>CM067551.1:10412500-20412500 GCA_034509755.1 Anisodus tanguticus | reverse complement strand
CAAAGATGATATTTTCTATATATAATTATCCAAACTAGGCTATACATATATGATCCTAACAAACTAATCAATAGAATGAATATGGGGAGCTCTGAGAGCTCATACAACATGACTTAAACTTTTTCCAAAATAATGCAAGAGGCTAGCAAATGCACATTTTAACTCAGATCACTTGTTAGTCTAATAGAGTGGCTAAGAGACTTAGAAGACTACATGTTATTATGAAGCCACTATAACATTTAGACATGTGAAGTCACACACACAGTTACAAAAGTACACAGGTAGTTAATCAAATATGACATTTTCAAAGGTGATGGATAAATCTAACTGGATGTGGTACTTATTACATAGAAATGACACATTCAATCATAGTGGTGGTAGAGTATACAAGTTTCATTCTCTTGTCTAGCTCAAAACTTATGCATACAGATTTGCTAATATGTTAAGAGAAGTTCAAAACTGAAGCTAATCTATCATTCAATATCCAACAAAAGTAAATAATAGAGGCAATCCACATATTTTCAGAAATTTCAGACATGTAAGGGAACATGAACAAAGCTTTTTTTAAGAAAACATCAAAAATAACACACTCATCACATAATGTTGCACAAGAACTCAACACAGTATGTCTGGAGCACAAGCAGATTGGCTGAACTAGGCAAACACTACAAGATTCACATTAAACTTGTTCTGATTCCTCTAAAAGGGAGATGTATCAAGATTAAAACCAAATCCATTCCTCAAATACCACACTTCCTGCTTATTAAGGCTCTAAGTATGAATCTATACCTTGAATATAACACTTAAGTAAAACATGCATTAACTTAATTCCAAACTGCAGTATTGGTCCAGAAGACCCTATCTTAACATGGATAACCTAATAAACTATGCATATTAGATTATAAGAGGGTTAGTATTATTTGGCTTGATCTATACAAGATTTATATATGAATACAAATCCTAGATATTATTAACTTGAGTTAAAACAGGATAACCATACTTAAATTTAAATACTCAATAAACAGAAACTGAACAAAACACACGTCATGTAATACATCAAAGTAAAACTGAGAGGAGTTAGAGTCTACTCCGGGCAGCGAACCGAGGCGTCGTCTCGAATTGTCGGATCCGCTCGGAGAAGTTGTGTATGCGATTGAAAAAGAACAAGAGCTTAAGTGTTTGTGGCTTTGTCGAGCCAGAACCGAGAGTAAAAGAGGGGATTTTTAGAATCAAAGTTGTTCAAATGGGGGGTTTTCTGTCTCCGAAACCCTCTGTAAAAAAAAAAAGGAAAGGTCGGTTTTTAGTTAACAACTAAAAGAACAGCGGGGATTTCTTTTCAACCAAAAAAAAAACGTCCTCCAAACACAAAACAAAGAGCTCTATTTATAGCTGGATTTTGAGAGCTTAACAGCTAGAATTCGAAATTCGAATTCAAAGAAAAGAGGGGATAAAGTGACAGTTCTTGACAGATTTTGAAAAAGAAGAGATGATGATAAAGGGTCTGGATTTATGCCTTTACCCATAGAGTCCTTTAAGGTTCGTCCTAGAGACCCAACACCTCATGCATGCTTTGCGATTTTCAGGGCGATTTGATTAGACGAGCTATGCTATGTGATTCGCAGAAAGAAAAAGACTGGGTGATGCGAGAGGTCGATAGTGAAGGGGACGTGGTGGCAGGGATGTCGGTGAGGTGATTATCCGGTGGTCCGTTGGGTGTTGCGGCGGTGAGGTGATGGATGGGTCGTTTGGTTAGGTTTCTCGTTCTGGTTCTGGTTAGGACGATGGGGGATTTGGGTTTTGGTTGGGTTTTTGGGCCGGTTCGGTTGGGGAAGACTTGGGCTGGTGGGTGTTGGGCTGTTGAGGGATGAAATTGGGGTTTGATTGGCCCAAATCATTTTGTAGATGAATTGATCCTAAATTTTCCTCATCACTTATCTACTTCAATTTATTAAAACATGCTTCTCGTCCTAATTAAATCCTAAAACTGTGTACATATATAAATTACATATAATTAATTTAATATATGTATTTAGTTTAAATAAAAGTAGAGTAGTAGTATGATAAAATGATTAATTTAGTGATTTGAAGGAATGTAAATTATTAAAACAAAAATAACGATGTGATAATAATAAAACGTAATATTTACGAAATGCTTGTTGCTTTTAAAAAATAAAAACGCGATGCCATTTTGCAAAAATAAAATAACATAGTCTATTAGGATAAAATCTATGATTAAGATATAAAAAGGCGAATAATATATATATATATATATTTTTAAATTGTTTTGAGCTGTCAAAATATTTAAAATCGCAAATAAATATCGGAAAAGAGGGGAAAAATTGGGTGTCAACAGATGCCATTCACGAGACCTGATATATCCTATGCAGTTCAACAAGTTTGTTTACATATACATTATCCGAAGGAAGAACATATGGGGGCTCTTAAAACGAATTATGCGGTATGTTAAGGGTACTCTTGATTTTGGGTTGCATCTATATAAGTCCATCATTTTTGGCATCACATCTTATACAGATGCTGATTGGGTAGCTGCCCAGACACACGGCGTTCCACCTCTGATTACTATGTGTTTTTAGGAAACAACCTCATTTCATGATCATCGAAACGTTAGCCGATACTATCTCGGTCGAGTGTTGAAACAGAATATTGAGGGATAACTAATGTGGTCTCTGAATCATGTTGGCTCTGTAATCTCCTTTTAGAACTTCATTGTCCGATCGAAAAGGCAACCGTTGTTTATTGTGATAATGTGAGTGTGATATACTTATCAGACAACCCTGTCCAACATCAACACACAAAACACATAGAAATGAATATCTTGTTTGTCCGTGAAAATGTTGCACGAGGACAAGTCCGAGTTCTCCATGTCCCTCCCGTTATCAAATTGCAGATATTTTCACGAAAGGTCTTCCGCGCGTACTGTTTGATGATTTCAGGGACAATCTCAACATACGAAAACCTCCCGCTAAGACTGCCGGGGACTGTTAAGATATATCACCATATCAATTATAATATGTAATTAAATCAAATTACATATTATGTAATTAGATTTGTAAGATGATTAGAATATTCGTAGGATAAGTTTTCCTAAATAGTAGTATCATATATATACGTATGGAATTAATTTCCTTCCCTATTACTAGTGGTTTCTGTTGGGAGATTTTTCTCTTTATGGTACTTTATAAAGCAGTACGGAAAGTATTTAACTATTACAAGTATTCGAAAGGATAAACAAAGATTTCAATAATTCAACATGGAATCGAAATTACAATCGTTACACCGTAAATTCCAGTTTTGTAGAAGACGGAAAAATGTAAATTGTTTTTGCTGAGTCGAGTGTAGCACTCTGTCCTTAAGACAATATTGCCCCGTATGTATCCTTTATACGTCCTGGACAATTTGTCTCCCAAGATAAAACAAGCAATGGAACCCTTGAGCAAAGGAAACTCAAGAGCTACCGTGAAGAATATTGAGTAACGAAATGATGCTTGGAAGTTGTAGGAAGAAAACTATTTTCGGTTGTGTATTTTCGTGCACCGTTTTTGGTGTTCTCCTTGGTCATTCTTGGTTCTCAACAATGGTGTAAGGGGGTGTTTATATAGGTGAGGGAGGGGCTGAAAAACTGGTGAAAGACCAACGGATTTGGCCATTATAGGAGGAGTAATTCAGCCAAAATAAATGGCTGAATTGAGTGCTTGGCAACTGCTTTGATTGTCACATCTTCGGAAACTTGAGGGACCAAACCGTACATCTGAAAGAATTCTGGGATCAAACTGTACTTCTGGCAAAGTTTTCTGGCCCAAAAAGATAATATCAGAAGACCCACGGCCCGAGGGCCCGAGGGCCCAAGAGAACCCGGAACTCGGAACCGGACGGGACGGGCGGGCGGCGGCGGCGCGCGTGTGGTCTTTCCTCGAACCGAAGCACATCTAGGTCCTCCCTCCTTTAAACACATGGGATACCCCTTGGGGTCCCAAACCCCAAACCAATTTCAAATCTTATATACACAACAATTCTTTCTTCCTCTACCGATGAGGGAGAATTACACACAATACCACACTTTTCATGCTTCAAACACCTTACTTCGTGAACCAATATCTCTTTCATTTCTCAATGAAATTTGACGATTCTTGGCCCTACGGTTATCTACGTACTTAGTAGATCATGCATGTGTGAAGAACCGGATTCTCCAACATACGTTACACTAGTGTTTAAGCCGTTAAAGTTGGTCGGTCGCAACTCCCGCCATAGGCAAATTTCCAACAGTTTCCACATTATATAGTTGATCATGCAATATGAGGATTAATTCACGTTTCCTTACTTTTGGAGTAAATATAAAATTAGCAGTATATGGATGATTCATCATTCTTTTTTATTTCAATTTTCTTTTCTCTTTTTAATGGGGTCATTGATAGTTCTATCCATCTCTAATATATGCAATAATTATTTATTTATTTAGTTTACACCATATTCTTCCATCCCTCGAAATATTGTTTTTAAATTTAAAATTTTCTATCCAGTGTTTGATATTCTCTTTGAACGCAACTTATTAATACGGATTCACACCGAAAAAAGTCACTTGAAAGTAAAGCGCTCCTTGTTAAAGGCAATTTCATTTCTAAGGCTTGAATTAAATATTTGATTAAAGACTAAAAAAATACTTACCATTACACCACAACTTTCTTTTTCTCGCAAATTTGTTAATTACAACTCCGAGTTATACACGCAAATATGTGAGCTTTATCTCACAAGCTATAATAGATTGGATTGAAGGCACTCTACATTTTTTTCGGCATAATTGGTCACAATAGGATAAATGTGAGATGATGCATCACAATATGTGATGACTCGTCCTTGCTCCAAATTTCAAGGATAAGATGTAGATTAACAGTATTTTCCAAAAAAAGGTGGAACTCCCACCCCAGGAGCCCCCACACCCCGGTCCGACAGGTCTCGGGAATGAGGTAAATCATGGTGACTCAATTGATTTCAAAGGTTAGACCAGCACCACGCTGCGCACAAGGGGCCCTTCTTTATTTCAAGAAGTAACCTCCACACTGCCGCTGACGGGATTCGATCCTTGGCCATTTTTCAAATATCCCCCTTGATAACCAATTGAGCTGCCCAAGTGGACATAGATTAACAATATGACTATTATATTCATCAACTCAAAAGCTTTTTATGTGATACTCCCTCAGTTTCATATTAAGTATCATATTTTTCTTTTATACACTTCTTAAAAAATTATAAATAAAAAATATTATTTCATTAATTTATCCTCAACTCTTTTCAATGTAATTAATATTGTTTATTTTAAAAAATAATTAATTTTAATGGCAAAATGAAAAAAAAATCATTAGTTTTATCTTAATTTGTAAATTAATAAATATTTTGGAACAAACATATTTAGTAATATTGACAATATGAAAGCGAGGAAATATGCAATTTGCTGCATTATTATTCACTAGTGCTAATCTTATGGCAGAAAATGGGATAAGATTTTGTTTTTTCGTAAACCATGCTTTTAATAAAAAAAAAAGAAGCTAATGACATCACTCAATCTTTTGATGAAGTCCACCTAGAACGCAACTTTTCCTTTATCCCGGCCAATTTTCTTAAGAACAGAAGTCAAATATTAAAAAACTTAATTGATACAGACAAACTGTAACAGATTAATATTTGTTGTTGCACTTGTTCTGTTTATGGCTATTTTAATTTGATATCTTTTGAACCGAAGATATATGAAAAACAGTCTCTCTTTACCTCCATAAAGCTAGGGGTAAGGATCCTACTCCCAGACTCCATTTTTGAAATTACATTGGATATGTTGTTGTTGTTGACAATGTAACAAAATTGTACACTATCAAGTTGTCTGTACCCGTAAATAGATAATTTGCTTTATTTTTAAAATTATAAATCTTACTTATCATGAAGGATTATTATAACTATTTTTTAAATAATCTGATAGTATAAAAGTCATTTTATGCCATCTATGTATATAAGTGAAGCTCAATACATATTAAATAGCAGGATTAGGCAGACCCCTAACGCGTATATCAAAAACTCCCTCCATTCTAATTTATCTAATACAATGTTTTTGTCCTATTAATCCATATAGTAAATAATGGCACACTTCTATATTTGAAAATATTAATTTTATGCTTTTATTTTTATCCTTAATGAGACTTTTAATAATATAAATGTTATATAGTATAATATGTTTAAGATCATAAATTTAAAAAAAAATTATAATTACACAAATATTGTGGTATATGCTTACGACAACAAATTTTCTTAATTATTTTAAATTTTTATATCAAATTAAACTATGTAGTATAAATTGAAATGGGAAGAGGACTCTGAAAGAATGCATGAAGGGACGAGACATATATGACCTTATATATCTCCATAAAATCGTGATAGTGAGTGAAAAAAACCCGTTACTTTACAAAGAAAATAGACGATGGTACAGTTATACGTGTCATTGGTTTATATGTATTTATTTAAAGGGATCTGACACATTGTACACAACTTCTAAACATTCTTCTTACCTAATAAAAAATCACAGATTGTTTACTTTAAAATTAGTGGGGTATATATGTCAGCTTTTGAAAGAAATAATGTCAAGGGTAGGATTGACAATTTCACCCTAACCGGATGGATATCCATTCATCCGACCCGATTATACAGACGAAAATCTGACAAAACATGGATTTTAATCGGGTGACGGATGGATCGGGTCAGATTCGGGTGGACATACATCCAACACATCACCCGACCCACCCACCCACCCGTTATAAATTAATACCACGATCCAGTCCAGACGTCCAGTCCACCCCGCGGCCCGCCCTCTCTTAAATTATTGTAAAGCCCAAAATATCAAAGCCCAATTTAAATCCATATTCCCTAATCCGGTTCTCTACTCCACCCTATCTTCACTATACACAAACACAACTCCTAAGTCCTAACCTAGACGACCTAAATCAGTAAACCCTCCTCTCTTCACTTCAGCTAGCCGCCGTTGAACTGAAAGAACACAACCCTCTCATCAGCCGTTCTTCAGCCAGTCTTCAGCCAATCAACACTCTCTTCAGAGTTCAAAACTCAAAAGATCACAGCCCTCTCATCAGTCGTCCAGAACTTCAGCGTCGTCACTCTTCAGTCTTCACCCAAATCTCCTAAACCCTAGCGGCCTCGCTCTCTTCAGCGTCTTCAGTCTTCACTCTCTTCGTCTTCAGTCTTCACTCTCTTCAGCGTCTTCACTTTTCACCCAATACTGATAGTGCTCCGGCCAGAAATGGCAAGTCCTCCTGAACATTTAATGCGGCAAATCGTCACCACACAAGGTAAAATCCTCGCTCGTCTTCACTCTTCATCCAATACTGTTGAGGTAATAGTACTAAAATTCAAGGTTTTAAGTTATTTTTTTGTGCATGTTGGAGGTGTTTTTGTGCATTTTCAGCACATTCATACGGCTGTTATTTCTCTGTAGTTAAGGCTACACTACAACTGTTATTTCTCTGTAGTTAAGGCTACGATAAATCTTTTATTCCTTTTGACAATTAGTTTCTGTTATTTCTCTGTAGAAATTACCAACATTCAGGTTGTGTTGTTCTGTATTTTTTCTGTATTTGTCTGTAGAAATTACCAACATTCAGGTTTGGCAACAAGTGTGAGTTTTGTTCTGTATTTGTTTGTATATTGATTACTGTTTAGGTTGTGTTGTTCTAACTGAATTGTCAATTTCAGTGAAAACAATTATTAAAAAAGAGGCTTTCTAATTATTTTTTTGTAATGTTAATATATGACAGTGATGGACACGGGAGATAGTAGTGTCGGCTCCAAGTCTGTCTCATTATCCCCTTCTCCGTTGTCTCCTGAAATCTCAGTCCCAATGCCTTCTCATCTAACTACTCAACCTCAACAAGGAGATGGAGGAGAAGAAATGGGACCGTCACCTTTACGTCAGCCCAGGAGACTTAAATCAGAAGTGTGGAATCACTTCGAGAAGACCGTAATCAATGGTGAACAAAAGGCTAGATGTTTGCACTGTAAGTTATTATTTTCGGGCAATAGTAAGAATGGAACTTCTCATTTGAAAGACCATCTTGATCATAGATGCACTAAAAACACATTAAGGGTGATATACGTCAAAAATTGTTGTCGGTTAATCGTAGACAATATTCAAGCTTAAGTCTAGAAAATCATGTCTTTAGTCAAGAAGAAGCAAGAAAGGAGTTGGCTCACATGGTTGTTCTCCATGAGTACCCATTGTCAATTGTAGAGCATTTTGGGTTTAAGAGATTTGTTAATTGCTTGAATCCAAACTTCAAAATAATAAGCCGCAACACTTTAAAAATTGATATTATGAAGATGTTTGTGATTGAGAAAGCAAATCTCAAGAAGTTGTTTGATGGTCATGTGGGAAGAGTAGCTATTACAACCGATATGTGGACTACTTCACACCAAAAGAAAGGTTATATGGCCGTCACATCACATTTCATTGATGATCAATGGGTTTTGCGGAACAAAACTTTGAGGTACTTAAAATTTGAAGCTTCTTGTTATTTATTATTTACTAATTAGTGGTTGTATATATGCTTGTTTAATTTTATGCATATTGTTTTCCACCAAATTGATATATTGTTTTCAAAATAGGTTTGTTTACGTTCCTTGTCCACACACTGCCAATATGCTTGCTCAAGTTCTGGTGGATACGTTGAATGTATACAATATAGCTGAGAAAATATCTTTTGTGGTTCTTGATAATTGTTCCACAAATGATGCCATGGTTGATTTATTACAAGAAAAGTTTGATTCGGATAGTCTTTTGTGTTCTGGTCAATTTTTTCATGTGCGTTGTAGTGCACATATATTAAATTTGATTGTCCAGGATGGTTTGGAGGTGATTGGATCTGGAATAGAAAGGATACGTAATTGTGTTGTTTTGTGGGGTTCAATACAAAAAAGAGTTCAAAAGTTTGAGGATAAGGCGAGATGTTCAAAAGTTGATTATTCTAGAAAGTTGTCTCTTGATTGTAAAACAAGGTGGAACTCGACTTTTTTAATGCTTGAAAGTGCTCTACCATATAAGAATGTTTTTGCTAACTTGAAAACTCAAAATCCGAAGTTTAAATTTGTGGTTCCTACTCAACGTGATTGGGAGTTGGCTGAAATTATATCTGATAAATTGAAAAGATTTCACATAGTGACTCAGTTGTTCTGTGGCAGAAAATATCCCACTGCCAACTTGTTCTTTCGTCAAGTATGTGAGATTAAATTAGCTTTGCGCTTGTGGAGAAATAGTAATGAGCAAGTTGTTAAGGATATGGCTCAAAAAATGGTTGAAAATTTTGACAAGTATTGGTCTAATATCAATGGAATACTGTCGGTTGCTGCAATTTTAGACCCTAGAAATAAGTTGGAATGTGTGGAATTTTATTTTAATGAAATATTTTGTGATGAAGCTTATGTTGAGGTATCTAAGATAAAGAGTTTGTTGTATGATTTGTTGCATGAGTACCATGAGAAATCCGAAATAGAGGATGTTGTGTCTCCTACTTGTAGACATAATGTACTTCTTGGGAAGCGACCTAGTGATTGCAATGCTTCTGATAAATGGACTTTGATGAAAAAGACTAAGAAAAGAAAAGGCAATGTGCGGTGTGAGTTAGACCACTACCTTGAAGAGGATGCATTACCAGAGAGTAGTGAGTTTGATGTCCTTAATTTTTGGAAGACTGACTTTAAGTATCCAACTTTGAGAAAAATTGCTAAAGATATATTAGCAATACCTGCATCAACAGTAGCTTCTGAGAGTGCTTTTAGTAAGGGCGGTAGGGTGGTTAGTCCACATCGAGCCTTCATGCCGATACAGTGGAAGCACTTATGTGCATGCAAAATTGGATCCTTGGAGTGTATTCAGGTAATATATATTTTTGATTTACACTCACTTGAACCGTTTTTTTTAAAATTGATATGATGATAATTTATGAGTTCGGGTGGATTTTTTTTAGAATCTTCTTTTGATAATACACACACATGTGCAACTATTTTGGATGATGCCGATGTGGGAGGTGATGGAAGCTCTACAACTACAAGTGAATTCATTGATGTTAACTCGGTAAACTAATCACATTTATTTCCTACGATAATGTTTGTTTTAATAATGTTTTGTTTTTTATATGCTTTTATTTCATTAACGGCGGGATGGAGAGGACATGTATATGTGATTTAGAAAATGAATGGATCTTCAATGATGTGATATGAAGACGAAAAATAAGCTGGTTTTATTTCAGAGTTTCAGCTGATTTTATTTCAGAGTTTTAGCTGGTTTTATCAGAGTTTCAGCTGCTATTTCTCATAAAATAATGTCTGCTATTAGAAGTGAAATGTAATTTAAGCTGGTTTTATCAATAGTGTTTCACTATTTCAGAGTTTCTGCTATTTCTCAATAAGTGTATAACTGCTATAACTGGTTTTATCAGAGTTTCTGCTATTTCTCAGAAAATAATGTCTGCTATTAGAAGTGAAATGTAATTTAAGCTGGTTTTATCAGTAGTGTTTCAGAGTTTCTGCTATTTCTTTAGTTTAGTTTAGTTTAGTTTATTTCATTCTCAGAAAGTTGCTCATTGCTCTTGTCTTAGTTTAGAAGACAGAGTTCAGTATCTTCATATTGTGGATTTGTGGTTCAGTATTTCTTTATTGCAAAATACTGCCTATCTTATATGACTAAGAGATTTTTAGAGGGATTGCCCTTCAGTTTCTTACAGTGGATTGGACAGAATTTTACAATCTGCTTATTGTGTTGGGTTCCAGAATTTTACAACCACGAAGCACCCGATCTACCCGATTCACCCGTGGATGATGGGTGGATTAAAAACAATAGGGTGATGGATGGGTCGGGTGGTGGATGGATCGTTGGCGGGTGGAGGCGGATTGAGCTCCACCCGATCCACCTCCGATCCATTGCCAGCCCTAGTCAAGGGTGTAATATTGACATTCTAAAATAAAAAAGTTTCCTTATTTTGAATGGTTTCTTTCGTTTTAAAACAGATTAAAAAATAGATTTACATAAATTTAACGAAGCGGTAAAAGATAGTGCAAAGCTTACGACCTACCTACCGTACTATAGAGATCTACTATCGATACTAATTTCAAATTCACAACCTCACCGCTAAGGATGACAAACAGTGCGGTGCGGTGCGATTACAGGTAAATCTGCATAAACCCACGAAGACTTCAATCCACTATGCCCGCATCGTATTCCAGACGCATATTTCAATTACGTCTTCCATAATTCTTAAATTCAGAGATAGCACCGGTCCATCAATAGTAGCATCCCTTCCCCTCACATCCCGTCTAGTATCTTTGTCTTCCTTGCTGAATGTGGAGCTGTAATTCATCCTCAACTGGATAGAAGAACTTCGCCTTTCTTCTTCTTCTTGAAATGAGACGAGGAGAAATAAGGTGCCTACCTAAAAGATTGGTGGAAAAAAGCTCTTTTTGTTGGTCAAGACCTTTTGTACAATAACATAATTTGTTGATTTCAACCCGCCCCTTCCCCGCATCATTTGTTTTTATTTTTATATATAATAAAAAAAAATTGAATGAATTTGATAGTTTATACTATTTTAAAAAAAGGGTTATATTTAGACATATTAACTCCAACGGCGATTTTAGGAGCAGTTGAACTAACCAACTTGAAGATAATAATAATACTAGCTAGAACACGGAATTCATTGTGCTATTCTATCCAATTTGAATATGTTGAAAACTTGGAGAAGTCCACCAGGTTCTAACTATATTGCTACAAGTTATTAACTACAGTATTCACATTTTAAATTATAATGTGATGTCTTTCTCTATCAAATTAAAATTTCACTTTGATACTCTATTCTAAGGTTGTCCAGTGCACCGGGTCGGCCCGATCCCGATATCCGCCCCGCCTCGATCCCCCCTAAAAACAAAATTCGATGTCAGGGTTCGAACTCGGGACGGGACCGGACTCGCCCGCCCCCGCCCCGCCGCCCCCCTCCCTCTTTGCAACAACGACTAAATTTCGATTTTGGCCGTTGTGCAACGGCTATAACGGCCATTTTTGCCCCCCACCCTATAAAACTCCCATACCCCCTTAATATTTATTTTTAACCCTTAAATTAGTATATTTACACTTTAACCCTATTTCTCAACTATAAATACATCATTTTCCTCGTAAATCTTCCTATTATCTCTCTAATCTCTTAACTTATCTTTCTACAATTCTACATTGCCTACTAAATATTATATATTTTTTGCTCATTTATATAAAAGTTCAAAAATTGGGAGTGAAGTTGGCTACTAGCTTGAGGATCATCCATCGAGCAAAGTTTTAATTTTCAACCTCAATTACACGTCGGCGTTTGGTACCTTCGTTCCTTCTTTAAATTATTATTGTTACTTAATTTCATTTACTTAAATTATTTATTTGTATAATTATAATGGAACGCCTTGGATGTATGATTAATGGTAAGCGTAAGGGTGCATCTTCTAGTAGGGGTAACAAGGTAACGGTACTTTTTCTAGTAATCTTGTTCCTAGTCCCGATGATTTGATTGATTTCACTCATATAGATGAAACTGCTTTTTTTAATGATATACCATTAGATGATGAGGTATATTCTGCATCTGAACCAGACTTTAATTTTGACGATAATGTAGATGACACACCCACTAGTGCACCTCAACCTCAAGCTCAGACTGAGTCTCAGCCTCAAACTGAAACTGGAATGTCTCCTATTCCCCTAGTATGAGTCGAGGGCCCATACAACGAAAATTAAAATCAATTACATGGAATTTTTTTAATAGGTACAAAGAGAATCAAGTAGTTAGATGTAAAATTTGTAAAAATGTATAAATTTAAAACTGAAAAAGGTCAAGGTGGGACGGGAGGTTTGTTGAGACATGTACAAGGCGAACACACACCTAGGTGGAATCAATATCAGGCTAAAAAATCGGGTGTGCCAATGCCCTCTGAGTCGGGACAAGGTTCACATAGTGTCCCCGACCAAGTACATGGTCAAATTAACCAGACGACGGGGGAATTTTTTATCCTAAATATGATAAACACAAAGATAGGGAAAATATGGAAAAATTAGTTGCGGTGAAGGGTTTGCCTTTTGCATTTCCTTCCTCTCATGGTTTTATTCATTACATTAGAAAAATGTATAATCCTGCTTTTAACGGTTTTCCTAGATCAACTGTTAGAAGAGACATTTTTAAATTTGCAAATGAATATCAACAGTATTTACGTTATGCATTATATCATTTTAATGGAAAAATGGCTCTCACTTCTGATATAGGTCGTAGTACTAACGGTAATGATTATTTAATCGTTACATGTCATTGGATAGATCAAACTTGGTCTATGCAAAAACATATTTTAGCATATAGATATATTGATGATAGACACACTGAAACTTTTATTGCATAAAATATTCATGAAATTTGTGATTATTATGGAATAATTGATAAAATTATGACTATTACATTAGATAATGCTACTTCTAATGATTATGCTATAAGACTTTTAAAAGTTCGATTAACTCCATCTTTTCCTGATCATTTTCATAAAAGATGTGCGTGCCATATTTATAACTTAGTTGTAAAGGATGGCCTAAAACTTTTTGAAAACATTCTTGATAAAATATAATTTGCTATAAACTTTATTTTTAAACGTAATAAAATACAAAGACGCAAAGAGTATATAAAACTTGTCACAGTTGTGGATTACCCTTTAGAAAAATTTCTGAAGAAGTAGCGACTAGGTGGAATTCTCTATATGAACAACTATTTGTTGCTTACGATTATAAAAGACCTATAACTTTATTATTTAACGCTCATAATAAAAATCCAAGGGATATGCTTGTAGATAATGATTGGGAAATTTTTTTAGAACTTATTGGATTTTAGAGAAATTTGTTCAAGCTACTAAAGAATTTTCTGATATTTATTATCCTACTATTTCAACTATGTTATTTTGTATAGCTATAATATTTTTGTTACTTAATGAATATATGAAAAAATAAACTTATAAGACATCTATTGAAAAAATATTTTAAAAAATACTTTTTTCCTATTCCCACTATTTATATTATTGGTGTTGTATTTAATCCGACTATTAAAGTACACGGTTGTAAAACACTTGTTGAAACGATTTATGATTGTATAGCAGTACTTTCACCTCCAAGTCCAAATGAAGAACCAACTCACGAACCAACTAAAGAAGAAGTTACGTTTAGCATACACACTGAATACAAAAAAAAAATATGTATTACCAACAACAAAGTGCAAATAATCAACCGGCTTTTGTACTATCTCTACTACTTCGCTGCAACCTTATAAAAACATGTGGTTTCTGCTGCTAGTAATCAAGGCCTTAGAAATAAAATGTTTAGTGGTTCAACTTTTTCACAAGTTAGCGAATTTGATGTTTATGTTTGCAGGGTGTTGTACCGTATGAATTAATTGTCAATGATGAAGGACATGAAGACTTGCTGAAATACTGGAGGGACAATGAGAAGACATTTCTGACACTAACAAAGATGGCCCAAGATGTGTTGAACATTCAAGCATCATCAACAGCGTCTGAAATCGCTTTTTCTGTGAGAAGATTTCAAATAGGAGATCACAAACATTCATTGGCGGGAGACACATTGGAGATTGCAGTTCTATTTAGAGATTGGATTCGAGTGGAGTGTAGAAAGTGCGGTCAATCGGAGATCAACGAAGAAGAAGACTACAACTACAACGAAATCTTGTCCGAGGAAACATGAAGCGACGTCGAACCATTTGACCAACAACTTTCAATTCCAACCGAAGATCCTCAAGACATTGTGAGGAAATTAGAAAAAGTATGGTAAGTATGTAATTTTTTTAATTGAAATTTTACTATGTGATTTGCAACTTTTGAACAACACCACAAAGTTGTAATTTTGAAATTGTATTACAAAAAATCATATTTCTATTAAATAATATAAGAGGTACAAAAATAGCATTGAAATATTTTTATTACACTATATTGTTCAATTATAGAAGTGCTTATATATATTGTTTTTTTAAATTAAGTGTCTAAAAACACCAAAATCCCCCTACCGACCCGACCTCGTCCCCCAACACCGGTCCCCTTTTCTGGCGGGATGTGGGATGGGACGGGACATCTGCATGTCCCGCTAATCCCGATCCGCTAATCCCGTCGGAGCCCGGGTCCCGACCCTTCCCCCATCCCGCACGGGTCCCATCCCGCCAGGACCGGCCCCGGACCGGCCCCGGACCGGCCCACTTGCCACCCATTTTTATTCTCCTGCCACAATATAAAATCTAAGTCAGTTCAATGTTTTAGACATTTGTTTTAGTCAATTTATCATCTCCAAAACAATTTATAAATAAAATTAAAATGTACAAACTCAGTACAACTTATTCTCTCTTAAAGAAGAGGATAAGCATGATAAAATGCTGCGGATTATATTGGGATTAATAGGAAACGTTGAAATCTGATAACATGGTCCAGAGCGGCTGCAAGCATTAGATAGCAGTTAGGGCATGTATTTGATTTAACCCGCAACCGCCCCACACCTACTACGTATTCTTAGATAATTGCTCAACCCGCCCTGCCCCGCACCCCATAGCCATTCGTAAAGAAGCAAATACATTGACAATTCAAAAAAGAAAAAAGACTATGATACAAATCGAAAGATGATTTTTACATTAATAATTAAGAGTGCAAACTGCAAATAACTCTTAATATTTCCAAGAGAATAGTCTTAACAGAACAAGAACAACAACAACATACATGCCACAAGTGTGATCTGAGGGAGATAAGATGTACGCAGGACCTTAACATGAGATACAAAAATAAATAGTACTAATTGGTTAACTGCATGGAACAAAGGTCAGAGGAGTAACATAAATTTTGGTCTTTGTTTGACACCAAAATTTGGCAAAGTCCATGTTTACTTAAATCAGTTGAACTGAAGGTTGGGCTTTTGAATCTGCATCAGTAGCTCAATTGATCAACAATCTTGGGCCTATCACAACGATTTGCTTGACCTAAATAGATTAAAAATCAAGTGATTAATCACGATTTGTGGCCTAAAAGTAATGTTCCAAAATGGACATTCAGGAAGTGGTGATTTACTGTTAGGATCAAGCACTTATCATTATGCCAAAAGTTATAGCTGATAGAAAGGGCTCAACTTTATTTCTTAATCAAGCTCATCAAGCAAGCGCCATGTTTGATCATGACTCCGATCCAGGTCATCCCCAACCCATCACCTGGGCCTCGCCATAGGCAGGATGTTGGTGTTACCAACAAATATATATAGTAGTACTAATTAAGCCTATTTGTTTTTCTCATTTTGACGAGAGAGAAAGAAATAAGAAGATAAAAGTAGTTTGTGTGTGTGTATTTGACAATGGGAAATGACAGAACATCTGAAACATTTGATCCAAGTACACTGACCATCAAAATAACTTAGGGAAGAAGGACCTTCTTTTCAAATTTCAGCAGTACCCTCCTTAATCAAAGGAGAAAGAAAAGGAAATTACAAAAAAGAAAACAAAACTTGTAAGAGAAATACTGGAAGAATATGATAAAGAAATCGCCTCAGCTTATTCAATAAAACTTGTAGAAACATAATAAAAGGTTCCTTAACTATAATATCCCTTGTGTTCCCTCTCCCTCTTCCATTTTATATTTCTTGAATTTCCATAGTTTTCGCAAGAGATATCAAGAATTCTTTGACCTGCATATGATTTCGAATTGCATACTTCAGATTTCAAATCAAGAAGGAAAATTTTACTTTACATTTCAATCACAGAGAACTTTGACATCAATAGCAAAAGATTGTCATATCCACACCTCTGAAGTATCACTGAGAGAGAATATAGCATTACTCTCTTTTGGGATAGCTGAAACAAGAATTCCATAACCTTGATATCTTCCCCTCAAAACCTGGATTTAAGATTACTCATTAATTTCAGCAAAAAAAAAAAATGGTGACGCTACTAGTATTCACATGAAATTCTGTTGTATGTTAATTACCTTGAATGCGTCTTCGTCAATTCTGTCATCTCCAATATAGATAGGGAGCACATCATGGCTATTTTTAAAACCTGCATTTTTGTGCATATACATGAAAAACATGGATAGAACAAGCCAGTCTAAAACTTCTTGACTTCACCATTTTTGTTCTATTTACCTTCTTTCGTTCCGGTGAAGAGGGAGGATGATGAGAGGATTAACTCGAAATAAATCATCAGTAACATACCTAGTGATTCAAGAAAAAATTCAACTGCTTTTCCTTCGTCCCATTCTATTACAGGACGGACCTCTAAAACCTATTGACAGACAAAAAAGGAGCAAGATTTCAGCAAATCACAAATAATGTATGTAATCATGTTACCAAAATCAAGTAACTGAGATACCTTTCGCCCATGAGTTTGTCGTAGTCGAGGGTATTCTCTCAAGACGTCATGGACACATTGGGCAAGGACGGACCAACTCTGCATTTAACATGAAAAGCATCATCATAAAATGGCTGCAAAATAATTCACAAAGGTAATTAACCTAAAGACATTATGAAACAGAAAGGAATGAGACTCACATTCTCATCTACGTTACGGTAATGTACAGATGCACAAAACTTGTGGTTCTCAACTTTTGCACCTTTTACATCTTAGTTTTATCGACGAGGGTTCTAAAAACCTGCAAAGTGGTCAGGCTTGTCAATTCAAGTCTGATAATATTCTTTTTCTTTATGGTTCCAATCATTACTTATTTGCAACGCTTAGAGATACAAGTAAAACACCTCATCGATCATAGGCAAAAATTCACGAGCAGTCTGGAATAGATTAACCTCCTTGCCCTGCTTAAAATGTAAATTAAAACTAGTTATTAGAAAGTAAAGTAGAAATGGGTAAAAAAGACGAAATGTCAATCTTCACTAGGCAATGGATGAAAGGACAACTCTCATAAACTGTAATACCTGCTGATCAGTGATTTATTAAGTGAACCGTTAGTGCACAACTCATTTCTAATTGGTAGCATTATGTCCATACCATGACTACCAGCATAATAAAGTTCAGTTAGTCCTACCAACTGATAAACCTGAAACAGGATGAACATAAATCACAATATTTGCAACAAAAAGAGGTCAAGAAAGTAGACAATGTAAACACAAAAGATGCATAAATTACTCGTTAATGTAAAATTTTTACCTTATCACGGCTTCTTCCACTGATGATGGCTGTTGGGAAATGCTTTGCAACATCCCTGACAGCAGAACGCATCTGCAGATTTGTAATTTCGTTTCGTTGTGTGAACATCTTCAAGAAAGCTTCTCTCTTGAAATAAGGAAAAAATGGAGTAGCTACTTACATCAGCGGAGATAAAAGCACGGTCAGGATCATCTACAATTGGAGAGAGTCCCATCATAGTCTAAAAAGATAACAATCTTTTTATTCTTTGCATGGCTAACGATTTGCTGAAAGAAACTAAGAACTGATGGATACTTGAACAGCACAAAAACATCAGGAAGAGAATGCTCGTATTAGATTTCAGTTTATCTAGGCAGATAGATAAGTGCGGAAAATTAAGGAAAACAGTAATATCGAACATACCATCAAAGAAGAGTAAACACCTTTAGCATCATCAGAAAAATCCTCGGCGCCTGCTCCTTCTGAACCTTCTTACTAGGAGGTGAAGAAGACTTCATTGCGTCAAGCCAACCATTAGAACGAACATCATCAAGCCTCCCTGGCTTCTTTCTCGGAATCATCAGAACACTAGTGGAGAATGGTTGAGATGGTTCGGCATGTGCAAACGAGAGACACAGATGCCCCAGTGCGGAGGTGTGAAAGGTTGGCTATGGACGGGTTCAGGAGGGGTAGAAGTAGGCCGAAGAAGTATTGGTGAGAGGTGATTAGACGGGATATGGCGCAGGTGCAACTTACCGAGGACATGACCTTAGATAGTGGGTTGTGGAGGATACGGATTAGGGTAGTAGGTAGTTGAGCGTAGTCCAACTTACGCTTACAATCTGGTAGTAGTGGTAGTGGTAGTGTTAGTATTGTAGGCCTTCTTAGCCTATCATACTAGTAGGCACAGTATTGCTTTATAGGCCCATGTCGTTTGATTTCTGATGCTATGTGTTCTGTAGTGTACTTTGTTTATCTTATTTACCTGCGTTAGTTACTGCTTCTTTTTCCTCTCTTGCTTTGTTTGTGCTTATGATTTGCCTTGAGCCGAGGGTCTTTCGGAAACAACCGCTCTACCTACCAAGGTAGAGGTAATGTCTGCGTACACTCTACCCTCCTAGACTCCACGTTGTATGATTTCACTGGGTATGTTGTTGTGGTTGTTGTACTAGTGGAGAATGACTGGCCAGTTTGAATAAGGCAATAATTTAGAATGAATCCGCAAAAGGATCCGTGAGAACAGGAGAAGCTTTCGCTGAATTCAAGTCCGTTGAATCTCTAAAAAATTGACTGATTTTTTACTTCGCTATGTAATTGAACTCTGAATATTACTAGTTAAATTGGAGTACCTAATCTTTTTATCCGTCCCTTTTGTCAATGAAAAACCACCTCTTTAATGTTCTCTTATCACTGCTCCAGAGTATGTTGCCCTTCAAGCACAGGCTTCCTGATATCTGGTCAATCAAAAACTTCCAGGTGCCATGATTGTCAAATTAGTTGTGTAATTTAGCCAATTATATGAATCTATCAGCACAAGTACCTCATTTCCGGAGCCATATTGCAGTTTAAGGAACACAACATGTTTGGCTTAGAATTTTTATACTGCTTCCTACCTGGAGAAAAGAAAACAACATATACATGTCATGATGTTACTTATATCTAAAATACCATTTGAGGCAAAAGTATTGGCAAAACAATATCATAGTAACACATAACATGAAGCATACTAAGAAAAAGGGATCTTGTGATATTAAGAGAAGAAAATATTGCAATACTAACAATGGAAAAAAATGTATTCCAACCCTAATATCAATATAGAAACAAGATTTTCAGTGCTCTTTATTGGAAAGCTCTTGTTAGTTGGCTTCAAGACCATTTTCCAACTGCAGAAAATAGAAGCCAGAAATGAAAAAACAAAATAGAGTTAACATTTTATTCTGCACAATTATGACTAGGGCTGTTCAAAAATCGGTCCGGACCGGCAAAATGGACCGAACCGGACCAGAAAAGACCGGACCCAAGACAACCGGTCCTGTCTTTGGTTCGGGAATTATTTTTTTCCGTATTCTGGAACGGTCCAGTCTAAACCCGAAATAACCCGGGACCGGACCAGACCGGACCCGGTTATAAAAAAAATTGTAGTGAATTTTCTCATAAATTTAAGGCATCACATAGAACACATTTTTTTTCTATAATTAGGCATTTTATTAATCACTAAAGTAGTATTTACAAAGCAAAACCAGATAACTCATCTGACTTGATAAAAAATTGTTAAGGGCAAAGACTTCTAACAAACCTACAAAATTAGAATAAACATTTGTCAAGAAGATCCTCCAATGGAATTGGTTAGTGTATTGTTATAGCTGACCCTCCAATGGTAAAAAAATCATTTTATGATATTGATCTACACTGAATATTGGTTAAATGCCTAATTAATCAGGGTTTCTCTGGACATTGTATGAGCCAGAGAAGTTTTGTTGGTTCGGGAACTCAGTTTTTGGCTAAAATCCTATACATCATGTGTGTGAGTGTGAGTGTGAGTGTGAGTGTGAACACAAGTATAGATAGAGCCGGATTTATAGTTTAGAACACACACTATCAACTTAGAATGGCACGTCTAAATCTCATACATATTGATGGATCTTACCTTTCCGCCTAAGTTCCTGTTAAATTGTGTGATATCTCATCTAAAAACTTAAGTTGTTAGAGAGAGTAGATTTTTAATATTTGAATATATTCTCAATACGCCCCCTCATTCTCAACACACCCTCTCACGTGCTGGTCTGATTTTTTTCATCTAATTTTTTTCATGGTCCAAACACTTGGAAATTCTTTTTGATAATGGGTGGCGGCGAAATTCGATCTCAGGACCTTTGGTCTGCTCTGATACCATATTGAAGTATGTGACCATTTCATCTTAAAGCTTAAGCTATTAGAGAGATCACACTTTTAATAGTTAAATATATTCTCAATACTTCCAATAATTCTACACATTGAACAACATCAGGTGCATCAAATTATAGAAACTAAACAACTTAATTGGACCCCCACCATGTAAGTGATAACAGAGCTTTAATGGGAAGAAATTTTATTGAATCAAACTTATCTGCACCCATATTTATACCAATTCAGACATGAAAATTCGGAGAGGCTGATAAAAATCTCTGACTAAAAAATAACTGAAGAGTATGAGAAAATAGTAGGGCAAGATCTGAACCATTGAACAGTATTCAACTATAGCAAAATTCTAAAATGTTGCAGTTGGCCTAATGAAATTCCAAACGCCATTTTGACTTGAAAGAATATTGAAGGAAGTGTACAGTTGCACATATTTAGGACGGCGTGTGAATAATCACATAAGGAATCAGCTGACTTTTTAATATATAAGCATACTTCCAAATTTCCAAATGTAAAGCATGAAATCTGAATTAAGGAGTTCAAGTTCAGGGTATAAAATATTAAACAATCACTAACTAATGTAATTAAAATTAACGATAAACATTAATAAGTAATCTAGTAAATATGACAGTGACATATAATCAAGATTCAACATCTTACCGCAACCGATTGATTAGAATAAGTCAAATCGTATAATAACGGATTTAAGGAAAGTACAACATGGTTTATGATCGTACAGGACACAGAAATCTAATCGATCAATAATAATTAAGCTCCGCAGGAATGTAACAACAAAAACAGGCGTACGTGTGGCGTTGATCGGTATTTAATTTGCAGAAATTAACCAATTAAGTCATGAAATGGCCAAAAGCTTGCAACTTTAATTGCACGATCCCACAAATGGAAGCATAAGAATCAAAACGGGTTAGCATATCGAAAATACTAAAAGAATTGCATGAGAAATGGGCACTTGGAATTAATTAAAGAAAGAAAAGATACACAGTAGCTAATTAAAATGAAATATAATCCTGATAGACAAAAATGTGAATATCCAAAACCCCTAATAGAATATTTCTCAATATTCTTTCATTAATGATATATCTCCTATTTTAGGTAGAATTATAATCCCTTTGTAATTATGTTAATTAGTTACATAGTTTGTATCAAAGTAAATATTCTTGTAACCTTATATATATTGTAAATCTTTCATCAATAAACATATTCCTTTATGGTATCAGTAGCCTATAACTATAAACCCTACCCTAGTCGCCGATACACCTTCTCGGCCGCCACCTTTTTTCCACGTCGGCACCTAGCCCACGTTGGAACCCTAGCCGCTGACGTCTCTCGGCCGCCCACCCCCTCTTTTCCCATACGGAACCCTAGTTTTTCCGGTCATTCTCCCTCTCTCTTCCTCCTCAATTTCCTCTTTCAGGCTGACAAAACCAAATTCCATCATGCACTTGCCGTAAACAACATTAAAAACTTCATCCATATGACTCTTGAGATAGAAAATGGCCAATACTCCTCGTGGGTGGAGCTTTTTAAGATCCATTGTCTTGTTTACGACATTAACGACCACATCATCACTCCCACGCCGAAGTCCACAGACATACCATCGGGTTCGACGTTTGATGATGCTCTCTGGTCTCGTTTGGACGCAGCCGTCCTCCAGTGGATATACGACACGATATCTAATGATTTATTGCACATCATCATTGAGACCGATGCCACTACCCGCCAAACGTGGGAACGTTTGAAAAATATTTTCCACCACAACAAAACTCAACGAGCGTTATACCTTGAAAATCAGTTCAAGCACGTTCATCAGGACGATTTCCCAAACGTGTCTGCTTATTGTCAAGAACTCAAGATGTTTGCCGACCAACTCTCCAACGTCGGCGCACCAGTCACTAATCAACGATTGGTCATGCAACTTAATGTAGGTTTGAACGAATCCTATGACGGCATTGCCACCATCCTTCAGCAATGCACGTCGTTACCTCCGTTTTATGAGGCCCTTTCGAAGCTCATCCTTGAGGAAACCCGAAAAATCAATAGCAGCACCACTCGGGCCAGCATTGCCGACGCCGTCATCACTACCACCATCGGGCCTCCCATTCTGGCAACCAGAATCATCGGTCAGAAGATCCGCAACAGTCCGCTTCCTCCCGTAACAACCGCCAGAGAAGGCAGTCCGGCAAGGGCCGCAACGGAAGAAATTCTGACAATAACAGTGGTGGGAAGGGTGTCACGACCCAAAACAGAAGGTCATGATGGGCGCCCGGACCTTACACTCCGAGTACCACTAATCATATATTTAGCATATAACCATAATTTCTCATGGCCCACGAGGGCTGTTACGAGATACCCTGCTGATATATAGAAATAGTAAACTGGAAAAGAGCTATGTAAAATCCTGCAACCAGAAGGACCCAACCTATATACATATACATACCAAGGCCGACAAGGCCATACATGACTACTATACAGAGGACATCTGTCTACAAGCCTCTAAAGAGTACGTAACGTCATAAGGCCGGGACAGGGCTCCGCCATACCCCTATGCATATCATACCACGACTAGACTACAACTATAGAACAAATAGAGTGCTCTAATATCAGCTGAACTAGCAACCTACTAGTGCGAACCATCACCCTCTTTACCTGAGCATGCGGGCATGAAACGTAGCGTCCCCCGATAAAAAGGACGTCAATACGACTGATGTACCGAGTATGTCAGGCATGAAGAATAGCATAATAGAGACCTGAAAGTAACAAGAGACAAGAAACAACCAACCAGTAGAGAATGCCTCTGAGGGCCATAATATGCCTAAATGTCATGCACAATACTAGTCATGCATATACATATGCGTATATAGCGTCATCAATCCTTTGTGGGCATCCCACCATATCATATCAGCCTCTGTGGGCATAATCATCATATATATACCAGCGGCAGGTGGTGGTGCGTATATAACTCCTTCCTTTTTCCCATACCCCATAAATATATATAATGCATACTATATAGTAGTGTATATAATGCCTTTGAGGTCAAGGGTAATACATGAATATAATGCATGAATGATACTAAGACACTCTGAGCTTATCGGAGTGACGTAATGTCGCTTCACCTCCGATTAACATTATGAATACTAACATCTTTTCCATATACCTCAATAAGAATTTAAGAACATATTTAGACATGCTTTGAACATACGAATGAATAACAAGACCATCATTAACTACTAAGACTAGAATCATTTATGGGACAGTTTTACGTTTACGTTTCGTACTTTGAACATGCCAAAAGAAGAAATTATTTATCTCAACATACCTTTATTGGTCTTCTTAACAACCCAATCAATGTAGCTCATCTACCACTTTAACCTTATTTATTAAGAACCCCTCTTCTTTCACCTTACACCACTTCTAAGAAAGCCCCGATGCAACAACACAACATAAATGGAACAACGAGATCCAAGTAGCGAGCAAAAACCTTATGTTGTTTTTGAGAAAAGTTATATATTGCTTCCTTAAAGAGGAACTCACGTTGCTTCTCAATGAAGAAGATACATTGTTGCTAAATTAAGAGGAAAACGTTGTTGTTCCCGTTCTTGTTGTTGCGTAACTTGTTCTTAAGAAATCCATCTACTAATATGAGAAATAGGATTTCAAGGATATTACCAAAATCATGTTCCTGCTACCTATGATTAATAGCAATATTAATTTGCTAACGTGTGGTCACCATGAAGCCCTCTTTCTTTTTATACACAACACACTACAAATCATTATTATAACTTCTGTTAATAGAAGTCCTTAACTAGTGCAAAAGAAGTCTTGTATTTGGCTATTAATGGAACGTGGGTTCCACCTAAGGCCTCACTTCAAGTACTTGTTTGGCAAAATAAATGACACCTACAGATGGTTAAAGTCATAGTCACTATAAGTCTTTTCTCCATGGCACACGTGGAAAAGTGCTTATATCTATCTACTATCTATCAAGTAATGTATAAATAAGTCCTTGTCTCCACTATAATTAAACTTATCCCATAATTAATTCCTTGTTCTCAAATCACTTCAATAATAAATCATTTTTGGCACACTTCATGTACTCTACTATTATGATCAGGTGGTATAACACTAGTCCATAGCCTCTTTGACACCCACCAAATATTATTTTCAATTCCCGTCGTCACACTTATTAAGTTCTAAATTATTTCGGAATCGCATCCTTTTATATACTAAGCGCTTTATTTGTATACGTGAAAATGACACAAATCCTTTAAGGCTCGGGTCTACTTGCATACGTCTAGCTGTTCAAACCATCGCCTAAAAGTATGGGGTGTTACATCCTTCCCCCTTAGAAATATTCATCCTCGAATGTTGGGGTGACATATCTAATCTCCGTCACGTAGCTAGAAACACAACCACCGCTTCACGAGGCCATATAATATAACATAAATCATTATACCCGACTTCACATGGTCACTAAGTAGTAATTATAATAATCTGAAATAGAACCCACCTTATGCTTCTCTCCGTACTTCGGCGTTGGTCAAACATAGGTAAAGATATTTGTGTTTCATCTCCTCTTCCACCTCCCATGTCATTTCTTTTACATTCTTAATCCTCCATAGAAATTTCACGGAGGCTACTTCTTTAGTTCTCAACTTGCGGACTTGTCGATCTAAGATAGCGATAGGAACCTCTTTATATGATAGGTCATCTGTAACCTTTACATCGAGGATTCCCAACACACGTCCTTAACATAGAAACATGGAAAATCGGAGGACCAAACTCTAACTTCGGAGATAAGTCCAATTCGTAAGCCACTTGGCCGATTCATCGAACTATGCAGTATGGCCCAATGTACCTTGGACTGAGCTTTCCCCTTTTCCCCATATCTCATTACACCCTTCCTAAGAGAGATCTTCGAGAAGACCCAATCATCCACTTGGAACTCTAAGTCCTGCCGCCGCATATCTAAATACGACTTCTGATGACTCTGAGTGGTTAACAACCATTCTTGGATAAACTTCACATCCTCTATGGTTTGGTTCACCAGGTCAGGCCCAAATAATTTTGATTTGCCTACTTCGAACCATCCAATAGGAGATCTAGATTGTTGTCCATACAAAGCCTCGTATAAATCCATTTTAATGGTAGCATGATAACTGTTATTGCATGCAAATTCAATAAGGGGTAAATGATCATCCCAACTTCCCTTAAAGTCCAATATACAAGCTCGTAGCATGTCCTCGAGCATTTGAATCATATGCTTGGTCTGCCCGTCTATCTAAGGGTGGAAAGTTGTGCTAAGATTAACTTGAGTGTCCAAATCTTTTTGAAATGATCTCCAGAAATTAAATGTGAATTGTGCACCTCGGTCAGATATAATAGAAATAGGCATACCATAAAGGCGAACAATATCCTTAACGTACAACTTTGCATAGTCCTCGGCTGTGTAGGTAGTTTTGACCACCAAGAATTGAGCTGATTTGGTCAGTCTATCAAAAATCACCCAAATAGGATCAAACTTATGATAAGAGCGAGGTAAACCCGTAATAAAATCCATATTAATCATTTCCCATTTCCACATCGGGACCTCAATGTTCTGAGTCACGCCGCTGGGCTTTTGGTGCTCTACTTTTACTTACTGACAATTAAGACACTGAACTAGCAACTCGCAATGTTCCTCTTCATATCGTTTCACAAATACATACCTTTGAGATCATGATACATCTTAGTAGATCCATGGTAATTAGAATATCGTGAACAGTGGACCTCCATCATAATCTTGTCTCGTAATCCTACTATATTGGGAATACACAAGTGGACCTTCCACCTGAGGGTCCCTTTCCCATTTTACTCAAAGGTTGTGGTTCTCTTTTGTTAAATATCCTTCCTGATCTTCCCTAAAAATGGGATCTTCATCATGACATTAATTTTCTTCCAATATAAGGGATGACCCTGTTGTATTCAGATTCACAGGGCTATCACTATCTGAATCCTCCAATCGGACTCCCTACTTAGCCATCTGATGCGTTCCCTCAGGTTAACTTCTCTCCTTAGTCCTTTACATTAGTCAAGTCATTTGTGGTGAATAATTCTATTGTCAACTTAGCTTGTTTAGTAATTGGTGTGCTGAAAACTCTTATATTTGTAGTATCTCAATCGTGAACACTTTCAGTTAACTCTCATTCATGGTCTGAAAGGAATCTTTTTTTTCGTACTTTCTCACTACTAGTAATTATAACAACTTCCTTTCTTTAATTCTTACGTCTTTTGATATTTGTTCACTCATTATCTTACTTGTCGTACTCGTCTTCATTCTAAAATATTCTGGTATACATACGTACTCTCAAACGTTGCTCCTGATTCCAATCCTTGGCGTTACTATCCCTTAAAGGATGATTTATTAACTTATTCCTTTATTCTATACGGGAAAGATTTTGAAGAATTTTGCATTACATGACGTTGGCCTACTATATCCAAACCTGGTCATTATACTTAGATTTAAATTCCTTCACTTGCTTTATGGCTAATTCTTCTTGTTAATGGCATTTTGGGAAAATATTTCCTTGATCTCATTAAGCTATACATCCATTACTTTATCTATCTCGTAGAACCTTTGGTTAGTTCAATAATGCTCATAGACATCTGTATTTTCTTGACATTTTATCTTCATTATAATGTCATTATCTCTTGACAACCATCTTTAATGTCTACCTTGTATCCATAAGCGTCATTGGCCCCTTTTTACATGTTCAGGTGCTAATCTCGAGCTTTACTCACTGTTACTTCCGTTTACATACTTTCTGAAAGTTATGACTGCATATGTTGTGGAACCGATGCTTTGTATGTTTAGATCCAATTCAAGGTGTTACATGATCCAATGACTTGTCAAGCTTTCTTGTCTTATCATTATTTGATCCCATATCGACCGAGTTCTCATTCGTGTTACCTTTACATTTCCATTTCAAGTTGCCTTGGGGGTTCTCTTATCTCAAAGTATTTCTCATATTATCTTCCGGAACATCAGAGGTTCGTCACCTTTGGCCGAAGAATTCTTACTGTCCTTCCTCCACTGTTGGTCCTTACGCTGTTCTGGAGTAATCATATCTTTGTGAAACCTGCATAACTATAATCTCATTCACCTTTATCCTTCTTGTCGTAATCCTTCTTTCTATTTGTCATTAAACGAAAAATATTTCTACCCTGATACTTGATCATACCATTCCATTAATACTTATTGACTGTTTTCATATTTATTACAACCATTCTTCGATTGTTCTATAGTTCTCGTCCTTCATTGCCCCTAATATGCTATTGTTATCCAGTAGTTACTTAGAATTGTAACATGTTGCACAATGAAGACGAAGACCTTACCAGTCCAATACCTATAACATACTTGAGCCTACTAACATTGATACATGTAATTCTCAATAATATGCGGTATGACCCTTTACGCATGAATGAGAGGCTTATGTATCCTTCCACTACCGTGGATAACTCGATCCTTATATATGACTTGGGATCACTATTCTGGGTACGTCACTTTACGTGATCTTCTTAAATTTACTGATGGTCACTCTTCAGATGCTTCGATTGTGGCAATCCATTCTCGTTAATGATATTCTTGGACAATTCCAAATCTATTCTAGGCAAGACATTACAATTTAGGTCGCACAGACATAACATATTCCCTCATTCTAATCAACACGAGTCACTGTAATATGGGTAGATTTTCATAACCTACTAAACCTTCCAATTATTTCTTCTACGTTTCATCTGTACAACTCATAATTATCTTATCCTTACTTTTGCGCATCAACTTGGCATACTTCAGAACGATGTGGCCATGGCTACCACACTAAAACAACCCCCTGTACCTTTGCGGCATAATCCGGCATGCGCTCGACCACACTGACTACAAGATGGCCAGGGCGGTCTCACTTGACCTTTACAACTTTGACCATGAGATATTGGCACCTTTAAACCCTTTAAATATCGATGATCCCTGACTAATAAACTCCCTCGGTTATGAGCTCTCTGGCCCCTCAAGGGCCTATATCTATCATATGCTCTAGGATGAAGTCGTGCTTGGGAAAATAACTTACTCATATCCTCTGATGGATCTGT
Source organism: Anisodus tanguticus (assembly GCA_034509755.1). Classification (NCBI taxonomy): domain Eukaryota; kingdom Viridiplantae; phylum Streptophyta; class Magnoliopsida; order Solanales; family Solanaceae; genus Anisodus; species Anisodus tanguticus. The sequence goes on along the minus strand of CM067551.1, from coordinate 20,383,206 downwards.
CTCAATAGAGAGCATACTATTTGTATTTACATTCAATCTCACTGCTAATCATAGCCCTATTGGAATAAGGCATTGATGTAATCATAAACACGATAAGGTTTACAGAGAGAATTCTTACAATTAAGCTCTGTAGCACGATTCTAGATCAAGAAGGAAGGTAACTATTATCCTAAATGCCCTATAGCCTTCTGTCTATAAGTATGGTGCACAACACACCCATAAATAAGACTTTACTAGACACGACTTGTAGACTCCCTAGGACAGACCCGCTTTGATACCGAGTTTGTCATGATCCAAACCGAAGGGTCATGACGGGCGCACAGACCTTACTTGCCGAGAACCACTAATCATATATTTAGCATATAATCGTAATTTCTCATGGTCCACGAGGGCCACCACGAGATATCCTGCTGACATATGGAAATAGTAAACTGGAAAAGAGCTATGTAAAATCCTACAACCAGAAGGACCCAACCTATATACATATACATACCAAGACAAGGCCATACATGACTACTATACACTGGTCATACATATTCATAAGTGTATATAACGCCATCAAGCCTTTATGGGCATCCCATCATATCATATCGGCCTCTATGGGCATAATCATCATATATATACCAGTTGCAGGTGGTGGTGCGTATATAACGCCTTCTCTTTTCCCATACCCCATACATATATATAATGCATACCATATAGTAGCGTATATAACGCCTTTGAGGTCAAGGATAATACATGAATATAATGCATGAATGATACTAAGACACTCTGAGCTTATCGGAGTGACGTAATGTCGCTTCACCTCCGATTAACATTATGAATACTAACATCTTTTCCATATACCTCAATAAGGATTTAGGAATATATTTAGACATGCTTTGAACATACGAATGAATAACATGACCATCCTTAACTACTAAGAGTAGAATCATTTATGGGACAATATTACGTTTATGTTTCGTACTTCGAACATGCCAAAAGAAGAAATGATTTTCCTTAACATACCTTTATTGGTCTTCTTAACAACCCAATCAATGCAGCTCATCTAGCACCTTAACCTTATTTTCCAAGAACCCCCTTCATTCACTTTACATCACTTCTAAGAAAGCCCGGATGCAACAACACAATATAAATGGAACAACGAGATCCAAGTAGCGAGCAAAAACCTTATGTTGTTTTTGAGAAAAGTTATATATTGCTTCCTTAAAGAGGAACTCACGTTGCTTCTCAATGAAGAAGATACATTGTTGCTCAATTAAGAAGAAAACGATGTTTCTCCCGTTCTTGTTGCTGTGTAACTTGTTCTTAAGAAATCCATCTACTAATATGAGAAATAGGATTTCAAGGATATTGCCAAAATCACGTTCCTGCTACCTATGATTAATAGCAATATTAATTTACTAACGTGTGGTCACCATGAAGCCCTCTTTCTTTTTATACACAACACACTACAAATCATTATTATAGTTTCTGTTAATAAAAGTCCTTAACTAGTAAGCAAAAGAAGTCTTGTATTTGGCTATTAATGGACCGTGGGATCCACCTAGGACCTCACTTCGAGTAGTTGTTTGGCACAAACAAATGCCACCTACAGATGGTTAAAGTCATAGTCACTATAAGTCTTTTCTCTATGGCACACGTGGAAAAATGCTTATATCTATCTAGTATCTATCAAGTAATGTATAAAAAAGTCCTTGTCTCCACTATAATTAAACTTATCCCATAATTAATTCCTTATTCTCAAATCACTTCAATAATAAATCACTTTTTAGCACACTTCATGTACTCTACTGTTATGATCATGTGGTATAGCACTAGTCCATAACCTCTTTTATACCTACCAAATATTATTTTTAATTTCCGTAGTCACACTTATTAAGTCCTAAATTATTTTGGGACCGCATCCTTTTATATACTAAGCTCTTTATTTGTATACGTGAATATTACACAAATCCTTTAAGGCTCGGGTCTACTTGCATACGTCTAGCTGTTCAAACCATTGCCCGAAAGTACGGGGTGTTATAAAAGGGCATTCCCTGCCGACCGGAAACGGCCAACAACGATCGCAGTAGTGGCAGCAGCCTCCGCCGTGGGCTGCCTACCCGCCGTGGGCTATATAGGCCCTACCATTATGGGCCTCCCCTCCTTGCTCGTATCTGACATCCTTGTGGACTCCACCTCAGAACCAATAGGCCTAACCTGGCATACTTGGTCCACGTCCACAACAGGCCTACACAACGCAGCCCCCCCATGCCATCGACTTATGCACCGAATCCAGATGAAAATTTGTATATGGACACAGACGCCACATCTCACATGACAGCATCACAAGATACACTCTCATCTTATTTCAATTTGAGTAATTTAAATTAGAATATTAGTGTTAGTAGTGGACAAGGCATTCCCATCGTGGTTATGGTCATTCCTCCCTATCCCTACCACATCTACCACTAATCTTTAAAAATGTCCTTCATGCCTATAAACTCATTAAGAATCTAATCTACGTGCGACGTTTCACAACTGACAATTGGGTTTCCCTTGACTTTGATCCTTTTGGTTTTACTGTAAAGGAAATTACGACAGGAGATGAATAATGAGATGTGACAGCACCGGAGATCTCTATCCTATTTCAAACGCCGTCAACAATCCAGCCTTAATTCCATCAACATTTGTTGTTCTTTCGTCTTCCCTATGGAATTCTAGATTAGGACATCCGGGAGACTCTGATTTATGCTCCCTTAGGAAAAATAATTTTATTAATTACAACCGTATTTCTAGGACTCCTATATGTGAATATCTTGCATTTTTGGGAAACATGTCAAATTACCATTTTTTGCATCCACAAATTATACTTTAATGCCTTTCGATATCATACATAGTGATTTGTGGACATCCCCTATTTTGAGTACGGATGTCCATCGATATTATGTGTTATTTTTAGATGATTATTCCAACTTTCTATGGACTTTTCCAATTGGAAATAAATCAGAGTTTAGCGCTTTCGTAAAAACACAATTTGAAAAGAGCATTAAATGTTTTCAATGTGACAATGGCAGGGAATTTGATAATAATCAATTCAAACAGTTTTGCTCCAAAAATGGTCTTACCTTTCGATTTTCCTGCCCTCACAAATCCTCCCAAATGGTAAAGTCGAACGGAAAATCCGAACCATAAACAACCTCATTTGTGCCCTACTTTCTCACGCCTCAATTCTGGCATTACACACTCTTCATGGCCACCTATCTCCTAAAAATAATTCCAAACAAATCATTAGCTCAATGGTCGCCCACCCAAGATCTATTTCGTAGGAACCCCTCCTACCAACACTTGCATATTTTTGCATGTCTTTGTTACCCTCTCCATCCGACCACTAACAAACTCCAACCTCGGTCTTCCCCGTGTGTGTTTTTTGGTTACCCTGCCAATCATCGTGGTTACTCGTTCTATGACTTGTCAAGATGTAAAATTATTATTTCACGTTATGTCCTATTTGATGAGTCTCAATTCCCCTTTGCCTCTCTACACTCGCCACCTCGACATTCCTACGACTTCCTAGATGATAGCCTAAACCTTCTTCTAATTCACCATTTACATAGCCCGTCGTCCCAGACCCCGGCACCCGCCACCACCTCGGCCAGTCCGGGACTAGTTGCACACCTAGTTCTATCGACGGTGGCCCAGAACAGCCCGCCTCAGGATTATTCCAAAGCCACCTCTCAGAAAACCGAGGTTCGGCCAGCCAGTACCGTCACCCCTGCCCTTCCTCCTCTTCCCAGCAGTCTCACGGCGAACCCATCTCCCATCTCTCATCCAAAGACACACTCTCAGACCATGGAAACTCATCCCATGCACGGAATTCATAAACCTAAATGGATGTTTAACCTTTCTGTTTCAGTTGTCCCTTCCCCTATCCCTCGTAACTCGAAGGATGCCTTGTCCGACCCTAATTGGAAAGCCGCAATTATTGATGAATATAATGCTATTATTGATAATAAAATATGGGACCTAATACCCCATCTACCTGATGCTAACATTATTCGTTCTATGTGGATTTTTAGACAAAAAATTTGATAGTTCTTTTGAGAGGTACAAGGCTCGTCTTGTAGGTGATGGCAGGTCTCAACGGGTGGGAGTGGACTATGATAAAACGTTCAGCTTGGTCGTAAAGCTCACAACCATTTGGACCATCCTCGGTATTGCTATATCCAAGTCTTGGCCCATTCATCATGTCAAGAATGCCTTCTTACATGAGGATCTTCATAAAATGGTATATATGCATTAACCTATAGGTTTTAGGGATCCTATTCATCTGGATTATGTGTGTCTGTTGCGAAAATTGCTCTATGGACTGAAACAGGCTCCTCGAGTATGGTATCAGCGATTCACCGATTATGTCTCCTCTATCGATTTTTCACACAGCAGAACTGATCATTCCCTGTTCATCTACAATAAGAGTACAGATATGGCTTACCTATTATTATATGTTGATGACATCATCCTCACCACATCATCTGATGCTCTCCGCCGGTCCATTATGTCTTTCATTTCCTTTGAGTTTGTTATGAAAGATCTAGGCCCTTTGAGTTATTTCTTGGGCATCTCTGTCACTCGACATTCTGGCGGCCTATTTCTATATCAAAAGAAATAAGCCGAAGAGATCTTTTACCGTGCAAGCATGACATCTTGCAAACCATCCCACACGCTTGTAGACACCAATTCTAATCTCATCGCTGATTCCAGCCCTTCATATTCAGACCCGACTCACTATCGTAGCATGGTTAGGGCCCTGCAATACCTCACATTCTCGACACCAGACATATCCTTTATCGTGCAACAAATCTGCTTGCACATGCACAGTCCGACGGAAGCATACATGCATGTCCTCAAACATATTTTACGATACGTCCAAGGTACACTTCACTTCGGATTACATCTATACAGGTCTTCGTTCACTGGTCTCACTGCTTATTCTGATGTTGACTGGGGTGGATGTCCTGACACTCGACGCTCTACGTCTGGTTATTGCATTTTCTCCAGAGATAACCTATTGTCTTGGTCTTCCAAAAGACAACCTACACTATCCCGATCCAATGCAGAAGCAGAGTACAGAGGTGTCGCCAACGTCGTCTCTGAGTCTTGTTGGATCTGTAACCTTCTACTTGAGCTTTACTGCCCGATTCAAAAGGCAACACTAGTTTACTGCGATAATATTAGTGCGATATATCTTTTCGCAATCCCGTCCAACATCAACGCACTAAACACATTGAGATGGACATTCATTTCGTTAGCGAAAAAGTGGCTCGTGGTCAAGTCTGTGTCCTTCATGTTCCTTCTAGATATCAGATTGCCAACATCTTCACCAAAGGACTTCCGCGCATACTATTTGATGATTTTCGAGCCAGTCTCAGTGTTCGTGAACCTCCCGCTTCGACTTGTATATCTCCTAATTTAGGTAGAATTATAATCCTTTTGTAATTAGCTTAACTAGTTACCTAATTTGTATCAAAGTAAATATTCTTGTAACCTTATATATATTGTAAATCATTCATCAATAAACATCAAGGAACATATTCCTTTAACCCCGAATCCGGAAGAACACAAGGTTGATTATCAAATTAAAAGGCCAAAAAGAATCGTTAGATGCCATAGTCAACTAAAATAAGAAAGAAAAGCATGCAGATTTAGAAAATGAAAATGAAAAATGGTCCTTTTAGAAAATGAAAGAAGAAGATGAGAGAGAGAGAAATGAATCTACCCAGAAATGAGGGAACCCTAAGAATTGGCAGAGATGTAATGGAAAATTAAGAAGGGAAATGAAGAGAAGATGGAGGTGGTAAAGGCTATGTATTTATGGAGTTTGAGACATATATATATATATATATATATATATATATATATAGAGGCTATGTATTTATGGAGTTTGAGATATATATATATATATATATATATATATATATATATATATATAGTCCTCCAAAAGACGTGACATACAAGGTATATAATGTATATTTTTAGAAACATGACAACATATTAAAGAGGGATTCATAAAACTTAAATGCCTAACATGATGTATCTCTTCTTAATGCTACTAATTTATCTGAATTCATTACTTTTCATGTCAAATAGACTTTTAGGAAATTTTAATAAATATTAAATTCAAACTTATAATTTTTGTAAAATTAAGAACCATAATATTTACATTCTAAATATGTCTCTACCTAATAATTCCTTTACACATATCTTATAGATGTAATAAAATTATGGGTTAATATACATAGATAACCCTTTGAGCTTGTCGGTAAATTTCATTTACATACTCGAATTATGATTTATTCTAATTTAGCACTTGAACACATGATAAAATATTTCAATTAAACACATTCAGTTCAAAATTTTGATTTTTTTTTGCGTATGTTGTCAAGTGCACATTACGTAAATAAGTTAACTACTTAAACTATTTCACATTTTTTAATTACACGCATTTGCCTCAGTAAGTCGTAAAATCCCAGGTTTGTTCGAACTGAGACTGATATGTATAATTAAAGGAGAAAATAAGAATAAAAAGTTTTTTCAAATTTTAAATCAAAAGTGTCTAATAGGAATATTTTATCATGCATTCATATGCTCAATTGTAATAAGTCGTAATTCGAGTGTCTAAATAAAATTTACTGATAAATTTAAGAAATTATGTATGTATTAAGTCTAAAATTATACTGTACACCTCTTATGCACCCGTGGATCTGGTGTGTGTATATATATCACTAAATTGTCACTCGACTCCGACATTTTTTTCTACTTCACCTACATATATAAGCTCATCATCATCATCCCTTGCGATCTACGCCATGAGTAATGTATTCGGCAAAAATTTAATAGTTTTGACTCAAACTCTATAATATTAAGAAAATCAATTAATTTATTCTAAATTGATAATTATCCTGTTATAAATTCTAAATTCATAAATTTAAAATCCGGAATGCCTTAATTTTTTTTAATTCCTTCTCCTCTGCGGGAAAATAAGTTTTGTTAATCTCTAGTTTTACCATGAAGAGTTTTCTAATCTATTTTTATATATATATATATATATATATATATATATATATATCTGTTGGTCGTTATTGGCGTATTGGACTGTAGAAGTTTTTCTGAAACTATATCCTTAATTGAAAAATGTGAATCCTTATGAATAGAACTTCTGAAAGAAAAAATCCATATGGTATTGAAGTGCTACATGCAGATAATCTAACTATACTACCCAAATATTCATCGCCGCCAGCATATTCGAATTTCACTAATATATTATCATAGTTCTACTTAAGAATCTCAAAGCAACTTGTATTAGTATAAATTACTTGTAAAACTAAAGTTGAACAGAATTCATTTTATTTAAGAAATCTCAAACTTAATTTAATAAGAAAGTGTTGAAAATTTACTAATGTGGAATTAAGTATATCTCATTAATTTATGACTCAAACAATTGGGGCCCGCACGTCGAAAACGTCGTTTCCACACACGTGCACACGTAGTGCCAAGTATCGCAAATTTCATTAGTGAAAGAGATATTGGTACGTATGTAATACGTTTGAGACATAGAATTATAGACGGTTATTGGCCAAATGACAAAGTATTCCACATTGGTAAAAGAAGGAAGAAATGTAAGATGAAACGTGTCGGAAATCGCAACGAAGGGCCGCGGCGCAGCCCCGTCAGAGCCGCGGCGCTAATTCACATTGTCGCGGCGCTTCAGAGGCAGAATGTTGCGACGGAAAGTTGGAAAGATCTGACCTTTGGGCTGGTTTTGGAGCATTGATTCTCCATTACTTGGCACATGAATTCAGCCATTATTTGGCTGAATGTAACCCCTCAATCAAGTGTCATTACATGGCTATTGAAGGCCATTAGTTGGCTAGTTGAAGGGTCTTCTCCTTACACTATAATTTGAGACATTTGGCTCAATTGAAGAATACTACACAACACTTAGAAATATTTACAGATTTTCTGAATTCATCTTCTTCCTCTCTAGCAAAGTTACTATATTCAAAGTTCTTCAAGAGTAACACTTGAGTTTCCTTTGCTCAATTGTTAAGTTGTTGTTGTATCTTGGGATACTATTGCCCGATAACGTAAAAGGAGATATACGGGGAAATCTTGTCTTAAAGACAGAGTGTCATCACTCGACTAAGCAAATCACACAAGCAATCGGTTAAGTTCTTGATTTCCAGTTTATTGTAATATTTAGTTTATCCTTTATTGCTATTGTAATAGTTACTTACTTCCCGTTCCCTACAACAATTGTATCCCAATAATTTTAAGACAAGATTTGTTGTAAGTACATTAGAAAGATGACTGGAATAGAACAAATTGCTTCGGATGTTGCTGCTGCTACTCAATGCAATCCCTCTGTCTTCCCCTCTGCTCAAGGCACACCTAATGCCTTTTCGGTTGCTCAAGGCTCATCCAACGCCTTTACCGCTGCTCAAGGGAACGTTGTCGTTCCTCCCCCCGCTGGATTCCACCATGAACGCCCTGAAAAGTTCATGGGTTCCAACTTCAAGAGGTGGCAACAAAAGATGTTATTCTATCTCACTGTTATGGGAGTGACACGTTTCCTAACAGAAGATCCTCCACTAGTTGGAGATGAAATGGACCCTTTGCCTTCTGAAATGGCTGAAGGGGGCCTAGGTATCCATGTCATTAATGGCATGAAGATGGTTCTTGATGCATGGAGTCATAATGGTTTCATGTGTAAGAATTACATATTGAACTACTTGTCAGACCCTTTCTACATGGTGTATTGCACCGTTGGCACCGCCAAAGAGTTGTGGAGAAGCTACAAAAGAAGTACAACGCACAAGATGCAGGTACTAAGAAATTCATTGTTGGGAAATTTCTGAAATTTCAAATGGTGGATAGTAAGACAGTGATGTCCCAAGTCCAGGAATTCCAAATGATTCTACATCACCTGGATTTGGAAGGTATGAAGCCAAATGAGCAGTTTTTGGTTGCATCACTGATTGAAAAGTTACCTCCTTCGTGAAATGAGTTTATGAGCTACTTAAAGCTCAAGACAAAGGAGATGACCTTTGTAGAACTTATTATCAAACTCCAAATTCAGAAGATAATAAGAAGGCCTTGCCTAGGGGTAAACAACCCGCTGAGGCAAAGGTAAATCTGACTGAGGCCAAAAGGAACCTAAGCAAAAAATGCAAGTTCCAGAAAGACAGCAAGACCCAAGCAGCAGAGAAGTTCAAAGGAAACTGTCACCACTGTGGAAAACCTAGTCACATGATCAAGGACTTCCGCAAGCTCAAGACTGAGCAACAAGAGAAGGCCAAGGACAAGGGCAAGGCTTAGGTTAACGTCGACAAGGACAAGTTTCTGGACGACATGATTGAGGAGTCTCAGCAGTGGTGCTAGAAGCAAAACTTGTTGAGAATCCTATGCAATGGTGGATGGACACAGGTGTTACAAGACACATCTGTTCCAACAGAGATGCCTTCTCCACTTATACACCGGTTACAAATAAGAAGTTGTTCATGGACAACAACGCTTCCTCTGACGTGCTGGGGGTAGGAAAGGTAGTCCTGAAGATGACTTCTGGAAAGGAGCTCACTCTGAAGGAGGTGATGCATGTTCCTGAGATTAGAAGAAATTTAATTTCAGGTCATTTATTGGTTAATGCTGGTGTTAGGCCAGTGTTTGAGTCCAATAAATTTGTAATCACTAAGAATGGAACGTTTGTAGGAAGATGATGCGTCTGTAAAGGCCTCTTCAAAGTTAATGCCATGTTTGTATTACGTACAAGCAATAATATAGAAGCTTCTTCTTACTTACTTGAGTCCTCTAATTTATGGCATCATAGATTAGGACATGTCAACTACAAGTCCATCCAAAGGTTGGTAAAGTTGGAGTTGTTTCCATCTATTGACGTAAACCCTTAACATAAGTGTGAGGTGTGCGTAGAGGCAAAACTAACAAAGCTTTCTTTTCGATCCGTCGAAAGGAATACCGCTCCTCTAGAACTTGTTCACACATATATATGTGATTTGAAGTTTGAATAAACTAGAGGGGGGAACAAGTACTTTGTGACATTAATTGATGATAGCACAAGGTATTGTTACCTTTACTTGTTGAAAAGTAAGGATGAAGCCTTTGAAGCGTTCCGACGTTACAAAGCAGAAGTTGAGAACCAACTCAGTATACGGATTAAATCCATTCGTAGTGATAGAGGGAGAGAATATGTAGCACCATTTGAGGAATATTGTGCTGAATCAGGCATTATTCATCAAACAACGACTCCATACTCACCTCAGTAGAACGGTGTGGTGGAACGCAAGAACCGCACATTGAAGGAAATGATGAATTCCTTGCTCATCAATTCCGGTCTTCCACAAAACATGTGGGGAGAAGCTATCCTTACCGCTAATACGATTCTTAACAGAGTTCCACATAAGGGTAAGGATAAAACTTCATATGAATAATGGAAGGGAAAGAAACCCACCTATAAATATTTAAAGGTGTGGGGTTGTTTGGCAAAGGTTGAAGTACCTAAGCCAAAACAGGTCAAGATTGGGCCTAAGAATGTAGATTGCATATTCATCGGATATGCAAATAACAGTAGTGCTTATTAGGGGTGAGCGGGTCCGGGTACCCTAACATTTTTTAACTACCCGGACCCTACCCGATAAAAGATCGGTTCCTAAATTTACTATCCGGAACCTACCCGTAGCAATCATTACCCGGAACCTACCGGACCCGGGTACCCTGTAAATAAAAAACACAAATTAAGCAACAATTTTTAAGCCTATGAGAATAAAAAAGAGTTCTAAAATAATTTCATCAAGTAGTTTTTTAGCCTGCAATCAGAGTTTTTAGTATCCTTATAAGAAGTTTTAGAAAACTTATTCATTGTAGAAAAGCTAATTCTGTAACCAAAACCTAAAATTGCAAGCCAAATTTGACAATTAATTGAACGTGTTGATTTCAAAATAAATTTGAAAATATCTCGAATTAAACTTATTTTCGTGTTCATAAGCTCTTCGATACAAAAGAAAAGCTTTATTATGCTAGTAAATCCCTAAATTTCATCTTCACAACTACAAAAATATACACAAATTTTAAAAATAGATTTACATTTCAAATAAAAAAGTAATACAAATTGAAGATGAGTATCGCCTGAAATAGAACAGAAGCATATGCTATTAAAAAGAAATTAAAGAGTTAGATATGAACCCATATGCATTTTAGGAATGACGTGAACACAACCAAGGGAGAGAAAGAGGCAAAGGTGAAGCTTCAATGATGACAACGATGAAAGTGCCTGAGAGAAAGCTTCAACAACGACGACGATGAAGCTCGGTGGTGTAGCTAAAACGCCATTGTTATTGAGAGAGTTTTGGGTGTTTTCTCTTATGGCACAAAGAGCATTCTAGAATAAAGGGGTGAAAAAACTAAAATATTTACGTATTGGGATGGGGAAAATCAATGTGTAGGCGTGCAACAAACAATTTTGGAGAAAGTTAAAAGTGGTCCAAATGTTTCTAAAAAAAGTAAAAATATTTAATATTTTATAGGTTCGGGTATCGGTTCCGGTCCGGTACCTGTCTCTATTTTCCGGAACCGGAACCGGACCCGACATTGATCGGTTCCTAATTTTACTACCCGGACCCTACCCGTTATTATAATATATCTACCCGGAACCTACCCGTTAGTGTCGGTTCCGGTCGGGTATCTGGGTACCCTGTACCCGTGCTCACCCCTAGTGCTTATCGCCTCTTAGTGCATAAGTCAGATATTCCAGATATCCATGGGGGTACTATCATGGAATCAAGGAATGGTCAATTCCTTGAAAATATCTTTCCTAGAAAGGAAAAAGACATAACCTCTCGTAAACGAAGTTATGAACAAAGCTCTCAGGAACCGGGAGTCGTTGACGACCCAGATCTAGATGGTTAGGATCTAGTGGATCTCGAAGTGGTTGAATATCCAAAATTTAGTGTTCCAGATTCTCAGAACTTGGAGACTCCAGAAATGGAAATAAGGCGAAGTAAAAGGGCCAGGAAGGATAAAGCATTCGGTCTTAACTTTGTAGCTTATATGGTTGATGATGAACCAAGGACAATTGCTGAAGCATTGTCAACTCCAGAGGCACCGCTCTGGAAAGAAGCTATTGAGAGTGAAATAGACTCCTTCCTGCATAACCATACTTGGGAGTTGGTTGATCTTTCTCTAAGAAATAAACCGTTGGGCTGTAAATGGATACTCAAACGGAAGTATAAACCAGATGGATCTATAGATAAGTACAAGGCCAGGTTGGTAGTCAAGGGCTATCGGTAGAAAGAAGGCCTTGACTATTTTGACACGTACTCCCCGGTGTCTAGGATGATGTCCATACGAGTATTCATTGCGATCGCAGCATTGCGTGACCTTAAGATACATCAAATGGATGTCAAGACAGCCTTCCTAAATGGTGATTTGGAAGAAGAAATTTATATGGAACAACCCAAGGGGTATGTGGTTCCAGGGCAAGAGAAGAAAGTCTGTCGTCTTGTCAAATCTCTGTACGGGCTTAAACGAGCCCCGAAGCAATGGCACGAAAAAATTGATAGTACTCTACTATCGAAGGGTTTCGCCATTAATGAGTGTGACAAATGTGTCTACATAAAAGGTAACTCTAATTCGTTCGTCATGATATGCCTGTATGTAGATGACATGTTGATCACATGGAGCAGTCCTAGCATGATTCTAGAGACTAAGAACATGTTGAAACAATGCTTCACATGAAGGATATGGGTATCACAGATGTCATCTTAGTGATAAAAATCTCTAAGACGTTTGACGGACTGGTCTTATCTCAGCCTCACTACATCGAGGATGTTTTGAGAAAGTTCGAGATGTTTGAGTTCGCCTATAAAGTCACCAATGGATAGAAATCAAAAGCTTGATAAAAATCGTGGTGCACCCATATGCCAGGAGCAACATGCACAGGTGATTGGTAGTTTGATGTACATAACAAAGTGCACCCGGCCTGATATTGCTTATGCAGTCAACAAGTTGGCTAGGTTTACCCGTAATCCGAGTAATGATCATTGGAAGGCATTGAATCGGGTACTATAATACCTGAAACACACGCTAACTTACGGGTTGCATTATTCGAGGTATCCAGCTGTACTAGAGGGGTACGTGAATGCAAACTGGATATCTGATATAGAGAATACCAAGTTCACCAGTGGGTATATATTTACAATTAGTGGTGGAGCTATGTATTGGAAATCCTCTAAGCAAACTTGCATCCCCTGATCCACGATTGAATCAGAGTTTAACGCTTTAGACAAAGCAGGAGAAGAAGCTGAGTAGCTTCACGACTTCTTAGATGATGTTCCTTGTTAGAACAAACCCGTACCTTCTGTAATGATCCACTGCGACAACTAGTCGGCTCTAAGAAGGGCACGGAATTCTATGTACAATGACAAGTCTCGTCATATTCGATGGAGACATAAGACTGTTAGGCAGCTGATCACCACGGGTATAATATCCATTGATTACATAAAATCAAAGGATAACATAGCTAACCCACTGACAAAGGGCTTACCCAAGGATCAGATGTTCTGCCTGTCTAGGGGAATATGCTTAAAACCCAAGGTATAAGGACCAATACAGTGGTAACCTAACCTTACTGACTGAAGATCCCAGGAATTAGGTTCAATGGGAAAACTAAGATGTAAGGTTCAGTTGAGCGCTTCGGTGGAAGCATGAGCACTTCAGATGATGATTTCTATAAAAGGAACATCAATCCAAAGTCGTTCCCACGATAGACAATAAGTGCTATCTGCAGTGTGGGTAAAGGTTAAGTTTGCACGACTTTTAATGATCCTCACCAGTTGAGGTTATGTTTGGGGAAACTTTTAATGGTTCCTAATACTTGTAAAGTGGGGTATATCAGGATACCTTGTAGGAGATAACCTATTTAAGTGCAAGGACAGGCCGCCTCAAATGAACGCACTTAAGAATCCAAGAAGTGTCCACGGCCACAACGGATAAAACATTACGAAGAACAGAGTAAAGAAAGTTGTTGTGTTGGTACCGTTGACTTGGCTTACACTAAATATTGACGGTTCAAGACATCACTTTCACCACGTAGTAAGTAAGTCTGATGGTATTCAACTATGAAAGGTTCAAAGTGTATGCTACCTATCCAGATGTAACATCGGTCCGCTGAAAAATTTCTGGAAAAAGCACTATGTAAGTGCGCCAAAATATCTTTCAAGAGGGGATTGTTGGAAATTTAATAATGTGGAATTAAGTATATCCCATTAATTTATGACTCGAACAATTGGGGCCCGCACGTCGGAAACGTCATTTCCACACACGTGCACACGTAGTGCCAAGTATTGCAAATTTATTAGTGAAAGAGATACTGATACGTATGTAATACGTTTGAGACATAGAATTATGGACGGTTATTGGCCAAATGACAAAGTATTCCACGTTGGTAAAAGAAGGAAGAAGTGTACGAAGTGTAAGATGAAACATGTCGAAAATTGCCGCGAAGGCCCGCGACGCAGCCCCGTCAGAGCCGCGGCACCGGAGCCTCGCGGCGCTAATTGGTTGGCCAGTCACTGGAGCCGTGGTGCTAATTCACAGAGTCGCGACACTTCGGAGGCAGAATGCTGCGACGGGAAGTTGGAAAGATCTGACCTTTGGGCTGGTTTTGGAGCATTGATTCTCCATTACTTGGCACATGAATTCAACCAGTATTTGGATGAATGTAACCCCTCAATCAAGTGCTATTACATGGCTATTGAAGGCCATTAGTTGGCTAGTTGAGGGGTCTTCTCCTTACACTATAAATTGAGGCCTTTGGCTCAATTGAAGAATACTACACAACACTTAGAAAATATTTACAGATTTTCTGAATTCATCTTCTTCCTCTCTAGCAAAGTTACTATATTCAAAGTTCTTCAAGAGTAACACTTAAGTTTCCTTTGCTCAATTGTTAAGTTGTTGTTGTATCTTAGGAGACTATTGCCCGATAACATAAAAGGAGATATATGGGGAAATCTTGTCTTAAAGACAGAGTGTCATCACTCGACTCAACAAATCACACAAGCAATCGGTTAAGTTCTTGATTTCCAGTTTATTGTAATATTTAGTTTATCCTTTCTTGCTATTGTAATAGTTACTTACTTCCCGTTCCCTACAACAATTGTATCCCAACAGAAAGTACCAAGTATAATTAATCTTGATTGTTGTAGACTTGTGGTTGAGGAAATCAGAAGAACAATAGTATGGGCATGTCATTAGGAAATGCTTCTAACCCAACTTAATTTAAACTCTTCTTGTTTTCCTAAAATTTTCCAAATTCAAATGGGGGGAAGGGAATGAGGGGTTGGAAGACTTTTAGGATTTAGAATAAATATATCCTTAATTTATTGTTTGAGATGGCTCTATTCTACCAACTCAATGCAAGTGAATCTATCTTAATATATTGGGCATATTTGTTTTTCTCTCCTTACAAACGTTTGCTAGGTAGGAATTGAAGCCATTTCGAAAGTTGTAAAATAATGTTAAACATGGGTATTTGTTTATTGTTTCGTACAACCTATATATGTTTAAAAGTAACCAAAAAATGTAATGCAATTAGTGTTTGAAATTTACTAATGTGGGATTGAGTTTATTCCGTATTTAATGACTTAAACATATGGCGCATGTCATAAACATCATTTCTTAGCACATGCCTAATCTACTAAGTGAGTAGATGAAGTTAGTGTCAAGTATCATCAAATTTCGTTAAGAAATGAAAGAGATATTGGTACACAAAGTAAGGTATTTGAGACGTGAAAAGATGGAGTATTTTTTGCCAAAAATGACAAATCTCCCTCATTGGTAGAAGATTGAGAGTTTATGCAATATATAAACTCTAAGTTTGAGTAAGGGTTTGGGATCCCAAAGGGTAACCCATGTGTTTAGAAGGGAGAGGACCTAGGTGAGCTTGGGTTCGGGGCTAAGGCCCACACGCGTGCCACCGCCTGTCCGGTCGGGGCTAGATCGTGGGTTGTCTTTCGGATCTTTTATTTTTGGTCCCTGAAGATTTCTAAAATGTTGCAACTATTTAGAAGATTTCAGAAATGTTGCAATGGTCCTCCTCCTCAAGTTTAAATTGAACAGTAATGTTCAGTCGAAACATACAGAAAAATAACCTTTTCTTCTTTTCTTCTTGCTCTGTTCAAAATATACAAAATAGAAAACCTCTTCTGTTTTGATATACAGATAACATAGAGACAGAAACGGAAAACTTATGTTTTGATAATCAGAGAAACAGAAACGATAATTTGTTCTGTTCTAAACACAAAATCATTAATTTGTTCTATATTTATTTCTTCGATAGAATCATCTATATTTGTTTTGTATAGTTGATTGTTGCTGTTGTATCTTGGAGACTATTGTCCATCACCGTAAAAGCATCTATACGGGGCAATTTTGTCTTAAAGACAGAGTTATCTCTCAACTCAGCAAATCATTTGTTTTGTTTAACCTTTTGAATACACTAATTTGTACCTAAGATTTTAAGACAAAATTTTACTGAGTGTTAGAAAGGTGTTTGTCAACAGTTCTATTTCCAGTTCTCGTTCTAATTATGGGTTTGGCTCTATTTCTGTCAACTATTCTGTTGACAGTTCTGTTAACAATTCCGTTGGTAGTTCTGGTTCTACTCCTATCAACAGTTTTGTTTATGTTTCTGCTGCTGCTGCTCAAGGCACTGCTGATGGTTATGTTGTTGCTGATCAAGGCACTGCCTCTGGAACTTCTCAAGGAAGTGATGTTGTCCCTACTCCTGACATTTTTCAAAGAAAACGCCCAGGTAAGGTTCTGGATAACAACTACAACAAGAGAAAGAGACTAAGGATGTTGTTCTATCTTACTGCGTTGAGCCTGTCACGATTTCAGATAGAAGATCCTTCTTCTGTTGGGGATGCAATGGACACTCAGTCTAACACAATGACTGAAGTGGCCCAGAATATCCAGGTCATAAATGACCTAAAGGCCAAGAACAAACGCAAAACAGAGTCTAACGTTGTACAAGACGAGGGTAATCCTCTAGATCTTGACGATGAGATTGTAGATTTCTCTGCATTGGTGCTGGAGGTAAATCTGGTGGAGAACCCAAGGCAATAGTGGATAGACACGGGTGCAACCTATCACATCTGCTCTGGCAAGAATGTATTATCCTCTTACGCCCCAGTCACGGGCAAGAAGTTGTTAATGGGCAACTACACCACCTCTAAAATGCAAGGGGTTGGAAAGGTTATCCTAAAAATGACTACAGGCAAAGAGATCACTCTAAAGGAAGTGATGCACGTCCATGACATCCGCAAGAACTTGGTTTCAGGGCCACTGTTGGTCAAGGATGGTTTTAGACTAGTTTTTGAGTCCAACAAGTTCTTAATAACTAAGAATGGTAATTTTGTAGGTAGGGGCTTCGCATGTGACGGCCTCTTCAAAATGAATGTTATGTCTGTAATCCGTTCATCTAATGAAATAAAGCCTTCTACCTACTTGCTTCGAGTCTTCTAATTTATGGCATCATAGATTACGACACGTTAACTACAAATCCATTTGAAAGTTAGTAAAGTTGGAATTGTTGCCTTCCTTCGACATAAACCCTCAATATAAATGTGAGGTGTGCGTAGAAGCAAAATTAACCAACGTGTCTTTCCATTCAGTCGAAAGAAACACCGCTCCTCTAGAACTTATTCAAACCGACATATGTGATTTAAAGTTTTTGAAAACTAGAGGGGGGAACAAGTACTTCATGACTTTCATTGATGATGGTGTAATGTATTGTTATGATTACTTGCTAAAAAGTAAATATGAAACGTTTGAAGCATTTAAACGTTATAAAGCAGAAGTTGAAAATCAACTAAACCTATGGATTAAGGCAATTCATAGTGATAGAGGGGGAGAATACGTAGCACCGTTTGAAGAATACTGTGCTCAATTCGGCATTGTTCATCAAACGACCGCTCCTTACTCGCCTCATTCTAACGGTGTTGCCGGGCGCAAAAACCGTACGTTAAAGGAAATGACGAATGCTTTACTTATCAATTCTGGTTTAGCCCAAAACTTGTGGGGCAAAGAGATTCTTACCACTAACACAATTCTCAATAGAGTTTCGCATAAACGTAAGGATAAAACTCCATATGAAGCATGGAAAGGAAATAAACTCACTTACAAATATTTGAAAGTGTGGGGATGTTTGGCAAAGGTCGAAGTACCTAAACCAAAAAAGGTCAAAATTGGACCTAAGACTGTAGATTGCATATTCATCGGATATGCAAATAACATTAGTGCTTATTACTTCTTAGTGTATAAGTCGGAGATACCTGATATCCACGAGGGTACGATCATGGAATCAAGGAATGCTGAATTCTTTGAATAAATCTTTCCTAGAAAGGAAAAAGAAATAATTTCGCGTAAACGAAGTTATGAACAAAGTGCTCAAAATCAACAAGATCCGGGAGTTTCTGATTATCCAAAACTAGACGTTCCAGATCTACAAGACTTAGAAGTTACTGACTATCCGGAACATAATGTTCCAGACCTACAGAACTTAGGGGTTCCAGAGGTTGAACCAAGATGGAGCAAAAGGGCCAAAAGGACAAAACCTTTGGTCTAGACTTCTAACCTATATGGTTGAAAATGAACCGAGGACAATTAAAGAAGCATTGTCAACTCCAGAAGCACCACTTTGGAAATAAGCTATGGAAAGCGAAATAGATTCCATCATGCAAAACCATACTTGGGAAAATGTTGATCTTCCTCCGGGAAGCAAACCTTTTGGTTGTAAGTGGATACTCAAAAGAAAGTACAAAGCAGATGGAACTATTGACAAGTATAAGGTCAGATTAGTAGTCAAAGGCTACAGAAAAAAGAAAGGTCTCGATTACTTCGACACATAATCCCATGTGTCTAGATTAATGTCCATAAGGGTATTCATAGCCATAACAGCTCTGTGTGACCTTGAGATACATCAAATGGACGTTAAGACATTCTTCGTAAACGGAGAATTGGAAGAGGAAATATACATGGAACAAATCGAGGGGTATGTAATTGCAGGATAAAAAAATAAAGTATGTCGACTTGTTAAGTCTTTGTACGGACTCAAACAAGCCCCAAAATAATGGCATGAGAAGTTTGATAATACTTTATTATCAAAAGGTTTCTCCATAAATGAATGTGATAAATGTATCTATGTCAAAGGGAACCCTGACTTATTTGTCATGATATGTCTTTAGGTAGATGACATGCTCATCACCGAAAGTAGTCTAAACTTGATCTTGAAAACCAAGAATATGTTGAAACATTGCTTTGACATGAAAGAAATAGGTATTGCAAATATAATTTTAGGAATTAAGATTTCTAAGACAACTGACGGGCTGGTCTTATCTCAATATCATTACATTGAAGATGTTTTGAGGAAATTTGATGTATTTGACAATCCCTATATGAAGTCACATATGGATATAAATCATAGAATTGATAAGAATCGTGGTGCACCCGTATCCCAAGAGCGATATGCGCAGGTCATTGGTAGCTTAATGTACATTACAAACTGAACCCGACCCGATCACTTATCCAGTCAATAAGTTGGCTAGGTTTACTCGTAATCATGGAAATGATCATTGGAAAGCGCTAAATCGGATACTACGATATCTGAAATATTCGATGACTTATAGATTACACTATTCAAGATATCCAACTGTACTGGAAGGATACAGTGATGCAAACTGGATATCGGATATAAAGAACACCAAATCCACTACTGGGTATGTTTTTACAATTGGTGGTGGGGTTGTGTCTTAGAAATCCTCTAAGAAAACATGCATCACCCAATCCACGATGGAATCAGAGTTTATAGCTTTGGACAAAGCAGGAGAAAAAACAGAGTGGCGTAACAACTTCTTAGAGGATATCCCTTGTTGGATAAACCCGTACCTTCGGTGATGATTCACTGTGACAGCCAATCGGCTTTAGGAAGGGCATGTAGTAATATGTACAATGGCAAGTCTAGACATATTCGTCGGAGGCATAAGACTGTTAGGCAGTTGATCACTACGGGTGTCATTTCCATTTATTACGTCAAATCAAAGGATAACTTAGCGGATCCATTAACTAAAGGCCTACCCAAAGATCAAATATTCTGCATGTTTAGGGGAATGGGCTTAAAACCCAAACAATAAGAATATTTATGGTGGTAACCCAACCTTACTGTCTGGAGATCCTAGGAATTTGGTTCAATGGAAAAACTAAACTATAGAGGTTCATTTTAGCGCTTCACTTGAAGTAATAGCACTTCAGATTATCATTCTTTAAAGAAGTATAACTCCAAAGTTGTTCTCGCGATAGACATTAAGTGCTACCTGCATAATGGGTAAAGGATAAGTTTCTGAAACTTTTAATGATTCCTAACACTTGCGAGGGGCAGAGCAATATACCTTATAGGAGATCACCTATTTAAGTACGAAGACATGTCACTTCAAATGTACACACTTAAGAATCCAAGCGTTGTCCATGGCCATAACGGACAAAACAATAAGAAGAAATGAATAAGGAGAGTTATTATGTTGATATCATTGTCTTGATTTACACTAAACACTGACGGTTCAAGACATCACGTTCACCGCGCAGTAAGTAAATCTGATGGTAATCGACTAAGGAAGGTTCAAAGCCGAAAACTACCTTTCTTGATGTAATATCTTTCCGCTGAAAGATTGCTGAACTTTGGAACCCTATGTGCACCAATTCTCTTTCAAGAGGGAATTGTTGAAATTTACTAATGTGGATTGAGTTTATCCCATCTTTAATGACTTAAACATGTGGGGCCCGCATGTCGGAAACATCGTTTCTTCGCACATGCCTAATCTACTAAGTGAGTAGATGATGTTAGTGCCAAGTATCATCAAATTTAATTAAGAAATGAAAGAGATATTGGTACACAAAGTAAGGTGTTTGAAACATGGAAAGATGGAGTGTTTTTTGCCAAAAATGACAAATCTCCCTCATTGATAGAAGATGGAGAGTTTATGCAATATATAAACTCTAAGTTTGAGTAAGGATTTGGGACCCCAAGGGGTAACCCATGTGTTTAGAAGGAAGAGGACCTAGGTGAGCTTGGGTTCGAGGCTAAGCCCCACACGCACGTCGCCGCCGCCCGCTTGTCCGGTCCGGACTCATGTTTAATGTTTCGAATACACCTACAATTAGTTGTTTTGTTTTGGTGTGGGTGCGGTAGTTGATGATATTATGATTAGTACTATATCATACGTTTGAATTGCTACAATAATTTGTGAAGATGTGAAAGGGTAAAAGTTTAATCAAACAAATATGTTACTCAATGAGCAATATCATCAATGGCCATGCGTCCCGCACCGAAATAACGCTAGTCGAAAACCTCTAATCCTAAAAATTAATAAAACATAGTTTATTCAAAGTTCACAGCTTATTACTCCAACTCCTTTTTCAATTGACTTTTCACATAATTATTAGTAGGAGGAGTAGAAAAAATCCAACTAAGTAGCTGGTTTCAGAAGGTTGCATGGATTTGAGTTTGTTATAACGTTATTTGTATTGTCATGTATAAAAAAATGATTGAAACTCCATTATTTTTAGTCAAATAAAAATTATAGCCTAAAATTGAAGTTTCAGCTTCTTCTTTTTTCCACAAATTTAGCCCAAAATATGATCCAAAAATATAATAAATCTTAAAAGGTAATAATAAAACATATTCTAATTTAAGAAAATGACACATGGATCAAAATCCCCGTGGTAGCACGTGACTCTCACCTCCCTCAAGTGAGATTGGGTGGATGGGTCGAGCCGAGCAGCCCGGTGCACCAAGCGAATAGGTAAATATAGGAGGCAATTAGGATAAAAAATAGCTCAGGTGTGCATCAAATAAAAGCTGTCAGATGTTTGGAGGTCTTGAGTTATTATGCGTAACGTTTTGACATGAAACTTTTGGTTTAACCATTTGCTATTTACCGGGCCATTTACTAATTCAAACTTGCGGTAAAACCCATTTAAGTGGAAAAATCCTAGCCTTCCAAGGGTTTTCTCCATTTCTGACTCAAACATGAGATTTCTATAGTTAAAGGTATCTCATCATACCTTTTTTGTGGTACTTCCCGACTTCTTTAAGGAACGAATTAAAAATAAAGGAAAGCTCATGATCTAGGTCTCAACCAGTGCCACAAAATTTGATTGGTTAGAATTGATCTAGCCATGAGAGAAAAGTAAATGTAGTGTGTCTAGCCAATTTCCCAAATTGTTGCCAAAATCCATTACCAAATCACAAGTAGGGTTGTCCTCTCCCCCACCATAGATATGTAAGGGGTATCTTAAAGAAAGGAGACTCACTGGCTAGGTACTAAAGTCACGCATGATTATGAATAGTTGCGAACTTGACTTTGGTATCTTTTCTCTGGTTTAATTGGTTCTTGGACCACTCCTTAAAGGCACAATAAAATAAGAAATTGTATGGCTCTATTACAGCTTGTCTAATCATTCAAAGTACTTTTTACTCTATACTACTCCAACAATCTTCGTATCAGATAGATGACTTTTGTAGTTCATCGGCTCATATCAAATGGATAGATTCGGTAGTTGATCTGTCCGCTATGAATTCAAATCGGTTTTCGGAGATAGATACATCCCTCCTTATCCTCATGTTGATCACCACCCTCTCAAATTTTCGTAGTATGACTCAGAAACTTGATACCCATATTAACAGTGGTGGAGCCAGAACTTTTACTAAGGGATTGTCAAAAATATAAAGAAGTAAACACATGAAGAAATCAAGGGAGTTCAATCTATTATATAAACATAAAAAATAATTTTAACCTTGTATATACAGTATAACTTATTTTCGAACGGGTTCGGATGAACCCTTTGGACCTTACTGGCTCCGCCCCTGCCCGTATAGTTATTGAAATATCACTCTTGTTCCAAAAACAAGTTTGGGCATAATAATTAGGTAAATTGCTGCTGTTTTGTTCTTTTCTTTTTCCCACAACCAAATAAACTAATTCAAGGAGTTCTTTCTAAGGGATTGTTGGAAATTTGCCTTTGATGGGGAGGTGCATCCACCCATATTTAATGAATTAAACACTAGGGTTCCGCATGTTGGAGGCTTTGTCTCTTTACATGTGCATAATCTACTAAGTGAGTAGATGACCGTAGGGCCAAAAATCGTCAAATTTCGTTGAGAAATGAAAGAGATATTGGTCCACGAAGTAAGGTGTTTGAGGCATGGAAATATGGTGTGGGACAAATCTACCACATCGGTGGGAAAAGGAAGAATTGCCCTCTTTATAAGTCTCTAAATTGGCTAAGGGTTTGGGACCCCAAGGGGTATCACATGTGTTTAAAGGAGGGAGGACCTAGATGTGCTTGGGTTCAAGGCTAAGCCCACACGCACGCCGCCGCCGCCCGCCCGTCCCGTACGGGCTCGGGTCGTGGGTCGTGGGCTTCTTCTGATATTATCTCTTTGGATCCCAAATTGTTTAATATTTATAGTTTGGTCCCTGGAGTTTCTGGAAAGATGAATTTGGCAACAACGGAAGGCAGAAAGTTTCTGCCTTCCGTTTGGGCTGATTTTTGGAGCATTAACCAGCCAGCCATTACATGGTTGTTAACTCCTCCATAAATAGCCCTCCTTAATTGGTCATAAACCTGCCATTAACAACACTCACTAATGGCCATAAACCTGCCATTAACAGCCCTCACTAATGTCCATTAGCGTCTTGGGCAGTTGGGCTGCCTCCCTTATACTATATATTGATGTCTTTTGGCTCAAGTGTGTTACATACAAAAACACAGAAAATACAGAATATGACACAGAAAAATGAGACAGAAATATATACACAGAGACAAAAAAAAGAATAAAATACAGTCCAAAATGTGAGCAGTAACGTTGGGACGAAAACATAAAACTCTTCCTTCCTTTTCCACTTCTTCAACAAGTCGATTCGTATTTGTTTTCTTCGTCAGAATCAACCTATTTGCTTTGTAGTGTTGATTAAAGTGTTGTTTTATCTTGGAAAACTATTGCCCGTTAACGTAAAAGCATATATACGGGGCAATCTTGTCTTAAAGACAGAGTGTCATCACTCGACTCATCACACAATTATAACAATCCAGATTTAGTGTTTCTTGATTTCAGGTTATCAAGATTCAAGACTCAACAAGCTTGTGGCAGTTCTGAACATTGGCCTACTTATTTATCCTTTCAAACACTTGTAATACTTATTTACTTCTCGTACTGTTTTACCATATCCAACCTAATTTCCATCCTTTTCATCATCACGGGAAACAACCTAGGTTTTGTGGAAACAAATCTTCCCTCAATAAAGGAACAAGGCGGCAGATTCCTGTGAAGCACGTGCAGAATTTACATAAACCTCAAAATTTGACACTTCTAAGATCTTCTAAGATCAGTTACAACTGGATTAATTAATCTTTGACAATATAGTATGCCTTGTCCTTTTTGGTTTAAAGTAGATATTAGTAAATTCTAACCAATGACGCCTTTTTTTATTTTTTAGCGCACACGTCCATTTATAATTAATTTATCGATGCATCATATTACAAGTAGTTTGTCCCTTCAAGTCTAAACTTAAATAGAGAGTACATTTAACATTTTTGACACTTCACTGAGTGAAAAAGATCTCCGCTATTTGCGCTTAAAAGTTAAAAAACAAATTGATACGTGTTATGGATGGATGTCTATTTTTAGGAGAGATATTATGGTTAATAATTTTGAGATCAAGTCAATTTTCTCCTATAAATAGAGATGTTCCCCTCATTGTATTTCATCCGTGAAGAGAAATAAATAATTTTCCCCCTTTCTCCACAATATCATTGTTCTAGTTTTGTTCTAATTTTATTATTTATAACACGTTATCGGCACGAGACTCTACCATTTTGAGCAGTTACTCTTAATCTAATTTTTCTATTTCAGGAATAGGAAGATTTAAAGACCCGAAACCCTTTACTGGGAGAAGGTTTGAATTTGTAATTTTACTCACTGTTCAAGCAAATATTCGTTTACTTTCCTGCAAACTAGAATTATTAATACATATAAGATGTGATCTTTCAATTCATTAGTTCATGTTATCTTTGGGAATATTTTATTGACATCGGGAAGCACACCATCATGATAATAAGGAACATGCTTTCTAAATATGATTATGAAATACATAGCACTTCGGTCTCATTTTCTCATGTCTAAAAGTCGAACATCATTTATGTTGTTGTTTATTTGTTGACGAAGAAATCCGCAGTCGCTACTTTCTCGAATGCGCACAGGGTAAATCCCGGACTGACGCAATAGCCTGCAAACCACGTCAGCCGATTAATCACACTTGGCAAGCCATGTGTGACAGGCTCAACCAAGAAGGTTTATGCAGGGAATCGAACTCGTGATCTTGCGGTCCCACGCTCTACTGCTACACCAATTTGGCTACCCTTGCTGGTGTCATTTATGTTGTTCTGTGTTTACCAGGTAAGGCTTTTACCTCATTTATATCTTTTAAATTCTTCAAAGTTCGATTACATGACTTTATATATATATATATATATATATATATATATTAAAAGGATGGTCTCCCAAGGAGTATGTAATGGCTATCACGAGTTTACTACTAATAGTACAATGGATTCGTTTGATTCATGGAAACCTAATTGGTTTTCGGATCATGTAGGCCTCAAATTTGTTCCGGAAGAACAATAATGTTAAGAGGGATTATGATGTTAATTTCATATCCCTTAATGGCAAAATGTTCATAAGAAATATATGGTCACTAGAAGTGACACTATTGCCTCTCCATTGTTGTGGCTATAATTGAATGTGTTGGAGAAAAATTCTCGACATCATAGTAGCAATTCTTAAAAGAGGTTCTAAGCTATCACGATTTGATATGCTTAAGGCACGTTCAAATGATTGTATTCCATTCCTGAAGAATGAGAACTTTTGTTAAAGAAATACTAATAGAGATTCATTCCCTGAAGTGAATGTGACAATATATATTAAAGCCTATACTATAAATATGAACGTGCATTTAATCGTGAAAACATCACGACTCATCTCCAGAAAAGGTAGAATAATCCAGAAGAAATATTCTGAATATTCTATGCTTTACTCCTGAAGTAGTAAACTCAAAAATTTGCTCCCGAAGTAGCAAACTTATAAATCTGCGCCCAAAGTAGCAGTCTTTGAATTCTACTCTCGAAGTAGTAGAACTCTACTCCCAAAGTAGTAAGGTTCTAAATTTTACTCCATAAGTAGTAAGACTCTGAATTCTACTCCCTGAGTAGTACAACTCTGGAATTTACTCCCGATGTAATAGATCTCTGAAATTTACTTTTGGAGTGTAAATATTCTAAAATTTACTCTTGAAGTAGTAAAATTTTAAACATTACTCCCAAAGTAGTAAAACTTTAAACTTTACTCTCGAAGTAGTAAAATTTTGAACTTTATTCTCGAAATGGTAAGACTTTGAACTTTACTCTTGAATAACTTTGTAGATTATAACAGTGGTCTGGTTGGTTATCAAAATCTGGCATGCTTACTTTTTCATTCAAAACTAATTATATATGTACCAAGCCAAAAGATCATGCTAGTGCTACAACTTGATGCATATGAAATAGTCACAGAATCTATGCTTAAAAGAATGATCTAGTCACATAATTATTTTTTTCAAAATTATTTTAGATGTTTTAGCAGATTGTTATGCCTATGGTATTTATGTTGTGTAATTATTACCTCAAATCTGATAAGCACCATATTTCTGCCATGTTATACTATTTGTTCAAAGTGAAGTTATAATATTTTAAGATCCAAGTAATGGTGAATGACCTAATGACAGTATGACAATTTATTTGTTCATTTTTCTTTATAATACTCGTACATGAACTCTAAAATATAGTGAGGGCTCTATATTTAGGGGGTGAGATTACTCATTTACACTTTTTGCTCATTTTATTGCTTGATATATTATTTGCATAATCTAAGTGGAACAAGCAGTATGACAAGACTATCACCGTCTTGAACCATGATGCAATTAATCATAACTTCAAATTTGCATTTCAGTGATTATATAATAAAAATGATCTTAAATCTGTCTATGATATATGTGTTTGAGTAGAATATTGGAGGCTCTTGAAGAGCTTATAAATTATTATTGTCTTTCATCATATATCGTAATATATAAAGTTATTGATTTCCCCGAAGGAAATAAACATTAATGTATCTCTTCCTGAAGGATGTGGTTACCACTTTGATACAAAATATTCAGATGCTAATGGCTAATCTCCCTGAAGGAGACATTGAAATACTGAAGTTTAGAACTTAGTGTTTGCTTTTCATTATTTATGAATTTACAATTATTTTTTAATGTCCATTTGATTTCCGTTTTCTTTCCTGACATCAGAAATAACTAATCAAATTTTCTTTCATGATACCAGTAGTGTCGAAGTAATAATTGATAGTACAAAATCAATTAAGGGCTCCAGAAGAGCTAACTATTTATTTAGAAGATCACGACACTAATAGTATCTAAATAATATGTGATTATGGAGAATAAATTAAAGACTCCTGAAGAGCTTTAATACTATTATGGAGTAATGCGATTGTTGGGTTGATTGAAACACAAGTTGTACTAAACCCGAAGTTTACTAAAGTAAATGATTATCATACTGAAGCTATGCACGATGGGAGAATTTAATATCTTCAAAATCATAGTGGGTATGAAATATATATGTGAAAGGTTACCCTCTCTGCTCTCCAAATTGTAGCACACAAATATACGCATGATGAAATCACAAATGTCAAGATAAACCAGAAGTTTATTGATATAAAATCTCATGCAATAGTAAATCAGACGCTTACTAAAATAAATAGCACTCGTCGGGGTAACTTGAAGTTTACTAGTACAAATAATTTTATCAATTGACGTGACAATTTTGATCATCCTGATTTAAATCTGATGTGATAAGTTTGTATTCAAATATATTGAAGAACTAGAATATTATTCAAGAATTAATTTGTATGTTCTCATGATAAGTTGATTACACCAGCTAATGTTGGGATTGAATTCCCCAAATTCTGAAAAATATAAAAGGTGAATATGGGCCCGTTCACCTATTATGTGATATCTTAAATAGATGCATCGATAAGACGGTCACATATGCGTTTATTGTCAACCCGCAGTTTGACATATGCAAAATTGCTTGCTCAAAATAATTGAGTTGAGAGCACAATTTTCAGATTATTTAATCAAGATAATTCATCTTGTTAATATTGGTTTATATTCAAGCTGGTTTAGCGTTGAATGCCTCCGATAAATAGCTAAATCAATGCGAATGAGAACAAAATTTCATGTGTTGATCTGAAATATGATATATTGCATACAACGATGTTTGTATGTTTCAGACTAATAAATTATGATAAATTCTCCCCTCATAATTGGTTCAAGGTCAGGAACCAAATGTTTTCATCTAATAGTTTTGTTGTGCGGTATATGATTAATGAATCTACCACGATGCACACATATGGATTTCCCAAGGAAGGTGAAAATGTATGTTAGTTTTTCTAACCTAAGGGTAGAGAGAATAAACAACTAAGAAATATATTGTGAATTATCACCAGTATGATCCTCGTTCAAATGATAATTCAAGTCAACTGCTAGAAGCATTTGCTGACCTAACTATTTCATATTCCAGCTGCAAGATGCTTCTAAAATGTCCCTGAAGGACGGGGTTTATAACATGCGTGAAGCATGGTAGACAAATCGGTTTCAAACGCAATAATCATTGAAAAAGAAGATGAGCAAATTATCAAAATGATTATAATAATGAGGCAATGTGCTCTTGAAGATCTTATGACATAATACTTCATGAAACCTCATACGACGTTCAAGTACCTGAAAAAAATAATGAGGTGATAAGATCTCAGTAAGTTGTGTCTAATTGCAAACCGATACAAAATGATATCTCGTCGGCAATATATTTGATACAATATTGTATAATATTATGAGGATCTAAATTCTACGTCTCTTAAAGCATATTGATGTAGGAATAATTACCAAGTAGATACATCTTGGTAAATTTACTGGACATGCAGTCATGACATGAGAAGATGTCATGTAAATTAAATACTAAATGAAAATTGTCTCAGTCTATATTGCTCAAGTGATAAAATTATATGATTTTTTTCTGAAGTATTCAAAATGCCTGAATCATATATAAGTTATTGAAAAACTTATTTGTAATCCATAAATTGATTAAGTGTACTAAGGTTGATGTACTGAAATCACCTTAATAAATATTTATTGATGCGGGCGGAGTACAAAGATGACCCTGTTTACCCTTATCTCTTTACGATATTCAAAATCTTTCATAAGGTTGTGCAAGTTGCTAACTTAAATGTGATTGGAGATTTTGAAGAGTTTTCGAAAAGCAGTAGACTACCTGCTAAAAGAAATTGAAATGAGAAAATTAGATTGGTCCTGAAGTACCATATATTTGTTCAATTGATGCATTTATTTATCTTGCTATAACTATGAACATGATATAATTTCTTCCTTACACGAAGATACTGAAATAAGATCAATTGCATATTGTCGATTTGATGAGAGAATTTTTCCAAAATTAGGGGGAGAGAATAATGAAATAAAAAGGAAAATTTTGTGAAAAAATTCATCATCGTCTCATCTTGATCCACGTGCTTCTATTAGTGAGCAAGAGGTCCAAAATATTATTCATTTGCAGAAAATAGCAAATCAAATGCCAGACGCATTTACAGATTTGAAAAGGATTACTGAATCACATATCACTGCAGAGAATGTCCCAATTCAGATTGATGTCCCTATAGGACAATCTACTAGTGTCATAGCAAATAAGTCCAAAAGCACGCCTGAAGCGTGATAGACCATTGGGTTCTAAGGATCGGAATCCTAGAAAAAGAAAAATAAATGGTCAAGATGACATTAAGAAAGAATCTCATAAAGAAATGCAAGATTTGATCAATCCTGGTATTCTTAAAGAAATCAATGAGCCGCAAACTCAACAAAATGAAGAAAAATTAATAAATTCAATTGATGTTATGACTATTTGAATCGCTTGGAAGTAAATATGGTTTGAAATACCCACAACCTTATATGAAGATAATGCAGCATGCATTGCTCAATTGAAGGGAGGATTCAGAAAAGGAGATAGGACAAAAACTAATTTCACCAAAGTTATTCTTCACACACGAGCTTCAAAAGAATGGTGATATCAACGTGCAACAGATTTATTCAAGTGATAATATGACTGATTTGTTCAATAAGTCTCTACCAACTGCAACTTTCGAGAAGATGGTGCACTAGATTGGAATACGAAGACTCAAGCACTTGAACTGAAGTTCTCATCAGGGAGAGTTAATACATGTTGTACTCTTTTTTCCATATAAGGTTGTGTCCCACTGGGTTTTCCTTGTAAGGTTTTTAATGAGGCAACCAAAATGTGTATTATTATAAATGTGTACTCTTTTTCCTTCACTAGAATTTTTCTCACTGGATTTTTTCTAGTAAGGTTTTAATGAGGCATATTATCTATCAAAATAGACATCCAATGGGAGTGTTATGGATATTATCATATATTGTGGATGTCTATCTTTAAGAGAAATATTAGAGCTAATAACTTTGGGACCAAGTCAATTCTCTCCTATAAATAGAGATGTTCCCCTCATTGTATTTCATCCTCGAGAAATAAAGAACTCTCCTCCATTTCTCCACAATATTTTAATTCTAGTTTTATTATTTTATAACAATACGACCTTAATTATTACTTAACAAATGGATATAAGTTATATAAACTCACCGTTATAAACAATAGTTTACATGATTTAACCTATTACTCCATAATAAATTAGTTACCATCTTACCAATCAATCTTTTTCGTAAAGATTTACAAGCAATTAATTAAATTTTAAATAACTTGATTATATTGTGGTAATATTTTTTTTACACAATCAATCTATACAACTTAACAATTAATATCTGTAAAGAATGAATATTGAGCCTAACTCAACCCCAAAAGCTAGTTTGTAGGGTAAGTATTGTCCA
Organism: Anisodus tanguticus; assembly: GCA_034509755.1. Lineage (NCBI taxonomy): Eukaryota > Viridiplantae > Streptophyta > Magnoliopsida > Solanales > Solanaceae > Anisodus > Anisodus tanguticus. The sequence continues at coordinate 20,352,040 of CM067551.1, read as the reverse complement.
AATCCATATAAAGAGTCCATGTTACCATTCCATATCCGATGTGGTACTCTTAACACTCCCTCACACGCCCAGACCCTGTTAACTGGAGCGTGTATAATATAATTTGGGGGCCCAACATCAGTGAACAAAAAATTGGAATGAGTCTGGCTCTGATACCATGTAAAGAATGGATATTGGGCCTAACTCAACCCCAAAAGCTAGCTTGTAGGATGAGGATTGTCTCAATCCATATAAGGAGTTCATGTTCTCATTTTATATCTGATGTGGACTCTTAACAATATCTCACTCTTTAATTTGTATCTAATGTTTCTCCTTCTTAACTACGTGAACGTCTTTCTTCCTCTTTTTTTTTGGACACAGTGACTGTTTGCCTGAAATATATATATAGGTTAAAAGGATTAAAGTTTTATTCACTGGTGGCATAAAGGAAAAAATAAGAGTTCACATGTTCAATTTAAATTGATGTAGTACTCCGACATGTATTCATCTTTTTTATAGGTTAGTCATACTTAGTGATATGCCCTTAATTATCTTCAATTATATTAATTTAAATTACCTGTTTGTAAAAGAATTGTTTAAAAAAAAGGTTAAATTTGCCTTTAAACTTTGTGAATGGTCTAAATTTGTCTTTTAATTATTGAAGTTAGCTCAAATGGGCTAAATTGAGCCACTTCGGTAATCACAAAAATATATAGGAGAGGAAAAGTTCCATTGAAGTGTGTAACCATCTCATCTAAAAGCTTAAGTTGTTAGAGAGAGCATAATTTTAACATTTAATTATATTCTCAATACGCCCCATCACGTGCGGGCCTGATTTTTTTTCATTGGCCAATCATGTGGAAATTCTTTTTGATAATGAATGGCGGTGAGATTCGATCTCAGGTCATTTGCCTACCGATACCATGTTAAAATGGACTTTGTGCCTAACTCAAACCCCAAAAGCTAGCTTATAGGGAGGAGGATTGCACAAGTCATATAAGGAGACCACTCATCCCTTAAACAAACGATGTGGTATTCTTCAACACCCCACTTCGCGTTCAGAGCTAGACATCAGGTGCGTAATCAATTTAATATGGGGTCTGACATCGTGAAACAATAATTGAGGTGATTAAAGATCACTTTTGACTCTTTTGGTACGAGACAATGAGGATTAAAGCAACGATAGAGAAAAAGGACATAATTTAATGTGGAAATCCTCAAGGAGAAGAAAACCACAGTAGTCATCAACTCTTATTAATCGATGAAAGATACTTTTACATGATACATACTTATACGAAAAAGTCATGTGTATATAGGCTGCGAAAGATCCTAAACCCACTCCCAAATTTTCTAATTCATATATTTTATTTTACATTTATAAAAATAAAAATTTTGGTGGGCGGGTTGTGGTTGAGGGGGGAGGGGTGAAGGGACGGGAGTGGGGGGTAAGAAAAATTTCACATTTTTTTATAATTTTATATAAAATAGAAAATTGGAAGGGGGAGGTGGGTGGAACGGTTGGTATGGGGTTGGGGTGGGAGTGGTGGTGTGGGGTAGGAGGTGGGTGAAGATGAAGTGCGTTCGAGGATGATGGTTGGGTGGGTGTGGGTGGTGGTTAGGTGGTGGAGGCTGGGTGTGAGTGGTGGGGTGCGGTTGGTAGGCTTGAGTGAGTATTTTTCGAAAAGTATTTTCTAGTAATCAATCGAACATGAGAAAATAAGTAAGAAATTCACTTATTTTTCAGTAACCAAACGAACATGAAAAAATAAGTAAACGTTACTTGTTTTTCAAGAAATCATTTTCTAAGAAAATCCTCCATACGAACACACCCTTACCCTTCTTTCTTTTCCTTCTTGAACACATTGACTTTTCACATGAAATATATATAGCAGGTTAAAGACCCAGTGATCTCTACATTAACAATGAAAAGTCAAAAGGCCATGACTGACAATTTATAGAAAGATCACAGGGAAAGTAAGATAAAAATGTCATCCTCCATTTTAATTTCTTGATGTCAATATTTAGTTGTAGTCATATTTGAAGTTCAATGCATGTTGCCTCCAAGAGCAAGTTACTTAATAGTTAATACTAGTAATATTTAGAGAAAATACATAAATTCTCCTCTTTTACTTCTTTTCAAAATTCACTTTATCAATTTAACTTTACAAACATTTATTTAGCCACCTATTCTTATTTGAAGGTGTATTTAAATATTAACCCCTAAAGGGTGACGTGACGAAATATTGAACATCAACTCTCTAAAAGCGCATAAATAGGGGGGGAAATCACAAAAATTGACTCAAACTATACCCATGGCATCTTCTGATTGGATGACATACAACTAATGATAATTTTACTAATTTTCTTAATAACCCCTTTCTATTTTAACTTTTCTCCGTTCTTTCTGTTTCTTCTCCTTCTTTCTCTGTTTTTCTGTTTCTTCTCTTCCTTTCTCTTTTCTTTCTTTCTTTTCTCTTTCTTATCCCACTCATTACGAACTGATCTACTTCTGCCACACATTTTCTTTTCCTTTTCTGTCTTTTTTTATTTCTTTCCTTTTTAGCAAAATGCTTAGCGTTAAGTTTCCGACACCATCTCTGACGGGAAGTTTGACGTTAAGTTTGCCGACACCATCTCCGGCAACTCATTTTCGACTTCAAGAAAATTACCCGACTATCAATTCAAAAGAACATTGAAGAAGACGATGATATCTCCTGAAAAATAAAAGATATATCTGATAAAACAAATTAAAGGTCATGGATTCTCAGCTCAAATTCACCGGAAAAGATACAAACACTCATCGGAAAATTAATATTTTTTCTGCAAAAACTCTCTATCTTGTTGGTGTTTAATTAGGAGGTGCTTTTGGGGTTTAAATAGAAAAGAGATTTGAATTTTGAAGGTGTAGTGAAGCTTGGTATTTGCGGCATGGCGGATTCCGGAGACGGCAGTGTGTGGATTTTAGTGTTAAAAATATTATTTAAGGAATTTTAAGAATTTATTAGGAATTAATTAATGTAAAAATATGATTAATAAAAGAAAACCTTTGAATAAAGAAAGAAAGATAGTAGAATTAAAATATGTATAACTCTGACGTGGCACTAATGCAATGATGATGTGGCGTTGTGTTCAAAACATCATCAATAACAAGATTAGTTTTTTATTTTTAAAGGGTATTAGTTTCACTTCAAACAAGAATATGAAATAAAGAAACGGTAGTAAAGTTAAGTTGTTAAAGTGAATTTTGAAGACATGTTAAGGAAAAATTTATGTATTTTTTCTAATATTTACCATATTATATGTTACCTCCAAAAGCAAGTTACTTAATAATATTTTACTCTCATCTAGAATTTATTTGATTTGCAACGACTGAGGCAAACGACTTTTTGCTAATATGTATGTCCTTTTCAAGTGCATCAGGTGTGACGGAAAACCAACGTACAGTCGCACGGAAGTTGAAAAGTATTTGAATTTTCAATATGGAAATTAAAACTTAAGTGTCTACACCAATGAATGTAATAAGCATTGTTCAGTGACATATGTAATATTCTCTATAAGCAATATCCTCATTTAAAGAAATGAAGAAAGACAAATCGTATAACATCTTATTTAACAAAATAGTATTTAAATAATATTAATAAAACACAATTAAATTATTAATATTACTACATCATCTCGAAAACCTTTTTCATTTTTTAGATGAATCAATAATAGCTTTATTAGAAATAATACTAAATAATCCATTGTTAGAGCTAGAATAAATTATTACAAGCGTAATTAAAAATGAATGCAGCTTTGGTTGACTGATTTACTTTTATTAATTTAACACTGCTACGCTAAGGTGCATCCGCATCTGGCGTCGTTGTAATATAAACTTTTACTACTAGAATATATTAAATATGTTCTCACTTTAATCTGTGCTCGTTAAGATTGAATTATTTGATCAGGTGTAAATATTGAGTTTTGTAATGGGTACGATTGAGAGGTGGAGTTAGAATTTTAAATTTATGAGTTTAGATTATAAGTTTTCTATTATTTATGAGTTTTAGCCTATTTGGTCAAGTTTTTTTTTTTTTTTTTTTTTAAAAGTACTTTATTTTCTCAAAAAGTATTTATTCTTAAAAAGTGAGGTGTTTGGCCAAGCTTTTGAGAGAAAATAAAGGGGTCGTTTGATAGTTGGTTAGAGTTATGCATGTATTAGTAATACATGAATTATCTGTGAGGGAATCTATACATTATTTATGCAGGTATTAATTATGCAGAATTTAGTTATTCATATATTAGTTATGCAGGGTTTAATTATTTATGTATTAGTTATACATCTATATAAAATAATATATTGATTCCCTCATACTTTATACATGTATTAGTTATGTGGGTTTCTAAATTGAAAATCTAACATTATACTAATTTTATACATGAATAACTCACCTCGTAACTAGCTACTAAACACAATATTACATAAGCAGGATTTTAACATGAATAATTTATTCCTTACCGGCTACCAAACGAGCCCTAAGTGTTTTTGGCGAGTAGCCAAAACTGTTTTTCAGAAGCTAAAAAAAGTAGAAGCACTTTTAAAAAAATACTTTTTAAAACCTTGTCAAATGCTAATTGATGCTCAAAAGAACTTTTTAACACAAATTATTTCTCACCAAAAACACTTTTTAAAAAAACACCTTTTTAAAATAAACTAATTTTAAAATCTTATCCAAACATGATATTAAATAGATAATTTTTTGATGCAAATACAAAATTTAAAATAAAATTTATCAAATACGTAACTACTACTATATATTTGTGCCACTGATCCTATCCCATCCTTTGATTTGATCCCATTGTCATTTAGACTACCCCAAATAAAATGATTCTTTTAGTATTTAAAAGAAATTTAATTTAAAATTTAAGTTTTTTCGCAATAGTAAATTTTTATAATTATGTAAATATTATATACAGATTGAACAATCACCATTTGCTTGCTTGGTCACCTTCTTAATAAGACACTTAAAATAATTTTGAAATTCACTTTACTTAAAGAGCGGGGGGCTTCTATTGCACCAGAATGCTAAAACACCCTTGTGAAAATATATTTATGTCCTAGAGACTATTTGGCTTACCGTAGTAAAACTACATTGGGCCGTAACATAGTATCATATTGGCCTTCAAGTAGTAAGACTACATGATCCCTATCAGAGTATCATATGAGGTTACATTTTTAGGCAAAAGGATCAGAAGATCCTTCTCCTTTTATCACATTAGTAGTATTAGTAGCATTAGTAGCATTAGTAGTATGTTTAGCATGGATTACAGGCCTCATTCTTTGACTTGTTATCATGTGATATTGTTCCATAGTATCCTTTGCATGTCGATGCTTCATATTTATAATTCTGTCATGCAAATTTGTTAGTTTCATAGTATCATGTGATATGATATCATTGTTGTAGTATAGGGTAATAAGTTCTTCCACTTCTCCATCTTTGGAGGTTCCAATAATACATGCTTTTCTGGTCTTTAACATGTCTTCTATTTTTTATTTTAATGTTAATAGTCCAATGACTCTTTTAGAACTTAGCCATTCTTGGAATTTATCAATAGTACAAGAAATCTTCATTTTTAAATTTCCATCGTCTCCACTTATATTGCTATTTTTCCCGGTTTTAAATAATTGACAAATAACTAATGGATTTATCAGTTAAATCGGTTGATGTATCAAAAAGTTATATGTCATATATACCTCTTCCAAAAGAGTTCATCATGGCTTTAGTAGATTCAATAATAACACTATGTAGTTTGAAAATATTATAAAAAAATGTCATCTACTATTATTTTATCAATAAAGCCATAGATAAGTAATTTTAAAATTATATCGGGGTTAGCATTTTCATTGCATAAAAATTTAGGTATTTACTTAATTTGGCACTTCTCAAAATATAGGGGTTAGATTTATAATCATAAAACTTATTTATCTGTTCATATGCACTAATATAATCTGGTGAAAATTTCAATTTATCACTCATAGATACTATTGGTAATTGGGAAGATGATGACATGGTTGATGGCATGGTTGCAAGTAGGGATGTCAACTGATAGGATTTGGACCGGATCCTACTAGATCCAGGATCCTCCGGATCTAGATCCGGATCCATAAAAATCATATTCCGATCCATATCCAGTTTCGGATCCACATGTAAATTTTTTTGCCTTGAATAATATTCCAACATTCAACATACAACCATTCCAATATACTGAATCAACAAAACACAACAACATTCATATCCAATATTAAAGCCAATGCATTCAGTATCTAGTAACTAGCAAACTAGAAAGTTCCAATGCATTCGGTTTCGGATCCATCAACAAAACACAACAAAAACAATGACACTTTGGAAAGTTTTTTTCTACTACAATGACACCATTCTACAATAATCACAAGAATGACACCATTCACAAGAAATTAAATTACAAAGGTCTTGAAATTAAATTCTACAACAATGTTCTTTAAAATGCCATCAACATCTTCTATAACCTTCTGCCAAACTTCATAAACTAGTCTTCGAAGTCACTAGTTTTAACGTCATCAACATCCTAAAATAACAAAGAAACAATCATATTAAAAAGAGATTACTAAAAAAAATCATCTTAATAAATATTTATGATTAAATATATCATTTACCATATCAATATAGTCAACTACTTCCCCTTCTTCTTCAGAATCTTCAGTAACTATCGAACAAGCATGTGTGCCCTCCAAAGTACCTTTATTTGAAAGAAATTAAAAAATAAATAGAAGGTTCATGTTAGGAAAAAATTGATATTAACGTATATGAGAATAATCAATATATAAATAATAAATACCTTTAATGTCTTCGATCATCCAATTTTGCAAACACATTAATGCTTCCACCATTTTAGAATGAAGCCTAGAACGATGAGAACTAATCACTCTTCCACCCATGCTAAAGGCACTTTCCGAAGCCACAGAAGAGACGGGAATTGCAAGGATGTCCTTAGCAACTTTCTGTAAAGTAGGATACATTTGATCCCTTTTCCACCAATTAAGTACATCAAAATCACCATTCTCGGGTATTCATCCTCCATGTAATGCTCCACCTCACCCCTCACCCCTCACATTCATATTTATTTTCTTTGTTCTTTTAGCTTGAGCATATTCATCCTCATCATTATCACAAGACTCTGAAATTCATCATTTGCCACTTGGAAAAGGTTCTTGGCTTTTATTTCCCTCACTTCTCATTTGATATTCAACCACAAGTTTATCAAGATTTTTCCTAACTTTTGCCACTTAATTATCAGCATCATCTTTGTACAATATCTTAAAATAGTACTCCACACAATCCATTTTATTTCTTGGATCTAAAATTGAAGCAACTGCTAACATCTCATTAATATTATGCCAATATTTGTCAAACTTGTCAATCATATTTTTAGCCATAATTCTAATGATCTCAACATCACTCTCCACCCAACGCCTCAAAGCAAGTCTTTTCTCACATACTTTTCAAAAAAATAAATTAGAAGTAGGATAATTTCTACCGGGAAACACTCTAGTGGCCTTGTAGAAAATTTCCAACTTCTCACAAACAAGTTTTGCCATCATCCAATCATTCTCACTAGGAATAACTAACTTGAGCTTCTTATTCATACGTTTTAACTTAGCAAATACATCTTGAAAAGGCAAAGCGGTATTAAGCATCAAGTAAGTAGAATTCCACCTAGTTTTGACATCAAGAACCAATCTTTTAGGTTTAGAAATATTCAAAAGCCGACAAGCCTCCTCAAAATTTTCAACCCTTTTAGGAGTAGACATCCAAAATAAAATGCAATCTCGAACTTTTTCAATTGCGGGATCAATTACTTCTAAACCATCTTTCACAATCAAGTTTAGAATATGAGCGCTACACCTCATATGCAAAAACTCCCCACTAACATTAGATACCTATTTTCCAATTTCTCCAACAAAACATTCGTCATTGCATCATTAGTGGTACAATTATCAACTACAACCGATGAAATTTTGTTTTCCAAAGAATATTGAGACAAACAATCCATCAAAATCTTTGCAATAACCCCCTTTGTACATGGCACAAAACAAAACCTAAATAAAAATATACATTAAACACATACAATAAACCTAAAAAATCAGCATTTATAAATAAGAATAAGTTCATTACCTCAAGGTTCGATTGCGTAAAATTCATTGTTGATCAATGAAGTGAGATGTCACGGTCATGTAGCCCCTTTTTTGGTTGGAAGTCGTCCACATGTCGGTAGTTATTGCAATTCTACCCTCATTATGCTCCAACAGAGCTTTAAGAGAACCCTTATCTTCATTGAACTTTTTTAAAATGTAACTCTTCAAAGTGTTCCTCGAAATCATCTTGAAAGGAGTATTTAGACTCCTCACGAACCTTTTAAAACCTATATGATCTACAATGGATAAAGGATACTCATGAATCACCACCATACCAACCAATTCTCTCATTGAAAAGTCTTGATCAAATTCATTTTCCTTTCCCTTTTCTTTAAGTTCTAAAGTAGTAGACCCATCGGCTTCTGTTTTAACCTTCAATTGTGTTTGACCACTAACTCCAATCCGCAAATGCTTTCTCGGACATGTCTTCTTAGAATGTTTAAGAAGATGTGAGGTTCCATTCGCACCATTATAAGAGAGTAAAGATGTAGAATATTTACACTTTGCTCTTGTAACACCTTTCACTACGACCTTATCAAAAGATTCTCATGCTTCGGAAGTGAGTTTCTTGCTTGTTAGTTTACTTGATTGACTTTTTTCTTTTACTCCAACCTCAATAACACCTTCTGAATCCATTTCTAAATCATCCACTCCACAAAGCAGAGGCACTGGAGGTGGGCTAAAAGAAGCAACTTGACTTTTATTAGTAGAATTTGCATTATTGTTAGATTGTTCACCATCCATTTCCTACAAGAAAATATTTGAATACATTACTTAACCACATAACAGAGAAGTATCATGCACATTTTAGTCCAATTAACATATTCAAATCCCAAAATTTGTACTCTAAGGAGCCCCTATAATGACTCAAACAAGACAAAAGTAATTCTTAGATGTGTGTGTAAATATGAATTGTATCGTCGCTTCAATTTGTTGAAGAAATTTATAAGCAAAAATTAGTCTTTGTTCTCTGCTTTTTGTTAGATTTATAAAATCGTACACGTATTTTCTTTTTCTGTTTGTGTTTGACTGTTAATATATCTTTCAAAATTCCAAAATATCAAATATTATATAAATGAAAAAACAGAAACAACAAAAAGAAGAACTAACTTTCAAAACAGAACTAACAAAAAGACTGTTAATATATCTTTCAAAATCTCAAAACATCAAATATTATGTAAATGACTGTTAATATATCTTTCAAAATCCCAAAACATCAAATATTATATAAATGAAAAAACAGAACTAAAAAAAAAAAAAGAACTAACAGAAGTTAAAAGGGCCAAAAAAATAAAAATCAAACTCACCGTTTAATATATGGCAGAAAGTATTGAATCTGATTTGTCTTACTACCTTGGAATCGGAAGGGGTGGACATGAACTGACGTCGTATGAGTAGGGATGGCAAGTAGAGACGATGGCTAGAGTTTTGGTCTTTGCCCATTTCGTTGAATGAGGTCTTTGCCCCAAGGACATGGACTGACGTCGTATGAATGAGGTCTTTGCCCCTTTCATTGGCTTAAAGACACGCATGGGCTGGGCTTCGGTCCTTTATGGACTTGGGCATGGCCGAGAAAATTAAAGAAAAGTTCTAGGTTATGGTCTTATGGATGTATAAATGTATAATGTATTTAATAAAAAAACGGATCCACAGGTCGGATCTGGATCGGATATGGATCTCAAATACAAAATCCATACCCAGATCTGATCCGTCAGAAATGGATCTGGGTCCGATCCGGATCCGTCGGGTCCAAATTTTGAAGATCCATATCCTATAAAACGGATCTGGATCCACCGGATCCGGACCGGGTCCAGGATCCACTGCCATCTCTAGTTGCAAGCTTGGATGAAAAGTTTGTTAGGTTTGTAGTAGAGATATTTGGTTTTTCCGTGGTAGGTTTAGGTGATTGTGGTAATTTTAAGGTTTTATAGATTTCTAAATCTTGCAAGGCTTCTCTAAGCTGGTTAACAAGATGTGTATTTTCTTGTATCTTGGATATTAAGGTCTCATTGGTTTGAATAATGGATTTCATGACATTGGTAATATAGTCTTCAAAATTATCACTGGTAATTGACATTGTACCTGCTAAGAAAATCAACTAAAATATTCTTAGTTCCAGAGATATTTTTAACAATAAAATCATAACAACATAAAAATGATTGTCATTTTCTTCTTCTATTAAATTCTGGCAAATGGTCTATTTTATTAGTAATAAATGCTTTTACTTTAGTGTTATTAGTTTTAACAATAAATTTTACTAGTAATAAGTGATAATGAAACTGTTTTATTCTGAATTTTACAGCTAATAACTCTTTTTCATTAATATGATAATTTTTTTCTCATTTTGTTTCCAAGTTCCTCCTCCATATCCGCATATCAATGATTTTTCTTTATCTATATCATTTTTTTCATAAGTTATAAGAACTGCTCCCCATCCTATATCACTAGCATCAATATATAATTCTAATTGATCGTGTTCAGTTGGTATTCTATGTTTTGTTAAAGCTTGTACTATTTCTTTAATATTTTTAATAGCTTTATCATGTTCTTCTTTTCACTCAAATGTTTTATTTTTTCCTTTTATCTGCTCTTGTAATGATTTTCTTATTGTTGGTAAATCATTTATATGGTCTGGAGCATAATTTATTATTCTAAGAATTGTTGTACTTCTTTTTTATTTTCTAGTTATCTTTAATTTTTTTATTTTTGTTACAATATGTTCTTACAATTGTATTCCATCCTTGTCTATAACATATCCTAAATATTCTATATTATTTTTGAATATTTTAGATTTCTTTTCAGATAATAATATTTCATGTTGTTTTATAGTTTTTATAAAATTTTCTAAGTGGTTTATATGATCTTTTAAGGTATCACTATATATTAGTATGTCATCAACATATACTATACAAAAGTCTTATAATTTTCTAAAGACTTGATCCATTCTTCTTTGAAATATCTGCGGTGCATTTTTTAATCCAAATGGTAATACATTTCATTCATAGTGTCCTTGAGGGGCACTACACGTTGTTAAGGGTTTTGATTCATTTGTTAATTTAATTTGCCAAAATTCACTCTTACAGTCAAATTTACTAAACCATTTTCCCTCCTAATCGGTTAATAAGGTTTTTTTTTATATGGTATAAAGTATCCATCAAATACTATATTTTTATTTAATTCTCTATAATCTATTACCATCCTAGCATTTCCTCTTTTTTGTTAACTATGTTTTCTAACTAAAAAGGTTGAACTGCTATATGAGCTTTTACTTTCTTGTATTATTTCTATGTCTAGTATTTTTTTAATTTGGGTTTCAAATTCTTTTTGATCAGTTGGGCTATACCTAATAGGTTTACATCTTATTGTATCATTAGGATTTATTAATTTTATTTCAGCATCTATTTTCTCTTTATCCCATAACTGTATAGGGGTTTCTCCAAAATTTATTTTTAGTAAATTGAGATATTTTTCTTTTAATAGTTCTAAGTTATTATTCCTGTCTGATCTTAAATTAGACAATTTCAGTGTTTGTATTGGTATTACTCTTTTTAATATTATCCATTCATTACAGGGTGTTTGTAAACTCAAAGTACTATTGTTTATTACTTGTATCTTAAATAAGTCTAGGAAGTTAATATTGTTTTTCCTAATATTATTCTCATGTTTTCTGCTATTATATCTAATTTTTTCATTTGTTCATTAAATCCTATTACTCTTATCTTATGTCATTTAGATTTTTTTCATTTGTGTGATACTAATACAGTTTTCTTTGCTAAACATACATCTGCTCCACTATCTAATATCTATGAATATTTTTTGCTTTATCATTTTATTAGGCTTGTACTCAAAATGAGCTTCTATATAAATTACTACCATTATTTATATATCACTGCTTTCACTATCTGAATATGTATTAATAAAGTTAATATTTTCTGATTCTATTTCACTTTCATTTTCCATCTGGCTAACATAGAAATCTTCATATTCATAAAATTTATTATTATCTTCTTTTATTTGTTGTAAATTCATGATAAACTGTGTCTTATTAATATTGTTTACATCTTTTTTCTTTAATTTTGGACACTTGTTAGCATAATGTCATTTTTCATTGCAATTCCAACATTTATACTCTTTAATATTTTCTTCTAAAGGTTTCATATATTTCTTTTAGTTTCAGGGGTATTTCTGTACCGTTTAAATCTTTTCTTTCTATATTTGTTATAGTAAGGTTTCTTATATTTATTATATATTTTATATCTTTCTGATACTATTTTTTATGTTTTTTATGTCTTATATATTTTCTTTTATCATTGCATCCAAATACTAATAGTGAATTCACATATTTCTTTTAATCCTTGCTTTTTTTTTTATCTTTTTTAATCTTTTGTTGTATTATGTATTCTTCACATTTTCTCATTAAGTATGCTCTTAATACTCTTATTCTTTCTCCTAATGTATTTTCTTTCGGTTCTAATTGACTATAGTCTTTAGATACCTCAGTATTGTACGGTGATGGTAAATGGTCGTAATAAAGTTGTTGATATATTATACCTTCATCTGGTAAGAATCTTGCTTCATAAAAGAATTTACTAAAACTTATTGTATATTATGGTAATTTATTAATTTTACAACATTTCATATTATTTAAGTTCATTATGATTTCCATTTTCTTTCTGCTAGTACATTCTCTTTTGCTACTAACCACCTTTCTCCTAAGAATTCTCTTTTTAATACTATATCAAATAACATTAACATAGATTTCCAATCTTTTGAATGACTAAATACTTGTGGTCTTAATTGATGTGCTATGGATTCTATCCAAAATGCTACTTTTCCTAATAATGTTTTAGTTATTAAGTCATAAATATAATCTAAGTTATCAGTATGTGTGGAGTTTATTAATGCTATGTACATTCCAAGACTCCAGTCATTTATTCGTCTACTTATTTCTTGTTAATCATAAACATTGTCTAAGTCTAAGAAATATTCATTAAAACTTACACCTTGTGACATTGATCCTATAAATTCTTTAAATTCAGTTTGTTGTCCTACCAGTATATGGTCTGGTATTTTAGTATGTCTTCTGCGTATTGTTTCTAAATTAGGGTCTACCAATTCCTCTTCAGGGTAGTCATTTGCATTTTCATTTATTTAACCATATATTTCTATTTTTGTTTCTATCGGTCTATTAAATTCATCTTCTATATCACTTTCTTGTTCTTCTTCTATAATTACATTAACATTTTTCATTTTTTCTAAAGCTTCTATTATTTGATTATTTTCTTTTTCAATTTCAAAATTTTCTTCACTTTCTATTTCTTCTATAAAATCTACCATTTTTATTTCGTGGGTTTCTATTGTATTTTCTTTTACATGGTTAGTAAATTCTTGTTCAGTTATACTATTAGTATTATCAGAACTATACGAGCTATCATCACTTGTTTTTGTATTTTTCCTTTTCCTTTCTTTTAATATTTTTCATTTGTTTTCTCAGAATATTTAGTTCTTCTTTTAATTCTTACATATCTTGTTTTACTTGACTTAGTTCATTTCTTACTTGTTTTAATTCTCTCTTAGTTTATTTTAATTCTTTCTTAGTATCTCTAAATTTATTTTTGTATTTTTTATACTTATTTAACCATTCTTCATTACCATGTGATCTTAATTTTATATTTTCATCTTTTAATTATGATATCTGTTGTTCTTGTTTGTCTAATTTTAATTGTAGATATTCAATTTTTTCACTTTTTTCGGTTTCTTTTATGTCTACAATATTTCCACCTTTTGAAGAATTACTATTTTTATTTGATATATTTTTAAAGTCTTTGCTTTTCATAGGTTCATATTTATATCTTTCTTTTTCAATTATATCCGTTCCATGACTTTTTAGAAATGTTATTACATTATGTTCGTGTGTATCCATTAAAATTATCCTTTTTATGTAATAAAGCTAAATTATCTAAAAAAATTCAACCTCTTTTGGTAATTTAGGCTTTATTTTACTAATATCTATCATTACGAGTTCTTTACTTCGTCTCCATGCATGAATTGGTACTAATTCTGATTTATTAGAATTTATAATAGTAACTGTTTCTTCTTGATTAGTATTACTTGTTTCAGATTCTTCTTTTAATTCAACTGCTTGTTTTCCTTTGTTTATGTGTGATACTAATATATTAAGTTGTTCTAATATTAATTTAAATGTTGGTACTTCTGATACATTCCATAATTTTGTTAATTCTTCTTTTACTAATTGTTTTATTTGGTTTGATTCTCTCTTATTTCATCCATGCCTAGTAAGGTATTTTATAATTATTCTTTTATTATTATTTCGTTACATATTGCATCCACCTTTTCATTAAAGCTACTCAGGATTATTAATTATTTTCTTCCATCCATTTTCCATATCAATCAATATTTTTGTAGATTTATCACATTGTTGTTCTAACTGTTTTATATCATTTTCTAGTTTCATTTCTTTCGCACTATATTCTAAGTATTTAAGTTGGGATATTATTATTTCTTCCGATAACACTGTTTTTATAATTTATAATTTTTATTTCTTCTTTTGTATTTTTTCTTGAATATTCATATTTTATTTACAAATCTTATTTTTCCTTAGTCATTAATTTCAATTCCTTCATTAGTAATTCTTTAATTTATCATGGTTAAAAAATCACTTCCTAATAACAATTCATTAAAATTGTCATATTGTATTACTCCTATGTTTATTTTATATTCTAAATCATGAATTTTAAATTTTAGATTAATTCTTTTAGTGGTTATTATTTCTCTGTCATTTTCAGGGTAATTGCAGGTCTGTGGCTCTATCAGATTACAATCTTTTTATTAATTTTACTTATATATATAAAGATTTTTACGGCTCCTATATTTAATTCAGTTATACAATCAGTTGTTATAATTCCGTTGAATATTACTACTTTTATTCTTAATCTGTTGCTCAGTATATTTATCAAATCTAATGTTCTTGGTTGTCTACCTATTAAACTATTTTGTCTTAATATTCTTGGTTCACTTTTAATTATTAGTTTGGATCCTTCTATTTGTGCTTTCAATCTATGTGATGGAGTTATAGTTCTATTGTTAAAATCCATTTGTATTTCTTCTGGTATTGTTATTCTAGGATTTTCTTGTGTTCTATCTGTTCTAATATATCTTGATATAATTTTGGTACTAAAATATTCATTTCATGTTGTTTTCTTACATAGTGATTTCCGGTTAAAGCATATATCATTTTAGTTTCTGTACTTATTACTTTGCTACCTGGTGGCATTTTTATTCCATCTAATTTATAATATAGTGTTAAAGCTAATTCTTTATGTTCATCTTTTAATAATATACTAAAATCTGGTTGTACTGTAAATTCTATTTTTGGTATATTAAATTTCCTTTTATTATTGATATTAGGGCATCTTGTAGATTTTCTAATATTCTATCATCTAATATGTATAGTTGTATAGGTATATGTCTATATTTTCTAAAAATATGCTTTTATAGTGAATTATATTCCTCCAAAATATATGTTTCTATATTTTTTAGCTTCTTTCGTAGATAGTTTTGCTAATTCTCGTTTGATAATTTCTGTTAAATATACTCAATAACATAAGATATACACGTGTATATCCTATGTATATTGGGATGCTCTCGGTTAGGATAGTGTACACGGTTTTGGTCTCCTTATTGTACATGGTTTTGTATAGTTGTAGTGTACCTTAATTAGTCTTGTACTCTTACCATAATTGTATAATTAATCTCCAAATAGAATAAAGATTTAGGAGTAGAATATGAATATGATTCTCCTATTATGGAAATATGTAACTTGTATATATAGCCTTTCAATCAATGAAAATAATCAAGGGATTATTTAATTCATGGTATCAGAAGTCTAGGACTAAATTGCTTCCGCTCTTCTCTAAGATTTCTCTCATTTTTTGTGCCCCTTCTTGGCCAAAAGTTGCATCGATTTCCGTGCCCCCATCCTCGGATTTCATGTTAAATTTTACCTCATCTCTTCCCAAATTTTCTACAAAATCACCTATTGTTCTTTCGTTATGTTGACGACAAAGAGCACGTTTTATCCTGCCCGTGTTGTTTCTAACATCAAGAATCACATACCTCTCATTCTTAAAATAGAAAACGTCCACTACGCGACGTGGGCCGAGTTGTTTAAAATTCACGCTCACTCGCATCAAGTCATCCATCACATAATCCCCGCGGCTCCTAAGGATATGGAGGTGCCTCAACGTGAGGATGATCCTAAGTTATGGACAACGCTTGATGCCACCGTCCTTCAGTGGATTTATTCCACTATCTCTACTGACCTATTGCAGACGATTATTGAGCCAGACGCTACGGCAATGGCTGCTTGGAATAGGCTGCGTGACATATTCTAAGATAATCAGAATTCCAGAGTTGTTACTATTGAGCAGGACTTTTCCCACGTCAACATGAAAAATTTCCCGAATGTTTCAGCATATTGCAAACGGTTGAGGGAATTGGCGGACCAACTCCAAAACGTTGGTGCGCCCGTTAGTAAAGATAGTCTGGTTCTACAGATGGTTGTTGGCCTCTCCGAGGCATTTAGTGGCATTGGGACCCTACTTCGTCAAAGTAACCCTCTCCCAACGTTCTATCAAGCCCGCTCCATGCTTACTTTGGAAGAAGCCGAATTGGCTAAGAAAGCGGCTACCGGGGCAAGTCCCGTAGTCATGATGACGTCCTCCATGAATTCTCTAGGGTGTGTTGATAATTTGGGCCAAAACCGTGCTTACGGTGGCGGCAAGAATACTAAGTAAAAAAATGGAAGAAACCGCAGTGGCAAACGCGGTGGTAATGCCAGCAGTATCGGTGTCAGTAGGCCCCACCCTATCAATAGTGGGCCTCAGCCCCCCGGTCCCAGCCTTGGCCCCCGGCCGTGGGCCTAGACCAGTAGGCAGTGGCACAACAATCTCGAGTGTTCAGCGCCTCCAGCCCACTGTAATTGGGCCCAATGTTAGCCTTCTTTTCGGCCCAGCTACTCCAGCCCAGGTTCGATCCAGCAATCCAGTGGGGTACCGGGTCAGCAGGGAGGCAGGCATGGGCCCCACTAGCCCCACCTATTGTTCTTTCGTTATGTCGACGACAAATAGCACGTTTTATCCTGCCCGTGTTGTTTCTAACATCAAGAATCACATACCTCTCATTCTTGAGATAGAAAAAGTCCACTACGCGACGTGGGCTGAGTTGTTTAAAATTCATGCTCGCTCGCATCAAGTCATCCATCACATAATCCCCGCGGCTCCTGAGGATACGGAGGTGCCTCAACGTGAGGATGATCCTAAGTTATGGACAACGCTTGGTGACACCGTCCTTCAGTGGATTTATTCCACTATCTCTACTGACCTACTGAAGACGATTATTGAGCTAGACGCTACGGAAATGGCTGCTTGGAATATGATGCGTGACATATTCCAAGATAATCAGAATTCCAGAGTTGTTACTATTGAGCAGGACTTTTCCCACGTCAATATGGAAAATTTTCCGAATGTTTCAGCATATTACAAAAGATTGAAGGAATTGGCGGACCAACTCCGCAATGTTGGTGCGCCCATTAGTGAAGATAGTCTGGTTCTACAAATGGTTGCTGGCCTCTCCGAGGCATTTAGTGGCATTGGGACCCTACTTCGTCAAAGTAACCCTCTCCCAATGTTCTATCAAGCCCGCTCCATTCTTACTTTGGAAGAAGTCGGATTGCCTAAGAAGGCGGCTACCGGGGCAAGTCCCATAGTCATAATGACCTCCTCCATAAATTCTCTAGGGTGTGTTGATAATTTGGGCCAAAACCGTGCTCACGGTGGCGGCAAGAATACTAGGAAAAATAATGGAAGAAACCGCAGTGGCAAACGCGGTGGTAACGTTAGCAGTACCGGCGACAGTAGGCCCCACCCATCAACAGTGGGCCTCAGCCCCACTGATCCCAGCCTTGGGCCCCCTGGCCATGGGCCTAGACCAGTAGGCAGTGGCCCAACAATCTCGGTTGTTCAGCGCCTCCAGCCCACGGTAATTGGGCCCAATTTTAGCCTTCTTTTCGGCCCTGCTACTCCAGCCCAGGCTTGGTCCAGCGATCCAGTGGGGTACCGGGTCAGCAGGGAGGCAGGCCTAGGCCCCACCAGGCCCATCATATAGCGGGTCGCACTGCTACCGACATCGAAGTCGCGATGCACACACTTGGAATAAATCCTTCGGACCCAAATTGGTACATGGACAGTGGCGCTACTACTCACATGACATCCGATTCAGGTACTCTCTCGTCTTATTCCAATTTGAGCAACAATCGTGGTATAATTATTGGTAATGGTAATTCAATTCCAATTCGAGGATATGATCATAAAACATTGTCCCCCCTCATCGACCCCTTATTTTGAAAAATACCCTTCACACTCCAAAATTGATTAAAAATTTGGTGTATGTCCGAAAATTCACCACTGATAATTTTGTGTCCATAGAATTTGATCCATTTGTGTTCTCTGTGAAGGATTTCAAAACGGGGAGTCATCTCATGAGGTGTGATAGTAGGGGAGATCTTTATCCTATCACACCATGTTCCGGTCCATCGAGTCAAGCCTTGCCGTCAGCGTTTGCAGCCCTTGCTCCTTCCTTGTGGTATGCTTGTCTAGGTCATCCGGGATCATCTATTTTGTCTTCCTTAGAGAAAAATAACTTTATTTCTTGTAAGGGTGAGCGGAGCACTCCAAATTGTTAATCTTGTTCTTTAAGGAAAATAGTTAAGTTTCCATTTGTAGACTCTAATTCTCATACTTTAATACCATTTGATATTATTCATAACGACTTATGGATGTCTCTTATTCTTAGTTCTTTGGGTCATCGGTATTATGTTCTCTTTTTGGATGATTATTCTATATTTTATGGACTTTTTCGATAGCGAAAAAATCTCAAGTTTTTTTCCATCTTTTTAAAATTTAGAGCATTCATTAGAACTTAATTCGAACGAGAAATAAAAAATATTCAGAGTGATAATGGAAAAGAATATGACAATGGGGTGTTTCGGGAATTTTGTGCTAATAATGGGATCAATTTTCATTTTTCTTATCCTTATACGTCTTCACAAAATGGGAAAGCCGAACGCAAAATTCGTACCATAAATAACATTGTCCAAACTTTATTGATTCATGCTTCCGTACCCCCGT
Source organism: Anisodus tanguticus (assembly GCA_034509755.1). NCBI lineage: Eukaryota > Viridiplantae > Streptophyta > Magnoliopsida > Solanales > Solanaceae > Anisodus > Anisodus tanguticus. The sequence goes on along the minus strand of CM067551.1, from coordinate 20,332,642 downwards.
CTTTTTGGCATCATGCTCTTCAAATGGCTACATAATTCCTTCCAAAGGTTTGACATATTCTTCCCCCCTTCAAATTTTATATAATAAGACTCTTTCGTATTCACATCTTCGGGTTCTGGGGTGTTTGTGTTATCTGTTATTCCCGTCCACCACAATTAACAAACTTCAGGCCCGGTCTACTCCGTGTCTGTTTTTGGGTTTTCCGTATAATCATCGTGGTTACAAATGCTTTGATTTATCCTCTAATAAAATCATCATTAATCGCCATGTAATTTTTGATGAATCCCAATTCCCATTTGCTAAAGGTAGTACTCCTGTGCCTAGTTCGTATAATTTTTTGGATGATGGAATATCCCCGTATATTATTCACCATTTTTCGGACGTCTCCAGCACCCAAAATTCTCCAGCGAGCCACTGCCCGCTGGCCCTACTGCCCCGTCACGAGCTACAATACCCAGTATAATCACTAGGCCAGTTTCAGGGCCAGTCCAGCCCACTCCCACAACTGGTCCAATCCCTGTTTACCGTGTTGGGCCAGCAGGCCCACTGCCTACTGGCCAGTCTGTCCCGAGTCTAGCAAATTCCCAAAATTCACCCAATTCTTCCTCGAGTCATAGACCGGTCACTACGGTCAACGGGGTGTTTTTAAACCAAAAAGACATTTTAATTTACTTTCTAATGTTCTTAAATCACACTTACCTCGTAATCCTGTGTCTTCTTTAAATGACCCGAATTGAAAAATTGCTATGACCGATGAATATAATGCTCTTATTGATAATAAGACGTGAGTGTTGGTACCCCGTCCATCTGGTATTAACATTATTAGGTCTATGTGGATTTTTGCTCATAAGAAAAATTCAGATGGTTCATTTGCCCGATATAAGGCGCGGCTTGTGGGTGATGGTAAGACTCAACATGTTGGTGTAGATTGTGGTGAGACGTTTAGTCCGGTGGTCAAGCCGGCTACCATTCGCATTGTGCTTAGCTTGGCTCTTTCGAAAGCATGGACGATTCATCAGTTAGATGTAAAGAATGCTTTCCTACATGGTGATCTTAAGAAAACAGTCTATATGCATAAGCCTTTAGGATTTCGGGATCCCAAACATCCTCATTATGTCTGTTTGTTGAAGAAGTCCTTATATGGGCTTAAGCAGTCTCCACGGGCATGATATACGCGGTTTGCCGACTATGTTTCGATTATTGGGTTCACTCACAGCATGTCATATAATTCCCTGTTCATCTACCGTCGTGGTTCGTCCTTGGCCTATATTCTATTATATGTGGATGATATTATTTTGACTGCCTCTTCCGATGCCTTACGCCAGTCTATCATGACAATTCTCAGCTTTGAGTTTGCTATGAAAGACTTAGGGCCTTTGAGTAATTTTTTGGGGATTACTGTCACTCGTCATGCAGATGGATTATTCTTATCTCAACGGAAGTATGTAACTGAGATCATTGAGAGGGTTGGGATGTCATCTTGTAAGTCCACGTCCACTCCAGTTGATACTAAGCCCAAGCTTAGTGCTGTGGCCGGAGCACCATACGAGGATCCGACCCGATATCGCAGTCTTGCAGGGGCCCTTCAATATCTTATATTCACGAGACCTGATATTACGTATGATATACAACAGGTGTGTTTGTTTATGCATGATCCCAGAGTTGAGCACATGAATGCGCTCAAACGCATCATTCGGTATATTCAGGGTACACTTGACTATGACTTACAGTGATATCCTTCGTCGACGTCTACACTTGCCTCATATACAGATGCTGATTGGGGGGTTGTCCAGATACCAGATGGTCTACGTCTGGTTATTGTATGATTTTTGGCAACAACTTGGTCTCCTGGTCTGCGAAGCGTCAGTCGACTCTATCCCGCTCAAGTGCCGAGGCTGAATATCGAGGGGTAGCTAATGTGGTTTCTAAATCATGTTGGTTACGTAATTTGCTGTTAAAGCTTCATTGTCCTATTCATAAAGCGACCTTGGTTTATTGCGATAATATTAGTGTCATCTATCTGTCGGGTAATCCGGTTCATCACCAACACACTAAACATATCGAGATGGACATTTATTTTGTTCGCGAAAAGGTTGCTCATGGTCAAGTACGTGTTTGACATGTCCATTCCAGGTATCAGATTGCAGACATCTTTATAAAGGGTCTTCCCTCGATCCTTTTTAAAGATTTTAGAGACAGTCTCAGCGTCCGAAGACCGCCCTCTATGACTGCGGGGTGTGTGTTAAATATACTCAATATACATGAGATATACGTGTTATACACGTGTATATCCTATGTATATTGGGATGCTCTCGATTAGGATAGTGTACACGATTTTGGTCTCCTTATTGTACATGATTTTGTATAGTTTTTGTGTACCTTAATTAGTCTTGTACTCTTACCATAATTGTATAGTTAGTCTCCAAATAGAATAAGGATTTAGGAGTAGAAAGGAATATGATTCTCCTATTATGAAAATATATAACTTGTATATATAGTCTTTCAATCAATGAAAATAATCAAGAGATTATTTCTTTCAATTTCATCTGTTATTAAGCTTATTTTTCTTTTCCATTTACACTAGTTGTGTCAATTATATTTTCATATTTTTGTGCTATATATTTTACTTCTTTATTTCTTTCAAATCATTTTGTTTTAATATTTTCTTAATTGATAGTTCTTCTTTTTTGTCACGACCCAAACCGGAGGGCCGCGACGGGCACTCGGACCTTACCTGCCGGTACCACTAACTATAAAATATATGCAAAGTTGATTTTTTAAATAAAAGGCATGCATTGTTTATAAAATACAAGCATACATTTGTAATGCATTATTCACAAAATACATATAAAGTTGGTTTTTGGATAAAAGTATGCATTTGTATGGCATTATTTATAAAATACATAAAAAGTTAATCTTTGAATAAAGTATGCATTTACATGGCATTATAAAATACATATTTTGCATTTTGATAGTAAAAGAGGAAAGTAAATTATTTATAATGCAAAAATATGATTTTTATGAAAGTCATTTTAAGTCGCAATTTGAGTAAAACGAAACCTTATTTGTATGATTAATAATGCGGATAAAAATGACCAAATTATTTAGAAAGTTTTGATTGTGCATGACAAGCCTAAAATAAATAAGATAGCGGCGAGTTTTGCATTTTGAACTACTCTATTAATTATTCATTCATAGCCTAATTATTTCAAGTATTCTAATATTCGCACAAGAATTGAATAATTATTACAACCCGAATAAAAATAGAAAGACAGTATTAAAGAATTAAAGTTGCCACTAGGGCGGATGGAGATATCATCCCACCCTATTTGTTTAGAAATCCCGAGGCCGGTGAATGCAATGAGTGTGGATGTTGGTCTTCTTTTGGCAATAGCTATGATAAGTCTCATAATGAGACTCTTCATCGCTCCCGATACATTTCATGTAAAAAAAAAAAATTAGCTGGCGAAACATGAAAATAAATACGTGAGAACATGTAAATAAATAATTTCATAAAAGATAATATATTGTGACAGGACAAATACACAAACATATTTCCTATTTTGATTATAGGGTCTTTAAGCACACATCACAAATAAAATAAATTATTATTATTATTATTTTTTACTTATATTGATATTACAATATTTTGAAATTGATATTTGTTGGTCAAATTGATCTACGTCGCTTCCACCACCTTCGGATAAGATTTCGTTGTAGTTTTCGTCTTCTTCTTCATTGATCTCCGATTGACCGCACCTTCTCCGCTCCGCTCATATTCAATCTCTGAATAATACTACAATCTCCAAGCTGTCTCCGGCTAATGAGTGTCTGTGGTCTCCTATTTGATATCTGGCGGCAGAAAAAGCGCTTTTAGACGCAGTTGATGACGCTTGAATGTTCAAAATATCTCGGGCCATCATTGAAAGTGTCGGAAAGGTCTTCTCATTCCCCCTCCAGTATTTCAGCAAGTCTTCACGTCCTTCTTCATTGAGAACTGTTTGGTACGATACAGAACCCTGCAAAACAAAAATATCAAACTCGCTAATTTGATTAGTAGCGGTACGACCGCACATTCTATTTCTGAGGCTTTCAATACCAGCCGCAAAAACAGCATGTCTTTTGTGAGGTTGTTGAAGAAGAAGAAGATGATATGAAAGCCGATAGGTTACTAGCACTTTCTTGTTGATAAAACGTATATATTTTTTTGCATTAGTCTTCTAATCTAGACAACACTTCTTCTTTAGTTTGTTCAATAGGTGGTGAGTGATTTAAATTTTTGGGACTTGAAAGTGGTAATACTTCTATACAATCGTAAATAGTTTCAATAAGTGATTTAGTACCGTCTATTTTAATAATCAGATTTAATACAATACCAATAATATAAATAGTGAGAATAAGAATAAAATATTTTTTAATTTTGATAAATATTTTTTAATAGCTACCATGTAAGCTGATTTTTTCATCTATTCAGTAAGTAATAAAAATATTAGAGCTATATAAAACAACATAATTGAAATAGTAGGATAATATATATCTTTTTTTTTTTGTTGCTTGAAAAAATTTTCTCTAAAAATACAGTAAGTTCAAAAATTTTTACCCAATCGCTATCTACAACTATATAAGCTGGATTTTGATTATAAGAGTTAAAAATTAAAGCTATAGATTTTCCATAATTATAAGCAACAAATAGTTGCTCGTATAAAGAACTCCACCTAGTGGATACTTCTTCTGTAATTTTCTATAAGATAGTTAGCAATCGTGACAAGTTCTTTTATATAATTTTTTCATCGTTGTATTCTATTATTTTTAAAAATAAAATTTATAGCAAATTGTATTTTACTAAAAATGTCTTCAAAAAATGATAGACCATCCTTTACAATTAAGTTATATACATGACACACGCATTTTATATGAAAATGATCTAAAAAAGATGGAGTTAAACTATTTTTTAAATTGTAATAGCGTAATTGTTAGAAGAAGCGTAATCTAATGTAATAATCATAAATTTATCGTTTATTCCGTAATAATCGCACACTTGATAAATATTTTCTGCAATAAAATTACTAGTGTGCCTATCAGCTATATATCTATACGCTAAGATACGTTTTTGCATAGACCATTTATAATTTATCCAATGACAAGTTACCGTTAAATAATCATGGCCGTTAGTACTACAGCCTATATAAAAAATGATAGCCACTTTGCCATTAAAATGATATAATGAATAACGTAAATATTGTTGATATTCATGTGCAAATTTAAATACATCTCTCTTAACAGTTGATCTAGAAAAACCGTTAAAAGCAGGATTATACAAATCTCTAATGTAATGAATAAAACCGAGAGATGAAGGAAATGAAAAAGGCAAACCCTCCACAACACTAATTTTTCTATTGCTTCCCTATCTCTATGTTTATTGTATTTAGGGCCTACAATTACCCCCGTCATAGGATTAATTTGACCCTGTACTTGGTTCAGGACAGTATCAGTATGTGAACCTTGTCCCGATGGAGCGAGCGTTTGCGCACCCGATTTTGAAGCCTCGTATTGGGCATACCTAGCTAGATGAGCCCTTACTACGTCTCATTAAACCCCCCCATCCCACCGTGATCTTTTTCAGTTTTAAATTTTAAAATATTTTTACAAATTTTACATCTAGCTACTTGATTCTCTACGTCCCTATAAAAAAATATCCATGCATCTGATTTTAATGGTCGTTTTGCTAAACCTCGTCTCATACTAGGGGAATAGGAGGCATTTCAGTTGAAGGTGCACTAGTGGGTGTGTTGTCATCAACATTAGTGGGTGTATCATCTAGATTATCGTCTAAATTAAAGTCTTTTTGAGTTCAAAAAATAGCTCCTCGTCTAAATCTAATGGTATTGTAGAAAAATGTTTAGTATCAACAAAATTATCTTGTGTAGGAATAGGATGACTAGAAGAAGTACCCTTGCCCTTGTTGCCCCTACTAGAAGAAGCCTGACCTCTACTCGTAAGCATACGTTTAAATCATTCAACTATAAATTTATAATTATACTAATAAATAATTAAAGTAAATGAAATTAAGTGCGCTAAATAAAATAAACAGACAATAATAATTTAATGAAGGAATAAATGTACCAAACGCCGACGTGTAATCGAGAGGTTGAAAATTGAAACTTTGCTCGATGGAAGATTCTCAAGCTAGTTGCCAACTTCACTCCCAATTCTCAAATGAATAAATAAAATTGAATATTTAGTAGACAATATAGACTTGTAGAGAGATAGATTGAGATATTAGAGAAATTGTAAGAAGATTTGTGAGAAAGATGAAGAGAAAATTAAGGTATTTATAGTTGAAAAATTGGATTAAAGTGTAAATATAATAACTTATGGGTTAAAAATAAATATTAAGGGGTACGAAGGTTGAGGGAGGGGAGGCCAAAAATGGCCGTTGCACTAACGGCCAAAATGTAAAATGAACATATTTAGTAGCTTTGTTAATATCATTTGTTATTCTAAAGCTCATCCCAACACAGATTCATTTCCTAAACATATATTCCTAAACATGCATCATTACAAAAGTACATTACTCTAAAACTTGTATTAACCAATACACAGCTGCTAAATTAATAAATGATCGACATACCATTCAACAGATCATCAAACATGCTTCATAAGCCTACTAGACATACTTCTAACTATTTGCAATGCATAGATCCTTTCATAATTATCAAACCAAAACACATATATCATCCAAAGGGGTCTAAAACATGCTTAACAGCCACAATAATATCAACTAACACATATCTAACAAACAATACCAATTTCTGTAAAGAAAGCTAAGATTTGAGAGGAACTCGGGTTTACCTTCTCCAGGCAGCGAACAAGGCGAAGAATCATGAATCCACTCGGAGAAATTATTTTAGAAATGTTGATTTTTTATTTTAGAAATGCTGATTTTTTTATTTTGGAACTGCTGAAAAAAGATTTTTTCGGACCGAAATTTTGACCCGACATGGACTGACGACCGGACCCGAATCGAACTGAAACAGAAGAAAAACCCCCCCAGATATTTTGAGGGTCAAATTTAGGGAAAAGAAAAGGAGTATTTTCGGATTTTTGACCCAACCCAAAATGTGAAGAACAAAGGGATTTGCGGATTGAAATTTATGAAACAAAGATGAGTATTTTGGATTAAAAATTATGAAAACAAAAGGAGTATTTTCTAATCAAAATCTAAGAACAAACCAAACCATTTTTTTTCTGATTTTTTCTTCTTGTTTGTCGACCTTTTCTTTGCTTCTTCTTTTCGGATTTTTCGACCTTTTCTTTGTATGTTTGGACCCGAAAAAAGAACCCCCCTCTCAATGAAGAAGAAGGGGGGTTTTTATACATGGATTCCCCCCATAAAGTTAGAGTTTGAAATTCGAATTAAAGGGGGGTAAAAATCTGATTTTGGAAGCGGATTTTGGGGGATACGGTATGGTGAAGTGATGGGAGGGGTGTGGTGGTATCAGGGGTTGGTGGTGGCAATGGGTGAGGTGACCGCCGAGGCAGGGCATGGGGGCAGGGGTGGCGTGCGGCTGACTTGGGAGAGGGTGAGAGAGTTTAGGGTTTTGGGTGATTAAGTTTTAGGGGTTAAAAGTGGGTGTTGGAGATGAATGGGCTAAGTGGGGGAATTGGGCCTCGGTGGGTGGACGATTTGGGGTGAGGGGTTGGGCCGAGATAGGGGTTGGGGTTTGGGCTGGGGATGGTTTCTTTGAGAATGAAATAAGGGTTGTGGGTTTAAAAAATACAAAAGGGGTTTATTATAAAAAGATGCTTTGTAAATATAAAGATAAAAAATAACGATGTGATAATAATAAAACATAATATTTATGAATGCTTATTGCTTAAAATAAAATGCGATGTCATTTTTGCGAAAATAAAATAACATAGAATATTAAGGTAAAAACTATGATTATAATATTAAAAGGTAAATGATAGTAAAAATTGTGAATAATAATAATAATAAAAATAAATTATGATATTGAAAATAGAAGACGATATTAAAAGCCTCATTTATATATATATATATATATATATATATATATATATATATATATATATATATATATATATATATATATATATTTCGGTTTCAAAAGAATTTTGGAGTTTAGAATTTTTTTCTTTAACACTAGGTAATTCTAATTGTATTTTTAATCTTTCAAAATAAAAATCATTTTTCAGTTCTTGTAGATGGTATGATTTTCCTTGTATTTTTGCATTTATACTATCTTCGTTTATTGAACAAGCTCTCATTAGGTTTAGACTTCTTATTTTCGTTTTTGTGATGAAACAAAATTTTAATTTCTTTTTATTGAATTTAAAAGATACGAAATCACTATCTACCTTATAAGGGGTGATAAGATTCATGAACGGTGTTCCCTAAGATGATAGAATTGGTAAAACAAATGATGTTTCTATAGAAACTCCGTCATTTTCTATTGACGCACTGGTTTTGGAATCAATTTTGATTTTAGTGATGTTAGTAGCTGCTAATTCTAAAATATTTAAAATAATAAATATCGGAAAAGAGGGGACAAAATTGGGTGTCAACAAATGCCCCTCTTTGGCCGGAGATGATGAAATAGTTTTCGGACAAAGACGTTGACTAATTAGCCAATTTTGTCCTAATCATCGAAACTTGAAATGAAGATCGGGGATACACGGGTGAAGATAGGATTGCGATATCGGTAAATTGAGAAGCGAAGTTGGTGCGGATTCAAGAAACATTGCCCCAGTATCGAGTTATGGTGATATCGGTTGCAGATATGGCAAAATATTGGGAAAGAGCGGAATGACGTTCGAAGTAGGCCGCTGACCAAAATTGCCTCGGTTCACCATAAGAGATAGTTCCACGTTGTACTGAAGCTCCTCCAGACTAAAGCTTAAGATGAAATTAGTACATAACTGTTGAGATAAAATGGTAGAGAATGAGTACATAAAAAATGCAACCTTGGGAGTCGAAATGACGCCCTTGCACAGACGTAATGCGATGACGTTGTTGTATGGACGTAATGCTGTTGATGATGTCGTTGTATGGACGTGTTGTGTTGAAGACATTATCGTGTAGACGTAGTGCTAATGGCGTCATTGTCTGGACGCAATGCTAATAATGTCGTTGTATAGACGTAATGTTGATGACATTGCAATATGGACGTAATATTGTTGATGACGTGTCATTGTATATACGCAATATTGATGATGTCGTTGCGTAGACGTGTTGTTGTTGATGATGTCATTGTGTGGACGTATTGTGCTGAAGACGCCGTTGCGTAAACGTTTTATGCTGATGACGCCGTTGTGTAGACGTAATGCGTTTGTGACCCGCATGGGCTGAAATGACGTCATTGAATAGACGTTATGCGTTTGTGATCTGCATAGGCTGAAATGGCATCGTTGCATAGACGTTATGCGTTTGTGACTCGCATGGGCTGAAATACGACCATATGGCCGAGCTAATATGCTGAGACTCATTGCAGAATTTAAACACCGATGTTGCCATTCTCTCGGCTGTTGCTAATATGAGGAAACTGTATTAAAAAAAACTTGTGAGTTTTGGGGGAGAGGATCGATTCGTATTGACTTTGTAGCTTTGGTTCTTGATACTAGTGCGCCCGACTTGTTTGGACCTGTAACCCTGTCCGGTCTCCAGTCTTAGCTAGTTGTTAATGAAAATAATTTGTTGAAAAATTGCTTATAAGAAAGTATGCATATTAATAAGATTTTTTGTCGAATTCTCGAATGGTGATATGCAGCGAAACAAAGCAAACATCTTATCCAAAATCCTTCTTCTGACTGAAGACCTTATAAAAACAACGCTTTTCCATGTCTATTGGCATTTTCTTGTAGTGAAACCTTAAAATTTGCCCCAGTTTCTGATATGTGAGGATGCTGAACTTTCCGTTGGATGAGACTGAATCTTGCGTGGGTTGCTTGCATGTCCTATCATGGCGATCAGATGTGCATATCGTCATATGCAAGATAAGGGAGAAAATATTTCCTAATGGTGGGACCGAAGCCGATTTAGGCCGCCTACGTATCCCCATGAGGGAATCAGGTCCTAACGTAGTACATTACTAGAAAAAGGGATTGTAAGGTTTTACTAATTATGGGACTGAAGCCATGTGGCCGCCTACGTATCCCGCTGAGGGAATCAGGTCATAACGTAGTTCATGTTACAAGCAAATAGGATTTTTGGGAAATTTTTGCCTTAACGAACCAAACCCTATCTGGGTTCTATACGTATCCCGCCGAGGGAGAGCAACTTTTACAACATAGAAAGACATTACATAGAGAATGAAAATTCCTAGATATAGTATCTCTTTACTGTATCTGCATTGATAGCTTTTGGCCATACTTTACCATCCATTTCAGCTAGGATTAGCGCTCATCCAGGTAACACTCGGTGAACCATGTAAGGCCCTTGCTAGTTAGGTGCGAATTTTCCTTTAGCTTCATATTGGTGCGGGAATATGCGTTTAACACCAACTGCCCGACTTGAAAATCCTTGGTCTCACTTGCTTGTTGAAAACTTTGGCCATCATGTTATGATAAAGTTGTATGTGACACACTGCGTTCATTCTCTTTTCATCAATCAACATCAATTGCTCGTACCGATTCTGTATCCACTTGGCTTCACTTAACTCGGCTTCTTGGATACTTCTCAAGGACGGTATTTCTACCTCTGTTGGCAACACAACTTCCATTCCATAAACCAAAAGATACAGAGTTGCCCCAGTAGAAGTTCTGATTGTAGTGCGAAATCCCAAAAGGGCAAAGGGCAAATGCTCGTGCCAATGCTTGTAATTATCAACCATCTTTCACAGTATTCTTTTGATGTTTTTGTTGGCTGCTTCAACTGCTCCATTCATCTGAGGTCGGTATGGAGTGGAATTGCGGTGATTGATCTTGAACTTCTCACATATCTCATACATCAAGCCACTGTTGAGGTTGGCTCCATTCTCTGTTATAATCGACTCAGGGATTCCAAATCGATAAATAATGTTGTTGCGAACGAAGTCAACCACCACTTTCTTTGTCACTGACTTGTATGATGATGCCTCTACCCACTTCGTGAAGTAATCAATTGCTACTAGAATGAATTTGTGCCCATTGGACGTTGCGGGTTCGATAGGGCCAATGACATCCATGCCCTTAGCAGTAAATGGCCAAGGAGAACTCGTCACATTGAGTTCGTTTGGAGGCACCCAGATCAAATCGCCATGAATCTAACACTGGTGGCATTTTTGCACAAAGCGAATGCAGTCTCTCTCCATGGTCATCCAAAAATAGCCTGCTCGCAGAAGCTTCTTTGCCATAGTGAAACAGTTCATATAAGGCCCACACGTGCCCCCGTGTATCTCTTCGACAAGCCTGCTCGCCTCCTGAGCATCAACACATCTTAATAAGCCTAGATCTGGAGTCCTCCGATAAAAGGACTTCTCCGTTTAGGAAGAAATGGTTCGCTAACCTCTGAAATGTCTTCTTTTGAGTGATGGTTATGCCTTCTGGATATTCACCTGCTTTGAGATACTTTTTTATGTCGTGGTACCAGGGCTTTCCATCCAGTTCTTCATTAATGTGGAAATAATAGGCTGGCTGATCCAACAAGTCCACCTTGATAGGATCAATGTAATTCTTATCTGGATGTTGAATCATGGAAGACAAAGTTGCCAGGGCATCAACAAATTCATTTTGAGTTCGTGGGATATGCCTGAATTTTATCTTGCTGAAATGCTGCACAATTCTTGCACACAATGCAGGTAAGGAAGTATCTTCGCGTTCTTAGTGGCCCATTCGCCCTGTACCTGATGAATCAATAGGTCTGAATCACCGATAACCAATAATTCTTGTATGTTCATGTCAACGACCATTTTGAGTCCAAGTATACAAGCTTCATATTCTGCCATATTATTGGTGCAGGGGAACCTGAGCTTTGCCGAGATTGGGTAGTGATGACCCGATTCTGAAACCAAGACTACTCCGATACCAACTCCTTTGAAGTTTGTAGCTCCGTCAAGAACATTCTCCAACTCGGGTATTCTTCTGAGATATCTTCTCCAACAAACAATATATCCTCGTCCGAAAAATAAGTCCGAAGAGGCATGTATTCTTCATCTACGAGGTTTTCGGCAAGATGATCAGCTAGTGCTTGCCATTTGATGGCCTTTTGGGTGACATATATGATGTCAAACTCGCTTAGCAGGATCTGCCATTTTGCTAACTTCCCAGTATGCATGGGCTTCTGAAGGATATATTTGAGCAGATCCATTTTTGAAATGAGATAAGTGGTGTATGCAAACAAGTAATGTCTAAACTTTTGAGCGACCTAAGTCAAAGCACAACAAGTGCGTTCCAGCAAAGTATACCGAGCTTCATAAGGCGTGAACTTCTTGCTCAAGTAGTGTATAGCTTGCTCCTTATTTCCCGTTTCACCGTGTTGTCCTAGCATGCATCCAAATGCACTTTCTAATATAGACAAATATAATAACAAAGGCCTTTCGGGCTCCGGAAGCACCAATACAGGCGCATTAGACATATTTCTTGATTCTATCAAAAGCTTGCTAGGAATCTGCTGTCCAATTGGTAGCAGCGTCTTTCTTCAGTAGCTTGAGTATTGGCTCACATATCACCATTGATTGCGCTAGGAACCTGCTGATGTAATTGAGACGATCGAGAAAACTCATCACATCCTTTCGACTCTTCGGAAGAGGCAAATTTTGAATAACTTTTATCTTTGAGGGGTCCAATTCAATGCTCCTTCTACTCACGATGAAACCTAACAGCTTCCCAGCAAGGACACCAAATGCACATTTTGCGGGATTCATCTTCAGATTGTACTGCCTCAACCGGTCAAATAATTTCTTCAAATCTTTCAAGTGATCTGAAGTCCTTCGTGACTTGATAATGATGTCATCCACGTAGACATCGATTTCTTTATGGATCATCATGGAAAATAGTAGTTATGACTCTCATGTAAGTTGCGCATGTGTTCTTGAGTCCGAATGACATTACCCGGTAGTAGTATACTCTCCAAGGCATAATGAATGCTGTCTTTTCTACATCTTCCTCATCCATTAGGATTTGGTGGTAACCAGCAAATCAATCAACAAATGACTGCAATTCATGCTTTTCACAATTATCAATGAGTATGTGAATATTTAGGAGAGGGAAATCATCCTTCGGGCTAGCCTTGTTGAGATCCCGATAATCCACGCATACCCTTATTTTCCCATCTTTCTTTGGCACAGGTACGATGTTGGCTAGCCAAGTGGGGTACCTTGTAACTCGGATGACCTTCGCATCGAATTGCTTGAAAACTTCTTCTTTGACTTTCAGACTCAAATCAGGCTTGATTTTTCTTGGCTTTTGTTTCACCGGAGGGAAAGATGACTCAATGGGTAATCTATGTGAAACAATATCTGTACTCAGACCTGGCATATTGTATTAAGACCATGCAAATACGTCGATATACTACTTCAAAAGATCCACCAATTCTTTCTTTTATGCGGTGTTTAGATGGACGTTGATTCTTGTTTCCTTTGCAGGTTCTGTGTCTCCAAAATTTACTACTTCTGTTTCTAATTTGGCTTTGACCTATTCTCAAAATGCTCCAATTCTTTGACCTATTCTCAAAATGCTCCAATTCTTTGACCAATTCTTCCGGTTGTGGGTCTTCCCCATATTATTCGAAGTCATGTTCATTGTTTGGATTTTGTTTGCTTGTTTCACTATATGTCATATTCACATTATCGACAGATTTATTAGTTTGCATGCTGAAAGAGAAAAGGAAATTATTAAATAACATGAATTTTAAAATAGCAAAAGCATAGTGGATTTGTCATTTTAAGCTTTCAAAAGGTGGAGGCAAAACACATTAAAATGCATAAATGCGATTCAGGCCTCAATCTGAATCGCATTGTTTCAAAAAGTGCTAATACAATTTCTACCAAGCTTTCCGGAGAAACAGGGCCGGGGAACAGATCCAATTTTACAGAACTTCTCCATGCTTTGCATCCCAAATGGTTGGGTCTTCAGCGTGATCATCCCGAACCACATTACATTCCGCTTCTTCTTCAGTAATGAAAAGACTTTTGAGTCCTTCCACGATGTTGTCTGCATTGTCTTCCTTTGCTTCCTAGGCAGCGCACACTTTGACAAATGATTGATTCAGAGTCAGAACAGGCCTGGTCAAGGGAGCGTCTTCTTTCCTTTTGAGACTAGCTGAAAGTATTTCTTCAGGAGTAGGTTCATACCCAAGACCAAAGTGTCTTTCTTCCCAGGCAATTAAACAGGTTCTGTGATTCCTTTTAAGTTTGATCCGAGACCTCGACCAGGTTTGAAACTGTTCTTCAACATTTCTCGAGCAACCATTGTAAGAGCATGAGGTAATTGTATATGTTTAGCCTCTGCGACACCCCTAATCTTATTCACGTGGAAAATAGATCCGCCCAATCTTTCCATACTTTCCACAACGGGAATTGAGTTTCCAGCATTAATGGGGTTGCTTCCATCTCTATGAACCACAACCTCATGATGGTTCCAGGTGAATTTCACACTCTGGTGTAGGGTGGAAGGGACTGTACCGGCCATGTGGATCCAAGGCCTTTCAATCAGTAAGTTGTAGCAGGTAGATATATCCAACACTTGAAACTCTACCACGAACTCCACGGGTCCTATTTCCAATGTCAGATCAACTTCTCCCACGATGCCCTTTTAGGCTCTATCGAAGCCTTTAACTCTCACATGGCTTTCGTGGAGCTTACTAATGTTGATCCCTAAAGCTCGAAGAGTTTTCACAGGACAAATATTGACAGCCGAACCTCCGTCGATCAATACTCTGGAAATGAACTTGTGCATGCTCTTGACAATTATGTTTAGTTCCTTGTTATGCCCCAAGCCTTCGGATGGAAATTCGTTGTCATGGAAAGAGATTTTATGAACCTCTAGAATGTCCGATCAGGGCTGACAGGTTCTCGCCTGTGGTCTCTGCCGGAACATAAGCTTCTTTCAATACCTCTAGCAAAACACTCCTGTGGGTTTCAGAATGCATCAACAATGACAGTAAGGAAATTTGGGCCGGTGTCTTCTTCAACTGTTCTGTGACGGAATACTCTTTAGTCGGCATTTTCCTCCAAAATTCTTCCACCTCAGTCTCTTTCACAACTTTCTTTTGAGACGCTTTTCGAACTATTTCTGCAGGTACGTAACACCGCCCGGATCTTGTTATACCAGCGGCGACAACTTCTACAACTGGCTTTTCTTTTCCTTTCCTTTTCTCTCCGGTCGAATGATGCCAGCCAGGTACTAAGACCGAGAATCTCAGCTTCGGAGGGGCTACTTCTACTTTAAATGGCGCCTTCACTTGGGTTGTAATTATAAGGGTGATGAGAGCTAAAGACTCAATTTTCTCTTCTTTTCGGACGGCATGATGGTTCCTTCCAAATTGCATTCTTCATCGACGGTGATCATGTTCACACTGGTATAGTCATGATTTGGCAATGGGTTGTTGTGCACATTGGGGGAGGCTTCCTTCAGTTCGATGATTCGTCTTTTATCAGCGCCTCGATCTTATCCTTGAGAGCATAGCAGTTTCCAGTGTCATGCCCAGGGATTCCAGAGTGGTATGCTCAACGCTTGGCCTCGTCATACCATTTTGGGATAGGATTAGGGATTTTTCCGGGATTGTTTGGAGTATCCCTGTGGGTTTTAATCTTTCATACAACTGGGGCAAAAGTTCAACTAAATGTGTATAGGTTTTGACTTTTCTTTTGTGGCTTGTGTTGGGTTTGTGTGCATTTGGCAGTTGGCTTTGTGGTTGGATGGAGTATGTAGGTCGATATTGTGGGGAATAGGCGGGTGCTCGGGGTGCGTTATAGATTGGCTGGGTATGGTAAACAGGGTACGGAGCATGTGAGTATTGATAATAATGCAGATGATTTTGGTTGTTTTGGTTATAATAGAAAGGTTGGGGTAGTGGGTTTTGGTAGGTTGAAAACTGGTCTGGCCTACGCTCCTGGGCGGTCACGGCAGATGACATTACATCTTTCTTCTTCTGGGCCGCACCCCCAAATGAATTCGATTGGATTGCCTTACTTGTTGCTTGCAGTGCTGCCACGTTTGTGATTCTGCCTGTTTTGATACATTATTCCATGAAATCTCCCATTCTCACAACTTCAGAAAAACTCTGCCATATGACGCTTATCATCTTTCATAATATGTTGCGTCTTTTAGGGAATGCACAAATAGGGTGGTCATTTCACTTTCAGCCACCGGAGGTTGAACTTTTGCGACTTTTTCCCTCCACATCATGGCATATTCCCTGAAAGTTTCCATTGCTTTCTTCTCCAACTTCATTAAATAAAATCTGTCCAGGACGGTGTTGGTGTTAAATCTGAATCTATCTACAAAATCTTGCGCCATCGCGCTCCAATTGTACCACTTTCGCGGATCCTGCCTTGTATACTAATCAAGTGTCTCTCCTGATGAACAACTTTATTATGATCGCCTGATCCTTCCCCACTCCAACCAATTTGTCGCAGTATGATCTCAAGTGGGCGCGGGGATTTACTTTTCCATCAAACATGTCGAATTTCAGCACCTTGTATCCGACATGCAACTCGACATCGGGGTGCATACAAAGATCTTCGTACTCCAACCGTTCATGTCCTTTGCTCGTCTGGATGCTCCTGAGTGCTTCTTTTAAACTGTGAATCTATTTTGCCGTACTTTCATCCATTTTGGCCCTTGCCTGCCTCTCCATTTCTTCGAACTGATCGATTTCTTGTGGGTTGAGCTATGTATGAAGTTTTGAAGGATAATGGGTCATTTTGTAGAGGGTTTTGTTGTGGGTTGGCTTGTGGGTTGACGGGACGAGGATCAGTATGCTGCGAGTTAGTGTGTTGCGGGAGAATTTTAGGGAAGGTGCTGGGGTAAGGGCAAATTAGGAGGCGGAGAAGTGTGAGGAGCAGTTGCGCTCGTTCTTTGTTCTGGGAATGGCGTATTTAGGCTAATGGACAGGTTAGTGAGATTTCAGAGCCTATCAATTTTAGCCTACATGGCTGCCATTTGTTGCAGTAACTGGCGAGGTACTTGTCCTGAGCTGTGGTATTTCTTTTTTCTGAAACCGCTGGTTCTTCTATAGGAACAGTGACAAGTCCCAAGCCAGTTTGCTTAGATGCCCCTGAATCAGTCATTTCGTTGAAGTGTGGGTGTTTTGCCATTTCTTAGTCAATACGAACTGACCTTTCTTTAGGGGGAAAAGAATAAAAGAACCTTTAAAAATTATAGAAAACCATATTAGTATAGGACATGTATCTGTTACTTTTAAATAATGTGTGCAAAGATATAAGCATCAAATAGTAAGCAGTTTGCATGGATAAAATACACAAAGTTGAAAGCAACAAATCAAATGTGTGTCCTAACATGCACGGGGCCTCTCTTATGCCAGAGGTGGGCCTAAACGCCAAATATATGAGATGTGATAGATTGATCCAAGACGTTAAATTGGAATGCTTTCTGTTGGAAATAAAGGCTAGATTCTTTTCCAATTCCGGCATGTCATGATTAGGCTTGGATCCGTCTATCATTATCACACTACACATAATATGTTGATTGGTCGTTGGGTTGTGAGACCCGTCGACAGTTTGGTGGTTTTCTTAATTGTGAAGTCGATACCAAGGATCGAACCACCTAAGATGTATACATGACTTAAGATAAATGGTGGTATAGCTCTATCCTAAATTTTCTAAGATTTGGTTTACTAGACTCAAGGTTCCCGAGCGAACTGCTCGAGTGAGAAGGCTACGCGGCCGCCGGATGGTCCGGACGCTCTGTGCATACGCCAACTCTCCTAAAATTTGGAAATTTGAAAGAAACTTTTGCGAGTGCACGAAACACACCTCGCGTGTATGTGTGATAGTGTCAATTTTCCGAAGTAGAAGAAATATGAGCGGAATGCCAATTTAAGAAAAGCAGTAAAAGAGAGTAATTAAGCATACAAAACTTTCACAAATAAAACAATTTAAAGCAACAGATCAAATAAGGTGCCAAAATAAGCGCAATAATAATTAATCTGGGTTTGCTATGGTTAAGAACCTGAAGTCCCCAGCGGAGTCGCCATGCTGTTGCACTCATTTTTTACCGCGGGTTCGCGACGTAATGGGTCAATTCCCCTGGATTTGATAAAAATGCTTGAGGAGTCGTCACCTAATTATTCTAAGGTAAATTAGGGCACCTAAATGTTAACATAAATGCTAAAAAAAATGAACTCCGATTAATGGTCTACTAAACTATGAGACTCTAGGTAAGAGTTCTCTATTATCCTAAAGGGAAGTGGTTAGGCATCCTTTAAAATCCGCTAACTTACGGTTGTTCGGTCAAACTCAGGTTAATTATTATGCTAAAGAAAAAAAAGCATGTTTAAAAATATATAAAGTTAAAAAAGGGATGTTGTAAGTAAAAAAGATGCATTTTGACAAAGTAAAGTTTTCACCACTTATTCTTTTGAAGAGTCTCGCAAAGTTAATTGCCGTTTTGAGAAGTAAATTCCCGACATAAAATCCGAAAAGCAAGCATGGCATTGTTTATGAAAATACATGTAAAAATTGAAAAGCATGCATTTGTAAGACATTGTTTATAAAATATATGCAAAGTTGATTTTTTGAATAAAAGGCATGCATTGTTTATAAAATACAAGCAAAGTGGTTTTTTGGATAAAGCATACATTTGTATTGCATTATTCACAAAATACATATAAAGTTAGTTTTTGGATAAAAGTATGCATTTGTATGGCATTATTTATAAAATACATTAAAAAATTGATTTTTGGATAAAGCATGCATTTGTATGGCATTATAAAATACATATTTTGCATTTTGATAGTAAAAGAGGAAAGTAAATTATTTATAATGCAAGGAAATGGATTTTATGAAAGTCATTTTAAGTCGCAATTTGAGTAAAGCGAAACCTTATTTGTATGATTAATAATGCGGATAAAAATGACCAAATTATTTAGAAAGTTTTGAATGTGCATGACGAGCCTAAAATAAATAAGCTAGCGGCGGGTTGCATTTTGAACTGCCCTATTAATTATCCATTCATAGCCTAATTATTCTAAGTATTCTAATAATCGCACAAGAATTGAATAATTATTACAACCCGAATAAAAATAGAAAGGCCGTATTAAAGAATTAAAGCTGCGACTAGGGCGGACGGCGATATCATCCCGCCCTATTTGTTTAGAAATCCTGAGACCGGAGAATGCAATGAGTGTGAATGCTGGTCTTCGTTTGGCAATAGCTATGATGAGTCTCATAATGAGACTCTTCATCGCTCCCGATGCATTTCATATAAAAAAAGGATTAGTCGGCGGAACATGAATATATATATGTGAGAACATGTAAATAAATAATTTCATGAAAGATAATAGGTTGTGACAGGACAAATACACAAACATATTTCCTATTCTGATTATAGGGTCTTTAAGCACACATCACATATAATTATTATTTTTTTTACTTATATTGATATTACAATATTTCCAAAGCGTATAATAAACAAACAAATTCTCAACAGATCTCCAAACGGGCTTCACAGATAAACTCCTAATTCATAAATATGCGGGCTTCACGGAGTATATGGTACGGGGTCAGTAAGTCCTTAGGTGTGTAGGCAGTCATACTCCGTGAAACGCCTATGATTGTAGGAAGAATCTGGGTGCTCTGTTATAGGAGTTTTATAACATGGATCCATTTCTCAACAGATCTACTTTTTGTGATTTTGGTTCATCTTCTTCCATGGATTCAAAGAAGATAATAAACAACGAAGAAATCGTGATACAAGATTTTGAAAAATCGATTGATAATTAAGAAATACCTTGAGTAAATCGAGATCAGATTTACAAAAATTCCAGATATCGATTCTTCAAAATTGATTTCTCTATCAAAACAGAGGAGAGATATATCCAATTATCTCAACCCTTTGAAACAATCCAATTACTTTCTCAAATTGGTGTTCTAGAAAAAGAATTCCAAAGATAAGAAATTCCTACAAAATGATTTTTATGAAAAATACAACCTAGAAAAAAGAGTTTGGTTCTTCAAAACCTTTTTAAAAACTAGGACTAAAATATAATAAAAATTCTATGATGGGGTGGTCAGTCAATCTTTTCGATTGACGCTCTGGAGAAGCGAACTTCAATCACATTGTAAATGAACATAGGATAAACATCATATTCTTTGACTGATTTGAAATATATTCCTCCGAAAATTCATTGAATATCTCTTTTCAAAAACTGTAAATCCCGTGACGACTAGGAACAAGACACCGGAGTAGGAAACCCTAGCTGATTCTAGGAAGTCCAGTCCAACCACCCTCCTCTACAAGGTATTAAGCTAAACATTCATGGCTGCCCTGTAGACGCGATTCCTCTTAAGAATCCAGCAGAGGATGAAAAAACAAACACAAAGAATATCCTCGCACAAAATAATTTCACCAATATCAGTTTGAATACCATAGGAAAACAACTCGATAGAGTGGAAAAATACATAAAAACCCACCCTTTAGTCACCATAGATTCCCTAGGACTACTCAAGATACGAAATTGAAAAGCCATATCTTTAAACCCTTTTAGGTGTCCAAAGATGGTGTCAAGAACATCCAATAAAATAAGTCCAAATTTATTCAGGCTATACAAGATCGATTGAGCAAAATTGGGACATCCAATAGTTCTAATAAAGAACACGTTGTTCCAGATACCCCACAATCATCCAATAAAATCACAACTCTAACGAATGATTCCGACGATAGTGATACTCTAGAACAAATCCAAAACAAAAAACCCTTTGTTAACTATATGAATTGGAAAAGACCAATACAACAGGTACAACAACAACAATTACAGATTATTCCTGTATGAACCTTGATACTCACAATCTCTTTAAATTTCATAGGAGATTCTTCGCATCTAAAAGATAAAAATGCCGAGTTACTTTCAAATCTCAAATGCAAAAAACTCAGTGATTTCCAATGGTACAAAAATATTTTCTTAACCAGAGTTATGCTCAAGGAAGATTCCAACCAGCCATTTTGGAAAGAGAAATTCCTGGCCGGACTACCTATCCTTTTAGGAGAAAAGGTTAGTAACAAAATCAAAGAGAATAGTGGAAAATGGATCATACCCTACAGTGAGTTTACATACGGACAACTAGTCAGTATAACTCAACAGGAAGGTCTAATGATTTGTCAAGACCTGAAATTACAAAAATACATCAAATTGAAGCTAAAGAGAACTAGGTGCGAACTTATTACTTTTTGCAAACAGTTTGATACTAATTTCACAAAACCTTCTCCGAGTTGTACAGGAAACTGTAGCAAAACTCATAAATCCCTTAAGAGTACATCGAGAGGTTACAAAAAGAGGGATTTCAGCAAGACTAACGAACAGTATTACAAAAATCCTTACAAAAATACTCATTATTCAAAAAATAGACCGAATTCCAAAAAAGCGGATTCCAAATACAAAGACATTACGTGTTACAAATGTAACAAAAAAGATCATACTTCGAGATTCTGTAAAATGAATAAAAAATTATAAGAATTGAAATTAGACGATGAGGTAACCTAAAAAATCTCCAATCTTCTCATTGATTCCTCCGATTCAAATGCCGAGTCAGAACTCCGACTATTTTTCTCTGTCTTCTGAAGACAACAAAGCCTTCCAAATAGATGAATTGCTCACGACCAGTTCATCTGAAAGATTTGATAAGGGTAAGGAAAAACATATTTGTGCTTTAACCAAAGACCAAGAATTCATGTTAGAAATGGTTAAACACATAGATGTCAAACACCAAAATGATTATTTGAATAAACTCCTCAAATCCTTTACAGACGAGAAAAAAGATACAAAAAATACGATTTTGCCAAATACTTCCAAAAACATCTACGACTTGACCAAAATCCCGAAGAAGGGTAAAAAGATGAAAGATTCCAGAGAAACTCCAGTTCTAGAACTTCAAAAGGAGATATAACAAATAAAACTAGAGATCAAGGTTCTAAAAGAAAAACAAGAACAAGTTCTCTATTAATAAAAACAATTCTTTCAAAAGAAACCCAAGAGTGTTCTGAGTCCAACTGAGTCCGACAATTCTGACTCTAAAAATCCAGAAGGACCTCCTGATAACCAGCATCTTGAAGAGATCCCAAAAGAATTCCTTACTGTCTTAAGATAGATCACGTCAAAAAAATACCTTGTCAAAATAACCTTAAATTCCGAGGCAATTTTAGAATCACTACTATTGCTCTTTTTGACACAGGAGCAGATTTGAATTGCATAAAAACAGGTCTAATACCTGATAAATTCCATGAAAATATCCAGGAAACATTAGCAGTGGCTAATAATACAAAGTTAGAAATCAATTCTCAAACCAGTGCGTCTATTATTAACGATGGAGTTTCTATAGCAACATCATTTGTTTTAGTAAAAGACATACACAACTCCGTTATCTTAGGGACATCGTTTATAAATCTTATCACCCCTTATAAGATAGATAATGATTTCATCTCTTTTGATTCCAATAATATGAATTTGAAATTCCATTTTTTGACAAAACCAAAAGCAAGAGACCTCAATCTGATAAAGACTTATTCTTGTCATCTAGGAGAATTAAGGAATAGTTTTTTAGATCAGAATTATGAGTCCCCTAGAAACCATGATACCCATTACATCAAATTAATTGATGCCTTTGCATACACAAAAATTTTAAAGTATGATTTACAATGTCAAAAATATTTCCAAAATATTGCATTAAAAATATTTTATGCAAATTGATTCTTGACATTTTTTACTTTAAAGAAAAACTTTTAACCAGTAACTTTTTCAAAAACAGGAGAGAAAACCCACAGATTCCTGATACCGGTTGCAGAACAGATATGTCCTATCACTGTCCCTTACCCCACTGTTTGGGTTACAAGGACAAGATATCGAGAAAGGATATGCGAGAATCCGGACAATACTGTCACCATGTGATGTGTGGAGCCTTGCTCCAAAAGAGAAAGGATGAAATCCCTCCACCAATAAATACACCAGTTGTTGCACCACAACAACAAACAAATTCCATGGCCCATAAAAAACCCGCAAACTCCACCACTTCCAAACCAATAAAGGAAGAAAAAGAAAAATTCCCTGCAAAACCTACTATCGAAAAACCACTGACATGGTATGATGCAGTGATGAAAGAAGAAAACAAAAATACCGTAGCATTTATGCAAAAAACACCAGCAACTCCCGCTCAGGAAATAACTACTGAGAATCTTCTGCAACTCTTTGCAAAATCCCCGGAACTACAGCAGGCATTGATACAACTTCAAAATCCCAAAAAAGAAGTTGCTCAAAGCTCAGGAGAGGAAAAAACCTCTCAAAATTTTATAAAAATCGAGAAAGGAGAATCCTCAAAAACCCTTTCTCAAAAATAATTTTAAAAATCTCAATTTGAGAAAGAAGAATCTTCAAAAACTCTTTCTCAAAAATAATTTTAAAAAACCCAACTTGTGGTATCACAAGTCCCCAAAAAACCTGCCCCGGAATTCTTCATAAAACTATTTTTTCAAAATATTGTAACCATTGAAAAAAGATTTTTTGACCAAGACCCTTTTTTAGCATTACAAATTTAATTTGGCTAAGGATGGTTTTACAAATCATGGAATATTTTAAAAACCTCATATTTCTACCAGGCTATCCTTGAAATATTAGGATCAGCAACAATTAAAAATAATTATTTTAAAAATAACCCAGATCCCTCTTATTCTATTTGCAAAATGCTTAACGTAATTGGTCCAAGCGATTGGGGGAATGATCTGTATCAACTCCTAAATTTCCCAAATATCCATAAAAATGAACCATTTTTTGATATTCCATTTAATTACTGGGATTACCAACAAGCTTGGTTCAATTCCTTTTTTATACTAAATACCAACCAAGATACCTCATTAATCCATCACAATTTCCAACATGGTGGAATTCATGGTGGGAGCAATTCGGAACCTCCCTTGAAATACAAAAACTCCAAGTCCCTAAATCCTTCGGCCTTTTAAAATCCCAATATAAACCCACCGTACAAGAAAAAGGATTTGTGCCACTGCACCTATTTCACACCAAATTCCATTTACCATGGGTTTTCATATAGTCTGTAGATTATTCAGAAAATAAAATTCCAATAATCCAAAGAAGATTTAAGATCCGATGGTGGGACAACTTTAAAATACCAGCAAGCCTCACACCACAAAAAGTCTAGGAATGTCTAAATGCCCGAAAGTCCATTCAAATACATGTGCCCCTATAAACACCACAAGTACCACTACAAACACCGAAGCACACCCAGTTCCTTTCACAAATATCCCAGATGGCCTCGATGCTTGCGGAGGCCAAAAATCTAGAAGAAATGCAAGCCATAATTCTGAAGTTTGCACAATCTTCATCAAAACAAGGCTCTTCATCATCAGAAGAAGAACCGAAATTGATATTGAAGACAGTCCGATTTTTTGCAATTGTGGATTCTGAAAAAAAATTGGCAAAAGAATTCAAAATACCCGGAGTAGAGTTCAGACAAAATTCTGACAAAAGAAAGTGCCCGAAAAAGTTACTTTCAAAAAGAAAACAGTAAAAGCAAAAAGATCAGCAATAATTCAAGAAAATGCCGAAGTTAATGATGTCATGGATGACGTCATTCTACACTCAGATGAATAGTCATTCTCCATTGGGAATGAATAGTTAGATTCCTTTTTAATTACTAAAATGTCATGTAAAACTCCTATAAAAGGAGACTCCATCTCCCTTAGTTAGACATGCTTTTCCTTACAAGCTTTTTCTTTCACATTTTCTCTCATAATATTTCAGATTTTAGAGAGAAGTGAGAGCTCTAAAGAAAATCTCCTTTAGTTATATCAAAATACCCCTCATATGATTCAGCTCATACGACCTATATCATACGACTCATGTCATATGATCCAAAATACCTTAGAAATTCTCAAGGTATATCTCCTTAATGAAATACTTTGTAAATCTAAATATTTTAAATAAATATGATTATGGATTGTATTACCTCCTAATCTTTTTAATACTTCATGCTTCTAAATTCTTTAAATTCCTGCATTAAATACTTGGCCGGTTCTACCGCCTATTTGATTAAAATCCTGCTGAATCTTTGAATTATGGTTTCCCTAACTGGAACCTTAATTGTAAGTTAATCTTACTTTACTTTCTACATAATTCAATTATCTTTTAATTCAATACCTTATATCTCAATTCCTTCCCTGTCTGTTATCCCCTTTAGATCTTCGGCCTAAGTTTTGTATCAGTGCCATAAAGGGTAGTGATAGAGAGAGACATGTCCAAATCAGATGAGATTCCTTGTTAGAGGTTTAGTTTCTTCCGAGGTTTTTTGCTGAAGATGGTCCGAGGTCAATAAGTCCTCAGGTGTGTTGGCAGTCATACTCCGTGAAAAGCCTTTGATTGTAGGAAGAATCTGGGTGCTCTGTTTTAGGAGTTTTATAACATGGATTCGTTTTTCAACAGATCAACTTTTTTGTGATTTTGGTTCATCTTCTTCCTTGGATTCAAAGAAGATAATAAACACCGAAGAAATCATGATACAAGATTTTGAAAAATCGATTGATAATTGAGAAATACCGAGAGTAAATCGAGATCAGATTTACAAAAATTCCAGATACTAGTTCTTCAAAACTGATTTCTCTATCAAAACAGAGGAGTGAGACATCCAACTATCTTCAACCCTTTGAAACAATCCAATTACTTTCTCAAATTGGTGTTCTAGAAAAAGAATTCCAAATAGATAAGAAATTCCTACAAAATGATTTTTATGAAAAATACAACCTAGAAAAAAGAGTTTGGTTCTTCAAAACCTTTTTAAAAACTAGGACTAAAATACAAGAAAAAATTCTATGATTTTGTAAATGAACATAGGATAAACATCCTATTCTTTGACTGGTTTGAAATATTCCTCCGAAAATTCCAAAGAATATCCCTTTTCAAAAATGGTAAATCCCGTGACGACTAGAAACAAGACACGGAGTGAGAAACCCTAGCCGATTCTAGGAATGTCCAGTCCAACCACCCTCATCTACAAGCTATTAAGCTAAACATTCATGGCTGCCATGTAGACACGATTCCTCTTAAGAATCCAGCAGATGATGAAAAAACAAACACAAAAAATATCCTCTCACAAAACAATTTCACCAATATCAGCTTGAATATCATAGGAAAACAACTTGATAGAGTGGGAAAATACATAAAAACCCACCGTTTAGTCACCACAGATTCCCAGGAACGACTTATGATACAAAATTGAAAAGCCCTATCTTTAAACCCTTTCAGGTGTCCAAAGATGGTGTCACAAACATCCAGAAAAATAAGTCTGAATTTATTCAGGATATACAAGATCAATTGAGCAAAATTAGGACATCCAACAATTCCAATACAGAACACGTTGTTCCAGATGCCCCACAATCATCTAATAAAACCACAACTCTAACGAATGATTCTGATGACAGTGATACTCTAGAACAAATCCAAAACAAAAAACCCTTTGTTAACTATATGGATTGGCAAAGACCAATACAACAGGTACAACAACAATAATTACAGATTATTCCTACCCCAGATCTAGGAATAGTAAAACCCCTAGCTCAATCTCGTTTCAATGCCTCTTCCATTTATGATTGGAACATAGATGGGATGACTGAATACAATATCCTTAGCTTTATCCAACAAATGACCATGGCTGCAAATGTATATAAAACCCAGAATGGTACACAGGACATGACCATTGCAGAACTGCTCATCGCAAGATTCTCTGGTCAATTGAAAGGTTGGTGGGATAATTATCTCACTGATCAACAAAAGGAAGACATCATCAATTCTATCAAAACTGATGAAGAAGGAATTACAATCCTCGATGATTAGGGTGAACCCCTACAAGATGTTGTATGAACCTTGATATGCATAATCTCTTTAAATTCATATGAGATTGTTCGCATCTAAAAGATAAAAATCCTAAGTTACTTTCAAATCTCAAATGCAAAAAACTCAGTGATTTCCAATGGTACAAAAATACTTTCTTAACCAGAGTTATGCTCAGGGAGGATTCCAACCAGCCAATTTGGAAAGAGAAATTCCTGGCCGCACTACCTACCATTTTAGGATAAAAGGTTAGGAACAAAATCAAAGAGAATAGTGGAAAACAGATCATACCCTACCGTGAGTTTACATACGGATAACTAGTAGTATAACTCAACAGGAAGGTCTAATGATTTGTCAAGACCTGAAATTACAAAAATACCTCAAATTGAAGCTAAAGAGAACTAGGTGTGAACTTGGTACTTTTTGCAAATAGTTTGATACTAATATCACAAAACCTTCTCCGAGTTGTACAGCAAACTGTAACAAGACTCATAAATCTCTTAAGAGTACATTGAGAGGTTACAAAAATAGGGATTTCAGCAAGACTAACGAAGAGTATTACAAAAATACTCGTTATTCAAAAGTAGATCGAATCCCAAAAAAGCTGATTCCAAATACAAAGACATTACGTGTTACAAATGTCACAAAAAGGTTATACTTTGAGATACTGTAAAATGAATAAAAAATTTACAAGAATTGAAACTAGACGACGAGGTAACCCAAAAAATCTCCAATATTCTCATTGATTCCTCTGATTCAAATGCCGAGTCAGAACCTTACTATTTTTCTCTGTCTTCTGAAGACAACAAAGCCCTCCAAATAAATGAATTGCTCACGACCAGTTCATCTGAAAAATCTGATAATGGTAAGGGAAAACATGTTTGTGCTTTAACCAAAGACCAAGAATTCATGTTAGAAATGGTTAAACACGTAGATGTTCAACACCAAAAGGATTATTTAAATAAACTCCTCAAATCCTTTACAGACGAGAAAAAAGATACCAAATATATGATTTTGCCAAATACTTCCAAAAATATCTATGATTTGACCAAAATCCGAAGAAGGGTAAAAAGATGAAAGATTCCAGAGAAACTCCAGTTCTAGAACTTCAAAAGGAGATATAACAAATAAAACTAGATATCAAGGTTCTGAAAGAAAAATAAGAACAAGATTCTCTATTAATAAAAACAATTCTTTCAAAAGAAACCCATGAGAGTTCTGAGTCCAATTCTGAGTCCGACAATTCTGACTCTGAAAATCCAAAAGGACCTTCTGATAACCAACATCTTGAAGATATCCCAAAAGAATTCCTTGCTGTCTTAAGACAGATCACGTCAAAAAAATGCCCCTCGTATGATTCAGTTCATATGACTCATATGATTCAGTTCATATGATTCATATGATTCAGTTCATATGATCCGAAATTCCGAAAATACCTTAGAAATTCCCAAGGTATATTTCCTTGATATAAATCTTTGTAAATTTTAATATATTAAATAAATATGATTATGGATGGTATTACCTTCTAATCTTTTAAATACTTCATGCTTTTAAATTCCCGCATTAAATACTTGGCAGGTTCTACCGCCACTTGATTTAAATTCCTGCAGATCCTTAAGATTATGGTTTCCTTAACTGGAATCTTAATTGTAAGTTAATCTTACTTTACTTTTTGCATATTTCAATTGTCTTTTAATTCTTCAATACCTTATATCTCATTTCCTTCTCTGTCTGTTATCCCCTTTATCTCCTCTACCGCCTATTTGATTTAAATCCCTTCCGAACCTTTGAATTATGGTTTCCATAACTGGAACCTTAATTGTAAGTTAATCTTAATTTACTTTTTGCATATCCCCTTTATCCATTGATTCTTCAATACCTTATATCTCAAAACCTTTTTAAAAACTACTACTAAAATACAAGATTTTTTTTATGATTTTGTTAATGAGCATAGGATAAACATCCTATTCTTTTACTAGTTCGATTATTATTCCTCCGAAAATTCCATAGAATATCCCTTTTCTAAAATGGTTAATCCCGTCATGACAATGAACAAAACACCGGAGTGGGAAACCCTAGCTGTTCTAGAAAAGTCCGGTCCAACCACCCCCTCCTCTACAAGGTATTAAGCTAAACATTCATGGCGCCCCTGTAGACGCGATTCCTCTTAAGAATCCAACAGTGGATAAAAAAACAAATACAAAAAATATCCTCGCACAAAACAATTTCACTAATATCAGTTTGAATACATAGGAAAACAACTCGATATAGTGGAAAAACACATAAAACCCACCTTTTAGTCACCACAGATTCCGCAGGAACGACTAAGAATATGAAATTGAAAAGCCCTATCTTTAAACCCTTTCAGTCCAAGTTGGTGTCAAGAACATCCAACAAAATAAGTCTAAATTCATTCAGGCTATACAGGATCAGTTGAGTAGAATTGGGAGATCCAACAGTTATAATACAGAACACGTTGTTCCAGATACCCCACAATCATCCAATAAAATCACAACTCTAACGAATGATTCTGACGACAGTGATACTCTAGAACAAATCCAAAACAAAAAATCCTTTGTTAACCTTATGGATTGACAAAGATCAATACAACATGTACAACAACAACAATTACAGATTATTCCTACCCCAGATCTAGGAATAGTAAAACCCCTAGCTCAATCCCGTTTCAATGACTTTTCCATTTATGATTGGAACATAGATGGGATGACCGAATACAATATCCTCAGCTTTCTCCAACAAATGACCAGGGTTGCAAATGCCTATAAAACCCAGAATGGTACACAAGACAAGACCATTGCAGAACTTCTCATCGCAAGATTCTCTGGTCAATTGAAAGGTTGGTGGGATAATTATCTCACTGATCAATAAAAGGAAGACATCATCAATTCTATCAAAACTGATGAAGAAGGAATTACAATCCTCGATGATCATGGTGAACCCCTACAAGATTTTGTATGAACCTTGATACTCATAACCTCTTTACATTTCATAGGAGATTCTTCGCATCTAAAAGATAAAAATCCTGAGTTAGTTTCAAATCTCAAATGCAAAAAACTCAGTGATTTCCAATGGTCAAAAATACTTTATTAACCAGAGTTATGCTCAGGGAGGATTTCAACCAGCCAATTTGGAAAGAGAAATTCCTGGCCGCACTACCTACCATTTTAGGATAAAAGGTTAGGAACAAAATCAAAGAGAATAGTGGAAAACAGATCATACCCTACGGTGAGTTTACATACGGATAACTAGTCAGTATAACTCAACAGGAAGGTCTAATGATTTGTCAAGACTTGAAATTACAAAAATACCTCAAATTGAAGCTAAAGAGAACTAGGTGTGAACTTGGTACTTTTTGCAAATAGTTTGATACTAATTTCACAAAACCTTCTCCGAGTTGTACAGCAAACTGTAACAAGACTCATAAATCTCTTAAGAGTACATTGAGAGGTTACAAAAATAGGGATTTCAGCAAGACTAACGAAGAGTATTACAAAAATACTCGTTATTCAAAAGTAGATCGAATCCCAAAAAAGCTGATTCCAAATACAAAGACATTACGTGTTACAAATGTCACAAAAAGGTTATACTTTGAGATACTGTAAAATGAATAAAAAATTTACAAGAATTGAAACTAGACGACGAGGTAACCCAAAAAATCTCCAATATTCTCATTGATTCCTCTGATTCAAATGCCGAGTCGAACCGACTATTTTTCTCTCTGTCTTCGAAGACAACAAAGCCCTCCAAATAAATGAATTGCTCACGACCAGTTCATCTGAAAAATCTGATAATGGTAAGGGAAAACATGTTTGTGCTTTAACCAAAGACCAAGAATTCATGTTAGAAATGGTTAAACACGTAGATGTTCAACACCAAAAGGATTATTTAAATAAACTCCTCAAATCCTTTACGGACGAGAAAAAAGATACCAAAAATATGATTTTGCCAAATACTTCCAAAAATATCTATGATTTGACCAAAATCCCGAAGAAGGGTAAAAAGATGAAAGATTCCAGAGAAACTCCAGTTCTAGAACTTCAAAAGGAGATATAACAAATAAAACTAGATATCAAGGTTCTGAAAGAAAAATAAGAACAAGATTCTCTATTAATAAAAACAATTCTTTCAAAAGAAACCCATGAGAGTTCTGAGTCCAATTTCGAGTCCGACAATTCGACTCGAAAATCCAAAAGGACCTTTCGATAACCAACATCTTGAAGATATCCCAAAAGAATTCCTTGCTTTGTCTTAAGACAGATCACGTCAAAAAAATACCCCTCGTATGATTCGGTTCATATGACTCATATGATTCAGATTCATATGAGTTGAGTTCATATGATCCGAAATTCCGAAAATACCTTAGAAATTCCCAAGGTATATTTCCTTGATATAAATCTTTGTAAATTTTAATATATTAAATAAATATGATTATGGATGGTATTACCTTCTAATCTTTTAAATACTTCATGCTTTTAAATTCCCGCATTAAATACTTGGCGGGTTCTACCGCCACTTGATTTAAATTCTGAGATCCTTAAGATTATGGTTTCCTTGCTTGGAATCTTAATTGTAAGTTAATCTTACTTTACTTTTTGCATATTTCAATTGTCTTTTAATTCTTCAATACCTTATATCTCATTTCCTTCTCTGTCCGTTATCCCCTTTATCTCCTCTACCGCCTATTTGATTTAAATCCCTTCCGAACCTTTGAATTATGGTTTCCATGCTTGGAACCTTAATTGTAAGTTAATCTTAATTTACTTTTTGCATATCCCCTTTATCCATTGATTCTTCAATACCTTATATCTCAAAACCTTTTTAAAAACTACTACTAAAATACAAGATTTTTTTTATGATTTTGTTAATGAGCATAGGATAAACATCCTATTCTTTTACTAGTTCGATTATTATTCCTCCGAAAATTCCATAGAATATCCCTTTTCTAAAATGGTTAATCCCGTCATGACAATGAACAAAACACCGGAGTGGGAAACCCTAGCTGTTCTAGAAAAGTCCAGTCCAACCACCCTCCTCTACAAGGTATTAAGCTAAACATTCATGGCTGCCCTGTAGACGCGATTCCTCTTAAGAATCCAACAGTGGATAAAAAAACAAAAACAAAAAATATCCTCGCACAAAACAATTTCACTAATATCGGTTTGAATACATAGGAAAACAACTCGATATAGTGGAAAAACACATAAAACCCACCTTTTAGTCACCATAGATTCCGCGAGAACGACTAAGAATATGAAATTGAAAAGCCCTATCTTTAAACCCTTTCAGTCCAAGTTGGTGTCAAGAACATCCAACAAAATAAGTCTAAATTCATTCAGGCTATACAGGATCAGTTGAGTAGAATTGGGAGATCCAACGGTTATAATACGAACACGTTGTTCCGGATACCCCACAATCATCCAATAAAATCACAACTCTAACGAATGATTCTGACGACAGTGATACTCTAGAACAAATCCAAAACAAAAAATCCTTTGTTAACCTTATGGATTGACAAAGATCAATACAACATGTACAACAACAACAATTACAGATTATTCCTACCCCGGATCTAGGAATAGTAAAACCCCTAGCTCAATCCCGTTTCAATGACTTTTCCATTTATGATTGGAACATAGATGGGATGACCGAATACAATATCCTCAGCTTTCTCCAACAAATGACCAGGGTTGCAAATGCCTATAAAACCCGAGAATGGTACACAAGACAAGACCATTGCGAGAACTTCTCATCGCAAGATTCTCGGTCAATTGAAAGGTTGGTGGGATAATTATCTCACCGATCAATAAAAGGAAGACATCATCAATTCTATCAAAACTGATGAAGAAGGAATTACAATCCTCGATGATCAGGGTGAACCCCTACAAGATTTTGTATGAACCTTGATACTCATAACCTCTTTACATTTCATAGGAGATTCTTCGCATCTAAAAGATAAAAATCCTGAGTTAGTTTCAAATCTCAAATGCAAAAAACTCAGTGATTTCCAATGGTACAAAAATACTTTATTAACCAGAGTTATGCTCAGGGAGGATTTCAACCAGCCAATTTGGAAAGAGAAATTCCTGGCCGCACTACCTACCATTTTAGGATAAAAGGTTAGGAACAAAATCAAAGAGAATAGTGGAAAACAGATCATACCCTACGGTGAGTTTACATACGGATAACTAGTCAGTATAACTCAACAGGAAGGTCTAATGATTTGTCAAGACCTGAAATTACAAAAATACCTCAAATTGAAGCTAAAGAGAACTAGGTGTGAACTTGGTACTTTTTGCAAATAGTTTGATACTAATTTCACAAAACCTTCTCCGAGTTGTACAACAAACTGTAACAAGACTCATAAATCTCTTAAGAGTACATTGAGAGGTTACAAAAATAGGGATTTCAGCAAGACTAACGAAGAGTATTACAAAAATACTCGTTATTCAAAAGTAGATCGAATCCCAAAAAAGCTGATTCCAAATACAAAGACATTACGTGTTACAAATGTCACAAAAAGGTTATACTTTGAGATACTGTAAAATGAATAAAAAATTTACAAGAATTGAAACTAGACGACGAGGTAACCCAAAAAATCTCCAATATTCTCATTGATTCCTCTGATTCAAATGCCGAGTCAGAACCTTACTATTTTTCTCTGTCTTCTGAAGACAACAAAGCCCTCCAAATAAATGAATTGCTCACGACCAGTTCATCTGAAAAATCTGATAATGGTAAGGGAAAACATGTTTGTGCTTTAACCAAAGACCAAGAATTCATGTTAGAAATGGTTAAACACGTAGATGTTCAACACCAAAAGGATTATTTAAATAAACTCCTCAAATCCTTTACGGACGAGAAAAAAGATACCAAAAATATGATTTTGCCAAATACTTCCAAAAATATCTATGATTTGACCAAAATCCCGAAGAAGGGTAAAAAGATGAAAGATTCCAGAGAAACTCCAGTTCTAGAACTTCAAAAGGAGATATAACAAATAAAACTAGATATCAAGGTTCTGAAAGAAAAATAAGAACAAGATTCTCTATTAATAAAAACAATTCTTTCAAAAGAAACCCATGAGAGTTCTCGAGTCCAATTTCGATCCGACAATTCGACTCGAAAATCCAAAAGGACCTTCGATAACCAACATCTTGAAGATATCCCAAAAGAATTCCTTGCTGTCTTAAGACAGATCACGTCAAAAAAATACCCCTCATATGATTCGGTTCATATGACTCATATGATTCAGTTCATATGACTCATATGATTCAGTTCATATGATCCGAAATTCCGAAAATACCTTAGAAATTCCCAAGGTATATTTCCTTGATATAAATCTTTGTAAATTTTAATATATTAAATAAATATGATTATGGATGGTATTACCTTCTAATCTTTTAAATACTTCATGCTTTTAAATTCCCGCATTAAATACTTGGCAGGTTCTACCGCCACTTGATTTAAATTCCTGCAGATCCTTAAGATTATGGTTTCCTTAACTGGAATCTTAATTGTAAGTTAATCTTACTTTACTTTTTGCATATTTCAATTGTCTTTTAATTCTTCAATACCTTATATCTCATTTCCTTCTCTCATCTCGTTATCCCCTTTATCTCCTCTACCGCCTATTTGATTTAAATCCCTTCCGAACCTTTGAATTATGGTTTCCATAACTGGAACCTTAATTGTAAGTTAATCTTAATTTACTTTTTGCATATCCCCTTTATCCATTGATTCTTCAATACCTTATATCTCAAAACCTTTTTAAAAACTACTACTAAAATACAAGATTTTTTTTATGATTTTGTTAATGAGCATAGGATAAACATCCTATTCTTTTACTAGTTCGATTATTATTCCTCCGAAAATTCCATAGAATATCCCTTTTCTAAAATGGTTAATCCCGTCATGACAATGAACAAAACACCGGAGTGGGAAACCCTAGCTGTTCTAGAAAAGTCCAGTCCAACCACCCTCCTCTACAAGGTATTAAGCTAAACATTCATGGCTGCCCTGTAGACGCGATTCCTCTTAAGAATCCAACAGTGGATAAAAAAACAAATACAAAAAATATCCTCGCACAAAACAATTTCACTAATATCAGTTTGAATACATAGGAAAACAACTCGATATAGTGGAAAAACACATAAAACCCACCTTTTAGTCACCATAGATTCCGCAGGAACGACTAAGAATATGAAATTGAAAAGCCCTATCTTTAAACCCTTTCAGTCCAAGTTGGTGTCAAGAACATCCAACAAAATAAGTCTAAATTCATTCAGGCTATACAGGATCAGTTGAGTAGAATTGGGAGATCCAACAGTTATAATACAGAACACGTTGTTCCAGATACCCCACAATCATCCAATAAAATCACAACTCTAACGAATGATTCTGACGACAGTGATACTCTAGAACAAATCCAAAACAAAAAATCCTTTGTTAACCTTATGGATTGACAAAGATCAATACAACATGTACAACAACAACAATTACAGATTATTCCTACCCCAGATCTAGGAATAGTAAAACCCCTAGCTCAATCCCGTTTCAATGACTTTTCCATTTATGATTGGAACATAGATGGGATGACCGAATACAATATCCTCAGCTTTCTCCAACAAATGACCAGGGTTGCAAATGCCTATAAAACCCGAGAATGGTACACAAGACAAGACCATTGCAGAACTTCTCATCGCAAGATTCTCTGGTCAATTGAAAGGTTGGTGGGATAATTATCTCACTGATCAATAAAAGGAAGACATCATCAATTCTATCAAAACTGATGAAGAAGGAATTACAATCCTCGATGATCATGGTGAACCCCTACAAGATTTTGTATGAACCTTGATACTCATAACCTCTTTACATTTCATAGGAGATTCTTCGCATCTAAAAGATAAAAATCCTGAGTTAGTTTCAAATCTCAAATGCAAAAAACTCAGTGATTTCCAATGGTACAAAAATACTTTATTAACCAGAGTTATGCTCAGGGAGGATTTCAACCAGCCAATTTGGAAAGAGAAATTCCTGGCCGCACTACCTACCATTTTAGGATAAAAGGTTAGGAACAAAATCAAAGAGAATAGTGGAAAACAGATCATACCCTACGGTGAGTTTACATACGGATAACTAGTCAGTATAACTCAACAGGAAGGTCTAATGATTTGTCAAGACTGAAATTACAAAAATACCTCAAATTGAAGCTAAAGAGAACTAGGTGTGAACTTGGTACTTTTTGCAAATAGTTTGATACTAATTTCACAAAACCTTCTCCGAGTTGTACAGCAAACTGTAACAAGACTCATAAATCTCTTAAGAGTACATTGAGAGGTTACAAAAATAGGGATTTCAGCAAGACTAACGAAGAGTATTACAAAAATACTCGTTATTCAAAAGTAGATCGAATCCCAAAAAAGCTGATTCCAAATACAAAGACATTACGTGTTACAAATGTCACAAAAAGGTTATACTTTGAGATACTGTAAAATGAATAAAAAATTTACAAGAATTGAAACTAGACGACGAGGTAACCCAAAAAATCTCCAATATTCTCATTGATTCCTCTGATTCAAATGCCGAGTCAGAACCTTACTATTTTTCTCTGTCTTCTGAAGACAACAAAGCCCTCCAAATAAATGAATTGCTCACGACCAGTTCATCTGAAAAATCTGATAATGGTAAGGGAAAACATGTTTGTGCTTTAACCAAAGACCAAGAATTCATGTTAGAAATGGTTAAACACGTAGATGTTCAACACCAAAAGGATTATTTAAATAAACTCCTCAAATCCTTTACGGACGAGAAAAAAGATACCAAAAATATGATTTTGCCAAATACTTCCAAAAATATCTATGATTTGACCAAAATCCCGAAGAAGGGTAAAAAGATGAAAGATTCCAGAGAAACTCCAGTTCTAGAACTTCAAAAGGAGATATAACAAATAAAACTAGATATCAAGGTTCTGAAAGAAAAATAAGAACAAGATTCTCTATTAATAAAAACAATTCTTTCAAAAGAAACCCATGAGAGTTCTGAGTCCAATTCTGAGTCCGACAATTCTGACTCTGAAAATCCAAAAGGACCTTCTGATAACCAACATCTTGAAGATATCCCAAAAGAATTCCTTGCTGTCTTAAGACAGATCACGTCAAAAAAATGCCCCTCGTATGATTCAGTTCATATGACTCATATGATTCAGTTCATATGATCCGAAATTCCGAAAATACCTTAGAAATTCCCAAGGTATATTTCCTTGATATAAATCTTTGTAAATTTTAATATATTAAATAAATATGATTATGGATGGTATTACCTTCTAATCTTTTAAATACTTCATGCTTTTAAATTCCCGCATTAAATACTTGGCAGGTTCTACCGCCACTTGATTTAAATTCCTGCAGATCCTTAAGATTATGGTTTCCTTAACTGGAATCTTAATTGTAAGTTAATCTTACTTTACTTTTTGCATATTTCAATTGTCTTTTAATTCTTCAATACCTTATATCTCATTTCCTTCTCTGTCTGTTATCCCCTTTATCTCCTCTACCGCCTATTTGATTTAAATCCCTTCCGAACCTTTGAATTATGGTTTCCATAACTGGAACCTTAATTGTAAGTTAATCTTAATTTACTTTTTGCATATCCCCTTTATCCATTGATTCTTCAATACCTTATATCTCAAAACCTTTTTAAAAACTACTACTAAAATACAAGATTTTTTTTATGATTTTGTTAATGAGCATAGGATAAACATCCTATTCTTTTACTAGTTCGATTATTATTCCTCCGAAAATTCCATAGAATATCCCTTTTCTAAAATGGTTAATCCCGTCATGACAATGAACAAAACACCGGAGTGGGAAACCCTAGCTGTTCTAGAAAAGTCCAGTCCAACCACCCTCCTCTACAAGGTATTAAGCTAAACATTCATGGCTGCCCTGTAGACGCGATTCCTCTTAAGAATCCAACAGTGGATAAAAAAACAAATACAAACAATATCCTCGCACAAAACAATTTCACTAATATCAGTTTGAATACATAGGAAAACAACTCGATATAGTGGAAAAACACATAAAAACCCACCTTTTAGTCACCACAGATTCCGCAGGAACGACTAAGAATATGAAATTGAAAAGCCCTATCTTTAAACCCTTTCAGTCCAAGTTGGTGTCAAGAACATCCAACAAAATAAGTCTAAATTCATTCAGGCTATACAGGATCAGTTGAGTAGAATTGGGAGATCCAACAGTTATAATACAGAACACGTTGTTCCAGATACCCCACAATCATCCAATAAAATCACAACTCTAACGAATGATTCTGACGACAGTGATACTCTAGAACAAATCCAAAACAAAAAATCCTTTGTTAACCTTATGGATTGACAAAGATCAATACAACATGTACAACAACAACAATTACAGATTATTCCTACCCCAGATCTAGGAATAGTAAAACCCCTAGCTCAATCCCGTTTCAATGACTTTTCCATTTATGATTGGAACATAGATGGGATGACCGAATACAATATCCTCAGCTTTCTCCAACAAATGACCAGGGTTGCAAATGCCTATAAAACCCAGAATGGTACACAAGACAAGACCATTGCAGAACTTCTCATCGCAAGATTCTCTGGTCAATTGAAAGGTTGGTGGGATAATTATCTCACTGATCAATAAAAGGAAGACATCATCAATTCTATCAAAACTGATGAAGAAGGAATTACAATCCTCGATGATCAGGGTGAACCCCTACAAGATTTTGTATGAACCTTGATACTCATAACCTCTTTACATTTCATAGGAGATTCTTCGCATCTAAAAGATAAAAATCCTGAGTTAGTTTCAAATCTCAAATGCAAAAAACTCAGTGATTTCCAATGGTACAAAAATACTTTATTAACCAGAGTTATGCTCAGGGAGGATTTCAACCAGCCAATTTGGAAAGAGAAATTCCTGGCCGCACTACCTACCATTTTAGGATAAAAGGTTAGGAACAAAATCAAAGAGAATAGTGGAAAACAGATCATACCCTACGGTGAGTTTACATACGGATAACTAGTCAGTATAACTCAACAGGAAGGTCTAATGATTTGTCAAGACTGAAATTACAAAAATACCTCAAATTGAAGCTAAAGAGAACTAGGTGTGAACTTGGTACTTTTTGCAAATAGTTTGATACTAATTTCACAAAACCTTCTCCGAGTTGTACAGCAAACGTAACAAGACTCATAAATCTCTTAAGAGTACATTGAGAGGTTACAAAAATAGGGATTTCAGCAAGACTAACGAAGAGTATTACAAAAATACTCGTTATTCAAAAGTAGATCGAATCCCAAAAAAGCTGATTCCAAATACAAAGACATTACGTGTTACAAATGTCACAAAAAGGTTATACTTTGAGATACTGTAAAATGAATAAAAAATTTACAAGAATTGAAACTAGACGACGAGGTAACCCAAAAAATCTCCAATATTCTCATTGATTCCTCTGATTCAAATGCCGAGTCAGAACCTTACTATTTTTCTCTGTCTTCTGAAGACAACAAAGCCCTCCAAATAAATGAATTGCTCACGACCAGTTCATCTGAAAAATCTGATAATGGTAAGGGAAAACATGTTTGTGCTTTAACCAAAGACCAAGAATTCATGTTAGAAATGGTTAAACACGTAGATGTTCAACACCAAAAGGATTATTTAAATAAACTCCTCAAATCCTTTACGGACGAGAAAAAAGATACCAAAAATATGATTTTGCCAAATACTTCCAAAAATATCTATGATTTGACCAAAATCCCGAAGAAGGGTAAAAAGATGAAAGATTCCGAGAAACTCCAGTTCTAGAACTTCAAAAGGAGATATAACAAATAAAACTAGATATCAAGGTTCTGAAAGAAAAATAAGAACAAGATTCTCTATTAATAAAAACAATTCTTTCAA
The DNA here is from genome assembly GCA_034509755.1 of Anisodus tanguticus. Lineage (NCBI taxonomy): Eukaryota > Viridiplantae > Streptophyta > Magnoliopsida > Solanales > Solanaceae > Anisodus > Anisodus tanguticus. The sequence continues at coordinate 20,292,670 of CM067551.1, read as the reverse complement.
AAGAAACCCATGAGAGTTCTGAGTCCAATTCTGAGTCCGACAATTCTGACTCTGAAAATCCAAAAGGACCTTCTGATAACCAACATCTTGAAGATATCCCAAAAGAATTCCTTGCTGTCTTAAGACAGATCACGTCAAAAAAATACCCCTCATATGATTCAGTTCATATGACTCATATGATTCAGTTCATATGATCCGAAATTCCGAAAATACCTTAGAAATTCCCAAGGTATATTTCCTTGATATAAATCTTTGTAAATTTTAATATATTAAATAAATATGATTATGGATGGTATTACCTTCTAATCTTTTAAATACTTCATGCTTTTAAATTCCCGCATTAAATACTTGGCAGGTTCTACCGCCACTTGATTTAAATTCCTGCAGATCCTTAAGATTATGGTTTCCTTAACTGGAATCTTAATTGTAAGTTAATCTTACTTTACTTTTTGCATATTTCAATTGTCTTTTAATTCTTCAATACCTTATATCTCATTTCCTTCTCTGTCTGTTATCCCCTTTATCTCCTCTACCGCCTATTTGATTTAAATCCCTTCCGAACCTTTGAATTATGGTTTCCATAACTGGAACCTTAATTGTAAGTTAATCTTAATTTACTTTTTGCATATCCCCTTTATCCATTGATTCTTCAATACCTTATATCTCAAAACCTTTTTAAAAACTACTACTAAAATACAAGATTTTTTTTATGATTTTGTTAATGAGCATAGGATAAACATCCTATTCTTTTACTAGTTCGATTATTATTCCTCCGAAAATTCCATAGAATATCCCTTTTCTAAAATGGTTAATCCCGTCATGACAATGAACAAAACACCGGAGTGGGAAACCCTAGCTGTTCTAGAAAAGTCCAGTCCAACCACCCTCCTCTACAAGGTATTAAGCTAAACATTCATGGCTGCCCTGTAGACGCGATTCCTCTTAAGAATCCAACAGTGGATAAAAAAACAAAACAAAAAATATCCTCGCACAAAACAATTTCACTAATATCAGTTTGAATACATAGGAAAACAACTCGATATAGTGGAAAAACACATAAAACCCACCTTTTAGTCACCATAGATTCCGCAGGAACGACTAAGAATATGAAATTGAAAAGCCCTATCTTTAAACCCTTTCAGTCCAAGTTGGTGTCAAGAACATCCAACAAAATAAGTCTAAATTCATTCAGGCTATACAGGATCAGTTGAGTAGAATTGGGAGATCCAACAGTTATAATACAGAACACGTTGTTCCAGATACCCCACAATCATCCAATAAAATCACAACTCTAACGAATGATTCTGACGACAGTGATACTCTAGAACAAATCCAAAACAAAAAATCCTTTGTTAACCTTATGGATTGACAAAGATCAATACAACATGTACAACAACAACAATTACAGATTATTCCTACCCCAGATCTAGGAATAGTAAAACCCCTAGCTCAATCCCGTTTCAATGACTTTTCCATTTATGATTGGAACATAGATGGGATGACCGAATACAATATCCTCAAACTTTCTCCAACAAATGACCAGGGTTGCAAATGCCTATAAAACCCGAGAATGGTACACAAGACAAGACCATTGCAGAACTTCTCATCGCAAGATTCTCTGGTCAATTGAAAGGTTGGTGGGATAATTATCTCACTGATCAATAAAAGGAAGACATCATCAATTCTATCAAAACTGATGAAGAAGGAATTACAATCCTCGATGATCAGGGTGAACCCCTACAAGATTTTGTATGAACCTTGATACTCATAACCTCTTTACATTTCATAGGAGATTCTTCGCATCTAAAAGATAAAAATCCTGAGTTAGTTTCAAATCTCAAATGCAAAAAACTCAGTGATTTCCAATGGTACAAAAATACTTTCTTAACCAGAGTTATGCTCAGGGAGGATTTCAACCAGCCAATTTGGAAAGAGAAATTCCTGGCCGCACTACCTACCATTTTAGGATAAAAGGTTAGGAACAAAAGCAAAGAGAATAGTGGAAAACAGATCATACCCTACGCTGAGTTTACATACGGATAACTAGTCAGTATAACTCAACAGGAAGGTCTAATGATTTGTCAAGACCTGAAATTACAAAAATACCTCAAATTGAAGCTAAAGAGAACTAGGTGTGAACTTGGTACTTTTTGCAAATAGTTTGATACTAATTTCACAAAACCTTCTCCGAGTTGTACAGCAAACTGTAACAAGACTCATAAATCTCTTAAGAGTACATTGAGAGGTTACAAAAATAGGGATTTCAGCAAGACTAACGAAGAGTATTACAAAAATACTCGTTATTCAAAAGTAGATCGAATCCCAAAAAAGCTGATTCCAAATACAAAGACATTACGTGTTACAAATGTCACAAAAAGGTTATACTTTGAGATACTGTAAAATGAATAAAAAATTTACAAGAATTGAAACTAGACGACGAGGTAACCCAAAAAATCTCCAATATTCTCATTGATTCCTCTGATTCAAATGCCGAGTCAGAACCTGACTATTTTTCTCTGTCTTCTGAAGACAACAAAGCCCTCCAAATAAATGAATTGCTCACGACCAGTTCATCTGAAAAATCTGATAATGGTAAGGGAAAACATGTTTGTGCTTTAACCAAAGACCAAGAATTCATGTTAGAAATGGTTAAACACGTAGATGTTCAACACCAAAAGGATTATTTAAATAAACTCCTCAAATCCTTTACGGACGAGAAAAAATATACCAAAAATATGATTTTGCCAAATACTTCCAAAAATATCTATGATTTGACCAAAATCCCGAAGAAGGGTAAAAAGATGAAAGATTCCAGAGAAACTCCAGTTCTAGAACTTCAAAAGGAGATATAACAAATAAAACTAGATATCAAGGTTCTGAAAGAAAAATAAGAACAAGATTCTCTATTAATAAAAACAATTCTTTCAAAAGAAACCCATGAGAGTTCTGAGTCCAATTCTGAGTCCGACAATTCTGACTCTGAAAATCCAAAAGGACCTTCTGATAACCAACATCTTGAAGATATCCCAAAAGAATTCCTTGCTGTCTTAAGACAGATCACGTCAAAAAAATACCCCTCGTATGATTCAGTTCATATGACTCATATGATTCAGTTCATATGATCCGAAATTCCGAAAATACCTTAGAAATTCCCAAGGTATATTTCCTTGATATAAATCTTTGTAAATTTTAATATATTAAATAAATATGATTATGGATGGTATTACCTTCTAATCTTTTAAATACTTCATGCTTTTAAATTCCCGCATTAAATACTTGGCAGGTTCTACCGCCACTTGATTTAAATTCTCGAGATCCTTAAGATTATGGTTTCCTTAATCGGAATCTTAATTGTAAGTTAATCTTACTTTACTTTTTGCATATTTCAATTGTCTTTTAATTCTTCAATACCTTATATCTCATTTCCTTCTCTCATCGTTATCCCCTTTATCTCCTCTACCGCCTATTTGATTTAAATCCCTTCCGAACCTTTAAATTATGGTTTCCATAACTGGAACCTTAATTGTAAGTTAATCTTAATTTACTTTTTGCATATCCCCTTTATCCATTGATTCTTCAATACCTTATATCTCAAAACCTTTTTAAAAACTACTACTAAAATACAAGATTTTTTTTATGATTTTGTTAATGAGCATAGGATAAACATCCTATTCTTTTACTAGTTCGATTATTATTCCTCCGAAAATTCCATAGAATATCCCTTTTCTAAAATGGTTAATCCCGTCATGACAATGAACAAAACACCGGAGTGGGAAACCCTAGCTGTTCTAGAAAAGTCCAGTCCAACCACCCTCCTCTACAAGGTATTAAGCTAAACATTCATGGCTGCCCTGTAGACGCGATTCCTCTTAAGAATCCAACAGTGGATAAAAAAACAAAAACAAAAAATATCCTCGCACAAAACAATTTCACTAATATCAGTTTGAATACATAGGAAAACAACTCGATATAGTGGAAAAACACATAAAAACCCACCTTTTAGTCACCACAGATTCCGCAGGAACGACTAAGAATATGAAATTGAAAAGCCCTATCTTTAAACCCTTTCAGTCCAAGTTGGTGTCAAGAACATCCAACAAAATAAGTCTAAATTCATTCAGGCTATACAGGATCAGTTGAGTAGAATTGGGAGATCCAACAGTTATAATACAGAACACGTTGTTCCAGATACCCCACAATCATCCAATAAAATCACAACTCTAACGAATGATTCTGACGACAGTGATACTCTAGAACAAATCCAAAACAAAAAATCCTTTGTTAACCTTATGGATTGACAAAGATCAATACAACATGTACAACAACAACAATTACAGATTATTCCTACCCCAGATCTAGGAATAGTAAAACCCCTAGCTCAATCCCGTTTCAATGACTTTTCCATTTATGATTGGAACATAGATGGGATGACCGAATACAATATCCTCAGCTTTCTCCAACAAATGACCAGGGTTGCAAATGCCTATAAAACCCAGAATGGTACACAAGACAAGACCATTGCAGAACTTCTCATCGCAAGATTCTCTGGTCAATTGAAAGGTTGGTGGGATAATTATCTCACTGATCAATAAAAGGAAGACATCATCAATTCTATCAAAACTGATGAAGAAGGAATTACAATCCTCGATGATCAGGGTGAACCCCTACAAGATTTTGTATGAACCTTGATACTCATAACCTCTTTACATTTCATAGGAGATTCTTCGCATCTAAAAGATAAAAATCCTGAGTTAGTTTCAAATCTCAAATGCAAAAAACTCAGTGATTTCCAATGGTACAAAAATACTTTCTTAACCAGAGTTATGCTCAGGGAGGATTTCAACCACGACCAATTTGGAAAGAGAAATTCACAGCCGCACTACCTACCATTTTAGGATAAAAGGTTAGGAACAAAATCAAAGAGAATAGTGGAAAACAGATCATACCTACGGTGAGTTTACATACGGATAACTAGTCGGTATAACTCAACGGGAAGGTCTAATGATTTGTCAAGACCGAAATTACAAAAATACCTCAAATTGAAGCTAAAGAGAACTAGGTGTGAACTTGGTACTTTTTGCAAATAGTTTGATACTAATTTCACAAAACCTTCTCCGAGTTGTACAAACAAAGCGTAACAAGACTCATAAATCTCTTAAGAGTACATTGAGAGGTTACAAAAATAGGGATTTCAGCAAGACTAACGAAGAGTATTACAAAAATACTCGTTATTCAAAAGTAGATCGAATCCCAAAAAAGCTGATTCCAAATACAAAGACATTACGTGTTACAAATGTCACAAAAAGGTTATACTTTGAGATACTGTAAAATGAATAAAAAATTTACAAGAATTGAAACTAGACGACGAGGTAACCCAAAAAATCTCCAATATTCTCATTGATTCCTCTGATTCAAATGCCGAGTCAGAACCTGACTATTTTCTCTGTCTTCTGAAGACAACAAAGCCCTCCAAATAAATGAATTGCTCACGACCAGTTCATCTGAAAAATCTGATAATGGTAAGGGAAAACATGTTTGTGCTTTAACCAAAGACCAAGAATTCATGTTAGAAATGGTTAAACACGTAGATGTTCAACACCAAAAGGATTATTTGAATATACTCCACAAATCCTTTACAGACGAGAAAAAAGACATACACAACTTCGTCATCTTAGGAACACCGTTCATAAATCTTATCACCCCTTATAAGGTAGATCGTGATTTCATATCTTTTGATTCCAATAATAAGAATCTAAAATTCCCTTTTCTAAACAAACCAATACCAAGAGACCTTAATATGATAAAGACTTATTCATGTCATCTAGGAGAATTGAGGAGTGGTTTTTTAGATAAGAAACCTGACTCCCATAGAACTTATGATACCCGTTCCATCAAATTAATTGATACCTTTGCATACAAAGAATTTTTGAAAAATGATTTACGATGTCAAAAATATTTGCAAAATATTGCATTAAAAATGTTTTCTACAAATTGATTCCTAACAATTTTTACTTTAAAGAAAATCTCTTAACTTGTGATTTCCTCAAAAACAAGAGGGAAAACCCACAAATTTCTGATACTAGTTGCAACGCAAAAATGTCCAATCACTGTCCCTTGTCCCACTGTTTGGGCTACAAGGACAAGATATCCAGGAAAGACATGCGAGAATCGGGGCAATACTGTGTCTACGCGATGTGTGGAGCCTTACTCCAAAAGAAAAAGGAAGAGGTTTCTCTGCCAATAAATACAACACTTGTTGCACCACAACAACAAACAAATTCCATGGCCCCCAAAAAACTCATAAACTCCAACACTTTCAAAACAACAAAAGAAGAAAAAGAAAAATTATTTGCCAAAACTCCCACCGAAAACCCCCTGACATGGTATGATGCAGTTATGAAAGAAGAAAATGAAAATGCCGTAGCATATGGGCAGAAAACCACTAGCAACTCCCGCACAGGAAATAACTACTGAGAATCTTCTACAACTCCTTGCGAAATCTCCAGAACTACAGGAGACATTGATCCAACTTCAAATTCCCAAACAAGAAGTTGCTCAAAGCTCATGAGAGGAAAAAACCTCGCAAAATTTTATAAAAATCGAAAAAGGAGAATCTTCAAAAACTTTCAAAAACCCAACTTGAGAAAGAAGAATCTTCAAAAACCCTTTCTCAAAAAATAATTTTCAAAAACAAAACTTGTGGTATCACAAGTCCCAAAAAACCTGCCCCTGAATTCTTCATAAAACCATTTTTCAAAATATTGTAACGATTGAAAAAGATTTTTTTGACCAAGACCCTTTTTAGCATGACAAATTTATTTTGGACAAGGATGGTTTTACAAATCATGGGATATTTTAAAAACCCCATATTTTTATCAGGCTATCCTTGAAATATCAGGATCAACAACAATTAAAATAAAAATAACCTAGATCCCTCTTATTCTATTTGCAAAATACTTAACGTAATTGCTCCAAGCGATTGGGGGAATGATCTGTCTCAACTCTTAAATTTCCCAGATACCCATAAAAATGAACCATTTTTTGATATTCCTTTTAATTACTGGGATTACCAACAAGCTTGGTTCAATTCCTTATTTATTCAAAATACAAACCAACGCCACACTTGGCTTTTCTATTTTGATACCTCATGTAATCCATCACAATTTCCAACATGGTGGAATTCATGGTGGGAACAATTCGGATCCTCCCTTGAAATACAAAAACCCCAAGTCACTAAATCTTTCAGCCCTTTTAAATTCCAATATAAATCCACCGAAGAAGAAAAACAATTTGTGTCACTGCACCTTTTTAACACCAAATTCCATTTACCATGGGTTTTGACACGGTCTGTAGATTATTCAGAAAATAAAATTCTGACAATCCGAAGAAGATTTAAGATCTGAGGGTGGGACAGCTTTAAAATACCAGCAAGCCTCACACCACAAATAGTCCAAAAATGGATAAATGTCCGAAAGTCCATTCAAATACAAGTGCCTCTACAAACACAACAAGTACCACAACAAACACCGGAGCACACCCAGTTCCTTTCATAGAAATCCCAGATGGCCTCGATGTTTGCGGCGGCCAAAAATCCAAAAGAAATGCAAGCCATAATTCTGAAGTTTGCACCGTCTTAATCAAAACAAAGGCTCTTTATCAGAAGAAGAAGAACCATAAAATTGATATTGAAGACAGTCCGATTTCTGGCAACAGTGGATTGTGAAGAAAATTGCCACAAGAATTAAAAATACCCGGAGTAGAATTCAGACAAAATTTCGACAAAAGAAAGTGCCCAAAAAAGATACTTTCAAAAAGAAAACAGTAAAAGCAAAAAGATAAGCAATAATTCAAGAAAATGTCGAAGTCAATGATGTCATGGATGTTGTCATTCTCCACTCGGAGGAATAGTCATTCTCCACTCGGAGGAATAGTCATTCTCCACTCTGAGGAATAGTCATTCTCCACTCGGAGGAATAGTCATTCTCCACTCGGAGGAATAGTCATTCTCCACTTGAATGAATAGTTCGATATTATTTAATTACAAAAATGTCATGTAAAACGTCTATAAAAGGAGACCCCCTCTTCCTTAGTTAGATAGACTTTTCCTCATAAGCTTTTTCTTTCACATTTTCTCTCATAATATGTCAGATTTTAGAGAGAAGTGAGAGCTCTAAAGAAAATCTTCTTTACTTAGATCAAAATATCCCTCATAATACCCCTCATATGATTCAGCTCATATGACCCATATCATATGAGTCATATCATATGATCCAAAATACCTTAGAAATTCCCAAAATATATCTCCTTGATAAAATACTTTGTAAATCTTAATATTTTAAATAAAGATTATTATGGATGGTATTACCTCCTAATCTTTTAAATACTTCATTCTTTTAAATTCTTTAAATTCTTGCATTAAATACTTGACCGGTTCTACCGCCTATTTGATTTAAAATCCTCCTGAACCTTTGAATTATGGTTTCCATAACTGGAACCTTAATTCTAAGTTAATCTTACTTTACTTTCTGCATATTTCAATTATCTGTTATCCCCTTTAGATCCTCAGCCTAATTTTCAAAACCCTTTCTCAAAAATATTTTTCAAAAATCTATTTTAAAAAACAGTTTCTTGAAATTCAATTTTCAAAATTCCCAACTTGTGATATCACAAGTCCCCAGAAAAACAATTTCTGAAATTTTAAATTAAAATACCCAAATTTTTTTATTCAATTTAATTACTGGGATTATAAACAAGCTTGGTTCAATTCTTTTTTTATTCAAAATACCAACTAACGCCACACTTAGCTTTTCCATTTTGATACTAATCCATCACAATTTTCAACATGGTGGAATTCATGGTGAGAATAATTCGGATCCTCCCTTGAAATACAAAAACCCCTAGTCACTAAATCTTTCAGCCTTTTTAAATCCCAATATAAACCTACCGAAGAAGAAAAATGATTTGTGCCACTGCACCATTTTCACACCAAATTCCATTTACCATGGGTTTTGACATGGTCTGTAGATTATTCAGAAAATAAAATTCTGACAATCCGAAGAAGATTTAAGATTCGATGGTGGGACAGCTTTAGAATACCAGCAAGCCTCACACCACAAAAAGTCCAAGAATGGCTAAATGCCCGAAAGTCCATTCAAATACAAGTGCCTCTACAAACACCACAAGTACCACCACAAACACCGGAGCACACCCAATTCCTTTCATAGAAATCCCAGATGGCTTCGATGCTTGCGGCGGCCAAAAATCCAGAAGAAATGCAAGCCATAATTCTAAAGTTTGCACCGTCTTCATCAAAACAAGGCTTTTCATCAGAAGAAGAAGAACCGAAATTGATATTGAAGACAATCCGATTTTTGGCAACATTGGATTCTGAAGAAAATTGCCAAAAGAATTCAAAATACCCGAAGTAGAGTTCAGATAAAATTTTGACAAAAGAAAGTGCCCAAAAAGATACTTTCAAAAGAAAACCGTAAAACAAAAAAGATCAGCAATAATTCAAGAAAATGCTGAAGTCAATGATGTCATGGATGACGTCATTATCCACTTGGATGAATAGTCATTCTCCACTTGGATGAATAGTTAGATTCTCTTTAATTACAAAAATGTCATGTAAAACACTTATAAAAGGAGACCCCCTCTCCCTTAGTTACACATACTTTTCCTCGGAAGCTTTTTCTTTCACATTTTCTCTCATAATATTTCAGATTTTAGAGAGAAATGAGAGCTCTAAAGAAAAAATCTCCTTTAGTTAGATCAAAATACCCCTCAAAATACCCTCATATGATTCAACTCATATGACCCATATCATATGACTAATATCAAATGATTCAAAATACCTTAGAAATTCCAAGGTATATCTCATTGATAAAAATACTTTGTAAATCTTAATATTTTAAATAAATATGATTATGGATGGTATTACCTCCTAATCTTTTAAATACTTCATGCTTTTAAATTCTTTAAATTACTGCATTAAATACTTGGCCGGTTCTACCGCCTATTTGATTTAAAATCCTGCAGAACCTTTGAATTATCATTTCCATAACACGAACCTTAATTGTAAGTTAATCTTACTTTACCCTCTGCATATTTCAATTACCTTTTAATTCTTCAATACCTTATATCTCAAGTCCTTCCCTGTCTGTTATCCCTTTAGATCCTAGGCCTAATTTAAAAACCCTTTCTCAAAAATATTTTTCAAAAAATCTATTTTAAAAACCATTTCTTGAAATTCAATTTTCAAAATCCCAACTTGTGATAACACAAGTCCCCAGAAAAACAATTTTTGAAATTTTCAATTAAAATACCCATATTTTATTCCATTTAATTACTGGAATTACCAACAAGCTTGGTTCAATTTCATTTTTATTCAAAATACCAACCAACGCCACACTTGACTTTTCCATTTTGATACCTCATGTAATCCATCACAATTTTCAACATGGTGGAATTCATGGTGGGAATAATTCGGATCCTCCCTTGAAATACAAAAACCTCAAGTCACTAAATCCTTCAGCCTTTTTAAATTCCAATATAAACCCACCGAAGAAGAAAAATGATTTGTACTGCACCTTTTTCACACCAAATTCCATTTACCATGGGTTTTGACATGGTCTGTAGATTACTCAGAAAATAAAATTCCTACAATTCGAAGAAGATTTAAGATCCGATGGTGGGACAGCTTTAAAATACCAGAAAGCCAACACTACAAAAAGTCCAAGAATGGCTAAATGCCCGAAAGTCCATTCAAATACAGGTGCCTCTACAAATACCACATGTACCACTACAAACACCGGAGCACACCCAGTTACTTTCACAGAAATCCTAGATGGCCTCGATGCTTGCGGCGGCCAAAAATCCAAAAGAAATGAAAGCCATAATTCTGAAGTTTGCACGTCTTCATTAGAAGAAGAAGAACCAGAAATTGATATTGAAGACAGTCCATTTTTTGGCAATAGTGGATTCTGAAGAAAATTGCCAAAAGAATTCAAAATACCCGGAGTAGAGTTCAGATAAAATTTTGACCAAAGAAAGTGCCCGAAAAAGTTACTTTCATAAATAAAACAGTAAAACTAAAAAGATCAGCCATAATTCAAGAAAATACCGAAGTCAATGGTATCATGGATGACGTCATTCTCCACTCAGATGAATAGTTATTCTCCATTCTGATGAATACTTAGATTCCCTTTTAATTACCAAAATGCCATGTAAAACTCCTATAAAATGAGACTTCCTCTCCCTTAGTTAGACATGCTTTTCCTCACATATTTTCTCTCATAATATTTCAGATTTTAGAGAGAAGTGAGAGCTCTAAAGAAAATCTCCTTTAGTTAGATCAAAATAACCCTCAAAATATCCCTTATATGATTCAGCTCATATAACCCATATCATATGACTCATATCATATGATCCAAACTACCTTAGAAATTTCCAAGGTATATCTCCTTGATAAAATACTTTGTAAATCTTAATATTTTAAATAGATATGATTATGGATGGTATTACCTCCTAATTTTTTAAATACTTCATGCTTTTAAATTCTTTAAATTCCTACATTAAATACTTGGTCGGTTCTACCGCCTATTTGATTTAAATTCCTGCAGAACCTTTGAATTTTGGTTTCCATAATTAGAACCTTAATTGTAAGTTAATCTTACTTTACTTTCTGCATATGTCAATTGCCTTTTCGTTCTTCAATCCCTTATATCTCAATTCCTCCCTGTCTGTTATCCCCTTTAAATCCTCGGCCTAAGTTTGGTATCAGAGCCATAAATGGTAGAGATAGAGAGAGACATGTCCAAATCAGATGAGATTTCTTGTTAGAGGTTTAGGTTCTTCCGAGGTTTTTTACTTAGGATGGTCCGGGGTCAGTAAGTCCTCAAGTGTGTAGGTAGTCATACTCTGTGAAATGCCTTTGTTGTAGGAAGAATCTGGGTGCTCTGGTATAGGAGTTTTATAACATGGATCCGTTTCTCAACAGATCTACTTTTTACGATTTTTGTTCATCTTCTTCCATGGATGCAAAGAAGATAATAAACATCGAAGAAATCGTGATACAAGATTTTGAAAAATCGATTGATAATTGGGAAATACCAAGAGTAAATCGAGATCAGATTTCCAAAAATTCCAGATACCAGTTCTTCAAAACTGATTTCTCTATCAAAACAGAGGAGAGAGATATCCAATTATCTCAACCCTTCAAAACAATCCAATTACTTTCTCAAAATTACTTGAAAAAATACAGATAAAGAAATTACAAATACATTTATATTGGATTAGTCAAGTAGGGATAAAATCCCTTACTAACGAAGGATTAAACACTTCAATCCTTGCTATCTTACGAGATGCCAGATTCACAAATTTTCAAGATTCCCTACTGAGTTCTGTTGAGTCTAATCTCTGCACAGGACCAATATCTTTTGATTGTTACCTAAATTTCTTAGTTTCTTTAAATGACAAAAATATCCAAAAATCTATTGTCTTACAGATAAAGACACACAATTACTAAATGCTTGAAGGATCAATTCCTGTAGCAATAATTTTTAGAATCCATTACAAAGCTATGACTTCAGTTTTTGCCACAAAAGTTAGATACCATAGTAAAAAAGATGAAACCCTACTGTTACAAACAGATCTTTCTAGATCTAACACAATAATATCCAGACCTATTAGGTGGTAGGATATTACCCTACCAGATGAATGGATCCTGGAAGGTGTTGTTAAACCTGAACCTATAGAGACTTCCTAACCAAATACTTGTCTTAGAAAGTAACCCAATACCAAGACGGTAGAGTTAGTCTATCGTTCCATGGAAGATCTACGAGTAGTAGATACGCTGATTCTAGTTCCATAAAAACCCTAGACTTAGGAAGAGTCTCATAGATTCCTTCAGTAAATACTCATTACAAAACAAAACCTAGACATTCTACGTCATATTTACCCAATCTAAGAAACGTAGACTACACCAACGAAATACATAGAGCCGTTTATGAAAATTCCACCTTTAGAGAAACAATAGAGGACCAAGAACCTACTAGTCTGACATTTTCCTCGATTACAGAGAACGTAGTAAACGAAATTAGTGTTTTAGAAAAAGAATTTCAAATAGATAAGAAATTCCTACAAAATGATTTTTATGAAAAATACAAACTAGAAAAAAGAATTTGGTTCCTCACAACCTTATTAAATACTAGGATACAAATACAAGAAAAATTCTATGATTTTGTAAATGAACATAGGATAAACATCCTATTCTTTGACTGGTTTGAAATTTATTCCTCCGGAAATTCCATTGAATATCCGTTTTCTAAAATGGTAAATCCCATTACGACTAGGAACAAAACACCGGAGTGGAAAACCCTAGCTGATTCTAGGAAAGTCCAGTCCAACCACCCTCCTTTACAAGGAATTAAGCTAGACATTCATGGTTGCCCTGTAGACGCGATTCCTCTTAAGAATCCAGTAGAGGATGAAAAAACAAATACAAAGAATATCCTCGCACAAAACAATTTCACCAATATCAGTTTGAATACCCTAGGAAAACAACTCGATAGAGTGGAAAAACACATCAAAAACCACAATTTAGTCACTATAGATTCCCCAGGAACGACTAAGAATATGAAATTGAAAATCCAAAACCCAATCTTTAAACCCTTTCAGGTGTCCAAAGATGGTGTCAAAAACATCCAGCAAAATAAGTCTGAATTTTTTCAGGCTATACAAGATCAATGGAGCAAAATTGGAACATCCAACAGTTCTAATACATAACACATTGTTCCAGATACCCCACAATCTACCAAAAATATCACAACTCTAACATATGATTCCGATAACAGTGATACTCTAGAACAATTCCAAAATAATACTAATCCCAAAAGGAATTATTCCAAATATAAGCATATAACATGCTACAAATGCAGCAAAAAGGGTCACACTTTGAGATACTGTAAAATAAAAAAAAATTACAAAAACCAGGATTGGACGAAGAAGTAATCCAAAAAATCTCTGACCCTCTAATAAATTCCTTTGATTCAGACTCCTCTCATTCAGCCACCAAAGCAGAGTCTGACTATTTTTCTCTGTCTTCAGATGTTAATAAACCCCTTCAAATAGATGAGTTAGTCACAACTAGTTCATCCGAAAATCCCGATGCTCATAAAAGAATACACATGTGTATTAACCAATGATCAAGAAAAGGAGAAAAAATCAAGCATAGAAATCCCAGTTCAAGAACTACAAAAAGAGATTAAACAAGTAAAAACAGATATAAAAGAATTGAAAGAAAAACAAAAATGAGATTCTTTATTAATAAAAGCAATACTTTCAAAAACTATACCACAAAACTCCAATTCACATAATATGAAAGAATCTGATTCAGAAAAAATCTCAGAAGACTTTCTAAGTATCCTACGACAAATCACATCAAAAAGATACCTAATAAAAATAACCCTTTAATTCTCAAACGACTTTAGAATTCAAACAATTGCACTTTTTGACACAGGAGCAGATTTAAATCTGATAAAAACAGGTATAGTACCAGAAATATTTAGAGAAAAAACTCGTGAGAAATTAGCAGCTGCTAACAGCACTAAAATCAATATTGATTCCAAAATCAGTGTGTCAATAGAAAATTAGGAGTTTCTATAGAAACATCATTTGTTTTAACAAATGACATACACAGTTCTGTTATCTTAGGAACACCGTTCATGAATCTTATCACCCCTTATAGGTAGATAGTGATTTCGTATCTTTTAAATTCAATAAAAAAAATTAAAATTTCATTTCATAACAAAACCAAAAACAAGAAGTCTCAACCTAATGAGAGCTTGTTCAATTCATGAAGATGGTATAAATGCAAAAATACAAGGAAAATCATACCATCTACAAGAACTGAAAAAAGATTTTTCTTTTGAAAGATTAAAAACACAATTAGAATTACCTGGTGTTAAAGAAAAAATTTCTAAACTCCAAAATTCTTTTGAAACCGAAATATGTTTTGAGATTCCAAATGCTTTCTGGAGTAGAAAGCAACATATCGTAGATCTTTCTTACGAAAAGGATTTTGACGAAAAACAAATCCCAACAAAAGACAATCCAATCCAAATGAATAGTGATCTTGAACAACACTGCAGAAAAGAAATTCAAGATCTTGAAAATAAAAAACTAATTTCCAAATCTAGATCCCCTTGGAGTTGTGCTACGTTCTATGTAAACAAAAATTCTGAAATAGAAAGAGGAACTCCTAGATTAGTAATTAATTACAAACCTTTAAATACAACCCTAAAATGGATTAGATACCCAATTCCAAACAAAAAAGATTTATTACAGAAGTTACATTTTTCCTTGATATTTTCAAAATTTGATATGAAGTCCGATTTTTGGCAAATCCAAATTTCTGCAAAAGATCGTTACAAAACCGCCTATATGGTCCCCTTTGGACAATACAGGTGGAATGTAATGCCCTTTGGTCTAAAAAATGCCCCTACTGAATTCCAGCGAATAATGAATGACATCTTCAATGATTATTCCAAATTCTGCATTATTTATATTGATGATGTTTTAATCTTCTCAAATTCCGTGGAAGAACATTTCAAACACCTCAAAACTTTCTTCTATGTTACAAAGAAAAATGGTTTGGTAGTTTCCAAATCAAAAATGAGTTTTTCAGACAAAGATAAGATTTCTAGGACATTATATATCCCAGGGGAAAATCACCCCTATAGAAAGATCCTTAGAATTCGCTAATAAATTCCATGATAAAATCCTTGATAAAATCCAATTACAGAGATTCCCAGGAAGCCTAAACTATGTTTTATATTTCTGTTCAGAGATTAATAAGATGGCAAAACTACTCCATGATAGACTAAAGAAAAACCCTGCTCCGTGGACTAGTAACCATACTGCTTGTGTCCAGAATATTAAAAAGAAAGTGCTAGAAATCCCATGTCTTCATTTAGCAGCTCCTCAGTTACCTAAGATCGTAGAAATAGACGCCTCTGACTTAGGTTATGGAGGGATCCTGAAATAAAAATTAGGGGGGGAAAGAGTGTATAGTCCAGTATACTTCTGCCCACTAGAATGATACCCAGAAAAATTATTCTACCATTAAAAAAGAAATTTTGAGCATCGTCTTATGCATACAAAATTTTCAAAGTGATTTACTAAATCAAAATTTTTTACTCAGCATTAATTGCAAAAGTGCTAGAGAGGTTTTACAAAAAGATGTTCAAAACCTTGCATCAAAATAGATTTTTACACGATGGCAGGCTATTCTTAGCATTTTTTATTTCGATATTGAATATATTAAATGAGAAACAAATTCTATTCCAGATTTCTTAACCCGTGAATTCCTTCAAAACAGAGAAAAAACCTAGAAAACCCTCCAAAAAGAATTACTAAACACCTCTCACTCCTTGACAAATCCCCAAAACTACAAAGATGAGATTCGTAAACATGAGATCATCCGGAAGATAAAGGCACTCAAAATTTTATAAATTAGAGAAAGAATTTTCAAAACCCTTTCTCAAAAACATTTTTCAAAAAATCTATTTTAAAAAAATCATTTCTTGAAATTCAATTTTCAAAATCCCAACTTGTGATATCACAAGTCCCCAGAAAAACAATTTCTGAAATTTTTAATTAAAATACCCCATTTTTTTATTCCATTTAATTATTGTGATTACCAACAAGCTTGGTTCAATTCCTTTTTATTCAAAATACCAACCAACGCCACACTTGGCTTTTCCATTTTGATACCTCATGTAATCCATCACAATTTCCAACATGGTGGAAGTCATGGTGGGAACAATTCGGATCCTTTGAAGAATCAATGGATAAAGGAGATATGCAGAAAGTAAATTAAGATTAACTTACAATTAAGGTTCCAGTTATGGAAATCATAATTCAAAGGTTCTACAGGAATTTAAATCAATTTTCCGTGTATGTGTGATAGTGTCAATTTTCCAAAGTGGAAGAAATATGAGCGGAATGCCAATTTAAGAAAAGCAATAAAAGAAGGTAGCAATTAAAGCAGTTAAACATACAAAGTTTCACAAAGAAAATAATTTAAAGCAGTAGATCAAAAAAGGAGCAAAATAAAGCGCACTAATAATTAACCTTGGTTTGCTATGGTTAAGAACATGAAAATTCCCAGCAGAGTCGCCATGCTGTCGGGCCTGTTTTTATCCCGCGGCTCACGACGTGATGGCGTCGATTCCATCTGAATTTGATAAAAAGTGCTTGCTTTGTTGAGGAGTCGTCACCTAATTATTCTAAGGTGAATTAGGGCACCTGAATGTTAACTAAATGCTGCAAAATAACTCCGATTTAATGGTCTGTGAAACTAATGAGATTCTAGGTAAGAGTTCTTTATTATTCTAAAGGGAAGGGGTTAGGCACCCTTTAAAATCCACTAACTTACGGTTATCCGATCAAACTTAGGTTAATTATTATGCTAAAGGAAAAATGCATGTTTAAAAGTATATAAAGTTAAGAAGATGTTTGCAAATAATTAATAAAAAGATGCATTTTGACAATGTAAAGATTTTACCATTTATTATTTTGAAGGTCTCGCAAAGATGATTGCCATTTTGAGAAATAATTATGATATAAAATCCGGAAAGAGTATGCATGGCATTTTTATACAACTATATGTAAAATTAATTTTTTTGGGTAAAAGACATGCATTTGTATGGCATTGTTTATAAAAATACATGTAAAGTAATTTTTTTGGATAAAGTATGCATTTTTGACAATTGATAGTAAGGAGAAAAGCAAATTATTTATAATGCCAAGAAAGTAATTTTTTTTTTTGGAAATCATTGAGTTGCAAATCGGAAAAAGATAAACTTATTTGTATGATTAATAAAGCGAATAAAAGATGACCAAAGTTGTTTTGAAAATTTTGAATGTGTATGACGAGCCTAAAAATAAATAACTAGCGGAGGGTTTCTAATTTTAAACTAACCGAGCCTAAAAATAAATAAACTAGCGACGGGTTTCCAATTTTAAATCTACTCTTTCTAGATTATTAATTCTAAGTCTACCTATTCTAAACATTTCAATAATTACACAAGTACAATAATAATATTACAATACATAATAAAATAAAACTGAATTAAAGAAAATAAAAACAATAACAAAATAAATCATCTCCGAGGGGTATCTTGTCTTCTTTAACTTTCGTAAATGTGCCTCGTGCCTCGCAAGCTGTCAAGAACAAACGGTTAGAAACAGTTGAAAATAAATAAATTCGGACCCGTATCCAAAACAGTAAATGTTTTGATTACGGAGGGCTCAAACTTAAATTTGAAAAGATCATTCCAATCAAGTCGTGGTTGCGAAAATATGACTCGTTGGTCATTTTAGTTGCCTTGCCTACCGAACATGTTGGTCTCTTGGATGAAAAAAAGATTTAACTTTCATCCTTGCCTAGAAGTTTTATTTTCGTCTTTCCAACTGTGGAGGCCTAAGAAATTAAGGGATATTTTCATCGGCCAAAGTGTAGTATCATGTGCAAATCAGTAAATTATACCCAAAACAGCAAATCAAAACCGGAACCATTTTCCGAAGGGACACGACCTCAAAATCAATTTCATTGGCCTAAGTGAAGTATTTGTTCAAATTAGTAAAATAACAAAATAACAACGGTGTGGATATTCAAATACCAAAAATAAACCAACTATCCGTGATCAAAACATCCGACCTGAATTCTGAATTTTTGAACCGAAACAGAATTTGAGATGCTTATGAAAATCCAACTGAGACAGAACATACCCGACCCGATTTAGAAAATCTTACCCGAATCAGTTTTTTCTTGGATTTTTCAGATAACCAACAACAAAATATCAAAACTAATTTCTTGAAATTTTACCCGACCCGGATCGATAACCCAACTCGAATCAGAAATCCCAAACCGAATCAATTTTCTCGGATTTTCAGATAACCAACAATAAAATATTGAAACAAAATTCTAAAAATTTTACTCGTCGAAATAGTAACCTGACCCGAAACAGTGACTGGAAAATTGAAAACCGCACAACATCAGTCCAACGCATTAGAATCAAGAAAATAGCAGCAAGGCAAAGTAACACAGTACCCCGAATCCATTAGTACAATGTATTAGCATAGCCATAGAACCGTAAAACAGTGTCGAATCTGAGGAACACATTTGTTTCCATTGCAAATTTCAGATAACCAATCAAAGGTAAAAAAGATAATCATTAACAATAAATCATATAAGAACCAACCTTATTTTCAGATTTTTTGCACTTGTTTCAACCCGAAACAGAAAGCATAACCGACCCGAGCCGACCCGACCCGAAATCCGAAAAACAGTGAAGAATAGCAAAAAATGTCAGATTCTTCAATATCAAAACCCCAATAATTTTAACTTATATTTTCGGACACTTTAAGATGAAGAACACATGCAAAAAAAAAAAAGAGAACAAATACCCTTAAGAAGATTTTGGGATTTTTTGAATTTCAAACTTCTCAATAATGAAGAACACAAGAAAATACCATACAACCTTTAAGAAGATTTCGGATTTTCAAAGTTTAAACCTAGATTTTCAAACCTAAAAATCGACCAAAAAACACTCCCAAAAACAGTGAACAAAGGGGGGTTTTTATAGATGGTATTCCCCCCCCCCCCCCCACGTTCACCCCCCCCCCCCCATAACCCTTACAAAAAATCGAATTCGAATTTCAAAAAAAGGGGGGCAAAAATCTGATTATTGGGGTATGGGTTGGTGAGGTGATGGAGTAGGTTAGTGGTGTCAAGCGGCGGTATCAGGGGGTTGGTGGTGGCAGTGGTGTAGGTCGGCGTGGGGGTAGGGGTGTGGGGTGTGGCGATTTGGGGGGAGGGTTTAGGAGATAAGTGTTTTTAGGATTTGTTTGGTTTGGGTTGTTTTGGGGAATAAAGGGGATGAAAAGGTGGGTTGGTCGAGTGGGACTTTCGGGTGGGCCGAAATGGGAGTTTCGGTTGGTTGTGGGTTGCGGGCGAGTTGGGCTGGTTTGTTGGGGTAGAATTTGTTTTTTTTTGTTTGGGAAATAATTGGGTTATGGGTTTAAAATATAAAAAGGGGTTTAATATTAAAAATGCTTTGAAGAAAAATGTAAATTATTTAAAATAAGATATAACGATGTGATAATAATAAAACATAATATTTGCAAAATGTTTAATGCTAAAAAATGGAAAATATGGTGTCGTTTTGCGAAAAATAGAATAACATAGGATATTAGGATAAAATTATGATTATGATTTTAAAAGGCAAATGATAGTAAAAATGTGAATAATAATAATAATATTAAATAATGATATTGAAATATAATATATATATATATATATTAAAATTGTTTTTGAGGTGTAAAAATATTTAAAATTGCAAATAAATTGGAAAAGACAGGACAAAATTGGGTGTCAACAGATGCTCCTCTTTGGCCGGAGACGATGAAAGAATTTTCGGCCAAAGAAGTTGACTGCGTAGCAAATTTTGTCCTGATCATCGGGCTTTGAACTAGGAATAGGGATGCACGGGTATAGAAAGAATTCTGAGGGAGAAGACATTGAAAAAGTTGGTGCAGATTCAAGAAATATTGCCCGAGTGTCGAGTTATGATGACACTAGTTGCAGATGTGGCAAAATTATTGGGGAAGAGCGGAACGACGTTCGAAGTAGGCTGCTGACCAAAATTGCCTCAGTTCGCTGTAAAAGATAGTTCCACGTTGTGCTGAAGTTCCTGCAAACTAAAGCTCCTGCAAACTAAAAAAATTAGTGCATAACTGCTGAGACAAAATGGTAGAGAATGAGTACATAAAAAATGTGACCATGTGAGTCGAAATGATGTCCTTACACAAACGTAATGTGATGATGTTGTTGTAAGGGTGTATGCTAATGCCGTCGTTGTATCGACATAATGTTGATGATGACATCGTTGTGTTGAAAATGTCATCATGTAGACGTAATGCTGAAGACGTCATTGCTTAGATATAATACTGATGACAGTGTTATAAGAACGTAATGCTGATGTCGTCGTTATATCGATGTAATATTATTGATGACGTCGTTGTATGGACGTATTGTGTTGAAGACGTCGTCGTGTAGACGTAGTGCTGAAGACATCGTTGTGTAGATGTAATGTTGATGACATCGTTGAGTAGATATAATGTTGATGATGTCATTGCGTAGACGTGTTGTGTAGAGATAATGTTGATGACGTCGATGTAATTTTGTTTGCCGTAAGAGATATCTATTGTGCTAACGTAATGTCGATGACGTTGTTGTAATGTTGTTGACGTCATTATAGTGCTGTAAAAGACAGTTGTTGTGCCGTCGTAACGTTGATGACGTTGTTGTAATGTTGTTTGCTGTAAGAGATAGCTGTTGTACTGATATAATGATGATGACGTCATTGTAATGTTGTTGACGTCGTTGTAATGCTGTTAAAAGACAGTTGTTGTGCTGTCGTAATGCTGATGACGTCATTGTAATTATGTTGACATCGTTGTAATGCTGTAAAAGATAGTTGTTATGTTGTCGTAATGCTGATGACGTCGTTGTAATGCTGTAAAAGACAGTTGTTGTGCTGCCATAATGTCGATGACGTTGTTGTAATGTTGTTTTGCTGTAAAAGATAGTTGTTGCGCTGAAGACGTCGTTGTAATGTTGTTGACGTCATTGTAATGCTGTGAAAGATAGTTGTCGTACTGCCGTAATGCTAATGACGTCGTTGTAATACTGTTGACTTCATTGTAATGTTGTAAAAGATGGTTCCACGTTGTACTGAATCTTCTGCCGATTCAAACTCCTATGGACTGTGAATTGAAATGTCGCCCTTGCACAAAGGAAAATGTGTTGCGATGTCCTTGCCGTCGTTTGATGTAAATGACATCCTTGCCGTTAGTGCTGTAATAGATGGTTCCACGTTGTGCTGAATCTTCTGCCGATTCAAACTCCTGTGAACTGAGAATTGAAATGTCGCCCTTGCACAGACGATAACGTGATGCGACGTCTTTGCCGTCAGTTTGCTGTGTTTGAAGTTCTCTGTGATTCAAAATAACATGCATGTGCAGACATAATGGTCGGGACCCTGTAGGTCAAGATGGTGTCTTTCCTGCTTCTTTCAACCTGAAGAACCTATACTCAAAGAAAATTTATGAGTTTGGGAGAGGGGCGGTTGATTCGCGTTGACTTTGTAGCTTTGACTCTTGATACTTGCACGTCCTGCTGATTCGGACTTGTAGCCCCTGTTTGGTTCTAAGTCTTGGCTAGCCGTTAATGAAAATATTTTTTGAAAACAATTTGTTTATATTAAAGTATGCATATCAATAAAAATTTCTGTCAAACTCAAATGAAAATATTTGTTGAAAACAATTTGCTTATAAGAAAGAATGCATATATATATATATATATATATTTCTGTCGAGCAGTGACATGCGGTGAAACAAAGCAAACATCTTATCCAAAATCCTTCTTCTTGCTGAAGACTTAGTTGGCCGACACTTTTCCATGTCTATCGGCGTCTTCTTGTAGTGAACCTTAAAATTTTGCCCCAGTTTCCGATATGTGAGGATGATGAACTTTCGAATGGACAAGCCCTTGCCAATTCGAATTTTCCTTTGGCTTCATCTTGGTGCGGGAATATGCGTTTTAACACCAACTGCCCCGGTTTAAAAATCCTTGGTTTCACTTTCTTGTTGAAAGTTCTGGCCATTCTGTTCGGGTAAAGTTGCCTCGGACAAACTGTGTTCATCTGCTTTCCATCAATCAGCATCAATTACTCATACCGATTATGTACCCACTTAGCTTTGCTCAAATCGGTTTCTTGGATAATTCTCAATGATTGTATTTCCAACACCGCTTCTGTCCCATAGACTAAAAGATATGGCGCTGCCCCAGTAGAAGTCCTGATTGTAGTGCGATAGCCCAAAAGTGCAAAGGGCAAAGGTTCATACCACTGCTTGTAATTATCCACCATCTTCTGTGGTATTCCTTTTATGTTTTTGTTGGTTGCCTCGACTGCTCCATTTATCATGAGGTCGATCTGTGGTCAAACCTGGCATATCGTCATAAGACCACTCAGATACGTCGATATGTTGCCTCTAAAGATCCACCAACCCTTTCTTTTGTATGGGGCTCAGATGGATGTTGAATTTTGTTTCCTTCACAGGTGCGTCTCCTAAATTTACTATCTTTGTTTCATCTAAATTTGGCTTTGGCTTATTCTCAAAATTCCCCAATTCTTCCGGTTGTGAGTCTTCCTCATATTCTTCGAAGTCTTGTTCGTTGTCTGGGACTTTGTTTGCTTGTTTTATTACATGTCACATTCATATTATCGACAAATTTTAGTTTGCATGATGAAAGAGAAAAGAAAATTATTAAACAAAATGGATTTTAAAAATAGCAAAAGCAATGCAGATTTGTCATTTTGAGCTTTCAAAAGGTGGAGGCAAAACACATTAAATGCATAGATGTGATTCAGGCCTCAATCTGAATCGCATTGTTTCATTAAGTATTAATGCAATTAACTAGTTTCCGGGAGAAACAAGGTCGGGGCACAAGTCCAATTTTTCAAAACATCTCCCTGCTCTGCATCCCAAATGGTTGAGTCTTCAACGTAATTATCGAGAATCACATTGCATTCTGCTTCTTCTTCAGCAATGAAAAAACTTTTGAATCCCCCACGAGGTTGGTTGAATTATCCTCCTTTGATTCCTGAGTGGTGCATGCTTTGACAAATGACTGACTCATAGGCGGAACAAGCTTTGGTAAAGGAGTATCTCTCTTCCTTCAGAGATTGGTTGATAAGACTTTTTCAGGAAAATATAATGCCATGATTCGCGGCTTTGGAGGAAGCACTTCTACTCCAAACGGTGCCCTCACTTGGATTGTAATCATAGGGGTGATAAAGGCTGATGATTCAATATTTTCCTCTTTCTGGATTAGCACAATAGTCCCTTCCAAATTGTGTTCTTCATCAACAGTAATCATGTTCACATTGGCATCGTCATGATTTGCAAAAGGGTTATTGTTTACATTAGGGGGAACTCCTTTCAGTTGGACAACTCCTTTTTGATCAATGCCTGGATATTGTCTCCGAGGGCATAGCAATTTCCAATGTCGTGTCCAGGGGTTCCCGAGTGGTATGCAGAATGCTTAGTCTCATCGTACCATTTGGGAACAGGATTGGGGACATTTCTCAGGATAGGCTGGAGTAATTCTGTGGTTCTCAGTCTTTCATACAACTAGGCTCGAGGTTCGGCTAAAGGTGTATTAGTTTTGACTAGCTTTCTTTCATATTTTGCACGGGGTCTGGGTGCGTTTGGTGGATGGACTCGTGGCTGAGGTAAGTATGCGGGTTGATATTATGGGGGATTCAGATAGGTAGGCGCTTGCGGTAGGCTATATATTGGTTGGGTATGATAGACAGGGTAGGGAGCAGATGGGTATTGATAGTAAGGTTGAGGGCTTCGGGCGTTTAGGCTATAATAGGAAAGCTGAGGACTTTGGGTATTTTGGTTGTAGTAGGAAAGATGAGGACTTTGGTAGGTTGATATTTGATTTGGTCTATGTTTCTGGACCGTCATGACAGGGGACACTCCATCCCTCTTCCTTTTTATTGCTCCCCCAAATGAGTCCGACTGAATTGCCTTACTCGTTTCTTGCAACGCTGCCAAGTTTGTATTTCTTCCAATTTTGATACCCTCTTCTATGAAATCTCCCATCCTTACAACTTTCGAGAAACTCCATCCTATGACGCTTATCATTCTTTCATAGTATGTTGCATCTTTCAAAGATTGTACAAAGAGAGTGGTCATCTCACTTTTCGCTATCGGGGTTGAACTTCTGTTGCTTCCTCCCTCCACTTCATGGCATATTATCTTAAGGTCTCTATGGATTTCTTTTCCAACTTCATCAGATAAAATCTATCCAAGACTGTGTCAGTGTTAAACTTAAATGTGTCCATGACATCTTATGCCATCGTGCCCCAATTACGCCATTTTCGCGGGTCTTGGCTCATGTACCAGTCGAGTGCTTCTCCTGTCAAACTCCTTACGAACAGCTTCATTATGATGGCCTGGTCTTTACCTACCCCAACCAGTTTGTCACAGTACGATCTTAAATGAGCGTGAGGATTTCCCTTCCCATCAAACAAGTCAAATTTTAGCACCTTATATCCGGTAGGCAATTCAATGTCGGAATGCATGCAGAGATCTTCGTACTCGAGTCCTTCATGTCCCTTTGCTGGTTTGGATGTTCTTGAATGCTTCTTTTAGGCTATGAATTTCTCTCGCCACACTTTCATCGGTTCTGATCCTTACTTGCCTTTCTATCTCTTCATACTGGTCAATTTCCTGAAGAGCCATATTTGGTATTGTGGTAGTAAAAGGTTGGGCTTTCATTATATATACTGGTGGCACACACTGTTTGTTGTGGTTAGCGATGTCTGCCATCGATATTTGTTGGGTTTCCCGGCAATTTTGCATGGGAGGAGTATTTTGGATGAGTGGGGTAATTTGGGTAAGTGGAGCTTGAGGTGCATGTAGAGTTGTGAAGGATGCCGGATCATTTTGTAGAGGGATTTGTTGTGGACTAGCTTGTGGGTTGATAGGTTGTAGGTTAGTGCGTTGTGGATTGATTTTGCTTAGTGGGGAACTTTCGGGAAGGTTTTGGGGAAATGGCAGTTCAGGAGATGACAAGGTTTGCGGTGCAGTTACATTCGTCCCTTGTTCAGGGAGTGAAGTATTGAGGCTAATGGACAAGTTGGTGAGATTTTGGAGCCGCTCAATCTTAGTCTGCATGGTTGCCATCTGTTGCAACAGTTGGGTGATGTATTCTTCCTGGTCGGTAGTATTTCTCCTTTCGGAAGCTTCTCGTTCATCTCTCGGAAGAGCGATAAGTCCTAGGCCACTCTGTTCGGATGCACCTAAATCAGTCATTTTGCTGAATGATCGTGATTTTGATCTCGTGAAGTAGGGGTGTTTCGCCAGTTTTAGTCAACGCAAATCAACCTTTTTGGGAAAAATAATTTAGGCAAAATAAACCTTCTGAAAAATGAAGAAAATCAAGTTAGTATAAGGCGGGTAATTATTACTTCAAATAATATGCATAGAGTGGAAGCAGCAAAAATAGCAAGCAGATTATATGGAAATTAACATGTGTGGGGTGGGGACTCCCTTATGCCAGATGTGGGCCTAAACGCCAAATATGCGAGATTATGATAGATTGATCCAAGCCACTAAATTGAAATGCTTTCCGCTGGAAATAAAGGCTGAAATTTCCAATTTTGACATGTCACGATTAGGCTTGGATCCGTCTATCATTACCACGCTACACATAATATGTTGACTGGTCGTTGGGTTGCGAGACCCGTCGACAATTTTGGTGGATTTCTTAATTGTGGAGTCGATGCCAAGGATCGACACACCTATGGTGTATGCATGCATGACTTAAAATAAAGAATGGTATAGCTCTATCCTAAATTTTCTAAGATTTGGCTGACTAGACTCAAGGTTCCCGAGTGAGAAGGCTACAGGGCCACCGGATGGTCCGGACACTCCGCGCATATGCCAACTCTCCTAAAATTTGGGTAATTTGAAAGAAATTTTGCGGGTGCGCGAAATACACCTCGCGTGTATGTGTGATAGTGTCAATTTTCCGAAGTGGAAGAAATATGAGCGGAATGCCAATTTAAGAAAAGCAATAAAATAAGGTAGCAATTAAAGCAGTTAAACATACAAAGTTTCACAAAGAAAATAATTTAAAGCAATAGATAAAAAAAAGGAATAAAATAATGCTATGGTTAAGAATCTGAAAATCCCCAGCGGAGTCGCCATGCTGTCGCGCCCATTTTTATCCCGCGGCACACGACGTGATGGCGTCGATTCCCTCTGGATTTGATAAAAAATGTTTGCTTTGTTGAGGAGTCGCCACCTAATTATTTTAAGGTGAATTAGGACACCTGAATGTTAACTAAATGCTGCAAAATAACTCTGATTTTATGATCTACGTAACTAATGAGATTCAAGGTAAGTGTTCTTTATTATCCTAAAGGGAAGGGGTTAGGCACCCTTTAAGATCCGCTAACTTGCGGTTATCCGGTCAAACTTAGATTAATTATTATGCTAAAGGAAAAATGCATGTTTAAAAGTATATAAAGTTAAAATGATGTTTGCAAATAATTAATAAAAACATGCATTTTGACAATGTAAAATTTTTACCATTTATTCTTTTGAAGGTCTCGCAAAAATGATAGCCGTTTTGAGAAATAAATTCCGGAAAGAGTATGCATGACATTTTTATACAACTATATGTAAAATTATTTTTTTGGATAAAAGACATGCATTTGTATGGCATTGTTTATAAAAATACATGTAAAGTGATTTTTTGGATAAAATATACATTTTTTACAATTAATAGTGAAGAGAAAAACAAATTATTTATAATGCCAAAGAAGTATTTATTTATTTATTTGGAAATCATTTTGAGTTGCAAATCGAAAAAAGACAAACTTATTTGTATGATTAATAAAGCGAATAAAAGTTGAAATTTTTGAATATGCATGACGAACCTAAAAATAAATAGCTAGCGGAGGATTTCTAATTTTGAACTAACCGAGCCTAAAAATAAATAAACTAGCGACGGATTTCCAATTTTAAATCTACTCTTTCTATATTATTAATTCTAAGTCTACCTATTCTAAACATTTCAATAATTACACAAGTACAATAAATAATATTACAATACATAATAAAATAAAACTGAATTAAAGAAAATAAAAATAATAATAAAATAAATCATCTCTGAGGGGTATCTTGTCTTCCTTAACTTTCGTAAATGTGCCTCGTGCCTCTCAAGCTGTAAAGAACAAACGGTTAGAAACAATTGAAAATAAATAACTTCGAAGGGCTCAGACTTAAATTTGAAAAGATCATTCCAATCATGTTGTGGTTGCGAACATATGACTTGTTGGTCATTTTAGTTGCCTTGCCTACCGAATATGTTGGTCTCTCGGATGAAAAAATATTTAAGTTTCATCTTTGCCCAGAAGTTTTATTTCCGTTTTTTCAACTGTGGAGGCCTAAAAAATCGACGGATATTTTTCATCGGCCAAAGTGTAGTATCATGTACAAATCAGTAAATTATACCCAAAACAGCAAATCGAAACCGGGAACCATTTTCCGAAAGGACACAACCTCAAATTTAATTTCATTGGCCTAAGTGTAGTATTTGTTCAAATCAGTAAAATAACAAAATAACAGCGTAATGGATATTCAAATACCAAACATAAACCAACTATCCGTGATCAAAACATCCGACCCGAATTTTCTGAACCGAAACAGAATTCGAGATGCTTCTGAAAATCCGACCCGACCCGAATTTCGGGTCGACCCGGCCGATTTAGAAAATCTGACCCGAATTAGTTTTTTCTTGGATTTTTCAGATAACCAACAACAAAATATCAAAACTAATTTCTAGAAATTTTACCTGACTCGGTCGACCCAAATCATAAATCCCGAAACAAATCATTTTTCTCAGATTTTCAGATAACCAACAAAATATTGAAATAAAAATCTGAAAATTTTACCCGTCGGAACAGCAACCCGACCCGGAACAGTGATCGGAAAACTAAAAATCGCACAGCATCAGTCCAACGCATAAGAATCAAGAAAATAGCAGCAAGGCAAAGTAACACAAGACCCGAATCGATTAGTACAATGTAAAATCAGTAGCATAGCCATAGAACCGTTAAACAATATCGAATCCGAGGAACACATTTGTTTCCATTGCAAATTTCAGATAACCAATCAAAGATAATAAAAAAAATGATAATCATTAACAATAAATCATATAAGAACCAACCTTATTTTTAGATTTTTTGCACTGGTTTCAACCCGAAAGAGAAAGCAGAACCGACCCGACCCGGAATCCGAAAAACAGTTTAGAATAGCAATAATTTCAGATTCTTCAATACCAAAACCCCAATAATTTTAACTTATATTTTCTGACTTTTTAAGATGAAGAACACATGCAAACAAAAAAAACAATTACCCTTAAGAAGATTTTGGGATTTTTTGAATTTCAGACTTCTCAATAATGAAGAAAAACACAAGAAAATACCATACAACCTTTAGGAAGATTTCTGATTTTCAAAGTTTAAACCTAGATTTTCGGACCTAAAAATCGACCAAAAAAACCCTCCCAAAAATAGTGAACAAAAGGGGTTTTATATATGGTATCCCCTCCCACGTTCACCCTCATACCCCTTACAAAAAATCAAATTCGAATTGCAAAAAAAGGGGGGGAAAATTTGATTTTTGGGGTATGGGTTGATGAGGTGATGGGGTAAGTCGGCGGTGTCAGAGGGTTGGTGGTGGCAGTGGTGTAGGTCGGTGTGGGGGTCGGGGTATGGAGTGTACGACGATTTGAGGGGAGGGTTTAAGAGAGAAGTGTTTTTGGGTTTGTTTGGTTTGGGTTGTTTTGGGAAATAAAGGGGATGAAAAGGTGGGTTGGTCGAGTAGGCCTTTCGGGTGGGCCGAAATGGGGGTTTCGGTTGGTTGTGGGCTGCAGGCGAGTTGGGCTGCGGAAATGGGAAAATAAGGGTCGAATGGGCTTGGTTTGTTGGGCTATGAGTTTAAAAAATAAAAAAGGTTTAATATTAAAAATGCTTTGAAGAAAAATGTAAATTATTTAAAATAAGATATAACGATGTGATAATAATAAAACATAATATTTGTGAAATGTTTAATGCTAAAAAATGGAAAATGCGGTGCCGTTTTGCGAAAAATAGAATAACATAGAATATTAGGGTAAATTATGATTATGATTTTAAAAGGCAAATGATAGTAAAAATGTGAATAATAATAAAAAATAATGATATTAAAAATAATAATATATATATATACCTATATTAAAATTGTTTTTGAGGTGTAAAAATATTTAAAATTGTAAATAAATCGGAAAAGACAGGACAAAATTGGTGTCAACAAACTCTACTCCGGGTATTTTGAATTCTTTTGGCAATTTTCTTCAGAATCCACTGTTGCCAAAAACCGGATTGTCTTCAATATCAATTTCTGGTTCTTCTTCTTCTGATGAAGACCCTTATTTTGATGAAGACGGTGCAAACTTCAGAATTATGGCTTACATTTCTTCTGGATTTTTGGTGGCATTTCTGTGAAAGGAACTGGGTGTACTCCGGGTGTAGTGGTACTTGTGGTGTTTGTGGAGGCACCTGTATTTGAATGGACTTTTGGGCATATAGTCATTCCTAAACTTTTTGTGGTGTGAGGCTTGCTGGTATTTTAAAGTTATCCCACCATCGGATCTTAAATCTTCTTCGGATTGTCGGAATTTTATTTTCTGAATAATCTACAGACCATGTGAAAACCCATGGTAAATGGAATTTGGTGTGAAAAAGGTGCAGTGACACAAATCTTTTTTCTTCTTCAATGGGTTTATATTGAGATTTAAAAAGGCTGAAGGATTTAGTGACTCGGGGTTTTTGTATTTCAAGGGAGGATCCGAATTGTTCCCACCATGAATTCCACCATGTTGGAAATTGTGATGGATTGCAGGAGTTATCAAAATGCAAAAGCCAAGTGTGGCATTGGTTGGTATTTTGAATAAAAAAGGAATTGAACCAAGCTTGTTGTTAATCGCAGTAATAAATGAAATATCAAAAAATGGTTCGTTTTTATGGGTATCTGAAAAATTTAGGAGTTGAGACAGATCATTCCCTCAATCGCTTGGAGTAATTACGTTAAGCATTTTGCAAATAGAATAAGAGGGATGAGTTATTTTTAAAATAATTATATTTAATTGTTGTTGATCCTGATATTTCAAAGATAGCCTGGTAGAAATATGAGGTTTTTAAAATATCTCATGATTTGTAAAACCATCCCTTGGCCAAAATAAATTTATAATGCTAAAAAAGGGTCTTGGTCAAAAAAACCTTTTTCAATGGTTACAATATTTTGAAAAAATGGTTTTATGAAAAATTCGAGGGCAGGTTTTTTGGGGACTTGTGATACCACAAGTCGGGTTTTAGAAAAATTGTTTTTGAGAAAGGATTTTTAAAGATTCTTCTTTCTCAAGTTGAGATTTTGAAAATTGTTTTTCAGAATTCTCCTTTCTCGATTTTTGTAAAATTTTGAGAGGTTGTTTCCTCTCCTGAGCTTTAAGCAACTTCTTGTTTGAGATTTTGAAGTTGTATCAATGCCTGCTGTAGTTCTGGGATTTCGCAAGGAGTTGCAGAAGATTCTCAGCAGTTATTTCATGTGCGGGAGTTGCTGGTGTGTTTTTTGCACAGATGCTGCGGTATTTTCGTTTTCTTCTTTCATCACTGCGTCATACCATGTCAGGGGTTTTTCGGTAGGAGGTTTTGCAGGGAATTTTTCTTTTTCTTTCTTTATTGGTTTGGAAGTGGTGGAGTTTGCGGGTTTGTTAGGGGCCATGGAATTTGTTTGTTGTTATGGTGCAACAACTGGTGTATTTATTGGTGGAGGGATTTCGTCTTTTCTCTTTTGGAGCAAGGCTCCACACATTACAAGGTGACAGTATTGTCCGGATTCTCGCATATCCTTTCTCGATATCTTGTCCTTGTAACCCAAACAGTGGGGTAAGGGACAGTGATATGACATATCTGTTCTGCAACCAGTATCAGGAATCTGTGGGTTTTCTCTCCTGCTTTTGAAAAAGTTACTGGTTAAAAGTTTTTCTATCAATTTGCAGAAAATATTTTTTAATGCATTATTTTGAAAATATTTTTGACATTGTAAATCATACTTTAAATTTTTTGTGTATACAAAGGCATCAATTAATTTGATGTAACGGGTATCATAATTTCTATGGGACTCAGAATTCTAATCTAAAAAACTATTTCTTAATTCTCCTAGATGACAAGAATAAGTCTTTATCAGATTGAGGTCTCTTGCTTTTGATTTTGTCAAAAAAGGAAATTTCAAATTCTTATTATTGGAATCAAAATTATCTACCTTATAAAGGGTGATAAGATTTATAAACGGTGTCCCTAAGATAACGGAGTTGTGTATGTCTTTTACTAAAACAAACGATGTTGCTATAGAAACTCCATCGTTAATAATAAGACGCACTGATTTGGGAATTGATTTCTAACTTTGTGTTATTAGCCGCTGCTAATGTTTCCTGGGTATTTTCATGGAATTTATCAGGTATTAGACATGTTTTTATGCAATTTAAATCTGCTCATGTGTCAAAAAGAGCAATAGTAGTGATTCTAAAATTGCCTGAGAATTTAAGGGTTATTTTGACAAGGTGTTTTTTTGACTTGATCTGTCTTAAGACAGTAAGGATTTCTTTTGGGATCTCTTCAAGATGTTGGTTGTCATAATTTTCAGAGTCAGAATTGTCGGACTCAGAATTGGACTCAAAACTCTCATGCGTTTCTATTGAAATGATTGTTTTTATTAATAGAGAATCTTATTCTTGTTTTTCTTTTAGAACCTTGATCTCTAGTTTTATTTGTTTTATCTCCTTTTGAAGTTCTAGAACTGGCGTTTCTCTGAAATCTTTCATCTTTTTACCCTTCTTCAGAATTTTTGTCAAGTCGTAGATATTTTTTGAAGTATTTGGCAAAATCATATTTTTGGTATCTTTTTTCTCGTATGTAAAGAATTTACAGAGTTTATTCAAATAATCCTTTTGGTGTTTGACATCTATGTGTTTAACCATATCTAACATGAATTTTTGGTCTTTACTTAAAGCACAAACATATTTTCCCTTACCCTTATCAGATTTTTTAGATGAACTGGTCGTGAGCAATTCATCTATTTGGAGGGCTTTGTTGTCTTCAGAAGACAGAGAAAAATAGTCAGGTCTGGACTCGGCATTTGAATCGGAGGAATCAATGAGAAAATTGGAGTTTTTTGGGTTACCTCGTCGTCTAGTTTCAATTCTTGTAATTTTTTATTCATTTTACAGAATCTCGAAGTATGACCTTTTATGTGACATTTGTAACACGTAATGTCTTTGTATTTGGAATCAGCTTTTTTGGGATTCGGTCTATTTTTGGAATAATGAGTATTTTTATAAGGATTTTTGTAATACTCTTCGTTAGTCTTGCTGAAATCCCTCTTTTTGTAACCTCTCGATGTACTCTTAAGGGATTTATGAGTCTTGCTACAGTTTCCTGTATAACTCAGAGAAGGTTTGTGAAATTAGTATCAAACTGTTTATAAAGAGTACCAAGTTCGCACCTAGTTCTCTTCTTCAATTTGATGTGTTTTTGTAATTTCAGGCCTTGACAGATCTTTATACCTTCCTGTTGAGTTATACTGACTAGTTGTACGTATGTAAACTCACTGTAGGGTATGATCTATTTTCCACTATTCTCTTTGATTTTGTTCCTAACCTTTTCTCCTAAAAGGGTAGGTAGTCCGGCCAAGAATTTCTCTTTCCAAAATGGCTGGTTGGAATCTTCCCGAGCATAACTCTGGTTAAGAAAGTATTTTTGTACCATTGAAAATCACTGAGTTTTTTGCATTTGAGATTTGAAAGTAACTCGACATTTTTATCTTTTAGATGCGAAGAATCTCCTATGAAATTTAAAGAGATTATGAGTATCAAGGTTCATACAACATCTTGTAGGGGTTCACCCTGATCATCGAGGATTGGAATTCCTTCTTCGTCAGTTTTGATAGAATTGATGATGTCTTCCTTTTGTTGATCAGTGACATAATTATCCCACCAACCTTTCAATTGACTAGAGAATCTTGCGATGAGCAGTTCTGTAATGGTCATGTCTTGTGTACCATTTTGGGTTTTATAGGCATTTGCAGCCATGGTCAGTTGTTGGAGAAAGATGAGGATATTGTATTCAGTCATCCCATCTATGTTCCAATCATAAATGGAAGAGGCATTGAAACGAGATTGAGCTAGGGGTTTTACTATTCCTAGATCTGGGGCAAGAATAATCTGTAATTGTTGTTGTTGTACCTGTTGTATTGGTCTTTGCCAATCCATAAGGTTAACAAAGGGTTTTTTGTTTTGGATTTGTTCTAGAGTATCATTGTTGTCAGAATCATTCGTTAGAGTTGTGATTTTATTGGATGATTGTGGGGTATCTGGACCAACGTGTTATGTATTAGAACTGTTGGATGTCCCAATTTTGCTCAATTGATCTTGTATAGCCTGAATAAATTAGACTTATTTTGTTGGATGTTTTTGACACCATCTTTAGACATCTGAAAGAGTTTAAAGATAGAGCTTTTCAATTTTGTACCCTTAGTCGTTCCTGGGGAATCTATGGTGACTAAAGGGTGGGTTTTTATGTGTTTTTCCACTCTATCGAGTTGTTTTCCTATGGTATTCAAACTGATATTGGTGAAATTATTTTGTGCGAGGATATTCTTTGTGTTTGTTTTTTCATCCTCTGCTGGATTATTAAGAGGAATCGTGTCTACAAGACAACCATGAATGTTTAGCTTAATACCTTGTAGATGAGGGTGGTTGGACTGGACTTTCCTAGAATCAACTAGGGTTTCCCACTCCGGTGTCTTGTTCCTAGTCGTCACGGGATTTATCGTTTTTGAAAAGGGATATTCAATGGAATTTTCGGAGGAAATATTTCAAACCAGTCAAAGAATAGGATGTTTATCCTATGTTCATTTACAAAATCATAGAATTTTTCTTGCATTTTAGTCCTAGTTTTTAAAAAGGTTTTGAAGAACCAAACTCTTTTTTCTAGGTTGTATTTTACATAAAAATTATTTTGTAGGAATTTCTAATCTATTTGGAATTCTTTTTCTAGAACACCAATTTGAGAAAGTAATTGGATTGTTTCAAAGGGTTGAGATAATTGGATATCTCTCTCATCTGTTTTGATAGAGAAATCAGTTTTGAAGAACTGGTATTTGGATTTTTGTAAATCTGATCTCGATTTACTCTCAGTATTTTCCAATTATCAATCGATTTTTCAAAATCTTGTATCACGATTTCTTCGATGTTTATTATCTTCTTTGAATCAATGGAAGAAGATGAACCAAAATCACAAAAAGTAGATCTGTTGAGAAACGGATCCATGTTATAAAACTCCTATAACAGAGCACCCAGATTCTTCCTACAATCAAAGGCGTTTCACGGAGTATGACTGCCGACACACCTGAGGACTTACTGACCCCGGACCAACCTAAGCAAAAAACCTCGGAAGAACCTAAACCTCTAACAAGGAATCTCATCTGATCTAGACATGTCTCTCTCTATCTCTACCCTTTATGGCTTTGATACCAAACTTAGGTAGAAGATCTAAGGGGATAACAGACAGGGAAGGAATTGAGATATAAGGTATTGAAGAATTAAAAGATAATTGAATTATGTAGAAAGTAAAGTAAGATTAACTTACAATTAAGGTTCCAGTTATGGAAACCATGATTCAAAGGGTCTGCAGAAATTTAAATCAAATAGGCGGTAGAACCGGCCAAGTATTTAATGCAGGAATTTAAAGAATTTAAAAACATGAAGTATTTAAAAGATTAGGAGGTAATACCATCATAATCATATTTATTTAAAATATTAAGATTTACAAAGTATTTTATCAAGGAGAGATATATATATATATATATATATATGTATATATGTATATATATTAAAATTGTTTTTGAGGTGTCAAAATATTTAAAATAATAAATATCGGAAAAGAGGGGACAAAATTGAGTGTCAACACTTACCTACGTTTAGGTGCTCAAACCATCGCCCAAAATTACGGGATGTTACATCCTTCCCCCTTAGAAACATTCGTCCTCGAATGTTGGGGTGACATATCTAATCCCCGTCACGTAACCAGAAAACACGACTACCTTTTAATTGGGCCATATAATACAAGATACATAATTACATCTACATCAGACTTCTTATGGTTCTTAAGCATTAATTATAGTATTAGGAATCAGAACTCACCTTATGCTTCTCTTGGAACCTCGGCGTTGGTATGGAATAGGTATGGATATTTGTGCATCATTTCCTCTTCCGCCTCCCATGTCATCTCTTCCACGTTCTTATTTCGCCACAAAACTTTCACAGAGGCAACTTATTTAGTCCTTAACTTGTGGACTTGTCGATCTAGGATAGCAATAGGAACCTCTTCATATGATAAATTCTCTGTAATCTCCACATCGTCAATTGGTACAATCCGGGAAGGATCTCCAACACATGCCCTCAACATAGAAACATGGAAAACCGGATGAACAAACCAACTCCGAAGGCAAGTCCAATTTATAAGCTACTTGACTGATTCATTGAATTATGTGATATGGCCCAATATACCTTGGACTAAGCTTTCCCTTCTTTCCGAATCTCATTACCCCCTTCATAGGAGAAATTTTCAAGAAGACCCAATCATCTACCTGGAACTCTAAGTCCCGCCATCGCACATCTGAATACGACTTCTAACGACTCTGAGCGGTTAACAACCATTCTTGGATAAGCTTCACCTTTTCTATGGCTTGGTGTACCAAGTCAGGCCCAAATAATTCCGACTCGCCTACCTCAAACTATCATATAGGAGATCTACATTTTCATCCGTACAAAGCCTCGTATGAAGCCATTTTAATGCTGGCATGATAGTTGTTATTGTACGCAAACTCAATAAGGGGTAAATGATCATCTCAACTTCCCTTAAAATCCAATACACAAGCTCGTAGCATGTCCTCGAGCGTCTAAATCGTACGATCGGCATGTCCATCTGTCTGAGGATGGAAAGATGTGCTAAGATTAACTTGGGTGCCTAAACCTTTTTAAAATGACTTCCAGAAGTTAGTTGTAAACTGAGCACCTCGATCAGATATAATAGAAATAGGCACACCATGAAGGTGAACAATCTTCTTAACATACAACTTCGCGTAGTCCTCGGCTATATATGTAGTTTTGACCGGCAAGAAATGAGCTGATTTGGTTAGTCTGTCAACAATTACCCAAATAGAATCAAACTTACGATAGGAGCGAGGTAAACCCGTAATGAAGTCCATATTAATCATTTCTCATTTCCACATCGGAATCTCAATGTTCTGAGTTAAACCACTGGGCTTTTGATGCTCTATTTTTACTTGCTGACATTTTAGACACTGAGCTACGAATTTCGCAATGCTTCTCTTCATGTTGTTCCACCAATAGATACTCTCGAGATCATGGTACATCTTAGTAGATCCAGGATGAATGGAATATCGTGAACGATAGACCTCCGTCATAATTCTATCTCATAATCTCACTACATTTGAAACACATAAACGACCCTGGTGCTTGAGAATCCCATGTTCGTCAATCACAAAGGTTGTGATCTTCTTCTGTTGAAACCCTTCTATGATTTTTCTCAAACTAGGGTCTTCCCACTAACGTTCCTTAACTTCCGATATAAGGGACGATTCAGACATATTCTGAATCACTAAACCACTATCCTCCTAACTTGTTAGTTGGACTCCCAAACTAGCTAACTGATAGAGCTCTCTTACTAACTCCTTCCTCTCGACCTGCACCGGAATAGGGCTGACCATCGATTTACGACTAAGCGTGTCTGCTTCAACATTATCTTTACCGGGATGCATCATAATCATTTAATAATTCAAGTGACCTCCTCTGTCTCAAGTTCAACTCTTTCTGTTTAAATATGTATTGCCGACTTTTATGATCCGTGAACATGTCTAAATGAACACCATACAAGTAGTGCCGCCAAATCTTCAATGCATAGACCACTGCGGCCAACTCAAAATCGTGTGTTGGATAGTTTTTCTCATGTTTCCTTAATTGCCTTGAAGCATAGGCAATCACTTTACCATGCTGCATTAGCACACATCCTAAACCTGCTCCCGAGGCATCACAATACACTACATAGCCTTCTGGACCTTCTGGAAGAGTAAGGACTGGTGCCGATGTTAGTCTATCCTTTAACTCTTGGAAACTCTGATCACAAGAATCAGACCACTGGAACTTTATGGCCTTTGGGTCAACTTTGTTAACGGTGTTGATATGGTAGAAAACCCTTCTACAAACCTCCTATAATAGCCAGCTAATCCCAGAAAGTTGCGAACCTCTGATGGAGTCGTAGGCCTCGGCCAATTCTTCATCGCTTCAATCTTCTGAGTGTCAACTCTTATACCCTTGTCTGACACTATATGACCAAGGAAAGCCACTGAATTCAACTAAAATTCACACTTGGAGAACTTTGCATACAACTTATGATCTCGGAGCGTCTGTAGTACTATCCGCAAATGATCCACATGCTCTGCTTCCGAGTGAGTAAACCAGAATATCATCTATAAATACTATCACGAATACATCCAGAAATGGGCGAAACACGTTGTTCATTAGATCCATAAATGATGTCGTCGCGTTTGTGAGTCCAAATGACATTGCTAAGAACTCGAAGTGCCCATACCTTATCCTGAAAGCCGTCTTCGGAATGTCCTTCTCTTTGACCCTTAGCTGATGGTACCCTTATCTTAGGTCGATCTTTGAGAAACATCTTTCACCTTGTAACTGGTCAAACAAATCATCAATTCTGGAAAGAGGTTACTTGTTCTTGATAGTGACTTTATTCAGCTATCGATAGTCAATACATATCCACAACGAGCCATGTTTCTTTCGTACAAACAATACCAGCGCACACCAAGGAGATATGTTGGGCCTAATAAAGCCTTTCTCTAGCAGATCCTTTAATTGCTCCTTTAATTATTTCAATTCAACTGGAGCCATTCTATAAGGAGGAATAGATATAGGCCGAGTGTCTGGAAACACGTCTATACCGAACTCAATTTCCCTTTCGGGAGGAAGGCCTGAAAGTTCGTCTGAAAATACATCAAGAAACTCATTAACCACCGAAATTGATTGAGACGTAGGTGGTTCGGCATCGACATCTCTACCCCGAACAAGACGGTAAATACAACCTTTGGAGATCATCTTTCTTGCCTTAAGGTATGAAACAAACCTACCTTTTGGTGACGCCGTATTACCCTTCCATTCAAGGACTGGCTCGCCTAGGAACTAGAATCTAACAATATTTGTTTGGCAATCAACATTAGCGTAGGAAGATGCCAGCCAATCCATGCCCATGATAACATCAAAATCAACCATCTCTGATTCTACGAAATCCGCTAGGGTCTGATGGCTACAAATTAATACTGCACAATTCCGATAGATCCGTCTAGCAACTACCGACTTACCAACTGGTGTAGATACCACAAATGGATCACTTATCAACTCAGACTCCACACTAAATTTACAGGCAATAAAAGGGGTGATATATGATAGATTGGAGCTTGGATCTAACAACGCATACACATTATGTGAACAGGCCGATAATGTACTTGTAATGACACCAGGTGAAGACTTCTGATCTTGTCTTCTCATCAACGCATAAATGCGGTTCTGGCCCCTACCTCTACCTTGATCGGATAATGTATGTTGACCTTGCCTTGACGGGCATACTGAATGTGCTGAAGCTGCTGCAGATCCGACCGATTAGGCTCTAACACCTTCGCCTCCTGTCGAGCACTCTCGCATAATATGACTAGGTTCACCACAAAAATAACACATTTGATCTTTGTCGGCACGGCCTTGTATGGATCTTACCACACTGCTCGCACCGAGCCAAAGGTGGCCTCATCTGAATAGAATTCCCTCTATAATAAGACCCTGATGCTCGTAAATTCTTACCTGGTCCCAATTGAACAAACCGATCAACCCTCGACCTTGAAAATGGTAATGATGCGCTAGCTGCTGGGTAAGATGGTCATCTATAAAGTTGTGGCTTAGGCCCACCTCTGAACTCTCTTATGTCACCTACGGATCGAGCCCTCTTATGCTGGCCCTTATCATGTTCTCGATCTACCCGTTATTTCCTCTTAAGATCCTTCAAATTTTGTGCATAAGCCTGAATGCGAGCAATATCCATATTTGAATTTAGAGAAGTCGTAATACACTCATTGACCAAGTGTGGCCCTAAGTCCAGTAACAAACCTATGTACCCGATCACTCGTCTCCGCTATAATCGTAGGAGCATATCTGGCCAATGAATTAAACTGCAAGCTATATTCTCGAACACCCATGTTGCCCTGTTCAAGGCGTAGGAACCTGTCCTGTCTGGCCCGTCGAAGCTCGACTGGCAGAAAATATTGTAAAAAAGCCTCTGAAAACTCTCTCCATCTTGCGGGTGGAGCACGAGGTCCCCTAGATTGCTCCCATGTCTCATACCAGGTCACCGCGACATCCCGCAGTCTATAAGAAGTAAACTTTACCGACTCAGCATCGGTAGCATCCATTACCCGCAAGGTGCGCTGTACCTGATCCAGAAAATTCTGCGTGTCCTCGTTCAGGTCTTATCCCGTGAACACCGGAGGGTCTAGGTTAATGAAATCCCGAGCTCTCGCGCTAACAACTCTATCAGAAGGACTGAGAACCTGACTTTAATCCTGAGCGACCACTAATTGTGTCAATAACTGTACAACGCTCCACATATCAAGATCCACATCTAGAGTATCAAGTGGAGGAACTGGTGGTACTGCAGCTCCACTAATATCCTCTAGAGGTGGTGAAGTCGGGGAATCATATAAAGGAGCCAACTGTGGGTCTCACTCTGGCCCTCGATAGTGGGTGGCAATCGACTAGTACCTTCGCCTGCAGCCGTATCCAATGCCATCATACTCTTGAACTTTTTCCTTACTGTGGGCATTGCTGGAATCATAAACACGAGACGAATTAGGAATGAAATACTTATAACTCAGTTTTACTGCATAATTTATGAGATGAAAGAATAGAAACCATCCCTAAATGTCAGGTAGCCTCTTGCTTATAAGTATGGTGCACAACACACTCATAAACAAGACTCTACTAGACGCTACTTGTAGACTCCGTAGGACAGACATGCTCTGATATCAAGTTTGTCACGACCCAAACCGGAGGTCCGCGATGGGCACCCGGACTTACCTGTCGGGTACCACTAACCATACACTCAAGATCTAATCATAATTAAACACGGGTATATATATATATAAGGTCATACATGACTACTACTACACACATGACACTATCTACAAGCCTCTAAGAGAGTACAGTTCATCAAAAGGTCGGGACAGAGCCCCGCCATACCCATACATACAAGCAAAAATATACCGTACCGAGATTAAACCGACACTCCGAAACAAGGGGAGTGCTCCAAAATCCGCAGAGTCAGCAACCTACTAACGTGGATCATCGCCTTGCCTACATGAACCTGCGGGCATGAAACGCAGTGTCCTCCGACAAAAGGTGAGAATAGAGGCTGACTTTATTCTCACCATGAGGTGAGTCCAGGTGGCCTTGGTAAAGTCATCAACAATGGTCAAGAAATATCTGACCATTGTGAGTAGTGGTGCTACAAGGTCACCAGATGTCTACATGGACAAGTTGTAAGGGATGAGAGGATTTAATAGAAGTATCAGGGAAACAAAGTTTGGTTGCCTAGGTAGAGGACACAGAGCAAGTAAAAGGTTGTTTTGAAGAAAATTTGCAAGGAATAAGGGAAATATCCTTTATTTTAACAAAATGCAAATGTCCCAATCTATTATGCCAAAGCATCTCCATTTTATGCATATCAGAGTGATTTATACAATGAACATTTGATCCAACAGAAGTTAAAGGAGAATGAAGTTTACAATTGGAAGTAAGAGAAGTAACATGAGAACTAGAATTATCTAAAACAGTAGCAACAACAGAAAGAGTAGGCTGTGGAAAGGTTGACACAAGTTAGTATAGACCTTGATCTTGTTTATCAATTTCCAGTGGCCTCTTTATTGAAGGGGCCTGTATAAAACCGAAAAAATTATAAATAAGACAAGACAATCTAAATAATGCACAAGCTTGTGAACAGAGATAAGATTGTATTTGAAAGTAGAAACAAAAAGGACATGTTGAAGAGTAAAAGAAAGAAAATGCAAGGAACCAGTACATGTTACTTTAACTTTATAACCATTAGGAAGAGTAACTAAGGAGTGACTAAAGGTTTGATGTCAAAAAGGTCTTTGTTGGAGGTCCTATCATCAGTGGCATCGGAATATACGATCCAAGTGACATTGCTTACTCTAGTAAATATGCATGCACCAAAAGACATATTTTCTACACAATCAGGGAAAGTCAATATACCAGCAAAGTTAACAGATACCATCATGTTAGGCTGAGCAGATATGGATTGTTCAGAAATATGATTTTGCTTCGAAAGAAGCATTAACTAATGATATTATTCTTTGGACATACCAGGAATAGGAGCATCATCAACACTCTTAGAAGGAAAAGCACACCCTGCAGATGTAGGACTAGAAAAAGAACCCCACACCTCAATATTTGCATCAGTCTTGCTATTGTTTCTAGAGAACTTGTAATATGGAGGGTAACATTTGAACTTGTAGCACTTATCAATTGTATGACAAAATTTCTTACAGTATTTACACATATTACCCTTTTTTTTATCAAAGTTTACTCTCTGAGAGAACTACCTAGGAGGATTATGGGATGGATGAGGTGGAGGAGGTGCATGTGAGACTAGAGAATTGGATAATCTATTGTTGAAATTTGCATTGAAAGAAGCTGAATCAGAGTGAAACTGAGAGGGACTATTAACTTGTATCAGCCTTTCATCCCGAAGAAGGATGCTATAGGCAATATTTAGAGAGGGAAAAGGTTGCATCATGAGTAAATTGCTCCTAACCCCAGCATATGTTTTATTCAACCCCATGAGGAATTGATTCGAACTTATTTTCCTTTTCTTCTGTTTGAAGTCCATCCCTAGCAGCACATGTGCAGGTGGCAGCTCTATGTTTAGACATGAATCTCAGTTCATCCCACAACTTTTTTAGCTTGTTAAAGTAGGATGATATGTTCAATGAACCCTGGCTAGTAGATGCAAGTTCTTTCGTCACCTCAAAACCTTAGTTCCATTAACTGTTCCACACCTTTTGATAAGTTGTGCCCAAATGCTCTCAGCAGTGTCAGAGTATTGAACACTTTCAGCTATGTCTGGTGACAGAGAGTTAGTTAACCAGGAGATTACCATGTTGTTGCACTCTCCCACCGACTAAGTTGAGTAGAGCCATCCGCAGGACGAGAACAAGTCCTATTTATGAGCCCTAACTTGTTCCTGGCGGATAGTGACACTATCATATTGGGCTTCCATCACCCAAACCATGTCCGAGAGAAAGGAACAGTAACGAGAGAAACTCCGGGAACATCCGACGACATTAAGTACATAGGGTTAGAGGAATCAGGAGTAAAAGACGCAGATGCAGTACTACTCGATTCAACCATTTTGTCTAGTTGACAATTATAGCAATTCAATCCAAAAAAATAATCACAAAAGAGAGCGAAGAGGAATGAGGTTACCGAATTTCTTCGCGAAGGAAAGCAAAGAGAAAGATATGACCTAGATCTTCAGTGAAACCAAATCGCACGGATAACAATCAATCGAAGTTAATCTCAGCAACAATATTCCTTCAATCAACACAAATTCACAAAATATATCAGCGACATGCAGCGAAAAGTCAAAATCGAACAAAAATGGCAAAATAAAACCCTAAATTCTTGAAACTTTGAAGAATCAAAACTCTATGAAAATCAACAAGGGTACTAACGCTAGATAGAGAATCGTCAGCTCTATCAGATAACCTGCTCTGATAACATGTTAAAGTATCAATTTGGGTGGAATCGATCAACTTTATCAGATTAGGATTCATGTACGGAGAGAGAGAAAGTAAAGTGAAATAGAAGATATTTTCATTTGAGTCGATCTGATGAAAAATGAATTAGTTACAGATATAAAGAATAACTGGCCTTATATACAATTGGGCCTCCGCCTAACTAAACTAAAACTAACTCACTAAAGCCAATACAAATAAATACAAGTGTGTGGGCTAAAGTCGGTGAAACTGGAAGTCCAACACATGACAAATTACCTCACTCTTTCATTATCAATAGTCATTTCCAAACTCATTATGCTTTTTTTACTATTACTACAAGAGGAAGATGCCAAATTAGATGGGAAAGAGGCCAGTCATT
The DNA here is from genome assembly GCA_034509755.1 of Anisodus tanguticus. Lineage (NCBI taxonomy): Eukaryota > Viridiplantae > Streptophyta > Magnoliopsida > Solanales > Solanaceae > Anisodus > Anisodus tanguticus. Next base: position 20,248,605 of record CM067551.1, on the reverse strand, counting down.
ACTTAAAAAGGAAATTTTCCATTTTAGAAGGGAGAAATAGAAAAACAAAGTAGAATTGTGACGAGGAAACTCAACCATGTATGAGTAGAAATTATGTAAATAATAAAATTTAAGAATAAAGATGAGAAGAGGAAAAGGCTAACCATGAAGCAACGTATTAAATCAGTATAAAAAAAATACACAGTACGGTGCACTAAGCTCTCGCTATGTGCAGGGTTCGGGGAAGGGCCGCACCATAAAGGTCTATTGTACGCCGTGTTATCTTGCATTTCTGCAAGAGACTATTTTCACGGCTTGAACTCATAATTAAATAAATTGAAAAATGAAAATGAGAAGAGGAAACTCGAACATGGTTTAATGAGTCAAACATAGAACTTTAGTTAAATATGAATGATTAGAAAAAATGACACTCCATATCTTTCTCTATCTAAAAGGAACAAAAAACACCAAATATAAACTCTGTACTCGTCAAATAAATATAGTACTAATACTTAGTCCAAACTCCAAAGTATGTTATAAGAAAAATAAATCATTGGAGAGACAAAAATCATTGGACAAAAACAAGACACGAAGGGCACATGCACGGACTAAGATAACTTGGCTATACCCCCATTAAAAAATACGTAGTACTAATTTTTTTGTCGTCCTTTCAGGTTATCGAATGGACGAATTTCTTTAAATCTTGGAGATGCTAATTAGTCAAATAAATTATTTGTTAAAAATCTTGGAGATGTTAATTAGTCAAATAAATTATTTGGTACATGAGTTGACATATATAAATTCCTATTTTTTCTCTTTTACTTGCAAGCTCACGTGAGAACCCAGCTGAACCCTCCACGTCAGTTGTGCTATTTGGATAATTTTGGGACGGATACAAATATAGAGGATCGAAAAGAATTAAATCTTTTGATCAAACTATTAGCCCGTGTAATAGTGTATTAGGTTATATATTTACCATATTTTGTATTGTATAATTATGGTAGGATTGAGATCTTTATTATAGAAGGATTCAACATTGTACACTTATATATATTTGTATTAATAAGAAAGTCTCCCCAAGGGAGATTAATGCAATCTTACATGATATCAGGAGCCTAAACCATATTTCGGACGATAGCCCTCCCCCCCCCCCTTTCTTTTCTTTCTCGAAGCTTGGTACGACCTGTGGCGGCTGACTATCTGCCTTCTTTTCCGAAGACGACTTTTCAGCACAATCTCCTTTTTCTTGTCTTTTTCCCTGCAGCAGTGTCCCATCTTGCCTTTTCCCTGCAACGGTGTCCCGTCTAAACAGTCCATCGCCCGAGAAACAGTCTGTTGCTAGCACAAAAGAAATCATATTATTTGCTCTCTAATTTATTTCTTTTCTCCTTGACCCGTCAACAACCCGATAATGCGTGGTATATGGATATGGGCGACACGTCTCATCTCACAAACAATTCAGGTAATCTTCCTCAATTGCGCAAGCTACAAACTCCGCAATCTATTATGGGCGGTAACAGTCATTGCATCCCGATTCAAGGATTTGGCCACACCCCTACCCCACCACCGCATCCCCATTTCTCTCTTAATAACGTCTTTTATGCCCCGCACATCATCAAAAATCTAATTTCTGTTAGAAAAATTGCCACAGATAATTCTGTCTCAATTAATTTTGACTCGTTTGGATTTTCTGTAACGGACCTCCGTACCAGAAAACTCCTTACGAGATGCAATAGTGAGGGGGACCTATATCCTTTTCTACCCACATCCGCTGCTAGTGTCACTCCTCCCATCGTTCTAACAACCATATCTCCATTAACGTGGCATAGTAGACTTGGTCATCCGGGGTCTCACATTTTTTATTCTCTTAAAAACCGAAATTTAATCCAATGTAACAAAGGGAACATTTCTCATAGTTGCTTATCCTGTCAGTTAGGAAAACACGTTAGACTACCATTTACGACTTCTATGAGTAGCACTTTCTCTCCCTTTGATATTATTAACGTTGATTTATGGACCTCTAGCATAACTAGCAACCTAGGTCATAAATATTATTTAGTATTTTTGAATGATTTCTCCCACTTTCTTTGGTTCTATCCACTAAAACTCAAATCTCAAGTGTTCTCCAAATTTATAGAGTTTCATACACTAATCAAAATTCAATTTGAAAAAGACATAGAATTGTTTCAATGTGATATTGGTCGTGAGTTTAATAATTCCTTATTTCATAAATTTTGTGCGGCTAACGGCATGGTTTTTCGTTTCTCGTGCCCATATACATCCCATCAAAATGGTAAAGCCGAAAGAACTCTTCGAACCATTAATAATATGATTCGTACCCTATTTTTGCATGCGTCTCTCCTTCATACTTTTTGGGTATATGCACTAAAAATGGTAGACATACATTCTCAACATTTTACCTACCCGTGCGATTCAAAATAGGACACCCACTAAAATTCTCTACCGTCGGATCCCTACCTATGACCATCTTAGAATTTTCGATTGTCTGTGTTACCCTAATCTGACATCCACCCCCCCCCCTCACAAATTGGCACCCCGATCTACTCCGTGTGCATTCCTAGGTTTCTCATCAAATCATAGGGGGTATTTGTGCTATGACCTATCCACCGACAAAATCATCATTTCTCGCCACGTCACCTTTATTGAGTAGGTTTTTTCGTTTGACATTATTAAAAAATTCCGAGTCACTGATTAACAATTCTTTGAAGATTCGGACCCATCCCCGCTTGTCCAACAAGCATTCCGTTAGACTGCCATTGTTCCGGCAGCTGCCAATAATGTTCAGCAATCGCCGACTGCCATTCCCAGCGCGCGGCAGTCGGTCGGCTGCCCTACATCCACCAGTTCTCCCATCTCACATCCACCGTCCGTCTCCATCGATAAACCCAATGTCACCACCACCAATTACCGGCATTCAACTTAGCCGTACCACCACCAATGTACCACCGTCTCTGTCACTGCCGACAGATATCACACCCACTGTTCCCCAATCGTCAAGGTTTCCACCACCGCTGACAACACCCGCTATCACCACTAGTGTGTCGGTCCCATCCCAGTCACCAACCATCGATATAACCTCCACTTCCCGGCCAGCCTCAATGTTACTAGATCTTTCATCGAGACCTGCATCGTCACCACCTCCGACAGCGTACCCCACCCAACCAGCGTCACCACCTCCGACAGCGTACCCCACCCAACCAGCGTCACCACCTCCGACAACGTACCACACCCAACCAGCATCACCTACCACCACCGGTCCACACCCACTGCACTATACCGATTCTGATACCTCACCTCCACCGTCTGTCCAGTAAATTGACACCTCACAGCTCCCGAGACCCACTCTACCCGCAAACCCGATACCCAGCATACCCACCCCACATATTCCTACCACCTCGCACCGTATCGAAACCTGTGCCCAACACAGAATTTTCAAACCTAAAGTTCAATTTAATTTATCCACACAAACCATATCCCCAATTCCCAAAAACCCAAAATTGGCCAAACTAGACCCAAATTAGAATGCAGCCATGTGTGAGGAGTTTAATGATTTAACCAAACAACACACTTGAGATTTGATTCCTAGACCGAAAGGGCTGAATGTGATCCGATGCATATGGCTTTTTCATCACAAATACAGATATTGGTTACTTGGAGAGGTACAAGGCAAGACTTGTGGCTAATGGTACAAATCAACAGGAGGGTATTGATTGTGGTGAGATATTCAGTCCGGTTGTTAAATCGGCTACCATTCGCACGGTTTTGAGTATTGCTATGGGTAAGCATTGGCCTATTCATCAGCTTGATGTAAAAAATATTTTTTTGCACGGAGATTTGAAAGAGACTGTTTATATGCACCAGCCGCCTGGTTTGTTTTATCCAGCAGTCCCTAATTAAGTATGTCGTCTTCATAAGTCACTGTACGGGTTGAAACAGGCCCCTCGAGCATGGTATGATCGCTTTGCACTGTTTATTTTACGGTATGCAGCAAGTGTGATAATTCTCTATTTATTTTTCATAGAGGTAGCAGCATTGCATATTTATTGTTGTATGTGGATGATATTGTGCTTACTACCTCCTCTGATTTGCAAAAAAATGAGACTATTGCCTTGCTCAAAACTGAATTTGCTATGAATGACTTGGAAAAGTTGAGCTATTTTTTGGGGATCTCAGTGACTCGATCTGCAGATACTATGTTTCTTTGTCAGTGTAAGTATGCAGAGGACATTGTGTACAGGGTCAAAATGGCAAATTGCAAAATCATGTCTACTCATGTTGACTCTAAATCAAAGCTTAGTGTTGTTGATGGTAATCCAGTGTCAGATCCCACCCTCTACATGAGTCTTGAAGGTGCACTACAATACCTTACTTTCATCAGGCCTGATATTACTTATGTTGTTCAGCAGGTATGTTTATTTATGCATGCCCTCAAAGAGCCTCATTTTACCGCCCTCAAGCGTATCATTCAATACGTTAATGGCACACTTGATTATGGATTGCATCTCTACCCCTCAGCACTGGTCAGATTGTTATCATATACGGATGCTGATTGGGCAGGCTGTCCGGACACACGACGCTCCACTTTCGGCTACTGAGTATTCTTAGGGGATAACCTCATTCATGGTCTGTCAAGAGATAAGCCACCCTATCCCATTCTAGTGTAGAAGCTGAGTATAGAGGCGTTGCAAATATAGTTATTGAGATCTGTTGTCTTCGAAACTTTCTTTTGGAGCTTCAGTGTCCCTTGCGTAAGGCGTCTTTGGTTTATTGTGATAACATATCCGCCATCTATCTATCTCATAATCAAGTTCAACATCAGCGAACCAAGCATATTGAGATGGACATCCACTTTGTTCGTGAGAAGGTTGCTCTCGGTCATGTCAAAGTATTACATGTGCCTTCCTCATATCAGTATGCGAACATATTCACAAAAGGCCTTCCTAGACAACTCTTCCTCGACTTCAGATCCAATCTTAACGTCCGGCCTCCTCCTGCTCCGACTGAGGGGGTGTATTAGCACGTGTACTAGTGTACTAGGTTACATATTTACCATATTTGTATTGTATAATTATGGTAGGATTGGGATCCTTATTATAGAAGGATTCAACATTGTACACCTATATATATTTATATTAATGAGAAAGGCTCCCCAAGGGAGATTAATGCAATCCTACACAAACTTCCCATATAATATCGAGAGTAGAGAACACAATACATTACATAGACATAATGCTATTTATAGCACTTAGATTTTTAAGCTGGGCCAAATACAGGCTTTGGGTATGTAGGCTGGTCATGCAGCTTGTGGAGGATTTTTGACAAGCAATAAATAGTTAAATAATTTAATTCAAGTGTACCATCTTCTTTCTCATTTCATAAGGTGCGGAAGGAAAAGAGTTATAAGTAGTAGCTGATGTATATTGTAATCATTCAGCCCCTTATTTTGATCCTTTGCATCTCATTTTATGTTTTAAGACTTCCTATAGATTTATATAATTTTTGAACTTATTCACATGCTTGGGGGTGTTTAAGCCTACTTAGGACCCAACTTGTTGTGTGCTGATTTTCTATTAGTGCAGCTAGCCTTCTTTGACATCTCAAAGGGATGTTGACTAGGAGACCTTCGCGGTTCAGTAGGACTGGGGTAGCTAGGACCTAGGGGAACTTACTCTTCACAGTCACGTGTCCCTGGCTATGGTCACGTAAGCATTACCTGACAATGCTTTGGTATCGCGTGAAGTGATACCATATTGAAATGTGGAACCCTAAATCTAAGAACAATAAAGTAAAGGATGGGAGGTTGACATTTGAGATTAATTACAAATAAAGGCTATATTAAAGCCTAAATCCTTAATTAATAGAGTCAAAACAAGCACGTCATAATCTATGAAGAGGACCTCAAGAGAATTAATTTCACCCTTGCAATCCACTTTTCAAAAATAAAGAACCAACAAGCTAAGCTTATCCAAAGCCTCTCAAGTCTCTCAAAGAGAAATGTAACATCCCGTACTTTCGGGCTATGGTTTGAATTGCTAGACGTATGTAAATAGTCTCGAGCGTTGGAGAATTTTTTGTCATATTCACGTGTGCAAATAAGGAAGCTTATTATATAAAAAGGATGTAGTCCCGAAATAATTTAGGACTTAAGAAGTGTGACGACGTGGAATTGAAAATAATAGTTGTATGTCTCAAAAGAGGGTATGGACTAGTGATATGTCGCATGATTATGACATTGAGTATATGAATTTTCATAAGTTATTAAGATTTAAGTAAATTGAGATCAATAATTAATGGATATTCTTGGATAATTAATAGGTGGATATGATCCATGTGTTATGAACAAGTGGCAACAATTTAGTTAATTGCATGCCAAAGGGTGTTGTGGCTTTATTTGGTAATGGGCTAGTATGATTAGTCACGGGGAGTTACATGTGTCAAGTGGGGAATATTGTTATAACTGTTAGTATTTCATTTTCATTGTCATGTTTGCATAAAAATGGATGATGCAACGTACTTCCTATTTGGAGACTTTTTCCTTTCAAATTTTATCCAAAAAAAAAAGGGAGAAACGTTTATCAACCTTGCATTTAGACAATCATCTGTAGCTTATAATTTTGTTCTTAAATGATCACACTAAAGGTTACTTTGTTTGAAAATAAAGTTATGGGAAGTTCGAGAAAGAGAAACCAAGGCTTGATCCGTAGCTACGGCCTTCTACAAGTTCGTATGAGTATCTTAGGACAGATGTCTACCGGAAGGATTGAATCGCTGTAGTAATCCAAATATTTATGTTAAGGAAAATCATTTCTTTCTTTTGGCATGTTCTAAGAAAAAAATATAACCGTAATATTGTTTCATAAATTATTCTGCTCTTAGAAATTAAGAATGTTCATGTTATTGATTCCTATGTTGAAAACATGTCTAAATATGTTCCTAAATCCTTATTGAGGTATATGGGAAAGATGTTAATGTTCACAGTGTCAGCCGAAGGTGAAGGGTATTATGTCATCCGATAAACTCAGAATGTTTTATTGTCATTCATACATTTGCATTATATTCATGTATTACCCTGGACCCACACGTGTTATATACACTACTATATGGTATACATTATATATATGTAGGGGATGAAAAAAAGGAAATGGCGTTATATACGCAACACCACCTGTAGCTGGTACAGATATCACGAAAATGAAGATGCCCAATAAAGCCAATATGATAATGATTATGCCTACAGAGGCTGAAATGATGCTCATAAAGGCTGTTATGAGAAAGAAGATGCCCAATGAGGCCAATATATATATGTATACCGCATTTGCATTGTACATGACATTTAGGAATATTATGGCCCTCAGAGGCATTCACTACGGGTCGGTTATTTCTGTCGGCTGTTGTTGTCGGCAATATCTGTCGGCTGTTGTTGTCGGTTGTTACTGTCGGCTATTTCTGTAGACAGTTTCTGTTTCAGTTTATTATGTATCTCTGTTATGATATTTCTTATGCCTAACATACTCAGTACATCAGTCATACTGACGTCTCTTTTGTCGGGGGACGCTGCGTTTCATGTCTGCTGGTTCATGTAGGCAAGGCGACGATACGTACTAGTAGGTTGCTGGTTTAGCTGATATTGGAGCACTCTACTTGTTTCAGAGTTGCAATCTGATCGTGGTATGATGTTTTGCATATGCGTATAGGTATGGCGGGGCCCTATCCCGACATCTTGTACTCTCTAGAGGCTTGTAGACAGTTGTCATATGTATAGTAGTCGTGTATGGCCATGTCGGCCTTGGTATGTGTATCGACATGATATTTGGTGATGGTCCTTGTGAGCATGACTGATTGTGGTTAGCTGGTAATTATGTGAAGAGTAGTGCTCGGTAGGTAGGGTCCGGTCTGGGTCGTGACACCAAACCGAAGGGCAGCGACAGGCACCCGAACCTTACCTTCCAGGTACCGCTAGCTGTATACTCAACATCTAACCGTAACTAATACGGCCACAAGGGCCATCACCCAGTACTCTGCTGACATATAAAAATTATAAACTAGAAAAGAGCTATGTAAAATCTTACCCAGAAAGCCCAACTTATATATATATATATATATATACACATACCAAGGCCGACACGGCCATACATGACTATTACATACAGGACACCTGTCTAAAAGCCTTTAGAGAGCATGTGATATTAAAAGGTCGGGATAGGGCCCCGCCATACCCATATATACATGAAAAATATCATACCGAGATTAGACCGACACTCCAAAACAAGGGGAGTGCTCCACTATCCGCTAAATCAGCAACCTACTAATGTGGATCGTCGCCATGTCTAGGCGAACCTGCGGGGATGAAACACAGCGTCCCTCGACAAAAGGGACGTCAGTACGACTGGTATACCGAGTATGTCAGGCATGAATAATAGAATAACAGTGATATAACAATAAACTGAAACAGAAATAGTCGACCCATAGTGAATGCCTCTAAGGGCCATAATATGCCTAAATGTCATACACAATGCAAATGCGGTATATATATATATATGTATATATATATATGTATATATATATATATATGTATGTATATATATATATATGTATGTATATATATATGTATGTATGTATATATATATGTATGTATATATATATGTATGTATATATATATGTATGTATATATATATATATGTATGTATATATATATATATATGTATGTATATATATATATATATATGTATGTATATATATATATATATATATATATATATATATATATATATATATATATATATATATAAGGGCATCTTCCTTCCCATAACAGCCTGTGTGGGCATCATATCATATCGGCCTCTGTGGGCATCTTTCTTTTCGTGATATCTGTACCAGCTGTAGGTGGTGTTGCGTATATAACGCCATTCCCTTTTCTGATCCCCTACATAAATATAATGCGTACCATATAGTAATGTATATAACACATGTGAGTCCAAGGTAATACATGAATATAATGCAAATGCATGAATGACAATAAAACATTCTGAACTTATCAGATGAAATAATATCCTTGTACCTTCGGCTAACAAAATATTAACATATTTCTCATATACTTCAATAACGACTTTAGGAACATATTTAGACATGTTTTTTTAACATAGGAATCAATAACAGTAACATCCTTAACTACTAAGAGTAGAATAATTTATGGAACAATATCACGGTTACGTTTCGTACATAGAACATGCCAGAAGAAAGAATTATTTTGTCTTAACATATCCGTGTCGAGTCACCAACAACACAATTTACGCAGGTCGTCTAGCGTCTTAACCTTAGCTTCACTTAACTTCACTACAGAGTAATTCTCCGAAAGAAGTGAATGAACTATGTTGCTGTGCGTTATGAGAGTTTCAGTACATACTTCATTATTTAACTTTTTGTTCAACAAGTATGAGACCTTGATGTATATCTTCCTAATGGGTCGTGGGTCCCACCATTATAAAATAACTCTAAAATTACTTTCCACCGCAAGTTGCCAACACACAATTAAACTACATAATAACCCGTAGTTTTTTCTTTAGGTTGCCACGTGTAAAGCCAATCAAAATCTCTTATCCACTTAATCAATTACACACATAATTAATTTCTTAATCTCAATTCACTTAAATCTTAATAACTTATAAAATCTTCATATACTTAATGTCATAATCGTGCGATATAACACCAGTTCATAGCCTCTTTTGACCCATACAAAATATTTTTCCAATCATCGCCGACTCTCTTATTAAGTCCTAAATTATTTCGGGAATTTTATCTTTTTATATACTAAGCTCTTGTGATTATGACATAAATTCCCCAAGACTCGGGTCTTGCTTGCATATGTCTAGATGCTCAAACCATCCCCGAAAGTACAGGGTGTTACAAGTATCAATATTCATCAAAATCTAAGAAATGAAATGACCTAAGCTATCTATTTATTGCTTAGACTAGTTATTACATAGAAGACTCAAAAGTGGCACTTCAAAGTTTTGCAAAAAACAACCAGAATTGGCTCGCTGTCAACTTGTGGCTTCCATCTGTGACTGCAAGCCACATGTTGTGCATGCGTTCCACATGTTGTGCCAACTTCTCCTTCCTTCTCCCTACTTCATGTGGAGTCTTGTACTTTCATTTTAGCACGTTTTTGAGCTTCAAACCTTCATTATAAACAGCCTATAAGCCTCTGAAGTAGCGACTTGATGAAATGTTCATGAACTTCCTAGCTCGTGTTTGTGTGCAAGTTCTTGATGAAGCTTGGCTTGCATCATGAAGTCTGATTGCGATCGCACAGGGTTAGAGTTTCACGTATAAATTGGATTGTTTCAGATTTTTACTATTCCACTATTTTTGGATCTTGGGAGCTCGGTTGGAGACGCATATTGAAAAGGACTTAGATTTTAATTAAACGCGGGGTAATTTACTTTTGGGTTGACTATGATTTAAATCGCGCATTAGATTTTGTTATTGAGTTCAATGGCTTTATTTGATGTGTGAATTATTCTTTTGAATAGAGTTGAGCCATTTGGAGAGTTTCGGACATGGAAAGCGCTTATGGAGGATTAAAGCTACGCTCAAACCGATGTAAAGTTAAGACGTCGATAAATACTTGTTGTTGTTGGTACGCCTAAGGGAAATGGTTATGTGCCATTGCAGCATGCAGCTTAGTAAAAGTGGGTCGTGAATATATCTAGCAAATTGGTTATTTATACATTGGGGAAAATTACACGTACCATTGGTGGAAAAAAGAAAATAGAAAGAGACGGCCATCTTAAACATGATAAGCAAGTCACCAGTGATGACAGCTTTGTTTGTTCAATTTGTATTGTAGTGTCCTAAAATAAAATGTCGCTAAGATCCTTACAAGTCCACAAGCTAATATGTTATAACTTATAACTAATTAACATAATGACCCTTTACCGAAAAATGAGTCGAATTAAGTCTACTATTATCTTGATAATGAAATTGAACTCACATCAATCCTTTCTGAAGACTTCTTGTACGTATAAAATGTTGGGAGCAAAGGAAACTCAAGAGCTACCGTGAAGAATATTGAGTAACGAAATGATGCTTGGAAGTTGTAGGAAGAAAACTATTTCGATTGTGTATTTTCGAGAAACCTTTTTTTTCGCATCTGTTTATGTATTTTCGTGCATATGTCTTTTTGCTCAACAATGGTGTAATGGGGTGTTTATATAGGAGAGGGAGGGGCTGTTTTCGTTTCTTTGCTGAAAATCGCCTCCATAATAGCCAAATAATGGCCATTATGGAGGTAGTAAAGTCACCAACATAAATGGGTGAAAGACCAACTGTTTTGGCCATTATAGGAGGAGTAATTCAGCCAAAATAAATGGCTGAATTGAGTGCTTGGCATTTCTGTTTTTGACCGTCGAAATTCGATTTTTCGGAAACTTCGGGGACCAAGCGTACATCTTGAAACTTCGGGGACCAAACCGCACATCCGAAAGAATTCCGGTCCAAAGCGTATATCGAAACACGGGATCAAAGCGTACTTCGGCCCAAAAAGATAATATCGAGAAGACCCACGGCCCCACGCCCACGACCCGTGACCCGTGACCGTGACCGTGACCCGAGAACCCGAGAACCGGAACCGGAACTCGGAACCGGACCGGACCGAATGGGACGGGCGGGCGGCGGCGGCGCGCGTGTGGTCTTTCCTCGAACCGAAGCACATCTAGGTCCTCCTCCTTTAAACACATGGGATACCCCTTGGGGTCCCAAACCCCAAACCAATTTCGAATCTTATATACACAACAATTCTTTCTTCCTCTACCGATGAGGGAGAATTACACACAATACCACACTTTCCATGCTTCAAACACCTTACTTCGTGAACCAATATCTCTTTCATTTCTCAATGAAATTTGACGATTCTTGGCCCTACGGTTATCTACGTACTTAGTAGATCATGCACGTGTGTGAAGAACCGGATTCTCCAACATACGTTACACTAGTGTTTAAGCCGTTAAAGTTGGTCGGTCGCAACTCCCGCCAAAGGCAAATTTCCAACAATCCCCTCTTTAAAGAGATTTTGGCGCACTCACATGGTGTCTTTTCATTTCCGGCAATATTTCGGCGGACCGATGTTGCATAAGGAGAGGTAGCCTCGCCTTTGAACCTTCCATAGTTGAATACCATCGGACTTACTTTACCGTGCGGTGAACGTGATGTCTTGAACCGTCGGTGTTTAGTGTAAGCCAAGACAACGGTACCAACACAACAAATTCCCTTACTCTCTTCTTCGTAATGTTTTGTCCGTTTTGGCCATGGACAACGTCTTGGATTCTTAAGTGCGTTCAATTTGAGGCGGCCGTCCTCGCACTTAAATAGGTGGTCTCCTACAAGGTATCCCCGCTATACCCCACTTCACAAGTGTTAGGAACCATTAAAAGTTTTCCAAAGACCTAACCTCAACCGTTGAGGATCATTACGGAGTTTTGAAAACTTAACCTTTACCCATACTTGCGAGATAGCACTTAACGTCTATCGCGGGAACGGCTTTGGATTTGGTGTTTCTTTTCGAAATCACTATCCGAAGTGCTCATGCTTCGACCGAAGCGATCAACTCGAACCTTTACAACTTAGTTTTCCCATTGAACCAAATTACGGGATCTCCGGTTCGTAAGGTTGGGTTTCCACCGTATTGGTTCGTATACTTTGGGTTTTAAGCCCATTCCCTAGAACGTGCAGAACACTTGATCTCCGGGTAGTCCCTTAGTTAGTAAATAAGGAAGTGACACCGTGATGATCAACCGCGCCATACGGTCTTATGTCTCCGACGCATCGTGACAGATATGTCCAGACGCCGTCATCCGTGTCCTTCCTAAAGCCGACCGGCTAGCCACGTGTAGAACCGCGAAGGCACGGGTTTCTCCCAATAAGGGACGTCCTCTAATGAGTCGTGAAGCTACTCAACTTCTTTCATGCTTTGTATAAAGCGATAAACTCCGATACCATCATGAATCGGTCGATGCAAGTTTGCTTAGAGGATTTTCCAAGACCCACCATACACATTTACTTGTGACTTTGGTGTTCTTCGATATCCGATGTCCGCTTTGCATCTTGTGTTCTCTCGTAACCGCTGGACATCCAGAATACTATAATCCGTAGATAAGCGAATAATTCGGATATCGTCATATCCGACTTAACGCCTTCTATTGATCATGTATTAAGATCATCGTGAACCTTAGTTCAACCGATCTGTTTGTTGGACGATACCTGGTCGGTTGTAGTGTGTACAATACATTGAACTACACGTGACCCGAGCATATCGCTCCTTGTCTATGGGTGCACCTTGATTCCAATCGGTTCTATGATTCATATCTATTGGTGGCTTCAACGAGATCGTCAACTATTGACCATCCATTAGATGTCCTAGAAATCCAATTCCTAAGAAGTCATCTCGTGATACACATATCTTTCATATCGAGACTTTGTTTCAATATGATTTTCACTCTCAGATCGTTGGTTTTCCAACTGTTGGCTTTCTAACTTCGAGTCAATGTTTCGTGGTCGATTCATTGTTTCGTTTTATCCGAGACTTTCGGGACCAAAATGTTAACATTTCGGGGACCAAAATGAAAGTTCGGGAAGAAGCCCAACAACAAAGCAAACCAACTCGATCCTCTTCTTCCAACTCTCCGATTTGGAAGGTCGTTTCAACACCCATGCCATGTAAGATTACAATGGCCCTGGATGTGAAGCTACTCACAGGGAGCACTTTTTACAACCCAAAGGTTCTTTTCCGGAGGAAGATTAACTATTACACACGTATGGTTCTATATATGGAATCTATTTCTCCCTTTAGCTTTCTTTCCAAAGCGGCGCTTTTGGAGATAACAATTATTTGTTAATTGTCCATGGTTCGTTCTCAACCATACAAGCTAGAAGGACTGGAACAAGTCTTTGTCCCCTCTTTGCTCCGTCTTGGTTCAACATCTAGAATCCCCGAGTTCGCATCCGGAATATTAAGTTCCGGATAGACAAACAACTTTCGAGTCATGAAGATACGGAACGTCTAGTTCCGGACATCGAGCCCTCGCGGGTTCTTGTTAACCTTGAGCAATTACTCCTTTTTCCTATTTCAAGGAAAGTTATCTTCAATGAATTCAAAGATTCTTTGACGCCAAGAGGCGATCAACACTATCGTTATTTGCGGATCCGGTGGATATGCAATCTACGTGCTTAGGTACAACTTGACATGTTTCAGTATTCCAACTTTTACCAAGCCACCCCACATAATTTGGGCGTACGACTTTGCGCTTGGCTAACACCGTTGGACTGAAGTGAGAAATGAGCAGTCGTTTAATGAACGATGCTTCACATTCTCCCCCTCTATCACTACGAATTTCTCAATCCCGTAGGCTTAGTTGATATTCAACTTCTGCTTTGTAGCGCTTATCCGCTTCAACAACTTCATCTTTGCTTTTCAACAAACAAAGGATTCCATACGTTGTACATCATCAATAAAGATCACAACGTACTTGTCTCCCCCCTCTATTTTGTATAAACTTCAAATCACCCAATTAGGTGTGACTAAGTTCTAGAGGAGCGGTGCTTCTTTCGCTATTCCCTTGACGGAATTTGGAAAGGTGATTTTGCCTCTTCATCTACCTCACATTTATTTAGAGGGTTTATGTCGACAGAAGGCAACAATCTCAACATCGTTAGCTTTTGAATGACTTGCTATTTAACCTGTCTTAATCTATGATGGCATAGATGCACGAATTACAAATATATCATTCATTTGGCTACAAACGTACTGTACCATTCTTAGTTATTACAGACCTATTGGACTAGTCTCAAACTAGCTTGACCAACAGCGTCCCTTAAACCAAGTTAGGAATATGTATCACCTCATCTTAGAGTGATCACAATCCATGAAGTCCTATTGAGGACAACCTCTCCAACCCCTTCTACTTTAGAGGTGGCGTTGCTTCACATGAACAACCTCTTGCCCGTGGTTTGGGCATAACCGGATCATATGTGATCTAGATACTCTGGCCCACTCTAGTTTCTTTGGCAGACTGAGTGTCCAATTTCTTTACTGCCTTTATTTAGGCCTTCAGATCATTTAGGACCTGGAAACTCTGGCCCACCTTACTAGGTGTCCATTACTTTTCCTATGAAATGAATTCTGGCACCACTCCAGTCACCCGGAGGCTTTCTATGACTGAGTGTCCAATATCATCATATCAAAGGAATTTTGGCCCACTCCAGTCGCCCGGAGACTTTGTATGACTGAGTGTCCAATATCATCCTATCAAAGGAATTTTGGCCCACTCCAGTCGCCCGGAGGCTTTATGTGACTGAGTGTCCAATATCATCCTATGAAGGATCTTCTGCCAAATAGTATGACAGGCTCAACGTCATTAACTTTTAGACTTCTTCCGTTATGATTGGTGCCCAGATAATTCTTGGCGCTTACTTAAGAGTGGTAATAGTTTTCGCACAGTTAGTGGATCTTTCTCCATCGTATGTGCGAACATACTTTACACATTTTAACAATTACACTTAAAAGAACGGATCTTTTTAAGTCATTTACAAAATCCAATCTTTAAATGGAAAAGAAGATGAGATTAAACTTCTGATTTGTTAAAGCATAAGGAATATAAATTATTTTCATATTCCTCCTTACTTTAATCCATTTTTAATCAGACATCATTTAATCTTTATTCTTGACAAGTAAGAAAAATACTTATCATTTACTCTTTATTCTTGACAAGTAAGAAAAATACTTATCCCAATTTTTGGATTCTGGCTCACTTCAGTCACTTCATCAGACTGAGTGTCCATTTCCTTCTCACCATTATTCGGATCCTTTGTCTGGGACAGATATAGGCCTTCTGCTACAAGATAGAATAACATCTTCACTCTTCTCCTCTTGTCCCGCTTGACATCCTCGAGCTCTCGAGAGCGCTTGTTCCCACCAGTCTTGGTAGCGGTGACACCATGAACACGTTCATCATCATCACTCTCTTCTACCAAAAAACCATTGCCATATCCAGATTTGGTCACACAATTTTTGACCGACATCTTTCGAATACTAATAGTAATACAATACAACTATTGTCTTAAGTTGTTGGGAGATTTTGCTCTATGGTACTTTATAAAGCAGTACGGGAAGTATTTAACTATTACAAGTATTCGAAAGGATAAATAAAGATTTCAATAATTCAACATGGAATCTGAAATTACAATCGTTACACAAGTAAAAAGCTGAAATTCCAGTTTTGTAGAAAGACGAAAAAATGTAAAATGTTTTTCCGAGTCGAGTGTAGCACTGTCCTTAAGACAATATTGCCCCGTATGTATCCTTTATACGTCCCTGGACAATTTGTCTCCCAAGATAAAACAGCAATGGAACCCTTGAGCAAAGGAAACTCAAGAGCTACCGTGAAGAATATTGAGTAACGAAATGATGCTTGGAAGTTGTAGGAAGAAAACTATTTCGGTTGTGTATTTTCGAGCACCGTTTTTTTTTACGCATCCGTTTATGTATTTTCGTGCATATGTCTTTTTGCTCAACAATGGTGTAATGGGGTGTTTATATAGGAGAGGGAGGGGCTGTTTCTTTCGCTGAATCGCCTCCATAATAGCCAAATAATGGCCATTATGGAGGTAGTAAAGTCACCAACATAAATGGGAGAAAGACCAACTGTTTTGGCCATTATAGGAGGAGTAATTCAGCCAAAATAAATGGCCTGAATTGAGTGCTTGGCATTTCGTTTTTGACCGTCGAAATTCGATTTTCCGGAAACTTCGGGGACCAAACTCGTACATCTTGAAACTTCGGGGACCAAACCGCACATCCGAAAGAATTCGGTCCAAATCGTATATCGAAACTTCGGGATCAAACCGTACTTCCGGCAAAGTTTTCTCGGCCCAAAAAGATAATATCAAGAAGACCGTGACCGTGACCCGTGACCGGACCGGACGGGCGGGCGGCGGCGGCGCGCGTGTGGTCTTTCCTCGAACCGAAGCACATCTAGGTCCTCCCTCCTTTAAACATGGGATACCCCTTGGGGTCCCAAACCCCAAACCAATTTCGAATCTTATATACACAACAATTCTTTCTTCCTCTACCGATGAAGGAGAATTACACACAATACCACACTTTCCATGCTTCAAACACCTTACTTCGTGAACCAATATCTCTTTCATTTCTCAATGAAATTTGACGATTCTTGGCCCTACGGTTATCTACGTACTTAGTAGATCATGCATGTGTGAAGAACCGGATTCTCCAACATACGTTACACTAGTGTTTAAGCCGTTAAAGTTGGTCGGTCGCAACTCCCGCCAAAGGCAAATTTCCAACATAAAATTCTCATACAAAGAATTTAACTCATAAAACAAGTCTTGCCCCCTTAAAAGTATCTTTCTTTTTCTTGTCATTAATGGGCCGTTTGGTAGAGTGTATAAGAATAATATTAAATAGGGTGTATTAGTAATACTGACATTAGTAATGCTAACATTAATTATCCAGAATTTATTTATTATCCACCGTTTGTTTTGATGTATTAGAAAACTAACCTGCATTGCATAATTTCTATAAATAATTGGTTGTTTACAAAAACACCTCCATACACTATAAGAAGAAAGACATTTGTTAATAACATTTTTGTTGTCAAATGTTGGATGTTGTTGCTAAAAGTACTTTTCGCAATAACAAAGGTTGTTGCATGTCGTTGCAATAACCTTCGATACGAAAAAAATTCGCAATAACAAATTTTTTTGGTTGTCATTTATGTTTTTAGCAATAAAATATTAAAATGTTATTGTCATTTACGTTTTTTAGCAATAATATATTTTTGTTGCCAAACTTTTATTGTCAATTCTATACTTTCTTGTAGTGATATACAAATGTGAGAGACTTTATGGACAATTGTGTCTTTAGTATACATTAAATACAATTTCATTGCTAATATTATAGTAATACACAAAGCTAATGACTTTAAAATCCATGCATGAATTATTATTATTGGATAAAATATGAAAGGAAGAAAAAAATTCTGATGCACAGTACACTAACCAGTCACTTGTTTAATTTCATGTGGGGGAAAGTCATCTATTATAAAATCATATCCTCACTCAGAAAATCATTATTAAACCCTAATTATTGGCAAGACTTCAATCATTCAACTAGTTTATGATTCGCCCATGTGTCGCTCCATGTTTGGAGATTGACTCTTGATATTCGTCAATTATTATGTTTTATAATGGTGCGGACATAGAAGAATGGCTGTATTGCACGTTTCCTCAATTCGATGTATCACACGTCTGTGGGAGCTGAAAACCAGAGTCTTTGTTTAAATATACTGTACTAAATAAGTTGTTTTCACGTGAAACTTTTTGATAGCTACGTATACGTACAAGACAGAAGAATATACTAGCTCCAATAATTCATCTTATTAATGGTACTTTTATACTTTTTGTCATATGCGTTTTATTTTTCTATTCATATATTGTGCAACTCTTTTTTATCGTTTCATGCTACTTTTGTACTTTGTCTCGTCAAGTTCTCCTGCTCTATGTTAGCACTTCAATTATCTCTTTTTCTTTTGCTGCTTATTTTCTTGGGTACACTTTTCTTTTTGTTGCTTATATTCACCTTTGGATGAATGGCAGCTAACATGTCACATGGGAGGGTCAGCGAGGGATAGGAGTACAAATAGTGAAAATTGGGTGCGCCCTTATTATAATTCAAAGTTTTGTTATTGTTTAAAATGTAACTGAAAATAATTAGTCTAATGTAGATGTAAAAAATGAATAAAAGTACCGCTCAATTAATATACGAAAAAAATTCAGCATCTTGTGTCACATTCAAAAATCTCTTTTGCCTGAAATTTTTAGTATAAAAATGAACTTTATAACTCTGACCTTAAATTTTCAATCATAAAAGCACAAACATTATGATTTTGTCTTTGAGTTTTTAATTGTAAAAACAACAAATTTTATAGGTGGTATCTGAGAAATACAAAAATGTACAAGAAAAAAATTCATAAAGGTCCATTGCCTCCTAGACATTAAGAAAAAGACAGATAAACATTACTTGGGAAGCGATTTAAGCCTAACCCTAGAACGCACTTTTAGGATTAACAACCTTAACCAATTAGTAACGAGGTAGCAAAAACGAGACTTGATATGTTTAAAAACTCAGGACTTCCTCTCCTTTCCTAATTAGTAATTTAATCTATCTCATCCCACCCTTTTTCTTTTATTGTGTTTGTATGAGGTAGTTCAATCATTTCAAAGTTATATTCTACTATTAGTTTGTATATAATTTGTACTTTCATTTTGTGAAAGACTTTGTAAGTTATATCAAAGTTGTACAATTATATACTTTATTTTACTAAAAGTTTGCCTTTCTTTTCTCAAATCTTGTTTCTTTCTTCTGCTTTCTACATTTATATTAATATACTGTACCTTTTCTTTAACTTTTATTCATCTAGAATAACTAATAAACGATTTTGCATGCTTAACCACTTAGTTTTATTTAGATAGTCAATCGACTAATTCTTTTTGTATCTTAAGTACTTAATCCCATTCTGCTTAAATCCAAATATATTACAGTTGTGGATCTCAAAAGATGCCTAACACTTTTTTTGTTGTTGAGGTAATTGGAATCATTATCCGAGATCTCAGGTTACACATGAATTTAAGTTATTTGCAACTAGTCATAGTAAATGGGTGCCCTTATGCACCTTAATACATTAGGTGAAAGGTGCATAAGGGAGGAAATTTTTGGGCCAAAACTAGTCATAGTAAATGGGTGCCCTTATGCCCAAGTGATAAATTTTTGCCTTGAGCCTCGGTGATAGAAACGGCTACAGCCTACAAGCCAACATGTAATTAACAACCATTCCAACTCCTAAAATTATTCTTGCTACTCTTAATTAAAACATTCATGTCAGCATTTTAATTTTTAACTAGCAAGCCACAAGATATTTCATCGATCTTGACTAGCGATTCACAGGGTATTTCAACAACTTGGGTCAAAACCGCAATAACGGTGGCGGCAAAAAGGGAGAAAATAAGAAAAATAATGGCAAGAACCGCGGCGACAACCGGCAGAATGGTGGTGGCGGAGGGGCTCCTCGCGGTGGTCAGCAGCAGTTCTGGGCCCCACAGTGGGCCCCTATGCAGTGGCAGTGGGCCCCACAGTCGCAGTTTGGGCCCAGTCAATTTTCTCCCAACTGGCAGTGGGCTGCCCCAGCAGTCCAGGCCCAATTCTACCTGGTCCACCTACAGTCAGTTTTCTGGGCCGAGGCAGCAAGCCTTGGGCCTCGGCCCCCGCAGGCCCATCACGTCGCGGCACCCACGTCTACCGACATCGAAGTCGCAATGCACACACTTGGTTTAAATCCTCCGAACCCAAATTGGTATATGGACACCAATGCCACTACCCATATGACATCCGATTCAGGTACGTTCTCGTCTTATTCCAATTTGAGCAACCCTCGCGGCATAATTGTGGGTACTGGTAATTTTGTTCCAATTCGTGGTTATGGTCATAAAACTTTATCTCCCCCTCATCCTCCTCTTATCTTGAAAAACACCCTACATGCCCCAAATTGATTAAAAATTTAGTCTCTGTCCGTAAATTCACTACTGACAATTTCGTTTCTATTGAATTTGATCCATTTGGTTTTTCTGTGAAGGATTTCAAGACTCCTCTCATTAGGTGTGATAGTAGGATTTCAAGAACCTAATTCGAACGAGAAATCAAAATATTCAGTATGATAATGGCAAAGAATATGACAATGGGGTGTTTCGGGAGTTCTGTGCTAATAATGGGATCAATTTTCGGTTTTCTTGTCCTCATACGTCTTCACAAAATGGGAAAGTCGAACGCAAAATTCGTTCCATAAATAACATTGTCCGAACTTTATTAATTCATGCTTCCGTTCCCCCGTCTTTTTGGCATCATGCTCTACAAATGGCTACATATCTCCTTAACATAATTCATTCCAAAAGTTTGACATATTCCCCCCGCCCCCCCTTCAAATTTTATATAATAAAACTCATTTGTATTCATATCTTCGGGTTTTTGAGTGTTTGTGTTATCCGTTATTCCCGTCCACCACAAATAACAAATCATGAGAGATGTATAACACAGGAAACATTACCCAGGATTAGGTCATAAAAGTATCCCTTCCCCCTCGATCATTTGTACATCATCTCATTTTCATCACTAAAGCTATTGCTTTCGCTCCATTATCGTTCTCAGGATCTTAAGTTCATAAAGTTCCTATATCCCTGTGATGTTTCCAGACAACTCCCCCAGAGGCGCAATAATAAGAATTTTCTACTTTGCTTGGTTCGATTACTTTGTTCATTATTTCAATTTATCACGTTCTATCAACTTAATCGGGCAGTTTAGCATTAAGAGTATCATCGTTTGATAATCTTAATCGGCGTATCCTTGAACTATGTAAACAAATTGAATTGCTATCCTAAATTACGAATTTAGGGGTAAACAATCTCCACTTACCAATCAAACATGGGAAGAAACACACAAGAAATTATTTTGTAGGAAAACATTGTTTACCAAACGCACTCTCTATTTTTATATATTGCCAGAACTGGCAACTCATTTTCACGTTACTTTTGTACTTTGTCTCATCAAGTTCTCTTGCTCTATATATGTTGGAAAGAAAATGGTAGGACTTCAATTATCTTTACTTTTTGTTGCTTATACAATCACTTTGGATGAGTGGGAGTAAAATGTCACATGGGCGGGTCAACGCGGAAATTGGTGGTTCAGCTACTTTTTCGACCGTTATTCAAAATTTAATTATCATTTGAAATGTAATTATAGATAAGTACTTCTTTATGTGAAAAATTAATTAGAATATAATATCCAAATTAATACAATAATAAAAAAAAATTCAACATATTATGTTGGATTTGGAATTTTTACAAGTGAACTCCAACACACTCAAATGAAAAAATAAAATAATCACAAATCCATCGATTACTTCGTCCATCTTAATGTTGTCAAACTCTTATTACCACAACAACAACACCCAATGTAATCCCACAAGTGCTAAGTGGAGTCCGATGAGGGTAGCATGTACACAGACCTTACTTCTACCCTTATGGAGTAGAGATGTTGTTTCCTGATAGACCATCAACTTAAAAGACGTGTAGTCAAAACATTATAGAAAGAAAAATAACGACAACAAAATAACAAGATAAACACCACAAATAAGGTAACAAGTAATAGTAAGAATTGAAGACTAAGATACTATGCGAATAACCTCCACACCGTCTTATCTTGGGTTATGTCCTCAGTAAGCTAAGACGAGTCATGTCCAATCTAACACTTCCCCCAGTTCTTCTTCGGCCTACTCTATCTCTCCTAAAACTTGCTAGAGCCAACCTCTAACACCACTCCTCATTGGTGCATCCGCGCACCTCCCCGACTATTTTTTGATTAATACAGTTTCTCTTCAATAAATGCGATATCCTTCTGTAAACTTGTGTAGTGTTAGAAACAAAGACGACTCTAAGATTTCTATAATATGGGTGCACTACTAAAGAAAGGAGAAAAAAATGCATTAAGTGGAATTGATCTTTGTTTCTCTCGGTAAATAACTAAGCTTATTTTAGCCAAGTGCACTATTAAACCTTTTTGTAATATTAGATCAATTTTAAAAAATATATACATAAATGTCTAATTTTACGAAAACTATAAATTCACGTGCAAAAAATTCGCCCCTCATTAGAAATGTATAAAATTCTGGAAAAAGAAAACACAATCGTGATAGCGATTTATGAAAATAATGCAGTTCTGAAGTCCAAGAAAGAATCAAGTAGAAAGAAATATGATTGTCACGAGATACTATGCGTTGGACAAAGACGAAACATCAAAAACAGAGTGGTACACTTTAGAGTTTGTCGCAGCTAGTCCATGCACCAATACATATGTGCTTCATGTTCTCTGTTTGGATTTTCCCTGTTACTTAGAGATGCTGCACTTAACATTATCGTTTTAATTATATTTTTTAGAGAATATTTTTATTTATTTATTATTTCTTTTTCGAGTTGTGTAGTGTGAAACCTGATCTTATTATAATCTTTTTCTTCTTAATTGAAAACATATATGAACGGTGATTTTATTATAACAGGTGTACAATTTTTTTTTGTTTTTAATCTGGTGTCCGATATCCGTCTCGATTAGCACCACGTACGGCTCATTTAAAGGAGAAGAGCTTCTTAACATGATTTTTTTCATACTCAAAGCTCGAACTCGAGACATTTAATTAAGAATAGAGGAAATAATCCTATTCATTCCACAACAATCATGGTTGGTAGCTTTATGTACAGTTGGTTATTCCTTTACATAACATGAGTCAAATTTATTTCACTAAGTCCTTCACAATCAATATTAGCTAATTTAGACCGGGTCGACAGTGAGTAGGTGAATTTGTATAAATTGTATTGAATGAGATCCGGTCAATCATAAGCGGGTGATCAAAATTTAAAGTTTATGGATTCTGAATTGTTACGGAATTCATAACTCGTCTTAGTTACTAGATTTACAATTAAATATATGTACATATTTAATAAATTTCTAATACAAACATAGAGTTTAGGAAAAAAACAACTACTGGGTTCGTGTGAACCTGTAAATAATATGTAAAGAATGGATCTTTGGCCTAACTCAATCCCAAAAGCTAGCTTGAAGAGAGGAGGATTGTTCAAGCCATATAAGGAGACCAAGGATCACTTAATCCACAGATGTGGGAGAACTCAACACTCCGCCTCACGCCCAGGGCTGGACATCTGGAGCATGGACAATGTTGACACCCAATTTTGTCCCGTCTTTTCTAATTTATTTGCAATTTTAAATATTTTTAACACCTCAAAATAATTTTAATCTATATACATACATGCGTATATATATATATATATATATATATATATATATATATATATATATATATATATTATTATTATTGTTCTTATTATTATTATTATTCGCATTTTTTACTGTCATTTGCATTTTTATCACAATCATAAGTTTTATCCGAAAATTCTATGTTATTCTATTTTCCGCAAAAATGGCATCGCATTTCTATTTTTTATCAAGCATTAAGCACTTCGCAAATATTATATTTTATTATTATCACATCGTTATATCCTATTTTAAAAAATAATTTGCATTTTTCTTCAAAGCTTTTTTAATATTAAACCCCTTTTATATTTTTTAACCCATAACCCATTCATTTCCCAACCCAAAACAATTTCTACCCAAACTAATTTCACCCAAAACCCATTTTCTCCCAAGGCCCAACAATCCATTCCTTTATTTCCCCAACCCACAAAACTAAAACACTCTACTAACCTAACAAAATCATCCAAACCGAAGCTCAATTCTCAAGACCAACCCGTGACCCAACCGGTCAAGCCCCAGCCCATACCCGAACAAATCCAACCCGCCGGCCCCAAAACCGAAGCCCACTCGACCCCCTTCCCTTTATTCCCCCCAAAACTAAACATAACCCCTAAACCAGCAAACCCTACACACTCTCTTTCTCTTCAACCCCCATCAGCCGCAACCCTCATACCTGCGACCCCACACAACGTCGGTCACCTCACCCGACACCACCACCGACCCCCTCTGCCCCTGACACCACCAACCCATTCATCCCATACCCTTATCCCACAAAATCCGCGACCCATATCCCCTTAAATCCGTCTTAAATCGTCACTTTATTTTGAAATTCGAACTCGTTCTTGAACGTTGAGGGGTACGGATCCATCTATAAATACCCCCCTTTTGTTCTACGTTTGAGAGGAGGATTTTTGGGGAGGTCCGATTCCATCTATAAAAATATTTGTTGTGTTCTTGATGAAGCTTTCGCCTTCCTTTTTATTCAAGCAATAAGTCCGAAAACAAGTCCAAATCCGAAAAAGAAAAAGAGTTTTTGTTTCGATCGAAGGTCTGTTTTTGTCTGTTTCTAGGTCAAGAATCCGATTCTCAAATCGGAAAATTAAAGTTCTAAAGTCAGTAATTTCAAATTCCTCTCAATCTCTTTTACTTTCTTTTTTGTGTGTTATATGTTCTACTAATTGATGTAACTTAGTTATTCTTGTTGTTAAATGTTTAATCTGCATTATGTATGATGTTTGGATAATCTGTCTAAATCACTTTATCGTTAAGCTATTTGGTAGATGTGTACGCGTGTTAGAATATTATTATCAACTTGTTTCTAAAAATATGATAATTTCTTAAGTGTATTATGTTAGGTTTAAGGCATGACATATTAGACCATATTCAAAATATGGTGTGATATGCGGTACTGTTTGGTACTGATTTCAGTAGGTGATTATATTCAACTTGGTAGTTATTTCATCTTTAGAACAAAGAAATGATAATGCTAGAATAGATGTACAAGTCTAATATTATTCCTTGGTGATTTGTCTGCTCCAAATGTCCATTGGACTAGTATATGATTATCCTATCTGCCTAAGTGATAACATACTTAGTGTATAACATGGCTGATACCATGTGTGCATGCTTTGGTTTTAAAAGGATCCTGTATGTTTGAGATATCATATATAGCTAGTGGTATAACTCATTTCTATGTGTTTTAAAAGGTTATTGAATTGCATGCTATCCATTCAATGTCAAGATGTCTCATCCCCTAATGTGAAAAGCTCCCGAGTCATGTTATGCCACTGACTTGGCAGGTTTGGTTCTACTTAGACCATGCCTAGGCTACTATTGGAACCATTTTGTGTCATGTTAAGAGTACCTACATGTATGCTAGCCTGATTAAGCAGTGTTCTGCTAGTAATGTTACCTTGACTGGTGTGCAGCATGAATATGTCCAATATATAACAAAAAATGGTCTTGTATGCTTAGTCTAGTCTAAATGATTCTGCACCTTCTTGAAATGTTGTCTTAACCAGGATACTTGCCTATCTTCATATCTTAAAATGTCTTCTGAACTAGTCATCTATCTGTCTTTATCTATATAAATGCTAAACTGCATCCATGACATCATATATTCCTTCTGAGTCATTTGGTTTACCATATTAGTATGTTAACTAATCTGGGCATATGTGTGTGTCCTAAATTGATAGTTCCCTTGTTTGAATTTTTCTATTACATTGCTTAGCCGGCTGAAAGTCGAGGCAAGCTTTGGGTTTGGTTTAGCCTCCTCCGATAGCTTGCCATGCCTAAGGTTCTAGAAACCTTTTGATCTTGTTGCGGCATCAGAATATGGGTGGTGGTAACCCCCCTTTTGCTGTCTTATCTTTCAAAATTGGTGTTTAATATGGTGTTTATGGTCAAATTTGCAATCCCACATCCTTAAGTCTGTTGTTTTTGTCATATTTTTTTTAGGATGCTGCTGTTAGCTGCTGCTCTTTAATGCATCTTAAGACGTCATTTATTGCTTCCCTGGTATGGTAAACATTGATGAATGGTTGATGTGCCCAACTTGCTATTGTGGCATTTTTGGGCAAAACTTGATACATTTTGGGTGTCCAGTTGAAATACTTTGATGAAAACAAATACTACACAAAAGGTCTTGTTTGATAGGAGTTGATTGAGTTGCTATACACAGCTACTGGGTTGTTGTGCTGCACTCCAGCTGCTACCTTCTTCTTTGCCAAAACAGTGGCTGCGTTTGAGGAACTGATGCTATATTTGATTAGTTTGTGGTTGTGTCCCCAGCTTTGGTTGAAAGCATATGTTGCCACTTTGTTTTATGGGCTGCTATTATGTTTCGAGTTAAACAACTGCAGCATTCTAGCCAAATTACTGCTGCATTTTTTAGCTTATTTAATGTCCATTACTGTCGTATCTCTGAGCAAAGTTGATGCTGGTTTCTTGGCCAAAAACTGTTGTTTTAAGACTGTTTCGTACAGCTGCAATATTTCCGAAAATTCTACTGATTTGAACATGATACTACACTGGCCGATGAAAAATATCTATTGATTTTGAGGCCTCCACAGTTGTAAAGACGGAATATAACTTCTGGGCAGGGATGAAACTTAAATCTTTTTCTTATTTCACCCGAGAGATCAACATGTTTAGTAGGCGAGGCAATTAAAATGACCGATGAGTTATATCTTTGCAACCACGACGTGATTGGAATGGTCTTTTTTTCAAAATTTAAGTCTGAGCCCTCCGTGATCAAAACATTCACTGTTTTGGATACGGATCTGAAGTTATTTATATTTAACTATTTCTAACCGTTTGTTCTTGACAGTTTGCAAGGAACAAAGCCAACGAAGGGCCGATACTCATCGGAGTTTATTTATTTTGTTGTTTTACTTTCTTTAATTCAGCTTTATCTTGCTCGCTCGTATTGTAATAATTATTTATTGCACTTATGTAAATAATTGAAATGCTTAGAATAGGTAGACTTAGAATTAATTAATAGGGTAGTCTAAAACTGGAAAATCGCCTCTAGCTTATTTATTTTAGGCTCGGTTAGTTCAAACTTAGATATCCTCCGCTAGTTTATTTATTTTTAGGCTCGTCATGCATATTCAAAATTTTCAAAAACAACTTTGATCATCTTCTATTTATTTTTTTCATATAAATAGGTTTATCTTTTATTTTAATTTGCAACTCAATGATTTCCAATTTTTTTTTACTTCTTTGGCATTATAAATAATTCATTTTTCTCTTTACTATTAATTGTTACAAATGCATATTTTTTCAACTTTACATGTCTTTTTATTTAATATCATACAAATGCATACTTGTACAAAATGCATTCTTTACGCAATATTTGCAAACATCTTTTCAACTTTATATACTTTTAAACCTGCATTTTCTTAGCAATAATTAACCTGAGTTTGATCGGATAACCGCAAGTTAGCGGATCTTAAAGGATGCCTAACCCATTCCCTTTAGGATAATAAAGAACTCTTACCTAGATTCTCATTAGTTTCGTAGACCTTAAAATTGAAGTTATATTGCAGCATTTATTTAATATTTAGGTGTCCTAATTCACCATAAATAATTAGGTGGCAACTCTTTAATTTACCCAGGAATCACCGACACGTTGTGCTCCGCTTTGACCCGCGCGGTCGAAAAACGGGCGCGACAGACAATATAAGAGGGGGGCCCAACATCGAAAACAATGTAAATAATATGTAAAGAATGGATCTTGGACCTAACTCAACCCCAAAAGCTAGCTTGTAGGGTAAGGATTGTCCTAGTCCATATAAGGAGTTCATGTTCCCATTCCATATTCGATGTGAGACTCTTAACACTCCCATGCACGCCCAAACCTTATTAACTGGAGCGTGAATAATATAATTTGGGGGCCCAACATCGGTGAA
This sequence comes from Anisodus tanguticus, assembly GCA_034509755.1. NCBI lineage: Eukaryota > Viridiplantae > Streptophyta > Magnoliopsida > Solanales > Solanaceae > Anisodus > Anisodus tanguticus. The sequence continues at coordinate 20,220,249 of CM067551.1, read as the reverse complement.
CAAACAATTGGAATGAGCCTGATTCTGATACTATGTAAAGAATGAATCTTGAGCCTAACTCACCCTCAAAAGCTAGTTTTTGGGGTTAGGACCAAGATCCATTTTTTACATAATACTTACCTCCGTCCCTATAGTTAATGTAGAGACAAATCCAAGATTTAAAGTTTATGAATTTCTACATACTTTAAGTTAGTTTGCAATAATAGTTGAGTTCATAATTAAATATTTAGTAAATTTTCTTAAAAAGTTACTGAACTCCTGCTATATAAGTTTTTTTTTGTCAAACTCATATACTCCATAAGTTATGCTCTAGATTCTCCAATGAGTCAACGTTAGGTTATATTCTCTAGTTGTAAACCATCATAAAGGGGTGCTGTGTAACTCATCTGAAGACAAACATCATGGCCGTATAGTTCTTAATTAAAGGACAACCCTATCTGGAATAGATATGTTTTGTTAGACTATTAACTGAAGTATCATTATTATCAACATAATTATTGATTTACACCGTCTTATCTTGAACTGTCTATCAGCTGGTTTAGATCCACATCTTTTATCCTCCTTATTAATAATGCTAGTTAACCTGGTTTAAGAAAGGCTGACCTTGTTAAACATGTGTTAGTAGCTCCCTCCATCTCATTTTATTCATAGGTTTTCTTTTTAAGAAAAGAAATATTTGGACATGCCAAAACTATCCTTAACACTTCCAATTTTAAATATGCTATGAAATTTCTATGATAAGAGCATGTCATCCAAGGTAAAAAAATTTTAAAATTAAAGAATTTTTGAATATGAAACGGTGACGATTTTTTAACAGAGGAAAAAGGAAATAGTTATATAAAATGAACCAACCAAATATTGTTTTATCTTTCGAAAATCATAACATTACCTTCACTAACAGGACGTGTGATATAATTGGTCCTCAATCCTCATCATACCAAGTAAATAAGGAAAGTGGGACATAAATGTTAGCCTAAAAGTTCAAGATAGAAACAAGAAGTGAAAAAACATGAACCTTAAACTTGTCCCGAAAAGTCGATATCAGACTGAAACTATCCTGATATACTTAAACGTGTATTTATTTATCCCTCCGGACACTCAAACCCAAGTTTAATAAATTGCATGGATGACGCTCGCCATCTAGTGCTGCCACGTATTTAATATTATAACCCCACCAACTCCGATCCATTTCAGCCATACCCAATATTTTACCCCCCCCCCCCCCATCCGATCCATTTCACCCATACCCATTTATTTTTACCCCACCCGTAAAAAACCCTATCATCAAAGAATCCAATCGACACCACTTGAAAACCTTTTAATATTTGTCGATTGCTCAATATTAGTTGGATTTGATGGTGTTTTCGAGTTCATCTTCATATTACACCTAGAATCGAAGTTAATATCAGTGATTTAAGTCGAAGGTTACACTTACTTCATCAACGAGTTAAGGGTCGACATTTTCGTCAAAGTTTGGAGGACAATCTAAAAGGTTACACCTATTTCATCGTCTACATTGCTAAAAGGTCAGCCTAGTGTCTCGTTTTATTTCTGCATAGTGCGACTAAGACAAGGGTTTTTTACAATTTTAATTTTTTTTTGAATTTTATAGTGTAAATGGTTGAATATGTTAAAATAAGTTGTAATGTGTTAACACAAGTAGTTGTGACATATGTTGTTCTGGCTTGAATATGCGAGTAGAACTAGTGTTAAAATATTGTTGTTGTTGATTTGGTTGTGGTTAAGAGTGTAACTTTACATTAAAAATTGAAGAAACTGATTACTTTGAGATTTTATCATGCTGGGGTTTTAAAGAAGGATAAAAAATCCTATATTGGTGGAGAAGTTACTGATTTCTTAGATTTTGATTTAGATAAGTTCTCCTATTTTAAATCGAGGAATTATGTGAAAGAAATAGGGTATGACCCTAAGAGATGCCTAGATTATGTGGGTGCCATTGATAGAAACTAAATCAGATAGACACAAAATGAAATTGCTGCATGTTTGGGAGATGGGGATATTTTCATTTTGTCAATGTTATGTGCATCACATGATTGAAAACCCTGTAGTGGTCCCATCCTTATTATGTATAATGCAGTGTGGAGGGGAAAAGTGGTGCGTCTTTTGATAAAGGGACTAGTCAAGACATTGGATGGTAAGGGAACACATAATGGAGCTTTTGATGAAGACTTAGATTCATTTGAGCCAATTTCATAGTTCCAAAGTACTAATCCTCCATCTCCTCCTCCTGTACAAACTACTAGCCCTCCAACTCCTCATTCTGTCCAAACAACTACTTCCCCAAGCCATCCTCCTGTCCAAATTACTACTGCTCCAACTTTTCCCCTTGTCCAAACTACTACTATTCCAACTCTTTCTCCCGTCCCAACTACTACTGTCGCAACCACTTTTAATGTCCAAGCTACTGCTCCAAATACTATCCATGTACAACCTAGTGCTGCTGAATCATCACAAACTAGGATTGTGCTTGACGATGTTGAATCTGATAGGGATATTTTAGAATCAGATATAGAAGGATTATTTGAGGAAGGGGAAGTAGATTGTGGGAGTGATGTAGATGAGGAGCTAAGGGGTTTTAGAGAGGAAATGAGAGCTAGAAAGAGAAGAAAGAGAGGTGAAAGACCTCCTGTTCCTGAGCATATTAAGTTAAGAACGGGAAGAAGAGGGACATATGTGGGGTTTGATGAATCTGAAGGTGAAAATAGAGACTCTATGGAGGGTAAGTTAGGTGGTGATGAGCCTTAATATCCTTCAGATGAGGCTGCCAGTTTTGAAACTGATCCAGATGACATAACTGATGATGATGAAGGAGTGGTTGAGCGGAGAGCGAAAGCAAGAAGAAGAAAGGTAACTAACAGAGTTGTGTTTTACAAAACTGTGTGGGAAACTGATATTCAATTTGAATGTGTTGATGACTTTAGAAAAGCTGTTACCAAGTATGCAATTGATGAACATGTTGCTATTGAAAAACATGCTAATGAACCTGCAAGGGTTTAAGTGTGATATCAAAGTTTAGGAACAAATTTAAGGATCAATCTATGCCTTTTCTCAAAAAAGAAAGTACATAAAAGTTTCTAGTATTTACTTTTTGGTTTAGGGACATGTGAGTTGATCTACAGCTATACAGGATCATTGAAATTCCAGCAGACGAGCTATCCTAGAAGGACATTGTACCATTTTTAGTGACAGTGATGGTTCATAAAATGAAAATTAAGGTATTTTGGTATATACTTGACATTGAGATAGATGAAGACGGAGAGGACGAGTTCTATTCTTTCACAAAAAAAACAAAACTATTCGATTGGTTGATTGATAAAAATGGTATTTCTAGTTGGAGATACCCCGGCTAGTGATGGAAATAACATTTTTCAAATGTATAGCGTGTCGGCAAATAGTCACTTTTTGGACCGCTAATTAAACTTTAGCCCCAATCTCAAAACTAATCAATATTTAATCACCCTTTAATACGAAAAAATATTTAAATAAAAATATCCTTCCTTAAAATACAGAGAAAAAAAAATACAGTTGGTTGATTCAATCTATTCTTGACATAAACAATTCGCACACACTCCTTTTAAAAAAAAGGTCAATACACGATACACTACACTTAAATTTATTATATTTGTTTCCAGAATATCTATATTAAACCTCAAACTCCGCAAGATGATTAGTGTTCGAAAAATCGAAAGAATCGATTATAATCTTTCTGACAAGGCTTTATCCCTCTAATCCAGTACCATATGTTGGGGTTGAAGTTTTTACAAGTAAAACTTTATTACACTTATTAGACTTCGACAGGTTAAATTTTACCATACTTTGCTGGAGGTCCTCTATGCTTTTGATCATATTTTTTCCTATAGTTCTAGGTTTGTTATGCAAACTGTGAATATCGTGCAGAAAAAGGTAACATCAGTACTCTATAATTAGCTCTTGACTAAAATGGTGCGCAATCCAATAGAATGATAAATGACACCAATTTGTCCCATGATCGATCAATTAGAATTAATTAGAGCCACCAACAATGTATATTGACGGGAAGATTCCCACGATAAGCACCAGCATTAGAATTGAGAATTGAGAACACTAATTAACTCAACCAACACTGAAAGTGACAACACATGCCCCAACACCATATCTATCAGCAGCATATTCAGCATTAACCTCATGACAACACCCCACTAAAATTTGAAGTTTAAAGTCATATGACAACACATAAAAACCTAACATGTGGCTATGAAGAAAAGAAGAAAGAAATAAACACAAGCCAAAATAATCTTCATGGGTCAAAAATTAAAATTAAGTTCAAACTCTAGGAAAGGTTCATGGATTTTGGAATTAACACAATTCAAATTTGCACATTTCAAATTTTAGGAATAACTCATGGAGTTCTGAAATGATAAATGTTCAAAATTTAGTAGTTGTTTCTAGAGTTTTTAGTTAGGGGTATCTTTCGTCCAATAGATTGTTCGCATCAAAGGAATGGCTATTTCCCTATTACATTACAAATAATGACTAAATATTAATTACTGGTTTCAAAAAATGATCATGTAATTTTGTTTCACCGGATCTGCTGCCAATATTTTTGGGATGCCAAGAAAAATAATTTTGGTATTGGGAATTCAAAGTTTAGAAAAGTGGATATCGAAATATTCCCTTAATCATGGTTAAGATCTTATCTTAGTTAATTAAATCTAGACAATTATTATTGTTAAAATGGACATGTGTCACCCCATTTAAGTTGAAATCTGGGAACTGAAGATAATAAAAAGATTGAGAGGAACTGGACTTATAAGTTGACCCTTAACCCAACAAGAGTGACTGTTATTCTCTCTGCCATCTTATCGAAATTTAAAAAGCAAAATAAGGCACTGGTAGAAATTTTATCTCCAATAAGAACAGTACTTTAAAAGATAAAATGTAAATATAATAAGAGACGGATGCAGCTTTAAGTTATTGGGTAGCTCATAATTTTTAATGCAGAGAGTAAATTTATATGTAAAAGTTCATTACTATTGTAATATATATAGTATATTTTTGAACTCATAGCTTTAAAAAAAAATTGGGTTCAATATTAAAAATTTTAATATTTGATAAAGTTTAAATCTTAGACCAACATGATCCAATAAATGGGAAGTTTTATCCTTGACATGAATATCACTAATGTATGCCCCATAATTGATTACACTTTTTGATTCTAATATCTACAGATTTTGAGAAACTTTAATGTGGTATATTCCCTAACTTTTGAATAGGGGATAGGGTAATGTATGAATGGGTTTGGTTTCAACTTTTGTTGTCGGTCAACTTTGTGGTCACTTAGTCGCTTAGTCGCTCACGGATTTGAGGAAAAAGTTTACTTCACCATCAATCATTTATGTTATCATGAGATTCTCTGGACCATTAAAAGTAAGTTCACCATATAAAGAAGATAAAGGGAAGACAATTAATCATGGATAGTAAGAGCAACCCTCCCGTTACAATATGGACCTACATTGAATATTAAAATCAAACTAATTCTAAATGATTAAAGAAACAACAATATTACCCACACGACTTTGCTATAAAATGGTGAAGGAATCAATTCAGTCTGCCATGGTCTGAGTTTTACTCCTCATATTCCTATATCCTTCTAGCTCCAATTTTATCCTTTTCAAGAAACATAAAAATACAAACAAACAAAAAAAGAGGGTAAAATATGGCCCTTCCACAGACACAACAAGACACAAAAGTTATTTCAGATGCCTGGGATTACAAAGGGAGACCTGCCCTTAGATCAACCTCAGGGGGTTGGTCCGGCGCCACCATGATTTTAGGTGACTTCGCCTTTTATTTAGTACTTTTTTATTATCTGATTCGAGTCAGTATAGGTTCATTAAGGGGTAAAAACATTGCCCGCCAAAAGACTGTTCATTCACAGAATTCAAACCAGAGGATCACACCTTTCATTATTTAGATCTTTTTGGTGTTTCTGAGATTGAGTTGTTGTATGTATAATATTTTATCAGGGGTTGAGGCTGTGGAGAGGCTAGTAACACTAGGCATTGCTGTGAACCTGGTGGTGTACTTGACTAAAACCATGCATTTAGGGAATGCTAGTGCAGCAAACATTGTTACTAACTTTATGGGTACTTCCTACATACTCACTTTGCTTGGTGGCTACATTGCTGACACTTTCCTCGGAAGGTTAGTACGCTCTTAATTTTAAATTAAAAGTCAAAAAACTTTGAAGATCGAACCATTAAATTTAATCTTAGATCCGCATACGTTTAGACATTGGGACTTTCTTTGAAAATTAATTGTTGTTTCTTAGCATCTTTTAATTTTTTCTTGGTTTAATCGTTTGCAGGTATCTTACAGTTGGCATTGGCGCCACTGTTCAAGCAATAGTAAGTATAAAACTAATCAATGTTTCTTACCGAAATAAAAAAAGAAAATGACTTCATTCACCTTTAGAGTGCTAAAGTGTTGGAAGTAATTAAATATAAACACAAATGAACCTTTTCTTTTCTCAACTACTCGATAGTTTAGTATATAAGGAAAAAATGATTTGTGTACGCTATTTTATGAGTAGTCACTCAACTTTTACTTTGTTCCACCATAGTCATTAAATTATTTCTTAAAATATCAAAGTCACTCAAATTTAATTATCACAAAAGTCACAAATATTTTTTGTCACCAAAATGTTAGCCAACTCCGCCTAGTTATCTCAGAAAATCATGAGGAGAAAATAGATGTGACATTTTCTAATGTACTTTGCCAAAGTAGAGAAAAATTTTTGTTAGAAAAGAAATTGTTCAATCACTTTTTATGATAGATGACTTAACCAACCGTCTTAGCTCAGTGATAGAGCGCGTGACTTTTAACCAAATATTTTAAGAGAGCTACTAGGTGTATTACCTAGTGTGGTTAAAAAAGAAATATGATAGGTGAGTTTTTGGAGTAAAAAAATTAGCTAGTGACTTTCTATGAAAATTAATCAAAGTTAAGTGAAAATTAATCAAAGTTAAGATTCGAGGTGATGAGCAACCTCTTGTCAATTAGATTTCATTATTAATGTAAAAGACTATAAAATTTTGTAACATAACTTAAGTGGTCGTACTAATTTTATCATTTTTATTGTTATGATGAATAGGGTGCGACAATTTTGACAATCTCCACGATAATACCAAATCTACGACCACCAAAGTGTGATTTCGGAAGCTCATCATGCATCCCGGCGGACGGCAAACAGCTCGCCGTCCTTTTCACCGCCCTTTACTTGATAGCCCTAGGCACTGGATGTCTAAAATCCAGTGTCTCGGGCTTTGGTACGGACCAATTCGACGAGTCCGACCCAAAGGAAAAAGGCCGGATGATTAAATTCTTTAGCTGGTTCTTTTTCCTTATTAACGTTGGAGCGCTTATTGCGGTGACAGTACTCGTGTACATTCAGGATAAAGTTGGAAGGCAATGGGGATACGGGATTTGCGCGTGCGCGATTGTGGCTGGTCTTGTGTTGTTCTTATCCGGTACGAGGAAGTACCGGTTTAAGAAACTTGTTGGGAGTCCGTTGGCGCAGTTTGCTTCGGTGTTTGTTGCTGCTTGGAGGAAGAGGCATTTGAAATTGCCGTCTGATTCTTCGGCTTTGTTTAATAATGAGGATATTGTTGGGGATGAAAAGAATAAGGATAAACAGAAGTTGCCTCACAGCAAGGAGTTCCGGTGAGTAATAATTTTCTCTTTAATAGCTAGTATCATGTCTCGGAGCCCGAGTCTATCAACAATAATCTCTCTTCCTCTCACAAGGTAGGGGTAAAGTCGGCATACACCTCACCCTCTTCAAACTCCATTTATAAAATTACATTGGATATGTTATTGCTGTAATCACTAGTATAAAAATAGGCAAAACTTTTCTTAAAAAAATTTATTTCGGGTATTAATACAAAATATTTTTGAAGGAAAGTATTTTTCACCAAAACTGAAAAAATCATCTTACTTTTGGTTGCCACTTTTCTTTCCAATTATTTCAACTCTGCACTTCATATCATTGCTTCCAACTACCACTTCTACATTATAGAGATATTATCCCTGAAAATATTTTAATACTCGAAAATGTCATCCAAACATATTCAATTCGCTAACATTATTAGTATCAATCTTTAGTACTTTCTTTGTCTCCTTTTAACGGACAAGATCATAAATTTCAAAAATATTTTGTTCTTTCTTAAATTTGTGTTTAATTAAATAATATCACGGGACGGGGGAGTAAATCTTTTTTCCTGACAATATTGTTGGCTCTTCAAACAAACAGATGAAAACATGTTCAATGAATAAGCACGTGACTTGTACTAGCATTTCAGAAAAGAAAATGTAATCTGCAGTTATGTAAAGAAATTAAGTTTACTATATGTGCAGTGAACTATTTGAAGTTTGAGCCAATGTCTTGCATTATTTAAAAAGTGTAGGAAAAATTGGGCCTGCTGCAAAACTATTCACATGGTAGGCCAATCTTAGATAGCTAGCTACCCATCAACCAATTCCACCACCATCTTCCAAGCACGTGGGCAACATTTTAATTACTTTGGCGGTGGCTCTTTTGTTTTATTTTGCAGTTTCTTGGACAAGGCAGCAATTAAAGATTCTGACAGTGAATTTTCCGGGACCGCGATATTGAATGACTGGAACCTAGCAACTTTAACCGATGTTGAAGAAGTTAAATTGGTAATTAGAATGTTACCAACATGGGCCACAACAATTATGTTCTGGACTGTCTATGCTCAAATGACAACATTTTCCGTGTCACAAGCTACCACTATGGACCGTCACATCGGCAAATCCTTTGAAATTCCTCCCGCCTCACTCACTGCTTTTTTCGTCGGAAGTATCATGGTGGTTATAGTGTTCTATGATCGGATCGTTGTGCCCCTTTGTGCCCGATACCTAAACAATCCACACGGTTTCACCCCGTTGACACGCATTGCAATAGGCATAGTCATGTCAATTATAGCGATGATTGTTGCAGCTTTAACGGAGATAAAAAGATTGAACGTTGCCCAATCGCAAGGGTTGACAAACAACCCGAATGCAGTAATTCCTATGAGTGTGTTTTGGTTGGTCCCACAATTCCTGCTTGTGGGAGGAGGTGAAGCTGTCACTTACATTGGGCAACTTGATTTTTTCTTAAGGGAGTGTCCTAAAGGGATGAAGACTATGAGTACTGGGTTATTCATAAGCACAATTTCGTTAGGGTTTTTCTTTAGTTCTATTTTGGTCTCGATCGTGGACAAGGTGACCGTGAAAACAAGTCCATGGTTAGCTGATAATCTCAACCAAGGGAAGCTATCTAATTTCTACTGGCTATTAGCAATCTTGAGTGTGTTGAACATGATGCTTTTCTTCTATAGTGCAAAACGTTACGTGTACAAGGAGAAGAGGCTCGCCGAAGTGGGGATCCAAATGGAGAATTCCGGCCCAGCTTGCCATTAAGTATAATTAGAAAAAGCTAGCCCATGCCTACTTCATTAGCACAGCCAATTTGCTTTTTCTTCTTCCTTTTTGTTTACTTTTCTTGTTGGGATTTTATTTCCTTTAGCCCCGCAAATGTACCATAAAAGTAGTGGCTTTCAAAGAACCCATTGTCTTTGGGTCAGGCCTACTATATTTTGCATGTAGAAATTAAACGGCAGGTTGAAAATGTTGGAATATGTAAAGCAACAACAGGAATAGTAAATAATTATTACAGTGATCGAAAGGATAAACAACAAAGAGGACAACAATAAGTTGTCAATCTCTTGATCTTGAATTGAAACTTCAAATATGGAACTTGTATTCGGAAATACAAGAACATGAACTGCTATTCTTGTGGCTGGTAGATTCGCTGAGAATACGAACGGTTAGAGTCCTTCGTCTGATAAGTTAACACCTGAAACACTTAGCAACTAATTAGATAAACCACAACATCACCGGCTGAGTCGAGAGATGGCTCTCTATCTTTAAGACAAGATTGCCCCCGTATATAGGCTTTACGGAAGTGTGGACAATAGTCTTCCAAGATGAAACAACAAACTATCAAGTGTGCAAAGCCTACACAAATGATCTCAGCGAAGAACACGAATAATGAAGATTGTTAAGAGAAGGATTGATATCAGGAAAATCTGATCTCTTTGTGGTGTTGTGAACTTATTTTTCTGTTCATATGTTCATCTATCTTCATCTATAGAATTGAACTAAGGCCTTAATTTATAGGTGTGCAAGAAGGTCTTTCAAATGCACCATAATGGCAATCAATTGCCATGTAATGGATGACATTTAACCCCCAAGTAATGCAGCAACATAATGGTCCAAGTAATGGCCATTATTGGGTGGATTCAATGACATTGAAACCCCCTTAACAGCCAAAACTTTTGGGATTCCGTCGAGCAGTCACTGCTAATGAAGCGCCGTAGCTCTGCCACATTAGCGCCACGACGCTAATTCAACACAGACTTCACTTCCACTCCGGCGTCGCGGCGCTGCAAGGGGGGCACCTTGGCACTCTGATGTCGCGGCCAAGTCCGGGAGGCGTCGCGGCCCTTCTCAGCTCCGCGACCCTTTTCGGACTCGTACCATCTTACACTTCGCACAACCCTTCCTTCGTTTACCAACGTGGAACACTTGTCATTTAGCAAATAACCGTCTATCATTCTATGTCTCAAACATTTCACTTACGTACCAATATCTCTTTCATTTACGAAATTTACGATACTTGGCACTAAGATTGCACGTGTGTGGAAACGATATTTCCAACGTGCGAGGCCTCAATTGTTCGAGTCATAAATAATGGGATAAACTTAATTCCACATTAGTAAATTTCAACAATCCCCTCTTGAAAGAGATTTTGGCGACACACAATATGCCTACTTTCAGCAATCTTACAGCGAAAAGATATTGCATCAGGAGAGGTGTTTATGCTTTGAACCTTCCCTAGTTGAATACCATCAGACTTACTTATTGCGTGGTGAACGTGATGTCTTGAATCGTCAGTGTTTAATGTAAGCCAAACAACGGTACCAACACAATACCTCCATTTATTCGTTTCTTCTTTTGTTCAGTCCGTTGTGGCCGTGGACATACTTGGATTCTTAAGTGCGTTCTTTTGAGGTGGACTATCCTCACACTTAAATAGGTGATCTCCTACAAGGTATTATGCTATACACCACTTCACAAGTATTAGAAATTATTAAAAGTTTTCCCAACCTTAACGTCAACCGTTTGAGGATCGTTAAAGGTTTGAAAGCTTAACCTTTACCCACCATGCAGGTAGCACTTTAATGTCTATTGTGGAAACGACTTTGGATTCATGTTTCTTAAACAGAAACCATAATCTGAAGTGCTCTTGCTAAAATCGAAGTGCTCAACTAAACCTTTTGCAGCTTAGTTTTCCCATTGAACCAAATTATTGGGATCTTCAGTCAGTATGGTTGGGTTATCACCACAAAGGTTCGTATTGGTTGCGTTTTTAAGCCCATTCCCTTAGACAGGTAGAACTCTTGATCTTCGGGTAGTCCCTTAGTTAAAGGGTCCGCTATATCCTTTGATTAGTAATCAAGGAAGTGACACCCGTGATGATCAACTGCCATACTGTCTCATATCTCCGACAGATATGTCCAGACATCGTCATCCGTGCCCTTCCTAAAGCCGACCGGCTAGCCAAATGTATAACTGTTGAAGGCACGAGTTTTTCACAATAAGGGACGTCATCTAAGGAGTCGTGAAGTTACTCAATTTCTTTCATGCTTTGTATAAAGCGATAACCTCTGATTCCAACATGAATCGGCCGATGCAAGTTTGCTTAGATGATTTTCCGAGACCCACCAAACATATTTACTTGTGGCTTTGGTGTTCTTCATATCTGATGTCCAGTTTGCATCACTGTGTTCTCCCAGAACTGCTGGACATCCAGAATACCATAATCCGTAGATAAGCGAATATTTCAGATATTGTCATATCCGACTTAACGCCTTCTATCGATCATTTCCAGAATTACGAGTGAACCTTAGTTTAACTGATCTGCTTTGTAGGTCGATACCAGGTCGGTTGTAGTGTGTACAATACATTGAACTACATGTGACCTGCATATATCGCTCCTTGTAATGGGTGCACCATAATTCCAATAAGTTATATAATTCATATCCATTAGTGGCTTTAACGAGACTGTCAACTATCTCACAACTGAGTTTGGAGTTAGACCAGTCGGTTAGATGTCTTAGAAATCCCAATTCCTAAGATGTCATATGTGATATCCATGTCTTTCATATCGAGACTTTTGTTTCAATATGATTTCCACTTTCAGACTGTTGGTTTTCTAACTTCAGAGTCAATGTTTCTGTTGTCAGATTCATTATTTCTGTTTTATGTGAAACTTCCAAGACCAAAATGTAAACATTTCAGGGACCAAAATGAAAGTTCAGGAAGAAGCCCAACAGTCCAACAAACCAACTTTGATCCTCCCCTTCTAACTCTCCGGTTAGGAAGACTGTTTCAACATCCATGTCACGCAAGACTGCAATAGCCCTGGATGTTAAGCTATTCACAGGGGAGCACATGTACAAGTAGCCGAGGCCTTATACTTGTCAGTAGATCCATCTCCTTTGTACTCACTTTTGAGTATCCACTTTTACAACCCAAAGGTTCTTTTCCTGGAGGAAGGTCAACCATTACACAAGTATAGTTCTATCTGATGGAATCTAGTTTTCTTTCTGTAGATTCTTCCCAAAACAACACTTATGGAGATGACAATTCTCTGTTAATTGTCCATGGTTCATTCTCAACCATACAAGCTAGAAGGCCTGGAACAAGTCTTTGTCCCCTCTTTGCTCCGTCTCGGTTCAACATCTAGAATCTCTGAGTTTTGTAGATCTGGAACATTAAGTTCCGGATAGTCAGCAACTTCCGAGTCATGTAGATACAGAACGTCTAGTTCCGGACAGTCAGGCCCTCGCGGTTCTTGTTAACCTCGAGCAATTACTTCTTTTTCCTTCTCAGTATTCTATGACACCAAGAGGTGATAAGCACTACTATTATTTGCAGATCCAGTGGATATGCAATCTACAGTCTTAGGTCCAACTTGACCTGTTTCGGTATTCCAACTTCTACCAAGCCACCCCACATTACAATATTTGTATGTGAGATCCTTTCCATGTTTCACACGGAGGGTTATCCTTATCCTTATGCGTAGTTTTGTTGAGAATCGCATTAGCGGTAAGGATCGCCTTGCCCCACATATTTTTGGCGTACGGCTTTGCGCTTGGCTAACACCATTAGACTGAGATGAGTAATGAGCAGTCATTTAATGAATGATACTTCACATTCTCCCCCTCTATCACTACGAATTCCTCAATCCGTAGGCTTAGTTGATTTTCAACTTCTACTTTGTAGTGCTTATCCGCTTCAACAACTTCATCTTTGCTTTTCTACAAACAAAGGATGCAATACGTTGTACCATCATCAATGAAGGTCACAAAGTACTTGTTTCCCCCTCTATTTTGTATAAACTTCAAATCATCCATGTAGGTGTGACTAAGTTCTAGAGGAGCGATTCTTCTTTTGTTATTCCTTTTACGGAATGGAAAGGTGATTTTGCCTCTTCACCTACCTCACATTCATTTTGAGGGTTTATGTCGACAGAAGGCAACAATCTCAACTTCGTTAGCTTTTGAATGACTTTCTATTTGACGTGTCTTAATCTATGATGGCATAGATGCACGGATTACAAATATATCATTCATTTAGCTACAAACATTCTGTACCATTCTTAGTTATTACAGACCTGTTGGACTAGTCTCAAACCAGCTTGACCAACAACGTCCCTTAAACCAAGTTTGGGACATGTATCACCTCATTTTAGAGTGATCCCATTCCCTGAAGTCTTATTGAGGACAACCTCTCCAACCCCTTCTACTTTAGAGGTGACATTGCTTCACATGAACAACCTCTTGCATGTGGTTAGGGCGTAACCGGATTATATGTGATCTGGATACTCTAGCCCACTCCAGTTGCTTTGGCCGACTGAGTGTCCAATTACTTTTCTGCCTTTCTTTTGGCCTTCATATCATTTAAGACCTGGAAAACTCTGGCCCACCTCACTAGGTGTCCATTACTTTTCTGTCAACTGAATTCTGGCCCACTCCAGTCGCCCGTAGGCTTTGTACGACTGAGTGTCCAATATCATCTTATCAAATATATTCTAGTCCACTCCAGTTCCCGTAGGCTTTGTACGACCGAGTGTCAATATCATCCTATCAAATGAATGATCTTCTGTCGGATAGTGTGACAGGTTCAACGTCTTAAGATAAGCCATTATCTTTTAATCTTCTTCCCTTGTGATTGGTGCCCAGGGAAATCCCTGGCGCTTACTTAAGAGTGGTAACAGTTTTCGCACAGTCAATGGATTTCTCTCCTTCGTATGTGCGAACATACTTTACACATTTTTAATAATTACACCAAAAAGATCAGATCTTTTAAGTTTTATTTAGAATAGTCCAATCTTTAATCGGGAAGGAAGAGATTCAATATATGATTTTAGAGTGTAGGGAATATAAATTTTTAACGAAAACACTTTCATATTCCCAGCCTTGCTTTACACACTTTTATTCAGTTATTAACTAAACATTTTATTGATAAGGAAGGATTAACTTAGATCTTTTGGATTCTGGCCCACTTCAGTTAGACTGAGTGTACATATCCTCCTTACCATAATTTGGATCCTTTATCTGGGACAAATATAGGACTTTTGCTATATGATAGAACATCATCTTCAACCTTTTCCTCTTGTCCCAGTTGACATCCTCAGCCTCTCGTGGGCGCTTGTTTCCACCACCCTCGGGAGCGGTGACACCAACTCGTCCTTTATCTTTAGCCGTACTAGCATGACTATCAGCAGTATCTTGAAGCTCAGCATCAAATTCAGAGATCCCTCATTTGACGGAAACAGACTTGTATCTGTCGTCAAAGAGAGAACCATAACTAGGACAAATCTTGAAAGCACGGTGTGGTTTGAACTGTTAGCAAAACTCTGAACATAATTGTTTTCAAGAAGAAAACCATAGCCAGATTTGGTCACACACTTATCGACCAACATCTTTCGAATCACTAATACAATCTTGTCTTAAAATTGTTGGAATATGTAAAGCAACAACAGGAATAGTAAATAACTATTACAGTGATCGAAAGGATAAACAACAAAGAGAACAACAATAAGTTGTCAATATCTTGATCTTGAATTGAAACTTCAAATATGGAACTTGTATTCGAAAATACAAGAACATGAACTGCTACTCTTGTGGCTGGTAGATCCGCTGAGAATACGAACGGTTAGAGTCCTTCGTCTGATAAGTTAACACCTGAAACACTTAGCAACCAATTAGATAAACCACAACACCACCGGCTGAGTCGAGAGATGGCTCTTTGTCTTTAAGACAAGATTGCCCCCGTATATAGGCTTTACGGAAGTGTGGACAATAGTATACCAAGATGAAATAACAAACTATCAAGTGTGCAAAGCCTACACAAATGATCTCAGCGAAGAACACGAATAATGAAGATTGCTAAGAGAAGGATTGATATCAGGAAAATCTGATCTCTTTGTGGTGTTGTGAACTTGTTTTTCTGTTCATATGTTCATCTATCTTCATCTATAAAATTGAGCCAAGGCGTCAATTTATAGGTGTGAAAGAAGTCCTTTCAAATGCCCCATAATGGCAATCAATTGCCATGTAATGGATGACATTTAACTCTCCAAGTAATGCAGCAACATAATGGTCCAAGTAATGGCCATTATTGGGTGGATTCAATGACATTGAAACCCCCTCAACAACCAAAACTTTTGGGATTCAGTCGAGCAGTCACTGCCAATGAAGCGCCGCAACGCTAATTCAACACAGGTCACTGCCACTCCGGCGCTGCAAGGGGGCGCCGCGGCGCGCAGCGGGGCGCCGCGCGCCGCAAGAGGGCGCCACGGCGCTCCGGCGCCGCGGCCCTTCTCGGCTTCACGGCCCTTTTCCGCCCCGTACCATCTTACACTTCGCACAATCCTTCCTTCATTTACCAACGTGGAACACTTGTCATTTAGCAAATAACCGTCCATCATTCTATGTCTCAAACATTTCACTTACGTACCACTATCTCTTTCATTTATGAAATTTACGATACTGGGCACTAAGATTGCACTTGTGTGGAAATGACATTTCCGACATGCGGGGGGGCCTCAATTGTTCGAGTCATAAATAATGGGATAAACTTAATTCCACAATAGTAAATTTCCAACCGAAAATAATGTACTATATACGAAAGATTCTGAATCCACTTTTTTTTTTTTTTTTATTTTATGTTGCGGCCATTACAGTGGTAATATTATGAACTTTATTAAGAGTGTTTGTACAAAAAAATATTATTTACCTATCTATAAGTACAATTTTTTATATGCACTGTACAATTTTTTGATAAGAAGTGTTCAGCAGACCACCTTTTTTTCTATGTGGCTCCTCCACTGTCATCCAAGGTATTTACTCTAATTTCCATATTGGGAAGAGGTCAACTTTTGGAATCAAAGTGGTGACAAGGCAAATTCAGAAACTCTTCATACTTTGATATAAATGTGTAATCATCTCACTAAAAGTTTAAATTTGTTATATATAATAAACTTACATTCATTTTATGGACGTTGACAATCACACTTATTATTGATGTCCTCGTGTGTTCCCAAGTCGCTTGAAGCATTTTTCTAGAATTTTTTTCCTTCAGATCTTATATCTAAAGTTTGAAAACAAAAACAATTTCTATTTCATCAAGGATGTCTTTTTCAATCATTTTGTTCAAGATAAGTAATACTATTGCAGCTAAAGAGATGGTATTCTCTAGTAACCACAACCTCATTCTTGTTATTGTCCTTTAATTTTCTTGACAATTGATTGTTTGCTAGTAGTTCCTTGCTTTATACGCCCATCATTGAAGGGCTCTCGATCACTACTTGTCAAATATTATCGGAGTATCGCAATTCTCATTCTCTTTGAAATAAAATATTGAAGAGATATTCATGATGTATTAAAATTTTATGGACCTTGACCAATATTTTAAAATATATTTTTTCGTCATATAGTATTTTGAACATATAGCTCATATAGTATCTTAAAATATTGGTCAACATATAGCTCAAGTTGCAATTTAATATAGTATTTTGAACCGTCTAAGAGTTGGGCAGATTTGGACTGAATATATAGCTCAAGTTGACCCGTTTAGGGTAAAAAATATCTTTAATAGTATATGTTTTGTGCGACGCATCAGATATAGTCATAATAAGAAAAAATCAAAGTAATTAAATCTTTTTTAGAGTTGGACGAATTAGGTTATGATCCATTGCATAACCCATTTTGACCCAATCCATCTCAGCCCAAATCAACTTTTAGCATGGCTGACCATTAGGGATGGCAACGGATCGGATCTGGACCGGATCCTACTAGATCCAGATCCAGATCCGTTTTTCATACCTAAATCCAGATCCGTCGGGTCCATAAAAATCAGATCCAAATCCGGATCCATCGGATCCACCGGGTCCACGGATCGGATCTGGATCCACATGTAAAAAAAATTGCCTTGCTAAGATTTTTTTAAAAAACTGACAAACGATTTTTACTTAGCTAACAGTTTACTGTGTTTCAATTTTGAAATGTTCATATGAGATATTTTGTTCGTTGTCTCGTTTTGATTGTGAGCTATTAATTGAAAATGTTGGACAATGACAATAGTTGTGGAAAATGTTGACTAGTATTTCCACAATGCAGAACTTGCATGTGCTTGGAATCTTCACAAATGAAGTGAATATAATTTTAACTACTTGTCTATGGAGATGTTAGTCATTCACTAATATAACATTGATTTTATTATCGAAGTTACCTCTTTATTTTTGGGTTTTTGAGTTAAACGGGGATAAATTAAACTTGTTTTGAGAATTAAACTTGCAAGGATGTGCTTAGCAATTTTAAGAAAATACTTATAAAATTACATTCTAGGTTATGAATATATTTAATAAAAAACGGATCCACGGGTCGGATCTGGACCGGATACGGATCTCAAATACAAGATCCAGATCCAGATTCGATCCGTTAGAAATGGATCCGGGTCCGATCCGGATCCGTCGGGTCCAAATTTTGAAGATCCATATCCTATAAAACGGATCTGGATCTACCGAATCCGGACCGGGTCCAGGATCCATTGCCATCTCTACTGACCATTGACCCATATTGAGGAATTTTCATAAAGCACTATAGTTTAGAGCCTAATTATCATATGTAACTATAGTTTACATAGTTACCATTCGTAACTGTTATTTTGTTTTAGTCCTCTTTGTATCACTTATATGTGTTCACTCAATTCTGCTATATCAACACATACATTTACGCTGGATACAATCCTCATAGGTTGTATGTGTTCGGTCAATTGTCTTATATCAACGCATACAATTACGATAGACTATATGCGCACTCGCTCAAATCTCATATAATGAAATGCGGTGAAGATACAAATAAAGAAGAAGACGACACTCATATCTATACATACAACATACAGTCGTCCGTCATTGAAGATACGTACAACATACAATCGAAGAAGAAGACGATCCAGCTCCATGCTATTCTCTCTCTCAGACGAATACCCAGGTTGTATGAGCGTGCTCAATAGACTGTATTAGTGCATACAATCATGTTGAATATGCAACATACATTCGATTGTGAACGATATGAGACATTCATCAAAAAGAATGACATAGCAGATACAGAACATTCATCTATATACAATATAAAATTCCGTATGACATTTATCTATATAATATAAAATTGCATTAAATACAACACACAAAAATGGCACTAACGATGATATAGCAGATACCGAACAACAATAGCAGCAACGAGGCAACAAAAGAGCAATTATTTTCCGGCCAGATCCAATCCAAACTCTGATGGCCGAGAAAATGGAGCAAAAAAAATTGCACAAAAGAGTACAACTATTTTACCTGGTGAAAACACGATGAGACCAACTTTAGCACTAGTCATGACAGCATGCTCACTAGCCTTCTTAAATAGGCAATTCTGACGTTTGAAGTTACTTGTAGGTTATTCTGATTTGCTATCTTCTAGATAGCAACTTTTTTGCGACCCTTCGCTTAGCTTACAAGTACTCATTCTCAAAAATTGCTATAGAAAAGATAGAAAATCAGAATAACATACAAGTGACTTTTTCCAAACGCCGAATTACTAGTAGAGAATTACTATATGATATAAACTTTGTAATGTAGGAGCCTAGTATTTATAGAGTTTTTCCAACATGATGTACCTAATTTGAGTTTTCAGTTTAGCAGTTGAAAGTGAATAATCCCTGATTATTTTTATTAATGTAAAGGGTTTATATACATGATATACAATAGTAAACCTAGCCTATAATTACGGAAATCAAATATAATTTTTTCTAATACAAGACTACTACCATAATTACACATGTATAAGATCTCTAATAATATCAGAGAATATACGTAGTATATTAGGGATATACTACGTATATTCGATCACACCCCCGTAGTCATATCGGGCGGTTGTCGTACGCTGAGACTGTTCCTAAAATCTTCAAACAGAACTAAGGGAAGGCCTTTAGTAAAGATGTCAGCAATTTGGTACCGTGAAGGGACATGCAAGACACATATCCACGAGCTACCTTTTCGCAAACAAAGTGAATATCCATCTCGATATGTTTAGTGTGTTGATGTTGGACAAGATTCCTAGAGAGAGATATCGCACTAACATTATCGCAATACACCAAAGTAGCTTTCTGAATAGGAAAGTGAAGTTCTAAGAGGAGGTTACGCAGCCAACATGACTTAGACACCACATTGGCTACCCCTAAATACTCGGCCTCCGTACTAAAATGCGATAAAGTAGCCTGGAGTTTAGCCAACCAAGAGACCAAGAAATATACAATAACCAGATGTCGAGCGTCTGGTATCTGGACATCCACCTTAATCAGCATCTGTATAAGACATGAGAGTAGATACGGAGGATGGATATAGGTGTAAACCATAATCAAGAGTGCCATGAATGTAATGCACAATGCGTTTGAGAACGTGCATGTGTTCTTCCTTCGGATCATGCATAAATAAACACACCTGCTGCACTGCATAAGTAATATGGGGCCTCGTGAACGTAAGATACTGAAGAGCCCCTGAAACACTGTGATAGTGGGAGAGATCCTCGTAGGGTGTGCTAGAATTAGAACTCAACTTTGGTTTGGTGTCAACCGGAGTAGGAGATGACTTACAAGATGACATGCCAGCCCGTTCAATAGTCTTAACTGCATACTTTCTCTGGGATAGAAATAGACCACATGCATGACGAGTTACAACTATACCCAAAAAATAACTCAAAGGTCCCAAGTCTTTCATAACAAATTCGGAGCTAACAAGAGATATGATAGACTTGCACAGTTTATCAGAGGAGACAGTCAATATAATATCATCAACATATAACAGAATGTATGTCAGAGAAGTACTATGATGGTAGATGAACAGAGAATGATAAAACCTGCTATGAGAAAATCCAATAGTAGACACATAATCTCCAAACCTTTTGTACCAGGTCTGATGGGCCTGTTTTAGCCCATACAATGACGCCTTCAGCAATCACCTATGGTTATGATGATCGGGGTCCTTGAAACCCAATGGCTGATGCATGTATACAGTCTCATTGAGATCACCGTGTAAGAACACATTTTCACATCCAGCAAATTAATGTGCCATGTTTTTTAGAGAGCCAGACTGAGAACAGTGTGAATAGTTGCTGGTTTGACCACCAGGCTAAATGTCTCTCCGCAATCCATGCCAACTTGTTGAGTTTTGTCATCACCTACAAGACGGGACTTATGTCTCTCATAACCACCATTAAATGTTTCCTTATGAGTAAAAATTCACATAGAACGAATCACATTAACACCAGGCGGACGGGACACCAACTCCCAAGTCTTATTTTCAATAAGAGCATTATATTCATCATCCATGGCTATTTTCCAATTCGAGTCATGAAGGGAAGACACTAGGTTACGTGGTAGGGATGATTTAGTGACATTAGAGTTGAGATTAAAATGTCATTTTGGTCTAAAGATACCCCGTTGGCTACGAGTAACGGGCCCTTGACTCGGAATAGAAGTGGGTCGAACTTGGGTCGGTGTATGGACGTCAAAACCGATTGGACTGAGAGACGGGTCACGGGTTGGGCCAGCAGGCAGTGGGCCTCTTGGCCAAAAATGCTGGTGATGGAAACTGGCCCAACAGGCAGTGGGCCTGCTGGCTACGACCCAACGGACGAGAAAAATGGGCCAACAGGCAGTGTGCCTGCTGGTAGAATTGGACGACGGAGGGAGTTTGGGCATGCTGGCTGAAATTGATAACAGGAAGGGTCTGGGCCAGTAGGCATTAGGCCTGCCAGTGTCTGCTGGTCCAAATCCTGAGATGTGGGCCGGACTAAATGGTGGACCACATATGGTGAGAGCCCATCATCCAAAAAATTATAAGAATTAGACATAGAATCATGCAACTTAGCAAACAGAAATTGGGTTTCATAAAAAATGGCATGGCGACTAATGATGATTTTATTAGAGGATAAATCATAACATTTGTAACCACGATGATTAGATGGATAACCCAAAAACATACAAGCGGTAGAGCGGGCTTGTAGTTTGTTTATTGTGGTAGAGGGAAAGATAGGATATCATAAACACTCAAACACCCTAAGATGAGAATACGACGGATCTTTGTGATAAAGAATTTTGAGTGGAGATTGGTATGCTAATCCTTTGCTAGGGAGTATGTTAAGAAGGTAAGTGGTCATTTGTAATGCATGATGTCGAAATGAAGGTGGTAATGAAGCATGGGCTAATAATGTCCGAACAATATTATTAATGGTGCATATTTTTTGCTCGACCTTCCCATTTTGTGAGGATGTATGTTGACAAGAAAACCGAAAAGAAATACCATTAACATTACAAAACTAAATGGCCCATTATCAAATTTTCGTCCATTATCACATTGAATATTTTTAATTTTCCGTTCAAATTGGATACAAATGAATGCTTTAAATGATAGGAATGTGGAATAAACTTGAGAATTTTTAGATAACGGAAAGATCCACAAAAATTAGAATAATCATCCAAAAATAACACATAATAACGGTGGCCTAAAGAGCTCAAAACGGGAGATGTCCACAAATCACTATGAGTAATATCAAATGGCAACATAGTACTAGAATTGGAGGAAAGAAACGGTAATTTAACAGGTTTTCCAAGCGCACAAGAAGGACAAACATTAGTACTACACGTACTATTACACTCAATAAAATTATTATATTTAAGAGAGGAAAGAACAGACGCCCTCGGATGACCCAAACGCACATGCCATAAGGAAGGTGCTAAAACGACAAACAGTGATGGTGTGGCTTGTTTATGGTGGTAGTGGTGGTGATGGGATAGAGCTCGCCCCGACTATCACATCTCATTAGAGGTATCCCCGTCAAAAAATCCTTCATAAAAAATCCAAAAAGGTCAAAGTCAATAGAAACTCAATTATCAGTAGTAAATTTCTGAACATACACCAAATTTTTAATTAATTTAGAAGCATGAAGGACATTTTTCAAGGCTAAAGGTGGGTTCGGGGGAGGTAAGTTTATGTGACGATAACCACAAATTGGAATTGAATGACCATTACCAACAATTATGCCACGATTTTTGCTTAAATTGAAATGAGACGAGAGATTACCTAGTGCTGTGTCATGTGAGAAGTAGCACCGGTGTCCATGTACCAATTTGCATCCAGAGAATTTGATCCAAGTGTATGCATTACTGCCTCGATATCCGTGTGGGTCAGGGTTACTGTTGGGCCCGCAGCAGCGAATACCTGCTAAGGCTGAGGCCCAAACAGGCCAGGCTGCTGCCAGGCTTGGTTCTGCAGAGCCTGCTGTTTGTTGCTTTTGGGCCTGGCCCAAAATTGAGGAGCCAGATAAGGTGGAGTGGGCCATTGCCCACTGGCTCAGCCCCACGGCCATGGTCCACTGGCCCAAGGTTGTGGCCAATGGCGCTGCGGGCCCCTTGCTGGCCACTGCTGCTAGTTCGTCCTCCGCCACTGCCACCACCGCCACCGCCACTGCATGACCGCCGCCACAGTTTTTGCCTCTTTTTTTTTTCCAATTTTGGCCCTTTTTGCCACCACCATTGTTACGGTTTTGGCCAGAATTTTCCGAAAATGAGTAAGGGTCATCGTTGTTGGCCGCCATCATGGCAGAATTGACTTCGGTTGATGACTTTTTAGCCAATCATACTTCTACTAAGGTGAGCATGGAACGTCCATGGTAGAACGGCGAGAGTTGATTGCTTTGATGAAGAATAGTTCCAACTCCATTATACGCCTCAGAGAGGCCTACAACCATCTAAAGAATGAGATAATCATTTGTGACGGGCGCGCCAACGGTCTTGAGTTGATTCGAAAACTCCTTGAGCCTTTGACAATAGGCGGAGACATTCAGGAAATCCTCCTTATTGATGTGAGTGAATTCCTGCTCAGAGGTTACGGTATGAGAATTTTTGTCATCTTGGAATATATCACGCAACCTATTCCAAGCTTCTATTGTCGTGGCATCGGGTTTGATAATTGTCTATAAGAGGTCCGTAGATATTGTGGAACAAATCCATTGGAGGACTGTAGTATCAAGAGTTTCCCACAACTCGATTTCATCATCTGTGGAATGCACATTCTTCTTGCCTTTTTCTGGTTTGACGATGTGATGAAGGACTCTATTAGACCTTGCGTGAACTTTAAATAGTTCTGCCCACGTCGCGTATTAGACATTTTCCATCTCAAGAATGATAGGGATATTATTCTTGATATTGGAGACTGCAAGAGCAGGATGAAAGGTATTCTTTGTGGTAGACATGATGGAAGAACAAGAGGAGAATTAGGGATTCAGAAAAATTTGAAGGGATGGGAGGGGAGGGGGGGAGGGGTCGACCGTCGGCCTAGAATTACGGTTCGAGTACGGTGGCGGAAGGAGTATATTTTTGGAGAAGGAAATGTTTGCCCTAGATTGCTAATACCATGAAAGAGAATAATTTCATGATTATTTTCATTAATGTAAAGGTATTATAACATGATATACAATAGTTAACTTAGTCTATAATTTCATAAATTAAATATACATTTTCCTAATACAAGACTACTATCGTAATTATACATGTACAAGATCTCTAATAATATCAGGAAATATATGTAGTATGTTAGGAATATACTACGTATATTCTATCAGTAGTTGTTAGAGATGAATCTAGTTAATTTAGTTTGTTTTCACATGGTATGAGGCAAGTGAATTTAGATACTTAATTATAGTGATGACTGTACTCTCCATTTTTTTCAAAAGTTTATAAAATTTACCTCTAGAATGTTGTAATTGTCAAATAAGTAATATTTAGGCCCAGACCACTGATGATTGATTTGATGTCTAAGATCATGAGTACTATTTTCTCGGTATGTGAGTTGTATGTGGATACCGAGCCATATAGTAAAGATTATTCGATATCATAGTTTGACATTCAACTGTATAAGATTTTGTAAAATAATATCAATATTATTGGAGTACTAAAAAAGAAGTTCTGGGTAAATTAAAAATTAATATGAAAGAATAAAGTGTATATATATATATTGTTTTGTACTAAGGTCATTCCAAAGAAGGGAAGCTTCAAGTATCTCAGGTCTATTATTCAAGGGAATAGAGAGATTGATGACGATGTCACACATCGTATTGGTAAAGGGTGGATGAAATGGAGGCTCGCATCTGGAGTTTTGTGCGATAAAAAGGTTCCACAAAAACTTAAAGGCAAGTTCTATATGGTGGTGGTTAAACTAACTATGTTGTGTGGGGCGGAGTTTTGGCCAGTCAAGACTTCGTACATCCAAAATATGAAAGTTGCGGAGATGAGAATGCTGAGATGGATATGTGGGCATACAAGGAGGGATAGGATTAGAAATAATGATATTCGAGATAGAGTGGGAGTGGCCTCGGTGGATGATAAGATATGGGAAGCGAGGTCGAAATTGTTCGGGCATGTGCAGAGGAGAGGCACAAATGCCTCAGTGTGGAGGTGTGAGAGGTTGGTTATGGATGGGTTCAGGAGGGGTAGAGGTAGGCCGAAGAAGTATTGGGGATAGGTGATTAGATGGAATATGGCACATGTACAACTTACTGAGGACATGACCTTAGATAGGGGGTTGTGGAGGACATATATTAGGGTAGTAGGTAGTTGAGCGTAGTCCTACTTACACTTAAATACTGGTAGTTGTAGTGTTATTATTGTAGCCCTGCTTAGCCTACATACTAGTAGGCACTTTATTGTTTTATAGTCCCATGCCCTTTGATTTTTGTTGTTGTATGTTCTTTCTTGTACTTTGTTTATCTTATTTACTTGTGTTAGTTACTGTTTCTTTTTTCAGATGCTTTATAATGGCTTATTCGCTTTTGTTACTCTCATTTTCATATTGCTTTAAATTTTTTTGTCTGGGTCTGACCGTTTCTCTTGCTTTGCTTGTGCTTATGCTTTATCTTGAGATGAGGGTCCATGGAACCAAGGTAGAGGTAAGGTCTGCATATACTCTACCCTCCCCAGACCTCACGTTGTGGGACTTCACTGGGTATGTTGTTGTATATTATTTTGTAAATGATCATACGGTGACTTTTGTCGAGGTCAAGATATTGGATATCATAACAACGTGAGTTGTAATAACAACAATACTATAAACTAATCCATGTATTGCTAATTTACATATTTCTATTGCACCTTTGTGTAAAATAATACACAGATTACCGCATAACTTATTTAACATCGCAAATACTTACCACCGCTCCCAACTGTTGCATAAGTGATGCGACAACTTTTTTCTTATGTGGCTGAATGAAATTCTTATCATGTTATACGAAATTGAAAGCCAGGGATTAGGGGTTATCCCAGTATAAAATTTGAAATTAAATTCATCTAGTATTTGGTTGTGGTATTAGTTAAAATCATAATTGAATTTTTGTCAAATTTATGAGATTATCTATCTCATATAAGAAATGAAATTATTTATACCATATAAAAAATAAAATTGTTTTCTGGTGAAAATGATTCTAATAAAAAATACAGTTAAAGATTTGTATTCAAAGGTTTAAAGACAAGTAGGTTGTATCCGATCCGGAGACCTCTTAAACGAGTTTGGAGTTGCTGGCTAAGTTACGGGTAGGCGAGATTAACGTGTAAGTAAAATGTGATAATAAGCAAGTAAAATGAATAAAATGAGTTAGATTTAAAAATGAGTTATGAATCAAACAAGAGCCGAAGCTGATAATGGTGTATTAGCTTGAGAGAGATATGGGTTACAAGTGTGAGCTTAGAGAGAATACACTATGTCTTCGTTCTCTTCTAAGTCTTGCATATATAAGACAAAACTTAGGCTATTATGCCCCTCTAAGGTTATGACAACGAGGGATAACGTGACAGAAGTTGTTAGGAGTGGAGGATAGTTGTAAAGATCCTTTGGGGTTGTTGGGGTTCCCAGAACTGCCAAGCGTTTTATGTACGCCAATGCTTTTCAAAGTGTTTCTAACCCATACAGATAGTCCCTCACTTTTTGGGACTCTTGAGCTCAGGGGACCGGAAAGTGGAAGAGTCTATGTGCCTTTTCAAAAAACCTTTTCGCAGGAACCGAAATGTCATATCATTTTCTTTTATCAGACGTTTCGTCAGGTGATCATAAAATGCTCTCAGTCACTCATTCGACGGTACCCCTTCTAAAATAATGATTGACGTTCACTGATAAGGCATGCCTTTTCGAGTTCCAAGAGTAATGATCACTCTCTTGACTATATAAAGTTGCAACCCCGATCACTTTTCCTCAGTTTCATCTCCACCTTTCTTAGAAATTTTAGTTCTCTATCCTCTCATTTTCTATTCCCCAAAATGTCTACTTCCTCTTTGTCTTTTTCTGGTACTTTCAACAGTCTGACCCTCGCCAAAATGAGGGTAGACTGGACGCAACCCATCGCCGACTGTCATCCTCCGCTATTACATAGACCATTGATCTGGGAACTTTAGCTTCTGAAATCTTCCCTTCTAATTTTAAGTTTGAGAGAGACTTTTGTGTAAACCTCTTCTACGAGTTTGTGGAGGATATGACTTTGCTGATTGACAACTCTATTATCCCTCGAGTCCATATCGACTGTCGATGTGACTCAACCTCCTCCCTTTAATGCAAGTATTACTCAGCACATCCCGGGGATGTCACTTATTTACACATATCCTTTTACTATCAGATTCAGCCTCCCGATCTATCAGGGGATTGAGTCTTTTTACCATAGATATGGCATCTGTCTGGGGCATTTAACCCTGTATAAGTGGAGAATAGCCTCGCTGCTTGCAACATCTGGTGAATCTTGTCCACCTTCTGTTCACTTTGGATCATCTGATCCATCTCTATTCCCCATAGGTGCTCCGTGAGGAAATAATTAATTTAGCTTTCCGAGGCTCTAGGGCCCTTATTAGAAATGTTGAGGATGATCATGACCGGGGATAGTATGATCGGTTTGTGATGATTCTTACCCACAGTCTCCACGGCACTAATTTTGGTGCTCTGGCGGAGCATTGAACAACACCCGTAAGTAATCTTCTTTTTCTTCTCTTATATTTCTTCTGATTCCTTCCTGATTGCCTTATCCTCCATTCTTGCAATGACCTTATGGTCCCCGAACCACTACCTAACATATTCGACTGGGTAATGGGTATACTCCATTTCTCTTATGGAACCGAAGGGACGTGGAGAGCTATTTCTGCCGACAAGTGGAAGGGCAAAAGTCACGGTGAGTCATTTTCATTGATCCTACATTTCTATTGATTATGAGTTGGTGTGCTGCCCTCACTTCTTTCTATGTTCTTTTGTTCTAAGGTTTCCCCACCTGAGGGAGTTCCGCCAGGAAGGTGTCTTTCCAGGACGAGGCTCGGGCACACATTGCTAAGGTTGCCGTAGAGGCCAGGCAAAGTAGGAAGCGAGGGCTTTTAGGTGTTTCTGGGGCATCTACCTCTGGGATCGGCTCGTGTGTGAGAACATGTCATCGCTTCGATGAGCTTGGGAGGGAGGGTATGCATAAGGTGGTCTTTATGGAGAATGATGGAGAAGGAACTGAAAAATTTGAAGATGCGGGGGGTCCCCTCAACCGAGGCCATTATAGAGTCGGGAGTCAACGAAAGACAACCCGAGAGCACGGGAGGTGAAGATTCAGGCTTAGGCCCTTCAGTTCCTCCCCCACCTACTGTTGGCTCTGACCTTAGCCTGAAAGCTTCCTTGGCCCATCTTGTAGACATCTTCCTTCAGGTAACTTGGGTCATTTCTATCATACCCTTTACTTCCAGCGTGAGTGCATAAATTGAGTTCATTCCGTCTAACTTTATCTCAAAGGTGTGCTACCGTTTCCTCCACCATCGAGCTTTTAAGAACATTGTCTTCGTCCTTCCAAAGTGTAGAGAGGTTGGTGGAGAAGAACTAGCGTCTCCTGGATGAGGCTGCCCAGCTTCGGGTCAAGCACAAAGATCTCATAGAATGGAGAACCACCCTAGAGGGCAGGTTCGAAGAGGCCAAGCATGCTCTCGTATATAGAGATGAGATTTTCCAAACCATGACCCAGGCTCACCAATTAATGGAGGAGATGGTGGTCCGGGCTGAGCTTGATCGTGATATTACTCATGCACGAATACATGCGCTTGTAGCTTCTCGTGCCCACCTTCGAGCCCGAAACCAACAGTTGACACTTCACCGGACAACTGAGTGGTAGAGGGCCACCTTGCTTCGGGACTATGCTATCCTCCAAACCTAGTTCGAGGTCCTGCAAGGGGTGGATGTGGGAGCGATTAATGTTCCCTCTGCCCTCGTGGATGAAGAGGTGGACCTGGGGCAGCTGAGGCCGATATGGATGACCTGCGTGAAGAAACACTCTCCTCATTCGATGCGTCTGTTGGCTCTTCTGATGGCGAGGGTGCTCCCCCCGACATAGCTTTCTATGTCTTCTGCCTCTGCTCATCGGTTTGGAGGCCTTCTGCGGGGATGATCACAGCAATACCGGTGGTTTGTGCCAGTTTTTTCAGCTCATGTGAATCCGTGGGAGCATACGTGCCCTATGATGAATATTTTGTTTTTTGTAGTTGTGTTGGCCTATGTGCCATCTGATGGATATTCCTGGATCCTCGTTCCCTTTGTTGTTTCTTATAATTGTGCCTTTGTGCTCTGGTTTGCTTGATCTCCGGGGCTTGTATGCCCTTATTAATGTTCTTTTATGGGCGCTCGACACTCTTTTTGTATAAATAACAATTATTTGCTTGCCTTTTATTTTTCTTTTCTTTACGCTTTGACATGTGCTTTATTTATTGTAACAATTATGATCACATAATGACATGTTAACTTTTTAATTTGCACTTAACCGTTGAGGCATGACCGTTGCGCCTGTCTACCGGAACTATGCTAAGCTTCGAGCATTTATTGTTTAAGTTAAAGTTTGATGACCGGTGCACGCTTATGTAATTTTTATATTTTTTGTTTGAGGTCATCTTGCCTTGACCCAATCTGGGAATGTCAAATCCGGGAACGCTTGCGCAAAATTAGGAAGATGTGCAACCCAATCTTGCCTCTATTTTTTATGCTGATGGGGAAGACGTCTCAACCCCATGTAAAGGCATAAAAGTTCATAGAACCTACACGCATGGAGGCTCTATGGTCGTGTCGTGTTGTTTGAAACGGTTTTATAGGGTCGTTTGACTTTTGAGTTTAGTTTTGCCCTGAATGTTTTTTTCAATACACAACTCAAACGGAGAATGAGTGAAGACTTCTTTATTTCATTCTTTTAAAGTTATAGAGGATGACTTTTTGGGGCATTTACAAGATTTATAAAAGAAAGTGACCGAGCAAGTTCAGTGACTGCCAGCAGTCCCAGTTTGAGTGAGCCCGTCTTGGAAGAGGTTTGCCAACAGTCCCAGTTTGAGTGAGCCCATCTTGGAAGAGGTCTGCCAGCAGTCTCAGTTTGAGTAAGCCCATCTTGGAAGAGGTCCTCTTGTGGTTATACTGCTCTGCTCTCTCTCCCCGGGACTCGAGTGCGAAATCCCGAGGAATCGAGTTTCAAGATGTGACACGCTAAGCTTGAAGTGTTTTTTGAGTTGTTGCATCATTAAAAAACTTGCCAAGAAAACCCAATCAGGACAATACCTCAGCTAAGGAAAAAAGTGCAACACGTATTTGTCTCATCTGGGGGGGGGGCTTTCAATTTTGTAAGCAGTCCATGTGAAGGAAAGAGATAATTAACCGAAAATGAATATTCTTGTGATGACAAAACATACCTGTCTTTTTTCAAAGGTAGAATCTCTTTAGGTGGCTAACATTCCAGTTATTCTTAAGTTCCTTTTCGGACTCGTCCTCAATCCGGTACGCTCATTTCCCATCAATTCATGTGATTTAGTATGGTCCTTCCCAATTTACCTACAGCTTACCCGCATTCGGGTCCTTTGTCATAAAAGTGACTTTTCGGAGGACGTAGTCCCCGACTTTAAAATGCCTCATGTTCATCTTTCTATTGAAGTACATTTCTACTTTCATTTTTTGCGCCGCCGAAAGTATGAAAGCCAACTCCCTGCATTCTTCCAATAACTCCAGCCCTAATGTCATGTCTTCTTTGTTGGATTCCTCGATGGAGTGGGTGTAACAAAGTTGGATTCTCCCACTTCCATGGGTATTAGGGCCTCGGCTCCGTATACTAGGGAGAAAGGGATTTCCCCATGCTTATATTGGCCGTAATTCTGTAAGGCCACAACACCCCCGGCAGTTCTTCCGACCACTTGCCCTTTGATCTTTCCAACCTCTTCTTGATGCTTTAGATGATTGTTTTGTTAGTTGACTCTGCTTGTCTATTTGCACATGGGTGATATGGCGATGAGGTGACCCTTTGGATGTTCAATCCCTTCAAGAACTTAGTGACCTTCTTTCCTACGAACTGCCGGCCGTTGTCACAAGCGATTTCTTTCGGTATCCCAAACCGACAGATGATGTAATCCCATATGAATTCTATGACCTGCCTTTCGTGAATCTTTTATATGCTTTGGCTTCTACCTATTTCAAGAAATAACCAGTTAAAATGAGCATAAACCTTACATCCCCCACATCTCCCTGTAACGGGCCCACGATGTCTATCCCCATTTCATGAACGACCATGGAACCACCACTGAGTGGAGTGGTTTGGCCGATTCATGTATTATTGGAGAATGCTACTGGCATTTCTCGCATTTCCATACATAAATCTTTGCGTCTACTTCCATTCGAATCCAGTAAAAACCAGCCCTCATTATATTTTTTACTAATAAATCGTACCCTGCGTGATTCCCGCAATTGCCCTCGTGTATCTCCCACATCACGTACTCTTCCTCTGTTGGCCCTAAGCATTTAGCTAAGGGCCCGAGGTAGGATTTATGTACAACTCTCTCTCATGCATGCAATACCTAGTCGCTTTGGTTCTCAAAGCCCGAGCCTACTTACCATCTTCCGGGAGAGTCCCTATCTGCATATAATTTATAATATCATTCCTCCAGCCCCAAGTAAGTCTGTCCAGTGGGTCGGGTCTGCCCGATCCCGACCTGGCCCCGACCCCCTAAATAATTTTTTTTACGGTGTCAGGACTAGAAACCGGGACGGGACCTGGGCTCATCCCGCCCGGGCCCATCCCGCTTCGACCCGCCCCACTCCGCCCCGACTCGATCTTGTCCCGATCTCGATCCCCCTTCACGTTTGCAAAACTAACCGTTGCAACAACGACCAAATTTAGATTTTGGCCGTTGTGCAACGGTTCCAACGACCATTTTTGGCCCCCCACCCCATAAACCCCCTATCCCCTTAATATTTATTTTTAATCCCTAAGTATATTTATATTTTAACCTAATTTTCTAACTATAAATACCTCATTTTCTCTTCATTTTATCTCACAAATCTTCCTACAATCTCTCTAATCTCTCAATCTATCTCTCTACAAGTCTACAATTACATTGCCTACTAAATATTTTATTTTATTTTTTCATTTGTATAATTGTATCAAAGTTAAAAAATTGGGACTGAAGTTGGCAACTAGCTTGAGGATCATCCATCGAGCAAAGTTACAATTTTCAACCTAGATTACACGTCGACGTTACATCGACGTTTGGTACCTTCGTTCCTTCTTTAAATTATTATTGTTACTTTATTTTAATTATTGCACTTAATTTCATTATCTTTAGTTATTTATTTACATAATTAAAATGGAAGGATTTAGACATACGATTATGGGTAAGGGTATGGGTGCTTCTTCTAGTAGGGGTAACAAGGGCAGTGGTACTTCTTCTAGTCATCCTATTCCTAGTCAGAATAATTTGATTGATTACACTCGTATAGATGAAACTGCTTTTTTTAATGATATACCATTAGATGATGAGATGTATTCTGCAACTGAATCAGACTTTAATTTAGACGATAATCTAGATGACACACCCACTAGTGCACCTCAACAACCTCAACCTCAAATTGAGTCTCAACCTCAAACTGAAACTGGAACGCCTCATATTCCCCCTAGTATGAGTCGAGGCCCCATACAATGAAAATTAAAATCAGCTGCATGATTTTTTTTTTGATAGGGACAAAGAGAATCAAGTAGTTAGATGTAAAATTTGTATAAATGTTTATAAATTTAAAATCGAAAAAGGTCAGGGTGGGACGGGAGGTTTATTGAGACATGTACAAGTCTTTCACAAGCTAGGTGACATTAATACGTGGCTACAAAGTTGGGTGCGCTAATGCGTTCTCAGTCGGGACAAGGTTCACATAGTGTCCCGGATCAAGTACATGGTCAAATTAAGCCGACGACGGGGGAAATTGTAGGTCCTAAATACGATAAACACAGAGATAGGGAAGCAATAGAAAAATTAGTTGTGGTGGAAGCTTTGCCTTTTGCATTTCCTTTCTCTCCTGGTTTTATTCATTACATTAGAGAATGTATAATCATGCTTTTAACAGTATTCCAAGATTAACTGTTAGGAGAGACTTTATTAAATTTGCACATGAATATCAACAATAGTTACATTATGCATTATATCATTTTCCTGGCAAAATATCTATCACTTCTGATATAGGTCGTAGTACTAACAACAATGATTATTTAACTGTAACATGTCATTAGATAGATCATAATTGGTCTATGCAAAAACGTATTTTAGCATATAGATATATTGATGATAGGCACACTGAAAATTTTATTGCACAAAATATTCATGAAGGTTGCGATTATTATGGTATAACTGACAAAATAATGACTGTTATGATAGATAATGCTTCTTCTAATAATTATGTTGTGAGACTTTTAAAAGATCTATTAACTCCATCTTTTCCTAATCATTTTTATATAAAATGTGTGTGCCATATTTATAACTTAGTTGTAAGGATGGTCTATCACTTTTTGAAGACATTCTTAATAAAGTACAATTTGCTATAAACTTTATTTTTAGAAGTAATAGAATACAAAGAAAAAAAGAATATAAAAAAATTTTTAACGATTGCGGATTACCTTTTAGAAAAATTCCTAAAGAAGTAGCGACTAGGTGAAATTCTCTATATGAACAACTACTTGTTGCTTACGATTATAGAAGACCTATAACTTTATTTTTTAACGTCCATAATCGAAATCCAACTGATATGCTTGTAGATAATGATTGGGAAAAAATTTCAGAACTTATTGGATTTTTAGATAAATTTTTTCAAGCAACTAAAGAATTTTCTGGTATATATTATCCTACTATTTCAACTATGTTATTTTATATAGCTCTAATATTTTTGTAACTTAGTGAATATATGGAAATACCATCTTATAAGACACCTATTAAAAATGTTTATCAAATTAAAAAAATATTTTTTCCTATTCCCACTATTTATATTATTGGTGTTTTATTAAATCCGACTATTAAAATAGACGGTTGTAAAGTACTTATTGAAATGATTTATGATTGTATAGCAGTACTTCCACCTCCAACTCCAAAAAAATTCAAATGAACAACCCCCTAAGGAACCAACTAAAGAAGAAGTTTTGTCTAGCATACACGATGAATGCAAAAAAGTATATATGCATTACCAACAAGAAAGTGCTAGCAACCAACCAACTTCTATATCATCTTCTTCTTCTTCAATACAACTTTATAAAATATATGTTGTTTCTGCGACTAGTATTGAAAGCCTTAGAAATAGAATATTTAGTGGTTCCACTGCTAATCAAGTTAGCGAGTTTAATGTTTTTATTTTGTAGGGTGTTGTACCGTACCAATGAGTTCTCAATGAAGAAGGACGTGAATACTTGTTTAAATACTGAAGGAAAAATGAGAAGACATTTCCGATACTAGCAAAGATGGCCCGAGATGTGTTGAACATTCAAGTGT
The DNA here is from genome assembly GCA_034509755.1 of Anisodus tanguticus. Lineage (NCBI taxonomy): Eukaryota > Viridiplantae > Streptophyta > Magnoliopsida > Solanales > Solanaceae > Anisodus > Anisodus tanguticus. The sequence continues at coordinate 20,185,683 of CM067551.1, read as the reverse complement.
CATCAACATCGTCTGAAAGCGCATTTTCTGCAGGAATATTTCAAATAGGAGAGCACATACACTCATTAGCGGGAGACAACTTGGAGATTGCAGTTTTATTCAGAGATTGGATACAAGCGGAACATAGAAGGTGCGGTCAACCAGAGATCAACGAAGAAGACTATTTAAACTACAACGAAATCTTATCCGAGGGAACTGGAAGTGACGTCGACACATTTTGACCAACAAATTCCTATTCTAACCGAAGAACCACAAGACATTGTGAAGAAATTAGAAAAGGTGTTTATAACTATGTCATTTTTTTAATTGCAATTTTACTATGTGATTTGCAACTTTTGAACAACACCACGAAGTTGCAATTTTGAAATTGTATTACAAAAAAATCATATTTCTATTAAATAATATAAGAGGCACAAAAACAACCTTGGGATATTTTTATTACACTATCTTGTTCAATTATGTAACTATTTATATTCACAACTTTTTAAAAATTAAGTGTCTAAAAAATGAAATCCCGGACCAGTCCCGACCCGACCCGACCCTGCCCCTCCAACACCGGGCCCCTTTTTCGGCGGGATGAGGGACAGGATCAGACATCGTCTTGTCCCGCCAGTCTCGGCCTTCCGGTCCCGCCGGAGGACCGATCCTGACCCTTTCCCTAGTCCCGCCGGGACCCGCCCCGCCCTGCCCTACCGAGTCTCATCCCGCCGGGACCCGCCCCTCCCCACCCAATCCTAGCCCACTGGCCACCTCTAGTCCCAAGTGAGGCTGGCATAATTTACCTAACCCTCCCCCGAAAGCAAATGAATCTATAGATGAATACGTTCATTCAGCGGAAAGTCATGAGACACAACCCAAGGAACGGTACCCTAAGAAAAGAAAAATACACCACACTCCAAAGTTGAATGGATGTTCAAAGAAGAGGGCACACCCTCGAAATCCGCACTAGCCACAACTTTGGCAGCAAAAAGAGCCATAATAGAACGCAGGAAAAGTTTTTGAACTCCTTATCCATGGTAATGCCGGATAGTCACCCGGTAGATGATGTGGAAGACATGGGAATGCCTGATGCATCCATAGCAAAACGTAGGATAAAAGCCTGCAGTGCCAGATATGGACCTAGCGAGACTCATAACGCTAGAAAAAGAGATTCATGTGTGGATGAGCCAAATATCAAAGGGCCTCGATACTAAAGGGGGTTAGGGCGAGGAAGTACAAGAAGATACTCTACAAGGAAGAAGCGGCTCCGGAGCCCATCTTGAAGAAGTTCAGAATGCCCGAGATACCCAAGTATGACGGCATGATAGACCCGGATGAACACATCATGACTTTCGAGGCTGCGATCACCGGGCATGACCTGTAGTAGCACAAAGTTGAATCTATTATGCTGAAAAGGTTCAGCCAAACACTCACAAAGGAAGCACTCTCTTGGTATACTCTCTTACCAGAAAATTCTATTGATTATTTTATTGCTCTTACAGTTGCATTCGGTACGGACCATGCTAGGGCCCGAAGGGTAGAAACCCACAAGAAGGATATCTTTACCATAAAGTAAAGGAAGGATGAGTTACTCCATAATTTTATGGAGTACTTCCAACGGGAGAGGATGTTGCTGCCTGCGATCTCTGAAGATTGGGTTGGCGCTAGATTCACAAATGGCCTGAATGTCGATAGTTTGTATGCGTCGAGAAAATTAAAAGAAAGATTGAAGGAGTTCCCAGCCAAGTCTTGGAATGAAGTAAACAACAGATACTTTGCCAAAAATAAGGATAGAAGATGATCATGGGGACGGAATTGGAGGGGGACAACATGGGAGATCTCGTAATGTCCTCTCATATAGGCAAAGGGACCCGAGAGGATGGTACGAACCTTATTCAACTCGATCGTCCCCTAGGAATAAAGGTCGATCAAATAAACCAAGGTATGATCAAGGTTATCCTAGAAGAGAAAGGAAAGCACCACAGAAGAAGTTCGTGAATGACTCAGGGCCGCTGAGCATGGCCTCCTACAACTTTAATGTAGAGGTCGTGGATCTGGACATGGCTATGAAAAATATGAAAGAATTCCGATTCCGGGTAGTAGTTTAGTCTAACCCAAATAAGAGGGGTGCGGACATAGAGCTTTGGTGTGAATTTAACGGGATCTCGGGTTATTCAGTGAAAAATTGCAAGCACTTAAGGTACGAAGTAGTAGACCTACTGAAAATGGGGAATTTAAAAGAGTTCTTTAGTAGACGGTCTACGTATGCTAGGGGAAAAGGGACTGAGACTTCGCAGGAACGCCCGCTCAGTAGGAATGATTAATATGCTTGTTGAAGGAACAATAGAGGGAGAAGTATCTCAGACGCAACAACAATAGGTGTTGTCCTCATCTAGAAAAAGGATGAGGGATAGACATGAAGACCCTATCGTCTTCAGCAAAATAGAAAGAGAAAACATTGAAAGCTCGTACGCCGATGCTCTGGTAATTTCTATCTAAATATTTCAATTTAACATTAAGCGTGCACTTGTTGACCCAGGTAGCACCGTAAATGTTGTGCAACTCCGCGTAATCAAGGAGATGCAACTAACTGGGTCAATAACTCTGGTAGTAAAAGTGTTGACCGATTTCAACCTATCTAGCGAAACAACCCGTGGGCAGATCAAACTGGAAATACACATGCAATGAGTGTCGATGAAAACTTTGTTCAATGTCCTTGAAGGAGGAATGTCTTATAATCCGGTAATTGGGAATCCATGGTTACATGCCATAAGGGTAGTCTTGTCTACCTTTCATCAGGTGATGAAATTCCCGACACCCTAGGGAGTGGCTGTGGTACAGGGACACGTTGAAACTAACCCAATAGAAATCATTCTGATCAATAGGAAACATGACTCAATCAGAAACAACAGCTAGCAATCACAGAAGCCAGATTCGGGGGGCAACCCCCGGAGTCAAATAGAAGTAGGAACCAGTAGGAGCCCTTGCCAGAGGATCAGACAGATTAGATACCTCGGGGTTTTATGGCACTAGAATAATTGGATGAAGGAATATTCACAGTAGAAGATCTCGAGCTTACCTCTTATCGACCAAATAGGCTCGGGGAGCAAGTATACCTAGGCTCGGGCCTAAACCCCGATTTTAGGAAATATTTGGTTGCACTTTTGAATAACAATATTAGTAGCTTCACTTGGTCGATATTGGGACATCTCAGGTGTGCCCCCAGAATTGACCCTCCACAAGTTAAATATGGACCCGGATTGTTTACCCATTAACCAAAAAAGACATCCGGTGTCAACAGAACGAAGCTAATTTATCAAAGAAGAAGTAGCCAGACTCATCCAGTCAGGAGCGGCCCGAGAGGTAAAATACCTAGACTGGCTGACAAACGTGGTGGTACTTCCTAAGAAACCTAAAACCTTTCAAATGTTTTTAGATTTAAGGGACTTAAACAAAGCCTACCCGAGGAGCTCATACCATATGCCTCACCTAGATCGTATTTTCGATGCAGTGGTTAGGCATGGACTACTCAGCTTCCTGGATGTATCCACAGAGTTTGATCATATATGGCTGGACCCATCAGACCAGGAAAAGACTTCGTTCATAATGGATTATGAAACTTATTGTTATATTGTTATGCCATTCGTCTTGAAAAATGCAAGGACCACTTTCCACCAACTGACCCAGCAGATGTTCCATCATCAGTTGGGTCAGAGTGTGAAGATTTACTTAGATGATATAATCGTTAAGTCCCTAGAAATAGAGGAACATATTAGAAATTTATAGGAAGTGTTTGGGGTCCTTCGGGAGTACAACCTCAAGCTGAATCCCGAAAGGTGTGCTTTCGGAGTAGGCTTTGGAAAGTTCCTGGGATTTTTAGTGTCCAACAGGGGCATTGAATCCAACCTGAATCATATCTGAGCAATAGATCAAATACCAGAGGTGTTCAACTGTTCTCTTGAGGTACACAGATTGATCGAGAGAATAACGACCTTGGAAAGGTTCATATACAGGTCATCTGAGCGATGTCATAAATTCTTCAGCCTATTAAAGAAAAAGAAAGACTTCGAGTGGACCCCGGAATGCCAGCAAGCACTAAATGACTTAGAGAAATACCTGGCAAACTTTCCCCTACTTTCAAAACCTGATAAAGGGAAACCACTATTAATTTACATCATTGTATCCAAAACCGCGGTAAGTGTTGTGCTTATTCGGGATGAAAAACGTACGCAATCTCCTGTTTGTTATACCAGCAAGGCCTTAACAGAGGCCAAAGCTCGATACCCTCACCTTGAGAAGCTAGCTTTGGCCCTGGTAGTTGCGTCTCTTAAACTGAGGTCGTATTTTCAATGTCATCCTATATGTGTGGTCACTACTTTCGGGCAGGTTGGCAAGTTGGTAGATCGAAATCTGTGGGTACGATATCACATATCGACTCCGGACTGCTATTAAGTCTCAAGCCTTAGCCGACTTCGTGGCTAATTATAGTTTGGGTATGATGCCTCGGGCTCATATAGTAGCAGTTCGGGGAACTAAAGCCGCATTTGGGGAATGGGTCATGTATACGGATGGGGCCACAAGCATGAAAAGCATCGGGTTGGGAATTGTCCTTGTCGCCCCTCGGGGGCCACAATCAGTCAAACCATTAAATGTGTTTTCTGACTAACAAGGAGGTAGAGTATGAGGCCACAATTGTAGGTTTGGATTTGACTTGGGGACTCGGAGCCGAAAATATTGAGCTCAAAAGCGACTCACAGCTGATTGTCAATCAAATATTAGGAAAATACGAGGCCAAAGACAATCGAATGCAGGAATACTTGAGTAGGGCCGCTGCTCTGTTGGCTCGATTTTGAAAGTGGAAGGTGGTTCAAATCCCACGAGAGATGAACTTCAAAGCTAACGCCTTGGCTAACCTAGGCTCGTCATCCGGGGCAACTAAGGGAGAGTCAGAATCCATAGTCCATTTCATTTGCTCCGTCCTAAACTCTCCGATTTCGTCCATAATGTTTTGGCCTGGTCTGCCAGGTCCTGATGCTCGGTGGGCACCTGTTTCTCTCCAAGTTCCTTTGATCTGTGAGCCATGCTCTCTTCACCTGACATGTTCTAAGTGCAGTGTTTTTTTTTTAGGTTTTTTCAAGAAGATCAACTACATATCGAGACAACTCCACAACTGTCTATCCCCACAGACGGTACCAAACTGTTTTCCGGTGAAAATGATTCTAACCAAAAATACAGTTAGAGATTTATATTCAATGGTTTAAAGACAAGTAGGTTGTATTTCATCCGGAGACCCTCTTAAAAGAGTCCGGAGTTGCTGGCTAAGTTACGGGTATGCAAGATTAACGTGTAAGTAAAATGCGATAATAAGCAAGTAACAACAACAACATAGCCAGTGAAATCCCACAACGTGGGGTCTGAGGAGGGTAGAGTGTACGCGGGCCTTACCTCAACCTTGGTAATGAGTTAGATCTAAAAATGAGCTATGAATCAAACAAGAGCCGAAGCTGAGAATGGTGTATTATTTTGAGAGAGATCTGAGTTACAAGTGTGAGCTTAGAGATAATACAATGTGTTTTCTTTCTCTTCTAAGTCTTGCATTTATAAGACAAAACTTAGGCTATTATGCCCCTCTAAGGTTATGACGACGTGAGCACCCTGAGGTCACTGTGTCCACGCGTGTCGCGGCACTCTGATCTAGGAGGGCTGATGTGACAAGAGTTGTTGGGAGTGAAGGACAGCTGTAGATATCCTTTGGGGCCGTTGGGGTTTTCGGAACTGCCAAGCTTCTTGTGTACGCCAACGTTTCCGAAATTGTTTCTACTCTATACAGAAATCATAATAGTTTAAGGGGATTTGATAAAATGCGTTAAGTTTAGGGTATCTTCAGTTATTTTGCCTTCTTCCTTTTTTCTCTTCTACTTTTAAAAAACAAAGAGTCCTCCATGGTAAATATGAGCCATAGAAGATGTAACGCTCAATAGTCAGTCTACCTGATGAACAACCTATTTTCCAATTATCTCTCCTCCAAATTCGACCTAAAAAAAGTTTCTTTCTGTTTTCTTCCTTTTCGCTTTGTCTCTGTATTTGGATAAAACTCTCAATTTTTCTTTCTTTTTCTTTCCTTTCTTCTTTCATGGAATTCTAAATTATATTCCATCCCAAAAAAAGAAAAAAATCACTATAGCAGCCAAATCCTAAATCTTTAGACATCCAACAAAGGTATCCATGGATGTTGATTTATGGTTAACCTAATATGTTATAGTGGTAGTCATTTTGGATCTAATTTAAGATAAAGGACAACATTGGAGAGGCAAAATGGCAGCACAGGTAGTAACGGTCGGAAACAAAACAGAGGAGAACATGAATCATTTTATGGACCTTGACAAGCACACTTATTATTGATGTTCTCGTGTGTTTCCCAAGTCGCTTGAAGCATTTTCTAGATTTTCTTTCCTTCAAATCTTAGATCTAAAGTTTGAACAAAAAACAATTTCTATATCATTAACGATGACTTTACCAATCATTCTTTTCAAAATAAGTTATACTATTATTATGGCTAAACATTTAGTATTCTCTAGTAAAGGTCATTTCATTGTAGTGATCAGTGAAGTGTCTAGTTTGTTAAGATTTTAAAATCAAAACATACAGGATAACTTGAATCTCATAAGTCATAATCCGATAATCGTGTGATATTGAATTGCTGAAATGCGCACATTTCTCATCAAAATAATAGTATTTTTTTTTAATCAAGGATCTTTTATTATTTTGAAGACTTACCCTCGATCAAATCAATGTTTAAATACTTCATCTTACAATTAGATCAGAATGACATCTAACAAAAATAAAAAACGCACATATAAAAAAAGATTTCCATTGATTATGCATATATAGTAGATACCAAAAACAATCACCATATCACATAATACACCAAACTCACATAAAAACATAAAACAAAAAATATTAGCTAGAATAACGAATCTCGTGGACTAAACTCCTGCTATGTGCGGATTTGATCGAGTAAGAGACAGACCATGATGAGTCTATTGTAGACAGTACATCTTATATTGCATTTCTACAATTTAGACGCATGACTTATATAGTCACACGACAACAAATTTTACTATTGCACCAAGGTTCTCCTTTAAAAATAAACAGCTAGAAACGACTATCTAAAACTAGCTTTTATTCCAACCCCATGTTCGAAACCGAAAAGGAAATTAAGCAGAAAACCATTTTTTTTATTAAAACAATTTACCCAGACTTGCACATCCCGTGATGACAGAATCATTAATTGCCTCAATAGAATTTAGGAGGCATTTTGCGCAAGATAATTCTTCAGCTTTAAAAGAAGTTGACGCAGTGCCTCTTCCAACATGGAAACTTGTATAGACACTCATCTCCGCTATAGGACCCCTATACCAGTACTGTTCCTCCAGATTTTAATTCATATCCTTAAGGTTGTTTTGGAGTTTATCACAAAATCCATCCTGGTCTTGCAGAATATTCAGTTTGTCGTTTAGGGTTTTAGCATTAACCTTTCGAATCATCTGGGCATACTTGTCACTAACGACTACTGGTAGGGTGTTCACTGTTTGGTTAAAAATCGATCCAAATTGAAAACCAAACCGAACTAATAAACCGATATTCGTTTGGGTTTGATTTTGAAAGAAATAATCCCCCTTGATTATTTTCATTACTTGAATAGGTATATATACAAGATACAAAATATTCCTATTCTATTCCTAAAATCTTATTCTACCATAATTCTAACTCTACAATTATGGTAGTGTATAATCCTACTTTAGGTAACAAATACATTACAATATACTACACATATATTTTCCAAATATACAATATTCTCATGTACAAAATAAGCCAAAACCGAGAGCACCAATATGGGCAGATTTCGTGGCATTGAATAAGGCAATATACACTTGTATATTGTGTGTATATTGCCTTATTTAACACACACCCGTAGTCATAGCGGGCGGTCTTCGAATGCCGAGACTATTCCTAAAATCTTCAAAGAGTACCGAGGGAAGACCCTTTGTAAAGATGTCTGCAACTTGATATCTTGACGGGACATGACATACGCGTACCTGCCCCCGAGCAACCTTTTCACGGACAAAGTGAATGTCTATTTCAATATGTTTGGTGCGTTGGTGCTGAACCGGATTACCTGAGAGGTAGATGGCACTAACATTATCACAATATACTAAGGTCGCCTTCTGAATGGGGCAGTGAAGCTCTAAAAGCAAATTATGTAACCAACATGATTCTGAAACCACATTAGCTACCCCTCGATATTCTGCCTCTACACTTGAGCGGGATAGAGTCGCCTGACGCTTTGCAGACCAGGAGACCAAGTTGTTGCCAAGGAACATACAATATCCTGACGTAGACCGTCCGGTGTCCGGACAACCACCCCAATCCGCATCTGTGTACGAGACAAGTGTGGATGTAGAAGAAGGATACAAGTGCAACCCATAGTCCAGTGTCCCATGAATATATCGAATGATGCGTTTGATTGCATTCATGTGCTCAACTATGGGATCATGCATGAATAAACACACCTGCTGAACAACATACGTAATATCCGGTCTGGTAAAGGTAAGATACTGGAGGGCCCCTGCAAGACTACGATAGCGACTCGGGTCCTCGTATGGTGCACCTGCCGCGGCACTAAGCTTGGGTTTTGCATCAACTGGAGTGGAAGTGGACTTACAGGATGACATCCCAGCCCTCTTTATGATCTCAGCAGCATACTTTCGTTGGGACAAAAACAAACCACCTGAATGACGCTTGACGGCTATCCCCAAAAAGTAACTCAAGGGCCCTAAGTCTTTCATAGCAAACTCGAAACTGAGCATGGCCATGATAGAGTGGCGCAAGGCATCGGAAGAAGCAGTCAAAATGATATCATCCACATACAACAGAATATAGGTCAAGGACGAACCACGACGGTAGATGAACAAGGAATTATCTGACCTGCTGTGAGTGAACCCAATAGTCGAAACAAAGTCAGCAAACCTCGTATACCAGGCCCGTGGAGACTACCTAAGCCCATATAATGACTTCTTCAACAAATAGACATGATGAGGATGGTTTGGATCCCTGAAACCCAACGGCTGATTCATATAGACTGTTTCCTTGAGATCACCATGTAGGAAAACATTCTTGACATCCAACTGATGAATAGGCCAAGTCTTCGAAAGAGCCAAGCTAAGCACAGTGCGAATAGTAGTCGACTTGACCACCGGACTAAACGTCTCCCCACAATCTATCCCAACCTGCTGAGTCTTACCATCACCCACAAGCCGCGCGTTATGGTGAGCAAATGAACCATCTGAACTTTCTTTATGAGCAAAAATCCACATAGACCTGATAACATTAATATCATATGGATGGGGCACCAACTCTCACGTCTTATTATCAATAAGAACATTATATTCATCAGTCATACTAATTTTCCAATTAGGGTCATTTAAGGCGGACACCAGATTACGGGGCAATGGGGATTTAGAGACATCAGAATGTAAATTAAAATGTCTTTTAGGTGTAAAAATACCCCGCTGACTACGAGTGACCGGTCTATGACTCAAGAAAAAATTGAGTGAATTTTGGGAATTTCTTTGGGCTCGGGATGGACCGCTGCCAGGCGGTGGGCTCGCCGGCCCAAATCGAGAAGTGTGGCGTAAACCGGACCAGTCAGTGGGTGACCGGCCCAATTGCGGCCCAACTTTTGATAGCTCGAAGTTTGTTAATTGTGGTGGATGGGAATAAATAACACAAGCACCCAAAAATCCTGTCGGACCTTTGACGGAATTATGTTAAGGAGATATGTTGCCATTTGCGAGCATGATGCCAAAAATATGGGGGTACGGAAGCATGAAGTAAGATAGTGGGGAGAATGTTATTTATGGAACGGGCACGGGATAGTGAACTCCCGAAACCCCCTATTGGAATATTCTTTATTTCTCTTTCGAATTGTGTTCTAATGAATGCTCTAAATTTTATGAAGACAAAAAACACTTGAGATTTATTGGCAATTGGAAACGTCCACAAAAAATTAGAATAATCATCCAGAAATAGAACATAATATCGATGACCTAATGAACTTAGAACATGAGACGTCCATAGGGCGAATAATATCAAATGGTTTTTGTTATTATTTTTGCCGCCACCATGATTATGGTTTTGGCCCGAATTATTAACAAAACCCGAAGAACTTGGAGAGGACGCCACCATGACAACGGGGCTTGCTCCGAATCGGAAGTCATGTGAGTAGTGGTAGCGGCCAATTTGGATCTTTTTAGCCAAACCGGCTTCTTCCAAATTAAGCATGGAGCAGGCTTGATAAAAGTTAGGAAGAGAGTTGCTTTGACGAAGGAGAGTTCCAACGCCATTATAGGCCTCCGAAAGGCCGGCAACCAATTGTAGAACCGAAGGAGAGTTCGATTATTTGTTCGATTATTTGTTATAGTGGCCAACATTACGGAGTTGATCCGCCAACTCCTTGAGTTTCTTGCAATATGCAGAAACGTTTGGAAATTCGTCCATTCGAACTAGAGAGAATTCCTGCTCGAGTGTGACGACACGTGAATGTTGGTTATCTTGGAATATGTCACACAATTTATTCCAGGCAGCCATAGCCGTGGTATCCGGCTCAATAATCGTCTGTAGAAGGTCAATCGGAATAGTGGAGTAGATCCACTGGAGAACGGTATCATCCAGAGTAATCCATAACTGAGGATCCTCTGCGGGAAAAGGTGTAGCGGGAGGAATAATATGATGGATAACTTGGTGGGAGATAGCGTGTATTTTAAACAGTTCTGCCCACGTCGCATATTGAACGTTTTCCATTTCAAGTACAATAGGGATACTGTTCTTGACGTTAGAAACCATCAGGGCAGGATGATAATTGTTCTTAGACATATTGAAAGAACAAAGAAGGAGGGGAAATTTAAGAGAGGTTTTTTAGAGCGGAAGACGAATTTTGGAAGAGAAACCCGAGGGGGGTGGGGTTGTCTCGGCCGAAAGAGAGGGCAAAAGTTGGGAGAAAAAAACTTTTGTTTTGACCTAGTCTCTTGATACCATGAAAGAAATAATCCCCCTTGATTATTTTCATTACTTGAATAGGTATATATACAAGATACAAAATATTCCTATTCTATTCTTAAAATCTTATTCTACCATAATTCTAACTCTACAATTATGGTAGTGTATAATCCTACTTTAGGTAACAAATACATTACAATAAACTACACATATATTTTCCAAATATACAATATTCTCATGTACAAAATAAGTCAAAACTGAGAGCACCAATATGGGCAGATTTCGTGGCATTGAATAAGGCAATATACACTTGTATATTGTGTGTATATTGCCTTATTTAACAGATTTGATTTTAAATTTTTAAGAATCGATAATATTTGGTTTGGTTTGGTATTACTAAAAACAAATTGAAGAAATAACCGAACCAAACTTACAAATTTTATACATAATTTTTTATAATTTTATATATATAATATATTAATTTATAAATAATGTTAAATATTTTGTATACTTTTTCATCGAAATTTTATTTATTCTGATGGGCTAATGAACTTTACACGTTAAGTCCATTTATGAAAAGAAATTCATGAATCCACAGTCATTTATTCAAAGAAAAAAATAATGAGATTTATTCACTTAATTAAAACTTATACATCTTAAGACATTTTCTCTATAATCCAAGGAAAGTATAGCCATCACAATAAAAGGGTAATAACAAATTATAAATTGAAAAAATATGCAAAATTCTTTCCTAATTGTAGGGGGGGGGGGGGGGGGAGAAAGTGAGAAATACCATTAATTTTCTTTAAAACTAAACTAAATCAAATCAAACCAAACCAATTACAATCAAACCGATGGATATGTATTATATTTGATTTGGTTTGATTTTAATAATTTTAAAACTAACTAAAAGTTCATTTGGTTTTAGTTTTAATTCAAAATCGATCCAAACCGGCCATGAACACTCCTAAGTGCTGGAGGCTAGGGGTGGAAAAATAAGCTCATACCCATTTGACCTACCCAACCCCTTTATGTTTGGGCCGATTTGGTTGGGAAACTTTATGGAGGCTTAATTTTGGCACTACTCAAGCTAATCCATCTAAGAGTTGAGTTGATTTGGGCTGAACATATAGCTCAAGTTGACCCATTTAGGAAATTGGTAAAAAATATCTTTAAAATTATATTTTTTGTGCAACACATTAGATATAGTCATAGCAAAAAAAAAAATTAAATTTGTAATTAAACAACTTATAAGAAACAAACAAAGCAATTAAATCTTTTTAGAGTTGGGCGGGTTAGGTTATGACCTATTGCCTAACCCATCTTGACCCAACCCAAATCAACCCAAATAAACTTTGAACATGGTTGGACATTGGCCTATTTATTATTGAAGAATTTTAAAAAAATCACTATAGTTTAGAGCTCAATTACCATATGTAACTATAGTTTGCCTAATTACCTTTCGTATTTGATGTTTTGTTTTAGTCCGCTTTGTATCACATGTATGCATTCACTAAATTTCGTTATATCAACGCATATAGTCATGCTGGATACATTTACAATAGGTTATATGCGTTCAATTAATTTCCTTGTGATATGCAATAGTCATGTTGGATACAATTACGATAGGTTATATGCGTTCAATTAATTTCATTGTATCAACGCATACAGTCATGATATACTATATGCGCGCTTTCTCAACAGACTGAATTCCCTCTCTCATACAATGAAGATATACACAATGATGAAGAAGACAACGACTCAGATCTAAATATACAACATACAGTCGTTCGTCATTGAAGATACATACAACATTCAATCGAAGAAGTCGACGATCCAGATATATGCTATTCTCCATACATACATATAAACCCCTCTGTTCATGATAGAAACCACCGTGTATCCCACACGGACAAAGTGTATATTTAGGATATTTAGGTTTCTTACCATATTTTGTAGAATTCTTGTACAAGTGTAATTAGGATATTAGTATTATAGTAGGAATAAGATTTTCCATATTTAGATATTGTATATTGTATATATAGACCTCTTCATTAATGAAAATAATCAAGGGATTATTTCTTTCATGGTATCAGAAGTCTAGGGAAAATGTACCTTCTCCCAAAACCTTCCGCTACCCTCTTCATTCTCGGCAACCGTCAGGCCGCCGGCCAAATTTTTTTTTCTCTCCCAAATTTTTCTTCCAAATACCTCATTCTCCTCTTGTTCTTTCATAATGTCTACCTCAAAGAACACGTTTCATCCTGCCCTTACTATGTCCAACATCAAGAACCACATCCCTATCGTTCTTGAGATGGAAAACGTCCAATACGCGGCGTGGGCAGATTATTTAAAGTTCACGCACGCTTCGCATCAAGTCTTTCATCACATCATCATTGCGAAAGCAGGCAATGAGAATGTGTCAATGTTATGGACAACAAGTCTTTCATCACATCATCACATGACCCTATGTTATGGACGATTCTTGATGCTACAATACTCCAGTGGATTTATTCCACTATCTCTACGGACCTGTTGCAGAAGATTATTGAACTCGACGCCACGACGATGGAAACTTGGAATCGGGTGCGTGATATATTCTAAGATAACAAAAATTCTCGTGCCGTCACTCTTCAGCAAGAATTTTCTCATGTCAATATAGAGGATTTTCTGAATGTCTCAACCTATTGTAAAAGGCTTATGGAATTGGCGGATCAACTCAAGAACGTTGGTGCGCCCATCACTAATGATCGTCTCGTTCTTCAGATGGTTGCAGGCCTATCCGAGGCTTATAATGGCATTGAGACGCTTCTTTGTCAAAGTAATCCTCTTCCACCGTTCTATCTGGTCCGTTCCATGCTCACATTAAAAGAGATCAACTTGGCTAGAAAGGCAGCTACCGGATCTAATTCTGTCATGATGATGACTATGTCCGATGACCCTCACTCATTCTCGGCCAATTCTAGCCAAAATTGTAATAATGGTGGCGGCAAAAACTGTCAAAATTGGAAAAATGGTGGCAAAACCGCGGCGGCGGTCATGGCAGTGTCCGTGGTCGGAGCAGTGGCGGCAGTGGAGGATGTGGCGACAGTGGGCCAGTTAGGCCTCATCACCACTGGGCGCAACTTGGGCCACTGCGCAACGGCCGTGGAGCTGCTGGGCAGTGGCCAGTGGCCCAACATAGCCTTTCTAGGATACACATGCATTCCAGCAAATTGGTCCAGCCAGAGGCCCAATTCCCAGTTCCAGCGATAGCCGGCCGCCCCAAGCGGTCGGGCCGGGCCCCGGCAGATAGGCCGGGATCGCTTGGGCCTCGGCCTCAGCAGGACTTCGCTGCTGCGGGCCTAGTTTCCGGTCCGACACCTACGGATATTGAGGCCACGATGCATACACTTGGATTAAATCCCCCGAACGTAAATTGGTATATGAACACCGGAGCCACTTCTCATATGACATCCGCCCAAGGTAATCTCTCCTCTTATTTTAATTTGAGCAATAATCGTGGCATAATTATTGGTAACGGCAATTCAATTCCAATTCAAGGATATGGTCACACAAATTTATCCCCCTATCCACCTCTAGTCCTAAAAATGTCCTTTATGCTCCTCACTTAATTAAAAATTTGGTGTCTGTCTAAAAATTCACAACTGATAATTGGATTTCTGTTAACATTGACCCTTTTGGGTTTTCACTTAAGGATTTCATGACGGGGAAACCTCTAATGAGGTGTAATAGTCGGGGAGAGCTTTATCCTTTCACCACCACCACTATTTCCACGAGTCAAGCCACACCTTCTACATTTGCTGTTCTTGCTCCTTCTTTGTGGCAGAACGTTTGGGTCATCCAGGGTCGTCTATTATTTCTTCTCTTAAAAATAATAATTTTATTAATTGTAAGAGTAAAAATAGTACTCATATTTGTCCTTCTTGTCCTCCAAGGAAATATGGTCGATTACAATTTATAGCCTCTACTTCTAGTACGTCGATGTCTTTTGACATTATTCATAGTGATTTATGGACAACGCCCGTTTTGAGTTCTTTAGGCCATTGTTATTATGTTTTATTTTTGGATGATTATTCTAATTTTTTGTGGACTTTTCCTTTGTCTAAAAAATCTCACATTTTTTCCACATTTTAAAAATTTAGAGCTTTCATCCGTACCCAATTTGAACGGAAAATTAAAAACATTCAATGTGATAATGGTAGGGAATATGATAATGGGCCATTTTGAGAATTTTGTGACACTTATGACATATCTTTTTAATTTTCTTGTCATCATACGTCCTCACAAAATAGGAAGGCCGAAAGAAAAATTTATACTATTAATAATATTGTCCGAACTTTACTAGCCCATGCTTCATTACCTCCGTCATTCTGGCATCATGCGTTACAAATGAATACTTACCTCCTTAACATACTCCTTAGCAAAAACAAATTATAATAAGGATCCTCGTATTCTCATCTTAGGGTGTTTGTGTGTTGGTGCTATCCACTTTTCTCGTCTACTACAATTAACAAACTTCAAGCCCGTTCTACCACTTGTGTGTTTTTGGGTTATCCATCAAAGTATCGTGGTTACAAATGTTTTGATTTATCCTCTAACAAAATCATAATTAGTCGTCATGTTATTTTTTATGAAACCCAATTTATGTTTGTTAAATTGCATAGTTCCGTGTCTAGTTCGTATAATTATTTGGATGATGGGCTATCACCGTATATTATCCACCATGTATTTGAGTTATCCTGTAATCAAAATCTGCCAGCAGGCCCACTACCTGCTGGCCCAAATACGACCAATCCAATCCCTAGCCCAAATTCTACTGGCCTAGGTATTTTTGGCACTGTTCCC
Organism: Anisodus tanguticus; assembly: GCA_034509755.1. Classification (NCBI taxonomy): domain Eukaryota; kingdom Viridiplantae; phylum Streptophyta; class Magnoliopsida; order Solanales; family Solanaceae; genus Anisodus; species Anisodus tanguticus. The sequence goes on along the minus strand of CM067551.1, from coordinate 20,169,798 downwards.
GTGTCTCGGCCCAGTCCCAGTCTTAGGACTGTTCCCGAGTCACGACCTAGTGCCCCTATCGACCTAGCTTCTACTTCCGGTCATGGTCCAATTTCTGGTCCAATTAATTCTTCACCACTTCCACGTTGTCCGCTACCTGTTGTTGGACCAGCAGGCCCACTGCCTGTTGGCCAGTCCACTGCCTACCCGACCAATACCCAAATCCCGTCCAGTTCTATCTCGAGTCAAAGACCGGTTACTCATAGTCAATGGGGTATTTTTAAACTCAAACGACATTTTAATCTTAATTCAAATGTCACTAAATCACCCATACCACGTAACTCAGTGTCTGCCCTTCATGACCCGAATTGGAAACTAGTCATGGATGACGAATATAATGCTCTTATTGAAAATAAGACATGGGAGTTGGTGCTCTGTCCGCCTGGTGTCAATATTATTCATTCTATGTGGATTTTTACTCATAAAAAAAATTCTGACGGTTCTTTTGAGAGGCATAAGGCCCATCTTATAGGTGATGATAAAACACAACATGTTGGTGTGGATTGTGGAGAGACATTTAGTCTGGTTGTCAATCTGGCAACTATTTGCACTGTGCTTAGTCTGGCCCTCTCAAAAGCATGACCCATTCATCAGCTGGATATGAAAAATGCTTTCTTGCACGGTGATCTTAAGAAAACGGTATACATGCATCAGCCCTTGGGTTTTAAGGATCCCACTTATCCCACCATGTCTGTTTGCTGAAGAAGTCCTTCTACAGGCTTAAGCAGGCCCCGCGGGCTTGGTATAAGAGGTTTGCAGATTATGTGTCTACTATTGGGTTTTCTCACAGCAGGTCTGATCATTCTCTGTTCATCTATCGACGATACTTCTCTAGCATACATCATGTGGTATGTGGATATTATTATCTTGACTGCCTCCTCTGATAATTTGCCCAAGTCTATCATGACCCTTCTCGGTTCAGAATTTGCTATGAAAGACTTGAGGCCCTTGAGTTATTTCTTGGGAATAGATGTCACTCGTCATGGAGGTGGTCTATTTTTATCACAGAGGAAGTATGCGATTGAGATTATTGAGAGAGCTGACATGTCATCTTGTAAGTCCTCGTATACTCCTGTTGATATCAAACCGAAGCTGAGTGCTACGTTTAGCACACCATATGAGGATCTCACCCACTATCGTAGTCTTGCATGGGCTCTTCAGTATTTTACATTCATGAGATCGGATATTACTTATGCAGTTCAGCAAGTGTGTTTATTTATGCATGATCCGCGGATTGAGCACATGCATGCGCTCAAACGCATTATACGATACATACAGGGCACGCTAGATTATGGGTTGCATTTATATCCATTCTCAGTCTCTACTCTCGTCTCTTATACAAATGCTGATTGGGGTGGATATCCAGATACCGGACGTTCAACCTCTGGTTATTGTATGTTTCTTGGTGATAACTTGGTCTCTTGGTCGGCAAAACGTCAGGAACTTTATCGCGATCGAGTGCGGAGGCCAGGATCGAGGAGTGGCCAATGTGGTGTATGAGTCATGTTGGCTACGTAACCTTTTATTAGAGCTTCACTTTCCTATTCAGAAAGTTACTTTGGTCTACTGTGATAATGTTAGTGTCGTCTATCTCTTTGAGAATCCGGTCCAACATCAGCGGATATTCACTTTGTTCGCGAAAATGTAGCTCGTGGACAAGTACGTGTCTTACATGTCCATTCAAAATACCAAATTGATGACATCTTTACTAAGGATTTTCCCTTGGTTCTGTTTGAAGAATTTAGGGACAGTCTCAGCGTATGACAACCGCCCGCTATGACTGTGGGGGTATGATAGAAACCACCGTGTATCCCACACGGACAAAGTGTATATTTAGGATATTTAGGTTTCTTACCATATTTAATTTTTTTGTACAAGTGTAATTAAGATATTAGTATTATAGTAGGAATATGATTTTTTATATTTAAAGATGATATATTATATATATTAATAAAAATAATCAAATAATTATTTTTTTCCGTTCCGATATTTCATACATACAACATACAGTCGAAGAAAAAGATGAAAATGACGATCCAGATCTATTTTATTTTCTCTCTGTCGAAGACGAATATTCAGACTGTGTGGGCGCGTAGCAGATATAGAACATTCATCTATATACAATATAAAATTTTGTATGCAACATTCATCTATATATTATAAAATTTAATTAAATACAACAAAAGAATATGGCACTAGCGATGATATAGCAGCTATAGAACAACAGTTGCAGCACCGAAGCAACAACAGAGTAATTATTTTCCGGCCAGATCCAGTCCAAACTGATGGACGAGAAAATGGAGCAAAGAAAACTGCCGGAAAAATGAAATCCAATCAGGTCTCTGAAAAAAATCTAGCAGTAGCAAGGCAGCGATAGTCACCGAAAAAAAATCCCGGCAGTGAATTCTGTCTATTTTTTTGGCTCTGCGATTCTTCGACTTCTCATTTAAGATCTGTACAAAAAAAAGAAGGTAAAGAGATGAGGTCGCAGAGCAATTATTTTCCGGCCAGATCTAGTCAAAATTCTGATGGCAGAGAAAATGGATCAAAGAAAATCGCTAAAAAGATTACAACTATTTTACCTAGGGAAAACACGATGAGGCGAACTTCAGCACTAGTCATGGCAGCAACCTCACTAGCCTTCTTAAGTAGTCATTCCGGCATTTCGAGAAAGTTACTTGTAGGTTATTCTAATTTTTTATCTTCCCGGTAGCAACTTTTTTACCACGCTTATTTAGACTACTAGTACTCATTCTTAAAAATTGCTATCGAGAAGATAGAAAATCAGAATAACCGACAAGTAACATTTTCGAAACGCCGAAATGACTTTTTAGAAGGCAAGTGAACTTGCTGCCATGACTGGTGCTGAAGTTGGCATTAAGTTCATTGATCATCTTAAATAGGTCATTTCGACGTTTAAAAATATATGATGAAATTAACTAGTAGAGAATTACTATATGATATAAACTTTGTAATGTAATAGTCTAGTATTTATAGGGTTTTCCAATATGGTTTACCTAATTTGAATTTTCAATTTTGGTAGTTGTTAGAGATGAATGTTGTTCATTCATTTTGTCTTCACATGGTATGGTATGTGAAAGAAATAATATTTTGACTATTTTCATTAATAAAGAGGTCTATATATACAATATACGATCTCTAAATATAGAAAATTTTATTTCTACTATAATATTATTATCATAATTACACTTGTACAAGAATTTTACAAAATATGTTAAGAAACCTAAATATCCTAAATATACAATTTGTCTGTGGGATACACAGTGGTTTCTATCACACCCCCTCAGTCATAGCGGGCAGTTGTCGTACACTGAAAATGTTCCTAAAATCTTCAAACATAACCAAGCGAAGACCCTTAGTAAAGATGTCAGCAATTTGGTACTTTGAAGGGACATGTAAGACATGTACTTGTCCACGAGCTACCTTTTCGCGAACAAAGTGAATATCCATCTCGATATGTTTAGTGCGCTGATGTTGGATCGGATTCCCAGAGAGATGGACGACACTAACATTATCACAGTAGACCAAGGTAGCTTTCTGAATAGGAAAGTGAAGCTCTAATAAAATATTACGCAGCCAACATGACTCAGACACCACATTGGATACTCCTCGATACTCGGCCTCCGCACTCGATAGCGATAAAGTAGCCTGGCGTTTTTCTGACCAAGAGACCAAGTTATCACCAAGAAACATACAATAACCAGAGGTTGAACGTCTGGTATCTAGACATCCACCCCAATCAACATCTGTATAAGAGACGAGAGTAAAGACTGGGGATGGATAAATGCAACCCATAATCAAGCATGCCCTGTATGTATCGTATAATGAGTTTGAGCGCATGCATGTACTCAATCCGCGGATCATGCATAAATAAACACACTTGTTGAACTGCATAAGTAATATCTGGTCTCGTGAATGTAAGATACCGAAGAGCCTATGCAAGACTACGATAGTGGGTGGGATCCTCATATGGTGTGCTAGACGTAGCACTCAGCTTCGGTTTGGTATCAACATGAGTATACGAGGACTTATAAGATGACATGTCAGCTCTCCCAATAATCTCAGTCGCATACTTCCTCTGTGATAAAAATAGACCATCTGCATGACGAGTGACAACTATTCCCAAAAAATAAATCAAGGGCCTCAAGTCTTTCATAGCAAATTCTGAACCGAGAAGGGTCATGATAGACTTGGGCAAATTATCAGAGGAAGCAGTCAAGATAATATCATCCACATACAACATGATGTATGCTAGAGAAGTACCATGACGATAGATGAACCAAAAATAATCAGACATGCTGTGAGAAAACCCAATAGTAGACACATAATCTGCAAACCTGTTATACCAAGTCCGCGGGGCCTGCTTAATCCCGTATAAGGACTTCTTCAGCAAACAGACATGGTGGGGATAATTGGGGTCCTTAAAACCTAAGGGCTGATACATGTATACTAGAGCTGGCCAGTGGGCCGGGACGGCCAGATCCCGGCTCGGTCCTGCCCCGACACCGCCTCGAACCCGAGTAGTAAAAAAAAATCGGTATCGGGACTCGAACCGGGACTGGACAATGTCTCGTCCCGACCCGTCCAGGCCCGCCCCAGTCCCGCTAGTCTCAACCCGATCCCGGCCGTAATCCCCCTTTTGCAAAAATAAATGTTGCACCAACGACCATTTTACATTTGGTCGTTGTGCAACGGCCATTTTTGGCCTCCCCTTCCCCCAACCCCCCTACCCCTTAATATTTATTTTTAACTCATAAGTTATTATATTTACACTTTAACCCAATTTTCCAACTATAAATAACTCATTTTCTCTTCATCTTTCTCACAAATCTTCCTACAATCTCTCTAATCTCTCAATTTATCTCTCTACAAGTCTACATTGTTTACTAAATATTCAATTTTATTTATTCATTTGGGAATTGGGAGTGAAGTTGGCAACTAGCTTGAGGATCTTCCATCGAGCAAAGTTTCAATTTTCAACCTCTCGATTACACGTCGACGTTACGTCGGCGTTTGGTACATTCGTTCCTTCATTAAATTATTATTCTCTGTTTATTTTATTTAGCGCACTTAATTTCATTTACTTTAATTATTTATTAGTATAATTATAAATTTATAATGGAAGGATTTAAACGTATGCTTACGGGTAGGGGTCATGCTTCTTCTAGTAGGGGCAACAAGGGCAAGGGTACTTCTTCTAGTCATCCTATTCCTACACAGGATGATTTTGTTGATACTGAACGTTTTCCTACAATACCATTAGATTTAGACGAGGAGCTATTTTCTGGAACTCAAGAAGACTTTAATTTAGACGATGATCTAGATGATACACCCACTAATGTTGATGACAACACACCCACTAGTGCACCTTCAACTGAAATACCTCATATTTCCCCTAGTATGAGACGAGGTCCAGCAAACCGACCATTAAAATCAGATGCATGGACATTTTTTGATAGGGACGTAGAAAATCAAGTAGCTATATGTAAAATTTGTAAAAATGTTTTAAAATTTAAAACTGGAAAAGGTCACGGTGGGACGCGGGGGGTTTAATTAGACACGTAGTAAGTGCTCATCCACTAGGTATGCCCAATACCAGGCTTCAAAACCGGGTGCGCAAACGCCCGCTCCATCGGGACAAGGTTCACATGCGATAACTGTCCTGGACCAAGTATAGGGTCAAATTAACCCTATGACGGGGGGATTGTAGGTCCTAAATACAATAAACATAGAGATAGGGAAGCAATATCAAAATTAGTTGCTGTGGAGGGTTTGCCTTTTTCATTTCCTTCATCTCCCAGTTTTATTCATTACATTTGAGATATATATAATCATGCTTTTAACGGTTTTCCTATATCAACTGTTAAGAGAGATGTATTTAAATTCGCGCATGAATATCAACAATATTTACGTTATTCATTATATCATTTTAATGGCAAAGTATCTATCACGTCTGATATAGGTCGTAGTACTAACAACCATGATTATTTAACTATAACTTGTCATTGGATAGATTATAAATGGTCTATGCAAAAACGTATCTTAGCGTATAGATATATAGATGATAGGCACACTGATACTTTTATTGTAGATACTATTTATCAAATGTGCCATTATTATGGAATAACCGATAAAATTATGACTATTACATTAGATAATGCTTCTTCTAACAATTATGCTATTACAATTTTAAAAAATAGTTTAACTCCATATTTTCCAGATCATTTTCATATAAAATGTGCGTGCCATATATATAACTTAATTGTAAAGGATGGTCTATATCACTTTTTGAAAACATTCTTAGTAAAATACAATTTGTTATAAACTTTATTTTTAAAAGTATAGAATACAACGAAGAAAAGAATATAAAAAAACTTATCACAATTGTGGACTACCTTATAGAAAAATTGAAGTATCCACTAGGTGGAATTCTTTATACGAGTAACTACTTGTTGTTTATGACTATAGAAAACCTATAACTTTATTTTTTAACTCTCATAATCAAAATCCAGCTGATATGATTGTAGATAGTGATTGGGTAAAAATTTCCGAACTTATTGTATTTTTAGACAAATTTTTTTCAAGCAACAAAAGAATTTTCCGATATATATTATCCTACTATTTCAACTATGTTGTTTTATATAACTCTAATATTTTTATTACTTAGTGAATATATGAAAAACCAGCTTATATGGCAGCTATTAAAAAAATGTTTATCAAAATAAAAAAATATTTTATTCCTATTTCCACTATTTATATTATTGGTTCTGTATTAAATCCGACTATTAAAATAGACGGTACTAAATCACTTATTGAAACTATTTACGATTGTATAGAAGTACTACCACCTCCAAGTCCCAAAAATCCAAATCACCCACCACCTATTGAACAAACTAAAGAAGAAGTGTTGTCTAGCATAGAAGACCAATGCAAAAAAGTATATAGGTTTTACCAACAAGAAAGTGCTAGTAACCTACCGGCTTCCATACCATCTTCTTCTTCTTCTTCAACACAACCTCACAAAAGACATGCTATTTCTGCGGCTAGTATTGAAAGTCTCAGAAATAGAATGTGCAGCCGTACCACTACTAACCAAATTAGCGAGTTTGATATTTTTGTTTTGCCGGGTTTTGTACCGTACCAAGCCAGTTCTCAATGAAGAAGGATGTGAAGACTTGCTGAAATACTGGAGGGGAATGAGAAGACCTTTCTGACACTTTCAATGATGGCCCGAGATGTTTTGAACATTCAAGCGTCATCAACTGCGTCTGAAAGCGCTTTTTCTGCCAACATATATCAAATAGGAGACCACATACACTCATTAGCCGGAGACAGCTAGGAGATTGTAGTATTATTCAGAGATTGGATACTAGCGGAGCGGAGAAGGTGCGGTCAACCAGAGATCAACGAAGAAGAAGACGAAAACTACAATGAAATCTTATCCGAAGGTGGTGGAAGCGACGTGGATCAATTTGACCAACAAATACCAATTCCAACAGAAGAACCACAAGAAATTATCAAGAAACTAGAACAGGTTTTTTTCAGATGTATTTTTTTTAATTGCAATTTTATTATGTAATTTGCAATTTTGGACAACACCACAAAGTTGCAATTTCGACAATTGTATTTGTATTACAAAAAAATCATATGTCTATTAAATAATATAAGAGGCACAAAAACAGCCTTGTGATGTTTTTATTACACTATCTTGTCTTGTTTAATTATTGCCTGACCTGCCAGCCCCGAGCCCGGCCCACTGGCCAGCTCTAATGTATATTGTCTTCTTAAGATCACCGTGTAATAAAACATTTTTTATATCCAGCTGATGAATGTGCCATGCTTTTGAGAGGGTCAGACTAAGCACAGTGCGAATAGTTGTCGGTTTGACCACTAGAGAAAAATGTCTCTCCACAATTCACGCCAATTCGGTTGTGTTTTACCATCACCTACAAGATGTGCCTTATGCCTCTCAAAAAATCGTCAGAATTTTCTTTATGAGTAAAAATCCACATAGAATTAATAATATTGACACTAGGCAGATAGGGCACCAACTCCCACGTCTTATTTTCAATAAGAGCATTATATTCGTCATCCATGACTAGTTTCCAATTTGTGTCATGAAGGGCAGACACTGGGTTACGTGGTACGGGTGATTTAGTGACATTTGAATTAAGATTAAAATGTCGTTGTGTTTAAAAATACCCCATTGACTATAAGTAACGGGCCTTTGACTCGAGATAGAACTAGATGAGATTTGGGTATTGGTCGGGTAGGCAGTGGATTGGCCAGCAGACAGTGGGCCTGCTGGTCCAACAACAGGTAGTGGACAACGTGGAAGTGGTGAAGAATTAAGTGGACCAGAAATTGGACCAAGATCGGAAGCAGAAGCTGGGCCGATAGGAGCACTGGGCCGTGACCGGGAACAGTCTTAAGATTGGGACTAGGCCGAAACATGGGAATAGTGCCAAAAATACCTGGGCCAGGGATTGGATCGGTCGTATTTGGGCCAGCAGGTAGTGGGCCTACTAGCGGGTTTTGATCACGGGATAGCTCGGATACATGGTGGATAATATACGGTGATAGCCCATCATCCAAAAAATTATACGAACTAGACACGAAACTATGCAATTTAGCAAATGAAAATTTGATTTCATAAAAAATAACATGACGGCTAATTATGATTTTGTTAGAGGATAAATCAAAACATTTGTAACCACAATGGTTTGATGAATAACCCAAAAACACACAAACAGTAGAACGACCTTGAAGTTTGTTAATCGTAGTAGACGGGAAAAGTGGATAGCATAAACATTCCAAACCCTAAGATGAGAATACAATGGATCTTTATTGTAAAGAATTTTAAGTGGGGATTGATATGCTAAACCTTTGATAGGGAGAATATTAAGGAGGTAGGTAGCCATTTATAACGCATGATGCCAAAAAGATGGAGGTAATGAAGCATGGACTAGTAATGTTCAGACAATATTATTAATGGTACGAATTTTCCTTTCGGCCTTCCCATTTTGTGAGGACAAGAAAACCGAAAAGATATGTCATGGGTGTCACAAAGTTTCCAAAATGGCCCATTATCATATTCTCTCCAATTATCACATTGAATAGTTTTAATGTCCCGCTCAAATTGGAAAACACTTGAAATTATTTAGACAAAGTAAAGGTCCACAAAAAGTTAGAATAATCATCCATAAATAAAACATAATAACGATGGCCCAAAGAACTTAAAATGGGATATGTCCGTAAATCACTATGAATAATGTCAAAAGGCATCGACGTACTAGAAGTGGAGGCTACAAACGGTAATCTAACATGTTTCCTAGAGGATAAGAGGGACAAATATAAGTACTACGCATACTCTTACAATCAATGAAATTATTATTTTTAAGAGAAGAAATAATAAACGACCCTGGATGTCCAAAACGTGCATGCCATAAAGAAAAAGCAAGAGCGGCAAATGTTGAAGGTGTGGTTTGACTCGTGTAAATGGTGGTGGTGGTATTTTGATAAAGATATCCCCTATTATTACATCTCATTAGAGGTATCCCCATCTTGAAATCCTTCACAGAAAATCCAAAAGGTTCAAAGTTAACAGACACCCAATTATCAATTGTGAATTTTCGGACATACACCAAATTTTTAATTAAGTGAGGGAAATGAAGGACATTTTAAGGACAAGAGGTGGATGTGGGGGGGGGGAGGCAAATGTGTGTGACCATAACTACGAATTGGAATCGAATTGCCATTACCAACAACTATGCCACGATTATTGCTTACATTGAAATAAAATGAGAAATTACCTTGTGCGGACGTCATATGAGACGTGGCTCTAGTGTCTATGTACTAATTTGCATCCGGGAGATTTAATCCAAGTTTATGCATCGCAGCCTCAATATCGATAGGTTGCGGACTAGAAATTAGGCCCGCAACAGTGAAGGCCTGCTGAGGCCGAGGCCCAAGCAGGACAGCCTGCTGTCTAGGCTATGCTGACTGGAACGGTGAATTGGGCCTCTGCTGGCCACTGGCCCAGTTCACTGGAGAAGCGGGAAAGGGAGCATAGGCCGTGTTGGGACACTAGCCCAGCAGCCCTATGGCCAGTTGGCTTGGGCCCAAGGCTGCGACCAGTGGTACTGTGGCCCAACTGGCCCACTGCCATTACGTCCGCCGCTGTTCCGACCACCGCCACTGTCGCGGCCGCCACCGCGATTCTTACCATTGTTTTTTCGATTTTGACCCTTTTTGCCACCTCCGTTGTTACAGTTTTGGCTAGAATTAATCGAGAACGAGTGAGGGTCATCGAATATGGCCATCATCATGACGAAATTTGCTCTGATAGCTGCCTTTTTAGCCAAGCTGGCCTCTCTAATGTGAGCATGGAACGAGTCTGGTAGAACGGTGGGAGAGAATTACTTTGACGAAGAAGTGTCTCAATGCCATTATAGGCCTCGGATAGGCATGCAACCATCTGAAGAACAAGACGTTGGTGATGGGTGCACCAAAATTTTTGAGTTGATCTGGCAATTCTTTCAGCCTTTTACAATAGGCGGAGATATTCGGAAAATCCTCCATGTTGACATGGGAAAATTCATACTCAAGAGTGACAACACGGGAATTTTTGTTATCTTAGAATATATCACGCACCATATTCCATGTTTCCATCGTCGTGGCGTCGGGTTCAATAATCGTCTGCAAGAGGTCTGTAGAGATAGTGGAATAAATCCACTGAAGAACGGTAGCATCAAGGGTTGTCCATAATACAGGGTCATCCTCGGGGGTAGGCACCTTTTCATTGCCTGTTACTGAGGAAATAGTGTGATGAAGGACTTGATGCGAGCGTGCGTGAACTTTAAATAATTCCGCCTATGTCGCATATTGGACATTTTCCATCTCAAGAACAATAGGGATGTGGTTCTTGATGTTGGAGACTGTAAGGGCATTATGAAACATGTTCTTTGATGTAGACATGATGAAAGAACAAGAGGAGAATTAGGAATTTGGAAAAAATAATTTGGGAGAGAAAACAAAAAAAAAACTATAGGCCGACGGCCTGATTCTCGGTGTCCGATGAAGAATGGTAGCGGAAGGTTTTTGAGAGAAGGTATTTTTGCCCTAGACTTCTGATACCATGAAAGAAATAATCCCTTGATTATTTTCATTAATGAAGAGGTCTATATATACAATCTCTAAATATGGAAAATTCCTACTATAATACTAATATCCTAATTACACTTGTACAAGAATTTTACAAAATATAGTAAGAAACCTAAATATTCTAAATATACAATTTGTCCCTGGAATACACGGTGGTTTCTATCAGTATGAGGCAAGTGAATTTAGATACTTAATTATAGTGGTAATTGTACTTTCCATTTTTTCAAAGCTTTTCAAAATTTACCTCTACAATATTGTTGTAATGGTCAAGTAAGTAAATTTTTAGGTCCAGACCACTAGTGATTGATTTGGTTCTAAGATTATCACTACTAGTTTTTCCGCACATGAATGCCGAGACATTAGTCAAGATTATTGTATATCAGTGTTTGACATTGAATTGTATATGATTTTGTAAAATAATATCAATATTGTTGGAGTACTAAAAAAAAGTTCTTTAATATAAATTCATATGAAAGAATGAAGTACACTATTTTGTGAATGATCATATGGTGACTTTTTTGTCGAGGTCAAGATGATTGGATATTGTTAATGTTTGGTTTGGTGTTGTGACATTTTTGCCCAACATATCATTTTCAGTACTAAGTTAAAATTTAGAAATGTTGGAACAAATGTCACGACATTCGGACCAACATTCTGTCGAACAGTTTTGCCTTACTTCACGGACTGAAGCAAATATCGTGAGATTTTTACCATGATGTAAAAGTGACTTGTCGAGGTGATTAGGAGCCGATGAAACACGTGGGAAGAACAAGTCAAAGTTGTTGCTAAGCTTGGGGAACAAGTCCAAGAAGTTGAGGATTTTGCTCCATGATCTTCTCCAACAAATCCTATCGGCTGCTCACCTTTCCCTCAACCTCCACAACCAATCGATGAACTTTTCAAGGAAGACTCTCTACTATAAATAGAGAGAGAAGAAGAGTGAATCGATATCCAGAAAAAGATTGAAAAAAATATCAAAAGAGCTCACGAGAATTCATCTGAGAAAACTGGATCGCTAGTGTTGCCTGAGCGTGTTGACGACATTCTGTCCAACATTATAATTGCTGCTTAGATTCTAGACTTGTTCTTTATTGAAGAAATTATAATGAGATGGTGTCTATGTCTATTTATATAGATTTTTCAGGCAGAAGTCATCTGCGACTTCAAACTTTTAATTCCTTTGTATTATTTTGTAATATTGTAAAGGAAGGAATTTATTCAATTGTATATATATATATATATATATATACAATACTTTCGGTCACTGACCGTCATAGGTTATATAATCAATATAACCTATGTAAATATTAAACCTTTGTGTTCTTTATTATTTCCGTTGCTATTTACTCTTCAAAGATTTTTCTGTTTTATCGAAGTGTTGTTACCTGTGTCAGACAACATTATTGCCGACATTTACAAACTTCATTGGCATTCGATTTGTTTTTACTTTCAGTTTGTGTTTTATTGTTTTATAGTATACCCACGGGACCCAACAAGTGGTATCAGAGCCTACACTTAACACAATAAGTGCTTGGTCTTATCATTTGAAGCTATGGATCCGGCTAATCCAAATATTGGTAGACTTCCCATTTTAGATGGTACAAACTATGCCTATTGGAAGATTCACCTACGTTCTCACATCAAATCAATTGATGTTAGGGCATGGAGATCTATTACCAATGGGTATGTTATTCCAATGTTGCCGCCGGATGAGGAAGGTGACATTCTTGTTAAACATGAATCCGAATGGACGAAGGAAGAAACCAATAACACTAGTTTTAACGAAAAGGCCCTAAATGCAATTTTTGGATGTGTTGATCTTTACATGTTCAAACTCATTCATAACTGCCCTACGGCTAAGGATGCATGAGATACTTTGTAAATCCATTGTGAGGGTTGCTCAAGTGTTTGTCGTACAAAGCTACGCATGCTCATGAGCAAATATGAACGTTTAAGGATGGAAGAAGCAGATGATATTAAATCCTAATTTGAAAAGTTGATTGACATATCTAATGAATGTCAAGTGCTTGGTGAACCATTAACCAACATTCAACTTGTTGAAAAGGCTCTCCGCTCTCTTCCTGAAAAGTTCAACTTAAAGATTTCTGTCATTGAAGGAGCTCACAATCTTGTCACTATGAATCTTCATACTTTAATGAACATTCTCAAAACCTATGAGATGAACATTGAGAATCAAAGGAAACTATATAAGAGCAAGAATGTGGCACTTCAAGTCCAATCCTCGGAAAATCAAATCAATGAAGAGGATGAAGATCTTGAAGAATTTGGTGAAGGTGCTAATGTTGCCTTACTCACTTGAAAATATAATTCGATGGTGAGGAAGTTCAACAATGAAAGGAATCAATCCAAATCTAAACAACATCAAAGCCAAGGCAAAGTTCCTTCCAAGTACTCAAAAAGGAAGTCCACTAAGAAGAACCAATTCTGATCGTACCAAATTTGATCCCAAACAACTAGAGTCTGTGCAATGTCATGCATGCTTGGGTTAGGGTCATTATGCTAATGAATGTGCGAACACTCTAAGGAAATTTGGTAAGAATATGTGGGTCTCGCTTAGTGACGATGAAGGAGAAGACGAAGGAGATCAAGAAGTCGAATCACAAGCAATGTTGGCCACTGTTTATGAATAGTCACTGTCAGATAATGAAGATGTCATCTGTAATGTTGCCGCATATGTCACGACATTTCAGGCAACATCTGCATCTCCAGCAACATCCGAAAGGTACATATTCTTTAATTATCCTGATGTTAATTGCTTTAGTGGTTTTATTTCTATTAGTGAGACTGAGTGTTTGAATCAAGTTGAATGCAACGATGAGATGATTAAGGAATTACAAAATATTTGTGAAGCCTTAATCGTTGAATCCAACCAACTTGAATCAAAGGCTAAATCTTTAACTCGTGAGAATGTAGATCTAAAAGGCACAATAACCCGATTAGAGGTTGCACTTACCAAAAAGGATATAGAATTTGGTAAGATTCGTGCAAAACTGGATGTAATCGAAGAAACCTTTCGTAAGTTCAACTCAGGGACTTCTAAATTGGATGAAATACTCAACTTTAGTAAACAATCACATACATGTATTGGGTACCAAAACTGTTTTGAAACTATAGGCTCTAGTGTATTTGACAAAAATGAGAAAATATGTTTTGTAAAAGAAAAAGGAATAAAAGATAAGATCTCATATATGTCAAAGAATATGAAGTTTGTGTGTCATCACTGTAACTCCCCTAGATACTTAAAATCGTACTGTTTCAAACTTCAGAACTCAGTGAGCAAAATGTTGCCTAAAAGGTTATCCAACATTTCGGACAACATTATACGCAACATTTCAGAGCGGAAAGGTAAAAAATGTTTTAAAAGAGTTTGGGTTCCCAAAATGGATATAACTTGTAATGTTGCGATAACTGCTTTAAGAACTAACATTTCAGGTTCTTGGTACTTTGATAGTGGATGTTCTCGCCACATGATAGGTACAAAAGAGTTTCTAAAGAACTACGAGTCATTCAATGGAGGTAACATAACTTATGGAGGTGGCAGTAAAAGCAAAATAATTGGAAGAGGAATCTTGGATGTTCCTGGATTTCCAGCCTTGAGAAATATCTTACACGTTGAGGGCTTAATGGCTAACTTGATTAGTATTAGTCAACTGTGTGATGATAATATTGAGGTAAAGTTCAATAAGAATGTCTGTAAAGTTACAAATGAAACTAATGAATGTGTTATGAAAAGTACTAGAACAGATGATAATTCCTATCTTGTTGTGAGACAAGAAACTTGCAATAATGTCAAGCTCGACGACACAACACCGTAGCACCAAAAGTTGGGACATGTCAACTACTGCAATTTGGAAAAATTGGTCTCATATGAAGTGGTTAGAGGCTTACCCAATCTTAGACATAAAGGATTTAGTCTGTGAAGATTGTCTAAAAGGTAAGCAGACTCGTGTTTCCCATAATGTTGTCCAAAATGACGGACAATATTCAGGTATATCTCACTATTTTCAACTATTGCACATGGATCTTATGGGTCCAATTAAGGTAGACATTTTAGGAGGCATGAGGTATTCCTATGTGATAGTAGATGATTTTTCTAGATATTCATGGATATATTTTTTGAAAGAAAAATCACAAACTTTTGACATGTTTAAAATTTTGCACTCTAGAATTAGGAACTTGTTCTATTCTCCTACTTTTCGGATTAGATCCGACCATGAAAAAGAATTTAAAAATAACCCCTTCACAAAATTTTGTGAGATAAAGGGAATTTTTATGAGTTTTCAGCCCCCAAAACCCCTCAACAAAATGGGGTGGCTGAAAGGAGGAATAGAATATTGCATGAAGTGGCTAGAGTTATGCTTAGTTCTAAAAATTATCAAAATGATTTTGGGCTGAAGCCTTAAATATTGCTTGTCATATCACTAATAAAGTCTATCTAAGGCCTGGAACAAAGATGACACCATATGAGCTAATTAATGGAAAGAAACCTAACTTGCGTTACTTTCATGTTTTTTGGTGTATTTATTACATTTTAAATTATAGAGATTATTTGGCAAAGTTTGACTCTAAAAGTGACAAATGAATCTTTGTTGGCTATTCTCAAAATAGTCATGCTTATCGAGTGTACAATCTGAGGACCAAAACTATACAAGACTCTGTAAATGTCATTTTTGATGATTTTTCTGATCTTACAGGAAATACAACTGAAAATAACATTACAGTTTCAGTAGAAAATGTGGAGACTGCTGAAGAACCAGATGTTGCCCTAAATGTTACCACATCAGAAGCAACATCTGAACCTGAACTAGAGATCATAGAATGTGCGAATGAGGAGTCTAATGTTGAATTGCTAGATCAAGTTCGAAGGGACCCCTCATCAAGGATTAGGTAGAATCATCCAACAGGTCAAGTGATAGGGGGAGTTTTTGAGGGAATTAGAACAAGAGGGAAAGAACCACTCAATTATAGAGATATGGTAAGGTATGTGTGTATGTTTACCATATACCAAAAGGTTAGTCTTTCTTGTTTTATATCTACTTTAGAACCAAAAAATATTTTAGAAGCACCTAAAGATGATTTTTGGATTCAAGCAATGCAAGAAGAGCTTGAATAATTCTCGAAATGAAGGCTGGGACTTAGTTCCTCGTCCAAATAATACAAATGTTATTGGAACTAAGTAGATTTTCAAAAATAAATCAGATGAATCGGGAACTGTTGTTAGAAACAAAGCTCGTCTAGTTGCACAAGGTTATACTCAGGTTGAAGGAATCGACTATGACGAAACATTTGCACATGTGGCTAGAATTGAATCAATTAGACTGCTTCTTGCCACTGCCTGCTTTCTAAAAATTACTTTACACCAAATGGATGTAAAAGGTGCATTCTTAAATGGTTTTCTAGATAAGGAAGTTTATGTTGAACAACCAAAAGGAATTGAAGATCCTCACCATCCACACTATGTATACAAGCTCAAAAAGGCTTTGTATGGGTTAAAACAAGCTCCTCGTGCATGGTATGGTCTTCTATCTAACTTCCTCCTTGAATTTGGTTTTAATCATGGTGAAGATGATCGTACCTTATTGATTAAACATCACGGTGTAGATATTATTATTGCTCAAATCTATGTAGATGACATAGTCTTTGGTTCGACCTCACAGTCCTACCTAAAGACATTTGTTGAAGCAATGTCATCAACATTTGAGATGAGCATGATTAGGGAACTAACTTTTTTCTTAGGCTTACAGATTAAGCAAAATGAAGATGGAATCTTCATCTCCCAAAACAAATATGCCAAGAATCTAGTTAAGAGATTTTGATTGGAAAATTCTAAACAGATGAAAACTCCAATGGGATCGTCGCAGAAGATATGTAAGGATAATGTTGGTGAAAATGTCGACCCAACATTGTATCGATCCATGATAGGTAGCCTTCTGTATCTCACTACTAGTCGTCCTGATATAATGTTTAGTGTTTGTGTATGTGCTCGATTCTAAGCCTGTCCCAAAATTTCCCACTTAAATGCCGTAAAACGTATCATCCGATATGTTGCCGACACATGTGAGTTGGAAATTTGGTATTCCAAAGACACTATTCCTAATTTAATAGGGTATAGTGACTCAGATTGGGCTGGTGATGTGGATGATAGAAAGAGTACAAGTGGAGGATATTTTTATCTTGGCAATAATCTTGTTTCTTGGTATAGTCGTAAACAAAATTATGTCTCACTTTCAACTGTTGAATCTGAATATGTAGCAGCTGGAAGTTGTTGCTCTCAATTAATATGGCTAAGGCACATGTTAGACGATTATGTTTTTTCAAGTAACATCTTAGTTTTGTACTGTGATAATTTGAGTGCTATAAATATTTCCAAAAATCAAGTTCAGCACTCACGTACAAAACATATTGATATTAGACATCATTTTTAAGAGATTTGGTTGAAAAACAGCTAGTTCAAATTGAACATGTTGACACTCTTCATCAACTAGCTGATATTTTTACAAAGGCTTTGGACCATGAGAGATTTTCTAGTTTGAAGAAATCTTTTGGTCTTTGTAATCTCTAAATAAAGGCATTTTTTATGAATGTCGGCTGAAATGTCTCTAACGTTTCGGATGACATTTACCTATGTAATATCATAAACTGATTATAGTTGTTGTATAGTGCATTACTTTTGGTCACACAAGCATGATCCTTCAATAAGAACATGATTCCATAGTGATACCATTCTCTGCGATGATATTAGATATCATAAAAAGGGAGTATCAAAATAAGGCAAAGCCTTAACAAATATTTGGCAATTATGAAAAATGGGCAAAGCCCTTGAAATGATACAATTCCTATTCTATAGGAGTATCAAGTGCTTCAAAAGGATTTTTGAGAATATTAAATAAGTATTCTTAATTTTTTGACACGGAAATATTTTGATACGTGTTTTATGATTTGATCAAGGACACGATGGGAAAATGTTACATTGGTCCAGTGGTTAAACTCATAAATCTACATATAAATCGTGTCTTGATTTGTTGTCAAAATGAAAAGTTCTTGCGGGATTATAATGCATGTGTTGTCCAAAATGTTGCCAACATTGTTGTTGACATTTTCAGATAATGATATTTGTTGGGATGTTGATCGTAACTGATTCTAGAAAATCAGTTTTTTTTCTTCCCTATTTTTATGTCAAGTTTTTAATTGGAATTCAAACTTTAAAAGGATAATATTAGATTCCAAATAGATGTCTATCTTTTTATCCCAAAATCTTAGGTGCAAGTTATTGAATAACTATCAAACACCTAAAATTAAGGATTTTTAAAGCTTGCCAAAGAGTATAATATCCATTTCATTTGTTTTTCTTTTTACCATTCTTATCTTTTCCTAAAAAAAAAAGTAAATCACATCACCTCGGTAAATACCCTACCAACCGATGGATTCATCACTTTCATCTTCATCCAAAAACCCCAAAACCCTAAACCCTCTCCTACAAACTCTCCAATGGAAACCTCACCGATGTCAACCCCGATGTCAGTCAACACCAACAACAACACACCAATGAGCACTAGTTCGCCATAATACACAGTTGTATCTTCTTCACACCTGCCAGAGAACAGGTGCACAACTATTGTCCTTAGAGGAGATAAGGAACCTCTTGCTGTCAGTTACCCAGGGGATGATAATAACTCAATTGATGTAGATGCTACTTCAGACTTTTCTACCCTCAGTAAAAGAACCAGTTCATCCTCCTTTCCCTCTCGGAGATCAAGTCGAGTGTTCGAAAGAACATTCCAACAAGAGCCCAACACAAAGAGGTCCAGGTTTGAAACAACAGTCCCTGCTTGCTCAAGCAGTGACATAGGTGATATGGACTTTGAACTATCTTCGGAGGACACTGAAGAAGATCCCCCAGTCTCTGATCCTCGAACAGAGCCCTCAATTTCTGTTCCACAATGTGAGTCTCAAGACGAGGAGATTCCGGACAACACCCCCTTTAAAAGGGTTCTGCCCCTGAGTGATCCCCCGTCATGCCAACCAGATGTTGCCCAGAATGTTGCCGATGATGCCACAACATCTCAAGCAACATTCCAGCAAACCGCAGAAGAGACATCTTCTCCATCCTCCTCTGGCAATATCGAATCAGAAGCTGAAGTTGAGGTAAATGCTTATGTTGATAAATTCTATTCCAAAGCAAAGTTTGATAAATGGAATCGGTATAGGAATAGAATTATCAGGGCAGAAAAAGTGTTAGATTTAGCCTCATGCTCTATTTATGGTTTGGTTGAGTTCCTAAGTGATCGTAAGCTTCTAAAACTGTAACTAATAAAGAACCCTTCATTGATGAAGTAATTAGGTTGTTCTATGCAAACTTAAATTATGATATAGACAATGCCTCCTCAAAAAAAAGTTGGGAAAGTATACCTCTATAACAAAATCTATAAGTTTACTCCCCTAATTATCAATCAATGTTTGGGAACTGAGAATGAAATTGGAAGTAGTACTACTGAAAGGGCAACAGAAAATAGGGACGAGATAATAGAATACCTCACTGGAGGTATAGAGAAGAAATGGACTTCTCGATGCCCTGCGTCAAAGCTCACTGCCCTATTTTCCACCATACATAAGATTGCTACTCATAATTGGCTCCCTTCACTTAATGAGTCGATAGTTACTACCGATCAAGCATCTCTGTTATACAAAATAGGAAAAAGGCTGAGAATTGACTTAGGAAGAATGATTTTCTACCAAATAGGCAATTTGACTGAAAAAAAGTCAACCTTGATCCATCTCTATCCCTCTTTGATCTATCAAATTCTACTTACCCAAGGATTTGAGCCTAGAAATTAGGATATTTTAGGAAGAGCACCATAGGTATATTCAGTGAATAAAGCAATCTTGAAAAGCAAAGACATAGTTATTGACCTTCCCTGACAAAAGGAAGTTAACATTGAGAATGTTGCCCGAAATGTTCCAAACATTCTAGGAAACACTGGTACAAGACAATCACCTCTGTCTATAGACTGGCTGGTTAAACAAATTACAAAGCTCAACCAACAAATCTCAGAGGTTGATTCTGCAAGGGATTGCTTAGTCCAGGCTAGAGACCAGTTCTTATTATTGCTTTCTTCCCAAAAAGGGGGAGATAATTCTACTGTGCAGTGGGAGGAAAGAGCTGAGGGTTATGCTGCTGCTTCTGATGTTTCTACTGCTGAAGCAGAAGCTGATGGTACCAGGCAGATGAAAGAGCAAGTTGAGATTATGCATAGGTAGAAAGCGGCTGGAAGCTACTACAGATGCATAATATGCAAGGAAGGAACAATTGATGATGATTGATGATTGGTTAATTTGGATTATGTTTGTTTTTGTTTAGATTGGATATTTGGTGATGTATTTGATGATGATCTGACAATGTTTTTGTTTTGGGATGATGTGTTTGAATGGTTTAATTTTCTTATCTTTTCTAATCCTAAAAGTTTTGTGTATATCCATGTTTGTGCTAATATTGTATCTTATATAATGGTATACACTGGTACACATATGTTGTGTTTGTATGCCATCACAGGTTAAGGGGGAGCATTATTGTACTCATAGATGTTGGGACAACATTTATGACATTGCCGTAAGTCACTTGCACAGATTAGAATAGGTTTTGTGAAGAAAGGCAAAAAGGGGGAGAATGTTAATGTTGGGTTTGGTGTTGTGACATTTTGCCCAATATATTGTTTTCAGTACTAAGTTAAAATTCAAAAATGTTGGAGCAAATGTCACGACATTCAGACCAACATTCTGTCGAACAGTTTTGCCTTACTTCACGGACTGAAGCAAATCTCGTGAGATTTTTACCACGATGTAAAAGTGACTTGGCAAGGTGATTAGGAGCTGATGAAAAACGTGGGAAGAACAAGTCAAAGTTGTTGCTACGCTTGGGGAACAAGTCCAAGAAGTTGAGGATTTTGCTCCATGATCTTCTCCAACAAATCCTATCGGCTGCCCACCTTTCCCTCAACCTCCACAACCAATCGATGAGCTTTTCAAGGAAGACTCTCTACTATAAATAGAGAGAGAAGAAGAGTGAATCGATATCCAGAAAAAGATTGAAAAAAATATCAAGATTGCTCACGAGAATTCATCTGAGAAAACTGGATCGCTAGTGTTGCCTGAGCGTGTTGACGACATTCTGTCCAACATTATAATTGGTGCTTAGATTCTAGACTTGTTCTTTATTGAAGAAATTATAATGAGATGGTGTCTATGTCTATTTATATAGATTTTTCAGGCAGAAGTCATCTGCGACTTCAAACTTTTAATTCCTTTGTATTATTTTGTAATATTGTAAAAGAAGGAATTTATTCAATTGTATATATATATATATATATATATATATATATATATATAATACTTTCGGTCACTGACCGTCATAGGTTATATAATCAATATAACCTATGTAAATATTAAACATTTGTGTTCTTTATTATTTCCGTTGCTATTTACTCTTCAAAGATTTTTCTGTTTTATCGAAGTGTTGTTACCTGTGTCAGACAACATTATTGCCGACATTTACAAATTGCATTGGCATTCGATTTATTTTTACTTTTAGTTTGTGTTTTATTGTTCCATAGTATACCCCCGGGACCCAACAGATATCATAATAGCGTGAGTTGCAATAACGGCAATATTATAAGTTAATCCATGTATTGCTAATATATATATTCTTATTTCTATCATGTATAAATAATATATAGATTATCACATAACTTAATATCGCAATATATATATATATATTCTTATTTTTATCCTGTATAAAATAATATATAGATTATCGCATAACTTAATATACCGCAATTATTTACCACCGCTGCTTACCTTTGCATAAGTGACGCGACAAGTTTTTTCTTATGCGGCCAAATGAAATTCTTATCATGTTATGTGAAATTTAAAGCTGACATTAATTGTTCTAATACCACAATCAAATGACTCAATTATTTGTCCGAGTTATAATTGTTGAAAATATATTATATCTCAAAAAGTATAATGGTCATTCTTTAATTGTCTACAATTAATTTTGGTCAAAAGTGATTGTTGTCCAACGTCTTTTCTAATTCAATTTGATCAAATTAATTGTCCTAATGGGCAATTGTCTTTATGACTTTTTACTACTCTTAAATTTTTGAACGTTGGCATATCATTAATATGCTAGATATAATTTCTCGTTCTACTAAATATATTTTCTTCTAGTGCTGATGTTGGAGAAATATACAGAGAATAAAAAGTACTTCTTTTTCTCAATTCTTATAGGGTTGGCTTACATACTTTTGTGAAATCTTTGTTAGATTTTGACTCCTAATTTTTTACTAGAAGAACTTATTGAAATCTAGGAATACACTTATACCGGGTAAAATATCCTTAAAGACAGTGTTCCTGACACGCCTCAAGCTTTAAAGAGTTATTTACAGTGTTCGTGGTTGAGTATTTTTCGTAAGATTTCCAACAATCTTAAGATATTTCCGCTTTATTCTTATGGAGAGTATCAATTACGAACGATACAACATTTCAACTTAGGCTTATGTTTTTGTATGACATAATATCAAGAGTACCAGGTATGTGCAATCTATTATCGTTTTCTGCTGCTCTTGTTGTTGTAATCTTATAATTGTACTTTAGATATTGTGTGTCTGAATCTGCGTTGTTAGATAATACGTTTTTTTTTGTTGGTAAAATGGGGTTATGCAGTTCCCATGAAGGGATAACATTATTCTATTAACTAGTGGCTGTGAAGAGTGATAGATATCTTTTCCTAATTGATAATGCAGTTGTTTTCACTCGTAAAAATAATTAAAAAGAAAATATTGGAGTATGTTTATTAATGCAGTAATTTTTAGGGCTGCAACGATAATGCTCTTGTTGAGGCAAGAACGAAGTTTCACTTTGTTTATTTTGGTGTAAATGTGATTTTTGTACAAAGAAATCTGTTTTTTCTTACAAGCTCCTTGCTGGGTGTTGAGTTTGGTGTGTAGATCATGGTATATTTTAGATGTGTGAAAATCTAGCTAACACATGAGTTTAATGGATTGGTGATAGAGACACTAAACTAAATGGCTTTTTATTATGGCATTAGATAACATGGGGATACCTAAAAGAAAAAGAAAATTACTTTCAATATCTTCTGTAATTATGATCTTTCTTTTCTCTTCTTGGATTTTGTATGTGAACTACCTACACGGTCATATACAATTTTTTTGTTTGTTTGTTTGTATGTATATCAAGAGTACATTCCAACTGCTAATACCTAAAATTTCAATGTGATTATTTTGTGTGTGGCCTTCAACGTGGAAGAAGATTTGGAGAAATGATAATTCCACTAAATAAATATAAATTTGATTAACTGGATGATATAATTGTTGTGATAATTTCTCAAGCGAATTTTGTGGCTAATGTGAGATATTGGGTGTTAGATGATTTTGGTGCAACTAAGCATATTTGTGCTAGTAAAATTAATTTTGTGTTCTACACCCAAGTTGAAAAAGAAGAATTTATTTATGTCAGTGATTCAAGAACTATTCAAGTTCTTGGAATGAAAAAAATCTTCTTAAAATCACCACTGAAAAAAATTGACTTTAACTGAGGTGTTGCGTGTTCCTAATATTTTAAAAAAAATTGGTTGATGTGGAATTATTATGAAATGTTGGAGGAAAAAAAATTATTTTGAGAATGTTATGGTTGTTTTCACTAAGAATGATATTTTTGTTGGCCAAGCGTATTGTAACCATGATTTAGTTGTGTTAAATGTTTTTTTTCATGAATTAAAATGCTAGTATTTGTACTTATTTTTCTCATCTTATTTGTATCATATCAATGCTATATTTTCTATTTTGTTTAAAGAAATCTCATAGTAAAATTTATTCACTTCTTACCCAACTTTTGATAAACTGTTATTTTTTAAGTATTAGTTGATGATGAAATAATATGGTTATTCATTGAATATAATATTTTAGGTGAAACTATATTATTAGCTTGTTATCTATAAGATGAAATGTTTTGTGAGGAATTAGTAATACTATTTATGAGTTCTAAAATTATTATTTTCCTATCTTAATTTTTTTTTAAATGTGGGGGTTACATGTCGTATGAGTTTTGAAAATATTATTTTCCTATCTGATTTTTTTCTGCAATTGTGGGGGTCGGCATCTTACTAGAATTATGTTGAAAGATTTTTAAAAGTGATAGTATGTTATGCAGTCTTGTTGTTCAAAATAATTTTGAAAATGAGAATTTGTGGAGAAGAATAAGTATAAGGATAGAAAAATATTTTGGTGAAGATATCCAAACCTATCTTCTTGATAATTATATATTCTAAAATATATTATGGTGTTATTTCTTCTCCTGGTGTATTATTTTGGAGAGAAGCAACTCATGATAAAGTGTTATGATGAATTAATATTTGTTGTATAGAGAGTGTACAATGAAGTTATGTGGACCTCAAAATCCACCCAAAATTATGTATTTATCCTTTGTGGGGTGTAATAATATGAAAATCGGCCAAGTAGATCATAATGAAATATGAGTTTGTGGTTTGAAGTTGGCTGATAATGGGGCTAAGATATTTAGCAAGTATTGAGGTTGAAATAAAATCTACGTGTATATATAATGTGGTTGTCAAACAATGTTAGTTGTAGTGAAAAGATAAAATTTTGAGTGACAATAAACACACATGTTTGACATATAATGTGGGAAAACAACGGTTAAGATATTGAATTATATCCATAAATTATGTGAATTCAGAAGTGAGTTTGGTCAATCCTCTGACATTAATTTTGGGAAGAAAATTAAAAATGAAGTTTCCACGGGAATGAGACTTTTCTCAAATTGTATATTGAATATAGTGGTAACCCAACCTATGTGATTGAAGATCCAATGAAGTAGGTTCATATGAGTAATAACAAGTCATTATTTGATCTTGTGCACTACATAATTTGTCCTTTCCGTGATTTATTATGTGTGTATATAGTGCATCTACAAGGAAAGTGAGGTTGAGTAATAAACTCTTAATCCAATTCATATCCTTTATAGATGGTGTATTGCTCTGCAGAACACAATTGATGAGTGGACCTATATGAGTGTGGAGTGGTGTCGCTTCTATGAAATTGTGACAGATTTCTAGAGTACTCATGAATACTAGGACATACGCATTGCCTATTAGCGCAAAACTGCGATAACGATAAAGATTGATTGTGCGAGTAAAATGTGATAAAATAAGAACCTAGGCTTAAAAAAGAATTATTGGTTCAGAGAAGTTCTAAATTTCACCAATTATTCTGTAAGTTTAATCTTATTAGTCTATGAGACATCAGATTAGACGCATTGTACTTATATGTGGAAACCCAGCAAAACTTCTTAATATACCCCTAGAGGCTAGAACATAGACGGTAATCTGTTTAATTAATCGTTTTTCAGAGTTAATCGGAGAATATTCATATTCTAAGACGGTGGCTAATCTTGATTTCAAGTTCATTTTTTTAAAAAAAGTGTCTATAATCTCCTATCAGTCTTTGAACAACATAATATAATCTTCTATCAATATCTAAACAACATAACAACAACAGAGTAATCATACTTATCAAATTTATAATTAGAAACACACAGTTCGAGCACATACCTTTTATTCAGATTTTCAGATCACTTGAGTAGCTCAACCCACCTATGGCGCTGCCTCCCTAACGTCCTCCTGACTTCACGGGATAAATGGCCTGGGTGCTTGGGAGTCCTCACGGATATCCTCTGATAATCGTCTGAAAGGTGTTGTGTTTGAACTGATATGGTTTTAATCATAAACTTTCAAAGTATTTCTACTCTTGTTCTTATGGTATTCTTTGATTGATAGTTGATTATTATTCTGGTGTTCTTGGTTGATAATCGATTATAGACTAAGGGTTGTTTAGCTGAACATTGAGAGAATTGTAAGGTTGTCGTATTTCCAAATTTTTCGAATGAATGTTTGTCTTGACAAGAGGCTCCTTATATAGATAACCTCGGCTATTCACTATTCTTTACTTTTTTAAAGTAAACAGTATTACTTTTAAAAAGTCGTAAAGTAAACAGTAATCAAATAGTCCTAGACAAACTACTTTTCCAAAAAGTCATAAAGGCTACAGTGGGTACAGTGCCTTGTCTGCTACTTTCCGCAAAGTTGTTTTGTCGTCTTCTCTTTGCTTTCCAAAAGTCGTAAAGGCAATAGTGCCTTGTCTGCTACTTTCCGTAAAGCTGTTTTGTCATTATACGGCTATTCTTTCAGCTGTCTATTTCGCTGTTGGTGTTATCCGGTGAGTTGTTCAGCTGTCATAATCTTTAATGACCTTCGTTAGAATGTCATTCTCACATCGGCCTGTTTTCCTGTTTCCAGCTGTCCGGCTGATATTCTTCGTTAATCAATTGTAACTTGATAATCATTTTTGGGCCGTAAGGCCATAATCTATTTTGGGCACTAAGGCCTCTTTTCTTTGGGCTTTTACATAGTTTAAACTATGTTAGGCCATATTCTTTTGGGTCTGTTATGACCTCTTTTCTGAGTTAACAGTAGTTAATCTTTTTGGGCTGTGAGGCTCCTAATCGGTTTTGGGTCGTGAGACCATAATCTGTTTGGGTCCATAGGACCTCTTTTATGGGTTATGCAGTAAACTACATTCCCTGACCAGTATTAAAAAAAAAGGGTTATGCAAAGTGAATTACATTCCCTACATCATAATCTTTTGGTTTCAGGTAGATGAATCTACATGATACCTGTGAGTTCCCTCCTTATTCAAAAGGATCAGGACTTTGCTCTTTTTTTATATTTACAGTGGATGACGATGGTACATCCGTTTTAATCATAGGTCGTTTCCTTTGTTCAGTCATGGTTTTATACTGTTGGATAGTCTCCTCAGCATGGGTATGCTTTAGATTGGTAATCTTGTCGAGTAAGAGTGTTAATTCGGTAGTCTCCTTTACTTCAATATCATTATCATAGTAAAGGGTCATAATTTCTTCAACATCTCCTCCTCTGGAACATCCGATGACAGATGCTTTCCGATTTCTTAACATATCCTCTATTCTGGTTTTCAAGGTCATCAGTCCAAATACTCGTTTAGTGCTTATCCAGTCTTGGAACTTCTCCAGTGTACAGGGAATTTTCATTTTTAGATCTTTGTCATCCCCGCTTATGGTGCTGTTCCTTCCTGTTTTAAAGATTTGGCATAAGACAATTGGTTTACCTTTTAAATCTGTTGATGCATCTAAAATCTGTATTCCATGGATCCCTTTGCCAAATGATTCCATCATCAGCTCCATTGATCTTGTTATAATCTGTGGTGGTTTGGTAAGGTTAGTCATCTTATCATCTGTGATAATCTTGTCGATGAATCCATAAGTGAATAATCTTTAAACAATATTTGGGTTTGCTCGTTCGCTGCATATAAACCTGGGATATTTACTCAGTTTTGCACTGCGTACAATATCAGGGTTAGTCTTATAATCATAAAATTTGTTAATTTTCTCATAAGCATTAATCACTTCAGGTCTATACTTCAAGTTGTCTGCCGTGGATACCGGTGATGAGACTGAAGGTATTGTTGATGGCATGGTTGCAAGTTTAGACGAGAATGGTACAAAGGTTTTTTGTTGTACTGGTGGTATTGTAATTGGTGTTCTTCGTGGAGTTTACTTTTGTAAGATCTTGAGTTTAGAAAAATCTTGTATAGCTTCCACTAGCTTGTTTATGGTTTGGGTATTTTCTTGTAATTTGGTAATCATCATTTCATTTGTTCGGATAATCTCTTGCATGGCTTTGGCTATATATTCTTCGAAATCGCTGCTGCTGTTAGTCGACATTGTTATATCTGCTAAGAAAATCAGCTAAAACATTCTTAGTTCCAAATATATTTTTAACAATAAAATCATAACAACAGAAGAACGATTGCCATTTTCTTCTCTTATTTAATTCTGGTAGAGGATCGATTCGGTTTGTTATGAATGCCTTTACCCGAGTATTATCAGTTCTAACAATGAATTTTACTGGTAGTAAATGGTAATGAAATCTTTTTATTCCAAATTTTACTGCCAATAATTATTTTTCGTTGATATGGTAGTTTTTCTCGTTAGGCTTCCACGTTCCACCTCCATATCCACAAATTAATCTTTTTTCTTTATCAGTAACTTCTTTATCGTATGCTATTAAGACTGCTCCCCATCCTATGTCACTAGCATCTGTAAAGAGTTCTAATTGGTCTTGATATGTTGGTACTCTGTGTTTTGGTAATGATTTTACCTTTTCTTTTATCTGATTTATCGCCTTGGTATGTTCTTCTTTCCATTCAAAGGTTACATCTTTTTTAATCAAATCTTGTAGTGGTTTTCTTAGATATGGTAAGTCTTTTATGTGATCTGCTGCATAATTTATTACCCCAAGAAACTGTTGTACTTCTTTTTTATTCTCTAATCTTTCTTTAAAGTTTTTAATCTTTGTTACAACATGTTCTTGTAATTGTATTCCCTCGCTATCTACAATGTAGCCTAGGAATTCAATAGTATTCTTGAATATTTCTGATTTCTTTTCTGATAAGAGTATTCCATGTTGGTTTAGTGTTTCAATAAATTGTTCTATATGTTCTATGTGATCTTTTAAATCAGTGCTATAAATCAATATGTCATCCACATATATTATACAGAAGTCTGGCAGTTTTCTAAATACCTGGTCCATTCTTCTTTGAAATATCTGTGGTGCATTCTTTAATCCCATAGGTAATACATTCCATTCATAGTATCCTTGAGGGGCACTAAATGCTATTAGAGCTCTAGATTCATTAGTCAGTTTAATCTGCCAAAATCCGCTTTTACAGTCGAATTTGCTAAACCATTTTTTGTTTCCTAATCTGTTGATAAGGTTTCTTTTATAAGGTAAAAAGTATCCATCGAATATAGTCTTTTTATTTAATTCTCTGTAGTCAATTACCATTCTGGCTTTTCCTCTTTTTAGTTCATTATGTTTTCTTACTAAAAATGCTGGACTACTATGTGGACTTTTACTTTCCCTTATTACTTTCATTTCTAGTAATTCTTTAATCTGGGTTTCAAATTCTTTCTGATCTGTTGGGCTGTATCTTATTGGTTTTGTTCTAATCAGATCGCTTGGGTCTATTAGCTTTATTTCTCCATATATTTTTTCCTTTTCCCATAGCTGCATTGGATTTTCTCCAAAGTTTCTTTTTAATTTGTTAAGATATTTTTCTTTTAATAATTCTAAATTATTATTCCTTTCCATTTTAATTGTGCATAATCTTATAGTATTCACTGGTAATATTCTTTTTAATATTATCCACTTATCATAGGGTGATTGCAAACTAAACGTATTCTTATTTATAACCTGTGTTTTAAAGTAATCTAGGAAGTTATTTCCTAATAAAACTTGTTGTTTCATATTATCTAGTTGATATACTATTGGTAATCTAAAGATAGTTTTTCCTAGTATAATTCTCATATTCTCTGCTATTATATCTAATTCTTTTGATTGTTCATTGAATCCTGATACTTTAGCTCTATGTATTCTAGATCTTTTCCATCTGTGTGATTCTAGTACATCTTTTCTAGCTAAGTATATATCTGCTCCACTATCAATGAATATTTTTTGCTTCATCATTTTATTTGGTTTATATTCTATATGGGCTTCTATATTAATTGCTACCATTTAGTCAGGTTCATCCAATCTTCTATTGAGCTCTACATCTTGTTCGTATTCTTCGATTTCTAATCGATCAGTTTGATTTCTTATAGCTTCTTCTATTAGTCTTGCTATCTCTCTTTGTTTCCAATGTATTCTGTTTATTTCTTCTCTTATTTTTCCAAGTCTCTTGGTAATCTTATTGTATCTATCATTGTAATACATACTTCTTGTTTCATTAACTGTTGAAGTCATAATTAGTTTATGTCGAGTATACTCTTCGTATTGTATCCAATAATTTCTTTCTTCTATTAGTTTTCCTTTTTCTCTTTCTAATGTATTCATTTTATTCAGAACTATCTTCACTAACCGATTGTTGGTTAATATAACTTACTTTTTCTATTTTTGATTCTTCATCTGTTTCACTAACATAAAAGTCTTCATAATCATACCATTTATTATTATCTTCTTTAATCTGTTGTAAGCTCATTATAAATTGTTCTGTATTTATATATTTTACTCCTTTTTTCTTTATCTTTGGGCACTTATTCGCATAGTGTCCTTTTTCGTTACAATTCCAACATTTACATTCTTTAACTTTTTCTTCTTTAGTTTTATCTGCTTCTATAGGGTTTACATTTCTTCTTTTTCGAAATTTTCTTTTATATCTAAATTTATTCCTTGTAGCTGGATTATTCCTATATCTCCTAAATCTCTTTTTCTTATAGGATTTATAAGGTTTTTTCTTATATTTTTTATATTTCTTATATTTGTGATTTCTATCATATTTGTCTTCATACCTTCTATATCTTTTATGCTTTTTGTGTTTCTTCTCTTTTCTATTATCATCACATCCAAATATTAATCTTCTTTATGTAAATCCGCATATTTCTTTTAATCCTATCTTTTTGTCTTTTTTAATCTTTTGTTGTAATCTATATTCTTCACATTTTCTCATCAGATATGCTCTTAGTACTCTAATTATTTCTCCTAGAGTATTTTCTTTTGGCTCTAGTTGAATGTATTCTTTTGATATCTCAATATTATACGGTATAGGTAAATGGTCATAGTATAGTTGTTGGTAAATTATTCCTTCTTCTGGTAAGAATCTTGCTTCATAAAAGAATTTACTAAAGCTAATCGTGTATTCTGGTAATTTATTTATCTTACAACATCTCATGTTATTCAGATTCATAATGATTTCTGTTTTTCTTTCTGCTAGCACATTTTCTCTAGCTACTAACCATTTTTCTCCTAAAAATTCTCTTTTTAATAGTAAATCAAATATCATTAACATTGATTTCCAGTCTGTCGCATGACTTAATACTTCTCCTCTTAGCTGATATGCTATTGATTCTATCCAGTATGCTGCTTTTCCAATTAATGTTTTAGATATTAGATCATACATGTAATCTAAGTTTTCTGTTTGTGTACTATTCATTAATGCTATGTACATTCCTAAATTCCAGTCTGTTATTCTTCTTCCTACTTCTTGTTCATCGTAAACGTTGTCTAAATCTAGGAAGTATCCATTGTAGTTTACTCCTTGGGTCATTGATCCTACAAATTCTTTAAATTCGGCTTGTTGTCCTATAGGTATATGATCTGGTAATCTTGTATTTCTTCTAGTTATTACTTCTACATTGGGGTCTACTAAATCTTCTTCGGGATAATCATCTGCATCTTCATTTATTATGTTTTTTGATTCAATCTCCGTTTCTACCTGTCCATTATATTCATCTTCTATATCGCTGTCTGGTTCGTCTTCTATTATTGCATTTACTCTTTTCATGTTCTGTAAAGCTTCTATTATTTGATTATTTTCTTTTACTATTTTCGTATTCTCAGAATTTTCTTCTTCTTCTATGAAGTCTACTACTTGTAATTCTTGGTTTGTTTTTTCGGTATTATCTTCATCTGTATCATTATTACTACTTGAGGTAGTTTCATCGCTTAATCTTATCTTTCGTACTTTCTTTTTCCCCTTTAATCTTTTTAGTTGTTCTGTTAAGATCTGTATTTCTTCTCTGAGTTCTAATAGTTCTTGCTTTACTTCTTTCAGTTCTTCCTTAGTTTCTTTTAATTCTACTTTAGTTTCTTTTAGAAGGGTTTTTGTATCTTTATATTTTTTTATATATTTTTTATATTTGTCGTACCATTCTGCATTGTCATTTGCTTTTAACTTTAGATTTTCTGCTTTTAATTCACTAATCTGTTGTTCTTGTTTATCCAGTCTTAAGTTTAAGTATTCGTATGTTGTTTTTTCTACTTCTTTTAAAGGTATCTTTACTTCCTTTGGTATTTCTTCCTTTACTGGTTTTGATCTCATAGGTTCATACTTGTATCTTTCTCTTTCTACAATCTACTTTCCATGAGTTTTCAAGAATGTGATCGCACTTGGTTCCATTAGAATTTTCCTTCTTTATTCAATTTTGTTAATCCATCTAAAGCTTCTATTACATCTTTTGATAATTTTGGTTTTATCTTACTTATATCTACCATTATAGGTATTTTACTTCTTCTCCATGAATCTATTAGTACCATTTCTGGTTTGTGAGTAGTCATTTTTGCTACAGTTGTTTCTTTACTCGTACTGGCTTCGTCATTAGTTTCTCTTTGTTTTCCCTTACTTTTTTCTTCTAATAACATATTCAGTTTTTCTAATATTAACTTAAACGTTGGTATTTCTGATACATTCCATAGGTTAGTTAATTCTTCTCTTAACATTTGTTGTGTTTTAGTCTGATTCTCTTTTATTTCATCCATTAGTGCAAAAACGCTCTTTATTTTTTATTTTAATATTATTTCTTCCCATAACTCATCTATTTTATCGCTAGGATTAGTTACGATTGTTTATTCATTTTTTCCATCCGTTACCCATGTCTATCCATATTTTACTAAACTTTTCGCATTGTTTTTCTAGTTTTTCTATGTCATTTTCTAACTTCATTTCTTTTGCGCTGTATTCTAAGTATTTTAATTGGGAATATATTTCTCCTGATAAGGCCGTCTTTATAGTCTTTAGTTTCTGTTTTTTCTTTATTATTTTTAACTGTATATTCATATCTTGTTTATAAATCTGGGTTTTCCTTGATCCGTTATCTCTATTCCATTGTTATTAATCTTATATCTTATCATAGTTAAAAAATCATTTCCTAATAATAATTCATTTAGGCTATCATATTCTATGACTCCTATATTTATCTTATATTCTAAGTCTTGAATCTTGAATCTTAAATTTATACTTTTAGTAATTATTATTTCCCTTTCATTTTCAGGGTAATTATAAGTCTGTGGTTCTATTATATTACATTCGTTCTCATTTATTTTACTTATGTGAATAAAACTTTTAATTGCTCCTGTGTTTATTTCTGCTATTCCATCTACAGTTATCATATTTTTAAATATTATAACTTTGATTTTTAGTCTATTACACTCTACATTTATCAGGTCTATAGTTCTAGGTCGTATTCTCAGTAAACTATTCTTTGGTGATTCTTTAGTTATACTTAGTCTAGATCCTTCTATTCTTGGTATTAACCTTTTAGATGGTGTTCGAGTATAAAAATCCATAGTTATTTCTTCTGGTATGGTAATCTTAGAGTTTTCTTTATGTTCTATCTGTTCGAGTATTTCTTTATACATTTTGGGTACTATGATATTCATTTCATGCTCTTTTTTCACATGGTGATTTCCTGTTAATGCGTAAATCATTTTAGTCTCAATACTAATCACTTTACTCCCTGGTGGCATCTCTATTCCATCTAATTTGTAGTATAATGTTAATGCTAAATTCTTATTTTCATCTTTTAATGATATGCTAAAATCTGGTTGTACAGTAAATTTTAACTTTTGATATATTAAATTTCCTTTAATTACTGTTATTAATGCATCTTGTAAATTTCCTAGTATTCTGTCATCTAATACGTAAATCTGTATAGGTGTATCAATATTCTTTTGAAAGTATGCTTTAATCATGAATTCTACTCCTCCAAAGTAAATATTTCTATATTTCTTTGCTTCTTTAGTCGATAATTTAGCTAATTCGCTTTTAATCAATTCATCAGTAATCAGGTTTATTCTGGTTCTTCCATTAGTACTCATTGTATCAGTTATATTCTCATGCTTCTGGGAAATATATCTTATCTCTTTATTCCTTTCAAACCATTTAGTTTTAAATATCTTTTTTACCGATACTTCTTCCTTTTCGTCTTGAATCTTTTGATATATATCGGGTTTAAAACTTAGTGTTTGACTTGTTCCTCCTTCATAAGTATTCACTTGATAATAAACTTCTTTTGAATCTTTTATTAATTCTTTTTCTCTATCCATACTTCAGTATATTAATATATCTGTATTGTTCTTTTATGATTTCTTTTAGCTCTTTAATTTCATTTTCATTTTTTATCCGTTCTCCTAGATTTTGTTCTTTTATCTTTTCGATTTCTTCTTCTTTCTGCCTTATTCTTTCTTCTCTTAAAGCTTATAGGTTTCTTAAGAATATAATCTTTTCTTCCTGTTTATTATTGTTATATGATTTTCTAATAACTGTTTCTCTTTTTCCTCAATTATTTCTATTCCAATTCTACAGCTTATAATATGCTGGTTTATGTCTCTATTATACGTAAGAGGTTTTTCTGCTATTTTTTCTAGTTGTACCTTTTTCTCTTGTTGTTCGATTAATTTATTTTCATCCATAGTGCTCTATTTCCATTCTAAGTTCAGATTCTATTTCTGATATTACTAGATTTTGTGAATATATTCGTGTATTCAGTTCTACTAATCTTTCATATGAATCATCTTTATTATCCATTGCTATTAACACTTCATCTATTGTTTGTCCTTCTATCCATTTTCTTTTTCTATAATCAACTATTATTTTATGCTGATTTCTATCCTCTACTATAAATTGTTTCATACGTCTTGCCATCCATAATCTTTTGTTTAAATAACTATAGTATATCTATAGTATATCAATAGTATATCAACGAATATGAGAATTATACTAGGAAAAACTATCTTTAGATTACCAATAGTATATCAACTAGATAATATGAAACAACAAGTTTTATTAGGAAATAACTTCCTAGATTACTTTAAAACACAGGTTATAAATAAGAATACGTTTAGTTTG
The DNA here is from genome assembly GCA_034509755.1 of Anisodus tanguticus. Taxonomy (NCBI): domain Eukaryota; kingdom Viridiplantae; phylum Streptophyta; class Magnoliopsida; order Solanales; family Solanaceae; genus Anisodus; species Anisodus tanguticus. The sequence goes on along the minus strand of CM067551.1, from coordinate 20,134,747 downwards.
CAATCACCCTATGATAAGTGGATAATATTAAAAAGAATATTACCAGTGAATACTATAAGATTATGCACAATTAAAATGGAAAGGAATAATAATTTAGAATTATTAAAAGAAAAATATCTTAACAAATTAAAAAGAAACTTTGGAGAAAATCCAATGCAGCTATGGGAAAAGGAAAAAATATATGGAGAAATAAAGCTAATAGACCCAAACGATCTGATTAGAACAAAACCAATAAGATACAGCCCAACAGATCAGAAAGAATTTGAAACCCAGATTAAAGAATTACTAGAAATGAAAGTAATAAGGGAAAGTAAAAGTCCACATAGTAGTCCAGCATTTTTAGTAAGAAAACATAATGAACTAAAAAGAGGAAAAGCCAGAATGGTAATTGACTACAGAGAATTAAATAAAAAGACTATATTCGATGGATACTTTTTACCTTATAAAAGAAACCTTATCAACAGATTAGGAAACAAAAAATGGTTTAGCAAATTCGATTGTAAAAGCGGATTTTGGCAGATTAAACTGACTAATGAATCTAGAGCTCTAACAACATTTAGTGCCCCTCAAGGACACTATGAATGGAATGTATTACCTATGGGATTAAAGAATGCACCACAGATATTTCAAAGAAGAATGGACCAGGTATTTAGAAAACTGGCAGACTTCTGTATAATATATGTGGATGACATATTGATTTAGAGCACTGATTTAAAAGATCACATAGAACATATAGAACAATTTATTGAAACAGTAAACCAACATGGAATACTCTTATCAGAAAAGAAATCAGAAATATTCAAGAATACTATTGAATTCCTAGGCTACATTGTAGATAGCGAGGGAATACAATTACAAGAACATGTTGTAACAAAGATTAAAAACTTTAAAGAAAGATTAGAGAATAAAAAAGAAGTATAGCAATTTCTTGGGGTAATAAATTATGCAGCAGATCATATAAAAGATTTACCATACCTAAGAAAGCCACTGCAAGACTTGATTAAAAAGGATGTAACCTTCGAATGGAAGGAAGAACATACCAAGGCGATTAGCCAGATTAAAGAAAAGGTAAAATCATTACCAAAACACAGAGTACCAACAGATCAAGATCAATTAGAACTCTTTACAGATGCTAGTGACATAGGATGGGGAGCAGTCCTAATAGCATATGGTAAAGAAGATATGGATAGGGAAAAAAGATTAATTTGTGGATATGGAGGAGGAACTTGGAAACCCAATGAAAAGAACTACCATATCAACGAAAAAGAATTATTGGCAGTAAAATTTGGAATAAAAAGATTTCATTATCACCTATTACCGGTAAAATTTATCGTTAGAACAGATAATACACAGGTAAAAGCATTTATTACAAATAGAATAGACCCTTTACCAGAAGTGAATAAAAGAAGAAAATGGCAATCGTTCTTCTGTTGTTATGATTTTGTTGTTAAAAACATATCTGGAACTAAGAATGTTTTAGCTGATTTTCTTAGCAGGTATCACAATGATGATTAAGCAAAAAGAAATTATAGTCAAGGAGAGTTGATTAATGTTAACCATGATATTTTATGCAACAGCAAGCTGAGGAAGTATCTCAAGAATATTTGATTAATGTTTATAATTAACCATGATATTTTATGCAGCAGCAAGCTGAAGAAATATCTCAAGATTAACAGCAACAAAAGATCAGTATGAAAAATCATCCTTCGTTCAGACAGACTAGAGAACTGAACAAATACAAATTACAATATGTCATTGAGAGGAATATCCTTTGCGAAAAGCTAAATTTAGCTTGGAAAGAATTACTCTATTACGACGTAATGAAACCTTCTGAGTTACTTGGTGACCAAGGCAACATAATAGTCAGACAAGTAATAGTGAATAAAATGGTTAGCATCTATAGGTCTATCGAATATATTAAATATCTAATAAATGGAAAGGAAACTAGTATACGAGTTGTTGATTGGCTACTCAAAAGCTACCCATCACATTATTAGATGATTAATATGAAGGAAACCAGAAGATATTTTGATTATGTTCGGATCCTTTTGAATAAGGAGGGAATAATAATTTTTGAAGAAATTTTTATCCTAATCCTTTTGAGTAAGGAGGGAAAACTAATTACTTTTTGCAGGAACAATGTAAAGGCTTAAAAAGAGGCCTTACGGCCCAAAAAGAATATGGCTTAACAGCCCAAAAGATTATCAAAAGGTATCATGTAGATTTATCTACTTGAAACCTAAAAAGAGGCTTATGGCCCAAATAGATTATGGCCCAACGTAGTGTTTTATACTACGATAAAGCCCAAAAGAATATCAGTCAGGAAATGTAGTTTACTGCATAACCCATAAAAGAGGTCCTATGGACCCAAACAGATTATGGTCTCACGACCCAAAACCGATTAGGAGCCTCACGGCCCAAAAAAATTAACTACTGATAACTCAGAAAAGAGGTCATAACAGACCCAAAAGAATATGGCATAACATAGTTTAAACTATGTAAAATCCCAAACAAAAGAGGCCTTAGTGCCCAAAACAGATTATGGCCTTACGACCCAAAAATGATTATCAAGTTACAATTGATTAACGAAGAATATCAGCCGGACAGCTGGAAACAGGAAAATAGCCCGATGTGAGAATGACATTCTAACGAAGGTCATTAAAGATTATGACAGCTAAACAACTCGCCGGATAACACCAACAGCGAAATAGACAGCTGAAAGAATAGCCGTATAATGACAAAACAACTTTACGGAAAGTAGCAGACAAGGCACTATTGCCTTTACGACTTTTTGGAAAGCAAAAGAGAAGACGACAAAACAACTTTGCAGAAAGTAGCAGACAAGGCACTGTACCCACTGTAGCCTTTATGACTTTTTGGAAAAGTAGTTTGTCTAGGACTATTTGATTACTGTTTACTTTACGACTTTTTAAAAGTAATACTGTTTACTTTTAAAAAGTAAGGAATAGTGAATAGCCGAGGTTATCTATACATTTATCCCGTGAAGTCGGGAGGACGTTAGGGAGGCGGCGCCATGTGTTTCTAATTATAAATTTGATAAGTATGATTACTCTGTTGTTGTTATGTTTTTTGGATATTGATAGAAGATTATATTATGTTGTTCAAAGACTGATAGGAGATTATAGACACTTTTTTTTTTTTAAAAAAATGAACTTGAAATCAAGATTAGCCACCGTCTTAGAATATGAATATTCTCTGATTAACTCTGAAAAACGATTAATTAAACAGATTACCGTCTATATTCTAGCCTCTAGGGGTATATAGATGATGAAAAGATCCGCCGATCAGCCCGATCATTTGACGCATTGTACTTATATGTGGAAACCCAACAAAACTTCTTATTATATTTTATAATATTTTTTTTGAGATATGTGGGGGATTGTTGAAAATATATTATATCTCAAAAAGTATAATGGTTATTATTTAATTTCTCAAATGTCTACAATTAATTTTGGTCAAAAGTGTCACGTCCTTAGTCTTCAACTAAGCGCACGTGTGGCACTTGACAACTTGCTCACGTTCTTGCACAATTTTCTCATGATCTTGCTATGCCAAGTCAGCTTAAAATATTACTCTCAATATCACTAAGAAAATGGTAGATTAGGAAGACAAGAGAAATTTGTTAAAAGGAAGCTTTTATATTGTAGAGAGCTTGAATTATTTGTTTGATGGTTTTACAAATGAATGACTCTCCTATTTATAATACTCACCTATGGATTAGTATGTAAATAATAATTAATCTACAAATCCCAACATATTTACAAATAAGCCCCTATTCTAAAAATATCTACACAACTAGAATATTCTAAGGACTTTCCATGCAAATCCATGAAATTCTAGGGTCTTTCAAGAAAAATATTCATATGTCTCTAGAATCTTCCCATAAATTCAGTTTTCATCTTATGTAATCATTCCACATGGCAAACTTTCAGAAGCGAATGCTTTGGAATATTCTATTCTTGTAGCAGCCACCGCTTCGGATCCTGATATATGTGTCAAGTGACACCTATGTGGCATAATGATGTGGTGGGTCATCACACTCTCCCCCACCTAATGTTGCGATGACCGCGGTGCATTGTTGATGCATAAAATGTTAGATCTTATCTTTGAATTGCCATAAATCCTCGTACCATTCCCGTGTGGCCTCTTCCGGTGATTGCCCCTTCCAATGGATGGCGATAGCCTTTTGTCCTTATTTTTTCCTATTTTGGTAGTCAATGATAACCTCAATCTTCTGACCATGCGAGGCGGTAATTATAATAGGTGCGTGACTTGATTGGCTCCTACTCGGATCATCCTTCCTAATATGCCACCTAATATCTTCGAACTTTGGCACGTAGACTCTTTGAACTATAGTAAGCAATAGATCATCTTCCATCCAAAAATGCCTCAACTTTTCCCGGGCGATTAACTCCATAAATTGCTTGCTTGCCGGATCATGCTACATGCTTTCTTTTATAATCTCTTGGATGTCACAACTTGCTAAAGTGATGGCACCAAGATCATCCTTCCATCTCAAAACATCGGTTATGATGTTTCCCGAAATATACTCCAACTCAATCTTGTGATCCATGTCACGTCTAGGAGGCAAGTGGTTAGATAGCTCATCTATCATCACATCTTTGTTCTTATAACATCCCGTACTTTCGGGTCATGGTTTGAATAGCTAGACGTATGGAAGTAGACCCGAGCTCCGTATAATTTTTGTCATATTCAAGTTTGCGTATCAAGAGCTTGGTGTATAAAATGATGAAGTTCCAAAATGATTTATGATTTAGAGGTGTGACGACGGGGATCGAAAATAATATTTGGTGTGTGCATAAATAGGCGATGAACTATTTCTATATCACATGATCATAATAATGAGTATATGAAGGGTGTTAAAAGTGATTTATATTTAAGTGAATTGGGATCAATAATTAATAATGTAGATGATTGCTAATGTTGGATGGTAGTAAAAAGGAGGGGCTTACGTGTATATGGGATATCAATTTGATACCTAATGTTGCCAACAATTCATTTCTTTTAGGACACCTCACCTTTAAGAGACAACATATTCAACAACTTCTTTTCTAAAAAAAATAGCTCACCTTTTGAATTCAATTGAGGACAACGTCCAACATACTTTCATTTGAGAATAGTTAATCCTAAAGAATCAAAGCAAAATGTTCCAGTAAGAATTTTGAAAATTGAAAAGTTCATACAATACCCAAGAGCAAACCATAAGATAAATAACGTAAATCAAGTGTCGGGAATCCGTGGTGCTAGTAGAATTCATTTTTCTTCGTTGTGGTTGATTTGGAAATTTATTCCAGTTGAATTTATCTCAAGTTCGGGAGTTGTTCTTGTGGTTTGAGGTAAGACCCTTCCTCTTCTATACGTATTTGAGCATATCTAAGTCTTGGTTAAGTTGTTGAATCAATAACTTGCGAAATCGGCTATCGAAAGTCGTATATAGCTTGTTGTATCTGCTGGACTATTTTGGAGTTATTTCTATGTTGTCTTGTGGCTAGAAATTGGTGGAAAGAAGTTGGTTGTGCTAATGTTCTTGTTATGGTGTGTTGAAAGATGAAAGAGGCGTGTAGAAATGTCATTTGTTAACTATAAGATGAGTTTGTCGCTTCGGCATATCATATTCTAGTTCTGCTTTAGTTGATGGAGGTTCTATTTTCGTTGGTTTTAGATTAAAGTGCCATTGGGATTGTACACATTTTTGTTGTCATAATAGATCGAGTAAAGGTATGTTAAGGTAAATCATTTCTTCTTTTGGCACGTTCTAAGTACGAAACGTAAACGTAATATTATCCCATAAATGATTCTACTCTTAGTAGTTAAGGATGTTCATGTTATTCATTCCTATTGTCAATGCATGTCTAAATATATTCCTAAATCCTTATTGAGGTATATGGAAAAGATGTTAGTATTCATAATGTTAATCGGAGGTGAAGTGATATTACATCACTCCGACAAACTTTTAGTGTCTTATTGTCATATCATTCGTGCATTATATTCATGGACGTACCTTGACCTCAAAGGAGTTATACACTCTACTATATGTATGCATTATATATATGTATGGGATATGGGGAAAGGGAAGGTGTTATATACGCACACCACCTGCAACCGGTATAGATATACACGATAATGATTATGTCCATAGAGGCCTGTATGATATGATGGGATGCCCATAGAGGCTTGATGGCGTTGTAAACGCATATGTATATGAAAGACCATATTTGCATTGTGCGGCCTTCAGAGGCATTCTACACAGACATGATACTTATGCATATTATGGTCCTCAGAGGCATTCGATACAAGTTGATTCTTTCTTGTCTCATATTACTTTCAGGTCTCTGTTATGCTATTCTTCATGCCTGACATACTCAGTACATCAGTTGTACTGACGTCCCTTTTGTCGGGGGACGCTGCATTTCATGCCCGTAGGCTCAGGTAGACAGGGTGACGGTTCGCACTAGTAGGTTGCTGGTTTAGCTGATATTGGAGCACTCTACTTGTTCCAGAGTTGCAGTCTAGTTGTGGTATGATATTCTTGATATGCGTTGGGGTATGCCGAGGACCTGTCCCGACCTTATGATGTTACGTACTCTTTAGAGGCTTGTAGACAGTTGTCCTGTGTATAGTAGTCATGTGTGGCCTATCGGCCTTAGTAAGTATATATGCATGGGTTGTGTTCTTCCGTTTGCAAGAGTTTACGCTGTACCTTTCCAGTTTATTATTCCCATGTATCAGCAGTTTACCTCGTGACGGCCCTCGGGGCCCATGATTAATTACGGTAGCTGATAAATATATGTGATTAGTGGTGCCCGACAGGTAGGGTCCGAGTGCCCATCATGACCATCCGCTTTGGGTCGTGACAAACTTTGTATCAAAGCAGGTCTGTCCTAGGGAGTCTACAAGCCGTGTCTAGTAGAGTCTTGTCTATGGGTGTGTTGTGCACCACACTTATAGACAGGAGGCTACATGGCATCTAGGATAATGGTTACCTTTCTTCTTGATCTACAATCGTGCTATAAAGTTGAATTGTAAGAATTCTCTCTGTAAACCTTATCGTGTTGATGATTACAACAATGCCTTCTTCCCATAGGGCTATGATTAGCAGGGAGATTGAGGTTGGATTGAGTATAAATGCGAGTAGTATGCTCTTTATTCAGACATATCCTTATGATGTTACGTAATCTTTAGAGGCTTGTAGATAGTTGTCATGTGTATAGTAGTCATGTATGTCCTTGTCGGCCTTAGTAAGTATATATGCATGGGTTGTGTTCTTCCGTTTGCAAGAGTTTACACGGTACCTTTCCAGTTTATTATTCCCATGTGTCAACAGGTTACCTCGTGACGGCCCTCGGGGCTCATGATTAATTACGGTAGCTGGTAAATATATGTGATTAGTGGTGTCCGGCAGGTAGGGTCCGGGTGCCTGTCATGACCCTCCGATTTGGGTTGTAACAGTTCTCTTCGAGCAAATTATCTATCAAAGGTGACAGTGTCTCATGAGTACCATTATCTTCCTCCAAACTTGCAATGGTTGTCATGAAAGTCGGCTCATCTTTCTTGAGCCATTTGATAAGCTGCATAGTTGAAAGTTGTGTCTGGCCCTGGCCTAGTGACATAGTAACTGTAGGAACCATGCAAACTCCTTCTCGCTTGAAAACCAAGAGACATTGGAGGTAAGGGTCGATCATCGCATGACAATGTCTAAAGAAATCTTGCACAGAACAATGTCAAAGATGTCCATAGTTGTGGCAGTAAAGTTTGGCATGCCTTTCCAATTACCTAATTTTACATCCACACCATTGGCTACACCACGAGCATTTTCTGGCTCGACATTCACGGTCTTGACGTGAGCTTTAATTGGAGCGAGCTTCAACTAGTAACTATAGGCACCATGCAAGCTCTTTCTCGCTCCAAAACTAAGAGATATTGGAGGTAATGGTCGATCATCGCGTGACAATGTCTAAAGAACTCTTGCCCCAGAGCAATGTCAAAGATGTCCATAGTTGTGACAGTAAAGTTTGGCATACCTTTCCAATTACCTAATTTTATACCCACACCATTGGCTACACCACGAGCATTTTCTGGCTCGACATTCACGGTCTTGAGCGAGCGTTAATTAGAGCAAGCTTCAATTCTAGTCTCCTTTTTACGGCCTCGGTCACAAAATTATGAGTTGCTCGAGTGTCTATCAGTGCATGAGCCGACTTGTTGTTGATGGTGAGGTCGATGTACTGATTGTTATTCTCATTGATTTGGCTATCTTGCTTCGTGACAGCGCCCCATAGTCTGATCGCTCCCAACTGTGCAATTTCTGAACTCTGTTCTTGCATCTTCTTATTCCTTTCACGCACCATAGCACTGAGGCTCTTTAGGTCAGGGCAATTTCTGAAGTTGTCCCTCCACATAAGTAGCATCCCTTCTTCTCGATCTGCGCCTTCTTTTTTAACGACCACTTGACTTTTTATCATCGAACTTGTTGGTATTTTGAATCTTGGAGTATTATTGTTGCGACTCCTTACTCTCACCACGATCCCCCCACTTTTGGCATCGCTACCTCTTGACTCATTGCCTTGACCTTTGTCATGCTTGTCATGCTTGAAGTCTATCAAAGACTCGACCTCAACTATGACTTGGTCTATGTCTGTGACTTGACGGTGTTGCAAGTCTTGCTTAGCCCAATTCTGCAACCCGTATATAAAGTGAAATAATAAGTCATCATTGGTGAGGTTGGGAATTTGAAGTATCGGGGTGGTGAACTCCTTGACATAGTCGCGTATACTCCATGTCTGTTTCAATTCCCTAAACTTACGCCTTGCCTCATATAAGATATTGTTCTGGAAGAATTGACGCTTGAACTAGACCTTGAATTTGTTCCACGTGTTAATGGCACATAAACCTCTCTCAACATCGGCCACCTTCATTCTCCACCATAGCATGACATTTTCTGATAGGTATAACACATCAGTGTTGATCTTGGCCTCATCGTCCCTTACCTTTCCATGCCAAAAATAATTCTCCAAGTGCCAAAGAAATCTCTCCACTTCTTGTGCTTCACGAACCCCTTGGAACACTTGTGTCCTGGGAGCCTCGATCTTAGCCTCCCTCGTTACAACAATATTGATGGTTGTCTCGGTCTCGCCAGCTTCGACCTACTTCTCGAGTGCCTTATCGTTTCCTTCATAGCATCGATTGTACTCAACGCCTCCATGAGTCTGCACTCTAAGGCAGTGACAGTTTTCCTTAACTCAAATTCCACCTACTTGTGACCTTCAAAGTTATTCCGAACGCTCCCAATTTCTTCAAGGGTATGCCCTTCAAGAACGCTAAGGGTACCTTCCACTTTCCCCAAGTGTTGGCCAACGATCTCGAGGGCGTCCATCCCCACGTTAACCTTCATAACCCACTTTTACCGAGTGAGATATCCTCGGGTAGGACCTCCACGTCATACTCGCTCGCACTAGTGGCAGAAGGTTCTTGGGATGTAAGCCCTTCGTTTGGCACAACATTGGGTGGTACCTCCTGGCTCTTGCTAGCGGCATTCCTCTTTTTGCTATGACCCTTCTAGCCAGCAACATCTTGAGTGACGTTGGCTTGGGTGTTAGCACCGTTGATTTCTCTCTCGTTTGTCATTTCCTTAGTATCAACCTTCGTTCTGATACCATATTGTCATGTCCTTAGTCTTTAACCAAGCTCACGTGCAGCACTTGATAACATTTTCTTGCTAAATTATTACTCTCAAGATCGCTAAGAAAATGGTAGATTAGGAACACGATTTTCTGATGTTTTACAAATGCCTATTTATAAGTGACTAGTATGTAAATAATAATTATTCTAAATTATTACAAATAAGTCTCTAAGATCTCTACACAGAAATTGTAGAAATTAGGAAGCAAGATCTTCCCATAAATCTAATTTGCTTATATAAAATGTGGGTAAGAGAACTTGAATTATTTTCTTGATGGTTTTACAAAAATTTATATACTCTCACCTAGGCCCCCCTCCCCCAACCCCCTACCCCTTAATATTTATTTTTAACCCATAAATTATATTTAATAATTATTCTACAAATTCTACATATTTACAAATATAAGTTTCTAAATATTCTAATTTTTAGATATCTCTGAGGATCTTCCAACGAGCAAAATATGGACTTTTATGAATTAGGAAGGGAATCCATAGATTTAGACTCGGAACTCAAGAACTTTAATTTCTGAAATACCTCCCCTAGTATGAGACGAGGTCCAAAGCAAAACGACCATTAAAATGAATGCATGGACATAAAGTCTGGGACGGGGGTTTAAATTCGCATGATCTTGTCCGGACCAAGTACGGGGTCAAATTAACCCTATTAGGCTCTAAATAGAACAAACATAGAGATAGGAAGCAATATCAAAATTAGTTCTTTGTGGAGGGTTTGCCTTTTTCATTTCCTTCATCTCCGGTTTTATTCATAAAATGAAGCTTTTATATGAAGAGAACTTGAATTATTTTCTTGATGGTTTTACAAATGAATTACTCTACGCAATTACTATTTATACTACTCACCTAGGGACTAGTATGTAAATAATAATTATTCTACAAATTCCTACATATTTACAAATAAGTCTCTATTTTAGATATCTCTACACAACTAGAATATTCTAAGGACTTTTCATGCAAATCTATGAAATTCTAGGGTCTTTTAAGGGAATCTCCATGTCTCTAGAATCTTCCCATAAATCTAATCTTCATCTTATATAATCATTTCACATGGCAAATATATGTGCCAAGTGGCACATGGCATAATGATGTGGTGGGTCATCACAAAAAGTGATTGTTGTCCAACGTCTTTTCTAATTCAATTTGATCAAATTAATTGTCCTAATGGGCAATTATCTTTACGACTTTTTACCACTCTTAAATTTTTGGACGTATCATCATTATGTTAGATATAATTTCTCTTTCTACTATATATATTTTCTTCTAGTGCTGATGTTGGAGAAATATACAGAGAATAAAAAGTACTTTTTCTCAATTCTTATATGATTGGTTTACATATTTTTGTGAAATCTTTGTTAGATTTTGACTTCTAATTTTTTACTAGAAGAACTTATTGAAATCTAGGAATCCACCTATACTGGGTGAAATATCCTTAAAGATAGTGTTCCTGACACGCCTCAAGCTATAAAGAATTATATACATTATTCGTGATTAAGTATTTCCCGTAAGATTACTAACAATAGAGTCAAGAATATAACTTTATTTTGAACCTAATAATCCCTCAGTGTCTTGTTTTAATTTTTATAGTCGTTCCTATGGTTGGCTATCCTTATTACAAGATTATAATCTATTTAAGAAGTTACTTATATCTTTTTAATTCTCGTTTTTGGCATAATATTTAAGGATTCCTCTAAATTTGGAGTGTTTTATTCAAATCCCCCTTAAAATATATTTGGTTCTAATTATGTCCTTTTACTTGGCTTTTCTATAATCTTTACCTCTTTAAACAATAATTGATCCTAATTATCTCCTTATACTTGACTTTTTTATAATTACTACGCCCTCAAAAGAAAAATAGTACGTAAAATAAAAAAATGACATATATTTTAATAGAGGAATAGAGAAAATATATGGAAGGGGATAAGGAAATAGCCATTTGCATTGGCTAAATATAAAGGAAAGTGGTATTTTTAGATTCTTTTTACACATCAGATTAATATGATGTGACTGTTATTTTAAATTTCACACGTCAAATTGTCATTTGAAATCACTTGAATTATAGAAAAGTCAAGTACAAAGGTAATTAAGATCAGTTATTGTTTGACGGATAGCAATAATAAAGAATCTAAATACAGAAAGTAATTAGGATCCGGCAAAATTTAAGGAGAATTTGAATAAACACATCATATTTAGGGAGGTATTTAGGTATTCCGCCTTTTTTTCCACTTCTTCCTTAAAAAAAATAAAGTCCCCCATGGTAAATATGGACCATAGAAGATGTAGCGCTCAAATAAGTCAGTCTACCAGCTGAAACAACCTATTTTCCAATTATCTCTCCTCCAAATTCGACGGTAAAAAAGTTTCTTTCTGTTTTCTCCCTTTCCTCTTTGTCTCTATACTTTGACAAAAAATTTAACTTTTTCTTTCTTTTCCTTTCCTTTCTTCTTTCATGGACGTCTAATTTCCAGCCCAAAAAAGATTTTAAAAAATCACTATAGCAGCCAAATGCTGAATCTTTAAATATCCAATGAAGGTAGCACGTAGCCATACATGTTCGCGATGACGATGATTTATGGTTGACAACCTAATATGTTATAGTTTTTTGGATCTAATTTAAGATTAAGGACTACATTGGAGAGGCAAAATGGCAGCAGAGGTAGTAACGGTAGGAAACAAAACAGAGGAGAACATAGTATGCTATGATCCAACAATGATAACAACCAATGGAGTATGGCAGGGTGAAAATCCACTTGATTATTCATTGCCTCTCTTCATATTGCAATTGACATTAGTTGTTGTCTTGACTCGAATTCTCGTTTTCATCTTGAAACCCTTTCGTCAACCTCGCGTTATCGCCGAGATCCTTGTAAGTTTCATTTTGTTTTCCTATATATTTTGTTTGCATTTTCTGCTTTCATTTGTCATAATCTTTTCATACACTACAAAAGAATAATACTAAAACTAGCTATGAAGTTCGTCGCGAATCTATTGCTAAATTGCTCGTAGCGACGGATTTTGCTTTTTAGCTACAAAATTATTTATTAGTGATATGAGAAAACAATGTATATATTGTTAAATTTGTCAAGATTCTATTTATATTCTTTGTAGCATGAAATTGATAAATGCATTTTTCATGCATTTACATTGCATGATCACATTCCAAGTGATGTCATCAGGGACGAAGCCTCACATGCCCCACTAGGGGCTATAGACCCCAACAAAAAAAAATTACTATTACTATATTAACAATTGCCAAAGAGCCCCACCCACAAAAAACATTAGGCCCCAACCTTTTTCTACTCTTAAATTATCCAAGCCCAATAAATTTGCAAAAGGAAATCCATAAGCCCAACAAAAAAAAAAAGTACTAGTCTATGAATACACAACAAAGTCAGCGTATGTGCTGATTAAAAAATAGCGCTTCCTTTTAAGAATAATGAAAATATAATCACAATTTTTCTCGACAAGATTTCATAGTCTGAAACTATTGCATAACGGCTTCGTTTCTGATCTCATACAAAATTTCGTTCTCAATATAAGGTACTAATAAATCATTAAGTCAATCGTCCGATATTCGATTTTGCAGTACTAACCCCCTCGAAAAACATTTGGCTGACTTTGTCCCTGGATGTCATGCATTACATTAGTGAAGCAATTTCTCTTCTATAGAAAAGCGAGGGGTTTTGTTCATTTGAAATCATCCTTCACTTGCCTTCTCATCTTCTAAGGCATTTGAATCTTCTTTCTCTATTGTAGTATTTCACTTGAAATTTTGGAGTGGAATAAAATTTGGGTTGGTTGTGTCCGAGGACTAGGCAAAAATACAATTTTTCGAACCTCGTAAATTCGTAGTGCTCTTTTTTATTATTGTCTCTATTACTATTTATTAGTTTTCTTTAGATATAGTAGTTGTGATTTAATCACTCTCTATATATTCAGCTTCCGCAACAATTGATATCAGAGTCAAGGTTTTGTCTGAGTATGCTCCGTGGTTGCAGCACAGTCTGAACTTCTACATCAGAAAATAATTACTTTGGTCTTATGTATTGTTAACTAATAAATAGTATGTGTAGTAGAAATGGAAGACAAGAAAAATGAAGAATCCACATTGGGTGTCACTAATACGTCATTGGCATATTCGCTTATGCCAAGAATTGTGTCAAATGCGAAATTTACAGTTGAAATTTTTTACGGGTCAGGACATTTCGGGATGTGGCAAGGCAAGGTTTTTGATGTCCGTTTAAAACAAGGGCGATATATTGCCATAGAAGAAAAGAAACCAGATAGTATAGGAAAAGAAAATTGGAAGATTATCAACCGTGTTACTTGCGGTACCATTCGATCTTACCTTGCAAGAGAACATAAGTATCCATACACGAAGGAAATTTCTGCAAGTAAATTCTGGAATGAATTGGAGGATAAATTCTTGAAGAAAAATAGTCAAAATAAACTCTACATGAAAAAAAGGTTGCTACGCTTCACATATGTTCCTGGTACCACAATGAATGATCATATCACCAGCTTTAATAAGTTGGCTACAAATTTGCAAAATATGAACGTGACTTTGAGTGATGGAGATATGTCCTTAATGTTGTTAAGTTCACTTCTCGATGAGTACGAGCACCTCGAAACTACTCTACGAAAAGAAGTTTTTTTTGCCTTGTACAATTATAAACAACGAAAGAGAGAGAAACAAAAAGTTGGAGAAAGAGAAGCATTGGTCGTGAGAGGTCATTCTCAAAATCAAATGAGAACGAAGAAAGGAAGACTCAAGTCAAGATCTAGATTAAACAAAGATGAATGCGCTTTTTGCTGAGAAAAAGGGCACTAGAAGAAAGATTGTCCAAAGTTGAAAAACAAAGTCAAACCTAACAATGCGAAGGTTGTCATGCATTCAAATGTAGCTGATTGTGATGATTCTAATTTCTCACTAGTTACAATGGATCCATCCAGACCATCTGACGTATGGCTTATGGACTCAGCTTGTAGCTATCATATGTATTCCAACCAGGACTGGTTGGTTTATTTTCAAGAAGGAGAATGTGGAGTTATTCACACCGCAAATAACAATCCTCTTGCCGCATATGATATAGGTTCAATCCGATTAAGGAACCATGATGGATCAATCATAAGATTAACAGATGTTCGATATGTACGAGATTTGAAGAAAAATCTCATTTCTGTGGGAGCCCTAGAGTCAAAGGGGTTCAAAGTCGTTGCAGAAAATGGGATAATGAGAATATGCTCCGGTGCACGCACTGGTGGTAATGAAGGGAATTCTGAAAAATAACATGTACCACTATCACGGTAGTACAATTATTGGGACAACGACAGTGACATCCAGTGATGACAATGAGGTAGCAACGACCAGGCTATGGCACATGCGTTTGAGACATGCTGGAGGAAAATTCTTGAAATCTTTATCAGATCAAAGATTGTTAAAAGGAGTAAAGGCTTGCAATTTGGAGTTTTGTGAGCATTGTGTCAAGGAGAAACAAACAATGGTTAAATTTAGAATAATTATTCATAATACTAAAGGTATTTTGGATTATGTTTACTCTGATGTTTGGGATGCTTCCAAAACACATTCATTAGATGGGAAGCACTATTTTATAACCTTTGTTGATGACTTTTACCGAAGAGTGTGGGTGTATACAATGAAAACTAAAGATGAAGTGTTGGAAATTTTTCTCAAATGGAAGGCGATGATGGAGACTCAAACAGGCAGAAAGATCAAGTGTCTTCGTACAGACAATGGTGGAGAATACAAAAATAATCTTTTCAATAAGATTTGTGAAGATGATGGCATCGTCAGGCACTTCACCGTCAGAAATACATCACAACTGAATAGTGTGATAGAATGCATGAACTGGACTTTTCTAGAGAAGGTTCGGTGTATGTTGTCCAATGTTGGCTTAGGCAATGAATTTTGGGCTGAGGCAATAACATATGCATGCCATCTCATTAATCGTCTACCATCTGCCGCTATTGATGGCAAGACACCATTTGAAAAATGGTATATAAAACATGTTGAAGATTATGATTCTTTGCGTGTATTGGCTCAATTGCATATTATCATGTAAAAGAGTCAAAATTGGATTCGAGAGCAAAGAAAGCTATATTTATGGGAATTACTTCTGGATTCAAGGGATACAACTTATGGTGTCCAGAGACAAGAAAAAACTATATTCAGTAAGGATGTTACCTTTGATGAATCTGTCATAACAGGGATTCATCACAGATAAGGTAACAGTTGAAGATGTCAAACAAACTGGTGGTGCTTCAAAGCAGGTGGAGTTTGAGAGAAAATTAATTTTTCTAAAAACGAAGAAACAACAGAAGATTTTCTTCTGGAAGAAGAGCCAGTTCAGAGGGAGATTCCAACTTAGGAACCTCAACAACAACTTGAATCAATAGCAACTAGCAAGCCAAAAAGAACAATAAGAAAACCTGCTCGTCTTATGGATATGGTGGCTTATGCAACCTCAATTGTAGCTGATGGTATCCCGATCACTTACAAAGATGCAGTCCAAAGTCCAGAAGAAGATAAGTGGAGGATTTCCATGAATGAAGAAATGCAGTCCCTTCATCAGAATCGCACATGGAAATTGGCCAATCTCTCGAAGGGTAAGAAAGCAATTGGGTGTAAATGGGTATATGTAAAGAAAGAAGGATTTCCTAACTAAGAAGATGTTCGCTACAAAGCAAGATTAGTGGCCAAAGGATATGCTCAAAAGGAATGAATTGATTATAATGAGGTATTTTCTCCAATCGTGAATTACTCCTCCATTAGAATTTTGTTGGCTTTGGTAGCACAATTGAATTTGGAACTAGTTTAGTTGGATGTAAAAACCGCATTTTTACATGGAGATTTGGAAGAAGAAATCTATATGACTCAGCCATGAAGATTCAAAATTGCTGGAAAGGAAAATATGGTGTGCGAACTTGAAAAATCATTGTACGGATTGAATCAATCTTCTATACAATGGTACAAATGATTTGACAAGTTTATGTTGTAGAAGAGGTATAGAAGAAGCAAATATGATCATTGTGTGTATTTTCCAAGCTTGAAGATGGATCCATCATATATTTTCTCCTATATGTTGATGATATGTTAATAGCTTTCAAAAGTCAAGAGGAAATTGAGAAGTTGAAGATTTAACTAAGAAAGGAGTTTGAGACAAAGGATTTGGGTGAGGCAAAGAAAATTCTTGGCATGTAGATAAAAAGAGATAAACATTCAAAGAAACTTTGTTTATCTCAGAAAGAATACTTGAAGAGGATGCTAGATCGATTTGGAATGAATGAGAAAACGAAGTCAGTTAGCACTCAGCTTGCTTCTCATTTTAAGCTTAGTGTCGCTATGTCGCCGAAGAATGAAGCTGAACGATAATATATGTCAAGAGTACCATATGCAAATGTTGTTGGTAGCTTGATGTATGCAATGGTTTGCATAAGATCAGATATTTCACATGTTGTTGGAGTTGTAAGTAGGTATATGCATGATCCAGGAAATGAGCATCAACAAGCTGTGAAATGAATTCTACGGTATATTTGTAATACTATAGAGGTTGGTTTGATTTTTTAGTAGAAAGAAAGTCAGTATCTAGTAGGATATTGTGACTTAAATTATGCTGGTTTTGGACAAACGAAGATCAACTACTGGTAATATTTTCACTCTTACATATGAACCTGTTAGTTGAAAGTCTACGTTGCAGTCAACGATTGCTTTGTTTACGACTGAGGCAGAGTACATGACAATTATGGAGGCTGTGAAGGAGGCAATTTGGCTTCAAGATTTGCTTAGAGAGCTTGGTATTGAACAAGAAAGCATCACAGTATTCTGTGATAGTCAAAGTGCTATCCAATTAGCAAAGAACCAAGTTTATCGACGAAGCATATTGATGTTCGGTAGCACTTTATACGAGATATTATAGAAGAAGGTGGAGTCATGGTGCAGAAAGTTCGGACTACAGATAATCCTGCGATATACTGACGAAAGTAGTGACTGCGGTCATGTTTCAACATTTTTTGAACTTGATCAACATTGTTGAACATTGAAGATTGAAGTTGAAGACACAACCAAAATTTGTCATTGAGAGAAAATTGAAAATGCAGAATCTTGCTAAGGTGGAGATTTGTTAAATTTGTCAAGATTCTATGTAAACAAATGTGAACATTACAAGCCACTTTTGTAGCATCTTGGTAAATGCATTTACATTGCATGATCACATTCTAAGTGATGTCATGCATGGCATTAGTGAGGCAATTTTCCTTCTATAAATAGCAAGGGTTTTGTTCATTTGAAACCATCCCTCACTTGCCTTCTCATCTTCTAAGACATTTGAGTCTTCTTTCTCTCTTGTAGTATTTCACTTGTAATTTTGGAGTGGAATAAAATTTGAGTTGGTTATGTCCGAGGACTAGGCAAAAATACAATTTTGCCGAACCTCGTAAATTCTTGGTGTTCTTTTTTATTATTGTCTCTATTACTAATTATTAGTTGTCTTTAGATATAGTAGTTGTGATTTAATCTCTGTATATATTCGGTTTCTGCAACATATATAATATTAGCTAAACAATGATGATTGGAGAAATTGAAAAATGTTGGTCTAGGTGAAAGTTAAGGATCGTTTTTGTCAATTGGTCATAAAATAATATGATGGATGTTCATGAATGTGTCGAAATTTTCTTCTATATGGAGGGTAGTAGATTGTTTGTTACATTTGTTTGATTAAGTAGACTAATGTTGTCTTCAATGGTGACAGGGTGGTGTGATTTTGGGGCCATCAGTATTAGGAAGAAGTAAAAAATTTGCTGATACAATATTTCCTCTAAGAAGTGTGATGGTCCTTGAGACAATGGCAAATATAGGCCTTCTTTACTTTCTTTTTCTGGTTGGAGTAGAAATGGACATTGCTGTAATCCGAAGAACGGGCAAAAAAGCGATACCTATAGCTCTAGCAGGGATGGTAGTGCCATTTCTAATAGGCATTTCGTTCTCCTTCATGTTGCATAAGAGTTCACAAGATACTAAACAGGGAACTTTCATACTCTTCCTAGGAGTTGCACTTTCTGTCACAGCATTTCCTGTTCTTGCACGAATCCTCGCGGAGCTGAAACTTATCAACACCGAAATTGGTAGGATAGCCATGTCGGCTGCTCTTATTAATGATATTCTCGCGTGGGTTCTCTTGGCTTTTGCCATTGCCTTTGCTGAGAATGAAAATATGGCTTTGGCTTCTGTTTGGGTGCTTCTCTCAAGTGCAGCGTTCGTTTTTTTCTGCGTTATAATTGTTAGGCCTTTAGTTGGATGGATGATAAGGCGAACTCCAGAAGGCGAAGCTATTAGTGAGTTTTCTATATGCATCATCCTCACAGGAGTCATGATATGTGGATTTATAACGGATGCTATTGGAACACATTCTATTTTTGGGGCTTTTATCTTTGGCTTGGTCATTCCTAACGGTCCCCTTGGCGTGACACTTATTGAAAGGCTAGAGGACTTCATTTCGGGGCTTTTGCTGCCTCTCTTTTTCGCGATTAGTGGTCTCAAGACGGATATTAACGCCATTGATGGAGTTGGTACATGGGCCATTTTATTTCTAGTCATAGTCCTAGCTTGTGCTGGAAAGATTGCTGGAACAGTCCTTGTAACTCTCTATTACAGAATACCATTCTATGAAGGCATTACTCTTGGTCTATTAATGAATGCCAAAGGACTCATTGAGATGATTGTGATCAATGTTGGTAAAGACCAAAAGGTACATTCTTAATCTTCTTTTTACCATACAGAGAGATCAATTAGTATTAGTACTATTTGCTTATTAACCTCAATGCATGCTTTGTAGGTTCTTGATGAGAAAACTTTTGCTATTTTGGTCATGGTAGCTGTGCTTATGACTGCAATTATCATCCCAATTGTGACATTGATTTACAAGCCAGCAAGAAAGTTTGTGTCATATAAAAGAAGAACGGTTCAAAGTACGAAACCAGATACCGAATTCAGGGTACTGGTTTGCATCCACACACCTAGAAATGTTCCGACAATCATCAATCTTCTTGAAGCATCTTGTCCTACCAAGAAATCTCCAATAGGTATATACGTCCTCCACCTTGTCGAGCTCACTGGACGTTCGTCCGCCATGCTTATCGTCCATAATACGCGAAGATCTGGAAGGCCAGCACTTAACAGAACTCAAGCTCAATCGGATCACATTATCAATGCATTCGAGAACTTTGAACAGCACGTTGGATGTGTCTCTGTGCAACCACTCACTGCCATCTCCCCTTACTCCACCATGCACGAAGACATTTGCATGGTAGCTGAGGACAAGCGAGTGGCATTCCTAATCATCCCTTTTCACAAGCAACAAACAGTTGATGGCGGAATGGAAGTCACAAATCCAGCTTTTCGAACGATAAACCAGAATGTATTAGCAAATGCACCTTGTTCTGTTGGGATACTCGTCGACAGAGGACTAAGTGGATCCACAAGGCTGGCAGCAAATCAAGTTTCTCACCATGTGGCCGTGCTGTTCTTTGGTGGACCGGATGATCGTGAAGCATTGTCCTACGGATTGAGAATGAGGGAACATCCAGGGATCAACCTCACTGTCATGAGATTCCTCCCTGGAGAAGCTGCAATTGAAGCAATGCGTTCAGATTCAAGAAAAATAGTATGAATGATCCAGCAGTACTAACAGTGGTAACAGATGACGACAAAGAAAAACAACTAGACGAAGACTATGTCAGCGAGTTCAGGGCAAGGACAGCTAGCGATGATTCAGTTGTGTACATTGAAAGAGCAGTGAATCATGGAGAAGAGACAGTAGCAGCAATAAGGACAATAGATACTTCGCATGACCTGTTCATAGTCGGTAGAGGACAAGGCACTATATCGCCGTTGACAGCTGGACTGACTGACTGGAGCGAGTGCCCCGAGCTAGGTGCAATAGGAGATCTATTGGCATCATCAGATCAGGCATCAGCTGTTTCAGTGTTAGTGGTGCAACAATATGTAGGAATGGGGGCAGGAGATCAGCTTCTCACACCAGATAGCCCGGGTCAGCAACTACATGACCACTTCAACTTCAGCTATGCGAATCCTCGGACACAAATGAGAGGGCAGCAGCCTCAATTCCATTCACAACCCTGATAGCACTTTTACTTAAGGTTGTTTTTGGTTCTGTCTATTTTTTGACATTCTTTCTTCTTCTTGAATTTTTGGAAGACCACCTCGGAAGGTGGAAGATAGCAATTGGATCCTACCAATGTATTATGTATAAAAACTTAATCATAAGGATTGAGGAAACTGATTAAATTATTCTCTCTGCAAAAGACTTATCATCTGTTGTTCTCATTCATTGTGAAAGGTTAAACATAAATCTAAGTGATGAACATAACATTTTATCAAACTTTACTAACCATGTCTATCAGTAATTGAGACTTGAGATTAAAGTTGGCCATATGCAAATGTGTCCCAACTTCTAAAGTACAGTTGTACTTGCGACCGTGTCTATACCAATGAGCTCTCAGTTGCCACTATGGGGTAAAACGCTCCCTATCAAGAAATACTTCAATCTCAAGACTTGATTCGGGACCCGATTACAAGTAGAGGGATCACAACCGTCCCACCTAGGATGATAGTATTCTCATAGTGGTGTCAAGTGAAGGGTAAAGTAAAGTATACAATAACTTTTTCCTCCATTTCAATTTGTTCTTGGGTTTCCGCATTTTTATTTGTGATCACAGTTAGAATAATCTATAGCGAGCAAACACTAAACAGTGAACATTGGTTAATCGGTCCGTATAGGTTTTACAACATCACCTATTTAGTTTTAGACATAACTCGTTAATGATGTAGGAGTGCTTGGGCAGTTATCAAATTTTACATTCTTTTTAGTCTATAGGTCTCTTATTTTATGAAATGAAACACTCGTTTCGAAAAGAAACGGAATCATTAAATTGATACTTCACTTCCAGTTATACTTTTCCCTCTGGTTATTTTTCATTAAGGGCTCTAGCGCCGGCGGAGTCAGGGAATTTGGCGAAGGGTATGCAAACATTCTGCACACTTGTATTAAGGCTATTTGTATACGGTGAAAATCAGGCATGACAGATGGTTGGGTTCAGAGACGGATACAAATGGCACCGGGATAAGGCACCAAGAGTCCGGATGCAACTGAATCGGTTGATACCGGATGAAGCACCGGAGGCATCTAGTGCATATCCGTTCCGGATATGACGCCAACCGTTACTTCTTTGTCATTAAGAAGGCTTTATTAGCTTTAATTGTATTTAATTTGAGAGAGAATCTCGGTCATTTACTTTTTATTTCATAGCTATAAAAAGAGTTCAACCTTCATATTGGAAGGACATCCAATTCTCATTATCAGGACTTGTACGTTCAATCTTATAAGAAATATACTCATTATCTCTCATTCTTATAAGAAATATACTCATTAGCTCTCATTTTGGCTCGTAACCGAGAAGATTCATCCAAGTTTACAGCATTTCAGGCTATTTTTCTTACATGTTTCTTTCATTTGCTTACTTATTTTTAACTGATTATCATCTTATATTACAAATAAATCCACGTATTCTTAAAATTACTTATAAATTCAACTGTACCTTTTTGGGGTAAACAACTGTGCAAAATTAAATATATAATCATAATAGCTAACATTTAACCTATGCACACCACATAATTTTCCGGCTAAGGGTGTGCACCTGAACACCCTTCGCATAAGGTGGCTCTGCCCATGACTCTAGGGCAAAAAGTGATCAGTCGGGTTGGAATTGACAATTCAACAGTTTTGGCAACATGTCCTAAGGTGTTACATAGGGATTATGTAATAGCTCAGTAACCGTTAGCAGTTAAAAGCGAAAAGGGGTTTGTTGTATAGTTTGTCTCAGACAAATCTAACATTAAAATAGAAAGAAAAAAAATCAGTGGCCATAAAAGGGTGAATTCAGATCCAAAATGTCGAAACGCTACGTGTGTTGGGAAATCACGAAACTTCAGAATTTGATTGAAGCCAACAATACCTTGACAACTCAATCTGAGATATTACAAGTGGTATGCAAAGGTCAATTTAATGTCCACTAGCTGTTCTTGCTTTCCCGTAAACAAATTGACCCAAATAGCGAGAACCAGTTATATTGATGGGTACTTGGCAAGGCAGCCCATCAACTGACTTTTTTTTTTTTTTTTTTTACGAAGGAACCAGCAACCGCTACTTTCTCGAGTGCGCACAGGGTAAATCTCGGACTGACGCAATAGCCTGCAAACCACGTCGAGCCCATCAACTGCCTTGTTTTGTGGTTGGGGAGAGTGGGGAGTTGATCAATGACGTTACAATTAGTGAATTGTACTATTAAGAGGCCCGGCAAGTTGAAATAACAAGTTAATTTTAACGTTAGTGATTGGTGTCCTTTGATTAACTACGCTTCTTGCTTTCATTTCTTTTCTAAAATGATATGTTTCGTACGTTACACAATTCGAATTTTGAAAGTAAATTTTTTTAATTTCGATTGAGAAATCCGACATAGAATCTTTAAATTTTTTAAAATAAAATTTACATATTTGGAAATTACGTAAGAAATATTATAAGTCGGAATAATCAACAATCAAAATATCTACAAGTCATATGAAAAATGAGTTCAAATTTTGTGCACGGTCAATGTACAAAACTTTTTACACTATCAGGTCATTTTAGAGGTAACTTACCTTATCTATATAATTATTATTTACAATAAAAACAGTTATTGTTATTGACTCTTTTTTTTTTTTTACTTCAAGAACATGCTATGGTTGTAGACAACGGCGGACCTATGTTGGCGTGGTTAAGCATCCATTATGTTAACCTAAGCACACATATTAATATTGCAAAATTAGTACAGTAAAAACAAGGAAATAACAGACTGAGCACTCAATCTCTGGATATGATTATAGGTGCACTAATTTAAAAATTAGATTAAAAATAATTGAGCATCCTGACTTAAATTTCGCGGGTACGTGAATCTTGACTTGCACCATGCTTAAATCGCTAGCTAGAGTTTTCATCATGCTTTTATTTTACTCTCCAGTTGGCATCTAAGCCTTCAAGAATGTTTACTTAGCCTTCTCTAGATTTTTGCATCATGTCCCTCCATTTTTGCTAATCATACGTTAATCTTTCTCTTTTTGGCCTCGGTAAGGATTCTAAGTCACTACTAATTCTGATTAGAGATTCAAAACGACTTTTTTGACTCATTATAGAAACTTCCCCGGCCCCACAACATAAACATATGTAGCTGAAGCAATCTTGGAGATGTCTAGAAGACTAGAACCCATAATGTAATTTTATCACAAGGTAATAAAAAGATCTACAGGAAAATTGAATGCTTCTACGGGAAAAGATCACTTTATGACAATGATGTTGCATGAAGCATTTTCAAATTCTTTCTTGGCAAGACAATAAAAAAGGAAAGAGGAAATTGCGGAATGAAAAAAAAAAGAGTGAAAACGTCATACTGATGAAGAAAACAAGTTAATGAGTACGTATATCAAAACCTTGACAACGGATTCCCGAGATCAAACATCTTATAATTTCTTAAAACAATTTATTTTATTACTAATAAAAATGGGATACAAAAAATACAATATCGAAAAGAAGGAGAGGAGAGCCGACCAGCTTCCGTGTAAACAATAAAATAACTCCACATGATATTTCCTAAGAAAATAAGCAACCATGCATAAACAAACACACAATACTGATAGTGCAACTCAAATCCACCGAAAAAGTTCTAGACAACGGAAGAAAACAGAGATGTGGTTTAATTTATGCGCTTTGGAAGCCTTTAGGGGCAGTCTTTCCACAGTTGTTGAGCAACAAGCTAAGGGAAACAGTAGCATTAAGGTGAGTTCCCAACACATTAGCTTTAATGGCAGTGCAAAGGCAAACAGCAGCATCAACATCAGCAAGATTTTCAATGAGAGAGCAGCATGAACTCTGTGAGCTTCCAACAACAACATGCACCAAGTCATTCAATAAATTGGCACACACCTTCAATTTTAGTGTGTCCTTTGGGCACTTATTGTAACCTTTGGATGTTGATGGGGTAGGTGGATTCTTGTGTTGAGTCTTTGGTGGACATGGGGTGTAAGTTGAAGTAACCATTGTGAAGAAGAGAATGTTCAAAGTGAGGAGAAGAGCAATGGATGATGCAACAGCCTTAGCCATTTTTTTGGAAGTGAAAATGTGGGAAGAGCTAATAATGTGTATTTTGCTAGAGCTAAGAGATTATTTGGTGTTGGAAATGAACAAGTGAGTGAGACTTTGTAGATGGAAAATGTGAGTATTTTATATTTTGTTTTGCTATATTGTGACTAATTAGTGATCAAGAAAATTAGATAGCCCCATGTCCATGTGGGCTAATTGCATTAAATATATAGAGTATTAGGACAAGCTGGCAAAATGAAATTCAAGATAAGCCTATCCTACAATGGTTCTTGACATTGGAGGTTACTGGACATCGTTAGTTGTCAATGTTATTCGAGACTTCGATCTGGAAGAAAAAAAGATCATCCCATATTTTCACATGAATATGTTGGATCTCTATAAAGACTTCATTAGAACCATCAAGAATTGTTCGTGTGTTCACCTTGGAGACTAGTAGAAATGATTGTCTGATATATTTGTTAACATTAAGGCTACTAATATCTTTTTAAATTTAGGAGCATGCAATAACTTTAAAAGACAGATAATATGGACAGGAGGTAGAATTAAATATTGTAATAGTTCGGGTTCAAGAGCCAAGGTTTCCCGAAAACAGTCACTCTACCTACCAAGGTGGAGATAAGGTCTGTGTATGTTGGAAATTTGCCTTTGGCGGGGAGGTGCATCCACCCATATTTAATGAATTAAACACTAGTGTTCCGCATGTTGGAGGCTTTGTCTCTTCGCACATGCATGATCTACGAAGTGAGTAGATGACCGTAGGGCCAAAAATCGTCAAATTTCGTTGAGAAATGAAAGAGATATTGATCCACGAAGTAAGGTGTTTGGGGCATGGAAATATGGTGTGGGACAAATCTACCACATCGGTGGGAATAGGAAGAATTGCTCTCTATATAAGTCTCTAATGTGGTAAAGGGTTTGGGACTCCAAGGGTATCACATATGTTTAAAGGAGGGCGTACCTAGATGTGCTTGGGTTCAAGGCTAAGCCCACACGCGCGCCGCCGCAGCCCGCCCGTCCCGTCCGGTCTCGGGCTCGGGCTCGGGCTTGGGTCGTGGGCTGTGGGCTGTGGGGACTTTCTGATATTATCTTTTTGGACCCCAAATTGCTTAATATTTACAGTTTGGTCCCCAGAGTTTCTGGAAAGTTGATTTTGGGGTGACGGAACCGTTGGAACTGTTTTTTGAGCCATTAATCAACCATTACTTGGATAATTAACTCCTGCATTATCAGCCCTTCTTCAATGGCCATGAACAACCCATAAACCACCTATAAATAAGTTACTCTAATGGCATTAAAACTGCCATTTACAGCCCTCCTAATGGCCATTAACTGCCATGTTTTGGGTAGTTGAACAACCCCTCCTCCATGTTATATATTTAGTTGTTGTTGGCTCAATAACGTGAGAGAATGCACATGAAAATAGCAGCATATTTCAGTCACAAAAGACCACAAAACAATGGCCAAAATCAGTACAAAACAGTGGCCAAAATCAGTGCAAAACAGTGACGAAAATCAGTGCAAAACAGTGAGCAAAGACCCTTATATACACAAGATATACACAACAGAGACACACTATATACACAGAGATAAAACAAAAGAGAAGATAGAATCTCTTCCTTCCTTTTCCATATCTTCAGCAAGTCGATTCATATTTGTTTTATTCGGCAGGCTCAACCTATTGGCTTTGTAGCGTTGAGATTAAAGTGTTGTTTTATCTTGGGAGACTATTGCCCGCTAACGTAAAAGCATATATACGGGGCAATCTTGTCTTAAGGACAGAGGGCAATCACTCGACTCAACACACAACGTTGTAACCATCAGATTTAGTTGTTTCTTGATTTCAGGTTATCAAGATTCAAGACACAACAAGCTTGCGGCAGTTTTGAAGATTGGCCTATTTCTTCAACAAGATTCAATTTCTGAATATTGAATATTTGTTTATCCTTTCGAATACTTGTAATAGTTATTTACTTCCCGTACTGCTTTATAAAGTACAATAGAGTACCAACATCTTAAGACAAGATTGTATTGTATTACTATTAGTGTTTGAAAGATGTCGGTCAAAAGTTGTGTGACCAAATCTGGATATGGCAATGGTTTTCTGGTAGAAGAGAGTGATGATGATGAACGTATTCATGGTGTCACCGCTACCAAGACTGGTTGGAACAAGCGCTCACGAGAGCTCGAGGATGTCAAGCGGGACAAGAGGAGAGAAGCGAAGATGTTATTCTATCTTGCAGCAGAAGGCCTATATCTGTCCCAGACAAAGGATCCGAATAATGGTAAGAAGGAAATTGACACTCAGTCTGATGAAGTGACTGAAGTGGGCCAGAATCCGAAATTGGGATAAGTAGTTTTTCTTACTTGTCAAGAATAAAGATTAAATGATGTCTGATTAAAAATGGATTAAAGTAAGGAGGAATATGAAAATAATTTATATTCCTTACGCTTTAAAAATCAGAAGTTTAATCTCATCTTCTTTCCCGTTTAAAGATTGGATTTTGTAAATGACTTAAAAAGATCCGTTCTTTTAAGTGTAATTATTAAAGTGTGTAAAGTATGTTCGCATATACGAGGGAGAAAGATCCACTGACTATACGAAAACGGTTACCACACTTAAGTAAGCGCCAACAATTGTCTGGGCACCAATCATAACGGAAGAAGTCTAAAAGCTAAAGACGTTGAGCCTGTCATACTATTTGGCAGAAGATCCTTCATAGGATGATATTGGACACTCAATCATAAAAGGCCTCCGGGCGACCGGAGTGAGCCAAAATTCCTTTGATATGATGATATTGGACACTCAGTCATACAAAGCCTCCGGGCAACTGGAGTGGGGCCAGAATTCATTTCATAGGAAAAGTAATGGACACCTAGTAAGGTAGGCCAGAGTTTCCAGGTCTTAAATGATCTGAAGGCCTAAAGAAAGGCAGAAAAGAAATTGGACACTCGATGCGCAAAGCAACAGCGGAGTGGGCCAGAGTATCCAGATCACATATGATCTGGTTACGCCCTAACCACGGGCAAGAGGTTGTTCATGTGAAGCAACGCCATCTCTAAAGTAGAAGGGGTTGGAGAGGCTGTCCTCAATAGGACTTCAGGGAATGGGATCACTCCAAAATGAGGTGACACATGTCCCAAAACTTGGTTAAAGGGACGCGCTGTTGGTCAAGCTGGTTGAGACTAGTCCAACAGGTCTATAATAACTAAGAATGGTACAGTATGTCTGTAGCCAAATGAATGATATATTTGTAATCCGTGCATCTATGCCATCATAGATTAAGACACGTTAAATAGAAAGTCATTCAAAAGCTAACAATGTTGAGATTGTTGCCTACTGTCGACATAAACCCTCAAAATGAATGTGAGGTAGGCGAAGAGGCAAAATCACCTTTCCAAATTCCGTCAAGGGAATAGCGAAAGAAGCACCGCCCCTCTAGAACTTAGTCACACCAACTTGGGTGATTTGAAGTTTATACAAAATAGAGGGGGGGAGACAAGTACGTTGTGATCTTCATTGATGATGGTACAACGTATGGAATCCTTTGTTTGTTGAAAAACAAAGATGAAGTTGTTGAAGCGGATAAGCGCTACAAAGCAGAAGTTGATAATCAACTAAGCCTATGGATTGCGAAATTCGTAGTGATAGAGGGGGAGAATGTGAAGCATCATTCATTAAACGACTATTCATTTCTCACCTCAGTCCAACGGTGTTAGCCAAGCGCAAAGTCGTACGCCCAAATTATGTGGGGTGGCTTGGTAAAAGTTGGATTACTGAAACAGGTCAAGTTGTACCTAAGACTGTAGATTGCATATCCACTGGATCTGCAAATAACAGTAGTGTTGATCGCCTCTTGGTGTCAAAGAACGCTGAATTATTTGAAGATAACTTTCCTTGAAAAGGAAAAAGAAGTAATTGCTCAAGGTTAACAAGAACCCGCGAGGGCCTGACTGTCCGGAACTAGACGTTCCATATCTACAGGACTCGAACGTTGCTGGCTATCCGGAACTTAATATTCCAGATCTGCAGAACTCAAGGATTTTAGATGTTGAACCGAGACGGAGCAAAGAAGGGGACAAAGACTTATTCCAGTCCTTCTAGCTTGTATGGTTGAGAATGAACCATGGACAATTAACAAATAATTGTTATCTGTGAAAGCGCTGCTTTGGAAAGAAGCTAAAGAGAGAAATAGCTTCCCTCATACAGAACCATACTTGCGTAATGGTTAATCTTCCTCTGGGAAAAGAACCTTTGGGTTGTGAAAAAGGATACTCAAAAGTGAGTACAAAGTAGATGGATCTACTAACGAGTTCAAAGCCTCGGCTACTTGTACATGTGCTCCCCTGGGAGTAGCTTAACATTATGGGCCATTGCAGTCTTGCGTGGCATGGATGTTGAAACAACCTTCCCAACCGGAGAGTTAGAAGAAGAGGATCATAGTTGGTTTGCTGGACTGTTGGGCTTCTTCCTGAACTTTCATTTTGGTCCTTGAAATTTTTACATTTTGGTCCTGGAAGTTTCAGATAAAAAAGAAACAATGAATCTGACCGCAGAAATATTGACTCTGAAGTTAGAAAGCCAACAGTTGGAGAATCAACAATCTGAAAGTAAAAGTCATATTGAAACAAAGTCTCGATATGAAAGATATGGGTATCACAGATGACATCTTAGGAATTGGATTTCTAAGACATCTAACGGACTGGTCGATAGTTGACAGTCTCGTTGAAGCCACCAATGGATATGAATCATAGAACTGATTGGAATCATGGTGCACCCATAGACAAGGAGTGATATGCACAGGTCATGTGTAGTTCAATGTATTGTACACACTACAACCGACCTGGTATCGTCCTACAAACAGATCAGTTGAACTAAGGTTCACTGATGATTTTAATACATGATCAATAGAAGGCGTTAAGTCGGATATGATGATATCTGAATTATTCACTTATCTACGAA
Organism: Anisodus tanguticus; assembly: GCA_034509755.1. NCBI lineage: Eukaryota > Viridiplantae > Streptophyta > Magnoliopsida > Solanales > Solanaceae > Anisodus > Anisodus tanguticus. Next base: position 20,104,825 of record CM067551.1, on the reverse strand, counting down.
TTATAGTATTCTGGATGTCCAGCGGTTCTGGGAGAACACAGCGATGCAAACTGGACATTAGATCTGAGGAACACCAAAGCCACAAGTAAATGTGTATGGTAGGTCCTGGAAAATCCTCTAAGCAAACTTGCATCGACCGATTCATGATGGTATCGGATTTTATCGTTTTATACAAAGCATGAAAGAAGTTGGTAACTTCACGACTCCTTAGAGGACGTCCCTTATTGGGAGAAACCCGTGCCTTCAGCAGTTATACACTGTGGCTAGACTGTCGGCTTCAGGAAGGACACGGATGACGGCGTCTGGACATATCTGTCAAGATCTGTCGGAGACATAAGACCGTATGGCATTTGATCATCACGGGCGTCACTACCTTATTTACTAACTAAGGGACTATCCGGAGATCAAGTGTTCTGCCTGTCTAGGGGAATGGCCTTAAAACCCAAATAATACGAACCTTTGCGGTGGTAACCCAACCATACTGATTGGAGATCCCAAGAATTTGGTTCAATGGGAAAACTAAGCGGCAAAAGGTTCAGTTGAGCGCTTCGGTGGAAGCAAGAAGCACTTCAGATGATGATTTCTATACGGAAACATGAATCCAAAGCTATTCCCGCGATAGACATTAAAGTGCTACCTGCATGGTGGGTAAAGGTTAAGCTTCCAAACCTTTAAACAATCCTCAAACGGTTGAGGTTAAGGTTGGTGAAACTTTTAATGATTCCTAACACTTGTGAAGTGGGGTATAGCAGGATACTTTGTAGGAGATCACCTATTTAAGTGCGAGGATGGCCGCCTCAAATGAACGCACTTAAGAATCCAAGTGTGTCCACGGCCACAACGGACAAAAACGTAAGAATGAAAACGAATAAGAAGAGTTATTGTGTTGTTATCATTGCCTTGGCTTACACTAAACACTGACGGTTGAAGACATCACGTTCATCGCGCAGTAAGTAAGTCCGATGGTTTCAACTAGGGAAGGTTCAAAGCGGAAACTACCTCTCCTGATGCAATATCTTTTCGCTGAAAGATTGCTGAAAGTAGGCACCTTGTGCGTGCGCCACAATCTCTCTTTCATAGAGGGGATTGTTGGAAATTTGCCTTTGGCGGGGAGGTGCGTCCACCCATATTTAATGAATTAAACACTAGTGTTCCGCATGTTGGAGGCTTTGTCTCTTTGCACATGCATGATCTACGAAGTAAGTAGATGACCGTAGGGCCAAGAATCATCAAATTTCGTTGAGAAATGAAAGAGATATTGGTCCACGAAGTAAGGTGTTTGAGGCATGGAAATATGGTGTGGGACAAATCTACCACATCGGTGGGAATAGAAAGAATTTCTCTCTATATAAGTCTCTAATGTGGTAAAGGGTTCGGGACCCCAAGGAGTATCCCATGTGTTTAAAGGAGGGAGGACCTAAATGTGCTTGGGTTCAAGGCTAAGCCCACACGCGCGCCGCCGCCGCCCGCCCGTCCCGTCCGTCCGTTCTCGGGTCACAGGTCATGGGCTCTGGGACTTTATGATATTATCTTTTTGGACCCAAATTGCTTAATATTTATAGTTTGGTCCCCAGAGTTTCTGGAAAGTTGATTTTGGGGTGACGGAAGGCAGAAAACTTTCTGCCTACTGTTGGAACTATTTTTTGAGGCATTAATCAGCCATTACTTGGCTGATTAACTCCTCCGCCCTTATTCAATGGCCATGAACAGCCCATAAACCACCCATAAATCAACCACTCTAATGGCATTAAAACTGCCATTTACAGCCCTCCTAATGGCCATTAACAACCATGTTTTGGGCAGTTGAACAGCCCCTCCTCCATGCTATATATTGAGCTGTTATTGGCTCAATAACGTGAGAGAATGCACACAAAAATAGCAGCACATTTCAGTCACAAAATACCACAAAATAATGGCCAAAATCAGTACAAAACAGTGAGCAAAGACCCTCATATACATAAGATATACACTACAGAGACACACTATATACACAGAGATAAAACAGAAGAGAAGATAGAATCTCTTCCTTCCTTTTCCATATCTTCAGCAAGTCGATTCATATTTGTTTTATTCGGCAGGCTCAACCTATTGGCTTTGTAGCGTTGAGATTAAAGTGTTGTTTTATCTTGGGAGACTATTGCCCGCTAACGTAAAAGCATATATACGGGGCAATCTTGTCTTAAGGACAGAGGGCAATCCCTCGACTCAACACACAACGTTGTAACCATCCAGATTTAGTTGTTTCTTGATTTCAGGTTATCAAGATTCAAGACACAACAAGCTTGCAGCAGTTTTGAAGATTGGCCTACTTCTTCAACAAGATTCAATTTTTGAATATTGAATATTTGTTTATCCTTTCGAATACTTGTAATAGTTATTTACTTCCCGTATTGCTTTATAAAGTACAATAGAGTACCAATAGTGTACACTCTATCCTCTCCAGATCCCACTGTGTAAGATCTCATTGGGTATGTTGTTGTTGTAATAGTTTAGGTTCAAATATTACAAAGGTCTTAAATGAGATGGAAATTCCTTGTCATACTTCTCTGTGCCAATTTCTTTCGAAGAAAAAAAAAAGGCTCTAATGCCTGATTGTATCTTTACCAGCTAGTTCTTGAACCCATTAGTTAATTATCGATGGTGACCCTATTAAATACTAGTACTATTCTAATGAGTGTAAGTTATAGCAAGCCTACCTGATAGAAGGGTACCATTAGACCGAAAATTATATTATTAATTTATCATATTTGTAGAATTCTTGTACATGTATAATTATCGTATTAGTATTATATTAGGAAAAGGTATTAGAATTATAGTAGGAGTTATTTTCCATATTTAGGAATTGTATATTTGTATATATATACCTATTCATTAATGAAAATAATCAAGGGATTATTTCTTTCATGGTATCAGAAGTCTATGGAAAAATTTCCTCCTCCCAAATACACTTCTGCCGCCTAGCACCCTCGGAATCTGCGATTCCGACACCTTTTTCTTCAAAAAAAAAAAAAAAAATCCCAAATCCCTAATTATCCTCTTGTTCTTTCCTCATGTCTTCCTCAAAGAACACGTTTCATCCCGCCCTTACAGTCTCCAACATCAAGAACCACATCCCTATCATTCTTGAGATGGAAAACGTCCAATACGCGATGTGGGCAGAATTATTTAAAGTTCACGCACATTAGAAGAGGCCGGCTTGGCTAAAAAGGCGGCTACCAGAGCTAATTCTATCATGATAATGGCCACATCAGATGACTGTGACCGCGGGTGACAGCACGCACAATTAGGTCTTCCTGCTCCGCCCGCAGCGCTTGCTGCCTCTCCTCTAAACCCTCTATGCACTCTCTGGTAGCGCGATTGCGACTTTTATTAGTTGTCTTTCCCGTTGGAAGGCTGGGGGGCGCCCTTATCCCTTTTTGAGGTTAAGACCTCCACTCTTGCCCGATGTCTCTTGTTGTTGTTTTGTTCATATACATCCATTTCAACCATTTTTCTATGTTTAAAATCCTACACAATTGTGAAATAGGAAACATTATATCGAGTGCATGATCTACTTTGCATGTTCCATCCTTCAGCCCTTCGCCTATCGGCTTGGCAGACAAGCTACCTTGATCCATCTTCGGCTTCGAGCTGCCACTCCTTGGACGAGGCCTTCGGTTCTATGAACACCCCACCACTAAATGATTCACTTTCAAGTTCTCGCCTCCGACCCGGGAGAACACAGGGTCAAGCCAAGCCTTGACCCGCCTAAATGGAATTCATATCTCCTTCGTTTAGTCGAGAAGGGAGGGGAGTTTGGCCCGCCTAAATGGAATTCATATTTCCTTCGTTTAGTCGAGAAGGGAAGGGAACTGGACTCTGCCTCTTCTATTACATTTACATTACATTACAGAGAATTCATATCTCCTTCGTCATGATCGATCCACTCAGTCAGGAATAACGTAAGGCTGACTACACTACAGTAGATCGGGAGGTTACAATTCCTGTTTTAATTTCCGGGAGTGAATGTAGTAAGTGCAGACGGTGGATCAGGTGTGAACATAAACTAAAGGCGTCTTGGGGATCGGAAATAGATAAATATTGTGGCATCACAGTTCAAGCTACATATGGCTGGCTGAATATGGATTTTCTCTCTTCTTATTTTTCATTTTTTAGGAGCCAGCTTATCTCTAAGCAATTGATTGGGCTTCCCACGTGGTATGACTCTTCTGCCAAGTCAGCATGATGCCTCTCTCTTCCCTTACAATCAAGCATACAATGATAATCTGTACACATGAAATTGGGGACGTGTGGTTTAATTAGATTGATATTAATAAATTCATTTATTTTAGAAATGGGTTTAAGCAGATATCCAAAGATTTATGAATACATTCTAGGAAGAGTTTTTCCGATCCCCAATCTCTCAATATCAATATTTTGGCTGCGCAAGCCGGTACTGGTACTGAAGTGTCTACAACGGAGTAGCTTACTCCTGAGATGGATTTACCGATTGAACTAGATTTACCCGTGCTTAATGACCCGACCTCCCCTGGCTCTTCCACCATCCGGGCTCCCTTTCCTCCCTATTGTATGCTCCCCCAGCGCAGGCCTACCATGCTTCACGCCTGTGGTGTTTGCTCATTCTCGGATAATTCTAGCCAAAACCATAATAGCGGTGGTGGAAAATTGGGTCAAAATCAAAAAAATGGTGGCAAAAACCGCGGCGGTGGTCAGAACAATCGCGGCAGTGGCAAACGAAGGGGAAGTGGGTCGGCTGGGCCACAACATCACTGTCCGCAGCCTTGGGCCGCTGCACAGTGGCCGTAGGTCTTGGCCAGTGGCCTACGGCAGCATACCCAATTTTTCCTTCATCTTGGGCCTGGCCCAATTTCAGCCAGCAACCGCAGGCTGCCCAGCTGTAACCCCGTACTTTCGGGTGATGGTTTGAGCACATAAACGTAGGCAAGTAGACCCGGTCTCGGGGAATTTATGTTATATTTACGTATGCTAATAAAGAAATTAGTATATAAAAGGATATGATCCTGAAATAATTTAGGATTTAACAAATGTGACGACGGGGATTAATAATAATAGTTGTATATCCCCAAAGAGGTTATGGACTAGTGTCATATTATAAAATTATGACATTGAGTATATGAAGGTCTTATAAGTTATTAAGATTTAAGTGAATTGGGATCAAAAAATTAATTGTGTGTATAATTGATTAATTGTGGGATTAATTAATCTTAATGGGGACAATATTTAGTGGGACAATACGTGTAACATTGTAACAAATTATCTCAATGACTAACCTATTAGGCAAAGCACAGTGGCAGCTTGGGAGATTCACAAGTCTCCAACCATTCACCCCTTCTATATTATTAAAATGCCTTCATCTCTTAAGCTTATGTAGAAATTTTTCCTTGGAGAAGTAATTGTTACACTTCTATCAGAAGGAGTAAATCTCAATTAATAGCCCTCTGAAAATTCTCGGCCAAATTAGGAGATTTTCAGAAAGCTTTTGATTGCCCAAAAGAGGAAAACATTCATGGCATTTTGGACCTTAGTTCTAGCGAAATCGAATCCTTGAACAAGTTTGAACACTCAGAAATCAAGCAAAGACCTTGAGTTTCGAGGAAGTTCTAGCTCAAGTCAATTTTTGGGTCTTGTTTTCGCTCGTCGGAATCCGGTTTGGGTGAAAGGTTGTCGACGACGCTCGTCGCTGCGCTAAAAAGAGGTAATCCTTCTTGTCTTGAGATTATACAAGTTATGGAGCATGATTCTTGCTACTAGTTGCTAAAGTGAGTATCGGAAATGTTAGGACTTGTTGGGCATTATTGGGGCTGCCTATATGGAGTTGTAGGTTGGGTATGAAATTGCTGAATGGTTATGGATATTGTAGCAGTTAAGGAGGAGGATTAGGAAGGCTGATTATTTTGCTACATGTATAAATTTTCACATATAAGAAACATAGATTCTATGCGTACAAAGTGTTCGATAAAATGTCTCAATGAATTTATTAATAGTATATTGATTCGATTATGATTTAAATCATTTGTATGATGTAGATAATCATTCATAGAGCTTACAAAGACACGTGAGACTTAAATAACTTCAATAACAAGGTATGCAAGGCTCTTTTTTCTTTTGGCATGTTCTATGTACGAAACGTAACCATAATATTGTTCCATAAATTACTCTACTCTTAGTAGTTAAGGAATGTTCATATTATTGATTACTATGTTAAAAACATGTCTAAATATGTTCCTAAATCCTTATTGAGATATGTGGGAAAGATGTTGATCTTCCCAATGTTAACCGAAGGTACAAGGATATTATGTCATCCGATAAGTTCAGAATGTTTCATTGTCATTCATGCATTATATACATATATACATATATTGGATCGGGTTGCGAGTTTATATAATATATATATATATATATATATATATATATTATATATATATATATATATATATATATATAATATATTGGATCTGGTTGCACGTTCCGCAATATATATATATATATATAATATATTGGACCGGGTTGCACGTTCCGCAACATATATATATAATATATTGGACCGGGTTGCACGTTCGGCAACATATACATATATAATATATTGGATAGGGTTGCACGTTCGCATATATATATATATATATATATATATATATATATATATATATATATATATATATATACCGCATTTGCATTGTGCATAACATTTAGGCACATATTTAGGGCCCTCAGAGGCATTTACTGCTAGTCGGCCGTTTCTGTTTCAGGTTGATATGTATCTCTGTTATATTATTTCTTATGCCTGACATACTAAATACACCAGTCGTACTGACGTCCCTTTTATCGAGGGATGCTGCTTTTCATGCCCGCAGGTTCAGTTAAAGAGGGTGACAACTCGCACTGGTAGGTTGCTGGTTCAGCTGGTATTGGAGGGTTTCACAGTATCGTGGTATGTTATTTTGCATATGCACTTGGGTATGGCAGGACTCTGTCCCGCCCTTGTGATGTCATGTATTCTTTAGAGGCTTATAGACAGATGTCTTGTGTATAGTAATCATGTGAGGCCCTGTCGGCTGTGACGTATGTGTCAGTAGGATATTCGATACCGGCCCTTGTGGTCATGATTGATTTTGGTTAGATGGTAAGAATATGAAGAGCGACACTTGGACAGGTAAGGTTTGGGTGCCCGTCATGGCCCTCCGGTTTGGGTCATGACAAACTTGGTGTCAGAGTGGGTCTGTCTTAGGGATGTCTACAAGTCGTGTCTGGTAGAGTCTTGTTTATTGGTGTGTAGTGCGCCACACTTATAAGCAGGAGGCTACTGGGCATTTAGAATTATCTCCTTTATTCATAATCTAGATCGTTCGATAGAGCCAAGCCGTAAGAACATTTATTCCTAATCGTATTTTCCCATTTGAAATTGCAGCGATGTCTATGAAGAGCAAGACCCAGGTTACCAAGAGTGCGGGCATTGTTGTGAGGGAAGATATTAGACAGGTACCACCCGTTGGTACGGGTCAAAGGGCTACGAAAGTAGAAAAAGAGACGTGAGTTACACTATGGAGTCAGACCCATCGGAAATCATAGAATCTATTGAGGAGGATCCATTCGAGGATCCATATGAGTCATCCACTCGGACACTTTCGGTTCTTCCAATAGAAGATGGGGTGAGGGGGGTTCCGTCCTCACCAAGGGCTTTAGTTTCAGTATCGGGCCCTATTGATCATGGTGTAAGTGGGGCAACACATGAATGGACACAGCCGGGTTCCCCTCAAATGTAATGCTATGACAGGGTATTCATTTCATTCACTGATCTCGACTCTTTTGAGGTTCGGATAGTCCACAATCTTGGGGTCCATTAATCAGGGCTCGTCGGTCTATGTTATGGGATACGCGGAGGAGGAAGAAAATAGGCTGGCCAGGAGAAGGCGAGTGGTTAGTAAGGATAAGAGGGTTCTACTTCAAAGTGTGTCTGATCGAGGCTCATATATAGGACCAAGATAGGATAGTACATGTACACTAACAGGATCACAACATTGTCCTAGCACCTATCCTAATAATCTATAAGATCCTTATATTAGTACCTTTAAATAAATCATTGTGTTTAACTAGTACCTGGTTATATGTTTGGATTAATCGAAGAAGTATATGGATTTTGTCTGTGGATTGATAAGATTGTTGTACAGTTAGTGTGGTGATGATATGAATCTATATGAACATGCTTATTAGGATCTTGAAGTGTGTGATTGGTATGTGGTTTTAGTTAAGTCATGAGATGGCCTTAAATCTGTTGTGTATGCATAGCTAGGCAATAATAACCTTATTCAAAACCGATTTAGGAGTGATTAATGTCCATTAGGGATGATTTTGACTTAATATGGATCCAACGTGAGTTTAGGGGTAATCTATAACTTATTGGTTATAATAAAAAGACTTGTATAGTTCCTATTACCTTTTTCACATGATTACCATAGTAATATGAGCTTAATATAAGCCTAGAGATTATGTTGGCTTTCTGCTCTTGGTCTTTCTATGTGATATTCAATGATTTGAAGTAATATAGACTAAGTGTGGTTTTCCAATGATATGTTTAGCTTCAAATTTGATTCCATGATATCCTATCCTTGCTATTAATACTTTGTTACCTTCTATGAATGCATACTGTTGTGTAAACTTCCTAGACTAGAAAAAAAATTGATTGAACTCCACATGTGTACTTGTCCTTAATATGTGATACTGAATCTGTTTTGACTCATGAATGTCATATGTAACTAGTTTAGAATAGGTATAGGTTTACAAGACTTAGAATATTTGTTTGTCTAATGATCCTTGAGAACAATGAACTTGTCTAAACATGAGCAACATCACACCTAGTTTAAATGATAGTTTGGGCTTAATATGAACTTAAGGTGCCTATTGGGTGCTAATAAGTTTGTTTTAGTTCACATCATTCTAAGCATGTATCTGCTAAGCTAATTTAAGTCATGAGAGTAGCATATGTGCTGATGTTTTTTTTAACTTATTTTCATGTCTATCATGTATTCATTTATGCTAATCTAGGCTTAAGATAGGTTCTGTAGGTTCTCCTAGACTTGTTTAGCTTAAATATATGAGTAAATGGGGTCTGTATATCTGTTTAATATTTCTTATCCAACCCAGAATCCATGTGTTGTTGTTTTGAGCCATGAATGATAGCATGTTGTGCCAATGTAAGCTATTCACATCTACCTTAGGATGTCTGCGGATAGTTTGAGAGAAATAATCACTTGCATGACTTGTTGTGACTTTGCCCTGCTTATGTATATCTTATCTCATGTTCTGTTCACATGTATTAGCCTTAGTGTCACATAATTTTGCTTTGTTTCTGTTCCTGTAGACTTAAGTCTTGGTAAGTAACATGTTTGCATTTTCAAATTAAAATAGTAAGCATTAAGCCTTTTAGAAACTCAGGGTGATGTCTAACTATGTTAAAATGTCATGTTGAATATCATGCCTACATACTTTCATATGTTGAATCTGGAAATGTTAGCTTGAAGCCTGAATCACCTAATTTAATGCCTTGTTGGATAAATTCTAAAATCTGAGAATTGTATAACCAGTTCCTAGATAGTACATGTTTGGACTGCTCCCATGCTAAGTTGAAAAATGATAAGTTACATACAAAAAGGCTGTGCTAAGTACTCTAATATGCATATGCCTAGGTAGAAGCTAAGTTGGTTCATATTTGTTAATGTAAATAGATAGATCAAAGGGATAATTTGGTTATTTGCATATGTCATAGGAGTAAAATAGTGATAAAGATATTAGTTAACATGTAGAACTATACCAACCCTGATGTGCTATGTTCAAATTATGTTCTCCTATGACTTTGTGCCTGTTTTAGACTATGTGATGATTTTGAGTTCTAAATTGCCATGACCAAGGCTATGTTCCTCTCTGACCTAGGTCCTAATTGACACACTAAACAACATGACTCTGAGCTAACCTGAGAATCATTCTAATTAGATCCTGCATCTTACACCATATCATGTACAATGCATGAAACAACTTGTCTTTAACCTATTTGGGCCTTGGTAAAGTATTTGAGATTGTTGTGTATACATGTTCCATTAACACACTATATGTGAGCTTTAATAGAGAGAATTAAATTAAGAGCATCATCATAGTGGTCTGCTAAACTGCCAAGTAAAAAGATGTGGTCCTAAGTTTGATTGTAGAAAGAAGGGTTTTTTTATGTTAGAGTCAGTCTGATAAAGTCCAAGTATGAGCATGTGTATGAACTAAGTTCTCCTCTTTCTTTACAATTAACCTATATGTTTACAATTTGCCTAAGTACTATGTGTTCTTCCCAGATATTGGTCTGAATGGAAGGATGTGTTACATTACCTAGGATGCCTTCAACATGTTTAACTTGGTCTTTCCTCTCCTGTTTGGTTCAGCTGTTAAGTTGTACAAGAGAACAGTTACATGGTAATGTAAAGTAAGGACTGGAATCTAAAAAGCTATATGCTAAATAATAATATTAGGTGTTTTGTTTATTCAGCTTATGTCTGGTTTCTCCACCATGCTCATGTGTCCAGCTTGAAGTTCATTTACTTTTCAGAGTACTTAATGTCAACTGTTTTAAACTAAAACCTAGATTCTTACATACTTGAGTTATTACACCAAAGTCAGTAGTTTGATTTAGCATATGTGTGGACCAATTTTCTGAGGCAGATAGACAGAGAATGTCTCATGTTTACTTGTTTCAAGAATCATACTTGCTACCCTTGTTAACTATGTATATGCTTGGCCTGATCTGAATCTTGAATCTAGTCCTTGTGTTCACATAAACATGCTTCCCCAACCCTTCTTATTTTTAACCTGTTAAGTGTGAACTGCTTTAGCAAGATACATTTTCTGGTTGCCTATTTCTTTATGTGTGCCCAAAATGATCATCTGAAATGATTCAAACACTAGCTGTGAGACTGTGAAGTTAGAAGGAACCTGTGAACTTGATCTAAATTAGTCATGGGATAATAGAACAGTTGAAGCATGGTTATTTGCACTGATTTGTTTATTGTTTTAATAACTATGATGCATATAGGACTTTAAACTAGATGTCATGACCCTCCATCTTCTTTGCATGTTGTTTGAATATGAAGGATGCATGATTTATACTACAGACCTAGGCAATAATTCATCAACCTATTAACTTTATATTTAACCAATTGGCTAAGTGAAGATTGCTTCACACAAAGATTACTGAATATTAGAACTAGAAGGTGCCACTAAGTGTTTATTTCATTTTGTATGTGGAGTTGTAAGAGGTGTTACATGCTTATAGAATATCATTGAGTGATGTATCTTACTCATGAGATCAAGATGAATCTTTGAGTAGTTCAACTCAGCTCCATTATGATTTTCTCTAGGTCAGGGGTTCCTCCTTGTCATTATTCTAAGCTATGGAAACCCTTTAAGTGCATGTAATTGTCCTGAACTTGAGTCTGTTCTTTGGAAGTGGTCATAAATTGATATGTATCTTCTCACTATTTTAAATGATAATCTGAATTAATCCATGAGTGTCTTATCCCATGTTTTAATGAATTGGAGTACAATAGTACCGTAGAAGACCACCTAGTACTGCGAATATTTCAAATGTTAGGTACTATAAGTACGTAGCTACTTTAGTTTCCTAGAATTGGTTTATGTTAGTTAGGTTTGTTCCTTTGTTATCATGACTGGCTGAACAATGAACATATAGTCTATTTGATATTTCCTCTCTTACTTTTACTAAACTTGATCATCTGTGTGTTCATTTTACTGTGACAAAATTAGATATGTCACCCCAACATTCGAGGACAAATGTTTCTAAGGGGGAGAGGATGTAACACCCCATACTTTCGGGTGATGGTTTGAGCACATAAACGTAGGCAAGTAGACCTAGGCCTCGGTAACGACGTGGATTAATAATAATAGTTGTATATCTCCAAAGAGGTTATGAACTAGTGTCATATTACAAAATTATGACATTGAGTATATGAAGGTCTTATAAGTTATTAAGATTTAAGTGAATTGGAATCAAGAAATTAATTGTGCATAATTGATTAATTGTGGGATTAATTAATCTTAATGGGAATAATATTTAGTGGGACATTACCCCTTATCTATTATTAAAATGTCTTCATCTGTTAAGCTTCTATAGAAATTTTTTCTTGGAGAAGTAATTGTTACACTTCTATTAGAAGGAGTAAATCTCAATTGATAGCCCTCTGAAAATTCTCAGCCAAATTAGGAGATTTTCAGTAAGCTTTCGCTCGCCCAAAAGAGGAAAACATTCATGGCGTTTTGGACCTTAGCTCCAGCAAAATCGAATCCTTGAACAAGCTTGAACATTCAGAAATTAAGCAAAGACCTTGAGTTTCGAGGAAGTTCTAGCTCAAGTAAATTTTTGGGTCCTATTTCCGCTCGTCGGAATCCGGTTTGGGTGAAAGGTTGTTCGACGACGCTCGTTGTTGCGCTAAAAAGAGGTAATCCTTCTTGTCTTGAGATTATACAAGTTATGGAGCATGATTCTTGCTACTAGTTGCTAAAGTGAGTATCAGAAATGTTAGGACTTGTTGGGCATTGTTGGGGCTGCCTATATGGATTTGTAGGTTGGGTATGAAATTGTTGAATGATTATGGATATTGTAGTAGTTAAGGAGGAGGATTAGGAAGGCTGATTATTTTGCTACATGTATAAATTTCCATATATAAGAAACATAGATTCTATGCATACAAGGTGTTCGATAAAATATCTCAATGAATTTATTAATAGTATATTGATCCGATTATAATTTAAATCATCCGTATGATGTAGATAATCATTCATAGAGCTTACAAGGACCCGTGGGACTTAAATAACTTCAATAACAAGGTATGCAAGGCTCTTTCTTTCTTTTGGCATGTTCTATGTACGAAACGTAACAATAATGTTGTTTCATAAATTACTCTATTCTTAGTAGTTGAGGAATGTTCATATTATTGATTCATATGTTAAAAGCATGTCTAAATATGTTTCTAAATCCTTATTGAGGTATGTGGAAAAGATGTTGATATCCTCAATGTTAGCCGAAGGTACAAGGATATTATGTCATCTAATAAGTTCAGAATGTTTCATTGTCATTCATGCATTATATACATATATACATATATTGGATCGGGTTGCACGTTTTGCAATATATATATAATATATTGGACCGGGTTACATGTTCCACAACAAATACATATATACTATATTGGATCAGGTTGCACATTCCGCACATATATATATATATATATATATATATCAAACTTAGGCCGAGGATCTAAAGGGGATAACAGACAGGGAAGGAATCGGAATATAAGGTATTGAAAAATTAAAAGATAATTGAAATATGCAGAAAGCAAATAAAGACTAACTTACAATTTAAGGTTTCAGTTATGGAAACCATAAATCAAAGGTTCTTCGGGAATTTAAATCAAATAGGTGGTAGAACCAGCCAAGTATTTAATGCAGGAATTTAAAGAATTTAAAAGCATGAAGTATTTAAAAGATTAGGAGGTAGTACCGTCCATAATCATATTCATTTAAAATATTAAAATTTACAAAGTATTTTGTCAAGGAGATATACCTTGGGAATTTCTAAGGTATTTTGGATCATATGATATGAGTCATATGATATGAATCATATGAACTGAATCATATTTCTATTTTCAGGGGTATTTTGATCTAACCTAAAGGGGATTTTCTTTAAGGCTCTCACTTCTCTCTAGAATCTAAAGTTTAGAAAGAGAAAGACTTAGGAAAAAATGTCTTATCTAACTAAGGGAGAGGGAGTCTCTTTTTATAAGAGTTTTGCACGGTATTTTGGTAAATAAAAGGGAATCTAACTATTCATCCGAGTGGAGAATAACTATTCATCCAAGTGGAGAATGACTATTCATCCTTTTGGCATTTTCTTGAATTATTGCTGGAATCTTTGCTTTTACTTTTTGCTTTTTGAAAGGCACTTTCTTTTGTCGGAATTTTGTCTGAACTCTACTCCGGGTAATTTGAATTCTTTTGGCAACTTTCTTCAGAATCCACTATTGCCAAAAACCGGACTGTCTTCAATATCAATTTATGGTTCTTCTTCTTATGATGAAGAGCCTTGTTTTGATGAAGACGGTGCAAATTTCAGAATTATGGCTTGCATTTCTTCTAGATTTTTGGCCGCTGCAAGCATTGAGGCCATCTGGGATTTCCGTGAAAGGAACTGGGTGTGCTCCGGTGTTTGTAGTGGTGCCGGTGGTGTTTGTAGAGGCACCTGTATCAGAATGGATTTTCGGGCATTTAACAATTCATGGACCTTTTGTGGTGTGAGACTTAATGGTATTTTAAAGGTGTCCCACCATCTATCTTTGAATCTCTTCAGATCGTTGGAATTTTATTGTCCGAATAATCTATGAACCATGTGAATACCCATGGTAAGTGGAATTTGGTGTGAAAAAGGTGCAGTGGCACAAATCATTTTTCTTCCTTAGAAGGGTTATATTGGGATTTAAAGAGGCTAAATGATTTAGTGACTTGGGGTTTTTGTATTTTTAGGGTGGATCCGAATTGCTCCCACCATGTTGGAAATTGTGATGGATTACATGAGGTATCAAAATGGAAAAGCCAAGTGTGGCGTTGGTTGGTATTTTGAATGAAAAAGGAATTGAACCAAGTTTGTTGGTAATCCCAGTAATTAAAAGGAATATAAAAAAATGGTTCATTTTTATGGGTATCTGGGAAATTTAGGAGTTGAGACAGATCATTCCCCCAATCGCTTTGAGCAATTACATTAAGTATTTTGCAAATAGAATAAGAGGGATCTGGGTTATTTTTATAAAAATTATTTTTAATTGTCGTTGATCTTGATATTTCAAGGATAGCTTGGTAAAAATATGGGGGGTTTAAAATATCCCATGATTTGTAAAACCATCTTTGTCCAAAATAATTTTGCAATGCTAAAAAACGGTCATCATTAAAAAATCCTTTTTCAAGAGTCATAATATTTTGAAAAAACGGTATTATGAAAAATTTAGGAGCAGGTTTTTTGGGGACTTGTGGTACCACAAGTTGATTTTTTTAAAATTGTTTTTGAGAAAGGGTTTTTGAAGATTCTTCTTTCTCAAGTTGGGTTTTTGAAAATTGTTTTTTAGAAAAGTTTTTTGAAGATTCTCCTTTCTCGATTTTTGTAAAATTTTGAAAGGTTTTTTCCTCTCCTGAGCTTTGAGCAACTTCTTGTTTGGGAATTTGAAGTTGTATCAATGCCTGCTGTAGTTTCGGGGATTTCGCAAGGAGTTGCAGAAGATTCTGAGCAGTAATTTCCTGTGCGAGAGTTCTTTGGTGTTTTTCGCACGATCTTTGCGGCATTTTCATTTTCTTTTTTCATAACTGTGTCATATCATGTCAGGGGGTTTTCGATAGTAGTTTTTGCAGGGAATTTTTCATTTTCTTCTTTTATTGGTTTGGAAGTGGTGGAGTTTATGGGTTTTTTTGGTGCCATGGAATTTGTTTGTTGTTGTGGTGCAACAACTGATGTATTTATTGGCAGAGATACCTCTTCCGTTCTCTTTTGGAGTAAGGCTCCACACATCGCGTAGACACAGTATTGCCCGAATTCTCGCATGTCTTTCCTGGATATCTTGTCCTTGTAGCCCAAACAGTGGGGCAGGGGACAGTGATAGGACATTTCTGCATTGTAACCAGTATCGGAAACCTATGGGTTTTCTCTCCTGGTTTTGAGGAAATCACTAATTAAAAGTTTTTCAAAGCAAAATTTATTAGGAATCAATTTACAGGAAATATTTTTGATGCAATATTTTGAAAATATTTTTGATGTTGTAAAACTTGATTCAAAAGTTGTGTATGTAAAGGCATCAATTTTTTTGATGGAACTAGTATCATGGTTTCTAGGAGACTAAGAATTCTGATCTAAAAAACTATTCCTTAATTCACCTAGATGACAAGAATAAGTTTTTATCATATCGAGGTCTCTAGATTTTGGTTTTGTCAGAAAAGAGAATTTTCAATTCTTATTATTGGAATCTAAGGGGATGAAATTATTATCTATCTTATAAAGGGTGATAAGATTTATAAACAATGTTCCTAAGATAACGGAGTTGTGAATATCTTTTTTCTCGTCTGTAAAGGATTTGAGGAGTCTATCCAGATAATCCTTTTGGTGTTGAACATCTACGTGTTTAACAATTTCTAATACGAATTCTTAATCTTTGCTTAAAGCACAAACATGTTTTCCCTTACCCTTATCAGTTTTTTCAGATGAACTGGTTGTAAGCAATTCATCTATTTGAAGGGCTTTGTTGTGTTCAAAAGACATAGAAAAGTAGTCAGGTTCTGACTTGACATTTGAATTGGTGGAATCAATGAGAAGATTGGAGATTTTTTGGGTGACTTCATCGTCAAGCTTCAATTCTTGTAATTTTTTATTCATTTTGAAGTATCTCGATGTATGGCCATTTTTGTGGCATTTGTAACATGTAATTTTCTTGTATTTGGAATCAGTTTTTTTGGAATTTGGTTTTTTGGAATAGTGAGTATTTTTCTAAGGGTTTTTGTAATACTCTTCGTTTGTCTTGCTGAAATCTCTCTTTTTGTAAACTCTCGAAGTACTCTTAAGGGATTTATGAGTCTTGCTACAGTTTCCTGTACAACTAGAAGAGGGTTTTGAAAAATTCGTATCAAACTGTTTGCAAAAAGTACCAAGTTCGCACCTAGTTTTCTTTAGTTCCAGTTTGAGATGTTTTTGTAATTTCAGGTCTTAACAGATCTTTAGACCCTCCTATTGAGTTATACTGACTAGATGTCCGTATGTAAACTCACTGTAGGGTATAATCTATTTACCACAATTCTCTTTAGCTCCAGTTTGAGATGTTTTTGTAATTTCAAGTCTTGACAGAACTTTAGACCCTCCTGTTGAGTTATACGGACTAGTTGTCCGTATGTAAACTCACTGTAGGGTATAATCTGTTTACCACAATTCTCTTTGATTTTGTTCCTAACCTTTTCTCCTAAAAGGGTAGGTAGTCCGACTGAGAATTTCTCTTTCCAAAATGTCTGGTTGGAATCTTCCCTGAGTTTAACTCTAGTTAAGAAGGTATTTTTATACCATTGGAAATCACTGAGTTTTTTGCATTTGAGGTTAGAAAGTAACTCGGCATTTTTATCTTTCAAATACGAAGAATCTCCTATGAAGTTTAAAGAGATTGTGAGAATCAAGGTTGCTTCGGCATCTTGTAGGGGTTCACCTTGTTCATCGAAGATAGGTATTCCTTCTTCATCACTTTTGATGGAATTGATGATATCTTTCTTTTGTTGATTAGTGAGATAATTATCCCACCAACCTTTCAATTGATCTGAGAATCCTGCGATGAGCAGTTCCACAATGGTCTTGTCTTGCATACCATTTTGAGTTTTGTAGGAATTTGAGGCCATGGTCATTTGGTAGAGAAAATTGTATTCGATCATCCCATCTATGTTCCAATCATAAATGGAAGAGGCATTGAAATGTGATTGAGCAAGAGGTTTGACTATTCCTAAATCTGGGGCGGGAGTAATCTGTAATTATTGTTGTTGTACCTTTTGTATTGGTTTTTTGCAATCCATATGGTTAACAAAGGGTTTTTTGTTTTGGAATTGTTCTAGAGTATCACTGTCGTCGGAATCATGTGTTAGAACAGTGATTTTATTGGATGATTGTGGACTATCCAGAACAACGTGTTCTGTATTAGAACTATTGGATGTCCCAATTCTACTCAATTGATCCTATAACCTGAATAAATTTAGACTTGATTTGCTGGATATTTTTGACACCATCTTTGAACACCTGAAAGGGTTTAAAGATAGGGCTTTGGCTTTTCAATTTCATATCCTTAGTCGTTCCTGTGGAATCTATGGTGACTAAAGGGTTGGTTTTATGTGTTTTTCTGCCCTATCGAGTTGTTTTCCTAGGGTATTCAAACTGATATTGGTGAAATTATTTTGTGCGGGGATATTCCATGTATTTGTTTTTTCATCCTCTGCTGGATTCTTAAGAGTAATCGCGTATACAGGGCAACCATGAATGTTTAGCTTAATACCTTGTAGATGAGGGTGGTTGGACTGGATTTTTCTAGAATCACCTAGGGTTTCCCACTCCGGTGTCTTTTTCCTAGTGGTGACGGGATTTACCGTACTAGAAAAGGGATAATCAATGGAATTTTCGGAGGAATAATAATCGAACCAGTCAAAGAAAAGGATGTTTATCCTATGTTCATTAACAAACTCATAGAAGTTTTCCTGTAGTTGCCTCCTAGTACTTGAAAAGGTTTTTGAAGAACCAAATTCGTTTTTCTAGGTTGTATTTTTCATAAAAATCATTTTGTAGGAATTTCTTATCTATTTGGAATTCTTTTTCTAAAATACCAATTTCGTTTACTATGTTTTCTGTAATCAAGGAAAAAGTCGGACTAGTAGGTTCTTGGTCCTCTATCTTTTCTCTAACTGTGGAATTTTCATAAACGGGTCTCGGTATTTCGTTGGAGTAGTCTACATTTCGTAGATTGGGTAAATCTGACGTAGAATGTCTAGGTTTTGTTTTGTAAGGAGTATTTATGACTGAAGGAATCTGTGAGACTCTTCCTAAGTCTAGGGTTTCTACGGAACTAGAATCATCGTATCTACTACTTGTAGATTTTCTATGGAACGATAGACTGACTCAACATCCTGGTATTGAGTTATTTCTCGAAGACGGGTATTTGGTTGGAAAGTCTCTATAGGTTCAGGTTTAACTATACCTTCCATGATCCATTCATCTGGTAGGGTAATGTCCTTCCACCTAATAGGTCTTGGTATTACGGTGTTAGATCTGGAAAGAACTGTTTGTAAAAGAAGGGTTTCGCCTTTCTTACTATGGTATCTGACTTTTGTAGTAAAAGTTGAAGTCATAGCTTTGTAATGGATTCTAAAAATTATAGCTACAGGAATTGATCCTTCAAGCATTTGGTAATTGTGTGTCTTGATTTGTAAGACAAGAGTTTTTTGGATATTTTTGTCATTCAGAGAAACTGAGAAATTTGGGTAACAGTCAAAAGGTATTGGTCATGTGCAGAGACTAGACTCAACATAACTCAATAGGGAATCCTCAAAATTTGTGAATCTGGCATCAAGCAAGATAGCAAAGATTGAGGTGTTTAATCCTTCCTTAGTGAGGGTTTATCCCTACTTGGACTAATCCAATATGAATATATTTGTAATTCCTTTCTCTGTGTTTCTTCAAAGATTTTTGAGAAAGTAATTGGATTGTTTCAAAAGGTTGAGATAATTGGATATCCTTTTCCTCTGTTTTGATAGTGAAATCGGTTTTGAATAACTGGTATTTGGAATTTTTGTAAATCTGATCTCGATTTACTCTCGGTATTTCCCAATTATCGATAGATTTTTCAAAATCTTGTATCAAGATTTCTTCGATGTTTATTATCTTCTTTGAATCCATGAAAGAAGATGAACGAAAATCACAAGAAGTAGATCTGTTGAGAAACGGATCCATGTTATGGAACTCCAACAAAGCACCCAGACTCTTCCTACAATCAAAGGCTTTCCCTGTGGGATATAACTACTGCGTTCGTTAAGGACTTACCGACCCCAGACTATCCTAAGCACAAAACCTCAGAAGAACCCGAACCTCTAAAAAGGATTCTCATCTGGTCTGGATAAAACCAAATCCCAATCTTTAAACCCTTTCAGGTGTCCAAAGATGGTGTCAAGAATATACAACAAAACAAGTCTGAATTTATTCAGGCTATACATGATCAATTAAGTAGAATTAGAAAATCCAACAGTTCTAATACATAACACGTTGTTCTGGATACTCCACAATCATCCAATAAAATCACTGCTCTAACACATGACTCCGATGACAGTGATACTCCAGAACAATTCCAAAACAAAAAAACCTTTGTTAACAATATGGATTGGCAAAAACCAATTCAACAGGTACAACAACAACAATTATAGATTATTCTTGCCCCAGATTTAGGAATAGTCAAACCCCTTGCTCAATCCCATTTCAATGCCTCTTCCATTTATGATTGGAACATAGATGGGATGACTGAATACAATATCCTCAGTTTTCTCCAACAAATGACCATGGTTGTAAATGCCTACAAAACCCAAAATGGTACGCAAGACAAGACCATTGCAGAACTGCTCATCGCAGGATTCTCTGGTCAATTGAAAGGTTGGTGGGATAATTATCTCACTGATCAACAAAAGAAAGATATCATCAATTCCATCAAAACTAATGAAGAAGGAATACCTATCCTCGATGAACAAGGTGAACCCCTACAAGATGTCGTAGCAACCTTGAGTCTCACAATCTCTTTAAACTTTATAGAAGATTCTTCGCATTTGAAAGATAAAAATGCCGAGTTACTTTCTAACCTCAAATGCAAAAAACTCAGTGATTTCCAAATGGTATAGAAATACCTTCTTAACCAGAGTTATGCTCATGAAAGATTCCAATCAGCCATTTTGGAAAGAAAAATTTCTGGTCGGACTACATACCCTTTTAGGAGAAAGGGTTAGGAACAAAATCAAAGAAAATTATGGTAAACATATTATACCCTACAGTGAGTTTACATACTGATAATTAGTCAGTATAACTCAATAGGAAGGACTAAATATCTGTCAAGACCTAAAATTACAAAAATACCTCAAATTGGAGCTAAAGAGAACTAGGTACGAACTTGGTACTTTTTGCAAACAGTTTGATACGAATTTCTCAAAACCCTCTTCTAGTTGTACATAAAACTGTAGCAAGACTCATAAATCACTTAAGAGTACTTTAAGAGGTTACAAAAAGAGAGATTTCAACAAGACCAACGAAGAGTATTACAAAAACCCTTACAAAAATACTCACTATTCCAAAAAACCAAATCCCAAAAAAGTTGATTCCAAATACAAGGACAGTATCTGTAACAAATGCCACAAAAAAGGCCATACATAGAGATACTGCAAAATGAATAAAAAATTACAAGAATTGAAACTCGATGATGAAGTCACCCAAAAAATCTCCAATCTTCTCATTGATTCCTCCAATTCAAATGTCGAGTCAGAACCTAAGTACTTTTCTATGTCTTTGAAGACAACAAAGCCCTTCAAATAGATGAATTGCTGACAACCAGTTCTTCTGAAAATCCTGATAAGGGTAAGGGAAAACTTGTTTGTGTTTTAATCAAGGATCAAGAATTCGTATTAGATATGGTTAGACACATAGATATCGAATACCAAAAGGATTATCTGAATAAACTCCTCAAATCCTTTACATACGAGAAAAAAGATTTCAAAAATATGATTTTGCCAAATACTTCCAAAAATACCTACAACTTGACTAAAATCCTGAAAAAGGGTAAAAATATGAAAGACTCTAGAGAAACCCCAGTTCTAGAACTCTAGAGAGAGATAAAATAGATCAAAGTAAAGATCAAGACTCTACGAGAAAAACAAGAGCAAGACTCTCTGCTACTGAAAATAATCATTTCAAAAGAAACCTAGGATAGTTCGGAATCCAGTTCTGAGTTCGACAATTTTGACTCCGAAAATCCAAAAGAACCTTTTGAAGATCGATGCCTAGAAGAAATCCCAGAAGAATTCCTTGGCGTCTTGAGACAAATCACGTCCAAGAAATATCTTGTCAAAATAACCCTAAAATTCCCAAGAAATTTTAGAATCACTGCTATTGCTCTTTTTGACACAGATGCAGATCTGAATTGCATAAAAACATGTCTAATACCTGATAAATTCCATAAAAATACCCCAGAAACTTTAGCAGCGGCTAATAACACAGTTAGAAATCAATTCCAAAACCAGTGCGTCTGTTATCAATATTGGAGTTTCTATAGAAACGTCGTTAGTTTTAGTAAAAGACATTCACAACTCTGTTATCTTAGGAATACCGTTTATAAATATTATTACCCCTTATAAGGTTGATAATGCTTACATCTCCTTTGATTCCAATAATAAGAATTTAAGATTCCCTTTTTTGACAAAACCAAAATTTAGAGACCTCGATCTGATAAAAACTTATTCTAGTCATCTAGGAGAATTAAGGAATAGTTTTTTAGATCATAATTTTGAGTCCCCCAGAAGCTATGATACCCGTTCCATCAAACCAATTGATACCTTTGCATATACAAAAATTTTAAAGTATCATTTACAATGTCAAAACTATTTCCAAAATATTACATTAAAAAATACTTTCTGCAAATTGATTCTTGACATATTTTTCTGTAAAAATCTTTTAACCAGTGGTTTACTCAAAAACAGGAGAAAAACCCACAGATTTCAAATACTGGTTACAAGACGGAAATGTGTCCCTTGCCCCAATGTCTGGGCTATAGAGAAAAAATATCCAGGAATGACATGCGAGAATCCGGACAATACTGTAACCATGCGATGTATGGAGCCTTGCTCCAAAAGAGAAAAGATGATATACCTCCACCAATAAATACACCAGTTGTTGCACCACAATAACAAACAAATTTCATGGCCCCCAAGAAACCCACAAACGCCAAACCAATAAAAGAAGAAAAAGAAAAATTCCCTACTGCCAAATCTCCCACTGAAAAACCCCTGACATGGTATGACGCGATGATGAAAGAAGAAAATGAAGATGCCGCAACATCTGTGCAAAAAACACCAGCACAAGAGATAACTGCTGAGAATCTTCTACAACTCCTTGCGAAATCCCCATAACTACAACAGGCATTGATACAACTTCAAAATCCCAAACAAGAAGTTGCTCAAAGCTCAGGCGAGGAAAAAACCTCTCAAAATTTTACAAAAATCGAGAAAGGAGAATCTTCAAAAACTCTTTCTCATAAACAATTTTCAAAAACTCAAATGAGAAAGAAGAATCTTTAAAAATCCTTTCTCAAAAACCAACTTGTGGTACCACAAGACCAAAAAAAACCTGCTCTTGATTTTTTCATAAAACCGTTTTATCAAAATATCGCGACTCTTGAAAAATGATTTTTTAATAAAGACCCCTTTTGGCATTGGAAAATTATTTTGGACCAGAATGGTTTTACAAATCATGGGATATTTTAAAAACCTCATACTTTTATCGGGCTATCCTTGAAATATCAGGATCAACAACAATACAAAATAATTATTATAAAAATAATCCAGTTCCCTCTTATTCCATTTGCAAAATGCTTAACGTAATTGCTCCAAGCGATTGGGGGAATGATTTGCCTCAACTCCTAAATTTCCCAGATACCTACAAAAATGAACCATTTTTTGATATTCCTTTTAATTACTGGGATTACCAACAAACTTGGTTCAATTCCTTTTTTGTTCAAAATACCAACCAACGCCACACTTGTCTTTTCCATTTTGATAACTCATGCAATCAATCACAATTTCCAACATGGTGGGAGCAATTCGGATCCACCCTAGAAATACAAAAACCCCAAGTCACTAAATCTTTCAGCCTCTTTAAATCCCAATATAAACCCTCTGAGGAAGAAAAATGATTTGTGCCACTGCACCTTTTTCACACCAAATTCCACTTACCATGGGTATTCACATGGTTCATAGATTATTCGGATAATAAAATCCAAATGATCCGAAGAAGGTTCAAAGTCATATGGTGGGACAGCTTTAAAATACCATTAAGTCTCACACCACAAAAGGTCCAGGAATGGTTAAATGCCCAAAAATCCATTCCAGTACAGGAGCCTCTACAAATACCACCGGCACCACTACAAACACATGAGCACACCCAGTTTCTCTCACAGAAATCCCAGATGGCCTCAATGCTTGCAGCGGCCAAAAATCCAGAAGAAATGCAAGCCATAATTCTGAAGTTTGCACCGTCTTCATCAAAACAAGGCTCTTCATCAGAGGACAAAGAACCAGAAATTAATATTGAACATAGTCCGATTTTTGGCACAGTGGATTTTGAAGAACGTTGCCAAAAGAATTCAAAATACCCGGAGTAGAGTTAGGACAAAATTACGACAAAAGAAAGTGCCCGAAAAAGCTACTTTCAAAAAGCAAAAAGTAAAAGCAAAGATTCCATCAATAATTCAAGAAAATGCAAAAGGCTGAATAGTCATTCTCCACTCGGATGAATAGTTTTTGAAACTTGTTTTTTAGAAAGGTTTTTTGAAGATTCTCCTGAGCTTTGAGCAACTTCTTGTTTGGGAATTTGAAGTTGTATCAATGCCTGCTGTAGTTTCGGGGATTTCGCAAGGAGTTGCAGAAGATTCTGAGCAGTAATTTCCTGTGCGAGAGTTGCTGGTGTTTTCTGCATAGATGCTGCGGCATTTTCATTTTCTTTTTTCATAACTGTGTCATATCATGTCAGGGGGTTTTCGGTAGTAGTTTTTGCAGGGAATTTTTCTTTTTCTTCTTTTATTGGTTTGGAAGTGGTAGAGTTTATGGGTTTTTTTGGTGCCATGGAATTTGTTTGTTGTTGTGGTGCAACAACTGATGTATTTATTGGCAGAGATACCTCTTCCTTTCTCTTTTGGAGTAAGGCTCCACACATCGCGTAGACGCAGTATTGCCCGGATTCTCGCATGTCTTTCTTGGATATCTTGTCCTTGTAGCCCAAACAGTGGGGCTGGGGACAGTGATAGGACATTTATGTGTTGTACCAGTATCGGAAATCTGTGGGTTTTCTCTCCTGGTTTTGAGAAAATCACTGATTAAAAGTTTTTAAAGCAAAATTTATTAGGAATCAATTTGCAGGAAATATTTTGAAAATATTTTTGATGTTGTAAAACTTGATTCAAAGTTTTGTGTATGTAAAGGCATAAATTATTTTGATGGAACTAATATCATGATTTCTAAGGGACTCAGAATTCTGATCTAAAAAACTATTCCTTAATTCACCTCGATGATAAGAATAAGTTTTTATCTGATCGAGGTCTCTAGATTTTGGTTTTGTCAGAAAAGGAAATTTTAAGTTCTTATTATTGGAATCAAAGGAGATGAAATCATTATCTACCTTATAAGGGGTGATAAGATTTATAAACGGTGTTCCAAAGATAACGGAGTTGTGAATGTTTTTTTTCTAAAGGATTTGAGGAGTCTATCTAGATAATCCTTTTGGTGTTGAACATCTACGTGTTTAACAATTCCTAATATGAATTGTTGGTCTTTGGTTAAAGCACAAGCATGTTTTCCCTTACCCTTATCAGATTTTTCAGATGAACTGGTTGTAAGCAATTCATCTATTTGAATCGCTTTGTTGTCTTCAGAAGACAGAGAAAAGTAGTCAGGTTCTGACTCGACATTTGAATCGGAGGAATCAATGAGAAGACTGGAGATTTTTTGGGTGACTTCAACGTCGAGCTTCAATTCTTGTTATTTTTTATTCATTTTGCAGTATCTCGATGTATGGCCTTTTTTGTGGCATTTGTTACACGTAATGTCCTTGTATTTAGAATCAGCATTTTTGGAATTTGGTTTTTCGGAATAGTAAGTATTTTTGTAAGGGTTTTTGTAATACTCTTCGTTGGTCTTGCTGAAATCTCTCTTTTTGTTACCTCTCAAAGTACTCTTAAGGGATTTATGAGTCTTGCTACAGTTTTCTGTACAACTAGAAGAGGGTTTTGAGAAATTCGTATCAAACTGTTTGCAAAAAGTACCAAGTTCGCACCTAATTATCTTTAGCTCCAGTTTGAGATGTTTTTATAATTTCAGGTCTTGACAGATCTTTAGACCCTTCTGTTGAGTTATACCGACTAGTTGTCCGTATGTAAACTCACTGTAGGGTATAATCTATTTACCAAAATTCTCTTTGATTTTGTTCCTAACCTTTTCTCCTAAAAGGGTAGGTAGTCCGACTGAGAATTTCTCTTTCCAAAATGGCTGGTTGGAATCTTCCCTGAGTTTAACTCTGGTTAAGAAGGTATTTTTATACCATTGGAAATCACTGAGTTTTTTGCATTTGAGGTTAGAAAGTAACTCAGCATTTTTATCTTTAAAATGCGAAGAATCTCCTATGAAGTTTAAAGAGATTGTGAGAATCAAGGTTGCTTCGGCATCTTGTAGGGGTTCACCTTGTTCATTGAGGATAGGTATTCCTTCTTCATCAGTTTTGATGGAATTGATGATATCTTTCTTTTGTTGATCAGTGAGATAATTATCCCACCAACCTTTCAATTGATCTGAGAATCCTGCGATGAGCAGTTCCGCAATGGTCTTGTCTTGCATACCATTTTGAGTTTTGTAGGAATTTGCGGCCATGGTCATTTGTTAGATAAAATTGAGAATATTGTATTCAGTCATCCTATCTATGTTCCAATCATAAATGGAAGAGGCATTGAAATGGGATTGAGCAAGGGGTTTGACTATTCCTAAATCTAGGGCGGGAATAATCTGTAATTGTTGTTGTACCTTTTGTATTGGTTTTTTGCAATCCATATGGTTAACAAAGGGTTTTTTGTTTTGGAATTGTTCTAGAGTATCACTGTCGTCGGAATCATGTGTTAGAACAGTGATTTTATTGGATGATTATGGAGTATCCGGAACAACGTGTTCTGTATTAGAACTATTGGATGTTCCAATTCTACTCAATTGATCCTATAACCTGAATAAATTTAGACTTGTTTTGTTGGATATTTTTGACACCATCATTGAGCACATGAAAGGGTTTAAAGATAGGGCTTTGTCTTTTCAATTTCATATCCTTAGTCGTTCCTGCGGAATCTATGGTGACTAAAGGGTTGGTTTTTATGTGTTTTTCTGTCCTATCGAGTTGTTTTCCTAGGGTATTCAAACTGATATTGGTGAAATTATTTTGTGCGGGGATATTCCATGTATTTGTTTTTTCATCCTGCTGGATTCTTAAGAGGAATCGCGTATACAGGGCAACCATGAATGTTTACCTTAATACCTTGTAGATGAAGGTGGTTGGACTGGATTTTTCTAGAATCATCTAGGGTATCCCACTCCGGTGTCTTGTTCCTAGTGGTGACGGGATTTACCGTACTAGAAAAGGGATAATCAATGGAATTTTTGGAGGAATAATAATTGAACCAGTCAAAGAAAAGGATGTTTATCCTATGTTCATTAACAAACTCGTAGAAGTTTTCTTGTAGTTGCCTCCTAGTACTTAAAAAGGTTTTGAAGAACCAAATTCATTTTTCTAGGTTGTATTTTTCATAAAAATTATTTTGTAGGAATTTCTTATCTATTTGGAATTCTTTTTCTAAAATACCAATTTCGTTTACTATGTTTTCTGTAATCAAGGAAAAAGTTGGACTAGTAGGTTCTTGGTCCTCTATCTTTTCTCTAACTGTGGAATTTTCATAAACGGGTCTCGGTATTTCGTTGGAGTAGTCTACATTTCGTAGATTGGGTAAATCTGACGTAGAATGTCTAGGTTTTGTTTTGGAAGGAGTATTTATGACT
This sequence comes from Anisodus tanguticus, assembly GCA_034509755.1. Lineage (NCBI taxonomy): Eukaryota > Viridiplantae > Streptophyta > Magnoliopsida > Solanales > Solanaceae > Anisodus > Anisodus tanguticus. The sequence goes on along the minus strand of CM067551.1, from coordinate 20,077,372 downwards.
GAAGGAATCTGTGAGACTCTTCCTAAGTTTAGGGTTTCTACGAAACTAGAATCATCGTATCTACTACTCGTAGATTTTCTATGGAATGATAGACTAACTCTACCATCCTGGTATTCATGTTTAACTATAACTTCCAGGATCCATTCATCCGGTAGGGTAATGTCCTTCCACCTAATAGGTCTTGGTATTACGGTGTTAGATCTGGAAAGAACTGTTTGTAAAAGAAGGGTTTCGTCTTTCTTACTATGGTATCTGACTTTTGTAACAAAAGCTGAAGTCATAGCTTTGTAATGGATTCTCAAAATTATAGCTACAAGAATTGATCCTTCAAGCATTTGGTAATTGTGTGTATTGATTTGTAAGACGAGATTTTTGGATATTTTTTTCATTCAAAGAAACTGAGAAATTTGGGTAACAGTCAAAAGATATTGGTCCTGTGCAGGGACTAGACTCAACAGAACTCAATAGGGAATCTTTGAAATTTGTGAATCTGGCATCACGCAAGATAGCAAGGATTGAGGTGTTTAATCCTTTCTTAGTGAGGGGTTTTATCCCTACTTGGACTAATCCAATATGGATATATTTGTAATTCATTTCTCTGTGTTTCTTCAAGTATTTTTGAGAAAGTAATAGGATTGTTTCAAAAGGTTGAGATAATTGAATATCTCTTTCCTCTGTTTTGATAGTGAAATCGGTTTTGAATAATTGGTATTTGGAATTTTTGTAAATCTGATCTCGATTTACTCTCGGTTTTTCCCAATTATCGATAGATTTTTCAAAATCATGTATCAAGATTTCTTCGGTGTTTATTATCTTCTTTGAATCCGTGGAAGAAGATGAACTAAAATCACAAGAAGTATATCTGTTGAGAAACGGATCCATGTTATGGAACTCCAACAAAGCACCCAGACTTTTCCTACAATCAAAGGCTTTCCCTGGAGTATAACTGCCTGCGTTCGTTGAGGACTTACCGACGCCGGACTATCCGAAGCACAAAACCTCAGAAGAACCCGAACCTCTAAAAAGTATTCTCATCTGGTCTGGATAATATTCTCTCTATCTCTACCCTTTATGGTTTTGATACCAACCTTAGGCCGAGGATCTAAAGGGGATAACAGACAGGGAAGGAATCAGGATATAAGGAATTGAAGAATCAATGGATAATAGAGATATGCAGGAAGTAAATAAAGACTAACTTACAATTCCAGTTAAGGAAACCATAATCTTAAGTATCTGCATGAATTTAAATCAAATAGGAGGTAGAATCAGCCAAATATTTATTGCAGGAATTTAAATAATTTAAAAGCATGAATTATTTAAAAGATTAGGAGGTAATACCGTCCATAATCATATTCATTTAAAATTTACAAAGTATTTTGTCATGGAGAAATAATTATTGTCGGTATTACCTCCTAATCTTTTAAATACTTCATGCTTGTTCCTTTAATACCAAACCTGGCTCTGATACGAAACTTAGGCTGAGGATCTGAAGGGGATAACTGACAGGGAAGGAATCGGGATATAAGGTATTGAATAATTAAAAGATAATTGAAATATGCAGAAAGTAAATAAAGATTAACTTACAATTTAAGGTTCCAGTTATGGAAACCATAAATCAAAAGTTCTACAGGAATTTAAATCAAATAGGCAGTAGAACTAGCCAAGTATTTAATGCAGGAATTTAAAAAATTTAAAAGCATGAAGTATTTAAAAGATTAGGAGGTAGTACCATCCATAATCATATTTATTTAAAATATTAAAATTTACAAAGTATTTTGTCAAGGAGATATACCTTGGAAATTTCTAAGATATTTTGGACCATATGATATGAGTCTTATGATATGAATCATATGAACTGAATCATATGAGTAGTATTGGGGAATTTTGCTTCTAAAGTATAGGAGAATTTCTTTAGAGCTCTCACTTCTCTGAAGTTTAGAAAGAGAAAGACTTAGAAAAAATGACTTATCTAACTAAGGGAGAGAGAGTCTCCTTTTATAGGAGATTTACATGGCATTTTGGTAAATAAAAGGGAATCTAACTATTAATCTAAGTGGAGAATAACTATTCATCCGAGTGGAGAATGATTATTCATCCTTTTGCCATTTTGGTGAATTATTGCTGGAATCTTTGCTTTTGCTTTTTTGAAAGTATTTTTTTCGGGCACTATCTTTTGTCGGAATTTTGTCTGAACTCTACTCCGGGTATTTTGAATTCTTTTGCCAACTTTCTTCTGAATCCACTGTTGCCAAAAACTGGACTGTCTTCAATATCAATTTCTAGTTCTTCTTCTTCTAATGAGGAGCCTTGTTTTGATGAAGACGGTGCAAATTTCAGATTTATGGCTTGCATTTCTTCTGGATTTTTTGCCGCTGCAAGCATTGAGGCCATCTGGGATTTTCGTGAAAGGAACTGGGTGTGCTCCGGTGTTTGTAGTGGTGTTTGAATCTCCTTCGGATCATTGGAATTTTATTGTCCGAATAATCTACGAACCATGTGAATACCCATGGTAAGTAGAATTTGGTGTGAAAAAGGTGCAGTGGCACAAATCTTTTTTCTTCCTCAGAAGGTTTATATAGGGATTTAAAGAGGCTAAAAGATTTAGTGACTTGGGGTTTTTGTATTTCAAGGGTGGATCCAAATTGTTCCCACCATGAGTTCCACCATGTTGAAAATTGTGATGGATTACATGAGGTATCAAAATGAAAAACCAAGTGTGGCGTTGGTTGGTATTTTGAATGAAAAAGGAATTGAACTAAGTTTGTTGGTAATCCCAGTAATTAAATGGAATAAAAATGGGATGTTTTAATTGAAAGTTTCATAAACTATTTTTCTGAGGACTTGTGATATCACCAGTTGGGATTTTGAAAATTGAATTTCTAGAAATGGTTTTTGAAAATAGATTTTTCAAAAAATGTTTTTGAGAAAGGGTTTTGGAAATTATTTCTCTAATTTTATAAATGTTTTGAGTGCGCTTACCTTCCGGATGATCTCCTATCTATGAATCTCGCCTTTGTAGTTTTGGGGATTTGTCAAGGAGTGAGAGGTGTTTAGGTATTCTTTCTTGGAGGATTTTCTGGGTTTTTCTCTTTGTTTTGAAGGAATTCATGGGTTAAGAAATCTGGAATAGAATTTGTTTCTCCTTTAATATGTTCAATATCAAAATCAAAAATGCTAAGAATCGCTTGCTCGTGCAAAAATCTGTTTTGATGCAAGGTTTTGAACATCTTTTTGTAAAACCTCTCTAGCACTTTTGCAATCAATTCTGAGTAAAACTTTTTGATTTAGTAAATCACTTTGAAATATTTGTATGCATAAGACGATGCTCAAAATTTCTTTTTTAATAGTAGAATAGTTTTTTTGGGTATCATTCCAGTGCTCAGAAGTATACTGGACTATACACTCTTTCCTCCCTGATTTTTTTTTTCAGGATCCCTCCATAACCTAAGTCAAAAGGCGTCTGTTTCTACGATCTTAGGTAACTGAGGATCTGCTAAATGAAGACACGGAATTTCTAGCACTTTCTTTTAAATATTCTGGACACAAGCAGTATGGTTACTAGTCCATAGAGTAGGGTTTTTCTTTAGTCTATCATGGAGTAGTTTCGTCATCTTATTAATCTCTGGACAGAAATCTAAAACATAGTTTAGGCTTCCTAGGAATCTCTGTAATTGGGTTTTATCTAGGATTTTATTAGGAAATTTATTAGCAAATTCTAAGGATCTTTCTATAGGGGTGATTTTTCTCTGGGATATATAATGTCCCAGAAATCTTATCTTAGTCTGAAAAAGACTCATTTTTGATTTGGAAACTACCAAACCATTTTTCTTTGTAACATAGAAGAAAGTTTTGAGGTGTTTGAAATGTTCTTCCATAGAATTTGAGAAGATTAAGACATCATCAATATAAACAATGCAGAATTTTGAATAATCATTGAATATGTCATTCATTATTCGCTGGAATTCAGAAGGGGCATTTTTGAGACCAAAGGGCATTATATTCCACTCGTATTGTCCAAAGGGAACCGTAAAGGCGGTTTTGTAATGATCTTTTGCAGAAATTTGGATTTTCCAAAAACCTGACTTCATATCAAATTTTGAAAATATGAAGGCAGAATGTAACTTCTGTAATAAATCATTTTTATTTGGAATTGGGTATCTAATCCATTTTAGAGCAGTATTTAAAGGTTTGTAATTAATTACTAATCTAGGAGTTCCTCTTTCTATTTCAGAATTTTTGTATACATAGAACGCAGAACAACTCCAAGGAGATCTAGATTTGGAAATTAGTTTTTTATTTTCAAGATCTTGAATTTCTTTTCTGCAGTGTTGTTCAAGATCACAATTCATTTGGATTGGTCTGGCTTTTGTTGGGATTTGTTTTTCATCAAAATCCTTTTCGTAAGGAAGATCTACGATATGTTGTTTTCTACTCCAGAAGGCATTAGGAATCTCATAACATATTTCGGTTTCAAAAGAATTTTGGAGTTTAGAAATATTGTCTTTAACACCAGGTGATTCTAATTGTGTTTTTAATCTTTCAAAAGAAAAATATGTTTCAGTTCTTGTAGATGGTATGATTTTCCTTGGATTTTTGCATTTATACTATCTTCGTGTATTGAACAAGCTCTCATTAGGTTGAGACTTCTTATTTTTGGTTTTGTTATGAAACGGAATTTCAATTTCTTTTTATTGAATTAAAAGATACGAAATCACTATCTACCTTATAAGGGGTGATAAGATTCATGAACGGTGTTCCTAAGATGACAGAACTATGTATGTCATTCATTAAGACAAACGATATTTCTATAGAAACTCCATCATTTTCTATTGACGCATTGGTTTTGGAATCAATTTTGATTTTCATGCTGTTAGCAGCTACTAATTTCTCACGAGTTTTTTCTCTAAAAAATTTCTGGTACTATACATGTTTTTATCAAATTTAAATCAGCTCCTGTGTCAAAAAGTGCAATTGTTTGAATTCTAAATTCGTCTGAGAATTGAATGGTTATTTTTATTAGGTATTTTTTTGACGTGATTTGTCGCAAGATACTAAGAAATTCTTCTGGGATTTTTTCTGAATTGGATTCTTTCGAGTTATGAGAATCGGAGTTTTGTGGTATAGTTTTTGAAATGATTGCTTTTAATAATAAAGAATCTCGTTTTTGTTTTTCTTTCAATTCTTTTATATCAGTTTTTACTTGTTTAATCTCTTTTTGTAGTTCCTATACTGGTATTTCTATGCTAGATTTTTTCTTTGTTTCTTGATCATTGGTTAATACACATATGTGTATTCTTTTATGATCATCAGGATTTTCGAATGAACTAGTTGTGACTAACTCATCTATTTGAAGGGGTTTATTAGCATCTGAAGACAAAGAAAAATAGTAAGACTCTGCTTTGGTGGCTGAATTAGAGGAGTCTGAATCAGAGGAGTATACATCAGAAGAGTATGAATCAGAGGAATTTATAAGAGGGTGGAGATTTTTTGGATTACTTCTTCATTCAAACCTGGTTTTTGTAATTTTTTATTCCTTTTACAGAATCTCAAAGTGTGACCCTTTTTGCAGCATTTGTAGCATGTTATAGACTTGTATTTGGAATCACTCCTTTTGGGATTTGTAGTATTTTAGAATTGTTCTAATGTACCACTATCGTCGGAATCATTAGTGAGAGTAGTGATTTTATTGGAAGATTGTGGAGTATCCGGAATAACGTGTTATGTATTAGAACTGTTGGATGTCTCAATTCTACTCAATTGATCATGTATAGCCTGAATATATTCAAACTTGTTTTGTTGGATATTCTTGACACCATCTTTGGACACCTGAAAGGGTTTAAAGATAGGGCTTTGGCTTTTCAATTTCATATCCTTAGTCGTTCCTGTGGAATCTATGGTGAATAAAGGGTTGGTTTTTATGTGTTTTTCTACCCTATCGAGTTGTTTTCCTAGTGTATTCAAACTGTTATTGGTGAAATTGTATTTTGCTAGGATATTCTTTGTATTTGTTTTTTCACCCTCTGCTGGACTCTTAAGAGGAATCGCGTCTACAGGGCAGCCATGAATGTTTAGCTTAATACCTTGTAGAGGAGGGTGGTTGGACTAGATTTTCCTAGAATCAACTAGGGTTTCCCACTCCGATGATTTGTTCCTAGTCGTAACGGGATTTACCATATTATAAAAGGGATAATCAATAGAACTTTTGGAGGAATAATAGTCGAACCATTCAAAGAATAGGATGTTTATCCGATGTTCATTAACAAATTCATAGAATTTTTCTTGTATTTGTTTCCTAGTACTTGAAAAGGTTTTGAAGAACCAAATTCATTTTTCTAGGTTGTATTTTTCATAAAAATTATTTTGTAGGAATTTCTTGTCTATTTGGAATCCTTTTTCTAAAACACCAATTTCGGTTACTATGTTCTCTGTAATCGAGGAAAAAGTAGGACTAGTAGGTTCTTGGTCCTCTATCTTTTCTCTAACTGTGGAATTTTCATAAACGGGTCTCGGTATATCGTTGGAGTAGTCTACGTTTCTTAGATTGGGTAAATTGACGGAGAATGTCTAGGTTTTGTTTTGTAAAGAGTATTTATGACTGAAGGAATATGTGAGACTCTTCCTAAGTCTAGGGTTTCTATGGAACTAGAATCATCGTATCTACTACTCGTAGATTTTCTATGGAACGATAGACTGACTCTACCATCCTGGTATTGGGTTATTTCTCTAAGACAAGTATTTGGTTGGGAAGTCTCTGTAGGTTCAGGTTTAACTATACCTTCCAGGATCCATTCGTCCGGTAGGGTAATGTCCTTCCACCTAATAGGTCTTGGTATTACAGTGTTAGATCTGGAAAGAGATGTTTGTAGAAGAAGGGTTTCGCCTTTCTTACTATGGTATCTGACTTTTGTAGCAAAAGCTGAAGTCATAGCTTTGTAATGGATTCTAAAAATTATAGCTACGGGAATCGATCCTTCGAGCATTTGGTAATTTGAGTCTTGATTTGTAAGACCAGGGATTTTTGGATATTTTTGTCGTTTAAAGAAACAGAGAAATTTGGGTAACATTCAAAAGATATTGGTCCTGTGCAGAGACTAGACTCAACAGAACTCAATAGGGAATCTTCAAAATTTGTGAATCTGGAATCTTTTAAGATAGCAAGGATTGAGGTGTTTAATCCTTCCTTCATGAGGGGTTTTATCTCTACTTGGACTAATCTAATATGGATTTATTTGTAATTTCTTTCTCTGTGTTTTTTCAAGGATTTTTGAGAAAGTAATTGAATTGTTTCAAAAGGTTGAGATAATTGGATATCTCTTTCCTCTGTTTTGATAGTGAAATCGGTTTTGAATAAATGGTATTTGGAATTTTTGTAAATCTGATCTCGATTTACTCTCGATATTTCCCAATTATCAATAGATTTTTCAAAATCTTGTATCAAGATTTCTTCGGTATTTATTATCTTCTTTGAATCCATGGAAGAAGATGAACCAAAATCACAAGAAGTAGATCTGTTGAGAAACGGATCCATGCTATGGAACCCCTACGAGCGCCCGAACTCTTCCTACAATCAAAGGCTTTCCCTAGGGTATAATTGCCTGCGTTTGTTGAGGACTTACTGACCTCGGACTATTCTAAGCACAAAACCTCGGATGAACCTGAACCAAAAAAAAGAAATCTCATCTGGTCTGGATAATATTCTCTCTATCTCTACCCTTTATGGATCTGATACCAAAAACCATAAAGTACGGTATCACCTCCTAATTTTCATGCTTGTCTAATTCCAAACTTAGGCCGAGGATCTAAAGGGGATAACAGACAGGGAAGAAATCAGGATATAAGGGATTGAAGAATCAATGGATAATTGAGATATGCAGGAAGTAAATAAAGATTAACTTACAAATTAAGGTTCAAGCTATGGAAACCATAAATCAAAGGTTTTGCAGAAATTTAAATCAAATAGGCGGTAGAACCAGCCAAGTATTTAATGCAAGAATTTAAAGAATTTAAAAGAATGAAGTATTTAAAAGATTAGGAGGTAGTATCGTCCATAATCATATTCATTTAAAATATTAAAATTTAAAATGTATTTTGTCAAGGAGATATATACCTTGGGAATTTCTAAGTTATTTTGGATCATATGATATGAGTCATATGAATTGAATCATATGAATGGTATTGGGGAATTTTGCTTCTAACCTAAAGGGGATTTTCTTTAAGGCTCTTACTTCTCTCTAGAATCTGAAGTTTAGAAAGAGAAAGACTTAGGGAAAAATGACTTATCTAACTAAGGGAGAGGGAGTCTCCTATTATAGGAGTTTTACATGAAATTTTGGTAAATAAAAGGAAATCTTCTAAGTGGAGAATAACTATTCATCTGAGTAGAGAATAACTATTCATCCCTTTTGGCATTTTCTTGAATTATTGCTAGAATCTTTGCTTTTACTTTTTGCTTTTTGAAAGTAACTTTTTCCAGCACTTTCTTTTGTCAGAATTTTGTCTGAACTCTACTCCGGGTATTTTGAATTCTTTTGGCAATCTCTTTCAGTATCCACCGTTACAAAAAATCGGACTGTCTTCAATATCAATTTTTGGTTCTTCTTCTTCTGATGAAGAGCCTTGTTTTGATGAAGACGGTGCAAACTTTAGAATTATGGCTTGCATTTCTTCTTAATTTTTGGCCTCTGCAAGCATTGAGGCCATTTGGGTTTTCTGTGAAAGGAACTGGGTGTGCTCCGGTGTTTGTAGTGGTGTCGGTGGTGTTTGTAGAGGCGCATGTACCTGAATGGGTTTTCGGGCATTTAACCATTCCTGGACTTTTTGTGGTGTGAGGCTTAATGATATTTTAAAATTGTCCCACCATCTAACTTTAGACCTCCTTCTGATCGTTGGGATTTATTTTCTGAGTAATCTACAAACCATTTGAATATCCATGGTAAGTGGAATTTGGTGTGAAAAAGGTGCAGTGGCACAAATCGTTTTTCTTCCTCGGAAGGTTTATATTGGAATTTAAAGAGGCTAAAAGATTTAGTGACTTGGGGTTTTTGTATTTCAAGGGTGGATCCAAATTGTTCCCACCATTAGTTCCACCATGTTGGAAATTGTGATGGATTACACGAGGTATCAAAATGAAAAACCCAAGTGTGGCGTTGGTTGGTATTTTGAATAAAAAAGGAATTGAACCAAGCTTGCTGGTAATCCCAGTAATTGAATGGAATATCAAAAAATGGTTCATTTTTGTGGGTATCTGGAAAATGTAGGAGTTGAGACAGATCATTCCCCCAATCGCTTGGAGCAATTACATTGACCATTTTGCAAATGGAATAAGAGGGATCTGGGTTATTTTTAATTGTCGTTGATCCTGATATTTCAAGGATAGCTTGGTAAAAATATGGAGTTTTTAAAATATCCCATGATTTGTAAAACCATCTTTGTCCAAAATAATTTTGCAATGCTAAAAAAAGGGTCTTCATTAAAAAATTATTTTTCAAGAATCACAATATTTTGGAAAAAAGGTTTTATGAAAAATTCAGGAGCAGGTTATTTGGGGACTTATGGTACCACAAGTTGATTTTTTGAAAATTGTTTTTGAGAAAGGGTTTTTGAAGATTCTTTTTTCTCAAGTTGTCCTTCTGAAAACTGTTTTTGATAAAGGGTTTTTGAAGATTCTCCTTTCTCGATTTTTGTAAAATTTTGAGAGTTTTTTTCTCTCCTGAGCTTTGAGCAACTTCTTGTTTTGGAATTTGAAGTTGTATCAATGCATGTTGTAGTTCCGGCGATTTTACAAGGAGTTGTAGAAGATTCTCAGCAGTTATTTCCTGTGCGGGAGTTGTTGGTGTTTTCTGCACAGATGCTGCTGCATTTTCATTTTCTTTTTTCATAACCGCGTCATACCATGTTAGAGGTTTTTCGGTAGAAGGTTTTGCAGGGAATTTTTCTTTTTCTTCTTTTACTGGTTTGGAGTTTGCGGGTTTTTTGGGAGCCATGGAATTTGTTTGTTGTTGTGGTGCAACAACTGGTGTATTTATTGGTGGAGGTATCTCATCTTTTATCTTTTGGAGCAAGGCTCCACACATTGTGTGGACACAGTATTTTTCGGATTCCCGCATGTCCTTCCTTGATATTTTTTCTTTGTAGCCCAGACAATGGGGCAAGGGACAGTGATAAGACATCTCTACGTTGTAACCAGTATTAGAAATATGTGGGTTATCTCTCCTGTTTTTGAGGAAATCACTGGTTAAAAGATTTTTAAAGTAAAAAGTATTAGGAATCAATTTGCAGAAAATATTTTTGTATGTAATATTTTGGAAATGTTTTTGATATTGTAAATCATGCTTCAAAAATTTTGTGTATGCAAAGGAATCAATTAATTTGATGGAACGAATATCATGGTTTCTAGGGGACTCAGAATTCTGATCTAAAAACTATTCCTTAATTCTCCTAGATGACAAGAATAAGTTTTTATCAGATTGAGGTTTCTAGCTTTTGGTTTTGTTAGAAAAGGGAATTTCAAATTCTTATTATTGGAATCAAAAGAGATGAAATCATTATCTACCTTATAAGGGGTGATAAGATTTATAAACGGTGTTCTTAAGATAACGGAGCTCTGAATGTCTTTTACTAAAACAAACGATGTTGCTATAGAAATTCCATTGATGATAACGGACGCACCGGTTTGGGAATTAATTTCTAACTTTGGGTTATTAGCCGCTGCTAATGTTTCCTGGGTAATTTCATGGAATTTATCAGGTATTAGACATGTTTTTATGCAATTCAGATTTGCTCTTGTGTCAAAAAGAGCAATAGTAGTAATTCTAAAATTGCCTGAGATTTGTTTTTTTGGAATAGTGAGTATTTTTGTAAGGGTTTTTGTAATACTCTTCGTTGGTCTTGCTGAAATCTCTCTTTTTGAGAATAAATTCAGACTTGTTGTGCGAGGATATTCTTTGTATTTGTTTTTTCATCCTCTGCTGGATTCTTAAGAGGAATCGCGTCTACAGGGCAGTCGTGAATGTTTATCTTAATACATTGTAGATAAGGGTGGTTGGACTGGACTTTCCTAGAATCAGCTAGGGTTTCCCACTCTGGTGATTTTTCCTGGTCATAACGGGATTTACCATTTTAGAAAAGGGATAATCAATGGAATTTTCGGAGGAATAATAATTGAACCAGTCAAAGAAAATGATGTTTATCCTATGTTCATTAACAAACTCGTAGAATTTTTCCTGTATTTGTCTCCTAGTACTTGAAAAGGTTTTGAAGAACCAAATTCGTTTTTCTAGGTTGTATTTTTCATAAAAATTATTTTTTAGGAATTTCTTCTCTATTTGGAATTCTTTTTCTAAACCACCAATTTCGTTTACTATGTTCTCTTAAATCGAGGAAAAAGTCAGACTAGTAGGTTCTTGGTCCTCTATCTTTTCTCTAACAGTGGAATTTTCATAAATGGGTCTCGGTATTTCGTTGGAGTAGTCTACGTTTCATAGATTGGGTAAATCTGACGTAGAATGTCTAGATTTGGTTTTGTAAGGAGTATTTATGACTGAAGGAATCTGTGAGACTAGCCCCAAATTTAGGAATAGTCAAACCCTTGCTCAATCCCGTTTCAATGCCTCTTCCATTTATGATTGGAACATAGATGGGATGACTGAATACAATATCCTCAGTTTTCTCCAACAAATGACCATGGCTGCAAATGCCTATAAAATCCAAAATGGTACGCAAGACTTTACCATTGCAAAACTTCTCATCGCAGGATTCTCTGGTCAATTGAAAGGTTGGTGGGATAATTATCTCACTGATCAACAAAAGGAAGATATCATCAATTCCATCAAAATTGATGAAGAGGAATACCAATCCTTGATGACCAAGGTGAATCCCTACAAGATGCCGTAGCAACCTTGATTCTCACAATCTCTTTAAACTTCATAGGAGATTCCTCGCATTTGAAAGATAAAAATGCCGAATTACTTTCTTACCTCAAATGCAAAAAACTTAGTGATTTCCAATGGTACAAAAATATCTTCTTAACCAGAGTTATGCTCAGGGAAGATTCCAACCAGCCATTTTGGAAAGAGAAATTCCTGGTCGGACTACCTACCCTTTTAGGAGAAAAGGTTAGGACCAAAATCAAAGAAAATTGTGGTACACAGATTATACCCTACAGTGAGTTTACATACGGATAATTAGTCAGTATAACTCAACATAAAGGTCTAAAGATCTTTCAAGACCTGAAATTACAAAAATACCTCAAATTGGAGCTAAAGAGAACTTGGTACTTTTTGCAAACAGTTTGATACGAATTTCTCAAAACCCTCTTCTAGTTGTACAGGAAACTGTAGCAAGACTCATAAATCCCTTAAGAGTACTTCGAGAGGTTACAAAAAGAGAGATTTCAGCAATACCAACGAAGAGTATTACAAAAACCCTTACAAAAAATACTCACTATTCCAAAAAACCAAATCCCAAAAAAGCTGATTCCAAATACAAGGACATTACGTGTTACAAATGCCACAAAAAAGGTCATACATCGAGATACTTCAAAATGAATAAAAAATTACAAGAATTGAAACTCGATAAATTGCATAAAAACAGGTCTAATACCTGATAAATTCCATGAAAATACCCATGAAACTTTAGCAGCGGTTAATAACACAAAGTCAGAAATGAATTCCAAAACCAGTGCGTCGTTATCAATAATGGAGTTTCTATAGCAACATCGTTTGTTTTAGTAAAAGACATTCACAACTCTGTTATCTTAGAGACACCATTTATATATCTTATCACCCCTTATAAGGTTGATAATGATTTCGTCTCATTTGATTCCAATAATAAGAATTTAAGATTCCCTTTTTTGACAAAACCAAAATCTAGAGACCTCGATCTGATAAAAACTTATTCTTGTCATCTATGAGAATTAAGGAATAGTTTTTTAGATAAGAATTCTGAGTCCCCTAGAAGTTATGATACTCGTTCCATCAAACCAATTGATACCTTTGCATATACAAAATTTTTAAAGTATCATTTACAACGTCAAAACTATTTCGAAAATATTGCATTAAAAAATACTTTCTGTAAATTGATTCCTGACAATTTTTGCTTTAAAATCTTTTAACCAGTGGTTTACTCAAAAATAGGAGAAAAACCCCACAGATTTCTAATACCGGTTACAACAAGGAAATATCATATCACTGTCCCTTGCCCCAATTTCTGGGCTGCAGAGAAAAAATATCGAGGAAGGGCATACGAGAATCCGGACAATAATGTAACCATGCGATGTGTGGAGCCTTGGTCCAAAAGAGAAAAGATGATATCCCTCCATCAATAAATACATCAGTTGTTGCACCACAACAACCAACAAATTCCATGGCCGTCAAGAAGGCCACAAATGCCAAACCAATAAAAGAAGAAAAAGAAATATTCTCTTCCAAATGTCCCATTGAAAAACCCCTGACATAGTATGATGCAGTGATGAAAGAAGAAAATGAAAATGCCGCAGCATACGTGCAAAAAACACCAGCACAAGAGATAACTGCTGAGAATCTTCTATAACTTCTTGCGAAATCACCAGAACTACAACAGGCATTGATACAACTTCAAAATCCAAAACAAGAAGTTGTTCAAAACTCAGGAGAGGAAAAAACCTCTCAAAATTTTACAAAAATCAAGAAAGGAGAATCTTCAAAAACCCTTTCTCAAAAACAATTTTCAAAAAACCAACTTGTGGTACCACAAGTCCCCAAAAAACCTGCTCCTGAATTTTTCATAAAACCATTTTTTCAAAATATTGTGACTCTTGAAAAATGATTTTTTAATGAAGACCCTTTTTTATCATTGCAAAATTATTTTGGACAAAGATGGTTTTACAAATCATGAGATATTTTAAAGACCTCCATATTTTTATCAGGCTATCCTTGAAATATCAGGATCAACAATGATTAAAAATAATTATTACAAAAATAACCCAGTTCCCTCTTATTCCATTGGAAAAATGCTTAACGTAATCGCTCCAATCGATTGGGGGAATGATCTGCCTTAACTCCTAAATTTCCCTGATACCTACAAAAATGAACCATTTTTTGATATTCCTTTTAATTACTGGGATTACCAACAAACTTGGTTCAATTCCTTTTTTGTTCAAAATACCAACCAACGCCACACTTGGCTTTTCCATTTTGATACCTCATGATATCCATCACAATTTCCAACATGGTGGAATTCATGGTGGGAGCAATTCTGATCCACCCTAGAAATACAAAAACCCCAAGTCACTAAATCTTTCAGCCTCTTTAAATTCCAATATAAACACTCTTAGGAAGAAAAAAGATTTGTGCCACTGCACCTTTTTCACACCAAATTCCACTTACCATGGGTATTCACATGGTTCGTAGATTATTTGGACAATAAAGTTCCAATGATCCGAAGGATATTCAAAGTTAGATGGTGGAACAACTTTAAAATACCATGAAGTCTCACACCACAAAAGGTGCAAGAATGGTTAAATGCCCAAAAATCCATTCGGATACAGGTGCCTCTTCAAACACCATCGGCACCACTACAAACACCGGAGCACACCCAGTTCATTTCACGGAAATCCTAGATGGCCTCAATGCTTGCAGCGGCCAAAAATCTAGAAGAAATGCAAGCCATAATTCTAAAATTTGCACCGTCTTCATCAAAACAAGGCTCTTCATCATCAGAAGAAGAACCAGAAATTGATATTGAAGACAGTCTGATTTTTGGCAATAGTGGATTCTGAAGAAAGTTGCCAAAAGAATTCAAAATACCCGGAGTAGAGTTTAGACAAAATTCCGACAAAAGAAAGTGCCCGAAAAAGCTACTTTCAAAAACCAAAAAGTAAAAGCAAAGATTCCAGCAATAATTCAAGAAAATGCCAAAAGGATGAATAGTCATTCTCCACTCGGATTAATAGTTATTCTCCACTTAGATGAATAGTTAGATTCCTTTTTTAATTACCAAAATACCATGTAAACTCCTATAAAAGGAGACACCCTCTCCCTTAGCTAGAGAAATCATTTTTTTCTATGTCTTTCTCTTTCTAAACTTCAGAGAAGTGAGAGCTCTAAAAATATTCCCCTTTAAGTTAGAAGCAAAATTCCCCAATACCACTCATATGATTCAGTTCATATGATTCATATCATATGACTCGATATCATATGATCCAAAATACCTTAGAAATTCCCTAGGTATATCTCCTTGACAAAATACTTTGTAAATTTTAATATTTTAAATGAATATGATTATGGACGGTACTACTTCCTAATCTTTTAAATACTTCATGCTTTTAAATTCTTTAAATTCCTGCATTAAATACTTGGCTGGTTCTACCACCTATTTGATTTAAATTCCTGCAGAACCTTTGATTTATGGTTTCCATAACTGGAACCTTAATTTTAAGTTAATCTTTATTTACTTCCTGCATATCTCAATTATCCATTGATTCTTCAATCCCGTATATCATGATTCCTTCCCTATCTGTTATCCCCTTTAGATCATCGGCCTAAGTTTGGTATCAGATTTTTCAGATGAACTGGTTGTAAGCAATTCATCTATTTGAAGGGCTTTGTTGTCTTCAGAAGACAGAGAAAAGTATTCAGGTTCTGACTCGACTTTTGAATCGGAGGAATCAATGAGAAGATTGGAGATTTTTTGGGTGACTTCATCGTCGAGCTTCAATTCTTGTAATTTTTTATTCATTTTGCAGTATCTCGATGTATGGCCTTTTTGTGGTATTTGTAACACGTAATGTCCTTGTATTTGAAATCAGCTTTTTTGGGATTTGGTTTTTTGGAATAGTGAGTATTTTTGTAAGGGTTTTTGTAATACTATTCGTTGGTCTTGCTGAAATCTCTCTTTTTGTAACCTCTCGAAGTACTCTTAAGAGATTTATGAGTCTTGCTACAGTTTCTTGTACAACTAGAAGAGAGTTTTGAGAAATTCGTATCAAACTGTTTGCAAAAAGTACCAAGTTCGCACCTAGTTCTCTTTAGCTCCAGTTTGAGATGTTTTGTAATTTCAGGTCTTGACAGATCTTTAGACACTCCTGTTGAGTTATACTGACTAGTTGTCCGTATGTAACTCACTATAGGGTATAATCTGTTTACCACAATTCTCTTTGATTTTGTTCCCAACCTAAAGAAAATCCCCTTTAGGTTATATCAAAATACCCCTCAAAATACCTATATGATTCAGTTCATATGATTCATATCATATGACTCATATCATATGACTCATATCATATGATCCAAAATACCTTAGAAATTCCCAAGGTATATCTCCTTGACAAAATACTTTGTAAATTTTAAATGCTTATGATTATGGACGGTACTACCTCTTAATCTTTTAAATACTTCATACTTTTAAATTCTTTAAATTCCTGCATTAAATACTTGGCTGGTTCTATCGCATATTTGATTTAAATTCCCGCAGAACATTTGATTTATGGTTTCCATAACTGGAACCTTAAATTGTAAGTTAATCTTTATTTACTTTCTGCATATTTCAATTATCTTTTAATTTTTCAATACCTTATATCCCGATTTCTTCCCTGCCTGTTATCTCATTTAGATCATCGGCCTAAGTTTGGATTCATAGCCATAAAGGGTAGAGAGAGAGAGAGAATATTATCCAAACCATGTGAGAATCCTTTTTGGAGGTTCGGTTCTTCCGAGGTTTTGTGCTTAGGATAGTCCAGGGTCAGTAAGTCCTCAATGAACTCAGGCAATTATACAATAGGGAAAGCCTTTGATTGTAGGAAGAGTCTGGGTGCTCTGTAGGAGTTCCATAACATGGATCCATTTCTCAAGAGATCTACTTCTTGTGATTTTGGTTCATCTTCTTCCATGGATTCAAAGAAGATAATAAACACCGAAGAAATCTTGATACAAGATTTTGAAAAATCTATTGATAATTGGGAAATACCAAGAGTAAATCGAGATCAGATTTACAAAAATTCCAAATACCAGTTATTCAAAACCGATTTCACTATCAAAATAGAGGAAAGAGATATCCAATTATCTCAACCTTTTGAAACAATCCAATTACTTTCTCAAAAATCCTTGAAGAAACATAGAGAAAGAAATTACAAATATATCCATATTGGATTAGTTCAAGTAAGGACAAAACCCCTCACGAAGGAAGGATTAAACACCTCATCATTGCTATCTTGCGAGATGCCAGATTCACAAATTTCAAAGATTCCTTATTAAGTTCTGTTGAGTCTAGTCTTTGTACATGACCAATATCTTTTGACTGTTACCCAAATTTCTCAGTTTCTTTAAATGATAAAAATATCCAAAAATCCATAGTCTTACAGATTAAGACACACAATTACCAAATGCTTGAAAGATCAATTCATGTAGCTATAATTTTTAGAATCCATTACAAAGCTATGACTTCAGCTTTTGCAACAAAAGTCAGCTACCATAGTAAGAAAGGAGAAACCCTTCTTTTACAAACAGGTCTTTCCAGATCTAACATCATAATACCAAGATAAGAAACGTATACTACTCCAACAAAATACCGAGACCCGTTTATGAAAATTCCACTGTTAGAGAAAAGATAAAGGACCAAGAACCTACTAGTCCTACTTTTTCCTCGATTACAGAGAACATAGTAAACGAAATTTGTGTTTTAGAAAAAGAATTCCAAATAGACAAGAAATTCCTACAAAATGATTTTTATGAAAAATACAACCTAGAAAAATGAATTTGGTTCTTCAAAACCTTTTCAAGTACTAGGAAACAAATACAGGAAAAATTTTACGATTTTGTTAATGAACATAGGATAAACATCCTTTTCTTTGACTGGTTCGATTATTATTCCTCCGAAAATTACATTGATTATCCCTTTTCTAGTACGGTGAATCCCGTTACAACCAGAAATAAGACACCAGAGTGAGAAACCCTAGCTGATTCTAGGAAAATCTAGTCCAACCACCCTCCTCTACAAGGTATTAAGCTAAACATTCATGGCTGCCCTGTAGACGCGATTCCTCTTAAGAATCCAGCAGAGGATGAAAAAACAAATACAAGGAATATCCTCGCACAAAACAATTTCACCAATATCAGTTTGAATACCCTAGAAAAACAACTCGATAGGGTACAAAAACACATAAAAACCAACCCTTTAGTCACCATAGATTCCACATGAATGACTAATGCTATGAAATTGAAAAGCCAAAGCCCTATCTTAAATCCTTTCAGGTGTCCAAAGATGGTGTCAAAAATATCCAGCAAAACAAGTCTGAATTTATTCAGAAAGCAAATAAATGAAATATGATACCTGTCTGATTCCTTCCCTGTCTGTTATCCCTTATACCCGTTCCATCAAACCAATTGATACCTTTGCATATACAAAATTTTTAAAGTATCATTTACAATGTCAAAACTATTTCCAAAATATTGCATTAAAAAATACTTTCTGTATATTGATTCCTGGCATTTTTTTCTTTAAAAATCTTTTAACCAGTGGTTTACTCAAAAATAGGAGAAAAAACCCATAGATTTCTAATACCGGCTACAACAAGAAAATGTCTTATCACTGTTGTTGCACCACAACAACAAACAATAAATACATCAGTTGTTGCACCACAACAACAAACACATTCCATGGACCCCAAGAAACCCACTAACGCCAAACCAATAAAAGAAGAAAAAGAAAAATTCCCTGCCAAAACTCCCACTGAAAAACCCCCGACAAGGTATGACGCGGTGATGAAAGAAGAAAATGAAAATGCCGCAGCATCTGTGCAAAAAACACCAGCACAAGAGATAACTGCTTAGAATCTTCTACAACTCCTTGCGAAATCCTCAGAACTACAACAGGCATTGATACAACTTCAAAATCCCAAACAAAAAGTTGCTCAAAGCTCAGGAGAGGAAAAACCTCTCAAAATTTTACAAAAATCGAGAAAGGAGAATCTTCAAAAACCCTTTCTCAGAAACAATTTTCAAAAGCTCAAAATGAGAAAGAAGAATCTTCAAAAACCGTTTCTCAAAAATAATTTTCAAAAAACCAACTTGTAGTACCAAAAGTCCCAAAAAAACATGCTCCTGAATTTTTCATAAAACCGTTTTTCAAAATATTGTGACTCTTGAAAAAGATTTTTTAATGAAGACCCTTTTTTATCATTGCAAAATTATTTTGGACCAGAATGGTTTTACAAATCATGGATATTTTAAAAACCTCATACTTTTATCAAGCTATCCTTGAAATATCAGGATAAGCAACAATAAAAAATAATTATTATAAATAACTCAGTTCCCTTTTATTCCATTTGCAAAATGCTTAACGTAATCGCTCCAAGCGTTGGGGGAATGATCTGCCTCAACTCCTAAATTTCCCAGATACCTACAAAAATGTACCATTTTTTTATATTCCTTTTAAATACTGCGATTACCAACAAGCTTGGTTCAATTCTTTTTTTGTTCAAAATACCAACCAACGTCACACTTGGCTTTTCCATTTTGATACCTCATGCAATCCATCACAATTTCCAACATGGTGGAATTCATGGTGGGAGCAATTCGAATCCACCCTAGAAATACAAAAACCCTAAGTCACTAAATCTTTCAGCCTCTTTAAATCCCAATATAAACCCTCTAAGGAAGAAAAAAGATTTGTGCCACTACTTTTTCACACCAAATTCCACTTACCATGGGTATTTACATGGTTCGTAGATTATTCGGATGGTGGGACAGCTTTAAAATACCATTAAGTCTCACACCACAAAAGGTCCAGGAATGGTTAAATGCCCGAAAATCCATTTCGGTACAGGCGCCTCTACAAACACCACCGGCACCACTACAAACACCGGAGCATACTCAGTTCCTCTCACGGAAATCCCAGATGGCATCAATGCTTCCAGCGGCCAAAAATCCAGAAGAAATGCAAGACATAATTCTGAAGCTTGCACTGTCTTCATCAAAACAAGGCTCTTCATCATAGGACGAAGAACCAGAAATTGATATTGAATACAATTCGGTTTTTGGCAACAGTGGATTCTGAAGAACGTTGCCAAAAGAATTCAAAATATTCGGAGTAGAGTTCAGATAAAATTCCGACAAAAGAAAGTGCCCGAAAAAGCTACTTTCAAAAACCAAAAAGTAAAAGCAAAGATTCCAGCAATAATTCAAGAAAATTCCAAAAGGATGAATAGTCATTCTCCACTCGGATGAATAGTTATTCTCCACTTAGATGAATAGTTAGATTCCTTTTTTAATTACCAAAATACCAAGTAAACTCTTATAAAATGATACACCCTCTCCCTTAGCTAGAGAAGTCATTTTTTTCTAAGTCTTTCTCTTTCTAAACTTCAGAGAAGTGAGAGCTCTAAAGAAATTCCCCTTTAGGTTAGAAGCAAAATTCCCCAATACCACTCATATGATTCAGTTCATATGACTCATATCATATGACTGGGCCGCGACACTAATTGCCTGTTTGGCATTCTGGAGCCGCGGCGCTAAATGCTACAACGCCGCGGTGCTAAATGCTGCAACGCCACGGCGCTTTCCAAGCAGTGTTTGCTCGACTGAATCCCAAAGGTTTGGTTGTTGAGGTGGTTTCAATGGCATTCAATCCACCTAATAATGATAATTACTTGGACCATTATATTGCTGCATTACTTGGGGGTTAAATGTCATCCATTACATGGCAATTGAATACCATTATGGGGCATTTGAAAGGCCATCTTGCACACCTATAAATTGAGGTCTTTGGCTCAATTCTATAGATGAAGAAAAAAAAAGACACACAAGTTAACAACACCACAAAGAGATTAGATTTTCCTAATATCAATCCTTCTCTTAGCAATCTTCATTATTCGTGTTCTTCGCTGGGATCATTTGTGTAGGCTTTGCACATTTGATAGTTTGTTGTTTCATCTTGGGAGACTATTGTCCACACTTCCGTAAAGCCTATATACGGGGGCAATCTTATCTTAAAGATAGAGAGCCATCTCTCGACTCAGCCGGTGGTATTGTGATTATCTAATTGGTTGCTAAGTGTTTCATGTGTGAACTAGAAAGACAAAGAACTCTAACTGTTCGAATTCTCAGCAGTTCTACAAGCCACAAATATAGCAGTTCATGTTCTTGTATTTTTTAATACAAGATCCAGATGTCGAGTTTCAATTCAAGATCAAGAGATTGTCAACTTGTTGTTGTAATCTTTGTTGTTTATCCTTTCGATCACTGTAATAGTTATATACTATTCTCGTACGTGCTTTACATATCCAACAATTTTAAGAGTAGATTGTATTAGTGCTCGAAAGATGTTTGCCAGCAGATATGGTCCCAAATCTGGCTGTAGTTTTCTTCTTGAAAACAATTTTGTTGACAGTTCTGTTAACAGTTCAAACACTGTCTCTGTCAACAACCATGCTTTCAAATCTGGTCCTAGTTTTGGTTCTCTCTTTGACGACAGTTACAAATCTATTTTCGTCCAAGGTAGGATCTCTGGATCTGATGCTGAGCTTCAAGATACTGCTGATAGTCATGCTAGTACGGCTAAAGATTAAGGACGAGTTGGTGTCACCACTCCCGAGGGTGGTGGAAACAAGCGCCCACGAGAGGCTGATGATGTCAATTGGGACAAGAGGAGAAGGCTGAAGATGATGTTCTATCATGTAGCAAAAGGCCTATATATGTCTTAGACAAAGGATCCGAATTATGGTAAGGAGGATATGGATACTCAGTCTAACTGAAGTGGGACAGAATCCAAAAGGTCTAAGTTAATTATCCTTCCTTACCTATAATGTGTTTAGTTAATATCTGAATAAAAGTGTGTAAAGCAAGGCTGGGAATATGAAAGTGTTTTCATTAAAAACTCATATTCCCTACACTCTAAAATCAGATATTGAATCTTCTTCCTTCCCGTATAAAGATTTGACTATTGTAAACAAAACTTACAAAGATTTGTTCTTTTGGGTGTAATTATTAAAAGTGTGTAAAGTAAGTTCGCACATACGAAGGACAGAGATCCACTGACTATGCGAAAACTGTTACCACTCTTAAGCAAGCGCCAGGAATTGTCTGGGCACCAATCTAAAAGGAAGAAGACTAAACGATAATGACTTATATTAAGACGTTGAACATGTCACACTATCTAAGAGAAGATCCTTCATTTGATAGGATGATATTGGACACTCGGTCGTACAAAGCCTACGGGCGAATGGAGTGGACCAGAATTTCCAGGTCTTAAATGATCCGAAGGCCAAAAGAAAGGCAAAAAAGTAATGGACACCTAGTGAGGTGGGCCAGAGTTTCTAGGTTTTAAATGATCTGAAGGCCAAAAGAAAGGTAGAAAAGAAAATGGACACTCAGTCTGCCAAAGTAACTGGAGTGGGCCAGAGTATCTAGATCACATATGATCTGGTTACGCCCTAACCACGGGCAAGAAGTTGTTCATGTGAAGCAACGCCACCTCTAAAGTAAAAGAGGTTGGAGAGGTTGTCCTCAATAGGACTTCATGGAATGGGATCACTCTAAAAGGAGGTGATACATGTCCCAAACTTGGTTACAATGACGATGTTGGTCATGAGACTAGTCCAACGGGTCTGTAATAACTAAGAATGGTATAGTATATATGTAGCTAAATGAATGATATATTTGTAATCTGTGCATCTATGCCATTATAGATTAAGACACGTTAAATAGGAAGTCATTCAAAAGCTAACGAAGTTGAGATTATTGCCTTCTATGGACATAAACCCTTAAAATGAATGTGAGGTAGGCGAAAAGGCAAAATCACATTTCCATTCCATCAAAGGAATAGAGAAAGAAACACCGCTCCTCTAGAACTTAATCACACATACATGGGTGAATTAAAGTTTGTACAAAATAGAGGGGGGAGACAAGTTTCGTCAAACGAATAGCGAAAGAAGCACGGCTCCTCTAGAACTTAATCATACCTACATGGGTGATTTGAAGTTTATACAAAATAGAGTGGGGAGACAAGTACTTTGTGACCTTCATTGATGATGGTACAACGTATTGCATCCTTTGTTTATTAACAAGCAAAGATGAAGCTGTTGAAGCGGATAAGCACTACAAAAAAGAAGTTGAAAATCAACTAAGCCTACGGATTGAGGAATTTATAGTGATAGAGGGGGAGAATGTGAAGCATCATTAATCAAGCGACTGCTCATTAGTCACCTCAGTCTAACGGTGTTAGCCAAGCTCAAAGTCGTACGCCTAAAATATGTGGGGCAAGGCGATCCTTATCGCTAATGCAATTTTCAACAGAACTACTCATAAGAATAAAGATAACCCTCTGTGTGAAATATTGAAAGGATCCCACCTACAAATGTTGTGTTGTGGGGTGGCTTGGTAGAGGTTGGAATACCGAAACAGGTCAAGCTGGACCTAAAATGGTAGATTGCATATCTACTGGATCTGCAAATAACAGTAGTGCTTATCGTCTCTTGGTGTCAAAGCATGTTGAATTCTTTGAGAATAACTTTCCTTGAGAAGGAAAAAGAAGTAATTGCTCGAGGTTAACAAGAACCCACAAGTGTCTGACTGTCCGAAAATAGACATTCCGTATCTACAGAACTCAAAAGTTGCCGACTATTTGGAACTTAATATTCCAGATCTACAGAACTCAGGGATTCTAGATGTTGAACCGAGATAGAGCAAAGAGGGGATAAAGACTTGCTCTATGCCTTCTAGCTTGTATGGTTGAGAATGAACCATGGACAATTAATAGAGAATTGTCATCTCCAGAAGTGCTGCTTTGGAAAGAAGCTACAGAGAGTAATAGATTTCATCAGATAGAACCATACTTGTGTAATGGTTGACCTTCCTCCGGAAAAAGAACCTTTGGGTTGTAAAAGAGGATACTCAAAAGTGAGTACAAAGTAGATAGATCTACTGACGAGTATAAGGCCTCGGCTACTTGGACATGTGCTCCCCTGTGAATAGCTTAACATCCATGGCCATTGCAGTCTTGCGTGACATGGATGTTGATGCTGCCTTCCTAACCGGAGAGTTGAAAGAGGAGGATCAGAGTTGGTTTGTTAGACTGTTGGGCTTCTTCCTGAACTTTCATTTTGGTCCCAGAAATATTTACATTTTGGTCATGGAGGTTTAAAAAAAACAGATATAATGAATCTGACAGCAGAAACATTGACTCTGAAGTTAGAAAGCCAACAATTGGAAAACCAACAGTCTGAAAGTGGAAGTCATATTGAAACAAAAGTCTCGATATGAAAGATATGGGTATCACAGATGACATCTTAGGAATTGGGATTTCTAAGACATCTAACGGACTAGTCTAACTCCAAACTCAGTTGTGAGATAATTGACAGTCTCGTTGAAGCCACCAATGGATATGAATCATATTACTGGTTAGAATTATGGTGCACCCATATATAAGGAGCGATATGCGCAAGTCACATGTAGTTTAATGTATTGTACACACTACAACCGACCTGGCATCGTCCTACAAAGTAGATCAGTTGAACTAAGGTTCACTCATGATTCTAAAAATGATTGATAAAAGGTGTTAAATTGAATATGACGATGTCTGAACTATTCGCGTATCTACGGATTACGGTATTCTGGATGTCCATTGGTTCTGGGAGAACACGGTGATGCAAACTGGACATCAGACTTGAAGAACACCAATGCCACAAGTAAATATGTATGGTGGGTCTTGGAAAATCCTCTAAGCAAACTTGCATCGGCCGATTCATGATGGAATTGGAGTGTATCGCTTTAAACAAAGCATGAAAGAAGTTGAGTAACTTCACGACTCCTTAGAGGACGTCCCTTATTGGGAGAAACCCGTGCCTTCGACAGTTATACATTATAGCTAGCCAGTCATCTTTAAGAAGGGCACGGATGACAGTGTCTGGACATATTTGTTGGATCTGTCGGAGACATAAGATCGTATGGCAGTTGATCATCATGGGTGTCACTTCCTTGATTACTAATCAAAGGATATAGCGTACCCTTTAACTAAGGAACTACCCGAAGATCAAGAGTTCTGCCTGTCTAGGGGAATGGGCTAAAAACCCAAACAATACGAACCTTTGCAGTGATAACCCAACCATAATGACTGGAGATCCTAAGAATTTGGTTCAATGGGAAAACTAAGCTGTAAAAGGTTCAGTTGAGCGCTTCGGTAGAAGCAATAGCACTTCGGATTATGATTTTTGTAAAGAAACGTAAATCCAAAGTCGTTCCCGCAATAGACATTAAAGTGCTACCTGCATGGTGAGTAAAGGTTAAGCTTCCAAACCTTTAACGATCCTCAAACGGTTGAGGTTAAGGTTGGGGAAACTTTTAATGATTCATAACACTTGTGAAGTGGGGTATAGCAGGATACATTGTAGGAGATCACCTATTTAAGTGCGAGGACAGGCCATCTCAAATGAACGCACTTAAGAATCCAAGTGTGTCCACGGCCACAACGGACAGAACAATAAGAAGAAACGAATAAATGGGAGGTATTATGTTGGTACTGTTGTCTAGGCTTACATTAAACACTGACGGTTCAAGACATCACGTTCACCGCGCAGTAAGTAAGTTCAATGGTATTCAACTAGGGAAGGTTCAAAGCGGAAGCTACCTCTCCTGATGCAATATCTTTTCGCTGAAAGATTGCTGAAAGTAGGCATCTTGTGTGTACGCCAAAATCTCTTTCAAGAGGGGATTGTTGGAAATTTACTAATGTGGAATTAAGTTTATCTCATTTTTTATGACTCGAATAATTGGGGGCCCGCACGTCGAAAATGTCATTTCCACACACGTGCAATCTTAGTGCCAAGTATCATAAATTTCATTAATGAAAGAGATATTAGTACGTAAGTGAAATGTTTGAGACATAGAATGATGGATGGTTATTGGCTAAATAATAAGTGTTCCATGTTGGTAAACGAAGGAAGGATTGTGCGAAGTGTAAGATGGTATGGGTTCGGAAAAGGGCCGCGGAGCCGAGAAGGCATGTGGCGCCTCCCGGACTGGGCCACATCGCCCCTAAGCTGAGCCGCGACGCTAATTGCCTGTTTGGCATTCTGGAGCTGCAGCACGTCGCTTCCCAAGCAGTGTTTGCTCAACGGAATCCCAAAGGTTTGGCTGTTGAGATGGTTTCAATGGCATTGAATCCACCCAATAATGGCCATTACTTGGACCATTATGTTGCTGCATTACTTGGGGGTTAAATGTCATCCATTACATGGAAATTGAATGCCATTATGGGGCATTTGAAAGGTCATCTTGCACACCTATAAATTGAGGCATTTGGCTGAATTCTATAGATGAAGAAAAAAAAGGCACAAAAGTTAACAACACCACAAAGAGATCAGATTTTCCTAATAGCAATCCTTCTCTTAACAATCTTCATTATTCATGTTCTTCGCTGGGATCATTTGTGTAGGCTTTGCACATTTGATAGTTTGATGTTTCATCTTGGGAGACTATTGTCAACACTTCCGTAAAGCCTATATACGGGGGCAATCTTGTCTTATACACAGAGAGTCATCTCTCGACTCAGCCGGTGGTGTTGTGATTATCTAATTGGTTGCTAAGTATTTCAGGTGTGAACTAGAAAGACAAAGGATTCTAACCGTTTGAATTCTCAGCGGCTCTACAAGCAGGTCATGTTCTTGTATTTTTGAATCCAAGATCCAGATGTGGAGTTTCAATTCAAGATCAACATATTGACAACTTGTTGTTGTAATCTTTGTTGTTTATCCTTTCGATCACTGTAATAGTTATTTACTATTCTAGTGCGTGCATTACATATACAACAGAACTTCTACAAGAACTAACAACATTCAATCATAACATCTCCATATTAAAGTATATCAATGATTTCCCCAAATTGGAGGGAGGAGATCACACAAAACACTCCAAAATCATTTATGTGACTCTGATAACATACTACCATTCTAAATTACGAATGGATATGAGAAAATATTAGCCACTGAACAAAGATAATACTATTGCAGAACCATTTCTGTTTATATCACGAAACTCTTCTAATGGACTTAACAAACAGATTTAACAGTTTTGATAGTAACAAACAATACACATGTCTAGACACGCACAAATCCAAAGTTCAATTAAAGTTGGAAACATAGTAGACTACATCGGTGAAACATAACTAAATCTTTAATTTTTATCAAAAAATACAAATAAATAATACTATTGTTTCCCTCTGAAATGTTTGTCATTTTATCGGCTGATGAAATCGGATGATAAATTAATTCCTTAACTAAGCGATTTAGGCCAGAAGCGGAACTCTAACTTTCAGCAATGGGTTTCCCAACTACTCCAGAAAGCGTTAGAATGGTGATTGAGTAAACTAAGTGGTAAGAACATAAATACAGCTAGAGTGCAATAAAGGCGATAAAGATAGAATGAAGATATGTAAAAATCAGATTTTTGATTGATTGTGGTTTGTTTATTCTGTACAAGTGACCTTACATTTATACAACAAGAAATAAAATGTGATCCTCCTATGTTAGCCACTAAATCGCCCACTAAATCCACTAGCCAACTATGAGGAGGTGGAGCCAATTTTTGCTCTTTTATTTTCTCTCGCACTACCGAAGGCACCTCATTCTAGCTGTTGACGTTTTGTTTCCATTTCTTGGGGTCTAGAAGGTGCTTTGACTTGGTCTTTGAGGCGTTCAAATATGTGAGGATCTCAGTCATTCCTCGGAATTATGATTCGGCCATGTTACCGAAATAGCCGGTGGAGCTTTTCTAGCCGAGGTCTAGGACTAATAGATTCGACTACGAGTTAGTTCGGTTATCGACTTACAATTATGTTGCCTGCTCATTTTGAGATTTTCACCTTCGGTTGTCACTTGATTTGGCTAAACACTAAAAGTATGTTTTAGTGTTAACAACTACATTCGTGATAAAGGTGGCTTTATCTATTAATTTGAAAATACAATATAGAATTCAAGAAATGTGGACGTACAAATGGGATATTGGAGGTTTTGTCGTTCCAAACAGCTAACAGTTCTAGTCCTGCAAAAAACCTCAACTCACCGCCTCGTATTGTCATTGAACAAGGCACATTATAATCAATTTGACTAAATAAAGCAAAATTATAAATAGTCACGACCCGCAAATCGACTCTGGGGCCATAAGGGTAAAATTGGAACTTTAATGTTCTAAAATCACGATAGCCATCTAATAAGTGATATCCTTAAGTTTAATAAGAAACTAATCTCATTTAAACCTTCAATTGCACTAATTAATCAGAATCCCCAATTAGGAAAATCCTACATTCCTCTCCAAAATTAACCCCAAAATTATACGGAATCGAAACAACAAATTGAACATTGCAATATGCCATTTTATCATTATCCAATCTATATCTACAATATCATAACATAAAGACTCCATCTTGGTCCCCAATTTCATTGATTAAAGCCACTTATTCATAAACATAATTCCTAGGTTCATTTTACCCAAAACATGGAAATAAACCTAGACTTAAGGATATAATCATAAATAAATAAAGAAAATTGATTAGAAACATTACCCCAAAGATGAAGATCATGAAAGACCTTGAAAAGCTTCTCCAAACCGAGCCTAGGTCTCAACCAAATGGAATATGAAAATTGATTTCGAAATGGCCTTTGAATCTAAGTCTGATACAGTGCTTCTGCGATTAAATGACCGCAGAAGCGGCTCAAATTAATGCACCCAATCGCAAAAGTGGATATGACTCCACAGAGTCGGATCGCCTTTGCGCACAAAATGCCGCAAAAGCGGACTTTCCCATCCTTCCAATGGCTCGCATATGCGGACCAACTTCCGCATAATCGGCTCCTCAGAAGCGGTCAATGGCTCGCTACTACGGCACACAGAAACCAGCATCTATAACAAAACTTACAAACTTTCATCAAACACTTCAAACTCACCCGAGACCTCTCGGACACAAACTAAACATGCTACCCATGAGTAAACGACGCTACGAACTTGTTTGCGCACTTGGAATTCTCATTCGACCAAGCTAAGGTCCATTTTTTGCGAATCCACCCAAAATCATCAATTTCACAATTTAGCAAATAATAACTCAAAATACGTCCGAACGTCTCGAAAAGCGAATCAAAGACATGATTAAGTCAAAAATGACATTCCAGAATTACTAGAAGCAACGAAACTCAAAAATGAACCCCTATGCTCATAAGTCAACTTCGAGTCAACTCTTTTCATTTATAAACTATCAAACTTGGATTTTTCTTCTGAAACCCATCAAATGCACCTTAGGAACTGTGCTACCCATCCCCGTGAGTTACAAACCCCACATAGAGTCTACTGAAAGGGTAATTTGGTCAATTTAAGGTCTTTAGCCAAATATGATCGGGCAAGTCGTTGCATCAGATACCAACTAAACAAATGTTCGTCATTGAATAGAGAGAAATGAAATGGGAGACGTACCGGAATTAGGAAAGAGGTGAGGGTATCTACTCCGTATATCAACATCGGTCTCCTAAGCAGCCTCCTGAATAGGGGATACTTCTGTTGCACCTTCAAAGAAGCAATCTCTTTTGACCTCAACTTCCTAACTTGTTTGTCCAAAATGGTCACAAGCTCTTCTTCGAACTCTAAATTCTTATTAAATAACACGGAGTCCCATTGGATGATGTAGGACGCATCAGCATGGTACCTCTTCAACATAAAAATATGAAATACTGGATGAATACTGAAAAGCCTAGTGGCAAAGCCACCTCTCCAAACCTCTGAAGAACCTCAAACAACCTGATATACCTCATGATCAACTTCCCTCTCTTGCCAAATATCATCATGCCCTTCATAGGCGAGACCTTCAATAGAACCCTATCACAAACCATGAACTACATATCTCGAACTTTTCAGTCTGCATATTCCTTTTGTCTACTCTGAGCCGTTAGGAGCTTATCCTGGATCATTTTCACTTTCTCGAATGAGTCTCTCAACAAATCGGTACTTCATGGCCTTACCTCAAATGCATGAAACCACTCAATCGAAGGACGACATTTTCTATCATATAAAGTCTCAAATTGTGCCATATCAATGCTGGAGTGATATCTGTTGTTGTAAGCAAACTCTGCCAAAGGTAAGAACTGGTCCCAATGACCACCAAAATCAATCACATAGGCCCGTAATATATCCTTCAAAAATTGAATGGTCCGCTCGGACTGACCAATTGTCTAAGGGTGAAACGTTGTACTAATATATAAATGAGTACCCAACTTATTTTGCAACATCCTCTAGAAATGAGAAGTAAATTGAGTACCTCAATCCAAAATAATAGAAATAGGCACCCCATACAATCGAACAATCTTTATAATATAAATCTTAGCCAATTTCTCAGAATTGTAGATAGTTTGGACCGAAATAAAGTGTGCAGACTTGGTCAACCTATCCACAATAACTCAAATGGCATCTAACTTGCCCAAAGTCTTCGGCAGCCCAACTACAAAATCCATAGCTATCCTCTCTCATACTCACTATCTTTTGGCTCAAGGCATCCGCCACCAGCCTTGCCCAGATGATACAAAATAGTCATATCATAATCTTTGAACAACTATATCCACCTGCACTATCTAGAATTTAAATCTCGCTGACTGAATATATGTTGAAAGTTGCGGTGATCGGTGAATACCTCATAATGAACTCTGTATAGATAGTGCCTCCAAATATTAAACGTAAAAACTATGATGCCAACTCCAAGTTGTAAGTGGGGTAGTTCTTCTCATGCATCTTCAACTCCTTCGATGCATAAGTTATCACTCTGCCCTCCTGCATCAATACACAACCCAAGACAATCCTCGAAGCATCACAATAAATGGTGAACTTCTTCCCCTCGATATATAGGGCTAAAATCAGGGCTGAGGTCAAAAGTGACTTGAGCTTTTGGAAGCTCCCCTCACACTCATCAGAACACTAAAAAGGCACATCTTTCTGAGTCAACCGAGTCAAATGAGAAGTAATAGATGAGAAATCCTTGACGAACCAACGATAGTAACTGGCGAGACCCACAAAGCTATGAAACTCGGTCATCGAAGTAGGCCTAGCCAATTTCTGACTGCCTCTATCTTTTTCGAATCCACCATGATACCCTCCGCCCCATAAACGCCATAGAACTGAGCTAAAACTCACATTTCGAAAACTTGGCATACAACTATTTTTCGTCAACAAACCAAGAACCACTCTCAAATTTTCTCTTAGTCCTTCTTATTCTTGGAATAAACCAAAATGTCATCAATAAAGACGATCATGAACAAATCCAAATAAGGCTTGAATATCACATTCATCAAATCCATAAAAGTTGTGGGGCATTGGTAAGCCCAAAAGACATCACTAAGAACCCATAGTGGTCATATCGAGTCCTGAACTTCTTTTTGGGAACATCTTCCACCCTGATCTTCAACTAATGATACCCAGACCTAAAATGAATCTTTGAAAATACTGAAGCATCTTGAAGCTAATCGAACAAATCATTAATGTGAGGTATCGGATACTTATTTCTGATGGTGATTTTGTTCAACTGTCGATAGTCGATACACATTCGCATAGTGTCATCCTTCTTCTTCAGAAATAGCATAGGAGCACCCAGAAAGACACACTGAGTCTAATAAAACCTTTGCCCAATAAATCTTATAATTGTTCCTTCAACTCTCTTAACTTCGTTGGAGTCATACGGTATGGTGGAATAGAAATGGGATGAGTACCCGACTCTTAATTGATACAGAAATCAATATCTTTATTCGGCGACATACCCGACAAATCCGTCGGAAAGACCTCAAAAAAAATCAAACATTATAGGAACAGACTCAAGTGGAGGAGTATCTACTCATATTCTGAATATACATCAAGTACGCTAAACAACCCTTATCCACCAACTTCTTATCTTGAAAAACAGAAATAATCTTCTTTGGTGCAAGGTTTGGAGAACCATTTTCATTCTAACCTTGGGATACCCGACATCGCTACAGTGACTATCTTGGCGTGACAGTCCAAGATTGCATGGTACAGTGATAACCAATACATACCTAGAATGATATAAAAATTTATCATATCCAATATAATCAAGTCTATCGAAGTATCATAACCTATGAAAGTAACCACATAGGACCGATAGACTCGATCTACTATCATAGAATCACCAACAGAGGTAGAAACATAAATAGGGACAGCAAGTATATCACACCACATATCTAGACCAACAGAGAAATATGTATACACATAGGAGAACGTAGAACTCAGATCAAATAATACTGAGGCAGACTGATAACAAATTGAGATGATACCTATAATGATTGCATTAGAAGCCTCAGCCTTTGGCCTATCAGAGAAAGCATAGAAGTGAGCACGTTCACACTCGGACTGAGTACCCTGACAACCATTGTGGCTTGAATATGCCCCCTCTCTACCTGTAGGGTCTGACCTCCCCCTCGACCATGTGACCCATCCGAAGTCACTAGGAGAACACCAACCTGAGAAAACTCATCGAGCAAACTCAGAATACGAGCCATAGTATCTTGTAAGATTATTGCAGCTATAACCACTGGCTGAGCATGGGCTGGCCCTAGCTACTCCTCATACTAATCATCCTGATGCACCATCTCCTGCTCATAGGATAAGGACCTAGCACGAG
Organism: Anisodus tanguticus; assembly: GCA_034509755.1. NCBI lineage: Eukaryota > Viridiplantae > Streptophyta > Magnoliopsida > Solanales > Solanaceae > Anisodus > Anisodus tanguticus. The sequence continues at coordinate 20,044,747 of CM067551.1, read as the reverse complement.
CCTAACACCACCCCTCGATGGTGTTGTCGCTCGGGGTCTACCTCTACCTCGTCCTCGATCTCTACCACAATGGTGCACCAAAGTGGCTAGTATCAGTGTCTCATCTCTCATCGCGTGTGTACAAGTCCTCACCATCTCTGAGAGAATAGAAAATAATGTCAAATATCAATTTGATCAAACTTAGCACGAAAAGAATGAAAGAAGTGAAGTTTCCTAAATGTCTCATAGCCTCTCTAAGATAAGTACAGACGTCTATGTACCAATCCATAAGACTCTACTAGTCATTGCTCTTGTACTTGTGAGACCGTTTAACCTAGAGCTCTGATACCAACTTTGTCATGACCTCCAAATTGACCCCGGGCCCATAAGGGTAAAATTGAAACTTTAATGTTCTAGAATCATGATAGCGATCTAATAAGTCATATCTTTAAGTTTAATCAGAAACTAATCTCGTTTAGGCCTTCAATTGCACTAATCAATCAGAATCCCCAATTAGGAAAACCCTAGATTTAACCCTAAAATTATACGGAATCAAAATAACAAATTAAACATTGCAATAGGCCATTTTATCATTACCCAGTCTATATCAACAATATCTTAACATAAAGACTCCATTTTGGTCCCCAATTTCATTGATTAAAGCCTCTTATTCATAAACATGAAACCTAGGTTCATTCTACCCAAAACATGAAAAAAAAAAAAAACCTAAACTTGAGGACATAATCATAAATAGATAAATGAACATTACCCCAAATATGAAGATGATGAAAGACCTTAAAATTCTTCTCCCAACCGAGCCTAGGTCTCAACCAAATGGAATATGAAAAGTGATCTCGAAATGGTCTTTTAATCTAAGTCTGATACAGCGATTTCGCTTCTACGGAATCGGACTCGCAGAAGCGGCTCGCTTATACAAAACAATGACCGCAGAAACAGCTTAACTTAATGCACCCAGAAATCACAAAAGCGGATAAGTCTCCACAGAGGCGGATCGCCTTTGCTCACAAAATGTCGCAGAAACGGACTTTCCCATCCTTCTCATGGCTCGCATCTGCGGACCAACTTTCACAGAAGCAGCTCTGCAAAAGTGGTCAATGGCTCACTGGTGCGGTACACCAGAAACTAGCAACTATAGCAAAACTTATGAACTTCCATCAAACACCCGAAACTCACCCGAGACCTCCCGGGGATAAATTAAATATGTTACCCAAGTGTAAACGACGCTATGAACTTGCTCGCGCACTTGGAATTCTCATTCGACCAAGCTAATGTCCATTTTTCTACGAATTCATCCAAAATCATCAATTTCACAATTTAGTAAATAATGACTTAAAACACGTCTGAACGCCTTAGGAAGCGAACTAAAGACTCGACTAAGTCTTAATGACGATCCGGAACTACCGAAAGCGATGAAACTCGAAAATGAACCCCTATGCTCAAAAGTCAACTTCGAGTCAACTCTTTTCATTTCTAAACTAGCAAACTTGGGTTTTTCCTCCGAACCCCATCTAATGCACCTCGAGAACCGTGATACCCATCCACGCGAGTCACAAATCCCACATAGAGTCTACCGGAAGGGTATTTTGGTCAAATTAAGGTCTTTATCCACTCTTCATTTTTATTTTGGTTGATAATCGTGGTGTTCGATCCAACTTGTGCATATCTCGACTAATTCCATGGGATATCTGCTACCTCCCACCAGCAATCGGTACTCCTCCTTATTTGACTAAATTAAAGATCTGACATTAATTTAACTTATATATTAAGTTTAGTAATAGCGGAAGAGAAGTGTTTTAGTAATAGTTGAAAGTTAATTTGGTAGAGAACACTTACATCAAAGTTTAAAAGTTGAAGTCCAATAGAAACAGAATGGTGTTAAATATTTTAGAATTTCCAAAATAGAAAGTCATATAAACTGAAAGGAGTGGAGTAATAACAAGAATTGACGTAAAGCGTAACCCGGGGCATAGCTGGATGACAAATGAGGGGAATTTAAAATCCAGCTGGAGGCTTGCAGCGTGGGTTCGAACCCTGGTGTGAGCAATTTGCTCTCTTCTGGGGTAGGACTTTGTAGGTGATATCAGTTGCTCTATTCTCAAACCCTGGTCATTCAGGCACATCCCGCAATTTATTGGTAGTGTTGAGGGACCGGGACTACTATCTCCAGGAATAGTCTGGCGTAAGCCGGGAAGCTGGATATAAAAAAATGGACGTAAGGAATCAAAATTCTAAAAGGCAGATAATCCATTAATCAATCAACTATGTTTCGGTTCAAAATTAATTGTAATCAGACGAAATGTATCATCTTTATACATTCCGTACTATTTGCTCCATTTCATTCCAACACAAATACGTGAGGCTGCGTGACTCAATCTCCGGCCATTTTCGCGGACGGACACGTTGTGATTGGGCGACTGGGGCAAAATGCGTACAGCCACTGTGATTTTCACTAACAATTAAAAAAGTTAGAAAAAGATGTTCGAAAAACTTTTGTATTCTGTAAAAAGGGAAAAGAGTTAAATTTGATGGAATGGATTTGCCTTCCGTTAATTAAAAAAAAGCCTAAAAAGAAAGGTTTGCCCTCGATTTATTGTTTGGGTCAAATATACTCTTATTATTACTACTTGGGGTTAAATTTGTCTTGAACTATGCGAAATGAAACAAATTTGTCCTTATGTTTAAAAGGTGGAAGTTTAGCACCTGGTAATGTCATGTGTCACGCAATTAAGGATTGATTTCTTATTTTAAAGAAAGATAAATTTGAACCTTTCACATAATTCATGAACAAAATTGACCCTTTCGCATAGTTTAAGGACAAATTTGATTTTTTCACCCTAATTTTGAGTTTTTCAATTTTTTTTCCTCATTTGTCTCTTCCAGCCATTATCTCTACCATCGATCACCCTTTCTTCCTCTTTCCTCCTTGTCTCTTCCTACCATCATTGTCATCATCACCTCCACCACCATCTTTTCTTCCCCTTTCTCTTTCTCTCTTCTCATCACCTCACCACCACCTACACTACTAGGCGGAAATATGCTAAACGACTTGAACATACAATATAAAATATTGTATAGCCGCATAGGGTCAAAGAAGGAAGAAATGGTGATTGGTGATAGAGGTAATGACAGGAAGAGATAAAAGAGGAATAAAAAATTATATAGTTGCATTAATGGGGTCGAATTATATATTTTTTTATATAAAATACATATTTGATAGAAAATTGTAAAAAATTGTATATTGTTTATATATTTGACTAATGAATATAAATTGTGTATACATATTTGATAGAAAAATGTGTATTTTTAATAAATTTGACTAATGAATATAACTCTTTTTTACCGTCCTGGCAAATGTGTAACCCCCCCCCCCCACCCAATGTATTACAAAATTTTCAAGTATACATTATTTCTTTGCGGGGGAGCGATTATACCCCTGAACAATTTTAAAGTGAAATTATGTACTTCCTCAAGGCTGATGTGACAGAGAGAAGTGTTGATGTAGCAAAGAGAGTATATTACACTCTCTCAAAGAGAGTGAGAAGCCAAAAAAGGTTAAAAATTTACTTTTATAATATTTTTCTATTAACCAAATATATTTTTTCTTTTTTTTTCTCTCCTTTATCATCACCTTGCCGCCACATCTCCACCACCATTATAACTTGCGGCACCACCTCCTCCAACACAACCAAAAGCCGCCACCACCCTTCGACACAACCAATACCGCCAACTCCATCACCACCGAAGCCATCCCATCCTCCAAATCTGCTACATGACCACCAACATCAATCTTTTCTTCAGATCTGCCCATCGGAATCACGACCCTTCAAACCCATTTTTCAAACTCTATATTTGCATTATGGGTTTCTTAATTTTATGTGGAATTTTGAGAGCTTGTGGTCGGTGGTGACGGTGGCATTTTATAGAGGAACTGTGGAAGTGGTAGCGGTGGTGATAGAGGATCCCCGCAAAGATATAATGTGTAGTTGGAGATCTGGTGATACGTTGGGAGGACATTTGGCCATTTTCTCTATATTCTAAATTAACTCATGCGATTTTGGAATTATTAGAAATAAATTTTAACAGTTTTGAAGCAAATGCCAGTGGTTGTATATATAGTACATGCACAAGTTATACGGGAATTAATGATACAGTACCTACAAAGTCAGAATTATTTCTTATTAGATATTTAATTTTAAAAAAAAATCCAACTCTAAAGTTTGATTTATTGTATTGAAACATAGTAGTATACAGTGTAGAATTAAATATGTGTTTATTTTGTCAAACAAAATAAATGAATGATTAGTATGTAAAGACTAGTTTTTTTCATTTGAGTTGTTTTAACTCCTTTACTGACATATGTATTTTTACCATATTTTATCCTGTTTAAATAACATAAATTCACTCATAATTAATGTGAATACATTGGTTATACGAAAGAGCAAAATAAAAATCAAACAGCATATTAATATTGTTGAATTTTGCGAGGAGATTATTTCTCCTGATGCTATATAGTACCAACTAAACATCTACTCCCACTACATTTTGATGGCTTTGTTTGGATTATGCAAATAGGAAAAAGAAGAAGAAACGAAAGGGTGGAAGAAAATATTGTTTGGGTATTTTCCATAATTAACAAAGACTACATTAATCGTGAATAAGATGGGAATTAAAGAGAAACAAAATCATATTGTATGAGCAAATTAATTAACAGTACGTGATATTTTTCTCAAGAGGTTTAGATTTTAAGTACTACTAAAATATAAAACAAAAATAGATTTTTATTTATCGTAGCATATGGTGATTAAGTTGATGTTACATATTCAAGATTGATGTTTTAAGTGAAAGCTTAGAGGCTCTTAAATGATACGTTTTGTTTTAATGCTCACGTGATCTTTTAAGAAGAACGGATCTGAAATTAAGTCAACTCATCATAATAAATTGAACAACTAAGAAGCTCAATTTACTACAATATTGCTTCTTCTAATGTTTGTCATAAGTACCTGTCGACAAGTCACATGCCAACTTAAATTAGACTTAGTAAAATGTGTTATCCAAGTTGTAGATTAAGTAATTACTACTACCAAGCAATAGGTTCATTAGTTAATAAGGTTCTAAGTTTCATCTTCGTCTATCACACGCATATTACGTGAAGAATAAAGTTAAAACTAAGTCAACTATTACTTTTAATTTGGATAACTGGAAAGCACAATTTACTATATACGTCACTTCATATATATTTGTTACTGTAAAATTGTATTAATCTCCCTTGAGGAGGTTTCTCATTAATACAAATATATATAGTGTACAATATGTAGAAACCTAGTACAATGGTGAATCCTCTTCCTACCATAATTCTATATCACTAAATATATACAAAATATATGAGATATATTCTAATTATGGTGGTGGGATTGAATTGGGATTCTAGACTTATTGTTTACACGTTAATACACCCCCTCAGTTTGAGCGGGAGGAGGCCGGATGCCGAGACAGGATTTGAAGTCGAGGAAGACCTTTCGTGAAGAAATCCGTGTACTGATATGAGGAAGGCACATGCAACACTTTAACATGACCGAGAGCAACCTTCTCACGAACAAAATGTATATCTATCTCAATATGCTTGGTCCGCTAATGCTGAACCGGATTATGAAATAAATAAATAGCGGATATGTTATCACAGTAAACCACGGACGTCTTACGCACGGGACAATGAAGTTCCAAAAGAAGGTTTCGGAGCCAACATATCTCAGCAACAACATTTGTAACTCCTCTATACTCAGCCTCGGCACTCGAGCGGGATAATGTAGCTTGTCTCTTGGCAGACCAAGAAATGAGATTATCCCCTAAAAACACACAATAGCCTGAGGTGGAGCGTCGTATGTCCGGATAGCCTGCCCAATCAGCATTCGTATATGCGGACAACCTGGTCGGTGATGAGGGGTATAGATGTAATACATAATCAAGGTGTCCTTAACATATCGAATGATGCGTTTAAGGGCAGTAAAATGAGGCTCCTTGGGGGCATGCATAAATAGGCATACCTGCTGAACAGCATAAGCGATGTCAGGCCTAGTGAAAGTGAGATACTAGAGTGCACCTGCAAGACTTCTGTACAGAACGAGTCACTGATATACCCAAAAAATAGCTCAACTTCCCCAAGTCAGTCATAGCAAATTCGGTCTTAAGTAGTGTAATAATCTCATTCTTTAACACATCAGAGGAGGCAGTAAGTACAATATCATCCACATGCAACAGCAAATAGGCAATGCTACTACCTTGATGGAAAATAAAGAAAGAATTATCGCACTTGTTGCAAACGAACCCAATCTGCATAATATACTGTGCAAAGCGATCATACCACGCTCTAGGGGCCTGTTTCAAACTATGAAGTGACTTGCGAAGACGACAGACATATTGAAGGTCTACTGGATGGACAAAACCAGGAGGTTGGTGCATATAAACAGTTTCTTTTAGATCATCATGTAGAAACGCATTTTTCACATCAAGTTGATGAATAGGTCAATGCTTACCCATAGCAATACTCAAAACTGTGCGAATAGTGGTCGGTTTCACAACCGGACTGAATGTCTCACCACAATCAATATCCTCCTGCTGATTAGTATTATTTTCCACAAGTCTAGCCTTATACCTTTCTAAGTCACCAATGTCTATGTATTTGTGATGAAAAAACCACATGCACCGGATCACATTCACCCCCTCCGGTCGCGGGACCAAATCCCAAGTGTGTTTTTTGTTAAAGCATTAAATTCCTTACACATAGCCGCATTCCAATTAGGGTCTAGTTTGGCTAATTTCGAGTTTTGGGAATTGGGGAAATTGTTTGTGTGGATAGGTTAAATTGGACTTTGGGTTTGAAAATCCCGTGTTGGGTGCGGGTTTCCATAGGGTGTGATAGGATAGGGTGGCTGTGTGCACTGGTGATTCAGGCTGATTCACGATGTGTGGTTAGGTGCGGGTACTGGTCGGAGTGTTGGGAACTGGGTATGGCCGCGGGTGACTCAATGTTTGGGTTCGACGGGGGATTGGGTGAAGGTATCGATCTGGGTAGATCGAGATGGGGTGAGATGGGCGAAGTAGGGTACGATGTCGGTGGGGAGTTGGTTCTGTAGTGATGATGTTGTGTTCTGATGTCGGTGGTGCGATGTGGGTGTGTAGTGGTTGAAGTGGCTACGGGGTTATCGTGAGAGTACATCGGTGACACTGTGGAAGGGTTGTTTGCCGGTGGTGATGCTGAGACAGTGGAGTTTTTTCCGGTAGTGGCAATCGGAGACTGGAGAGATGACGATGGCTCAGTGATGTGGTCGGTGGGAATGGCAGCAGATGGCAGAGCTGCCGATAGGTCGGCGGCAGTGGGTGGCAGTGACGGAGCTTCGGTGGTGGACTGACACAGTTCGCGGAGAATGACGGGAGAGATGTCTAACTTGTCAAGAAAGGTATAGTCCATTTTTTGGAATTTTTTAATGTCCGAAAAAGGAAATATGGTTTCGTCAAACGTAACGTGACGAGAGACGTGAATCTGACGGGTAGACAAGTCATAGCACATATAGCCCTATGATTTGACGGAAAACCTACGAAGATACACGGAGTGGTCCGGGGTGGCAGTTTATGAGAAGCGGTGGAGGCCAGATTGGGATAACATAGGCAGCCGAAAATCTAAAGATGGTCATAGGAAGGTATCCGTCGGTATAATATTTCAATTGGGGTCATGTCGTGAAGAGTGTTGGTAGGTAAAATATTAAGGACGTATTCTACCATTTTGATTGCATAGATCCAGAACGATGGAGGTAGGGAGGCATGAAACATGAGTGTACGAACTATGTTATTTATGGTGCGGATGATTCGTTCTGCTTTGCCATTTTGAGGTGAGGTGTGGGGACAGGAGAATCGGAACACCATACCATTATTTCTAAAAAATCGGTGAAACTGCGAGTTATTGAATTCATGGCCATTATCACACTGAAGAGATTTATGGTTTTCTCAAACTGTGTTTTAATAAAAGTACGAAACTCGAGAAATTTGGAAAACACCTCGGATTTAAATTTGAGTGGGTAGACCCAAATATAATGAGAAAAATCATCTAATAGTACAAGATAATATTTATGACCGAGGGAACTGGATATAGGGTATGTCCACAAATCAGCATAAATAATATCAAAAGGGGAAAACGTAATACTTGAAGATGATTTAAAGGGTAGATGAACATGTTTGCCTAAAGTGCAAGAAACACAGTGCTGGGCAAGTTTCCCATTATTACAATTAATAAAATTATTGTCTCTAAGAAAATTAAAAACTGGGGCACCTGGGGTGGTCTAGCCTATTATGCCAGGTTGACGGAGAGATAGCAGCAAGAGATATGGGAGAGCATAATCTGGAAGCGGAGGTGGATGTGAATGGATAGAGATCCTCCGTGTTATTGCATGTCGTAAGAGGTGTCCCCGTACAAAGATCATTCACAGTAAAACCAAAAGGGTCAAAGTCAACAGAGACAGAATTGGTACGAGTAAATGGCGGACAGATATTAGGTTCTTAATGATGTTTGGGGCATATAGGACATTTTTAAGGGAAAATGGTGGATGAGGCGGTGGTGTGTAGGCGGTACCATAACCTTGAATTGGAATGCGATAGTCGTTTCCAACAGTAATGTATTGAGGATGTTTTAAATCACATAGTTTGGGAATATTACCTGCAAAGTGGGTGAGGTGAGATGTGGCGCCCGAGTCCATGTACCAATTTTCATTGGGTTGCTGCAAGGTTAGACTGCTAAAAGTCTAGCCCAACTCAGTAGGGGCCAGACTAGAAGGGTGTTGTGGATACTGTTGCTGCGTGAAGTGGGCCTGGTGTGCCTGATGATGGGCTGGCGAGCTGTTGGAGCAAGGCCAATATCTTTTGTTATGGGTAAGGGTATTGGGCCACTGAAATTGAGTGATAGGGAGCCCAATGACCGGTCTGATGGGGAGCAACTGGCCTGTCTAGTGGTTCAACGGACTGGGCTACTTTGCACGTCTGGTTTCTTCTAATAATAATTGCGAACGGGCCTTGTTAAAACTGGACAACGGATCATCTTGTTGGATCATGGTGGCGAGAGTGTCGTACTCACCTTTTGGTAGGCCTGCAACTAAATGTAGGACCATCTTTGTTTCAGAAATAGGTGCGCCGATGTTGGACAATTGGTCTGCTATGAGTTTCAACTATTTTCAATAATCAGACATATTAGAGAAACTTTCAAGACGTGTATTATTGAACTGTTCTTCCAAATACACAGCACGAGTGTGCTTATTATCGTGAAAGATTTCCTCCAACCGAATCCATAATTCACGGCCTATGGCGTCGGTTTTCAGAATAGTAATGAGCAAGTTCGGAGGGATAGTACTATAAATCCACTGTTTGACAATGGCGTCTAGACGTTGCCATGTTGAGTCATCAACTTCAATGGGACGAGGAAGAGAATCGTCGATATGGTCAAGCACGTTATAGACACATGCATGAATACAGAATAGTTCAACCCAGGGAGAATACTGATTGTTCTCTTGATCAAGAATTATAGGGATGTAGTTCTTGATGTTAGTGACGGTAAGTGCTGGATGAACGGAGGATGATTTTGGTATGGTGAGGGTGACGATAGAAGAAGATGAGACTACGGTGGGGGTTGTGGGAGTAGTCATTATAGTGGATTATAGGTGTGGAAGAAGGAGAAAAGGGGACAAAAGAGATGGGGGTTCTCGGCCAACTATAGATTGCCGCCGGTGGGGAGGGTGGCGGAAAGAAAGAAGAATTTTAGGGGTTTAGGGTTTTTGCTCTTGATACCATGTAAGATTGTATTAATCTCCCTTGAAAAGATTTTTCATTAATACAAGTATATATAGTGTACAATATGTAGAAACCTAGTACAATGGTGAATCATCTTCCTACCATAATTCTATATTACTAAATATATACAAAATTTATGGGATATATTCTAATTATGGTGGTGGGATTGAATTGGAATTTTAGACTTATTGTTTACACGTTAATAGTTACATGTACTTGTTGACAAGTCACATGACTTACAATTAAACTTCATAAGCTTGTTATCAAGTATTAATTCATTAGTTATCCGATGGTAATCATCAGCAGATTAAATACTAACTATATAGGAACATATAAAGTACAAAAATTGTTTTATGAATTCAGTTTTTGTAGCTTATGGTGTAAAAAACATTATTTAGATGTTATTCAGCCTGTTCAACAAGTTAATTTCCTACTTTTACTATTACTAACTTGTCCTTAGTATATAAACTTACCTAGCTGTAGTTGGCTTCTCAGACACTTCTTTTTAATAATTCCTTTTTTTACTTTTTTGCCTATTTCACATTGAAATCCCCCATTCAATCGCGGTGCGATGGTCTCAAAAAGCTCAATCCTCTAAGGCTGAAACGAGTCCACCCTCCAACCGGTTCCAGCACATCCAACTTATGCAATATTATAAATATGAAACCAAGGAAATAAAAAAATCATGCATTTCCCAAAATAATGGATCTAAAATTAGGTCAACTTATTTTCTAACTGGGGAAATACACTACATTAATTTATTGGTCAAAGTGTTTCAATCTAGCTAAATGAATTAAGCCTCAAACAACATTTTTTTTCCAGAGGTGGGAGATAAGTGTATCATTTTAAAATGGAGCCAACCCAGGCAAGACTTGATAAAAACAAGTTAAAATATGATAAAGAAAACAATATAAAAAGGGAACTGCAACTATTTCAGAGAGTCAATGATTATTAGCTAGCGGAGTCTATAAATTACGCTTTTTCTTTGTGAGGGGGAAAGTTCCAAAGGCGAAACCCCCCACCTGTACCAGAGGCTCCTTGGCCAGGTGGGATGTAAATCGAGGGATATGCGCGAGTGGCAGCCCTGCAAGGGAGAGGACCAACGGGACATGAACCCAGCAACAACTCTTGCAATATTTTAGCAAAGACTGTCACCACACGGATTCAAACCCGCGACGTCGGAGTGGTTGTACCCCAATCACCTTGCCACTTACCAACTCGCATGTGCCCCCGGGCTAAATTACGCCTTTTCTAAAACAATAAGATGCTCACACAAATACTTTCGTAAAGCGTTAAGCATATCCTAACATGGCATTTGTTAAGCTTGTTGTTGTTTTCACTATTCTTTGTTGGTACTCTATTGTACTTTATAGAGCAATACGGGAAGTAATAACTATTACAAATGTTCGAAAGGATAAATAAATGGTCAATCTTCAAAACTGCCGCATGTGTGTTGTGTCTTGAATCATGATCACCTTGCAAAGACAATGTTGAGAACTGCCGCAAGTTTGTTGTGTCTTGAATGTTGATATCCTGAAATCAAGAAACAACTAAATCTGGATGGTTACAACGTTGTATGTTGAGTCGAGGATAGCCCTCTATCCTTAAGACAAGATTGCCCCGTATATATGCTTTTACGTTAGCGGGCAATAGTCTCCCAAGATAAAACAACACTTTAATCTCAACACTACAAAACCAATAGGTTGAGTCTGCCGAATAAAACAAATATGAATCGACTTGCTGAAGATATGGAATAGGAAGGAAGAGATTTTATCTACTCTTCTCTTTTGTCTCTGTGTATATAGTGTGTCTCTGTAGTGTATATCTTGTGTATATGTAAGGGTTTGGTCACTATTTTTCAGCCACTGTTTTGCTGAATTTCAGTCACTGTTTCGTGGCTTTTTGATGTCTGTTTTTCGTGTGTTTTCAGTCTTCTGTGCAGTCCAGAATTGAGGCAACAACTACTCAATATATAGCATGGAAGAGGGGCTGTCCAACTGCCAAAAACAAGGCTGTAATGGCCATTAAGGGAGGCCATTAAAACAGCCAAGTAATGGCTGTTAAGGCCATTGAAAGAGGCTACCCAAATGCCCAAGTAATGGGCTGTTAATGGAGGAGTTAATCAGCCAAGTAATGGCTGATTAATGCCTCAAAAAACAGTTCCAACGGAGGCAGAACCAACTTTCCAGAAACTCTGGGGACCAAACTGTAAATATTGAAACTTTAGGGACCAAACTGTACATATGAAAGAATTCAGGTCCAAACTGTACATATGAAACTTCAGCAGAGTTCTCTGGTCCAAAAAGATAATATAAGAAAGTCCCCACAGACCCGAGCACGAGCCCGGACGGGCGGCGCGCGTGTGGGCTTAGCCATGAACCCAAGCACATCTAGGTCTTCCCTCCTTTAAACACATGGGATACCCCTTGGGGTCCCAAACCCTTTACCACATTAGAGACTTATATAGAGAGCAATTCTTCCTATTCCCACCGATGTGGTAGATTTGTCCCACACCACATTTCCATGCCTCAAACACCTTACTTCGTAGACCAATATCTCTTTCATTTCTCAATCAAATTTGACGATTCTTGTCCCTACGGTCATCTACTCACTTCGTAGATCATGCATGTGCGAAGAGACAAGGTCTCAAACATGTGGAACACTAGTGTTTAATTCATCAAAGATGGGTGGACGCATCTCTCCGCCAAAGGCAAATTTCCAACATTCTTCTCGTGGCAACCACAAGTTAGTATCTATTTCTCTTTATCTCTAGATTGAAATTCCATATTACTATCCTTTTTAATCACTATGATCTTATCTAGAGGTACATAAATGGTTGTGTGTGTGTGCGTATTTATATATGTCATGAAATTTTTATGTATGGATATGTATATATACATGTGTTTCTATATGCATGATATTTAACTGAATATGTGTTATTCAAGTTACACCACTCATATATAGTTAGATTTTGATAATTCTAACAATGAAATATTTCAGGTAATATGTCATGGTGGTCAAAGACGCAATTTGTAGTTGCACGGAATGTTGATCATGATCTGTCAGGAGTCGAGAGGAGACTACTTCCACAACTTCATACTTGTATGAGAGATTGTTCTTCTGATAGTGATTGTTGGGTTTGTTGTTATTGTACATCAGTGCTAGATACCCAGAACACGTGTACTGCGATAATGTGGTAGTGTTCCATTACGACGAATTCTACCACATGAATAACAATGGCCGATTTGAATAAAAGGCTGGCTCGGCTAGCTTTTAGTACTTGTATGACTCTATATTATCCGGTTTACAAATTTATTCACGAATGTAATACCACAAATGCAACCTCTGGGTTAGCTCCTTTATCTTGCTATTTTATTTATAATGAGTCAGTTGTTAGAAATCTTACGGAAAATACTTAGCACGAAAGTGGAATTCTAGAAAGGTTGAGCGTGTCAAAAAAAATTGTACTTAAGGATATTTCACCCGGTATAGGTGTATCCCTCAAATTTCAACAAGCTCTTCTAATATAAAATTAGAAATCAGAATCTAAAAAAGATTTAATAATATAAAAACCCTGTAGGAAATTTACTAATGTAGAATTAAGTATATCTCATTATTTATGACTCAAACAATTGGGGCCCCGCACGTCGGAAACGTCGTTTCCACACACGTACACACGTAGTGCCAAGTATCGCAAATTTCATTAGTGAAAAAGATTTTGGTACGTATGTAATACGTTTGAGACATAAAATGATGGACGGTTATTGGCCAAATGACAAAGTATTCCACGTTGGTAAACGAAGGAAGAAGTGTAAGATGAATCGAGTCGGAAATCATCGCGGAGCCGTGAAGGGCCGCGGCGCAACACCGTCCGAGCCGAGGCGCGAGGCACCGAAGCGCCACGGCGCTAATTGGGTGGCCAGTCACTGGAGCCTCGGTGCCGCGGCGCTAATTCACAAGCCGCGGCGCTTCGAAGGCAGAATGTGGCGACGGGAAGTTGGAAAGTTCTGACCTTTGGGCTGGTTTTGGAGCATTGAATCTCCATTACTTGGCACATGAATTCAGTCATTATTTGGCTGAATGTAACCCCTCAATAAGTGTCATTACATTGGCTATTGAAGGTCATTAGTTGGCTAGTTGAGGGGTCATCTTCTTACACTATAAATTGAGGCCTTTGGCTCAATTTTTGAAGACTACACTTAGAAATATTTACAGAATTTTCTAACATCTTCTTCTTCCTCTGTAGCAAGTTTACTACACTCAAAGTTCTTCAAGAGTAACACTTGAGTTTCATTTGCTCAATTGTTAAGTTGTTGTTGTATCTTGAGAGACTATTGCCCAACAACATAAAAGAAAATATACGGGGCAATCTTGTCTTAAAGACAGAGTGTCATCACTCGACTCAGCAAATAACACAAGGAGTTTGTTTCATTCTTGATTTCCAGTTTTGTTGTAATCTTTAGTTTATCCTTTCTAGCAATTGTAATATTTACTTACTTCCCGTTTCCTGCAATTGTTGTATCCCACAATTTTAAGACAAGATTTGTTGTAAGTGCTTAGAAAGATGACTGGAAAAGAACAACTCGCTTCTGATTCTGCTGGTGCTGCTACTCAAGGCAACTCATTTGCCTTCCCCACTGCTCAAGGCACACCCAATGCCTTTCCGGCTGCTCAAGGCTCATCCAACGCCTTTCCTGTTGTTCAAGGGAACGTTGTCGTTCCTCCACCCACTTGATTCCACCATGAACGGCCTGAAAAGTTCATGGGCTCCAACTTCAAGAGCTGGCAACAAAAGATGTTATTCTATCTGACTGTTATGGGAATGGCTCGTTTCCTAACAGAAGATCCTCCACAAGCTGGAGATAAAGTGGACCCTTCGCCTACCGAAACGGTTGAAGGGGGCCAAGGTATCCATGTCATTAATGGCATGAAGATGGTTTTTGATGCATGGAGTCATAGTGATTTCATATGTAAGAACTATATTTTTAACTGCTTGTGAGACTCACTCTACACGGTGTATTGCACCATTGGCACTGCCAAAGAGTTATGGAAAAAACCGCAAAAGAAGTACAACGCACAAGATGCAGGTACTAAGAAATTCATCATTGAGAAATTCCTGAAATTTCAAATAGTGGATAGCAAATTGTGATGTCCCAAGTCGAGGAATTCCAAATGATTCTACATCACCTGGATTTGGAAGGTATGAAACCAAATGAGCAGTTTTTTGTTGCATCACTGATTGAAAAGTTACCTCCCTCGTGGAATGAGTTTATGAGTTACTTAAAACTCAAGACAAAGGAAATGACATTTGAAGAACTTATTATCAAACTCCAGATTCAGAAAGATAACAAGAAGGCCTTGCCTAAGGGAAAATAACCCGCTGAGGCAAAGGCAAATCTGGCTGAGGCCAAAGGGAACCCAAGCAAGAAGCACAAGTTTCAGAAAGACGGCAAGACCCAAGCAGCGGAGAAGTTCAAAGGAAACTGTCACCACTATAGGAAACCTGGTCACATGATCAAGGACTGCCTCAAGCTCAAGACTAAGCAATAAGAGAAGGCCAAAGCTAAGGGCAAGGCACAGGCTAACGTCGTCAAAGATAGTTTTCTGGACGACATGATTGAGGAGTTCTCAGCGGTTGTGGTAGAAGCAAACCTTTTTAAGAATCCCATGAAATGGTGGAAGGACACGGGTGCTACAAGACACATCAGTTCCAATAGAGATGCCTTCTCCACTTATACACCAGTTACAAAAAAGAAGTTGTTCATGGGTAATAATGTTTCCTCTGACGTGCTGAGGGTAGGAAAGGTAGTCTTGAAGATGACTTCTGGAAAGGAGCTCACCCTGAAGGAGGTGATGCATGTCCCTGAGATTAGGAAAAAATTTTCAGGTCATTTATTGTTTAATGCTGGTTTTAGGCTAGTGTTTGAGTCCAATAAATTTGTGATCACCAAGAATTAAACATTTGTGGGAAGGGGATTCATCTGTGAAGGCCTCTTCAAAGTTAACGCCATGTCTGTATTACGTGCAAGCAATAATATTGAACCTTCTTCTTACTTGCTTAAGTCCTCTAATTTATGGCATCATAGATTAGGACATGTTAACTACAAGTCCATCCAAAGGGTGGTAAAGTTGGAGTTGTTACCGTCTATCGATGTACACCCTCAATATAAGTGTGAGGTGTGCGTAGAGACAAAACTCACAAAGATTCCTTTTCAATCTGTCGAAAGCATACCGCTCCTCCAGAACTTATTCACACAGATATATGTGATTTGAAGTTTGCACAAACTAGAAGGGGGAACAAGTACTTTGTGACATTCATTGATGATAGCACAAGGTATTGTTACCTTTACTTGTTGAAAAGTAAAGATGAAGCGTTCCGACATTACAAAGAAGAAGTTGAGAACCAACTAAGCATGCAGATTAAATCCATTCGTAGCGATAGAGGGGGAGAATACGTAAGCGCCATTTGAGGAATATTATGCCCAATCAGGCATTGTTCATCAAACGATGGATCCATACTCACCTCAGTAGAATGGTGTGGCAGAACGTAAGAACTGCACATTGAAGGAAATGATGAATGTATTGCTCATCAATTCCGGTCTTCCCCAAAATATGTGAGGAGAAGCCGTCTTTACCGCTAATACGATTCTTAATAGAGTCCCACCTAAGGGTAAGGACAAAACTCCATATGAATCATGGAAGGGAAAGAAACCCACCTATAAATATTTAAAGGTGTGGGGTTGTTTGGCAAAGGTCGAAGTACCCAAGCCAAAGCAGGTCAAGACTGGGCCTAAGACTGTAGATTGTATTTTCATCGGATATGCAAATAACAGTAGTGCTTATCGCTTCTTAGTGCATAAGTCAGATATTCCAGATATTCACAGGGGTACAATCATGGAATCAATTAATGCTCAATTCTTTGAAGATACTTTTCCTAGAAAGGAAAAAGACATAACCTCTCGCAAACGAAGTTATGAACAAAGCTCTCAGGAACCGGGAGTCGTTGACTTCCCGGATCTAGATGGTTCAGATCTAGTGGACTTCGAAGTGGCTGAATATCCGGAATTTAGTGTTCTAGATTCTCAGAACTTGGAGACTCCGGAGATAGAACCAAGGTGAAGTAAAAGGGTTAGAAGGATAAATCCTTCAGTCCTGACTTTGTAGCTTATATGGTTGATGACGAACCAAGGACAATTATTGAAGCATTGTCAACTCCAGAGGCACCGCTCTGGAAAAAAGCTATTGAGAGAGAAATAGACTACATCCTGCATAACCATACTTGAGAGTTGGTTGATCTTTCTCCGAGAAATAAATCGTTGGGTTGTAAATGGATACTCAAACGGAAGTATAAAGCAGATGGGTCTATATATAAGTATAAGGCCAGGTTGGTAGTCAAGGGCTATCGGTAGAAGGAAGGCCTTGATAATTTTGACACGTACTCCCGAGTGTCTCGGATGACGTCTATACGGGTATTCATTTTGATCGCAGCGTTGCGTGACCTTGAGATACATCAAATGGATGTCAAGACAGCCTTCCTAAATGGTGATTTGGAAGAAGAAATCTATATGGAACAACCCGAGGGGTTTGTGGTTCCAGGGCAAGAGAAGAAAGTCTGTCGGCTTGTCAAATCTCTGTACGGGCTTAAACAAGCCCCGAAGCAATGGCACAAAAATTTGATAGTACTCTACTATCGAAGGGTTTCTCCATTAATGAGTGTGACAAATGTGTCTACATGAAAGGTAATTCTGACTCGTTCGTCCTGATATGTTTGTACATAGATGACATGTTGATCACATGGAGCAGTTCTAGCTTGATTCTAGAGACTAAGAACATGTTGAAACAATGCTTCGACATGAAGGATATGGGTATCACAGATGTCATCTTAGGGATAAAGATCTTTAAGATGTCTGACGGACTGGTCTTATCGCAGTCTCACTACATCGAGGATGTGTTGAGAAAGTTCGAGATGTTTGACAGTTCGCCTATGAAGTCACCAATGGATAGAAATCAAAAGCTTGATAAAAATTATGGTTCACCCGTATGCCAGGAGCAATATGCACAGGTGATTGGGAGTTTGATGTACATAACAAACTGCACCCAACCTGATATTGCTTATGCAGTCAACAAGTTGGCTAGGTTTACCCGTAATCCGAGTAATGATCATTGGAAGGCGTTGAATTGGGTACTACGATACTTGAAATACACGCTAACTTACGGGTTGCATTATTCGAGATATACAGCTGTACTAGAGGGGTACAGTGATACAAACTGGATATCTGATAGGAGAACATCAAGTCCACCAATAGGTATGTATTTACAATTGATGGTGGTGCTGTGTCTTGGAAATCCTCTAAGTAAACTTGCATCACCCGATCCACGATGAAATCGGAGTTTATCGCTTTAGACAAAGTAGGAGAAGAAGCTAAGTGGCTTCACGACTTCTTAGAGGATGTTCCTTGTTGGGACAAACCGTACCTTCTGTAATGATTCACTGCGATAGTCAGTCGGCTCTAGGAAGGGTACGGAGTTCTATGTACAATGGCAAGTCTCGTCATAATCGACGGAGACATAAGACCGTTAGGCAGCTGATCACCACGGGTATAATATCCATTGATTACATAAAATCAAAGGATAACATAGCGGCCCACTAACAAAGGGCTTACCCAAAGATCAGATGTTCTACATGTCTAGGGGAATGGGCTTAAAACCCAAGGTATAAGGACCAATACGGTGGTAACCCAACCTTACTGACTGGAGATCCCAGGAATTAGGTTCAATGGGAAAACTAAGCAGTAAAGGTTCAGTTGAGCAATTCGGTGGAAGCATGAACACTTCGGATAGTGATTCTTGTAAAGAAACGCCAAATCCAAAGTCGTTTCCGCGATAGACTATAAGTGCTATCTGTTGTTGTGGGTAAAGGTTTAAGTTTCCAAAACCAATAATGATCCTCACCGGTTGAGGTTAGGTTTGGGGAAACTTTTAATGGTTCCTAACACTTGTAAAGTGGGGTATAGCAGGATACCTTATAGGAGACCACCTATTTAAGTGCGAGGACATGCCACCTCAAATGAACGCACTTAAGAATCCAAGAAGTGTCCACGGCCACAACGGACAAAACATTACGAAGAACAGAGTAAGGGAAGTTGTTGTGTTGGTACCGTTGACTTGGCTTACACTAAACACTGACGGTTCAAGACATCACATTCACCGCGCAGTAAGTAAGTCCATGGTATTTAACTATGGAAGGTTCAAAGTGGAAGCTACCTATCCAAATGCAACATCGGTAAGTTGAAATATTGATGGAAAAGGCACCATGTGAGTGCGCCAAAATCACTTTCAAGAGGGGATTGTTGGAAATTTACTAATGTGGAATTAAGTATATCCCATTATTTATGACTCAAACAATTGGGGGCCCGCACGTCAGAAATGTCGTTTCCACACACGTGCACACGTAGTGCCAAGTATCACAAATTTCATTAGTGAAAGAGATATTGGTACGTATGTAATATGTTTGAGACATAGAATGATGGACAGTTATTGGCCAAATGACAAAGTATTCCACGTTGGTAAACGAAGGAAGAAGTGTAAGATGAAACAAGTCAGAAATCACCGCGGAGCCGTGAAGGGCTGCGGCGCAACACCGTCGGAGCCGCGGCGCCGGAGCCGCGGCGCTAATTGGGTGGTCAGTCACTGGAGCCTCGGTACCGCAGCGCTAATTCACAGAGCCGCGACGCTTCGGAGGCAGGATGCTGCGACGGGAAGTTGGAAAGTTCTGACCTTTGGGCTGGTTTTGGAGCATTGAATCTCCATTACTTGGCACATGAATTCAACCATTATTTGGCTGAATGTAACCCCTCAATAAGTGTCATTACATTGGCTATTGAAGGTCATTAGTTGGCTAGTTGATGGGTCATCTCCTTACACTATAAATTGAGGCCTTTGGCTCAATTGTTGAAGAGTACACTTAGAAATATTTACAGAATTTTCTAACATCTTCTTCTTCCTCTGTAGCAAGTTTACTACACTCAAAGTTCTTCAAGAGTAACACTTGAGTTTACTTTGCTCAATTGTTAAGTTGTTGTTGTATCTTGGGAGACTATTGCCCGACAACGTAAAAGGAAATATACAGGGCAATCTTGTCTTAAAGACAGAGTGGCATCACTCGACTCAGCAAATCACACAAGGAGTTTGTTTCATTCTTGATTTCCAGTTTTGTTGTAATCTTTAGTTTATCTTTTCCAGCAATTGTAATATTTACTTACTTCCCGTTTCCAACAATTATTGTATCCACAAACCCAACATAATAAAATGTAGGAGGAAGATTTGCTCTTAGTATTTCATCTCCCACCATGAAAGGACTACTTGACAATATATAACAAGTAACTGACTTATCCTTGCTAGTCAAATAACGTCAGGCCAAATAATGAGTAGTAATTGCAATTCAGTTACTTTAGTGCAATGAATGAGAAGAGAAAAACTGGTTAGTCTCAATCAGCTAGCCAGTAGTGGTAACGGTAATATAGAGGATTAATATTAATCAAGAATGCTCTCACAAGAGTCTGTTGAATTGATCAATAAAAACGGACTTTCAACGGTAGAGAAATGGACAATATTTCTCATTAACAGAGTCATTTAAGACTAATCAATTGTTGGAAACTGATATTTGAATATTCACTTTTGAGATACTATAATATATTTTTTAACAATCCTCCACATATCTTAAAAGTAATATTAAGGAATAGAGCTAAATAAAAAGTTTTGATGTTTTTCACGTATCACAAAAGGAAAAGAACGAGGAAGAACATTTTGCTAAGTTTTTATATTAGTACAATGCATCGAATTCGGTGTCGCGTAAATTATGAGCCAGACCTACAT
Organism: Anisodus tanguticus; assembly: GCA_034509755.1. NCBI lineage: Eukaryota > Viridiplantae > Streptophyta > Magnoliopsida > Solanales > Solanaceae > Anisodus > Anisodus tanguticus. Next base: position 20,024,044 of record CM067551.1, on the reverse strand, counting down.
AAAATAAGATTATATTTACAGAATGATTTGTGAAGTTTAGAACTTCTATGAATCAAGTATTCTTTTGTAAGCACATGGCCTTATTCTATCATATTATACTTGCACAATCTTTGTCGTTATAACGGTTTTGCGCTAAGAGGTCATGCGCGTGTCCTGATATTCATGTGCTCTAGAAATCTGTCACAATTTCATAGGAGCGGCACTACTCCACACTCATATAGTTCAATCATCAAGTGTATTCTGAAGAGCAATACACCACCTATAAAAGATATGAATTAGATTAAGAATTTAACTCAACCTCAATTAGCCTCGCAATAATGCACTATATTCACACATCATAGGAAAGTACATAACTTAATAGTGCACTTTTGATCAATTAATGACTTGTTATTACCCATATGAACATAATTAATAGGATCTCCATTCACATAGCTAGGTTGGGGTACCATCATTGTTGATCTTATTAATTGACAAAAGTCTCGTTCTCCTTGATGTTTCTTTTATTCCTGTGAATCAGCCAAATTCAGCTCAGACTTAACACAATTATATAAATTATCACATCTTATAGCAGCTGCTCTTATCACAATTTCAACACAAAAAATATGTTGATTTTGTTTCAATATGAATACTAAGTGTTTCTTAGCCACTCAACCTCATAACCAACTAATTCTAAAGCCCCAATTATGATATCATTATTGATATGTTTTGCTTGGTTGATTAATATGTTATTACACCCTCACAAAAGGTGAATACATAGTTTCTAGTAGATTTTATCTCATCTGAATCAAAGATTCAGTTATCATCACTGTATCTCACTGATACAGTGGAAAATTCACTACACTCAATATCATAATTGAGGTACCTCTCAAATATGATTTTTAAGAAATATAAATCAACTTCATCATCAATGTTTTTTTTTCAAAATAACCTCAAGAGAAGAAATAACATCAAAATATATTTTGGAATTATTTTCAACAAGATAAGTGTAAAACTCGTCACCAATTGTTTTTTCCCCACAAAATCGAGTAGCAAAACGCCTTCACACTTTCAAATATTTTAGTCTAAAAGATAATCTTTCCAGAATTCATAAGGGGTTTTTCAGTCTTGTAGGACATCCTATTTTGTATGCGGCATACAAATTTATACACTAAAAACATATAAAACATTATCACTATTTCTAAAAAATAATTTGAACAATAAAACACAAAATATTATTAGTTTTCTTTAAAAAATCTCTCAACATAACTCTAGTAAAACACTATGACCCCGACAATTTCAAAAAAAATTTAGATAGGAGGATAATGTTTTCATTACAAACTTATCATAAAACATTTATCTAAAAATAGTGAGCACAAAATAAATTATGGTTACATTATTCATATCTCATAAATATGTTATTTAGATTGATGCAACCTTATAATACTCAAATAAAATCTTCACTTGAACTTTTTTTTCAAAAGCCATAATTCCACATAAATCAAATTGGCCCGAATTTTAAAGCCATGTATTAACTCTGCTAATGCCAATATCATTTAAAAGTGATTTTAAGAACGTTTTCACCAATGTAAACAAAATCATTCTTCTTCTTCAATTTGAGGTAGTGTCATAATCATTTTATTAACACAAAGATGCTTAATAACACCACAATCTAACACCCAATATCTAACATTAATCTTAAGATTCGCTTGAAAATGATCACTATAATTATATCATCCGCTTAGTCAAACTTATTTTTACTTAACAGGATTATCATTTCTCCGAATCTTCTTCTACATTTAGGAGTATGATGACTTAATTTGTCCCACAAAACAATTGTTATTTCTATTAAAAATAAGCTATATATATATCATTCTTCCCTCATAACAAAGTGTCAATCATCAGTAAAAAAGAACTTGAATGAATAATTCTTTAAACCATAACAATGTTAATAGTAACCTTAAGTACTTCAAGTCAAAGGAACAAAACATTGTAAACAATAGATTATCCCAACTATTATTTGGGTCTAATAATAACCAGGCTTTGTCAAAGCATAAGTTGTTGGTCTAAGATCTACTCTATATACAAGAATCTTGTTTAAAGGAAATGTAAAATTGAAACTTCCTCAAATATCATGCAGCAACATGCACAACACGCCTTTTTTTTTCAACTGATAAGTAGATAGGACATGCAAATCAAATTATTAGACAGTGATACAACTACTTCAAAAGATTACCAATCTGTTCAAATACCATTTAACTGATTATCAATGATTCAAGGAGAGATAATAACCATGCTAATTCAAAAGTTAAACGCAATTAAACTGCAAAAATTAAAGCTTGGAACACATACCTTAATCTCTTGTAAAAGAAAATTTATTTTGTCTTACATGTTGACATTGGTTGGATTTACCGGTCCTCTATATCTTGTTACAATTGATTTTCCGTTAGAATAAATTCATAAATATCCTTAAGATGGTTTGAAATCTTACGAAAAATAGTTGATTACGAAAACCATAGTAAATTCTTGAAAGCTTGAGGCAAATCAAAAGACAATGTCCTGAAGGATATTTCACCCAGTATAGGTGTTTCCCTCAAGATTCAACAAGTTCTTCTAATATAAAACTACGAGCCAGAATCTAACATAGATTTAATAATATAAAAACACCAACATAATAAAATGTAGGAGGAAGATTTACTCTTAGTATTTCATCTCCCACTATATATATATATATATATATATATATATATAAGAGAAGTTATAACAAATTGACTTATCCTTCCTAATCAAATAACGTCAGGCCACATAATGAGTAGTAAATGTAATTCAATTACTTTAGTGCAATGAAAGAGAAGAGAAAAAGATGGTTAGTCTCAATCTGCTAACCAGTAGTGGTAACGGTAACATAGAGGACTATTATTAATCAAGAATGCTCTCACTAATGCTAATAAAGAGTCTGTTGAATTTGTCAATAAAAATGAACTTTCAACGGTAGAGAAATTGACAATCTTTCTCATTAACAAAGTCATTTAAGACTAATCAATTGTTGGAAACAGATATTTGAATATTCACATATCGCAAAAGGAAAAGAACGAGGAAGAACATTTTACTAGGTTTTCATATGAGTACAATGTATCGAATCTGGTGTCGCGTAGACTTTAAACCACACCTAAATAAAATAAGATTATACTTACAGAATAATTGGTGAAGTTTAGAACCTCTATGAATCAAGATTTTTTTTTGTAAACCCATGGTCTTATTCTATCATATTATATTCGCACAATCTTTGTCGTTATCGCGGTTTTACGCTAAGAGGTCATGCGCGTGTCCTGAATTCATGTGCTCTAGAAATCTGTCACAATTTCATAGGAGCGGCATCACTCCACGCTCATATAGTTCCAATCATCGAGTGTATTCGGCAGAGCAATACACCACCTATAAAAGATATGAATTAGATTAATAGTTTAACTCAACCTCAATTTACCTCGCAGTATTGCACTATATTCACACATCATAGGAAAGGACATAACTTAATAGTGCACTTTTGATCAACTAATGACTTGTTATTATCCATATGAACCTAATTCATAGGATCTCCATTCACATAGCTAGGTTGGGGTACCATCATTGTTGATCTTCTCAATTGATAAAAGTCTCGTTCTCCTTGATGTTTCTTTTGTTGGAAATTTACCTTTGGCGGGGAGGTGCATCCACCCATATTTAATGAATTAAACACTAGTGTTCCACATGTTGGAGGCTTTGTCTCTTCTCACATGCATAATCTACTAAGTGAGTAGATGACCGTAGGGCCAAGAATCGTCAAATTTTGTTGAGAAATGAAAGAGATATTGGTCCACGAAGTTAGGTGTTTGATGCATGGAAATATGGTGTGGGACAAATCTACCACATCGGTGGGAAAAGGAAGAATTGCTCTCTTTATAAGTCTCTAAAGTGGTAAAGGGTTTGGGACCCCAAGGGGTATCTCATGTGTTTAAAGGAGGGATGCCCTAGATGTGCTTGGGTTCAAGGCTAAGCCCACACGCGCGTCGCCGCCTGTCCGGTCGGGTCTGGGTCTTGGGTCTCGGGCTGTGGGCTGTGGGGACTTTCTGATATTATCTTTTTGGACCACAAATTGCTTAATATTTACAGTTTGGTCCCTAGAGTTTCTGGAAAGTTGATTTTGGGAAAGACGGAAGGCAGAAACTTTCTGCCTACCATTTGGACTATTTTTTGGAGCATTAACCAGCCATTACTTGGCTGTTAACTCCTTCATAAAAAGCCCTTCTTCATGACCATAAATCAGCCTCTCTAATGCCATTAACAGCCCTCCTAATGACTATTTACAGCCATATTTTGGGCAGTTGAACAGCCCTCTCGTGATGCTATATATTGAGTTGTTTTGGCTCAATTGTGTAGACAAATACAGTGACATAAAATAGCAAAAACAGACACGAAAAACACTACACAAAACAGTGACGAAAAACTGCAAAACAATGTTGAAAAACAGTGAGTAAAGACACTCATATACACAAGATATACACAACAGAGACACATTATATACACAGAGACAAAATAGAAGAGTAAACAGAAACTCTTCCTTCCATTTCCATATCTTCAGCAAGTCGATTCATATTTGTTTTCTTCGTCAGGCTCAACCTATTGGCTTTGTAGCGTTGAGATTAAAGTGTTATTTTATCTTGGGAGACTATTGCCCGCTAACGTAAACGCATATATACGGGGCAATCTTGTCTTAAGGACAGAGGGCATTCACTCGACTCAACACACAACGTTGTAACCATCCAGATTTAGTTGTTTCTTGATTTCAGGTTATCAAGATTCAAGACACAACAAGCTTGCGGCAGTTTTGAAGATTGACCATTTATTTATCCTTTCGAACACTTGTAATAGTTATTTACTTCTTGTACTGCTTTATAAAGTACAATAGAGTACCAACATCTTTTAGTCCTGTGAATCAGCCAAATTCACCTCAGACTTCACACAATTATATAAATTATCACATCTTATAGCAGCTGCTCTTATCACAATCTCAACACAAAAATATGTTGATTTTGTTTCATTATGAATACTAAGTGTTGCTTAACCACTCAACCTCATAACCAACTAACTCTAACGCCCCAATTAAGATATCATTATTGATATGCTTTGCTTAGTTGATTAATATGTTATTACACCCTCACAAAAGATGAATACGTAGTTTCTAGTGGATTTTATCTCATCTGAATCAAAGGTTCAATTATCATTAATGTATCTCACTAATACAGTGGAAAATCCACTACACTCAATAACATAATTGAGGTACCTCTCAAATATGATTTTTAAGAAATATAAATCAACTTCATCATCAATGTTTTTTTAAAAAAATAACCTCAAGAGAAGAAACAACATCAAAATATATTTTTGAATTATTTTCAACAAGATAAGTGTAGAACTCGTCACCAAATTTCTTTCCCCACAAAATCGAGTAGCAAGACACCTTCACACTTTCAAATATTTTAGTTTAAAAGATAATCTTTCCACAATTAATAAGGGGTTTTCCAGTCTTGTAGGACATTTTATTTTGTATGCGGCATACAAATTTATACACTAAAACATATAAAACATTATCACTATTTCTCAAAAAATATTTTGAACAAGAAAACATAAAATATTATTACTTTTCTTTAAAAAAAATCTCTCAACATAACTCTAGTAAGACACTATGACCCCAATAATTTCAAAAAAAAATTAAGATAGGAGGATAATGTTTTCATTACAAATTTATCATAAAACATTTATCTAAAAATAGTGAGCACAAATAAATTATGGTTACATTATTCATGTCTCATAAATATGTTATTTAGATTCATGCAACCTTATAATACTCAAATAAAATCTTCACTTGAACTTTTTTTTTTCAAAAGCCATAATTGCACATAAATCAAATTGGCCCGAATTTGAAAAACATGGATTATCCCTGCTAATGCTAATGCCAATATCATTTGAAAGTGATTTTAAGAACTTTTTCACTCTAATAACTTGAATAGTTCTTGAGTCACCAACATAAATAAAATCATTCTTCTTCTTCAATTTGGGTGCAGTGTCATAATTATTTTATTAGCACAAAGATGCTTAATAACACCACAATCTAACACCCAATATCTCACATTAATATCAAGATTCGCTTGAAAAATGATCACAATAATTACATCATCCTCTTAATCAAGCTTATTTTTACTTAACGGGATTATCATTTCTCCAAATCTTCTTCTACATTTAGGAGTATGATGACTTAATTTGTCACACAAAACAATTGTTATTTCTATTAAAAATAAGCTATATATATCATTCTTCCCTCATAACAAAGTGTCAATCATCAGTTAAAAAGAACTTGAATGAATAATTCTTTAAACCATAACAGTATTAATAGTAATCTTAAGTACTTCAAGTCAAAGGAACAAAACATTGTAAACAATATCTTATCCCAACTATTATTTGGGTCTAATAATAACCAGGCTTTGTCAAAGCATAAGTTGTTGGTCTAAGATCTACTCTATATACAAGAATCTTGTTTAAAGGAAATGTTAAATTGAAACTTCCTCAAATATCTTGCAGCACGCCTTTTTTTCAACTGGTAAGTAGATAGGACATGCAAATCAAATTATTAGACAGTAATACAACTTCTTCAAAAGATTACCAATCTGTTCAATTACCATTTAACTGATTTATCAATGATTCAAAGAGAGATAATAACCATGCTAATTCAAAAGTTAAACGCAATTAAACTACAAAAATTAAAGCTTGGAACACATACCTTAATCTCTTGTAAAAGAAAATTTATTTTGTCTTACATGTTGACATTGGTTGTATTTACCGGTCATCTATATCATGTTATAGTAGATTTTCCGCAAGAATAAAGTCATAAATATACTTAAGATGGTTGAAAATCTTACGAAAAATACTTGATCACGAAAATGAAATTCTTGAAAGCTTGAGGCGTTTCAAAAGACATTGTCCTTAAGGATATTTCACCTAATATAAGTGTATCCCCAGGATTCAACTAGCTATTTTAGTATAAAACTATGAGCCAAAATCTAACAAAGATTTAATAATATAAAAATCCAGCATAATATAATATAGGAGGAAGATTTGTTCTTAGTATTTCTGAAGGCAATTGTTGGGTTCAAAACACATAAGTAAGGCATAACGGAAGTTTAAAAGTTTTGTTTCTTACTTACCCCAACAATAATTTCTGGTATGGTTATACAACAATGAAACTTGTAACATAAAACATTTACTTACAAGTTATAATATTTGGAATCTTTGTCTACTATAAGGTGCACACGCGGTTGCCCTTCCGATTGCAAGCTCCAAGCTTCAATGTACTTCTCTTTCGGAAAGCTGGAAAATCCGGCAGAGGTTCGAGAGTATATGATTCTAAGTCTCTAAGGCTTAGAATGTTTTCAGAATTAGTGTGTTGAATAATGAGGTGAATGCCTCTATTTATAGTTGAAAAATAGGTCAAAATCGGATTAGGGTTTGACCTTGGGCCTGGCCCAAAAATCGAGGTAGAGGCATTGCGGCCCTAGGGTATGGGCGTTGCGTCGCTCGACTTTATTTTTTCGTGCATTCTTAATTAAATCCAAAATCCAATTTTGACTTAATTAAAATAATCATTATTCAATTAAATGTCTCGATTCCAAATCGAACATGTTAATTACTCTCTCAATATATCCTTAGATCGAAACGGACAATCGACATAGTGTGACCCTACAGGCCTTCTCATATCGACATTAATCAAATTAAGGTCTACACGGAACTCCTAGACGGCGCCGGAAGACGAACTCAATATGTGAAGTACGTTTACACGAATCCAGTAAACCTAACATGTGGTAAGATAAAATCCTTTCATTCACGACACACCCGATCAAGCTTAGGATTTGTCAAGTGTCTATCCAAATGGTTTAATCATTGTATCTCATCTATATTAGTTGACAACTAGACCATATTCTAAATACGTCTATTGTGTTGGCCAATGACTTAGTCAACCTAATATCACTGAGAATCTGAGTGTTCTCTTGAATATACATCCGAGGAATGAATCATAATCTTGGCTCAACTACCACCTTCAATCCACATCATAATGTACCCAATACAAGCCGTATATCAACTTATAAGTCATTTGAGCTTAGGACGGGATCAAAGTACATTACTTTGTAGACAAGGCGAACATTGACCTCAAGTCTAAGGACTTCTATCTCCCACACGCTGATCATAATTTAGACAAGTATAACAAACAGTATATTAGCAGGGTATACCAATACTTCCAAAGTATACATGTGTCCATCACGAGTAACTATTACTCGTAGCAGGTGAGACATACTACATCCTCTAAGGATGTGATGCAGACCACATGTCGACTTATCACATATCATCGATATCCCATTCTCGATGATCATTAGTCGAGGCTATTTTAAGAGTTACGCTCTATCATTAATATCTCACTCTATTAATGACAATATAAGCTCAAGGGATGCACATTAATTAATAATTACAAATAATCAAATAATAATTTAATAATTGCAAATGCCAAAATATTTATCTCCATTAATAATAATATGAATGAGTATAAAGTACATTTGTCCTAATACAGATTGTCTCTATGACATAAATATACTTTCAATCTCCCACTTGGCCTAGAGCCAATCTCCAACATATCTAATGCCCATATTCTCAAAATGATCATTATGTTTGACTAAGCTTAATGGTTTAGTGAATGGGTCAGCTAGATTATCGTATGTGGGAACATAGTCTAATCTAATCTCTTTAGTCTCCACCATCTCCCTGAGTATGTGATACTTACTTGGTACATGTTTGTTTCTATTGGTTGATCTTGGTTCCTTAGCTTGCGCAATCGCACCAGTGTTGTTGCAATAAACCGTTATTGGACAAGTGGCACTTGGAACAACCCTAGTTCCTTCAGGAACTCAGATATCGCGACAGCTTCTTTACCAGTTTTCGATCCAGCAATGTACTCAACTTATGTTGTCGAGTCAGCAGTTGTAGCTTGTTTGGAAACTTTTCCAGCTTACCGCTCCACCATTGAAAATGTATATGTAACCTGATTGAGATTTGTAGTCATTAACATCTATCTGGAAGCTAATATCAATGTACCCAGTACATACCAGTTTCTCTTGTCCACCATAGACTAAGAAATATTTTTTAGTTCGTCTAAGATACTTAAGAATACTCTTGACTGCTTTCCAGTGTTCTTCCCCAAGATTCTGCTGGAACTTGCAAGTCATACTAAGTGCAAAGGCCACATCTGACCTAGTACAGGTCATGGCATATATGATCGATCCTATAGCCGAAGTATATGGGATCATTTTCATGCGTTCAAGTTCTATAGAATTAGAAGAACTATCCTTCTTAGATAACTTGATGCCCTGTCCCATAGGTAGACCGCCTTTCTTGGAATTTTCCATAGAAAAACGTCTAAGCACTTTGTCTATGTAGACTGACTGTGACATCCCCAACAATTTGTTAGGTCTATCTCTATAGATCCTAATCCCCAGAATGTACAGGCTTCACCTAAATCCTTCATCATAAATGTACTGGACCACCACTCTTTAACTGACTGCAGGAGAGTCTTATTGTCTCCCATTATTAATATGCCATCTACATATATGATAATGAAGGAAATACTCTCATCCTTGCGTTTACTATAAACACATGGATCCTCTTTGCTTCTGACGAAATCAAATAACTTGATAGCCTTGTCAAAGGAAATGTTCCAACTCCTCGAGGCTTGCTTAAGCCCATAAATGGACTTTTGTAGCTTGAGTACAACATTTGGTTTGGACTCGATTGAAAAACCCTCAGGTTGTTTCATACACACTTTCTCAACTAGATTACCATTGAGGAAAGCAGTCTTGACGTCCATCTGCCAAATGTCATAGTCATAATATGCAGCTTCTGCAAGAAAAATCCGAATGGACTTGATCTTAGCAACAGGTGAAAAGGTTTCATCATAATTGACCCCAGACCGTTGATTATAACCTTTAGCCACCAGTCTAGCTTTATAAGTTTGTACCTTGCCATATGCATCAATCTTCTTCTTGAAGACCCATTCCATCATATGGGTCTAACCCCTATTGGCAAATCAATCAAGTTTCAAACTTGATTTACGTACATCGAGTCCATCTCAGATTTCATGGCTTTTTGCCATCTCTGTGAATCAATGTCTAACATAGCTTGACTGTAGGTTGTAGGTTCATCGTCATCAGGAATATCTATCTCATTGTGTGTTTCAATAAGGAGATTAAGTCTTTCAGACGGACGATGAGTCCTAGTGGTCCTATGGAGTTGATTATTCTGCGTTTCAGTGTTTGTTGCATTCTGATTGTGAGAAGGTCTTTGTGTGTTGGACAATCCATCACCTTGAGAGCTTTCAGGAATGTCATTTTCATGTATTTCCTGAATGGAATGAGGTACAACCATTGTATCATCTTCTATTGGTTGTGTATGAGAGCCTTGTATTTCTGCATTATCTCTCACAGCACTCCCACTGGCTAAATGACATACTCTAAGTACCCAATCTTCACCAGATACTCCCACTGAATCCTTGTTTAGGTCATTCGACAAGGGTTCAACTTCTGTGTTATCTTGTGCTTCTTGAATTTCTTCATGTTCTATCTCTGTGCAGCTTTGTTCCTTGTAGACATATTCTTCTTCAAGAAAAGTTGTGTTCCTAGAAACAATGACCTTGTGTTCTCCAGGAAGATAGAAGTAGTATCCCTTAGTTTCCTTTGGATACCCCACAAAATAATATTTTTCACTTTTAGATTCCAACTTGTCAGTAAGCATCTTCTTTACATATGTAGGGCACCCCAAGGTCGCATGTGTTTAAGTGCTGGTTTCTTGCCGTTCCATCTCATATGGAGTTTTCTCTACTGACTTTGAAGGAACTCTATTCAGAATATAAATTGAGCTTTGCAATGCATAGCCCCAAAGGTATATCGGTAGAGCTGAGAAACTCATCATGGATCTAACCATATCTAATAGGGTTCGATTTCTCATTTCAGCAACACCATTCAACTGTGGCGTTCCAGGAGGTGTCCATTGTGATTGGACTTCATGAAGCTTCAAATAATCCAGAAATTCTTTACTTAAGTATTCACCTCCTCGATCTGATCGAAGTGTCTTGATACTTGTTTCAAGTTGCTTCTCTACTTCTGACTTGTAATCCTTGAATTTCTCAAAGGCTTCGGATTTATGTTTCATAAGATACACATGCCCAAACCTTGTGAAATCGTCTATAAAAGTGATGAAGTAAGGGAAGCCTCCCTTAGCTTGAGTTGAAAATAGCCCACATACATCAGTATGGACTAACTCGAGTACCTCTTTGGCTCGTACTCCTTTCCCAGAAAGTGGTTTGTTAGTCATCTTTCCTCTTAAGCAAGATTCGCAGTTACCATAAAACTTCAAGTCAAATGGTTCGAGGTAGTCTAACTTCCTCAATCTTGCTATCCTTGATTCGTTGATATGACCAAGTCTGAAGTGCCATAAATAGGTGGGGTTTCTTGGATTACTTATCTTAGCTCGTTTATTTTGCACATTGAAAATTTCATAACTACAGTTTAAAATATACAATCTATCCACAAGCGGAGCATTTTCATAAACAAAACCATTAAAACCAGTACATAACTGCCATTGGCAATGAATGAGTAAAACCCCTCAATGTCTAACATTGGGATATAAATGATATTCCTCGTTAATGAGGGAACAAAATAACAATTATTTAGTTCTAAATAAAATCCTGAAGGTAAATCTAGTCTATAAGTACCCACGCGCTCAGCATCTACTCGTGCTCCATTTCCAACGCACATGTCCACCTCCCAAGGTCCAACCTTTCTGCTGTTAATTAGGCCTTGCACATTACTACAAATGTGTGAGCCACAAGCTGTATCCAATACCCAGCAGTGGGAGTTACTTGTAGACATATTTATTTCAATTACAGACATACCTTGTCCATTAGAGGTAGAAACACCTACTGCTTTGCCTCCTCTTGGAGCTGTGTAGTCCTTCTTTAGAACATGCTGTGGCATTTGTCCCTTTTCGTTCAGCTTACGTTTGAAAGGGTCTCTCAACAGTTCATACTCCATTATTTGAGACTGTTTTTTATAGAGATTCTTCAAGTGTTCTAGCATTTCGTTGGGGCCCATGTTTTCATGTTGCCTCTGTAACTCCATAGTCATGGAAGACAACATTACACATTTTGCCAAGGTAGCATCGTTCAACTGTTTCTGATAAGTCACCTTGTCAAACAGGGCATACTCATCAGAGTTTTCAGCAGGGACTGTGGGGAATACTGTGTCTAACACATACTCAATTCTTTCTAGTTTTAACACTAATCACTGATTTCTTAACCAGTCAGGGTAATTTGGTCCAATAAGTTTGTTCATCTCAATCAACATTTTTAATGATAAGCTCGACATCTTTAGTAATCTGAAAAATTAGATAGGCCGAAACTCAAATTCAAAATCTATTTCCTATTATACACATTCATTTAGGCTAATCAACAAGGCCTTTTGTTTAATTAGCTCCCACTATTTTAACATACTCTTCGACTCCATGAAAGAATACGAACTCATGTCAAATATGGTCATAATGGGTCATGATCCAGGTTCATGATATCTCCGCGTTTGCTGTGGCTGATAACTTCAACAGCACAACCTGGTAGGTCACTAAACCAATTACAAACAATTTATAACTCATGTTTGATCAAATTTTCTAAACAGTCGGTCTGCGTCGCTCGGCTTGTCCGAGACTATGGCGCCAAGACAGCCTAGCAAGTCAACCCCGTTATGCGACTACAATTATGTATCTAAGTGAGTTTTGCCTTATAGAGAAAACACTGTGGTGTAAATATTCATGAAGGTTTATCACCCAGTTCTACATTTATCATGCATCTATGAAAGAGTCTGAGTCCTTGTAGACTTAGAGCAAATGTTGTGGCACAAATACTCATCTCGCCGAAAAGGATTTTGCACTACAATCAATTATAACGGACGACGCGTTCATTTCAAATGAGACTTGTATTAAAATTTTGGGGTACATTTTAATTTTAGGGTTTTAACCAAGATCAACTCTTTTACGCCATATCCAATATGACATCTTAACATCTTAACATCATACAAACTAATGACACATATAGTTGGGAAACGTCAACCTAATATGCATGATATTAGATGGTTTAATCAAACACTAGGCGTCGTCTGGCCAGACAGTTATAGCGGACACTATTTTAGAAATGTAAATGACAAACATTTTGACATTTAGCACATAAACAATATACTTATCAAATAATATATTGTATAATAATAATATTGGGTTAAACATTCTGAACTCAGATTTTTTTTTGTTTCTAGATAGGTCGGATCGCGGCGCCAATCATTAGCGCCGCAACGCCACTGAGGCAGTAACGCCAATTTTTTGAAAAAATGCACTAGCGTCGCGGCGCTCCACCATGGAGCCGCGACGCTTCAGAGGCAGTAACATTTTCTGCTTCTGCAATTGAATTAGCGCTGCGGTGCTCCACCATGGAGCCGCGGTGCTGCAGAGGCAGAAATATTTCTGTTTCTGAAAATGCGTTAGCCTCGCGGCGCTCTACCATGGAGCCGCGGGGCCTGTTGTCCAGTGAGTTCATATTTTTAAAATAAAGCATTAGCGCCGCATCGCTCCACCATGGAGCCGTGGCGCCTCCTTGAAACCCTAGTCAGAGTCGCGGTGCCCTACCATAGGGCTGCGACGCCGACGTCCTTACAAATGTTTCTGTGTTGATTTTCAAAAAATCGTTCAACCCCTAAATCCAATTTAGGGATCAATACATATGTCATTTATCATCACCTACCATTATCAATAATGCCCATATCGACCATCATCCGTTCTTTACTCGTTCTTAGTCGTGCACCGTACAATGAACTAGACAACGCACTTGGCTTGTTTCGAGTTAGAGCGGAATGACTTTCTCGAGTTAGCGTAGGAGATAATTTAGGGTGATTCCAAAAGGTCAACATTAGTTCAAGACATGTAGGATTTCAAGAAACCTTGTTTTAATCCAATTTTATGTTTAACCCATATTATTATTCTATTCAATTGTTATATAACCATTGAACCAGCCTGAGCTCTGATACCACTGAAGGCAATTGTTGGGTTCAAAACACATATGTAAGGCACAATGAAAGTTTAAAAGTTTTGTTTCTTACTTACCCCAACAATAATTTCTGGTATGGTTATACAACAATGAAACTTGTAACATAAAACATTTACTTACAAGTTATAATATCTAAAATCTTTGTCTACTATGAGGTGCACACGCGGTTGCCCTTCCGATTGCAAGCTCCAAGCTTCAATGTACTTCTCTTTCGGAAAGCTAGGAAATCCGGCAGAGGTTCGAAAGTATATGATTCTAAGTCTCTAAGGCTTAGAATATTTTCAAAATTAGTGTGTTGAATAATGAGGTGAATGCCTCTATTTATAGTTGAAAAATAGGTCAAAGCCGGATTAGGGTTTGACCTTGGACCTGACCCAAAAATCGAGGCAGAGGTGCCGTGGCGCTCGACATGCGCCTGCACTGCGGCGACCCTAGGATATGAGCTCCGCGGCGCTCAACTTTATTTTTTCGTGCATTCTTAATTAAATCCAAAATCTAATTTTGACTTAATTAAAATAATCATTATTCAATTAAATGTCTCGATTCCAAATCAAACATTTTAATTACTCTCTCAATACATCCTTAGATCAAAACGGATAATCAACATAGTGTGACCCTACATGTCTTCTCATATCGACATTAATCAAATTAAGGTCTACACGGAACTCCTAGACGGTGCCGGAAGACGAACTCAATATGTGAAGTACGTTTACACGAATCCAGTAAACTTAACCTTTATGTGGTAAGATAAAATATTTTCATTCACGACACACCCGATCAATCTTAGGATTTGTCAATAGTCTATCCAAATGGCTTAATCATTGTATCGCATCTTTATTAGTTGACAACTAGACCATATTCTAAATATGTCTATTGCGTTGGCCAACGACTTAGTCAACCTAATATCACTGAGAATCCGAGTGTTCTCTCGAATATACATCCGAGGAATGAATCCTAATCTTGGCTCAACTACCACCTTCAATCCACATCGTAATGTACCCAATATAAGCCGTATCTCAACCTATAAGGCATTTGAGCTTAGGACGGGATCAAAGTACATTACTTTGTAGACAAGGCGAGCATTGACTTCAAGTCTAAGGACTTCTATCTTCCACACGTTGATCGTACTTTAGACAAGTATAACAAACAATATATTAGCAGGGTATACCAATACTTCCAAAGTATCCATGTGTCCATCACGAGTAACCATTACTCGTAGCAGGTTAGACATACTACATCCTCTAAGGATGTGATGCAGACCACATGTCGATTTATCACATATCATCGATATCCCATTCTCGATGATCATTAGTCGAGGCTATTTTAAGAGTTACGCTCTATCATTAATATCTCACTCTATTAATGACAACGTAAGCTTAAGTGATGCACATTAATGAATAATTACAAACAATCAAATAATAATTCAATAATTGCAAATGCCAAAATATTAATCTCCATTAATAATAATATGAATGTGTATAAAGTACATTTGTCTTAATACAGATTGACTCTAGGACATAAATATACTTTCAATTTCATCTCCCACCCTGAAAGGACTACTTGAGATATATATATATATATATATATATATATATATAATAACCTGAAAATGATAGTATTTCATTACCAAGTTAACATTTTTGACATCGCACATATGCCATGTGAACCGTGGAAACAATCTCTTGCAAAAATATAGTGTAAAGACTTCGTACAATAGATCTTTGTGGTCCTGCTTTTTCCGAACCCCGACATAGCGGGAGTTTAGTGCACCGAGCTGCTCATTTTTTTTATACATACCATGTGAGCATTTTTAAATTTTTAAAAGAAGTTCCAGTTTATCATAATCCATAATTAAAACTATAAATAGTTAAAACTAAAAAAAGAAGAAACAATAACAAATTGATGAAGTAAAAAAATCCTATTCTTCAAAAACAACAAGAGATTAAATTCCAAGTCTCAATCTAAGTGTCTCCTATATTAAGAACCATTTGGACTAGAATTGCACGATTTGTTCTTCAAATGGGTTGATTATTAATTTTTTCCCTTCAAATGGATTGGTCTTTAACTTTTGCCCCTTAGCAATTGAATTTATACCTAAAAGGACATAAATTCTTATAGGTTAAAAGTCGTGCAAGACATAATATATGAAATATTATAATGCAAAAATATAAATTTATACACAAGAAATAATTATTTATTATGAGCACAAAAATTTAAAACCAGCATAAAATAGGGCATAAGTGCCAATGACCCGAAAGCATTCTTATGGCATGAGCAAAAATGCCTGGTGCATAAATCCTTGGTATGTTAACAATATTATTTATTAATTGTGAATCTCTATCTCTACAAGAGAAGTTAGGATTAATAACTTTGGGATCAAGTCAGTCATCTATTATAAATAGAGATATTTCTTTTATTATATTTACATCATTCAAGAGAAATAAAGAATTTTCCTCTCTTCTCTCTTTCTCCACAATATTTTTATTTTTATTTTATTATTTTATAACACGTTATCAGCACGAAACTTTGCTATGTCGAGCATGTACATTTTAAAGCATCTAAGGATAATGAAGTAATTAAAGCCACGAACCTTTTGCTGGGATAAGAAAGGTTAGTAGTTCTTTATGTTGCCTGTATTTTGCTACTAATAATATCAATTTGTTGGGGTTCATCGGATTCGAGGAAACCTAATTGGTTGTGGACCATTTATGCCTAAATTTGTTCCTGCAGAACAAAATCGTTAAGGTGGATTATGATGTTAATTTTATATCCCTTAATGGCTAAATCAGAGTTTATAAGAAATATATGATTACCAAAAGTGACAATATTTCTTATGCTTTGGTGTGGCTAAATTTATTTATGCTTATAATTAATCATCAGAAGTGCTAATAATTCTATAGGCTTGTTGTAATTACAACTGAAAATATGTTAGAGATTGATTCTCTACATTATATGTACGTCTCGATTTGCTCCTGAAGTAGCAATACTTTTAAAGGAGGTTTTAAGCTATTATAATTTGATATGATTAAGGCACGTTCACATGATTATATATGTTTTCTTCTCGATTAATTGAAACTTTAGATAAATCTTACAAATTCAGATACATTCCCTTAAGTGAATGTGAGAGCATGCGGTAAAGCTTATAACTATAGACGTGTGTCTAGTTGTGAAGCTATAACAACTCATTTCGAGAAGAGATAAAATAATTGGAAAAAATATTCTAAATATTTTATATTTTATTTCCGAAGTAATAAACTCATAAATCTGCTTCCCAAATAGCAAACCCTGAAATCTGCTCTCGAAGTAATAAATTTTGGACTTTACTCATGAAGTAGTAAAACTTTAAACTTACTCTTGAAGTAGTAAATCTGAAATTTACGCTTGAAGTAGTAAATCTGAAATTTACTCTGAAGTAGTAAGAATTTGAATTTACTGATGAAGTAGTAAAATTCTAAAGTTTACTCTCGAAGTAGCGAACTTTAATATCTAGACTTTGAACTTTACTCCTGAAGAAGTAAGACGTTGAACTTCAATCCTGAAGTAGTAAGACGTTGAACTTTACTTCTGAGGTAATAAGATTTTAAATTTTACTCCTAAAGAAGTTTAAGTTTGAAATTTGCTTATGAAGTAGTAGTTAGTAAATAATAGATTATGTAGCAGTAGTTGATTAGTCTAGGTATAATCATATTATTAAAGTTCTTAATAATAATAATAATTATAAAATTAATCATTCCATTTTAATTAAATAATGTTTTAATATTGGTGTTAGTTTGCTTATTTACTGAATAAAAGAATAATGTTGCTCACAAGCCCTTCGCTATCTATTGTTTGACTTGGCGACATATATGTGGTTATAATGTTATTCTGCTCTATTCTTTCTAAACAAAACCATATTAGGCTTATATGAGAGAAGAAAAAAAGACAAACAGAAAATAGATGTATCGTTGCAATCATCCTTGCTATTCTACTTAGCCTAGCTTTTGAAAAATAATTACCACTCAATTTAGTGTTTCTTACCATATTCTTATCTATTTTGACCAAGATGGATAACGTAAAAATAAACACTTGAAAACTTATCAATCTAAGCATACGCCGTGGAGTGTCCGTCACTTGATAAATTTATTAACGTGTATATAAAATCTCAATTCAATTCCACCACCATAATTAGAATATATCTCATATATTTTGTATATAGAATTATGGTAAGTAGAGGATTCATTATTTGACTAGGATTCTACATTGTACACTATATATATTTGTATTAATGAGAAAGTCTCCCCAAGGGAATTGATACAATCTCACATAGTATCAAGAGCCAAAATCCTAAAAACCTAAAACTTTTGTTTTCCTCTTCTCGGCATTACCGCCCCCCCCCCCCCACTTAATTTTTTCTGACGGTAAACCCCCCACCACCACCACTTCTTTCGGTTTTTAATGGATTCCTCTTCCCCCGATGCTTCCGCTTCCTCTGGCGTCGTCACTCAAACACCACCCATGACCCCCTCTTCACCATCTTTTCATCTGGCTCTCACAGTTACCAATATCAAGAATTTTATTCCTATAATTCTTGACCGGAAGATGGCCAATATTGGTCATGGGTGGGCTTTCGAATTCATGCATGTGTATATCACATGCTTGACCATATTGACAACTCAATCCCTCGCCCCTCTGAAATTGATGACACAACTTGGCGGCGTCTCGATGCCGTCATCAAACAATGGATCTATGGCACAATCTCTAAGGATTTACTTCACATCATTATGAAAACCGGTGCCTTTGCTCATGAGTTATGGACACGTTTGAAATAAATTTTTCAAGACAGCAAGCACACTCGTGCAGTGTATTTGGAAGAACAATTCAACAACACTCGTCTTGAAAAAATTTTGAACATGTCCGAATATTGCAAATAGTTGAAACTGGTCGCAGACCAATTATCCAACGTTGGAACGCCCGTCTCTGAAACAAAGATGGTCTTACAGTTGGTTGCAGGCCTCCCGAAGGGTGCATATGACACCCTCGCCACTATGATACAGTAGGCCGATCCCTTACCCAATTTTAACAAAGCTCGTTCGCAACTTTTATTGGAAGAAACCCTGCGTACAAAGCAAGATGAGCACACCCAAAAAGCACTTGCAGTTGAAATGCCTGTCCAAAATAACATCACCGCCACCCAGCCACCTCCACCGGAAAATACTCAAACCTGCAAAAACCGCGGCGGCAGAGGTGGCAGGGGTCGCGGTAGTGGCCACGGTGGAAAAGGAAGAGAGAAAGGCCACCGCGGGCAGGCTCAACAATTCCAGCAACAGATAGGCCAGCCCACTAATATTCC
This sequence comes from Anisodus tanguticus, assembly GCA_034509755.1. Lineage (NCBI taxonomy): Eukaryota > Viridiplantae > Streptophyta > Magnoliopsida > Solanales > Solanaceae > Anisodus > Anisodus tanguticus. Next base: position 20,004,527 of record CM067551.1, on the reverse strand, counting down.
CAATTGGCAAGGCCTAGTTGGTACATTTCAGCATGCAAACTGGGCTCCTTACCCGGCCATGTTTCGGCCCAGTCCCTCTACCCTCAATAAGGGGTACTGGGCCCTACTCTTGGTTACCGATCAGCCCATCAGCAGCAACCCCAGGCCCACTTCATGAAGTCCTCCTACCGCAACAGTCAAATGTCGTGGCCCTCACAGATTTAGGCCAAGCTTTTAGCAGTCTCATAGTACTGGATTCGGGAGCCACTTCTCATCTCACCCGGTCCACAGGTAATCTCTCTTAACTATTTCGTTTAAAGTCTCCTCAATTTATTACAGTTGCCAATGGTCACCGCATTCTAATTCAAGGCCAATGTAACACCCACACCAAGCCACCCCACCCACCTTTCTCCCTGAACAATGTCTTAGATGCCTCAAATATCATCAAAAACTTAATCTTCATTCGCAAGTTTACTCATCATAATTCTGTGTCTGCTGATTTTGACCCATTTGGTTTTACTTTAAAGGATCTGCGTACGGGGATACCTCTTACGAGATGCAATAGAACAGGGGATCTATATCTATTTACACCATCATTTGCTGTCAGTTCCAGCCGACACACATCTCTTACCGCTCTCTCTCCGTCAACCTGGCACAATAGGCTTGGACATCCAGGGGCTCATGTTTTTCATTTTCTTCGAAGTAATAATTTTATCAGTTCAATTAGGCAAACATACTCGTCTTCCGTTTAATTCATCTACAAGTGTTACGCTTGCCCCTTTTGATATTATTCATGCTGATTTGTGGACATCTCCCATCCCTAGTTCATTGGGTCATAAATACTATCTGGTCTTGTTAGATGATTATTCTCACTACATCTGGATTTATCCACTCAAATTCAAATCGGAAGTCTTTGCCAATTTTGCAAATTTATCAAAACACAATTTGAAAGACCCATAAAATCTTTTCAATATGATAACGAACGTGAATTTAATAATTCTGTGTTTCACAAATTCTGCAAAAATAATGGCATGATTTTCCATTTTTCGTGTCCTCACACATCTCCTCAAAATGGTAAAGCATAACGTATTATTCGCACCATAAATAACATGGTTAGAACTTTCCTCTTTCATGCCTCGTTACCTTCTTCCTTTTGGGTATATGCAGTCAAAATGGTGGAATATGTCCTTAATATTCTACCCACTAGCACATTCCATAATATGACCCCCACCGAAATCCTATACCGGCGGATCCCCTCCTACGATCACCTCCGGATATTCGGTTGTCTGTGCTATCCTAATTTGTCCTCTACCGCCTCACATAAATTAGCACCCTGAACTACTCCATGTATCTTCTTAGGCTTTCCGCCTAACCATAGGGGCTATTTATGCTATGACTTGTCCACCCGTCAACTTCACATCTCTCGTCACATCACCTTCGACGAGATGACGTTTCCATTTTCAAACATTCAAAAAATTTGACAAACGGACTATAATTTTCTTGATGAAACTGACCCCTCTCCCATCATTATTCGTGAACTGTGTCAGCCCACCACCGTCAACTAAAGTCCGCCACTTACTACCGTCGTTCCCTGACCCCACTAGGGTCTCCTTGTCTCCCGTCCCTCACCATCTTTCCCGATGCCGACTGCCACAGTCTCTGGCGATCGGCCATCGTCACCAGTCCATTCTCCGGTCACTATCCCCATGTCTATGTCGCCACCGTCATTCCAGCACCCACCACCTATCCGAAGCCCACCCAACACCGCAATCGTCGCCTCATCAAACCAGCTTACCATTAACCCACCACCACCGACACATACCCCACCTCATCGATCTCCCCAACCCTACAACTACCCAGATCGACGACCACCCACAACAATCCCCCTGTCACCAACTCCAGCCCCAACATACCAATTTCACACCCTGTTCCCGACGAAAACCCCATCCCTTGCCAAATTACCGACACCAACAGTCCCCTAAACCAGCTAACAACATCCCACCGTATGGAAACCCGTGCTCAACACGGGATTTTCAAACCCAAAGTCCATTTTAACATATCCATATAAATCATATTCCCAATTCCTAAAAATCTCAAATTAGCCAAACAGGACCCAAATTAGAATGTGACTATGCATAAGGAATTCAATGCTTTAACGAAATATCACATTTGAGATTTGGTTCCTCGACCGGAAGGGGTGAATGTGATTCGATGCATGTGGCTCTTTCATCACAAATTCAGGGATAGTGGTGAGTTAGTAAGGTTCAAGGCAATACTAGTGGCCAATGGCACTAATCAGCAGGAGGGTATTGATTGTGGTGAGACATTTAGTCCGATCGTTAAACCAGCTACTATCCGCACAGTTCTGAGCATTGATATGGGTAAGTGTTGGCCGATTCACCAACTTGATGTGAAAAATGCATTTCTTCATGGAGATCTGAAAGAAACTGTCTATATGCATTAGCCGCCTGGCTTTGTCCATCCAGCAGCCCCACATTATGTATGTCGTCTCCGTAAGTCACTTTATGGTCTGAAACAGGCTTCACGTGCAGGTATGATCGATTTGCTCAGTATATTATGCAGCTTGGGTTCGTATGTAGCAAGAGTGATACTTCTTTATTTATTTTTCATCGTGGTAGTAGCACTGCATATTTATTATTATATGTGGATGACATTGTGCTCACTGCCTCTTCTGATGTGTTGAAGAATGAGATTATTACACTGCTCAAATCCGAATTTGTCATGACTGACTTGGGACATTTGAGCTATTTTTTGGGTATATCATAGACTCGGTCTGTGAATACTATGTTTTTATGTCAGTGTAAGTATGCGGAGGAAATAGTGTACAGGGCTAAAATGGCTAATTGCAAAATCATGTCCACCCCGGTTGACTCCAAATCAAAGCTTAGTGCTGCTGATAGTGATCCAGTATCTGATCCCACCCTTTACAGAAGCCTGGCAAGTGCACAACAATATCTTACATTCACCAGACCGACATTGCGTATGTTGTTCAGCATGTATGCTTATTTATGCATGCCCCCAAAGAGCCTCATTACCTGCCTTTAAACGCATCATTCGATATGTTAAGGGCACCCTTGATTATGGATTACATCTATACCCTTCCGCACCGATCAAATTGTTAGCCTACACGGATGCTGATTGGGCAGGTTGTCCGGACACACGAGGCTCCACCTCAGGCTACTGCGTGTTTTTGGGGGATAATCTCATTTCATGGTCTGCCAAGAGGCAAGCCACATTGTCCCGTTCGAGTGCAAAAATAGAGTATAGAGGAGTTGCAAATGTTGTTGCTGAGATCTGTTGGCTCCGAAACCTTCTTTTGGAGCTTCACTGTCCCTTGCGTAAGGCGTCTGTTGTATATTTTGATAACATATCCGCTATTTATTTATCTCATAATCCGGTTCAACATCAGCGGACCAAGCATATTTAGATAGATATACACTTTGTTCGTGAGAATGTTACTTTCGGTCATGTTAAAGTGTTACATGTGCCTTCCTCATATCAATACGCGGATATCTTCACGAAGGGCCTTCATCGACAGCTGTTCCTCAACTTCAAATTCAGTCTCAGCGTCCGGCCTCCTCTCGCTTCGACTGAGGGAGTGTATTAACTTGTATATAGAATTATTGAGTATTCGGTATAACTCACGCATTCTTGTACAAAGCAGTGCAAACGAAGTAACATGAATATCTCCAGTAGTCAGTCTATTTCCATCAGTCGGCCAGTTTTTTTCTAACACAAGGGGAGACAATAAGCAGCTAAGAAATATGTTATGAATTATAATTGGTATGATCCTCATTCAAAGATAATTCAAGTCAGTGCTAAAAGCATTTGCTGACCCAAAAGTAATTTCTAGTTTCAGCTGCAACATGCTCCTATTTAATTAATGTCGCTGAAGGATATAGTCTACAAAATGCATGAAGAGTGGTAGATCAATCGGTTCCAAATGAAATAATTCTTGAAAAGGGTGAGGAGTAAATGATCAAAATGGTCATAATAATGAGGCAATGTGCTCTAGAAAATCATACGCCACAACATTTCATGAAATCTCGTGAGAGGTTTAGGTACATAAAAATAATGAAAGTGATGAGATCTCAATAAGAGTTATGTCACATTGTGAACCGATACAAATGATATATCGTAGACAATATCTTTGATACAATATAGCGCAATATTGTAAAAGATTGTGATGATCTGAATTCTACGTCTATAAAGCATGCTAACATAGACATTATTACTAAGTGAAATGACACATTTTGATAAGCTTCAAGCTTATTGGACCTGCAGTCCAGAGAACAGAAAATGTCACGTATTTAAATATTAATGGATATTATCACTTAACAAAATTTATATAAAGATTCTTGAAGAATTTTAAATGCATGAAGCATGTACATATTCTAAAAATTTATTCATAATTCTTATATGGATTACATTAAGCAAGGTGGATGCGATTTAATCACCTTAGTGGATATTCATTGACGAAGGCAAAAGGATTTAATTTACGCTTATGTCTATATGAAAATCAGAATCTTTCAGATTGTTGTGTAAGTTGATAACTTGAATATTATTGAAATTCTTGAAGAGTTTTCAAATATTGTAGTAGATTGTTTGTTGAAATGATAAAATTAGATTGGTCATGAAGTACCTTATCTTTATGCAATTGATGCATTTATATATTTTTCTATGCTTCTGACGGATTACAGTCATATGATGTTGTTTTACATGTCAAATCATATAAAGATAACATCTGTTTATAAAGCAAGTCAGGAATGCACTTAGAGTGATTTCAAAAATATTATATGCCGATGCAACTCTATCCAAATATTAAATATGCAGCAACATACGTAGCCCAATTAAAGGGGATTCATAAAAGGGAATAGAACAAAACATATTTCACTAAAATTGTTCTTCACACACGATCTCCATAAGAATGATGATATCAACGTGTAACAAATTCGTTCCAGTGATGATATGACTGATTTGTTCACCAAGTCTACCAATTGCAACTTTTTAAAATATGGTGCACAAGATTGGATTGCGAAGATTTAAGTTTTAGATTGATGTTTTCATGGGGGAGTTAATACGCGATGTACTCTTTTTTCCTTATAAAATTTTGTCTCACAAGATTATTCTTGCAATGTTTTTAATGAGACAACCAAAATGCGTATTATTAGAAATGTGTACTTTTTTTCCTTCATTAGAATTTTTTCTCACTGGATTTTTTCTAATAAGATTTTAATGAGGCACATTATCTACCAAATAAACATTCAAGAGGGTGTTATAAGGAAAGTTAATTGTGAATGTCTATCTCTATAAGGAAAGTTAAGATTAGAATTTGGGACCAAATCAGTCATCTATTATAAATAGATATGTTCATTTCATTATATTTACATTTTAAAAGAAAAATAAAGAACTCTCCTCTCTTATCTCTTAACCACAATATTTTTATTTTTATTTTATTATTTTATAATATGATACTTATATTTAACGGATGATTTTGAATTATTTCCCAAACTTAAGTGATTATTTTGGACTTAATCTAAAAATCTGAAAAAAACTGAGGAGTAATGTCCAGGAGAAATGAGTTTTAAGATCTTTATCCTTCATTTTTTACACATAAAAAATCTGAAAAAAATATATAAAGATGATTTTGTTATGTTCAAATTGAAATAGTGCAAAAAATGTCTAGGCTGGATGTTAATAAAAATTGAAGCAGAAATCAAAAAAATATTTCTCCATAGTCCGCAACACACCTATGCAGTGCCTCTTCCCTAAAACCCTAAAACCCTAAACCCCAAATTCTTTCTCCGTCCCTTTACCAATACTCCAAAATCTTCCTTCACAGTCCGAAGCATGAGTTCCGGGTCAAGAATGTTCCAGCTCAAAGTCGACCCGCTTACAGGAAACTCTGAATGGGTAGTCATTGAAGAACACAAAGCTTCATTAGATGCTACCAAACAACTTCTCACTAACACTTCGTACCTTGACATGCTCAATGATACTCGCAGGAATAAAGCTTATAGGGAAGCCATTGACAAGACGATAACCAAGCCTTGCCATGTTCTCGATATTGGGTATTCACTAAATTTTCCTGACGATTGAGTTTATTTAGGGCCAAACATGATATTTTCATTGACGAAATCATTTTCGGAAGTTAAATGACTTTGAATTGATGAAAATGTTATATGTAAGATAAATAGGAAAAATAACTCTATCCCGTCCGGTACTTATGTGATTTGCTTCTATCGATATTTATACATTGATGCCAGCTTCTAATATGTATAACTATAGAAGAATCACTGGAAATTTTCCCGATGATGAGTTAATTTAGGGAAAAACATGATATTTTCATTGACGAGATCATTTTCGGATGTTAAAATACTTTCAAATGTTATCTCTAAGATAAATAGGAAAAATGACTATCCCGATGGTTACTTCATTCATAAAATTTGCTTCTATCGATATTTATACGTTGTTGCCAGCTTCTAATTTATATAACTATAAGGGGTCCTTTGGTTGTTGGGTAGAATTATGCAGGTATTAGTGCTGTAATGTAGGAATTAGTTATGCAGGTTTTGTCATTCATGTATTAGTATTCCATTTTTACTCTGCATTTAGTAATATATATGTTGACTTATAACTTGTACATACTTTTGTTATGCGGGATTATAAGCTAGTAACCAAACACCATACTTGGTGTGCTGAATTTTTTACATAACAATTACAATCCTATCAAACATTGTACTAGTTATACTGATTTTAATACATGTATAATTCACTTCTAACCAGCAACCAAATGGCCCCTAAAAGAATCACTAGAAATACTATTGTCTATGAACATACCTTATATTCCACATTGTATAACTACTATAAGCCAACTACGTTTATAATGATCCAGTAAATGATTCCCAAGGCTAAACATTTTCAAGAAAAATGTATCCTCCATACTGGAAGCACCCTTATTTTAGCTTTGCTAAAAAAATCAACCCTTTTATTTATAAGAATGGGATCAGAAAATCCAAGAACTTAAAATGAGGGTCTGTTTTAAGCTCTTAATCGATTCAGCTTCTTCAGAAATATGCAACAAAATTGAAAGGCGAAACGCCAAACAAATTGTTCAAGATGATAATAGTACTCCATAGATGTAAGAAAATATGCGCCATAGTAATATATAAAGTAAGACCAGCCAATTGAAATAAGGAAAAAACGTGAGAAAGGCTTGGTCTGTATAAACTATGTTGACAAACTTTTTCCACAATTGGGTAGGTCTTAAGACTTGTCATGGGTGGATGTATGGTTTGCTATTCAAGAGTCAACATAATTATATTTTAGATTCTGGTTCTTGATACAAATTGCAGAGCGGGAACAGGTTTACTATCTATGATGGCAGCCCGAGCAATGGGTCATGGAGATTCAATGGAGAGCTCAGGCTCTAAAGGAATGGTTACTGCATGTGAGTCATATCTTCCTATAGTAAAATTGATGCGGAAGATTTTGCATACCAATGATATGCAGAGAAAAATCCGCATCATTAGCAAGAGGTCAGATGAACTAGAAGTTGATGTGGACATGCCTTCACGGGCAGATGTGCTTGTGAGTACACTAGCCTTCTTTTTCCATTTACTAGATTCTGATCATTGACATACTTACGCTGAACATGTGCCTATGATTGATAAAGTAGTCTGGAACTTTTTCCACGACATCTAGTTGTGGAAAAAAGAGTACAATGTAGTATAATCTGTGAAGTTTTTACCTACAGAATTTGCTGGACAAAATGATAGATTTAGTTCACCTATAATTCTACTGTTTAAATATGTTAACAATTTCAATCTTTCTATGATCTTGTTGCTGTAACAATATTTAACATGATGTCATTCTACTTTAAGTTTTGTGGATACCAGGGCTTATTGTTATATGTTTTAATTATGTATATGCTAATTACTAGTCTATTTGTCCATTTTGTTTGACACCATTGGCTCTAAGTTTAAAATGTTAAGACTTATATACTCGCTTCGTTTCATTTTAAATGACACTCTTTGACTGGACACGAAGTATAAGACATTAATTTGACTTGTATATTATATTAGTGATGGCAAATAAAGTGTTAAAGTAGTGGGTGAAAAGCTAGTTTGAAAGAGAAAACATCACATCAAAAGTATAACATTAGCTACATGAATTTGAATTTTTTAAAGTTGTATAGAGTAATCTTATTAGCGTTATGGTGTCAAACATCTGGGAATGTCTCCAAGTAGAAAAGTATGATATGAAGCAGAATAGATGGAGTACTATATAAGTGGTAAATGGAATAAATAGTATAATAATGCTAAAACGTGTCTTTCTAGAGAAAAACTACTTTACAATTTAATATTTAATAATTAAATAAATTTAAATTCTTGAAAGTTGTAATAGTTGTATAGAATATTATACGTGTAATTGTTTCAAGCGTTTTGGGATGTTATAAAATAGAAAGAGTTTGATATAAGTTGGGAAGGATGGAGTATATATTTTCATGGATGGTAATTTAGGTAGAGGCATAGTCAAGTTTAGTTGACTTCATTAGCCAGATCACAAGGCTACAAGGCTATATATATATATATACGTGATGATTATCACTTGTACAAAATAAAATGTGTGAAAAGTCTGAAAGCTTGTGCACCTAAGGGTGTGACCCAGTGGTCAATAAAGTGGGTTGAGAACTATGAGGTCTTGGGTTCAAATCTAGTAGGGACAAAAAAAACACTGGGTGGTTTTTCCCATCTGAGAGTTACCTGTTATATGTTGCTGATGGGAGGTGGCAGGTATCCGGTGGAATTAGTCGAGGTGTGCGCAAGTTGGCCCAGACACCATGGTTAAAAAAGGGTAGTCCGATGCACTAAGCTCCCGCTATGCGCGGGGTCCGGGGAAGGGCCTGACCACAAGGGTCTATTGTACGCAGCCTTACCTCACATTTCTGCAATAGACTATTTCCACGACTTGAATCCACGACCTCCTGGTCACGTGACAACAACTTTACCATTTACCTCTATTCCAACAACTTTACCGGACACCATGGTTATCAGGAAAAAAGTCTGGAAGCTTGTACATGAGAGTTTTCACAGAACCAATTTAGCATAATACTCAAAATTAGTTCAGTTGGTGGTTTTGGTTTCGTAGTTGATGGTGGTTTGGATGGTAAAAATGTAACATAGATTTTCTGAAAATTTTTATGTCTCCCTGTGAATTATTTTAGTTTTTACTTGTGTCTTGGTCTCTAAAGTTGGATGAGGATCTCATACACAACTTTTGAATTCTCTGGGAAAATAAAATCTTATCTTCCTTCTTAAGCCTAAATGGTGTCTGTTTTCTTTAAATGGAGACTTTATCTTCACTACTTATTACTTGATAAATGAATCTAATATTCTTTTGCTTGGAAAATTACACAGGATCTACTTTTACATAAATTTTGAACCCCAAAAAGTAACATTTTCTCAGGCTTAAGGGCTTACTACTTAAATTGTTAAATAAATTAAGTCTACCTAGAATTAATCAGTTCAATAGATCTATGTTGATAGCTATTAGATAGCTTTTTTTGCCTTCCTGGGAGTTGATACTTTCTTTCTCTGTAATGCTTTATCTAATGATATCCTTCTTATTTCATCAAAAAAAAAAATTATGTCTACCTATAGACTCACTATTAAATTGGACACTAACGATGGGACAAGGAAGTACTTTATTAGACATAAACAATTTGAAATATCAATGTAGATTATTTTTGTTCGGGAAGCCGTTTGGCGTATTTGCTTACTTATTACTTTCAATGAAAATACAACCAAATAATTTCAGTTTGATTTTTTCTTCAAACTGCATGGTTTATGTTCTAGATCTAATATGTTTGTTTTAGTTTGTTTTGAGTTTTTTTTTATTTGGGTTGGTGGTTTGCCTCCTTTCCTGAACACCTTTTTTTTAAGGGAGATCCATGCTGCACATCTGCTGTGTTTTATTAATATTAGAAAGATTGATGTTGATTGTTAACCAAAGATTTTCCTATTACAGTATGGTTTGGAGGCTCTTTTCTCTCTCTCTCTCTCCCATCTTCTCCCAACGGTAAGAAAGCTAACCCTCCCCCACCACATGCCACGCCACGCCTTTCGACCAGCCTTCACCCGCGATCAGCGATCAGGTATCATATTTTCTCTCTCCCCCACTCTTCTTTCGCCGGCGGACATCACTGCTCCGACCAGGTACACTTTGTCGGCGACCTATTTTCGGCCAGATCTATAAGTTTTCCGGCCAGACATGTCTTCTCTCCCTCCTCTTTTATTTTCACTTTCTCTTCCTTTCGTTTCTTTTCTCTACTCTGCCACCGGAAACCCCTCTACAGTAGGTTTCCGGTCAAGTATGCACATGTACCCAGATTTTTGGGCAGATTCCGGCAGTGAACAGTAGTTTCCAACTTCCGGCAGTGAACAGTAGTCTCCGACTTCCGGCAGTGAACAGTAGTCTCGATGGTGAAGTTCTTTTTCAGGGGACATGTTCTATTCACCTAGAGTTGGTACCGCCGGTTGCCCTTATTGATTTTCTGTCGTTCATCTTTGTTGTTAAATTTGTCTGTTACACCTTGCCGAATCTCGACATTACATTCTTGTCGTTTGTTTTATCATTTTGGTATGTATAAGCTTGACTTATCTCTAGATTCTTGCTAACCTGTGCTTTAATATTGGTTTCCGTGTGTGTTAGCACTTTTGACTAGTATTTTTTTTTGCTCTAGTGAATTTGGTGAATGATTGTAGATTAGGGTCATGTTCTCTTTCGGGGGCGGGGGCGAGGGTTAGGGGGTAAGTGGGGTAAGGGAGATGCTAGGCTGAGACTAGGGTCTTGGAACATTGAGACTTTAACGGGAAAGTCCATAGAGCTAGTTAAGATTCTTAAGAAGAGGATTAATATAGCCTATGTCCAGGAGACTAAATGGATAGGACCTAAGGCTAAGGATGTGGATGGGTATAAGTTATGGTTCTCGGGTAGGTCGAGGTATAGTAATAGGGTAGGCATTTTGATTGACAACGAGCTAAGCGATCAGGTGGTAGAGGTTAGGAGGGTCAATGACAGGATGATGACGATTAAGTTGGTAGTTGGAGGGTTCACTATGAACATTATTAGTGCTTACGCGCCGTAGACGTGCTTCTGGGGACATTGATCCAAAGCTCGAGTACGGTCCGTGCGCCGTTTTTCTTCTCTACCATGACGAATCAATTGATTTAATGTAGAGGAGAAGAGGCATTTTTGGGAGGATTTGGATGAGGTGGTGCGAGATATATCACCCATTGAGAAGTTATTTGTAGGAGGGGATTTCAATAGATATATTGTATCACTTTCAGGGGTTATGCCGAGGTGCATAGAGGCTTTGGCCTCAGGGACATGAACGGAGGCGTCTCATTTTTGGAGTTCGCTAAAGCTTTTGGGATGATGATAGCCAATTTGAGGTTCCTGAAGAGGAGCACTTGGTGACTTTTCGTAGTTCGGTAGCTAAGACTCAGATAGACTTTTTGCTCCTTAGGAAGATTGACAACCATCTTTGTAATGACTCCAAAGTTATTCCGAGTGAGTATCTTACAATCCGACATAAGCTTTTGGTGATAGATTTGGAGATCAAGATGAAGAAGAAGAGGAGGGTTGTGGATGACATGCAAAAAATCAAATGGGGGAGTTTGATCATGACTAGTGCAAAGGAAAATGGGGAGAGGTTGATGGACATGGGGCTTGGGGGAGTAGTGGTGATGCAATCGGTATGTGGGACAAGACGGCTACTTGCATTTAAAAGGTAGCTAGAGAAGTGTTAGGGGTCTCGCGGGGTAGCTGTGGTGGGCATCAAAGGGACTGGTGGTGGAGTGGTAAAGTTCAAGAGAAGGTGGAAGTAAAGAAAGTGGCGTATGCAAAATTGGTAGAAAGCAAGGATGAGGTGGAGAAGTGGACGAATAGGAATTATATAAGATGGCGAGAAATGAGGCAAAGCTAGCGGTTATGGCGGTGAAAACGATGATTTTTAGCGCATGTACGAGGAATTAGAGGAAAATGACAGGGATAAGTTGTACAGATTATCCAAGGCGAGTGAGAGGAGGACCCATGATTTGGATCATGTGAGGTGCATCAAGGACGAGGACGGCAAAGTACTGGTGGAGGACACACGTATTAAACGGAAGTGACCGTTTACTTCCATAAACTCTTGAACGAAGGAGATAAAGACACTGTGCTAGGAGATCTGGAGCAATTCGGAAGGTACCAGGATTTTGGATAATGTAGAAATATTAAGGTTGAGTAGGTTAAGGGTGATGCGCAAGGGATGAGCGACCGAGCATGATGAGATCTCAGTTGAATTTTGAAAGAGCGCAGGCATGGCATGTTTGGAGTGACTGACTGAGTTGTTTAATGTCATTTTTAGACATCAAGAATGCCTGAAGAATGGAGGTGGAGTACAACTTTGTACAAGAACAAATGTGACATCTAAAGTTGCAATAACTATAGGGGTATCAAGCTGCTAAGCCACACTATAAAAATTTGAGAAAGGGTCGTGGAGATGAGGGTGAGAAAGGGCGTGTCTATTTTCGAGAACCAGTATGGATTCATGCCGGGGCATTCGATTACAGAAGCCATTGATCTTATTAGGAGGTTGGTGGAGCAGTATAGGGAGAGGAAGAGAGACTTACATATGATTTTCATCAACCTCGAAAAGGCGTAACAAAGTCCCTGGTGAGGTTCTATGGAGATGTTTGGAGGTTAGAGGTGTACTTGTGGCGTACACTAGGGCGATCAAGGATATATATGATGGAGCCAACACCAGGGTATGGATAGTAGGAGGAGATTCAGAGCACTTTTCAGTGATGATGAGGCTGCACCAGGGATCAACTCTTAGCCCATTCTTATTTTCCTTTGGTGATGGATGGACTGACGCGACAAATTCAAGAGGTGGTGTCATGTTGTATGTTATTCGCAAATGACATATTCATGATTGATGAGACTCGCAGCGGAGTCTAAAGGGTTTAGGATGAGTAGGACCAAGACAAAATACTTGGAGTGCAAGTTCAGTAACGAGAGCAATTATGAGACAGGCGTGGAGGTGAGGCTTGGTACTCAGGTCATTTCAAAGAAAAGAAGCTTCAAGTGTCTCGGGTCTATTATCCAAGTGAATGGAAAGATTGATGATGATGTCACACATCGTATTGGTGCAGGGTGGATGAAATAGAGGCTCGCATCTGGAGTCTTGTGCGATAAAAAGGTGCCATCAAAACTTAAAGTCAAATTCTATAGGGTGGTGGTTAGACCGACTATATTGTATGGGGCGGAGTGTTGGCCAATCAAGACTTTACACATCTAAAAGATGAAAGTTGCGGAGATGAATATGCTTAGATGCATGTGTGGGCATACAAGGAGGGGTAGGAGTAGAAATGATGATATCCGGGACAGAGTGAGAGTGACCTCGGTGGAGAATAAGATGCGGGGAGTGAGGTTAAGATGGTTTGAGCATGTGCAGAGGAGAGCCACAAATTTCCCCGTGCGGAAGTGTGAGAGGTTGGCTATGGACGGGTTCAGGAGGGGTAGAGGTAGGCCAAATAAGTATTGGAGAGGTGATTAGACGGGATATGACGTAGGTGCAACTTACTGAGTACATGACCTTAGATAGGGGGTTGCGGAGGACATGGATTAGAGTGGTAGGTAGTTGAGCGTAGTCCTACTTACGCTTACATACTGGTAGTTGTAGTGTTATTATTGTAGTCTTGCTTAGTCTATCGTACTAGTAGACGCAATATTGTTTTATAGTCTCCTGTCCTTTGATTTCTTCTTTGGATGTTCTTTCGTGTACTTTGTTTATTTTATTTACCTGCGTTAGTTACTGCTTCTTTTTTCAGAATGCTTTATCATAGCTTATTCGCTTTTGTTACTCTCATTTTCATACCGCTTTAAATTTCTTGTCCGGGTCTGATCGTTTCTCTGGCTTTGCTTGTGCTTATGCTTTGTCTTGAGCCGAGGGTCTTTCGGAAACAACCTCTCTACTTACCAAGGTAGAGGTAAAGTCTGCGTACGCTCTACCCTCCCCAAACCCCACGTTGTGGGACTTCACGGGGTATGTTGTTGTTAATCAAGGATATCCCATCATTGCATAAGTGCTTGATACTCGTTTACCGTTCAATTCAGGTTAGTGAAATACTGACAGACAATCCAAAATCAGTGCCTTACCGAGCAACGATATATGGTCAGGTGTTTGACCAAGGTTATTATATTTAAGTATTCTTTGCTGATTGTTAAGTTTAATTTACTACTTATAGTTTGCTTTGTTTACTCATTATTAGGACTAGCTCTGCATCACATGGTTATGACATAGACCCAACAAAGGGGCTCCTGGTCAAACAGGGAGTCAAAAGAACAATGACTTAATAGGAGTAGTTTATGTGCTGAAAATAATGAGTAATTTCATAAATCACCAGCTTAAAGCAAGAGAAATCGTCAAAATATCCAAATTAACTGAAAAATGAAATAGTCATCTACAATAACATTGTGTCATTGTCCTGATAAATAATCAAGTAAATAAAAAAATAACATTTACAATTGTGAAATGCAGTAAAAAGACGATGGAACATCGGATACTCTGCCAAGAACGCTACCTGTATCACCTACTAATTTCTAATTACATGTGGATCATTTCGCCTTAAAATGAAAACTTTTACATTGTCCGATTCTTGTTACCTCAAATTAGAGAAGTGGACAATAGGATACCATATAGATGAATAGAAAGAAAAAGACAAGCTCGTCTATGCAATACTATCACTATAAAAGAAAATTATGGTTTACACTATCAGGAAAATAAATTCCTGTACCAATTTTACATCTGTTCTACCAATTGGGTTGGGTCAGGGCCTTTGGTTGCAGGGTGTTCAGCTTCTACCTCTGATTTTCCATAAACTGGCTGGTTATTCGTCCTCACTCAAAACCCATTTGTTATGTTTTTGGTAGGTCATGAAAACGAAAGCTGAGTAATCTGTGGACTAAAATTGATAGGATATTTTCCAACCCCTGCATTATTGTGGTTGTAAATCAGTTTTCTTCCTTTCAGCTGGTAGAAAGCACAGATTTGTGGAAGCTGCATGACTTGTTTAACAATGAAAAAGGAGTACTAGATGAACTTCGTCTTGTTCCAGAGGAAATGGATGCAGCTTTATGTGTCAAACACCAACAATTTTCCATGCATTGTGATGCATTGAAAGAAGACATCAAATTGGTAAACTACTTCTGAATAATAGATGTTTCTAAGTTACAACTTCTGAAACACCAACTCACTTCAATTTCTACAGCTATCAGAACCCTTCAAAGTATTTGACTTTGACTTTTGGAAAAGGCCAGATAGTCGTCGTGAACCGAACGGAGTGTAAAAGCTACTGATACTGGCACTATTCATGCTGTAATCTCATGGTATTCATTTTGATGCTAAACTGATCGTGTTCTCTCATATTCTTATGTGAAGCAGTAATATCACTCAGTTTTTTTTAGGTGGTTACTTCAGCTTGATGCAAAAGGCACCGTCTTCTATTCCACTGCACCAAAGTGGATAAGTTGCCCATCTAACGTGGAAGGACTAAATGCATCCAACAGCTGTGAGTGGAGTACCTCTATGTTTTTCCTTCTTTTTACCATGAGGAGAAGCTATTTGTAGTTTCTAGAGGCAATTTGGATAGAACTGGATGCTTTTTCACTTATGGATTTCAATGACATTCATGTTAAGTGTACTTCCTGGGGTGACAAACAGTTGGAGAAGTGGATTCATTATGAAACTTTATAGTGGTCCTTTAAAATGTCTTCTGTTGCCCAGCTTCAAAGAAAAAAAATCGAGGGGAGATATTTTCTTAAAGTTGTTGTATAGAGTTCCCTACTCCACTTCCTGGTTAATTTTTTAATTTAAAAAGCTGTTTATATAACCAAGGAGTATTCTTTCATATTACTATATTTGCTGTTGGTATCTTTCACATGCCTATAAATGGAAAGTTAAGTAACAGGCTTTCCAATATCACAGTCAAACTTTATTCCTTATTTGTGCTTTTTCTGTATGCATTATAGGTTGTGACAACTGGTGTGACCATTGGAAACAATGTGTTTGGTTCACCTCAAAGAAAGGGTTGTCTTTATTAAAGGACGGGGAAGTTAATTTGCTGGCTGCTCACACTGATACTAGCTTCTCATATGAGATGAAGACTTTGTCCCAGAACATGGAACTTGGACGAAGTGAGCTCAGTACTCAGAAGTACCAGATCACTTTGCCACCAGAAAAAAATGCATTATACAGTGATGTCAGTTGGAGATGCTCAATGCTAAAAGCTGTCAAAAATGCAGTAAGTTATCACATCTATTCCTTGGAACCACCTATACCAACGGAATGTTTGTACATGTGCATTCATCGAGTATAGTGTTCTTTAGAATTGGACAGTGTGGACCTTAACCTGTACACTAAAAATGGAAACCTATTCAGATGTTTGCAATCCATGCTGGTTCATTGTATCCTTGTTACTTTTGATGAGCCCATATGCTTTCATATTTTCCCTGCTAAGTGGTAGTTGCTCAGTTTCCCAGTTCCCTGTCCTCTTCTTATTTTTGAGAAGGTGTTCCCTGTCCCCTTCTCCCTCTCTTTAAACTTGGAATGCCTAGTTGCTGGTGTGGTGATTCTTTACTTGAGATTGAACTTTCCTCGTGCTGCATATGCCGCTCCGTAAGGACATTGGGAGGTAGTAAGTTCAGAATGAGTATGGTTATAATTTTCACCCGGAGAAGCAATAACCCATCTCTTCTTAAGCAGCAGGGATCACTTTTAATAATACTGATGAGTATAACTCCTTAGTATTGCACCAAAAAGAGAAAGTTCTTTGCACCAAAAGTTCTCTTCAGCATGGCTTCTCAAGTCTATTGTTCTAATTCTCTAAGAAAAAAACTTTATTGTTTTAAATCTTTTTCTTGTTCTCTGCATGTATCTTTTCATCCTTCCATTTTTCATTTTGCTTCCTGAATTAACTATTAAACTGAAAAACAAGTCAGCCAGATCATATGTGCTTATAATGTAGGATCATGCGTGTTATTATCTTTCACATGGGACTAACTGCTTGTTTAACAACCTTCACTAATTTTATTTACTTCAAATTGTCAGCTAGAATTACTAGTGCTTCTTTGCTCCTTATAGATGAAGCAGAAAATGCCCTCTTTGTGCATTGTTGTGGATGATAGCATATTTTTGGCTGTTGCTCTGGCCCATCTCATAAAAGGGTCTCATGTGGTATCACTGTTTCCAGGAATTCAAGAGAAAGGTGCGCACTATGTGCAAGCTGTTGCAGCTTCAAATGGTTATTCAAAGGATCACATAGAAGTACAAAAGATGAGTGAACTGTTGACCTCTCAAAATAGTAAGAGAGGTAGAAAATCCAAATGTAGCTTCTTTTATCTTGTGAACCTCGACCAAGATTGCTTCTCGTTGTCTCTTCAAATGTATTTTGCCATGATATGTAACTTTGACGCTATACCATTTTCTTGCAAATGCTGATGATTTGTTTTTTCTTTGTAGATTGACTTGATAGTTGGAGAACCATTCTATTATGGAAACAACAGTGTGCTCCCATGGCAAAGTCTGCGGTTTTGGTAAATGATGTAACCGTTCCGCTGATTTTAGTTTACTGAGTTAACATTATGACTGAAATGATTCTGTTCTGAGCTTGCACATAGATGATTCAGTGTGAATGCTGGTAATTTAAATTATCCTTTTGACTATAATCTTGGAGTTTTGTCTCTTTGGATTAATACTTGTTACATCTTTCTTGCATTTGCTTTTATTTTTTGCCAAGTTCTGCTGTTTTGATAAATCTCTAAACACTTGACAGTGCTGATCAGCAGTTACGTCTTTTGAACACAGCAAAAGAGGATTGATATCGTTAATACTATAGAGTTTTGATAACATGTATGATTCGTAATATGTAATGAAATCTTAGCTAGTATCTCACTGAGCTACTATGCGCGGAGCCTTCCAGCTGCGCAGAAGCACTATATTAATGTATCATGCATTACATGACAAATAAAATGAGGAACAATACTCCATATTTTCCTATATCAACCACCAGAATTTAATCAGAATGCCTATGCACAACAGGGTTTTCATCGAGCCATGTGGGAATCACAATCAACAAATTACCATTTGGCCTAACTTTCTCCAGATTTGGAGATACTGAAAATTAGAAATGACCGCGACTACAATGCAATGGTGTGGCCTGTTACCATTACCATTGAATGGTGTAGCTGCTTCAGCATTATTCTTTCTTGTGCTGTATTTTTGTTCCAATTCTTTAATTGTGATGTGTCTTTACTGGCTTCTTGGGGCTGGGTTGTTAGAATACCTGTAAGAATTGTGGAACTTTCTTCATGGAATTTGTATAAGTATCTGTTCTGATCTTGATGTCATTTGTAGGAAGGAAAGAAGCTTATTGGATTCAATCCTATCAGAAGGTGCGGTAATTATGCCTTGCAAAGGATTGTTAAAGGCTTGTGCAATGTCTCTTCCTGTAAGATCATAGATGCATTCTGTTCAATGCTTTAACCATGTGAAAACTTAAAATCATGTGGTGGACATGTTAAACTATTCTTGTAGGACCTTTGGAGAAGTCATCGGTGCCTGCAAGATGTTGAAGGTTTTGATCATTCAGTTGTCAATTCCACGTTAGGGGCATGTGGAGGTTTACCTCCTGGACAAGAGAATGCTACTCTGCCTTTTTCAATCTGGCAATGTGGGGAGAGCAAGGTAGTTTACATCATTTTTGAGGATGAAGCAACATATGAGACTATCTAATGCAACAAAGTTTTAATTTGTTATTGATACAATTGAGATTGAAACATGCAGAAAATGAGTGACATAGTTACTATCATGGAATTCAATTTCTTGGAACCGATAAGCCCATGTTCTGGAAAGGCTAAGGTATCAGGTCTTACATGGAAACTAGCAAGATTCTGTTAACAATAAATGCAACTTGCAACATTAGCTCACAAAACCAAGGTTTTGCAGGTAGAATTTATTGCACATGGAAAATGTCATGGTTTAGTTCTTTGGATTGACTGGGTGATGGATATAGAAGAGTCCATTGTCTTGTCTACAGGACCAGGTGTGTCTTTCAGAAGTCTCAGTCTGGACATAATTGCTGATACATATTTTGTTTGGGTTGTCAAGTGCTTTCTTCTGGTTTTCTATTCACAAAGTTTTGCATTATCCAGTTATCCTTGACGTGTTAACTCAATGATCTTCTGTCTGATTCAGAACAAAGATACTGGAAGCAAGGCGTAAAGCTTCTGAAGGAGCCCGTGGCTGTGGGGAGCCATAGATCTACCACCACTGATTGTCACTCAGCAGAAATAAAACATCTTTCGATCCATCAACTGGTGAACTCGTTGTAGATTATGCTTTCTTATAAACAAGATTGCTTCAGTTGCCTTTCCCAATTTGACCAGATGTGCGTATAATATTCTCAATGCCATCCATGTCCAGAGCTATAAGTCGTCCTAATTCTCCTCACTGTAAGTGGCATAAATACATTGGCAATGAAGGTCTAGCCCAAATTCTAAGGCCACAGCTTCGAGCCTTCGAGGATGTTGGGGTTCTAATGGTTCTACCGTCAGCAATACTTGCTTTGTTATACTACAGAGTTTGCCACTCCTTGATCGTGAGTTACTTTGTGATTTTGCCGCCAAAAGAAGAAAATATTAGCCAAATGTGGCCCCATGCCGAAGTTTTGCATCTAGGTTTGTAATTTTGATTGGATTGATCCAACATTCTAAGCGTTTTGTACATGTTGCCACTTTACAAGTCATCTTCATAACGCTACTTGTAGCATGTTGAAAGAATTGCTGCTTGCGGAGCCAATATGTGGGTGCACCAGAAGGTAAACATGAAGTAGCAGCTACTTCATACCGACAATTTATGAAACTCTTGGAAGATAGAGGTTCCTTCAAATTTTCATGCTTAATGAGTCTCACTCAGATACATGTTAAAGAGTATTTAGATATCACTAGTCTGCCTTCATTTTCCATAACAAGAAATTTCACTGCAAAATACTCGTTCGAATGCGCGGTATCTTTACAGGAGGCAACAGCCTGATTGTAACCTTGCACAAATTCTCTGGATTTTATTAACTCCTAATCAAGTGAACGAAACATGAGTTTTAGGGAGGAAGATCGAGGCTCAACTCCATTATTCTACGAGATTCCATTCATCATTTTATCAACTTTGCCATAAAACGCGCCATTCATGTCTCCATTTTCGTGCCAATAAAATGGTTTAGACTCTCGGCCACTTGATCGAGATGTAATCATTTCTTAACCGCAAGTGGCCTACAAAACATAAACCCAAGGTTAAAATTCCAAATCAACCTAGAATTACTGATAAGCAGACATAGGTAGTGAATAAAACTTGATGAATCATTCCTGCACTGTGGCCTTCAATCATTTCCAACAAAATTCCGAGACAGTGTGTTTGGTGGGGAGGAAAATATGTTCTGGAAAATATTTTTTAGTTTTTTCATGTTTGGTTGATTAAAAAATTTTGAAAAGTGTTTTTTCAAAGAAAATGACTTTCTAGTGGGATACATTCCAATAGGGCTGGGCATAACATTCCAAAAACTGAATTACGGAACCGAGGATTTCAGTATTTCAGTTTTCAGTTCGGTTTTTGGGAATATAATTCGAAAATATGGTATTCGGTTTTGGTAATTCGGTATTTACTGAATACCGAAATAATTAGTTAACAAAAAGGCTCAATATTACAAATTTTCAAATGCCCATCAGTGATCAGGCATTAGCCCAGCCCATATACGATATTTTAGTTGTATGAATCAATTTGGAGCTCAAAATCTCGGTCACTGGTAGCTACTATAATGCTTGTTGATGTGTTTTGATTGGACCTCCTATATCACTAATAACGATCCTTATGCAGATATACGGTGTCAAAAATATCTTTCTTTTCCCTTATGTTTGCAGTTTAATTGGTGTAATGATTTATATGCTTGTCCAGTTTATGTTTCAGGGAGAACAAATTATTTGTGTGTATACTTGCTAGTTGTGTGAGATAACGACAATATGGCTAAAAAAATTGACATGTGTTGTGTCTTTTCCTGGGTTTTTAAATGAGGCCTTCCTTATATGACGTAAAACTGGATTTTAATATGGTATTACCGAATACCGTATCGAACCGAAGTTTGAAAGTTCGGTATTTGGTATTTACTGTCAATTATCGAACCCGAATTTTGAAAATATCGAACCGAATGCCAAACGCCCACCCCTACATTCCAAGCACATTATCTCTTCCCTATCTCCCACACCCCAAAATCCCTAGACCTCGCGCCACTGCCCATCCCACCCCACCTCATACTAGTTTTTTTTTTGATAACATATAAATACTTTTGGGACTATCTTCTTGCTTACTTATCAAATATTTAAAAAATGTAAGAAGATGAAAGTATACCGTGGTATACACGATATACACGGCATATACATGCCTTGTGTATACCGTGTATATCACGGACATACACGGCAAATCAGTCTGTGATATACATGCAATGTATATCATGGTTTGGAGTATATTTGGCAACATAGTATTTATATTTAATTAGCATTGTACACTTACCATAATTGTAAAATTCTTGTATTTATAGAATAGGATTTTGGGAGTAGAATAGGAATATGATTTTCCATATTATGGAAATTGTAAATTGTATATATACTCATTCATTAATGAAAATAATGAATTTATTTCTTTCATGGTATCAGAAGTCTAGGTTTTGCATACCTCTCCCATCTTTTGTTTCCGCAGCTCTCAGTTTTTGTGCCATTCTTTTCTCCTCTCACCAAATTAGTCCAAATCTCTACTTTACCTTTTGTTCTATCGTTATGTCTAAGAACATATTTCATCCTGCCCTTACTATTTCCAACATCAAGAACCACATCCCTATTGTTCTTGAGATGGAAAACGTCCAGTATGCGACGTGGATAGAGTAGTTCAAAATTCACGCAATCTCACATCAAGTCTTCTATCACATAATTCCTCCCGCTACCCCCACTCCCGCGGAGGATCCTCAATTTTGGATTACTCTTGATGCTACCGTCCTTCAGTGGATTTATTCCACTATTTCTACCGACATTTTACAGACGATCATTGAGCCAGACACTACAACTATGACTACATGGAATAGATTGGGTGATATATTCCAAGATAACCAGCAATCACAAGTTGTCACCCTTGAGCAGGGATTCTCACAAGTCAGCATAGAAGATTTTCCGAATGTTTCAGCTTATTGTAAACGGCTTAAGGAATTGGCAGACCAACTTCGTAACGTTGGAGCGTCTGTTACCAATAATCGTCTTGTTCTACAAATGGTTGTTGGCCTATCTGAGGCCTATAATGGCGTTGGGACTCTCCTCCGTCAAAGTAATCCACTTCCACTTTTTTATCAAGCCCGTTCGATGCTCACGTTAGAAGAAGCCGGCTTGGAAAAAAAGGCAGCTACCGGCGCTAGTCTCGTGGTGATGATGACTTCATCCGATAATTCTCAAGGTTTTGTTGATAATTAGGGCCAAAACCATACTTACGGTGGAGGCAAGAAGAATCGTAAAAATAATGGCAAAAATTGCGGTGGCAATCGTGGTGGTACCGACGGTGGTGGGGGAGGCTAAAACAGTGGCAGCGGGCCTTAGCACGGTGGCAGTGGGCTGCAGGCCAACTGGTCCCAACCATGGCCCCCCTGGCAGTGGGGTTGGGCCAGTGGCCCAACAACCCCTATTTTCCAGCCTCAACTTTCCCTGGACAGTGGGCCGCCCAGCAGCCTTTCAGCCCAATTATTCACATCAGTCCAGTGGGTTCCGAAACAGTGTTGGGTCTGGACAACAAGGAGGCCTGCTTAGGCCTCGGCCCCCGCATGCTTTCCATAGTACGAGCCTAATCTGATCCCGACACCTACATATATTGAAGCCGACATGCATACACTTGGATTGAATCCTCCAGACGCGAATTGGTACATGAACACCGATGCCACTTCTCACATGACATCCAACCAAGGTACTCTCTCGTCTTTTTATAATTTGAGCAAAAATCTTGGCATAATTGTTGGTAATGGAAACTCAATTCCAATTCGTGGTTATGATCATGCAACTTTCTCTCCCTCCACCTCTTGTCTTGAAAATGCCCCTAACTTAATTAAAAATTTGGTGTATGTCGTAAATTCACCACTGATAATTGAGTTTCTGTTAATTTTGATCATTTTGGATTTTCTGTGAAGAATTTCAAGACGGGGATACCTCTTATGAGATGTAATAGTAGGAGATATATTTATCCAATCACGCTCGCATCCAGTCTCTTGAGTCAAGCCTTGCCATCTACTTTTGCAGCTCTAGCTCATTCCTTATGGCATACACGTTTGGGTCACCCTGGGTCGTCTGTTGTTTCTTCCTTGCATAAAATAATTTTATTTCTTGTAAGGGTACGCGTATTACTCCAATTTGTCATTCATGTCCTTTAGAAAAATATGTTAGATTACCATTCGTAGCCTTTACTTCTCGTACTTTAATGTCATTTGATATTATTCATAGCGATTTATGGACATCTCCCGTTTTAGTTTATGTGGGCCATCGTTATTATGTTCTATTTTTGGATGATTATTCTAATTTTTTATGGACCTTTCCGTTAGCGAAAAAATCTCAAGTTTTTTCCACATTCTTAAATTTTTGAGCATTCATCCGTACCCAATTCGGACGGGAAATAAAAAATATTCAATGTGATAATGTCAAAGAATATGATAATGGGTTGTTTCGGAAATTTTGTGAAACTAATGGCATAGTTTTTCGTTTCTCTTGTCCTCATACGTCCTCACAAAATGGAAAAGCCGAATGAAATGTTCGTACCATTAATAATATTATCCAAACTTTATTGGTCCATGCTTCCGTACCCCCTTCCTTTTGACATCATGCTCTACAAATGACTACATATCTTCTTAACATACTTCCTACCAAAGGGTTGGCATATGCATCTCCTCTTAAAGTCCTCTATAATAAGAATCCTTCGAATTCACATCTTAGGATCTTTGGGTGTTTATGCTCTCCACTTTTTTCGTCAACTACTATTAACAAACTTCAAGCCCGTTCTACCGCTTGTGTATTTTTGGGTTATCCATCTAATCATCGTGGTTACAAATATTTTGATTTATCCTCTAGTAAAATCATAATTAGTCGCCATGTTATTTTTTATGAAACCCAATTTCCATTTGATAAAGTGAGTAGTCACGTGCCTAGTTCGTATAATTTTTTGGATGACGACGTCTCCCCGTACATTATGCACCACTTAATGGGCGGATCCAGTGACCACGACCCGCCAGCAGGCTCACTGCCTGCTGGCCCACAACGTCCTACTGCCCAGATTGTCCCAAGCCCAGCCATTAGGCCGGTAGTCCAGCCCATTCCCTCGCCTGCTTCAGCTCTTGTTATTGTTCCTGTCCCGAGTCCAGTTTCCGTGTTGGGCCAGCAGGCCCACTGCCTGCTAGCCAGTCCGTCCCCCATCCAATTTTTTCTTAAAATCCACTCAATTCTTCTTCGAGTCACAGACCGCTCACTCATAGTCAATGGGGTATTTTTAAACCAAAACGACAATTTAATCTAAATTCTAATGTCCTTAAATTCCCCTACCCCGTAACCCAGTGTCTGCATTAAATGACCCGAATTGGAAATTGGCTATGAATGACGAATATGATGTTATAAGATGTGGGAGTTGATGCCCCGTCCTTCTAGTGTTAATATTATTCGGTCTATGTGGATTTTTACTCATAAAGATAATTATGATGGTTCTTTTGCGCGACATAAGGCTCGTCTTGTAGGTGATGGTAAAACTCAGCAGGTTGGTGTGGATTGTGGTGAGACATTTAGTCTGGTGGTCAAACCGGCTACCATTTGCACTGTTCTCAGCTTGGCTCTTTCGAAAGCATGGCCCATTCATCAGCTAGATGTAAAGAATGTTTTCTTACATGGTGATCTTAAGGAGATAGTTTACATGCATCAACCCTTAGGTTTTCGAGACCCCAAATATTAGCATCATGTTTGTTTATTGAAAAAGTCCTTGTATGGGCTCAAACAGGCTCCACGGACTTGGTATAAGAGATTTACAGACTATGTCTATACTATTGAATTTTCTCACAGCAGGTCTAATAATTCTCTGTTCATATATCGTCGTGGTACTTCCCTGGCATATATTCTCTTATATGTGGATAATATTATCTTGACCGCTTCTTCTGATGATTTGCGCAAGTCTATTTGTGTTTGGATATCCACTTCATTCGAGAAAAGGTATCGAAAGAATGATATTATCTTGACCCCAAATATTCGCATCATGTTTGGATGATATTAGTGTCGTCTATCTTTCTGATAATCCTGTTCAACGTCAGCGCACTAAACATATCGAAATGGATATCCACTTCATTCGAGAAAAGGTAGCTCGTGGGCAAGTTCGCGTCATGTCCCTTCTACGTACCAAATTGCAGACATATTTACTAAGGGTCTTCCCTCAGTTCTATTTGAAGATTTTAGGGACAGTCTCAACGTACGACGACCGCCCTCTATGATTGCGGGGTGTGAAAGTGTACCATGGTATACACGATATACACGACATATACATGCCTTGTGTATACCGTGTATATCAAGGACATACAAGGCAAATCAGTATGTGATATATATGTCAAGTATATCACGGTTTGGAGTATATTTCCAACATAGTATTTGTATTTAATTAGCATTGTATATTTATCATAATTGTAGAATTTTTGTATTTATAGAATAAAGTTTTGGGAGTAAAATAAAAATAAAATTTTCCATATTATGAAAATTATAAATTATATATATATATTAATTTATTAATAAAAATAATGAAGGAAATTATTTATTTCAGAAAATGACTTTCGGAGATAACATTTCCTTTACCGAACACCCAAAATTTCTATTGACATGCAGAACAAAGTCAGTAGGATATTTAAGACTAGGCCCCAACATTTGTCCTGATCCAAGTCCTCATCACATGATGTGAAATTATACTCAACAAATTTCTGGATATAGATAGAATTTCTTTTTCCACTGTCAAAGAAGTTAAATGGATGAGATATTTGTGGACTCCAATTACCGTTGATTCTTCTATTAGTACTGGACAATAACAGTTTTGCAAGATAGTAGCTTCTTTTTATTTATTTATTTATTTATTATTATTGTAATTCTATGCACGTCACTTCAATTTTTTTAACCTTTTGGAGCATATCATCACTATCTTAGTTTTCTTTTCCCTTTAGAAAGTAAGTGTTTCTAAAAGATCGATTTATGGTATGCTATAAAGGGTTAGTTACAAAAACATTTACTATATGCAAACTTTAGAAATTGGTCTTAATTGGCTGTTGTAATCAAGCATCAAAAGTTTCTTAACGTCTTTAAGTACGATATATGCAATACATCTCTATAATTTTATGCATAGTGAGGTCTTTGTGGAATACAATAATGGCAAGAAACGGAAAATAAGTAAATATTACAAATTGCTAGAAAGGATAAACTAACGATTACAACAAACTGGAATCAAGAACGATACAAACTCCTTGTGATTTGTTGAGTCGAGTGATGACACTCTGTCTTTAAGACAAGATTGCCCTGTATATATCCTTTTACGTTGTCGGGCAATAGTTTCCCAAGATACAACAACAACTTAACAAATGAGCAAAGGAAACTCAAGTGTTACTCTTGAAACTTGCTAGAGAGGAAGAAGAAGATTTCAGAAGATTTCTAAGTGTGTAGAACAACTGAGCCAAAGGTCTCAATTTATAGTGTAAGAAAATGACCCCTCAACTAGCCAACTAATGGCCTTCAATATCCATGTAATGACACTTATTGAGGGGTTACATTCAGCCAAATAATGGTTGAATTCATGTGCCAAATAATGGAGATTCAATGCTCCAAAACCAGCCTAAGAGTCAGAACTTTCCATCTTTCTGTCGCAGCATTCGCCTCCGAAGCGCCGCGGCTCCGCGAAGTAGCGCCTCGGCTCTAGTAGCCAAGCCACCATTTAGCGCCGCGGCACTGTCATGGTGGCGTCGCGGTGCTCCGGCGCCGCGGCTCCGACGGTGTTGCGCCGCCCTTCACGGCTCTGCAACGATTTTGACTCATTTCATTTTACATTTCGTACACTTCTTCCTTCGTTTACCAACATGGAATACTTATTATTTGGCCAATAACCTTCCATCATTCTATGTCTCAAACGTATTACGTACGTACCAATATCTCTTTCACTAATGAAATTTGCGATACTTGGCACTACGTGTGCACGCGTGTGGAAATGACATTTCCGACGAGCGGGGCCCCAATTGTTCGAGTCATAAATAATGGGATAAACCTAATTCCACATTAGTAAATTTCTAACAATCCCCTCTTGAAAGAGATTTTGGCGCACTAACAAGGTGTCTATTTCCAGCAATCTTTCAGCAGACAGATGTTGCAACTGGATAGGTAGCTTCCGCTTTGAATCTTCCATAGTTGAATACCATCGGACTTACTTACTGCGTGGTGAACATGATGTCTTGAAACGTCAGTGTTTAGTGTAAGCCAAGTCAACGGTACCAACACAACTTCACTTACTCTGTTCTTCGTAATGTTTTGTCTGTTGTGGCCGTGGACACTTCTTGGATTCTTAAGTGCGTTAATTTGAGGCGGCATGTCCTCGCACTTAAATAGGTGGTCTCCTACAAGGTATCCTGCTATACCCCAGTTTACAAGTGTTAGGAATCATTAAAAGTTTCCCCAAACCTAACCTCAACCGTTGAGGATTATTAAAGGTTTTGGAAACTTAACATTTACCCACACTGCAGATAACACTTAACGTCTATCGCGGGAACGACTTTGTGTTTATGTTCCTTACAGGGATCATAACCCGAAGTGCTCTTGCTTCCACCGAAGAGCTCAACTGAACCTTTACAACTTAGTTTTTCCATTGAACCAAATTCCTGGGATTTCCAGTCACTAAGGTTGGGTTACCACCGTATTGGTCCTTAAAGCTTGGGTTTTAAGCCCATTCCCCTAGACAAGCAGAGTATCTGATCTTTGGGTAATCCCTTTGTCAGTGGGTACGCTATGTTATCTTTTGATTTTATGTAGTCAATGGATATTATACCCGTGGTGATCAGTTGCCTAATAGTCTTATGTCTCCGTCGAATATGACGAGACTTGCCATTGTACATAGAACTTCGTGCCCTTCCTAGAGCCGACTGACTATCGCAGTGGATCATTATAGAAGGTATGAGTTTATCCCAACAAGGAACATCCTCTAAGAAGTCATGAAGCCACTCAACTTCTTCTCCTGCTTTGTTTAAAGCGATAAACTATGATTCCATCGTGGATCGGGCGATGCAAGTTTGCTTAGGGGATTTCCAAGACACAACCACACCACCAATTGTAAATATATACCCACTGGTGGACTTGGTGTTCTCTATATCAGATATTCAGTTTGCATCACTGTACCCCTCTAGTACAACCGGATATCTCGAATAATGCAACCTGTAAGTTAGCGTGTATTTCAGGTATCGTAGTACCCGATTCAATGCCTTCCAATGATCATTACTCGGATTAAGGGTAAACCTAGCCAACTTGTTGACTGCATAAGCAATATCAGGTCGGATGCAGTTTGTTATGTACATCAAACTCCCAATCACCAGTGTATATTGCTCCTGGCATACGGGTGCACCACGATTTTTATCAAGTTTTTGATTTCTATCCAATGGTGACTTCATAGGCGAACTGTCAAACATCTTGAACTTTCTCAACACATCCTCGATGTAGTGATACTGAGATAAGACCAGTCAGTCAGACGTCTTAAAGATCTTTATCCCTAAGATGACATTTGTGATACCCATATCATTCATATCGAAGCATTGTTTCAACATGTTCTTAGTCTCTAGGATCAAGCTAGGACTGCTCACTGTGATCAACGTGTTATCTACGTACATGCATATCATAACGAACGAGTCAGAGTTACCTTTTGTGTAGACACATTTGTCACACTCATTAATGGAGAAACCCTTCGATTGTAGAGTACTATCAATTTTTTTGTGCCATTGCTTCGGATCTTGTTTAAGCCCGTACAGAGATTTGACAAGTCGACAAACTTTCTTCTCATGCCCTGGAACCACATACCCCTCGGGTCGTTCCATATAAATTTCTTCTTCCAAATCACCATTTAGGAAGGTTGTCTTGACATCCATTTGATGTATCTCAAAGTCACGCAACGTTACGATCACAATGAATACTCGTATGGACGTCATCCTAGACACCGGGGAGTACGTGTCAAAATAGTCAAGGCCTTCCTTCTGCCGATAGCCCATGACTACCAACCTGGCCTTATACTTATCTATAGACCCATATGTTTTATACTTTCATTTGAGTATCCATTTACAACCCAACAGTTTATTTTCCGGAGGAAGATCAACCAACTCCCAAGTATGGTTATGCATGATGGAGTCTATTTCGCTCTCAATAGTTTCTTTCCAGAATGGTGCCTCTAGAGTTGACAATGCTTCAGAAATTGTCCTTGGTTCATCATCAACCATATAAGCTACAAAGTCAGGATCGAAGGATTTATCCTTCCTGGCCCTTTTACTTCGCCTTGGTTCCATCTCTAGAGTCTCCAAGTTCTAAGAATCTGGAACACTAGATTCCGGATATGCAACCACTTCGAAGTCCACTAGATCTGAACCATCTAGATCCGGGCAGTCAACGACTCCTTGTTCCTGAGAGCTTTGTTAATAACTTCGTTTGCGAGAGGTTATTTGTTTTTCCTTTCTAGGAAAAGTATCCTCAAAGAATTGAGCATTCCTTGATTCCATGATTGTACCCCCGTGGATATCTGAAATATCTGACTTATGCACTAAGAAGCGATAAGCACTACTGTTATTTGCATATCCGATGAAAATGCAATCTACAGTCTTAGGCTCAATCTTGACCTGCTTTGGCTTAGGCACTTCGACCTTTGCCAAATAACCCCACACCTTTAAATATTTATAGGTGAGTTTCTTTCCCTTTCATAATTCATATGGAGTTTTGTCCTTACCCTTATGTGGAACTCTATTAAGAATCATATTAGCGGTAATTACGACTTCTCCCCGCATGTTTTGGGGAAGACCGGAATTGATGAGCAAGGCATTCATCATTTCCTTCAACATGCAGTTCTTGCATTCCGCAACACCATTCGATTGAGGTGAGTATGGATTTAATGTACAATGCCCGATTTGGCAAAATATTCCTCAAATGGTCGCTACGTATTCTCTCCCTCTATTGCTACGAATGGATTTAATCTGCATGCTTAGTTGGTTTTCAACTTCTGCTTTGTAACGTCGGAACGCTTCAAAGGCTTCATATTTAATTTTCAACAAGTAAAGGTAATAATACCTTGTGCTATCATCAATGAATGCCACAAAGTACTTGTTCCCTCCTAGTTTGTGCAAACTTCAAATCACATATATCTGTGTGAATAAGTTCTAGAGGAGCGGTATTCCTTTCGATGGATCGAAAATGAATCTTTGTGAGTTTTGCCTCTACGCACACCTCACACTTATGTTGAGGGTTTACGTCGATAGACGGAAACAACTTCAACTTCACCAACCTTTGGATGGACTTGTAGTTAACATGTCCTAATCTATGATCCCATAAATTAGAAGACTCAAGCAAGTAAGAAGAAGCTTCAATTTTATTGCTTGGACGTATTACAAACATGGCATTAACTTTGAAGAGGCCTTCACAGACGAAGCCGCTTCCCATAAAAATTTCATTCTTGGTGATTACAAATTTATTGGACTCAAATACTAGCCTAAAACCAGCATTAACCAATAAATGACCTGAAATTAAATTCCACCTAATCTCAAGAACATGCATCACCTCATTCAGAGTGAGCTCCTTTCCAGAAGTCATCTTCAGGACTACATTTCCTACCCCCAACACGTCAGAGGAAGTGTTGTTACCCATGAACAGCTTCTTGTATGTAACTGGAGTAAATGTAGAGAAGGCATCTCTATTGGAACAAATATGTCTGGTAGCACCCGTGTCCATCCACTATTGCTTGGGATTCTCAACAAGGTTTGCTTCAAGCACCACCACCGAGAACTCCTCAATCATATCGTCAAGAAGCGTGTCTTTGACGACGTTAGCATGTGTCTTGCTTTTGGCCTTGGCCTTCTATTGTTGCTCAGTTTTGAGCTTGCGGCAGTCCTTGATCATGTGTCCAGGTTTCCCACAGTGGTGACAGTTTCCCTTGAAATTTTCCGCCGTCTGGGTCTTGTCATCTTTCTGGAACTTGCGCTTTTTGCTTGGGTTCCCTTTGGCCTCACCCAGATTTTCCTTTGCCTCAGCGGGTTATTTTCCCCTAGGCAAGGCCTTCTTATTAACTTCCTGAATCTGGAGTTTGATAATAAGTTCCTCAAAGTTCATTACCTTTGTCTTGAGTTTTAAGTAACTCATAAACTCATTCCACGTGGAAGGTAACTTCTCAATCAGTGATGCAACAAAAAACCGCTCATTTGGATTAATGCCTTCCAAATCCAGGTGATGTAGAATCATTTGAAATTTCTGGACTTGGGACATCACAATTTTGCTATCCACCATTTGAAATTTCAGGAATTTCCCAACGAAGAATTTCTTCGTACCAGCATCTTGTGCGTTGTACTTCTTCTGTAGCTTTTCCCATAACTCTTTGGCGGTGCCTACGACGCAATACACCGTGTAAAGTGGGTCTGACAGACAGTTCAGAATATAGTTCTTACACATGAAGTCACTATGACTCCAAGCATCAAGAACCATCTTCATGCCATTCATGACATGGATACCTTGGCCCCCTCCAGCCGTTTCATTAGGTTGAGGGTCCACTTCATCTCCAACTTGTGGAGGATCTTCTGTTAGGAAATGAGCCATTCCCATAACAATTAGATAAAACAACATCTTCTGATGCCATCTCTTGAAGTTGGAGCCAAACTTCTTTGGGCGTTTATTATGGAAATCGGAGGGTGGAGGAACAGTAACGTTCCCTTGAGCAACCGGAAAGGCATTGGGTGTGCCTTGAGAAGTGGGGAAGGCAGAGGGGTTTCCTTGAGTAGCACCAGCAACAGAATCAGAAGCGAGTTGTTCTCTTTCAGTCATCTTTCTAAGCACTTACAAAGCCAATCTCGTATTAAAATTGTGGAATACAACAATTGCAGGAAATCGGAAATAAGTAAATATTACAAATTGCTAGAAAGGATAAACTAAAGATTACAACAAACTGGAATCAAGAATGATACAAACTTCTTGTGAATTGTTGAGTCGAGTGATGACACTCTGTCTTTAAGACAAGATTGCCCCGTATATATCATTTTACGTTGTCGGGAAATAGTCTCTCAAGATACAACAACTTAACAAATGAGCAAAGGAAACTCAAGTGTTACTCTTGAAGAACTTTGAATATAGAAAACTTGCTAGAAAGGAAGAAGAAGATTTCAGAAGATTTCTAAGTGTGTTGAACAATTGAGACAAATGCCTCAATTTATAGTGTAAGAAAATGACCCCTCAACTAGCCAACTAATGGCCTTCAATAGCCATGTAATGACACTTATTGAGGGGTTACATTCAGCCAAATAATGATTGAATTCATGTGCCAAATAATGGAGATTCAATGCTCCAAAACCAGCCTAAGAGTCAAAACTTTCCATTTTTCCGTCGCAACATTCTGCCTCCGAAGCGCCGCGGCTCCGCGAATTAGCACCGCGACGCCTCGGCTCCAGTAGCAAAGCCACCATTTAGCGCCGCGGCTCCGACGGTGTTGCGCTACAACCCTTCACGGCTCTGCGGCGATTTCCGACTCGTTTCATCTTACACTTATTCATTCGTATACCAACGTGGAATACTTGTCATTTGGCCAATAACCGTCCATCATTCTATTTCTCAAACGTATTACGTACGTACCAATATCTCTTTCACTAATGAAATTTACGATACTTGGCACTACATGTGCACGTGTGTGGAAACGACGTTTTCGACGAGCGGGACCCCAATTGTTCGAGTTATAAATAATGGGATAAACTTAATTTCACATTAGTAAATTTTCAATAGTCTTTTCATTACCATTTAGTAGCCAAGCACGGGGTAGTTAATTGAATAAGTTTATAAGTTGATCAAATTAGCTTATAAATATTTTATAGTTTATTACGTGTTTGGTAATTGTTACAAGTATCTATAGGCCCAAGTCTTAATTCAAAATTCACAAGTCATATGATGATCCTTCTAAATTTATGACTTTTTAGCTTATAAACACTTTTAGTTCGATCAAGATTTTAACTATTTTATATCTGATATATTTTTTAATTCTGAAATACTCCTAATTCTATCTACATTCTATTTTCGTGGTTCATCTTCTTGTAAAGGTACTTTATTATTTATTTTCTTGAAGTTGAAATTCGTTGATGTTAAACAGAGCAATACACCCGTGATAGACACCTAATATACATAAGTGTATATCACGGGCAAATGGAGCAAAGCAGCAAAACAGTCTCGGATGAGGCCCATTACTGGCCCATCACGGATAGGAATCAGTGGCCCATCACGGGCTGGCTGATATGTGTATATATGGTATATATTGTTGTAATATTATAGTGTATTTGTTACCTAAATTAGGATTATACACATACCATAATTGTATAGTTAGAATTATGGTAGAATAAGGTTTTAGGAATAGAATAGGAATAGGATTCTCCTATTTTGTAACTTGTATATATACCTTTCAATTAATGAAAATAATCAAGGGGATTATTTCTTTCATGGTATTAAGAGACTAGGTCTAACAAAAAAATTCTCTCCCAAATTTTGTATCATTCTCTGCTGAAACCCCCCCTCGGGTTTCTCTTCCGAAATACGTCTTCCGCTCTCAAAATCTCTCTTACTATTCCCAAATATCCCCTCCTTCTTTGTTCTTTCAATATTTCTAAGAACAATTATCATCCTGCCCTCATGGGTTCTAACGTCAAGAACAGTATCCATATTGTGCTTGAGATGGAAAACGTCCAATATGCGACGTGGGCAGAATTGTTTAAAATTCATGCTATCTCCCATCAAGTTATTCATCACATCATTCCTCCCGCTACACCTCTTCCCGCGGAGGATCCTTAGTTATGGATTACTCTTGACGCTACCGTTCTCCAGTGGATCTATTCCACTATTTCGGTTGACCTTTTACAGATGATTATTGAGCCGGATACCACGGCTATGGATACCTAAAATAGATTGCGTGACATATTCCAAGATAACCAACATTCACGTATCGTCACACTCGAGCAGGAATTCTCTCAAGTTCGCATGGAAGAATTTCCAAACGTATCTGCATATTGCAAGAAACTCAAGGAGTTGGCGGATCAACTCCGTAATGTTGGCGCACCTGTAACAAATAATCGTCTGGTTCTACAATTGTTTGTCGCCCTTTCGGAGG
The DNA here is from genome assembly GCA_034509755.1 of Anisodus tanguticus. Classification (NCBI taxonomy): domain Eukaryota; kingdom Viridiplantae; phylum Streptophyta; class Magnoliopsida; order Solanales; family Solanaceae; genus Anisodus; species Anisodus tanguticus. Next base: position 19,969,987 of record CM067551.1, on the reverse strand, counting down.
CCTATAATGGCATTGGAACTCTCCTTCGTCAAAGCAACCCTTTTCCCGCCTTTTATCAAGCCCGCTCCATGCTTACTCTGGAAAAAGCCGGTTTCTCTAAAAAGGCGGCTACCGGAGCAAGCCCCGTTGTCATGATGGCGTCCTTCCCAAATTCTTCAGGTTTTATTGATAATTCGGACCAAAACTATACTCATGGTGGCAGCAAAAATAATCATAAAAATAATAACAAAAACCGCGAGGGAAACGCGACGGTTCCGGTGGTGGTTCTGGTGGTCAACAAGTAGGCAGTGGGCCCCGTCCAGTGAACAGTGGCCCACCACCCTCCTGGTCCCAGCAGTAGGGCCCATGGCAATGGGCTATGGGCCAGCAGCCCCTACTTTCCAGCAACTCCCGGCAACCAGTGGGCTGGCCAGACTTTCAGGCCCAACAATCAGTAGTGGCGGCCCACTGGCCACTGGCCCAAGAACGCCAACTCCAGCAGGCTATGCCCCAGTTCAGTCCCGTCCTGGAATACTTGGGCCCCGACCTCCGCAAGCTCACCATGCAGCAGGCCCCACTCAGACCGATATCGAGGCCGTGATGCACACATTGGGTTTGACTCAACCGGACCCAAATTGGTATATGGACACCGGTGCCACTACCCACATGACTTCCGATTCAGGTACTCTCTCATCTTATTCCAATTTGATCAACCCTCGGGGTATAATTATTGGTAATGGCAACTCTATTCCAATTCAGGGTTATGGTAAAAAAATGTTGTCTCCCCCCAATCCACCCCTTATCTTGAAAAATACTTTACATGCCCCTAAATTGATTAAAAACTTAGTGTTTGTCCGAAAGTTCACCACTGACAATTCCGTTTCTATTGAATTTGATCCGTTTGGTTTCTTTGTGAAGGATTTCAAGACGGGGAGTCATCTCATGAGGTGTGATAATAGGGGGATTTGTATCCTATCATGCCCGATTTCAGTCCATCGAGTCAAGCTTTGCCATCAGCCTTTGCAGCCATTTCTCCTTCCTTGTGGCATGCTCGCCTTGGTCATCCGGGATCCTCTATTTTATCCGCTTTAGAAAAAATAGTTTTATTTCTTGTAAGGGTACGAGTCGTACTCCAATTTGTCAATCTTGTTCGTTAGGAAAAATTGTTAAGCTGTCATTTGTAGACTCCAATTCTCATACTTCAATGCCATTTGATATTATTCATAGCAACCTATGGACGTCTCTTGTTCTAAGTTCGTTAGGTCATCGATATTATATTCTTTTTTTGGATGATTATTCTAAATTTTTGTGGACGTTTCCAATTGCCAATAAATCACAAGTGTTTTCTGTCTTCTTAAAATTTAGAGCATTCATTATAACACAATTCGAAAGAGAAATAAAAAATATTCAGTGTGATAATGGGAAAGAGTATGACAATAGGGTGTTTCGGGAGTCCTGTGATAATAATGGGATCAATTTTCATTTTTCGTGCCCTCATACATCTTCTCAAAATGGGAAAGCCGAACGCAAAATTCGTTCCATAAATAACATTGTCCACACTCTCTTACTTCATGCTTCCGTACCCCCATATTTTTGGCATCATGCTCTGCAAATGGCAAATATCTCCTAAACATAATTCCTTCCAAAGGTCTGACATATTCTTCCCCCCTCCAAAGTTTATATAATAAGAATCCTTCTTATTCTCATCTTCGGATTTTTGGGTGCTTGTGTTATCCGTTATTCCCATCCACCGCAATTAACAAACTTCAGGCCCGGTCTACTCCGTGTGTGTTTTTGGGTTATCCGTCTAATCACCGTGGTTACAAATGCTTTGATTTATCCTCTAAGAAAATCATCATTAATCGCCATGTAATTTTTGATGAAACTCAATTTCCATTTACTAAAGTCCATACTCCCGAGCCTAGTTCGTATAATTTTTTGGATGATGGTATATCTCCGTATATTACTCATCATTTTTCGGACATATCCCGCACCCAAAATTCTCCAGCGGGCCCACTATCCCGTCACAGATTCCAGTTACTGGATCAGTCCCAATAATTGGGCCAGTCCAGCCCAATTCTGGAACTGGTCCAGTGGCTGCTCCAGATTGCCGATTTGGGCCAGCAGGCCCACTGCCTGCTGGTCAGTCCGTCCCGAGCCCTGCAAATTTCCAAAATTCACTCAGTTATTCCTCGAGTAATAGATCGATCACTCGTAGTCAGTGGGATATTTTTACACCTAAAAGACATTTTAATTTACATTCTAATATCTCTAAATCCCCCTTGTCCCGTAATCATGTGACCGCCTTAAACGACCCGAATTGGAAAATTGTTATGACTGATGAATATAATGCGCTTATTGATAATAAGACGTGGGAGTTGGTGCCCCATCCATCTGGTATTAATGTTATCAGGTCTATGTGAATTTTTTGCTCATAAGGAGAATTCAGATGGGTCATTTGCTCGACATAAGGCGCGGCTTGTGGGTGATGGTAAGACTCAGTAGGTTGGGATAGATTGTGGTGAGACGTTTAGTCTGGTGGTCAAGCCGGCTATCATTCGCACTGTGCTTAGCTTGGCTCTTTCAAAGGCATGGCCTATTCATCAGTTGGATGTCAAGAATGCTTTCCTACATGATGATCTCAAGGAAACAGTCTATATGATGATATCAGCCTTTGGGATTCAGGGATCCCAACCGTCCTCATTATGTCTGTTTATTGAAGAAGTCCTTATATAGGCTTAAGCAGTCTCCACGGGCCTAGTATACGAGGTTTGCTGACTTTGTTTCGACTATTGGGTTCACTCACAGCAGGTCAGATAATTCCTATTAGACTTTAATAAATAAATCCTAACTAGACTTGGATTAAATAAACTACCAAATATTAAATTCTAATTATTAATCTTGATTTAATTTCAACACCATGTAATAAATAAAAATTTTAAAGAGCAATAATCACTACTTTCTTTGTTGTTATTGAATTTCAATTAAAAAGTTTAACTTTCTTCTTTTCTTAAATCTAAATGTTGAAAAAGATAAAGAATGAGACTAAACCCTCAAAAAAACGAAACCTCCAAGCCCAAATTGAAGAACAATAATTTATTTTTTACTTTAAGTTAATTCACTGATAAACGATTCTTTTTATTGGTTTGCTAATTTTAAATGGTGAAACTCTAACTTACTTCCATTAACTTTATTCAACGAAGATTTTCTTTTTTCCTAAAGTAAAATAAGGATGGCGACTAGTGAGCATGGAAATGAAGAAGGAAGAGGAAAGAAAATATGAAGAGCTTAAAAGATCGCTTTTGGTAGGGAGCGCATGCGGCACAATTCAAATTTAATCGGATCTCAATATAAATATCGAACATCGAATAAAAAAATAAAAAAATGAAAAAGAGCTTAAAAAGAACCCTAAGAAAAAATAGAAAGAGAGATATGAAGAAAATAAAATAAAAATAGAGAGATATATAGTTATCATGTGGGACCATTAAACATGCCACTTGTCTAAAGATACATTGTCTCACACAATTTTTGTCAAGTTGTGTAAGACACGGACTAAAATATTTCGGACTATATTCTCTTCTCTCCTTTAAAATTATTAGTATAGTACCTGCGCATACGCGGAAAGTGTGAGAGACAAAAAATTATATCAAATTTTTAATTTGACTTATTTGAACATGGATCATATAAAATAAATAGAATTTGAACACTCGTCTTATTTTTCAATGTCACGTAATCAATAACAAATATCTATATTAAATTAAAGAAAATAAATTATATAATCGTCAAATAACCTTTTTCTTCCTTATTTTTCTTTATTATATTATCCATCTATTTTGTAAATAAATTATTAAATATGACTTTTATTAACTTGTCAGTTGGCTTAATATTCTTATTCGCTACTCTCAATTCAATTTAGCATAGTATGTGATTTGCTTACTCTGGACTTTTTAATACTTTTATTCTATTGTTCAATTAAATGAATTATTTAAATTAATTTAATTTTTAAAATTAATTCATCAAGTATAAATGTCCTCACATTATTTCTATCTCCCTTTTGTGAACATTTGTTTTCTACTCTGAAATTTTAGTTGGTATTTTCCCTATAGTATTTCATGCTACGTATAATAGAGATAATGTCAAAACAAAAACTAATTTGTTATTTTGGGTTCGTCCAAAGTCTAAATAAAGAATTATTTACTATTTTATCATAAAATATACTGATATTTTTTAATAATTGTTATTTTTTTCGTGCAATAAGTAATTATAGTTTTATCCTCCTTTATTTTCGTATGAAAGTTTGAATGTTATTTATAATTATTAAAATTTCATATATGAGATATTTGATTATATTCTTAAGCCTATTCTCCTCTTTATATATTTTTTCCTACTATGATTTCTTAATTGGTATGTTCTCATTCAATGTTTTACCTATAATTCAAATAATCTAATAATATTTTGATTTTAGATTTTGAATTAGTCCAAATATAAATAGATAAATCTTTTATTATTATCGTTTAGTTAGTAATGCAACTTCGAAAGATCAATTAGGACTATATTTTTTCTTCAATTTAAATTCAAATTAAAGTTCAAATATATTATCTTCAATTAGTATGCTTAGAAAAATTCCGCATATTGTTTTCTTTGATGACGAGAGCCTAAATTTCAGTGCTACATCCTCTATAAACACCGAGTCAATATAATCCAGGAATAACTATTAGAATTATAAATACTCTATCTTTTAATTAATATATTCAAATATTTGTTATGTCAATTAAAAAAATCTTCTAATTCAAATTTAATATTTTTTTAATCTTTCAATTCAATTTATATTAGCACATCATTTGACATAAATCCCAACTATCCTGCTTTTAGTATAAAGATATAGATCAGACGATTTTGTAGGAGATAAATGCATCGTTATTTCTATATTTCTATCAATGAGTATAATTAATCTATTTTGAATAGTCAGGGATATTTTTGTCCCTTTTCCCGATTTAATATTAAAATTATGTGAACTTTGACCAATATTTTAAAGTATATTTTTTTGAGAAAAAATGCAATTTATAGTACTATTTGTACAACCTTTTTGAATATCCAAATTTTAATTTAAAATATTGAGCTGATCTAATTCAATTTAGCTTCGATGATTAGTTAAATTAACTCAAGAGAAACTAAAAGTGTCACATAAATTGAGACACATGGAGTATTAATTATCCCAAAATTTATTTTTTAGTTTAAATAGTTAATATAAAAATCTGGTAACTTCCAAAAAAAAAAGAGTCCTCAACGTGCCTTGGATTATGGTTGCACAATTTTAGGACTCAATAATTATCTTTTAACATAAATTTTAGTTTGATTAAAATTTATTTTTAGTTAACAAATCATTAAAATAATTTTAAGAAATCATGTATGACATTAGGAAGAAAAAGATGACACCAGATTTCTTTCAATAAAACTTATCAAATGCTCTGATAAATGCTCTTTAATTATATAACACAATCTTATAGTAGACAAATACATCTTTATTTTTTGTCTATATTAATGAACCTATTATTTTAATATTTTTATATAATTAAAATTTGAAAGGGCTATCTTGATCATGGGATTAACTTATGAAATTCTTCATCACAGATATTCTCGAGTGCATACAAATATAATATTGAATTTAGTAGAAGATGGTCAAAGAGTATTGTTGGAAATTTACTAAATATGAGATTTAGTTTATCTCATCTTTAATGACTTAAATAAAAGGGTCTCGCATGTCGGAAACATCGTTTCTTCGCACATGCCTAATCTACTAAGTGAGTAGATAATGTTAGTGCCAAGTATCGTCAAATTTCGTTAAGAAATGAAAGAGATATTAGTACACAAAGTAAGGTGTTTGAGATATGAAAAGATGGAGGGTCTTTGGCCAAAAATGACAAATTTCTCTCATTGGTAAAAGAAGAAGAGTTTATGCAATATATAAACTCTAAGTTTGAGTAAGAGTTTGGGACCCCAAGGGGTAACCCATGTGTTTAGAAGGGAGAGGACCTAGGTGAGTCTAAAAGAATCCAACAATCATGACTGTTCAATAGATCAAGGCGTTGAAGACATCAACAATCATGATTGTTCAACAGGTCAAGACGTTGAAGACATCAACAGCCATAACTGTTGGCCTCTCTTTTCTGGTCTTATATATTGAACAATTCAGTTCAAATTACAGAGACACACTCAAAGACACAGAGATACACTGACACACGCAGAACATATCTCTTCTGTCCAGAAACTCAAACAAGTTTTTCTTTTATGTTCTGTTCATCGTCCAGAACATACACACAGAAAACAAAAAGTACATAAAGCAGAAAACATTTTCCGCTCTCTTTCTTCAACAATTTGTTCTTATTCATTGTCTTCGATAGAATCAACTGTATTTGCTTGGTGAAGTTGATTAATTGTTGTTTTATCTTGGGAGACTATTGCTCAATACCGTAAAAGCATTTATATAAGGCAATTTTGTCTTAAAGACAGAGAGTCATCTCTCGACTCAGCTTTCTCTTTGTTTAACCTTTCTAATACATTTTACCCCATTTTTTACTTACAATTTATAAACAAAAAACTTACAGTTTTAAGACAAAATTTGCTATTTTCTAAGTGTTCGAAATATGTCTGTCAACAGTTGTGTTTTCAGTTGTGGTTCTAACTCCGGGTTTGACTCTGTTTCTGCCAACTGTTCTGTTGACAATCCGATTAACAATTACGTTGGTGGTTCTGGTTCTACTACTGTCAACATTTATGTTTCTAGTTCTGCTGCTGCTGTTCAAGGCACTACTACTGTTCAAGAAAATATTGTTGTCTCTGCCACTGCTCAACGAAATGTTGTTATCTCTGGCGTTGCTCAAGGAAATGTTGTTGTCCATGCTCCTGACAGTTTCCAAAGAAAATGTCAAGGTAAGGTTTTGGATAACAATTACAACAAGAGAAAGAGACTGAAAATGTTGTTCTATCTTACTGCGTTGAGCCTGTCACGATCTCAGACAGAAGATCCTTCGTATAGTGGGGATGCAATGGACACTCAGTATAACATAACGACTGAAGTGGGCCAAAGTACCCAGGTCACAAATGACTTGAAGGCTAAGAACAAACGTAAGGCAGAGGCTAACATTGTACAAGACGAGGGTAATCATTCGGATCTTGACGACAAGATTGTGGATTTCTCGGCAGTGGTACTAAGGGCAAATCTAATGGAGAATCCAAGGCAATGGTGGATAGACACTGGTGCAACCCGTCACATCTGCTCTGACAAAGATGCATTCTCCTCTTACGCCCCAGTCACGGGAAATAAACTGTTCATGGGCAACGATGCCACTACTAAAGTGCAAGGGGTTGGAAAGGTTGTCCTCAAAATGACTTCAGGCAAAGAGCTTACTCTGAAAGAAGTGATGCACGTCCCTGACATCCGAAAGAACTTGGTTTCAGGGCTACTGTTGGTCAAAGCTGGTTTTAGATTAGTTTTTGAGTCCAACAAGTTTGTAATAACTAAGAATGGTATATTTGTAGGAAGAGGCTTCGCGTGTGACGACCTCTTCAAAGTGAATGTTATGTCTGTAATCCGTTCATCTAATGAAACGAAGCCTTCTACCTACTTGCTTGAGTCTTCTAATCTATGGCATCATAATTAGGACACGTAAACCACAAATCCATTCAAAAGTTAGTAAAGTTGGAATTGTTGCCTTCCTTCGATATAAACCCTCAACATAAATGTGAGGTGTGCGTAGAGGCAAAATTACCAAGTCGTCTTTCCACTTAGTCGAAAGAAACACCGCTTATCTAGAACTTATTCACACGGAAATATGTGATTTAAAGTTTGTACAAACTAGAGGGGGAACAAGTACTTTGTGACTTTCATTGATGATAGTACAGGGTATTGTTATGTTTACTTGTTGAAAAGTAAAGATGAAGCATTTGAAGCATTTAAACGCTACAAAGCAGAAGTTGAAAATCAACTAAACCTACAGATTAAGACAATTCATGGTGATAAAGGGGGAGAATACGTAGCACCATTTGAAGAATACTGTGCTCAATTCGGCATTGTTCATCAAACGACCGCTCCTTACTCGCCTCATTCTAACGGTATTGTCGAGCGCAAAAACTGTACGTTAAAGGAAATGATGAATGTTTTACTTATCAATTCCGGTTTAGCCCAAAACAGGTGGGACGGAGTAATTCTTACCGCTAATGCAATTCTTAATAAAGTTCCGCATAAGGGTAAGGACAAAACTCCATATGAATCATGGAAAGGAAAGAAACACACTTACAAATATTTAAAAGTGTGGGGTTGTTTGGCAAAGGTCGAAGTACCTAAACCAAAATAGGTCAAAATTGGACTTAAGACTGTAGATTGCATATTCATTGGATATTGCAAATAACAGTAGTGCTTATCGCTTCTTAGTGTATAAGTCGGTGATACATGATATCCACGAGGGTACGATCATGGAGTCAAGGAATGCTAAATTCTTTGAAGAGATCTTTCCTAGAAAGGAAAAAGAAGTAATTTGGCGCAAACGAAGTTATGAACACTTCTTTTCTTGACCTGGAATCACATACCCCTCGAGTTGTTTCATGTATATTTCCTCTTCCAACTCACCGTTTAGGAAGGTTGTCTTAACATCCATTTGATGTATCTCAAGGTCACGCAAAGCTGCAATGGCTATGAATACTCTTATGGATGTTAATCTAGACACATGGGAGTGTGTGTCGAAGTAATCGATGTCTTCCTTTTGTCTGTAGCCTTTGACTACTAATCTGGCCTTATACTTGTCAATAGTTCCATTTGCTTTGTACTTTCTTTTGAGTATCCACTTACAACCCAAAGGTTTGCTTTCCGGAGGATGATCAACCATTTTCCAAGTATAGTTTTGCATGATGGAATCTATTTCGCTTTCTATAGCTTTTTTCCAAAGCGGTGCTTCTGGAGTTGACAATGCTTAATTGATTGTCCTCGATTCATTTTCAACCATATAGGTTAGAAAGTCTGGACCAAAGGTTTTGTCCTTTTCGGTCCTTTTGCTCCGTCTTGGTTCCACCTCTAGAACCCCCAAGTTCTGTAAGTCTAGAACATTAAGTTTCGGATAAACAGAAACTCTAGAGTCTTGTAGATCTGGAACGTCTAGTTTCGGATAATCAAAAACTCCCGCGTCTTACTCGTCTTGAGCATCATTCGTCGGAGACATAAGACCGTTAGGCAGTTGATCACTACGAGTGTCATTTTCATTTATTACGTCAAATCAAAGGATAACTTAGCGGATCATTTAACTAAAGGCTTACCCAAAGATCAAATACTCTGAATGTCTAGGGGAATGGGCTTAAAACCCAAACAATAAGAATCTTTATGGTGGTAACCCAACCTTACTGACTGGAGATTCCACGAATTTGGTTCAATGGGAAAACTAAGCTATAGAGGTTCAGTTTAGCGCTTCACTTGAAGTAAGAGCACTTCGGATTATCATTCTTTAAAGAAAGATAACTCCAAGGCCATTCCAGTGATAGACATTAAGTGCTATCTGCATGATGGGTAAAGGATATGTTTCTAAGACTTTTAATGATTCCTAACACTTGCAAGTGGAGTAGAGCGATATACCTTATAGGAGATCACATATTTAAGTGCGAAGAAAGACCGCTTCAAATGTAAGAACTTAAGAATCCAAGCGTTGTCCATGGACACAACGGACAAAACAATAAGAAGAAATGAATAAGGAGAGTTATTGTGTTGATATCATTGTCTTGGTTTACACTAAACACTGACGGTTCAAGACATCGCGTTCACCGCACAGTAAGTAAATTCGATGGTAATCGACTAAGAAAGGTTCAAAGTCGAAAGCTATCTTTCCTGATGCAATATCTTTTCGCTGAAAGAATATTGAACTTTGGCACCCTATGTGCACCAATTCTCTTTCAAGAGGGGATTGTTGGAAATTTACTAAATGTGGGATTAAATTTATCCCATATTTAATGACTTAAACAGGTGGGGTCCGCATGTCGGAAATATCATTTCTTTGCACATTCCTAATCTACTAAGTGAGTAGATAATGTTAGTGCCAAGTATCGTCAAATTTCGTTAAGAAATGAAAGAGATATTGATACACAAAGTAAGGTGTTTGAGATATGAAAAGATTGAGGGTCTTTGGCCTAAAATGACAAATCTCCCTCATTGGTAAAAGAAGAAGAGTTTATGCAATATATAAACTCTAAATTTGAGTAAGGGTTTGGGAACCCATGTGTTTAGAAGGGAGATGACCTAGGTGAGCTTGGGTTCGAGGCTAAGCCCAACACGCGTGCCATCGCCGCCCGCCCGTCCCTCTCGGTCTCGTGTCTCAGGTTCCGAGTTCCGGGCTCACGGGTCATGGGCTGTGGGCTGTTTCTTTCTTTCGCAACTTTCTTTTTGGTCCCTGAAATATTAACTATTTACATTTTGGTCCCTGAAGATTTTGGAACATCACAACAGTCTAAAATACTTCAACAGTCATGATTGTTCAACAGATCAAGACGTTGAAGACATCAACAGTCATGACTGTTCAACAGGTCAAGACGTTGAAGACATCAGCAGTCATGACTGTTGGCCTCCCTTTCTGGTCTTATATATTGAACACTTCAGTTCAAATTACAGAGACACGCTCAAAGACACGGAGATACACTGACACACGCAGAACACATCTCTTCTGTCTAGAAACTCAAACAAGCTTTTCTTTTCTGTTCGTTCATCGTCCAGAACATACACACAAAAAACGGAAAGTACAGAAAGCAGGCAGAAAATATTTTCCGCTCTCTTTCTTCAACAATCTGTTCTTATTCATTGTCTTTGCTAGAATCAACTGTATTTGCTTGTATTTGCTTTGTGCAGTTGATTAGTTGTTGTTTTATCTTGGGAGACTATTGCCCAATACCGTAAAAGCATTTATACGGGTCAATTTTGTCTTAAAGACAGAGAGTCATCTCTCAACTCAGCGTTCTCTTTGTTTAACCTTTCGAATACACTTTACCCCGTTTTTTACTTAAATTTAAAAACAAAAAGATTACAAGTATTTTAGTAGGAAAGTTATGCTGGGTACAATTAATATACATGTGACATTTTGATCTCAAAAGTAATACACTTTGTAGTAGTTTTTTCCACAAGCCTTAATCATTCTTAAAAGCACTATCGAACACAGCATTGATGAACCATTAATTTTTATATACAGATATCCAACACAGAAATAGATTTTAAATAAAGAAAAAAAGAGGGTTTGGTTTATTAAATGTGTATATGACCAACAAATTATCTTAACATAAATACAAAATCTAAAATAGATGACGAAATGGAGTCAAGGTGATCTTTTAGTTAATAATACTAATGAAAATTTACACTCGTTATATGCATAAAAGAATGGGTTTTATCTACTTTGTAGAATCAATCCATTTTACAAAAGGAATGAAAAAATAAAATAAAAAGTAATATTCAAAATAAATATTACCTGCTTGAGTTCAAGCTTTCTATAACACATTGAAGCGGTCCATCCAGCAAATTGTTTCCTAAGAGATCTCTTTAAATTTTTAAATATTGATTTAAATTTAGTACATCTTTTAAAAAATGTTTCATCCTTTTTCTAATGTTTTAAAGAACTTGGCCTACAATTGCTAGTTTAAATTGAGTTATCTCCATTATTCCTAAGTAGGCGGTGATATATATATATATTAAAATCAGATATACATAATTCTTAATATTCATAGTATTTTTGTATAAATCCAAAATAAACATATTGAAGATTTACAATCTGAATGCCAATAACAACACTGTCAACTATACAAATCTAAACTAAAGAGATTGAAAATCTACATTATGTGTGTAGTGTAGGACGTGTATGTGTTTATGCAACGTGATAAGGGGAAACGGGGGAAGGGACGTGCAGGTTGGGTGAGTTTTTGGTGGTGTGCAGATTTGGTTAGTTAGGATAATTTTATTTATTTATTTATCTCTCTTTTTTGTCTCATGATAACTTATCAATTTAAATAAAATATATAGATGTATACAATTAAAGATAAAAATTTAATTATTTTTAGATTCATATTCAAAAACAGTAACTAATTACTACCTAACCTAGTTAATCTTGTCCTAATTAATTCAAAAACAGTAACTAATTATATTATATTATATTATTATTTGTTATTGTTGTCGTCTTTTATATTTGGAGAGATATATAAGGCAAATTGAGTTGAACTTCAGTTTTACTTTTAACTCAAATTTTTTATCTTTAACTATTTTTTTATAAGGAGGCAAAAACGTGTTTTATTGAATTTTAAATATTTTAAAAGTTGGAATAACTATACAATAGAGAAAATGGTGCAAACATATAGCAGGCTCAACTTCATTTTTCTACCAGATTCCATAGATCGTTTTGTCAATTTTGTCATAAAACACACCTTTCATGTCTCCATCATTTTTGTGCCAATGAAGTGGTTGGCACTTTTGGCTACTTGATGGAAAAAACTTACCAGTGGTTTACATCAATTCAATGGATGTATAACATATATTTGAACGTATACAACTATTACTTAGTCATGATTAATTAATGTCTTCTTGATATTGATCGAGATGTAATCCATTTGTTAACTGTAAGAGGCCTACAAAACATAAACCCCAATTTAAAATTTTAAATCAGCCTAGAACTATTGTTAAGCAGACATAGATAGTGAATAAATCATTGTTACACTGTGTTGACGTTATTCATTTCCCATAAAATTCCTAAACAAAGGGTGTGTTTGGTAAGGAGGAAAACATTTTCTGAAAATGTTCTCTAATTTTTCCATGTTGGTTGGTTTTAGAAAACATTTTTTTAGCAAAATAAGTAAAAATGAGAAAAATGATTTCCTAGCGGAACTAGGGAAAACAAGTACCATAGGTGGCATTCCAAGCGTATTATCTCCTCCCCACCTCCAATGCCCCCAATCCCGCTACTTGACCACCCTGCCCCTTGCCACCCTCGACTCCCACTCCCGCCTCTACCCTTTATGTTCGTTTGGATAACATATAAATGCTTTTGAAACAATATTTTTTTGCTTACTTATTAAACACCAAAAATAAGTAAGAAAATCACTTATTTTTTTAGAAAAATATTTTCCTTTATACCAAACAACCCATTTATGTATTTATGCAGCAACAAAGTCTCCGGAATATTTAAAACTAGACCCCAACATTGGTCCTGATCGAAGTCCTCATCACATGATGTGAAGTTATTAGTAGTGAACAAATTTCTGGGCATAGACATATTTTTTTCCCACTATAAAAGCAGTTAAATGGATGAGATATTTAACTTGTGGACTCCAAATCTCCAATTACCATTTATTCTTCAAGTACTACTGGACAATAACAGTTTAGCTAGATTGTGGCTTTTTCTATTTATATAATTCTATATACGTCACTTCATTTTTTTTTAACCTTTTGGAGCATATCGTCACTGTCTATGTTTCCTTTTCCCTTTTGGAAGCACATGTTCCTAAAAAGATCGATTTATAGTATGCTATAAAGGGCTAAAATATAATATATTTATATGTAAACGTTAGAAATTGCAAACATAGTATTAATTGGCTGTTGTAATTAAGTACGTATTAAAGTGTCTTAACATCTTTGAGTACGATTCACGCCTAGTGACGTCCTTTCATTACCATTTGGTTGCAAACCACGGGTTATTTAGGTAAATATGTTTATAAGCTAAGCCAAAATAGCTCATATATTTTTTTAGTCTATTTATGTGTTTGGTAAACACCTCAAGTATTCATAAGCCTGGTACTAATAATAATCAAAATCAATAAGTGATAAGTTGAATATCCTAAATTTATGACTTTTTCGTTTATAAACATTTTTGGTTCAACCGAAATTTCTATTATATTGTCCATGTAGTATGTTGTTATTTCTGAAATATCCTTTCCAAAGCTAACCCCCTAGTTCTCTATCTACATTCCATTTCCGCCGTTCATCCTTCTTGTAATTTTTTTTGGTAATTAAAAATTAGTAGCATTTTATCCAATACATTAATTAGTTATCAATTTCATCGCTCTTATGTAAGAAAGTAACTGTTTATTTATAAAATTAATTCTAACACTTAGTCTTTTAATATTTTATCGTACATGAGTTGTTTTTAATCAGTGGGCCAGGCTCGGGACGGTCGGGGCGGGTTTGGCGGGGGGCGGGATCGGGTCGGGCCGGTGGGATCGGGATAGGCGGGATTTTCCGAAGTCCCATCCCGATCCCGTCGGAATCGGGTCGGGGCGGGATCCGTTTTCCACTAAATTTAAAAAATAACATATATATAAAAAAACTCAATAATTAAACAAGACAAGATAGTGTAAAAAAACATCCCAAGACTGTTTTTGTACCTCTTATATTATTTAATAGACATATGATTTTTTATAATACAAATACAATTGTCAAAATTGCAACTTTGTGGTGTTGTTCAAAAGTTGCAAATTACATAGTAAAATTGCAATTAAAAAAAATTACATTTTGAAAAAAACCTGTTCTAGTTTCTTGATAATTTCATGTGGTTCTTCGGTTGGAATTGGTATTTGTTCGTCAAATTGCTCCACGTCGCTTCCACCACCTTCGGATAAGATTTCATTGTAGTTTTCTTCTTCTTCTTCGTTGATCTCCGGTTGACCGCACCTTCTCCACTCCGCTCGTATCCAATCTCTAAATAATACTACAATCTCCAAGTTGTCTCCGGCTAATGAGTGTATGTGCTCTCCTATTTGATATCTGACAGCAGAAAAGGCGCTTTCAGACGCCGTTGATGACGCTTGAATGTTCAAAACATCTCGGGCCATCATTGAAAGTGTCGAAAAGGTCTTCTCATTCCCCCTCCAGTATGTCAGCAGGTCTTCACGTCCTTCTTCATTGAGAACTGCTTGGTACGGTACAGAACCCTGCAAAACAAAAATATCAAACTCGCTAATTTGGTTAGTAGCGGTACGGCCGCCGCACATTCTATTTCTGAGGCTTTCAATACTAGCCGCAGAAACAACATGTCTTTTGTGAGGTTGTGTTGAAGAAGAAGGTTGTGTTGAAGAAGAAGAAGAAGGAGAAGGAGAAGGAGAATGAGGTATAGAAGAAGAAGGAGGTATAGAAGAAGAAGGAGGTATAGAAGAAGAAGGTGGTATAGAAGAAGATGGTATAGAAGCCGGTAGGTTGCTAGCACTTTCTTGTTGGTAAAATCTATATTTTTTTTTTGCATTCGTCTTCTACGCTAGACAACACTTCTTCTTTAGTTTGTTCAATAGGTGGTGGGTGATTTGGATTTTTGGGACTTGGAGGTAGTAGTACTGCTATACAATCGTAAATAGTTTCAATATGTGATTTAGTACCATCTATTTTAATAGTCGGATTTAATACAACACCAATAATATAAATAGTGAGAATAGGAATAAAATATTTTTTTATTATGATAAACATTTTTTAATAACTGCCTTATAAGCTGGTTTATCCATATATTCATTAAGTAGTAAAAATATTAGAGCTATATAAAACAACATAGGAAATAGTAGGATAATATATACCGGAAAATTCTTTTGTTGCTTGAAAAAATTTCTCTAAAAGTACAATAAGTTCGGAAATTTTTCCCCAATCGCTATCTACAACCATATTAGCTGGATTTTGATTATGTTTAAAAATAAAGTTATAGGTTTTCTATAGTCATAAGCAACAAGTAGTTGCTCGTATAAAGAATTCCACCTAGTGGGTACTTCTTCTGGAATTTTTCTATAAGGTAGTTGACAATCGTGACAAGTTTTTTTATATTCTTTTCTTCATTGTATTCTATTATTTTAAAAAATAAAGTTTATAGCAAATTGTATTTTACTAAGAATGTCTTCAAAAAGTGATAGACCATCCTTTACAATTAAGTTATATATATGGGACGCACATTTTATATGAAAATGATCTGGAAAAGATGGAGTTAAACTATTTTTTAAAATTGTAATAGCGTAATTGTTAGAAGAAGCGTTATCTAATGTAATAGTCATAATTTTATCAGTTATTCCGTAATAATCACACACTTGATAAATATTTTCTGCAATAAAAGTACTAGTGTGCATATCATTTATATATCTATACGCTAAGATACGTTTTTGCATAGATTATTTATAATCTATCAAATGACAGATTACCGTTAAATAATCATGGTTGTTAGTACTACGGCCTATATCGGAAGTGATACTTTTCCATTAAAATGATATAATGAATAACGTAAATACTGTTGATATTCATGTGCGAATTTAAATACATCTCTCTTAACAGTTGATCTAGGAAAACCGTTAAAAGCGGGATTATACATATCTCTAATGTAATGAATAAAACCGGGAGATAAAGGAAATGAAAAAGGCAAACCCTCCACAACAACTAATTTTGATATTGCTTCCCTATCTCTATGTTTATAGTATTTAGGGCCTACAATTCCCCCATCATAGGGCTAATTTGACTATGTACTTGATCTGGGATAGTATGTGAACCTTGTCCTGCTGGAGCAGACGTTTGCGCACCCGGTTTTGAAGCCTCGTATTGGGCATATCTAGCTGGATGAGCCCTTGCTACGTGTCTCATTAAGCCCCCCGTCCCACCGTGACCTTTTCCAGTTTTAAATTTTAAAATATCTTTACAAATTTTACATCTAGCTACTTGATTCTCTACGTCCCTATAAAAAAATGTCCATACATCTGATTTTAATGTTCGGTTTGCTGGACCTCGTCTCATACTAGGGGGAATATGAGGCATTTCAGTTGAAGGTGCACTAGTGGGTGTGTTGTCATCTACATTAGTGGGTGTATCATCTAAATCATCATCTAAATTAAAGCCTTCTTGAGTTCCAGAAAATAGCTCATCGTCTAAATCTAATGGTATTGTAGGAAAATGTTCAGTATCAACAAAATCATCCTGTGTAGTTATAGGATTCTGTCTAGAAATAGGATGACTAGAAGAAGTATCCTTGCCCTTGTTGCCCCTACTAGAAGAAGCATGACCCCTACCCGTAAGAATACGTTTAAATTCTTCCATTATAAATTTATAATTATACTAATAAATAATTAAAGTAAATGAAATTAAGTGAGCTAAATAAAATAAACATACAATAATAATTTAATAAATGAACAAATGTACCAAACGCCGACATAACGTCGACGTGTAATCGAGAGATTGAAAATTGAAACTTTGCTCGATGGAAGATCCTCAAGCTAGTTGCCAACTTCACTCCCAGATGAATAAATAAAATTGAATATTTAGTAAACAATGTAGACTTGTAGAGAGATAGATTGAGAGATTAGAGAGATTGTAGGAAGATTTGTGAGAAAGATAAAGAGAAAATGAGGTATTTATAGTTGGGAAATTAGATTAAAGTGTAAATATAATAACTTATGGGTTAAAAATAAATATTAAGGGGTTGGGGGAGGCCAAAAAAAATGTAAAATGATCGTTGGTGCAACGGTTATTTGTGCAAAAGGAGGGGTTTCGGGCGGGATCGAGACGGGATAGGGACCGGGTCGGGACGAGACCATGTCCAGTCCCGGTTCGAGTCTCAATACCGCAATTATTTTTTTTTTAAAAAAGTCAAATTCGGAACGAGACCGGAGCGGTGTCGGGTCGGGATCAGGCCGGGATCGGGCCGACCCGCCCACTGGCCAGCCTTACTGCTAAACGGACTCTACGAGGTAGGACAAAAAGTTGTCTTGATATTGACTTACCATCCACAAAATATAAACCGTACGATGTTGACATGCTGATACTCATCTCTTCTTACACTTGTAGTCTCCAATTTGGACAATATTCTCTTTCTTTTTTTAATATTTACTCCTATTATTTCATCTCCAACTCTTTCTTCAATTCTTCTCACATATATTCTCCAGTCACTGCACAAGAATAAAATAACCAACCAATTGTAGACTAACTAACAGTTCATGGGTTTGCATTTATTGATTGTTTTAAAGCTGAATTTGATTGCATCTTCTCGGAATTTAAATACTCCTTTAATTGTAAGCTTGTTATGCCCTTATTTGATAAGGCTAGCGGCTTGTAGTTTCAAACCTCTTCACCAGATTTACTCTAATTTGATTCATTCTGTAAGGCTTTTTTTCTTCCAAATGAGTCAAATTACCCTCCATTCTCAACCCCCGCCACTTGCTAGCCGGAGGACTATGCGGTGGGAAAGAGCTGTTCGGCTTGTTTACGAGAGATTGACACGTGCAAGGCATTCACAGTTCTGGGAGACGGATGAAGAAAGCTTGCATGCTCTTTCAATGATTGCTCTTTGAAGTAGATTTAATATCCCTCGCACGTTGTCGTCGGAACACCGTGAGTAATCTAGAATTTCTGACGGAAATTTGTGATGGAAACATTTTTCTACCAGCACATTTCACACGGAAATTCTGTAGATAGTATGTAGATTTCTAGTTGTAGAGAATGAATCATCATAGTTCTTATGTTTGTACCATTCATTTTTAATCATGTTCTGTTTCTGCTTCAATAACTTAAAGGAATATGTTAGTTGATTCTATTCATCAATAATATATAATATATATAGTAGTATAAAAATATCTAAAGTAGATAACTAATCAACCTAATCACAATATGAAATATAATTTTACCGAAAATAGGAGACCTAATTACAATATGAATATAATTCTACCTAAAATAAGAGATATACAATTAATGTAAGAATATTTGATGAATATTCTATTACACCCCCGCAATCGAAGCGGGAGTCTCACGAATACTGAGACTGGCTCGAAAATCATCAAACAGTATGCACGGAAGTCATTTGGTGAAGATGTCAGCAATCTGATATCTAGAAGGAACATGAAGGACACGAACTTGACCACGAGCCACTTTTTCGCGAACAAAATGAATGTACATCTCAATGTGTTTGGTGCGCTGATATTGGACGGGATTGCCGGAAAGATATATCGCACTAATATTGTCGCAATAGACCAGTGTTGCCTTTTGAATCGGGCAGTAAAGCTCAAGTAGAAGGTTACGGATCCAACAAGACTTTGAGACGACGTTGATTACACCTTTGTACTCTGCTTCGGCACTGGATCAAGATAGTGTAGGTTGCCTTTTGAAAGACCAAGACAATAGGTTATCTCCGAGGAAAATGTAGTAACCAGACGTGGAGCGTCAGGTGTCAGGACATCCACCACAGTCAGCATCAGAATAAGTAGTGAGACCAGTGAGTGTGGACTAGTCTAGATGTAAGCCGAAGTGAATGTGCATGTGCAAACAGATTTGTTGCACGGCATATGATATGTCTGGTCTCGTGAATGTGAGGTACTACAGGGCCCCATTCAAACTACGATAGTGAGTCGGGTTTGAATACGGAGGGTCAGAATCAACGCTGAGCTTGGAATTGGTGTCCACTGGCGTGTGGGATGGCTTGCAAGACGTCATGCATGCTCGCACGGACAAGGATCTCTTCAGCGTATTTCATAGAAATAGGCCGCCAGAATGGCATGTGACAGAGATGCCTAAGAAATAACTCAGGGGGCCCAGATCCTTCATAGTAAACTGGGATGAAATGAGAGACATAATGGACCGACGTAGGGCATTAGATGATGTGGTAAGGATGATGTCATCAACATATAATAATAGGTAAGCCATGTCTGGACCCTTGTAGTAGATGAACATGTAATGATCGGATTTGCTGTGTGAAAAATCGATAGAGGAGACATAATCGGTGAATCGCTGGTACCATGCTCGAGGAGCCAGTTTCACTCCATAGAGCGATTTCCGCAATAGACACACATAATCCGGATGAATAGGATCCCTGAAACCATAGGATGGTGCATATATACTGTTTCATGAAGATCCTCATGTAAGAAAGCATTCTTGACATCAAGTTGATGAATGAGACAAGACTTGGATAGGGCAATGCTGAGGACGGTCCGGATGGCTGCGGGCTTTACGATCGGGCTGAACGTTTCATCACAATCCATTCCCACCTGTTGAGACCTGCCATCACCAAGACGGTCCTTGTACCTCTCAAAAGAATCGTTAGATTTCTTTTTATGTATAAAAATCCACATAGAATGAATAATCAGGTGGACGGGGTACTAGGTCCCACGTCTTATTATCAATAAGAGTAATATATTTGTCAATTATTGCGACTTTTCAATTTAGGTCGGACAAGACATCCTTCGTATTATGAGGGACAAGGGAAGGGACAACTGAAATGGATAAGTTAAACAACCGTTTAGGTTTGGAAATTCCGTGCATGGTACGGGTTTCCATTGTCCAAGAGCGTGCCTCGGGACATGAGATGGGAGGAGGAGGGGCGCTGTGAAACTGCCAGGAAAAGAAGGAAGGGCAGGGGTGGCGTGATCGACTGGCCGAGGCTCGGTTTGCTGAGAGGTGGCTACCGTATCACCCTGAGACGGGCTATTTTGAGCCACCGTCAGTGAAATCGGGTGGGCAGCGTGTCCCGTACTGACTGTGGTGTGTTCGGGTTTTGGGGACTGGGACGTCGGATTATATAAATGATGAATTAGAAGGGGATTATGTAAATGATGAATTTCTATATGTCAGTAGAGGGCCCGATGGTGGTGGTGAGGGCAGCGTCTGCAATGTTGTCCTGAGTGGTGTTGCGTTTGATTTTTCGAGTTTCCTCAAGAATTAGCTTCGAACGGACCTCATTAAATGGTAGTAACGACGTGCATTGCTGATTGATGGTAGCAAAGCCGTCATAGGATTCGTTCAAGCCTGCAATAAGTTGTATGACCAATCGTTGATTAGTGACTGATGTGCCAACGTTGGAGAGTTGGTCGGCAAGCATCTTGAGTTCATTGACAATATGCATATACGTTTGGGAAATCGTCCTGATGAACGTCCTTGAACTGATTTTCAAGGTATAACGCACGTTGAGTTTTGTTGTCGTAAAAAATACTTTCCAAACGTTCCCACGTTTGGCGGGCAGTGGCATCAATCTCAATGATTGTGTGCAACAGATCATTAGAGATTGTGTCGTATATCCACTGGAGGACAGTGGCATCCAAACGAGACCAAAGTGCATCATCAGAAGTCGAAGTCGAGGTCGAGGGTGGGTCTGTGTACTTCGATTTAGGAGGGATGGTGTGGTCGATAACTTCGTAGACACGGCAATGGATTTTGAAGAGTTCCGCCTACGAGTAGTATTTTCCATCTCAAGAGTCACATGTATGAAATTTTTAATGTTGTTGACTGCAAGTGCATGATGTAATTTGATTTTGTCAGTCATGGAGGATGAAATTTATGAGGAGAATAGAGAGGGAGTGGCCGAAAAAAACTAGGGTTCCGTCGTGAGAGGGGTGACGACCGAGAGGGGGTCGATGGCGTTGTGGATATTTTTTGTGTAGGGTTAGGCTACTGATACCATAAATGAATATGTTCCTTAATTTTATTCATCAATAATGTACAATATATATAGTAGTACAAGAATATCTAAACTAGGTAACTAATCAACCTAATTACAGTAAATTTCTACCTAAAATAGGAGACTTAATTACAATATGAATACAATTTTACTTTAAATAAGAGATATATAATTAATGTAAGAATATTTGATGAATATTTTATTATAACTCTCACGAGACCTAATAGTTGTGTTGTCAAGAGACATATTCAGAATCTAAATTTGATAGGCTCGGGTTTTTGTCGCTGAATCTATTAAACTTTTAAAATTACGGATTTAAAATTTAGTAACTTTTTGAAAATGCATTGGGTAAAAAATGTTAGATTTAGTTGAACCGTTGATTACGTACTACATCTTCCATGTTGTCGTACAATTTCCGGGTAAGCCTATGTTTTGATTGGATTGAGTTAGCCATTAGTAATTTGCGTTATCCAGTCATTTTGTCCCTTTTCATATAGTTGCTAAACAGATTAGCTTAATTTCTTTAGTTAGCTCCTGGGCATCTTTTAGCTAATTTATTGTTAACTTTTCTTTTAGTGCATTGCTTAACCTCAAAAAATTCAAACAGTAATATTGAGGAATTCACAATCACATAATAAGACGTTATAATTTGTGGTGGGTAAGTGCCAGCAAATAATTAGGGCCTAGAAGTTATGGTTTTGTTGGATGAAGAAAAGTCTTCAATATGGTTGCGTGTTTAAAGCTTATAATTAAGTGAATAAAAGTGCTACTTCTTCAACAAATTAAATTTTTAGGCGACACAATCTATACTCATTTGTTTTAATTTGTTTGTCTTTGTATGATCGTGCAGAGTTTAAGAAAGTAAAAAAGATTCTTGAATCTTGTGGTCTTATACTAAAGGTATGTGTAATGTATCAAAATGTCATTTAATCTTGTGATCTTAAACAATTCCATATGGGGTGTTGAAATTAAAGAGTTGTCAAATTAGCTAGGAAAGAAACATCCTTTTTAAAACGGACCAAAAATGAAAATAAAACAAGCAAATTGAAACAGAGTGCGTATATTTCAACATTTGCTGCACTTTTAACTACATAGTTGTGTTAGACCCTTGATTTCCATTAGTAGAAGGAACCGACGAAATAGCTTTAATTTTAAGGGGATGATTTTAGTTGTTAAGTAATTACTAAGAAAACAAAAATTGCAAAAACAAAAAGACATGTTAGTGAAGAAAACTACAAGTGAAATTAATTAGTTTGATGTGACATAGACATGTTGCGTAGCAAGTTGGAGAGCTAGCTTGTTTTAATTTGTGGAACCAACACGACAAGGATGGACTAGAAGAGGAGATCTGGTGAAGGTTTAAATGAACACAGTTGTGGTCAAATTTGAACTGCTCGTATAAATTTGTGTTGTGAAACATTTGTCCCAACATTCTTATACATTCAAATCAATATTTCAGGAGATATGTTGGGTCAAATGTCACAACATCAAATCCAACATTATCAATCTCTCCCTTTTTGCCTTTCTTCACAAAACTCGTTAAAATGTAAAGTTGACTTATGGTATTGTCACAAATGTTGTCCGACATCTGTGATTAACAATTTCAAGGTTATGCTCCCCCTTAACATGTGATGGCATACAAGCAAACATGTGTATACCAATGCATAGGATTAGAAAAAAAAATATGAGCACATATATACATACATCATCCAATATATACAAAACACAAATATAAATAAATCATTGTCAACAAATATCCACATCAATCCATCAAAACATTTAAGAAACATTTACAGCTTAGGTTCAACAACATCATTCAGCTTCCTCCTTGCTCATCATACATCAGCAGCTTTCTACCCATGTATAACAGCTTCAGCTTCCTCTGCAGCATAGCAGCTTTAACTTCCTCCCCCTGCATCAACATCATCTCCCCCTTTTTGTGAAGAAAGTAGCATCATGAAATGGTCTCTAGCTTGTATCAGGGCATTCCTTGCAGCATCAACTTCTGTAATTTATTGGTTAATTTTTGCAATTTGATCCACAAGCCATGGTCTTTGGCAACATTTTCACTTTCAGCTTCATTCTTTCAGGGCAAGTTGATGATTTTGTCCTTGCTCTTCTAAACTACTTTGTTGATAATGTAAAGCTCAGGAGCCTTCCCTAAAGTGTCTTTTCTCTTAGGCTCAAAGCCTTGGGTGGTTAATACTTTGTAGATCAGAGAGGGAAAATGAAGGACTAAAGTTGATTCTTTCTCAGCCAAGTTGGCAATTTGATGAAATATCATTTTTTTCAAATCAACCTTCAAACCTTTCCCAATTTTATACAATAGGGTGGCTTGTTCAGATGTCACAATTGACTCATTCATTGAAGGAAGCCAATTGTGAATAACAATTTTGTGGAGGGTGGAAAACAGGGACTGTTAGTTTGGAGGCTGGACATCTAGGGATTCATTTCTTCATTATACCTCCTGTGAGTTATTTAATTACTTCATCCTTGTTGTCTATCACCTGTTCAGCTTCTCAAACATCATCTCCAGTATTTTGGTCAATACATTGATTTATGATAGTAGGCGTAAAAAGATATACCTTATTATAGAGATATACTTTCCCAAATTTCTTTGAGGAGGTATCTTTATAGCAGAGCCTAAGTTCGCATAAAACAGCCTGACTATCTCATCAACATATGGTCCTTTTTAGTGACAGAACCAAGAAGCTGTCTGTCCTTTAAGAATTCTACCAAACCATATTCAGTACAGAAAGTAATATCATACTCTCTCAGACCTAATTACTATATTCTTGTAAAAATCTCTCATATCATGTTAGCTTTAGAATAGAACTTATCTGAGAAAGTAGATACCTCAATGTCTGAATCAGACATGTCTGAACTGATGGATTTGGTACCGTTGGAGGATGTTCTGGCGTGTGTCTCTTTGGATGTTGGCTGAAATGTTGCCTGAGATGTTGTAGCATATGTGGCAACATTTGGAGCAGCACTTGTCCTTGTAGTCCTAGGAACTCCCTTTGGAAAAAATTGTTTCAAGGGGGTTTCATTTGGGATTTCCCTTTCTTGAGGCACACTGGGTTGTTCAGAAGCAGATGGTTCTTCCTCAGTTTAGAAAACATAGTCCGTATTTTCACTATCACTGCTCAAGTAAGCGAATTTAGATTTCACATTTAGTCTTTTTGCTACTCGAACCTTCTTGGACTGTTTTCTCAAACACTCTACTCGATCAGGGAGTAGGTAAGGTAGATGACCTTGGCTTTTTACCCTAGAGATGAGAAATCAAAAGTTTGATCGACATCTATAGGGTTATTATTATCTCCAGGATAGCTGATATCTAAAGGTTCATCAAAACCTTTAAACACTATTGCTTTAGAAAGATCCTCAGGGAGATTTGAGGAAGAAGATAGGCCAGGTTGTTGGGGTGTATGCGATGGAGGGCTAATGCTCATGGGAGTGTTGGATGGAATGTTGATTGACATTTGTTCTGACATTGGAGAAGTTTCCGTCAGTGAGAATTAAGGAGAGGGTTTTGAGGAATTAGGATTTGTGAAAGTGATTGAAATTTAATTTGGTGTTTCCATCGAGTAGGTAGGAAGGTATACACCTGCGAGCTTTTCCCCTTTTTTTTGTTTTTTTAAAAAAAAAATAACAAATGAGAGGAATATTTATATACATGGCAAATTTTCTTAGCAACAAATATCCCTTAGTTTTAGGTGTTTCAATTTTACACAATAACTTACACCTAAAATATTGGGATAAAATAAATAAACATCACAGTAGGAATAAAATCTAAACCTATCATTTTAAGTTTTGAAATTCCTGTAAACAAGGCATATAATAGGGAGTAGGATCTGATATTTCAACTATCAGATAAGCACAACATCTCAACACATCACATTCTGAAAATGTCAACAGAAATGTTGACAACATTTTGGACGACACAAGTATTTTGATTCCACAAGAATTTTCAGATTTGGCAACAACCAAGACACGTTTGAGTTTGACCACTGGACCAATGTAACATTTTTTCATCGTGTCCTTGGTCTAATCATATAACACATACAAAATGAATTTTTGTGTCAAAAATAAGAATATTTTTATGATATTCTCAAATCTCTTTTGAAGCACTCAATACTCCTATAAAATAGGAACATTATCTTTTAACGGGCTTTGCCCATTTTTCACAGTTGCCAAATATTTGTAAAGGCTTTGCCTTATTTTGATACTCCCTTTTTATGATATGTATATATCATCGCAGAGAATGGTATCACTTTGACAACATATTCTTATTGAAAGATCATGCTTGTGTAACCAAAAGTTATGCACCATACAACAACAATAATCAGTTAGTGATATAACATAGGTAAATGTCACCCAAAATGTTAGACAATATTTTAGCATACGTTCACTAAAAATTCCTTTTTAGAGATTACAAAGACCAAGAGATTTATTTAAACTAGAAAATCTCTCATGGTCCAAAGCTTTTGTAAAAATATCAGCTAGTTGATAAAGAGTGTCAACATGTTCAATTTGAACTAGTTGTTTTTCAATTGAATCTCCTAAAAAATAATGTCTAATAACAATATATTTTGCACGTGAGTGTTGAACTGAATTTTTGGAAATATTTATAGAACTCAAATTATCACAGTACAAAATCAACATGTTGCTAGTAAATCCATAGTCGTTTAACATGTGTCGTAGCCATATTAATTGAGAACAACAACTTCCAGCTGCTACATATCTAGATCAAGCAGTTGAAAGTGAGACACAGTTTTGTTTACGACTATACCATAAAACAAAGTTATTGTCAAGATAAAAATATCCTCCACTTGTCTTTTTCTATCATCCGCATCTCCAACCCAATCCGAGTGACTAAATCCTATTAAGTTAAGATTAGTGTCTTTGGAGTACCAAATTCCCAACTCACATGTATCAGCAACATATCGAATAATACGTTTCACGGCATTTAAGTGGGACATTTTGGGTCAGGCTTGAAAACGTGCACAAACACAAACACTAAACATAATATCTAGGCGACTAGCAGTAAGATAAAGAAGGCTACCTATCATAGATCGATATAATGTTGGGTCGACATCTTCACCAACATTATCCTTACATACCTTCTATGATGAACCCATTGGCGTTTTCATCTGTTTAGCGTTCTCCAAACCAAATCTTTTAACTAGATTCTTGTCATATTTACTTTGTGAGATGAAAATTTCATCTTCACTTTGCTTTATCTGCAAGCCTAAGAAAAAAGTTAATTCCCCAATCATGCTCATTTCAAATGTCGATGACATAACTTCAACAAATGAATTTAGGTACGACTGTGAAGTCAATCCAAAGACTATGTCATTCACGTAGATTTGAGCAATTATAATATCTACACCATGTCGTTTAATAAACAAAGTATGATCAGCTTCGCCACGATTAAAACCAAATTCAAGAAGAAAGTTAGTTAAATGACCATATCATGCACGAATGGCTTGTTTCAACCCATACAAAGTCTTTTTAAGCTTGTACACGTAGTGTGGATGGAAAGGATCTTCAAATCCTTTTGGTTGTTCAACATATACCTCTTGTCTAGATAACCATTTAAGAAGGCACATTTTACATCCATTTGGTGTAAAGTAATTTTCAGACAACAAGCAATAGCAAGTAAAAGTCTAATCGACTCGATTCTAGCTACAAGTGTGAAGGTTTCATGAAAATCAATTTCTTCAACCTGAGTATAACCTTGTGCAACTAGACGTGCTTTGTTTCTAACAAATGTTCCCGATTCGTCTGTTTTATTTTTAAAAATCAATTTAGTTCCAATCACATTTATATTATTTGGACGTGGAACCAAGTCCCAGAATTGTTCAATCTCTTCTTGCATTGCTTGTATCCAGAAATTATATTTAAGTGCTTCTACAACATTCTTTGGTTCTAATGTAGATATAAAATAAGAAAGACTAACCTCTTGGTATATGGTTGACACACACACATACCTTACCATTTCTCTATAGTTAAGTGATTTTTTGCCTCTTGTTCTAATTCATTCAAAAACTTCCCCTATCACTTGGCCCGTTGGATCATTCTTCCTAATCCTTGATGAGGGGTCTCTGCTAACTTGGTCTAACAATTCAGCACTTGACTCCTCATCTGTGGCCTCTGTGATCTCTATTGTTATTTCGGATGTTGCTTCAGGTGTGGCAACATCCGATTCTTCTACGATCTCTGGACTTTCCACTGTATCTATAATGTTATTTTCAATAGTTTTTTCTAAAACATCATAAAGATCATCAAAGATAACATTTACAGACTCTTGTACAGTTCTAAATCTCAGATTGTATACTCGATAAGCATGATTATTTTGTGAATAGCCCACAAAAATTTCTTTATCACTCTTAGAGTCAAATTTTGCCAAATAATCCATGTCATTTAAAATATGACAAATACACTCAAAAACATGAAAGTAATGCAAGTTTGGTTTCTTTCCATTTATAATTTCATAGGGT
The DNA here is from genome assembly GCA_034509755.1 of Anisodus tanguticus. Taxonomy (NCBI): domain Eukaryota; kingdom Viridiplantae; phylum Streptophyta; class Magnoliopsida; order Solanales; family Solanaceae; genus Anisodus; species Anisodus tanguticus. Next base: position 19,942,107 of record CM067551.1, on the reverse strand, counting down.
GACATTTTTGTTCCTGGCTTCAAATAGACTCTATTAGCTATGTGATTAGCAGTATTCAAGGCTTTTGTCCATAAATATTTTGACAAATGTTTAGAACTAAACATCACTCTAGCCATTTCTTGCAATGTCATATTCTTCCGTTCTACAACCTTATTCTGTTGAGGAGTTTTAGGGGCACGAAACTCATGGAAATTTCTCTTTTTCTCACAAAAATTTGTGAATGAACTATTTTCAAATTCTTTTCCATGGTCTGATCTAATCCAAAAAATAGGAGAATAGAATAAATTTCTAATTCTATAGTGCAAGATTTTAAACATGTCAAATGTTTGTGATTTTTCTTTCAAAAGATATATCCAAGAATATCTAGAAAAATCATCTACTATCACAAAGGAATACCTCATGCCTCCTAGACTATCTACTTCAATTGGACCCATTAAATCCATATGTAGCAATTGAAAACAGTGAGACGTACCTGAAGTTGTCTGTCGTGTTGGACAACATTATGAGAGACACGGGTTTGCTTACCTTTCAAACAATCTTCATAGATAGTTTTACTTTTATGGCTAAGTTTGGGTATGCCTCTAACCGCTTCATATGAGACCAATTTTTCTAAATTGAGGTAGCTGACATGCCCCAACTTTTGATGTCATAGTGTTGTGTCATCGACTTTAGCATTATTGCATGTTTCTTATCTTACAGCAAGATAACAATTTTCATTTGTTCTTGTACATGTCATGACACATATATTGGCTTTATTCGTAACTTCACAAGCATTCTTGTTAAATTTTACCTCAAAATCGTCATCACACAATTGACTTATACTAATCAAATTAGTCATTAAGCCCTCAACGTATAAGACATTTCTTAAGGCTGGAAAACCAGGAACATCCAAGATCCCCTTTCCAATCATTTTGCTTTTATTGTCACCTCCATAAGTTATGTTTCCTCCATTAAATGACTCATAGTTCTTTAGAAAACCTTTTGTACCTGTCATGTGGCGAGAACATTCACTATCAAAGTACCAAGAACTTGAAATGCTAGTTCTTAATGCTAGCAACATTACATGTTACATTCTTTTTAGGAACCCAAACTCTCTTAAAACATTTTTTACCTCTTGGCTCAGAAATGTTGCTTCGATTGTTATCCAAAATGTTGGACAACATTTTGCTTACAAAATCTTGAAGTTTGAAACAGTATGATTTTACGTGTCCAGTGGAGCTACAATGATGACACACAAACTTCATATTCTTTGACATATATGAGAACCTATTATTCATTCTTTTTTTCTTTTACAAAGCATATTTTCTCATTTTTATCAAAGAGATTAGAGCATATGTTTTTAATAGAGTTTTCGTACCCAATTCATGCATGTGAATGTTTACTAAGGTTGAGTATCTCATTCAATTTTGAAGTCCCCGTGTTAAGCTTACGGAAGGTTGCTTCGGCTAAATCCAATTTTGCACGGATCTTACCAAATTCAATATTATTTTTGGTAAGTGCAACCTCAAGTCGGGTTATCGTGCCTTTTAATACTAAATTCTCATGAGTTAAAGATTTTACCTTTTTGTCAAGTTGCTTGGATTCTATGATTAAGGCTTTACAAATACTTTGTAATTCATTAATCATATCATATTTGCATTCAACTTGAACCATACAATCAGCCTACTAACAGAAATAGAACCACTAAAATAATTAACATCAGTATTGTTAAAGAATTCATACCTTTCGGATGTCGCTGAGGATGTTGATGTCATTGCTGGTGTTGGAGCAAATGTCATGACATCTGAGACAACATTGTATACGACTTCTTCATTATCCGATAAAGACTAAGTGTTTCAGTTTCGCGATCTACTTCCTCTTCTCCTTCATCATCACTAAGTAAAACCCATAGGTTCTTACCAAATTTTCTAAGAGTGTTAGCACATTCTTTAGCATAGTGATCCCAACCCGAGCATGCATGACACTGCACTAACTCAAGTTGTTTGGGATCAAATTTTCTCTGATATGAGTTGGTTCTTCTTAGTTGATTTCCTTTTTGTACATTTGAAAGGAATCTAGTGGGCTTTTAATTGAAGACTTGGTTTTAGTGTTCTTTAGATTTAGATTGATTTCTCTCATTGTTGAGCTTTCTCACCATCGATTTGTATTTTCGAGTGAATATGGCAATATTTGCACCATCACCAATTTCTTCAAGATTCTCATCCTCTTCTTCGATTTGACTCTCCGAGGATTGAACTTGAAGTGCCACATTCTTGCTTTTATACAATTCCTTTTGATTCTCAATATTCATCTCATAAGTTTTGAGAATACTTATCAAGGTATGAAGATCCATTGTGGCAAGATTGCGAGCTTCTTCAATAACACATATTTTTAAATTGAACTTTTCAGGAAGAGAAGTGAGAGCCTTTTCAACAGGTTGAGTGTTGGTTAATGGTTTACCAAACACTTGACATTCATTTGAGATGTCAATCAACTTTTCAAAATAAGATTTAATATCATCCGCTTCTTCCATCCTTAAACGTTCATATTTACTCATGAGCATGTGTAGCTTTGTTCGACGAACACTTGAGCTACCTTCACAATGAATTTGTAAAGTATCTCATGCATCTTTAGTCGTGGGACAATTTTGAATGAGTTTAAACATACACATATCAACCCATCCAAAAATTAGATTTAAGGCTTTTTCGTTAAAGCTATGCTATTGGTTTCTTCTGTAGTCCATTAGGACTCAGGTTTAACAAGAATGTCACCTTCCTCATCTGGTGGCAACATTGAAACAACATACCCATTGGTTATAGATCTCCATGCCCTAACATCAATTGATTTGATATGAGAACGTAGGTGAATCTTTCAATATGCATGATTTGATCTATCTAAAATAGGAAGCCTACCAATAGTTGAATTTGCCAGATACATAGCTTATGACAACAGGACCAAACACTTATTGTGTTAAGTGTCGGCTCTCATACCACTTGAAGGGTGTCAAATGCTATGGAAATTAAAACAAGAATTGAAATAAATCGGATGCCAATTCAGTTTCCGAATGTCGGCAATTATGTCGTCCGACACCAGTAACAACACTTTGCAAAATAGAAACTTTAAAGAGTAAATGCAGCATAATTTAAAGAACACGAAGTTTTAAATTTTCATAAGTTATATATATTATATAACTTATGATGGTCAATGACCAAATGTATTGTATATATATTATATACAACAGTACAAATTCCTTTCTTACAGATTTACAATATAAAATGAAAATGAATTAAAAGTTGAAGTCGCAGATGACTTCTGCCTGAAAAATATAACTACGTAGACATAGATAACCTCTCATTACAATCGCTCCATACAAAACTAATCTAGAATCTAAACAACAATTGTAATGTTGGACAGAATATTGTCAACACACTTAGGCAACACCGATGATCCAGATTTCTGAGATGAAAATCCGAGAGCTCTCTTGGTATTTTTGTTTTTTGATTCTGGATATCGATTCACTGTAGTAGCCTCTCTATTTATAGTAGAGAGTCTTCCTTGAAAGGTTCATCGATCTGTTGTGAAGGTTGAGGGAAAGGTGGGCAGCTGGTAGGATTTGTTGGAGACGATCAAGGAGCAAAAACCTCTAACAACTTTGACGTGTTCCTCACGAAAAGCAGAAGCCTTGACTCATTCTTCACACATGTTTACCATCTCCTTTTTACCTTGCCAAGTCATACTTACTACATGGTAATCATTACGTGAAGTAAGGCAAAATCAGTTCTGAAAATGTTGTCCGAATGTTGTGCAACATTCGTCCCAACATTCTTATACATTCAAATCAATACTTCAGGAGATATGTTGGGTCAAATATCACAACATCAAATCCAACATTAACAGTTATTATTGTTGTTATTGGACATACAGATTTAAATGTTGCGATATGGAAATGAGGATTTATATAACGACTCAAACTTACTTGAGATTGAAGCGTAGTAGTAGTTGTTGTTAGATGATGTTCCAAAATTTTGCTTTAGAATCTATTATGTAAACGTGTGGGGAAAATGTGTGACTGAGATAACGATTTCATGTAAAAACTATGTGAACTTTGAAAACAAAGCAATCCTTTACGTACTTGGTATGCAGAGAACAGGAATATGGTGCAAAGGTGGTGAGAGTTAAAAATCTGAACAATCCATACTGTATCAACCCTAATTGGAGCCTCGTAGATTATGACAGGGTTGTCATGCTTGATGCTGACAACCTTTTCCTCCAGAAAACTGATGAACTCTTCCAATGTGGCCAGTTTTGTGCTGTATTCATTAACCCCTGCATCTTCCTCACTGGTCTCTTTGTCTTGCAGATAACAGAATTGAATTTTCAATAGTATTCGGCCCTTCCCCGGATCCGCGCATAATGGGAGCTTAGTGCACTGGGCTGCCCTGCCCTTTATCCTTTTCCTGACAGATTAATTTGCTAATGTTAGCAACTCATCTTGTCTAACTAGAGATATGGCTTAGATTTTGTTGTTCTGCAAAGTACCAAATTGGCTAGTCAATTGAAATCTACATTTTACTTACAAAACCTAAATTGCAGCCATCAAAAAAGGTGTTCAATGACATGATTCATGAGATAGAGATTGGGAGGGAAAACCAAGACGGTGCAGACCAAGGTTTCATTGGAGGCCACTTCCCAGATTTACTTGATCGGCCCATGTTCTACCCTCCTCTTAATGGTACAAGCTCCAAAGGAATTACAGACTTCCTCTAGGTTACCAAATGGACGCGTCTTATTATTGTAAGTTTTGAGACTCTGAGCGTGTCAACTGAACAAAGTTTGTCATATATCACAACCAAGTTATAATGATTGTCTACTTCTAATTCTTTAGATCTCAAGCTCCATTGGTCAGTACCTTGTGGACCTAATAGTGTCATTACATTCCCTGGTGCTCCATGGTTAAAACCATGGTATTGGTGGTCGTGGCCTGTCTTGCCTTTGGGCATCCAGTGGCATGAACAGCGACGTCTAACTGTTGGGTAAGATTAGAACCTTTTTTGCTTTGTGTAATAGTAGAACCCTTTTTGCTTTGTGTGACATATACATAGAAGTTTTCTCCTAGATTGATCATCTTCCTCCTCTGGAGATTATTATCCATCAGTTTAAAATGAAGTTGAAAGGACACATTTCTGTTCTCTACCTGAATTGCATTGTAATTGCAAGATTTATACAACCCTGATTCTAGAAAATAGCATAATATTGATTACTTAATTCATCCCTGTTGATGAAAACTTTTAACTTCATGAAGTGCATGCATAATCTACAAGATTTATTATACTTATAACCAGAGATATTTGATGCTCATGACAATAACAGCTAACCTGTTTGGTATTTGGCAGGTATGGTGCTGAGATGATAGCAGTGCTGATCCAAGGTACAGTTTACCTAGGAATAATTGCAATGACACGTCTAGCACGCCCGAATTTATCTAAGTTCTGCTATCGCCATGATGATAGCAAGAGTACCTTCTTACTACGAACTGGCCATAAATTGATTGCTATATGGTCCATTATTGCTGCCTACACAGTTCCTTTCTTCGTCATACCTTGCACAGTACATCCACTAGTTGGCTGGAGTCTCTACTTACTCGGCGCTTTTGCATTATCCTGTATAACAGTGAATGCATTTCTTTTGCCAATGCTACCTGTTTTAGTGCCATGGGTTGGAATCCTTGGGGCCCTTTTGGTGATGGCATACTCTTGGTACAACGACGGTGTTATACGAGCAATGTCTGTATTTGCATATGCCTTCTGTGCTTCCCCAGCATTATGGATGGCAATGGTTAAAATCAAGTCTTCTCTTCATGTTTCACTTGAGGGGGAAGGATTCTTGCCTAAGTTGAGTGAAACTACGGCACCTGCTGGTTCTAACAAACTGTATTGAAGTTCTGAAAGTTGAAGGAATTAGAAGGAAAACTAATACTTCAGAAACATCTCCAAATTGTTTGCTTAGGAAACTTGGAGTGTGCTTGTGTTATCGTAGCTTCTTCAGTAGAAAGGAATTATGTGAGTAGTACTGATGTGAATTACACAATTTATTATTGGCATGAGATTTTGTGTTGTACATGGTGTATTCATGTCTTGAATGTTACGTTACTCCACGAAAAAGATTCATTAGTTAATGTGAGTTGAGCTACAGATTCACTTGATTATTTATTTTGCTAAGATGAACGTTAGATAGGTTTTCTTAATTTGTTCATGAATTTAAGTTATGTACGCTAACAATGTAAATATTTTTTTATGTCATTGTTGTTTGAATTATTCTACTTAGATTTTAGCTTGAGAACTAGTCAAGTTAACCTTTATTAAATACAACAATGTTCCAAACAAATTGGCACCGGAGGAGTATATGTTCTCTTTTCTTTTCTTCCCCGTGGAGGAGGGTAGTTGTTCTTTTTTATATGAGAAATGATCAAATTTACCCTTTAACTATCGTCTATAATTTAAATTTATTCTTCGTTAGGATTTTGATTCATATTTACCCCTCACGTTAAGAAACTTATCATATTTACCCTTATCATAAATAGATTGCTGATTAGGAATCGTTATCTATCCACGTAGACGTCATGTATATATATAATATTTCTTTTTATTTTATCGTGCCAATTAAATTTTGCCATATAATTTTATTTTTCTATTAAAAAAATAATACATAATCTCTTCTCCATCAAATCACTTCTCCTTCTCCGTCACTGTTATCGCCATCCACCACCCTCCACCGCCGCCGGTTAATTTACTGATCCAACTCCGTTACCGGAAAACACATTAAACGACAAATCAAGTCAGAGGAGACACTTCAAACGATAAATCCCCGGAAACTCACTGAAAAAGTTGTTGTGAGAGAGATAAACATGTTTCAAATTAGGCACACCTGACCATGAAGAACATGGCCGATTTTTAGACCATCCTAAGAACAATCCTAAAAGGTGCATAACAGTTTTGTTTTCCGAAAGAGTTTTCTCTTTGTTTCTGTCTAAACAAGTCATGGCGGTAAGAAATCTTCTCAATATTTCTCTTCCTTATATCTTTTCTTCTTTGATTGTTTAGTTTTAGATAAAATACCCCTTTTGTTAAAGCTCTCGATTATGAACTAGTTCTTTGAGCCCCTTCAAAAAAAGGGTGGGGTGGTGGGTGGGATTGAGGTTTTGGAATGGGGGTGGGTATAAAAAAGGAAACAGAAATAGAGTAGCTCGTGAATTTTTAAACCGGAGGAGTTGGATCAGTAAATTAACCTACAGCGGTGGAGGGTGTTAGACCGCTGGTGGTTTGACGGAGAAGAATATTAGGTATTATTTTAATAGAAAAAGAAAATTACATGGTAAAATTTAATTAAAATTTAATTGGTATAATATAAAAAAATTATATATACACATGATCGTCTATGTTGATAGATGAGGACTCCGTTAGTAGTAAGGACAAATATAATAAATTTGCAAATAAAACAAATTTTTAAATGAGAGGGATAAATATAAATCAAAACTCTAACGAATGGTAAATTCAAACAATAGAGGATTGTTAGAGGATAAATTTGACATTTTTCCCTTTTAAAAAAGAAAGAAAGTCTGGTATACTAAGGTCCCGCTATGCACGGGGTTAGGGGAAGAGCCAGACCACAAGGGTCTATTGACTTACCTCACATTTCAGCAAGAGACTATTTCCACGATTTGAACTCATGACATCTTGGTCACATGACATCAACTTTACCAGTTACTCTAAAGCTCCCCTTCAACACTTTTCCCTTTTTATATTTGCCAAATAGATCGTCGTCAACCTCAAATCTCTTTTTGTGTTTACTTGTCATCCTTAAAGAAGTGGCCTTCCTATTAAATTTATGCAACCATATGGTAGCTGATATTATTAGAAAAGAATAAAATTTTCATGTACTTTAGTATGGTTGAAATAGGGAAGTCTTGGTAAAGTAAGTGGATGTGAAAAAGAAAAGATTAAAGCATAAGAAGCAGGGGCGGAGCTACTTGCTAAGGGTTGTCAGTGTTAGTGTCAATCTAGTATCATCAATGATGAAATGAATTGAGCACAATAATATAATAATAACTCAAAATAATTTGAAATCAACAACAATGAATTCAGCAAATTGAACACACATACAAACTTGGTGTCGATAGAGGTCTGCTTGATGCAGTGTCCTAAGACAAAAATTCGCCCCACTTGTGCTGCAGTTTTACGGATGTCTGTCTAGAGGATACAACTATCTAAGTGAGAGTTCTAGCACAAGAACTTCACTTCTGGTGAATTTACTATATGTGTTCTTCAGAAACTTATTTTGAAGAAGAAGAAGTATAAGCCACAATCTTAAACCATTAATTGTGAAAAACTGATTGATTGTAGTTTTTTCTGTCTTGTTGTATATGCTTCCAACCAAGTGATCAACATTATTTATATAGAGTAGCCTATGAATAGTTACAGTCATTCATACCAAATGTTGTAATTGTTCTGAAAAGTTGCAATCTTTGTGAAAAGTTGCAACCTTTGATTTGAATTTTCTGTCCGTTGATCACTTTATTTCTTCTTAATTCCATACAAGTTCCAACAATACCCCACATTCTCTATTCAAACATCAACAATACCCCCACATTCTCTATTCAAACATCAACAATACCCCCAGAGTTGGATAGAAAATAAGATAATAAGGAACTTTTCGTTATTTCTGAACAACGCGATATGACATGCATCGGAAAAGGTGTCTTGTGGACTTGAACCGTTCGTAGTGAATACCTATCGGATCTACTTTGTGAAATAGTGGACGAAAGTCTTAACTATTCACGTTTTGTAGTAAATCAAGACAACAAGTATCACACAGATCATATCAACATATTTCAATTCTTACGGTTGTGTTCATTTCGGTCGTGAACAACTCCTTCTTCGTGAGATTTTCTAGAGAACGTAGCCATATCAGTTCTCCCAGATGCGACCCCACATCAATCTCATATAGGTAATACCAAACAAGAATAGTCAGTACTATCCCACCATAGGCTTTTAGTATTATTAAGAATAAGATTCAGCCCTTAAAACATCAACGGATTAACACACTTAGTACACCATAGGAATGAGCATATGTGTGTTTTATGCTCCTTGAGTCTTCCCCAACTAGTTTTCCTATTGAACTTAAACCATGGGATCTCTAATTATGATAGGTTAGGTTTCCGCCAGTTAACGACTCATTGTGTTGGCTTTAAGCCCATTCCCCTCGATGTAAATACGACTTGCTCTCTGTTAAGGCCTTTTGTCAAAGGATCTGCTATATTGTCCTTTGATCTCACATAATCAATGGAAATAATTTCATTCTTCAGCAAGCTTCGTATTGTATTATGACGTCGCCTTATATGTCTCGACTTGCCATTGTATATTTGATTCTTTGCCCTCGTCAGGGCAGCCATACTATCACAATGTATGCAAATGGCTGTCATGGGCTTTGTCCACAACGGAATACCTTCTAGGAAGTTTCTGAGCCATTCTGCCTCTTCGACGGCTTTGTCTAAGGCTACAAACTCTGCTTCCATAGTTGATCGCGTATTTACCGTTTGCTTTGATGATTTCCAAGATACCGACGCTCCACCAAGTGTAAATACATAACCACTTGTGGACTTACTTTCCGACTGATTGGACATCCAATTAGCATCACAATATCCTTCTAACACATGAGGATATTTTGTATAATGCAATCCATAGTTCATTGTATGCTGTAGATATCGAAGTGCTCGTCTTAGTACAAACCAATGATCATTTCCAGGATTATGTGAGTATCGACTTAGTCGACTCACTGTATAGGCTAAATCCGGTCTCGTACAATTCATTATGTACATCAAGCTTCCAAGAACTTGTGTATACTCCAATTGAGATACACTTTCACCTTCATTATTCTTAAGGTGACTAGCAGGATCAAATGGTGTAACAACCGGTCGATCATCATAGTGTTCAAATTTTCTGAGGACCTTTTCAACATAATGGGATTGTGTTAAGATGTAACCATCAGAATTCTTTTGAATTCTAATACCAAGAATGACATCCGCTATTCCCATATCTTTCATATCAAAAGCGGTATGCAACATCTTCTTAGTTTGGTTAATTACATCTTTATCCGTTCCCATAATTAGCATATCATCAACATATAAGCATATAATGACACGTGCATCTTTATATTGTTTAATGTAGACACATTTATCACATTCATTTATTTGAAAACCATTTGATAATAACGTATTATCAAACTTTCATGCCATTTCTTTGGAGCTTGGTTAAGTCCGTATAAAGTCTTAATCAATTTGTAAACCTTTCGTTCTTGACCTTTAACAACAAATCCTTCGGGTTGTTCCATATTAATTTCTTCATCTAATTCACCATTCAAGAATGCGGTCTTCACATCCATTTGGTGTATTTCCAAATTGTGAATCGCCGTTATAGCAATTAACGTTCTTATAGACGTAATTCTCGTTACTGGTGAGTAGGTATCAAAGAAATCTACACCATCTTTTTGTCGAAACCCTTTGGCTACTATACGAGCTTTGTATTTTTCTATAGTACCATTAGGCCTTAATTTCTGTTTGAAAATCCATTATGGCCTAGTGGTTTTTGTCCCGGAGGGAGATCAACCAATATCCATATATTATTTTGCACAATGGATTCTACCTCACTTTGAATAGCCTCTTTCCAATAAGGTGCTTCGGATGATTCCATAGCAGCCCTATATGTTTGAGGTTCTCCTTCAACGGAAAAGGTCATGAAGTCCGGTCCAAAATCTTTGGAAATTTTCCCATGTTTACTCCTCCTTGGTTTAGATTTTTTTTTGAACAGATGAAGTAAGATTTTCATCATTATTAGTGTTTTGGTTTGACTCATCTTGAGGCAGTGTCCTTTTCTTATGATTAGGAACACTTTTATCCTTGTCTTTGTAAGGAAAAATATCCTCAAAAAATTCTGCTTCAGCAGATTCCATAAGCGTGTTTTTGTGAATACCTTCAACATCGGAATGATATACCAAAAATTTATATCCTGCACTATTAGTGGCATGACCAATATATATGCAATCCACCGTTTTTTGTTCAAGTTTAGTTCTCTTTGGTAAGGGAACTTGAACTTTCGCTAGGCAACCCCATACTTTCATCCGTTTGAAAGTAGGCGATCTTCCTCTCCATAACTCATAGGGAGATTGGTCATTTTTCTTTTGAGGAATTTTGTTAAATATCATATTTACAGTAATTAACGCCTCACCCCATAGACTAAGGGGTGCACCCGAACTAATCAACATTGAATTCATCATATTCTTCAATGTTCTATTTTTACGTTCGGCAACTCCATTTTGTTTTGGAGTATATGGCGCAGTGGTTTGATGAACTATACCATGAGTAGAACAGAATTCTTTGAACTCATTTGATTGATATTCACCACCTCTGTATGACCTTAGAATCTTAATTCTTTTGTCAAGTTGATTTTCCACTTCTGCTTTGTATGTTTTAAACATGTTCAAAGCCTCATCTTTGGTATGTGTTAAGTATACATAACAAAATTTACTACAATCATCTATGAATGATATATAGTAATTCTTTCCTCCACGAGATGGGGTTGCTTGGTAATCATATAAATTACTATGAATTAAACCAATCACTTCATTTGATTTCACTACAGATTTATGAGGATGACTTGCATATTTTGATTCTATGCAAACTCCACACTTAGTCATTTTGTTCATAGAGCAATTTGGCAATATGCCTAACTTCACCATTCTTTGTAAAGAGCGATAATTAACATGGCCTAATCGTGAATGCCATAAAGAATGGGAATCAACCATATACATAGAAGCAGTGCTAGTGCCTGCATTTTCATTAATAATGGCAATTGCCTTAGTAGGTACAACGGATAGTTTGAAGAGTCCCTCACTGAGGTAACCCTTCCCTACATACAACCCACCCTTAGTGAGTACAAATTTGTCAGATTCAAATACAATTTTGAAGCCCTTGTTACTAAGAACAGGCCCAGAAATCAAATTCTTACAAATTTCCGGCACGTGCAACACATTAGTGAGCACAAGATCATTCCCGGAAGTGAGTTGTAAAGTCACCTTCCCTTTCCCTTCCACTTTCACAGAAGCAGCATTCCCTACGAACAATGGTTCTCCATCCTTAATGGCCTGGTAGGATGAAAACATATCATTTTCAGAACATACGTGCAGTGTAGCACCCGTATCCATCCAGCAATCGGTTGAATTTGTAGCCAGATTTTCTTGAGCCTCCACAACCCCAATGAATTGGTTTTTAGTTTCAGCCCGGTTAGATTGGTTGACATTACTCGAACCTCCAACACCACCACCTTGATTCTTGCGAAGGCTACAATTTTTTGCTCTGTGTCCAGGTTTGCCACATACCCAACAGAGTCCTGGTTGTGGTTTCTTGAATGCATTGGTCCTTTGTGGGGCGAATGCATTCCTCCCGGTTGCAAAATATGGCTTGGCACCATTAAATTTGCCCTTGCCTTTCTGAAACTTGGCCTTAGAAGGATTGCCTTCAACCATGTTGGCATTAGGCTCCAATGAAACAACATCTGCCTTTTCATTCTTCAGGTTATCCTCTTCAAATCGAAGTTTCAGAACCAATTGCTCAAAATTCATTTCCTTGGTTAGATGCTTAAGATAAACCTTAAAATCCTTCCATGAGGGAGGTAATTTCTCAATAATAGCACCAACAAGGAAATTCGGGTTAAGGCCCATACCTTCAACCTCTAACTCATGAACAATGATTTGGAGTTCCTCCACTTGCTTGACAACCGCCTTGGCATCACTCATCTTAAAGTTCAGAAACTTTCCGATGACGAACTTCTTGGAACAAATAACCTCAGTTTTGTACTTGTTCTCCAACGATTGCCACAACTCCTGTGCCGTTCTGAACGTGGAGTAGATGTCGTAGAGAGAATCATCCAAGGCATTGAGAATATAATTTCTGCAAAGAAACTCCTGACTTTCTCAAGTTTGAATGTCTTTCAGCCTTTCAGCCTTCTCCGCATCAGTCGGAGTATTCTCCCCTTCTCCTTCTGGCAAAGCCATAGGAGCCTCAGCAATCAATACGTTTGCCACGTGAAGAGTTGTCAAGTAGAACAACATCTTCTGTTGTCAGCGTTTGAAATCAGAACCTTTGAATTTCTCAAGTTTCTCAACATGGTTTTTCACCATTGACGATCCAGATTGATCCATCTTTGCAAATCAGGAAATTGAATTCTCTGAAAATTTTTGCAACCTCAACAAATCAGAAAAAAAATCTGATTTTTTTTTTTGAATAATTTTTGTCTTAGATTGTTAGTGTCAATCTAGTATCATCAATGATGAAATGAATTGAGCACAATAATATAATAATAACTTGAAATCAACAACAATGAATTCAGCAAATTGAAAACACATACTAACTTGGTGTCGATAGAGGCCTGCTTGATGCAGTGTCCTAAGACAAAAATTCGCCCCCACTTATGCTACAGTTTTACGGATGTCTGTCTAGAGGATACAACTATCTAAGTGAGTTCTAGCACAAGAACTTCACTTCTGGCGAATTTACTATATGTGTTCTTCAGAAACTTGTTTTGAAGAAGAAGAAGTAGAAGCCACAATCTTAAATCATTAATTGTGAAAAACTGATTGATTGTAGTTTTTTCTGTCTTGTTGTATATGCTTCCAACCAAGTGATCAACATTTTTTATATAGAGTAGCATATGAATAGTTACAGTCATTCATACCAAATGTTGTAATTATTCTGAAAAGTTGCAACCTTTTGAAAAGTTGCAACCTTTGTGAAAAGTTGCAACCTTTGATTCGAATTTTCTGTCCGTTGATTACTTTATTTCTTCTTAATTTCATACAAGTTCCAACAGTAAGATGAACACCAATTGCATTGTTTATATAGGTCAAATACTGTCGTTTTCACGGATATAGCACTGAATAAACACCCTTTGAATAACCGACTGGTAAAGGTAGTTCAAGATGAGGCTTACTTCGCGGGTTCAACTATCCATCCTTTTCTTTCACTTTTAAATTGAATAAGAACAAGCATGCTTTTCGTAACTTTTAAATTGAATACAAATGCTGTTTAACTATTAACTATTATTAAATTAATGTAATCATATACTCTTATTAAATTCCACCCAACACATATAAAGGTGAAATTTATTTTTTCTTTTATAAGAAAATCTAATAATGAAAAATGCATTTCAATGTAAACTATAATTTTAATAAAAATATTTATATTTGTGATTTCATTAATATATTATTATATTCATATGCTTGTAAATATCTCGACTAATTTTATTGATGTTTTCACACCGTACGAGTAAAGTCCACTTGAATTGCTTTTAAAGAACTCCGAAAAATCTGATTAAAACTTCGTCGATGTTGGTTCATTCGTTATATTTTTTTATTCTCTCTTGTTATCTTCCAACATTTTTTAACTCGTTTCTGGTTATTTTATTTATTGGAATCCCATGAGTGATTATTTTTTTGACTAAAATTTTTAGTGAAAACTCAAAAACACATTTTAAATTTAATGTTTGGATGATGCTTTAAGGACATACTATAAAGCAAAATGACGAAATAAAATACTACGTAGTTTGATTTAAATTTTTTATGCACCCATTTATTAAAAAAATACTTTATAAATTTGAACACCCTTCATTAATTTTCTCGAAGACGAGCACTAATCGACACCAAGTTTTCTGCATGCACACCCACATTTTTCTTATATTTTACTCATCTCCTTCATATCTTAAAATGATTGTAATCCAATAATTAGTTACTATCCATTCTGATTTTTCATACATTTAAAGTACTGTCCATACTATTCATCATCTCAAGGATTTCCAAGCGTTTCATGTATAGAAAGGTATGCCATATACGAACACCAAAAAGAAAGAAAAGAATGCATGTCATGCTTATTGGCAAGATGAGATAAGCAATAACCTCACAATCAAATTCCATGGCAAAACACCTTATATTCCATCCATATTGTTACAATGGTAAAAGAAAAATTTATGCAGCAAGCTGGATAGTCAAACCAGTGTCTTCACATAATACAGCAGTTCTGTTGGGACTCGAGCATCTCCGGTGATCTGCAAAATAACAGAAGAAAAACTATTCAACATCAAAACACTAAGGGGGTTCATTTTCATGCAGACAGCAGTAACCTACATGAAACTCCACTGGACGGGAAAAAAATAACTAAGAGCACTCATTTTCCTAGACACGTGTGTGTTCCGAGATACAGATTCATCAGATCGATGGTGTACAGGCTGAGAAAGTTTCCCCATCTAAGATATGCCATCAATTTTGTTCTTCCTTTTATATTATTAAGCATATGCAGCACAAGGTTCTTTAGCCGGCTGCTTTCACTTTTGAAACTGGCACAGTTGTCACAAGGACACCATCCAAAGAAAATTTTGAAATGTATTAGCTCTCTAAAGGAGAAGGGAAGAGAAAGGGTGCTGGAGGAAGAGTCAGTGCTTGCTTTCCATAAGGTAAAGTAAAGCAAATCTGCATAAATCCATATAAATCCGCAACTTTTCATATTGAACTTTTTACTGTTTAAGCTGAAGGTATTAACTAGCATATCCATTAACATTCTAGTTGTAAATGCAACCATTGTCAAACCATCAGAATACTGTTTCTCCCATCTGTATTGTTTCATTAACTTGCCTGAATGGGTTTTCTCTGTAAATAGTAAGACTTAATATCTCCACCGCTGAGCATCAAGATTAACAGAAATCTTATGGTG
Organism: Anisodus tanguticus; assembly: GCA_034509755.1. NCBI lineage: Eukaryota > Viridiplantae > Streptophyta > Magnoliopsida > Solanales > Solanaceae > Anisodus > Anisodus tanguticus. The sequence continues at coordinate 19,926,317 of CM067551.1, read as the reverse complement.
GTTTGATTTGAGAGCTGGCTCACTGAAAGAGGTTTTAACAGTATCACAAGAAAACCGGATATTTGGATCAGACTACAGTTGAGTGTTGCAGGAGCGGTTCCATTTAGTCAAAAAGTTTGAGCCAAGAGGCGGAACTTCCGGGTCTTGATAGGATACTATCATAAGGTAACACACTCGACACATGATCTGTGTTTATATCCCAAAAGAGTACAAAAGATACTAGCATGCCTTTAGTCCATCACCCAAAATTTAGGCAAATAGGTATAGGCCAAAAAACTTTACCTACAATCTCCAGGTAAAACAAGGGAAAAAAAGATATGATCCCTCTGCCTTTACCTACTACCGATAAATTAACACCCAGACAACTTAATTTGAATGAAAATCTGAAGATACTGAAGCACTTACAGTTGTCCAAGAGTTGATATATCAAAGTCCGGAGCAAGCTCATGCACTATATCATTTGGTGGTTGGCCACATTCTTGCATTTTCTGCATAAGCTCGACAATTTTGTTGAAGTTGCTCGGCTCAGTTTCATAAACTTTATTTAGATCTCTTATAAGTTCATACTGGTTTCTGTAACGTTCATATTCTTCACTGGTTAACTTGGCTTTATTGTCTTCCAACCACTTTGGATACCTTTCTCCAATTTCTCTCATAGGTTCATGAAGAATTTCCTTCGAAAGAAGCTGCTGCATCATGGTTTCTACAATAGACTCCATGTCCTAGCAATTAGTCAATCGAAATAGTTACAAATCCATTTCAAACAAGTGAGAAGAAGGTATATATAAGAAAAAGATATACCCCAGACAGTATGCTTAGTGTCTTCATGGACATCCTGGATGATTGAATAAATGGAACAGAAAACAAAGGAAATGACAATTTTAGGAGCTATTCGCTACTACATTTTATTTGTACTTTTTGGTGCACAGAAGATATCTCTTTATGTTTTAGATAGTTCAATGGACTTTTTAGAGGCCTAGTGTAAATAGACATGTTGTGTAATTGAGGTACCATCGTGGTGCAACTGATAGAATGATTTTTACTTATTACAGTAAGAGAAAAGAAAAAAGAGAATATTAAAGAGAATAAGGCAACAGGAAATGCTTTCAAATTGTAGGTAACAAAAACTTCAAATGCAAATCCAAGCTGTGAACACCTTTCAGGGCTGATAGACATAGAAACCTATCTTGAGCCAATAATGCAGATTCCAGACCATGTAACACATTAATCCACAATTGCACATATAGCAACAAGTTAACCCTCGCCTACAAGTCAATTAGAAAGTAGCTATTGAGTTTTTCTAGTTCCTCATTCAAAGCATTCAAACTTTTCATGCTCACATTACCCACTATTTTTTTTTTTAATGTATTATATTATCCCCAACTCCAGCCAATGCTTAAAACTCCAACATTGTCCTCATTTGATCCATGACTGTACTTCATTCGCATTATTAAACAGGAGGAATGAAGATATAACATGGCATCCACCCAAAACTGAATGTTAATAGGCAAAACAGCTTCTTATCAGAGTAAAAAAAAAAAGATTGTCAAAACAGCTACTGATTGAAAGTAAAGTAGCATATAGATCAATGGCGAAATCCAAAATCCTAAGCAGAGAAACTCCAAAGTAGAGGGAAACAGGACCTCAGAATGTAACAGCCGTTGAAAGGGATACATTTTGGAGAGATTCCTCCAGTGAGTCTTTAGAAGGGTGGCAGTTCTTTACTTTTGGAGGTTTTGGCCAAGACCAAACAATTTAATGAAATTCAGTCCTTGGAACAAAAAGTTTCATTCAGCGTCCTTAGTCTACAGATCTACATATCCAGTTAGCACTGATCTATACAGCATATATGTTCGTCCAAACATACTAAACAGGCAAACTGAACACAATACTACAAAAGCTCTCACAATCTGCAGAACATATAAAATCACTGGGAAGGATTGAGATGTTATATCAATTCACTACCAAAAGTTTCCTTGCATAAAAGCAATAATTTAGTCAGCAGAAAATGTTAATTATGTCTATAATAAAGCAAAATGCTTTCTCTAACTATATCAATATATTAACATCCTCTTTCCTCATCACCCCCTTTCCTTTCCCAAATATCCAGTATGTAGGAGAACAAAATTTATCAATCATTTTGCAAATTTCCTGAAAAAGACACTCAACTATGAAGCTTCATAAAGAGATGTATATTTTGCATTTCCAATAATCACAATTTGCTAAAAAGAACTAAAGCGGAAAAAACAACAAATGTTAACATTCAAGAAACATAAGAAAAGTATACCTGAGAACCAGCAAGCTCTTCAAACTGTTTCATCCAATCCTCCATCATAGGATCACTTCCAAAGTTCTCTACACCGGGTCTCGGCCCAGCCACTGATTCTAATCCTTTAACAGCCTCCCTAGTTTGCTCTCTTAGCTTATCAAGAGCTTCAGAGACATGTGAGTCCTTTGCCTCCTTAGAAGCCTTTTGTTTCCCCTTCTTCTTAGCTTTCAAATCGGGCAACGACATCCCTAGCCCTTGAACCTCACTACGCATACAAGAACTACTCTCTTTCTTGTCCTCTCCATCCCCATTTCTACATTCAAAATCAACCCTTTTTTAATCACAGCTCAAAATTCAAAACCCCATTAGCTTAAAAAATGGAAGTAAAGATTTTACATGCTACAAGAGAAAGCAGAAAAGAAGAGACCTTTGAGAAGCAGAAGTGAGATTGAGGCTCTGAAAATCATCCAAAGCACCTGAAAATTAACTCAATGGTGAATTTCAAATCCAATTCAATTTATTACCTCTTCTCCATAAAATCTAAAATTCCCCAAAATGCTGCTTTTCAGGCCATATATCTATTTATTTAAAATATTAAATTATGGCTTAAGGGGAGCCTTAGAGCAACAATAAAGTTCTCTCCATGTGACCTATAGGTCACGGGTTCGAGCCGTGGAATCAGCCACTAATGCTTGCATTAGGTTAGGCTATCTATATCACACCCAGGAGCGAATTTGTGTAATAAATTTGGGGCAACGAACCCATGGTCTTTCCATATAACTATGTATTTTATGTATATATTTTCTAGAATTGGTGTAACATTTAACCGTTGGAACTCATGCACCTGGTTGATGGTTGAGCTATTTACCTAGAGGACTAGAGATCAATACCAACTTAATATTTTTTTTAGTGATGCACTCATGTTCTAGAAATCCTGAATTCGCGTCTGATTACACACTGTTAAATATACCCGTGATATACATGGGTTAGTATACCATGTATATCACGGTTTCACAAGGAATTAAACCAAGTGTGAAACCGTGGTATACACAGTATACTAACCCGTATATATCACGGGTATATTTAATTATGATGTAAATATTGTATTAAAATTAGGCTTGTACACTTATCATATGTATAGGATTCTTGTACAACTAGAATAGGGTTTTGGGATTAGAATAGGAATAGGATTTTCCTATTATGAAAAATTGTAAATTGTATATATACTCTTTCATTAATGAAAATAATCAAGGGAGAAGTCTAGGTTATATTTTCCTCTCCTAAATATCCCTTCTCGTGGCACGGTTTCCGAGGACATGCTCTCGATTCCGACCACTTCTCTCCCAAACTACCTAAATTTTCTTCCAAATCCCTACATCACGTCCTGCGTTGCTAGTATGGCTAAGAACACGTTTCACCCTGCCCTTACTGTTTCTAACATCAAGAATCACATCCCTATCATTCTTGAAATAGAAAACGTCCAATACGCGACATGGGCCGAACTATTCAAAGTTCACGCACACTCGCATAAAGTCCTCCATCACATTATCCCCGCAGCTCCTACTGATACGGAGGTGCCTAAACCCGAGGATGATCCTACATTGTGGTCGACCTTTGATGCTATCGTTCTTTAGTGGATTTACTCAATTATCTCTACCGACCTATTGCAAACGATTATTGAGTCTGACGCTACGGCTAAGGCTACTTGGGATAGAATACGTAATATATTTCAAGATAATCAAAATTCCAGGGTTGTTACTCTTGAGCATGAATTCTCCCACGTCAACATGGAAGATTTTCTGAACGTTTCCGCTTACTGCAAAAATTGAAAGAATTAGCGGACCAACTCCGCAACGTTGGCGCGCCCGTTATTAATGATCGTTTGGTCCTACAAATGGTTGAAGGCCTATAGTGGTGTTGGTACGCTTCTTCGTCAGAGCAGTCCTCTCCCGCAATTTTATCAGACTCGTTCTATGCTTACACTCGAAGAAGCCGACTTGGCCAAAAAGGCGGCTACCAGCGCTAGTCCTATGGACATGATGACGTTCTTCACTAATTTTCAAGATTTTATTGATAATTCGGGCCAAAATCGTGCTCACGGTGGCGGCAAGAGTGCTCAAAAAATAATGGGAAAAATCGCGAGGGCAAACGCGGTGGTTCCGACAGTGGTGGCGGTGGTCAAAACAGTGGCAGTGGGCCCCGTCCCGATAACAATGGGCCACCGTCCAACTGGTCCAAGCCATGGGCCCCCTGTCAGTGGGCCTGGGCCAGTGGACAGTGGCCCAACGGCCCATATTCTCCAGCGTATCCAGCCCCTGGCCAGTGGGTTGCCCATAATTATTTCCGAACCAACACGCAGTGGTCCAGTGGTTTCCGCCACCCGTCTGGGTCAGGGCAGCAAGCAGGTGTGCTTGGGACTCAGCCTCCGCAGGCCCACCATGCAGCGGGCCCCACTTCAACCGACATTGAAGCCACGATGCACACACTTGATTTAAATCCTCCGGACCCGAATTGATACAAGGATACCGGCGCCACTACCCACATGACGTTCGACCAAGGTACTCTCTCGTCTTATTTCAATTTGAGCAACAATCATGGCATAATTGTTAGTAATGACAATTCAATTCCAATTCGTGGTTACGGTCATAAAACTGTCTCCCCCATCCACCTCTTGTCTTGAAAAATACCCTTCATGCTCCTAAATTAATTAAAATTTTGATGTATGTCCATAAATTTACCACTGATAATTCCATTTCTATTGTTTTTTATCCTTTTGGATTTTCTGTGAAGGATTTCAAGACGGAAATTCCTCTCATGAGATGTGATAGTAGGGGAAATCTTTATCCTATCACTTCCACTTCCGGTGTCTCGAGTCAAACCTTGTCATCCACTTTCGCAGCTCTAGCTCCTTCCTTATGGCATGCACGTTTGGGTCACCCTGGGTCGTCTGTTGTTTCTTCCTTGTATAAAAATAATTTTATTTCTTGTAAGGGTACGTGTAGTACTCTCATTTGTCATTCATGTCCTTTAGGAAAACATGTTAGATTGTCATTTATAGCCTCTACTTCTCGTACTTTAATGTCATTTGATATTATTCATAGCGATTTATGGACATCTCCCGTTTTAAGTTCTGTGGGCCATCGTTATTATGTTCTATTTTTTTATGATTATTCTAATTTTTATGGACCTTTCCATTAGTGAAAAAATCTCAAGTTTTTTTCACTTTCTTAAATTTTCGAGCATTCATCTGTACCCAATTCGAACGAAAAATCAAAAATATTCAATGTGATAATGGCAAAGAATATGATAATGGGTTGTATCGAGAATTTTGTGACTGGGTGTGTTAAATATACCTGTGATATACATGGGTTAGTATACCATGTACATCATGATTTCACAAGGAATTAAACCAAGTGTGAAACCGTGGTATACACGGTATACTAACCTGTGTATATCACAGTTTTGGAGATTAATTATGATGTAAATATTGTATTAAATTAGGCTTGTACAGTTAACATATGTATAGGATTCTTGTACAACTAGAATAGGGTTTTGGGATTAGAATAGGAATAGAATTTTCCTATTATGGAAAATTGTAAATTGTATATATACTCTTTCATTAATTAAAATAATTAAGGGATTATTTCTTTCACACACCTTTGATGCGGCCCTTCCCCGGACCTGGCTAACACGGAATTCTTTGTGCTATTGGGCTGCTTTTTTTAAAATTATGGATTGATATCATACACTCTACCCAAACCAACTGACTCTATATGCAAGAAACAGATTAATACAGAGAATATGTATAGATGTCTACTACATGTATGAATTCTTGATGAAATGGAGAAAAAGGGTGGTGGGTACTTACTATCAAGAAGTTGGTCTAAATCATCAGAGTGGTCAGTAGCCATGGATACCTCTATATTCTGTGTGTGTTTTTTTCTACGAGTGTATTGGCAATATTTATCAACAAAAATCCAATCTTTGAAGAATGAGATATTGGTAAGATTTATATATAAATGACGTTTTTCGGCGGAAAACCCGACAAAGGGAATAGGGTTTTGCTTAGACCGAGATCATATAATTGCCACGACATCTTCTTTATTTGGTACCATCTCCTTTTTCCTTTCTTTTCTTTTCCGCAAATTAACGTATTTAGGTGACGTTTGCTTCATAATTTCCAAGGGAAAAGAATCAATTAAACCCCCCGAAAAGAAAGATATTTCAATTTCTGTTGGTTGGACAATTTTTCGGAAATACAGAAATAGCTACCCGACGTGAATCTGAATATACTCAAGCTTCAATGTGAGTATCGGATGGATGAAAACAAAAAAAAAGGAAATAATATTTAAAAGAAACAACTACCGAGACTCTTCTTCAACATTTTGTTTTATTTTTTATTTTTCGCTCAGTGTCCGATAACTGTATTGAAGCCCAACTATATCACACAGCATAAGAGCCCATTCAGGAAAAGCAGTCTCTACCAAGATTTTTTTTTAGAAAAAGTAGGTAATTTATATTTTATCATATTCTTAGTATCACACTACACTAGAGGTGGCCAGTGGGCCGGGCTCGGGTCTAGCGGGGTCGGGGTCGGGGTCGGGGTCGGGTCTGGCGGGACTTGCTCCAGTCCCGTCCCGATCCCGTCGGAATCGGGGCGGGGTCGGGTCGGGGTCGGGATCGGGGCGGGTTCCGGCGGGTTTTCCTTTTTTTTTTTTAATAACATATGTATAAAAAAAACTCAATAAACAAGACAAGATAGTGTAATAAAAACATCTCAAGGCTGTTTTTGTGCCTCTTATATTATTTAATAGACATATAATTTTTTTGTAATATAAATACAATTGTCGAAATTGCAAACTTTGTGGTGTTGTCCAAAAGTTGCAAATTACATAATAAAATTACAATTAAAAAAATTACATTCTCAAAAAAACATGTTCTAATTGCTTGATAATTTCCTGTGGTTCTTCGGTTGGAATTGGTATTTGTTGGTCAAATTGATCCACGTCGCTTCCACCACCTTCGGATAAGATTTCGTTGTAGTTTTCGTCTTCTTCGTTGATCTATGGTTGACCGCACCTTCTCCGCTCCGCTCGTATCCAATCTCTGAATAATACTGCAATTTTCAAGCTGTCTCCGGCTAATTAGTGTCTATGGTCTCCTATTTGATATCTGCCGGCAGAAAAGGCGCTTTCAGACGCAGTTGATGACGCTTGAATGTTCAAAACATCTCGGGCCATCAATGAAAGTGTCGGAAAGGTCTTCTCATTCCCCCTCCAGTATTTCAGCAAGTCTTCATGTCCATCTTCATTGATAACTTCTTGGTACGGTACAAAACCCTGCAAAACAAAAATATCCAACTCGCTAATTTGGTTAGTAGTAGAGGTACGGCCGCACATTGTATTTCTGAGGCTTTCAATACTAGCCGCAGAAACAACATGTCTTTTATGAGGTTGTGTTGAAGATGAAGAAGATGGTATGGAAGCCGGTAAGTTACTAGCAATTTCTTGTTGATAAAACTTATATATTTTTTTGCATTGGTGTTCTACGCTAGAGAACACTTCTTCTTTAGTTTGTTCAATAGGTAGTGGGTGATTTAGATTTTTGGGACTTGAAGGTGGTAGTACTTCTATACAATCGTAAATAGTTTCAATTAGTGATTTTGTAACGTCTATTATAATAGTCGGATTTAATACAGAACCAATAATATAAATAGTGGAAATAGGAATAAAATATTTTTTTATTTTGATAAACATTTTTTTAATAGTTTGCCATATATTTGGTTTTTCCATATATTCACTAAGTAATAAAAATATTAGAGTTATATAAAACAACATAGTTGAAATAGTAGGATAATATATTCCGGAAAATTCTTTTGTTGCTTGAAAAAATTTCTCTAAAAATACAATAAGTTCGGAAATTTTTACTCAATCACTATCTACAATCATATCAGCTGGATTTTGATTATGAGAGTTAAAAAATAAAGTTATAGGTTTTCTATAGTCATAAGCAACAAGTAGTTGCAAGTATAAAGAATTTCACCTAGTGGATACTTCTTGTGGAATTTTTCTAAAAGGTAATCCACAATCGTGACAAGTTTTTTTATATTCTTTTCTTCGTTGTACTTTATTACTTTTTAAAATAAAGTTTATAGCAAATTGTATTTTACTAAGAATGTCTTCAAAAAGTGATAGACCATCCTTTACAATTAAGTTATATATATGGCACGCGCATTTTATATGAAAATGATCTGGAAAAGATGGAGTTAAACTATTTTTTAAAATTGTAATTGCGTAATTGTTAGAAGAAGCGTTATCTAATGTAATAGTCATAATTTTATCGGTTATTCCGTAATAATGGCACACTTGATAAATATTATCGCAATAAAAGTACCCAGTGTGCCTATCATCTATATATCTATACGCTAAGATACGTTTTTGCATAGACCATTTATAATCTATCCAATGACAAGTTACAAGTTAAATAATCATGGTCGTTAGTACTATGACCTATATCGACGTGATAGATACTTTGCCATTAAAATGATATAATGAATAACGTAAATATTGTTGATATTCATGCGCGAATTTAAATACATCTCTCTTAACAGCTGATCTAGGAAAACCGTTAAAAGCAGGATTATATATATCTCTAATGTAATGAAGAAAACCGGGAGATGAAGGAAATGAAAAAGGCAAACCCTCCACAACAACTAATTTTGATATTGCTTCCCTATCTCTATGTTTATTATATTTAGGGCCTACAATTCCCCCCGTCATAGGGTTAATTTGATCCTGTACTTTGTCCGGGACAGTATCAGTATGTGAACCTTGTCCCGATAGAGCGGGTGTTTGCGCACCCGATTTTGAAGCCTGGTATTGGGCATACCTAGCTGGATGATCACTTACTACGTGTCTAATTAAATCCCCCGTCCCACCGTGACCTTTTCCAGTTTTAAATTTTAAAACATTTTTACAAATTTTACATATAGCTACTTGATTCTCTACGTCCCTATCAAAAAATGTCCATGCATCGATTTTAATGGTCGTTTTGCTGGACCTCGTCTCATACTAGGGAGAATAGGAGGTATTTCAGTTGAAGGTGCACTAGTGGGTGTGTTGTCATCAACATTAGTGGGCGTATCATCTAGATCATCGTCTAAATTAAAGTCTTCTTGAGTTCTAGAAAATAGCTCCTCGTCTAAATCTAATGGTATTGTAGGAAAATGTTGAGTATCAACAAAATCATCTTGTGTAGGAATAAGATGACTAGAAGAAGTACCCTTGCCCTAGTTGCCCCTACTAGAAGAAGCACCCTTACCCTTACCCTTAAACATACCTCTTAATCCTTCCATTTTAATTATGATAATAAATAATTAAAGACAATAAAATTAAGTGCGCTAAATAAAATAAACAGACAATAATAATTTAATGAAGGAACGAATGTACCAAACGCCGACGTAACGTCGACGTGTAATCGAGAGGTTGAAAATTGAAACTTTGCTCGATTGAAGATTCTCAAACTAGTTGCCAACTTCACTCCCAATTCCCAAATGAATAAATAAAATTGAATATTTAGTAAACAATGTAGACTTGTAGAGAGATATATTGAGAGATTAGAGAGATTGTAGGAAGATTTGTGAGAAAGATGAAGAGAAAATGAGTTATTTATAGTTGGAAAATTGGGTTAAAGTGTAAATATAATAACTTATGGGTTAAAAATAAATATTAAGGGGTAGGGGGCAGGCCAAAAATGGTCGTTGCCCAACGGCCAAAATCTAAAATGATCGTTGGTGCAACAGTTATATTTGCAAAGGGGGATCGGGGGCGGGATCGGGGCGGGCTCGGGACGGGCTCGGGGCGGGCGGGCCTGGGGCGGGCTCGGGTCTGGCGGGACGAGACATTGTCCCGTCCCGAGTTCGAGTCCCGCTACCATTTTTTTTTTTTTACTCGGGGTCTGGGCGGGACCGGGATGGGGTCGGGCCGTCCCGGCCCACTGGCCACCCTTGCACTACACAAACTTCCCTCTTCATATTTTCACTTTTCAATTTTGCCATTGCCTTTTCTTTTCTTACGCTTTTTGAAATTGCATAGATGTTCGAAATCAAATTGTTCACTTATTTTCAAAAGAATGTGTTTTTCTTTTAGACGTCATATCTTAGGGAATTTCAATAGCTTGAGCCTTGAAGTGAGGTATGGTATACCTTATCATCAAAATAAGCAGCATTTTCACTCCCAAGGAGCTTGACGATCACATTAATACAATAAGTTTAATGTTTTCAGACTTAGACATGAGAGAATTGGTTTCGAAGTTGTTTGCTCAAATTGTTTTAGTTTGTTTTCTACAAAAGTATCACCAACACGCTCGAACAGCTTAGGAAGACAACCTTTTTCACAAATTAATAGGGCTGGCCAGTGGGCCGGGACGGCCCGACCCCGACCCGACCCCGTCCCGAGCCCGCCCCGGTCCCGCCACGACACCGCTTAAAAAAAAAAATAACGGGGGCGGGACTCGAACTCGGGACGGGACGATGTCTCGTCCCGACAGACCCGAGCCCGCCCCAGGCCCGCCTGACCCGAGCCCGTCCCGACCCCGACCCCGCCCTTTTCCCCCCTTTGCAAAAATGGTCGTTGCACCAACGACCATTTTAGATTATGGCCGTTGGCCAACGGCCATTTTAGCCCCCCCCCCCCCCCAACCCCCCTACCCCTTAATATTTATTTTTAACCCATAAGTTATTATATTTACACTTTAACCCAATTTTTCAACTATAAATAACTCATTTTCTCTTCATCTTTCTCACAAATCTTCCTACAATCTCTCTAATTTCTCAATATATCTCTCTACAAGTCTACATTGTTTGCTAAATATTCAATTTTATTAATTCATTTGGGAATTGGGAGTGAAGTTGGCAATTAGCTTGAGGATCTTCCATCGAGCAAAGTTTCAATTTTCAACCTCTCGATTACACGTCGACATTACGTTGGCGTTTGGTACATTCGTTCCTTCATTAAATTATTATTGTCTGTTTATTTTATTTAGCGCACTTAATTTTATTGTCTTTAATTATTTATTATCATAATAAAAATGGAAGGATTAAAAGGTATGTTTAAGGGTAAGGGTAATGGTGCTTCTTCTAGTAGGGGCAACTAGGGCAAGGGTACTTCTTCTAGTCATCTTATTCCTACACATGATGATTTTGTTAATACTCAACATTTTCCTACAATACCATTAGATTTAGACCAGGAGCTATTTTCTGGAACTCAAGAAGACTTTAATTTAGACGATGATCTAGATGATATACCCACTAATGTTGATGATAACACACCCACTAGTGCACCTTCAACTGAAATACCTCCTATTCTCCCTAGTATGAGATGAGGTCCAGCAAAACGACCATTAAAACCAGATGCATGGACATTTTTTGATAGGGACGTAGAGAATCAAGTAGCCATATGTAAATTTTGTAAAAATGTTTTAAAATTTAAAACTGGAAAAGGTCACGGTAGGACGGGGGGTTTAATTAGACACGTAGTAAGTGCTCATCCAGTTAGGTATGCCCAATACCAGGCTTCAAAACCGGGTGCGCAAACGCCCGCTCCATCGGGACAAGGTTCACATACTGATACTGTCCCGGACTAAGTACAGGGTCAAATTAACCCTATGACGGGGGAATTGTAGGCTCTAAATACAATAAACATAGAGATAGGGAAGCAATATCAAAATTAGTTGATGTGGAGGGTTTGCCTTTTTCATTTTCTTCATCTCCCGATTTTATTCATTACATTAGAGATATATATAATCCTGCTTTTAACGGTTTTCCTAGATCAACTGTTAAGAGAGATGTATTTAAATTCGCGCATGAATATCAACAATAATTACGTTTTTCATTATATCATTTTAATGGCAAAGTATCTATCACGTCTGATATAGGTCGTAGTACTAACGGCCATGATTATTTAACTATAACTTGTCATTGGATAGATTATAAATGGTCTATGCAAAAACGTATTTTAGCGTATAGATATATAGATGATAAGCACACTGGTACTTTTATTGTAGAAAATATTTATCAAGTGTGCGATTATTACGGAATTACCGATAAAATTATGACTATTACATTAGATAACGCTTCTAATAACAATTACGCAATTACAATGTTAAAAAATAGTTTAACTCCATCTTTTCCAGACCATTTTCATATAAAATGCGTGTGCCCTATATATAACTTAATTGTAAAGGATGGTCTATCACTTTTTGAAGACATTCTTAGTAAAATACAATTTGCTATAAACTTTATTTTTAAAAGTAATAAAGTACAACGTAGAAAAGAATATAAAAAAACTTGTCACGATTGTGGACTACCTTATAGAAGAATTCACAAGAAGTATCCACTAGGTGGAATTCTTTATACGAGCAACTACTTGTTGCTTATGACTATAAATTACCTATAACTTTATTTTTTAACTCTCATAATAAAAAGCCAGCTGATATGATTTTAGATAGTGATTGGGTAAAAATTTCCGAACTTTTTGTATTTTTAGAGAAATTTTTTCAAGCAACAAAAGAATTTTCCGGTATATAATATCCTACTATTTCAACTATGTTATTTTATATAACTCTAATATTTTTATTACTTAGTGAATATATGGAAAAAAAAACTTATAAGGCAGCCTATTAAAAAAATGTTTGTCAAAATAAAAAAATATTTTATTCCTATTCCCTCTATTTATATTATTGGTTCTGTATTAAATCCTATTATTAAAATAGACGGTACTAAATCACTAATTGAAACTATTTACGATTGTATAGAAGTACTACCACCTCCAAGTCCCAAAAATCTAAATCACTCACCATCTATTGAACAAACTAAAGAAGAAGCGGTGTCTAGCGTAGAACACTAATGCAAAAATATATATAGATTTTATCAACAAGAAAATGCTAGTAACTTACCGGCTTCCATACCATCTTCTTTATCTTCAACACAACCTCACAAAAGACATGCTGTTTCTGCGGCTAGTATTGAAAGCCTCAGAAATAGAATGTGCGGCCGTACCTCTACTACTAACCAAATTAGCGAGTTGGATATTTTTGTTTTGCGGGGTTCGTACCGTATCAAGAAGTTATCAATGAAGATGGATAAGAAGACTTTGAAAAATCGGAGGGGGAATGAGAAGACCTTTCCGACACTTTCATTGATGGCTCGAGATGTTTTGAACATTCAAGCGTCATCAACTCACGTCGAAAGCGCTTTTTCTGCAGCGAGATATCAAATAGGAGACCACAGAGACACTCATTGGCCGAAGACAAACTTGGAAATTGCGGTATTATTCGAGAGATTGGATACGAGCGGAGCGGAGAAGGTGCGGTCAACCGGAGATCAACGAAGAAGATGATGAAAACTACAACGAAATCTTAACCGAAGGTAGTGGAAGCGACATGGATCAATTTGACCAACAAATACCAATTCCAACCGAAGAACCACATGAAATCATCAAGCAATTAGAACATGTTTTTTTTAGAATGTAATTTTTTTAATTGCAATTTTATTATGTAATTTGCAACTTTTGGACAACACCACAAAGTTGCAATTTAGATTTTAGATAATTGTATTTGTATTACAAAAAAATCATGTCTATTAAATAATATAAGAGGCACAAAAATAGCTTTGGGATGTTTTTATTACACTATCTTGTTTTGTTTATTGAGTTTTAGACATATGTTATTTTTTTTTAAAAAAAAAAAAGAAAACCCGACCGTACCCCGCCCCGAGCCCGACCCCGCCCGCCCCGCCCCGATACCGACGGGATCGGGACGGGACTGGAGCAGTCCCGCCAGACCCGACCCCGCTAGACCCGACCCCGACCCCCTGGCTCGTCCCGCCCCGATCCCGACCCCGCCAGACCCGAGCCCGGCCCACTGGCCACCCTTACAAATTAATAAGTTAAATCCAATTAACTTCTTCATTTGCTACTAACAGGGGGGGAAAACTTTCAAGAAAAACATAAAAGTAAAATTCCATTTGAAAGAGGAAAAACAGGGATTGACTAAATTTGAACCTCACTATTCAACCCCAAATCATTTCATGTTTTTTTTTTTTCATTTTGTAGTTGATTTCCAATTGTTCTAAAACCTTTGGATAGCACAGCAAAGCTATAGAAAAAGAGCAATTCCCCACCCAGAAATTACTATGCAGCTGGCTTAACAATGTACCTTTCTGAACTACGTCAAAGAGGGAGAAGAAAATAAGATAAAGCTGGATTCCTTTGGGCATTGACCTTGTAATCTTCAGAAAGCTAAGGGATAGGAGGAATTATTAAATGCCCAGCATTGAGCAATATATGTTCTAAACAAGATTTTTCACCACCTGCTCAGAGGTGAATTTTTAATGCAGGAAGCCAACAACATCAACTGCAAATGGACTGTCACCTGCTGCTGACCTGCATTTACATGATCAAAGAGTCGGAAACCACGCCTGTTGTAGAAGGCACAGCATTGTCATGAGGAAGAAGAGAAGCACCAGCAATGGAATCTGAAACTTGTTCACCATTTACAACTTGTTGAGCACCCTGTGAATCGTATAGGGATTTTGTGACGGGATTAGGGGGATAAAGTTCTTGAAGTCCTAATCGTCCATGTATAGTGTGGTGACCGTCAAAGCACTTGAGCTGTGAGCCTGTGACTTGTGATTTCTACCCAAAAGATGTTGTCTAAGAAGCTCCCGTGTACCACATTTTACATTGCACAGGTCACACGTCAAGGGAATTACAACCTTAATGATTGGAAGGTCCAATCGCCAGCCTCTTTGCTTTAGAAACTTCCTTTTTCTTCCCTCCACCAACTAGCGTCTTGCGTTTCACACCACGCATCTGATTTTCAGCTTGTTGTGCATTATTGATTTTCTGTTCAGTTTCTAATTTATTTTCGGAAGGTACAGTGTCTAAAGGAATATTTTCTGCCGGCTTCTGCTTAGTCTCTTCTTCCACAAGCAAGTCATCAGGGTTCATGGTTGTTCCTGGTTTTAAATCACCAGAAGGTTTCTGTACATCCTGGAAATCGCTAACAGTTCTGTTTTCATTTTCTTCCAATTTTTATAAGTTCCTTTTGTGCCGCTTTCCTTTCTCGTGATGCTTAAGAATGCCCACACTACCGGTATCAATCTTGCACACTTCACACCTACCTACTCCAGCAGGCTTGCTAGGTTTACCCCTACCAACACCTTTGCGTTGACGACCAGCCTGCAGAAGTAACTGTTGGTTATACAAAGGTTGCAGGAAACGGGAATTACAAGTAATTGCAAAGTAATTCAAGAACTGAAAATTACAATAGAACAACAAAACAGAAATTACAATTTTGTTGAAGAAGTAAAACTGGAAAACTGGAAAACTGTTTTTGTTTTCTTGCTGAGTCGAGTGTGGCACTCTGTCCTTAAGACAATATTGCCCCGTATGTATCCTTTATACGTCCTGGACAATTCGTCTCCCAAGATAAAACAGCAATGGAACACTTGAGCAAAGGAAACTCAAGAGCTACCGTGAAGAATATTGAGCAAGAAATGATGCTTGAAAGTTGTAGGAAGAAACTGTTTTTCTTGTGTATTTTCGTGTATTGTAAGTGTGTCTCAACAATGGTGCAAGGGGTGTTTAATAGGTGAGGGAGGGGCTGTTTAACTGTCCCCATAACAACCATTATTGGCCAAATAATGGCCATTATGGAGGTAGTAAAGCCACCAAAATAAATGGTGAAAGACCAACGCATTTGGCCATTATAGGAGGAGTAATTCAGCCAAAATAAATGGCTGAATTGAGTGCTTGGCGTTTCTGTTCTCTTCTGCCCAATTCTGACTTTCTGGAAACTTCAGGGACCAAACTGTACATCTTGAAACTTCGGGGACCAAAGCGTACATCCGAAAAAATTCGATCCAAACCGTACATCGAAACTTCGGGATCAAATTGTACTTCGGCAAAGTTCTCTGGCCCAAAAAGATAATATCAGAAGGCCCACAGCCCACGACCCACGACCCGTAACCCGAGAACTCGAGAACCCGGAACCCGAAATCGGACCGGACGGGACGGGCGAGCGGCGGCGGCGCGCGTGTGGTCTTTCCTTGAACCGAAGCACATCTAGGTCCCCCCTCCTTTAAACACATGGGATACCCCTTGGGGTCCCAAACCCCAAACCAATTTCGAGTCTTATATACACAACAATTCTTTCTTCCTCTACCGATGAGGGAGAATTGAATACAATACCACACTTTCCATGCTTCAAACACCTCACTTCGTGGACCAATATCTCTTTCATTTCTCAATGAAATTTGACAATTCTTGGCCCTACGGTTATCTACGACTTAGTAGATCATGTATGTGTGAAGAACCGAAGTCACCAACATACGTAACACTAGTGTTTAAGCCGTTAAACTTGGTCGGTCGCAACTCCCGCCAAAGGCAAATTTCCAACAATCCCCTCTTGAAAGAGATTTTGGCGCACTCACATGGTGTTTTTTTTCCATTTCCAGCAGTATTTCAGCGGACCGATGTTGCATAAGGAGAGGTAGCTTCAGCTTTGAACCTTCCATAGTTGAATACCATCGGACTTACTTACTGCGCGGTGAACGTGATGTCTTGAACCGTCAGTGTTTAGTGTAAGCCAAGTCAATGGTACCAACACAACAAATTCCCTTACTCTCTTCTTCGTAATGTTTTGTCCGCTTTGGCCATGGACAACGTCTTGGATTCTTAAGTGCGTTCATTTTGAGGCGGCCCGTCCTCGCACTTAAATAGGTGGTCTCCTACAAGGTATCCTGCTATACCCCACTTCACAAGTGTTAGGAACCATTAAAAGTTTCCCAAAAGCTAACCTCAATTGTTGAGGAGCATTACAGGTTTTGAAAACTTAACCTTTACCCACACTGCAGATAGCACTTAAAGTCTATCGCGGGAACGGCTTTGGATTTAGTGTTTCTTTTCAGAAATCACTATCCGAAGTGCTCATACTTCCACCGAAGCGATCAACTGAACCTTTACAACTTAGTTTTCCCATTGAACCAAATTACTGGGATCTCCAGTTAGTAAGGTTGGGTTACCGCTGTATTAGTCCTTATATTTTGGGTTTTAAGCCCATTCCCCTAGACAGGGAAGCCATCTGATCTTTGGGTAAGCCCTTTTGTCAATGGGTCTGCTATATTATCATTTGACTTAATGTAATCAATGTATATTATACCCGTGGTGATCAGTTGCCTAACGGTCTTATGCCTCCGTCGTATATGACGAGACTTGCCGTTGTACATAGCATTCCGTGCCCTTCCTAGAGCCGACTGACTATCGCAGTGGATCATTACCGAAGGTACGGGTTTGTTCCAACACAGAACATCCTCTAAGAAGTCATGAAGCCACTCAGCTTCTTCTCCTGCTTTGTCTAAAGCGATAAACTCCGATTCCATTGTGGATCGGGCGATGCAAGTTTGCTTAGAGGATTTCCAAGACACGGCCCCACCACCAATTGTAAATACATACCCATTTGGTGGACTTGGTGTTCTCTATATCGGATATCCGGTTTGCATCTTTGTACCCCTCTAGTACAAATTTTGGATATCTCGAATAGTGTAACCCATAATTTAACGTGTATTTCAGGTATTGTAATACCCGATTCAACGCCTTCCAGTGATTATCACTCGGATTATGGGTGAACCTAGCCAACGTATTGACTGCGTAAGCAATATCAGGTCGGGTGCAGTTTGTTATATACATCAAACTACCGATCACCTGTGCATATCGCTCCTGGTATACGGGTGCACCAAGATTTTTATCAAGCTTTTGATCTGTATCCATTGGTGACGTTATCGGTGAACCTGTCTAACATCTCGAACTTTCTCAAAACATCCTCGATGTAGTGAGACTGAGATAAGACTAGTCCGTCAGACGTCTTAGAGATTTTAATCCCTAAGATGACATCGCGATACACATATCCTTCATGTCGAAGCATTGTTTCAACATGTTCTTAGTCTCTAGGATTACCCTAGGGATCGCTTCCCGTGATTAACATGTCGTCTACATACAGGCATATCATAACAAATGAGTCAGAGTTACCTTTCGTGTAAACACATTTATCACACTCATTAATGGCGAACCCTTTCGATAGTAGAGTACTATCAAATTTTTCGTGCCATTGTTTCGGGGCTTGTTTTAGCCCGTACAGAGATTTGACAAGTCGACAGACTTTCTTCTCTTGCCCTTGAACCACATACCCCTCGGGTTGGTCCATATAAATTTCTTCATCCAAATCATCGTTTAGGAAGGCTGTCTTAACATCCATCTGGTGTATCTCAAGGTCACGCAAAGCTGCGATCGCAATAAATACCTGTATGGATATCATCCGGGATACCGGGGAGTAGGTATCAAAGTAGTCAAAGCCTTCTGTCTGCCGATAGCCCTTAACTACCAACCTGGCTTTGTACTTGTCTATAGACCCATCTGCTTTGTATTTCCGTTTGAGTATCCATTTACAACCCAACGGTTTATTTCCCGGAGGAAGATCAACCAACTCCCACGTATGGTTATGCAGAATGGAGCCTATTTCACTCTCAATAGCTTCTTTCCAGAGCGGTGCTTCTGGAGTTGACAACGCCTGAGCAATTGTCCTTGGTTCATCATTAACCACATAAGCTACAAAGTCAGGACCGAAGGATTTATCCTTCCTGGCCCTCTTACTTCGCCTTAGATCCATCTCTGGCCCTCTTACTTCGCCTTAGATCCATCTCTGGAGTCTCCAAGTTCTAAGAATCTGGAACACTAGATTCCGGATGTTCAGCCACTTCGAGATTCGCTAGATCTGAACCATTCATATTCGGGCAGTCAAGGACTCCCGGTTCTTGAGAGCTTTGTGCATAACTTCATTTGCGAGAGGTTATATCTTTCTCCTTTCTAGGAAAGGTACTTTCAAAGAATAGAGCATTCCTTGATTCGATTATTGTACCCTGGTGGATATCTGGAATATCTGACTTATGCACTAAGAAGCGATAAGCACTACTGTTATTTGCATATCCGATGAATATGCAATCTACAGTCTTAGGCCCAATCTTGACCTGCTTTGGCTTGGGTACTTCAACCTTTGCCAGAAAACCCCACACCTTAAAATATTTGTAAGTGGGTTTCTTTCCCTTCCATGATTCATATGGAGTTTTGTCCTTACCCTTATGTGGGACTCTGTTAAGAATCATATTAGTGGTAAGGACGGCTTCTCCCCATATATTTTGGGGAAGACCGGAATTGATAAGCAAGGCATTCATCATTTCCTTTAATGTGCGGTTCTTACGTTCCGCCACACCGTTTGATTGAGGTGAATATGGAGCCGTCATTTGATGAATAATGCCTTCTTGGGCACAGTATTCCTCAAATGGCGCTATATATTCTCCCCATCTATCGCTACGAATGGATTTAATCCGTAGGCTAAGTTGATTCTCAACTTCTGCTTTGTAACGTCGGAATGCTTCAAAGGCTTCATCCTTACTTTTCAACAAGTAAAGGTAACAATACTTTGTGATATCATCTATAAATGTCACAAAGTACTTGTTCCCCCCTCTAGTTTGTGCAAACTTCAAATCACATATATCTGTGTGAATAAGTTCTAGAGGAGCGGTATTCCTTTCGACGGATCGAAAAGGAAGCTTGGTGAGTTTTGCCTCTACGCACACCTCACACTTATGTTGAGGGTTTACGTCGATAGAAGGCAACAACTCCATCTTTACCAGCCTTTGAATAGACTTGTAGTTTACGTGTCCTAATCTATGATGCCATAAATTAGAAGACTCAAGCAAATAAGAAGAAGGTTCAACTTTATTTCCTTGACGCAATACAGACATGGCATTCACTTTGAAGAGGCCTTCACAGACGAAGCCCCTCCCTACAAATGTGTCATTTTTAGTGAGTACAAACTTATTGGATTCAAATACTAGCCTAAAACCAGCATTAACCAATAAAGGTCCAGAAATTAAATTTCTTCTAATCTCTGGGACGTGCATCACTTCCTTCAGAGTAAGTTCCTTGCCGGAAGTCATCTTCAGGACCACCTTTCCAACCCCCATCACGTCGGAAGAAGCGTTGTTGCCCATGAACAGCTTCTTGTCAGCGACTGGTGTGTACGTGGAACAGATGTGCCTAGTAGCACCTGTGTCTACCCACCACTGCATCGGATTCTCCACCAAGTTGGCTTCTAGCACCACTGCAGAGAATTTCTCGATCATGTCATCCAGGAGCGTGTCCTTGATGACGTTTTCTTGAGCCTTGCCTTTAGACTTGGCTTTCTGCTGTTGCTCAGTCTTGAGCTTGCGGCATTCCTTGATCCTATGACCAGGTTTTCCACAGTGATGACAATTACCTCTGAACTTCTCTGCTGCAGGGGCTTTGCCGTCTTTCTTGAACTTCCGCTTCTTGCTTGAGTTCCCTTTGGCCTCAGCCAGATTCGCCTTTGCCTTAGCAGGTTGTCTACCCTTTGGCAAGGTCTTCTTATTATCTTCCTGGATTTGCAGTTTGATAACAAGCTCTTCAAAGGTCCTTTGTCTTGAGTTTCAAGTAACTCATAAACTCATTCCATGAAGGAGGTAACTTTTCAATCAGCGATGCAACCAAAAACTGCTCGTTTGGTTTCAGTCCTTCCAAATCCAGGTGATGTAAAATCATTTGGATTTCCTAGACTTGGGACATCACTGTCTTATTGTCCACCATTTGGAATTTTAGAAATTTTCCAACGATGAACTTCTTAGTACCCGCATCTTGTGCGTTATACTTCTTTTGCAGTTTTTCCCACAGCTCTTTGGCAGTACCAACGGTGCAATAGACCGTGTAGAGAGGGTATGCCAAGCAGTTCAGTATATAGTTCTTGCACATGAAAGCTCTATGATTCCACGCATCACGAACCATCTTCATGCCATTAACGACATGGATACCAAGGCCCCCTTCACCCGTTTTAGCAGGCGAAGAGTCCATTTCATCTCCAGCTTGTGGAGGATCTTCCGTAAGGAACTGGGCCATGCCCATTACCGTTAAGTAGAACAACATCTTTTGCTGCCATCTCTTAAATTCTGATCCCATGAACTTTTCAGGGCGATCATGGTGATGTGAAGAAGAGGGTGGAGCTCTAGTAGTCGGGAAAGCAGCAGTGTTACTGCCTTGAACAGTAGCAACAGCAGCAGCAAAGGCGGCGGTGTTACCGCCTTGAGCAGTAGCAGCAGTGGCGGGCAAGGCAGCAACGTTGCCTCGAGAGGCAGTAGCAGTAGCAGCAACATCGGTCATATTTTCAGCCATGTTATAGCAGTTACAGTAAACAAATATTGTCTTAAGTTGTTGGTTATACAAAGGTTACAGGAAACGGGAATTACAAGTAACTGCAAAGTAATTCAAGAACTGAAAATTACAATAGAACAACAAAACTGAAATTACAATTTTGTTGAAGAAGTAAAAGCGGAAAACTGTTTTTGTTTTCTTGCTGAGTCGAGTGTGGCACTCTGTCCTTAAGACAATATTGCCCCGTATGTATCATTTATACGTCCTGGACAATTCGTCTCCCAAGATAAAACAGCAATGGAACACTTGAGCAAAGGAAACTCAAGAGCTACCGTGAAGAATATTGAGCAAGAAATGATGCTTGGAAGTTGTAGGAAGAAATTGTTTTGCTTGTGTATTTTCGTGTATTGTAAGTGTGTCTCAACAATGGTGCAAGGGGTGTTTATATAGATGAGGGAGGGGTTGTTTAACTGCCCCCATAACAGCCATTATTGGCCAAATAATGGTCATTATGGAGGTAGTAAAGCCACCAAAATAAATGGTGAATGACTAATGGATTTGGCCATTATAGGAGGAGTAATTCAGCTAAAATAAATGGCTGAATTGAGTGTTTGGCATTTCTGTTCTCTTCTGCCCAATTCTGACTCTCTGGAAACTTCAGGGACCAAACTATACATCTTGAAACTTCAGGGACCAAACTGTACATCTGAAAGAATTCTGGTCCAAACTGTACTTCTGGCAAAGTTCTCTGGCCCACGACCCACGACCCGTGACCCGAGTATTCGAGAACTCGGAACCGGATTGGACTGGACCGGACGGGCGGGCGGCGGCGGCGCGCGTGTGGTCTTTCCTTGAATCGAAGCACATCTAGGTCCTCCCTCCTTTAAACACATGGGATACCCCTTGGGGTCCCAAACCCCAAACCAATTTCGAGTCTTATATACACAACAATTCTTTCTTCCTCTACCGATGAGGGAGAATTGAACACAATACCACACTTTTCATGCTTCAAACACCTCACTTCGTGGACCAATATTTCTTTCATTTCTCAATGAAATTTGACGATTCTTGGCCCTACGGTTATCTACATACTTAGTATATCATGCATGTGTGAAGAACCAGATTCTCCAACATACGTAACACTAGTGTTTAAGCCGTTAAAGTTGGTCGGTCGCAACTCCCGCCAAAGGCAAATTTCCAACAGTAACCTCATGTGAACATTCAAGACTTCAACAGCCAGGTCCAACAAAAAAAAAAAAAAAAAGACAGCCAGATGCACTAAGCTCCCGCTATGCGCGGGTTCCGGAAAGGGCCGGACCACAAGGATCTATTGTACGCAGCCTTACCTTGCATTTCTGCAAGAGGTTGTTTCCAATCTGTGACCTCCTGGTCATGGAGGCAACTTTAACACCCTTCAGTTCCAACAAAATGGATTACAAAAAAAAAATGGAAATGCATAAAGATCTGCAAATATTCAAATGGACGTTTGACAACAACAACAAACCCACACAAACCAAATTTAACTTTACAGCTTCACCCCTGGTTTTGTCTGCATTGCTAAATAGTTACTCCGTCTCCGCACATGTAATCAAAATTTTGACTAGGTAAGACGAAACTAATGGTTAGTATTATGGTCATGATGAGAAGAATAAAGCAGACTCAAAATGGAAAAAAGATTGACCATGTGGTAGAATAGATAGCAACTCAATGCATATGGATGGGTTATGATAAATGGAGAGTGTTCTCATAATACGAAGTTCTAGCAGAATAGTATGATGAGAATAAAGTAGGATTCAAATGTGTATCACAAAGATTTATTTCATTTCTATCTGAGCTGCCTGCCAAACATTTTTTACTTCCAGTAAGAAACTCTCTCCACATTCTTGGCCCTTCTCCTTGCTCAATGTTAAATCCAGTGTTTTAGAAGGCGCGCAGCGACAAAAGGCGACAAGGGCCTACCTCACCTTTTTGAGAGGCGAGACTCTCGCCTTTTTGAAGTGAGGCGCCAATTAATACCAAAAGATTAAAATTTAATTGCATGTATAAATAATCAAAATCTCAAACCGGGCAGCCTGCCATATATAAATAATCAAAATCTCGACAGTAAGAATATATTAGCAAATATTTCAATTCAAAAATTAAAAGTAGATAGTAGATACTAAAAGTCTAGAACTTTAATGACTCAATAATTCATAAGAAAAGCAATACTAAAAGTCTATTCTAATTCTTCTTCAAGATCTTTAAGTTCTTGAATTCCAAGATTCTCAACAGTATATTGCTTTTTATGTTTTATTAATTATCCAAATTTTGTGTTATGTTTTATTAATTCAACCTCTCTTTTTCCTGAAAAAGGCGACGCCTTTCTCGCCTCATCGCCTCTTCTCACCTTTTTGTTGGCGATAAGGCGCTCGCCTTTAATAATTAAATCAACCTTTAACCGTTCCCAGCCACAGCAAGAGTAGGCTACCCGAATAACAACTGCTAGTTTTTATCTTCTTCTACTTCAGACACTCAAATTGTTGGTTACAAAGGTGCAGGAAACGGGAATTACAAGTAACTGCAAAGTAATACAAGAACTGAAAAATTACAATTCAAGAAAAGCGAAAAGCTGTTTTTGTTTCTTTGAGTCGAGTGTGGCACTCTGTCTTTAAGACAATATTGCCCCGTATGTATCCTTTATACGTCCTGGACAATTTGTCTCCCAAGATAAAACAGCAATGGAACAATTGAGCAAAGGAAACTCAAATGCTACCGTGAAGAATATTGAGCAATGAAATGATGCTTGGAAGTTGTAGGAAGAAACTGTTTTCTGTCTGTGTATTTTCGTGTGTTGTGAGTGGTACCTCAACAATGGTGCAAGGGGTTGTTTATATAGGTGAGGGAGGAGCAGCAAAACTGCCTCCATAAGTGTCATTACTGGCCAAGTAATGGCCATTATGGAGGTAGTAATGTCACCAAAATAAATGGTGAGAAAGACCAACGGATTGGCCATTATAGGAGGAGTAATTCAGCCAAAATAAATGGTTGTCGCTGTATATCTGGCAAAGTTCTCTGGCCTAAAAAGATAATAACCACAGCCCGTGGCCCGTGGCCGGACGGGCGGCGGCGGCGCGCGTGTGGGCTTTCCTTGAATCGAAGCACATCTAGGTCCTCCCCCCTTTAAACACATGGGATACCCCTTGGGGTCCCAAACCCCAAACTAATTTTGAGTCTTATATACACAACAATTCTTTCTTCCTCTACCGATGAGGGAGAATTGAACACAATACCACACTTTTCCATGCTTCAAACACCTCACTTCGTGGACCAATATCTCTTTCATTTCTCAATGAAATTTGACGATTCTTGGCCCTACGGTTATCTACGTACTTAGTAGATCATGCATGTGTGAAGAACCGGATTCTCCAACATACGTAACACTAGTGTTTAAGCCATTAAAGTTGGTCGATCGCAACTCCCGCCAAAGGAAAATTTCCAACACAAATTTTACCATTTTGAAAGGCATAATCTCAAAACAGCTGAATTCATAACATTGTTCAACAAGTGTATTTTCAAAGTACAAAGTTTTCACAACCACTTCCACCTCCACAAGCACAGCCAACCATTATAGAAGATGTTCGGACATTGTCATATCTCAACAAATGATTAGGTGTTGCCACGTGTATATGAATAGGGAAACATTTTCTCCAAGGATGATGCCCAATCTTGTAGGGAGAAAATCCAATAATACCACCAATAGCATTGGACACGATGCAAGTATAAAGGCAGCCGACTGATCTACTTGAACCTTTAGTAAAAGAGATTTTGGGTTAAACTATTTCTTCTTGTGTGCCATAATCCCCTCAAATAATTATTTTAGCACCCTATTGTTTTATATCAACTAGAGCTCGACATGGAACATATAAGAGATCATATGACTTTTGAATAAAAAGGTCATAAAGTTCATGCTTGCAGACATGCCCACAGGGCTTAGTTCAAGTGGCAAAGGTTGAAGGACTTGTGAGTTAGTTCACAGGTTCGAGCCCTGCCTCATGCAATCTAATTTTAAATAGAGAAGGCTAGAGGGGCCGACCCATTGTCCTGAGTTTCGAAAGCTGCAGTTGGTCCAAAGAGTTGGCCCCAGATGGATTTCTTGGTCATCAAAAAGAAGTTGCAAGCTTACCATTTTGCCCAATCTTTTACAGTTACCAGTTTCACAAAAACAAAAAACAAAAAACAAAAAAGAAGTTCATGATGGCAGACATAACGATAGTTGTGTTAGCAAATTCAACACATCAGGAAACCAAAACAACCCAATTACTCCAATAGCAATAGACCCGCTCACCAACACTTGACAGATACAATCTCCTCCCTAGGAATATTGTCTGGCACATTATACATGCAATAACATGGTTAGCTTTGAACTCTATTATCAACCTCAAGTTATCACTTCTGAGCCACTAAAGAGCATAGAAACAAAGTTATGACGACATAAGGTAGATCTTATTTTAGTAAGCAGAGCAAAAGGAATTGATAGTTCGGGACCTTATTCTTTTTGCGACATTAATGAACCTATCTTCAAAATATTTACTCGTCCTGCAATTGTCAATTAAGCAAGAAAAACTATTAGTTCCTTCTCACCCCTTTCCCACTAACTCCATCCCTCATGGTGTCCAACACTCGCCATGCTTCCTAGGCCATTGTCCCCAATCCATTAGTAATCAAAGTTAATTACTTACCAAAGTCCAAAATTTCAGTTGCTCGATCATATAAAGGCACTTAAGAAAGATCCAACAAGAATTTCAACAATGTAAAAAGAAACTACCATATTTATCTACAAGTCGCGAAGGAAAAGAACTCGTGAATAATTCAAGAACACGTTCTATAATATCCTCTAGACATGGTGGATAATAAGTTCTGTAAAACCTGAAAACCACTCCAAAATCAAGATACAATTCAGAGTCATCATGAATTCAGAAAAATGAAATTTGACATGTAAGTCAGTGTTGTCAAATGTTCTCTTGAGACACGCTCAATCGTAAATCTAGGTACAAAATAGGTTTTCAGCGAAAAGATATTGCATTAGGAGAGGTAGCTTCTGCTTTGAACCTTCCCTAGTTGAACACCACCGGACTTACTTACTGCGCGGTGAACGTGATATCTTGAACCGTCAGTGTTTAGTGTAAGCCAAGACAGTGATACTAACACAATAACTCTCCTTATTTGTTTTCTTCTTATTGTTTTGTCCGTTGTGGCCATGGACACACTTGGATTCTTAAGTGCGTTCATTTGAGGCGGCATGTCCTCACACTTAAATAGGTGATCTCCTACAAGGTATCCTGCTATACCCTACTTCACAAGGGTAAGGAATCATTAAAAGTTTCTCCAACCTTAACCTCAACCGTGTGAGGATCATTTAAAGGTTTGGAAGCTTAACCTTTACCCACCATGCAGGTAGCACTTTAATGTCTATCGCGGGAACAACTTTGGATTCATGTTTCCCTACAGAAATCATCATCTGAAGTGCTCTTGCTTCCACCGAAGCGCTCAACTGAACCTTTTGCAGCTTAGTTTTCCCATTGAACCAAATTCTTAGGATCTCCAGTCAGTATGGTTGGGTTACCACCGCAAATGTTCATATTGTTTGGGTTTTAAGCCCATTCCCCTAGACAGGCAGAACATTTTATCTCTGGGTAGTCCCTTAGTTAAAAGGTTCCGCTATATCCTTTGATTAGTAATCAAGGAAGTGACACCCGTGATGATCAACTTCCATACGGTCATATGTCTCGACAAATCCTGACAAATATGTCTAGACGCCGTCATCAGTGTCCTTCCTGAAGTCGACCGGCTAGCCACAATGTATAACTGCTGAAGGCACGGGTTTCTCCCAATAAGGGACGTCCTCTAAGGAGTCGTGAAGTTACTCAACTTCTTTCATGCTTTGTATAAAGCGATAAACTCTGATTCCATCATGAATCGGCCGATGCAAGTTTTCTTAGAGGTTTTTCCAAGACCCACCATACACATTTCCTTGTGGCTTTGGTGTTCTTCACATCTGATATCCAGTTTGCATCATTGTGTTCTCCCAGAACCACTGGACATCCAGAATACCATAATCCGTAGATAAGCGAATATTTCAGTTATCGTCATATATGACTCAACACCTTCTATTGATTATTTATTAAAATCATCAGTGAACCTTAGTTCAACTGATCTTCTTTGTAGGCCGATACCAGGTCGGTTGTAGTGTGTACAATACATTGAACTACATGTGACCTGCACATATCGCTCTTGTCTATGGGTGCACCATGATTCCAATCAGTTCTATGATTCATATCCATTGGTGGCTTCAACGAGACTGTCAATTATCTCACAACTGAGTTTGGAGTTAGACCAGTCCGTTAGATGTCTCAGAAATCCAATTCCTAAGATGTCATCTGTGATACCCCATATCTTTTGTATCAATATAACTTCCACTCTCAGACTGTTGATTTTCCAACTGTTGGCTTTCTAACTTCAGAGTCAATGTTTCTGTGGTCAGATTCATTGTTTCTGTTTTATATGAGACTTTCAAGACCAAAATGTAGACATTTCAGGGACCAAAATGAAAGTTCAGGAAGAAGCCCAACAGTCCAGCAAACCAACTCTGATTCTCCCCTTCCAACTCTCCGGTTTGGAAGGTTGTTTCAACATACATGCCACGTAAGACTGCAATGGCCCTGGATGTTAAGCTATTCACAGGGAAGCACATGTACAAGTAGCCGAGGCCTTATACTCGTCAGTAGATCCATCTACTTTGTACTCTCTTTTGAGTATCCATTGTTACAATCCAAAGGTTCTTTTCCTGGAGGAAGATCAATCATTACACAAGTATGGTTCTATAAGATGAAATCTATTTCTCTCTTTAGCTTCTTTCCAAAGCAGCGCTTTTGGAGATGAATTTTTTTTGTTAATTGTCCATGGTTCGTTCTCAACCATACAAGCTAGAAGGCCTAGAACTAGGGATGGCAACGGATAGGATCTGGATCGGATCCTACTGGATCCAGATCCAGATCCGATCCATTTCTCATACCTGTATCCAGATCCGAATCCAGATCCATCGGGTCCATAAAAATCATATCCAAATCCAGATCCACGGATCGGATCCGGATCCACATGTAAAAAAATTTGAAGGCTGCAGTTTACTTCATGGTCAAAAACTCAAATTGCGGAGACAAATAGGAAGGCTGCAGTTTACTTCAGCACACAAACAAAGTAAAACATCAACAGTTTTTCCAAAGCCACCGTTACAAACAACCTAGTGTTTCCTCTAACACCTGAAAACTTCAATAATTTATTGTCAAATGAAATTTTATAAACCAAAATACGAAAAGAACACCAAATAACCAAAAGCAGAACATTATATTCTACAGCTTCCCTTGACCTCCCAGAATCATTTTCTTCTACTATTACTACTACATGATTTCAGAAGCCAAAAGCTTAAGATTTTTTAGTATAACCTCCCAAGAAACAAGGGTAAAAGAACTTGTCCAGTGAGTTGGCATTTCCAGTTTGGGATTTTCAGTTTGGCATTTCCAGTTTGAGATTTCCAGTTTGCCAAACTTCATAAACTAGTCTTCGAAATCACTAGTTTCAACGTCATCAACATCCTAAAATAACAAAGAAACAATCATATTAAAAAGAGATTACTAAAAAAAAACATCTCAATAAATATTTATGATTAAATATATCATTTACCATATCAATATAGTCAACTACTTCTCCTTCTTCTTCAGAATCTTCAGTAACTATCGAACAAGCATGTGTGCCCTCCAAATTACCTTTATTTGAAAGAAATTGAAAAATAAATAGAAGGTTCATGTTAGGGGGAAATTGATATTAACATATATGAGAATAATCAATACATAAATAATAGATACCTTTAATGTCTTCGATCATCCAATTTTGCAAGCACATTAATGCCTCCACAGTTTTAGAGTGAAGCCTAGAACGATAGAACTAATCACCCTTCCACCCATGCTAAAGGCACTTTCCGAAGACACAGAAGAGACAGGAATTGCAAGGATGTCCTTGGCAATTTTCTGTAAAGTAGGATACATTTGATCCCTTTTCCACCAATTAAGTACATCAAAATCATCATTCTCGGGTATAGGATCATCCTCCAAGTAATGCTCCACCTCACCCCTCACATTCATCTTTCTTTTCTTTGTTCTTTTAGCTTGAGCATATTCATCCTCATCATTATCACAAGACTCTGAAATTCCTCGTTTGCCACTTGGAAAAGGTTCTTGACTTTTATTTCCCTCACTTCTCATTTGATATTCAACCACAAGTTTATCAAGATTTTTTCTAACTTTTGCCACTTCATTATCAGTATCATCTTTGTACAATCTCTTAAAATAGTACTCCACACAATTCATTTTATTTCTTGGATCTAAAATTGAAGCAACCGCCAACATCTCATTAATATTATGCCAATATTTGTCAAACTTGTCAATCATATTTTTAGCCATCATTCTAATGGTCTCAACATCACTCTCCAACCAACGCCTCAAAACAAGTCTTATCTCACACACTTTTCGAAAAAACAAATTAGAAGTAGGATAATTTCTACCGGAAAACACTCTAGTGGCCTTGTAGAAAATTTCCAACTTCTCACAAACAAGTTTTGCCATCATCCAATCATTCTCACTAGGAAAAACTAACTTGAGCTTCTTATTCATACATTTTAACTTAGCAAATACATCTTGAAAAGGCAAAGCGGTATTAAGCATCAAGTAAGTAGAATTCCACCTAGTTTTGACATCAAGAACCACTCTTTTAGGTTTAGAAATATTCAAAAGCCGACAAGCCTCCTCAAATTTTTCAACCCTTTTAGGAGTAGACATCCAAAATAAAATGCAATCTCGAACTTTTTCAATTGCCGGATCAATTACTTCTAAAACATCTTTCACAATCAAGTTTAGAATATGAGCACTACACCTCATATGCAAAAACTCCCCACCTAACATTAGATACCTACTTTCCAATTTCTCCAATAAAACATTCATCATTGCATCATTAGTGGTACAATTATCAACTACAATCGATGAAATTTTGTTTTCCAAGGAATATTGAGACAAACAATCCATCAAAATCTTTGCAATAACCCCCTTTGTATGTGGACATGGCACAAAACAAAACCTAAATAAAAACATACATTAAACACATACAATAAACCTAAAAATCAGCATTTATAAATAAGAATAAGCTCATTACCTCAAGGTTCGATTGCGTAAAAACCATTGTTGATCAATGAAGTGAGATGTCACGGCCATGTAGCCCCTTTTTTGGTTGGAAGCCGTCCACATGTCAGTAGTTATTGCAATTCTACCCTTATTATGCTCCAATAGAGCTTTAAGAGAACCCTTATCTTCATTGAACTTTTTCAAAATGTAACTCTTCAAAGTGTTCCTCGAAATCATCTTGAAATGAGTATTTAGACTCCTCACGAACCTTTTAAAACCTATATGATCTACAATGGATAAAGGATACTCATGAATCACCACCATACCAACCAATTCTCTCATTGAAAAGTCTTGATCAAATTCATTTTCCTTTCCCTTTTCTTTAAGTTCTAAAGTAGTAGACCCATCGGCTTCCGTTTTAACCTTCAATTGTGTTTGACCACTAACTCCAATCCGTAAATTCTTTCCCGGACATGTCTTCTTAGAATGTTTAAGAAGATGTGAGGTTCCATTCGCACCATTATAAGAGAGTAAAGATGTACAATATTTACATTTTGCTCTTGTAATACCTTTCACTACGACCCTATCAAAAGATTCCCATGCCTCGGAAGTGAGTTTCTTGCTTGTTAGTTTACTTGATTGACTCTTTTCTTTTACTCCAACCTCAATAAGACCTTCTGAATCCATTTCTAAATCATCCACTCCACAAAGCAGAGGCACTAGAGGTGGGCTAAAAGAAGCAGCATGACTTTTATTAGTAGCATTTGCATTATTGTTAGATTGTTCACTATCCATTTCCTACAAGAAAATATTTGAATACATTACTTAACCATATAACAGAGAAGTATCATGCACATTTTAGTCCAACTAACATATTTAAATCTCAATACTGTAAAAAACTAGTGCATTGTATATATACTCTTGACCAGTGCATTGTATATAATATAACAGAGAAGTATCAATATCATGCACATAACAGAGAACAATAATACACACACACACACATATTATCTTTCCTTCACAGAAAACCAGTGCCACTGCCAGTCTGCCACCATTACCTTCGATTTCCATACTCTCCATCATTTTTCCTAAAGAACAATAATACACACACACACTAAACCAGTGCCACTGCCACCATTACCTTCGATTCACATACTCTCCATCATTTTTCCTAAAGAACAATAATACACACACACACACATTATCTTTCCTTCACCAGAAATTTCACACACCCTATATATAAATGACTGTTAATAAATCTTTCAAAATCTCAAAACATCAAATATTATAAAAATGACTGTTAATATATCTTTCAAAATCTCAAAACATCAAATATTATATAAATGAAAAAATAGAACTAACAAAAAGAAGAACTAAAAAAAAGAAGAACTAACACTTAACAGAGGTTAAAAGGCCAAAAAAATCGAACTCACCGTTAATATAACAGAAAGTATTGAATCTGATTTGTCTTACTACCTTAGAATCGAAAGGGGGTGGACATGGACTGTTGGCAAATAAAGAAGATGGCTAGGGACTAGGGTTTTGGTCTTTGGTAGATGAACTATCTATGAAGAACAGAAGAGAGAATGAGAGATGGAGTGAACTGAGGAGACTTGCGGGTTGCGGCTTCTTTTCCCTTAGGTTAGGCTTAGGCATAGAGATGGCTTAGGAATAGAAGACAGATGGAGTGAACTAAGTTAGGCATTTACATTTACCCTTTTGTTGGCTAACAGTTAAAACACATGGGCTGGGCTTCGGTCCTTTATGGACTTGGGCCTGGCCGAGAAGATTAATTTGTTGGCTAACAGTTAAAACGCATGGGCTTGGGCCTTCGGTCCTTTATGGACTTGGGCTTGGCCGAGAGGATTAAAGAGATAATGTATAAATGTTTAATCTATTTAATAAAATAACGGATCCACGGGTTGGATCTGGACCGGATCCGGATCTCAAATACAAGATCCATATCCAGATCCGATCCGTCAGAAATGGATCCGGTCTGATCCGGATCCGTCGGGTCCAAATTTTGAAGATCCATATCCTATAAAATGGATCTGGATCCATCGGATCCGGACCGGGTCCAGGATCCGCTGCCATCTCTACTTGGAACAAGTTTTTGTCCCCTCTTTGGTCTGTTTCAGTTCAACATCTAGAATCCCTGAGTTCTGTAGACCTGGAATATTAAGTTCCGGATAGACGTAGATACGGAACGTCTAGTTCCGGACAGTCAGGCCCTCACGGGTTCTTGTTAACCTTGAGCAATTACTCATTTTTCCTTTTTCAAGGAAAGTTATCTTCAAAGAATTCAGCATTCTTTGACGCCAAGTGGCGATAAGCACTACCGTTATTTGTAGATCCAGTGGATATGCAATGTACAGTCTTAGGTCCAACTTGACCTGTTTCGGTATTCCAATCTCTACCAAGCCACCCTACATCACAATATTTGTATATGAGATCATTTCCATGTTTCACACGGAGAGTTATCCTTATCCTTATGCGGAGTTCTGTTGAGAATCACATTCGCGATAAGGATTGCCTTGCCCCACATAATTTGAGCGTACGACTTTGCGCTTGGATAACAGCGTTAGACTGAGGTGAGTAATGAGCAGTCGTTTGATGAACAATGCTGCACATTCTCCCCCTCTATTACTATGAATTCCTCAATCTGTAGGCGTAGTTGATTTTCAACTTCTACTTTGTAGCGCTTATCCGCTTCAACAACTTCATCTTTGCTTTTCTACAAACAAAGGATGCAATATGTTGTACCATCATCAATGAAGGTCACAAAGTACTTGTCTCCCCTCTCTATTTTGTATAAACTTCAAATCACCCATATAGGTGTGACTAAGTTCTAGAGGAGAGGTACTTCTTTCGCTATTCCTTTGACGGAATTTGAAAAAGTGATTTTGCCTCTTCGCCTACCTCACATTTATTTTGGGGTTTATGTCGACGGAAGGCAACAATCTCAACTTCGTTAGCTTTTGAATGACTTTTTATTTAACGTGTCTATGATGACATAGATGCATGGATTACAAATATATCATTTATTTGGCTACAGACATACTGTACCATTCTTAGTTATTACAGACCTATTGGACTAGTCTCAAACCAGATTGACCAACATCGTCCCTTAAACCAAGTTTGGGACATGTATCACCTCATCTGAGAGTGATCCCATTCCCCGAAGTCCTATTGAGGACAACCTCTCCAACCCCTTCTACTTTAGAGGTGGTGTTACTTCACATGAACAACCTCTTGCCCGTGGTTAGGGCGTAACCGGATCATATGTGATCTGGATACTCTGACGCACTCCAGTTGCTTTGGCAGACTGAGTGTCCAATTTCTTTTATGTCTTTCTTTTAGCCTTCAGATCATTTAAGACCTGGAAACTCTGGCCCACCACACTAGGTGTCCATTACTTTTCCTATGAAGTGAATTCTGGCCCCACTCCAGTCGCCCGTAGGCTTTGTATGACTGAGTGTCCAATATCATCCTATGAAGGATCTTCTGCCAAATAGTGTGACATGCTCAACGTCTTTAGCTTTTAGTCTTCTTCCCTTATGATTGGTGCCCAGACAATTCTTGGCGCGTACTTAAGAGTGGTAACAGTTTTCGCACAGTCAGTGGATCTTTCTCCCTCGTATGTGTGAACATACTTTACACACTTTTAATAATTACACTCAAAAGAACGGATCTTTTTAAGTCGTTTACAAAATCCAATATTTAACCGGGAAGGAAGATGAGATTAAACTTTTGATTTTAAAGCGTAAGGAATATAAATTATTTGGTGAAAACATTTTCATATTCCTCCTTACTTTAAGTCGTTTTTAATCAGACATCATTTAATCTTATTTTTCGACAAGGAATGAAAATTACTTATCCCAATTTCGGATTCTGGCCCACTTCAGTCACTTTATCGGACTGAGTGTCCATTTCCTCCTGACCATAATTCGGATCCTTTGTCTGGGACAGATATAGGCCTTCTGCTACAAGATAGAACCACATCTTTAGCCTTCTCCTCTTGTCCCAGTTGACATCTTCAGCCTCTCGTGGGCGTTTGTTCCCACCACTCTCAGGACGGGTGACACCATGAACACGTTGACCTTCAACAACATAATCAAAACTCTCTTCTACCAGAAACCCACAGCCATATCCAAATTTGGTCACACAACTTTTGACCGATATCTTTCGAACACTAATAGAATCTTGTCTTAAACTTGTTGGCTATGTAAAGTAGTACGGGAAGTAAATAAATATTACAAGTGTTCGAAAGGATAAACAAATAGGCAATTCAGAACTGTCGCAAGCTTGTTGAGTCTTGAATCTTGATAATCTGAAATCAAGAAACACTAAATCTGGATTGTTACAATTGTGGGCTGAGTCGAAAGATGACTCTCTATCTTTAATACAAGATTGCCCCGTATATATGATTTTACATTAATGGGCAATAGTCTCCCAAGATAAAACAACAACTAATCAATACTACAAAACAAATAGGTTGATTCTGACTAAGAAAAACAAAACACGAAACGACTTGCTGAAGAACGGAAAAGGAAGGAAGAGTTTTGAGTTTTATGTTCACTGTTTGTGGATAGAATTTCAGTTGTTCTCTTCTTCTGTTTCTGTGTTGTATATTGTTGTCTCGTTTTCTATCTGTTGTAGTCTTACAATTGTGCCAAAAGACACCAATATATAGCATAAGGGATGGACTCCTCAACTGTCAAGTAATGGTCATTCTAATGACCATTAATTAACTAAGTAATGGTTGTTTATGACCATTAGTATGACCATTAATCAGCCAAGTAATGGTTGTTTATGGCCATTAGTTAGTGAGGGAGTTTAATCAGCATGTAATGGCTGGTGATTAATGTGCAACATTCCAAAAAACCAACTCAAACGGAAGGCAAAAACTTTCTACCTTCCATCGTTCCCAATTTCATCTTTCCAGAAACTCAAGGGACCAAACTGTAAATATTAAATAATTTGGGGTCTATCAGAAGAAGCCCACGACCCGTGACCGGACGGGACGGGCGGGCGGCGGCGGTACGCATGTGGGCTTAGCCTTGAACCCAAGCACATCTAGGTCCTCCCTCCTTCAAACACATGGGTTACCCCTTGGGGTCCCAAACCCTTAGCCAAATTTGAGACTTATAAAGAGAACAATTCTTCATTTCCCCACTATGTAGTAGATTTGTCCCACACCATATTTTCATGTCTCAAACACCTTACTTCGTGGACCAATATCTCTTTCATTTCTCAACAAAATTTGACGATTCTTGGCCCTACGGTCATCTACTCACTTAGTAGATTATGCATGTGTGAAGAGACAAAGCCTCCAACATGCGAAACCCTAGTGTTTAAGTCATTAAATACGGGTGGACGCACTTCCCCACCAAAGGCAAATTTCCAACAGTTTTTATATAGCTACTTGCAACAGATCCAAAAATAACACATAACAAGGCTTTATAATATTGTTTTTTTCTATACAAACTCTAAAGAATTATGTTCACTCATTTCCACCTTCGAAATATACTAAATTAAACATCTTTGATTACGATTAAAAGGAACAATCTCAAATAGAAATTCTAAATTAGCTTAATAAGAAGAATTGAGTGAGAATTTATGGATGAGCGAGTCAAATGAGATAGACATTCGGCTGACTTTGGCATGCAACGGAGCATCGCCGACGTGATATTATAAGTTTCTCGGTACAGTTGGCACGGCTAAATGTCAGCAAACATAATTTTATCTATTTTGGCTTTTGGTGTTTTTTTCTTTTTTGGTTTTTTTTTTTTTTTTTTGTCCTTGTCCTGCCTTTGAATAAAAACAAGTTGGAAATTTTTTGTTTTTCCCAAAATTAAGAAATTTCAACTTAACAGTTTTCTGAGAAAAGTTTACTACACATGGATTTTTCTATTTTTTGTGATACTTTAAAAGCTCTAATAGCATTTGATCGAAGAAAATTCGGTCTAATTTTGCCCATATTTGCTCATGCCGGTTAGGATTGATAATAAGTTGCCCAGTGCAGTAATGCAGTGGACAAGTCCGGCAGTAAGGATGTTGAAAGCCCCACGTCGGTGTGGGACGGTGAAATAGAACTATTTATTATATGGTATTGGACAATTTTTGTCTAATGATCGGTTAGTTTTTGAGGTTTCATTAGATCTATAATTTAATTTTTTTATTATGATATATTATTAACTTATTTTAATTTATTTGATGTTGGACTCTCATATCATATTATCTACTGATTCTTAATTTACCCGATATTATATTATATTTATCTATGCTCTATCTGCCGTTGAGATGTGCAGGTGAGTGTTAGCGACCCCACATCATGCGCGATAGTGCAATTGGGACTATTTATATGATATTAAACGATTCTCACATCACTAACTGATTTTTTAGGTTAAGTTAAGTCGAAAATTTATTTCTTTATCACAACTAATATAATATCAGAAATCTCTCATGGTTGTAGACCAACAAATACTATACGACTCTCTACAAGCATGATCTTTTTACTGCTATTATTAATTTTGATTTAATCTTGAAGGATATGACAATTAAATGATAGGACTATAATTTAAAGCTTATTAATTACTTGTATCAGATCATTCATTGTCACTCGACCTTTTCCCCCCTTTACTCCTATTCCTAAGTCCTAAACTCCTAATTCTGTATCTCCCAGAAAAGAAAAGGTACAGAAAGTTAAATAGGCGTTTGGCCATAGAAACCAAAAACGTTTTTGGTTTTTTTAATATTTTTGAAGTTGGAGTTGGAGTTGTGTATGACCATAGTTTTTGCAAATAATGTTTTGTTGTTGAAATGTACTTTTGGCTGTGAAAAACAAGGTTTTTGTTGTTTTTCAAATTTCAAATACAACTTCAAATGGTATTTGGAATTTTCATGACCAAACATTGATTTTTTTAAAATGTGAAAAAAATAGCCAGGAAAAAAAATCTCGAAGGATGGAAGCATCAATTGTTGGGAGATTTGCTCTATGGTACTTTATAAAGCAGTACGGGAAGTATTTAACTATTACAAGTATTCGAAAGGATAAACAAAGATTTCAATAATTCAACATGGAATCTGAAATTACAATCGTTACATAAGTAAAAGCGGAAATTCCAGTTTTGTAGAAGACGGAAAAATGTAAATTGTTTTTTCTTTGAGTCGAGTGTAGCACTCTGTCCTTAAGACAATATTGCCCCGTATGTATCCTTTATACGTCCTGGACAATTTGTCTCCCAAGATAAAACAGCAATGGAACCCTTGAGCAAAGGAAACTCAAGAGCTACCGTGAAGAATATTG
Source organism: Anisodus tanguticus (assembly GCA_034509755.1). Taxonomy (NCBI): domain Eukaryota; kingdom Viridiplantae; phylum Streptophyta; class Magnoliopsida; order Solanales; family Solanaceae; genus Anisodus; species Anisodus tanguticus. Next base: position 19,888,256 of record CM067551.1, on the reverse strand, counting down.
AGTAACGAAATGATGCTTGGAAGTTGTAGGAAGAAAACTATTTTGGTTGTGTATTTTCGTGCCTTTGTTTTTTGCGCCTCTCTTTCTCGTTAACTCTTGTGCTCAACAATGGTGTAAGGGGTGTTTATATAGGTGAGGAATGAACCGATTTATTGCCTCAAAAGCGCCTCCATAATAGCCAAAATAATGGCCATTATGGAGGTAGTAAAGTCACCAACATAAATGGGAGAAAGACCAACGGATTTGGCCATTATAGGAGGAGTAATTCAGCCAAAATAAATGGCTGAATTGAGTGTTTGGCTTTTCTGTCTTGACCGTCGAAATTCTGAACTTCAGGGACCAAACTGTACATCTTGAAACTTCGGGGACCAAAGCGTACATCCGAAATAATTCTCGGTCCAAAGCGTATATCCGAAACTTCGGGATCAAAGCGTACTTCGGCAAAGTTTTTCGGCCCAAAAAGATAATATCGAAGACGTGGCCCACGCCCCCCACGACCCACGGCCCACGGCCCCGCGGCCGTGACCCGAGAACCCGAGAACCCGAGAACCCGGAACCCGGAACCCGGAACTCGGAACCGGAACCGGACCGGACAGGACGGGCGGGCGGCGGCGGCGCGCGTGTGGTCTTTCCTCGAACCGAAGCACATCTAGGTCTTCCCTCCTTTAAACACATGGGATACCCCTTGGGGTCCCAAACCCCAAACCAATTTCGAATCTTATATACACAACAATTCTTTCTTCCTCTACCGATGAGGGAGAATTACACACAATACCACACTTTCCATGCTTCAAACACCTTACTTCGTGAACCAATATCTCTTTCATTTCTCAATGAAATTTGACGATTCTTTGCGCTACGGTTATCTACGTACTTAGTAGATCATGCATGTGTGAAGAACCGGATTCTCCAACATACGTTACACTAGTGTTTAAGCCGTTAAAGTTGGTCGGTCGCAACTCCCGCCAAAGGCAAATTTCCAACAATCCCCTCTTGAAAGAGATTTTGGCGCACTCACATGGTGTCTTTTCATTTCCAAAGCAATATTTCAAACGGACCGATGTTGCATAAGGAGAGGTAGCCTCGGCTTTGAACCTTCCATAGTTGAATACCATCGGACTTACTTATCGCGCGGTGAACGTGTTGTCTTGAACCGTCGGTGTTTAGTGTAAGCCAAGACAACGGTACCAACACAACAAATTCCCTTACTCTCTTCTTCGTAATGTTTTGTCCGTTTTGGCCATGGACAACGTCTTGGATTCTTAAGTGCGTTCAATTTGAGGCGGCCCGTCCTCGCACTTAAATAGGTGGTCTCCTACAAGGTATCCCTGCTATACCCCACTTCACAAGTGTTAGGAACCATTAAAAGTTTCCCAAAGACCTAACCTCAACTCGTTGAGGATCATTACGAGTTTTGAAAACTTAACCTTTACCCATACTGCAGATAGCACTTAACGTCTATCGCGGGAACGGCTTTGGATTTGGTGTTTCTTTTCGAAATCACTATCCGAAGTGCTCATGCTTCGACCGAAGCGATCAACCGAACCTTTACAACTTAGTTTTCCCATTGAACCAAATTACCGGGATCTCCGGTTCGTAAGGTTGGGTTTCCACCGTATTGGTCCGTATATTTTAGGTTTTAAGCCCATTCCCCTAGACGGGCGAATACTTGATCTCCGGGTAGTCCCTTAGTTTGTAAACAAGGAAGTGACACCGTGATGATCAAGCGCCATACGGTCTTATGTCTCCGACGGATCGTGACGGATATGTCCGACGCCGTCATTCGTGTCCTTCCTAAAGCCGATCGGCTAGCCACGTGTATAACCTTTCGAAGGCATGGGTTTCTCCCAATAAGGGACGTCCTCTAATGAGTCGTGAAGTTACTCAACTTCTTTCATGCTTTGTATAAAGTGATAAACTCCGATACCATCATGAATCGGTCGATGCAAGTTTGCTTAGAGGATTTTCCAAGAACCACCATACACATTTACTTGTGGCTTTGGTGTTCTTCGGATCCGATGTCCGTTTGCATCACGTGTTCTCTCGTAACCGCATTGGACATCCGAGAATACCATAATTCGTAGATAAGCGAATAATTCGATATCGTCATATCCGACTTAACGCCTTCTATTGATCATGTATTAAGATCATCGGTGAACCTTAGTTCAACCGATCTGTTTGTTAGACGATACCGGGTCGGTTGTAGTGTGTACAATACATTGAACTACACGTGACCGAGCATATCGCTCCTTGTCTATGGGTGCACCATGATTCCAATCGGTTCTATGATTCATATCTATTGGTGGCTTCAACGAGATCGTCAACTATCGACCGGTCCGTTAGATGTCTTAGAAATCCAATTCCTAAGATGTCATCTCGTGATACTCATATCTTTCATATCGAGACTTTGTTTCAATATGATTTTCACTCTAAGACCGTTGGTTTTCCAACTGTTGGCTTTCTAACTTCGAGTCAATGTTTCGTGATCGGATTCATTGTTTTCGTTTTATCCGAGACTTTCGGGACCAAAATGTTAACATTTCGGTGACAAAAATGAAAGTTCGGGAAGAAGCCCAACGAGTTCAAAACCAACCCCGATCCTCTTCTTCCAACTCTCCGAGTTTGAAAGGTCGTTTCAACACCCATGCCATGTAAGATTACAATGGCCCTGGATGTGAAGCTACTCACAGGGGAGCACTTTTTACAACCCAAAGGTTCTTTTTCCGGAGGAAGATTAACTATTACACGAGTATGGTTCTATATATGGAATCTATTTCTCTCTTTAGCTTCTTTCCAAAGCAGCGCTTTTGGAGATGACAATTATTTGTTAATTGTTCATGGTTCATTATTAACCATACAAGCTAGAAGGACTCGAACAAGTCTTTGTCCCCTTCTTTGCTCCGTCTCGGTTCAACATCTAGAATCCCTGAGTTCTGTAGATCTGGAGTATTAAGTTCCGGATAGCCAGCAACTTTCGAGTCCTGTAGATACGGAACGTCTAGTTCCGGACAGTCAGGCCCTCGCGGGTTCTTGTTAACCTTGAGCAATTACTCCTTTTTCCTATTTCAAGGAAAGTTATCTTCAATGAATTCGAGATTCTTTGACGCCAAGAGGCGATCAACACTATCGTTATTTGCGGATCCAGTGGATATGCAATCTACAGTCTTAGGTCGAACTTGACCTGTTTCGGTAGCCCATCTTTTACCAAGCTACCCCACATAATTTGGGCGTACGACTTCGCGCTTGGCTAACACGGTTGGACTGAAGTGAGAAATGAACAGTCGTTTAATGAACGATGCTTCACATTCTCCCCCTCTATTGCTACGAATTTTGCAATCCATAGGCATAGTTGATTTTCAGGGACCAAACTGTACATCTTGAAACTTCAGTGGCCCGTGGCCCGTGGCCCGTGACCCGTGACCCGTGACCCGAGAACCCGGAACCCGGAACCGGACGGACGGGACGGGACGGGCGGGCGGCGGCGGCGCGCGTGTGGTCTTTCCTCGAACCGAAGCACATCTAGGTCCTCCCTCCTTTAAACACATGGGATACCCCTTGGGGTCCCAAACCCCAAACCAATTTCGAATCTTATATACACAACAATTCTTTCTTCCTCTACCGATGAGGGAGAATTACACACAATACCACACTTTCCATGCTTCAAACACCTTACTTCGTGAACCAATATCTCTTTCATTTCTCAATGAAATTTGACGATTCTTGGCGCTACGGTTATCTACGTACTTAGTAGATCATGCATGTGTGAAGAACCGGATTCTCCAACATACGTTACACTAGTGTTTAATCCGTTAAAGTTGGTCGGTCGCAACTCTCGCCAAAGGCAAATTTCCAACATCAATTTCTCTTTTACTTTCATAAATCTTGTTTAGTTGATTTTCTTTTAGATTAAGCAATGTTCACTCCTGTAAGCTAGAAACCAGAAAAGTAGTAAAGATAATTAATTAGAGTTGACCAAGAAAATGAAAACAAAATTAAATGAAGTTGACCACCTTCAACGGAGCTTTAGCAATTACCGGTGGCTTTTCATGCGGTACAATCAAATCAACTAGTAACGGGTCGTTTGGTTCGAAAGAAATTAAGTTGGGACAAGTTATGCCGAGAATAGTTATTATAAAATTATTTCTTATTGATAATTTCATAATAGAGATTAAGTTTGGAAAAGTAACATTGGACAATTTCTAAAAGAAGAAGTTTATTTACAATCATGGGATAACTTATCTTGTGATAACTTATTTCATCCTATGGCAGTAGACCTGTCCAACGGGTCGGGGATCCGCCCGGCCCCGGCCCGACCCGAAAAATCCAGGGCCAGGGTCGGCTTATAGCTGACCCGCGAGCCACCCGACCCGAAAAAACGGGGATCCGATCTTATGTAGGGTCGGGGCTAGGGTCAGAATATTTTACCCGTCTGATCCGACCCGACCCAACCCCGACCCGCGTATTTTTTAATATAATTTATATTATTTTTCCTCCATTAATATTTATTTTGTACTTATATATATTTTTGCAATTAATATTTAAGTGATATAATGCATGTTTTTATGATATATGTATTGCTCTAATCTACATTGAGCTCGACATAAAATAAGATAAAAATGGTAGCTGATTATTAATTATATGTTTATATTATAACTCGTTCTGTTAATCACGGAAGCATAATGTGGGGAGAGAAAGTAGTTGTAAATTGGTGAAACTTTAAATAGTCATAAATTTGCGCTCTGATGTCCGTTTTACCCGATTTTATTTTATTTTTTGCATAATTTTTCGAGATGAGGCCGCCAAACTGCGCAGCCAATTTTTAGAAAAATGTCTATTTTCCCAATCAATTTGTGTTTTCCCCCAAATCGATTTCTAATTTTTCTTTTTCTTTAATAAACATCTTACGATACACAATAGATTTCAACGTCGAAATTTCATGATAGTGTAGGTGTGAATGCCAATTTCAGTTTTGAAAATTCAATTTAAAAAAAAATTCCTCGACCCGCCCCGCCAAATTCCGTCCCCCTTCCGACGGGTCAGGGCCGACCCGTAGGGTCCCCGAAGGGTCAAGACCAGAGTCGGAATTTTTAAAAAAAAGTAGGGTTAGGGTCGGGCCAGGAGAAAAAAAATACATCTGACCCGGCCCGACCTGAGCTTTAGACAGGTCTATATGGCAGGTATAAGTTATCCCGGTACTATTTTTATTCCTGAGATTAGGGCTGCTTATCGGGCGAATTGGGTGGATAATAATGCTTAACGGTTCGGCTTATTGGTATCGATTTTTAAATATACTAATCCGCTAGCCAACCGATAAAATATCGGTTGGTTTGGTATCGGGTTAACAATTATCGACGGTTATCGAGCGGTGTATCGGTTAAACCTATGGGTGGCCAACGGGATGGGTCGGCCCGGTCCCTACCCGACCCCGCCCCTACCCCGCTATAAAAAAATCGGTACCTGGAAGGGACCTGGACTCGTCCCGCCCTGGCCCGGCCCGCCACAGACCCGTCCCGCACCAGCCCTGCCCGATCCCGACCCCTCCCCTTTGCACAAAATAGTCGTTGCACCAACGACCATTTTATATTTTGACCGTTGTGCAACGGTAATTTTTGGCCTCCCTTCCCCCAACCCCTTAATATTTATTTTTAACCCCTAAGTTATTATATTTACACTTTAACCCAATTTTCCAACTATAAATACCTCATTTTCTCTTCATCTTTCTCACAAATCTTCCTACAATCTCTCAATCTATCTCTCTACAAGTCTACATTGTCTACTAAATATTCAATTTTATTTATTCATTTGGGAGTGGAGTTGGCAACTAGCTTGAGGATCTTCCATCGAGCAAAGTTTCAATTTTCAACCTCCTGATTACACGTCGACGTTACGTCGGCGTTTGGTACATTCGTCCTGCATTAAATTATTATTGTTTCTTTCTTTTATTTAGCGCACTTAATTTCATTTACTTTAATTATTTATTTGTATAATTAAAAATGAAGGATTGAAACGTAAGATTAAGGGTAAGGGTCAGGCTTCTTCCAGTAGGGGTAACAAGGGCAATTGTACTTCTTCTAGTCATCCTACTCCAAGACATGATGATTTGGTTGATATTGAATTTTTTCCTGATATACCCTTAGATTTAAACGATGAGATATTTACTGGAACACAACAAAACTTTAATTTAAAAGATGATCTAGATGACACACCCACTAATGTAGATGACACACCCACTAGTACACATCCAACAGGAATGCCTCTTATTCCCCCTAGTATGAGACGAGGCCCAACAAAACAACCATTTAAATCAGATGCATGGAAATTTTTTGATAGGGACGAAGTGAATCAAGTAGTTAGATGTCAAATTTGTAAAAATGTTTTTAAATTTAAAATGGGAAAAGGTGAGGGTGGGACATGGAGTCTATTGAGACACATACAAAACTTTCACAAAGTTAGGTGGAACCAACACCTGGCTAGAAAATTGGGTGCGCCAATGCCCTCTCAGTCGGGACAAGGTTCACATACTGTCTCGGACCAAGTACAGGGTCAAATTAACCCTATGATGGGGGAAATTGTAGGCCCTAAATACGATAAACATAGAGATAGGGAAGCAATAGCAAAATTAGTTGTTGTGGAGGGTTTGCCTTTTTCATTTTCGTCTTTTCCTGGTTTTATTCATTATATTAGAGATATGTATAATCCCGCTTTTAACGGTTTTCCTAGATCAACTGTTAAGAGAGATTTATTTTAATTTGCACATGAATATCAACAGTATTTACGTTATTCCTTACATCATTTTCCAGGTAAAGTATCTATCACGTCTGATATAGGTCGTAGTACTAACGACCATAATTATTTAACGGTAACCTGTCATTGGATAGATTATAAATGGTCTATGCAAAAATGTATTTTAGCGTATAGATATATAGGTGATAGGCACACTGGTACTTTTATTTCAAAAAATATTTATCAAGTTTGCGATTATTACGGATTAACTGATAAAATTATGACTATTACATTAGATAACGCTTCTTCTAATAATTATGCTATTAGAATTTTAAAAGATATTTTAACTCCATCTTTTCCAAATCATTTTCATTTAAAACGTGTGTGTCATATATACAACTTAGTTGTAAAGGAATGTCTAACACTTTTTGCAGACATTCTTAATGAAATACAATTTGCTCTAAACTTTATTTTTAAAGTTAATAGAATACAACGAAAAAAAGATTATAAAAAATCTTGTCACGATTGCAGACTACCTTATCGAAAAATTTCCGAAGAAGTAACCACTAGGTGGAATTCTTTATACGAGCAACTACTTGTTGATTATGACTATAGAAGACCTATAACTTTATTTTTTTAACGCCCATAATGGAACTCCAACTGATATGGTTGTAGATAGCGATTGGGAAAATTTTCAGAACTTATTGTATTTCTAGAGAATTGTTTTCAAGCAACAAAAGAATTTTTCAGTATGTATTATCCTACTATTTCAACTATGTTATTTTATATAGCTCTACTTTTTTTACTACTTAGTGAATATATGGAAAAACCAGCTTATAAGACACCTATTAAAAAATATTTATCGAAATAAAAAAATATTTTATTCCTATTTCCACTATTTATATTATTGGTGTTGTATTGAATCTGACTATTAAATAGACGGTTGTAAAACACTTATTGAACTATTTATGATTGTATAGCAGTACTAACTCCTCTAACTCCCAAAAATCCAAATGACCCACCACCTATTGAACAAACTAAAGAAAAAGTGTTGTCTAGCATAAAAGATGAATGCAAAAAAGTATATAGGTATTACCAACAAGAAAGGGCAAGCAACCAACCGACTTCGATATGATCTTCTTCTTGTTCAACACAACCTCAAAAAAGACATGTTGTTTCTACGACTAGTATTGAAAGTCTTAGAAGTAGAATGTATAGTGGTAACACAACTAACCAAGTTAGCGAGTTCGATGTTTTTGTTTTTTGCATGGTGTTGTACCGTACCAAGCAGTTCTCAATGAAGAAGGACGTGAAAGACTTGCTGAAATATTGGAGGGAGAATGAGAAGACATTTCCGACACTGTCAAAGATGGCCCAAGATGTGTTGAACATTCAAGCGTCGTCAACAGCGTCTAAAAGCGATTTTTCGTCCGGCAGATTTCAAATATGAGAGCACAGACACTCATTAGCGGGAGACAACTTGGAGATTGCAATATTATTCAGAGATTGGATATGAGCGAAGCGGAGAAGGTGCGATCAACCGAAGATCAACGAAGAAGAAGACGAAAACTACAACGAATTCTTATCCGACGGAGGTGGAAGCGACGTCGAGCAATTTGACCAACAAATACCAATTCCAACCGAAGAACCACAAGAAATTATAAAGAAACTAGAAAAGGTGTTTTTAAATATGTAATTTTTTTAATTGTAATTTTATTATGTTATTTGTAACTTTCAACACCACAAAGTTGCAATTTTGACAATTGTATTACATAAAAAAAATATTTTTATTAAATAATATAAGAGGCACAAAAACAGCATTGGAATATTTTTATTACACTATCTTGTTTATATGTTATTTTTAAAAATTAAATGCAAAATTTTTTTTTGGAAAAAACCCGATCCCGACCTGACCCCGCCCCGCCCCGCCCCGATAAATACCGGGCCCCTTTAACAACGGGACCGGGACAGGACACTGGCAGAACCCGTCAGTCCCGGCCCGCCAGTCCCGCCCGAGTCCCGGTCCCGCCCCCCACCATCCCTCCGGGACCCGCCCCGCCCCTCCCCCGTTGGCCAGCCATAGTTAAATCTAAGATAAAATAATGAAACCTTGTATGTAGGCTACATGATACCTTCCTTTTCAAGAAAATTTAGGGACAATGTCTAAAATACACCCCCAACCTATGTCCGGATTTGCTGTAACCCACCTAATCTTTACGGGGTTCCTATTATCCCCTGGATGTATTTTAATTTCTTTTTGGCATTTATCAAGTGAGCTGGATAACAATTCAAATACGTGCTGAACCAACAACCAAAAAACAAAGAAGTCGGATCATTTTTCAGGTCATTTCACTCTTCGAACAAAACAAAAATTAGAATTATTTCCTACACTCTTAATGTTTTTCATGGAGAAAGCAGTTGATTTTCTTGGAATTTGATCTTGTAAATCACTATATTCTTTTATAATCGAGTTTTGGCTTGTATCACGTTGAATTTTGTTCGATTTTGTTTAAATAAATGTGAAAGAAATGCTTTAAGAAAATATATTCAGGGAATAATAGGACCATCCTAAAGGTTATGTGTTTTATAGGGATAAATGTTGAGATGTATTTTAGATATTTTCCCATAAAATTTACTCAGCTTACAAAAAAGGACTTCTTTCCATTGTGCCAGCCTAGTTAGAAATATCATATTCCGCTAACATTACATAGATGAATAGATGCAGAGAAATTATGCAAAGATTTTTTAAAAAAACTGAAACCATTTAATTATCAAAGCTGCATTGCGTCTTAACCGGAGAAAAGAAAGAACAACAACTGATATCTTCCTTTCTTGTGTCCCCCAATATAAATTTAGCTCTTACTGCAAATTGAGAAAAATGTAATTTGATGATTTAGAAGGAGTGCGTTGGGTTTCGCACCCCAAACGTATGTCCTCTTTTCTTATTTGCACCCTATCTTATTTCTTTTATGATTCGCACCCTAATCTCTTTATCTTCTTGTAAAATAATAAAATCACTTTTTTTATAATCTTTCATGAGGGCAAAAAGGTTTTATTCCAATTTTGCCCTCATGAAAGATTATCAAGAAAGAGGTTTTATTATTTTACAAGAAAATAAAGAGATTAGGGTGTGAATCATAAAAAACAAAATCAGGATAGGGTGCAAATCACAAAAAATATATATATTAGGGGTGCAAAAAACAATGGACTCATTTTGGAAGTTGAATGGTTGGCAAAGTTTCTCTAAAGTAATAAACAAAATCACATACTAGCATAACCTTAATAGTAAAACCTGAAAAGAAGGATTAACCACAGTCCACAAATAAGAACTAAGAAGTGAATATATACTTAATAATTCTTAACAAGTTTGTTGTTTATCCGATAAGAAAATTGAGTAATCCGCTTCCGGATCGATAAATTATTAATTATAAGATTTTAATGCGTTCATCAACCGTTAGCCCGATAATTCAATATCAATAAGCCGATGAGCCAATTTTGCGATTGGATTATCGATTACCGTTCGAATAACTTATCATTAGTAATCAAAGAAGAAATAAGAAATTATTAAATTCTTATTCCATAATTATTTTTACTTATTTTTAGTAGCAAACAACCCCTAACAGTTTATTGACTAGTAGTCTTTATACAAGTTACATGTTTGTTTTTAGTCAAACAAAGTTGTTGAAATTCGGATCCCAATTATTTATAGGATAAACTCGTGAAGTAAATTGAAAGTACCATTTGAGGTAATCCATCCTTCCACTTTGTTTGACATGTTTCGAAGTAAGAGGTCAAAGTAATTTTAAATGTAAATTCGGATATGATTTTTTGAATTTTTATTAGTAATTACATACTTGAAAATCAAATAAAAAAGACAATTCTCTTTAAGTTAAAATAGTTAATAATTTAAAATAAATATATTATAATATAAATATGATTAAAAAGATTTTGATATCCAAGCACTGACTTAAGGGTTACAACTTAATGATTCGCGACCTAATTAATAGTAGTACAGAGTACAAACAGGCATAGGCCTGTAAGAAACAATAAAAAGTAATTCTAGAATATTTCTTTATTTATTTATTTTTTTGACGAAGGAACTGCAGTCGCTGCTCTCTCGAGTGCGCACAGGGTAAACCCCGAACTAACGCAATAGCTTGCAAACCACGTCAACCGATTAACCACACTTGGCAAGCCATGTGTGACAGGCTCAACCAAGAAGGTTTATGCAGGGGATCGAACTCGTGACCTTGCGGTCCCGCGCTCTACTGCTACACCAACTTGGCTACCCTTGCGGGTTAGAATATTTCTTTATGTACATTCTATAAAGGGAAAATTGTCAAATATATTCCTCTATTTTCTAATATTAGTTAATTTTTGCTCTCTGATAGTGTTCAAATATACCCCTTCCATCAAGAAACTTCATACATTTGCCCCTCAATTGGATGGTTTTTTTCCAAATCAAACAAATTACCTAATTTTACTTAAATTACCTAATTTTACTTAGATTACCCTATTTAACCTGATCCGACCCGATCCACATAATTAATTTTAACTCTCACACACAACGATCAAGTCCCTTTTCCTTATTTTTTTTTGTTATTTATTGAAATAAAATATATATCTAATATATAAAGAATTATATGTTCGTGCCTACAGATGTAACTTTGATGGTTTTGTTTTTTTCCAGTGTGTATTAGACAGACAAGACCAACAAATTCATTACTTTGGGTCAAATCCGACTTTGACGAAAAACAGAAAACTATGTCGGTCAATAACAATCTCAGCGGCATATATTTTATTTAATCGTTTTCTTCTTTAACTCAAGATTAATCAATGATCTTAATCCCTAACTATAATTGTATTTGAGTGTTATTTTGAATGGTTAAAATTAATTAGGTGGAACGGATCGGGTTGGATTAAAATTGGCTAATTTAAGTGAAATTGGATAATTTGCTTGATTTGGAAAAATCTGTCCATTTGAGGGGCAAATATGTGAAGTTTCTTGACGGCAGAGGTATATTTGAACATTATCGCTAACGGAAGGCAACGTTAGCTAATAAAAGAAAGTAGAAGAGTATATTTGACCTTTTATCCTTCTATAAAATATAAAGGGATCACGCTTAGAAGGCAAGAGTTGCATGTTGAGTTGATCCTCCTTTCCACTTACTGTCACGAGTAGTTAAATATAATTTAATCTATTTCGCCGTCCCATTCAAAATTAAATCATATTTTTAATACAATTTTTACAGTTATATAAAAATTAAATTAATGAAAATTCTAAGCTCATAAAAGAGTTCAAATGTTATTCACTCAATGTAATATTCTTAGGTTATTTTTAAAAAACATTTATCAAAAAGAGAGCCTCGAAATAATAGTAAAGTTGCATATGTGTGACCTTAGCTACGCGTCACATGTTTAAGTAGTCGAATCAATTATTGATGTTTATGTTAGGGTAAATGGCCTATATTACACCTTCTCTGGACCATGTGTAAACGTAGAATGATTCGTGCACATAGTTGTCATTTAAAAAAAAAATTGTTTACCGTAAGTTTTGAGGGTGCATTTTTTATTTTTTACAATCTTGAGGTTATCATGTTACCTTTATTTATAATCATGTTAAGTAACTTAATTATGTAAATAATTTAAATACTCATATATAGTATAAATCTTTATTTGTAATTGTAAGATTGGAATAATCCCCCTTAGGGATTTCTTTCATTACTCACAATATATATAGTTGTACAGATGTAGATTCCTAATACAATGAGAATCATAACTTACCTTAAATGGTTGATTCCTAATACAGTAAGAATCCTAAGTTACCTTAAATATACATCTCTCATAATTATAAAATATACTGTGAATATTCGCTAATACTCTCCCTAAGTCGGAGCGGGAGGAGGCCGAACGCTAAGGCTGGATCGGAAGTCGGTGAAAAGCTATCTCGGTAGTCCCCGTGTAATATCTTGACCTGACCAAAGACAACTTTCTCACGTACAAAATGAATATCCATCTCGATATGTTTGGTCCGTTGATGTTGGACCGGATTATGAGACATATAGATGGCAGATATGTTGTCACATTAGATTATAGACGCCTTTCGCAGTGGACACTGGAGCTCCAAAAGAAGATTACGGAGCCAACAGATCTCAGCAACGACATTAGCAACTCCGCGATACTCTACTTCAGCACTCGAACGGGATAGCGTGGCTTGCTGTTTGGCAGACCATGAAATAAGATTGTCCCTAAGAAATACACAGTAGCCCGAGGTGGAGCGACGTGTGTCCGAGAATCCTGCCCAATCTGCATCCGTGTAGGAGAGTAATTTGGTTGGGGCAGAGGGGTATAGATGCAGTCCAAAGTCATGTGTACCCTTAACGTATCAGATAATACGTTTGAGGGCCGCAAAATGGGACTCTCGAGGGGCGTGCATAAACAGACACACCTGCTGAACGACATATGCAATATCAGGCCTAGTGAATGTGAGATACTGAAGGGCACCTGCAAGACTCCGATATAGGGTAGGATCATAAACTAGCGCACCCTCATTGGCACTTAGCTTGGATTTTGAGTAGACTGGAGTTGACATACTTTTACAATTTGCCATTTTAGCCATGTACACGATCTCTTCCGCATATTTGCGCTGACACAGAAATATGGTAGCGGTCAATCGGACCACGGATATACCCAAAAAATAACTCAGCTTGCCCAAATCAGTCATAGCAAATTCAGTTTTGAGTAGAGCAATGATTTCATTCTTCAAGCCATCAGAGGAGGCAGTAAGAACAATGTCATCCACATATAATAACAAATAAGCAGTGCTGCTACCTCGATGAAAAGTGAAAAGAGAGTTATCACACCTGCTACAAATAAATTGATCTACATAACATACCTGGCAAAGCGATCATACCACGCGCGGGGTGCCTGTTTCAAGCCATATAATGACTTCCTGAGACGACATACATACTGTGGGGCTGCCGGATGAACAAAGCCAGGGGGCTGATACATGTACACAATTTCTTTCAAATCCCCATGAAGAAATACATTCTTGACATCATGCTGATGAATCGGCCAATGCATGCCCATAGCAATACTAAGAACAATCCGAATAGTGGTCGGTTTACCAACCAGACTAAATGCCTCACCACAATCAATACCCTGCTGCTGATTAGTGCCATTAACAACCAATCTTGTCTTATACCGCTCTAAGTCACCACTGTCTCTGAACTTGTGATGATATAGCCACATACACCGGATAACATTCACACCGTCCGGTCTAGGTACCAATTCCCCTACTTAGGTTAAATCATTAAATTCCTCGCACATGGTCGCATTCCAATTAGGGTCCAGTTTGACTAGTTTTGGATTTTTTAAAATGGGTGATAAGGTTTGTGTGGAGATATTAAAGTGAACCTTGGGTTTGAAGATTCCGTGTTGGGCACGAGTCTCAATGCGGTGGGTAGGCAGCAATGTTTGGACTAGGGTTTGGGGCTGCTCTTGGTTACGAGTTCTGGAGGCAGCAGTGGTGGCACTGCGATATGTGGCTGCTGACTTGCTGTTTCTGGGGGGGTGTTGGCTGGTCTCGGGTCGATGGCTGGTCGAGCAGTGGGGGGTTCGACCGAGAGATAGGGGGTGTTTGGTTGGCGACAACATCGGACATTGTTGGTGACGGAGCTGTTGGTGCAGTCTTCGTCGGAATAGGAAACCGTCCAGAGACACATCGACTGGATTAGAGGAGACAGAGGAGACTCATCGAGAAATATGTAATCCGTGGTTTGGAATTTTCGAAGATTTGAAAATGGATAGTTCGCCTCGTCGAATGTGACGTGATGTGAGATGATGATCTTACGAGTGGTGATGTCATAGCACAAGTAACCCCTATGATTAGCTGAGAAACCGACGAATACACATGGCGTGGTGCGTGGGGCTAGTTTGTGAGATGCAGTGGAGGTCAGGTTGGGGTAGCATAGGCAACCGAAGATGCAGAGTTGGTCATAGGAAGGGAACCTACAATATAAGATTTCGGTTGGGGTCTTGTTTTGGAGAGTGCTGGTTGGTAAAATGTTAAGGAGGCATTCTACCATTTTGACAGCGTAGACCCAGAATGACGGTGGAATACTGGCATGAAAGAGAAGGGTACGCACCATGTTATTGATGGTACAGATGATTTGTTCAGCTTTGCCGTTTTGGGAGGAAGTGTAGGGACAGGAAAAATGGAAAACCATGCCTTGTTTGGAGCAAAAATTGTGAAATGCCGAATTATTAAATTCACGTCCATTATCACATTGAAAAGATTTTATAGATTTTTCAAACTGTATTTTAATGAATTTTTGAAATTCAAGGAACTTGGCAAACACTTCAGATTTGAACTTTAGTGGGTAGATCCATACAAAGTGTGAAAAATCATCTAATAATACTAGATATAATTTGTGACCCAAGGAACTGACAACCAGAGATGTCCACAAATCAGCATGAACAATATCAAATGGAGAAAAAGTAACACTATTGGATGACATAAATGGAATACGAGTATGTTTGCCAAGCAGGCAAGAAAAACAGTGTTGGACAAGTTTCCCATTATTACATTGAATACACTTATTAGTCCTAAGAATATTAAAAACAGGATCTCCTGTGTCCGAATCTGTTATGCCAAGTTGACGAAGAGATAGCAGCAAGGGAGACAGGTGAATGCGTTCTGACAGAGGAAGATTGAGTGAAGGGGTAGAGGTCTCCCACACTATTGCAGCGCGTAAGAATTTTCCCCATATTGAGATCCTTCATAGAAAAATCAAAAGGGTCAAATTCGATAGACACGGAATTATTGCGAGTGAATTTTCTAACATAGATTAAAATTTTAATGATGTTGGGTGTGTAAAGGAGATGATTTAGGGAGAAAGCCGGGTGGGGATGTTTGGTATGTGTGTAACCGTAACCTTCAATTGGAATGCGATGATCATTGTCAACAGTAATAAATTGAGGACACTGTAACCGAAGCATTTGAGATAAGTTACCTGATGACCGGGCGAGGTGAGATGTGGCTCTGGTGTCCATGTACCAATTATCGTCGGGTTGTTGAAGATTCACGGTGATGAAGGCCTGACCCAAATCGGTGGGGGCCATGCTGGTGCCTTGCGGGTCTTCTTGGGACCGAGGCCGTGTGGGCTCGCCGCCGCTGGCCGATGGGCTCGCTGCTGTTGGGCGGGGCGGAGCCCAAAAGACCGGGTGACCAAGAAGCCTGCTGGAACTGGGCCCCTGCTGTTGGGTAAGGGCATGCAGGCGAGGCGAACAAAATATACTGTGAATATTCAGATAATATCCGCTAATAGTAATTATGTTTTAAGTAACTTAATTATGTAAATAAGAGAGTATAGAGGATACATATTATGGTAAATGGTTATTAGGTTGTTTTTTATACTTTGATTATCTTACTGATTTGTGATAATTCCGACTCATTTTTCTGAGACATCTTTATCATGCTTTTTTACTTTTGTCATGATTTTTTATACTGTTTTAAATTGTTTGTCCTTGTACCGATGGTCTATCGGAAACAATGTCTCTATCTCCTCAAGGTATCTCTCCATACCTCAGTGAAATTTCAATGCGTATGTTGTTGTAACTTAATTATGTAAATATTTTAAGTTATACTAATATATTAGCTTGGTTAAGTAAAAAAGAAATTGTAATAAATTACTCCTATTGAGAAAGCAAATCACATCACAAGTGTTTATGGTGGAAGAATGCTTGTTACCTACTTCTCCTCTTTAAAAGCCCTTTTATAAGTTCCCACTCTACTTCCTCCTCCATTCAACCTTCAAAGAGAGAGAAAGTTAGAGAGAGAAACAACCATCCATACATACACATCTACGTGTATGTATCTATATCTTGTTACTTAACAGTGCTTTGGGGGTACTACTGAAGGCTGTTTTTGGTTTGTTGAACAATCAATGAGTATGGAGAAGCATAAATGCAAGCTCTGTTCAAGGAAATTCTCTAGTGGCAAAGCTATGGGTGGTCACATGAGGTCTCATTTGAGGACTCTCCCTCTTCCACCTAAAACTCCGCCGCAGAAACAAGATTCCGGCGGCCGGAGCGAGTCAACTCTGTCACTCTATGAAGAAGAAGTGGAGGAAATTAAGGAAGAGAAACATTTGGGTTATGGGTTAAGAGAGAATTCGAAAAAGAGTTCCCGGGTTATAGATCCTGAGTTTTTGGATGCTAGATCAGCTGTACATCATGATAAAGATCAAAGTGAAACTGAGTCAACTAAGAAGCCAACAAGAAGGAGATCCAAAAGAACCCGAAGAATGTTCGAAAGGCATCCACGTGCACAAAGCATCCCGTGTTATCAGAAGTAAAAAAGGAGAAATCAGGTGAATTTGAACCTGTAAGTTCGTTTTCCGATACTTCCCCTGAAGAAGATATTGCTATATGTCTAATGATGCTTTCTAAAGATGTATGGAAAAATTCAATATTTAAAGATCAAAGACAAGGGAAGTACTACCAATGTGAGATTTGTAACAAAGTGTTGAAATCATCTCAAGCTTTAGGAAGTCATAAAACAATTCACAAGAAGAACAACAGTTCTAATTGCATTGAAGAACAGCACAAGAGGGGGAAATTGAGAGTGAAGAATGTGGATGAGAAAGTGCATGAATGTCCATTTTGTGGGAAAATATACGGGTCAGGTCAAGCACTTGGTGGGCACAAAAGATCACACATATTGAGTTCATCAATCACTGGTTCTTCATCATCAAAAGTTGGTGATAGTTTAATGGACTCAAGTTCTGGTAAATTTCCATATGGGTTTATAGATCTTAACATGCCGGCTCCAATGGAAGACGATGAAGAATTTAGCCAACCAGAGGTATCTGGAGTTTCTTGATCAATCAAACCATTAAAGCAGAGAGCCATTGGAGAGGTCAAAATTGTAACTTCTCATTTCTTTTCTTGTTTTCTTATTTGTTTCCATTATTCTTTAGTAATTTTGTTGAAGTGGGTTGTGCTTGTTATAGAAAAGTAATTGAATTTTGATCCAATTTTAGCGTTAGTTGTAAGTCACATTGGTTTGACACCTTCGCAAGCAATCTGAAATCAGTTGCAGAAACAAACTACTGACAGAGATTGGCTTTGGGGCC
Organism: Anisodus tanguticus; assembly: GCA_034509755.1. Taxonomy (NCBI): domain Eukaryota; kingdom Viridiplantae; phylum Streptophyta; class Magnoliopsida; order Solanales; family Solanaceae; genus Anisodus; species Anisodus tanguticus. Next base: position 19,870,395 of record CM067551.1, on the reverse strand, counting down.
CTAGCCTCTGCCTGTGCTGGGGTTGGAAGTGGGGGGGGGGGGATCCAAATGCTGGAGGGGTAGCATAAGTGAAGGACTTAAAATACTTTTTTTTTAAATAAATAATTTGATTTGAGATTAGCTTGAACCTAATTAGCGATAATTCATATAATTGATCCCGATTTACTTAGGAGTGAGGCAAAGTAATGTAGTTATTGTAATAGTGTGTGATTCAGGGCCGGAGTAGAAGCATAGATACGAGTTTGTGTAAATTCATTAGCTTTTATTTAAATATTATATTTGTGCTAAAAAAATCATCAAATATGTACATATATTGAATCTAAAACTCAATTATTAGCACGTGAAGTTTTTATTCTAAAGTTTAGAATCCATAAAATTGAAATCTTGATCCCACTTCTGATTTAATCTCAATTTACCTGAAAATAAGACAGTTACATGTAGGGATCTAGTAGCTCAGTTGATTGACTACTTTCACTTTCACTTTATTGGTGAGGGTTCGAATCCCCACGTTTTAATCTCATCTCCATTTTCCTTTCCCTACTTCCTATGTAATATATATATTTTTTAAAATAGACTAAGGTACATTAGCTATCGTAATGTAATATTCGGATCAATTTGCACGCAATTCAATTTATTTCACCCAATCTTTACTTTCTAGCACCAGTACGGGTGTCACGTACTCCCTTTATTTCAATTTATATGAAGGTAATTGATTGTGTATAATATTTTTTTAGAACTTGTGATTTAAAATAAATCACAGATATTTACGTAATTATACATTATTTTTATAGTAAAATGAGAAGTTTATAGTTAAATTGGACGGAGTAGTTTACATGAGTTATGTATTTTTGTCATTTTCTTTTAGGAATGTAGAAATACTCATTAAAATAATGTTGTATGGCATATGAGTATTGCTTGTCATAAAAGAACAGTGAATCAGTTTTTGGTATGGTGTCCAGTGGTTCGGGTCGCCCGCCCGCCCCGATCCAACATAAAAAAAAATTATCGATGTCGGGGTTTGAATTCGGGACGGTGCCCGGGATCGTCCCGCCCCATCCCGCCCCGCCCCGCCCCGCCCCCCCCCCCGCCCCGCCCCGCCCCGCCCCATCCCGCCCGTCCCGTCCCGCCAGCCCCCTTCCCCCTTTGCAAAAATAACCGTTGCAACAACGATCAAATTTCGATTTTGGCCGTTGTGCAACGGCTATAACGTCCATTTTTGCCCCCATCCCATAAACCCCCTAGCCCCTTAATATTTATTTTTAACCCCTAAGTTAATATACTTACACTTTAACCCTATTTCTCAACTATAAATACTTCATTTTCACCTCATTTTTCTCACAAATCTTCCTACAATCTCTCTAATCTCTCAATTTATCTCTCTATAATTCTACATTGCCTACTAATTTTATATTTTTTTGCTCATTTATATCAAAGTTAAAAAATTGGGAGTGAAGTTGACAACTAGCTTGAGGATCATCCATCAATCAAAGTTTCAATTTTCAACCTTGATTACACGTCGACGTTACATCGGCGTTTGGTACCTTCGTTCCTTCTTTAAATTATTATTGTTATTTTATTTTAATTATCGCACTTAATTTTATTATCTTTAATTATTTATTTGCATAATTAAAATGAAATGATTAAGATGTATGTTTAAGGGTAAGGGTGCGTCTTCTAGTAGGGATAACAAGGGGAGGGGTACTTCTTCTAGTAATCATATTCCTAGTCCCGATGATTTCATTGATTTCACTCATATAGATGAAACTGCTTTTTTTTTAATGATATACCATTAGATGATGAGATAGATGAACCAAACTTTCATTTAGACGATAATCTAGATAACACACCCACTAGTGCACCTCAACCTCAGGCTCAGACTGAGTCTAAAACTGAAACTGGAATGCCTCTTATTCCCCCTAGTATGAGTCGAGGCCCAACACAATGAAAACTAAAATCAGTTGCATGACATTTTTTTTTATAGGGACCAAGAGAATCAACTAGTTAGATGTAAAATTTGTACAAATATTTATAAATTTAAAATCGGAAAAGGTCAAGGTGAGACGGGAGATTTATTGAGACACGTACAAGGCGAGCACACAGCTAGGTGGAATCAATACCAGGCTAAAAAATCGGGCGTGCCAGCTGAGTTGGGATAATGTTCACGTAGTGTCTCCGACTAAGTAAAAGGTCAAATTAACTCGACGAGGGGGGGGGGGGGATTTTTGGTCCTAAATATGATAAAAATAAAGATAGGACAAATATGGCAAAATTAGTTGTGGTGGAAGGTTTGCCTTTTTCATTTCCTTCCTCTCTTGGTTTTATTCATTACATTCGAGAAACATATAATCGCGCTTTTAATGGTTTTCCTAGATCATGTTAGAAGGTATGTTTTTAAATTTGCAAGTGAATATCAACAATATTTACGTTATGCATTGTATCATTTTAATGGCAAAGTGGTTATCACTTCTGACATAGGCCGTAGTACTAACGGTAATGATTATTTAACGGTAACATGTCATTGGATAGATCAAAATTGGTCTATGCAAAAACGTATTTTAGCATATAGATATACTGATGATGTGCGTGCCATATTTATAACTTAGTTGTAAAGGAGACCTAAAACTTTTTGAAAGCATTCTTGATAAAATACAATTTGCTATAAGTTTTATTTTTAAAGGTAATAAAATACAAAGACACAAAGAGTATAAAAAAACTTGTCATGATTGTGAATTACGTTATAAAATTTTTTTAGAAGAAGTTTCGATTGGATGGAATTCTCTGTATGAGCAACTACTTGTTGCTTACGATTATAGACAACCTATAACTTTATTATTTAACACCCATAATAAAAATTCAAGGGATATGCTTGTAGATAATGATTGAGAAATTTTTTAGAACTTAATGGATTTCTAGAGAAAAATTTTCAAGCTACTAAAGAATTTTCCATATTTATTATTCTACTATTTCAAATATGTTATTTTATATAGCTCTAATATTTTTGTTACTTAATGAATATATGCAAAAACCAACTTATAAGACATCTATTGAAAAAATATTTAAAAAATTAAAAAAAATACTTTTTTTCTATTCCCACTATTTATATTATTGATGCGGTATTAAATCCGACTATTAAAGTAGACGGTTGTAAAGCACTAATAGAAACGATTTATGATTGTATAGAAGTACTTCCAACTAAAGAAGAAGTTACTCTAGCAATTGAAGAACCAACTCACAAACCAACTAAAGAAGAAGTTACGTCTTCGCTACAAGCTAATATACACACCGAATGCAAACAAGTATATATGTATTACCAACAACAAAGTGCAAATAATCAACCGACATGAAGACTTTTCGAAATATCGGAGTGCGTAACTTGTGTTGTATCATCTTCTACTACTTCAAATAGGAGAGCATATACGCAACCTTATATAAAACATGCGGTTTCCGAAGATCCTTAAGACATTGTAAGGAAATTAGAAAAAGTATGGTTAACTATGTAATTTTTTAATTGCAATTTGCTAGTATTCAAGGTCTTAGAAATAAAATGTTTAGTGGTTTAACTTCTTCACAAGTTAGCAAATTTGATGTATATGCCGGGTTTTGAAAATACAGCAAATATGCCTATGGTGTGGTGTTAACAGCTGGGCCTTGTGCTCTTTGCGGTTCTTTTGTTTTTGTAGGAATTAGATGTCAATGATGAAGGACATTGAAGACTTTAGGTCTTAAACATTTCACGTGAAAAGTTAAAATAAAAAAATTGTGAAAAAGAAGAAAACCCAAACCATGTGGAAAGATGAAATATTTTGAAATGAGTAATACATTTCTGATGATGGCCTAATGTAATTGATAATAATCCTGTTAAGATCAGTAACAAATAGTCTAGACAAGAGCGTACGTGATCGAACAGCAAAGTCGAAAGCCATGAATGTTTAATACTAGAGTTAGTATTATTTTTCCATTTTCTTTTGTTTTGCTTTAGATATTTAATATTCTAAGCTTACTGACTCCACTAATCAAGATTTATGTCTGATAGACTTACTAAAACCTAAAGTGTTTCCCACTAAAAAGTTACATATCTCCCTATAATTTGAATTAAAATTTTAATTATGAGTGAAAATATCTCAATTATCTCAGCTACACTTTTTTTTTGGGTGGAAGTACCACATATTCGCAAGATACATCAAATGTGGAAGATTTATTATAGTGACTATTCATTCTTCTATTCTTAAAATTTTCCTATGAGGAGTGATTTGGAAACTTTGCTTTTGAAAAAAGTTTGTGCAGTTGCAGAAAAAGGTAAAAAGATATTTTGACCTCAAATTACTTAAACACACACACACACACACATATATATATCCGTATTAAAGAAGCAATCACACGCAATTAAAGAAAAGGATTACAGATATAGAAACTTAAATCCTTTGCACATTCATTGTTAATTGTAATCTGCAATTGCCTAGCACATCAAGATACTACTAGTAGAAGGAAAAGCCAATCACGGATATCAGAGAAAATTCAGCCATTCAATTCATATATGAATTTTAATTTTTAATTAAATGTGACGGATTAATTCCTTAACAACTGCATGCCATTACCACTAGCTTTGCTCTTTATTTAGTTAAATCTTTTGAGTTTTTCTTATTTACACAATCAATTTTTTTATTAGGTAATCATATACAGATTCTATATTAATTAGTAATAACTTAATAAAAATGATATCTAATTTGCACGTTAGAATTCATTAAAAGTTATAATATATTTTAAAATTGTCAATGTATATTCCTGATAGAGTCCAGAAGCGGATTCAGAATTTGAAATTATGATTTCTTCCGGTAACCTCAAAATATTAACTATAACTGCGTTCATAATTAAAATATTTATATATATCTAGTGAATATTTTAATACATATACAAGATTTAAATAAAAGCTATGCGTTCTCCTGAACCTGCAGCAGCACTCTCCATCCGCCACTGCTTATAACCTAATTTTGTTTAGATTTCAAGTTACTTATGTGTAAAAGATGCACATAATCATTCATTTATAAATAATTATATGTAAATTATTACAACAAACAGTAATTGACAACGTCATATAAATGATAACCAATGCTCTATTAATAGTTAAACGATATTGATAATATAATTTTTTTAATACTATATATATACTCTCTTTAGGCTTTTTAACTAATTGATGTTACAATTATGTCAATTAAGAAAGAAAATTGATGTCCTCCGGGGCATAGCTGGATGGCAAAGGAGGGAAACTTAAATCCAGCTGGAGGCTTGCAGCGTGGGTTCGAACTTTGATGGGAGCAATTTGTTCTCTTCTGGGTATGACCTTGTAGGTGATATCAGTTGCTCTGTTTTCAAACCCTGGTCATTTAGACATATCCCGCGATTTACTGATAGTAGTGCTGAGGGACCACTATATTCAGAAATAGTCTGGCATAAGCCGGGAAGCTGGATATAAAAAAAAAACAATGAAAAAAAAAAAAAGTAAACAGTAGTGAGAAACAGAAAAGTAACAAGGGCGTGATCTGGTCAGTTGTAGTTTCTGGCAGTCACATCTGTCCACAGATGGAGAAGAACTACTACTACGGACTAATCCATATACACCAAATGCTTGTGTCTTGAAATTATTTGGCTCTTCAGTTTTTGATATATTCACACATGTACAACGTATTTTGAAGCTATATTTTGAGTATAGTTTTTTGTTACTAAAATACTATTAGAAGTATGAGTTAATTTTATTCGAAAAAAATACTTCAAAATTTTAATTTCTTAACGTTAATTTTATACTGAAATACTTCAAAATTCTATACACTAAATTTTATACGAAAAAGATCACCTAACTTTAATTTCTTGTGTCCTTTCAGTATTTGAACCCGATCTCTCATGATTTATTCTAATTTTACTGTCAACTAGGCAACATCCATGGGTACGAGCTACTGCATAACATTTTTGGCCATGCTTCAAGAAACTACTATGTAGTAAGTATTTGTCTTAAAAGTAACTTTGGAGTCTAGTGTTGAATTCTTCATCATTCAATAGATAGATTTAGAACAAGATAAGAGTAGAAGTAGCAGAAACACTAGCAGTAACAGTAGGAAGAAGAAGAATAGAGTAGAGAGAAAGCAATGTAGTGAAATGTGTTGTATTGTTATTATTCATTGAATCACTGATTTACAATGTGTATGTGGTTGTATTTATAGATTATTTAGTTAGTTAGGCATTAACTATATTAACTACTTCTTTAACTAAGTCTTTAACTAACTTCTTAACTAACTAACTAACTAACTAACTTTAATTCTGGTTAATTATCTCAACAACCCCCCTCAAGCTGGATGCTGTAAAGATGTTCAGTAATTCAAGCTTGGAACGCAGATATTGGTGTTGAAGTCTGTTCAGTCCTTTGGTAATTGGCTGTGTTGATGTATTATGGCTTCATAGTTCCTTTTTGATTTTTTTTCTTATGAAATGTAGGTCTATTTCTCTGTGTTTAGTTCTCATGAAACATAGGATTTGCAACTATTTGGATGGCTGATATGTTGTCAGTGAATATTGTTACTGGTAAGTTCATTTTGATCTCAATTTCCTCTAACATGCCAAGTATCTATGTCAATTCAGCAATTGTTCCTGCTAGGCTTCTGTATTCTAATTCAGTTGAGCTTCTAGATATTGTAGATTATTTCTTGGATTTCCATGAGATAAGTGAGTCTCCAAACTTGACAATATATCCCGTAACTGATTTCCTTGTTTGAGGACAGGCAGCCCAAATAGCATCACATTATGATGTTACTATCTCCTGTGAGTGCTAGACATTAGTATACATTGTCCAGGCTGATTCTTGATGTATCTGACTATTCTGAGGGCAACATCAAAATGTGACTTCTTTGGTTGTTGTAAACACTGACTGAGTGTTTGTACATTGTATGCTATATCTGGTCTTGTGACTGTGAGGTAAATGAGCTTTTCTATCAGCCTTTGGTATGAGCTAATGTCTTGTAGTAATGTATCTTCTGTCTTGGTCTTGTTTCTTCATGTTTCTTGACCCTTTTGGATATGATCATCATATTCTTTAGTAGTCAGTTTTATACCGTAGTCAATAGGTGTGTTGATAGGTTTAGCAGCAGCCAAACCAAGCTCAGAGATAAGTTCTAAAGCATATTTCCTCTGGTGCATAAGAATCCCCTATTCTGATCTTGCAAATTATATTCCCAGAAAGTATTTTAATTCTCCCAAATCTTTCATTTTGAAGGATTGTTGTAAGGCTTGTTTTGTCTCTTCTATTTGTTCCATATGATCTCCAGTTATTAGCATGCCATCCACGTAGACTAACACTAGAGTTATCCCTTTATCAGTTTTCCTTATGAACGAGGAATGATCATATTCTGACTGTTTGAACTTCATTTATAATAATGCTATTGTAAGTTTGAAGTTCCATTGCCTTGGAGCATGTTTTAGTCCATATAAGGATTTAATCAGTCTACATACTTGTTTATCCCCCTGGCTGATAAATTCTTGAGAAAGTTCCATATATATTTCATCATGTAGATCCCCTTATAAGAAGGCATTATATACACCCATTTGGTGTATATGCTAGTGTCTAGATGATGTAATAGATAGAATTGATCTGACAGTTACTATCTTTATTACCGGAGAGAAAGTTTCATAGTAGTCAATCCCTTCTTTTTGGTTGTATCCTTTTGCCACCAGTCTAGCTTTTAATCTTTCAATTTCTCATATTTATTTGTACTTGATATTGTAGATCCATTTACACCATATTGGTGCTTTGGCTTCATGTAGAGAAACAACATCCGATGTGTGATTATCCTGCAGTGCTGTAATTTCTACCTTCATGGCCTCTACCCACCTTGGATCTTTGGATGCCTCAATATAGTTTCTACGCTCAGTTACTTCTGAGAAGGCAGCGAAGAAGGCTTTATACTTAGGTGAGATTGTTTCATAAGATATGTAGTTAGCTATAAAATATGGAGTAGTTGTATTAGACTTATTTGTGATGAAGTCTTTAAGTCGTATTGGCGGTTGTTTAGACCCGATAGATTTTTTTATGAAGGCTGTGTTAGAGGGCTGGTTCTGTGTGACTTGTGTTATAGGTTGTTGTATTTGTATGGTGTCATTGTGATTTGTGTCTGAAGTTGAATTTTCAGTCGAATAAGTGTGTTGCACATTTTGTGGTGTATAAAGTATTTGGTCTGACTCTTCATCTGTATTAGTCTGAGAACCATGTATAGATCAAGACATATATATATATTTGAAATAAAAGAGTCATCATCAGACTTACCCCACTGATTGTGCAGAAAAGTTTGTTCTTCTTTGAAAGGGAACTCAGTTTCCCTGAAGCTCACATCTCTATTCACAAAAAAACATTTTGTTTTGAATATCATACAGAATATACCCCCTTTGTATTTCAGAATATCCCATCATAACACAAGTTTTTGATCTTGGTTGTAGTTTATCAGTTACTGTCAGGTCTTTAGCATAACATAGACAACCTGTTTATTAAGGTGTTATTCCAGTAGTAGATGAGGATAATCTGTTTATTAAGTATACAACAACTTGTACACATAACCCCCAGAATTTTAAAGGAATGTTAGCATGAAATCTCATTGCTCTTGTTATTTATAGTATGTGTCTGTGTTTTCTTTCAGCCACACCATTTTGCTGAGGTGTATAAGCACAAGATCTTTGATGTATAATACCTAATTTTAAAAATAAGTTGTTGCATACATCATTAACAAATTTTGTTCCATTATCAGTTCTTATTATTTTCACTATTTTATTGAACTGTGTAAGCACAAAGGTTAAGAACTGTTTAATTACAATACAAACATCTATCTTAAATTTGAGCAAGTATATCCAAGTCATTCTTGCAAAGTCATCTACTGTAGTCAGAAAAATATTTGTGACCATTGTGAGTTTGTACCTTATTGGGTCCCCAAACATCCATATGAACAAGATCAAAGCTAGAAGTACTTTTGTTATTACTAACTGGAAAAGGAAATCTACACTGTTTAGCACATGGACACACATTATCTTTATAGTACTAGCTATACCATCACAATATGCTCTAATTACTTTGCTTAAAACAGTACTAGATGTATGCCCAAGTCTTATGTGCCACAATTTTATTTCTTCCTCAAGCATTGCAACATGTTCCTTAACTTTTCTCACAGTTAGTCCTAGATTCAAATGATCACTTATATTTTTTTTTCATTGGTTGATTCATTAACATGTATAAACCATCTTGCAATCTACCAATCTCCTTCACCCCCCCCCCCCCCCCCCATTGTAAAGATCCTGAAATAATCAGAAATCAGGGTAGAACTGTAATTCTTTGGTAAGTTGTGATACAAACATTAAGTTGAAATTAAATTGTGGTAAATAGAACACATTGTTAAGTGTACTTCTGTTAGATATAATACTAAACCATGTATGAGTTACACTTACTTTCTCTCCATTAGGTAAATGTACTTTCTTGGATTCAGTAGAGTTTACAATTATAGTAGCTTTATCTAGCATTTGTATATCAGAAACCATGTGATTAGTAGCTCCAGTATCTATAATCCATTGTTTAAGTATATTGGCTACTAGAAAAGATTTATGACTATTCATATCTACTGCATTTGCAGATGACTGAGTAGTATTTGAACCTTGTGGCTGAGTAGTTGTAGATTGAATCATGTTGGATTATGCATTCACATTGTTACTCAGTAATTCTACAATCTGCTCATACTGGTCTTTAGAAAAAATGGGTGCTCCTATAACTTGCCACTATTCTGAGTTTGTTACTGCAGTAGACTTATCATTCATGCTACTGATTTTACATATTTTTCAGTCCTATCCTCATAGCCATCTGAATACACATTGTGAGCAGCATGTTCTTTCCTTTTTGTCCTGAAACTTGGAGGATACCCAACCACTTTATAACAGTACTCATTGGTATAACCCTTCATCTTACAGACTTCACAATACAAATTAAAGTTTTTCTTGAATTTTTGTGGGTTTATACCAGCTCTAGAGTACATTGCAGTAGGGTCATGACTGACATTATGTCCAAATCCACTAGGACCAACACCTAACAATCCAGCAGATTTAGTAGTAATAGATTTTTGGTTCTCATCACTAGTAATCATATAGTATGCCTTATTAACAGTAGGCAATGGAGACATTAACAAGATTTGGCTTCTTGTTTGCATGTAGTTCTCATTTAATCCCATTAAAAACTGATACAATTTTTGTCTTTGGTGATATTATACAAACTCTTTAGACTTAGGACATCCACAACTAGGGGGAGGTACTAAAGACTGAAATTCTAACCATAATGTCTTGAGTTTGGAAAAATATTCAGCTACACAATGAACTTCCTTGAGTTAAAGTGGCTATTTCTCTATGTAGATCATAAGTTCTTGACCCATCTACTTTATCAAATCTCTCTCTTAAGTCTTCCCATACTTCATAAGTTGTGTCTGCATATAGTACACCACTAAGTAATCCATTTGACACTGAGTTCATCAACCAAGCCTGAACTACTGCATTAACTCTATCCCACTGATCCCACCATTCTTCTTCATAGTTTTCTTTCTTACATTTTCCATTTACAAAGCTCAGTTTATTCCTATCAAGTAGTGCAATCCTCATAGATTTGCTCCATAATGCATAATTTTCATAACCAAGTAATTGAAATGATATGAGGGATACCCCACTCACATATGAGGATTGAAGAAATACTGGATGATTGTGGTCTATTGTTGTAGTGATTTCAGGATTTCTTCTCACTGTTGGATTGGTGTTTTCAGTTGCAGGTGCATTTGTGTCCATTGTAAGATATGATTCAGAAGTTGTAAATTTGAATTAGTATTCAGAGATGAGCACTGAGATGTATTTACATCACCAGATTCAGATTTCAAATTGTGATGGAATCTGACTTTATCAGATGTCAAGAACTAAGAAGATGATAGATTTGGATGTTCAGACACACAATTCAGAATTAAGAAGATGAGAGAAATCTCAAGAACAATATAAACCTATATTCTGAACTATGTTTAACAACTAGTAAACTCAGAGAAATTTCTGTGTGACAAAATTTTTGTTAAGTCTCTATGTCAAGAAATTATCAGAACTCAAGATGAGTATGATTCTCAGAATCAAGATGAGAAGTAATACAATGAATCAGATGAATATGTTCAATAATAGTTTGAAGAACAAAAACCAGATGTAAGGAATAGAAGAACAGAAGAAGAACATAATTGCAAAAGATGGAAACATGTAACTGAACCAATAGATTGTCTTCAATAGTCTTGCGAAAGAAAGACAATCATCGAGCCTTTGATGAAACTATGATATCATGTTGAATTCATCATTCAGTAGATAGATTTAGAACAAGATAATAGTAGAAGTAGCAGAAGCAGTAGCAATATCAGTAGGAAGAAGAAGAAGAAGAGAGTAAAGAGAAAGCATGTAGTGAAATGTGTTGTATTGTTATTATTCATTGAATCTCTGATATACAATGTGTATGTGGTTGTATTTATAGATTATTTAGTTAGTTAGACATTAACTATATTAACTACTTCTTTAACTAAGTCTTTAACTAACTAACTAACTAACTAACTTCTTAACTAACTAACTAACTAGCTTACTAACTATCTTTAATTCTTGTTAATTCTCTCAACATCTAGTAATTTATATTTGTCTAATTAATCACGATTTTTGAATATGCGACTAATTTTCAATTACACGCTCTAAAAATAGCGTCAACTTTACCCCTTTTCATGGGAAAAAACAGTTTTAGCTTTTAAGAATCTTGACCAAATGTGATAAAGCTCGTATCAATCATATGAAGGACATGAATATCAGAAATTTGAAATTCTTAATGTTGCTATTTCACTGTTTGAGCCATTATATTAATCGCCCTCGCATGTCATGTTTAGCAAGGTTTCTTAAGCTCAAATTACACCCTAATGGAAACATTATATAAAACACTATTTTGTATTCTTTTAATAATTTTAAAATTGAAATTCTTGAGAATTTTTTGACCCCAAATTTATCTTGTTCTTCCTAAAAGACCCACATCTAACAAAGATAAATTAGACTTAAATTTTTTGGCTGTAAACTTGTTGACAATTAATTAGCTCGACTACTAGTTCCTAAAGTTTGGCTTGAGTTGAATTTTGGTCCACAAAGTATCATTTACTAGTTGGTATCTGAGTGGTCCTCAAATCAACAGCTTTCAAATATTTCAATCTCGTGCGAGAATCATATGATGAAGCTGGAAGGTAAAGGTGGAATAAAATAACACCATAATCACAAAAAAGAAAAAAGTTAAAATAGCAAACAGAATTGTTGATCCAAAAAATATATGAAAAAAGAGTAGAAGATGAAGGGAGGAAAGACACTACAAGAAAGTATAAAATTGGCAATAAAACTTTAGCAATAATTGAAAGAAATAATCCCTTGATTATTTTCATTAATGAATGAATATATATACAATTTACAATTTCCATAATATGGAATCCTATTCCTATTTGAAAGAAATAATCCCTTGATTATTTTCATTAATTGAAAGAGTATATATACAATTTACATATTTCCATAATAGGAGAACCCTATTCCTATTCTACTCCTAAAACCTTATTCTACTTGGACACTAACTATACAATTATGGTAATATAGTTATGATAAGTATACAATAATAATTACAACCAAACTTTACCTAAACTAGGACACTAAACCGTGATATACACGATTGATATATACCATGTATATCACGGCCCAACAGTCCAATTATCCGAAGGCAGCCCGTGATATACACGGCGTATATTTCGTGTATATCACGGGTATATTTAACATATCTAACACACCCCCCGCAGTCATAGCGGACGGTCTTCGCACACTGAGATTGTCCCTAAAATCTTCAAAAAGGACCGAGGGAAGACCCTTTGTAAAGATGTTAGTAATTTGATACCTGGACGGGACATGACAGACGCGTACTTGACCACGAGCAACCTTTTCGCCAACAAAGTGAATGTCCATCTCGATATGTTTAGTGCGTTGGTGCTAAACCGATTACCAGAAAGGTAGATGGCACTAACATTATCACAATAAACCAAGGTCGCCTTTTGAATAGGACAATGAAACTCTAACACCAAATTACGTAATCAACATGATTCTGAGACCACATTAGCTACCCCTCGATAATCAGCCTCGGCACTGGATCAGGACAAAGTCGACTGACGTTTCACAGACCATGAGACCAAATTATTGCCAAAAAAACATACAATAACCAGACGTAGACCGTCTGTTGTCCGGACAGCCACCCCAATCAGCATCTATATACGAGACAAGTGTGGACGTCGATGAAGGATATAAATGCAAGCCATAGTCAAGTGTACCTGAATATATTGAATGATGCGTTTGAGTGCATTCATGCACACAACCCTGGGATCATGCATAAATAAGCACACCTGCTGTACGACATAAGTAATATCTGATCTCGTGAATGTGAGATACTGAAGGGCCCCTGCAAGTCTGCGATAGCAGGTCGTGTCCTCGTATGGTGCGCCGACTGTAGTACCCAATTTGGATTTAGTATCAACTGGAGTGGAAGTGGACTTACAGGATGACATCCTAGCCCTCTCAATGATCTCGGCTGCATACTTCCTCTGTGACAAGAACAATCTACCTGCATGACGAGTGACAACAATCCCCAAAAAATAACTCAAGGGCCCCAAATCTTTTATAGCAAACTCAGAACTGAGCATTATCATGATAGACCGGCGTAAGGCATCGGAAGAGGCAGTCAAGATAATATCATCCACATATAATAGTATATAAGCCAAGGACGAACCACGACGATAGTTGAACAAGGAATTATCCGACATGTTGTGAGTGAACTCAATAGTCGAAACATAGTCGACAAACCTCTTATACCAGGCCCAGGGGGACAGCTTAAGTCCATATAAAGACTTTTTCAACAAACAGAAATGATGAGGATATTTAGGATCCCTAAACCCCAAGGGCTGATGCATATAGACTGTTTCCTTGAGATCACCATGTAAGAAATTATTCTTCACATCTAACTGATGAATGGGCCATGCTTTCGAAAGAGCCAAGCTGAGCACAATGAGAATGGTAGCCGGCTTGACCACTGGACTAAACGTCTCCCCACAATCCACACCAACCTGTTGAGTCTTACTATCACCCACAAACCGAGCCTTATTCCTTGCAAACGAACCGTCTGAATTATCCTTATGAGCAAAAATCCACATAGACCTAATAATATTAATACCAGATGGACATTCACTTTGTTCACGAAAAGGTTGTTCCTGGTCATGTACGCGTCTGCCATGTCCCATCCAGGTATCAAATTGTCGACATCTTTACAAAGGGTCTTCCCTCGATCCTTTTTGAAGATTTTAGGGACAGTCTCAACATGCGAAGACCGCCTGCTATGACTGCAGAGGTGTGTTAGATATGTTAAATATACCCGTGATATACACGGAATATACGACGTATATCACGAGCTGCCTTCGGATAATTGGATTGTTGGGCCGTGATATACATGGTGTATATCACGGTTTAGTGTCCTAGTTAAGGCAACGTTTGGTTGTAATTATTATTGTACACTTACAATAATTGTATTACCATAATTGTATAGTTAGTGTACAAGTAGAATAAGGTTTTAGGAGTAGAAGAGCATATATACAATTTACATATTTCCATAATAGGAGAACCCTATTCCTATTCTACTCCTAAAACCTTATTCTACTTGGACACTAACTATACAATTATGGTAATACAATTATGGTAAGTGTACAATAATAATTACAACCAAACTTTACCTAAACTATGACACTAAACCGGGATATACTCGGTTGATATACACCATGTATATCACGATCCAACAGTCCAATTATCCGAAGGCAGCCCGTGATATACACGGCGTATATTCCGTGTATATCACGGGTATATTTAACATATCTAACACTATTCTATTCCCAAAACCCTATTCTATTTCTACAAGACTTCTATGATATGACTCATTGATGCCATTTTTTATTAACACCGGTTTTACAATATCGTTTTTCATTAACGTCAACGTTAATGAAAAATGACATGGATAAGCTATTTTGGTGACGGTAATGACATAAATGAGCCAAACTATTGACGAGTGACATAAATGAGCTATTTTCAATTGTTCAGTGTCATATTTGAGCTTTTTCCTTATTAGTAATAGTGGGAAAAATTTAAAGTGTAGAAAATACTGAATTCGAATGTTTACTTTGATAGAGGAAACAATCATATGGAGTTTAACTTTTGAATAGCTTGATGAATTTTAATTCTTGAAGTTTGTATAGAAATGAGGTAGTGTCAAACATGTTGGGACATCCCAAAAGGAAAAAGTATAAGTACATAAATTGGGATGGAGTAATATTCGGGCAGCTGGCATGGTCATACCTAAAGCTCTAGACTTGAACTTACACACTGGACGTTAAACAATATTAAAATTTACCACACACGTATAAATCTATAATAAGTTCTCACCTATTTTGTTAAAAAAAAGGTTCTCACTTACTGTGAGAAAGTAGTAGTAGACTAGTAGTAGATGCATTGCTTCTCTACTCTCATCGGATTAAAATTATACATCAGCGTATTGTGGGGGCTCTATTGTCTCTTTCGAGTATAGCTGTGCAAACTGAAGTTTTCATAGATACCTTTGTTGGATTTTGGCTACTATCAAGTTTATCTGGTATCTTTATCAGTTTAACAAGCAAGTTTTTTGGTTTTGGCATTTTTCTTTTTCTTGTCTGCCAAATTTGATGTTTAAGAATTTCAAAAAAGAGTGAAGTATATGTAAACTCCAAATTTACTTTCAACTCTTTTTTGCTTTTGGGCATGGCAAGAATGCCAAGGGAGAGTTCAGGATCTCATGTTATAAGTTTGTTGGAAGTGATGGAATGATTTTCTTTTGTTGGAGTAATAATGAGTAATGGTTCCTTGCAATCTGACCAGAACTTTATAGGAAAAGCTAAAGTTTCTGGCTGTAATAGTAGCCGCTATGAAGTTGAAAGATTAGTTTTTGCTTTGCCTATCCAGGTATTTTGAAGCATCATGTGTTCTGTTACTTGATATATTTTAGGATGGAGGTGCACCAATTGATATTTGGAAGTCAAGGTATTCAACTTCTTACTATGGATGCAGTGAGAGAGGCCCTCGTTTTGCTTGTTCGTAAATGCTTTTGCGTGGTTTCTTCAGTATTTATTGTCCTAACTGTTTATGATGTTGTCACTCATATCATGCATTTTGTTTAGGCAATGTTATTTGGTTGGTCATTATCTGAAAGTGAGGGCTTAGATGTTTTCAATTTCAATGCTTAAGCCATCTTATATGGGTTATGGAAATCGGTTACTTACATCTTACATTATGATCTCAACTATAATGTAATCATATGCTCTACAGATAGGTAGAAAAAAGTAGAGTAGCCTGATTGAAGCAATTGAGTGAGAAGAGATCGTGACAGAACTGGTTCCTCCATGCCAGAAGTATATGACCTTTGTTTCTTATTATTTGGCATGGAAGGATGTGAAAGAGAGTCAGCTTGTCAGCATCCAACTTCTAAGGATTGATGAGGTTTCTAACATTTTCACTTTTGTTTCCCACACTCTTTTATTCCCTAAGAAGGGGAGCCTTGGAATAACTGATAAAGTTGCTGTCATGTGACCAGGAGGTCATGTGTTCAAGTCGTGGAAACAACCTCTTGCCGAAATGTGAGGTAAGGCTGCGTACAATAGACCCTTGTGGTCCGGCCCTTCCCCCCGGACCCTGCGCATAGCGGGAGCTTAGTGCACCGAGCTGCCCTTTTACTCTTTTATTCCCTAAAGGAACTAAATAGTCTTTTTTAGTCTTTGACCATCACTCTGCTGGCGTTCCCTTTAATTGCATGGCTAAAACATAAAGAAAAGTCCTGTTTCTGAAGTTGGTGAACTTGAACTTAGGGTTGCGTCTAATATTGACTATTGAAGTGTAGATATAGAAGCCTGGTTAAGTTGGTGATCAATTTTCTCTTGGTGGATCGGGAATGCCCGACATCTCAATTTATCCGGTAAACTACTAGGGGCTCATGTAGCCTATGCTGGATTAATCGTATTCAGGGTTGGAGCAATGAACCTATTTGAAGTGGCCCATTTCGAAGACTTTGACTTTGAACTGGCGCTAGCCCTGGGCATAGATTCGGGGGACAAGTCTAATTCATCAACAATTGGGCTTACCGACTCTACTTCAACTGCACTTCCTGAAGCTGATGGATGTACGCTCAGATGAACACTTTTTTGTTCCTATTAACGAAACATCTCCTTTTTCTTCGCTCTTTCAGAACCGGTACAGAAATAAGTGCTTTTTCTACATTGTTTACCTTCGTTACTGGGGGTTTCGGGGAAAACCTATGTGGGGCAGGTCCAGGAGCGAGCAATGTCTCCGATGTGGAAATCAATAGAATTATTGATATAAAACGACGTATTTTAATCGAATGGGGCAATTAGATTGAAACCACTTATGGAAACAAAGGGAAAACACACTAATTCGTGATTACCTTCTCTCTCTTGCTTTGTGGTCTTGTGTAAAGCCTTTCTGCCTATCTATTTTTTTTTCTCTTTATTCAAAGTAAGCAGATCGAAAGCACAAAAAGGAATGTCTTAGCGTGCCGCCATTTCTTTCTTTCAATATTGCCTTCACTTCACTTCAAGACGCTATTTACCAAGGAAAGACTTACCCTTTTTAATGCAAAATCATTGATCTTAGGTACTTAGGCTCTAAGTTTACATGGCGAGGGCAAAGTTTCCAAGGTTCAGTCGTGTGTATTAGAGCCCATAAGAACTTGGAGTCCTTATTATGGTGAAGATAAGGTAAGACTGTGATTCTTTCTCAAAAAACAGACCGAACGCCTTCGAGTTATTGGAGTTCTTCACCGGTGCTCGCCAGATGTATCACTCATCTCGCTCCCCACGGAGTGGTAAGGAGTCTTCTTGTGTGTTATAATCTTTACGGGAATGATCGCATATGTTGGTTGAGAATTGCTCGGGAATTCATTGATAATGACGTCCCCTTTTTTTTACTATATGAAATCCACACTTTGACACCAGAGATTACGTAACGAATAGATACTTCCGCATGGGCATAATCTATTTTCTATTTAAATACATTACGAGATGTTTTTCCATACTTTTCGCATTCAGTAATCTTGACAATTTAAGATCCACTTTCGGTTATTTGATCACTTATGCAGGGGGAGCTCTTTTTCAAAGGCGGGCGGAACTTCACTCTTTTATAGGAGAGCTGCCTACGTACCTTTTCTTTTCAGCAAAAAAAAATAATCAAGTCCCACGTAGTTCACAGTTAATCAGTTGAATAGATCGAGTTTAAAAACCAAATAGAACAATCTCAAATAGACCAAGATCCAATTTCGGGTCATTTCTTGGTGAATATGATCTGCCATAATCTCTTCGATCCCTTCATTTATGTGCCAGAATAGAGAGAGATTTGGTAGGAAAGTGAAAGTCCTGCAGCAGTTAGTTGCTCGGCCTTAGTCTTGGTCTGATCTCAGACTTCAATCAACCCCTTCGTACTTTAGAAGAAATTTAGTCTCTTTTTTTAGGGGGGGGGGGGAGCAGAGCAGTCAAAGAATGAACCAAACCAAATGATTATTCTAGAATGACTATTCCTCACAATTGCTCCTTGTGATGCAGTGGAACCAAGACAATTAGGATCACTTGTTCTTTCCAATGAAATAGAACGCCAACCTTTGTTGAAGCTCTGCCTTCCTTTGGATATCAGTAAGGAGAGGTTGTTCTAATTTCGGAACCAAAATGACGCGTGGTTACTTACGTTACGGTCTTCAGCAGGCAGCCTACACTCTAGGCGGCTAGGAAGGCTCGCTAGACCAGCAGCCAGACCAAGAATGAATGTGTAATGATGGTGATAGAGTTGTAGCTTTGCTTTCTGAAAGAGTAATTTTCTCGTTATCAGAGAGAAACAGAAGTGGAAATAGCCTATTGCAAAAATGTGAGTTAAGACTGCGTACAATAGACCCTTGTGGTCCGGCCCTTCCCCGGACCCCGCGCATAGCGGAAGCTTAGTGCACCGGGCTGCCCTTTTTTTAGAGAGAAGCAGAAGCCTCTTTCATGACCCATGGCCCAGTGTGTCACTTGATTTAGCATTTGTAGAAGAAAATAAGTAGGGTTGGGCTGTTTTTCCGATAGGGAAAGAGACAGGGAGGGGGAAATGGCGGCTGTCCGTGCACTCTCCGGAACTGACGCATCCCTCTACGTTGAGATGCACCATGTTGATAGGAATCGGCAAAGACCTTCTTGTACACATCCTCGAGGGCAGCATTCATGGAAATCATCACTACTTTCTCCATATCCTTTGTCTCATTGTTTATCTCGTAATCATTTGATTCCGCTCCTAAAGCTAGGTCCTATTCCTCTCGCCCGCCCGCCACCAGTGGAAGCAAGCTAGCTAGTTAAGATGTCTAAACCAACTCCGCATGCCCCAAATCGGTCATGGCGGTATCATGCCACACTTGATATTGAGAAAGCGGGTCAAGAATTGCCAGCGAAGGATAAGTTTCTAATAAAATATGTTGCATGTATATAGCTGGTTTATGAACAAAAGTATCCTTACTTACACACACATATATGTAGCAGTTATCGATTACAGTTAATCTGAACTCAGCAGTCTCTAGATGACTGCATTCATATCAACTGAGTACCGGAATACTGCATTTTTCTATAACTGTGTGTGACTCTAGAATTAGTATAACTTGAAACTGCACTTGACTTGGTGTTTGAGTTCCTCAAACAACTCAAACATAGGATTATTCACGGGATTGACCATTCATACTTGGGTAATTTCTTGTGCCTGTTCCATTGGCAAAACATTGCACGTTAGCACCACGTATGGATAAATAAAGCTAATCTTGTACCTCCGACAACTAATTTCTTGTGAGCTGTATGATAAACAAAATGGCATTCCAAAGTCCAGGCTTGCTTTTTTTTTTTTGAGAATGTAACATGTTTGTGTGTGTATATATATATATATATATATATATATATAAAGACTACAAACCTGTGTAGTCCCCCTAATTACAGATTACAAAAGTATAAGCATCTGATCCTGTGTCATCTCACAAAGATTATAATACATCAGAGATTGATTCATTATCTTCTAAACCTATTCCTTTACACCAAAAGTAGAACAATCCTAAACTCTTCATTTTAATCTTCTGGAAATGGTTTGCTTTGTCTTCAAAACATGTTTGGTTTCTCTCTTCCCAAATTGTCCACCAAATGCCAGTTGTAATAATCTTCCATCTCATTTTCTGAATCGCATTACTGCCTTCTCTGTTCCAGCGTGCTAGCACATCAACTATCTTACTTGGCATGGTCCAGAGAATCCCCCGTAATTGAGGAACATCCTCCGTAGTTCAGTCAGTTTACAATGCAAGAACAGATGATTAATTGTCTCAGGTTCCTCACCACATAAAAAACAACTGGAACATGGATGATCTCCGCTCTTACAAAGATTGTCCACTGTGAGTTCTTTTCCTCTAGCTAGTAGCCAAGTAAAACAAGATACTTTATAGGGGATTTTGACTTTGCATATCATCTTCCAAGGCCAACACCCAATCTGATTGTTAAAAATGTTGAATTCTTTGTAGGCAGATCTGACTGAGAATTTTCCTTGATTATTTGCTTGCCACTTGATGCAATCCTCAGAAGTTATGATTCCTGTGAATAGCTCTAGAGTTTTGAGGAACTCTGTCAGCGTATCAGTTTCCGAATCATTCAAGCATATTCTAAAGATCAACTTCCATCCTTGGCTGCTCCATACCTCATCAATTGTTGCATGTTGCTGTTGAGATAAAATATGAAGATCTGGAAAGAGTTATTTCATAGCTCCTTGACCTAGCCATTTATCCTCCTAAAATGATATCTTTATGCCATTTCCAACTTTAAATCTTACCTTGTTCATGAGTTTAGGCCACAAGTCCAGGCTTGTGATGATTAAGTTGTAAGGGTCATAAATCATCTATCAGTTTCTAGGTTACCAAATTGCTATGCTCATCCTAGCAAGAAACTGACAAAAATAACTTCTCTGCCTTTATCCCAAACTAGTTGGGGACTGGGGTCAGCTATATGAATTTTCTACACTGTTCTGCCCCATTTGGGCCCGCTTAATCTACTACTCAATAATTTGTCTTTTACGGCAAATTAAACATTCTCTTAAGCTAGGGATTCCCTAATTTGCACGACTATCTGTACATTATTATACAATCTCTAAACAAGCTTAAAAGATTATTGTCATACACAGGACCTGATGTAAGTGTACCAATACCGACTAACTCTATCTCCAGCTAGTTTGTATCTCTATTCTCTTTTACGGATACTTTGCTTTTTTTGTGTTCTGTCTTTGTTAAGTCCACATAAACTCCAAGAAAATTGTAGGTTTATAACTTCTTTCCATAATATTTTAGGTCTAGCATATTCCCTTTAGCACCTCTAGTAATCATGGTGTTGCACTGACAGACTGGTACATTTGGATGTCTATACGGGACATGAATATTCTATCTTAAGCGCGCTTCTCTCATCTTCTTTCTCTATACATGCTACTTGCACATGTAGTCTGATTTGATCCTTTGTAGTCTTGATTTGATTTTCTTTCCAACAAACAGGTGAAAATTAGGTAAATGAAAAGGAAATTTGCTGCATCGCCTGATCTAATGTGTTTTGTCTAATTTATAATCTTAGTCTTATCTCACTGTGGCAATCGTACTTCCATAAACTCTTGAACGAAGAGGGGGATAGAGACATTGAGCTGGAGGATTTGGAGCCCTCAGAAAGGAATCATGATTTTGGGTATTGTAGGTGTATAAAGCTTGAAGAGGTTAAGAGTGCTATTCGTAAGATGCACAGGGGTAGAGCGACTGGACCGGACGAGATCCCGGTAGAATTTTGGAGGAGTGCAGGCATACCAGATTTGGAGTGGCTGACTAGGTTGTTTAATGTAATTTTGAAAACGGCATAAATTCCTAAAGAATGGAGGTCTATGATGATTCCGTTGTACAAGAACAAGGGTGACATTCAGAGTTGCAACAATTATAGGGGTATCAAGTTGCTAAGTCATACTATGAAAGTTTGGGAGAGAGTGGTGGAGATGAGGGTGAGGAGGGGCATGGATATTTCGAAGAACCAATTTGGATTCATGCCGGGGCGCTCGACAACAGAAGCCATTCATATTGTGCGGAGGTTGGTGGAGCAGTACATGGAGAGGAAGAAGGACCTTCACATGGTGTTCATCGACCTAGAAAAGGCTTACACAAAGTCCCAGAGAGGTTTTATGAAGGTGCTTGGAGGCTAGAAGGGTACATATGACGTATACTAGGGCAATCAAGAACATGTATGATGAAACCAAAACTCGGGTGCGGACTGTGGGAGGTGATTCAGAGCACTTCTCGGTTGTGATGGGATTGCATGAGAGATCAACTCTTAGCTCGTTTTTATTTGTCGTAGTGATGGATATATTGACGCGGCATATCCAAGGAGAGGTACCATGGTGTATGTTATTTGCGGATGACATAATGCTGATTGACGAGACCCGCGGGGAGTCAACGCTAAGCTGGAGATTTGGAGACAGACCCTCGAGTCTAAATGGTTCAGGTTGAGCAGGCAAGACAGAATACTTGGAGTGTTAGTTCAGTGACGTGACGCGTGAGATTGACGTGAAAGTGAGGCTTGATACTCATGTCATCCAAAAGAAAGGAAGTTTTAAGTATATTGGGTCTATGATTCAAGGAAATGGAGAGATTGACCAGGATGTCACACATAGTATTAGTGCGGGGTGGATGAAATTGAGGCTTGCATCTGGAGTCTTGTGTGATAAGAAGATGCCACCAAAACTCAAAGGTAAGTTCTATAGAGTGGTGGTTAGACCAACTATATTGTATGGGGTGGGGTGTTGGCCAGTCAAGAACTCTCACGTTCAGAAAATGAAAGTAGCGGAAATGAGGATGCTGCGGTAGATGTGTGAGCGTAGTAGGAGTGACAAGACTAGAAATGAAGATATCCGGGATAAGGTGGGAGCGGCCTCGATGGAAGACAAGATGTGGGAAGCGAGACTTAGATGGTTCGGACATGTGAAGAGGAGATGTGTGGATGCCCCAGTGCGGAGGTGTGAGAGGTTGACTATGAATGGCTTCAGGAGAGGTAGAGGTAGACCGAAAATGTATTGGAGAGAAGTGATTAGCAAACATGACGCAGTTACAGCGTACCGAGTACATGGCCTTAGATAGGAGGTTGTGGAGGACACGAATTAGGGTAGAAGGTTAGTAGGTAATAGAGCATGATCTCGATTTTTCTTTTCATTTCTCTTGTAGTTTCTTATCCTTTGATTCCTGTTACTATCTACTATCTTTTGTTATTTGTTCAACATGTTGTTTTGTTTTAGTTACTGTTCCTTTTTCATTTTTTTGCTTTACCTTGAGCCGAGGGTCTATCGGGAATGGCCTCTCTACCTTGGGGATAGAGGTAAGGTCTGCGTACACTCTACCCTCCCCAGACCTCACTTGTAGGATTGTACTGGGTATGTTGTTGTTGTTGTTTTCGTCTTATCTCACTGTCCCATCAGTCATGTTAAAGACGAGAGTTAGCCTTATTGTCATGTGTAGCATCCTCATAGATATGTGGAAGTGAATAAATTATTATTAAGGTCCGCCATTGCATTAGGTTCTGCTGTTTTGACTTGTCTGATATGTGACACAAATAGAAGTTAAAACATAGTTTTTCAATAATTTGATGTGCACTTGCACTTAGTCATTATGATAATTGCCGAAAGGCTTTCTCCTGCCTATTTAGCTCTGAAGTTCATTTCATGCTTCTGTATCTCATAATTTCCCTAGCCTTCAATTTTTATTGAGAATACCTTGGTCTATAACGTTTCCCAAATGAAATATAGCTGCTGGGAGTGTGTGATCTTCAAATGGATATTTACTTATTGCAACTAGCGGAGGACTCAACCAACAAAGGACTGGAGTAAGTATGCTGTACTTGACTTGATATCATTTATCAGCTAATCTTTGGTATCTATCAAACAGTTTATCTTTGCTCATTTTATATCTGTATCTTAATAGTCTAACATTTGGAACCTATCTTGTGCTTACCAGATAACTGATGCTGTAGTTGTTGCACGAATTCTTAATGCCACTTTAGTTGTACTTGTACCTGAGCTGGATCATCATTCATTTTGGAAGGATGATAGGTTGGTGGGCATTTTGTACTTACTTTTAGCTTGTTTGTTGCATAAGTTTATAATGGATCGTAATAACAGAAGCAAGTTTGACTTTTTTTTAACTGATATATCCTGTTAACCTGCAGTGATTTTGTCGACATCTTTGATGTTAAATGGTTCATTTCTTACCTTGCAAAGGATGTCACTGTTGTTAAAAGAGTTCCAGAGAAGGTCATGAGGCTAATGCGAAAACCTCCATATACCATGCATGTTCCTGGAAAATCAGAACCTGAATATTACTTGGACCAAGTATTGCCAGTACTCTTAAGGAGACGTGTAAGTAAAACAAAATTAGAACAATTGATTCTGTTTTTTATCATATTAATGCAATCATTTACACACCTATACTTGCTGCTATTTTCTATCAAACCTCACATTTCCCCGGAAAGTATAAGTGAACTCTAAGGAAATGTGATCACTCTTCTCGATCTCTTGTTCAATTCTCCGAATAGACAGTCAAGTTGAAGAAACCCTAAGTTATGTTTAAATTGAGCCCGTGTTTGACCTAGCTATTCTCAATCTCAGAGATGTAACATGGCACATACAAACATGTACGAAGTCATTGTTCTGGAGAGTAAATCATTTCTACGCTTTCTCTGGGTATAGCTATATCATAGTATGGTTGGAGCATTTATCTCTGGTGTTAAAAGCTATTTCAGCTGGCTTGTCTTGAGGTTATAAGTTTACGGGATCATTACATTTTGTGAGGTTGGCTATAACAGGAGTTAGGAGAGGTAGAGGTAGGCCGAAAAGGAATTGGGGGAAGTGATTAGACAGGACATGGCACAGCTTCAGCTGACTAGATAGGAATGTGTGGAGATCGAGGATTATGCTAGAAGGTTAGTAGGTAGTCTAGGGTTCCCCCTATTAGTAGTATTTAGTTAGTACAACAACAACAACATACCCAGTGAAATCCCACAACGTGGGGTCTGAGGAGGGTAGAGTGTACGCAGACCTTACCTCTACCTTGGTAGGTAAAGCGGCTATTTCCGAAAGACCCTCGACTCAAGACAAATCATAAGCACAAGCAAAGCAAAGCAAGAGAAACGGTCAGACTTGAACATGAAATTTAAAGCGATATGAAAATGATGGTAACAAAAGCGATTAAGTCATAATAGCGCATTTCGGAAAAAAGAAGCAGTAACTAACACAAGTAAATAATATAAACAAAGTACACAACAGAACACATAGCAACAGAAATCAAACGACAGGGGCCTATAAAGCAATATTGTGCCTACTAGTATGATAGGCTAACCCGGCCTACAATACTAACACTACCACTACCAGTTTGTAAGCGTAAGTAGGACTACACTCAACTACCTACTACCGTTCTACCCTAATCCGTGTCCTCCACAATCCCCTATCTATGGTCATGTCCTCAGTAAGTTGCACCTGCGCCATATCCTGTCTAATCACCTCTCCCCAATACTTCTTCGGCCTACCTCTACCCCTCCTGAACCCGTCCATAGCCAACCTCTCACACTTTCGCACTGGGGCATCTGCGTCTCTCCTCTGCACATGCTCGAACCATCTCAACCTCGTTTCCCGCATCTTATCCTCCACCGAGGCCACTCCCACTCTGTCTCGGATATCATCATTTCTAATCCTATCCCTTCTTGTATGCCCACACATCTATCTCAACATCCTCATCTCCGCCACTTTCATCTTTTGGATGTGCAAAGTCTTGACTGGCCAACACTCTGCCCCATACAACATAATCGGTCTAACTACCACCCTATAGAACTTGCCTTTAAGTTTTGGTGGCACCTTTTTATCGCACAAAACTCCAGATGCGAGCCTCCATTTCATCCACCATGTCCCAATACGATGCATGACATCGTCATCAATCTCTCCATTCCCTTGGATAATAGACCCGAGGTACTTGAAGCTTCTTTTCTTTGGAATGACCGGAGTACCAAGCCTCACCTCCACGCCTGTCTCATGGTCTCTCCCGTTACCGAACTTGCACTCCAAGTATTCTGTCTTAGTCCTACTCAGTCTGAACCCTTTAGACTCCAGAGTATGTCTCCAAACCTCCAACTTAGCGTTCACTCCGTTGAGTCTCATCAATCAGGACTATGTCGTCTGCGAATAACATACACCATGGCACCTCCTCTTGGATTTGTAGTTAGTAGTATCTAGTTAGTAATTAGTAGTATCTAGTTAGTAATTGCATAGTTTTTTTTTTCAATGTGTATTATTATCTGTTGTTTCATTTTCCTTGTATCTTGCTGTTGTGCCGTCATACTTTACTTGATACCTTGGTTCAAATTTTTTTCTTTTCTTCCGAGCCGATGATCTATTGTAAACAACCTCTCTACCCCACAAAGGTATGGGTAAGGTCTGCGTACATCTTACACTCCCCAGTCCCCACTCCGTGGGATTACAACGTTGTTATTGATTTATTTATATAGGTCTGTGCAGATAATGGTATGCAGGAATGGAATAATTCAATTTCCTTGGTTAAGAGGGAGTGCGAGAGGCAAAAACTGAGAGGAGAATTTACCAGGAACATTAAAATGCATGTAATATCTGTTTTACCTAACTTAGAAAACATGTTTAGCAATCAAGCAAATTTCCCCAGTTATAGTCTCATATCCATTTCTATAAATGTGTATTGGTCTACCAGACCAACTAGGAACTTTAGGGCATGACACAATCTCGTGAGTGTTATTTAAAATTTACTGCAGCTTTCCTTGTTTCCCTTCAGTATATACTGACCTCTCCAAGAAGTGAAATTGAACAGTTCATGGAACACACAATTTACCAATTTATTCTCATTGAGCATATAAGTCAAAACTTGATAGTAAAAAGTGGATGCTTATGCTCAGTTGTTTGATGTTTGACCTCCGAAT
The DNA here is from genome assembly GCA_034509755.1 of Anisodus tanguticus. NCBI lineage: Eukaryota > Viridiplantae > Streptophyta > Magnoliopsida > Solanales > Solanaceae > Anisodus > Anisodus tanguticus. The sequence continues at coordinate 19,843,180 of CM067551.1, read as the reverse complement.
TTGTGCAGATTCTTCAGTTGACAAATTTGATTATCGGCTTGCAAATGACCTTGATGAAGAACGTTGCCGTGTGAATTATCATGCTTTAAGATTCACTAACCCATAAGGAATTTTGGTCAGAAACTTGTAGTGCGTATGCGAAAGATGGCAAGACGTTTCATTGCAGTTCATTTGAGGTTTGTTTGACTTACAGTGTTACGAAATTAAAACTTGGTTTATTTAACTCTGCATAGCAATTTTTCAAAGCAAAGTCTGAATCTTGGAATGGAGAATTAATGCTGCAGCTTCTCCCCCTCCAAGTCTGCCTTTTTTTGGGTTAAAGTTCCAACTCCACCTAATGATGGCAGTAGCAACCAAAAAATGATTACTGGAACGAGGTGTTGTATTGGCTAAATCTTCTTGTACCTAACTGAAAGAATGGACAAACCCATTCGTTTACATTTGAAGCTTAGAAAAGAAAAATCTGATGGGTTTCCTATGGTGGCGGGCCTAATATTCTGAATAATCTTATTCATAAAAAGAATCTCTAAATGCTGTGCAGTTTCCTGCCATATGTGATATCACAATTGTTTACCCAGACCATGTAAGCGATCCTTCAGTTATATTCATCATTTTAAGAGGTGCATATCCATTTTTCTTTTGTTGAAAGGGAAAAACTGTTTTTTGACCTTCATACTTCATAATACTCAAATATCTGTGTTAGCTGAGTATATATGTGTGGTTAATTGCAATTTGTACCTTTTTTTTTACCTCGCTAACATAAATTTCGAATCTTTCTGATATTACTTCTTATATATGACCGATACCCAGGATAACTCCTTTCACATTTTTTCTTTCCATTAGCACCTAATGTTTGTTACTCTGATGTATATATATTTCAGGTTTGAACCTGATATGATAGCATTTTCCGGGTGCTACTACGGTGGGGGTGATAAGGAAAGATATGAACTGGGTGAGATAAGAAAAAGATGGGCTACTTTACCTGTAGGATTTCTTTCCTTAAAGAATTATGACTTTGGTCTTTATTATTCGGCAATTTAGACGAATATTGCTTTATCAGATTAAGAGGTTGAACATGTTAAATATACTAAGAAGTGGGATTTCTCATTTCTGGACCTTGTATGATCTGTATACCAAATCATAAAGATTTCCAAAGGTTTTCCGTACTTTTTAATAACACAAGTTCTATTCTCTTGTGGCTTCAGGAGCTGAGTCTCGATGAAGAGCGAACACGAGGACGATGCCCCTTAACACCCCATGAAGTTGGGCTTATACTGCGGGCGCTTGGCTTAAAAAATGACACATACCTTTATGTTGCATCTGGTGAAGTATATGGTGGAGAAAAAACTCTGCAGCCTCTAAAAGAGCTGTTTCCAAACTTCTATACCAAAGAGATAGTTGCTGGTGATAAGCTGAAACCTTTTCTTCCCTACTCTTCTCGTCTTGTAGCAATTGACTACATTGTATGTGACGAAAGTGATGTCTTTGTCACCAACAATAATGGGAACATGGCTAAGATCCTTGCTGGTAGTAGGTGAGGATTTTCACTCTTTTTTCTTTTTAGCACTTTTACATATCTGATCTAATATTTGTTCATAGGGGACAGATGTTTTTCATGCTTAGCATTGTGCATGTGTCTACTTTGCTGAATTACTACACTAATCAAAAAGGAGAAACGAATCAAGATCCTAAAGCTCATTGAACTATCGGTCCATGTTTAAGAAACTTGAGAAAATCGGATGGCCACTATGTCATTAAATACAACAACAACAACAACAACAACAACATACCCAGTGAAATCTCACAGCGTGGGATGGGGAGGGTAGAGTGTACGTCAGACCTTATCTCTACCTTGGTAGGTAGAAGCGGTTGTTTTCGAGAGATCCTCGGCTCAAGACGTACTGAGATCAAACTGCTTATAAATTTGGAGACATGCTACTAGTGGACTACAACAACAACATACCCAGTGAAATCCCACAACGTGAGGTCTGGGGATGGTAGAGTATACGCAAACCTTACCTCTAACCTGGTAGGTAGAACGGCTGTTTTCGAGAGACCCTCGGCTCAAGATAGAGCATAAGCACAAGCAAAGCAAAACGAAAGCAAGAGTAAAGCAAGCAAGAGCAATAGTTAGGAAAAATGTAAAGCAGTATGAAAATTGACATAAGCCATGATAGCGCATTCCGAAAAAGTATGCATTAACTAGCGCAGGTAAATAAGTGTTAAATATACTAAATATACATAATATATACACGTTATACACGTGTATATCCTATGTATATTTAGTCTCGGTTTCTCGGTTTTGTATAGGTAGTATTGTACAAGGTTTTGTATAGTTGTAGTGTACCTTAATTAGTCTTGTACTCTTACCATAATTGTATAGTTAATCTCCAAATAGAATAAGCTAAACAAAGTATACTAAAGGACACATATTAGCAGAAAACCAGCTACAAGTGACTATAAAACAATATTGTGCCAATTTGTATGATAGACTAAGCAAGCCTACAATAAAAACACTACCCCTACCAGTTTGTAAGCGTAGTGTAGGACTACGCTCGACTACCTACTACCCTTCTACCATAATCTGTGTCCTCCACAACCACCTTCTACCCTAATTGTGTCCTCCACAACCACCTTCTACACTATGTTATTAAATGAAAGAACAAAATCATGTCAGTCTCTGGATGGTCAATGCAAAATCGGTTTATGATCAGTTGATTCAAGATTTTATGGCATAAACAAAAATGGAATGGATTGTTAAATTGTTGTACTTGTAAGTTTTTCAGGCATTTAAATTTGGTAGCCTAAACTTTGTTTGGGAGTTCCGTGACTTTAAAACTTCGTAACTAATATGGAGATTAAGTTTGCTGATTCTTAGTGCTTTCAGATTAGGTTTAATTTAAACTCCGGCTTATTTCTTCGGAAATAGGTTAATACTGGAACTGGAAGTGTTCAATTTCAGCGTCTGTTAGTATGCAATAATGGACTAGAAGTTAAGAGCTGGTCTTTTCACGATGATATATAGTGGCAACTGATCAGAAATTTGTAGATTGAAACTTCATTACAAATAATTTCGTTTCCTGTTCCTATCTTTTTTTCACTATTGAGCTAACAGTTTTCTTGATCATGCCAAAGGAGGTACATGGAGCTCAAGAGGACCATCAGACCAAATGCTAAAAGACTCGGTGCTTTGTTCATGGCTCGAAATAAGATGGACTGGGACACATTCTCTAGAAAGGTTAAATCGTGCCAAAGCGGATTCATGGGAGAACCTGAGGAAATGAGACCGGGCCGTGGAGAGTTTCATGAATTTCCATCCTCATGTATCTGCAAGACACCATTCAATCATTCAAATTTCATAGACAAATACAACAATCATACTTCCGGTGGGAATCCAACTCTCCTGGATTCAAGATACAGGTGTACATACACAATAGCAGTGACCTTGATGAGAAGAGCTTGCAGAAACTGTATTAGTAGAGGAAATTTGACAGCACAGCTAACTGTATTAAAAGAGATCCCCCGGGCCCCGATGAGCCGGTTCAGTGGTAAAGATGCAACACGTGATATGTGGGTAAGGGTGGCCAGTGGGCAGGGTTGGCCCGGTCCCGATCCCGCCCCGACCCCGTGTAAAAAAAGGGGGGGGGGGGGGGGGGACGGGACTCGAACTCGGGACGGGACCTGGGCTCGTCCCGTCCGGGCCCGTCCAGACCCAGACACGATCCCCTCCCCTTCGCAAAAATTCCCGTAGCACAACGGCCATTTTATATTTTGGCCGTTGTGCAACGGTCATTTTTGGCCTCCCCCGACCCTCCTACCCCCTTAATATTTATTTTTAACTCCTAAGTTAATATATTTACACTTTAACCCAATTTTTTAACTATAAATACCTCATTTTCTCTTCATGTTTCTCACAAATCTTCCTACAATCTCTCTAGAAGTCTACATTGTCTACTAAATATTAAATTTTATTTGTTTATTTGTATAACTATATCAAAGTTCAAAAATTGGGAGTGAAGTTGTCAACTAGCTTGAGGATCATCCATCAAGCAAAGTTTCAATTTTCAACCTCGATTACACGTCGACGTTACGTTGGCTTTTGGTACATTCGATCCTTCTTTAAATTATTATTGTTATTTTATTTTTAATTAGCACACTTAATTTCATTATCTTTAATTATTTATTAGCATAACTAAAATGGAAGGAATAAGAGGAATGTTTAAAGGTAAGGGTAAGAGTGCTTCTTCTAGTAGGGGTAACAAGGACAGAGATACTTCTTCTAGTCATCCTATTCCTAGACATGATGATTTGATTAATTACACACATATAAATGAAACATAATTTTTTAATGATATACCATTAGATGATGATATATTTTCTGCAACTCAACTAGACTTTAATTTAGAAGATAATCTAGATGACACACCCACCTAGTGCACCTCAAACCGGAACGCCTCATATTCCCCCTAGTATGAGACGAGGCCCAACACAACGAAAATTAAAATCAGATGCATGAGCTTTTTTTGATAGGGACCAAGATAATCAAGTAGTTAGATGTCAAATTTGTAAAAATGTGTATAAATTTAAAATGAAAAAAGGTCAGGGTGGGACAGGAGGTTTATTGAGACATGTATAAAACTTTCACAAAGCTAGGTGGGATGAATACGAGGCTACAAAGTCGGGTGCGCCAATGCGCTCTCAATTGAGGGATAAGGTTCACATACTGTCCCGGACCAAGTACAAGGTCAAATTAATCCGATGACGGGGGGAATTGTAGTCCCTAAATACGATAAACATAGAGATAGGGAAGCAATAGCAAAATTAGTTGCAGTGGAGGGTTTGCCTTATTCATTTCCTTCATATCCTGGTTTTATTCATTACATTAGAGATATGTATAATCCTGCTTTTAACGGATTTCCTAGATCAACTGTTAGAAGAGATGTTTTTAAATTTGCACATGAATATCAACAGTATTTACGTTATTCATTATATCATTTTCTTGGCAAAATATCTATCACGTTTGATATAGGCCGTAGTACTAACGACCATGATTATTTAATTGTACCATGTAATTTGATAGATTATAAATGATCTATGCAAAAACGTATTTTAGCATATAGATATATTGATGATAGGCACACTGGAACTTTTATTTCATAAAATATTCATCAAGTTTGTGATTATTAAGGAATAACTGATAAAATTATGACTATTACATTAGATAATGCTTCTTCTAATAATTATGCTATTAGACTTTTAAAAGATCTTTTAACTCCATCTTTTACTAATCATTTTTAAAAAAAAATACGCGTGCCATATTTATTACTTAGTTGTAAAGGATGGTCTATCACTTTTTGAAGACATTCTTAATAAAATACAATTTGCTATAAACTTTATTTTTAGAAGTAATAGAATACAACGAAAAAAAGAATATAAAAAAACTTGTCACGATTGTGGACTACCTTATAGAAAAATTTCCGAAGAAGTAGCGACTAAGTGAAATTCTTTATACGAACAACTACTTGTTGCTTATGATTATAGAAAACCTATAACTTTATTTTTTAACGCCCATAATCGAAATCCAACTGATATGGTTGTAGATAACGATTGAGAAAAAATTTCAAAACTTATTGTATTTTTAGAGAGATTTTTTCAAACAACAAAAGAATTTTCTGATTTATATTATCCTTCTATTTCAATTATGTTATTTTATATAGCTCTAATATTTTTATTACTTAGTGAATATATGGATAAACCATCTTATAATGCACCTATTTAAAAAATATTTATCAAATTAAAAAAATATTTTATTCCTATTTTCACTATTTATATTATTGGTGTTGTATTAAATCCGACTATTAAAATAGACGGTTGTAAATCACTTATTGAAAACTATTTATGATTCCATAGCTGTACTTCCACCTCCAACTCCAAAAAATCTAAATGACCAACCACCTAAGGAACCAACTAAAGAAGAAGTTTTATCAAGCATACACGATGAATGTAAAAAAAGTATATAGATATTACCAACAAGAAAGTGCTAGCAACCAACCGACTTCCATACCATCTTCTTCTTCTTCAATACAACCTCAAAAAAGACATGATGTTTCTGCGGCAAGTATTGAAAGCCTTAGAAATAGAATATATAGTGGTACCACTACTAATCAAGTTAGCGAGTTTGATGTTTTTATTTTGCAGAGTGTTGTACCGTACCAAGAAGTTCTCAATGAAGAAGGACGTGAAGACTTGCTTGAAATACTGGAGGGAGAATGAGAGGACATTTCCGACACTGTCAAAGATGGCCCGAGATGTGTTGAACATTCAAGCGTCATCAACAGTGTCTGAAAATGCTTTTTCAGCCGGAAAATTTCAAATAGGAGAGCACATACACTCATTAGCGGGAGACAACTTGGAGATTGCAGTATTATTCAGAGATTGGATACGAGCGGAGCGTAAAAGGTGCGGTCAACCGGAGATCAACGAAGAAGACGATGAAAACTACAACGAAATCTTATCCGATGGAGGTGGAAGCGATGTCGAGCAATTTGACCAACAAATTCCAATTACAACCGAAGAACCACAAGACATTGTGAAGAAACTAGAAAAGATGTTTTTAAATATGTAATTTTTAATTGTAATTTTACTATGTTATTTGCAACTTTCAACACCACAAAGTTGCAATTTTGAAATTGTATTACAAAAAAATTATATTTCTATTAAATAATATAAGAGGCACAAAAACAGTCTTGAGATGTTTTTATTACACTATCTTGTTCAATTATTGAGTTGTCTAGGATGACGTCCATACGAGTGTTCATTGCGATCGCAGCGTTGCGTGACCTTGAGATACATCAAATGGATGTCAAGACAACCTTCCTAAATGGTGATTTGGAAGAAGAAATTTATATGGAACAACCCGAGGGGTATGCGGTTTCATGACAAGAGAAGAAAGTCTGTCGGCTTGTCAAATCTCTGTACGGGCTGAAACAGGCCCCTATGCAATGACACAGAAAATTTGATAGTACTCTACTATCGAAGGGTTTCGCCATTGATGAGTGTGACAAATGTGTCTACATTAAATGTAACTCTGATTCATTCGTCATTATATGCCTGTATGTAGACGACATGTTGATCACAGGGAGCAGTCCTAGTTTGATTCTAGAGACTAAGAACATGTTGAAACAATGCTTCGACATGAAGGATATGGGTATCACAGATGTCATCTTAGGGATAAAGATTTCTAAGACGTCTGACGGACTGGTCTTATCTTAGTCTCACTACATCGAGGATGTGTTGAGAAAGTTTGAGATGTTTGACAGTTCGCATATGAAGTCACCAATGGATAGAAATCAAAAGCTTGATAAAAATCATAGTGTACCCGTATGCTAGGAGCATTATGCACAAGTGATTGATAGTTTGATGTACATAACAAACTGCACCCGACCTAATATTGCTTATGCAGTCAACAAGTTGGCTAGGTTTAGCCGTAATCCGAGTAATTGTCATTGGAAAGCGTTGAATCGGGTACTACGATACATGAAATACACGCTAACTTACGGGTTGCAGTATTCGAGATATCCAGTTGTACTAGAGGGGTACAGTGATGCAAACTAGATATCTGATATAGAGAACACCAAGTCCACCAGTGGGTATGTATTTACAATTGGTGGTGGGGCTGTGTCTCGGAAATCCTCTAAGCAAACTTGAATCGCCCGATCCATGATGGAATCGGAGTTTATCGCTTTAGATAAAGCAGGAGAAGAAGCTGAGTGACTTCACGGCTTCTTAGAGGATGTTCCTTATTGGGACAAACCCGTACCTTCTATAATGATCCACTGCGATAGTCAGTCGGCCCTAGGAAGGGCACGGAGTTCTATGTACAATGGCAAATCTCGTCATATTCGACGGAGACATAAGACCGTTAGGTAGTTGATCACCACGGGTATAATATCCAATGATTACATAAAGTCAAATGATAACATAGCAGACCCGCTGACAAATGGCTTACCCAAAGATCATATGTTCTGCCTGTCTAGGGGAATGGGCTTAAAACCCAAGGTATAAGGACCAATACGGTGGTAACCCAACCTTACTGACTGGAGATCCCAGAAATTAGGTTCAATGGGAAAACTAAGTTGTAAAGGTTCAATTGAGCGCTTTCGTGGAAGCATGAGCACCTCAGATAGTGATTTCTGTAAAGAAACACCAAATCCAAAGTCGTTCCCGCGATAGACGTTAAGTGCTATCTGCAGTGTGGGTAAAAGTTAAGTTTCCAAAACCTTTAATGATCCTCACCGGTTGAGGTTAGGTTTGGGGAAACTTTTAATGGTTCCTAACACTTGTAAAATGGGGTATAACAGGATACCTTGTAGGAGACCACCTATTTAAGTGCGAGGACAGTCCGCCTCAAATGAACGCACTTAAGAATCCAAGAAGTGTCCACGGCCACAATGGACAAAACATTACGAAGAACAGAGTAAAGGAATTTGTTATGTTGGTATCGTTGACTTGGCTTACACTAAACACTGATGGTTCAAGACATCACGTTCACCGCGCAGTAAGTAAGTCCGATGGTATTCAACTATGGAAGGTTCAACGCGGATGCTACCTATCCAGATGCAACATCGGTCCGCTGAAAAATTGCTGGAAAATGCACCATGTGAGTGCGCCAAAATCTCTTTCAAGAGGGGATTGTTGGAAATTTACTAATGTGGAATTAAGTTTATCTCATTATTTATGACTCGACCAATTGGAGCCCCGCTCGACAGAAACGTCGTTTCCACACACGTGCACATGTAGTGCCAAGTATCGCAAATTTTATTAGTGAAAGAGATATTGGTACGTACATAATATGTTTGAGACATAAAATGATGGATGGTTATTGGCCAAATGATAAGTATTCCATGTTGGTAAACGAAGGAAGAAGTGTACGAAGTGTAAGATGAAACGAGTAGTAAATCGCCGCAGAGCCGTGAAGGGCCGCGGCGCAACACCGTCGGAGCCGCGGCGACGGAGCACCGCGATTCCACCATGATAGTGCCGCGCACGGCGCTAAATGGTGGCTTGGCTACTGGATCCGAGGCGCTAATTAGCGGAGCCGCGACGCTTCGGAGGCAGAATGCTGCGACGGGAAGATGGAAAGTTCTGACATTTGGGCTGGTTTTGGTGCATTAAATCTCTATTATTTGGCACATGAATTTAGCCATTATTTGGCTGAATGTAACCCCTCAATAAGTGCCATTACATGGCTATTGAAGGCCATTAATTGGCACGTCGAAAATGTCATTTCCACACACGTCCACATGTAGTGACAAGTATCGTAAATTTCATTAGTGAAAGAGATATTGGTACGTATGAGACATAGAATGATGGACGGTTATTGATCAAATGACAAAATATTCCACGTTGGTAAACAAAGGAAGAAGTGTAAGATGAAACGTGCAGGAAGTCGCCGCGAAGGGGCGCGACACAACCCCGTCGAGGCTGAGGCGCCTGAGCGCCGCGACGCTAATTGGGTCTTCATCCACTAGAGCCGTGGTGCTAATTCGCAGAGCCGCAGCGCTCCGGAGGCAGAATGTTGCGACAGAAAGTTGGAAAGTTCTGACATTTGGGCTGGTTTTGGAGCATTGAATCTCCATTACTTGGCACATGAATTCAACATTTATTTGACTGAATGTAACCCCTCCATCAAGTGCCATTACATGGCTATTGAAGGTCATTACTTGACTAGTTGAAGGGTCATCTCATTACACTATAAATTGAGGCCTTTGGCTCAATTGTTCACTACACTTAGAAAATACTACCGAATTTCTGAATTCATCTTCTTCCTCTCTAGCAAGTTTACTATACTCAAAGTTCTTCAAGAGTAACACTTGAGTTTTCTTTGCTCAATTGTTAAGTTGCTATTGTATCTTGGGTGACTATTGCCCGACAACGTAAAAGGAGATATACGGGGCAATCTTGTTTTAAAGATAGAGTGTCATCACTCGACTCAACAAATCACACAAGGAGTTTGTTTCATTCTTGATTTCAGTTTTGTTGTAATCTTTAGTTTATCCTTTCTAGCAATTGTAATATTTACTTACTTCCCGTTCCCTGCAATTGTTGTATCCCACAGAGAGACTGAGCATGAGAATACTTAATCTGACTATATGAGTTACTCGGGGAAGTGTCGTACCATTGTCATATTCTATTGGCAGAACTTGAGGGGCTGAAGCCCTGCACTTGATAGTGTCAGTTGTCAGATTAGTTTTTGGTTCACCGCTGTATTCTAGAAAATGGATTCTGATGTGCTACAATTGTTAATATACTTTTCTGTAAAATATGTAGTATACAGCAAAGAAGAGAGCAAAATAATTTTGATTTCCACCATTGATATGATGCATCTTATTCTCTGCAGTTACCACTGTTTACCTTGTATTCATTCTATATCTCCTCCTCAGTACAGCATATGATCTTGACGCCTTTCACAATCATTTAAAGGGCGTCTCAACATCTAGTACACCCCATCAAGATTAGGACATTATTTGGTGCACTCCTGACCTTTCCTTGATTGCATTGTGAAATGAATGTACATACATATACCTGTGTATGCATGTTAGCTGACAAAGTAAAACAACACATTAGTTGAATGGAAGGAGAAAAAGTTTAAAAAGTATACAAAATTCAGTGACTGCTACTCAAACTATTACTGCATTAGCTCAATAGAAAAAATGGTAATAACGTTCAGTGTGATTTATTTTAGGATTTGGATTTGCGTCTTATCTTAAAAAATAAAATTTGAAGGTTTTGTCGTTATTTTGCTTTATATTTAACTTATATATACAACAACAATAACATAATCAGTGTAATACCACAAGTGGAGACTTTGGAGGGTGGTGTGTACGTAGTCTTACCCCTACCTTGTGAAGATAGATAGACTGTTTCCAATAGACCCTCGACTCAAGTAAATCATATTAGATCATGTATGAAAAAGGAAATATAATAGAGAAAAGTCATGTTAAAAATAATGGAGAAGAGAACAATGGCAACAACAAATAATACGATAACTGAAGCAAAGAAAACAACATGTAGGAACAAAATAGAAGAATAAGATAATAGGAGAACAATAATATTAATATTGATAAAGGAAACTAGACAATGCTCGACTACCTAATAACCTTCTATCCTAATCCCCGATCTCCATATCCTCGTATCTAGGGTCATGTCCCCGGTAAGTTGCAGGTGTGGCATGTCCGATCCTGTCTAATCACCTATCCTCAATACTTATTCTCCCTACATCTAACTCTCCTTAGATCTACCATAGTCAACCTCCGATAGCTCCTCACTGGAACATATGTGCATCTCATCTTCACATGCCCGAACCATCTCAGCCTTGCTTCTATCATCTTGTCCACCAAGGCGGCCACTCCCACCTTGTCTCGAATATCTTCGTATCTAATCATTTCTTGTCTAGTATGCCACACATTCATCTCAACATCCTCATTTCCGCTACTTTTATTTTCTGGACGTGCGAGTAGTTAATCGGCCAATATTCGCTCCGTATAAGTATTTAACATATATGTGTATATAATAATGGTGAAATTAAAAAAATTATTTTCTTAATATTAAAATCTACATGGATAAAGTATATAAAAGAGGTGATGAAAAAAAAAAGATAATCTAGCCAGGATCTTATTGGTAAATCTCATTTGTTCATTTTTTCAAGCGATTGCTTTAAAAAGGTGAAAAAGTTGTTACATTTTGTGACCGTGTGGCCATTTGGTTAATAAAACAAAATTATGTGACTTCGGTGTAGAGAATGTAGTAGTGTGACCATTTGTGAAATTTAGTTTGTGAAACAAAAAACCTTTAAGGGTTCATAGTAATTTATCAGTCTTTTCAATTTTTAATTAATGAAACATAAAATTAATTGAATTTTTAAAATTAATAAGTATTTTGTTTCGCTTATAACATAAAAAGTACAAAAAAAATAAATTTTTGCGTACTTTTATTTATAATAGCTAATTGAGATCTAAATATCAAATGTCGGTATACATACATAACAATATTTCATTATAACAACAATGAAATTTTCAAACAAACATTGTCATTATAGAGAAGTAGTTTGACTGTATTATTTCCTACGGATATTTTAGATTTACTTTTTTCTCCTTTTCATATTTAGTTGAATATTAAACATGCAACTTATAGTATTAGCGGACAGTGGGGATGAAATACCAGGGTGATGTTTTGGTAATAATTTTTAGTAAAAGTTGAAAGTAATTTTCTCGCGGTTAAAATAGTAATTTTCTCGCGGTTAAAATTGGTAACATAAGCAAGTCATTTCTACCCATTGTTGTTGAATATTTTCCTTTAGGTATCATTTTCAACATTTTAAGATAATCAAACGGTAGGCAATAATTTAGTATAGAGAATATCTGTTGGTTAAACATTAAGCATTATTCCAAGAATGCATACCCTCATTGTACTTTAATTAAGTTATCATTATCATCAGCATAAACATTGTCATGATTCTCTTGCGTCTTGGCACGCTATTTTAGTTATTCTAAAGGGGAAATAGTAATTTTTTTGCTAATGACAACATCTGGTACTCATACTATTTGAGTTTACCTTTTCTTCTCTAAAAAAATTGGAGGATCAACGTTTTAAATTTTGTACTCCATTAGTTAAGCAAACAATATTTTAAATTCATTTATAGAATACCATTACTATGTAAGTATAACTTAATTAGTCGTCTCCATAAAATAAAAAAAAAAAACAGTCCGGTGCACTAAGTTCCCGCTATGCTCGGGGAAGGGTCGGACCACAAGGGTCTATTATACGCAACCTTACCTCACATTTTTGCAAGAGCTTGTTTCCACGGCTTGAACTCATGATCTCCTGGTCAAATGACAACAACTTAATTAGTCGTCTCTATGAAATCATTAATATGTAGTATAAAATACTATAAATCACCGTTGGAAGTTCAGGTTTTCAAGAATTTCTTCACAAAATGTAACCCCCCCCCCCCCGCAACATTTTGTTAAGAGTCTCACATCGGATATGGAATGAGAACATGGACTCCTTATACGGACTTGGACAATCCTCACCTTATAAGCTAGCTTTTGGGGTTGAGTTAGGCCCAAGATCTATTATTTACATGGTATCAGAGAGCCATGCTCATTTCAATTCTTTATTCACCGATATTGGGCCCCAAAATTATATTATTCACGCTCCAATTAACAAGGTCTGAGCGTGCGTGGAGTGTTAAGAGTCCCACATCGAATATGGAATGGAACATGAACTCCTTATATGGACTTGGACAATTCTCACCCTACAAACTAGCTTTTGGGATTGAGTTAGGCCCAAGATCCATTCTTTAATTTTCATCAAACAAACTATATTTAACAACAAAGAAAACAAAATCCTACTACATTTTTGCTTGTTGCTAAAGCTCCAAAAACTCTTACAGACGCTATATTTCTGAATTGTGGAATGCTTCTAAGATGCGTTTGAATGTGATATAAAATATTTTCTCCGTGAAGAATAGTTGAAAAGAAAATTATCATGTATGTATTAATATTTTCTATATTATTTTTTGACATATAGTCGAATATTAAAATATGTGACTTATACTATTAATGGTGCGTCGCTAATAATTTTGAGTAGTTAAAGTTGAATATAATGTTTCCATGTCCGTTTAATTGGCAAGATGAAGCAAGTCATTTTCTCTCAACCAGACGTGAAATATTTTTTCTGTGGAAAATATTTCCATCAATTTAACACAATCAAAATGTAGAAAATAATTAAGTAAAAGAGAAGCAATTTTAGTAAATATTTTACAACCATACCAAACACAACATCATTATACATAAACTTAATTATCATTATCATCAACATTGTAATGATTCCCCTATGTGCTGGAACGTCATTTTAGTTATTCTAAACATGAAAGAAATTGATCTTGACATCAGACATCTAGTATTATACGTTAGTGACTTAGTGGAGCTTACCTTTTCTTCCCCTTTTTTTGTTCTTAAGTAATCACTTTTTAAATGTTATATTAGTTAAGCTTATCTAAACAAAGTTTTAAATTCATTTCTTGAATGTACATTACAATGAAATATAACTGGGGATGTGTTTGGTATGGAGGAAAATATTTTGCAATTTTTTTAATATTTGGTTGGTCAAATTATATAAAATTTTCTCTAAAAATAAATTTCTTAAAAATAAGAAAAATAACTTCCATGTAGAAGTAGGAAAAATAAGTTTCCTAATTGACATTCTCGTCCTCTTCATCCTCCAACACCCCGTCTACCCCACCTCCCATAGCCCCCACAGTCTTCATTGGATTTGTCTGAATTATATATAAATACTTTTGAGATAATATTTTTTACTTACTTATTGAACATCAAAAATTAAATAAAAAAATCACTTATTTTCCAGATTCCTTCGTACCAAACACACCCTTAGTGGTCTCAATGAAATCATTAATATGTAACCAATATAAATCAAAAAGAGCGAATGGGCGGTGGGAAGGCGCCAATCATTTGCCGGAGACTATTCAAATTAGGGCCCATGGGCGGCAAAACCTAACGCAATAGTGCTATTTTTTTTATAAGTCTATTATGGATATATAAAGACAGTTTATGTGAAACTATGAGAACCATCAAATTTTAGCAAAACCCAATTGTCAAGGCACTTAAATTTAGCTTTTTTGGGGTACATTCTTTAGTGAGAGCCAAAAATAAAATGGTGAAGATTGCCTTTGGTAGCATTGGTGACTCTTTTAGTGTTGGGTCATTGAAGGCCTATTTAGCTGAGTTTATTGCTACTCTGCTCTTTGTATTTGCGGGGGTTGGATCTGCTATAGCTTATAGTAAGTCACACTTCTCTAATTAAACTATGAAACTGACATAAATATTTAAGGGATCTTTATCCAAATAGCCGCTCGGATTCGCATCCTAGCAGGTACACATAGATTATACACGATTATATACATATTATATAGAGATCATACATATATTGTACATTCACTAGCTATATTCCGCTTAAACAGTTGAGTGAACGCTATTTAGGTTAATTTCTCAAAAAATATTAATTCACTCTAGCATTATGCAAGTAAAAGTAGTAGCTAATTGCACTAAGCTCCCGTAATACGTGAATTTGATAAAGGGCCCGCCCTTATTGGAGTATGTATTATACATAATTTTATTTTACATTTCAATAAAAGGTTATTTTTACGACTTGAACACATGACATAGTGGTCACATGGAGATAATCTTTGTCAAAATATATAGTACTGTAAAGAATGAATTTTGGGTCTAACTCAACTCAAAAGCTAGCTTGTAGGGTGAGGATTGTCAAGTCTATATAAGGAGTCCATGTTCCCATTGCATATCGGATGTGAGACTCTTAACACTCCCCCGCACGCCCAGACTTTGTTAACTGGAGCGTGTATAATATAATTTTGGGGCCCAATATCGGTGAATAAAGAATTTGAATGGATTGGCTATGATAGCATGTAAAGAATGAATTTTGGGTCTAACTCAACCCTAAAAGCTAGCTTGTAGGGTGATGATTGTTCAAATCCATATAATGAGTTCATGTTCCCATTCCATTTCCGACGTGGATTCTTAACAAGTACTAATTAATTTCTTTTTGCAGATAAGTTGACTTCAGATGCAGCTCTTGACCCAGCTGGTCTAGTAGCAGTGGCTGTGGCTCATGCATTTGCATTATTTGTTGGGGTCTCCATGGCAGCCAATATCTCAGGTGGCCATTTGAATCCAGCTGTCACTTTGGGATTGGCTGTTGGTGGTAACATCACCATCTTGACTGGATTTTTCTACTGGATTTCCCAATTGCTTGGCTCCACAGTTGCTTGCCTCCTCCTCAAATTCGTTACTAATGGTTTGGTATGTTGTTGATTATTAGCATATTATTTAGTTAAATCCTATTGTTAATTTTAATTAGGTGTTGGACCTCACTAGAGTGTGTTTAACTAAGTTCATAAATTGGTCAAATTAGCTATTAGAGAATTTTTTTGTTACGTATTTACACGTTTGCTTATAAGTCAAAAACTGTCAAACATCATAAAGTGATCACTCTAACTTACGATTTTACAACTTATAAGCACTCTAAATTTGACCAAACCTTTATGATTTAAACCCTATATTTTTTGTAATTTTCGAAATATTCTTCTTAAAACATAACTTTTAATATCTGTTTCCATCACATATCCTTTTCTATGTAAAAATACTTTTAAATTTGTATTTTTTTAGAAAAACTTAAGGACATTTAACCCATTTTAACAAAAAAAAGTGTTTATTAGTATTTTTTTTACCAAATACATCAACGGCTTATTATCATTTTCACCATTTATATTCAAACATATAACTACTTATTTGTAAATCAATTTCAGCACCTAAAAGGACACATACTTATCATCATCAGTTACTTTTAATCAGCTAACCAAACGGGCTCATTATTGGATTTGGCAGGCTGTTCCAACTCACGGAGTTGCTGCTGGGCTCAGTGGAATTGAAGGAGTAGTAATGGAGATAGTCATAACCTTTGCACTAGTCTACACTGTGTATGCCACTGCAGCAGACCCCAAAAAGGGCTCACTTGGAACCATTGCACCCATGGCAATTGGGTTCATTGTTGGTGCCAACATTTTGGCAGCCGGCCCATTCAGTGGTGGGTCAATGAACCCAGCTCGATCATTTGGGCCTGCTGTGGTTGCAGGAGACTTTTCCCAGAACTGGATCTATTGGGTCGGCCCACTTATTGGTGGAGGATTGGCTGGGTTTATTTACGGAGATGTCTTTATTGGATCACACACCCCACTTCCAACCTCAGAAGACTATGCTTAAAAGAAGTCTTCAATGTTTTCTTTGCGTGTTTTCAAATGCAATGTTGAATTTACTTTAAGCTTTGTATATTATGTTATGCAAGAAGTTTGTTTCCACATGAAATATCATGTTTGGTTTATTTTGAGGGTACTTAAAACCTATTTGTGTGTACATTTTAATTCAGACAAAGCTAAATAACCTTAAAATCACAGTGATCACTTGAATATTTGTTCGTAAGAAGCCTATTTATGCAAATGGAGAAACTAAATCCACTCCTAAAGGATCATTTTATACCAATCTTCATCTTACCATAGCTTAAAAAATTGAATCATTAACTTAAATAGGTGACCACCCAACTGCATATAATATGTGTATAACCGAGTATTGGCAGTGTATAATCTATGTATCCCAGCTGGGTAAAGTAAACAATGAATCCGGGTGTGTAAAGATCTAAAAAGTTCTACACCCACTGAAGGCTCTGAAGCAAGTTTGATAACAAGATGAATTGGACAAAACGTGTTGTTTTCTCTTTCCTCTTGTATAATTACTTTTTTTCAAGTAGTATTTGTACAAATTACAAATCAGTCAACTCTACAGCTCTTTGAATAGTGTGTGTACAAATTAAAGTCAAAACACTAATATACACACTTTCCTGTATAAATGTAGAGAGAATTATGCCGATGCGTCATTCCCTCTTCGTTAAACTCAGAATACAACAGTCTTGTTTTTCTCGTATGGTAAAACTGAAAGAAGAAAGGTTAGCACTGTACAAGCCTGAAGTTGAAATTCCAAAATGAAAGGTTACTTTTGGCTAAAGGGCTTTCCACTTTTAATCTGACCTTGTATAAGTATTCTTTTTCTAAGAGTAGAAAGTAGCTTACCTTGTCAATGAAAGTTACAGACTTGTGAGAATTTTGACTTCTCTTTGTTGCTTAAAGAATTGCAAGGGTGTTTTCAAGGGTATTCATCCACTTGGGGGTATCCTATAGGTTTGGTTCGACTTTAGTTGTATGTTTTAGGGTATTTAATCTTAATGAAATGTAATTAGGAATGGTAGGTGGGTACAATTTTGCGTATTCCGTATCGCATACGTTTCAGTTGAGGGTGGGTATGAGTATAACTTTGGCGGGTAGTAGGCGGGTATTGGTATAACTTTGGCGGGTAGTAGGCAGGTATGGGTAGGTGGTGGATTTGCAGTTATATCCGCCTCATACCCGTCTGCCCCGCCCCGCATCCAACCGCCTGCCCGAAATCCACCCGCCCGCCTTATACCCGCCAACTTTAATTATATTTATACAACTTTATATTTATCTAAAGCCCAAATAATTTGGTACAGTATAGTAGTAGTAGATACAATATAGTAGTAGTAGATAATTCTCATGTATTGGAAGGTTGACAAAATGACAAGTGAATTGATTACAAAATATGGCTGGCGGGTACAAGCGGGTATTGGTGGGTGACGGATATCCACTTGAGTGGTGGAGCGGATGTGGATTTAGGAATATACCCGCCTAAACGGATATGGATGTTGAAAATGTACCCGCCATGACAGGTATAAAATTTTCTGGCGGGTACGTGTGCGGGGAAAGGGGTACCGCACCCGCCCCGCCCAATTGCCATCCCTAAATGTACTATTATTTGCATTATAGATGAGTCTCGTCTAAATTCTTTCCATTGTTATGTTTATTTCTTGGGTTCCTACTTTAATCTACATCATTTGGTATGAGAACTTAGGCTAAGAATTTGTTCTTACAATTCATATTTATTGTCCTTTATATTCAAAAATCACAAAACGAAGTAAATATACAAAAACTCATAAAAAAGTTCTTCATTATTGAGTTTCTTGGAGACCAAGTTTTGAGCTAAATTCGAGTTTTATTGTGTATTTGATGTTGAAAACCTTTGGATAAAGTTTGTTTTAGCTTATATTGTTGATTCATAACCCTATTGATGAGTTGGATTGAAGAAAATCGAGAATCACCATTGTTGAACTTATTTGGAGCTTGAAAGAATGTGTTGGAGAAGAAGACTAGACCTGAACGTTCCCAAGGTGTTTTGAGCCATTCTATTTATTGGCAGGATTGTTGGGAAGTCTAAAAAGGTTGCATATCAAACAAGCATGTCTTGATAATGTCACAAAGTAACGATGCATAAATTGTTTATTGTTGGCATATCTTTAGCTTCATGAAGCAGTACGGAATCAAAAGAAATGTACATGTACCATAGAATCCCCAATTCAAGATGTAGAATTATAGTAAGTAGATGATTCTTATTGTACTAAGGTTCTACACATTGTACACTATATATATTTATATTAATGAGAAAGCATTCACAAGAGAGATTAATACAATCTTACATGGTATCAAGAGAAAACCCTAATTCTTCTTCTCTTTTACGCTGCCCACCTCGGTCTTGCAACCACCAGCGGCTTCCACACTCATTGGCCGAGAACCACCACCATTGTTCTTCCTTGTCTTATTTTCTCCTTCTTCAAATAACTATAATCCACTATAATGACTCTTCTCACAACCCCCACAGCAGCAGCATCATCATCCGTCGTCACCCCTGCCATACCAAAATCACCCTATGTTCATCCAGCACTCACCGTCACCAACATCAAGAACTTCATCTCTATAATTCTTGATCAAGAGAACAGTCAGTATTTTCCATGAGTTGAACTATTCCAATGGGTTGAACTATTCTGTATTCATGCATGTGTTTATAACGTGCTTGACCATATCGACGACTCATTCCCTCGCCCCATTGAGGTTGATGACTCAACATGGCGTCGCCTAGATGCCGTTGTCAAACAGTGAATTTATGGAACTATCTCTCAGGACTTGCTCATTACTATTATGAAAACCGGTGCCACGACCCGTGAGTTATGGATTCGGTTAGAGAATTTTTTTCAAGATAATAAGCACACTCGTGCTGTGTATTTGGAAAAACAATTTAATAATACACGCCTTAAAAATTTCTCTAACATGTCCGATTATTACAAGCAGTTGAAACTCGTAGCGGATCAATTGTCCAACGTCGGCGCACCTGTTTCCAAAACAAAGATGGTCCTACAATTAGTTGTAGGCCTACCAAAATGTGAGTACGACACTCTAGCAACGATGATACACAAGCTGATCCGTTACCCAGTTTCAACAAAACCCATTCGCAATTATTATTGGAGGAAACCCGACATGCAAAACAGGACGAGCACAATCAAAAGGCGTTAGCAGTCGAAACGTCTCCCCAAAATAACATCACCGCCGGCCAGCCCCTACTGTCGGAGCGGAATAACCGCGACGGCAGAGGCGGTAGGGGCCGCGACGGTGGATGAGGTGGCAAAGGCCGTGGGAAATCCAATCATAGGGGCTATCTGTGCTATGACTTGTCTACCCGTCAGATTCACATCTCTCGTCACATCACGTTTGACGAAATCACATTCCCTTTCTCGGACATTCAAAAATTCCAAAAAATGGACTATACTTTTCTTGACGAGTCCGACATCTCTCCCGTCATCCTCCGCCAACTTTGTCAGTCCACCACCCAAAACCCACCTCTGTCGCCCACTGCCGACACCGCCGACCGCCTCTCTGCGATTCTGCCACCTGCATCGAGTACTTCACTAACAAAGTGACTTGTTGCACCAATCAACTTAGCACCAGCCTAATAATCCTATCAAATGATTAAACAAATAAATGCTTTAAGATTGTAAACCATCTCAATAAAATTCCACAGAAAAGAGCGGAAAGTGACATCTAAAGAAAGGAGTTCGAAATCGAACCTGCTTAGATGGACTCCCACCTTTGAATGATGGCAAAAGTCCATGATGAATATTAATGATATCCTTCCCATAACGTTTTAAGAACTCTGCAGAGAATACCTGCAGAAACAAGTGCAACTTTAAATTACAAGAGAAATTTAAGCAGTGAAGTGCAAGATTTATTAGGAGTTTTATGATAGAATATATGTATATATGTACCGTGTATATTGGTATACACATATATTATCTTACCATATTATTAGAATTTTTGTACATGTGTATTATGGTAGTAGTCTTATATTAGAAAAATGTAGTAGTCTTGTATTAGAAAAAGGTAGATTTAATTTTCATAATTAAATATTGTATATCATGTACATAAACCTTGGACATTAATGAAAATAATCAAGGAATTATTTTCTTTCATGGTATCAGAAGTTTAGGGCAAACTTTTCTTCTCCATAACAAACTTCCGCCGCCATACTCGGAATATTCCTCTCGGCTGTCGGCCGACACCTCACTCTCCCTTAGAATTTCCCAAAATCCTTAATTCTCCTCATGTTCTTCAATCATGTCTACCACAAAGAACACCTTTCATCTTGCCTTGTAATCTCCAATATAAAAAACAACATTCCTATTGTTCTTGAGATGGACAACGTCCAATACGCGACGTGGGCAGAACTGTTTAAATTCACGCACGGTCTAATAGAGTCCTCCATCACATCGTTCCACCGGCAAAAAGAAAGGAGAAGGTGCCTTCCACGGATGATTAAATTGAGTTGTGGTCTTTTTACATGCTATACTAAGCTCTTTTTAACATAAACATTTGACTTGTGTTATGTGATGTTGAGTGGTTGTCATTATATGATGTTGCCCTTCTGTCTGCCTGGCGTTGATCCTCCTTAAGTACCATCAACAATTGGCTTATGTTATGGTGAATGAACAAAATACCAAACCTTGAATTTCTCCGTTTTTGGGAACTATGTATGATTTTGATTTTTGTGTATACACTAGGTTGTCCCATTTTCATATGTTCCGACTTCCGATGGATTATTTCTTTGACTAAATTAAATACTTCATCCGTCTCAAATTATTTATCATTTTTAAAATTTTCATGCCCCTAAAGAAATATTAATTAGGAAGAATATTTGACATATTTTACCCTAATTTAAGTCTAAGTTATAATCTCTCCATTAAATATTTAATATACTTATGTATCATCTGCATTAATGACAAAGGGTAAAAATGAAGAAAATAATTAATTATGCATTGAACTTCTAAAACAATAACTATTTTTAGTAATCACGACAAATAATTTGAAACGGAGGGGAGTATGGTCGATGATCATAGAAGCCTATAAATCGGCTATTCTATTTGTACAATAGGGTGGAGGGGCGCATTTAAACCTTGTTTATCTGCTAGTTTTCAGTTCTTATCTTCAGCGCGGGGTAGAGCAATTTGGTAGCTTGCAAGGCTCTTGCCAATATTTCTTTGAACGAGTCTTGACTGCTTCTTTTGTGAACAAGACTGTCAAAATCCAGTGATTTTTGCTGTTGATTTATCCTCAGTCATGCTGTTAAGCAAAGGCAGTTTTCCTTTGCATGCACTATTATGCTCCCTCCACTACAAAAGATTTGGACAACTATTGAGAATCTTTTTGATAGAATTCTGAAAAAAATTTAGTGCAAAAAGAAAATGTGTTCGAATACTAGTAATCCTTTGAATATATATAAGTATTTTGTGAGTAACCTAATTTGGAAAAGAACCCTCAAACTGCTTCAGCAAACAGGTCTTAAATGAAACCTCCGCAAGGTTTGTCTGTGTCATCATTTATCGAAAGTTATCAATATCAAATTTACTAGGTATAGTTTCTGAGCAAAAGAGAACCTGCGCTCCCATTCATGACCCTTAAAATGGAGTTACCTCATACTATTGTAACAGAATGAAGACCTTTTCAGATCTGTACTCTACCTAAAACAAAATTTTGTACTATGATTTTCTTGGGACTTTGGGGGAGGGGGTGAGGAGCGGGAGAGTGTTTCCCTAGGAAGGCTTTTCTATAATACAAACTTACCACCCGTAATTCTGCAATTGAGATATTGTAACTACGGATCATGCCACCTGCCCAGGGCCTCTCCCATGCGGACCCGGTCTCCCTTTTTAATACAAAAACTGAATTCTGCTGACGAGCTTTTATCAGCAGGAGGTTGTGAGATTGGAGCTTGGAAGACCATAACCACTGTCGAACCCATATTGAAAGCTGCTAGCTGCAGAGTTCGAAGGTCAAAGTTAGGTATTTATTAAATAGAGTATTACTTGATTGAAAAAGCTAAGAGAAAAGGGACTGCTTGCTGAGCATTAGAACTGAAAATCAATTTTATGTCCCCATTATCGTCACATTGGTCTATTGCTTGTCAATTCTCATCAGATCAACAAATGAGAGAAAATAATTGTAAGATATTTACATACTATTATTTCAGCAATAAGATATTAACATATTATTATACTTAAAACATTCTGGTATTCCTGATTATCCATGTACAACTAGCAAACTTATGATGAGCACTTCAAAATCAATTTCTTGGCTAGTGCCACAACGGCACTAGTTAGCAAGACCCTATAAGTCCTCCAGAGAAGTTCAATTCTCCTCATTTTCTAGTCATTCAATTGTTCCTGTTTATATCACTTTCTGAAATTAACTACACACATACATGATATCTCAACAAAGAAAATGCTCGAAGAAAAAAATAGTAATCAACTCCTCGTACATAATGTATATAAATTTCAAAACCTTATTAACAAGGGGGGAAATAAAAGGAAGAGGAGATCAATAATCTAGTTTGGTAATATCTCCATTACAAGCCTAAAAGGCAAACGGCAAATTCTTGCAATACCAGGTGTGTTGACGAGAAGTACAAACCATAGGATATAAAAAGAAAGAATAGATTTTTGCTGTTCATTGCAAAAATGGGATTTATATCTTGCACAAACACTGTCAACTGGCCAAGTAATTTGATTTATCGTGATATTTTGCATACTCAAAAGATGCCACACAAACTTAATTGCATGCATTTATCTATTCTAAAATAACATCAAACTTAAGGATCATACCTCATCTCCTTTCTTCAGTAAAACACCAGTGCCTTTGGGTTCGTATACCTGTTCTTCAGGAGGTTCTGGATGTAGTAGCTTCTTCCATGGCCTATTTGTTCGTAGAGTTGGTTCAATGAAAAGCTGAAACATCAGAAAACAGTGTTGAGTCATCTAGAACCAAGTGAAGGCGGAAGGCCATGGTGGGATCTGCAAATGGGTATCTATCATGTACTTCATCCACACCGTTAGTGGATCCGCCTTCAGAGCTAATTGAGACTTCCTATGAGTTGTCCAGACTTCTTATCTCTTGGTTGGTTAATTATATGTAACATGAGTCAGTAACGTTTCACTAGCCTGGTTACTACCGGGCTTTCTAATGGCAAGCTTGATGACACTGTATGACAAAAAAAAGCTGATCCCTATTCTGTTGTCTTGGTCATTCAACTCCATGTTTTTCTTTCTATTCTACATTATATTAAGCTCAGGCAAAATTTTGTCCTTGCTATTTTACATTATAAAATTTCAGAGCCATGATGCTTACAGAAAATCATGATAATGCACTCAAATGTAACAGCTTTCTTATACAAATTCTTCAGGTCATTACTAGCCTGGAGGGAATATCTCTCGTGATTCACAATACAATATCATCACAATCTTTTTTTTTTTTTTTTGAAACTACAAGGTAACATGTTCACTAAGGCACCTATCCAATTGTACCTACAGTGCAAAAGCCTAAAGGACTGGTGACAAGTTTCTGCGCAAGTACTAAATGAAATAACCTCCTTGCTCAGTTTATCCTACCAAATTGAGTAGCTTGATAGTGAAAAGCTCCAGTGGAGTCTTCCTAAGAATATAGTCTAGACTCTAGAGAGAAAAAATGAATGTTTGTATCCAAACAGATAACTGACACACTTTGTAATACAAAAGTAGTGTATCGCAAAGTGATAAGCATCTTAGCTTACCTCAATGGAACCAATATTTGTTGCCCCTACGGCTGCCATTGCCATAAAACCTTCTTTCCATTTACCTTCGAGCACAACCTGGTAAAAGGTTGAAACAAACATTCCATGAGATTATAGATTTATGCATAACTTGCTTCTGTTTCAAACAATAACAACAATAATAAGAACAACAACTACTGCTACTACTTTATAACCTCTCAAAGAGAAGCCACCATCTTAAAAAGATCAACACAAAATCAGGGAATGGATTGCAATTTTAGCGTAAGGTAATCAGAATTTACCCTTTCATTCTCCACATATAAATTTCTTATTGTCCTTGTAGCTCGTTCATTCATCGGAAAGAGACGACCTATCAAACAAGTGAATGGAATAAATTAACCGCAGGTAGGAAATTGAATAGGAAGACTTTACATGCATCAAATTTTCTTTTCCAATGGGAGGAGATGGTGAATTTGGAAGTGAAGTGTTGCTTAGATCTTTCAAGACACCTCTTTGAGATCATTTCAACTTTTTTAAAGATCTAAAGAATTATTTTGCCAATTTTACATTCAGAATAACAAGTCACAAAATTCTGTAATAGGCGACTCAGTCACACCGAGTGACCTTAAGTTTTACAAATTGATAATATTTGATACATTTTCCTGTCGGGTAAAGTACATGACTGTATACAACCCACAATGATTATCATAGTAAAGTCCTCTATACTAGTTGTCAGACACATAATATCTTTTAATTATCATATCAAACACTGTTAGCAGATGCATGAAAGCAGAGAGAACACTACTAGTAACCAACCTGCCATGTGTTGAAGCTGCACATATTCATGTACCAACAAATTTATAGTCCCCAAAAGAGGCTTTCTGAGTGTAACCTTTGCGTATAATTGAAATGTGACTCTTGGGCAGGGTGGGGTAGAGGGGGCTATGTGAAGCGATCAGGGATAGGAAAATAGGAAACAACACAAACAATGAAAGCCTTATATTATGAATGAACTACTCTTAACCAATGGATGCAAATGTGAGGACTTACCAGAGAAATATCGCCGTCCAAGAACATTCCAATCAGCTGGTGAGTGTATGTGATGATAATCTCCAGGTCTCAAGTAAATCACACAGTAAAAGAGACCTTTCATTGGACTGCAATAAGTTAATTTATAGTGTTGATATTTACGTAACATTCTCTGATTTATCACCAAGCAATTACTATCCAGCACAAACAAAAAGTAGAAAATCTAAAGAAGAGACAAGATTAAAGGTTCAACTGATGACCAATTACTACATGTTAGGCACCCGCTAACATAGACATACTAGTTATAATTTGTCCAGTAGTATAGATGCTCATTTCCATTAAAAGATTAAGATATTTAGATAACTTATAAGAATGTTATCCAGAATGGTTTAAGAATCAAAATATACAGTTTTTAGAAAGTACTAGAGAGAGTTTTCTTTTTGGTTGAGAAATAAGGAGATGGAAGAGGATCCTAGAGCAGATCAACAAGTACCTTGGCAGTTAAAGATTTCAAAATAGCCTATTCTTCCAACAAGCACTATGCATAAAGAGATGACTAATTAAGGGAAACAGACATTTTTAAAATACACCTAAGGTGTTAAGATGTTATAGTAGATCTATAGATATCCTCACAGAACACAGTTAACATTCATGTGGTTACCGTGCTGGTGCAGGATCTCGGACTTTAGGAGAAGCCAATGAAACTCTCCACCAGGACTTTTGATTCGCATCATCCGTTGAACCTTCTTGCCCACCATCTTGACTTTTATTGTCATCAACCAGAGTCATGGGAAGGAAGGAGCTGGCACCAAGAAGCGAAGAAACAGAATAAGAGAATCCTTTGACTTGCTCAATCATAGCCCCAGCTTCTTTCAACTCTCCGAATTGTAGAACAGTACCGTCAACTGGACTAACCTACAACAGTTAAAACCGACACCGGAAGGTCAGCAAATTTGATAATCTGCAATATTTTGAAACATCAAGAGAATCAATAGATAACTAGGAAGCTGGTTACCAGTTACCAGACAACATGGACTGGAATCAATAGGTCTGATACCCTCTTTCAATCTTCTGACAAAGAACTCTCGTAAAGATGCATATTCTTCCAAAGGCAATGCTACTTCCTCCAAGTCTGGATTCAAAAACAGAGTTCTGTAAATATTGCCATCATCAAAAGCTTATCTTTACATTTGACTGTGTCATATAAGAACAATAAATATCTAAAGCATCAAGATTTAGAAGATCACTGAAAGCATCGCGAAGTAGAAACTAGAAAAACTGCTTACTTGAATGAAATGCCCGAGCCCATCCTTTATACACATACGGGCGCAGCCACATAGGAAGTTCCTGGTTGAACATCGCATGGAGTTATATTGATCCAGGACTTTTGACGAATCTTCTTCTATTTAAAATTGATAAAGACTTACCACATTGGTCAAGGTGCCCCAGAATCTAGAAATGGAGCGTAGTGGAAGAAATCCCATGAAAGTAGCCTAAAATTGAGAAGGCAAATTATTTACAGTAAGGTCAACATGAAAAACTACATAGAATAATGTGGCAAGCTGAAAGATTATTAGCATAGGAAATAGAAATGAATTCTTACCTTTACATCAGGCCGAAACTCTAAAGTTCCTTTCTCTCTTGCCTCTTCAACCTGCGACTCAAAGAGGGTTAGGACGCTCCATGGGAGAAATATCATAATTCGATATCTGAGTTCGCACAAACAAAAAGAGAAACACAACAGGCAATTGTTCACTAATTTCACTAGGTTTATGAGTTAGAACAAGACCTTCTGATCATCATAGAGACGTCGAGCATGGAGAAGACCAAGCATAACTATAGTTGCGACCGTTGCACCAGGCAACAAGAGAGTGTTACCTGCATACCAGTAGCCTCAAACTTCAGCTGTTGCGCCGCATGATAATATTGGGGCAGGTGAACATGTAACATGATTAAGCACTACAACAACAACAACATACCCAGTGAAATCCCACAATGTGGGACTGGGGAGGGTAGAGTGTACGCAGACCTTACCTCTACCTTGGTAGGTAGAGCGGCTGTTTCCGAGAGACCCTCGGCTCAAGAGGGAGCATAAGCAAGAGCATAGCAACAGCAAAAGCAGTCAGATCCGGTAAAAAATAAGCTAAACATGATTAAGCACTATTAAATTAGAATCTGACGGAGCATTATGTATAGTTTTAAAAATGAAAGGAACCAAGAACCAGATCAGTTCAGTATAGCTGTTTAGGTAATTCTTTTATTTATTTTTATTTTGAGAAAGGTAACGGAAGGATTTTGGGTATAATATTATCATGAAAAAGCACCATCAGACACAAGCCTTAGATAGGACCATGATCAATTCAAAAAATAAATAGAAGAAAGAAAAATCAAGGAGACACCTCTACTAGGCGCAGCTCACTCCAGCCATCAACTCCACCTTCACTAGACTTAGTTCTACATAAGTCATTGCGCTCTATTTTATTTGTGTTAATTCATCTGTCTATGTGAATAGATGATATTTTATACTAGCTTTATTACAATCCACTGAGTTTCCTTTAACACAACACTTCACATTTGTAATAATTCCCCTGCATCCAATTAGAATATTCACTTGACTATCTAGGAGTCTTAAGCTTCCAACAGAATCTAATTTCCAACCTCTGAATGTCAACTTTGACTAAGAAGTGTACTCAAATGATAATCATAACTCTACTAGTTGACAGACAACAATTCTTAGTACCATAAGTTATGTTACCTGATAAAACAGAGAGCACAAACATGGAACAGTAAGATACCGTCATTTAGTCCGTCATACATGTTGCTTGTTCTTAAAAAGGCACTTATTGTCTAAGCCATCTTTTCTTTATATGCGTTGCAGTTCTAATGTAAATAAATAGCGTGTATCCTCTATAACATTGTTGATCTTACAACAGTTCTACAAAATTTTGTGCCATTCACTTTGGTAGGCACCTTGGTATCACATAGACTCTCAGTATTTCTCCGTTTCAACAATCTTTTAACCTATTTATCTATCACGCCATTCTCCTGAACAATATAGCCTAGACATCTGAATTGTCTAAATTATTTCATTTTATTTTATTTCCTTGTGTTGACATTTTTTTATAACCTGGTCAGTGTTTTGGAAGGCGCACGGTGACCAAAGCAAGCTTGCATGCACCTCCACTACTCCGCCGGGTACAACTTTACTAACTTCCAGAGATAAATCAGAATCATAAATTCATCTCTAGAATTAGAATTTATATAGTTCTAAGAAATAAATGGTCAAAAACACACTTAACTATCACTTTTTCGCGAGTTTCATACCTCAACTATCACTTGTTCTCTTTTCCTACCTGAATTATCGTCATCTATCTATTAAAACACACCTCGAAGCTGACTCAGCCAACTATCAGGTGTTCTCTTTTCCTCCCTAAACTATCAACATCTACTCAACTAGGTGTGTTTTAATACATAAATGGAGATAGTTCACGTTGAAAAAAGGGAACCACTCACGAAGAAGTGATAATTCAGGTGTGTTTTTACTGGTAAAACTAGTCGGAATGAGAAGTACTATACGGAGGGAGTATTTATACGTTCTCACAATTACCAGAATAGACATAATATTGAACTTTCACGATACATTAAAGTTCTCATTACATAGAAAATGCAACTCAAACTGAAGTTCCGTTCACAATTTTTTTTCAAGCAGAGAGAGTTGTACCTTGAGAACTGCTGTTACTACTACTACTACTGCCGCCATGATTAAGCGAAGCTCGAGCTTCGGTGGCTTGTACCTTACGAAGAAAGGTAGTGAAATGGAAACGCTGCGCATGTAGATGATTGAAGCGTCCATTGTTAGTGAAGCAAGGAATTCTCTGAAAAGCCCTAAATTTCATCTTCTTTGAAGAGGGTTTTTGCGGACTGCGTCTTGATTTGGTCACAAGAATTACACTTATTAGGGTTGTTTTTAGCTACGGTAAAAAACAAATTTTGATTAAGTTTAAGAGAATCAATAATTCAAGCGAGAAGTGAATTTTTGTGTTTCTTTTCTTTCCCATCCTTAATAATCCGTACTTTGGTGATTTGCACAAATAACGTCATTTCGAGCTATTTTTAACTCTTGTTACTGTTAAAAAAAATTATGGAAAAATAATATGACGGAAGAATAGAAAGTTGCACTTTCACAAGTTATGCGGCATGTCATAACTTTAAATACAATCTCTATGTCACCTATTTTTAAATTATTTACAAATTATAACAAATAGTTGAGCCTTTTTTTTTCTTTCGTTTATATAGAACCATTGAATTCATTAGATATCAATATCTATCTCGAAAACGTGTTTTTCCTTTCTTGAGCTAGTGAAAAGGCAACCTTATGGTTGAAAAATGCAAGATCACCTTCGCTCATTGGCGATGCGTGCGTCTAGTTTGTTAGGGTCTTGGTCTGATAGTCTTGTTAACGCTTTCTAATCTACTTTCTATTGTACATATCTTCCTTGCCTTTTCTATCTCGTCTAGTGACGAATATGCTTCCTCTTTAAGTCTTCTTCTTTAGTTCTTGTTCACAAATCATATCAGATATGATATAACTTTAAGTAAATCTTTATTCTACTTATTTATAAATTATTTACGTGTCATGTCGAGTTGACAAGACTAGTCTATATTATTTAATTAATCGTTATACGGGATTGATAAAATTTAATAATGTCTTCATTCTGTCTATCTTGTTAATTTTGTTAAGGAGGGCGGTCTTTAGTATCAAGCAGGGATAAGATAAACCCTCAACCTAACGGGCTATAATTATGGCATTGTTGCAGCTAATATAGTGATACATATATAGACACGACGTGTGTGATGTCATTAGGTTTTGATGTTATGAGGGACGAAAACTACAAGAATGAAAGTCAGCAGCCAACAACACATGAACGTGTAAAAAGACAGATAAACAAAAATCCCGATGATAATTGTTGATTTGATTAATTCATTTTTATGCGGTTCAAACTTCTAACCGAAAGAGGTCGCTTGAGTCAATTATTTTTCCAATTATGCTCAGATGATCATAATTTATTTTTTCGTATATTAACCAAGTGGAGACTTGTGTTCATGTATAAATAACCGAGCGTATCTATATCAACTTGTGGAATCTAGGTTAATTGATCAACCATCTTCCGTATTTAAAGCATTTTAATACCTTAATTAATTGTATAATCGAGAGAAATGCAATTAGTAAAAAAGGTTACAACCCTATGGTCTCTTCTCAAAGTGTTACTGCTTCTTTAATCAATTTCGTCTCAACTTTAGTCTTTGTTCTAGGAGTGACCTCTCTAGCAAAGCATTTGTCTTCATACTATTAACATTTCTTTTTTGGTGATAGTACAAGATTAAGATATTTTTATTCTTTTTCTTTTCACTTTATTTTCAAAAGTATTTAATATTTTGATACTTTTCTCTTTTCATGTCTTTACATATTGCATGTTATTTAAACGAAGGTGGAAACTCTTTACCTTCAATAGGTAGATTACTCCTCCCGGTCAAATGCTTAAAATGACTATGCAACGTTACAACTCTTTTTTCCCCATCCATAATGTAAAATTCTTTTAGAACTTATTAGTTTTCATTGTTTATAATATTTTCCTCCCACTTATCTCTTTACTAGTGAATTTATCCGCGTTGCGTGGTCATAAAAGACATTAATAATGTACTAAATACAATAGATAGAATAAGCATTTACAATATATATCTATATTTGTATTATTATATAATTGGACTAAACCAAAAACAGAAAGTACTTACAATAATATGCTGACAATTTTCATACTTCAAGCAATATTACATGTTAAGAAGTTATCCATAAAAGTGTACAAATGGGCCGAATTTTATAAATGGACTATAATTATAAAGTTGATATATATTTGTCATTCAATTATCTCCTTGTCTTACAATGTTGAAGTTTGAAGAAAATGTATGTCCTTTTTTAAATAAATATTAATGTATTTATTTAATATTTATTTATCATACATAAATAAATATATTATAAGAAAATACGAAAAAAATTACACTCACTTAGTCGTTTTTATACAAATCCCAGGCGTACAATTGATTCTATAGAGGAAAACATTTGTTTAGTAATTAGTAGACTTCCAAGAAAGCCATAAGTTATTATTTTTAACAAATATTTTTTATAAATTTACGACAATCAGAAATTCATATAAAAATAAAATAAAAAGGAATAATCACAAGGAGAACATATATATATAAAAGGTAGCCTGGTGCACTAAACTCTCGCTATGCGGGGTCCGGAGAAAGGCCGGATGACAAGGGTCTATTGTACGCAGTCTTACAGAGAGAACATATGAAAATATAAATAAAGAAGAAAAAAATACAATGCAGACATCATTCTTTTGCGACCTTAATCATAAAAAAATAAAAGGAAAAAAAAATCAAAATCAGTGCATAATTTTTCGAGCTCTTGTCAACAAACCCACAAGTTGATCATCATTCAAGAGCCCTCTTCTTCGACAAACCAAAGCATGAATATAATAATATTATGTAAATACAACAACTACTTCAAATATAGAATGGAAGGTACATTAGGCAGGTCTCATGAAACAAAAAATATGAATTTACAATATCTGATGTTCAAGAAGGGTAACATTCTTGACTAGTGTGATCATTTCTTTTCGCAAGAAAGTCTTACAATGCCTCTATTTATAGGACTATAAAATACCAAACAATATCGTAAACATGACTATTAATTATTTAGGGGTTATGGTAATAATAAGTTGTGGGAGTAATGCCTCTCTATGCTATCCTCTTCACCACCATCTTTTTGGCATCATGCATCACAAATGACAATCTATCTTCTAAACATACTTTCGAACAAACAATTAGCCAACCAATCCCCTCTCAAAAGTTTATACCTAAGGGACCCATCATACTCTCATTTATGGATTTTCGGATGCTTATGATATCCTCTCTTTCTTTCTACTACCATCAATAAACTTCAACCCTGGTCTACTTTGTGTATTTTTTTGGGATATCCGTCAAATCATCGTGGTTACAAATATTACGACTTATCTTCTAATAAAATCATCGTGAGTCGCCACATAGTTTTTGATGAAACAAATTTCCATTTTGCCAGAATGCATTGTTCTGTGCCTCCTACCTACGAATTTTTTGACGATAGCATATCTCCGTATTTGATTCATAAATTGGCCTCCCAAACAGGCCCAAATTTTTCCAGAGCCTCGCCCAACAGCTCGGCCCAGTTACCGAGCCCACTGGCTGCCAACCGAGCCGAGCCGAGCCCCTCACGGCCCAACGATTGGCAAGGGCAGCCCAGCTACTGCCAGCCCACTCCCGGGCCGTCCGGCCCCTTCAGCCCCCGAACCCTTCAGCCCTCGGACCCTTCTCCAATTTCGGCCCAACGACCAGTCACTCGTAGTCAATATAGGATTTTCAAGCCAAACAAAAAATACGATCTTCACACCCATGTTACCAAATCACCATTGCCCCGTAATCCTATGTCTGCTCTTAATGACCCAAATTGAAAAATGGCTATGGATGATGAATATAATGCTCTTATTAATAATAGGACATGAGATATAGTGCCAGTCCTCCTGATGTTAATGTGATTCGGTCTATGTGGATTTTTAGTCATAAAGATAAATCTGATAGTAAATTTGAGAGTCATAAAACCCGTCTTGTAGGTGATGAAAAGACTCAACATGTGGGTGTGGACTGCGGTGAGACTTCAGTCCAGTGGTCAAACCAGTCATTATTCACACGGTCCTAAGTCTGGCTCTTTCGAAGGCATGGTCACTTCATCAGCTTGATGTAAAAAATGCATTTCTGCATGGACAACTCAATGAAACAGTGTATATGTATCAGCCCATGGGGTACATGGACCCCACTTATCCTAATCATGTGTGCCTACTGAAGAAATCCTTGTATGGGATCAAACAAGCTCCTCGGGCCTGGTACAAGAAGTTTGTAGATTATTTTTATAATATTAGGTTTTGTAACAGCAGGTCATATCATTCCATATTCATATATCATCAGGGTGGTGATATAGCTTATATTTTTCTGTATGTGGATGATATTATCTTAATTGCCTCATCTGATGCTCTTCGCAATTCTACCATGTCTCTTATTGGCTCAGAGTTTGCAATGAAATATCTAGGGCCACTAAGTTACTTATTAGGATAGCGGTAACACGTCATGCAAGTGGTTTATTTTTGTCTCAAAAGAAGTATGCAGAAGAGATCGTTGAATGAGCTGGCATGTCCTCGTGTAAACCGTCTTCCACTCCAGTTGATACTAAACCAAAGTTGAGTGCTTCTTCCAGCAAGTTATATGCGGATCCATCACATTACCGCAGTCTTGCAGGTGCCCTGCAATATCTTACTTTCACGAGGCCGACATCTCTTATGTTGTGCAATAGGTTTGTCTATTCATGCATATCCCGATGGAGGATCACATACATGCTCTCAAACGCATTGTGCATTATATTTAGGGCACTCTCGATCATGACTTGCATTAATATCCATCTACGACAAACACTCTTATTTCTTACACAAATGTTGATTGGGGTGGATGTCCGGATACCAGACGTGAAGCGTCTGGTTATTGTGTATTTCTCAGTGATATTTGGTATCTTGGTCCTCCAAACGACAAGCTACCTTGTCCAGATCCAGTGCCGAAGTAGAATACCGAGGAATTGTCAATATGATGTCTGAATCTTGTTGGCTACGGAACCTTCTTTTGGAGCTCCACTGTCCGGTTCCGAAGGCGACATTTCTTTATTGTGATAATGTTAGTGCGATTTATCTCTCAGGGAATCCGGTTCAATATCAACGCACTAAACATATTGAGTTGGATATTCACTTTGTTCGCGAAAAGGTTGCTCATGGACAAGTACATGTCTTACATGTCCCGTCACGCTATTAGATTGCGGATATTTTTACAAAGGGTCTTCCGCTGGTTTTATTTGAAGACTTTCGGGACAATCTCAGCATACACCGACCTCCTACTTCGACTGCGGGGATGCTATAGAATAGGAAATATAATTAGTCATAATTATGTATATTCTGTATATGATAGATGTTTATTTTAGTCATTACTTACCGTAATTGTAGCGTAGGATTATGCTTGTATTTTAATATATTTACTAGCACTTTGGAATGGAATAAAAAGAATATTTCTTACAATCCAGACTATGCCCTCCGGGGTATTGTTACTAAAAAAACTGACGTCTACAGCTTCGGGGTTCTTCTCTTTGAGCTATTAACTGGAAATAAAGTGCACGATATTATAGAATCCATTATTAAAGAGGGTAATGTTATGGATTCTGCAAATCCGGAAGAGACAAATTTGAAAATTGTCCACTCAACTTCGTCGATTATATTATTAAAGAGGATAATGTAACGAATATAGTGGATCCTGCCATTCTAGAAGAGCATGGAATTGAGATTCAACAACAATTGGAAGACTACCTGGATCTTGTTAAGAAATGCACAGCTTACAACGGAGAAGATAGACCATACATGATTGAAGTTGCAAAGGAATTACGCCGAATTCACAAGTGCTTCCGTGCCCTCACTCTTGGCCAGAATTAGTTAATGATAAAATGGAGAGAAAAAAAATCAAGTGCGCAAGAAATAAGCTTGGCTTTATTTGTAGTAGTTTCAATTTTCAAAGGAAATTCAGTTTGTTTGTATGGTCATATTATGTTGAATAATAGAAGTGTTGGGATACAATTGTTGCGGAGAACGGAAAGTAAGTAACTATTACAATAATAAGAAAGGATAAACTAAATATTACAATAAACTGGAAATCAAGAACTTAACAAACTGCTTGTGTGATTTGTTGAGTCGAGTGATGACACTCTGTCTTTAAGACAAGATTGCCCCGTATATCTCCTTTTACGGTGTTGAGCAATAGTCTCCCAAGATACAACAACAACTTAACAAATGAGCAAAGAAAACTCAAGTGTTACTCTTGAAGAACTTTGAGTATAGTAACTTTGCTAGAGAGGAAGAAGATGAATTCAGAAAATCTGGAGTATTTTCTAAGTGTTGAGTAGTTTTTCAATGGAGTCAAAGGCCTCAATTTATAGTGTAAGTAGAAGTCCCCTCAACTAGCCAACTAATGACCTTCAATAGCCATGTAAAGACACTTGATTGAGGGGTTACATTCAGCCAAATAATGGCTGAATTCATGTGTCAAGTAATGGAGAATCAATGCTCCAAAACCAGCCCAAAGGTCAGATTTTTTCAACTTCCCGTCGCAGCATTCTTCCTCCGAAGCGCCGCGGCTCCAGGGACTGGCCAACCAATTAGCACCGCGGCACTGCTTGGGAGGCACCGCAACGCTCCGGCACCGCGGCTCCGACAGTGTGGCGCCGCGGCCCTTCACGTCTCCGCGGCGATTTCCGACTCGTTTCATCTTACACTTCGTACACTTCTTCCTTCGTTTACCAACGTGGAATACTTTGTCATTTGACCAATAACCGTCCATAATTCTATGTCTCAAACGTATTACATATGTACCAATATCTCTTTCACTAATGAAATTTGCGATACTTGGCACTATGTGTGCACGTGTGTGGAAACGACGTTTCCGACGTGCGGGTCCCAATTGTTCAAGTCATAAATTAATGGGATATACTTAATTCCACATTTAGTAAATTTCCAACAAGAAGAGATATCGCAGATAATAAAACCGTCAATTTAGCATATTTTAACTTTGGAAAAGGTATTACGAAAATGCTTGTTACATGAATATTTTCAGTGCTTAATTATTTGCTGAAATGGGTATATGAAGTCATCCAAATTTAAGACAGAATAACCAAGTTAAATTCAAGAGAGACACTAAGCAATGACAATGAAACTGCCCAATAATTCAGAAGAGAGTCGAGTACTCCAGTCAATAGCCATCTTAAGCAATTTGCTTGATATATTACAAGGACCATCAATTATTCTTTACTTTCGCAAGGGGTCTAGGCAAAAACAAATGCATCACAAGGAAGAAACTATCATTATCCTCTGCCTCTGCAGAAAGGCGGAAAAATAAAAAGCAGGATTATTATTTAAAGAATGGAAGTGCACTGTTGAAGACGGAAAATGCCGAATTCCTATTCGTCCATCGAACACTCTGAAAAGAAAATAAAGCTCTCCGCTGTGGATATGGTTAGGGGCTCGCTCAACAACCGCCTTGTTTTAGTTAGGTTTAATACACAAGTATTTCCGTGCCTTCACTCTTGGTCATAATTAAATGTTTATTTTAAGACTTCCAGGTTTGTTTGTACCGCATATTTGTGTTTATGTTGAAGAATAAATGAGATCTGCAGACATGAAATTGTCAACTTAGTTTTTAGGACCTGGGTAAAAAGTTATTACTAAATGCTAGTACTAACTTTTTGTGCTCTATTTGGATAGAATTCAATTTAATTTTTTGGTTTACAGAGCAAAAAAGTGAGACCATGTTAGTTTTGTATTTGACATCTTATTAACTTTTAGTAGTTTCAGACTATGCCGCTGCTTATAATTTACACTTCCAAAAATATTAACCTTTTTCCTTGTGAACCAAGCACGAGTCATTTCAGTGGTTAAGAAGCCAAGTATCCAAATGCTTCAAACACAGGATAAAAAATCTGAATACCCGAGATAAGAGCTCCTTGTGCCACCCATTAAAACAAAATCTTGGAAGATGGGGTTGTAACTTTTCAGCTCATGCAAAAGGTCCTCTCTATTCTCGAATTTTAACATATTGATAGGTTTGTATAGTAAAGCTGGAGAATTTAACAAGAGCTAGGCTAGGTTTATTTTTTTTAATGACAATGGAACCCGCAGCCGCTACTTTTCGGGTGTACAGGGTAAACTCCGCTCCTGTGCAATAGCCCGCAAACCACGCAAAAGAGATAACCTGCACTAGGCAAGCCCAATGCAACGAGCTCGACCCAAAGCTAGGCTGGGTTCACGTAATTATAACTGTGAATTTGTAATTACTACATGGACGCCACAACTTTGATCCCGGCCTTTATGCAGCTACAAGTGGTGATTACTAATGGGAAGACACATAATCAAATAGCATATGTTAGGCATTACAAAATTTAACACAAAAATAAAACAAAAGCAGTGTGAAATTTTCTTGATTCCTAGGAGAAACTACTTTGTTATCACAAGCACACAATCTCAAGTTAATAAATAGCACTAGCAATTTGCCAGAGTAGCCATATCAGTGGTAAAAGCAAAAGTATAGAATTGAAGTTACAGAGAGACTCCATCAAGGGTAATATATGGGCACATTATATAGCACAATCTTTAGCATCTAGACAAACTAAAAAGCACCCTTGACACCAATGTAAGGGAGAGACTAGTGACTTGTCTATAACACCAGTTTGCTAATACTGCAAACACTGCGAAGGTTTTTGAAATCAAAATTTACCCCATAACGAAAGGAGAATGGGCTTTTACACATACGCAGATGTAAACTTTTGGCTAATCTACTGAAATGAGCAAAGGAGATTGCCTTCTTTAACACTGGAAACAAGCCATTTTTTGTCCCCGGTATAATTAGAGTAACTTTTTGTTGAACAGGTAACAACTTTGTATTATAGACCAGTACTTAGGTAGTACTGAAAAACCCTTTACAAAAAAAGAAAACTAAGAAGCTAAGAAAGTAAAATCCTAACAAGAGTCCAGGACTTCTAGGATTGATTCTGCATCTACAGAGGGATTCTTTGTACACCAAAAACAAAATAGCAACATACAATCTTGCTTGATCTTTCTTTCCAGATAGTCCACCATATGCAAGCTGGAATGATCCTCCAATAGCTTTTATTCCTTGTCCCAATCCCAACCCCCTCCCAACTATAAAGAGTGTCAACAATCTTGCTAGGCATTGTCCAAGATATGCCTCTGAGATTGATAAAAATCTTCCATAGCTGATCAGTAATTCGCAATGTAAAAGCAGATGTCCTACTGTCTCAGCTGCTTCCCCACATAAGCAACAATTTGAAACTAAGATAATCCTTCTCTTTCACAAGTTTTCATGTGTCAAAACAACCTCTTTAGCTAGCAACCATGTAAAGCATGCCACCTTAAGAGGTATCTTTACTTTCCAAACTTGTCTCCATGGCCAGTTCAAATTTTGTGGCACAGTCATGTTCATGATCTTATAGCCTAAACTCACTTTGTAGTGCCCCTTGTTATGCCAGTCCACCACAAACAATCCACCCCATCCTTCGGCCCTTGGAAAGACTCCAAATGTTTATAAAGCTCAACTAATCTAGGTATTTCCCAGTCATTCTGTAACGCCCCGTATTTTCGGATAGCGGTTGAACTCATAACGTAGGTGAGTAGACCCGGACCCGGGAAAATTTTCGTTGTACTTGTGTATATTAATACGAGGATTTGTATATAGAAGGACGTGACCCTGAAATAATTTCTAGATTTAATAATGTGGCGGCGGTGTGTAATAATAATAATTGTGTATCCCCGAAGAGAGTATAGACTGGTATTTTATTACAGGAATTATGATATTGACATAAGAGGATTTTATTAATCATCGGGATTTAAATAATTTGAGATCGAGAATTTAATTGTGTGTATAATAATTAATTGTTGGATTAATTAAGTATAAGTAGGGGACAATGTGTGCATAGTGGGATATTACGTGTAGCCTTATAAGGCAGCGGTGCAATGACCGTAAGCAGTAAAAGAACGCTGGCAGCCTCACAAGGCTTCAACCGGTCCTTTCTCTTTCAAAACTCAGCCACCAGTTCTTCAAAGCTCCTTCAAAATCCTTAACACTCCTGAAGGAGTTCTTCTGTGAGGAATTAATGGTCACGTTTCTAGCGGATTGAGGAAATCCAGTCAGTGGGTTCTCGAGATTCTCGGTCAAAATTGGGGATTTTCTGTAAATTTTATATAACCAAAAGGGAGAATTCATGGTATTCTGGGTTTAGATTCTAGTAGAACCGAAACCATTAACAAGCTTAGAAACTCAGAAGCTTTATAAGAACCTTGAATACAAAAGGATTCTGGCGCGAATCAATTTTTGGTTCTATTTCTGTTTGTCGAAATCCGGTGCAAGCGTAAGGTTTTCTGGCGATTCTCATCACTGCGTCTAACAGAGGTAATCTTCTTTGTTCTTGAATTTTATTCAATATCAGAAGTCGTTTCTTGCTACTAGTTCTAAAGACGATTGTCGAAAATGCGAATTTGGGTTGGGTGTTGTTGGGACTGTCGTTACTGAGAGTTGCTGGAAATTGCATGTGAAATTGTTGTACTATTTTGAAGATTGTAGTAGTATAAGAAGGAGGATTAAGGGGACTGGATGTTTCGCTTTATGTTTAGATTTCGATGTAGAAGGAATATAGGTTCTACGCGTTCAAGGTGTTCGTTAGAATGTCCCTAAGAATCTGTTTTTAATATGTTGATTCGATTGTGATGTAATTCGTCCGTATGATGTAGATAATCATTCATAGAGCTTACAAGGACCCGTGGAACTTAGATAAATTCGACAACAAGGTTGAAGTTCTAAAACGAGACGTACTCTAATATTGAGTTGATTAGTTCGTCTAAGAGGTATGTGAAACCCTTACTTCTTTCTTTTTGGCATGATTTAATGAAAGTACGGCGGACGTACTTGATTCTTATACAGTTTAATTCCTAAAGAGGATTGTTATGAGAAGTGCCTATTATTTTTCAGCAAAGAGTTTATTATGACATTATTATAATGATTTTATTGAGAGTCAAATGATAATTTTTACTTGCATATGGTTACTCATGATATCTACTCGTGCTAAGTGTTACTTCACCTCACCGAGTCCCGGGCCGGGTTATGTTCGTGCACAACCTTGCATTTTTCACCGAGACCCTCACTAGAGGGTCGGGTTACGTAGGATGGATCCATAGATGAGATATGACTTTACCGAGTCCCGCATGGGCCGGGTTATGATATGACGTCACCGAGTCCCAGTATGGGCCGGGTTATGATATGATTCCATCGAGTCCCGCATTAGTGGGCCGGGTTACGTTACAGGTATATAAATGTATATGGACAAACATTCATGTTTTCTTGACTTGACTCTCATTTTTATAAGGCACAACTGACTTTTATGGTTTATGGCACAGTTGGATTTGGATCCTGATTTTTATATTAATCTCCTGTTTTCTGTTGGCTACTTATGATCTCTTTTACAACTTCATATTTTACATACTCAGTACATTATTTCGTACTGACACCCTTTCCTCGGGGGGCTGCGTTTCATGCCCGCAGGTACATGTTTTCAGTTTGGTGAACCTCAGGCCTAGGTTCCTACTCAGCAGGTTGGGAAGCTCATTTGATCCAGAGCTTTGTCATTTTGGTACCGAACCTCTTTTAGACTTATGTTTGTATTTAGTGGCACGACGGGGCCCTGTCCCGTCATATGTCGTTGTCCTTCTTATAGAGGTCTGTAGACAGTTGTGGGTTGTACTTATGTAAGGGTTATGACTCTGTTTTGGTCAGTCATGTTATTGTATTCTGTGTTGGGGTGTTCCCATGTATATACGTTACTATTTGGTGACAGCCTTGTCGGCTTGCTTGTTATGTTATATTGGCTAGTTGTTACTCCTCAGGAGACAAGTACATTCTTGGGTAAAGGCAGCCTTGTCAGCTTGCCTACCCTGGCTTATGTTGTTGTTGCAGTGTTATGCTGCCGGATTTCAGACTCACTAAGTGTTAGTTGGATTATGTGTGACAAGTTAGTATAATGACGTCATTAGGACGGTTAGTCGCGACCCGTCGGGTCGGGTCGTGACAAAAGTGGTATCAGAGCAGTTAGTCCTCGGAATGACTACAGACCGTGTCTAGTAGAGTCTTGCGTATGGGTATGTGGTGCACCATGCTTATACGCAGGAGGCTGCCAGACATTTAGGATTGGTTTCTATTCTTCTTACTCTAAGATCGTGCGATAGAGCTATGTTATTAGGTTATTCCCTCTCTGACGTATTAATGTGTTACAGCTATGCCTCCAAAGAAAGCGACAGCCGCCAGAAGGGCAATACGAATTCGAGGTTATGAGAAATTATCTTACTCGTATACGGGAAGAAATAATGTAAGCTTGGGACATGGAATATTTGAGACTCTTAGAATATTATATAATTGTTGAGACCTTAAATATACAAGGCCTTCTTGAGTAAAATATTTTATGTTTGATCTGGGTTAAAGTACATGGTATATGTGAAGTCTATTAGTTGTGATGACTCCTTGGTATGCTTATGTTTATATGAAAAGGAATATGAGATATGCCAAAAATTGGAAATTGCTACTGTTGTACATATAAGGTTTGTTGTCTCTGGAGCAAGTTGTCTGGATAATTCCTTGAAATTAGTTCAGCAGGTAGTTGATAGTCGTTAACGGGTTGTCCTACTTGTGGATGGGGCTTAGGAGTAGATGGTCCTCTACATGTTGTAATATTACCCTGTTTAAGTTGATGTGTTCCAGCTTTTCTTATGAGTTATGCTATCCATGTTATGTATAAATATATTCTGTCTTGGTCATACTTCTTTCGGAACAGGGTGGTCTGTTAATGTCCTTGTACAGTATGTGGGTTGAGTATAAATCACTTGTGTTAGGACCTATCTTTGCCAATTTTGCTCAGTGGAACTAGCTCTAAACAGTTAATTAGACTTGCCTAGATATCTTTTATGTTTGATTAAAGTTTCCCCGTAATTGTCTTTGCGTATCATAATGTAGAATGCAAAATGTTCTAATAACCCAAGCCTGCGTTTTATCTCTTAAATAGGAAATAGATTCGTATGCTAAACATGCTGTCAATAGTTGCTTAAGGGAGTGGAAAATTGAGTATTTACATAATTCCAGGAATGACTTGTTGCTGCAATAAACAATTTACTTATTTAGTTAACTATTAAACCTTGAATATATTATGCCAAGCATTATGTAATATATGTGAATATTGTGGCTATTTGTGACTACTCTATTAATGTCTAGCATGTTCAGTTGATGAAAACACTGTTAGAGTATTGTGTGACGATTATTTGTGTGTTAAGTGGTTGTCTTGTTAAGTTTAAGGGTTATTTGACCTTGTATGATCCGTTTAAATGACTTTGAAGTAATTGGTATACTAGTTTTAGTCCATTGTAACCCCTCTTGGATTGTTTAAGTCCTGTGGTGTCCATAGTATGTTAGGTCAAACCATCATTAGCACATGTACTAATTTAGTATGCTTAATACATGAACATGAGGTTTGTTCCCCTGGTTAACTGAACAAATTATTTCGGTATGTTGCTATAGTGGCTTGAGAAGTATATTAAACCTCTTAAACACTATGTTCGATTAATCCATGACTCAACTACACATGTTATGTTAATTAAACACCAGTTGTTGAAGTTAAAAGTTATGCTTACATAATGACCATGTTAGTTGTAAAGGTCACATTTGGTATGGAAATGATTGAAGGGCTTAATGTTTTTATTTATTTATTTATCTGCCTATAATAAGGGAACTAAGATTTAGCATAAGAATGTTGTTATAATTATGATAGGATCACCTAATGACTTTGAAATGGATGTGTGTCTTGTTTAAGTGCTGTCGTGATCTGAAGGATAGTTTATGAGCCTATTTGGTGTATGTTTTGCTTGTTAAAGGGTCATATCTATCCTTGGCATGCCCCAATAGTCTTAGGTGATCTAATACTCATCTGAACATAACTATTTAAAATAACATTGTCCCTTCCTCATGTGCATAACTCTGCATCCAGTTTGGTTTGATTGTATATGCCCATGTTTTGTATCTATGTGTTGATTAAATCAAACTGTTAAGTCCACATATTCCCATCCTTTATGCAAGTATGTCTACCCACTTCTCCTTTTATGTAAATTTGGTAGATAATATAAGATCATTTGAGTTTTGATAGGTATCTAAATCACATGTTGAAAAAAAAAATGAAATGAATATCTGAGTAGTTCCTCAACTATGTGCATTCCCTTGCTTCTGCCGATTTGGTTAAGTTATTAAGTGAGTAGTGATGAGGTTAGCATGGCATGGATAGGCAATCGACATATGTTTGATCTGTATATATATACTTGTTTATGCCTACACAGGTTAGCATGGCATGGATAGGCAATCCACATATGTTTGGTCTGTATATATATACTTGTTTATGCCTACTCATGTCCGGATAATTGGTTTACCTGTTACCACTCGGGATTGAATATCTAATTTGGTATAGTTATAGATTCCTTTAAGTTTTGATTGACATTGTCCATTTTCCAAGATGTGAAATACAAAAAAAGGGGGGGGGGGTACCTTAAATTTTATGTTTCCCAATCCACTTCTTGATGGTACCTATAAGATTGTAGCTTTAGGTAATACCAAACTTAGAAACAGTAAGGAGAGAGAATCTTGTTCCGTCCCTTTAAGAGTTTGGGATTGTACTGGTCACCATCAGCTTTATATAGGAAGAAGAAGGGGCATTGTTACCAAATTGAAAGTAGTAGTAGATGTCAATAAAAGAGTGTAAATGTTCCATACTGATTTAGAATAATCTGTACAATTGAAATAGAACGAAACAGGTTAATTTTAGATTTGTCTAGTCGTGTATGGGCTACTTAGTTAATTTAATGCTTAATGTTGCTAATTTAAAGATATTAATGATATATGAAATGCCTAGATTTGATTTAATGGATTGGCAGGTTGGATTGAAGTTGGGTTTAGCATGTATGGGTTATTTAAATTAATGTGATGACCAATATATTATTTTGGAAACTCGTTTGGCTATCTGTAAGTCGTTTGGATTAATCAAAAGGAATATGTGGATTTTGCATGTTGATTGATAAGGTTGTTGTATAGTATGGTGTAATTTTAGTTGAATCATGAAATGGCTTTTAAGCTATTGGTATGCATAAGTTAAGCAATAGTAACATTTGTTTAGGATGAGCATAGAAAATATGTTGGCTTACTATTTTTGGTCCTTCCATGTGGTTCTCCAATGACATGTTTAGCTTCAATTATGACTACATGATGTCCTATCTGTGCTATTAATATTTTGTTACTTCTATGGATGCATACTGTGATATAAACTGGATTTTTTTTTAAAACCAAAGGACTTATTTTAGTTTGTTGTTGGACTTTATGAGCTTAACACTAATCCAAGAGGTTATGATATGTCCAAAGGGAAGTTTAGTTTATGATTTGTTTTCTTAGGTAGGTATTTGTTGTGTCTATGTTCTTTTAATTTGGACTTTGTTAAGTCTATTTGTATCCAATCTAATTGTATCCATGTTGATCATTGCCCATGTTCACATAGTTTAAGTGCATATGTTC
Organism: Anisodus tanguticus; assembly: GCA_034509755.1. NCBI lineage: Eukaryota > Viridiplantae > Streptophyta > Magnoliopsida > Solanales > Solanaceae > Anisodus > Anisodus tanguticus. The sequence goes on along the minus strand of CM067551.1, from coordinate 19,798,190 downwards.
CAGTGTGACTATACCATGGCTGTGTGTTCTGCTTGTCATATCATCTGTTGATATCCATTCCTATGCCCTGATTGCATTTGCTTGCCTATAATCTTATTTGTCTGGTTCAAGGATGCATGATTGTATGAGAAGTGAGATATTCAACATGTTTAGACTGGTCATCAGGAAACAAGTCAAGATAATGAGCCATTTAGCTAACATGATTGATGCTATTATGTCTGTGGTATGATGTCACCTGTTACTACTGGTAAGCTGCTGTTCTTGGTAACTGTTACTGTTGTCCCTGTTACTCTTTAAACATATATTATTGCCTCAGTTTGTGACAAATATTGCTGCCCCTTTTCAGTCTCAAATGTCCTGTTTTCAAGCATGTTGTGCTCTCCTAGTTATCTACATTCTTTGTTAAGATTTGTGTGGCTTTTAAAATACCGCACTTTGAGTTATAAATTACTGCTTGTTTACTGGTTGCTGCTACTGTTGTCTTGATGCCCTGGACTGCAGTAAATTAGGTAAGGCTGTTGTGCCTTTGAGGTAACTTGTAGTTATGTGTGGTTGTTTTTTTGTTACACATATAACCCTGTAGGTTGTTTTTCTTTGTCTTTGAAAGGTTCTTTGGTCTCATCGTGCTTTAGTGCAAGTCATTCTTTGCATTTCTCGCCTCATTTATAGTTGTTGTTAGATTGTTTGGTTATGCTTTAAGGATGTGGTTGTTGTTCCAAAAGGGGATTGGTTCTTCTTTGGTGAGGGGATTTGGTTCCTTCTTGTCTGTGATTCCAATTTCGATTCTCGATACTGTTCTCCATTAGGTGTTTGCATAGTTTAATGGCATTGTTATATTGAGCTAGTTTTGTACATATTGGTTAGTTTCTAATGTACTTAGCTACTATGTTTATCTTTGTTGTTTGGTTGTTGCTCCGTCGCTTTGTTTTAGTTGTTATTCGGCTAATGTTCGGGCATTTGTTGTTGAGCTCACTTTCTTGTTGTTGGTTGACTACCATTTGGTTGCTATTTGGTGTTGTTTGGTCTTTGTTTTGCTTTGTTATTTGCTACGTAATCACTGTTTGCATTTTGGTGGAAATTGTGCCCTGCACAAACACATGTATTGTTGCCTTTATTTTGAGGCATTTGTGGTCGTAAATTTCGGATGAGACGAGAGGCGAGTGCGAATAAGCGATTGTGATCGCTTGCACTCTAACCTAAACCAGTACAAAAAAAAAGGAATGATCAACCAAACTAGTTTAAACACTAGCAGGTTCTGATTTGGCCATGAGATGATAAAACAATTGAAGCATGACTAATTGCACTGATGTGTGAACTGTTTTAAATAACTATGTTGCATATAGGACTCTAAAATTAGATATTAGGACCAGTATGGGCCGGGTTATGATTTGGATCCTGATTTTTATACAGATCTCCTATTTTCTGTTGGCTACTTATGATCTCTTTTACAACTTCATATTTTACATACTCAGTACATTATTTCGTATTGACCCCCTTTCCTCGGGGGGCTGCGTTTCATGCCCGCAGTACGGTGTTTTCGTTTGGTGAACCTCGTGCCTAGGTTCCTACTCAGCAGGTTGGGAAGCTCATTTGATCCAGAGCTTTGTCATTTTGGTACCGAACCTCTTTTAGACTTATGTTTGTATTTAGTGGCACGACGGGCCCCTGTCCCGTCATATGTTGTTGTCCTTCTTATAGAGGTCTGTAGATAGTTGTGGGTTGTACTTATGTAAGGGTTATGACTCTGTTTTGGTCAGTCATGTTATTGTATTCTGTGTTGGGGTGTTTCCATGTATATACGTTACTATCTGGTGGCAGCCTTTTCGACTTGCTTGTTATGTTATATTGGCTAGTTGTTACTCCTCAGGAGACATGTACATTCTTGGGTAAAGGCAGCCTTGTCGGCTTGCCTACCCTGGCTTATGTTGTTGTTGCAGTGTTATGCTACGGATTTCAGACTCACTAAGTGTTAGTTGGATTATGTGTGACAGGTTAGTATAATGACGTCATTAGGACGGTTAGTCGCGGCCCGTCGGGTCGAGTCGTGACACATTCAACATTCTTCTAAAGATCAAGTCCCAACCTTGAGGTGACCACATTCCAACCATTGTTTTGTTATGATGTTGTGTCAGAGCAAACATATCAGGAATAACTCCTCCAAACTTCTGTTTCCCAACCACTTATCCTTCCAGAAAATTGTTTTATTACCATTATATACTCTTATAACAGTGTGACTCTTTAAAAAAGGTCACCATGCCCTGATTGACCTCCAGACAATTACACCATATGTGATGTTGACCTCCTTAGAAGTCCAAGAGTCCAGCTCCCCATACTTCAATTTAATCAATTTTTCCCATAAAGAATGTGAATCTTGAGCACATCTCCATAACCACTTCAATTTTAAAGCCTTACTTTGATTCTTCAAATTTTTGATACCAAGACCACCTTGTTTTTTTACTACGAATCATAACTTTCCACTTTACCAAATGATAACCTTTTTTTTCCTTTTTCCTTGTTTCCTTGCTAGAAGAAAGACCTTCTGAGCTTGTCCAGTATTTGGACTACACTTGAAGGGATAGAAAATAAGGATAACATATATGTTGGAAGAGCATCAATAACTGCATTGATCAAAGTGAGCTTGCCTCCCAAGGACAAAAACTGTGCTTTCCATCTAGACATCTTCTTTTCACACTTTTTCAGAACTGCATCCCAAATGTTTTTTGACTTTAATTTAGCACCCAATGGCATCCCAAGATATACAGTGGGTAGAAAACGTACTTCACCTCCCATGATAATGACCAGAAACTCTATATTAGGGACTGAATTGATGGAATATATATGACTTTTCCCCAGTTGATGTGAAACCCTGAGTTGCCTTTAAAGTTGATGTGAAACCCTAAAATGCCTTTAAAGAGTACCAGAATGACTCAAATATTTTACTTTTTCCTCCTCCACATCACAAAAAATCAGAGTGTCATTTGCATATTGGATATGAGTCATCTCCAAACGCCTTTCATTATTTGTGGAAATCTCGAAACCTGTGATCCATCCATTTGCTTTTGTTGTTTTATTCATGTTGTTTAAACCCTCCATAGCTAGAATGAATAGAAAAGGGGATAAAAGGTTCCATTGCCTAATTCCTCTTTGAGCATAAAAAAAACCTTCAAGAGCTCCATTAACTAGGACGTAGAATTTCAAAGTATATATACAAAACCTGATCCACTTGATCCATTTATCCCCAAAATCCATTTGCATGAGGATTATAAGTAGAAATTCCCACTTAACATGATCATATGCTTTCTCAATATCCAATTTACACAAAATGTCAGGCTTATTTTGTGATAATCTTGAATTTACTGCTTCATTAGCAATCAATACGGCATCCATGATTTGTCTTCCTCTAATGAAATTCATCTGTTAAGAATCTACCAGCTTATCCACCACCCCCTTTAACCTCTCAGTCAGTACCTTAGACATAGACATAAGCTTATAGAAACTACTTATCAAGCTTATAGGTCTGAAGTCTTTCAGTTGATTTGCCCCTTTTTTCTTGGGATTTAACGCAATGTAAGCAACATTGAAGCTCTTCTCAAACATGTCCTGGTCATGAAAATTGTGAAAAGCCTTCATGATGTCTTATTTCAAAATTTTCCAACATTTGATAAAAAATCTCATGGTGTATCCATCAGGGCCAGAAGCTTTATCAACGACACATTTTTTCAAGCAATTATATACTTCATGTTCCTCAAATCTGGCTTGTAAAATGTTCTTTTCTGATTCTATTATTGAGGGACAACTGATCAGATTCCCAGCAGGCATCCAGTTCTCTGTCTCAGTGTAGAGTTTCTTGTAATATAATTCGATCTCCTCCTTAACTCTTTCAGATTCCACAATGATTTCCCCCTGCACTTCCAAATGATCAATAAAGTTGTTTCTCTTATGAGCATTAGCTGGATTGTGAAAGAACTTTGTATTGTTGTCCCCTTCTTTCAACCATAGGGTCCTGGATCTTTGTCTCCATGCAATTTCCTCATTTTTAAGAAGTTCTTGATACTCCATAATTGTTGCTGCCTTCCTGATTGATTCCTGCTCTGTCAATGCTCTGTTATCCAGTAATGAATCCAAACTTGCCATTTGACTTAGCAATTTAAATCTTTGAATGTTAAGGTTCCCTCGTTCATTTTTGCTCCATTCTTTTAGCTTGCCTTTTAGAGCTTTTAGTTTGCAAGCTAAAATGTAATCCGGCCTCCCATAGAACACAAAAGAATTCCACTAAGAACTAATTTTATCAACAAAATCTTATGTATTTAGCCACCGATTTTTGAACTTGAAATTGACTTATTGTGTTCCCAAGCTCCACAAAACAGAGTAATAGAGACATGGTCAGAAGTCAGCCTTTGAAGAGTTGCTTGTTTTATCTTACTAAAATGATCATTCCAATCCGATGAGAATAAGATCCTGTCTATCATAGAGGTTGTGATGTGAGTATCACCCCTGAATCAAGTGTAAGTACACCCTTCTAGGTGTAAATCAATAAGTTCCAAGTCTTTAATGAAGTCTGAAAATTCTACCATGGCTGAAGATCTTCTCTGGCAATTCCTCTTTTCAAAAGGAAACCTACAAACATTAAAATCACCACACACTGCCCAAGGCAAGTCCTTTAACAGCCCCCCAATTCATCCCATACAACTCTCCTTTCCACCTTACAATTTGGGGCATAGACCCCAGATATATGGCAATTGAAATCCTGAAGCATAGCCTCGAACTTGCAAGTTAAAGTGTAAACTCCTGTTTGTAAAACCTCCCTCTTCCAAACTCTACCATCCCATAGCATAATAATTCCCTCTCTAGTACCACTTGCTTCTCGACAAACATATCCCCCCTGCTTCTCGACAAACATAATACCCCCCCCCCCCCCCCAAATTTGTTTCACTAAATCTTGAATGTTCCCCTCTAGCTTGGTTTCTTGAAAACATAAAATGTCTGCTCTCCAATGATCTACAAGGCTCTTTACCATCCTTTTCCCCACATCCTTTAATCCCATTATATTCCATGACACAAGATTATAAATTTCCTTGTTTTAGCTGGAGAGAAGACAAGCCAATTCTCAAATGATCTAATTTACTTGTAGCATGTTCATCCAGATGAGAGTTAGGTCTTAAACAACGATTACTATAGGTCCATGAAACTTGCTTTCATTATGAAGCAAAAAAGAGGAAACTCCACATGGCATAAGGTGAAAGACAAAACAACCCAAGAGAGGTAACGCCAGGAACTAGCACTATATATTGAAGCACAACATTTTAGAATCTTAGATTGACTTGTGTGTGACTACCAAGTAAATTAGTGAAAGACCTTTGCACACGATTTTCAACTTCGAAACCACGACGTGTATCATGTATGCTCATCATTGCTAGGCGAACTTTGCAAGTTCATATCTAAGGAGATAAAAGTACTTGTCACACAAACTCCTGAATCAAAATCTCCATGTTGTCATTGGCTCCGAGACTAAAATCACCCAGTAATTGAATGTAAAAGATTCAAGAATTATAATCACCAACAGATATTAAGAGTTAGTTTCATTTTCCTAGTTAGATTATTGAGGAACCATTCTCAAGTTCCTGTAGGGGTAAGTTGTAACTTTGAGGGTCTTGATATCAAAACCACATTCTTTCTTGGGACAATTTAAGGAAGGTATGGGTGGTGCATGTCGATATATTAGCTGAACACTTGAACCTTAATAACAGTAAAGATCTAGCAAAGGCAGGCTCTTCAGTTCTCATCAAACTACAAGGTGTCAGTAGTGGTAAACATATTTCAAAAATGTTTTTGACATAGGCATAACAAAACATTACTTAGATACCCTTTTAGGATAACTGGTTCTTTTTCCCAAATCATAAAGCAACAACCATAACACGGTCTACGTCGCAAAGCAAAGCCGGTCTCATGCCCGGATAAAGGAGAAACAATGCTAAGTTGACAGTCAGCATAAAAACAATCTAATTATTATGAATCAATGATGTAGCCTGATATTTAAGTGGGGAAGGATAGAGGGGCAGACATTTAGCCCCGAGTTTCGAAGGCTAGGTTTGGTCCTAACGATTGGCCACAGACAGATTTCTCGGTCATCAAACAAAAAGCAATCTAATTATAATGAATTGTGATGAATCCTCTCAGGATCATACAGTCGACCCAACTATTTTCAAATCCGGGTGTAGTTTATCCATTGATTTATACTGAAAAAGGCATAACAGAGCACAAGACAGCGTCTAAGGGTGCTGATTTTTTCTGCAAGTCATACAACAAACAAAACATCATATTTATTATGCAGTAATCTTTTTCTCATCAAGCATAAAGTACAAGACTGTAAATAAAACTAGTGACTTGGAGCCAATTACCACACTTCCCAAAACTAAGCTTCTCGGTTAGGAATCATTCCAGCCTTTCTTGCATAAGCGAAAATACCACCAGCTTCAATAACAGGACCAGCATCACCAATAGGCTTCAATTTATACTCTTTCCCAGTTGTATGATTAATCAACCTACTCTCTCCAAGTTCAACAGTCACCACATCACCAGTCTTACACTCCTCACATATCCTCACTTCCGAATCAAGCGGATAAACCTCGCCCGTCGCAACTGAATTCCTGAAAAAGATTCTCGCGTAAGACTCCGCCACCACCGCCGCCACACCGGCTGCTCCTAGCGCAACCGGCGCGTGCTCACGCGACGACCCACACCCGAAGTTGTCGCCGCCTATGATGATGGAGTACTTGGATGTGAACTCACCCGGCTCGACGAAACGGGTTTGGTACGATGAAGGGAGTCCGCAAAGAGCGTAGGACCCGAGTTTCTTGTACTCGTCTGGGTTTGATGGGACTAGGGTTAGGTATTCTGCAGGGATGATTTGGTCAGTGTCGATGTTGTCGCCGACGACGTAGCAGAGGCCGTGGAATGTGGTGGCGGTTGTGGTGTAGGCGGCGGCGGAACGGAGAGGAGTGACGGCGGGATTTTTCGGTCGGGCAAAATGGGAAATTAAGGGATTGAGGGGGTTATTGGAGGAGATTGATCGGAGTTTGAAGGAGGGGAGAGGCTTAATATAGTAGGCGCATGGTTGATACGGAGAGAGTTTGAAGGTGGTAATGGAACTCGAAAGAGTAGTTGAAGCCGCCATACATGAAAGCTTGGAGTGCGTTACAATGGAGATTGCTAAATTTGCCTGATAAGAATGTGCTAAAAAGTGGGCAGTTTTTATTAGTTATTGGGCCTAATTATGGATCAGATTAGTAAGCAAGCAGCCCAAATTAATGGACCAGTGCCGCCATTTAGAGTCCACGTTACCCCAAATCTTACCCTGTTTATTACTCCTCCGTACTAATTTATAGGCACCATTTAACTTGGTACGAAATTTAAAAAAGAATTTTTTTTTGAAATATGTGATTCAAAATAAGTATTATATAAATAATATCATAAAATTAAATTATTTTTAAATAAAAAAAATGACACTTTTTGAAACAGACTAAAAAGGAAATGATGTTACATAAATTAAGATAATAGAAGTATATATTTGTTTTAGAATATGTTTGGTACTATGAAAAAAATAAAAGCAATTAAAAACTGGTGTTACACACCTAACTACGTGTGTATAACACTCCTGTACATTGGAATTGTTTTGGGAAGAGGATATTAATTTCACTTTAGATTAAAATAAGAGATAAAGAAATATTCATAATGTTAAAGCGTATAATTGAATTTTCGAAATAAGTTTGAGGCGCAATTATGTATTTTCCCCAAAAATAAAAATAAAAACACGAGAAGATGAATACTTTTACTATTCAAAGAGGAGGGTGTATGATCTCACCTTAGATTAGAATACTTCAGAAAGTTTTCTTATATATAGTTTCTCTATTCAGTGGCGAATTCAAGTAAAATTGAATCACGTGAATTCAGGATTATCGACTAAACTTAATATATTATATATATAATTCTTAAAATATATCTAATATTATCTAAAGGAATCCATAAACAAAAGAGATTGAGTGAGAGATTGAACTCAACTTTATGAAAAGTTCAAATGAATTACACAAAAGTAGTTCTCCAGCGAAAATTAAAAAGGAGAAAAAACACTCTTATAAAGGGTGTGTTTGGCATGGAGGATTATTTTAATTTTCTAATGTTTGATTGGTCAAAAAAAAAAAGAAAAACAAATTGCTTAAAAGGGAGAAATATGAGCCCGTTTGGATGGACTTACGACTTTTGACTTAAGTGAGAAAACCTACTTGTGATTTTTAGCTTATTTTTGTTATTTTGACTTAAAAATAAGTGATTAAATTTTTTTTTATTTTACCCAAATACATACAAAAATGGTTAAAAGCTATTTTGGCTTATAAGCACCACAAATAAGTCAATCCAAACAGGCTCTATAACTTCCCGGGTGAAGTAAGAAAAACAAGTCACTTATCAAACACAAAAAAAACTAAATAAAAACCCACTTATTTTCTAGGAAAATACTTTCCTTCATATCAAGCATACCCAAAGCTCTTGCCACCTGCAAAACTCTTTAGTGGCTCCACAAGCGTATATCAAGAACTTGATCGAGCTAAATCAAATATTTATACAGGGAGGGAGCTTCAAAAGCATCATAAACTTTATCAGCTAACAACAATTCACCCCGTAACAATATTCAATGACTGCTCACAAACGAAAGTCATTATGATCATTTGTTCCGGTTTCACACGAAAATACACGAGAGAGAGATCAACCTAAATTTCTTTTCTCTATACTGACCTCTTATGCATCTCTGCGGAGAACTTAAAACAGAAGAGACTGAATTCGGAATAATATGACTTGAACTTGTCGTAAAATTTCTATGATCAGCCTTCCACGTGAACAACTGCTGATCCAAAAGTGTGGTAATTGCAAAGATATTTTAAGTTGGCAACAATGAGACAGTACTCACCTATGATGTATATGTAACTTTATAGTGCTCTTCCAAGTAGTCTCCCGTACGAATTGGAGGAAATCTGTGGAAAATCAACTTCAGAAATGATGTGAGGCATAATAAGAAATCATCATTGTCACAACTAGAAGCATCATGGCGGCTCATTTATCTTGATTAGTTTCTTTATGCAGAATTCAAATAGTCAATTTCTTACCCGTGAGGAAAGAACAAGTCCATCCATATATGAGTTTGTGGCCGTACGAATTCTTTACTAATTTGTCTTTTTCAGAATATAAAGTTCACATCCCCACCATTCTCCCTCTTAGTTTGGATCAGGGGTAGCCAACTGGCCGGGTTTGGGGCGGGGCGGGTCCCGGCGGGACGAGGGGGGAGGGCGGGTTAGGGCTGTGGCGGGACTGGCCGCCGTCCCGTCCCGTCGCTCATCCCGCCAAAAAGGGGGACCGGTATTGGCGGTGCGTGGCGGGGTCGGGTCGGGACCGGTTTTTTTTTTTTTTTTGTAATAAATTGAACTTCCAACACTGAAATTGACATTCACACCTATACTACCACAAAATTTCGACGTTGAAATCTATTGTATAGCGTCAGATGTTGACTAAAGAAAAGAGAAAATTAGAAACCGATTTAGGGGAAAATTGAAATTGATTGGGAAAACGGATGTTTTCGTAAAAATTGACAGCACCAAACCGCCATATAGTTGTTTGCCCGGCTACGTCTCGAAAAAATACACAATAAAAAAAAACCCAGGTAAAACGGACATCCGAGTGCATAATTATGACCATTTAAAGTTGAACAAATTTACAACTACTTTATCTCCCTACGTTTTTCTCCAATTGAATTACATTTTTAACAACTACTCATGTCGATACGTAACGTTGAGTCCTCGTAAGTAACAATAATAATTTAAAGAAGGAACGAAGGTACGTAACGTCGACGTGTAATCAAGGTTGAAAATTAAAATTTTGCTCGATAGATGATCCTCAAGCTAGTTGCCAACTTCACTTCCAATTTTTGAACTTTGATATAAATAAGCAAATAAAATAAAATATTTAGTAGGCAATGTAGACTTGTTTGTAGAGAGATAGATTGTTGAAAGATTGTAGGAAGATTTGTGAGAAAGATAAAGATAAAATTATGTATTTATAGTTGAAAAATTGGGTTAAAGTGTAAATATATGAGTTAAAAATAAATATTAAGGGGGTAGGGGGTGGAGGGAGACCAAGGGGGAGGGATCGGGCGGGTCGGGACTGGCGGGACTGGGGCAAGCCGGGTCAGGGCGGGACGATCCCAGGTCCCGTCCCGGTTCGAGTCCCGTTACCGATTATATATATATATTTTTTATATCGGGGTCGGGGCGGGACCAGGCCGCCCCGCCCCGTTGGCCAGCCTTAATTTGGATTCTCCGTTTTTCTTCTTTTTTGTTTTTTGGGGAAGGGACCCAAAGTAAATTTGACGTCCCAAATGCTAACCACAAAGAAGTCTAGCATCACATTATGGCACTTGAAACTGGTATTTATTGCAATGAATGCTTGAAAGCATCCAAAATACTTTAATCTAAGTTTGGTATGCCAATTTGACGAGTCAGCAATGAAACGAGAAAAGAGTTAATGACCAAAATGTGGAACACCATACAGGAGATGATGGAGTTGTGCGGCTGTAAGGAGGTAATAGGCGTTGGTGAAACCTGAGGGAAGAGGGGCAAGGATGGAAGCCGGGAAAAAGAAGGTGATTTATTGCCTTTCCATGGGGGAGTAGGGGGTAGCTGAGGAAGGGCGCGGAGGGATAATGGGCAGTACTGGAGTTGAGGAAGGGGGAAGGGGACAGCCATACACAAGGAAGGCGGAGTAAGGGGTAGGCGAGGAGGGATAAGAAAAAAGAGAGCTCGTGAAAATGTTGATGGTAGAATGGCATATTGTAGTCCATTTCTAATCGCAGCCTTTACTGGAATGGCAGCTCCAGTGAAGGAACAAAAAATATGTAGCATTTTTAGTAGAATGGTATCGACTACTGAATCAAAATTATGAAGGAATCAAGAATACCAAACATGAGAAAATATACAAGAACGGAACACCAGAATTACCTTTTCCGTTCTGGGATCTTTCATTTGCATCAAGTAGGCCACAAGGGAAAAGCCTAACTTTTGGAAAGAAAAGTTTTTGGAAAAGACCGGAAGAAGAATTATGACAGAACAAGAATACCAAATATGAAATAAAAGGACCATCAGAATTGCCATTACATCGCCCCCAGGGGCACATGCGAGTTGGTAAGTGACAAGGTGATTGTGGTACAACCACTCCGACGTCGCGGGTTCGAATCCGTGTGATGACAGTCTTTGCTGAAATATTGCAAGGGTTGTTGCTGGGTTCGTGTCCCGTTGGTCATCTCCCTTGCAGGGCTGTCACTAGCGCATATCCCTCGATTTACATCTCACCTGGCCAAGGGGCCTCTGGTACAGATGGGAGGTTTCGCCTTCGGGACTTTCCCCTTCACAAAGAATTGCCATTACATTTTGGGATTTTCCTATCGTATCAAACTGATCATAAGAAAGTCTGCAACTGACTTTGGAAGGAAAAACTTTTTTGACAGGACTTCAAAAGGCACACTGACAAATATCCTGTCGAAAAGAACTTCATATAAGAAGTTAATCGAGTTTGCAGAATTTCAAAATTGTATACTTTTACAACTTCAACATCCATAAACAATAAGATCAACTCCAGGAGATGTTAAAAAGACAGATTAAAGCTTTGACCAAAGTCACCAACATATTTTCAAAATGCAGAATCCAGCTCAAGGCTAGTACAAAAATTTGCAAGTACCTGGGAGGAGATGAATCACTACAGCAGCTCTTAAAGAATTCCACCACACAATCTGGATTTGAATCCAAAAAGAAAGCCATCTACATGTCGCAACCAATATTTTGTTAGCTTATGTTGCATAGTTCTAATGCCAGCAGAATGAAGAATCAAAAGTATATTTAGAAACCGCGAATTGTTCATACACTATCAGATAGCACTTGGCAAGAAATGAGATATATTGCATGAGGCCGATCCATAAATACAACCAAAAAATCCGAAAAGACGCAAGCTCCGGAGACATTTGCAAATTTCTAACCAAGATTCGACCACAAGGGAAAAGAAGAAAACTAAATTCAAATAAAGACTATCTTTAGATCTTTTATCTAGGCTTATAAATTTGAGAGCATTTTGTACACTCCCAATCCACTTTGTTGTTTAATGATTCCGGATAATCAATAACAAGAATTTCATTGATACAAGCTATAGAATGAGCAAAACATGCTACACAGCAGTAGCAGTCAATACCTTACTAGAATCAAAGCAAATGTGAATCGAATAAAACTTAATTTTCGAAGCCAAAGCATTATGTCGAGAGTCTATCATGCCACAGATGAACAAAAAATTATTAGTGTTTCTGCACAAATGTACTTACACAATCTCAGTGTACCGGATTCTCCATGCCGGAAAACCCATGTGACATCTCACAGGACCATAAACTAATAAAAGATCAGGCTCCGGTCCCCCATAACCTGTACGATTGATAATTTATCAACGTTTATAGAAAGCTACCATTCAAGCAAAGATGAATACATTAGGCAAACTGGGGGAAGGAAGATAAATCAACAGACCTACTGCTTGTAGCCCCTCAGACATATCAGATTCTGTAAAATTTGGCTTTTCTGGTTTTGTGCTGACATAATGCTTGGCAAAAAGTAAATTAGCTGCTTCAGCAAAAGAGACAAACTCCAGATCTACATGCTTGTGGCACAGAAGGGTATTGTCAAAGGAAACTGAAAGAAATAATCCCCTTTATTATTTTCATTAATTGAAAGGTATATATACAAATTACAAAATAGGAGAATCCTATTCCTAAAACCTTAGTCTACCATAATTCTAACTATACAATTATGGTAAATTTACAAGACTAATTAAGGTAACCTTTACACTACAATATACCAACAATATACATTCCATATATACAACACTGCTTCTGCCCGTGATGGGCTGAAGCCACTGCCTGAGATGGGATGAAGCCACTGCCGAGATGGGTTGAAGCCCACTGTCAAGATCATTTGTCCGTGATATACACTTCTGTATATTGGATGTATATCACGGGTATATTGCTTTGTTTAACACACCCCCGCAGTCATAGCGTACGGTTTTCGAACGCTGAGACTGTCCCTAAAATCTTCAAAGAGTACCGAGGGAAGACCCTTTGTAAAGATGTCTGCAACTTGATATCTTGATGGGATATGACATACGCGTACCTATCCCCGAGCAACCTTTTCACGGACAAAGTGAATGTCCATCTCGATATGCTTAGTGCGTTGGTGTTGAACTGGATTACCTGACAGGTAAATGGCACTAATATTATCACAATACACTAAGGTCGCCTTCTGAATGGGATAATGAAGCTCTAAAAGCAAGTTACGTAACCAACATGATTCTGAGACCACATTAGCTACCCCTCGATATTCTGCGTCGGCACTTGAGCGGGATAGAGTCGCCTGACGCTTCGCAAACCAGGAGACCAAGTTGTTGCCAAGGAACATAAAATAGCCAGACGTAGACCGTCTGGTGTCCGGACAACCACCCCAAATCCGCATATGTGTATGAGACAAGTCTGGATGTCAAAGAAGGATACAAATGCAAACCATAGTCCAGTGTACCCTGAATATACCGAATGATGCGTTTGATTGCATTAATGTGCTCAACTCTGGGATCATGCATGAATAAACACACATGCTGAACAACATATGTAATATCTGGTCTGGTAAAGGTAAGATACTGAAGGGCCCCTGCAAGACTGCGATAGCGGGTTGGATCCTCGTAAAGGACGCCGGCCGCGGCACCAAGCTTGGGCTTAGTATCAACTAGAGTGGAAGTGGACTTACAGGATGACATCCCATCTCTCTCGATGATCTCAGCTGCATACTTTCACTGAGACAAAAATAATCCATCTGAATGTCGCTTAACGGCAATCCCCAAAAAGTAACTCAAGGGCCCTAAGTCTTTCATAATAAACTCAGAGCTGAGCATGGTCATGATAGACTGGCGTAAGGCATCGGAAGAGGCAGTCAAAATGATATCATCCACATACAATAGAATGTAGGTCAAGGACGAACCACGACGGTAGATGAACAACGAATTATCTGACCGGCTATGAGTGAACCCAATAGTCGACACATAGTCAGAAAACCTTGTATACCAGGCCCGTGGTGACTGCTTAAGCCCATATAAAGACTTCTTCAACAAACAGACATGATGAGGATGGTTGGGATCCCTGAACCCCAACGGCTGATGCATATAGACTGTTTCCTTGATATCACCATGGAGGAGAGCGTTCTTGACATCCAACTGATGAATAAGCCATGCCTTTGAAAGAGCCAAGATAAGCACAATGCGAATGGTAGCCGTCTTGACCACCGGACTAAACGTCTTACCAAAATTTATCCCAACCTGCTGAGTCTTACCATTACCCACAAGCCGTGCCTTATGTCGAGCGAATGAACCATCTGAATTTTCCTTATGAGCAAAAATCCACATAGACCTGATAATATTAATACTAGAAGGACGGGGCACCAAATCCCACGTCTTATTATCAATAAGAGCATTATATTAATCAGTCATAGCAATTTTCCAATTTGGGTCGTTTAAGGCAGACACATGATTACGGGGCAAGGGGGATTTAGAGACATTCGAATGTAAATTAAAATGTCTTTTTGGTGTAAAAATACCCCGTTGACTACGAGTGACTGGTCTAAGACTCGAGGAAGAGGTGGACGGATTTTGGGAATTTTCTGGGCTCGGGATGCACTGGCCAGCAGGCAGTGGGCCTGCGGCCCAACTCGGAAACCGGAAGCAGGGACTAGACCAGTTCCAGAATTGGGCTGGACTGGCCCAATCGCTGGAACTGGCGACGGAACAGTGGAGCCTGCGGGCAGTGGGCCTGCTGGAGAATTTTGGGTGCGGGATATGTCAGAAAAATGGTGAGTAATATACGGGGATATACCATCATCCAAAAAATTATACGAAGTAGGCTCGGGACTATGAACTTTAGTAAAGGGAAATTGAGTTTCTTGGAGGATAAATCAAAGCATTTGTAACCACGATGATTAGACGGATAACTCAAAAACACACACGGAGTGGACCGGGCCTGATGTTTGTTAATTGTTGTGGACGGGAATAACGGATAACACAAGCACCCAAAAACCCGAAGATGAGAATAAGAAGGATTCTTATTATATAAAATTTGGAGAGAGGAAGAATATATCAGACCTTTGGACGGAATTATGTTTATCAGATATGTGGCCATTTATAGAGCATGATGCCAAAAATATGGGGGTATGGAAGCATGAATTAAGAGAGTGCAGACAATGTTATTTATGGAACGAATTTTGCGTTCGGCTTTCCCATTTTGCGAAGATGTATGAGGACAAGAAAAACGAAAATTGATCCCATTATTAGCACAGAACTCCCGAAACACCCTATTGTCATACTCTTTCCCATTATCACATTGAATATTTTTTATTTCTCTTTCGAATTGGGTACTAACGAATGCTCTAAATTTTATGAAGACGGAAAGCACTTGAGATTTATTTGCAATTGGAAACATCCACAAAAATTTAGAATAATCATTCTAAAAGAGAATATAATACCGATGACCTAACGAACTGAGAACAGGAGACGTCCATAGGTCGCTATGAATAATATCAAATGGCATTGAAGTATGAGAATTTGAGTCTATAAATGACAGCTTAACAATTTTTCATAACGAACAAGATTGACAAATCGGAGTACGACTCGTATCCTTACAAGAAATAAAAGTATTTTTATCTAAAACTGATAAAATAGAGGATCCCGGATGACCAAGGCGAGCATGCCATAAGGAAGGAGAAATGGCTGCTAAGGCTGATGGCAAAGCTTGACTCGATGGATTGAAACCAGACGTGATAGGATAAAGATCTCTCCTACTATCACACCTCATGAGATGACTCCCCATCTTGAAATCCTTCACAGAGAAACCAAAAGGATCAAATTCAACAAAAATGAAATTGTCAGTGGTGAACTTTCTGACACACACTAAGTTTTTAATCAATTTGGGGGCATGTAAAGTATTTTTCAAGATAAGGGGTGGATTGGGGGAGACAACGTTTTCTTATCATAACCCTGAATTGGAATAGAGTTTACATTACCAACAATTATACCCCGAGGTTTGCTCAAATTGGAATAAGATGAGAGAGTACATGAATCAGATGTTATGTGGGTAGTGGCACCGGTGTCCATATACCAATTTGGGTCCGGTTGAGTCAAACTCAATGTGTATTGCGGCCTCGATATCGGTCTACGTGGGGCATGTGCATGGTGAGCTTGCGGAGGCCGGGGCCCAAGTATTCCAGAACTGGGCTGAACTGGACTGTAGCTGCTGGAACTGGCGTTACTGGGCCAGTGGGTAGTGGGCCGTGACTGCTGATTGTTGGGCCTGAAAGACTGGCTGATGGAAGATGCTGGAAAATAGGGGCTGCTGGCCCACGACCCATTGCCCCAGCCCCACTGTTGAGACCAATAGGGTGGAGAGTCACTGTACACTGGATGGGGCCCACTGCCGGCATGCTGACCACCGAAACCACCACCGGACCGCCGCGTTTGCCCCCACAGTTTTTGTTATTATTCTTACGATTATTTTTGCCGCCACCATGAGTATGGTTTTGGCCTGAATTATCAACAAAACCCAAAGAATTTGTGGAGGACGTCATTCGGACGACGGGGCTTGCTTCGGTAGCCGCCTTTTTAGCCAAACCGGCTTCTTCCAAAGTAAGCATGGAGCGGGCTTGATAAAAAGCGGGAAGTTGGTTGCTTTGACGAACGAGAGTCCCAACGCCATTATAGGCCTCAGAAAGACCTACAACCAGTTGTAGAACCAGATAATTATTTGTTATAGGTGCGCCAACGTTACGGAGTTGGTCCGCCAACTCCTTGAGTTTCTTGCAATATGTAGACACGTTTGGAAATTCTTCCATGCGGACTAGAGAGAATTCCTGCTCGAGTGTGACAATACGTGAATGTTGGTTAACTTGGAATATGTCACGCAATCTATTCCAGGTAGCCATAGCCGTGGTATCCGACTCAATAATTGTCTGTAAGAGGTCAACCGAAATAGTGGAATAGATCCACTGGGGAACGGTAGCATCAAGAGTAATCCATAACTGAGGATCCTTCACGGGAATAGGTGTAGCGGGAGGAATTATGTGATGGATAACTTGATGGGAGATAACGTGAATTTTAAACAATTCTGCCCACATCGCATATTGGACGTTTTCCATCTCAAGCACAATAGGGATACTGTTCTTGATGTTAGAAACCATGAGGGCAGGATGAAAATTGTTCTTAGACATATTGAAAGAACAAAGAAGGGGAAATTTGGGAATAGTAAGAGAGATTTTTGAGAGCGGAAGACGAATTTTGGACAAGAAACCCGAGGGGGGGTTTCGTCCGAGAAGGGCACAAAATTTTGGAGAGAATTTTTTTTGTTTAGACCTAGTCTCTTGATACCATGAAAGAAATAATCCTCTTTATTATTTTAATTAATTGAAAGGTATATATACAAGTTACAAAATAAGAGAATCCTATTCCTAAAATCTTATTCTACCATAATTCGAACTATACAATTATGGTAAATGTACAAGACTAATTAAGGTAACATTTACACTACAATATACCAACAATATACATTCCATATATACAACACTGCTTCTGCACGTGATGGGCTGAAGCCCACTGTCAAGATCATTTGCCCGTGATATACACTTCTGTATATTAGGTGTATATCATGGGTATATTGCTTTATTTAACAGAAACATGCTGCAGTCATTAGTGCAATATTAGTAGATTTAATTTTAAACTGAGACCTTAATGGCATTTGCAGTAAAGCATATAAACTTACCTATACAATATTTCATTTGATCCTATCACATCGCTCTTTTCACTTTGTATCCAGTATTTCCAGGTGTACTTGGCTCTTTTCACTTCCCATTCAATCTTCCAGGTCTGTAGTGCTCCTCATTTTCTTTTACTTTGGGAGGGTGGAGAGTAAGTTTTGTTGGAAATTTGCCTTTGGCGAGAGTTGCGACCGACCAACTTTAACGGCTTAAACACTAGTGTAATGTATGTTGGAGAATCCGGTTCTTCACACATGCATGATCTACTAAGTACGTAGATAACCGTAGGGCCAAGAATCGTCAAATTTCATTGAGAAATGAAAGAGATATTGGTTCACGAAGTAAGGTGTTTGAAGCATGGAAAGTGTGGTATTGTGTGTAATTCTCCCTCATCGGTAGAGGAAGAAAGAATTGTTGTGTATATAAGATTCGAAATTGGTTTGGGGTTTGGGACCCCAAGGGGTATCCCATGTGTTTAAAGGAGGGAGGACCTAGATGTGCTTCGGTTCGAGGAAAGACCACACGCGCGCGCGCCGCCGCCGCCCGCCCGTCCGTCCGGTCGGTTCGGTTCCGAGTTCGGGTTCTCGGGTTCTCGGGTCACGGGTCTCGGGTCGTGGGTCGTGGGCGTGGGTCTTCGATATTATCTTTTTGGGCCGAAAACTTTGCCGAAGTACGGTTTGATCCCAAAAGTTTCAGATATACGATTTGGACCAGAATTCTTTCAGATGTGCAGTTTGGTCCCTGAAGTTTCAAGATGTACAATTTGGTCCCTGAAGTTCAGAATTTCGACGGTCAAGACAGAAAATCCAAGCACTCAATTCAGCCATTTATTTTGGCTGAATTACTCCTCCTATAATGGCCAAATCCGTTGGTCTTTCACCATTTATGTTGGTGACTTTACTACCTCCATAATGGCCATTATTTGGCTATTATGGAGGCGATTTTCAGCAAGATAAACAACCCCTCCCTCTCCTATATAAACACCCCATTACACCATTGTTGAGCACAAACAAGAAGCTAACAGAAACAGTAGAGGCAACACACGAAAATACACAAGCAGAAATTTCTTCTTCCTACAACTTCCAAGCATCATTTCGTTACTCAATATTCTTCACGGTAGCTCTTGAGTTTCCTTTGCTCAAGGGTTCCATTGCTGTTTTATCTTGGGAGACAAATTGTCCAGGACGTATAAAGGATACATACGGGGCAATATTGTCTTAAGGACAGAGAGTGCCACACTCGACTCAAAGCATAAACCGTTTCCATTTTTCGGTCTTCAACAAAATCGTAATTTCGCTTTTTGTTGTTATATTGTAATTTTCAGATTTCTAGTCGAAAATATTGTATTCTTTGTTTATCCTTTCGAATACTTGTAATAGTTAAATACTTCCCGTACTGCTTTATAAAGTACCATAGAGCAAAATCTCCCAACAACTTAAGACAATATTTGTATAGTATTACTATTAGTGTTCGAAAGATGTCGGTCAAAAGTTGTGTGACCAAATCTGGATATGGCAATGGTTTTCTGGTAGAAGAGAGTGATGATGATGAACGTGTTCATGGTGTCACCGCTACCAAGACTGGTGGAAACAAGCGCTCTCGAGAGCCCGAGGATGTCAACTAGGACAAGAGGAGAGATCGAAGATGTACTTCTATCTTGCGAGCGGAAGGCACGTATCTATCCCGGACAAAAGATCCGAATAATGGTGAGAAGGAAATGGACACTCGGTCGATGAAGTGACCGAAGTGAGCTCGAATCCGAAATTGGGATAAGTTGTTTTTCTTACTTATCAAGAATAAAGATTAAATGATGTACGATTAAAAATGGATTAAAGTAAGGAGGAATATGAAAATAATTTATATTCCTTATGCTTTAAAATTAGAAGTTTAATCTCATCTTCTTTTCCGTTTAAAGATTGGATTTTGTAAACGACTTAAGAAGATCCGTTCTTTTAAGTGTAATTACTAAAGTGTGTAAAGTATGTTCGCACATACGAGGGAGTAAGATCCACCGACCGTGCGAAACCGTTACCACTCTTAAGTAAGCGCCAAGAATTATACGGGCACCAATCTTAACGAAAGGAGTCTAAAAGCTAAAGACGTTGAACTTGTCATACTATTTGGCGAGAAGATCCTTCATAGGATGATATTCCGGCGACCGGAGTGGGCCAAAACTTTGATATGATGATATTGGACACTCGGTCATATAAAGCCTCCGGGCGGGAGTAGGGCCAAAAATTCATTTCATAGGAAAAATAATGGACACCTAGTAAGGTGGGCCCACGGTTTCCAGGTCTTAAATGATCGAAGGCCTAAAGAATTGGCGAGAAAAGAAATTGGACACTCGATCCGCAAAGCAACCGGAGTGGGCGAATATCCGGATCACATATGATCCGGTTACGCCCTAACCACGGGCAAAAGGTTGTTCATGTGAAGCAACGCCACCTCTAAAATCAAAGGGGTTGGAGAGGTTGTCCTCAATAGGACTTCATGGATTGTGATCACTCTAAGATGAGGTGATACATATTCCTAACTTGGTTAAAGGACGCTGTTGGTCAAACCTGGTTTGAGACTAGTCCAACAGTGTCCGTGATAACTAAGAATGGTACAAGTATGTACGTAGCCAAATGAATGATATATTTGTAATCCGTGCGTCTATGCCATCATAGATTAAGACACGTTAAATAGCAAGTCATTCAAAAGCTAACGATGTTGAGATTGTTGCCTTCTTCGACATAAATCCTCAAATAAATGCGAGGTAGATGAAGAGGCAAAATCACCTTTCCAAATTCCGTCAAGGGAATAGCGAAAGAAGCTCGCTCTCCTCTAGAACTTAGTCACACCTAATTGGGTGATTTGAAGTTTATACAAAATAGAGGGGGAGACAAGTACGTTGTGATCTTCATTGATGATGGTACAACGTATGGAATCCTTTGTTTATTGAAAAGCAAAGATGAAGTTGTTGAAGCCTACAAAGCGAAGTTGAAAATCAACTAAGCCTACGGATTGAGAAATTCGTAGTGATAGAGGGGGAGAATGTGAAGCATCGTTCATTAAACGAATGTTCATTTCTCACCTCAGTCTAACGGTGTTAGCCAAGCGCGAAGTCGTACGCCCAAATTATGAGGGGTAGCTTGGTAAAAGATGGGCTACCGAAACAGGTAAAGTTGTACCTAAGACTGTAGATTGCATATCCACTGGATCTGCAAATAACAGTAGTGTTGATCGCCTCTTGGCATCAAAGAATGCTGAATTCATTGAAGATAACTTTCCTTGAAATAGGAAAAAGGAGTAATTGCTCAAGGTTAACAAGAACCCGCGAGGGCCTGACTGTCCGGAACTAGACGTTCCGTATCTACAGGACTCGAAAGTTGCTGGATATCCGGAACTTAATATTCCAGATCTGCAGAACTCAGGGATTCTAGATGTTGAACCAAGAAGGAGCAAAGAGGGGACAAAGACTTGTTCCATACCTTCTAGCTTGTATGGTTGAGAACGAACCATAGACAATTAACAAAGAATTGTCATCTCCAAAAGCGATGCTTTGGAAAGAAGCTAAAGAGAGAAATAGATTTCATATATAGAACCATACGTGTGTAATGGTTGATCTTCCTCCGGGAAAAGAACCTTTGGGTTATAAAAAGTGCTCCCCTGTGAGTAGCTTCACATCCAGGGCCATTGTAATCTTACATGGCATGGGTGTTGAAACAACCTTCCAAATCGGAGAGTTGGAAGAAGAGGATCAGAATTGGTTTTTTGAAGCTGTTGGGCTTCTTCCGAACTTTCATTTTGGTCCACGAAATGTTAACATTTTGGTCCGAAAGTCTCGGATAAAACGAAACAATGAATCGATCACGAAACATTGACTCGAAGTTAGAAAGCCAACGGTTGGAAAACCAACGGTCTTAGAGTGAAAATCATATTGAAACAAAGTCTCGATATGAAAGATATGAGTATCACGAGATGACATCTTAGGAATTGGATTTCTAAGGACATCTAACGGATCGGTCGATAGTTGATGGTCTCGTTGAAGCCACCAATGGATATGAATCATAGAACCGATTGGAATCATGGTGCACCCATAGACAAGGAGCGATATGCTCGGGTCACGTGTAGTTCAATGTATTGTACACACTACAACCGACGACCGGTATCGTCCAACAAACAGATCGATTGAACTAAGGTTCACGCGATGATCTTAATACATGATCAATAGAAGGCGTTAAGTCGGATATGACGATATCCGAATTATTTGCTTATCTACGGATTATAGTATTACGGATGTCCGGCGGTTACGAGAGAACACGGTGATGCAAACCGGACATCGGATCCGAAGAACACCAAAGCCACAAGTAAATGTGTATGGTGGTTCTTGGAAAATCCTCTAAGCAAACTTGCATCGACCGATTCATGATGGTATCGGAGTTTATCGCTTTATACAAAGCATGAAAGAAGTTGAGTAACTTCACGACTCATTAGAGGACGTCCCTTATTGGGAGAAACCCGTGCCTTCGAGCAGTTCTACACTGGCTGTGGCTAGCCGATCGGCTTTAGGAAGGACACGGATGACGGCGTACGGACATATCTGTCGGGATCGGTCGGAGACATAAGACCGTATGGCGAGTTGATCATCACAGTGTCACTTCCTTGTTTACAAACTAAGGGACTACCTAGAGATCAAGTGTTCGCTGTCTAGGGAATGGGCTTAAAACCCAAAATATATGGACCAATACGGTGGAAACCCAACCTTACGAACTGGAGATCCCGGTAATTTGGTTCAATGGGAAAACTAAGTTGTAAAGGTTCGTTGATCGCTTCGGTGGAAGCATGAGCACTTCGGATAGTGATTTCGAAAAGAAACACCAAATCCAAAGCCGTTCCGGGATAGACGTTAAGTGCTATCTGCGGTATGGGTAAAGGTTAAGTTTTCAAAACTGTAATGATCCTCAACAATTGAGGTTAGGTCTTTGGGAAACTTTTAATGGTTCCTAACACTTGTGAAGTGGGGTATAGCAGGATACCTTGTAGGAGACCACCTATTTAAGTGCGAGGACGGGCCGCCTCAAATTGAACGCACTTAAGAATCCAAGACGTTGTCCATGGCCAAAACGGACAAAACATTACGAAGAAGAGAGTAAGGGAATTTGTTGTGTTGGTACCGTTGTCTTGGCTTACACTAAACACGACGGTTCAAGACATCACGTTCACCGCGCAAAGTAAGTAAGTCCGATGGTATTCAACTATGGATGGTTCAAAGCCGAGGCTACCTCTCCTTATGCAACATCGGTCCGCCGAAATATTGCTTTGGAAATGAAAAGACACCATGTGAGTGCGCCAAAATCTCTTTCAAGAGGGGATTGTTGGAAATTTGCCTTTGGCGGGAGTTGCGACCGACCAACTTTAACGGCTTAAACACTAGTGTAACGTATGTTGGAGAATCCGGTTCTTCACACATGCATGATCTACTAAGTACGTAGATAACCGTAGGGCCAAGAATCGTCAAATTTCATTGAGAAATGAAAGAGATATTGGTTCACGAAGTAAGGTGTTTGAAGCATGGAAAGTGTGGTATTGTGTGTAATTCTCCCTCATCGGTAGAGGAAGAAAGAATTGTTGTGTATATAAGATTCGAAATTGGTTTGGGGTTTGGGACCCCAAGGGGTATCCCATGTGTTTAAAGGAGGGAGGACCTAGATGTGCTTCGGTTCGAGGAAAGACCACACGCGCGCCGCCGCCGCCCGCCCGTCCGTCCGGTCCGGTTCGGTTCGAGTTCCGGGTTCTCGGGTTCTCGGGTCACGGGTCACGGGCTGTGGGCTGTGGGTCTTCTGATATTATCTTTTTGGGCCAGAAAACTTTGCCAGAAGTACAGTTTGATCCCAGAAGTTTCAGATATACAGTTTGGACCAGAATTCTTTCAGATGTGCAGTTTGGTCCCTGAAGTTTCAAGATGTACAATTTGGTCCCTGAAGTTCAGAATTTCGACGGTCAAGACAGAAAATCCAAGCACTCAATTCAGCCATTTATTTTGGCTGAATTACTCCTCCTATAATGGCCAAATCCGTTGGTCTTTCACCATTTATGTTGGTGACTTTACTACCTCCATAATGGCCATTATTTGGCTATTATGGAGGCGTTTTCAGCAAGCGATAAACAGCCCCTCCCTCTCCTATATAAACACCCCATTACACCATTGTTGAGCACAAACAAGAAGCTAACGAAACAAGAGAGGCAACACACGAAAATACACAAGCGAGAAATTTCTTCTTCCTACAACTTCCAAGCATCATTTAGTTACTCAATATTCTTCACGGTAGCTCTTGAGTTTCCTTTGCTCAAGGGTTCCATTCTTTGTTTTATCTTGGGAGACAAATTGTCCGGGACGTATAAAGGATACATACGGGGCAATATTGTCTTAAGGACAGAGTGCCACACTCGACTCATCATAAACCAGTTTCCATTTTTCAGTCTTCAACAAAATCGTAATTTCAGTTTTGTTGTTATATTGTAATTTTCAGATTTCTAGTCGAAAATATTGTATTCTTTGTTTATCCTTTCGAATACTTGTAATAGTTAAATACTTCCCGTACTGCTTTATAAAGTACCATAGAGCAAAATCTCCCAACAAGTTTTTTATTCTATAAAATTGGTTAAAAAGAGCAAAAATTTTAAAAGCAAAATATGACAATTTTAACTGGGACAAAGTTAGATGTCAATCACATAAAGCCAACTAGTTAAATTTAACTTTCTTATTTACAAATAATATCTTGCTATCAACCCCACGCGAATATAACCAAAAAATGAGGAAAATAACGTAGAAATTATATAGAGAATCTGAACTTATTTTGCTTATTATTTCTCATTCTTCTTTTCAAGGTCCAGGCTCATAGTCCATTATAATTGTAAAATAGCACCGGTGAAACTTAAAATTAGCATCAGTCTAGCATTCGCTAAAAAGAAGAGAAATGGTAACTGTCCTAGGCGTGTCTGCTGATAAGACTTATCAGACACTATATGACTTAGAAAAGATAAAATCATAAAATCTATATTATATTAAAAGCATAAAAATCAAAACAATATCAAACGAATAAGAATTCTAATAACCACCTCTTACCATTATAAAAACGTTAAATGCGCTGCTCGATTATGCTATTCATTTGCTGTTTTAGTTTTGAATTTCGTATGAATTTGCAATTCGATTCACAATTTTTTACTCTTTTTTGGCAGAAAAAATGTGAAGAAGGATTTTTCTATGACGATTCTAGAGCGGAAGAAAACTGCAAATAGGCTCATCGTAGACAAGGCGGTCAACGACTATGGAGAAACTTCAGTTTTTTCATGGAGATATAATTCTCATCAAGGTTTTCAATTTAATCTTTTAACTGAAACTCTCTATATTTTACTTATTGTGGTCTACGACAATTTTGGTGTAAGAAAGTTGTAAATCGGCTCATCGTAGACAAGGCGGTCAATAATGATAACTCTGTTATCGTCTTAAACCTTGCTATTATGGAGAAACTTCAGCTTTTCGGTGGAGATACAATTCTCATCAAGGTTTTCAATGATTTGATGATTCAACATGAAGAACTACAATTCGTTGTTGTTGGTAAATTCAGCCATGGATGGCTCGACATCAGATTCTTGAGAACTGCTATCCCAAAGCAGTGTGGTTTGAAAGTCGAAGTGCGGATTGGTCTACTCTGGGATAGACATGTCTTGATCCGATGTATTATCGAGGAGGATTATGACACTTTGATGTCAAGACCAAGTTTTGAAATTAAGGAGAATAATAAACCCTTTTTGATGAGAACCTTCAAATGGGATTTTTTGTTTAATCCAGAGGAGGAGACTGGCATGGCATATGGATGGATTCATTCCCAGGTTTGCCTCCACATTACTTTGGTGAATCAACCATTTTTTCGTTAGCGGCGTCAGTTGGTAAGCCTATTTCCATAGATGCGGCTACGTGAAATAAAACAAGACTTAGTGCTAGGGTCAAAGTAGAAGTTGATTTGATTAAAGAACATCCAAAGAATATTTTGATTCAAGTTGGTGAAGGGGAAGAAGTTGAGACTAAATCGTATAAGATTCGTTATGACTTCTTGCCAAAATATTGCACAACTTGTAAATTACAAGGGCATGATGTCAATGGATGTTGGAAGATCAATTCGTCATTTAGACCGGAAAAGGAGAGGATGTGACTGGAGGCATGGTGGCGGCAACATCTAGCGGTAAAGGTATGTCCCAAAACCCTAATCCGTCATCTTCATCTTCCAATCCTAAACCTAGCCATTTCGAATGGCAAACTATCACAAACCGCCGTAAACCTATCGGTAACAACAAACACAATTCAAAACCGCTGGAAAAACAGGTTGCAACTGGCGGAAAACCACCTCAAAATCCCTAAAACCCTAAACTACCCCAGCCGCAAACCACTAACCCTAAACCTCCCCAACCCGAGACCCAAAACAAGAACCCAAAAACCACCCAATCCGACCCAGAAATCACCCCCATCGGAAACCTTACTGGTTTACCGGCAATCATACTGGAAGACCCCACCGGGAACCCTACTGGTTCACCGGAAAACCAATACCCAAACCCTAAAATTCCTAACGCACCGTAAAACCCTACCCGAGAAACTCCACAACCCGAAATTCCAGCCCACCCGCAAACCACCCAACCCGAAACACAATATCATTCGGGAAACCCACTTAACCCGAACCCTACCCATAATTATCCTAACCCTAGTCACATTTCGAGAAGCCCTAACTATAGTTTGACCTCACTACCGAACCTTAGCCCAATCCATACACCCAGCTCCCTCAACGTGCTACTGGCTGTAGAAGAGGGCAATTTGGAGGACATGGGATAACGAAGGAAGTGGGAGGTAGCTTAGTTGGAGCCTATGGGAAGTCATTAGGGAAGGATTTAAATCCTAAGGCAAATGAGTATGTGCCTATTGAGGGTTTGGGTAGTTTGAACCGGCCCTGCATTGATGTTCCTTCGAGCAGTAGTGGCGACTTTGCGGAGATTGTGGCTGAAAATGAGAATGATGAGATACTATCCTCTTTGGCCAGCATGTTTGACGAGAGTCCAGCTGATGAAGCTACTGAGGTTAAACTTACTCAGTCCCAGGAAATTACAAGCCTGTATTATGCTATGCATCATATGAAACCTACCGAAAAACGTGCATTCAATAAGAAGAATGGTAAAATACCTGAGAGGTTTACCCGACCACCATATATTACAAGATCCAAGAACAACTGATAAAGTTTCACGCCCACTTGGAAGACGAGAAGGAAAAGATACAACAAATTGAAGATTTTATAAGTTCAGAGGTAGATAATACTAGCTCGGTTCTTGTATTATACTTTCATTATGTTAGTATCATCTTATGTAATATCATCACAGAATGTATTATAAATTCTGTGATGATCATCGCTTACTTGATCTTGTCAAGTTCTTTCTTTTTGTATTCGTGCTAGATAGATGAGGCTTGCCTCAATAGGATTAGTTAGGACATGTCCCCCTTATTTGTACTTTCCCTTTTGGGATTTTTATTTTTTGTTATTAATAAAACTGCCCTAAGCCTTGAGCCTAGTGGATTATTAAAAAAAATACTCTAACTGGAACTCTTGGTAGGTAGAGAAGGTGTTTTTCGAGAGACATTCGGCTCAAGATAAAACACAAGTCCAAGTTTGTGGGATTTGACTGAGTATGTTGTTGTTACTCTAACTGGAACTCTCTATATTGTACTTATTATGTTTTTTTTTTCTTATAAATATTAACAGAGTTTATGATCATTATTTGGTAATGTTTTAATGATAACTTTTTAGGAGTCACGTAGTGTTTGAATTATTTAGTGGCGTAGCGTTTGAATGATTTAATGTCATATTTGTTTTTTGCTTAGGTTCTCGATACCTATTTTGTTGTTTTTAGGTGTGTAAAGTCGCATAAACCTCTTGTAAATTAGGAATGGTCATTTAACTATTTCCTAATATTTACGAACTCGGAATCAACTAAATATTTTTTTGTATTAAATTCTTCCATATTTGAACACAACGTCCCAGATGTTTTAGGTAGCTAAATTCCTTCTTTTTAGGCAACTTTAAATTTACCATATCAATTTTAAACTTCTCTGTGCAAGTTTAAAATCCATCAGTTATTATTATTCCTAATAACAGAGGGTAGTCAACCTAAATTTATCTTAGAAATTTTAAAGTAAGAAAGCAAGACTTTGCTTAAATAATTGTACGTTGAATAAACTTTGTTAGTATTTACATATTCCCAAATATTAGGAGTTTTAAATCAAGTACAAACGCCTCTTATAATGGTATTAATTTCCTTCATCACATAAAATTATACACTAAGAACATCATTACAAAGAGATAGTATTAGATTAGATGCATCAAACATAACATTTAATTATCTCATAAAACAAAATAACTATAATTATAAATACAATATAATTAATTAACTTAACTAAATTGCTCTTTATTACAAGTTCAGAAGTTGTCCAATTATTTTGAATTCAGCAACTGAATTAATGTAATAACATTATTTTATCATTTATATGAATATTACATCTATTTTAACGTCCATTATTATTTTACATAATTTATTTTTTATTAGATTTTTTATTTTATTGACACGTGTACGTACGTACGCTAAAATTAGGAATGAAGGGAAAGGGTTTTGAAGGTATTTGTTTTTTCTCCGTCCTTCCAATTTTACGTGACATAATAAAATTACTAGTGGATAAAATCTTCTGAGTAAGTTATCATTATTGAACTAGATAGAGATATCTTTGAAAATAATATATCCTCGATCCAGAAGATAGTATAAAATATATGTCATTGTCCAGGTGAATAAATCGTACACCCACCCCTTTTCAAATTCACGTGTGATTTTCGAGAGAAATCTTCTTATCCCCATTTTTATCTTCTAGCGGTAAGAATTGAATCTCTTAATCATTATTCTCCTAAATATATCATATATATACATGTATTATATACTTAATTAATGGAAGACTATTCTAGAAGATTAATCATCTTTACCTAATTTACAAAGATTATTTTAGAAGAATAATCATCTTTACCTAATTTTCAAGATCCTAATTACAATTATAATAATGAGTATAATTATAATATCAATTCTAATAATGAGAGAGGTAATTATGGGATATTCCCATGATTACTCTAACAGTCCCCCACAGTCTTAGCTGGAGGTTCTCGGATGCTGAGATTGTCCCTGAAATCATCAAAAAGTACGCGCGGAAGACCTTTTGTAAAGATGTCAGTTATCTGATAACGGGACGGCACATGGAGAACACGAACTTGACCACGGATAACTTTTTCTCGAACAAATAAAATATCCATTTCAATGTGCTTTGTGCGTTGATGCTGAACAAGATTGCCAGATAAGTAGATCGCACTCACATTGTCACAATAGACCACTATTGCCTTTTCAATCGGACAATGGAGCTCCAGTAACAGATTACGGAGCCAACAAGATTCAGCAACATCATTTGCCACTTCTCGGTATTCCACCTCTGCACTTGACTGAGATAGTGTGGACTGACGTTTGGAGGACCATGAGATGAGATTGTCACATAAGAACACACAATAGCCGGAAGTGGAACGATGTGTGTCTGGGCAGCTACCCCAATCCGCATCAGTGTAGGCAGACAAACGCCAGACGAAGGACTTATATAGATGTAGTCTGAACTGAAGAGTACCTTTAACATACCGCAGAATCCTCTTGAGAGCCCCCATATGTTCTTCCTTTGGGTCATGCATGTGTAAACAAACTTGCTGGACCGCATAGGAAATATCAGGCCTCGTAAACGTGAGATACTGCAATGCACCAGCCAGGCTGCGGTAATATGTGGGGTCGCTGTATGGAGTACCTGAAGCATTGTTATTTTGAGAGTTTAGATGATACCTCAAAATTGGATGAATTCCGTCGTCCAGAAAATCATATGAAGGTGGGGATACCGCTCGAGATGTAGCAAACGGGAAGGTTGATTCATCAAAGATAACTGACGAGAAATAATCATTTTTCATGTTGACATATCAAAGCACTTAAATCCCTATAATTTTGTGGGTACCCCAAAAACACGCAAGGAGTAGACTGAGCTTGAAGTTTATGAATGGTGGTGGACGGAAACAAGGGATAACACAAACACCCAAAAACTCGTAAATGTGTAAACGACGGGATGCGGTTGTACAATAACTGAGTAGGGGACATATTGGAGAGTAGTTTACTAGGAAGAATATTTAAGAGATATGTAGCCATTTGAAGAGCATGATGCCAAAAAAATGGTGGAGTGGATGAATGCATGAGGATAGATCGAGTCATATTGTTGATTGTTCGAATCTTTCTTTCAGCTTTCCCATTTTGAGAAGATGTATGTGGAAAGGAAATATGGACATACATCCCATTTTGTTGACAAAAATTCTGAAATTGTGTATTTATAAACCCCCCCCCCCCCCATTATCACATTGAAAGCATTTAATGATTTTGTCAAACTGAGTTTTGATAAACACACTAAATTGTTTCACAATGTTATAGGTCTGTGATTTTTGTCCTAAGATAAAGGTCCACAAAAAATTCAAAAAATCATCAAGAATGAGCAAATAATACTTATGACACGCAACACTTAATACGGGTGAAGTCCACAAATCACAATGTAAAATATTAAATGGCATAACAATATTAGAATTAGAGGCAGAAAACAGAAGTTTAATATGTTTACCAAACACACAGGTTCGACAAATAGAAGAGTCCAAATGTCCATTACAAAAAGCCAAATTATTCTTCCTAAATTGATTAAAAATCGGTGCTCCTGGGTGTCCCAACCTATTGTGCCATATATTAAGAGAGATGGCTGCAAAGGTGAAAGGTTTGACTGTGTGGTTGTTGGAGAAAGAAGTGATGGGATATAAGTCCCCCGTGCTATTACATCTCATGAGCTGCATCCTCGTCTGAAAATTCTTCACAGAGAAACCAAACGGATAAAAATTCACAGAAACATTGTTGTCAGTTGTAAAACGTCTAACATAGATCAAGTTTTTAATTAATTTTGGTGCATGTAAGCCATTTTTCAAGCATAAAGGTGGGTGGGGTGAGGGTAGTGTTGCCTGACCAGTACATGAATTGGAATTTCCTGCCCATTGCCGATAATAATATTTTTATTATCGCTCGTATTAAAATAAGATAAAAGATTACCTTGAGATGCCGTCATGTGTGACGTAGCTCCTGTATCCATGTACCACGATTCATCTGGAATATTCAGATTCATGTGACTCATGGCTTGTTCAATATCCGTGGGTGCATATCCGACAGAAGATGGTGCCTGAGCTGCAAAAGCATGTTGTGGACGAGATCCGAGAATATCGGGTTGACGATTGGAAGGAGGAGGCCTGGCCCACGAAGAGGTCGGGAATGGGCATAGCGGGGCAACCCACTGTGGGGCCCAGGCCCACGGTGGGTACTGCCCCACCGTCCGCCGCCGCATCGCTTGGAAAAGCGATGCCACCGCGCTCGCCACCTTTGCCGTTTGGCTCTTGCCGCCGACGGTTTGTCTCCCGCCTAGTCCACGTCCCTTTCCACTATTATTTTTTCCTTTATTGTTTCCATTTGAACCCCATTTTTTACCATTATTTTGACGAGTATTTTGGCCACCCGGACCAGATTTGGGGTTTCAAATCAGTGGAAAAGGAGTTGGTAGATACGAGAGTCGTTCCACCAATGGTTGTGCCCGATGATGCTTGCTTTGCCTTCCTCGTTTCCTCGAGGATTAACCTCGAACGGGCCTCGTAAAAGGGAGGTAACATAATGCTTTGTTGAATGAACGTAGCAACACTATCATATTGTTCATTTAATCCCGCAATCAATTGAAGGACTAACTTTTGATTTGTCACGGGCGAACCAACATTGGACAGTTGGTCCGCAAGTACTTTTAATTCTTGACAATAGGCTGAGATGTTAGAAAAATCATCCAATTTAATATTTGTAAATTGGTGTTCAAGATAAACGGCCTAGACATTTTGTTATCTTGAAAAATATTTTCTAATCGTTCCCACGCCCGTTTAGCCGTAGAATTGAGTTCAAGGATGGTATGAAGAAGATCATTCTAAATTGTGCCATAAATTCATTGAAGGACAATAACATCTAGGCGGGACCATAATTTTTTGTCCAACGTAGTGGTGTCCGATGGGGACTCGGATGGAAGAATATTGTCAATCACCTCATAAGCACGCTAATGAATTTTGAATAGTTCCGCCCATGAGGTATACTGCCCTTTCTCCATTTCGAGGGTTATGGAGATGAAGTTCTTGACGTTATTGACGGCAAGAGCGGGATGAAAGATTTATTTTTCGGCTATAAGTTCCACTTAGAATAAAAAATAGGAGGATAATGAAGTTGTGTTTTGATGGAAGTGGAGTTAGAAAAAACCCCTAAGGAATGGATTATGCTAGCTGAGGGGGTGGATGATTGGTTTAGTATTTGGCTAGGGATTTTAGGTTTTGGAGGAGTAGTTTAGGTTTAGGGTTTTAGGATACCTAAACCTAATTGGTTTTGGTCGAAAAACAAGTGAGAAGAAAGGTATAGAATTCGGCCAAGGAGGAAGAAAAAGAATAGTTAGGGCAAAGGATCTTTAGCTAATGATACCATGTAAGAATTGAATCCCTTAATCATTATTCTCCCAAATATACCATATATACATGGATCCTATACTTGATTAATGGAAGACTATTCTAGAAGACTAATCATCTTTACCTAATTTACAAAGACTATTCTAGAAGACTAATCATCTTTACCTAATTTACAAGATCCTAATTACAATTATAATAATTAGTATAATTATAATATCAACTCTAATAATGAGAGAGGTAATTATGGGATATTTTCATAATTACTCTAACACTAGTTTCGTATATAGGGGTTAAAAAAAGATGTCATTTTTGCCGCCGAAATCGCCAACTTTGCCTCATTTCTCGTCATCTTGTACATTTCCCTATTTGTCCCGTCTCTCCTCATCATCTTTGATGTCCACCGACTTCGCATACGTCACCTTCTTTGCTTCCGCCATCCCTTGGACTTCTCCATTCCACCATCAGTCCCCCTCGGTGCCCACCACGCGTACCTCTCGAAACCCTCAGTATCTCTCTAGATGCTTTTCTAATGCAACCGGCCGTCCTATCCCACATACCGCTCGCATCCCCCCTACTCTCCCATGCCCCCATAGCCATCAATCTCTCCACCATCTCTTGGGCACTAGACATGGTCAAACTCCCCCACATTATCCTTGGCCATCCACGACCGTCTTTTTTTTTCTTCTTCCTCTTAATCATCAAATCCATCACCTGGAGCTTATGCTGAGTCGAGAGGTTCTCTCTCGGAATGATCTTGCAGTATTTACAAAGCCCTTTATCATCCTTTCTAAGGATCAAAAAGTCAATTTGTGTCGCAGCCATCGAACTACGAAAGGTCACCAAGTGCTCCTCCTTCTTCGGGAAACTCAAGTTGGCTACCATCAATCCAAAAGCTTTTGCGAAATCAAGAAGTGAAACTCCTCCTCCGTTTTGTCCCCGAAGCCAAAACCCCATGCACATTTTCATAACCCCCGAAACTGACCCGATGTGTCCACTGAAATCTCCCCCTACGAAAAGCTGCTTAGTGGGCGGTATATCTCCCACCACGTTGTCCAAATCCTCCCAGAAGCCTCTCTTCTCCTCCTTGTCTGAGCCCTCTTGCGGCGCGTAGGCACTAATAATGTTCAAAGTGGACCCTCCAATGATCAACTTAATCGCCATCATCATGTCATTAACCCTCCTAATTTCTACATTCTTCCTTGGGACAATTTAAAGAAGGTGTGGGTGCATGTCTATCCTTGCACAAGATCAGATATTAGCTGAACACTTGAACCTTAATAACAGTAAAGATCTAGCAAAGGCAGGCTCTTCAGTTCTCATCAAACTACAAGGTGTCAGTAGTGGTAAACATATTTCAAAAATGTTTTTGACATAGGCATAACAAAACATTAATTAGATACCCTTTTAGGATAACTGGTTCTTTTTCACAAATCATAAAGCAACCACCATAACGGTCTACGTTGCAAAGCAAAGCCGGTCTCATGCCCGGATAAAGGAGAAACAATGCTAAGTTGACAGTCAGCATTGAAACAATCTAATTATAGGGTGTGTTTGGTACGGAGGAAAATGTTTTTCATGGAAATTATTTTCCTAGAAAATGTTTTATTGGAAAACAAGTGAGTTTCCTACTTATTTTCTAGTGTTTGGTATATAAGCAATAAAATATTATCCTAAGAGTTGTTATATGTAATCAACCAAAATACTATAGGGTGAGAAGTGGGTATTCGGGGGTTGTGGGGCATGGGATGGTCAAGGAGTGGGAGTTGGAGGCATTGAGTGGGGAGGAGACAATAAACTTGAAATGTTAGTTATGAACTTGTTTTCACTACTTAGAGAAATCATTTACTCATTTTTAAGAAATTGGTTTCTTAGAGAAAAATGTTTTCCAAGACATTTTGACCAACCAAACATGGGAAATCAAGCACACCCGTAATGAATCAATGATGCAGCCTTGTATCTAATTGGAAAAGGGTAGAGATGCGGGCCCATTGTCCAGAGTTTAGAAAGCTGGGGTTGGTCCTAAGGGTTGGCCCCTGCCACATTTCTCGGTCGTCAAACAACAAGCAATCTAATTATAATAAATTGTGATGAATCCTCTCAAGATCATATAGTCGACCCAACTATTTTCAAATCTGGATGTAGTTTAACCATTGATTTATACTAAAAAAAACGCATAACAAAACACAAAGACAACTTTTAAGCCATGCTGATTTTTTTTCTTCTTCCTCTTAATCATCAAACACAAAACATCATATTTATTATGCAGTAATTTTTTTCTCATCAAGCATAAAGTACAAGACTGTAAATAAAACTAGTGACCTGGAGCCAATTACCACACTTCCCAAAACTAAGCTTCTCGGTTAGGAATCATTCCAGCTTTTCTTGCATAAGCGAAAATACCACCAGCTTCAATAACAGGACCAGCATCACCAATAGGCTTCTGTAACACTCCGTATTTTTAGGCCATGTTTTAAATCATGACTATAGGTTCTTTAATGGTGATTTAGCATATTATGTAAGTTGGAAAAGATATGAAACTTTACGCAAGGATAACGATAGTTTAAAATCCATTTATAGAAGTGTCGGAAAGTATAGAAATTAAGTGAATCAAAGAAAAAGAGTTCCGTCGAGGTTCGACAATTACTTGAATGAAACACGTTCCAAGCTATACCCCGCATTTTCAGACTAGGACATCAAACCGTCCAACATGAACAATTTTACTCGAGCTTGAAAATTTTGACCATATTCAAGCATACGGTTCAAGAGCTCAATGTATGAAAGGAAGAAGTCCCAAAACAAATTAAAATGTGTTGATAATGATTATTATTTTAGTGAATTGAGATCAAGAATTAAATTAAGAATATATTTGATTAATGTGTCATGTAGTATACATAAGCTTTTTGCATTAATATTCAATATTAGCATTTCATGTGGAGGTACTATTTTATCTTGAAGGGTGGATGTGGAAAACCATTTGGTTATTCCCACTAAAGGGATCAAATGATCTTTGATTAATGTATCATTAAATTTAACACGTATAGGACATGTGTCAATGAGTAAAAAAGTCACTAACAAGTATTTGTACTGAGTCACTACTTTATCTACTACTAAACAACTTGCTAGTTGGTCTGTTTGATTTATATTTTATAGTGACCCACCTTTTATTATTTTATTAAATAAGTTATTATCCAAATATATAGGCATCATAATTTTCTAGGTTGGGAACTGCACCACCGCCTAGAACAGTAGAGTTGGTCCAATTCCTTTTTATTAGGGAAATGTTGTGCTCACGTCGAAGTAAACAAGAGAAGAAGGGGGAAACTTCGTCAATCAATTGTTGAGATGTCCATTAGAATCCGATGGTAGAATTAACATATACCAACGTCAATTGCAATAATTGATCATTGAAGTTAAACGTCTGAAGTTCAACTTCGGTTCATTAAGCTCGGATGCACAATTATACTTCTATTAGAAGGATTGACTTGTCGTAGTCAATTGAAGGTTGACTTAAGGTATGTTAAGGCAAATCTTTCATTCTTTTAACATATTCCATGTAACGAAACGTAAACGTAATATTGTCTCATAAATGATTCTACTCTTAGTAGTTAAGGATGTCCATATTATTCATTCATATTTTCAAAGCATGTCTAAATATGTTCCTAAATCCCTATTGAGATATATGAGAAATATGTTAATGTTCATAATGTTAATCGGACGTGCAACGACATTACATCACTCCGATAAACTCAGAGTGTCTCAGCATCATTCATGCATTATATTCATGTATTACCCTGGACCCCACACGTCACGACCCAAACCGGATGGCCATGATGGGCACCCGAGCCTTACTTGCCGAGCACCCCTAATCGTATACTTAACATCCAACCATAATTAATCATGGGCCATGAGGGCCCGCAACGAGTTACCCTGCTGACATATGAAAATAGTAAACTTGAAAAAGTGTTATGTAAACTCTTACAAACAGAAGAATTCAATCTATGCATATATACATACTAAGGCCGACAAGGCCATACACGACTACTATACACAGGACATCTGTCTACAAGCCTCTAAAGAGTACGTGACATCGTAAGGTAGGGATAGGGCCCCACCATACCCCTATGCATCTCAAGAATATCGTACCACGACTAGACTGCAACTCTGGAACAAGTAGAGTGCTCCAATATCAGCTGAACCAACAACCTACTAGTGCGGACCGTCGCCCTGAGCCTGTGGGCATGAAATGCAGCGTCCCCCGACAAAAGGGACGTCAGTACGACTGATATACCTAGTATGTC
Source organism: Anisodus tanguticus (assembly GCA_034509755.1). Taxonomy (NCBI): domain Eukaryota; kingdom Viridiplantae; phylum Streptophyta; class Magnoliopsida; order Solanales; family Solanaceae; genus Anisodus; species Anisodus tanguticus. Next base: position 19,761,323 of record CM067551.1, on the reverse strand, counting down.
AGGCATGAAGAATAGCATAATAGAAACCTGAAAGTAACATGGGACAAGAAACAATCAACCATTAGAGAATGCTTCTGAGGGCCATAATATGCCTAAGTGACACTTATGAAGAATGCCTCTGAGCGCCATAATATGCCTAAATATCATGCACAATGAGGTCATACGTATAGATGCGTATATAACGCTGTCTCCCATCATATATTTCGGCCTCTGTGGGCATAATCATCATCATATACTAGCTGATCAGGTGGTGCGCGTATATAACGATGTATCCCTTTTCTCATCCCCTACTTTTATATAATGCATACCATATAGTAGTGTATATAACACATGTGGGGTCCAGTGTAATACATGAATATAATGCATGAATGATAATAAAATATTCTGAGCTTATCGGAGTGACGGAATGCCACTTCACCTCCGATTAACATAATGAATACTAACATCTTTTCCATATACCTCAATAAGGATTTAAGAACATATTTAGACATGCTTTGAACATAGGAATGAATAACATGATCCTTAACTACTAAGAGTAGAATCGTTTATGGGACAATATTACATTTACATTTTGTACTTAGAACATGCCAAAAGAAAATTTGATTTGCCTTAACATACCTCTAATGACGAACCTTTACTAACCGTGTCGAGAATAACCTCTTTTAAATCTCTCTGACACCTTACTTCACTACAAAGGAATCTCTAGTTTACTTAAAATCCTTTGTTGGTTCTTGGAAGTTCTTGAACAATATGATTAATTTTCAACATAGACGTTATAAAACACTTCTATTTTTGTTCCAATTGGACCACATAATCGTAGCTTCCTTACCCCAAACCACCCTCACGTTGCACAATGAATCTGGAGCATCAAAATATTATTGTGTTCTTCCCTCTCAAAATATATCAAGCTTGTGCTTAATTATTTCTCCTAATTGCCAAATCCCCAAACGTGATTATGTGGCTGAAACATTAAGCAAGAGATCAAATTTTTGTTTCCTCTCAAAACTACCTCTTTGGATGATAATAAATGAACCTAGAATGATTTCTACCTAGCTGCTACGCTTTTGTTGCCTTCTACCCAAAAATGAAATCTCAAGTGTTATTCTCCACTTGACACACGTAACTCCCTATGACTAATCATACTAACTCATCACCAAATAAAGCCACAACACCCTTTGGCATGCAGTTAACTAAATTGTTGCCACTTGTCTATAACACATGGACCATATCCACCTATTAATCATCCAAGAATATCAATTAATTTATTGATCTCAATACTTAAATAATATATCATTTTTGACACACCTCATATACTCCTTATTGTGATGATGAAATATGATGCTAGTCCGTAACCTCTTTTGGGACATACAACCTATTAATATTAATCCCAATCGTCACGCTTGTTAAATCCTAAATTGTTTTGGGACTTCTCCCATTTATACACTGAGCTCTTGATCCTATGACCAAAATTCTCCGGAGCTCAGGTCTACTTTTATACGTCTAGCTACTCAAACCATCGCCTGATAGTACGGGGTGTTACATTCTTTCCCCCTTAGAAACATTCGTCCTCGAATGTTGGGGTAACGTATCTAATCCCCGTCACGTAGTCAAAAAATACAACCACTTCTTCATGGGGCCATATAGTATAACATACATCATTACATCAGACCTCACATGGTCATTCAACTTTAATTATAATAATCTGAAATAAAACACACCTTATGCTTTTCTCGGAACCTCGGCGTTAGTCCGAAATAGGTAAGGATATTTGTGCTTCATCTCCTCTTTCGCCTCCCATGTCATTTCTTCTACATTTTTATTTCGCCATAGAACTTTCACAGAGGCTACTTCTTTAGTCCTCAACTTGCGGACTTGTCGATCTAAGATAGCAATAGGAATATCTTCATATGATAGGTCCTTTGTAACATTCACATCATCAATTTGCACAATCTGGGAAGGATCTCCAATACACGCCCTCAACATAAGAATATGGAAAACTGGATGAACAAACTTTAACTCTGAAGGCAAGTCTAATTCGTAAAGCCACTTGGCCGATTCGTCGAATTATGCGATATGGCCCAATGTACCTTTGATTGAGCTTTCCTTTTTTTTTCAAATCTCATTACACCCTTCATAGGAGAGATCTTCAAGAAGACCCAATCATCCATTTGGAAATCTAAGTCCCGCCGTCGCACATCTGAATATGACTTCTGACGACCCTGAGTGGTTAACAACCGTTCTTGGATATGCTTCACATTCTCTATGGCTTGGTGCACCAGGTCAGGCCCAAATGATTTTGATTCAACTACTTCAAACCATCTGATGGGAGATCTACATTTTCATCCATATAAAGCTTCATTTGGAGCCATTTTGATACTAGTATGATAATTGTTATTGTATGCAAATTTAATAAGGGATAGATGATCATCCCAACTTCCCTTGAAGTCCAATACACGAGCTTGTAGCATGTCTTTGAGCGTTTGAACCATACGCTTGGCCTGCCCGTCTGTTTGAGGGTGGAAAGTTGTGCTAAGATTAACTTGAGTGTCCAAACCTTTTTTAAATGACTTCCAGAATTTAGTTATGAACTGCGCATTTCAGTCAGATATAATAGAACTAGGCATACCATGAAGGCGAACAATCTCCTTAATGTACAACTTTATGTAGTCCTTGACTGGGTAGGTAGTCATGACTGCCAGAAAATAAGTTGATTTGGTCAGTCCATCGATAATCACCTAAATAGAATCAAACTTTATGATAAGAGCGAGGTAAACCCGTAATGAAATCTGTCTTAATCATCTCATATTTCCACATCGAGATTTCAATATTCTGAGTCAAGACGTCGGGCTTTTGGTGCTCTATTTTTGCTTGTTGACAATTAAGACACTGAACTACCAACTCCGCAATGTTCCTCTTCATGTCATTCTACCAATACATACCTTTGAGATCATGATACATCTTAGTAGATCCAGGGTTAATGGAATATCATGAGCAATGGACCTCCGTCATAGTCTTGTCTCATAATCATGCTACAATGGGAATACATAAATGGACCTTCCACCTGACTAACTGATGCGTTCCCTCATGTCAACTTCTCTCCTTAGTCCTCACATTAGTCAAGCCACTTGTGGGTGAATGGTTCTATTGTCAACTTAGCTTTGTTTATTAACTGGTGTGCTGAAAACTTTTATATTTGTAGTATCTCAATCATGAACACCTTATGGACAATGTCATTGAATCGAAGTGCGCGTATCATCGTGAGTTAACTCTCATTCATGGTCTGAAATGAATTTTTTTTCGTACTTTCTCACTACTCGTAATTATAACAACTTCCTTTCTTTCTTCTTTTGACACTTGTTCACTCATTTTCTTACTTGTCGTACTCTTCTTAATTCTTAAATATTCTGGTATACCCACGTAATCTCAAATATTGCTCATGATTCCAATAATTGGTGTTACTACCCCTTAAAAGATGAGTTGTTAACTTATTCCCTCATTCAGTACATGGAAGATTCTGAACAATTTGCATTACATGATGTTGGCCTACTCTATCCAAACCTGGTCATTATACCATGATTTGAATTCCTTCACTTGTCTCATGGCTAAGACTTTCTGTCAATGGCGCTTTGGGAAAAGATTTCCTTGATCTCATTAAGGTGTAACCCATTACTTTATATATCTCGTAGAACCTTTGGTCAGTTCAGAAATGCTCATAGACATCTACATTTGCATGACACTTTATCTTTATTATAATGTCATTATCTCTTGACATATATCTTTAATATCTACCTTGTATTCATAGGCGTCATTGGCTCCTTTCACCTGTTAGGTGCTAATCTCGAGCTTTACTCATTGTTGCTTCTGTTTACATACTTTATGAGATGTATGACTGCATATGTTATGAAACCGATGCTTCGTATGTTTAGATCCAATTCACGGTGTTACATGATCCAATGACTTGTCAAGCTTTCTTGTCTTATCATTATTAGATCTCTCATCGTCCGAGTGCTCATTCGTCTTACCTTTACATTTCCATTTCAAATTGCCTTCGGGGTCTTTTATCTTGAAGTATTTCTCATACTATCTTCCCGAACATCCGAGGTTCGTCACCTTTGGCCGAAGAGTTCTTCTTGTCTCTCATCTACCGTTGGCACTTATGATGTTCGGAGTAATCATACCTTTATGAAACCTGCATAACTATAATCTTATTCACCTTTATCATTCTTATCATAATTCTTCCTTCTACTAGTCATTAAACGAAAAGCATTTCGGCCTTGATACTTGATCATATCATTCCATTCATACTTATTAACTGTTTTCATATTTCTTACAACCATTCTTTGATTGTTCCATAGTTCTCATCCTGAATTGCCCTAACACGCTATTGTTATCCAAAGTTTATTTAGAATGGTAACATCGCACAATGAAGTCGAAGACCTTACCGATCCAATACCTATAGCATGCCTTAGCTTACTAACATTGATATATGTAATTCTCAATAATACGCGGTATGTCCCTTTATGCACAGACGAGAGGCTTATGTCCCTTTCCACTACCATGGGTAACTCGATCCTTATATATATGACTTCGGATCACTATTCTGGGTACACCACTTTACGTGATCTTCTTAAATTTACTGATGGTCATTCTTCTGACGATTCGGTTGTGACAATCCATTCTCGTTAATGATATCCCAGGATAATTTCCCAATATATTTTAGGTAAGACTTTACAATTTAGGTCGCATGTACATAACATATTCCCTTATTCTAATCAGTAAGAGTCACTATAAAATGTGTAGCTTTTCATAACCTTCTAAACCTTCCAATGATGTCTTCTGCTTTTCATCTGTACAACTTATAATCGCCTTATCTTTACCTTTGCGCATCAACTTGAGACACTTCAAAATATTGTGGCCATGGCTGCCACACTAAACCAACCCCCTGTACCTTTGCGGCATAATCCGGCATGCGCTCGACCATACTTACTACAATATGGTCGGGGCGATCTCACCCGACCTTTACAACTTTGACCCTAAGATATTGACATCCTTGAACCCTTTAATTATCGGTGATTCCTGACTAATAAACTCCCTAGGTTATTAGCTCTCTGACCCCTCAAGGGCCTATCTCTATCAGATGCTCTAGGATGAAGTTGTGCCTGAGAAGCAACTAATTAATTCAATGTCTGCACCGCTCTCCTTACATCCTTATTAGATAGAGCCGGTGGTAGGACTGATGATACGGGAGCTTTCCTCAACTCCTCTGGTACTACTAAATTCGTCGATACCTCAGAAAACAACTTACTCATATCCTCTAACGGATCTGTCTCCATAGAGAGCATACTACTCGTATTTACACGTAATCCAACCTCAATCTCCCTGTTAATCATAACCCTATTGGAAGAAGGCATTGTTGTCATCATAAACACGCTAAGATTTATAAAGAGAATTCTTACAACTCAACTCTATAGCACGATTCTAGATCAAGAAGGAAGGTAACCATCATCCTAAATGTCATGTAGCCTCATGTCTATAAGTGTGGTGCACAACAAACCCATAACAAGACTCTACTATACACGACATGTAGACTCCCTGGGATAGACCTACTATGATACCAAGTTTGTCACGACCCAAACTGGAGGGCCATGATGGGCACCCAGACCGAACTTGCCGAGCACCCCTAATTGTATACTTAACATCCAACCATAATTAATCATAGGCCATGAGGGCCCACCATGATTTACCCCTACGACATATGAAAATAGTAAATTGGAAAAAGTGTTACGTAAACTATTATAAACAGAAGAACTCAATCTATGCATATATACATAATAAGGCCGACAAGGCCATACCCAACTACTATACATAGGACATCTGTCTACAAGCCTCTAAAGAGTACGTGACATCGTAAGGTCGGGACAGGGCCCCTTTATACCCCTATGCATCTCAAGAATATCGTACCACGACTAGACTGGAACTCTGGAATAAGTAGAGTGCTCCAATATCAGTTGAACCAGTAACCTAGTAGTGCGGACCGTCAACCTGAGCCTATGGGCATGAAATGCAGCGTCCCCCGACAAAAGGGATGTCAATACAACTGATGTACCTAGTATGTCAGGCATGAAGAATAGCATAATAGAAACCTGAAAGTAACATGGGATAAGAAATAATCAACCATTAGAGAATGCTTCTGAGGGCCATAATATGCCTAAGTGACACTTATGAAGAATGCCTCTGAGTGCCATAATATACCTAAATATCATGCAAAATGCGGTCATATGTATATATGCGTATATAACGTTGTCTCCCATCATATCATTTAGGCCTCTGTGGCCATAATCATCATCATATACTAGCTGATCAGGTGGTGCGCGTATATAACGATGTATCCCTTTTCCCATCCCCTACTTCTATATAATGCATACCATATAGTAGTGTATATAACACATGTGGGGTCTAGTGTAATACATGAATATAATGCATGAAAGATAATAAAATATTCTGAGCTTATCGGAGTGACGTAATCATTTATGGGACAATATTACGTTTACGTTTCGTACGTAGAACATGCCAAAAGAAGAAATGATTTGCCTTACCATACCTCTGATGATGAACATTTACTAACCGTGTCGAGATTAACCTCTTTTAAATCTCTCTGATACCTTACTTTACTACAAAGGAATCTCTAGTTTACTTAAAATCCTTTGATGATTCTTGAAAGTTCTTGAACAATATGATTAATTTTCAACATAGACGTTATAAAACACTTCTATTTTTGTCCCAATTGGACCACATAACCGTAGTTTCCTTACCCCAAACCACCTTCACATTGCACAATGAATCTAGAGCATCAAAATATTATTGTGTTCTTCCCTCTCAAAATATATCGAGCTTGTGCTTAATTCTTTCTCCTAATTTCCAAATCTCCAAATGTGATTATGTGGCTGAAACATTAAGCAAGAGATCAAATTTTTATTTTCTCTCAAAACTACCTCTTTGGATGATAATAAATGAACCTAGAATAATTTCTACCTAGCTGCTACGCTTTTGTTGCCTTCTACCCAAAATGAAATCTCAAATGTTATTCTCCACTTGACACACGTAAATCCCTATGACTAATCATACTAACTCATCACCAAATAAAGCCACAACATCCTTTGGCGTGCAGTTAACTAAATTGTTGCCACTTGTATATAACACATGGACCATATACACCTATTAATTATCCAAGAATATCAATTAATTTATGGATCTCAATACTTAAATAATAGATCATTTTTGACACACCTCATATACTCCTTATCGTGATCATGAAATATGATATCATCCGTAACCTATTTTGGGACATACAACCTATTATTATTAATTTTCGTCGTCACACTTGTTAAATCCTAAATTGTTTTTGGACTTCTCCCATTTATACACTGAGCTTTTGATCCTTTAATCAAAATTCTCCGGGGCTCAAGTCTACTTTCATACGTCTAGCTACTCAAACCATCGGCGAAAGTACGGGGTGTTACACCACATGCGTTATATACACTACTATATGGTATGCATTATATATATGTAGGGGATGGGAAAAGGGATACGACGTTATATACGCACACCACCTGATCCGCTGGTATATGATGATGATTATGCCCACAAGGGCCGAAATGATATGATGGGATACGGCGTTATATACACATATATAAATGTATGACCGCATTGTGCATGACACTTAGGCATATTACGACCCTCAGAGGCATTCACTATCGGTTAGTTGTTCTTGTCTCGGGTTACTTTCATATCTCTATTATGTTATTCTTCATGCTTGACTTACTCGGTACATCATTCGTACTGACGTCCCTTTTGTCAGGGACGCTGTGTTTCATGCCCGCAGGCTCAGGTACAGGGTGACGGTTCTCGCTAGTAGGTTGCTGGTTCAGCGGATATTAGAGCACTCCACTTATTCCGGAGTTGCGGTCTAACCTTAGTACGGTATTTGTTTTGTATATACATATGGGTATGGCGGGGCCCTGTTCCGACCTTATGATGTCCCGTACTCTTTAGAGGCTTGTAGACAGTTGTCATGTGTATAGTAATTGTGTGTGGCCTTATCGGCCTTGGTATGTATATGTATATAGGTTAGGTCCTTCTGGTTGCAGGATTTTACATAGCTCTTTTCCGGTTTACTATTTCTATATGTCAACATGATATCTCGTGGCGGCCCTTGTGGGCCATGAGAATTTACGGTTATATGCTAAGTATATGATTAGTGGTACTCGGCAAGTAAGGTCTGGGTGCCCGTCATGACCCTCCGATTTGGATCATGACAAACTTGGTATCAGACCAGGTCTGTCCTAGGGATGTCTACAAGCCGTGTCTGGTAGATTAATATTTATGGGTATGTAGCGTGCCACACTTATAAGCAGGAGGCTACAGGGCATTTAGGATTATCTCCTTCTTTCATAACCTAGATCATTCGGTAGAGCCGAGTCGTAAGAACATTTATTCCTAATCCTATTTTCCCATTTGAAATTGTAGTGATGTCTACGACGAGAAAGACTTCGATTAGTAAGAGTGTGGGTATTGCTGCGAGGGAAGATATTAGATAGGTACCACCCGTTGGTATGGGCCAGAAGGCTACAGAGGTAGAAAAAAGAGACGTAAGTTACATTATTGAGTCAGACCCGTCGGAGATCATGGTTTCTATTGAGGATGATCCATATGAGTCACCCACTCGAACACTATCGGTTATGCTAACGGAAGATGGGGTGAGGGAAGTTCTGACCTCACCGAGGCCCTTAGTTTCAGTATCGGGCTTTATTGATCATAGTGTAAGTGAGGCAGCACAGGGATTGGCACAACTGGGTTCCCCTCAGGTGTAGCACCATGTCAGGGTATTCATTTCATTCACTGACACCGACTCTTCTGAGGTTCTGGACAGTCCACAGTATTGGGAGTCCATCAATCAGGGCTTGCCGGTCTATATCATGAGATATGCGAGAGAGAAAAGAAGAGAGTAGGCGAGGCTAAGAGAATGCGAATAGTTGATAAGAATAGAAGGGTTCCACTCTGAAGTGTGTCTGATCAAGGCTCACGTATAGGACCGAGGCAGGATAGTACATGTACATTAATCTATTTACTGAAATTGCTTTTATATATAGACACACAGATTCATGCACCCGGACAACAACTCATTATTTGTTATAAGGGCACGAATAATATCCTTGTTTCAATGGGTCGAGGTTGTAAAGAAGATACCAGAGTAGAAGTAACATGATCACAACATTGTCCTAGCGCCTATCCTAATAGCCCATAAGGTCCTTATATTAGTTACCTTTAAGCATATCATGTATTATGCTTAATCGATATGTGGTTATATGTTTGGATTAATTGAAGAGGTATTTGGATTTTGTATGTGGGTTGATAAGATTGTTGTACAGTTTAGTGTTGTAAAGATATGTGTCTGTTTTGTTTCAAATTACTTGTGTATTCATGAATAACATGCATATAGGCAAAGATGGTTGAAGAACTTAATTAGATTATAACATTGGTGTAGTTTCAACTATTTGTTTGGTGGTCCACTTTGTTCACATGCTTAGTCGTTGTTGTCCAGTTGGCGATTAAGAGTGGATTTACTTGAACTAAAACCAACTTAAGGGGTTTATCCGATTGTTGTTTGAAATCTGTACAAACCATCTCCCTTAAAAGCAGTTGTTATTGCAATTGTTTTAAGCTAAACACTTCTTTTAGAAAAGAATTGATCGAAAATCTTATTCGTATGTATGCATATGCTTAGTTATAGTGTGTTCTCAATATACCATTTTGTTAAGCTAGAACATTAAAGTGTAGGCTGTTTTTTGATACATGGCTTAGGATGTAAGAATTAAAAAGGTGTTTTTTTCTCTCACTAGTGGCACGTTTTGAAGGTCTTCTCCGTTGCTATGATCTCTTTTAGCTAAATATGGGATTAATGTTAGTCCCTCCCTATAACGAGCTCTAAGAAAGTTGTTTTGTTCACTTGGGGCTGATCATTAACATGAGTTTGAATAGCTAGAAATCAGTAGTCAAACTTTATGTATCTAAAACCTAATTGCCTCTGTCTTGTGTCTCTAGCGTGAGTCATTTGTGTTGAATGGATTAATCGAGACAATAATTTGATTTTTAGTTTTTGTTTGCGAGAATTGTTCCTCTGTAAGTTTGCATATAAATTGTGCTAAGTTTTGATATATAGTTTTAGCATGTTTAATTTTTTTCCAAGTATAACAAAGTGTATATTTGGCCCTTTTCCAAAAGTTAATTTCAAAAACCATAAGTTTCAACTTCTATATCTGGCACTATGTGGAGTGGGAGGGGGGGGATTTAAGGTGATGTTTGGCCATAGTGTGTTTGTCTGCATGCGTAGTAGAGTAGATATTTTACGAGGTAAGGTACCCAATTATTTTTCTACACCAAAAATAGAGTGTTGGTTTTACAGAACAAGTGAACGACACAGTCCTGGCTTTATCTTCATATCATTTATGTAACCTTTTTAACTTCTCTTCTAGTGCATTTCATGCTTCTGCATTCAATCTTGCACTTACCAAACCCAAGTTATTATTTTCTTGAAGTTTGAACTTTATTCATTTGTCATTCATTCACCGATAGTTCTTGAGCTCTGCGTTGCAGATTTTTTTTTGTGTTTGAGATTTCTTAGGTTTGGAGTGAGATTATGTAGTTATGAAATTAATAATAGAAACTAAGATGAAAAAAACCTTAGATTGAGTAATCAAGTCATGAACTCATAATGCAACTTTTAGTGTTGTTCGCACGACTTCAACATTTCCATCAACTAACAATTTTATTTCCTTGCTCATCTTCAAGAACCCTGCCCAATGACCAATTCGATTGGATTAGAAGTCTTTGCTTGTCACAAATACACCTGAAAAATGTATAATTACTAAGTATACTACTTGTTTTAGGAGATGTTAACTAGCTTGTTCCTTGGTACTAAATCACAACCCCTTCTTTTTAAGTAGTATCTCCTTCACAGCTAAGAATATTGATTTGAGGTAAAAGAAATTAGAAACCAAGTAAAAAAAATAAGATTATGTAATATTTATTGAATTGTGTGGGTTTTGTGTCGTAGGTCCTATTTGGACAAGTTTATTATGCATAGAGTCACATTTGAAATATACTTTAGAAAAATCATTGTATTTTACTATAACTTTGCTTTACTATCACTCTTTGTTGGTGGAAAAAAGACACAAGGGGGCTTCCACCATTCATGTTCTGATGCCGCAACAAGATCAAAATGTTTCTAGAACCTTAGGCATGTCAGGATATCGGAGGAGGCTAAACCAAACCCAAAGCTTTCCTTGAAACTACACTAGTAAGTTTCGTTGGGCAAGAAATACCCGCCACAGTCAGATATAGTATGTGTGTATGTACATGTCCCTTCTGAGCAACCAAAAGACGTTGAAGTTTCCGTACTATGAGACGTATATCTCAACGGGAAGTTAAGTTGCAGAGAAAAAAGATATTAGATATGACAAATCAATGTGAGAGACGGTAGTCTAGGGACCTAAGGTGGTGATTATACCTACTAAATGAGGGAGAACGACGCAATGATATCCGACAGATTGGATCTTCCAACAATCAATCAACAAAAGGATTATAGAAAAGTTAACGACCAAGGGAAACTATGATACATAATAGTTAAGGAGGGTACTTGAATACAAACGATAAGCTTACTAAGAAAGGAGAAACGGGATGAGAGATATAAGGGAACATCAAAATACTCAGAAGGTGAAGGCGGTGAAGGTAAAAGTAGCCAAATAGATGTTGACTTAAAAAAACAGCTACTACGACTATGGAGGAAGGTGAATGGATTCAGAAGGAGCGAGGTAGAGATGAGAGCTCGTAGATGTTTTGGATGAGAGCTTGTAGATGTTTTGGATGAGAGCTTGTAGATGTTTTGGAAAAGGATGACAAAAAAGGTATCATGAGTCGGAATAAGTACGTTTCGGCTATCTAACTAACCATCTCCTTCATAAAGCATGTCAATAGACAAGGCTATCAGATAAAGAATGGAATAAGTATATAACATAAGACTTCAAGACTGCCAATGCAAGGAAAAGCGCGCTTGAGGTTCTAAGAGAAGGATACCTATGGTAAAGAATATGGGGAGACCACGACAAAAAGGGAGTACAACAATTTACCCCATAACATTGGATTTCCAAAAGTGGTAGGTACTTAAGACAGAGTCAAAGTATAAACATTATTGCTGTTAAATATGTTGGTTGAGGAATATGGGACAATGACACCATTGAGACCACGCAAAAGGAGTTCCAAGGCATAGGGGTGCTAAAACAACTTGTTTATAGGTTGAAAATAATATTTTGTGTAATTGCAATCAACACAAAGACTGTCGGTAATCCAGACGAGGAGCCTAGAGACGACCAGAATAGCTGGTTCAGGGTAGGTTAAGGATTAAGGTCATATGAAATGACAAGATAAGTTTCGCGTTGAGAGCCAAGAAGGAGCCGATTTATAGATATTAAGTGAAACTAGAATGAATTACCTAGACTTAAATCAAAAGAATCGAATATCGGAATAGAAGTAGTAGCCATTGGTTGGTCCGCAGGTAAATGGCGTTTGTATGAGGGCAAGTGTGATCATGATGAAGCTAGACGTGGAAACCGCAACATTCGAGGACGAATGTTTTTAAAGAGGAAAGAATGTAACACCCTGTACTTTTGGGCCATGGTTTAAATCATGACTATAGGTTCTTTAATGGTGATTTAGCATATTATGTAAGTTGAAGAAGATATGAAACTTTACGGAAGGATAACGATAGTTTAAAACCCATTTATAGAAGTGTCGGAAAGTATAAGAATTAAGCGAATCAAAGGAAAAGAGTTTCGTCGAGGTTCGACAATTACTTGAATGAAACACGTTCCAAGCTATACCCCGTATTTTCGGACTAGGACATCAAGCCGTCCAACATGAACAAATTTACCTGAGCCTAAAATTTTTTGACCATATTCAAGCATACGGTTCAAGAGCTCAATGTATGAAAGAAAGAAGTCCCGAAATAAATTGAAATGTGTTGATAATAATTATTATTTTACTGAATTGAGATGAAGAATTAAATTAAGAGTGTATTTGATTAATGTGGCATATAGTATACATAAGATTTTTGCCTTAATATTCTATATTAGCATTTCATGTGGAGGTACTATTTTATCTTTAAGGGTGGATGTGGAAAACCATTTGGTTATTCCCATTAAAGGGATCAAATGATCTCTGATTAATGTATCATTAAATTAAATACGTATAGGACATGTGTCAATGAGTAAGAAAGTCACTAACAAGTATTTGTAATGAGTCACTACTTTATCTACTACTAAACAACTTGCTAGTTGGTCTGTTTGATTTATATTTTATAGTGACCCACCTTTTATTATTTTATTAAATAAGTTATTATCCAAATATATAGGCATCATAATTTTCTAGGTTGGGAACTGCACCACCGCCTAGAACAGTAGAGTTGGTCCAATTCCTTTTTATTAGGGAAATGTTGTGCTCACGTCGAAGTAAACAAGAGAAGAAGGGGGAAACTTCGTCAATCAATTGTTGAGATGTCCATTAGAATCCGATGGTAGAATTAACATATACCAACATCAATTGCAATAATTGATCATTGAAGTTAAACGTCTGAAGTTCAACTTCGGTTCATTAAGCTCGGATGCACAATTATACTTCTATTAGAAGGATTGACTTGTCGTAGTCAATTGAAGGTTGACTTAAGGTATGTTAAGGCAAATCTTTCATTCTTTTAACATATTCCATGTAACGAAACGTAAACGTAATATTGTCTCATAAATGATTCTACTCTTAGTAGTTAAGGATGTCCATATTATTCATTCATATTTTCAAAGCATGTCTAAATATGTTCCTAAATCCCTATTGAGATATATGAGAAATATGTTAATGTTCATAATGTTAATCGGACGTGCAACGACATTACATCACTCCGATAAACTCAGAGTGTCTCAGCATCATTCATGCATTATATTCATGTATTACCCTGGACCCCACACGTCACGACCCAAACCGGATGGCCATGATGGGCACCCGAGCCTTACTTGCCGAGCACCCCTAATCGTATACTTAACATCCAACCATAATTAATCATGGGCCATGAGGGCCCGCAACGAGTTACCCCCGCCGACATATGAAAATAGTAAACTTGAAAAAGTGTTATGTAAACTCTTACAAACAGAAGAATTCAATCTATGCATATATACATACTAAGGCCGACAAGGCCATACACGACTACTATACACAGGACATCTGTCTACAAGCCTCTAAAGAGTACGTGACATCGTAAGGTAGGGATAGGGCCCCACCATACCCCTATGCATCTCAAGAATATCGTACCACGACTAGGCCGCAACTCGGAACAAGTAGAGTGCTCCAATATCATTTGAACCAACAACCTACTAGTGCGGACCGTCGCCCGAGCCGTGGGCATGAAATGCGGCGTCCCCCGACAAAAGGGACGTCGTACGACCGATATACCTAGTATGTCGGGCATGAAGAATAGCATAATAGAAACCGAAAGTAACATGGGACAAGAAACAATCAACCATTAGAGAATGCTTCTGAGGGCCATAATATGCCTAAGTGACACTTATGAAGAATGCCTCTGAGCGCCATAATATGCCTAAATATCATGCACAATGAGGTCATACGTATAGATGCGTATATAACGCTGTCTCCCATCATATATTTCGGCCTCTGTGGGCATAATCATCATCATATACTAGCTGATCGGTGGTGCGCGTATATAACGATGTATCCCTTTTCTCATCCCCTACTTTTATATAATGCATACCATATAGTAGTGTATATAACACATGTGGGGTCCAGTGTAATACATGAATATAATGCATGAATGATAATAAAATATTCTGAGCTTATCGGAGTGACGGAATGCCACTTCACCTCCGATTAACATAATGAATACTAACATCTTTTCCATATACCTCAATAAGGATTTAAGAACATATTTAGACATGCTTTGAACATAGGAATGAATAACATGATCCTTAACTACTAAGAGTAGAATCGTTTATGGGACAATATTACATTTACATTTTGTACTTAGAACATGCCAAAAGAAAATTTGATTTGCCTTAACATACCTCTAATGACGAACCTTTACTAACCGTGTCGAGAATAACCTCTTTTAAATCTCTCTGACACCTTACTTCACTACAAAGGAATCTCTAGTTTACTTAAAATCCTTTGTTGATTCTTGGAAGTTCTTGAACAATATGATTAATTTTCAACATAGACGTTATAAAACACTTCTATTTTTGTTCCAATTGGACCACATAATCGTAGCTTCCTTACCCCAAACCACCCTCACGTTGCACAATGAATCTGGAGCATCAAAATATTATTGTGTTCTTCCCTCTCAAAATATATCAAGCTTGTGCTTAATTATTTCTCCTAATTGCCAAATCCCCAAACGTGATTATGTGGCTGAAACATTAAGCAAGAGATCAAATTTTTGTTTCCTCTCAAAACTACCTCTTTGGATGATAATAAATGAACCTAGAATGATTTCTACCTAGCTGCTACGCTTTTGTTGCCTTCTACCCAAAAATGAAATCTCAAGTGTTATTCTCCACTTGACACACGTAACTCCCTATGACTAATCATACTAACTCATCACCAAATAAAGCCACAACACCCTTTGGCATGCAGTTAACTAAATTGTTGCCACTTGTCTATAACACATGGACCATATCCACCTATTAATCATCCAAGAATATCAATTAATTTATTGATCTCAATACTTAAATAATATATCATTTTTGACACACCTCATATACTCCTTATTGTGATGATGAAATATGATGCTAGTCCGTAACCTCTTTTGGGACATACAACCTATTAATATTAATCCCAATCGTCACGCTTGTTAAATCCTAAATTGTTTTGGGACTTCTCCCATTTATACACTGAGCTCTTGATCCTATGACCAAAATTCTCCGGAGCTCAGGTCTACTTTTATACGTCTAGCTACTCAAACCATCGCCTGATAGTACGGGGTGTTACATTCTTTCCCCCTTAGAAACATTCATCCTCGAATGTTGGGGTGACGTATCTAATCCCCGTCACGTAGTCAAAAAATACAACCACTTCTTCATGGGGCCATATAGTATAACATACATCATTACATCAGACCTCACATGGTCATTCAACTTTAATTATAATAATCTGAAATAAAACACACCTTATGCTTCTCTCGGAACCTCGGCGTTAGTCCGAAATAGGTAAGGATATTTGTGCTTCATCTCCTCTTTCGCCTCCCATGTCATTTCTTCTACATTTTTATTTCGCCATAGAACTTTCACAGAGGCTACTTCTTTAGTCCTCAACTTGCGGACTTGTCGATCTAAGATAGCAATAGGAATATCTTCATATGATAGGTCCTTTGTAACATTCACATCATCAATTTGCACAATCTGGGAAGGATCTCCAATACACGCCCTCAACATAAGAATATGGAAAACTGGATGAACAAACTTTAACTCTGAAGGCAAGTCTAATTCGTAAGCCACTTGGCCGATTCGTCGAATTATGCGATATGGCCCAATGTACCTTTGATTGAGCTTTCCCTTTTTTTTTTCAAATCTCATTACACCCTTCATAGGAGAGATCTTCAAGAAGACCCAATCATCCATTTGGAAATCTAAGTCCCGCCGTCGCACATCTGAATATGACTTCTGACGACCCTGAGTGGTTAACAACCGTTCTTGGATATGCTTCACATTCTCTATGGCTTGGTGCACCAGGTCAGGCCCAAATGATTCTGATTCAACTACTTCAAACCATCTGATGGGAGATCTACATTTTCATCCATATAAAGCTTCATTTGGAGCCATTTTGATACTAGTATGATAATTGTTATTGTATGCAAATTTAATAAGGGATAGATGATCATCCCAACTTCCCTTGAAGTCCAATACACGAGCTTGTAGCATGTCTTTGAGCGTTTGAACCATACGCTTGGCTCCGCCCGTCGTTTGAGGGTGGAAAGTTGTGCTAAGATTAACTTGAGTGTCCAAACCTTTTTTAAATGACTTCCGAATTTAGTTATGAGCTGCGCATTTCAGTCGGATATAATAGAACTAGGCATACCATGAAGGCGAACAATCTCCTTAATGTACAACTTTATGTAGTCCTTGATGGGTAGGTAGTCATGACGCCGAAAATAAGTTGATTTGGTCAGTCCATCGATAATCACCTAAATAGAATCAAACTTTATGATAAGAGCGAGGTAAACCCGTAATGAAATCTGTCTTAATCATCTCATATTTCCACATCGGGATTTCAATATTCTGAGTCAAGCCGTCGGGCTTTTGGTGCTCTATTTTTGCTTGTTGACAATTAAGACACTGAACTACCAACTCCGCAATGTTCCTCTTCATGTCATTCTACCAATACATACCTTTGAGATCATGATACATCTTAGTAGATCCAGGGTTAATGGAATATCATGAGCAATGGACCTCCGTCATAGTCTTGTCTCATAATCATGCTACAATGGGAATACATAAATGGACCTTCCACCTGACTAACTGATGCGTTCCCTCATGTCAACTTCTCTCCTTAGTCCTCACATTAGTCAAGCCACTTGTGGGTGAATGGTTCTATTGTCAACTTAGCTTTGTTTATTAACTGGTGTGCTGAAAACTTTTATATTTGTAGTATCTCAATCATGAACACCTTATGGACAATGTCATTGAATCTGAAGTGCGCGTATCATCGCAGTTAACTCTCATTCATGGTCTGAAATGAATTTTTTTTCGTACTTTCTCACTACTCGTAATTATAACAACTTCCTTTCTTTCTTCTTTTGACACTTGTTCACTCATTTTCTTACTTGTCGTACTCTTCTTAATTCTTAAATATTCTGGTATACCCACGTAATCTCAAATATTGCTCATGATTCCAATAATTGGTGTTACTACCCCTTAAAAGATGAGTTGTTAACTTATTCCCTCATTCAGTACATGGAAGATTCTGAACAATTTGCATTACATGATGTTGGCCTACTCTATCCAAACCTGGTCATTATACCATGATTTGAATTCCTTCACTTGTCTCATGGCTAAGACTTTCTGTCAATGGCGCTTTGGGAAAAGATTTCCTTGATCTCATTAAGGTGTAACCCATTACTTTATATATCTCGTAGAACCTTTGGTCAGTTCAGAAATGCTCATAGACATCTACATTTGCATGACACTTTATCTTTATTATAATGTCATTATCTCTTGACATATATCTTTAATATCTACCTTGTATTCATAGGCGTCATTGGCTCCTTTCACCTGTTAGGTGCTAATCTCGAGCTTTACTCATTGTTGCTTCTGTTTACATACTTTATGAGATGTATGACTGCATATGTTATGAAACCGATGCTTCGTATGTTTAGATCCAATTCACGGTGTTACATGATCCAATGACTTGTCAAGCTTTCTTGTCTTATCATTATTAGATCTCTCATCGTCCGAGTGCTCATTCGTCTTACCTTTACATTTCCATTTCAAATTGCCTTCGGGGGTCTTTTATCTTGAAGTATTTCTCATACTATCTTCCTGAACATCCGAGGTTCGTCACCTTTGGCCGAAGAGTTCTTACTGTCTCTCATCTACCGTTGGCACTTATGATGTTCTGGAGTAATCATACCTTTATGAAACCTGCATAACTATAATCTTATTCACCTTTATCATTCTTATCATAATTCTTCCTTCTACTAGTCATTAAACGAAAAACATTTCGGCCTTGATACTTGATCATATCATTCCATTCATACTTATTAACTGTTTTCATATTTCTTACAACCATTCTTTGATTGTTCCATAGTTCTCATCCTGAATTGCCCTAACACGCTATTGTTATCCAAAGTTTATTTAGAATGGTAACATGCTGCACAATGAAGTCGAAGACCTTACCAGTCCAATACCTATAGCATGCCTTAGCTTACTAACATTGATATATGTAATTCTCAATAATACGCGGTATGTCCCTTTATGCACAGACGAGAGGCTTATGTCCCTTTCCACTACCATGGGTAACTCGATCCTTATATATATGACTTCGGATCACTATTCTGGGTACACCACTTTACGTGATCTTCTTAAATTTACTGATGGTCATTCTTCTGACGATTCGGTTGTGACAATCCATTCTCGTTAATGATATCCCAGGATAATTTCCCAATATATTTTAGGTAAGACTTTACAATTTAGGTCGCATGTACATAACATATTCCCTTATTCTAATCAGTAAGAGTCACTATAAAATGTGTAGCTTTTCATAACCTTCTAAACCTTCCAATGATGTCTTCTGCTTTTCATCTGTACAACTTATAATCGCCTTATCTTTACCTTTGCGCATCAACTTGAGACACTTCAAAATATTGTGGCCATGGCTGCCACACTAAACCAACCCCCGTACCTTTGCGGCATAATCCGGCATGCGCTCGACCATACTTACTACAATATGGTCGGGGCGATCTCACCCGACCTTTACAACTTTGACCCTAAGATATTGACATCCTTGAACCCTTTAATTATCGGTGATTCCTGACTAATAAACTCCCTAGGTTATTAGCTCTCTGACCCCTCAAGGGCCTATCTCTATCAGATGCTCTAGGATGAAGTTGTGCACGAGAAGCAACTAATTAATTCAATGTCTGCACCGCTCTCCTTACATCCTTATCAGATAGAGCCGGTGGTAGGACTGATGATACGGGAGCTTCCCTCAACTCCTCTGGTACTACTAAATTCGTCGATACCTCAGAAAGCAACTTACTCATATCCTCTAACGGATCTGTCTCCATAGAGAGCATACTACTCGTATTTACACGTAATCCAACCTCAATCTCCCTGTTAATCATAACCCTATTGGAAGAAGGCATTGTTGTCATCATAAACACGCTAAGATTTATAAAGAGAATTCTTACAACTCAACTCTATAGCACGATTCTAGATCAAGAAGGAAGGTAACCATCATCCTAAATGTCATGTAGCCTCATGTCTATAAGTGTGGTGCACAACAAACCCATAACAAGACTCTACTATACACGACATGTAGACTCCCTGGGATAGACCTACTATGATACCAAGTTTGTCACGACCCAAACTGGAGGGCCATGATGGGCACCCAGACCGAACTTGCCGAGCACCCCTAATTGTATACTTAACATCCAACCATAATTAATCATAGGCCATGAGGGCCCACCATGATTTACCCTGCTGACATATGAAAATAGTAAATTGGAAAAAGTGTTACGTAAACTATTATAAACAGAAGAACTCAATCTATGCATATATACATAATAAGGCCGACAAGGCCATACCCAACTACTATACATAGGACATCTGTCTACAAGCCTCTAAAGAGTACGTGACATCGTAAGGTCGGGACAGGGCCCCTTTATACCCCTATGCATCTCAAGAATATCGTACCACGACTAGACTGGAACTCTGGAATAAGTAGAGTGCTCCAATATCAGTTGAACCAGTAACCTAGTAGTGCGGACCGTCAACCTGAGCCTATGGGCATGAAATGCAGCGTCCCCCGACAAAAGGGATGTCAATACAACTGATGTACCTAGTATGTCAGGCATGAAGAATA
Organism: Anisodus tanguticus; assembly: GCA_034509755.1. NCBI lineage: Eukaryota > Viridiplantae > Streptophyta > Magnoliopsida > Solanales > Solanaceae > Anisodus > Anisodus tanguticus. Next base: position 19,740,635 of record CM067551.1, on the reverse strand, counting down.
GCATAATAGAAACCTGAAAGTAACATGGGATAAGAAATAATCAACCATTAGAGAATGCTTCTGAGGGCCATAATATGCCTAAGTGACACTTATGAAGAATGCCTCTGAGTGCCATAATATACCTAAATATCATGCAAAATGCGGTCATATGTATATATGCGTATATAACGTTGTCTCCCATCATATCATTTAGGCCTCTGTGGCCATAATCATCATCATATACTAGCTGATCAGGTGGTGCGCGTATATAACGATGTATCCCTTTTCCCATCCCCTACTTCTATATAATGCATACCATATAGTAGTGTATATAACACATGTGGGGTCTAGTGTAATACATGAATATAATGCATGAAAGATAATAAAATATTCTGAGCTTATCGGAGTGACGTAATCATTTATGGGACAATATTACGTTTACGTTTCGTACGTAGAACATGCCAAAAGAAGAAATGATTTGCCTTACCATACCTCTGATGATGAACATTTACTAACCGTGTCGAGATTAACCTCTTTTAAATCTCTCTGATACCTTACTTTACTACAAAGGAATCTCTAGTTTACTTAAAATCCTTTGATGATTCTTGAAAGTTCTTGAACAATATGATTAATTTTCAACATAGACGTTATAAAACACTTCTATTTTTGTCCCAATTGGACCACATAACCGTAGTTTCCTTACCCCAAACCACCTTCACATTGCACAATGAATCTAGAGCATCAAAATATTATTGTGTTCTTCCCTCTCAAAATATATCGAGCTTGTGCTTAATTCTTTCTCCTAATTTCCAAATCTCCAAATGTGATTATGTGGCTGAAACATTAAGCAAGAGATCAAATTTTTATTTTCTCTCAAAACTACCTCTTTGGATGATAATAAATGAACCTAGAATAATTTCTACCTAGCTGCTACGCTTTTGTTGCCTTCTACCCAAAATGAAATCTCAAATGTTATTCTCCACTTGACACACGTAAATCCCTATGACTAATCATACTAACTCATCACCAAATAAAGCCACAACATCCTTTGGCGTGCAGTTAACTAAATTGTTGCCACTTGTATATAACACATGGACCATATACACCTATTAATTATCCAAGAATATCAATTAATTTATGGATCTCAATACTTAAATAATAGATCATTTTTGACACACCTCATATACTCCTTATCGTGATCATGAAATATGATATCAGTCCGTAACCTATTTTGGGACATACAACCTATTATTATTAATTTTCGTCATCACACTTGTTAAATCCTAAATTGTTTTTGGACTTCTCCCATTTATACACTGAGCTTTTGATCCTTTGATCAAAATTCTCCGGGGCTCAAGTCTACTTTCATACGTCTAGCTACTCAAACCATCGGCGAAAGTACGGGGTGTTACACCACATGCGTTATATACACTACTATATGGTATGCATTATATATATGTAGGGGATGGGAAAAGGGATACGACGTTATATACGCACACCACCTGATCCGCTGGTATATGATGATGATTATGCCCACAAGGGCCGAAATGATATGATGGGATACGGCGTTATATACACATATATAAATGTATGACCGCATTGTGCATGACACTTAGGCATATTACGACCCTCAGAGGCATTCACTACTGGTTAGTTGTTCTTGTCTCGGGTTACTTTCATATCTCTATTATGTTATTCTTCATGCTTGACTTACTCGGTACATCATTCGTACTGACGTCCCTTTTGTCAGGGACGCTGTGTTTCATGCCCGCAGGCTCAGGTACAGGGTGACGGTTCTCGCTAGTAGGTTGCTGGTTCAGCGGATATTAGAGCACTCCACTTATTCCGGAGTTGCGGTCTAACCTTAGTACGGTATTTGTTTTGTATATACATATGGGTATGGCGGGGCCCTATTCCGACCTTATGATGTCCCGTACTCTTTAGAGGCTTGTAGACAGTTGTCATGTGTATAGTAATTGTGTGTGGCCTTATCGGCCTTGGTATGTATATGTATATAGGTTAGGTCCTTCTGGTTGCAGGATTTTACATAGCTCTTTTCCAGTTTACTATTTCTATATGTCAACATGATATCTCGTGGCGGCCCTTGTGGGCCATGAGAATTTACGGTTATATGCTAAGTATATGATTAGTGGTACTCGGCAAGTAAGGTCTGGGTGCCCGTCATGACCCTCCGATTTGGATCATGACAAACTTGGTATCAGACCAGGTCTGTCCTAGGGATGTCTACAAGCCGTGTCTGGTAGATTAATATTTATGGGTATGTAGCGTGCCACACTTATAAGCAGGAGGCTACAGGGCATTTAGGATTATCTCCTTCTTTCATAACCTAGATCATTCGGTAGAGCCGAGTCGTAAGAACATTTATTCCTAATCCTATTTTCCCATTTGAAATTGTAGTGATGTCTACGACGAGAAAGACTTCGATTAGTAAGAGTGTGGGTATTGCTGCGAGGGAAGATATTAGATAGGTACCACCCGTTGGTATGGGCCAGAAGGCTACAGAGGTAGAAAAAAGAGACGTAAGTTACATTATTGAGTCAGACCCGTCGGAGATCATGGTTTCTATTGAGGATGATCCATATGAGTCACCCACTCGAACACTATCGGTTATGCTAACGGAAGATGGGGTGAGGGAAGTTCGACCTCACCGAGGCCCTTAGTTTCAGTATCGGGCTTTATTGATCATAGTGTAAGTGAGGCAGCACAGGGATTGGCACAACTGGGTTCCCCTCAGGTGTAGCACCATGTCAGGGTATTCATTTCATTCACTGACACCGACTCTTCTGAGGTTCTGGACAGTCCACAGTATTGGGAGTCCATCAATCAGGGCTTGCCGGTCTATATCATGAGATATGCAGAGAAAGAAGAGAGTAGGCAGGCTAAGAGAATGCGAATAGTTGATAAGAATAGAAGGGTTCCACTCTGAAGTGTGTCTGATCAAGGCTCACGTATAGGACCGAGGCAGGATAGTACATGTACATTAATCTATTTACTGAAATTGCTTTTATATATAGACACACAGATTCATGCACCCAGACAACAACTCATTATTTGTTATAAGGGCACGAATAATATCCTTGTTTCAATGGGTCGAGGTTGTAAAGAAGATACCAGAGTAGAAGTAACATGATCACAACATTGTCCTAGCGCCTATCCTAATAGCCCATAAGGTCCTTATATTAGTTACCTTTAAGCATATCATGTATTATGCTTAATCGATATGTGGTTATATGTTTGGATTAATTGAAGAGGTATTTGGATTTTGTATGTGGGTTGATAAGATTGTTGTACAGTTTAGTGTTGTAAAGATATGTGTCTGTTTTGTTTCAAATTACTTGTGTATTCATGAATAACATGCATATAGGCAAAGATGGTTGAAGAACTTAATTAGATTATAACATTGGTGTAGTTTCAACTATTTGTTTGACTGGTCCACTTTGTTCACATGCTTAGTCGTTGTTGTCCAGTTGGCGATTAAGAGTGGATTTACTTGAACTAAAACCAACTTAAGGGGTTTATCCAGTTGTTTGAAATCTGTACAAACCATCTCCCTTAAAAGCAGGTTGTTATTGCAATTGTTTTAAGCTAAACACTTCTTTTAGAAAAGAATTGATCTGAAAATCTTATTCGTATGTATGCATATGCTTAGTTATAGTGTGTTCTCAATATACCATTTTGTTAAGCTAGAACATTAAAGTGTAGGCTGTTTTTTGATACATGGCTTAGGATGTAAGAATTAAAAAGGTGTTTTTTTTCTCTCACTAGTGGCACGTTTTGAAGGTCTTCTCCGTTGCTATGATCTCTTTTAGCTAAATATGGGATTAATGTTAGTCCCTCCCTATAACTGGCTCTAAGAAAGTTGTTTTGTTCACTTGGGGCTGATCATTAACATGAGTTTGAATAGCTAGAAATCAGTAGTCAAACTTTATGTATCTAAAACCTAATTGCCTCTGTCTTGTGTCTCTAGCGTGAGTCATTTGTGTTGAATGGATTAATCAGACAATAATTTGATTTTTAGTTTTCTGTTTGCGAGAATTGTTCCTCTGTAAGTTTGCATATAAATTGTGCTAAGTTTTGATATATAGTTTTAGCATGTTTAATTTTTTTCCAAGTATAACAAAGTGTATATTTGGCCCTTTTCCAAAAGTTAATTTCAAAAACCATAAGTTTCAACTTCTATATCTGGCACTATGTGGAGTGGGAGGGGGGGATTTAAGGTGATGTTTGGCCATAGTGTGTTTGTCTGCATGCGTAGTAGAGTAGATATTTTACGAGGTAAGGTACCCAATTATTTTTCTACACCAAAAATAGAGTGTTGGTTTTACAGAACAAGTGAACGACACAGTCCTGGCTTTATCTTCATATCATTTATGTAACCTTTTTAACTTCTCTTCTAGTGCATTTCATGCTTCTGCATTCAATCTTGCACTTACCAAACCCAAGTTATTATTTTCTTGAAGTTTGAACTTTATTCATTTGTCATTCATTCACTGATAGTTCTTGAGCTCTGCAGCAGATTTTTTTTTGTGTTTGAGATTTCTTAGCTGGAGTGAGATTATGTAGTTATGAAATTAATAATAGAAACTAAGATGAAAAAAACCTTAGATTGAGTAATCAAGTCATGAACTCATAATGCAACTTTTAGTGTTGTTCTGCCTGACTTCAACATTTCCATCAACTAACAATTTTATTTCCTTGCTCATCTTCAAGAACCCTGCCCAATGACCAATTCGATTGGATTAGAAGTCTTTGCTTGTCACAAATACACCTGAAAAATGTATAATTACTAAGTATACTACTTGTTTTAGGAGATGTTAACTAGCTTGTTCCTTGGTACTAAATCACAACCCCTTCTTTTTAAGTAGTATCTCCTTCACAGCTAAGAATATTGATTTGAGGTAAAAGAAATTAGAAACCAAGTAAAAAAAATAAGATTATGTAATATTTATTGAATTGTGTGGGTTTTGTGTCGTAGGTCCTATTTGGACAAGTTTATTATGCATAGAGTCACATTTGAAATATACTTTAGAAAAATCATTGTATTTTACTATAACTTTGCTTTACTATCACTCTTTGTTGGCTGGAAAAAAGACACAAGGGGGCTTCCACCATTCATGTTCTGATGCCGCAACAAGATCAAAATGTTTCTAGAACCTTAGGCATGTCAGGATATCGGAGGAGGCTAAACCAAACCCAAAGCTTTCCTTGAAACTACACTAGTAAGTTTCGTTGGGCAAGAAATACCCGCCACAGTCAGATATAGTATGTGTGTATGTACATGTCCCTTCTGAGCAACCAAAAGACGTTGAAGTTTCCGTACTATGAGACGTATATCTCAACGGGAAGTTAAGTTGCAGAGAAAAAAGATATTAGATATGACAAATCAATGTGAGAGACGGTAGTCTAGGGACCTAAGGTGGTGATTATACCTACTAAATGAGGGAGAACGACGCAATGATATCCGAAGATTGGATCTTCCAACAATCAATCAACAAAAGGATTATAGAAAAGTTAACGACCAAGGGAAACTATGATACATAATAGTTAAGGAGGGTACTTGAATACAAACGATAAGCTTACTAAGAAAGGAGAAACGGGATGAGAGATATAAGGGAACATCAAAATACTCAGAAGGTGAAGGCGGTGAAGGTAAAAGTAGCCAAATAGATGTTGACTTAAAAAAACAGCTACTACGACTATGGAGGAAGGTGAATGGATTCAGAAGGAGCGAGGTAGAGATGAGAGCTTGTAGATGTTTTGGATGAGAGCTTGTAGATGTTTTGGATGAGAGCTTGTAGATGTTTTGGAAAAGGATGACAAAAAAGGTATCATGAGTCGGAATAAGTACGTTTCGGCTATCTAACTAACCATCTCCTTCATAAAGCATGTCAATAGACAAGGCTATCAGATAAAGAATGGAATAAGTATATAACATAAGACTTCAAGACTGCCAATGCAAGGAAAAGCGCGCTTGAGGTTCTAAGAGAAGGATACCTATGGTAAAGAATATGGGGAGACCACGACAAAAAGGGAGTACAACAATTTACCCCATAACATTGGATTTCCAAAAGTGGTAGGTACTTAAGACAGAGTCAAAGTATAAACATTATTGCTGTTAAATATGTTGGTTGAGGAATATGGGACAATGACACCATTGAGACCACGCAAAAGGAGTTCCAAGGCATAGGGGTGCTAAAACAACTTGTTTATAGGTTGAAAATAATATTTTGTGTAATTGCAATCAACACAAAGACTGTCGGTAATCCAGACGAGGAGCCTAGAGACGACCAGAATAGCTGGTTCAGGGTAGGTTAAGGATTAAGGTCATATGAAATGACAAGATAAGTTTCGCGTTGAGAGCCAAGAAGGAGCCGATTTATAGATATTAAGTGAAACTAGAATGAATTACCTAGACTTAAATCAAAAGAATCGAATATCGGAATAGAAGTAGTAGCCATTGGTTGGTCCGCAGGTAAATGGCGTTTGTATGAGGGCAAGTGTGATCATGATGAAGCTAGACGTGGAAACCGCAACATTCGAGGACGAATGTTTTTAAAGAGGAAAGAATGTAACACCCTGTACTTTTGGGCCATGGTTTAAATCATGACTATAGGTTATTTAATGGTGATTTAGCATATTATGTAAGTTGAAGAAGATATGAAACTTTACGGAAGGATAACGATAGTTTAAAACCCATTTATAGAAGTGTCGGAAAGTATAAGAATTAAGCGAATCAAAGGAAAAGAGTTTCGTCGAGGTTCGACAATTACTTGAATGAAACACGTTCCAAGCTATACCCCGTATTTTCGGACTAGGACATCAAGCCGTCCAACATGAACAAATTTACCTGAGCCTAAAATTTTTTGACCATATTCAAGCATACGGTTCAAGAGCTCAATGTATGAAAGAAAGAAGTCCCGAAATAAATTGAAATGTGTTGATAATAATTATTATTTTACTGAATTGAGATGAAGAATTAAATTAAGAGTGTATTTGATTAATGTGGCATATAGTATACATAAGATTTTTGCCTTAATATTCTATATTAGCATTTCATGTGGAGGTACTATTTTATCTTTAAGGGTGGATGTGGAAAACCATTTGGTTATTCCCATTAAAGGGATCAAATGATCTCTGATTAATGTATCATTAAATTAAATACGTATAGGACATGTGTCAATGAGTAAGAAAGTCACTAACAAGTATTTGTAATGAGTCACTACTTTATCTACTACTAAACAACTTGCTAGTTGGTCTGTTTGATTTATAGTGACCCACCTTTTATTATTTTCATAAATAAGTTCTTATCCAAATAGATAGGCATCATAATTTTCTAGGTTGGGAACTGCACCACCGCCTAGAACAGTAGAGTTGGTCCAATTCCTTTTTATTAGGGAAATGCTATGCTCAAGTCGAAGTAAACAGGAGAAGAAAGGAGAAACTTCGTCAATCAATTGTTGAGATGTCCATTAGAATCCGATGGTAGAATTAACATATACCAACATCAACATCAATGATTGATCATTGAAGTTAGACGTCTGAAGTTCAACTTCGGATCATTAAGCTCGGATGCACAGTTATACTTCGATTACAAGGATTGACTTGTTGTAGTCAATTGAAGGTTGAGTTAAGGTATGTTAAGGCAAATTCTTCCTTCTTTTGACATATTTCATGTAACGAAACGTAAACGTAATATTGTCTCATAAATGATTCTACTCTTAGTAGTTAAGGATGCACATGTTATTCATTCCTATTTTCAAAGCGTGTCTAAATATGTTCTTAAATCCCTATTGAGGTATATAAGAAATATGTTAATGTTCATAATGTTAATTGGAGGTGCAACGACATTACGTCACTCTGATAAACTTAGAGTGTCTCAGTATCATTCATGCATTATATTCATGTATTATCTTAGACCCCACATGCGTTATATACACTACTATATGATATGCATTATATATATGTAGGGGATGAGAAAAGGGATACAACGTTATATACGCACACCATCTGATCAACTGGTATATGATGATGATTATGCCCACAGAGGCCAAAATGATATAATGGGATATGGCGTTATATATATATATATATATATATATATATATATATATATATATATATGTATATGTATATATATATATGTATATACATATATATATATATATGTATATACATATATATATATGTATATACATATATATATATATATATGTATGTATGACCGCATTGTGCATGACACTTAGGCATATTAGGGCCTTTAGAGGCATTCACTACTGGTTGGTTATTCTTATCTCAGGTTACTTTCATATCTCTATTATGCTATTCTTCATGCCTGACCTACTCGATACATCATTCGTACTAACGTTCCTTTTGTCGGGGATGTTGCGTTTCATGCCCGCAAGCTCAGGTACAGGGTGGCGGTTCTCACTAGTAGGTTGCTGGTTCAGCGAATATTGGAGCACTCCACTTGTTCCGGAGTTGCGGTCTAACCTTGTACGATATTTGTTTTGTATATGTATATGGGTATGGTGGGGCCCTGTCCCGACCTTATGATGTGTCGTACTCTTTAGAGGCTTGTAGATAGTTGTCCTGTGTATACTAATCGTGTATGGCCCTGTCGGCCTTGGTATGTATATGTATATAGATTGGGTCCTTCTGGTTGCAGGATTTTACATAGCTCTTTTCCAGTTTACTATTTTCATATGTCAGCAGGGTATCTCGTGGCGGCCCTCGTGGGCCATGAGAAATTACGGTTATATGCTAAATATATGATTAGTGGTACTCGGCAAGTAAGGTCCGGGTGTCTGTCATGACCCTACGATTTGGATCGTGACAGCTTCAATTTATACTCTTTCCCAGTTGTATGATTAAACAACCTACTCTCTCCAATTTCAACTGTCACCACATCACCAGTCTTACACTCCTCATATATCCTCACTTCCAATTCAATCGGATAAACCTCACCCCAACGGAATTCTTGAAAAAGATCCGCACGTAAGATTCCGCCACCACTGCCGCCATGCCAGCTGCTCCAAGCGCAACCGGCGCGTGCTCACGCGACGACCCGCACTCGAAGTTGTCGCCGCCTATGATGATGGAGTACTTGGATGTGAACTCACCCGGTTCGATGAAACAGGATCGGTATGATGAAGGGAGTCCGCAAAGAGCGTAGGACCCAAGTTTTTTGTACTCGTCTGGGTTTGATGGGATTAGGGTTAGGTATTCTACAGGGATAATTTGGTCAGTGTCGATGTTGTCGCCGACGACGTAGCATATTCATACTGTTTTTTACTTTTTACATAGGCATGCTATTATAGACAGATATTTACCAATTTTAGCGATAAAATCTTCTTTACCAAACATATCAATAAAGTATATACAAACCCTATTTCAAAGAAATTCAGTGCTTGTTTACTATCGTCATTAGCGCAAATATCCATTATAGCTATGCCAATCCCTCAGCTGTAAGGAAGATACGTAATCGTCTTCTCCAAAAGTCTCCCGTAAGTAATCGTCTTCCCCAAAAATCTTCCTTGTTCACTCCTAAACGCATATCAAAATTCTCCATTGAAGGCTGCTTAGAAGATTAAAGAGATTGATACTTTATACAATTTCCTTCTCATATGTGTGATATGGATATAGAGAATCAACTGCAACAAGTTTATTTCTGATTTCGAAGGAGTTACACTTCATTCGAATTATTCATCACTAACAGGATAACATCGCCACACAAATTTAAGGAAGAACTTGAGTTGCAAATGAAAGAGTCGATGAAGTGAATGAAGCGGGAGTAACCCTTTACTTATTTTACTGCTTTTTGTTGTCAAACTATTGTATTTTCTTCTCAAGCTTACAAAGATTGTTTATACAACTTTGGACGATTACAGAGATCGTATCAATCGCAGATAAATTATTTTCTAATTTTCGCCATCTTGGATGATTCTCATAGTCGTCAGTGAAAGAAATAATCCCCTTGATTATTTTCATTAATTGAAAGGCTATATATACAAGTTACATATTTCTATAATAGGAAAAATCCTTTTCCTATTCTACTTCTAAATCCTTATTCTACCATAATTCTAACTATACAATTATGGTAAGTGTATAACACTAATTAAGGTATCATTTTCCTTACAATATACTACAACTATATATACCATATATACACTAACACATTAAGGTGAGCTACTTTCCTGTTGGCCGAAAGCCTACCGGAAATTCGAATCGAACTCGGCCGAAAGCCCAAGCCCACCGCTTTGCTCCTTTGGACCGGGCCGAAAGCCCATCGCTTTGCTAGCCATATATATGTGATATACACTGCTGTATATTAAGTGTATATCACATGTATATGGCTCTGTTTAACACACCCCCGATCATAGCGGGCGGTTTCCGAACGCCGAGACTGTCCCTAAAATCTTCAAAGAAAACCGCCTGGTAGACCCTTTGTAAAGATGTCGCAATTTGATAACGAGACGGGACATGGCATACACGAACTTGACCCTTTGAACCTTTTCACGGACAAAATGAATGTCCATTTCGATAAGCTTAGTGCGTTGGTGCTGAACTGGATTACCTGACAGGTAGATGGCACTAATGTTATCGCAGTATACCAAGGTTGCCTTCTGAATGGGACAATGAAGCTCCAAAAGCAAATTACATAGCCAACATGATTCGGAGACCACATTCGCTACCCCTCGATATTCGCCTCGGCACTTGAGCGTGATAGAGTTGCTCGACGTTTGGGCGACCGGGAGACCAAGTTGTTGCCAAGGAACATACAGTAGCCAGAAGTCGACCGTCGGTGTCGGGACACCCACCCCAATCCAGCATCCGTGTAAGAGACAAGTGTGGATGTAGATGACGGATACAAGTGCAACCCATAGTCTAGTGTCCCCTGAATATACCGGATAATGCGTTTGATTGCATTCATGTGCTCAACCCTGGGATCATGCATGAATAAACATACCTGCTGAACTGCATACGTAATATCCGGTCTGGTAAAGGTAAGATACTGGAGGGCCCCTGCAAGACTGCGATAGCGGGTCGGGTCCTCGTATGGTGCACCTGCTGCGGCACTGAGCTTCGGGTTTGCATCAACTGGCGTGGAAGTGGACTTACAGGATGACATCCCAGCCCTCTCTATGATCTCAGCAGCATATTTTCGTTGAGACAAAAATAAGCCACCTGAAGGACGCTTGACGGCAATCCCCAACAAATAACTCAAAGGTCCTAAGTCTTTCATAGCAAACTCAGAAGTGAGCATGGCCATGATAGACTGGCGCAAAGCATCGGAGGAGGCAGTCAAGATGATATCATCCACATACAACAGAATATAGGCCAATGACGAACCACGGCGATAGATGAACAAGGAATTATCTGACCTGCTATGAGTGAACCCAATAGTCGACACAAAGTCAGCAAATCGTGTATACCAGGCCCGTGGAGACTGCTTAAGCCCATATAATTATTTCTTCAACAAACAGACATGATGAGGGCGGTTGGGATCCCTGAAACCCAACGGCTGATGCATATAGACTGTTTCCTTGAGGTCACCATGTAGAAAAGCATTCTTGACATCCAACTGATGGATTGGCCAAGTCTTTGAAAGAGCTAAGCTAAGCACAGTGCGAATGGTAGCCGGTTTGACCACCGGACTAAACGTCTCACCACAATCAATTCCAACCTGCTGAGTCTTACCATCACCAACAAGTCGCGCCTTATGTCAAGCAAAGAACCCATCGGAATTCTCCTTGTGAGCAAAAATCCACATAGACCTGATAACATTAATACCATATGGACGGGGCACCAACTCCCACGTCTTATTATCAATAAGAGCATTATATTCATCAGTCATATCAATTTTCCAATTAGGGTCATTTAATGCGGACACAGGATTGCGGGGCAAGGGGGATTTAGAGACATCCGAATGTAAATTAAAATGTCTTTTAGGTGTAAAAATACCCCGCTGACTATGAGTGACCGGTCTATGACTTGAGGAAGAATTGAGTGAATTTTGGGAATTTTCTGGGCTCGGGATGGGCAAGCCCGGCAGCGGTGGGCCTGCTGGCCCAAATCGATACAAAGTGGGTTTGTTTCGGATCAGTTCCGAGAATGGGCTGGTGGCCCAATAACCGGAACTGTTCCGGTGGCGGGAGCAGTAGGGAGTGACATTATTGGGGGGCCGGCGGGCGATGCCCGCCGGGGAATTCTGCGGGTACGGGAGTTGTCGGAAAAATTCCGAATAATATACGGGGATATTTGGTCATCCAAAAAATTATACGACTTAGGTTCGGGAGTATGAACTTTCGTAAACGGGAATTGAGTTTCATCAAAAATGACGTGGCGATTGATTATGATTTTTTTGGAGGATAAATCAAAACACTTATAACCACGATGATTTGACGGATAATCCAAAAACACACACGGGGTAGACCGAGCCTGAAGTTTGTTAATTGTGGTGGATGGGAATAACGGATAACACAAGCACCCAAAAATCCGAAGGTGAGAATAAGAAGGGTTCTTATTATATAAGATTTTGAGAGGGGAAGAATATGTCAGACCTTTAGACGGAATTATGTTAAGAAGGTAAGTGGCCATTTGTAGAGCATGATGCCAAAAATACGGAGGTATGGAGGCATGGATTAGGAGAGTTCGGACAATGTTATTTATGGAACGAATTTTGCGTTCGGCTTTCCCATTTTGTGAAGATGTATGAGGACATGAAAACCGAAAATTTATCCCATGAGTAGCACAAAATTCTCGAAACTCCCTATTGTCATACTCTTTCCCATTATCACATTGAATATTTTTTATTTCTCTTTCGAATTGAGTACGAATGAACGCTCTAAATTTTATGAAGACGGAAAACACTTGTGATTTATTCGCAATTGGAAACGTCCACAAAAATCTAGAATAATCATCTAAAAAGAGAACATAATATCGATGACCCATTGAACTAAGAACAGGAGATGTCCATAAGTCGCTATGAATAATGTCAAATGGCATAGAAGTATGAGAATTGGAGTCTACAAATGGCAACTTAACAATTTTTCCTAATGAACAAGATCGACAAGTTGGAGTACGACTCGTACCCTTACAAGAAATAAAGCTATTTTTATCTAAAAGCGATAAAATAGAAGATCCCGGATGACCCGGACGAGCATGCCACATGGAAGGAGAGATGGCTGCAAAAGCTGATGGCAAGGCTGGACTCGATGGACGGAAACCGGGCATGATAGGATATAGATCCCCCCTACTATCACACCTCATGAGATGACTCCCCGTCTTGAAATCCTTCACAGAGAAACCGAAAGGATCAAATTCAACGAGAAACGAGAATTGTCATTTGTGAACTTTCGGACAGACACTAAATTTTTAATTAATTTAGGAGCATGTAAAGTATTTTTCAAGAGGAGTGGTGGATTGGGGGGAGACAACGTTTTCTGACCATACCCTAGAATTGGAATAGAACTACCATTACCAATAATTATCCCCCGAGGGGTGCTCAAATTGGAATAAGATGAGAGAGTACCTGAGTCGGAAGTCATGTGAGTAGTGGCCCCGGTGTCCATGTACCAATTTTGGTCCGGTTGAGTCAATCCCAACGTGTGCATCGCGGCCTCGATATCGGTCCGAGTAGGGCTCTGCTGCATGATGGGCTTGCGGAGGTCGGGGCCCAAGAACTCTGGCCGTGCTTGGACCCGGCCCCGTAATCGCTACCACCGCCGCCGCCGGGCCGCGGCCGGTGGGCCGCCACTTCTTTGGGCATTGGGCACGGATTGTTGGGCGCCCCACCGGCCGCGGAATTCCCTGGCCGCCCGCTTTGGTATGGGCGCGGCCCAAGGTCCACCGCCATCGCTCCATCGCCACGGGCCCCACCGCCGGGCCCATGGGGGTGGTGGGCCACTTGTTCATTGGGTGGGACCCACCGACGTTTTGCGACTACCGGAACCTCCACCATTACCACCGCGTTTGCCCCCACGGTTTTTGTTATTATTCTTGCGATTATTCTTGCCGCCACCATTATGGTTTTGGCCCGAATTATTAACAAAACCTGAAGGATTAGGAGAGGACGCCATCATGACAACTGGGCTTCCTCCGGTAGCCGCCTTTTTAGCCAAACCGGCTTCTTCCAACGTCAGCATGGAGCGGGCTTGATGAAAGTCGGGAAGAGGGTTGCTTTGGCGAAGGAGAGTTCCAACACCATTATAGGCCTCCGAAAGACCGGCAACCAACTGTAGAACTAGACGATTATTTGTTCTTGGTGCGCCAACATTACGGAGTTGATCTCGCTAACTCCTTTAGTTTCTTGCAATATGCAGAAACGTTCGGAAATTCATCCATTCGAACGAGAGAGAATTCCTGCTCGAGTGTGACGATACGGGAATGTTGGTTGTCTTGGAATATGTCACGCAATCTATTCCATGCAGCCATAGCCGTGGTATCTGGCTCAATAATCGTCTGTAGAAGGTCCACCGAAATAGTGGCGTATATCCACCGAAGAACGGTAGCATCAAGTGTAATCCATAACTCAGGATCCTCCACATGAAGGGGTCTAGCGGGAGGAATGATGTGATGAAGAACTTGATAAGATATAGCGTGAATTTTAAACAACTCCGCCCACGTTGCATATTGAACGTTTTCCATTTCAAGGACAATAGGGACACTAAGCTAGATATTGGAAACCGTGAGGGCATGGTGAAAATTGTTCTTAGACATATTGGTAAGAACAAAGAAGGAGGGGAAATTTAAGAGAGGTTTTGGAGAGCGGAAGACGAATTTTGGAAGAGAAACCCGAGGGGGGGAAGGGGAGGGTGTCTCGGCCAAGGGTCAAAAAATTTTTAGGGAGAGAAATTTTTTTGTAAAACCTAAGTCTCTTGATACCATGAAAGAAATAATCCCCTTGATTATTTTCATTAATTGAAAGGCTATATATACAAGTTACATATTTCTATAATAGGAAAAATCATTTTCCTATTCTACTTCTAAATTCTTATTCTACCATAATTCTAACTATACAATTATGGTAAGTGTATAACACTAATTAAGGTATCCTTTTTCTTACAATATACTACAACTATATATACCATATATACACTAACACATTAAGGTGGGTCGCTTTCTGTTGGCCGAAAGCCTCACGGAAATTCAGAACCGAACTCGGCCGAAAGCCCAAGCCCACCGCTTTGCTCCTTTGGAATTTGAAAGCCCACTGCTTTGCTAGCCATATATATGTGATATACACTGCTATATATTCAGTGTATATCACATGTATATGGCTCTGTTTAACAGTCATCCATTGTCATTATTCTCTTCAACTTCTATGGATCCTCTCCTTCTTCACCTATCTCCCTCGTTTCGTCTCTCTTTTATATATTGATGTATCAAAATTGTATTGTATTATAAATGTACCCATATGAGATGTTTCCTTTTTACACAAAAAGTGATAAAAAAAAATATAAGCACATGTATTAAAGTTGTATGTAAAATGTATATAATATGTATTATGTATAGGTCAAGGTAAATAGTCAATTAAAATTGTATTATAACAGTATCTGATATGAATTTTTTTCATTAATAATGCCAGAAAACTGTTATACTTGTATTTAAAAACGGTTTCACTTCTTTCTTGATCATTTTATATAATAATGTATTGTAAGTATTGTATATGCATTCATATAAGATGTTTTATGGTTAAACAAATTTCAGCACATGTATTAAAGTTGTATGTAAAATGTATATAATATGAAGGTCGACGTAAATAAACCTATCAATTGTATTATAATTGTATTTTGATATGTATTTCTCTAATCAATTATGCTATAATTGTATTTGAAAATGTTGGTGGAATTTATTTGAATCAGGAAGCAGGCCTTGTCACCTGTGCTTGGACGTTTAACAATATCATGTTTTTTCCTTTTCTCAGAAATCGGCAAAGGGCTACCACTCCGATTCGCATCTCAGTGGAGAAATATTTTCAGCAACCATTCAAAATCAGTAGATATCAATAAACTCTTAGATCAAATCGAAGAGAGAAAGTGAGAAACAATGAAAGAAGGGAGAACTCCAAGTCAGAACTGTCCAAGAGAGAACTCCAAGCCCTTAATAAGGGTAATTAAGTCTTATGAGTAGTATGCCCATGTAAAAATTCCACCTATTATATAAATAGCACTATTTTGTGCCTCTTAACAACAAAATATGGCGATGAGTTTTCAAAATACATCAACAGACTCAAAATTATCATACATACATATATACAAGGAATATTTACCTGCCATAGTTATCTATAAGAGCTATTTATTAATAATAATTACTATTTAATTTATATATTTTTCATAGCTATAGTTATACCAAATATAGAGTTATTCCACTGTATTCTCCCTCGCCACTCTCTCTCCGTTCCCTCTCAGATCCACTCCCTCACCTCTCTCTCCTCTGTCGCCCCTCTCTCTGTCTCCTCTCAGATCCGCTCTCTCACATCTCTCTCTCCTCCACCGTCGTTCTCTCACTCCACTCTCTTTGTTGCACTGCCGATTCTCACCCCACTCTCTTTGTTGCACTGCCGATTCTCACCCCACTCTCCCTCTCTCTCACCGTTGCACTGCCCAAATCTACCATTGTCGCTATCGTCCAGATCGGAGATTATTATTCCATTTCTGAATTTTGTCGCAAAATATTTGCATTAAGATATGCAGACACCTTCTTGTATGGGGGAGGAGCAAACATATTGGATTGTTTCCATTTTCTGATGTTGGGCATTTTTTAGTGTATTTTTTTTATATTTAACCGGAGATTGGACCGAAATTCATGGCTTCTTCTCCTTGTATATTAGATTTAAGTGTATCTAAGTGTATTCGTCATTTTTTGAGTGTATTTTTTTGTATTTGACGGACGATTTGACAGGAATCCATTTCTTCTTCTCCTTACTACATCTCAGATCTGAGTGTATTTTTTATTGTAAATATAAGTATAATGTATTTAGCTGATCGTATTTTGGGGCAAACTAGATATATTTGACTTAATGTGTTATTTGACTAAGGTTATTGACTGAATATACCGTGATATACAACGGCATATACAACAGTGTATATCACGGTAATACATGCGGATTCAAGACAGTTTTAGCCATGATATACACGGCATATACAACTGTGTATATCACGGTTTATGGAGCATATTTTGGTAACTTTAGTTTGTATTTAATTAGCATTGTACACTTACCATAATTGTAGAATTATTGTACAAATAGAATAAGGTTTTAAGAGTATAATAGGAATATGATTTTCCATATTATGGAAAGTGTAAATTGTATATATACTCATTCATTAATGAAAATAATCAAGGGATTATTTGTTTCATGGTATCAAAAGTCCAGGTTTAAATTACTTCCGCAATTTATTCCCGGTTTTTTTGATTTTCCCTTCTCGATCGAGCTTGCATCGGAATTTGTGCCTTTCTCGGATTTCGTGCCCTTCTCGGTTTTCGTGCCAACTTTACCTCATCTCTTCCCAAATTTTCATCACAATCCCTTTGTTCTTTCGTTATGTCTAAGAACGTATTTCATCCTGCCCATACTATTTCCAACATCAAGAACCACATCCCTATTATTCTTGAGATGGAAAACGTCTAGTATACGACATGGGCAGAGTTGTTCAAAATTCACGCAATCTCCCATCAAGTCCTCCATCACACAATTCCTCCCTCTACCCTACTCCCGCGGAGGATCATCAATTATGGATTACTCTTGATGCTACCGTCCTTCAGTGGATTTACTCCACTATTTCTACCGACCTATTACAGACGATCATTGAACCAGACACAACAGCTTATGGCTATCTAGAATAGATTGTGCGATATATTCCAAGATAACTAACATTCCCGCGTTGTCACTCTTGAGCAAGAATTTTCTCAAGTTCGCATGGAAGATTTTCCGAATGTTTTTGCTTATTGTAAACGGCTCAAGGAATTGGCAGACCAACTCCGTAACGTTGGCGTGCCTGTTACCAATAATCGTCTTGTTCTACAAATGGTTGCAGGCCTATATTGGCATTGGGACTCTCTTTCGTCAAAGTAATTCGCTCCCCCATTTTTATCAAGCCCGTTCGATGCTCACTTAAGAAGAAGCCTGCTTGGCAAAAAAGGCGGCTACCGGCGTCAGTTCCATGGCGATGATGGCGTCCTCCGATAATTCTCATGGGTTTATTGACAATTCGGGTCAAAACCGCAACAACGGTGGCGGCAAGAGGGGTAAAAACCTTTAAAATAATGGTAAAAATCACGGCGGCAACAATGGTGGCTGCCAGAACAGTGGCGCTGCCGGCGGGAATAGTACCAACAGTGGGGGTGGGCCTCGGGGTTTTGGGCACCAACCCGCCTAGTCCCAGCTTGGGCCCCTTGGCAGTGGGCCTGGACTAGTGGACAAATGCATTATTCGATACATCCAGGAGACACTTGACTATGACTTACATTTATATCCTTCATCGACGTCTACACTTGTCTCGTATACAGATGCTGATTGGGGTGGTTATCCAGATACCAAACGCTCCATGTCTGGCTATTGTATGTATCTTCGTAATAACTTGATCTCATGGTCTGCAAAGCGACAATCTACATTATCACGCTCTAGTGTAGAGATCGAGTGTCGAGGTGTAGCCAATGTGGTCTCTGAATCTTGTTAGTTACGTAATCTTCTTTTAGAGCTTCATTGTCCTATTCAGAAAGCTACCTTGGTTTATTGTGATAATATTAGTGTCGTCTACCTTTCTGGTAATCCGATTCAACACCAGCGCACTAAACACATCGAGATGGATATTCACTTTGTTCGCGAAAAGGTAGCTCGTGGACAAGTACGCGTCTGCCATGTCCCTTCCAAGTGTCAAATTGGAGACATCTTTACTAAGGGTCTTCCCTCGGTCCTTTTTGAAGATTTTAGGGACAGTCTCAGCATACGAAGACTGCACGCTATGACTGCGGAGGTGTGACATAATATACCGTGATATACACGGCATATACAGCAGTGTATATCACGGTTTATGGAGCATATTTTGGTAACTTTAATTTGTATTTAATTAGCATTGTACACTTACCATAATTGTAGAATTATTGTACAAATAGAATAAGGTTTTAGGATAATAGGAACAATATTTTCCATATTATGAAAAGTGTAAATTTTATATATACTCATTCATTAATGAAAATAATCAAGGGATTATTTCTTTCAGTTATATGTATTCAAATACAGTCATATACACGCAACAACATGCCAATAAAATCTCACCCAAAAATATAGGATACATAAAATACTTATAATTAAATACAACGAAATACATTCAAAAATACCCTAAAAAAGCTACGATCAGTATTTTTTTTAAAAAAGTAGCTATAATTGGTTAGAAGCCTACAAAATATAGTGCTTTCTGTAAGTTTCCCTATATACAATTATACATTACTAATCGTCATACGACATTTTCTTTAGCTGCTCCCAAAGACATCTCCTCTCAGATATCAGGTTTGAGGCCTTGGACGAGATAAAAGGCCTCAAACATTTCTTTATTACTAAAAGGGATCTGAATAAAAAGAGTTTGCTCATCAGAAAACTTTCTAAAGACTAACTTTAGCATAAGAAATGGAAGCATGCATTGACAAACTATTCGACATACGACGGACCTAGCTGATTGATGTCATAAGCAATCTTCCTGATCTAAGAGCAGCCTGAAATCGAAAGTTCACACTCAGCGTGAAGGAAAGTGCTTCTACTCTCTCTGATGCAACATAATATCGTAGTATTGTTGGCGCCCTTCAATACCTCCCTCTCACCAGACCTATATACATGTATAATAAAAAAATTCTATAAAATAAAAATCTAATTCTTTTTGTAATAATTTTTAAAGAATTACTAAAACATGTAATTAACGGATTTAAATCGTTATATCATGTAATTTTCCCTTTATTTTTCGAGTATGTTCAGTACTGTGACATAGAATTTCTATTTCCATGAAATTTGTTGATTCTATTATTTATTTCCTGTTTGGACGGAATAAAAAAGTCATAGAATGGAAGAAAATAAATTAAGTAAAATGATTTTCCCCTCAAATTACGTTACTGAAAAAGTTATTTTTCTTTGCAACTATATTACTCATTTTAATGTAACTTTTATCAACTAGCATTTAAACATTATAATATAAAATTCCAACATATCTTTCCTTTTTAAGTTGATTGCAATTTACATGCTGGCCAATTTCTCAACATTTTATTTTTCATAATTATCATGAACATCTTCTCTTGCCCACTTTCTCATTCTGTACACATAAGTATCAAATGAAAATGTTCCAGAAACATATTAATTGTACAATATTATATTTGTTTGGTATATGGTGAGTAGATTAAAATCTACTAAAAAGAATGGCTTTTTTACACAAGCGTATATCAAATACTTGATCCACCTTAACGGTCTCCAACATAGTAACTTTGAATAGAAGTTGCTAAATATCAGGCACCAAGAAGATCGACCTAAAACAATATATATACTTGGGGAGAGCTTCAAACATCCATAAACTTTATCTGCAAACAACAATTCACCCCGTAACATTATTCAATGACGGCTCGCACAAAATCTGCATTAAAACAACTAAAGGCGTTATGATTGTTCCGGTTCCACACGAAAATACACAAGAAGAGAGACATCAACCTAAATTTCTGTCTCTACATTGACCTCTTAATCATCTCTACAGAGAAATCAAACAGAAGAGACTGAATTTGGAATAATTTGACTTGAACTTGTAGTAAAATTTCTATGATCAGCCTTCCACGTGAACGACTACTGATCAAAAGTGTGGTAACTGCAGATATATTTTAAGTTGGCAACAATGAGACATAATCACCTATGATGCATATGTAACTTTAAGGCGCTATTTCAAGTAGTCTCCCGCACGAATTGGAGGAAATCTGTGAAAAATCAACTTCAGGTTATCTCCATATTCTGATAATCTACCAGCAGGGAAGAAGTGTGTTAAATATACACAATATACACATGTATATGTGTATATTGTGTATATTTAGCTCTCGGTTGGCTCTCGTATTTTCCCCTTTGTACCGTGTAGTTTAGGTAATATTTAGTATCCTAGTTTAGGTAGTTGTAATGTAATTAGTATTGTACACTTATCATAATATTTGTATTACCATAAATGTATAGTTAGTATCCAAGTAGAATAAAGTTTTAGGAGTAGAATATGAATAGGATTTTCCTATTATGAAAATATGTAACTTGTATAAATAGTCTTTCAATCAATGAAAATAATCAAGGGATTATTTCTTTTAGAATTGACAACAAGTATACTGACGCTTGATTCTACAATTTCATGCAAATAAGGGTGGTGTCGCCATGGAATTACATAACTGACTTAGATTATTCAAGACCAACAATATTTTATTCTCTTCAATTTTTTTTTATCTAATGTAGATATTAACTTAGCGCGACACACAAGATTATAGGGTTTAAAACGGTAATTCTATGTATATTCATTAGTCTAAATGAAATTTCCAGGTCAAAAATACAATATCGTGCAAATATTTATCTCTGATTTCTAAGATTTAGCAAAAGTCCTCATGCATGTTCACTTCACTTACCTAGCGATTGAAAATGACAATGTCCAAGATTAGCAAGTATATATTAACTTAACTATAAATTATACAGGTCCTTCTTTTAAGTTTTTAGTTAATTATACTAATATTTTTAAATATACTCTAATTCAGCTCAAGCCGTAGAAACGGCCTCTTGTAGAAATGTGAGTTAAGACGGCGTACAATAGACCCTTGTGGTCCGGTCCTTCCCCGGACTTCGCGCATAGCTGGAGTTTAGTGCACCGGGCTGCCCTTTTTATACTCTAATTCAGTTTCAGATACACCTTTTATATTTCAAATCAAACACATAACATCTAATATACTTAAGTCTTAACCCCTATAAAGTATACATGTAGCTAAATATATTCAAATATAATTTTTCAAATGCTAAATAGTAGCTATTAAAAATAAATAAAATTATAAATAATTTTTACGTATTTATTTTTATAATTTTCTTAAAAACAGAATTTCCACCCTTTTTGATTAAAAAAGAATTTCCTTTGACATATGTATATCCCCAAAACTCCATCACCACTTCTATCTGCTTCTTGTATGCATATATTTTGTGTTGAAAAGCCACTCAAATTTTGGAGGTACCAAACATACTAAAAAAAGAGTTATCAATGACAGAATCAATTCAACTCCCCGTTATCGACCTTACTTCCCCTGATCGTATTTCCACTGCTTGAGCAATTCATCAGGTAGTAGGGTAGTATTTCTTTCTAGTTGGTTGTACTTTGATTTCTATTATTATCTGTTGTCTTATATAATTTAATTATCATATTAGTTTGATTTCTATTATTATCTGTTGTCTTATACTTTAATTATCGTATTAGTTTGCTGCAGGTATTGTTATTTTTCTTTATAATGTTCTCTATAGTATTTTTCGATGACTTTTTACTTTTGTCAATTGTCATCTGACATTCTTTGTCATGCGTGCTCTTGAGCCGAGGGTCTTACATACACTCTGCCCTCACCAGACCCCACTTGTGAGATTACGCTGAGTATGTTGTTGTTTAAGTGCTAACTAGTACATAGTAATTTAAAAGTTTCGTCAGGTTTTTTCTTCTCCATTATCTCAAAACCAACAACATTTCACCCTTTTAATAAGTTTTTGATTTTGTTTAATTTCTATTCATTGTGAATTTTGGTGTAGGCATGTGTAGAAGTTGGTTTCTTTTACCTTATAAACCATGGAGTTGTTTAAGGAAGCGGTTGAACAGAGAAAGAAGTTTTTCTCACTGCCCCTTGAAGAGAAGATGAAACTAGTAAGGAGGAACTGTTGGATATGTAAAGCAGTACGAAAAATAAATAAATATTACAAGTGTTCGAAAGGATAAACAAATAGGCAATTCAGAACTGCCGCAAGCTTGTTGAGTCTTGAATCTTGATAACCTGAAATCAAGAAACTCGAAATCTAGATTGTTACAATTGTGGCTGAGTCGAGAGATGACTCTCTGTCTTTAAGACAAGATTGCCCCATATATATGTTTTTACGTTAACGAGAAATAGTCTCCCAAGATAAAACAACAACTAATCAACACTACAAAGCAAATAGGTTGATTCTGACGAAGAAAACAAACACGAAACGACTTGCTGAAGAATGGAAAAGGAAGGGAGAGTTTTCTGTTTGTCCACACATTTCGGCTGCTCACGTTTTTTGAAAGAATTTCAGTTGTTCTCTTTATGTTAGTCTCTGTGTATATATCTTGTAGTCTCTGCAATTGAGCCAAAAAGCACCAATATAAAGCATAAGGGGAGGGACTCCTCAACTGCCAAGTAATGGCAGTTTATGGCCATTAGTGAGGGAGTTAATTAGCCAAGTAATGGTTGATTTAATGTGCAACATAAAGGAGCTGTTAGGGAGGAGTTATAAGGTGCAGATTAATGGAGTTTTAACGCTCCAAAAATCAACTCTACCGGCAGGCCGAAACTTTCTGCCTTCCGTCGTTCCCAATTTCAGCTTTCAAGAAATTCCAGGGACCAAACTGTAAATATTAAGCAATTTGGGGTCCAAAGAGATAATATCAGAAAAAGCCCAAGGCCCAAGGCCCACGACCCGAGCCCAGACCGGACGGGATGGGCGCGCGGCGGCGGCGCGCGTGTGGACTTAGCCTTGAACCCAAGCACATCTAGGTCCTCCCTCCTTCAAACACATGGGTTACCCCTTGGGATCCCAAACCCTTAGCCAATTTTGAGACTTATAAAGAGAATAATTCTTCTTTTTCCCACCGATGTGGTAGATTTGTCCCACACCATATTTTCATGCCTCAAACACCTTACTTCGTGGACCAATATCTCTTTCATTTCTCAATGAAATTTGACGATTCTTGGCCCTATGGTCATCTACTCACTTAGTAGATTATCCACGTGTAAAGAGACAAAGCCTCCAACATACGGAACCCTAGTGTTTAAGTCATTAGATACGGGTGGACGCACCTCCCCAACAAAGGCAAATTTCCAATAGGAACCATAGAGGTTATACTCCTCTTTATGCTGAGAAACTTGATCCTTCTTCTACTACTCAAGGTAGTTTTTTTTCTTTTATTTTTTTTTCTTTCTGGTTGTTTGTTGGTTATTTTCTTGAATCATGAGAAAGAAACTTATTTGCCCTCAGTGTTTGCACCAGACCAAGTTAATTTAGACCTAACATGAGCATTAGTCACTGGTTGAGGTAAGAATGCATATTAGTTACTCCCTCCAGGTGATGATATTCGGCTGGACACAGAGTTTAAGGAAAAGAAAATGTTTGTATGATGGTTTCAAGTTAAGATTTTTGAAACTTGTGGTCTAGGACAAGACAGAGACATTTGTGTGATGGTAAATTATCTCATTAAGGGTGTGTTTGGTAGGAAGGAAAATGTTTTCTTGGAAAGAAAATGATTTTCTTACTTACTTTTCTAGTGTTTAGTATGTATGTAGAAAATATTATCCTAAAAATATTTGTATATAATCTACTCAAATCAGAGGGGTGGAGGGTGGTGGTGGGGAAGAGGGCTATAAGGGTGGGATGTGTTGGAAGGTAAGGAAGAGACGATCAATGTGGAATGACACTTGTGGAACTTGTATTCCCTACTTTCACTAGGAAGTCATTTTCCTCAGTTTTAAGGAACTTGTTTTCCTAGACCAAAATTTTTGTCCAACCAAACATGGGTAAATTGGAAAAACAATTGTGAAAAAATGTTTCCCTCCCTACCAAACATACCCTAAAGGTAAAGTGAGAAATTTAAAACTAAATTCCTTCTAAATATAGAAAGGTAACACTCTTTTTGTAGCAACTAAAAAGGAAAGTGTGTCATGTAAAATGAGACAGATGGAGTAGGTGCTAAAAACTTATGTAAAAGAGAAATGTCATATATTTATTAGTCCGATGTAAGGGTGGTTAGTGGGACGGGATGTCACGGGACGGGATTTGGAAGGACGGGATGGGTCGGGATCAGGACGGGAGGGGGGGATTAGGGGGACGTGTCTCTTCCCGTCCCACATCCCGCTATCAGAGGGGACGGGACGGGTCGGGAAGGGGGATTTGGAGGGACTTTTTAAAAAAAATATTTGAACACTTAAATAATTGAACAAGATAGTGAAAAAACATCCCAAAGCTAATTGCCTCTTATACTATTTAATAAAAATATGATTTTTTTTTATAATACAATTTCAAAATTGCAACTTTGTTTCATAGTTTAAAAGTTGCAAATCACAGTGTAAAATCGACATTAAAAATATTATATATGCAACCATTCTTTTTCTAATTTTCTGACAATCTCTTGAGGATCTTCTGTTGGAATTGGAATTTGTTGGTTAAATTGTTCAACGTCGCTTCCTGCTCCCTCGGATAAGATTTCGTTGTAATTGTAGTCGTCTTCTTCATTGGTCTTTGGTTGACCGCACCCTATACGCTCCGCTCTAATCCACTCTAAATAAAACTGTAATCTCCAAACTGTCTCCCGCCAAAGAGTGTCTGTGCTCTCCTATTTGAAACCTTCTAGCAAAAAAGCGCTTTCAGAAGCTGTAGATGACCGCTTGAATATTCAACACATCTCAGACCATCTTTGATAGAGTCGAAAATGTCTTTTCATTCTCCCTCCAATATTTCAGCAAGTCTTCACGTCCATTTTCATTAGCAATTGATTCAAACGGTACAACACCCTGCAAAACATAAACATCAAATTCGTTAATTTGTGAAGCACTTGAACCACTATTCATTCTATTTCGAAGGCCTTGAGTACTTGAAGCAGAAACCACATGTTTTTTATAAGGTTGAAGTGAAGTAGAAGAAGATGGTACAGAAGTCGGTTGATTATTTGCACATTTTTCTGTTGGTAATACATATACATAATTTTTTATTGTGTTTGTATGCTAGAGATAACATCTTCTTTAGTTGGTTCGTTAGTTGGTTCATGTGGAAGTATTTCTAAGCATTTATAAATCGTTTCAATTAGGGCATTACAATTGTCTATTTTAAAAGTAGGATTTAATACAACGCCAATAAAATAAATAGTAGGAATAAAAAAATAATATTTTTTTAATTTTACAAACATTTTTTTTAATAGCTGGAGCGTAAGTTGGTTTTTTCATATATTCATTAAACAACAAAAATATTAAAGTTATATAAAATAACATAGATGAAATAGTAGGATGATAAATACCAGAAAATTCCTTAGTTGCTAGAAAAAAATTCTCTAAGAATACAATAAGTTCTAAATTTATCCCAATCATCATCTACAAGCTAACCGAAGAATTTTGATTATGAGCGTTAAATAATAAAGTTATAGGTCTTCTATACTCGTGAGCAACAACTAATTGTTCATACAAAAAATTCCACCTAGTTGCAACTTCTTCTGAAATTTTCCTATAAGGTAATCCACAATCATTGACATGTTTTTTATACTCTTTGCATCTTTGTATTTTATTACCTTTAAAATTAAAGTTTATAGCAAATTGTACTTTATCAAGGATGTCTTTAAAAAGTTTTAGGCTATTCTTTACAACTAAGTTATAAATATGACATGCACATCTAACATGAAAAATATCGGGAAAAGATGGAGTAAATTGAGTTTTTAAAATGTTTACAGTATAATCATTAGAAGAAGCATTATCTAATGTAATAGTCATAATTTTATCAGTAATTTCATGAATATTTCTTGAAATAAAAACTCCAGTGTGCCTTTCATCAATATATCTATATGCTAATATACGTTTTTGCATAGACCAATTGTGATCTATCTAATGACATGTAACAGTTAAATAATCATTACCATTAGTACTACGACCTATGTCAGAAGTGATAGCCACTTTGCCATTAAAATGATACAATGCATAATGTAAATATTGTTGATATTCATGCGCAATTTTTAAAAACTTCTCTTCTAACAGTTGATTTAGGAAAACCGTTAAAAGCAGGATTATATGTTTCTCGAATGTAATGAATAAAACCAGGATAGGAAGAAAATGAAAAGGGCAAACCCTCCACAACAACTAATTTTGCTAAATTTTCCGATCTTTGTGTTTATCATATTTCGGACTTATAACTCTCCCTATCATCGGGTTAATTCGACCCAGTACTTGGTCGAGGACACTATGTGAACCTTGTCCCGACTCAGAAGGCATTTGCACACCCGCTTTTTCAGCCAAGTATTGGTTATACCTTGCTTTGTGAAAGTTTTCCATATGTCTCATTAAACCTCATGTCCCACCTTGATCTTTTCCAGTTTTAAATTTATAACTTCGCGACAAATTTTACAAATAGCTAGTTGATTAAGAATGTCCCTATCAAAAAAATCTCATGCAGGTGATTTTAATTTTCATCATTTTTTGCCTCTACTCATACTAGGGGGAATAGGAGGGATTCCGATTTCAGTTTCAGCCTGAGACTCGGTCTGACTCTGAGGTGGAGTTGCACTAGTGGGTGTGTTATCTAAATTATCTTCTAATTCATTTTCTAAATCATAGTCTGGTTCAGATGCAGAATATACCTCATAATCTAATGATATATTAATATTAACATTAAAAAGATCAGTTTCATCTACATGAGTGAAATTATCATAATTAAGATTATTAGAAGATACACCCTTACCCCTGATACCCCTAATACATCTACCAGAAAAACGTTCACCTCGTTCCATTATAATTATGCAAATAAATAATTAAAGTTAAAAAAATTAAATACGATAATTAAAATTAAGTAACAATAATAATTTAAATAAAAGAAGGAACGAGTGTACCAAACGCCGACGTAACGTCGACGTGTAACCGAGGTTGAAATTTAAACTTTGCTCGATGATCCTCAAGCTAGTTGCCAACTTCACTCCCAATTTTTGAACTTTGATAGAAATTAGCAAATAGAATATAATATTTAGTATGCAATTTAGACTTGTAGAGAGAGAGATTAGAGAGATGGTACGAAGATTTGTGAGAAAAATGAAGAGTAAAATGCGGTATTTATAGTTGAGAAATAAGGTTAATGTGTAAATATACCAACTTAGGGGTTAAAAATAAATATTAAGGAGGTAGGGGGATGGCCGTTACTAGCCGTTGCCAACAGCTAAAATTGAAAATGGTCATTTGTGGAACGGTAGTTTCTGCAAACGGGGCGGGACAGGTGGCGGAACCAACCCTAGTCCCGTCCCGATTTCGAACCCGGTTACCGACAATCCCCATCCCGTAATTTACCCGGCGGGATCGGGGCAGGTTGGTACCGGGACGGGACGGGGCGGGGCGGGACGTCCCGGCTCACTGGACAGCCTTAGTCCGATGTGAACATTGGGTGGAGAAAATTGATGTCTGCATAGATGTGGACCATTAGCTGCTGCCTGGTGCAGACTGCAATTCTGTAGAACTTCTAATTTTGCTGCTGAAATTACATGGATCTTATTGAAACAACGTTGATTAAAACATTTTGGTTGAGTTGGTCTCGACCATATGGTAAATCAGTTAATTTAGTTGGGCATAACTGTAGATTAGGCTACATTGGTCATGTGCTTGTTTAACAGAAGGATAGCTCTTTGCATAGCAAAATGCTTTTGTGTATAGATTATCCTCTTCTGCCACTTCTATTCAGTAGGATTTTGTTGGTTACATTTGCGAGTTGATTTTCATTTGGGGGATAGTAAACAGAAGGTAGCATATATCTTTAGTTAATCGTTTCATCATTGGAGTGCAGGTGACTCAAAAGAAAGCTTCTACATTGGTCCTCTGGAAGGCAAGAGTGTTGTTAGTAACTTGAATCAGTGGCCTGCAGAAGATATTCTCTACATTTTTATTTGAGCAGGAAGTTATTTCATTGTCCCTTTCTTCCCTGATGGATGAATATTATTTTTCCATTGAATGCCTCCAAAGCATATACTTAGATTTAATGACTTACATCACGATCTTGTCCTTAATATACTTAGGCTCTTGGGTTTGTTCGTCTTTATTGTGGTGAATGTGATTCCTGTAACAAGAAACATAGATTTCTACCATCAAATGCTCCCTTTTGTTTCATCGTGCATCAATTCGCATGTGCCTTGAGATATGTACATTTTCCATGCTTGAAGCACATTTCTCCAGAAAACATGTGTGGTGACTCTTTGATGTTTTCTTCCATTTTGGATGTCTAGAAGTTTTGCCATGTTGGAGATCAACCATGAAGGATTACCACAGAAGAGTCTTGTGAGTATCACTTTGATATGTTTTAAAAGAAATTTTAGATTTCTTTATTCCCTAAACTTCATCTTCATATAAACAACTGTAACTCCAACCCCTATAAATATTTCATATCACTCAGCTCCCTATGCTAATAATTATTAGTGTAATTGAAAGTTAAATGATGATGTTGTTGAAAGTTAAATGTTCATATCTCATTAGCCAAGAGTGTGGAGTAGTGGTCAATAAAGTGGGTTGATGACCGTAGGGCCAAGAATCGTCAAATTTCATTGAGAAATGAAAGAGATATTGGTCCACGAAGTAAGGTGTTTTAGGCATGAAAATATGGTGTGGGACAAATCTACCACATCGGTGGGAAAAGGAAGAATTGTTCTCTTTATAAGTCTCAAAATTGGCTAAGGGTTTGGGACCCAAGGAGTAACCCATGTGTTTGAAGGAGGGAGGACCTAGATGTGCTTGGGTTCAAGGCTAAGCCCACACGCGCGCCGCCGCCGCCCGCCCGTCGGGTCACGGGTCACGGGTCGTGGATGTGCTTGGGTTCAAGGCTAAGCCCACATGCGCGCCGCCGCCACCCGCCCATCGGGTCACGGGCCGTGGGCTTCTTCTGATAGACCCCCAAATTATTTAATATTTACAGTTTGGTCCCTGGAGTTTCTAAAAAGTTGAAATTGGGAATAACTCCCTCACTAAATGGCCATAAACATCAGCCATTACTTGGCTGATTACTCCCCTCACTAATGGCCATTACTTGGCACAATTGTGAAGACTACAAAAAATGCGACAACAATATACAACACAGAAACAGAAAACTCAAAAAATCTAGATTTAGTGTTTCTTGATTTCAGGTTATCAACCATTCAAGACTCAACAAGCTTGCGACAGTTCTGATTATTGGCTTGTTTGTTTATCCTTTCGAACACTTGTAATATTTATTTACTTCCCGTATTGCTTTACATATCTAACAATTTTAAGACAAGATTGATATTAGTGTTCGAAAGATGTCGGTCAAAAGTTGTGTGACCAAATCTGGATATGGCTGTGGGTTTCTGGTAGAATAGAGGTTTGATTATGTTGTTAAAGGTCAACGTGTTCATGGTGTCACCGCTCTTGAGAGTGGTGGGAACAAGAGCCCACGAGAGGCTGAGGATGTCAACTGGGACAAGAGGAGAAGGCTGAAGATGTGGTTCTATCTTGTAGCAGAAGGCCTATATCTGTCCCAGACAAAAGATCTGAATTATGGTAAGGAAGAAATGGACACTCAGTCCGATGAAGTGACTGAGGTGGGCCAGAATACGAAATTGGGATAAGTAATTTTCCTTCCTTGTCAAAAATAAGATTAAATGATGTCTGATTAAAAATGGCTTAAAGTAAGGAGGAATATGAAAATGTTTTCCGAAATAATTTATATTCCTTACGCTTTAAAATCAGAGGTTTAATCTCATCTTCCTTCCCGTTTAAAGATTGGATATTGTAAACTACTTAAAACGATCTGTTCTTTTAAGTATAATTATTAAAAGTGCGTAAAGTATGTTCGCACATACGAGGGAGAAAGATCCACTGACTGTGCGAAAACTGTTACCACTCTTAAGTAAGCGTCAAGTATTGTCTGGGAACCAATCATAAGGGAAGAAGACTAAAAGCTAAAGACGTTGAGCCTATCACACTATTTGGCAGAAGATCCTTCATATGATGATATTGGACACTCAGTCATACAAAGCCTACGGGCGACTGGAGTGGGGCCAGAATTCATTTCATAGGAAAAGTAATGGACACCTAGTGTGGTGGGCCAGAATTTTCAGGTCTTAAATGATCTGAAGGCCAAAAGAAAGGCAGAATAGAAATTGGACACTCAGTCTGCCAAAGCAACTAGAGTGGGCCAGAGTATCCAGATCACAAATGATTCGGTTATGCCCTAACCACGGGCAAGAGGTTGTTCACGTGAAGCAACGCTACCTCTAAAGTAGAAGGGGTTGGAGAGGTTGTCCTCAATAGGACTTCAGGGAATGGGATCACTCCAAAATGAGGTGATACATGTCCCAAAACTTGATTAAGGGATGATGTTGGTCAAGATGGTTTGAGACTAGTCTAACAAGTCTGTAATAACTAAGGCTGGCCAGTGGGCCAGGACGGCCCGACCCCGTCCCGACCCGACCCGACCCCGATTAGTAAAAAAAAAATCGATAGCGGGACTCGAACCGGGATGGGACAATGTCTCATCCTGACCCGTCCCGAGCCCGTCCCAGGCCCGCCACACCCGAACCCGCCCCGACTCCTCCCTTAGTCTCCCCTTTGCAAATATAACTGTTGCACCAACGACCATTTTAGAATTTGGCTGTTGGGCAACGGCCATTTTTGGCCTCCCCCTTCTCCCCCAACCCCCTACCCCTTAATATTTATTTTTAACCCATAAATTATTATATTTACACTTTAATCCAATTTTCCAACTATAAATAACTCATTTTCTCTTCATCTTTCTCAAAAATCTTCCTACAATCTCTCTAATCTCTCAATATATTAATATCTCTCTACAAGTCTACATTGTTTACTAAATATTCAATTTTATTTATTCATTTGGGAATTGGGAGTGAAGTTAGCAACTAGCTTGAGGATCTTCCATCGAGCAAAGTTTCAATTTTCAACCTCTCGATTACACATCGACGTTACGTCGGCGTTTGGTACATTCGTTCCTTCATTAAATTATTATTGTCTGTTTATTTTATTTAGCGCACTTAATTTTATTATCTTTAATTATTTATTATCATAATTAAAATGGAAGGATTAAGAAGTATGTTTAAGGGTAAGGGTAATGGTGCTTCTTCTAGTAGGGGCAACCAGGGCAATGGTACTTCTTCTAGTCATCTTATTCCTACACAGGATGATTTTGTTGATACTCAACATTTTCCTACAATACCATTAGATTTAGACGATGAGCTATTTTCTGGAACTCAAGAAGACTTTAATTTAGACGACGATCTAGATGATACACCCACTAATGTTGATGACAACACACCCACTAGTGCACCTTCAACTGAAAAGCCTCCTATTCCCCCTAGTATGAGACGAGGTCCAGCAAACCGACCATTAAAATCAGATGCATGGATATTTTTTGATAGGGACGTAGAGAATCAAGTAGCTAGATGTAAAATTTGTAAAAATGTTTTAAAATTTAAAATTGGAAAAGGTAACGGTGGGACGGGGGTTTAATTAGACACGTAGTAAGTGCTCATCCAGCTAGGTATGCCCAATATCAGGCTTCAAAATCGGGTGCGCAAACACCCGCTCCATCGGGACAAGGTTCACATACTGATACTGTCCCGGACCAAGTACATAGTCAAATTAACCCTATGACGGGGGGAATTGTAGGCCCTAAATACAATAAACATAGAGATAGGGAAGCAATATCAAAATTAGTTGCTGTGGAGGGTTTGCCTTTTTCATTTCCTTCATCTCCCGGTTTTATTCATTACATTAGAGATATATATAATCCTGCTTTTAACGATTTTGCTAGATCAACTGTTAAGAGAGATGTATTTAAATTCGCACATGAATATCAACAATATTTACGTTATTCATTATATCATTTTAATGGAAAAGTATCTATCACGTCGGATATAGGTCGTAGTACTAACGGCCATGATTATTTAACGGTAACTTGTCATTGGATAGATTATAAATGGTCTATGCAAAAACGTATCTTAGCGTATAGATATATAGATAATAGGCACACTGGTACTTTTATTGCAGATAATATTTATCAAGTGTGTCATTATTATGGAATAACCGATAAAATTATGACTATTACATTAGATAACGCTTCTTCTAACAATTACGCTATTACAATTTTAAAAAATAGTTTAACTCCATCTTTTCCAGATCATTTTCATATAAAATGCGCGTGTCATATATATAACTTAATTGTAAAGGATGGTCTATCACTTTTTGAAGACATTCTTAGTAAAATACAATTTGCTATAAACTTTATTTTAAAAAGTAATAGAGTACAACGAAGAAAAGAATATAAAAAAATTTGTCACGATTGTATACTACCTTATAAAAAAATTCCAGAAGAAGTATCCACTAGGTGAAATTCTTTATACGAGCAACTACTTGTTGCTTATGACTATAGAAAACCTATAACTTCATTTTTTTAACTCTCATAATCAAAATCCAGCTCATATGGTTGTAGATAGTGATTGGGTAAAAATTTCCGAACTTATTGTATTTTTAGAGAAAAATTTTCAAGCAACAAAAGAATTTTCCGGTATATATTATCCTACTATTTCAACTATGTTGTTTTATATAACTCTAATATTTTTATTACTTAGTGAATATATGAAAAAACCAGTTTATATGGCAGCTATTAAAAAATGTTTACCAAAATAAAAAAATATTTTATTCCTATTCCCACTATTTATATTATTGGTGTTGTATTAAATCCGACTATTTAAATAGACGGTACTAAATTACTAATTGAAACTATTTACGATTGTATAGAAGTACTACCACCTCCAAGTCCCAAAAATCTAAATCACCCACCACCTATTGAACAAACTAAAGAAGAAGTGTTGTTTAGCGTAGAAGACCAATGCAAAAAAAATATATAGGTTTTACCAATAAGAAAATGCTAGTAACTTACCGGCTTCCATACCATATTCTTCATCTTCAACACAACCTCACAAAAGACATGCTATTTCTGCGGCTAGTATTGAAAGCCTCAGAAATAGAATGTGCGGTCGTACCGCTACTAACCAAATTAGCGAGTTGGATATTTTTGTTTTGCAAGGTTCTGTACCGTACCAAGAAGTTATCAATGAAGATGGACATGAAGACTTGCTGAAATACCGGAGGGGGAATGAGAAGACCTTTCCGACACTTTCAATGATGGCCCGAGATGTTTTGAACATTCAAGCGTCATCAACTACGTCTGAAAGCACTTTTTCTGCCGGCAAATATCAAATAGGAGACCACAGACACTCATTAGCCAGAGATAGCTTGGAAATTGCAGTATTATTCAGAGATTGGATACGAGCGGAGCGGAGAAGGTGCGGTCAACCGGAGATCAACGAAGAAGAAGACGAAAACTACAACGAAATCTTATCCGAAGGTAGTGGAAGCGACATGGATCAATTTGACCAACAAATACCAATTCCAACCGAAGAACCACAGGAAATTATCAAGCAATTAGAACAGGTTTTTTTGAGAATGTAATTTTTTTAATTGCAATTTTATTATGTAATTTGCAACTTTTGGACAACACCACAAAGTTGCAATTTAGACAATTGTATTTGTATTACAAAAAAATCGTATGTCTATTAAATAATATAAGAGGCACAAAAACAGCCTTGGGATATTTTTATTACACTATCTTGTCTTTTTATTGAGTTTTTTTTATACATATGTTATTAAAAAAAAAAAGCAAAACCAGCCGGAACCCGCCCCGATCCCGACCCCACCCCGACCCGATTCCGACGAGATCGGGACGGGACTGGAGCAAGTCCCGCCAGACCCGACCCCGCCCCCTTCGCCCGTCCCGCCCCGACCCGACCCCGACCCCGACCCCGCCAAACCCGGCCCGCCAGACCCAAGCCCGGCCCACTGGCCAGGCCTAGTAATAACTAAGAATAGTACAGTATGTCTGTAGCTAAATGAACGATGTATTTGTAATCCGTGCATCTATGCCATCATAAATTAAGACACATTAAATAGGAAGACATTCAAAAGCTAACGAAGTTGAGATTGTTGTCTGCTGTCGACATAAACCCTCAAAATAAATGTGAGGTAGGCGAAGAGGCAAAATCACCTTTCCACATTCCGTCAAAGGAATAGAGAAAGAAACACCGCTCCTGTAGAACTTAGTCACACCTATATGGGTGATTTGAAGTTTATACAAAATAGAGGGGGGAGACAAGTACTTTGTGACCTTCATTGATGATGGTACAACGTATTGCATCCTTTGTTTGTAGACAAGCAAAGATGAAGTTGTTGAAGCGGATAAGCGCTACAAAGCAGAAGTTGAAGATCAACTAAGCCTACGGATTGAGGAATTCGTAGTGATAAAGGGGGAGAATGTGAAGCATCGTTCATCAAACGACTGCTCATTACTCACCTCAGTCTAACGGTGTTAGCCAAGCGCAAAGTCGTACGCCAAAATTATGTGGGGCAAGGCAATCCTTACCGCTAATGCGATTCTTAATAGAACTCCGCATAAGGATAAGGATAACCTTCTGTGTGAGACATGGAAAGGATCTCACATACAAATGTTGTGATGTGGGGTGGTTTGGTAGAAGTTGGAATACCGAAACAGGTCAAGTTGGACCTTAGACTGTAGATTGCATATCCACTGGATCTGCAAATAACAGTAGTGTTTATCGCCTCTTGGTGTCAAAGAATGATGAATTCTTTAAAGTTAACTTTCCTTGAGAAAGAAAAAGAAGTAATTACTCGAGGTTAACAAGAACCCGTGAGGGCCTGACTGTATGGAATCTACAGGACTCGGAAGTTGCTGTCTATCCGGAACTTAATATTCCAGATCTACAGAACTTAAGGATTCTAGATGTTGAACCGAGACGGAGCAAAGAGGGGACAAAGACTTGTTCCAGGCCTTCTAGTTTGTATGGTTGAGAACGAACCATGGACAATTAAAAAGAATTGTCATCTCCAAAAGCGTTGCTTTGGAAAGAAGCTAAAGAGAGAAATAGATTCCATCATATAGAACCATACTTGTGTAATGGTTGATCTTCCTCCAGGAAAAGAACCTTTGGGTTGTGGAAAAGAATACTCAAAAGTGAATACAAAGTAGATGGATCTACTGACGAGTATAAGGCCTCGGCTACTTGTACATGTGCTTCCCTGTGAATAGCTTAACATCCAGGGCCATTGCAGTCTTGCGTGACATGAATGTTGAAACAACCTTCCTAACCGAAGAGTTAGAAGGGGAGAATCAGAGTTGGTTTGCTGGACTGTTGGGCTTCTTCCTGAACTTTCATTTTGGTCCCGAAATGTTTACATTTTGGTCCTGGAAGTTTCAGACAAAACAGAAACAATGAATCTGACCACAGAAACATTGACTCTGAAGTTAGAAAGCCAACAGTTGGAAAACCAACAGTCTGAGAGTGGAAGTCATATTCTTGAGAACATCTATCTCTTTCTTTAAAGCCTGAGATTTGATAAAAGAAAGGTACATTAGCTTGAAACAAAGTCTCGATATAAAATATATGGGTATCACAGATGACATCTTAGGAATTGGGAATTCTAAGACATCTAACAGACTGGTCTAACTCCAAACTCAGTTGTGAGCTAGTTGACAGTCTCGTTGAAGCCACCAATGGATATGAATCATATAACTGATTGAAATCATGGTGCACCCATATACAAAGAGCGATATGCGCAGGTCACATGTAGTTCAATGTATGTTACACACTACAACCGACCTGGTATCCGCATACAAAGCAGATCAGTTGAACCAATGTTTACTGATAATTTTAATAAATGATCAACAAAAGGCATTGAGTCAGATATGACGATATCTGAAATATTCGCTTATCTACGGATTATGGTATTCTGGATGTCCAGCGGTTCTGGGAGAACATAGTGATGCAAACTGGACATCAGATGTGAAGAACACCAAAGCCACAAAGAAATGTGTATGGTGGGTCTTGGAAAAACCTCTAAGAAAACTTGCATCGGCCGATTCATGATGGAATCAGAGTTTATCGCTTTATACAAAGCATGAAAGAAGTTGAGTAACTTCATGACTCCTTAGAGGACGTCTTTTATTGGGAGAAACCTGTGCCTTCAGCAGTTATACAGTGTGGCTAGCCGGTCGGCTTCAGGAAGGACCGAATGACGGCGTCTGGACATATCTATCAGGATCTGTCGGAGACATAAGACCATATGGCAGTTGATCATCACGGGTGTCACTTCCTTGATTACTAATCAAATGATATAGCGGACCCTTTAACTAAGGGACTATCCGGAGATCAAGAGTTCAGCCTGTCTAGGGGAATGGGCTTAAAACCCAAACAATACGAACCTTTGCGGTGGTAACCCAACCATACTGACTGGAGATCCCAAGAATTTAGTTCAATGGGAAAACTAAGATGCAAAAGGTTCAGTTGAGCGCTTCGGTAGAAGCAAGAGCACTTCGGATGATGATTTCTGTACGGAAACATGAATCCAAAGCTGATCCCGCGATAGACATTAAAGTGCTACTTGCATGGTGGGTAAAGGTTAAGCTTCCAAACCTTTAACGATCCTCAAACGGTTGAGGTTAAGGTTGGGGAAACTTTTAATGATTCCTAACACTTGTGAGGTGGGGTATAGCAAGATACCTTGTAGGAGATCACATATTTAAGTGCGAGGACAGGCCGCCTCAAATGAACGCACTTAAGAATCCAAGTGTGTCCACGGCCACAACAGACAAAACAATAAGAAGAAAACGAATAAGGAGAGTTATTGTGTTGGTATCATTGTCTTGGCTTACACTAAACACTGACGGTTCAAGACATCACGTTTACCGCGCAGTAAGTTAGTCCGGTGGTATTCAACTAGGGAAAGTTCAAAGCAAAAGCTACCTCTCCTAATGTAATATTCTTTCGCTGAAAGTAGGCACCTTGTGTGCGCGCCAAAATCTCTTTCAAGAGGGGATTGTTGGAAATTTGTCTTTGGTAGGGAGGTGCGTCCACCCGTATTTAATGACTTAAACACTAGGGTTCCGCATGTTAGAGGCTTTGTCTCTTCACACGTGCATAATCTACTAAGTGAGTAGATGATCGTAGGGCCAAGAATCATCAAATTTCATTGAGAAATGAAAGAGATATTGGTCCACGAAGTAAGGTGTTTGAGGCATGGAAATATGGTGTAGGACAAATCTACCACATCGGTGGGAAAAAGAAGAATTGTTCTCCTTATAAGTCTCAAAATTGGCCGAGGAAGGGGTAACACATGTGTTTGAAGGAGGGAGGACCTAGATGTGCTTGGGTTCAAGGCTAAGCCCACATGCGCGCCACCGCCGCCCGCCCGTCCCGTCCCGTCCGGGCTCGGGTCACGGGTCACGGTCACGGGTCATGGGCCTTGGGCCTTGGGCTTCTTCTGATAGACCCCCAAATTGTTTAATATTTACAGTTTGGTTTCTGGAAAGTCACATTAAATCAGCCATGATGGCTGATTAACTCCCTCACTAAATGGCCATAAACAGCAGCCATTACTTGGCCGATTACTCCCCTCACTAATGGCCATTACTTGGCAGTTGAGGAGTCCCTCACTTATTGCTATATATTGGTGTCTTTTGGCATAATTATGAAGACTACAAAAAACAGAAAACGAGACAACAATTTACAACACAGAAACAGAAGAGACCACTTAAATTCTGTCCACAAACAATGAACAGAAAACTCAAAACTCTTCCTTCCTTTTCCATTCTTCAGCAAGTCGTTTCGTGTTTTGTTTTCTTCGTCAGAATCAACCTATTTGCTTTGTAGTGTTGATTAATTGTTGTTTTATCTTGGGAGACTATTGCCCGTTAACGTAAAAGCATATATACTGGGAAATCTTGTCTTAAAGACAGAGAACCATCTCTCGACTCAGCCCACAGTTGTAACAATCCAGATTTAGTGTTTCTTGATTTCAGGTTATCAACCATTCAAGACTCAACAAGCTTGCGACAGTTCTGAATATTGGCTTGTTTGTTTATCCTTTCGAACACTTGTAATATTTATTTACTTCACGTATTGCTTTACATATCAAACAATGGATTCCTTCGTCTGTTACATTATCCAGGTTTAATTCCATAAATGACATCTATCTTTTTGAGTTTTTTTGTCCTATTTCTTAATTCATGATGAGGACTGTTTTCTGTCTAAATATTAATTTTTCTCTCGCACCTCAAGATGATATGAAATGGGAGGAAAAAGGGGAGACATCTTTGTTGATTGATGCTTTTGAATCTGCAAAGACAATTTTTTCAGGGTGGATAGCAGTTTTTATGCTACTATTAGTTTTCTTTCTTTGGGTTATGCGTATTTGTTATTGTGAACTGAAAAAGTGACGTACGGAACACTCCTTTTTACATAGAATGTTTCCATGCTTGATAACTGCATCTGATGCAATACTAGAATTTCCTAACTAATAGGGTAACAATGTGCTTGGCAAAATGATTTAAATCATGCAAATTGAACAGTGGCTTCTAGCTTTATCATGAAGTAAAATGTTTTATTTAAACTTTCTATAGGCGAGTTACAATTATCAAAACAAGTGGTGTATGGTGCTTCTGCTCATTCAGACTATGGGATGTTAACTCTTCTAGCTATAGATGGTGTTGGTGGACATCAGGCACGTCTGATATGAAACATTTTTTCTTTTATCCAAATCTGTGGTTCTCATGAATTCTTATATTAACTGGTTCTAGAGCTAACAGGTTTGCCAGGAGAAATTCAAGCGACCTCAGATATGGGAAGATGTGCATCACCTCAGTGGGTAGGTTCTTTGGTCACTCACTAGATACTTTAGGTTGATGTATTATGGAGTCCAAGACACAAGCCTGATCAAGATTGAATTTGAGACTCTCCCCTAATGAGTGAAAAGTTTCAACGTGAAAAATATGACATTGGTCTGTTCATCTAGTTTTACAATATTTCAGTGTTTCCCTTTTGTCCATGTACACCAGTCTAGAAGGCTGCAGCAAATGTGAGGTGACAATCATTCAGATATATTTGCTAATGCTGGTTTACAATCTGGAAAACACTATGAAGATGTGGAAAAGCACTTTTCCTTGAATGCTGTAATGGGATATTCTTACCACATTTAATATTTTAGGGTTTTTATTGCAAATGATCCTTTTAAAACACACAGCTCCATTCAAGCACCTCTATCAATTCTGTTGAGATAAAGGGGCATCCCTATAGCTGCATCCTTTATGCAAATCCTGAATGTCATCTACTACTTCACTGAGCTCTTCATTAGTTAAGATGCCTAAGGTTCTCTTCTATCTTCTTTTTTTCAACGTATAGAGGGGGCTTTTTATATCTGCATTCTGAGACGTCATGAATGTTCTCAACAACTCGAACAAGCTCTATACTAGCATGCTTGATATTCCCAAGGCTTTGTTTCTTAAAATAGCATACATGACTGCAGATAAAATGAGCTTAATGAATGAACTATAGAATTTGTTCTCTTTTGAAACCTGCACGTGCTCAGACTTTCAACATTAAGCCTGTGTGAGCCAAACATATCCAGAATTAAAGGCACCCAAGTTTTCCTAGACCTCCCCCAGACACCCTTGCCACCCAAAAAGACAAAAAAGAAAAACTAGAAGAAAAAAGAGAAAAAGATGCCCTTTCACTTCAGCTAAAAAACCTGTCCCTGATTACAGTCAGGTTACAGATTACTATTGCCTAGTGATCCAAAAAGGACATGAATCTTTAGGATCATTTGGTTAAACTAGACTTGTTTCTACCATGGTATCACTAGATGAGTCAGTCTGATATCCCTTGTAGATCAGATACCAGAAGCAGATATCCGCAAGTTAACCAAGTTTTCTTCACCTAAATTAGGAAGGAAGAGGGTCGGAGTATAGCAGGCAAAAGTGTCAAAACTTCTCTTACCCTTTTTATTAAAAAATTAACTGCTTAAAAAGTTCCCAAAGATTTATATTAGCAATAAAGTTTTTTTCTTTTTTGGGTAGTCTTATCATTCTCCTTCCGTAGGTCTATATACCTTTTCTTTCTTTTATGGATAAGGTTCTGAAAGTTGCTTAAATAATGGGCCAATCTGTTTTCAAGCATCAAATCATCAATGTGTCAGCCAGTATCTCCTTCCGTATTCAACATTTAATCTGCTCCTTGGCTTGGGAATGTTTTATAATGAGCCATACATGATTGCCCAAATCTCAGTTGGCATCATTTCACAACTGCTGAAAATTTCTTTTAGATTTTTGTTCTGTAGGGCTTTCATAGTTAACATTGGAGATATGACTTATTTAGGTACTGCATATTTTCTGTTCTCTTTTATAGCTAAATACATCATAATCCTTCCCTGGATTGTTCCTATTCTGGGTTCAGAAGATGTTTTATTCTTCACATTGCCTGCTTTTCTGCTGAAAGTTCATTTTACCAAATTCAACATTCAAAAGAACAATATGTTCTGTATTATTCTTCTGATGATTAACTTTCATTTGTAGGTCTACATTGCATAGAGTTATGCCAACAGGGAAAGAGCGTTATTCGGTAAGATTTTATCAATACACTAAAAATCTTTTTCTGTCAAAGTCTTTGTTTTACCCCTTATTGATAGGGTGGCAACAGGGCGGAGCGGGTTCGCGGGTTGAGGATTTTAATCTTTTAAAATCAAAACTGAAATTTGATTTTTCCAATAAGGTAACCTACTGTAACATAACCTACTGTAAGTCTGTAACTAACTACTGTATCTAATCAAGTTATCACTTAATATTAATTCAATAATCTTTATTTATTGAATCGTTGTACGGCATAACCTTTTTTATAAATGAAGATATGATAAAGGTGAAAATTAAAAAATTAAAATTAAACCTCAGTTAACTAGGATTGGGTTTAGAACAAGTTTTGTACTCCGTTTACTTTTACTTGTCTATTAAATTACTTGGCATGAAAATGAAACTGAATTCTATAAATTTCATTTTGAAAGAAATAATCCCCTTGATTATTTTCATTAATTGAAAGGCTATATATACATGTTACATATTTCCATAATAGGAGAATCATATTCCTATTCTACTCCTAAATCCTTATTCTACTTAGATACTAAATATACAATTTATGATAAGTGTACAAGTCTACTTAAGGTAACCTTTACACATACACCTCTGCTCGTGATGGGCTGAAGCAGTCCAGACACGAGATGGGCCAGTAGCCCAGTCCGTGATATCCTTAATTACCCGTGATATACACTATGTATACCAAGTGTATATCACGGGTATATACATTGTTTACCGTGATATACACTATGTATACCAAGTGTATATCACGGGTATATACATTGTTTAACACACACCCCGCAGTCATAGCGGGCGGTCTTCGAACGCTGAGGCTGTCCCTAAAATCTTCAAAAAGGACCGAGGGAAGACCCTTTGTAAAGATGTCTGCAATCTGATATCTTGACGGACATGACAGACGCGTACCTGACCCGAGCAACCTTTTCACGGACAAAGTGAATGTCCATCTCGATATGTTTAGTGCGTTGGTGCTGAACCGGATTACCAGAAAGATAAATAGCACTAATAATATCGCAATAAACCAAGGTTGCCTTTTGATTTGGACAATGAAGCTCTAAAAGCAAATTACGTAACCAGCATGATTCTGAGACCACATTGGCTACCCTTCGATATTCAGCCTCGGCACTTGAGCAGGATAGAGTCGCCTGACGCTTCGCAGACTAGGAGACCAAGTTGTTGCCGAGGAACATACAGTAGCCAGACGTAGACCATATGGTGTCTGGACACCCACCCCAATCAGCATTTGTGTATGAGACAAGTGTGGATGTCGATGAAGGATACAAATGCAAACCATAGTCCAGTGTACCCTGAATATACCGGATGATGTGTTTGAGTGCATTCATGTGCTCAATTCGGGGATCATGCATGAATAAACACACCTGCTGGACAACATACGTAATA
The DNA here is from genome assembly GCA_034509755.1 of Anisodus tanguticus. Classification (NCBI taxonomy): domain Eukaryota; kingdom Viridiplantae; phylum Streptophyta; class Magnoliopsida; order Solanales; family Solanaceae; genus Anisodus; species Anisodus tanguticus. Next base: position 19,697,731 of record CM067551.1, on the reverse strand, counting down.
TCCGGTCTAGTAAAGGTAAGATACTGAAGGGCCCCTGCAAGACTGCGATAGAGGGTCGGATCCTCGTAAGGTGTGCCGGCCGCGACACTAAGCTTGGGTTTCGTATCAACTGGAGTGGAAGTGGACTTACAGGATGACATTCCAGCCCTCTCGATGATCTCAGTTGCATACTTTCGCTGAGACAAGAACAATCCATCTGAATGGCGACTGACGGCAATCCCCAAAAAGTAACTCAAGGGCTCTAAGTCTTTCATAGCAAACTCAGAGCTGAGCATGGTCATGATAGACTGGCGTAAGGCATCGGAAGGGGCAGTCAAAATGATATCATCCACACACAACAGAATGTAGGCCAAGGATGAACCATGACGGTAGATGAACAACGAATTATCTGATCTGCTGTGAGTGAACCCAATAGTCGACACATAGTCAGCAAACCTTGTATACCAGGATCGTGGTGACTGCTTAAGCCCATATAAGTACTTCTTCCACAAACAGACATGATGAGGATGTTTGGGACCCATGAATCCCAAAGACTGATGCATATAGACTGTTTCCTTGAGATCACCATGTAGGAAAGCATTTTTTACATCTAACTCATGAATAGGCCATGCCTTCGAAAGAGCCAAGATAAGCACAGTGTGAATGGTAGCTGGCTTGACCACCGGACTAAACGTCTCCCCACAATCTATCACAACCTGCTGAGTCTTACCATCACACACAAGCCGCGCCTTATGTCGAGCAAATGACCCATCTGAATTCTCCTTATGAGCAAAAATCCACATAGACCTGATAACATTAATACCAGATGGACGGGGCACCAACTCCTACGTTTTATTATCAATAAGAGCAGTATATTCATCAGTCATATCAATTTTCCAATTTGGGTTGTTTAAGGCAGACACATGATTACGTGGCAAGGGGGATTTAGAGACATTTGAATGTAAGTTAAAATGTCTTTTTGGTGTAAAAACACCCTGTTGACTACAAGTGACTGGTCTATGACTCGAGGAAGAAGTGAGCGAATTTTGGGAATTTTCTGGGCTCGGGATGGACTGGCCAGCAGGCAATGGGCCTGTTGGCCCAATTCGGCAAACTAGAGTAGAAACTGGACCAGTTCCAGAATTGGGCTGGACTGGCCCAATCGCTGGAACTGATCCAGTGACGGAAAATTGAGACGGAACAGTGGGGCCAGCTTGCAGTGGGCCCGCTGGAGAATTTTGGGTGCGGGGTATGTCCGAAAAATGGTGAGTAATATACGGGGATATACCATCATCCAAAAAATTATACGAACTAGGCTCGGTAGTATGAACTTTAGTAAAGGGAAATTGAGTTTCATCAAAAATTACATGGCGATTAATGATGATTTTCTTGGAGGATAAATCAAAGCATTTGTAACCACGATGATTAGATGGATAACCCAAAAACACACACGGAGTAGACCGGGCCTGAAGTTTGTTAATTGTGGTGGACGGTAATAACGGATAACACAAGCACCCAAAAACCCGAAGATGAGAATAAGAAGGATTCTTATTATATAAAATTTGGAGGGGGGAAGAATATGTCATACCTTTGGAAGGAATTATGTTAAGAAGATATGTGGCCATTTGAATAGCATGATGCCAAAAATATGGAGGTACGGAAGCATGAATTAAGAGAGTGCGGACAATGTTATTTATGGAACGAATTTTGCGTTCGGCTTTCCCGTTTTCTGAAGATGTGTGAGGACAAGAAAAATGAAAATTGATCCCATTATTAGCACAAAACTCCCGAAACACCCTATTGTAATACTCTTTTCCATTATCACACGGAATATTTTTTATTTCTCTTTCGAATTGGGTTCTAATGAATGCTCTAAATTTTACGAAGACAGAAAACACTTGAGATTTATTTGCAATTGGAAACATCCATAAAAAATTAGAATAATCATCCAAAAAGAGAACATAATACGATGACCCAACGAACTTAGAACATGAGACGTCCATAGGTCACTATGAATAATATCAAATGGCATTGAAGTATGAGAATTTGAGTCTACAAATGGCAACTTAATAATTTTTCGTAAAGAACAAGCTTGACAAATTGGAGTATGACTCGTACCCTTACATGAAATAAAACTATTTTTATCTAAAACTGATAAAATAGAGGATCTCGAATGACCAATGCAAGCATGCCACAAGGAAGGAGAAATGACTGCAAAGGCTGATGGCAAGGCTTGACTCGATGAACTGAAACCGGACGTGATAGGATAAAGATCTCCCCTACTATCACGTGTCATGAGAGGACTCTCCGTCTTGAAATCCTTCACAGAGAAACCAAAAGGATCAAATTCAACAGTAACGGAATTGTCAGTGGTGAACTTTCGGACAGACACTAAGTTTTTAATCAATTTGGGGGCATGTAAAGTATTTTTCAAGATAAGAGATGAATTGGGGGGAGATAAAGTTTTCTGACCATAACCCTGAATTGAAATAGAGTTACCATTATCAACAATTATACCCCGAGGGTTGCTCAAATTGGAATAAGATGAGAGAGTACCTGAATCGGATGTCATGTGGGTAGTGGCACCGGTGTCCATATACCAATTTGGGTCCGGTTGAGTCAAACCCAGTGTGTGCATCGCGACATCGATATCGGTCTGAGTGGGGCCTGCTGCATGGTGGGCTTGCGGAGGCCGAGGCCCAAGAATTCCAAACCTGGACTGTCTTGGGCCGTAACTGCTGGATCTGGCATTACTGGGCCAGTGGGCCGTTAGGGCTGCTGGAAATCCCACTGGCCAGACGCTGGAAATTGTGGTGGAGGTGGGCCGTAGGGCCACTGTTCAGTTGGTACCAACAATCATATTTTGACTTCAGTTGGTACCAACAATTAGTAATGTGCTTAGGGTTCCCGTTACTGCTCTCTGTATAACCGAGGCTGACTTCAGGGTAATTCCTACAGCTTCAGATGCTACCTCAGACATACCTGAGGATCAACACTTGCTTCAAGCCAAGGTTTTGACATATGCAACCTCATGTTTCAAATGCCCTCACTGAAAGAAAGTCCCTTTCTCAAATGTATTTCAGTATTTTGAACTTTGGGACGTCTAGAGAAGTACACTCACCCTCGAAAGATGTTCAATGCATTCAATTGTGATACCATAGGCTTGGCCGTCATGTAAGTATCCACTAATGTGAGAACCCTTGGTATAGGATCATGTAGGGCTTGTTATGGGTTTGTAATGTAGGCTTGGGGAAAGGAAATGATATCATTTGGGTAAGGAGTGACTAATCCTTCCTTGAGCGTTGGAATATGTCCGCGCTTTGTATTTGTGTGCCTTGATGCCGATTTGCTTCTTTTTGCCCCCTTTATTTTGTACCGACTTCTTTTGAATATTTCGTTTGGAGTTTTTTCCCCTTTTTCGGAGTTTTTTTTTTTTTTGATTTTGATATTGTCGGGGCTTTTTACTTCATTTTTTGTGAAGTCGTCCCTTTGTTTTGTTTCATTTCCTCTTTTGGGAACATTGCAACTTCAACTCGGATCATTTTCAGCAATTTGCACATTTCTGATGCGCTCAAGGAAGTTGGGCCAAGAGAGGGATAGTGCGTGCACGCACTCAGAAAGGGTATAGGCATAATATGTGGTTGTTAAAAAAAAATAGGCTTCAGGCTCAAAGGGGGAGTACTATGGATAATATTATTTGGTAAGCTGAAAAGGCTCAAACGGATCAAAGAAAGCCTACGATCCTTTCCTATACCAAGTGTTACTCAGGATTTCGCCTCAACAAACATTCAAGCCAAGTTCTAGATCACAATGCAATGCAATTGAACTTATTCTAAAACTCACCACACAATGCATACGAAACGATGAGGTTGGCTTCGTTCATACCTTGGAAGCATGCAAAACAATTTTTAAGCGTCAACACAGGCGTGAATAAGAGGTACCAGAAGAATCTATGGTTTACCAAGAAGTCAGTCTTCTCCGCTTGTTCTTTCCTATGCACACTCTTAACCGTGTTGGTATCAACCAAGTCAATCAATGATTCTTAAAATATATATATTTTTTTTTGTATTTTTTTTGTTTTTTGTTTTTAATAAAGGATACCGAACCCAAATAGGGCTGCCTACGTATCTCATCTTTGACGAGAATCAGGTGTGCGTAGTTCGTGCAGAAAGTATATATAAAATGTATGTTTAAAAAAAATTCATCCAAAATAGGATAGTAAGTAAAATTGTATGCACTAAAAAAGTGATTGTCCATATTAGGATAATGTAATGAAAAAAATAATTATCCACAATAGGATGTAATGAAAAAAAAGATTGTCCATTAGGGTGTAATGAATTATTTTTTTTGATAAACCAGGAGCATTTTTTCATTTTTTTTTTTTTGATTTGATTTGATTTGATTTTTTTTTAGGGGTTTTTTTTTTTAGGGGTGTCGCACCCGAGAAGGGTTACCTACGTATCTCACCGTATGGTGAGAGTCAGACACTCGTAGTTCGTAAGGATATGTTAAAAAATGCATGATATAAAAAAAAATTACGTAACAAAATTAAGCATCTCAACTGAATTTGCAAAATATATATAAAAAACAAGTATAGACAACTAAAGTGACGCCACGTTGACTCTGGTGTTGGCTGACTTTTTCCAGTCAAAACATCTTCCGGTCATCTTTGTGAAAGCCTTTGGCTTTGTTCTTTCCTGGAGTATATCCAGGAATAATGTTTTAGAACGACCGCCCCCAACTGTTCGCGAGGACGATCTTCCTACAAAAATAAGAGCACCGGGTTAAAGTAGGAAAGTCACTAAAAGAATAATAAAATGTAGGAAAGTGACAGTATAGCCAAAAACTCTCCTGATTGATGCACGAGGTCCGAGTCTTGATGTTCAAGAACGCTTTATCCTAGGGCCGTGACACAATTTATGTCCCAGAGTTGCAAACTATATGGTATGATATGTACAGAATTGAAGCAGGTAATTATTGCATTAAATAATATGTACAGAGTTAAAATAAGAAAAATAGCAAACAAATTGTGCGGGAATTAAATGTGCGACCTAACATGCATGGAACCTCTCTTATGCCAGAGGTGAGCCTAAACGCCAAATATGAGAGATTATGACAAAATAATCCAAGTTGTCACTGCAATGCTTTTGTTGGAAATGAAGACAAAACGTATGTACATTTTCCAATATCGGCATGTCATGATTAGGCTTGGATTAGTCTATCATTATCAAAGCTACAAATAATATCGATGGTCGTTGGGAGAGCGAGACCCGTCGACAATTTTGGTGAATTTCTTAATTGTGGAGTCGATGCCAAGGATCGACCCACCTATGGTGTATGCATGCATGACTTAAAATAAAGGTGGTATAGCTCTATCCTAAATTTTCTAAGATTTGACTTATTAGACTCCAGGTTCCCGAGCGAACTACTCGAGTGAGAAGGCTACGCGGCCACCGGATGGTCTGGTCACTCCGCGCATACGCCAACTCTCCTAAAATTTGGTAATTTGAAAGAATTTGCGGGTGCGCAAAACACACCTCGCGTGTAATGTGTGATAGTGTCAACTTTCCATAATGGAAGAAATATGAGCGGAATGCCAATTTAAGGAAAGCAGTAAAAGAATATAGCAATTAAAGTAGTTAAACATACAAAATTTCAAAAAGGAAACAATTAAAAACAATAAATCAAATAAGGAGCAATATAAAGCATAATAATAATTAAGCTGAATTTACTATGGTTAAGAACCTGAAAGTATCCCCAGTGGAGTCGCCATGCTGTCGCGTCCGATTTTGACCTGCGGGCTCCGCGACGCGATGGCATCGATTCCCTCTGGACGGATTAAAAAATGCTTGCTTGAGGAGTCGCCACCTAATTGTTCTAAGGTGAATTAGGGCACCTGAATGTTAACTAAAAGCTGCAAAATAACTCCGATTTTATGGTCTACGAAACTAATGAGATTCTAGGTAAGGGCTCTTTATTATCCTAAAGGGAAGGGGTTAGGCATCCTTTAAGATCCGCTAACTTACGGTTATCCGATCAAATTCAGGTTAATTGTTATGCTAAGAAAAATACATGTTTTTACAAATATAAAAATAATGTTACAAGATGTTAATAAAATGATGCATTTTGTACAAGTATGCATTTGTATGGCATTAATATACATGTAAAGCTGAAAAAAGTATAAATATGCATTTGTATGAAAATTGATAAAAATATATGCAATGTAAATTGTATGGGTGACGAGCCTAAAAATAGATAACCTAGCGATGGGTTTCCAATTTTAGACTACCCTATCAATTAATTCTATCTATTCTAAATATTTCAATAATTTCAGGAGTACAATAATATTACAATACAGAATGAAAATAAAGCTTAATTAAAGAAAGTAAAAGACAACAACAAAAATAAGAAATCTCCGAGGGGTATTTGCCTTCTTTGACTTTATCTTTGCAAGTCGTCAAGAATAAACGGTTAGAAACAATTGAATATACATAACTTCGGATTCGTATCCAAAACAGTAAATGTTTTGATTACGGAGGGCTCAGACTCAAATTTTGAAAAGATCATTCCAATCACGTCGTGGCTGCGAACGTATGACTCGTTGGTCATTTTAGTTGCCTTGACTACCGAACATGTTGGTCTCTTGGGTGAAAAAGATTTAAGTTTCATCCTTGCCCAGAAGTTTTATTTTCCGTCTTTACAAATGTGGAGGCCTCAAAAATCGACGGATATTTTTTCATCGGCCAATGTAGTATTTAATTCAAATCAAGTAAAATTTGTACCGAAAACAAGTAAAAAGAAAAACAGAAATTGAGAAATGATATCCGAAGGGACGCGGCCTCAAATTCGATTTCATTGGCCTAAATGCGTATTTATATAAATCGTAAACTAAACCAAAACAAGAAACCGAAACCGAGAAGCAATTCCCGAAAAGACACGATATTTTAGTTTAAAACAAGAAGACAAGTAAAACGGTAAATATCCGTTGCACGGATGTTTAAAACAAGAAACGTAAAAACAGAGAAACAAAAAAGTGCGGCCTCGAATTTAATTTCATCGGCCTAAATGCGTATTAGTTAAAACAAATAAAAAAGAATCCGTTGCACGGATGTTTAAAACGAAAACGAGAAAAAAAAGGTGCGGCCTCGAATTTAATTTCATCGGCCACTAATGCGTATTTAATTCAAAAACATTAACAAGAAAAAAACAAGACATATCCGTGGCACGATGTTTAAAACATTAAATTAAAGAAACAGAAAAACGAATGAAGAAAAGTTGCCCGGATACTTAAAACAAGTCTTTGAAAAATAGAGAAACGAGACGAAAGAAAAGCGCGGCCTCGAATTTAATTTCATCACCTAAATGCGTATTTATTCAAATCGTTAATGCCCAATTGTAGAATCAAGCACAAGATCCGTTCAAATCGTAGAAGAGCGAAGTAATGACAAAGAACCAAACATAGCAATAGCTCAAAAGTAGAAAATCGCAACACTAAGAATACCGAGAACAAATAATCCTTAAGCTTACTAAATGCTTCAACAAACCGGAAAGGGCCACCACCGTTATGAATTGTGTGATGAGCATTTGAATTTAAAACATATAATTCACAACTCGATTCATGTCACATTAAAGCTAAGCTATACTAACAGATGTACCAAACGATAATTTATGTAAAAATTGATCATTTTATCAATCTGTTAAATTAAAACCTTATTGATGCTATCGAAGGAGAAACCGAATATATCAAAATCAGCTACGCAACCGTTAATGCAATATGCTTAAAGAAATTAGCTAAACATTCAAGCCTACATAGATATAAACTTCGAAATTAAAAATAGGAAAGGGATAGTTCGATTTTTTTACTCTAAACGAACCAAATTTCGATTTTTGACCGGGTTCTTGACCGGAGACCGGATAATAGATTTTTTTTATTTTTTTTATTTTTATTTTCAGATAACCAACAACAAAATATAGAACATGAAATCGAAAATTCATTCGAACCGGGTCGACCCGACCCGAACAGACGACCCCGACCCGGATCGGATGTTTTTCAAACCGAATCGATTTTCTCCAAATTTCGGGTGACCAACAAGACAATATAAACATACAAAAATGTCGGAAATTAACCGGACCGGGTCGACCCGACCCGAATCGGTGACCCGGCCCGATTTTCCTCCAAATTTCGGTACACCAACAACAAAATAAAAACATAAACCACGGAGATTTTTGTCCGACAAGGGGTGACCCGACCCGGATTGTGACTCGACCGGAATAGTGACCCGACCGGAAACGTTGATTTTTTGCTTTCCGGATCTTGGTTTTATGATATTTAGCCTCGAATTCGACCCGACCCGAAAACAAAACAGCCTCCAAACGACCAAAAAATTGAAGAATGAAATATGATTTTCGGATTGAAAATTATGAAACAAATAGGAGTATTTTTGGATTAAAGTTAAGAAACAAAAGGGGGTATTTATAGATGGGTTTCGGATTTTGGGGGTATGGGGTTGACGGGTTGGTTGGTGGTGTCGGCGAGGTGTGGAGGGTGTAAGGTGACCGGCGATGTGAGGGGGTAGGTGGTGGTGTGTGCGGCGGCTGGGGTTAGGGGGTATGGGGGGCGTGCGGCTGATGGGTTGAGAGAGAGAGAGAGTGAGATGAAAAATCTTTTTTAGGGTTTGAGTTGGGGGAATAAAAAGGGGGGAAATGTGATTGGGCCGGTTCGGGTGGGCTTGCGGGTTGGTTTCGGTTGGGCCTTGGGATGGGGTCCAAAAAAATGGGTAAAATTGTTTTGGGTTAAGATATAAAATGGGTTATGGGTTTAAAAATATAAAAAATGGGTTTTATTATATAAAAAGAAAGCTTTGCAAAATTTATAAATTGTAAAGATGATAATATGATAAAAATATAATATTTGTGAAATGCTTGATGCTTAAAAAAAAATAAAAAATATAAAATGCAATGCCGTTTTGCGAAAATAAAATAACTTATAATATTAGGATAAAAGTATGCTTGTGATATAAAATGCAAATGACAATAAAAAATGCAAATAATAATAATAATGATATATATATATATATACATATATATGCCTATATTTTAAAATTATTTTAAAGTGTCAAAAATATTAAAAATTGCGAATAAAATCATAAAAGATGGGACAAAATTGAGTGTCAACAGTCACACTATGAAAGTTTGGGAAAGAGTCGTAGAGATGAGGGTGAGAAGATGAGTGTCTATCTCCGAGAACCAGTTGGTGGAGCAGTATAGGGAGAGGAAGAGAGACTTACATATGGTTTTCATCGACCTCGAGAAGGCATACGACAAAGTCCCTAGGGAGGTTCTATGGAGATGTTTGGAGGTTAGAGGTATACCTTTGGCATACACTAGGGCAATCAAGGATATGTATGATGGATCCAAGCCCAGGGTACGGACAGTAGGAAGAGACTCGGAGCACTTCTCAGTGATGACGGGGCTGCACCAGGGATCGGCTCTTAGCCCATTCCTATTTGTCTTGTGATGGATGGACTGATGCGACAAATCCAATGGGAGGTGCCATGGTGTATGTTATTCGCATACGACATAGTCCTAATTGATGAGACCCGCAGAGGAGTGAACGTTAAGCTGGAGGTTTGGAGACAGACTCTGGAGTCTAAAGGGTTCAGGCTGAGTAGGACCAAGACATAATACTTGGAGTGCAAGTTCAGTGACGGGAGCGACCTTGAGACAGGCGTGGAGTTGAGGCTTGATACTTAGGTCATTACAAAGAAAGGGAGCTTCAAGTACCTCGGAACTATTATCCAAGGGAATTGAGAGATTGATGACAATGTCACACATCGTATTGGGTAAGGGTGGATGAAATGGAGGCTCGCATTTGGAGTATTGTGCAATAAAAAGGTGTCACCAAAACTTAAAGGCAAGTTCTATAGGGTGGTGGTTATACTGAACATGTTGTATGGGGCGGAGTGTTGGCCGGTCAATACTTCGCACACCCAAAAGATGAAAGTTGCGGAGATGAAGATGTTACGATAGATGTGTGGGCATACAAAGAGGGATAGAATTAGAAAATGATGTTATCAGGGACATATTGGGAGTGGCCTCGGTGGAGGATAAGATGCACGAAGCTAGGTTGAGATGGTTCGGACACGTGCAGAGGAGAGACATAAATTACCCAGTGCGGAGGTGTGAAAGGTTGGCTATGGACGGGTACAAAAGGAGCAGAGGTAGGCCGATGAAGTATTGGGGAGAGGTGATTAGATTGGATATTTCGCAGGTGCAACTCACTGAGGGCATGACCTTAGATAGGGGGTTATGGAGGACACGTATTAGGGTAGAAGGATAGTAGGTAGTACAACGTAGTTCTACCTACGTTTACAAACTGGTAGTTGTAGTATTATTAATGTAGGCTCGCTTAGCCTATCATATTGTCTTATAGTCCCTTGTCGTTTGATTTATGCTGCTTTGTTTATTTTGTTTGCCTTATTTACTTGCAGTAGCTATTGCTTCTTTTAGCTTCTTTATTTTTCAGAATGCGTTGTCATGACTTACACACTTTGTGTGTCTTACTTTGCTTGGGCTTGTACTTTGTCTTGAACCAAGGTAGAGGTAAGGTAGAGGTAAGGTCTGTGTACACTCTACCCTCATCAGACCCCACATTGTGGAATATCACTGGGTATGTTGTTGTTGTTGTTTGTATTCTTGTTCTGTCATAATTCCTGTTCCAGTCTTGTCCAATACCTTTTTCTTTCCAAAGTTAGTTTTAGGCTTTCCCTTACAGCCTACTTGATGCATGATCCCAGAACGGAAAGGTAATTCTGGTGTTTCGTTCTACACTCTACTATATATTCTCATGTTTGGTATTCTTGATTCCTTCATAATTTTGATTCAGTAGTTGATGCCATTCTGCTAAAAATGCTATTTTGTTGTTCCTTCACTGGAGTTGCCATTCCAGTACAGTGTGCAATTAGATATGGACTACAATATGCCGTTCTACCATCAACTTTTTCACGAGCTCTCTTCTCTCTCATCCCTCCTTGTCTACCGCTTACTCCCACTTCCTTGGGTATGGCGGTCCCCTTCCCCCTTCCTCAATCTAGAGTACTTTCCTTTACCCCTTCCCTCCCTCGCCCCTCCTCAAGATACCGCCTACTCCCCCTAGGCCAAGGAAATTAACAGCCTTCTTTTCTCGGCCTTCACCCTTGCCCTTCTGCCCTCAGGTTTCACCAACATCTATTCCCTCCTCAAAGACACCCATCTCTTATATGGTGTTACACGTTTTGGTCATTAACACTGTTTTCGTTTTCATTCCTGACTCTCAAATCAGCATACTAAGATTAAAGTATTTTGGATGCTTTCAAGCATTCATTGCAACAAATACTAGTTTCAGGTGCCATAATGTGAGGCTAGACTTCCTTATGGTTGCATTTAGGATGTGAAATTTACTTTGGGTCACCTCCCCAAAAACAAAAAGTTAAAAAAGGAGAATCCAAATTAAGAGGGATAATGGTGGGGATGTGAACTTTATACTCTAAAAAATATAACTAAGTAAAAAGTTCTTAGGGGCAAGAACATGTAGATGGATTGACTTATTCTTTCCTCATAGGTAAGAAATTGGCCACTTGAATTATGTGTAACGAAACTAACCAAGATTAATAAGCTGCCATGATGCTTCTTGCTAGATGTGACACTAATGATTTCTTATTATGTTTCATATCACTTTGAAAGAAATAATTGCTTGATTATTTTCATTGATTGAAAGACTATTTATATAAATTACATATTTTCATAATAGGAGAATCCTAAATCTATTCTACTCCTAAAACTTTATTCTACTTGAATACTAACTATACATTTATGGTAATACAAATATTATGGTAAGTGTACAATACTAATTACATTACAACATTACCTAAACTAGGATACTAAATATTACCTAATCTACACGGTACAAAGGGGAAAATCCGAGAGCCAACCGAGAGCCAAATATACATAATATAAACATGTATATTGTGTATATTTAACACGCCCATGCAGTCATAGCGGGCAGTCTTCGAAGGCTGAGACTGTCCCTAAAATCTTCAAAAAGGACCGAGGGAAGACCATTTGCAAAGATGTCGGCAATTTGATATCTTGACGCGACATGGCAGACGCGTACCTGACCACGAGCAACCTTTTCGCAGACAAAGTGAATGTCCATCTCGATATGCACTGCGCTGGTGCTGAACCGGATTGGAATAAAGGTATATGGCACTAACATTATCGCAATAAACTAAGCTTGATTTCTGAATGAGACAATGAAGCTCCAAAAGCAAATTACGTAACCAATATGATTCCGAGACCACATTAGCTACCCCTCGATACTCGGCCTCGGCACTGGATCGGGACAATGTTGACTGACGTTTTGTCGACCATGAGACCAGGTTATTACCAAGAAACATACAATAGCCAGACGTAGACCGACTGGTGTCTGGACAACCACCCCAATCAGCATTTGTATACGAGACAAGTGTGGATGTCGATGAGGGATATAAGTGCAAACCATAGTCCAGCGTACCCTGAATATACCGAATGATGCGTTTGAGTGCATTCATGTGCTCAACTCTGGGATCATGCATAAATAAACACACCTGATGGACAACATACGTAATATATAGTCTCGTGTGTTGACACCCAATTTTGTCTCATCCCTTTTGATTTATTTGCAATTTTGGATATTTTGACACTTCTCAAAATATTTTTATATATATATATACATATATACACATATTATTATTCTCAATATTACTATATTATTACTACTATTATTATTCGTATTCTTTTTCTACAACCATTTGTCTTTTTAAATCATGATCGTAATTTCTATTGTAATATTCTATATTATTTTATTTTTGTTTAACAAAACGACATCCTTTTTATTTATTTTTTAATTAAGCATTAAGCATTTCACAAATATTATGTTTTATCATTATTGCATCTTATACTATATTCTAAATAATTTTACATTTTTTATTCAAAGCTTTTAATATTGAAACCCTTTCATGTTTTTATCCATAACCCATTTTCATTTTCCCAATCCAAAACAATTTCTACCAAAAACTAATTTCCTTCCCACAAACTAGCCCAAACCCCTAACCAAATCGGCCACCCCCTCTACCAAGCCCAAAGTCCCCAATTAAATTCCCATTCCTTTACCAAGCCCACCCCAAATCGTCCATCCGCCGAGGCCCAATTCCCACTTAGCCCATTCATTTCCAACACCCATTTAACCCCTATTTCGCCGGCCCAATTCCCAAACCCGCCGACCCGTCGCCCCAACCCTTTAAACCAAACGAAAACCCTAAACAAAAACAAAAAAAAAAAGAAAAACCAAACGCCCCCCCAAAATCGCCGCACACCCAGACCCCCCCAACATCGCCGCACACACCCTACACCCCTACCCCACCACAGCCACCACGCTACCCTGACACCGCCGAACCCTCACCCTTTTCTTTTCTCTCTCACCCTTCCCCAAAAATCAGAGCAGCAGCTCCCATTTCCAAGCTTTGTCAACCATGGAACAGAGGGTGTTGCTCCATTTTCGTGCTATGAATCACGTGAAGCCTGCAAGGCCATCAACGTCCGGATTTTTGAAGGATTTCGTTGACCCATTTCAAAATTTGAAGCTAAAAACCCCGCCCAAAAAGCCTTAGAAATCCCTAAGTTCGTCCTATAAATATTGGCATGTGGAGTCCATTCAAAGGGGCCCTTTTTTGGACGAAAAACTCTCGGTTCTTCAAAAACCAAACAAAAAAAAATTTGACTATTCTGTTTTTACTCCTATTTCTGATTCGACAAAGATACAAAACATTCATACCCATTTTCTGTTCAATCGCATAAACTAACTCCTCCGAGCAGGTCGACGATTCGAAACACGCCTCGGTTCGCTGTCCGAAGAAGGTAAACTCGAATCCCTATCATACTTCTTCATGCGTTTGTGTGTTTAATTTATTATTTGTAATTTAAGCATGTTCCGTTTCTGTTCCAACCAAATAATAGGTAGGAATATATTGTTTTCTTTATGATTAGTTAATATAGTTCTAAAAATACTATGTTGCTTTATTTTTGTGTACTGGTCATTTACGACTAAAAGACACTTTATGATAGATGGTTGTTATTTTAGATGTCCAGTTAAGATTAGTTAGTTACTGATTATCTTAGACTGATTTCGATCACTGATTGTTAAATATAGTACGAACTTTGTATGAAAGAAGCATGAAATGATCTATGAAAGTCTTTTGTGTGTATTTGTTCTTGAATGTGATTGTTAAAGGTGTTTATCTTAAGGACTAGTTGTTATTTGTGCTTGTTAGTTTAGGTTTTAAAATGTGTTTAGATGATGTTAAGTGTTACTGAATCCTGTCAAGTCAGTTTTCGTGTATGTTGTTTAAATTATGACTGTTTTGAATCATTAAGTGCATTTATCGAGTTAGTGTTTAAGGTTGTTGGGTTGAATGGTAACATATTAAGGACACTGTCGGACGTTTGAATTGTTTAATAAGCATGTTTAGTTAATGAGGTTTATTGATGCTCATTATAATAATTGTTAAGCCTTCTCTAATTAAGACTTGTTAGTTGTTTATGGTCCTTAAGCCTATGTTGGCCTGTTTAATCAAGTGTTAATGATTGTTTAGGCTACCTATACTAACTACTAGCATGCTTAAGCTCTCTGTTGGCATCATCTATGTTGATATGGATCCGATCAGTCAAAATTAATTGTTTGTAGTTATGTGATAGTATTTAGTATGTTTAGTCAGATTTATGCTTGTCCAAATCTGAGACTAGTCAAATTGTTGTTGGTATGTTAAGTTGTCGGCTGCATATGTGATTAAGAGGTTGTTTGAAAGTTATGCTATAATTTAAAGGGTTCTGAAGTTGATTAAATCTGGGGCACTTTTGTGATGTTTATTCAGTTGGCTAGTTGTCTATGTCCAGCATGACATGATTAAGATTTTGATTTATCTTGTACAATACAAGGAAATTTAGATTGACATTTATGCTATCAAGTAATGAGATGCCTTCATGTGATGTTTGTATTTAGTTGAAAGGGTTTCTTCTCTTATATTTTATTACTATGTGCTTGTGCATTAAGTGTTAGATTAATATAGTGATGGTATGTGTCAAAATTTGACTTTGGCCTTTTTCTGCTAATATAATCATCCTAGTTTTCTGTGGGAATTGACATACACTGCCTATTTATTTCCATTTTTTAGCTCTACACATGAACCTGCTAATGAAAAATGGTCTGGCTTGATGTTAAGTTATATGTGTAGTCTCTCTTGTAATGATTCTCTTTGTACTCATGCTTGTCTAATTGTAAGTGTTTGAACCACGAGAAAAAATATGCACTGCCTTCCCCTTCTGCAAAGCAAAAAAAAAAACTGAACCTGCTCAATTTTGTCTGTTTTCATCTTGCTGATTTTGTGTGAATCTTGTGAGTCTCCCTATATCTGCATTCCCTTTCTTTTGCTACATGAAATTGCATAGGATCTGTTATCCTCTCCCGTCGTTGATGTTCTGTCTAAGGTTATATACCTCAAAACATACATGGTATACAAGTCCAATATACACCCAGCGTATACATGAGTTGTCTATTCGTGTATATCTTTGAGACATATTATATATATTGCGAATCTTATATCAGCTTCCTGGTCTGTTAAATATGGATTTGTATGTGTTTATAATAACAATGTTACTCTGTTGGGATTATGTTTTATTTGGGCTGATTTGTTTGGAACAACTGTCATATTGGATCCATCTTTTATTGTTACATATTGTCTATTCGTAAATGGCCAATACAAATTAGTTTGTTGCGGGCTGTTTCATAGTTAGGACTTGTTTAAAAGTATATTTAGGATTAAGACTGTTTGGGACGCCTATTTTGTTTAGAAGCTTAGGGGAAAGTGAACCTTTCATGAACTATTCATTTACATTTCCTTGTGTACATATTTTCATGTTCCATCTACTAATCCTTTTTTTATTTCGTTTACATGAAAATGCATCGAGAATTATGAAGAGTCTCGTTATGGGACTATGATCATTGCCGAACGAAGACCCGCATCCACGCTCCTTTCATTCTCCAACCTCGGAATTCCGAAACAAATAGGGCGAGATGACATCGTCATCCGCCTTAGTTTCCATTCATTATTATTCTTTAATTTCGTTATTCCTACTTGGGGTCTGTAATAATTATTTAATGTTTGTGTCATTGTTAGGATATTTAGAATAATTAGGCCATGAATGGATAGTTGATAGGGTAGTTTAAAACCCGTTGCTAGTTTATTCGTAGGTTCGGTTAATTCAAACATAGAAACCCTCCGCTAGTTTATTTATTTTTAGGCTCGTCAGACATTTTCAAAATTTTCAAAACAACTTGACCATCTTTTGTTCACTTTATTAATTGAACAACTCAAAATGATTTCCAAAATTACTTCTTTGGCATTATAAGTAATTCGTTTTTCTCTTTATTATTAATTGTCACAAATGCATACTTTTTCAACTTTACATGTATTTTTATCATACTTGAAAACTTGTACAACATGCCTTATTTGCAAACATCTTTTTAAGTTTATATTTTAAAACATGCATTTTCCTTAGTACAATAATTAACCGAGTTTGACCGGATAACCGCAAGTTAGCGGATCTTAAAGGATGCCTAACCCCTTCCCTTTAGGATAATAAAGAAACACCTAGAATCTCATTAGTTTCGTAGACCATTAAAATCGGAGTTTACATTGCAACATTTAGTTTAAATATTTTGGTGTCCTAATTCACCGTAAAAAAAAATTAGGTGGCGACTTCTTAATCATACCCAGGAATCACCGGATACGTTGTGCTCTGCTTTGACCTGAGCAGGTCAAAATAAGGCGCGACATTGTGAATGTAAGATAGTGAAGGGCCCCTGCAAGACTGCGATAGAGGGTCGGATCCTCGTAAGGTGTGCTAGTCGCGACACTAAGCTTGGGCTTCGTATCAACTGGAGTGAAAGTGGACTTACAGGATGACATCCCAGCCCTCTCGATGATCTCAGCTGCATATTTTCGCTGAGACAAGAACAATCCATCTGAATGGCGACTGACGACAATCTCTAAAAAGTAACTCAAGGGCTCTAAGTCTTTCATAGCAAACGCAGAGCTGAGCATGGTCATGATAGACTGGCGTAAGGCATCGGAAGGGGCAGTCAAAATAATATTATCCACATATAACATAATATAGGCCAAGGACGAACCACGACGGTAGATGAACAAAGAATTATCCGACTTGCTGTGAGTGAACCCAATAGTTGAAACATAGTCTGCAAACTGCGTATACCACGCCCGTGGAGACTGCTTAAGCCCATATAAGTACTTCTTCCACAAACAGACATGATGAGGATGTTTGGGACCCATGAATCCCAAAGACTGATGCATATAGACTGTTTCCTTGAGATCACCATGTAGGAAAGCATTTTTTACATCTAACTCATGAATAGGCCATGCTTTCGAAAGAGCCAAGCTAAGCACAGTGTGAATGGTAGCTGGCTTGACCACCGGACTAAACGTCTCACCACAATCTATACCAACCTGCTGAGTCTTACCATCACCCACAAACCCCGCCTTATGTCGGGCAAATGAACCATCTGAATTATCCTTATGAGCAAAAATCCATATGGACATGATAATATTAATACCAGATGGACGGAACACCAACTCCCACGTCTTATTATCAATAATAGCATTATATTCATCGGTCATAGCAATTTTCCAATTCGGGTCATTTAAGGCAGACATAGGATTACGGGGTAAGGGTGATTTAAGGACATTAGAATATAGATTAAAATGTCTTTTTGGTTTAAACACACCCCGTTGACTACGAGTGACCGGTCTATGACCCGAGGAAGAATTGGATGGATTTCGGGAATTTTCTAGGCTCGGTCTGACTGGCCAGCAGGCAGTAGGCCTGCTGGCCCAACTCGGTAAACCGACGTAGGAACTGGACCAATTCTAGAATTGGGCTGGACTGGCCCAATCGCTGAAACTGGCCCAGTGATTGTGCTGGGAATTACAGTATGTGACAGACCAGTGGGACCAGCGGACAGTGGGCCCACTGGAGATTTTTGGGTGCGGGATACGTCCGAAAAATAGTGAATAATATACGGGGATATACTATCATCCAAAAAATTATACGAACTAGGCACGGGAGTATTAACTTTAGCAAATGGAAATTGGGTTTCATAAAAAATTACATGGCGATTAATGATGATTTTATTGGAGGATAAATCAAAGAATTTATAACCACGATGATTAGATGGAAAACCCAGAAACACACACGGAGTAGACCAGGCCTGAAGTTTGTTAATTGTGGTGGACGGGAATAACGGATAACACAAGCACCCAAAGACCCGAAGATGAGAATAAGAAGGAATCTTATTATATAAAATTTGAAGAGGGGAAAAATATGTCAAACCTTTGGAAGGAATTATGTTAAGGAGATATGTAGCCATTTGAAGAGCACGATGCCAAAAATACGGGGGTACGGAAGCGTGAATTAATAAAGTTCGGATAATGTTATTTATGGAACGAATTTTGCGTTCGACTTTCCCATTTTGTGAAGACGTGTGAGGATAAGAAAAATGAAAATTGATCCCATTATTAGCATAGAATTCCCCAAACACCCCATTGTCATATTCTTTGTCATTATCACACTAAATATTTTTTATTTCTCATTCGAATTGGGTTCAAATAATTTTAAGAAGACGGAAAAAACTTGAGATTTTTTCGCTATGGGAAACGTCCATAAAAACTTAGAATAATCATCCAAAAAGAGAACATAATACCGATGACCCAAAGAACTAAGAACATGAGACGTCCATAAGTCGCTATGAATAATATCAAATGGCACTAAAGTATGAGAATTTGAGTCTACAAATGGCAACCTAACAATTTTTCCTAAAGAACAAGACTGACAATTTGGAGTACTATTCGTACCCTTACATGAAATAAAATTATTTTTATCTAATGACGGTAAAATAGATGATCCCGGATGACCAAGACGAGCATGCCACAAGGAAGGAGAAAGGGCTGCAAATGTGGATGGTAAGGCTTCACTCGATGGACCGGAACTGGGTGTGATAGGATAAAGATCTCCCCTACTATCACACCTCATGGAGGACTCCCCATCTTGAATCTTTCACAGAGAAACCAAATGGATCAAATTCAATAGAAACAGAATTGTCAGTAGTGAATTTACGGACAGAGACTAAATTTTTAATCAATTTGGGGGCATGTAGGGTATTTTTCAAGATAAGAGGTGGATGAGGGGGAGATAAAGTTTTATGACCATAACCATGAATTGGACAGAATTACCATTACCAACAATTATGCCGCGAGGGTTGCTCAAATTGGAATAAGACGAGAGCGTACCTGAATCAGATGTCATGTGGGTAGTGGCACCGGTGTCCATATACCAATTTGGGTCCGGAGGATTTAAACCAAGCGTGTGCATTGTGGCTTCGATGTCGGTAGACGTGGGTGCTGCGACGTGATGGGCCTGCGGGGGCTGAGGCCCAAGTACCCCTGCTTGTTGCCTCGGCCTAGAAGACTGACTGTACGTGGACCAGGTAGAATTGGGCATGGGACTGCTGCTGGGCAGCCCACTACCACTGGGACAAAAACTGACTGCGCCCAAACTGTGGTTATGGGCCCACTGCCACTGCATAGGGGCCCACTGTGGGGCCCAGAACTGCTGCTGCTGCTGCTGACCACCGCGAGGACCCCCATCGCCACCACCATTTTGCCGGCTGCCGCCATTGTTGCCGCCGCGGTTCTTGCCATTATTTTTCTTATTTCTACCCTTTTTGCCGCCACCGTTGTTGCGGTTTTGGCCCGAGTTGTTGGAATCGGAGGATACACCGTGGACTCGGTCATCATGACTACGGGACTAGCATCGGTAGCCGCTCGTTTTGTCATGCTTGCTTCTTCGAGTGTAAGCATAGAACGAGTCTTATTAATTTGTGAAAGCGGATTGCTTTGCCGAAAAAGCGTTCAACACCATTATAGGCCTCGGAGAGGCCGGAAACCATTTGGAGGACCAAATGATCATTCGAAACTGGCGCGCCAACATTGCGAAGTTGGTCTGCCAATTTCTTTGATCTTTTGCAATAAGCCGAAACGTTAGGGAAATCTTCCATATTGGCGTGGGAGAAATCCTGCTCAAGAGTAACGGCTCTAGAATTTTGATTATCTTGGAATATATCACACAGTCTATCTCAAGTCGCTTGTGCGGTAGCGTCAGGCTCAATAATTGTTTGCAAAAGGTCGGTAGAAATTGTGGAATATATCCACTGGATGACTGTGGCATCAAGAGTCATCCACAACTTAGGATCATCCTCGCGTTCTAGCACCTCCGTATCCTCAGGAGCCGCGGGGATTATGTGATGGATGACTTGATGCGATTGTGCGTGAATTTTGAACAGTTCGGCCCACGTCGCATATTGGACGTTTTCTATTTCAAGAACAAGAGGGATGTTATTCTTGATGTTAGACATTGTAAGGGCATGATGAAACGTGTTCCGGGATGTAGACATATTGATATAACAATATGTGATTGAGGGATTTAGGAGAAAAAATTTGGGAAGAGATGAGAGACCGTCGGGCACGAAATCCGAGAAAGAGGGCTCGGAAATCGAGGCAGGTCGCCAGTAAAGAGAGGAGGTCGACGAAAATTATGGAGAGGGATAAAAAACCTAGACTTCTGATACTATGAAAGAAATAATCCATTGATTATTTTCATTGATTGAAAAACTATTTATACAAGTTACATATTTTCATAATAGGAGAATCATATTCCTATTCTACTCATAAAACCTTATTCTACTTGGATACTAACTATACATTTATGGTAATATAAATATTATGATAAGTGTACAATACTAATTACATTACAACATTACCTAAATTAAAATACTAAATATTACCTAAACTACACGGTACAAAGGGGAAAATCCGAGAGCCAACCGAAAGCCAAATATACACAATATACACATGTATATTGTGGGTATATATATTATGTATATTTAACAAATTCAAAAGATCTCTCTAAATTTGGTTTACCAAAATCGTCCAACAATATTCTAAATCTATTTGTCCTTGCTATTGGAAATAATGGAATCCAATAGCATTCATTGCATCCCCTCTTCCTACTAGCCTTGTATGCATATTCTCCTAAATAGTTTTTGAAAATTTTATGATAATATATATATATTATATATAATTAAGTTTTTTTTTTAGCTTCACAGTAACATGCTCGCATTGTCTCACCATAAACTAACAAAATACGATAAATCAAAGTTAAATAGTAGTAGAGCAACATTAGCAATTTTCCTTGTACATAGAACAGTTAAAATACTACTACATGCTTGTGTAGCTGCAAAGCTACTTTCTTGAACATCCAAAATAACTTTAGTCATACGGCTGCGCTATATGAACATAACAGATGTATGGGATTTGACGGATCGAAGGATCCCTAGAGAAGTGCGAGGTAACTAACTAATAATGTGTCATTATTCTGAACCTACACCTCTTGCTGGAGACTCTAAAGTCTAAACCTAACAAGACTCTAAACCTTCTGGACACGCATCACACTCACCACCATCAGACTCTTGCAGAACAACCTTCAGAATAGCCCGTTTCTTCTTCACTCATGTAGAAAGCCTTTGATTCCTTACTAGACATGGTTTTAACATTGTTAAAGGCATTTAGTTTTTCCTCTTTTCCAAAAAATGAAACTCCAAATGTATACGAAGTTTCTTGAATTGATTTTTTAGATAATGTACCACCGACAAGCAAAATATATACAACCACTTTTTTTTAGCAACCAAAACAATTTCTCTGAACAATTATTCCTATTCTTCCAATCTTCCCATTCTTCAAAATTTTCTTTTTCTTTTTTAGGGTTATTTCCCCCAGATTTTCTTCGGGTTTCTATGGCTTTCTTCAAAGAAAGGAATTTGTGGACGGTGTTGGCAGTACATTATAGGTATTGGCGGTATAAAATTAAGTTTTATAAATCTTGTATTTATTAAAAAAATTTACTTTTGCAGAATCAAGTAATATTCTTTCACGTGTTTTGTATTTCACTCTTTCCTCTTTTGTATTCACATTTTCTGCAACTATTTTTCCTTGTTCTCGTCTTATTTCTTGTTGTTCGGCGATGGTGTCATGACGTGCTTTGTGTTGTTGAGTATGCCTTGTTGATTGTGTGGCATCGCTTGGCTGGTCCTGACCAGGATCCGGCTGATCCAGTGCTCAACCACTTCCGTTTATAGAAAGCTACCATTCAGGCAAAGATAAAAAATTCATATAGATGAATACATCAGGCAAACTGGGGAAGGAAGATAAATCAACAGACTTGCTTGTAGCGCCTCAGACATGTCAGATTCTGTAAAATTTGGCTTTTCTGGTTTTGTGCTGACATAATGCTTGGCGAAAAGTAAATTAGCTGCTTTGGCTACGGCAGGTTTCGAATCAGCAAAAGAGACAAACTCCAGATCTACATGCTTGTGGCTCAGAAGAGTATCGGCAAAGGAAACATGCTGCAGTCATTAGTACAATATTATTTAGATTTAACTTTAAACTGAGACCTTAATGGCATTTGCAGTAAAGCATATAAACTTAATTATAACAATATTTCGTTTGATCCTATCACTTAGTTTTGTGGCTCTTTGTCACTTCCCATTCAATCTTTCAGGTCTGCAGTGTTCCTAGTTTTTTCTTTCTTGGGGGCAAGACTTTTGATTGTAAGATTTTTATTCTACAAAAATAGGTCACAAAGGTCAACCACATAAGCCAACTTGTAAAAGTTTAACTTTTTTATGTACAAATAATCTCTTCCCCTCCACCCCTACCCAACCCCAATATAACCAAAAAAGGAGGAAAATAACGTAAAAATTATATAGAGAATCTGAACTTTTTTTGTTTATCATTTCTCATTCTTCTTTTCAAGGTTCAGTTTCATAGTCCATTATATTTGTAAAATAGCACCGGTGACGATTCATGATTCAAATTGGCATCAGATAGCATTCGTCTATCTGAATGAACTGTCCTAGGCGTGTCTGATGATAAGACTTGCAACAACAACAACATACCCAGTGAAATCCCACAATGTGGGATCTGGGAGGGTAGAATGTACACCGACCTTACCTCCACCTTGGTAGGTAGAGCGGCTGTTTCCAGGAAACCCTCGGCTCAAGACAAAGCATAATCAGGCAAAACAAGCAAAGCAAAACAAAGTATGAGAAACGGTCAGACGATGCTAAGACTTAACACAATGAAAATTACTAGTGGATAAAATCTTCTGAGTAGTTAAGTAGTTTATCATTATTGAACTAGATAGAGCATAATCAGGCAAAACAAGCAAAGCAAAACAAAGTATGAGAAACGGTCAGACGATGATACGACTTAACACAATGAAAATTACTAGTGGATAAAATCTTCTGAGTAGTTAAGTAGTTTATCATTATTGAACTAGATAGAGACATCTTTGAAAATAATATATCCTAGATCCAGAAAATGTATAAAATATACGTCAAAGTCAAGGTGAAAAAATCGTACAGCCACCCCCTTCCCAAATGCCTTTGTACTTTTCGAGGGTCAACAGCCTAATGTTCTGAAATGAGAAAATTTGAACTCATAGTATCCCTTACATAGTTTTTCAATCTCTAACTTCTCAAATGACGAATTTATCTTGTCAATTTTTTATTCCAAAGCTGTCAAATTATTGCAGAACTCAAGGAAATCACGCGATGGATAGAGTAGTCTACTATCTTCCATTAATCAGATTCCTCACGGATATGATTACTCACAATAAGTCAAATTTTTTTCGGCAGAAATCAAGCTAGAGCGCAAAACATGATTTGCAGGTGGGTCCTGTCAGGATTTAATTTCCAACACGAATGATGCTTCGCGTGAATAGACCGGGACTTAAAAGAAACTAATGAAAATAAAGGTAAATATGTACCATAATGCAAAAGTAACATCAGCCATAAGTCCAAAACTAGCGAGGAACTTGATAATACCTCAAGCAAGGTTCCATGATCTGATCCTTTTACAATGGCTTTCTGGGACTTGTTCAATCCTTCTATAATAGCTTCCTGGGACTTTTTCAGAACTCCTACAATAAGCAATGGCTGTGGGAATCATATTTTTAGCAGTCTTGTAGATCATCAAAGAGCACATGAACAATCTGTTTATTACTTTTTTGACAACCTTACCTTCTCTATCATAGAGGCAGATGCTTTTTATACCAATAGATGCAAGCCAACGCAATAATTCAACAACTTTTGAAGTTTGGCGAGCTTCTTCACTCTCAATCACAACAGCCAGGTAGCGCACTTTACTAATGTTAACGGCATTGTAACTCCTTAGCAGCCCACTAGAAATAAGAGTATTCTCCACCATATGAGCTATGCCCAATACAGAGTACCAAACATTGATGATCAAGTGTAAGATGAGCCAGACCAAATGAAGTCCAAGGTTACCACACTGAAATAATGTCCAAAAACCAAAAGTAAGCTAATATATAGATATTAAGAAAAATGAATAGTATGCTCCTTCTAAACAAAGAATGAATCTTTAAACTACAATCCCCCTAAAAGCTGATAGCCGTATCGTCATATAGGTTAAGAGAGCGAATTGAGGAAAGGGACTACTGCTTTAGCAATTTGTTTTAACTTAGAGAGCTGAGAAGCATGATAAACAACTTTTCATTTCATAGAGGACAAAACTGCAAACCATAGGTGGGCATTGTTGTGTTTTTAGTAAATGAATTAGATTCAGCCACAATATGATGCCAATCATCTCTTTCATGTTTTACTACTCAATCCCAAAGAACATGAACACACAACTTTGTAAAACAAGGAATTGGTTTAGTGTGACTAAAGATACCCAAAAACTAAACACAATCAGGTCGAAGCTCAAAGGTTAGCACCCCTTCCCAAAACATTTGGCTTTTGGGGGGTTGCCTGGGGTAGGGGGGGATTGAGGGGGGGGGGGGGTGAGGATACAATGGTGGATAATGTAGGACTAGGATCTCACATCAACTTTTTACAACCAAAACCAAATCAATTTTTCACAATATAACTCATTTGTTGAGGATTCATAGGAAGCACTACATATATTTAAGGTATACAGGTAAACTTTTAGTATGACTCTGTCGTCTCCTTTGAAATATCTAGTACTGTTAAGATTCTTTATACTTAAATTGAGCTAGTCTATATATAAAACACACACACACACAGATACTTTGAATCAACATAAATGGGACAGGAACATTAACCAAACTTATGTGTCTTACCACAGATGTCCAGCTTAGAATTTTCTGCACCTCATTCCCTAAACCCATTGATCTGCAAATACTTCAAGAAATAAATAAATTGATATTCCCCACACAAACTAGCAACAGTTGGTATCAACAATCACACATACAAGAAAAGATAACTTTATACTATCTGACATTGATTTTAACCCAAACAAGAAAATACAATAACAAGATGCAAAGTAACAAACTTTAGCAATTTGGGACTGGGAAAGCTTAAAAAAGAACCTAACTTTGAACTATTTTCCCTCAAATAAAATAAACCCATATTAAGAAAACGGTGTTCCCAAAATTAGGCAAAAGAGCAGTGAGCAGCATAACACTTTGAAGAAAAATAAGTAAATAAAATTTTTGGAGAAGGGAAGAGAGAAATTTTAGAGGGCAATGAGAATAATACCTATATTTGTTCCTAAAATGAGGGAAGTATTGGGTCTCACACATAGAAGAAATACAAGTAGGAAGCCGTTGTGCTTCGTCTGCCTCTATCTAATAGATGGTTTGAGAAAAATAGCACGTCACCCTTTTCAGTGTGAGACTATGTGGTGACTGTTTACGAGGCTGTTCAAAAGACTTACCACCTTGTCTGTCTAATATAGAATTAGGAGGCTTTTATGAAATTTTCACCTGTCTCATCTAGGCCTGGCCAGTGGGCCGGGCTCGGGTCTGGCGGGCCGGGCGGGTCGGGGTCGGGTCTGGCGGGGTCGGGATTGGCGGGACTAGCTCCAGTCCCGTCTCGATCCCGTCGGGGTCGGGTCGGGTCGGGGCGGGGCGGGGCGGGTTCCCGCGGATTTTTTTTTTTTTAATAACATACGTATAAAAATAAACTTAATAAACAAGACAAGATAGTGTAATAAAAACATCTGAAGGCTGTTTTTGTGCCTCTTATATTATTTAATTCACATATGATTTTTTTGCAATACAAATACAATTGTCTAAAATCTAAATTGCAACTTTGTGGTGTTGTCCAAAAGTTGCAAATTACATAATAAAATTGTAATTAAAAAAATTACATTCTCAAAAAAACCTGTTCTAATTGCTTGATAATTTCCTGTGGTTCTTCGGTTGGAATTGGTATTTGTTGGTCAAATTGATCCATGTCGCTTCCACTACCTTCGGATAAGATTTCGTTGTAGTTTTCGTCTTCTTCTTCGTTGATCTCCGGTTGACCGCACCTTCTCCGCTCCGCTCGTATCCAATCTCTGAATAATACCGCAATTTCCAAAGTGTCTCGGCTAATGAGTGTTTGTGGTCTCCTATTTGATATCGCCGCGAGAAAAAGCGCTTTCGAGACGCGATTGATGACGCTTGAATGTTCAAAACATCTCGGGCCATCATTGAAAGTGTCGGAAAGGTCTTCTCATTCCCCCTCCAGTATTTCAGCAAGTCTTCATGTCCATCTTCATTGATAACTTCTTGGTACGGTACAGAACCCTGCAAAACAAAAATATCCAACTCGCTAATTTGGTTAGTAGCGGTATGGCCGCACATTCTATTTCTGAGGCTTTCAATACTAGCCGCAGAAACAACATGTCTTTTGTGAGGTTGTGTTGAAGATGAAGAAGATGGTATGGAAGCCGGTAAGTTACTAGCATTTTCTTGTTGATAAAACTTATATATTTTTTTGCATTGGTGTTCTACGCTAGACAACACTTCTTCTTTGGTTTGTTCAATAGGTGGTGGGTGATTTAGATTTTTGGGACTTGGAGGTGGTAGTACTTCTATACAATCGTAAATAGTTTCAATTAGTAATTTAGTACCGTCTATTTTAATAGTCGAATTTAATACAGCACCAATAATATAAATAGTGGGAATAGTAATAAAATATTTTTTTATTTTGATAAATATTTTTTTAATAGCTGCCATATAAGCTGGTTTTTTCATATATTCACTAAGTAATAAAAATATTAGAGTTATATAAAACAACATAGTTGAAATAGTAGGATAATATATACCGAAAAATTCTTTTGTTGCTTGAAAAAATTTCTCTAAAAATACAATAAGTTCGGAAATTTTTATCCAATCACTATCTACAACCATATCAGTTGGATTTTGATTATGAGAGTTAAAAAATAAAGTTATAGGTTTTCTATAGTCATAAGCAACAAGTAGTTGCTCGTATAAAGAATTTCACCTAGTGGATACTTCTTCTGGAATTTTTCTATAAGGTAGTCCACAATCGTGACAAATTTTTTATATTCTTTTCTTCGTTGTACTCTATTACTTTTAAAAATAAAGTTTATAGCAAATTGTATTTTACTAAGAATGTCTTGAAAAAGTGATAGACCATCATTTACAATTAAGTTATATATATGGCACACACATTTTATATGAAAATGATCTGGAAAAGATGGAGTTAAACTATTTTTTAAAATGGTAATAGCGTAATTGTTAGAAGAAGCGTTATCAAATGTAATAGTCATAATTTTATCGGTTATTCCATAATAATGGCACACTTGATAAATATTATCTGCAATAAAAGTACCAGTGTGCCTATCATCTATTTATCTATACGCTAAGATACGTTTTTGCATAGACCATTTATAATCTATCCAATGACAAGTTACCGTTAAATAATCATGGCCGTTAGTACTACGACCTATATCAGAAGTGATAGATACTTTGCCATTAAAATGATATAATGAATAACGTAAATATTGTTGATATTCATGTGCGAATTTAAATACATCTCTCTTAACAGTTGATTTAGGAAAACCGTTAAAAGCAGGATTATATATATCTCTAATATAATGAATAAAACCGGGAGATGAAGGAAATGAAAAAGGCAAACCCTCCACAACAACTAATTTTGATATTGCTTCCATATCTCTATGTTTATTGTATTTAGGGCCTACAATTCCCCCCGTCATATGGTTAATTTGACCATGTACTTAGTCCGGGACAGTATCAGTATGTGAACCTTGTTCCGATGGAGCGGACGTTTGCGCACCCAGTTTTGAAGCCTGGTATTGGGCATACCTAGCTGGATGAGCACTTACTACGTGTCTAATTAAACCCCCGTCCCACCGTGACCTTTTCCAGTTTTAAATTTTAAAACATTTTTACAAATTTTACATATAGCTACTTGATTCTCTACGTCCCTATCAAAAAATGTTCATACATCTGATTTTAATGGTCGTTTTACTGGACATCGTCTCGTACTAGGGGGAATATGAGGCATTTCAGTTGAAAGTACACTAGTGGGTGTGTTGTCATCAACATTAGTGGGTGTATCATCTAGATCATCGTCTAAATTAAAGTCTTCTTGAGTTCCAGAAAATAGCTCCTCGTCTAAATCTAATGGTATTGTAGGAAAATGTTGAGTATCAACAAAATCATCCTGTGTAGGAATAAGATGACTAGAAGAAGTACCCTTGCCCTGGTTGCCCCTACTAGAAGAAGCACCATTACCCTTACCCTTAAACATACCTCTTAATCCTTCCATTTTAATTATGATAATAAATAACTAAAGATAATAAAATTAAGTGCGCTAAATAAAATAAACAGACAATAATAATTTAATGAAGGAACAAATGTACCAAACGCCGACGTAACGTCGACGTGTAATCGAGAGGTTGAAAATTGAAAATTTGCTCGATGGAAAATTCTCAAGCTAGTTGTCAACTTCACTCCTAATTCCCAAATGAATAAATAAAATTGAATATTTAGTAAACAATGTAGACTTGTAGAGAGATATATTGAGAGATTAGAGAGATTGTAGGAAGATTTGTGAGAAATATGAAGAGAAAATGAGTTATTTATAATTGAAAAATTGGGTTAAAGTGTAAATATAATAAGTTATGGGTTAAAAATAAATATTAAGGGGTAGGGGGGTTGGGGGAGGGGGAGGCCAGAAATGGCCGTTGCCCAACGGCCAAAATCTAAAATGGTCGTTGGTGCAACGGTTATATTTGCAAAGGGGGCTCTCGGGTGGGCTCGGGGTCGGGCTCGGGACGGGTTCGTGACGGGCTCGGGGCGGAGTCGGGTTTGGCGGGCCTGGGGCGGGAGGGACGAGACATTGTCCCGTCCCGAGTTCGAGTCCCGCTACCGTTTTTTTTTTTCTCGGGATCGGGTCGGGCCTTCCCGGCCCATTGACCAGCCTTAGTCTCATCCAACATATTTTCTTTGGGTGGGGGTTGGTTGGTTGAGGGGGGGGAGGAGATGAGTGGAGTGAGGGGGGAGGAAGGTGCAGATTCTTGGATTGTGGGAATGTGTTTTGCAGGCTGTCATCAAGATGCAATTTTCGTTTTCTTTTCCGGTTTAATACTCGGTATATGAATTTATTTTTAGGGTAACTAGTGCTTTTAGTCTATGAAATATCAACAAATTTAAATGTTTTAGATACTCTTAATAATTTTTATCTAAGCATATTTAATATTTAATCTTTCAATAAAAATTCTACTTATACTTTTGTGTGAAGAAGAGAAAAGGCTCACTATGTCCCTTAATTTATCAGCAATGTATGTAACAAAAATGATCCCTTTTTGGGTAGGTCTGAAATGGTTCCTTAACTATACTTTTTTAGTAATTTTGTTTCTTTAAATTTATAAAATGTGATTACTGTTAGATATTACAAAAATTATGAAAAAACTATTTAACCAAAAATACCAAAAAAATATTAAATCTCTATGTGCAACACAAACAATTACACCTGACAAAAATTAAATGAAAAATAATAGAAGTTACATCTTAAAAAGTTGCATAAATTCCAAGAATTAACAAATAATAGTGATTATTACACTTACAAATATGAGTTCGTGTTAAATCTTTCTTGTGACAGTTCTAAACTTGTTAAATATTTAGCGCCAATAAAGTGCTCACCTCTAACAAACTTAAATGTCATATGCATGTCAACAGTGGCGGAGCCACATGCATCCAACTCCTTCGCTGAAAAATTAAATTATTTTTTATCTATGTATAATATTGACTCCTTTTGACTTCTTTGTGGATTTATTTCTTTATATTTTGACACTCCTTAATGAAAATTATGACTCCATCACTGCATGTCAATGCATATGTTTCATGTCAAGTTTACACAAGACATACACACAATATACGATGATATACACACTTGTATGTACTTGTATTTCATTCCACCTTCAAAGCACCACCACGACCACCACCTACTCCACCGTAATAATACAAAAGAAATATTTTAGATCTGTTTCACCAGAACTATTTCACTAGAGCAAGATTGTCGAAGAAATCAGAAAATAATAAATATTTTTTGCTCAACACAAAATAGTCAATTAGTCATAACTCCAAATATTTCAGTTGTAAATCTCAAAAACCTTCGCACAAGTTCTTCAAACAAATCAATTGATTTTTAATTTTGGAAGCTCAAAAGAGTATTTTTGTGGAGCTTGAATGTTTCCAACTGAAATATTTGAAGTAAAGGAAGGATTCAAACTCAGTATTCATCAATTGATGTTAGCACAACAATATGTAACTATAAAAGAAACGCTAGAGGAAACAGTTCGTCAAATTCTACCAAAGATAATAGAGAACGTGAATGAGATACCGGAAGGAGAGAGAAAAGTGAAAATATCAAAAGGGATTAGATTTAGAATAATTGAACAAAAAATCAAGGTTATATTGGGTAATTACTTAAAATTCCCTATAAAAATGATAAGTAATTAGGAGTCATATGGTGTAAAATTATCCTATTTATTTACTCATTTTCACTCAAGCTCTTTATATATTTTGGTTTAGGAAAAAGAAATTTTCCATTTAAGGCCCATCTAAAAATGCATGTAATTTATTGTATATTATTACTATCATTGTTGTTGCTGTAGAGGCCCATATAGTGTCATACTGTAATAATCTAGAATAAAATGCATGATTTAGCCCTTCAAACGGATTGTTCTTTAATTTTCCCCTTCAAGTGAGTTAATCTTTAATTTTTGCCCTTTAACAATGAGTTTATGTCTAGCGGATCGTCAGTTCTTTAAGGCATAACTTGTAGAATATTATGATGTAAAAATATAAATTTATAATCCGTTAAAAATTTACTATTTGTTATGAGGTGCAAAAATTAAAGACTAAGCACAAAATAGGGGCTTAGATGTCAATGACCCTGTGAAGAAGAAAGGGAAAAAAATAAGACTGTAGTCTAATTAAGAATTCAGCTCTTAATATTAGCTGTTTTGTTATCATAATCATCTTAAGGCTCTAATCAGACAAACTGGAAAGGGGAAAATTTGAGAAAACTTGTGTGATTAGGGAAGACATAATTAGCTTGTAACTTAGAGAGGAAGGAGTTTCAGTCATTAATATCGAGACAGAACAATTCAAAGTTAAAAAGGTTGGAGAATCTGATGCTATAGTTACATGTTTTTTTTTCTTGGATATCTTTTGAATTCAACTTTTGACCACGAGCATTTGTCAAAGAAAAATATTCATAATTGGTGTATATCACGGGTGTGGCACGATTTAGTGTAGTATATTAGGTAGGATTTGTATTAAATTAGAATTGTACACTTACCATAATTGTATAATTATTGTACAAGTAGAATAAGGTTTTGGGAGTAGAATAGGAATAAAATTTTCCTATTATGAAAATTGTAAATTGTATATATATTCTTTCATTAATAAAAATAATTAAAGGATTATTTCTTTCATGGTATCAGAGCTCTAGATTGAAAATTCCAAATTTTCCGTCGGTTCCGAGCTCCTCCCCTCGGTTTCCGTTCAATTTCCAATCCTCCATTCTCTCTTCTAAACCCCACAATCACCTATTGTTCTTTCGTTATGTCGACGTCAAAGAACACGTTTCACCCTGTCCTTGTTGTTACTAACATCAAGAATCGCATCCCTCTTATTATTGAAATAGAAAACGTCCAATACGCGACGTGGGATGAACTATTCAAAATTCACGTTCGCTCGTATCAAGTCATCCATCACATAATTCCCGCGGCTCCTGAGGATACGGAGGTGCCTAAACGCGAGTATGATCCTAAGTTATGGACAACTATTGATGCAACCATCCTTCAGTGGATTTACTCCACTATCTCTACCGACCTGTCGCAAACGATTATTAAGCCAGACGCTACGGCGATGACTGCGTGGAATAGGCTGCGTGACATATTCCAAGATAATCGAAATTCCAAAGTTGTTACCCTTGAGCAGGAATTCTCCCACGTCAAGATGGAAGACTTCCCGAACGTTTCAGCTTACTACAAAAGGTTGAAAGAATTGGCGCATCAACTCCGCAACGTTGGTGCGCCCGTTAGCGAAGATCGTCTTGTTCTCCAGATGGTTGCTGGCCTATCCGAAGCCTATAGCGACGTTGGAACACTTCTTCGTCAAAGTAATCCTCTCCCAAAGTTCTATCAAGCCCGATCCATGCTTACTTTGGAAGAAGTCGGCTTGGCCAAAAAGGTGGCTACGAGTGCAAGTCCCGTGGCCATGATGACGTCCTCCCCTAATTCTCAGAATTTTGGTGATAATTCGAGCCAAAACCGTTCTCAATAGGGCGGCAAAAACAATCTAAAAAATAATGGCAAAAATCGCGGGGGCAAACGCAATGGTTCCGGCAGTGGTGGCAGTAATAGTAGTGGGCCCCGTTCCAGCAATAGTAGGCCACCGTCCCACTAGTCCTAGCCATGGGCCCCGTGGCAGTGGCCCAACAGCCCCTATCCACCTATGTTTTCAGCGCCTAGGCAGTGGCCCAATCAGCCTTCATTTCAGCCCAATACAGTCTGGCCCAATGGTTTCGAAATAATTCTGGGTTAGGGCAGCAAGCAAGTGTGCTTGGGCCTCGGCCTCCATAAGCCCATCATGTTATGGCCTCCACCCCGACCGATATTGAAGCCGCTATGCAAACACTTGGTTTAACTCTCCCGGACCCAAATTGGTACATGGACATTGGAGCCACTACCCACATGACATCCGATCAAGGTACACTCTCGTCTTATTGCAATTTGAGAAACAGTCGTGGCATAATTATTGGTAATGATAATTCAATTTCGATTCGTGGTTATGGTCATAAAACTTTGTCTCCACCCCCCATCCACCTCTTATCTTGAAAAATACCCTTCATGCCCCTAAATTGATTAAAAATTTGTTGTCTGTCCGTAAATTCACAACTTATAATTTTGTTTCTGTTAAATTTGATTCATTTGGGTTTTCTGTGAAGGATTTCAAGACGGGGATGTCACGACCCGACCCGACGGGCCACGACTAACCGCCTTAATGACGTCATTATACTAACCTGTCACACATAATCCAACTAACACTTAATGAGTCTGAAATCTGGCAGTATAACGCTGCAATAACAACATATGCCAGGGTAGGCAAGCCGACAAGGTTGTCTTTACCCCCGAATGTACCTGCCTCCTGAGAAGTCACAACTAGCCAACACAATACAACAGGAAAGCTGACAAGGCTGCCACTAGATAATGTCATATATACACGGGGACACCCCAACACAGAGTACAATAGCATGACTGACCAAAACAGAGTTATAACCCTTATATAAGTACAACCCACAACTGTCTACAGACTTCTATAAGAAGGACAACGACATATGACGGGACAGGGCCCCATCGTGCCCCTAAATATACATAAATCAAAAAATAATTTTTCGTACCAAAATGGTAAAGCTCTGGATCAAAGGCGCTTTCCAAACAGCTGCGCAAGAACCTAAACCGGAAGATCACCAAACTGAGCACATGTACCTGCGGGCATGAACGCAGTCCCCCGAAGAAAGGGGGGTCAGTATGAAATAATGTACTGAGTATGTAAACATGAAATACGCAAATGAGATCATAAGTGGCCAATGGATAACAAGAGATCCAGTATAAAAATCAGGATCCAAATCCAACTGTGCCATAAACAATAAAAGTCAGTTGTGCCTTATAAAAATGAGAGTCAAGTCAAGAAAACATGAATTCCTGTCCATATACATATATATACCTGTAATGTAACCCGGCCCACTAATGCGGGACTCGGTGGAATCATATCATAACCCGACCCATACTGGGACTCGGTGAAGTCATAACATAACCCGGCCCATACTGGGACTCGGTGAAGTCATATCTCATCTATGGATCCATCCTACGTAACCCGGCCCTCTAGTGAGGGACTCGGTGAAAAATGGAAGGCTGTGCACGAACATAACCCGGCCCGGGACTCGGTGAAGTGAAGTAATAACACTTAGCACGAGTAGATTTCATGAGTAACCATATGCAATCAAAATTTTCATTTGACTCTTAATAAAATCATTATAATAATGTCATAATAAACTCTTTACTGAAAAATCATAGGCACTTCTCATAACTAACATCTTTAGGAATTAAACTGTATAAGAATCATGTACGTCCGCCGTACTTTCATTAAATAAAAATCATGCCAAAGAAAGAAGGAATAGTTCACATACCTCTTAGACGAACTAATCAACTCAATATTAGAGTACGTCTCATTTTAGAACTTCAACCTCATATTTCGTCCAAAACAGTCCGCACAATTTGCTCACTGCCCGGGTCCGAAAATCCCCAATATTTTCGTATTTCTTTCCCCTTTTTGTTCACTTCTTCAACTCCAACTGACATGCAAGTGTTCTACAATGTTAAGCCATCATCCCTACACGTTTTTCTTCCAAAATTTCATCCCAAAAATCTCGAAATTTCTGGGCAAATTCTCGGCAAGCAGTGGCTGTTTTTGCCACTATTTTTGGTGAAAAATATAGTCTAAGAAGAGGAGATAAAAACCTTAAATTTTGTTATGGGTGGGGGTTTCTCGGCTGGGCTTGGAGGAGAGAAGAGAAG
Source organism: Anisodus tanguticus (assembly GCA_034509755.1). Lineage (NCBI taxonomy): Eukaryota > Viridiplantae > Streptophyta > Magnoliopsida > Solanales > Solanaceae > Anisodus > Anisodus tanguticus. Next base: position 19,662,605 of record CM067551.1, on the reverse strand, counting down.
AGAGTTTTTGGTTAAGTTAGAATGAAGATGAAGAGGTGAGTGTAGGTTATAAATAAAAATCTGAATTTTTCTTATTACACTTTGGCCCCCAAGTTCTTCAATTAATAAATCTCAAACTCACTTCTTTTAATTCCCGAGAATTTCATAAGCCTCGTATCCTTAATGTCATAATTTTATAATACATTATTAACCCATATCGGGACTATCAATTTTTTATAAGTTTCCAACGTCACCCTCATTGTGACCAACATCTTTCAGGAATCACTTCCTCTTGTATACTAATTTCCGTTATTTGAATCCTATTTCCTTAACTACGTTCTTAATTATCGTCTTAATCTTACGAGGTGTAATATTCTTCCCCCCTTAGAAACATTCGTCCTCGAATGTTCATAATAAGTCTTATGCTAGAAAAATTTCGACAGAGTCTCCTTTATAACTATGTTTATCCACCTATATTCAGCAAACCAACAGGTGCCACACATGGTAACAATATATCACTCATATACAATTCCCAATTACCAGAATCAAATAAGGAGTTAAATTACATTACCTGGAGTCATAGGGAACAAGTAAGGATATTTCTTCTTCATTTCATCTTCTGCCTCTCAAGTCATTTCCTCCCTATTGTTGTTTCGCCACAATACCTTGATGGAAGCCACTTCCTTCATCCGTAATCTCCTGACCTGGCGATCAAGTATGGCTATGGGACTTTCCTCATAAGACAGCTCCTCTGTCACCTGGACATCATCTACTGGAAGACTCTGGAAGGATCACCAATACATTTACGCATCATAGTTACATGAAAGACTGGATGTACCGCCTCCAATTCAGATGGTAGATCCAACTCATAGGCAACCTTGCTTATCCTACGAATGACCTGGTAAGTCCCGATGTACCTTGGGCTAAGCTTCCCCTTCTTGCCAAACCTCATCACACCCTTCATGGGTGACACCATTAGGAACACCCAATCATCAACCTGAAACTCTAAGTGTCGACGTCGATTATCAGCATATGACTTCTGTCGACTTTGTGCTGCTAATAATCTCTCCTGAATGAGCTTCACCTTATCGATAGCTTGCTGAACCATGTCTGGGCCGATCAACTTAGTCTCACCTACATCAAACCAACCAATAGGTGACCTGCACTTCCTCCCGTATAAGGCCTCGTACGGTGCCATCTGGATGCTAGAATGGTAGCTGTTGTTATAGGCAAACTCAATGAGTGGTAAATGATCATCCCAACTACCTCTGAAGTCAATAATACAGGCTCTCAGCATATCCTCTAATGTCTGGATAGTACGCTCTGCCTGCCTATCCGTTTGAGGATGAAATGTTGTGCTGAGACTCACTTGTGTCCCCAATCCCTTCTGGAATGATCTCCAGAAGTTAGCTGTAAACTGAGCTCATCGGTCTGATATAATAGATGTGGAAACCCCGTGCAGTCTCACTATCTCCCTGATGTACAACCTAGCATAGTCCTCAGCTGAGTAAGTAGTCCTCACTGGAAGAAAATGGGTTGATTTCGTCAGCCTATCCACGATAACCCATATGGAATCACACTTCCGCTGAGTGCGAGGTAAGCCTGTAATGAAGTCCACATTGATCACTTCCCACTTCCAAGTCGGGATCTCAATCTCCTGTAATGATCCACCAGGCTTCTGCTGTTCAACCTTAACATGCTGACAATTCGGGCACTGGGCAACAAATTCTGCTATGTCTCTTTTCATGCCATCCCACCAATACAAGCATCTAAGGTCATGGTACATCTTCATCGACCCTGGATGAATGGAATAACGGGCATTGTGTGCCTCTCCCATAACCTGCTGTCGTAGCCCTGCAACATCAGGAACACATAATCTGCCCTCATACCTCAGCACATCATCAAGTGTAACCTCAAATAAAGTCTTTCCCTTTCGGAGAGCTGCATCTCTATACCGGGCCAGAACAGGATCCTCATACTGACGTTTCTTTACCTCTTCCACGATAGAGGACTCAACAACATCCCGAATAAGAACCCCGTTATCTCCCGAATCTGCCAACCGATTCCAAGACTAGCTAGCTTGTGTATCTCACGAACCATCTCCCTTATGTCTGACTGCACATCCGTCAAGCTACCCATGGATCTACGGCTAAGAGCATCTGCCACAACATTGGCTTTCCCCGGGTGGTACAAGATATCAACATCATAGTCCTTTAGCAACTCTAACCACCCCCTATGCCGTAGGTTCAACTCCTTCTGCTTAAAGATATATTGGAGACTCTTGTGATCCGTATAAATATCAACATGAATCCCATACAAATAATGTCTCCAAATCTTCAGGGTATGAATCACCGCTGCTAGCTCCAAATCATGAGTGGGATAATTCTTTTCATGCTTTCTGAGCTATTGGGAGGCATAAGCTATAACTTTGCCATGCTGCATCAATACACAACCTAGCCCAATACCTGAAGCATCACAATAGATGACATAACCATCCGGTCCCTCGGGAAGAGTCAGAACTGGAGCCGTAGTCAACTTATCCTTCAACAACTGGAAACTGTGCTCACAAGTATCCGTCCACTAAAACTTAGCTGCCTTCTGGGTTAGCCTAGTCAAAGGCGCTGAGATCGAGGCAAACTTCTCCACAAACCTTCTGTAATACCCTGCTAGCCCCAGAAAACTGCGTACCTCAGTAGGTGTCGTAGGTCTGGTCCAAGTCTTCACCGCCTCAATCATTTGTGTATCCACCCAAATACCATCAGCCCCGATAATATGCCCCAAGAATGTCACCGAAGTCAACCAGAACTCACACTTGGGAAACTTGGCATACAACTGCTAGTGCTGGAGGACCCTAAGTACCATCCTCAAATGGTCTGCATACTCCTGCTCTGAACGGGAATAAACCAGGATATCATCAATGAATACAATGACGAACATGTCTAAGAACGGCCTGAGTACCCGGTTCATCAAATCCATAAACACTGCTGGAGCATTGGTCAGTCCAAAAGACATCACCCTAAACTCATAATGTCCATATCGGGTTCTGAATGCTGTCTTTGGAATATCTGCCTCCCTTACCCGCACCTGATGATAACCTGACCGCAAGTCTATCTTCGAGAAGCACTTAGCACCATACAACTGGTCAAATAAATCATCAATCCTGGGAAGGGGGTACTTGTTCTTGATGGTTACCTTGTTCAGCTGCCTATAATCAATACACATCCGCAGCGATCCATCTTTCATTCTCGCAAATAACACTGGTGCTCCCCATGGAGATGTACTCGGCCTAATAAAGCCTTTCTCCATCAAGTCTCTCAGCTGCTCCTTCAACTCCTTCAGCTCTGCAGGTGCCATTCTATAAGGAGGAATGGATATAGGTTGGGTACCTGGCAATACATCTACATTGAAATCTATCTCCCACTCTGGAGGGAGACCTGGAAGATCATTTGGGAATACATCCGGAAACTCACTAACTACCGGAACTGACTGAAGAGCCGGTACCTCCGTTTCGGTATCATGCACCCGAACCAAATGATAGATACAACCTTTTCTGACCATCTTCCTTGCCTTGAGGTATGAAATAAACTTACCCCTCGGCGATGTTGCATTCCCTTTCCATTCTATAACTGGCTCATCTGGAAAGTGAAATCGAACCAACTTCTCCCTACAATCAACATTGGAAAAACAAGAAGCCAACCAATCCATACCCATAATGACATCAAAGTCGGTCATATCCAACTCTATCAAATCTGCTAAGGTATGACGGTTATATATCACCACCGAATAATTTTTATACACACGCTCAGCTATAACCGAATCTCCTACCGGTGTAGCTACCTCAAATGGTTCTATCGGCTCAGGTTCTATCCCTATTCTATTAGCAACAAGAGGGGATATGTAGGACAAGGTGGAACCGGATCTATCAAAGCATATACATCACAGAAAAAGACTGATAGTATACTTGTAACAACATCTGGTGACGCCTCCTGATCACGTCTACTGGACAAAGCATATATGCGGTTTGAAGGACCGCCGGAACTAGAAACTCTGCCACTACCTCTACCACGGCCTGCTGGCGTCTGAATACCCCACCCGGTAGGGCGCATAGCTATAGATGACGACGAACCAGCACCCGACCCCGTAGGTCGAGCCATCCCACCTGAACCACCCATGTTGGGACACTCTCTCATCATATAGCCCCGATGGCTGCAAGAGAAGCAAACACCTATGGTCGAACGACATTCCCCAATATGAAGCTTACCATACTGAGAGCACCGAGGATAAGAGAGCCTCAAATGACTAGAGCCCCTGTTCCTCTGAGAACCCGAAGCCCTGGAGCTCTGTCCGGCTCCTGAATACCCGGGGTGGTCGAACCTCCTGCCCGTAGACTGTAGATGAGCACTCTGTGCTGGCTAAGATGAATATCGACCGCTCGTTGGGAACCGTCCGCCTCGAGACTCACCGGAATAAGCCGCCGACCTAGCCCTCTTATGCTGGTCCCTGTCATGACCTCTGTCTGGCTATCGCCCTCTATGTCGGTCCTCAACCCCCTGTGCGTATGCCTGGATACGAGCAATATCCATACCCGACTGAAGAGCCACCGCCATACAACCATCGATCACATAATGGTCCAGCCCCATCACAAAGCGATGCACCATGTCTGCCATATCTGCTACAATAGTGGGTACGTATCTGGCCAATGAATCAAACTACAGGCTATACACACGAATGGTCCTGCCACTCTGCCTACTGTAAGAATCTGTCCACTCTAGTTCTCCTCATCTCTGGAGGCAAGAAGTGACCAAGGAAGGCCCTCGTAAACTCCTCCCATGTAGCTGGAGGAACATCCTCTCCCCTGGACAACTCCCAAGACTCATACCAATTTGTAGCTATATCTCGCATCCTATACGAAGCCAACTCCACAGACTCAGTATCCGAAGCCCTGATTACCCTCAAGGTACGCTGCATCTTTCGGATAAACTCCTGCGGGTCATCATCGGGCCTTGACCCGAAAAACTATGGTGGACTACAGCTCAAGAAATCACGGACCCTCAAACTATCTGCTCTGGGGCCAACTCCTGGTCCATGTCTATAAGTCTGCCCTGCCACTAACTTAGTCAGCAGCTGCACCGCATCTCTCATGGCTCTGTCCTCTGCCCCCGACTGAGGAGCTGGAGGCTCAGGTGCTGGGGCCTCGGAAACTAGTGATGTTGCCCCCTGAACTGGAGCCTCTGGTAGTGGCGACGAAGCAGAGCTCGTCGACTGGGGCACAGTCTCCGGCATAGACTGAGTATGGGACCTGGTAACTCTCTGAATCCGACTAGTATCTCCCGCTGTAGGCTTGCCCTTCTGGGCTGCTATCGCATTCTTCGGAGGCATAACTGTAAACATAGTAAGTCGTCAGAAAGGGATTATCCTAATAACATAGCTCTATTGCACGATCTAAGAGATGAAAGAATAGAAACCAATCCTAAATGCCCTGCAGCCTCCTGCGTATAAGTATGGTGCACAACATACCCATACGCAAGACTCTACTAGACACGGTCTGTAGACATTCCGAGGACTAACTGCTCTGATACCACTTTTGTCACGACCCGACCCGACGGGCCACGACTAACCGCCCTAATAACGTCATTATACTAACCTGTCACACATAATCCAACTAACACTTAATAATTCTGAAATCCGGTAGCATAACGCTGCAATAACAACATATGCCAGGGTAGGCAAGCCGACAAGGCTCCCTTTACCCCCGAATGTACCTGCCTCCTGAGGAGTCACAACTAGCCAACACAATACAACAGGCAAGCCGACAAGGCTGCCACTAGATAATGTCATATATACACGGGGACACCCCAACACAGAGTACAATAGCATGATTGACCAAAACAGAGTTATAACCCTTATATAATTACAACCCACAACTGTCTACAGACTTCTATAAGAAGGACAACGACATATGACGGGACAGGGCCCCGTCGTGCCCCTAAATATACATAAATCAAAATAATAGGGTTCTGTACCAAAATGGTAAAGCTCTGGATCAAAGGCGCTTTCCAAACAGCTGCGCAAGAACCTAAACCGGAGGATCACCAAACTGAGCACCTGTACCTGCGGGCATGAACGCAGCCCCCCGAGGAAAGGGGGGTCAGTATGAAATAATGTACTGAGTATGTAAACATGAAATACTGAAAATGAGATCATAAGTGGCCAATGGATAACAAGAGATCAGTATAAAAATCAGGATCCAAATCCAACTGTGCCATAAATAATAAAAGTCAGTTGTGCCTTATAAAAATGAGAGTCAAGTCAAGAAAACATGAATTCCTGTCCATATACATATATATACCTGTAATGTAACCGGCCCACTAATGCGGGACTCGGTGGAATCATATCATAACCCGGCCCATACTGGGACTCGGTGAAGTCATATCATAACTCGGCCCATACTGGGACTCGGTGAAGTCATATCTCATCTATGGATCCATCCTACGTAACCCGGCCCTCTATTGAGGGACTCGGTGAAAAATGCAAGGCTGTGCACGAACATAACCCAGCCCGGGACTCGGTGAAGTGAAGTAATAACACTTAGCACGAGTAGATTTCATGAGTAACCATATGCAATCAAAATTTTCATTTGACTCTTAATAAAAACATTATAATAATGTCATAATAAACTCTTTACTGAAAAATCATAGGCACTTCTCATAACTAACATCTTTAGGAATTAAACTGTATAAGAATCATGTACGTCCGCCGTACTTTCATTAAATAAAAATCATGCCAAAGAAAGAAGGAATAGTTCACATACCTCTTAGACGAACTAATCAACTCAATATTAAAGTACATCTCGTTTTAGAACTTCAACCTCATATTTAGTCCAAAACAGTCCGCACAGTTTGCTCACTGCCCGGGTTCAAAAATCCCCATTGTTTTCGTATTTCTTTCTCCTTTTTGTTCACTTCTTCAACTCTAATTGACATGCAAGTGTTCTACAATGTTAAGCCATCATCCCTACACGTTTTTCTTCCAAAATTTCATCCCAAAAATCTCAAAATTTCTGGGCAAATTCTCGGCAAGCAGTGGTTGTTTTTGCCACTATTTTTGGTGAAAAATGTAGTCTAAGAAGAGGAGATAAAAACCTTAAATTTGGTTATGGGTGGGGGGTTTCTCGGTTGGGCTTGGAGGAGAGAAGAGAGGAGAGTTTTTGGTTAAGTTAGAATGAAGATGAAGATGTGAGTGTAGGTTATAAACAAAAATATGAATTTTTCTTATTACACTTTGGCCCCCAAGTTCTTCAATTAATAAATCTCAAACCCACTTCTTTTAATTCCCGAGAGTTTCATAAGCCTCTATCCTCAATGTCATAATTTTATAATACATTATTAACCCATATCGGGACTATAAAATTTTTATAAGTTTCCAACGTCACCCTCATTGTGACCAACATCTTTCCGGAATCACATCCTCTTGTATACTAATTTCCGGTATTTGAATCCTATTTCCTTAACTACGTTCTTAATTATCGTCTTAATCTTACGAGGTGTAATAGGGGATTCCTCTCATGAGGTGTGATAGTAGGGGAGATATTTATTCTATCACGTCAACGTCCGCTCTCTCGAGTCAAGTCTTATCATTAACTTTTGCAGCCCTTGTTCCTTCCTTGTGGCATGCTCGTCTAGTTCATCCGGGGTCGTCTATTTTGTCTTCCTTAGATAAAAATAATTTTATTTCTTGTAAGGGTACGCGTAGTACTCCAAGTTGTCAATCTTGTTCTTTAGGAAAAATTGTTAGATTGCCGTTTGTAGACTCAAATTCTCATACTTTAATGTCATTTGATATTATTCATGGTGATTTATGGACATCTCTTGTTCTTAGTTCTTTGGGTCATCGTTATTATGTTCTATTTCTAGATGATTATTCTAATTTTTATGGACTTTTCCGATAGCGAAAAAATCTCACGTTTTTCCACTTTCTTAAAATTTAGAGCATTCGTTAGACCTCAATTCGAACGGGAAATAAAAAATACTCAATGTGATAATGTCAAAGAATATGATAATGGGGTGTTTCGGGAGTTTTGTTCTAATAATGGGATCAATTTTCATTTTTCTTGTCCTCATACGTCTTCACAAAATGGAAAAGCCGAACGCAAAATTCGTACCATTAATAACATTGTCCGAACTTTATTGATTCATGCTTCCGTACCCCTTTCTTTTTGGCATCATGCTCTATAAATGACTACATATCTCCTTAACATACTTCCTATCAAAGGTTTGACGTATTCCTCCCCTCTTCATATCTTATATAATAAGACTCTTTCATATTCCCATCTTAGGGTCTTTGGGTGCTTGTGTTATCCACTCTTTCCGTCCACCACAATTAAAAAACTTCAGGCTCGGTCTACTCCGTGTGTGTTTTTGGGTTATCCATCTAATCATCGTGGTTACAAATGCTTTGATTTATCGTCTAAAAATATCATCGTTAGTCGTCATGTTATTTTTTATGAATCCCAATTTCAGTTTGCTAAAGTGAGTAGTCTCGTGCCTCGTCCGTATAGTTTTTTAGATAACGATGTTTCCCCGTATATTATCCACCATTTATCGGACATGTCCCACACCCAAAATCCACCAGTGGGCCCACTTCCCACTGGGTCTACAGTACTGTCATAGGCCACTGTTCCCAGTCCAGTGATTGGGCCAGTTTCGATAATTGGGCCAGTTACCCAGCCCACTACTAAAACTAGTCTAGTCTCAGGTTCTGCCAGTTACCGTGTTGGGCCAGCAAGCCCACTGCCTGCTGGCCAGTCCGTCACGTGTCCCAATATTTCCCAAAATCCGCCCAATTTTTCTTCGAGTCAAAGACCAATCACTCATAGTCAACGGGGTATTTTTAAACCAAAAAGACATTTTAATTTAAATTCTAATGTTCTTAAATCACCCCTACCCCATAATCATGTGTCTGCTTTAAATGACCCGAATTGGAAAATTGCTATGACCGACGAATATAATGCTCTTATTGATAATAAGACGTGGGAGTTGGTGCCCCGTCCATCTGTTGTTAATATTATTTTATCTATGTGGACTTTTGCTCATAAGGACAATTCTGATAGTTCTTTTGCAAGGCATAAGCCTCGTCTTGTAGGTGATGGTAAGAATCAACAGGTTGGTGTGGATTGTGGTAAGTCATTTAGTCCGGTGGTCAAATCGGCTACCATTCGCATTGTGCTCAGCTTAGCTCTTTCGAAAGCATGGCTCATTCATCAGTTAGATGTGAAGAATGCTTTCTTACATGGTGATCTTAAGGAGACAGTCTATATGCATCAGCCTTTGGGGTTTAGGGATCCCAAATATCCTCATCATGTTTGTTTATTGAAGAAATTCTTGTATGGACTTAAGCAGTCCCTACGGGCTTGGTATAAGAGGTTTGCAGACTATGTTTCGACTATTGGATTTTCTCACAACGGATCTGATAATTCATTGTTCATATAACGTCGTGGTACTTCCATGGCTTATATACTATTATATATGGATGATATTATCTTGACTGCCTCTACTGATGCTCTGTGCCAGTCTATCATGACAATGCTCACTTCTGAGTTTGCTATGAAAGACTTAGGGCCTTTGAGTTACTTTCTGGGGATTGCTATCACTCGTCATGCAGGTGGGCTATTCTTATCACAACGGAAGTATGCCGCTAAGATCATTGAGCGAATTAGTATGTCCTCATGTAAGTCCACTTCCACTCCAGTTGATACTAAACCTAAGCTCGGGGCTGCGGCAGGCTCACCTTACGAGGATCTGACCCGCTATAGCAGTCTTATAGGGGTTTTTCAGTATCTTACGTTCACGAGACCAGATATTACGTATGCCGTACAATGGGTGTGTTTGTTTATGTATGATCTCAGGATTGAGCACATGAATGCACTCAAACGCATTATTCGATACATCCAGGGGACACTTGACTATGACTTACATTTATATCCTACATCTACACTTGTCTCGTATACCGATGTTGATTGTGGTGGCTGTCCAGACACCATACATTCTACGTCTGGCTATTGTATATTTCTTGGGAATAGCTTGGTCTCATGGTCTGCAAAGCGTCAGTCGACTTTATCACTCTCTAGTGCAGAGGCTGAGTATAGAGGGGTAGCCAATGTGGTCTCTGAATCCCGTTGGTTACGTAATCTTCTTTTAGAGCTTCATTGTCCTATTCAGAAAGCTACATTGGTTTATTGTAATAATGTTAGTGCCATCTACCTTTCTGGTAATCCGGTTCAACACCACCGCACTAAATATATAAAGATGGATATCCACTTTGTTCGTGAAAAGGTAGCTCGTGGACAAGTACGCGTCTGCCATGTCCCTTCCAGGTATTAAATTGCAGACATCTTTACCAAAGGTCTTCCCTCGGTCCTTTTTGAAGATTTTAGGGACAGTCTCAGCGTACGAAGACCGCCCGCTATGACTGCGGGGGTGTGATAATTAATGAGTATATACCCGTGATATATACTTTCATAATTCATGTATATCACGGGTGTGTGTGTGGCACGATTTAGTGTAGTATATTAGGTAGGATTTGTATTAAATTAGAATTGTATACTTACCATAATTGTATAATTATTGTACAAGTAGAATAATATTTTGGGAGTAGAATAAGAATAGGATTTTCCTATTATGAAAATTGTAAATTGTATATATACTCTTTCATTAAAGAAAATAATGAAGAGATTATTTCTTTCGATTAGTTATTAATGAAGCTAAACACAGGTACTCTAACAAATGATTCTTTATTTTCTCTATTTATGCCATTTGAAACTTTATTTATTTAATCATCGAAGTGTTTCAATTCTCAACAGTAATTTTTTCCCCTTAACCTATGCAATTCTGTTTCAGTTAGTAGTTCTTAATGAAGGTAAACTAAAGGTACTCTTTGTTGGATATGTAAAGCAATACGGTAGTAAATAAATATTACAAGTGTTCGAAAGGATAAACAAACAAGCTAATATTCAGAACTGTCGCAAGCTTGTTGAGTCTTGAATCTTGATAACATGAAATCAAGAAACACTAAATCTAGATTGTTACAACTGTGGGCTGAGTCGAGAGATGAGTCTCTGTCTTTAAGACAAGATTGCCCCGTATATATGCTTTTACGTTAACGGGCAATAGTCTCCCAAGATAAAACAACAACTAATCAACACTACAAAGCAAATAGGTTGATTCTGACGAAGAAAACAAACACGAAACGACTTGCTGAAGAATGGAAAAGGAAGGAAGAGTTTTCTGTTTGTCCACACGTTTCTGGACAGAATTTCAGTTGTGCTATCTTCTGTTTTTCTCTGTGTATTATATTGTAGTCTCTGCAATTGTGCCAAAAGGCTCCAATATATAGCATAAGGGGAGGGACTCCTCAACTACCAAGTAATGGCAGTTTATGACCATTAGTGAGGGAGTTAATCAGTCAAGTAATGACTGATTTAATGTGCAACATAAAAGAGTTGTTAGGGAGGAGTTAAGATGCAGATTAATGGAGTTTTAACGCTCCAAAAATCAACTCCAACGGCAGGCCGAAACTTTCTGCCTTTCGTCGTTCCCAATTTCAGCTTTCCAGAAACTCCAGGGACCAAACTGTAAATATTAAGCAATTTGGGGTCCAAAGAGATAATAGCGCGTGGCCCGTGGCCCGTGGCCCCGTGACCCGTGACCCTTGACCCGTGACCCATGACCCATGACCCGTGCCCCGTGCCCGCCAATTTTGAGACTTATAAAGAGAACAATTCTTCATTTTTCCACCGATGTGGTAGATTTGTCCCACACCATATTTTCATGCCTCAAACACCTTACTTCGTGGACCAATATCTCTTTTATTTCTCAATGAAATTTGACGATTCTTGGCCCTCCGGTCAGCTACTCACTTAGTAGATTATGCACGTGTGAATAGACAAAGCCTCCAACATACGGAACGCTAGTGTTTAAGTCATTAAATACGGGTGGACGCACTTTCCACCAAAGACAAATTTCCAACACTCTTAACAAATGATTCTTTTTCCAAAGTGAGTCGCACTAACTATCAATTTTTTTCTTTTTTAGAAGGACAACGACGTGTAAAAGATTCTTCATTTTCAAGCTCAATTCAAATATTGTCCAAACGTCTAAATCAACAAAAAATCATCCCTTCTCATCAACAAGAAAGTGAATTACACTTAAAATGATTATGATGAGATGAATATGATCCGTTTATTCTTAATTAGAAATTTGGTTCAACTCATGAGAATTAAAAAATTCTTACCTTATTTCCCCTTTTACACAATGTAAGTTTTGAATTAATTTTGAACTCCAAAAAGAGGGGGGGGGGGGAAGCTAGGATGCGGCAAGGGGTTCATCCCAGCCTTCTCTAGAACTTTTATATATATATATATATATATATATTAGATATTGAATTTTATTAACTTATTTGTGTGTGTTACTTTTTTATATTTTGAATTTCATTAAATTTTAATTCTACCACCATAAACGAATACCAAATACTAGATGAAAAATCAGAAAAAAAGGGTGAGCAGAGAGCATAGAAAGGACAAGAATGAAAAGAGTAGAACAGTTAAAGAAGAAATAAAGCATAGCTACAAATCATGTCACTCCCAAAATCTTTTCTCATCATCTATCACTCTCTCCCCTTTTCTATACTTAGTCCTTAAGACTTCTCTTCTTCATCTTCTAATTTTCTTCACACAGTCTACAACATATAAAACAAGATCCAAAACCCAACTCAATTTTCTATCTTTCAATGGATCAAGATTCAGCTCCTTACATGTTTAAAAAACAGAAACCAAACTGTGAATTAGTTCCAACAAGCCATGCAGCTCCTTGTAAGTTCTATAATAATTTTCCCTTTAAAGCTATGCTAGTTGTAATCCTTCTAGTTGCACTTCCACTTTTATCTTTGGAAGCACCTGAAATCATCACCCAAACTCTGCATACAGGAAATTGGGAACTTGTGGTTCAGCTTATTTTAGTTGGTATTGCTGTTTCTTATGGCTTATTTAGCAAAAAAAGTGCTAATGATGAGACAGAAAATGAGTATTTATATAGTTCAAAGTTTGATAGTAATGTTCAGTCTAGATTACTTGAGGTCCCATGTTTTTTTTATGATGAGGCTGAAAACCATGATGTGTCTGATGAAAATAAAGTTCAGACTTGGAATAATTATCAGTACTATAGTGGTAAGCCAGTAGTAGTTGTTGCTAAAGAAAATGCCGTAATTAGTTCAAGAATTGTTGAAAAGCCTTTGCTTTTGCCAATTAGGAGTTTAAGATCCACTGTTATTGAGCCTAACTCTACTACAACTTCACCAAAATCCATGATTTTATCTCCAAGAATGTTGTCTACTTCACTTTCCTTTTCATCAGAATCAAAAGCCAAGAATATTGATCAATTTGATCACAACATCGCGAGGAAACAGAGTTTTAATAAATCCTCTGTTTCACCGCCACAACCACCATCGCCCCCGATTGTTAAAAAATCTACTTTGTTGAGATCAAGCTCTATCGTAACGGATGACAAGGGTTGTTCTAGTAAGGAACTGAGGAAAAGTACAAAAAGTGTGCCATTTGAATTGAACTCGTACACGGGGAAGTCTGTTCGAACAATTAGGCCGTTTGTTGGGGCTGCAAGAGCGAGAGTATATGCTAAAGATAACATAAATGGAAAGACAGAGAAAGTTGAAGAGACTTATGTTGATAAACGGATGCATGAAAAATTGCATTATGCATTAGAGCCAGCATTGATGGAGTTTGGAGGGGAAGAGAAGAAAACGTTGTCTCTTGAAAAGGTAGTTGTGGAAAATGATGAGGATTTGGAGGATTGCTTTGAAGAGAGCACGGAAAATGTAGATGTAGCAAGTAAGAATAAGAGTGATATGGCAACTGAGGGTGGTCCGGATAATGTTGACAAGAAGGCTGATGAGTTCATAGCTAAATTTAGAGAGCAAATAAGGCTTCAGAGAATTCAGTCCATTCGAACATCGGCTGGGCAGCCTGCTAAAAAACTACTCCAGTAAAATAATCTTGATCAAAAGTGAAGTGATACAAGAGCTACTTATCAGTTTTATGGAGTTATGGTTAGGGATTTATTGACTTGCCATTAGAAAAGTCTTATGGTTAGCTAGTATTTACTTAACATTAGAGAAGTTATCTTTGCTTTTTTTTTTCTTCCTTTTCAGGTTGTGTTTCCAAATTTGAGGTTTCTAGTTTATAGTATAAAAGGATTTTAGCATTGTGATTGCATAATGTAGTTACCTCTGTCTACGCCGGTAATTGGTTTACTAGCATGAGGCACATTGTGGTTATTGCTATGGCATGACATGACATGATAGGAAAGAAAATCTTTTGATTTCCCAGGTTAATGTATTGTTATTAAATAACATGTTATTTGATTTTATTAATCAATAATGCATAATATATATAGTAGTATAAAAGTATCTAAACTAGGTAACTATTCAACCTAATTACAATAGAAAATATAATTCTATCTAAAATAGGAGACCTAATTACAATAGGAATACAATTCTACATAAAAAAAGAGATATACATTTAATGTAAGAATATTTGGTGACTAAGTACTCCGCCTTGTGTAGTCTCTTTCTTCATGCAAATCTACTAGTTGATCCAGAAAGCACCGCCCAAAGGGCCTCATAGAATGGTCACCGGTAGGCAAAAATCATATATTACACCCCCGCAGTGGAAGCGGGAGGCTCATGAACACTGACACTGGCTCGAAAATCATCAAACAATATGTGTGGAAGTCATTAGGTGAAGATATCGGCAATTGATATCTAGAAGGAACATGAAGGACACAAACTTGACCACGAGCCACCTTTTTGCGAACAAAATGAATGTTCATCTCAATGTGTTTGGTGCGCTGATGTTGGATGGGATTGCCGGAAAGATATATCATACTAATATTGTCGTAGTAGACCGGTGTTGACTTTTGAATCGAGCAGTGAAGTTCAAGTAGAAGGTTACAGATCCAACAAGACTCAGAGACGACGTTGGCTACACCTTTGTACTCTGCTTCAGCACTGGATCGGGATAGTGTAGGTTGCCTTTTAGAAGACCAAGACAATAGGTTATCTCCGAGAAAATGCAGTAACCAGACATAGAGCGTCGGGTGTCAGGACATCCACCCCAGTCAGCATCAGAATAACCAGTGAGACAAGTGAGTGCAGACTTGTATAGATGTAAGCTAAAGTGAAGTGTGCCCTAGACGTATCGTAAAATACGTTTGAGGGCATGCATGTATGCTTCCGTCGGATTGTGCGTGTGCAAACAGATTTGTTGCACGTCATAAGATATGTCTGGTCTCGTGAATGTGAGGTACTACAAGGCCCCAGCCAAGCTACGATAGTGAGTCGGGTCTGAATACCGAGGGACGGAATCAGCGCTGAGCTTAGAATTGGTGTCCACTGGCGTGTGGGATGTCTTGCAAGACGTCATGCCTGCACGGTCAAGGATCTCTTCGGCTTCAGCGTATTTCTTTTGACATAGAAATAAGTTGCCAGAATAGCGAGTGATGAAATGCCTAAGAAATAACTCAGGGCCCCCAGATCATTCATAGCAAACTCAGATGAAAGAAGAAACATAATGGACCGGCGGAGGGCATCAGATGATGTGGTGAGGATGATGTCATCAACATATAATAATAGGTAAGCCATGTCTAGACCCTTGTTGTAGATGAACAGGGAATGATCGAATTTGTTGTGTGAAAAACCGATAGAGGAGACATAATCGACGAACCGCTGGTACCATGCTCGAGGAGCCTGTTACAGTCCATAGAGCGATTTTCGCAATAGACACACATAATCCGGATGAATAGGATCTCAGAAACCCATAGACTGATGCATATATACCGTTTCATGAAGATCCCCATATAAGGAAGTATTCTTGATATCAAGCTGATGAATGAGCCAAGACTTGGATAGGGCAATGATGAGGACGGTTCGGATGGTTGCGGGCTTTACGATCGGACTGAACGTTTCATCACAATCCACTTCCACCTGTTGAGACCTGTCATCACCTACAAGACAAGTCTTGTACGTTTCAAAAGAACTAACATATTTCTTTTTATGTCTAAAAATCCACATAGAACGAATAATGTTAGCATCATGTGGACGGGGTACTAGGTCCCACGTCTTATTATCAATAAAAGCATTATATTCGTCAATCATTGCGGCTTTCCAATTTGGGTCGGACAAGGCATCCTTCGGATTACGATGGACATGGGAAGGGATAATTGAAACTAATATGTTAAACATCCATTTAGGTTTGGAAATTCCGTGTATGGAACAGGTTTCCATTGTCCGAGAGCATGTCTCGGGACGCGGGATAGGAGGAAGGGGGTGCAACAGATCATTAGAGATCATGTCGTATATCCACTAGAGGACAACGACATCCAAACGAGACCAAAATGCATCATCAGAAGTCGAAGTCGAGGGTGAATAGGTGGACTTCGATTTAGGAGGGATGATGTGGTCGATAACTTCGTAGACACGACAATGGATTTTGAATAGTTCCGTCCACGAGGAGTATTGACCCTTTTGCATCTCAAGAGTCACAGGGATGAAATTTTTAATGTTGCTGACTGCAAGTGCAGGATGAAATTTGGTTTTGTCAGCCATGAAAGATGAAATTTAGGAGGAGAAGGGATATGGAGTGGTAGAAAAAACTAGGGTTCCGTCATGAGGGGTGGCAGCCGAGAGGAGGTCGGCGACGTGGTGGATATTTTTGTGTAGGGTTAGGCTACTGATACCATAAATGAATATGTTCCTTGACTTTATTCATTAATAATGTACAATATATATATAGTAGTACAAGAATATCTAACTAGGTAACTAATCATCCTAATTATAATAGAAAATATAATTCTACCTAAAATAGGAGACCTAATTACAATAGGAATACAATTCTATCTAAAATAAGAGATATACAATTAATGTAAGAATATTTGGTGAGAGGTAATTAGGCGGGATATGGAGCAGGCGCAACTTACTGAGGACATGACATTAGATAGGGGTTGTGGAGGACACAGATTAGTGTAGAGGGGTAGTAGGAAAAAACCAATATAGGAACTTCAACTAAGAAAGAAGAAGAATAAGAAGAATTGCTTAAGTAAGGTAGTCGCTTCTTTTTTTCGGTATACGTAGTCGAGTGTAGTCCTACTTACGCCTACAAATGGGTAGTTGTATAGTGTTATTACCGTAGGTCCGCTTAGCATATCCTAAGAATAAGCGTAGTATTATTTTATAGCCTTCTGTAGTTTTATTTCTATTGGTATGCGTTCTTTAATGTACTTGATTTATCTCATTTATCTGTGTTAGTTACTGCTTCTTATTTTTCTTTTCCTTTTCAGGATACGTTATTATGGCGTATTCACGTTTGCTGTCAGCATTTTCATACTGCTTTCAATTTTTAAATTTTAATTTTAAAAAAAAAAAATTGACCGGGGCTGACTGTTTTTTCTGCTTGCTTGTCCTGAGCCGAGGTCTCTCGGAAACTGCCGCTCTACCTACCAAGGTAGAGATAAGGTCTGCGTACACTCTACCCTCTCAGAGCCCACATTGTGGGATTGCACTGTGTATGTTGTTGTTGTTAGAATATTTGGTGAATACTCTATTAGTGCTTACAAGTTATTCTGATGTTGAGAGATTAACAAGTACGTATATTCCGTTATATGTTACAACCATCAATTCTTCATTCATGATCAATTTCCCTTCTATATCAGTTCTCCAAGTTCAGAAATTGATCTGGCATGTAGTTCTTAACTACTTTAGGATGCTTGTTCAGAAACAGACGACAACTCCGCCTTAGTCCAAGTTAACAACAAAAATGGCTTTAATGCTTCCGATCAGTATAGTTTAAGTTTCATAGTAACTCCAATGCTAATACTACGTAACAACACCATTAATCTGTATAAGAGCCACATCTCAAGAATCTTTCCTTGAGTATAATTAGTGCCTTTGGTTTGCTTTGGACTTGCAGGTTTACAAGGAAGGAAGACTTTGTAAAAATATTAGTAACACAACTACTTTACCGATGGATGTTCGAAAATATAAACAATTTTCACGGGTTGTTTGTTGTCTGTTTGTTCACTTACTGAAAAAATGTGTGCTTCGGATCATGTCTCATTATTAGGGGTGGCAAAATTAGCCAAGGTTAAATGATTCGCCAAACTCGGATAAGTTTGGGCAGGTCGTTGACCCGCTCATATATTGGCTTGATCCATTTTGACCAGCTCAATTCAGCTCATCTAAAAATTAGATTAATATGTAATCCAAATTGATCCATAAGAAATCTTATCAAAATATTTTCAAAAAGACGTATTTTTCGTTTGATATGTTATATATATAGCCATAATAAATAAAATGTTGTATTAGGTACTTGAAAAATTATAAAAGAACAAATAAGGACATTAAAACTTAGAAAGAATTGGGTGGTTTGGATTATGACCTACTTTTTAGCCTATTTTAGCTTTAACTCATGTCAGTCAAAGTAACTTTTGGGTGGATCATTCTCAGACATTTGACAATTGACCCGACTATTTATTAGCTCAAACGTTTGACCCCTCCAAATTAACCTCGACCTGCCCATGTGACACCTCTACTAGTCATTAAAATCCAAGTTCATTTGAATGTTAGTCCTTTGTAGTTTACATCTTCAAATGTTAAGAGGAACAAAAGTTCATCACTCTGAATAACCTCATGGAACTTATTAGTTGTAATAGTAACTACTAAAAGGAAGAGTAGAATCATGTAAACCTTATCCATCCCTGTCCAAGTATGTCTATATCCTAAAAGTCCTTCAGGCAGCCACAAATTAAAGCAGAGTACACTCTTCCAAATTAAACATTTTCCCATGATTGTGGTTTCCTAGAACAAAAGCCCAGGAAGTTTCAGATTTGGGTTCGAAAGTCGATATCTTAACCCAAACATCTCCTTACTGGACTGTCTACCTAATTGCTTAAAGTCCAGACAACTTTATAGTCAGGCTTGTTCCGTCCAGTAGGTAATTGGACTATCTCGACTACTGTTGTTTCATGCTCATCCCCGTTTCATATATTGGACTAGGGCTTGTCTAATTTATATCATTTCATTTTATTCATACTAGTATGTGAGGAGAGTATACAACTAAATCTTAATTACAATTCATTTGACTATGTGCATTAAGTTTTTGAACTGGCTTTTCCTAGAACTTCACAGGCAAACATACGAGAATGTATGCCAAATCCTTATAACGTAACCACTGTTTCAAGGGCTGGCTAATGGTCATAGTCAGGGGCGGATCTATATAGGACCGTGGGAGTGCCACGCCACCCAGACGCCTCGGTTGAAACTTTGTATATGTATTTATGTATAAGAAATGTTATAAATATTGTTGGAACTTGTATGGAATTAAGAAGAAATAAAGTGATCAACGGACAGAAAATTCGAATCAAAGGTTGCAACTTTTCAGAACAATTACAACATTTGGTATGAATGGCTACAACTGTTCATATGTTACTCTATTTAAAGGATGTTGATCACTTGGTTGGAAATACATACAAGAAGACAGAAAAACTACAATCAATCAATTTTTTTTCACAATTAATGATTTAAGATTGTGGTTTCTACTTCTTCTTCTTCAAAACAAGTTTCTGAATAACACATATAGTAAATTCGCCAGAAGTGAAGTTCTTGTGCTAGAACTCTCACTTAGATAGTTGTATCATCTAGACATACGTCCGTAAAACTGCAGTACAAGTGGGGGCGAATTTTTGTCTTAGGACACTGCATCAAGCAGGCCTCTATCGACACCAAGTTAGTATGTGTTTTCAATTTGCTGAATTCATTGTTGTTGATTTCAAGTTATTTTGAGTTATTATTATATTATTGTACTCAACTCATTTCATTATTGATGATACTAGATTGACAATAACAATCTAAGACAAAAAAAACTCTTCAAAAAAAATAATCAGAAAAGTTCTTTTTTTCTTCTTCTGATTTGTTGAGGTTGCAAAACTTTTCAGAGAATTCAATTTCTTGATTTGCAAAGATGGATCAATCTGGATCGTCAATGGTGAAAAACCATGTTGAGAAACCTGAGAAATTCAAAGGTTCTGATTTCAAACGCTGGCAACAAATGATGTTGTTCTACTTGACAACTCTTCACGTGGCAAACATATTGATTGATGAGGCTCCTATGGCTTTGCAAGAAGGAGAAGGGTAGAATACTCCGACTGATGCGGAGAAGGCTGAAAGACATTCAAACTAGGGAAAGTCAGGAGTTTCTTTGCAGAAACTATATTCTCAATGCCTTGGATGATTCACTCTACGACATCTACTCCACGTTCAGAACGGCATGGGAGTTGTGGCAATCGTTGGAGAACAAGTACAAAACTGAGGTTGCTTGTTCCAAAAAGTTCGTCATCGGAAAGTTTCTGAACTTTAAGATGAGTGATGCCAAGGCGGTTGTCAAGCAAGTGGAGGAACTCCAAATCATTGTTCATGAGTTAGAGGTTGAAGGTATGGGCCTTAACCCGAATTTTCTTGTTGGTGCTATTATTGAGAAATTACCTCCCTCATGGAAGGATTTTAAGGTTTATCTTAAGCATCTAACCGAGGAAATGAATTTTGAGCAATTGGTTCTGAAAATTCGAGTTGAAGAGGATAACCGGAAGAATGAAAAGGCAGATGTGGTTTCATTGGAGCCTAATGCCAACATGGTTGAAGGCAATGCTTCTAAGGCCAAGTTTCAGAAAGGCAAAGGCAAATTTGATGGTGCCAAGCCATCTTTTGCAACCGGGAGGAATGCATTCGCCCCACAAAGGACCAATGCATTAAAAAAACCACAACCAGGACTTTGTTGGGTATGTGGCAAACCTGGACACAGAGCAAAAGATTGTCGCCTTCGCAAGAATCAAGGTGGTGGTGTTGGAGGTTCGAGTAATGTCAACCAATCCAACCGGGCTGAAACTAAAAACCAATTCATTAGGGTTGTGGCAGCTCAAGCAAATCTAGTTACAAATTCAACCAATTGGTGGATGGACATGGGTGCTACAATGCACGTATGTTCTGAAAAGGATATGTTTTCATCCTACCAGGCCATCAAGGATGGAGAACCATTGTTCGTAGGGAATGCTGCTTCTGTGAAAGTGGAAGGGAAAGGGAAGATGACTTTACACTTCCGGGAATGATCTTATGCTCACTAATGTGTTGCACGTGCCTGAAATTTGTAAGAATTTGATTTCTGGACCTGTTCTTAGTAACAAGGGCTTCAAAATTGTATTTGAATCTGACAAATTTGTACTCACCAAGGGTGGGTTGTATGTAGGGAAAGGTTACCTCAGTGAGGGACTCTTCAAACTATCTGTTGTACCTACTAAGGCAATTGCCATTATTAATGAAAAAGCACTAGCACCGCTTCTATGTATATGGTTGATTCCCCTTCTTTATGGCATTCACGATTAGGCCATGTTAATTATCGCTCTTTACAAAGAATGGTGAAGTTAGGCATATTGCCAAATTGCTCTATGAACAAAATGACTAAGTGTGGAGTTTGCATAGAATCAAAATATGCAAGTCATCCTCATAAATCTGTAATGAAATCAAATGAAGTGCTTGGTTTAATTCATAGTGATTTATGTGATTACCAAGCAACCCCATCTCGTGGAGGAAAGAATTACTATATATCATTCATAGATGATTGCAGTAAATTTTGTTATGTATACTTAATACATACCAAAGATGAGACTTTGAACATGTTTAAAACATACAAAGCAGAAGTAGAAAACTAACTTGACAAAAGAATTAAGATTCTAAGGTCAGACAGAGGTGGTGAATATCAATAAAATGAGTTCAAAGAATTTTGTTATACTCATGGTATAGTTCATCAAACCACTGCGCCATATACTCCAAAACAAAATGGAGTTGCCAAACGTAAAAATAGAACATTGAAGAATATGATGAATTCAATGTTGATTAGTTCGGGTGCACCCCTTAGTCTATGGGGTGAGGCGTTAATTACTGCAAATATGATATTGAACAAAATTCCTCAAAAGAAAAATGACCAATCTCCCTATGAGTTATGGAGAGGAAGATCGCCTACTTTCAAACGGATGAAAGTGTGGGGTTGCCTAGCGAAAGTTCAAGTTCCCTTACCAAAGAGAACTAAACTTGGACAAAAAATTGTGGATTGCATATATATTGGTCATGCCACTAATAGTGCAGCATATAAGTTTTTGGTGTATCATTCCTATGGTGTACTAAGTGTGTTAATCCGTTGATGTTTTAAGGGCTGAATCTTATTCTTAATAATACTAAAAGCCTATGGTGGGATAGTACGGACTATTCTTGTTTGGTATTACCTATATGAGATTGATGTGGGATCGCATCTGGGAGAACCGATATGGCTACGTTCTCTAGAAAATCTCATGAAGAAGGAGTTGTTCACGACCGAAATGAACACAACAGTAAGAATTGAAATATGTTAATATGATCTGTGTGATACTTGTTGTCTTGATTTACTACAAAACGTGAATAGTTCAAGACATTTCGTCCACTATTTCACAAAGTAGATCCGATAGGTATTCACTACGAACGGTTCAAGTCCACAAGACACCTTTTCCGATGCATGTCATATCGCGTTGTTCAGAAATAACGAAAAGTTCCTTATTATCTTATTTTCTATCCAAATGTGGGGTATTGTTGATGTTTGAATAGAAAATGTGGGGTATTATTGGAACTTGTATGGAATTAAGAAGAAATAAAGTGATCAACGGACAGAAAATTCGAATCAAAGGTTGCAACTTTTCAGAACAATTACAACATTTGGTATGAATGGCTGCAACTGTTCATATGTTACTCTATATAAAGGATGTTGATCACTTGGTTGGAAATACATACAACAAGACAGAAAAACTACCATCAATTAATTTTTTCACAATTAATGATTTAAGATTGTGGCTTCTACTTCTTCTTCTTCAAAACAAGTTTCTGAAGAACACATATAGTAAATTCGTCAGAAGTGAAGTTCTTGTGCTAGAACTCTCACTTAGATAGTTGTATCCTTTAGACAGACGTTCGTAAAACTGCAGCACAAGTAGGGGCGAATTTTTGTCTTAGGACACTGCATCAAGCAGGCCTCTATCGATACCAAGTTAGTATGTGTTTTTAATTTGCTGAATTCATTGTTGTTGATTTCAAGTTATTTTGAGTTATTATTATATTATTGTGCTCAACTCATTTCATTATTGATGATACTAGATTGACAATAACAAATACCACTCGTGCCACCCGGTTTACAAAGCATTTCTGTGGTGCCAGTGGTTAAACGTCAGGCTTTCCTCAGTGATGTTGCCTAAACAGAAAATGTACATACTTTTTTAGAATTGATCGAATATTATCGCCTGGAACCAATACTCCAAAAAAGCCGAATGATGCACTTGGTTGAATCCCGAGTTATTTAGCTAAAGGATCAAGGATCGATCTCCCATCCCACTTTTACTACTTTCTTTTTGCTCCTTTTTTAGTGGCGCATCCATGTCTTAGAAATCCTAAATTCACCTCTGGATGCCAACTGTTGTTTATGTGAAGAGGTTGCAGCTGAAACTCAACTCCATCTATTTGCTAAATGTAGATACATTACTGAAGTGAGGAGTGCACTATCTGCCTGGTCAGGGATACCTATCCAGCAGAGAGGTGTTACACAGAAAGAATTAAAAGAAGACACTGGAGGCAATTTCAGAAAGAAGTAGCCGCTGCAATATGGGGAGCCATGATCTATAATATTATACATGACAAACTAGGAATTGGAAGCTTTTCAGGAACACAAAATATATATATAAGTTTTGTTATAGCACAAAGTCAAAGGGAGATTAGGGAGAGGATAAATCTGTTGCACTTCTAAAAAAGAGCTCAAAAATGTCATTGTTTGATTCAAAGATTATGTAACTAGTTTTTGGTCTTTGCCCAACCTCTGAGGTGATCGTGACACCGGATGCTCTTTAGATTTGTAAAGGTTTTTTAATGTCAATGATAATATTCACAATTTATTAACAAAAATCTAAGAAGCTACTATTATATACAATTTTTGATTTTGTATTCGATCTCAAAAAATTAAATCCTTATTTTTTGTTGTATTCTTAGCCCATTTATCCAGCTTTGATAAATTAATATGTGAACGCAGGAGTCGAAGAGCAAAAATCCCGCAAAATGAGGAACTAAACTCCAAAAGCATTAGGAAATGCTGTCTGATGACTCAAGGTTGTTTTTAAATTCCCTTAACCTATAGTTTTAAGAACAATCATATGAAATTAAGGTATCGAACAGATAGGTGGGCCTGAATTTTGGAAGGAGTACATATAAATGGGGGCGATATTAACTCGCCAAAAATAAATTAGACGGAATAAACTGGATCAAAATGAGTCATAATTTAATCCACCCAACTTTTAGCAAGTTTTTCTTTCTTTATTTGTTTGTTATAATTTATTTAATAATATAATAATTATTTTTATAATAGCTATACACATAACATATCAAATATATAAAAAAATTCTTAAAATATTTTGGTAAAATTTCTCATAGACCAATATGAACTACATATCAACCCAACGCTCAAAATTAAGCGAATTAAATTAATCATATCTTTATGGGCTAATTTTTTCAATCCAATATTAGATCAAAAGACAAAAGTTATTGTTAAGAGGCCGAGATGCAACTTTAGTTGATTGTGATAAAGTAATTGGGTATCCTTGCATTACCTTTACATCAAAAAGCACTACTCTTCTCCAGTCCCCCACAAATAATTATGTTGAAATGGGAAATAAGGAACTATTACTAAATAGAGTAAAATGAGTTAGTCAGTAAAAGAAAAAATGGAGGGTCAACAATAAAAGCAAGAGATTTTGCAGACCCACCAAATCCCTCCATCCCCAACAACCTTATCTCAACACATTATTCCTCTCTACACATTATGGTACTCATATTCACATTTTGTCATTGTCACTTTTGTCTTCCAAGTGTATGATAAGTGTCCATTTGACCAAATTGCCCTTGCGAGATGGCCGTTGGGCCCCACATTTTTAAGGGCATAGGTTGTTGCTGAGGTGGACCAGCTCGGTGGGGCCGGATGTTGACAGGTGTGTTCGTGGGGCCCGACGCAACACGCTCACATGAAGGGCACATGGTGAGGGTGGTGGGAGGGGTCATTTGCATGTAGAATTGAGGTGAAAGCTTTAGTGCCCTTAGCTCTTGAACTTCCTTCTGTAATCTCCTGTTTTCTTCTGTCATATTCTCAACGCACCTCTTTAAGAACTCGCAGTCTATTTCTGTTTGCTTCAATTTTGTTCTGTATATCAAAAGAGATCATTTTTAGAATACTATTCTCGAGTACTAACTTACGTAGGTAACAAATATAAGAGACGTCAAATCAAAAGGTGCTATAGAAGTACTTCATGTGGTAATATATGTGTCCGGATTTTTCAATAATATTATTACACCCGTATGAATCCATCACAAACTATCTTATATATACATATCTGGGGTCATAGATATTTTTAAAGAATTCGAACAACGTAACTTCATAATAATGTTTCTTGTTTAAGTGAGTTGGAATGTTAACATTTCTCTAGAAAAATGTTTTCATATCTGCTGTAAGGTCCCCACAATAATAAAGTCCAAGAATCATTAGCGTGATTTGGTTTTCATATTTAATATGTGCTGTTCAATCTGCTGCTAATTATTATTGCTATGATTGTCTACATTAATTCTTCTTATAGTATTGCAGAAATATAATAAAAGTGACTTAAATAGAAACAAAAATCTCACCTAGCTCTCCTGTTCTGAAACCACACTTCCACTTGCCGAGGCCTTAATCCCAGTCTCATTGCCAAAGCCAACTTTTGCTTCTGTAGCAAAAAAACAAACATCATCAATACTAGAGTTTTAAGTTTATACACAAAAAATGTAACAAACATTAATTGATAATCTGGTAAAAACAGTACGCAACTAACCTGCTATTATAAGTTAAAATTAAATCTATACCGTGTATATAACTTAAACTCAATATTAATGCTGATGATCTTAATTAAAGAACTTACGGGATTGAGTGTGTGGTGTTCTTTGAAGCTATCTTCAAGAATGGCAGACTGTTCCTTTGTTAAACGGAGTTTCTTTCTACAAGTTTCTCCGTCCTCTTCATCGCTAATGCCTCGAGAGTTAGCCCTTTCCATTTCATTATCCTCACAGTTTGCTTCTCTCTCGCTTCTCTTATTTCCGCTCACACTTGAAATAGTGCTGTTCGGAGACGATACATCAGCTTCCTCGTCGCCGTCCGCCATCTCCGGCATCCTGTTCACGTCGATTCCCTTTAGGAAACTCCTCGTTTCTACTAATCTGCATGTCTCCAAGTTTCGATCTGCAATCAATATAGAAAATTTAGACCCTTTTTTCAGATAGATATTATAAAAGGACTTGCAGAAGGAAAAAGGTCATTTTATTCAATTGTGTTTTTTTTCCACTTCACTTTTGGTAATTACTGAAATAACAAAACAGCAAAAGGAGCATGAAAAAATGTATAATAAAAAGTTGTTAAAGAAAAATGTAGGTGCAAAGAAAGGATGATTTTGGTAATGGCGGAGTACAGTAGTTCCAATTGCTTTCAGAAATATTGTGTCAGTTATATCGTAAATTCTCAAAAAATGCGAAGAATCTACCCGCACAGGTCGATATTTCTAAATAGGTTCCAGTAATTTTTGTACAAATTTTATATTTGTTTTAATTATTTTTTTTATCTAATATGTACACTAATTTATTCAGATTTATGATCCAGATCTGAACTTTTTTTAAAGAATGAAATGATAGTAATAAGATAGATGAAATTAACAAACCTGATGAGGAATCAGGAAATGAGTGGATCCAATTAGGAGATTTGTGAATGAGATTGAAGACAGAAGGAGATATTGTTGAAGGACTGAGATTTAGTTGCATGGTATTAATGGATGTCATCCTCTTCTCTGTAGGAAAGCTTAGGCTGAGACTCAACCCCAGATCTTCTTTTTCCATCATCATACTTCTTTGTGACTGCTATGAGGGGTTCTTGAAAATATATACGTAACAGCTTCTGATAGAAGATTTAGGAATTTGTGAGGATTTTCAGTTTTTTTTTCTGGTAGGAAGTGAGAATTAAATGAGATGTATTCCTGAAGAAGAAGAAGAAGATATATGATGGACTTTGCAACCTGAAGAGTGGAGGTGCAATGAAGGGTGTTATATTATATAGCAAGAACAATATGCTTTTTTTTGTTATTAATAAAAGAATATAAATACTACTCCTATAAAGGTGAAGGGGTTGGGTAATTAGGTCAATCATTAATAAGGGTCAGCGGGTACCAATTATCACAAATCATAGCTTTTGCCTCTGTGAATTATTACCCTTCTCAATTTTTTTTTGTTTTTGAAAACCCAATTAATATTAATCATTTACTACCCAATAATACCATATGACCAATATAATCATGTGTGTCAAATCAGAATTAAATTGAAGGCGGTAGATTCAAAATAAGTCGGTAAAATTCAATTTTATATACGCTTACAAAATGATAGTATAGTGTTATTAACGAAGGCTTGATTAGCCTATCACATTTATAGGCGCATTAGTGCTTTGTATTTTCATGTAGTTTGATTCATGCTATTATGTGTTCTTTAGTGTAATTTATTTATCTTATTTAGATGTGATAACTAATGCTCCCTGTTTTTAGAATGCACTATCATGACGTATTCAATTTTATTATCTGTATGTTCAAAATGTTTTAATTTCTCGTCTGAATCTGAACGTTTCTATTGCTTTGTTTTGCCTGTGATTATGCTTTGTCTTGAGCCAAGAGTCTCCCGGAAATAGACGCTCTACCTATCAAGGTAGAGGTAAAGTTTTTGTACACTCTACACTCCCCAGACTCACGTTGTGAAATTTTACTGAGTATGTTATTATTGTTGTATATATATATATCCGACACCATTCAATGAGTGTTATCATTACAATGGTAAATCAAAGTGATGACTCTAACCAAATTACAGACTCGAACATGAAGTTTATGAATTTTTATAGTAATGTAAATATTAATAATAAATTAATTTTTAATATTTATAAAGACATTTGTAGTTGTTTTAATATATATATATATATCTCCTACCCTCATCTTCACCCTCACCAGGGTAACCTCCATCCCACCATCCCATCACCCCTATTCCTACTCTCACCTCACCTGCTATAATATTTGACTAGATTTTATACAAATACTTTTGAAATAATATTTTTACTTAGGTAACATAAGAAAACACAATTATTTTCTTAAGAAATATTTTCATATAAAATATTTTCTTTCATACTAAACACACCCTTGGTGTATTGCACCTTTTTTTTATTGTCCTTTATTTCCTAAGGAATCCACTACGTACTAAAACAGGAAAAGGGGATCTTTCGTACGTCTAGGTCTCTAGTTAAAAGGAATATATTTCTCTGATTTCACTTTCTATTTCTCTACCTCTCATGGTGTTGAGTCTCTTCTGTTTAACTACTAGTAAAGAGAAGAGACTCAACACGAGTGAACCAAGAATATAATAATATAGATTAGACTACAAGGTATGAACTACTATTATGACTCGATAAGTTGAACTGAGAAAGAAAATCATAGTAGTTCTATGAGCTTAGTTGAGCGAGAAGTCTAAAATCATAGGACACGAGGAAAGAAAATTATGCAAACGGATTGGTCTAACATTTAGCTCAAATAATATATACTCCAACGAATAAGGATGTTAGGATAATATTTTTTAGATAGATGGATTATATGCGAAATATTTCAGTATTCAACCTAAAATCTTAAGACTGTTGATGGATCGACATTGTGTATTTTTCTAGTATCAAATAATTGAGCAATAAGGGGTAATTAGAGGTCCAGTTCCTAGAATTTTGCCAAGACACGACTCCTCAACTTCAATGTCATTTCATTTGTCTAATAATCTCTTGAGATATTTATATTAGAGTGCCATGAAATCAAATGATGGTGAGGGAAAATACTTGCTCTCATAATATATGATTCTTTGCGATGCTGCCAATTCCGAGTCAAAATGCCAATGCCCATTGCCCACCTGAAGTGGGTCCCGAAACCATCTCCTGCTTGGTCCCTCTTATCTTTTGGTGAAAATCTCTCTATCCCAATTTCCTCCACCCGTTTAAAGAAAGGAAAAAAGGAGTGGAGTATGGAGAAACTAGTCGCTTTCTGGGTCTTTCCTCTGATGCCATGCAATGATGCTATGGCGTTTCTTGTCTTCTAAAGAAGGGTTGGAGGTAGAGTATTATTATCGTTCGAACTAACTCAATAATTTGTATTTAAATTTTATATTTATATTAATTTCATTACTAAATTGCAAACCGAGTAACTAAGACAATCTAGTTATGAGGTGGTTGATCCCATGAATTTAAATTCGGACTCCAACTCGATAATGTCAAGTGGCTCATATACTAAGCATATGCAAAACACATTTTATTACGCTTAAGTGTATAGTTTAGGTAGGTCACGAATATGTTCTGTTAGAGAATTGCAAGTTAAAACGCAATCGTCTGAATTTTCCCACCTTTTTTGGAAAAAAAGGTATTGATATAGCAAATCCGATTCGGAGATAATTGACAAAACATAACTAAAGAAGTATGTGAGCTCAGCCAGCTAATAAGGGGGGCTATGCCAAGCGAAGACAAAGGCAAATGATTAGATAAGGTTGGGGCCATGAGTGCATGGAGACAGATGAAAAGTGGAGTTCACGTGGGCAGAGGAAATAGGAAAAGCCTTTGCAAATTGCAAGTAAAAATAAAATGAATCCCATCAGTACCACCTTCTTTTTCTCTTTAGGAGTTTGCTTAGTCCCAGAACTCACGTGGACCAAAACATGTCGTGCTGGTTTACACATGGTTTCACATACTTTTATTAATTTTAGTGAGTTTTATTGACATGCTCAATTTTTCAACTATATAATGTAGTACTATGGTATTTCCTCTTTTATATTTAGAGAGGATAATTTCTTTTTATCTTAAACTTCGTTTTCAAGTTCATGTCATACAAATGAGATGGAGAAAAATACTCAATAAGCAAGATAAATTATTTGTTATAGAAAATTAAAATACTAATATTTAAAAGTTCTTTGTAATTAATATTAGTATATAGTACTCCATGACTTATGTTATGTCTTTTAATTTATGTGATATTATTATTTTATTAATTCATTAAAAGTGTAAAGAATGAATTTTGGGCTTAACTCAAAAGCTAGCTTGTAGTGTGAGGATTGTCCAAGTCCATATAAGGAGTCCATATTCCAATTCCATATCGGATGTGAGACTCTTAACACTCCTCGCACGCCCAGACCTTGTTAACTGGAGCGTGTATAATATAATTTGGGGGCCCAATATCGGTGAACAAAGAATTGGAATGTGATGACTCTGATACCATGTAAAGAATGAATTTTGGGTCTAACTCAATCCAAAAAGCTAGCTTGTAGAGTGAGGATTGTCCAAGTCCATATAAGGAGTCCATGTTTCCATTTCATATCCGATGTGGAACTCTTAACAAAAAGAATTATTTTATTATAATGACATTTATAAGATTATAAATCTCGTAACATATTAAAAGAACAACAACATTTTCAGTGGAATTCCACAACGTGGGGTTTAGGGAGGGTAAAGTATACGCAGACCTATGGATGGCCATTGGGTCGAGTCGGCCCAATCCCGCCCCGACACCGCCCGAACCCGACCTTTTTTTTAAAAAAAAAATTACGGTATCGGGAGTCGAACCGGGACGGGACATGGTCTCGTCCCGGCCCGCCCCAATCCCGCCAGGCCCGACCTGTCCCGGTCCCGCCCCGATCCCGCCCAAAACCCCCCCTTTGCACAAATAATTGTTGCACCAACGACCATTTTACATTTTGGTCGTTGTGCAACGACTATTTTTTGCCTCCCCCTACCCCCTACCCCCTTAATATTTATTTTTAACCCATAAGTTATTATATTTACACTTTAACTCAATTTCCCAACTATAAATACCTCATTTTCTCTTCATCTTTCTCACAAATCTTCCTACAATCTCTCTAATCTTTCAATCCATCTCTCTACAAGTCTACATTGTCTACTAAATATTCAATTTTATTTATTCATTTGGGAGTGAAGTTGGCAACTAGATTGAGGATCTTCCATTGAGCAAAGTTTCAATTTTCAACCTCTCGATTACACGTCGACGTTACGTCGGCGTTTGGTAGATTCATTCCTTCATTAAATTATTATTGTCTGTTTATTTTATTTAGCGCACTTAATTTCATTTACTTTAATTATTTATTAGTGTAATTATAAATTTATAATGGAATGATTTAAATGTATGCTTACGGGTAGGGGTCATGCTTCTTCTAGTAGGAGCAACAAGGGCAATGGTACTTCTTCTAGTCATCCTATTTCTAGACATAATCATATTCCTACACAAAATGATTTTGTTGATACTGAACATTTTCCTACAATACCATTAGATTTAGATGATGAACTATTTTCTGGAACTCATGAAGACTTTAATTTAGACGATGATCTAGATGATACACCCACTAATGTAGATGACAACACACCCACTAGTGCACCTTCAACTGAAATATTAATAAATAAATATTATGTTTTATTATTATCACGTCATTTTATTTTGTCTAGCATACAAGATGAATGCAAAAAAGTATAGGCATTACCAACAAGAAAGTGCTAGCAATCAACCGGCTTCCATACCATCTTTTTCAACACAACCTCAAAAAAGACATGTTGTTTCTACGGCTAGTATTGAAAGCCTTAGACATAGAATGTTTAGTGGTATCACTACTAATCAAGTTAGCGAGTTTGATGTTTTTGTTTTGCAGGGTGTTTTACCGTACGAAGCAGTTCTCAATGAAGAAGGACGTGAAAACTTGCTGAAATACTGGAGGGAGAATGAGACGTGGCATAGAGAACCAAACATTTGGCAAATAGTGAAATACACGTGTTGTCACGTGTAATTTCATATTTTTTAATTTTTTTAGAAATTTGTTTTATTTTCTTTCTTTTTCTTTTCTTTTTAATCCTGAAATGTAATGAAAATATTATTTTATATTTAAAAAAATGAAAAGGACAATTATTTTTATATGAACTTGA
Source organism: Anisodus tanguticus (assembly GCA_034509755.1). Lineage (NCBI taxonomy): Eukaryota > Viridiplantae > Streptophyta > Magnoliopsida > Solanales > Solanaceae > Anisodus > Anisodus tanguticus. Next base: position 19,630,396 of record CM067551.1, on the reverse strand, counting down.
AAAATTATTAGAGGTGTTAAGTATATTCGAATGTTGTTGAAGTTTTAAAGTTGAGATTCAAGTGCTAAATTCTTTCTAAACCCTTAGTTGTTGATGAGATTCGAAAATGAAAAAAGAATTTCGAATTCACCATTGTTGAACCTTGAAAAAACTTGAAGAACAAAAAATGAGTTTTGTCAAAATTCATGGTTGTTGGCCAAATTGATTATTGGAGTATGGTGATGATGTTGTGAAGTTGTAGTTGAAATTTGAGTTTGATTTGTGTGAATTTATCTGAGTTTTTTGTTGAATTTTGACACCAAAAATTAGACTTGGAGCTCCTAAAAATGGATGATAAAATGGTGATGAAGAACTCTTGAAAATCAACTTTGGAAGTTGGAACTGACATACATGCCCATTTCGTATAGGTTAGAGCCATTTTTAAAGTTATCACGCGCTTGAAGGAGGTGTTCTCATGCAGTACTCCACGTCAATAATAAAGGTGCAAAGAATTACTTTAAAAAAGTTTAGAGGGGTAATAGGATCCCCGCAAAGATAAGGTGTGTCGCAACAACTTTAGGTATAATTCAGGAAGGTAATAGTGTCTTATCCCTATTTAAATTATTAATTATGGAACTTATAGTACTTTTTACGTAGTTTTAAAATATTTAAATTTTATTTTAAAATATTTAAAGATTTTATGTTCTAACACACTGTCAAAATTAGAAAATTTTACTCTCAAAAAGTGAAAAGTGTCAATCTTTTCGGGACGAAGGAAGTAATTTAATTTGTTAGTATACCAAGTTGCTTAACTTATTCAGTGAATAACACATAAACATGCCCTTTAACTTGGCGCGAGCTGGCAACTATGACCTCAAATTTTATCAGTGTACAAGTAGGCACTTAAACTTGCCAAAAGTCGAACAAGCATACACACGCGTCTTACATGGCAAACTGAGTGAGATACACTCGAAAACAAGAGAGTTGATGTTCAATATCGCATGTATATACTTGTTTGACTTTTGGCAAGTTTAAGTGCCTACTTGTGCACTTGCAAAGTTTGAGGTCAAAGTTGTCAGCTCACGCCAAGTTAAAGGACATGTTTGTGTATTATTTCTCAAATTTATTGAAATTATACATAAATTAATATAACTATTGTGAAAAATAGACTTTCATTTATTATTTTTTCAAAAAATAATATAACGTAGATTATGAATAAGTAAAAAGAAACTAAAAGAATAGTATTTAAAAGATATCGGATATGTCTTTGGTTTGTGTGCAATCTTGTGCAGATAAGTTATGACATCCATGACTATTGAAAATATTGTAGATATTGAATCTGCTCTTTGGTTCGTGTGCAAACTTATGCAGAAATATGACATCCTTAACTATATAACAAAGTTGCAATTTTGACAATTGTATTTGTATTACAAAAAAAATCATATGTCTATTAAATAATATAAGAGGCACAAAAACAACCTTGGGATATTTTTATTACACTATCTTGTTTAATTTTTGAGTTTTTTATATATATGTTATTTTTTTAATTAAGTGCAAAAAAAAAAAAAACCCACCGCCATCCCGATCCCTATCCCGCCCCGCCCCGATTCCGATGGGATCGGGATCAGGACGGGACTTCGGTAAATCCCGCCTATCCCGATCCCGCCCGACCCGATCCCGCCCCTTCTCCCGTCCAGCCCCAACCCGACCCAACTGTCCCGAGCCCGATCCACTGGCCACCCTTACACAGACCTTACCTCTACTTTGGTAGGTAGAGCAACTATTTTCGAAAGATCTTCGACTCAAAACAAAACACAAGCACAAACAAAACAATTTTTTTAACATTTTAAAAGAAAAAGAAAAATATACACAATTAAGTCATGCTAAACAAATAAATAAATAAAAACTCAGACTATTCAGTTTGAGCATTATCCCCGAAAAAACTGTAGAGGAGAGTGGGAAGTGTGGGTCCCTAGTTCCATGCAGCCGTGCGTGTCGTCTTGTCTATCCATTGCACGACACCACCTCGCCCTACAATCATTTGAACTCAAACTCCCCCAACTTCTACTCTTCCCACCTTGTTCTCGCGCGTGTCATTTCATCACCATTCATTTATTGTTTTTTCTATTCATTATTTGATATCCGAACCCAATTAAATTTAGATTCGCATCGCAAAATTTCACATTATAAGATAAAACTTTTTCTAATAAAGATAACTTCTACGGGATGAAAATATATTTACTACTTCACCGCAATTATTGTTGGTACCATTCATTTGTTTCATTTCCATGTTATAATATTCATCTCCGAGAAAGAATTGCCACCAAAATTATGGTGTAATACTAGCGGGAGAGAGTTTGGAAATTGCAATTTTATTCAGAGATTGGATACGAGCGGAGCGTAGAAGGTGCGGTCAACCGGAGATCAACGAAGAAGACGACGAAAACTACAACGAAATCTTATCTGATGGAGGTGGAAGTGACGTCGAGCAATTTTAACAATATCAAATAATAAATATTATGTAAACTAAAAGAACCAAACTAATTGTCATATATATATATATATATATATGATTTAACTTAATATAAGTTTTATTGTACCCTCAATAGTATAATTTTATATCACATCAATATTTATGACACTTTTTTTACTTCGTGTTCAATCAAATTACAGACTCATAAATGGGACGGCCGGGAAAGTTTATAATTTTCCTTTTATTTTGAAACTCATTAGGTACTATTTACTGATTCAGCACAAATTTAAACTTTCTAAATATTTAACATTTGATATTTAAATAAGTTATTTTATCTATCTCCTACAAATATCCTTCTCAATTAGGTAGTTATTTAGGATGCCTCCTCCTCCTTTCCTTAGCTTAGAAATATACAAACATGACCTAATTATCACTATCCTCTTTTTAGAGTTTCACATTATTGTTTATTTAGTGATAACTATGCAGAATGCATGATTCCTATAATAATTCATACAAACAGACGTGGGTCTTCTGTATCTCAAATTTGTTAATGTGGGGTTTAGTGTTGTGTCATTTGACCAAACATATCTTTCAAAGGACTGATTTGAATGTATAAAAATGTTGGAACAAATGCCAAAACATTCAGACCAACATTTTTTATAACTGTTTTGTCTTACTTCACGTTAAGCAGTAATATTTTACTGTGGGGTAAAAAATGACTTAGGCTTGGTGAAATGGAGCTGTGTAAAACGTGGGAGAAAGAGTCAAAGCTTGGGGAAGAAGTCGAATGAAGAACAAGTCAAAGCTGTTGAGATTTCAACTCCATGATCTTCTCCAACAAACACAACAGCTGCCCACCTTTCCCTCAACCTCCTCAACTGATCGATGATCTTTTCAAGGAAGACTCTCTACTATAAATAGAGAGGCCACAACAGTGAATCGATCATCTAGAATTAGACTTCAAAAATACCAAGAGAGCTATCGGGATTTCAACCCAGAAATCCGGATCACAAGTGTTGTCTGAGTGTGTCGACAACATTCCGTCAAACATTTCAATTATTGTTTAGATTCTAGATTAGTTTTGTATGGAGCGATTGTAATGAGAGGTTGTCTACGTCTACGTAGTTAGATTTTTCAGGCCGAAGTCATCTGTGACTTCAACTTTTAATTCATTTCCATTTTATATTGTAAATCTGTAAAGAAAGGAATTTATAATTTTGTATATAATATATATACAATACTTCTGGTCATTGATCATCATAAGTTATATCAACATATAACTTATGAAAATATAAACCTTTGTGTTTTTTATTTTTTTGTATTTTACTCTTAAATGTTTTCTATTTTATCGAAGTGTTGTCATGTGTGTCAGGCGACATTATCACTGATATTCGGAAACAGAATTGACATTAGATTTAATTCATCTCTTGTTTCTACTTTCAGTAGCTTTTGACACCCTTCAAGTGGTATCAAAGCTGACACTTAACACAATAAGTGTTTGACCCTGTTGTCATAAGCTATGGATCCGGCTAATCCGATTATTGGTAGACTTCCTATTTTAGATGGATCAAATTATGCCTATTGGAAGATTCGCCTACGTTCGCATATCAAATCAATTGATATTTGTGCATGGAGATTTGTAACAAATGGGTATGTTGTTCCAATGTTGCCATCGGATGAGAAAGGTGACATTATAGCTAAACCTATATCCGAATGGACTACAGAAGAAACCAATAGTGCTAGCTTTAATGAAAAAGCCTTAAATGCAAATTTTGGATGGGTTGATCTCTACATGTTCAAACTCATTCAAAATTGCCCCGCGGCTAAAGACACATGTCACTCAACTTGTTGAAAAAACTCTCCGTTCTCTTTCTGAAAAGTTCAATTTAAAGATTTGTGCCATTGAAGAAGCTCGCAATCTTGCCACAATGGACCTTTATACCTTGAAAATTGCCCCGCGGCTAAAGACACATGTCACTCAACTTGTTGAAAAAACTCTCCGTTCTCTTTCTGAAAAGTTCAATTTAAAGATTTGTGCCATTGAAGAAGCTCGCAATCTTGCCACAATGGACCTTTATACCTTGATGAGCATACTCAAAACTTATAAGATGAACATTGAGAATCAAAAGGATTATAAAAGCAAGAATGTGGCACTTCAAGTTCAATCCTCGGAGAGTCAAATGAAAGAAGAGGATGAGAATCTTGAAGAAATTGGTGAATGTGCAAATGTTGCCTTACTCACTCGAAAATACAATTTGATGGTGAGGAAGCTCAAAATGATAGAAATCAATATAAATCTAAAGAGCACCAAAACCAAGTCTTCAATCAAAATCTCACTAGATTCCTTCCGAATACACAAAAAGGAAATCAACTAAGAAGAACCAACTCAGATCGTACCAAATTTGATCCCAAACAACTTAAGTCTGTGTAATGTCATGGATGCTCGGGTTGGGGTCATTATGCTAATGAATGTGCAAACACTCTTAGAAAATTTGGTAAGAACCTATTGGTTTATGTTAGTGATGAAGAAGATGAAGATGAAGAGGAATGAGATTGTGAAATTGAAACACAAGCAATGCTAGACACTGTTTTCGAACAGTCTCTATCGGATAATGAAGATGTCGTCTATAATGATGTCTCAGAAGTCACGACATTTGCTCCAACATCAACATCCTCAGCGACATCCGAAAGGTATGAATTCCTTAACTATACTGATGTTAATTGCTTTAATGGTTATATTTCTGTTAGTGAGGCTAATCAAGTTGAATGCAAAGATGATATGATTAATGAATTACAAAGTATTTGTAAATCCTTAATCGTAGAATCCAAGCAACTTGACACAAAGATCAAATCTTTAACTAATGAAATGTAGATTTAAAAGGCACAATAACCCGACTAGAGGTTGGACTTACCAAAAAGGAAATTGAATTTGGTAAGATTCGTGCAAAACTGGATTTAGCTGAAGCAACCTTCCGCAAGCTCAACACAAGGACTTTGAAATTGAATGAGATACTCAATTTTAGTAATCCTTCACATTCAGGTATTGGGTACGGAAACTCTCTTAAAATCATATGTTCTAATCTCTTTGATAAAAATGAGAAAATACGCTTTGTAAAAGAAAAAGGGATAATAATAGGTTCTCGTATATGACAAAGAATATGAAGTTTGTATGACATCACTGTAACTCCCCTGGACACTTAAAACCATATTGTTTTAAACTTCAAAATTCTGTGAGCAAAATATTGCCTAAATTGCCGTCCAACATTTCGAATAACAATCGGAGCAATATTTTTTAGACAAAAGGTAAAAAATGTTCAAGAGAGTTTGGGTTCCCAAAATGAATTTAACTTGTAATGTCTGTATAACTGCATTAAGAACTAACATTTCGAGTTCTTAGTACTTTGATAGTGGATGTTCTCGCCACATGACAGGTACAAAAGGATTTCTAAAGAACTATGAGTCATTCAATGGAGAAAATGTGACTTATGGAGATGGCAGTAAAAGTAAAATAATTGAAAAATGGATCTTGGATGTTCCTGGTTTTCTAGCCTTAAGGAATGTCTTACACGTTGAGGGTTTAATGGCTAATTTAATTAGCATTAATCAACTGTGTGATGACGCCCTTGAGGTAAAATTTAATAAGGATGCTTGTAAAGTTACGAATGAAGCTAATATATGTGTCATGACAGGTACAAGAACATGTGATAATTTTTATCTTGTTATAAGACAAGAAACATGCAATAGTGCTAAGATCGACGACACAACACTATGGCATTATAAGTTGGGGCATGTCAACTACCACAATTTAGAAAAATTGGTCTCATATGAAGCTATTAAAGGCATACTCAAACTTAGTCATAAAGGTAAAACTGTCTGTGCAGACTGTTTGAAAGGTAAGCAAACTCGTGTCTCTCATAATGTTGTCCAACATGACGGACAACATACATATACGTTTACATCTCACTGTTTTTTCAATTGCTACATATGGATTTAATGGGTCCAATTGAAGTAGACAGTCTAGGAGGCATGATATATTCCTATGTGATAGTAGATGATTTTTCTAGATATTCATGGATATATTTTTTAAAAGAAAAATCACAAACTTTTGACATGTTTAAAGTTTTGCACTCTAGAATTAGGAACTTGTTCTATTCTCCTATTTTTCGGATTAGATCTAATCATGGAAAAGAATTTGAAAACAGCTCATTCACAATTTTTTGTGATAAAAAGGGAATTTTTCATGAGTTTTATGCCCCCAAAACTCCTCAGCAAAATGAGGTTGCAGAACGGAAGAATATGACATTGCAAGAAATGGCTAGAGTAATGCTTAATTCTAAATATTTGTCAAAATGTTTATGGAAAGAAGAATACTGCTAACATAGCTAATAGAGTCTATCTAAGGCTAGGAACAAAGATGACACCCTATGAGCTTATAAATGGAAAGAAACCTAACTTGCGTTACTTTCAGATTTTTGGGTGTATTTGTTACATTTTAAATTATAGAGATCATTTGGCAAAGTTTGACTCCAAAAGTGACATAGAAATTTTTGTTGGCTATTCTCAGAATAGTCATGCTTATCGATTATACAATCTGAGGACCACAACTGTACAAGAGTCTGTAAATGTTATTTTTGATTATTTTTCTGATCTTACAGAAAATACAACTGAAAATAACACTATAGTTTCAGTGGAAAATGTGCAGACTGCTGAAGAATCAGATGTTTCCCCAAATGTTGTCACTTCCGAAGCAACATCTGAACCTGAAACAGAGATCACTGAGGCTAGGGATGAGTAGTCAAATGCTAAATTGCTAGATCAAGTCTGAAGGGACCCATCATCAAGGATTAGGAAGAATCATCCAACAGGCCACGTGATAGTGGGAGTTTTTGAAGGAATTAAAACAAGAGGGAAAGAACCACTCAACTATAGAGATATGTTAAGGTATGTGTGTATGACTACCATCTACCAAAAGGTTAGTCTTTCTTGTTTTTATATCTACATTAGAACCAAAAAATATTTTAGAAGCACTCAAAGATAATTTTTGGATTCAAGCAATGCAAGAAGAGCTTGAACAATTCTCTCGAAATGAAGTCTGGAACTTAGTTCCACGTCCAAACAGTACAAATGTAATTGGAACTAAGTGGAATTTCAAAAATAAATCAGACGAATCGGGGAACAGTTGTCAGAAACAAAGCTCGTCTAGTTGCACAAGGATATACTCAGGTTGAAGGAATCGATTATGACGAAACCTTCGCACCTGTGGCTAGAATTGATTCAATTAGACTTTTACTTGCTATTGCTTGTTGTTTGAAAATCACTCTACACCAAATGGATATAAAAGGTGCGTTCTTAAATGATTATCTAGATAAGAAAGTCTATGTTGAACAACCAAAAGGATTTGAAGATCCTTACCATCCACACTATGTATACAATCTCAAAAAGGCTTTGTATGGGTTGAAACAAGCTCCTCGTGCATGGTATGGTCGTTTAACTAACTTTCTTCTTGAATTTGGTTTTAACTGTGATGAAGCTGATCGTACTTTATTTATTAAACGATACAGTGTAGATATTATAATTTCTCAAATCTATGTAGATGACATAGTTTTGGGTCGACCTCACAATCGTACCTAAATTCATTTGTGGAAGCTATGTCATCAACCTTTGAAATGAGCATGATTGGGGAACTAACTTTTTTCTTCGGCTTGCAGCTAAAGCAAAGTGATGATGGAATTTTCATCTCACAGAGTAAAAATGTAAGAATCTAGTCAAGAGATTTGGTTTGGAGAACGCTAAACAAATGAAGACGCCAATGGGTTCGTCACAGAAGGTATGTAAGGATAATATTTGTGAGAATATCGACCCAACATTATATCTATCTATGATAGGTAGCCTTCTTTACCTTACTGCTAGTCGCCCAGATATTATATTTAGTATTTGTGTGTGTGCCCGTTTTCAAGCCTGTCCCAAAAAATCCCACTTAAATGCCGTAAAATGTATTATTCGATATGTTGCTGGCACATATGAGTTGGGAATTTGGTATTCCAAAGATACTAATCCTAACTTAATAGGATTCAGTGACTCGGATTGGGCCGGAGACGTGGATGATAGAAAAAGTACAAGTGGGGGATGTTTTTATCTTGGAAATAATCTTGTTTCATGGTATAGTCGTAAACAGAACTGTGTCTCACTTTCAACTGCTGAATTTGAATATGTAGCATCTGGAAGTTGTTGCTCTCAATTAATATGGCTAAGACACATGTTAGACGACTATGAATTTACTAGCAACATTTTGATTTTGTATTGTGATAATTTTAGTGCTATAAATATTTCCAAAAATCCAGTTCAGCACTCACGTACAAAATATATTGATATTAGACATCACTTTTTGAGAGATTTAGTTGAAAAACAGCTTGTTAAAATTGAACATGTTGACACTCTTCATCAACTAGCTGATATTTTTACAAAAGTATTGGACCATGAGAGTTTTTCTAGTTTGAAGAAATCTCTTTGTCTTTGTAATCTCTATAAAGAAGACATTTTTTGTGAATGTCGGCTGAAACATTGTCTGACATTTTGGGTGACATTTACCTATGTAATATCATTGACTGGTTATTGTTGATGTATGGTGCAGATATTTTGGTCACACAAGCATAATCCTTCAATAAGAATGTGAATCCAACGTGATACCGTTCTCTCGCGATGATATATAAATACATATATATATATATATATATATATATATATATATATATATATATCATTAAAAAATAGTATCAAAATAGGCAAATCTTATACAAATATTTGGCAACTGTACAAAATGGGCAAAGTCCTTGAAAAGATATTGTTCTTATTCTATAGGAGATCAAATGCTTAAAAAGAATTTTAAGAATACTAAATAAGTATTCTTATTTTTTTTTACACAAAAAAAAATCTTTTGTCAGTGTTTTATGATTAGCTCAAGGACACGATGAGAAAATGTTACATTGGTCCAGTGGTTAAACTCATAAAAACACGTATAAAACTTATCTTGATTTGTTGCTAAAATGAAAAATTCTTGAGGGATCAAAATACTTGTGTCGTCCAAAATGTTGCCCACATTGCTGTTGACATTTTCAGATTGTGATATTTGTTGGGATGTTGTTATTAACTGATTTCAGAAAATCAGATTTTCTCCCTATTTTTATGTCTTGTTTTAATAGGAATTTCAAACTTTAAAATGATAAGATTAAATTGAATTCCTACGTGATGTTCATCTTTTTATCCCAAAATTTTTGGTGTAAGTTATTGGATAAATTTAAAACTCCTAAAACTAAGGAATTTTTGTTGCTTAAAAAGATTTGTCATGTATATAAATATTTCTCTCATGTGCATTCTTTTTCTCTTCATATCCGATTTTCCTAAACAAAAAAAAAGAGGAGGGGGGGAGGGGAAATCACATCATACATCGGGTATAACCCTACCTACCAGATGAAATCATCTCCAAATCAAACTTCATCCTTAATCTCAAACCCTAACTCTTCAAAACCCTCTCCTCAATTCTCACCAATGGAAACTTCTCCAATGTCAGAACCCATGTCAACCAACATTTCATCCAACACTCCCATGAGCACTAGCCCTCCGTCGAACACACCTCTGCAATTGGGCCAATTCTCTTCCTCAAATCTCCCTGAGGGTCTTTCTAAAACAATACTGTTTAAAGGTTTTGATGAACATTTAGGTATCAGCTATCATGGAGATAACAACAACCCCATAGATGTCAATGAAACTGCAGATTTTACATCTTTGGGTAAGAGGCCCAAGTCATCTGCCTTTCCTACTCGCTGATCGAGTAAAGTGTTCGATAAATCAGTTCCAGAAGATTTGAGTAGCAAAAGGACTAAATGTCAAACATCTAAACCCACCTACTCGAGCAGTGATAGTGAAAGTACTGACTCGGTTTTCTTCACTGGTGAAGAACCATCTGCTTCGATACAGCAAAGTGTGTCTCAAGAAGAGGAAATCCCCGATGAAGCCCCATAGAAACAATTCTTTCCGAAGGGAGTTCCCAGATCTGCAAAGTCGAGTGCTGCTCCAAATGTTGCCCCAGATGCCACAACATCTCAGGCAACATTTCAACCGACATCAGAAGAGACACAAATAACTTCATCCTCCAGTAGTATAGAATTAGAGAGTGCAACCATGTCTGATTCAGACACAGAGGTATCTTCTTTCTCCAATAAATTTTATTCTAAAGCTAAACATGATAAGTGGGACTTGTATAAGAATAGAGTAATTAGGCCTGGGAGAGTGTTAGATATTGATTCATGTGCTGAATATGGGTTGGTAGAATTCTTAAAGGAAAGACAACTTCTTGGTTCTGTTACTGAAAAAGAACCATATGTTGATGAGATAATAAGGTTGTTTTATGCTAACTTAAACTCTGTTATAGAGGATACCTCATTACAGAAATTTGGAAAGGTATATCTTTATAACAAGATGTATCAATTTACACCCTCAATTATAAATCAATGTATGAGACTTGATACTGATGAGAGAAAGAGAAATGCAAAACAAGTAACATAATCTAGGGATACAATGATTGAATACCTCACTATAGGTATAATGAAGAAATGGATCCCTAGATGTCCAGCCTCCAAACTAACAACTCTATTTTCCACCCTCCACAAAATTGCTATTCACAATTGGATTCCCTCCTTAAATGAGTCAATTGTGACATCTGAACAAGCCTCTCTGCTGTTTAAAATTGGGAAAGGATTCAAAGTTGATTTAGAGATAATGATTTTTTATCAAGTGGCCAACTTAGCTGAAAAATATTCAACTTTAATCCTTCATTTTCTCTCTCTGATCTACAAAGTATTAACTACCCAAGGCTTTGATCCCAAGAGAGAAGACACTTTAGGGAAGGCTCCAAAGCTTTACACTATAAACAAATCAATTTTGAAGAGCAAGGAAAGAGTCATCGACTTACCCTAGAAGAAGGAATCTAGAAGTGAAAATGTTGCCAGAAATGTCACCAACATTCTAGGCAACACTGGTCCAAGACAGTCTACAAATTGGCTTGTGAAGTAAATTGCGAAAATTAACCAACAAATTGCTGATTCTGTGCAGGGGGAGCAGGGGGAAGAAACTGAAGCTACACAAGATAGTGAAGTTGTTGCTGCTGCTGAAGAAGTTTTTGATGTTACAAAGAGAAGAAGTTGTTGGAAGAAAAGTGTTGTTGAAGAGGCTGAGGTTGAGAGCTGAAGTCGTTATGCAGGAGTAGATAGCTGCTGCTGCTGTGTGATGGGCAAGGAGGAAGCTGAAGGATGTTGCTAAATCTTAACTATAAATGGTTGTTAAATGTTTTGATGGATTGATGTGGATATTTATTGACAATGGTTTATTTCTATCTTGGTTTCGTATATAGTTGATGATGTGTATACATATGCATATTTTTTCTAATCCTATAGAATGGTATACACATGTTTACTTGTATGCTATCACAGGTTAAGTCGAAGCTTGTCAGTAATCACTGGTGTTGGACAACTTTTGTGACAATGCACTAAGTCGTTTGTATAGTGTCTAATGTGTTTTGTGAAGAAAGGCAAAAAGGGGGAGATTGTTAATGTTGGGTTTGATGTTGTGATATTTGACCTAACATATCTTCCAAATGACTGATTTGAATGTATAAAAATGTTGGAACAAATGTCAAAACATTCAGACCAACATTTTTTATAACAGTTTTGTCTTACTTCACGTTAAGCAGTAATATTTTACTGTGGGGTAAAATTGACTTAGGCTTGGTGAAATGGAGCTGTGTAAAACGTGGGAGAAAGAGTCAAAGCTTGGGGAAGAATTCGAGTGAAGAATAAGTAAAAGCTGTTGAGATTTCGACTCCATGATCTTCTCCAACAAACACACCAGCTGCCCACCTTTCCCTCAACCTCCTCAATTGATCGATGAGCTTTTAAAGGAAGACTCTATACTATAAATAGAGAGGCCACAACAGTGAATCGATCATCCAGAATTAGACTTCAAAAATACCAAGAGAGCTCTTGGGATTTCAACCCAGAAATCTGGATCACAAGTGTTGCCTGAGTGTGTCGACAACATTCCGTCAAACATTTCAATTATTGTTTAGATTCTAGATTAGTTTTGTATGGAGCGATTGTAATAAGAGGTTGTCTACGTCTACGCAGTTAGATTTTTCAGGCAGAAGTCATCTGTGACTTCAACTTTTAATTCCTTTCCATTTTATATTGTAAATCTGTAAAGAAAGGAATTTATAATTTTGTATATAATATATATACAATACTTCTGGTCATTGACCATCATAAGTTATATCAACATATAACTTATGAAAATATAAACATTTGTGTTCTTTATTTTTCCGGTGCATTTTACTCTTGAAGGTTTTTTGTTTTATCAAAGTGTTATCACGTGTGTTCGGCGACATTATCGCTAACATTCGAAAACAAAATTGGCATTCGATTTAATTCATCTCTTGTTTCTACTTTCAGTAGCTTTTGACACTCTTCAAAATTCATTTTAACCACTCGTGGCTGTTGAGAAACCAATCATTAAAAGATTATTCTTTCGTTGGTTTCAAATATTAGTAGTTTTAAATTAAACTTAAATTTTTAATATTTTAAATTGAGAAGTCCTTTATTAATCTACCTGTACTGTTCTACTTAGTGAGGTTTTGATTAAATAATATACTTAAGAGATAAATAAATGATAATTTAAGAAGTTATTCTTATGATTAAAATTATAATTTTCTTAAATAATTGTACAAAAATTTAAGCAAACAGATAATAATATGAATCAGAGGAAGTAATAAAGAAGAAAATGACAATGCTCGTGTCTTTTCATACGCATGATCTGCGACGCTTTGGAGCACGATAATCCCACTTGGTTTATCCCAAAGAAATTTAGAATTTTTTTGTTCATTTGAATACTTCACCATATTTCTCAATGAAAGTTTAACTAAAGATGCATCTGTTGCAGTATCTAATGGAGTTTAAGTTATAATATCGTTAACAATATAATATACTTTACACTATTAAATCAACTTTATTTGATATGACGACATACTTTAAGCTTCCAAAGACATCTACCTAATAGTCTAATACTATTACTCCTATATATTTTGGGCATAGAATTCATTGACTTCCCAAACAAATACTACAGCAAAAGAGAAGCGAGAAAAGATTGAACTAAACCAATAAAATAAAAGTTAATAAATGTGATGTGAATACACAAAGGATGTCAAGTATCATATCATGGTGAAGAGACAAGACCGCAGAGCTTTAACCTATCTTATGTACATACATACGATGAAGCAATGAAGCAATTTAATTATTCATATGACACTTCACCTTTACCTAACTGATTTTACAAGACACAAAAGAATTGCATGTGTTTTAACACGTCAAAAGACTTGGTAATGTAACAAAACCTAAATCCTAAACTTTATGCCTTTACAATTGCAGCTAAATTCCCTTCATTAATAAGCAGTAGACCAAACTTTTTACTCTTACCTAAAACTTCAACCTTTTAGATTTTCCTTTTCAAAAGAAGCAAAAGTATCTGAATTCTTTCTAAAAAATGAAATGGTACCAGATTCTTGCTGACAGCAGTCCAGAAACATATTTTGAGAAAGTAAATTAGAAGAAGTCACTTTTACAAAATATACGAGGAATTTAGCACTAATTAGTTCTAATTTTCAATTTATGCAATAATCTTAGTGGTTTGCATCTTTCAATATTTATAATTGGAAAATTCTATGTTTCTGAAAGAGAATAATCTCTTAATTATTTTCATTAATATAAAAGGTTTATATACATGATATACAATAGTAAACCTAGCCTATAATTACGAAAATCAAATATACATTTTTCTAATACAAGACTACTACCATAATTACAGTTTCCTAATACAAGATCTCTAATAATATCACGCAATATACATAGTATATTAGGAATATACTACGTATATTCTATCACACCCCCGCAGTCATAGCGGGCGATTGTCGTACGCTATGTCTGGATATCTTATCTGTCTCGCCAGGAAAATGACACTGTCCCAAAAATCTTCAAACAGAACTAAGGGAAGACCCTTAGTAAAGATGTCAGCAATTTGGTACCGTGAAGGGATATGCAAGACACGTACTTGTCCACGAGCTATCTTTTTGCGGACAAAGTAAATATCCATCTCGATATGTTTAGTGCGCTGATGTTGGAGAGGATTCCCCAATAGATATATCGCACTAACATTATCGCAGTATACTAAGGTAGCTTTCTGAATAGGAAAATGAAGCTCTAAGAGGAGGTTACGCAAACAACAGGACTCAAACACCACATTGGCTACCCCTCGATAGTCGGCCTCTGCGTTGGAATGTGATAAAGTAGCATGGCGTTTAGCTGACCAAGAGAGCAATTTATCACGAAGAAACATAAAATAACTAGATGTCGAGCGTCTCGTATATGAACATCCACCCCAATCAGCATCTGTATAAGACATGAGAGTAGATACCGAGGATGGATATAAGTGTAAACCATAATCAAGAGTGCCTTGAATATAACGCACAATGCATTTGAGAGCGTGCATGTGTTCTTTCCTCGGATCATGCATAAATAAACACACTTGATGCACTACATAAGTAATATCGAGCCTCGTAAACGTAAGATACGGAAGATCCCCTACAAGACTACAATAGTGGGAGGGATCCTCGTATGGTGTACTATAAGTAGCACTCAACTTCGATTTAGTGTCAACCAGAGTGGGAGATGACTTACATGATGACATGCCAGCCCGTTCAATAATCTCTATTGCATACTTCCTCTGAGATAGAAAGAGACCACCTGCATGACGAGTGACAGCTATACCTAGAAAATAGTCAATGGCCCCAAGTCTTTCATAGCAAATTCTGAGCTGAGAAGAGATACGATAGATTTGTGCAGTTTGTCAGACGAAGAAGTCAATATAATATCATCCACATATAACAGAATATATGCCATAAAAGTATGTTCTTCTTGCGTCCCCTTCTTTTACCATCATTCATTATGCCCTTTGTTTTCACTTAACGTGATCTGATCTTAAAAATTATTTAAGTCGATGACCTTCCGTCTCAATTTATGTGGCACCATTTGATTTGACATGAAGTTTAAGAAAGAAATGAAGACTTTTGGAATTTATGGTCCAAAACAAGTCTTAGATATTTATTTGACTATAAATCATCCTAAAAAGTTAAATTATTTTTAAATATAGAAATGTGACATTCTTTTTTGTAAAAGCTAAAAAAGAATTGGTGTCACATAAATTGGGGCACAAGTCTTAGCTATTATTACTAATTGTTAAACAAAGGTAATATACCTGTGATATACACTGAATATACAAAGGTAAAGATAAATCACAGGTATACAAAAAGCGATTAGCAGTGGGTACCAAAGAAATGGAGCGGTGGCGGCCCGGCAAAACAGTGGCGTGGGCAATGGCCCAACTCGTCCAGGCCCATCACGGTACTAGGGCAGAATATCAGTGGACATAGTTGTATATTAAGGAAAGTATATTGTGTGTATATTGTAGTATATTTGTTACCTAAATTAGGATATACACTTACCATATTTAGGATATACACTTACCATAATTGTATAGTTAGAATTATGGTAGAATAAGGTTTTAGGAATAGAATAGGAATAGGATTCTCCTATTTTGTAACTTGTATATATATCTATTCAATCAATGAAAATAATCAAGGGGAATAAGACGTGGGAGTTGGTGCCCCGTCCATATGGTATTAATGTTATCAGGTCTATGTGGATTTTTGCTCATAAGGAGAATTCAGATGGGTCCTTTGCTCGACATAAGGCGCGACTTGTTGGTGATGATAAGACTCAGCAGGTTGGGATAGATTGTGGTGAGACGTTTAGTCCGGTGGTCAAACCGGCTACCATTCGCACTGTGCTTAGCTTGGCTCTTTCAAAGACTTGGCCAATTCATCAGTTGGATGTCAAGAATGCTTTCCTACACGGTGATCTCAAGGAAACAGTCTATATGCATCAGCCATTAGGTTTCAGGGATCCAAACCGTCCTCATCATGTATGTTTGTTGAAAAAGTCCTTATATGGGCTTAAGCAGTCTCCAAGGGCATGGTACACGAGGTTTGCTGACTTTGTTTCAACTATTGGGTTTACTCACAGCAGGTCAGATAATTCCTTGTTCATCTACCGCCGTGGTTCGTCCTTGGCCTACATTCTGTTGTATATGGATGATATCATCTTGACTGCCTCTTCCGATGCCTTGCGCCAGTCTATCATGACCATGCTCAGTTCTGAGTTTGCTATGAAAGACTTAGGGCCTTTGAGTTATTTTTTGGGGATTGCCGTCAAGCATCATTCAGGTGGCTTGTTTTTGTCTCAACGAAAGTATGCTGCTGAGATCATAGAGAGGGCTGGGATGTCATCCTGTAAGTCCACTTCCACACCAGTTGATGCAAACCCAAAGCTAAATGCCTCAGTAGGTGCACCATACGAGGACCCAACCCGCTATCGCAATCTTACAGGGGCCCTCCAGTATCTTACCTTTACCAGACCGGATATTACGTATGTGGTTCAGCAGGTGTGTTTATTCATGCATGATCCCAGGGTTGAGCACATGAATGCAATCAAACACATCATTCGGTATCTTCAGAGGACACTGGACTATGGGTTGCACGTGTATCCTTCATCTACATCCACACTTGTCTCTTACACGGATGCTGATTGGGGTGGTTGTCCCGATACCAGACGGTCGACTTCTGGCTACTGTATGTTCATTGGCAACAACTTGGTCTCCTGGTCGGCAAAGCGTCAGGCAACTCTATCACGCTCAACTGCAGAGGCAGAATATCAAGGGGTAGCGAATGTGGTCTCCGAATTATGTTGGCTACGTTATTTACTTTTGGAGCTTCATTGTCCCATTCAGAAGGCAACCTTGGTATATTGCGATAACATTAGTGCCATCTACCTTTCAGGTAACCCAGTTCAACACCAACGTACTAAGCATATCGAAAGGGACATTCACTTTGTCCGTGAAAAGGTTGCAAAGGGTCACGTTCGCGTATGCCATGTCCCGTCTCGTTATCAAATTGCAGACATCTTTACAAAGGGTCTACCAGCGGTTCTCTTTGAAGATTTTAGGGACAGTCTCAGCGTTCGAAGACCGCCCGCTATGACTGCGGGGGTGTGTTAAACAAAGGTAATATATATATATCACAGGTATACAAAGCAGTTAGCAGTGGCAGCCCAGCAGTGGAGCAGTGGCAGCCCAGCAGTGGCGTGGGCAATGGCCCAACTCGTCCGTGCCCATCACGGTACTAGGGCAGAATATCAGTGGACATAGTTGTATATTAAGGAAAGTATATTGTGTGTATATTGTAGTATATTTGTTACATATATTAGGATATACACTTACCATATTTAGATATACACTTACCATAATTGTATAGTTAGAATTATGGTAGAATAAGGTTTTAGGAATAGGATTCTCCTATTTTATAACTTGTATATATATCTATTCAATCAATGAAAATAATCAAGGGGATTATTTCTTTCACTAATCATTAGCATTAGTTTCCATCGCACAACCAGAACCATTAGATCGCCAACCAGCAATATCATCAGCGACTATTTTATACCATCATCACTGTAAAACCACTATCATCAATATTTCACAAGAAAAATGATTTGAAGATTAAGGTGAATCTAGTATAACTAAAAACAAGACACTAGTACTAATAAAATAAGCGAGAGCGCTAATTAAGAGAATTTTTCTTATGATCAACCTCAAATTGAGGCGGAAAGAGTTAAAAGGTCCTGAAAGAGAATAATTTCTTAATTATTTTTCTTAATAAGAATATTATATTCATCATCCATGGTCATTTTCCAATTCTGGTCACTAAGGGCAGACACTGGGTTACGTGGTAGGGGTGATTTAGTGACATTAGAGTTGAGATTAAAATATTGTTTTGGTCTAAATATACCCTTTTGGCTATGCGTAACGGGCCCTTGACTCAGAATAAAAGTGGGACGGACCTGGGTTGGTGTAGGGACATCAGAACTGACTGGACCGAGAGGGTGGTCACGGGTTGGGCCAGCATGCAGTGGGCCTACTGGCCGAGAGGATTGTCGGATGAAAATTGGGCCAGAATGTAGTGGGCCTGCTGGTAGGGACATACCGGAAGAAGATGGGCCATGCTGGCAGAATTGGGTGACGGGAGGAGATTGGGCCAGCAGGTAGTGGGCCTGCTGGCTGAATTTGGTCACGGGAAGGATCTGGGCCAGTAGGCATCGGGACTGCTGGTGTCTAATGGTCCAAATTCTGAAAAGTGGGCCGGATCAAATGGTGGACCACATACGGTGAGAGCCCATCATCCAGAAAATTATAAGAATTAGACACAGCATTATATAACTTAGCAAACGGAAATTGAGTTTCATCAAAAATGACATGACGACTAATTATGATTTTATTAGAGGATAAATCATAATATTTGTAACCACAATGATTCGACGGATAATCCAAGAATACACAAGCGGTAGAACGGGCTTGAAGTTTGTTTATTGTAGTGGGTGGGAATAGATGATAGCATAAACACTCAAACACCCTAAGGTGAGAACACAAAGGGTCTTTATGATAAAGAATTTGGAGTGGAGATTGGAATGTTAATCCTTTGTTAGGGAGTATGTTAAGAAGGTAAGTAGTCATTTGTAATGCATGATGACAACATGAAAGTGGTAAGGAAGCATGGGCTAGTAATGTCCGAATAATATTATTGATGGTGCGTATTTTTCTCTCGGCTTTCCCATTTTGTGAGGATGCATGTGGACAAGAAAATCGGAAAGATATACCATTAACGTTACAAAATTCTCTAAATGGCCCATTATCAAATTCACTTCCATTATCGCATTGAATGTTTTTAAATTTTCCGTTCAAATTGGGTACGGATGAATGCTCTAAATGATAGGAGTGTGGAATAAACTTGAGATTTTTTAGATAAAAGAAATGTCCACAAAAAAATGTAATCATCCAAAAATAACACATAATAACGGTGGCCCAAAGAGCTCAAAACGGGAGATGTCCACAAATCACTATGAATATTATCAAATGGCAACAAAGTACTATAATTTGAGGCAACAAACAGTAATTTAACATGTTTCTCAAGCGGACATAAAGGACAAACATTAGTACTACACGTACTATTACACTCAATATATTTATTATTATTAAGGGAGGAAAGAACAGACGCTCCCGGATGACCCAAACGCACATGTCATAAGGAAGGTGCTAAAACGGCAAACGTTGATGGTGTGGCTTGATTAGTGGTAGTGGTGGTGGAGGTGGTGATGTGATAGAGATCTCCCCGACTATCACATCTCATTAGAGGTATCTCCATCGAGAAATCATTCACAGAAAATCCAAAAGGGTCAAAGTCAACAGAAACCCAATTATCAATTGTAAATTTCCAAACAGACACCAAATTTTTAATTAAGTGAGGAGCATGAATGACATTTTTCAAGGCTAAAGGTGGGTTCGGGGGAGTCAAATTAGTGTGACCATAACCACGAATTGAAATTGTAGTACCATTATAAAAAATTATACCACGATTTTTGCTCAAATTGGAATAAGACGAGAGATTACCTGGTGCGGACGTCATGTGAGAAGTAGCACCGGTGTCCATTCACCAATTTGCATCCAGAGGATTTAATCCAAGTGTATGCATCGCTGCCTCGATGTCCGTGTGGGTCGGGACTGCTACTAGGCCGCAACAATGAAGGCCTGCTGAGGCCTAGGCCTAAGCAGGCCAGCCTGCTGCCATGCTAAATTATTTCTCAGCCCAGGTTATTGTTGCCTCTACTGTCCACTGGGTCTGGCCCAGGTTGGTGTTGGGAACGGGCAGGGCGACATGGGCCACTGCCCGTTGGCCCAAGTCATGGCCCAAGGCCACTGCCCAGTGACCCAAGCCTACTGCCAAGGGTTTAGTGGCCCGGTCCCCTGCTGATCGCCACTGCCGCTAGTTTATCGTCTGCCACTACCGACGTTGTGGCTGCCACGGCCACCACTCTTGCCAGCGCCACATCCGCCACCGCAATTTTTCCTAAGGTTTTGACCCTTTTTACCACCCTTATTATTACGGTTTTGACCATAATTTTCGGAGAATAATTAAGAGTCATTAGTTTCACAGGATGTGGCCACCATCATGGCAGAATTTGCTTCGGTAGCCATCTTTTTAGCCAATCCTGCATCTTCTAAGGTGAGCATGGAATGTGCCTGGTAGAATAGTGGGAGAGGATTGATGTAACACCCCGTACTTTATCTTTAGGATACATTGTGGTAAATACACATGAGTTTAATGAGATTGAGATCATTCATGAAGTTATAGAAGATTTATATCAATGTCGAAGAGGTTACGCGAGGGTTAGAGGTTAAACGAGTTAGAGAAATAAGTTTCGTTAAGGTAAGGAATATGGAACAAGTTATAAGGACCTTAACGATTTTTTGTCATATTTATGTATATATAAAAGGATCCGGTCCCGAATTAATTTAGGACTTAAAAGTGTGATAGCGATAACTAGGAATAATAATTTATGTGTATTGAAAGAGGCTACGGACTAACGTTATATCATCTTTTATATGTAATTATGAGTATAGGTAAATATTGCTCTTGGGGGCTATCCACGTGGATTGAATTTGTTCACTTATAATGGTGACTAAGTAAACAGTGGAATACCTAAATGGGACAACACATCACCACTTCACCCATTTTGCTGCTTGACCGACTTATTTGGTCTAAAGCCTATACGGTATCACTGCCACATACATTCTATACATAAGGACATCACATGAGATTACATCTTGGGAAGCTAACTATTCAATCACTCTATAGCAATTACACTATATCCACATTTATTTCGTTAGCTAGTGTTACTTGAGTTAGAATTCAAATAAACTCAATCATGAAGGAGGAATAGTTAAGTCCACCATACTTAGCTTTGTGCCATCCCCTCGGTAGTAGCTACCAAGGTTGTATCTTTATAGCCTTCAAGGCATGAACCTTTGCAAAAGGTGTTACAATCTAATTAGGAGGTTGTCATAAGTTCAGATTCGAGGAATGGTAAGACAAATTATTTCTTCTTTTGGCATATTCTAAGTATGAAACGTAAATGTAATATTGTTCCATAAATGATTCTACTCTTAGTAGTTAAGGATGTTCATGTTATTCATTCTTATTGTCAAAGCATGTCTAAATATGTTCCTAAATCCTTATTGAGGTATATGGAAAAAATGTTAGTATTCATAATGTTAATCAGAGGTGAAGCGATATTACATCACTCTGACAAACTTTTAGTGTCTTATTGTCATACCATTCATGCATTTATTCATGGACATACCTTGACCTCAAAGGAATTATATAATCTACTATATGTATGCATTATATATATGTATAGGATATGGGGAAAGGGAAGGCGTTATATACGCACACCATCTGCAGCTGGTACAGATATACACGATGATGATTATGCCCACAGAGGCCTATATGATATGATGGGGTGCCCACAGAGGCTTGATTGCGTTGTATACGCATATGTATATGAATGACCGCATTTGCATTGTGCATGGCATTTAGGCATATTATGGCCCTTAGAGGCATTCTACACAGACATGATGCTTATGCATATTATGGCCCTCAGAGGCATTCTCTGCTAGTTGGTTGTTTCTTGTATCATGTTACTTCCAGGTCTCTATTATGCTATTTTCATGTATGACATACTCGATACATTATTCGTACTGACGTCCCTTTTGTCGAGGGATGCTGCGTTTCATGCCCGCAGGCTCAGGGTGACAGTCCGCACTAGTAGGTTGCTCAGCTGATATTGGAGCACTCTATTTATTCCAGAGTTGCAGTCTAGTCATGGTATGATATTTTGGATATGCATAGGGGTATAGCGGAGCCCTGTCCTGACCTCATGATGTCACCTACTCCTTAGAGGCTTGTAGACAGTTGTCCTGTGTATAGTAGTCTTCATGTATGGCTTTGTCGGCCTTGGTATGTATATGTATAGAGGTTGGGTCTTTCTGGTTACCGGAATTTACATAGCTCTTGTTCCAGATTACTATTTTCATAAATCAGTAGGGTATCTCGTGGTGGCCCCCGTGGACCATGAGAAATTATGGTTATATGCTAATTATATGATTAGTGGTACCCGACAGGTAGGGTTCGGGTGCCCGTCATGACCCTCCGATTGGTGTCGTGACAAATGCTTTGACGAAGAAGAGTTCCAACTCCATTATACGCCTTGGAGAGGCCAGCAACCATCTGATGAACGAGATGAGCATTAGTGACGGGTGCGCCAACGTTCTTGAGTTGATCCGACAACTCCTTGAGTCGTTGATAACAGGCGGAGGCATTAGGAAAATCCTCCATATTTATGAGGGAGAATTCTTGCTCAAGGGACACGACACGAAAATTTTTGTTATCTTGGAATATATCACGCAACCTATTCCAAGCTTCCATTGTCGTGGCGTCGGGTTCGATAATAGTCCGTAAGAGGTTCGTAGAGATGGTGAAATAAATCCATTGGAGTACTGTAGCATCAAGAGTTGCCCATAACTCTATTTCATCATCGGTGGTAGGCACCTTCTCCTTACCTTTTTCCAGTTTGACGATGTGATGGAGGACTCTATTAGACCTTGCGTGAATTTTAAATAGTTCTGCCCACGTCGCGTATTGGACGTTTTCCATCTCAAGAAGGAGAGGGATGTTGTTCTTGATATTGGAGACTGCAAGGGCAGGATGAAATGTGTTCTTTGTGGTAGACATGATGATAGAACAAGAGGAGAATTAGGGTGTGGGAAAAAAATTTGAATAGAGGGAGAGCCGACGACCATTGGTAGGAGTAGGGCGAGGGAAGGTGGTATTTTTGGAGAAGGAAAAGTTTGCCTTAGACTGCTGATACCATGAAAGAGAATAATCCCTTGATTTTTTCATTAACGTAAAGGGTTTATATACATGATATACAATAGTAAACCTAGTCTATAATTACGGAAATCAATATATATATTCTTAATACAAGACTACTACCATAATTACAGTTTACTAATACAAAATCTCTAATAATAACAAAAAATATACATAATATATTAGAAATATACAATGTATATTCTATCAGTTTCACATTTCTTAAATTCCTCTCCAAGTAGAGTGACCATGAATCATGATCCACAAGCAACTAATTTTGATATTGCTTCCCTATCTCTATGTTTGTTGTATTTAGAGCCTACAATTCCCCCCGTCATAGGGTTAATTTGACTGTACTTGGTCCGGGGACAAGTATCGTATGTGAACCTTGTCCCGATGGAGCGGCCGTTTGCGCACCGGTTTTGAAGCCCGGTATTGGGCATACCTAGCTGGATGAGCACTTACTACGTGTCTAATTAAACCCCCCGTCCCACCGTGACCTTTTCCAGTTTTAAATTTTAAAACATTTTTACAAATTTTACATATGGCTACTTGATTCTCTACGTCCCTATCAAAAAATGTCCATGCATCTGATTTTAATGGTCGTTTTGCTTGGACCTCGTCTCATACTAGGGGGAATAGGAGGTATTTCATTGAAGGTGCACTAGTGGGCGTGTTGTCATCAATATTAGTGGGTGTATCGTCTAGATCATCGTCTAAATTAAAGTCTTCTTGAGTTCCGAGAAAATAACTCCTCGTCTAAATCTAATGGTATTGTAGGAAAATGTTGAGTATCAACAAAATCATGTGAAGGCTGACCACTCGGCCCGGGTTGTTTGGTTATAGGTTGAACTGATTTCTGAAAATCTTTTTTTGAAAATGAGTTACAAGTTAAAAAATGTGATTTTGATTAGCTTTTCAAATAAAATTTGTTTTCCAATCACAAAATTGCAACTTTTTAATTTAAATACATATCCTAACGCAGGTCATTTAAATATTTCCTTTTTCAAATATCACAATTTTTATATCCAAAGGCCTATTAATTATCGTTTGCCCAACTATAACTTGGCCCTACTATAAAGAGGCGTGAGCCTCGAACAAGTACATTAGTATCTCGGCAAATCGAAACACAATTATAGATTATTACTCCTTTGAAGTGTTCAAATAAATATTACAAGTAGGTCGTCAATTAGAGGTCTTGATTCTTGAATAGAGTAAGCATTAAAGTATCCAAGAAAATGATGAATGAATAAAATATGATGAAAGGGCCGGTATGAGGCGACAAGATGTCGGACAGGACGAGGAAAGGGTGTCCCAATTAGTTGTCCCATGTGTTAAGTTAATACATCCCTTAACTATTTGCCCAACTCATATTTCGGCATTGAAAGATGAATCATTATGATGTCTAATGGGTTTTATAAACGAGGTCCTCACCATGTGCTTTCTTCTTGCGTCCCCTTCTTTTACCATCCTTCATTATGCCCTTTGTTTTCACTTACTGTGATCTAATCTTAAAAATTATTTAAGTCGATCTTATTCCGTCTCAATTTACGTGGCATAATTTGATTTATAATAAAATTTAAAAAATGAAAACTTTTAAAATTTATGATTCAAAACAAGTCTTAGCTATTATTACTAATCACTAGCATTAGTTTCCATCGCACAACCAGAACCATTAGATCGCCAACCAGCAATATCATCAACGACTATTTTATACCATCATCACTGTAAAACCACTATCAACATTATTTCACAAGAAAAATGATTTGAAGATTAAAGTGAACCTAGTACAACTAAAAACAAGACACTAGTACTAATAAAATAAGCGAGAGCGCTAATTAAGAGAATTTTTCTTATGATCAACCTCAAATTGAGGCGGAAAGAGTTAAAATAGTCCTGAAAGAGAATAATCTATTGATTATTTTTATTAATATAAAAGGTTTATATACATGATATACAATAGTAATTCTAGGCTATAATTACATAAATTAAATATTTTCCTAACTAATATAAAATATTGCTACAATAATTACAGATATACAAAATCACTAATTATACCAAAAGAATATATTTCTATATATTTTATCACACCCCCGCAGTCGTAGCGAGCGGTCGTCGTACGCTTAGACTGTCCCTAAAATCTTCAGACAGAACTAAGGGAAGACCCTTAGTAAATATTTCAGCAATTTGATAACGTGAGGGGACATGTAAGACACGTACATGTCCACGAGCTACCTTTTCGCGAAGAAAGTGAATATCCATCTCGATATGTGTTAGTGCGCTGATGTTGGAGAGGATTCCCCGATAGATATATCGCACTAACATTATCGCAGTAGACCAAGGTAGTTTTCTAAATAGGAAAATGAAGATCTAAGAGGAGGTTACGCAACAAACATGACTCAGACACCACATTGGCTACCCCTCAATATTTGGCCTCCGCGTTGGAACGCGATAAAGTGGTCTGACGTTTAGCAAGAGACCAAGTTATCACTAAGAAATATACAATAACCAGATGTCGAACGCCTAGTATCTGGACATCCACCCCAATCAGCATCTGTATAAGACATGAGAATAGATACCGAGGATGGATATAAGTATAAACCATAATCAAGAGTGCCCTGAATGTAACGCACAATGCGTTTGAGAGCGTCCATGTGTTCTTCCCTCGGATCATGCATAAATAAACACACCTACTGCACTGCATAAGTAATATCGAGCCTCGCAAATGTAAGATACTGAAGAGCCCCTGCAAGACTACAATAGTGGGAGGGATCCTCGTAGGTGTGCTAGAAGTAGCACTCAACTTCGATTTAGTGTCAACCGGAGTAGGAGATGACTTATATGATGACATGCCAGCCCGTTCAATAATCTCTGCTGCATACTTCCTCTGGGATAGAAAGAGACCACGTGCATGACGAGTGACAGCTATATCTAAAAAATAGCTCAATGGCCCCAAGTCTTTCATAGCAAATTCTAAGTTGAGAAGAGATATGATAGACTTGCGCGGTTTGTCAGACGAAGCAGTCAATATAATATCATCCACATATAACAGAATGTATGTCATAGAAGTACCATGACCATAGATGAATAGAGAAGATCAAACCTATTGTGCAAAAACCCAAGAGTAGACACATAATCTGCAAACCTTTTGTACCAGGCCCCAGGAGCCCGTTTTAGCCCATACAAGAATTTCTTCAACAAGCACACATGATTAGGATAAGTGGGGTCCCTGAAATCCAAAGGCTGATGCATGTATACAGTTTTCTTGAGTTCGCCATGTAAGAATGCATTTTCACGTCCAACTGATGAATGAGCCATGATTTTTAGAGTGTTAGACTGAGAACAGTGCGAATAGGTGTCGGTTTAACAATCCATGCCAACCTGTTGAGTTTTGTCCACCTATAAGACGGGTCTTATGCCTCTCAAAAGAACCATCAGATTTTTTCTTATGAGCAAAAATCTACATAGAACGAATCACATTAAGACCAGGTGGACGGGGCACCAACTCCCACATCTTATTTTCAATAAGAGCATTATATTTGTCATCTATGCCCATTTTCCAATTCGGGTCATAAAGGGAAAACATGGGGGTTATGTGGTAGGGGTGATTTAATGCCATTAGAGTTGAGATTAACTAACCCTTTGGTTTAAAAATGCCCCGTTGGCTAAGAGTAACGGACCCCTGTCTCGGAGTGGTAATGGGCTGGATAGGAGTGGATGACATGGGCTGACCTAATATAGAAGACACAATGTCAGACTGGATTCGGGTTGGGAGAACAGTGGGTCAGTGATGGTTGGATTGGGTTGGGCCAGCAGGAAGTGGGCTTGGCAGAAAATGCGAACTGGAGAGATTTGGGCCAGTAGGCAGTGGGCCTGCTGGCGAAGCTCATGGATGGCTGAATGTGGGCCAACAGACCCCACTGTCTGCTGGCATATTTAGAGGGAGGATGTATTTGGGCCAGCATGCAATGGGCTTGTTGGCAGATTTTGATGATGGGAAGTGATCGGGCCAGCAGGCAATGGGCCTGTTGGTCCAAATCCTGAGGTATGGGCCGGACCAAATGGTGGACCACATATGGTGAGAGCCCATCATCCAAAAAATTATAAGAATTGGACACATAACTATGCAACTTAGCAAACGGAAATTAGGTTTCATCAAAGATTACATGGCGATTAATTATGATTTTATTAGAGGATAAATCATAACATTTATAATCATGATGATTACACGGGTAACCCAAAAATACACACGCAGTAGAGCGGGCTTAAAGTTTGTTTATTATAGTGGAGGGGAAAGAGGATAGCATAAACACCCTAAGATGAGAATACGAAGGGTCTTTATTGAAAAGAATTTTGAGTGGTGATTGGTATGCTAATCCTTTGCTAGGGAGTATGTTAAGAAGGTAAGTAGCCATTTGTAATGCATGATGTCAAAATGAAGGTAATGAAGCATGGCCCATTATTCTTACAAAATTCTCTAAATGGCCCATTATCACATTGAATGTTCTTAATTTTCCTTTCCAATTGGGTACGGATGAATGCTCTAAATGATAGGAATGTGGAATAAACTTGAGACTTTTTAGATAACGGAAAAGTCCACAAAAAATTAGAATAATCATCCAAAAATAACACATAATAACGGTGGCCCAAAGAGCTCAAAACGGGAGATGTACACAAATCACTATGAATAACATCAAATGGCAACAAAGTACTAGAATTTGAGGCAACAAACGTCAATTTAACATGTTTCCAAGCGGACTTGAAGGACAAACATTAGTACTATGAGTACTATTACACTTAATAAATTTATTATTTTAAGGGAGGAAAGAACAGACGCTCCCGGATGACCCAAATGAGCATGCCATAAGGAAGTTGCTAAAGCGGCAAACGTTGACGGTATGGCTTGTTTAGGAGTGGTGGTGGTGGTGGTGATGGGATAGAGCTCGCCCCGACTATCACATCTCATTAGAGGTATCCCCGTCGAGAAATCCTTCACAGAAAATCCAAAAGGATCAAAGTCAATAGAAACCCAATTAGCAGTTGTAAATTTCCAAAGAGATACCACATTTTTAATTAAGTGAGGAGCATGAAGGAAATTTTGCATCCGGAGTATTTAACCTAAGTGTATGCATTACCTCCTCGATATTTGTGTGGGTCGACGTCATAGGTAGGCCCGCAGCAGCGAAAGCCTGCTGAGGCCGAGGCCCAAGCAGGTCAGGCCGAGGTATTTCGTGGCCTAGGTTGACCTTACTGCTGCCTCTACGATCCACCGGGCCTTGCCCAAGTTGGTGCTGGGAATGGGTAAGGCGACATGGGCCACTTCCCACTAGCCTAAGGCAGGCCCCAAAGCCACTGCCCAGCGGCCCAAGCTTGCTGCTAGGGGTTCTATGGCCCGATCCTCTACTGACCGCCACTGTCGCCTCCTCTTCCGCCATTGCCGCCGCCGTTGACGCCACGGCCACCACCCTTGCCACCGCAATTTTCCCCATAATTTTGACCCTTTTTGCCACCCCCGTTGTTACGGTTTTGACCATAATTTTTAGATAAAGATTGAGAGTCATCTGTTTCGCAGGACATGGCCACCATCATGGCGGAATTGTCTTTGGTAGCCGCCTTTTGGCCAATCTTGTTTCTTCTAAGGTAAGCATGAAATGTGCTTGGTAAAACGGTGGGAGGGGATTGCTTCGGCAAAAATATTTCCAACCCCATTATACGCCTCAGAGAGGCCTGCAACCATCTGAAGAACGAGACAATCATTCGTGACGGGTGCGCCAACGTTCTTGAGTTGATCCGACAACTCCTTGAGCCTTTTAAAATAGGGTGAGGCATTCAGAAAATCCTCCATATTTATGTGGGAGAGTTCTTTCTCAAGGGTCACAACATGAGAATCTTTGTTATCTTGGAATATATCATGCAACCTATTACAAGCTTCCATTGTCATGGCGTCGGGTTCGATAATTATCTATAAGAGGTCGTTGCCTTTTTCATCATCGGTTGAAGGCACCTTCTCCCACAACTCTATTTCATCATCGGTGGAAGGCACCTTCTCCTTGCCTTTTTCCAGTTTGATGATGTGATGGAGGACTCTATGAGACCTTGCGTGAATTTTTAGGAGTTCTGCCCACGTTGCGTACTAGACATTCTCCATTTCAAGAATAATAGGGATGATGTTCTTGATGTTGGACACTACAAGGGCAGGATGAAAGGTATTATTTGTGTTAGACATGATTGAGGAATAAGAGGAGAATTAGGGTTTCGAAAAAAATTTGAAGGGAGATGGACGACCGAAGGAGAGTAGGGCGGCGGAAGGTTTTGTGGAGAAGGAAAAAGTTTGCCCTAGACTGCTGATACCATGAAATAGAATAATCTCTTGATTAGTTTCATTAATATAAAGGGTTTATATACATGATATGCAATAGTATTCTAGTCTATAATTACAGAAATTAAATATTTTCCTAACTAATATAAATATTGCTACAATAATTACAGATATAAAAAATCACTAATTATACCAAAAGAATATATTTCCATATATTCTATCAGGTACAGAAGCACTATTGATGTACATGATTATGAATATTGAGAATGATTGTATAAGACCAAGCACAAAGCGATACTCCAACCACCCTCACCCCTCTGACCCCTACTCCCACTCCCAACCCCAACCCCAACCCCAACTCATCCATCTCTCATCCCCCCCTTTTTCATTCTCACCCACCCTGCGTCGACCATCGTAGTATTCTAAATTATATATAAAAGCTTTTGAGATAGTATTAATAAATATTTACTAATCAAACACCAGAAAATAAGATAATTATTTTGATAGAAAATAATTTCTTTCAAACAAAACACACCCTTAGTTGAACAAATAGCAAGTTGTTTAAAATGCGAGAATATAATTAATTCTATATGGGCAGCGATATCCCTCTATATAATAGTGTAAATCTCCTTGATGGAGTTCTCTTATTAATGTAATATATATAGTATACAATTGTAGTCCTAATAGAATTAATATCTCTATTTTACAATAATTACACTAAATATTAATTACAGAATATATTGTGAATATATATGGAATATATTCATTATCACACACACACATACCTCCCCCCCAGTCGAAACGGGAGGAGGCCGGATGCTAAAACTGAATCTGAAGTCAAGGAAAAGAAGCCGAGAAAGCCCATTTGTGAAGATATATGTGGACTGATACGAAGAAGGAACATGCAACACCCTAACGTGACCCATTGCAGCCTTCTCACGAACAAAGTGAATATCCATCTCAATATGTTTGGTTCGCTGATACTGAACCGAGTTATAAGACAAGTAGACAACATATATGTTATCATAGTAGACCAAAGATGCCTTATGTATGGACAATGAAGCTCAACAAGGAGATTTTGGAGCCAACATAGCTCGGCAACAACATTCGCAATGCCTCAATATTCTATTTTTACACTCGAACGGGAAAGTGTGGCTTGCTGCTTGGCAGACCACGATATAATATTATCCCTCAAAAATAGACAATAGCTAGACGTAGAGCGACGGGTGTCCCGACAGCCTGCCCAATCTGCGTTTGTGTAAGAGAGAAATCTAGTCGGTGCGGAGGGATATAAATGAAGTCCATAATCAAGAGTTCCCTTAACGTACTGAATGATACGCTTAAGAGCTGTAAAGTGAGGCTCTATAGGAACGTGCATGAACAAGCACACCTGCTGAACCGCATATGCAATATCTGGTCGAGTGAAGGTAAGATACCGAAGATCACCTGCGAAACTCCTATAAAGAGAGGGATCGCTGACTGGATCCCCATCATCTGCACTGAGTTTGGAATGGAGTCGACGGGAGTGTGCATGATCTTGTAATTTACCATTTTAGCCCTGTAGACGGTCTCCTTTGTATACTTACGCTGACATAAGAACATGGCATGTGTGGATTTGCTCACTGATATCTCCAAAAACTAACTCAACTTACCCAAGTTAGTCATAGCAAATTCGGACTTTAGTAAAGCAATGATCTCATGCTTCAAGCCATCTGAAAAAGTTGTGAGTACAATATCATCCACATATAACAATAGGTAAGTTGTGTCAGTACTTCGATGAAAAATGAATAATGAATTATCAATCACTCTTGTTGCACCCGAAGCTGGTATGTATGATGTAAGTGGCAAACTGCTCATATCAAGCCCTAGGGGATTGTTTTAACCCATATAGCGACTTAGGAAGATGAAAAACATGTTGAGGAGCCTCCGGATGCACAAAACCAGGCGGTTGATGCATATAGACGGTTTCTTTCAAATCTCCACGTAAGAAAGCATTATTTGCATCAAGCTGATGAATATGACAATTCTTCCCCATAGCGATACTCAAAACCGTGTGGATGGTAGCTGTCTTAACCACTGGACTGAAAGTTTCACCACAATCAACACCCTTATATTACCATGTGCCACAAGTCTGGCCTTGTGACGTTCAAGGTCACCATTATCTCTTAACTTATGACAAAATACCACATACAACAAATTACATTCACCCCCTCAGGCCGCAGAAAAATATCCCAAGTACGGTGTGAAGTAAGCGCATTAAACTCCTCACGCATGGCCGTATTCCAATTCAAGTCAAGTTTGGCTAAGGTTGGGTTTTTAGGTAGCAGGGAGATGGTTTGAGTGGACAAATTAAAGTGGATTTTTTGGGGCTACCGTGGGTTGGGGGCTGGATCGGGTGTAGTGGGGCGGTAGGTAGGGACTGCGGGTTGGACTGGATGGTTGTGGGACTGGGCCAGGAGGTAATGGGCTGGGCAGTGTCATCATTGGTCTGGGTGATGAGACTAGGTCATTGGGTATTAAGCTAGGCAGTGTGGTCACTGGGCTGGCGGTGGGACTGGGCCGTGGGGTATTGGGTTGGGCATTGTTATCACTGGGCTATGCAATATGGTAATTGGGTTGGGCAGTGGGTGATGGATTGGGCAGTGTTGTCACTGGGCTGGGTAGTGTGGTAATTGGGATGGGCAGTGGGTAATTAGACGTGGCAGTGGGTCGCGTAGATAGAGCAATAGGTGATGGGTTGGTATTTGGCCAATATAGTGCGTTTTGAAGTAAAGGTAAGGTGTACGAGTCATTAAGGAAACTGTAATCAGTGACTCAAATTTTTTGGATGTTGTCAAACGAGAAAACCTACTCAACAAATGTGACGTGGCGTGAGACTATGATTTTGTCTGTGGATAGCTCATAGCACAAGTACCCCCTATGGTTAAGAAGACGCACAGAGTGAAGTGAGGTGTTAATTTGTGAGGGACCGTTGAGGCAAGATTTGGGTAACAAAGACAACTGAAATTTCGAAGGTGATCATACAAAGGGATCCGACGGAAGAGAATTTTGGTGGGTGTCCTATTTTGGATCGTACAGGTAGGTAAGATGTTACGAATGTGTTCTACCATTTTAAATGCATATACCCAAAAGGTAGGGGGATAGATGCATGAAAAAGAAGGATACGAATCATATTGTTAATGGTGCAGAGATATCTTTCGGCTTTACCATTTTGAGAGGAAGTATGGAGGCAGGAGAACCGAAAAACCATGCCATTAGCCACACAAAAATTATGAAAGATGGAGTTATTGAACTCACGACCATTATCACATTGAAACGTTTTGATATCTTTTTCAAATTGTGTTTTAACCAATGTACGAAATTCAAGGAATTTAGAGTAAATTTGAGACTTATGTTTAAGTTGATAGACCCAAAGGAAGTGAGAGAAGTCATCCAAAAATACCTAATAATATTTATGACCTAGGTTGCTAGTTATAGGAGATGTCCATAAATCCGTATGAATAATATCATAGGGAGAGAAAGTAATACTTAAAGAAGACGTAAATGGAAGTCTAACATGTTTCCCTAGATGACAAGAGGAGAAACTATGGAAAAGTTTCCCTTTATTACATTGGATTAGATTGCAGTTTCTAAGAGAATAAAAAACATGCCCTCCCGGATGACCAAGTCTACTATGCCACGTTGATGGAGATATTGCTGCTAAAGTGGTGGGTGGAGTGACATGGACAGTGGACGTGGATAGGAAAGGATAGAGGCCCCCACACTATTGCATCTCGTGAGAAGTCTCCCCGTATGTAGGTCCTTTACAAAAAAATCAAACGGGTCAAAATCAATGGATACAGAATTATCAGTGGCAAATTTTCTAACAGAGATTAGGTTCTTGATAATGTTATGGGCATATAGGACGTGTTTAAGGGAGTAGTGGGGTTGCGGTGGTGGAGTTAGTGTGTGACCAAACCCTTGAATTGAAATGTGATGACCATTGTCGACCATAATAGATTGAGGAGTATTTAAATTGCGCAGTTGAAGAAGATTACCAGAATTGTTGGTGAGGTGCGACGTGGTGCCCGTATCCATATACCAAGCAGCATCGGGATGCTAGACTGATGTGTAATGGGCTTGATGGCCCGAGCCTTCCTGGCGAGCCGCTGGATAGGCTCCTAAGATGTTGGGCCTCGGTTGAGCCCACTGAGATTGATGTTCTTGGGCCTCTGGAATGCTGCTGGAAGGGCAGGCCCAGATACTGGACAATGGCCAGGGTAGTGGGCCGGTCCACTGTTGCGGTTGTTGGGCATGTTATGGACTGCATGTATTGTTGGCCCAAATTCCATGAGGAAGATTTGTGACTTCGGGTGTTGAGGAAGATGAAGCGGAAGAAGATATGTGGGCCGCGGGTAACGCCATGAGGGTATCTGAAATTTGGTAGTAGTACATATAGACTATATTAGTAAGAAGGAAAAGACTAGACTATAAGGTTATGAAGTTTACATATCGATTGTCCCTTAGCTACCATTCTCATTCATTAGCTGCCAACTACTCAATTCTACTAGTCAATGCAAACTGCAAGATTTATGAAATCTCGTCTGAGAAGAAAAAAAAACACCCTGATAGCTCGAATGGAACACGCATGGCAGGGATTTAAAGGTATCCCAAGAAGGGGAAGGGCTCTCTTAGCTAGCGAAAAGTCTTTGGCAGCCGTATATCTGTTGTATATCAGCATTATATAGGCCTTTTCGGGTGATGTGGGGGTACGGGTGGGGTGTATATCACTTGTATAGCAGATGTATACGGGCGAGATAGGTAGAAAAGAGGTCTGCTTTGGTTGTATATCACTAAATATCACCTGTATACCGGATGTATACGGGCGAGATAGGTAGAAAAGAGGTCTAATTTGGTTGTATATCACTAAATATCACCTGTATACCGGATGTATACAGGCAAAATAGGTAAAGAAGAGGGTTGATTTAGTTGTATACGATGATATATCACATGTACACCAGATGTATACGACGAGATATGTAAGGAGGAGGGTTGGTTTGGTTGTATATCAACAAGGAGCCGCGGTATACCGGCG
This sequence comes from Anisodus tanguticus, assembly GCA_034509755.1. Classification (NCBI taxonomy): domain Eukaryota; kingdom Viridiplantae; phylum Streptophyta; class Magnoliopsida; order Solanales; family Solanaceae; genus Anisodus; species Anisodus tanguticus. Next base: position 19,595,577 of record CM067551.1, on the reverse strand, counting down.
GTATACGACTGTTGTGCGTCGGAAGAAGGGAGGAAATATAGGGTATGGCGGCCGAAAAATAAAGTATAGGGTAGGGAGGGATTTTTGGCTCTTGATACCATATAGAATAATGTAAATCTCCTTGATGGAGTTCTCTTATTAATGTAATATATATATAATATACAATTATAGTCCTAATAAAATTAAAATTTATATTTTACATTAATTATACTAAATATTAATTATAAAATATATTGTGAATATATATGAAATATATTCACTGTCACCCTAAAGCAACTACTTTCTTAACTTATCAAGTGAGCATAAACATAAGATTGGCCAACTGCAAAAACAACTTTTTATAGCCAAAAAGTAAGAGGAGGAACTCAGCATGCAAGACGAATAAATAAGTACTAGTACTAGTATTTAGTAATTTTGTTTATCTTTTGGCACCTTTTTTCTCCGGTAAAGTATTCGCATGCATGTTTGTAGATTTGATATTGCCGAGGAAGTTGATGAGTTTCGCATGCCATCTCTAGCTAGCATGCATTTCTAGCTAAATACAGTAAAATCTCTATAAATAAATATCTTTGGGACCTGAAAAATTATTATCTTATACGAGGTTATTAATTTATCGATAAATAAATATTTTATTAATTTATCGACGAATGAATATTTTATTAATTTATCGATAATTTAATATTATTAATTTATAGAATAATTTTTATTTTGTACATTATATTTCTCAAATTAAATAATTAATTTTTTTTGGTAACTAAGAAAAGAAAATAAATAAACAATTAATTAATTATGGTGCATTGTATCTAAGTTTATTAATCTTGTCAAAAAGAAGTTTATTAATCTTGGATTGGCCTGATTCAAAATAGAATGCACGTACATTAGAATATGAAGTGTTGTGTATTATTTCAAGTACACAATACAGAGTTTATAAATAGACATATGTACTTTAACTTCATATATAAAAATTCATATATTATATCTTCTCTTTCATGACTACTCATTTGAAAGGTGTAAAAAAGTCTACGCTAACTGATGAGATGAGAAAAAAATTATGTGAGTACAAAAATAAGCATCCCTCTTCAAGTCAAAAAGATTTGCAACAGTGGGTTCAACAAAAGTTTGATCTCTCTATTAGTCGATCAACAATATCAAATACTCTTAAAAGGTCAGTAGAATATTTGTCAAAAGAGATAACAAATAGCAATGTTAAAAGGCACAAATCAACAAAATATTCTGAATTAGAAAATGTATTGCATGAGTGATTTTTCCAATATCAAGAGAAAGTGAACATGACTGGAGAAATGATTCAAACTAAAGCAAGAGAGTTTCTACAGAAAATGTATGGTGATGCAAATCCAGAATTTAACTTCTCAAGTGGTTGGCTAGAACGGTTCAAGGCGAGACGTGAGATTAAGTCTTATAGAAGGTTTGGTGAAAGTGGTTCAGTTGTCATGGAGAATATTGAAGAAGCTTTACATGAGTTATTTATGAATTTAACTTTGATTCAAAATTTCAAATAAGAGAGAAAAAATACATTTTTACCAAATGCCTTTAGAGAATATGGTTCTAAAGTTAAATTATAAAGGGGTGAGTTTAATAAAGAAAAAATAGAAAAATGAAATTAGTTCGAGACAGAAAATTACATCAAGAAAATGATGAAATAGGTAGCTACTTTTTAAGATTTGTTTTCCGACAGGAACATGATTTGACAGGCAAATTTTTAATTAGACACTTTATTCCGGATTTTCATGTGTAGGACGCACATGATTATTGTAAAATTTATTCAACAAATATCTTGCTGTCTCATGATCATTATAATCAAGTTGGCACTTAACAACTCTATTCTAGGTAGGATATTAAACAAGCATTAATAAATAATAATTCATCAAGTTGGCTAACTTTTTACAAACCCTTATCATTCTCGGAACTACTTAAGTTTCCAAAAGCAAAAACAACATGAATTAAATATCTACATAATGTAATACTATATCTATTTAATTATGTTATGGGCCGTGCTTCAAAAATGTAAAAGGCAAAGGAAATATATACAAGACATTATCACATATTATGAGTAGTGAAAGACGGTGATATACACGGTCAAAATTGTATATATTAATTATCATAGTTGGTATGAATTCTTGTATAAACCGAATTGTATATATTAATTATCATAGTTTGTAAAATTCTTGTACAAGTGTAATTAAGATATTAGTAATATAGTAGGAATATGATTTTTCATATTTAGAGATTGTATATTGTATATATAGACCTTTTCATTAATGAAAATAATCAAGGAATTATTTCTTTCAGGGTATCAGAAGTTTAGGGCAAATATTTTCCTTCTCCAAACCCACAATTCTGCATCCCCCTCTCTCTCTCTCTCGGTTTCCGAGACACGGCCAACGGCCACTTCTTTTTCCTTCCGATTTCTTCCCAAATCCCTAATTATCCTCTTGTTCTTTCATTATGTCTACCTCAAAGAACATGTTTCATCCTGCACTTACAGTCTCCAACATCAAGAACAACATCCCTATTGTTCTTGAGATAGAAAACGTCTAATACGCGACGTGGGCGAAATTATTTAAGGTTCACGCTCGCTCGCATCAAATCCTTCATCACATCATCCCCTTGGTAACATGCATGGATAAGGTGCCTACCCCCGAGGATGACCCTGTGTTATGGAGGACTCTTGATGCTACCGTTCTCCAGTGGATTTATTCCACTATCTCTTCGGACCTCTTGCAGACGATTATTGAATCTTATGTCACGGCAATGGAAACTTGGAATAGGGTGCGTGATATCTTCCAAGATAAAAAAATTCTCGTGCTGTCATTCTTGAGCAGGAATTTTTCCATGTCAACAGGAGGATTTTTCGAATGTCTCGACCTATTGTAAAAGGATGAAAGAATTAGTGAATCAACTCAAGAACGTTAGTGCGCCTATCACCAATGATTGTCTTGTTCTTCAGATAGTTGTAGGCCTATAATGGCGATGGAACGCTTCTTCGTCAGAATAATCCACTCCCACTGTTCTACCAGGCCCGTTCCATGCTCACATTAGAATATGTCGGCTTGGCTAAAAAGGCGGCTACCGACGCAAATTCCATCATGATGATGGCCACGTCAGATGACCCTCATTCATTCACAGATAACCAAAACCATAACAATGATGGCGGCAAAAAGGGTCAAAATAAAAAAATAGAGGCAAAAACCACGGCGGAGGCCGCGACAGTGGTAGTGACGGTAGTCGGAGCAGCAGCGGCGGTGGCGAACGTGGTGGCAGTGAGCCAATCGAGATGCAGCACCACTGGCCACAGCCTTGGGTCAACTAGTCATGGGGCTAGACCGGTGGCCAATGGCCCAACTACCCTTTCTCGGCATCTCCAGCGAACTAGGCCAATTTCCAGAATTGGTCCAGGCCTAGTTTTCTGCCAAATAATTCCAAACAGCCTACTGGGCCTTGGCAGTATGCTGGCTTGCTTGGGCCTCAGCCTTAGTAGGCTTTCGTTGTTGGGGGCCCAGTGGCAGTACCGACGCCCACAAAAATTGAGGTCGCAATGCATACACTTGGATTAAATCCTCCGGACGCAAATTGGTATATGGACACCGGTGCCACTTCTCATATGACATCCACACCAGGTAATCTCTCATCTTATTTCAACTTCAGCAACAGTCATGGTATAACTGTTGGTAATGGTCATTCAATTCCAATTCGTGGTTATGATCACACAAATTTATCTCCCCCGCATCCATCTCTCGTCTTAAAAAATGTTCTTCATGCCCCTCACTTGATTAAAAATTTGGTGTCTGTCCGAAAATTCACAACTGATAATTGGGTGTCTGTTAACTTTGACCCTTTTGGATTTTCTGTGAAGGATTTCAAGACAGGAATACCTCTAATGAGATGTAATAGTCGGGGAGAGCTTTATCCAATCACCACCACCACTATTTCCACGAGTCAAGCCACACCTTCTACATTTGTCGGCCTTGCTCCTTCTTTGTGGCATGCACGTTTGGGTCATCCAGGGTCGTCGATTATTTCTTATCTTAAAATAATAATTTTATTGATTATAAGAGTACGCGTAGTACTCATATTTGTCATTCTTGTCCTCTAGGGAAACATGTTAGATTACCATTTGTCGCCTCTACTTCTAGTACGTCGATGTCTTTTGACATTATTCATAGTGATTTATGGACATCTCCCATTTTGAGTTCTTTGGGCCATCGTTATTATATTTTATTTTTGGATGATTATTCTAATTTTTTGTGGACTTTTCTTTATCTAAAAATCTCAAGTTTTTTCCACATTCTTAAAATTTAGAGCTTTCATCCGTACCTAATTTGAACGGAAAATTAAAAACATTCAATGTGATAATGGTAGAGAATATGATAATAGGCCATTTCGGAAATTTTGTGACACTCATGGCATATCTTTTCGGTTTTCTTGTCCTCATACGTCCTCACAAAATGGGAATGTCGAAAGAAAAATTCATACCATTAATATTATTGTCTTCACTTTACTAGCCCATGCTTCATTACCTCCGTCTTTTTGGCATCATGCGTTACAAATGGCTACCTACCTCCTTAACATACTCCATAGCAAAAGTTTAGCATATCAACCACCCATAAAAAATCTTTATAATAAGAACCCCTCATATTCTCATCTTAGGGTGTTTGGGTGTTTGTGCTATTCGCTTTTCTAGTCTACTACAATTAACAAACTACAAGCCGGTTCTACCGCTTGTGTGTTTTTGGGTTATCCATCTAATCATCGTGGTTACAAATATTTTGATTTGTCCGCTAATAAAATCATAATTAGTCGTCATGTCATTTTTTATGAAACCCAATTTCTGTTTGTTAAATTGTATAATTCTGTGTCTAGTTCGTATAATTTTTTGGATGATGGGCTCTCACCGTATATTGTCCTTCATTTATCCGAGTTATCCCGTGACCAACATCCGCCAACAGGCCCACTGCCTGCTAGCCCACATATTACCGATCCAGTCTCTGATTCTCAGTCATCAGACAACAAATTTCGTCCACCCGAGTCCACTGTTTCGGCCAGCAGGCCCACCGCCCGCCGGCCCGGCGCTTTATCACATCGCCTTCTCGCCACTAGGCAGCAGCCCATTACCTGATGGTCCAGTTTTACCCGACCCGAGACCTACCCAAAACACGTCCCCTTCTATTTCGAGTCAAGGGCTTCTTACTAGTAGCCAACATGGTTTTTTTAAACCTAAAAGACATTTTAATCTAAATTCTAATGTCAACAAATCACCCTTACCACGTAATCTTGTGTTTGCCCTTCATGAGCTGAATTAGGAAATGGACATGAATGATGAATATAATGCTCTTATTGAAAATAAGACATGGGAGTTGGTGCCCCGTCCGCCTGATGTCAATATTATTCATTCTATGTGGATTTTTACTCATAAAAAAAAATTTGACGGTTCTTTTGAGAGGTATAAGGCACGTCTAGTAGGTGATGGTAAAACACAACATGTTGACGTGGATTGTGGAGAGACATTTAGTCCTGTGGTCAAACCGACAACCATTCGCATTGTGTTTAGTCTGGCTCTCTCGAAAGCATGTCCCGTTCATCAGTTGAATGTGAAAAATGTTTTCTTACACGATGACCTTAAGGAGACAGTGTACATGCATCAGCCCTTGGGATTTAGGGACCACACGTATCCCCATCATGTCTGTTTGCTGAAAAAGTCATTATATGGGCTTAAGCAGGCCTCACGGGCTTGGTATAAGAGGTTTGCAGATTATGTGTCTACTATTGGGTTTTCTCACAGCCGGTCTGATCATTCTCTATTTATCTATTGTCATGGTACTTCTCTAGCATACATTCGGTTATATGTGGATGATATAATATTGACTGCCTCTTATGATAATCTGCGCGAGTCTATTATGTCCCTTCTCAGTTCAGAATTTGTTATGAAAGACTTGGGGGCCTTGAGTTTTTTTGGGTATAGTTGTTGTAACACCCCCATACTTTAGCTTTAGGATACATCGGGGTAAACACACATGAGTTTAGTGAGATTGGGGTCATTCATGAAATTATGAAAGATTCATATCAATGTTGAAGACGTTACGCGGGGATTAGAGGTTAAACGAATTAGAAAAATAAGTTTCATCAAATTTCGGAATATGGAACAAGTTATAAAGACCGTATATAATTTTGGTCATAGGATCAAGAGCTTAGTGTATAAGTGGGCGAAGTCCCAAAACAATTTGGGATTTAACAAGTGTGACCGCAGTAATTTGAACTAATATTTTGTATGTCCCAAAAGAGGTTATGGACTCGTTCTATATCACATGATTATGATAATGAGTATGTGAAGTGTGTTAAAATGATTATTATTTAAGTGAATTAAGATCAAGAATTAATTAGCTGACAAGAGGTTAATTGTTTAGATTTACTAGGAAATAAAGAATTCATTAATTGGATAAAGTATAATTTAGTGGGAGACAAAAGAGATATAGTTAATTAACATGGAACAAGTGTTCCATTTCAATTCCACGTGCACCATGGAGGTTAAAGGTGCAATGACTATGATTTTAAAGTGTGGAGATGGCATATGTGCTAATCAACTAACTTAAGTAGTATAAGGGCACATGGACCCTATTGGCCATTAAAATGGGAAAATAAATGCCATCTTTTATGTTATTAATTCATGAGTACATTATAAAGAGACTTGCAACAAGTGATTGATAGTGAAAGTGGGTGTTTAAGTTGTTAAAGGCAGAAACTCTTTGGGCAAAGCTACACAAGAATACGTACATGACTAATAAGGTGATTAAGAGGGAAGTGTAGTTCATATTTTCTTAAATTTCATATTCTCATAAGAGAAGGAAGCAGCAACGTGCTAAGGAGAAGTATTGTAGCAATCTTGTATTTCATTTCAAGTATTTCTTCAATTCCTATAAGTTTGGGCACTAGTAGGCTGGTTTGCTTCGTAGTTGAGATTAACATTAAAAGGGGGATGATTTCGAGACCACGAGTAGATGTTCGGCATGAAAGGTATGTTAAGGCAAATCTTTCCTTCTTTTGGCATGTTCCATGTAACGAAATGTAAACGTAATATTGTCTCATAAATGATTATACTCTTAGTGGTTAAGGATGTTCATGTTATTCATTCTTATGTTCAAAGTATGTCTGAATATATTCCTAAATCCCTATTGAGGTATATTGGAAAGATGTTAGTTTTCATAACGTTATTAGGAGGTGAAGCGACATTACATCACTCCGAAAAACTTATAGTGTCTTATTATCATATCATTCATGCATTATATACATATATAAACCTTGACGTCAAAGGCATTATATACGCTACTATACAGTATGAATTATATATATATGGGGTATGGGAAAAGGGAAGGCGTTATATACGCACCACCACATGCAGCTGGTATATATATGATGATGATTATGTCCACAAAGTCCGATATGATATGATGAGATGTCCATAGAGGCCCGATATGATATGATGGGATGCCCACAGAGGCTTGATGATGTTATATACGTATATATATATATATATATATATATATATATGACCTCATTGTGCATGATATTTAGGCATATTATGGCCCTCCAAGGCATCCTCTACTGGTTGATTATTTCTTGTCTCATGTTACTTTCAGGTCTCTATTATGCTATTTTTCATGCCTGACATACTCGGTACATCAGTCGTACTGACGTCCCTTTTGTCGGGGGACACTGTGTTTCATGCCCGCAAGCTTAGGTAGATAGGGCGATGGTCCGCACTAGTGGTTGCTGGTTCAGCTGATATTGGAGCACTCTACTTGTTCCAGAGTTGTAGTTTAGTCGTAGTACGATATTCTTTATATGCATAGGGGTATGGCGGGGCCCTATCCCGACCTTACGATGTCACGTACTCTTTAGAGGCTTGTAGACAGATGTCATATGTGTAGTAGTCGTGTATGGCCTTGGTATGTATATATGCATAGGTTGGGTTCTTCTCTTTGTAAGATTTTACGTAGCTCCTTTTCAGTTTATCATTTATATGTATCAACAGGGTATTTGGTGACGACCCTCGATGTTAAATATATGATTAGTGGTATTCGACAAGTAAGATTTGGGTGCCCGTCATGACCCTCCGATTTGGGGTCGTGACAGTTGTTACTCGTCATACATGTGGTCTATTTTTATCACAGAAGAAGTATGCGGATGAGATTATTGAGAGAGTTGGCATGTCCTCTTGTAAGTCATCTTCTACTTCGGTTGATACCAAACCGAAGCGGAGTGCTACTTCTAGCACACCATATGAGGACCCTACCCACTATCTTAGTCTTGCAGGGGCTCTTCAGTATCTTACCTTCATGAGATCAGATATTACTTATGTAGTACATCAGGTGTGTTTATTTATGCATGATCCGCGGATTGAGCACATGCATGCACTCAAACGCATTATACGATACATACAGGGCACACTTGATTATGGATTACATTTATATCTGTCCTCCGTCTCTACTCTCGTGTCCTATACAGATGCTGATTGGGGTGACTGTCTAGATACCAAACGTTCGACCTCTGGTTATTGTATGTTTCTTGGTGATAACTTGGTCTCTTGGTCGGCAAAACGCCAGGCTACTTTATCGTGATCCAGAGCGAAGGCTGAGTATCGAGGGGTAGCCAATGTGGTGTCTGAGTCATGTTTGCTACGTAATCTTCTATTAGAGCTTCACTTTCCTATTCAGAAAGCTACTTTGGTCTACTGTGATAATGTTTGTGCAGTATCTCTGGGAATCCGGTACAACATCAGCGCACTAAACATATCGAGATGGATATTCACTTTGTTCGCGAAAAGGTAGCTCGTGGACAAGTATGTGTCTTGCATGTCCCTTTGCGATACCAAATTGCTGACATCTTTACTAAGGGTCTTCCCTTAGTTATGTTTGAAGATTTTAGGGACAGTCTCAGCGTACGACAATCGCCCGATATGACTGCGGGGGTGTGAAAGACGGTGATATACACGGTCAAAACCGTTTATATCATATAGGCTGAATTGAATATATTAATTACCATAGTTTGTATAATTCTTGTACAAGTGTAATTAGGACATTAGTATTATAGTAGGAATATGATTTTTCATATTTAGAGATTGTATATTGTATATCTATCCTCTTCATTAATGAAAATAATCAATGATTTTTTTTTTCAAGTAGCTCATGATTATATATGAGACCTATTGATATAATCATCATTATTAATTAGTTAGCCTAATTAGTTTGATTTAGTTTTCAAAACAAATGTAAAACAACGACGACATAAGGGCAAATTAAATGAAATTCCCATATATATATATGTGTGTGTCCCTTATCCACCAATTATTGTTTCTTCTTTTACGAAATTCATCTTTTATTATTTATTTATTAATCAAGTTGCATAAGTATAACTATTCCTAGCTTCATGTGCATCCTACATGGCATACCATCATTCCTTTACAGCCCCAAATACAGGAAGAAAAACACATGAAGCATACGTGTACTCACACGTGCAGTCAAACTAACCCCTGGATCTGGTCAATGGTCACCCCAAATAATTACTACTTACTCCACTATCCTCAATCATTGCCTAGGCATTATTTTAGAGTTCCCATCATTCGTTATTTATCTGTCAATATAATTTGTTTTACATAATCAAATTAAAAGGTTAAAACTTTATTCTCAAATAGTTAGGGCTTGTTTAATATTGAATTGGAACCAAGATAAAAAAAAATCTTCTTGCGAATAAGCCCGTGCTTCTTTTATTGAAATAAGGACAAATGGTTTTATTCGATATTTCCAAGTTTCACACAAGGAACTCCCTGCTCTTAAGGATAAACTACGATATTTGATGGAGTGGCAGGTCAGCCACATAATTTATCCCTCAAGCTGAATGCTTACACGCTTAAAAAGTTTTGATGGTAGGGTTACGAACGGGACGGAAGTTACGTAAGGGATTGGATCAGACTACCATTTGACAAAAGATCTTCTTTCTAAAGAAATTCGATTTAGGATTCTTATATGTTCATGGTTCGATATTAAATAATTTCAGAGGTTTTTTCTAACTTTGTGTGTATCAACATCGAAATATACCTCGAGTTAATTTCTCGATACTTATTAGATCAAATGTACTTATTCAATCAGAGGCAAAAATAGAATTTTTAATTTATGGATTCTAGATCACACACATTATTTTTGCTTATTGAGTTCTGAATAAATTTATATGTATTAAGTAAAATTCTAATAAGATTTGAGCCTAAACTTTTGGGTTCTACCGAACCTATAACAACAAAGCTGACTCTGCCCTTGCAAACGAGTATAGTCCAAGTTAATTCATGATAAACAAATCTATGAACAATAGAACAAGTTTTGTCTTTCATGGATAGACTAATCGTTAAGAGATCACAATTCTAATCTTACAATTATGAGTTTGATTTTCAACCATATTCTATATAATATTGTTCAATTAGGTTTAGAAACAATTTGACAATCTTGAAATCATTCAATGAATTATTTTCAACCAAACTTAAGAATGAAATTTATGTAACACTTTCTTATTGTATAAATGGTAAATAATTGTAAATGCTGCTACTATTACATCCATGAATAAAAAATCAGGTTATGTATCCTAATGTATGAATCTTTACATCGTTGATATACTATAATAGATTACGTAACATGACAAAATGAGAAGACCTTGATTCCTCAAAACTTTCTTTTTCTTTGTTCTAACTTTTCTCCTCGTGGTCGGTTAAAAAACAGGATTAGCCTTTAAATTGAGATTAGTACGGATTCCATCCCAGCCGTTCATCAGGAATAAATTTTACTGGTTGATGCCCGCACTTCAACCATTGCCAAGAAGGCCAGCTTTGCTTGGAGAGTCGTGTGATTAATGGGCCTCACATATCTGGCCCATGTGATTTACATTTACCGTTGATTGAATCTCTTAAAACTTCAGAATCTCGTTGCTCATATCATTTTAAAATTAATAAAACAAACCCAACTTGTTGGAAAAGATAAAAGATTACAAAGCCCAATTTGAGGAAGGGTTGCACGTGTACATGTACGTTTGTCACTCTTTTTACAATTACAAACTTGTCCCCAGTCAAAACAGCATAACAAAACCTACATTGGTATAAGTTAGTGATGTCAAAGAGGACAGTTTGGTAATAAGAAAAAAATTGTGGTTAAAACTTAAAAGTACTATGATATAGCAAAATGGAATCTAATTGTTGCCATTTATTAAACTTAGCCAACAATATTATGGTTATTGGAAAAAAGTTGTTGCAAATTCATATATATCTAAAATTTATTATATTAACTGTAGATTTGTCTACAAGATTAAAACGTTTGCCAACAAAAACAAATTGTAGAAATAAAAATTCTATGATCTAGCAACAACTAAATTAAGTTGTTTTCATTTATTGATATTTAGCAACAATATCATTGTTATTGCTAAAAATTGTTGCAAATTCTTTACTTTCTTGTATTGTCTGTGTCTATTTATATAATGTAGTTTGATTGGATAAATTTTTTATATAATTATAATTTTAAATATGTTATAATATATGTCTCACTAGAAAACTTTTAAAAGATATATATAGATATAAAAGCTTATAAGAAGTTTAAATCTAATTGTTTTCACATTTATAATAGTGTAATTCTTTTTTAAAACGAAAGGGGCATTCTTCTATATCATATTTTCGTTCGATGAGATTTGAATATATTACTCTCCCGTCTCAATTTATGTGGCACCATTTTTTTTAATCTGTCCCAAAATGAATGTCACATTTTCTTATTTGACAACTCTTTAATGGCACCATCTCTATTTTACCCTTGTTGGGTCTGTTGAGAGTCCCACATTGGAAATGGAATGAGAATATGGATTCTTTATATGAACTTGGACAATCCTCACCCTACAAGCTAGCTTTTCGGATGAGTTAGGCCCAAGATCCATTCTTTACATGGTACAGAGCTAGGCCCATTCCAATTCTTTGTTCGTCGATGTTAGGCCCCCAAATTATATTGTCCAATCTCTAGTTAACGAGGTCTGGATGTGCGGGGAGTGTTAAGAGTCTCACATCGGAATTGGAATGGGAATATGGACTCCTTATATGGACTCCTTATATGGACTTGGACAATCCTCACCCTACAAGCTAGCTTTTGGGGTTGAGTTAGGTCCAAGATCCATTCTTTACATGGTCCCATTTAATTATAAAGATGTACTTATTATGAAGAAAAATCAACTAATGTAGGCACGAAAGTAAGGGTCATTTGATAAACATAACAAAGTCTTCTCTTATTATTTAATTTCCTGCACGGTCAAATGGTGCCACATAATTGAGACGGAGAGAGTATTATATAAACCATTCTATGAAGCGCCATCCATCTTGTAAAGTGAGAATTTGCTATAGTGTGTCTGCTCGATTGGTGGCCCGTTACAATGTTGCGAAATATTGCCTATGTATGAGTGTTAGCTAGCGATCAAAACTGGGAACAATTACGGGATGGTACTGCTCGATGATTTAAGTTGGAAAAAGTAGCCAAACTATTTGATAATCACCCGAATATGGTGTATCTTAATCAATATCTGTTAGGATAATTAGCCCATCATTAGCCAAAATTATCTCATATCAATTGTAATTATTAGTATCACATAATTTAGGATATAATTGAAAATTAGTATCACATAATTAGGGTATGATTAGATAGGTCTTTCATTATTATTAGTCTTATACACTTGTATATATATGACTACATTGGAGTGAAATAAACTCAGGGGATTAACTTCCTTCATGGTATCAAGAGCCAAAATTTGAATTTTTTCCCTACCCTACCCTACCCTACCCGGCCGCCCACCTCTCCTCTCCTCTCGAAAAACCCAAAACCAACCTCCCTAAACCACTCAGCTACTCTAAAACCTAATTAGGGTTCCACCTAATCCTAACCCTATCCCTAACCCTAGATGACACATCTTCTTCCAAACCCTAATTTGGGTTTCTTCCTCCCTACTTCTTCTTTCTTGTTTTCTTGTTTTCTTGTTTTTTGGGTAACCATGACCGAACAAAAACAATTTCATCCTGCTTTTGTCGTAAACAACGTCAAGAACTTTATTTCCATTACACTTGAGATGGAAAAAGCGCAATACTCCTCGTGGGCGGAGTTATTCAAAATCAATTGCCGAGCATACGAAGTAACATATCATCCCTTTCGAGTCTTCATCCGACACCACTGGTGTTTGACAAAAAATTATGGTCTAGCTTAGATGTTATAGTCCTTAAATGGATTTACGGCAATATCTCCAATGATCTTTTGCATACTATTTTGGAACCAAACTCTACGGCTCAACAAGCGTAGGAGCGTTTACAAAATATTTTTCAAAATAATAAACTTTCTAGGGCGGTATATCTTGAAAACCAATTCACCAACGTCAAGTTGGATGATTTTACAAACGTTTCCACCTATTGCCAAGAGTTGAAAATGCTTGCCGACCAACTCTCCAACGTTGGTGCGCCGATGACGAATCAACGGTTTGTTCTTCAATTAATTACGGGATTGAATGAACATTATGATGTAGTTGCTACATTCATTCAACAAAGTAATTTGTTGCCTCCATTTTATGAGGCTCATTCGAGGTTGATTGTAGAAGAAACCCTCAAGGCAAAACAGACAGCTTCCAGGGAAGCCACCGCCAGAACAGCCATTGTCTCCACCAAATCATATTTCGCAAATTTTATGACACAAAATTATGGTTCTGGTGGAACTGGAAATCGCAACAACAATGGTAAAAAACAAGGGTCAAATCGTACCAACAACAAAGGAAAAAATAATTGAGAAAAAGGACGGGATAGGGGCAGCGGCCAACCAGCTGGCGGCAGCAACAACCACCAGCAGTAGGGCCAGTGGCAGCCGCAAGCCCATTCTAGCGGGGACCAGTGGGGGCAGTACCCGTCGTGGGCTTGGGCACCACAATGGGCTTCCCCCCCCCACCTCGTCGTGGGCCAGGCCATCATCTTCAAACCGACAGTCCGGAGTTCTAGGTTCTCGTCTGCAATAAGCTTTTGCAGCCCATTGACCATCTTCCACAAGTTATGCTCCCACCGATATTAAACAGGCCATGAACAACATGAATCTAAATGTTCCAGATGATTCGTGGTACATGAACACAGGGGCTACGTCACATATGATGACATCTCAATGTAATCTCTCGTCTTATTTTAATATAAGCAGTATTAAAAATATTGTTGTCGGCAATAGGAAAAAAATTCCAATTCGTGGTATTGGGCAAGTAAAACTCTCCCCCCCACACTGTTATATTTAAAAAATGTCTTACATGCAGCAAAACTAATTAAAAACTTGATATATGTAAGACGTTTTACAACTGACAATAATGTTTCTGTGAATTTTGATCAGTTTGGATTTTCTGTGAAGGATTTTCAGACGGGAATGCCACTAATGAGATGTAATAGCATGGGAGACTTGTATTCCATCACTACCACTTCCAACAACCAAGTGATCAAACCATCAACCTTTGCAGCTATTTCTCCTATCGTATGGCATAATCGGTTGGAACACCCGGGAGCACCGGTCTTCAATACTCTTAGAAAAAATAATTTTGTTGATTGTAATAAATTTTTGGACTCTCATGTTTTTCAGGCTTGTGTGATTGGGAAGCATGTTAAACTTTATTTTACATTATCTACTTCGCATACGTTTATGCCATTTGATCTTATGCACTGTGATTTGAGGACTTCCCTAGTTTTGAGTTCTGCATGTCATAAATATTATATGCTTATTTTGGATGATATTCAAATTTTCTGTGGACATTTCCCTTAGGACAAAAATCACAAGTCTTCACCGTTTTTAAACAATTTAGTGTTTTTATCAAAATCCAATTTGTTTAATCCATTAAATGTTTTCAGTGTGACAATGGGAGGGACTTTATAAATGCCCAATTTAATGATCTTTGTCACCATAATGGGATGTCTTTGCGTCTTTCATGTCCACATACATCACCTCAAAATGGAAAAGCTGGAAGAAAAAATTGAACGATTAACAATATAATTCGTACACTTCTTGTGCATTCGTCCACACCACCAGTATTTTGGCATCATGCACTCCAAATTGTCACATATCTTTCAAACATTCTTCCTAGCAAACTACTCTCCAACATATCACCCACACAAATATTGTACCATCGTCTCTCGTCTTTTACATATTTGAGGGTTTTGGGTGTTTGTGTTATCCTTTGTTTTCGTCCACAACCATTAACAAACTACATGCCCATTTCACTTCTTGTGTGTTTTTGGGATACCCACAAAATCATAGGGGTTATAAATGTTGTGATATGACGAACGAAATTTTTTTATTTCTCGTCACATAGTTTTTTATGAGTCTACATTCCCGTTTGCTAAATCTCATGTGGCATCCCCACATTCATATGATTTTTTAGACAATGGAATACATCCAATTTTACATCACCACCTACATAGCCAAAAGCAAGTGGGACCAGCCCAAAATACTCCTCACACCATACCGGCCTAACCACAAAATGGGACAGGACCAGTCCAATGTGAGGAGGCTATTGCCTCGTTACCATCGGTCTCGGCCCAGTCCACATCTCGTGGCTGGCATGCCCAAATGAGGGAGCCCACTACTCCCGCACCTGTGTCCATAATCCGACAGCCATGCCCATCATCTCATGCCCACACAATTGACCCGAGTCAGCCCAGCCACCAAGCAGAAAGTGACCCGTCAGTTCTGACCCAAGATAGGACTGCCCCTCTACTCAATAGCCTACCAAACAGCCCAAATCCATAACCCCGGACCGTTGAAACACATGTCATACACTAAATTTTTTGACCCAAGCCTCATTTTAACCTAACATCTTCAGTCCAACTATCACCTCTTTCTAAAAACCCCAAAGCAGCCCTATCAAAACCGAATTGGAAAGCTGTCATGTTAGACGAAATTGAAGCTCTTATTAAAAATAAGACGTGGGAGTCAGTGCCCCTTCCATCTAATGTAAACATAATCAGGTCTATGTGGATTTTCTGTCATAAAAAGAATTTTGACAGCTCATTTGCGAGATACAAAGCTCGTCTTGTTGGTGATAGCAAGCAGGTTGGTGTGGATTGTGGTGAAATATTCAGTCTGGTAGTTAAGCCAGCAACTATTAGGACTGTTCTTAGCCTGACACTGTCAAAATCTTGGTACATTATTCAGTTGGATGTCAAAAATGCATTCTTACATGGCCATCTATAGGAGACAACCTACATGCATGAGCCTTTGGGTTTCCGAGATCCTACACATCCAGATTATGTTTGCTTGTTGAAAAAATCTTTGTATGGTTTGAAACAGGCTCCTCGGGCGTAGTATATTGATTTTCAGGGTTTGTATCCATACTGGGTTTCTTACATAACAAGTCTAATCAGTCTTTGTTCATTTATAAGAAGGGCAATGACATGTCATATATCCTTCTATATGTATATGTCATCATTCTCACAGCATCATCTACGTCACTTCGCCAGTCTATTACGTCCCTCTTTGCAACAGAATTTGCAATGAAGGATTTGGGTCCTTTAAATTATTTTTTAGGAATTGTTGTAACTCAATATGCAGGTGGTCTATTCCTCAGTCAAAATAAATATGCCGAGGAGATCATTGAAAAAGCCGGTATGTCATCCCGCAAACCGTCATATACACCAGTTGATACAAAGGCAAAATTGAGTAGCTCTACAGGTACTCCTTACAGTGATCCAACGCATTACCGTAGCTTAGCAGGGGCATTGTAGTATCTTACTTTCACGAGACCTGATATCTCATATGCGGTTCAGCAAGTATGTTTACATATGTATGATCGAATTGAAGAGAATATGTGGGCTCTCAAGCGAATTTTGTGATATGTTAAGGGTACTCTCCATTTTGAATTGCATCTGTATAAGTCCTCCATTTTGAGTCTCTCATCTTATACAGATGTTGATTGGGGTGGCTACCCGGACACCCGACGTTCCACCTCGGGTTATTGTGTGTTTTTGGGAGATAACCTCATTTCATGGTCGTCAAAACGACAGCCGACGCTGTCTCGGTCAAGCGCTGAAGCAGAATACGAGGGGTCGCCAATATGGTTGATGAATCATGTTGGCTCCATAATCTCCTTTTAGAGCTCCATTATCCGATTGAAAAAGCAATCGTGGTCTATTGTGATAATGTGAGTGCGATAGAATTATCCGGTAATCCAGTCCAGCATCAACGCACAAAACACATAGAAATGGATATATTATTTGTTAGAGAAAAGGTTGCGCGTGGACAAGTCCGTGTTCTTCATGTACCGTCCCGATATCAGATTGCCGACATTTTCACCAAAGGTCTTTCGCGTGTACTATTTGATGATTTCAGGGACATTCTCAGCATTCAAGAACCTCCCGCTAAGACTACGGGGGCTGTTAGGATAATTAGTCCATAATTAGCCAAAATCATCTCATATCAATTGTAATTATTAGTATCCCATAATTTATGATATGATTAGAATATGATTGTAAATTAGTATCACATAATTAAAATACGATTAGATAGATCTTTCATTATTATTATTAGTCTTATACACTTTTATATATATATATATATATATTGGAATAAAATAAACTCAAGGATTAACTTCCTTCAATATCCTCTACTCAAGTTTGCTCCAGTCATGCAGTGTTCCATTGCCAATGTATTGGAGAAACACCTTCATAGGATATGAAAGAGTGAAAAAGATAACTATAATTAATTTTCTTTAAAAAAAAAAAAAAAAAAAAAAAAAAAACTAAACATCTTGTCCATTCAATTTAAGTGGGACACGTGTCAACGACCAAATACCCTACTGAACATAATTTGAGCAAACTTTACGGGAGGGAATCCCAACCCTACTAATATAGAGAACAGATATATATATATATATTTATGTACTGTAATTTGAGTTAATTTCATATATTTTTACATGATTATGCATACATTATATATGAATATTATATGTGATATTTATATATAACTATACAGAGCAGATACATTATCTATACAACAATGATACAGTAAACTACATCAACTACAAATTAAATGTATGTTGTATATATGAGTTATTTCTCCCAAAAACTCCTCTATACACTCTAGCTGCTTCAATTTGATCGCTCCCACTTTCTTTTCTAGGAAAGCCTAGCGGCCCAAATACACAAACTGTTGTCGTCTTAGTCTTTATTTTATTTTATTTCTTTTTAGCCCATCTTGTGAACATCTTTGAGCATGTTAATTACGACGAATTACCTGTAATTTCGCAGAGTGTTCAAAACCAAACCATAATCGATTAACCTAAATTGAAAAAGTATGATTAGATTATTGGTATTGGATTTATGATTTGGGAGTGGTTCAAAATTTTATAAATAACGCGGGGCCATCTGTTAGGGAAGAGATTGTCTAGTTTTTATATCAGATTAACCAATAACCCGTTAATTCCTGTTATTTATAGAATCTCTATTAGATACTATGGGTGCTTGTTGGATCAATTTGCCAATTGCCATAACTAAGAAATGTTTTGTAGTGCCATAGAGAAGTAGGAGGAAAATGTCCAGCATGCAGTCTATCTTTTTGCTGAAGCCGACGAATTTATAGAACTCCTTCAGCAGCATGAACTTCCTAGTTCGCATCCTGAGGAAGTGATTAACATAGAGGATTGTCTTGCTTCAATCAGAGGCAACAATCTTTCACCTCACTGTGGACTATGGAGCCTTGAGGAATAATTTTATATTTCGAATATGCATTAACTTAACCGATTACTCAATCGATAACCGTTAACCAAACTGAAATATTTATTGATTCGGTAGCGAGTTAGCACATTATAATGATAAGCTTTATCATTGAGTGCAAAAATTTAACCAAATCACCTGATAATAAGCACCCCTACAATTTTGTGATGAAAAGAAGTTTTTCCAATTAAAAAGATATTAACACGGGTAGCTCAATTTTTTCATAAATTCCTCCGAACTCCTTATGGTTTCAGCAAGAGGAATTAAATAAGGGGATTTTTAAGATACTCCCTTCATACTTTTGTCCCTTTAACATGAAATGCATTTTGAATTCATTCAAATCAATTTTGCGTTTTTTCCCACTTATTTATAAGGAGAGCAAAATATATATTTGACTGAGAATAGTAGTTACATTAATCATACTTCACAATGTTCCTCTTTCCCTGCGAAACGTAATTCAGAAAACACATTATAAATTCATCCAAACGAATCTCATAATGTTTCAGCATAATTAAGAAAAGAGTGTGAAAAGTTCAAATAGACTACACTGACTCACAGATCACTACAATTAAGCTCATGACACATGAGTTCAATCGATAATGTTAACGCGAAGGAAAAAAAAAAAGATAAAGCCTTCCCATTTGATAAAATTTCCTACAAAATAATTCAAAATGTCCAGAGAGCCAACTCTATTTCAGTGTGAATATGAAACATTACGTGTCAATCAACAAAGGGCACTTTGTCATGCAAATTCAAGACGCTCAACACGTAACAACCATGCAAACCCTCAACCTATTTCTTCACTCTATATTAGCCATACCTCTCATCTCTGCTTTCCCACTCTTCATCTATATCCTCTCTATCTACTCTCAACTCAAAAATCTATTATCATTATTTGGAGAAAAAAATAAGGGAAAAGAAAAATGCAGATGCAGCCACGCCATGACCAGCAGCTCTCTCGTCAGGTGGCCAAGACCACCACTGCTGTCACTGTGGGTGGCTCACTCATGGTGCTTTCCGGCTTAACGCTGGCGGCCACCGTTATCGGCCTAGCTATAGCTACCCCTTTGCTGGTGATTTTCAGCCCTGTTCTGGTACCTGCTGTGACAATTCTTGGGTTGATCTTTGGTGGGTTCTTGGCTTCTGGTGGTTTTGGAGCCACTGCAACTTTTGTTTTCTACTGGATGTACAGATACGTCACGGGGAAGAATCCTATCGGATCGACCAAGATCGATTACGCAAGGGATAAGCTCGCCCATGCGGCTCATGATGTGAAGGAGAAAGCTGAGCAGTTGGGGCATCAAGCAGGGCAGCAGATTAAGGGCTGAAAGAGAGATCTTTTTGTTATGCTTGCATGTATCTTTTAATTGTTTGTTGTTAATCGGTTCTGTTTGAGAATGTGAGTCTTAATGTTTTGTTTTTGATAGGTAAATGTTGTTGGTTTTTGTGGTAGATATCAATGGTTCAGTACCTACATTTACTTTCACTTAAAGGACGAGTCTGTTTTTCCATTGCCCAAATCTTTGTCAGTTCCGTGCTACATTTGCTATTAACCCCACGAGAAACAGAAATGCATAGTTGAACTAAATCATTGACGCATGAAGGCAAATATTAGACAAAAAAAATACTCCCTCCTCCCAAAATACTTGTGTCCTACCTATAAAATATTTGTCCTTTTATTTAACTAAGATGTAGCTTTTTCTTATTTTACCTTTATATTAATTACAACCTTACATTTAAGAGGGATTATATGGTGTTTGCTTATGTAAATAAGTAAATATTTATTGAGAAGAGAAATTGTGAGGATAAAATAGTCAAAAATATTTTCTTAAGAAAAATAATCAGAGTGATATGGGACAAGTATTTGGGATGGAGGGAGTAAATGGCAAGATCAGACTCCATTTTTGTTGTCTGAATGCAAAATTTGATGTGCCGATAATTTGAGGCAAGATTTTGCGTGATACTAATGGACCATACTCTCTGCAGCTCTGCGACCAACCTAAGTAAAATATCATTTGCAGTGGCACAAGAAATCATTGAAAGTGTGCTACACCACCACCAAGATTATCAAATATGACGAAAAGACACGCATGAACGGGAGACCCTCATCTAGCAAAATTATTGGCCTACGGTGAAATTACTGCAACCAAGTAGCAGAGTTGTTCACCAATCGGGGGCAACGGTGGAAACACTAATTTATGGTTAAGCAACTGATTGTAAATATATGCACTACCAACAACAAGAAACATTGTTCTCGAAAAGCAGAAATAAGTCCACATTTAGCTCTCTTACACCACACGCCCAAAGCTAAAATCTCAGCCATAAAAGTCTATGGCTCGGGAGCATTGGTTCAAGCTCTTTTTGAAATGGCAATAACGTTGAAGTTGATTGAGTCTGGATTCTTCTTGATCATCTCTTGGATAACTCTAGCTGCATCCTGTAAATAAATGAGAATGCTATATGTCAAGAAGATATTTCTAAGACTTAGTCGATGTACGCTAACATAACATGACTCTTGCACAAAGTAGTCACATAATGGGGAGATGAAAGGGCCCAGATATGATGGGAGATGAAACGAACCAGCAGGTAAAAAACAAGTAATTTTTGTTTAAAAGGACTTCTGGAAAGCACCTAAGTTAGTCATTCAAATATGTTTCCGGAATAAACAGACTTCTGGAAAACACTAAATATAGTGTCAAAGTAATAACTAAACCTTAATCCCAACTTAGTGATATTGCCTATATGAATTTTTTGCTTACACCATGTTCTCTTAGCTCGTCTTAATTGATTTCGGATGATTGTAGATCTTCTAAGATGACATTCCTCAGTTTGATTTAGATGACTCTAGTTATCTTCTAATCACTTTCTATCATCATGTTGTCACATCTAAAACCAGTACATCTAGAGGTCTAGCTTTTCGAAGAATATGTAAATAGGGCATTGCCATTTTTCTTTATAACACTTCTGCGTCTCAACTTGCTTTGCTAAATAGTTTAAACACCATATAGAGTAGTATAACGACTAACCCTTGATGCTGAAGCAGAAGGGGATGGCAATATGAATCCTCCATATTCAGTCCACTCCCTAAACCACTTTCCTTCCACTACTCCCATACATTGGAGAGCACATTCCCGTATTTAATAGTCATATCGTGAGAAATCGTTATAATTGACTAGCTCTACATTGGTTCAATCAATCTCCTTTCTCACGATTTGGGACCGATAATGTGAGCAATCTCCCGTAAACGGAGCACTGTTTAATATTGAACAGGTAGAGTATAAACTTGATTTTCAATTTTCCCTCATCACCTTGTAAAGGAAGAGTATTCCTTGTTTACTTTCTCTAGGATGATTGTATTTGGGAGGTAAGGTTTTATGTCCCCCTCTCATTCTAGATGCATAGTAGACTAGGTTTTTTCTCCTCCTTTTTAGTCATTGTTGACCGGTTAACACCTTCAGTAAGGAGTCGACTGGTTAGCACCATAGGACCGGAGGTCAGGTGTATGTCCCCCTCCTTGTACTTTTTATTGATTCTCATTTATGTTGAGGCCTGGGGCTGTTGCTCAGCCCCTGACCACCACGAGGCGAGAAAACCTTGGTATGGACGTATGGTCATTTAAATTTAAAAAAAAAAAAAAAGATTCATCACAGTTTATTTTTGTAAGACTATAATTTCATATATCCTTTAGGCAAATTAAGGAAATATTAAAAGACATCCAACACAAAAGCAGCTAACTGAACACACGTACTAATTTCAAACCATAATGGATGAAGTCATGAAGGTTAGGTTTGTGTATGAAACAAGGAAATTAGACCACATTCACCCCGACTATTTGGACTAATTTATCATCAGTCTTCAAGAAAAAGCAATCAGAGTCCATCATGTGATGCTTAGACAGATTTACATTTTCCTTCTTCCCAGAGCATGGACGTAATTACTTACCTTTAATAAGCTGTTTGGAGAGGATGCACCATGTGAAATAGGTTCTGACCTCCTTCCATCAAGCTCGTAGAGTTGTCCTGCAATGTGACAAGCTTGTGTGACTTACAATTCTTCAGCAATCAGGAGTTGGGTCGAGCAAAGCTGAGTTGTCTAGCCAACAATCACTATACTATTGAAGTTGTGCACAGAGATAATGTCATCATTTTTATGGCAAGTAGAACCAGAAACAAATAGTGATGCAATATGTTTTTATCTCCCATATCATTAATTGTTTCCTAGCGCTCCCTAATTTGTTATTGTTAAACAGAGAGAAAAAGAGGTTTCCCGTGAGCATCAATGGATGGCAGTATGTTCTCTAAAGGAGGTGATTGGCCGGGCAGACATTTTGAAATCATTATTATAGCAAAAATTCAAGCTTCCACATTTTCACAAGAAAATTACAGATAGTGAAATGTAAAGTGATGGAGATCCTAGACCCTCTAGGTGCATTTGTGCTCCATATCAAAGGAACTCCTTCAACACATCGTGCAGACAGCTACTAATGGAGCTATTGTTGACTCCCAACAATACTCAAAAAAAGCAAATCAACCTTACAACTTTCTACACCACAGCCATATTAATAGAATACTAGCACATTAGCAAAAAAATTGGCAATGCTCAAGCAAAGTTTACACTCCAGATGACAAATGACTCCCTTTTTAACTTGAGAGAAGAGCAATGCTTAGGCCTCTCTCCCTATATATACAGAGAGAGAGAGAGAGAAAGAAATAGAGGAAGTGAGTGAGAGAGAGAGAGAGAGAGAGAGAGAGAAAGAAATAGAGGAGTGAGTGAGAGAGAGAGAGAGAGAGACAGACTGGGATGGAGAAGGAAATACCATCAGCAAGCGTGAAGCAGATGAAATGAGTGTTCACCTCCACTGAAGCCTGCAGAAAGAACTCACTAGATTGATGCACATAAAACATGAAAAAATATCAAAAAGGAAATATCGACATGCATTTGTTAAACCAAAAAAAGGAGTTATCACTTAATAGGAAAACTGATATATTGGAAGTTTGTCACTTCGTAGTCTTATTTAATCGAATCTATTTAGCTTCACATCTTCAAAAAGAATTAACAATACGCCAGCAAAAGTTTTTCTTACATCTTCCATAAGTCATATTCTAAGAACAATTAGAACTATCTTCCATTTGAAGTTTCTAACAGACTTTGAACTGAGATTCACACAAAGCTCTCGAGCATTCTCTATGTTAGGTGCATAATAACAAAGAAACAAAAAATAAAAATCCAGTATTGGCTACAGGCTACAGCCCCTGGTTCTAACATTTCTCAGTTTCAAGAGCAGAGGCACGCAAATGCACAGAAGTGTGAGCTTTGGGAAGAGTAAATACACCAAAGCCTAGGAAGGTTGTTGGCCATCGACAATCTCTAAACCATCAAACAATCTGTGTTTGGGACTGTGTAGCACACTATTGCCAGGCTTAGAGGTACCAGCCTCCTAATATAGCCAAATACTCATGCCAAACAAGCCAGAGCTTAGTAATAAGGTTATTGGTTTTCAACAAACTCCAAACCACTAAAAACTTTGGTGTTTGTGTTATACACAATTGCCACAGAAGGCCTAGAGGAGCCAGCATCCTAACAGACCCAAATACTTTTTTCATCCCTCAAGACTCCAACCCTTTTCTGCTAATCTCGAGTAAACAAAGAGGTGCTTGTAGCAGCTAACATGCAAAGAAACGTTCAGAACAGTGAGCTCCAGGAAACCTAAATGTGCGAGAGCTCGAACCAAATATAGAAAGTTGCTCATCCTCGAACATTCTTTAGATCAGCAAAAGCTAAGCTGTTCCTACCACACCACAAAAGCAACACCAGGTTTGAAGGTACCACCACAAATAGTTGCATGAATTCTTCTTCATGTCTGTTGCACTAGATCAGACCCTCCTCCTTTGTGGTTGTCAGTTGTCTAAATAAAATTAGCTTTCTTCTTTTAAACAACCAAAAAAATATATCTTTCTTCTTTAAGAAAATGTGAAGAGTACTCATAGATCATTGATAAGTAATATGTCAAACATTGATCAAATATTTATCTCTTGATTTACTTTCTTTCTAAATGCACCAAGGAATGGTTAAATACAAAATGGAACCTATATCAGTAATTGAAGCTCAAGGGTTTTGAATGTGTGTAGCTTCATCATTACTTCAGAGAAGCTAACAGTGTCGTGGACTCACTAGCTAATGAAGGATTGAAGCTCGAGGGACAGATTTGGTATGATGAATTTGAGCAGCTTTTCAGCTAAAAAAGGCACAAATGGTAATCGATAGCATACCAATGCTAGTTTCTGGATTAGGCATAGATTTAGGATGAGGACTGTGTATTTGAGATATATACAAGAAACACGTAGATTTTTCAATTCTGACCTCAGTTTCACCAGCAGTAGCTGCCTCTGAATGAGCAACTTCCATTTCCCTATCATTTTCAAGGAACAAAGCACGCTGCAAATTTATACTCGAATGTATTAGCATTGGATGACTAGAAGGATGCGACTGGCCACTAACTGCAGTGAAGCCAAAACTAATACCTGCATTGGGTCCATGCTTGAAGTTGATTTAAAGAACTTGTCCAAGAATGACCCCTCGCCTAAATGACAAAAAACAAGCATGTCAAAAATCAGGGAAAAAAAGAAAAGAAAAACTAGGACGTCAAAGATGGACAAAGGAAACAGTAAAAAGGAAAGAAAAAAAAGATATAGGTAAACATGTAAAAAATAAAACAGAATATAACTTCCAAGTTGACAAGAATGTCAATAATAAAAGAGCTTTGTGTAATCACCATACTTAAGAGAATTTCATTAACCACAAAAATTCGCAAGATCTTATCTCCAGTCAGGCATTTCTCAAACTATGATAATGATTTGACTTAAGAGTCTTTCCCTAACACTCATCAATTATACCATGACAAACCAAGCCCTTAATAGAGTAATATACAACTTGTGCAACTATCCAGTTACGAAACTACCAGAAACTCATAAGTATGCCCACATCTAATTTACATATTTAAAGCGCAGAGTAGAAACCTACATGGTGAGAACCAGTTCATGACATATATATAGAACATCAAAAGAGCTTACTAAGTTTTATCTGAGAGGTGATATTCCCGATAGCATGAAGAAGACCAATTGTTCCACATGCGTTTCCCACTGTTTGTCTCATGAAGTAAACTGTACTACTGGGATCCTGCACCTGCCAGAAACCTCTCCAGAATAGTTATAGAATTATGAAGCCAAATATATGGCATAAATGTAAAATATGCTCAAAATGCTCCAACGGACCCCGCGCATAGCGGGAGCTTAGTGCACCGGGCAGCCCTTTTTTATGCTCAAAATGCTCCAACGCAACTCGGTCAAATAAATAGAGAAGAAACAGATTATCAAGTATCTCAAAACAGCTGAAACATTCAAATATTAGGACACATTTAAAGGAAAGAAAGATTCTGTACTGATGACTGATTTAGGTGACTGATGTAAAAATAAACTAAAGATCCTGATAGCTATCAACAAAAAATGTTCATGTTCCGCCAAGTATTATATGACCTAGCATTGTCTGTTAAAACTCATTTGGCAAACAACCTGTCTAAAGGACCGCTTAGATACACTGAGGTATGGTTAAATGACAGCAGCCAATAAAGATAAAGCCAGAGTTCAAGGAACTAGAGAATGTCGTACACAACAGGAAAGCAAGCAAAAAGGAACAAAAGAAATAATCAGACCCAAGACAGAAAGGGCTTTGGCAACTGATAGTAAGGAGATCAAGCACTGGCAACTGCAAATTCCCTCCCCTTTCAAAAGAGAAAAGAGAGAGGAGAAGGGGGAACTTCCTAGGATTAGTGATGGACAAAGTTTCACATCAAGAACTGCATAATAGTAAGGCAGGAACAATGACATTATTAAGTAATTGCCGAACATCGACTATTTGCACGTGAGAAACAAGAGAGACTACATGGCATATTTTTACTAACGGAATCAAGTTGTTAGCATTCATCAACAAGAAGAAAAAAAATTAAAGGTTGGAAGTACTGAATTAAAGAACGTGACTAAATATATAAAGAACGGTGATCCAATTCACCTTTGTTTCGCTGTTTAGCTTTATTCTCTCTTCTTCACTCTGCATGAACGTGGCATAAAATTAATTAGCTGACCAGGATCATTGACATATACTGCCAGTTAACATCAAACTAAAATAACAACAAACCTGTGGTGTGAGAGGATAGAGAAATAAAACAGCAAGCACTGGCTTTGGCACCACCTCCAGAAGTTCGTCATCTAACCCATAAACATCACAGCACTCTGCCTCGTTCGGTGGAACACCAAGACCCCAAAGAAACTGCTCAATAAAAAAGCACTTATATTAGGAACTTCATTAATTTTTTCATTTCTACTTTCATGTATATGATTCTCCTCCTCCTTCAGTCTCTCGTTGTTTAATGAATCATTTATATAATAACTTTAGATTAAATGCTTCTCAACCTAGTTAAGAAATACCATCTTGTAGTTCTTTCACATACTAAAGCCAAACGTTATTAAATCTAATTCATCATCGAAAAGGGCATTCACCGCTTCATAGAATAAGGCAAACATATTTGGTTGATCGAGTTAGCAGATAAAGTCAGTTTTCAACCAATATTTGGGTCTTTCTGCTTTTCACTTCTAATTACACCCAAAAACATCAATTCCTTCGATCCATTTTACATGAGATAATTATTTTTTTGATAATTGTGGTGTCCGGGCCAGCTTGCGCGCACCTCGACTAATTCCACGGACACTTGCCACCTCCTACCAGCAATAGGTACCATGTAACTCTGTCCACCAAGGCTAAAACAAATAGAAAGAAATCACCTAGTATTTTTGTCTCTGCAGGGAACTGAACCTTTGACCTCATGGTGCTCAACGCACTTCATTGACCACTAGGTCACACCCTTGGGTGCACCTACATCTTACATATATTTTACAACTATTTTTTTCTTTTTTGATAACCGTAGCGTGCACCTCGACTAATTCCACACATACATGTCACCTCCCACCAGTAACAGGGTAACTCTGTTCGCCAAAGCTAGGACTGATCGGAAGCATCACCCAATATTTTTGTCGGGATTTGAACGTGAGGCGTCATGATTCTAAACCCACTTCATTGACCACTAGGTTACACCCTTGGTGCTTTTACAACTATTTTTAAGTACACAGTTTTTTATGATATTTTTATGCATAAAATTTTGTGACTGTAGTTTTCAAGTATCTAAATCTTACTTTTAAAAAATTAAGGAATGCCCAATTTGAGACGAAAAATTAGCTTGTTGGACCACAGTACTCCAAATCGATCATGATTTCGGGACGGAAAGAGTTTTAGGTTCATTTCAGAAGACGGTAAATACAATATGAGATGATAAAGTTTACTTGAAATGTCAAATTTCAGTAATCAGAAACCGAAGAGGATCATATAAATCTATAAATGAAAATCGAACAGATAAGAAAAAGGTACCTGATTCATGACATCAGGGTTAGCTTCGAGAGGAAGCCATCTCTTAGCGCAACTACTTTCGGCCATGGGGATTCCTTTCCTCTTTGTTTAGACCTCATGATGGCCTTGTGCCCCTTTATATGGGAAGGGTTTTTTATCATTTCCTGCACCGGTGTCTTTACTTTTCTTTTTTGTCAATAAGGAACATAACCTTTTTACAATTTGAGTAGAAACAAATTCAACACTAACAACAAAATAAGAGTGTACCCAGATTTTAGGTAGAGCGGTTGCAAAAAAATACATATAGCATCATAAATTAAATGATAAGTGACTATAAGTTAATATTGTATCTATTAGTATGATAAACTAAGCGAGTCTAACCTGATAATATTACACTCAAGTACATAATTTAAAATACAAATACTTACTTTTAAGCTTTCTATATGCAAAACACGAACCAATAGTTAACTCTTGAAAATATTAAAATCTTTTTTTTTCTTAAATTCATATATACACAAAGTCTTTCTCTTTTTGGAATTGACCGAATTGTCCTTTGGTAACAGTACTTTGAACATTTTAGAAGTGAGAAAAAAAATGAAGAATGAAGCCACTCAAGGATATTTTATAATGCAAAATATTTAATAAGTAATTAGCAAGCAATGCTTTTATAGAAACGTATTTGATTGTTTCAAATATATTTCTTTTCAAACAAAATTACAATCAAAAGAGCAAGTTGTTCAATTTGTAGGTAAAAGATTTATTTGGTTACACAACTTCAGATAACATGTGTTTTATATATGAGTTATAACCATTACTTAAAAAATTTTGAGGAGATCTACGCTTTCATCTATCTATATATTTAATTATTTGATATCCAAAGTTGACTTAATTAATCCATATTTGTGCCGAGTAGACCCAAAAAAAGGGTTGAGGTGCTCCCTGCCAAGAAGTACTTTCATCTATCTTTATGTTAAACTTGTCTCTATCGGGATGTGATTATGTGAATGTTGTTGATGTTGGATGGATGTTGTGACAAAATCTGTAAATGCTCAGGACAACATCTTATGAAAATAAGAATGTTGCCCGCGATGTTGTGACAACATTCCTGACAACATTTCTGTAACGATTTTGCCTATTCTTCCGGCCAAAACAGTTGTGTTACATCGTGAGTAAAAAATGACCTAGGCAAGCTAACAATGATGTTGTGCTTAAAACGTGGTAAAAGAAACAGTCAAAGCTTGGAGAGGAAGCAGCGTGAAGACCAAATCCAGAACGTTGAGGTTTTGAAGGAGCAAGAACCGGTCCAAGCTGAAACCTTCTTTTACTCAGCCTCCACAACCAACCGGTGAGGATTTCAAGGGAAGTTCCACACTATAAATAGAAGGGAACTTCAGAGTAACTATATCCAGTATTGAACAAGAAGAATTACCAAGAGAGCTCTCGGATATTCACCTTAGAAACTGGATCAACACACTTAGTCTAAAGTAGTATAACAACATCTAGTCCCACATTACTACTGTTGCTCAGATTCTAGATCAAGCTTATATTTCAAGCAATAGTAATGAAGATGTTGTATTTGTCTTTTTAGATCTTTTAACTTTAGGCTGAAGTTATCCGCGACTTCACTTTTGTTTGTAATTTCTTTTTCGCATTTATTGTTCAATCTTGTAAAAAGAAATTCATTTGTAATTGTATATAATTTATACAATTCTTTGGTCATTGACCATCAAGGGATATATAAATATATACCCTTGAAAATATAAACCTTGTGTCTCTTTACTTTTCCGCTACATTTACTCTATAAAGGTTTATAACTGTTTTATCACAATGTTGCCTCAAATGTTGACACAACATTGAAGGCAACATCCAGAAACTGTTTTAATTGCTTTAGTTGTTACTGTTTTATTCTTACATATTCTTGTTTATCCGTAGCCCCGGACTCAATAAATGTTTTGAGTTGTGGCTTTTGCACAAAAACAACATCAAAAAAAACTCAAGGCCAATCACAAGTACGAGTGAAAATAGGTTAAGAAATTAGGGAATATCTAAATTTCCTGGGTTTTCAATTAAGAAAAGGACCAATTAGTTTGTTGAAATGCTATTTAGAGTGAGGCACCGTGACTCCCTCAGTACTTGTACCGTCAAAATATAAGTTTATTCCTTGTAACACAAATTTACATATAGATTCACTAAGCTGGAAGGTTCATATCTTGATACATGCTTTTTACCTCAACTTTTTTCATTCAATAATGCAGACCAAAATTCACAACAAGAAGCTCATTGCTTGAGGTAGAGCTTTGGACCTTATACATCTTCCGTTTTAACTAAGGCCTTACGGCCCTTACCCTGTGCAAGTAGTGTTACCTGCCTAGTGTAGGATAAGAGGAGTACACATTGTATGCAACTTTGCCCTTAGACTTCTGCAAAGAAACTGTTTCCACATTTCAACCCCCGAAAGAGCAATTCTATCATTGCACCCATTGCATCCATTCTTGTTATCCATATTTCCCTTCATAAGAATGTACTAGACTTAAGCTCGACGAACCCATTGCTCCAGTCGAAGCTGCTTTAAAGGAGGACCAAGATTTGGCTTAGTCCTCTGGGGGCACCGCCATTTTCCTGTTGTCTCCAAAGCACTAGGAGTCAAGTTGGTCGTTTCTGCAAGTGCCTTTCTTGTCAAACCATGCTTGTGGCAGTTTGATGCAACAGTGACTGCACTTGGTTATTTCTGCCCTTTCTGGTTGATCTAAAACCATTCTCTCCTAAGTCATTTATATGATTTTCTTTGTCCGTGATTTCCTCAGTTTTCCTTTTGGATAACTTCTGACTTAACACACTTGTCTCCGAACTATTTTTAGATTGCACATCATCGGCAGGTTCAACACTATCTTCAGATTTAGAGCTGTTCTTTGCAGAATCCTTCCTGTGAATTGAATGTGTATATAAGTTTTCACCTTCACAGCTTGAATGATTAATGATACAGGATACTTTGCAGTTAGCTTCTTCAAGGGAAATGGTCTCCAAGTATTTTCCAGCTGTTTTACTCTCTTTGATTACCATGTCAATGTATCTTGGTGAACCACATTTGCTATTCTGTGTTGTCTTGTAATATGGAGTCTGTTGAGAAATCCTTTCACGAGACATTTCATTTGATACTCCTATGTTCTCTGTACCATCAGCCTCCTGATCCTTCGAAGTATACAAAGGTAAAGGAAATATCACTAAGGGAACTTATGTCAATATGATAAGCTTAAGCTAGAACCTCAATTAGGCAGCTGAGGTGTTAGTTACCTTTTTTCATGGTAGAAGTGATTATATGACAAAGAATCAGAGATGAGATCGTTTATATGCTAAGTAGCTTTCAGCCAACTGACAATACCTCTAAATTTCTAATCAACTAAAGCTAGAAAAGATCTTTTAATTTTCCTCTTTATGTCTTTTTATTGTATGTTCCACTACGCAATCCATCACTATAACTCAAATGGTATCGTATTGTATAAACTATGTACTGACCCCTCCAGGCAAAAAAGGTTATGTGCAATCTCAGACAGATAAAAACATAAATTGCTATCCACTTGTTTGCTGATCTACAGCTTATATAAAAAGTTTACTGTGTACATTCAATAAATCAACATCTAAAGCATGATTTCACGAAGAATTGGTGATGGAAAGGAGAGAGAAGGGAAGTTGAAATATAGAACCAAGTAGATGAAGAGTACCTTTGAGGCAGCTTGATGCTCATGCTTGTCATCGTGGATAAAAGCAGTTCCTAATGAATTTCTTAAATTCTGAGGTTCTCCACTGCCACTATATTCATTCATATACACTTTGTCATCTAATTCTTTCTCATGATTTGGAAGTGTGAAATCTTGAATAGTATCAGCATTTGGAGATTCATAAACATAGCTAGAGAACCAGTTGCGGATGTCTGGAGGCTCTGATAAAAGACCATATAGGAAAATGAAGATTAGCATTAACAAAAACTATCATTGCCTACTTAAAGAAATGGAAACTCTTATATTAGGAGCTGAAAGGATCACACTTACCTGAAGCAAGTGAAATGTCATCTGAAGAGTCCACAACCAAAAAGACACAAGTACACAAAATCATAGTTTAGGAAGAGAAACAGGAGAGACAATCTAAAAAACAAAAAAGTTCCCAGTGCTACACGGTGCCAAATGGGGAATCCGTTGGTACATGATTTGATGTTTGTCGATCCGTACAAGATTTTGCAGATTTTCCTCACAGAAGATTACACGTCTACTTTCAATAAGCTATTTTTTAGCTTTACCGACTAGGGATGTTAATGATTTCTTTAGGATTTATCAGAGAAAATCAGACCATTCTAATCCAAATCCACCATCAAGACAAAGCACTTTATAATAGATTGACGTCCAATCAAAAGTTTGCACGCAGAAGTTGAAACAACAATATAAAATAACTTGCCTGACCAACCCATATGTTATCTCCAACAGAGTTTGTACATTGCACAAGGTCCTTTGAAGCCACGTCGACACCAAAAGACAAACTATCATTTTTTCCTATTTGTTCGATTTGCATCAGAATTATCTTCCTCATTGTTGCTATCTGCTTTGCATCCTCTGGAGCTAGTATCCTCTTTGAAACCGATGTCAATTGATTCAGGGACTCTAAAATAATCACTATCAGCCAATCCGGGAGTTTCAGGCACACAACTTGAGAAATAGTCCTTGGTATCTAAAGGCTCTGATAGCACTGATATAGGGACAGAAAGTCAGCTTTGTACAAATTTGATATGAGCAATTTTGATGTGCAAATTTAAAGGAAAGAGATGATCTTTGAATCCTCGATTTGCTATCTAGTTTTAAAGCATATATAAGGTTCTAAATTTCACTACCTTTCTGAGATGCCAGAAACAATAATAAGCAACAATACTTCATAGTATGTAGAAGAGCCTAACTTACCAGAAGAAAATGAGAGATTATCTGAAGCTCTCCAAACCTGTGAAACAACGACTAAAGTTATGTTACTTATCTTAGAAAATAATATTTAGTAACAATTACAACTTTCAAAGTTCCAAATGGCTATAAGGCTAAATTCAAGAAGTGGAAAGTAAAACTCTCTTCAATATTGAGACAGTAATGTAAGGGTTTCTGAGTATAATCAAATCTTATGATCACATATCCAGTATAATCCCACCAGGTGTGTTCTGGGAAGAGTAGATTGTACGCAGACATTAAACTTACTTGGGAAGGTAGGGAGTTTGTTTCCGATAGACCCTTGGCTTAAGAGATCACAAGGAGCTGAATGACTTAATTATAATATCCTTGTGGCTTAAACTTATTAACAAGGGGGTAATTTTTCCTTCTTTTTTTTCCCTTCCTTGTGAGAAGATTGATTCAATTCAACAAATTTATTTTTTCTTTCCACAAATTTAGGTGGGAATAAAGGGGGAAAACCTAAAGGTAAGGGTTAAGGGATAAGACTAGAAATTCAACTACCTTAATTGGAAGTTGGATATCTGCTTGTAAAGCTACATTATCACCACAATGCAACGACCTCTTCACCCAAATCATCTCTCTTTCCTTCGTTTCCATCTCCAGAATCATTTTTTATCCAACCATTGTTATCTTGAAAGTTGAAACTCATCAATCCGGTGATTCATATGCATAGCTCGAGAACCAATTTCCAATAAGAGGAGGCTCTATTTGTAAAAAAAGAAGAGACGGAAATGTCATTTTTGCGTAAATTCTTGAATCGGTAGAATCTTAACAGACTTTATTATATTTCTTAATCATTTCAGACCTATTAAGTCAAGAAAAAAATGCTCATTTAATAATTAACATTGAATGATTTAAATTCATACCAAAATGAAAGATAGAATAATTTCCCTTAAAAATTTCTTTCATTATTCACAATATATATAGCTGTATAAAAGTTGATTCCTAATATGGTACGAATCCTAACATACCTTACATATTCCTAATATAATTAGAATCCTAAGTTACCTTAAATATACATCTATCATAATTACAAAATATACATGGAATATTCAGAAAATATTCGCTAATACTCCCCCTCAGACGGAGCGGGAGGAGGCCGAACGCTAAGGCTGGATCGAAAGTCGGTGAAGAGCTGTCACGGTAGTCCATTTGTGAAGATGTTTGCATACTGATAAGAAGAAGGCACGTGTAATATTTTGACCTGACCACGGGAAACCTTCTCTCACACAAAGTGGATATCCATCTCAATATGTTTAGTCCGTTGATGTTGGACCGTATTATGAGACATATAGATGGTAGATATATTGTCATAATAGACTATAGACGCCTTGCGGAGTGGACACTAAAGTTCCAAAAGAAGATTTCAGAGCTAACAGATCTCAGCAACTACATTAGCAACACCGCGATATTCTGCTTCAGCACTCGAATGGAAAGTGTTGCCTGTCGCTTGGCGGACTATAAGATAAGATTATCCTCAAGAAATACACAGTACCCTGAGGTGGAGCGACGTGTGTCGGGGCATCCTGCCCAATCTGCATCCATGTAGGTGAGTAGTTTGGTTGGGGCAGAGGGGTATAGATGTAATCTGAAGTCTAGTGTGCCTTTAACGTATCTGATAATACGTTTGAGGGCGGCAAAATGGGACTCTCGGGGGTCGTGCATGAACAGACACATCTGTTAAACGGCATATGCAATATCAGGCCTAGTGAATGTAAGATACTGAAGAGCACCTGCTAGACTCCGATAAAGAGTGGAATCAGAAACTAGCGCACCGTCATTGGCACTAAGCTTGGATTTTGAGTCCACCGGAGTTGACATAATTTTACAATTTGCCATCTTGGCCCTGTACACTATCTCTTCTGCATACTTACGCCGACACAGGAACATAGTGGCTGCAGATCTTGTCACCGATATACCCAAAATATAACTTAGTTTGCCCAAGTCAGTCATAGCAAATTCAATTTTGAGTAGAGCAATGATTTCATTCTTCAACTCGTCAGATGAGGCAGTAAGGACAATGCCATCGACATTTAATAGCAAATATGCAGTGCTGCTACCTCGGTGAAAAGTGAAGAGAGATGTATCACACCTGCTACATACAAAACCAATCTGCAGAAGATACCTGGCGAACCGATTATACCAAGCGCGGGGTGCTTGTTTCAATCCATACAATGACTTCCTAAGACGACACACAAACTGTGGAGCTGCCGGATGAACAAAGCCAGGAGGTTGATGCAAGTACATAGTCTCTTTCAAATCCCCATGAAGAAACGCATTCTTGACATCAAGCTGATGAATCGGCCAATGCATGCCAATAGAAATACTGAGAACAGTCCGAATAGTGATTGATTTAACAACCGGACTGAATGTCTCACCACAATCAATACCCTCATGCTGATTAGTGTCATTGGCTACTAGTCTTGCCTTATACCTCTTTAAGTCACCATTGTCTCTAAACTTGTGACGAAATAACCACATACACCGGATAACATTCACACCAGCTGGTCTAGGTACCAAATCCCAAGTGATCTGCTTGGTTAAAGCGTTAAATTCCTCGCACACGACTGCATTCCAATTTGGGTCCAGTTTTGCTACCGCAAGCTTGTTGAGTTTTGAATCTTGATAACCTGAAATCAAGAAACACTAAATCTGGATTGTTACAATTGTGGCTGAGTCGAGAGATAGCTCTCTGTATTTAAGACAAGATTGCCCCGTATATATGCTTTTACGTTAACGGGCAATAGTCTCCCAAGATAAAACAGCAACTAATCAACACTACAAAGCAAATAGGTTGATTCTGACGAAGAGAACAAACACGAATCGACTTGCTGAAGAATGGAGAAGGAAGGAAGAGTTTTGGTCCACTATTTGTGCTCACGTTTTTTGACTGATCTTGTGTTGTTCTCTTTCTGTTGTCTTTGTGTAGTAGTCTCTAGTCTCAACAATTGAGCCAAAAATCAACCCAAACGGCAGGCAGAAACTTTCTGCCTTCCATCATCCCCAATTTCATCTTTTCAGAAACTCCAGGGACCAAACTGTAAATATTAAGCAATTTTGGGGTCCAAAGAGATACTATAAGAAAAAGCCCTTTGCCCACGACCCGTGACCCGAGCCCGGATGAGACGGGCGGGCGGCGGCGGCGCGCGTGTGGACTTAGCCTTGAACCCAAGCACATCTAGGTCCTCCCTTCTTCAAACACATGGGTTACCCCTTGGGGTTCCAAACCCTTAGCCAATTTTAAGACTTATAAAGAGAACAAATCTTCTTTTTCCACCGATGTGGTAGATTTGTCCCATACCATATTTCCATTCCTCAAACACCTTACTTCGTGGACCAATATCTCTTTCATTTCTCAACAAAATTTGACGATCCTTGGCCCTACGGTTATCTACTCATTTAGTAGACTATGCACGTGTGAAAAGACAAAGCCACCAATATGCGGAACCCTAGTGTTTAAGTCATTAAATAAGGGTGGACGCTCCTCCCCACCAAAGGCAAATTTCCAACAATCCCCTCTTGAAAGAGATTTTGGCGAACACACAAGGTGCCTACTTTCAGCAATCTTTTAGCAAAAAGATATTGCATCAGGAGAGGTAGCTTCTGCTTTGAACCTTCCCTAGTTGAATACCACCGGACTTATTTACTGCGCGGTGAACGTGATGTCTTGAACCGTCAGTGTTTAGTGTAAGCCAAGACAATGATACCAACACAATAACTCTCTTTATTCGTTTTCTTCTTATTGTTTGTCCATTGTATCCATGGACACACTTGGATTCTTAAGTGCGTTCATTTGAGGCGGCTTATCCTCGCACTTAAATAGGTAATCTCCTACAAGGTATCCTGCTATACCCCACTTCACAAGTGTTAGGAATCATTAAAAGTTTTCCCAACCTTAACCTCAACCGTTTGATGATCGTTAAAGGTTTGGAAGCTTAACCTTCACCCATCATGCAGGTAGCACTTTAATGTCTATCGCGGGAACAACTTTGGATTCAGTTTCCCTACATAAATCATCATCTGAAGTGCTCTTGCTTCTACCAAAGCGCTCAATTGAACCTTTTTACAGCTTAGTTTTCCCATTAACCAAATTCTTGGGATCTCCAGTTAGTATGGTTGGGTTACCACCGTAAATGTTCATATTGTTTGGGTTTTAAGCCCATTCCCCTAGACATGCAGAACACTTGATCTTCAGGTAGTCCCTTAGTTAAAAATCTGATATATCCTTTGATTAGTAATCAAGGAAGTGACACCCGTGATGATCAACTGCCATATGGTCTTATGTCTCCGACAGAAGCTGACAGATATGTCTAGAAGCCGTCATCCGTGTCCTTCCTGAAGCCGACCGGCTAGCCACAGTGTATAGTCTGAAGGCACGGGTTTCTCCCAATAAGAGACGTCCTCTAAGGAGTCGTGAAGTTACTCAACTTCTTTCATGCTTTGTATAAAGCGATAAACTCTGATTCCATCATGAATCGGCCGATGCAAGTTTGCTTAGAGGATTTCCAAGACCCACCATAAACATTTACTTGTGGCTTCGGTGTTCTTCATATCTGATGTCCAGTTTGCATTACTGTGTTCTCTCAGAACCGCTGGATATCCAGAATACCATAATCCGTAGATAAGCGAATATTTTAAATATCGTCATATCCGACTTAACGCCTTCTATTGATTATTTCCAGAATCACGAGTGAACCTTAGTTCAACTGATCTGCTCTGTAGGTCGATACCAGCTCGGTTGTAGTATGTATAAAACATTGAACTACATATGACCTGCACATATAGCTCCTTGTAAATGAGTGCACCATGATTCCAATCAGTTATATGATTCATATCCATTAGTGGCTTCAACGAGACTGACAACTATCTCACAATTGAGTTTGGAGTTAGACTAGTCCGTTAGATGTCTTAGAAGTCCAATTTCTAAGATGTCATCTATGATACCCATATCTTTTATTTCAATATAACTTCCGCTCTCAGACTGTTGGTTTTCCAACTGTTGGCTTTCTAACTTCAGAGTCAATATTTCTGTGGTCAGATTCATTGTTTCTGTTTTATCTGAAACTTCCAGGACCAAAATGAAAGTTCAGGAAGAAGCCCAACAGTCCAGCAAACCAACTCTGATCCTCCCTTTCCAACTCTCCGGTTATGAAGGTTGTTTCAACATCCATGTCACGCAAGACTACAATGGCCCTGGATGTTAAGCTATTCACAAGGAAACACATGTACAAGTAGCGGAGGCCTTATACTCGTCAGTAGATCCATCTACTTTGTACTCACTTTTGAGTATCATTTTTTCACAACCCAAAGGTTCTTTTTCCGAAGGAAGATCAACCATTACACAAGTATGGTTTTATATGATGGAATCTATTTCTCTATTTGTAGCTTCTTTCCAAAGCAGCGCTTCTGGAGATGACAATTATTTGTCAATTGTCCATGGTTCATTCTCAACCATACAAGCTACAAGGCCCGGAACAAGTCTTTGTCCCCTCTTTGCTCCGTCTCGGTACAACATCTAGAATCTCTGAGTTTTGTAGATTTGGAATATTAAGTTCCGGATAGACAGCAACTTCTGAGTCCTATAGATACGGAACGTCTAGTTCCGAATAGTCAGGCACTCGCGGGTTCTTTTTAACCTTGAGTAATTACTTCATTTTTCTTTTCAAGGAAAGTTATCTTCAAAGAATTCAACATTCTTTGTCACCAAGAGGAGATAAGCACTACTGTTATTTGCAGATCCAGTGGATATGCAATTTACAGTCTTAGGTCCAACTTGACCTGTTTCGGTATTCCAACCTCTACCAAGCCACCCCACATCACAATATTTGTATGTGAGATCATTTCCATGTTTTACACGGAGGGTTATCCTTATCCTTATGCGTAGTTCTGTTGAGAATCGCATTAGCGGTTAGGCGTACGGCTTTGCACTTGGCTAACACTGTTAGACTGAAGTGAGTAATGAGCAGTCGTTTGATCAACGATGCTTCACATTCTCCCCCTCTATCACTACGAATTCCTCAATTCAACTTCTGCTTTGTAGCGCTTATTCTCTTCAACAACTTCATCTTTGCTTTTCAACAAACAAAGGATGCAATACATTGTACCATCATCAATGAAGGTCACAATGTACTTGTCTCCCCCCTCTATTTTGTATAAACTTCAAATCACCCAAGTATGTGTGACTAAGTTCTAGATGAGCGGTGTTTCTTTCGTTATTCCTTTGACGGAATAGAAAGATGATTTTTCCTCTTCGTCTACCTCACATTCATTTTGAGGGTTTATGTCGACTGAAGGCAACAATCTCAACTTCGTTAGCTTTTGAATGACTTTCTATTTAACGTGTCTTAATCTATGATGGCATAGATGCACGGATTACAAATATATCATTCATTTTACAACAAACATACTGTACCATTCTTAGTTATTATAGACCTGTTGGACTAGTCTCAACCAGCTTGACCAACAACGTCCCTTAAACCAAGTTTGGGACATGTATCACCTCCTTTTAGAGTGATCCCATTCCCTGAAGTCCTATTGAGGACAACCTCTCCAGCCCCTTCTACTTTAGAGGTGGCGTTGCTTCACATGAACAACCTCTTGCCCGTGGTTTAGGGCGTAACCGGATCATATGTGATCTGGATACTCTGGCCCACTCCAATTGCTTTGGCAGACTGAGTGTCCAATTTCTTTTCTGTCTTTCTTTAGGCCTTCAGATCATTTAAGACCTGGAAACTCTTGCCCACCTTACTAGGTGTCCATTACTTTTCTGTCTTTCTTCTGGCCTTCAGATCATTTAAGACTCTGGAAATTTTGGCCCACTCCAGTCGCCCGTAAACTTTGTACAACTGAGTGTCCACTATCACCCTATCAAATGAACTCTGGCCCGCTCCAGTCGCCCGTAGGCTTTGTACGACTGAATGTCCAATATCATCCTATGAAGGATCTTCTGTCAAATAGTGTGATAGGCTCAACGTCTTTAGCTTTTAGTCTTCTTCCCTTATGATTGGTGCCCAGACAATTCTTGGCGCTTACTTAAGAGTGGTAACAGCTTTAGCACAGTCAGTGGATCTTTCTCCCTCGTATGTGCGAACATACTTTACACACTTTTAATAAATACACTCAAAAGAACGGATCTTATTAAGTCGTTTACAAAGTCCAATCTTTAAACGGGAAGGAAGGTGAGATTAAACTTCTGATTTTAAAGCGTAAGGAATATAAATTATTTCGGGAAAATATTTTCATATTCCTCCGTACTTTAAACTCTTTTTAATCAGACATCATTTAATCTTATTTTTTGACAAGGAAGAAAAATTGCTTATCCCAATTTCGGATTCTGGCCCACTTCAGTCACTTTATCGGACTGAGTGTCCATTTCCTCCTTACCATAATTCGGATCCTTTGTCTGGGACAGATATAGGCCTTCTGCTACAAGATAGAACCACATCTTCAGTCTTCTCCCCTTGTCCCAGTTGACATCCGCAGCCTCTCGTGGGCGCTTGTTCCCACCACTCTCGGGAGCGGTGACACCATTAACACCTTGACCTTCAACAGCATAATCAAAACTCTCTTCTACCAGAAAACCATAGCCATATTCAGATTTGGTCACACAACTTTCGACCGACATATTTCGAACACTAATACAATCTTGTCTTAAAATTGCCGGATATGTAAAGCAGTACGTGAAGTAAATAAATATTACAAGTGTTCGAAATGATAAACAAACAAGCCAATATTTAGAACTGCCTCAAGCTTGTTGAGTCTTGAATCTTGATAACCTGAAATCAAGAAACACTAAATCTGAATTGTTACAACTGTGGTTGAGTCGAGAGATGGCTCTCTATATTTAAGACAAGATTGCCCCGTATATATGTTTTTACGTTAATGGGCAATAGTCTCCCAAGATAAAATAACAACTAATCAACACTACAAAGCAAATAGGTTGATTCTGACGAAGAGAACAAACACGAAATGACTTGCTAAAGAATGGAAAAGGAAGAAAGAGTTTTGGTCCATTGTTTGTGCTCACATTTTTGGACTGATCTTGTGTTGTTCTCTTTCTGTTTGTCTCTATGTAGTAGTCTCTAATTTTAACAATTGAGCCAAGGCTTTAATATATAGCAAAATGAGAGGGAAATCAACCCAAACGGCAGGCAGAAACTTTTTGCCTTCTGTCGTCCCCAATTTCATCTTTCCAGAAACTCTAGGGACCAAACTGTAAATATTAAGCAATTTGGGGGTCCAAAGAGATACTATCAGAAGAAGCCCAAGGCCCGTGACCCGAGCCCGGACGTGACAGGCAGAGGCGGCGCGCGTGTGGACTTAGCCTTGAACCCAAGCACATCTAGGTTCTCCCTCCTTCAAACACATGGGTTACCCCTTGGGGTCCCACAACCCCTTAGCCAATTTTGAGACTTATAAAGAGAACAATTCTTCATTTTTCCACCGATGTGGTAGATTTGTCCCACACCATATTTTCATGTCTCAAACACCTTACTTCGTGGACCAATAGCTCTTTCATTTCTCACTTAGTAGACTATGCACGTAGGGATGGCAACGGATAGGATCTGGACCGGATCCTACTAGATCCAGATCCAGATCCGTTTTTCATACCTGAATCCAGATCCGGATCCAGATCCAGCGGATCCATAAAAATCATATCCAAATCCGGATCCACGGACGGATCCACGAATCTGGATCCACATGTAAAAAAATTTACCTTGCTAAGAATTTTTTTTTGAACTGACAAACGATTTTTACTTAAGTAACAATTTACTGTTTTTCAATTTTGAAATGTTCATTATATTTTGTTCGTTGTCTCATTTTGATTGTGAGCTATTAATTAAAAATGTTGGACAATGACAATAGTTGTGGAAAATGCTGACTAGTATTTCCACAATGCAGAACTTGCATGTGCTTGGAATCTTCATAAATGAAGTGAATATAATTTTAACTACTTGTCTATGGAGATGTTAGTCATTCACTAATATAACATTGATTTTATTATCGAAGTTACCTCATTATTTTTTTATTTTTGAGTTAACGCGGGGATAAATTAAACTTGCAAGGATGTGCTTAGCAATTTTAAGAAAATACTTATAAAATTACATTCTAGGTTATGAATATATTTAATAAAAAATGGATCCACGGGTCGGATCTGGACCGGATACGGATCTCAAATACAAGATCCATATCCAGATCCGATCCGTCATAAACGGATCCGGGTCCGATCCGGATCCGTCGGGTCCAAATTTTGAAGATCCATATCCTATAAAACGGATCTTGATACACCGGATCCGGACCGGGTCCAGTATCCATTGCCATCTCTATATGCACGTGTGAAAAGACAAAGTCTCCAACATGCGAAATCCTGGTGTTTAAGTCATTAAATATGGGTGGACGCACCTCCCCACCAAAGGCAAATTTCCAATATGTACTCCTTCAACAGAGTGATCGGCATTTTGTTCCACTAACAAGTCGCTAAAATTCTCCGCCCACCCTAAACACGTGGCAGTACCTCGTAACGCGATAACAATATCCCTCCTCTCCATTCGTTAAATCTCCTTCCTGTCATCGCACACCGCCACATAACGAATACAACTGGACCTCTGAGTCATCCATCCAATATCAGGTGCCACGTCATCCGCCCACTTAGGCAACCCAATAGACGAAGTTGCATAAAGGCTCTTGGTCACCTTGTAGGACCTATCCGGCAACGCCACGTGTTTTTCTGACGGACCCTCCTCTGCTGACATGGAAGGGTCGGAATGTAAACAATGATAAGCTGATTGTATGAACTCCCCATATCGAATCAATTCTCTACGGAGATTTTCATCTAGTGGATCAAGTAGGCCCAGCCAGTTATTACTTCCATCGACTAGCAAGATTGTTCCTAGGGGAATATTCCATTGACTTTGATGATAATAGTCTCTTTAGCCTATTGCTTTTTTCATCTCATCAGGCCAAATTAAGCCCTTCTAACAAATTTCTTCTCTTATTCTCTAATGATCTGTTACTGGATTGTTCAACTATAGGGTTTGTCTTTAGTAGGATATGTGCTTTTTCGTCATTTCAGTAGTTACAGTTTGTGCATTTACTGAAGCGTTTAATGGAAGTGTAGTTCCGATCTGCATAGTTAATTTTAGAGAGAGAAAAAAGTCAATGAGTTAGAACCAGGTAGCTAGTGCTATTGGATTGATCAGCTTGGTTATTTATAGAGGAGAAAGTTTCATATTGAGGCTAAATATTTGCTTTATTTACAATTAGAACCAAAGGAAAAAAGAATTGCCACAGCATGAGTAGTAGATGAAAAAGATGGATGGTATTTGAGTAATTGTGCATTTGTGTTACTCGGATTAGATTAATTATTGATCCTCATTGTCCTCGTGGCCTCTCCAAATAGCTGCTAACTGATCTCTTTCTCTTTTCAATTCGATTAAAATATCAAAAGTGCCCTTTAATTTATGGTTGACAAAATGACACTGCAATTCCTCAAATTCTTGATTTCAAACATGCCACATGTTTTACACCTCCGGCCATGTTGTAACAGATGGTTGAAGAACTTATTTTTTAACTTTTGGAAAGTTAATTAACTTCTTTTAACTATATTTTTTTTAAAATGTTCTATTGGATATTCTTAATTAAAGTGTAATTTATAATGATTTTAGGTAGTTTTAATCATTTTATTTTAAAAAGTTTAAAATACGAAAAAGGACTAAAAATATTCTTGAACTATTGAGAATAGAACAATTATATCCTTCATCTACTTTTAGG
The DNA here is from genome assembly GCA_034509755.1 of Anisodus tanguticus. Taxonomy (NCBI): domain Eukaryota; kingdom Viridiplantae; phylum Streptophyta; class Magnoliopsida; order Solanales; family Solanaceae; genus Anisodus; species Anisodus tanguticus. The sequence goes on along the minus strand of CM067551.1, from coordinate 19,551,579 downwards.
CAAAAATGCCCTTATCATTAGCAAGGTGAAGCAAAAAAAAATATTATACTAATTTACATTTGATGCTCGTTAGTTAGAAAGGTATATTTGTTCTACTTGAGCAGTGTAAGAGTAGTTTTGTGCCAAAAAAATAAATGAATGATATAATTGCTCTATTTTAAATAGTTCAAGGGAAAATATGGTTTACTTGGCTTGATAAGAGCATTTTTTGTGCCAAGAAGCAACAAAGAACATAATTTGCTCTATTAAAATGTTTAACTTCATGTATAGAGCCTCTTTATTCTTTTTGAATCGAAGGAGAGTTTTAAGAATAATTAGCACAAATATAATTTAAAATAGACCTAACATTAAAATAAATTATTTACTACTATCTGTTTTATCTTCTACAGAATATTTACTCTCTTCAACCAAATTCTATTGACTCCTTTCTCTTATCAAGGTTCATTTCAACCAATTTGCAGAGTTTATAACTAGGTTGAATATTCATTTTTAAAATTAAAATTAAATTATTTAGAATTATACGAAAAAGTATTGTTGGTTACAATGGTGCATGAAACGGAAATAAGTAACTGCTAAGTATTACAACTAACTGAAAATTACAATAAACTTGAACAAGAAACTGGAATAGTTTTTGGTATGCTGAGTCGAGTGATAGCACTCTATCTTTAAGACAAGATTGCCTCGTATGTATCCTTTCTACGTCCTGGAAAATTGTCTCCCAAGATAAAATAGCAACTCAACAAATGAGCAAAGGAAACTCAAGTGTTACCTTGAAAAATTTTGAGTAATGAAATGATGCTGGAAGATAGTAGGAAGAATCTGATTCATTTGTATGTTTCTGTGTGTCTCAACAGTTGTGCAAAGGCCTCATTATATAGTTGGAGGAGAGGAGTAATGACAATTATGGAGGTAGTAATTCACCAAACTAAATGGTGAATTGATGTGCAACAGATTGGCCTTTAAGGAGAGTTATTCAGCCAAAATAAATGACTGAATTGAGTGCATATTAAGGCTGGTTGACGTTCCAAAACCAACAACAAAGTTCTCTGCCCAATTTTGACTTTCTTGAAACTTTAGAGACCAAACTGTAAATATGAAATAATTATGGTCCAAAAAGATAATATCAGAAGAAGCACCGCCCACAGCCCACAGCCTATGACCCGAACCGGACGGGACGGGCGGGCGGCGACGGCTTGCGTGTGGGCTTATCCTCGAACCGAAGCACATCTAGGTCCTCCCTCCTTTAAACACATGGGATACCCCCTTCAGGTTCCAAACCTCAAGCCAACTTTGAGACTTATAAACTAAACAAATCTTTCTTCCCCCACCGATGAGGGAGAATTGGTCTAAATACCACACTTTTCCACGCTTCAAACACCTCACTTCGTGGACCAATATCTCTTTCATTTCTCAATGAAATTTGACGATCCTTGGCCCTACGGTCATCTACTTACTTAGTATATTATGCACGTGTGAAGAACCGGATTCTCCAACAAGCGGAACACTAGTGTTTAAGCCATTAAAGTTGGTTGGATGCAACTCCCGCCAAAGGCAAATTTCCAACAATCCCCTCTTGAAAGAGATTTTGGCGCACTCACATGGTGCATTTTTCTTCCAGCAATATTTCAGCGGACCGATATTGCATAAAGAGAGGTAGTTTCAGCTTTGAACCTTCCATAGTTAAATACCATCGGACTTACTTACTGTGCAGTGAACGTGATGTCTTGAACCACCATCGTGTTTAGTGTAAGCCAAGTCAATAGTACTAACACAACAATTTCCCTTACTCTCTTCTTCGTAATGTTTTGTCCGTTGTGGTCGTGGATAACTTCTTGGATTCTTAAGTGCGTTCATTTGAGGCGGCCGGTCCTCGCACTTATTTCTCCTACAAGGTATCTTGTTATACCCCACTTCACAAGTGTTAGGAACCATTAAAAGTTTCCCCAAACCTAACCTCAACTGTTGAGGATCATTAAAGGTTTTGAAAACTTAACCTTTACCCACACTGCAGATATCACTTAACGTCTATCCCGGGAACGGCTTTGGATTTGGTGTTTCTTTACATAAATCACTATCCGAAGTGCTCATGCTTCCACTGAAGCGATCAACTGAACCTTTACAACTTAGTTTTCCCATTGAACCAAATTATTGGGATCTCCAGTCGGTAAGGTTGGGTTACCACCGTATTGGTCCTTATACTTTGGGTTTTAAGCACATTCCCTTAGACAGGAAGAACATCTGATCATTGGGTAAGCCATTTGTCAGTGGGTCTACTATATTATCCTTTGACTTTATGTAATCAATGGATATTATACCTGAGGTGATCAGCTGCCTAACGTTCTTATGCCTCAGTCGAATATGATGAGACTTGCCGTTGTACATAGCATTCCGTGCCCTTCCTAGAGCCGACTGGCTGTCGCAGTGGATCATTACCGAAGGTACGGGTTTGTTCCAACATGGAACATCCTCTAAGAAGTCATGAAGCCACTCAGCCTTCTTCTCCTGCTTTGTCTAAAGTGATAAACTCCGATTCCATCGTGGATCGGGCGATGCAAGTTTGCTTAGAGGATTTTCAAGACACAACTCCACCACCAATTGTAAATACATACCCACTAGTGGACTTGGTGTTCTCTATATCAGATATCCAGTTTGCATCATTGCACCCCTCTAGTACAACTGGATATCTCGAATAATGTAACCCGTAAGTTAGTGTGTATTTTAGGTATTGAAGTACCCGATTCAATGCCTTCCAGTGATCATCACTCGGATTACGGGTAAACATAGCCAACTTGTTGACTCCATAAGCAATATCAGGTCGGGTGCAGTTTGTTATGTACATCAAACTTCCGATGACCTGTGCATATCGCTCCTAGCATATGGGTACACAATGATTTTTATCAAGCTTTTGATTTTTATCCATTAGTGACTTTATAGGCGAACTGTCTAACATCTCGAACTTTCTCAAATACATCCTCGATGTAGTGAGACTGAGATAAGACCAGTCTGTCAGACGTCTTAGAGATTTTTATCCCTAAGATGACATCTGCGATACTCATATCCTTCATATCGAAGCGTTGTTTCAACATGTTCTTAGTCTCTAGAATTATGCTAGGACTGCTCCCTGTGATCAACATGTCATCTATGTATAGGCATATCAGGACGAATGAGTCAGAGTTACCTTTCGTGTAGACACATTTATCACACTCATTAATGGCGAAACCCTTCGATAGTAGAGTACTATCAAATTTTTTATGCCATTGCTTCGGGGCTTGTTTCAGCCCGTATAGAGATTTGACAAGCCGACAGACTTTCTTCTCTTGCCCTTGAACCACATACCCCTCGGGTTGGTCCATATAAATTTCTTCTTATTAATCACCATTTAGGAAGGTTGTCTTCACATCCATTTGATGTATCTCAAGGCCATGCAACGCTGCGATCGTAATGAATACCCGTATGGACGTCATCCGAGATACCGGGGAGTACGTGTCAAAGAAGTCTTCTTTCTGCCGATAGCCCTTGACTACCAGCTTGGCCTTGTACTTGTCTATAGACCCATCTGCTTTATATTTCCATTTGAGTATCCACTTACAACCCAATGGTTTATTTTCCGGAGAAGATCAACCAACTCCCAAGTATGGTTATGCAGAATGGAGCCTATTTCACTCTCAATAGCTTATTTACAGAGCGGTACTTCTGGAGTTGACAATGCTTTAGCAATTGTCCTTGGTTCATCATTAACCATATAAGCTACAAAGTCAGGACCGAATGATTTATCCTTCCTGGCCCTTTTACTTCGCCTTAGTTCCATCTCTGGAGTCTCCAAGTTCTGAGAATCTAGAACACTAGATTCCGGATATTCAGCCACCTCGAGATCCACTAGATCTGAACCATCTAGACTCGGGCCGTCAACGACTCCCGGTTCCTTAGAGCTTTGTTCATAACTTCGTTTGCGAGAGGTTTCGTCTTTTTTATTTCTAGAAACCTTACCTTCAAAGAATTGAGCATTCATTGATTCCATGATTGTACCCTGGTGGATATCTGAAATATCTGACTTATGCACTAAGAAGCGATAATCACTACTGTTATTTGCATATCCGATGAATATGCATTCTACAGTCTTAGGCCCAATCTTGACTTGCTTTGGCTTGGGTACTTCAACATTTGCCAAACAACCCCACACCTTAAAATATTTGTAGGTGGGTTTGTTTCCCTTCCATGATTCATATGGAGTTTTGTCCTTACTCATATGTGGGACTCTGTTAAGAATTGTATTAGCTATAAGGACGGTTTCTCCCCACATATTTTGGGGAAGACCGGAATTGATGAGCAAGGCATTCATCATTTCCTTCAATTTGCGGTTCTTACGTTCCGCCACACCGTTCGATTGATGTGAGTATGGAGTCGGCGTTTGATGAACAATGCCTTCTTGCGCACAATATTCCTCAAATGGCACTACGTATTCTCCCCCTCTATCGCTACGAATGGATTTAATCCGCATGCTTAGTTGGTTCTCAACTTCTGCTTTGTAACATCGGAACGATTCAAAGGCTTCATCCTTACTTTTCAACAAGTAAAGGTAACAATACCTTGTGCTATCATCAATGAATGTCACAAAGTACTTGCTCCCCCCTCTAGTTTGTGTGAACTTCAAATCACATATATCTGTGTGAATATGTTCTAGAGGAGCGGTATTCCGTTCGACGGATCGAAAAGGAAGCTTGGTGAGTTTTTCCTCTACGCACACCTCACACTTATGTTGAGGGTTTACATCGATAGACGGCAACAACTCCAACTTTACCAGCCTTTGGATAGACTTGTAGTTAACGTGTCCTAATCTATGATGTCATAAATTAGAAGACTCAAGCAAATAAAAAGAAGGTTCAACTTTATTACTTGGACGCATTACAGACATGACATTCACTTTGAAGAGGCCTTCACAGACGAAGCCTCTCCCCACAAAAGTGTCATTCTTAGTGAGTACAAACTTATTGGATTCAAACACTAGCCTAAAACCAGCATTAACCAATAAAGGTCCTGAAATTAAATTTCTTCTAATCTCAGGGACATGCATCACTTCCTTTAGAGTGAGCTCTTTTCTAAGTTTTCGGAAGTCATCTTGCCCATGAACAACCACCTTTCCTAGGCATCCCGTTGGAACAGATGTGTCCGGTAGCACCTGTGTCCACCCACCACCGTCGGATTCTCGAAGCGTTTGTTCAAGCATCACCGCCGAGAACTCTCAATCAATGTCATCCAGAACGTGTTCTTGATGACGTTAGCATGCGCCTTGCCTTTAGCCTTGGCTGGCTTTTGTTGCTCCTTGAGTAGAGATGGCAGTGATGATCCGTCCGGAGATATGGATCTTCAAAATCTGGACCCGACGGATCCGGATCCGTTTTCGACGGATCGGATCCGGATCCGGATCTTGTATTTGAGATCCGTATCCGGCCCAGTCCGACCCGTGGATCCATTTTTTATTAAATATATTCATAACCTAGAATGTAATTTTATAAGTATTGTCTTAAAACTAAACACATCCTTGCAAGTTTAATTCTCAAAACAAGTTTAATTTATCCTCGCGTTAACTCAAAAACCAAAAAATAAAGAGGTAACTTGATAATAAAATCAGTGAATAACTAACATCTCCATAGACAAGTAGTTAAAATTATATTCACTTCTGAAAATTCAATCATGTCATTGTGGAAATCTAGTCAAGAACAACTATTGTCATTGTCAACATTTTCAATTAATAGCTGATCAAAACGAGACAAGAACAAAATATCTCATATGACCATTTCAAAATTGAAACACAATAAATTGTTAGCTAAGTAAAAATCGTTTGCCTTCAAAAAAATTCTTAGCAAGGTTACAATCTTAGCAAGGCAAATTTTTTTACATGTGGATCCAGATCCGATCCGTGGATCCTGTGGATCCGATGGATCCGGATATGGATCTGAATTTTATGGACCCGACGGATCTGGATCCGGATCTATGAAAAATGATCCGGATCCAGGATCCGGTCCAGATCCGATCCGTTGCCATCCCTAGTCTTGAGCTTGCGACATTCCTTTATCTTATGACCAGGTTTCCCACAGTGGTGACAGTTACCTCTGAACATCTCCGCTGCGTGGGCCTTGCCGTCTTTCTGGAACTTCCGCTTCTTGCTTGGGTTCTCTTTGTCCTCAGGCAGATTTGCCTTTGCCTCAGCAGGTTGTTTACCCCTAGGCAAGGCCTTCTTATTATCTTCCTGAATTTGGAGTTTGATAATAAGCTTTTCAAATGTCATCTCCTTTGTCTTGAGTTTTAAGTAACTCATAAACTTATTCCACGAAGGAGGTAACTTTTCAATCATCTATGCAACCAAAAACTGCTCATTTGGTTTCATTCCTTCCAAATCTAGGTGATGTAGAATCATTTGAAATTCCTAGAATTGGGACATCACTGTCTTACTATCCACCATTTGAAATTTTAGAAATTTCTCAACGATGAACTTCTTAGTACCTGCATCTTGTGCGTTGTACTTCTTTTGTAGTTTTTCCCACTGCTCTTTGGCAGTGCCAACGGTGCAATAGACCGTGTAGAGAGGGTCTGCCAAGCAGTTCAATAAGTAATTCTTACATATGAAATCGCTATGATTCCATGCATCAAGAACCATCTTCATGCCATTAATGACATGGATACCAAGGCCCCCTTCACCCATTTCAGAAGGCGAATGGTCCATTTCATCTCCAGCTTGTGGAGGATCTTCCGTTAGGAACCGGGCCATGCCCATAATAGTCAAGTAGAACAACATCTTTTGCTGCCATCTCTTAAAGTTTGAGCCCATGAATTTTTCAGGACGTTCGTGGTGGAATGCGGAGGGTGGAGCAGTAAAGGCAGCGGATGTGCCTTGGGCAGCAGCGGTGAAGGCAACAGAGTTGCTGCCTTGGACAGTAGCGGCAGTATCAGGAAAGGCAGAATTGCTGCCTTGATTGGCAGCGGCATCAATAGTGTTTCCAGTCATATTGCAGCAGTTACAATAAGCACAATCTTGTCTTAAACTTGTTGGTTACAATGGTGCTGAAAACGGAAATAAGTAACTGCTAAGTATTACAACTAACTGAAAATTACAATAAACTTGAACAAGAAACTAGAATAGTTTTTGGTATGCTGAGTCGAGTGATGGCACTCTGTCTTTAAGACAAGATTGCCCCGTATGTATCTTTTTCTACGTCCTGGACAATTGTATTCCAAGATAAAACAACAAATGAACAATTGAGCAAAGGAAACTCAAGTGCTACCCTGAAGAATTTTGAGTAATGAAATTATGCTGGAAGATAGTAGGAAGAATCAGATTCGTTTATATGTTTCTGTATGTCTCAACAGTTGTGCAAAGGCATCATTATATAGTTGGAGGAGAGGACTTACCAACTGCCCACATAATTGCTGTTACTGGCCAAGTAATGGCAATTATGGAGGTAGTAATTCACCAAAATAAATGGTGAATTGATGTGCAATGGATTGGCCTTTAGGGAGAGTTATTCAACCAAAATAAATGACTGAATTGAGAGCATATTAAGGCTGGTTGACGTTCCAAAACCAACAGCAAAGTTCTCGGCCCAATTTTGACTTTTTTGAAATTTCAGGGACCAAACTGTAAATATGAAACAATTCTGGTCCAAAAAGATAATATCAGAAGAAGCATAGCCCACGATCCGGACCGGCGGGCGGCGGCGGCGCGCGTGTGGGCTTATCCTCGAACCGAAGCACATCTAGGTCCTCCCTCCTTTAAACACATGGGATACCCCTTGGGTTCCAAACCCAAGTCAAATTTAAGACTTATAAACTAAACAAATCTTTCTTCCCCCATCGATGAGGGAGAATTGGTCTAAATACCACACTTTTCCATGCTTCAAACACCTCACTTCGTGGACCAATATCTCTTTCATTTCTCAACGAAATTTGACGATCCTTGGCCCTACGGTCATCTACTTACTTAGTAGATTATGCACGTATGAAGAACTGGATTCTCCAACATGCGGAGCACTAGTGTTTAAGCCATTAAAGTTGGTTGGACGCAACTCCCGCCAAAGGTAAATTTCTAACAAGTATTACATTATAAAGTTTTTAAATATAAAATTGGGGAACGAATACATTATATATATTATTAATCAAAACTCTCTTACTTTCAATCTTGAAGCAAGTAGTGTCAGTCAAATATTTGAAAAGAGATAGTACTAAACAAGATATATTGTACATCAAATCCTTTACTCAGAACTTTTTGAATGTGTTTATTATGGAGGAAAATATTTTTCATAAAATGTCATTTACTTATTTATTTATTTATTTTTGTTTGGTACATAATTAAGCAGAAAATATTATCATAAAATCATTTTGCTGTGGGGTGGAGGATCAGATGGGGTAAGGTGTCGAGGTGGTGGGAATGGAAGCTATGAGGGTGAGAACTTGTTTGTCTAATTCCACTCGAAAAGTCATTTTTTTCATTTTTAAGGAATATATTTTTTTAAAAAAAAAATAATCAAAAGCGTTAATCAACCAAACAAGGAAAAAGTAGAAAACATTTCCTTCGTACCAAACACACCTTTTATTTTTATCTACTTCCACAACAAATTACCATTTATTACCAATTGATCCCTTAAATATCATTGCAAGTGGAAATATAGTCCTCTATTAAAGAGCAGTTCTTTTAAAAAAAAATTGATAATATGATATGAGTTTGGTCAATTGACCTATATATTAAAAAAAATTAATATAAAAAGACATAAAATTTATTGAGAGTAATTTCTCTCTCAATCAAATTCTTTGATAATTATATTGTGGATGATATTATTTGATCTGAGGGAGTGGTGGTCCAATAATTGGACCTTTGACGCAAAATTTGTTTCTCTTTTCCTTTTCTGGTACTTCATTTTTCGTAAGCTCACCCACCTTCGCTATGGAGGAAATAAAGGAATTCCAACCCGTTATGATCAACTACCTCTCTTCACATCATCGACCTAAAAGACGATATACACGTCTACAATCGTTTATATCATGAGCTTCAGTGTGCCACGAGTTCGACTCCTAAACGACTTATTCCCGAGTCAACGATCTCAGAGGGCAATGTCAGTACTTATATCACTTTGTATAGTTGTCCAGATTTTATCATAGTTGTAGAATTCTTGTACAAGTGTAATTATGATATAAGTCTTGTATTAGAAAAAAACTATTAGAATTATAGTAGGAAAAGGTAGATTTATTTTACATATTTAGATATTGTATATTTGTATATTTATACCTCTTCATTAATGAAAATAATCAAGTGATTGCAAATGACTACTTACCTTCTTAACATACTTCCTAGCAAAGGCCGAGTATCGAGGGGTAGCCAATGTGGTGTCTAAGTTGGATGTGTAATCTTCTGTTAGATGCTTCACTTTCCTATTCAGAAGGCTACCTTGATCTACTATGATAATGTTAGTGCAGTCTATATCTCTGGGAATCTGGTCCACCATCAGCACACTAAACATATCGAGATGGATATTCACTTTTTTCGCGAAAAGGTAGCTCGAGGACAAGTACGTATTTTTCATGTCCCTTCACGGTACCAGATTACTAACATCTTTACTAAAGGTCTCCCCTTAGTAATGTTTGAAGATTTTTAGGACAAACTCAGCATACGACAACCGCCCGCTATGACTGCGGGGGTGTGAAAGACGATATACATGGCTACAACTGTGTATATCACTTTGTATAGTTGTCTATATTTTACCATAGTTGTAGAAGGAAAAGGTAGATTTATTTTTCATACTTAGATATTGTATATTTGTATATATACCTCTTCATTAATGAAAATAATCAAGAGATTATTTCTTTCACTTTCATTTGCTCCAATTTTCTAAAGTCAATAAAAAAAGGCAGTCTGATGCACTAAGCTCTCGTTATGCGCGGGGTCTGAGGAAAGGTCGGACCACAAGGGTAGAACGTAGCTAACATCTATAAAGGTAAACACTTACACACAATATATGCTTATTAGTGTTAAAGTGATTTATTAATGTGAAATTGCATATTAATTAACCACAATTAAATGCTAAAAAGTACACTCACATATGATACAATTATTAAGGTGGTATGACTTGCACAGTTTATCGGAAGAGGCAATCAATATAATATCATCCACATATAACAGAATGTATGCCAGAGAAGTACCACGACGAAAGATGAACAGAGAATAATTACACCTGCTGTGAGAAAACTCATTACTAGACACATAATCTGCAAACCTTTTATACCAAGCCCGAGGGGCCTGTTTAAGTCCATACAAGGACTTCTTCAGCAAACAGACATAGTGAGGAAGATTGGAATCACTGAAACCCAATGGTTGATGCATGTATATTGTCTCCTTAATATCATCGTGTAAGAAAGCATTTTTCACATCCAATTGATGAATGGGCCATGATTTCGAGAGAGCCAGACTAAGAACAGTGCGAATGGTTGTCGGTTTGACCACCAGACTAAATGTCTCTCCACAATCCACGTCAATCTGTTGAGTTTGCCATCACCTACAAGACGGGTCTTATGCCTCTCAAAAGAACCGTCAGATTTTTCCTTATGAACAAAAATCTACATAGAACGAATAATATTGACATCATGCGGATGGGGCACCAACTCCCACATTTTATTTTCAATAAGAGCATTATATTCATCATCCATGGCCATTTTCCAATTTGGGTCATGAAGGGCAGGCATAGGATTACTGGGCAGGGGTGATTGAGTGACATTAGAATTGAGATTAAAATATCATTTAGGTTTAAAAATACCTTGTTGGCTACGAGTAACGGGCCCTTGACTCGAAATTGATGGGGACGAGTTTTGGGGGGTGACAGGTCTATTCGGGACTGGCCAGCAAGCAGTGGGCCTGCTGGCCCAATAACTGGACGTGGACTGGGAGAGAATTTAATGGGCCAACAGGCAGTGGGCCTGTTGGCCGAGAACCTGAGGCATGAAGTGGACCGAGACTCGGGAACAGTACTGTGATTGGGACTAGGACGAGACTCAGGAACAATATCGTGATCATTTGGGCCAGCAGGAAATGGGCATGCCGGCAGATTCGGAGCACGGGCGTGTTGGGCCCACTGATGGATGATATACGGTGATGGTCCATCATCCAAAAAATTATAGGAACTAACACACACACACACACACACACATATATATATATATATATATATATTTAATTTAGCAAACGGAAATTGGGTTCTATCAAAAATAACATGGCGACTAATTATGATTTTATTCGAAGATAAATCAAAACATTTGTAACCACGATGATTAGACGGATAACCCAAAAATACATAAGCGGTAGAACAAGCTTGAAGTTTGTTAATTGTAGTGGACAGAAAAATGGATAACACAAACACCAAAACACCCTAAGATGAGATTAAGAGGGTTATTTATGATAAAGAATTTTTAGGGGTGATTGATATGCTAAACCTTTGCTAGGATGTATGTTAAGGAGGTATGTAGTCATTTGTAACGCATTATGTCAAAAAGACGGAGGTAATGAAGCATGAGCTAGTAAGATTCGGACAATATTATTAGTGTCACAAAAATCTCAAAACGGTCCATTATCATATTCCCTTCCTTTATCACATTTAATGTTTTTAATTTTCCGTTCAAATTGGGTACGGATGAATGCTCTAAATTTTAAGAAGGTTGAAAAACTTGAGAATTTTTAGATAGAGGAAAGGTCCACAAAAATTAGAATAAACATAATAACAATGGCCCAAAGAACTTAAAACAGGAGATGTCCATAAATCACTATGAATGATGTCAAAAGGCATCAATGTACTAGAATTAGAGGCTACAAAAGGTAATTTAACATGTTTCCCTAATGGACAAGAAGGACAAGTAGGAGTACTACGCGTACTCTTACAATCAATAAAATTATTATTTTGAAGAGACGAAATAATAGACGACCCCGGATGACCCAAACGTGCATGCCACAAAAAAGGAACAAGAGCGGCAAAACGTTTAAGGTGTGGCTTGACTCGTGGAAATGGTGGTAGTGGTGATTGGATAAAGCTTTCCCCTACTATTACATCTCATTAGAGGTATCCCCGTCTTGAAACCCTTCACGGAAAATCCAAAAGGGTCAAAATTAACAGAAACCCAATTATCAGTTGTGAATTTTTGAACGGACACCAAATTTTTAATTAAATGAGGGGCATGAAGAACATTTTTTAAGACTAGAGGTGGATTCGGGGGAGACAAATTTGTGTGACCATAACCACGAATTGGAATTGAATGACTATTACCAATAATTATACCACGATTGTTGCTCAAATTAAAATAAGACGAGACATTACCTGGTGCGGATGTCATGTGAGAAGTGGCACTGATGTCCACATACCAATTTGCATCCAGGGGACTTAATCCAAGTGTATGCATCGCGGCCTCGATATCCGTGGGTATTAGAACTGCTGCTGGGCCTAAAGCCGCAAAGGCCTGCTGAGGCCGAGGCCCAAGCAGGCCAGCCTGCTGCCAAGGCCCAGCAGCTGGCTGTCTGGACTGAAACGTTACGAATTGGGCCTCTGCTGGCTGGCCCAATTCACTGGGTAAACTGTTGGGACTGGAAAAAGGGTAACTAGGCCAGTTGGGCCACTGCCAGGCCCACTGGCTATCGGCACTGTTGGCCCATTTCCCTGGTCCAACCTATGGTTGCCCCTGCCGGCTGCCACCCTGACCACTGTTGCCGCCATTGTTGCCGCGGCCGCCCTCTTTTCCGCTGGAGTTTCGATCTTTACCCTGTTTTCCACCCACGTTGTTTCGATTTGGAGTGGAATTAGCCGAAGATGATGGAGAGTAGGAATTTTGTGGCGAGGCCGCCATCGTGGCAGAATTTGCTCAAGTTATGGCCTTTTTAGCCAACCCCGTCTCTTCAAGGGTTAGCATATACTGGGCTTGGTAAAACGGAGGAAGAGGGTTGCTTTGACGAAAAAGAGTCACAACACCATTATAGGCCTCGGATATGCCTGCAACCATCTGAAGAACAAGACGATCATTTGTGACGAGCGCACCAACGTTCTTGAGTTGATCCGCCAATTCCTTCAACCTTTTACAATAAGCTAAGACATTCGGAAAATCGTCCATATTGACATGGGAGAATTCCTGCTCAAGAGTGATTGTACAAGATTTTTTGTTATCTTGGAATATATCATGCATCCTATTCCAAGTCTCCATCGTCGTGGCGTCGGATTCAATAATTGTCTGCAAAAGGTCCGTAGAGATAGTGAAATATATCCACTGGAGTACGGTAGCATCAAGAGTCGTCCATAACACAGGCTCATCATCGGCGTTAGGCACCTTCTCCTTGCCTGTATCTGCGGGGATAATGTGATGAAGGACTTGATGCGAGCGTGCGTGAACTTTAAATAATTCCACCCACGTCGCGTATTGGACGGTTTCCATCTCAAGAGCAATAGGGATGTAGTTCTTAATGTTGGAGACCTTAAGAACAGGATGAAACGTGTTCTTTGAGGTAGACATAATGAAAGAACAATAGGAGAATTAGGTATTTGGAAAAAAAATTGGGAAGAAAAAGAAGGGTTGGCCGCGGCCATGTCTCGATTTCTGAGAAGAGGTCTGTGGAATTGCAGGTTGGAGAAGGAAAATATTTGTCCTAGACTTTGATACCATAAAAGAGAATAACTCCATTGATTATTTACATTAATGAAGAGGTATATATACTATACAATATGTAAATATGGAAAATAAATCTACTTTTTTCTAATACAAGACTGATACTTTTTCATACTATAATACTAATACCATAATTACACTTGTACATGAATTCTATAAATATGGTATATTAATTAATGACTTTCGGTCCAAGTGGTATATCGTGTATACCACTGTCTATCATTATATACTTTTACTATAATCGTGGTGTTCGGGTCAGCTTGTGTGTGGCCTTAACTAATCCTACAAGATATTTATTACTGGCCACCAACATAGATAGCGAGTAACTTTTTTTATCGAGACAATCAGAGGCAGATCTAGAATTTCTACAACATGGTGCACCACTAAAAAAATAAATAAAAAGGACTAAATGGGAATTGATGATCCTTATTCCTCTAGGTAAATAACTTAACCTTCGATCAAGGGCACCATTCAACCTTTTTGAAACATGTGTGTCATCAAATAATATTATATTAATTTTAGAAATATTTATATAAAATATTTTATTTTACAGGGAGATCATGGATTCACGTGCACCATATTTTGCATAGTAAATATAATATGTCCCCGAAGCTTGGATATAGATAAGAGTAAATCACTCTAGAGTAATATTTTTATTTGTTGAAAGTTGAACCTAAACCTCATGGTTCATGATGCTCAAATCACTATATTAATCACTAGGTTAACCGTACATATACTTTTTATATATACTTTACTAGGTACTTCCCAATCTTTATTGGGTCGGTGCTTTATTAGATTGCATATCTATAAAGTGGGAATGTACATGTATATTTCTTTTTCCCGTGCAATTAGAGATGCGTATTCATCCCAAAAACATGAATCACAGGTTGCTCAATTTTCCTCGAAAACATGCACGCTTTAAACGAGAAACAATAGCTCAACAGCCTTTGTTGCTTTGAGTACTATAGTCGGATCTTCAGTCGTTAATTATATCTGGATTTTGTTACATCTTACTTTAGACCTGTGTTCGTCATTTTGTCTCGCCCTGAGTGGAGTGACTTTCTCATCTACGTCTTGCACCTTTAATTATCGTTATTCTTTGAGATGCATTAACAATTGATATATATATCAGAAGAGTTTAATTCTTATAAATTGAAGGTGTAAAATATTATTTAGACAATCAAATTAATAGTTAAAAAGTATTGCAAATAACTCTATTATATAGAACTGATTCGTCACCTAAAGTAAATGATAATTAACTTACTATTATGATTTAAATTATATTGATAGAGTAAAAAGTCATTATACTAACAGTATATAAAGCATAAATTCATATTAACTTTCAAGTAGAATCTTTCATTAAAGCATAGATACAATTTCATAGTTCAGACAAGCGATCCATTACAAAATAACGTAATAATAATATTCCAGCAACTACAAATAATTTTCAAAAGCATTACGATATTATATGGTTTAATGGCGCTGTCTTGGAGCCAAAAATACATATCAGATGATTTTGTAAAAAAAATACTAAAATGTCATTTTAGGGTTTGAATCTATAATCTAAAATCAACTTTTAATTCCCTTCATAAAAAAAAACATTTGGCCACTAATGGTGTGTTTGGTAAGGAGGAAATTTTACAATTTTTCCATGTTTGGTTGGCCAAAATTTTAGGAAAATATTTTTATATGAAAACAAGTTTCTTAAAATGAGAAATTATTTTTGTAATGGAAGTAGGGAAAACAAGTTCGTACATTCCAATTGTCTCTCTCCGCACTCTGCAACACACCCCGTCCTTAGTACCCCCATCACCACCACCCACACCCCTACCCCTATCCCGCCCCACCTCTCATAATATTTACCTAAATTTTATACAAATGCTTTTAGGATAAATTTTTTGACTTATGTACCAAACACAAGAAAGTAAGTAATTCACTTATTTTTCAGAAAACATATTCTCTTATATTAAACCCACCCTAAATTAAAAAAAGTTCTCATTTCAAAGGGATTTGTAATACATATATTGTTAACAAATCTATTCTTATTTATATTTTATAATAAAAGAGAATTAAATCAAACCCCTTGCTAACACTACTTGCCACTAAATGCGTGCGCCTCTCATTGAAGCAAGTGCATGAATAGCTCCTCATGATATTTGATCTTCTTGAGAAAATATTGCTGAGGCGCTCAATTTAAATGACCCAAAAGGTAGCCTTTGCGTAAAAATTTCCTTCGCAATAGGACTTAACAGTAACGGCACAGTTAAGTTCTATTGCGCAGAAATTTGTTGCGCAATATGTATTTTTCATAAACCCATCGGTCCCCCATTGCCCCATTTATAAAATACAAAATCATTAGAGGCCAAGATCCAAGGTCCCACATACCAAAAATGATATTTTTGGTTTTTATTTCAACCCGAAAGTCAAGCAACAATAATCGAAGCTCCAATTTCGGAATAAAGCGACGTAGAAGTCGATTCCAAAACTCAAAAAACAAACTTCAATCTTGATATTTTACTATGAACTTTTGAATTACATTGTTAAATATATTATTATTCTATGCATGATTAATGTTTAATAATCTCGAATTTTGAAAAACTGTTGTTCGCCCAAATTTTGTTCGCAATAGGGGTTGCGTGACCCCTATTGTTATCATTAATATTATATTAGTTAGTTAATTGGTTAGTATAATGATTAATTAAAAATTAATAATTAGAAATAGTTAATCCTTAGTCTAAGATTAAACAACATTAGTTTATGATTAAAAATATCATTAATATTATATCAGCTAGTTTTTCGATAAAGGATTACATAATTAATATTATATGTTAATGATTAATTTAAAAATTGTTAATACAGATACGACACCTCCATGGACCCCAAGCTTCATCTGAGGCCCTTCGATCCATCAGTACTTCATCTACATGCTAATCATAGGTCCCAGCTATTATGGGATGGGGTGATAGGTACGAGTACGTTGTTCCGTCCCCGTAGGGTCGAACATGTGTGGAATCTTTTAGGGGCTTGGCCCCCACATCCTCGCATCTTATATATACTTTATCGAGGCAGTATCCACCATTGGGTCACTGCTGGTCGGGTATAGCATGATAGGGCTCTTGTGACGGCCATGATTGAGCGATGGCGACCGGAGACCCACACATTTCATCTCCGCGCTGGTGAAGCCACTATCACGCTTTTACAGGTAGATGAACGCCCGTTATACATTGAGGAGCCTCAACCATCGTTGTCGTATCGAGGGAAGTTGACTAGGCTCACTGATTACGTGCCTCAGCCAGGTCATATACATGGACAAACTCGGATGTCGATAAATGCCTTTTGTACTCACTTGCTCCTCTTAGACTTGGAGCATCATATTATAGACAGTACAACTCAGGTGGATGTCGATCGTCGTACCCGTCTGTACTTACTCATCATATTCGAGGGCATCCTATTCTCGAATACATTGGATTCACATGTGAGCTTAAAGTATTAGCTATTTCTGGAGGATCTGGGCGAGTTGGGATGTTGTTGTTCTGGCTTACCTGTATCGATCATTATGTCGAGCATCTATGGGTGATAAGATGGATGTCTCTGAATTTCACGCGTTCCTCCAGGTAATATATTTAAGTGTGATTAATTTTATTCTAAATATAGCTTTTTAAAACAACGACTTATAAAATATTTTTAATGACCCTTTCAGATATGGGCGTGGTCTAGGATGAGGCCTTTTCAGCCCGTAGTTGTGCATCCTCAGCCTGACTTCATTGCTGATGGCATGCCCTACGCGCGGAGATGGACTGGTGGTGTAATCCGAGATGTGAATACGTATCACACACTCTTTCCGTTCAGGGATCAACTAAATTGTATGACAGCGGATATGGTAAGTTTGTTTGATTTTACATTATTATCTTATTTTTTACTATTTTTGTCTTTTATTGTTTACTAATTCATTTTTTTACAATTTTTTATATGTAGGTCGTATGATCACATTTTGGATCAGTTGTCGGCGTTTTGCAGGGCTGGTAAGCCCATGTCAAGGTCGCAGTGTCCGTTGATACACATGGATATCATTGAGTATCATGCACCCCACCATATCTTATGACAGTTTGGGCATGTACTGAATATACCTGAGCCAATTCTTTAGGAGCACAACCACAATATGCGGAATTAACGTGCGACCGACACTCCTGCATACCGGTCTTTATGCAAGACCATATCCATAGTTGAGATTAAAGGCTGGGGACGCTGGCGGTGGTCGTACATACAAATCCGATCCTAGATTGCATGGAGTGATATGCAGCACTCGCGGGACAGTATGAGGTGTTGTAAGTTTATCCCACCTAAACTTAATTAATCATATTATATATTATTACGTTACAAATTTATTTAATCATTAATATTTGTAAACAAATGCAGCTGCAGACCGTACAGACGATGCGTTGGGTGGGCATCGATCATATGGCTTCCCCCTAAGACAACGTGATTTGTAGCCCGGATAGTTGAGCTAGCCGATAATGGTATGCGACAATCACAAGAGCTTGGACGTATCCATGAGTATGTTCTAGAGGTCCCGTATTATGTAGTGGGTGGTCGTGGTCGTGGTCGTGCTTGTGAAGCCGGTGGTGATAGAGGTGGTGGTGGCAGAAGAAGGGTGTCAAAAGGGGTGGGGCCAGAGGGGATGGTGGCCGAGGTGGTGGCGATGGAGGCCTCCGTCTAGTAGATGAGCCTGACGAGCATGTTATCGGTTCCGCTCTAACCTAGCAACATCCGTCGACTTCAGAGTGCCCGATGACTTCTTATCGACCGTCGTCACCTGTATATACGTTGGCACAACTATATTTAGATTGCATATACTGTGTATCAGTAGAGGCATCAGTGTCTGCGCAGCCGCCAGTTTGTGATCCACGAGGTGAACGGCCAATTCGTGATCTACATGGTGGAAAGGAGCTAGAGTATGACGACGCATTCAAGGACTTTGACTTGTTTTAAAGCCTAGAGGTAAGTGTTTAAAATAATTATTTTAATAAAATAAAATACTTGTATACTAATTATTTAATAATTTTCCATATTTTAGGATCCAGCTTAAGCTCTGGCGCCATCTACAGCTCCGGCTATGGGGCTCGCTCAAGAGCCCATTCATGAGACCGATGAGGAGACCTCTCACGAGCCATCTCAAGAGCCCTCTCAGGAGCCAGTCGACATACAGGTTTGATTTTTTACCAAAAGATAATGTATTAGTTAAATTTAAATTAAAATTAATACTAATTATTTATATATTATTTCAGGTTCATCCTTCAGCGCCTGTGGATCTGTCTTAACATGAGGACGATGTTGCCTACTGATTCTGACTAATTGGCACTGATCGTGTCAGTTAGAGGCGGTCAGGTGCACGCCATGGTCCAGACACCGACGAAGGGCATCATAGAAAAAAGGGTGGCAGATGATCATGGCTTGGAGCGTCCTGCGATTAGGAGGAGAGGGGATGAAGATGATGGTGGTGGGAGGATCGCCTTAGGCAAAAAACTTAATTAAGAATTATATGTTTGAATTCACAATCAGAATAAAGAAGATTGACTCTAGAAATAAGTGTAAATTGAGACAAATAATTATTTTTTTTTTGTTGGAGGAGGTTCAATTAGAGGGGAGGGGTAAGGATATTCATCACTCACAAGCTAGAATATTTCTTTTATTGCATTCAAGGGACGCACACCCTAGTAGTTAATGAATATACCGTGGTAGATACCCGTGATATACACGGAATATGCATGGTGTATATCACAGGCAAAATGTTCCATATTGGGTTGTTAAGACCTGTGATATACACGGTATATTCATGTCGTGTATATCACGGTTTAGTGGCCTAATTTAGGTTATGTTTAGTTGTAATTAAATTAGAGTTATACACTTACCATAATTGTATAATTATTGTACAAGTAGAATCAGGTTTTGGGAGTAGAATAGGAATAGGATTTTTCTATTATGAAAATTGTAAATTGTATATATACACTTTCATTAATGAAAATAATTAATAAATTATTTCTTTCATGGTATCAGAAGTCTAGGATCACTAAAATCCTATCGACTTTTTTTGTCCGCTGCCTCATTTTCCGAGCTTCTCTCTTGAAATTCGTGCCCTCATTACCTCCTATCCTCCCAAATTTTTCTTCGGAATCCCGTCTTCACCTATTGTTCTTTTGTTATGTCTACGTCAAAAAACACATGTCATCCTGCCCTTGCAGTTAATAAATATCAAGAACCACATCCCTATTGTTCTTGAGATGAAAAACGTCCAATATGCGACGTGGGCGGAGTTTTTCAAGATTCATGCCCGTTTCAATCAAGTTCTTCATCATATCATTCCCTCAGCCGCAGGCAAAGAGCCTGCCCCAGAAGTTGACTCGATATTATGGACTACTCTTGATGCTACCGTTTTGCAGTGGACTTATTCCACTATCTTTACGGACCTCTTGCAAATAATTCTTGAATCCGACGCTACGGCGATGGAAACTTGGAATAGGCTGCGTGACATATTCCAAAATAACAAAAACTCTCATGCCGTTACTCTTGAGCAGGAATTTTCTCATGTTAACAGGAGGATTTTCCGAACGTCTCAGCCTATTGCAAAAGGCTAAAAGAGTTGGCGGACCAACTTCGCAACGTTGGTGCGCCCGTTAGCAATAATCGTCTTGTTCTCCAGATGGTTGCCGGCCTATCCGAGGCTTATAGTGGCGTTGGCACTCTCCTTCATCAAAGTGATCCTCTCCCACAGTTCTATCAAGTCCGATCAATGCTTACATTGGAAGAAGCCGGCTTGGCTAAAAAGGGGGCTACTAGTGCAAATCCAGTCGTCATGATGACGACATCCGATGCTACTCTGTCCTTCTCCGAAAATTCCGGCAAGAATCACAACAACGATGAAGGTCAAAATGGTCAAAATCAGAAAAATAATGGCGGAAACCGAGGTGGAAATTGGGGCAATAGGCCACAAACCAACTTGCCGCAGCCCTGTGGTCTGTTCCCCTGGAACTAGGTCGGCGGTTCTTAACCCAACGTCCCCTATTACCAGCATTCGGCCTATCCGGGAAATTGGGCCCAATTTCCCAACAGGCCCAATTTTCTGGCCCAGCAGTTTAGTCTGCGACCAGTTCCTGGGCCGGGGCAGCCAGCAGGTGTGCTTGGGCCTCATCCTGCCTAGGCCCATCATGCATCGGGCCCCACTTCGGCGGATATTGAAGCCGGAATGCACACAGTTGGATTGACTCCTCCGAATAATAATTAGTAAGTACTTGTACACCGACGCCACTTATCATATGACATTCGACTCAGGTACCCTCTCGTCTTATTACAATTTGAGCAACAATCGTAGTATTATTATTGGTAATAGTCATTCGATTCCAATTCATGGTCACGGTAGTGCAGTTTTGCCCCCCCCCCTCTCATCCGCCTCTTTTCTTGAAAAATACCCTTTATGCCCATCACTTGATTAAAAATTTGGTGTATGTTCGCAAATTCACAATTGATAATTGGATTTCTGTTAATTTTGATCATTTTGGTTTTCTGTGAAGGATTTCAAAACGGGGATACCTCTTATGAGATGCAACAGTAGGGGCGATCTTTATCCAATCACCACCGTCAATTCTGTCACTTTAGCCGTGTCCTCCACGTTTGCTGCTCTTGTCCCTTCTTTGTGGCATGGGTCATCCAGGGTCGTCAATTATGTATTCTTTAAATAAAAATATTTTTATTCATT
This sequence comes from Anisodus tanguticus, assembly GCA_034509755.1. NCBI lineage: Eukaryota > Viridiplantae > Streptophyta > Magnoliopsida > Solanales > Solanaceae > Anisodus > Anisodus tanguticus. The sequence continues at coordinate 19,530,149 of CM067551.1, read as the reverse complement.
GTAAGGGTACGAGTAGTACTACAATTGTTATTCATGTCCTTTAGGAAAACATGTTAGATAACCTTTTGTAGCCTCAACTTCTCGTAGTTTAATGTCATTTGATATTATTCATAGTGATTTATGGACATCTCCCGCTTTAAGTTATGTGGGCCATCATTATTATGTTCTATTTTTGGATGATTATTCTAATTTTATATGGACCTTTCCGTTAGCAAAAAAATCACTTTTCCACATTTTTAAAATTTAGAGCATTCGTCTGCACCCATTTCGAACGGGAAATCAAAAATATTCAATGTGATAAGGACAAAGAATATGATAATGGATTGTTTCGGGATTTTTGTGACACTAATGTCATAGTTTTTCATTTCTCTTGTCCTCATACTTCCTCACAGAATTGGAAAGCCGAACGAAAAATTCGTACCATTAATAATATTTATCCGCACTTTATTGGTCCATGCTTTTGTACCCCCTTCCTTTTGGCATCATGCTCTACAAATTACTTATCTTCTTAACATACTTCCTACCAAAGGTTTGACATATTCCTCCCCTCTTCAAATCTTATTTAATAAGACTCTTTCGTATTCACATCTTAGGGTCTTTGTGTGCTTATGTTATCCACTCTTTCCGTCAACTACAATTAACAAACTTCAAGTCCATTCTACTCCTTGTGTGTTTTTTGGTTATCCATCTAATCATCGTGGTTACAAGTGTTTTGATTTATCGTCTAATAAAATCATCATTAGTTGTCATGTTATTTTCGATGAATCCCAATTTCCATTTGCCAAAATAAGTAATATTGGGCCTAGTTCGTATAATTTTTTAGATGACGATGTCTCCCCATATATTATCCACCATTTATCGAACTTGTCCCGCGCCCAAAATCCGTCAGCGAGCCCACTGCCCGCTGGACCTCCAGTCCCTTCGCCTCTGGCCAGTTCTCCTATCACGGGTCCAGTGACTAGGCTGACTATCCAGCCCAGTCCTGCCCCTTCATCTGCTCGTGTTGGGCCAGCTTCAGCTTCTATTTCCAGTCTTGGGCCACCAAGCCCACTGCCTGCTGGCCAGTCCGTCACCACGCCAATTTTGTCCCAAAATCCACCCAATTATCCCCCGAGTCACAGACCAGTCACTCGTAGTCAACTGGAGATTTTTAAATCAAAAATATATTTTAATTTATATTCTAATGTTTTTAAATCTCCTCTACCTCGTAACCCATTGTCCGCATTAATGACCCGAATTGAAAATTGACTATGACCGACGAATATGATGCTCTTATTGCAAATAATACGTGGGAGTTGGTACCTCGTCCTTCTGGTGTTAATATTATTCGGTCTATGAGAATTTTTACTCATAAAGATAATTTTGACAGTTCTTTTGCAAGGCATAAGGTTCGTCTTGTAGGTGATGGTAAGACTCAATAGGTTGGCGTGGATTGTGGTGAGACGTTTAGTCTGGTGGTCAAACCGGCTACCATTCGCACTGTTCTCAGTCTGGCTCTTTCAAAAGCTTGGCACATCCATCAGTTAGATGTGAAGAATGCTTTCTTACATGGTGATCTTAAGGAGACCGTTTATATGCATCAACCCTTGGGTTTTTGAGACCCCAAATATCCTCATCATGTCTGTTTATTGAGGAAGTCCTTGTATGGGCTTAAGCAGGCCCCAAGGGCTTGGTATAAGAGGAGATTTGCAAACTATGTTTTTCATCTATTGGGTTCATACAACAAGTCTGATAATTCATTGTTCATATATCATCGTGGTACTTCCCTGGCTTATATACTATTATATGTGGATGATATTATCTTGATTGTCTCTTCTGATGCTTTGTGAAAGTCTATCATGACAATGCTCAATTCTGAGTTTGCTATGAAAGACTTGGGGCTCGGCATGCAGGTAGGTTATTCTTATCACAACGGAAATATGCCGCTGAGATCATTAAGCGAGTTGGTATGTCCTCGTGCAAGTCTACTTCCATTCTAGTTGATACTAAACTCAAGTTGGGTGTTGCGGCTGGCTCACCGTACAAGGATCCGACCCACTATCGCAGTCTTGTAGGAGGCCCTTCAATAACTTACTTTCACGAGACCAGTTATTACGTATGTCGTACATTATGTGTGTTTGTTTATGCATGGTCTCAGGGTTGAGCACATGAATGCGCTCAAACGCATTATTCGATACATACAGGGAACACTTGACTATGGCTTACATTTATATCCTTCATCGAAGTCTACGCTTGTCTCGTATACATACATGGAACACTTGACTATGGCTTACATTTATATCCTCCATCGAAGTCTACGCTTGTCTCGTATACATATGTTGATTGGGGTGGATGTCCAGATACCAGACGTTCCGCGTATGGCTATTGTATGTTTCTTGGTAATAACTTGGTCTCATGGTCTGCGAAGTGTCAGTCTACTAATATCAAGCTCTAGTGCAGAGGCCGAGTATCGACGGGTAGCCAATGTGGTCTTTGAATCCTGTTGGTTATGTAATCTTCTTTTAGCGCTTCATTGTCCTATTCAGAAAGCTACCTTGATTTATTGTGATAATATTAGTGTCGTCTACCTTTCTGGTAATCCGGTTCTACACCAGCGCACTAAACGCATCGAGATGGATATTCACTTTATTCGCGAAAAGGTAGCTCATGGACAAGTACGCGTTTGCCATGTCCCTTCCAGGTATCAAATTGCAAACATCTTTACTAAGGGTCTTCCCTCGATCCTTTTTGAAGATTTTAGGGACATTCTCAGCGTACAAAGACCGCCCGCTATGACTGCGGGGGTGTTAGATACCCGTGATATACACGGTATATTAATGTTGTGGATATCACGGTTTAGTGGCCTAATTTAGGTTATGTTTAGTTGTATTTAATTAGCATTGTACACTTACCATAATTATATAATTATTATACAAGTAGAATAAGGTTTTGGGAGTAGAATAGGAATAGGATTTTCCTATTATGAAAATTGTAAATTGTATATATACTCTTTTATTAATAAAAATAATTAAAAATTATTTCTTTTAATGCGCATAAACTCATCCGAATATTTCAATGGTTATAAAAGAAAACTATTCCTTTTATTTCACATGGCAGAAGTTCATAATTTTTAAGCAAACTGAAAGAAGCTGAGGACACGCAAGAACATTGAATCTTGAGTCAGCAGTTCGCGGTAGTTTAGTTCCATGAGGTTATCGTGTATGACAACTATATTATGGAAGAGCTGTGTGATAGAGAAAGATATGCATTTACTTTAATGAAACTAATATATAAAACACGAAACGAAGAATTCATTTTTAAAACACGTCATTGGAAGTGTAAATAGAAAACTCAGGGATGTGGGGATAATAGGGGACAGCGACTATATATATGTTGAGTGTAGTGTGTCAAATTAATTTTGGTGGGGGCAGCCAAGAGAGGAAATGGTTTATCACACTCGTTTACAATTTGACTAGAAGTAACTGATTCTGCAAATATTCTTATATATTTTTGTGTGTTTAAAAACCAAATCTCTTGAAAATTTTGACATAACACTGTACTAATATTCACTGTACTAATATTTTTTATAGTGGATTGCATAAGTATCTACAAACTGTATTGTCATTTCCCCGTCCACAGTCTAGTCTCAGATAAAGATTCACAACGTGCACCAATAATTAAAAGAAAAAAACACAGAATAGGGGGCCGTTTTTCATTATTATCTGTTTAACTCGTGTAAACTATTTATGGTCATGTATAACCCGTTTCTGCATATAGTATTAATTATTACTAGCTAGTAGCATATAACAATAATTATTCATAATTTGTCTAAGTCATATTGTTGGAATTACCGATTTAATATAGTAGTTAATATGTATATGTACGGTTTGCTAGAAAAGCATATAGTGAGGTAGAAGTATGGATTATACTTAGGCGTATTCGGTGTTTTTTTTTTTTTTTTTTTATGTTTGGTTGATTCAAATTTATAGATTTTTTTCTATAAAATTAAGTTTTTTTAAAAAAAGTCTGGAAGTAGAAAAATAAATTACACAAGTGTCATTCCACATTGATTATCTCTTCCCCACACCCCCAACTCATCCAGTCACACTTCCACTCTCATAGCACCCATCCCCACCACGCCCACACTAGCTCTTACCCCATTCACCTCTCATAGTATTTGAGTAGATTAAATATACATATTTTTGTAATAATATTTTCTACTTACACACCTAAAAAAATAAGAAGATCATATATGTAAAAATATTTTTCAAAAAAACATTTGTCATGAAAAAACATTTTTCCCTCCCTACCAAACACACCCTTAAAGAGGGCCTATTAGAAACACAATACCTTAATTAGTAGGTCCACGTAAATGCGACAGGATACATACAAAATGAGAATTGTACATGAAACGGATATTAAAGGAGCTGACTAGCGCGTCACCCGGTCAGAGAGAACTAATATATATATCTACAGTGGATTAGTGGTAACATCTTTTCAATAAATAGAAGCGAAACTTTACGTGTAGCCAAACGGATAGTCAACAAAAACTCTATAAAAGCAGCAATTTTATGTCACGGTGTGGAAAGACAAAAGGAACGACGTACTAATTAGCTAATGAAAGTAGACCACCGGCCAGTCATTTCCATGTAAACATTCTATGTTCACTATAAGCTATTGAATAAAACACGAATGGGATTTGAGTTTCTCTTCTACACAGACATGCTATACAAACATAATGTCGGTCATGCATGTGGTTAGGGGTGTATTAAACAGGTTAAAATGAATTGAGTTAATAAATAAGTGAGTCATTAATTACTTGAGTTGGCCAAAATGGAGGTCATAACTCAACCCACCTTATTAATTATTATTAAAATTTAATTTTCTGTGTACATCTTTTAAGAAAATTAAGTACCTAATAAAAAATTTCTTATTATGACTATATATAATATATTAAATCAAAAATGTATTTTTGAAAATATTTTGACTTCTTATTAGTCAATTCTGGTTATATATTAGCTCAGCTTTTAGATGATCGAGATGAATGGGCCATTTAAACTTTTTTCCTATTTTGTGCTTCTTTATTTTGCCCCTCAAATTGGGCTGGTCTTTAATTTTTACTTTTCAAGATTGAAGTTATGTCTATAGGAGCATAAGTTACGCATCATAATATTCACAAGTTATGTAAAAAAACTTATGCTCTTACGCACTTCAATTTTGAAAGGCAAAAAAAAAAAAAAAAAAGACCAGACCATTTGAAGATAAAAAAAATTAATCCATTTGAAGAACATACCGTGCAAATTAATTGGAGCTGAATTGTGTGAGTAAAAGGGCTGAGCCAACAAATAGATGAGCGGGTCATTTTTTTTTTTGGGGGGGTATTTTGTCACTCCAACATGTGGCAGGTGGTGTTAGTAAATGGACTCTTCAGTTGGATGAGAGCGGATCGATAACATGTTAGATAAAAAAATGTTAAAATTAGAAAGGTGAACCCATGCTTAAATGGAGATTGAGTGACGGATAATATTAATATTCATTATCTTTTAAAAAATGCATTTTACTAAGATATTATATTTACACTGATTGAGTAATTGACAAAATATTAAATGAACCACGTGTGATGTAAAAAAGCAAGAGCAATTATAGAAGAGATGGAGGGAGAGTGAAGATAAATTAGTGGCTAGAAATTGTGCGGGACGATTTGCATCTTCTTTTCATTTCATGGACAGACTAAGTAGGAAATACTTTTGTCAAAATTTATACAAATCCAAGCTTGCAATATCATGGTAATTGGACGGGGCGGGTGCGGCTACCCCTACTCGTACCCGTCAAAAAAATTTATATCCGTCACCTACCCGCCATCCGTGGCGGATACATTTTCAACATCCATATCCGCTTAAACTGGTATATTCCTAAATTCACACCCGTTTCACCACCCAAGTGGATATCCGTCACCCGCCAATACCCGCCTCAAAATTCATTATTATTAGGCATATGGACAGCTAAAATTATTTGGGTTTTAGATAAATATAAGGTTGTACAAATAAAATTATAGTTAGCGGGTATAAAGCGGGCGGGTGAATTTGGGGCGAGCGGTTGGATGCGGGGTGGGGCAGGAGGGTATGAGGCTGGTATAACGGCAAATCCACCACCTACCCATACCCGCCTACTATCCGCCAAAGTTATACTCATAGTCACCTCAATTGGGCAGGTACGATGCGAAATCCGCAAAATTGTACTCACATGTCATCCCTAAAACCTAGATTAGAGCTAAGAGAAAAGGAGAAAGTGTCGTAGACAATAAAATTCGCATAGAGAAAATAATAATTATAACAAGAAATAACATATTCAATAAAATCTCACAACGTGAGGTCTGGGGAGGGGGAGTGTACGCAAACCTTACACATGCTTGTTAAGAGTTCCACATCGAAAATGGAATGGGAACATGGACTCCTTATATGGACTTGGACAATACTCACTCTACAAGCTAGCTTTTGGGTTGAATTAGGCCCAAGATCCATTTTTTACATGATATCAGAGCTAGACTCGTTCCAATTCTTTGTTCGTCGATGTTAGGCACCCAAATTATATTGTTCACGCTCCAGTTAACGAGGTCTAAGCGTGCGGGGGACTGTTAAGAGTCCCACATCGGAAAATGGAATGGAACATGAACTCCTTATATAGACTTAGACAATCTTCACCCTACAAGTTAGCTTTTGGGGTTGAGTTAGGCCCAAGATCTATTCATTACAATACCGAAGTAGTGAGGTTGTTTCCGAACGACCCTCGGCTCAAGAAAAAGCATAGAAAGTGGTCAGATAAGGACAAGAAATTCAAAGCAGTATGAAAAAATAACGAAAGCGATTAAACCATGATAAATCTGTTTGAAAAAGGGACAGTAGCAACCATAGATAAAATAGGAAATCAAATCACAACAAAGACCAGATGATAGTAGCATAAATCAAAGCACACTAAACTAGAGAGCAGTACTGCGACAACTAATATGATAGGATAATCGAGATTACATGTTACGGTTGACTTTTACACTCGCATATAAAAGCTACTTTGTAATTTGACGCTTGTCGTGAACAAACAGAGTCGCCACCTAATTTATTGAGTGGAAATTAAAAAAATAATTTAAAGGTTAATTTCTTTTGAAACCCTTTAAAAATCTAGAGAACGGGTAAGGGTTCTGATGATCCCCGAGGAAGGTTTTATGCACCTCAGTATTAAGGATCCGTCCAATGCGGTTTACCTACGAATCTATCATTTTATAGCTAAAAATTGTATAACTTGTTTGTAAAAATGTGTTTAAAGATTTGTATGTACAAGTTTGAAAGAAGCTTATTCATGGTTTTATTTGAAAACTGAGCTACGTCATTAACTCGAGTGAATTAACTTGTAATTTGGCTAATTATGAAGGAATAAATATCTTCAAAATGTGTACGATTTATTAAAATTTTAAATTATATAAATAATTCAACTTCTTAATCTGTTAATGAATTCACTTGTCACAGCCTGAAATAATCTTTAGGTTATTTTGAACAAGTTCTGGATTTTGATCTAAGCTTGATCATTTAACCATCTGAAATTCCATTTTTTTGAGTTTTGAAGAATGGAAAACTGAACTTAAACCATTAACTAGCCCAAGTTAAAAAGAAAGTAATATCCACTAACTCGCTTTTGAAAACACACTTGATGTTTTAATCATTTTTTGAAAATAGTTCCTTCATAAATAACTTCCGAAAAATCCATTTCTGTTTAATTTTGAACGTCACAGAAAAAATAAAAAAATTATGAGAACAACATTGATTTTGCCGACTCATAATATCACATTTCCACCCGGGGATTCATCCAAGTTGAGAAAAGAAATAACAAAGTAAAGTGTTAGTCAATTCTTTACAAACAAATAAATACACTCGCATATAAAAGCATATGTTGATTCTTAGTAGGTGAATCTGCAATTTTAGCTAATTAAAGTCACTGCATAGTGTCATTACAGAACCATTTCACGTTTACTTCTTTTTAACACATAATTATCAACTAGTCAAATCTCAATCAAGATAAATGGAAGAGCAGCAAGCAGTAGATGATATCACATTTTAGTTACAAGAGGGATGCAAAACTCACAAAATAAATAAACACAACATTAAATAGAGGGACAGAAGGAAGAATAAATTTGAATTTTAAAACAAAGGACAATGCTGTTCATCACTCCACACTAATTTTTTTCTCTAAATACTAATTTGTTAGACATGCTCTGCACAGCCCGAACATCTTGGAATGAGTTAGTTTATTCAAACCAGATTCATCATAAATATATGAGGCATTCAGAAACTATAAATCGATTCATGCTTCCCACTGAAGCAAAAAGACCAAAATAAAGCTAAGATAAACTACGAAATCGAATCGATTAACTCATGATTAAACATAAACAATCAAACCTTAACTAAACATGCTGGAAACACAAAAAGTAAAAATATTAAACACAGAGAACAGAACTAAAAAAGGGGATAAAAGAGAAAGGGGAATTACCTGTTGCGGAGCAGCGACGAGAGCGAAATTTCAGTATTTCAACAACGATAAGGTTCTACTTTGAGCCGGTAGAATCAAATAATCGATAAAACAGAAATGAAACAAGAATTTTGAATAAGATATCAACTTGCACTTTGAGTCAAATAATCGAAAAAATAAATATCTGGATTGTGGGTGTCCCAAAAAAACCGTCCTTGAGATGAAGAAAGTGGTTCTATTTATAGAACACCGAAACCTAGGGTTTGAACCAAATTTTGGGAAACTCGAAAATCGTTTGAGAGGGATTTTTTGAATTTCAAATTCGAGCAGAGACATGGATTGTACCCGAAAATAGGAAAAAGGGAAAAGAGATATTACCGTTTGAAGAGAACAAAACCATTAAACGTTTTACCCAAAATGAGCGAGCAGGGTCTGGAATCGTGAAAGCGCGTTGAACAATCGCTGGATGAGTGGAGCGGCGTGTGAGGTTGCTGGTCTTAATTGCCTGAAAATAAAGGTTGTTGCCAAAATTTGAGACAAAATGACCCCATTAAAGCGAAGTTTAAATGAAATTAAGAGGAACTATTCAATTAATTAATCAATCAAGCTTCTTGACTCAAACATGGAAAAATGATTATCTTTTTCAAAATACGAACTAATTATGGTAATTAAGTCTCAAATAACTTTAATTTGACAATTTAAGATAAGTACTAAATTAAACACTTATATTTTAACATAATTAATACTTATATAATATATGTTATGATTATTTTTCCAAATAACTGCAAAAACAACACCAAAACTAGTTAAGAAATATTTTTGACTTTCATGAATACGTATTTCGCTCTGTTTGTAATTCAAAAAGCTTGACTAGTTAATTTAAAATGTGAAGGGCCAAAATTGAGTGTTAACGCTATCTACTAGCCTTTTACCCTAATATGAGTCTTTTATACCCTCTTATCTAAGGTCATGTCCTCGTTAAGCTATAACTGTATCATTTCATGTCTAATCACCTCTTCACAATTACTTCTTCGGTCTACTGTTGCCTCTTCTGAAATTGTACATAGCCAACCTCTCACACCTTCGCACTGGGAAATCTATGTCAATCTGTGTCTCTCCTCTTCACATGACCAAACCATCTCAGTATCGCTTCTCGCATATTTTCCTCCACCAATGTCACTTTCATCTTGTCCGGATAGCCTAATTACTAATGTTGTCTCTCCTCGTGTACCCACACATCCATTCCAATATTCTCATCTCCGCAACTTTCATCTTTTGAATGTAAGAGATCTTAACTAGCCAGCACTCTACCACATACAACATAGTCGGTCTAGCCATCACTTTGTAGAACTTGCCCTTAAGTTTTGATGGCACATTCTTATCACATAACACTCCGGAAGTGTGCCTTCATTGTATCCATTCTACACCAATACGATGTGTGGCATCATCGTCAATCTCTCTGTTACCTTGTATAATAAACCAAATATACTTGAAACTACTTTTCTTCTGGATGGCCTAGGTACCAAGCCTCACTTCCACGTCAGCCGCATGAGGTGTGTCACTAAACTTGCACTCCGTGTACTCTGTTTTGGTCCTACTCAACTTGAACCATTTAAACTCTAGAGTTTGTCTCCAACCCTCCAGCTTAGCGTTAAGTCCGCTGCGAGTCTCATCGATCAGGACTATATCATCCGCGAAAAGCATACACCATAACACCTCACCTTGAATTTGTCGCGTCATTCCATTCATCACTGAGGCAAATAAAAATGGACTAAGAGCCGGTCCTTGATGCAATCTCATCACAACTGGGAAGTGCTCCGAGTCTACTCTTACTGTCCTTACCCTGGTCTTAGCTCTATCATACATGTCCTTGATCGCCATAATGTACGCCACATGTACACATCTAGCCTCCAAGCATCTCCATAGGACCTCTCTTAGAACTTTGTCGTAAGCCTTTTCTAGGTCAATGAATACCATGTGTAAGTCATTCATCTCCGTGTACTACTCCACCAGTCTCCTTATAAGATGAATGACTTCTGTAATTGAGCGCCCGGTATGAATTTGAATTATTTTTCTGAAATAGACACGCCTTTCATCACCCTCATCTCCATTACCCTTTCCCATATTTTCATAGTATGGCTCAGCAGCTTAATACCTCTATAGTTATTGCAACTCTGGATATCGCCTTTGTTCTTGTACAAAGGAATCATTACACTCGACCTCTATTATTCGCACATCTTCGTCATCTTAAAGATGACATTAAACAACCTAGTAAGCCACTCCAAACCTGTCGTGCATGCTCTCTTCCAAAATTCCTCAGGAATTTCGTCATGCATGGCCGCTCTTTCCATGCACATCCTACGAACAGTACCATTAATCTCCCCAACCTTAATACTCCTAAAATATCCAAAATCGCGATGCCTCTCGGAATGCTCCAAATCTCCCAACACAATGTCTATATCCTTTTTTCATTCAAGAATTTATTGAAGTATGACTATCATCTCTGTCTAACGAGAACGTCCTCTACAAATACTTTGCTATCCTCATCTTTGATGCACTTCACTTGATCCAAATCACGTGCCCACCATCTCTCTCGCCTTGGCTAGCCTGAACATCTTCTTATCCCAATCTTTGTCATTTAGTTCAATAAATAGGCGTTAAAAACTGTCATGTTTGCTGCCGAAACCGCCAATTTCACCTCATTTCTCGCCACCTTATGCAATTCCCTATTCACCCACTTCTCCACCTCGTCTTTGCTTTCTACCAACTTATTGCTTTCACCTTCCCTTGAACTTCTTCATTCCACTACCAGTCCCCTCGATGCCCACCATGACTACCTCTCGAGACCCTCAACACCTTCCTACCTACTGTCTTAATGCAACTGGTCATCATATCCCATTTATTGGTCGCATCCCCACTACACTCACAGGCCTCCATAGCTGTTAATTTCTCCTCAATTTCAAGGGCACTAGTCATGGTCAAACTCCCCCATCTGATCATAGGGCGGTCATTTATGACCCTCTTCTTCAATTCAATCTCTAGATCCATCACCAAGAGCTTATGTTGGGTTGTAAGGTTCTCGCTCGGGATAACCTTACAGTCTTTACAAAGACCTTTATCGTCCTTCATAAAGAGCAAAAATTATATCTTAGTCTTAGCCACCAAACCACGGAAGGTTACCAAGTGCTCATCCTTCTTTGGGAAACTCAAATTAGCTACCACCAGCCTAAAAGCTTTTGCGAAATTCAAAAGTGAGACTCCTGCTCCATTTTTATCCTCGAAGTCAAAACCTTCATGCACATCGTTATAACCCCCCCCCCGAAATAGACTCGATGTATCCATTGAAATCACCTCCCATAAATAGTTTCTCAGTGGGCGGTATACCACCAATCATCTCATCCAAATCCTCCAAAAAATGTCTCTTCTCCTTCTCGTCCAACCCTGCTTGCGGAGCGTAAGCACTAATAATTTTCAAAGTGAGCCATTCAACGACTAACTTAATCGACAACATCCTATCAGTGACCCTCATAACCTCTACCACCTGATCATTTAACTCACTATCTACTGAAATGCCTAGCCCATTCCAATACTTCGACCTATCAGAGAACCATAGATTATACTCGTCCACCTCTTTAGCTTTATGACCTACTCATTTGGTCTCTTGGACACATGCTATACTAATACGCCTCTTCTAAAGAATCTTAACTAGCTCTATGGACTTCTCTGTTAACGTCCCAATGTTCCAAGATCGTACTCTTAGCATAGAAGCTCATTTAACCCACTTATCCCCTTAACCCTCACCCCCATCCCCGACCGAGAATATGACCCTAGTCTACCATCAGTCACCAAAGCCACTAAAGTGAATACAAACTAATAAACTAATCAAAGGTCTACCCTAAAATATGAAGGAATCAAAGTAAAAACATAAGTTATCAAGAATCTAGAGGCAAGTAAAATCACTACACCAAGAATGACATAACTCAAGGCAATAAGAATAAATGCAAGGACGTAAAGGCAAGAATCAATACAGTGAAACATCAAAATTTAACTATAAGTATAAGGACATTGAATGAATACGAGCAACCGGAGGTACCCGGCATCGGAGTAACGGTGTTCTGGCCGCCGGTCGAAACGACAGAAAAAGAAAAAGAAAAGAAAAAATAGAAGAAGAGAAGAAAATGAAGCAAGGAGAAGAGAAGAAGGAGAAGAGAAGAAGAAGGAGAAGAAGAAGAAGAAGAAGAAGAAGAAGAAGAAGAAGAAGAAGAAGAAGAAGAAGAAGAAGAAGAAGAAGAAGAAGAAGAAGAAGAAGAAGAAGGAGAAGGAAGAGAAGGAGAAGGAGGAGGAGAAGGAGGAGAAGAAGGAAGAGAAGGAGAAGGAGAAGAAGAAGAAGAAGGAGAAGGAGAAGGAGAATGAGGAAAAGAAGGAGGATGAGGAGGAGGAGGAGGAGGAGGAGGAGGAGGAGGAGGAGCAGGAGGAGGAGGAGAAGAAGGAGGATGAGGAGGAGGATGAGGAGGAGGAGGAGGAGTAGTAGTAGTAGTAGAAGGAGGAGGAGGAGGAGGAGGAGGAGGAGGAGGGGGAGGAGGAGGAGAAGGAGAAGGAGAAGAAGAAAAAGAAAGGGAAAAGAGAAGGAAAAATTTGTGGAGAAGGAGAAGAAGAAAAAGAAAGGGAAAAGGGAAGGAAAAATTTGTCCGGAAAAAGTTATCGGTGTACCTGGTAGTAGTAGTCTGTTGCTGTCATGACCCAAATCGGAGGGCCATGACGGGCACCCGGACCACACCTGTCGAGTACCACTAATCATACAGTTAACATCTAACCATAATTAATCATAGGCCCCAAGGGCCGTCACAAAGTACCCTGCTGACACATAGAGATGATAAACTAGAAAAAAGCTACGTAAAATCTTACAAACAGAAGGACTCAACCCATGCATATATACATACTAAGGTCGACATGGCCATACCTGATTGCTATACACAAGACATTGTCTACAAGCCTCTAAAAGAGAACGCAATATCATAAGGTCGGGACAGGTCCCCGTCATACCCATATGTAGATGCAAAAGAAATACCGTACCTAGATTAGACCGACACTCCAAAACAAGGGGAGTGCTCCAGTATCCGATGAGTCTGCAACCTACTAATGCGGATCATCATCTTGCCTACGTGAGCCTGCGGGCATGAAACGCAGTGTCTCCCGACAAAAGGGATGTCAGTACGACTGATGTACCGAGTATGTCATGCATGAAAAATAGCATAACATAGACATAAAAGTAAACTGAGACAGGAAACAACCAACCAGTAGTGAATACCTCTGAGGGCCATAATATGCATAAGTATTATGTCTGTGCAGAATGTCTTTGAGGACCATAATATGCATAAGTATCATGTCTGGGTAGAATGCCTCTAAGATCCATAATATGCCTTAATGCCATGCACAATGCGGTCATGCATATACATATGCGTATACAACACCATCAAGCCTCTATGGGCATCTCATCATATCATATCGCCTCTGTAGGCATAATCATTATCATGTATATCTGTACCAGTTGCAGGTGGTGAACGTATATAACACATTCCCTTCTCCCATACCCCATACATATATAATACATACATATAGTAGAGTATATAACTCATTTTGAGGTCAAGGTGTGTACATGAATGTAATGCATGAATGATATGACAATAAGACATTATAAGTTTGTCGGAGTGATGTAATATCGCTTTACCTCCGATTAACATTATGAATACTAACATCTTTTCCCATATACCTCAATAAGGGTTTAGGAACATATTTAGACATGCTTTGAACATATGAATGAATAACATGAACATCATTAACTACTAAGAGTAGAATCATTTATAAGCAATATTACGTTTACGTTTCGTACTTAGAACATGCCAAAAGAAATAAATAATTTTCCTTAACATACCTCGATTCCACTTAATTATCCGAGTCAAGAGGGTTACTGTTGTTGCTAACACTGTCCGAAAACATAAAAATGGATTTCAAATTGAATTTAAATGGTTGTAACGAAATTGATATTGGACCATTACGAACAGTGGATGAGTTCCTATTTTTGTGAACGTTTGTTTTCCTTTTACCTCTTAAAATCTACTAATCAAATGGTCTCTTATCCTACACGTTTTTGCCCCTTTAAAGACATGAATAACTAATGAATTAAGTGAGATGCTAAGGCCTTAACTTTACCTTATGTTCAAGTGTCAATATTTCCCTAAACAAGCTTTGACTCATCACTTAATGTCATTATATCATAATTTCTAAGGATGACATCTAAGCTTTCCCTCCACTACATTATTCATCTTTTGATTAGTCTCCTAATGTGTATATAAAATGTACACGTAACCAATTGTTGACCCTATAATTGTACACATAATTAATTTATTGATCTCAATTCACTTAAATCTTAGTGACTTATAAAACCTTCATATACTCAATGTCATAATCGTGCGTTATAACACTAGTCCATAACCTCTTTGGGGACATACAACTATTATTATTAATTCCCATCGTCACACTTATTAAGTCCTAAATTATTTCGGAACTGCATCATTTTATATACTAAGCTCTTTATTTGCATACTTGACTATGACATAAATTCCCAAGGCCTTGATCTACTTACATACACCTAGTTGTTCAAACTATCACCCGAAAGTACGGGGTGTTACAGCTGCGTTACGTGATTGCCGGTTGGATAGGTTACCGTTGGGGGGGGATGGGATTTGACTTCTTACCGTTGGAGCTAGAGGAGAGTGGATGAATCTTCTAAATTTTACTAATACACTTTTTTCTCAAACTTCCTCTAAGAGAAAATAATAATTAATACAGAAAAATATCAAAACAATCATAGTATTTTATTTCAATATATTAAGTCTTATAATCTCGATGATTTTTTCTTTCCGATAATATATTCAAGAGCCTTTGAGATTGAGCTTGAATTTGGTGAAGTTGATCCTAACTTGTACTTGAGTTCAAGAGACTGAAGCTTGATCTGAAATTCGTTAGTCTTGATATTGACTTGTACTTAAATTCAAGAGCATGAAGCTTGATCTTAAATTTGATGGTCTTGATCTTGACTTGTACTTTCATTTAATGGCGTAAAGCTTGATATCGAATCTTAATCTTGATCAGAGAAATACTTGAGTACTTGAATACTTGTAGCTTGTAGAAAAATCAGCGGTATTTGATCGACGAGCTCTGTCTGGCTTCTTATTAGAATTTTGGTCCCTGAATTATGAAACTCTTATTTATAGTTGTAGGATGAAAGAGTTTTGATAAGAACAAACCCTTTCTGACCAATTGATCATGAGAAATAACAAAATATCGCCAGAATTGACAAAATATCAGGAGAAATAACAATATAGCATGAGAAATTGCAAGATATCGCGAGAAATACACGAGAATATAATATATCGCGAAAATACTAAAATATCGCAAGAAATAACAAAAATATCATGAGAAATAGAAATATATCGCAAAAATAAAATAAAATATCACGAGAAATAGCTAAAAATTGCGAGAAATATCAAAATGTCGTGAGATATAGCAAAAGAGTGCGAGAAATTGCAATTTACCGTGAGAAGTAGCAAAATATCGCGAGAAATAGTTAAATATCACAAGAAATAGTAAAATCAAAAGATATTGCCATATCGCGAGAAATAACAAGAATATCGCGAGAAATAGCAATATATCGCGAGAAATGATAAATATCACGAGAAAGAGCAAAAAATCATGAGATATTGCATAATATCACGAGAATTAGCAAAATACCGTGACAAATTACAAAATACTGCGACTAATAACGTCATATCACGAGAAATAACAAAAATATAGCAAGAAATAGTAAAATATCACGAGAAATAGCAAAATTTTGTGAGATGTTGCATCATACAACGAGAAAATGGCAAATATTAAAAGATATTGCATAATATCGCGAAAAATAACAAAATATCGCGAGAAATTATATATATATCACGAGAAATGGTAAAATATCATGAGAAATAACAATATACCGCAAGAAGAATTTATCGCGAGAAATTGCAAGATATCACGAGAAATTACAAGAATGTCGCAGAAAATAGCAATATATCATGAGAAATGTGGATATATCGCTAGAAATTACAATATATCGCAGGAAATAGCAATATATCATGAGAAATAACAAACATATTGCGAGAAAGTGTAATATATCACAAGAAATGTCAAAATATCGCGAGAAATAGCAAAATATTGAGTGAAATGGCAAAATATCGCGAGATGTAGTGAAATTTTGTGAGAACCTGCAATATATCGCAAGAAGTAGCAAATATCACGAGAAATAGTAAGAATACTTGTGAGAAATCGCAAAGTATCATGAGAAATAACACTATATCGCGAGAAATAGCAAATATCGTGACAATTAACAAAAACATCACGAGAGAGCAATTTTTCATGAGATATTGCATGATACAAGAAATTGTAAACTATCATGAGATATTGCATAATATCGCGAGAAATAGCAATATATCGCGAGAAGTGGTAAAATATTACAAGAATGAGCAAAACAATCACGAGATATTTCATAATATCGTGGAAAGTAGCAAAATATCGTGAGAAATAACAAGAATATTGTGAGAATAGCAAAATATCTCAAGAACCAATATTGATAAAATATCACAAGAAATAACAAGAATATCGCTAGAAAATTTCACGTCCATGTGTATTAAATCTTGAAGGAGCTATGACAGCTGAAAACATAATTTTCCAATGAAATTTTTGCTCCTGCAAATGCGCAATGAAGTTTCTTCATCCAAGAGCAAATAGTAATTCTTGATCTTTTATATATATTTAATATAGACCCACTTCGCATCAATATGGACAATGTTAAACATGTCCATTAAATGGAATCACGTAATATGCGCAAAACTGCAATTGTGAGATCTTTTTGTTTTTTTATCATTCTAACGTCTTCTCATATCTCCTTCTTGTAAACTCCTGACTAAAGTAATTTTTCTAACATTCATCAAACAAGCCAAATATTCAGGAGTTATTCAATCTCGTAAAGGATCTGACACATGTTATTTTTGTCAATCTCAATTCTTTTACGATCATACATTTGTCAACTTTTTACATACAATATCAGGAATACCTTTATCATAATTTGATAAAACTTATAAAACTTCATATATAAATCTTATTTGTCATTATATTTCCCTGTTTATAAACCTCATCAATAATACAACTCCTCATAACAGTAATAGAGTACTTTGAGGTATAGATTTTGGGTAGAGAGATTGAAAGAAAAATATTAGGTCAAAGTGGGAGAACGAAAACTATCTGAAGCTATTCATATTATGGCTACATATTAGCAATTTCAAGTTAAATAGACAAAATGAATTACTAAGTGGCATTAGTAGAACATTGAATTATTTTATACCAATTGTTGGGCCGAGTTGTCATCGAGTAGAAAATTCTCCGAGAAATTATTACCAGGTACCTTATTTGGCCGCCCGCATGTCAGGTATACCTACATTTTAAAAAGTTTAAGTGGTACCCAAAGTATAGGCAACTTAAAGACATAAATGTTCTTTCTCTATTTTTCTACTCCTCCTTCTCCTTCTTGTTGAAAATTTACTAATGTAGAATTAAGTTTATCACATTATTTACGACTCGAATAATTAGGCCCCGCACGTCGAAAATATCATTTCCACACACGTGCAATCTTAGTGCTAAGTGTTGACACCCAATTTTGTCCCATATTTTCTGATTTTATTTGCAATTTTAAATGTTTTTGACACCTCAAAACAATTTTAATATATAGGCATATATACATATTATTTGCATTTTTTTAACTTTCATTTGCATTTTAATATCACAAGCATACTTTTATCCTAATATTATATGTTATTTTATTTTCACAAAACGACATTGCATTTTTTTTATTTAAGCATCAAACATTTCGCAAATATTATATTTTCTATCATAGTGTCTTCTTGACAATTTATAATTTTTGCAAAGCTTTTTTTTATATATAATAAAACTCCTTTTTATATTTTAAATCCATAACCCATTTCAACCCTTTTTTATATCTTAACCCAAACTCATTTCCCCCAAAACAAAACCCCATTTTAACTCAGCCCAATCAGCCACCCAATCGACCAGGCCCAATTGGCCCAACTCCCCCTCCCCTTTCTTATTTTCGCCCCAACCCAACACCCTAATTTCTTATTTCCTAATTCCCTAACCAAACAAACCGAACCGGCCCATCGCCCCTTCCCCTTTATTCCCCCCCCCCCCTTAACTAAACCAACCCTAACACAACACAAAGGGCCCCTCCCCAAAAATTTCAGCCGCACACCCCAAAGCCCCCCTAACTCTGTCTCTCTCTCTTTCTCCTATCGGCCGCAAACCCCACACCCCGTCCCCAAAATCCGGCGAACCACTACCACACCCACGGCCGCCACTCTACCCACCTACGACGCACCTCCGTCACACTGGTTTTGTTCATCTCCCAATGAATTGACTTCGTTTTATATGATATTTGTTTGTTTATATCAGTTCAGCCGAGTTTTGTAAGCACTTGTGTCGCTCCAGTATTTTGTCGTTGAAGTAACGCTACTCTGATTCCACCACTCCGGCGATTTCCTTATGTTCTTGTTGTTTTGGTACTGTTTATGTTTGCCGAGAAACTCCATTAACGCCGGCGAGTTTTAGTGCCTCTGTTTCACCACTTTTGGTTGTTGTTTGTTGCTTTGCCTTGCCGAACTCCGACTCCGGCAACCACCATTTGCGGCACAATTTTTTTTTACTGCGCTACTGTGTTGCTCGTTTGGTCGAACATTCGGGTCGGGTCAGAATTCGGGTCGGTCTATTTCCGGGTTGAGTTACTGTTCCGACGGGTAAAATTTTCAGGTTTTTGTGTTTATATTTTGTTGTTGGTTATCTGAAATTTGGAAAGAAATCGATTCGGGTTGAAACATCCTATTCGGATCGGGTCACTGATCCAAGTCGGGTCGACCCGGTTTGAGTAAATTTTCAGATTTTGTGTTTATATCTTGTTGTCAGTTATCTGAAAATAAAAATCCAAAAAAAAAATTAATTCCGGGTCACCACTGTTCCAGGTTGCATTTCTCGGGTCGGGTCGGTACGAAATCCGGGTCATCTATCCGAGTCTATTTTTCAGAACTGGGTCGATTACCTAATTGTTCTTCACTGTTTTATCGTCTTTCCGGGTCGGGTCGACCCAAAATCTGGTCGTGTCATTGTTCAGTCTCAGGTCTGATTTTTCAGAAACCTTCCGAATCCTGCTTCGGTTCGAAAATTTTAGAATTCGGGTCGTACATTTTAATTGCAAACTGTTGGTTTATTTTGGCATTTAAACATCCGTACACGGATATCTTACTGTTTTAGTGATTTAAATAAATACTGCACTTAGGCCAATCAAATTGAATTCGAGGTCGCCTCCCTTTGGACATCATTTCTCGGTTTTTGGTTTTACTGCTTTGAATAAATAATGCACTCTTGCCAATGAAATTAAATTTGAGGTTGTGTCCCTTCGGAAATTGTTTTCTCAATTTCTGTTTTCTCAATTTCTGTTTTCTTTACTGTTTTACTGATTTGAATAAATATTGCACTCTAGCCGATGAAAAAATATCCGTCGATTTTTTAGGCCTCCACAGTTGTAATGACGGAAAATAAAACTTCTGGGCAAGGATGAAACTTAAATCTTTTTCACCCGAGAGACCAACATGTTCGGTAGGCAAGGCAACTAAAATGATCAACGAGTCATATGTTCACAGCCACGACGTGATTGGAATGATCTTTTCAAAATTTAAGTCTCAGCCCTCCGTAATCAAAACATTTATTATTTTGAATACGGATCCGAAGTTATATATATTCAATTGTTTCTAATCGTTTATTCTCAACAGCTTGCAAGGAACACAGTTAAAGAAGACAAGATACCTTTCGGATATTATTTATTTTGTTGTTATTTTTTACTTTCTTTAAATTTAGCTTTATTTCATTCTGTATTGTAATATTATTGTACTCGTGAAATTATTGAAATGTTTAGAATAGGTAGACATAGAATTAATTAATAGGGTAGTCTAAAATGGAAATCCATCGCTGGTTTATTTATTTTTAGGCTCGGTTAGTTTTAAAATCAAAAAATCGCCAGTTTACCTATTTTTAGGCTCGTCACCCATAAAATTTACATTGCATATATTTTTATCAATTTTCATTCAAATGCATACTTTTTCCAGCTTTACATGTATATTAATGTCATACAAATGTATACTTGTACAAATGCATCATTTCATTAAATACTTGCAACATCATTTAAACTTTATATTTCTAAATATGCATTTTTCTTAGCATAACAATTAACCTGAGTTTGATTGGATAATCGCAAGTTAGCGGATCTTAAAGGATTCCTAACCCCTTCCATTTAGGATAATAAAGAATTCTTACCTAGAATCTCATTAGTTTTGCAGACCACAAAATTGGAGTTATTTTGCACCTTTTAGTTAACATTTAGGTGCCCTAATTCACCTTAGAATAATTAGGTGGCGACTCCTCAAAACAAACATTTTTGTCCAATCCAGAGGGAATCGATGCCATCACGTCGTGAAGCTTGGGTTAAAAACGGGTGCGACACCAAGTATCATAAATTTCGTTAATGAAAGAGATATTGGTACGTAAGTGAAATGTTTGAGACATAGAATGATGGATGGTTATTTGCTAAATGACAAGTGTTCCACGTTAATAAACGAATAAAGGATTGTGCAAGGTGTAAGATGGAACAGGTCGGAAAAGGGTCGCGGCGCCTCCCGGACTGGGCCGCGGCGCCTCCCTGACTGGAAGTAAGCATCGTCGGTTTTCTGGTTGAATTAGCGTCGCGGCGCTAATGTGCCATAGCTGCGGCGCTTCATTGGCAATGAGTGCTCGACGGAAGTCCAAAGTTTGGTTGATTATGGAGAGGTTTTGGAGCATTAACTTGGCAGTTTTTCCTCAATAACTTAGCCATTATTTGGCTACATTAGTTGGTGGTTTAAAGGGCCATTACATGACATTTAAATGACCATTACATGGGCACTTGAAGGGACCATCCTGCACACCTATAAATTGAGGCCTTTGGCTTAATTCTATAGATAAAGAGAAGAACATATATGAACATATGAACAGAAAAATAAGTTTACAATACCAAAAAGAGATAAGATTTTCCTGATAGCAATTCTTCTCTTAGCAATCTTCATTATTCGTGTTCTTCGCTGAGATCATTTGTGTAGTCTTTGCACACTTGATAGTTTGCCACTTCATCTTGGGAGACTATTGTCCACACTTCCATAAAGCCTATATACGGGGTCAATCTTATCTTAAAGACAGAGAGTCATCTCTCAACTCAGCCGGTGGTGTTATGTTTATCTAATCGGTTGTTAAGTGTTTCAGGTGTTAACTTAATAGATGAAGGACTCTAATCGTTCGTATTCTCAGCGGATCTACAAGCCACAAGAGTAGTAGTTCATGTTCTTGTATTTCCGAATACAAGTTCTATATTTGAAGTTTCATTCAAGATCAAGATATTGACAACTTGTTGTTGTCCTCATTATTGTTTATCCTTTCGATCACTGTAATAGTTATTTACTATTCTCATTGTTGCTTTACATATTCCAATAATTTTAAGACAAGATTGTGTCAGTGATTCGAAAGATGTTGGTCGACAAGTGTGTGACCAAATCTGACTGTGGTTTTCTTCTTGAAAACAGTTCTGTTGACAGTTTTGCTAACAGTTCAAACAACAACCGTGCTTTCAAGATTGGTCCTAGTTATGGTTCTCTCTTTTACGACAATTATAAGTCTGTTTCCGTCAAAGGTGGGATCTCTGGATCTGATGCTGAGCTTCAAGATAACGTTGATAGTCATGCTAGTACGTCTAAAGATCAATGACGAGTTGATGTCACCGCTCCCGAGGGTGGTGGAAACAAGCGCCCATGAGAGGCTGAGGATGTCACCTGGGACAAGAGGAGAAGGCTGAAGATGATGTTCTATCATATAGCAAAAGTCCTATATCTGTCCCAGACAGAGGATCCTAATTATGGTAAGGAGGATATGGACACTCAGTCTAACTGAAGTGGGCCAGAATCCAAAAGGTCTAAGTTAATCCTTCCTTATCAATAAAATATTTAGTTAATATCTGAATAAAAGTGTGTAAAACAAGTCTGTGAATATGAAAGTATTTTCATTAAAAACTTATATTCCATATACTCTAAAATCAGATATTGAATCTCCTTCCTTCTCGGTTAAAGATTGGACTATTGTAAACAAAACTTAAAAGATCCATTATTTTGGGTGTAATTATCAAAAGTGTGTAAAGTATGTTCGCACATACGAAAGAGAGAGATCCACCACTCTTAAATAACGTGCCAGGGATTTCCCTAGGCACCAATCACAAGGGAAGAAGACTAAAAGATAATGACTTATCTTAAGACGTTGAACCTGTCACACTATATAACAGAAGATCATTCATTTGATAGAATGATATTGGACACTCAGTCGTACAAAGCCTACGGGCGACTGGAGTGGGCCAGAATCCAGTTGACAGAAAAGTAATGGACACCTAGTGAGGTGGGCTAGAGTTTTCCAGGTCTTAAATGATCTGAAGGCCAAAAGAAAGGCAGAAAAGTAATTGGACACCCAGTCTGCCAAAACAACTGGAGTGGGTAGAGTATCCAGATCACATATGATCGGGTTACGCCCTAACCACGGGCAAGAGGTTGTTCATGTGAAGCAACGCTACTTCTAAAGTAGAAGGGGTTGGAGAGGTTGTCCTCAATAAGGCTTCAGGGAATGGGATCACTCTAAAATGAGGTGATACATGTCCCAAACTTGGTTTAAGGGACGATGTTGGTCAAGCTAGTTGGAGACTAGTCCAACAAGTTTGTAATAACTAAGAATGGTACAGTATGTTTGTATCTAAATGAATGATATATTTATAATCTGTGCATCTATGCCATCATAGATTAAGACACGTCAAATAGAAAGTCATTCAAAAGCTAACGAAGTTGAGATTGTTGCCTTTTGTCGTCATAAACCCTCATAATGAATCTGAGGTAGGCGAAGAGGCACAATCACATTTTCATTCTGTTAAAGGAATAACGAAAGAAGCACCACTCCTCTAGACCTTAGTCACACCTACATGGGTGATTTGAAGTTTGTACAAAATAGAGGGGGAGACAAGTACTTTGTGACCTTCATTGGTGATGGTACAATGTATTGCATCTTTTGCTTGTTGAAAAGCGAAGATGAAGCTATTGAAGCGGATAAGCGCTACAAAGCAGAAGTTAAAAATCAACCAAGTCTACGGAGTGAGGAATACATAGTGATAGAGGGGGAGAATGTGAAGCATCGTTGATCAAATGATTGATCATTACTCACCTCAGTCTAACTGTGTTAGCCAAGCGCAAAGTCGTACACCCAAAATATGTGGGCAAGGTGATTCTTACCGCTAATGCGATTCTCAACAGAACTCCACATAAGGATAAGGATAACCCTCCATGTGAAATATGGAAAGGATCCCAACTATAAATGTTGTGTTGTGGGATGGCTTGGTAGAGACTGGAATACCGAAACATGTCGAGTTCGACTTAAGACTGTAAATTGCATATCCACTGGACCTGCAAATAACAGTAGTGCTTATCGCCTCTTGATGTCAAAGAATGTTAAATTCTTTGAAGATAACTTTCTTTGAGAAGGAAAAAAAAGTAATTGCTCGAGGTTAACAAGAAGCCGCGAGGGCCTGACTATTCGGAACTAGACATTCCGTATCTACAGGACTCGTAAGTTGCTGATTATCCGGAACTTAATATTCCAGATCTACAGAACTCAGGGATTCTAGATGTTGAACCGAGACGGAGCAAAGAGGGGACAAATACTTGTTCCAGGCTTTCTAGCTTGTCTGGTTGAGAATGAACCATGGATAATTAACAGAGAATTGTCATTTCCAGAAGCACTGCTTTAGAAAGAAGCTACAGAGACAGAAATAAATTCCATCATATAGAACCATAATTGTGTAATGGTTTACCTTCCTCCGGAAAAAAAACCTTTGGGTTGTAAAAGTGGATACTCAAACTGAGTACAAAGTAGATGGATCTACTGACGAGTACAAGGCCTCGGTTGCTTGTACATGTGCTCCCATGTGAATAGCTTAACATCCAGGGCTATTGCAGTCTTGCGTGACATGGATGTTGATGTCGCCTTCCTAACCGGAGAGTTGGAAGGGGAGGATCAGACTTGGTTTGTTAGACTGTTGGGCTTCTTCCTGTACTTTTATTTTGGTCCCTGAAATGTTTACATTTTGGTCCTGAAAGTTTCAGTTAAAACAGAAACAATGAATCTGACAACAGAAATATTGACTCTGAAGTTAGAAAGCCAACAATTTGAAAAACCAACAGTCTGAAAGTGGAAGTCATATTAAAACAAAAGTCTCGATATGAAATATATGGGTATCACAAATGACATCGTAGGAATTGGGATTTATAAGACATCTAACGGATTGGTCTAACTCCAAACTCAGTTGTGAGAAAATTGACAGTCTCGTTGAAGCCACCAATGAATATGAATCATAGAACTGATTGAAATCATGGTGCACCCATATACAATGACCGATATGTGCAGGTCACATGTAGTTCAATGTATTGTACACACTACAACCGACTTAGTATCAACCTACAAAGTAGATCAGTTGAACAAAGGTTCACTCGTAATTCTGGAAATGATCGATAGAAGGCGTTAAGTCGGATATTACGATAGCTAAAATATTCACTTATCTACGAATTATGGTATTCTGGATGTCCAACGGTTCTGGAAGAACACATTGATGCAAACTGAACATCAGATATGAAGAACACCAAAGCCACAAGTAAATGTGTATGGTGGGTCTTGGAAAATCCTCTAAACAAACTAGCATTGACCGATTCATGATGGAATAAGAGTTTATCGCTTTATACAAAGCATAAAAGAAGTTGAGTAACTTCACGACTCCTTAGAGGACGTCCCTTATTGGGAGAAACCCCTGCCTTCAGCAGTTATACACTGTGGCTAGCC
The DNA here is from genome assembly GCA_034509755.1 of Anisodus tanguticus. NCBI lineage: Eukaryota > Viridiplantae > Streptophyta > Magnoliopsida > Solanales > Solanaceae > Anisodus > Anisodus tanguticus. The sequence continues at coordinate 19,504,556 of CM067551.1, read as the reverse complement.
GGTCGACTTCAGGAAGGGCACGGATGATGACGTCTGGACATATCTGTTGGATCTGTCAGAGACATAAAGACCATATGACAGTTGATCATCACGGGTGTCACTTCCTTGATTACTAATCAAATGATATAGCGGACCCTTTAACTAAAGGACTACCCGAAGATCAAGAGTTCTGCCTGTCTAGGGGAATGGGCTTAAAACCCAAACAATACGAACCTTTGTGGTGGTAACCCAACCATACTGACCGGAGATCACAAGAATTTTGTTCAATGGGAAAACTAAGATACAAAAGGTTCAGTTGAGCGCTTCGGTGGAAGCAAGAGCACTTCATATTATGATTTCTGTTTAAGAAACATGAATTCAAAGCCATTCCCGCGATAGACATTAAAGTGCTACATGCATGGTGGGTAAAGCTTAAGCTTTCAAACTTTAACGATCCTCAAACGGTTGAGGTTAAGGTTGGGGAAACTTTTAATGATTCCTAACACTTATGAAATGGGGTATAGCAGGATACCTTGTAGGATATCACCTATTTAAGTGCGAGGACATGCCGCCTCAAGTGAACGCACTTAAGAATCCAAATGTGTCCACGGCCACAACGGACAGAACAAAAGGAGAAACGAATAAATGAGAGTTATTGTGTTGGTACCGTTGTCTTGGCTTACATTAAACACTGACGGTTCAAGACATCACATTCACCGCGCAGTAAGTAAGTCCGATGGTATTTAACTAGGGAAGGTTCAAAGCGGAAGCTACCTCTCCTGATGCAATATCTTTTCGCTGAAAGATTGCTAAAAGTAGGCACCTTGTGTGTGCACCAAAATCTCTTTCAAGAGGGGATTGTTGGAAATTTACTAATGTAAAATTAAGTTTATCCCATTATTTATGACTCGAACAATTGGGCCCCGTACGTCGGAAATATCATTTCCACACACGTGCAATCTTAGTGCCAAGTATCGTAAATTTCGTTAATGAAAGAGATATTGGTACGTAAGTGAAATGTTTGAGACATAGAATGATGGATGATTATTATTAAATGACAAGTGTTCCACATTGGTAAACGAAGGAAAGATCGTGCGAGTTGTAAGATGGAACGGGTCGGAAAAGGGGTGCGAAGCTGAGAAGGGACGCCTCCCGGCCGGGCGCGGCGCCTCCCCGGGATCGGGCCGCAGCGCCTCCCAGACTGGGCCGCAGCGCCTCCCAGACTGGGCCGCAACGCCCTCTAGCAGCACCTGACTGGCAGTAAGCATTGTCGGTTTTCTGGTTGAATTACCATCGCAACGCTAATGTGGCAGAGCAGCGACGCTCCATTGGTAGTGAGTACTCGACGGAAGTCCAAAAGTTTGGCTGATTATGGAGAGTTTTTGGAGCATTAACTTGGCAGTTTTTCCTCCATAACTTAGCCATTATTTGGTTGCATTAGTTGGTGGTTTAAAGGGTCATTACATGACATTTAAATTACCATTACATGGGCACTTGAAGGGACCATCTTGCACACCTGTAAATTGAGGCCTTTGGCTCAATTCTATAGATGAAGAGAATAATATATATGAACATATGAACAGAAAAACAAGTTCACAACACCACAAAGAGATCAAATTTTCCTGATAGCATTCCTTCTCTTAGCAATCTTCATTATTCGTGTTCTTCGCTGAGATCATTTGTGTAGGCTTTGCACACTTGATAGTTTGTTGTTTCATCTTGGGAGACTATTGTCCACACTTTCGTAAAGCCTATATACGGGGGCAATTTTGTCTTAAAGACAAAGAGCCATCTCTCGACTCAGCCGGTGATGTTGTATTTATCTAATCGGTTGCTAAGTGTTTTAGGTGTTAACTTAACAGACGAAGAACTTTAACCGTTCGTATTCTCAGCGGATCTTCAAGCCACAAGAGTAGCAGTTCATATTCTTGTATTTTCGAATACAAGTTCTATATTTGAAGTTTCATTCAAGATCAAGATATTGATAACTTGTTGTTGTCCTCATTGTTGTTTATCCTTTCGATCATTGTAATAGTTATTTACTATTCCCGTTGTTGCTTTACATATTCTAACACTTCTTAATTGTTGTACAATAATATATTTTAAATTTATAGCAATTAAAGTCTAATATCTTGAAATAATAATCTTAAATTTCAAATATGAAATGTAAATTTAAATTTAGTGGGTGTTGTTTGAAAGACTTGACAACTGCAAATCACTATTTTGCAAATGATTTGTTATGATATATGATAGTTATGTTTTGAACTTCAATTCATTTAAGGTAAATTTAAGTGTTGAAAATTCGAAAAACAAGTTGCTATCCTAGATAAAAAATTGTTCACCTAAACTTCATGTAAAAATGTCTGAAGTGTAGCCAAATATATTCCTAAATCTCATGCCAAAGTGTCTAAAGTGCAGCATTATATTTGAGGTTTGGTCTTGCCAAGGCCGCAACTTCAGTTGAAAATGTATGAAATTGATGTGGACAATCCATTACACGTTTTAAGTGCAGTCATATATGATGTAGCTTGATTAAGGCCATAGTTTATGCAAACAGTATCCAATATTTGTCATCTTTCAAACATGAATTGTTGCAACTTCAGCTCAAATATCTAAAATGAATATATTTATAAAGAATTTTAACTTCGACTACAATTTAAAGCAGTCTCATAATTAGGCATTTGTGTTGGCTATACTATTGTATAAAGCAGTATGAAAAGTAAATAACTATTACAAGTGTTCGAAAGGATGAACAAACATTCAATATTCCGAAATTGAATCTTGTTGAACAAATAGGCCAATGTTGACAACTGCCGCAAACTTGTTGTGTCTTCAATCTTGATAACCTGAAATCAAGAAATAACTAAATCTGGATGGTTACAACGTTGTGTGTTGAGTCAAGTGATTGCATTCTGTCCTTAAGACAAGATTGCCTCGTATATATGCGTTTACGTTAGCGGGCAATAGTATCACAAGATAAAACAACACTTTAGTCTCAACGCTACAAAGCAAATAGGTTGAGTTTAACGAAGAAAATAAATACGAATCGACTTGCTGAAGATATGGAAAAGGAATAAAGAGTTTCTGTTTTCGTCCAACGTTATTGGACTGACTTTCTCTTCTGTTTTGTCTCTGTGTATATAGTGTGTCTATGTTGTGTATATCTTATGTATATGTGTGTGTTTGCTCACTGTTTTTCTTCACAGTTTTGCAGTATTTTTCGTCACTGTTTCGTGTCTGTTTGTGCTATTTTTATTTCACGTTATTGAGCCAAATAAGGCATCAATATATAGCATAGATGAGGGACTCCTCAACCGTCAAACAAGGCTTTTAATGACATTAGATAGGGATGTTAATGGCATGTTTAATGCCATTAGTGAGGCTGTTCATGGCCTTGAAGGAGGGCTGATTATGGTCATTGAAGGAGGGCTGTTTATGGAGAGTTAACAGCCAGGTAATGGCTGGTTAATGCTCCAGAAAATAGCCCAAACGGTAGGCAGAAAGTTTCTGTCTTCCGTCACTCCCAAAATCAATTTTCTTGAAACTCTAGGGACCAAACTGTAAATATTAAGGAATTTGGAGTCCAAAAAGATAATATCAGTAAGTCCCCACAGCCCACAGCCCACAGCCCACGACCCATGACCCGAACCCGAGCCCAGACCGGACGGGACGGGCTGGCGGCGGCGGCGCGCGTGTGGGCTTAACCTCGAACCCAAGCACATCTAGGTCCTCCCTCCTTTAAACACATGGGATACCCCTTGGAGTCCCAAACCCTTTACCACTTTAGAGACTTATAAAGAGAGCAATTCTTCATTTTCCCACCGATGTGGTAGATTTGTCCTACACCATAATTTCATGCCTCAAACACCTTACTTCGTGGACCAATATCTCTTTCATTTCTCAACGAAATTTGACGATTCTTGGCCCTATGGTCATCTACTCACTTAGTAGAATATGCATGTGAGAAGAGCCAAAGCTTCCAACATGCGAAACACTAGTGTTTAATACATTAAATATGGGTGGACGCACCTCCCCGCCAAAGGCAAATTTCCAACAATCCCCTCTATGAAAGAGAGATTTTGGCGCACATATAAGGTGCCTACTTTCAGCAATCTTTCAGTGAAAATATATTGCATCAGGAGAGGTAGCTTCCGCTTTGAACCTTCCCTAGTTGAATACCACCGGACTTACTTACTGCGCAGTGAACGTGATGTCTTGAACCGTCAGTGTTTAGTGTAAGCCAAGACAATGATACCAACACAATAACTCTCCTTATTCATTTTCATTCTTACGGTTTTGTCCATTGTGGCCGTGGACACACTTGGATTCTTAAGTGCGTTCATTTGAGCCGGTCTTTCTCGCACTTAAATAGGTGATCTCCTACAAGGTATCCTGTTATACCCCACTTCACAAGTGTCAGGAATCATTTAAAGTTTCCCCAACTTTAACCTCAACCTCAACCTCAACCGTTTGAGGATCGTTTAAAGGTTTGGAAGCTTAACCTTTACCCACCATGCAGGTAGCACTTTAATGTCTATCGTGGGAACAACTTTGGATTCATGTTTCCGTACAGAAATCATCATCTGAAGTGCTTCTTGCTTCCACCGAAGCGCTCAACTGAACCTTTTACAGCTTAGTTTTCCCATTGAACCAAATTCTTGGGATCTCCAATCAGTATGGTTGGGTTACCACCTCAATGGTTCGTATTGTTTGGGTTTTAAACCCATTCCCCTAGACAAGCAGAACACTTGATCTCCGGGTAGTCCCTTAGTTAGTAAACTAGAAAGTGACACCCGTGATGATCAACTGCCATACGGTCTTATGTCTCCGACAGATCCTGACAAATATGTCCAGACGCCGTCATCCGTGTCCTTCCTGAAGCCGACCGGCTAGCCATAGTGTATAACTGCTGAAGCCACGAGTTTCTCCCAATAAGGGACGTCCTCTAAGGAGTCATGAAGTTACTCAACTTCTTTCATGCTTTGTATAAAGCGATAAACTCCGATCCCATCATGAATCGGTCGATGCAAGTTTGCTTAGAGGATTTTCCAAGACCCACCATACACATTTACTTGTGGCATTGGTGTTCTTCATATCTGATGTCCAGTATGCATCACTTTGTTCTCCCAGAACCGCTGGACATTCAGAATACCATAATCCGTAGATAAGCGAATAATTCAGATATCGTCATATCCGACTTAACGCCTTCTATTGATCATTTATTAAGATCATCAGTGAACCTTAGTTCAATTGATCTGCTTTGTAGGCCGATACCAGGTCGGTTGTAGTGTGTACAATACATATAACTACACGTGACCTGCGCATATCGCTCCTTGTATATGGGTGCACCATGATTTTAATCAGTTATATGATTCATATCCATTGGTGGCTTCAACGAGACTGTCAACTATCTCACAACTGAGTTTGGAGTTAGACAAGTCCGTTAGATGTCTTGGAAATCCAATTCCTAAGATGTCATCTATGATACCCATATCTTTCATATCGAGACTTTGTTTCAATATGATTTCCACTCCCAGACTGTTGGTTTTCCAACTGTTGACTTTCTAACTTCAGAGTCAATGTTTCTGTGGTCAGATTCATTATTTCTGTTTTATCTGAAACTTCCAGGACCAAAATGTAAACATTTCAGGGACCAAAATGAAAGTTCATGAAGAAGCCCAACCGTCCAGCAAACCAACTCTGATTCTCCCCTTCCAACTCTCCGGTTAGGAAGACTGTTTCAACATCCATGCCACGCAAGACTGCAATGGCCCTGGATGTTAAGCTACTCACCAGGGGAGCACATCTTACAACCCAAAGGTTCTTTTCCCGGAGGAAGATCAACCATTACACAAGTATGGTTCTATATGATGGAATCTATTTCTCTCTTTAGCTTCTTTCCAAAGCAGTGCTTTTGGAGATTCTTTGTTAATTGTCCATGGTTCGTTCTCCACCATACAAGCTAGAAGGCCTGGAACAAGTCTTTTTCCCATCTTTCCTCCGTCTCGGTTCAACATCTAGAATCCATGAGTTCTGTAGATCTGGAATATTAAGTTCCGGATAGACAACAACTTCCGAGTCCTGTAGATACGGAACGTCTAGTTCCAGACAGTCAGGCCCTCGCGGGTTCTTGTTAACCTTGAGCCCACAGCCCACAGCCCACGACCCACGACCCGTGACCGAGCTCGGACCGGACGGGACAGGCAGGCGGCGGCGGCGCGCGTGTGGGCTTAGCCTCGAACCCAAGCACATCTAGGTTCTCCCTCCTTTAAACACATGGGATACCCCTTGGGGTCCCAAACCCTTTACCACTTTAGAGACTTATAAAGAGAGCAATTCTTCCTTTTCCCACCGATGTGGTAGATTTGTCCCACACCATATTTTCATGCCTCAAACACCTTACTTCGTGGACCAATATCTCTTTCATTTCTCAACGAAATTTGACGATTCTTGGCCCTACGGTCATTTACTCACTTAGTAGAATATGCATGTGAGAAGAGACAAAGCCTCCAACATGCGGAATACTAGTATTTAATTTATTAAATATGGGTGGACGCACCTCTCCGCCAAAGGCAAAATTCCAACAATTTGTGCACTTCACTCTGAACTGAATTGAAGATATTGCACGATTTCCCCTTCAAATGAGTTGTTTTTTAATTTTTATTCTTTAAATGGGATGGTCTTTAATTTTTGTTCACCGCAATAGAACTTTTGCTCAATGAGACATAAGTTCTTTTAGAAATTAAAGTCATAACTTGTGAAATATTATGATGTGAAAATTTAAATTTATGCCCGTGAAAAAATTATTTATTATGAGAGGCAAAAATTAAAGATCGGTAGAATAGGAAAAAGTGCAAATGAGCCCCTCTCCGAATTAGGGTTGTGCACTATTTAGATGTATCAACGAATTCGAACCGATCCACGCTATTCGGATTATTGAATTTATGGTTTTGAAAACCTTGATTGAGATATGGGTTATGTTTTCTTAATTTGTGAATATACATATATGATATGGATTGGTACAATTTTAAATCAATCCCACCCGAAATTCGAATTATATGGATTTATATAAAAGGTTATACTTCTATTTTAGGTTATTAGACATTTAATTAAAATTTTAATTTTACTTTGTTGATGATTGCAATTTATTTTGTTTAATAAATTCTATTATACATGAGTCGATGAAGATTATGAATTTGGTTATTGGATGTTAGCATGTTTCACCAGTGCTATAAGCATCTTAATAGATGTGCAATTCGATCCGAAAAAAAACAAAAATCTGATCCAAAATTAATTTGGATTGGATTCAAATTGCATTTTACAAAAATCAAAAATCAAAATTATAATATGAAATATGCTAAATCCGACCCGACCAATGAGCAGACCTACCCAAAATTCTCCGCTAGTTATGCTAAAGCCCAAACCAAACGATCCCAAAAGCCCATAAACCAGGCAATACCAGAGGCCACACCCACTATTCAGTGAACCTTCCCGCACCCAATCCCCGAGCCACAAGGGTTTTTAAGATTAGGTTCACTTTCACTCCCTCCATTGGCTAGGGTTTTCACAATTCTTCACTCTCTCTTCGCAACCAAGTTTAAGCTTTTACATATCAGTCTACTAATGGGTTCTAATCAATAGTGTTTTATGTTTGCACTAAATCTTTGCTAAGATACATAGCTCTCTATCTATTCAAGCAAAATGGCAACTTTGAACCCATTTGACCTTCTTGATGGTGATGCAGAGGACCCTAGTTTCTTCGTTGTTGCTAAGCAGGTTGTTCCTGCTTCTGTTCCCAACAACAAGGGTGCTGCTCAGCAAACACAACAAGCTAAGCCTGCTGCTAAGTTGCCCTCCAAGCCTCTCCCTCCATCTGAAGCTGGTAAATTTCAATATTATATATATATGTGTGTGTGTGTAGAATATTTAAATACTTTTCTTTGCTTGTGGAAGATAACATGTACTTGTACCATGTGCATTACTCCAGGTGTGCCAAAGCTGTACGGACACCAATTTTAAGAATGATTTAGATACTTTTGTTCTGTATAAATGGCATTGTTTTTCGGTGTTTTTTATTTTATGCATGTTTTGCTTTTTGGTGTTTTTGTTTTGTTTTGATAGCGAGTGAATATAGGTGCTGGGATGTGGTTATGATGTAAATCTGTAGTCGTTACTCAATTGGCGTTGAACAAGTGTTTAGGGAGTTGATTTTTTTCTACGCTTTAAATGTTAGTGTACTCGAACCATACGTTTTCAACTTTTTCTTGTCTTTGAGTGGATTATTAACTGTTGTGAGCTCAGCTAATGGGCTAGACTACACAGTCCCAAATACTAATGCTCCTGTAGATTCCCCTTAGTCACAAGGACAAGCAAGAGCAATACATAAGAGTGTGTGTGTGTGTGTATATATATATATGTTTGTGTGTATATATATGGTGCCACAAAGGAGACTATGAAAATTGCTTTGTCTTTTCTTATATTTGGGTATCATTTTGGAACCTTCCTCCTATAACTTTCTTTATTTATCTTAGTTTTTCCTTCAATTTCAGTGTTCCTCGTACACATGTTTGTCTATTTGTGATTAATCAAATGGACTTTTGTTGTTGCAACCCTTTGTTCAATCTCAAGATCATACAAATTGGATGGTGAATAATGGTGCCGGAGGTGGTTGAACTTAAAGTTGAGTGAGTTGGGTAATAATATCAGGGAAATATTTTGATGACCTTGTAGAGTATCCGTAATGGCTTCTAAGTGCTACTCGTGAGCAACAAGTTGCTTGTGAACAAGTTTCATAGCATGTCGAGGGATTTCAAACAGGTATACTGACCACAAGGGATTGCAACAAGTCTTTTTGGTTCAACAAAATAGGCAAATATGCTAACAAGAAAGAAACACAGAAATTGAATGAAAATTACAGGAAAATTACAGAATGAGAAAGGTTCCATAATTACACTCAAAATAAGAAAAAGACTTGGCAATTTTCATAGTGTACTCTACTGCTATATATATATATATATATATCACACCACATATATATACTTATGCCTTGCTGATGAATATTCGCGAGGTAGTGCTCTTGGTTGTCCTTTTGCCTAACAGAATTTGTAGGAGCTCTTATCCGTTAGTATTTGGGACCACATAGTTCTGTAGGTCTTTTGGAGGATGTATGGGCCCCCTGGTGCTGCGCCTATTAGCTGAGTTCACAACATTAGTTTTTGAAGGTTAGGCTTCTTATAAGTTATATCTTCTATCGTATTGTCTTAGCTTGAGGTTGTATGTTCAATCAATAAACTATACTCCAATCCCAAATAGTTGGGGCTGTCTATATATTCATTCTAATACTAAATAATTTTTCTTTTAAGGCAAATTAGGGGTTCTCTAAATACCACATCTGTCCCTACACGACAATCAAGCGTCCAATCAGAATACTCTTGATCATAATGCTAGTGTAACTAAAATATTCTAAGGTTGTTGGTTCCTCATATGAACCCTTTCGTTCTATTATGTTGTCTTCTTGGTTTAGTTTTCAGTATCCAAAGAAGTTTTAGTAAATTTTAGACAGCTCATCTGATGTGGTTTAGTTTTCAGTATCCAAGGACCAGTGCTTATGTATGTATACAATCTTCTCATAGGTCATAGTACGGGTTATAACTTTCTTTCATGGGGACAGTTTTAGTTCGTAGATAATAATGGTAGTTTCTTCAATGTTTTATGCATGATTTGGATGATATTTTGATGGTATGGTAGCTTGTTGTTAGTAGATGTAAAGTTGAATGTTTAGCTCTTTGGGTATGACGATAAGTAGATTGGCTGGTGTTTTCGTGTTGTGGTTGTACTTGAATAAGGGAAATGTCAGTTCCTTGCCTTAATGTTCTCCCCCTCTCTCTCTCTCTCTCTAATACCATCATGTGGGTCTGATTTTCATTGCTGACCTTTCTTTAAGATGTATGATATTATTGAAAACATGTACTGTAGATGTTTGTTACCATTTTGTTTTCTTTTGTTATACTCCATGGTCATCACTCGTGAGTCCTCCAATTGAAATTCGCTCCATTTCTTATTCGTCTGATGTTTTTTGAGCAGTGAGGGAATCCAGGAATGATAACCAGCGTGGAGGAGGTCGTGGGGGACCACATGGAGGATTCCGTGGGCGCGGGCGTACTCGTGGGTTTAACCAAGATTTTGCTGATGGTGAGAATACTTTTGGCAGCAGTAATGGGTTCTCTGGAGGCTACAAAGCTTCAGAAGATGGAGAGTCAGGGAAACCCTCTGAAAGGAGAGTTGGATACGGAGGTCCTCGCGGGGGTTTCCGTGGTGGTCATCGTGGTGGTTTTAGCAATGTAGATTCTGCAGATGGTGAACGTCCAAGGAGAGCATTTGAGCGACGAAGTGGAACTGGACATGGGTAAGTCATTTAAAGGAATTACCAAGTACTATAATAGGCCAAGTGCATTCTACTTTTTCCGGGGCTGGGGTGGGGGTCAACTCTCTCTAATGTGCTTGTTTAGCTGGCATGAGCTTGAATGTATTAAGTGTTTCTGTACTGATTGTCTTACTATATAGGTATGAATTTAAACGAGAGGGTGCTGGTCGTGGGAATTGGGGAACTCCCACTGATGAGTTTGCTCCGTGAGTACTTTCATCTCAATTTCTTTCTTTGTTCATCATGTTTGTTGTTTTTATAAAGCTTAAATTTTTTGTTATTGCATCTGAGTTCAGGGTGAATGAAAAACCTGTTAATGAAGGAGAGAAGATTGTTGATGCCGAGAAACAAGATGGGCTGGTAGATGCTGCAGATGCCAGTAAGGACTCTCCAGCAGTTGAGCCATTAGAGAAGGAACCTGAGGAGAAGGTAACTTTCCGTATTGTTTTATGAGCTGTTCTCCATTTGTTTATGTGGTCTACTTCTACTGTTGCAGATTAGTCTGTCTCAGTGGATTATATTTATTTTGGTGACTGGCTGGTTCTTCTACAATGGGTGACATGTTTCTGTAATGGACATTACATGCAGTTGTTTTCCGAAGCAGCCTTAAAATTTTATACTAAACTCTGGTGGATTATTGCATTTTAACCTTCATTCAACTTCAATGCATTAGGTTGCCTTGCATTTGTTCATTTTGCTTATGGATCTTTTATTTGCGTGATTCTATTATCTTGTACTTGTATGTGTATTACCAGTTTTTTAACGACATTCTTGTTTGATATGTAGGAAATGACCCTAGAAGAGTATGAAAAGGTGATGGAAGAGAAGAGGATAGCCTTATTGGCTCTAAAGCCTGAGGAAAGAAAGGTTAATTTGGACAAAGAGTTTGAGTCCATGCAACTTTTATCAAACAAGAAGAGTGGTGATGAGGTCTTCATTAAATTGGTGAGATGTTTGGCATATGCTGCTATTCAGTTGCTTTAATGTGCTATAGTGCTACTTGATTATGCTCTATTAGTATGTTAATAATTGTGCTTGAAAAATGTTGCTCAGGGTTATGAGAAAGAGAAGCACAAAGAGGCAGTGGAAAAAGCCAAGAAGGTACTTTAGGTTTTTAGCACTTTGAAACATCTATTTTGGTTTGCAGCAGCTGGCCACAAATTTTGTTGTATATTGCATCTTGCATCTTGCATCTTGCATCTTGTTTGTAGTCCATGCTAGCTCATTATCCTACTGCCGTATGAAGTCTCACATCTTTTATTTTGTCAACCTATTCCACTTTTCCTTCTTGCTCCTTTTACATTGTTGTGGGAATACAATGTGAAGGGTGAGGGAGGGTTTCTGTACATGGCTATGTATGCGCGAGGATGCGATAGTAAGAGTGAGGGAAGGAAGCTATATACATGCCCAAGAATGCGGGAGGATGCATATAATAAGGGTGAGGGAGGGATGCTCTATGCATGCCTCTCTATGTGGGAATTGTTCATATAGAACTACATGTACTAGCTAAATATCCTAGACCCACTTGTTTACTGACCTTACTGGTTTGATGCAATGTGCGAGTTTACTAGTGACTTTGCATCAAGCAACTCAAGTGCTGACCTTTCAATCTACTTCCAAGTAGTACGGAGATTAAAAATCCAATTTGTTTATGTGCCCACCTCATGAGGTCCCATCATTGTTGGGTCAAATAATCTCTTTGGTCTAGCTTCTGCGGTAGACGTTGCAGAGGTTAGGTGGTCATCTTGCTGATTTATAGTTGATTTCTCAGAGCCTACAAAAGGAATAGAATTATTAAGATGAAAAAGCACCCGTCTTTTGAAAAGATTAATATGCTAAATAAGACGAAATGGTTATGCAAACAGATAAGACATCTCTTGATAGAAAATAGAAACCAAAATGAATTGGTAATGAAATATCAGGATGAATTATTCATAAAAGGTAAAGAAACATTATCCTTGGAAGAATTAAATAACTTGGTAGATGATAACATAACAACTTATAGAGAATGGATACATTTAAATAGTGAAATATACATATATAATCATAGAATAGCAGATTTAAACACAGATTTATGGATGTTCACAGAACAATATGGATGAAAATAAGAGAACTTCAAATAATAGCTGAAAAACCCTTTACATATAATAGAGATAAAAACCAACATATAGTAAGTTTTAGAATGAGTATAGATCTCATAAAAGATAGAGATCAACGTTTACAAGAAAATTCCCAACAAATAAGTGAACAAGAAAATACTATTACAACCTTAAGAAACATGATAGCACTAAAAGATGAAAGATTAAGACAAAAAGAGGAAGAAAATATGAAACTAATAGTAGAAAAATTAAGAGAAATAATCAGGAGAGATAATGAATTAAAAGACCTAAATGATGTTATAGAAGAACAATATAAGTACATTAACATGTTAAGAAATGGATAAAGGAAAAGAAATAGTAGAAGATTCTAAAGAAACATATTACCAAAGGAATGCATATGAAGGAGGAATAACACAAACTCTAAGCTTTAAGCCAGAAATATATCAAAAAATACAGAATGAAAAAGAAGAATTATCAACCAAGAAAATATTTAAAACGAAATAGTTTGAAAGAAATAAAGAAGTAAGATATATAGCACAAAAACATGAAAATATAACAGACACAACTAGTGTAAATGGAAGAACAAAAATAAACTTGATAACAGATGAAGTAATAAAAAGAGAATTAACCAAACTATCTACTAAAGAAGTTAAAAAAAATAGAAACATATTTTGGAGGAGTAGAGTTTACTATAAAAGCATACAAATATACATATTAGATGATAGGATATTAGGAAATTTACAAGATGCTTTAATATCAGTGATAAAAGGAAATCTAATATATCAAAAACTAAAATTTACAGTACAACAAGATTTTAGTATATCACTAAAAGATGAACACAAACTTAGCTTTAACCCTATATTATAAATTAGATGGAATAAATATGCCAGCAGGTAGTAAAGTAATAAGCATAGAAACAAAAATGATATATACCCTAACCGAAAATCATGTAAAGAAACAACATGAAATGAACATTTTAGTACCAAAAATGTACCAAGAAATATTAGAAGAAATAGAACATAAAGAAAATTCCAAGATAACCATACCAGAAGAAATATATATGGATTTTAGTACTAGAGCCCTAACACCAGCAAAAAGAATAATACCAAAGATAGAAGGATCTAGACTAAGCATAAAAAAAGAACCAATGATATCAAGACAAAATAGCTTAAAGTTTATACAACCCAGAATATTAGATTTAATAAATATACCCAGTAATAGATTAAAGATTAAAGTAATAATATTTAATGGTATAATAACAACCGATTGTATAGCTAAAATAAATACAGGAGCTATTAAAAGTTTTATACATATAAGTAAAATTAACGAAAATGATTATAATTTAATAGATCCACAAACTTATAATTATCCTAAAAATGAAGGAGAAATAATAATTACCAAAAGTATTAATTTAAAATTCAAAATTCAAGATCTAGAATATAAAATAAATATAGGAGTAATAGAATATCATAGTTTTAATGAACTATTATTAGGAAGTGACTTTTTAACTATGATAGATTACAAAATAAATAATTAAGGAATTGAAGTAAATGATCAAGGAAAAACAAGATTTATAAATAAAATATGAATATACAGAGAAAAAATTAATAAAAACAGCTTTATCGAAAGAAATATTCTCTCAACTGGAATACCTAGAATACAATGCAAAAGACATGAAATTAGAAAATGATATAAAACAACTAGAACAACAATGTGATAAATTTGATAAAGTATTGATAGATATGGGAAATGGCTTGAAGAGGAGAATAAATAATCCTGAGTAACCTAACGAAAAAATTGATTCAATATGGAAAGAAGTAATAGTAAAACAATAGATAAAAAATACCCTAGTAATAATGGATGAAAAAAGGAAAACCAGACACAAATACAACAAGTGATAAGAGAAGAATTAACAAAACTATGAAATGTATCTGAAGTACCAACATTTAAAATAATATTAGAAAAACTTAACATATTGGCAGCAGAGATAAATAAAGGAAAACAAGTAATAGAAGAAAATGAACCTAGTACAAGTCAGGAAAATACAATAGAAAAGGTGATTAACACTACAACCAAACAACCAGAAATAGTACCAATAGATGCTTGGAAGAGTAAAGAACCTAGAATGATAGATATCAGTGAAATAAAACCTAAATTATCAAAATCAGTAGAAAAAACATTAGATACTCTAGCAATATTAAATAAAAAGGGACAATTTTAATGGAAAATCAAGAACATAACGTAATTACATTTCTTAAAAACCATGGGAAGGATATAATAGAAATGGAGAAGTACAAATATGAACCGATGAGAAAGAAAGACTCTAAAAATGCACCAAATAATAATAATAATAATACTTCAAACGATGAATACCTATGCCTAAAATTAGTAAAACAAGAACAACAAATATGCGAATTAAAGAAAGAAAATACAAAATTGAGATCACATAATAATGAAGAATGATTAAGTAAATATAAAAAATATAAACATAAGTTTAAGGATACATCGAAATATTAAAGGAAACTAAGGTAGAAATAAAACAAACAAGGGAAAAATTAAATGAAGTAAGACAACAACGGGAAGAATTAAAAGAAGAATTACATATCATTAGAGAACAAATGATGAGGTTAAAAGGAAAACAGAAAGTAAGGAAAATTATTAAAACAAGTGATAAAGTACAACTAGTAATGAAAAAACTGATAGTGATACAAACGAAGATAGTAATATTGAATTAACTAACCAAGAGATATAAGTAGCAGAACTCGTAGAAGAAGAAGAAAACTCAGAGATAGTAAAAGAAAACAATCAAATAATAGAAGCTTTACAAAAAATGAAAAGTGTAAATGCAATCA
Source organism: Anisodus tanguticus (assembly GCA_034509755.1). Classification (NCBI taxonomy): domain Eukaryota; kingdom Viridiplantae; phylum Streptophyta; class Magnoliopsida; order Solanales; family Solanaceae; genus Anisodus; species Anisodus tanguticus. The sequence goes on along the minus strand of CM067551.1, from coordinate 19,489,203 downwards.
TAGAAGAAGCTTAAAATGATATAGAAGATGAATTTAATAGACCTATAGAAACATAAATAGAAACAGATGATATAGTAAATGAGGATACTAATGATTATCCTAAAGAACTAACAGACCTCAATTTAGAAATAATAACAAGAAAGCGTACTAGACTACCAGAACACATACCAATAGAACAACAAGCTGAATTTAAGGAATTTATAGGATCAATTCACAAGTTGTAAACTTTGATGGATATTTCCTAGATTTAGATAATGTTTATGATGAACATGAAATAGGTAGAAGAATAAATGATTGGAATCTTGGAATGTATATAGCATTAATGAACTCTACACATACTGATAACCTAGATTACATTTATGACTTAATAGCTAAAACATTAATTGGAAAAGTAGCATATTGGATGGAATCTATAGCATATCAATTAAGAGAAGTATTTAGTCATGCAAGAGATTGGAAATCTATGTTAATGATATTTGATATTGTATTAAAAAGAGATTTTAGGAGAAAAATGGTTAGTAGCACGAGAAAACGTACTTGTAGAAAGAAAAACTGATATAATAATAAATCTAAATAACATGAAATGTTGTAAGATTAATAAATTATCATAATATACAATAAGTTTTAGTAAGTTCTTTTATGAAGCAAGATTTTTACCACAAGAAGGTTTAATATATCAATAACTTTATTATGACCACTTACCAACACCATATAATACTGAAGTATCAAAAGAATATACCCAACTAGAACCAAAAGAAAACACATTAGGAGAAAGAATAAGAGTATTAAGATCATATTTAATGCCAAAATGTGAAGAATATAAAATGTAACAAAAAATTTAAAAAGATAAAAAACTAGTATTAAGAGAAATATGTGGATTTACGGAACGAAGATTAGTATTTGGATGTGATGATAAAAGGAAAGAAAAACAATATAAGAAATGGAACAAAGTGCTAGTATTCAACAACCTAATTAAATGGTACAATTTATATAGAAGCTCATATAAAATATAAGCCTAATAAAATGATAAAACAAAAAATCTTTATAGATAGTGGAGCAGACTTATGTCTAGCAAGAAAAGAAGTATTAGAATTACACAGATGGAAAAGATCTAAAACACAGAATAAGAGTATCATGATTTAATGAACAAGTAAAAGAGTTAGATATAATAGCAGAAAATATGACAATCGTGTTAGATAAAACAATATTTCGACTATCAATAATATATCAATTAGATCATATGAAACTAGTATTATTAGGAAACAATTTCTTAATAAACTTTAAAACAAAAGTTATAAATAATAATACTTTTAGCTTACAAACGCCATGTGATAAATGGATAATATTAAAGAGAATACTACCAATACACACATTAATACTATGTAACATTAGATCATATAGGAATAATAACCTACAACTGCTAGCACTTATTAACACTTATTACCAGTGAAATTTGTTGTTAGCTAACACACAGGTAAAAGCTTTTATTACAAACAAAATAGACCCTTTACCATAACTAAACAAAAGAAGAAAATGACAATCATTCTTTTGTTACGATTTTATTGTCAAGAATATATCTGGAACTAAGAATATTCTTGTTGATTTTCTTAGCAGGTACTACAATGCCAACCATTAGTGACAATTTTGAAGAATATATTACCAATGTTGAAAAAATCATCAAACAAAACCATGAAATTATTACACAGCTGACAAAAGCTTTCCGAGACTTCAAAAACCTACAAGCCTTAAAATCTCCTCAATCTACTATAGAAAAATCAAAAACTTTTACATCCAAGCTTTCAACCATACCATCCTCCATAACAACCTTATCTTTCCAAATACCAACAACAATATCAATGTGTGACCAACTGAAATTTGCACCTAAATATATTACAGCTTACGAACAAATAAACAAATTTTATGACTACAAATCCAACCCACATATTTTACGTAGTGCAAAACTTGGCAAATATCATAGATTTTTGTGTGGTGAAAAATCTAACTCTGAATTAGTTTCAAAATTATTTACTTATGGTTTTATAGATAAAATAATAATAGATGAAACTTTTTACAATATCGCTCAACTACCTACTATTATAGTAGACTATGTTAAAGCAACGATATAATCTTTTGGAAAAGGTATCTATGGTATACAACTATTTTGTGCCTCGACAAATTTAACTGGAAAACCTATTGTAATATGTCAATTATTTAAAACTGAAAAAAATAGCAACATCAGTGGAGATGATGAAGATCTCAAAATGAAGATACCATGTAAATTTCAAGAATGGCTAAGTGTCAAAAGAGCCATTGGATTGTTAACCCTAAAATAAAAAATAGAAGATATGTTAAAAAGCTAGAAAAGCCTGCATCATTGGAACAACCAAAGGTGGAGGAGTTGAAGAAATCATTATCATGTACTACAACAACGACATGCTATCTCAGGACACTATGCAACTTAAAAACATGCATGATCGGATCATGAACATGAAACACAACCATTCCAATGCATGTATGGAGTAATACAAGCTTCTAACAGGTAAGAGAAAAAGGCCTGTTATCAACACAAAAAATGATACCAATACTACTCGTACTACTGTGAAAAAAGGACCCTCTAATCCTTTTGCATGAAACGACCCAATGTAGTTTAACTACAACAAGACCATATATTACCATCATACTACTCAAGAAAAAAAATCCATATATCGTTCCTATTCTATAGGAGGTTCAAAAGATATTTAGCATAAAGAAAAACAAAAAACGAGATACCGTTCCTATTCTATAGGAGTATCGAGTGCTTCAAAAGAAATTTTGAAGAAAGAATTTTTTTTTGAAAAAACTCGAGAAACTCAAAACGTATCAGAAAAGAAGACAACAAACCAATGGAAGACAGCTTGCAAAGACATTTGTGGAAGAAAGTAACCGGCCTCAACAATTGTAAAAGCCGCCGGACCCACGAAGAATAAGGATAAATATGATAGCTTACAACGTTGAAAAAATGACAACAAAGACAAACAACTTTGAAGAAAAATCTGCAATCATAGGAGACATTACTATTTGCTTTTAGACTTTTTACAACATACCAATAATGTAAGCAACCGATTGTAACCTTTGAAACCAACTTTTGAGAATACAACAACTTCAATCTTCTAAATATCCTCTCATGTCTAGCTAAAACCCGTCTTAGTCTATAATCTATATCAATAACGATATCATAATATCAGAAAAAGAATACTTTGAAAGGTTATACTTAGAACCATACTAGTCCATAAAACATCTCTTAAAGAATTTAGGAAAGAGTCTTTCGAGTAACTCCCAGCACCTAGGCCAATTATCCTGTCGATATTCCGAGTGAAGAAAATGAAGGAAGAGCCAGGGTGGGTTGAGTATCTCCGTTTATTTAAAAATTGTGCTAGAGGTATATTTTCAGACTATGTGTTTCTAATTATGATCTTGATAAGTAGTCTATGCAACTATGATGTTAATATTGATAGAAGGATTATAGACTTTTATTAAAAAAATGAATTTTGAGTTGATAATAACCGCTTCCGTACTACATGCTTGTTATTTAATAAACTTAGATAGAACTTTGTTAGTATACTCTCTATATTCCTACCATTTTCAGGGTTATTAGATGATGAAAAGATCCGCCCCGAATTGGTAAGCTTTTAATGATGTGCATGTGTATAATTCCAGACTTATACTTCTAAACTCTTACTTGGTAAAGTTGTTCCATGATGTAGAAAGTTCAATTTTGTTGTCCTGACCCCTAGTTGCAATATTTTCTAAGTAACATTTCTTTTTCCTTGGTGGGTTAAACCGTTAAGGAATGGCTGAGGCATCTATATTTTAATAAGGGGGGGTTCACCTTGAGCTTGGTGAACCTTTCTCCTAAGACCAGATGCAATAGTCAACCAAACATGTGTAGGTCCTTAAGAGTTTGATGATCTGTCCATCATATAAATAGGTACAAAAGTTGCTGAAACGGATAGATGTTTAAATGCTGAGATATTTTATATATGTTATTTTTTGTAGTGACGGTTGTTTTAATTCAATATTTTGCAGACTAAAAGTATCAATGAGTTTCTGAAGCCTGCTGATGGAGAAAGTTACTATCGCCAAGGTGGCCGTGGAAGGGGACTTGAGCGTGGAAGAGGTGGTTTTGTTGGAAACAAAAGTGTTGCAACACCATTTATAAAAGCGCCATCCATTGAAGATGTAGGGCAGTTTCCTTCCTTGGGTGCCAAGTAAGGAAGCAGAACTTGCCATCTGGGCTCGTATCTACTTTCACAGCGTTGAGGCAGAATATCTCCAGGAATCTGTTCGTGTATTAGAATTATCAGAAAGCCTTTATAATTCATCTAATAGTGTAAATTTAGATGTCTTTTATTTACTTGTCATGCATGAATACCATTTCCTTTATATAGGCATTAGGGTTACTTTTACATTTTTTTATTTTAGTTAAAGAGGAGTTTTTATCATAAAACAATTTTGTTCCTTTTGCAAGCAATTGTTTAGTAGGTCAAATATTGTCCTGTTCAATCAATACTTCCTAGCTTGATCTTTGCTTTGATTCTCATGCGTTTGACTAGTGTGTTAAGCTGTTACAAAAATCTCTATAGCCAAAGCCTATTGTTTCACTGTAATGCATTTCCTGGAATGTGGTCTGCTATAGTTAGTGAAATTAAATAATTCCTTGCCAAAAGTCATGCTTTTGAAGGCATTTTCCAAAGGCATTATGCTTTGATTACCTACTTGTGTTCTTGCGGTTCCACTTTGAATAAAGTGTTGCAGCAAATTATGTAAACGTAAGGTATATTGCTAAGCTAATTAAAGTACATGAGCGACTCAGAGATATTTATATCCCAAAAAATAAAAGATAAGATGACAAGTATTTAATAAGTTGAGTCGTAGGTTTGGTTTTGTAGTTTATTTAAAAGCGAATGACACATTTTGATATAATTTCTTGTAATACGTTGCTAATATATTCAATGATCGATTATTTGAAAAAGTTCTGGTCAACATGAGATTGGGTGAAGCCATAATTTTACTAGTGTGGAGGGTTGTCGATGCATTCCGCAAGTCCCATGGTTGTTTAGTGAATAAACCATGCTTGCTCATGTTTTGGACAAGGATGAATGCCCATGAATACCTCGATGCAAGGATATATTTTGTTGCTCTTCTTATTGCACGAGTTCCTTAGATGCTCTCCAAACACATATACGTACATTATGCTCCTAACACTTCCCTCTCGCCTTCTAAATTCAAGAGCAATAATTTGATTTATCGTTTTCTACTCTATAGCAAAATCTCTGGAGTTGTCTCTTTTGATTCTTGTTCAACTTTTGCAATGTACCACTAACAGAAGCTAACTCAGTTTGGCGCTCAAGCAGTTCCTCATCCGCACCATCTGTTATAATTAGTAAATTTTACCATCCATAGTACAGAAGCTAACATCATTTTTCTGTTATCCAAGCAGTAACATTACTTAAGTTAGGATGGTGACAACTTGAAGTCTTTATAAATTGTGACTCTAATACCAAGTAAAGCTTTAAAGGTCGTTTTACATTTTATAATGTTGTGTTGAAACAACTTACGCATTCAGGCTTGAGTTGTATTCAATTTTTAACTAAAACTTGAAGATTTTAACTAGTCCTTACCCTACATATGAAACTGTATTAGTATATTATATACCGGTATAGTGATGGTATCAAACTTGAAGATTTTAACTAGTCCTTACCCTACATATAGTGATGGTATCAGACTTAAAAAAAGAAACTTTGACACATACTAAAGTGGAATAGCCGAAGTTCGTACAAACAGGGAAACTTCACCCATATGGAAAAAGATGGAATTTCTGCCACAATAATTAAGGTCCCAGTTTTGTTGGCGGGTTAATCTTTGTGTGTCAGTTAATTCTAAAATAAGGTATATTTGAAAAGTAAGTGTAAAGACGGGTTGAAGGTAATTTCAAACCTTCAACCAAGAAAGAGGTTGTGTGTGAAGGCAACAAGTTGGAGATTACTTCAAACCTTCCCTTCATGATAGTGGCAAATATAACAAACTTCAGATATTACGGTATTTTCTGAGATGTTGATAACAAGCATTTTCCACATAATTGGTTATACTTTGGACCAACTTGTTCATTTACCATTAAGTTCAAGGGTGATGTTTAAAGCTTAAGCAAATAAGCAGCATTGAAGTTTCAAAAGTATGGAATGAAAGCAAACACAACTAATTCCACCAAATATTCCTAGTTTTTGTACAAATTTTGCTTAAATTCAGATACATTGCAAAGAATGAGGAAATATATGACTAGTGGTGCTCGACAAGTAAAGTTCGGGTGCCCATCATGACCCTCCGGTTTGGGTCGTGACAGAGTACTAGGTCCCACGTCATATTATCAATAAGAACATTATATTCGTCAATCATTGCAACTTTTCAATTAGGGTCGGACAAGGCATCCTTCGGGTTACGAGGGACAGAGGAAGGGACAACTGAAATGGAAAGGTTAAACAACCGTTTAGGATTATGAATTCCGTGCATAGCACGGGTTTTCATGGTCCGATAGAGTGTCTCGGTATGCGGGATGGAAGGGGGGGGGGGGGGGTTGTTGCGAGGTGCCCGAAAGAGGAGGAAGGGCAGGGGTGACGGTACTAGCTGGCCGAACTTTGGTTTGCCGAGAGGTGGTTGCCGAATCACCCTGAGGCGGGTTGTTTCGGGTCACCGTCTGCAGAACCGGGTGGGCAGCTAGTCTCGGACTAGCCGAGGTGGTGGCGGGTGTCGGGGTCTGGGACGACAGACTATGTAAATGGTGAATTAGAAAAGGGTTTAGGCCATCTATGAAGTCGTAGGAATGTAGAGGTGACGAGTGTAGAGAGGCAAAGAGGAATTGAGACTCATCAAATAGGACATGACGTGAAATAATAATTTTACGGCTTGACAAGTCATAGTACGAGTAACCACGATGATTGGTAAGGTAACCCCAGAAATACACACGGGGATGACCGGAGTTGGAGTTTGTGAGTGGTCGGATGGAGAGGGTAACAAAGACATTAAAAAATACAGGGGTTCCTACGAAATAGAACTTGGGTGGGTGACCGTTGAGCTAGAGAATTGTTTGGGATTATGTTTAGGAGATATGTGGCCATGGAGAGTGCGTAATGCCAGAATTGAGGGGGAATTGAGGCGTGAGCAAGTAGGGCACGAATGAGGTTGTTTATGGTTCAGATTTTCCGTTCGGCTTTATCATTTTGGGACGTGTGAGGGCCGAAAAATTGAAAAGTAAGACCGTTTTTGGAGTAAAACTATTTGAATTGGTTATTATCAAATTTCCTGCCATTTTCACATTGAAAATATTTAATGCTCTTTTCAAATTATATTTTTACGAAAGCACTAAATGAAGAAAAAATGGGGTAGACATGAGATTTATTTTTAATTGGAAAAGTTCATAGAAAGTTGGAATAATCATTTTTAAACAACACATAATATCGATGACCACTCGTACTCAAAATAGGGGATGTCCACAAATCACTATGTATTGTATCGAAAGGCATTAAAGTATAATTTGTGGATGTAGAAAATTGTAATTTGACATGTTTTCCAAAAATGCAAGATTCACATATAGAAGTCCTAGAAATACAGTTGCAATTAATAAAATTATTTGTCCTAAGGGAGCGTAAAATAGAGTCTCCCGGATGTCCTAATCTAGAATGCCATAGGGAAGACGAAAGAGCAACAAAGGTTGATGGAATCGAGGCTGGACTGTTGATGGCGTTTGAAATAGGGTAGAGATCTCCGGTGTTGTCACATCTCATTATTCGTCTCCCTGTGGTAAAATCCTTTACAGTAAAACCAAAATGATCAAAGTCAAGGAAAACCCAATTGTCAGTTGTGAAAAGTCGCACGGAGATTAGATTCTTAATGAGTTCAGGGGCATGAAGGACATTTTTTAAGATTAATGGTGGATGTGGTGGTGATAGAGAGGAATGACCATAACCACGGATGGAAATTTCTTATCCACTACCAACAATAATATTTCGATTTAAATTACTCAAATTGGAATAAGACGAGAGAGTACATTGTGATGCCGTAATGTGAGATATGGCGCCTGTGTCCATATACCAATTTTCGTCTAGAGTTAGTGCATAAGTCGATGGTGGGAAACCTGTGTTGTGTAGGCCTATTGTGGACGTGGGTCGAGTATTCCAGGTTGGACGATTCTGGGGTGGAGTCCACGAGGATGTCAAATACGGAAAAGGAGAAGAGGCCCATGATGGTGGGGCCCACACAACCCACGATGGAGGCTGCTGCCACCGCCGCGGTCGCTGTTGGGTGTTTTTGACTGGCGGGGACTGCCCCTTCCCACCGCCGTTATTACTGGAATTTTTTCCGCCACAACCCTTGCCGGACTGCCTGCTCCGGTGGTTGTTACGGGAGGAAGTGGACTGTTGCGGGTCTTCTGACCGATGGTTTTGGTTGCCGGACCGGGAGGCCCTGCCGTCGGCGGATGGCCCGACGGTGGTGGTAAGGGTGGCATTGGCAATGCTGGCCCGAGTGGTGTTAGTACGTTTGATTTCTCGGGTTTCCTCAAGGATGAGCTTCGAACGGGCCTCATAAAACGGAGGTAACAACGTGCATTGGTGAAGGATGGTGGCAATGCCGTCATAGGATTCATTCAAACCTGCAATAAGTTGCATGACCAATCGCTGATTAGTGAGTGGTGCGCCGACGTTGGAGAGTTGATCGGCAAACATCTTGAGTTCTTGACAATAAGTAGACACGTTTGAGAAATTATCATGATGAATGTCCCTGAACTGATTTTCAAGGTATAACGTTGGTTGAGTTTTGTTGTCGTGGAAAATATTTTTCAAAAGTTCCCACGTTTGGCGGCAGTGGAATCTGTCTCAATGATGGTGTGCAACAGATCATTAGATATTGTGTTGTATATCCACTGAAAGATGGATGCGTCCAAATGAGACCAGAGTGCATCATCAGAAGTCAAAGCCGATGGTATATCTGTGGACTTCGGCGTGGGAGGGCTAATGTGGTCGATAACTTTGTAAACACGACAATGGATCTTAAAAAGCTTCGCCCACGAGGAGTATTGACCCTTTTCCATCTCAAGAGTCACAGGAATGAAGTTTTTAATATTGTTTACGGCAAGTGCATGATAGAATTTGATTTTGTCAGCCATGGAAGAGGAAATTTAGGAGGAAGGGGGAGGGAGAATGACCGGAAAAACTAGGGTTTCGTCGTGGGGAAAAGAGGGGTGGGCGGCCGAGAGAGGTTGGCGGCTAGGGTTCCGACGTGGGTAGGTGCCGACGTGGAAAAAATATGGCTGCCGAGAAGGTGTATTGGCGGGTACGGTAGGGTTTGTAGTTTTAGGCTACTCATATCATAAAGGAATATGTTCCTTGATGTTTATTGATGAATGATTTACAATATATATATATATAAGGTTACAAGAATATTTACTTTGATACAAACTAGGTAACTAATTAACCTAATTATAAAAGGATTATAATTCTACATAAAATAGGAGATATACAATTGATACAATTAATGAAATAATATTGAAAAATATTCTATTAACCTAATTATAAAATGATTATAATTATATCTAAAATAAGAGATATATAATTAATACAATTAATGAAAGAATATTAGGAAATATTCTATTAGATTTCTAGTAAATAAATAGCCATCATAAAATTAAGCGTAGTCATTAAAATATCAATGAAAGAACTTATCTCATTTCAATCTATAAGGCTTCGAGTTTTCTTTTAGTTTCATCGTCCATAATTCATGGTTAGTGATGTTATATAAGAAAATTTTGATATTCAAGTAAACATTTGAAAGTATTGATAAAATCATATATTGTAATGAATAAATTTTGATATAGAAAAAAGTAGAATCACTAATTTGGATAGAACTCACAAAATTATTAACTAAAATTGTGGTGGCAATTTTTTTAGTGTATAGAAATGAAATACTTAATAGCCTTCTGTTCTGTGTATATATTAAAATAATAAATGCATGATGTGAACAGGATTTATCACTTAAGTTTGATAGTTAATTTTTATTTTTATATTATTATTACATCTATCAAATCAATATTGGTTGACGTGAAATATTCTTTTTTCCCCTCTAGGAGGTAAGCAGGAGTTTAATGAAATAAAGATAGATAAATAAAGGAGGACAGAGCGTGGAATAAATAGCTGAGCGGAGGCGCGTGACAGACTGATATATTCAAGGAAAGTGGCTAAAGATTCTAGAAGTTACCGGTACGGCTGGCACGCATCGTGTAAACGAATTCAAAGAAAGTAGGAAATCGCCTCGATTTTGTCACCCTCCCATAGCCGCGTGGAATACACTTATTTAAAATATAGATTGATATTTCCTTAGCAAAACATTTGTCCTAATATAATAGTCACTTTGAAATTCAAAACAAAAAATCAGCGAAGCGTTTTCAATATAGTCTTTCTTAATATGGGCAATTCTAAAAAAACATCTACTATAAATAATAATAATTTAATATATTTCATATTATATTTATTAGTTTCTTAATGACCTTGATATAACACTTATTTTGAGACAAAACGAATAGTATAATAATTGCACAGCCCTCTCTCTTCTTTTGGATTGAGATCTAAATTACACTCTCCTCCAATGGGAATGACAAATCCAATCCTTTATATTTGAGATAGGTTGGTCTAAAATCAAAATGATACTTTGATTAAATATCCATTTAAGCCGCTTTAGTCATCTATGTGTTTATCAAACTTTACTTTTGGTATTAGCTAGTGAGAGTTGTGACATATTTCTCTAATTTCATTTCTCCCAATTAAATCTACTGTGCACTTCCTTCTACCTAACGAATAAATCAAACCCTCAACCAAAAAGGACTAATTTTGTGATTTTCTCTGAAAGCAATTAGCTAAGTCATCCACGCATAGCACTACTAAGGGAATATTTGCCCTTTGTGTTGCAATGTTATTAGATGTCTATTATACTTTACCATAATAGGAAGCCAAGCATGAGTGTGGCTATAATTAGCAGAAAGTTAGATGATGAGATGTTCTTGACATTGCAAGTGTTAGAAGGAACTCTCTATAGCAAGAGATGGTTAAGACAAAAGCTAGACATAACCCAGTAACTTTAGCTCAAACCTTACATTTATATGAAAAAATTAACTTAATAAAAGGGCAGTCCGGTGCACTAAGCTCCCGCTATGCGCGGGGTCTGGGGAAGGGCCGGACCAATAATCTATCAAGAACCCAATAGCAAAAAGGGTTGTGATCTAAAACCTATAAACTTAAAATCCTGGAACTGCCTCTATGTACCATGTATAATAACAGACAACAATATCTATAATACGACGCCAAGCATGGCTGTGGCTATAATTAGCAGAAAAGTTCATTATGATGAGATGTTGTTGACATTGCAAGTGTAAGAAGGAATTCCTGTGTAGTATATATATATATAAAACAAACAGCAATATTTGTACTTTTGATGTACACCTCAATTAAGTATTATCTACAGAAGAAATTTATTGGCCAATAGCCAGCCCAATACCAACTCACCAAAAATTTTCCAACCCCGGCAACTGAATTTCTAAGTTTCTTATAGAGGATCAAATTCAAAATTAGTATGCTCCAGAACTGGTCCAAGCCTAACCAGCTTATGTACAACAATGTTATCCCTAAGGGCACATATCAATGGATTATCCAACTGCAATAGTGCACCTACAAGATATGCACGTACTGTTAATGGAAATATACTGGGCCATCTTTCACTTCCATATGCTTTGAATGCTTCCTCGACAGAAATACATTTAGATTTGATTGCTTCTGCAAGTTTTTTTGTTAAAACTATTGAATCTTCCAGTGCACAACAAGCACGTTGACCAAGATTGGGTGTCATTGGGTGTATGTTTCCAGTAGAGGCTGGAGGGCTTATTGACGGCCAAAGCCATCTATCTACTAGGCTGGTTCTTATGATTGTGCCGACTGGTGTAAGATTAATGACATTTATTAGGTCGTTGGCCAATTTCTGACGAGTTCTTCAGCTTGCTGTCTCAAAATAGATGGATCTGTTATCTTCGGACCTGTCAACAGATATTCAAATAGCTAAAATGATGTAATAGTAAAAGATAAGAGACTTTTTTGCTGGATGTCTCTCAACCCTATTTAGAGGGTAGCATTATAAGTCCAACTACACAGAGTTGCATGGCAGGAATAGAGGTTTTCGGCAAATGAGTATCTAAATTTAAGTGGATATACTATGTTTTCCATTTTACAAGTGGTGCCACATGTCATATGTCAAATACATGCCCTCATGAGAAAATAGATACCAGGAGTATCATGTGCACATGGGCGTTCATTCCTGCCTCCAATTTGCTAGGCGTGTTGACATATCAAGTTCAATTTAAGATGAATCCTCACAATACATGACATGGATAGTGACAAATATAGCCAACCTCATCTTTCTTGTTGATCCATGATTGTTTATATTAACGTATCACGTATCAAGTTCTTATTGTTAAATATAAATAATATACAATATACATGTGTATATTATGTATACTTACGGTATATTGGTCACGGTATTACTGCCCATCCGTGGGCAGTCTCCTTTGTATATTAGGTAATTAATGTTGTAGTCTAATTAGTATTGTACATTTACCATAATATTTGTATTATCATAATTGTATAGTTAGTGTCCAAGTAGAATAAGGTTTTAGGGGTAGAATAGGAATATGATTCTCCTATTATGGAAATATATAAATTGTATATATACTCTTTCAAGTAATGAAAATAATCAAGAGATTATTTCTTTCATGGTATCAGAAGTCTAGGTCTTAAAATCCTCTCTCAAAATTCCTCCTAATTTCCGTCTCATTATCTCATTTTACAAGCCTCTTCTCTTCGGAATTCGTGCCGACGGTCTATCCTCTCTTCCCAAAATTTTCTTCCAAATCCCTCAATCACATATTTTCTATCAATGTCTACATCACGGAACACGTTTCATCCCGCCCTTATAATTTCTAACATCAAGAATAACATTCCTCTTGTTCTTGAAATAGAAAACGTTCAATATACGACGTGGGCCTAACTGTTCAAAATTCACACACACTCGCATCAAGTCATCCATCACATAATCTCCGCGGCTCCTGAGGATACGGAGGTGCCACGACGCGAGGATGATCCTAAGTTATGGACGACTCTTGATGCCACCGTCCTTCAGTGGATATATTCCACAATTTCTACCGACCTTTTGCAAGCGATTATTGAACCCGACGCTACGGCGTAGGCGACTTGGTATAGACTACGTGATATATTCCAAGATAATCAAAATTCTAGGGCTATTACTCTTGAGCAGGATTTCTCCTACGTCAATATGAAAGATTTTTCTAACGTTTCGGCTTATTGAAAAAGATTGAAGGAATAAGCAGACCAACTCCGCAACGTTGGCGCGCCAGTTTCGAATGATCGTTTGGTCCTCCAAATGGTTCCAGGCCTCTCCGAGGCCTATAGTGGTGTTGGCACACTTCTTCGTCAAAACAATCCTCTTCCGCAATTTTATCAGGCTCGTTCTATGCTTACACTCGAAGAAGCAGACATGGATTAAAAGGCGACTACCGGTGCTAGTCCCGTGGTCATGATGACCGAGTCCATTGTTCATCATACCGGTTCCAACAACTCGGGCCAAAACCGCAACAACGGTGGCGTAAAAAAGGGAGAAAATAAGAAAAATAATGGCAAGAATCGCGGCGGCAACAATGGTGGTGGCGGTGGTGCCCCGCGGGGCCGTCAGCAGCAGTAGCAGTTTTGGGCCCCGTAGTGGGCCCCTATGCAGTGGCAGTGGGCCTCACAGTTTGGGCCAAACAGTGGCAGCCCAGCGATGCAGCCTCCGCACTGGCAGTGGGCTGGCCCAGCAGAGGCCTAACATACAGTGACCCACTTTCGGTAATCTCTCTGGGCTGAGGCAGCAAGTAGGGGTACTTGGGCCTCGGCCCCCGCATGCCCATCACACAGTGGCCCCCACTTCTATCGACATCGAAGCCGCAATGCACACGCTTGGTTTAAATTCTCCAGACCCAAATTGGTATATGGACACCGGTGCCACTACCCACATGACATTCGATTTAGGTACGCTCTCGTCTTATTCCAATTTGAGCAACCCTCATGGCATAATTATTGGTAATGGTAATTCTATTCCAATTCGTGGTTATGGTCATAAAACTTTCTCCCCCCAATCGACCCCTTATCTTGAAAAATACCTACATGCCCCCAAATTGATTAAAAACTTAGTGTCTGTCCGTAAATTCACCACTGACAATTTCGTTTCTATTGAATTTGATCCATTTGGTTTCTCTGTGAAGGATTTCAAGACGGGGAGTCCTCTCATGATGTGTGATAGTAGGGGAGATCTGTATCCTATCACACCAAGTTTCGGTCTATCGAGTCAAGCCTTGCCGTCAGCGTTTGCAGCCCTTGCTCATTCCTTGTGGCATGCTCGTCTTGGTCATCCGGGATCGTCTATTTTGTCTTCCTTAGATAAAAATAATTTTATTTCATGTAAGGGTACGCGTAGTACTCCAAATTGTCATTCGTGTTCTTTAGAAAAAATTGTTAGGTTGCCGTTTGTAGACTCTAATTCTCATTCTTTAATGTCATTTGATATTATTCATAGCGACTTATGGACATCTCCTGTTCTTAGTTCTTTGGGTCATCGATATTATGTTCTCTTTTTGGATGATTATTCTAAATTTTTATGCACTTTTCCGATAGCGAAAAAATCTCAAGTTTTTTCCATCTTAAAATTTAGAGCTTTCATTAGAACCCAATACGAACGAGAAATAAAAAATATTCAATGTGATAATGGCAGAGAATATGACAACGGGATATTTCGGGAATTTTGTGCAACTAATGAGATCAATTTTCGTTTTTCTTGCCCTCATACGTCTTCACAAAATGGGAAAGCTGAACGCAAAATTCGTACCATTAATAACATTGTCCTCACTTTATTGATTCATGCTTCCGTACCCCCGTCTTTTTGGCATCATGCTCTACAAATGGTTACATATCTCCTAAACATTCTTCCTTCCAAAGGTTTGACATATTCCTCCCCCCTTCAAATTTTATATAATAAGATTCCTTCGTATTCACATCTTAGGGTCTTTGGGTGCTTATGTTATCCGTTAATTCCATCCACCACAATTAACAAAATTCAGGCCCGGTCTACTCCGTGTGTTTTTGGGGTTTCCGTATAATCATCGTGGTTACAAATGCTTTGATTTATCCTATAATAAAATCATCATTAGTCGCCATGTAATTTTTGGTGAATCCCAGTTTCCGTTTTCTAAAGTCAGTAATCCCGTGCCCAGTTCGTATAATTTTTTGGATGATGGTATATCCCCGTATATTATTCACCATTTTTCGGACATATCCCGCACCCCAAATCCTCCAGCGGCCCATTTTCCACTAGTCCCACTGGTCCGTCGCAACCCTCTATGCCCAGTTTCGTCACTGGGCCAGTTTCAGCAATTGGGCCAGTCCAACCCAATACTGGAACTGGTCCAGTTCCTACATCCGCCACTATTTCTGCTTATCGAGTTTGGCCAGCAGGCCCACTGCCTGCTGGCCAGTCCACCCCGAGTCCAAAAAATTCCCAAAATTCGCCCAATTCTTCCTTGAGTCATAGACCAGTCACTCGTAGTCAACTGGGTATTTTTAAACCAAAAAAAGGCATTTTAATTTACATTCTAATGCTCTTAAATCATCCTTACCCCATAATCTTGTGTCTGCATTAAATGACCCAAATTGAAAAATTTCTATGACAGATGAATATAATGCTCTTATTGATAATAAGACGTGGGAGTTGGTGACCCATCCATCTGGTATTAATATCATTAGGTCTATGTGTATTTTTGCTCATAAGGACAATTCAGATGGTTCGTTTGCAAGGCATAAGGCGCGGCTTATAGGTGATGGTAAGACTCAGCAGGTTGGTGTGAATTGTGGAGAGACGTTTAGTCCGGTGGTTAAACCGGCTACCATTCGCATTGTGCTCAGCTTGGCTCTTTCGAAAGCATGACCCATTCATCAGTTAGATGTGAAGAATGCTTTCTTATACGGTGATCTCAAGGAAACAGTCTATATGCATCAGCCCTTGGGGTTTAGGGATCCCCAATATCCTCATCATGTCTGTTTGTTGAAAAAGTCCTTACATGGGCTTAAGCAGTCTCCACGGGCTTGGTATACGAGATTTGGCGACTATGTTTCTACTACTGGGTTCACTCACAGCAGGTCGGATAATTCCTTGTTCATATATCGTTGTGGTTCTTCCTTGGCTTATATACTATTATATGTGGATGATATTATCTTGACTGCCTCTTCCGATGCATTACGCCAGTCTATCATGACAATGCTCAGTTTTGAGTTTGCTATGAAAGACTTGGGGCCCTTGAGTTATTTTTTGGGGATTGTTGTCACTCGTCATGCAGGTGGGTTGTTCTTATCTCAAAGGAAGTATGCAACTGAGATCATTGAGATGGGTGAGATGTCATCCTGTAAGTCCACTTCCACTCCAGTTGATACTAAGACCAAGCTTAGTGCCGCGACCATCGCCTCATACAAGGATCCGACCCGCTATCGCAGTCTTGTAGGGGCCCTTCAATATCTTACATTCACGAGACCAGATATTACGTATGTTGTCCAGCAGGTGTGTTTGTTTATGCATGATCCCAGAGTTGAGCACATGAATGCACTCAAACGCATCATTCGGTATATTCAGGGTACACTTGACTATGGCTTGCATTTATATCCTTCTTCAACGTCAACACTTGTCTCATATACGGATGCTGATTGGGGTGGTTGTCCGGACACCAGATGGTCTACGTCTGGCTATTGTATGTTTCTTGGTAATAACTTGGTCTCATGGTCTGCAAAGTGTCAGTCGACTTTATCCCGTTCTAGTGTAGAGGCCGAGTATCGAAGGGTAGCTAATATGGTCTCTGAATCATATTGGTTACGTAATTTGCTGTTAGAGCTTCATTGTCCGATTCAGAAAGCAACCTTGGTCTATTGCGATAATGTTAGTGCCATCTACCTTTTTGGTAATCCGGTTCAGCACCAACGCACTAAACATATCGAGATGGACATTCACTTTGTTCGCGAAAAGGTTACTCGTGGTCAGGTACGCTTCTGCCATGTCCCGTCCCGGTATCAAATTGCCGACATCTTTACGAAGGGCCTTCCCTCGGTCCTTTTTGAAGATTTTAGGGACAGTCTCAGCGTTCGAAGACCGCTATGACTGCGGGTGTGTGTTAAATATACATAATATACACATGTACATGTGTATATTATGTATACTTACGGTATATTGATCACGATATTACTGCCCATCCGTGGGCAGTGTCCTTTGTATATTAGGTAATTAATGTTGTAGCCTAATTAGTATTGTACACTTACCATAATATTTGTATTACCGTAATTGTATAGTTAGTGTCCAAGTAGAATAAGGTTTTAGGAGTAGAATAGGAATATGATTCTCCTATTACAGAAATATGTAAATTGTATATATACTCTTTCAAGCAATGAAAATAATCAAGGGATTATTTCTTTCACTTATATTTACACTTCAGGGCAATATATCTGTAAATTGCATTTTCTATTTCAGGGGTATAGAGACAAAACAATTAAGTGGTTGACATAAATGCATTCTTGCGTCTGTCATGAATACTGGAGAGAAAGAAATAGACCAGAAAGCTGTTATGAAACACAAACCTGGTGACGAGCTATTGAAGCAGATAACCAGTAGACTTTGGTTTCAGATACAGGAACATATCCAGTACACACTCCTTTTCCATAGACGTAGTTTACTTTTGGTTCAAAAGGCTGTCCTTCAGGGAAATATGCTAGGACTCGAAATGCACAATGTCCTACATAGTTAGGCTCTGGAAACCCCATCAATTTGGCCACT
Source organism: Anisodus tanguticus (assembly GCA_034509755.1). Lineage (NCBI taxonomy): Eukaryota > Viridiplantae > Streptophyta > Magnoliopsida > Solanales > Solanaceae > Anisodus > Anisodus tanguticus. Next base: position 19,471,215 of record CM067551.1, on the reverse strand, counting down.
CGCGACTGAATCCCATCACAAGCGATCAAAATCTGTACAGAGATGAAGTTCAAGAAGCAGGGGCAAGCTTGAGAAATAAGTCCACTTGGTAATTTTTTTTGAATATATCCTATACAAAATGAGAATCATCAAAATAGTAGAACAAGAAATTAAATTAAGCACTAAGCAATTTACAGTTTTCCTAGTCCAGTTGAATCAGACTAATGTTATTGGCAACACTAATATTACTAACTAAAGGAGATATACTTAGACAAGTGAGAACAAGCACACCGGAAACCCTGCAAACAGGCAATTCAAGTGCACATTCAACTACCTTGGCAGATATCTGAATTCCATCTTCAAGTTCCAACAAGGTTTCACCATTTTCACTTTTTTCGATGTTTGCCAGCTTTGAGGAAAAGGAAATAGCATCTGGCGGTAGCTTACTGGCAAGTGTTTCCAATAGGACTCTCCTCTCCACAGCACGGACTTCTTGACTACTCCATTCTCATGCATTAACAGACAAAAGGATAAGAATTGTGTGATAGATTACCATTAAGCACAGCAATAAGTGAGGAGCATTACCTTTCATCCTCATCTTTGAACCTGAAGGAGTGCAACTCTCTTCCATCTTCTGATTTTATCACCATCCTGCAAATTCCAGGATATTCTTTGAGTACAAACCAGTGATTTTTGTTATTAATCTGTATTCCAAAAAAAACCAGTAAACAATAATAACTGAAAAATGAACAGAATCAGTGTTGAAAAATAAAAATATTTTTCAGAATATAATCGAGCCCAGTGTGTCCTTAAGGAAATTATTCCCCTCACAGTACTCGAGGTTGATGGAATATCCCCTCTCAGGATAGAACGATTATCTTACCAGAATAGTAGTACTCCAAATTCAGGTAGCGGCGAACCACTCAACGGCAGTATATCACACATAATTTATTTGTGCAGAAGAAGAAGAAGTTTGTGTTGTTTAGAAAATTCGTAAGTAAAATTCTGAGGAATCAAACGAATTTATAGCCATGGAAGTACTGTTTCTGAAGGTTTGCAACCCTTCTGAACAGCCACCAAAATCTGGTGGGAAATTTAAATATGGGAAAGAAATCGGGTCGCGGGTCAGACACGCGGATCCGAGTCACTAACGGGTAGGATTGGATAAGATAATTAATTTGATTAAATAATAATTAATTAAATAATTAAAATTAAAGAAAATTTGGTCCAAAAAGATTATCAATCAATCAGATCATTTGACCGAATCCGAATCCGAATCCGAATCCGAATCCGAATCCGAATCCGAATCCGAGCCGAGCGACGACGACGGCGCGAGGGGTCCTTGCCCCCTCAACCCTTTTAGTGACCGGAGAAGGTGTAATGTAATATATACACCTCTCTTTTCCTTTCTTTTTCCTGATGTGGGACAAATGCTTATTTTATAAAGCAAGAGGGAACTCCCACTTTTCTTTCCACTACCGATGTGAGACAAATGCTCCATTTCCCATTCAATGTATCATTTAAACCCAACAATTTTTATATACGAATAGACAGCAGCAGCTAGGAGAAGCATGTGTGCGTAGTTTTGAGGTAAACTCATTCAGTTTAGTTCACCTCCCTTATGATGAAAAATAGAGGATGAGTAGGCAGTAAAGGCTCATTTAATAACAGAAATTGAGCTATAAGTACCTAATCCTATCAAAATGAAGCAAATGGAACTTGAAGAGAGTGAAAATCTAAATGGATAGGTAAGAGAAACAAATAACATGTCTTTGCCAAATCTTTCAAACAAGAAGGTATTGGCTGTTTATTGAATATTGGCCAATCTCCTCTATCACAGATGAAAATATTGGTTGATCTAAACCTACATGAGTACATTCTTGTCAACGTGATTGACACGTACTGGTAGTTCCTTTCTTTGTGTTAAGTCTTAGTTTTGTACTTTTAAAAAGCTGCTATTAATGCTATGTGTCCTATAGTTCTATCAAGATGAATTATCACTATCTATATAGTTAATTTACTCTAATAACATTTTTGGTTACACTACTTGTTCAAATTTTTGACGCTATCAAATTTGTTTGTATAGCCAAGCTCCACAATGGTTACTTGTTACAATGTCTTAACTGTATGAAGTAATCTGAGGGACTCACAGATAATTGACATGCTGGGAATAAAACCAAAATTTGTTTTATTTTGCGGTGTCGAGCTTAATATGCTGGTTCCTATTTGATTTGGTCTAGGAACAAAATCTTTGTAGTCTCTGTTCAAGTATGCATTATTATCAGGCATGTCAGACTAGAATGCATTATTTCCCTCTTCACTAACCTGCACTGCTGTTGTTTGCAAATTCCAAAAAGTAGTTAATCGTCAGCTTGGGGGGGGTTCAGCCTGGCTTCTATAAACTTAAGATAAAAAGATCTCTGCTACTGTAGGATGCCAAAGTTAGGAACATCACAACATACTAAACCAATTAATACACCAGGGTAATAACTTCATACTAGTCCCTTAATGCTATCTTTTCTCCTTTGTTTTTCAATTGCCAATCAAATTGTGTACTTACTAGCTGTTCTCTAAGACCCATAAGTGAATATACAGTTAGATATTTAAGCAAATGAATGAGCAAGGAGTACAAGGGAAACAACATACCCTTGAGTTTCAAGAAACTGAGTCCTGAGATCACTACCAACTCCAATAGCATCCAGTGCCTTCCATCATTTTTAAAAAGTGTTAGCGAGGTTCCTCCGGTCCTCAGCGACTCACCCTGCTCAAGCACCAACGTTCTAATAACAAACCTAAATAGCAAGCAATCACATTCATCAAAGTTTTCAATTTCGCAAAAGAAAACAAAAGATTATTGTCCCAACACTGAATAATCCCAGTAGAGCAAAATAGACACAGAAAAATCATATAATCGACCTCAACTAGTTTGTAATTAAGACTTATTGATTGATCCACCAATTGTAATACTCCCTCTGTCCAGAACTAGTTGTCATGTTTTGCTTCTCAGACAGTCAAATTGGCTAATTTAATAAGCTAAATTGGATTAGATCAACTCAATATTTCACAATTAAAATTTAGATATTAAAAAACTATACAAAAAGTACTATTCATTTCAACTTTTCTCATGTCAATTTGATGAAAAAATATATTTTATAAAGTTGGTCAAAGTTCACATGATTTAACTCTCGGAAAGCACAACTAATATGGGATGGAGGGAGTAGCAGTTATCATGTGAAGGCTGAGTTTGTGAGCTTAACCTTTGAAGTGAAACAACAGTAGCAAGGCCAGTAATACCAGCTCCAACGATAACAATATCTTCTTTCCTATAATCAGCTCTAGCATTTATAATGGATAAAGAAATGGGTCGGACTCTAACTCTAGTTTCTGTTGGAATATGTAAAGCAACAATGGGAATAGTAAATAACTATTACAATGATCAAAGGATAAACAACAAAGAGTACAACAAGAAGTTGTCAATATCTTGATCTTGAATTGAAACTTCAAATATGGAACTTGTATTCGGAAATACAAGAACATGAACTGTTGCACTTGTGGCTTGTAGATCCGCTGAGAATATGAATGGTTAGAGTCCTTCGTCTGATAAGTTAACACTTGAAACACTTAGCAACCGATTAGATAAACATAACACCACCGGCTGAGTTGAGAGATGACTCTATGTCTTTAAGACAAGATTGCCACCGTATATAGGCTTTACAGAAGTGTGGACAATAGTCTCCCAAGATGAAACATCAAACTATCAAGTGTGCAAGGCCTACACAAATGATCTCAGCGAAGAACACGAATAATGAAGATTGCTAAGAGAAGGATTGCTTATCAGGAAAATCTGATCTCTTTGTGGTGTTATGAACTTGTTTTTCTGTTCATATATTCATATATGTTCTTCTCTTCTTCTATAGAATTGAGCCAAGGCTTCAATTTATAGGTGTGCAAGATGGCCTCTTCAAATGCCCCACAATGGCAATCAATTGCTATGTAATGGATGACATTTAACCCCCAAGTAATGCAGCAACATAATGGTCCAAGTAATGACCATTATTGGGTGGATTCAATGCCATTGAAACCCCCTCAACAGCCAAGACTTTTGGAATTCCGTCGAGCAGTCAATGCCCATAAAGCGCTGCCGCTCTGCCACGTTAGCGCCGCGACGCTAATTCAACCAGAAAGCCGACGAAACTTACACCTCGCACAATCCTTCTTGGCTCCGCGGCCCTTTTTCGACCCGTTCCATCTTACACCTCGCACAATCCTTCATTCGTTTACTAACGTGAAACACTTGTTATTTAGCAAATAACCATCCATCATTCTATGTCTCAAACATTTCACTTACGTACCAATATCTTTTTCATTAACGAAATTTATGATACTTGGCACTAAGATTGCACGTGTGTGGAAACGATATTTCTGACGTGCGGGGCCCAATTGTTCGAATCATAAATAATGGGATAAACTTAATTCCACATTAGTAAATTTCCAACAATCCCCTCTTGAAAGAGATTTTGGCACACACACAAGGTGCCTACTTTTAGCAATCTTTCAGCGAAAAGATATTCCATCAGGAGAGGTAGCTACCGCTTTGAACCTTCCCTAGTTGAATACCATCATACTTACTTACTGCGCGGTGAACGTGATGTGTTGAACCGTCAGTGTTTAATGTAAGCCAAGACAATGGTACCAACACAATATCTCCCCTTTATTCGTTTCTTCTTTTGTTCTGTCCGTTGTGGCCGTAGACACACTTGGATTCTTAAGTGCATTACTTTGAGGCGGCCTATCCTCGCACTTAAATAGGTAATCTCCTACAAGGCATCCTGCTATACCCCACTTCACAAGTGTTAGGAATCATTAAAAGTTTTCCCAACCTTAACCCCAACCGTTTGTGGATCGTTAAAGGTTTGAAAACTTAACCTTTACACACAATGCAGGTAGCACTTTAATGTCTATCGCGGGAATGGCTTTGGATTCTTGTTTCCTTACAGATATCATAATCCGAAGTGCTCTTGCTTCCACCGAAGCGCTCAACTGAACCTTTTCCAGCTTAGTTTTCCCATTGAACCAAATTCTTGGGATCTCCAGTCAGTATGGTTGGGTTACCACCGCAAATGTTCGTATTGTTTGGGTTTTTAAGCTCATTCCCCTAGACAGGCAGAACTCTTGATCTTCGGGTAGTCCCTTAGTTAAAGGGTCCGCTATTTCCTTTGATTAATAATCAAGGAAGTGACACCCGTGATGATCAACTGCCATACGGTCTCATGTCTCCAACAGATCCGACAGATATGTCCAGACGTCGTCATCCGTGCCCTTTCTGAAGCCGACCGGCTATCCACAGTGTATAACTACTAAAGGCACGGGTTTCTCCCAATAAGGGACGTCCTCTAAGGAGTCGTGAAGTTACTCTTCTTTCATGCTTTGTTTAAAGCGATAAACTCCGATTTTATCATGAATCGACCGATGTAAGTTTTCTTAGAGGATTCTCCAAGACCCACCATACACATTTACTTGTGGCTTTGGTGTTCTTCATATCTGATGTCCAGTTTGCATCATTGTGTTCTCCTAGAACCGCTGGACATCCAGAATACCATAATCCATAAATAAGCGAATATTTCAGATATCGTCATATCCGACTTAACGCCTTTTATCGATCATTTCCAGAATCACGAGTGAACCTTAGTTCAGTTGATCTGCTTTGTAGGCCGATATCAGGTCAGTTGTAGAGTGTACAATACATTGAACTACATGTGACTTGCGCATATCGCTTTTTGTATATGGGTGCACCATGATTCCAATCAGTTCTATGATTCATATCCATTGGTGGCTTCAACGAGACTGTCAATTTTCTCACAATTGAGTTTGGAGTTAGACCAGTCCGTTAGACGTCTTAGAGATCTAATTCCTAAGATGTCATATGTGATACCCATATCTTTTATTTCAATATAACTTCCACTCTCATACTGTTGGTTTTCTAATTGTTGGCTTTCTAACTTCAGAGTTAATATTTATGTTGTCAGATTCATTATTTCTGTTTTATCTGAAACTTCCAAGACCAAAATGTAAATATTTCAGGGACCAAAATGAAAGTTAAGGAAGAAGCCCAACAGTCCAGCAAACCAACTCTGATCCTCCCCTTCCAACTCTCCGGTTAGGAAGGCTGTTTCAGCATCCATGCCACACAAGACTGCAATGGCCCTGGATGTTAAGCTATTCACAAGAGAGCACATGTACAAGTAGCCGAGGCCTTATACTCGTCAGTAGATCCATCTACTTTGTACTCAATTTTGAGTATCCACTTTTACAACCCAAAGGTTCTTTTTCTAGAGGAAGATCAACCATTACACAAGTATGGTTCTATATGATGGAATCTATTTCTCTCTTTGTAGCTTCTTTCCAAAGCAGCGCTTCTGGAGATGATGATTATTTGTTAATTGTCCATGGTTCGTTCTCAACCATACAAGCTAGAAGGCCTGGAACAAGTCTTTATCCCCTCTTTGCTTCGTCTTGGTTCAACATCTAGAATCCCTGAGTTCTGTAGATCTGAAATATTAAGTTTTGGATAATCAGCAACTTCCGAGTCCTGTAGCTCTGGAACATCTGGTTCCGGACAGTCAGGCACTCACGGGTTCTTGTTAACCTCGAACAATTACTTCTTTTTCCCTTTTCAAGGAAAGTTATCTTCAAAGAAATCAGCATTCTTTGACACCAAGGGACGATAAGTACTACTGTTATTTGCAGATCCAGCGGATATGCAATTTACAGTCTTAGGTCCAACTAGACCTATTTCGGTATTCCAACCTCTACCAAGCCACCACACATCACAACATTTGTATGTGAGATCCTTTCCATGTTTCACACGGAAAGTTATCATTATCCTTATGCGTAGTTTTGTTGAGAATCACATTAGTGGTAAGGATCGCCTTGCCCCACATATTTTGGGCGTACGACTTGCGCTTGGCTAACACCGTTAGACTGAGGTGAGTAATGAGCAGTCGTTTAATGAACGATGCTTCACATTCTCCCCCTCTATCACTACGAATTCTTCAATCCGTAGGCTTAGTTGATTTTCAACTTCTGCTTTGTAGCGCTTATCCTCTTCAACAACTTCATCTTTGCTTTTCAACAAACAAAGGATGCAATACGTTGTACCATCATCAATGAAGGTCACAAAGTACTTGTCTCCCCCCTCTATTTTATACAAACTTCAATTCACCCATGTAGGTGTGACTAAGTTCCAGAGGAGCGGTGCTTCTTTCGCTATTCCTTTGACGGAATGGAAAGGTGATTTTGCCTATTCTCCTACCTCACATTCATTTTGAGGTTTATGTCGACAGAAGGCAACAATTTCAACTTTGTTAGCTTTTGAATGACTTTTTATTTGACGTGTCTTAATCTATGATGGCATAGATGCACGGATTACAAATATATCATTCATCTAGCTACAAACATACTGTACCATTCTTAGTTATTACAGACCTGTTGGACTAGTCTCAAACTAGCTTGACCAACAACGTCCCTTAAACCAAGTTTGGGACATGTATCACCTCATTTTAGAGTGATCCCATTCCCTGAAGCCCTATTGAGGACAACATCTCCAACCCCTTCTACTTTAGAGGTGGCGTTGCTTCACATGAACAACCTCTTGCCTGTGGTTAGAGCGTAATCGGATCATATGTGATCTGGATACTCTGGCCAACTCCAGTTGCTTTGGCAGACTGAGTGTCCAATTTATTTTCTGCCTTTTTTTTGGCCTTCAGATCATTTAAGACCTGGAAACTCTGGCCCACCTCACTAGGTGTCCATTACTTTTATGTCAAATGAATTCTGGCCCCACTCTAGTCGCCCGTAGGCTTTGTAAGACTGAGTGTCCAGTATCATCCTTATCAAATAAATTCTGGCCCATCCAGTCGCCCGTAGGATTTGTACGACTGAGTGTCCAATATCATCCTATCAAATGAAGGATCTTCTACCAGATAGTGTGACAGGTTCAACGTCTTAAGATAAGCCATTATCTTTTAGTCTTCTTCCCTTGTGATTGGTGCCCAGGGAAATCCCTGACGCTTACTTAAGAGTGGTAACAGTTTTCGCACAGTCAGTGGATCTCTCTCCTTCGTATGTGCGAACAAACTTTACACACTTTTAATAATTACACCCAAAAGAGCGGATCTTTTAAGTTTTGTTTACAATAGTCCAATCTTTAACCGGGAATGAAGGAGATTCAATATCTGGTTTTAGAGTGTAGGGAATATAAGTTTTAATGAAAATACTTTCATAATCCCAGCTTGGCTTTACACATTTTTTTCAGACATTAACTAAACATTTTATTGATAAGGAATGATTAACTTAGACCTTTTGGATTCTGGCCCACTTCAGTTAGACTGAGTGTCCAAATCCTCCTTACCATAATTTGGATCCTCTGTTTGGGATAGATATAGGGCTTTTGCGATATGATAGAACATCATTTCAGCCTTCTCCTCTTGTCCCAGTTGACATCCTCAGCCTCTCGTGGGCGCTTGTTTCCACCACCATCGGAAGCGGTGACACCAACTCATCCTTGATCTTTAGACATACTAGCATGACTATCAGTAGTATCTTGAAGCTCAACATTAGATTCAGAGATCCCTCATTTGACGAAAACAGATTTGTAACTGTCGTCAAAGAGAGAGCCATAACTAGGACCAATCTTGAAAGCACGATTGTTGTTTGAACTGTTAGCAAAACTATCAACAGATCTGGTCACACACTTGTCGACCAACATCTTTCGAATCACTAATATAAATCTTGTCTTAAAATGGTTGAAATATGTAAAGCAACAACGGGAATAGTAAATAACTATTACAGTGATCGAAAGGATAAACAACAAAGAGGACAACAACAAGTTGTCAATATCTTGATCTTGAATTGAAACTTCAAATATGGAACTTGTACTCGAAAATACAAGAACATGAACTGCATCACTTGTGGCTTGTAGATCCGCTGAGAATATGAACGGTTAGAGTCCTTCGTCTAATAAGTTAACACCTAAAACACTTAGCAACCGATTAGATAAACATAACACCACCGGCTGAGTCAAGATATGACTCACTGTCTTTAAGACAAGATTGCCCCCATATATAGGCTTTACAGAAGTGTGAACAATAGTTCTACCAAGATGAAACAACAAACTATCAAGTGTGCAAAGCCTACACAAATGATTTCAGCGAAGAACACGAATAATGAAGATTGCTAAGAGAAGAATTTCTTATCAGAAAAATCTGATCTCTTTGTGGTTTTGTGAACTTGTTTTTCTGTTCATATATTCATATATGTTCTTCTCTTCTTCTATATAATTGAGGCAAGGCTTCAATTTATAGGTGTGCAAGATGGCCTCTTCAAATGCCCCACAATGGCAATCAATTGTCATGTAATGGATGACATTTAACCCCTAAGTAATGCAGCAACATAATGGTCCAAGTAATGGCCACTATTGGGTGGATTCAATGTCATTGAAACCCCCTCAACAACCAAGACTTTTGGGATTTCGTCGAGCAGTCACTGCCCATGAAGCGCCGCCGCTCTGCCACGTTAGTGTCGCGACGCTAATTCAACCAGAAAGCCGATGAAACAAACTGCCAGTCACGCGCCACGACGCTGGTAGGGGGCGCCGCGGCCCAGTCCGGGAGGCATCGCGGCCCTTCTCGGCTCCGCGGCCCTTTTCTGACCCGTTCCATCTTACACCTCGCGCAATCCTTCCTTCGTTTACCAACGTGGAACACTTGTTATTTAGCAAATAACCATCCATCATTCTATGTCTCAAACATTTCACCTATGTACCAATATCTCTTTCATTAATGAAATTTACAATACTTGACACTAAGATTGCACGTGTGTGGAAATGATATTTCCGACGTGCGAGGCCCAATTGTTCGAGTCATAAATAACGGAATAAACTTAATTCCATATTAGTAAATTTCCAACAGTTTCAACTGGTAACCATGGTTGCTGGGGTATTGAAGATGTTCTTATGAAAAAAGTGATGGGTTAGAAGAAGAAAAACAATAACGGTCTCATATATAAAATTCAAACATTATCAACAACAACAATAATAATAAAATACCCATTTATATTCTAGAGTTTGGAGAGGGTCGACATACTTCATGATGGAGCTTATACATACAACTTACCCCTATCAAGCCTATTTTCAAAAAATTCTCGGCTCAAGAGATGAGAGGAATAGAATTGCTCCAAGCTAAAAACAGTTTATTGACAAAGAAAGAAATTACTTTTTAAAATTTGAATAATTATTAGTCACATGATAAAAGGACTACCTAGTATCAAAGCTGGAATAGCTCAGTTGGTTAGAGCGTGTGGCTGTTAACCACAAGGTCAGAGGTTTCAAGCCCTCCTTCTAGCGTCATCTATTTTTGTTTTGTTTAACTGGTTTTATTCAATTAGTATTTTAAAAGATTATTTAAAAATATAATGACTTAAAAGATTTTAAAAGATAATTAAAAAAATTTATGTTTGGATTTTAAAAGATTTATCATAAGATTTATAAAGATTTGAAATGACCAAATGAATTTTTTACTTTTATGATGCTAACCAACCAACTTAATCAGATGATGAGCAATGGTGATCTACTTTAATGATACACGAAAGTCAATTGGTTCAAGATAACAAAGAAATGGAACAATAAAATAAAAAGCAAACATTCAAAGTTACAAGAATCAATGAAAAAGATAATAAAGAAATTATAATTAAGCCAATACAATTTTTCCAATCTTTTAATAGCCAATTTGATGTAGCTTCATGTTCTCCTAAATAACATTTCTCCACATATCTAAAGCTATGCTAGCTCTCCATGCATTAGCATCTTCTGGTTGCTGCTCTTGGGTTTGAAGAATATGTTCAAAATTATTCTTCATTAACTGGTAATACTGAAGATGAAGATTCGTCTATTGGTTTAATTGGAAATTCATCAGAACGACACTCTTTGCGAAGAAAGTTATGGAGTGCTACATATGCTAACACAAGCTCTACTTGTGTCTTAAATAGAAATGGAGGCACTGACTTAAAATTGTGAACCGTGATTTAAAAATGTCAAATATCCTCTCGATCACATTCCTCAAGGACGCATGGCGGAGATTGAACAATTCATTTTCATTTTGAGGGTCATTACCATGACCCGCAAAATCTTAGAGATGATATCGCACACCTTGAAATGGATCTAAAAATTGGCGTCGATTCGGAAATTCACAATCCACTAGGAAATATTTACCTAATTATATATACAATACATATAAAATTAGTATGAAATGTGAATATATATATATATATATATATATATATATCATTTAAAAAATATGTACTTACCTTGGGGCACTTTAAGTCCGTTCCTTCTTGATAAGGCATCACTTAGCAGCTTTGAATCATGAGCTGAACCTTCCCACCCGCTAATAACGTAAATGAATTCCAAATCAAAGTTACAAGCTGCTAATACATTTTGTGATATCTTTCCATGACGATTATGATACCTGCTTACATCGCGTCCCCTCACCATTGCTGAAATATGTGTACCATTAATAGCTCCGATGCAATCCTACAATAATTCATTAATAATGATAACCATATGATTAAAAATAAATATAATAATAATAACAATTATAATTAAAATTAAAATATTAGTATAATTAGGTAATCATCACATATATATACCTTGAAATAAGGGTAAAACCTTGTGCTTTCACTTATTTTAGCAGACACAATTGGTCCTGGTTTAGCCATCAAATCAGATGCTATTGAATTCAAGGCCTTCAAAATCTTGTGGAAATTTTCACTAGCAGCAAATTGCGATTGGTCAAATGTATTACGAATTACACAATATCGAGTATTTTGGCCAATTATTTGTAGGAAAGCTGCAAGCATTTCTTTGACACAAATAAATCTTGTATCCCTCAAAAGTGTTTTTTCTCTAAGAATTATGCATAACTTCCGGAATACATCCGGATACATTTTGTATACTTGCCGAAAGATTGCAGGATCACCGTTTAATATTTGATGTATATAGTCATATCCAATGCTAGTAATTCGCCGTCGAGTTAATGGGCGTTCAATATATCTTTTATAGCATCCCAAATATTCCTCTCTCTTTCTCTTTCTCTTTTCTCCATTAGGTTAGATATTTTTTCAAAATTGGCAGAAATAGTCTCAATGCCAATAGAAATATTTTCTAGAACTTTGACTTGATTATTGGTCCCAACTGAGCTAGAACTCCCTTCATACTTATTGCGGCTTGATTTTTCAGTGGGAACCTCCGAACCTAAAGGAGAATGAGATGGTGGACTACATTGGTGGGGTGATGGAGGCTGGTATAATGGTTCATAGTGATTTGGTGTTATGAATGCATCATTGTTAGGATCATATGAAAAGTCTTTCATCCCGAAAGCTCTATTTTCTTCCCCATAAGTTGTTGCATCGGTATCATCAGCACCCAATGCAATGGAGCCGTTCCCATTAGCAGTTACACCCCCAAAGAGAATCTTCAAATTCTCATAAACTAGTAAACTATTAATATATTCAACAAATTATGAAATAAGCTCACGTTCAAGTAATCTTTCCATACTTCATCACTAGCAGTGAATATCTTTGCAATTGGATCCTACCCAAAGCCAGAGTTGTTACGCATAAGCATATACATCTTGTTATATTGCGTCTTAAGCCACTTCATTCAGCTCAAGTAATGATTATAGGTTTTTGGAAACCTAATTTTTGCATTAATACGAGGAAGTATCACTCTTTCTACATTTTGCTTGCTAAGTGGCCCATTAGCATCACACAATCCACTATTGATAACATCCACCAAGAAGTACAACAACTCATTGGTATCGTCTATGGTCCAAGATTCATAGTTCTCTTTCTCTTTGCCCTTTCCTTTGTCATTTCCTTGTTGTGAATCCCCCATTAAATTACTACTACAACATATGTAAGAAACTTATAAGTTATAAGGAATTTATGATATTCTAAACATGCTCCAAACATAATATAAAATATCGACTATTTAAACAATAACACATATAATTTAATGGAAATATTGGATCAATAACACATATAAATTTAATGGAACAATAACACATATAGTAATCAGTACCCAAATAATAACACATATTTAATGGAACAATAACAGTAGACTCCACAATTCAGTAGCCAAATGATTTATCAACAGATTGTGTCTATATATTTTGAGACTTTGGCTACTGTTGATAATTTCGATCAAACCCAAAAGAATAGCTTTATACAGATTGTGTCTATATCAACAGATCAAACCCAAATGAATTTCACAATATCAAGAGACTCCACAATTCAGTAGCCAAAGGATTTATCAACAGATTCCTAAAGTAATCACGTTGCTTTGCAATAAAAAAAGGACAATCAAAGATACAAACAGTATACTTGAACAACTAGACAGTGAAGTTGTTTTTGTTCACGAACCCACAAAGCATGGAAAAGGTAGCAGCAATACCTTAATCACGAAAAAGAGTTGTTTATCTTCACAAAGAGCTGTTCATCTTCTCTAGCAGACAAAAAAAATATGTGAAAAGTCTGATGGGTTAGGGTGAGATTGTTTATATGGTTTGGTATTTATACCTCCCACTAAAAAGTCACACAAAATCCTAATTAAAAAAAATCTTTTGAAATTAGCAAGTTTTTGAATATCAAAAGACTTTTTGTTACTTGCTTAAAATCCTGATTGAATACCACTAGATTTGGACACCCTCTTTAAAAAATCCTAATAGTCTTGATTAAATACCATAAGACTTGTTTAGATTATTTAAAAGTCTTAATTAAATACCACAAGACTTATTTATCCCAAAATAGTCTTTTAAAATCCTAATTGAATACACCCCCCTAAGTTGACTTTTACCTTAAAAGAAATATCAATGAATTACTCAATATAAATTAAAATAAACTAACAAAAAAATAAATTATCAGGTTTGTGTTGCATCATATTTTTGGTTCTTACGGTTAGGTGTGGACATAAATCACTGAAACTTTAATTGAGATTCAGTATTTGAAGATATTTGTAATTATTGAAATTAAACTCTAAAAATACTGAATCGAATACCTAACGTCCACCTGTACTCAACGAATGAAATACATTTATTTTGATATTCCTTCTTGAGCTTCTATTTCTTCCGTTAAAGGAAATTCCAACACCTCTCTCCTAAGTATCACTCGTCCCAAGAAGTCTCAGTTATAGAGCATTTTGCAAGACGAGCTTGCCTCAATAAGTCAGAGTCGCTCCCCATCAATCCTTATTTCACTACTTTCTATAATGAATTATTCGCCATATTTATGGATAACATTAACGAGTGATTCGGTCATTTGGATGTCTTGATTGAACTATGACGCTAAGTTCATAATGTTAGGGATTGAGAGTGAAGATCTAACCTCTATATGTGATTTATCTAAAAGCTAACATATCAAATGTTGGAAAAAGTATGAATATATATTGTCAAAACATCTTTTCCTTCAATACGTAATTACCGAATAATTGTATTGAAGTTTGATTTAACGAACAAAAGTTTGATTTACCGGATCAAACTTTGAAACTTTGAAAGTTTGATATTTGATATCTCTTTTCAATTATAAAAATCAAACTTTAAAATATCAAATCGGATACCGAACTTCCACTCCTAAATACCAGTAGTACAAATATAATTTGGAATTGCAACTGGTATCACTTTAGGAAGGGTCCTTTAGAATTCATTTATTTATTTATTTTTTTGCCCCCAGGGGCACAGGCGAGTTGATAAGTGGCAAGGTGATTGGGGTACAACCACTCTGACGTCGCGGGTTCGAATCCGTGTGGTGACAGTCTTTGCTGAAATATTGCATGAAAGTACATTCGTTTGGGTTCGTGTCCCGTTGGTCCTCTCCCTTGCGGGGACTGCCACTCGCGCATATCCCTCGATTTACATCCCACCTGGCCAAGGGGCCTCTGGTACAGGTGCAATTGGGGGGGGGGGGGGTTTCGCCTTCGGGACTTTTCCCTTCACAAAGAATTCATTTATTTTTATTAATATTAATATTAAGACGTCTAAATCTGAATGTATATCTAAATATTAAAATATTTAAATTTAATATATGAAGAAGTATATTAAGATTTAAATATCTAAACCTGAATATACATTTATTAAGATATTGTATTAATATTTGATTACTAAATAATTAAAAATATTTTTTTAACATCTAAATATATAAATTTGTCTTTATATTAAATTTAAATAAAATATTAAATTAATTTAACTCTATATAAATAAAATATTTAAACAATTATATGGAGGTTGGTGGTGATGATGACAGTTTGGGTGTTGATTTGGGATTATGTTTGCTAATGGTGGTGGTCGTGGTTATGGATAGTAGTTAGTAGTGATGGTGGTTGCAATAGTGATTAATAGTGGTTGTTGATCGCGTTAGTTGGTGGTGATAGCTAATAGTCGTGGTGTAAGATACCGATAATGGTGGTAGTGAATGATAACGATGGTTGACTATATATAGTAATGGCTAATGGTGGTTATTGTTAGTAATTATCAGTGATGTAATGGTGGTTAGTAACGATGTTTGTAAATGACGACTAATGATAGTAACAATTGATTATGATGATTGCGACAATGGTAGTTGTGGGTGGCGGTAATAGAAAATGATGGACGAGGGCAGAAATTAGTGGTGAAAGTAGATTGGGGGTAGTGGTATGTTATCTTCGTAAATCTTTGAATAAACATCTTATTGATATAATAATTCAAATCTATTAAGTGGTTGTAAAATTAAAATATCAAATACTCTTGATGATTAAGAAGATCTAAAAAAACAGATAAATTTAATGATTAAGATATGAATAATTAAAATTAAGACATTTATTAAGTGAAAAAAATATAGACCCTAGTTTGCTCCAAAGCAAATACAATTTAAATTTTGATGTGTTAATAGTTTTGACTTGGTTTGATTTTGAGTTTAGAAAGATTGGCAATATGTGATTTTCTTTGATACTATATATTAAAAATAAATACTAGTAATGAGTACTTATTTACTTTACAAATTCAATAAACCTATTATTATTTTATTTTTTTTTTGCAAAAGGAGCAACACCCCCTAATCAAAACAAAAGTAAAAAAAATACATGCCCACTACAAAAAGAATTTCTATTTTAGATGAAAATGAAAAGGGCTGATGTCGGACTGTCTACCCACGGAGAAAGAGAGTGACAAAGTAAGATGCGTAGCTCTAACGAATCTTTCCACTTTAAAGTTTTGTCCGAAGAGGGAAAAGATTGAAGCCTGTTTTTTTTTTTTTTTTTGTAAGAGAAGGAACTAAGCAGTGCTAATGGATACGGGCAGTAGTACAAGTAGCAGCAGTAGTAATAGCAATGGCGTGATAGTTACTACTGCTGAAAAAAGAAGAATGAGAATAGAAAATCCCTTTACTTTGAAGGTGGGTCAAGTATTTACTGGCTTTGGCATTGGCTGTGGTATTGGAATTGGTGTTGGTCGCCCCTTAAATCTAGGTAAACATCACCCCTTCTCATTTCTTCCCATTCAAACCAAGAAAATAACATGAAATTTGAAGATTTTTGGAAACCTAAAGAAGGGGAATCCAAGAATTCAAGTAATTCGTTTGGTTTGTTGTTTATTAATGGCTTGAATGTGTAAAGATGAAATCTTTATGTTTGTTGGTATTCAAGTTCTGTATTTTTTTTGCTGTTAATGTAATGCTGCATTGTTTGGTTACTTCTAACCCAGCTTAAAACCCAATAAATCCAAGTAATTTATTTTTGGGTTTTAAGTTTATCCATGGTGTGTGTGTGTGTGTGTGTGTGTGTGTGTGTTTGTTAATGGAGTAAAAGAAACCAAGAAAATAACATGAAATTTGAAGATTTTTGGCCCATTCACCAAAAAGGAAAGAGAGGACAGCAAGAAAAGAAACCCATGAAATTTGAAGATTTTGGGAAATCTAAAGAAGGGAAACTCAAGAATTCAAGTAATTCATCTTTGGGATGTAATTTTGTTTTGTTGTGTTGTTTATTGACTTGAATGTGTAAATATGAAATCTTTATGTTGTTTGGTATTCAAATTCTGAATGTTTTGTGCTGTTGATGTAATGCTGCATTGTTTGGTTACTTCCCACCTATGTTGCTCGGACTCTTCGAAAATGTTGCTGCACCCATGTCGGATACACCAAAATACACTGCTTTTGGAGGAAGACATTTTTGAAGAGTCCGAGCAACGTAGCTTCCAACCCAACTTAAAACCCAATAGTCCAAGTAATTCATTTTTGGGTTTTAGGTTTGTCCATTGTGTGTATGTGTGTTAATTAAGTAAAAGCTTAAAGTTCAAATATTTAAGCTGTTCGTAATGGTTGGTATACTTTTCCTGCCTGTTTTGTGCTGTTTGATGTAAATAAGGGTTGTTTTGGTTAATGTTCTCTGTTTAGGAATTATTTGCCTTATCACACCAAGTAAACACAGAGTTAAGGAATGTTCGAAACTGATATGCACATATTATTTAGCCTTGCTAATCATCCTCCTTAATGCATTTTCGTTATTTGCTCTTATTGCGTTATTCTTTGCTAAAAGAGGATTCTCAGCAATCCATTTTTTCGGTTGTATTTGTACTTAGGCTCTAGCCATTAGTGATTGGATTGCATGCCGGGGTTGTTACAGATAACAAAGTTGCAGGCTAGGGGTTAATGCTCCTTTAGATGCTTTTTCATTGAAAGAACCAATTAGTGTACTCTATCTAAAAGGATTGATGCTCTTAGTCGAATACTATTGAAAACAAGCGTCTTTGATCTGTTATATGATGGTATGCATGGATATACATGATGTGCAATTGAGCAGCCTAAGTGGTGCAATTTGTGTGGTTTATCAGATTGCCGTTTGTGTGGTCACGTTATAATATTGATGTCAAGTGCAATGTAATCCTGTTCAGACTATGTGCTGTTGGGTCTATTGGATCCCTAGCATTAAAAAAAAAAGGGCAGCCCGGTGCACTAAGCTCCCGCTATGCGCGGGGTCCGGGCAAATTTAAATTTGGAATTCATCAATTTGGTCGAATTGGTAAGGTTGTAACTTATCAATTGGATTTTCTATCTTCGCTAGTTGTGAGGGCGAACAGGATTATGATATGAGATACTCTAAATTAAAGGACTTCCCCTTCTTTTACATTGATTTCTCTGTCACTAATTTACCTTTTTTTTTTAGGTGCAATACCAATGTTAAATCAAGTTATGAGTGCCACTAGAGGCGCAACAGATGCATTTTCTGGAGTTGGAAGACATGTTAATAGTACTGTATGTCAATTTGTTAAATTGTCTTCACATAATATTGTGATCTACTTAAGATTTGTTCTTTCAATTCTTATTTCTTTCTGTCTTTTCTATAGTTGAGGAAGGTAGGGGCAAAAAACATTGAAGCAGGCATTGGATGTGGAGTAGGTTTTGGACATGGTTTTGGAGTTGGTATGTAGACTTATATTTGCTCTGTTGAAGGTTATCTTTTTCTTTTTATTAGGTAAATTAAGATTTCATTGATAAATACATCCATTAGATGCTGAATTACAAGCTATAGCAAAAAAAAGGAGAGTTCCACAACAATTGAACCTTCTAGATGCATCCTAGGGAGTTAACAAAGTCAAGAAACTGAACAAAATGTTAAAGATTATTATGTTTTGCATTTAGGATGATTCATTTTGAAGTGGGGAAATTAGTAGACTACTGTGATATTCCTAACCACTTTGTGTGCACTCTTTACTTGGAGGAGATTGATCTGAATGAAATATCTCTTGCAAAAAGAACCTCTAGGCTGATTTGAGGTTTATTTTTTTGCCAAAAAAACATGAGAGATAGCATTTTGGTGGTTATTGGATTTTATCCAAAGGGGAAAAGATTTGGCGCTGAAAAGGTTTTTGAATTGTCCAGGTCTGCACAAATGTGACTGGCTGATGGCAGAACTCAGAAGAAAGGAGAAAGACACCGACCTAGGAATCCTGCTTCACAAAAATATTTTGAATTTAAATAGAAATATAACTTTTCCCTCTTTTCTTTCTTCTCCTTCAGAAAGTATAACATAAAACCATTAACATAAGATTGACTGCCATATGCTAAAATTGGAGTAGTTGCTTAATTAGTTTGGCCTTTTCATGTTTATTCGAGGCCATTTGCTAGTGGACTCATTTTCTCATGTTTCTTTTCCTGTAAATAATAACAATTTCTGTAGTTGTATCGACAGGGAGCGGTAGTTATTGAAACTTGGAAGTATACCTTGACTGAACTCACATATGTGAGATCAATTAGTGTAATCAACATTATCCTTATTATTAGCTCTCGTCTATATTTTAACATCATGCCATGTGTCATTCATATGATTGAACTATGTGTATGATTGAGATAAATAAAAAAGAAATAGCTGAATCACGGAAATTTTATGTTATAAAAGTTGTATTAGAAAGATTCATCTAAACAATTCCTTTGTTAAATAGCAAAATCTTGGTGATGCATGTCAGGTCTTGCTATGAAGCGCGGAGTGTTGGATCAGATTCAGTTGTATTTAGTTGTATGTATTCTTGACCATAGTTCATTGCTGCTACCACCTAAGATTGCCTTCTTCCTCCATACTTCCTTAAGTTTTAACATAACTTCTTTTAATCTGCAGCAAGCCATGACAAAATTAATGATGAAGTCTGGAATGTCTACTACCGGCTTATCTATTGGTCAAGGCATCCTTCCAGCATCCTTGCAAACTGGCATGAAAACAGTCAATGGAGCCTCTATTCAGAACCCACTGGGAATTGCCAATCCACCTGAAGTGAAGGTCCCACATAGTTCTTCTCCAGGCTTGCTTACAGATAGGAATATAAATTCTCCCTCTTCTCTTGAAAATGAAACTTCAAGAGCTAACATCAGCTCTTCAAATGCATCATATAGCAGCCGAACGGAGAAGGTTATTAGCAATTTTCTGCAGAGTCCACTTGTGAAAGACGAAGACAGTAGTACAGCAAATGAGCTGGTATGTGAAGATACACATTTCTTACAGCACTATAGGTTAAGCGTAATTTTGTGAGTCTCCTTGTTTTTGTTGTATATTGTGCTAAGAATGAGATTGAAAATTGTAGATGGAAATATGAGGTTGCTAATTATTAAAATATATAGTTCTAATTCCTGTACTTTATTTGCAGTCTGAGCGTTTGAGATCAGAGAACAACCTTCTTCATAGTGTAAGCTTTCACTTTGACTGTTTATTTTAGAAGCCAACTATAGCTGATTACACCACTTATTGATGATGTTCTTTAACAGAATATGACTTACATTGATAATCTATGTTTATATGGCATGTGAAGTACTGAAAATTATTTTGCTGCATTGTAGGTGTTGAAACACCAGCAAGTGATTGATGAGCTCATGCAGGAAAATGAAAAGCTTCGCCAGATACTGCTGAAAGACTTGAAAGTCTCGCCCGGTAAATTCCAAACCAGCTACTCTAGTGGAAGTAAGTTTCCAGGTCCTGAATGTTTTGAGTGCCGTAGAAAACAAAGTAGAAGACGATGAATGAATACAATATCTTTCTCTTTTTATTTTTTTCTACAAGATGAATGAAAGGAATATCTTACATTTTTAATCTACATCACCCAATCAATTAAATCAAGAAGCTGACCTGCTCTTTTTGACTTCCGAATTTGCTACTTATTTTTTGTTGTTGTATGAAAGCCTTTTGCACATGCAATTAGTTAGCATGTGGATTAGCTTAAAGCCTCTAAAATATATGTAGGATGCTGGAAACATATAGCTATTCTTGTTTGTGCAGTCTTCTACTTTCAGGTTTCTGTTGTGCGACCCCCCCCCCCCCCCCCCCCCCCCCCTCTCTCTCTCTCTATATATATGCACATATGAATCCTCAATGCATGTATATGTACTTGTTTCTGAAATTCATATACATCAAAGTCGAGTTCCAAAAAAGTAGTAGCGCTGGAAAGACGAGTAAGAACAGTGTCTTTTATTAAGCTGAGTGAAAATGTTACATCATACTGTAACAATTGATAACTGATAAACCTTCATCTGGCCATCCTCATCGTTCTTTAAAACTTGCGTACGCACATGAACCTTGAAAATCAAGGACAACATTAAAACAACAAATATTAGAATGCAATAAAGAATACACACTGGTAAATTATTTTTTGATCTACCACATGTTGAAGGCTAATGGCCATCAATTTAGAAGAGGAGTGCTACACTCCCAATCAGTGCTACCATGACCATGCTACTTCCATGCACAAAAGCACTTGATGGAATAAGTACCGATCCATCAGGTCCTGGAGCCGGTGCCGACACGGGCCCCTGTCCCATGGGTGTCGGGGGAGAGGCAGGCATGGAGGGTGCCATATCAGGTGCTGCTGGGGCTTGTGGTGAGCTAACTGATGGACCAGGGCTCATTGTTGGAGGAAATGCCACTGGTGCTGGTGGTGACAAACCGGAGGCGTGATGATTACCGGGGACGGGGCTGCAATGCTAGGTGGCATTGTGGGTGCTTGAGCAGCAGAGAGGGATAGAAATGTAAGGGAAAAGGAGAGCACTAACATGACACATGAGGAAGCCATGGCTCTCTTGTGAAAATCTTTTGTACTTCTTTGACAAGAAACTCGAGAGGATTCTTGAAAAGAATGTACAAATTAAGGTCTTTGAATAAGTTTTTGTTCTAAGGTATTGGTTTGAGGTAGATATACATAGAGAGGACAGAAACAAGGGCTGCATGTCCTGATTTTCCTTAACAAGTCTACTCAAGACTTTAATTTGCATAGTTTATCGTTGAGCACTCCTTTAATTATCTGTTGTAAATGCATACAACTTATCAAAATATAGAATCCAAGTGAAATTGATTTTGATACACGTGTTTGCACATGAATATTTCCCGAATAAAAAAAAACATTTTATCAGAAATAATTGACATATTACAGCTTTATCCAAACTTAACTTTGTGACATAGATTACAACACCAATCCGTGGGGTTTGCAAACTTAACTTTGCATTTCACTCGTTGATTTGGAAAATAAAACAACTGTTGAAGGCTTGAAGCACGAGTATTATTATATGGAATATGTCCTAATAACACAATCCATGATAGAATCATATCTTTCTTCATGCTTGCACGTATTTTGAAACTGGAAAAAAGGATCCAGTGCTTAACATTCGATCCTTTTAGACTTGCAAGTATTAGAGTCTTGAATTTGATTTTTGTTTCCGGGGAGGAGATTATTATACCACATAAACACACAGGAAAACACGATTTTTATTCCTTTTTTCAATTTTAAAGCCAAGTTATGTGCATGGAGAAGATTCTACGATTCAGCCAAATTTCAAGCGATAACTACAGGATTGTTTTTGTACATGTATTGAGATGCTTAAACTAGGACTAATATTAAGATAATCTGCCACAGTTAGAACTAGGAAGCCATTTTGCATGGATAGACTAGTATCCGCTGTAACTACTACACTACTTTTTATTTCTCCTCGGTATCATAATAACTTTACATTTAATGCCAAATAGGTCAAAGCTAAGTGCGAAATGTACAGTTTCAATTCAATTGACACACTATATCAGCTGAAACTTTAATAGAGATCTGCAGCAGAGTTAACTAGGACCAAATTCTAATATACTTATTCACTAGCAAATGAAATTGTTACACAAACTATGCTTCATCATTCTGGAGACTGAAGAGGTTTAGTTGACTCCACAGGTAAGAATACAGATAATTAAGTGTTTCAATTAATGTAGTGTTAATCAAGAGACGTTTAACAAGAAATAAAAGGTACTTTAGACAAATATTCTTATGAATAAGACTAGTGTGAAAACTTTAAAAGACATAATAGACCAAATGGAGTAATAAAGAAAGGATATTCATCGGATGTGATAATAAATCTAATAGTCTAGCCTCACTTTATTCTATCAACAACTAACAGACACTTCTGGTTAAACCTTTGAATATATCTCAGATAACAAGCAACCATCACAACAGAAAAACCTCAAGAGAGAAATGCCGTTGTTTCACTTAGACGTGTGCCAAAATACTCTGTTCAGGGCAATAACAACTCAAACGAGCTACAAAAGCACCTATGTCGCCAAAAGAAAAGAGCATATCGGAGAGAGATTAATGGTGATTTTGATGATAAAGTGGCTTCTTGAGTCCCACTGATTCCATTGGCATTTTTATACCATAGATTTATGCTTCTGTTTTCACGTAGAGGTAGTACTTGTATCTGCTATCATTTCTGTATGTTTCTTGAGAAGACATGCCCAGCAAATCCTCATCTTTGGTCTCTTAGAAGGGGTTGAGATGCAGAACCTGCAAAACGAAGCAACTTTCTTAGACGAGAATGGTTCATAATGTTCAAAATTACAAGCCAAACTTACAATCATTGAGGAATAGAGAACAAGCTACACGCCCTATCCTCTAAAAGGGAAAAATTAATATTTTGAAATACTAACTTCTTGCACGAACAAAGCAACGGCTCGCAAAATAGTATCTGAGAATATATCAGACTTATTCATTATACACCACATAGCGAATCAGTTCCAAAACAAAAGCAATTTCCGGAGATTTTAAGTGAACAATTGAAACTCTTTATCATAAGGTCCCTCCATAAACAAAGACTGCAAGATGAAAAAAGCATGTGCCAGCATACTAAACTTGTAATATTTTCTGGAGATTCCAACACCTGTGTGGAGGCTTTAAAGTTGTTTAAACTACAAATATTATCACAAAAGACGCTGAAAAGGGGTTAACCCCTGTTGCTGTCAGTTCATCCATCTTATCAATAGAAAACTATGTAATAATAGCATAAAAGCAAAAGTACAGAGTAAGATGCATTATTTAGTTGCAGTGTGACCCATTTTGCAGATTTAAATCTCCTAAAGAGTTCTAAATAAGAATTCTTAAAACAAATGGCAGTAAGTTAAGGATTGAAACATGTCTATGGGTGCTTTATATGAGCTTCAAATGGCAAATATGTACAGAAACAGACTATATTAAGTGGTAATGTATGAGAAGCAAAATGAAATGCAGATAGGATTCATTATTTGAAATAGCTTTTTCATAGTTGTCATATAATTATTACACAATGATGAAGCACCCTGAAAAAAATTCTATAATAACTAATAAGATTCACAGAACAAAAACAGATGTTAAAGCTACTCTAATATATCTGTAATTACGCACAAGCAATGAGAGGCATCTATCAGTATTTACCATGTCCTAATATTTTTTCTTGCATTGGTATTGCATTTAACACATTTTATACATTATGTGTGAGATATAAGGGGATCAGATATACATAAACAAAAGAACAAGTATTATCATTGTTTGATGTAAGATATTTTGCATAGCCCACATAAAAAAAAAAATAGTAATCATATACACCAATATACAGAACTCAGACTAAACTACTGCTCTGCATCGTGGTGTTATTTAAATTTTCATTCTTACTGCAAATGCTATAGCATATTACTGATCCAATACACCAAACTTGCACAGGGATCTAGAGCATGATTACAGCCTAAATTTGATAATTAAAGTTCCAAACTCCAATAATTTCCTCATTTACTCCAGGAGCCTATAAGCTACGAACATGAATACTTGGGAACATGAAATTTTCTTATACAGGTTACATCTATAATATCTCGACTAGAACTTTTATCATACATATACTCATATAAAAAGGATAAAAGATTTTGACTTCTCTTTTACCTTTATCAAAAGTACTATCTGCTTCCCCTTTACTCAACAACAATAAACCACTGTTCCAGATAATTAATTGTCACCAAGCTTAAACAGAAGATGACAGCAATAGTCATTTGTTACTTGTTTCTTGGTATAAAGGCGTTAGCAAGACATTCAAACAAAATACTTTTTCCCAAAAAGCCCAAAAGGAAAAAAAAAAAGGAGCGAATTGTACCATGTATCTTTTTCACTGTTGTGTGAACTAGATTAAAAAAGAAAATGTTTCTAATTCATCTCATCCTACTGCTCCAATGCTAAACTCAGTATGCTAATGTTTTAGCAAATGATATGCATATGCTCTGACACATTAACAGATTATGTCTTTGTAGTCGACTTTGCAGAGAACAAGAAGAAATGAAACAAGGAAATGTTACCTTTCTTAGAAAGAAAAAAGAAAGAAGAAGAAACGAAATAAGGATGATAGACACAGTTGAACAAATACAAAATGACAAACAGGCACATAAATGGAGACATATGTTACCTCCGTTATTGTGTTGTCCACAGGCTAGGCGTTTAGAAAACTTCTCACTAAGTTCAACAAGAACCAAACGAGATAGAAGAAGACCAGCACTAAGTGCACCAACAACAAGCATTATAAAAACTGCATCCCATCCTTTTGTTGAAAGAAACCCTGTCAAAAGAGGACCTAAAGCAGCACCCATAGATCCAGTACCATCAATAATGGCAGTAACTGTTGCAAGTGCTCGTGAATCTCCTTTCAAAGAGCTGTGAGTACCCAAATCTGCTGACACTGCAGTTGTTATAAGCGCATAAGGCCCATTAACAAACAACCCAGCTATCATCATGAGAAAAATGTTCATGAACTTTGATGCGCCTCCATATTTGCGATACAAAAGCATGGAAGGAATCGCTGCATACATGAAGCTGGCTGCTGTAGTAGCACGGGCATCAAGCTTGTCAGATAAATGGCCAGCTAGAATTCCACCAACTATACCTCCAACATCAAACAGAGCAGAGAGATTCCCAGCAGATTTCACTGAAACATACTCTCCCCCTATAGCTGTAAAAAGATCATCAAGAAACAAGATGAGGAACATGACTATGGTGTCACTTGGAAATATACAATTAATAAAAAAATGACAATGAATCTTCAAAGTAGAATGAAAAGAAAATAAGATAATTATTCTAGGTATTTTAAAGTCATCATGTAAATTTAATATCTTCATTACTTCTAAAAGATAAGGGGAACAATTGCAACAAATGGAAAACTGTTACTTTGTAGTTAGCACCTGAGAAACATTTGACATCAAAGCAAATATATAACCAACTAACACGTCTAACAAGCCTCTATCAAGATGTGAATTATGAAGTTGAACTAGAAACACTACTTTGCCAGTACTTTCCTGCTTCTCACTTAAGGTGGTCTGTCTAGAAGCCATTGTGCAGTAGAATGTAGTGTCAGAGTTGTTTGCTAGCAGGCCAGAACTAAAGAGCGTATATGAAATTCTACATATGTTGGTATGCTGATGCAACATGGCCCTTGTCCTGTACGGGTTCTCATCCTTTTTGGGATTTCAGAAAACAGGGTAAGGAGAAGCTGATCACAAGAGAAAGAGTGACACTCCTGTATGCAATGTAAATATAACAAATAGAAAAACACAATCAGTAGCTCGATTTTCCATTAGAAGCATAGACTACAGTGCAGCTACATGTTCCTTAATCAGATGAAACGTTAGAAAGATGGAACGTGTATTTACCACTCAGGAAGAGTCAGAGTTAGCAGAAACAACTACTTCATTTGGAGATTTAATAGAAATGCAGATTTGAACACTTCTTTTTCTTTTTATGAGAATTTCTTTCCTGTTTCAACACTCAAAAGCTCCATGATAGAAATTCCCTACCTTATCAGCAATGGACACTTCTAAATACCTCATAGAAACAAAAATTATTACAAATGAACCTGCAAATAGAAAAAGTAACAGCCATGAAAACTAACTTCAAAACTAGGTAATACCCTTTTAGATAATCGTCCAATCTGTAAGTTTCTAGGACAGCTTTAATACGCCAGAACAATGCCTAAAGCACACAAAGAACCAAGTATAGCAAACGATTCATAAATGTAAGCAGTGATACCTGTTCGACTAAGGTAAAACGGCAACCAGTACAAAAATGTGTATGCTACCAGCTTTGAGAAGAAAAGGCACAGTGCAAATGGAATCACTCCTGGTATTAAACAAGCATCAATAAGACCAACACTTGTCCTACTTCCCGAACCAACCCGAGGGACATTATAACTCTGTCCATTTTCACCCATATTTTCTTTCACTCTTTGAGCTTCTTCATCGTTAATCGGAGACAATGAATCCTCACTAGACGGTCGATTAGGACAAGGAAACCCAACATCTTCTGGATAAGCAGGCAATAACAAGTACACCATTATCCCTGCAAAAAATATAAACCCTCCCGGTACAATAAAAGACCAACCCCATCCATATTCCAAGACACCAGCAGCCATAAGTGATCCACTAATATTCCCAACAGAAGTATGAGCATTCCAAATACCCATAATTAATCCCCTTTTCCTTTTACCAAACCAATTACCAATAACAGCAACAACAGAAGGCCACCCAGTAGCCTGAAACAACCCAGCAACCATTTGCATAAGCAAATAAAACCAAAAAGCATGTACTTTCCAAAAATAACCCATACCAAATAACCCCACAAATATCCCACTTCCTATCATCCCAGTTGTTAAAAACAACCTTAAGTCCAATGAATCCCCTAAATGTCCAGCTACATACATTCCTATCGAATAACATGCTAGAAATGCAACATCAATTTCACCCAATTTCGACGTCCCATCATCATCATTAAATGGTTCCCAACCTTTTTTTCTTGATTTACCTAAATCAGTTGGACCCAAAGTTTCTTTCTTTGCGAAAATTGGACCAATAGGCCATGGATTTGAAAATGTTTCGTTGAGAAATGGGTGTGGATGTAAAACACTCTTGACAATACTACTAGGTTTTCTTGAAGCATGATAGGATGTATAAGCTATGAATGTGATCAACAAAACCACGTATTTATACGTCTTTAAACTCCAATCTTTCCTTCTCATGCTTCTAATTAGCAATATCCCAGGTGGGTTTCCTCTCATTAAATCATTATTATTCCCTGCCATTCTCCAAAAAAAAAAAAAAAAGCCCTAGAACCCGAAATCAATGCAAATTTCACCTTATAACCGCGTTGATCAGAAACAACTTATCTGTACTAACAAATTTTTTTGCAGAAAGATCTTGAACCGATATTGGGAAATTTACTGAACCGGGTTCAAATTGGGGAAACAAATTCACCCATAATTTCATCCAATTTGCGAGTTTTTTTTTTTTTTTTTTGTGTGATATTTGATAGAGAAAATGGAGGGAGAGAGTGATGACGTGAAGGAAAGGGAAAAGACACGTGTCAGTGTTGGGAGGATTTGAAATTCTGGTGCCACGCAAAACCGTTAAGAAAGAAGGGCCAATGAGGACCTTATTTTATTTGTCATCTCAGCATGATTAAGGCGGCAGTTTTTTGGCTATATAAACGTGCTTTGAAAGTTCCAAGAAATTGAATTATTAATGTTTCGGCTTTCTATAAGTGGTTTGTTATCTCAAAAAGATAGTCTACGTGGATAGATATAGTGTGTGTTTTCGATTAAATACAAAATTTCAGCCAAAAAAACTCGGCTCTTTGTCATACTATAATACTCTATTCTCTACAATATCAGTTGTAGTTTTGCGCTTTCATGAATGAAATAAATTTATGGAAGCATCTATCTCAATCTTCTTTATTTTATCGCCTTCAGCTTCTTTCTTTTTCAAAAAAAATAAAAATAGTTGAAGTCATCAAAACAAAAAACGTAACTAAATAGTCAGCGAGCCGTTCAATGAGACCCAAAGACCAAGAAGAATAAATAAGCAAAGGGAGGGCTTCTTCCTTCAACAGAGATAATGCTTAATCTTCTCCTTCCTGGTACTCTTGAATAAGGCAAGGCTTTCCTCTACTATATCAGTATACTGTCCCTCATTCTTTGCTTTCGATATGTGATATATCATTGCACCTCATAATGCCGCCCACCACCTTCTTCTTGAATTTTTCTAGTGATTGCTTCTTATGATTTCCAGAATTGTCCTCAACTCGCCAGAAGGTAAGTATATATTAGATCACTGCATCAGTTCTTTCCTTACAACAACAATAAAATCACAATCAACAAATAAATGCTGGCTAGTCTCTACCACCTGTGCTTGACATAGACAGCAACTTGCAACATCAACAGGAATATTCAGAAGTATGAATCTTGCCTTGGTTAATAGTCGATGCTGTATAACAAGCCACATTATGAGCCTGTATTTAGGTGGTGACACAGAATTTCACACAAGGCCTGCAATATCCAACTTAGCTCTGATGCCAATCAGCTCCAAATATTCTTTGAGATAGAATATTTCCCATTTTCAGTTAGTAAAAACTGTCCATGGGCATATCAAGTCTTCATTTTATCCTTCAAGGCATTCAATTCCTGCAGTATCAACTGCTATCCAAAGAAGCTTTGTGAGTCCAAATTGTGGCATCTTTAATAAATATCCCATAAACCCATTTTAAGCACAATAATTCCTTATTCATGAATAATTGTCACAACAACTTGTCCATTAATGTCAAATTTCAGATGCGACATCCTTTAATGTTCAGACCACCTTGCTTCTTTGGGAAGCATACTATCTCCCAAGAGATAAGCGGGATCTTCCTCTTTTCAGTGGTTGTCTACCTCTTTAACAATGCTTTATGAGAGGATAAAAACAGACCATGTACTGCCCCATAAGTAATCTCTACATATCTTGTCTACCTCTTTAACAATGCTTTGTGAGAGGATAAAAACAGACCTCAAAAATTTTGTATAGAAAACAAAACTGCTATAATCACCTGAAGCCTTCTTGCATAGGAGAGTTGCTTAGCATATGTAGTCTTACTTTTGCTAGTGATCTTGTCCACTAGCTGGTGGCACTCAAGCTTAATCTATTTCTTTGATGATAGGGGAAGCCAAAGATATCTTATTGGGAATTCTCTCTGTGTGAATTCTGTCAAGTCAAGCAATTGTTGATTCACAACATCAGTCATACCTGCTAAGAATAAACTTGATTTCTCTATGTCGGCCACAAGTCTAGTAGTTGCACTAAAGTGTGCTAGGGCCTCTTTTAGTCTAGATTAGGGGTGGCCTGTGGGCCGAGTTCGGGGCGGGGCGGGATCGGGTTTTTCCGATTTTTTTTTTTTTTTTTTTTTTTTTTTGCATTTAATTTTTAAAAATAACATATATAATAAACAACTCAATAATTGAACAAGATAGTGTAATAAAAACATCTCAATGCTGTTTTTGTGCCTCTTATATTATTTAATAGAAATCTGATTTTTTTGTAATACAATTTCAAAATTGCAACTTTGTTGCGTTGAAAGTAAGGGTGGCCAGTGGGCCGGGACGGCCCGAGCCCGACCCGAGCCCGTCCCGGTCCTGAGTAAAAAAAAAAAATGGTAGCGGGACTCGAACTCGGGACGGGGCAATGTCTCGTCCCGCCAGACCCGAGCCCGCCCCAGGCCCGCCCTCCCCGAGCCCGTCCCGATCCCGCCCCCGATCCCCCTTTGCAAATATAACCGTTGCACCAACGACCATTTTAGATTTTGGCCGTTGGGCAATGGCCATTTTTGGCCTCCCCCACCCCCTACCCCTTAATATTTATTTTTAACCCATAAGTTAATATATTTACACTTTAACCCAATTTTCCAACTATAAATAACTCATTTTCTCTTTATCTTTCTCACAAATCTTCCTACAATCTCTCTAATCTCTCAATATATCTCTCTACAAGTCTACATTGTTTACTAAATATTCAATTCTATTTATTCATTTCATTAAATTATTATTGTCTGTTTATTTTATTTAGCGCACTTAATTTTATTATCTTTAATTATTTATTATCATAATTAAAATAGAAGGATTAAGAAGTACGTTTAAGGGTAAGGGTAAGGGTGCTTCTTCTAGTAGGGGCAACCAGGGCAAGGGTACTTCTTCTAGTCATCTTATTCCTACACAGGATGATTTTGTTGATACTCAACATTTTCCTACAATACCATTAGATTTAGACGAGGAGCTATTTTATGGAACTCAAGAAGACTTTAATTTAGACGATGATCTAGATGATACACCCACTAATGTTGATGACAACACACCCACTAGTGCACCTTCAACTGAAATACCTCCTATTCCCCCTAGTATGAGACGAGGTCCAGCAAAACGACAATTAAAATCAGATGCATGAACATTTTTTGATAGGGACGTAGAGAATCAAGTAGCTATATGTAAAATTTGTAAAAATGTTTTAAAATTTAAAACTGGAAAAGGTCACGGTGGGACGGGGGGTTTAATTAGACACGTAGTAAGTGCTCATCTAGCTAGGTATGCCCAATAATAGGCTTCAAAACCGGGTGCGCAAACGCCCGCTCCATCGAGACAAGGTTCACATACTGATACTGTCCCGGACCAAGTACATGATCAAATTAACCCTATGACGGGGGGAATTGTAGGCCCTAAATACAATAAACATAGAGATAAGGAAGCAATATCAAAATTAGTTGTTGTGGAGGGTTTGCCTTTTTCATTTCCTTCATCTCTCAGTTTTATTCATTACATTAGAGATATATGTAATCCTGCTTTTAACAGTTTTCCTATATCAACTGTTAAAAGAGATGTATTTAAATTCGCGCATGAATATCAACAATATTTACGTTATTCATTATATCATTTTAATGGCAAAGTATCTATCACGTCTGATATAGGTCGTAGTACTAACGACCGTGATTATTTAACTGTAACTTGTCATTGGATAGATTATAAATGGTCTATGCAAAAACGTATCTTAGCGTATAGATATATAGATGATAGTCACACTGGTACTTTTATTGCAAATAATATTTATCAAGTGTGCCATTATTACGGAATAACCGATAAAATTATGACTATTACATTAGATAACGCTTCTTCTAACAATTACGCAATTACAATTTTAAAAAATAGTTTAACTCCATCTTTTCCAGATCATTTTCATATAAAATGCGCGTGCCATATATATAACTTAATTGTAAAGGATGGTCTATCACTTTTTGAAGACATTCTTAGTAAAATACAATTTGCTATAAACTTTATTTTTAAAAGTAATAAAGTACAACGAAGAAAAGAATACAAAAAAAATTGTCACGATTGTGGACTACCTTTTAGAAAAATTCCACAAGAAGTATCCACTAGGTGAAATTCTTTATACGAGCAACTACTTGTTGCTTATGACTATAGAAAACCTATAACTTTATTTTTTAACTCTCATAATCAAAATCCAGCTGATATGATTGTAGATAGTGATTGGGTAAAAATTTCCGAACTTATTGTATTTTTAGAGAATTTTTTTCAAGCAACAAAGAATTTTCCGGTATATATTATCCTACTATTTCAACTATGTTGTTTTATATAACTCTAATATTTTTATTACTTAGTGAATATATGGAAAAACCATCTTATATGGCAGCTATTAAAAAAATGTTTATCAAAATAAAAAAATATTTTATTCCTATTCCCACTATTTATATTATTGGTTCTGTATTAAATCCGACTATTAAAATAGACGGTACTAAATCACTAATTGAAACTATTTACTTTGTATAGAAGTACTACCACCTCCAAGTCCCAAAAATCTAAATCACCCACCACCTATTGAACAAACTAAAGAAGAAGTGTTGTCTAGCGTAGAACACCAATGCAAAAAAATATTTAGGTTTTATCAACAAGAAAATGCTAGTAACTTACCGGCTTCCATACCATCTTCTTCATCTTCAACACAACCTCACAAAAGACATGCTGTTTCTGCGGCTAGTATTGAAAACCTCAGAAATAAAATGTGCGGCCATACCTCTACTAATAATCAAATTAGCGAGTTGAATATTTTTGTTTTGCAGGGTTCTGTACCATACCAAGAAGTTATCAATGAAGATGGACATGAAGACTTGCTGAAATACTGGAGGGGGAATGAGAAGACCTTTCCGACACTTTCATTGATGGCCCGAGATGTTTTGAACATTCAAGCGTCATCAAGCTGCGTCTCGAAAGCGCTCTTTCGCCGGCAGATATCAAATAAGAGACCACAGACACTCATTAGCCGGAGACAGCTTGGAAATTGCAGTATTATTCAGAGATTGGATACGAGCGGAGTGGAGAAGGTGCGGTCAACCGATATCAACGAAAAGAAGACGAAAACTACAACGAAATCTTATCCGAAGGTGGTGGAAGCGACGTGGATCAATTTGACCAACAAATACCAATTCCAACCGAAGAACCACAGGAAATTATCAAGCAATTAGAACATGTTTTTTTGAGAATGTAATTTTTTTAATTGCAATTTTATTATGTAATTTGCAACTTTTGGACAACACCACAAAGTTGCAATTTCGACAATTGTATTTGTATTACAAAAAAATCATATGTCTATTAAATAATATAAGAGGCACAAAAACAGCCTTGTGATGTTTTTATTACACTATCTTGTCTTGTTTATTGAGTTTTTTTTATACATATGTTATTAA
This sequence comes from Anisodus tanguticus, assembly GCA_034509755.1. Taxonomy (NCBI): domain Eukaryota; kingdom Viridiplantae; phylum Streptophyta; class Magnoliopsida; order Solanales; family Solanaceae; genus Anisodus; species Anisodus tanguticus. Next base: position 19,437,811 of record CM067551.1, on the reverse strand, counting down.
AAAAAAGAAAAGGAAAACCCACCGGAACCCGCCCTGATCCCGACCCCGACCCGACCTCGCCCCGCCCCGATTCCGACGTGATCGGGATCGGGATCGGGACGGGACTAGAGCAAGTCCCACCAGACCTGACCCCTCCAGAGCCCCCAGACCCGACCCCGACCCCTTCGCCCGTCCCGCCCCGACCCCAACCCCGCCAGACCCGGCCCGCCCGACCCGAGCCCGGCCCACTAGCCACCTCTAGTTGAAAGTTGTAAATAACATAGTAAAATTGCAATTAAAAAAATCACATATTTATAAACATCTTTTCTAGTTTCTTTACAATGTCTTGTGGTTCTTCGGTTGGAATTGGAATTTGTTGGTCAAATTGCTCGACGTCACTTCCACCTCCATCAGATAAGATTTTGTTGTAGTTTTCGTCGTATTCTTCGTCGATCTCCTGTTGACCGCACCTTCTACGCTCCGCTCGTATTCAATCTTTGAATAAAACTGCAATCTCCGAGCTCTCTCCCGCTAATGAGTGTTTGTGCTCTCCTGTTTGAATCTTCCGGCAGAAAAATCGCTTTCAAACGTTGTTGATGACGCTTGACTGTTCAACACGTCTGGGCCATATTTGATAGTGTCGGAAATGTCTTCTCATTCTCCCTCCAGTATTTTAGCAAGTCTTCACATCCTTCTTCATTGAGAACTGCTTGGTACGGTACAACACCCTGCAAAACAAAAACATCAAACTCGCTAACTTCATTAGTAGTGTACCACTAAATATTCTACTTTTAAGGCTTTCAATACTAGCCGCAGAAACATCATGCCTTTTATAAGGTTGTACTAAAGAAGAAGAAGAAGATGGTATGGAAGCCGGTTGGTTGCTAGCACTTTCTTGTTGGTAATACATATATACTTTTTTGCATTCATCGTGTATGCTAGACAAAACTTCTTCTTTAGTTGGTTCCTTAGGTGGTTGTTCATTTGGTTTTTTTGGAGTTGTAAGGTGGAAGTACTGCTATACAATCATAAATAGTTTCAATAAGTGCTTTACAACCGTCTATTTTAATAGTCATATTTAATACAACACCAATAATATAAATAGCGGGAATAGAAAAAAAATATTTTTTAAATTTGATAAATATTTTTTAATAGGTGCCTTATAAGATGAGTTTTCCATATATTCACTAAGTAACAAAAATATTAGAGCTATATAAAATAACATAGTTAAAATAGTAGGATAATAAATACCGGAAAATTCTTTAGTAGCTTGAAAAAATTTCTCTAAAAATAGAATAAGTTTTCAAATTTTTCCCAATCGTTGTCTATAACCATATCAGTTGGATTTCGATTATGGCCGTTAAAAATAGAGTTATAGGTCTTCTATAATCATAAGTAACAAGTAGTTGTTCATATAAAGAATTCCACCTAGTCGCTAATTCTTTGGGAATTTTTCTATAAGGTAGTCCACAATCGTGACAAGTTTTATTATATTCTTTTTTTCTTTGTATTCTATTACTTCTAAAAATAAAGTTTATAGCAAATTGTACTTTATTAAGAATGTCTTCAAAAAGTGATAAACCATAATTTACAACGAAGTTATAAATATGACACACACATTTTATATGAAAATGATTAGAAAAAGATGGAGTCAAAAGATCTTTTAAAAGTCTAATAACATAATTGTTAGAAGAAGCATTATCTAATGTAATAGTCGTTATTTTGTCAGTTATTCCATAATAATTGCAAACTTGATGAATATTTTCTGCAATTAAATTTCCGGTGTGCCTATCATCAATATATCTATATGCTAAAATATATTTTTGCATAGACCATTTATAATCTATCCAATGACATGTTACAGTTAAATAATCATGGCCGTTAGTACTACGGCCTATATCAGACATGATAGATATTTTTCCAGAAAAATGATATAATGAATAACGTAAATATTGTTGATATTCATATGCAAATTTAAAAACGTCTCTCCTAACAGTTGATCTAGGAAAATCGTTAAAAGCAGGATTACACATATCTCTAATGTAATGAATAAAACCAGGAGATGAAGAAAATGAAAAAAGGCAAACCCTCCACCGCAACTAATTTTGCTATTGCTTCCCTATCTCTATGTTTATCATATTTAGGGCCTACAATTCCCCCCGTCATCGGGTCATTTGACCCTGTACTTGGTCCGGAGCACTATGTGAACCTTGTCCCGACTGAGAGCGCATTGGCGCACCCGACTTTGTGGCCTCGTATTCATCCCACCTAGCTTTGTGAAAGTTTTGTACATGTGTCAATAAACCTCCCGTCCCACCCTGACCTTTCCACATTTTAAATTTATAAACATATTTACAAATTCTGCATCTAACTACTTGATTCTCTTGGTCTCTATAAAAAAAAATCCCATGCAGCAGATTTTAATTTTCGTTGTGTAGGGCCTCGTCTCATGGTAGGGGGATTATGAGGAGTTCCAATTTCAGTTTGAGGTGCACTAGTGGGTGTGTCATCTTAATTATCTTCTAAATTAAAGTCTGTTGAGTTGTATAATATATTTCATTGTCTAATGGTATATCATTAAAAAATCCAGTTTCATCATATGAGTATAATCAATCAAATCATCATGTCTAGGAATAGGATGATTAGAAGAAGTACCCTTATCCTTGTTACCCCTACTAGAAGAAGCACTTTTACCCTTACCCTTAAACATACCTCTTAATCCTTCTATTTTAATTATGTAAATATATAATTAAAGATAATGAAATTAAGTGCGATAATTAAAATAAAGTAAATATAATAATTTAAAGAAGGAACGAAGGTACCAAACGCCAACGTAACATCGACGTGTAATCGAGGTTGAAAATTGAAACTTTGCTCGATGGATGATCCTCAAACTAGTTACCAACTTCACTCCCAATTTTTGAACTTTGATAAGTTATACAAATGAACAAATAAAATATAATATTTAGTAGGAAATGTAGACTTGTAGAGAGAGATAGATTGAGAGATTGTACGAAGATTTGTGAGAAAAATGAAGAGAAAATGAGGTATTTATAGTTGAAAATTGAGTTAAAGTGTAAATATATTAACTTAGGTGTTAAAAATAAATATTAAGGGGGTAGGGAGAGGCCAAAAATAGCCATTGCACAACGGCCAAAATATAAAATAACTGTTGTGCAGCGGCCATTTTTGCAAAGGAGAGGGGGCGGGCGGGACCGAGGCGGGTCACGCAGGATCGAGTCTGGGATGGGACGAGTCCAAGTCCCGTCCCGTGCCCATTTTTTTAGGGGGGGATCGGGGCGGGGTCGGGACCGGGCCAACCCGACCCACTGGCTAGCCCCTAGTCTAGATACAGACTTCACTTTCCATTTACAAAAAATCATTAAATCATTAGCTAAAATGAGATGGTTCAGTCTAAGAGCCTTGCATATGGGGTGAAACTTAAAATATGGCAACAAGCTTATAGTCTTAAGGGCTCACTACAAAAAACGCTATGTTTGCGGAGGTTAATTTTACGTTTAGCGGAGGTTAGCAACTCCCGCAATCTACTGTCACGTCGGTCCGTAAAATCTCCGTAATAGTGTTTGCCGTTAGTTGTTTTCTAGCGGAGGTTAAATTTATAGGTTGCGGCGGTAAAAAATCCCCACAATTCATAACATTGATTTATTTAATAATTATTATTTAAAAGGTTACTGGGGTTAAAACTCCTGCAATTTATGTATTTACAGGGGTTACAACCCCGGAAGTTGAACAATTCTACCTGCATTTATAACCTCTTTGAAAGAAATAATCCCTTCATTATTTTCATTGATTGAAAGAGTATATATACGTTTACATATTTTCATAATAGGAGAATCCTATTCCTATTCTACTTCTAAAACCTTATTCTACTTGGATACTAACTATACAATTATGGTAATAAAAATATTATTTTAAGTGTACAATACTAATTACATTACAATATTACATAAACTAGGATACTAAAATACTACCTAATTCTACACGGTACAAGGGAAATCCGAGAACCAATATACATAGGATATACACGTGTATATCATGTATATCCTATGTATATTTAACACATACCCGCAATCATAGCGGGCGGTCTTCGAACGCTGAGACTGTCCCTAAAATCTTCAAAAAGGATCGAGGGAAGACCCTTTGTAAAGATGTTGACAATTTGATACCTTGACGGGATATGACAGACGCGTACCTGACCCCGAGCAACCTTTTCGCGGATAAAATGAATGTCCATTTCGATATGTTTAGTGTGTTGGTGCTGAATCGGATTACCAGAAAGGTAGATGGCACTAACATTATCGCAATAAACCAAGGTTGCCTTATGAATAGGACAATGAAGCTCCAACAACAAATTATGTAACCAACATGATTCTGAGACCACATTAGCTACCCCTCGATATTTGGCCTTGGCACTGGATCGGGACAATGTCGACTGACGTTTCGCAGACCATGAGACCAAGTTATTGTCGAGAAACATACAATAGCCAGATGTAGATCGTCTGGTGTCCGGACAACCACCCCAATCAGCATCCATATACAAGACAAGTGTGAATGTCGAGGAGGGATATAAACGCAAACCATAGTCCAGCGTACCCTGAATATACCGAATGATGCGTTTGTGTGCATTTATGTGCTCAGCTCTGGGATCATGCATAAACAAACACACATGTTGTACAACATACGTAATATCTGGCCTCGTGAATGTAAGATACTGAAGGGCCCTTGCAAGACTGCGATAGCGGGTCGGATCCTCGTATGGTACGTCGGCCGCGACACTAAGCTTGGGCTTAGTATCAACTAGAGTGGAAGTGGACTTACAGGATGACATCCCAGCCCTCTCAATGATCTCAATTGCATACTTCCTTTGAGATAAGAACAACCCACCTACATGACGAGTGACAACAATTCTCAAAAAATAACTCAAGGGCTCCAAGTCTTTCATAGCAAACTCAGAGTTGAGCATTGTCATGATATACTGGCATAAGACATCGGAAGAGACAGTCAAAATAATATCATTCACATATAACAAAATATAGGCCAAGGACGAATCACGACGGTAGATGAACAAGGAATTATCCGACATGCTATGAGTGAATCCAATAGTCGACACATAGTTGACAAACCGCGTATACTAGGCCTGTGGAGACTGCTTAAGCCCATATAAGGACTTCTTCAACAAACATACATGATAAGGATTTTGGGATCCCTAAATCCCAAAGGCTGATGCATATAGACTGTTTCCTTGAGATCACCATGTAGGAAAGCATTCTTTACATCTAACTGATGAATAGGCCATGCTTTCGAAAGAGCCAAGCTAAGTACAGTGCGAATGGTAGCCGGCTTGACCACCGGACTAAACTTCTCCCCACAATCCACACCAACCTGCTGAGTCTTACCATCACTCACAAGCCGAGCCTTATGTCGTGCAAATGAACCGTCTGAATTTTCCTTATAAGCAAAAATCCACATGGACCTAATATTATTAATACCAAAAGGACGGAGCACCAACTCTCACGTCTTATTATCAATAAGAGCATTTATTCATCGGTCATAGCAATTTTCCAAATCGGTCATTCAATGCAGACACAGGATTACGGGGTAAGGGTGATTTAAGAACATTAGAATTTAAGTTAAAATGTCTTTTCGGTTTAAAAATACCCCGTTGACTACGAGTGACCGGTCGATGACTCGGGGAAGAATGGGACCAATTTGGGGAATTTTCAGGACGTGGGACGGACTGGCCAATATGCAGTGGGCCTGCTGGCCCAAATCGGTAACTGGGAACAGTAATAAACGCTGGGACTGGACTCTGTGTAGAAGCAACAACTTGGCCAGAACTGGGCTGGGGAGGCGGCCCAGTTGTTGGACCATGATGTTACGGGAGAACCAACGGGTAGTGGGCCTGCTGGCGGATTTGGGGTGTGGGATACGTCCGGAAAATGGTGAATAATATACGGGGATATGCCATCATCCAAAAAATTATACGAACTAGGCACGGGAGTACTAACCTTAGCAAGCTGGAATTGAGTTTTATCAAAAAGTACATGGCGACTAATGATGATTTTATTAGATGACAAATCAAAACATTTGTAGCTACGATGATTAGACGGATAGCCCAAAAACACACAAGGGGTAGACCGAGCCTGAAGTTTGTTAATTGTGGTGAACGGAAATAATGGATAACACAAGCACCCAAGGACCCGAAGATGAGAATATGAAGGAGTCTTATTATATAAAATTTGAAGAGGGAAAGAATATGTCAAACCTTTGGAAGGAATTATGTTAAGGAAATATGTAGCCATTTGAAGAGCATGATGCAAAAAAGACGGGGGACGAAAGCATTAATCAATAAAGTCTGGATAATGTTATTTATGGTACGAATTTTGCGTTCGGCTTTCTCATTTTGTGAAGACGTATGAGGACAAGAAAAATGAAAATTGATCCTATTATTAGCGCAGAATTTCCGAAACACCCCATTGTTATATTCTTTGCCATTATCACACTGAATATTTTTGATTTCTCGTTCGAATTGGGTTCTAATGAATGCTCTAAATTTTAAGAATATAGAAAAAACTTGAGATGTTTTCGCTATCTGAAAAGTCCATAAAAACTTAGAATAATCATCCAAAAAGAGAACATAATATCGATGACCCAAAGAACTAAGAACATGAGACGTCCATAAGTCGCTATGAATAATATCAAATGGCATTAAAGTATGAGAATTTGAGTCTACAAATGGCAACCTAACAATTTTTCCTAAAGAACAAGACTGACAATTTGGAGTACTACTCGTACCCTTACATGAAATAAAATTATTTTTATCTAATGACGACAAAATAGATGATCCCGGATGACCAAGACGAGCATGCTACAAGGAAGGGGAAAGGGCTGCAAATGCGGATGGTAAGGCTTGACTCGATGGACCGGAACTGGGTGTGATAGGATAAAGATCTCCCCCACTATCACACCTCATGAGAGGACTCCCCGTCTTGAAATCCTTCACAGAGAAACCAAATGGATCAAATTCAATAGAAACGGAATTGTCAGTAGTGAATTTATGGACAGAGACTACGTTTTTAATTAATTTGGGGGCATGTAGGGTGTTTTTCAAGATAAGAGGTGGATGAGGGGGAGATAAAGTTTTATGACCATAACTACGAATTGGAACAAAATTACCATTACCAATAATTATGCCGCGAGGGTTGCTCAAATTGGAATAAGACAAGAGCGTACCTGAATCGGATGTCATGTGGGTAGTGGCACTTGTGTCCATATACCAATTTGGGTCCAGAGGATTTAAACCAAGCGTGTTCATTGCGGCTTCGATGTCGGTAGACGTGGGTGCCGCTGTGTGATAGGCCTGCGGGGGCCGAGGCTCAAGTACCCCTGCTTGCTGCCTCGACCCAGAAGACTGACTGTAAGTGGACCATGGCGTGGTGGCCTGGACTGTTGCTGGGCAGCCCACTGCCAGTGGGGCGAACCATGGCTTGGCCCAAACTATGGCATAGGGGCCCACTGCCACGGCATAGGGCCCCACTATGAGACCCAGAACTGCTGCTGCTGCTGACCATTGCGGGGGTCACTACCGCCACCACCATTATGTCATCTGCCGCCGCGGTTCTTGCCATTATTTTTCTTATTTCCACCATTTTTGCCGCCACCGTTGTTGCGGTTTTGGCCCGAGTTGTTGGAACCAGTAGGATAAACCATGGACTCGGTCATCATGACTACGGGACTAGCACTGGTAGCCACCCTTTTTGCCATGCCTGCTTCTTCGAGTGTAAACATAGAACGAGCCTGATAAAATTGCGGAAGCGGATTGCTTTGCCGAAGAAGCATTCCAACACTATTATAGGCCTCGGAGAGCGGAAACCATTCGGAGGACCAAACGATCATTCGAAACTGGCGCGCCAAAGTTGCGAAGTTGGTCCGCCAATTCCTTTAATCTTTTGCAATATGCCAAAACGTTAGGGAAATCTTCCATATTGACATAAGTGAAATCCTGCTCAAGAGCATCATCTCTAGAATTTTGATTATCTTGGAATAAATCACGTAGTCTATCCCAAGTCGCATGTGCCGTAGCGTCAGACTCAATAATCATTTGCAAAAGGTCGGTAGAAATTGTGAAATATATCCACTGGAGGACAGTGGCATCAAGAGTCGTCCACAACTTAGGATCATCCTCGCGTTTTGGCACCTCCGTATCCTCAGGAGTCGCGGGGATTATGTGATGGATGACTTGATGCGATTGTGCGTGAATTTTGAACAGTTCGGCCCACGTCGCATATTAGACGTTTTCTATTTCAAGAACAAGTGGGATGTTATTCTTGATGTTAGAAACTGTAAGGGCAGGATGAAACGTGTTCCGGGATGTAGACATATTGATAGAACAATATGTGATTGAGAGATTTTGAAGAAAAAATTGGGAAGAGGGAGGATCTCGTCGGCATGAAAAACCGAGAGCAAAGGTCTCAGAATTTCAAGGGAGGTCGACGGAAGTTGGAGAAATTTAGAGAGAGGATTTTAAGACCTAGACTTCTGATACCATGAAAGAAATAATCCCTTCATTATTATCATTGATTGAAAGAGTATATATACATTTACATATTTCCATAATAGGAGAATCCTATTCCTATTCTACTTCTAAAACCTTATTCTACTTGGATACTAATTATACAATTATGGTAATACAAATATTATGGTAAGTGTACAATACTAATTACATTACAACATTACCTAAACTTATACTAAAATACTACATAATTCTACACGGTACAAGGGGAAATCCGAGAACCAATAAACATAGGATATACACGTGTATATCGTGTATATCCTATGCATATTTAACACTCTTAGTATTAATATACCTGTTCTTTTAGCAATAATTACTCTAGAACTGAATGATCTGATTTGATATTTCTAATATATTAAGCCATAAAGACTTTAGTATAAAACAAGTATTATCATTAGTCTCAAACTGATTGATCTGATCTGATCTGATATTTCTAATATATTAAACCATAAAGACTAACATAAAACAAGTATTATCATAAGTCTCAAAACCTTATTTAAACACATCTACACAAAGTATTATCATTAGTCTCAAAAACTAACATCAAACACAACACTCCAAGTCTCCAATCATTAATCAAAATCTACATCCACTGAATCAACTACCATACTTAATTTATCTAATATAATTGCACGGAACTTCATTGATTGTCATTAGGATTACTATCATGCGATGATCTTCTTACGTCTATGGGTGAAGGTCCGCTTGCTGCATCACTTGGCTACAAAAAAAATAAAAATAAAAATAATTAATCAAAATGACCACAACACAACACTGACCAATTCCTAGTTGATATGGCAAGTCGGTAAGCAACTAGCAGAACTTATTTGGGATAAGCGAAAGAGATAGCTCCGCAAGGTGACCAACTGATAAGACTCAAGTATTACGTGAGTTGTTAAGTGCCGCAAAAAGAATCAAACTGCTTGTATACCAAGTTCAGTAAGTTATTGGATGGCCATATATGCATGTAGAACTATATAAACGATAAATTATTAGCCGTATATATTGTACTATAATTACCAGCCGTGTATATTGTATCATAATTACCATATTTAGTGTTATGTAATTATGGTAGAATTAGGATCACTATTGTACAAGGATTCCACATTGTACACCTATATATATATTTGATATTAATGAGAAAGGCTCACCAAGAGAGAGTAATACAACCTTACATGGTATCAAGAGCCTAATCCTAAAACCTAAATTTTTGTTTCTCCTACCCACGGTCGCCGACTCGCCGACCCCCCCCCCCCCCCCCCCCTATTTTCTACCCTCGGCCGCTGGCTCCTCCTCGGACGGAGAACAAAAATTTTTGTTTGCTGTTTTTTCCTTCCTTCCTTCCTTTGCTCACCCCGCCATAATGAATCCTCATTCCTCTCCCCCACTGGCATCATCCTCATCAGTCGTCAACGTGGCCGGAAATTTTTAGAAGCAATAATTTTATTCATTGTAATGGAAAACTTGCCCAAAACTGCGTCTATGGCAATTAGGCAAACATGTTCGTCTTCCGTTTCATTCATCTGTCAGTGTTACGTTTGCTCCTTTTGATATTATTCATGCTAATTTGTGGACTTCTCCCATTACTAGCTCTCTGGGTCATAAATACTATCTGGTTTTATTAGATGATTACTCTCACTTTATCTGGATCTACCCACTAAAGTTCAAGTCCGAAGTCTTTGCCAAATTTCTTGAATTTTGTACTTTTATCAAAACCCAATTTGAAAGTCATAAAATCTTTTCAATGTGATAATGACCGAAAATTTAATAATTTCACGTTTCGTAAATTTTGCAAAAATAATGGCATGATTTTTCGGTTTTCGTGTCCTCACACCTCCCCTCAGAATGACAAAGCCAAACGAATCATTCGCACTATAAATAATACGATTCGTATCTTCATGTTTCATGTCTCTCTCCCTCTCTCGTTTTGGGTTTATGCAGTCAAAATGACAGAATACGTCCTTAATATTTTACCAACTAGCACTCTTCATAACATGACCCCCAATATTATACCGTCGAATCTCCTCCTATGATCACTTTCGGATTTTCGATTGCTTATGTTACCCAAATCTTGCCTCTACCGCCCCCATAAATTAGCACCCCGAACCACTCTATGTGTCTTCGTAGGATTCCCGTCTAATTATAGGGGCTACTTGTGCTATGACGTGTCCACTCACTAAATTCACGTCTCCCGTCACGTTACATTTGACGAGACAATCTTTCCTTTTGCCAATATTCAGCAATTCCTGACCACATACTATACCTTCCTAGATTCTGACACCTCCCTCGTTATACTCACCGAACTCCATCGTCCCACTGCCACAATTCGTCAATCGCCACCACTGCCACCTCCGGCAGTGACTCCGACAGAGTTCCCTTGTCGACAGTTCCGCCACCCTCCACCGAAAATCGACCTATTATCTCCTTGTCACATCCGATCACTGTCCAGAACACCCATCGGACCACCCAACTAACGACCATCATGTCACCACCACGAGCCGCAGTCACTCCTTCACCCCCAGCCAACCCCGACACCATACTCGTCATTGGATCCCCAACCAGTCACAACCCAAGTACCCTAACCACCACTTCCACCCCAAATCACCACCACTCCAGTCCTAACCCTCCACCGACAGCCTACCCGATGTCATTTACCTCGCACCAACCTGTCACTCCCAGATCTTCGACCCTACCAAACACATTGTCACCCACACCCTGCCCAATGTCACTTCCCAACACTACTTCTCAACAACCCAGTTCTGTCGACCACACCCAACACAATGACCCACACCTACCAACACAACTGCATACCCATCCCTGTTCCGTCGACCAAACCCAATGCAGTGACCCGCAACTACCAACCCATCCACCAACTGCACCACGCATCCATTGGAAACCCGTGCCAAATACGGGATTTTCAAACCCAAAGTCCAGTTTAACTTATTTGCACAAACCATTTCCCCTATTCCAAAAAATCCTAAATTGGCCAAACTAGACTGGAGGGGGTGAATGTGATCCGATACATGTGTTTTTTTGTCACAAATACAGAGACAATGGTGATCTAGAGATGTATAAGGCGAGACTTGTGGCCAATGACACTAATCAGTATGAGGGTATTGATTGTGGTGAGATGTTCAGTCCGGTTGCTAAACTAGCTACCATTCACACAGTTCTAAGTATTGCTATGGGTAAGCATTGACCGATTCATCAGCTTGATGTGAAGAATGCATTTCTACATGGGGATTTAAAAGAAACTGTTTACATGCACCAGCCGCTTGGATTTGTATATCCAGCAGCCCCTCAGTATGTATGTCGCCTCCGTAAGTCACTTTATGGTTTGAAACAAGCCCCTAGAGCGTGGTATGATCGATTTGCACAATACATTATGTGGATTGGGTTTGTATGTAGCAAATGTGATAATTTTCTATTTATCTTTCATCGATGTAGTAGCACCACTTATTTGTTGTTATATGTGGATGACATTGTACTTACTGCCTCATCCGATTCATTGAAAAATGAGGTTATAACATTGCTCAAAACTGAATTTTCCATAACTGACTTAAGGAAGTTGAGTTATTTTTTGGGGATATTAGTGACTAGATCTGCAGATTCTATGTTTATGCAGAGGAGATAGTATACAGGGCTAAAATGGAGAACTACAAGATAATGTCCACTCCGGTTGACTATAAATCAAAGCTTAGTGTTGTTGATGGTAATCTTGTGTCTGATCCCACACTTTACAGGAGTCTTGCAGGTGCACTACAATATCTCACGTTCACCATGCATGATATTGCTTATGATATTTAGCAGGTATGATTATTTATGCATGCCCCTATGAAGCCTTATTTTACTGCCCTTAAGCGTATCATTCGATATGTTAAGGGCACACTTGATTATGGCTTGCACCTATACCCCTCAGCACCGACCAGATTGTTATTATATACGGATGGAGATTGGGCAGGCTGTCCGGACACGCGACGCTCCACCTCCGGCTACTGTGTGTTCTTAGGGGATAATCTTATTTCATGGTCTGCCAAGAGGCATGCCACCTTATCCCATTTGAGTGCAGAAGCAGAGTACAGAGAGGGTTGCTAATGTTGTTGCTGAGATATGTTAGCTTTGAAACCTTATTTTGGAGCTGCAATGTCCCTTGCGTAAGGCATCTTTGATTTACTGTGATAACATATCCGCCATATATTTGTCTCATAACCCGGTTCAGCATCAACGAACCAAGCACATTGAGATGCATATACACTTTGTTCGTGAGAAGGTTGCTCTTGGTCATGTTAAGGTGATGCATGTGCCTTCTTCATATCAGTATGTAGATATATTCACAAAAGGCCTTCCTAGACAGCTCTTCCTCGACTTTAGATCCAGTCTTAGCGTCCGGACTCCTCCCGCTCCGACTGAGGGGGTGTATTAGCCGTATATATTGTATCATAATTACCAACCGTGTATATTGTATCATAATTACCATATTTAGTGTTATGTAAGGTAGGTACAATTTTGCGGATTTCGCACTGCACCCGCCCCCATTGGGGCGAGTATGGGTATAACTTTGGCGGGTAGTAGGCGGGTATGAGTATAACTTTGGCGGGTATTGGCGGGTATGGGTAGGTGGTGGATTTGCAGTTATCCCGCCTCCCCCGCCCGCCTTATACCCGCCAACTATAATTTTATTTGTACAATTTTATATTTATTTAAAGCCCAAATAATTTGGCACACATAATTTTAACAACCCATAAGTCATTGTTTCAGACTTCACGCCATAGTCATTGAAGCAAAATCCTACTCATCTTAGTATTGCTTCAGCCTTCACGCCTCCCTGTCCCTGAGACCCTGACTCTCTACACTACTCCGAACCTCCACGAAACCACCAACCAAACTCCCTTTCACTTTTTTCCCCTCTGCTACCGTCGTCGCCACTGCTCCGGCATAGAGTTCCAACTCCGGTGAACCAGAGAAGTCACCACCCCCACTACCAGCGATTAACATCTCTTACCCCTCTCCTCCTCTTCATCGTCAACTACCACATCACTGCTCCGGCGAACCTCAAGAAACCATCCACAACCCAGATACCGCAAGCCACGCGACCTCCAACGCCACTGCTCACCTCCCCTTCTCTCTCATTTCCCTTGTTCTCTAACTACGAATCCCATTTCCGTCCAAACTACCCTAATAAACCCCCAACACCGGAGCTCCAGCAGAACCCAACTACGACAACAACGCAATACCACCAGCCCTTTCCGTCTCTCTTTGTATCCTTATTTTATTGATGTTAGGCGAATCTCTGGTGAACTCTCTCGTTATTGCTCCGACTCTGGGATTTGTTGACTGTATTTTTACCTTTTATTATGTTTATTAATGATTTTGTGATGTTTTGTCGAATTCTTATTTTCTCGGTGAGCTGGTATTGTGTTGCTATTGTTTTGGTGTCCTTGGGACATATTTCAAACTATTTTTGATTTTCTGATGAGGGGGGTACATGTGGGTATTGGCGGGTGGCGGATATCCACTTGGGTGGTGGAGCGGGTATGGATTTAGGAATATACCCGCCTAAATGGATATGTATGTTGAAAATGTACCCGTCACGGGTGGCGGGTAGGTAACGGGTATTAAATTTTCTAGCGGATGTAGGGGAGGGGTACCCGCACCCGCCCCGCCCAGCCTAGCCCAATTGCCATCCCTATATGTAATTATGGTAGAATTAAGATCCCTATTGTATAAGGATTCCATATTGTACATCTATATATATTTGGTATTAATAAGAAAGGCTCCACAATGGAGATTAATACAATCTTACATAAATTATGCTAGACTAATCACAAGTAGCAAACTAAGTTCCCAAAGCTGATTATATACCAAGTTCAGTGTATTACAAGTACATTTCAAGTCTCTTATGTTTGCTTTAGGTCCTGAGATAAGGTCGATGAGGAATAAAACACACCAAAGCTAGATCCAACAAAAAATCGTAAATGCTAAACTACCAGAAATTCACATACCTCAAAACCAACATGATGATACCGATTTCGACCTTTCCACCAACCTACGTGTAAGATAGAATAATTTCCTTCCGGATTCCTTTCATTACTCACAATATATATAGCTGTACAAATGTTGATTCCTAAAATGGTATGAGTCCTAACTTATCTTAAATGGTTGATTCCTAATACAATTAGAATCCTAAGTTACCTTAAATATACAACTATCATAATTACAAAATATACGGTGAATATTCGTTAATACTCCCTCTCAGACGGAGCGGGAGGAGGCCGAATGCTAAGGCTGGATCGGAAGTCGGTGAAGAGCTGTCGCGGTAGTCCCTTTGTGAAAATGTCTGCATACTGATAAGAGGAAGGCACGTGTAAAATTTTGACCTGGCCACGGGCAACCTTCTCTCGCACAAAGTGGATATCCATCTCAATATGCTTAGTCCGCTGATGTTGGACTGGATTATGAGACATATAGATAGCAGATATATTGTCACAATAGACTATAGGCGCCTTGTGTAATGGACACTAGAGCTCCAAAAGAAGATTTCGGAGCCAACAGATCTCAGCGATCACATTAGCAACTCCGCGATATTCTGCTTCAGCACTCGAATGGGATAGCGTGGCCTGCCGCTTGGCGGACCATGAGATAAGATTATCCCCAAGAAATACACAGTACCCTGAGGTGGAGTGACGTGTGTCGGGGCATCCTGCCCAATCTGTATCCGTGTAGGCTAGCAACTTGGTTGGGGTAGAGGGGTATAGATGTAATCCAAAGTCTAGTATGCCCTTAACGTATCTGATAATACGTTTGAGTGCGGCAAAATGCGACTCTCGGGGGTCGTGCATAAACAGACACACATGCTGAACGACATATGCAATATCAAGCCTAGTGAATGTAAGATACTGAATAGCACCTGCAAGACTCCGATATAGAGTGGGATCAGAAACTGGCGCACCGTCAGTGGCACTAAGCTTGGATTTTGAGTCCACCAGAGTTGGCATAATTTTACAATTTGCCATCTTAGCCCTGTACACTATCTCTTTTGCATACTTACGCTGACACAAAAACATGGTGGCTGCAGATCTAGTCACCGATATACCCAAAAAATAACTCAGCTTACCCAAGTCAGTCATAGTAAATTCAATTTTGAGTAGAGCAATGATTTCATTCTTCAAACTGTCAGACGATGCAGTAAGAACGATGTCATCGACATGTAGTAGCAAATATGCAGTCATGCTACCTCGGTGAAAAGTGAAGAGAGTTATCACACCTGCTACATAGAAAACTAATCTGCAGAAGATACCTGACAAAACGATCTTACCAAGCGCGGGGTGCCTGTTTCAATCCATACAATGATTTCCTGAGACGACATACAAACTGCGGAACTGCCGGATGAACAAAGCCAGGGGCTGATGCATGTACACAGTTTCTTTCAAATCCCCATGAAGAAATATATTTTTGACATCTAGCTGATGCATCGGCCAATGCATGCCCTTTAGCAATACTGAGAAATGTCCGAATAGTGGCCGATTTAACAACCAGAGTGAATGTCTCACCATAACCAATACTCTCTTGCTGATTAGTACCATTTGAAACAAGTCTTGCCTTATACCTCTCTAAGTCACCAATGTCTCTGAACTTGTGATGAAATAGCCACATACACCGGATAACATACTCCGGATAACATTCACACCAGCTGGTCTAGGTACCAAATCCCAAGTGTTATGCTTGGTTAAAGCGTTAAAATCCTCGTACATAGTTGCATTCCAATTAGGGTCCAGTTTAGCTAGTTTTGGATTATTTGGAATGGATGATAAGGTTTGTATGGAGAGATTGAAGTGAACCTTGGGTTTGAAGATCCCGTGTTGTGCACGAGTCTCTATGCGGTGAGATGGCAGTAGTGGGAGGTCAGAACTGGGAGGCTGCATGGCCACTAGTTCTGGATTGGAAAACTGTAGGGCTGCGGGACTGGTTGCTGGACTGAGGGGCAGCAGTGTTACTGGTGGTGTAGGAGACTCGACTAGAGGCAGTAGCGGTGAGTAGCGAGCTGTTGGGGTGGTGCCGGACAGTGGTGAGACTGTCGGAACAGTGGGTTGTTGTTGGTATAGATTTTGAATGACCGGGGACAGACTTGGTTCATCGAGAAAGAAGTAATCGGTGGTTTGAAATTTCTGGAGATTCGAAAAAGGAAAGGTTATCTCGTCAAAGGTGACGTGACGGGAGATGATGATTTTATGAGTAGCAATGTCATAGCACAAGTAGCCCCGTTGATTCGGAGATAGACCAAGGAAGACACATGGTAGAGTGTGAGGGGCAAGTTTGTAAGGTGCAGTGGAGGCAAAGTTGGGGTAGCATAAGCATCCAAAAATACGTAGGTGATCATATGATGGTAGCCTACGGTATAAGATTTCGATAGGTGTCTTGTTTTGGAGTGTGCTAGTTGGTAAAATATTAAGAAGGGATTCTACCATTTTGACAGCATAGACCCAAAAAGGCGGTGGTAGACAGGCATGAAACAGAAGGGTGCGAACCATGTTATTGATGGTACGTATAATTCATTCATCCTTTTCATTTTGGGAGGAGGTATAGGGACACAAAAATGGAAAACCATGCCTTGTTTAGAACAGAAATTGTGAAATGCCGAGTTATTAAATTCACGTCCATTATCACATTGTAATGATTTGATGAATTTTTCAAATTGTGTTTTAATGAATTTTTGAAACTCAAGAAATTTTGCAAAAACTTGATTTGAATTTGAGTGGGTAAATCCAGACAAAATGTGAAAAATCATCCAAGAATACTAGATAGAATTTGTGACCCAAAGAGCTAACAATATTAGATGTCCACAAGTTAGCATGAACAATATCAAAAGGAGAAAACGTAACACTGTTTGATGTCATAAATGAAAGACGAGTTTGTTTGCCTAGTGGGCAAGAAAAATAGCGTTGGGCAATTTTTCCATTATTACATTGAATACGCTTAGAGGTCCTAAGAAAAGTAAAAATTGGGTCTCCGGGGTGTCCGAGTCTGTTGTGCCAAGTTGAGGGAGAGATCGCCGCAAGGGATAGAGGTGCTTGCGGTCTGACAGCGGAAGAGTGAGTAAATGGGTAGATGTCTCCCACGCTATTGTAGTGTGTAAGAATTTTCCCCGTATTGAGTTCTTTCATAGAAAAACCAAAAGGGTCAAATTCGACAGACACATAATTATTGCTAGTGAATTTTCTAACATAGATTAAGTTTTTAATGATGTTAGGAGTGTAAAGGACGTGGTTTAGGGAGAAAGGCGGGTGTGGATGTTTTGTGTGTGTGTTACCGTAACCTTCAATTGGAATGCGATGACCATTGCCGACAGTAATAAATTGAGGACACTTTAACCGACGTAGTAGAGATAGGTTACTTGACGACCGGGTGAGGTGAGATGTGGCTCCGGTGTTCATGTACCAATTTTCGTCGGGCTGTTGAAGGTTCACGGTGTTGTAGGCCTGGCATAAATCAGTGGGGGGGCCAGTGGCCGCTGCGCACTCTGCTGCGCAGCTGCGCTTTATTCTTCTTGGACCGCAACCAGGTGGGCTGCTGCTGCTTTGGTGGTGGGCTCGCTCGGTCTTGGGGGGAGGGCCCAAGAGGCCGATCGACCAAGGCTGCTGGAAGCTGGGACTCGAGTTGGGCTTGCGAGCGAGGCCCGATTCGCTGGTTGGGCCATGTTGTTCGCATCGTCCAGACACTGGATAGGCTGCGATTTGGGGGCACGGCTTGTCCGATCCCATTGGTTGTGTTGGCCCTTTCCGCGGCCCTTGCCTTTGTTGCCGCGACCTCTGCCGCCACGGCCTCCGCCGCGGGACTGCTGCTGCTGATTGTCTTGCAGTGGTGGCTGGTTGCTGCTGGCCGCAGGTGTTGCCATCCCGTCAATGGCTAACACCTTTTGATTATGTTCATCTTGTTTAGCACGACGAGTTTCTTCCAACAACAGTTGTGAACGTGCCTTGTTGAAACTTGGAAGAGGGTCGACTTGTTGAATCATCGTTGCGAGTGTATCGTATTCATCTTTCGGTAAACTCGCAACTAATTGAAGTACCATCTTGTTTTCAGAAACAGAATTCCCGACGTTGGATAGTTGGCCGGCTATGAGTTTCAGTTGTTTGCAATATTCAGACATATTGTTAAAATTCTCGAGACGCGTATTGTTGAATTGCTCCTCCAAATACACTGGTCCTGAAAAAATTCTTCCAACCGCACCCACAAGTCGCGTGCTGTAGCATCTATTTTCATGATGGTACACAACAAGTCTTTAGAGATGGTGCTGTATATCCACTGTTTGACGATGGCGTCAAGGCGACGCCACGTCGATTCGGCAATGTCTATGGGACGAGGAACAGAGTCATCAATATGGTCGAGCACGTTGTATGCACATGCATGAATATAGAACAGTTCTGTCCACATGGAATATTGACAGTCTTCTTAATCAAGAATTATAGGGATAGAGTTCTTGATGTTTGTAACGGCGAAAACCGGGTGAAAAGAAGACGATGAATGTTGAGAGGGGTTGTCAAAGGTGCCAGTAGAGGAACCGGAATTTGTGGGGGAAGACATGGTGGCTGCCTTGTTGAATTTCTGTTTGGCCGAAAAAAATTTATGTTTGGCCGAGAATTTCTGGTTTTGGCCGAGAAAGAGAGAGAGAGAAGGGAGAAGAGTAGGGTTTAGGTTTTAGGCTCTTGATACCATGTAAGATAGAATAATTTCCCTTCCGGATTCCTTTCATTATTCACAATATATATAGTTGTACAAAGGTTGATTCCTAATATGGTACGAATCCTAACTTACCTTAAATGGTTGATTCTTAATACAATTAGAATCCTAAGTTACATTAAATATACAACTATCATAATTACAAAATATACGGTGAATATTTGAAGAATATTCGCTAATACTACGGAACACAAAGAGAAAGAGAAATAAAGGTTCATGTTAATTTCGGCAGAGAAAAAACAAATAAGCAGAGAAAACTCACATGCATGTAAATGTAAGTTGAAGCGAAAATGTAAATCAGTAGAAATTTCTTCAACAAACTCAAATTCAATTGAAAATCAGATAAATTAAACCTCCACACATCCAGCTTTTTTTTAACATTCCAGTGTCTGTCTTTACATTAGCTAAAGGCCCCTGAACTTACAGCAAACCCATAGCTCAACACAATCCAATTCTTCATCATTGGAGCTATTACAATGTCAAATAAATAATTGGAGCTATTCTCTGTCATTTTTTGTAAATAAAAAACTAATACAAGAAGTTGAAGAAGAGGAAAGGAACTGGGCTAGCTAGCTCTATATGCAGAGGTGTCTTTGCTATTTTTAATTATCTATGCACGACATTAATAAAGCTGAATATACTAGTTGAAGGTGCATCCAAGTAATTGTAGATACAAGCTTATTTTGCTTTCGTAAGAGAACAAACAGGCAATTTTTTGAGAAATCTCACCAGATAATGGAAGTATTGAATTATAAAGCAATAACCAAATAATACTAGTAGATTCCTTGGTTATAGCTAATAAAGCTTTGTTAATACAATATCAAATCACATTCGACAATAATTTCAATCCGTAATATCCACGATAATCAAATAATTATTTTAAAAGCGAATTAACAAAGTTCGATTTCAAACAAAATTGTTCAAGCAATTCAACATACGAAGCAAAATGACAGATCTGGAACAATCTCACTATGAAAAGTTCACTGATTTCACTCGTTTCTTAAATCAACTGGACTGAAAAATTGGAATTTGAAAATCGCACAGTACCTTTATCGAGAGAAGAGGAAAAGGCACTAGCAGCTCGGACAATAACTCAGCAAAATGCAATTTCTTCGAAACCAACTACCTAAAATATATCAGTAAGCTATAAATTGAGCATAAAATGTTGGTACTCTATTGTACTTTATAAAGCAGTATGGGAAGTAAATAACTATTACAAGTGTTCGAAAGGATAAATAAATGGTCAATCTTCAAAACTGCCGCAAGCTTGTTGTGTCTTGAATCTTGATAACCTGAAATCAAGAAACAACTAAATTTGGATGGTTACAACGTTGTGTGTTGAGTCGAGTGATTTCCCTCTGTCCTTAAGACAAGATTGCCCCGTATATATGCTTTTACGTTAGCGGGCAATAGTCTCCCAAGATAAAACAACATTTTAATCTCAACGCTACAAAACCAATAGGTTGAGCCTGACGAAGAAAACAAATATGAATCGACTTGCTGAAGATATGAAAATGAAGGAAGAGTTTCTGTTTACTCTTCTGTTTTGTCTCTGTGTATATAGTGTGTCTCTGTTGTGTATATCATGTGTATATGAGGGTCTTTGCTCACTGTTTTTGCAGTGTTTTTCACTGACTGTTTACTCACTGTTTTTGCAGTGTTTTTCACTGACTGTTTACTCACTATTTTGAGCTGCGTTTTGTGCTATTTTCTGTCTGTTTGCTCACTGTTATGTGCTGACTTTAAGTCACGTATGTGTGCTGCACAATTGAGCTAAAACAACTCAATATATAGCAAGGAGGAGGCTGCCCAACAGCCACAAACAAGGTTGTTAATAGCCATTAGTGAGGGCTGTTAATGGCAGGTTTAAGGCCATTAGTGTGGCAGGTTTAACGCCATTGAAGAGGCTGATTTATGGTCATGAAGGAGGGTTGTTTATGGAGTAGTTAACAACCAAGTAATGGCTGGTAAATGCTCCAAAAAATAGTTCAAACGGTAGGCAGAAAGTTTCTGCCTTCCGTCTTTCCCAAAATCAACTTTTCAAAAATTCTAGGGACCAAATTATAAGTATTAAGCAATTTGGGGTCCAAAAAGATAATATCAGAAAGTCTCCATAGCCCACAACCCATGACCCGTGACCGAGATCGAGACCGGATGGGACGGGCGGGCGGCGGCGGCGCGCGTGTGGCTTAGCCTTGAATCCAAGCACATCTAGGTCCTCCCTCCTTTAAACACATGGGATACCCCTTGGGGTCCCAAACCTTTTATCACTTTAGAGACTTATATAGAGAGCAATTCTTCATTTTTCCATCGATGTGGTAGATTTGTCCCACACCATATTTCCATGCCTCAAACACCTTACTTTGTGGATCAATATCTCTTTCATTTCTCAACGAAATTTAACGATTTTTGGCTCTACGGTCATCCACTCACTTAGTAGATTATGCATGTATGAAGAGACAAAGCCTCCAACATACGGAACACTAGTGTTTAATTCATTAAAGATGGATGGACGCATCTCCCCACCAAAGGCAAATTTCCAACAATCCCCTCTATGAAAGAGAGATTATGGCGCACACACAAGGTGCCTACTTTCAGCAATCTTTTAGCGAAAAGATATTGCATCAGGAGAGGTAGCTTCCGATTTGAACCATCCCTAGTTGAATACCATCGGACTTACTTACTGCGCGGTGAACGTGATGTCTTGAACCGTCAATATTTAGTGTAAGCCAAGACAATGATACCAACACAATAACTCTCCTTATTCGTTTTCCTTCTTACGTTTTTATCCGTTGTGGTCATGGACACACTTGGATTCTTAAGTGCGTTCATTTGAGGCGGCCTTCCTCGCACTTAAATAGGTGATCTCCTACAAGGTATCCTGCTATTCCCCACTCACAAGTGTTAGGAATCATTAAAAGTTTCCCCAACCTTAACCTCAACCGTTTGAGGATCGTTTAAAGGTTTGGAAGCTTAATATTTACCCACCATGCAGGTAGCACTTTAATGTTTATCGCGGGAACAACTTTGGATTCATGTTTCCATACAGAAATCATCATCCGAAGTGCTTCTTGCTTCCACCGAAGCGCTCAACTGAACCTTTTGCAGCTTAGTTTTCCCATTGAACCAAATTCTTGGGATCTCCAATCAGTATGGTTGGGTTACCACCGCAATGGTTCGTATTGTTTGGGTTTTAAGCCCATTCCCCTAGGCAGGCAGAACATTTGATCTGCGGATAGTCCCTTAGTTAGTAAACAAGGAAGTGACACCCATGATGATCAACTGCCATACGGTCTTATGTCTCCGACGGATCCCGAGATATGTCCGACGCCGTCATCCGTGTCCTTCCTGAAGCCGACCGGCTAGCCACAGTGTATAACTGCTGAAGGCACGGGTTTCTCCCAATAAGGGCGTCCTCTAAGGAGTCATGAAGTTACTCAACTTCTTTCATGCTTTGTATAAAGCGATAAACTCCGATTCCATCATGAATCGGCCGATGCAAGTTTGCTTAGAGGATTTTCCAAGACCCACCATACACATTTACTTGTGGCATTGGTGTTCTTCATATCTGATGTCCAGTTTGCATCATTGTGTTCTCCCAGAACCGCTGGACATCCAGAATACTATAATCCGTAGATAAGCGAATAATTTAGATATCGTCATATCCGACTTAACGCCTTCTACCGATCATGTATTAAAATCATCAGTGAACCTTAGTTCAACTGATCTGCTTTGTAGGCCGATACCAGGTCGGTTGTAGTGTGTACAATACATTGAACTACACGTGACCTGTGCATATCGCTCTTTGTCCATGGGTGCACCATGATTTCAATCAGTTATATGATTCATATCCATTGGTGGCTTCAACGAGACTGTCAACTATCGACCAGTCCGTTAGATGTCTTAGAAATCCAATTCCTAAGATGTCATATGTGATACCCATATCTTTCATATTGAGACTTTGTTTCAATATGACTTTCACTTTTAGACTGTTGGTTTTCCAACTGTTGGATTTCTAACTTCAAAGTCAATGTTTTGTGGTCAGATTCATTATTTCTGTTTTATCTGAAACTTCCAGGACCAAAATGTAAATATTTCAGGGACCAAAATGAAAGTTCAGGAAGAAGCCCAACAGTTCAGCAAACCAACTCTGATCCTCTTCTTCCAACTCTCCGGTTGGGAAGGCTGTTTCAACATCCATGCCACGTAAGACTACAATGGCCCTGAATGTTAAGCTACTCACAGGAGAGCACATTTTACAACCCAAAGGTTCTTTTCCTAGAGGAAGATCAACCTTTACACAAGTATGGTTCTATATGATGGAATCTATTTCTCTCTTTAGCTTCTTTCCAAAGCAGCGCTTTTGGAGATGACAATTCTTTGTTAATTGTCCATGGTTCGTTCTCAACCATACAAGCTAGAAGGACTGGAACAAGTCTTTGTCCCCTTCTTTTATCCGTCTCAGTTCAACATCTAGAATCCCTGAGTTCTGCAGATCTGGAATATTAAGTTTTGGATAGTCAGCAACTTCCGAGTCCTGTAGATACGGAATGTCTAGTTTCGGATAGTCAGGCCCTCGCGGGTTCTTGTTAACCTTGAGCAATTACTCCTTTTTCCTTTTTTTTTTCAAGAAAAGTTATCTTCAAAGAATTCAGCATTCTTTGACGCCAAGAGGTGATAAGCACTACTGTTATTTGCAGATCCAGTGGATATGCAATCTACAGTCTTAGGTACGAAACCACCTCACATCACAATATCTTTATGTGAGATCCTTTCCATGTCTCACACGGAGGGTTACCCTTATCCTTATGCATATTTCTGTTGAGAATCGCATTAGCGGTAAGGATCGTCTTGCCTCACATAATTTGGGCGTACGACTTTGCGCTTGGCTAACATCGTTAGACTGAGGTGAGTAATGAGCAATCATTTGATGAACGATACTTCACATTCTCCCCCTCTATCACTACGACCTCAATCCGTAGGCTTAGTTGATTTTCAACTTCTGATTTGTAGCTCTTATCCGCTTCAACAACTTCATCTTTGATTTTCAACAAACAAAGGATGCAATATATTGTACCATCATCAATGAAGGTCACAAAGTACTTGTCTCCCCCCTCTATTTTATATAAACTTCAAATTACCCAAGTAGGTGTGACTAAGTTCTAGAGGAGTGTTGCTTCTTTCGCTATTCCTTTGACGGAATTTGGAAAGGTGATTTTGCCTCTTTGCCTACCTCACATTTATTTTGAGGGTTTATGTTGACAGAAGGCAACAATATTAACATCGTTAGCTTTTGAATGACTTGCTATTTAACGTGTCTTAATCTATGATGACATAGATACACGGATTACAAATATATCATTCATTTGGCTACAGACATACTGTACCATTCTTAGTTATTACAGACCTGTTGGACTAGTCTCAAACCAGTTTGACCAACAACGTCCCTTAAACCAAGTTTGGGACATGTATCACCTCATCTTAGAGTGATCCCATTCCCTGAAGTCCTATTGAGGACAACCTCTCCAACCTCTTCTACTTTAGAGGTGGCGTTGCTTCACATGAACAACCTCTTGCCCGTGGTTAGGGCGTAACCGGATCATATGTGATCTAGATACTCGGGCCCACTCCAGTTGCTTTGGCAGACTGAGTGTCCAATTTATTTTCTGCCTTTCTTTAGGCCTTCAGATCATTTAAGACACGGAAACTCGGCCCACCACACTAGGTGTCCATTACTTTTCCTATGAAATGAATTCTGGCCCCACTCCAGTCGCTCGGAGGCTTTATATGACTGAGTGTCCAATATCATCATATCAAAGGAATTTTGGCCCACTCCAGTCGGCCGGAGGCTTTGTATGACTGAGTGTCCAATATCATCCTATGAAGGATCTTCTGCCAAATAGTGTGACAGGCTCAACGTCTTTAGCTTTTAGACTTCTTCCGTTATGATTGGTGCCCAGACAATTCTTGGCGCTTACTTAAGAGTGGTAACAGTTTTCGCACAGTTAGTGGATCTTTCTCCATTGTATGTGCGAACATTCTTTACACACTTTTAATAATGACACTTAAAAGAACGGATCTTTTTAAGTCATTTACAAAGTCCAATCTTTAAACGGGAAAGAATAAGAGATTAAACTTCTGATTTTAAAGCGTAAGGAATATAAATTATTTCGTAAAACATTTTCATATTCCTCCTTACTTTAAAACCATTTTAATCATAAATAATTTAATCTTATTCTTGACAATGAAGAAAATAATTTATCATAATTTCGGATTCTGGCCCACTTCAGTCACTTCATCAGACTGAGTGTCCATTTCCTCCTTACCATAATTCGGATCCTTTGTCTCAGACAGATATAGGTCTTCTGCTGCAAGATAGAACCACATCTTCAGCATTCTCCTCTTGTCCCAGTTGACATCCTTAGCCTCTCATGAGCGCTTGTTCCCACCACTCTCAGGAGCGGTGACACTATGAACACGTTGATTTTCAACACTATCATCATCACTGTCTTCAAGCAGAAAACCACAGCCATATCTAGATTTGGTCACACAACTTTTGACCGACATCTTTCGACCACTAATACTCTTACAATACAATCTTATCTTAACTTGTTGTTTCTATATTGTACTTTATAAAGCAGTACGGGAAGTAAATAACTATTACAAGTGTTCGAAAGGATAAATAAATTGTCAATCTTCAAAACTGCCGCAAGTTTGTTGTGCCTTGAATCTTGATAACCTGAAATCAAGAAACAACTAAATCTGGATGGTTACAACGTTGTGTGTTGAGTCGAGTGATTTCCCTCTGTCCTTAAGACAAGATTGCCCCGTATATATGCTTTTACGTTAGCGGGCAATAGTCTCCCAAGATAAAACAACACTTTAATCTCAACGCTACAAAGACAATAGGTTGAGCCTGACGAAGAAAACAAATATGAATCGACTTGCTAAAGATATGGAAAAGGAAGGAAGAGTTTCTGTTTACTCTTCTGTTTTGTCTCTGTGTGTATAGTGTGTCTCTGTTGTGTATATCATGTGTATATGAGGGTCTTTGCTCACTGTTTTTGCAGTGTTTTTCACTGACTGTTTACTCACTGTTTTGAGCTGTGTTTTACGCTATTTTCTGTTTGTTTGCTTACTGTTATGTGCTGACTTTAAGTCACGTATGTGTGTTGCACAATTGAGCCAAAACAACTCAATATATAGCAAGGAGGAGGCTGCCTAACAACCACAAACAAGGCTGTTAATAGCCATTAGTGAGGGCTGTTAATGGCAGGTTTAAGGCCATTAGTGTGGCAGGTTTAAGGCCATAGAAGAGGCTGATTTATGGTCATGAAGGAGGGATGTTTATGGAGTAGTTAACAACCAAGTAATGGCTGGTAAATACTCTAAAAACAGTCCAAACGGTAGGCAGAAAGCCTTCCGTCTTTCCCAAAATCAACTTTTCAAAAACTCTAGGGACCAAAAAGATAATATCAGAAAGTCCCCACAGCCCACGACCCGTGACCGGACGGGACGGGCTGGCGGCGGCGGCGCGCGTGTGGGCTTAGCCTTGAATCCAAGCACATCTATGTCCTCCCTCCTTTAAACATGGGATACTCCTTGGGGTCCCAAACCTTTTATCACTTTAGAGACTTATATAGAGAGCAATTCTTCCTTTTCCCACCGATGTGGTAGATTTGTCCCACACCATATTTCCATGCATCAAACACCTTACTTTGTGGATCAATATCTCTTTCATTTCTCAACGAAATTTGACAATTCTTGGCTCTACGGTCATCTACTCACTAAGTAGATTATGCATGTGTGAAGAGACAAAGCCTCCAACATACGGAACACTAGTGTTTAATTCATTAAAGATGGGTGAACGCATCTCCCCGCCAAAGGCAAATTTCCAACATAAACTCTAGCATTTTTCTTACCAGAAAGATAGATATTTCATTGATTAACGCACAGACATAAGAATCGAAAATTGAATTTGACGATACAAACTTTGATCATAGACTCACACGACTACCTAAATTTTATCAATAAGCTACAATTTCAATATAAAGTCTAGCATTTCGCTTAGCAGAACGATGCATATTTCATTGATTAACGAAAATATATCTAAAACTGAATTTAAGCAGTCAAAAATCTTTATTATTTCAAATTGCTCCGTCGACTCTCACAAGTACTCATAAGCTCCTAAATTTTTTTCAGTAAGCTAAAATTCAACCACGAGGTCTAACATTTCACTTAGCAGAAAAATGCATATTCAATTGACTAACATTAAAACAAATCTAAACTAAATTTGACGTACGAGCCGTAATAACACAACTACCTAAGTCGATTCACACACAAATCTAAACTAAATTTCCAATTTCTCCATAGATTAACACAACTACCTAAGTCGTAATAAGCTAGAATTTACTATGACTATTATTTTGATTAGCAGAAAGAAGCATGCTTCACTAATTAACACACAAAACAATGTGAAACTGAATATGAAATCTAACTCGACTATGAAATCTAACATTTCGCTAAGCAGAAATATGAAAGTATATTTATGTGTTGGAAATTTGTCTTTGGCGGGAGTTGCGCCCAACCATTTTTAATGACTTAAACACTAGTGTTCCGCATGTTGGAAGCTTCGGTTCTTCACATGTGCATAATCTACTAAGTAAGTAGATGACCGTAGGGCCAAGGATCGTCAAATTTCGTTGAGAAATGAAAGAGATATTGGTCCACGAAGTGAGGTGTTTGAAGCATTGAAAAAGGTGGTAAAGACCAATCCTCCCTCATCGGTGGGAGAAGAAAGATTTGTTTAGTTTATAAGTCTCAACATTGGCTTGGGGTTTGGGACCCCAAGGGGTATCCCATGTGTTTAAAGGAGGGAGGACCTAGATGTGCTTCGGTTCAAGGATAAGCCCACACGCGCGCGCCCATCCGGTCGGGTCACGGGCTTCTTCTTGTATTATCTTTTTGGACCCAAATTGCTTCATATTTACAGTTTGGTCCCTAAAGTTTCTGGTAAGTTAAATTAGGCAGAGAACTTGTACTTTTGTTGGCTGTTGGTTTTTGGAACGTTAATCAGCCTTAATATGCACTCAATTCAGTCATTTATTTTGGCTGAATAACTCTCCGTAAAAGCTAATCCGTTGCACATCAATTCACTATTTATTTTGGTTGAATTACTACCTCCATAATTGTCATTACTTGGCCAGTAACAACAATTATGTGGGCTGTTGGTAAGTCCTCTCCTACAACTATATAATGGAGCCTTTGCCAATTGTTGAGAGAACACATAACATACAAACGAAATCAGATTCTTCCTACAACTATCCAGCATCATTTAATTACTCAAAAATCTTCAAAGTAACACTTGAGTTTCCTTTGCTCATTTGTTGAGTTACTGTTTTATCTTGGGAGACTATTGTCTAGAACGTAGAAAGGATATATACGGGGCAATCTTGTCTTAAAGACAGAGTGTCATCACTCGACTCAACATATCAAAATTGTTCCAGTTCATTGAAATTTCAGTTTGTTGTAATTTCATTATGTTGTAATACTTAGCAGTTACTTATTTCCGTTTCCTGCACCATTATAACCAACATTATGTCCTAGAGATAATCTGTATTAGGACAAATGTACTTTATACACATTCGTATTATTATTAATGGAGATTAATATTTTGGCATTTGCAATTATTAAATTATTAGTTGATTGTTTATAATATCTATAATATGCATCCCTAGAGGTTACATTGTTATTAATAATGTGAGATATTAATATTATAACGTAACTCTTAAAATAGCCTTGACTAATGATCATCGAGAATGGGATATCGATGATATGTGATAAGTCGACATGTGGTTTGCATCACATCCTTAGAGGATGTAGTATGTCTCACATGCTGCGAGTAATGTCTACTCGTTATGGACACATGGATACATTGGAAGTATTGGTATACCCTGCTGATATATTGTATGTTATACTTATCTAAAGTATGATCAGCGTGTGGGAGATAGAAGCCCTTAGACTTGAGGTCAATGCGCACCTTGTCTACAAAGTAATATACTTTGATCCTGTCCTAAGCTCAAATGCCTTATAGGTTGAGATACGACTTGTATTGGGTACATTACGATGTCGATTAAAGGTGGTAGTTTGAGCCAAGATTAGGATTCATTCCTCGAATGTATATTCGAGAGAACACTCAGCTTTTCAGTGATATTAGGTTGACTAAGTCGTTGGCCAACACAATGGACATATTTAGAATATGGTCTAGTTGTCAATTAATATAAATGAGATACAATGATTAAGCCATTTGGATAGACACTTGAAAAATCGTAAGCTTGATGGGGTGTGTCGTGAATGGAGGGATTTTATTTTACCACATAGAGGTTAAGTTTACTGGATTCGTGTAAACGTACTTCACATATTGAGTTCGTCTTGCGGCGCCGTCTAGGAGTTCCGCGTAGACCTTAATTTGATTAATGTCGATATGTGAAGGCATGTAGGGTCACACTATTTCGATCTAAGGATGTATTGAGAGATTATTAAATATTCGATTTAGAATCGAGATATTTAAATGAATGATGATTGTTTTAATTAAGTCAAAATTGAATTTTGGATTTAATTAAGAATGTGCTGAAATTTTTGGGCCAGGCCTACACTTCATTATTCATTACACTTGATTTTCATATCATTATTCTAAGTCTTAGAGACTCAGAATCAAAACACTCTCTCGAACCTCTGTCGGATTTTCTAGCTTTCCAAAGGAGGAATACATTGAAGCTTGGAGCTTGCAATCGAAAGGGCATTCGCGTGCGCACCCACAGTTGATAAAGATTCCAGATATTATAAACATGTAAGTACCATTCAAGTCTTATGTTTACTGTTTTAAATTACCCTATATTCAAACAGTTCTACGTTTGTTGGGTTTGAAACAAGTTTTCAATATCCGTTGCGTACAACAACCCAACAAAAACCCTGCAGTGGTATCAAGAGCTAGGCAGTTTTGTATGATTATAAGGTAATTAGATAATAATAATATGGGTTAGAATTTGTTTAAATCTGAAATTTATATTGTTTAAAGCTTGAAAATCTAATATCTTAAAAGCACACCATCCTTGTCTCCTAAACTATTAAACAATGATATAATCGAGGAAGTCATTCCGATCTAACTCTTCTATGTCAATGTGCGTAACTGGTTCATTGCGAACATGGGGGCATTGAAGCGAAGAACGAGAAGGAATTGGATGATGGTCGATGAACGTGTTGTTTGATAGTGAAGGGTAACGAAGATGAATCTGCAAATCTGATCCTAAACCAGTTTTAGGATTTCGAAAATATGGATTTTGTGCTTCTGACATGGAGGCGCCGCAACTCTACGATGGAGCACCGCGGCAACGAGGCTCCAATTTTTTTTTAAAAAATCAAAACAGTGAACAGTAACCGAACACTGTTCCGGTGTGAACAGTGGCGGCAGTCAATGTTCCGTCGGGCAGTGACGGTTTCTGAAATTGCAATTTAGCCCTTGGAGGAAATCTAAAAAATTAAGAAGTTTCTGGAATTGCAATCTAGTCCCGAAAAAGTTTTTAAAAATCGATTTGGTACTTGAGGCAAATCTGTAAATTTCAGAAAACCAAATCTGTAATTTATTTAAAATTCTGGAAATTACAGACAGGTCCCTGAAATCTGAAAATATTTTGTGAAAATTAAAATTGGATTTTCTGAATTTAAAGGGGTTCTAAATTGGAATTTTAAATTCTTGTGGGACTAAACTGTAAATTCTGAAAATATGAAACTTACAGAAATTCCTAAAAATCAGTTTATAAAATCAGAAAATGTTTAAGGGATTGTTTGGATTAGACTTAAATTTTAGAGTTTAGACAAGTTAACTCATGATTATTATTAATTGTATATTATTGAATAATAAACGAACTATATGCTAAGTGTTTAAATGCTTTCATTTAATAATTAGCATAGTGTCGCTATAACTGTCAGGGTAGGCGGCTCCCAGTATTTGATTAAACCATCTTATATCATGCACATTGGGTTGACGGTTCCCAACTATATGTGTCATTAGTTTTGCATGATATTAAGATATTATATTGGATATGGCGTAAAAGAATTGATCTTGGTTAAAACCTTGAATAAAAATATTCCCCAAAATTTTAAATACAAGGCTAAATTAAAACATGTCGTCCATTATAATTGTTAGAGTGCAAAATCCTTTTCGGCGATACGAGTATTTATGCTAAAGCATTTGCTCTAAGTCTACGAGGACCCAGAGTCTTTCATAGATGTGTTTTAAATGTAAAGGTAAACGATAAACTTTTGTGGGTATTTACACCAAAGTGTTTGCTCACAAAGGCCAAATTTACTTAGATACATAAACGCAGTCGTGTAATGGGGTTGACTTACTTAGACAAATCTTGGCGCCAAAGTGTCAAACTAATCTAAGGACGCAAGATTAAATATAATATTTGATCAACCAAGAGTTGCAAATAAGTTTTGCAATTGGTTTAGAACCTACCAAGATGTGTTATTGAAGTTATCAGCCAAAGCAAACAGGGAGATAGCATAAGCTTGGATCTTGGCCCATTATGACATCAATTAATATAGGTCTGTATTCTACCATGGGGTCGTAGAAGTATGTTAAAATAGTGTGAGCTAATTAAACAAAAGACCATGTTGATTAGCCTAAACGAATGTGTGTAAAAGGAAATAAATTTTGAATTTGATTTCCAGTCTATCTAATTCTTCAGATTATCAAAGATTTCGAGCTTATCATTGAAAATGTTGATTGAAATGAACAAACTTACTGGACCTAACTACATTGAGTGGCTAAGAAATTTGCGAATAGTGCTGAGACAAGAGAAATTAGAATACGTGTTGGATACGGTGTTCCCAACAGTCCCTATGACAGACTCTGCTGAATATGCCTCTTTTGATAAGGATGCTTACCAAAAACACCTAGATAATGCCACTTCAGCAGAGTGCGTGATGTTGTCTTCCATGTCTATGGAACTTCAGAGAAAACATGAGAACATGGGTCCCAATGAGATGCTCGAACACTTGAAGAGTCTTTATGACTCACAATCCCAAACTATGGAATATGAGTTACCGATAGAACTTTTTAAGTGTAAGCTCAATGAAGGGGGCCAGGTCTCGCAGCATGTGTTGAAGATGATAGGGCTGATAGAGAGACTTGCTTCAATTGGAACGAAGCTGCAAAAGAATGTCGCTACCACCCTCATCCTGAACTCTCTCCCTCGTTCCTTTGAAAACTTCATCGTGAATTACAATATGAATGGAACGAAGGCGAGTCTGCCGGAGCTACACAACATGCTCAAGACCTTTGAGTCTTCCACTTCCAAAGGCAAAACTGTGCTCATGGTGAGCTCTACTAGCCGACCCAAGCCGAAAGGTAAGGAATGGCAGAAGAAGAATGGCAAAGCAGTCGATGTGCCCTCAGCTATGAAGCCTAAGGGAGGTGTGAAGAAGAAGAAGGTGAATCTGGCTAAGGATGTATGCCTCAACTACAATAAGAAGGGGCATTGGAAGAAGGACTGCACGGCACCAGGAGGAGCAAAAACACCAGGTGCTTCTACCTCTGGTGGATAAGGTATGTACGTCATTGAAATAAATATGTCTATAAATAACTCTCATTCCTGAGTATTGGATACCACTTGTGGCTCACACATTTGTACCAATGTGCAGGGGCTAACTGATAGCAGGAAAGTTGTACCAAGAGAGGTAGACCTATGCGTTGGAAATGGAGCACGAGTGGATGCTGAGCGCGTAGGAACTTATAGATTAAATTTGTCTTCTGGCTATTGTCTAGTGTTAAATCATTATTACTATGTACCCTCGTTAATGAGGAATAACATTTCTATCCCTGTTTTGGACATGGAGGGTTTTTCCTCATATATTTATAATGGCAGTCAAGTACTATCTTTTGATAATGTTATATATGGAATTGCTCATCTTGTGGATGGATTATATACACTTAACTGTAGTCGAGAAATATTCAATGTACAAAATAAATGAGCTAAGATAAGTAATAGAAACTCTACCTACCTATGGCATTGTAGACTTGATCATATCAACGAATCAAGGATAGCAAGGTTGAAGAAGTTAGACTACCTCGAACCATTTGACTTGGAGTCTTATGGTAACTGCGAATCTTGCTTGAGGGGAAAGATGACCAGTAAGCCACTTTCTGGGAAAGGTGTGCGAGCCAATGAGGTGCTTGAGTTGGTCCATACTAATGTATGTGGGCCAATTTTGAATCAAGCTAGAGGACGTTTTCCATACTTCATCACTTTTACTGACGACTTCACAAGGTATGAATATGTGTATCTTATGAGACATAAATCCGAGGCTTTTGAGAAGTTCAAAGAGTACAAGTCGGAAGTAGAGAAGCAACTTACAACAAGTATCAAGACCCTTCGATCGGATCGAGAAGGTGAATACTTGAGCAAAGATTTTCTAGATTACTTAATGCTACATGGAGTCCAATATGAGTGGACACCTCCTGGAACACCACAGATGAATGGTGTTGCCGAAAGGAGAAACCGAACCTTATTAGATATGGTTCGATCCATGATGAGCTTCTCATATGTACCGACATATCTTTGGGGATATGCTATACGAACCTCAATATATGTTCTGAACAGGGTTCCTTCCAAGTCAGTAGAAAAGACACCCTACGAGATATGGTGTGGCAAGAAGTCGACTCTTAAACATATGAGACCCTGGGGGTGCCCTACATATGTTAAGAAGATGCTCACTGACAAGTTGGAATCCAAAAGTGAGAAATGTTACTTCGTGGGGTATCCAAATGAAATTAAGGGATACTACTTCTATCTTCCTGGAGAACGTAAGGTCATTATTTCCAGGAACACAACTTTTCTTGAAGAAGAATATGTCTTACAAGGAACATAGTTGCACAGAGATAGAACTTGAAGAAATTCAAGAACCGCAAGATAACATATATGTTGAATCCTTGCCGAATGACCAATGCAAGAATTCTGTGGGAGTATTTGGTGAAAATTGGGTACTTCAAGTACGCCTTTCGGCCAGTGGGAATGTTACGAGGAACAATGCAGAAATGCAAGATCCTCCTACACAGCCTTTGGGAGTAGATGCAATGGTTGCACCTCCTCCCCTACAAGAAATACATTAAAATGATATTTCTGAAAGCTCTCAAGTTAGTGGATTATCCAACACCCAAGAACCCTCTCACAGTCAGAACATACCAAGCAATGAACTGCAAAACAATCAACTATGTAGGTCCACTAGGACTCATCGGCCTCCTGGAAAACTAAATCTACTTGTGGAAACACACAGTGAGATAGATATTCCCGATAACCTATAGCGAAGCAATGTTGGACATTGATTCGAAGAGATGACAAGAAGCCATGAAATCCGAGATGGAATCTATGTACATCAATCAAGTGTGGAACTTGGTTGATTTGCCAACTGGAGTTAAACCTATAGGATGCAAATGGGTCTTCAAGAAGAAGATCAATGCATTTGGAAATGTACAGACTTATAAAGCAAGGTTGGTGGCTAAAGGTTATAATCAATGGCCTGGGGTCGATTATGATGAAACATTTTCACCTGTTGCTAAGATTAAGTCCATTCAGATTTTGCTTGCAATAGCTACATATTATGACTATGACATTTGGCATATGGATGTCAAAATTGCTTTCCTCAATGGTAATCTAGTTGAAGAGGTGTATATGAAACAACGTGAGGGTTTTTCACTTGAGTGCAAACCAAATGTTGTATGCAAGCTACAAAAGTTCATTTATGGGCTTAAGCAAGCCTCGAGGAGTTGGACCACTTGCTTTGACAAGGCTATCAAGTCATTTGATTTCGTCAGAAACAAAAAGGGTCCATATGTTTATAGTAAACGCAAGGATGAGAGTATTGCCTTCATTATTATATATGTAGATGACATATTGATAATGGGAGACAATAAGACTCTTTGCAGTCAGTCAAAGAGTGGTTGTCCAGTACCTTCATGATGAAGGATTTAGGTGAAGCCTTCTACATTGTGGGAATTAGGATCTATAGAGATAGACCTAATAGATTGTTGGGGCTGTCACAGTCAGTCTATATAGACAAAGTGCTTAGACGTTTTTCTATGGAAAATTCAAAGAAATGCGATCTACCTGTGGGACAAGACATCAAGTTATCTAAGAAGGACAGTCATTCTAATACTATAGAACTTGAACGCATGAGGAGGATCCCATATGCTTTGGCTATAAGATCGATCATGTATGACATGACCTGTATTAGGCCAGATGTGGCCTTTGCACTTAGTATGACTTGCAAATTTCAGCAGAATCCTGGGGAAGAACACTGGAAAGCAGTCAAGAGTATTCTTAAGTATCTTAGACGAACTAAAGATTACTTCTTAGTCTATGGTGGGGAAGAAAAGCTAGCTGCTACTGGGTACACTGATGCTAGCTTCCAGACGAATCTTGATGACTTAAAATCTCAGTCTGGGTACACGTTCATTTTCAATAGTTGAGCAGTGAGCTGGAAAAGTTCCAAATAAGCTACAACTGTTGATTCGACAACAGAAGCTGAGTACATTGCTGGATCGAAAGCTGGTAAAGAAGCTGCTGCGATTTATAAGTTCCTAAAGGAACTAAGGGTAGTTCCAAGTGCCAGTTGTCCAATAACTATTTATTGGGACAACACTGGTGCGATTGTACAGACTAAGGAACCAAGATCAATAAACAGAAATAAGCATGTACCAAGGAAGTACCACATACTCAGGGAGATGGTGGATACTGAAGAGATTAGATTAGACTATGCTCTCACAGATGATAATCTAGCTGACCCATTCACTAAACCATTAAGCTTAGTCAAGCATAATGGTCATTTTGAGAATATGAGCATTAGATATGTTAGAGATTGGCTCTAGGCCAAGTGGGAGATTGAAAGTATATTTATGTCCTAGAGACAATCTGTATTAGGACAAATGTACTTTATACACATTCGTATTATTATTAATGGAGATTAGTATTTTGGCATTTGCAATTATTGAATTATTAGTTGATTGTTTATAATATTCTATAATATGCATCCCTAGAGGTTACGTTGTTATTAATAATGTGAGATATTAATATTATAACGTAACTCTTAAAATAGCTTCGACTAATGATCATCGATAATGGGATATCGATGATATGTGATAAGTCGACATGTGGTCTGCATCACATCCTTAGAGGATGTAGTATGTCTCACATGCTGCGAGTAATGTCTACTCGTGTTGGACACATGGATACTTTGGAAGTATTGGTATACCCTGATGATATATTGTTTGTTATACTTGTCTAAAGTATGATCAGCGTGTGGGAGATAGAAGTTCTTAGACTTGAGGTCAATGCGCACCTTGTCTACAAAGTAATATACTTTGATCCTGTCCTAAGCTCAAATGCCTTATAGGTTGAGATATGACTCATATTGGGTACATTACGATGTTGATTAAAGTTGGTAGTTGAGCCAAGATTAGGATTCATTCCTCGAATGTATATTGGAGAAAACCTCAGCTTCTCAGTGATATTAGGTTGACTAAGTCGTTGGCCAACGCAATAGACATAGTTAGAATATGGTCTAGTTGTCAATTAATATAGATACAATGATTAAGTCATTTGGATAGACACTTGACAAATCGTAAGCTTGATCGGGTGTGTCGTGAATGAAAGGATTTTATCTTACCATATAGAGGTTAAGTTTACTGGATTCGTGTAAACGTACTTCACATATTGAGTTCGTCTTGCGGCGCCGTCTAGGAGTTCCGCGTAGACCTTAATTTGATTAATGTCGATATGTGAAGGCATGTAGGGTCACACTATTTCGATCTAAGGATGTATTGAGAGATTATTAAATATTCGATTTAGAATCGAGATATTTAAATGAATGATGATTGTTTTAATTAAGTCAAAATTGAATTTTGGATTTAATTAAGAATGTGCTGAAATTTTTGGGCCAGGGCCAAGGTCAAACCCTAATCCGGTTTGACCTAATTTTTCACCTATAAATATAGACCTACACTTCATTATTCATTACACTTGATTTTCATATAATTATTCTAAGTCTTAGAGACCCAGAATCAAAACACTCTCTCGAACCTCTGCCGGATTTCCAAGCTTTCCAAAGGAGGAATACATTGAAGCTTGGAGCTTGCAATGGAAAGGGCATTCGCGTGCACACCCACAGTTGATAAAGATTCCAGATATTGTAAACATGTAAGTACCATTCAAGTCTTATGTTTACGGTTTTAAATTACCCTATAGTCAAACAGTTCTACGTTTGTTGGGTTTGAAACAAGTTTTCAATATTCGCTGCGTATAACAACCCAACAAAAACCCTACAAAGTATGAATATTTCAATGATTAATACAAAAACACAAAATCAGTGATTTACATACGAAGCTTATCATCACAGATTCATGTTAATTTTAGTAGAATCAGTGAAGAAAAAACACAAATATGCAGAGAAAATCCACATGCAAGTTATAAATTAAATTAAATTACAATTTGTAGAGCAAAATCAAAGAATAAGGAAGAAGAATACCTTAGAGCAGTAGAAACTTGAAGAACTCAGCGATTTTCTACATTGTATAAACTTAAAATCCAATTTTTGTAACTTAAAATCTGAAAATATCAACGATTTGGGGAAATTTTAGAGAGAGACAGATTGGGGGAATTTGAGAGAGATTGGGAGAATTTTAGAGAGAGAGAGTAGAGAAAGTTCTAATGTAGGAATTTCTTTGATTGCACTCTAGCATTCACTTTCCTTCCCATCAGCTCATCATAATAATTCACAAATATCTTTGCAATGGTATATGGATCAGTTTTCCATTGTCCTTGGTCATCTTTGAACTGAGTTGTTACTTGTTTCAGCCTTCTATGCTTGATCATAGAATGCAAATACCTACTAATATCATCCCTTAACTTTAACCGTGTGACCCTATCTTATTATTAATCAACATTAAATTACCATTATATTAGTTAACAACATTTAAGAGAATTTTCACCATTGATGGAGTAGATATTTATTGAGGAGAGATTAGATGATGAAATACGTTAAGAGAGTAAAATAGTCAAAATGCTACTCTTATAAATATGTTCTTAAGAGACGTGTAAATAAAAAATTGCGACAAGTATTTTGAAATGGAGGAAGTAAAAATTTATAATTGTAAATTTTGAAGATGATAAATTAAAAATTTAAAAACATTAAAAGAAAATATGATAGTGTGATTTAATCAATTGACCTACATACAAAAACATTAATACAAAATATAAAAATTATGGAAAAAATAATAATCTCCTTAACATAAGATTGTGGATGTTATGTTATTGTACGAAAAAAAGATCTTTAATTTATAAAATTCAAAGCTTTTTCTCAAGAAATGATTAGTAAGATATGAGAGATATTTTCCATCAAAAAATGTAATTCTAATTATGATACAAATTTCTCTTTTGACTAGAACTTTCTGATAAAATAACTTGATCTACTTTTTCACATAATCTTCATCACTAAATAAGACTAACTTTTTTTTTACTTTTAAAGATCATTAATCGAGGCTATTTTAGAGTTACGCTCTATCATCAATATCTCACTCTATTAATGACAACATAAGCTCAAGGGATGCACATTAATGAATAATTACAAACAATCAAATAATAATTCAATAATTGCAAATGCCATAAATATTAATCTTATTAATAATACGAATTCATTTGTCCCTAATAATGATTGTCTCTAGGACATACATACTTTCAATCTCCCACTTGGCCTAGAGCCAATCTCCGATGTATCTAATACTCATGTTTTCAAAATGACCATTATCCTTAACTAAGCTTAATGATTTAGTAAACGGGTCAGTTAGATTATCATTTGTGGGAACATAGTCTAATCTTATTTCTTCAGTTTCCACCATCTCCCCTTAGTATGTGATATTTCCTCGGTACATGCTTATTTCTGATTGTTGATCTTGGTTCCTTAGCTTGCGCAATCGCACCAGTGTTGTCACAATAAATTGTTAATGGACAAGTGGCACTTGGAACAACCCCTAGTTCCTTCAGGAACTCAGATATCACGACAACTTATTTACTAGCTTCCGATCCAGCAATGTACTCGGCTTCAGTTGTCGAATCAACAGTTGTAGCTTGCTTGGAACTTTTCCAGCTCACTACTCCGCCATTGAAAATGAAGGCATATCCAGATTGAGATTTAAAGTCATCAAGATCTGTCTGGAAGCTAGGATCAGTGTACCCAGTACACACTAGCTTCTCTTGTCCACCATAGGCTAAGAAATATTCTTTAGTTCGTCTAAGATACTTAAGAATTCTCTTGATTGCTTTCCAGTGTTCTTCCCCAAGATTCTGCTGGAATTTGCAAGTCATACGAAGTGCATAGGCCACATCTGGCCTCGTACAGGTCATGGCATACATGATAGATCCTATAGCTGAAGCATATGAGATTATTTTCATATGTTCAAGTTATGCAACAGTAGAATGACTATCCTTCTTTGATAACTTGATGCCTTGACCCATACGAAGACTTCCTTTCTTGGAGTTTTCCATAGAGAATCGTCTTAGCACTTTGTCTATGTATATGGACTGTGACATCCCCAACAATCTATTAGGTCTATCTCTATAGATCCTAATTCCAAGAATGTAGCAGGCTTCACCCAATTCCTTCATCATGAAGGTGTTGGATAACCATTCCTTGAGTGATTTCATGAGAGTCTTATTATCTCCCATTATTAATATGGCATCTACATATATAATAATGAAGAGAATACTCTCTTCCTTGCATTTACTATAAATGCAGGGATCTTTTTTGCTTCTAACAAAGTCAAACTATTTGACTGCTTTGTCAAAGCAAATATTCCAACTCTTTGAGGCTTACTTAAGTCCATAAATGGACTTTTGTAGCTTGCATACTGCTTTGGGATTAGACTTGGATGTAAAACCCTCAGGTTGTATCATATACACCCCCTCAATTAGATTACCATTGAGGAAAGCAGTTTTAACATCCATTTGCCAAATGTCATAATCATAGTATACGGATATTGCAAGCAAAATCCGAATGGACTTAATTTTTGCAACAGGTGAAAATGTTTCATCATAATCGACCCCAGGCCGTTGATTATAACCTTTAGCCACCAATCTTGCCTTATAAGTCTGTACCTTTCCATATGCATCAATCTTCTTCTTGAAGACCCATTTGCATCATATGGGTCTAACCCCTATTGGCAAATCAACCAAGTTCCAAACTTAATTGATGTACATCGAGTCCATCTCAAATTTCATGGCTTCTTTCCATCTCTGTAAATCACTATCTAACATATCTTCGCTGTAAGTTGTAGGTTCATCGTCATCAGAAATATCTATCTCATGTGTGTTTCAATAAGGAGATTAAGTCTTTCAGGCGGACGATGAGTCCTAGTGGTCCTACGGAGTTGATTATTCTGCGTTTCAGCGTTTGTTGCATTCTGATTATGAGAAGATCTTTGTGTGCTGGACAATCCATCACCTTAAGAGCTTTCAAGAATGTCATTTTCATGTATTTCCTTAATGGAATGATGTACAACCATTGTATCATCTTTTATTGGTTGTGTATGAGAGCCTTACATTTCTGCACTATCTCTCACATCACTCCCACTGGCTGAAGGGCGTATTCTAAGTACCCAATCTTCACCAAATACTCCCACTGAATCCTTGTCTAGGTCTTTTGACAAGGGTTTAACTTCTGTGTTATCTTGTGGTTCTTGAATTTCTTCAAGTTATATCTTATTACAGCTCTGTTCCTTGTAGATATAGTCTTCTTCAAGGAAAGTTGCATTTCTGGAAATAATGACCTTATGTTCTCCATGAAGATAGAAATAGTATTCTTTAGTTTCTTTTGGATACCTCATAAAATAATATTTCTCACTTTTAGATTCCAACTTGTCAGTAAGCATCTTCTTTACATATGCAGGGCACCCCCAGGGTCGCATGTGTTTAAGTGCTGGCTTCTTGCCATTCCATATCTCATATGGAGTTTTCTCTACTGACTTTGAAGGAACCCTGTTCAGAATATAAATTGAGCTTTGCAATGCATAACTCCAAAGTATGTTGGTAGAGCTGAGAAACTCATCATGGATCTAACCATATCTAATAGGGTTCGATTTCTCCTTTCAGCAACACCATTCATCTGTGGCATTCCAGGAGGTGTCCATTGTGATTGGACTCCATGAAGCTTCAAGTAATCCAGAAATTCTTTACTTAAGTATTCACCTCATCCATCTAATTGAAGGGTCTTGATACTTGTTTGAAGTTGCTTCTTTACTTCTGACTTGTACTCCTTGAATTTCTCAAAGGCTTCGAACTTGTGTTTCATAAGATACACATGCCCAAACCTTGTGAAATCGTCTGTAAAAGTGATGAAGTAAGGGAAGCCTCTCTTAGCTTGAGTTGAAAATGGCCCATATACATCAGTATGGACCAACTCAAGTATCTCTTTGGCTCGCACCCTTTTCCCAGAAAGTGTCTTGTTGGTCATCTTTCCTCTTTGGTTTCAGGTAGTCTAACTTTCTTAATCTTGATATCCTTGATTCATTGATGTGACCAAGTCTACAGTGCTATAAGTAGGTGAGGTTTCTTGGATTACTTATCTTAGGTCATTTATTTTGCACATTGAAAATTTCACGACTACAGTTTAAAACATACAAACCATCCACAAGCGGAGCATTTTCACAAATAAAACCATTAAAAGACAGTACATAACTGCCATTGGCAATAAATGAGGAAAACCCCTCAATGTCTAACATTGGGATAGAAATGATATTCCTCGTTAATGAGGGAACAAAATAACAATTATTTAGTTCTAAACAAAAGCCTGAAGGTAAATCTAGTCTATAAGTTTCCACGCGTTCAGCATCCACTCATGCTCCATTTCCAACGCGCAGGTCTACCTCCCAAGGTCCAACCTTTCTGCTGTCAATCAGACCCTGCACATTATTACAAATGTGTGAGCCACATGCGGTATCCAATACCCAGCAGTGAGAGTTATTTATAGACATATTTATCTCAATGACAAACATACCTTGTCCAGTAGAGCCAGGAGCACCTAGTGATTTGCCTCCTCCTGGAGATTTGCAATCCTTCTTCCAGTGCCCCTTCTTCTTGCAGTTGAGGCACACATCCGAAGCTACCTTTGCCTTCTTCTGAACACCTCCTCTATGTTTCATAATTGTAGGTGCAACAATTGTCTTACTCTTCTTCTTCTGCATGTTCTTACCCGTGGGTTTGAACTTGCTAGAAGAGCTCACCATGAGCACGACTTTACCTTTAGAGGTAGATGATTCAAAGGTCTTCAACATGTTGTGAATCTCTGGGAGACTTGACTTGGTCCCATTCATATTGAAGTTCACAATGAAATTCTCAAATGAACCAGGAAGTGAATTCAGGATCAGGTTGACAGAGACATTTATAGGCAGCCTCGTTCCAATCGAAGGTTCTATCAGCCCAATCATCTTCAGAACATGCGCTGACACTTGACCCCTTTCATTTATCTTACACTTGAAAATGTCTCTCAATAGTTTATACTCCATTGTTTGAGAATGTGAGTCATAGAGACTCTTCAAATGTTCTAGCATTTCGTTGGGGCCCATGTTTTCATGTTGCCTCTGTAACTCCACAGTCATAGATGATAACATTACACACTGTGCTGAGGTAGCATCGTCTAGATGTTTCTGATAAGCCACCTTGTCAAACAGGGCATACTCATCAGAGTTTTCAATAGGGACTGTGGGGAACACTGTGTCGAACACATAC
The DNA here is from genome assembly GCA_034509755.1 of Anisodus tanguticus. Lineage (NCBI taxonomy): Eukaryota > Viridiplantae > Streptophyta > Magnoliopsida > Solanales > Solanaceae > Anisodus > Anisodus tanguticus. The sequence goes on along the minus strand of CM067551.1, from coordinate 19,394,665 downwards.
TCAATTCTTTCTTGTCTTAACACCAATCGCAGATTTCTTAACCAGTCAGGGTAATTTGCTCCAGTCAGCTTGTTTATCTCAACCAACATTTTCAGTGACAAATTTGACATTTTGTATAAACTGAAGATATAAATAGACTTGAAATTAAACTATAATATAATTTCAATTGAACACATTCGTTAACTAATTAACATGACCTTTAGTTTAATTAACTCCCACTATTTCAACATACCATTCGACCCCATGGAAGAATACAGACTCATATAAAATATGGTCATAATGGGCCAAGATCCAGGTTCATGCTATCTCCGCGTTTGTTGTGGCTAATAGGTTTAATAACACTTCCTGGTAGGTCTCCAAACCAATTACAAACAATTTGTAACTCTTGTTTAACCGAATGTTCTAAACAATCGATCTACTTCCTTTGGCTTGTCCGACACTGTGGTGCCAAGACAGCCTAGCAAGTCAACCCCGTTATGCGACTAGAATTATGTATCTAAGTGAGCTTTGCCTTATAGAGCAAACATTGTGGTGTAAATACTCATAAAGGTTTATCACTCACTTCTATATTTAACATGCATCTATGAAAGAGTCTGAGTCCTCGTAGGCTTAGAGCAAATGTTGTGGCATAAATACTCATCTCGCAGAAAAGAATTTTGCACTACAATCAATTATAACGGACGACGCGTTCATTTTAAATGAGACTTGTATTAAATTTTGGGGAACATTTTAATTTAGTGTTTTAACTAAGATCAACTCTAGCATGCTATGTCCAACAAAGCATTTTAATTATCATGCAAATGACTAAGCATATATTGGGTACCGCCTACCCAAGCATGATATTAAGCGGTTTAACAAATATTGGCGCCGCCTACCCAAACAATTATTTGCGAACACTATTCTAGTAATCTAAATGACAATCATTTAGCACATAAATAATATATTTATCAAATATATTGTATAATAATAATCACGGGTTAAATATTCTAAACAATTTTTTACAGGTGGGGGCCGCGGCGCCACCGAGGCAGAATACTTCTGCAATGCTTTAGAGTCGCGGCGCTCCACTATGGAGCCGCGTCGCCTACTGTCCAATAAGTCCAGAATTAAAAAATGAAGCATTAGGCCCGCGCCACCGCCTTGAAATCTTAGCAAGCATCGCGACGCCCTACCATAGGGTCGCGGCGACGACGTCTTGACAAAATGTTTCTGTGTTGATTTTTCTAAAATCGTTCGAGCCCTAAATCCAATTTAGGGATCAAATCAGAGATCATTTATCCTCACCCACCATTATCAATAACGCACATATCGACCATCATCCATTCATACTCGTTCTTCGTCGTGCACCATGTTCGCAATGAACCGGTTATCTGCACTTGGCTTAGTCCGAGTTATAACGGAATGACTTCCTTGATTTAGCATAGGTGATAATTTAGGGTAATATCAAAATGTTAACCATTCGGTCAAGATATGTAGGATTTCAAGAAGCATTGTTTTAATAAATTTTATGTTTAACCCATATTATTATGTTATTCAATTGTTAAATAACCATTGAACCAACCTGGGCTCTGATACCACTGTAGGGTTTTGTTGGGTTCAAAACACATAAGTATGTCTAAATATGTGTCCATCCAAATGGCTTGATCACTTTATCTCATCTATATTAGTCGACAACTAGATCATATTCTAAATATGTCTCTTGCATTGGCCAATGACTTGGTCGACCTAATATCACTGAGAAGTTGAGTGCTCTCTCGAATATCCAATCAATGAATGAATCCTATTCTTTAGCAGTTAAAGCTTACGATATTGATTTGCCCTGAAGAGCGGCATATATATATATATATATATTTGTCCATGCACATGATTCATAACGACGTTATATATTGTATATTGTATATCATGTCCCACAGTGGCAAGTCTCGAGTTACAGGTTGATCCTTCTTGACTCTTTACATTGATGTCTTATTTATGCTCTCATATGCCTTTCATATTCAGTACATTATTCGTACTGACATCCCTTTTATCGAGGGCGCTGCATTTCATGCTCGCGGGTTCAGGTAGACGATTGGATGAGCCTTCTCGGTAGGTTCTCAGCTCAGTTGTTGTTGGTGCATTCTTTTGTTCCAGAGTTGCCGTCTAAGTTTTGGTATGCTGTTACATATATGTTATGGGTATGGCGGGGTCTTGTGACCTTATGATGATAATGTTACTCTTAGAGGCTTGTAGACATCTGTCATGTATATAAATGTCATGTATGGCCTGATTGGCGTATGTTCTGATGTTTAGAATTCATGGTGGCCTTGTCGGCCTTATCTATGTATGTATATACTTATTAGGTTGGTATCGTCAGCCGCTTATCGCTTTTGATTTCATCCAGTCTATCATAGCGATCTTGACGGCCCGCTTGCTTGTTAAGATGTATGTCAGGTCATGTATGTGGTGCTTATGTGGTGCTTGGGAAGTAAGGCCCGGATGTCGGCCACACCCAAGATTGAGGTGTGACATTATTTACCACTTTTTCACTCATTAATCAACTGATTAGTAAAATAAGGACTCCCGTAAAAATTAGAGCTTATTAAGATGTGAATGGTAAAAGTATATGTGAGCTAAATTACCATCTACTCAATTCGAATGTTTTAATATTCGAAAAAGTATATGTTGGACCTTTTTCATTTTATTACTCCAAAATAATATTACCACATTACCAAAAATAAATTAAAATTTGAATATTTACCAAATACACAGAAAACATAGAGAAAATAGGAAAGAAGTGATGTAGATGTATGTGGCTATAAACTGGTTATCCTTTGATGATACCTTGGGTTTGGGTTCTCTTTGCCAACGCACTCTACTTCTCCCTGTTAATATAACAGAACTGTGCATGTGCCCATGGCTTGGAAATAAAATGATTTCTTGGGTATACAACTACTAACTAGGGGTGGGCAAAAAATCCGGAGAATCGAAAAAACTGAATTGAACTGAAATTCGGTTCGGTTTTTATTCGTTTTTTTTAAAAGAAAACCCGATTTTTTGAAAAACCGAACCGAATCAAGATTTAGTGATTCGGTTAGATTTTTTAATTTTGGATACGAACCGAACCGAAAAAATTGAATTAAATATATAATTATTCTTATTTTTTTATTTTAGGCTACTACTATCTCTTGAATCATAGCCATTGAAGTCAATCTATAAAGCTTTTATGGAAGTCAAATGCGACATGAACTTGATTAACATATCACAGAAGCATTGACATAAAATGTAGGGAGAGAAAGTAGTTGTAAATTGGTGAAACTTTAAATGGTCATAACTCTGCGCTCGAACGTTCGTTTTACTCGATTTGTTTTTTATTTTGGATATTTTTTCAAGACGGGGCCGGCCCAAACTGTTTAAAGGCGGTTTGGCGCAGCTAATTTTTAGAAAAATGTCAGTTTTCCCAATTAATTTGTGTTTTTCCCCAAATCGATTTCTAATTTTTCTTTTTCTTTAGTAAACATCTCACGATACACAATAGATTTCAACGTTGAAATTTCATGGTAGTGTAGGTATGAATGTCAATTTCAGTTTTGGAAATTCAATTTTTAAAAAATAAAAAATTCCCCGGCCCGGCCAACCAGAAAACCTTGATATAATCCGATACGTTCGACGATATAATAATATTTTTTAAGTGATATACGCCCACCCCTACTACTAATGAGAGACCGTGAAGAAATATAAGAGATCAGAACTATACATGTTTTAGTGGGTAGATTTTTAATTACTTTTCTTCTGTTCTATGCTCTTATTCTTTTCTCTTTCTCTCTCTCTCATGTCTGAACAGGCGGAGGAGAGGAAGGTAGCAATAAGGAAGATGCATGAACCAATGATTTTGTCAGAAGTTAGGCGCATGGTGGAAGAGATGCAGCCTTTGAATAAGAAGCTAGAGGAAATTGTGAGTTCACAATTTTTGTGAATTTTACTCTGTCGTTAACTTGCTCGCTGAAGACTTCTGTTTATGTTCCTGCTTAATTCAGATGCACGCTGATGGACTATTAGTTTTGTGGCCCTGATTATAATTCTTTAATAGTGTTCTGCTCTCCTGGGTATTGTCGTATAATTTGCAAAAAATGTAGTGTTAGGTTACTCTTGAAGAGGATGCCGGATCTATTCCACAATACTATAAAGGGCAGCCGAAATGAGCACTGGGCCTAATTTCTTGCATTGATACTCACTGTACCTTAATATACATTTGTTTTTAGAGTGTTTTCAAAGAACAAGCTTAATACCTCTTGAAACTAGCATGGGCAGCGATTTGCAGCTGAGAAGATCTGACTGCTATACTCAAATCACCCTCAGTAATCTCATCGAAAGGCTCTGAGACCTTGTTTCTGTCTGTCTCCAAACTAGTCATGATAATAGAAACAGAGTCTTGGGAGTTGGGACTATCTTTCGTCATGGGTCTTTAAAAAATAGACATATTTTGAGCAAGAAACGGGACTTTGAAGGATATCAATGTTCAAATCCCAGCAGAGGCAAAAAAAAATAGGTGATATCTTTCCATCTGCATAAACCTTAGTGGGCAAAGTTATTATGTATTTGTACTAGTGGAAGGTAGTAGGTAACCAATGAAATAAGTTAAAGTGGGTACAATCTTGCCTGGACACTGCCATTGTCACAAAAAGAAAAAGAAAAATGTGAAAGAACCTTACGTAATATATTATGTAACACTGCTTCCATATCTTGTAGTCTTCAGTCTTGCCAAGTTCCAACAAATTAATCCCTTTGTCAAAATTTCCATGCCCCAATGTGTGTCACTTCTTTCTCTCTTCTGTCCTCTCCAAACCCTTCTTCATATTGTGCTTCTCTAGGCCACTCTCTCTAGAAGTTGTTTCTACCTGGCCTCCTCACGACCATTTTCCTTTCCCTTATCTTTTACTCCTCCAAATGTTACTCTTTTCAGAGAGTCTAGATTACATGCCTCCCTTAACTTCGGCCAGACAGAGGAAAACTTGAATGAATTTCACAAAATAGAAGATTCTTGATATGTCTAAGCTGCTTTTTACTCGATTGTACTACTAAACCTTCAAGTTGTTCCTCATTGAGTTCTTGCTTATACTATTTGGTTGTCTCTGGTGCATTCTTAGCACTTGGACTTTACCACGTGCTGCTTATCTCCAACTTGCTACTCCATTGTCTTTCTACGGTTTTGTCTGACCTTTAATTTGATGACTTACATGTTTCAATTTTTCATTGTACCCAACTGTGCTTTGTAACGTCGGAACGCTTCAAAGGCTTCATCCTTACTTTTCAACAAGTAAAGGTAACAATACATTGTGTTATCATCAATGAATGTCACAAAGTACTTGTTCCCCCCTCTAGTTTGTGCAAACTTCAAATCACATATATATGTGTGAATAAGTTCTAGAGGAGCGGTATTCCTTTCGACGGATCAAAAATGAAGCTTTGTGAGTTTTGCCTCTACGCACACCTCACACTTATGTTGAGGGTTTACGTCGATAGACGGCAACAACTCCAACTTTACCAACCTTTGGATGGACTTGTAGTTGACATGTCCTAATCTATGATGTCATAAATTAGAGAACTCAAGCAAGTAAGAAGAAGAGACTTCAATATTATTGTTTTTACGTAATACAAACATGGTGTTAACTTTGAAAAGACCTTCACAGACGAATCCTCTTCCAACAAACGTTCCATTCTTAGTGACTACAAATTTATTGGACTCAAACACTAGCCTAAAACCAGAATTAACCAATAAAGGACCTGAAATTAAATTTCTTCTAATCTAAAAAACATGCATCACTTCCTTCTGAGTGAGATCCTTTCCAGAAGTCATCTTCAGGACTACCTTTCATACCCCCAGTACGTCAGAGGAAGCGTTGTTGCCCATGAACAACTTCTTGTTTGTAACCGGTGTATAAGTGGAGAAGGCATCTCTGTTGGAACAGATGTGTCTTGTAGCACCTGTGTCCATCCACCATTGCATAGGATTCTCAACCAGGTTTGCTTCTAACACCACCGCTGAGAACTCCTCAATCATGTCATCCAGAAACTAGTCTTTGACGATGTTAACCTGAGCTTTACCCTTAGCCTTGGCCTTCTCTTATTGCTCAGTCTTGTGCTTGCGGAAGTCCTTGATCATATGATCAGGTTTCCCACAATTGTGACAGTTTCCTTTGAACTTCTCCGCTGCTTGGGTCTTGTCGTCTTTCTGGAACTTGTGCTTTTTGCTTTGGTTCCCTTTGGCATCAGCCAGATTTGCCTTTGCCTCAGCGGGTTGTTTACCCCTAGGCAAGGCCTTTTTATTATCTTCCTGAATTTGGAGTTTGATAATAAGTTCTTCAAATGTCATCTTGAAATTTAAGTAGTTCATAAACTCATTCCACGAATGAGGTAACTTTTCAATCAGTGATGCAACCAAAAACTGCTCGTTTGGCTTCATACCTTCCAAATCCAGGTGATGTAGAATCATTTGAAATTCCTGGACTTGGGACATCACTGTCTTACTATCCACCATTTGAAATTTCAGAAATTTCCTAACGGTGAATTTACTATTACCTGCATCTTGTGCATTGTACTTCTTTTGTAGCTTCTCCCACAACCCTTTGGCAGTGCCAACGGTGCAATACATCGTGTAGAGAGGGTCTGACAAGCAATTCAATATGTAATTCTTACACATGAAATCACTATGACTCCATGGATCAAGAACAATCTTCATGCCATTAATGATATGGATACCTAGGCCCCCTTCACCCGTTTCAGAAGGCGAAGGGTCCATTTCATCTCCAGCTTGTGGAGGATCTTCTGTTAGGAAATGTGTCATTCCCATAACAGTCAGATAGAATAGCATCTTTTGTTGCCATCTCTTGAAGTTTGACCCCGTGAACTTTTCAAGGCGTTCATGGTGAAATCCAGTGGGTGGAGGAACGACAACATTCCCTTGAGCGGCAGTAAAGGCGTTGGATGAGCCTTGAGCAACCGGAAAGACATTAGGAGTGCCTTGAGCAGTGGGGAAGGCAGAGGGATTGCCTTGAGCAGCAGCAGTAGAATCAGAAGCAGTTTGATTTATGCTAGTCATCTTTCTAACTTACTCACAACAAATCTTGTCTTAAAATTGTTGGGATACAATTGTTGTAGGGAACGGTAAGTAAGTAACTATTACAATAGTAGAAAAGATAAGCAAACTGTTACAATAAAACTGGAAATCAAAACTTTAACAAACTGCTTGTGTGATTTGCTGAGTCGAGTGATGACACTCTGTCTTTAAGACAAGATTGCCTCGTATATCTCCTTTTACGGTGTTGAGCAATAGTCTCCCAAGATACAACAACAACTTTAACAAGTGAGCAAAGGAAACTCAAGTGTTATTCTTGAAGAACTTTGAGTATAGTAACTTTGCTAGAGAGGAAGAATATGAATTCAGAAAATCTGAAGTATTTTTTAAGTATTGAGTTCAATTGAGCCAAAGGCCTCAATTTATAGTGTAAGTAGAAGATCCCTCAACTAGCCAACTAATGACCTTCAATATCTGTAATTGCACTTGATTGAGGAGTTACATTCAGCCAAATAATGGCTGAATTCATGTGTCAAGTAATGGAGAATCAATGCCCCAAAACCAGCCTAAAGGTCAGATTTTTCCAACTTTCCGTCGCAGCTTTCTGCTTCCGAAGCGTCGCGGCCCTGTGAATTAGCGTCGCGGCTCCAGTGACTGGCCAGCCAATTTGCGCCGCGGCGCTGTCTGGGAGACGCCGCGGCTCTGACGGTGTGGCGTTGCGGCCCTTCACGGCTCCGCGGCGATTTCCGACTCGTTTCATTTTACACTTTGTACACTTCTTCCTTCTTTTATCAACGTGGAATACTTTGTCATTTGGCCAATAACTATCCTGTGTGTGGAAACGACGTTTCCGACGTGCGGGCCCAATTGTTCGAGTCATAAACTAATGGAATATACTTATTTCCACATTTAGTAAATTTCCAACACTTAATACATATTAGGGTTGGTTTCACTGTTCCCTCTATTACTTTACTGATGTTATGTGCCCGCTCCTGGTGCTTTGGCTGATCTTCTGGCTTGGACTCATTGCTTGCAAAAAATGGGTGAATGCTTTCAGGAGGCTGCTATTGATGACTATTTCAAGCCAATAAACATGGAAGCAGAAGCCATAGTGAAAATGCAGCTTCAAGGAGAGGAGAATAGAACTAAGGAGATGATGAATATCCCGCAGAAACAAGCTTTTCTTGAGAAACATCAGGCAGAGAAACTAATAAGCACAGAAAATGTGGTCACAAACAAACATGACCAAGATAAAGCATCTACGTAGATTCCACCAGAAGTAAGATCATTTTGTAGAGTATAAAATTGTTCTTGATATTTCTCCAAAGAAGAGAACTGTTCTTGATTATTAATACTATAAGAATTCATGTTGTTTTGCTTCTTAGGTAGGGCATGGTTTTGGTGATCTGAAAGGAAAATAAAAATGATCGCCTGGCTGCCCCTTTCGGAGCATCTGATAAAATTGGAACGAGTAGAGGCAGGAATCTACTTTTGTTTATTTCACTTACACATAGCAAGTCATGATTTTTGTTGTATATTATACATTGTTTCAATGGGATTTTTTTGTTCCCAGCGGCAGCATAAAGGATTTACTTTTTTCTGTAATGACATTCAGCTTCAACTTTGTAACTGATCAATTTTGTTACTGAAAACAGAAGAAAAATATTTTAAAAATAACACTAAAGGAACAAACTTGTCCATATGTTGATTGTAATATAATTTTGTTATGAAGGATCTTTCTTGGTATTAAAGTCTAAAATTTATAAGGAAATAACTCATTTCTCACATATGCAAAGATGAATTATTGCTGTAAACTTGACATTAATAATTTTTGTCTTAAGATATATTTCCTGTTCTATGCCTCATAGTCTTGTCTTGTTACCTACTATTCTGAATCCTGTCACTCAAAACTTTTACTTTGACGTAAATCTCACGCCTTATTATCAAGGTCAAATTAGAACGACTTTGTATAATCTCTGAAACCATGAAGAGGCATGTTGCACAACTCAAAACCTCAAGGGGAAGTATATGCAATTCTTCCAAATTAAGGACTTCTTATCTTTTAATTCTCCTATGTTCACAACACTACTCTATATGATATGAGACATAAATGGTGACAACCACTTATTGAAGACCATTTATGACAACCACTTTATTGAAGACCAAGTACTAAAAATGAGAACCTAGTCAGTGCATGCCATGAGTGGGACCCTTTATTTTTAATCAATCTCTGAGGAGGAGATCTAATGGTCAAAATGTGGCTATGATGTGTAACCAATAACTAAAGCACAGATTGCACCAAATCAAGATCCTTCAAAGAAGAAGACCTACTGCAGATAAATAATAAAAAAACTAATCAACATCATGTCATCACAAGGCATATACGAATATAAATATTTTTACTTATCCCTATACCTCAGAAATCAAAATAGGCACAAGGATAAAAAGGAAGGTTGATAAAAAGGTTCAACCAAACCTCTTTGTTTCTTCCTCCTCTTTTGTTCTTTCTTATACTATGTTTTTAAACCATAAAAAATAAACTTAACAATATCATAACCTTGACCCTAACTCTAAGAGAAATTACTAGCAAGTTGAATAATAATAATAAAAAACAAAACACTCTAATTTTTTCTCCATATTTTTATTAGGAGTTTGTAGAGTGGGAGTTCCACATGTTAGTGGTTATCGAGAATAACCTATAGTCAACAAGGACATCAACAATAATATTCTTCAAGCTTATAAATTTTTTTTGGGGTGTCTTATTCGGATTGGAGCCCAAGGATTTTTCATTTGAGATTTCTGATTAAAGAAGAAAAATTTCATTGACTGCACCATATATTTTGGTGGTAAACTTATAAAGTTTATTTATTTATGTTAAATATACACAATATACACACAATATACATGTGTATATTGTGTATATTGGTCTTTGAGTGGCTCTCGGATTTGGCTGATTATTGTATATAATTTATGGTAAATATTTAGTAACCTAGTTTAGGTAATGTTGTAATATAATTAGTATTGTATTACCATAATTATTGTATTACCATAAATGTATAGTTAGAGTAGAATATGGTTTTAGGAATAGGATTCTTCTATTATGGAAATATGTAACTTGTATTTATAGCATTTCAATCAATGAAAATAAGAAAGAGATTATTTCTTTCATGGTATCAAGAGTCTAGGTCTTAAAATCCTCTCTCTACTCTCCTATTTTTTTCGTCGACTTCGCTCTACTTCCGAGATGTTTTGCTCTCGGTTTGTGTGCCGACGGGAACTCTTTTCTTCCCAATTTTTCTCCCAAATCCCTCATTATCATAATGTTCTATCAATATGTCTACATCCCGGAACACGTTTCATCCTGCCCTTACAGTTTCTAACATCAAGAATAACATCCCTCTCATTCTTGAAATAGAAAACGTCCAATATGCGACGTGGACCAAACTGTTCAAAATTCACGCATGATCGCATCAAGTCATCCATCACATAATCCCCGCGCTCTTGAGGATACGGAGGTTCCAAAACGCGAGGATGATCCTAAGTTATGGACGACTCTTGATGCTACCATCCTTAGTGGATATATTCTATAATTTCTACCGACCTTTTGCAAACAATTATTGAGTCTGACGCTACGGCAAAAGCGACTTGGGATAGACTGCGTTATATATTCCAAGATAATCAAAATTCTAGAGTCGTTACCCTTGAGCAAGATTTCTCCCACGTCAATATGGAAGATTTCCCTAATGCTTCGGCTTATTACAAAAGATTAAAGGATTTGGCGGACCAACTTCGCCATGTTGGCGCGCCAGTTTTGAACGATCGTCTGGTCCTTCAAATGGTTTCCGGCCTCTCTGAGGCCTATAGTGGTATTGGAACGCTTCCGCAATTTTATCAGACTCGTTCTATGCTTACACTCGAAGAAGCAAGCATGGCAAAACGAGTGGCTACCGGTGCTAGTCCCATAGCCATGATGACCGAGTCCACGGTGTATCCTACCGGTTACAACAACTCGGGCCATAACCGCAACAATGGTGGCGGCAAAAAGAGTGGAAATAAGAAAAATAATGGCAAAAATCACGGCGGCAACAACGGCGGCAGCCGGCAGAATGGTGGTGGCGGTGGTGGTGGTCCCCGCAGTGGTCAGCAGCAGCAACAACAGTCCTGGGCCCCACAATGGCCCCCTATGCCATGGTAGGGGCGCCCGGCCAGGCGATCCGTGCCCGGCCCCCGGCCCAACTACGGTCAAAGCAACCGGGCCGAGACCGCAAGTAGGGGTGCTTGGGCCTCGGCCCCCGCAGGCCCATCACGTAGAGGCACCCACGTCTACCGACATCAAAGCCGCAATGCACACGCTTGGTTTAAATCCTCCGGACCCAAATTGGTATATGGACACCGGTGCCACTGTCCACATGACATCCGATTCAGGTACGCTCTCGTCTTATTCCAATTTGAGCAACCCTCGCGGTATAATTGTTGGTAATGATAATTCTATTCCAATTCATGGTTATGGTCATCAAACGTTATCTCCCCCTCATCCACCTCTTATCTTGAAAAACACCCTACACGCCCCCAAATTGATTAAAAACTTAGTCTATGTCTATAAATTTACTACTGACAATTCCGTTTCTATTGAATCTGATCCATTTGGTTTCTTTGTAAAGGATTTTAAGGCGGGGAGTCCTCTCATGAGGTGTGATAGTAGGGGAGATATTTATCCTATCACACCCAGTTTCGGTCCATCGAGTCAAGCCCTATCGTCCGCTTTTGCAGTCCTTTCTCCTTCCTTATGGCATGCTCGTCTTGGTCATCCGAGATCATCTATTTTGTCATCTTTACATAAAAATAGTTTTATTTCATATAAGGGCACGAGTAGTACTCCAAATTGTCAGTCTTGTTCTTTAGGAAAAATTGTTAAGTTGTCGTTTGTAGACTCAAATTCTCATACTTTAATGCCGTTTGATATTATTCATAGCGACTTATGGACATCTCATGTTCTTAGTTCTATGGGTCATCGGTATTATGTTATCTTTTTGGATGATTACTCTAAGTTTTTATGGACATTTCCAATAGCAAAAATATCTCAAGTTTTTTCCGTCTTCTTAAAATTTAAAGCTTTCGTCAGAACCTAATTCTGTGCTAATAATGAGATCAATTTTCATTTTTCAATGGGGTGTTTCGGGAATTCTGTGCTAATAATGAGATCAATTTTCATTTTTTTTGTCCTCATACGTCTTCACAAAATGGGAAAGCCGAACGTAAAATTCGTTCCATAAATAACATTATCCGCACTCTATTAATTCATGCTTCCGTACCCCCATATTTTTGGCATCACGCTCTTCAAATGGCTACATATCTCATTAACATAATTCCTTCCAAAAGGTCGACATATTCTTCCCCCCTTCAAATTTTATATAATAAAACTCCTTCTTATTCTCATCTTCGAGTTTTTGGGTGTTTGTGTTATCCGTTATTCCCGTCCATCACAATTAACAAACTTCAGGCCCGGTCGACTCCGTGTGTGTTTTTGGGTTTTCCATCTAATTATCGTGGCTACAAATGCTTTGATTCATCCTCTAATAAAATCATCATTAATCGCCATGTCATTTTTGATGAATCCCAGTTTCCATTTGCTAAAAGTCATACTCCCGTGCCTAGTTCGTATAATTTTTTAGATGAACAAATATCCATGTATATTATTCAGCATTTTTCGGAAATCTCCCGCACCCAAAATTCTCTAGCGGGCCCACTGCCCGCTGGTCCTACTGGTCCGTCACAACCCTCCCTGCCTAGTTTTTTTGTCATTGGGCCGGTCCGCCCAATACCGCACCGGTCCGGTTCTCGCGTCCGCCATCGTTCTCGCTTCCCGATTGGGCCAACAGGCCCACTGCCTGCTGGCCAGTCCGTCCCGAACCCAGCAAATTCCCAAAATCCGTCCAATTCTCCCTCAAGTCATAGACCGGTCACTCGTAGTCAACGGGGTATTTTTAAACCAAAAAGACATTTTAATTTATATTATAATATTCTTAAATCTCCCTTACCCGAAATCATGTGTCTGCGTTAAATGACCCGAATTGTAAAATTGCTATGACCGATAAATTTAATGCTCTTATTGATAATAAGACGTGGGTGTTGGTACCTCGTCCATCTGGTATTAATATTATTCGGTCTATGTGGATTTTTGCTCATAAGGAGAATTCAGATGGTTCATTTGCTCGACATAAGGCGCAACTTGTGGGTGATGGTAAGACTCAGCGGGTTGGTATAGATTGTGGTGAGACATTTAGTCTAGTGGTCAAGCCGGCTACCATTCGCACGGTGCTTAGCTTGGCTATTTCGAAGGCATGGCCTATTCATCAATTAGATGTCAAGAATGCTTTCATACATGAGGATCTCAAGGAAACGGTCTAATTGCATCAGCCTTTGGGATTCAGGAATCCTAACCATCCTCATCATGTATGTTTATTGAAGAAATCCTTATATGGGTTGAAGCAGTCTCCCAGGGCCTGGTATACAAGGTTTGCTGACTATGTTTCGACTATTGGGTTCACTCACAGCAGGTTATATAATTCTTTGTTCATCTACCGTCGTGGTTCGTCCTTGGCCTACATTCTGTTGTATGTGGATGATATCATTTTGATTGTCTCGTCCGATGCCTTACGCCAGTCTATTATGACTATGCTCAGCTCTGAGTTTGATATGAAACACTTGGGGCCCTTGAGTTAATTTTTGGGGATTGCTGTCACTCGTCATTCCGATGGCTTATTCTTATCTCAACGAAAGTATGCAGCTGAGATCATCGAGAGGGCTGGGATGTCATCTTGTAAGTCCACTTCCACTCCAATGGATACAAAACCCAAGCTCAGTGTCGCGGTCGGCGTACCTTACGAGGATCCGACCCGCTATCATAGTCTTACAGAGGCCCTTCAGTATCTTACCTTTACACGACCAGATATTACTTATGCTGTCCAGCAGGTGTGTTTATTTATGCATGATCCCAGAGTTGAGCACATGACTGCCCTCAAACGCATCATTAGGTATATTCAGGGTACACTTGACTATGATTTGCATTTATATCCCTTCTCGACGTCAACACTGGTCTCGTATACGGATGTTGATTGGGGTGGTTGTCCCGACACCAGACGGTCTACGTCAGGCTATTGTATGTTTCTTGGAAACAACTTGGTCTCCTGGTCTGCAAAATGTCAGTCGACTCTATCCCGCTCAAGTGCCGATGCTGAATATCGAGGGGTAGCTAATGTGGTCTCGGAATCATGTTGGTTACGTAATTTGCTTTTAGAGCTTCATTGTCTCATTCAGAAGGCAACCTTGGTTTATTGCGATAATATTAGTGTCAGACCTTTCTGGTAATCCGGTTCAGCACCAACACACTAAACATATCGAGATGGACATTCACTTTGTCCGTGAAAAGGTTGCTCGGGGTCAGGTACGCGTCTGTCATGTCCCGTCAAGATATCAAATTGCATACATCTTTATAAAGGGTCTTCCCTTGGTCCTTTTTGAAGATTTTAGGGACAGTCTCAGTGTTCGAAGACCGCCCGCTATGACTGCGGGGGTGTTAAATATACACAATATACATGTGTATTGGTCTCGGATTGGCTCTCAAATTTGGTTGATTATTGTATATAATTTATGGTAAATATTTAGTATCCTAGTTTATGTAATGTTGTAATATAATTAGTATTGTATTATCATAATTATTGTATTATCATAAATGTATAGTTAGAGAAGAATAAGGTTTTAGGAATAAAATAGAAATAAGTTTCTCCTATTATGAAAATATGTAACTTATATAGATAGCATTTCAATCAATGAAAATAAGAAATAGATTATTTCTTTCCATTTTTATAAAAATAAAGAAAGATTCGAACTTTTCAAGAAGTTAACACCAAAGAAAGAAAAAAACATACTACTAACAAACATATTATTATTACTTCATTTACAAAACATCGAGAACCCCATTTCCGTTCACATTTCACCTTACTTTTTCCTAAATGTTCATAAAATTCCTTCAAATTCCAGTAGTCTTTTTTCTTCTTCATTAGATTGTACAAATTCTCAGCTAAAAAAACAACATCTTTAATCCCTTCATTATATACTGTTCATAACTTTTGCTATTTTCAGTGGATTTTCTGGGACTTTTTATATACAGACTGTTCTTGGTCTTGTTGGGTTTGTTGTGTTTCCTATAGAACTTTCTTTGGGTCCATTGTATTGAAGCTTTGATACTCAGTAACATATATAGTTATATACCAAATATAAGATACTGAAAAGAATAATTGATCAGATATTTATTTTATAAGTACTATTTTTATTTTCTAAAGGAAATAAAAAAAGCTTTCTACCTTGAAATATTGTTTTTTTTTCCTGGAATTAAGGGACAAAAAGAAATTTGCCCAGATGGGAAAGCAAGGACCTTGCTATCATTGTGGTGTTACAAGTGAGTTCTTGGTTCTTCAATGTATTTTATTTCTCCAATTTTTCAAGAAAAAATGGTCTTTTCAGCTCATAGAATGTTTCTTGTTTTACCCTGTCTAAATACTCTTTATTTGATTAGTTTAGTTGTTCAATTATTGAACTGGATGTCTGGATGGATAACAGGGGTGACAGATGAATGTTTGAGCTGAATTTGGTTGGGTCAAGATGAGCTAAAGGATGGATCATAACTCAACTTGAATATTATTTTACAAATTTTAAACTTACCGTATATGATTATTATTTTATTTTGTATGATATTTGATTTTTTTATATATTTATTTTTAAAATAAGAATAATATTTTAAAGAATTTTTTCATTTTTATAAAATTAAAATAAATATATAAAATAATGGGTGGGAGGGCAAGGAGTAGTGGGCGGGGGTGGGTAGTGGGTAAAAAAATTTCTCATTTTTATAAAAAATTTATATAAGTAAAATAAATATATAAAGTAAACTTCGGGTGGGATGAGGGGACGGGTAAGCAAATTTTTCTCATTTTAAAATAAATAGATAAAATAGAAAATTTGGAGTGGGGGGAGAGCAGGGGTAGTGGGGGGGAGGGGGTTGGGTGATGGGGTACGAAAAATTTCTTATTTTTTAATAAAATATTATATATAAATAAAATAAATATATAAAATAAAAACTTTAGGGGTGGTGTGGGAGGGCGGGGGTTTGGAGGGGAATTAAAAAATTTCATATTTTTAATAATTTGTTTATAAAAGTAAAAAAATATGAAATAGAAATTTGAGAATGGGGTAGGGCATGGGGTGGAGGGGGAGGGCATGGGGTAGGGGGGGGGAAGGATGTAAGAAAAAAATTCATATTTTTTATAATTTTTTTTTATAAAAGTAAAAAAATATGAAACAAAAATTTGAGGATGGGGGTAGGGAAATGGGGTGGGGAGTGGAGGGGGTAGGGAAATGGGGTGGGGGTGGAGGGGGTAGGGCATGGGGTGGGGGTGAGGTAAGAAAAAAATTCATATTTTTAATAATTTTTTTTATAAAAGTAACCAAAAATATGAAATAGAAATTTGGGGATGGGGTGGGGTAGGTGGGGTTTAGGATGGTAGGGGGAGGTAAGAAAAAATTTCATATTTTTTATAATAGTAAAAAAAAATATGAAATAGAAATTTGAGTATGGGGTATAGGTGTGGGTAGGGCGGGGGTGGGGGGAGGTAAAAAATTTCATATTTTTATAAATTGTATATAAAAGTAAAAATATATTAAATAAAAATTTGAGAATGGGGTAGAAGTGGGTAGGGGTGGGGTGGAGTAGGCAAGTTGGGGGTAGAGATGTGAGGGTGGTTCAGTGCTTGGGTGGGGTTGTTGTAGGGGAGGGGTAGGGTGGATGGATAGTGTGGTGGGTGGTTGGGTGCATTGGTGTATTTTTATTGTTCCGAAATAATAAATAATTTTTTTAAATAATTATTTATAAACAAAAATATTAATCTTGAGTTGAGCTTTAATCATTAAGATTGATCATTTTCGTGGGTTAAGTTTGGGCATCATCATGAGTTTATTTGGCTTGTTGATTTATAATGGGTCAACTTGGGTTAGCCAAATCAACCCATCATCAAAATCACTCTTGCCCAAAACCCATGAAACCTTGGGTGGGTTGGGCGGTCATTTGAGTTTGGCGCTAATTTTATCAACCCTGGGATACCCATATGTTGGTTGTTTCTAAGGAAGAGATCACTGACCAATAAAACATGATGAGTTATATGTGCTGTTATTCATTTTATTACTCCTATCTGTTGAGAGTTTGTTTTGCTTGTACACTCAGTTAAATCTCTAGATTTCTTTACTGGACTTGAGTTGGAATTCATTTCTGAATGGGTTTCTGTGTATTCCCAACGTTCTTTATTTCTCATTACTATGTTGTGTTTTAGCCAATCCACAAACTCTTCTGTGGAAAATATGTTTCTCAAGTCTTGCTAAGAATCTAAAGGATAAGGGGTAATTATGGAGGTCAAGTTGAATCCTTTTTTATTCAATTCAACTGGTGAATGTTCCCAAACTTTTTTCCTGTACTTCTTTTCCTTGTTCCCTTTCTAAATGTAAGATGTACTTCCTCAGGTGTCACGTTTCATGCCAACTGATTTTTTGCTCTTTGACATTATAGTTTCTCTAATCATGAAAAAAAGCATAAAAATACCTACAGATCATCACTGGTCTTTTTCAAAGTTCATGTTACTGATCTTTATAATTGAAGAGTGATCATCCGGGATATATGGGGCCTGATCGCTACTCATTCATATTTTCATATAAACTCTGGATTCACATTACTGGTGCAGTAGCACATTTGTAATCAGAGTCATCAAAGGCTTGTAGTGTCCTCTTGTGTTTTCTTTACCTCACGAAACGAGCTCATTGGTTTCAAGTTGATGTGGTAAATTGGTGTTATCCTGCTTGGGCTGTCTTTAACGTTGAAAATGTGGCCTCACATTGACAAATGTTTGCATTGACAAAATTATAATATTTTCTTAACAACCAAAATCAATCAATCAAGTCAATCAACTACTACTCGATAAACTAGTTGTAATCAGCTACAAATATTCTATATCCATTTGCTCTACTCAGATGCAACACATCGCGGATGTAGTAAATTTGTATACTTCATTTAGTGATATCTTCTTGAAATCCTATCTTGTCTTTTGCTGCATAACCTACCGCCTTTGGAACTTCCATAGTTCAGCTTGTCTAGAAAAGACTTGTTAGGTTTGGCTTTCTCCTCCAGCGCTGGTGCCTACTTAAATTACTCAAATATGTAACATATGCTCTGTAAGATAAGGTAAGAAATTGGTTGGGTTGCCTATAGCTGTGTCTTCGGCTTGGGTTTACAGAAAGTTCTTACTGATGTCACATTGTTTTAGTAAATATAATGTCCCCAAGCAAATATCTGTAGAAGTCCATGTTGGGTATTGATATTGGTGAATGGGAAATGATTGAAAAGAAAAGTGGGAGTTGTCCCACATCGGTAGTGGAAAGAAAAGTGGGAGTTCCCTCTTGCTTTATAAAATAAGCATTTGTCCCACATCGGTAGTGGAAAGAAAAGTTCTTCTACTTATAAGTAGAATTACTCCTTCTTGTCAGTAAAAGGGTTGAGGGGGCAAGGACCCCTCGCGCCGTCGTCGCTCGCTCGGCTCAGCTTCGGCTTCGGCTTCGGATTTGGTCAAATTCGGATTTGGATTTGGTCAAATGATCTAATTGATTTAATTAATTATTATTTAATTAAATTAATTAACTTATCCAATCCTATCTGTTAGTGACTATTCAGAAGGGTTGCAAACTTTCAGAAACAGTACTTCCATGGCTATAAATTCGTTTGATTCCTCAGAATTTTACTTACGAATTTTCTGAACAATACAAACTTCTTCTTCGCACAAATAAATTTCGTGTGATATCGCCGTTGAGTGGTTCGCCGCTACTCGAATTTGGAGTACTACTATTAGGTAAGATAATCGTTCTATCCTGGGAGGGGATATTCCATCAACCTCGAGTACTGTGAGGGGAATAATTTCCTTAAGGACACACTTTGAACTAAGTGGGCTCGATTATATTCGAAAATTTATTCTTATTTTTCAACACTGATTCTGTTTATTTTCAGTGTTTATTATTTACTGGTTTTTTGGAATACAGATTAGTAACAATCTTAAGGAAATTATATATTTTGATTAATCTGTATTCTGTTTTGGAGACTAAAACCTGTGTGGTTTTCTACTCCGTATGAAATTTCATATTCTGACTTGAAGACATAAAAATTTTATTGGAATATTAAAGTTCATACTTGTACAACGATTTGAAGAACATAAAAACTTCATCATTGCTGTAATCTGGTTTGGAGATTAAAACTTGTGTAGTTTTCTACTCCATATGAATATTAGTATTCTGACTCGAAGATATAAAAACTTCGTTGGAATACTAAAGTTTCATAATTATACTGCGATTTGAAGAAATAAAATCTTCATCGTTTAAGTCTGTGATTGAATTGCTATTCTGGTTTTATTAACTAAAACAGTTTGTCAATTTGACATGTGACAAACGAATAATGGCAATTGAGGCGGAACTACCTCTGCGAACCGCACCGGCGGTTACTCCTACAACCCGTACCGCGTGCCACCGGGCCGAGAACCTGCGAAGTTCACCGGTGCCAACTTTAAAAGATGGCAGCAAAGAATGTTCTTTTGGCTTACTAACCTTGGTATGCAAAAGTTCATCAATGAGGACCCTCCCGTGCCTGCTGCCGACATGCCTGACAACCAACAATTCATGGTTACTGAGGCTTGGAAACATGCTGATTTTTTGTGCAAAGGCTACATTTTGAGTGCCTTAGAAGATGACTTGTACAACGTCTACAGTGCAGTAGAGACCTCCAAAGAACTATGGAGTGCACTTGAAAAGAAGTACAAAACTGAAGATGCTTGCTCGAAGAAGTTTGTGGTTGCCAAATTCCTAGACTACAAAATGGTGGATGGAAAAACTGTTGGAACCCAAGTTCAAGAGCTTCAACTTATCTTCCATGACCTTATTCTTTGAAGGTATGGTAGTAAATGAAGCGTTTCAAGTGGCTGCAATGATTGAGAAGTTGCCGCCCTCATAGAAAGATTTCAAGAATTATCTTAAGCACAAAAGAAAGGAAATGAAGTTGGAAGATCTTGTGATTCGTCTCAAGATCGAGGAAGATAACAAAACCGGCGAGAAGAGGTACCGTAAGACTTCACCAATTGAAGGGGCAAACATCGTTGAAGATGATGCTCGAAAAAGAACAAGAAAAGGAAGAGGCCTTCGGAAAGGAGAAGGATTCCAACAAGAAAAAATTCAAGGGCAAGCTCGCTTTAATTGTGGGAAAGCTGGCCACAAAGCCCCGCATTGTCGTCTCCCGAAAAAGAACAAGGAAAAGGACAAGCCAATATGGTGGAAAAGAATGATGATATGGATGATCCGTGTGCAATGCTATCGGAGTGCAATTTGGTTGGTAACCCAAAGGAGTGGTGGCTTGATTTCGGTGCCACTCGACATGTTTGCGCTACAAAAGAAGCATTTGCAACCTATGCTCCCGGACCCGAAGAGGTACTATTTATGGGAAATACCGCAATGATCAAGGTTGAAGGATATGGAAAGATACTTCGAAGATGACTTAGGCAAGGTCGACTCTCAACAATGTTATGCACGTTCCAACAATTCGGAAGAATTTAGTTTCAAATTTTAGGACTACTCGTCAAAAACGGGTTTAAATGTGTGTTAGTTAGTGAGAAAATTGTAATAAGTAAGAATGATTTGTTCATAGGAAAGGGCTACCTCACCGAGGGCCTTTTCAAACTCAATGTAATGGTTGTTGACAGTATTAATAAGAATTCAGCTTCGTCTTACTTATTGGAGTCAAATAATTTATGGCATGTTCGTTTAGGACATGTCAACTACAAAACCTTGCGAAAATTGATTAATTTAGAAGTATTGCCTAAATTCGAGTGTAATAAATCTAAATGTGAAATCTGTGTTGAATCTAAGTTTGTTAAACATCCATATAAGTCTATTGATAGGAATTCAAATCTTTTAGACTTAATTCAAACAGATATATGTGATATGAAGTCAATACCATCTCGCGGTGGGAAAAAGTATTTTATAACTTTTATTGACGATTGCACTCGATATTGTTATGTATATTTGCTTAATAGTAAGGATGAAGCAATTGATGATTTAAGCAATACAAAAACGAAGTGGAAAATCAATTGAATAAAAAGATAAAAATGATTAGAAGTGATAGAGGGGGAGAGTACGAATCTCCTTTTGCAGAGATATGTTTAGAATATGGAATTATTCATCAAACTACTGCCCCTTACACACCACAATCAAATGGAATTGCGGAAAGGAAAAACCGAACATTAAAGGAAATGATGAATGCCTTACTAATAAGTTCCGGTTTACCGCAAAGCGTGTGGGGGGAAGCTATCCTTACAGCTAACCGAATACTTAACAGGGTGCCCCACAGCAAAACACAATCTATTCCATATGAACTATGAAAAGGAAGAAAATCCAACTTGAAATATTTCAAAGTGTGGGGGTGTTTAGCAAAGGTCCAAGTTCCTTTGCCCAAAAGGGTAAAAATCAGACCAAAAACCGTGGATTGTGTTTTTATTGGTTATGCTACAAACAACAAAGCTTCTCGGTTTTTGGTTCACAAATCGGACAATCCCGAAATTCATGTTAATACGGTAATTGAATCAGATAATGCTGAATTCTTTGAAAACATTTATCCGTATAAAAGTGAATGTGAGTCGTCAAGTGAAAGATCTAAACGATCGCGGGAAGAACCAAAGGAAAATACACCAAGTAAAGCGGATGCAAGGCGTAGCAAACGTCAAAGGACATCTACTTCCTTTGGACCAGATTTTGTGACATTCTTGCTTGAAAATGAGCCTCAAACATTTAAAGCAGCGATGTCTTCTTCGATTGACATTTTGGAAAGAGGAGTCAATAGTGAGATTGAATCAATTTTGAACAACCATACATGGGAATTGGTTGATCTTCCTCCTGGAAATAAACCTTTAGGATCAAAATGGATTTTTAAAAGGAAAATGAAAGCTGATGGCACTATTGACAAATATAAGGCAACACTTGTGGTCAAAGGTTATAGACAAAAAGAAGGCCTTGATTACTTTGACACATACTCGCCGGTAACAAGAATAACATCTATTCGGGTGTTAGTAGCATCGGCGGCCGTATATGGTCTTGAAATCCATCAAATGGATGTCAAGACAAAGCTTTCTTAAATGGAGAAGCTGGAGGAAGAAATTTACATGGAACAACCCGAGGGCTTTGTGGTTCCTGGTAAAGAAAGAAAAGTGTGCAAACTTGTTAAGTCACTTTATGGACTTAAACAAGCACCCAAACAATGGCATGCGAAATTTGACCAAACAATGTTGGCAAATGGATTTAAGATTAATGAGTGTGACAAATGTGTTTACATTAAAAATACTCCAAATCATGAAGTCATTGTCTGTTTATATGTTGATGACATGTTGATAATGAGTAGAGATATTACCGATGTAAATGCTACGAAGCGTATCTTTGGCTAGCAAATTTGATATGAAAGACTTAGGAGTTCTTTGATTTGATCTTAGGCATCGAATTCATAAAACTCCACAAGGTCTAGCATTATCGCAGTCTCATTATATTGAAAGAGTACTTGACAAGTTTAAGTATTTAAATTTTAATGTTGTAAAGACTCCAATTGATGTAAGTTTTGCACTTCAAAAGAATAAAGGTGAAAGTGACTCACAATTGGACTATGCACGAGTTTTGGGAAGTTTGATGTATATTATGAATTGTACACGACCAGATATAGCATGTGCTATAAGCAAGCTGAATCAATTCACGAGTAATCCCAATCAAACTCATTGGATGGCAATGAAACGAGTCTTGGGGTATTTAAAACACACCCAAGACTATGCTTTGCATTATAACAAATATCCCGCCGTGATCGAAGGATATAGTGATGCAAATTGGATCACGGATCATCGAAGTTAAATCCACGAGTGGTTATGTTTTCACAATTGGGGGTGGATCAGTGTCTTGGAAATCATCAAAAAACATGCATACGCATCGCCCGCTCTACAATGGAATCGAATTTATAGCTTTAGACAAGGCCGGTGAAGAAGTTTGAATGGCTCCGGAATTTCTTAGAAGATATTCCATTCTCGCCCAAACCTTTGGCTCCTATATGTATATATTGTGACGAGTCAAGCAAAGAATAGGTAGGGCGGGGAGCGTAATGTACAACGGAAAATCTCGTCACATACGACGAAGACACAATACCGTTAGACAACTCTTCTAGTGGCGTTATCACGATTGACTATGTAAAGTCAAGAGATAACGTGGCGGATCTGCTTACAAAAGGCTTATCTAGAGAGGGAGTTAGTAGATCATCAATGGGAATGGGGTTAAGGCCGAGGACAAGTCATTATGGCGGTAACTCTACCTAGTAGATTGGAGATCCCAAGAGCTAGGTTCAAGGAGATCAAACAAAGTTGTGACTGACGGTTCAACATTGTCAAATAACTCAACCCATTCTCGGATGAAGACAATGTTTAGAAATAAGGATAAAACCTTATGGCTTGTTAATGAGTTAATAAAGCATTAAGGTTATTTAATGATTATCTAAATCTGGCAGTGTATGACCAGATAATGTGGCTATAGGACCATATGCTTAGAAATCACCTATGTGAGTGTTAAGTGTAAGCCGCTTTAAAGGGGAATGACAGTGAAGGCCCATTCTCTACGCACTCATGAAACCAGGAGATGTTCATGGCTGAAACGAACACAACCGTGAGAACCATAAACGGTTGAGGGTTGATTGTGTGACTTATGTTGTCTAGGTATACAACAAAGTACGACGGTTCAAAGATATCAAATCTACCGATTGATCGAGTATATCCGATATAAGTTCACTACGGAAAGTTCAAAGGGAAACCTACTTATCCAGATGCAGTCAATTCTCGCTTGTATATCACACTTGTCCGCACTTTTATATTATAGCCATTCCCCATTCATGTGGGGGATTGTTGGGTATTGATATTGGTGAATGAGAAATGATTGAAAAGAAAAGTGGGAGTTGTCCCACATCGGTAGTGGAAAGAAAAGTGGGAGTTCCCTCTTGCTTTATAAAATAAGCATTTGTCCCACATCGGTAGTGGAAAGAAAAGTTCTTCTACTTATAAGTAGAATTACTCCTTGTCAGTAAAAGGGTTGAGGGGGCAAGGACCCCTCGCGCCGTCGTCGTCGCTCGGCTTCGGCTTCGGGTTGGACCAAATTTTCTTTAATTTTTAATTATTTAATTAATTATTATTTAATTAAATTAATTAACTTATCCAATCCTACCCGTTAGTGACCCTGACCCGCGACCCGACCGGATCCGCGTGTCTGACCCGCGACCCGATTTCTTTTCCACATTTAAATTTCCCACCAGTTTTAGTGACTGTTCAGAAGGGTTGCAAACCTTCAGAAACAGTACTTCCATGGCTATAAATTCGTTTGATTCCTCAAAATTTTACTTACGAATTTTCTGAACAATACAAACTTCTTCTTCTTCTACACAAATAAATTCAGTGTGATATACTGCCGTTGAGTGGTTCGCCGCTACCTGAATTTGGAGTACTACTATTCCGGTAAGATAATCGTTCTATCCTAGGAGGGGATATTCCATCAACCTCGAGTACTGTGAGGGGAATAATTTCCTTAAGGACACACTTTGAACTAAGTGGGCTCGATTATATTCTGAAAATTTATTCTTATTTTTCAACACTGATTCTGTTTATTTTCAGTGTTTATTATTTACTGGTTTTTTGGAATACAGATTAATAACAGTCCACGCAACGCCGTGACTTTTGATGTTCAAAATCAATCCAGTTTTACGCTCCTATTTATGGTGTTCTAGTCTTGGCTTAGTTGTTTTATAAGAGTTTGGACCTTTGGTTGTCTTGTTGTACCATGAAGAAGAATTTCCTTAGTTCACTTCTCATGACAACAATTATCAGTTATGTTCTTTATCCTTTTGCTGTTCTCTCTTTCTAAAAGTACACGGACCCTGCTGCTAGTATTAATTTTACCTTTACAACTGAACCACTTGAAAAAGAATGCTTGTATATCCGAAAAGAGGAAGGAAAAAAGGGAAAACCAAGAAAAAGATGAAGAAAATAGAACTGATCAAGTCCCCACTGCATATTTAAGAGTATTGTTGCAGGGGGTTTGCTAATGTTGTTGTTATGTGTGTGGAATATTCCTAGTTTTCAATTCTAAGATGCCATTGTTTCTTCCCTCCTTATTTACTTAGAATACACTCTTAACGTCAACATATTGCTGCAGGCACCCCACTTTGGCGTAATGGACCTCCAGAAAAGCCAATATTGTGCAATGCATGTGGATCTCGGTGGAGAACAAAAGGAACCTTGGCAAATTATACTCCTCTGCATGCAAGGCCAGAATCTGATGATCTTGAGGATTATAGGGTGTTTAGGGTCAAAAACATGTCTTTTAAGAACAAAGAGGCAAAGGTGCTGAAACGAAAGCAATATCATGATAATACTGCAGTTAGAACTCCTCTTGATTATAATCAGGGTTTCCTTAAGGGTTTAGATGAAGATACAAGCAATAGGTCAAGTTCTGGTTCTGCCAATTCAAACACTGAGAGCTCTGCACAATTTGGTAGTACTGAAGCAAGTGATTTGACAGGTAATTCATTTATTAATGCAGGCAGTATTTCCAAAGAGCCAACAAACTACAAAATCTTAATATTGGAACAAAATTTTTGATTCGTCAAGATGTAGATATGTGCCTGTTATATCTTTTCTTGTTAGCTACTTGAAAAATTCTGTAGGCTGTCATTTGTGGTGATGCTCATATTTTCTACATCTTTTGATTGTATATCAATGTTACCCTCAGGGTTAATACCTTCTCTAGTGAAAACTTAGTGGTAAAATCTAGACCTTTCTCTTCTTCTTTCAGTCGAATCACAGAAGTTAATTCAAATTGTACCTTCTTTCCTTACCACATATGATATTACATTCTCCCGCCTTCTCTTTTCTGTTCTTGTTTATACTTTGTACTCCCACCGTTCCAATTTATGTGACACTCTTTTCTTCTCAGTCAGTCCAAAAAAGAATGACACATTTCTATATTTAGTAACAATTTAAATTAAACTTCTCATTTTACCCTTAATGAGATGATTTGTAGCCATACAAATGTTAATAGGTTGCTTCAGACCACAAGTTTCAGAAGTCTTCCTTTCATTCTTAAACTCCGTGTCCAGTCAAACACCTTCATATAAATTGGGACGGAGGGAGTACTTGTCTTGTGCATTCTAACCTTCACTTTGCAATTGAAACACAAAGCTCACTGAATTCTTGCATAATTGGGTGACTCTAAGGCTGCATGAAATACTTTCCTGTTAATTGTGCTATCAGGCCCTGCCCAATCCCACAAATGGGAAGCAATGGTGCCTTCGAGGAAGAGAACCTGCGTAATTCGTTCAAAGCAGTCTTCAGTTGAAAAGCTTACTAAAGACCTCTGCACCATCCTACATGAACAACAATCTTCATACTTCTCTGGATCGTCTGAAGAGGATTTACTTTTTGAGAGTGACAAGCCTATGGTCTCTGTTGAGATAGGACATGGAAGTGTGCTTATTCGACATCCGAACTCAATAGGTAGAGAAGAAGAATCAGAAGCCAGCTCCTTGTCTGTTGATAACAAGCGACATTATGTAAATGAGGCTTATTCACGATTGTCTACCCCACCTATAAATATTAATAGGGGTGTCTATCTATCAAATCTGGGCACTGAGAGAACCAAGAAGCCTAATAGTCAGGGAATGGAACAACACCAGATTAAAAGGTGCTTTCTTCATTAATCTCGACAGCATGCAAAAATGTATTTAGAAATAAAGGTGGTGCTGCATTAGACTGGAAGAAAATGGATATGAGGTTTTAAATGCATGAATATCATGTTAACGTTAGTTGTCATGTGGCTCCACAAAAGAATCAATATGCATCAGGAAGATATATAAATCGGACCAACACATGCTCTGCACCACCTGTGCAGTAAGCTTGTGGTGGCATTAGATACCATAATTTCATAATTCCAAGAGCTCAGAACCCTTTTCTTTGTCTTGATGTACACATTCCATCCTCTGATTTTATTTTAAATGCAGGGAGAAGGATCACCTTGAAAAATTGCATATTCTTGGACATCATAATTCACCACTGTGCCATATAGACCTGAAGGTCTGTTGCTGGTTCTTGACTTTATATTACGAATGAATGTTGCTTCATCTTATATAAAAGTAGAATACTTCCTACAGGCTACAAGGCTCACTTGTCTGCATATGGAGTACATTTCCTATTCCACAATATTTCTTTTTGTTCATGGATTTGCTTGTCTGTAGATATAATACGGTCTTCTGCTTTTGATTATCATTTGAATATGTTTGAATTGAAAATATATCTTGTGTTCTGCGTGAATTTGCTTTCTCTCAAAGTCAGTGAATTTGATTAATTTTAAACTTGATTTTGGCTCTGTTGTCAATTGTTACTTATTACCAATATGGATCCAAGCAATATTCTGCTGCAATGCTTCAAAACTGATATGATTATGATAAATATGGTTCAGGATGTACTTAATTATGAAGAGTTCGTGAGGCATTTCTCAAGTGATGAACAGCAGCAACTACTAAAATACTTGGCTCCTGTTGATTCTTTTGCGCCCCCAGATAGGTTTGTACAATTTACTTCGTATTCATATCCTTTTTAATTGTCGGAAGTCTTAATAACATATAGCACCACTGAACTATTAATAACAAAATCATTTTCGGTAAGATGCAAGAATCAAGTTCTTCTTTCTTCTTCTTGGTAATAGAAGGAGAGATAAGATTAGAAATGATGATATCCGGGATAATGTGTGAGTGGCCTCGGTGGAGGATAAGATGCGGGAAACGAGGTTGAGATGGTTCGGGCATGTGCAGAGGAGAGACACAAATGCCCCAGTGCGGAGGTGTGAGAGGTTGGGTATGGACGGGTTTAGGAGGGGTAGAGGTAGGCCGAAGAAGTATTGGGGAGAGGTGATTAGACGGGATATGGCGCAGGTGCAACTTACTGAGGATATGACCTTAGATAGGGGGTTGTGGAGGATACGGATTAGGGTAGAAGGGTAGTAGGTAGTCGAGCGTAGTCCTACTTACGCTTACAAAATGTTAGTTGTAGTGTTATTACTGTAGGCCCGATTAGCCTATCACAATTATAGGCACAATATTGCTTTATAGTCTGTTTGATTTCTGTTGCTATGTGTTATTTAGTGTACTTTGTTTATCTTATTTAGTTGTGTTATCAGCATGTTCATACTGCTCTAAATTCTTATCTCGAGTATGACCGTTTTTCTTACTTTTCTTTACTTTGCTTGGGATTATGCTTTGTCTTGAGCCGATGGTCTCCCGGAAACAACCGCTCTACCTACCAAGGTGGAGGTAAGGTCTGCGTACACTCTACCCTTCCCCACGTTGTGGGATTTCACCGGGTATGTTGTTGTTGTTGTTTGTGTGTGAGGCTGCATGACTTAGGTTTAGCACTTTCTAGTTTTTTCGATTCACTCAGTCTTGTCAAATGGCTTTGAAGAAATCAGTAATCAATATGTTGAACTTGGACGGTAAAGCAGTTGTGCTTGATAAATGTCGTACAGAGTCAAGCTCTGATTGTTTTTCTATGTGCAGTCTTAAAAGCATGTTCGGGAGCTCTCACTTTGAGGAGAATTTGTCTTCCTTCCAGAAACTTCTCGCAGAAGGTGTTTTTGATAACTCGTTACCAGGGGTGAAAATAGAAGACTGTAGGAACTTGAAGAGGTTAATATTGTGCTGTTTAACAAAGTCAAAGTGGGTGGAAAAGTATAATCTTCTCAAGGTTAGGTCTTCTGTTCTTTTAATGAACATTCTACTTTTTCTAAACAAATAGTGCAATTTTACTGAAGCTATTCTTGTTTGTGTTAGGACACAAAATGTGAAAGTAGTACCAGTGGTTCTGAAGTTGCAGGACGGCACAATGCTATTGGCACAGGTCATTCAGTTAATGTGAAGAGGCCATTGGAGGGACACCATCCAAAGTATGCAGGTTGGTTGCCTCTCTTTTTCTATTTTTGTTTGTTCTTCAAAAAGGTTATGGCATTCAATGAGTTCCTCTTAATTGATGGACTTGTTCTCTTGGAGGTTGTTGAAGTGTGAGACCATCTCATCTAAAAGCTTAAGCGGTTAGAGATAATTATGTTTTCAAATGCTCCTCACGTGCAGGAATGAGTCTTTTTCATGGACTAAGCACCTGTGAGTATTTTTTTTAATTGGGTGATAGTGAGGCTCGAACCAACTATCATATTAAAGTGTGTGACCACCTCTAGATCTTTTATCTAAGTAAGAAAAAAGATCCACACTAGCGCCAATGTCCATGTGCTATATGTGCGTTGACAACATCATTGGTTCAGATGGAAATAATTTTCAAACCATTTTGCTTCAGGTGCAAAGAAAGCAATGAAGAGCCCCAAGAGGGTGGTGATGAAAAGTAGCTATGAGCAGAAGGAACTAGTAGACAACAATAGCTCTTGCTTCAGTCCAAAAAGTCTATTTGCTTCGCCTTCTAATAGTTCCCCTGTGCCGGATTCTTTCCATTTTGCAAATGATCAGGACGTGCTACTGGATGTGCCATCCAACAGCTCCTTTGCCCAGGCAGAACTCCTCCTACCAACATCAAGTTTTGCTGTACAAGCAAGCGCTAGTAGCAGCTCTGTATATCCACATCTTGTACGTCCCTAGCGGTAGTATCACAATTTGTGTTTTCATAGGGCTTCTAAAAGCTACTTCAGCCAAACCAGATGATTGTCTCTGCATGTTCCTCACCAATCATGTGGTAATCTTGCTGAAAGAGTTGGATGGTTTGCCTCTTAGCTTTTTGCCTTTGAGCTATATGAAAGGAAATTTTGGATTTAACCGATGGATATGGTTGTTCACCCTTTTCTTTATCGTCTGTAAGGATTGACAAACATTATATAATATAGCTGAAAGTGCGGAGAAGATCCAGCGCTTGTATGCAGTAAAGTTTTTCAACTTAAATTGGGGACACCCTTCTATCTGTTGGTTTTGTTGATGACAAAGTTACTCTTTCAAAAGACAATTCAAATTTCAAAGTGGAGGGGACTGAGTTCTTTGCTCCTTCCATTGGCATGAAGGGTGACTAGGAAGGTTTACCCCAAGAGAACCAACATACTGGTTTGTTTCTTTCCTATTAGTTTGGATAGCAGAACTGTAATTTGTATGCAGGGGCTGCTGCAGCTCGCTGGTATCGGGTTGATATGAACCCAATACTTTCGGCACTGCAAATTTATTTGTAAAAATTCACTAAAATTGCAGGAGTAGATATTACATAACATTAAGAATACAATAGGTTCAATGCTAAGAACTTTAAAAGTTAGAACCTATAGAGTCTAAATCATGGATCTGCCTATTTTGTATCATTAGCCACCAGCCATAGTCAGATTTAGGATTAGAACTTTATGGGTCTTGGATTTCATTGAGCCCATTGACTATTTGAGTTACTGAGTTTGAAATTTAAAATTTGTATATATTTAGTAGATTTGTTAACAAATATATCGGTGTTATTTGAGTCAAAACTAGTGGATTGAACTGAAACACGTAGCTCATATTTAACATCTAACCCCGGGCACCAGCTACTTCCAATTTCATAAATGAAAACGAACCTTATAGTTATCCAGGGATCATGTAGTCATGGGAATTTAAAAGGGGAGGAGTTTGGGGAGGGATTAGTTATTGGTTAAGTCAGTGGATTTACTTAAACTGAGAATAGGATAATGTGCCAAGAGAATAATAACAAATGTTGGTTAGACTTATTCTCAATTTTATTAAATATTGATCAATCTTACACAATCAACCCCTCCCATTTTTCATGATTTTATGCATGTCCATTTAGAGATTCGAGTAATGATATAATTTGCATCACTAAGAGACAATTGAAATTGCGCTAGAAAAAGATGATCCTCTTCTTCCTCGCTGTCAGTTCTTTTCAAGTTTCACTAGTTTTCTGCTACTTCTGGATTACCAAAATTACGAATTTCATACAACTTGTAACCAATATGTTAGGAAAATAGTACTAGTAGTATGTAACTTCGTCAAAGAGCTTTTCTTGTAGCCATTGAAAACTAACTTCGTCTTGAGCCGAGTGTCTCTCGAAAACAACCGCTCTACCTATCAAAGTAGAGGTAAGGTCCGCGTACACTCTACCCTTCTCAGACCCCACATTGTGGAATTTCACTGGGTATGTTGTTGTTGTATTGAAAACTAACGTTGATGATCAAATCAATAGTTTAAAGATCTTTCCGTTGCACATTTTTGATAAACCAGGCATTAGCTACAGAAAATCCCAAGTGGTTTAGCTTTACAAATGAAATCTCATCTTGCACACTAGACGGTTGGTTCCATTCAAACATTTTCAGTGCATATTTTACATCAGCTGAAACCAAAGCAGTAGAATATCATACATATTGACCAGTAGTGGGTACACAAAAAAAATAGTCGAGGTACGTGTAAGCTGACATGAACACAATTGTTATCACACATATCACATATATATAGTTTCCTATAACTAGCTAGTAAAGTTAACCTTTAAAGCACCATTTACAACATGCAATGACTGTCAATTCTTCAACCATTGTAGGTTTTCTTACCTAAAATCAATCAACATATAGCTCCGGTGGCCACCATCTAGGCCGAGGAAAAAACATATCACGCTTCTTAGCTGTCTCCAAAAAGTCTGCATACTTGCTTTCGCCATTCTTCTTCACGAAAACCTCCATTATAACTTCTATTATGTCCTTGAACTGCTCCTTCTTCATTGCCTTCCTACCAACATCCTCCACTTTTCCGTTCTTCTCTCCTCCCCTCATCCATAATGGCAATTCGCGTCTTCCCCTAATGCTTCTGTCGACACCAGCAGTACAGCTTTTCTTTATCCCATTTGCATGTTTTTTTCCAGGAACAACATGATTCTCACCATCTTCGGACTCTGTTACTGCAAAATCCACATTTCTCTTTATTCTATTATTGTCAACTACTTCATCTTCTAAATCTGTGATTTCGGCATCCATATTAACCACGATTTGTGGAATTGAACTCTGCATAGGTAAGTTCTTCTCACAAATCCTAATTCTCTTCCGCCGCAAGTTTGTTGGTATATAGTGTGTCTCTCGTAGTGTATATCTTGTGTATACGTGAGGGTTTGGTCACTGTTTTTGACTGATTTTCAGCCACTGTTTCGCTGAATTTCAGCCACTATTTTGCTTAATTTTCAGCCACTGTTTTGCTGAATTTTCAGCCTTTTTTCTAGTGGCTTTTCCGTCTGTTTTTCTGCCTGTTTGGTGGCCTATTATCTGCTCGTTTTCTGCTTCTGTTTTGAGCCAAATGAAGCTCAATATATAGCATGCAAGAGGGGGCTGTACAACTGCCCAAAACATGGCTGTTAATGGCCATTAGGAGGCCATTAAAGCAGCCAAGTAAGGGCAGTAAATGGCCATCAAGGAGGGCCGATTTAAGGTTGTTCATGGCCAAGTAATTGGCTGTTAATGGAGGAGTTAATCAGCCAAGTAATGGCTGATTAATGCCTCAAAAAACAGTCCCAACGGTAGGCTTTCTGCCTTCCGTCACCTTCCCAGAAATTTTGGGGACCAAACTCGCAACGGTTCATCAAAATCACCCTCTGAATACTCAATTTCATCAAATCTATCCAACCTATAATCTCCATGAGACCTATTTACTTTAATTTCTCCCGGTTTTGGAAACCCTAGGTTATCATTATCCTTCCCCAAATCAACCCTCACCTGAGCCCCCGTATCATCACCGTAATCCACCGTAGTGTCTTTACCGGCGGAAACATTATCCAGTAAATCTACAGCTGTAGCCGTATTAGGCCTCTGATCATCGGAGACAGGGACATAGGTCTGAGAATTGTGGTGCTCTGGAGGAGTTTGGAGTTGTTCATTTTTACGAAGGGAATTTTGGTCAATTGAGTCGCTAACTGGAAGTGATAACATGATAATTCCGAATTGTTCTGACGGAACCGGCGATGACGACGGTGGGGCGGAGGATTCAGTAAAGTTCTCGAATTCCACAGTGAACGGGCAGTTACGAAGCTCCTCTTCATCGGCAGCAGTGATAATTCCGGCGAAATGGCAGTCGGTTTCGTCCATTTCCGTCGATTTCACGGTCTGTGAATTGTGTTTCGTTTGGAGGAAGCGAAATGGAGTGTGTTATTTTTGAGTAATTAGCATTTATTTTTCGAGAGGTATATATTAAAATATTCCGCTTTTTCCCCCGACTCCCGCCTATGATAGTAACGGTCAACGGCCTGTCCAGGTAACCAACACGACATCGTATAAATCCCCAAATTCCTTTTTACCAGGATAATTGGCTATTAATTTACATCTACAACATGGCTCATTGGGAAAAGCGTTTCCTCTAATTGAATATTCTAATACTCCATTAATCTAGGCCAAATACATTGATAGCACCTAAATTTATCATGATTTTTTATTTAAACATGTCAAGTAAAGGTATGATTTATTAGACATCTAAATCTAGAGTACACATAAATTATATCTATTGAACACTTTTTTGACAGTATAAAGAGAAGTTCAGACGCGCACCTTTACTTGCTTTTGACCAAACAAATCAAATCAATAACTAAAACACAGTATAAAGAAAAAACAAAAATACACGTGGAAATAATCATACTCCCAACTTTTCCATTCTTCCTCCGATCAACTTCACCCATCTACTTTTTATCGACAGTCTTCTTTGATGCATCTCCAACCCAGAAATCAGACAGAACATTATCATATTTTCTAATAACCTTTTTCTTCATCTCCCCCCACCCCCACCCCGAAAGTATATTTATGTCCTACTGTATTAGGACAAATGTACTTTATACACATTCGTATTATTATTAATGAAGATTAATATTTTGGTATTTACAAATTATTTAATTATTAATTGATTGTTTGTAATATTCTATAATATGCATCCCTGGAGTTTACGCTGTTATTAATAGTGTGAGATATTAATATTAAAACGTAACTCGTAAATAGCCTCGACTAATGATCATCGAGAATGGAATATTGATGATATGTAATAAGTCGACATGTGGTCTGCATCACATCCTTAGAGGATGTAGTATGTCTCACCTGCTACGAGTAATGGCTACTCGTGATGGACACATGGATACTTTGAAGTATTGGTATACCCTGATGATATGTTATTTGTTATACTTGTCTAAAGTATGATCAACGTGTGTGAGATAGAAGTCCTTAGACTTGAGGTCAATACGCGCCTTGTCTACAAAGTAATGTACTTTGATCCCGTCCTAAGCTCAAATGCCTTATAGGTTGAGATACAACTTGTATTGGGTACATTACGATGTGGATTAAAAGTGGTAGTTGAGCCAAGATTAGGATTCATTCATCGAATGTATATTCGAGAGAACACTCGGATTCTCAGTGATATTAGGTTGACTAAGTCGTTGGCCAACGCAATAGACGTATTTAGAATATGGTCTAGTTGTCAACTAATATAGATGAGATAAATGATTAAGCCATTTGGATAGATACTTGACAAATCCTAAGCTTGATCGAGTGTGTCGTGAATGAAAGGATTTTATCTTACCACATAAAGGTTAAGTTTACTGGAATCACGTAAACGTACTTCACATATTGAGTTCGTCTTCCGATGCCGTTTAAGAGTTCCGCGTAGACCTTAATTTGATTAATGTCGATATGAGAAGGCATGTAGGGTCACACTATGTCGATTGTCCTTTCGATCTAAGGATGTATTGAGAGAGTAATTAAATGTTCGATTTAGAATTGAGATATTTAAATGAATAATGATTATTTTAATTACGTCAAAATTAGATTTAATTAATTAAGAATGCGTAGAAAATAAATCGAGACAGTGCAGGAGCACGTCGAGTGCCGCGACGCCCATACCCTAGGGTCGCGATGCCTCTGCCTCAATTTTTGGGCCAGGCCCAAGGTCAAACCCTAATCCGGTTTTGACCTAATTTTCACCTATAAATAGAGACACTCTCTTCATTAATCACACACCAATTTCAGATTATCATTCTAAGCCTTAGAGACTTAGAATTAAAACTCTCTCGAACTTCTGCCGAATTTCCAAGCTTTCCGAAAGAGAAATACATTGAAGCTTGGAGCTTGCAATCGGAAGGGCAACCACGTGTCCACCTTATATTAGATAAAGATTCCAGATATTCTAACCTGTAAGTTTATGCTTTATGTTATAGGTTTGATTGTTGTATAACTATACTAGAAATGTTGTTGGGGTAAGTAAGAAACAAAATTTTGAACTTCCGTTGTGCCTTGCTTATATGCTTTGAACCCAACAAAACCCTACCGCCGCCTCAAGAAAAAGAAGTGAAATACCCAGCACAATTATAGAGCATCTCTAATCCAGTTAATAAAGTCGTCACTATCAGTATAAAACTTCAAGCCTTTAAGATACAGAGACATTTCAAGAGAATCAAAGATGGAACTTCAGATTTCTAGTAAATTTAATCTGTTTCATATATATAAGTATCCAACAAAGTTCCCATACATAATCCCTTTCTCTTTTCCTTCTCTCTAGGTTTTAATTAATTATAATTTCAAAAAGCTCCTATAGCTTCATTCTTCTCTTTCCAACAAATCAATAACCATCAATTAACAATTATTACACTCAACACCATTCATATGTATTTGAACTTATCTTTTATCTTTACAAGGAGAGAGGGAAAGATAATCGTAAAAAGAATCAAGAGGAGAAATGGAGAAAGATAAGATGGGATAGAAAATGTAGAAAGTCCATGATCGTCGAGAAGAGTAATTAAGTTTTTATTTTATTTTTACTCTTGTCAACTTTTTTTAAAAGCTTGATTTCATACCTTCTATTAAAGTGTTCAAATGAAAATTCATGAAAAATTTAAGAGGCTATCTAGGCCGTTGATCTATTACTTATACAACAACGTTTTCCCCATAAATTCAAAAAGACGTAGGTGCTTAGGAACAAAAAGGGAAAAGGAGAAATATATAAGTTGCATTGTGTACTTGTTCGAAAAAGTCATTTAAATACCGGATACTTGACATAGGGGTGGACACGGTATAGTAAATGTCAAATTACCATACCAAAATAAAAAAATTTAATACTGTCATTTCAATGTCATAGTATTTGATATGCATTTAAGTTTTTTTTTATATTCAGTACGGTATACAGTATTTATAGGAAAATATCAAAATACTGAATACCATTGAAGTATATAGTTACATACAATTCATTTATATCACTGTTAATACTAACAGATATATAAATTAGTAACAAATACAATGTAGTTTCACAAGTGGGGTCTGGAGAGAGTATGATGTATGCAGACCTTACCTCTACCTTTATGAGATAGAAATGTTGTTTCTGGTAGACCCTTGGCTCGAAAGAAAAGAAAGGGGGTGTTACAACAACAACAAGATAAAAAGAATGCTGTCAAGAAAAATATTAGAACAAAAATTAGCAAGATAAAAAGCAAATATGACAACGTATAATAATATACATTGAGAAAAAGAAACTATGCGATTCTTACCTAATACTACTAATACGAAATTCGGCTACCTATAACCTTCTATCCTAATCATTAACCTACATATCTTTTTATCTATTATCATGTCCTCAATAAGTTGAAGTTGCATTATATCTTGTCTAATCACCTTCCCCTAATCCTTTTTCGACATACCTCTATCTTTCATAACTATAGCCAACCTCTCTCACCTCCTTACCGGCGGAAAACTGTGCAATTTCTTGATTTCTTGGTCACATTTCAAGGATCGCTAGCCCCGCTAGACCAGCCCATATTGACAGCTGTACAGAATAAGGAGCGTTTAGTGCAATTTAATTGGTCCTTTTGAGGAAAAGTGACATTACAACTAAAGTTGGAGGATTGAATTGCAAATGTGAAGTACCCCACTTTTTCCTCAATTTCCCCGTCTTCCGCCCAGACAAGTATATTATAGGAAAAGCAACCGTTACTGTGACCAAGTAAGCACATACCATTTCCATCCATCAATCCCTAATTTTTTGCTCTTACCATGCAAACCCTCTTTCAGATGCCTTTCAATTTTGAATTAATTTCTGGTGAAATTACTGTAAGCTTCCTTTTTCCTCTTTTTTTTTTTTCTCTAATTCAATTATAGAATATAGTTTTTTTTTTTATGTGAATTTGTGTTTTTCTTATGTTTGAGATCATAATCATTTTCCTATTTTTTTTTATGGCCAGATTAACTAGCAGTTTAAATTTTTAGATAAAGTTATCTGAAGAGCAAGTTTGAAGTTCATCCTTAAAATTGGTACCATTTTGTTCCTTACACTTATTTATCTATTTGTCTCTAACATGCGAAACCTTTATGTGCAATTTTATTCTGTACTAACTGTAGTTTTATTTCATTTGATAGGATCGATTTGTTTTCATTTCCTATTTTACCCTTGTAACTGGATATGAATTTACCGCTTTGTTGGAGCCAACATTTTCACTAAGGGGATTAAAACATAATAAGAAAACATAACATACGAAGAAGTCATGTGAATTCAACATCTGCTTTTTATATATAAAAAATAATTTTGACTTTGTATATACCTTGTAATTTTCCCGATGAAGGGGATTCGGATGAACCCCTTCCGACCCTAGCTCCCCCCCCTGTTCCCGTTTGTGGTTCTTTGTTACTCTTGTAGTAGAGTCTGAACTCCCAAGTTCTTATTGCCTAATCTTGTTGCAGTTTTTCTTCTCTGTAACAAATGTGTTTTGTATGAAAGGATATGTTATTCTGAAAAATGCTTGCGACGAAAATTGGTGCTTTTCCCAGTTTTTGATTGGTGGCTGGATAATATATTCCGAAGATTACTTACTTAAGATTGATAATAATATCAGTAAAATGGATAGGTTGCGATGAAATTTTCAGTATTAGCAGGTGATATGAAGTAAGAGTTTAGATAGTTGTAAAGGAAAATGATATGTGAAGGAAGTCATTTCCCTTTTGATAGGAAGTGTTTCATTGGAAAATTATTTCCAATGAACAAGCACCAGAAAATGAATGGTTGTAAGACCAGCCACGGTGTATGTGTTGGGATCAAAATAACAAGGCGGCATGCAGCCGCCACTAACAATTGCAAATCCTGAACGAATCGGACAACAAAAAAACTATACTAAAAGAAGCTTAATATTTTAAATTAGTTGGTTAATTGACCTACATATGAGAAAATTAATATAAAAGAAAGCATAAAAACTTTTGAAAGTATAGTCTCCTCTAAACAGAACTCTGTAATGACTATATTGTGGATGCTTTTGTGTTATTGTCTGAGAAAGAAAAATCCTCAATTTATAGAAGTGCAAAACTTCTTCTCCACAAAAAGGATAAATATGGAGTCATTTTCTACCAAGAAAATTTTCAGAACACAATTATGATAGAATCTAAATAAGGTAGAAAATTCATGACAAGCCCTAACATTATGAGAATGAATGGTGGGCCTCTAAAGTCCACCACATCCTAGAGATGAATCTTGCACTTTGCAGAAGTGCAGATGCTATGATGGCTGTGCGGCATATAAGATTAGACACGATGGAAAATGACCACATTCCGTGGAAGGTGTAGGTATCATAGACAGAGGATACAATGAGAAAAGGTAGCTTGATATGGTTTGGTCATGATCTATCTCGACTTCTAGATGCACCTATTCGTAGTTATATAACCATGGTGAGTAAGGATTATCGGAAGATGCGGTAGATCTAAAATCGCATGGAAGTTGTCTCGTAAACATAGAATATCACCCCTCAAATCCACCTTACCGGCACTCGGAACTCTACTCAATATGAGCGAACCAACCCATGTAATAATCCGTACTTATGCACCTAAATCATGAATGAGAAGGCTTTTGGAAAATCCCAATCCTTTAAGTATTGAAAACCATGCATGAATGGGACCGTTAAATTAACCACATTTCATTTCATTTTAAATGAAATAGTCATAAAAGTAATAAAATCTCATGCATGCATTCCATATGAATAACCATAATTACAACCCGAAAGAACTACTACCATCTATGGAACTTCTATGATAAGAATTAAGCTAATCAACCGAAAGAGACCCAGTGACTCAAAGAATATAACAATTTAAGCTCCACGAGAAGTAAGTGGAGTCTCACCAAAAGTATCCGACCGGAAGAGGTGGAGCTGTTTAACCGCATGGGTTAGGATGGTCGAAACATAATCTTGAAATCAAAAGTTGAATGGCCAAAAGGCCTAAACTCCACATGCCTAGCATGTATCATACAACTGGTTTCCCTAAAAGTGAGACAAGATTTTAAAAAATCAAGTGATATGTAACATTGATATAAGAAGGAAGCACTTGTACCAATTCTTAAGATGGTGAAATGAAATATCAAGGTAAAACACATTTCAAACTCCTTGCTTCTAGCATTAAAACTTAATCAAAATCACGTGAGATTTTATCTTTTAACAGAGCACTATACCGACACCGATATAAAAGAAACAATACTAGGTGATCAACCTAGTCATAAGTATTTGACCCTACTTGTCCGGGTGGCTTCCTTTGTCGACTTAACCTCATTACATTAAGCAATGATCATTTTCATTTGCCCTCTTAATGGGAGACTTTATCCCACAAACCTTGGCCTAGCCTTGGAATGTGTCCCTACACCGGCACGTGTAGTCCCATGGCAACGAATATATTATTCAAGCCAATCTCGGTGGTCTCCACTAATAACTCCCAAAATATTTAACATTTCCAAAAATAGATCATAGCCTAAAAGCCTAAGGAAATCTACTTTTATCAAATTGCAGTGTTCATAACCGATCCAACCATTTGACACAAAAATTAATTATAAAACCTTCTCAATTTATGTTACAGCATTTAACAAATGAGAAACAAATCTGTAAAGATTCAAGAAATGTCATTTTCCATCGAATCGAGTCTTTAAAACACAAAGTTTCACTTTTTATTAAAAAAATGGTGATGATAAGTCTGAACAATTTACAATGCAAGATATGGTGCAATCCTAAACCGCTCGATGCCAGAAGTTAGGATTCACATTAAACCATTTTTCATAAATCGATTCTAACAATATGAATTTCGGGAAAAGCTTTGAGGGGTAGTAAGTTTCAACATATCTTGAATCACTTTTCAAATCTTACCCAAAGGATCCAATGACGCCAACAATTCATAATCTACATAGATGAGCTTAGGTAAATCAATGAAGCCTCACAATTATACCAACTAAGTCAACTAAGTGTCTAACACTTAAATTCAACTTCACAAGTTTAGCAAAAAATCATATTTTCCAATTCGAAAGTCAAATCCTTGAAATTTAAATCCTTATAAAAAAACTCCTTGAATTTTAACTCCAATTCGTCCATTATATGGAACCCAGTCGCTCCTGTACAAACTCAAAACGATGTCGTTCAAGCAAATCCAATGCTGTTCATCTTCTTTACCAACAAACTTTCTAATTTCATGACTAGCTTTCTAGGGTTTCATGAATCGGTGTTTAAACCTAAATCTTTCTTAAAAATGTTGTCTGCGATATCCATGGAACACAATATACAATATTGGAGTGAAAGGAATACCTTTTTGTCAAACCCTAGAATTTTCAAGACTTGTGTTCTTCATAGATTCTTGAGATTTTCTTCAAAAATCTATAATTTTCATGATGTTGGAGAGTTAAATGTATTTGATGAACCAAATATATCAAGCAATGCATTTAATACTCACCTCAAAGTAGCATTTATGGAGTAGGAGCTCTCCTTTCTCTCTAACCCCCAAGAACTTGTTCCAAATAATTAAATTTTCTCTTTCCCCAAATGCCTTTAAAAAGGCTGCTTCAGTTGGACGCCATAAGGGACGCGTCGCACCACCTTCGCTAGATGCGGATCCAGGATTTGAAGGTTACGGGTGCCGCTGCTTTTAATGCAAACCTACCGCTAGCGACGGAGATTGACTTGAGGTGTATGTTTAATCGGTGCCATTTGAGTCGGTTCGGTTTACTAGTTTTCTTGTTTCATAAATAAATCTTGTTTAATTATTACTTAAAGGGAATAAGTACTGCCACTCTAAAATTTGTATTTTCATAATTTCGGATAACTAATACAAACATTAAATGATCTTAATTTTTATATAACTTTGTTCTCAAATACACTTAAATAAATAAATATATAAAACCGATGACAATACATGTCCAATAATTAAATTTGCTAGCTTATATTTAGTTAGAATACTCTATCTCATGGATGTCGTTGCTCTAAAATATGTGTGAAGGCAAGAAAAGAAATAACATAGAAGAAAAAAGAAAAGGAAAAAAGTGTTAAAACCATATCTAAATAAGTACAAATAACTTCAAAGAGATTCAAACTCTGGTCATAAGACAAGAATTCCAGCACCTTATCAAACCACTCATGGACCTTTTCTGTCTATGGGTGCCATAATAATATATTTTAGCCAAGTGATTGGGTGGCATGCCACCCCCGACGGACTACATAGATCCGCCGTGCGCCCTGTTTCTTAAGAAAATTTTGACGCCAGATTTGCCTCTGTGCTGGCAGTTCACTGCCTTTCTGTATTTCGCAGCTTCCCTTTCTTTCTTTGCTAATTTAATTCCTTTCTTTCCTTTCATAATCTAACTAAAGATCTTGATCCGTTGATAGATTATTTTATTCTCGTCCCCCATTAATTCCAGCATTTAATCAATTGTTTGACAATCAGATTCATGTGTTCTTAAGAATCTTTTGTCCAAGTATTTACTCCTTTGAGAGTCAAATATTTTCCAAATTAATATCTTAGTTTCCCCGAAGGGAGCCTTGTGCAACTGGTAAAGTTGCCTCCATGTGATCAGGAGGTCACGGGTTGAGCCGTGGAAACAACCTCTTGCAAAAATGTAGGGTAAGGTTGCGTACAAGGGTCTATTGTAGTCCAGCCCTTCCTTGAACCCCTAATGGGAGCTTAGTGCACCAGGCTGCCCTTTCTAATATCTTATTTTCTACTACCTCCTCTTGTGTGCATCAGTCCATGCACTTATACAACTTTAACTTAACATTTTCCAATTGTTTTAGATGGCCTAGTTTCACTCGTGTGGGCCCCCCGTCACTCGAGATTATATAAATTGAATTCTTAAGGTTGAAATTAGCCCGAATTGATTATCAAAATTCACGAGGCTTGACATACAATATCTTGGAATCCATGCAAACCTAGCAAATAAATGGCACAATGGAAGAAAAAGATCTATATTGGTGATATCAATTAGCTGAGATTAAGTTTTGATCATGTTTAGTATGTTTACTTTAGGTGAATGGAAAATATTTGTATAGGTGGTAGCAATTATAGATGAGATTAAGTTTTTATCATGTTAGTGCGTTTACTTTAGGTCCAATATTTGCCAGGAGTTTTTAGTGATTTATGAGAAAATGTAGAGAACCTCTAGTGCTAAAGGCTAAATTTTCATAATATTGGACTGAGACTAACATAAATTGTGGATAGTATGATTCATATAGCCTACCCCAGCTTGCTTGGAATTGAAGCCTAACTGTTGCAGTTCGAAACACTAAAAAATGACTTATTTTGCAGAATAATTTGTCATACTAAACACATCTTTTAGACCAAAGAGGAAATAGATATGTTTGAAAGAGTTTCATCTCTACTAAAGCAAATTTCTTCTTTTCAGTTTCAGGATTCTTAGCAGCCAAGAGGATTTCTCCTTAGTTGGTCTAGGATGGCATCAGTGTCAAATGACGGGTTATCCAATGAGAGCGTGAAGAAACGGCTGTTGGAAAATGGTTGCCACTCATATTTGGGCATTATACCAAAATATAAAATTCGAAAAGTCTCAGCAGTGCGAGATTTTCCTCCAGGGTGTGGTAAAATTTCTCCTAGAGTTGAGTTGAATCATGAACAACATGCCGTAGTGTCCAACAATATTGAAGATATGGCTAACACTGTGTTGGTCGGTGTTAAAGAGTCTAACATTGAGAACACTGTGTTGGTTGATCGTGTTAATGAGTCTAACTTTGAGATCAAATCACAGTCTGTTGAAGTTGTGGACTGTCTAAACTTGGAAGAGCAACAAAAATTGGAAAGGTTAGTAGGGGAAGTGGTTGCGACAAACATGAGTGCAATAGCAAATGGGATGGGAGAAAAAATAAGTGATGACAAATCGCTTGGATTTGAGTTGCCGAAAGATCTCGAAAATAGTGAAATGGAGCTTTTCAAGGAAACTGAAGACATTCAGAATGACACACTAGTGAAAGAAGTTTATAAAAAGAGTTCACATTTGGTTGAAAATGTTGGTGGTCGGCACAAGACATCTGTGAAAGAAATTGGCGGTGTGACTGATGAGACAAGTCCGGTTAGTGAAGTCAAAATGTTGTCGCCACCTCACAAGCTAATCAGTGTTATGGAACATACCTCCTCGCCAAAGAATAAATACCGCAAAAGAAGAGTATCTGCTGTCAGAGACTTCCCCCCATTTTGTGGAACAAATGCTCCTAAGCCAACTGAACAGAATTGCTTTGGTGTTACTGAAGAAAGCAAGGGTGTGGCCGGGTTCGATAAGGAAGCTATAAAGAATGAAGTAATTGAGACATTGAGAAATGTTACAGACACTGGGGCATCGCAAGAGAAGTTGATTGTAAGTGAGGATGCTGATTCTCTGAAAGAGGGGGACGTTTCTAGTCCCAAAGATCGGGAGTTGGAACAAATAGTGACGGTTCACAGTGAAGAGCAGGAAGGTGTCCAATGTGATTATGGTGGAAGAAGTCAGGTGGAAAGCACTGTGGTTATTATGCCCGAGATAATGACGAAAAAGGAGAGTGACGCAGGAGTTGTGGGGAAAAAGACACTGGTATATTCAGAGTACGAAAGTGAAAAGACTACTACTGCAAGTAGTGCTCTTGGTTCTGGAAATGAAAAGCCGATTACGAAGGGTGCTAAGTCATATTGTCCACGGAAGCAAGGGAAGCAAAAGAGTTTAGATGGCCCTGTGAGTGGAAATGAAATTGTTGTCGCACAGGGAAAAAGTGATCTGACAAAGAGTGCAGCAGATGCTTTTGGTTCTGGGCATGAAACAGTTAAGCCAATTGTGCAAGGTCTGATGGCCGAGCCATACTCTCCATGGAGACAGGGAGAGCTAACTAGTTCTGATTGTGGAAACCAAGTTGAGAAGGCTAATCCGTCTTGGCGCAAAAAGGTCAAAGCTGTCGCCAGAAAAAGTAATCCCCCTAGTGGTAAGAAAAAAACAGCTTCTGTTGGTAAAGCTACTGATGGACTTTCAAGTGCATTAGTTGTGTTCGATGACAAAGGATATGGAGTTTGCAGTTTGAATATGGAAGCAGTACATGAAGATTCTCCTGTTCAACAAGGTCAACGTGAATTTGATGTGACCCTACCACCTTTTGGTCCAAACAGTTCCAGTCATGGTGATGCCCGTACCAAAGTTAGAGAGACTCTTCGTCTGTTTCAGGCTATCTGTAGAAAGCTCTTGCAAAGTGAAGAATCAAAGTCAAAACCCGAAGAAGCAAAATCGAAGCAGGGGCCAAACAGGATTGATCTTCAAGCAGCAAAAATCATCAAAGAAAAAGGAAAA
The DNA here is from genome assembly GCA_034509755.1 of Anisodus tanguticus. Taxonomy (NCBI): domain Eukaryota; kingdom Viridiplantae; phylum Streptophyta; class Magnoliopsida; order Solanales; family Solanaceae; genus Anisodus; species Anisodus tanguticus. The sequence continues at coordinate 19,349,855 of CM067551.1, read as the reverse complement.
GAAGTTAACACGGGTCAGCACATACTGGGAGAAGTTCCTGGAGTTGAAGTGGGGGATGAGTTCCAATACAGGGTGGAACTTGCTATTGTCGGGGTTCATCGCCTATATCAGGCCGGTATAGATTACATGAAGCAGAGAGGTATGTTGATCGCAATTAGTATTGTTTCTTCAGGGGTCTATGATGATGGTTTGGAAGACGCTGATGTGTTGATTTATTCTGGACAAGGTGGAAATGTGGTAGGTAAGGTCAAAACCCCTGAGGATCAGAAGCTTGAAAGAGGTAATTTAGCTTTGAAGAATAGTATATCAGTAAAGAATCCTGTTCGGGTGATTCGTGGATCTAAGGAGACCAAGACCTCTGAATCCATGGATGGTAAAGGTAAGGTAGTGACGACATATGTTTATGATGGGTTGTACAATGTTGAGAATTATTGGACAGAACAAGGGCCAAAGGGTAAGATGGTTTTCATGTTTAAGTTGGTGAGAATTCCTGGACAGCCTGAGCTTGCTTGGAAAGAAGTAAAGTCATCAAAAAAGTCCAAAGTACGCCATGGTGTTTGTGTCCCCGACATTACAGAAGGAAAAGAGACACCCCCGATAAGTGCTGTGAACACAATTGATGGGGAGAAACCTCCACCGTTCAATTACATCAAGAAGATGATATATCCTGACTGGTTCCAGCCTTCTCCTTCTACAGGTTGTGATTGTGTTGGTAGATGTTCTGATTCCAGGAAGTGCTCATGTGCAGTTAAAAATGGAGGCGAGATCCCATACAACCGTAATGGGGCTATTGTTGAAGTGAAGACTCTTGTATATGAATGTGGTCCTCATTGTAAATGTCCCTCCTCTTGTTACAATAGGGTCAGCCAACACGGTATTAAAGTTCCACTTGAGATCTTTAAGACAAATTCAAGGGGCTGGGGTGTGAGAGCTCTAACATCTATTCCTTCAGGAACCTTTATATGTGAGTATGCAGGAGAACTTCTCCAAGACAAGGAAGCTGAACGAAGAATCGGTAATGACGAATACCTTTTTGATATTGGGCAGAACTACAGTGATTGTTTTGTTCACTCTTCTGGACAAGCAGAATTAAGTGAGGTAGTAGAAGAGGGTGGTTATACAATTGATGCAGCTCAGTATGGAAATATCGGGCGATTTATCAATCACAGTTGTTCACCTAATTTGTATGCACAAAACGTTCTGTATGATCACAAGGATAAGAAAATGCCTCATATCATGCTTTTTGCAGCAGATAACATTCCTCCTTTGGCGGAGCTCAGTTACCATTATAATTATTCCGTGGATCAGGTACACGACTCCGATGGCAATATCAAGGTGAAGAAATGTTTTTGTGGATCTTCCGAGTGTAGCGGTAGAATGTACTAGGGGTTTGTAAAGCTTTCTTTCAAGTTGAGGTAAAAAATGGTCAGCTGAATATTTCTATCGGTGAAGATATTCATGATATCAGTTGACCATATCGAAAAGAACCTTCTTTTCAAGTACTCTCAGTTAAGAAAAGATAAGTTAAAAGGAATATCTTTTTTTCCAAATATTATTTTTTCTGTTTCTTTTTCCTGATGACTTCTCTGGATGTGGAAGTATTAAACTTACCATTACTAGTAAGTTTCCAATATGCTTGATCATTCTTGCTATTAAGTATAAAAATTATGAATGTGTTGAATATATTGTTGCAGTTTGTCAATATTTCAGTTGTCATCTTCTAGGAAATCCTTAACTCGATAATTTCCTATAGTTATTGCTGGATTGGCAGAAAAGAGAATTGCCTTTATTAATCTTCCATAAAATTTGTGCTTGTGTTTCTTTTGATGTCCATCAACTCCGTCCAGCTTTGTGATTATCCTCTTTCTCAGGATAGCACAATTTACTGTCTACTATATATCTAATTCTAGAAAGGAAACTGCAGTTGATAAAGCACATTTGATTACTTTTAAGTTGATTCACCTGCTAATGTAACATTTTACATACTAGTATTATGTTTTACCTCAATTAGATCCTAGAACGAAGTACAAAAACTTAGGCCATGATAACTCAACAAGATCGTTAAAACAAACGGCAGTGAAGAAATTTATATATATATATATATATATAAGTACAAGAGTTTAAGCATCTTGTGCACTGTGGGTGATTCCTATTAAATGTAACATTTATTCTTTAAACTGATAGCCGATACATCACCAAGTAGCATTAATAGTTAATTAGATAGATATATGTTAATACTTATATCTTTTTCTTTTTGTCTAAGAGAGCTGAATGTCTGTCTCAATAGTGATCCCAGCTTTCCATTCAGCAGGGATTACATTTACAGCCTTATCAGATTGCACCCATTTGGTCTCAGCACCATCACTTGTGAGGAACCTCACGTTAAGTTCACCACTTGGTGGGCTAGATAGATCGAACACAGCTCCATAAGCTCTCCTCATTGATATCCATTGTTTTGTTTCCTCCTGCATGAACATAAAGCAATTCGTGTTTGCCAAGATAGGCTCCTAACATCACAAAATACTGAAAGTAGGCCGAGGCGAATTTATGATTTTTAGTTTATGAATTTCGATGACTTTCAATATATTTTAGTTACAATATATAGTTTTATGACTTTACTGCAATAGACTTTATTACTAGTTCAGTGATCATTGTTGAAATTAGACATGATTATAAATATTTTGCTTAATTTATTTGCACCACTGCATCTGCATGCATCAAAGTTAAATACAAATGAATTGACACGGTTAAAATTGTGAACTTTCATCTTGAAAATAAGGGTGAAAAAAAATCAAATAATTGGATAGTAAGTGTGGCAAGTTAACTCAACTATGGGACAGGGCATGAGCAGGCGCCCCTGTCCTCAGCCCTTCCCCGCCTTGTTTACCATCCATAGAGCTGAAGTTAAATCGGGGGCGGAGGTCGGACTTAGAGTTTCGGTTACGGATTTGATCAACCCATTATCTTTGATTCAAATTATGTATTTGTTTTTGTTATGATAATTATGGACATAATCCATGATTATCTCCAATCATATCACATCATATTGTAATTAAATCAATTATCATATAATTAGGATGATTAGATTAATTATCATATCCTTAGGATAGCCTAGATTGATTTTGTATAGTTGTATATATATTGTATACTTGACATGAAATAAAAGTATGAAATTAATTTCCTTCATGGTATCAAGAGCCAAAAACTACCCCCAAACATTGTCTTGTTCGGCTACCTCTTCCAAACCCTAAAACCGAAAAACCACCAAGTTTTTCTTCTCCCTTGTTTCGACCTCCTACAAACCCTAATTAGGGTTAGGGTTCCGCCACCCTCTACCAGCCGAAAACCTCCAATTTTTCTTTCTTTTCTTACCAAACCTTACACTCTCCTTTCGGTTTTTCATCCCTCTCAACACAACCAATGGCCAACAAACAAAAAATACATCCCGCTCTTGCCGTAACCCACGTCAAGAACTTCATTCCAATTACACTTGGGCAGAGTTATTCAAAATCCATTGCCGAGCATACGAAGTAATAGACCATATTATTCCTCCCAAGTCTTCATCGGAGACCACCGTTGTTGACAAAAATTTATGGTCTCGCTTAGATGCTATAACCCTTCAATGGATTTACGGAACCATCTAAAAATATATTTTGCACACCATTTTAGAACCGGACTCTACAACTCAACAAGCTTGGGAGCGTTTACAAAATATTTTTCAAGATAATAAAATTTCTCGGTCAGTATATCTTGAAAACCAATTCACCAATGTAAAATTAGATGATTTTTCGAACGTCTCAAGAATTGAAAATGCTTGCCGATCAACTTTCGAATGTTGGTGCGCCGGTGAAAAATCAAAGGTTAGTTCTCCAATTCATTGCGGGATTGAATGAAAATTTTGATGGTGTTGCTACGTTCCTTCAACAAAGCAATCCCTTACCACCATTCTATGAGGCTCGCTCAACGGGGGAGGCAACTAATGCCGACACCACCCTTATTTCCACCAATACTTATAATGATGATTTTGGCACTCAAAATTCTGGTTCCGGTAGTGGGTCGAACCGACAAAATAATGGGTAAAAAAGGGGTCAAAATCGTAATAATAATAAAGGAAAAAATAATGGTGGAAAGGGACGGGGTCGGGGTGGCGGCAACAACCGCGACCAGCAGGGCCATAACAGTCCCCACTGGCAGCACCCCCACCACCTGCCGGCGGGCAGTACCCACCATGGGGTTGGCAGCCGCAATAGTAGGATGCCCCTCCCTGCCCGTACCCAACGACTCAATGGACCCGACCTCCTACCGCTTTTAGACAACCCGGGGTTCTAGGTTCTCGTCCGTAGCAAGCTTTTGGAGCCCATGGATCATCTTCCGTAAGTTATGCTCCCACGGATATTAAACATGCCATGAAAAACACGAATCTGAGTGTTTATGATGATTCGTGATACATGAACATGGGGAAACATCACACATGACAACATCTCAAGGTAATCTCTCGTCTTATTTCAATATGAGCAGTAATAAAAATATTTATTGTTGGCAGTGAGCAAAAAATTTCAATTCGTGGTATTGGTCAAGTAAATCTCCCCCGCCCTCACCCACCTTTACAATTGAAAAACGTCCTACATGTACCCAAACTGATTAAAAACTTGATATATATACGTCATTTTACATCTGATAACAATGTTTCTGTTAATTTTGACCGTTTGAGTTTTTTGTGAAGGATTTTCATATAGGGATGCCACTAATGAGATGTAATAACGCTTGAGATTTGTATCCCATCATCGCCACTCACAACAACCGAGTCACTAATCCATCAACCTTTGCAGTTATTTCTTCTATTTTATGGCATAACCGGTTGGGACACCCGGGGGCACGGTGTTCAATTTTCTTAGAAATAATAATTTTGTTGATTGTAACAAATTTATGGACTATAATGTTTGCCAAGCTTGTGTTTTTGGGAAGCATGTTAAACTTCATTTTTCGATATCTTCTTCTAATACTCTTATGTCATTTGATCTCATACATAGTGATTTGTGGACATCCCCGATTTTAAGTTTGGCAGGTCATAAGTATTATATGCTTATTTTGGATGATTATTCAAATTTTATGTGGACATTTTCCATAGGACAGAAATCGCAGGTCTTTACTGTTTTAAACAATTTAGTGTTTTTATCAAAACTCAATTCGAGAAATCCATTAAATATTTTCAATGTTACAATGGGAGGGAATTCATAAATGACCAATTTAAGGAATTTTGTCACCAAAATGGAATGTCCTTGCGTCTTTCATGTCCACCTACTTTTCCTCAAAATGGGAAAGCCGAAAGAAAGATCCAAACAATCAACAATCTAATTCACACATTTATTGTACATTCATCCATACCACCGTCGTTTTGGCATCATGCTCTTCAAATGACCACATATCTTTTAAACATTCTTCCTAGAAAGCTACTCTCAAACCTATCACCCACACAAATGTTGTACCATCGTATTCCTTCCTATACACATTTAAGGGTTTTCAGATGTTTATGTTATCTCTTATTTCCATTCACAACCATAAACAAACTTCAAGTTCGTTCCACTCTTTGTGTTTTTTTGGGATACCCACAAAACCATAGGTGATATAAGTGTTATGATATGTCTAATGGAAAAATTATAATCTCTCGTCACGTTGTTTTTTATGAGTCTACATTCCTGTTTGCTAAATCTCACGTGGCATCCCCGCCTTCATACGAATTTTCGGATGTAGGCATACATCTATTTTTAAATCACCACCTAAATGCCCAAACCAATTCTTCCTCTGCTGGACATGCCCAACAAAACCCACTAAATAATGCGGCCAACAACGAAATGGGACTGGGCCAGTCCGAGTCGGGGAGCCCCCTGCTCCCCCCTCTTCGGCCTCAGCCCAGCCCACTTATCGTGACTGACAGGCCTAAATGACCACAAATCAAGCCGCCCGGCCCAACCCCACAAGCCTAAAATATACCCATCCCTCAGCTTAGTCCACACACTGTAAGCCCACTACCCCAACCATCTGTCTCGATCCCACCCCGGATTGTTGAAACCCGTGCCATGAATGGGATTTTTTGGCCCAAATGTCATTTTAATTTAACATCTTCGGTCCAACCATCCCACTTCCAAAAAATTCAAAAACGGCCCTATTAGACCCGAATTGGAAAGCTGTCGTGTTAGATAAAATTGATACTCTTATTAAAAATAAGACGTGGGATTTAATGCCCCGTCCTTCTAATGTGAACATAATACGGTCTATGTGGGTTTTCTATCATAAAAAGAATTCTGATGGATCTTTTGCGAGACACAAAGCTTGTTTTATTGGTGATGGCAGGTCTCAGCATGTTGGCGTGAATTGTGGTGAAATATTCAGTCTGGTGGTTAAGCCATCAAATATCAGGACTGTTCTTAGTCTGGCTTTGTCAAAATCATGGTCCATTCATCAGTTAGACGTCAAGAATTCCTTTTACATGGTTACCTAGAGGAAACAGTTTACATGCACCACCCTTTGGGTTTCCGAGATCCTACTCATCCGGATTATGTTTTCTTGTTGAAAAAATTATTATATGGTTTGAAATAGGCCCCCAGGGCGTGGTATAACAGGTTTGCGAGGTTCGTATCCACACTGAGGTTCTCACACAGCAAGTCCGATTAGTCTTTGTTCATTTACAAGAAAGGAAAGGAAATGACTTGACATATATTTTTTCTATGTGGATAACATCATTTGAGTCACTTCGCCAGTCTATTATGTCCTTAATTGCCTTAGAATTTGCTATGAAGGATTTGGGCCCTTTAAACTATTTTTTGGGCATTGTTGTAACTCAATATGCATGTGGTCTGTTTCTCTGTCAAAAGAAATATGCCGAAGAGATCATTGACAAAGCCGGTATGTCCTCGTGCAAACCGTCACATACGCCGGATGATACAAAGACGAAATTGAGTAACTCTACAGGTACTCCATACAGTGACCCAACACATTACCACAGCTTAGCAGGGAGATTGCAGTATCTCACCTTCACGTGACCCAATATCTTATGCAGTTCAACAAATTTGTTTACATATGCATGATTCGAAGGAAGAGCATATGAGGGATCTTAAACTAATTTTGCGGTATGTTAAGGGTACTCTTGATTTTGGGTCGCATCTGTATAAGTCCACCATTTCTGGCCTCTTATATAAATACTGATTGGGGTGGATGCTCGGACACACAGCGTTCCACCTTTGGTTATTGTGTATTTCTAAGAGACAACCTCATTTTATGGTCGTCGAAACGTCAACCGACACTATATCGGTCAAGTGCTGAAGCAAAATATCGAGGGATTGCTAATGCGATTTCCGAATCATGTTGGCTCCATAATCTTATGTTAGAACTTCATTGTCCAATCGAAAAAGTAATCATGGTTTATTGTGATAATGTGAGTGCGATAATATGGTACAAGTTCTTGAATTCATTTCCATAGTGAGAATTGCGAAATGTCATACATTGTAGAGTACCCATTAAGGATAGCTGGCTAGATAGTTAGCCCCTATAGTTAGTAACTCTACCAACTAACGTATAATGGAATTGTGAAGTCTGAAAAAGAGCCCCACCCAATATCCCTCTTTGTCTAACAATGGACGAATTATCGGTTGTCAGAGTTGCACTGGGAACACTCTTAATAGGCGTTTGGAGGTACGATTTCATCTCATGAGATTGAAATCAGTGTTTGGATATGTAATTTCATCTTATGAGATGATATGCCAAATCATCCAAAAAGGCATGATTTGGGATTCCAAATCATGATTTCAAAATTTTGAAATGTAAAAGTTGATCCATAAATTTATATTTTGTAAAAATAGATCCATAAGTTGGTAGATATATTTACCAATCATGTTTACCAACCATTTATATCAAATATTAAAAGATCTACAAGTTGGTAGTATATTTATAACAAATTTACTCTTACCAACCATGTGGGAGGATTATATTAAAGAGTAGTTACATTACAACTCATGTTCAATTTTCCATTTTATTGAACTAAAGTTTGATCAATTGATGTTGTATTTTTTGAAAGGCCTTATTCTAGTAGCGTATGAATTTTGTTATGAACTACGACTTGCTCATTTGGTCAGATTGTGTAAAAATTGGAAAATTTTTGATGATTTTCATAACTTGTGGTTTTTTTTATGTCTATAAGAAAAAAATACAACTTAAGAAATCCAAATTGTATGTTTAAACAAAACTTCAACTTCAAATCAACCATGATTTCATCTCATGATTACACATCATGTCCAAGCGACTCCTTAAGATATTCATCAAGCACTAATTTTGCTTATATAATAGCCGGTTTGCTCAAGTCTTTGGAAAGCCAAAATTAGACGCGTTTTATTCAGACCCCCCTCCCTCACCCCTCCACAAACTATCAGTAATTTTAATTGCCCATTGAACTTGGCTATTAAATAGTTTTTATTCCAACACACACCATGCATTAGCATCTAGGAGGTAAAGACTATCAAATAGCCAAGTTAAGTAATTAAGACTACTGATAGTTTAGGTAATGAATAAAATGAGTCAAGTTTAGGAGGGTCTTTAGGTATTCTGCTTTTCTTTTTTCCTTCAAAAATGCTTATTTTAGAAAGTTGAGGTGTTTGACAAAACTTTTAGGGGGAAATAAGTATTTCTTGGGTTAGTAGCATAAGTTATTTTCAAAAGTTAAAAAAGATAGTTTTTATCCGGAAGCACATTTGAAATCTTGACTAAGCACAAAATAATACTCTAATATTGGCAAAAATGGATTTTCAAATTGATTAGCCAAACGCAAACTACTATTCTCGAAGATTATTTTACATTTACACCAAAAAATAAAATAAGAGAATGTCATTGCTTGCTACCATACTTTCAACTCTGCCAATTCCACTACGTTTGCATTATCCAACTTTTCTGTTATTAATTCAAAATGTTTTTTTTGTAGTAAAAAAGATCCTGATATCACCTTAAATGACTTCTATTCATGTGGTCGGTCATCACATTAATCAATCTAATACTAATAGGAACTCTACATAATATAACCGGATCCGCGGTGCAATGGTGGCCCGTTTGACTCTGATAAGAAGGTTGCGTATTCGATTCACATCGGGTTCAATCCCCGATCCATACCGGGTCCCTAACGTTTTTCCTTTGGCTGAAAATTTTCTAAGTATTTGTAGTGCCTGCATGATATGTGCTAGCAAGCTTAGGGCAATTTTTTGGCTCTTCCTTCAATAGTTTTTAATTTAATGTGCTTTTATTGTTTCGACCACTGACAAGGAGAGAAACAATAATATAAATTCTTGCGGGTCAGTATATTTGATTGGTGACAGATACCACGAGCTTAATTAAGGAAGATTTTTGGGTATAATGTGCAGACTAATATAAAAATGAACCTAGTTGGATCATGGATGCACATTTCACAAAGGGGGATGTGCAGCGTGCATGGAAAAAGATATAACATTGACAAGAAGCTGTCAAAACAAAATATAACAAAAAGGAGACCGGATATGGATCGGGGGATTGAACCCGACGTGAATCATGCAACCTGTTGAAAATTTACTAATGTGGAATTAAGTTTATCCCATTATTTATGACTCAAACAATTGGGGCTACACACGTCGAAAACGTCATTTCCACACACGTGCACACGTAGTGTCAAGTATCGCAAATTTCATTAGTGAAAGAGATATTGGTACGTAAGTGAGACGTTTTAGACATAGAATGATGGACGGTTATTGACCAAATGACAAGTATTCCACGTTGGTAAACGAAGGAAGAAGTGTACGAAGTGTCAGATGAAACGAGTCGTAAATCGCCGCGGTGCAGCCCCGTCGAAGCCGAGGCGCCGGAGCGCCGCGCGCTAATTGGGTGTTCAGCCACTGGAGCCGCGGCGCTAATTCACAGAGCTGCGGCACTTCGGAGGCAGAATGCTGCGACGGGAAGATGGAAAGTTCTGACTTTTGGGCTGGTTTTGGAGCATTGAATCTCCATTATTTGACACATGAATTTAGCCATTATTTTGTTGAATGTAACCCCTCAATAAGTGTCATTACATAGCTATTGAAGGTCATTAGTTGGCTAGTTAAGAGGTTATCTCATTACAATATAAATTGAGGCATTTGGCTCAATTGTTCAACAATTATAGAATTTTCGAAATCTTCTTCTTCCTCTCTAGTAAGTTTTCTATATTCAAAGTTCTTCAAGAGTAACACTTGAGTTTCCTTTGCTCATTTGGTAAGTTGTTGTATCTTAAGAGACTATTGCCCGACAACGTAAAATGATATATATGGGGCAATCTTGCCTTAAAGACAGAGTGCCATCACTCGACTCAACATATCACAAGGAGTTTGTATCATTTTTGATACCAGTTTGTTGTAATCTTTAGCTTATCCTTTCTAGCAATTTGTAATATTGACTTACTTTTCGTTTCCTGCAATTGTTGTAACCCACAATTTTAAGACAAGATTTGCTTTGTAAGTGCTTAGAAAGATGACCTGGAAGAGAACAACTCACTTCTGATTCTTCTGTTGCTGCTACTCAAGGCAACCCCTCTGCCTTCCCCACTGCTCAAGGCACACATAATGCCTTTCCAGTTGCTCAAGGGAACGTTAATGTTCCTCCACCCTCCGATTTCCATAATGAACGCCCAGAGAAGTTTATGGGCTCCAACTTCAAGAGATGACACAAAAGATGTTGTTTTATCTGAATGTTATGGGAATGACTCATTTTCTAACAGAAGATCTTGCACAAGATGGAGATGAAGTGGACCCCTAGGCTAATGAAACGGCTGGAGGGGGCCAAGGTATCCATGTCGTCAATGGCATGAAGATGGTTCTTGATGCTTGGAGTCATAGTGACTTCATGTGTAAGAACTATATTCTGAACTGTCTGTCAGACCCACTCTACATGGTGTATTGCGCCGTAGGCACCGCCAAAGAGTTATGGGAAAAGCTGCAGAAGAAGTACAACGCACAAGATGCTGGTACTAAGAAATTCATCGTTGGGAAATTCCTGAAATTTCAAATGGTGGATACCAAAACTGTGATGTCCCAAGTCTAGGAATTCCAAATGATTCTACATCACCTGGATTTGGAAGGTATGAAACCAAATGAGCAGTTTTTGGTTGCATCACTGATTGCAAAGTTACCTCCTCGTGGAATGAGTTTATGAGTTACTTAAAACTCAAGACAAATGAAATGACATTTGAAGAACTTATTATCAAACTCCAAATTCAAGAAGATAATAAGAAGGTCTTGCCTAGGGGAAAACAACCTACTGAGGCAAAGGAAAATCTGGCCGAGGCCAAAGGGAACCCAAGCAAGAAGCGCAAGTTCCGGAAAGACGACAAGAATCAAGCGACGGAGAAGTTCAAGGGAAACTGTCACCACTGTGGGAAACCTGGTCACATGATCAAGGACTGCCGCAAGCTCAAGACTGAGCAACAAGAGAAGGCCAAGGCCAAAGGCAAGACACAACTAACGTCGTCAAAGACACGCTTCTTGAGGACATGATTGGAGAGTTCTCGGCAGTGGTGCTTGAAGCAAACCTGGTTGAGAATCCCATGCAGTGGTGGATGGACACGGGTGCTACCAGACACATCTATTCCAATAGAGATACCTTCTCCACATATACACCAGTTACATACAAGAAGTTGTTCATGGGTAACAACGCTTCCTCTTACGTGCTGGGGGTAGGAAAGGTAGTCCTGAAGATGACTTCTGGAAATGAGCTCACTCTGAAGGAGGTGATGCATGTCCCTGAGATTAAGAGGAATTTAATTTCAGGTCATTTATTGGTTAATGCTGGTTTTAGGCTAGTATTTGAGTCCTATAAGTTTGTAATCACCAAAAATGAAACTTTTGTGGGAAGAGGCTTCTTCTGTGAAAGCCTCTTCAAAGTTAACGCCATGTATGTAATACGTGCAAGCAATAATATTGAAGCTTCTTCTTACTTGCTCGAGTCCTCTAATTTATGGCATCATAGATTAGGATATGTTAACTATAAGTCTATCCAAAGATTGGTTAAGTTGGAGTTATTGTCATCTATCGACGTAAACCCTCAACATAAGTGTGAGGTGTGCGTAGAGGCAAAACTCACAAAGATTCCTTTTCGATCCGTCGAAAGGAATACCGCTCCTCTAAGAACTTATTCACACAGATATATGTGATTTGAAGTTTGCACAAACTAGTAGGAGGGGGGGGAACAAGTACTTTGTGACATTAATTGATGATAGCACAAGGTATTGTTACCTTTACTTGTTGAAAAGTAAAGATGAAGCTTTTGAAGCGTTCCGACGTTACAAAGTAGAAGTTGAAAACCAACTAAGCATGCGAATTAATTCCATTCGTAGCGATAGAGGGGGAGAATACGTAGCGCCATTTGAGGAATATTATGCCGAATCAGACATTATTCATCAAACGACGGCTCCATACTCACCTCAGTCGAACGGTGTTGCTGAACGCAAGAATCGCACATTGGAGAAATGATGAATGTCTTGCTCATCAATTCCGGTCTTCCCCAAAATACGTGGGGAGAAGTCATCCTTACCGCTAATACGATTCTTAATAGAGTCCCACATAAGGGTAAGAACAAAACTCTATATGAATCATGGAAGGGAAAGAAACCCACCTATAAATATTTAAAGGGTGGGGTTGTTTGGCAAAGGTTGAAGTGCCCAAGCCAAAGCAGGTCAAGATTGAGCCTAAGACTATAGATTGCATTCTCACCGGATATGCAAATAACAGTAGTGTTTATCGCTTCTTAGTGCATAAGTCAGATATTCCAGATATCCATGGGGGTACAATCATGGAATCAAGGAATGCTCAATTCTTTGAGGATACTTTTCCTAGAAAGGAAAAAGACATAACCCCTCGCAAATGAAGTTATGAACAAAGCTCTCAAGAACCAGGAGTCGTTGACTGCCCGGATCTAGATGGTTCAGATCTAGTGGACTTGAAGTGGCTAAATATCCGAAATCTAGTGTTCCAGATTCTCAGAACTTGGAGACTCCAGAGATAGAACCGATGTGAAGTAAAAGGGCCAGGAAGGATACATCATTCGGTCCTGATTTGTAGCTTATATGGTTGACGACGAACCAATGACAATTGTTGAAGCATTGTAAACTCCAGAGGCACTGCTCTGGAAAGAAGCTATTGAGAGTGAAATAGACTCCATCTGCATAACCATACTTGGGAGTTGGTTGATCTTCCTCCGGGAATAAACCGTTGGGTTGTAAATGGATACTCAAACGGAAGTATAAAGCAGATGGGTCTATAAGATAAGTACAAGGCCAGGTTGGTAGTCAAGGGCTATCGGCAGAAGGAAGGCCTTGACTATTTTGACACGTACTCTTCGGTGTCTAGGATGACGTCCATACGATTATTCATAGCGATCGCAGCATTGCGTGACCTTGAGATACATCAAATGGATGTCAAGACAGCCTTCATAAAATTTGGAAGAAGAAATCTATATGGAACAATCCAATGGGTATGTGGTTCCAAGGTAAGAGAAGAAAGTCTGTCGACTTGTCAAATCTCTGTATAGACTGAAATAGGTCTCGAGGCAATGACATGAAAAATTTGATATTACTCTACTATCGAAGGGTTTCTCCATTAATGAGCGTGACAAATGTGTCTACACAAAAGGTAACTCTAACTCGTTCGTCATGATATGCATGTACGTAGATGACATGTTGATCACAAGGAGCGTCCTTAGCTTGATCCTAAAGACTAAGAACATGTTGAAACAATGCTTCAACATGAAGGATATTGGTATCACATATGTCATCTTAGGGATAAAGATCTCTAAGACGTCTAACGGACTGGTCTTATCTCAGTCTCACTACATCGAGGATGTGTTGAGAAAGTTTGAGATGTTTGACAGTTCACCTATGAAGTCACCAATGAATATAAATCAAAAGTTTGATAAAAATCGTGGTGCACCCGTATGTCAGGAGCAATATGCCTAGGTGATTGGGAGTTTGATGTACATAACAAACTGCACCCGACCTGATATTGCTTATGCAATCAACACGTTGGATAGGTTTACCCGTAATGATCATTGAAAGGCGTTGAATCGGGTACTATGATACCTGAAATACACGCTAACTTAGGGGTTGCATTATTCGAGATATCCAGTTGTACTAGAGGGGTACAGTGATGCAAATTGGATATATCTGATATAAAGAACACCAAGTCCACCAGTAGGTATATATTTACAATTGGTGGTGGGGCTGTGTCTTGGAAATCCTCTAAGCAAACTTGCATCACCCGATCCACGATGGAATCAGAGTTTATCACTTTAGACAAAGCAGGAGAAAAAGCTGAGTGGCTTCACGACTTCTTAGAGGATGTCCCTTATTGGGACAAACCCGTACCTTCTGTAATGATCCACTACGACAGTCAGTCGGCTCTAGGAAGGGCACGAAGTTCTATGTACAATGGCAAGTCTCATCATATTCCACGGAGACATAAGACCATTATGTAGCTGATCACCACGAGTATAATATCCGTTGATTACATAAAATCAAAGGATAACATAGTTGACCCGCTGACAAATGGCTTACCCAAAGATCAAATATTCTGTTTGTCTAGGGGAATGGGCTTAAAACCCAAAGTATAAGGACCAATACGGTGGTAACCCAACCTTACTGACTGGAGATCCCAGGAATTAGGTTCAATGGGAAATCTAAGTTGTAAAAGTTCAGTTGAGCGCTTCGGTGGAAGCATGAGCACTTCAGATAGTGATTTCTGTAAAGAAACATCAATCCAAAGCCGTTCCCACGATAGAAATTAAGTGCTATCTACAGTGTGGTTAAAGGTTAAGTTTTCAAAACCTTTAATAATCCTCAACGATTGAGGTTAGGTTTGGGGAAACTTTTAATGGTTCTTAAAACTTGTAAAGTGGGGTATAGCAAGATACCTTGTAGGAGACCACCTATTTAAGTGCGAGGACAGGCCGCCTCAAATGAACGCACTTAAGAATCCAAGAACTGTCCATGGCCACAACGGACAAAACATTACGAAAAACAAAGTAAGGAAAGTTGTTGTGTTGGTACCGTTGAATTGGCTTACACTAAACACTGATGGTTCAAGACATCACGTTCACCGCGCAGTAAGTAAGTCCGATGGTTTAAAAAAAATAGCATAAAGCAGACAGCAATACCAGCTATCACATAGTAACTCAGTTGAAAAATTAAGATAAATAAACTACGCATCAATCCCAAAGGATATTAGGGTCAATAATTTTTTTAAAAAAAAAGAGTGGAAAAGGGGGAAATGTCATCAACATCAATCAAAATACTCCAATCCAATACCAAGAGCCTAATTATGTGCCAAAACTTTATATATGAACTGCCAAAATGCATGAAAACACCTTCACAATACACTAAGATGCAATGACCAAACTTAGTTTTAAATCTTTTTTAATTAGCATAAGCAAGAATGGCCAAACGTAACCTCAAATAAGCATAGCCAATAATTAGACAGGTAAACTCTTAACTTTACCAAGTAGTTAATCATGACAAAGTTAACAAAATTAAATTGATGGCATTTGGAAAAGCAGTAATTTTGACAAAGGGAAAGTGTTGGAATATGTAAAGCAACAACGGAAATAGTAAATAACTATTACAGTGATCGAAAGGATAAACAACAAGTTGTCAATATTTTGATCTTGAAATGAAACTTCAAATATGGATCTTATATTCGGGAATACAAGAACATGAACTGCTACACTTATGGCTTGGAGATCCGCTGAGAATACGAACGGTTAGAGTCCTACGTCTGTTAAGTTAACACCTGAAACACTTAGCAACCAATTAGATAAACCACAACACCACCGGCTGAGTCGAGAGATAACTCTCTGTCTTTAAGACAAGATTTCCCCCGTATATAGGCTTTACGGAAGTGTGGACAATAGTCTCCCAAGATGAAACAACAAACTATCAAATGTGCAAATCCTACACAAATGATCCCAGCGAAAAACACGGATAATGAAGATTGCAAAGAGAAGGATTGATATCAGGAAAATCTGATATCTTTGTGGTGTTGTGAACTTGTTTTTCTGTTCATATGTTCATATATATGTTCTTCTATAGATTGAGCCAAAGGCCTCAATTTATAGGTGTGCAAGATGGCCTCTTCAAGTGCCCAAGTAATGGTCATTTAAATGCCATGTAATGGACCTTTAAACCACCAACTAATGCAGCCAACTAATGGCTGAGTTATGGAGAAAAAACTGCCAAGTTAATGCTCCAAAACCTCTCCATAATCAGGCAAACTTTTGGACTTCCGTCGAGCAAACACTGCCTGGGAAGCGCCGCGGCGCTACAGCATTTAGCGTCGTGGCGCCGCGGCTCCAGAAACCAAAATTGGAATTAGCGTCGCGGCGCTGCAAGAGGGGCGTTGTGGCGCTCTGGCGCTACGGCCCAGTCCGCGAGGCAGCGCAGCCCTTCTCGGCTCCGCACCCTCTCCGACCCGTTCCATCTTACACCTCGCACAATCCTTCTTTCGTTTACCAACGTGAAACACTTGTTATTTATCCAATAACCATCCATCATTCTATATCTCAAACATTTCACTTACGTACCAATATCTCTTTCATTAACGAAATTTACGATACTTGGCACTAAGATTGCATGTGTGTCGGAATGATATTTCCGATGTGCGGGGCCCAATTATTCTAATCATAAATAATGAGATAAACTTAATTCCACATTAGTAAATTTCCAACAGAAAGTACCTTCTTCCCTCTTTCAATGAATTTGACAGCAACAAGGTCCTTAGTGTTCTTTCAATGGCTCATACCTTTTCTCCAAGTCACAAATTTCCAAAATTCAAATTTGAATTACCCACCAATTGATACTAGGAGTGGCCAGTGGGCCGGGCTCGGGTCTGGCGGGCCGGGTCTGGCGGTGTCGGGGTCGGGGCGGGACGGGAGAAGGGGCGGGGTCGGGTCCGGCGGGCTCGGCGGGGTCGCGTCCGGCGGGGACCGGAGCAAGTCCCGTCCCGATCCCGATCCCGTCGGGCTCGGGTCGGGGCGGGCTCGGGGCGGGGTCGGGCTCGGGTCGGGATACGGCGGGTTTTTTTTTAAAAATAACATATGTATAAAAAAAACTCAATAAACAAAATAAGATAGTGTAATAAAAACATCCCAAGGCTGTTTTTGTGCCTCTTATATTATTTAATAGACATATGATTTTTTGTAATACAAATACAATTGTCTAAAATCTAAATTGCAACTTTGTGGTGTTGTCCAAAAGTTACAAATTACATAATAAAATTACAATTAAAAAAATTACATTCTCAAAAAAACCTGTTCTAATTGATTGATGATTTCATATGGTTCTTCGGTTGGAATTGGTATTTGTTGGTCAAATTGATCCACGTCGCTTCCACTACCTTCGGTTAAGATTTCGTTGTAGTTTTCATCATCTTCTTCGTTGATCTCCGGTTGACCGCACCTTCTCCGCTCCGCTCGTATCCAATCTCTGAATAATACTGCAATTTCCAAGTCGTCTCCGGCTAATGAGTGTCTGTGGTCTCCTATTTGATATCGCACTGCGAAAAAGCGCTTTCGTACGCAGTTGACGACGCTTGAATGTTCAAAACATCTCGAGCCATCATTGAAAGTGTCGGAAAGGTCTTCTCATTCCCCCTCCAAAGATTTCAAAGCAAGTCTTCATGTCCATCTTCATTGATAACTTCTTGATACGGTACAGAACCCTGCAAAACAAAAATATCGAACTCGCTAATTTGGTTAGTAGAGGTACGGCCGCACATTCTATTTACGAGGCTTTCAATACTACCGCGTAAACAAACATGTCTTTTGTGAGGTTGTATTGAAGATGAAGAAGATGGTATGGAAGTCGGTAAGTTACTAGCATTTTCTTGTTGATAAAATCTATATATATTTTTGCATTGGTGTTCTACGCTAGACAATACTTCTTCTTTAGTTTGTTCAATAGGTGGTGGGTGATTTAGATTTTTGGGATTTGGAGGTGGTAGTACTTCTATACAATCGTAAATAGTTTCAATTAGTGATTTAGTACCGTCTATTTTAATAGTAGGATTTAATACGAACCAATAATATAAATAGAGGGAATAGGAATAAAATATTTTTTTATTTTGACAAACATTTTTTTAATAGCTGCCTTATAAGTTGGTTTTTCCATATATTCACTAAGTAATAAAAATATTAGAGTTATATAAAATAACATAGTTGAAATAGTAGGATAATATATACCGGAAAATTCTTTTGTTGCTTGAAAAAATTTCTCTAAAAATACAATAAGTTCGGAAATTTTTTCCCAATCACTATCTAAAATCATATCAGTGGCTTTTTATTATGAGAGTTAAAAAATAAAGTTATAGGTAATTTATAGTCATAAGCAACAAGTAGTTGCTCGTATAAAGAATTCCACCTAGTGGATACTTCTTGTGGAATTTTTCTAAAAGGTAGTCCACAATCATGACAAATTTTTTTATATTCTTTTCTACGTTGTACTTTATTACTTTTAAAAATAAAGTTTATAGCAAATTGTATTTTACTAAGAATGTCTTCAAAAAGTGATAGACCATCCTTTACAATTAAGTTATATATATGGCACGCGCATTTTATATGAAAATGGTCTGGAAAAGACGGAGTTAAACTATTTTTTAAAATTGTAATTGCGTAATTGTTACTAGAAGCGTTATCTAATGTAATAGTCATAATTTTATCGGTAATTCCGTAATAATCGCACACTTGATAAATATTTTCTGCAATAAAAGTACCAGTGTGCCTATCATCTATATATCTATACGCTAAAATACGTTTTTGCATAGACCATTTATAATCTATCCAATGACAAGTTACAGTTAAATAATCATGGCCGTTAGTACTACGACCTATATCAGACGTGATGGATACTTTGCCATTAAAATGATATAATGAAAAACGTAAATATTGTTGATATTCATGCGCGAATTTAAATACATCTCTCTTAACAGTTGATCTAGGAAAACCGTTAAAAGCAGGATTATATATATCTCTAATGTAATGAATAAAACCGGGAGATGAAGGAAATGAAAAAGGCAAACCCTCCACAGCAACTAATTTTGATATTGCTTCCCTATCTCTATGTTTATTGTATTTAGGGCCTACAATTCCCCCCGTCATAGGGTTAATTTGACCTTGTACTTGGTCCGGGACAATATTAGTATGTGAACCTTGTCCCGATGGAGCGGGCGTTTGCGCACCCGGTTTTGAAGCCTGGTATTGGGCATACCTAATTTGGATGAGCACTTACTACGTGTCTAATTAAACCCCCCGTCCCACCGTGACCTTTTCAGTTTTAAATTTTAAAACATTTTTACAAATTTTACATATGGCTACTTGATTCTCTACGTCCCTATCAAAAAATGTCCATGCATCTGATTTTAATGGTCGTTTCTTTGGACCTCGTCTCATACTAGGGGGAATAGGAGGTATTTCAGTTGAAGGTGCACTAGTGGGTGTGTTGTCATCAACATTAGTGGGTATATCATCTAGATCATCGTCTAAATTAAAGTCTTCTTGAGTTCCAGAAAATAGCTCCTGGTCTAAATCTAATGGTATTGTAGGAAAATGTTGAGTATCAACAAAATCATCCTGTGTAGGAATAAGATGACTAGAAGAAGTACCCTTGCCCTGGTTGCCCCTACTAGAAGAAGCACCCTTACCTTTACCCTTAAACATACCTTTTAATCCTTCCATTTTAATTATGATAATAAATAAATAATTAAAGACAATAAAATTAAGTGATCTAAACTAAATAAACAGACAATAATAATTTAATGAAGGAACGAATGTACCAAACGCCGACGTAACGTCGACGTGTAATCGAGAGGTTGAAAATTGAAACTTTGCTCGATGGAAGATCCTCAAGCTAGTTGGCAACTTCACTACCAATTCCCAAATGAATAAATAAAATTGAATATTTAGCAAACAATGTAGAATTGTAGAGAGATATATTGAGAAATTAGAGAGATTGTAGGAAGATTTGTGAGAAAGATGAAGAGAAAATGAGTTATTTATAGTTGAAAAATTGGGTTAAAGTGTAAATATAATAACTTATGGGTTAAAAATAAATATTAAGGGGTAGGGGGTTGGGGGGGGGGGGGGGGGGGGCTAAAATGGCCGTTGGCCAACGGCCATAATCTAAAATGGCCGTTGGTGCAACGGCCATTTTTGCAAAGGCGGGGTCGGGGTCGGGGCGGGCTCGGGGCGGGCTCGGGTCTCGCGGGCTGGGGCGGGCTCGGGTCTCGCGGGACGAGACCTCGTCCCGTCCCGAGTTCGAGTCCCGCCCCCGTAATTTTTTTTTTTTTTTTTGGCGGGGTCGGGGCGGGACCGGGACGGGCTCGGGTCGGGGTCGGGCTGTCCCGGCCCACTGGCCAGCTTTAATTGATACTCAAAAGAACTTAAAAAGCTACAAAAAGTAAGAATCTTTTCTCCAACTAAATTTTATATCTAATCAAAATTAGTCATATAAAATGAAACTAAGAAGTATATTTTGGTGATATTTCCCAAAAACAATTAATTTCAAAAATACTTGTCTGCCAAAATAAAAAATAATTGTAGCTCACACATTAGTTTCTTTGTTTCCCAAAAAAAAATACCCAAATCAAACCACAGCCAACTTTTTTGTGAATCACACAACTATTTAGTAGAATTTTGTGTGGCGACAATCTATACAAAATTTCGCTTTATTACATTAAGTTAGACATGCGAAATAAATAATTCCTCTATTTCAATTTATGTAAATCTATACGATTAAACGTCAAAGAAAGAAAAAAATTTGAAACTTTTGTTGTCTCAAATACTAAGTTATCATATTTATATTGCTATAGAAATTAAGACATGTAGGATTAGAATAATTTAAAGTTAATTTTTTTCTAAATAGATAAAAACATTATTTTTCTTCAAACATACATTGTCGCATAAAATAGAATAAGTTGAGTACCTCATTATAACAAATCTAGTGGGGTATTATAAACTGAAAAATTAAAATAATACTCAGGTACAGTCGATTAAATTATAAATGACAACACTATAATTTAAATTAGTTTAGTAAAGAGAAGGTTACGTTTCTAAACAACGTTAAAACATACATTGCAGATTTCTAGCATAAAATTGATTATAACAATTATAGCCAAATAAGAATTATCATATTAGTGAAACCCTACCATAAGCTTAATAAATGATGCATTTGTAGTATAAGAACTTGTTGGAATATGTAAATCAATAATGGGAATAGTAAATAACTATTATAGTGATCGAAAGGATAAACAACAAAGAGGACAACAACAAGTTGTCAATATCTTGATCTTGAATTGAAACTTCAAATATGGATCTTGTATTCGGAAATACAAGAACATGAACTGCTACACTTGTGGCTTGTAGATCCGCTGAGAAGACGAACGGTTAGAGTCATTCGTCTGATAAGTTAACACCTGAAACACTTAGAAACCAATTAAATAAACACAACACCATCGGCTGAGTTGAGAGATGGCTCTATGTCTTTAAGACAAGATTGCCTCCGTATATAGGCTTTACGGAAGTGTGGACAACAGTCTCCCAAGATGAAACAAAAATCTATCAAGTGTGCAAATCCTACACAAATGATCTCAACGAAGAACACGAATAATGAAGATTGCTAAGAGAAGGATTGATATCAGGAAAATCTGATCTCTTTGTGGTGTTGTTAACTTGTGAGTATGTTCACTTTCTCATATATGTTCTTCTATAGAATTGAGTCAAAGGCCTCAATTTATAAGTGTGTAAGATGTTCTCTTCAAGTGCCCATGTAATGATCATTTAAATGTCATGTAATGGCCCTTTAAACCACCAACTAATGCAGCCAAATAATGACTGAGTTATGGAGGAAAAACTGCCAAGTTAATGCTCCAAAACCTCTCCATAATTAGCCAAACTTTTGGACTTCCGTCGAGCAAACACTGCCTGGGAAGCGTTGTGGCTCCAGAAACCAAGGAATTAGCGCCGTGGCGCTCCGGCGATGCGGCCCAATCCGCGAGGCGCCGCGGCCCTTCTCGGCTCCGCGACCCTTTCCGACCCGTTCCATCTTACACCTCGCACAATCCTTCATTCGTTTACCAACGTGGAACACTTGTTATTTATCCAATAACCATCCATCATTCTATGTCTCAAAAATTTCACTTACGTACCAATATCTCTTTCATTAACGAAATTTACGATACTTGGCACTAAGATTGCACGTGTGTGAAAATGATATTTCTGACATGCGGGGCCCAATTGTTTGAGTCATAAATAATGGGAAAAAACTTAATTCCACATTAGTAAATTTCCAACAATCCCCTCTTGAAAGAAATTTTGGCGCACACACAATGTGCCTACTTTCAGCAATCTTATAGCGACAAAGATATTGCATCAGGAGAGGTAGCTTCCGCTTTGAACCTTCCCTAGTTAAATACCACCGAACTTACTTAATGCGCGGTGAACGTGATGTCTTGAACCGTCAGTGTTCAATGTAAGTCAAGACAATGGTACCAACACAATACCTCACATTTATTCGTTTCTTCTTTTGTTCTGTCCGTTATGGTCGTGGACACACTTGGATTCTTAAGTGTGTTCCTTTTAGGCGGCATGTCCTCGCACTTAAATAGGTGATCTCCTACAAGGTATCCTGCTATACCCCACTTCACAAGTGTTCATAATCATTAAAAGTTTCCCCAATCTTAACCTCAACCATTTGAGGATCGTTAAAGGTTTGGAAGCTTAACCTTTACCCACCATGCAGTTAGCACTTTAATGTCTATCGCGGGAACGACTTTGGATTTATGTTTCTTAAACAGAAATCATAATCCGAAGTGCTCTTGCATCCACCGAAGCGCTCAACTGAACCTTTTGCAGCTTAGTTTTCCTATTGAACCAAGTTCTTGGGATCTCCAGTCAGTATGGTTGGGTTACCACCGCAAAGGTTCGTATTGGTTGGGTTTTTAAGCTCATTCCCCTAGACAGACAGAACTCTTGATCTTCGGGTAGTCCCTTAGTTAGAGTGTCCACTATATCCTTTGATTATTATTCAAGGAAGTGACACCCGTGATGATCAACTGCCATACGGTCTCATGTCTCCGACAGATCTGACATATATGTCCAGACGCCGTCATCCGTGCCCTTCCTGAAGCCGACCGGCTAAGCCACAGTGTATAACTGCTGAAGGAACGGGTTTCTCCCAATAAGGGACGTCCTTTAAGGAGTCATGAAGTTACTCAACTTCCTTCATGCTTTGTTTAAAGCGATAAACTCTGATTTCATCATGAATCGGCCGATGTAAGTTTGCTTAGAGGATTTTCCAAGACCCACCATAAACATTTACTTGTGGCTTTGGTGTTCTTCATATCTGATGTCCAATTTGCATTACTGTGTTCTCCCAGAATCGTTGCACATCTAGAATACCATAATCCGTAGATAAGTGAATCATTCACATATCGTCATATCCGACTTAATGCCTTCTATCGATCATTTCCAGAATCACGAGTGAACCTTAGTTCAACTGATCTACTTTGTAGGCCAATACCATGTCGGTTGTAGTGTGTACAATACATTGAACTACATGTGACCTGCACATATCGCTCTTGTATATGGGTGCACCAGGATTCCAATAAGTTCTATAATTAATATCCAAATGTGGCTTCAATGTGACTGTCATTTATCTCACAACTGAGTTTGGAGTTAGACCAGTCCATTAGATGTCTTAGAAATCTCCAATTCCTAAGATGTCATCTGTGATACCCATATCTTTCATATCGAGACTTTTGTTTCAATATGACTTCAATATGACTTCCACTTTCAGATTGTTGGTTTTCCCAACTGTTGACTTTCTAACTTCAGAGTCAATGTTTCCATTATCAGATTCATAGTTTCTGTTTTATCTGAAACTCCCTGGACCAAAATTGTAACATTTCAGGGACCAAAATGAAAGTTCAAGAAGAAGCCCAACAGTCCAGAAACCCAACTCTGATCCTCCTCTTCCAACTCTCCGATTAGGAAGGCTATTTCAACATCCATGCCACGCAAGACTACAATGGCCCTGGATGTTAAGCTATTCACAGGGTAGCACATGTACAAGTAGGCGAGGCCTTGTACTCGTCAGTAGATCTATCTACTTTGTACTCATTTTTGAGTATCCTCTTTCACAACCCAAAGGTTCTTTTCCCGGAGGAAGGTTAACCATTACACAAGTATGGTTCTATATGATGGAATCTATTTCTCTTTGTAGCTTCTTTCCAAAGCAGCGCTTTTGGAGATGATAATTCTTTGTTAATTGTCAATGGTTCGTTCTCAACCATACAAGCTAGATGGCCTGGAACAAGTCTTTGTCCCTTATTTGCTCCGTCTCGGTTCAACATCTAGAATCCCTGAGTTCTGTAGATCTGAAATATTAAGTTTCGAATAGTCAGCAACTTTCGAGTCTTGTAGATACGTAACGCCTAGTTCGGACAGTCAGGCCCTCGCGGGTTCTTGTTAACCTCGAGCAATTACTTCTTTTTCCTTCTCAAGTTATCTTCAAAGAATTCAACATTCTTTGACACCAAGAGGCGATAAGCACTACTGTTATTTACAGATCCAGTGGATATGCAATCTACAGTCTTAGGTCCAACTTGACCTGTTTCGGTATTGCAACCTCTACCAAGCCACCCCATAACACAACATTTGTAAGTGGGATCATTTCCATATTTCACACGGAGGGTTATCCTTATCCTTATGCGTAGTTCTGTTGAGAATCGCATTAGCGGTAAGGATCGCATTGCCCCACATATTTTGGGTGTACGGCTTTGCGCTTGGCTAGCACCGTTAGAGTGAGGTGAGTAATGAGCAGTCGTTTGATCAACGATGCTTCACATTCTCCCCTTCTATCACTACGAATTCCTCAATCCGTAGGCTTAGTTGATTTTCAACTTCTGCTTTGTAGCGCTTAACTGCTTCAACAACTTCATCTTTTCTTTTTAACAAACAAATGATGCAATACATTGTATCATCATCAATGAAGGTCCCAAAGTACTTGTATCTCCCATTTATTTTGTATAAACTCCAAATCACCCATGTAGGTGTAACTAAGTTCTAGAGGAGTGGTGTTTCTCTCGCTATTCCTTTGACGGAATCGAGAGGCGATTTTGCCTCTACGCCTACCTCACATTCATTTTGAGGGTTTATGTCGACAGAAGGCAACAATCTCAACTTCATTAGCCTGTGAATGATTTTCTATTTAACGTGTCTTAATCTATGATGGCATAGATGCACGGATTACAAATATATCATTCATTAGCTACAGACATATTGTACCATTCTTAGTTATTACAGACCTGTTGGACTAGTCTCAAACCAGCTTGACCAACAACGTCCCTTAAACCAAGTTTGGGACATGTATCACCTCATTTTAGAGTGATCCCATTCCTTGAAGTCCTATTGAGGACAACCTCTCCAACCCCTTCTACTTTAGAGGTGGCGTTGCTTCACATGAACAACCTCTTGCCCGTGGTTAGAGCGTAACCGGATCATATGTGATCTGGATACTCTGGCCCACTCTAGTTGCTTAGGCAGACTGAGTGTCCAATTTCTTTTCTGTCTTTCTTTTGGCCTTCAGATCATTTAAGACCTGGAAACTTTGGCCCACCTCACTAGGTATCCATTACTTTTCTGGCAAATGAATTAAGACCTGGAAACTTTGGCCCCACCTCACGAGGTGTCCATTACTTTCCGTCGCCGTAGGCTTTGTAAGACTAAGTGTCCAGTATCATCTTTATCAAATAAATTTTGGCCCACTCCAGTCGCCCGTAGGCTTGGTACGACTGAGTGTCCAATATCATCCTATCAAATGATGGATCTTGCCAAATAGTGTGACGGGTTCAACATATTTAGCTTTTAGTCTTCTTCCCTTATGATTGGTGCCTAGGGAAATCCCTAGCGCTTACTTAAGAGTGGTAACAGATTTTGCACAGTCAGTGGATCTCTATCCTTCGTATGTGCGAACATACTTTACACACTTTTAATAATTACACTCAAAAGAACGAATCTTTTAAGTTTTGTTTACAATAGTCCAATCTTTAACCGGGAAGGAATGAGATTCAATATGTGATTTTAGAGTGTAGGGAATATAGGTTTTTAATGAAAACACTTTCATATTCCCAACTTTGCTTTACACACTTTTATTCAGCTATTAACTAAACATTTTATTGATAAGGAAGGATTAACTTAGACCTTTTGAATTCTGGCCCACTTCAGTTAGACTGAGTGTCTATATCCTCCTTACCATAATTTGGATCCTCTGTCTGGGATAGATATAGGACTTTTGCTATATGATAGAACATCATCTTCAACCTTCTCCTCTTGTCCTAGTTGACATCCTCAGCCTCTCGTGGGCGCTTGTTTTCACCACCCTCGGGAGCGGTGACACCAACTTGTCCTTGATCTTTAGTCGTACAATCATGACTATCAGCAGTATCTTGAAGCTCAGCATCAGATCCAGAGATCCCACCTTTGATGGAAACAGATTTGTAACTGTCGTCAAAGAGAGAACCAAAACTAGGACCAAATTTGAAAGCACGGTTGTTGACAGAGACAATGTTTGAACTGTTAGCAAAACTATCAATAGAATTGTTTTCAAGAAGAAACCCACATCCAGATTTGGTCACACACTTGTCGACCAACATCTTTCGAATCACTAATACAAATCTTATCTTAAAATTGTTGGAATATGTAAAGCAACAACGGAATAGTAAATAACTATTACAATTATCGAAAGTATAAACAACAATGAGGACAACAACAAGTTGTCAATATCTTGATCTTGAAATGAAACTTCAAATATGGATCTTGTATTCGGGAATACAAGAATATGAACTGCTACACTTGTATCTTGGAGATCCGCTGAGAATACGAACGGTTAGAGTCCTTCGTCTGTTAAGTTAACACCGAAACACTTAGCAACCAACTAGATAAACCACAATACCACCGGCTGAGTCGAGAGATGGCTCTCTGTCTTTAAGAGAAGATTGCCCCCGTATATAGGCTTTATGGAAGTGTGGACAATAGTCTCCCAAGATGAAACAACAAACTATCAAGTGTGCAAAGCCTACACAAATGATCTTAACGAAGAACACGAATAATGAAGATCGCTAAGAGAATGATGGATATTAGGAAAATCTGATCTCTTTGATGTGTTGTTAACTTGTGAGTATGTTCACTTTCTTATATATGTTCTTCTATAGAAATTGAGCCAAAGGCCTCAATTTATAGGTGTGCAAGATGACCTCTTCAAGTGCCCATGTAATGGTCATTTAAATGCCATGTAATGGCCCTTTAAACCACCAACTAATGCAGCCAAATAATGGCTGAGTTATGGAGGAAAAACTGCCAAGTTAATGCTCCAAAACCTCTCCATAATCAGCAAAACTTTTGGACTTCCGTCGAGCAAACACTCGCTCGGGAAGCGCGCGCGACGCGCATTTAGCGTCGTGGCGTCGCGGCTCCGAAACCAAAATTGGAATTAGCGTCGCGCGCGCAAGGGCGCGCCCGGTCTCGGCGCTGCGGCCCAGTCCGTGAGGCGCCGCGGCCCTTCTCGGCTCTGCGCCTTTCCGACCCGTTCCATCTTACACCTCACACAATCCTTCCTTCGTTTACCAACGTGGAACACTTGTTATTTATCCAATAACCATCCATCATTCTATGTCTCAAACATTTCACTTACGTACCAATATCTCTTTCATTAACGAAATTTACGATACTTGGCACTAAGATTGCATGTGTGTAGAAATGATATTTCCGACGTGCGGGGCCCAATTATTCTAGTCATAAATAATGAGATAAACTTAATTCCACATTAGTAAATTTCCAACCGAAAGTACCTTCTTCCCTGTTTCAATGAATTTGACAGCAACAAGGTCCTTAGTGTTCTTTCAATGGCTCATACCTTTTCTCCAACTCACAAATTTCCAAAATTCAAATTTGAAATACCCACCAATTGATACTCAAAAGAACTTAAAAAGCTACAAAAAGTAAGAACCTTTTCTCCAACTAAAGTTAAGACTTTCTGACACTATTTACAAAATCTTTGAAATATTCTACTTTAGTAGTATCAAATTTTACAATTTTCAAAAATACAAATACATTAAACAGTTAAACTTTGAGCTTTGTGAACTAATTTTTTAACCAGGAGTACTATTTTAGTTCACTATCATTAGAACAACAAAATATTAATATCTTAAATTTTATATCTAATCAAAATTAGTCATATAAAATGAAACTAAGAAGTATATTTTGGTGATATTTCCCAAAAACAGTTAATTTCAAAAATACTTGTCTGCCAAAATAAAAAATAATTGTAGCTCACACATTAGTTTCTTTGTTTCCCAAAAAAAAATACCCAAATCAAACCACAGCCAACTTTTTTGTGAATCACACAACTATTTAGTAGAATTTTGTGTGGCGACAATCTATACAAAATTTCGCTTTATTACATTAAGTTAGACATGCGAAATAAATAATTCCTCTATTTCACTTTATGTAAATCTATACGATTAAACGTCAAAGAAAGAAAAAAATTTGAAACTTTTGTTGTCTCAAATACTAAGTTATCATATTTATATTGCTATAGAAATTAAGACATGTAGGAATAGAATAATTTAAAGTTAATTTTTTTCTAAATAGATAAAAACATTATTTTTCTTCAAACATACATTGTCGCATAAAATAGAATAAATTGAGTACCTCATTATAACAAATCTAGTGGGGTATTATAAACTGAAAAATTAAAATAATACTCAGGTACAGTCGATTAAATTATAAATGACAACACTATAATTTAAATTAGTTTAGTAAAGAGAAGGTTACGTTTCTAAACAACGTTAAAACATACATTGCAGATTTCTAGCATAAAATTGATTATAACAATTATAGCCAAATAAGAATTATCATATTAGTGAAACCCTACCATAAGCTTAATAAATGATGCATTTGTAGTATAAGAACTTGTTGGAATATGTAAATCAATAATGAGAATAGTAAATAACTATTATAGTGATCGAAAGGATAAACAACAAAGAGGACGACAACAAGTTGTCAATATCTTGATCTTGAATTGAAACTTCAAATATGGATCTTGTATTCGGAAATACAAGAACATGAACTGCTACACTTGTGGCTTGTAGATCCGCTGAGAAGACGAACGGTTAGAGTCATTCGTCTGATAAGTTAACACCTGAAACACTTAGAAACCAATTAGATAAACACAACACCATCGGCTGAGTTGAGAGATGACTTTATGTCTTTAAGACAAGATTGCCCCCGTATATAGGCTTTACGGAAGTGTGGACAATAGTCTCCCAAGATGAAACAAAAAACTATCAAGTGTGCAGATCCTACACAAATGTTCTCAACGAAGAACACGAATAATGAAGATTGCTAAGAGAAGGATTGATATCAGGAAAATCTGATCTCTTTGTGGTGTTGTTAACTTGTGAGTATGTTCACTTTCTCATATATGTTTTTCTATAGAATTGAGTCAAAGGCTTCAATTTATAGGTGTGTAAGATGGCCTCTTCAAGTGCCCATGTAATGATCATTTAAATGTCATGTAATAGCCCTTTAAACCACCAACTAATGCAGCCAAATAATGACTAAGTTATGGAGGAAAAACTGCCAAGTTTATGCTCCAAAACCTCTCCATAATTAGCCAAACTTTTGGACTTCCATCGAGCAAACACTGCCTGGGAAGCGCCGTGGCTCCAGAAACCAAGGAATTAGCGCCGCGGCGCTCCGGCGATGCGGCCTAATCCGCGAGGCGCCGCGGCCCTTCTCGGCTCCGCGGCGCTTCTCGGCTCCGCGGCCCTTGCCGACCCGTTCCATCTTACACCTCGCACAATCCTTCATTCGTTTACCAACGTGGAACACTTGTTATTTATCCAATAACCATCCATCATTCTATGTCTCAAAAATTTCACTTACATACCAATATCTTTTTCATTAACGAAATTTACGATACTTGGCACTAAGATTGCACGTGTGTGAAAGTGATATTTCTGACATGCGGGCCCAATTGTTCGAGTCATAAATAATGGGAAAAACTTAATTCCATATTAGTAAGTTTCAAACAATCTCCTCTTGAAAGAAATTTTGGCGCACACACAATGTGCCTACTTTCAGCAATCATATAGCGACAAGATATTGCATCAGGAGAGGTAGCTTCCGCTTTGAACCTTCCCTAGTTGAATACCACCGGACTTACTTAATGCGCGGTGAACGTGATGTCTTGAACCGTCAGTGTTCAATGTAATCCAAGACAATGATACCAACACAATACCTCTCATTTATTCGTTTCTTCTTTTGTTCTGTCCGTTATGGTCGTGGACACACTTGGATTCTTAAGTGCGTTCCTTTGAGGCGGCCTGTCCTCGCACTTAAATAGGTGATCTCCTACAAGGTATCCTGCTATACCCCACTTCACAAGTGTTCAGAATCATTAAAAGTTTCCCCAACCTTAACCTCAACAATTTTAGGATTGTTAAAGGTTTGGAAGCTTAACATTTACCCACCATGCAGGTAGCACTTTAATGTCTATCGCGGGAACGACTTTGGATTTATGTTTCTTAAACAAAAATCATAATCCGAAGTGCTCTTGCTTCCACCGAAGCACTCAACTAAACCTTTTGCAGCTTAGTTTTCTCATTGAACCAAGTTCTTGGGATCTCCAGTCAGTATGGTTGGGTTACCACCGCAAAGGTTCGTATTGGTTGGGTTTTTAAGCCCATTCCCCTATACAGGCAGAGCTCTTGATCTTCGGGTAGTCCCTTAGTTAAAGTGTCCACTATATCCTTTGATTAGTAATCAAGGAAGTGACACCCGTGATGATCAACTGCCATACGGTCTCATGTCTCTGACAGATCTGACATATATGTCCAGACGCCGTCATCCGTGCCCTTCCTGAAGCCGACCGGCTAACCACAGTGTATAGCTGCTGAAGGCACGGGTTTCTCCCAATAAGGGACGTCCTTTAAGGAGTCATTAAGTTACTCAACTTCCTTCATGCTTTGTTTAAAGCGATAAACTCCGATTTCATCATGAATCGGCCGATGCAAGTTTGCTTAGAGGATTTTCCAAGACCCACCATACACATTTACTTGTGGCTTTGGTGTTCTTCATATTTGATGTCCAATTTTCATCACTGTGTTCTCTCAGAACCGCTGCACATCTAGAATACCATAATCCGTAGATAAGTGAATCTTTCACATATCGTCATATCCGACTTAATGCCTTCTATCGATCATTTCCAGAATCACGTGTGAACCTTAGTTCAATTTATCTACTTTGTAGGCCAATACCAGGTCGGTTGTAGTGTGTACAATACATTGAACTATATGTGACCTGCACATATCGCTCCTTGTATATAGGTGCACCAGGATTCCAATAAGTTCTATAATTAATATCCAAATGTGGCTTCAATGTGACTGTCATTTATCTCACAACTAAGTTTGGAGTTAGACCAGTCCATTAGATGTCTTAGAAATCTCAATTCCTAAGATGTCATCTATGATACCCATATCTTTCATATTGAGACTTTTGTTTCAATATGACTTCCACTTTCAGATTGTTGGTTTTCCCAACTGTTGACTTTCTAACTTCAGAGTCAATATTTCTGTTGTCAGATTCATAGTTTCTGTTTTATCTGAAACTTCCAAGACCAAAATTGTAACATTTCAGGGACCAAAATGAAAGTTCAAGAAGAAGCCCAACATTCCAGAAACCCAACTCTGATCCTCCTCTTCCAACTCTCCGGTTAGGAAGGTTGTTTCAACATCCATGCCACGCAAGACTACAATGGCCCTGTATGTTAAGATATTCACAGGGTAGCACATGTACAAGTAGCCGAGGCTTTGTACTCGTCAGTAGATCCATCTACTTTGTACTCACTTTTGAGTATCCTCTTTCACAACCCAAAGGTTCTTTTTCCGGTGGAAGGTCAACCATTACACAAGTATGGTTAGAGATGGCAGCGGATCCTGGACTCGGTCCGGATCCGATGGATCCGGATCCGTTTTATAGGATATGGATCTTCAAAATTTGGACCCGACGGATCCGGATCGGACCCGGATCCGTTTCTGACGGATCGGATCCGGATATGGATCTTGTATTTGAGATCCGGATCCGGTCCAGATCCGACCCGTGGATCCGTTATTTTATTAAATAGATTAAACATTTATACATTATCTCTTTAATCTTTCTCGGTGTGCCCAAGTCCATAAAGGACCGAAGGCCCAGCCCATGCATTTTAACTGTTAGCCAGCAAATTAATCTTCTCGGCCAGGCCCAAGTCCATAAAGGACCGTAGGCCCAGCCCATGCGTCTTATAATTGTTAGGTAAATGCCTAAGCGGCTAAGCCTAACCTAAGGGAAAAGATCAAAAGAAGCCGCAAGCTCCTCAGTCCTCAGTTCACTCCATCTTCTTCTGTTCTTCGACAGTTCATATACCAAAGACGAAAACCCTAGTCCCTAGCCATCTTCTTTACTTGCCAACAGTCCATGTCCACCCCCTTTCGATTCCAAGGTAGTAAGACAAATCAGATTCAATACTTTCTGCTATATTAAACGGTGAGTTCAATTTTTTTTTGGCCTTTTAACCTCTGTTAGTTCTTCTTTTTGTTAGTTTTTTTATTTATATAATATTTGATGTTTTGGTATTTTGAAAGATATATTAACAGTCATTTATATATAGGGTGTGTGAATTTCTGGTGAAGGAAAGATAATGTGTGTGTGTGTATTATTGTTCTTTAGGAAAAATGATGGAGAGTATGTGAATCGAAGGTAATGGTGGCAGTGGCACTGGTTTAGTGTGTGTGTGTGTGTATTATTGTTCTTTAGGAAAAATGATGGAGAGTATGGGAATCGAAGGTAATGGTGGCAGACTGGCAGTGGCACTGGTTTTCTGGTGAAGGAAAGATAAGGTGTGTGTGTATTATTGTTCTCTGTTTTGTGCATGATATTGGTACTTCTCTGTTATATTATATACAATGCACTAGTCAAGAGTACATATACAATGCACTGGGTTTTTTACGGTATTGAGATTTAAATATGTTAATTGGACTAAAATGTACATGATACTTCTCTGTTATGTCATATGTGGACTGTGGTTAAGTAATGTATTCAAATATTTTCTTGTAGGAAATGGATAGTGAACAATCTAACAATAATGCAAATGATACTAATAAAAGTCATGCTGCTTCTTTTAGCCCACCTCCAGTGCCTCTACTTTGTGGAGTGGATGATTTAGAAATGGATTCAGAAGGTCTTATTGAGGTTGGAGTAAAAGAAAATAGTCAATCAAGTAAACTAACAAGCAAGAAACTCACTTCCGAGGCATGGGAATCTTTTGATAGGGTCGTAGTGAAAGGTATTACAAGAGCAAAGTGTAAATATTGTACATCTTTACTCTCTTATAATGGTGCGAATGGAACCTCACATCTTCTTAAACATTCTAAGAAGACATGTCCGGGAAAGCATTTGCGGATTGGAGTTAGTGGTCAAACACAATTGAAGGTTAAAACGGAAGCCGATGGGTCTACTACTTTAGAACTTAAAGAAAATGGAAAGGAAAAGGAATTTGATCAAGACTTTTCAATGAGAGAATTGGTTGGTATGGTGGTGATTCATGAGTATCCATTATCCATTGTAGATCATATAGGTTTTAAAAGGTTCGTGAGGAGTCTAAATACTCATTTCAAGATGATTTCGAGGAACACTTTGAAGAGTTACATTTTGAAAAAGTTCAATGAAGATAAGGGTTCTCTTAAAGCTCTATTGGAGCATAATGAGGGTAGAATTGCAATAACTACCGATATGTGGACGGCTTCCAACCAAAAAGGGGGCTACATGGCCGTGACATCTCACTTCATTGATCAACAATGGTTTTTACGCAATCGAACCTTGAGGTAATGAGCTTATTCTTATTTATAAATGCTGATTTTTAGGTTTATTGTATGTGTTTAATGTATGTTTTTATTTAGGTTTTGTTTTGTGCCATGTCCACATACAAAGGGGGTTATTGCAAAGATTTTGATGGATTGTTTGTCTCAATATTCTTTGGAAAACAAAATTTCATCGATTGTAGTTGATAATTGTACCACTAATGATGCAATGATGAATGTTTTATTGGAGAAATTGGAAAGTAGGTATCTAATGTTAGGTGAGGAGTTTTTGCATATGAGGTGTAGTGCTCATATTCTAAACTTGATTGTGAAAGATGGTTTAGAAGTAATTGATCCGGCAATTGAAAAAGTTCGAGATTGCATTTTATTTTGGATGTCTACTCCTAAAAGGGTTGAAAAATTTGAGGAGGCTTGTCGGCTTTTGAATATTTCTAAACCTAAAAGAGTGGTTCTTGATGTCAAAACTAGGTGGAATTCTACTTACTTGATGCTTAATACCGCTTTGCCTTTTCAAGATGTATTTGCTAAGTTAAAACGTATGAATAAGAAGCTCAAGTTAGTTATTCCTAGTGAGAATGATTGGATGATGGCAAAACTTGTTTGTGAGAAGTTAGAAATTTTCTACAAGGCCACTAGAGTGTTTTCCGGTAGAAATTATCCTACTTATAATTTGTTTTTTCGAAAAGTGTGTGAGATAAGACTTGCTTTGAGGCGTTGGGTGGAGAGTGATGTTGAGACCATTAGAATGATGGCTAAAAATATGATTGACAAGTTTGACAAATATTGGCATAATATTAATGAGATGTTGGCGGTTGCTTCAATTTTAGATCCAAGAAATAAAATGGATTGTGTGGAGTACTATTTTAAGAGATTGTACAAAGATGATACTGATAATGAAGTGGCAAAGGTTAGAAAAAATCTTGATAAACTTGTGGTTGAATATCAAATGAGAAGTGAGGGAAATAAAAGTCAAGAACCTTTTCCAAGTGGCAAACGAGGAATTTCAGAGTCTTGTGATAATGATGAGGATGAATATGCTCAAGCTAAAAGAACAAAGAAAAGAAAGATGAATGTGAGGGGTGAGGTGGAGCATTACTTGGAGGATGATCCTATACCCGAGAATGATGATTTTGATGTACTTAATTGGTGGGAAAGGGATCAAATGTATCCTACTTTACAGAAAATTGCCAAGGACATCCTTGCAATTCCTGTCTCTTCTGTGGCTTCGAAAAGTGCCTTTAGCATGGGTGGAAGGGTGATTAGTTCTCATCGTTCTAGGCTTCACTCTAAAACTGTGGAGGCATTAATGTGCTTGCAAAATTGGATGATTGAAGACATTAAAGGTATCTATTATTTATGTATTGATTATTCTCATATATGTTAATATCAATTTTTCCCCTAACATGAACCTTCTATTTATTTTTCCATTTCTTTCAAATAAAGGTACTTTGGAGGGCACACATGCTTGTTCGATAGTTACTGAAGATTCTGAAGAAGAAGGAGAAGTAGTTGACTATATTGATATGGTAAATGATATATTTAATCATAAATATTTATTGAGATGATTTTCTTTTAGTAATCTCTTTTTAATATGATTGTTTCTTTGTTATTTTAGGATGTTGATGACGTTGAAACTAGTGATTTCGAAGACTAGTTTATGAAGTTTGGCAAACTGGAAATCTCAAACTGGAAATGCCAAACTGAAAATCCCAAACTGGAAATGTCAACTCACTGGACAAGATCTTTTACCCTTGTTTCTTGGGAGGTTGTAAACTAAAAAATCTTAAGCTTTTGGCTTCGAAATCATGTAATAGTAATAGTAGAAGAAAATGATTCTAGGAGGTCAAGGAAGCGAAGAAGCTGCAGAATATAAGTAGAAGAAAATGATTCGGGAGGTCAAGGAAGCGAGAAGGTTTGAGAATATAATGTTCTGCTTTTGGTTATTTGGTGTTTTTTCGTATTTTGGTTTATAAAATTTCATTTGACAATAAATTATTGAAGTTTTCAGGTGTTGTTTGTAAATTGTAACGGTAGCTTTGGACAAACTGTTGATGTTTTTACTTTGTTTGTGTCTTTGAAGTAAAGCTAGACCTTCCTATTTGTCTCCGCAATTTGAGTTTTTGAACATGAAGTAAACTGCTGCCTTCAAAAAAATTTACATGTGGATCCAGATCCGATCCGTGGATCCGGTGGATCCGATGGATCTGGATTTGGATATGATTTTTATGGACCCGATGGATCTGGATCCGGATCTGGATACAGGTATGAGAAATGGATCTGGATCTGGATCCATTAGGATCCGATCCAGATCCTATCCGTTGCCATTCCTAAGTATGGTTCTATATGATGGAATCTATTTCTCTCTGTAGCTTCTTTCCAAAGCAGCGCTTTTGGAGATGATAATTCTTTGTTAATTGTCAATGGTTCGTTCTCAACCATACAAGCTAGATGGCCTGGAACAAGTCTTTGTCCCCTATTTGCTCCGTCTCGGTTCAACATATAGAATCCCTGAGTTCTGTAGATCTGAAATATTAAGTTTCGAATAGTCAGCAACTTCCGAGTCTTGTAGATACGGAACATCTAGTTCCGGACAGTCAGGCCCTCGCGGGTTCTTGTTAACCTCGAGCCATTACTTCTTTTTCCTTCACAAGTTATCTTCAAAGAATTCAACATTCTTTGACACCAAGAGACGATAAGCACTATTGTTATTTGCAGATCCAGTGGATATGCAATCTACAGTCTTAGGTCCAACTTAACCTGTTTCGGTATTGCAACCTCTACCAAGCCACCCTACAACACAACATTTGTAGGTGGGATAATTTCCATGTTTCACACGGAGGGTTATCCTTATCCTTATGCGTAATTCTGTTGAGAATCGCATTAGCTGTAAGGATCGCATTGCCCCACATATTTTGGGCGTACGACTTTGCGCTTAGCTAGCACCGTTAGAGTAAGATGAGTAATGAGCAGTCGTTTGATCAACGATGCTTCACATTCTCCCCCTCTATCACTACGAATTCCTCAATCCGTATGCTTAGTTGATTTTCAACTTCTGCTTTGTAGCGCTTATCCACTTCAACAGCTTTATCTTTGCTTTTCAACAAATAAAGGATACATTATGTTGTACTATCATCAATGAAGGTCACAAAGTACTTGTCTGCCCCCTCTATTTTGTACAAACTTTAAATCACCCATGTAGGTGTGACTAAGTTCTAGAGGAGTGGTGCTTCTTTCATTATTCCTTTGACGGAATGGAAAGGTGATTTTGCCTCTTCGCCTACCTCACATTCATTTTGAGGGTTTATGTCGACAGAAGGCAACAATCTCAACTTCGTTAGCTTTTGAATGACTTTCTATTTGACGTGTCTTAATCTATGATGGCATTGATGCACGGATTACAAATATATCATTTATTTAGATATAGACATTCTGTACCATTCTTAGTTATTCCAGACCCGTTGGACTAGTCTCAAACTAGCTTGACCAACAACGTCCCTTAAACCAAGTTTGGGACATGTATCACCTCATTTTAGAGTGATCCCATTCCATGAAGTCCTATTGAGGACAACATCTCCAACCCCTTCTACTTTAGAGGTGGCGTTGCTTCACATGAACAACCTTTTGCCCGTGGTTAGGGCGTAACCGGATCACATGTGATCTGGATACTCTGGCCCACTCCAGTTGCTTTGGCCGACTGAGTGTCCAATTTATTTTCTGCCTTTCTTTTGGCCTTCAGATCATTTAAGACCTGGAAACCTTTGGTCCATCTCACTAGGTGTCCATTACTTTTCTGCCTTTCTTTTGGCCTTCAGATCATTTAAGACCTGGAAACTCGGCCCACCTCACGAGGTGTCCATTACTTTTCTGCCTTTCTTTTGGCCTTCAGATCATTTAAGACCTCGAAATTCTGGCCCACCTCACTAGGTGTCCAATATAATCCTATCAACTGAATTCTGGCCCACTCCAGTTGCCCGTAGGATTTGTACGACTGAGTGTCCAATATCATCCTATCAAATGAAGGATCTTCTATCAAATAGTGTGACAGGTTCAACGTTTTTAACTTTTAGTCTTCTTCCCTTATGATTGGTGCCTAGGGAAATTCCTAGCGCCTACTTAAGAGTGGTAACCGTTTTCGCACGTTGTTTTCAACAACTTGGTCACCAACTCGGTCTTGGACAAGCGGTCGGCAAAGCGTCAGCAACTCTATCACGCTCCAAAGTGCAGAGGCCGAATATCGAGGGGTAGCGAATGTGGTCTCCGAATCATGTTGGCTACGTAATTTGCTTTTGGAGCTTCATTGTCCGATTCAGAAGGCAACCTTGGTATATTACGATAACATTAGTGCAATCTACCTTTCAGACAACCCGGTTCAGCACCAATGCACTAAGCATATCGAAATGGACATTCACTTTGTCCGTGAAAAGGTTGCTAGGGGTCACGTTTGCGTATGCCATATCCCGTCTCATTATCAAGTTGCAGACATCTTTACAAAGGGTCTACCCGCGGTCCTTTTTGAAGATTTTAGGAACAGTCTCAGCGTTCGA
Organism: Anisodus tanguticus; assembly: GCA_034509755.1. Classification (NCBI taxonomy): domain Eukaryota; kingdom Viridiplantae; phylum Streptophyta; class Magnoliopsida; order Solanales; family Solanaceae; genus Anisodus; species Anisodus tanguticus. The sequence continues at coordinate 19,311,313 of CM067551.1, read as the reverse complement.
AGACCGTGCGCTATGACTGCAGGGGTGTGTTAAACAAGGTAATATACCCGGATATATAATACGAAATATATATCACATGTATAAGCAAAGGTGGCCCGGCAAAGAAAGTGGACAATGGCCCAATCGACAGGAGCTGAGGCTGAGGCCTATCACGGGAAGTGGCTGTCAAGCCCATCACGGGAAGTGGCTGTCAAGCCCATCACGGGTAGTGGCTAGACTTGTATATTAGGAAAGTATATTTTGTGTATATTATAGTGTATTTGTTACCTAAATTAGGATATACACTTACCATAATTGTATAGTTAGAATTATGGTAAAATAAGGTTTTAGGAATAGAATGGGAATAGAATTCTCCTATTTTGTAACTTGTATATATACCTTACAATTAATGAAAATAATCAATGGATTATTTCTTTCATCAACCAATTTAATATTTTTCACTAGCCACAACCAAATCCGCCACACACCCACCATGGATTTCACAACCCTCCAGCAAACTCCACGCCACCAAAAATCACTACCAGATTTTTTGTGGCAGATTCCACCTGTTAACCTTGTTTTCCGTCTCTCCTTTCTCTCACTATCTAGACTCATTTTTTGTTTTTTTATAGTGCCCGTAAAATTGGTGGTGATGGAAGCTTTGCTGGTAGCTTGTAAATTGATGGTGTGATGAAATTAATGGTTGGGTTTGGGGATGATGATATGTCATCGGTGATAATGGAGGTTTTGTAATGGGTGTAGAAGAAAAGGAAAAAGGAAAAAATGTAAATCAAAAAGAAAAAATAAAAAGTACTGAAAATAATACATTGATTTTATTTTTAACTGTGAAAGTGGTATAATACTTGTAGATGGAAATAAATTCACTTTTTATATATGTACGAGGGTAATAGATCCCCGATTAGTTAAAGCGGGAACGAGTATAATTAAGAGCACACTCTATGTCTTTTCTCTAAAAGTTATTCAAGTTTATCTAGTGTTAAACCATCTACATTTTGTATTATACCCTATATTCCTTTTTTAATTTAATAAACTAATATCTACTAATATAAATATATCTACTAAATAATGAACCGATTTTTACTTGATCCTTATTTATAATCCCATTCTTGACAAACCACACCACCCCTAAAAGGGTTATGTAGAAGAGAAGTGAAGAGCCTAGCTTGAGTATCTTTTACTGAACTAAGTTAAACAACTGATCCACAACAATGGTTAATTATTTTAAAGGAGATTAATTAACAACAAAAGGGCCAGAAGATAAGATACCTGACGGAAGTTAATTTCATGATCTTATTTCATTCCAATATTGTCCTATATATACAAAGATATAAGACTAGTCTTAAGGGAAGACTTATCTACTCATACCCTAAATATGTGATACTAATCATTACAATCATATCCTAATCATTACAATCATATCCTAATCATGATGTGATACTAATTTATATACAAATGGTATGATTGATTATTCTAACATCCCCCCTGAGTCTTAATGGGAGGTTCTCGTATGCTTAGACTGTTCCTGAAATCATCAAATAATACGCACGAAAGACCTTAGGTAAAAATGTTGACAATCTGATAATGAGACGGTACATGAAGAATACGGACTTGGCCACACACAACATTTTCTCGAACAAATAATATACATTTCTATGTGTTTTGTGCATTGATGCTGGACTGGATTACTGGATAAGTATATTGCACTCACATTATCACAATAGACCACGATTGCTTTTTCAATCGACAATGGAGCTCTAAAAGGAGATTACGGTGCCAACACGATTCAGCAACCACACTAGCGACCCCTCGATATTCTGATTCAGCGCTTGACCGAGACATCGTTGGCTGTAGTTTTGACGACCATGAAATGAGGTTGTCTCCCAAAATACACAATAACCAGAGGTGTAACATCGAGTGTCCGGGCAGCCACCCCAATTAGCATCTGTATAAGATGAGAGACTCGAAATAGAGAACTTAGATATATGCAATTTGAAATGAAGAGTACGCTGAACATACCGTGAGAATACGCTTGAGAGCCCCCATATGCTCTTATTTCGGATCATGTATATGTAGACATACTTGGTGAACCACATAGGAGATATCAGGTCTCGTGAACGTAAGATACTGCAATGCCCCTGCTAGACTGCGGTAATGTGTTGGATCACTATATGGAGTACCTGTAGAGTTGCTCAATTTTGCCTTCGTATCCACCGGTGTATGATACGGTTTGCATGAGGACATGTCGTCTTTGTCAATGATTTCCTTGGCGTATTTCTTTTGATTGAGAAATATACCACCTGCATATTGAGTTACAGCAATGCCTAAAAAATAATTTAAAGGACTCAAATCCTTCATTGCAAATTCTACAGCAAAGAGTGACTTATTAGACTGGCGAAGTGATACAGACGATGCCGCAAGAATAATGACATCGACATATAGAAGTATATATGTCGTGTCACTCCCCTTCCTATAAATGAATAAGGACTGATTGGACTTACTGTGTAAGAAACCCAATGTGGATACAAACTTTGCAAACCTGTTATACCACGCTCGGGGAGCCTGTTTCAAACCATATAAAGATTTTTTCAACATACAAACTTACTCCGGATGTGTAGGATCATGAAAATCCAAAGGCTAGTGCATATAAATCGTCTCTTATAGATGACCATGTAAGAATGCATTTTTGACATCCAACTGATGAATGGACCATGATTTTTACAGTGTCAGGCTAAAACAATTCTGATAGTTGCTGGCTTAACCATCGGACTGAATGTTTCACCACAATCCATGCCAACCTGCTGAGACCTGCCCTCACCAACAAGATGAGTCTTGTATCTCGCAAAAGAGCGATCAGAATTCTTTTTATGACAGAAAACTCACATAGACCTGATGATGTTCATATTAGATGGACGGGGCACTAACTCCCATGTCTTATTTTTAATAAGAGCATCAATTTCGTCTAACATAGCGGCTTTCAATTCTGGTCTGAGAGGGCTGCTTTGGGATTTTTTGGAAGAGGTGATGGTTGGACTGAGGATGTTAGGTTGAAATAATGCTTGGTATGAAAAATATTGTGTATGGAACGAGTTTCAATGGTCTGTGATGGGGGAGTTAAGATGTCGGGTAGGTTATTGGGCCGAGGGGAGGTTTGATGTTGAGCCAAAACTGATGATCCAATTTCTGCTTGGTGATTGGGCCGACTCGGGTCAAGGTTTTGGGCCTGAAGTGAAGGGCATAGGTGCCGGTTTGGGGACATGGGTGAGGGAGCAGTGGGCTTCCTCATTTGGGCCTGTCAGCCATGAGATGTGGACTGGGCCGAGGCCGATGATAAAGAGGCAGTGACCTCCTTACCTCAGACTAGCCGAGTCCCATTTTGTGGTTGGGCCATATGCGGTGTGAGGAGTATTTTGGGCTGGTCCCGTCTGATTTTGCGTATTGAGATAGTGTTGTAAAATTTAATGTATTCCGTAGTCAAAAAATCATATGAAGGTGGGGATGCCACCTGAGAATTAGCAAACGGGAATGTAAACTCATCAAAAACCATGTGACAAGAAATAATGATTTTCCTATTAATCATATCATAACATTTATATCCCCTATGATTTTGTGGGTATCCCAAAAACACACAAGGAGTGGAACGGGCCTGAAGTTTGTTAATGGTTGTGGACGGAAATAAGGGATAACACAAACACCCAAAAATCCTCAAATGCGTAAAAGATGGGACATGGTGGTACAATATTTGTATAGGTGATATGTTGGAGAGTAGTTTGCTAGGAAGAATATTTAAAAGATATGTGGCCATTTGAAGTACATGATGCCAGAAAAGTGGTGGTGTGGATGAATGCACAAGAAGTGTGCGGATTATATTGTTAATTGTTCGAATTTTTCTTTTGGCTTTCCCATTTTGAGGTGAGGTATGTGGGCATGAAAGACGTAAAGACATCCCATTTTGGTGACAAAATTCTTTAAATTGAGTATTTATGAATTCTATCACATTGAAAACATTTAATGAATTTGTCAAATTGAGTTTTGATAAAAACACTAAATTGTTTAAAAACATGGAAGACTTGCGATTTCTGCCCTAAGCGAAATGTCCACAGAAATTTCAAATTATCATCCAAAATAAGCATATAATATTTATGACCTGCGGAACTTAAAACTGGGGAAGTACACAAATCACAATGCATAAGATCAAATGGCATAAACATATGTGGAGTAGATAATGAAAAAGGAAGTTTAACATGTTTCTCAAAAACACAAGATGGGCAAACAGAAGAGTCCAAAAGTTTGTTACAATCAATAAAATTATTCTTCCTAAAAGCATTGAACACCGGTGCTCCCGGGTGTTCCAACCGATTATGTCATACGATAAGAGAAATAGCTGCAAAAGTTGATGTTTTAGTGACTTGGTTGTTGGTAGTGGTAGTGATGGGATACAAGTCCCTCATGCTATTAAATCTCATTAGTGGCAATCCCGTCTGAAAATCCTTCACAGAAAACCCAAACGGATCAAAATTCACAGAAACATTATTGTCAATTGTAAAACATCATACAAATATCAAGTTTTTAATTAGTTTTGGTGCATGTATGACATTTTTCAAATATAAAGGTGGGTGAGGGGGGGGGAGTTTTACTTGACCAATACCACGAATTGGAATTTTCTTCCTGCTGCCGATAATAATATTTTTATTACTGCTCATATTAAAATAAGACGAGAGATTACCTTGAGATGTCGTCATGTGTGATGTATCCCCCGTGTCCATGTACCACAAATCATCTGGAACATTCAGATTCATGTTGTTCATGGCTTGTTCAATATAGTGGGAACATAACTTGCGGATGATGGTCCATGGGCTGCAAAAGCTTGTTGCGGACGAGATCCTAGAGCTCTAGGATGTCTCTTTGAAAACGGTGATCTGGCCCAGGATGAGGTGGGGTATGGGCAATGAGGGGCATCCCTTTGTAGTGCCCAAGCCCACGATGGGTACTGGCCCTCGCCGGACTGGGCTTGCGGCTGCCACTGGCTGGGCCGCCACTACCCTTGTTGCTGGTGGTTATTACTGCTGCCGACTGGCTGGCCTCCGCCCCTACCACGTCCTTTTCCGCCATTATTTTTCCTTTGTTATTGTTGTGATTTGACCCTCGTTTTTTACCATTGTTGTTGCGATTTTCAGTTCCACCCGAACCAGAATTTTGTGTTGTACAATCCGAAAAAAGAGTTGGTGGAGATGAGAGTCATTCCGGCAGTGGCTATCCCCGAGGCTATTTGCTTTACCTTGCGGGTTTCTTCGAGAATTAATCTCGAACGAGCCTCATAAAAATATATTACTTTGTTGAATGAACGTAGCAACCCCATCATACTGTTCATTCAACCCCGCAATCAATTGAAGAACCAATCCTTGATTTGTCACCGGCACACCAACGTTGATTAGTCGGTCGGCAAGCATTTTCAACTCTTGACAATAGGTAGAAACATTTGAAAAATCATCTAATTTGACGTTGGTGAATTCATTTTCAAGATACACCGCCCTAAAAGTTTATTATCTTGAAAAATATTCGCAAACATTCTCATGCTTGTTGAGTCGTAGAGCCCGGTTCCAAAATGGTATGCAAAAGGTCGTTAGAAATGGTGTCGTAATCCATTGAAGGACTATAGCATCTAAACGAGACCATCTTTTTGTCAACAACGGTGGTGCCCGATGAAGACTCAAAGGAAGAATATGGTCAATAACCTCGTAAGCTCGGTAATGTATTTAAAATAACTCTGCCCAAGAGGAGTATTTCCCTTTTTCCATTTCAAGAATTATCGGAATAAAAATTTTGACATTATTGACGGCAAGAGCGGGATTGAATTATTTTTGGTCGGTCATGGTTACCCAAAAAAACCACAAGAAAAATGAGAAAGAATGGGGTAGAACGAAACTCGAAATAGAGTTTGGAAGAGGATACCCGAGGGATGGGTGGTATTGCGGCAATGAGTAGGTAGTTTCGGCTAGGATTAGGGTTAGGGTTAGTAAAAAACCCTAATAGGGTTTGTGGGGTAGCCGATTGTTTTATGATTTTGGGGGGTGGTTTTGTGGTTTTCCGATAGGGGTGGGCGGCCATGTGTAGTAGGGCAAGAAAAATTTAAATTTTGGCTCTTGATATAATGAAGGAAAATAATTCCATGATCTTATTTCATTCCAATATTGTCCTATATATATTGTTGACACCCAATTTTGTTCCATCTTTTTTGATTTATTTGCAATTTTAAATATTTTTGACACCTCAAAAAATATTTTAATATATATAGGCATATATATATACACATATATTATTATTCTCAATATTATTATTATTATTATTATTCGTATTTTCTACAACCATTTGCCTTTTTAAATCATGATCATAATTTTACCCTAATATTCTATAATATTCTATTTTTCACAAAACGACGACGCATTTTCCGTTTTGAGCATTTTAACATTTTGCAAATATTATGTTTTATTTATTATCACATCGTTATATCTTATTTTAAATAATTTACATCTCTTCAAAGCATTCCTAATAATAAATCCTTTTATAATTTTAACCAACTCCCCATTTTATTCCCCTCACCCAAAACAATATCAACCAAAGGAGGCCCAATACACAACCCCCCTTACCAAGCCTAAATCATCCCAAAACACCTCAACTCGTCGGCCCTAACAAACCCAACCGAGCCCAAATTTTTGGCCCAACCGGCCATTCCCTTTATTCCCTAAAAAGTCCCAAACAAACCAGCCCACACCCGAAATCAGCCCAAAATCGGCCACCTTTCTTCAACCCACCGAAGCCCAAACCCTTTGGCCCACTCGATTGGCCCAACATCCCTTTTCCCCCTTTATTCAAACCCAACACCCCTTTTCCCCCTTTATTCAAACCAACACCCCTTTTAACCAAACCTTACCCTAATCTCAAACCTAACACCCCTGCACCCCCGTACCCCTACGCCGACCTACACCACTGCCACCACCAACCCCCCGACACCGCTACCTGACAACGCCACACCCTACCCCATTACTTCACACCTACCCTTCCCCTAAAATCCGTTTCAAAATCAGATTTTTTTCCCTTTTATTTTCAAAATTCAAATGTGAACGTGGGGGGGGAAATACATCTATAAAAAGCCCCCATTTGTTCACTGTTTGGGAGGTCGAGTTTTGGGTGGATATTTTGTCCGAAAAGAGGGAGTTGGGGTTCGGTTTTGGGGATTTTTGGTCGATTTTTAGGTCCGAAATTTAGGTTCAAGTTTTGGAAATCCCAAATCTTCTTAAAGGTTGTATTGTATTTTGTTTGTGTTGTTCTTCACTAAAAATCCGAAATCTTCTTAAGAGCATTTCTACTTTCTTTTGCATGTGTTCTTCAACTTAAAGATTCGGAAAATATAGGTCAAAATTATTGGTTTTTGGTGTTGAAGAATCTGAAATTTTGTCATTTGTTCACTGGTTTTTTTGGGTCGTGTCGGTCCATTCGGGTCGAAACGGGTCAAAAATTTTTCAGAAACATAATTATTTTCAGAATTACAAATTCATAATTATGTGATCAAAAATTCAAAAAATATGAATTCTAAACATTCTCGAGCGGATTCGACGATTCAAAACAACGTCTCGGTTCGCTGTTGGAGAAGGTCAGTAAAACACAAACTCCTCTCAATTTATTTTCTGTATATTTATGTGTTTTGTGTTGATTATATACTAACTATTCATGTTGCCGTGTTTTAATGCCCCCCAAGTGTATTAAGTTTATTAGACTTGTTTAATTATCTATTGTTGAGTTTTGGATTCTAAGCAGTATGTTAGAGGCGATTTTTGTTGTGTGATAATGGCTTGTTAATTCAGGTCTTATAGAATGACCTCATCAGTTATTCCATACCATGTTCTAAATTTTATTGACATGATGATTTCTTACCTATTGGGTTCTTTGTTAAGTAATAACAAGAGTTTAATTATTCTACAAGTTGGATATATGCTAGCATGATTTGGTCATATGGCTTTTTTATGATTTAGGAGTAATATGGGTTAGGTCTTCGAGTTTTTGGTTATAATGAATTTGTGGGCATGGGTTCGAGTCTCATGTATGCTTGTTGGTTTCCTTAATTGGTTGGTAGATTCCAAATCAATATGACTATTCTGTCGAGTTCTTACACTTAGTTCAATATGCCTTGATGATAATTGAATAGACTAAGTATTTACTTGATGACCATGTTAACCCTACTATATCTAATATAAGTGCAGTATGCATAATATATCCTAAATGGGATTGAGCATGTCTATGGTATTTATGTTCTTGCATGCTTAGGATAGTATCCTCCAAAGGTTAATTGACCAGGCCTAATTTCCCTCCTTATCTGCTTGAACAAACTCTGCATTTATCCTTGTTTGCTTTAATATAAGACTATCATCATGTTAATGCATGTCTTTTGGGTTGCGATATGTCATGTTTTGTTTAGCAGAGTAGGATGTATGTCCAGTCTAGTATCAGATAATCTTAGTTTGTATGAGGTCATTGTTGGATTGCTCCATCATGTGTCTAAATTATAGTGTTATGGCTATTTAAGTCAGCTGCACACTTATCCTTACCTACTTTAAAGATATGAATATTTTGTTTGGATTAAGCAGTCATGTATTTACAAATATGCCTGGGTTGGATTAACTTTGAGTCTGTACGTATGCCTATTATCCTTACCTACTTTAAAGATATGAATATTTTGTTTGGATTAAGCAGTCATGTATTTACAAATATGCCTGGGTTGGATTAACTTTGAGTATGTATGCCTATTAGTTTAATTATATGACTGCTTTGGTTACTTGAGTGTCATCATGCTGGGTGAGGTAACATGAATAGGACCATGTGCTTAGTCTAATTGAAAATACTATGCACCTTTGGAAATGCTTCTTTTTAATGGTCACTTGTTCATTTTTCTAAGTTTACATGTTTGTCAAGCTAACTATTCATTTGTTTTGCCTAAGTGTTAAAATGTTATATGTATTAACATTTTGTGCATATTTGAACTAGTTTGTGGCGTGTTATATTATCTGCCATGTCTGCATTCTATGTTTACTGCCGAATGTTTTCTTTCATAGTTGTCTTGTCTGAACTCTCCTATTGTATTGCTTTGTCGGCTGAAAGCCAAGGCATGATTTGGGTTCGGGCTTAGCCTCTTCTAATAGCCTGCCATGCTTGAGGTTCTAGAAACCTTTTTGATCTTGTTGCGACATCAGAACATGGATGGTGATAGCCTCTTTGATTTCTCGTCTTTCAACTTCGTGGTTTAGCTTGATTGTCAATCTCTAAATTCATTTCCTGTTTAATTACTTAGTTGGTCGATATCTTTGCTCCTTGATAACTACCAAGTGTTCGATTAGTTTATTGTTTTGTTAAAATATAAGTAATTTTGAATACTCATCCTTCACCCCTCCTTTCTTTGCATAACCCCGGGGAGTTTCAAATATCAAATAACCTTGTGATGCTTCAACGAGCTTGATGTATCTACTGTTGTGCTTGGTCGTTAGGCTCGCTCGATATACTTGTCTGTTATATTGGACTGTTGCTACTTGCTGTTGGTGCACTGCAAAGCAGATGACTGTTGGCATTTTGGGATCATCCTTGCATCTGCAAGGCCAATTGTTGTTGCAATTTGAGACTTCAAAATTGTTGCTACGTTTGGCTTGCTATCACTATCTTTTGGTCTGCTGGTTACTGTATTTTTGGGATTTAAATTGCTGCATTCTGATGCAGATGGCTGCTGCATCTTGAAACAATTGTTGCTGCTCTTTGGTGCCCCCTTTCTATGGGGGCAAAACATTTGATGCTTCTGAAGCTTTTAAAAGGGCTTAATTGTTGCCACTTTTGAGCCAATTATTACAGCATTCTGGTCAAATTATTGCTGCACTTTTGAGCATATTTGATGTTTATCACTGCTGTATTTTTGCCCAAATTGCTGTTGTTTTCTTGGCTGAGAGCAGCTGCTTCAAGACTGTTTCGGACAGCCCACTGCTTCTGTGTTTTCAAGCCCACTGTTGCGGTATTTTTTGAACCCAATTACTGCTGTTTTCTTGGCTGAAAACAGCCGCTTTAAGACTGCTTCGGACGGTCGCAATATTTCTGAAAAGTCTACTGACTTGAACAGAATACTACACTTAGGCTAATGAAATTGAATTTGAGGCCGCGTCCTTTTGGAAAATGCCTCTCGGTTTCGGCTTGTTGTTTTGGTATAAGTTTGCTGATTTGAACATGATACTATACTTTGGCCGATGAAAATATCCATCGATCTTTTAGGCCTCCACAGTTGGAAAGACGGAAATATAACTTCTGGGCAAGGATGAAACTTAAATCTTTTTTTCATCCGAGGGATCAACATGTTTAGTAGGCGAGACAATTAAAATGACCACTGAGTCATATGTTTGCAGCCACGATGTGATTGGAATGATATTTTTTTTTCATCCGAGAGACGTTGATATTTAGTAGGCGAGACAATTAAAATGACCACCGAGTCATATGTTTGCAGCCACGACGTGATTGGAATGGTCTTTTCAAAATTTAAGTCTGAGCCCTTCGTGATCAAAACATTTACTGTTTTGGATACGGATCCGAAGTTATTTATATTTAACTGTTTCTAACCGTTTGTTCTTGACAGCTTGCAAGGAATAAAGTCAACGAAGTCAAATACTCCTCGGAGATTATTTATTTTATTGTTGTTTTTACTTTCTTTAATTTAGCTTTATTTCGTTATGTATTGTAATATTATTTATTGTACTTGTAATTATTGAAATGCTTAGAATAGGTAGAATTAGAATTAATTAATAGGGTAGTCTAAAACTGGACGTCGCTAGCTTATTTACTTGTAGGTTTGGTTAGTTCAAACTTAGAAACCCTCCACTAGTTATTTATATTTAGTCTCGTCATGCATATTTAAGATTTTCAAAACAAGTTTGGTCATCTTTTATTCGCTTTATTAATCTTACAAATAAGTTTATCTTTTTTTCAATTTGCAACTCAATGATTTCCAAAAAATTACTTCTTTGGCATTATAAATAATTCGTTTTTCACCTTACTATTAATTGTCACAAATGCATACTTTTTTAACTTTACATGTATTTTTCTTTAATATCATACAAATGAATACTACTTATACAACATGCATTTTTCTTAGCACAATAATTAATCTTAGTTTGACCGGATAACCGCAAGTTAGCGGATCTTAAAGGATGTCTAACCCCTTCCCTTTAGGATAATAAAGAACTCTTACCTAGAATCTCATTAGTTTCGCAGACCATAAAATTGGAGTTGGTGGCGACTTCTTAATCCAATACCTAAGAATCACCGATACGTTGCACTCCGCTTGACCCGCGGGTCAAAAAAGGGATGCGACATATACAAAGGTATAAAACTAATTTTAAGGAAGACCTATCTACTCATACCCTAATTATGTGATACTAATTTATATACAAATGATATGATTGATTATCCTAACAATAACATAAACAGCCAGGTTCAAAGTAGGCATGAGTCCCCAAAGTATGTAGTATATAAGTGTACCTCTTTTACTTTGATGTATATAAGAAGGAAAAAAAATAATACGTACGGCGTTGGACCTTGCACTTCCATGAGATACTTCATATGGCATAGAACATCATAGAAAGAACACAGCACACGAGTAACAATTTAATACTAATTAAGAACATGAGCACAATACACATAATTTATGGGTTCAGACTAGTTGAACTTTTGACAACCCCATAAAGTTGAGCTTATGCATGACTTAAAGTTGAGCTTGCTCTTCGACGCTATTGGATTCGTAATTAATTCCTTGTTCGATGTCTTCGCGATATTCTTCATCCGTAGATGTTGCAACAATGACTACGTTAAAATACGGAATTGCAGAAAGAATAGCTCGTACGGAGATTATAATGTTTTGTAACACGTTAGCAACACAAGTAGTGCATGAAAAGAGTAACATGATGGTGGGGAAAATGAACCAGAAGAGCATTTCTGGAAGAAATACCAAGGCCAAGAAAGAAACCATGAATGGTGGAGAGAAATGTGTAACTTGGATACGTACATATTTTGGAGGAGATAAAGGAAATTGAATTGAGACAAAAGAGAAAACCAAGAAGAGAATGCAAAGAATCCAAAATTTAATCCAAGTAAAGTTGTCAATGGTGTCGAATGGATCCCAATCCCAAGGATTACTACCTTGAGACTTTACAATGTTCATTATGAATAGCATGGCAAACCTAAAATCAAAGTATGCCATACTTAATTTGATTGGTGTTTGCTTGGCTAAATAATTGAAGAGTTCTCTCTATCATTGTATATATAGTGTTGTAATTAGGTAGTCCCATTAAATTAAGTTGAACTATTAACTTTCTTTTACAAAGAATATGCTGAATCGTTTGTACAAAGTATAAAATAATCTTACTTCTAGAAATCCTGAGATGTGCAAAGCAGAAGACATTACAAGTCCACCAAACGTTGCATATCTCAAACCACTTGAAATCTGAACTTGTTTGTCTTCTTCGAAGAAAACATTTTAAATGTGAAAATTGTCGTACTTCAACAGTTTAAGATACTATAATTTGATAATAGTCCAATCTTAGGTCAAGAGGGATAAAGCTTTTCTTGTTTATATTATACTCCTTGTGTCTCAAATTAGTTATCATTTTCGAGAATCAATTTAACTAATATTTAAAACTAATCCTAAACTGGAATAGATTAATTCAGTATTTTATGATTAAGTTTTAAATATTCAATAATTATGCAAAGTACTATTAGTGACAAATTTTTTCATGTCAATTTGATGAAAAATATTTTTAAAATATTGATTAAAATGAACATAGTTTGACTCTCACTAAAGAAAACATGACTGTGTGTGTGTGTTTACAATTGTAATCATATTCGTATGAGAATATCTACTTTACATAATTAAACTAAAATAATAATTACAGAATAAATGAAGAATATTTACGTATTCTCTATCACACCCCCGTAGTCAGAGCGGGAGGAGGTCAGACGCTCAGACTGGATCTGAAGTTCAGGAACAGCTGTCGAGGAAGTCCCTTAGTAAATATATTTGTGTACTGATATGAAGAAGGAACATGTAACATCCGAACATGCCCCATGGAAACCTTCTCACGAACAAAATAAATATTAATCTCAATATGTTTGGTTTGCTAATGTTGAACCTGGTTATGAGACAAGTAGACATCAGATAGGTTATCACAGTAGACAATAGATTCCCTACATAAAGGACAATGGAGCTCTAGAAGGAGGTTTTTGAGCCAACAAATCTTGGCAACAACGTTCGCAATGCCTTATTATGCTTCTACACTCGAATGGGAAAGTGTGTCTTGCCATTTGGCAGACCACGAGATGAGGTTATCACCCAAAAATATACAATAGTCGAGAGTAGATCAACATATGTCTGGACAACCGCCCCAATTGGCGTCCGTATATGATATCAGCCTGGTCGGTGCAGATGGATAAAGAGTACCCTTAACGTATAGAATGATACGTTTAAGAAATGTGAAGTGAGGCTCCCTGGGAGCATGCATGAACAGACACACCTGATGAACAGTGTAGGCAATATTAGGCCTAGTGAAAGTAAGATACTGAAGCGCACCAGCGAGGCTCCTATAAAGAGAAAAGATCAAGCACCGGATCTGGTCATAGAAATCCCCAAGAAATAACTCAACTTACCCAAGTCTGTCATGAAAAATTTGGATTTGAGCATAGTAATGATGTCGTAAGTGGCAAAGCGGTCATACCAAGCCCTGGAGGCTTGTTTCAGGTCATAAAGTGACTTTCAAAGCTGGCAGACATACTGAGGAGCCGAATGATGCACAAAGTCAGGTGGTTGATGCATGTATACGGTTTCTTTCAAATCCTCATGTACGAACGCATTTTTTACATCAAGCTAATGAATCGGCTAATTCTTTCCAGTATAAATGCTCAAAATAGTGCGAATGGTGGCTGGTTTAACCACTGGACTGAAGGTATCACCACAATCAACTCTATTTTGTTACCCTGTGCTATTTCCACAACTCTCACCTTATGACGTTCAAGATCACCACTATCTCTGAATTTGTGATGATAAAGCCACATGTAATGAATCACATTCGCCCTCTCTAGTTTCGGAATAAGATCCTAAGTACGTTGTGTAGTGAGTGCATCAAATTCCTCACGCACATTCCAATTTGGGTCAAGTTTGGCTAATTTTGGGTTTTTAGGTAGAGATGAGATAGTCTAAGTGGATAGTTTAAAGTGGACTTTCGGTTTGAAAATCCTGTGTTGGGCATGGGTTTCCATGCGGTGGGTCGAGATCAAAATTGTTGGGTGACGGGAATTGGGGGCCAATGGGGTCATTTAAGTGGCGGGAACTGGGGGCAGTGGGGTTGTGCTGGGCAGTGGGATTGTCAGGGGCAGGTGGGTGGTCGACGAGGGTTGCGTGGCTGACATCATGGGATTTGGGCAGTGGGCTAATGGACTGTTTATCGGGAATGGTGGGGCTATAATGGGAACAGTGTGTAGGGGTGGTCGACGGGATGAGGGACGGTCGATGGGTTATGGGGAAGTGGCGGGATAGCTGACATGGGCGGTGAATTTTAACCGAAATACTAGCACTATGTATTGAATTTCTAATGAGAAGGGAGTGTCTGGATCATCAAGAAAGTCGTAATTAGTGACTTGAAATTGTTGGACGTTTGCAAATGGAAAAATGGTCTCCTTGAATGTGACATGGCGAGAGACTATGATTTTATTTGTGGACAGATCATAAAATAAGTACCTCATATGGTTCAATAGAAAACCTAAGAAAATGCAAAGAGTAGTCCTAGGTACTAATTTGTGAGGGGACGTGGAGGCGAGATTCGGGTAGCATAGACAACCAAAAATCTAGAGGGGATCCGACGGAATAGAATTTTAGTTGGAGTTTTATTTTAAGAGTGTGTGTTGGTAATATATTAAGGAGGTAAGCTACCATGTGTAGTGCGTAAACCCAAAATGAAGGGGGTGGATGTATGGAAGAGAATAGTGCGGATCATATTATTATGCGCAGGATTCTTTCGGGTTTACTATTTTGAGGTGAGGTATGGGGGCAAGAGAATCGTAACACCATTTATGGTTTGCACAAAATTCATGAAAGGGGAGGTTGTCAAACTCACGATTGTTATCACATTGAAATGTTTTGATAGTCTTCTCAAATTGAGTTTTAACATATGCTTGAAATTCAAGAAAAATTATGTAAACTTGGGACTTCAATTTTAGAGGATAAACACAAAGAAAATGAGAAAAATCATCAAAAAATAACAAATAATATTTGTGACCCAGTTTGCTAGTAATGGGAGATGTCCATAAATCCGCATGAATAATATCAAAAGGAAAAAACATTACACTCGATGAATATTGAAAAGAGAGTCTAACATGTTTCCCTGAAGGACAAGAGTAGAAAGCGTGGCAAATTTCCATTTATTACATTGAAGGAAATTCTGATTCCTAAGGAAATTAAAAACTAGTGTTCCCGAGTGCCCGCGTCTACTATGCTAAGTTGAAGGAGAGATTGCTGCTAGAGAGGTTGGTAGATAGACACTTGCAGCAGAATTGGATGAGAAATGATATAGGTCCCCCACACTATTGCATCTCATAAGAGTTGTTCCCGTATGTAGGTCCTTCACAGAAAAACCAAAAGGGTCATACTCAATAGATACGAAATTATCACTAGCAAATTTCCTAACATAGATTAAATTTTTAATGATGTTAGGAGCATATAAGATATTTTTAGGGTAAATAGAGGGTGAGGTGGTGGTGTTTGAGTTGTATCATGGCCTTGAAATGGAATGCGATTATCATTGCTGACCAAAAAAAATTGAGGATTGGTCAAATTAAATAGTTGAGAGAGATTACCAAAGTCGCAAGTAAGGTGGGATATGGCACTTGTATCCATGTATCATGCGTCGTCGGGCTGTTGGAGATTCATAGTGCAATATGCCTGACTTAGTTCGATAGGGGTCATAAGACAGTATGCCTGCTATTGTGGTTGGGCCGCAGAAAAGTGGGTCTGGTTCGATTGACTCGTGTGATGTGGGCCAAGAGCAGAGCCTAATATACTCGGACTCAGGTACTGGGCCGGGACAGTTGGGTAAGGGCAATGGGGGAGGCCCAATTTCCGGCGGTGTGCCACGACATTGGGCTGGCCTACGGATGTGAGGATTGGGCCTGCCGTGGTTGTCCACCATAATTGGACCTACCCTCACGGCCCCTTCCTCTTCTGCCACATTTGTCGGGCGGCTGCGTTAGTCCGGCGAGTGCAGCGGTGGTCGGCGGTGCATCAACTACTAACGTCTTCTGATTGTGTTCATCTTGTTTGGCACGTCTATTCTTCTCCAATAATAATTATGATCGGACCTTGTTGAAACAAGGGAGGGGATCAACTGTTTGATCATCATCGCAAGTGTGTCGTACTCACCCTTTGGCAGATCATTAATTAGTTGTAGGACCATCTTTATTTCTGAAATTGGATTGTCAACATTAGATAATTGGTCTGTAACTACTTCAAGTATTTACAATAGGCGGACATATTAGTAAAATTCTCAATTAAATTGCTTCTCCAAATACATGGCACGTATGTGTTTGTTGTCTTGAAAGATGTCATCTAACCTGGTCTATAGTTCATGAGCTGACGTACTTGTCTTTATAATAGTATAAAATGAATCCTTGGATATGGTGTCATTTATCCATTGTTTAACAATTGCATCTAGCCACTTCCACATCGGGTTGTCGACGTCGGGTGGACGAGGCGTGGTGGCATCGATGTGATCAAGGACGTTGTATGCACAAGCATGTATTTGAATTAGTTCAACTCATGATGAGTATTATCCATTCTCTTGATCAAGAATCAAATGGATAAAGTTCTTGATATTTATTACGGCGAAGGCAGGATGAAAGGAGTTAGGAGAGGATAAGGAGGATGTGTGACGTCGGGGGTGGAGGAGGAACCCTCGGGAGATTCGGGAGTAGCCATGAAGTGTAATTCTCCTTGTCTGGAGTCTTCTCATTAATACAATATATATATAGGTGTTTAAAATTGTAATCCTAATCGTATGAGAATATCTACTTTACATAATTAGACTAAAATAATAATTACAGAATATATGAAGAATATTTATGTATTCACTATCAATGACAACTAATATAAGAATGAGGGAATATGTACATAATAGTGGTGTTCAAATGGTCATCTTGTCCACATTGACTATTTTATTAAATATTTGCTATCTTTCATGTCTCTCACGTATGAGTTTGATTTTCTTTCTTAGGCAAAACATCAAAAAAATCTTTTTGATAATGAATATCGGTTAAATTTGAACACAAGACGTGTGCTTTCTTTGAAATCATGCATTATTAAAGTGTGTGACTATTATCTTAAAGAGATTAAATTGTTAGAGAATCCTTTTTTTTGCTTAAAGAGATGCATTGAATTAAAGACGGAAATTAAAAATCATTATAATGGGATAGATGAAAAAATGTCACTACAAGAAAAAAGACATTTGCCATCAACATTTTTTGTTGGATGTTGTTGCCAAAAGTACTTTTCGTAACAATAAAAATTGTTGCATGTCGTTGCAATAACTTCCGATGTGAAAAGTTTTTGCAACAACAAGTTGTTCTTTTGGTTGCCATTTACGTTTTTAGTAATAAAATATTAAATTCTTATTGCCATTTATTTTTTAGAAATAATATATTTATTGTTGCTAAAATTTTATTGTCAATTTTATACTTTGTTATAGTGTGTGATCCCTAAAGAGTCTTTACATAAATAAAGGAAATAAAAGGGGTAGTTCATTCTTGACAGAATATATTGTGATATACACGGCATATACAGCAGTATATATCACGATATTTCATGAGTATTCCAGATTGTTTTGGCTGTGATATACACGGCATATACAGCTGTGTATATCACGGTTTATGGAGCTTAATTTAGTAACTTTAGTTTGTGTTTAATTAGCATTGTACACTTACCATAATTGTAGAATTATTGTACAAGTAGAATAAGGTTTTAGGGGTAGAATAGGAATAGTATTTTCCTATTATGGAAATTGTAAATTGTATATATACTATTTCATTAATAAAAATAATCAAGGGGTTATTTCTTTCATAGTATCAGAAGTCTAGGTTTTTCATGCCTTTCCTATTTTCTCTCTTCCCCCATACCTCGGTTTCGGAGCCTTCTTTCTCGGTTTCCGTAATCTTCATCTCTATTCCTAAATTAATTCAAATCCCTCCTTTTGTTCTTTAGTTATGTCGACGTCAAAGAACCACTTTATCATGCCCTTACTATTTCTAACATCAAGAACAACATCCATATTATTCTTGAGATGGAAAACATCCAATACGCGATGTGGGCAAAGTTGTTTAAAACTCACGCCATCTCACATAATTCCTCCCGCTACCCCTACACCCGCGGAGGATCCTCAGTTATGGATTACACTTGATGCTACCGTCCTTCAGTGGATTTATTCCACTATTTCTACCGACCTTTTACAGACGATTATTGAGCCGAACACTACGGCTATGGATACATGGAATAGATTGTGTGATATATTCCAAGATAACCAATATTCCCGCGTTGTCACCCTTGAGTAGGAATTTTCCCAACTCCGCATAAAAAATTTCGCGAATGTTTCAGCTTATTATAAACGACTCAAGGAATTGGCAGACCAACTCAGTAATGTTGGAGCGCCCATTACTAATAATCGTCTTATTCTACAAATGGTTGCAGGCCTTTCTAGGGCCTATAATGGCATGGGGACTCTCATTCGTCAAAGTAATCCCCTTCCGTTTTTTATCAAGCCCGCTCGATGATCACGTTAGAAGAAGCCGGTTTGGAAAAAAAGGCGGCTACATGCGCCAGTCTCGTGGGCATGATGACGTCCTGCGCTAATTCTCAAGGTTATGTTGATAATTCGGGCCAAAACTGTGCTCACGGTGGAGGCAAGAAAAATTGGAAAAATAATGGCAAAAATTGCGGTGGGAATCATGGTGGTTCCGGTGGTGATGGGGGCGGCCAGAATAGTGGTAGGGCGGCCAGAATAGTGGTAGTGGGCCGCATGCCAACTGGTCCCAGCCATGGGCCCCCTAACAGTGGGCCTGGGCCGGTGGCCAGTGACCCAACGACCCATATTTTCCAGTTTCTTCGGCCCCTGGACAGTGAGCTACCCATAATTCCTTTCGGCCCAATCCGATGTGGTCTAGTGGCTTCCACAACAACACTGGGCCGGGGCAACAAACAGGTGTGCTTGGGTCTCCCCTCCATAGGCCCGTCATACTGCGGGCCCCACTCTGACCGACATTGAAGCCATAATGCACACAATTGGATTGAATTCTCCAGTCGCAAATTGGTACATGAACACCGGCGCCACTTCTCACATGACGTCCGACCAAGGTACTCTCTCATCTTATTCCAATTTGAGCAACATTCGTGGCATAATTGTTGGTGATGGTAAATCGATTCCAATTTGTGGTTACGGTTATTAAACTTTGTCTCCCCCCACATCCACCTCTTGTCTTAAAAAATGCCCTTCATGCCCCTAACTTAATTAAAAAATTGGTGTCTGTAACACCCCGTACTTTCGAGTAACGGTTGAACACATAAACATAGGCAAGTAGATCGGACTTCGGAAAGTTTATATTGCACTCACGTATGCTAATAAAGAAATTAGTATATGAAAGGATGTGATCCCGAAATAATTTTAGATTTAACAAGTGTGACGACGAGGATCAATAATAATAAATTGTATATCCCCAAAGTTAATTATCTTTTCCTTGTGTTTTCCTTTTCCCTCACTATGTCGTTGGACATTCTCATTGATAGAATATTTGATAGAATAATTGTGATTTGTACATAATCTTTCAGTATATTATGTATATGGTAAGTGTATATTTAGTCATTTACTACCTTAATTCTAGCCTATGATGATGTTTGTATTATGAGTATATTTACTACCCATTTGGAATGAAATAGGGAGGGAAGATAATTCTTACATGGTATCAGAGCCAGACCCATTCCAATTCTGTGTTCATCGATATTGGGCCCTCAAATTATATTGTCCACGCTCCAGTTAACGAGGTCTGGGTGTGTAGGGGAGTATTAAGAGTCCTACATCAGAAATAGAATAGGAACATGAACCTCCTTATATGTACTTGAACAATCCTCACCCTACAAGCTAGCTTTTGGGTTTAGTTAGGCCCAAGATTCATTCTTTACACTAGGTGGAGGCTTAGTGTCAGGCAGTGGCAGCCCAGCAACTACAAGCCCACTCCTGGGCAGTCCATTCCCCAGACACTCGACCTCCGGACCCATCACACGTTAGCCCAATATCACTTCCCCTATCCAACCAACTCCAATTCCGACCTAACGGCCAGTCACTCTTGTAGTCAACATGGGATTTTCAAACCAAATAAAAAAATACAGTTTTCACACTTATGTTACCAAATCATTGTTACCTCGTAATCATGTGTCTGCCCTTAATGACTCGAATTGGAGTATGGCTATGGATGATAAATATAATGCTTTTATTAATAATATGACGTGAGATTTAGTGCATCATCCTCCTGATGTTAATGTGATTCGATCTATGTGGATTTTTAGTCATAAAGAAAAATCTGATGGTAAATTTGAGAGTCATAAAGCCCGTCTTGTAGGTGATGGAAAGACTCAAAATGTGGGTGTGAACTGCGGTGGTCAAACCAACCACTATTCACACGGTCCTAAGTCTGGCTCTTTCGAAGGCATGGTCACTTCATCAGCTTGAGGTAAAAATGCATTTCTGCATGGAGAACTCAATGAAATGGTGTATATGTATCAGCCCATGGGGTACATGGACCCCACTTATCCTAATCATGTATGCCTACTGAAGAAATCCTTGTATGGGATCAAGCAAGCTCCTCGGGCCTGGTACAAGAAGTTTGTAGATTATGTTTCTAATATTAGGCTTTCTAACAACATGTCTTATCATTTCCTATTCATATATCGTCAGGGTGGTGATATAACTTATATTCTTTTGTATGTGGATGATATTATATTAACTACTTCATCTGATGTTCTTCACAAGTCTATCATGTCTCTTCTTAGCTTTGAATTTGCTATGAACGATCTAGGGTCATTGAGTTATTTCTTGGGGATAGCTGTAACACGCCATGTAGGTGGTTTATTTTTGTCTCAAAAGAAGTATGCATAAGAGATAGTTGAACGAGATGGCATGTCCTCGTGTAAGTCATCCTCCACTCCGGTTGATACTAAATCAAAGTTGAGTGCTACTTCCAACACGCCATACGTTGATCCATCACATTATCGCAACCTTGCAGGAGCCATGCAATATCTTACTTTCATGAGGCCCGGCATATTTTATGTTGTGCAACAGATTTGTCTATGCATGCATAACCCGATGAATGATCACATACATGCTCTCAAGCGCATTGTGCGCTATATTTAGGGCACTCTCGATCATGACTTGCATCTATATCTGTCTTCGACAACCACTCTCATTTCTACACAGATGCAGATTGGGATGGATGTCTGGATACCATACGTTCCACGTCTGGTTATTGTGTTTTTCTTGGTCACAATTTGATATCTTGGTCCTCCAAATGTCAAGATACCTTGTCTAGTTCTAGTGCCGAAGCAGAATACCGGGGAGTTGCCAATGTGGTTTCTGAATCGTGTTGGCTACGGAACCTTCTTCTGGAGCTCCACTGTCTTGTTCCGAAGGCGACATTGGTTTATTGTGATAATATTAGTGTGATTTATCTCTCAGGGAATCCGGTTCAACATCAACACTAAACATATTGAGCTGGATATTCACTTTGTTTGCAAAAAGGTTGCTCGTGGACAAGTACGTGTCTTACATGTCCCGTTAAGCTATCAGGTCACCGATATTTTTACAAAAGGTCTTCCATTGGTTCTATTTGAAGATTTTTGGGACAATCTCAGCATATGCCGACCTCCCGCTTCTACTGCGGAGGTGTGATAGAATAATTGTGATTTATACATAATCTTTCAGTATATTATGTATATGATAGTGTATATTTAATCATTTACTACTTTAATTCTAGCCTAAGATGATGCTTGTATTATGAGTATATTTAATACCCTTTTAGAATGAAATAGGAGAAGATAATTCTTACACTCAAGTCCAATACTTTATTTTGAAAGGTTAAAGCCAAAGGGTGTGGAGTAAAGAAATCTTTCCATTTATTTGTTGGTATATTCAGGCGTGTCAGATGACGAGATGTAGGGCCAATGAGATTACCTTTCCCCCCCCCCCCCTTTCTACAAGTTAATACACACCTTTCTTCGTGATTAATCTCAAAATACTAATCTCACAAATTAAAGAAAGACCCAAAAGGGATTGAAAGAATGTATGATGAATGAAAAGATCAATTTAAGTGAATGGATGATAAAACTAGAAAAGGTTTCCATGTCATCACATTTGTGTCGTATTGAGCTCTGTTATCTTAAATTGCAAGAAGCAAAAAAAGTTGAATGGAAAAGCCTATTTTTATGGAACTTCAACTTTTAGAATAAAAAAGGAGCAGCACGACTGAAATATAAAATTGAATGGCTGAAAAACTTCAAGCATGCTTAGAAGATAGGACCATAGGAACGACTATAATAGTTACTTTGGATAATAATTAACAAAAAATGTTTTCCTACAGAAATCTGCTGAAAACTAGGGGTGAAGTAATATGCTAGGTAGGAGACTTACGGATTTTCTTCTCGCAAAAATAGATCATCCGTAAAAATTACCATTCAAATTATTGGTCGTTGAAAAATCTCACATAGCGAATGAATCCCATATTTTCACAACCTAAAAATTCTCTTGATGCAAAGATTCAATTTGATCTACTCAATACCCGAGTCGTCGTTTGTATGGATTTAGGAGGAGGGCTAATTAGTGGGCTTATGAGACATCTAGCTCCCCCTTATGGGATTATTAGCACAAATGTTCCTATTTCGGGGTGGTCTTTAATTTTGCCCTTTCAAATTTATGGTCTTTAAATTTGTGTCCTTCAGTATTTATCTTTAGCTCGGCATATGTATCATAGCATCCACACAAGTTATGACGGACACAACAAACTTTCAACACTCAACATAATATGAAAATGACATATTTTCCTTTAGCTCGGCATATGTATCATAACATCCACATGAGCTATGTCAGACAAGACAACACTTTCAACACTCAACATAATGTGAAAATACTACACAACTTATGCCGCATAGCTTAATTCCTATAAAACTTGTGGCGAGCGAGACAAAAGTTCAGTTTTCGAAGATAAAAATATTACAGAACTTATGCCGAGCGAAACTTGTTTGAATATTTTCATTAAATGAGTAACAAGGGAAAAAATTAAATACCATAAATATTCGGGGCAAAAATTAAATACCATAAATATTCAGGGCAAAATTATAGGCCAATGCGTCTGAAGGGAAATCGTGCAAAAACTCCCCCTTATGGGTGGAACCGACCAAATAATGTTTTCCAACAGGGGTGTGTTTGGTATGGAGAAAAAAAATATTTTTCAAGAAAATGTCTTTCTATTTTTCCATGTTTGATTGGTCATGAAAATTTTGATAACTCATTTTCAAAATAAGTCTTCTAAAATTTAGAAAAATGACTTCTCTAGTAAAAGTCCGAAAAATAAATTTTATTATAAGTGACATTTCATTCATATTCCTCCCATTCGCCAACACACACCATTCACTCAATCTCCCATAGTCTCCATCACCACCACCCCTTGCTACACTTCTACCCCTAACTCACACCTCCATAGTGTTTACCTAGATTTATATAAATATTTTTGAGTGAATATTTTCTACTTAATTATGGTAAGTTGTGGAACCAGCCACTAATGTTTGTATTAAGGTAGACTGTCTATATCATACCCCTTGGAGTCGGCCCTTCCCCCGACCCTGCTAACACATGATGCTTATGCACTGAGCTGCCCTTTATTTTCTACTTACGTACCAAATATAAAAAAATAAGTATTGTTGACTAGGGGTGAGCGGGTCCGGGTACCCTAATATTTTTGAACTACCCGGACCCTACCCGATAAAAGATCGGTTCCAAAATTTACTACCCGGAACCTACCCGTAGCAATCATTACCCGGAACCTACCCGGACCCTGCGGGTCCGGGTAGGTTCCCGGGTACCCTGTAAATAAAAAATACAAATTAAGCAACAATTTTTAAGCCTATGAGAATAAAAAAGAGTTCTAAAATAATTTCATCAAGTAGTTTTTTAGCATGCAATCGGAGTTTTTAGTACCCTTATAAGAAGTTTTAGAAAACTTATTCATTGTAGAAAAGCTAATTCTGTAACCAAAACCTAAAATTGCAAGCCAAATTTGACACTCAATTAATTGAACGTGTTGATTTCAAAATAAATTTGAAAATATCTGAATTAAACTTATTTTCGTGTTCATAAGCTCTTCGATACAAAAGAAAAGCTTTATTATACTAGTAAATCCCTAAATTTCATCTTCACAACTACAAAAATATACACAATTTTAAAAAATAGATTTACATTTCAAATAAAAAAGTAATACAAATTGAAGATGAGTATACTGAAATAGAACGAAGCATATGATATTAAAAAGAAATTGAAGAGTTAGATATGAACCCATATGCATTTTAGAAATGACGTGAACACAACCAAGGGAGAGAAAGAGGCAAATGTGAAGCTTCAATGACGACAACGATGAAAGTACCTGAGAGAAAGCTTCAACAACGACGACGATGAAGCTCGGTGGTGTAGCTAAAACGCCATTGTTATTGAGAGAGTTTTGGGTGTTTTCTCTTAGGGCACAAAGAGCATTCTAGAATAAAGGGGTGAAAAAACTAAAATATTTACGTATTGGGATGGGGAAAATCAATGTGTAGGCGTGCAACAAACAATTTTGGAGAAAGTTAAAAGTGGTCCAAATGTTTCTAAAAAAAGTAAAAATATTTAATATTTTATAGGTTCCGGAGTATCGGTTCGGGTAGGGTACCCTGTCTCTATTGTTGACACCCAATTTTGTCCCCTCTTCCGACCATTTATTTGTGATTTTAAATATTTTTGACACTTCAAAAAACACTTATATATATATATATATATATATATATATATATATATATATATAAGGTTTTAATATCGTCGTCTATTTTCAATATCATTATTTATTATTATTATTATTATTACTCGCATTTCCACTATCGTTTGCCTTTTAATATCTTAATCATAGTTTTTACCCTAATAAAATCCCCCTTTGTTCTTCATTTTAGGGGGTCCGAAAATCACAAATCGAGATCAATTTTCGAGGTCTAAAAAATCGAAGGTCTCAAGTCCGAAAATCAAAAAGAAAAAGGTCGGTTTTGTTCTTTAATTTTGCTTAGAAATACTCCTTTTGCTTTCATAATTTTCTAATTCGAAATACCTCTTTGTTTCTCATAAACTTAAATCTTAAAATCCCTTTGTTCTTCACATTTCAGATTGCGTCAAAAATCTGAAAATACTCCTTTTCTTTTTCCTAAATTTCACCCTCAAAAATCTTTTTTTTTTTACTGCTTCAGGTCGGGTCGAGTCAATCCGGGTCGGTTAAAAAACCGGGTTCAAAAAATCAGAAAATCAGTAGTCCAGTTTCGGGTCCAAAAAAATTAGAAAAATCAGGATTCTGAGATTAAAAAAATCAGAATTCGAAAATAATTTTTTCGAGCGATTTGACGGTTCGAAGCACGCCTCAGTTCGCTACCCGGAGAAGGTCAGTAATCGGCCTCATCTCTCTTTTATTTCAGTTCTTGCATATTCTAAAGAATTCCGTTATACATGTCGAGAAGGTTGAATAGATCATTAGTTTAAACCGGCAAAAATAAGAATGAATATGTTACTCAAACCTCTGGCATAGATGTGTATTACAGGTTATGGTCTTTGTTTTTCATTAGGATATTAGCATGAACTATGGTATTGTTCAAAAAATGATAATTTGCTAAAAGGTGTATGTGATTGAGTTTAAATGTTTGGTTTGGGCTACTGTTGGTGTGCTTATACAATGTGGCTAAGGGTGTTTCTGATGACTTAAATAAGAATAAGGAACGCCCTTCTAATCTGGTTTTATTCATCTGAAGTGTTCGGGTTCGGCTAACATGTAGGATTTTCAATAGGAAGCTTTGTGTATGTTTGTTGGTTTCTGAATATGATTGATCAGTTGTAGACTAAAACGTTGAAGTAGGCTGTCTTGTCCAGTCCATGTATTTAGTTCATTTTGTTTTGAATGTTGGTTAACTGTGGCTGATAACTGTTGATGATCTATTTGATAATCATCTTGACTATGTCATGCCAAATTAAGGTATCGTCGTGCCTAGAATAGCCCAAGTTAAGATTGTGCATGTCCTCATTGTCTATGGGACCGATAACAACAACATATTACTTTTCATGAATTATTTATTTATATTTTTTTGTGTGTATATTTTCATGTTACATTTTATTTTCATTCCTTGTATTGCCCGCTATCAAATTAAATCTACTAATTATTTTCTTTTCTTTCGTTTACATGAAATGCATCGGGAGCAACGAAGAGTCTCATTACGAAACTCATTATGACTATTGTCAAATGAAGACCCGCATCTACATTCATTGCATTCTCCTACACTCGGGATTTCTAAACAAATAGGGCGGGATGACATCGTCATCCGCCCTAGTCGTTGCTTTTAATTTTTTTTAATACCGTCTTTTTATTTGTTTTGGGTTGTAATAATTATTTATTTTTTTGTGCGATCATCGGAACACTTAGAATAATTAAGCTTTGAATTGATAGATTAATAGGTTAGTTTTAAAATTGGAAACTCATCTCCCGTTTATTTATTTTACGCTCGGGTAGTTTAGAATTGGAAACCTGCCGCTAGTTATTTATTTAGGCTCGTCATGCAATTCAAAACATTCAAAATAATTTGGTCATTTTTATCCGCATTATTACTCATACAAATAAGGTTTCGTTTTATGCGACTTAAAATGACTTTCATAAAAATCACTTCCTTGCATTATAAATAATTTACTTTCCTCCTTTACTATCAAATACAAAATATGTATTTTATAAATAATGCTATGCAAATGCATACTTTTATCCAAAAAATCAACTTTATATGTATTTTGTGAATAATGCAATACAAATGTATGTTTTATCTAAAAAATCACTTTGCTTGTATTTTATAAACAATGCGTGCCGTTTATTTAAAAATCAACTTTGCATATATTTTATAAATAATGTCTTACAAATGCATGCTTTTCAATTTTTACATGTATGTTCATAAACAATGCCACACATGCTTTTCAAATTTTATGTCGGGAATTTATCTCTCAAAACCGCAATTAACTTTGCGAGACTCTTCAAAAGAATAAGTGATGAAAACTTTTACTTTGTCAAAATGCATCTTTTTTACTTACAACATCCTTTTTTTTTTTTAACTTTATATATTTTTAAACATGCTTTTTTCTTAGCATAATAATTAACTTGAGTTTGACCGGATAACCGCAAGTTAGCGGATCTTAAAGGGTGCCTAACCCCTTCCCTTTAGGATAATAAAGAATCCTTACCTAGAATCTCATAATCTCGTAGACCATTTAATCAGAGTTCATTTTGCGTATTTATGTTAACTTTTAGGTGCCCTAATTTACCGTAGAATAATTAGGTGGCGACTCCTCAACAACATAATCAATCCAGGGAATCGACCCATTACGTCGTGAACCGTGGTAAAAAACGGGCGCGTACAAGTATTAACAATTACTTATTTTTCAAAAAGACACTTTCACGAAAACATTTTTAGTGAAATTTTTTTTCCTTCCTACCAAACACATCCTAGGATTCTACTGTCATCAGTAACTGAGACACACCAACAAGCTCCTTGAGGTTCTGTTATAACTTATAAGAGAGAGTAGTGAAGAAATAATTTTGATAGGATTTAAAAAAGGCGAGAAAGCTCTTGTACCTCAGTCTTAGGAATGATTTGGTTGAATAACTCGTTTACCTATAAGGAGAGAGTTTAAGTTAAATTCATTTAAGGTGTAGATATATTTATATAATCAAATTGTTTGTTAGGTAATGTCATATAAATTACTTGATAACTATAGTACTCCAACCGTTTCAAATTATGCTATAAATATATTTTTCTTTTTAGTCCATTTTAGAAAGCACGAATATTACAATATTAGGGATATTTAAGGCCACAAACACATCCTTTAGGATGAAACCAAAGGCACGTCCTTTATATTGTGAATCTTTAAATATAATTTATGTTTTTGCGCGCTACATAACTATATTAAAGATTAGTGAAATAAATAAGTGGATAACTTAAAATACGATGCATGAGCGTGGATTAAAATTTAGTATTATATATTGTGTATTCTTGTTTTTCTATCATTACTTACAGTTTTATTTGTTTCATTGTCTAACAGGTAAATTTCAGTAAGTATTTGACGTGATTAAAAATGTTAATTTTTTACAATAGTAAAGAATCAAATTTATTTACACTATTTAAGAAACTATTTGGGCTACCCTCAAACATAGGGTGCGATTTTGTCATTTTCTCATTAGCATTGTGTTACGAGGGCAAATTTGTAAAGGTGACCGACTCATCAGAGAAACAACAAACATAATTCTATTCCATTTTTCTTTCTCGCTCGTTGATCGGAGGGTATTACACTGCTCGCTAGCAAGAATTAAAATTTAGGGCTCTTAAATATGAAATTGGAGAACTCATCGTCTATGGCGACAAGTTTGAGTAACCAATCCATGGAGAAATTTTCTGACAGGCTTTCAGCACTTGATAACCTCTATTTCCCACGCGCGCAGCAATCAACCGCCTCCACTGCATCCCAACGGAAATCCATCCTTATCGACCTTCTATCTCGTGACGTGCCACTCTTTTTAGGTACTCTTCAATGTCTATATACTCTTTTAATAAGCATTTGTTGCTCGCAATATATATCACTATTAGTAATTAGTATGTGTTTCTTCTATGTGGCTGATAGTATGCGGTTAACTTTAACCTCGTCGTAGCCAGAAATTTGATTAATAGACTGTTTCGCCAAGCTTCCAAAATCTGTTTGCTTATTTTGTAAAGATTTTTTTGTCCTAAGTGCTTTCTGAAAAAGTACTTTTGGAGAGCAGCAATTTGTGTTAGGCTAATCAATTTAAAACATTTTTGCTAATATTAGAGCAAAAAATTGTGATTGACCAACGTTTGAGAAGTGTTTTTGGGAAAAAAAATACTTTTTTAACTTCTGAAAAATAATTTACAACTTATACGGCTAGTCAAAATCACTTATTTTTTCGTAAAAGCTTGGCCACACGACTCAATTCTCTAAATTAAGCACTTTTGACTTGCAAGAACTTGGCCAAACATGCTATAAGTGGCTTTTAGTTCATAGATTATATTGGAACATTTTTTCCTTCCATATTATCTATGTAATGGCCTTAATTTCAATCATTCTCTATGGATACTTGCAAGTTTGAAGTTAATAGGATACATGACGCAATCCTAGTTGCGCGGAGATCGTCTATGTGGAGTCAAGGCCAAGAGCTCCAAACATCACGAGGGTTGCACATGAAGATAGGTGCTCGTGAGCATGCATTAGCGCCATCCCGAGGATTTCAAGTGTGGAAGATTGCATGGGAAGGCGAAAAGGTGAAGAATATTTTGGCATGCACCATTTGCGACCCGCAGAGCGATTCTGCGTCCCGTAATTCGGGTTGGAAACCGCAGAATGACACGGTGGGAGAAGGACCGGCGGAAACCATGTGCGAGTCGCATAATGAGTCTGCGATCCGCAGACTGAGAATGCGGACTGCAGAATGACATTGAGGCGCTATCTTTGCAAAAATGGGAAGTGTCACTTTTGGGCCTTCTTTATAATAAATTAGCCTAAACTACAAATAGCTAGCTTAGACCATTTCATTGCTTAGATTATCTTGAATATTGGAACTTATACTCTTTGAGAGTTTCGAGAGCTTGTGATTGAATTTTGCTTGGAAAGATAGGTTGCTTGGGAATTCAATTCCCTTGAGTTCTATCTCATAGGATAGATCCTTGCTTTGGTTAATCAATTAAGGTCCATTGTTTAATATACTTTGGATTGTTTTTTATTCCAATTCCTTGTGTCTTCTTTTTATCTTGCGTTCTTTGAATTCCATATTTAATATTGTATCAATTGGTATCAGAGCTTGATTGAAGGGTTGTTCCAATAATCATTGTCTTGGGGTTTTGATTACTACAAAAAGAAAAATATCCAAAGATTAAAAAATAGTTGTTTGATTGTTGATTCTAGTGTTATATTTGAGTTTCTTAGTGTTAGAAAAGTCTAAATCTCAAGTTTCATGTCTTTTGAGTAATTCACCATTGTTGGCCCTTGAAGAGCTTGAGGTGGGTCTTGAGAAGAAGGGGAATTGAAGCTTAAAATCTATTAGGCTTTGTTCTCCTATTAAAGAAGGGTGGGAATCTAAAATTTGGGGTGATTTGAAGAAGGATTGAAGGTCGTAAAATTTTTGAATCTTAAAGTGTTCTTCAAGACCTTCATAGAGTTCTTGAGGAAAAAGGAGCAAAAATATACCATTTGATCTTCCAAACCTAATTTGAAGGTGAAAAGTTGTTTTGGGGCCAAAAGAGGTAAAGTATCAGAAAAAGTGGGCCCAAGTCGTTGGAAAAATCAGAAAGACTTTGATCACGGATCTCCAAAAAGATTTGACGTCACAAAGTTGTGCAACGTTGGGCCATTCTGTGACCCACAGTGTGGTCCGTAGACCTAGTCTGCGAGTCGCATAACAGCCATACAAATCGCAGAAATTTCTAGTAACTTCAGAAAATTTGGGATATTTTGCGGACCAGTCTGCAACTCAAGGTCCGCATAACTAGTCTGCGAGGCGCAGAACTGACCGCAGATCCCCCACTCAGGTGTTAGACTCAAAAATTGTGTTTCGTCTCAATTTCCTTTCCACTTCTTTGATCATCTAAACTAGTTAACACTTGTAATTGATCATACTAAGTGATTAGCTAGTTCTTGAGCTTTAATCTTATTCGTGCTACTTCTTTTGTTCTTTTCTTTTTTAACTTCGTCGATCACTTCTTGACTCAAGTCCGATAGTTTGAGTCTAATCGTTCTTTCACCGAGTCGACAAAGATCCACTCTTGACTTCGAGTAGAAATTGAACCCTTGTAACTTACCGGACTAAATAAAATACAATCATTGGTCGAGACAATTTGTGAGGCAATCAAAGGTGAGCATACTCGAGTGACTTGTGAGGTTTATTTTACTAACCTAACGTGTTTGTTTGTTTTGATTGATTGTTTTAAAACATGTCCCATGGAAAATTCGGGCGATGAGACCCAAGTTCCCAGCGGGGAACCTACTCTTGTTGATGTCATGAATGTTTTGACGACCCTTAACTGTCAAATGAATAGTTTGGATGTTCGGGTGGGAGTTGTTGAAGGGCGAAGTAGGGAAGCGTCATTGCTACCCCAAGGTCAACATCTTCAACATTCCACTAGTGGAGTGCAAAGTGACACCTCCCCTACCATATCACCTGAGACCTTTCACCACTTGTTCCACCCCACTCCCCAAAATAACACACCACCACCACCTTGGAATGAGAACCCAATTGTACCACCACCAAATGAGCCTTACCCTCCACCACCAAATGAACCTTATCCACTCCAACCACCACCAAATATCCGTCAACCAATCCACATGTCCAACCACTTGGAGATGATTTGCAAGAGGAGTTAGGAGGTTGGGGTGATCGATTTGCCGATCAAATGAGGGGACAATGAATGTCGTATCAAGGTCCTCATCACGGTAGAGGTGGAAGAAATGGTTCTATCCCTCAAGTGAGATAAAGAAATTGCTTCCCAACTGAGACTCGACAACTATCAAGATATTGATGGAACTCTTGAAGCGGAAATTGAAATAGATGAGGGTCTCAAGGAAGAGAAAATCGACAAGTCGAGGGGGTACACAAGTACGTGGAACAAGAACAAGGTAGGAGGAACTACTTCCTTTAATTGGCAAAAGAACAAGATAATGTGCAGGAAACCCAAAAGCCCTTTGTGAAGAGCGCTCGAGTTAAGAAACCACCTCCAAAGTTTGTCCCAAAAGAAGGAGGTACGAATACTAAATCTATCCAATGTTTTAAATGTCAAGGGTTTGGTTATAGAATGGGTGAGTGCCCAACTGGAGAGCCTTTGTTGTGAGATATGAAGATGCGAGTGTTGAGGAGGTTGTTGGAGTGTGTGAAGAGGAGAGTGATGAGGTGATGATATTGTGAATGATTATGAGGAGCGAGTTGACATTACCGCCCCTTGTGGGATGGCAAGGAAGGCCTTGTTGATTGATGATTTGCCTTGAGAAGGGGAGCTCACCGTTCCGAACTACGTAGTAAGGAGGGTCATGATAAGTAAGGCCATGGATGACCCAAGTTAAAGGGAAAACCTCTTCCATTCGAAGTGCATCATCAAAGGAAATGTATGTTCCTTGATAATTGATAGTGGAAGTTGTGCTAATGTAGCAAATACCAAGTTGGTGGAATTCCTAAAACTTACAACCGCTAAACATTCCACCCCTTACAAACTCCAATGGTTGAATGAATGTGGAGAGTTGAGGGTGCAAAAGCAAGTTTTGATCAAGTTTAAGATTGAAAAATATCAAGATGAGATCTTATGTGATATGGTGCCTATGCAAGCTTGACATGTCTTACTAGGGAAGCCTTGGCAATATGATATGGCTACGAAGCATGATAGGAGGACCAATTGGTACTCATTTGAGCATGAGGGGCACACACATGTACTGCATCCCTTGTCACCATTGCAAGTTAATGAAATCTATGAAAAGATGAGAGAATTGAAGGAGAAAAGTAAGGGTAAGAGAAATGAGAGTGATCAAGAGCCAATATGGGTAGTGAGAAAGAGAAGGAGTCCAATGGAAGGGCTAAAGTGACTCTTATGGCAAGTTTGAGGTAGATTAGGGAGTAAGTAGAGGAGAAAATTGAGGTGGCCCCTACCATGCATCGGGACTACTTTTACCCATCTAACGAACTAACCTCTTCTTTGTCTAGTTCTAGTTCTTCCTTTTCACAGGGCTATGATGATGTGAAGATACCCAACAACTTGGCCCATCAAAGCATTACGACTAATTGTTCTAATGAATGTCGAGGTAATCCATTTTCTCAAGGTACTCCTACTTCTTGGAGTGATTTGAATGACAATTTGAGTATGAGTGATTATTTGCCTTGCAATGAGCTTGATGTACTTTCTACTATTGGAAGGTGAGTTGAAAAATGATCCTCATCTAATTGAGAGTGATAACACATGCTTAGACAATTTCATGTCTTGTAATTACTCTCTCTAGTGATGATGCCATATTTGAATTGATGATGAGATCATTTCTAATAATTTGCCTAGTGGTTTTGTATGTGATAATGTTGATGTAGCTTCTTTTAGTGGCTACAAAATCTATGACAATCCACTTTGGGATATTGATCCACCTACCCTTGACGGAGATTTCTTATTGAGGGATCGCTTTTCACTTGTTGGGATAGATGATCTTAATAGTGATATGGGGATGCCAAGGAAGGATGCACAACTAGTTGATGGGGGAATTGACTTGCTTGACTATTTGCGAAATCCTAATAGTGATTCTCTTACCTCTAGTGTCCATGACTACGAGTCCTTGTATAATGCCCCATCTATTTATTATAGTGATATTCATGCATGGCTTCAGTCAAGTAACCACTCCGACTATGATCCATTTCTTGGTGAAAATACTGGTGAGGGAATCTCTTGTGGTGATAAAAGTGTATTGTCATGTTCGAGTAGTCATATGTCAAAAAAAAACAAGGCTTTGATGTTGTGAGTGACTTTGTTGATGGCCACATTGATGGTATGACGTTGTTAGATGTTTTCCATTCCACGTTGTTTTCTTGTGAGGTCCCTTGTCCATGTGATGAGACTTTGGTGTCCAATAGGAACTTTACACTTGAGTTTGAACTAAGAGACACGTTCCTCAACTACTTGTTTGTTTATGATGATTGTCATTGTGAGATGATCCTTGCGGGTCTCTCTAGCACTAACGAATCTTGTAGTTGTGGTATTTTGCCTTCTTGTTGGATGTGTAGGTAATCCCTTAAATTTAAGGATAAATTTCTTTCAAGAAGGGGAGAATGATGCAATTCTAGTTGCCTCGAGATCGTCTATGTGGAGTCAAGGCCAAGAACTTCAAACACCACGAGGGTTGCACATGAAGATAGGCGCTCGTGAGCATGCATTAGCGCCATTCCGAGGATCTCAAGTATGGAAGATTGCATGGGAAGGCGAAAAGGCAAAGAGTGTTTTGGCAGACACCATTTGCGACCCGCAGAGCGAGTCTACGCCCTGTAATTCGAGCTGGAAATCGCAGAATGACACAGTAGGTGAAAGACCGGCGTGAATGCTTGACTTAGAGCTTGAACTAGGGGCAATCCAGCAACCATTTCAACTGGATACCATCAAGAGGGCAAGAGAGGAGGACACCATATGCGAGCCGCAGAATGAGTCTGTGATCCGCAGACTGAGAATGCGGACCACAGAATGACATCGAGGAGCTATCTTTGCAAAAACGGAAAGTGTCATTTTTGGGCCTTCTTTGTAATAATTTAGCCTAAACTATAAATAGCTAGCTTAGGCCATTTCATTACTTAGATTATCTTGAATATTGAAACTTATACTTTTTGAGACTGTTGAGAGCTTGTGATTTAACTTTGCTTGTAAAAATAGGTTGTTTGAGAATTCAATTCCCTTGAGGTCTATCTCATAGGATAGATGCTTGTTTTGGTTAATCAATTGAGGTCCATTGTTTAATATACTTTGGGTTGTTTTTGTATTCCAATTCCTTGTGTCTTCCTTTTATCTTGTTTTCTTTTAATTTTGTATTTAATGTTGCATCAATATATCTACTAGGGTATAATACTGTCCACCTCCTTAAAATAGAGAATTTCCTGGTGAAGTATGCTTTTGTTGGAGAGACTTTAGTATTTCCATTAGGCCTCTACCGTAATGTTGAGTTGTTAAAGGCAAAAGGCACCTAAATACTGAAGTATGAACTTTAGCGATGGAACAACAACAACAACCCAGTGAAATCCCACAACGTGGGGTATGGGGAGGGTAGAGTGTACGCAAACCTTACCCCTACCTTGGGAGGTAGAGAGGTTGTTTCGGAAAGACCTTCGGCGCAAGAGAAAGCATAAGAAAAATGTCAGATAAGGACAAGAAATTCATAGCAGTATGAAAATGAAAATAACGAAAGCGAATAAGCCATGATAAAGCATTCGGAACAAAGGAGCAGTAGCTATCACAGATAAATAAGATAATCGAGGTACAAAAAATACCAAATAGTCGCAGAAAACACTAACGAAGAAAAAAAAGTTATATGTACTGTAAGAAAAGATGATTATAAGCACAAAGGATTTATGTTTGGGCAAAAGCTTAAAGCTTATAGTGAAGCGAAATATATGAGGGAAAAATCATCTCAACCAAGTACAAAACCATTTTGAATTTCTGATTTATTAATAGTGAGCACATGTTTTCTAATACTAAATATCTCATTCATTATTCCTTGATCATTATAAGATTCATTTAGAGGTTTTGTTTTGATTATCTAGTGCGGTCTTGTTAGAACAGAGACCATGGCCCATGAGGCACTTGCCTTATTGACCTGGTGACTGGTGTGAATGCGACCTAAGTGAGGTGAAGCACCCAACACGAGCTTCACTTACATTCAGGGCTTTAGCTCCTCAAGTGAGCCTTTTACTCAGCACTGATGTTCGTTCAAATGTTGAGAGCCAGTTTTGAGAGAGAAAAAAATTTGGCAAACTAAAGGGAAGTCAAATATAAATCTTTAAAAAGTTGGGGAAAACATATACGTAGGTTATTGTGTTTCAAACTCATATTTTTTTGGGTAAGTTTTTGTCGACTGGTATTTGCCCCATACTTTCTCTCTCTTTGTATATTTGAGGGCTCAGCTAAAAAAGTCTTATGTTCCAGTAAATGTGCTTATATTTGATGCATCATGTTGTTGTGAGATGTTGACCTCACTAAAGGACAGATAGCTGTTGTGCTACACTTAGAACTTTTTGGCTGAAAGATATATACATTATGTTTCTAAATAAAGAACATTATAAGCATCATTATCTTTGTTGATTCTTGGAATCTCAGAACGTTATGGGTCGCAGTTAACATCAGACGAGCTTGATGAATTTGAAACTTTGAAAAATGATTATGAAGTCAATTGGCATCTGAATCGGCTGCGCAGTGTTATAAGCCCGACACAAGAAGATCTAAAGTCCAGGTCAGTTAAGATTAAGAACAGACGGCGAGCATATCTGGACAAACTAATAAGTGATGGACAGTACTTCTCAGAGGACGCAATGAGGGAACGAGAGCCATATTTGCACCATGAGTATGTCGGGAAGTTCCAAGATCCAAGTGGGAGGAGCATGGCGAGACCAGGGGAAAGATGGTCTGAGACACTAATGAGGCGGTCAGAAGAGGCAACGCTTGTTAAGAAAATTAGGGATGAGCAGCAGAGACGAGGTGTAGCTCGTAGTGATTGGGTAGGGTTTGACAATCAGGAACTTGAAAATGTGGAAGAAACAGAGGAGGAGGAAGAAGAAGAAACAGAGGAGAAAGAAGAAGAAACAGAGGAGAAAGAAGAAGAAACAGAGGAGGAAGAAGAAGAAGAAGATGAGGAGGAGCAGGACAAAGGTGAAAGGGACATCTCAGTTAACGGACAAGAGGTAATTGCTGTACCTTTTTTCAATTTGTAGATAGTACACCAAAATATTTGT
Source organism: Anisodus tanguticus (assembly GCA_034509755.1). Taxonomy (NCBI): domain Eukaryota; kingdom Viridiplantae; phylum Streptophyta; class Magnoliopsida; order Solanales; family Solanaceae; genus Anisodus; species Anisodus tanguticus. Next base: position 19,274,389 of record CM067551.1, on the reverse strand, counting down.
TGGGTCTGCTGGTTATTTTCAGTTACATACTAACTTGCAGGTTATTTTCACTAGATATTCATAATTGACTTGTGTCTTGTTATTGTATTACATTTATGCCGAGGGAATGATCCAGTGTACATGTTCCATTTTAAGATGTCGACAATCATGTAACTCTGAACAGGCTAATTCAAGAGTAACCTTATACAGTGCCGATTGCTGATTGAAAGAAATGAATTGGTTGTGTTTTATTAAATAGGGTTGAATGGGAATTGGAAATTGGTTGGAGGTTCCTTTAGTAATGTGTAGGGGTTACAACATAAGGAGTTGTTCTTTTAGTACTTGGCCTAAACTGTAGAAGGTCTTAGTTTATGGATTTGGGGAGCCCACCTGAAGCCTAAATCTTTGTAACTTCTGACCCACTTACCTTTGTGAGGTTCTGCCCTAACATGTTAACCTCTAGAGAGCTATAAAGTTATGCTTCTTAATTTATAGTTGGAAAGTCCTGTAAGTGTGCCCCTTAAATTGTGTCAAGTTCTGTGTGTGTCTGGTGTGTGTGTGTGTGTGGCAAATCTGAATGTACTATTGGCAGCAATCTAACTTAATGTCGATGTATTTCCATTTGAAATTGAGAGGCAAGTCTGTTTTGAAAAAGGGTAATTTTTAGGTCATTTCAGTTGAAAATTTCAAGAGCTTATTTTATGGTCGAAACCTTGTATGAGCTTCTCCTGAGATCTCTTCATTTAGTAAGAAGCAGAGTGAAGGTTGTCTTTGTGCCTTCTAGTTTCTAGCATTTGGTGTGTTTGCTTGCTCCCATTAGAGTTCCTACTCACCTTCTTATTTAGTCCTTCGGTGAATTAAGTCCATCTCTTGCCTCATCAGCAGACTGCCCAACCTGGAGGGCCAAAGAAATGCCAGGAGATGCTTGCTTTGTTGTCTTCTTCAAGTATTTTATGCTAGCTTCTTCCCTCTCCTTTCTCTGTGCGTGCTTTTGCTGTCATATACCTGGAGACCAAGTTTTCAAGTGTTATCTTGTATGTTGGCACATTCAGTTTATTCTGATTTTTTTTTTTGAATAATTGAAGCTTTTTAGAAGCTCAAGTTGGGCTTGCGTCAATGCGTTGGTGTGTATATTTGTCAACAGGGCGCTCTCACAATTTTCGTTCTTAAATGGCCAACCAATATTGTCTTGTTTATTGACTCATTCCAGTTTTAGTGAAGCTTTATAGAAGCTCAAGTTGGAGTTATAACTAGGTTTTGTTGCATGTCAATAGTAGTCTCACAACATTTGTTCTCAAATCATAGACTATTATCTTTTTGTTTAGGCTGTTGTCTGTAGTAGGGTTACTTTTCCTATTACTTATCAGAAAATGATCCATTTCTTTTCCTATCAAATTTGAAGGTTCATCCAGACAACCTTGATGCTTCTAATGACACGCCATCAGAAACGAGAAGACCTGCTGTGATGGAAACTTTGTCAACAGAGGAGATGCAAGAACGACTGGACCAGTTCGCTTACATCATGCAAGAAAAGTTTTTATTGGGAGAAGATAGTCTGGATTACTCAAAAATTGACGAGGATGAGACCTTGGATGATCACTGGATGAAAGAAGCAAATTATGATGCTGAAGAGAAGTACTTTGATGATGACTGAGCTCAAATACTGAGTGTTTTTTTTGCTTTGGATACTACACACATCTTTACAAGTTCCTATCATGTATATGTTGTTAGCCTTGTATGCACATATGCTTAGGTTAATGTTGGCTTGAAGGCAGTTTTTCTATGGTTGTCGATGACGAGGTTTTGGTTTTTGAACCTATCCTTAATATATGGGATTAGCTTACAATTCCAGCAGCTTTAGAATAATATTTAGATTTGATCAAGTGGGAGACATAGAGACTGAAAGATGCTGACCTAGACGCTCTACAAGGATAGAGATTCTTAGGGGTGAGCGGGTTCGGGTACCCTAATATTTTTGAACTACCCGGATCCTATCCGGTAAAAGATTGGTTCCTAAATTTACTACTTGGAACTTACCCGTAGCAATCATTATCCGGAACCTATTCGGACCCGCAGGGTCCGGGTAGGTTCGCGGGTACCCTGTAAATAAAAAAACACAGATTAAGCAACAATTTTTTAGCCTATGAGAATCAAAAAGAGTTCTAAAATAATTTCATCAAGTAGTTTTTTAGCCTGCAATCGGAGTTTTTAGTAGCCTTATAAGAAGTTTGAGAAAACTTATTCATTGTAGAAAAGCTAATTCTGTAATCAAAATTTAAAATTGCAAGCCAAATTTGACTCAATTAATTGAACGTGTTGATTTCAAAATAAATTTGAAAATATCTGAATTAAACTTATTTTCTTGTTCATAAGCTCTTCGATACAAAAGAAAAGCTTTATTATACTAATAAATCTCTAAATTTCATCTTCACAGCTACAAAAATATACACAAATTTTAAAAATAAATTTACATTTCAAATCAAAAAGTAATACAAATTGAAGATGAGTATAGCCTGAAATAGAACAGAACCATAGGATATTAAAAAGAAATTGAAGAGTTAGATATGAACCCATATGCATTTTAAGAACGACGTGAACACAAGGGAGAGAAAGAGGCAAATGTGAAGCTTCAACGACGACAACGATGAAAGTACCTGAGAGAAAGCTTCAACAACGACGACGATGAAGCTCGGTGGTGTAGCTAAAACGCCATTGTTATTGAGAGAGTTTTGGATGTTTTCTCTTAGGGCACAAAGAACATTCTAGAATAAAGGGATGAAAAAGCTGAAATATTTGCGTCTTGGGGTGGGAAAATCAATGTGCAGGCGTGCAACAAACAATTTTGGAAAAAGTTAAAAGTGGTCCAAATGTTTCTAAAAAAAGTAAAAATATTTAATATTTTATAGGTTCCGTGTATCGGTTTCGGGTCCGGATACTCTGTCTCTATTTGTCGGAATCGGAACCAGAACCAGACCCGACATTGATCGGTTCCTAATTTTACTACCCGGACCCTACTAGTTATTATAATATATCTATCCGGAACCTATCCGTTAGTGTCGATTCCAGTCGGGTATCTGGTTAACCTTTACCCGTGCTCACCCCTAGAGATTCTTGTCCAAATAAGTGTGATAACACGCTCAAGTCGCTGAATTCAGAACTACTTTAATAGCATAAACTTTATGCCAATTGATAAGGTAGAAATATTAGGGGATTTTGAGAAGCTTCCTAGTTTTGGATGTATTTTGTTATTGGTCTTCAATGATTTTATGAACCATTTGGTAACATTGTTTCTTCCGGGAATTTCCTTTTTTGGTCAACTTTTATCATGTTGACGTAGAGTGAGTAGCTGCAACTCCAATCCAACACAAAGATTTGTACATTTTAGATATTCCCTTCCTTACCTGTTGACATTGTTTTTAATTTTATTTTCTTTTTTAATCCGTTTAAAAAGGAATATTTTTTATTTTTTGATAAATTTTTAATTTTAACTTTTCAAATCATAAAATTAAAAGATATTTAGGTAAATATTTTTTTAAAATTTCGTGTTAAATCAAAACTAAACAAACAAACGGAATAGATTTATGCCTAATCTGGCAACTGCCTTTAATAGGAAGTATTAATCTGAATAATCTGAACATCAAATCAACTTCTAATTCAAAAAAGAAAATGGAGGAGGAACCAATTTAATCTCTGAAATTAACCCCAAAGTCTAAGAGATATTACAATTTGACCAAATTGAGATCCACAAAAAATCAAAAATCAAATCGCACCAAGATAAAATGTCCATCCGAAAATATCGCCTAATAAGCAAACCGAAGGTCTGCCCGCCGGCATACTATCACCTTCTCCGGCCACCAATCCCCTCTTTTTCTCTCTCTCTCTCTCTCTCTCAAAAAAAAATTCACCAATAACCATAATTAGAGAGAGAAAATGGGATAACCTTCAATCCCCACCAATAACCCTAAGTTTCTTTCTCCTCGAACATCGAAGCCCTAGGGTTGGAGTTGCTGTTGAGGAGAGAGAGAGAGAGAGACATGTATAAAGAAAGAAGAGTTAGCGGTGGATCGATGGGACGTAGTGTAGGTGGTGATAGGAAGAGATTAAATGAATCTTTGGATAAGTACTTGGAGCGGTCTTCTCCTTCTACTTCAACTACTACTTTTAGGTGTACTAATGGAAAGAATCATCGATTTTCCTTGTCCAAATCCAAGGACCAGCTAAGGAACACTTCTCCTCCACCTGATAATAAGTGTTCTGATGGTATACATATTGCATACACACATTATCATTCTTACATCTTAGTTTATATGTTGTAAATGATTAGCACGGAGTTTAACATGTTAGTTTAGCTCAAAGCACACACATATATGAACGTATATATGTAAGTAGCATTGGTGATGGTGGGAGGATTTGTTCATAAGTGAGAATGGAAGAAAATATTGAAGTAATGGTTGAAAAGTTCAATAGAGAAAATAACGTCAAAGTTTTAACATTTGAATAGTAAGGAATTTGAATTCTTGGAAGTTGTATAGAAATGGAGTAATGTTGAACGTTTTAAACGTCCCAAAATGGAATGGGAACATTGTCATTAAATTGGACCAAAGGGAGTATACATGTATGTAAATTGTATTTATATTTTATGTTGGTTGTTGCCATTCGTTTTCCATGTGTGAGGCTTGTTAGTCCTAGCTATTTAAAGTTTTAGCTTTTAGAGGTTGAATTTTAGCTGGTCAATTTGAAATTAGAGTAATTATGATCAGAATTACATTTTAAGCCTTGATGTGAAGTTCAGGCGTTTACAAATGTTAAGCTTTTCTTGCATTTGTGTTGAAGATGACTGTGGCAATATTAAAGCTTCATGTGGCAGCATGTTGATTCTAAATAGTATCGGTGACAGTGGAAGAATTTGTTCTTAAGTGATAATGGAAGAAAATATTGAAATAAGGTTGAAAAGTTCAATAGAGAAAATATCACGTCAAAGTTTTAATATTTGGCAACGTTTAAGGAATTAATTTGAATTCTTGAAAGTTGTATAGAAATGGAGTAACGTTAAAACATTTTAGATGTCCCAAAATGGAATGGAGACATTGTCATATAAGTTGGGAATAAAGGGGGTATACATGTTGGTAAGTTGTACTTGAAAAAGAATGAATCTTGAGCCTAACTTAACCTCAAAAGCTAGCTCACGAGGGGAGGATTTCCCAAGGCCATTTAAGGAGACTACCCATCTCATTAGCCACCGATGTGAGACTTCTTCACATTATTTATACATTATGTTGGTTGACTTTTATTCCATATGTAATGCTTGTTAGTTCTAACTATTTAAAGTTTTAGCTTTTAGACGTTGATATTTGGCTGGTCAATTTTAAATTTACTTTAATGGTTATGGAGATCAATTGGGAAGAGTAATTATGTTTAGAATGAGATTTCAAGGCATGATGTAAAGTCAGGAGTGTACAAGTGTTGAGCCTTTTCTGCATTTGGGTATTGAAGATGAATGTGGCGATATTAAAGCTTCATGTTGATTCAAGTGGTAGTCTTTTTGTTATCATAGCTTCAAGGTAAAACATGTCCCCTTAATCTTTTTAAGGACTGAATTCTCAGAATGACAAGAAAACAGAAAGGAGAGCGTTATTGTAATAGCATAAGCTTTTTCGAATTCAATTGGTAGAATCGTTAGTTTGTTATGTCGGAGACTTGCTGTGGAATAAAAGGACAGTATTATTGCAATATCACCTATCCACTTGTGAGATATGGATGAAACAAAACTTTTACTGTTATTTTACGTAGATGATATGCATGTAACAAGAAGCTTATAATTAGTGAAACAACTCGGACGAATCTTGTAGGATGAACATAGTAGATATGTTTAGCTATAAGTAGTGAAACAACTCAGGCGAATCTTCATGATTTTTGCTCTTTTCTTCCTTTTGGAACTTCCTGGGGTGGTAGATCATGGATGAGCATTTGCCAATTGAATGAGGCTAAGACATGCCATTTAATCTTGTTACTTTCTGAAGTCTTCATGATCCATTATACTAGAGGGTTACAATTAAAGCCTTGATGTGTGGTTAAAGAAATGGATCTTGGGGCTAACTCAACCGCAAAAGCTAGTCAAGAGGTGAAGAGTGCCCAAGACCATATAAGGAGACATATTTGCCTCCCACCCCATGATGTGGGACTTAACACTCCCCCTTACACCCGGGACATCTGGAGCGTAAAGAATATACGATGGGGGCCCAACATCGGGGGAAACACAACTTGGATGGGCTTGACTCTGGTACCATGTTAAAGAAATGAACCTTGAGCCTAATTTAAATCCAAAAGCTAGCTCAAGAGGTAAGGATTGCCCAAAACCATATAAAGAGATCAATTTCTCTTCATCCCACTGATATGGGATTGAAAGCGCCCATTGCGGGACATTTGGAGCGCGGGCAATTTAATATGGGGGCCCAATATTGGTAAATCGTGACTTGAGATAGGCCCTACTCTGATACCATGTAAAAACGGACCTTGGGCCTAACTTAAGCCTAATAGCTAGCCCTAGACTCTAGGATTTCCCAAGATCATATATGGAGACAGATTTGCCTCCCACCCACCGATGTGGGACTTACAGGACTTATCCCCCCCCCCCCCCCTCCAAAAAAAAGGCCCTGACTTATGCTGATAAAAAAACGTAAGGCCTTGATATAAAGATCCTTGTATTTAGTGATTGTTATGGTATTTACTCTTAGAATTTTCCAATTCAAGAGAATTATCATTGCCGAGGGTCTCCCGGAAACAGTCGCTCTACCTACCAAGGTGGAGATAAGGTCTGTGTACACCCTACCCTCCTCAGACCCACGGTGTGGGATTTCACTGGGTATGTTGTTGTTGTTAAGAGGATTATCATTCTGACAGCTAAATAGTCGGTAACACGCATTAACTTTTCACTAAATTAACATTGGAGACCTCACTTGATCCTAGCCAAAAGGCTGAGAAAGGTATTCATTAAATGGCATTGAAGAAAATCGCATGTGTGCATTTCTTGCTCCAATCGGCCAACTGATGGGGCTGATTTCTTGGCCGACTTCCCACCCTAACTCTATTTTTCTGTATGCTCAACTAGGCTTGTCCGTTCTTCGAAATTTAAAAAGAAAAAAGTATGTCAAAAGACCTCGTCTCCTCTTCCCAATTTCCACTAGTCAAACCACTCCAGATGCAAAGGTATCATTTCTAATTTGTAATGGGTACAAGAATTACTACATTGAGAAATGCATCTCTAAAGTACAACACTTCCAGAAAGAGATTGAGAGCTCGATAGTAAGTACTCGTACCCTTTGACCTAAAAGGTGCAAGGGTCAATTCTCATCCACCCCCTTCCTTTCCATGCTCTCGGCTAAAATAGAAAAGAACAATAACAATAACGAAAATGATAAAATTTAACACAAGTAGAACATCTGAAATAGCTTGTTCTTCATGCGAGAACTCTTTAAATCAAAACTTATCCATTTAGTATTTGAAGATGGTAATAACAAGATAAAGAAAAGTTTGATGATTTGAGAACTTTTTATTGGCTGGTTTTGCCAGCCAATCAATCAACTAGGTTTTAATCCGAATTAGTTGGGGTTGGCTGAATGAATCATTTGTATTTTGGTGAAGTTTGATAATGCCGCTTTCAAGGCAAAAATGTTATATTACATAGCAAGTATGGAACTTTCCAGCCGAGCCGTTTAAATTGGACAGCCATAAATGTGAGCGATTCTGATAATCAGACCTTTTGATTGTTAGGTTATGATCTTGCTGTTCGATAATTAATTGTAAACCATAAGCTCTTCGGAAAAGGGAATTCATAACTTATAATTATAAGCTTTTTTAAGCAGTTTCAATAGATTTCTCCAATATGAAGCTAAATCTTGTTAAAGTTTTTGCTTGTGTTTCCCATTTGCAACAGAATCTGAAACAGACAGCGAGGCATCAGATCTTAGCGGTTCTGATGGAGAAGACACTTCATGGATCTCATGGTACTGTGGTCTACGTGGGAATGAGTTCTTCTGTGAAGTTGATGATGACTACATACAAGATGACTTTAACCTTTGTGGTCTAAGCAGCCTCGTACCATATTATGATTACGCACTTGATCTGATTTTAGACGTCGAATCTTCTCATGGTGAATTTTTCTCTTTCCAGATTGTGAGCACTTCTTTTTGCTATATACTGTGATTTGCACGTCTGAGTACACTAAGGTTTCTATCGCTGTCATGATTGCCCATTAACTTTTTGGGGGTGTTTAAGTTTGTTTTACTAGTAATACAATTGTTACCTTCCTCAAAAAGAATGATTACCCATTAACTGATTGGTCTGATCTCTTTCTCTCTGTTCTCTTAGTCAATAGCATTTGTAGTTAATGAAAATTAGATGGACCATATTACGGCCAGTTTGGCATTTATAGAGATTTATCTTCCATTATGGATCTACTAGTAATAATGTCAGCTGATATTTGTTACTCTCTCAGGTGGAATGTGTTAATAATCTATTAGTTCTATTAGTTCTGGACCGCTCTTATACTTGGCTAGTTTGAAGGAAATCATGTCTTCTACTTGTGAGTTATAAAGGATACCAGAGAGGAAGGGGATTTAGATATAAATTATCTGACAAGTAGAGGTTGCGTTGGTGACCGTTCAAATTAAAATAGCACCCGAGCCTGATCTGAGAATGAAGACTGGTTTTGCTGGGTTAGTTCCATTATAATTTTGTGATCTAGTGACAAAACTTGCCAAATGAACTAACCTACCAGTCGAAGAAACAGTATTAACATTGGATCCGTTTCCAATTTACTGAAAGTAAACATCTTATTTTGGATATGAAGGTGCTGTTTACGAGTGACTTCGTGATAGGTATTTTCTTATATCTTAGAAGAGACCTTTGGCCTTTTATCGTTGCAACTATCGTGATTTTGAAGATTTTTTCTCTCTAAAGATTATAGCAAATTAGAGATGTGTCCTTAACTTGATCTGAGAAGTATTTCTCCATGCCATAATAGAAGTCATGTTTACACTGATAGGATTTGAAAGGTCCTTTGCCTGTTATCTTGTGGTAGTTTCTCAAAGGTCCTATGATCGATGAGAATGCCTGAAATGTGTAGGTGATATGTTTACAGAAAAACAGAATGAACTAGTTGAATCAGCAGCAGAGATGCTTTATGGTTTAATACATGCTCGCTACATATTGACAACAAAGGGACTCGCTGCTATGGTAAGAATCTTTTGTATCATTGAAAATTATATGCACTCATAGCTATTAACTGAAAGGTACCGGTTTTTTTAGTTAGAGAAGTACAAGAATGCTGAGTTTGGAAGATGTCCAAGAGTTTACTGCTGTGGACAACTGTGCCTTCCTGTTGGTCAGTCAGACATTCCTCGACAAAGCAGGGTGAATATATACTGTCCTCGATGTGAAGATGTGTATACACCTCGGTCAACATATCATGAAAGTATCCTTTTTGTTCAGATTTGTTATTTCTTAATGCAACCAGCAACATACTGTCTGCATTCCCTCATCTTGCCCTTCTCCTATCATCTGAAATGTGTAAAACTAGGAACTTGACTTCTGTGACTTGAAAAGAAATGAAAGACACCGTGAATGTGGTAGGACTTGTACATCTCACCTGCCACGAGAAGATCAAATGATTGGCGTATTCCTTTATCCTTCCCTCATTTTTTCCTTGCATCTAGTTCATTTTTCTTAGTGTACCTGTCATTTTCGATTTACTAATTTGAAAAAAGAAATAAGATGCCTGTCTTTTTCCTTAAGGTTTAAGAACCATGTCTTGTATCTCCCTACTTGAATTGAGGTTGCAGCTTTCATCTCGTAGTGAAAGTTATAGAGGATGTAAGTGTTCCAGGAAAATTGGGATGTTAAATTTGGCTCAAGAGTTAGCAGCATTTTTGGTCATGTTAGCTTTTATCATGTCAGAGATTTAACACCACTAGATAATATAGAGAAATTCTAGTTCATTTTATTTGTGTAATATTGTCCTGATATGAGCTTAATAAATGGAGTTGCATTGTCAGTGAGGATTCATATAGTTAACCCACTTGTTTAGGATTGGGGCATAGTTGTCGTTAGCAGAGCAGCATTTTCTGTATTGGAAGATCCCAGAGAAAGTGGTAAACCATTCTTCCACCACAGCCACTATGTTTATCCTCCCCCTCCCCCCTCCCTCTCTTAAATACGTCAACCAAGTTGTGGATGGGTGGACAGATTTGAATAGGGATCAATATGTGAACACTGTTGAATTTATCGACACATTTAGACATTTTCTCCCAAGCAAGACCCTGATATTTTATATTTTCCTTTCCATATTTGCATCTGTACCATTGTCATTTTTTGCATTTCCTTTACTGTGCCAAAGATATTGATGGAGCTTACTTCAGAACCACGTTTCCGCATCTATTCTTGATGACTTATGGACACCTCAAGCCACAGGAGATTTCTCAGAGCTATGTTCCCAGAGTGTTTGGTTTCAAGGTCCACAAGCCGTGATCCTGGTAGTGACCTACTGGCGATGTTTTCCTTATTAATGTGCTAGGAGAGGTAATACTTTTAATAGCACATCTAGAATTGTAAGGTTCTGTTATAGGTTTTATTCTCATACAGGCTTTTGAAGATGCTGTGATTACAAATTAACTTGAGCTACTTTAATGTTTAATGTATGAAGATACTTTCCATGCTACAGTTTGTGCCTTTTTTTCCCTGTGAGAATCTTTCAAGACTGCATTACAAAATCTTTTTGCCTGGGTTGTATCTCTATGTACGTCGAAGCTTCTTAACTTGCATTTGACACCTGATCCTTTGTACATTGTATGTACAGTGGACTTCTTCCAGCCTGTGGTTTCACCTTTGGTAGTGTGATTTGTTGTTAAAAGGAGTCTCCTTCAAATATCTTGTCATGACTTATCACTGTGCGTTCTTGAATAAGGGATGTGCCTATAAAAGCCTTTTCTTTAATTTCCCCTTTGACTAGCCTTTACATAATTTTACTGGGTGAAGGATCTTATGTGCTGATAAATAGGTAGCTTTTTCGCATTGTGGCTGAGATTAAGTCATAAAAAGTTCAGCCTTGGGAGCTTAACTGTAAATTGTAAAAACGTGGATTTTATCCCCTTTATCTAATGCTTAATCGACGACCTATTCTAGATCTATTCTAAATAAGCACTTTGGATTTGACAAAAAAAGGTTTAATGGCCAGAGTAGTACAGTGTAGCACACATCACGAGTTAGAAACCTGATTATTACACCAACTTTGGTATGTAAGTGGAGAAAACTTGAGGGATAGATTCATTATCCATCGAGTTTGCAAGCTCAATTAGCGGATTTGTCAAGCACTAAAAGAGGTCGAAAAGATTTCAGCCACAAAACCTCCTTGCTGTTTGAGCTTAAAGGGGAGAACTCAACGTTAAAAGGTTCAAAACAAATACTAATGTTGTATGTCTGGTAGGGAAAACAGGCCACTTTTGGTCAAAACTTGAATTGACGGATATCAGATGCCATTTATAGGTGACATGACATGGTGTAACTTTAGCTTATCGAGGACATGACCTTAGATAGAAGGGTATGAAGTAAGGCTGGCCAGTGGGTCGGGACGGCCCGGTCCTGCCCCGACACCGCCCCGAACCCGCGTAGTAAAAAAAAAAATTGGTATCGGGATTTGAACCGGGACGGGACAATGTCTCGTCCCGACCCCAACCCCCCTACCCCTTAATATTTATTTTTAACCCATAAGTTATTATATTTACACTTTAACCCAATTTTCCAACTATAAATAACTCATTTTCTCTTCATCTTTCTCACAAATCTTCCTACAATCTCTCAATATATCTCTCTACAAGTCTATATTGTTTACTAAATATTCAATTTTATTTATTCATTTGGGAATTGGGAGTGAAGTTGGCAACTAGCTTGAGGATCTTTCATCGAGCAAAGTTTCAATTTTCAACCTCTCGATTACACGTCGACGTTTGGTACATTCGTTCCTTCATTAAATTATTATTGTCTGTTTATTTTACTTAGCGCACTTAATTTTATTATCTTTAATTATTTATTATCATAATTAAAATGGAAGGATTAAGAGACATGTTTAAGGGTAAGGGTAAGAGTGTTTCTTCTAGTAGGGGCAACAAGGGCAAGGGTACTTCTCCTAGTCATCCTATTCCTACACAGGATGATTTTGTTGATACTGAACATTTTCCTACAATACCATTAGATTTAGACGAGGAGCTATTTTCTGAAACTCAAGAAGACTTTAATTTAGACGATGATCTAGATGATACACCCACTAATGTTGATGACAACACACCCACTAGTGCACCTTCAACTGAAATGCCTCATATTTCCCCTAGTATGAGACGAGGTCCAGAAAAACGACCATTAAAATCAGATGCATGGATATTTTTTGATAGGGACGTAGAGAATCAAGTAGCTAGATGTAAAATTTGTAAAGATGTTTTAAAATTTAAAATTGGAAAAGGTCACGGTGGGACGGGGGTTTAATGAGACACGTAGTAAGGGCTCATCCAACTAGGTATGCCCAATACCAGGCTTCAAAACCGGGTGCGCAAACGCCCGCTCCATTGGGACAATGTTCACATACTGATACTGTCTCGGATAAAGTACAGGGTCAAATAAACCCTATGACGGGGGGAATTGTAGGCCTTAAATACAATAAACATAGAGATAGGGAAGCAATATCAAAATTAGTTGCTGTGGAGGGTTTGCCTTTTTCATTTCCTTCATCTCCCGATTTTATTCATTACATTAGAGATATATATAATCCTGCTTTTAACGGTTTTCCTAGATCAACTGTTAAGAGAGATGTATTTAAATTCGCACATGAATATCAACAATATTTACGTTATTCATTATATCATTTTAATGGCAAAATATCTATCACGTCTGATATAGGTCGTAGTACTAACGGCCATGATTATTTAACGGTAATTTGTCATTGGATAGATTATAAATGGTCTATGCAAAAACATATATTAGCGTATAGATATATAGATGATAGGCACATTGGTACTTTTATTGCAGAAAATATTTATCAAGTGTGCCATTATTACAGAATAACTGATAAAATTATGACTATTACATTAGATAACGCTTCTTCTAACAATTACGCTATTACAATTTTAAAAAATAGTTTAACTCCATCTTTTTCAGATCATTTTCATATAAAATGCGTGTGCCATATATATAACTTAATTGTAAAGGATAGTCTATCACTTTTTGAAGACATGATGAGTAAAATACAATTTGCTATAAACTTTATTTTTAAAAGTAATAGAGTACAACGAAGAAAAGAATATAAAAAAACTTGTCACGATTGTGGACTACCTTATAGAAAAATTCCAGAAGAAATATCCACTAGGTGGAATTCTTTATACGAGCAACTACTTGTTGCTTATGACTATAGAAAACCTATAACTTTATTTTTTAACTCTCATAATCAAAATCCAGCTGATATGGTTGTAGATAGTGATTGAGTAAAAATTTCGAACTTATTGTATTTTTAGAGAAATTTTTTCAAGCAACAAAAAAAATTTCCGGTATATATTATCCTACTATTTCAACTATGTTGTTTTATATAACTCTAATATTTTTATTACTTAGTGAATATATGAAAAAACCAGCTTATATGGCAGCTATTAAAAAATGTTTATCAAAATAAAAAAATATTTTATTCCTATTCCCACTATTTATATTATTGGTGCTGTATTAAATCCGACTATTAAAATAGACGGTACTAAATCACTTATTGAACTATTTACGATTGTATAGAAGTACTACCACCTCCAAGGCAAAAAAATCTAAATCACCCACCACCTATTAAACAAACTAAAGAAGAAGTGTTGTCTAGCGTAGAAGAGCAATGCAAAAAAATATATAGGTTTTACCAACAAGAAAGTGCTAGTAACCTACCGGCTTCCATACCATCTTCTTCAGCTTCAACACAACCTCACAAAATACATGTTGTTTCTGCGGCTAGTATTGAAAGCCTCATAAATAGAATGTGCGGCCGTACCGCTACTAACCAAATTAGCGAGTTTGATATTTTTGTTTTGCAAGATTCTGTACCGTACTAAGAAGTTATCAATGAAGATGGACATGAAGACTTGCTGAAATACTGGAGGGGGGAATGAGAAGACCTTTCCGACACTTTCAATGATGGCCCGAGATGTTTTGAACATTCAAGCGTCATCAACTGCGTCTGAAAGTGCTTTTTCTGCCGGCAGATATCAAATAGAAGACCACAGACACTCATTATCCGGAGACAGCTTGAAAATTGCAGTATTATTCAGAGATTGGATACGAGCGGAGCGGAGAGGTGTGGTCAACCGGAGATCAACGAAGAAGAAGACAAAAACTACAACGAAATCTTATCCAAAGGTGGTGGAAGCGACGTGGATCAATTTGACCAACAAATACCAATTCCAACCGAAGAACCACAGGAAATTATCAAGTAATTAGAACAGGTTTTTTTGAGAATGTAATTTTTTTAATTGCAATTTTATTATGTAGTTTACAACTTTTGGACAACACCACAAAGTTGCAATTTAGACAATTGTATTTGTATTACAAAAAAATCATGTCTATTAAATAATATAAGAGGCACAAAAACAGCCTTGGGATGTTTTTATTACACTATCTTGTCTTGTTTATTGAGTTTTTTTTATACATATGTTATTAAAAAAAAAGGAAAACCCGTCGGAACCCGATACCGATCCCGCCCCCGACCCGATTTCGACGGGATCGGGATAGGGACGGGACTTCGGAAAATCCCGCCAAACCCGATCCCGCCCCTGACCCGCCCCGGCCCCGCCAAACCCGGCCCGCCAGACCCGAGCCCGGCCCACTGGCCAGCTTTAGTATGAAGGTCGCATATTAGGATAAAAGATTAGTAGGTAGTTGAGCGTCATCTCGCTTTTCGACTAGATTAGGCATGGTAGTAGTCTGTCGTAATATTAGCCTTTTTCATGTAGTTTCTTGCGTTTTGTTATATGTTATCATCTATTGTTTATTGTGTTTCAGTTATCGCAATATTTCGTTGTTGTTGCTATTCTTTTTCTAAATGCTATGTACTGCTTTCGTTATTAGTTGTCATGTTTTCTTTGCTATCGTATATTCTCTTTCATAACTACTTTATTATGCTACACTCAAGTCGAGGGTCTTCTGAAAATAGCATTATCTCCATGAGGTTGGAGTAAGATCTGCGTACACTCTACTCCTTTCAGACGACACTTATGAGATAACATTGGGTATATTGTTGTTGTTGATATCTCCAACGTTTCCAGCACCAATGCTATCTTATAGGCACTCACTAGTGGAGGCATACTAGTTGGATATTCAATTTTAATCACCGTTCGCCGGCAGGCTAAGGATTTATTGACACTAACATAGTTTACAGCTTACCACATCTTCTGTAAGGGTGTACATAGTTCAGTTGTTTCGGTTACTCTAATGTTTATAATCAAAACTTAGAATTTTCAGAATTGTCCTAATTATCTAGATATTTTATTGATTTTTATTGGTATCGGCATAATTCAATTAATTTTCGGTACTTCTTTAAACGTTACCTAAAACAACTACACTAAGACGTTGTTTTCTGACATACAAGACAAATAATATATCATCATATCTATTTATATTTATATCTATATTATATTAAAAACATAAACTCCCTAACTTGAAAATTAAATTACTAAATATCTTTTTTTAAACTTACATACCTTAAATATAAATATATAAAAAACATCATCATCTGAAAATGTGCCTTTTCTTTCCAACGAAAGTGTCATTTAAAGAATAACTCTTGAATTTTTATAACTAAAATAGAGGAAATGAATTGGAAAAGAAAACTGAAAAGTACGTGATTTTTTTTTCTTTTTTCTACTTCTTTATCTTTCAACTTCTTCTCTTAAGATGATGTACGGAGATAACAAAGCAAATTAATGGACAAACCGATCATATATTGCATATTTTTCTTTGACTGGTAAGTTAATTTTCTCCAATACAACGGTGCAATTCTTTTTTTTCGTGTTATTAACTTTGTATTATTATCTTTATTGAGTACTTTTAATGTGTGATAAATAGAAGAATTTGCGTTATTTAGTATAATCTCAAATAAGACTTTGATTTATTTACTTTTAACCTTGCATAATGTTGATAGTATCTGCATCACAATAATAAGTTTATGGTTTAGTTTCTTTCCTTGATTTATTTTAAAGATTAAAACAGAGAGGCAACTTTTTTCATGAATTTATTAAAAGATAGATCAATATTATTCTTTAATATTAAATTTATTTAAGAATGTAGATATTTTAATTTTGAAAAGACAATGAAAAAGATATAAATTTAAAAAAAATATGTCCAAATCTGATGATTTTTTTAGAGGTAGACGTCAGATAGAATACCGTAATTAATAGCATCTGGGATATCTTTGTAGGCAATTCTTACGGTAGGAGATTAATTTTTATAAATATATTTTTCAATTATTTATAAACGAGATTGATTTTATTAAAAGATAAAATTAAGTTATTACAAAATGATCACAATAGAATAAAAATTATAATTTAAAAGTGAGTTTATTAGCAAATTGTTATATTATAAATTAGTTTAGAAATCTATATAATGTGGAAGCATTTGACATTTTACATGAAAATAAAATAGTAAAATGAAATCCTATTAAGAATTAAAAATTATAACTATATAAATTTTATAAAATTAGCTATATTTAAAAATAAATAAGCAAAGTATTTTTGTAGAATTTTTACATTAAAAGATGTTTTTAAAAAATATAAAGAACTGAGATATTTTTAATTGAACCAGACTTACTTTTCAGAAGCCCTAATTTAATAGATAAATGATTATTGACGCATACGAAAACTAAAACATTAAATTGGTTGAAAGATTATATTCAAATTGATATATATATATATATATATATATATATATATTACTTCTTCTGAGATAATTTTTAAATATATCTTCACGATCTATCAACTGAAAGTAGTTTAATAACAATTATAGACTTTTTCTTTCAGAAAAATATAATATACGGATATATGATTTTGTATCTGGACAGAAAAAAGCTCCCTTAAATGAAGAAAAAGTAGGTCAATTAAAATGGAGTTGTTAGATTTCATTTGGATGATGCTGATTTTTTTTCTTTCTAATATGTTTAAAATAATGCTCACAGCATCTCTTATAGGTTAAAGAAGTAGAACAACTTCATTTTGTGCATTTCGCTCGTGAGAATAAAAATCCGTCAGTTATCTGATCATTTTTGTATTTAATAATAAATAGCATTTCAAGAAAAATATTCAAGGAATATGTATTCTTACTAATGTTTTATATCGTTTGAGATGATTGAAGACTTATTCGGTAGAATTTTTTTTCTTTATTAAGTTGGTTATATAAAATAAACAATAATTATTTATTATACTTACAGCATTGTCTTTAACTACCTTAACTAAAATATAACTTTTAGTTATAATTACGTGTTGAGATGGATACACATAACGTGTGTGCTGAAAAACTAGTTATATTAAAAGCATGAACTTCCTAACTTGAAAGTTAAATTATTAAAAATATTCTTTTAAAAAACTTAACTACCTTATTTATAAAAATTAAAAAAACCTCATCATCAGAAAAAGTGTCTTTTCTTTCCAACGAACGTGTCATTTAAAGAATGACTCTTAAATTATTATAACTAGACTAGAGGAAAAAAATTGGAAAAAGAAACTGATAAGTACGTGATTTTCCTTTTTTTCCCACTTATTTATCTTCTAACTTCTGCTATTAAGACTATGTATGGAGATAAGAAAGAAAATCAATGGACAAGTCGATCACACATTAAGTATTTTTCTTTGACCGATAAATTAGTTTTCTCCAACGCAATGATGCAATTCTTTTTTTGCGTATTAATAACTTTGTATTATTATCATTATTGAGTACTTTTAGTGTGTGATAAATATAAGAATCTTCGTTATTTGGTATACGCTAAAATAAGACTGATTTATTTACTTTTTGATCTTGCATAATGTTGGTAGTGTCTACCATCACAATAATAAGTTTTTGATTTAGTTTCTTTCCTTGATTTATTTTAAAGATCAAAATGGAGAGGTAACTTTTTTCATGCATTTATTCATGAAGAAAAGATAGATCAACATTATCCTTTAATATTAAATTTGTTTAAGAATGAAATATATAATTTTTGAAAAGACAATGAAAAAGTTACAAATTTTAAAAAGATATGTCCAACTTTCATGATTTTTTAAAGGTAGACGTCGGATAGAATATGTAACATTCCGGAATTTTGGACAATGATTTGAGCACCTAAGCGTAATAAGTAGACCCGGGCCTCGGAGATTTTATGTGATATCACGTATGCTAATAAAGAGACTAGAATATAAAAGGGATTAAACCCCGAAATAATTTTGGACGTAACAAGTATGACGACGGGGATCAGAAATAAATTTGGTGTGTGCATAATGAGGTTATGGACTAGTGTCATATTACGAAATTATGAAATTGAGTATATGAAGGTCTTACAAGTTATCAAGGTTTAAGTGAATTGGGATCACGAAATTAATTATGTGTATGATTGATAAATTATACGGAGGCAGGTCGTTTAATCAATTAAATAGGCTGCATATTGGGGTATAGGTGGCGCGATTAAGGTGCGCCACCGCCAAAATATTGGCTAAGTGGGGGCATGATTATGAGTAATCATTTTGGGTTCCACTTTGGGAATATACATATTGGTTTGAGACTTCATTTGGTAAACGAATCGTTCAGCATTTCAATTTCATTTTGGTTAGCATTTTTACTTTGCTTTGGAGAGAGTTTTGTTGGTTACAAAGGTGCAGGAAAAGGGAACTACAAGTAACTGCTCAAACGTACAAGAACTGAAAATATAATTCAACAACAAAACTGAAATTACAATTGTTGAACAAGAAAAACTGGAAACTGTTTTTGCTGAGTCGAGTGTGACACTCTGTCTTTAAGACAATATTGCCCCATATGTATCATTTATACGTCCTGGACAATTTATCTCCCAAGATAAAACAGCAATGGAACACTTGAGCAAAGAAAACTCAAGAGCTACCGTGAAGAATATTGAGCAATGAAAGATGCTTGAAAGTTGTAGGAAGAAACTGTTTTGCTTGTGTATTTTCGTGTACTGTGAATGTGCCTCAACAATGGTGCAAGGGGTGTTTATATAGGTGAGGAAGGGGTTGTTTAACTGCCTCCATAACAACCATTATTGGCCAAATAATGGCCATTATGGAGGTAGTAAAGCCACCAAAATAAATGGTGAGAAAGACCAACGGATTGACCATTATAGGAGGAGTAATTCAGCCAAAATAAATGGCTGAATTGAATGTTGTGGCGTTTCTGCTTTGACTGTCCAAATTCTGACTTTCTGGAAACTTCAGGGACCAAACTGTACATCTTGAAACTTCAGGGACCAAACCGTACATCCGAAATAATTCTGGTTCAAAGCTGTACATATGAAACTTCACGGGATCAAAGTTCACGGAAAAGTTCTCTAGCCCAAAAAGATAATATCAGAAGACCCACAGCCCGTGGCCCGAACCGGACCGGACGGGCGGGCGGCGGCGGCGCGCGTGTGGGCTTTCCTCGAACCGAAGCACATCTAGGTTCTCCCTCCTTTAAACACATGGGATACCCCTTGGGGTCCCAAACCCCAAACCAATTTTGAGTCTTATATACACAACAATTCTTTCTTCCTCTACCGATGAGGGAGAATTGAACACAATACCACACTTTCCATGCTTCAAACACCTCACTTCGTGGACCAATATCTCTTTCATTTCTCAATGAAATATGACGATTCTTGGCCCTACGACTATCTACGTACTTAGTAGATCATGCATGTGTGAAGAACCGGATTCTCCAACATACGTAACACTAGTGTTTAAGCCGTTAAAATTGGTCGGTCGCAACTCCCGCCAAAGGCAAATTTCCAACAAGTTTATATTCTTGAAAAGCCAACAGAACGATCAACAACTTGACAATCTCATTTTAGCAACTTTTCACTTTGCTTTGAAGAATCCTTAAAGAGGAGGAAAAACAGTCCCTTTTATTTCGTTCATGTGAAGAACCAATTCACTTATTTCCCTTTCTGCAATTTCATGTTATGCTTGGCCACATCTCCTAATTTGGTTAAGGTTTTCTCCAATACTCAAGGTATGTTAAGACAAATTATTTCTTTCTTTTGGCATGTTTCATGTAACGAAATGTAACTGTGATATTGTTCCATAAATTGTTATACTCTTAGAAGTTAAGAATATTCGTGTTATTGATTCCTATGTTAAAAACATGTCTAAATATGTTTCTAAGTCCTTATTGAGGCATACGGAAAAGATGTTGATATTTACAGTGTTAGCCGAGGTATAAGGATGTTGTGTCACCCAGGATGTGCTATTGTTATTCATGCATTTTCATTTGCATTGCATTCATGTTTTACCTAGACCGTATATTAGGGGCGGGAAACGAGAAACGCAGACCACCTGATCAGCTGGGATATGATAATGATAAAGCCTATGTGGCTAGCCTGTGTGGCTTTAATGAAGGAAGATGTCTGATTAAGGGCATATATATATATATATATATATATATATATATATATATATATATATATATATATATATATATATATATATATATATATATATATATATATTGTGGAGAGGAAGATGCCTTTGTGTGGCCAGTATATATGTATTTACCACATTATGCATGACGTTTAGACATATTATGCCCACAGAGGCCGACATGAAATGATACCCACAGAGGTTGTTATGGTAAGGAAGATGCCCAATGGGGCCAATGTATATGTATACCGCATTGTGCATGACATTTAGGAATATGTGTTAGGGTCCTCAAAGGCATTTACTGTTGGTCAGTTGTTTCGGTTTCAGTTATTGATATATCCCTATTATACTATTGTCCATGCCTGACATACTCAGTACATCAGTCATACTGACGTCCCTTTTGTCAGGGGACGCTGCGTTTCATGCCCGCAAGTTCAGTTAAAGAAGGTGAGGGTTCACGCTAGTAGGTTGCTGGTTCAGCTGATAATGGAGCACTCTATTTGTTTCAGAGTTGCAGTCTGGTCGTGATACAATATTTTCGCATACGCATATGGGTATGGCGGGGTCTTGTCCCGTCCTTGTAATGTCATATATTCCTTAGAGGCTTGTAGATAGGTGTCATGTGGTTAGTTGTCATATGTGGCCTTGTCGGCCTTGGTATCGATATGTATATATGAAAATTGAATTTCTGGTTAAGATTTTCTATAATCTTTTTCGGCTTAGTCCGTATTCAACTGTGATTAGAAGTTGGTTGTACGATTAGCGGTACCCGGCGGGTGGGGTCAGGGTGCCCGTCGCAGCCCTCCAATTTGGGTCGTGACAGAATAACGTAATTAATAGTTGTGTGATATCTTCTTACTGTAGGAGATCAATTTTTATAATTATATTTGTCTATTATTTATAAATGTAATTGATTTTACTAAAAAATTAAATTAAATTATTACAAAATGATCACAACATAATTAAAATTATAATTTAAAAGTGAGTTGATTAGCAAATTATTATATTATAAATCAGTGCAGAAATCTATACAGTATCGAAGCATATGCCATTTTACATGAAAATAAATTGCAAAAAAAGAATCTAATTAGGAAATAAAATTTAAAACAAAATAAATTTTATTGAATTACATATCTTTAGAAATAAACAAGCAGAGTATTTTTGTAGAATTTTTAGGTTAAAATGTTTTTAGAAAATATAGAGAATTAAGATATTTTCGAATTAAACCAGACTTACTTTTCAGAAGTCCTAATTTAATTTATAACTGATTATTGACGCATACGAAAACTAAAACACTAAATTCGTGGAAATTCATTGAAAGATTATATTCTAAATTTGATACTAGCATATTTTTTTATATATATTTTCACTACTTTTGGGATAACTTTTACATATTTCTTCACCATTTATCAACTAGAAGTAATAATAATAATTATAGACTTTTTATTTCATAAAAATATAATATCCGGATATATGATTATGTACCTGGACAGAGAATGAAGCTCCCCAAAATGAAGAAAAAGAAGGTTAATTAAGATGGAGTTCTTAGATTTTATTTGCGTGATACTGATTATTTTCTAATATGTTAAAAACAGTTCTTATAGTATTTCTTATAGATTAAAGAAGTAGAACAATTTCATTTTGTGCATTTTTCTCGTGAGAAGAAAAAACTACTGTTAGTTATCTGATCATTTCAGTATTTAAGAATAAATAGCCTTCCAAGAAATTCAAGGAATATGTATTCTTACTAAAAAAATGTGGTAAGTTGTGAAATTGAAGTAATGAAATCATAAAGTTTGAACAAATTTTAAGTTGAATATATTATCTGATGATTGAGGACTTACTCGTAGAATTTTTTCCTTTATTAAGTTGGCTATATAAAATCAGCAATTATCATTTCTTGTACTTATATTGTTGCCTTTAACTTTTACCTATAACTAAAAAAAAATTAATTATAATTACGTGATTTTCTAAATAAAAATATATATTGAGATGAGATACCCAGAATATTGTTTCATAATTTATAACACCAAAATGTAAAAAATAAGACATGCTTCAGGCTCAAGAGAATGTAGATTAATGATTCACAAATGACTTATTCAATTGACATCATTTATGATAGTTGTTAAAAGGATTATTGTTAATTCTAATAAATTCAGACTATTTCTAATTATCTTAACCTCGACAAATAAGTCATTATTCCATGAACCACATTATCCATATTAATCATTCACAACAAAACTGTACTTTATTCTTTCATGTATAATTATTAACATAAAATTATGTATAATTATATTTTTATAAAAATGTATTTTATATGATTGGTATTCACATGCAATGCACGTGCGGAGAAGCTAGTTATTCTAAAAGCGGAAAGCTCTTTAGTGTAAAATTGAATTACCATTTTGCCCCTTAGTAAATTACAAATCTAATTAATTTTTTAATAAAATAGTAATATTTAATGTAGTAAATCAAAACCTAATTTTATAGCAATAGAGAACGTGGTTAGATGGGTTGTGACATCCGGTAAAAGAGAAATAAAGAGTAAAATAGAAGTCAAGAGTCATTACACTTAAATTGACATCCGTTTTTTTTGTCCAAAAGAATTTAATGGCCACATTACATTACTATTAAACTGACAATCATTTCTTGGCCACTTTTTAATGTATGTTAAAGTTCTTATTAGTCATTAGCTATTGTTGGGGAAAGTAATTTATTACCGTTCTCATTTTTTTCTTGCAATTGCGTTTTAGATTATTCTGGATAGCTTCATTGTATTATTTACTTTTTTTATATTCAGGTTGAATGATGTTATTTTTTATGGAAACTTTTAGGCTGCATCTTTTGATTATTTTTCCCGTCTTTTTTTTTTGTTGTTTTCATTTATCAAGTATCATTTCTTTAAAATTTCAAAAGCCTCTGAAAACGAAATCAAGAAAAGTTTAACATGAATGATTTATTTTTAGAAAAAGGAAACTTGCCTGACAAATTGTGCTAAGATTGATGAGTAGACGAAGGGTTTTTAAGACTAAAGAGGAAAATAAAGAGAGAGATTTGCAATAATGAATATTGTCTATGAAATAATAATATGTGTGTTATCTCATTCTTTGGGCTTCCAATTTTTACATGTTGTATATGGAAACTATACTGAACACATATTATTTACCAGTGATGGATAATTCATTTTCTTTTAGTTCCAATAACGTGAATTGCTATTTACTACATTTTAGGACTATCTCTTTTTTTCATTCTCTGTTCCTTTTCAATACCTGTGTAAATTACGCAAATTATAATAGTTTAAATATTAAAAAATTATTAATAAATACAAATTTATAATTTTCTTTAATAAAAGATGTATCTTACTTGTATGTATAGAGTAGTATATGTTACTATAACACCATATCTATATCTGTTTATAGGGTAAATAGCGATTTTGGTCCATGTGTTATAGGTTTATTCCGGTTTTTGGTCCTTGTGTAATTCAACTGAGCATAATTAACTTTCAATTAATATAAACGTGTGGTTTTAGTTCTTCAAACTAACGGAAGTTAAAATCTTAACGGAATCATTAATTTTTTTTTAAAAAAAAGTGAAGGTCAGTTTATTCGAAGGGTAGCCTAATGAGGTCGTTTACCAACCCAACCCAACCCAAGTTTCTGATTTCTTCACCATTCCTAAGATTCTTGCTTCTCATTTTGGTACCAGTTGGAAGCCACATGGTTGTGAGATCCCAAGGTTCAATCTTTAATTAAAAGCTTTTCTCACATCTTCCAATGGAATTTATCTCTTCTTTTAGGGGAAATAGTAGGTTCAAAGTGCTGAAGAAAATACTGGTTTTGGGGGGATTCTCTAATTCTTTGAACCAATTTGAATACGAGGGGATGCGTTGATGATCATCAGAACATCATTATCGTGCTTGTCAATGGAGCCTTAGCCTTCGAACAAACTAACCTTCACTTTTAATTTATTTTTTTAAAATTAATGATTCCATTAAGTTTTTAACTTTCTTTAGTTTGAAAGATCAAAATCATACGTTTATATTAATTGAAGGTTAATTATATTCAATCGAATAACATAAGACTAAAACTAAAATAAACCTATAACACAGGGACTAAAATAGCTATTTGCCCCTGTTTATAGGTATACTCAATAGCTATCATTATAATGCACGTCAATTCAAATATCTCAACAATTGCCCAACAAGTTCAAATAATCTAAATTTAGAGGAGATTAAAAGAGTATTGCTCAAATCTTAGCGTTTAATTTATTTATCTTAGTATCTTATGATAAATAATCCCAAAAGAAAGACTAATCAGATAACTTTGATATTTGAAGGGAAACCCATGAATAACAATATGACACTTTCTCTTTTAATTTTTATTTTATAACTCAGCAAGCCGTTTACTACTAAATTTGATTTTCTAAAATATATACTCATTGACATAGGCCACACGCGCAAAGCACGTGCCCAAGAACTAATATATTTAAATAGATGCATCACTTTCATTATAATATTCATGTTGTTCTAGTAACTAAACTAAGACATTGATTCTATCTTTTAATCAAGTAAACGATATTATAAACCAACAATGATATCATATTTCAGTTGGATATTGGGAAGAGGTGCGTAAAAACAGATTCATGAATAATATGAGGGAGGTGAAGCACTTTTAAAATGCAAAATTTACAATTTTCAGAGGGATAAAAATGCACAAACAAAAAGTTCGACAATGCTAAACGTGAACAAACGTCACGAAACTACATAAACAATTCAGGTTTAAACCATAAAAGCTTTCTCTCACACCAGTAAGTCAAAGAAAACATATACTACCTTCGTCTCGATTTATGTGACATCATTTGATTTGGCACGGAGTTTATGAAATAAATGAAGACTTTTGAAATATGTGATCCAAATCAAATCTTAGATATTTGTGTGGTTATAAATCATCCAATAAAGTTAAATTATTTCTAAATATAGAAAAATGACATTCTTTTTGAGACATACTAAAAGAAATGATGTCACATAAATCGGGACAGACGGAATAGTACTTATTTTCTATTGGAGTTCTCTTACATTCTTGGAGCACTTGAACATATTTATTAATCGTGTTAAACGCCGATTATTAAACTTGGGAGTGAATTCTGAATAAGTTAATTCTTTCCTTAAAATGGAGAGATCGTGGATTCTACAGAGTGGTGAACCACCAATTATATTGTATGGGTCAAAGTGTTGGCCAGTAAAGAAATCCACATTCAGAAGATGAAGGTAGCGGAAATGAGGAAGTTGTTATATATGTGTGAGCACACGAAGAGAGATGGGATTAGAAATGAGGATATTCGGGATAAGGTGTTGGTGGCCTCGGTGGAGGACAAAATGAGGGAAGCGAGGCTGAGATGGTTCGGGCATGTGGTGCGCCCCGGTGCGGAGGTGTGAGAGGTTGCCTATGGATGGTTTCAGGAAGGGTAGAGGTAAACCGAAGAAGTATTGAAGAGAGTAATTAGACAGAACATGACACAATTTCATTTAACCGAGGACACGAGCTTAGACAAGAGGTTATAAATGACACGAATCAGTGTAGAAGGCTAGAAAGATAATTGTGCATATCCTGTCCTTTTGAGTCTTGTACTGATTGTCATAGGATTTTTTTGGTAGTTACACTGTTATTTTTTTCCACACTATTTTGTTATGCTTTATTTAGCATTTTCTATGGCTTCATTGATGCTGTTATTTCTTTTTTCTGACTAATGTGGTTTGCTCTTCTTTGAGCCGAATGTCTATCGAAAACAAACTCTACCCCTACAACAGAGGTAACTGGCAAAGTCGAAGTACACTCTACCCTCCCCAAACTCTACCTTGTGAGATTACACAGCGTATGTTGTCATTGTTGGAGAGATCATGGGATTAATTTCATATTTACCGCTTGTGGTTTTGACTTATTCATGCTAGAAAACTTGCTCCATAGAATTGGTATATCTGATTTGAAGTTACATCTTCCCTTATCGCGACTACAAAGATCAGTTCATAGTAACAAAAACTTTGAAATACGATTGCCAATATTAAGGAATGCAGATGGCTCTAAACTTGGTGCAACAAAAAGCAACGAAAGAAATCCTCTCGAATTAAACTAGGTTCCTCCACACAGTAGACTAATGACAACTTGAGCTGGTTCACAACCATCAAAATGTCCACAAAGGGGGGGGGGGGGGGACACTGATCTTGAAACAACAAAAGTCGATGAGAACTAACGCGTGCTCAACTCTCAGTTTGCTCCCTCAGTCTTCGGATTGTGCTCCTAACTGTCACAGCACTTGCAGTGCTATTGTAAAGGAAAAAGAATTAGTACACACTCATCAAGAGGAAATATAAGGACACATTGTAAGAGTGATTACTTCAATGTATATGCACCACCGGCTTTGACTTTGCCACAATCTTTGCAGCCCCATATCCCGACTGCCTTTCTCTTCACTGCGTACTGGACATAACAAGACGTATTAGGCAACCAGTAATGTCAAAACAGACTAGCGCAATTATAGAGAACGGAAATGGAGAAATGCAGCACAAATATAGCATATCACATCTTTAAACAAAAGAAATCATATACCTTTCCACAAAACTCACAGAAGTACTTGCTATGCTGGCTAACTTCCATCTTCTTAATCTGCTTTCGCAGACTGGCACCATAACGGGTACCTGAAAATAGACAACAAATCAGACAGGAATACAACTTCTTCAACAAATAAAAGCACATAACTTTTGTTCAACTTCAAGAGAAATGCTAAACATTCTCTTGTATAAAAGGAAGATATGAAAAAATAGCATTTTGTAAAATTCACTCATCATTTTAGCCATAAGAGAATGGGAAACTAGGACTAAAGCAAGTTCCTCAGACAAACCCAGCTGGTTCTTAAATTTAGCAAAATGTCCCCGATGGCTCCAGTAACATAAACAGTCAAGCATAGCCGTAACGCAAACTTAGATTTAGAAATGCATCAGTCTTCACAAAATCAAGATTTGAATGAGGTAATCTAGTACATACCATACTTGCCAACAATTCCAGCCTTCTTCGTCCTCTTAGTCTGCAGCAAGGGTAGAATATCAACTTTGACAATTCACATAAATAGCTTAGAATGGATAAGTTAGAGAAAACATATGAGCATAATACTATCTACACTAGCTCAACTAGGTCTAAATATAGGTCTTCCATCCAGTGGTTACAAAAGTGATCCGCACAAACTACAGAGTGGCCAGCCTCTGTCAAAACTTCAATCACAAGGTAGGTGCTAAAATGCAATATTTGACTTCCCAATCCGAGCCATCTAACAGGTTTGGATGAACTATTTGAGAAGAAATGACAACAATACGAAAGAATAGATGGCATGCACATGATATTGTTACAGTATTTCAATACATGCTGACACAGTTCATATATATGCGGTTCAATTCTAGATTTTCCCTTTTGTATATTACTTTTTTCTCAATCTTGAAACATCGCATCAAAATTCAAACATAATTTCAACCAAGACAATTCAAAGACTAAAATAAGAGACTATTCTTGGCATACACCAATGTCATATTCAAAGCAGCTACCTGATTAGCTTATTGAATCATCTTATACAGCAAACAAGATTACAAATCTCCCATCCAATTCTACACAATTTTCAGATTTTCATTTGAAAGCAGAAAAATATTCATGACCTAACAACCAAAAAGGGGGCAGTCAATTCTAATCAGCGTATAAATACAAGGCATACAACCTATGTTGCTCGGACTCTTCAAAAATGGCGACAGGTCATGCTGAATCCTTCAAAAGTAGTGCTATTTTGGAGGATCCAACACGGGTGCGACAGCCTTTTAGGAGAGTCCGAGCAAAATAGCATACAACAAGGGATGTAAATACAATATTAGGTACAGGTTAGGAAGAAGTTCTTAGACCTTGTATTTGTATTAAGAAATCCATTAAATATGGATAACTATGTAATTGCAAACACAATAACTAAAACAGGTTAGGGTTCGTTGGCAAGTTCAAAACTCATAAACTTCAAATCCTGATTACGTGATTACATCCACTATCATCAGCTTGAACCCTAAATATAATTAAATAATTATAATAAAATCTCCATTTATACTATGTTCATAACCATTTGAACAAAATAATGTGGCTTAGTGGCATTCTGTGACATAAAATCTTGTGGAAATTTGCCTTTGGTGGGGAGATGCGTCCACCCATCTTTGATGAATTAAACACTAGTGTTCCGCATGTTGGAGACCTTGTCTCTTCGCACATGCATGATCTACGAAGTGAGTAGATGACCGTAGGGCCAAGAATCGTCAAATTTCGTTGAGAAATGAAAGAGATATTGGTCCAGGAAGTAAGGTGTTTAAGACATGGAAATGTGGTGTGGGACAAATCTACCACATCGGTGGGAATAGGAAGAATTGCTCTCTATATATGTCTCAAATTGGTAAAGGGTTTGGGACCCCAAGGGGTATCTCATGTGTTTAAAGGAGGGAAGACCTAGGTGTGCTTGGGTTCAAGGCTAAGCCCACACGCGCGTCGCCGCCGCTCGTCGGGTCCGGTTCCGGGTTCTCGGGTTCTCGGGTCACGGGTCGTGGGTCTGTGGGCTGTGGGCTGTGGGCTGTGGGGACTTTCTGATATTATCTTTTGGACCAGAGAACTCTGTCAGATGTACAGTTTGATCCCTGAAGTTTCATAAGTACAGTTTGGATCAGAATTCTTTCATATGTACAGTTTGGTACCTGAAGTTTCAATATTTACAGTTTGGTCCCCGAGTTTCTGGGAAGGTGACGGAAGGCAGAAAGCCTACCGTTGGGACTGTTTTTGAGGCATTAATCAGCCATTATGGCTGATTAACTCGTCTATTAACAGCCCATTAGTTGGGCAATTGAACAACCTCCTTCATGACCTTATTCACCTCATTCATGGCATTAAAACCTGCCATTACAGCCCTCATTTAAGAGCCATTACAGCCTTGTTTGTGGCTGTTGGGCAGCCCCCCCTCATGCTATATATTGAGCCCCCTTTGGCTCAAAACAGTAGCTAGAAACAAGCTGAAAACAGACGAAAAACACACAGAAAATTAGCAAAACAGTGGCTGAAAAATCAGCAAAACATTGGCTGAAAATCAGTCAAAAACAGTGACCAAACCCTCACGTATACACAAGATATACACTATAGAGACACACTATATACACGAGAGACAAAAGAGAAGAGTAAAGAGAAACTCTTCCTTCCTATTCCATATCTTCAAAGACAAGTCGAGTCATATTTGTTTTCTTCACCAGGCTCAACTTATTGGCTTTGTAGCGTTGAGATTATAGTGTTGTTTTATCTTGGGAGACTATTGCCCGCTAATGTAAAAGCATATATACGGGGTAATCTTGTCTTAAGGATAGAGGGCTATCCTCGACTCAACACACAACGTTGTAACCATCCAGATTTAGTTGTCTCTTGATTTCAGGATATCAAGATTCAAGACACAACAACTTGCGGCAGTTCTCAACATTGGCTTTGCAAGGTGATCAAGATTCAAGGCACAACACACTTGTGGCAGTTTTGAAGATTGACCATTTATTTATCCTTTCGAACATTTGTAATAGTTATTACTTCCCGTACTGCTTTATAAAGTACAATATAAAGTACAATAGAGTATACCAACAAAAATAAAATTAATAATATAAAAATAAGACATATTATCTGCTATAACGCAGTATTAAAATACAGTGATAGTGTGAAGATATTAATTTAGTATAAGCTTACTGCAGTTTGCATCTACACAGACAACAACAACATCCTTTTTAATATTTTTGGGGTGAGAAATGTCTAGAGAATCATCACATGGCTAGTATACAGAATAGATTAATATCACTGACCTACTAAAATATTCCTGCACGTGATTTTATTTTCAATTTGTACATTTTCGGCTTGCAAATAATTTGTTAGTTGGCTAAATTTAATAGGTAACATGGTGGAGGGCCAAAATGGGGAACACAACATTCTGCTTCCTATTTTAAGAAAATTTCCTTAAAAGTGGAAGAAAACTTGAGCTTATTTATATTTTAGTTATTTTTCATGTCTTGTCGTACTCGTACCTTATAAGCTTAACTGCTTAAGAATTAGTCGCTGGTTTTGGTGAATTTAATGTTTGCAAGAAAAGAAGGGGCAGCTAGGTAGGGAATATTTCTATGAAAGAGTATACGTAATACGTCCAACGTAAGATTTCGTCTCACATTAAATACACATGAATTATTAAAATATTTTGTAAAAGTGAGATCGATCTGGCTAACTGGGTTCATCTTACATATATGTTCAGGGATTAAAATAAAAGGTTGTAATTTCTTAGCTGTGTCGTGTATTATTGATATTCCTTGAGAAAGTGTGTATAGATTTGAAGATATATATTACAAAAAGTCCAAAAAAGAAGAAAGATGAGTGATACTACCTACCAGTGTGAAAGTATCTTTATGCATAAATATACCACATGTGCTTGTTGGAAATTTGCCTTTGGCGGGAGTTGCGACCGACCAACTTTAACGGCTTAAACACTAGTGTAACGTATGTTGGAGAATCCGGTTCTTCACACATGCATGATCTACTAAGTACGTAGATAACCGTAGGGCCAAGAATCGTCAAATTTCATTGAGAAATGAAAGAGATATTGGTTCACGAAATAAGGTGTTTGAAGCATGGAAAGTGTGGTATTGTGTGTAATTCTCCCTCATCGGTAGAGGAAGAAAGAATTGTTGTGTATATAAGATTCGAAATTGGTTTGGGGTTTGGGACCCCAAGGGGTATCCCATGTGTTTAAAGGAGGGAGGACCTAGATGTGCTTCGGTTCGAGGAAAGACCACACGCGCGCCCCTTCGATATTATCTTTTTGGGCCGTTTCGGATATACGGTTTGGACCGAGAATTCTTTCGGATGTGCGGTTTGGTCCCCGAAGTTTCAAGATGTACGAGTTTGGTCCCCGAAGTTTCCGGAAAATCGAATTTCGACGGTCAAAAAGAAATGCCAAGCACTCAATTCAGCCATTTATTTTGGCAGAATTACTCCTCCTATAATGGCCAAAACAGTTGGTCTTTCTCCCATTTATGTTGGTGACTTTACTACCTCCATAATGGCCATTATTTGGCTATTATGGAGGCGCGGTTTTCAGAGCGATGTAAACAGCCCCTCCCTCACCTATATAAACACCCCCTTACACCATTGTTGAGCACTAAGACATATGCACGAAAATACATAAACAGATGCTGAAAAACAGTGCACGAAAATACACAACCGAAATAGTTTTCTTCCTACAACTTCCAAGCATCATTTCGTTACTCAATATTCTTCACGGTAGCTCTTGAGTTTCCTTTGCTCAAGGGTTCCATTGCTGTTTTATCTTGGGAGACAAATTGTCCAGGACGTATAAAGGATACATACGGGGCAATATTGTCTTAAGGACATGAGTGCTACACTCGACTCAGCAAAAATAATTTACATTTTTCCGTCTTCTACAAAACTGGAATTTTCAGTTTTTCTTGTGTAACAATTGTAATTTTCAGATTTCATGTTGAATTATTGAAATCTTTGTTTATCCTTTCGAATACTTGTAATAGTTAAATACTTCCCGTACCGCTTTATAAAGTACCATAGAGCAAGAGAAAAATCTCCCAACATCTTAAGACAATATTTGTATAGTATTACTATTAGTGTTCGAAAGATGTCGGTCAAAAGTTGTGTGACCAAATCTGGATATGGCAATGGTTTTACGGTAGAAGAGAGTGATGATGATGAACGTGTTCATGGTGTCACCGCTACCAAGACCGGTGGAAACAAGCGCTCTCGAGAGCCACGAGGATGTCAACCGGGACAAGAGGAGAAGAGGCGAAGATGCTATTCTATCTTGTAGCGAAGGCCTATATCCGTCCCGGACAAAGGATCCGAATAATGGTGAGAAGGAAATGGACACTCGGTCGATGAAGTGACCGAAGTGAGCCGTAATCCGAAATTGGGATAAGTAGTTTTTCTTACTTGTCAAGAATAAAGATTAAATTATGTCGATTAAAAATGGATTAAAGTAAGGAGGAATATGAAAATAATTTATATTCCTTATGCTTTAACAAATCGAAGTTTAATCTCATCTTCTTTTCCGTTTAAAGATTGGATTTTGTAAACGACTTAAGAAGATCCGTTCTTTTAAGTGTAATTACTAAAGTGTGTAAAGTATGTTCGCACATACGAGGGAGTAAGATCCACCGACCGTGCGAAAACCGTTACCACTCTTAAGTAAGCGCCAAGAATTATCCGGGCACCAATCATAACGGAAGAAGTCTAAAAGTTGATGACGTTGAGCCTCGTCATATTATTTGGCGAAGATCCTTCATAGGATGATATTGGACACTCGGTCATACAAAGCCTCCGGCGACGGTGAAGTGGGCCAAAAATTCCTTTGATATGATGATATTGGACACTCGATCATATAAAGCCTCCGGCGACCGGAGTGGTGCCGAATTCATTTCATAGGAAAAGTAATGGACACCTAGTAAGGTGGGCCGAGTTTCCAGTCTTAATGATCCGAAGGCATAAAGAAAGACAAGTAAAGAAATTGGACACTCGATGCCAAAGCAACCGGAGTGGGCGAGTATCCGGATCATATATGATCCGGTTACGCCCTAACCACGGGTAAGAGGTTGTTCATGTGAAGCAACACCACCTCTAAAGTAGAAGGGGTTGGAGAGGTTGTCCTCAATAGGACTTCGGGAATGAGATCACTCTAAGATGATGTGATACATGTCCCTAACTTGGTTTAAGGGACGCCTGTTGGTCAAGTTGGTTTGAGACTAGTCCAACAGTCCGTAATAACTAAGAATGGTATGGTACAAGTATGTCCGTAGCCAAATGAATGATATATTTGTAATCCGTGCATCTATGCCATCATAGATTAAGACACGTTAAATAGCAAGTCATTCAAAAGCTAACGATGTTGAGATTGTTGCCTTCTGACGACATAAACCCTCAAAATAAATGTGAGGTAGATGAAGAGGCAAAATCACCTTTCCAAATTCCGTCAAGGGAATAGCGAAAGAAGCACCGCTCCTCTAGAACTTAGTCACACCTACTTGGTGATTTGAAGTTTATACAAAATAGAGGGGGGAGACAAGTACGTTGTGATATTCATTGATGATAGTACAACGTATGGAATCCTTTGTGTGTTGAAAAGCAAAGATGAAGTTGTTGAAGCGGATAAGAGCTACAAAGCAGAATTTGAAAATTAACTAAGCCTACGGATTGAGAAATTCGTAGTGATAGAGGGGAGAATATGAACCATCGTTTATTAAACGACCGCTCATTACTCACCCTCGCCTAACGGTGTTAGCCAAGCGCGAAGTTGTACGCCCAAATTACGAGGGGTAGCTTGGTAAAAGATGGGCTACCGAAACAGTCAAGTTTGACCTAAGATCGTAGATTGCATATCCACTTTGGATCCGCAAATAACGATAGTGTTGATCGCCTCTTGGCATCAAAGAATGCTGAATTCATTGAAGATAACTTTCCTTGGAAAAGGAAAAAGGAGCAATTGCTCAAGGTTAACAAGAACCCACGAGGGCCTCGATCGTCCGAACTAGACGTTCGTATCTACGGGACTCGAAAGTTGCCGGCTATCCGGAACTTAATATTCCAGATCCGAGAACTCGGGGATTCTAGATGTTGAACCGAGACGGAGCAAAGAAGGGGACAAAGACTTGTTCCGGTCCTTCTAGCGTGTATGGTTGAGAATGAACCATGGACAATTAACAAATAATTGTCATCTCCAAAAGCGCCGCTTTGGAAAGAAGCTACAAAGAGAGAAATAGATTTCCTCATAAAGAATCATACTTGAGTAATGGTTGATCTTCCTCCGGAAAAGAACCTTTGGGTTGTGAAAAAGGATACTCAAAAGTGAGTACAAAGTAGATGGATCTACTCGACGAGTTCAAAGCCTCGGCTACTTGTACAAGTGCTCCCCTGTGAGTAGCTTAACATCTTGGGCCATTGCGGTCTTGCGTGGCATGGATGTTGAAACGGCCTTCCTAAGCTGGAGAGTTGGAAGAAGAGGATCGAAGTTGGTTTCTTCGAACCTGTTGGGCTTCTTCCGAACTTTCGATTTGGTCCCCGAAATGTTTACATTTTAGTCCCGAAAGTTTCGAGATAAAACGAAACAATGAATCGACCACGAAACATTGGCTCGAAGTTAGAAAGCCAACAGTTGGAAAACCAACGGTCGAGAGTGAAAATCATATTGAAACAAAGTCTCGATATGAAAGATATGTGTATCACGAGATGACTTCTTAGGAATTGGATTTCTAAGACATCTAATGGATCGGTCAATAGTTGACGGTCTCGTTGAAGCCACCAATGGATATGAATCATAGAACCGATTGGAATCATGGTGCACCCACGAGACAGGAGCGATATGCTCGGTCACGTGTAGTTCAATGTATTGTACACACTACAACCGACCCGGTATCGTCCAACAAACAGATCGGTTGAACTAAGGTTCACCGATGATCTTAATACATGATCAATAGAAGGCGTTAAGTCGGATATGACGATATCCGAATTATTCGCTTATCTACGGATTATAGTATTCGGATGTCCAGACGGTTACGAGAGAACACGGTGATGCAACCGGACATCGATCCGAAGAACACCAAAGCCACAAGTAAATGTGTATGGTGGTTCTTGGAAAATCCTCTAAGCAAACTTGCATCGACCGATTCATGATGGTATCGGAGTTTATCGCTTTATACAAAGCATGAAAGAAGTTGAGTAACTTCACGGATCCTTAGAGGACGTCCCTTATTGGGAGAAACCCGTGCCTTCAGCAGTTATACACTGTGGCTAGCCGGTCGGCTTTAGGAAGGACACGGATGACGGCGTCTGGACATATCTGTCGGAGACATAAGACCGTATGGCAGTTGATCATCACGGGTGTCACTTCCTTATTTACTAACTAAGGGACTACCGGGAGATCAAGTTTTCTGCCTGTCTAGGGGAATGGGCTTAAAACCCAAAATATACGGACCTATACGGTGGAAACCCAACCTTACGAACCGGAGATCCCGTAATTTGGTTCAATGGGAAAACTAAGTTTTAAAGGTTCGGTTGATCGCTTCGGTCGAAGCATGAGCACTTCGGATAGTGATTTCGAAAAGAAACACCAAATCCAAAGCCGTTCCCGCGATAGACGTTAAGTGCTATCTCGCAAGTATGGGTAAAGGTTAAGTTTTCAAAAACTCGTAATGATCCTCAACAGTTGAGGTTAGGTCTTTGAGAAACTTTTAATGGTTCCTAACACTTGTGAAGTGGGGTATAGCAGGATACCTTGTAGGAGACCACCTATTTAAGTGCGAGGACGGCCGCCTCAAATTGAACGCACTTAAGAATCCAAGACGTTGTCCATGGCCAAAACGGACAAAACATTACGAAGAAGAGAGTAAGGGAATTTGTTGTGGTGGTACCGTTGTCTTGGCTTACACTAAACACCGACGGTTCAAGACATCACGTTCACCGCGCAAGTAAGTAAGTCCGATGGTATTCAACTATGGAAGGTTCAAAGCCGAGGCTACCTCTCCTTATGCAACATCGGTCCGTCGAAATATTGTTGGAAATGAAAAGACACCATGTGAGTGCGCCAAAATCTCTTTCAAGAGGGGATTGTTGGAAATTTGCCTTTGGCGGGAGTTGCGACCGACCAACTTTAACGGCTTAAACACTAGTGTAACGTATGTTGGAGAATCCGGTTCTTCACACATGCATGATCTACTAAGTACGTAGATAACCGTAGGGCCAAGAATCGTCAAATTTCATTGAGAAATGAAAGAGATATTGGTTCACGAAGTAAGGTGTTTGAAGCATGGAAAGTGTGGTATTGTGTGTAATTCTCCCTCATCGGTAGAGGAAGAAAGAATTGTTGTGTATATAAGATTCGAAATTGGTTTGGGGTTTGGGACCCCAAGGGGTATCCATGTGTTTAAAGGAGGGAGGACCTAGATGTGCTTCGGTTCGAGGAAAGACCACACGCGCGCCGCCGCCGCCCGCCCGTCCCGTCCCGTCCGGTTCCGGTTCCTGGTTCTCGGGTTCACGGGTTCACGGGTTCACGGGTCCACGGGTCGTGGGCTGTGGGCTGTGGGTTGTGGGTCTTCTGATATTATCTTTTTGGGCCGTTTCAGATATACAGTTTGGACCAGAATTCTTTCAGATGTGCAGTTTGGTCCCCGAAGTTTCAAGATGTACGAGTTTGGTCCCCGAAGTTTCCGAGAAAATCGAATTTCGACGGTCAAAAACGAAATGCCAAGCACTCAATTCAGCCATTTATTTTGGCGAATTACTCCTCCTATAATGGCCAAAACAGTTGGTCTTTCTCTCATTTATGTTGGTGACTTTACTACCTCCATAATGGCCATTATTTGGCTATTATGGAGGCTTTTCGAGCGATGCTTGCCCCCTCCCTCACCTATATAAACACCCCCTTACACCATTGTTGAGCACTAAGACATATGCACGAAAATACATAAACAGATGCTGAAAAACAGTGTACGAAAATACACAACCGAAATAGTTTTCTTCCTACAACTTCCAAGCATCATTTCGTTACTCAATATTCTTCACGGTAGCTCTTGAGTTTCCTTTGCTCAAGGGTTCCATTGCTGTTTTATCTTGGGAGACAAATTGTCCAGGACGTATAAAGGATACATACGGGGAAATATTGTCTTAAGGACAGAGTGCTACACTCGACTCAGCTAAAACAATTTACATTTTTCCGTCTTCTACAAAACTGGAATTTTCAGTTTTTCTTGTGTAACAATTGTAATTTTCAGATTTCATGTTGAATTATTGAAATCTTTGTTTATCCTTTCGAATACTTATAATAGTTAAATACTTCCCGTACTGCTTTATAAAGTACCATAGAGCAAAAAAAATCTCCCAACAGTGCTCCTATTTCCAAACCCATTTGAAAATGAACTTACGTAGAAATTCCATGCAAGTAACCCAAAGAGATTACATGTGCAAGAAAACAAATTAGAAAATAAAGAAATCAAATGCATCTTCCTCAGTGAAGTAGTTTGGTGTAAAAACTGATAGTGCACCAAACTTAAATTCATTGAATAACTAGTTTTAATATCCGCACAATGCACCATCGGTCAACATCAAAAGAAACTAATCATAATAAATTAGCACTCATATCTAACATATAATATCACATCAAATTTAAATACATTAATATTTAAACTGTCACTCTTGCGGAGATTATCTATTTTCTCTTTATAAGTCATATTCTAATACTCCTCCTCTGAAAATTAGATAGATGAAAAGTTGTTAAAGTTCTTTAGACAGGGTTTTAAGTTAGAGAACAGATGAAGTGTTGATAAAATATTTTTAAAATGTTTACCCACTCCAATCTACGTGTTAGTATTCTTAAAAGAAAAATCTATACTAATTTTTGAGTCTTTCTAAATTATTACTCATATCTTTATTCCTCTATAAACTGAAAAGGATTTTTTTATCTTTCAATTAAATATAAATTAACTACACTCAATTTAAAATTTTATATGACAAATCAAATTTGATTTCAACATGTGTATAAAACTATAACTACATATAAATTTTCACCTCAACATAAGTTCGATATATTTATTTCTAAAATATAATATTTTTCAATTCGTATTTTCCGTTCATATCATCCAACAATTTTCATTTGTTCCCTGTTTATCTTTATTATATTTTTTCATAGCTTAATACTATTACATTCTTAATGTGAGGTTTTATTAATTTGTCACTTGACTTAATATGTTTGTCCACTACACTCATTTTAATATTTTAATATCTTTTTTATACCTCATGAAAAAAGTATTTTTTATTTTATTCTATTATTCACGATCTTTAATTGTCTAAATGTATTAATAATATGTTTGAGTATTAATTACTTAATTTATTTTATTTTAAACTAAATTCAACATATAAATATCTTGAAAGTGTCTCTATCACCCTTTTTATACAATTTATTTTTCTTTTGCGATTTTTAATTGGTTTTTCCTTTTTTATTATGTTACTAAAACCAAAAATTATCATATCTAAAAAATTTATTTGAATTCGTATAAAGTACAAAAAGTACTTTTATTATCTTGAATAAAATCTAGCAATAATATTAATTATTATTTTTATTATATTGCAATAAAAACTACTTTTATTATGTTTTTAAAAAGTTTATTATGTTGCTTGAAACTATTTCATTATTCATTTTTTGTTTTTGACTCAATTCATTGTAATATATTAGTTATGTGGTATCCGCCGCAATATAATTCTTTCTTATTGTAATTCAAATATTTTTATCATAAATTTAAATAAGTGTATCATTCGATATCTTTTTCTCCTTTTGTTCCTTTGTTATCCTTATCGTGTTATAATTTTTTTACACTGCGATATGATTTTTTATTAGCTCACAAATTAACTTATGCCTTTTTTTGCCCAAGCTATTGACTATTTTGTAATACTAAAAATTATTTGACCAAACACAAAATGGTAAAACTCTAAAATACCTTTTCGAATAAAATAACTTTATACTTGTAGGGAAAATTGTGCAAATTTTAACTTTTCTCCAATAATAGAAAAATATATTAATTGTATCCAATATTTATTATTAGATTAGGCTCATTTACCTAAAAAATGTATACAATTTTTTGAATATATATAAAAGAGGTAAGAGGAAAAGACATGCAATTATAATAGCCATATACGTTAGTGTTCCAAAGAGAGAAAATAAAATCAAACAAAATAACATAACACAAAATAAATTTATTTGCGCAATGCTTTTGAGATAGCGAAAAAAAAAGAATTATTGTACATTCTTAATATTTTCACTCATTCCTTGCACGATTGATTTGGTAAATTTCTTTATATATTTCGGTTTTCCATCATACTTGTTCTTTTTTCAAATATTCATTTCGCATTTTAAAGATATTTATATACATCGGATCTGCGAAAACTCCCCATTTGTGGAATTACACTGTGTATGTTGTTGATTGTTGTTATTGGTGGTGTTGTTGTTGTAGATCTATCGAAACTTCCATTCTGTTCTTGGAAAAGGACCCACTTATAATTCTTTAGTTACACCTGTGACAAAAGATGAATGTAACGTTTAAGTGTAACCAACTACAAAATAATAGCAATAATTTCTGCATAAAAATATACCTTGAATATCATTGAGAGGAATTTGATGTGCGTGATTTATAATCCTTTTCACCATTGTACCTGTATGACAAATAATCATAATACAACTTAAGAAACTATAGATCATCTTACGACTTGATCCTATATAATTTTTCTAAATGTCAATCACTTTATTTAATGTTAATGTTAATTTTATTCCTTTGCACCACTAAAAAATTATTATATTAGGCTCTTTGTTTATTTCTTTACTTATCCTCTTTTCTATTATGATCTAATTCCTTGCTCTCCTAAAAGAGAGTATATAAAAGAATGTGATGTAGTAATGTTTCAGTACTAAACAGTAAAATGCATTCTAAATATATGAATAAAATTGTATTAAGACGTGTAAAGAAAGAAATAATTGTACCCTTGGGAATGAAAAGCTCACAGAAAATTCTCTTGACATAACAAAATTTAAATCTGAGAATAATTACCAATGTTAAATATCCATACGATATACACGATATACACGTGTATATCCTATGTATATTGGCCTTGGGTTTGTGTAGTTGACCGTGTATATGGTCTAGATTTTAGGTAATGTTTTAGTCTCCTAGTTTAGGTAATGTTGTGGTGTAATTAGTATTGTACACTTACCATAATATTTGTATTACCATAATTGTATAGTTAGTCTAAAATAGAATAAGGTTTTAGGAGTATCTATTCAGAAAATGACCTTGGTTTATTGTGATAATGTTAGTGCCATCTACCTTTCTGGTAATCCGGTTCAGCACCAATACACTAAACATATCGAGATGGATATTCACTTTGTTCGCGAAAAGGTTGCTTGTGGTCAAGTACGCGTCTGTCATGTCCCGTCCAGGTATCAAATTGCCGACATCTTTACAAAGGGTCTTCCCTCGGTCCTTTTTGAAGATTTTATGGACAGTTTCAGTGTTCGAAGATCGTACGCTATGACTGCGGGGGGTGTTAAATATCCATAGGATATACACGATATACACGTGTATATCCTATGTTTATTGGCCTCGGGTTTGTGTAGTTGAGCGTGTATATAGTCTAGATTTTAGGTAATATTTTAGTCTCCTAGTTTAGGTAATGTTGTGGTGTAATTAGTATCGTACACTTACCATAATATTTGTATTACCATAATTGTATATTTTGTCTCCAAATAGAATAAGGTTTTAGGAGTAGAATAGGAATAGGATTCTCCTATTATGGAAATATGTAAATTGTATATATTGTCTTTCAATTAATGAAAATAATCAAGGGATTATTTCTTTCAACCAAGAAGATAATAAGAAAGCTTACATAGATTTATGTGTCATTGAAATCCACATATATATATATATATATATATAACTCAATTTTCATTTAAATTTAAATTTGAATACTATATGAATTAGTTAAACAATATCTATTTGAAAAGATAGGATTCTAAAATATCTTATCTTGTAATTATATATTTGAATTTGGAGAAGATATTTGAATTGGTTATCATTATATATTTGAGTTTGGAAAAAAATATTTGATTTGTTTGCATGAAATGCATCCTAGTAGAAGTTTAATTTGTTTCAGGCGTGGGACTCGGAGTCAAATAATTGATACACAATTTATCTTTCAATCTGTGCAATTAAAGAGGAGATTTGATTTGATTAGAGATTGATATGTATTAGCGATTATTTTCCGAATATTCACCGTATATTTTGTAATTATGATAGATGTATATTTAAGGTAACTTATGATTCTAATTGTATTATAAATCAACCATTTAAGATAAGTTAGGATTCGTACTGTATTAGGAATCAACCTTTGTACAACTATATATATTGTGAATAATGAAAGGAATCCCTAAGGAAAATTATTCTAACTTACATGGTATCAAGAGCCTAAAACCTAAACCCTACTCTTCTCCTTTCTTTTTCTTTTCCGGCCACTATTCCCTTCCCTCGGCCGGCGGCAACAAGGCAGCCACCATGTCTTCCCCCACAAATTCTGGTTCCTCCATTGGCACTTTTGACAACCCCTCTCAACGATCATCGTCTTCTTTTCACTCGGCTTTCGCCGTTACCAACACTGTCAATATTCCATGTGGACGGAACTATTCTATATTCATGCCTATGCGTACAACGTGCTCGAACATATTGATGACTCTGTTCCTCGTCCCACCAACATTACCGAACCAAAATGGCGTCGCCTTGACGCTATCGTCAAACAGTGGATATACGGCACCATCTCGAAAGACTTGTTGTGTACTCTCATGAAAACAGGTGCCACGACACGTGACCTTTGGGTACGGTTGGAAGAAATATTTCAGGACAACAAAAGTACTAGGGCCGTGTATTTGGAAGAACAATTCAACAATACGCGCCTCAAGAATTTTAACATGTCTGAATATTGCAAACAACTAAAACTCATAGTCGACCAACTTTCCAACGTCGGGACATCTGTTTCTGAAACTAAGATGGTACTCCAATTAGTTGCTGGTCTAATACGATACACTTGCAACGATGATTCAACAGGCTGACCCACTACCTAGTTTCACTAAGGTACGTTCACAACTATTTTTGGAAAAAACTCGACGTGCTAAACAAGAGGAACATAATCAAAAGGCGTTAGCCGTTGAAGGGATGACATCACCGGCGACCAAAACCACCCCGCCACTATCGCATGACCACCACCAACAGCAGTCCCACGGCGGAGGTCGTGAAGGCAGAGGCCACGGCAACAACAACAAAGGCAAGGGACACGGCAAGGGCCAACACAACCAGTGGGCTGGACAGCAGCCAGGCCCAAATCCTGCAGTTTTTCAGTGGGCTGGACAACAGCCAGCATGGGCCATGCAGCAGAACTGGGCCTCGCCTGCATGCCCATACCCGACTGCAGCAGCCCAGTTCCAGCAGCCATTATGATCGACTGGCCTATTGGGCCCTTCTCCAGCCACCAGGAAGGCCCACCACCAGCAGCAGCAGACCCACCTGGTCTCGGTCCCGGCGAGAGTAGCCCAACAAGAAGTAGCCCGCCCAGCCACCGCCCCCCACTGATTTGGGCCAGGCCTACAACACCATGAACCTTCAACAGCCCGACGAAAATTGGTACATGGACATCGGAG
The DNA here is from genome assembly GCA_034509755.1 of Anisodus tanguticus. Classification (NCBI taxonomy): domain Eukaryota; kingdom Viridiplantae; phylum Streptophyta; class Magnoliopsida; order Solanales; family Solanaceae; genus Anisodus; species Anisodus tanguticus. Next base: position 19,231,427 of record CM067551.1, on the reverse strand, counting down.
CCACATCTCACCTTACCCGATCGTCAGGTAACCTATCTCAACTGCATCGGTTAAAGTGTCCTCAATTTATTACTGTCGACAATGGTTATCGCATTCCAATTGAAGGTTACGGTAACACACACACCAAACATCCACACTCGCATTTTTTCCTAAACCACGTCCTATACACCCCTAACATTATTAAAAACTTAATCTCTGTTAGAAAATTCACTAGCAATAATTCTGTGTCTGTCGAATTTGACCCTTTTGGTTTTTCTGTAAAGGAACTCAATACGGAGAAAATTCTTACACGCTGAAATAGTGTGGGAGATCTCTACCCATTTACTCAATCTTCCGCTGTCAGACCGCAATCACCTCTATCCCTTGCGGCGATCTCTCCCTCAACTTGGCACAACAGACTCGGACACCCCGGAGACCCAGTTTTTACATTCAATGTAATAATGGGAAAATATCCCACCACTGTTTTTCTTGTCCACTAGGCAAGCATACTCGTCTTCCATTTATGTCATCAAATAATATTACTTTTTCTCCTTTTGATATTGTTCATGCTGATCTGTGGACATCTCCGATTGTTAGCTCTTTGGGTCACAAATTCTATCTAGTATTCATAGATGATTTTTCACATTTTGTCTGGATTTACCCACTGAAATTCAAATCTGAAGTTTTTGCCAAGTTCCTTGAGTTTCAAAAATTCATTAAAACACAATTTGAAAAATCTATCAAATCATTCCAATGTGACAATGGACGTGAATTTAATAACTTGGCATTTCACAATTTTTGTTCTAAACAAGGCATGGTTTTCCGTTTTTATTGTCCCTATACTTCCTCCCAAAACGGAAAGGCTGAACGAATTATATGTACCATCAATAACATGGTTCGCACTCTTCTGTTTCATGCTTGTCTACCACCGCCTTTTTGGGTCTATGCTGTTAAAATGGTAGAATCCCTTCTTAATATTTTACCAACTAGTACTCTCCAAAATAAGACCCTAACAGAAATCTTATACCGTAGGCTACCATCATATGATCACCTACGTATTTTTGGATGCTTATGCTACCCCAACATAGCCTCCACTGCACCTCACAAACTTGCCCTCGCACCAAGCCTTGTGTCTTCGTTGGTCTCTCTCCTACTCACTGGGGCTATCTATGCTATGACATTGCCACTCGAACAATCATCGTCTCCCGTCACGTCACATTTGACGAGATGACCTTTCCATTTTCAAACCTCAAAAAATTTCAAACCACCGATTACACCTTCCTCGATGAACCGAGTCTGTCTCCAGCTATCCAATTTATGTACCAACAACAACCTACTGTTCCGACAGACCACCATGTCCTGTCCCCGCCACTGTCCGGCACCTCACCAACACCTTCACTGCCTCCTGCCGTGTCTCCTGTAACCACAGCATCACTGCTGCCACATAGTCCAACAGCCGTAAACCTGCAGCCACCCAGTCCGGCAGCACTGCTTCCTATCAGTCCTGAAACTGTAACCATGCAGCCTCCAAATCCGACAAAGATCTGCTTGCGCTTCCAATCCCAACATACAGCCCCCCGCAACCCCCGGTCCGGACCCCCCACCGCTTTGCTACACATCGCATGGAGACTCGTGCATAACACGGGATCTTCAAACCCAAGGTTCACTTCAACCTCTCCACACAAACCTTATCACCCATTCCAAAAAATCCAAAACTAGCAAAACTGGACCCTAATTGGAATGTGGCCATGTGCGATGAGTTTAACGCTTTAACCAAGCAGAAAACTTGGGATTTGGTGCCTAGACCAGACAATGTGAATATTATCCGGTGTATGTGGCTATTTCGTCACAAGTTCAGAGACAGTGGTGACTTGTAGTGGTATAAGGCCAGACTAGTTGCCAATGGCACTAATCAGCAGGAGGGTATTGATTGTCGTGAGACATTCGGTCCGGTTGATAAACCGGCCACTATTCAGACTGTTCTCAGTATTGCTATGGGCATGCATTGGCCGATTCATCAGCTTGATGTCAAGAATGCTTTTCTTCACGGGGATTTGAAAGAAACTGTGTACATGCATCAGCCCCCTGGCTTTGTTCATCCGGCAGTCCCGCAATTTGTATGTCGTCTCAGGAAGTCATTGTATGGCTTGAAACAGGCACCCCGCGCTTGGTATGATCCCTTTGCCAGGTATCTTCTGCAAATCGGGTTTATATGCAGCAGGTGTGATAACTCTCTCTTCACCTTTCACCGAGGTAGCAACACCGCTTATTTGCTATTATATGTGGATGACATTGTTCTTACTGCCTCCTCTGACGGGTTGAAGAATGTAATCATTGCTCTACTCAAAACTGAATTTGCTATGACCGACTTGGGTAAGCTGAGTTATTTTTTGGGTATATCAGTGACCAGATCTGCGGCTACTATGTTTTTATGTCAGAGTAAATATGCAGAAGAGATAGTGCATAGGGCTAAAATGGCAAATTGTAAAATTATGCCAACTCCGGTTGACTCAAATCCAAGCTCAGTGACAATGATGGTGAGCCAGTTTCTGATCCCACTCTATATCGGAGTCTTGCAGGTGCCCTTAAATATCTTACCTTCACTAGGCCAGATATTGCATATGCCGTTCAACAGGTGTGTCTGTTTATGCACAACCCCCGAGAGTCCCATTTTCCGCCCTCAAACGTATTATCAGATACGTTAAGGGCACACTAGACTTTGGATTACATCTATACCCCTCTGCCCCAACCAAGTTGCTCGCCTACACAGATGCAGATTGGGCAGGATGTCCCGACACACATCGCTCTACCTCTGGGTACTGTGTATTTCTTGGGGATAATCTTATCTCATGGTCCGTCAAGCGGCAGGCCACACTATCCCGTTCAAGTGCTGAAGCAGAATATCGCGGAGTTGCTAATGTCGTTGCTGAGATCTGTTGGCTCCGAAATCTTTTTTTGGAGCTCTAGTGTCCATTACGCAAGGCGTCTATAGTCTATCGTGACAACATATCTGCCATCTATATGTCTCATAATCCGGTCCAACATCAGCGGACTAAGCATATTGAGATGGATATCCACTTTGTGCGAGAGAAGGTTGCCCGTGGTCAGGTCAAAATTTTACACGTGCCTTCCTCCTATCATCGTATGCAGACATTTTCACAAAGGGACTGCCGCGACAGCTCTTCACCGACTTCTGATCCAGCCTTAGCGTTCGACCTCCTCCCGCTCTAGCCTTAGCGTTCGGCCTCCTCCCGCTCCGTCTGAGAGGGAGTATTAGCGAATATTCACCGTATATTTTATAATTATGATAGATGTATATTTAAGGTAACTTAGGATTCTAATTGTATTATGAATCAACCATTTAAGGTAAGTTAGGATTCGTACTGTATTAGGAATCAACCTTTGTACAACTATATATATTGTGAATAATGAAAGGTATCCCTAAGGGAAATTATTCTATCTTACAATATGATTTAAAGTTTTTTTTTAAAATAAAAAAAAATAGAACTCTTTCATTAAAATGCATCCTAATAGAACTCTTTTAGGATATAGTCAAATACTTGATATAATAATTTAGTTTCGTCTAATTGCTGAAAGTGATTTAATATTCCATAGAGATACAATTGCTGAAAGTGATTTAAATTAAAAATCTATAGAAATAAAATGTTGATTTCGAGTTTCAGAAAAAAATGATTTAAATAATATGATAAAAGAAATTAATTTATTGGATAAAATATATCTTTGGGTTTGAATATTTCTAGATAATTACATGTTGCTAAGGATAAAGTTCACCACATTTTTATCTCTCAGTTCCATTTAAATTTAATGTGGTACATAACTTTTTCTTAACAGGTATTTTTGAGTTTGAATAAATTGTGATATTGTTCAAGATAAAGTTTAAAACTTGCTAAATGCGTATAAATATTCCTTGTTTTAAATTCAAAAGTTTAAACTTTATTTCTCATAAAATTTTCTGGATAGGCTTCTAAGATCTCATTCATCGTAATCCTACATTAAGAATTATGGCTACATATCTAGATAATTATACAGAAATTGGATGGGGACTAAAGGAGATATATATTACGTTTTTCTTAATTTTTTTATTTGGCTGATATTTATAATATTTTTTCCTAAAGGAAAAGGAAAATGATACTTATTTCTATCCTATTAGCTATTTACTTTACCCCTACTTTGCAGAAACAAAAAATGGTTTTGGTATGTTCCACGTTCTTTGATTTATTTAAAAAAATATTATTATTATTATTATTATTATTCCAAGTGAAATTTTTAAAAACAATATATTTATGAAATATTTAAAACTTAACTTTTAATATTGAATATTTCTTTCATTAAATAATCGTCACTTCTTTTAGAAGCCAAAAGTTGTTGTTTTATTATTTATTTTCTTTGATTTATTTTTTATTATTTTTCATCATTTTCTTGAAATATGCTATTTAATTCACTACCACACGATTTCAATTTCTTGAAAGTAATTGTGCATACTACAAACTTGTTCAGTGACTGTATAGATTAAGTTATATTAATTTAACTCAATATCTTTGTAAAAACATTTATATTAGAAAAATGTTGGTGAAGCTAGGATATGGATTCTGATTTATCTAACGTAAGAGATTTAAAATTCAGTTATACTTGATATGGATTCAGATTTATATTTCAATTCAAACTCAAAAACTTTATCCTATTTAAATTTAGTGTTATTATATAATTTATAATGTAACTAATTGTCTTAAAATTGCCAAGTGACTTATTATTAGGTTGCCACTTGGCTTAATTATATTGCAAGCACCTCTCCTATATATATATATATATATATTGCTAAGTGACTTATTATTAGCTTGCCACTTGGCTTAATCATATTGCAAGCACCTCTCCTTATATATATATATATATATATATATATCAAGAAGCCGTTAGCCCATTTGTCAGAATTATTCACTTTTTTATGAAATAATTTCTAATTTATCTCAATATTTTGTTATAAAATTTTCAAATCCTAGTTGAAGTTGGATTTTAAATTTAGAAAAGTGTTCCAAACCTGTTTACCAACTTCATCTTTATAAACCATGGTAACCAATGTTCCCATTCCTTTGGAATATCGCTTGTAAAGCATCCCAAAAAGAAAAAAAAAAGGAGCAATAGCACCCTCTTGATAGAACAAGAAAATGATGATCGAAAGGATTAGAAGAAAATGCTAATGCTACAGTACTTCACTTCTTTTCTTAAGATAATACATAACTCAGAAAGCCTTCCGAACTCTAGCCTTGAACTACAACTTTGAATGCTTTGAAACAACGGATTTTTCAAATAAAGTGCTTTCTTTTCTCTTTTGCAAAAAATGTAACCAAATACAACTCAACAATAATGGCATACCCACTGTAATCTCAAAGGTGAGATCTGGAGATGATAGAATGTACGCAGACCTACTCTCCAACTTCATAAATTTTAAATAAAATAAAAAGTGTTTATGGTCAAACGCCTACTTACTTCCCCTAGTTACTTTATGAATGTAACACTTTTTCTTTATAAGAAAATTAACATATTTTTATATTTAAATACTCTCTCTGTCCCAATTTATATGATATACTTTTATTTTTAATCATTCTAAAAAAGAATGACAAATTTTCTTAGTTGGTAATAATTTAACTTTAAACTTTACATTTTACGCTTAACGAGATGATCTATAACCACACAAATATCTTTAGTTTGTATTACACCACAAGATTCAAAAGTCTTCTGATGTACCATGAAATCATGGTATATTTGATGTCTTTTACTTACACTTTTATTTATCTTAGAGTACATTTTACGTCATTTCTTACGTATATGTGTTGTTTTTTAGGACAAGGAGTGCAGAGATGAAATGCAAGTGAAAATGAGCAAAAAGTCCAAAAAAATAACTTGCGGACCACACAAGCATTGCAAACCACCACAGGGAATTGAGAAAGTTGAACAAGACAAAAGCATGGTCTGCGAACTGCAGGTCGTGTCTGCAAATCGTAGACCAACCGCAGACCATGTCACTGAAGACTGAAGAATCGACACAACCTACGATACAAATGCAAGACCTGCGAATCGCAGGTCATGTCTGCGACATGATTTGAGGTTCGCATCCTGTGACGGGGGGGGGGGGGGGGTTTTTATCCAAATTGTGTGCACGAATTTTGGAAACTATAAATAGGTGCCTAGGATTTTGGATCTCATTATTCAATTTCAGTTTGTATTTTCAAGTCTCCAAACATTCCATTGCTCTTGTTTTGAGGCTTTTGAGTAGATTAACAACAACTTTGGATTCAATTTCAATTTAATTCTCAACAACTTTGTAAGTTACAATGATTTCATATCTATTTAATGCTTTTATTTCATTTATCATGAGTAGTTAATCATATAGCTAGAGTTGTGGACCTCAAATGGTGATATTAATGCATTGGGTGTTTTAATTATTTGATTGATTGCTTACGACGTTATACTCCATTAATGCTTCATTATGTCATGATATCAATGGTGGCCAACTTTGATAGTATTTGTAGTCCATTATTGCTTGGAAAAGAATATTGGGTAAGAAAAGTATTAATGACATAGATTTAGGAATTTAACTCCTATCTAATATCCAAAGCTAGGAATAGAATGGGTAATGTGAGATTTGAATGAGTGCATTGATTTGCACATCCTATGATGTGGAAAAGCCTAGTGATGAAATTTATCACATAGGTTAGAAAACTAGAGATAAGCCCTTAATTAGCCCATAATATAGTATAATAGGTATTCAATTGACATTAAACTTAGCCCCAATGTCCTTCGAACGTGGATTCATGTAGAACATCGCACCACAATACGAACATGGTATAGGAGAAATATGAGGTCCAAACTAAGAAGTGTTGCACCCTCTTGATTGCATTGATTCACCTAGAGGGAACACAACCCTAGTCCTTCCACAACTTAAATTTTATATTTGCAATTATTCCTTACTTGAATTAAACAGTAGAACATAATCAATAAAATAATATTTTCCCAACATCTTTAAAATCTAGACTAAGTATTGAGGTTTAAGTTTAAATTGTACGTTTTCTAGTCATATTCCCTGTGGGATTCGACCCCAACCTTAGTTGGGTTCTATATTTCTCAACGACCGCTTTACATCCTTTTCGGAAGTGTAATTTGGGTGCATCAAATTTTGGCGCCGTCGTCGGGGAAGATGGTTTAGAAATTTCTAATTTAGTGTAATTCATATCACTCTTTTGTTGTTTATTGGTGTGTATGTGTTATGACTTCGGACTTCGATTCCGATGATGAGTTCGTGGGGCACGAGTCGCCGCTATTCAACCCCCTCCACTTCAAGGAAATGCAAGTTTTCACCTCAACACCACTCTACTACACCTACTCAACACCAAGGGTCTATTTGGTGGTATTGCAACCGATGATCCAAATTGACACCTTCAAAATTTCCTTGAGGTATGTGCAACGAATGTCCAACCAAACGTCTTAAGTGAGGCCGTGAAGTTGAGGTTTTTTTCATTAGGGTCCGCCCTAACAATTTACTTCCATAACTTAGGAAGATTTGATGGGATTTTCTTGCTAAAGCACCTGACGTCTAATTAGAAGGGTGATAGACGATCTTCTCACTGGTTCGATCACAACATGGGCGGAGTTGACCGATGCCTTTCTTAAGAAGTATTTCTCTCCATCCCGAATGATATAACTCTGTGATGAAATCAACAACTTCTGACAACTCCCTAATGAGCTACTTCATGAGACTTGGACTCGCTTTGAAAAGAAGTTAAAAAATTGTCCAAACCATGGCTTGCTGGATAGTGTGCTCCTCCAAACATTTTATAGTTCACTTGGCTCGATCAACAAGTTGGTGACGAACAATCTAGCGGAGGGAGCCGTCATGGATACCTCATATGATGTGATGAGTCCTTTGGTAACAAACTAACCGAAACAAATGAAGCTTGGCATACGAGAGAGTCAGAGGTGGTTGGAGGAAGTTCTTTCAAGAATTTGTTGTCTAGAGAGACACTTAGGAGGAAATAAGAGAGAGATGAAACAATGGACAAGTTGATCACACAAATGGATCTTCTCACAAAACATGTTATAGGAGATAGATCGAAGAAGGTTAATGCGGTAGGGTCTTGTGAAGGGGGCTCAACGGATTAATAATGCTAACAAGTGTTTGATGAGGAGGCGAATTTTGTGAATAATCAAAGGGGGGTTCCTGACATAACTACCAAGGTCCTAACCAAGGAACTTGGTGGCAAGGTTAAGGAAATCAAGGTTGGAACAAGAAGCAAGGGGGGCTCAAATTGAGGGAATAACAACCAAGGGGGTTATTACAACAATAATTACAACAACCATCGAAGCGACAATCCCTATGTTCCACCTAAGGGAAGCCAACAAGTATCGAACCAACAGTCCACAAGTGACCTTGCTAGTTCAAAGATCAAGGACATGCTCTCCAAAATATTACGAAAAGTAGAATCAACCCACACCTTCGTCAAAGAGGTGAAGGATGATATGAAGAGTATGAGGGATGACATGAGTACTATGGGACAAGTGGTGACTTCATATTCCACTTCAATCAAATAACTAGAGGCCCAACTTAGCCAAATTTCGGCTACCCTCAACCAAAGGCAAAAAGGTACACTCCCTAGTGACACAGTGGTGAATCCAAGAAATGGTGATCATGCTTGCAAATCCATTACTATTAGGAGTGGAATGACACTTGAGGGTGATAAGTTGGTGAATGAAGAAGAGGTTGCTGAAGATGAAACACCTATTGTTGAGCCTATTGTGGTTGATGAAGAGAGTGTTACAAAGAATATGCGGGTTAGTATTGAAAAGCCCATTGTCATTGAAAGCACTTCATCTAGCTCTTAAAGGGTTGAAGAGAGGAACTCCCCTCGCGCCATCGTCGTCGCTCGGCTCGTCTTTGGATTTGGATTTGGATTTGGATTTGGATTTGGTCAAATGATCTTTCATGATCTGAAATTATTTTTTCCGCTGAAAAAAACATTAATTAGTAATTAATTAAATTTCGAGGAATAAAATAAAATTTCCCAACGTTCTTCTTTTTTTTTTTTTTTTGTTTCTGGAAAAAAAGGCAAAGGCCTTTCCGAACAGTCACCAACCTATTCCGAAGAGGCACCTTCGAGGCTATATAAACTAAAGCTGGCCAGTGGGCCGGGACAGCCCGACCCCGACCCGAGCCCGTCCCGAGCCCGCCCCGGTCCCGCCCCGACCCCGCAAAAAAAAAAAAAAAAAAAAATTACGGGGCGGGACTCGAACTCGGGACGGGACGAGGTCTCGTCCGCGAGACCCGAGCCCGCCCAGGCCCGCGAGACCCGAGCCCGCCCCGACCCCGACCCCGACCCCGCCTTTGCAAAAATGGCCGTTGCACCAACGACCATTTTAGATTATGGCCGTTGGCCAACAGCCATTTTAGCCCCCCCCATCCCCCAACCCCTACCCCTTAATATTTATTTTTAACCCATAAGTTATTATATTTACACTTTAACCCAATTTTTCAACTATAAATAACTCATTTTCTCTTCATCTTTCTCACAAATCTTCCTACAATCTCTCTAATTTCTCAATATATCTCTCTACAATTCTACATTGTTTGCTAAATATTCAATTTTATTTATTCATTTGGGAATTGGTAGTGAAGTTGGCAACTAGCTTGAGGATCTTCCATCGAGCAAAGTTTCAATTTTCAACCTCTCGATTACACGTCGACGTTACGTCGGCGTTTGGTACATTCATTCCTTCATTAAATTATTATTGTCTGTTTATTTAGTTTAGATCACTTAATTTTATTGTCTTTAATTATTTATTTATTATCATAATTAAAATGGAAGGATTAAAAGGTATGTTTAAGGGTAAAGGTAAGGGTGCTTCTTCTAGTAGGGGCAACCAGGGCAAGGGTACTTCTTCTAGTCATCTTATTCCTACACATGATGATTTTGTTGATACTCAACATTTTCCTACAATACCATTAGATTTAGACCAGGAGCTATTTTACGGAACTCAAGAAGACTTTAATTTAGACGATGATCTAGATGATATACCCACTAATGTTGATGACAACACACCCACTAGTGCACCTTCAACCGAAATACCTCCTATTCCCCCTAGTATGAGACGAGGTCCAAAGCAAAACGACCATTAAAATCAGATGCATGGACATTTTTTGATAGGGACGTAGAGAATCAAGTAGCCATATGTAAAATTTGTAAAAATGTTTTAAAATTTAAAACGGAAAAGGTCACGGTGGGACGGGGGATTTAATTAGACACGTAGTAAGTGCTCATCCGACTAGGTATGCCCAATACCAGGCTTCAAAACCGGGTGCGCAAACGCCCGCTCCATCAGGACAAGGTTCACATACTAATATTGTCCCGGACCAAGTACAAGGTCAAATTAACCCTATGACGGGGGGAATTGTAGGCCCTAAATACAATAAACATAGAGATAGGGAAGCAATATCAAAATTAGTTTTGTGGAGGGTTTGCCTTTTTCATTTCCTTCATCTCCCGTTTTATTCATTACATTAGAGATATATATAATCCTGCTTTTAACGGTTTTCCTAGATCAACTGTTAAGAGAGATGTATTTAAATTCGCGCATGAATATCAACAATATTTACGTTTTTCATTATATCATTTTAATGGCAAAGTATCCATCACGTCTGATATAGGTCGTAGTACTAACGGCCATGATTATTTAATCGTAACTTGTCATTGGATAGATTATAAATGGTCTATGCAAAAACGTATTTTAGCGTATAGATATATAGATGATAGGCACACTGGTACTTTTATTGCAGAAAATATTTATCAAGTGTGCGATTATTACGGAATTACCGATAAAATTATGACTATTACATTAGATAACGCTTCTAGTAACAATTACGCAATTACAATTTTAAAAAATAGTTTAACTCCGTCTTTTCCAGACCATTTTCATATAAAATGCGCGTGCCATATATATAACTTAATTGTAAAGGATGGTCTATTAATTTTTGAAGACATTCTTAGTAAAATACAATTTGCTATAAACTTTATTTTTAAAAGTAATAAAGTACAACGTAGAAAAGAATATAAAAAAATTTGTCATGATTGTGGACTACCTTTTAGAAAAATTCCACAAGAAGTATCCACTAGGTGGAATTCTTTATACGAGCAACTACTTGTTGCTTATGACTATAAATTACCTATAACTTTATTTTTTAACTCTCATAATAAAAAGCCAGCTGATATGATTTTAGATAGTGATTGGGAAAAAAAATTCCGAACTTATTGTATTTTTAGAGAATTTTTTTCAAGCAACAAAAGAATTTTCCGGTATATATTATCCTACTCTTTCAACTATGTTATTTTATATAACTCTAATATTTTTATTACTTAGTGAATATATGGAAAAACCAGCTTATAAGGCAGCTATTAAAAAAATGTTTGTCAAAATAAAAAAATATTTTATTCCTATTCCCTCTATTTATATTATTGGTTCTGTATTAAATCCTACTATTAAAATAGACGGTACTAAATCACTAATTGAAACTATTTACGATTGTATAGAAGTACTACCACCTCCAAGTCCCAAAAATCTAAATCACCCACCACCTATTGAACAAACTAAAGAAGAAGTATTGTCTAGCGTAGAACACCAATGCAAAAATATATATAGATTTTATCAACAAGAAAATGCTAGTAACTTACCAGCTTCCATACCATCTTCTTCATCTTCAATACAACCTCACAAAAGACATGCTGTTTCTGCGGCTAGTATTGAAAGCCTCAGAAATAGAATGTGCGGTCGTACCTCTACTACTAACCAAATTAGCGAGTTGGATATTTTTGTTTTGCAGGGTTCTGTACCGTATCAAGAAGTTATCAATGAAGATGGACATGAAGACTTGTTGAAATACTGGAGGGGGAATGAGAAGACCTTTCCGACACTTTCAATGATGGCTCGAGATGTTTTGAACATTCAAGCGTCGTCAACTGCGTCTGAAAGCGCTTTTTCCGAGCAGATATCAAATAGGAGACCACGAGACACTCATTAGCCGGAGACGACTTGGAAATTGCGTATTATTCGAGAGATTGGATACGAGCGGAGCGGAGAAGGTGCGGTCAACCGGAGATCAACGAAGAAGATGATGAAAACTACAACGAAATCTTAACCGAAGGTAGTGGAAGCGACGTGGATCAATTTGACCAACAAATACCAATTCCAACCGAAGAACCACATGAAATCATCAAGCAATTAGAACAGGTTTTTTTGAGAATGTAATTTTTTTAATTGTAATTTTATTATGTAATTTGTAACTTTTGGACAACACCACAAAGTTGCAATTTAGATTTTAGACAATTGTATTTGTATTACAAAAAAATCATATGTCTATTAAATAATATAAGAGGCACAAAAACGAAACCTTGGGATGTTTTTATTACACTATCTTGTTTTGTTTATTGAGTTTTTTTATACATATGTTATTTTAAAAAAAAAAACCCGCCGTATCCCGACCCGAGCCCGACCCCGCCCCGAGCCCGCCCCGACCCGAGCCCGCCCGAGCCCGCCCCGACCCGAGCCCGACGGGATCGGGATCGGGACGGGACTTGCTCCGATCCGTCGGACCCGACCCCGCCCCTTCTCCAATCCACCCCGACCCCGACACCGCCGGACCCGCCCGCCAGACCCGAGCCCGGCCCACTGGCCACTCCTAATATAAACTGAGGCAATGCCTCATTTTTAATACACTGAAAAAAAAATATCCTGCATCTGAAATTCTGCATTTTTTCACAAATAAAACTATCGAGTCTTAGTGTGTTTCGTTGCCAACTTTGAGTTCGTCGAAGTCGAAGGCGTTTGACGTACCGCTACTCCTGCGACAGGTATATCCGTTTTACCCTGGGAGGAAGTAATCCATAACCTCGGGTACAGTGAGAGGATTAAATTCCTTAAGGACACACAGTGAATTCTGTGGTCTCGGATATTTTCTTACTTCTGCATTATTTTTCCAGTTTCTGTTTTTCCTTTTTTTTTTTTTTTTTTTTACACAGGCCCGGCAACAGGAAGTACATTGCATTTAGTTCCACTTTAAAGCGAAAAATGCAGTCGCTTATGGACAATGGAGTCGTCTTGGACGCTTGTAATTGTTGGAATCAAGGTCAAGCCAAAGGCACTCATATGAATTCAGATAAAAGAACTACGTGGTTTCTGCATTGTTGAGAAGTAGATACCTTGATTATTCTCTTTTCATTTAAATAAGCATTAAATCAATTTGATTTTTGTTTTCCTTGGTAGCTCTATATGGTAGGATCAAGGTGATGCCAAGACTTTAATCATTTACTTCATCTGTTCCATAATAAGTGGTATTTTTAACTTATGTACCACCCTTAAGAAATTATTCATTCCTAGAAAATTGTAATTTTTTTTACTAACTTATCCCTCATTAATGCCTAGAAAAAAAAAAGTTATTTAACGATTCTTGATTTGTAAATAAGAATAATTTTGAAAGAATAAGATCAATTTCTTCTTAAAATTTTAAAACACCACTTATTTTGAAATAAAATAAAAGGCCTAAAACACCACTTGTAAATGAATGGAGGGAATAATATATGAGTAGTTTTAGGTTTCCGATTATGCTTGTGTTGTACTATTGCGATGGTTACACTGCTTTTTGTGATTAAGTATATATAACCCTTGAGATATAACGTTTTATACGTGCTTTTTTACTTATTTATTGCAAAGTGGTGGTTACTTGTAGCTTACGGTTGAATCTAATTTACTGACAGCAAAACACACATTGGAGTAAGCTCAGTGGAAAGATATTTTGGCTGAAAACTCTCGATATCCTCTATAAAAGTTTCGTATATCCTGTAATTTTAATATGTAAAACTCATACAGTTTTTGTGCTAAATAGGCGATATCTAACTTTTGCTAAAAGAGATCTTGATTTCTGATCGAAGACTAGAAAATCGATCCCGAAGAAGGTATAAAAAAATGTCTTAGATAGTTGTTAAATTTATGGCTGGAATCACTCAGGTCTTTATACACCTTCGGAAGGAAATCAATTCCATGGTTTATTTCATTCCAATCTTGAAATATATATACAAGTATATAATGCTAATGTTAAGGAAGACCTATCTAATTATCTTAAAATACATGATACTAATTTACAATCAGATCCAAATCATCATAAATTATGTGATTACAATTTATATGATTTGATTATGATTTGAGATAATTATGGGATAGTCCCATAATTATCCTAACAGTCCCACATAGTATTAGCGGGAGGTTCTCGTATGCCGAGACTGTCCCTGAAATCATCAAATAGTACGCGCAGAAGACCTTTAGTGAAAATGTCAGCAATCTGATAACGGGACGGTACATGGAGAACTCGAACTTGTCCACGTGCAACATTTTCTCGGACAAATAATATATCAATTTCTATGTGTTTTGTGCGTTGATACCGGATAAGTATATCGCACTCACATTATCACAATAAACCACGATTGCTTTTTCAATCAGACAATTTAGTTCTAAAAGAAGATTACAGAGCCAACATGATTCGGCAACCACGTTGGCTACCCCTCGGTATTATGTTTTAGCGCTCGATCGAGACATCGTAGGTTGTCGTTTTGACGATCATGAAATGAGATTGTCTCCCAAAAACACGCAATAACCAGAGGTGGAACATCATGTCCGGGAAGCTACCTCAATCCACATCTGTATAGGATGAGACTCGAAATGGAGGACTTATACAGATGCAAACCAAAATGAAGAGTCTCCTTAACATACCGTAGAATTATCTCGAGAGTCCCCATATGTTCTTCCTTCGGATCATGCATATGTAAACATACTTGCTGGACCGCATAAGAGATATCGGGTCTCGTGAAGGTCAGATACTGCAAGGCTCCTGCTATGCTGTGGTAATGTGTTGGATTGTTGTATGGGGTACCTGTAGAGTTACTCAATTTGGCCTTTGTATGTATGTGATGGTTTGCATGAGGACATTCCGACTTTGTCAATGATTTCCTCGGCATATTTATTTTGACTGAGGAACAGACCACCTGCATATTTAGTTACAACAATGCCTAGAAAATAATTTAAAGGACTCAAGTCTTTCATTGCAAATTTTGTTGCAACAAGAGACATAATAGACTGTCGAAGTGATGTAGATGATGCTGTGAGAATAATGTCATATACATATAGAAGGATATATGCCATGTCACTACTCTTTTTATAAATGAACAAGAACTGATCTGACTTGCTGTGTGAGAAACCCAGTTTGGATACAAACCCTGCAAACCTGTTATACCATGCCCGGGGAGCCTATTTCAAGCCATACAAAGATTTTTTCAACAGGCAAACATAATCCGGATGAGTAGAATCTCATAAACCCAAGGGCTAGTGCATGTACATCGTCTCATGTAAGTGGTCATGCAAGAATGTATTTTTGACATCCAACTGATGAATGGACCAGGATTTTTAAAGTGTCAGGCTAAGAAAAGTCCTGATAGTTGCTAGCTTAACCACCAACTGAATGTTTCACCACAATCCACGCCAACCTACTGAGACTTACCATCACCAACAAGACGGGCTTTGTATCTTGCAAAAGAGCCATCAAAATTCTTTTTATGATAGAAAACCCACATAGACCTGATTATCTTAACATTAGGTGGACGGGAAATCAATTCTCACGTCTTATTTTTAATAAGAGCAACAATTTCGTCTAACATGACAGCTTTCCAATTCGGGGGTCTGATAGGGCTGCTTTGGGATTTTTGGAAAGTGGTGATGGTTGGACTAAAGATGTCAGGTTAAAATGACATTTGGGCTGAAAAATCCCATATATGGCATGGGTTTCAATGGTACATGGGTGGGCTAAAATCGAAGACTGGGGATTATGGCTCTTGGGTATGGTAGTGGGCCGAGGGGTGGTCGAATTTTGGGCTAAGGCTGGTTGTTGGTTATTTGGATTTTTTGCAGGGTTATTGGGTCGATAGGAGACGGTATTGTGGGCCTGAAGCACTTGGTCTGGAAGCCGGGTCGGGGACACGGGCCAGTCACGAGAAGTGGACTGGGCCGATACCGACGATAAAAAGGCAGTGACCTCCACACCGCGGACTGGCCCAGTCCCATTTTGTGGTTGGGCCGATAAGGTGTAAGGATTATCTTGGGGCGATCCCATCTGATTTTGGGTATGGAGATGATGTTGTAAAATTGGATGCATTTCGGTGTCCAAAAAATCATATGAAGGTGAGGATGCCACATGAGAATTAGCAAACGGGAATCTAGACTCATCAAAAACTACGTGATGAGAGATACTGATTTTCTCATTCGTCAAATCATAATATTTATATCCCCTATGATTTTGTGAGTATCCCAAAAACACACAAGGAGTTGATTAGGCCTAAAGTTTGTGAAGGGTTGTGGACGGAAATAAGGGATAACACAAACACCCTCAAATGTGTAAAAGATGGGAGATGATGGTACAACATTTGTGTAGGTGATATGTTGGAGAGTATTTTGCTAGGGAGAATGTTTAAAAGATATGTGGCCATTTGAAGTGCATGATGCCCAAAAATCGGTGGTGTGGACGAATGCACCAGAAGAGACCTAATGATATTGTTAATTGTTCGAATTTTTCTTTCAGCTTTCCCATTTTGAGGTGATGTATGTGAACATGAAAGACACAAAGACATCACATTTTGGTGACAAAAAATATTAAATTGGGTATTTATGAATTCCCTCCCATTGTCACATTGAAAATATTTAATGGATTTGCCAAATTGGGTTTTGAGAAAAACACTAAATCATTTAAAAATGATGAAGACTTGCGATTTCTGTCCTAAGAGAAATGTCCACAGAAAATTCGAATAATAATTTAGAATAAGCATATAATATTTATGACCTGCAGAACTCAAAACCGGTGATGTTCACAAATCACAATGCACAAGATCAAAAGGCATAAGCGTTTTTGAAGTAGATAATAAAAAAGAAGTTTAACATGCTTCCCAAACACAGAAGTTTGGCAAACAGAAGAGTCCAAAAGTTTGTTACAATCAACAAAATTGTTCTTCCTAAGAGTGTTGAATACCAGTGCTCCCGGGTGTCCCAACCGATTATGCCATACTGTAGAGGAAATAGCTGCAAAGGTCGTTGATTTGGTCACATGGTTGTTGGAAGTGGTAGTGATGGGATACAAGTCCCCCGTGCTATTACATCTCATTAGTGACATTCCCCGTCTGAAAATTCTTCATAGAAAACTCAAAAGGATCAAAATTAACAGAAACATTGGCTGGGCCACCACTGTCCCGCTGTTGGTTGTTGCCGCTGCCGCTGGTGGGTTAGCCTCCACCCTTTCCATGGCCCTTTTTGCCATTATTTTTACCTTTGTTGTTGTTGCGATTTGACCCCCATTTTTCACCATTATTGTTGAGGTTTCGGTTCCTCCCGAACTGGAATTAGGTGTCACAAAATCCGCGGAATAGGAGTTGGTGGAGACAAGAGTTGTTCTGGTGGTGACTTCCTCGGAGGCTGTCTGCTTCGCCTTGCGGGTTTCTTCAAGAATCAACATCGAACGAGCCTCGTAAAATGGAGGCAACAGATTACTCTGCTGAATGAATGTAGCAACCCCATCATATTGTTCATTCAACCCTACAATCAATTGAAAAATCAACCTGTAACACCCCGTATTTTCGGACTAGGAATTGAACCATCCAAGATAAGAAACTTTACCCGAACCCGCAAGAATAAGGCCATGTACAAGTATTTAGACCAAGAAGATGAAGTCCCGAAATAAGTTAAGATTTTAAAAGTGTGACGACGATGATCGAAAATACTATTTTCGTGTGAGCCAACATAGGCTATAGACCAACGTTATATCACATGACCATGATAATGGAGATATGAAGTGTGCTAAAATGATTATTATTTAAGTGAATTTGAATCAAGAATTAATTATTTGACCAAGGTCATGTACGACCAAAGTAATCATTTTTTAACACTTTTTTCTTGGATCAATTTTCAAGATTTGGTTAGAGATAAGTCTTGGTTAAAGATAAAAGTTGGATTCCACTTCTAATATAAATGCAAGTGGCCCACTAGCTCCATATCAGATAATGACCACCGTTTCAACATATAAATTGACTATTCTTTTGAGTTAATTATGGGATTTGGTACATCTATGGATATACCAATTAAATATAGGATTTCTTGTACATTTATGTAATATAGTTATCACCGCCATAGGTCTGCTATATATTGTCTTCACTAATGTAAAATCAAGGGAGGTCCAAATTAGCAATTCATCGTAAAAATATTTTGCCCACTGTTCGTGAAAGTTACACACAAATTTAATTCCATGCGCCTAAGATCAATTACAGATCCATTTCTATGTTCTTGAATAACTTTATCAAATTCGGACTACTCTCTCAACTCGGATAGTTAGTGAATTAATTGTAGTGAAGTAAGTTGACGGAAAGCTTTAAAGAGGGAAATCAAGTACGATTCCTCGTCTATGACCTAGAAAGTTTATTATCTTGAAAGCTTTAAAGAGGAAAATCAAGTAAATTAGTGTTCAAGATATACTGCCCTAGAAAGTTTATTATCTTGAAAAATGTTTTGTAAACGTTCCCACGCCTGTTTAGCCGTGGAGTTCGGTTCTAATATGGTATGCAAAAGATCATTTGAGATAGTGTCATAAATCCATTGAAGGACTATAGCATCTAAACGAGACCATAACTTTTTGTCTACCTCAGTGGTGTCCGATAATGATTCGGAAGGGATGATATGGTCTATTACCTCATATGTGCGACAATTGATTTTGAATAATTCCGCCCAAGAGGTGTATTGCCCTTTTTCCATTTCAAGTGTTATGAAAATAAAGTTTTTGATGTTTACGACAAGAGCTAGATGAATTTTTTTTTTCGGCCATAATTTTCCACGAAAAGACAAAACAAGAATGAAAGAAAGAGAGAAAGGTGTTTTGTGATTGGTGGAATTTGAGGAGAAAACCCTAATGGTGTCGGCTAGGGTTTAGAAAAGGAGAAGAGAGAAAAAAAATAAGTAGGGATTGATGGTTTTAGGGTAACCGACGGTGGGGTGTAGTACTTTAGGGTTTTGTTTTTGAAAATTAGGTTAGGGTTTGTAGTATAACAAAACCGTAGGTGGGGCGGCTAGGGTAGGCCGACGAGAGGGAGGGGTAGGTTTAGGGCAAAAATATTTTGGCTCTTGATACCATGAAGGAAATCAATTCCATGGTTTATTTCATTCCAATATTGAAAGATATATACAAGTATATAATGCTAATGTTAAGAAAGACCTATCTAATTATCCTAAAATACATGATACTAATTTACAATCACATCCTAATAATCATAAATTATGTGATTACAATTTATATGATTTGATTATGATTTGAGATAATTATGGGATGACCCATAATTATCCTAATACCTTCATCTTTAGTATGGAGTATTTAGGCTTTTGCTTTGTTTTCCAAGTGTTGAATCTGGAAATGAGAATCTTCCTTTGATTCAATGCATCTTATTATTTCCGGTTTGTTTCTCTCAAGATATAAAATGCCCAAGTATTCTTGTTTTAGATACTTAAATTTTGACTTGCTCCCTTTTTTGCTTAAAATTTGATTTAAATCTGTTGTATGCTCTGTGCTATTTATGAGATTTTGGTTTATGCTTGTATACTATTTTAAATGTTGGCTCTTTTTCGGCAACAACTTATCGGTATGTGTAAATCAATGTATTTATGTGCCATTTCTGATCTAAAATCGAAGAAAACTGTTCTGAAATTGGTAAAAGAAAATTGGTATAGTTATATTTTATTTACTTATAGCATCTGTGTACAGGTTAGCTTTTGGTAGGGGTCATTCAGAATAGCAAATCTGGATTTCTACGTTGTTTTCAAATCTCGGAATGAAAATGTAGTTATGTAACTTTGTAACGTGAGCTACATATGAGTTCTGTTGATAATTCTTATCTTTAGATATATACTAGAGATTTGTTAAGCTTTTCTTTTGGTTTATGATCTGTTTGTTTGTCTTTTACGTCGACCCCTTGGATGTATGTTGCAAGAAATGGTTGAGGTTGCACTTGTTTGTTATATCAGTGGCTACTCTTGGAAATTATTGAATTTAAAATTATATTTGCCTGTCTTAAAAAATTTTCAATCCAAACTTTATAAGTTTACTGCAAAAAAATTCCCAATATGTTTTATCATCATGAACTGTTATCTCTAAATGAAATTTTGATATGCTCAGATTAATGCTAGCATTCCTCCGTCTGATTAACTGCGGGGGGGGGGGGGGGGGGGGAAGGTCTGTTTCCTTCCTCTTGGTTTGTAGGAATAACATATATCAGTCCCTCTTTATATATTAATTCTCAATCTAGAATGACCTGTTCTTTCCGAATGTCCAATTTAAGGCTAAAAATTTCTTTCATTTCATAGCTTTTAGTTGTCATACCTAAAATATATTATAATGTTATACAGAAATTAATGTCCGCAAGGAAAAGAAACTGTGACTTTAACGAAGATCGTATCAGTGGACTACCAGATTCCATCCTCATCCATATTCTCTCCTTATTGTCATCAAAGTATGCTATCAATACAATCTTAATTAGAAGATTTCATCACGTCAGACCATTGATCCACATACTCAGTTTTGATCAATGCATGTTTCTAGGGCACAAATGTGTCTATTATAGTTAAGTTCGTCCTGACTATGACGAGAGGTTCTTGAATTTCGTTCGTCATGTTCTTTTTAATAAGAGCCCAACTCTTCATAAGTTCTGCCTTAATTTTCATTTTAACTTGTCTCATTCAATTCGGCAAAGAGTATCCGGGCAGTATGATCTTCTGAGGAGAGAGAAAAGGATGGCCAATGAAATTGGTACATCTGAGCGACAAACTTTTTATGATCTGCCTAATTGTGTTCTAAGCAGTCCTCATTTGGTTGAACTCCGATTGAAACAATGTAAGATAAATACAAAAGAGAAGAGTGTGTTGAAGTCTCTAACAATATTATGTCTTGATAATGTTATGCTAATGGATCAATCATGGATTATATTCTATCTGGTTGTTCAAAACTTGAGGATTTAACGCTGTGATTTTGCTATGACCATGAAAGAGAGGTTATGCTCAATTAGAATTTAAAGATATTGGAACTTGGCGTTAGATGGTTAGGAACAAGGATACATGTCTTCTGTCCAACTCTCCTATCATTCTATATGTTTGAAACTTTGGAGGTGCTGGATATTACAAATGTAGCATCTATTGTTGAAGTGTCTGTAAATCGTATGGAAAATTTGACTTTAGACAGTATAAGGATTACCAAGAGATGAGAATATTCCTCCAAACAATTACAGGGGCAAATAGTCTTAAGCTATGTTCTTGGTTTGCTCTGGTACGTGTTTTTTCTCTTTCTTACAGGGACCATAGTCTCAAGTTTATAGTTATGATTTCGGATTCTATGCAGAGATAACCTTTTAGGTGGATATACCTGTTGGAAATTAGCCTTTGGCGGGAGTTGCGACCGACCAACTTTAACGGCTTAAACACTAGTGTTACGTATGTTGGAGAATCCGGTTCTTCACACATGCATGATCTATTAAGTACGTAAATAACCGTAGGGCCAAGAATCGACTAATTTCATTGAGAAATGAAAGAGATATTGGTTCACGAAGTAAGGTGTTTGAAGCATGGAAAAGTATGGTGTGTGATCAATTCTCCCTCATCGGTAGAGGAAGAAAGAATTGTTGTGTATATAAGACTCGAAATTGGTTTGGGGTTTGGGGCCCCAAGGGGTATCCCATGTGTTTAAAGGAGGGAGGACCTAGATGTGCTTCGGTTCAAGGAAAGACCACACGCGCGCCGCCGCCGCCCGCCCGTCCGGTTCCGGGTTCACGGGCTGTGGGCTATTATCTTTTTGGGCCAGAGAACTTTGCCAGAAGTACAGTTTGATCCCAGAAGTTTCAGAAGTACAGTTTAGACCAGAATTCTTTCGATGTACAGTTTGGTCCCCGAAGTTTTCGAGAAAATCGAATTTCGACGGTCGTAACGTAAACGCCAAGCACTCAATTCAGCCATTTATTTTGGCTGAATTACTCCTCCTATAATGGCCAAATCTGTTGGTCTTTCACCATTTATTTTGGTGGCTTTACTACCTCCATAATGACCATTATTTGGCCAATAATGAATGTTATGGAGGCAGTTAAACAACCCTCCCTCACCTATATAAACACCCCTTACACCATTGTTGAGGCACACAAAATATACACGAAAATACACAAGCAAAACAGATTCTTCCTACATCTTTCTAGCATCATTTCATTGCTCAATATTCTTCACGGTAGCATTTGAGTTTCCTTTGCTCAATTGTTCCATTGTTGTTTTATCTTGGGAGACAAATTGTCCATGACGTATAAAGGATAAATACGGGGCAATATTGTCTTAGGACAGAGTGCCACACTCGACTCAGCAAAAATAGTTTTTCAGATTTCTAGTTGAATTGTAATTTCAATTCTTACATTAGCAGTTGCTTGTAATTCCCGTTTCCTGCAACCTTTGTAATATCCAACAACTTAAGACAATACTTGTTTACTACAACTGCTATAGCATGGTTGGAAATATAACCGATGTTGATGGTACTGCTGCTGCCTCTCGAGGCAACGTTGCTGCCTTCCCCGCCACTGCTGCTACTGCTCAAGGCAGTAACACCGCCGCCTTCGCGTCGTCGTTGCACTCGTTCAAGGCAGTAACACCACTGCCTTCCCGACTGCTGGAGCTCCACCCTCTTCTTCACACCACCATGATCGCCCTGAAAAATTCATAGGATCAGAATTCAAAAGATGGCAGCAAAAGATGCTGTTTTGCTTAACAGTTATGGGCATGGCCCGGTTCCTTACGGAAGATCCTCCACAAGCTGGAGATGAAATGGACTCTTCGCCTAATGAAACGGGTGAAGGGGCCTTGGTATCCATGTCATTAATGGCATGAAGATGGTTCGTGACGCATGGAATCATAGCGATTTCATGTGCAAGAACTATATATCGAATCGCTTGCAGACCCTCTCTACACGGTCTATTGCACCGTTGGCACTGCCAAAAAGTTGTGGGAAAAGCGCAAAAGAAGTACAACGCACAAGATGCGGGTACTAAGAAGTTCATCGTTGGAAAATTTCTAAAATTCCAAATGGTGGACAAGAAGACAGATGATGTCCCAAGTCCGGGAATTCCAAATGATTTTACATCACCTGGATTTGGAAGGACTGAAACCAAACGAGCAGTTTTTGGTTGCATCGCTGATTGAAAAGTTACCTCCTTCATGGAATGAGTTTATGAGTTACTTGAAACTCAAGACAAAGGAGATGACCTTTGAAGATCTTGTTATCAAACTGCAAATCCAGGAAGATAATAAGAAGACCTTGCCAAAGGGTAGACAACATGCTGAGGCGAAGGCGAATCTGGCTGAGGCCAAAGGGAACTCAAGCAAGAAGCGGAAGTTCCAGAAAGACGGCAAAGCCCCCGGCAGAGAGATGTTCAGAGGTAATTGTCATCACTGTGGAAAACCTGGTCATAAGATCAAGGAATGCCGCAAGCTCAAGACTGAGCAACAGCAGAAAGCCAAGTCTAAAGGCAAGGCTCAAGCAAAAGTCGTCAAGGACACGCTCCTGGATGACATGATCGAGGAATTCTCTGCAGTGGTGCTAGAAGCCAACTTGGTAGAGAATCCGATGCAGTGGTGGGTGGACACAGGTGCTACTAGGCACATCTATTCCAACAAAGATGCCTTCTCCACGTACACACCAGTCGCTGACAAGAAGCTGTTCATGGGCAACAACGCTTCTTCCGACGTGATGGGGGTTGGAAAGGTGGTCCTGAAGATGACTTCCGGCAAGGAACTTACTCTGAAGGAAGTGATGCACGTCCCAGAGATTAGAAGAAATTTAATTTCTGGACCTTTATTGGTTAATGCTGGTTTTAGGCTAGTATTTGAATCCAATAAGTTTGTACTCACTAAAAATGACACATTTGTAGGGAGGGGCTTCGTCTGTGAAGGCCTCTTCAAAGTGAATGCCATGTTTGTATTGCGTCAAAGAAATAAAGTTGAACCTTCTTCTTATTTGCTTGAGTCTTCTAATTTATGGCATCATAGATTAGGACACGTAAACTACAAGTCTATTAAAAGGCTGGTAAAGATGGAGTTGTTGCCTTCTATCGACGTAAACCCTCAACATAAGTGTGAGGTGTGCGTAGAGGCAAAACTCACCAAGCTTCCTTTTTGATCCGTCGAAAGGAATACCGCTCCTCTAGAACTTATTCACACAGATATATGTGATTTGAAGTTTGCACAAACTAGAGGGGGGAACAAGTACTTTGTGACATTTATAGATGATAGCACAAGGTATTGTTACCTTTACTTGTTGAAATGTAAGGATGAAGCCTTTGAAGCGTTCCGACGCTACAAACCAGAAGTTGAGAATCAACTTAGCCTACGGATTAAATCCATTCGTAGCGATAGAGGGGGAGAATATGTAGCGCCATTTGAGGAATACTGTGCCCAAGAAGGCATTATTCATCAAGCGATGGCTCTGTACTCACCTCAATCAAACGGTGTGGCGGAACGTAAGAACCGCACATTAAAAGAAATGATGAATGCCTTGCTTATCAATTCTGGTCTTCCCCAAAACATGTGGGGAGAAGCCTTCCTTACCGCTAATACGATTCTTAACAGAGTCCCACATAAGGGTAAGGACAAAACTCCATATGAATCATGGAAGGGAAAGAAACCCACCTACAAATATTTTAAGGTGTGGGGTTGTCTGGCAAAGGTTGAAGTACCCAAGCCAAAGCAGGTCAAGATTGGGCCTAAGACTGTAGATTGCATATTCATCGGATATGCAAATAACAGTAGTGCTTATCGCTTCTTAGTGCATAAGTCAGATATTCCAGATATCCACCAGGGTACAATAATGGAATCAAGGAATGCTCTATTCTTTGAAAGTACCTTTCCTAGAAAGGAGAAAGACATAACCTCTCGCAAACGAAGTTATGCACAAAGCTCTCAAGAACCGGGAGTCCTTGACTGCCCAGATCTGAATGGTTCAGATCTAGATTCGAGGTGGCTGAACATCCGGAATCTAGTGTTCCGGATTCTCAGAACTTGGAGACTCCAGAGATGGATCTAAGGCGAAGTAAGAGGGTCAGGAAGGATAAATCATTCGGTCCTGACTTTGTAGCTTATATGGTTAATGATGAACCAAGGACAATTGCTCAGGCGTTGTCAACTCCAGAAGCACCGCTCTGGAAAGAAGCTATTGAGAGAGAAATAGGCTCCATTCTGCATAACCATACGTGGGAGTTGGTTGATCTTTCTCCGGGAAATAAACCGTTGGGGTGTAAGTGGATACTCAAACGGAAATACAAAGCAGATGGGTCTATAGACAAGTACAAAGCCAGGTTGGTAGTCAAGGGCTATCGGCAGACAGAAGGCTTTGACTACTTTGATACCTACTCCCCGGTATCCCGGATGACATCCATACGGGTGTTTATTGCGATCGCAGCTTTGCGTGACCTTGAGATACACCAGATGGATGTTAAGACAGCCTTCCTAAACGGTGATTTGGAAGAAGAAATTTATATAGACCAACCCGAGGGGTATGTGGAGAAGAAAGTCTGTCGACTTGTCAAATCTCTGTACAGGCTGAAACAAGCCCCGAAATAATGGCACGAAAAATTTGATAGTACTCTACTATCGAAGGGGTTCGCCATTAATGAGTGTGATAAATGTGTTTACACGAAAGGTAACTCTGACTCATTTGTTATGATATGCCTGTATGTAGACGACATGTTGATCACAGGAAGCAGTCCTAGGGTAATCCTAGAGACTAAGAACATGTTGAAATAATGCTTCGACATGAAGGATATGGGTATCGCAGATGTCATCTTAGGGATTAAAATCTCTAAGACGTCTGACGGACTAGTCTTATCTCAGTCTCACTACATCGAGGATGTTTTGAGAAAGTTCGAGATGTTAGACTGTTCACCGATAACGTCACCAATGGATACAAATCAAAAGCTTGATAAAAATCTTGGTGCACCTGTATACCAGGAGCGATATGCACAGGTGATCGGTAGTTTGATGTATATAACAAACTGCACCCGACTTGATATTGCTTACGCAATCAATAAGTTGGCTAGGTTCACCCGTAATCCGAGTGATAATCAATGGAAGGCGTTGAATCGGGTATTACAATACCTGAAATACACGTTAAATTACGGGTTACACTATTCGAGATATCCAGCTGTACTAGAGGGGTACAGTGATGCAAACTGGATATCTGATATAGAGAACACCAAGTCCACCAGTGGGTATATATTTACAATTGGTGGTGGGGCTATGTCTTGGAAATCCTCTAAGCAAACTTGCATCGCCCGATCCACAATGGAATCGGAGTTTATCGCTTTAGACAAAGCAGGAGAAGAAGCTGAGTGACTTCATGACTTCTTAGAGGATGTTCAGTGTTGGAACAAACCCGTACCTTCGGTAATGATACACTGCGACAGTCAGTCGGCTCTAGGAAGGGCACGAAATGCTATGTACAACGGCAAGTCTCGTCATATACGACGGAGGCATAAGACCGTTAGGCAACTGATCACCACGGGTATAATATCCATTGATTACATTAAGTCAAAGGATAATATAGCAGACCCATTGACAAAGGGCTTACCCAAAGATCAGATGGCTTGCCTGTCTAGGGGAATGGGCTTAAAACCCAAAATATAAGAACTAATACAGCGGTAACCCAACCTTACTAACTGGAGATCCCAGTAATTTGGTTCAATGGGAAAACAAAGTTGTAAAGGTTCAGTTGATCGCTTCGGTGGAAGTATGAGCACTTCGGATAGTGATTTCTGAAAAGAAACACCAAATCCAAAGTCGTTCCCGCGATAGACTTTAAGTGCTATCTGCAGTGTGGGTAAAGATTAAGTTTTCAAAACCTGTAATGCTCCTCAACAGTTGAGGTTAGGTTTTTGGGAAACTTTTAATGGTTCCTAACACTTGTGAAGTGGGGTATAGCAGGATACCTTGTAGGAGACCACCTATTTAAGTGCGAGGATGGGCCGCCTCAAAATGAACGCACTTAATAATCCAAGACGTTATCCATGGCCAAAACGGACAAAACATTACGAAGAAGAGAGTAAGGGAATTTGTTGTGTTGGTACCATTGACTTGGCTTACACTAAACACTGACGGTTCAAGACATCACGTTCACCGCGCAGTAAGTAAGTCTGATGGTATTCAACTATGGAAGGTTCAAAGCTGAAGCTACCTCTCCTTATGTAACATCGGTCCGCTGAAATATTGCTGGAAATGAAAAGACACCATGTGAGTGCGCCAAAATCTCTTTCAAGAGGGGATTGTTGGAAATTAGCCTTTGGCGGGAGTTGCGACCGACCAACTTTA
This sequence comes from Anisodus tanguticus, assembly GCA_034509755.1. Taxonomy (NCBI): domain Eukaryota; kingdom Viridiplantae; phylum Streptophyta; class Magnoliopsida; order Solanales; family Solanaceae; genus Anisodus; species Anisodus tanguticus. The sequence continues at coordinate 19,203,938 of CM067551.1, read as the reverse complement.
ACGGCTTAAACACTAGTGTTACGTATGTTGGAGAATCCGGTTCTTCACACATGCATGATCTACTAAGTACGTAGATAACCGTAGGGCCAAGAATCGTCTAATTTCATTGAGAAATGAAAGAGATATTGGTTCACGAAGTAAGGTGTTTGAAGCATGGAAAAGTGTGGTGTGTGATCAATTCTCCCTCATCGGTAGAGGAAGAAAGAATTATTGTGTATATAAGACTCGAAATTGGTTTGGGGTTTGGGACCCCAAGGGGTATCCCATGTGTTTAAAGGAGGGAGGACCTAGATGTGCTTCGGTTCAAGGAAAGACAACACGCGCGCCGCCGCCGTCCACCCGTCCCGTCCGGTTCCGGTTCCGGGTTCCGGGTTCTCTGGTTCTCGGGTTCACGGGTTCACGGGTCGTGGGTCGTGGGCTGTGGGCCTTCTGATATTATCTTTTTGGGCCAGAGAACTTTGCTAGAAGTACAGTTTGATCCCAGAAGTTTCTAGAAGTACAGTTTGGACCACAATTCTTTCAGATGTACAGTTTGGTCCCTGAAGTTTCAAGATGTACAGTTTGGTCCCTGAAGTTTTCAGAAAATCAGAATTTTGACGGGGTCATAACAGAAATGCCAAGCACTCAATTCAGCCATTTATTTTGGCTAAATTACTCCTCCTATAATGGCCAAATCCGTTGGTCTTTCACCATTTATTTTGGTGGCTTTACTACCTCCATTATGGCCATTATTTGGCCAATAATGGCTGTTATGGAGGCAGTTAAACAGCCCTCCCTCACCTATATAAACACCCCTTACATCATTGTTAAGGCACACAAAATATACACGAAAATACACAAGCAAAACAGATTCTTCCTACATCTTCCTAGCATCATTTCATTGCTCAATATTCTTCACGGTAGCATTTGAGTTTCCTTTGCTCAATTGTTCCATTGTTGTTTTATCTTGGGAGACGAATTGTCCAGGACGTATAAAGGATACATACGGGGCAATATTGTCTTAAGGACAGAGTGCCACACTCGACTCAGAAAAAACAGTTTTTCAGATTTCTAGTTGAATTGTAATTTCAATTCTTACATTAGCAGTTGCTTGTAATTCCCATTTCCTGCAACCTTTGTAATATCCAACAATACCAACTATAAACTGTTCTATTCAACATATGGAATATCCGTACATTTGTGGACTAGAGGGGTTATGGTGTTGGATTTTTTCTGTAATGTCTCTGGTTCAGTCTGATAGAATCATAATCATAATTAATAATATTCCAATTATTAATTATGATTATTGTAGTAAATGTAATATTTATGTATATGGTAGAGAGAATTAAAATAGATTAGAAGGCTTGATTTTAACATATCTTGTCTTATTCATTACCCCTCTTTGGAAGGAAATGATTGAGGAAAATATTTCATAATTCGTACATGGTATCAAGAGTTTAGCAAGAGATCCTAACCTAACAAAATTACCTCCAAAAATCGCCCTCTCCCACCTCCCCACCGATTTTTACATTGTCTTGTTCTTTTCTTTTCATCTCCATTATTGTTCTTCATATTTTCTTGTCCAACTTTGTGTATTCCAATCAACCATGTTTGACTCCAAAAATAATTTTCATCTAGCCCTTACCGTTTCAAACATTAAAACACACGTTTCCATCACCCTGGAGATGAAAAATGTCCACTATGCAACTTGGGCTGAACTGTTTAAAATTTGTTTGTCGTTCCCACCGGGTGATTCATCATATAATCCCACCGGAGAATGGCAAAGGAAAGGAGTTGAAGGATGATGATAATAAAGAACTCTGGGAAACTCTTGATGCCAGAGTTCTATCTTAGATTTACGCAACAATCTCTTCGGACCTATTACACACAATAATGGAACCGGATTCTACAACCACGGAGGCTTGGAATCGGCTGCGGGACATATTTCAAGACAACAAAAATTTCCGCGCTGTTACGTTAGAACAAGAATTCTCCACCATTGATATGGTGGATTTTCCAAATGCGTCGGCATATTGTCAACGCCTTAAAGTCTTGTCGGATCAACTTAAAAACGTTGGTTCGCCGGTTACCAACAATCGTTTGGTTTTGCAAATAGTTGTTGGCCTTACCGATGCCTATAGTGGTGTGGGGACACTCATCCGACAAAGCAATCCTCTTCCATTATTTTATCAAGCACATTCGATGCTTATACTTGAAGAGACAGGCTTTGCCAAAAAGGTCGCCACCGTCTCCAATTCTGCCATGATTGCTACTCCAAAAAATAACGGTACTATACATTTTGAACCCACTCAACAAAATCGGGGACAAAAAGAAAAAAATGGTAATAAAAATCGAGGTGGAAATCGCGAAAATAATAAAAATGGAGGCCACCGAAATTCCGGTGGAAGTGGTGGAAATTCCGACAGGCAGAATACCGGCGAACAACAGCAGTGGCAGCCCCGTGGCGGCCCAGTCCAGTGGGCCTGGCAATGGCCGTGGGCAATGCCACCATGCCCCTCCCAACTGGAAACTGGGCCAGGCCCAATTTTTGTCCAAGTGGAATGCCCACTGCCGGGCCAGGTAGTGTTGGGCCAAGCAGTTTTGGGCCCAGAACATTTTCCAACAACTCAGGTCACAGTCCAGGCAGTAATGGGCCACTGCCGAACCAGTGGCAGGAGGCCCATTCGACGATGGCAAGCCCAACCGACATTGAGTCCGCCATGCACACTCTTGGGCTCAACCCACCCGATGCAAATTGGTATATGGACACCGGTGCAACGTCTCATATGACGTCCTCTCAAGATAACCTCTCGTCCTATTTTAATTTGAGCAAAAATAATGGTATAATTGTCGGAAATGACCATTCTATTCCAATTCGAGGTTATGGGTCTACTAAATTATCACCACCCCAATCCACCACTAACCTTAAAAAATGTGCTTCATGCCCCACAATTAATTAAGAACTTGGTATATGTTCGAAAGTTTACTACTGGTAATTGAGTGTCTGTTGTATTTGACCCTTTTGAATTTTCCGTAAAGGATTTTCAGACGGAGACAATCTTAATGAGATGTGATAGTCAAGCGGAGCTATATCCAATCACTTCACTCATTCAACAATCCAAGTTACCATCTACTTTTGCAGCTTTCAACCATTCATTATGGCATGAATATTTGGGGCATCCGGAGGCATCTGTTTTAGCCTCCCTCAAACAGAATAATTTTATTTCTTGTATTCAAACACGGACTTTGGATAAATGTCGTTCATGTCCATTGGGTAAACATGTTCAATTGCCATTTACTTCATCTAATTTATGCACTTTATTTCTATTTGACATTATACATTGTGATATTTGGACTTCACCCGTTTTGAGATCTTCAGGCCATCAGTATTACTTGCTATTATTAGATGATTACTCAAAATTTTTGTGGACTTTTACCTTGTCTAAAAAATCACAAGTCTTTTCCACATTTCTAAAATTTAGAGCATTCATCCGAACTCAATTTGAACGGGAAATAAAAAATATCCAATGTGATAATGGTTGGGAGTTTGATAATCGGCAGTTTTGGGATTTTTTTAACTCTTATGGTTTGAATTTTTGACTTTCCTGTCCAAACACCTCTTCTCAAAATGGAAAGGCCGAACGTAAATTCCGAACCATAAATAACATTGTTCGAACTTCCCTTGCCCATGCCTCATTACCCCCCTCTTTTTGGCATCATGCACTTTACATGGCTACATATTTATTGAACATACTCCCTCACAAAAACCTATCCTATCAGGACCCCCTCAAAATACTCTATTTACAGGACCCCTCATATACACATTTATGGATATTCGGGTGTTTATGTTATCCCCCTTTTCATTCCACCACAATCAATAAACTCCAACCCTGGTCCACACCTTGTGTTTTCTTGGGATATCCGTCTAATCATCGGGGATACATGTGTTATGACCTCTCCTCAAATAAAATACTTGTGAGTCGTCATGTCATTTTTAATGAAACAAATTTTCCGTTTGGTAAAATTCACATGTCCGGACCCTCCACCTATGCATTTTTAGATGATGGATTGCCCCCGTACCCCATATTTTTTTAGAATCTACTGTTTCATCCGGCCCACAAAATTTGGACCACGAAACAGTGGCCCAGTCACATGACACCATTGCCCAGCGAACTGGGCCGTCTGTTTTGAGCCCAAATATTTATGGGACAATAACAGTGGCCTAGCCGCAGCACAGTGGCCTAGCCGCAGCACAGTGCCCAGCGAACTGGGCCTAATCTTGCTAGCCCACTGCCCATTGCAATATCCGTCCCTGGCAGTGGCTTAGGCCAAAGCCAGTCCCCTACCAACTGCCAGGCAGTGTTTTCCAACCCACCGGCCCACTTGAAAATTCAACCCATCGTCCGGTCACCCGTAGTCAACATGACATTGTCAAACCCAACACAAAATATAGCCTACACACCCAAGTCTCAAAATCACATTTACCTCGCAATCATGTGTCTGCACTTAGTGACCCAAATTGGAAAATGGCTATGGATGATGAATTTAATGCTCTTATTAAAAATAGGACGTGGGAGTTAGTACCTCGTCCTTCTAATGCCAATATAATTCGGTCTATGTGGATTTTTAGTCACAAGGAAAAATCTTATGGTACTTTTGAGAGGCATAAAGCCCATTTTGTAGGTGATGGAAAGACACAACATGTTGGTGTAGATTGCGGGGAGACGTTCAGTCCGGTGGTGAAACCAACAACTATAAGGACGGTCCTCAGTTTGGCTCTCTCAAAGTCATGGCCACTCCATCAGTTGGATGTCAAAAATGCTTTTCTTCATGGCCAACTAAATGAAACGGTGTACATGCATCAACCACTGGGATATCGGGACTCTAGATATCTAAATTATGTATGCCTACTCAAGAAATCACTTTATGGGCTTAAACATGCTCCCCGGGCCTAGTACAAGCAGTTTGCGAATTTTGTTTCACATATTGGGTTTTCTAACAGCCGTTCTGATCACTCACTATTTATCTACCGACAAGGTAAAAATATTGCTTATCTTCTATTATATGTGGATGATATAATATTAACAGCCTCATCAGATGCTCTTCGCAAGTCCATCATGTCACAACTTGCCTCAGAATTTGCAATGAAAGATCTCGGCCCTCTTCACTACTTTCTAGGCATAGCGGTGACACACCATGCAGGTGGGTTATTTTTATCCCAAAAGAAGTATGCAACAGAGATTGTTGAACGAGCTAGAAAGTCCTCTTGCAAACCATCCACAACACCAGTAGACACCCAATCCAAATTGAGTGCATCCTTTGGCAAGCCTTTTGCTGATCTATCTCGTTATCGCAGCCTTGCGGGAGCCTTACAGTATCTTACTTTCACCAAGCCAGATATTTCCTATGTTGTGCAGCAAATATGCCTCTTCATGCATAATCCGATGGATGATCATATGCATGCACTCAAACAGATTGTGAGATATATTCAGGGAACTCTAGATTATGGGTTGCCCTTATACTCATCATCGACTTCTACCCTGGTATCCTACACCGATGCAGACTGAGGTGGATGTCCAGACACCAAACGCTCTACATATGGGTATGGTATTTTTCTTGGCGATAACTTGGTTTCTTGGTCCTCCAAAAGGCAAGCCACACTGTCCCGCTCTAGTGCCAAAGCAGAATACCGAGGGGTCGCCAATGTAGTGCGGAATCATGTTGGCTTCGAAATCTACTCCTAGAACTCCATTGTCCAATTTTGAAAACCACATTGGTCTATTGTGATAATGTTAGTACTATCTATCTCTCAGGAAATCCGGTGAACCATCAACGCACTAAACATATCGAACTAGATATTCACTTTGTTCGTGAAAAGGTGGCTCGCAGACAAGTGCGTGTCTTACATGTCCCATCACGCTACCAGATTGCGGATATCTTCACTAAAGGTCTTCTGCTGATACGATTTGAAGATTTTCGGGACAGTCTCAACATTCGTCTCCCTCCCGCTTCGACTACGGGAGAGTGATATAATCATAATCATAATTAATAATATTCCAATTATTAATTATGATTATTGTAGTAAATGTAATATCTTATGTATATGGTAGGGAGAATTAGAATAGATTAGAAGGCTTGATTTTAGCATATCTTGTCTTATTCATTACCTTAATTTATACTTGTAATATTGATATATGTACCACATCTTTGGAAGAAAATGATTGAGGAAAATATTTCATAATTTCTACAAAGTCATCAATCAATATTTCATGTACATTATGCAATCAGCTTTTTAATGCTTTTGTTATTACCTTGTGGTAGTCATCACACTGTTGATTAAGTCATGATCATGATTTTGTGCTTTCTATTTTCTTTAGAAAACGTATTTTAACTAATGTTTTGAAATACACACCAAATTTGTGTATTGGATCAAATGTGTTTGAGCTTAATTTGAACTTACAAACAATATGTTTTCATGGTCTACGTATGCATTGTTAAAATAAGTAGATAGAGAATACTCATGTTTCACATAGCAACAACGAATTCTAACCAAGGGCTTGAATAGCTTAATACAAAAATCTATTTATTTAGTTTCTTTAACTTTGGTCTGCCTAGTTATTTTCTTCGTGGCAGTTGACAAATCAGCCGTCTCCGACCTTCAGCTGCAGATCCCTTCATCTTCAATTGGATTCTGTGAAATGGCACCTACCAGGAATTTTGAACTTGCTGAAGCACTGTCCTTGCTTGGAGAATCTTATCATCGAAATAACTTCTTACTATGAATCTACATCCCGAGTATACAACAACAAACCCAGTATAATCTCACAAGTGGGGTCTGAGGAGGGTAAGATGTACGCAACTATATCTCTACTTTTGTAGAGAGGTTGTTTATTATTGACCCTCGGCAACCCTCCTGACAAAATTTAATTGTTTAATTGCTCTTTTTGTTAACTGTGTTCTTTGCAATATTTGATTGGAACCTATCATCATGGACACTAAAGATTTATCAACACTTTAGTGTCAGACACTGATCGGACACTAACCGTACCGACTGGGATGTGTTGAACACTAACTATGACATTTTCCTTTTTCTAAAAACATTTTTTTTCAAATTTCATATACAATGTTTCTACTATGAAATGTTTGCGTCTCTCTACTATATGTAAACAAGGATAATTTTTCTTAATCTCCCTCTTCTTTTTATTTGGGAGTCATGAGAAACGATCAAGTAAAAACGTAGTGTAAGAATATTTTCCTCAATGATTACATTTCAAAAGTGTGGTAATTATATCCAAAATACAATAATCATCTAAGGGTAGTCTTCATCTAAGGCTAGGATTAGGCTAGGATTAAGTCATTAATTGACTAAAATATATATCTACCATATATACAATATACTATAATCAATTACAATATTATTCTATCAAGTAGGTGTTATTAATCTGTATTCCAAAAACCAGTAAACAATAATAATTGAAAATGAACAGAATCAGTGTTGGAAAAATAAAAATATTTTTCAGAATATAATCGAGCCCACTTAGTTCAAAGTGTGTCCTTAAGGAAATTATTCCCCTCACACAAAGACTCGAGGTTGATGGAATATCCCCTCCCAGGATAGAACGATTATCTTACCGAATAGTAGTACTCCAAATTCAAATAGCGACGAACCACTCAACAAATAAAGATATCACACAGAATTTGTTTATGCAGAAGAAGAAGAAGTTTGTGTTGTTCAGAAAATTCGTAAGTAAAATTCTGAGGAATCAAACGAATTTATAGCCATGGAAGTACTGTTTCTGAAGGTTTGCAACCTTTCTGAACAGCCACTGAAAACTAGTGGGAAATTTAAATATGAAAAGAAACCGGGTCGCGGGTCAGGGTCACTAACGGGTAGGATTGGATAAGTTAATTAATTTAATTAAATAATAATTAATTAAATAATTAAAAATTAAAGAAAATTTGGTCCAAAAAGATTATCAATCAATCAGATCATTTGACCAAATCCAAATCCAAATCCAAATCCGAAGCCGAAGCCGAAAGCCGAGCCGAGCCGAGCCGCCGAGCCGAAGCCGAGCGAGCCGAGCGAGCGACGACGATGGCGCGAGGGGTCCTTGCCCCCTCAACCCTTTTACTGACAAGAAGGAGTAATTCTACTTATAAGTAGAAGAACTTTTCTTTCCACTACCGATGTGGGACAAATGCTTATTTTATAAAGCAAGAGGGAACTCCCACTTTTCTTTCCACTACCGATGTGGGACAACTCCCACTTTTCTTTCCAATCATTTCCCATTCACCAATATCAATACCCAACAATCCCCCACATGAATGGGGAATGGCTATAATATAAAAGAATGCGCGGACAAGTGTGATATACAAGCGAGAATTGACTGCATCTGGATAAGTAGGTTTCCCTTTGAACTTTCCGTAGTGAACTTATATCGGATATACTCAATCAATCGGTAGATTTGATATCTTTGAACCGTCGAACTTTGTTGTATACCTAGACAACATAAGTCACACAATCAACCCTCAACCGTTTATGGTTCTCACGGTTGTGTTCGTTTCGGCCATGAACACCTCCTGGTTTCATGAGTGTGTAGAGAATGGGCCTTTACTGTCATTCCTCTTTAAAGCGGCTTACACTTAACACTCACATAGGTGATTTCTAAACATGTGGTCCTATAACCACATTATCTGGTCATACACTGCCAGATTTAGATAATCATTAAAGAACCTTAATGCTTTATTAACTCATTAACAAGACATAAGGTTTTATCCTTATTTCTGAACATTGTCTTCATCCGAGAATGGGTTGAGTTATTTGACAATGTTGAACCGTCAGTCACAACTTTGTTTGATCTCCTTGAACCTAGCTCTTGGGATCTCCAGTCTGCTAGGTAGAGTTACCGCCATGATGACTTGTCCTCGGCCTTAACCCCATTCCCATTGATGATCTACTAACTCCCTCTCTAGATAAGCCTTTTGTAAGCGGATCCGCTACGTTATCTCTTGACTTTACATAGTCAATCGTGATAACGCCACTAGAGAGGAGTTGTCTAACGGTATTGTGTCTTCGTCGTATGTGACGAGATTTTCCGTTGTACATTACACTCCCTGCCCTACCTATTGCTACTTGACTGTCACAATGTATACATATAGGAGCCAAAGGTTTGGGCCAGAACGGAATATCTTCTAAGAAATTCCGGAGCCATTCAGCTTCTTCACCGCCTTGTCTAAAGCTATAAATTTAGATTCCATTGTAGAGCGGGCGATGCATGTCTGTTTTGATGATTTCCAAGACACTGACCCACCCCCAATTGTGAAAGCATAACCACTCGTGGATTTAACTTCAAATGATCCGGTGATCCAATTTGCATCACTATATCCTTCGATCACGACGGGATATTTGTTATAATGCAAAGCATAGTCTTGGGTGTGTTTTAAATACCCCAAGACTCGTTTCATTGCCATCCAATGAGTTTGATTGGGATTACTCGTGAATCGACTCAAACTTTGCCGATAGCACATGCTATATCTGGTCGTGTACAATTCATAATATACATCAAACTTCCCAAAACTCGTGCATAGTCCAGTTGTGAGTCACTTTCACCTTTATTCTTTTGAAGTGCAAAACTTACATCAATTGGAGTCTTTGCAACATTGAAATTTAAATACTTAAACTTGTCAAGTACTCTTTTAATATAATGAGACTGCGATAATGCTAGACCTTGTGGAGTTTTATGAATTCTGATACCTAAGATCAAATCAGTAACTCCTAAGTCCTTCATATCAAATTTGCTAGCCAGCATACGCTTCGTAGCATTTATATCGGTAATATCTCTACTCATTATCAACATATCATCAACATATAAACAAACAATGACTTCATGATTTGGAGTATTTTTAATGTAAACACATTTGTCACACTCATTAATCTTAAATCCATTTGCCAACATTGTTTGGTCAAGTTTCGCATGCCATTGTTTGGGTGCTTGTTTAAGTCCATAAAGTGACTTAACAAGTTTGCACACTTTCCTTTCTTTACCAGGAACCACAAAACCCTCAGGTTGTTCCATGTAAATTTCTTCCTCCAATTCTCCATTTAAGAAAGTTGTCTTGACATCCATTTGATGGATCTCAAGACCATATACGGCCGCCAGTGCCACTAACATCCGAATAGATGTTATTCTTGTTACCGGCGAGTATGTGTCAAAGTAATCAAGGCCTTCTTTTTGTCTATAACTTTTGACCACAAGTCTTAACTTATATTTGTCAATAGTGCCATCAGCTTTCATTTTCCTTTTAAAAATCCATTTTGATCCTAAAGGTTTATTTCCAGGAGGAAGATCAACCAATTCCCATGTATGATTGTTCAAAATTGATTCAATCTCACTATTGACTGCCTCTTTCCAAAATGCTGAATCAGAAGAAGACATCGCTGCTTTAAATGTTTGAGGCTCATTTTCAAGCAAGAATGTCACAAAATCTGGTCCAAAGGAAGTAGATGTCCTTTGACGTTTGCTACGCCTTGCATCCTTTTTACTTGGTGTATTTTCCTTTGGTTCTTCCCGCGGTCGTTTAGATCTTTCACTTGACAACGCACATTCAGTTTTATACGGATAAATGTTTTCAAAGAATTCAGCATTATCAGATTCAATTACCGTATTAACATGTATTTCGGGATTGTCCGATTTGTGAACCAAAAACCGACAAGCTTTGCTGTTTGTAGCATAGCCAATAAAAACACAATCCACGAGTTTTTGGTCCGATTTTTACCCTTTTGGGCAAAGGAACTTGGACCTTTGCTAAACACCCCCACACTTTGAAATATTTCAAGTTGGGTTTTCTTCCTTTCCGTAGTTCATATGGAATAGATTGTGTTTTGCTGTGGGGCACCCTGTTGAGTATTCGGTTAGCTGTAAGGATAGCTCCCCCCACAAGCTTTGCGGTAAACCGGAACTTATTAGTAAGGCATTCATCATTTCCTTTAATGTTCGGTTTTTCCTTTCCGCAATTCCATTTGATTGTGGTGTGTAAGGGGCAGTAGTTTGATGAATAATTCCATATTCTAAACATATCTCTGCAAAAGGAGATTCGTACTCTCCACCCCTATCACTTATAATCATTTTTATCTTTTTATTCAATTGATTTTCCACTTCGTTTTTGTATTGCTTAAATGCATCAATTGCTTCATCCTTACTATTAAGCAAATACACATAACAATATCGAGTGCAATCGTCAATAAAAGTTATAAAATACTTTTTCCCACCGCGAGATGGTATTGACTTCATATCACATATATCGTGTGAATTAAGTCTAAAGGATTTGAATTCCTATCAATAGACTTATATGGATGTTTAACAAACTTAGATTCAACACAGATTTCACATTTAGATTTATTACACTCGAATTTAGGCAATACTTCTAAATTAATCAATTTTCGCAAGGTTTTGTAGTTGACATGTCCTAAACGAACATGCCATAAATCATTTGACTCCAATAAGTAAGACGAAGCTGAATTCTTATTAATACTGTCAACAACCATTACATTGAGTTTGAAAAGGCCCTCGGTGAGGTAGCCCTTTCCTATGAACAAATCATTCTTACTTATTACAATTTTCTCACTAACCAACACACACTTAAACCCGTTTTTGACGAGTAGTCTGGCTGAAACTAAATTCTTCCGAATTGTTGGAACGTGCATAACATTGTTGAGAGTCAGGACCTTGCCGGAAGTCATCTTCAGAAGTATCTTCCCATATCCTTCAACCTTGGTGTTGCAAGATTTCCCATAAAAAGCATACCTCTTCGGGTCCAGCGGGAGCATAGGTTGCAAATGCTTCTTTTGTAGCGCAAACATGTCGAGTGGCACCAGAATCAAGCCACCACTCCTTTGGGTTTCCAACCAAATTGCACTCCGATAGCATTGCACACAGATCATCCATATCATCATTCTTTTCCACCATATTGGCTTGTCCTTTTCCCTTGTTCTTTTTCGGGATACGATAATCTGGGGCTTTGTGGCCAGCTTTCCCACAATTAAAGCAGTTGCCCTTGAACTTTTTCTTGTTGGAATCCTTCTCCTTTCCAGAAGGCCTCTTCCTTTTCTTGTTCTTTTTCAGAGCAGCATCTTCAACGATGTTTGCCCCTTCAATTGGTGAAGTCTTACGGTACCTCTTCTCAGCGGTTTTGTTATCTTCCTCGATCTTGAGACGAATCACAAGATCTTCCAACTTCATTTCCTTTCTTTTGTGCTTAAGATAATTCTTGAAATCTTTCCATGAGGACGGCAACTTCTCAATCATTGTAGCCACTTGGAATGCTTCATTTACTACCATACCTTCAACAATAAGGTCATGGAAGATAAGTTGAAGCTCTTGAACTTGGGTTCCAACGGTTTTTCCATCCACCATTTTGTAGTCTAGGAATTTGGCAACCACAAACTTCTTCAAGCAAGCATCTTCAGTTTTGTACTTCTTTTCAAGTGCACTCCATAGTTCTTTGGAGGTCTCTACTGCACTGTAGACGTTGTACAAGTCATCTTCTAAGGCACTCAAAATGTAGCCTTTGCACAAAAAATCAGTCTGTTTCCAAGCCTCAGTAACCATGAACTATTGGTTGTCAGGCATGTCGGCGGCAGACACGGGAGGGTCCTCATCGGTGAACTTTTGCATACCAAGGGTGGTAAGCCAAAAGAACATTCTTTGTCGCCATCCTTTAAAGTTGGCACCGGTGAACTTCGCAGTTTCTCGGCCCGGTGGCACAGCGGTACGGGTTGTAGGAGTAACCGCTGGTGCAGTATTTGCAGAGGTAGTTCCAGTCTCAATTGCCATTATTTGTTTGTCACTATCAAATCGACAAACTGTTTTAGTTAATAAAACCAGAATAGCAATTCAATCACAGACTTAAACGATGAAGATTTTATTTCTTCAAATCGCAGTATAATTATGAAACTTTAGTATTCCAACGAAGTTTTTATATCTTCGAGTCAGAATACTAATATTCATATGGAGTAGAAAACTACACAAGTTTTAATCTCCAAACCAGAATACAACAACGATGACGTTTTTTTATGGTCTTCAAAACATTGTACAAGTATGAACTTTAATATTCCAACGAAGTTTTTATGTCTTCAAGTCAAAATATGAAATTTCATACGGAGTAGAAAACCACACAGGTTTTAATCTCCAAAACAAAATACAGATTAATCAAAAATATAATTTCCTTAAGATTGTTATTAATCTGTATTCCAAAAACCAGTAAACAATAATAATTGAAAATGAACAGAATCAGTGTTGGAAAAATAAAAATATTTTTCAGAATATAATCGAGCCCACTTAGTTCAAAGTGTGTCCTTAAGGAAATTATTCCCCTCACAGTACTCGAGGTTGATGGAATATCCCCTCCTAGGATAGAACGATTATCTTATCAGAATAGTAGTACTCCAAATTCCAGTAGCGACGAACCACTCAACAACAGTATATCACACAAAATTTGTTTATGCAGAAGAAGAAGAAGTTTGTGTTGTTCAGAAAATTCGTAAGTAAAATTCTGAGGAATCAAACGAATTTATAGCCATGGAAGTACTGTTTCTGAAGGTTTGCAACCTTTCTGAACTGCCACTGAAAACTGGTGGGAAATTTAAATATGAAAAGAAATCGGGTCGCGGGTCAGGGTCACTAACGGGTAGGATTGGATAAGTTAATTAATTTAATTAAATAATAATTAATTAAATAATTAAAAATTAAAGAAAATTTGGTCCAAAAAGATTATCAATCAATCAGATCATTTGACCGAATCCGAATCCGAATCCGAATCCGAATCCGAATCCGAATCCGAAGCCGAAGCCGAAGCCGAAGCCGAAGCCGAGCCGAGCGACGACGACGACGGCGCGAGGGGTCCTTGCCCCCTCAACCCTTTTACTGACAAGAAGGAGTAATTCTACTTATAAGTAGAAGAACTTTTCTTTCCACTACCGATGTGGGACAAATGCTTATTTTATAAAGCAAGAGGGAACTCCCACTTTTCTTTCCACTACCGATGTGGGACAACTCCCACTTTTCTTTCCAATCATTTTTCCATTCACCAATATCAATAACCAACAGTAGGACCTCATGTTTTCTAAGGGTGTGTTTGGTATGAAGAAAAATATTTTTCTGGTAAATTAGTAATTTCTTTTTACTTATTTTCTAGTGTTTAGCACAACAACATACCTAGAGTGATCCCACGAGTGGAGTCTGGGGTGGGTGAGGTGTACGCAGTTATTACCCCTCTTTGTGGGGTAGAGAGGTTCTTTCTCATATTAACCATTTGCTAAAGAAAAACGTTTATCAAAACAGATTTGAAAAATACAAGACTAAAGAAGCTATGGTGAAAATATCAGAGAAATGAAATATTGACAACAAAAATAGTAAAAGATAACCTTATTTTCTAGTATTTGATAAGAAAGTAAAAAGATAATGTTCCAAGAGTATTTATATGTAATCTAGAAAAATACTATGAGAGTGGTGTGGTGTGAGAGGTGGGGGGGGGGGGGGGGGACAGGGGGTGGGTAGAGATAATGAACTTGTAATGCTACTTATGGAAATTGTTTTCCCTATTTCCACTAGTAAAGTTATTTTTCTAATAATTAAGGAGCTTGTTTTTCTAGAGAAAATATTTTTCAAAACATTATTATCAACCAAACATGAGAGTGTCTAACTTGTAGGCAACAATAAATAATTTGACTAAAAGCCCTAATTAAATAAGCCTAACACTTAATAAAGACAAATATGAAAAAATAAGATTAATTATTTCTTGATTTGGTAGGTAAAAGCTCTTTTTTATTCAAAAAATAAAAGCTATGGACACTCTTTTTAATCCGGAGGGAATACTAAATCTCTTTTTCTTTCCAAAGACCAAAGAACATTATTCAAGTTGGAAACTTAATTTTTTGAACTTGTATGTTTTTTATATGTATTATTTGAGAGTAACTATAGATGTGTTCTCATCTCGAGTTACCCTAGCAATTTGCATTTTTTAGTCCTTGTCACTGTCCGTTATACTTGGGTTGGTACAACTCTTAATGGGAGATTCGCTGTTGTGCTTTTTCTAGAACGCAGTCTCGTGGATTCACTCATATGAGTTTGATGCGGATGAATATTGAAATACGGTAGATACTCCTGTCCAGTGCTTGACTCATCACCTCAAGACGGTGGAGGTAGCTGATCATGTAATGGAGAAACATGTGATTCAGTTTCTGGAATATTTGCTCGGCCATTCCGTGGTGTTAAAGAAAATGATGATATTAGCAGAAAATGAAAGGACAATGAATATAAAGAGAGGCTGACAAATGCACCAAATGCCACTGTTTTTGCTGCAGTGCTCTTCTACTGAGGTGAACCCTTCAGACGTATTTGCCTAGATACTTTTAGTTTGAATAGTTTGTTTCTGGGAACAAACAGTTAGTTGATCTCGATCTAAATAAGTTAAACTCGTGATAATAATGTGCACAATGAATTGTCTGTAATAACTGTTGAAGGACTTTTCTGTTGGATGTTACAGAGCTTTTTCTTTAAATTATTTTTGTTAGTGAAATTGGCTTTACATGAGGTCCTAGAAGAGGAGAAAGCTAGATTGATGGGCTTTCTATTAGTTGTGCAGTTTTCTACTTCTTAAAAATCATTAAGCAATGAGAATTGAGAAGTGACTATCACTGGATGCAAGATTGTCCTCAGGACTATATTTTTAGCTGTTAGGCTTTTCATTTAGGCTTTACTTCTATCCAGATACTTATTTTGTTCAAACATATAGTGCATGTATATAAATTTCAGAAGTTTTTACATTTATATATATATACACATACACATACATGCGTTTAATAAAAAAAATTCACAATAATATTAGCATGTTTAGCCAAGCTTCTTGGTAGCTAAGTGTTTTTCATTATGAACTAGAGCAACATAAAAAGGGTTAATTTCATGTTTATTTGTAATATCATTGGTGAATCACTCATGAATTTTGTTCATCTATATTAGCATGTCATGATTTATTTCAAAAAAATGACTTTGTGGTAAATAAGGGCTACTATTTGTTCTTTCCATTGACAAGAATATTGTTTCAATTTGCTCTTTTGGACATTGCATCACTAACCACTTTTCGGCCTTGTTTCATGTTTTTAGTCAGCATTGTCACCTCTTGAAATTTTCTGGCATGATGAACACAAAGCCAATGTCTTTGTCTTGGAAAGTGGAAGATGAAACGGTGTCGTCCGTTGATCAATCTTGAATGATCTTTAGCTTTTGCAACTCTTTCTTTAGCTTATTATTTTCATCATTCAGACTTTGACATCATTTCTTTAAAAACTCATAGTCCACTTCTGTATGCTTCAATTTAGTTCTTTATAAATAATCAAGTTTAAGAATTTTAAAAAAAATCAAGAACGGTTATATAATATAATAAAAGAGAAATATGAAATAGAGATGGTAAATGAGATTTTAATTACCTTACTCTTCTATTCTGAAACTAAACTTCTACTTGCCGTGGCTTGAGTTTTAACTTGGCGGCAAGTTCTTGTTTCTGGCCCTGCATATCAATCCAAAGCCTATCATTATTATTAATAGCACTAGCTAAACATAATTTCCATCAATCTATCTATCTATTTATAATTCCAAGTTGCCTCTCCCACCCCCACAATCTTTTTTGAAAAGCACATACAAAAAGATAAAGTATAACTTCAATAATCCTCAAAACTAAGGTAGGTTATATGTTATAAGTGGATTCAGAATTTTCATAAATGAGATCCAAAATATAATGATGTAAACACAGAGAGAAGTCAAAAAAATTTAACACACAAACACACACATTACAAAAAGAATTTAACCTATTCACACATTGTAATTTACGACAAAGGGGTGTCAATTGAATATTTTTACCCTGTCAACGTATATATGTTAAATCCGATAAGATATAAGAATTCTAAGATATTAATGATACCATTGCAAGTGTAGCATGCTGTTTGAATCTGTCTTCAAGCAAAGTGGATTGTTCTTTGGTAAGCCTCAGTTTCTTTCTCATACCAAATTTCGGTTGGAAATTTGCCTTTGACGGGGAGATGCGTCCACCCATCTTTAGTGAATTAAACACTAGTGTTCTGCATGTTGGAGACTTTGTCTCTTCACACATGCATAATTTACTAAGTGAGTAGATGACTGTAGGGCCAAGAATCGTCAAATTTTGTTGAGAAATGAAAGAGATATTGGTCCATGAAGTAAGGTGTTTGAGACATGGAAATGTGGTGTGGGACAAATCTACCACATCGGTGGGAATGGAAAGAATTGCTCTCTTTATAAGTCTCTAATGTGGTAAAGGGTTTGGGACCCCAAGGGTATCCCATGTGTTTAAAGGAGGGAGGACCTAGATGTGCTTGGGTTCAAGGCTAAGCCCACACGCGCGCCGCCGCCGCCCGCCCGTCCGGTCACGGGCTGTGGGCTGTGGGGACATTCTGATATTATATTTTTGGACCCCAAATTGCTTAATATTTACAGTTTGGTCCCAAGAGTTTCTGGAAAGTTGATTTTGGGAAAGACGGAAGGCAGAAACTTTCTGCCTACCGTTTGAGCTGTGTTTTGGAGCATTAACCAGCCATTACTTGGCTGTTAACTACTCCATAAACAACCCTCCTTCATGACCATAAATCAGCCTTCTTCATGACCATAAATCAACCTCACTAATGGCATTAAACCTGCCATGATCAGCCTCCCTAATGGCCATTAACAGCCCTCACTAATGGCTATTAACAACCTTGTTTGTGGCTGTTGGGCAGCCTTTTCCATGATATATATTGATGCCTCTTTGGCTCAATAACGTGATAGAATATACACGAAAATAGCAGCACATTTCAGTCACGAAAAACACTGCAAAATAGTGAGGAAAAATACCCAAAAACAGTGATGAAATACAGTGTGATATACACAAGATATACACAACAGAGACACACTATATACACAGAGACAAAACAGAAGAGAAAACAAAAACTCTTCCTTCCTTTTCCATATCTTCAGCAAGTCGATTCATATTTGTTTTCTTCGTCAGACTCAACCTATTGGCTTTGTAGCGTTGAGATTAAAGTGTTGTTTTATCTTGGGAGACTATTGCCCGCTAACGTAAAAGCATATATACGGGGCAATCTTGTCTTAAGGATAGAGTGCAATCACTCGACTCAATACACAACGTTGTAACCATCCAGATTTAGTTGTTTCTTGATTTCAGGTTATCAAGATTCAAGACTCAACAAGCTTGCGGCATTTTTGAAGATTGGCCTATTTGTTCAACAAGATTCAATTTCTGAATATTGAATGTTTGTTCATCCTTTCGAACACTTGTAATATTTATTTACTTCCCGTACTGCTTTACTACAATAGCATAGTATAACCAACAACTTAAGACAAGACTGTTGACTTAGTATTAGTGTTCGAAAGATGTCGGTCAAAAATTGTGTGGCCAAATCTGGATATGGCTGTGGTTTTCTAGTAGAAGAGAGTGATGATGATGCTGTCGAAGGTCAAAATGTTCATGGTGTCACCGCTCCCAAGAGTGGTGGGAACAAGCGCTCACGAGAGGCTAGGGATGTCAACTGGGACAAGAGGAGAAGGCTGAAGATGTGGTTCTATCTTGCATCAGAAGGCCTATATTTATCCCAGACAAAGGATCCGAATTATGGTAAGGAGGAAATGGACACTCAGTCCGATGAAGTGACTGAAGTGGGCCAGAATCCGAAATTGGGATAAATTATTTTCTTCCTTATCAAGAATAAAGATTAAATAATGTCTAATTAAAAATGGCTTAAAGTAAGGAGGAATATGAAAATGTTTTCTGAAATAATTTATATTCCTTACGCTTTAAAATCAGAAGTTTAATATCTTCTTCTTTCCCGTTTAAAGATTGGATTTTGCAAATGACTTAAAAAGATCCGTTCTTTAAAGTGTAATTATTAAAAGTGTGTAAAGTATGTTCGCACATACGATGGAGAAAGATCAACTAACTGTGCGAAAACTGTTACCACTCTTAAGTAAGCGCCAAGAATTGTCTGGGCACCAATCTTAACGGAAGAAGTCTAAAAGCTAAAGACTTTGAGCCTGTCACACTATTTGGCAGAAGATCCTTCATAAGGATGATATTGGACATGTCATACAAAGCCTTGGACAAAATTCCTTTGATAGGATGATATTGGACACTCGATCATACAAAGCCTCCGGCGACCGGAGTGGGCCAAAATTCCTTTGATATGATGATATTGGACACTCAGTCATACAAAGCCTACGGGCGACTGGAGTAGGGCCAGAATTCATTTCATAGGAAAAGTAATAGACACCTAGTAAGGTGGGCCAGAGTTTCCAGGTCTTAAATGATCTGAAGGCCTAAAGAAAGGCAGAAAAGAAATTGGACACTCAATCTGCCAAAGCAACTGGAGTGGGCCAGAGTATCCAGATCACATATGATCCGTTACGCCCTAACCACGGGCAAGAGGTTGTTCATGTGAAGCAACGCCACCTCTAAAGTAGAAGGGGTTGGAAAGGTTGTCCTCTATAGGACTTCAGGGAATGAGATCACTCTAAGATGAGGTGATACATGTCCTAAACTTGATTTAAGGGACGATGTTGGTCAAGCTGGTTTAAGACTAGTCCAACAGGTCTGTAATAACTAAGAATGGTACAGTATGTCTGTAGCCATATGAATGATATATTTGTAATCCGTGCATCTATGCCATCATAGATTAAGACACGTTAAATAGAAAGTCATTCAAAAGCTAGCGAAGTTGAGATTTCCTTTTGTCGACATAAACTCTCAAAATGAATGTGAGGTAGGCGAAGAGGCAAAATCACCCTTCCAAATTCCGTCAAAGGAATAGCGAAAGAAGCACCGCTCCTCTAGAACTTAGTCACACCTACTTGGGTGATTTGAAGTTTATACAAAATAGAGGGGGGAGACAAGTACTTTGTGACCTTCATTGATGATGGTACAACGTATTATATCCTTTGTTTGTTGAAAAGCAAAGATGAAGTTGGTGAAGCGGATAAGCGCTACAAAGTAGAAGTTGAAAATCAACTAAGCCTACGGATTGAGGAATTCGTAGTGATATAGGGGGAGAATGTGAAGCATCATTCATCAAACGACTGCTCGTTACTCACCTCAGTCTAACGGTGTTAGCCAAGCGCAAAGCCGTACGCCTAAATTATGTGGGGTGGCTTGGTAAAAGTTGGAATACTGAAACAGGTCAAGTTGTACCTAAGACTGTAGATTGCATATCCACTAGATCTGCAAATAACAGTAGTGCTTATCGCCTCTTGGTGTCAAAGAATGTTGAATTCTTTGAAGATAACTTTCCTTGAAAAAGGAAAAAGAAGTAATTACTCAAGGTTAACAAGAACCCGCGAGGGCCTGATTGTCCGGAACTAGACGTTCTGTATCTACAGGACTCGAAAGTTGCTGGCTATCCGGAACTTAATATTTCTGATCTGTAGAACTCATGGATTCTAGATGTTGAACCGAGACGGAGCAAAGAAGGGGACAAAGACTTGTTCCAGTCCTTCTAGCTTGTATGGTTGAGAACGAGCCATGGACAATTAACAAAGAATTGTCATCTCCAAAAGCGCTGCTTTGGAAAGAAGCTACAAAGACAGAAATAGATTCTATCATATAAAACCATACTTGTTTAATGGTTGATCTTCCTCCGGGAAAAGAACCTTTGGGTTGTAAAATGTGCTCCCCTGTGAGTAGCTTAACATTCAGGGCCATTGCAGTCTTGCGTGGCATGGATGTTGAAACAATCTTCCTAACCGGAGAGTTGGAAGAAGAGGATCAAAGTTGGTTTGCTGGAATGTTGGGCTTCTTCCTGAACTTTCATTTTGGTCCCTGAAATGTTTACATTTTGGTCGTGGAAGTTTCAGATAAAACATAAACAATGAATCTGACCACAGAAACATTGACTCTGAAGTTAGAAAGCCAACAGTTGGAAAACCAACAGTCTGAGAATGGAAGTCATATTGAAACAAAGTCTCGATATGAAAGATATGGGTATCACAGATGACATCATAGGAATTGGATTTCTAAGACATCTAACGGACTGGTCGATAGTTAACAGTCTCGTTGAAGCCACCAATGAATATGAATCATAGAACTAATTGGAATCATAATGCACCCATAGACAAGGAGCGATATGCACAGATCACGTGTAGTTCAATATATTGTACACACTACAACCGATCTGGTATCGGCTAACAAAGCAGATTAGTTGAACTAAGGTTCACTGATGATTTTAATACATGATCGGTAGAAGGCGTTAAGTTAGATATGACGATATCTGAATTATTCGCTTATCTACAGATTATAGTATTCTGGATGTCCAGCGGTTCTGGGAGAATACAGTGATGCAAACTGGACATCAGATCTGAATAACACCAAAGCCACAAGTAAATGTGTATGGTGGAAATCCTCTAAGCAAACTTGCATTGACCGATTCAGGATAGGATCGGAGTTTATCGCTTTATACAAAGCATGAAAGAAGTTGAGTAACTTCATTACTCCTTAGAGGAAGTCCCTTATTGGGAGAAACCCGTGTCGTTAGCATTTATACACTGTGGCTAGCCAGTCGGCTTCAGGAAGGACACGGATGACGGCATCTGAACATATCTGTCAGGATCTGTCGGAGACATAAGACCGTATGGCAATTGATCATCACGGGTGTCACTTTCTTGTTTACTAACTAAAGGACTACCCGGAGTTCAAATGTTCTGCCTGTCTAGGGGAATGGGCTTAAAACCCAAACAATACGAACCTTTGCGGTGGTAACCCAACCATACAGATTGGAGATCCCAAGAATTTGGTTCAATGGGAAAACTAAGCTGTAAAAGGTTCAGTTGAGCGCTTCGGTGGAAGCAAGAATCACTTCGGATGATGATTTCTGTACGGAAACATGAATCCAAAGTTGTTCCCGCTATAGACATTAAAGTGCTACCTGCATGGTGGGTAAAGGTTAAGCTTTCAAACCTTTAAACGATCCTCAAACGGTTGAGGTTAAGGTTGGGGAAACTTTTAATGATTCCTAACACTTGTGAAGTGGGGTATAGCAGGATACCTTGTAGGACATCACCTATTTAAGTGCGAGGATAGCCGTCTCAAATGAACGCACTTAAGAATCCAAGTGTGTCCACGGCCACAACGGACAAAAACGTAAGAATGAAAATGAATAAGGAGAGTTATTATGTTGGTATCATTTTCTTGGCTTACACTAAACACTGACGGTTCAAGACATCACATTCACCGCGCAGTAAGTAAGTCCGATGGTATTCAACTAGGGAAGGTTCAAAGCAGAAGCTACCTCTCCTTATGCAATATCTTTTCGCTGAAAGTAGGCACATTGTGTGTGCGCCACAATCTCTCTTTCATAGAGGGGATTGTTGGAAATTTGCCTTTGGCGGGGAGATGCGTCCACCCATATTTAATGAATTAAACACCAGTGTTCCGCATATTGGAGTCTTTGTCTCTTCACACATGCATAATCTACTAAGTGAGTAGATGACCGTAGGGCCAAGAATCGTCAAATTTCGTTGAGAAATGAAAAAGATATTGGTCTACGAAGTAAGGTGTTTGAGGCATGAAAATGTGGTGTGGGACAAATCTACCACATCGATGGGAATAGAAAGAATTGCTCTCTTTATAAGTCTCTAATGTGGTAAAGGGTTTGGGACCTCAAGGGGTATCCCATGTGTTTAAAGGAGGGAGGACCTAGATGTGCTTGAGTTCAAGGCTAAGCCCACACGCGCGCCGCCGCCGCCCGTCCGTCCGGTCACAGGCTATGGGTTGTGGGGTGTGGGTTGTGGGCTTCAGAGACTTTATGATATTATCTTTTTGGACCCCAAATTGCTTAATATTTACAGTTTGGTCCCTAGAGTTTCTGAAAAGTTGATTTTGGGAAAGACGGAAGGTAGAAACTTTCTGCCTACCGTTTGAGCTGTGTTTTGGAGCATTAACCAGCCATTACTTGGCTGTTAACTACTCCATAAACAACCCTCCTTCATGACCATAAATCAGCCTTCTTCATGACCATAAATCAGCCTCACTAATGGCACTAAACCTGCCATGATCAGCCTCCCTAATGGCCATTAACTGCCCTCACTAATGGCTATTAACAACCTTGTTTGTGGCTGTTGGGCAGCCTTCTCCATGCTATATATTGATGCCTCTTTGGCTCAATAACGTGATAGAATATACATGAAAATAGCAGGACA
This sequence comes from Anisodus tanguticus, assembly GCA_034509755.1. Classification (NCBI taxonomy): domain Eukaryota; kingdom Viridiplantae; phylum Streptophyta; class Magnoliopsida; order Solanales; family Solanaceae; genus Anisodus; species Anisodus tanguticus. The sequence continues at coordinate 19,180,692 of CM067551.1, read as the reverse complement.
TTTCAGTCACGAAAAACACTGGAAAATAGTGAGGAAAAATACCCAAAAACAGTGACGAAATACAGTGTGATATACACAAGATATACACAACAGAGACACACTATATACACAGACACAAAACAGAAGAGAAAACAGAAACTCTTCCTTCCTTTTCCATATCTTCAGCAAGTCGATTCATATTTGTTTTCTTCGTCAGACTCAACCTATTGGCTTTGTAGCGTTGAGATTAAAGTGTTGTTTTATCTTGGGAGACTATTGCCCGCTAACGTAAAAGCATATATGCGAGACAATCTTGTCTTAAGGACAGAGTGCAATCACTCGACTCAACACACAACGTTGTAACCATCCAGATTTAGTTGTTTCTTGATTTCAGGTTATTAAGATTCAAGACTCAACAAGCTTGCGGCATTTTTGAAGATTGGCCTATTTGTTCAACAAGATTCAATTTCTGAATATTGAATGTTTGTTCATCCTTTCGAACACTTGTAATATTTATTTACTTCCCGTACTGCTTTACTACAATAGCATAGTATAACCAACATTTTCTTGCTCTCGTTATTAAATTTATTGTAATTTTTACATGTTTTTGAGCTGGACCCATCAATCTTGTTGGTGCCTGAAAGAAATAATCCCCTTGATTATTTTCATTGATTGAATAGATATATATACAAGTTACAATAGGAGAATCCTATTCCTAATCTATTCCTAAAACCTTGTTTTACCACAATTCTAACTCTACAATTATGGTAAGTGTATAACTCTAATTTATGGTAATAAATATACTACAATATACACACAATATACTTTCCTTAATATACAATATTTGTCTACTGATTTTCTGCCATAAATTCGTCCATGGGTGAACGTGTTGGGCCATTCTTTGAGAGGCCCAACTCGCTGGAAAGCTTTCTTTGGGACCGCATCTTTGAAAGCCGAGAGGCCCTGGGCTCGCCATTGGTGCAATGTCGAAAGCCGAGAGGCCCGCCATTGGAGAGCCGCCTGGACTTCACCGCCGGTTGTTCTTTTTATTAAACAATATACATGTGATATATATTCAGTGTATATCACATGTATATTGCTCTATTTAACAGTGCCATTATCAATAGAATGAAGAGGAATAATGGATCGATCTAGACAAATGATTTTCTTATGTTCTTCTTGGTTCTCTTTTGGTACTAAGTGATCATTTGTGGCAAGTCCAAGGGTGAGCCTGGTATCACAAACTTCATTATCATTTCCCATTTTGGTATAGAGAAAAAGATGAGTGAATATTATGATTTTATAATAGTACTGAAACTGTTCCTTGAACTGGATCTTTATTGGTATGTTTGATTTCAAGAAAATGAATGGGATTGTTAATTATGTATTTATTGTACGTAGTCATTAAAGTGGCAAAAGAGAAGAAGAGGAGTAAAATAATAATTAAGCATGAGTTAAATGATAATTATGGCATGCGTTAAAACTATTGACTCCTCTTAAGGAAACCAATAACTTATTCTTTAATTGCGTGTAGAAACTCTATACATTTATGATTCTCATAAATTAATGTGATAGGATTCATACATTTCGTTCCGATAAGAATAATTCTGGACAAAAAGAGTTATGTAATCAGGTACTAATTGCCTAGGTAAGGCTCAGGTTGATGATTTAAACGTTAGACATAAATCAATTTCTCCGTAGATAACATTAGATTAAAATAAGAACCTCATTAACTGGGAATGCGTTTATACAACGCAAATTATCATGGTGGTCATAACAATAATAAGTGAATAACAAGAACAACAACAATATTAGCAATATTTTCTTCAGTATTCGATTGGATGTTCATAAAAATCTAGAAATTGCTTAGGGATGACAAACGGTGCGGTTGCGGGGCAAACCCGCATGTTGACTTCAACTCGCCCCGCAGAGCATAATTTGTTATTGTCAACCCGCCACGCATAAACACCCTCCCCTTCCCCCCTACACACATAATTTGCTGTTTTATTTTATAAATTGCTACCAATATAACGCTTATTATTAATATAGTCAATTGTTTTGCTACTTAGTAGTACAAACTTTAATAAAAACCCGCAAGGGTAGCTAAGTTGGTGTAGCAGTAGAGCGCGGGACCGCAAGGTCACGAGTTCGATATCCTGCATAAACTTTCTTGGTTGAGCCTGTCACACATGGCTTGCTAAGTGTGGTTAATCGGCGACGTGATCTGTGCGCTATTGCGTCGGTCAGGGGTTTACCCCTGTGCGCACTCGACGAGTAGAATGGCACGTGCGGTTCCTTCGTCAACAAAAAAAAAAAAAAGTACAGACTTTAATAATGTTTCTCTATAACTCAACATTAGCCTTAAATGGAATTTAAAAAAAAATCCCCATATCTGTAGACTTGGTGTTTCCTATGAAAAATTATGACAAATGGAATTTAGAAGTTGTAATTTCTATTTTCAAAGTAATTCTAATGACATTAAAACGTTCATGGTTTCGTTCTATGTAATTACTACAGATACCAAAAAAGTTGTACTTCTAATTTTGCTTCCTCAAATAAAATATCATCGAGAAAACAAGAAAATAATTAAAAGTAATTTTAGAAGAGAAAAAAGGAGTTGCCAAGAATTGAAGTATACAACATCAGTAATAAGAAAATTTGGTTTTGGTTTAGTTCAAAAGAACTGGATCTAACTAAGAATTTGATTTATTGAACCCGCAACCCGCCCCGCAGTAGATTTTCAAGAAAATTGTTTCAATCTGCCCCGCCCTGTCCCGCACCAGCCCCGTTGACATCCCTACAATTGCTATTTGAAGCCAAATATTAAATGTAATTGTGTTGCTCTAAAATGTAATGCGATCTATACACACTATCAAGTCTGGGAAACAAATATACTTCTTTAGCCAAACCCGAATATAGAATATATATATATATATATATGTAATAGAATATTTACCAAATATTCTTACATTAATTGTATATCTCTTATTTTATGTAAAATTATATTTTCTATTGTAATTAGGTTAATTAGTTACCTAGTTTAGATATTTTTGTACTACTATTTATGGTATCAGTAGCTTAACTCTACGCAAAAATACCCAACACGCCGCCGACCCCCTCTTGGCCGCCACCTCCCACCCCCACACACGACAAAATCCTAGTTTTTTTGACCACTCCCTCTCCCTTCTCCTCCTAAATTTCATCATCCATGGCTGACAAAACCAAATTCCATCTTGCACTTACAGTCAACAACATTAAAAATTCCATCCTTGTGACTCTTGAGATAGAAAATGGTCAATACTCCTCGTGGGAGGAACTTTTCAAAATCTATTGTCGTGTCTACGAAGTTATCGACCACATCATCCCTCCTAAATCGAAGTCCACAGACTCACCCTCGACTTCCACTTCTGATGATGCACTTTGGTCTCATTTGGATGTCGCTGTCCTCCAGTGGATATACGACACGATCTCTAATGATCTGTTGCACACAATCATTGAGACCGATGCCACTGCCCGCCAAACGTGGGAACGTTTGGAAAGTATTTTTCATGACAACAAAACTCAACGTGCGTTATACCTTGAAAATCAGTTCAAAGACGTTCATCAAGACGATTTCTAAAAACGTATCTGCATATTGTCAAGAACTCAAGATGTTTGTCGACCAACTCTCTAACGTTGGCGCACCAGTCACTAATGAGCGATTGGTCATGCAACTTATTGTAGGCTTAACGAATCATATGACGGCGTTGCTACCATCCTTCAACAATGAACGCCATTACCACCATTTTATGAGGTCCGTTCGAAACTAATTCTTGAGGAAACCCAAAAAATCAAACGCAGCACCACTTATGCTAGCACTGCAGACGCTGCCCTCACCACTATTGTCGGGCCCTCCGCCGACGGTAGGGCCTCCAATTTTGGCAGCCAGCACCACTGACCCGAGGACCTGCAGCAGGCCAGATTGACCCGCAACAATCGTCGAGGGCTACAGTTCGGCAAGGGCCGCGGTGGATGGAATTCCGGCAGCAACAGCGGTGGGAAGGGACAGTCCCCGCCGACAAGAAACAGCCAGCAACGACTGCGATAGTGGTGGCAGCCTCCGCCATGGGCTGCCTACCTGTCGTGGGCCCCACCATCATGGGCCTCTCTTCCTTGCCCGTATCCGACATCCTCGTGGACTCCACCTCCGACCCGATAGGCCCAACCTGGCATACTCGGCGCACGTCTACAATAGGCCTACACAGCACAGCCCCCCCACGCCCTCAACTTATGCACCAACTCATATTGAGGTAGCTATGAACACAATGCTCCAGACAAAAATTGGTATATGGACACAGACGCTACATCTCACATGATGACATCACAAGCCACAAGGTACTCTCTCGTCTTATTCCAATTTGAGTAATTTAAATTGGAATATTATTGTTGGTAGTGGACAAGGCATTCCTATTCGTGGTTTTAGTCATTCATCCCTATCCCTACCACATCCACCACTAATTTTAAAAAATGTCCTTCATGTCCCTAAAACCATTAAGAATCTAATCTCTATGCGACGTTTCACAATTGATAATAATGTTTCCCTTGACTTTGATCTTTTTGGTTTTTTATGAAGGATTTTACGATAGGGAGATGAATAATGAGCGATATCACCGGAGATCTCTATCCTATTTCAAACGCCGTCAACAAACCAGCATCAGTTCCATCAACTTTTGCCGCTCTTTCGTCTTCCTTATGGCATTGTACATTAGGACATCCAGGAGATTCTGTTTTACGCTCCCTTAAGAACAATAATTTTATTCAATGCAACCGTATTTCTAAGACTCCTATATGTGAATCTTGTGTTTTGGGAAACATGTTAAATTATCATTTTATGCATCCACAAATTATACTTTAATGCCTTTCGATATAATACATAGTGATTTGTGGACTTCCCATGTTTTAAGTACGGCTGACCATCGATATTATGTGTTATTTTTGGACGATTATTCCAATTTTCTATGGATTTTTCCAATTGGTAATAAATCACAGGTCTACCCCTTTTTGTCCTCATTTAGTACTTTCATAAAAAAACAATTTGAAAAGAGCATTAAATGTTTTCAATGTGATAATGACAGGGAATTCGATAATAACCAATTCAAACAGTTTTGCTCCAAAAACGGTCTTACCCTTCGGTTTTCCTACCCTCACACCTCCTCCCAAAATGGTAAAGTCGAACGAAAAATCTTAACCATAAACAACCTGATTCGTGCCCTAATTGCCCACACCTCAATTTCCCCTCGATTCTGGCATTACGCACTCTCTATGGCCGCCTATCTCCTCAACAAAATCCCAAACAAGTCTCTAGCTCTACGGTCGCACACTCAAGTTCTGTTTCGTAGGAACCCCTCCTACCAATACTTGCGTATTTTCGGATGTCTCTGTTATCCTCTCCATACGACCACTCACAAACTCCAACACCGATCTTCTCCGTGTGTGTTTCTGGGTTACCCATCCAATCATCGTGGTTACTCTTGCTATGACTTATCAAGCCGTAAAATAATTATTCACGCCATGTCCTATTTGATGAGTCTCAATTCCCTTTTGCCTCACTAAACTCGCCACCTCGGCATTCCTACGACTTCCTAAATGATGGCATGAACCCCCTTATAATTCATCATTTACATAATCCGACGTCCCAGTCCCCAACACCCGAGCACACCACGGTAAGTCCGGGACACGCTGCCCACCTGGTTCTGCTGACGGTGGCTCGAAATAGCCCATCTCACGGTGATACTGTAGACACCTCTCGGCAAATTGAACCTCGGCCAGCCGATCCCGCCACCTCTGTCCTTCATCCTCTTCCCGGTAGTTCTACGGCACCTCCATCCTCCCATCTCGCATCCCGAGGTACGCTCTCGGACAATGGAAATACATGTCATGCACGAAATTTCCAAACCTAAACGGTTGTTTAACCTATCCATTGTAGTTGTCTCTTCCCCTGCCCTTCGTAATCCAAAGGATGCCTTGTCCGACCCAAATTGGAAAGTCACAATGATTGATGAATATAATGCTCTAATTGATAATAAGACGTGGGACCTAGTACCATGTCCATCTGATGCTAACATTATTCGTTGTATGTGGATTTTTAGACATAAAAAGAAATCTGATGGTTCTTTTGAGAGGTACAATGCCCGTCTTGTAGGTGATGGTAGGTCTCAACATGTGGGAGTAGATTGTGATAAAACGTTCAGCCCGGTCATAAAACCCGCAACCATCCGGGTCATCCTCAGTATTGCCCTATCCAAATCTTGGCCCATTCATTAGCTTAATGTCAAGAATGCTTTCTTAGATGAGGATCTTCATGAAACGGTATAAATGCATCATTCTATGGGTTTCAAGGATCTTATTCATCCGGATTATGTGTGTCTATTGCAGAAATCACTCTATGGACTGAAATAGGCTCCTCGAGCATGGTACCAGCGGTTCGCCGATTATGTCTCCTCTATCAGTTTTTCACACAGCAAATTCGATCATTCCCTGTTCATCTACAACAAGGGTCCAGACATGGCTTACCTCTTATTATATGTTGATGACATCATCCTTACCACATCATATGATACCCTCCGACGTCCATTTTATGTCTCTCATTTCATCTGAGTTTGCTATGAAGGATCTGGGGGCCCTGAGTTATTTCTTGGGCATCTCTGTCACTCGCCATTCTGGCGGCCTATTTCTATGTCAGAAGAAATATGTTGAAGAGATCTTTGACCGTACAGCCATGACGTCTTGCAAGCCATCCCATACGCCAGTGGACACCAATTCCAAGCTCATCGTTGATTCCGGCCCTCCGTATTGAGACCCGAATCACAATCGTAGCCTGGCTGGGGCCCTGCAGTACCTTACATTCATAAGACTAGACATATCTTATGTCGTGCAATAAATATGTTTGCACATGCACTATCCGACGGAAGCACACATGCACTATCCGACGGAAGCACACATGCATTCCCTCAAACATATATTACGATACGTCTATGGCACATTTCATTTCGGCTTACATCTATACATGTCCGCACTCACTGGTCTCACTACTTATTCTGATGCCGACTGGGGTGGATGTCCTGACACCCGACGCTCTACGTCTGGTTACTGCATTTTCCTCGGAGATAACCTATTATCTTGGTCTTCCAAAAGGCAACCTACACTATCCCGATCCAGTGCCGAAGTAGAGTACATAGGTGTAGCCAACATCGTCTCTGAGTCTTGTTGGATCCGTAACCTTCTACTTGAGCTTCACTGCTTGATTCAAAAGACAACACTGGTCTACTGCGACAATATTAGTATGATATATCTTTCCGGCAATCCCGTCCAACATCAGCGCACCAAACATATTGAGATGGACATTCATTTTGTTCGCAAAAAAATGGCTTGTGGTCAAGTCTGTGTCCTTCATGTTCCTTCTAGATATCAGATTGCCGACATCTCCACCAAAGGACTTCCGCGCATACTGTTTGATGATTTTCGAGTCAGTCTTAGTATTCGTGAGCCTCCCGCTTCGACTGCGGGGTGTAATAGAATATTCACCAAATATTCTTACATTAATTGTATATCTCTTATTTTAGGTAGAAGTTATACTTCATGTTGTAATTAGGTTGATTAGTTAAAATTTCAAATAATTTTTTTCTAGATTAAAAATAAACTGATGACATAAAAATTATCTGACAAGTTTTCTTCTTGAAGGCACAAGACGAATGGTTATATACAATTACACATCTAGGACCATGTAAATACTTCAAAGTAGAGGACAACATGCACATTCTTATAATCAAATTCTATAAAATATAGTGAAGACGGTACATGAAAACAGTTCCCAAATATTTGAGTAGAAATGTTTGAAAAAGTAGAGAAATCGTGAAGTGAAATTTTGATTGGCAAATGAAATAAACTAAACCCCAAGTCACTTTATATGTTGAAGGGGTGAATCCACAATTAATTAAATTACTATCGGGTTATTGTCACCCATTAAAAAGGTGATCAAATTGAGACCCGAATCAATAACCTGAAACAATGAACTTGAAAGAAATAATCCCCTTGATTATTTTCATTACTTGAATAGGTATATATACAAGATACAAAATATTCCTATTCTATTCCTAAATCTTATTATACCATAATTCTAACTCTACAATTATGGTAGTGTATATTCCTAATTTAGGTAACAAATACATTACAATATACTACACATATATTTTCCAAATATATAATATTATTACATTGTCGACTTACCATAAAATACTAAAATCGAGAGCCTCAATCTTAGGCAGTAAACCGAGAGCCTTAATAAGGCAATATACACATGTATATTGTGTGTATATTGCCTTATTTAACATACCCCCGCAGTCATAGCGGGCGGTCTTCGAACGCTGAGATTGTCCCTAAAATCTTCAAAGAGTACTGAGGGAAGACCCTTTCTAAAGATGTCTGCAACTTGATATCTTGACGGGACATGACATACGCGTACCTGCCCCCGAGCAACCTTTTCACGGACAAAGTGAATGTCCATTTCGATATGTTTGGTGCGTTGGTGCTGAACCGGATTACCTGAGAGGTAGATGGCACTAACATTATCACAATATACTAAGGTCTCCTTCTGAATGGGGCAATGAAGCTCTAAAAACAAATTACGTAACCAACATGATTTTGAGACCACATTAGCTACCCCTCGATATTCTGCATCTGCACTTGAGCGGGATAGAGTCGCCTGACGCTTTGCTGACCAGGAGACCAAGTTGTTGCCAAGGAACATACAGTATCCTGACGTAGACCGTCTGGTGTCCAGACAACCACCCTAATCCGCATCTGTGTATGAGACAAGTGTGGATGTAGAAGAAGGATATAAGTGCAAACCATAATCCAGTGTCCCCTGAATATACCGAATGATGCGTTTGATTGCATTCATGTGCTCAACTCTGGGATCATGCATGAACAAACACATCTGCTGAACAGCATACGTAATGTCTAGTCTGGTAAAGGTAAGATAATGGAGGGCCCCTGCAAGACTGCAATAGCGGGTCGGATCCTCGTATGGTGCTCCTGCCGCGGCACTAAGCTTGGGTTTTGCATCAACTTGAGTGGAAGTGGACTTACAGGATGACATCCCATCCCTTTCTATGATCTCAGCAACATACTTTCGTTGAGACAAAAACAAACCACCGGAATGACGCTTGACGGCAATCCCCAAAAAATAACTCAAGGGCCTTAAGTCTTTCATAGCAAACTCAGAACTGAGCATGGTCATGATAGACTGGCGCAAGGCATCGGAAGAAGCAGTCAAAATGATATCATCCACATACAACAGAATGTAGGCCAAGGACGAACTACGACGGTAAATGAACAAGGAATTATCTGACCTGCTGTGAGTGAACCCAATAGTTGAAACAAAGTCAGCAAACCTCGTATACCAGGCCCGTGGAGACTGCTTAAGCCCATATAATGACTTCTTCAACAAACAGACATGATGAGGACGATTGGGATCCCTAAACTCAACGGCTGATGCATATAGATTGTTTCTTTGAAATCACCATGTAGGAAAGCATTCTTGACATCCAACTGATGAATAGGCCAAGTCTTTGAAAGCGCCAAGCTAAGCACAGTGCGAATAGTAGTCGGCTTGACCACCGGGCTAAACGTCTCCCCACAATCTATCCCAACCTGCTGAGTCTTACCATTACCCACAAGCTGTGCCTTATGTCGAGCAAATGAACCATCTGAATTCTCCTTATGAGCAAAAATCCACATAGACCTGATAACATTAATACCAGAAGGACGGGGCACCAACTCCCACGTCTTATTATCAATAAGGGCATTATATTCATCAGTCATAGCAATCTTCCAATGAGGGTCATTTAAGGTGGACACAGGATTACGGGGCAAGTGGGATTTAGAGACATTAGAATGTAAATTAAAATGTCTTTTAGGTGTAAAAATACTCCACTGACTACGAGTGACCGGTCTATGACTCGAGCAAGGATTTAGTGAATTTTGGAAATTTGTCGGGTTCGGGACGGACTGGCCAGCAGGCAGTGGGCCTGTTGGCCCAAATCGAGAAACTGGGGCAGAATCTGGAACAGTTCCAGAATTGGGCTGGACTGGCCCAATTCTTCGGAACTGTTTTTGTTGGAAACGATGACGGATCGATCATGGGTCCCGGCGGGCAGTGGGCCCGCTGGAGAATTTTGGGTGCGGGATATGTCCGAAAAATTCCGAATAATATACGGGGATATTTGGTCATCCAAAAAATTATACGACCTAGGCTCGGGAGTATGAACTTTCGTAAAAGGAAATTGGGTTTCATCAAAAATGACATGGCGATTAATTATGATTTTCTTAGAGGATAAATCAAAGCATTTAAAACCACGATGATTAGACGGATAACCCAAAAATACACACGGGGTAGACCGAGCCTGAAGTTTGTTAATTGTGGTGGATGGGAATAACGAATAACACAAGCACCCAAAATTCCTAAGATGAGAATAAGAAGGGTTCTTATTATACAGTATTTGGAGGGGGGAAGAATATGTCAGACCTTTAGAAGGATTTATGTTAAGAAGATATGTGGCCATTTGTAGAGCATGATGCCAAAAATATGGAGGTATGGAGGCATGAATTAAGAGAGTTCGGACAATGTTATTTATGGAACGAATTTTGCGTTCGGCCTTTCCATTTTGTGAAGATGTATGAGGACACGAAAACCGAAAATTGATCCCATTATTAGCACAGAATTCCCTAAACTCCCTATTGTCATACTCTTTCCCATTATCACATTGAATATTTTTTATTTCTCTTTCGAATTGAGTACGAATGAATGCTCTAAATTTGATGAAGACGGAAAACACTTGTGATTTATTGGCAATTGGAAATGTCCACAAAAATCTAGAATAGTCATCTAAAAAGAGAACATAATATCGATGACCCAATGAACTAAGAACAGGAGACGTCCATAGGTCGCTATGAATAATATCAAAAGGCTGTGAAGTATGAGAATTTGAGTCCACAAATGGCAATTTAACAATTTTCCCAATGAACAAGATTGACAAATATGAGTACGACTCGTACCCTTACAAGAAATAAAGTTATTTTTATCTAAAACTAATAAAATAGAAGATCCCGGATGACCCAGGCGAACATGCCACAGGGAAGGAGAAATGGCTGCAAAAACTGACGGCAAGGCTTGACTCGATGGACTGAAATCGGGCATGATAGGATATAGATCCCCCCTACTATCACACCTCATGAGATGACTCCCCGTATTGAAATCCTTCACAGAGAAACCAAAAGGATCAAATTCAACGGAAACGGAATTGTCAGTTGTGAACTTTCGGACAAATACTAAATTTTTAATCAATTGGGAGCATGTAAAGTATTATTCAAGATAAGGGGGTGGATTAGGGGGAGACAATGTTTTCTGACCATAACCCTGAATTGGAATAGAGTTGTCATTACCAACAATTATACCCCGAGGGGTGCTCAAATTGGAATAAGATGAGAGAGTACCTGAATCGAAAGTCATGTGAGTAGTGGCCCCGGTGTCCATGTACCAATTTGGGTCGGGTTGAGTCAACCCCAATGTGTGCATCGCGGCCTCGATATCGGTCTGAGTGGGGCCTGCTGCATGATGGGCTTGCGGAGGTCGGGGCCCAAGAATTCCATACCGTGACTGAGCTGGGCCGTAGGCCTTTGGAGCTGGCTGAGCCGCCGGGCCACCACCGCCTGGTTGTTGGGCTCGAATTGTTGGCCGCCCACTGGCCGCTGGAATTAACTGCTGGATTATAAGGGCTGCTGGCCCACGGCCCACTTCCCCAGCATCACTGCCATGGGCCCCACTGATGGGACCAGGGGGTGGTGGTCCATTGTTCCCTGGATGGGGCCCACCGCCTGCTTGCTGACCACCGGAACCGCCGCGTTTGCCCCCGCAGTTTTTGTTATTATTCTTACAATTATTTTTGCCGCCACCATGATTATGGTTTTGGCCCGAATTATTAACAAAACCCGAAGAACTTGGAGAGGACGCCACCATGACGACGGGGCTTGCTCCGATAGCCGCCTTTTTAGCCAAACCGGCTTCTTCCAAAGTAAGCATGGAGCGGGCTTGATAGAAGTCAGGAAGAGGGTTGCTTTAACGAAGGAGAGTTCCAACACCATTATAGGCCTCCGAAAGGCCGGCAACCAATTGTAGAACCAAACGATTATTTGTTATCGGTGCGCCAACATTATGGAGTTGATCCGCCAACTCCTTGAGTTTCTTGCAATATGCAGAAACGTTTGGAAATTCGTCCATTCGAACTAGAGAGAATTCCTGCTCGAGTGTGACGACACGTGAATGTTGGTTATCTTGGAATATGTCACGCAATCTATTCCAGGCAGCCATAGCCGTGGTATCCGGCTCAATAATCGTCTGTAGAAGGTCAACCGAAATAGTGAAGTAGATCCACTGGAGAACGGTAGCATCAAGAGTAATCCATAATTGAGGATCCTCCGTGGGAAGAGGTGTAGCGGGAGGAATGATGTGATGAATAACTTGATTGGAGATAGCGTGAATTTTAAACAACTCCGCCCACGTCGCATATTGGACGTTTTCCATCTCAAGGACAATAGGGATAATGTTCTTGACGTTAGAAACCATGAGGACATGATGATAATTGTTCTTAGACATATTGAAAGAACAAAATAGGAGGGGAAATTTGGAAAACGTAAGAGAGATTTTGAGAGCGGAAGACTACTTTCGGAAGAGAAATCCGAGAGGGGGGGGGTACTCGGCCGAGATTGGCAAAATTTTTGGGAGAGAAAATTTTTGTAAAACCTAGTCTCTTGATACCATGAAAGAAATAATCCCCTTGATTATTTTCATTACTTGAATAGGTATATATACAAGATACAAAATATTCCTATTCTATTCCTAAATTTTATTATACCATAATTCTAACTCTACAATTATGGTAGTGTATATTCCTAATCTAGGTAACAAATACATTAAAATATACTACATATATTTTCCAAATATACAATATTCTTACATTGTCTACTTACCATAAAATACTAAAACCGAGAGCCTCAATCTTGGGCAGTAAACCGAGAGCCTTAATAAGGCAATATACACATGTGTGTATATTGCCTTATTTAACAGAACTAATACTCAAACCGTTAAACCAAAAGCCTGAACCATTAACCCAACTATTCATTCGGGTTATTAGTTTATCTGTTAATTTGCACGACCCCACGTAGTAGAGAGTGCAAGATAACTTGTTTGTTTGACTCCTCAGTTTCTACGCTTGATGAAATGAACCAATCATAGAATTGCCCCTCAAAGTCTTTCACGTAACAGATGACTCCTTTTCTTTCAGAAAAAAGTATTATGTTTTATAATTTAGCAGCTTCGATATTACAACAGAAAGAGGATGTTGGAGTATTTTAGATAAATACACAAGACTCCCAATTGGTGAATGGAAAAAATTTACACACACCCGTTATTTATGTTTGCATTTAATTACTCTTAATATTACAAATTAGACACTAAAACAATTTTATAGAATAATAGTTCAAAACTTGATAAAGTGTTTGCATACAGTATTTTAAAATGCTTCTTCAACAGTATATACTTTTCGAGAAAAATAATTTTTAATAGTGATAATTACTTTTAACGCTATTACAATCTGAAATGAGATAGCTACAGAGTGTAGTTCAAAAATAATCATAAAAGACTAATAAAAAAAGAATAAAGTGCGGAATAAATAAAATTAAAAGGAGAAAGAATATAGTGTGTGTGTTTTTCTTTGTTGTTGGTCGTTTCATGTTTGTAGGGGATGGGGGGGGGGGGGGGTTTGAGGGTTAACTTTGAAGTATGGAATTAAGAAATGTTTAAATTTGCTTCTATGTAACTAACTTTATCCAGAACTCAAGTTACAACCAATTCTTATTCCTTGGTTAAGAGATGTAACTACTATTATATTAAGTTATTTATAAAAATTTCACCAAAGATATATTTATTTATTTATTGGTATTAAGGGAAACCCCCAAATTTTTAAGATTAGTTATTGTCACAAAAATATCTCCTCAGGAAAATATAAAGCCTAATAGCTCAAGGGTAAAAGAGTCTTTGAGCAACAATGAAGTTCTCAATGTATAACTTATAGTATAGAGCTGCAACTTAAGTTTGTAAATTTTGGTGATTGCTTTCTTGAGGCCAAAGAGTACTAGCAACCTTCCTGGAATGTAATTAGTTTCTCTTAGGTGCTCTTTTTGTGTAAAGTTTTATTTGTTATGGCAATAATATACAGTTTATTGCCAAAATAAAAATTATGAGTTTGAGATGTAGAATTAGCTACTTATCTTTATATGAGGGGTTTATTGTTTACATATACCATCTTGAAGTGCTCTTGTGTGGACCTTGCATGAACAGAACACTACTACCTCTTATTAGTACAGATATCGGGTAACTTTGTCCATCCCAACTTGAACAAATGAGAAAAAATGCTAGTATGAGATCTCATGATTCTCAATCCACTTAATTGACCACTAAGTCATACCTTGAGTGATCCTTTTATTTTAATTAGGTCATTACAACAACAACAACAACAACATACCTAGTAAAATCTCATAACGTGGGTGTGAAAAAGGTAGAGTGTACCAGACCTTACTTCTACCAACCATCCTTTTATCTTAATTAGGTCATTAAGAAGAAAATTATAATTCACTATTAATACACTTGATAGTGTAAAACATTTTTAGAAAACATTGTATAAGTTAATCCCAAAATTAAAGAGCCGCCAAGTGGCACCTCTCCAGGTTTATGCTAATACTAGGAATGCCGGCTAAGCTAAACAAACAGAATCCTCAAACAACACTCCATTTTGATAAGATTAATTAGTCCTTGATTTCTTCAAACCCCAACATAATCTTTGTTGATGTCTTTTGTTTTCTAACGTCTCTATCCAAGTCAACGAACTTTCAAACTTTTTACCTACACATCAAAACCCAAAACTACCCTTTTCAATTCTCGCCAAAATCTCCCCATATAAGACCCTATCCCGTAAATTCACACATCTAATTCACCAGAAACCCGGTAAATATGCTGGCTTAGCATCTAATTTGCCGCCACATTTTAAGTGTTTGTTTATAGTCATTCATTTTCGTTAACAAACAAACAAACAAACAAACAAACAAACAAAAAAACTATCTCCCTAGTGACTCTATTGTGTGTTTTATTGTTACTACCATGAAGGAAAACGACTGTGAAAACATGGTTTTTGATCATTCAATAGCGAGGCCAAAAAAAACAAAATCTAGAGAAATAAGTTCAAGATATCTATCTCCAACTTCAAATCATTCAATTCTTGATAACGAAAATCAGTCTCCACAAAGAATAGTCCCAAAACCAAGATCATCAAAGTATAAAAGCCTTGAAAACTCGAGATTTATGGGTAAACTTTGGCCATCTTCAAGTTCAATGGTTGACACACTTGCAAATCACTTAGGAAATGAGAGGCTAAAAGACAATAAAGAGCGAAAAAATCGCGAGAATCCTAATTCTCATCCCCTATTTTTGAGTAAGCAAAAGAGCTGCACGGAGTTTAGTAGATTTGAGAATGAAAAAGAAAAGACAAAAGAAAAACGAAGATCGTTTTTTGGTGGATCGATGAGATACACTGGAAAAATCAAATTTCCGGGGAGATTTTCAACTAATTCGTCAAAGTCTTCCAATTTATCGGACGATAACAGTGATCAATCTGTCCCGGGAAGACTTTCTATTGATGCGAATTCCTTTCCACGAAGATGTAATTCAGCAAGAATTAGATCAGATTTTTTATCAGATATAGTAAATGAATCTGAATCTGAATACAGTGATACTGGTTCAAACAACGGCTTTGATTCGCCTATTATTGGAAGAAATATAGCACCATCATATATGGCACCAACAGTTAGTTCAAGAAAGGCTGGTATCGAAGTACCTTCGAAGTATATGCAAGATTCGTTATCAAAATCGCAAAGATGGAGTGCAGATTCCAGTGTTCAAAAGACAAATTCTCCAAAATTAGGACTCAAATCCAAGAGTAAAACTTCTAAATGGACACTGTCTCCTGGAAGGCCAAATTCTCCTCCTGTATTGATGGAAAATAAAGGGATTTTTACGTCGAATATGAAGCCTCCGACGAGTCCTTCTAAGGGGAAAAAAGTAGGGAATTTTCTTAGTATGGGGCTTGAATTGCTTAAAGGTAAGAAATTTTCTTCTGGTGCAGCATCTCCTCTTAGGCCAGGCATGACGGAGAGCGTTCATCATCTAAGGATACTTCATAATAGATTGTTGCAGTGGAGATATGAAAATGCCAGAGCTGATTCAGTCAATCAAAATATCAGTAAACAAGCCAAGGTCAGTAACGAAGCCAGGAATTTTGCTATTTATATATGAATGTTTGTAATTGAGGTTGCTTCCCTCCCCATGGATCACAATTTCATGATCTTCCCCCGCAAACTTCACGGATTGATGCAAAGTAGAAGGTACTTCCCCAGCCTTGTGGATCCACGGCCTTCCCATTAACAAATTGTAACTGGTGGTTATTGCCATGATCTGGAATTCGGTAATGAACTCAGCTGGCCCCATTTGGATGCATAGGTCGACTTCCCCGACTGTGTGCTCTCCCATTCATATGGATTTGGTGTATCTTTCCTATGTCGTACCCCAACTGGATAAGGGTCGATTCAGGGAAAATAATGAGCCCGGATCCATTGTCAATTAGCACTCGGGCCATGAAATACTCAATATTGTTTTCTATTTACACAGATAACTTTTTGACGTTGACTGTTCAACTAACCATCCTTACGTCTATGTAGTTACGTCACTGATTTTTTTGTGGTTCTTTTGTTTCATAATAACTTCTTACTAGTTGGCAATTCGTTATGTGGCTTAAAAGCTAATGACTTGTTTTGTTTTCTTTTGCTTTCTTACTGTTGAAATTTATTAGCTGCATTTCATTTCTTTTTCCTTTGTTTAAAATCTTGTACTTTAATGAGTACTAGGCCTTAAGTGCCAAAATGAACTGATTATTTGGTTTTCTCAGGCTAACTTAGTATATGCTTGGGATGGTCTTATAAAATTGAGACAATCTGTGGTACAAAAGAAGCTGCAGCTACAGAGGCAAAAGCTGGACATGAAGTTGAGTTTTATTCTTCATTCTCAAGTAAGAACTAATTACCTTTAACGAATATCGGTGAGAAAGTCACAAAAACCATTATGATAACGAAAAATATGATTTTTGGCCATGTATTGTGCAGATTAAGTTACTAGAATCCTGGGATTCTATGGAAAGGCAACATTCTTCAGCAGTGTCAAAATCCTTAGATTGTTTACAGTCTACTGTCTGTAGAGTTCCTCTCATTGAAGGAGCGACGGTAAGTCCGGTGGCGAACCAGAAAAACTCGTTAAGAATGTTCAAGATTTAATATATATGTCTAAAAATTGATTTTTGATCTATGTATACTATAACTTTTTGTATACTTTTAGTATAATTTTCCGTTGGAGGGTGTTCAACTAACCCCTTCACTTTATGTGACTATGACACACTTGTTCTATTTGGTCTATAGGTGGAACCACAATCGGCTATTATTGCTCTTCGACATGCATCAGATGTAACTTCATCGATCAAGTTGATATTATCCAATTTCTCATCAGGAGTAAGATTTCGGTTGCTCTAGATTCTTGCATTGCTTATATTGTTTTGGATTTAATTTATTAAACTAACAATATTAAAGTTTTTATACTAGAAATAGCGATGTAGTTTAATTTTATTTTCAGTATATAAAAGTTATACTGAATTATTTTCAACAGAACATATATTGAATAGATGGTTTAAGTAGAAACTAAGCTATACATGAAATTTTTTATCAGGCTGAGAAAACTGCAGAAGTAATCAAGGAAATGGCAGAGGTAGTTGTACAAGAGAAGTTGCTATTAGAAGAATGCTTGGAGCTTTTCAAAAACATTTCTGCATTAGAGGTTAATTTTTTGGTTTATAGAATTATTCAAGTTCATTGCTTGCATTATACAAAGTTTATTACTTTATTTAGATGCTATACTTGATAAAATTAGTATTTGAGTTCTCTTGTAAATCTTCTGTGTTTTGTATTGGGCAGAGTCAAGAAAGGAATTTACTATGCAGCATTATCCAATTAAGACTGCAACAAGAATAATACTGCCAAAAAGAGAAGGAAATGGTATCTGTTTAATCATCTGATCTCAGCAAACAAATGTTCAAGGATTTAACGCTAGAGGCGGAGTCAGGATTTCAACTTCATGGGTTCTAAATTCCAGAACGACGAGTTCAAGTGTTAATAATTGGGTTCTAAATTTAATGTTTGTACATATTTAATAGTACCTTTCTTAGCATGAATATACTGTTTGAGCAAAAATTACTAGGTTTCACCTAATTTGGATCTGGACTTCTACCTCTGCCCCTATTTCACGTATTCTACTTTCTGGAGATGTGAGCAAGAGTAGCATCATCTTGTTGATTTTTCCACTATATGCATATTAGTGACATACACAAAATTTAGTGCAAGTGCGAAGATAGTAGCATAGCCTTGCCTGCCACTTTTTTTCCCTTCCCTATATTTTTACTCCTTTTTCTGTTAACATAGCAAAATTGCGTTATTTTGTGCCAAGTTTGTTAAAACAACTTGAAAACGAATATCAAAATTGAATTACTAACTTACTAGGTACGTTAAGTAGTTCTTTTTCCGATAGTTAAGAAAAAACTATCATAACAGATCCAAATATTGGGTCCATAACTCGTGAGTAATCTAATGCTAATCTACAACATCCTAGGCTACAAAATTTTGAGGAAGATCGAGAATTTTCTTGACTCTGTGATGGGAGGGAATTAGCACAGGTAAGCAAGAGGTTGTAGAGGTTCTCTGCTGTGGAACGGTCGCCTGGATCCTTCTCAGTACACAAACGATAAAGAGAAACGAGAAATCTCAGGATACGAGATTCAGATAGTTTCTTGTCAAGGTTCGAGCCAGAACAAGACTTAGCTAGATCCTCTAGCTCTGCTTTGGATGCAGCCATTACCTCTAGTTCTTCGGGTAGTTGTGGTCGTTTACCCACCTAAAGAAAATTGTGGATATCTAACTCAGATGATTCTGATGCACTTGCTACATCTCGGGCAATAAATACCGACAGCTCAATTTACATATTTCTTTAGAGAAGCCCCTTTAATGTGCTCCATCAAAATGGCAGACTGCAAAGTACGACTTACTGAACTGCGAGCCCATCTTGAAGATATTTGATGACCATAATATTTGACAATGCACGAACTGTTTAAGACACCCAACAACCTAACTTCTCCAACGCAGCAAAACTCAAAAGTCTTAATTTCATCCGCCGAGGACTTGGACACCTCTAAAGTTCGCACCTTTGCCGGAGTCTCACGTGATCCCAATTTACACTGGACGAGGGTTGAGGAAGGAGCTTTATGAATTTTATCAGAACCGGATAGAGAAGGAAAAGAACTAACTTGACCAGCACTACCATCTGGCAGAATAGGAACATTTATCCGCCTCAGTGGAACATACCTGCAAAAGTACTCTGGGTCTTTCTCTTCTCTGATATCAAGGGGACGACAAGCATCAACTATCATTCGAACCCATGATTCAACCCTCTTTATCACAATCACATTCCATGCATGTGGTGAAAAATCCAAATAACCCCTAACAAGCTCACAAGATATTTGAGTTCTATTCGATCGCACAGGTGTCATAAGCAAGGCCCTATGCCTACCTACACCAAACTGCATGTTGAGAATATAATCAAATATTAAAAGTGTGTTCTATCTAACAACTTGAGAATATAATCAAATATTAAAAGTGTGTTCTATCTAACAGCTTAAGTTTTTAGATCGAACACACTTTTAATATTTAATTATATTCTCAACACGACCACGTGAGATTGTATCAATTCCCTTGTTTGATGACGGCATCGAGACGACGCCAAGTTGTGTCATCAATTTCAGAGGGGCGAGGGATTGAGTCGTCAATATGGTCAAGCACGTGATATACACATGCATGAATTCGAAACAGTTCCACCCATGACCAATATTGGTCATCTTCCTAGTCAAGAATTATAGAATAAAATTCTTGATATTGGTAACTGCGAGAGCCGGATGGAAAGATAGTGAGGAGAGGGTCATGGGTGGTGTTTGAGTGACGACGCCGGAGGAAGCGGAAGCATCGGGGGAAGAGGAATCCATTAAAACCGAAAGAAGTGGGGGTGGGGGGCAGTGGTAATGTCGAGAAGAGGAAAACAAAAGTTTTAGGTTTTTAGGATTTTGCTCTTGATACCGTGTGAAGTCTGTGACCATCTGATCTAAAAGCTTAAGTTGTTAGATAGAACACACTTTTAATATTTGATTATATTCTCCTGCAAACTCCCAATTGGAACAACAATAGAATTTTGCCTTGATTTTATGGAGCGAAGTGCTTTCTCACAAAGATCAAGGAAAGGTATAGTATCTCGACCCTGATACTTCTTTCCTTGCCCTCTGTACAATATTGCTTTTGTCACTTCCACCAAAATGATCCGACACTAAAAGTGCAAGAAGTGATGCAATTTGCAAGTTGTCTACAGCAACATGTTCTCTATCTTTAAACAGACCATCTATCTGCTTAAAATGATAGATCAGTGCTTGAGCACGTAGAACAATGGCATCCAACATTTCATCTCTTTGCCTGTCAACTAAAATGACTTCCCGTGAATCAAGATGCAAATTCTGCTCATAACTTCTAAGAGACATAAATGGCTCATCTCGGTCCCGCGTCATAAAAGCCATCTGGTAAATAATCATCAATACCACAGAAAGACATCATGTTGTATTTGCAGGATAGCTCTGAATGATCCGTTGGTCTGCGGGTTTTGCATTGTTTTGGATTATCAATGACCCCATCGAGGTGCCTTTTCGATTTTGGAGGACTATTAGACACCACAGAAGACGAGCTCTCCTCGACCACATCAGCAGCATCCGAAAGAGAACCTACTGAAGCATCACAAGTGTTACAATTCTGAATATCTATGCATGTTTCAATGGAGTCAGGAGCAACACATGAAGATCTTTCTACATAATGGTCCTCCTTTGATCTGATATATTGTTGCGTTATTTCTAGATGCTACGCAAGTGTACGTATCGCAATTTGTAATAAATTTCGGTAATACCGAGTATATCATCCACAGAGACTGATTTATCAAGTACCAATTAACTAATATTTAGTTTCTATTTGGCTAACGAATATAAGTGTTGATTTCTAACTAAAGAATTAACAAACTAACATGAATTTCTAGAATAAAATAGCAATGAAAACACACGAGGTTTAATTCAGTAATGAAGGAATTAGAGTTTCCAATCTCCTCAACTTTTCACTCTATCATTCATTAATGCAAGACTAATGATTCTTCTTCTTATTAAGATAGCAGGTTAACTGAGATGTTCTATATTTCGATTAGGACATATAAAAACTCAACCTAAGTGAGAACTTTCTATATTTCTATGATAAGTTTGACCACATAGGAGGATTAAAATCAATAACCTAAAACGCTACACATGCAATCGTGATACTTTCGTTCAAGATTAAACCTACGTCTAATCAACTATAGCATATTCAAATCTCCCTTTTCAGATCTCGATTTGAAATCATATAGATAATTAAAACTAAAGGTCAATTAATTCTCATTCAATAAACGCAAGTTGAATAGATTTTAATAAATGAAGAAGAACAACAACAATGCATTAATTCATAAGAGTTTCAAGTGATTCAACGGAAAACCCTAATAAAGTAATTAGCTCCTAGACATGCTAAGAAAACAAATTAACTTAATATCCAACATGAACTGAATTAAAGTAAAGAAAAGGAAAAGAATTTGAACAATAGAAGTCTCTAATGCTCCTTGTTCTCTTGTTTCTTGCCTCCCAAGTGTTCTCCCTTTCAGAAAAATGTTTGCCCCAATATATATCACGAAAACCCCCCAGAATTGATCTTTTTGCCCTTGTTAAATTTAGATTTTTCGCTGCCCTGACGTCGTCGGCGCCGCGGCTCAGCTATTAGAGCGTCGCGACGCTAATTCGCTCTAGAAAGTCATGTGATTACTGCCAGTGGGGCGCCGCGGCGCTAATGTTGGGCGTCGCGGCTCTTCAACTTGATGAATCGTGTCTCTTCGACCTTCTTCGTCCGAAATTCGATTAAATTTTTTCCGAAATTCCAGGGATTCTTTGACTCATTCTTGTGACAAGCTATGCATTTTTATTCTTAATAACCGCCTATTTCATTTGGATTCGCCTTATTTTTTTTTGAATCGCTTAAAACCTGAAAACACACAACACACGCATAATACTGCACAAAAGAACTAAAAGACAAATAAAAGACTCTCTAAAACACACTCTAAAACAGTATTAAAATCTACCTAACAAACACCCCCAAACTTAAACTTTACTCGTCCTCGAGTAAAGAACTCTAGACACCTAAAAACAAAAACACACAAACTAAAAAAAAAATGAATCAAGTCAACCACAATAGATTATGCCTCGAAGATCATGAACAACATGCAATAAAATCTTCCGGAACATTCTAGCCACTAATTTGCTATCTAGAATTTCAAGTCGGATAATTCTCAAATTTGCTTAAAGTTATTAATGCATATGACCACTCAACCATGATTATTGAAATAATCAAGTATTGAATATTAGTTTATGCACAATGAATTCTCACCAACAGTCCATCATGCCAAAATTCTATAGGCTTGCTAACTTGATATTCTCTACTAATTTAGACAACACATGCTCAAGAATCAATAGGACTTTTATAGGTTATGACGATAGGCTTAGGCACGGATAGATGAAATGTCATTTAGACTCAAAGTTACCATAAGCATAGAAACCAATCAACCCAACTCGATATCACGTTACAAACCAACAACAATCCCTAATTTTTTTTATTTTTTTCTTTTCTTTTCGAACTACACTCCCAAACTTGTTTTTCAATATACGTACAAGGAGAGTGTAGTTTATTTACTTTTTCCGATCTTTTTCTCTTCTATTGATAGCACCCAATTTAGAATACCAATTACAAAGTGTCAATCCCCTAATCATATACTTATATGCTCATGGAATTCAATGGAAGGAAAATGTTTGTAAAGGATTTCAAGTAAGCTCAGATTATGTATCAATCAAAGAAGGGTTAATTAAGGCTCAAATAGGGTAACTAGGGATTACATTAATCAAGGTTGGCTTGAAAGGCTCAATCATTCCAAAATGGCCTAAATCATCTTCCTAAGCATGCATCATCTATGATTTCGTCTAAAATAGCAAGCAAGCAAGTTCTAGGACTTTCCACTATCTTTCCTCAAACCAAAATTCAATCATGCATAAACCAATATTCAAGTACAAGAAATTCACCAATCATGATAAAGTTTTCATACTTATTAATAATTGAAAATAACTCAGGACCTATCCAACTTAAGCACACAGATTTATGCATTTCATGGCTATCAATTTTATCTAACACTATCACATATGTACACTCAATCTCATAGTGGGATATTATTATTAACTTGATTCATTGACACAAGACACTCAAACACTGACACTAAACTAAGACACTAACAATAAACAAACAACTGAACACACACAATTAACACTATTAACACAAAATAGTAAGACTCCCCCCCCCCAAAACCTATTCAACAAATTGTCCCCAATGTGATAAGTAAATCAAGAGTAAGAAGACTTACCAAAACTTCAGCTAAGCGATTCAGAATGGTGGTGGCGGTGGTTTGGTACATTGGAAGATATCCAAGAGAGGACTCAGTGTTGTCGTCATCCATGGACCAGTTATGCATGAATGAGTTTATTTGGTCGACACTCGTGACCTCATACTCATGTCTTTGTTGCATGTAAGTGTCCATATATTGTTGGTATTAGATGAGATACTGGTTCTGCTGGATAATGTATTGATTTTGTTGGAAAAGTTGATCCAACCTCTGGGTGTGTCCATCCTCAATCGCCAAAGGAGGTGGATGACTCCTATGTCCAGGCTCTCCGACTTCTTCATCTTTCTCCCTCTGTTAGCGCTTCGACCGGTTGCGATTGCCCTCTCCAAGTGTAGGTTCTGGTATAGGATCTTAGTATGCATTGACCATTGTCCGAGTTAGGGGATTCTGCACTCTGTCTTTTACATCATTGCTACTCTCAGGCATTCCATGTGTGACACATAGTGCAGTGATCAACGATCCATACCCCAACAATGCTGTTGTGTTTAGTCTGCATATCTAATTGAGGCTATTTTTGATAGCTCGACCCACATCTACTGAAAATCCTTTCATGATAGCATATACCAACTTGATACGATCCACTGGTATATCAGAGAAGTGTGTGGATGGAATCATGTGGGCACTCACAAAGTAGAGCCAAACTTTGGCAATTTTGTTGAATTAGCAGTGGAGCATGCATTTGGGGGTGTCATATGTATATGTGAAACGAGCCCCTGGATATCCTACTGTCTCATCCACCTCCACTCAATCAATTTTTGAATTCTTCCAAATTGTGAAATCATCATCCTCCTTTTCCTCCAAAAAATTTATGACTCCACATATGGCATTAATCGTTTCAGCCCCAACTGGTACTCTTCTCCCTCGTACGAAACAAATGTTGTCTTGTTTCTCTTGGGTAGTTGGCATAGAATTCGTAGACTAGTTGAGTATTTGACTTTTCCAAATAAGGATTGAAAAATGCACCCCATCCTCTATCAGCAATCATGGCTCTGATCGATTTATATACCTCATCTCCGTATGGCGTAGTCTGAAATTCCATCCCCATTTTTGATACCAGGGAACGAGTACACAACTTGTTATACCTGTCTTGGACATCTTTATTAGCAAATCTTTTCTTATCATAATCGGCCCTTGGTGGTAGATTCACAGGACCCCAAGAGAAGGATGCCTTGGAATGTAGCTCGTCGTGGACCCATTATGCCTTGTTTGGCGACTTTGAAGTTTTCTAAAAATCCGACAGCACTTCCCCTTAAATCTTCCCAACAACAATTCAACTCATCAACAATATATTTAATCAACCCACAATATCAATAACTACAATTCAACCACTCCACAATAACACTATTCTTCACAAGAACACAATCAACCCTCCCACTTAGAATTCCTCCAAAGTCATAAAAGAACACATAAAAATTCTTCAAAACATGAATGCAATACTTACCTTATGGAGAGAGAGACATCAGGTAGTGCTTTAGTGCCTCAAGTATTGAATATTTGAAGAACTTATTGAATAATTTCTTGAAGGATTGGGATTTTAGGGTTTAGAAAATGGATTTTAGGGAAGTGTGGATTTAGAGTTAATGGAAGAATTGAGGAAAGAGAAGGGTTTTTGTGGTGCAAAAAGATTGTAATTTGAGATACAATGGGAGTTTTTGGATTTTTTGGGTTGGAGATGAGGAGAATAGAGAAGGGTTATGTGAATTGTGTTTGGGGATAATGAGAAAAGTATTCTTTTTCTCGATTTATATCCTGGAATCTGCATGGGCGCCGCGGCGCGATCACGTATGTCATAGGCGTCGCGGCGCTAAATCAACAAAAAACTTCCTTTGCTCACTACCTTCTGAGCGATGTAGCCCTAATGTTTGGGTGTCGCGGTGCTAATTCAACATACGGGGTTTTGACTTTTGGTGCTGATTTCAACATCCCGCGTCATATTTTCATCCAAATGTTGGCTCACAATTCACTTAACATAAACACGCATGGTAAGAAATATCAAGACAATGAGATTGTTCAAAACAAGATAAATAAAATAGAATTAAAATATTGGGTTGCCTCCCAATAGCGTTGTCGTTTAACGTCATTTAGTTGGATGCAGATTTCCTCTTCATTTCAAGATCTCTTTTTTCATCACCTCCTTCATAGTTGGGTTCAACCTCCTTTGCGCCTCAATTGAAGGCTTGCTCTCATCGTCCTCGCATTGTGTTAATGCTACTTCAAGATCATCAGTACTCTTGAAGCTTTCCTCAGCAACTGCATTGTCAATACATCAATGGAAAAACAGTCGTCACTTGCTCTGGGATACGATATCGACTAGAATACATTGAAGACCACATTTTCGCCATGTACTCGGAGTCTCAACTCACCCTTCTGAACATCTATAAGTGCTTGACCCGTGGCTAAAAATGGTCTCCCAAGCATTATGGGCACATCAGCATCTTCCTCCATGTCAAGGATAATAAAATCAGCAGGAAAAATGAATTTGTCCACTTTAACTAACACGTCCTCAATAATTCCCCGTGGATGCTTGATTGAGCGATCTGCTAACTGCAATGTAACTGTTGTAGGCCTAGCTTCACCCAAACCAAGTCTACGAAACACAAATAAGGGCATCAGGTTGATACTTGCCCCTAAATCACACAAAGCGTGCTGGTATTCAAAATTTTCGATAGTGTAGGGAATAGTGAAGCTCCCTGGATCTCTCAACTTCTGAGGAAGCTTCTTTTGCAAAATGGCGCTGCACTCTTCAGTTAACGCCACATTCTCATAATTTCCCATTTTTCTCTTTTTAGAGAGAATTTCTTTCATGAATTTGACATAACTGGGCATTTTCTCTAAGGCTTCAGAAAAGGAAATATTTATGTGCAGCTTCTTGAATATTTCCAAAAACTTGAAAAATTGTTTATCCAAAGAATTCTTTCTAAGCCTCTACAAGTGCGGAATTGTGATTTGAGGCTCATTACTCACTGTTGGTGGTACTTTTTCCACCGTGGGGTGGTCTTCAGTAACTCCCTCCTTCTCTGAATTAGATGTCTCACTCAATTTGTCTGTCTTCTCCGCATATAGTAGATGTGCAACTGGTTCAACTTGCTTACCACTTTTCAAATTTATAGCCTGACATTGCTCCTTCGGATTTACAACAGTATTGCTAGGTAGATTCCACTTTGATCTGTTGTTTAACATATTTTCTAGCTGACCCACTTGTGTTTTCATATTTCGGATAGAAGATCTCGTTTCAGTCATGAACTGAGTCTGGGAATTGGTGAGAGTCAACAAGGTTGCTTGCAATTCATTGGAATCAGCTTGTTGAACTTGTGGTTTGGGCTGCTGAAACGACAAAGCTTGACTCATGGGTTGTTGTTGATTGTTTTGTTGATACTGCCCTTGAAATTGTGGCTGCTGGTTCTGGATATTTCTCCACGAAAAATTAGGATGATTCCTCCACCCACGATTGTAAGTGTTGGAGAATGGGTTGTTGTAAAGCCTCTAAAAATTCCCAACTGCTTGAACCTGAGCTTGATCCATAGGTACATTGTTGGGATCCACTGTTGTGCAATGATAAAAAATAGGTGGTTCTCCACAAATTTCACAAACCACTTGCATCTGAACAACATTTGCGTACATAGTATTCTGCTATAATTGCTTTGTCAAAGAAGCAACTTGAGCAGTTAACGCGATGATGGCATCTAACTCATGAACTCCAGCCACCTTTCTGTTGTTCGTCGGTCTTTCATCGAACCACTGATGGTTATTTGTTGCCAAATCTTCCAACAACTCATATGCCTCATTAGCACTCTTGCTCATGAATGTCCTCCAGCAGCAGCATCAATTATGGTACGGGTCATACCACACAACCCATTGTAAAAATTATGGACTAACATCCACTACTCAAGCCCATGATGAGGACATTTCCTTTGCAACTCCTTGAATCTTTCCCAAGCATCATATAAAGATTCTCCGTCCAGCTGATAGAAGTTGTTTAGTTCTCCCCTTAGCTTAGCAGCCTTTGATGGAGGAAAGAATTTTGCAAGAAACTTCTGAGTCAGGTCTTGCCACATAGTGATGGAGTTAGCTTGCAGAGAGTTCAATCAGCTTTTGGCTCGGTCCCTTAGTGAGAATGGGAAGAGCCTCAATCTAATGGTGTCATCAGTCACACCGTTGTATTTGAATGTTGCACATAACTCCAAGAAATTGGTCAAGTGCATATGTGGATCTTCAGAGGGCAAACCCCCAAACTGAACTGTGTTCTGGACCATCTGCAGGATTGCTGGCTTAATCTCAAAATTATTTGCCTCCACAGCTGGTGGTCTTATTCAAGTTTGCACTCATGTTACGGTTGGAAGTATATAATCCCGTAAGCTTCTCACAGCGGGATTCTGATCTTGCTCCTGCACCATCTCTGGCACCCCTCTATTCAACCCATCATTATTTTGACGGTTTGTCATATCCTCGGTTGAAATACTAGCTCTCTTGTTTCTTCGATTCTGCTTGCACGCTTTCTCAATCTCATGATTCAGAGGAACAAGGTTGTCTGCTCTTCTTCTACTTCGCATATACCAAAGCTACCTGAAAATGATCACAAACACTACACGTAGATAAAAAATAAAATAAAATAAAATAATTTAATAATAGTATGTGTTCTAGGAACAACCAAATTAGAAATAAGATTAATTATTATGATATTGATAGTACTTCAGTTCCCCGCAACGGCGCCAAAAACTTGTTGCGTTATTTCTAGATGCTATGCAAGTGTACGTATCACATTTTCTAATAAATTTTGATAAGACCGAGTATCGTCCACAGATACCGATTTATCAAGTACCAATTAACTAATTTTTAGTTTCTATTTGGCTAACGAATATAAGTGATGATTTCTAACTAAAGAATTAACAAACTAACATGAATTTCTAGAATAAAATAACAATGAAAATACACGAGGTTTAATTCAGTAATGAAGGAACTAGGGTTTCCAATCTCCTCAACTTTCCACTCTATCATTCATTAATGCAAGACTAACGATTCTTCTTATTATTAAGATAGCAGGTTAACTAAGATGTTCTATATTCCGATTAGGACATATAAAAATTCAACCTAAGTGAGAACTTTCTATATTTCTATGATAAGTTTGACCACATAGGAGGATTAAGATCAATAACCTAAAACGCTACACATGCAATCGTGATACTTTCGTTCAAGATTAAACCTACGTCTAATCAACTATAGCATATTCAAATCTCCCTTTTCAGATCTCGATTTGAAATCATATAGATAATGAAAACAAAAGGCCAATTAATTTTAATTCAATAAACGCAAGTTGAATAGATTTTAATAGATGAAGAAGAACATTAACAATGCATTAATTCATAATAGAGTTTCAAGTGATTCAACGGAAAACCCTAATAAAGTAATTAGCTACTAGACATGCTAAGAAAACTAATTAAATTAATAAACAACATGAACTGAATTAAAGTAAAGAAAAGGAAAAGAACTTGAACAATAGATGTCTCTAATGGCTCCTTGTTCTCTTGTTTCTTGCCTCCCAAGTGTTCTCCCTTTCAGAAAAACGTTTGCCCCAATATATATCACGAAAAACCCCAGAATTAACCTTTTTGCCCTTGTTAAATTTAGATTTTTCGCTGCCCTGACGTCGTCGGCGCCGCGGCTCAGCTATTAGAGCGTCGCGGCGCTAATTCGCTCTAGAAAGTCATGTGCTTACTGCCAGTGGGGCGCCGCGGCGTTAATGTTGGGAACCGCGGCACTAATGTTGGGCTCGCGGCTCTTCAGCCTTCTTCGTCCGAAATTCGATTAAATTGTTTTCCGAGCTTTCCAGGGCTTCTTTGACTCATTTCTTGTGACCATCTATGCATTTTTGTTCTTAATAACCGTCTATTTCATTTGGATTCGCCTTATTCCTTTCTGAATCGCTTAAAACCTCACAACACACCCATAATACTGCACAAAATAACTAAAAGACAAACAAAAGACTCCCTAAACACACTCTAAAACAGTACTAAAATCTACCTAACATATATTCATCAACAACACTAGCAAAAGAGTCTTTGCACTCAGCTTCTTCAGTAAACACTTCTTTATCATTTGTATCGTGATCCACTATGCTTGATGAGCCTTCCACCATAGAATTGTCAATTAGCTCAGAATGTTTGTAGGCTACACATTTCCTGATGTTATTTAATCTCTTGACGAGCCCTCTGTCGCAAATGATATTGCCGCTTCCATCTCTTGGATTTTCTAGGTTGAAAACATCGATGATTGGGTGATGAGCTACATAAATGACCCGACAATGCCATAGAAGCGGAATTCTCAGAGGTTGCCTCCTGATCATAACCATCAACCACGTCCATTTTTGAAGATGAACTGGTGAAGTCATCTATGAAATTCCCCTCCAGATTGCAGCATACCCATGAAGGAATGGAACAACACCTAAGCAGCTTATTGTGCTGAAGATTGAGTGTCTGCATATTATACATTGAAAGGAGATCAAGATTCTCCAAGGATGTTAATCTATTGTTCGAAAAGTCCAAACTTTCTAATCTTTGCAACGAACACAACCCCGGAGGTACTTCAATCAATTTATTATTAGCAACCTTCAGTGACAGTAACGAGCTAAGACGAGTTATCTCAACAGGTAAATTCCTCATCTTATTGAATGAAAGATCGAGGTACTCCAAATCAATGAGACACGCAATTTCTGGAGGCAAATATCTGATAGAAAAATGACATAAACAGAGCTTTGTCATGCACTTAAGACCAGCAATATCTCTTAAAAGTAATGGGAAAACTGAAGGCCTAGAAGGAACTTTACAAAGCTCCAATTCTTTCAAGTTCTTTAATTTCTGCAAATCCAATCCATTCATTCCTGGCAATGACAACTTCACTTGCAACCTCTCCAGTTCAACCAAGTTACTTAACTCTCCTGTTGAAAACAAATTAACCTCATTCCCAAGAAGTTTAAGTATCTTAACTGAAAGAAATAATCTCTTCATTATTTTCATTGATTGAAAGGCTATATATACAAGTTACATATTTTCATAATAGGAGAATCTTATTCCTATTCTACTCCTAAAACTTTATTCTACTTGGTTACTAAATATACAATTATGGTAATACAAATATTATGGTAACTGTACAATACTAATTACACTACAACATTACCTAAACTAGGAGACTAAATTATATCCTATGTACCATGTATATTTAACACACCCCTGCAGTCATAGCGGGTGGTTTTCGAACACTGAGACTGTCCCTAAAATCTTCAAAAAGGACCGAGGGAAGACCCTTTGTAAAGATGTCGGCAATTTGATATCTTGACGGTACATGGCAGACGCGTACCTGACCACGAGCAACCTTTTCACGGACAAAGTGAATGTCCATCTCGATATGCTTAGTGCGCTGGTGCTGAACCGGATTACCAGAAAGGTAGATGGCACTAATATTATCGCAATAAACCAAGGTTGCCTTCTGAATGTGACAATGAAGCTCCAAAAGAAAATTACGTAACCAACATGATTCCGAGACCACATTAGCTACCCCTCGATATTCAGCCTCGGTACTTGAGCGGGATAGAGTCGACTGACGCTTCACAGACCAGGAGACCAAGTTGGTGCCAAGAAACATACAATAGCCAGATGTGGACCATCTGGTGTGTGGACAGTCACCCCAATCAGCATCTGTATACGAGACAAGTGTGGACGTCGAGGAATGATATAAGTGCAGACCATAGTCAAGTGTACCTCGAATATACCGAATGATGTGTTTGAGTGCATTTATATGCTCAATTTTGGGATCATGCATGAACAAACACACCTGATGGACAGCATATGTAATATTCGGTCTCGTAAAGGTAAGATACTGAAGGGCCCCTGCAAGACTGCGATAACGGGTCGGATCCTCGTAGGGTACACCGGTCGCGGCACTAAGCTTGGGCTTAGTATCAACTGGAGTGGAAGTGGACTTACATGATGACATCCCAGCCCTCTCAATGATCTCAGCTGCATACTTCTATTGAGATAAGAACAACCCATCTGAATGACGAGTGACAGCAATCCCCAAAAAGTAACTCAAGGGCCCCAAGTCTTTCATAGCAAGCTCAGAGCTGAGCATGGTCATAATAGATCGGCGTAAGGCATCGGAAGAGGCAGTCAAGATAATATCATCCACATACAACAGAATGTAGGCCAATGACGAACCACGACGGTAGATGAACAAGGAATTATCCGACCTGCTGTAAGTGAACCCAATAGTCGAAACATAATCTGCAAACCTCGTATACCAGGCCCGGGGAGACTGCTTAAGCCCATATAAGGACTTCTTCAACAAACAGACATAATAAGGATGTTTGGGATCTCTGAATCCCAAAGGTTGATGTATATAGACTATTTCCTTGAGATCCCCATGTAGGAAAGCATTCTTTACATCTAACTAATGAATAGGTCATGCTTTCGAAAGAGCTAAGCTGAGCACAGTGCGAATGGTAGCCGGCTTGACCACCGGGCTAAATGTCTCACCACAATCCACACCAACATGTTGAGTCTTACCATCGCCCACAAGCCGCGCCTTATGTCGGGAAAATGACCCATCTGAATTTTCCTTATGAGCAAAAATCC
Organism: Anisodus tanguticus; assembly: GCA_034509755.1. Taxonomy (NCBI): domain Eukaryota; kingdom Viridiplantae; phylum Streptophyta; class Magnoliopsida; order Solanales; family Solanaceae; genus Anisodus; species Anisodus tanguticus. The sequence continues at coordinate 19,148,247 of CM067551.1, read as the reverse complement.
ACATAGACCTAATAATATTAATACCCGATGGACGGGGTACCAACTCCCACTTCTTATTATCAATAAGAGCATTATATTCATCGGTCATAGCAATTTTTCAATTCGGGTCATTTAATGCAGACACAGGATTTCGGGGTAAGGGTGATTTAAGAACATTAGAATGTAAATTAAAATATCTTTTGGTGTAAAAATCCCCCGTTGACTACGGGTGACTGGTCCATGACTCGAGGTAGAGGCGGGTGGATTTTGGGAATTTTCGGGACTCGGGACGGACTGGCCAGCAGGCCCCTGGTGGCCCAAATCGGAATCACCGGGAATCGGGCCAACACGGACCCAAACAAACGGTACTCGGAATCGGGCCGGAATCGGGTAGAACGGATGGCCCAGTTGCTGGACCCAGATTTGAAGACGACACACTGTGGGGAGTACCAGTGGGCCCGCTGGAGAATTTTGGGTGTGGGATACGTCCGAAAGATGGTGAATAATATACAGAGATATACTATCATCCAAAATTTATTTCTTATTTTCTTTCATATTACCCTTATTGTTAACTGAAAGAAATAATCCATTGATTATTTTCATTGATTGACAGGTTATATATACAAGTTACATATTTCCATAATAGGAGAATCATATTCCAATTCTACTCATAAAATATTATTCTACTTAGATACTAAATATACAATTATGGTAATACAAAAATTATGGTAAGTGTACAATACTAATTACACTACAACATTACCTAAACTAGGAGACTAAATTATATCATATGTACCGTGTATATTTAACATTAACCTTCCCAAGTGCACCAATTGCCTGGGAATCAAATTAAATACATTCTTGTATATGTACAAACCCTCAACCCCACCCCCCCTCTGCACCATCCAACAATGGAAAATCCAAACTTTTCCCAGAAATATCGAAACTTGAATCAACCATATTCTCCTCTAAACCCGTTAATTCAGAATTTTCAGGTACATTCTTGGATGTGGCACTTTCAGGGCCTTGTGAATCTTTGTCACCCATAAGGGTAGCTTTGTATAAGAAAGAAAAATAATCAAGAATGAGAACCCCACTTATATAGAGAGGAAATTAGAGAAGAACTGTTGTATACAACAACAACAACAACACACCCAGTCTAATTCTACGAGGGGAAACAATGGTTGTATAAGAAAGAAAAATACTAATCAAGATTGAGAACCCCACTTATATATAGAGGAAATTAGAGAAGAAGTGGGAAAGAGAGGAGGAGGAGATGCTGTGGTTGGTGGAGAAGAGAAACCCTAGAATCTTGAGGAAGAAAAGGGACTACGTTAAGCAAACACTCCATGCATGAACAATTCAAGAAAATACAATATACCAAATTTAACAATTTATTGAGCTCTAACATATTTTGCCATAAGATCTTCAATTCTTGATTCTTTATTTTAATACGTTCAGTTATTCAATTTCTTCGAATATGTTTTATATTTTCTCGTTTATAAACAAACACTTGATTAGACTAATAAACAACCCTTTTCCATACTGACTAACCTCTGCCCCTGTTTGACGTATTCTACTTTATGGAGGTAGGAGTAGGGTGTGCATTCGGTTTTTCTATTTAATTTTACAAGATTTGGTTTGGATTTTTAGGTGATCAATTTCTAAAAATTACAATCTAAAAATAAGTTTGATTTGGTTCGGATTTTTTCTCCTTTCGATTTGGTTATTCGGTTGCGTCATATAAGATAATTTGGCGTCATGACGAAAAGAATAAATATTATAGAGAATGAGAAGTAATTATGTCAAATCTCTTAAATATATTTTCTAATATAAATTATAGGGTAAAATTTTAAGAATACAATATTTAAAAGTATATTAATATATGTCCATAACCTAAAGAGTCAGAATATGTCATATTATATTTTAATATATATAATTTAATTTTTTAATTTTTTGGTTTTTATTTTTCTAAATCCAAAACCAAAAAAATATTTAAATTTTTTAATTTTCCAATATGAAACCAAACCAAAAAATCAAAAAACCAAAAAACCAATCCAAACTAAAATTCGATTTGGTTCAATTTGATTTTTTGGTTTAATCCGAATAATAACTATGTAGGAGCAAGAGAAGCATTATTTTGTTGATTTTTACACTAGATGCATTGGGTAAATTTCTTAGATGGTCACATAACTATCAATTTTTCTTTAATTAAAGTCACTTAACTATGTTTTCTAACACAAAAGTCACACAATTATCACTTTTTTTCACCAAAGTCAATTAACTATGTTTTCTAACACAAAAGTCACATCTACTAAAAATTCAATCATTTTGATGGTAATTTTTTATTTATTTTATTTTCAATCGAATAAATATAAACTCAATTAAAAAGAACCGACTCAATCCAAAATTCATATAGAGAAATTAAAATATTAAACAAGCAAAACCAATCCTTCCATCGGATATACGATCCAAAAATATGTGGAACTAAAATATTCACTTAGGATTAACTTTTTTTAGTTTGATATTATCTTTTTTTCTTCATAATTTTAATGCAATTAGTTTTTTTTTCCTATATGATCCATTTTGATCACGAGCGAAAATAAAATATTGAGGCTTGAGATGCTAGGTGTTGGATGGTGGAATTTTCATGATTGTGGTATGCAAATAAAATGCATAGGAGGAGGAATATGATCCTAAATAAGTTTGTCCTTGATTATTTAATTATATGCTCAACAATTAAAATATTTGGAGAGTTGTTTTTCAATAAATTCCTAGCTAGCTGATGCTTGCTAGTTTTGCTTTAAAAAAACTTATGTGTGTACATATTATATTGCTTCATGTAAATATTAGTTAACTTTAGTTAATTTACTCGAAATAACTTCTTCTTCTTTTTTAATTTTAGGGTATATTCCTTTTTTCAATACATATTGAAAAGTTTTACTCCATATTTTATTGAATAGTCAGAAATTAAATTTTATGGAGTAGTAGTTATTATTATTTGTATCGGAAGCAACAATTTTGTGATAAATTTTTGTAATTTTTTAACCCTTTAATACTTTAATATCTGCATATAAATTTTGGGTCATCTCAATTTTTTAATTAAATTTGTATTCATTAGATTAAAGATAAAAAAAAAGTTATCCATCGAAAGTTGGAGTTTTTCGGTAGGTATGACTTTTGTGTTAGTACGCTCAAAGTTTTGTAACTTTTGTGTTTGAAAACATAATTAAGTGACCTTGGTGAAAAAAATGATCGTTATGTAATTTTTGTGTTAGAAAACATAGTTAAATAACTTTAGTAAAAAAAATTAAAGTTATGTTACAATCTGTAAAATTTACCCATGCATATTACTGTGCGCGGCAAATTGGTCTTGCCTACAACTCTTTTTTTTTTCCTTTTATTTTAGCAAAATGACTTTTTTGTGTCAAGTTTCTTAAAACAGCTTGAAAACGATTATCAAAATTTGGATTACTAGGTATGTTAAGTAGTTTAATTGTGCAAACACTCGATGCATAAATAATTCATGAAAATATACCTAATTTTTGTAACAAAAACAATTTATTGAGCTCTAACATATTTTCTTTAAAGTCTTCGATTCTTAATTCTTATATTTCCATACCTTCAGTTATTGAAATTCTTAAAATATATTTTATATTTTCTCTTTATAAAAAAATACTTTATTAGACCGATAAATAAACAATAAACAAAAATCATAACTTATGAAATAAGAAATTCAACATAATAACCTATTAGGCTATCCGAAGAACAAATCAATACTGAATGGATACGCAAATTTACAGAGAAAAGTAATTTCATTACAAACATGCAAAGTTTCAATTTGCAAAAACAAATATAATAAAACTAATTAAAACGATAAACCAAAAAAAAAGTTCATTTTAACCCTTTTTTTATTTTTATTCTTATAAATACAAACCCAACTAAAAGAGAACCGATCCGATCCAATGTAATTTTAAAAAGTGTAGTTAATATATATTGAAAAATGTTACATTTTTAATATGAAGTAATAGTTACTACTTTTTAGTGATAAATTCTCTCTAATCCGTTGACCGTTTTAGTTGTTTGATTGATTATAGTTGTTTTCTTAGTATTTTGTATGAGATTCTGAGGAAAAGAAAGATGTATGAATAAAAAAATACATACTCAGAATAAAAAAGTCAGTTTGGATGAGAATCTTGAAAATAGGTATACAAAATTGGGGTGGTAAAAAGTTGGTGGATTATTACTAATTGGAAGCTGGTTAAAAAATTAGGACAGGACAGTCCTCTTTTAATAAGGTTTGTATGTAGTATATTAAAAAAATGTAGAGTAAATAATTATCACTGATCGAAAGGTTTATTCACATATATTAATGCGGGTCTCTAATTGATGTTACAGCATAATTCTTCCATGCTATATTCTCTGAAAACCAAAATATTCTATAAGAAAAATGTTGATTATATATTTGCCAAAATCAAATTAGTCAATAAGAAAGATGTGAATAAGCAGATGACTATATATTTTTGTGAAAACCACACTATTCAATAAAGAAAATGAGAGAAGTTGATTAAGCTCAGTTTTTTTCTTCCAAAATTTGTCATTCGAAAAAATAAAATCCGACCTACCGGATTCGAACCAGTGACCTAAGGATTAGCTGTTAGGCGTTGCCCACTACAGTCCTCCGCTCTACCAACTGAGCTAAGGTCGGTTACTGAAAGACAAGTGCTGTGTAACATTTTGTATTTATAATATTGTTTCCCTGTACTTGAGATAAGTTTATAGTAGCTAATAATTAGAAGAGATAACGATCATAAATACAGGTGAAGTATCATTTTTTGAGAGCTTTTCATATGAATAAGTATTTCCTACCTCAACTATCACCAACTATATATCAAAACACATCTTGATTAGTATTTGATTGTGTGTGGTGTACATTCTCTTTTTTCGTTTAAAAATGGTGCCAAATGAAACTCCACACGAATAATTAAATGAATTAATTGAAAAACTAAGAGATTATGGTAAAATACACACCTGAAGAATCACATTGTTAGTGAAGTTTCCATAGACAAGTAGTTAAAATTATATTCACTTTATTTGTGAAGATTCCAATCACATACAAGTTCGCATTGTGGAAAACTATCATGTATTTGCATTTTCTATCTGGACTATCACCAACTATTTATCAAAATACACCTCGAAATTAATGAGTCAACTATCATAGGGGATGAAATTTTATGCACAAATTCAGTATGAAAAACGGATATCCGGATTAGTAGGATCGCACGTTTTTTGAGCGATTGTATTCAAATACATGGTTAGCTTGAGTCAACTATCATAGGAGATGAAATTTTATGCACAAATTTATTTGTCGCACATTTTTTGGCGATTGTATTCAAATACATGGTTAGCTTCGAGGTGTATTTTGCTATGGACTCAGTGGCGGATTTTGCCCAAAATATTAAGGGGGTGGTAACTACTAACAAAAATATTATAAGAACAAAATATGATTTTATCAAAGATTCAAAATAACATCAACACAACAAAAATATAATATATATAAAGGAAAGACCTACTTAGAATTAAAGTGTTGCCATTCGTTCTTTTAAAGACTTCAAATCATTAATAATTGAATCAAAGCTAAAGCTTTCAGCTATCTCTTTTTCAATATAAACCATCATATTGTCAGCAAGAAATCCATCATCCATCTTATTATGCAACTTTGTCTTGATTATCTTCATTATTGAAAATGATCTTTCTATAGTAGCCGTAGAAACTGGAAGAGTTAAGATAAGGCGGATTATCCGGTCAATCAAGTAATATGAATTCGCCTTCCCTGTTTTTTCCAAAGCTTCACACAATCCAGACATAGTTGACAAGTTATTCAATTTTGGATGACTAACAACCTCAAGGATAAAGTGTTGAAGTTGAAATCTCAAATTTGTTTTCTCTTGCTCACTAAAATCCACTTGATAGAATTTTTCTACAAGAGCACATATATCATCCATATTAAATGCTTCGTAAATATCTTTAGGAATCAAACTATTGCTTAGGCTCAAAAGCTTCATTGTTTGAATATTAAACATGTGATTCATTGCTTAGGCTCAAAAGCTTCATTGTTTGAATATTAAACATGTGATTCAATTCCTGCAATTGTTGATCAATAGTAACACAAAAGAGATTCACTCTAAAATGTTGACCCACTGTGATGTGATCCTTCTGATGACGAGTACGCCCTTGATGTTCTATATAAACATCATTACAATCAGGAGAATCAATATTATGTTGTTCACAAAATAATGTCACATTTTTCAATAATTGATCACATCCTTCATCTCTCAACTTCTGAATTAATATTTTTGTAATGCTAACCAAATGTATAGCATTAAGTATATCTTGGGATTCTATTGTAAAGCTTGACAAAGACAATCTGTAATTCTCATAATCTTTTTTCATCATGTGTAAAATCAATATGAACTCAAATGAATTCATAATCTTATAAGCAGCATTAGCATCCCCTCGTTAAGAGTAAGTTGATCCATTTTTCCTTATATTTTGAAGAACCACACAAGTTGCATCATGAATATTTATCATACTACAAACACAAGAAAAATGTGAGCTCCAACGAGTATCTCCGGCTCGTTTCAAAGTGTCTATCTGATTTTGTCCCTTACCACTACCAAGTTCATCAATCTCTAACAAAGGTGATATGTCATCTAATTTGACAGCTTGCGGCTCATCATGACGCTTACTAGAGGAACATACAATATTGACAACAAAAGTCAAGTTTGAAAAGAAATCATGAATAAGGAAAACTTCTCTAGCACTACTTTTGCAAGTTCATCATTATATGATGCTAAGAGTTTGATCATTTCAAGAAAGTTACCTCTATTTTTTACTCCCAGTGATTCGTCATGGTCTCTAAAAGCACAAGCTTGAAACGTGAGCCAACGAATTGAATCAATAGAGCTCTTGAGACGAAGTCTATTTTTGCTAATTTGATCGAAACTCTGCACGTTAAGGACATTTCTGATGTGCATATACTGATTGAACAAGTCTTGAGAAGATTTCAATGCATTATTGTGAGACGAACACGGACTTTCACCAATATGATTAAGCAAAGCACAACTCTTCCCATCATTGACCTTTTTTCCATGCTTTAAATCCTTTTCTAGTAAAGACATCAGCCCCAGGATGCCCACTTGGCTTTTTATTGAACAAGTAACAAAGCAAACAATAAGCAGCATCATTAGTCGGTGAGTACTCTAGCCATGAAGGAAAATTTTGAACCAAGATGCTTGAAATCGCCTTGTATGCTTATCTCTATTGAGGGGATACTTTTCAACTTGACATTGATAAGGACCCCAATTGAGATAACTCTTCGAACTTCATCTATTCGATTGACTAGATATTCTCAAATTTGGGGACGCTTTCCGGGGTCATGTTCTAAACAATTGACATCAAATTCATCCATGGTGACTTTTTGAATCTTGCAAGGTTGCTCATCCAGTTGAACCGTTTGATCATCGGAATGGTGCTTTTCAAGTGTCGATGTTGAAGCTATACAATTTTCATCTTTGTTGGAAGCTTTTCTCTTGAAAAATGCATCAATTTTCTTAAGTTGGACCATCGTATCAACTACCACTCCTAATAAAATACAAAAATCAATTATCAAAGAAACAAACATAAACTAAAAGCATTAATCTGTTTTTGCGAGCAAACTATAAACTAAAAGCAAACTGGATAAGAAAAAATTGATAAGAAAACTAAAAAGTAAACTGGATAAGAAAAAAATGATACGCGTATTCCCTTTGAAGTAATCAATGTTTTGCCTTAGTTACATCAGAATTTTTAAAAATATATACGAATAAGAAAAATTGGAACTATTCAAAAAAACGTATTCATCCCCCAATCACTATCACCTTTTTTTATAAAAAAAAAATACATAAATTTGGACGAAGAAGATGATTAAATGCAGAAAATTGGAGTTCTTGTATTTTGTATCCCAAATACATGGACATTTGAGAGATTACCTATTGTGGAGCAGCGACTGAGGCGACGAGTGTCGAGGATGCTTCCTTGAACTCACAAAAATGGCATAGACAGCTGGTTTTTACCGGGATCGAAGGCGACAATGAATTGGGGCTTAGCGCTTAGTGTTTTCTGCGATTTGGGGGCTTAGGGTTTTCTGCTATTAAGGGGCTTAGGGCTTTCTGAATTCTGCGATTTGGGGAATTGGGGCCAAACATATGTGTATTTTGAGTTATATTTAAAATATTAATTTTTTTGGGGGGGCCACGCCTCCCCCCCCCCCCCCCCCCCCCCCCTTGTTAACCTCGGCCACTGTATGGACTAGTTTGAAAAGATAACCATGTAATTGAAATTGAGTGTAATTACATAGTTTGACATTTTTGTTTGACCAAGTAATTACTTGGTTAGGTGGGAATTATGTGTAATTGAAATTGAGTGTAATTACATTTTCAATTCTAAAGGGGGTTGAGAATTGAGTGTAATTACATGGTTACTTTTTAGTTTCTTTCTTCTTTGTTATATATTAATTCTTTCTTTTAAAATTTCTTTTTATTCCTATTAATTTAATTTTTTTTTTTACTTTTTAATTATTTATTTTTAAAATATATTTTCTTTTTATATTATTTATCTTTCATTTCCTTTCTTCTCATTCCCAACCTTTACTACTTGTGATTCCATGTAATTACTTTTTTTATTTTATTTTATTCATTTAGCATAATTGTGTTATTATTCTAATTTTTGAAATTACAACTCTTAGTATTAGAAAGAATGAGTAATTAACAAACTTGACATATAATGAGTGATGTTATTAAAGTAAAATTTCGTTGTAAATGAGGTTATAGACTTATATTTTTTCTTTATTTTAAATTATATTTACTTAAGTTACGTTGTAACTTACTTATGTAATATTGAAATTTTGACATAAGAGTATTGTGTTATTTTTTTGTTTTGCATTTTGAATTTAGGTTATATTTCCAATATTAATTTATTTTCTTTAGTACTATTGACTTGTTATTTTAGAAGTTCACATTGCATGTTGTTTATTTTTCACTTACAATTGATATATATTTTTTATCAAATATTTGAATAATTTATAGAATTATATTTACAAGTATTAATTTTTTTGTCAAACATCCAATCCATGATGTTCTCACAAAAAAGTGCTTTTAATTTTAATTAAAATAAAAAAATTATTAACTTGAAAAATATATGTCAATTATTTTTTACAATATTAATTACAAATATATGATTATTAATATATTCAAGAAACAATGTGTTGGTTTAATTTGATATCATTTATAAAGGCACATATTTTTTAAATATTAATTTTTATTTTTTTATAATTAAATTTTATTTTTAAATAAACCAATTGTGTAATTATATTTGTGCAACCAAACATTACGCTTATAATTACACTGTAATTACGTTATGACAAACAAACAAACAGGTCATTGTAATTATAATACCGTGTAATTACTAGTCTGTGTAATTATTATCCTAGTAATTACACCAATTCCAATTACAAGGTGGCTTTTCAAACGGATCGTAAATAGTGTTGGAAGTATGTAAAGCTCATACGGAAATAGTAAATAACTATTACAGTGATCGAAAGGATAAGGAACAAAGAGGACAACAAGTTGTCAATATCTTGATCTTGAATTGAAACTTCAAATATGGAAGTTGTATTCTGAAATACAAGAACACGAACTGATGCACTTGTGGCTTGCAGATCCGCTGAGAAAACGAACAGTTAGAGTCCTTCGTCTAATAAGTTAACACCTGAAATACTTAGCAACCAATTAGATAATCACAACACCACCGGCTAAGTCGAGAGATGGCTCTTTGTCTTTAAGACAAGATTGCCCCCGTATATAGGCTTTACGGAAGTGTGGACAATAGTCTCCCAAGATGAAATAATAAACTATCAAGTGTGTAAAGCCTACACAAATGATCTCAGCGAAGAACACGAATAATGAAGATTGCTAAGGAAAGGATTGTTATCAGGAAAATATAATCTCTTTGTGGTGGTGTTAACTTGTGAGTATGTTCACTTTCTCATATATGTTCATCTATAGAATTGAGCCAAAGGTCTCAATTTATATGTGTACAAGATGGCCTCTTCAAGTGCCCATGTAATGGTCATTTAAATGTCATGTAATGGCCCTTTAAACCACCAACTAATGCAGCCAAATAATGGCTGAGTTATGGAGGAAAAACTGCTAAGTTAATACTCCAAAACCTTTCCATAATCAGCAAAACTTTTGGACTTCCGTCGAGCACTCACTACCTGGGAATCGTCGCGGATCTGCAACATTAGAGTCGCGGCGCCACGGCTCCAGTGGCCAACCAGTGAATTAGTGCCACGGCGCTGCAATGGTTAGGAAAGTTATCTCAACATCTATGTCACGCAAGAATGCAATGGCCCTGGATGTTAAGTTAATCACATGGGAGCATATGTCCAAGTAGTCGAGTCTTTATACTCGTCAGTAGATCCATCTACTTTGTACTCACTTTTGAGTATCCACTTTTACAACCCAAAGGTTCTTTTCCCGGAGGAAGGTCAACCATTACACAAGTATTGTTCTATATGATGAAATCTATTTCTCTCTCTGTAGCTTCTTTCCAAATCAGCGCTTCTGGAGATGACAATTATATGTTAATTGCCCATGGTTCATTCTCAACCATACAAGCTAGAAGGCATGGAACAAGTCTTTGTCCCCTCTTTGCTCCGTCTCGGTTCAACATCTAGAATCCCTGAGTTCTGTAGATCTGGACCATTAGGTTCCGAATAATTAGTAACTTTCGAGTCATGTAGCTCTGGAACGTCTGGTTTCGGACAATCATGCACTCGCGGGTTCTTGTTAACCTCAAGCAATTACTTCTTTTTCCTTTTCAATGAAAATTATCCTTAAATAATTCAGCATTCTTTGACACCAAGAGGCGATAAGCACTACTGTTATTTGCAGATCCAGTGGATATGCAATCTACAGTCATAGGTCCAACTTGACCTGTTTCGGTATTTCAACCTCTACCAAGCCACCCCACAACACAACATTTGTAGGTGGGATCATTTCCATGTTTCACATAGAGAGTTATCTTTATCCTTATGCGTAGTTCTATTGAGAATCACATTGGCGGTAAGGATCGCCTTGCCCCACATATTTTGGACGTACGGCTTTGCGCTTGGCTAACACCGTTAGACTGAGGTAAGTAAGGAGCAGTCGTTTTATAAACGATGCTTCACATTCTCCCCTTCTATTACTACGAATTCCTCCATCCATAGGCTTAGTTGATTTTCAACTTCTGTGTTGTAGCGCTTATCCGTTTCAACAACTTCATCTTTGCTTTTCAACAAACAAAGAATGTAATACGTTGTGCCATCATCAATGAAGGTCAAAAAGTACTTGTCTCCCCCCTCTATTTTGTACAAACTTCAAATCACCCATGTGGGTGTGACTAAGTTCTAGAGGAGCGGTGCTTCTTTCTCTATTCCTTTGACATAATGGAAAGGTGATTTTGTCTCTTCGCCTACCTCACATTCATTTTGAGGGTTTATGTCGACAGAAGGCAACAATCTCAACTTCGTTAGCTTTTGAATGACTTTCTATTTAACGTGTCTTAATCTATGATGGCATAGAAGCACGGATTATAAATATATCATTCATTTAGCTACAGACATACTGTACCATTCTTAGTTATTACAGACCTGTTGGACTAATCTCAAACCAGCTTCACCAACATCGTCGCTTAAACCAAGTTTGGGACATGTATCACCTCCTTTTAGAGTGATCTCATTCCCTGAAGTCCTATTGAGGACAACATCTCCAACCCCTTCTACTTTAGAGGTGGTGTTGCTTCACATGAACAACCTTTTGCCCGTGGTTAGGGCATAACCGGATCATATGTGATCTGGATACTCTGGCCCACTCCAGTTGCTTTGGCAGACTGAGTGTCCAATTTCTTTTCTGCCTTTCTTTTGGCCTTCATATCATTTAAGACCTGGAAACTCTGGCACACCTCACTAGGTGTCCATTACTTTTCTGCCTTTCTTCTGGCCTTCAGATCATTTAAGATCTGGAAACTCTAGCCCACCTCGCTAGGTGTCCATTACTTTTCTGTCTTTCTTCTGGCCTACTTCAGTCGTCCGTAGGCTTTGTACGACTGAGTGTCCAATATCATCCTATCAAATGAAGGATCTTCTGTCAGATAGGTGACAGGTTCAACGTCTTAAGATAAGTCATTATCTCTCAGTCTTCTTCCCTTGTGATTGGTACCCATGGAAATCCCTGGCGCTTACTTAAGAGTGGTAACAGTTTTCGCACAGTCAATGGATCTCTCTCCTTCGTATGTGCGAACATACTTTACACACTTATAATAATTACACCCAAAAGAACGTATCTTTTAAGTTTTGTTTATAATAGTCCAATCTTTAACCGGGAAGGAAGGAGATTCAATATCTGATTTTAGAGTGTAGGGAATATAAGTTTTTAATGAAAACACTTTCATATTCCCAGCCTTGCTTTACACACTTTTATTCAGATATTAACTAAACACATTATAGAAAAGGAATGATTATTAACTTAGACCTTTTGGATTCTGGCCCACTTCAGTCAGACTGAGTGTCCACATCCTTCTTACCATAATTTGGATCCTTTGTCTGGGACAGATATAGGCCTTTTGCTACATGATAGAACATCATATTCAGCCTTCTCTTTTTGTCCCAGTTGACATCCTCAGCCTCTCGTGGGCGCTTGTTTCCACCACCCTCGAGAGCGGTGACACCAACTCGTCCTTGATCTTTAGCCGTACTAGCATGACTATCAGCAGTATCTTGAAGCTCAGCATCCGATCCAGAGATCCCACCTTTGTCGAAAATAGACTTGTAACTGTCGCCAAAGAGAGAACCATAACTAGGACCAGTTTTGAAAGCACGGTTGTTGTTTGAACTGTTAGCAAAACTGTCAACAGAACTGTTTTCAAGAAGAAAACCACAACCAGATTTGGTCACACACTTGTCGACCAACATCTTTCGAATCACTAATACAAATCTTGTCTTAAAGTTGTTGGACTGTGTAAAGCTCGTACGGGAATAGTAAATAACTATTACAGTGATCGAAAGGATAAACAACAAATAGGACAACAACAAGTTGTCAATATCTTGATCTTGAATTGAAACTTCAAATATGGAACTTGTATTCGAAAATACAAGAACATGAACTACTGCACTTGTGGCTTGTAAATCCGCTGAGAATACGAACGGTTAGAGTCCTTCGTCTAATAAGTTAACACCTGAAACACTTAGCAACCAATTAGATAATCACAACACCACCGGCTGAGTCGAGAGATGGCTCTTTATCTTTAAGACAAGATTGCCCTCGTATATAGGCTTTACGGAAGTGTGGACAATATTCACCTAAGATGAAATAATAAACTATCAAGTGTGCAAAGCCTACACAAATGATCTCAGCGAAGAACACGAATAATGAAGATTGCTAAGAAAATAATTGTTATCAGGGAAATCTGATCTATTTGTGGTGGTGTTAACTTGTGAGTATGTTCACTTTCTCATATATGTTCATCTATAGAATTGAGCCAAAGGTCTCAATTTATAGGTGTACAAGATGGCCTCTTCAAGTGCCCATGTAATGGTCATTTAAATGTCATGTAATGGCCCTTTAAACCACCAACTAATGCAGCCAAATAATGGCTGAGTTATGGAGGAAAAATTGCCAAGTTAATACTCCAAAACCTTTCCATAATCAGCAAAACTTTTGGACTTCCGTCGAGCACTCACTACCTGGGAATCGTCGCGGATCTGCAACATTAGAGTCGCGGCCCTTCTCGGCTCTGCAGCCCTTTCCGACTTACACTTCGCACAATCCTTCCTTCGTTTATCAACGTGGAACACTTGTTATTTATCCAATAATCATCCATCATTCTATGTCTCAAACATTTCACTTACGTACCAATATCTTTTTCATTAACGAAATTTACGATACTTGACACTAAGATTGCACGTGTGAAAATGATATTTTCGACGTGCATGACCCAATTGTTCGAGTCATAAATAATGGGATAAACTTAATTCCACATTAGTAAATTTCCAACAAATAGTTGGTGAAAGTTTAAGTAAAAAATGTAAAACTTGATATTTCAAATAGAAAACTCAAAAAAAATGATACTTTCGATGTGTTTTTGACGATTATCTATATTTAGAACAAAAAGGAAAGAAACAAAATGGCTCACAAATGCAATCCGTTAATTTTTTGGTCTATAAATATTCCTAACATTTATTTTTGGCTCAAATATGCCCCGACAACTAACGGCTCAGACTTCCACACCCCATATAAACACACACACAAAACTATAAATAAGCTCATTAGACAGAAAATGAAAATTTTAAAATTACATTATCTTAAAATATAAAATATTAATACTTTTTAAAACTGACTAAAAAAAGAATATCACATCAAATGATACTAACTGCTTTAAAAAGTACCACATCATGATTATGAAAGGTGAAGGGAAGTTGTTGAATATACTGTTCTACTTCTGGTTATGTAGTTCCCCGTTGTGGGACACTACAAAGGAAGTTTCTCTAGAATGCCCCTGCTACTTCAGTTCACCGTCAGTTATTTTTTTAAAGCTTTTTTACTCTTTCATCTATCAGATGCCTTGTTCAACAGTAATACTTTGGCTTTTGGTGGCAAATGCATTTTATATTGATAGGGATCCCGATTCATTCCTACACTCCTGCCACTACGGACTGATTGTCCTTACCTTTACCTAACTACATGGTAGTTGTCTAGGGAGCGCAATTGCTAGAGCATGGGAAAATAAAGAGTATGTTCCCAACACCACCATCACTTGCCCTTTTCCTCCTTGTATGTCAATATTATGTATCTTTTAGTATAGAGATCTTTTGATTCTTTGAAGAAACATTCTCTTTCAAAGGATAAGTCAAGTATTCCTTAAATCAATGAAAACCGATACACAAATGATTATAATACATCCAGAAAGAATATAAGAAAGATGAAATCTTCAAAGCAAACAAAAAGGTAAAATTTATCTGATGTCTGGCTTCATCTCTGACTGAAAAATACTGCAAGATTTCATCTACCCTCTCCAATGAAGTCATGGAGCATCGGTGTTTCAGCACCTGATGGTGGACAAGTTGTATCAGCGGCTGTACTTGTACTCAGTGATGGATTGTGCATTTGCGAAGAATGATTGGTCATGAAGGTTGTCGTTGTATCATTAAACTTCCAGTCCGTCAGGTATCCAGGTTTGGAAGTCACAGTGGCAACCTCAGCATCTCCAGTAAGCATAGCTATTACACGGGACATCGAGGGTCGTAGTCCTGGGGATGTTTGAGTGCATAGTAGAGCTATCCCTATTACCTTTTTCACTTCGTTTTCATCAAATTCAGATAGATTTGCATCCACCAGCTCAGCTTCACGCTTGTTCTCATGAAGCTGCCAAGCCTAGAATAACATTATACACAGGAGTCGGTGATGCGATGAATATGGTTAGAACTAAACGATACATGTAGGAACCACAGGACAATGCGATAAGTAGTCTTAAAAGACAATAGAGATTAAAAGTAGAAAAGTATGAATGCAAAGGAAAAACTTCTTCCAAGTAGTGTTTGTTGATCTTCCATCCTTTCCGTTGGATTAAATGCCTGTTAAGCTAGAAGTTGCATAACTACTTGCAGCATCAACCGACGAAAAACACATATATTTCATTGTTCTAATGCTTTACTACAAGCAAAGAAGGAAAAGACTTTACCCACTCAAGAAGGTAGATCTTGTTTTCTTCCAAGCTCTGGTCCTTGTTTGGTCTACCACTGACTATCTCTAGAGCTACAACTCCGAAGCTAAACACATCAGCCTTCTCCGTCAGATGTCCGCGCATGGCATATTCTGGTGCAAGATACCCTCTACAAGAAAATATTCAAGAGCTTTATGAAACAAAACTATAGGAAAGGAGTGAAAAAATATGACACATCTTCAATTTTGAGGATCTTACATTGTGCCTGCAACACCAGTTTGTATATGAGTCTGTTTGTCATCGTACAGTTTTGCCAATCCGAAATCAGAAATTTTAGGGTTTAGGTCTGCATCAAGCAAAATATTACTGGACTTGACATCTCGATGGACAATTCGGACTCGAGATTCCTCGTGAAGATACGATAGGCCCTTTGCCACTCCCAAGCATATCTGAAAGCGTATTGGCCAGTCAAGATATAAAGATCCATTCTCTGCACAATTGAAGCCAAAATCTCAATAATCTTTCTATAAAAATGAAATGTGTTTTTTCATCTCTTATATGAGGAAAGACAAATTCAAGATATTGTATTCATTAGTACCAAATAATGCTTGATCAAGACTCTTGTTTTCAAGATACTCATAAACAAGTAAACGTCTATCTCCCTCGATGCAGCAACCATAGAGTTTCACAAGATTACGGTGTTGTACAGCAGATATAGTGGCAATCTCTGCCACAAATTGACTCTTTCCTTGATGTGATGCCACAGACAGTTGTTTAACAGCAACAACCCTCTCATCCTCAAGTGTTCCCTATGGACCACAAAAGTTTGTTCAACGTTTAGACAATAGCAAAACTAAAGCAAACAAGAATGCACAAGTATTTAGTCACAAAACACTTCATGGCAGAGATGCAGATTATTTGTTTGTTGTTTTGTACAGTGTTTCATGTCTTTTTGGGATATAAGTTAATCGAGGCCACAACGTCTACACAAGGAAATAATGAGATCACTCGAGATAAAAAAACATTGAAAAGAAAAAGGTCTATTTGAGAAACATGTGAGTTATCTGTGCAACAAACATAGCAATATTGGAAACACTAGTCACTTCAGAAATTCATGTGGAAGAATGGATTACCTTGTAAACTGGTCCAAAACCTCCCTCTCCAAGCTTATTAGAAATACAGAAGTCATCAGTCGCAGCTCGAAGTTCTGAATAGCTGAAAGTGTAGGGTCTGGTATCTATCCCCAAGAATTCTGCAGAGTTGATGGGAAACATGTCATTAATAAGACAAATGGATCAATCCCTTGGACTTGCACACTAGGCATATACATTATATGTTTTCATATGCTGAAAAAAGTGAAGGAATGCATGTGCTGACTTGCATTAATAACTCTTGCTCGGCAATTCATGTGTATTAATTTTAACCTCTCTAAACGAAAGTGTCAAAATCAAGAAATGAACAACAAACATTTCCAGAAACTTTTACAAAGAATCTTGAAATGGAAGTGTTGTTAAACTGACTTTTCTGTAAGATCAGGTCTTAGGCATCTTCCAAGAAGCAATTAAACTAAGAAAGATAAAAAGGGAAGCCCGGTGCACTAAACTTAAAGAAAGATGAATCACTTAAAAGTCAAAAAACGAAAGAGCCATTCCAGAACAGTTTGTGTTTCTTACCTTCATCCTCGAGAGCCTGCTGTTTTCTTTTCTGAATAAGGTAATAGATAGCAAATACCGAAATCAAGCTTATGACTCCAAGTCCAACAACAATACCCACAATCAGACCAGTCCGGTTCTTTTTTGTAGTAGGAGGCTGGTTGCTAACAGTGGGAATAAAATCTGTAAAAAGCTTAGCAGCCTCAATACACTTCTACACGCCTACTTTTCAGAATCTAATTTGCTTTGGACTGTACAGGATGTCTGTAATTCATGGATACCTGGGGTTGTGCTAATTGCCGATATAGAAGGTCCATATGTGCCTTGTCTAGGTACACAGCAGGTCCCTTTTCCAGCCCAGAAGAGATGTATCTCGAGATAATTTTCAGAAACCTGAACTTTAAATTGCTTTTGAACAGCTCTGAGGGAGCGTCCCCCAGCCTCCTTCCGAATGTCAAAATCTTTCAACTCTCGAATTCCCTGGAAAAAGATGATCATAAAATTAATAAGTCAATTATGATGTAAAGGTCGGAAAGGAGAAAAATATTATTTCTACTAAACAGGCATTTTTGTTGTGAGCAGTATTAAATGGCTCAAAACAGTAAAATAAGGTGGAGATTTTCATTTGGAGAGATGGGAAACCAAAGGAAGACAATATATCTCGATCAATCAATTGTGCCTCAAAGTTGGGGTTGGCTATATACAACAACAACAACATACCCAGTGAAATCCCACAACGTGGGGTCTGGGAAGGGTAAAGTGTACGCAGACCTTACCTCCACCTTGGTAGGTAGAGCGGCTGTTTCCATGAGATCATCGGCTCAAGACAAAGCATAATCACAAGCAAAGTAAGAGAAACGGTCAGACTCAGACAAGAAATTAAAGTGGTGTAAACATGCTGATAACAAAATCGAATACGTCATGGTAGCGCATTCTAACAAAAGGAAGCAGTAGCTAACACAACTAAATAAGATAAACAAAGTACACTAAAGAACACATAGAAACAAAAATCAAACTACATGGGACTATAAAGCAATATTGCGCATATAAATGTGATAGGCTAATCGGGCTACAGTAAGAACACTACAACTATCATTTTGTAAGCGTAAGTAAGACTATGCTCGACTACCTACTACCCTTCTACCCTAATCCGTGTCCTTCACAACCCCCTATCTAAGGTCATGTCCTCAGTAAGTTGCACATGCGTCATATCCCATCTAATCACCTCTCCCCAATATTTATTTGGCCTACCTCTACCCCTCCTGAACCCGTCCATTGCCAACCTCTCACACCTCCGCACTGGGGCATCTGTGTCTCTCCTCTGCACATGCCCGAACCATCTCAGTCTCGCTTCCCGCATCTTATCCTCCACTGAGGCCACTCCCACTTTGTCCCGGATATCATCATTTCTAATTTATATCTCCTTGTATGCCCACACATCTATCTCAGCATCCTCATCTCCGCAACTTTCATCTTTTGTGTGTGTGAAGTCTTGACTGGCCAACACTCTGGCCCATACAACATAGTCGGTCTAACCACCACCCTATAGAACTTGACTTTAAGTTTTGGTAGCACCTTTCTGTCGCACAAGACTCCATATGCGAGTCTCCATTTTATCCACCCTGCCCCAATACGATGTGTAACATCGTCATCAATCTCTCCATTTCCTTGGATAATAGACCCTAGGTACTCGAAGCTTCCTTTCTTTGGAATGACCTGACTACCAAATCTCACCTCCATGCATGTCTCAGGGTCGCTCCCATTGCTGAACTTGCTCTCCAAATATTTTGTCTTGGTCCTACTCAACCTAAACCCTTTAGACTCCAGAGTCTGTCTCCAAACCTCCAGCTTGGCGTTCACTCCGCTGCGAGTCTCATCAATCAGGACTATGTCGTCTGCGAATAACATAATCCATGGTACCTCCCTTTGGATTTGTCGCGTCAGTCCGTCCATCACCAAGGAAAATAGGAATGGGCTAAGAGCTAATCCCTGGTGCAGCCCCATCATCACTGGAAAGTGCTCCGAATCTCCTCCTACTGTCCGTACCCTAGTCTTGGCTCCATCATACATATCATTGATCACCCTAGTGTACGCCACACGTACACTTCTAAACTCCAAACATCTCCATAGGGACTTTGTCGTATGCCTTCTCGAGGTCGATGAAACCATATGTAAGTCTCTCTTCATCTCCCTATACTGCTCCACCAACCTCCTAATAAAATGACTGACTTCAGTAGTCGAACGCCCCGGCATGAATCTAAACTGGTTCTCGAAAATAGACACGTCTCTCCTCACCCTCATCTCCACGACCCTTTCCCAAACTTTCATAGTGTGGCTCAGCAGCTTGATACTCATATAGTTGTTGAAACTCTAGATATCACCTTTGTTTTTGTACAAAGGAATCATTGTACTCCACCTTCATTCTTGGGGCATTCTTGCCGACTTAAAAATGACGTTAAACAACTCAATCAGCCACTCTAAACTTGTCCTGCCTGAGCTCTTCCAAAATTCAACTGGGATTTCATCAGGCCCGGTCGCTCGTTCTCTGCGCATCCTACGAACAACACCCTTAACCTCCTCAACCTTAATGCTTCTACAATACCCAAAATCTCAGTACCTACTAGAATGCTCCAGATCTTCCAACACAATGTCTATATCTCCTTTTTCGTTCAAGAGTTTATGGAAGTAAGACTGCCACCTCCGCCTAATATGTGCTTCCTCCCCCGTACTTTGTCGTCCTCGTCCTTGATGCACCTCACGTGATCCAAGTCACGGCCCTCCTCTCCCTGGCCTTGGGGTCGGCTATATGAATCCTCAAAATCAAAGTGATGCTCTTTTCGGACCCAAATCATTCCAATATTTTTTTGTTTATGAATAATATGACTTCAAGGAAAACTAGGGTTTCTCTATAGTTTTAAAACATACATGGTTAGAAATACGCCCTACTAAAGATTCTGGAGCTCATGATTGTTCAAGTGTTCTGAAGGTAGCCCCTCTCTTGCAGGTGATCTACCAACTTTCTATGTATCAAAAATAATTTTTTTCTTTTCTTCCCCTTGTTCATGGTCTTCCATACATGGTTAGCTGGGGCGGTGAAGGAGCGCTGGACACTGAGCATAGCTCTCTTAACACACCTCAGGCTCTTAACTAATTAATAAATAAGAAGTCACTGATCTATAGCCAAAACAGGAAATGACATCAAGAACAGAAATCTTGAGGTGTTTAGCAGCCCATTTCAGAAACAAAACGTGATTAGCATTGGGACATCAAAATCTTGAATTTTGAAAGCTCAATGCAACAGATAATAAAGCAACCTACTGACTGAGGAGAAAACGCCAAACAACTATTCATGGTTATCTAAAATCTAAAAGTATATTGAAAAAGATAATACATACCTGTACATATACGTCAAATATACGTGTTCCAAGACTATGCCAAGTTGTGGGATTTAAGATTTCCGACTCAGCAAACTGGAGATTCACAGTGTAATTACCATTCTCAAGGCCCAAGCCATAGTATCTAAGTGATCCAGCGGAAATTCGTGCAGTTTGGAAGAGCTCTGAGTCCAAGGTGTTTGTAAACTGAGATGAGGAGAAGCTTGCGTAGTCCTGATCAGTACGGTCAGAAGGCAGACCAACATTACTAACAGCCCACCTCCCTGTACTAGGCATGAAATATGTTGCTGGACCCAGAGTCTCATTCTCCCTCTCATACAATATCTTATTAGCAGATGTTATTTGAGGACCTCCACATTTAATTGCAAAGCTGGAATCTGCAAATTATGAAAAGTACATGCATGAGAATATAAGAAAACAGTAAACAGTTTTATATTAGAACATTAGCAGTAGAATGAGTAGCAGACGTCCTACTTATTTCTTGGTAAACGACATATCATAAGAACAGAAAATGTAGGATCAATACTACAGATTTAGGTATATTACCTTAAATGGACAAATTCAACTAAATGGATATTGGCCATTCTTATATTGTGGTTTATAGACAAAATGTGTAGGACAAATATTTTCAAACTTATTCATACAAATGGAACCAGAAACTTGGAATAGGATTTTGTCATAAAGGAATTGTATGAAGCACTTACATCTCGGAGATCCCCGATTGCAAGGGAAATTCCGTTGAAGACAATTTAACCCCGAAGGCAGAGAACTGAAATTAAAGGAAGTATCCACCCATTTAAGTTCTTCGAATACAGGGACAATAATAATTGCACAATTGTTGTCAACTAAATTTCTGATTACCTGCTGTCTGATTGTTTTATTGTAAAGTTGTTGCCAACTAAATTTCTGCAAGTTGTCAAGTATCAGTATTAGCATGATGATCACAGTGGAAATTGGGACCAAAGGATAGGGGGGAAAAGGAGTAGGCAAGCATTATATAAATTCAGCTTTTCTCATACATACAATTGCAGATTTTGCTCATTGATCCAAGAAGGGAAGCTTCCAGATAACCCATTGTATGATAAATCTCTACATGAAAAGATGAGATATTAAGCAACAACTACTAAAGCATTTATTTCATCCTAGAAATTATTACTAATTAGACTTTATGGTGATGGGATTAAGTTAAACAGATCTAGAAAGATAGACAAAAGGTGTTTAGCAATAAAATTTAGACTTAAGCGGCTGGATTTACAGCATCAATTCAAGAAGGCTTTTCTATGGTACATCTTGAAAATTCCAGGCTGCACACCCTCTAAAGGCCACAAGATAAAAAGAAATTTTGCCCAAAATGCATTCTGCATTCCTCCTAAGTTAACTGATGTAATGTGCCGTCTGGCATATGACGTTAGTTCAAATCACGTTCAAGGAATGAGTTTTATAAACATAGTCATGAAATGCAACTTGAAAACACAATCAGTAAATGCAACTTCTAAGTCGCAATATCTGAACGTGTTTTACACCTTCCAGACCATGTTGCAGAGAATATTCGTACTGTATTCTGCTTAATAAGATAGAGAAAATGCTTGAAAAGCATATTCATTCCAACAAAAAGGATATTTGACGCCTTGACGGTGAAATCATATAAAAACAAGAGTTACTCACATAGTCTGGAGGGACTGTGTTTTCTGAGCTGGCAGGACGCCTGTTAGCTTGTTATCACCAAGAAACCTTATGATTGAAAAGGGTATTAGCACATGACGACATCGTTAAGGTGGTATCAAAGATAAGCAAAGATTAATTCATCTATTACAAGTGAGTCAGTGAAGTCAGATTGAAAAGTGCATCTGGAATAACCCCAGTCAAATTGTTGAAGCTCAAATCCCTGAGAAAAAGATAAATAAAGTTAGCCCAAAGGATTAGTAAATGATCAACGAGGGCTTCAACGTCTTCCAATGGAATTCGAGTTGAATATATTAGCATGACGCATGTTAGAAGTGTTTATGCTCAGGCATATCATGCCATGGTCATATAATTAACTGAGATAATTAGAGTTCAATCCACAATATTGAGCGCTTAAAAAGTTTATATGAACATTATCATGCTCAGAACTTACAGTAGTGTCAGGCTCTGATATTCTCCAATGTTAGGTGGGATGGAACCTGAAATGTTGTTATTTCGTAAAACCCTGGAAATATAAAATTTAGTTGGTCAGAGAAGAAGAAAAGATATAAAATGTCAAACTTTGTAGTGCTATGTCATCTTCCTTACAGCTTGCTTAGAGACTTCATATTCCTGAGAAAGTCAAATGAAGAGCTACCATTGGATAGATCACTTATTCTCCTGTTAGTTATGCAGAAGAGGAAATATCAGATTCTGCTAAATGTAGAAGTGGATTTTAAACTATGAAGAAAAGATAAAAGTCATTAAAACTCACAGCTCAGCCAAAGAGGTTAAGTTGGAAAAGGAAGCTGGTATTGGACCCTCAAAAGCATTTCCTTGGAGCCTCCTGCGGCAATAGAAAGATCAGTCACAGACTATGCTAGAGAGGAGATGCAGTAATGGCATTATAGCAATGCTGCATGAAAAAAGTAAGACACCATTCTCAAAAGAATTCGAGAGTAACAAACTGGACATAGTGGTCTCACAATGTAGTAAGCTTTGACCAATTATTCCCAATGAAATCAGGAATCCTCCCTGTAAAATCATTACCTGAAGCTGACCTGAAAGGCGAACAGTTAAGTTTCCCGTAAGATTTACTACACACAAATTTGTCCAAGTAAATATTGGGAAGATAGAGAAGGAACATGTGACAAGAGAGCACTTACACAGTAGCCAAGTTTTTCAGTTTTGTGAACGTCAAAGGTATTGGACCACTAACACCAGTTGCATCGATATAACTACGCAAGGAAACAGTTTTTTCTTCAGAAGAGATAAAAAATTATTAAAGAAGGCACTATTCAAGAGAAAATAACTTATAGTAAAACTTAACTTTTCATTGTCCACAGATGATGCTTTCTCTAAGTGGTTATCATATGCATGTTAGATATTGTTTCAGACATGACATCGGTTGGAAAAATAGCTCAACACGCCATTGATCCTATGTTTGATGTAAACTCTCATGTCTTTGTTAGAGTATGTTTTATTGTTTGACATCTGTTATGTCTCAACTGCGTGCTATATATATTATACCATTTTTCCTTCCCTTCTATTTCTGTACCGTATGTAGCAAACAAATTAAAATTTTAAAGCTTCAGACATATAGAACGGATGAGAAACAAAAGAAAGAGGGGCAAGAAAGATGGATGCTAATGTAAAATGAGAGTTATATGTCATGGCCATGTTGTTTTCTGCATCTTTTTGTTATTCATGTGACAAATATTAACAACTTGGCATAACTTGTCATATTCTTCAGATAAGAAGCAGAACATAGATTGCATTAGATCGTTGACAACCTCCTGCTCTACTAATATAATTTCAGGGCCTTGCATTTGATGTATAAATTAAAACAATTGCAATACCACCAGATTCAATATGAAATTCACAAACATATAATGTTTCCATGCAAAATGTAAAAATCTACAATTAGGATCAGTTTTTAAGATGTAAAACAGTGCATCACAACTTACATCTGTTCCAGTCTTGTTAAGTTCCCAAGCTCTGAAGGCAGAGGTCCAGAGAAGTTGTTTGCGCCGAAACCACTGCAGCACAGGGAAATTTACATCCTTTGAGATGAATAAATACAAAAGAAATGATCGATTAAAATCAATGCTCTTCATACATTAACGACATATCATGAAACCAAGGGTCCAAAGGACATCATTATGAGAACATACAATGATCTTAAGTCACTCAGCAACCCAAGTTCCTTTGGAAGCTCCCCTGATAAAGCATTAATGCCGATGTTTCTGGAGACACAAAACATTTAAATTATTCCAAACATGTCGATACCAAAAATATCACGAGTATAAATAACTGAATTAGAGTAGCCTTACAGGTATTGCATCCGAGTCAGATTGCCAATGGATGGGGACAGTGTGCCTGTTAAGTAATTTCGGCCCAAATCGCTGCAATTTATAACTAAAATATCAGTAGTGGGGAGATAAAAAATGAACAGTATAGGATAAAACTTCACTTAGGACGAAGCAAGTACAGATCATTGAGGAATTTAAGGCTCCATAATTCATCTGGAATTTCACCCACAATGTCCAATTCAACAACCCTTCTGTAAATAGCGATTGAAAAGAGAAGTCAGAGTTACATGGCAAGTAAATATCCCGAACACTACATCCTATTGCATACAAGAAAACACAGCAGCAATATTAAGATTCTTTGAGGTCAATATTAAAAAAAAAAAATAGAGATGGATCCAACATGTAACTAGTAAGCGTGTGTGCATCTAGGAGTGTATACAGAAAATCTAAATAATATTTTTCTTAAATGTCTCTCTATATATGTATATACATTAAAAGGAGCACATCTTACCTCTAAATATTTTTTCGTCTCTTAGACAAATGTCATTAAAGTAAAGAATGCGGACCAAAAAAACTAAGGGATGACAAAAGGCATAGGTATGACTAGCAGTAAGATTGAGCAGAGTTGAGCTACAGGTTCGTTGGAAAACTATATTGTATATATGAAGTCAAAATTATTATTTGTGTATATATAGTAGTTGTTGAACAATTGAGTAGGGGAAAAGAGTGTCTTACAAGCCAGTGATATGACAATGAGTGGCAGAACAAACATAGCATTTGATGGCGGGTGGATTAATATCTTGGATCAAAGTTAAACCAAGGGCAGCTCCACTGCATAACTCACCACTAATATTCCACTGATTTGTTGCAGAAATGCCCCATTTTTGGAAGATGGAGTTCAAAGCACGGGCTGCAGCATCAATAACTCACAACTTTGACAATCTAATTAATGATGCCAAGATAAAAAAATCCACAAACTTGATCTTGTTGTCACAATGAACAAATGCTCCTTGTGGCGCTTAGCGGTGGCTGAGCCAAGATTTTTTCAAAATATTAAAAAATAAACATACAGAGAAGATAATTCAATATCTATCATACATGCATAAATAATAGTTTTGATCGTGTATATACAATGTAATTTTCCGGCGAAAGACTTTTGGAGGAATCGTGCCCCTATGTCTTCCCCACAAATATGAATTTAAGGTTACCAACAAGGATTGTGGTGAAATGAATAGAATCCTCCACCCTTAACCAGCATCTGGCCTACGAATTCGAATTAGTCCGGACCCCAATGCACACCAGGTGAAAAATCAAAATATATGAATTTAAGGTTGGCGAAAAGAGGCCACATAAAAAGAATACGAAGTAGTACTTCCAATTCAATTGAATGTCCTCGTCTTTAAAGTCTTCAAATAATGTCTATTGTCTTAAAAAAAAAAAAGGAATTTGTTATACACATCATATTTTTATAAAATAAAATCAGATGAGACACCTTTACAGATTCAAATGCATCTTTTTTCTTAGTATTATGATCCAAAAAGAAAAATCACAAGCAAGGACACTGAAACTAAATCAAAACATTCAATTTGAAATGTAGGAATTTTTGTATGCAAGTATCACAAAAATATTTTACTCCTAATCCAATTTTATATGAGACTGTGTAGAC
The DNA here is from genome assembly GCA_034509755.1 of Anisodus tanguticus. NCBI lineage: Eukaryota > Viridiplantae > Streptophyta > Magnoliopsida > Solanales > Solanaceae > Anisodus > Anisodus tanguticus. The sequence continues at coordinate 19,121,780 of CM067551.1, read as the reverse complement.
TAGACAGGAAATTTAGAAATACTTATTAACTTGGCTTAAGAAATATATTGGTGATAGTAAAAGAAAGTGAAATAGAATAATCATTTGTTGATTTCATTAATGTAAATGGTTTATATACATGATATACAATAGTCATCCTAGGCTATAATTACGGAAATCAAATATACACTTACCTATATATTACATAATTAAATCAAATATACACTTACCAATAATAGGCTATAATTAAAATATTACTTACCATACAAAATATTACTATCATAATTACAGATGTACATGATAATTAATAGTATTAAAAGAATATATTGTGTATATTCTATCAGAAATATCAACATACTTTTAAAATAAATATTTTTTAGAGAAACACTGAACCAAAATTCAATTTTTGAATTACTATACGAATTTATATTTTTATTATGAAAACTTATCTAAAAATATTACTAGTGAAACAATGATTATACTTTAAAATTTTGTTATTTTGAAATGCTTCAAAATTAAACATCACATAAATTTTAAACTAAAAGGAATATTCATACAATCAAAGGGAAGCATACGTCACAAACAAGGTTTCAAGGGATAGTGTGGGAGTTTTATATCATCACATAAAATGGATCTACAATAATAAGCTCTTCAAATGAAACATGATTTACTAATCAAGAATTAGAGTAAAAGCTTGTATATTGATAGTGCAAAGATCATTTATATTGTCGTCGTACTTATAGTGAAAACTTATTATATGCTCCATCCGTCTCAATTTATTTGTTTTAATTTGACTGGATACGAATTTAAAAAAGTAATTTAAATTTTTAAATTTTATAATTACGTATAATGTACTAAATATATTTTAATCTTATGATCTCAAACATGACATATGGAATATTGATATAAAGAATAATCAAATTACAAAGAGACATTCTTTTAGAAAAGCTAAAAAGAAAATTAAGAAGAATAAATTGTCGCCAGTATAAAATTATTTAATCGGTATCCACTCCCGTCCAAATTACTCAGTACAATAATTTTCATAATACTGTTCCCTGTCCTCGCCTCTAGGGAAAACAAATTTTGTTATTGTCTCTGTGTCTCCATATTATTTACTTGAATAAGTTTTTGTAGTGTCGAATAACCATATTTATTTATTTACTAACATATATTGTTATTTTAATATTAAATACTTCTATTCTGTATAAATATATAATATTTTCTTCATTTAAATTTATGTGATGGTATTTGATTAGACATTAAGTTTAAAAAGAAAGACATTGAAATTTTTAAATGAAAGTTTAACTCTTTAAGACACGACATAGATATTTTTGTGAATATAAAACATTTCATTAAAGATAAAATAAGAAATTAAAATCAATTATTATATATAAAGATATCATTCTTTTAAAACACAGTAAAAAGAAGAGTATCACATTAGGGTTGTCTAGTGGGCCGGGTCAGCCCGGTCCTGACCCCGACCCGGTCCCGCCCCGATCTCCTTTGCAAAGTACAATTTGCTATAAACTTTTTGAAGACATTCTTAATAAAGTATAATTTGCTATAAACTTTATTTTTAGAAGTAATAAAATACAAAGAAAAAAAGAATATAAAAAACTTGTCACGATTGTAGACTACCTTATAGAAAAATTTCCGAAGAAATAGCGACTAGGTGGAATTATTTATATGAACAACTACTTGTTGCTTATGATTATAGAAGACCTATAACTCTATTTTTTAACGCCCATAACCGAAATTCAACTGATATGGTTGTAGATAACGAATAGAAAAAAAAATTCATAACTCATTGTATTTTTAGAGAAAAAATTTCAAGCTACTAAAGAATTTTTCGGTATTTATTATCCTACTATTTCAACTATGTTATTTTATATAGCTCTAATATTTTTGTTACTTAGTGAATATATGAAAAACCATTTCCCCTATTAAAAAAATGTTTATCAAATTAAAAAAATATTTTCTTCCTATTTCAACTATTTATATTATTGGTGTTGTATTAAATCCGACTATTAAAATAGACGATTGTAAAGCACTTATTGAAACTATTTATGATTGCATAACAGTACTTACACCTCCAACTCCAAAAAATCCAAATAATCAACCACCTAAGAACCAACTAAAGAAGAAGTTTTGTCTAGCAACACGATGAATGTAAAAAAATATATACGCATTACCAATAAGAAAGCAACCAACCGACTTCCATACCATCTTCTCTTTTTCAATACAACCTCAAAAAAGACATGTTGTTTCTGCGACTAGTATTGAAAGCCTTAGAAATAGAATGTTTAGTGGTACCACTACTAATCAAGTTAGCGAGTTTGATGTTTTTGTTTTGCAGGGTGTTGTACCGTACCAAGCAGTTCTCAATAAGAAGGACGTGAAGACTTGTTGAAATACTGGAGGGAGAATGAGAAGATATTTCCTACACCATCAAAGATGGCCAGAGATGTGTTGAATATTCAAGCGTCATCAACCGCGTTTGAAAGCGTTTTTTCTGCCGGAAGATTCCAAATAGGAGAGCACAGACACTCATTAGCGGGAGACAGCTTGGAGATTACACTTTTATTCAGAGATCGGATACGAGCAAAGTGTAGAAGATGCGATCAACCGGAGATCAACGAAGAAGACAACAAAAACTACAACGAAATCTTATCCGACGGAGGTGGAAGCGACGTCGAGCAATTTGATCAACAAATTTCAATTCCAACCGAAGAACCACAAGGCATTGTGAAGAAACTAGAAAATGTGTTTATAAATATGTGATTTTTTTAATTGCAATTTTACAATGTTATTTGCAACTTTCAGCACCACAAAGTTGCAATTTTGAAATTGTATTATAAAAAAATTATATTTCTATTAAATAATATAAGAGGCACAAAAACAGTCTTGGGATGTTTTTATTACACTATCTTATTCAATTATTGAGGTGTTTATATATGTTATTTTTTAATTAAGTAGAAAAAAAAAAGAAAACTCGATCCCGCCCCAGCCCGATTAGACCGGTCCCTGTTTCCGACGGGAACGGGACGGGACATCAGCGAACCCGCCGAAGGACCGATCCCGCCCTCCCCCGTCCCGTCGGGGTGACGTCCCGCCGGGACCCGCCCCGCCCCGTTGGCCCGTCCTAGTATTACATCAAATAACAAAGGACATATGGACAATGTTGTGTGTGTGAACAAAGTGTTATATGTATTAATAATTGAAAAAAATGAAAAACTACATATAATTTTAATAAAGTGAGATCTTTCGGAAAATCATGTCGGCTTGGCTAAAACAGACAGTATCCACCAATGTTAAGATTATTTTTAGGGTTGGTTTAGATGTGTATTTGAACAGCTCTAGCAACACATGATAATTTGTTTTTAACCCGTCCAAATTAGAATTAATCCACCCATTTGTCACCACTAACTGTAACTTTAACTTGGCATATGTAAAGAGATGATTATAAGAGGATAATGAATCCCTTGATAGTAATTACTTCCTTCGTACCAATTTACATGACACTCTTTTTTTTAATCATTCTAAAAAAATAACATCATCTGTACTTAACAATAATTTAACTCCAAAATTTTTATTTTACTATTAAAAATTGATTTCTAGCCACAAAATTTTATTTGGCTTATTTTAATCCATAAGGTTCAAAAGGTATTTCTTTCTTTCTTAAATTTCATACCCAGTCAAAATTGATTGAAAAAACAGAGCAGTTGAAGAAGTGATAGAGAAAGAGGGGAATGGGAACGCACCTTCAGACGGATCAGTGGGGAGACTGGTTGTGTTTCTTTGAGCTACCGCCATCTCCACCAGTAGACTGAACATGATGACGATGGCCAAGAAGTAGATAAAGCTTAGGCCAAATATAGCATACATTGCCCTCTCATCTCTGCCTTGTTTCTTCTTCTTCCCCAGATAACTAAAGAAAAGATAGTAGTAGGGAGAGAGTCAACTCTCCACCAATCTTACCAACTAACAAGTTGAGATTAAAAAACAATATAATCCGTTATATATAAAACTCGTGTTTTAAAAAGGCGGTGGGTAAGCTCCGTATATGTTTAAATTTTTAATTATAATATAAAATTTTATATATATATTATATTTTTCTCCGTACAATAGACCCTTGTGGTCTGGCCTTACAGTAAATTTTTAATTATAATATAATATATATATATATATATATATATACATTATCACAGTAAACCATTGTAGCCTTATGGATTAGGCAGTGACACTCAAGTTGCGTATCCAACAAGACTTAGAAACAACATTTGACTACACCTCTGTACTTAGTTTCGGCACTGAATGGAGACAGAATAGGTTGTATTTTAGAAGACCAAGAAAGCAAGTTATCTCCGATGAACACACAGTAACTCGACGTGAATCGACGAGTGTCAGGACATCCACCCTAGTCAACATCAGATTAAGATGTGAGACCAGAAAGTGAGGACTTGTACATGTGTAAGCCGAAATGAAGAGTAGCTTGTTCATATCGCAAAATATGTTTGAGGGCATTCATATGTTCATCAGTTTGCAAGATGTCATGCTTGCTCGGTAAAAAATCCCTTTGGCGTACTTCTTTGATAAAGAAATAAGCCACATGCATGTCTCGTAACACCAATGCCCAAAAAATAGCTTAGTGGGTCCAAATCCTTTATAGCAAACTCAGAGTCAATAAGTGACATAATGGATCGACGAAGTGCATCAGAAGATGTAGTTAGGATGATGTCATCAACATATAACAGAATGTATATCATATCATTACCCTTGCTATAGATGAAAAGTGAGTGATCAAATTTTCTATATGAAAATCCGATAGAGGATACAAAATCAGCAAACCATTGGTACCATGCACGAGGAGCCTATTTCAGTCCATAGAGTGATTTCTTAAAAAAAAACATAATTTGGATGAGTCGGATCCCTTAATCCCATAGGTTGACGCATGTATACGGTTTCATGAAGGTCCCCATGCAAAAAGAATTTTTGACGTCAAGATGATGAATAGGTCAAGATTTGGACGAAGCAATACTAAGAACAATCCGAATAGTTGCCGATTTCACCACCGGGCTAAAAGTTTCATCACAATCCACGCCCACCTGTTGAGACCTACCGTCACCTACAAGACGGGCTTTGTGCCTCTCAAAAGAACCATCAGATTTTTTTTAAGTCTAAAATCCACATAGAAAAAGAATAATGTTAGCATCAGGAGGACGGGGCACTAGATCCCACGTCTTATTTTAAAAAAAAATCATTATATTCGTCAATCATGCAGATTTTCAATTAGGATTGGACAATGTATTTTTCGGGTTGCGAGGAAAAGGTGAAGGGGCAACCGAAGTCGACAAATTAAATTGTCATTTGGGTTTGGAAATATCGTGCATAGCACATGTTTCCATTATTCGTAGGGGTGTTGCGGGGGGCTGGGTTGGCTCGGTAGGACGGGGAGAGACTGGATTGGCCGTGGGCCTGGGAGATTGGGACGGTGGGGTGGTGCCGCAAGCCGAGAAAAGGAAAAGGCGTGGCCGAGAAGATCCATAACCCGATCCAGAATCGAGACAGGTATGGGTGGGCAATGTTCCATGTCTCGTGGTTGGGTATGGTGACCCACTCGAGACGGTGATGGGGGAGTAGGGACGGGCTCCGGTGATGGCGGCGATGGATTTTGCAAGTGGTGAATTAAGAGGGGATTGAGGTCATCATTTAAAAAGTCATAGGAATTCGGAGGCGGAGAATGGATCTTGGAAAACGAGAATTGAGACTCATCAAATATGACATGCCGAGAAATGATTATTTTTCGGCTGGACAAGTTTTAATAGTTGTAACCTCGATAATTATGGGGGTAACCAAGAAACACACACGGGGTTGACCTAGGTTGCAGCTTGTTGATTTGTGTGGAGGGATGGAGGGGGTAGCACAGACATTCGAAAGTTCGTAAATACTTATATGAAAGAATCCCGAAGATAGAGAACTTGAGTGGGAGACTTGTGTTTAAGAGACTTGTTTAGGAGAATGTTCAGAGATATGTTGCCATTGATAGAGCATAATGCCAAAAATAGGAGGGATAGAAGCGTGAGCAAGAAGGGCACGAACTAAGTTGTTTATGGTTTTAATTTTTCGTTCGATTTTTCCATTTTGTGCAGAGCTGTGGAGACAGGAAAAATAGAAAATAAGGTCGTGTTTGGCGTAGAAAAGTTTGAATTGGATTATTATCGAATTTCCTCCCATTGGAAATATTTAATATTCTTTTCAAAGTGTGTCTTAATGAAAGCGTTGAATGAAGAAAAAATAGAATAGACTTGGGACTTATTACCAATGGGAAAAGTCCATAGGAAGTTTGAATAATCATCTAAAAACAACATATAGTATTGATGCCCGAGCGTGCTTAAGATAGGAGAAGTCCATAAATAACTGTGTATTATATCAAAAGGCATTAAAGTACAAGTAGATGAAGAATAAAATGACAACTTGACATGTTTTCTAAAAACACAAGATTCACAAACAAGAGGATAAGGGACATGTTTGCAATCAATAAATTTATTTTTGCTAAGAGAGTGTAAAACAAAGTCTCCCGAATGTCCTAATCAATAAATTTATTTTTGCTAAGGGAGCGTAAAACAAAGTCTCTCGAATGTCTAATCTATTATGCCATAAAAGAGACGAAATTGCAGCAAAGGTTGGTAAAGAGGAGGCTAGATGACTGACGGATGTGGTGATAGGATAAATGTCTCCGGTGCTATCACATCTCATGATTCGCATCCCTGTCATAAGGTCTTCACAGAAAAACCAAAAGGATCAAATTCATGGAAAATATTATTATCGGTTGTGAAACAACGCACAAAGATTAGATTTTTGATAAGTTTCGGGGCATGGAGGACAATTTTTAGAGCTAACGGGGGGTGTGGTGGGGAGAGGGATGATTGTCCATAACCTCGAATGAGAATGTTTTGTCCACTACCAATAATAATATTACTATTTAAATTGCTCATATTGAAATAAGACAAGAGAGTATCTTGGGATGCCGTCATATGAGATGTGGCGCTAGTGTCCATGTATCAACTATCATCATGAACGTTGAGAGACATCGTGTTCATAGCCGCCTCAATATCCATCGGTGCGTAGGTTGAAGGAGGATAAAGATGTGCACTATATACTGTTGTGGACGTGCGTCGAGGATGTCGGGTTGGGCTTGTCGGGCCGGAGGTTGGGCCCAAGAGGACGTCGGGTAGGGGCAAGTGGAGCAGCCCATACCGGCGGGGCCCATGCAACCCATGGCGGGTAGGCAGTTCACGGCGGAGGCTGCTGCCACTATTGCTGTTGTTGTTGCCGCTGCCGGCGGGGGTTGTTCTTGGAATTTCTTCTTCTGTTGTTATTCTGGGGACGTGAGCCATGTGTCGGATCGTTAGCTTACCGGTGGGGTGGGGTGGGAGCCGAGCCTCTCGGGTCGGCATGATTGACTCCGGTGGTTACGAGAGCAGCGTTGGATGTGCTGACATTAGTCGTTGCTTACTTTGTTTTTCAGGTTTCTTCAAGGATGAGTCTCGAACGAGCCTCATAGAACGGAGACAATGTCGTGTTTTGTTGGAGGATGGTAGCGACGCTGTCATAATTTTCATTCAAACCCGCAATAAGTTGCATCACCAATTGTTGATTAGTGACCGGTGCACCGACGTTGGAGAGTTGATCGACAATCATCTTAAGTTCTTGACAATAAGCCGGTGCATTAGGAAAAACGTCATGTAATAAATGGCCTGAAATTGATTTTCCGATACAAGGCACGTTGTGTCTTATTATCATGAAAAATACTTTCCAAGCGCTCCCACGTTTGTCGTGCAGTAGCATCAGTTTCAATGATTGTAAACAATAGATCGTTCGAGATCGTGCCATAGATCCATTGTAGGATAACCGCATCTAAGCGGGACCAAAGTTCATCATTATAATCATCAGATTTTTCTAGGGGCTTTGATATTGGAGGGATGATATGGTCGATGACTTTGTACACACGATAATGAATCTTAAATAATTTCGCCCAAGATGAATAATGAACCTTTTATATCTCAAGAGTTATAGGAATGAAATTCTTTATGTTGTTAACTGCAAGAGTATGATAAAATTTAGGTTGTTCATCCATTGAAGATTGAGAGGAAGAGAGGAAAGTCGAAGAAAGAAGGAGGAGGCTGCCGATGAAGAGGGCTGCCGGGGGGGGGGGGGACTTTGGGAGAATATTTTTTAGGTTTGACTTCTGATACCATAAAGAAATATGTTCCCTGTCTTTTCATTGATTATTGTGTATAATATATATAGTGTTACATAATTATTTACATGACTACAAACTAGGTAACTAATCCTCCTAATTACAATCGGAATATAAATTTACATAGTATAAAAGATATACAAGATATAATAATATTCTATCACTTTATTTTTTGAAACTATACTGTAATTTCTATTTAGCTTTAGTTGAGTTTGCAATGTCGCGAACCAATCTTATGATATTTTAGTTGAGGGCCCTTCAATTGAGATGAGATCGAGTTAAGAGTGACTCTACTAAGGAGGTGTTTCGTATGTGCGATAGCAATAGTCAATTATACATGTATAACATCAACCATTTGTTTCAACTGGGTTAAAAAAGATAGTGCTTTAGAAGATCCAATCTTAATACTTGTGTATAACCGTTGATTTGCTTCCTCTTAGGCGTTTCATCTGCAAGCATTCAATTGATATAGATTATTGCATATTGTGCCTAGAAGATATTTCATTTGGGAGATTACTCTGTATTAGTAACAAATTACAATGCTTTGATCTGGGAGTTCATATTGCACTTTATCAACCTGTTCAATTCTTATTTTCTTTTGACTATACAAATTCATTGTATGATATTTGTCATTCCGTTTTTATTCTACTCTTTTGTGTTCTGATTCAAGACCGTTTTTTAACAACCAAGTGTGTTTCATGTCCTCTCCAAACTTCTAATTTATGTTGAAAAATATTCTAATTATCTTTAGTTTTAAGAAGAATCTACTTTTTTATTATTTTTAACATAATGATCATTTATAAGCTTATTGAAGTCATCTATTGATAAATTACCTAGTAGTAGTATAATAATACAAAAATTATAAATGAGTGCATTAAGAAACTCATACAAAATAAAACCATTTTAAATATTTTTTGTTTTATTTTTTTATAACTCTTTAATTCTAACTTTACAGATAATATTTTAAGATGATTAAAACACATTTTGATACATTTCGAATATCTTTGACTAACAATTACAAAATTATTATTTTGTCAAATCAAAATGGGACAAATATTAAAAGAAAAAAGAAGAACAAAAGGCATTTGGTTACGAATTCTACGGACTGTTCGATAAATCCATTTTACCCACCGCATGTCCGCCGCTTCCATTTGAGACAATTTGGTTTGTGAAGAGTTATACTGAAAAGCCATGGCAACTTCATTGGCAGCGATGACGGCGCGTCGAGCCACAACCTTCACGCGCCTCCCCTTCTCAAGCTCTACAGCTCAGCGCCGCTGCTTCGCCGGAGCTGCTGGTACTAATCTCTCATATATTATTTTTTCACTTTATAGATTGGTTTAATCATTTTTCTGATGTGGCTCTGTAGCTATATAGAGGAATTTAATGTATAAATGCTGGTCCCTGAATATAAGATTACTAGTATTACTTATTTTTGTGTGTGTGTGTAATGTGTGATGGCGACTGACAGTATTTGAAAAATGGATGTATTCCAGATCATCACGGGCCACCTAAAGTTAATTGCTGGCAAGACCCTATGAGTCCTGCAAAATGGAAAGAAGAGCATGTGAGTTCTCTTATTAGATGCTTTACTTTTACATTTTTTTTAAAATATAACGTTTAAATTTCTGGAGCTTCAAAACACTAATGATTGTGCAAGTTTGGTGTTTTTATCATGGACTGTGATTGGTTTGAAAAAATCGAAAATTGAATTAGAAAATGCAAAGTTTGAAATGTTCACCTGCAATTGCGGAAAAAAGGAATTTATACAAGGGAATTCAAAAAAAAAAAAAAAAATGTGACCTAAAGCAATATTTGGACCCCTTGCTTCTTGACTAGACTGTTTCCTTATTGATTCAATCCTTCACTTAGCTCTGCCACTGTAATTGCTCATCTTCCTATTTCCTTTGATTCCGAGGTAAAAGTATGTTGTTGGTTGATAAAAATGATTTATTGAGATCTTGAATTCCACTTTACCAAGGGAAGAGAGTCTGTATCATATATTGTGAAGTTATTGAAGAAGAACCATGTATTGAGTCTGAGACTCAACAATGGTGATCGACATTGAAGAGAGAAATGAGCTTAGGAAGGAAATCGAATTGTATTGCATGTAAATAATCTATTACAAGGCTTGAGATATTTGTAGTGCTAACTAACTTGATTAGACAGTTGTATGCAGCTGTCAACTAATCATTTGCACAATTAATAAACTAATAGCCTCTTCTTACTTCTAACTATCTCGTAACTAACTACTGTGGACTTTTTGATATACCCGATATACTACTCTGATGTACAGTTTATTTTAACATTCCCCCTCAAGCTGGTGGGTGAAACACATCAATAATCCCCAGCTTGGATAAGAGAAAATGATGTTGAGCCACTCTTAAACCTTTGGTAACAAATCTGCAAGCTGTAATTTGGTGTTGAGGTATGTTGGTTGGATCAGTCCATTTTTGAATTTCTCTCTGACAAATTGGCAGTCTATCTCAATATGTTTTGTACGTTCATGAAAGATGGGAGCTGCTTTACTATCACAAAACACCTTGATTGGAAGCACAACTTCTACCTGAAGGTCTTTGATCAAGCCTGTCAACCAAACAACTTCTGAGACTGCTGAAGCCATAGACCTGTATTCTGCCTCTGTGACCTTCTACTAACCGTGTGTTGCTTCTTTGATTTCCATGAAATGAGAGATCCACCTAACTGAATGGCAAAGCCAGTTACTGACCTTCCTGTATTGGGGCAAGAAGCCCAATCTGTATTATAGAATGTCTGCTCAATAATACTCCCAAACCAGGTGACCTTTTCACATACTTCACCACCCATAGAGCTGCATCCCAATATGACTTCTTGGGGAGTTTCATGAACTGGCTTGGTACTTGTACATCAAAGCATATATCTGGTCTTGTAATGGTCAAATATATCAGCTTACCCACCAGTTTCTGATAGCATCCTGCATCTTCTAAAACTGGATCATCAGTGTTTCCAACTGTTGCATCATATTCCACAGATGTCAGTTTGACATTTGCCTCTAGTGGAGTAGAGGATGGTTTTGAACCACTAAGTCTCATTTCAGCAATCAACTCAAGAGTGTACTTCCTTTGATTAAGTAGAATCCATGTTGGGATCTCATTACTTCAATCCCCAAAAAATACTTTAGGATCCCCAAATCTTTCACCTTGAACTGACTATGCAAGTATTCCTTTGTCTCAACAATCAAATCCATATTATTGCTTGTTATAAGGAGATCATCAACATAAACCAACACAATCACTAACTTCCCTTCCTGCTTCTTTGTGAACAATGAGTGGTCATATGTACTTTGTGAATATCATGCCTTCACCAAGGCAGTGGTGAATTTAATGTTCCACTGTCTTGATGCTTGTTTGAGGCCATATAATGACTTCAATAACTTGCAAATTCTTGTCTCCCCCTGTCTATGAAGCCCTTGTGTTAGAGACATGTATACCTCCTCTTCTAAACCTCATTGGATAAATGCATTGTTTACATCCATTTGAAACAGCTCCCAATCATAGGCTGCAACTATGCTGCTCACTCTTCTAACCGTGACCATCTTTGCCACGGGTGAAAAGGTCTCATGATAGTCCAGACCTTCTCTTTGCGTGTAACCCTTTGCCACTAGCCTTACCTTGTACGTATCTACTTCTCCATTTGCTTTTATCTTTACCTTATACACCCACTTTGAACCAATGGGTTGTTTTCCTGGTGGCAGTGGTACCAGCTCCCATGTATGATTTTCCTCTAGAGTATCCACTTCCTTTTGCATTGCTTCTATCCACAAAGCATCATTGAATGCTTCCTTGAAACTCTTAGGTTCTATTGCTGCAGAAACATATTTCAGATAATCTTGATAGGATGCTGATAAGTGAGAATAGGAGATATGATTGGATATGGGATATGAACATTGTCCACCAGGTTTGTGTGCCATAACATAGTCACTATGCCATATAGATAGATTGATAGTTCTGTTACGCCTGATTGGTTCTTCTTCTTGGAAAATAGGCATCTGTTCATCCACTGCCTCATGGTGATGAAATAAGGGCATCTGTATGTTTTGATTTTTTCTGCTCCATCAGGAGTATCTGGTGTACCTGCATCTTTATTCTCAGGCTCTTCCACCTCATTTGGTTCAACCATATCAACATCATTATTCTTAGTAGGTGCTGTAGTAGCAGGTTGAATTGTTATAGTATGATCATGATCAGGATCCTGATGAACATGACTCAAACACTCAGGATTTGATGAAGGAAGCCCAGCACGCCCCTCTGATTCATCAAGTACTGGGGGAGGCACTTCAGATAAAAACATGTCTTCAACCTGTTAATCAGACACATCAAGTTTGAAGGGAAAAACTGACTCTCTATAAGTCGCATCCCTACTGATGAATAACACCTTGGAAACCAAGTCATATAGTCTATATCCCTTCTGTGTCTCTGAATAACCAATCAAGATGTCTTTCCTTGCTCTTGCAGCAAATTTATCTCCTCTAGGTAAAGTGCTTTCATAGCAAAGACAACCAAAGACCCTTAAATGATCCAGAGTTGGTGTTTTGCCAAACAACAACTCATAAGGACTTTTACCACTAAAACTTGGGAAGGCAATTTATTGATGAGATACATGGCTATTCGTACACAATCTCCCAAAAACAAATGGGAATCCACTTTGAAACCTCAGGGCCCTAGTCACCTCAAGTATGTGTCTATGTTTCCTTTCTACAGTCTCATTCTGTTGAGGAGTATATAGACAACTACTTTGATGAATTATTCCATGTGAAGCAAGTAAGTCAACACACTTAGAGTTGAAAAATTCTGTACCATTATCTGATCTCAACACTTTGATATTACAACCAAATTGATTCTTTATTAAGCACATGAAATCTTGAAGTACAGTAAACACTTCACATTTAGACTGTATGAGACAAACCCAAGTATATCTGCTAAAATCATCTACAATACTAATAAAAAACTATCTTTTATCATAAGTAGGCTTCTTATAAGGTCCCCACAGATCTAGATGGACAAGGTTGAAACAGGCATCAGTCTTGCTTTCACTAATAGGAAACTTCAGCCTGTGATGTTTTTGTTAGGGGACAGACTTCACAAAATTCTTGAATACTATCACTCCCTCTTAGTTTGAGTAAACAAATATGTTGCATTACACTTACTGAAGGATGGCCAGCCTCATTTGCCAAAGCTGTCCATCTTTATTGTTTGTCACTAAAGAGTTGCTTACTGTTGATGTCCTTATTTGAACAGGATCCTACAAAATGTACAATCCATCCTTTTCTCTACCAATCCCCATTACCTTCCTGCAAAATGTACAATCCATCCCTTTCTCTACCAATCCCCATTACCTTGCCATTGAAGAGGCCCTGAAATACACAGAAATCAGGCAAAAAATAAACTGAACAACACAGTTCCTTGGTAATTTTTGAGACTAACAACAAGTTGAACTTGAAGTCTGGTACATGCAACACATTCTGAATTGTGTGTCCACTTGAAACCATTGCACTTCCTGAATGTGCTATTTGTGATTTATCACCATTTGGAATTTGTACTTTACTACTTTGTTGTGCTCCTAATATTCTCAGTGTAGTCAGGAGCTTTTTGCAGGGTGTAATATGGTGTGATGCACCTGAATCTACTATCCATTCATATGCTACAACATTGGACAATAGAGAGGTAATACCTGCCATATTAGCTATATATTTGGTTGGAGTAGATTCATCCAGCTTGTTCAGCACTTCCTGATATTGTTGTGGTGTGAATAGTCCTCCACTTCTGTTGCTTGATCCACTAGACTCTCCTGTATTATCAGCTGTGGTTGAATTTGCAAAGGTTTTAAGCTGAGTTGATTGTCCACTCTTCTTCTTGTTTTTGAAGTCAGCAGGGTATAACAATCTTCAGTTCTATGTCATGTCCCTTGTAACCACATTCTCCACAAGGTGGTCCTCCTTGAATTCCTTGTATTGGCTTCTTGTACCTGTATCCTTGAGCCTTTCCTGCTAACATTGTTAGTGGTTCTCTATGGGTATCAACAACTCCTAGAGATCTCTGACTCTCCTCTTGTGTAGTGACTGCATATGCTTCATTCACTGTCACACTTGAACCTTTTGCCAACAGATTATTCCTTATGTTGCTATAGCTCTCATTTAATCCCATAAGAAACTATATCAATCTCTGAGACTTGAGATGATATGTGTATTGTTTCGATTGATCACAACAAGATGGCAAAGGCACCATCTCATCTAACTCATCCCAACGCACTTTCATCTTTGAATAATAACATGTAACTGAGTCATTTCCCTGCTTCAGATTCACAATTTTTGAACACAAATGATAGATCCTTCTAAGATTTGACCTATCGAATCTCTCCTCAAATTCCTCCCAAATTTATTTTGCACTAGCAGCATAGACAATACTAGGTATTAATTCACTAGAAACTGTGCTACCTATCCACGATAGCACAATTGCATCACATTTCTCCCATAGTTCTTCCAATTCTCCTTTATACTTACTTTTGATGCATGTTCCATTCACAAAAACTAGTTAGGGCTAGCTTCATCGATCTACTCTACAAGATGTAGTTCTCAGGTCCTGTAAGCTTAGTTGGAATCAGCACCAATCCAGGAACATCTGAAGCCTGTAGATACAATGGGTGATGGTGATCGATTGTGATTGTTGCTTCTTCTGCCATGTTCTTCAACCTTCAATTTCTTCTGCTCCAATGGAGTTTTGATTCGCGGATATCAGTCTTTGGACCTCCGCTCTGATACCATGTGAAATTATTGAAGAAGAACCATGTATTGAGCCTGAGACTCAACAATGGTGATCACCATTGAAGAGAGAAATGAGCTTAGGAAGGAAATCGAATTGTATTGCATTTAAATGATCTATTACAAGGCTTGATATTTGTAGTGCTAACTAACTTGATTAGACAGCTGTATACAACTGTCAACTATTCATTTGCACAATTAACAAACTAACAACCTCTTCTTACTTCTAACTAACTCGTAACTAACTATTGTGGACATTTTGATACATCCGATATACTACTCGGATATACAGCTTATATTTTAACATATATGCATAACTGTCCTTTCCAACTTACATGTTACATGGAATAGCTATTGCTCTGGAATGTCCTTTTGATTCCCCTAAATAAAAATCCCAGCATCAAAGTTAACATAAAATAGTTCTGTTGTGAATTGGAAAAAAAAAATGTGTATTGATGGGAGAAGTTCAGCAACTTCAATAATCCTACGGTGAAGAATATTTAGGGCTCTGCCATTGAATGTTGATAACCTGTCTATCATCTGCATTTTTGGTTTTCATTTTCTTGAAGCTCTTTCTGGGGTTTTTTGGTGAACTAGTCGCATTATATAAGTAGAAGATGGCAGTGAGCACCTTCTCAGCCCTCAATTGTATGGAGCAGTACATTGAATAACTTTAACAGGAAGCAGAAAACAATATAATTGAGATGTGGGCTTTGCTTTACTGGGATCCTTTTCTTTTTCTTATAAGTATAATTCAAACCTATCACACCAGATTAATATTATATGAAAGCATGACTATATTTATAATTATGAAAGTCATGCAAGTATGGTACACTGTGTAATTAGGTAATATAGGCAAGGAATAATGCCACATTTAGAATTCGTGAAACTCCTCATAAGCTAAAATGCGGATACACTAAATATTGGCATTGACTCTACATCAAAGGTTTTGATAGTCACCATATATAGACCTACTGGAAAGTTTCCTCAACCCCTCTGTAACAGTGATGGAAAAAGTGCTAAGACAGGTCAATGACTTAACAGACTCTTTATATGAAAGAAAAGTTTTCTCCAGAATCCTTAATCATCAGTAAATATTTGTGTCAAATGTCTTCTTAGTAGAGATGAGAAAGCAAAAATCTAGAAGATAAAAAAAAGGGCAGCCCGGTGCACTAAGCTCCCGCTATGCGCGGGGTCCGGGGAAGGGCCGGACCACAAGGGTCTATTGTACGCAGCCTTACCTTGCATTTCTGCAAGAGGCTATAGAGTAGTATTCTACTATTACTCTTAGCTGACAATTGCAGTTCGTGGAATCAGTTGTCTTTAGACTGCACAATAGGGCATGCTTTTGTGGCTTTTGATATAAGTTCAATGTCAAATTTATTTGTGATGTGAAAATTTGCAGTTTGTGATTGTATCTTTATCTGGATGGGGCTTTCTTTTCTATGGTGGATACAAGTTGTTCACTGGAGGCAAGAACAACAAATAAGAGGTACTTGTGTGTTCCTTGTAAACCCTGAACACTGCTATATTTTTTCTTTTCACAACTAGTCCAACTTCTAAGAAGTGGAGAGACCCAAATCTTCTGCAGGAATAATGTGACTTCCTAATTAATCACTTCACACACACCTGTTCAATTTGCAAATGGTAGATCTTTGTAAGCCCAGTTCATTTAAAGCTGATCAAGGAGTAGATGAAGTTACAAACTATAGTAGCTTCTATATTTGCGCGGAGCTTTCATATTTGACAGGCATTACTGATTGAAGACCAAACATAGAAATTGTGTTGGCTTACTTTTTTGTGAAAGTGATTATATGTTGTAAAGTAATCATTTCATTTGTATATCCTTCTTCCTTTTCCAGGAAGGGGAACCTTCTTCGATTGTGACAATTGACATACACCTATTAATTTTATTTTTGCAAAATTTGTACAAGCGACACAAAGGCGTGCATTTACAAGGCTTTATCCCAAGGTTGGGAATATTTTGAAGTCCTAGGTCCAAAAGTTTCTCTCTAATAATCCAATCAGTGGACTGACACAAGTTCCTTTCTTTCTTTATACTGGTTTCTTCCTAGTGTTGTAAATGACAATTGAGGGTTTTTGAGCCAGGAACTCATGGACAAAAGTTGGATCACAATTACGGTGAAGTTCTCTTTATATTATCACAATATATGGGATGGGTTCTTACCATTTGCTTCTCTTGGCGATATGCAGTGTCTAAATTCTACACATGCATTTCAGACCCCATAGTCTAAATATCATGCTGGCTGTGAACATCCAGTAATCTGGAGGCATTTCAAGCGTAAACAAATTACAAAATAGTGTCACTGGGTTTTAACTACTCAACTTGTTCTCATACTACAGAGTAATATATTTAATGACAGTGATGAGACATTCGTAAGAGTTTTCTTGTTTCGATCTGTATCCTTATCATATCCGCGTATTTAAAAACCATGGGGCTAAAAATAAATGCCTCAATTTTGTCATTACCCATTGAACACGAGGAGGCTCCCTTCGTTTGCTGTATTTTATACCTGATTATGCTTTTTTTTTGGTGTTCCTTTTCCAATATATATTTGAGGGATTGAGTTCTTTTTTTGTGCATGTGTTTTTTTTGGGGAGGGTTGAGTGCGTGGGCTAGGGACATTGGGTTGTTTTGAAGAGACATAAACTAATTAGTGAATGGAAGCAAGAAATTCCTAAACTTAAGAGCTGCAAGGGGGCAGAAATGGAAGTATTTCCCTAAGCTTAGCTTAATTATAGAAATTTTCAGTGATCTAACTTCTAAATGGAGCATAACAATAGCATTTTCTTGCACTGCTGTTAGATTAAAATTCAGACCTCATCGTTGTGGACCCCATCTTCTCCCTCCTCTCCCAAGCTGGCAGCAGAGCCTGTCATATTGCCTTCCTCTTCTTCTGTTTCCTTATCATTCTCAACTTCAAGGTAATCGTCTCTTACGTCCCTTTCAGCAGTTTTTGCATGTCTAGAAGGATAATGAAGATTGTCCGCATGCTTTTGTTCTCTATAATCTCTGACTGTCGATTTTTCCTTCTGTTTGTGCAGTGTTATCTAGTTTTTGATTTCTGGCATCTTGTGATCCTCCAGAATTATCTCCCTCTTCTTCTGTTTCCTGATAATAGTCAACCTCTTGGTTGTCATTTTCTTTCACATCCCTTTCGGCAATTGTCACATGTTCAGAAGAATTTGAAAGATTTTGAGGTTGCTTTGGCTCTATATCTTCTCTGATGGTGTTGGTTATTTCTTCTTATTGTACTATTTCATCTGATTTTTGATTTCTGACCTCTTATGAGATGCTACTCTCTTGTGAAAGAGCTGTATTTCGGACCCTTCTTCTCGAGAACTCTAGAACAACTCAGTTTCTTTGTTGTTGACTTATCTTTCCTGCCCTTTCTCAATCTTCTGAGTCGTGTCATGATTCATGACTTCCTTGTTCCTTTCCTTTGCATCTGTAAAATCGCTAGCGTTTGGCCATATCTTACCTGGTGGACTATCATCATGATTTGTACCAACATCGTGCATTCTGTGTCGCCCCATATCTGGATTCACCCCTTGTTCTGACCTTATCTGGTTATTGATTTGTAATGCTGAATCATCATTTTTTTTTTTTTTTCTTGGTCATTTCTATATTACTCGTCAGATTTCTTCCTTATGTCCACGTCCATGTCCTTATATTTCTGATGGTCACTTGTTTCCAGTTTACTGCCTCCAACCCTCTCGATCCTTTCTGTTCCCATTTTTACTTTCAAGAATTTTCTGTTTCTCATGCTTGTAATTCCACGACCTTCGGGATGCATGCCACTTTCATCTCCCTAGTGCTTAGCAATTTTTTGCCGTCTCTTCCCTCTTGTTTTTCTCATGTGATCCTTGGTCACTCTTGATGTTCCTCTGCTGTTTGAATTCTCCTGCATTTCTAACTTCGTCACTCCTTTATCATGCGCTCCAACTTCATTGCTTAGCTTTTGCACTTGATTTTTATCATCCTCATTCTCATTAGATGCATTGTCAGTAGTGTAATTTTTCTCGTCGAGGCAAGAGTTTTCCGTATTGTTATGATAGTCAGCGTTTTGTCTTTGGCCTTGATTAATTTGAAAAATGGTGTTGCTGCCTGGGACATCTTTTTGAGAAGTTTTCAGCTGCTGAGACTGCTCGTCTCCAGCTTTTCCCGTGTCTTCACCTTTCCTAGTGACTTCCTTATTTTTGTTATGGGCTAATTCATTGGAGTTGCTGTCTATATCTTCTACTGATTTTTTCTGATCTTCTCTTTTGATGGATTCGTTCAATTCTTCACGTCATCTTCTTCCATCGTTCCTTCTTCTAGCAGCCTCGGGGGTGAAATTTACTGTTGGATTTGATGGGTCATCTGCCCTTACTGACCACATCTTTACTGGTGAAAATTCAAGACGGTGTTTTAAATCCTCAATTTCAGCCTCTTTCTGTCTCAAAGTTTCAGAAAGTAATGTAACCTGGGAATCATCTGACTTTGTTTCCATCTGTTTTTCCCTAAGCATCTTAATTTCACTCTGCTTGTCTTCAAGAGCAACTTCGATTGTTCTTTGTTCTTCTTTAAGGGAAAAGATTGTTGATGTCATCTCCAATATCCTACTGTCGAGATCCATTTTCTGTGTATGATGCCAGTGTATATCGGATTCCATGTCCTCTATTTGCCTTTTGGCTTCTTTTGCCTGTTCTCTTTCTTCCTGTCATGTCACAGGTGAAAAATAACGTTAGCTTGGATAGCATAATAAACTCGAAAGCTTGCCAATGGCAGAAGATAAAACTATTGTTATTTATCTCATTGAAAATTTCTACTGATCGCAGATTACTTTGTACAATTATTAGCTACGTAACACGATAGAATTAAAAACTTGTCATCCATCTTTTCCCTTTAGGAACTAAAAGAATTGAAGTGCATTTTTATTAATTCAGTGGTTGATTTAACATCCAGGGTCTGTGTTTTTGTCACCTGGGCTGATTTAACATTCCTGAAAAGTTATATAAAATCGTTTAATTTGTTCTCGTTAATCAACGTGTACACTTCACAAGTTCAATATTCATTGTAGACAAATTCAGTAAGTCTAATTCCTGGTATACTTTATCAAAAGAAGTCTTAGCTCAACCATATAAGACATCTAACAACGGAAGTCCATTGAGAATATTGATTCCTGATTTTGGATTTCACATTTACTTGTGAAAATACACCGTAGTTCTTTAGATTCATAGTGGAAAGTGAAGATGCATGTAAACAGATGTTAGCCATGGACAAGCATTCCTTTTTTATTCAACGAGAGAGAGAGAGAGAGAGAGACAAGGGAGAGAGAGGGACCTGCAAGAGGAGTTTAAGGCCATCGAGTTCACGATCTTTCTCCTGGATAAAGCGGTTGCAGATGCGTCTGTCCCTGAGCTTGTGGAGAGTCATAACACCAAATATGGCAGCATCAAACGCGAGCAGCAGCACAAGTCCATATGATCTTCCTGTGTTTTGAGTGTGCAACTGCCGTTTCATGCTTTTGCTCTATCTTATGTCCTTCAGGAAATGCGTGAGAGAGTGGTGGATGAACAAACAAGGATTGCCTCACTTTGCCCTCAGTAAATATAGATTAATATGTCACAGCTATAGTGCTGCTTGTCATCTCCAATTGGTTCTCAAACCGCTTACTTCTCTCTCACACACACAGAGGAGAGCCACAAATTTGTGATTCTGATCTATGAGGAACTAAGGATACATGTGCATGACATGGGGAGTCTATACAAAGGGCAGCTCATATACTGTCCACTTCTTCCCTTTGCAGTCAATTATTTTGCATCTCTTGCGGATTAGGCTATATTTTCCTATTTGAAGGCAAAAGAGTTGGTTTTACTCCAGAACCCCTAACCGCATTTCTGATCAACTATTGGCAAGAAGTGACTTAATTATCCGTTTGTTTTTCCCTTTTGATCATACGTTACAATTTTTTTTGTCATCCACACAAAGTCTCGTCTATCTAAAATTTAGAAGAGTGAAAGATGGACATATGAATTGAATATAACTACGCTTTAATCTCAAGCAAGTTGGAGTCGGCTATATGAATCTTTATTGATCATGCAGGTTCGATTATGTAAGAAACCTAAAACTTGATGAAATAGGGATGGAGCTGTAATACAACTTCCTTTGCTGGAAAAACTCTGTATATATGGTTTATACAGTACTCCTCAAACATATCTGTTGAAGTGCAGCTCCTTGAGCGTAAGCCAGTGACCCAAGTTCGAATACGTACTACAACATTTTTCTAAGCTGGCAGTTAAAAAAATTAACAAAACATGTTGCTGGCGTAAGCCGGGATAACTCCATGACACTATCCTAGAGTTAGAATGAGACGGTTCAATATCCATGAACTTTTTGATGTTCAAACTCAATGAAAATTTTGAATCCCACTACATTATGTCATAGTATCACATATAAAAGTTTCAAACTCCAGCAATACGCTGGAGTTTTCCGCGTTTCAACTAGGGATATGTTTTGCTGGAGTTTTCCGTGTTTCAACTAGGGATCTGTTTGTCCAAAATTCTATTTTCGCATTAAAAGGGCTACATATTAAATAGCTTTGAAACCGAAAAGTGTTTATTCGCACATTTCTTCCGACAATACAAGATGGGCTTCCAAAAACGATGGGCCTGGACAACTACTAAAGCCCACTGAGAATAACCCATATCGCTAGCCCAAACTCCACTACAGAATAATCTCAAAATTGTGGTGTACAAATGTTCCATGATATACACTTAACCAATTTTTTATCCCAAGAACAGGAACAAGAAAATGCTAAAATTGATGTTGGCTTGCTGCAAAGTATACATATCAGAAAGCAGAAACAGGGCAGCTCTTAAATCAATTGAAAAAGCTGCCAAATTGTTAACAAATTTGAAGATGACATTTACAACAGAGTTAGATATACCCTTGTATCCAAATCCCTCATATGGGTTTTGTTCCTTAAAGAATGCATCTTTTGCTATGGTTAAGGCTGCATTTGAGACAATTGATCTGCAAGAACATTGTGGTACTCATCCCAGGGTTGGTGTTGTGGACCATATTTGTTTCCACTCCTTGGGTACCACTTCTTTGGACCTTGTTGCTGATACTGCTAAGTCTTTCGGATTTGAAGTTGGTTCTAATCTTCAAGGTTTGTCATTTATCTTTTTAGTGATACAGCCCTTATAAATTACAGTATATGTTTTTTTCCCTGACTACCTTGTGCACACCTCGATTTAGTGGCGGGAGTCAGGATATTTATCGAACGGTTGTCAAAATATAACGGATAAAACCCACGAAGAGGCCAAAGGGAGTCAATATATAGTATATATACATAAAAAGATTCTACCTAGCTATAATGGCGAAACCATTATTTTTACTAAGGAGTTCAAGAATATAAAGAAGTACACACACGAACAAGACAAGGGAGGGGTTCAATGTCTACTAAATATAGATAAAAAATAATTTTAATCTTAGTATATATAGTGTAATTTTTTGCCGAAGGGTTCGGATGCCTCGACCCTTACTAGCTCCGCCAATAGGAAGCCTAATTGTATGTTTGGCATTTATAGTTGGTCGAAATCTTCTGATGTCTGTCGAATCTTTTCTAGTCCTACAGGACTTACGCCCCTTGCAAGTGAAATTGCAGCTTATAAAGAATGCTTATCTGTGGTTGATTCATTTTCATCGTGTATTCTAGATTGTAACCAATCCTTATCCTCTTTTTTTCTTAAACCTTTAGTCATAGTATTGTTTTGTTAAAAAAAACTTATCATTATTGGTTGTGATAGTGATTGTTTGAAAATTTAGTCCTTATAGTGGTTTGATTTGACACCATGAAAGAACCATAGTCAATTATAAGGCCTGTTTTCTTTAATAGCTAAATGTTGATATATTAGAAAGGAAGTGATCGTGTTTAGTCAATGCTGTTTCATTGTGTGATTCATATAAATAGAAGAAATAGCTGCTTGTTCTGCATTAAAAGTTGTATTTGCTAATTCACTTTTCATGTGGTCGTTAGTTAACTAGTTTGTTTGAGGACTGCTAAAAAGATGGCATTATAACATAAGTGATATATTACTTAAGAATTTGGAAGACAGAAGGTTATATACAAATTGAGCGTAAGTTTTAAAGCACTGAATATTGAATGTTTGTGAAATTAATCAACCTCCTCTCGTGACTAATATGAGCTTCTATGGATTTGAAATTAGTTTGTTGAGTGGTATACAGATCTTACATTTGGGAAAAAGCTACCACTGGGATGAGCTTAGGTGGAATATTCGGTGGTTGGTGTGTTCTATAGCTGATTATTCTGCTCAGTGAATTACAGTACTGCATTAGTTATCTGGCCATATGATGCAAAGAAACTACTTCTATACATTCTATTCACCTCCATTCATAGAATAATCTTGTACTTAGTGCCTTTTCAAAATGTAATTAGCTAGTTAGTACAATCACTTTGCATCGATCAGTATTTCCCTGGTCTTAATTTGTCTATTTTCCTATAACTTTCTTATAAGATGCTGCTCTGACTGGTGTCAGGCAAGCATATCTGATTCATGGTTCTCTTTCCATCATTCGTGCCATTATCGGTACTTCAATAGAACCACAATAATCATAGTGTGTGGTCACATGCAGAAGTCTACATAAGCTTAGGAATCCTGCGGATAGCTGCCATTAATGGATCAATTCATTCAACAAAAATGGCATTTTTAACCCGAGCTTTTTTGTTTCGTATTCCTGGAAAGAGCTTATATCAAACAAGGTTTTATAAGTTGTAGTAATGATCTCTAATCCGGACCACTTGCAGAAAAAATAACCTCTAATATGTACCATTGCAGCCTTTAGTTAAGTGCTACTGGGTGTTTCAAAATAACTGCTAGTGTCTTCGTTGCATTTCTCTCATATTACATGCAAAGATCTACATAAACTTGAGATCTAATGGATGATGTATTTGGACCAGCAATGATGGATCAAATCATTATACAAAAGCTATTGCTTAAGACAAGTTCTTTTCAATTAAGTGCTACTTAAGTTCTTTAGACATAATTACTTTGCGTCTTTGTTGCATCTTGCTATTTGTCAATAAATCCATTTCATGGTAATAGGATGACGTTGTGCTTTACATTGTAAAAGTTGTTACTGCTCTATTCATTTTAATGTCACTAAGTGGTCTTAAACGTAGACTGTGTTGGGTATTGATATTGGTGAATGGGAAATGATTGGAAAGAAAAGTGGGAGTTGTCCCACATCGGTAGTGGAAAGAAAAGTGGGAGTTCCCTCTTGCTTTATAAAATAAGCATTTGTCCCACATCGGTAGTGGAAAGAAAAGTTCTTCTACTTATAAGTAGAATTACTCCTTCTTGTCAGTAAAAGGGTTGAGGGGGCAAGGACCCCTCGCGCCGTCGTCGTCGCTCGCTCGGCTCGGCTCGGCTTCGGCTTCGGCTTCGGCTTCGGATTCTCTGATTGATTGATAATCTTTTTGGACCAAATTTTCTTTAATTTTTAATTATTTAATTAATCATTATTTAATTAAATTAATTAACTTATCCAATCCTACCCGTTAGTGACCCCGACCGCGACCGGCCGGATCCGCGTGTCCGACCCGCGACCCGATTTCTTTTCCTTATTTAAATTTCCCACCATTTTCGGTGGTCATTCGAAAGGTTGCAAACCTTCAGAAACAGTACTTCCATGGCTATAAATTCGTTTGATTCCTCAGAATATTACTTACTAATTTTCTGAACTACAAAATCTTCTTCTTCTTCTGCACGAATAAATTCTGTGTGATATACTACTGTTGAGTGGTTCGCCGCTACCAGAGTTTGAAGTACTACTATTCTGGTAAGATAATCGTCCTATCATGGGAGGGGATATTCCATCAACCTCGAGTACTGTGAGGGGAATAATTTCCTTAAGGACACACTTTGAACTAAGTGGGCTCGATTATATTTCGAAAAATTATTCTTATTTTTTCAACACCGATTCTCGTTTATTTTCGGTGTTTATTGTTTAATGGTTTTTTGGAATACGATTAATAACAATCTTAAGGAAATTATATTTTTAGATTAATCGTATTTTGTTTTGGAGATTAAAACCTGTGTGGTTTTCTACTCCGTGTGAAATTTCATAATCTGACTTGAAGAAATAAAAATTTCGTTGGAATATTAAAGTTCATACTTGTACAACGATTTGAAGAACATAAAAACTTCATCGTTGTTGTATTCTGGTTTGGAGATTAAAACTTGTGCAGTTTTCTACTCCATATGAATATTAGTATTCTGACTCGAAGATATAAAAACTTCGTTGGAATACTAAAGTTTCATAATTATACTGCAATTTGAAGAAATAAAAAATCTTCATCGTTTAAGTCTGTGATTGAATTGCTATTCTGGTTTTATTAACTAAAACAGTTTGTCGATTTGACATGTGACAAACGAATAATGGCAATTGAGACCGGAACTACCTCTGCGATTCGCACTGCAGATTACTCCTACAACCCGTACCGCATTGTGTGCCACCGCGGCTGAGAAACTGCGAAGTTCACCGGTGCCAACTTTAAAGGATGGCGACAAAGAATGTTCTTTTGGCTTACCACCCTTGGTATGCAAAAGTTCACCATGAGGACCCTCCCGTGCTGCCGCCGACATGCCCGACAACCAAAAGTTCATGGGTTCGAGGCTTGGAAACAGCCGACTTTTTGTGCAAAGGCTACATTTTGAGTGCCTTAGAAGATGACTTGTACAACGTCTACGGTGCGGTAGAGACTTCCAAAGAACTATGGAGTGCACTTGAAAAGAAGTACAAAGCCGAAGATGCTTGCTTGAAGAAGTTTGTGGTTGCCAAATTCCTAGACTACAAAATGGTGGATGGAAAAACCGTTGGAACCCAAGTTCAAGAGCTTCAACTTATCTTCCATGACCTTATTCTTGAAGGTATGGTAGTAAATGAAGCGTTCCAAGTGGCCGCAATGATTGAGAAGTTGCCGCCCTCATGGAAAGATTTCAAGAATTATCTTAAGCACAAAAGAAAGGAAATGAAGTTGGAAGATCTTGTGATTCGTCTCAAGATCGAGGAAGATAACAAAACCGCCGAGAAGAGGTATCGTAAGACTTCACCAATTGAAGGGGCAAACATCGTTGAAGATGATCTTGCTCGAAAAAGAACAAGAAAAGGAAGAGGCCCTTCGGAAAGGAGAATGATTCCAACAAGAAAAAGTTCAAGGGCAACCGCTTTAATTGTGGGAAAGCCGGCCACAAAGCCCCAGATTGTCGTCTCCCGAAAAAGAACAAGGGAAAAGGACAAGCCAATATGATGGAAAAGAATGATGATATGGATGATCCGTGTGCAATGCTATCGGAGTGCAATTTGGTTGGAAACCCAAAGGAGTGGTGGCTTGATTCTCGGTGCCACTCGACATGTTTGCGCTACAAAAGAAGCATTTGCAACCTATGCTCCCATGGACCCGAAGAGGTCGTTTATGGGAAATCGCAACATGCCCAAGGTTGAAGGATATGGGAAGATACTTCGAAGATGACTTAGGCAAGGTCCCGACTCTCAACAATGTTATGCACGTTCCAACAATTCGGAAGAATTTAGTTTCAGCCGGACTACTCGTCAAAAACGGGTTTAAATGTGTGTTGGTTAGTGAGAAAATTGTAATAAGTAAGAATGATTTGTTCATAGGAAAGGGCTACCTCACCGAGGGCCTTTTCAAACTCAATGTAATGGTTGTTGATAGTATTAATAAGAATTGACTTCGTCTTACTTATTGGAGTCAAATAATTTATGGCATGTTCGTTTAGGACATGTCAACTACAAAACCTTGCGAAAATTGATTAATTTAGAAGTATTGCCTAAATTCGAGTGTAATAAATCTAAATGTGAAATCGTGTCGAATCTAAGTTTGTTAAACATCCATATAAGTCTATTGATAGAATTCAAATCCTTTAGACTTAATTCACACGGATATATGTGATATGAAGTCAATACCATCTCGCGGTGGGAAAAAATATTTTATAACTTTTATTGACGATTGCACTCGATATTGTTATGTGTATTTGCTTAATAGTAAGGATGAAGCAATTGATGCATTTAAGCAATACAAAAACGAAGTGGAAAATCAATTAAATAAAAAGATAAAAATGATTAGAAGTGATAGGGGAGGAGAGTACGAATCTCCTTTTGCGAGATATGTTTAGAATATGGAATTATTCATCAAACTACTTGCCCTTACACACCACAATCAAATGGAATTGCGGAAAGAAAAAATCGAACATTAAAGGAAATGATGAATGCCTTACTAATAAGTTCGGTTTACCGCAAAGCTTGTGGGGGAAGCTATCCTTACAACCTAACCGAATACTCAAATGAGGGTGCCCCACAAACAAAACACAATCTATTCCATATGAACTATGGAAAGGAAGAAAACCCAACTTGAAATATTTCAAAGTGTGGGGGTGTTTAGCAAAGGTCCAAGTTCCCTTGCCCAAAAGGGTAAAAATCGGACAAAAAACTGTGGATTGTGTTTTTATTGGCTATGCTACAAACAGCAAAGCTTGTCGGTTTTTGGTTCACAAATCGGACAATCCCGAAATACATGTTAATACGGTAATTGAATCGGATAATCTTTGAATTCTTTGAAAACATTTATCCGTATAAAGCGAATGTGAGTCGTCAAGTGAAAGATCTAAGCGACCGCGGGAAGAACCAAAGGAAAATACATCAAGTAAAAAGGATGCAAGGCGTAGCAAACGTCAAAGGACATCTACTTCCTTTGGACCAGATTTTGTGACATTCTTGCTTGAAAATGAGCCTCAAACATTTAAAGCAGCGATGTCTTCTTCGATTCAAAGACATTTTGGAAAGAGATAGTCAATAGTGAGATTGAATCAATTTTGAACAATCATACATGGGAATTGGTTGATCTTCCTCCGGAAATAAACCTTTAGGATCAAAATGGATTTTTAAAAGGAAAATGAAAGTGATGGCACTATTGACAAATATAAGGCAAGACTTGTGGTCAAAGGTTATAGACAAAAAGAAGGCCTTGATTACTTTGACACATACTCGCCGGTAACAAGAATAACATCTATTCGAGTGTTAGTAGCATCGGCGGCCGTATATGGTCTTGAAATCCATCAAATGGATGTCAAGATGACTTTCTTAAATAGAGAATTGGAGGAAGAAATTTACATGGAACAACCGAGGGCTTTGTGGTTCCACGGTAAAGAAAGGAAAGTGTGCAAACTTGTTAAGTCACTTTATGGACTTAAACAAGCACCCAAACAATGGCATGCAAAATTTGACCAAACAATGTTGGCAAATGGATTTAAGATTAATGAGTGTGACAAATGTGTTTACATTAAAAATACTCCAAATCATGAAGTCATTGTTTGTTTATATGTTGATGACATGTTGATAATGAGTAGAGATATTACCGATATAAATGCTACGAAGCGTATGCTGGCTAGCAAATTTGATATGAAAGACTTAGGAGTTGCTGATTTGATCTTAGGCATCAAAATTCATAAAACTCCACAAGGTCTAGCATTATCGCAGTCTCATTATATTGAAAGAGTACTTGACAAGTTTAAGTATTTAAATTTCAATGTTGTAAAGACTCCAATTGATGTAAGTTTTGCACTTCAAAAGAATAAATGTGAAAGTGACTCACAATTGGACTATGCACGAGTTTTGGGAAGTTTGATGTATATTATGAATTGTACACGACCAGATATAGCATGTGCTATAAGCAAGTTGAGTCGATTCACGAGTAATCCCAATCAAACTCATTGGATGGCAATGAAACGAGTCTTGGGGTATTTAAAACACACCCAAGACTATGCTTTGCATTATAACAAATATCCCGCCGTGATCGAAGGATATAGTGATGCAAATTGGATCACCGGATCATTTGAAGTTAAATCCACGAGTGGTTATATTTTCACAATTGGGGGTGGATCGTGTCTTGGAAATCATCAAAATGGACATGCATCGCCCGCTCTACAATGGAATCCGAATTTATAGCTTTAGACAAGGCCGGTGAAGAAGTTTCGAATGGCTCCAGGAATTTCTTAGAAGATATTCCATTCTCGGCCCAAACCTTTGGCTCCTATATGTATACATTGTGACGGATCAAGCAAAGCAATAGGTAGGGCAGGGGAGCGTAATGTACAACGGAAAATCTCGTCACATACGACGAAGACACAATACCGTTAGACAACTCCTCGATAGTGGCGTTATCACGATTGACTATGTAAAGTCAAGAGATAACGTGGCGGATCCGCTTACAAAAGGCTTATCTAGAGAGGGAGTTAGTAGATCATCAATGGGAATGGGGTTAAGGCCGAGGACAAGTCATCATGGCGGTAACTCTACCTAGTAGACTGGAGATCCCAAGAGCTAGGTTCAAGGAGATCAAACAAAGTTGTGACTGACGGTTCAACATTGTCAAATAACTCAACCCATTCTCGGATGAAGACAATGTTCAGAAATAAGGATAAAACCTTATGGCTTGTTAATGAGTTAATAAAGCATTAAGGTTATTTAATGATTATCTAAATCGGCAAGTGTATGATCGATAATGTGGCTATAGGACCACATGTTTAGAAATCACCTATGTGAGTGTTAAGTGTAAGCCGCTTTAAAGGGGAATGACGGTAAAGGCCCATTCTCTACACACTCATGAAACCGGGGAGGTGTTCATGGCTGAAACGAACACAACCGTGAGAATCATAAACGGTTGAGGGTTGATTGTGTGACTTATGTTGTCTAGGTATACAACAAAGTTCGACGGTTCAAAGATATCAAATCTACCGATTGATCGAGTATATCCGATATAAGTTCACTACGGAAAGTTCAAAGGGAAACCTACTTATCCAGATGCAGTCAATTCTCGCTTGTATATCACACTTGTCCGCGCTTTTATATTATAGCCATTCCCCATTCATGTGGGGGATTGTTGGGTATTGATATTGGTGAATGGGAAATGATTGGAAAGAAAAGTGGGAGTTGTCCCACATCGGTAGTGGAAAGAAAAGTGGGAGTTCCCTCTTGCTTTATAAAATAAGCATTTGTCCCACATCGGTAGTGGAAAGAAAAGTTCTACTACTTATAAGTAGAATTACTCCTTCTTGTCAGTAAAAGGGTTGAGGGGGCAAGGACCCCTCGCGCCGTCGTCGTGGCTCGGCTCGGCTTCGGCTACGGCTACGGCTTCGGCTTCGGATTCGGCTTCGGCTTCGGATTCGGATTCGGATTCGGATTCGGATTCGGATTCGGATTCGGATTCGGTGATCTGATTGATTGATAATCTTTTTGGACCAAATTTTCTTTAATTTTTAAATATTTAATTAATCATTATTTAATTAAATTAATTAACTTATCCAATCCTACCCGTTAGTGACCACGACCGCGACCGGCCGGATCCGCGTGTCGACCCGCGACCCGATTTCTTTTCCTTATTTAAATTTCCCACCATTTTCGGTGGTTCGGAAAGGTTGCAAACCTTCGGAAACGATACTTCCATGGCTATAAATTCGTTTGATTCCTCGAATATTACTTACTAATTTTTCGAACTACAAAATCTTCTTCTTCTTACGCACGAATAAATTCTGTGTGATATACTACTGTTGAGTGGTTCGCCGCTACCAGAGTTTGAAGTACTACTATTCTGGTAAGATAATCGTCCTATCATGGGAGGGGATATTCCATCAACCTCGAGTACTGTGAGGGGAATAATTTCCTTAAGGACACACTTTGAACTAAGTGGGCTCGATTATATTCTGAAAAATTATTCTTATTTTTTCAACACTGATTCTGTTTATTTTCAGTGTTTATTGTTTACTGGTTTTTTGGAATACAGATTAATAACAGACTGCAGTCCCGACCTTTCTATATGGAGCAGCACATCAAGAGGGAAGGTCGCTTGATTCAATCAGAAGAGAGTTGGGATATTTCCGTCCTAGTTCAATTGAGAGCCAGTGGACTGGTGGGTCAGAACTGCAGACCTTGCAACTAAAGCCTGACGAGGGTCCTGTTCGAGCAACTCAAGCGAAAGGTGTTATTACAATTGGAGCTACAAGGTGGGTTGACAATTATAACATCCCAGTCTTCACAAATGATATATCCATCGTCAGTAAAATTGCAAAGAGAGTCGGTGGAAGGGGAGGTGGACTTCCGTCGGTGCAATCCATGGCGCTAACTCACGGAGGTGGCACGATTGAGGTTGCTTGCAACTTACTAGAACCAGCTAGGATTGGTGGTGATCAAGTGCAGCTTGAAGTTGAGCGGCTTGCCAAGTAAGAGGGTATTGCTGTGGGGATGGGATACTATACTGATTTCTCTGAAGAAAAAATAATCGAAAGTTACTTGAAACTTGTTCAACATGCTGACTAGAGAAGCTAGAGGAAAAATATATTCCATCTCTTATTCCTTTTCTTCCTTCTCTCTTTACGCTCATTTGGCTAAGATTTTCGAAGCCTCTCGAATTTGAGCTCCAGAGGTTAGCATGTGTTTATGTGTAAAATCTTAACTATTTGCATTTGCTTATTGCACACAATATTGTGCTCTTACTGCATTTCTTACATTTCTTATTTTATATCCCACTTTTGTAATCCTAATGCTCACTAATTTCTATCAAAGGATTCTCTCCATATACATTTATAAAGAGAACTATTTTGAGAATCAGAGGAGGAGTTACGATTTGAAGTTTATGGTTGTGAGCTTGTCACATAACTCATAGCTCATTTTAGTTGGTGAATTCATAATTACATATTTCATGTATTTCCTATTACAAGTATAGGGTCTAAGCAAAAATTACTGGATTCGTTCGAACCCGTACCTAATATTGTAGCTCCACTGCGGTTGAGAACTGGATGGCATTTATCTTCATTTTAATGTGGTTGATTGGACCTTCTTGATCAGGAAAGAAGCATTTGCAAATGTGTCAGACAAGAAATAAATGGATTCTTTGTGTGGAAAAGGTTAGGATTTTGTAATAGAAAATGAGTTTGTCGTAACTCATAAAGCTAGAATACCAAATTGAAATCGTTAAGGTTATTTTCTGGTTAGTCCTTCTCATTGCCTTGTCACCCACAGTATCAACTCATTTATTTCTACTTGTCCTCGTGTACATATCGTATCATTTTCTTTATATCAGAAATTGTGGCTTCAATTTCTTCCACAATAGATATTGTGAAGATTCTGATTTAATCTAATCTAGATGTTTTTTTTTCGGTAGCAGGTTGAGCACCCGTGCAGATCAGAAACTAGACAATCTAACTTTAATTTACGAATTTACTGTTGGAAATTTGCCTTTGGCGGGAGTTGCGTCCGACCAATTTTAACGGCTTAAACACTAGTGTTACGCATGTTGGAGAATCCGGTTCTTCACACGTGCATGATCTACTAAGTACGTAGATAACCGTAGGGCCAAGGATCGTCAAATTTCGTTGAGAAATGAAAGAGATATTAGTCCACGAAGTGAGGTGTTTGAAGCATGGAAAAGTGTGGTATGAGATCAATTCTACCTCATCGGTGGAGGAAGAAAGAATTGTTTTGTTTATAAGACTCAAAGTTGGCTTGGGGTTTGGGACCCCAAGGGGTATCCCATGTGTTTAAAGGAGGGAGGACCTAGATGTGCTTCGGTTCGAGGAAAGCCCACACGCGCCGCCGCCCTCCCGCCCCTTCCAATTCCGGGTTCTCAGGTTCTCGGGCCACGGGTCGTGGGCTGTGCTTCTTCTAATATTATCTTTTTGGAACAGAGAACTTTGCCATATGTACAGTTTGGTCCCTAAAGTTTCAACATGTACATTTTGGTCCCTGAAGTTTCAAGAAAGTCAGAATTGTTGAGGTACACGAAAATACATAAAGGATACATACGGGCAATATTGTCTTAAAGATAGAGTGCAAACACTCGACTCAGCATACACAAAAACAGTTCCAGTTTCTTGTTCAAGATCATTGTAATTTCGGTTCTTGTATTACTTAGCAGTTACTTGTAATTTCTGTTTCCTGCACCTTTGTAACCAACAAGTTTAAGACAATATTGGCTTACTGTAACTGCTGTAACATGGCTGGAAACATGACCGATGATGCTGTTGCTACTGCTGCTTCTCAACGCAACAATGCCGCTTTGCCCGCCACCGCCGCTATCGGCCAAGGCGCAACTCGCGCCTTCGCTGCTTCTGCTGCCTCTCGTTCAAGGCAGCAACTCCGCTGCCTTCCCGACTGCTGGTACTCCACTTTCTGCCTCACACCACCATGATCGCCCTGAAAAATTCATGGGATCAGAATTTAAGAGATGGCAGCAAAATATGCTATTCTACTTAACTGTTATGGGCATGGCCCGGTTCCTAACGGAAGATCTTCCACAAGCTGGAGATGAAATGGACTATTCGCCTAATGAAACGGGTGAAGGGGGCCTTGGTATCCATGTCATTAATGGCATGAAGATGGTTCTTGATACGTGGAATCATAGCGATTTCATGTGTAAGAATTACATACTGAACTGTTTGGCAGACCCTCTCTACACGGTCTATTGCACCGTTGGCACTGCCAAAGAGCTGTGGAAAAAATTGCAAAAGAAGTACAACGCACAAGATGCAGGTACTAAGAAGTTCATCGTTGGGAAATTTCTAAAATTCCAAATGGTGGATAGTAAGACAGTGATGTCCCAAGTCTAGGAATTCCAAATGATTTTACATCACCTGGATTTGGAAGGAATGAAACCAAACGAGCAGTTTTTGGTTGCATCGCTGATTGAAAAGTTACCTCCTTCATGGAATGAGTTACTTAAAACTCAAGACAAAGGAGATGACCTTTGAAGAGCTTATTATCAAACTCCAAATCCAGGAAGATAATAAGAAGACATTGCCAAGGGGTAGACAACTTGCTGAGGCGAAGGCGAATCTGGCTGAGGCGAAGGGAACTCAAGCAAGAAGCGGAAGTTCCATAAAGACGGCAAGGCCCACGCAGCGGAGATGTTCAGAGGTAATTGTCACCACTGTGGGAAACCTGGTCATAGGATCAAGGAATGCCACAAGCTCAAGACTGAGCAACAACAGAAAGCCAAGTCTAAAGGCAAGGCATGCTAACATCGTCAAGGACACGCTCCTAGATGACATGATTGATGAATTCTGTGCAGTGGTGCTAGAAGCCAACTTGGTTGAGAATCCGATGCAGTAGTGGATGGACACAGGTGCTACCGGGCATATATGTTCCAACAAAGATGCCTTCTCCACGTACACACCGGTCACCGACAAGAAGCTATTCATGGGCAACAATGCTTCCTCTGACGTGCTAGGGGTAGGAAAGGTGGTCATGAAGATGACTTTCGAAAAGGAGCTCACTCTGAAGGAAGTGATGCACGTCCCAGAGATTAGAAGAAATTTAATTTCTGGACCTTTATTGGTTAATGCTGATTTTAGGCTAGTGTTTGAATCCAATAAGTTTGTACTCACTAAGAATGTCACATTTGTGGGGAGAGGCTTCGTCTGTGAAGGCCTCTTCAAAGTGAATGACATGTCTGTAATGCGTCCAAGTAATAAAGTTGAACCTTCTTCTTATTTGCTTGAGTCTTCTAATTTAAGGCATCATAGATTAGGACACGTTAACTACAAGTTTATCCAAAGGCTGGTAAAGATGGAGTTGTTGCCGTATATCGACGTAAACCCTCAACATAAGTGTGAGGTGTGCGTAGAGGCAAAACTCACCAAGCTTCCTTTTCGATCCGTCGAAAGGAATACCGCTCCTCTAGAACTTATTCACACAGATATATGTGATTTGAAGTTCGCACAAACTAGAGGGGGGAACAAGTACTTTGTGACATTCATTGATGATAACACAATGTATTGTTACCGTTACTTGTTGAAAAGTAAGGATGAAGCCTTTGAAGCGTTCCTACGTTACAAAGCAGAAGTTGAGAACCAACTAAGCCTACAGTTTAAATCCATTCGTAGCGATAGAGGGGGAGAATATGTGGCGGAACATAAGAACCGCACATTGAAGGAAATGATGAATGCCTTGCTTATCAATTCCGGTCTTCCCCAAAACATGTGGGGAGAAGCCGTCCTTACCGCTAATATGATTCTTAACAGAGTCCCACATAAGGGTAAGGACAAAACTCCATATGAATCATAGAAGGGAAAGAAACCCACATACAAATATTTTAAGGTGTGGGGTTGTTTGGCAAAGGTTGAAGTACCCAAGCCAAAACAGGTCAAGATTAGGCCTAAGACTGTAGATTGCATATTCATCGGATATGCAAATAATAGTAGTGGTTATCGCTTCTTAGTGCATAAGTCAGATATTCCAGATATCCACCAGGGTACAATCATGGAATTAAGGAATGCTTTATTCTTTGAAGGCACCTTTCCTAGAAAGGAAAAAGACATAACCTATCGCAAACGAAGTTATGCACAAAGCTTTCAAGAATCGGGAGTCATTGATTGCCCGGATCTAGATGGTTCAGATCTAGCGAATCTCGAGGTGGCTGAACATCCGGAATCTAGTGTTCCAGATTCTCAGAACTTGGAGACTCCAAGAGATGGATCTAAGGTGAAGTAAAAGGGCCAGGAAGGATAAATCCTTCGGTCCTGACTTTGTAGCTTATATGGTTAATGATGAACCAAGGACAATTGCTAAGGCGTTGTCAACTCCGAAGCACCGCTCCGGAAAGAAGCTATTGAGAGTGAAATAGGCTCCATTCTTGCATAACCATACTTGGGAGTTGGTTGATCTTCCTCCGGGAAATAAACTGTTGGGTTGTAAATGGATACTCAAATGGAAATACAAAGCAGATGGGTATATAGACAAGTACAAGGCCAGGTTGGTAGTCAAGGGTTATCGGCAGACAGAAGGCTTTGACTATTTTGACACATACTCCCCGGTATCCCGAATGACATCCATACGGGTATTTATTGCGATCACAGCTTTGCGTGACCTTGAGATACATCAAATGGATGTCAAGACAGCCTTCCTAA
This sequence comes from Anisodus tanguticus, assembly GCA_034509755.1. Taxonomy (NCBI): domain Eukaryota; kingdom Viridiplantae; phylum Streptophyta; class Magnoliopsida; order Solanales; family Solanaceae; genus Anisodus; species Anisodus tanguticus. The sequence goes on along the minus strand of CM067551.1, from coordinate 19,085,736 downwards.
ATGGTGATTTGGAAGAAGAAATTTATATGGACCAACCCGAGGGGTATGTGGTTCAAGGGCAAGAGAAGAAAGTCTGTCGGCTTGTCAAATATCGTACGGGCTGAAACAAGCCCCGAAGTAATGACACGAAAAATTTGACAGTACTCTACTATCGAAGGGTTTCGCCATTAATGAGTGTGATAAACGTGTCTACACGAAAGGTAACTCTGACTCATTTGTTATGATATGCCTATATGTAGACGACATATTGATCACAGGAAGCAGTCATAGGATAATCCTAGAGACTAAGAACATGTTGAAACAATGCTTCGACATGAAGGATATGGGTATCGCAGATGTGATATTAGGGATTAAAATCTCTAAGACATCTGACTGACTGGTCTTATCTCAGTCTCACTACATCGAGGATGTTTTGAAAAAGTTTGAGATGTTAGACAGTTCACCAATAAAGTCACCAATGGATACAAATCAAAAGCTTGATAAAAATCTTGGTGCACCTGTATACCATGAGCGATATGCACAAGTGATCGGTAGTTTGATGTATATAACAAACTGTACCCAACCTGATATTTCTTATGCAGTCAATAAGTTGGCTAGGTTCACCCGTAATCCGAGTGATAATCACTGGAAGGCGTTGAATCGGGTATTACAATACCTAAAATACACGTTAACCTTCGGGTTACACTATTCGAGATATCCAGCTGTACTAAGGGGTACAGTGATGCAAACTGGATATCTGATATAGAGAACACCAAGTCCACCAGTGGGTATGTATTTACAATTGGTGGTGGGGCTGTGTCTTGGAAATCCTCTAAGTAAACTTGCATCGCCCGATCCACAATGGAATCAGAGTTTATCTCTTTAGACAAAGTAGGAGAAGACGCTGAGTGAATTTATGACTTCTTAGAGGATGTTCCGTGTTGGAACAAACCCGTACCTTCGGTAATAATCCACTGCGACAGCCAGTCGGCTCTAGGAAGGGCACGGAATGCTATGTACAATGGCAAGTCTCGTCACATTCGATGGAGGCATAAGACTGTTAGGCAACTGATCACCACGGGTATAATATCCATTTATTACATTAAGTCAAAGGATAATATAGCAGACCCATTGACAAAGGGCTTACCCAAGGATCAGATGGCTTGCATGTCTAGGGGAATGGGCTTAAAACCCAAAATATAAGGACCAATACAGTGGTAACCCAACCTTACTAACTGGAGATCCCAGTAATTTGGTTCAATGGGAAAACTAAGCTGTAAAAGTTCAGTTGATCGCTTTAGTGGAAGCATGAGAACTTCGGATAGTGATTTCTGTAAAGAAACACCAAATCCAAAGTCGTTCCCGCGATAGACTTTAAGTGATATCTGCAGTATGAGTAAAGGTTAAGTTTTCAAAACCTTTAATGATCCTCAACAGTTGAGGTTAGGTTTTGGAAACTTTTAATGGTTCCTAACACTTGTGAAGTGGGGTATAGCAGGATACCTTGTAGGAGACCACCTATTTAAGTGCGAGGACGGGCCGCCTCAAATGAACGCACTTAAGAATCTAAGAAGTTGTCCATGGCCAAAATGGACAAAACATTACGAAGAAGAGAGTAAGGGAATTTGTTGTGTTGGTACTATTGACTTGGCTTACACTAAACACTGACGGTTCAAGACATCACGTTCACCGCGCAGTAAGTAAGTCCGATGGTATTTAACTATGGAAGGTTCAAAGCTGAAGCTACCTCTCCTTATGCAACATCGGTCAGCTGAAATATTGCTGGAAATGAAAAAAGGCACCATGTGAGTGCGCTAATATCTCTTTCAAGAGGGGATTGTTGGAAATTTGCCTTTGGCGGGAGTTACGTCCGATCAACTTTAACGGCTTAAACACTAGTGTTACGCATATTGGAGAATCTGACTCTTCACACGTGCATGATCTACTAAGTACGTAGATAACCGTAGGGCCAAGGATCGTCAAATTTCGTTGAGAAATGAAAGAGATATTGGTCCACAAAGTGAGGTGTTTGAAGCATGAAAAAGTGTGGTATGGGATCAATTCTCCCTCATCGGTGGAGGAAGAAAGAATTGTTTTGTTTATAAATCTTAAAGTTGGCTTGGGGTTTGGGACCCCAAGGGGTATCCCATGTGTTTAAAGGAGGGAGGACCTAGATGTACTTTGGTTCGAGGAAAGCCCACACGCGCGCCGTCGCCGCTCGCCCGTCCGGTCCGGGTCCGGGTTCACGGGTCGTGGGCTGTGGGTTGTGCTTCTTCTGATATTATCTTTTTGGACCAGAGAACTTTGTCATATGTACAGTTTGATCCCTGAAGTTTCATATGTACAGTTTGGACCAAAATTCTTTCATATGTACAGTTTGGTCCCTGAAGTTTCAAGATGTACAGTTTAGTCCCTGAAGTTTCAAGAAAGTCAGAATTGGGCAGAGAACAGAAACGTCCATCAGCACTCAATTCAGCCATTTATTTTGGCTGAATTACTCTTCCTAAATGGCCAATCCGTTGCACATCTTCACCATTTATTTTGGAGGAATTACTACCTCCATAATTACCATTACTTGGCCAGTAATGGCACTTATGGAGGCAGTTCATGAGCCTCTCATTCACCTATATAAAGACCCCCTTGTCACCATTGTTGAGGTACACGAAAATACATAAACAGAAACAGATTTCAGTTCTTCCTACAACTTTCAAGCATCATTTCATTACTCAAAATTCTTCACGGTAGCACTTGAGTTTCCTTTGCTCAATTGTTCCATTGCTGTTTTATCTTGGGAGACAATTGTTCAGGACGTATAAAGGATACATACGGGGTAATATTGTCTTAAATACAGAGTGCAAACACTCGACTCAGCATACACAAAAACAGTTTCAGTTTCTTGTTCAAGATCATTGTAATTTCAGTTTGTTGTTAAATTGTAATTTCAGTTTGTTGTTAAATTGTAATTTCAGTTCTTGTATTACTTAGCAGTTACTTGTAATTTCCGTTTTTTGCACCTTTGTAACCAACATTTACTTCCCTCCAATGTTTAGGCTAAATCAATATATTTTATCAAAGTTAAGTAATAAATGAGGTAAAAATGTATATTAATATAATTAATCATAGTTAGATGATAAACCAATATGCAATAGACACATGTCATCATATTATCATTAGACTTTTAACTCATACATTTTATGTCTCCTCATGAAGGAGTATTTATCGATGTGAGAAGTAAAAACTCTCGTTACTACATGCTATCATAAAAAGTTATGGAAATAAATCGTGCGAAATTCTTTTTTCATCTAATACCACAATCGCTAAACGCTTTATATAAAGGTCGAGCATCATAGGATTTGGTGTAAATACCGATTGTGGTTAATTATTTACCGGGTTCAAAGTGTGTTATTTGCTTGTTCATACCTTAATAGTTTTATTGTTTAAATGCTCGCATTACATAACAAGCTTAATAAGAAAATATACACTAGTACTTGCACGTACCGTTGTTTCTGCCCCTAGGAGGGAACACCAGTATTGCCTTGGGGGAGCTGGCATTGGGGTAGGGTGCGTGAGGAAGATTAGGAAACCCCATATAACGCAAACTTTATTGTAATTATTAAGTGTTGGAAATTTACTAAATGTAGAATTAAGTATATCCCATTATTTATGACTCAAACAATTGGGGCCCCGCACGTCGGAAACATCGTTTCCACACACGTGCACACGTAGTGCCAAGTATCGCAAATTTCATTAATGAAAGAGATATTGGTACGTATGTAATACGTTTGAAACATAGAATGATGGACGGTTATTGGTCAAATGACAAAGTATTCCACGTTGGTAAACGAAGGAAGAAGTGTAAGATGAAACGAGTCGGAAGTCGCCGTGGAGCCACGAAGGGCCGCGGCGCAGCCCCGTCGGAGACGGGAGCGCCGCGGTGCTAATTCGCAGATCCGTGGTGCTTCGGAGGCAGAATGCCGCGACGGGAAGTTGGAAAGTTCTGACCTTTGGGCTGGTTTTGGAGCATTGAATCTTCATTACTTTGCACATGAATTCAACCATAATTTGGCTAAATGTAACCCCTCCATCAAGTGCCATTACATGGCTATTGAAGGCCATTAGTTGGCTAGTTGAAGGGTCATCTCATTACACTATAAATTGAGGCCTTTGGCTCAATTGTTCACTACACTTAGAAAATACTACAGAATTTCTGAATTCATCTTCTTCATCTCTAGCAAGTTTACTATACTCAAAGTTCTTCAAGAGTAACACTTGAGTTTCCTTTGATCAATTGTTAAGTTGATGTTGTATCTTGGGAGACTATTGCCCGACAACGTAAAAGGAGATATACGAGGCAATCTTGTCTTAAAGACATAGTGTCATCACTCGACTCAGCAAAGCACACAAGGAGTTTGTTTCATTCTTGATTTCCAGTTTTGTTGTAATCTTTAGTTTAACCTTTCTAGCAATTGTAATATTTACTTACTTTCCGTTCCCTGCAATTGTTGTATCCCACAATTTTAAGACAAGATTTGTTGTAAGTACTTAGAAAGATGACCGGAAAAGAACAACTCGCTTCTGATTCTGCTGTTGCTGCTACTCAAGGCAACCCCTCTGCCTTACCTACTACTCAAGGCACACCTAATTCCTTCACTATTGCACAAGGCTCATCCAACGCCTTTTCTGCTGCTCAAGGGAACGCTCCAGTTCCTCCACCCGCTGGATTCCACCATGAACGCCCAGAAAAGTTCACGGGGTCCAACTTCAAGAGATGGCAATAGAAGATGTTATTCTATCTAACTGTTATGGGAATGACTCGTTTCCAAATAGAAGATCCTCCACAAGCTGGAGATGAAATAGACCATTCGCCTACTGAAACGGCTGAAGGGGGCCAAGGTATCCATGTCATTAATGGCATGAAGATGGTTCTTGATGCATTGAGTCATAGTGATTTCATGTGTAAGAACTATATTTTGAATTGCTTATCAGACCCTCTCTACACGGTGTATTGCACTGTAGGCACTGCCAAAGAGTTATGGGAGAAGCTGCAAAAGAAGTACAACGCACAAGATGCATGTACTAAGAAATTCATCGTTGGAAAATTCCTAAAATTTCAAATGGTGGATAGTAAAACAGTGATGTCCCAAGTCCAGGAATTCTAAATGATTCTACATCACCTGAATTTGGAAGATATGAAACCAAATGAGCAGTTTTTGGTTGCATCACTGATTGAAAAGTTACCTCCCTCGTGGAATGAGTTTATGAGTTACTTAAAACTCAAAACAAAGGAAATGACATTTGAAGAACTTATTATCAAACTCCATATTCAAGTAGATAATAAGAAGGCCTTGGCAAGGGGTAAACAATCCGCTGAGGCAAAGGCAAATCTGGCTGAGGCCAAAGAGAACCCAAGCAAGAAGCGCAAGTTCGAGAAAGACGGCAAGACCCAAGCGACGGATAAGTTCAAAGGAAACTGTCACCACTGTGGGAAACCTGGTCACATGATCAAGGACTGCCGCAAGCTCAAGACTGAGCAACAAGAGAAGGCCAAGGTTAAGGGCAAGGCACAGGTTAACGTCGTCAAAAATAGGTTTTTGGACGACATGATTGATGAGTTCTCAGCGGTGGTGCTTGAAGAAAACCTTGTTGAGAATCCTATGCAATGGTGGATGGACACGGGTGCTATGAGACACATATGTTCCAATAGAGATGCCTTCTCCACTTATACACCTGTTACAAACAAGAAGTTGTTCATGAGTAATAACGCTTCCTCTGACGTGCTGGGGGTAGGAAAGGTAGTCCTGAAGATGACTTCTGGAAATGAGCTCACTCTGAAGGAGGTGATGCGTGTTCCTGAGATTAGGAGAAATTTAATTTTAGGTCATTTATTGGTTAATACTGGTTTTAGGCTAGTGTTTGAGTCCAATAAATTTGTAATCACCAAGAATGGAACGTTTGTGGGAAGGAGCTTCGTCTGTAAAGGCCTCTTCAAAGTTAACGCCATGTCTATATTGTGCAAGCAATAATAGTGAAGCTTCTTCTTACTTGCTTGAGTCCTCTAATTTATGACATCATATATTAGGACATGTTAACTACCAGTCCATCCAAATGTTGGTAAAGTTGGAGTTGTTGCCGTCTATCGACGTAAACCCTTAACATAAGTGTGAGGTGTGCGTAGAGGCAAAACTCACAAAGATTCATTTTTGATCCGTCGAAAGGAGTACCGCTCCTCTAGAACTTATTCACACAGATATATGTGATTTGAAGTTTGCACAAACTAGGGGGAACAAGTACTTTGTGACATTCGTTGATGATAGCACAATGTATTGTTACCTTTACTTGTTGAAAAGTAAAGATGAAGCCTTTGAAGTATTCTGACATTACAAAGCAGAAGTTGAGAACCAACTAAGCATGCAGATTAAATTCATTCGTAGTGATAGAGGGGGAGAATACGTAGCGCCATTTGAGGAATATTATGCCCAATCAGGCATTGTTCATCAAATGACGGCTCCATACTCACCTCAGTCGAACGGTGTGGCGGAACGTAAGAACTGCACATTAAAGGAAATGATGAATGCCTTGCTCATCAGTTCCGGTCTTCCCAAAACATGTGGGGAGAAGCCGTCCTTACCGCTAATATGATTCTTAATAGAGTCCCACATAAGGGTAAGGACAAAACTCCATATGAATCATGGAAGGGAAAGAAACCCTCCTATAAATATTTAAAGGTGTGGGGTTGTTTGGCAAAGGTCGAAGTACCCAAGCCAAAGCAGGTCAAGATTTGGCCTAAGACTGTAGATTGCATTTTCATCGGATATGCAAATAACAGTAGTGCTTATTGCTTCTTAGTGCATAAGTCAGATATTCCAGATATCCACGGGGGTACAATCATGGAATCATGGAATCAAGGAATGCTCAATTCTTTTTAGATACTTTTCCTAGAAAGGAAAAAGACATAACCTCTCGCAAACGAAGTTATGAACAAAGCTCGCAGGAAACGGGAGTCGTTGACTGTCGGATCTAGATGGTTCAGATCTAGTGGACTTCGAAGTGGCTGAATATCCGGATTCTAGTGTTCCAGATTCTCAGAACTTGGAGACTCCAGAGATGGAACCAAGGCAAAGTAAAAGGGCAAGGAAGGAAAAATCATTCGGTCCTGACTTTGTAGCTTCTATGGTTGATGACGAACCAAGGACAATTGCTGAAGCATTGTCAACTCCAGAGGCACCGCTCTGGAAATAAGCTATTGAGAGTGAAATAGACTTCATCTTGCATAACCATACTTGGGAGTTGGTTGATCTTCCTCCGAGAAATAAATCGTTGGGTTGTAAGTGGATACTCAAACGGAAGTATAAAGTAGATGGGTCTATAGATAAGTACAAGGCCAGGTTGGTAGTCAAGAGCTATCGACAGAAGGAATACCTTGACTAATTTGATACGTACTCCCCGGTGTCTAGGATGACGTCCATACGAGTGTTCATTGCGATCACAGCGTTGCGTGACCTTGAGATACATCAAATGGATGTCAAGACAACTTTCCTAAATGGTGATTTGGAAGAAGAAATTTATATGGAACAACCCGAGGGGTATGTGGTTCCAGGACAAGAGAAGAAAGTCTGTCGACTTGTCAAATCTCTGTACGGGCTGAAACAAACCCTAAGCAATGGCATAAAAAATTTGATAGTACTCTACTATCGAAGGGTTTTGCCATTAATGAGTGTGACAAATGTGTCTACATGAAAGGTAAATCTGACTCGTTCGTCATGATATGTATGTACGTAGATGACATGTTGATCATATGAAGCAGTCCTAGCTTGATTCTAGAGACTAAGAACATGTTGAAATAATGCTTCGACATGAAGGATATGGGTATCACAAATGTCATCTTAGGGATAAAGATGTCTAAGACGTTTGACTGACTGGTCTTATCTCAATCTCACTATATCGATGATGTGTTGAGAAAGTTTGAGATGTTTGACAGTTCGCCTATGAAGTCACCAATGGATAGAAATCAAAAGCTTGATAAAAATCGTGGTGCACCCGTACACCAGGAGCAATATGCACAGGTGATTGGTAGTTTGATGTACATAACAAACTGCACCCGACCTGATATTGCTTATGCAGTCAACAAGTTGGCTAGGTTTACCCGTAATTCGAGTAATGATCATTGGAAGGCGTTGAATCAGGTACTACGATACCTGAAATACACGCTAACTTACATGTTGCATTATTCGAGATATCCAGTTGTACTAGAGGGGTATAATGATGCAAACTGGATATCTAATATAGAGAACACCAAGTCCACCAGTGGGTATATATTTACAATTGGTGGTGGGGCTGTGTCTTGGAAATCCTCTAAGCAAACTTGCATCGCCCGATCCACGATGGAATCGGAGTTTATCGCTTTAGAAAAAGCAGGAGAAGAAGCTGAGTGGCTTCACGACTTCTTAGAGGATGTTCCTTGTTTGGAAAAACCCGTACCTTCTGTAATTATCCACTGCGACAGTCAGTCGGCTCTAGGAAGGGCACGAAGTTCTATGTATAATAGCAAGTCTCGTCATATTTGACGGAGACATAAGACTGTTAGGCAGCTGATCACCACGGGTATAATATCCATTGATTACATAAAGTCAAAGGATAACATAGCAAACCCGTTGACAAAGGACTTACCCAAAGATCAAATGTTCTGCTTGTCTACGGGAATGGGCTTAAAACCCAAGGTATAAGGACCAATACGGTGGTAACCCAACCTTACTGACTGGAGATCCCAGGAATTAGGTTCATTGGGAAAACTAAGCTGTAAAGGTTCAGTTGAGCGCTTCGGTGGAAGCATGAGCATTTCGGATAGTGATTTCTGTAAAGAAACACCAAATACAAAGTCGTTCCCACGATAGACGTTAAGTTCTATATGCAGTGTGGATAAAGGTTAAGTTTCCAAAACCTTTAATGATCCTCACCGGTTGAGGTTAGGTTTGGGGAAACTTTTAATGGTTCATAGCACTTGTAAAGTGTGGTATAATAGGATACCTTGTATGAGACCGCCTATTTAAGTGCGAGGACAGGCCGCCTCAAGTGAACGCACTTAAGAATCCAAGAAGTGTCCACGACCACAATGGACAAAACATTACAAAGAACAGAGTAAGAGAAGTTGTTGTGTTGGTACCGTTGACTTGACTTACACTAAACACTAACGGTTCAAAATATCACGTTCACCGCACAGTAAGTAAGTCCGATGGTATTCAACTATGGAAGGTTCAAAGCGGAAACTACCTATCCAGATGCAACATCGGTACGCTGAAAGATTGCTGGAAAAGACACGATGTGAGTGTGCCAATATCTCTTTCAAGAGGGGATTGTTGAAAATTTACTAAATGTGGAATTAAGTATATTCCATTATTTATGACTCAAACAATTGGGGCCCCGCACATCGGAAACGTCATTTCCACACACGTGCACACGTATTGCCAAGTATCGCAAATTTCATTAGTGAAAGAGATATTGGTACGTATGTAATACGTTTGAGACATAGAATGATGGATGATTATTGGTCAAATGACAAATTATTCTACGTTGGTGAACGAAGGAAGAAGTGTACGAAGTCTAAGATGAAACGAGTCGAAAGTCGTCGCGAAGGGCCGCGACGCATCCCCGTCGGAGTCGAGGCGCCGGAGCCGAGGCACCGGAGCTGCGCGGCGCTAATTGGGTCTTCAGCCACTGGAGTCGCAACGCTAATTCGCAGAGCCGCTGCGCTTCGGAGGCAGAATGCTGCGACGGGAAGTTGGAAAGTTCTGACCTTTGGGCTGGTTTTGGAGCATTGAATCTTCATTACTTTGCACATGAATTCAGCCATTATTTGGTTGAATGTAACCCCTCCATCAAGTGTCATTACATGGCTATTGATGGTCATTAGTTGGATAGTTGATGGGTCATCTCATTACACTATAAATTGAGGCCTTTGGCTCAATTGTTCACTACACTTAGAAAATACTACAGAATTTCTGAATTCATCTTCTTCCTCTCTAGCAAGTTTACTATACTCAAAGTTCTTCAAGAATAACACTTGAGTTTCCTTTGCTCAATTGTTAAGTTGTTGTTGTATCTTGGGAGACTATTGTCCAACAACGTAAAATGAGATATACGGGGAAATCTTGTTTTAAAGACAGAGTACCATCACTCGACTCAGCAAATCACACAAGTAGTTTGTTTCATTCTTGATTTTCAGGTTTGTTGTAATCTTTAGTTTATCCTTCCTAGCAATTGTAATATTTACTTACTTCCCGTCCCCTGCAATTGTTGTATCCCACATTAAGTGAACATAGAATTCAAAAGACTATAATTTAAGTTAATGGATTATCATTTATTGGAGAAAGAAAAAGGGAACAACTTATCTTCAATGCCTTTGGTTACATTATAGATTCACATGTGTTTGTGGATCTCGATTTATGGATCTCTCGGTTCGAGAAATCAAAATAAGAGGCTCGAATCATTTTTCTGACTCTTTTTCAAATTCGATAAATATTAGTTGATCATATATTTCATTTAGACAAGAAAAAGCATTTCTAGTTTGCATGGTCCAATCATTAATCGCGAAAATTTCTATAATAAATTGAGTAGGTCGCTAGTATAATTCTCTAGCCACGACTCTGCTATTTGCTGGAATAATATATGGTGAATCTTCTCGATGGTTAAAAATAGAAAGAATAAATACAATTTTTAATATTTTTGATTATGTACAATTACAAAATACCAAGCATTCTAATTAGATTAGATTAATATCAATGTCCTTTATCAGATTTGTATCCAATATTTTGAAGGCTTTTGTTGGGTTGTTGTATGCATATGATATTGAAAACTTGTTTCAAACCCAACAAACGTAGAACTATTTGACTATAGGATAATTTTAAACTGTAAACATAAGACTTGAATGATACTTACATGTTTACAATATCTGGAATCTTTATCAACTGTGGGTGCGCACGCAAATGCCCTTTCGATTGCAAGCTCCAAGCTTCAATGTATTCCTCCCTTGGAAAGCTAGAAAATCCGGCAGAGGTTCGAGAGAGTGTTTTGATTCTGAGTCTCTAAGACTTAGAATAATGATATGAAAATCAAATGTATTGAATAATGAAGTATATGTCTGAATTTATTGGTGAAAAATTAGGTCAAACCGGATTAGGGTTTGACCTTGGGCCTGGCCCAAAATTCGAGACAGATTAGGTCATGGCGTCGCGGCACTATGGTGTGGGCGTCACACCACTGACGTGGCCCTACATTGTCTCATTTATTTTCCGCACATTCTTAATTAAATCCAAAATCCAATTTTGACTTAATTAAAACAATCATTATTCATTTAAATATCTCGATTCTAAATCGAATATTTAATACTCTCTCAATACATCCTTAGATCGAAAAACCAATCGACATAGTGTGACCCTACATGCCTTCACATATCGACATTAATCAAATTAAGGTCTACGCGGAACTCCTAGAAGGCGCCGCAAGGCGAACTCAATATGTGAAGTACGTTTACACGAATTCAGTAAACTTAACCTCTATGTGGTAAGATAAAATCCTTTCATTCACGACACACCCGATCAAGCTTAGGATTTGTCAAGTGTCTATCCAAATGGCTTAATCATTGTATCTCATCTATATTAGTTGCCAACTAGACCATATTCTAAATATGTCTATTGCTTTGGCCAATGACTTAGTCAACCTAATATCATTGAGAATCATAGTGTTCTCTCGAATATACATTCGAGGAGTGAATCCTAATTTTGGCTCAACTACCACCTTTAATCCATATCGTAATGTACCCAATACAAGCCGTATATCAACCTATAAGGCATTTGAGCTTAGGATAGGATCAAATTATATTACTTTGTAGACAAGGTGCGCATTGACCTAAAGTCTAATGTCTTTTATCTTCCACACGCTGATCATACTTTAGACAAGTATAACAAACAGTATATCAGCAGGGTATACCAATACTTCCAAAGTATCCATGTGTCCATCACGAGTAGCCATTACTCGTAGCAGGTGAGACATACTACATCCTCTAAGGATGTGATGCAGACCACATGTCGACTTATTACATATCATCGGTATCACATTCTCGATGATCATTAGTCGAGGCTATTTTAAGAATTATGTTATAATATTAATAATTTACATTATTAATAACAATGTAACCTCTAGGAATGCATATTATAGAATATTATAAACAATCAACTAATAATTCAATAATTGCAAATGCCAAAATATTAATCTCCATTAATAATAATACGAATGTGTATAAAGTACATTTACCCTAATACAAATTATCTCTAGCACATACATATACTTTCATATTTTTCATCAAAATTTGAAACTCAGACTGCCCCACTTCAATCATCCATTTCATAATTAAATTATTGCTTGTTTAGGGGTAGCTGAATGCGCAACTTTGACACAAGCGGCCCTTCATTTGTACTCTTTAAATTTAGTTTAAGAAGCAATTAAGCTTAATCTCAAAAGGAAATTCTTTTCTCAATGAGAGCCTTTTCGTTTCAATTACTTTTTTGGGGGAGAGGTTGACAAATTAAAATCATCTTTTTTACGTAAAATTCACTGACCCTTTCGTTTAGGCTTTCAAAGCTTAAGTGTGCTAAAAGGGGTAAACTACTTCCTACTTTAAAAAAATTTAGTCAAGGATGGAGAGATTTTATTCATTTCACCGCTTCTTTTGGTGGTAACAAAAACGTTCTTATTAGGTATTTATCTGATTCTCTTATCATAATTGGGTCTTCTTTTTCATAAAAGAAAAATATAATTTTTTCATATTTGGCTAATCAAAATCTCAGAGGAAAAAGTATTTAACTCCTATAAAGTATAAACTGGAGCTTCTTCCTTTTCACTTGGTAGCATCCGTTTGAGAATTTGTGAAACACAAGTGTTATCTTGTTACTTGTATGAACTCTTTTTTATCTAGTGAATTTTGTGAGATTATTTCTCTTGATATTTTGTATTTCTTTTATATAGAGGATTGCTCTGCATGTGAATATTGCTAGATTGACTGAACCACGTTGAATTATTGTGTCCTTTTTGATATATTTTTCTTTTATTATGTTTCGAGGTTTGCTTTGTTACACGATTGAAATCCAGCAAATAAGCGTTCTTTTTCTAAACAGAAATGATTAAACAATAATGAAGAAGATAAATGAAGAGAATGCTTAAATAAGTACCGTTTCAATTTACGTGACATCATTTGACTTGACACGAAATTATAAGAAATAAGAGAAAACTTTTGAAATTGGTGATAAAAAATAAGTTTTAGATATTTATGTGGCTATAAATTATTCAATAAAATTAAATTATTTATAAATATAGAAATATGATATTTTCGAGACAGAATAAAAAGAAATGAGATAGCCAAGGTCCTACCCCTAACAGAAAGGATAAATATTTGCGACGTTCAAATCAATAATAAGGATGTCAAAGGTCCGAGGGAGTACTAGAAATGAAACGAGACGGTTGCTTCTGAGGCTAAACATACTTGCTGATATTAAAGTAAGCATTGAACATAGCATGTAAGCACTGAACATAGCATGTGTGGCCAACTGTTTTTTTCCCCTTAATTTGTGAAAGCGGTTTCCTTCTTCTGTTGTTTGGCTTTTGTGATTAGGCATATGGACTGTTCTAAGTAAACTGTAACTGGTAATTATTGAGTCAATCAACCCAATATAGCTCCAAGAATAAAACTCATCTATAGTACTATAATAACACTCTCAATTCATCATTCTCAAAAAAACTATTCATAATCAACACACAAAAATAGAAGAGAAGCAAAAGCTCAAAGCACCAAAAAAAAATGGATTCCAACTTAGTACTCTTGCCTCTCTTGTTCTTTTTCCTCCCTCAAAGTTGTGCACATTTCTGAAATTTCTGACATTTTCTTTTTCCTGCTTTCATTTTGATCAAATCAGCTGCTAGAACATTTTAAGCTAGTGTTTGACGATAGATTTTGGATTAGATTTTAAAAGTTTGTCTTCAAAATCTGTTTTGCAATAATTTTTGGATCAGATTTTGAAAATTTATCTTCAAAAAAAATTCAAGTTCCAAAAACTTATTTGGACTAATTTTTGGGGCTTCCACTCACGAAATTTTAAATATTTTTTCAAGTAAAATGCATGTTCAACATAACTTTAAAATTCAAAAATCACAATATCAAAAACTCAATTTTTTAATATCAAATTTCAACATCAAAATCTATGGCCAAACGTAAGCTAATTTTCTTGGGATTTTATGTTTTTTCCTTTCTTTTGGTCGAGTCAGCTGCTAATGTTTTTCAACTAAGGAACACCTACAATAGAAACTCTATTAATTAATATTCGATTATTTAATAAACTCTCTTAGATAATATTTTTGGTCGATCCCGACTCAAGGATAACGTACTAAATTAATAATTCGCTAAAATTATAAGATAATACATTTTTGATTACTCATATAGTCCCCATGTAAAATATAAATTAATAATTCCTTATATACTACATAATACATGAGTGATTTATGAATGAATTTTTGAAAAATGACTCAATTGTTTTTTATTTTTTGTTGAAATCAATGTCACATTGAATCTCATCTCTAATTTTTCTTATCATTATAAGGACTTCTGGTGTTGTTTTCTCATAGCTCAACAAGAAATTATTCAATGTGATTGCCGCTTTAATAGTCTCGTTTCGTGAAGGGGCTCTACTGTAGAACTTTCATCATCATCTTCATTACATTTATCAGTTCCATAACACTTTCAATTATTTGTTCATCAATCAACAATTGTGCAACTACATTTTCTTCTGGGTAGTTCAGGACATGTTCGACATCCATTATTTGTGTTAGCATGATTTGATCTTGTGTTTATGTAGGAAATATTTTTTAATGTCGATAAAGTCGTACATTGAACACAAGAAGCATAATAAAGTGGGAGATTGAATGATGCTTCATTTGATATAATACATTGAATAATAATGAAGTGGAAGATTAAAAGGTGTTTGTAAATTGGGTATTTCGTTATAAATTTATCTATAAATTGATAAAATTTTAATTAATATATAAATTAATTAATTATTAATTTATTGATTAATTAATATCTTTTTTAATTAATAAAATTTGATAGTCCCAAGAGCATTAATTTATAGAGTTTCTATTGTAGTTTCTTGTTTTCCAATTTTTCTTCAATTTGTTCAGTAACCCTCAATTTTCCATTATTTTTTTATTTCAATACTTTGCATATACCATGATCATATATATTATAATAATTGCTAAAGGATAAGATTTGTTTTGGGTATTTACACAAGGAAATGCGCATTGTAGTACCATTAGGAAAGTGAGATTGTTGTCCGATCTTTATCGTCAAATTCCCAAATGTGCATCTTCGAGTGTTTCATCCGATCCCCAATCATGTCAAACTCTTTCCCGCTATACCCAGCCGATTCTCAGGACAAAAGATTCCATTTGCTATTTGTATTTTTTTTTTCTCTCTGTATACAAATATCAAAAGTAGGGGACAGCACGTGCCCACTTTCTAGTACTATCTTTGTGAGATACGTGATTCTCGTTTGTCTGCCTTTAATATTTGGGCCTCAAAAGATCCAAGTTGTAATTTCCATTGGGCTGAATGAATGATCCATAAAACGCCTTGGACACATTATTTTAGTTCATTTACAAGAATGACCTTAGAGTTGAGTTGTCTTTGAAGTTTTGGCCTTGCTTGTCTTAAGGCCAAAAACTTTTTCGGTCTTGAAGGCTTTCCCATGTGATAAGTTGGTCTTAAAAGTTCAAGACAAGTCATTTCCGAGGTCATTAGATGTAATTTCATGCTTTATTTTTGCTTTTATAGAAAAGATTGGTGATTTGCACGAATAGGTTATTATTGCACCCATATTTAAAAATTATCTCTGATTTTGATAATATTCAGAAATGACATTTCTAAGTTCAATGAAAAAAATTCGAAACAAGATTGTGATATGCAAGTCATGACAAATCAGTAGGATGTCATGTTATACTCAAAGTAGATGTCCTATTGAATTAGTCACAAATCATAGAGGGTAGTCATGATTTTAGAACTACAAATAATGAGGAAAGAATACATTTTAGAACGAGGGGATATAGGTTATGACAAATCGAAAGAATATCATGTTATATACCATCTAGATATCTTTTGAATAACTTACAAACACTACCAAATTGTCACTCATTTAAATTTATTCTATTCACTCTACTATATTGTCATAATTCTTAATTTGGTACCTCATATATACTTATTCATTTACTAACATAAAAGAAAAACAATAACTCTGTATCACGTTATCATAAAAAGCACAGTGATGTGGGTTTCTATCCGAAGGGAAAAAATGTCAATTCTTGCCTGGTAATCAAACAGAGCCTATTTTTGCAACAAAATAAAAAAAAATGGGACAATATTTGAAGATCAGGCAGAAGGAGGGACTCTCCGTGCAAAAACTTGAAAAGATTGTTGTATAGTCCCAACAACTTTACTTACTAGAAGATAAGGTTTAAGCTGTAATCTTTTAAGCTTAAAACTTTTAGCTATTAAGAAATTACGTGAAGAATCATTATAAATCTTATTTCTCATATCAAAATTAGTTAATCTCCAAAAGCAACAGTGACAATTTTAGGGACGGAGAGAGTGACTCCTTGCAAATTATATTTCAGTGCAATCAAAGCACACATATAACACCAACCTCTTTTTCCTCAAAAAATAAAAATTAAAAGGAGAAGTATAAGAACAATATAGGGAAGAAGACAAAGTGGCCAAGCAAGGAAGAATAATCTACTTGACAAATGACAATACTGTTGGAAATTTGTCTTTGATGGGGTTGCGTCCACCCATCTTTAATGACTTAAACACTCAGGTTCCGCATGTTGGAAACTTTGGTTCTTCACACGTGCATAATCTACTAAGTGAGTAGATGACCGTAGGGCCAAGGATCGTCAAATTTCATTAAGAAATGAAAGAGATATTGGTCCACGAAGTAAGGTGTTTGAAACATGGAAATATGGTGTGGGACAAATCTACCACATCGGTGGGAAAAGGAAGAATTGTTCTTTTTATAAGCTTCAAAATTGGATAAAGGTTTGGGACCCCAAGGGGTAACCTATGTGTTTGAAGGAGGGAGGACCTAGGTGTGCTTGGGTTCAAGGCTAGACATGCGCGCCGCCTGTCGGGCAGGGCTCGGGTCGCTGGCTGCTGGGCTGCTTCTGATATTATTTTTGGACCCCAAACTGCTTAGTATTTACAGTTTGATCCCTGGAGTTTCAGGAATATTGCCAGCAATCGGAAAGTCAACAGTTTTAACCATCTGCAAAACGTTTTCCAACCTCTTAATACTCTAATTTTGAGTGGAGAGAGAAAAAAGAAAGTAGAGAAAAAAAAGAGATAACACTAGTCTTGAACAAAAGCATAAACTCTTCCTTTTCCTCTAAATTTTCCATTCTTCTGCAAGTCGTTTCATGTTTGTTTTCTTCGTCAGAATCAACCTATTTGCTTTGTAGTGTTGATTAGTTGTTGTTTTATCTTGAGAGACTATTTCCTGCTAACGTAAAAGCATATATACGGGGCAATCTTGTCTTAAAGACAGAGAGTCATCTCTCGACTCAGCCGGTGGTGTTGTGATTATCTAATTGGTTGCTAAGTGTTTCAGCTGTGAACTTGAAACTCCAAGGACTCTAACCGTTCGGATTCTCAACGGTTCTACAAGCCACAAGTGTAGCAGTTCATGTTCTTGTATTTCTGAATACAAGATCCAGATTTGAAGTTCTAGTACAAGATTAAAAGATTGACAACTTCTTGTTGTAATCTTTGTTGTTTATCCTTTCGGAGCACTTGTAATATTTATTTACTTTCCGTACGGCTTTATATCCAACAAATACACCTTATGGAGTTGTAAGGCTTCCCCTTTTGCAGTTATTATTATGCACAATGGCATGTCATATAGTTCCAAAACACAAAAGAACTCAAAAATGCAAACAATTACTGTCAGAGGCAAATCTAGGGCAGGTTATGTGGGTTCAATTGAACCTGTCACTTTAGACTCAAACTATGTGTATATATTAGAAAAATTAAATGTATAATGATAAGATCACACTCATAGCTTGCTTGGCCAAGATTCTAAAACTTGCTTAGTATGAAAAGTGTTTTTTGTCAAATGTTCTTTTAGAAAAAGTACTAGTTAACAGTTTGTATTTGGCTAATCAATTTGAAAACACTTTTGTTAATATAAGAGAAGTATTTTGTGTTTGGTCAATGTTTCAAAAGTGCTTATGGGGAAAAACTACTTTTTTAGTTTCTGAAAAACGACTTCAGCAGCTACTCAATAGCACTTATTTTTCCCCTAAAAACTTGGCCAAACACCTCAACTTTCTAAAATAAGCATTGTCGGCTTCCCAGAAGCTTAGTCAAACGGCTATCAATCTTGATCCACTGACTTTAAATTCTTGATTTGCCTCTAAATACAGTACATGTTTATCTATATGCTGTTGCTCAACCAATGGGGAAAGCACTGGACACCATAAGGAGGGAGTTAAGGTATTACCGGCCTAACTTCAGGGGCATCCAGTGGGCAGGATGGGCTCAACCAGAGCAGGTCCCAGTCAAACCCGATGAAGGTCCAGACGTGGTGTCTCGAGCTAAAGGAGTCGTGATGATTGGAGCTCATCAATGGGTAGCCATGTACAACATCCCAATCATGTCCACGGATCTCTCGGCTGCTAGACGGATTGCTCAGAGAGTGAGTGCTCGTGGTGGAGGCCTGCCAACCGTGCAAACTCTAGGTTTGTTTCATGGTGAGGACTCAACTGAGATAGCTTGCATTCTTCTGGAACCGAACCAAATTGGAGCTGATCGCGTCCAGAACCATGTTGAGACATTGGCCTCTCGAGAAGGAATGGATGTAGAGAAAGGGTATTTTACTGATTTGTCCGCTGAGATGATCATTGAAAGATACATGAAATTAATTTATGATTCATCTGTATAAGCTATGCATAAACATACTCACTCTTGCTTTATGCTTCTGTCAATAAGGGAAATCAACTCACCCAGGTCAACTGATTGTTGATGTGTGTGTTAATCTGCAAAATTTGAGACAGTAGACATAGTAGTAACTATCATACCAGTTCTATTTAACATCTATTCAAAGTATTCTCCTTTTCCCATGTTTCAACCAGTTGCTTTGCGGATTACTCTTGCTTCTACAGTTGTTTCCTAAACTTCCTGACAAATTGTCTTTCCCTTTGTCTCTGTCTTCTCGTAAGATGTTACATTATTTTAGAAAATGCACCTACTTTCTGCTCATTTCAAGTGATAGATTATAACCTAAGCGCAGGAAATTACATCCAATGACCTTGTAAATGATTGCTCTTGAATTTTTGACCTCCGCTTGCTCCATTGGCAAACCTTCAAAGTCAAAAGTGTTGCTCATGGGCATAACGGGGTCAAAAATTCAAGATCACCCATTTTCAGGGCCATTCTTGTAAATCACCCAACCTAAGTGACCCTTTAAACTTGCATAGTTTTTTTCAGGGCTAAGTGCTAACTGTGCATTTTGATTAGTTGAGGTGTTAAAATGGAAAAAATACAAGCTATTACAGCAACGCAATGTGCCAACTTAGCTTCGTTTTATGAGGGAGAAGCGTAAATGATAACAGAGGCATTGATGAAATGCATAGTTAGGCTTATTTTTCATCTTTTGATAATGCAAAATCATAATCTTGCACTGGTCATGCATGTATGTATGTCTGTGTACATATGCTTCAAAATATATCGCTATACTGATTAAATTATTGTTACATCATACATTGCTTCTGTGAACTGTCTATGCCAGTTGCAAACTCAAATAAAGGAGGTGGAATATAGTAGGGCTGGCCAGTGGGCCGGGACAGCCCGACCCCGACCTGAGCCCGTCCCGAGCCCGCCCCGGTCCCGCACCGACCCCGCCAAAAAAAAAAAAAAAAAATTTTACGGGGGTGGGACTCGAACTCGGGACGGGACGATGTCTCGTCCCGCGAGACCCGAGCCCGCCCCGAGCCCGCCCCGACCCCGACCCCGCCCTCGCCCTTTGCAAAAATGACCGTTGCACCAACGGCCATTTTAGATTATGGCCGTTGGCAACGGCCATTTTAGCCCCCCCCCTCCCCCAACCCCCTACCCCTTAATATTTATTTTTAACCCATAAGTTATTATATTTACACTTTAACCCAATTTTTCAACTATAAATAACTCATTTTCTCTTCATCTTTCTCACAAATCTTCTACAATCTCTCTAATTTCTCAATATATCTCTCTACAATTCTACATTGTTTGCTAAATATTCAATTTTATTTATTCATTTGGGAATTGGTAGTGAAGTTGGCAACTAGCTTGAGGATCTTCCATCGAGCAAAGTTTCAATTTTCAACCTCTCGATTACACGTCGACGTTACGTCGGCGTTTGGTACATTCGTTCCTTCATTAAATTATTATTGTCTGTTTATTTAGTTTAGATCACTTAATTTTATTGTCTTTAATTATTTATTTATTATCATAATTAAAATGGAAGGATTAAAAGGTATGTTTAAGGGTAAGGGTAAGGGTGCTTCTTCTAGTAGGGGCAACCAGGGCAAGTGGTACTTCTTCTAGTCATCTTATTCCTACACATGATGATTTTGTTGATACTCAACATTTTCCTACAATACCATTAGATTTAGACCAGGAGCTATTTTACGGAACTCAAGAAGACTTTAATTTAGACGATGATCTAGATGATATACCCACTAATGTTGATGACAACACACCCACTAGTGCACCTTGGTGAAATACCTCCTATTCCCCCTAGTATGAGACGAGGTCCGGCAAAACGACCATTAAAATCGGATGCATGGACATTTTTTGATAGGGACGTAGAGAATCAAGTAGCCATATGTAAAATTTGTAAAAATGTTTTAAAATTTAAAAGCGGAAAAGGTCACGGTGGGACGGGGGTTTAATTAGACACGTAGTAAGTGCTCATCCACTAGGTATGCCCAATACCAGGCTTCAAAAAAAGGGTGCGCAAACGCCCGCTCCATCGGGACAAGGTTCACATACGATATCGTCTGGACCAAGTACGGGGGTCAAATTAACCCTATGACGGGGGAATTGTAGGCTCTAAATACAATAAACATAGAGATAGGGAAGCAATATCAAAATTAGTTGTTTGTGGAGGGTTTGCCTTTTTCATTTCCTTCATCTCCCGGTTTTATTCATTACATTAGAGATATATATAATCCTGCTTTTAACGGTTTTCCTAGATCAACTATTGTTAAGAGAGATGTATTTAAATTCGCGCATGAATATCAACAATATTTACGTTTTTCATTATATCATTTTAATGGCAAAGTATCCATCACGTCCGATATAGGTCGTAGTACTAACGGCCATGATTATTTAACCGTAACTTGTCATTGGATAGATTATAAATGGTCTATGCAAAAACGTATTTTAGCGTATAGATATATAGATGATAGGCACACTTGGTACTTTTATTGCGAGAAAATATTTATCAAGTGTGCGATTATTACGGAATTACCGATAAAATTATGACTATTACATTAGATAACGCTTCTAGTAACAATTACGCCATTACAATTTTAAAAAATAGTTTAACTCCGTCTTTTCCAGACCATTTTCATATAAAATGCGCGTGCCATATATATAACTTAATTGTAAAGGATGGTCTATCACTTTTTGAAGACATTCTTAGTAAAATACAATTTGCTATAAATTTTATTTTTAAAAGTAATAAAGTACAACGTAGAAAAGAATATAAAAAAATTTGTCATGATTGCCAACTACCTTTTAGAAAAATTCCACAAGAAGTATCCACTAGGTGGAATTCTTTATACGAGCAACTACTTGTTGCTTATGACTATAAATTACCTATAACTTTATTTTTTAACTCTCATAATAAAAAGCCAGCTGATATGATTTTAGATAGTGATTGGGAAAAAATTTCCGAACTTATTGTATTTTTAGAGAAATTTTTCAAGCAACAAAAGAATTTTCCGGTATATATTATCCTACTATTTCAACTATGTTATTTTATATAACTCTAATATTTTTATTACTTAGTGAATATATGGAAAACCACTTATAAGGCGACTATTAAAAAAATATTTCTCAAAATAAAAAAATATTTTATTCCTATTCCCTCTATTTATATTATTGGTTCGTATTAAATCCTACTATTAAAATAGACGGTACAAAATCACTAATTGAAACTATTTACGATTGTATAGAAGTACTACCACCTCCAAGTCCCAAAAATCTAAATCACCCACCACCTATTGAACAAACTAAAGAAGAAGTATTGTCTAGCGTAGAACACCAATGCAAAAATATATATAGATTTTATCAACAAGAAAATGCTAGTAACTTACCGGCTTCCATACCATCTTCTTCATCTTCAACACAACCTCACAAAAGACATCTTTGTTTCTGCGGCTAGTATTGAAAGCCTCGGAAATAGAATGTGCGGCCGTACCTCTACTACTAACCAAATTAGCGAGTTGGATATTTTTGTTTTGCGGGGTTCGTACCGTATCAAGAAGTTATCAATGAAGATGGACATGAAGACTTATTTGAAATATATTTGGAGGGGGAATGAGAAGACCTTTCCGACACTTTCAATGATGGCTCGAGATGTTTTGAACATTCAAGCGTCGTCAAGCTGCGTCGAAAGCGCTTTTACGCAGCGAGATATCAAATAGGAGACCACAGACACTCATTAGCGGAGACGACTTGGAAATTGCAAGATTATTATTCGAGAGATTGGATACGAGCGGAGCGGAGAAGGTGCGGTCAACGGAGATCAACGAAGAAGATGATGAAAACTACAACGAAATCTTAACCGAAGGTAGTGGAAGCGACGTGGATCAATTTGACCAACAAATACCAATTCCAACCGAAGAACCACATGAAATCATCAAGCAATTAGAACAAGTTTTTTTGAGAATGTAATTGAATATAGTAGTTGCAGCCAGCTCGAAAATAGTCGTAATACAATTAGTTAGAGAACCACTAATTAACCTTAAAGGACAAATTATTCAGTGTCTGGATTGTAACTAGTCCTATTATAGGAGAATAAATATAGATCATTCACATGGCCGAGCACAACTAATTTATAATTGACGCTTACCACAGTACTAAAAGTCATCCAATGATTCATACACTTGTCCACAAGGAGATTTCAAATCAACAAAATGATTGCAATTCTTTTGGCATGCCCAGAATTAAATTCCAAAAGTTTTTACATTGTTAAAAAATGTGCAAGTGATAGTTGGGGTTAGTAATAAACGTGAAAGATCATTGCCGGCTGAGAGAAGGAAAGAGTAAAATTTTACATTTGAATCTGTGGTCTATTCATACAACCATGTACACTTGGGGTCATCTGAACTCTCACCTATCAAACAAAACTACATCTCAAAAGGTCCCTAATCATTTGCAGCCAGCAATGGCTCAATCAGTTGTGCTTTTCTTTGATTAGTTATATAGAGAACATCATGAACAAGGCAAAAACAACGTTAGCAATCTTAACTCTTAGTTGAGCATTGTTTACTACGAAAATTTTCAGATAGCAATTTGTTCATTAGCTCATGCAACCTGTCAGCACCAGGACCCGGCCTAAAGACAGAGTCATCTCCTATCACAGAACACGGATCAGCTGAGCTTCCGTTACACCATGCCCCTGGTGCAAAACGATTTATACGACCAAGCAACTCTTTATCAATCTTATCCAAGACAGGATCATCCTTGCGAAATTTTCGAGCAAATGGTGCACTGCTATTAACCATTTTGTTAAAGTCCTTCACTGTCAGTGAAATAGGATGCTGCTTAGGAGGGGTGTCCCAAGCAATGTAGTGCAAATCATGGCCTATTGCAGTGCTACGGAACTCTTCCTTGTTGCAAATTACTGTGTGAAAATAACCTTCTGGTGAAGAAACAAAATTTGTGTAGTACATAAGCAGAGTTCTCGGAAAGTTATCCCACCCCCATATGCAGTACTCCACAAAAGAGCGTGTCAGAACCACCCAAGCTGAGCCTAACCACCAAGAAGACGCATTTTAGATATAAGCATGAGATGAATAGAAGTTTCAAAGTGCATCCTGCTTCAATAATTTCAAAAAGGGATTAAAGCCCTTGGATAGAAGTCAAGTCCTCTTAATAATGCAGGTCATGAAAATATAAGTGAAACAGAGAATCTTAAATTTGGTTCGAGAGTCATAGTTATTAGGTTCTCTTATATTAAAACTCAAGACAAAAGCGCAAACTGAACATAACAGGTAAAAAACATAATCCATGTGACATTAGTCGGGTTCATTTCCGACTGTTAAATGAACTTACCTGTAAACAATGTAAAAGCAGTAGGCAGTGATCGCCGTTGAGAAGTTGTGGCAAGGTCAGATTTCTTAGATAAATAAAGACCAGGATCAATAATAATAGGTTTAGCTCTCTGGTTCCTGCAGCACAACAACAGAACCGAAATTAACTTTGCAAGTATTTTATATACAAATAGAAAAAATGTCATGTTTGGGCACTTCAACTTGAAGATTAACTCACTTACAGTTTCCACCCATGAAGCAGCATATTTTCAATGAAATTCAGATTTCTGGACAAATTAGAGAAAACATGGAGCAAATCTGCAACATTTAATAGCCAAATGAATTTCATTTCCATGAAAGAAAAGAGTGATTGAAGGGATCGAAAAGTTCATAAATTACACAATGCCCTATAATCTAACATTTTTAAAAGATTTCCAAAAAAAGAGTTAATTACCAAACAATGAATTCTTGATTTCTTTCATATGCATTCGTGATAAAGTACCTCCTAAACAAATAGATAAGTCCAATCAAAAGACATACTTAAGACTGAAAATTGGATCCCGGTATATGGAACAACCATCTGCAACACTTGCCAATGTATCATTTATCTATCTCTTTCAATTTTCCGCAGAAGGTTACGATGTCTACATGAGATCCAACAATCCTCTTGTTAGCGAGTGCTATGTTATTGCAGGCGAAGTGCATCAGGCCCTAGTAATTTTGCATTGAACGTACCTCCTTGCCCTTCTCTGGTTCCATCCTCCATTTTTTTTCTACTGGCCCATCGTACCGCTAACCTTCTATGAGCCACCCCTCTGCCCCATAAAAAAACATAGTCCCAGTTCTCCCAACCATCATGTGCTCCAATACTCCACATCCCTGTTTCTAACTTCCATACTCCACCATCTTGTTCCCCCTTTGGGTCCAAAACACCACCTTATTCCCCCATGTTTCCATCTCTAAACCAAATGCAAGTGGCATAATACCGATGCTGCAGGTGTAACAGATTTGGTGAACTTACTAGTGGGGACAAATGAATTGTGGGCAATAAGGAAGAAAGGTTTTCAGGAATTTGTTATTTTGAGTGGTAAGAGGATGAAGGTGGTGGGATGATAGATGACGTTGAGGGTGGGGAGGAAGGTAGAAAACAAGAGGGCAAAAAGACTCTAAGAAAGGTTTCTCGTAATACTTAAAACCACATATGAAGGTTAATTAATTAGGAGAATAAAGTCAAGGAAGGTCTTGTTAATTAACTCTAAATATGCATAGTTTAACGCTAGGCTCCCCCTATATCTTCAAAGGTTTCATGTCTTCATATCCACAAGAGTACTATTTATGGCACATGTTCCATCTTCGGTGGTTTAAACTTCTCTAAACGTTTAAAGCACGTTGTTTGCTTCAATATTATCTCCATAACATTTGAAATTTTCACTCTCTAAACCTAAACATGAAGATGGAGATAATCTCAATTCATGCTAAATAATCTGGAAGTTTGGAGGAGAAACATTCCCGTCCTTGGCAGAGGGGTATATTTGGCCCTTTTCCAGTGTTTTTTCCACCAAATTGATGAGCAGAATTGTTATGGTTAACAGAAAGTACCTTGATTTTTGTTTTAGTGTGTTTGGATTGGCTTTTGAAAAGTGGTTTATAAGCTAAAAGCCATAAGTTGGTCCTACCCAACTTTTGGCTTTTGGCTTATTTTTTTTACCTTTTTAGCCTAAGAATAAATGCTTAAAAGCACTTTTTATCTCACTCAAACACCTCAAAAAGTAGAAAAGAGCTTAAAAGCCAAAAAGTACTTAAAATAAGCCAATCCAAACACCCTCTTATAGGTGTGCCTTTTGCCATAACTTGAACAGGATTGTTCTATCATCTATGTTCCTGCGAGGAAGAGAAAATGCAGAGGCCAGGAAAGACACGGGGACAAAAACATTGAAACAAAAGGATTTTAAGAGCTACATTTATTTAGCTTTAGATGTTGTTATCAACTTCCAAATACTCTTCTTTTCCAACTTCAATCAAATATTGTCCAAACGCATGTCACACATTGGTTGAATGAATGCGTTTTTTATCTCCTTATATGGCTTTGAGCAATCCTCAAATCATGGTTGAGGCCTGAGGGAATGAGATGCCAAAGATCCCACATGGTCGAGGAAATGAGTTGCCAAAGGTCCATTTTCTTAACATGATACCAAAGCTAAACCATCCCCATTCATAGTTTTACCTAATGACATGCGCCCATGTTATATTGTTCATGCTTCAAATGTCCAGTTCTGGGCATGTGGATGTTAAAATGTCCCACATTAATTGAGGTAATGGGTTGTCTCCTCATATAGTCGTGGAAAATCCTCATTTCATGAGCTAACTTTTTGAGTTACTTTAGGGTCAATGTACATTTTCTTAAGAGGTACAATCAAAGTATCTAATAATGTTTGATTGGTCGAGTGGGAAGTTGAGGAGGATTTTCATTTGTTGGAATAGTTTCCAGTAAGAGCTAATGTGTGACCACAGAAAATGTTATAGAAAAGAGAAATTGACAATCAAAGAGTAAAGAAGAGATTGGAGAAGTACCGGTTGCTAGTAATTTTTTTGGTATAACCAAACTCATGTGCAAGAAGGTGCTTCTATACGCACAAGCACCTTTTGACAACAGTTTTATGCCGAGCTTCAAAAGTTCATTTGATACATGGATTGCACCTAAGTTGCACTGCCCATCAGAAATATGACTACTTCAACCATTTATATCTAAGAGTCCTTTTATTGAATTCTGTACTGCAATTCTAATATTTGGTGATGCCTTTTGCATTCTGCAAGTAATTCCTTAAATTTGTCTCTTTACTTATTTTTACCACCTCCGATTCTGTAATTCCAGCCCAATTCTCACTGTTCTTGATATTTTGATAACCTTCTTTATGTTCTGATATCTCAATAAATCTCTTTGAGAACCCAAAAGATTCTTAAGTCTCAAGTCTTAACTAGTTCAAAATCAATCAAGACTGAGAATTCTATACAGAAATATTTAAGCACCAAGAATAACCCCTGCTTTTCTATTTTTTGTTTTAATACCCATTCCTATCACCTCCATCAAACATCAGCTTAAGTTATTTTTCATATTTTAAGCCACAAGATGATTTTAAAGCTTCAGATGAGCTATCATGATGATCTATTTAGTTCAATAAGAGGAAGACCCTCACAATTGTCCTACATGACAAAACTATAACTAATTTCCATAAGAAGCAGCTCTTAAGCATATAACGGAATGGACAACCAATCCAACCTTGTCATGCAAGGTTGATACTCACCAGCTATTTTCAACAACATACACAATAACAACATTTAAGTCCTATATATTTATCACCATTGATAATTCTGTGCTTAGACTGGTAAAGGAAAATATACATTGAAATGACATGTTTTTTGACCCATTTTAAAATGGAGCTTGACCTATATGTAAGTGGATTTCTAGTTCTATTTTGTTCTGAAGTGGAACCAAGTGCATCCTTGTGGTCATTGGCTTGCAAACTGGCGACTACATTAGATTTCCACCCCTTTGTTGTTAATTATACTTTATTACTACCTCGGCTCCATCCTATTTAAACAAACCAGCTTGACTAAAGCACAATGTGAGAAGAAAGTCTAAATGTGTTATTGCACTTGCTTTACTGGAGATATTTTAATCGGAAAAGGGCCAAATATACCCCTCGTTATACTTTGGGTCCAAATATACCCTTGCCGTTATACTATTGGTTCAAATATACCCCTCCTCCGTTAAAAGTTGTCCACCTTGGACATCCTATCCTACATGGCACTGACATTTGATGAGGTGGATGCCACGTGGCATTGCCACCTCATCATCCCCTAACCCATTTTACACCTCCCCTCTTCCACCACTAAAATTTCCAAATTATAACGAGGGGTATATTTAGCCCTTTTCCAATAGTACGGGGGTATATTTGGCCCTTTTCCGTATTTTAATTATGTTGTTGTTGTTGTTGAAAGATTATGGAAGAGTATAAAGATGTAATTCCGAACCAGTAGTATTGTAAGGTTGTAAGGTATCTTGACAGTTGGCGTATCACTAAATTGGGCATTTAAGGAAGAACAAATTTCTGGGATTAAGCGAATCTGAAAGTGGATCAACCAGTGTTGTCAAAGGCGCTCTTAAAGCGCGCTTGAACCCTAAAGTGAGGCTCAAAACATGTTGAGCGCTTCGCCTCACTTTATGTGTGCTTCAGTGTCATATCAAGGCTCTAAGATGTGCTTTTCCTTGCCAATGAGCCTCTCTTGAAGACGTGACACTAGATATATGATATTTCACTTTATCGTAATGTTTTTACAATTTCTTTGTCCATATATTTGTTATTTGTTATTTGTTATTTGTTATTTGTTATTTGTTATTCATGCTGATTATTATTAGTCTTGGTCTAAACATATATATATATATATATATATATGTGTGTGTGTGTGTGTGTGTGTGTGTGTGTCTTTTTGCACCTGAAGGGGAGCCTTGGAGTAACTGGTAAAGTTGTTGCCGTGTGACCATGTGGTCATGGGTTCAAACCGTGGAAACAATAAGGCTGCGTACAATAGACCCTTGTGGTCCGGCCCTTCCCCGGACCCGCGCATAGCGGGAGCTTAGTGCACCAGGCTGCCCTTTTATTTGTCTTTTTGCACCATAGCACCTTTTTTCATTAAAGCCCACACTTTATTTGCGGTTTTTCGCTTAAAGCCCAAACTGGCCTTAGACCTTTTTTGCGCTTTTCGCTTTTGATAACACTGGGATCAACCATCAAAAAGATATCTTATTTTTCAAGCAAATAAGCTCCATACATTGACTTAATCATCACATCATCAATACAATTTGACTCTTCCATGCTATCCTGCCGACCACTACCGAACAAGCTCGTAAAAATGTCAGCCACAGAAGGTAGGACACCAGCAGCGAATATGAACTAGGAATTATAGAACCTATTGAACCACTTCTCAGAAAAAAGAACCTATTCAACAAAGGTCACTCTTTCATTTTTTCTTTTCCACATTTTTAGGCACTTTCGGAAAGAGCTTTAGCAATAGATAAAAAGCTTACTTGAAGGGACCCTAGAGAATAGGTACTTGCTCTGTAAGCTGGTTAAGAACCTGTAACTACATTTTAGTGTCTTGATCTCTATAACAATATTTCGGCCAAATACGTCATGCTAAATCATCCTAAACACAGAGTCTAAACATTGAATAATTGGAATCATAATCATGCAAATTAGCAACGAATGTACCTAATGCGCTAATTGCACTAATGACAATCTATCAATCACTTACATTATGCAAACTTACCACATGATGTGAACTTTATGTATCAGTAGTAGTCAGAAGGTTCTGCAAGGGTGAATATGTTTTATATATTTTAGCTGTAAGCTGCAAATAGCATTGAGAGGGCATATTTTCTAAGAATGATATTGATAGACTAAATGAGGATATTGTTTGCTCACTAGGTTCTGGAGGGATAGATGTTTGAACAACACTATCCTGATCAATTATCATGTGAACCAGACTCCGCCGTATCTTAGAATAGGGAGAACAACATATGGAGTCTTCTTTTCAAAAGGAACCTACAAGATCGGAGATTGAGGATATGGTTTTTGAATCTGTTATACAGGCTAGAAGGTTACAAGACAAATGTGCAGGCACCGGACAAGCTAAGATGGAACAATAATGTGTTCAGCGGGACAGCCCTTTATGAAGCATGTCTAACCCAGGAAAATCTTAGCAAAGGAACATTCACATTGTCAATAGACGTTATATGTGCCAGTAGAATTCTAAGTCAAACAACCACCTATTCCTTCACTGGAAAGTGGTTCAGACCTATGGAATAAGTCAAACAACCAAAAAATAAGTTCTTTCTCTATCTTTGGGCTGAGCTGGGGAAAACCAGAGTACTAAAGAAGCATTTGAAGGAGGGTGTAGTTGGGGAGTTGGTAAGGCCATCAAACAAGTATAGAAGATGATCCCTGCAAGTATTTTTTGGTCCATCTGGACAGAAAGGAACTCCAATTCATTTCCTTAAGGCTCGATGTTTAGCATATTTATATATAGCTGGCATAATGCCTCACCTGATAACTTTTTTGGCCTTTGTTAGCTCTCCTGTCCTGACATAGTCTCTGATGTAAAGAAGCTAACCAAGGTTTTTGTCCTTACCTAATTTTTGTATTGTGTGCATCTACTTGATGCCAGTAATGAAATTTACTAACACTTGATAAAAGAAAAAATGTTGCAACTGAACCTTCAAATAACCAAGAAAGAAAGAAGCTAATAAAGATAATATATGAACGACGACCTATAGCACAGGGAAGTAGCACACTTACCATCTTGAGTCATTAGTGGATAATCTGAAGCACTAAGATTGATAAACCAGTCCCACTTTGAACTTTCCTTCAGCAGAATGGATATAGCTTGAAGGGTACAAGCAAACATCGTAGGGCCCTTATAAGTCACTAAATTTGACTGTGCCATTACTCGAACATTCTCTACTTTGCGGAACGTGGGATCATTCTTCACCGACATTGTTAAGTTCAACCTTTCTTTAGGTGGAGCCTCAAGATCCAAATGTAGAATGTACTGATTCCTCGGGTGATACACCGCTTGCAGAGTCCTCATCATTCTGTGACTATCACCCTTTGTGCCTGATATGAGATAAGCAAACCTAGGTGGTTCATTTTTCGCAAAACCATTCGATTGAAACGACTCGAAATCCGATTCCACAAATAATCCATCCGACTCCGCTGGCCTAGCAAAAGAAATCATATCCAACGGGACTTGATCTCTTCCATAGGATGATGAATATAACCCAAAAATTGTTGCTGTGAAAAGAGTAATAGACACAAGCATGCTCACAAAGAATGGTATTTTCCAATGTCGGTCGCCAAATACCCTTCCGGAGTGAGAACTCGAATTCTTATCATTAAATACTCTTCCTGAATAAGAATTGGCATGTTTCCTCATGCTCAACAATTCCTTCTACCAGAATGTTCAGTAGAAAAGAACCAAAATTTTACAAATGAGTTGCAAGTAAAAAGTTCCCAAGACTCTAGCTTTTCGCCTCGATCTTCTCAAAAAAGAAGAAAGAAAGAACAGTATGAAGCTTTACCATCAAAATGAAAAAGATGATATGGGCTATCAGCAGAGCAATGAAGCTCAAAAGCTTCCAAATTTCCACCGACTAAAAAGTAAAATTACTACAAGTAAACTAACCAATAAAGGCAATGTTGAAAATGGAAAAAATGTGAAAACAACAATGTATGACTAGACTGTTGAGTACAGAAAAGTGGGGAAAAAAACATATATGAAAATAGCAGGCTAAATTCAAACCAACAACAACAGCAATAATATCCAGTATAATCCCACAAAGTGGGGGTCTAGAGGTTACCTCGACCTTTATGGGATAGAGAGGTTGTTTCCGATAGACACTCAGCTCAAAAGGACTAAATTCAAACAAAATAATCAGATTTCCCACAAGCAATAAATAGATTTTCCAGCTTAACCCTTTCTTAAACCTCAGATCTAATGAACCATAGATACAAAGTTAGTTCAAGAAATTTACTTTGTGTCTATCCCCAAATAAAGAAAGGTTCCAAGAACCTCTCAGAGGACTTAAATCAAACAGGTGGTGATGTAACCAATAAGATCACCAATAAAAGAAACACAAAACTCAAATGGGTTTGATTCAAGAACTAATCTTTTAATAATAAAGTCCAATCTTTGCAGAAATATGAATTCGGTTGAAAAAATAGCAACTACCCGTGTCCAAAGAACCCACCTTTTGTGGAAATAGCTCAAAAAATTCAAGATTAGAAAGAGCTAGGGGACAGGGCAAGAGAGGGAGAGGTGATCGTACTGATTGCTTAAAGTGTAGGTAATGACCTAATTCGTATGATTAGTACGGTATTATATTGTAATGGGTATTGAAAATACTGTTAATTTGGAGTTAAGAAAAAGGAAGACATAGTTATTAGTGGAGTAGTAAAATAAGCAGAAGCTTTAAAGACACGCCTGGGAATTTATTGAACTACTTTGTTGGGGGAAAGTTGAGGGTCTTAGGTTTCTTCAATTGTACATTTAATTTGGATATATGCTGGAATTTGGAGTTTTTTGGTTTTGAATGTTGTTTTTTCTATGTTGTGACGTGTTGGAACTCTATTTCCCTTGTGATTTTAACCTAATTGGTAGACTCTGAATTTAACTTAATTGATAGACTCAAAATTAAGCATATGTTTACGGTTTATGAGTGTCATTTGGATGGTTGTTTCCCTTGGTTTATTAGGGGTCGTTTGATAGGGTGCATAAGAATAATGCTGAATATGGTGTATTAGTAATGTTGTCATTAGTTATGTAAAGATTATTTTTATCCATCATTTGATTTGATATATTAGAAATAACATGCATTGCATAATTTCTAAAAATAATTAATTGTTTACAAAAATATCATCCATACTATACTATGTGAAAGACTTCATGAGCAATTATGTCTTTAATAATGCATATGCATACATTAAAACTCATTATATTGTTAATAACATGATTTCCTATGCATAGGATAATATCAAATATGGTGCATATGTTCAAAAAGTATACCAAACAATGTATTATTAATAGATAAAGCTAACTCATGCATTATTTTATCTAATGCATCCTACCAAACGACCTCTTATTGTATTATTTTCTATGAAAACATATTTGTTTTCATATTGTAATATGTGGTTAGATAACCATGAAAAAGTCAAATTTTTATAACCACAGATTTAGTGATTTTTGCATGGTTATTTATTTCATTTACCCATTATATCCCTCACTTCTACCCCCAATCCACCCATTACACCCACCCCCACCCCTCCACCACCCAATCACCCCCACCCACCATCTTATTTTTTAAAATTTCTATTTTATTCTTTATCCTAGTTTCATTAATATATATAAATTGGTTAATAATTTATTGTTAAGAGTATTTTAGTAAACTTACATGTTATTATATAATATCATACAATCAAATTAAATAATAAAATATTATTAAACCATAACAAACGATACAATCTATTCAAACATTAAATTCATTAATACAGCATATTATACACTACCATATTGTAAATTATGAAACATGGGTAACTACCATCAAAACAACGACTAAAGGAGCTACCAATGGTCTCAAGTCTCACTTCTAACTAGCAAATGAGTAAGAACAACATGAAGATTCCAACAAATGGTTAAAAAAGATTATGGTCGGATAGATAACATCAATGTATTCTTAAGCAGAGGTTCTGAGTTTGATTAAGACATTAAAAAAAAAAGTTGGTAAGAAGCTTCATTTTTAAAAGGTTTTAGTCAACGTGAATTCAAATTATAGCATGTTTGGTTAAATTTTTGGGAAGGTAAAAGTGTTTATTTTAAAAAGTTGAAATGTTTGATCAATTTTTTAGAGAAAATATAAGTGTTTTTAAGTAGTAACTGAAGTTGTTTTGCAAAAAGTAAAAAAAAAAAAAAAGATAGTTTTTTTCTCAAAAGTACTTTTGGAACATTGATCAATCACAAAATATTGCTCTAATATTGGCAAAAGTAATTAAATCGATTAGCCAAATACAAACGGCTACTCTTTCCGAAAAAGCACTTATGACAGAAAATACTTTTAAAAATAAATAGATTATGAAAATTTGGTCAAACAGGCTATTCGTGGGAATCTTATACCGATATCAATCACCGGAAGGGAAACGAAGATCTAAAACAAGATAAAAGGCAATTAAATTCTTTTTGGATCTAGTTATCAAACAAAAAAATGTATTTCTCTTCAAATGTTTCTTACGAGTTAGTATTATTGCTCTTAGTTGGATTATTATGTACATGTGCATTAGAATCTTCACCAATTTTTTGGAGAAGATTTCATCTCATTTCTCCAATCCTGACCAAAGTTTGCCCTCAAATTAATCAAAATAAATAGCATATACCTCTCTTTTAATCTCAGTTACTATCAAATTTCAGTCCTCGATAGTGAATTAAGCGATATTTACTAAAAGTTTTAATTGTTATCTACAATATCTTCTGAATAATATATATCCCTTTCTCAATATGTCAAATAAATAACTTAGATAGGTGTGGCTTGTAGTCGGGGCCGTTTGGACATGATTTGAAATCATGATGATTTGAAGTTAAAGTTTTGTTTGGATATGCAATTTGAATTTCTTAAGTATTTTTTCTTACAGAAATAAAACTCCACAAGTTGTGAAAACCTTCAAAACTTTTCCAATTGTTATACAATCTTACCAATTGAGCAAGCCATTGTTCATAATAAAATTAATACGCTACTAGAAGATCTTTCTAAAAAATACAATATCAATTGATCAAACTTTAATTCAATAAAATAAAAAATTGAACGTGAGTTGTATCATGTTTGATAGAATAATTCCCCTTGGGGATTCCTTTCATTATTCACAATATATATAGTTGTACAAAGGTTGATTTCTAATACAGTACGAATCCTAACTTACCTTGAATGGTTGATTCCTAATACAATAAGAATCATAAGTTACCTTAAATATACATCTATCATAATTACAAAATATACGGTGAATATTCGGAGAATATTCGCTAATACTCCCCCTCATACGGAGCGGGAGGAGGCCGAACGCTAAGGCTGGATCGGAAGTCGGTGAAGAGCTGTCGCAGTAGTCCCTTAGTGAAAATGTCTGCATACTGATAAGAGGAAGGCACGTGTAATATTTTGACCTGACCACGGGCAACCTTCTCTCGCACAAAGTAGACATTCATCTCAATATGCTTAGTCCGTTGATGTTGGACCAGATTATGAGACATATAGATGGAAGATATGTTGTCACAATAGACTATAGACGCCTTTCGTAGTGGACACTGGAGCTCCAAAAGAAGGTTTTGGAGCCAACAGATCTCAGCAACGACATTAGCAACTCCGCGATATTCTGTTTCAGCACTCGAACGGGATAGTGTGGCCTGCCGCTTGGCGGACCATGAGATAAGATTATCCCCAAGAAATACACAGTACCCTGAGGTGGAGCGACGTGTGTCGGGGCATCTTGCCCAATCTGCATCCGTGTAGGCGAGTAACTTGGTTGGGGCAAAGGGGAATAGATGTAATCCAAAGTCTAATTTGCCCTTAACGTATCTGATAATACGTTTGAAGGCGTCAAAATGGGACTCTCAGGGGTCGTGCATAAACAGACACACCTGCTGAACGACATATGCAATATCAGGCCTAGTGAATATAAGATACTGAATAGCACCTGCTAGACTCCGATATAGAGTGGGATCAGAAACTGACGCACCGTCATTGGCACTAAGCTTGGATTTTGAGTTCACCGGAGTTGGCATAATTTTACAATTTGCCATCTTGGCCCTGTACACTATCTCTTCTGCATACTTACGCTGACACAGAACACAGTGGCTGCAAATCTGGTCACCGATATACCCAAAAAATAACTCAGCTTGCCCAAGTCAGTCATAGCAAATTCAGTTTTGAGTGGAGCAATGATTTCATTCTTCAAACCGTCAGATGAGGCAGTAAGAACAATGTCATCGACATATAATAGCAAATATGTAATGTTGCTACCTCGGTGAAAAGTGAAGAGAGAGTTATCACACCTGCTACATATAAAACTAATCTGCAGAAGATACCTGGCAAAACGATCATACCAAGCGCGAGGTGCCTATTTCAATCCATACAATGACTTCCTGAGACGACATACAAATTGCGGAACTGCCGGATGAACAAAGCCAAGAGGCTGATGCATGTACACAGTTTCTTTCAAATTCCCATGAAGAAATGCATTCTTGACATCAAGCTGATGAATCGGCCAATGCATGCTCATAGCAATACTGAGAACAGTCCGAATAGTGGCCGGTTTAACAACCGGACTGAATGTCTCACCACAATTAATACCCTCCTGTTGATTAGTGTCATTGGCAACTAGTCTTGCCTTATACCTCTCTAAGAAACCACTGTCTCTGAACTTGTGACGAAATAGCCACATACACCGGATAACATTCACACCGTCTGGTCTAGGTACCAAATCCCAAGTGTTCTGCTTGGTTAAAGCGTTAAATTCCTCGCACATGGCCGCATTCCAATTAGGGTCTAGTTTTGCTAGTTTTGGATTTTTTGGAATGGGTGATAAGGTTTGTGTGGAGAGATTGAAGTGAACCTTGGGTTTGAAGATCCCGTGTTGTGTACGAGTCTTCATGCGATGAGAGGGCAGCAGTGGGAGGTTGCGAGTCCATCGGTTCGGACCGGTGGGCAGCGTCTTGCGGGGACCGGTTTTCGGACTGGGGGACCGGTAGGGCTGGCCGAGGGTGTAGGAGACACGGCTGGATGCAGCAGGGGTGTTATTGGGGTGTTGGACCGAGAGCAGGGATCTGTTTGGGTGGTGCCGGACAGTGTTGGGACTGTCGGAACAGTGGGTTGTTGTTGGTATATAGTTTGGATGGCCGGGGACAGACTCGGTTCATCGAGAAAGATGTAATCGATGGTTTGAAATTTTTGGAGATTTGAAAAAGGAAAGGTTGTCTCGTCAAAGGTGACGTGACGGGAGACGATGATTTTGCTAGTGGCAATGTCATAGCACAGGTAGCCCCGATGATTAGGAGATAGACCAACGAAGACACATGGCAGAGTGCGAGGGGCAAGTTTGTGATGTGCAGTGGAGGCTATGTTGGGATAGCATAAGCATCCAAAATATACCTAGGTGATCATATGATGGTAGCCTACGGTATAAGATTTCGGTAGGGGTTTTGTTTTGGAGAGTGTTAGTTGATAAAATATTAAGAAGGGATTCTACCATTTTAACAGCATATACCCAAAAAGACGGTGGTAGATAGGCATGAAACAGAAGGGTGTGAACCATGTTATTGATGATACGTATAATTCGTTCAGCCTTTCCGTTTTGGGTGGAAGTATAGGGACAAGAAAAACGGAAAATCATGCCATGTTTAGAACAGAAATTGTGAAATGCCGAGTTATTTTCACGTCCATTATCACATTGGAATGATTTAATAAATTTTTCAAAGTATGTTTTAATGAATTTTTGAAACTCAAGGAATTTGGCAAAAACTTCAGATTTGAATTTCGGTGGGTAAATCCAGACAAAATGTGAAAAATCATCTAAGAATACTAGATAGAATTTGTGACACAAAGAGCTAACAATCGAAGAAGTCCACAAATCAGCATGAACAATATCAAAAGGAGAAAAAGTAACAATGTTTGATGACATAAATGGAAGACGAGTATGTTTGTCTAGTGGGTAAGAAAAACAGTGTTGGGCAATTTTCTCATTATTACATTGAATATGCTTAGAAGTCCTAAGAAAAGTAAAAACTGGGTCTCCGGGGTGTCCGAGTCTGTTGTGCCAAGTTGAGGGAGAGATCGCCGCAAGGGATAGAGGTGTTTGCGGTCTGACAGCGGAAGATTGAGTAAATGGGTAGAGGTCTTCCACACTATTGCAGCGTGTAAGAATTTTCCCCTTATTGAGTTCCTTCACAGAAAAACCAAAAGGGTCAAATTCGACAGACACAGAATTATTGTTAGTGAAATTTCTAACAGAGATTAAGTTTTTAATGATGTTAGGGGTGTATAGGACGTGGTTTAGGGAGAAAGGCGGGTGTGATGTTGGTGTGTGTATTACCGTAACCTTCAATTGGAATGCGATGACCATTGCCGATAGTAATAAATTAAGGACACTTTAACCGAAGTAGTTGAGATAAGTTACCTGATGACCGGGTGAGGTGAGATGTGGCTCTGTGTCCATGTACCAATTTTCGTCGGATTGTTGAAGGTTCACGGTGTTGTAGGCCTGACCCAAATCAGTAGGGGTCGAGCCGTCTGTCTTGCGGTTCTTCTTTGGACGGTGAGCGAGTGGGCTGCTTGTTGGGCCCGCTCTGTTGGCCAGGCGAGCCCAACGAGCCGAGCGACCAAGGCTCGCTGGGCCCGGGCCCCTGCAGTTGGGTATGGGCTTGCAGGTGAGGCCCAGTTCTGCTGGTTGGGCCATGCTGGCTGCTATCTAGCCCACTGGAAATAGGCAGGATTTGGGCCTGGTTGGTGTCCAGCCCACTGGTTGCGTTGGCCCTTGTTGCGGCCCTTGCCTTTATTGTTGTTGTTGTGGCCTCTGCCGCCACACCCTCCGCCGCGGGACTACTGTTGGTGGTGGTCATGCGGTGGTGGCGGGGTGGTGTTGGTCGCCGGTGATGTCATCCCTTCAACGGCTAACGCCTTTTGATTATGCTCCTCTTGTTTAGCACGTCGAGTTTCTTCCAACAATAGTTGTGAACGTGCCTTGGTGAAACTAGGTAGTGGGTCGGCCTGTTGAATCATCGTTGCAAGTGTATCGTATTCACCTTTCGGTAGACCATCAACTAATTGGAGTACTATATTGGTTTCAGAAACAGATGTCCCGACGTTGGAAAGTTGGTCGGCTATGAGTTTTAGTTATTTGCAATAGTCAGACATGTTAAAATTTTCGAGGCGCGTATTGTTGAATTGTTCTTCCAAATACACGGCCCTAGTATTTTTGTTGTCCTGAAAAATTTCTTCCAACCGTACCCAAAGGTCACGTGTCGTGGCACCTATTTTCATGATAGTACACAACAAGTCTTTTGAGATAGTGTCGTATATCCATTGTTTGACGATGGCGTCAAGGCGACGCCATGTTGGTTCGGTAATGTCGGTGGAACGAGGAACAGAGTCATCAATATGATCGAGCACGTTGTACGCATACGCATGAAATATAGAACAGTTCTGTCCAC
Source organism: Anisodus tanguticus (assembly GCA_034509755.1). Lineage (NCBI taxonomy): Eukaryota > Viridiplantae > Streptophyta > Magnoliopsida > Solanales > Solanaceae > Anisodus > Anisodus tanguticus. Next base: position 19,046,568 of record CM067551.1, on the reverse strand, counting down.
ATGGAATATTGACAGTTTTCTTGATCAAGAATTATAGGGATAGAGTTTTTGATGTTTGTAACGGCGAAAGCCGGGTGAAAAGAAGACGATGATCGTTGAGATGAGTTGTCAAAAGTGCCAGTGGATGAACCGAAATTTGTGGGGGAAGACATGGTGGTTGCCGGTGTGCCGTCGACCGAAGGGAAAAAAATTCGAGAGAGGGGTGGGTGGATCGTCGGCTATTATTGAGAGAGAGAGGAGAGGAAAAAATTAGGTTTAGGCTCTTGATACCATATTTGATAGAATAATTTTCCTTGGGGATTCTTTTCATTATTCGCAATATATATAGTTGTACAAATGTTGATTCCTAATACAATACGAATCCTAACTTACCTTAAATGGTTGATTCCTAATACAATAAGAATCTTAAGTTACCTTAAATATACATTTATCATAATTACAAAATATACAGTGAATATTTGGAGAATATTCGCTAATATCTTCGGTTCGATTTTTTCAAACTTCTATTCAATTTTTAAATTTTGATTTTTTGAAAGTGGACACCGAACACCGAACCGAATTAGTTTTTTGAAGTTCGGTTCTATTTCGATTTTTCTAGTTCGGTTTTTTCTTTATGTAAAATGGACTTTCTTTGTAATTAAAAATGAGCTATTTTATATATTTTTTAATTCAAAATGGGTTGTTTCAATTCATTGCAATTCACAATGACTTCAAGGATTCACAATTTGAGCTATTTTGAATTTAAACACGAAAGATCTGTTAATACATAAGAAGTTAGGAACAGCTTGAATCTTTTTTTTACACTACTAGAAAAGTTTAACAAGTGATAACAAATTAAATTCTTCTTTTATTATATGCTAAAGTGGGGCAGGAACTTAACTGTATACCTTAGTGCTACAAGTTATTTTGAAAGAGCAGTCAATGCAGATGTGCTCAATATATTTTGAATAAGAACATAGTTATGAAACCTTGTGGTTCAGCCCTTCTTCGAATCTCGCGAATAGCGAAAGCTTAGTGCACTGAGTTATCATTTTTAACATAGTTCTGAAACACAGAAAAGAAGAAGAGGACTACACTAGATTCATGGGCCATACTTTGTTGTGCTCAAAATATTTCTCACTCTTAGCAATTAGCATCACCCCAAGTGTGGACTGTGGGTGTTGTCTGAGAACTACCGCATGGAACTAGGGTTGATGAAATAGGAACGAAACATATTCAATTAAGGTCTAGTCTAGGAATGGGCTTGGACAGCTCAATTTGGGTTGGATGAAATTATTTGGGCCTAAGATTTAAGAGTAAATGGTCTGTGATATAATTTTTTTTTTTTTTTGGTATTTATAACAATAACATACCAAGTGAAATCTCACAACGTGGGTCTGGGGTGGATAGAGTGTATGCAGATCTTACCTCTACCTTGGTAGGTAGAACGGTTGTTTCCGAAAGACCCTCGGCTCAAGACAAAGCATAAGCACAAGCAAAGCAAGAGAAACGGTTAGATCCGAACAAGAAATTTAAAGCAGTATGAAAATGATGGTAACAAAAGCGAATAAGCCATGTTAGAGCATTCTGAAAAAGGAAGCAGTAACTAACGCAGTTAAACAAGATAAACAAAGTACACTAAAGAACACATAGCAGCAGAAATCAAACGACATGAGACTATAAAATAATTTTGCGTCTACTAGTATGATAGGATAAGCACGCCTACAATAATAACACTACAACTACCAGTATGTAAGCGTAAGTAGGACTACGCTCAACTACCTACTACCCTAATCCGTGTCCTCCACAACCTCCTATCTAAGGTCATGTTCTCAGTAAATTGTACATGCGTCATATCACGTCTAATCACCTCTTCTCAATACTTCTTCGGCCTACTTCTACCCTCCTGAACCTTTCCATAGCCAACCTCTCACACCTCCGCACTGGGGCATTTGTGTATCTCCTCTGCACATGCCCGAACCATCTCAACCTCACTTTCCGCATCTTATCCTCCACTGAGGCCAGTCCCACTCTGTCACGGATATCATCATTTCTAATCATATCCCTTCTTGTATACCCACACATCCATCTCAACATCTTCATCTCCGCAACTTTCATCTTTTGGATGTGCGAAGTCTTGACTGGCCAACACTCCGCCCCATACAACATAGTCTATCTAACAATCATGTAGGAGGATTATAAATTTTTAGTTATTTATATAGCAAATTTCGGTTAAATCGAAATACCGAAGAACCGGTAACCCATAACCGAACACCAAAATTCTAGAAAAAAAATCGTATCCAATTTTTTCGGTTTCGATTTTTCGGTATTTATGCCCAGTCCTACTCTTTATTATAATCCTTCCACATGGTTGGTAAGAGTAAATTTATTAAAAATGTACTACCAACTTGTAGATATTTTAATATTTGATATAAATGGTTGGTAAACATGATTGTTAAATATATCTACCAACAGTTGGATCTATTTTTACAAAATATAAACTTATGGGTCAACTTTTACATTTTTTTTTCAAATCATGTCATTTTGGATGATTTGGGATTTCTTCTCATGAGATGAAATTGCATATCCAAACGCTGATTTCATCTCATGAGATGAAATTGCATGACCAAACGCCTAGTTAGTGCGCTAAAATTTGCCTTATAAAATATTTTTTTGAGGCAACGCGGCAAATTCAAAATTTTGTACATGACACTTAGGGCTGACAATTTCACCATGACCCGCTGGATATCCGATTCACCCGATCCGATTATATGGATAAAAATCTGATAAAACACGGATTTAATCGGGTGACGGATGGATCGGATCGGATTCGGGTGGACATACATCCAACCCACCACCCGACTCATTTGTCACCCGTTTATCTTATTGTATCTTTGTTGTCTTTCATCACCTGTTTAAATGTGCATATGTGTTTGATCCATTGATCTTCTGAGAAGTAGTGTTATGATTCATTTATCTTAAAACAAAATATGATGAGTTAGTATTCTCATCTTTTTGTTAATTATGACAATAGGTTAGTTATTGATATCCAGAGAAGAGGCAGTACATTGTTTAAAAAATATCTGAATTGCTTTTGAGATCATCTTTTGAGTTTTGTATGATCTGTTTACTGCTGGCTAAAGCTCTTAAATTGTCCCAAAATCAGATGTGCTTTTTGCCATAATTGGTAGCTTCTTCACAGATTACAATAGTTTTTTTATTATTATTAAAATTAGGTTAGCCCTTTTATAGTATTATTAGAAACTCAATTATTAATATTATTAGAAGTGACATGTAATTCGTCATTTAAACTTTAGTTACTTCGGATTATTATTGGTTTTTGGCTCCTTTCCGTTTTTTTTTGTTGCATGTTTAGAGCATAGACACGGCTTGTAAAAACAGTATGATGATATTTATTTGATGTACTTTTCTTTTTCGTTTTAGCAAAGATTTTCATCCGCGAAGCACCCGATCCACCCGATTCACCTGTGGATGATGGGTGAATCGGATGTGGATTAAAAAAAAATAGGATGATGGATGGGTCGGGTGGTGGATGGATGGATGAGGGTGGAGGCGGATTGAGCTCCACCCGATCCACCTCCGATCCATTGCTGACATACAAACTATTTAGATGGGCTCGCAAGAAAGTGAGAGTAGCATTTTATTCTTCATAGTAATGACAGAACTTTCACCAAACTGAAATTTGATAATCTTTTCAGTCTAAAATATATTTGTCTTGTACAAAGAAGTTCACCAAACTACAATTTCATCAGATTATAAAATAGGATTGGGCATAATTATGTCGATAATATAAATTATGGTGTTGACTACCGTAAATATTTTGTAAAGTTATACGCCCGAAAGATTCACCTACCTCTTCCTTTAAAAAAAGAATTTTGAGTCTTAACCTCAACTTTAAGAATTATTTCATGAGCAGAGAATTATTCAAAATCATATAATAATCTTTTCCACCGATATGATACACTTGCATAGCCATACCACATTCTCATACAATGTAGTTCCATTACTCTTGGAAAAATTGTGTAATTTTTTAGCACTAATTATGTTTTAGTCAGTGTTTTACAATTATTCACCGTTTTGCCACTTTTTATGCAAACATAAAAATTTGACAAAAATAATCAGTTAAAACACAAAAAAACTCTAGAAAATCAGGAGTTTAAACATTTATTAATTTGAACTCTATAAATCACTCTAGAAGTTTTAATTCATAAAGTCTGTTTATGGAATTTAAATCTTCAAAAAAAAAAACTCACACTTAAATTATGAAAAATTGAATTCCATTATTTATTCATGAAGTTTGAATTGATGAAGGTTTATCGAGTTTGAACTCTAGCAAATTTTCATACTTAAATTGTTAAAGATGAACTACATGAATTGTTCTTAGAGTTAAAAATGATAGAGGTTTGAATTTCATGAATCGTTTATAGAGTTTGAAACTGCAGTAAATTTTCACACTTAGATCCATGAATCGTTCATGAAGTTTAGAACTCTACAAAATTTCAAACTCCAGCAGATTGTGTTCGAGTTTCACTTACCATTGCTTCAAGCTCTAGCACCGTAATTAAGTTGTTCCTCATTTTAGCTAGAAATAACATTATCCAATAATTTTTTGCTTTAAAATAGTATTTCTAAGTTACATTTCAAATTGACCATTCAAACTATTTTTTACTATTAGGGCATGTTTGGAAAGCCACTCAGGTAATTGGAATTGCATGTAATTGAGTGTAATTACACAGTTTGACATGTTTGTTTAACCAAATAATTATATAGTTAGGTGGGAATTTGGTGTAATTGAGAGGGTGAAATTACACTCTCCAATTCTCAAGGAGGGGTTGAGAATTGAGTGTAATTACACCATGTAATTACGGGGTTACTTTTTTGTTTCTTTTATTTTATTTTATTTTTATTTACTTTTATTTCTATTATTTTAATTTCTTTTTAAGTAATTACATAGTTAGGTGGGAATTTTGTATAATTACATTCTCCAATTCTCAAGGGGGGGGGGTGTTGAGAATTGGGTGTAATTACAGGGTTACTTTTTAGTTTCTTTCTTTTTTGTTCTTATTTAATTTATTTTTAATTTCTATTATTTTAATTTCTTTTTAATTTTTACTTTTTAATTATTTTATTTTTTAATATATTATTTATTTTTATATTATTCATCTTTCATTTCCTTTCTTCTCATTCCCAACCTTTACTTCTTGTGGTTCCATGTAATTGCTCGTATTTTTTTATTCATTTAGCATTACAGTGTTATTTTTCTAATTTTTGAAACTACGCCTCTTAATATTAGAAAAAGCGAGTCATTAACAAATTTGGCATATAATGAGTGACATTATTAAAGTAGAATTTTATTGCGATTGAGGTTATAGACTTATATTGTCCCTTTCTTTTGAATTATTTACTTAAGTTACGTTGAATCTTACTTGTGTAATGTTGGAATTTGACATAAGAGTATTATGTTAAACTTTTTCTTTTGGATTTTGAATTATCACTTCTCCTGCCTATCATATGCGAGCTGCTCCTCTCCAACTTTATAGTCAAGCAAGTGGCTTTCCACGCCTCTCATTCCTTATAGTAAATTGACTTGTTATTTCACATTGCATGTTGTTTATTTTTTTTTCACTTACAGTTGATAGATTTTTTTTGTCAAACATTTGAATAATGTTATGGCATTATATTTATAAATATTATTTTTTAGTCAAACATCCAATCCATGATGTTCTCACAAAAAACGTTTGCTTTTAAATTTTATAATTAATTGAAATTAAAATATTATTAATTTGAAAATATATATATATATATATATCAAATATTTTTTACAATATTAGTTACAAATATATGAATATTAATTAATATATTTTCAAAAAACAATGTGTTATTAAATAAATAGTTTAATATCATTTATAAAGGCACATATTTTTTAAATATTAATTTTAATTTTTTTATTTTAAAATTAAACTAACTATGTAATTACACTTGTGCAACCAAACAACACGCTTGTAATTACACTGTAATTATATTATGACAAACAAACAAGTCGTTGCAATTATAATATTGTGTAATTTCTAGGTTGTATAATTTCTAGGTACATGGTCCTACAAAATCACTTTCTCGTAGCCTTTGGCATGTATGTTTTTCTTCCTACTTAATCACATAATTTTACTCGCCAAAAAGTACACACTGAAAAACTTTTGCTTTTTTTAGTCAGTGGCAAGGTTCAGACTTTGTGCTTTCATAGAAATAGTTTGATTTATATCTTTCAAATCTCTATTAGTTAAGAGGTTCATAATGGATGCACACACAATTCTACCTTTACCTGGCACTGTTGAACTAATTTCGTGCTCCTTGTAACGCATAAAAGAATGAAATTTACAAGTGGTGAGAATCATACTTTTGGAAATACTTTAATAACTTTTAGCAAAGATAAGAGGTTTAATCACCAATATACTAATAGCTCAGTTGAAGCCCACATCAAACCGATATACCCACTTTTGGAGTCATCAAAATAATACTTATAACCAGAAAGAATCCTTAGGCTTTCTACCTTGTCCCATTTTCTGTAAAGATCACGATGAATCAAATTAACGACTCACAAATGCAACATGTAACCATCGAGTAGTCTAGTGAGATCTTGGGTTCAAATACTTGAAATTGATAGTGGATCTACCTGGCGTGAATCCAAATTTATCGAACCAGTAGCCTATGAATTTGGTTAAAATCGGGAAAAACCCAACACGTACATTTTCCTAGACAACGCTCATCGGCTTGGCTTTATCAGGGTGATTTCCCGATCAAGTAATTTTCTTATACTTCTGCATGACTGCATCTCTCTAGAATAGCATGAAATGCAGTTGCTTTTTACATCTTATTCCCTACTAACCGGGAATGCAACTTTGTCAAAGATCAAAAAGTTGGAACAATCAAATATCTGAGCATGCATACACTAAGAAAAATAGAGAAAAAGCTTTTGATTGTAAATGTAAAACGGTAAATTTGGGTTTAATGTGTCTTAGATATGTCAGCAAAAACATGAACAGGGGTTCAAATAATTAATGATGGGGAAAACATACCCCATTTAAATTGGAAACAATTATAGAATGATCAGGCTTTTGCATTCCTTGTGAAATCACTGCACGTCTGGCAACTGCAGTCCGAAAATCGGCATATTTCGCACCCAAAACAAACACAGGTGGTGCAACCTTTACATGTCGGAGAACGAGAGCATCCCCTGTACACCCTACGGCTTGCTCGTTCTTCTTCATCATCACATGAAACTCTGATATACATAGAAGCCAGCAATCAAATAAGTCCATAAATTTAAAACACAAAAATACAAGACGCTTTGAGGACTAAGATATCTTGGAAGTCAGTTTTAGACAATATCATCCCTTCCCATTCGATAGGCTCCAAGAGAAAGAAAAAGAAATGATAAAAGGAAGCTGCTACTCTACAAGTTAATCAGCACATTTTCGTAACATTGAAATTGAATGCTTATGTTAATTGTTAGTTCAACGATTGCAAAGCACAGGTCTGTCACAGGCATTATTTAGTTCAAGGAAAGCTTTCAACCACCTAATAAGATGGACATGCATCAGCAAACTCCTTAACATAACTTACCATTCTACCAACTAATACGATGGGACATGCATCAACAAACTATTTTACATCACTCGAAGCACTTCAGATCCAACAGAGTGAAAGGGGGCTCACTAATAAAAACCAAGAAAGTAGATGGCATGTGCAGTGGAGTAGATCCAATTACAAGGGCATCAAGACCAGATTTCTTAATTCCTAATATTCTGAATCAAATCTAGGACGGCACTTTAAAATTCCAATTCTCACAATAAACAGCTATTTCTCTCAAGAATAAGTGGCTGACTTCCAAAATCTAACAAAACAAAAGCCCTCTCAACAAGACAAGCAAGTTTTGACCAAGCAAAGATCCCATGGGCGTATATTAGGAAACAGAATTCTTTGAAAGACACTACTTCTGGAAAAGAAATCAATAGATACTTTAATGAAGTAATATCCGTAATCAAGCTTTACTTCTAGTCACATATTTCATCTGTTAACTCTTCATACATCATCAAAACCACAATGCCATTTAACTTGGATGTGGGAGGAAGGGCTTATGAGTTTCCTTTCCACCCCTGGTGTACATTTTAGTGGAAGAGCTACTCTTTCCATCTAAAGAGCATCACATAGGTAAATAAACTGATAATAGATCGTTTTTCCCACCTCTCAGGTTCTGCACTGTACTTACTAAAATAAAGTTCTTGGTACTTCTATGCTATCGGTCATCCAGGAATTCTTAGTCTTTATTCTATTTGATATAAAAGGTTATGAAATGCACGTTTTACCTTTGATCCTTCATGATTTTCCTCCTTTCGCCGGGATTTCACCACTATCATATGAATTTATTTTTTTTGGTTTGGGGGAGGATGTGTGGAGGAGGAGCAGAACAAGGATGGATATGACACACAGATAAGACACAGTGCCCCATAATGTGGACAAGAGATAAATTTTGTAACTTTGAGCAATTAAAGAATTTTTTTTAGGGTAAAATCTACTGCAGCATGTATGTATGAGATATGGTGAATCCAGAAAAGGAGGAACAGAATAAAAAAACTCTAGCAAGAGGAACATACTTGTCATAAGGAATAGAAGAGCACTTCCAATGCACATTCGCAAAAGCATCATGGTAAATTCTGCACTCTTCCTTTGAACGGAGACGAAACCTGCGTTCTTTCTTACACTCGGTGCATCTTAGAAACTCGTCATGATGACAAGCTTTTCCATTTTGAGATCTATGTGACACATTAGCATGCTTTGAAGACTGGTTATAATATTTCAGCAGTGGAGTCTTTACCACAGGAACTTTATCACCATTGACAATGATCCATATATTATTTTTCCATTTCCTTGCAGTTTCTCTCCCAGAATGCTTCTCAAATGCAGCTGGAGTCAGCTTGTCTGAAGACAAAACATCAACTCTTAATAAAAGCACAAGAAAGACTATGAAATAAGGTAAAAATGAGCGCACATGCATAAACTATTACATAACACATTCTGTCAACTCTGCGCATAAACTATTACATAACACATTCAGTTAACTCTGCCCTTATTTTTATTCATAGATGAACCAGCGAAATCAGAAAACAAACTAGCAATTGAAAATCAGAAAGCAAATAGAGTTGGAGTCAAACTCGAAATCTATTTATAAATGATAACAAATTCATATATGGGTAAGGAAAGTGAACGTGTTATAGAATGCACTTTTATAGTTCTATGTCCAGCACAAACAAGAAGTATAACAACTAAGAAGCTGACTATCTAGATTTCATACAGAGAAAAAGGCTCTTGTTAAGTAGCGTACAAGTACAAGTGTAGGACTTAATGTACTTTATCAGATAATTCCTCTTGTGGAATGTTATTATCAAGTACATAACCCGATTCTTTGTGGCTTATGATTGTAATAAAGAAAGTTAGAAACCGAGAAGATACATAGTGAATGACAAAAAAGAGAGATATCCTCTGACAACAAATGCTGTCGAGAGAATCTGCTTGAGTGATGATAGTATAAGATTTCTTTATTTAAGATGTGTACCCCGATATCACAGCTAAGTATATATTCAACCAACACAGTGCACTAGTCCCTGCACAGCACAAGTCCCATGAGTAAACATTAAATTAAGAGTTGATAGTTTTCAGAAAGTTTTAGAAATGGTAGAACTAATGAGTTGATTAGTCAATATCGCATCATAAGTTGATTGTAACCAGAAAGAACACGCTTTGAAGAGTTGGTTTAACAAAACTGTATGAACTCTGCATCAAAGGTCAGACCTTTAACGACTATAATATACCTGCATCCAAAGAACATTATCACATATTGAACACGCAATGTATCTTGTGAGTCACACAAAAATGCCAAAGAGTCATAAAAATTTCAATTCACAACACAAAAATACACACTACCCTCAAGGATAAAGCTAAGCAAACATCATATATCACATAGTACTCGTGCTCTCTCAGACAAATTTACATACGCATAAAATCTTACTATACATAACATGCATTTGATGCAAACCCATTTGGTACAAAGAGACGAGGAAGAAAAATATGTGAGAACCTTCATCGCAGCCAGGGGTACAATCACAGGTGATTTCAAGTTCACCAGAAGAGAAAACCCTAAGTCTAGCAACAGCATCACCATATCGGTGGCTGGTGCAACCACACATCACCTCCACGTAATCATCGCCTCTCTTGACCCCACTTATCTCACGCAACTCTTCCTCCGTGAACAACGTCACGCCGTTACCGTTACTCTCTCTCTTCTCCACACCATTCTCCATTGATATCGCTTCTCTACAACTCTCTGTTATCAAGAAATAAAAGAGGAGGTTGTCAGAAGCGCACCCACAAAGCGTTTCACATAAAAATCGAAACTTTTACCTATAAGAAACCAAAAAGAATCGAATACAACAAATGGCTATATATATATATATATATATATACAAAGATTATGACTGCAAATATTTGCAGTAAGAAAGAGAGAGAAAGAGAAGGACCGAGAAAGAGAAATGGCTTCAGCAAGCACGCATCTCCAAGGAGTCAGTCCAAGAGATCTGGTGGAAAAAGCGTTGAAAAGGAGGAGCCTTTTAGGGCTTTTTATAGAGAAACAAGTGTTTACGAGGAGGGGGTGGGGTGGATGAAGATAAGGGGGTGGGTGGTGTGGTGACTCTCAGTGGGAGCCCTTGAGATAGAGAGAGAGTGCGTGTGTTTTCTCTCTCTAATAAGATGAGGCTTTTGTGGGGTTATGGATTTTTTGGTTTGGCGAAGAATTGAAATACTAACTGAGTTGGCCAAACTTTGCAGACAAATTTCATGATTGAATTTGACACTAGGATATGGTGAGTATCAGTTTCTTTTTTAATTTTCCTAATTACCATTGGAATCCGACTATGGACCGGATAGAGACTGTTTCTGAAGTAAGCATTTCTTACTAGAGATTTTTTATATTATGGGCTCGAACCCTTAATCGGAGTAGCAAACTCATTCACTGGCCCACATGGTTAATATAAATTTCATTATACAGCATCATCGTGTATTTTATACAAACAGATGGTGAGCATCATCTGTGTTTTATACTCCATGATGGTGTTTTTGGGAGATTGGGGAAGAAGGGTTGAGAAACGTAAAATCCTTCACATGGGAAGAGGACGAGGTTTTTTGAGAAGTGTACTTGACAATATTTTAACAAGTACTTAGCAGTTTAGGCACTGTTCTCATGGAGGCTTTTAGCTTTTACTGATTTAACAGTGAACGCAAAGACGTTTTTACTCTACCTCCTATCACTTCTATTGAATGCACGACCCCAATTTACCCAAGTTGGATTTAAGGCGAGTTTTATGAGTTCCAGTTTAAAATTTGCTAATAATAGTGTTATGTTTGTCCGCTCGTACCCTCAAATTCTTTTAACAATAAATACATATATACTCGAGAAAGTTACACACACTTAAGCGGAGGTTTAGAGTAATTAATAAAATTATTGTCATGTAACAAGAAAGTCACGTGTTTAAATCGTAAAAATATTCTTTTATATAAATGTAAAATAACACTGCGTATAATAAATTATTATAGTCCGATCCTTCCAACTTAGTGCGACCTACCCTTTTTTCCTTTCCTTTTATACTCTGAATTCGTCTCTACTCAGACCTTTTTACCTTCAAGCCATGATTTGGATGAAAAATCATAGGACAAGAGAGTATGATGATGGTGGAGAAATGGGGAAATAGCATGGATGATGAAGATTATTGCGTCTTCATTTGTTTTTAATCAAAGCTTTAATTATTGTAGTGTGAATCGTTGGTGCATGCTTATTAGTCTCGTAGTGCTAGTGACTTGAGGGTCTGTTTTTTGGATCCATCATTCCCGACGAAAATTGAAGAGTTTATATACTCCAAATCCTTTTTGGATTTACTTTTATTTTTTGAGGGAAAAGAGATTCTTTCACGACTCTTTAACTGTTTGCTTTAATTATTTGACGATAAGTCGATAACCCATATAACACCAATATTTTTTTGCAAATTCGTATTCCACCAACTAACTTATACAGAGGCACAATGTAGAATTGTCAGCTTTACTAACGCAAAGTATATCTACTACATACTATCATAATTAAATTATGCTAGAGAATACTTTACTTGAATTGTTATTTACTCAAAGTTATCGTAGGAATATGTTCGTTGACTTTCATTAATTATTGTGTACAATATATATAGTGTTACATAATTATAAATTAGGTAATTAAATCTTTTAATTACAATTGTAATATAAATTTACCTAATATAAAAGATATGATAATATTCTATCAATGATAATATACACGATATGGTAATATTCTATCACACCCCCGCAGTTGAAGCGGGAGGTTCTCATACGCTGAGATTGACTCGAAAATCATAAAAGAGTATGCGCGAAAGTCTTTTAGTGAATATGTCAACAATCTGATATCGGAAAGGAACATGAAGAACACGAACTTGTCCACGTGCAACTTTCTCACGTACAAAGTGAATATCCATTTCAATGTGTTTAGTGCGCTGATGTTGAACGGGATTGTCGGAAAAATATATCGCACTTACATTATCACAGTAAACCATTGTTGCCTTATGGATTGGGCAGTGAAGCTCAAGTAGAAGGTTGTGTATCCAACAAGACTCATAAACAATATTCGCTACACCTCTGTACTCAGCTTCGACACTGGATCGAGACAGAGTAGGTTATCTTTTAAAAGATCAAGAAAGCAAGTTATCTCCGAGGAACACACAGTAACCTGACGTGGATCGACGAGTGTCAGGACATCTACCCCAATCAACATCAGAATAAGATGTGAGACAAGAGAGTGTGGACTTGTACATGTGTAAGCCGAAATGAAGAATACCTTGTACATATCGCAAATTACGTTTGAGGGAATTCATAAGTTCATCCGTCGGGTTATGCATATGTAAGCATATTTGCTGCACGACATAGGATATATCTGGTCTCGTGAAAGTGAGATATGGCAATGCTCCTACTAAACTGCGATAGTGAGTTAGGTTGGCATACAGAGAACCCGAAGAGGCACTGAGTTTGGAATTAGTTTCCACTGGTGTGTGGGCCGGTTTGTAAGACGTCATGCCTGCTCGGTCAATGATATCTTCGGCATACTTTCTTTGACAAAGAAATAAGCCACATGCATATCTCGTAACAGCAATGCTAAAAAATAGCTTAGGGGGTCCAAATCCTTCATAGCAAACTCAGAGGCAAGGAGTGACATAATGGATCGTCGAAGTGCATCAAAAGATGTGGTGATGATGACATTATCAACATATAGTAGGATGTATGTCATGTCATTACACTTGCTATAGATGAACAACGAATGATCAGATTTGCTATGTGAAAACAGGATAGAGGATACAAAATCAGCAAACCATTGGTACCATGCACGAAGAGCATATTTCAGTTCATAGAGTGATTTCTTCAAAAACACACAATCTGGATTAATCGGAACTCTGAATCCCATAGGATGATGCATATATATGATTTCATGAAGGTCTCCATACAAGAAAGCATTTTTGAAGTCAAATTGATGAATAGACCAAGACTTGGACAAAATAATACTGAGAACGGTCCAAATAGTCGTTGGTTTCACCACCGGGCTAAAAGTTTCATCACAATCCACTCCCACCTGTTGAGACCTGCCATCTGCCTCTCAAAAGAACCATCAGATTTCTTTTTATGTCAAAAAATCCATATAGAACGAATAATATTAGCATTAGGAGGACGAGGTACTAGATCCCACATCTTATTTTTAATAAGAGCATTATATTCGTCAATCATTGCATTTTTCAATTAGGATCGGACAAGACATCTTTCGGATAACGAGGAACAGGGGAAGGGGCAACCAAAGTGGACAATTTAAATAGCCATTTGGGATTGGAAATGTCGTGCATAGCACGGGTTTCCATTGTTTGTTGGTGTGCCGCGGGAGGTTGGACAAGATTGGGATGGGGTGGCCGAGAAGTGAAGGCATGAATCTATTGGGTGGACTGCCGAGAGTAGGTAGTGGGACGAGAGGGGGTAGTAGGGTCGGGTAGAAGGGGGGCTGGCCGAGAGACAGCCGAGATGAAAGGCCATGATGGGCTATTTTGAGGCTCCCATTACGGGGTTGGGTGGACTGCCCTCATCGGGACGACAATGGTGGAGATGACTGCTAGTGTCGGTGATGAGTGATTTTGCAAATGATGAATTAGAAGGGGTTTAGGCCATCATTTAGGAATTTAGGGATGGAGAACAGAGTTTGGCAAATGAGAATTGAGACTCATCGAATATGACATGTCGAAAAATGATTATTTTTTGACTTGTCAAGTCGTAACAATTGTAACCTCGATGATTGAGGGGGTAGCCAAGAAATATGCACGGGGATGACCGAGGTTGTAGCTTGTTGATTCGTGTGGAGGGATGGAGGGGGTAGCACAGACATCTGAAAGTTCGTAAATGCTTATAAGAAGGATCCCGAAGATAGAGAACTTGAGTGGGAGACTTGTGTTTGAGAGACTTTTTGGGAGAATGTTCAAGAGATAGGTTGTCATTGATAGAGCGTAATGCCAAAAAGAGGGGTAGAGGCGTGAACAAGGAGGGCACGAACTAAGTCATTTATGGTTCTAATTTTTTGTTCGGCTTTGCCATTTTGTGGAAAGGTGTGGGGACAGGAAAAACAAAAAATAAGGTCGTGTTTGGCGCAAAAAAATTAAATTGATTATTACCGAATTTCCTCCTATTGTCACATTGGAAATATTTAATATTCTTTTCAAATTGTGTCTTAATGAATGTGTTGAATGACGAAAAAATAGAATAGACTTGAGACTTATTACTAATGGGAAATGTCCATATGAAGTTTGAATAATCATCTAAAAAAAACATATAGTAGCGATGCCCGTCTGTGCTTAAGATAGGAGAAGTCCATAAATCATTGTGTATTATATCAAAAGGCATTAAAGTGAAAGTGGATGAAGAATAAAATGGCAACTTGACATGTTTTTCCAAAAACACAAGATTCACAACACATGAGGAGAAGGGACATGTTTGTAAGCAATAAATTTATTTTTGCTAAGGGAGCGTAAAATAGAGTCTCCTGAATATCCTAATCTATTATGCCATAAAGGAGATGAAATTACTGTAAAAGTTGATGGAGATGAGGCTAGATGGCTGACGGAGGTGGTGATAAAATAAAGGTCATCGGTACTATCACATCTCAGTATTCGCATCCATGTCACAAGGTCCTTCACAGAAAAACCAAAAGGATCAAATTCAAGAGAAACATTATTATCAGTTGTGAAATGACTCACATAGATTAAATTTTTGATAAGTTTCGGGCATAGAGGACATTTTTAAGGCTAACAGGGGATATGACAGGGAAATAGATAATTGTCCATAACCTCGAATGGGAATGTCTTGTCCACTACCCATAATAATATTACGATTTAAATTACTCATATTGAAATAAGACAAGAGAGTATATTAGGATGCCGTCATATGAGATATGGCGCCAGTGTCCATGTACCAACTGTTGTCACGAACGCTGAGAGACATCGTGTTCATAACTGCCTCAATATCCGTCGTTGCGTAGGTTGAAGGAGGAGAAACATGTTCATTGTATGCCTGCTGTGGACGTGCATCGAGGATGCCAGACTGGGCTTGTCGGGCCAAAAGTTGGGCCTAGGAGGACGTCGAGTATGGGCAAGGTAGAGTAGCCCATGTTGGTGGTGCCCACGCAGCCCATAGCGGGTAGGCAACCCACGACGGAGGTTGCTGCCATTGTTGCTGCCTCTGTTGGTGGCTTCCAGCCGGCGGGGGCTGCCTTCCGCCGCCGCTGCCACTGTTTCCGTCGTTGTTGTTGCGGTTGTTCCCAAAATTTTCCCTTTGTTATTATTTTTGGAACGTGAGCCACATGTCAGATCGTTGGCTTGTCGTGGGATGGGCCGGGAGCCGAGCCTCTCAGGTTAACACAGTTTTCGCCGGTGGCTACGAGGGCAGCGTCGGCTTGCTGGCATTAGTCACTTCCCGCTTTATTTGTTGGATTTCTTAAAAAATGAGTCTCGAACGAGCCTCATAAATCAAAGGTAATGTCGTGCTTTATTGGAGGATGGTAGCGACACCGACATAATTTTTATTCAAACCCGCAATAAGCTGCATCACCAATCGTTGATTAGTGACCGGTGCACCGACGTCGGAGAGTTGATCGGGAATTATCTTAAGTTCTTTACAATAGGCCAACGCATTAGGAAAATCATCTTGCTGAATGGCATGAAAATGATTTTCCAGATACAAGGCACGTTGTGTCTTGTTGTCATGAAAAATAATTTCCAAGCGCTCCCATGTTTGTCGTGTAGTGACATTGGTTTCAATGATTGTATGCAACAGATCATTCGAGATCATGCCGTAGATCCATTGTAGGACAACCACATCTAAGCGGGACTAAAGTCCATCATCAGAATCATCAGGTCTTTCTAGGGGCTTTGATTTTGGAGGGATGATATGATCGACGACTTTGTATACACAATAATGAATCTTAAATAATTTTGCCCAAGCTGAATACTGAACCTTTTCCATCTCAAGAGTTATGAGAATGAAATTTTTGATATTGTTAACTGCAAGAGCAGGATGAAATTTAAGTTGTTCAGCCATTGAAAATTGGAGAGGAAGAGAGGAAAGTCGAAGAAAGAAGGGAGAGGGCTGCCGAGAGGGGAGGGGCGGCGGCTTAGGGAGAAAAAGAAGTTAGGGATTGATTTATGATATCATGTAAGAATGTGTTTCTTGTCTTTCATTGATTATTATGTACAATACATATATTATTACATAATTACAAACTAAGTAACTAAATCTTTAAATTACAATTGAAATATAAATTTATTTAATATAAAAATATATAAAATATAATAATATTTTATCAATGATAATATATAAAATATGATAATATTCTATCAGTTATAAGTTTCGAGAACTTATGCATATCAAAATGTTTAACCACAAATGAGGGATGTACATAGTCTGCCATTGGATAAAAATGAGACATGAAAAAGTTTTCATTATTGCATAGGAAAAGGTCCTCAATGACCCATGTGACTCTGTTTTTCCCTTTTCCAACGGAAATGAGGTGAACTATTATTTGCATAGGCGAAGTGGTTAGCTATGTGCCAGCCATCACTATATATTAGTAGCATATATATCGGCAGCTGTTAAGTAAGTAATTAAAGTAGGCAGTAAGTAATAAAAGTAGGTGGAGTGTACATATCAGCCATTACCTTAAAGAGATATTAGTGCCCTTTTCTAGTACGGTGCTAAATTCGTCCTCATTTTTAGAGAATTCTTTTCATATTCTTCTTGTTATGTGCTCTTCACTTTTTCTCCTTCTCTCTATATTATTAAAGAAACCATATTCCCCCCTCTTTCTACCCTTTTTTCTCGGTTTATGCTAGACTATTTCTGAATATAGTAATCTCAATTTCTCAGCACTACTATCAGTAAATCACGGATGTGCATGAATGACCATGGTTTGATAACAGAACAACTGATATCACCTACAAGGTCCTACCCCAGAAGAGAGCTAATTGTTCCCACCAGAGTTCGAACCCACGATGCAGGCCTCCAACTGAATTTTAAGTTCCTCTCATTTGTCATCCAACTATGCCCCAGGGGACTTCCTCTTTCTTTACGTGGACCCAAAGAGATAACACCTAGTTTTTATGTAATGGCAAATTTACCGTGGGTCTACTAATTTAATTTCAAAAATTAATTTAAAAAGTGAGAATTGTCTAAATTCATATAAAGAGATAACACGCACTGGCCTGCCAATGGCATAATATTGGGTGAAATAAGAATTGAGTGAGTTTAGTTATGAAGCTGGTATAAGAATAACAAAACTAAACATTGAATCTAATCCAACCTAAAAGTTATATCAAGAGGTAAGAATGGTCAAAGACAGGGATACATTGTTATCCCATCTATTGATGTCTGACACTTTTAACAATAGAGCTATGAGTTATAAAATGCATCATCTAGTTTAATTTGTATTTATCGTCCACACATAATGCATTTTATAACTCATAGTCCATTGAGCTTAAATTTTGAGTTCTGCCACTATTTTTAAGTTATGCCTGATGACAAGGCACTTCTTTATATATGGTCTACACAATAATTAATTTCTCCTTTATTAAATGTTCTTTTCACTAAGAAAACTACTACTACTGATCATCATAAGGGTATCCTTCGATTGTTGCATACTACCAACATTAACACCCAACTCCATCGGTACCCCACTTGGAACCCGTTTGGACGGATTTATAGCTTTTGATTTATAAGTCATAAGTCAGAAATTTTAGTTTATAACTTTTGACTTATTTTTATTATTTTAATTTAAAAATAAATACTTAAAAATACTTTTTATTTTATGAAACATTACAAAGATGCTTAAAAGCTAATTTAGCTTAAAAGCACTAAAAATAAGCCCAAACAAACATGGTCTATAGTAGTAGCATTTTTAAAGCTATGAGAATCGAGAACAACTTTAAGAGAATCAAGTTGTCATGTTGGGAAGTTGTCTAGTACAGGCATGGACGAAGCCAGCCAATTTTTTCCAAGAGGCTAGTAATATATTATATAAATTTTAAAAAGTAGATAATAATTTAAATTCTAAATAACATAAATACAAATCGTTCAAGAATAATAAAAATATAATCACAAGTTTTCTCGATGATATTTTATAGTCTGAAACCGTTGCATAACGACTTCGTTACTGATCTCATACAAAATTTCGTTCTCAATATAAGGTACTAATAAATCATTAAGTCAATCGTCCGATATTCGATTTCGCAGTCGATCTTTGATGATACTAATAGCAGAAAAAACTCTCTTTACACTTGCAGTAGCAACTGACAAAGTTAATGCTAGGGTAAGAAGTGTGTAAACCAAATGATAGATTCCGTGTCTTTTTGTTTCCACCATCTTCTTTGCAAGATCTCCAATGCCAACAATTTCTAAAAACTCAATGCTACTACGCATATCAATAATATAAATCTCAAGTTGATTATCAAGTAACTCTAGATCATGTGAAGAAAACTCCCGAGGATACAATCGAGCAAACTTGACGAGACTTTCCTTGTTGAAAGCAAAGAATGAATTGTTAGGATTAAGGCACCCAACAAAAAGAAGCAATTCAACATTTGTCACAGAAAATGAGCTATTTAACTCTATAAGTTGTTTGTCCAAAACACCATAAAAGCACTCTATGCGAAAATAAGTATCGTTAGTCTTTTCTTCAGTTCTCCGCTTGGACCGCCGAGGAAATACATACTTTTCATTCACGTTAGGGATAACAATATCATGATTAGAACAAAATAAAAAAACTTCATTAACTAGAGAATCTCATCCATTGTCTCTCAAAAATTGCAATCTTTGCTTTGAAATCTCCGCTAATCTCATAGCATTCTCTATCTCTTGGATAATTTAAGAGTAGCAAAAGATTGGGAAGTAATGTTTTTTGTGAATAAGGGCTTTTTGACAAGTATTTATAATAATAGTAAAAATAATAATTATTGGGGGTATATAATCCCTAATGGGCCATGTGAGACTTGTCCTGATTACAGGTTCTTGCTTGAAAGTCAAAAGACAAAAAGGGCGCGGGCAGGGGGCCGCCATTTTCTCCCCTACAAATATATTCCTCCCACTTGATGAATCATGACTCATTTACTGGAGGTGCTTAATTAACTGTTCAGTTCTGTGTAAACAATTTAAAGTGCGGATATATAGCACATCAACTTTAAATCATGGTGTTCATGAGCTGCAAGATTTTTAGTGCTATTTATTGAGGCACACTAAAAGAAGTCTGCAAATGCAGACAGAGATATTGATTAAATCCAAAGCTTTACACACTATTAAGTCATTCACTGTATCTTATTATAAAAGAAGTCTGCATTATTATTGCATTTCTGATTCTCTGCCTGTCTTTTCGTCCTGCTTTGCTGCAGCTTGGAGTTGATTTTTTTTTTATTCAGTTTCCTGACTTACGTCAGACTATTATTGAAGATAGTAGTTCCGATCACTCAGCACTACTACCAGTAAATCGCCGGATGTGCCTGAATGACCAGAGTTTGAGAACAGAGCAATTGTATCACCTACAAGATCCTATCCAAGAAGAGATCAAATTGCTCCCATCAGGGTTGAAACCCATGCTGCAGGCCTCCAACTGAATTTTAAATTCTCCTCCTTTGTCATCCAACTATGCCCGGGGATAGCTTGTAGTTGATTCTTGCTGGTGAGTGGTGATCATATACTTGCTATGTTTTCAAGATTCTATTATGCAAAAGATAAACGTCAATGTGTAAGTTCATCACCCTCCAAATCCCTTCTACAACAAGCATTACTTCACACTTAAAAGCATACGTGGATCGGATTTAGAATTTGAATTTTATATATTCGAATTTTAGATTTCATTTAATTTAGGTAGAATACCTAAAGATCCTCTAAACTTAACGCAATTTTTTCAGATCCCTCTTACACTATACTTGGTCTTAATTACCATACTTTTTAATAATCGTTACCCTCAAACAATATTTGGTCTTAATTACACATGTACTTGGCTTTTTCGTAATCTTCACCCCTTCAAAAGAAAAATGAGAAAAGAAGGAAAAATTGATAGTTGTATTGTAATGAAGGAATAGAGAAGATGTATGGAAGACGATAAGGAAATAAATGATGGAATGACTAAATACAAAAGAAAATAGTATTTTAGGTTTTCTACGCATTAGATTAATATGATGTGGTTATTATTTCACTCTCATACGTCAAATGCATTTAATTTATTAGGTTTGAAAATAATTATTTGTACTTTCATAGAATTCGAAACATTACATGCCATGCCCGAATAAGATCATTGCACATGCATTATTATGAACTAGATAACGTATCTCCAAAATTATTTTTTTATATTTTATGAATGCTTTCATCAAGTAACTGAACCCTGATCAAGTATAACAGCATCTGCAACAAGCTAAGAAACTCAAATGAGATGATTTCAAAGATTAAAATGTGAATCTTGGAACTGCGTAACAATAAAAGCCACCTAACTAATTAACATTTCTGCAACTTAATTAACTATAAGTAATTAATTTCTCGAAAATCAATAACCTAATCCAAGGGTTGACTTAGAGACATCGACGTCTTGCACATGCAGAACTAGCTAGTTACCCACAATTAATATCTTGACAAATGACAACGTAATGGAATACAATAGTTTTTTGTTTAATGGAATAAAATATTCTTCCCTACTTCAAATACATCACATATCCTATAATCACCTCAATTAATTTGGGATTGAAACTAATTAATTACTCATTGACTTGTATGCATGTTGTGTGACTTTAATTTTAATTCATTTAAATCTCAACTTTGATGAAGCTTTTGAATAGTTGAAATGAAAGTATACATTGAATAACTACCCAACAAGTCCAGCTTTGATATAGTTGGCCTACCTTTTTGGATTTGTGCATGCAGCGACCTAGTCTGCCAATAATGCTAGCCTTTTTAACCTTTGTTATGTACTCCATTATTATTTCTTCCGCCTGAATTGATGTAACATCATTCGAATATCGAGAGTTAAATAATTTATTTTTGATTGTGAATTAGGATATAAATTTTAAAGTTTTTTGAGAAGTAAAATTTATATATTTTGAAAATTACATAAAAAGTATTATAAATCATAATAATTGATAATTTAAACTATTTAGAAGATATATAAAAAATTTATGATAAAAAAAAGAATTGTATGAATCTCGAAATTTGAAAAGTCTCACGTAGATTGAGACGGGTGGAGTATTTTACTTTACATACATATGTATGTATAATGTGGACCCCTAACTTATAGTAGCATAACTGTTAACTATAACCTTTTTTCTCCCTATAACTAGAATCCAATGGAATTAAGCTTTGTCCCATTGGTGTAAAATGTAGATCCAAAGACTATATATTAGTGATTTTGTTGATGCCAGCTGGTAGTATTTAATTAACAATTCCAATTAACTTATAGCCCAACGATGGCGAAAAGTACTCTCAATACCTGTTTGCTGAATTGATACATGTGAATTGAATAATATTATGCTGTTGTGGCTACGTAGTTATTAGCATATCTGTAGGATATTATTTTGTAAACTCAAAATAAATAATGATTGCTTGCTAAAGTTTTATTGCTAATTCTATATTTTCTTGTAGTGATTTCATTTTTGGGTCTCAACAGCTCTCCTCTACTAGCTTAAGTAATGACAACTTAAACAGAGAATGTAAAAAGTAAGAAGAAAAATTGAGACAACTTGGATCAGTTTTATTTTTTGTTCTGTTAAGTACCACTACCTCCGTTTCTTTTTAGAAATATTATCCTTATTAATATGAAGTAACTATATGTAAAGTATTAGCAGTCAAATTTAGATTTTCAAAGCACAATTAATAAAGTTAATTTAGTACTTAAAATAAACTCCTAATAAATATTATTTTAAGAGAAATGTCAAGTCTAACATGAGCCAAATAAAAAGGAACTAAAGAGAACAACTTAGTGGACAGGGTGACCCTTCATCTCCAACCCGAAGATTGTTGGTTAGAGTCACCAACAGAGCAAAGAAAAGGGGAGCGAACACGAAGGTTGTGGGTTCGAGTCACCAAGGGAGCAAAAAGGAAAGCTCCCGAGGGAGGGGTAAAAAATATTTAAAAAAAAAAAAAAAAAAAGAAAAAAATGTAGTGGACAGTGACTATTAATTATTCAGATCTCACTTTTTTTTATTTCACCGAAGTGTTCACGGGTGTTGTGCAATTCTTATCGAACTTTTTTTTGGGTGAAACAGAGACTAGTAATATATATTAATATGCACAAAAATACATCATGGAGTTGGCATGGGGCCGGATGCTTGTTCCGGGATTTCTCCTGTTGTTAGATTGTTACAAAAAGAAACTTGTCTTTCATATACATTTTCCATGACATCATCAAAATAAGTACTAGATACGAAATCTGGGGGGGGGGGGGGGGGGGGGGATGAATAGAGTTGGGGTTCATCAAAAAGTTATTTCCTTCCTCCTTCCTTAGCCAGCATGTCTGCCACCCTGTTCTGCTCCCGGTAGCTATGACTTAGAGTTGGATGTCTCAGCTCCCTGATCAAGGACCTGCATTCGGAGATAATAGAGTTATAAGGTAGGCGTCCATTTTTGAGCATGTTTATTATCTCTGTTGATTCTTTGATGACCTCTAAAGGTCTTGAGTTTATCTCCAAGGAAATTCGAAGACCCTACATAAGATTGGTTAATTGAGCAAGAGTATTGGTAGTGTTAGGGAGGCTTTTCATGAATCCAATAATTCAATGACCATGGCAGTCTCTAATGGCTCCTCCAATTCCTCCTCTTTCAGGGTTCCCAATATAAGAACAATCAGTGTTGAGCTTATAGAAATTAGCTGCCGGAGGTTCCCATTTAATGAAAATTTTAGTTCTATTCCTAGCAGTTGATGTGGTGGGGCAAACTAGAGAATACTCAATTGCTAGGCCATAAAGATGCTGAAAAGATGGGTGATCATGATTTTGGTTGAAGAGGTTATGATTTCTGTTCAGCCATATGCCCCAGAACAAGAAAGGCAAAAGTTTTTCCCAGCTAATGAGATGGTCAAAAGTCCTTTTCCTAAGGAATTTTCAAGATTTGATCATGTTGTCCATATTGTTAAAATTACTGGTAGTGGCATTATTGGTGTTGTTATGCTGACACACCGTAGCCCAGAAGTATCTACTAATTTACACTCAAAATAGATATGATTGATGTCTTCACTGTGATCTCCACATTCCTTGCATTCTGGACTAATGTTTAAGCCTATGGAATTGAGGAAGGAACATGTGGGGAGTCTGTTATGGTTAAGTAGCCAGAAGAAGTACTTAATCTTATTAGGAGCTTGTAATTTTCAAACCCAGTTGAAATTCATAGGATGAGGGTTGGTGGGTCTGAAGGTGAGGGAATTAAGGTTGAGAGAAGTGTAGGCACTTCTAATAGTGAATTCATCATTGCTGGACAACCTCCAATGATAATCTTCACTTACGGGATATTGGGGAGGTAAGCGTTCTTGATCAGGCTTCTTCTAATATTTATAGGAAGGTCAAATAAAGAGCATCAAAATTCCACCCTCCACTAGGATGAGTAAAATCTGAGATCAGGGAGAGGTCTTCATTAAAATTTAGAGGCCCTTGAATAAGCTGTCTGGGGGTAGAGCTATTAGGGATTCAATGGTTTGTCAAATATCTAATATAATTAACCTTAATAGCTACCCATTGAGTGGCTTATCCGCAATGTTTATATCCCTCAAGGATGTTCTTTCAAGTTCTAGAGCATTGGCTTGTTCTAGTAGTTCTACAGTTCTTAGCAAGAAGGGTGGAAGCCCAAAGAGAGTCAGATTTTTTTTAAAAGCCTCCAGGAAAGTCCAGTTAGGATAGCTTTGTTTTTAATCTCTGCCTTTTGCATACCCAATCCTCCATCCTTCTTAGGCAAATAATGGTGTTCCAACCTACTAGATGCATTTTTTTTCCAGCAGTGCTTCCCCAAATAAAATTCTTTTGCACTTTATTAATATGGTTGGTTATTTTAGTAGGCAGCTTAATATATTGCATAGCATGATTGGGAATGCTACTAAAGGAAGACTTGGCTAGAGTAGTTCTACCAGCAATATTGAGAAACTTATTCTTCCATCCAGTCAATCTAGTATTGAGATTATCCAGGATAAACTGAAAATCAGCATTGGTAGGTCTATGATTTAGGATGAGAAAGCCTAGGTATTTTTCAAAGTTATGACTGACTTTGATGCCCAGACTGTATGTAAGGGTGGTGATATTGTTATTGCTGCAATTGTTATAATAAACAACCCTAGATTTAGCATAGTTTATTTTTTCCCTGAACTGCGGTTGAAGCTAGTGGGAGCATTGATAATGGTATTGCAGTTTTTGATATTAGCTCTAGCAAACAAGGTAAGGTCATCTGCAAAGAATAGGTTAGAAATTATAGGCCCATCTCTGCAAGTTGATATAGTAGTCCAATTAAGAATATCTATTTCATAGTTAATGATTCTATTGAGCCTTTCCATACATAGAATGAAGAGATAAGGGGACATAGAGTCTCCCTGTCTAATGCCTCTGGTGGGCTTAAAGAATTCAATTTTCTCTCTATTAACAAGGACGAATATAGAACTAGTGGATATGCAGGAGAGGATGAGCCTGAGCTTGATTAACTGTAAGTGAAAGTTAAAGTAGTGAAGAGTGTCCCTAATGAAAGACTATTCTAGTCTATCAAAGACCTTTTCTAAATTTATTTTGAGAATCATATTAGCATTCCTGTCTTTCATAAGATTAAACTGAGAATGTATTCTTGAACTATAATGGCATTATTAGCAGTTCTACCTGCTAGAAAGCTAGCTTGATTAGGCCCAATAATCTTTTGAAGGAAAGGCTTAATTCTATGGACAATGAGTTTAATAATGATCTTATATTGGGTGTTATAAAGTCTAATATGTTTAAAGTTTTTCAGCACAGTGACATTGACACACTTAGGAATAAGATAAAGGTAGGTTTGATTAATGTCTTCATCTATAGCCTAAGAGGAAAAAGTTTCTTTTACAGAATTGGATGATAGGGTTCTGCACTATGTTCTAGGATTTTCGGTAGAAGAAAGGGTGCACACCATCAGGCCCAGGTGCCTTGAAAGGCTTGAATGAGAAGACAACATTCCTAATCACTCTACTGGATAAAGGAGCTGAAAGAGTTTCATTATCATCCTGAGATAGGATACCCCTATTGGAAGGATTAGTGGTATAGCTTAAAGAGGAACCAAGATGTTCAGAAGTATAGAGCTTTTGATAGTACTTAGTGATGGTCAACTTAATAGCACTATCGTCATTAATCAAATTTCCCACATCATCTTTAAGAACTAAAATTTTATTCTTCTTCTATTCAAGGTGGAAATGTGATTTTTTTTTTGTATTAGAGTCTCTCTTAGGGAGCCAATTGATCCTAGATTTGAGTTTCCAAAACTCAGCTTATTGTCTAAGAATTTCATCATACTCTTTTTGAAGAGAGCCTTCTAGGTTTTGAAAGAAATGGATGTAAGGGTAGTGGTCTGATTCTTGGATCCCTTTAAGCCTAGCAATGATTTTTTTTTTCTTGTGAAAAATATTCCCAAAGACATTTTTGTTCCAGATAATAATGTTATGCTTGAATGAGTTGGTAGAGCTGGTAAGGTCTTGTGTATGATCAAAGTGATTCTTGACAATATTACTAAAGTCTGAATGGTTACACCATATTGTGTATGATCAAAGTGATTCTTGACAATATTACTAAAGTCTGAATGGTTACACCATATAGTTTCCAGTCTAAAGAGCTTATCTCTAGGGTTTAAACCACAATTGGTGAGATTAATTAGCAGAGGACATTGGTAAGAGTGAGTTCTAGAAAGGTGAGTAACAGTAGCATCAAGGTATAGATGAATCCAAGCATCATCACCAAAACACATATCCAGTCTCTCTAAAATAAGATCATTCCTTTTCCTATATCTTTTGTTAGTCCAGATGTACTTACTATCCTTGAACCCCAGATCAACAACCTTGCATTGGTTTATACATCCCCAGAAGGAGTTGGCTCTATTATAATTAATAGTATTACCCCCAAACTTGTCAGATACTCTAAGAATCTCATTAAAATCACCCCCACAAGCCAACTATAATTATCAATAAAGGTACTAGCCATGGTACACAACTAATCCCAAAGGATTTTCCTGTCAGACAAGTTATTACTAGCATAAATAGCAGATAAAAACCACTGATAGTTAGAGTTAATTACCTTAACAATGGAGTGGATGCCCTGGTTATTAACAGAAATGTCCTCAACCCTCAGCATGTTATCTTTCCACGTAATAACTAGACCACCAGAATTACCCATAGCAGGACTTTGAATAAGACGGTTAAAGCCCAGATGCTCAACAATATGCTTATGTTCATTCATCTTAGTTTCTAAGAGAACTAGCATAGCAGACTTATGGAGTGCAACCAGGGTAGTACAGTGCCTTTTGAATCCATACTATGGGCTCCCCTCGTATTCCATATGATGAAATTCATTAATAACATTTTGTGAGGTTTTGATATAGGTTTCTTGATGCCCTTCCCCTTCCCTTTCAGCTGGGCTATATTCCATTGAACATCCATAATATATTTCATTATGGTTGGATTTAAGACTGCTTCAAAGTTTCATGTCTTTGGCTCTAATGGGTATTTGATCCCTAGGTCATCTTTTGTCAGGAGTCTGGGACATAATACTATCAGCATCTCGCTCTTGGGGCCTTTGAATTCCACTAGATGGAGCTTTTCCAGTGTCATAGCATCTGATTTTGGGACATGTATGGAGGTCAGCATGGCCTCCAACTCTTTGTTGCTGTCCTTTAGGGCTTCTAGAGATTCCCTGTTGGGCATCTCTGATAGAGTCATGGTTGTGGTTACTATCGTGGTGGAGTCCACATGCATGGAAGGATTTTGGATGGGCTGATCCAGCTGAATGAAGGTGAGGTTCATGAGAGGTGATGTTAGATTGATGTAAAGGAAGAAAGGGGTGTCCTGAGTTACTTCCTTCATTAGAGCTGACAGAAGGTCTTGCCCTAGGTTCTCTTGAGTGGTCTGGTTCAAAGCTAGAAGTAGAGTTTGCATCTATACATTGTGGACGTAGTTGGCCATTCCCTGGTTCAGGTATATGGTGATTATGTGGGCTAGGAAGGATGTATTCTTGACTATTATCAGAACTTCATTGTCCTCCACTTTCGGGTTGAAGGCTATATAGCGACCCTGAAGACCCCATTTCAACCATGAAGCTAGTATATGATCTTGAGGGAGAGGAGAGGTAATGAATATTAGCTATTTTGGAGGCAGTGTTGAGTTGTCCGCCATTTTTGTCAGGTTGAACAATGTTAGGTAATGAGAAAGAAACTTCAGTCTCAGGAGAGAGATGGTGAAAAGTAGAGGGGCAAATGGTGCTTAAATCGTTTGAAACACCACTTGGAAGATGAGTAGCATTAAATGAAAATTCCTTATTTTTGTCAAGATCCATCACGTCTCTCTCAGTGTAATGATTACTCTGAGAGGTTAGCCTAATCAGATAGAGAGGAGAGGGTGGTTTAGACTGTAGACTTAATAGAGAGCAAATCAACTTGATGTGGGAATTGATGAGGTTTACTAGAACTGGAAGTAGATTGGTGGGAAGGACTAGTTGACTTAAGAGAGGGAGTCAAGATTTCTTTTCTTTTTATGGGATTTGTCAGAGTTCACTTATTGTGTGGATTCAACAAAAACAACATGAGTAGACACTGAGGCCGGAATTGCAGCTTTGGGTTGTTTATGAGATGAGCTAGAGAAATTAATAGGGGTTTTTGGGCCACTCCGCAGATGGGCCCTCGTACCACCATTGGGCTTACTACTGTTGGGTAGCTTGCTAAAGCCCAAACTGAAACCAGGTTGGTTACGGCCAAAGTTTCCAAAGGTCATCTGGCCCGTAGTAACAAGCTCTCTAGAAACCTCTGCCACCTCCTTTACCTTTTCTAGTGGGATCTTCACCGAAATGAAAAGAAAAAAAAAGAGTTTCAAGGAACTTACCAGTCTCCGCATCGTAAGATTTTACTTGTGTTGCTTGAGCTCTGGAGCTTGACATTTGGGGGGTTCCTTCATGGGAGGACTTTTCTTCCGTCTTGCGAAGTAGATTGTTTGCCATTCACTCTTGTCTTGATCTGCTGTTGGTAGTGGATTGTTGTTATGTTGTGGCTCTGGTACTGATTTTGGTTTAAATTCACAAGTGGAGATGATATGATCGATTTGCCCGCAACCTAAACACAAAATGCCCTCTCCTTCATAGATTAGGGCTTGCCTGTGTTTCCTAATTGTGATAGCAGTCTTGACAGGCTTGCTCAGACTGACTTCAACATAATGTCTTGAATACTTGCCTCGGAGGGTCAATGAGGTGCATGCATCAATTCCTTGTTCATAATTAAGATTGGAAATTTGAGAGGAACTTGATATTTCTTGATTGATTAGGATTGCATCCTTGTAAGTTGGTTGAATCAATTGGGATACCTTGGGCATCTTGTGAAACAGAAGAAAGGGATTGAATGGGTGGTTCTCCGAGTTTTCTCGGGTCATTCGTCTCCATAGCGTTTGATAGGGGTGGTTTGTTAAGTTATTCTAGTGAGAAGTCAGAGTCTCTCTCCCTAGAAGCCATTTGTCTATTCTTATAGAACTTGTAATGGTGAGAAAAAAAATTGCCCTCAGGCACAGGCGAGTTGATAAGTGACAAGGTGATTGGGGTACAACCACTCCGACGTCGCAGGTTCAAATCCGTGTGGTGACAGTCTTTGCTGAAATATTGCAAGGGTGTTCTTTGGGTTCGTGTCCCGTTGGTCCCCTCCCTTGCAGGGCTGCCACTCGCACATATCCCTCGATTTACATCCCACCTGGCCAAGGGACCTCTAGTACAGGTTGGGGGTTTCGCCTTCGGGACTTTCCCCTCACAAAGTTATGGTGAAAATTTTAATTTTGTTTTAAAATTAAATTGTCACTCTAATTTTGAATAATAAACATTCCCATCATATCCAATCTCTATTTGGTTTTAATCATCCTCCAGTAATATTTTTCATATTGTATATAATAATTTGTTCTTTTTACTGGGTGATTCCAATAATTTAAATGATGTAATACTTTATTGTTTTTTGGTTAATAATACTTTATTATTTATTACCTGATAGTAACATATAAATAGCAGAATTCCACACCTTATTATAATTTCAGTGCTTCAGTTTGCTTTTTATGCATTTCTTTTGTGGTGGAGTTTTAAACATTTTAATGTTGTTACAGATTCTTTCCTATTTAGGTGTTGGCGTGTTGCTTGGACAATTATAAAAAATTAAGAAGTTTTTCGGCGTTTCAATGAACACTTGTTTTCTACTATGTGTTTTTTCAGTGGGCTGGTTCGGTGAAAATAATGTGGGAAAATCATGTGTTATAGCACAAATTTTTCACTGAATGTCGATGGAAAAACCTCTTTTTATAGTAATGAGGTAACATGAAAACAGTTTCAAAATATTACTATGTTTTTGAAAATGGTAGCTCAAAGGAATTCTCTATTAGCACATGCAAAATTGTTAAGGATTCTGTTAGAGTAATTATGGGATATCCCATAATTATCTCTCATTTATTATAATTGATAATGTAATATACTGTAATTATTATGATTGTAATTAGTATCATATAATTTAGGTAAGGTAGATTAGTCTTTCATAATTTAAGCTTAGGATGATTGTATATATATTGTATATTTGAGAGAATATTAATCAAGGAATTAATTTTCCTACATGGTATCAAGAGTCAAAGATCCTTTGCCCTAATTCTAAACACTCCCACCGAATTCTCTCCCTTTCTTCTCCTAAAATTTTTGGCCCCCCTCTCCTAAAACCCTAAACTACTTCCTCCTCCACACAAAACCCTAGCCGAAACCATATTACCACCCCCTCGGCTAGCTTCTATCCCAAACCCTAAAGGTTTTCTTTTTCCACAATCAACACATCAAACACTACTTCTTTCATTCTCTAGTTTGATTTCTTGTGGACCAATGGCCGAAAAACAAACATTTCATCCCGCTCTTGCCATTAATAATGTTAAGAATTTTATCTCTCTAACTATCGAAATGGAAAAAAGGGCAGTATACCTCTTGGGCAGAACTTTTCAAAATTCATTGTCGCGCTTATGAGGTGATTAACCATATCATTCCGTCCGAGTCCCCATCGGATACCACTACGGTGGACAAGAAATTATGGTCTCGATTAGATGCCATAGCCCTTCAATGGATTTATGGCACAATTTCGAATGATCTTCTCCATACCATCTTAGAACCAAATTCTACGGCGCAACAGGTGTGGAACGGTTACAAAACATTTTTCAAGATAATAAAATTTCTAGGACAGTTTATCTTGAACACTAATTTACAAATGTTAAATTGGATGAGTTTTCCAACATCTCCGCCTATTGTCAAGAATTAAAGGTACTTGCGGACCAACTGTCCAATGTTGGTTCGCTCGTGACAAATCAAAGGTTGCTTCTTCAATTGATTGCGGGGTTGAATGAACAATATGATGGTGTTGCTACGTTCATTCAGGAAAGCAATTTGTTGCTCCCCTTTTACGAGGCCCGTTCGAGGTTACTTCTCGAGGAAACGCGGAAAGCAAAGCAAGCATCCTCGGGAGCAACCACCGCCGGAACCGCTCTCGTCTCCACTAACACATCTTTCACTGATTTGGAACCCCAAAATTCTGGTTCGGGGGGCTATGGTAATCGTTCTAATAATGGTAAAAATGGAGTTCAAACCGTAACAATAAAGGAAAAAATAATGGTGGAAATAGACGAGGAAGGGGAGGTGGCCAGCCTGTCGGCGGCAGTGGCCAGTCCGGGCAATGGCGGCAGTACCCACCGTGGTCCTGGGCCCCACAGTGGGCTTCCCCGCCTTGTCCATATCCGACCTCTTTGTGGGCGCCCGACCTCCCCCCTCTTCAAATCGCCGACCCGGTATTCTCAGATCTCGTCCACAACATGCGTTTGCGGCTCAAGCACCATCTTCTGTTGGTTATGCATCCACAGACATTGAACATGCCATGAATAACATGCATCTAAGTGTTCCCGATGAGTCATGGTACATGGACACAGGGGCTACGTCACACATGATAGCATCTTAAGGTAATCTCTCGTCTTATTATAATATGAGCAATAATAAAAATATCGTTGTCGGCAGTGAGCAGGAAATTCCAATTCGTGGTATTGGTCAGGTAACACTACCCTCCCTACACCCACCTTTACACTTGAAAAATGTTTTACATGCACCAAATCTAATTAAAAACCTGATCTTTGTTAGATGTTTTACAATTGACAATAATGTTTCTGTAAAGTTTGATCATTTTGGCTTTTCTGTGAAGGATTTTCAGACGGGGATGACACTTATGAGATGCAATAGCACGAGGGACTTATATCCCATCACTTTTATTTCCAAAAATAGCATGAACAAACCATCAACCTTTGCTGTCATTTCTCCTACTCTTGTTTGCCAATCTTGTGTGTTTGATAAACATGTTAAGCTTCTTTTTGCCTCTTCTAATTTTCATACTTATATGCCATTTGCTATTGTGCATTGTGATTTGTGGACATCACCCATTTTGAGTTCTGCATGTCATAAATGCTATATGCTCATTCTAGATGATTATTCAAATTTTTTGTGGACTTTTTCATTGGGACATAAATCACAAACATACACCATTTTAAAATAATTTAGTGTTTTTATCAAAACTCAATTTGGCAAAAGCATTAAATGTTTTCAATGTGACAATGGGGGGAATTCATAAATGCCCATTTTACTGATTTCTGTCACCAACATGAGATGTCTTTGCGTATTTCGTGTCCACATACTTCACCACAAAATGAGAAAGCCGAAAGAAAATTTCGAACAATTAATAATATGATTCACTTTCTTCTTGTGCATTCTTCCACACCACTAAAGTTTTGGCACCATGCACTTCAAATGGCTACCTACCTTTTAAATATTCTTCCTAGTAAATTGTTATCTAATGTCTCTCCTACACAAATGTTATATCATCGTCTCCCGTCTTTTACACATTCGAGAGTCTTTGGATGTTTGTGTTATCCTTTATTTCCATCTACTTCCATTAACAAGTTGCAGGCTCGTTCTACTCCTTGTGTGTTTTTGGGATACCCACAAAATCATAGGGGATATAAATGTTATGATTTGACGAATGGGAAGATTATTGTGAATTGGTATCACGTCCGTCTAATGTGAACATCATTTGGTCTATGTGGGTTTTTTGTCAAAGAAAAATTCTGATGGTTCTTTTGCGAGATACAAAGCTCGTCTTGTTGGTGATGGCAAGTCTTAGCATGTTGGAGTAGATTGTGGTGAAACATTCAGTCCAGTGGTTAAGCCAGCAACTATCCACACAGTTCTCAGCTTGGCTCTTTCCAAATCTTGGACCATTCACTAGTTAGATGTTAAAAATGCTTTCTTGCATGACAACTTACAGGAGACAGTATACATGCATCAGCCTCTGGATTTTCGCGATTATACCCGTCTAGATCATGTTTGCCTATTGAAGAAATCCTTATATGGTTTGAAACAAGTTCATGGGCATGGTATAACAGGTTTGCAGGATTTGTTTCCAAATTGGAATTCTCTCACATTAAGTCTGATCAGTCATTGTTCATTTATCGAAAAGGCGCTGACATGTCATATATCCTTTTGTATGTCGATGATATTATTCTCACAACATCATCCATTTCACTTCGCCAGTCCATTATGTCCCTTCTTGCAGCTGAATTTGCAATGAAGGACTTGGGTCCGTTGAATTATTTTCTTGGCATTGCTGTCTCCCAATATGCAGGTGGTCTGTTTCTCAGTCAAAAGAAATATGCCGAAGAAATAATTGCAAAGCAGGGATGTCATCCTGCAAACCTTCACATACTCCAGTGGATACGAAGGCGAAATTGAGTAATGATGCCGGAACTCCATACAGTGATCCTACCCATTATCGTAGCCTAGCAGGGGCCTTACAATATCTGACTTTTATAAGACTAGATATTTCCTATGCGGTTCAACAAGTTTGTTTACACATGCATGATCCGAAGGAAGAACATATGGGGGCTCTCAAGAGGATTCTACGGTATTTAAGGGTACTCTTCATTTTGGACTTCATCTGTATAAGTCCTCCATCTCGAGTCTTTCTACCTACACTGATGCGGATTGGGGTGGTTGCCCAGACACACGTCGTTCCACTTTCGGCCATTGTGTGTTCTTGGGTGACAATCTCATTTCATGGTCATCTAAACGTCAGTCCACACTCTCTCGGTCGAGTGCATATGCAGAATACCGTAATGTACTACTGGAGCTCTATTATCCGATTGAAAAGGCAACAGTGGTGTATTGTGACAATGTGAGTGCGATCTACTTATCTGACAATTCTGTTCAGCATCAACGCACGAAACACATTGAAATTGATATCTTATTTGTTCGAGAAAAAGTTGCCCGTGGTCAAGTCCGTGTTCTCCATGTACCGTCCCGTTATCAGATAGCTAACATCTTCACAAAAGGTCTTCCGCGCGTACTTTTTGATGATTTCAGGGACAGTCTCAGCATCCGAGAACCTCCAGCTAAGACTGCGGGGGACTGTTAGAGTAATTATGAGGATATCCCATAATTACCTCTCATTTATTATAATTGATAATGTAATATACTGTAATTATTATGATTATAATTAGTATCATATAATCTAGGTAAGATAGATTAATCTTTCATAATTCAAGCTTAGAATAATTGTATATATATTGTATCTTTGGGAGAATATTAATCAAGGAATTACTACAGATTCATCATCTGCTCAAATTAGTTAAACCACCCACATTCGTGAAAATTTATACAATCTCAGGCTACCCTGTTGGCAATGGCAAAGAAGTATAAACTTTAAATAAAAAGAGACTAAATAATGTTTTACAAATATTTAAGGGGAAATATATATACCTTTTAAAGGTTTCTTTAAATTTGTTTGGGATAGTAGTTATTTTGAATTTTGATCTCACAATTGTAAGTAAATTTTGATTTAGGTTTTTATGATATATGACTAATTAAGTACATTTAATTTTTAATGAATTAATTAAATATCATGGGTTTGGGTCCATTTAATGTAGGAAACATGTTATATTTAGATTATTTTTTAAAATTTATTACCCTCAATTATGAAGTAACATCATAAACTTAACATAATAATGAGTAATCAACTGGTGTAGTGTAAAAACAATTCGGTAAATTTTTAAATTTGTAAAAATTTACAAGTAGAGGAAATAGTAAGAATAAGAGTTGAGGATTAAATGTGCTAATTAGTTAAAAGTTACAAGGGGGTAGAATAAGAGTTTGTCAATTCAGGAACTACAATCGCGAATTTCCTACTTCTTCTTCATATTTATTTTTGGTGAATGCAGCAAGTTTATTCGAAAGATTAGAGAGAGAGATATAAGAATTTCGATTGAATTTAGTCTTTAAATCCATTTTATTTTAGCGGCTAAATTTACCTCCTATATATCTATAAACTATAGGTGATTTCGTGTGAAGTTTTATAGGGTAAAGTTGGCTGCACATGAAAATATTCACTCTACCTAGCCAAGTAGTTTAGCCTACTTTAATATTGAATTAAATTCTTTAATATCAGTGTCGTCAAAATTATTTGGTAGTTTTAGCATCACCTTGGGGACTAAAACGTCTATCGTATTAAACATTTGCTTTGTCCCTTAATACTATATAACTTCCAATAATATCTTTGGGACAAAAATACTAGAAAGAGACTGGTTCTTGTTATATCAATTAGCAAGGGGGAGGATGATTTTTACTCATTTTATCCATTCAGTTTACAATAACAACATGAAAAGTGAAATCCTACAAAGTGGGGTTTGGGGAGGGTAGAGTATACGCAGACCTTATTCTTACATTGGATAGTAGAGAGGTTGTTTCCGGTAGACCCTCGTCACAAGGACAAGCAAATCAAAGGAGTATAAAAAGTCATGGCAAAATATGGTAAAAGCATAGTAAAGGAATCTGGAAAAAAAGCGCAGTGACTATTACAAATTAATACGATAATCGAAGTATAAGAAGCAACAAATAATAGTAGCAATCGAAGGACAAGTAATTACAGGAGTAATACTACAACTAGTATAAATGGATAAGTAGGATAACGTCCAACTGTAACGACCCCTTTTAGGGACCGTGGTGGCACCTACACATTCCCGCCGGTAGGCGAACCACTCCCAATCATTCACATGATATATATATATATATATATATATATATATGGAAAAGCGGAAAGATAATAAAATAGACAAAAACTGTCTCATGATATAATGCGGAATAAAGTCTGAGAAAATAACAAAACTCCCAAAATCTGGTCAATCATACAAGAGCTCTAATAAATATGATACATGTCTGAATACGGCACGCAGGCCAAAACGAAATCTGATAACATAAGAGTCTGAACATGTCTCTCGATCACAAATAAAAGACAAGATAAGGATAAAATATCCAATACATGGCGGAGGTAGCATCTCATCCTGAATACTGAATGTATGCCCGCTCGGACTTACACTCGAGCTCGCAACTGGTAGTAGGATCAGTATCTGCAGCAGAAAAGATGCATCAAGTGTAGTATGAGTACACAACGTACCCCCGTAGGCATCATGGTAGTAGGATCAGTATCTGCACCTTCGGAAATCCCATTCGCCAAAGCAAAAACTCAACAGATTCCCAAACCCCGCTTCTGCGAGCTGACCTCCCCCCAAGGCGGACACACATGAGCGAACAGAGGTGCCACAGAGGTAGACACCAGACATCAGATCACAAGAAACACTCAATCTTACACCAAACACCTGAAACACTCCCGAGACCCCCCGGACACAAACCAGACATGCTCCCCCAAGGTAAACAGTGCTACGAATTCACTCGTATCCTTGAATTTCTCATTTAACTGAGCTAAGGCATACTTTTATAAAGAATCGTTAGGGAAAACTAAATATCCAAATTTCACAAATAGCACCACAAAATATGTCTGATTATCTCAAAAAATGGACCAATGACTCGACTAAGTCATAAATGATCCTCCGGAGCTACTAGAAGCAACGAAACTCGAAAATGAACCTATCTACTCAAAAGTCAACCTTGAGTCAAACTATCCAACTCTAAGATTTTTGTTTTGGGTTTTTCATATGAAATTCATGAAAATGGACTTCGGGATCCGTTCCACCCATCCTCACGCATCACAAACTCTACATAGAGTCTACAGAGAGGGTAAAATAGTTAAATAGAGGTCTCAGGATAAAAACAACTAGATGAGTCGTTACATCTGATACCAATTAAACAAACGTTCATCCTCAAACGGAGAAAAACGAATAGAGGAAACATACGAAAAGTAGTAAACAAGTCAGGATATCTGCTCTGCGTGTCGGTCTCTGTCCCCCCAAGTCACCTCCTGAACAGGATGATGCTTTCATTCAACCTTTACAGAAGCTATCTCTTTCGACCTCTACTTCCTCACCTGCCCGTCTAAGATAGCCACAAGCTCCTCCTCAAATTCCAAATTCTGGTCAAGCAATACGGAGTCCCACTGAATGATATAAGAACTGTCGGCATGATTCTTCTTCAGCATAGACATATGAAAAATTGGATAAATGTCTGAAAGACCTGGTGGCAGAGCCAACTCACATGCCACCTCCCCAACTCTCCCAAGAATCTCAAAAGTTCTAATATACCTCTAACTCAACTTCCTTCTATTGTCGAACCTCATCACACCCTTCATAGGTGAGACCTTCAGAAGAACTCTATCACCCACAACTCTCGGGGACTTTCTTAAATAGAGAACCTCATGTAAATACCATGGAATAAAGTTTGATCCTATTCATGGAGATTCCGTAACTATTCCAAAAATGGAAAGTTTGACACAACTGGTATCATGACAACTTTTATTCCTCCACATTTTAGCCTTCTGAGGCCCTACTATGTATTAAAATGTGAGTACCCTTTCATTCACATTTG
This sequence comes from Anisodus tanguticus, assembly GCA_034509755.1. Lineage (NCBI taxonomy): Eukaryota > Viridiplantae > Streptophyta > Magnoliopsida > Solanales > Solanaceae > Anisodus > Anisodus tanguticus. The sequence goes on along the minus strand of CM067551.1, from coordinate 19,008,811 downwards.
AAGGATGTAGGGGGTATACAACAAAAAAAGCATCGAAGGGGTCAGATCAGCATGTGTTACTAAAGAGTAGTCTGACTTCTCGGTGACCGAATAAGAGAGGTTCTAACCGCTGATGTCTAAGCTCTCAAGGACTCGAATTAGTCAACAAGAATGAAATCTAAGAAAGCTTAAGAATGAAATCTAAGAATGCTTAGGAATGAAATCTAAGAAAGCTTAGGAATGAATCTAGTGGAAATTTAGGTCTCTGTCCGCTTGGAATATTATTCTTTCCTCCTCGGTGAAAGAGGGCGCTTCAAAAATTTGGCTTTATAGTCTGTCTTGAACGGGCAAGTCTGCGCCCGACCATAGAAATGACCAAGCATGTACCTCTAATAGCAGAACTCCGTATTTCTTCTAAAGAATCTCCTAGTTGTTCCAGAGCAACTGGAAAGAGATTAACTCCAAGTCTCGAACCTTCCGGTCCGTATACTCCTTCTACCTGCTCTGAGCTGCTAGGAGCTTATTCTGGATCACCTTCACCTTCTCTAAGGAATCTCTCAATAGACCGGTACCCCAAGGCCGGACCTCAAATGCATCAAACCAACCAATCAGAGATTGACATCTTCTATCATACAAGACCTCAAACGATGTCTATATCAATACTGGAGTGATAGCTATTATTGTACGCGAACTCTGCTAAATGTAAGAACTGATCCTAATGACCACCAAAATTGATCATGCAAGCTCATAACATATCTTTCCAAAACCTAAATAGTTCACTTGGACTAACCGTCAATCTGAGGATGAAATGTTCTACTAAGATCTATGCGAGTACCCAACTCCTTTTGCAAAGTCCGCTAAAAATATGAAGTAAAATGTGTCCCCTGGTCTGAGATGATAGAAATAGGAACTCCATGAAAATGAAACATCTCACGAATGTAGATCTTAGCCAACTTTTATGCATTATAAGTTGTCTGGACCAGAATGAAATGCGCGGACTTGGTCAACCTATCAACAATGGCCTAAATAGCATCAAACTTGCTAAAGTCTTGGGCAATCCCATGACAAAATCCATGGTAATCCTCTCCCACTTTCACTCGGGAATAGGCATCCTCTGAGACACACCATCGGTCGCTGGTGCTTATACTTGACCTGCCAACAATTCTGACACCGACACACAAACTCAACAATGTATCTCTTCATCCTCCCTCACCAATAGTGTTGCTTCAAGTCATGGTACATCTTAGTAGCACATGTATGAATCGAATACCTAGAGTTGTAGGCCTCATCCATAATTAATCCGGTCAAATCACCCACACGAGGCACACACATTCTATTCTTAATCCTCAAAACCCCTTCACCATCAATCACCGCCTCCTTGACTTCTCAATTCATCACCTTATCTTTGATTTTGCACAACTTCACATCATCATTACTGGTGAGTCCGAATATGATCCAAAAGAGACGACCTCACCTCTACACAAGCCAGAATCCTACTCGGATCTGAAAAATCAAGGCTTACAAAATGGTTGGCTAGAGACTGGACCTCCAATGCCAAAGGATGCTCAGAACCAATCAAATGAGCTAAAATTCCCATATTGACTGTATTTTGGCTCAAGGCATCCGCCACCACATTGGCATTATCAGAATGGTATAAAATAGTCATGTCATAGTCTTTCAATAACTTCATCCACCAATGGTGCCTCTATCAAATCCCTTTGATTAAACACGTGCTGAAAACTACGGCGGTCGGTTTACACCTCATAATGAACGCCATACAAGTAATGCCTCAAAATCTTTAGAGCAAACACAACGGCAACCAACTCCAAATCATGAACATGGTAATTCTTCATGTACACCTTCAACTGCCTCGATGCATAAGCAATAACCTTACCCTCATGCATCAACACACAACTCCACCCAATCCTAGAAGCATCACAATACACAGTAAAGTCCTTTCTCTTCACCGGAAGGGAAAACATCGGGGTTGTGATCAAAAGAGACTTGAGCTTTTGAAAGCTCTTCTCACACTGGTCAGACCACTAAAAAACACCTCCTTATGAGTCAAACACGTCAGGTGGGAAACAATAGAAGAGAAACCCTTGACGAACAGGTAATAGTAGCTTGCAAGACCCATAAAACTCCGAATTTTTGTCACAGAAGTCGATCTAGGCTAGTCCATGTGATACGATTGGACTTGAAATAAATGTGGAATTAAAGAATACAAAGTAAGATAGATTTGATAGAAGAATTAAAGGTGGGAATCGAAGAAACAAAGGACTGAAATCAAGTAATTGAGCACAAACCAAGAGAGAAGAGACTTGAACTTATGCTTGAATTACCAACTTGGATATATTCAAGAGAGGTCCAATTGAAGAGATTAAAGGAATAATCCTTTCACTAACCCTAAGCTACAATCTAGAAACTAGAGAATCACTTTCAATTAATATTCATCAAAGATACATAATGAAATAATAAAAGTAGTATTTATACTAGATAGGCTAAGAAGACTAATTGTATTATAAAAATACTCTTAATGAAGTAAAGGCCTTGTCTGGTTTCTTAGGGATGATAGAAGCATATTGCAAAAATAGTCTTTTTGTATAAATAACCTCTTCCACCAAGCTATCTTCCATATCTTAATTGTGGTTATCTTGGAGTCTACATCCCAAATGATCATCCAAATTTTGTATGCCCTCTTATGTGGACCTTCAAGGGCCTCCAAAGGCTCTATCTTCATCATCAAGGGACATTTGGCGTGACAATACCCGTTTGAAGCTCCATCCACAATCTTAGCCCTCATAATTGCCCATGAGCTTCCTAAGATCATATCATCCCCCCTTCTTGAAAAGAATTCAACCTCGAATCCGAACCTTGTAAGATCATAAGAAGGAAATACAAAAACAATGATCTCAAAGCATGCGAGTTAGTGTAAGAATGAACATAACTACCAATATGCCAAGGATGCACAAACTTGTGGTATAACCAAGCATCAATCACTCTTATAAAGAACAATCTTTGAGAACATGGCTACTCTAAATATAATCATCAAATGCAAATAGATAGTAGAGAAAAGATGTACGCAAAACAACGTCGACTATAGGATCTTCACAAGGAAGATCACTATTAGACTCAAATCCATATCCAAGTATACACTTACAAGTTGGAACACACAAATAAAGTAGTGTCACTAAGTAAGCAAGTGTCACCCTTTTCCCCAAAATAATTCTTCCTAACAAATATGCTATGTCCCTCTAAGATGAGGTTTTCATCACAATGGGGGAGGTTAGAAAGACAAAGATATACCCCAATAGGACCCCTTCCAATATAAGATGCACTCCCAACACAAGCATGAGTGTCACTATATGTAAATAAATAGTAAAGAAAGGTGTCACGCAAAACAATTTCTTTTTCTATGGTGTCTTCCAATAAAACTTCACTATGAGGTTCAAGAGTAAGATTAAGCATTCTACTAGGAATTTGGACACATAAAGGAGTGACATTTTGTAAACAAGTTTCACATTCTTTTTCAAGACACTTCTTCCTTGTAAGTAAATTATCATCCCCCAAGGGAGGATCATCCTCATAGGAAAGGGCAACATCATCCTATAATGGGTACTCATAGATTTGGTGACTCCCAAATGTGGCTACATCTATCACACCATAAGACATGTACCCATGCACATCATCATCAACAATCATGTCACTATCAAACAAAATATTATCCTTAAGGAAAGAATAATCAACTAAAGGGTGTGAGTGAAGGCATGCAATGTCACTCTCTGAAGGATCAATGTCATGACTCTCTGCATGACACACAATACTATCATAATCTTGATTCTCATCAAATATCAATAAGGTAAGATCAGATGACACATTTTTATATGTGTGAAAAATGGGTGGTGTGTCATACTCATTCAAGTGACCAACTTTATCAATATCATCACTAAATGGAGGTTCATTAAGCACATCATGAAATTCCTCGAATAGTGGATTAACATTATAATTAAGTCGATCGACACAAACATCAACACTAGTTGGTAGCATTTCAAGCTCACAAGAATTGGCAACAAGACTACCACGATTAAAGTCAACTAGTGTGTGAGCAATTCTATTACATGACAATGTACTATCATTAGAACCACATGTGTACACACTAGGTGGACACAAATTAATCTTGCAGGAAGAGTCAATTTGGTCATCAAAAGGATCAACTAGCGTGTGAACACTCCCAACAAGAACATCATCATTACTCAATAAAGAGTCATTATGCTCCACACGAGACAAAACTTCATCCCTACTCAATCAGCCATTAGCCATAATTTGTTGCTCCAACTTCAATAGAGTGTAAGGATTAGCTTTATTACTCTTTAGCTCATGCACATAACCTTAGTTACCTCGATCAAGTGTCTTGTCTTGGAGTTCCTCTTTTGAAGCGGTTTGGGTTACTTCTCTTCCCAAAAAGACTTAGGATTTTTTTTTAGGGCTCATCCCTATGAGTACCTATAAAAGGACAAAAACAACTAGAATAAGTAAAAAGGTTAGACAAGGGATGGGCTCCCAAAATGCCTTTCGAAGGGTTAGGATGACCCTTCACTTCAATTTTCTATTTGGCTCCTTGGACGTTAGCGACTAACTTCTCCTTGTTCACCTCCTTTGTATGGACCTCTTATTTTCCAACCTTTGCCTTCCTTGCTAATTCTAACATATGTGAGTAATCGCCTTTCACTTTCAAAGGTGTTAAGGGCCAAAGAACATGTCTTTGACCTCTCAATGTGATGGTATACTCGTTAGTACTTCTATCATGTATAGCTCTTCTTTCAATTCTCCAATGTCACCCAAGAAACAAATGACAAGCTCTCATAGGTAGGACATCGCAAAGTACATCATAGTACTTGCCACTTCAAATTTTACCCAAGCTTGCTTTGAAACTTTTGATTCAACACAATTTTACAACCTTCGAAGTCTATTGGGTTGGTAATGGTCTTGAGTTGGCAACTTCAAATACTCAACTAAGGTATAGCTTACCACATTAATGACACTATCCTCATCAATGACCATAGGCCCAACACTACCTTCAACCTTGCACTTTGCAATGAATAGGTGCTTTATTTCTTATACAAGTTGAGCCATACACATTTCATCACATTCATGACACTCAACAAAATGATTACCCATAATCACCATACTCAATCCACTATCACACCAATGTACTTCATTGTTAACACAGACTTCACGACTAGGCACCACTTGTTTAACATTCCCATTTCTCCAATCATGATATTGAGAGTAAGTCATATTTTCATGTGGGCAATAAGTACTATACGTCTTCTTACTACAAGTAGGCAATGTAAAGCCTCATCTTCTCATATGACACCTCCATTCCCCTTAAAAATGCATACATACAACCTTGATTAGGATACGATTTAGGATAAGACGATGAAGATGAATAATTGCTACAAGATCTCTCATATTCGACATATTCAATATCACTATCTTCATGGTCATACCCCTCACAAGGCATATAATCACAAGAACTATCAAGCTCATCACGACTTTCACTCTCATAAAATTCAAGGCCAATTGATTCACAAGGAAAACACATAAAGTGTTGTACCTCACGTTGTCCTCATATTCATGATGTGTTGCATAGGAACCTTCATCTTCACCATAGTCGTCCTCATACGATTCTCCTACTCCTCCTTCTCCGTCATAAGATCCATGTGAACCATTGACCTCATAGTCATTCCCAGAGTAGTAGTACTCTTCACCATATTGTTTAAAGCCGTATTGACCATCATCGACTTTATAAGATCCATCATCACCATGGTCATACCCTCAATCACTATCTTAGCCTCCCATTTTATCATTACAAGGATCTGAGGCTATCGACGACATGATTCCTTATAACTCATCTTTTTGTACCTACAAAATGAGCAAACAAAGTTAGTAGTAAGAGTTTCCCACCAACGCTCGTATTTACACTCGTTTGTGCTTGGCTTGTACCACTCTATTATTCTCACCGCTCTGGCCTTTTTCTCGCTCAATGGATTGTCCTTAAACTCGTCAAGAACCTACAATCTCAAATAATACCAAAGTAGTATCCAAGCATCGGTTTGGAATGGAAGTTATGTGACACTAAGAACGGATAACCAAAGCAAACGGACAAGAGTCAAACAATTCATAACGAAATAAAAGAGAAAAACACAAAAGAAATTGACACGAAATGAAAATTCGGACTCAAGAACTAGTTAATAATCAAGTAAGAACAATTACTAATTGTTAATTAGCTTAGAGGATTAAAGAAATGAGAAGGTTAAGAAGAAAAATCAATTTTCAAAGCTTAGAAGTTTTTTTTTTTGGAAATTTGGGATGAAATTCAAGAATTAATTAGCAAACAAGTAGGTTTAATTACTTGTTGTTAATTATTAAAAGTAATAAAGTATTATAAATATGATAAGAAATCAAATCGGGAGAAGTTTGGGCGAAAATCGGGTAGAAAACGCCCAAAATAAGGGCTGAAAATAGGGCAGTTTCAGCCCTATGAAGTTACTGTTCACGCACTGACAGGGCATGTTTGGGCCTGCCCTGCGCGCGTGGCAGTGACTGACTGGACACTGACGCTGACGTGGCTACTTACTGGTGCTCTGTTGGCACTGACGTGGTAAGATATATTTGATAGAAGAATTAGAGGTGGGAATAGAAGAAAGAAAGGATTGAAATCAAGGGAGAAGAGACTTGAACTCATGCTTGAATTACCAACTTGGATACATTCAAGAGAGATCCAATTGAAGAGATTAAATGACTAATCCTTTCACTAACCCTAAACTACAATCTAGAAACTAGAGAATCACTCTCAATCAATATTCATCAAAGCTACATAATGAAATAATAAAAGTAGTATTTATACTAGATATGCTAAGAAGACTAATGACTATTATAAAAAAATACCCTTAATGAAGTAAGGGTCATGTTTGGTCGTCTTTTTAGGGATGATGGAAGCATATTGCGAATATAGTCTCTTTGCATAAATAACCTCTTTCACCAAACTATCTTCCATATATTGATTGTGGTTATCTTGGAGTCTACATCCAGCGATCATCCAAATTCTGTGTGCCCTCTTATGTGGACCTTTAAGGGCTTCCAAAGGCTTTATCTCTATTATCAAGGGACATGTGGTGTAACAATACTCGTTTGAAGCTCCATCACCAATCTTAGCCCTCATAATTGCTCATGAGCTTCCTAGGATCATATCACCCTAACTGCCTTTATCTTCTTTAGGTCAACCATAATCTCATCCTTGGACACCACGTGCCCCAAGAATGCCACAGAACTCAATCAAAACTCACACTTCGAGAACTTAGCGTACAACTTCTTATCCTTCAATAACCCAAGGACTACTCTCAGATGTTGTTCATGGTCCTCCCAACTTTTTGAATATATCAAGATGTCGTCAACGAACACAATCACAAAAGAATCCAAATACGATTTGAATATCCCATTCATCAAATCCATGAACGTTGCGGGGCATTGGTAAGCCCAAATGACATCACCGAGAACTCATAATGACCATAACGAGTTCGGAAAGTTATCTTGGGAACATCCTCGGCCCGGATCTTCAACTAATGATACCTCGACCTTAAGTTAATCTTCGAAAACATAGAAGCACCCTGAAGCTGATCGAATAGGTCATCAATACGAAGGATCAGATACTTGTTTCTGATGGTGAACCTTGTTCAACTGTGTGTAATCAATGCACATATGCATGATGCCATCATTCTTCTTCACGCACAAGATATGATCACCCCTTAGAGATACATTCGATTCAATGAAACCCTTACTCAATAAATCCTTAAGCTGCTCCTTCAACTCTCTCAATATTGATGGAGACATATGGTGCAGAGGAATAGAAATGTGTCGAGTACCCGGCTCGAGATCAATGCAAAAGTCAATATCCTTGTCTGATGAAATACCTGGTAAATTTGAAGGGAAAACGTCGGCAACTCACTAACTACCAGAACATACTCAAGGGGAGGAGTCTCCGCACTCGTATCCCGAATATGAGCTAGGTACGCCTAGCAACCCTTGTACACCAACTTCCTAGCCTGAATGAAGGAAATAATATTCTTAAGAGCAGGATTGTGAGCGTCTCTCCACTCTAACCTTAAAACTCCAGGCATCGCTAACGTGACTGTCTTGGAATAACAGTCCCGAATCGCATGATACGGTGATAGCCAATCTATCCCCAGAATAATATCAAAATCAACCATGTCTAATATGAAGAAGTCTACCCAAGTATCATAACCCATAAAAGTAATCAAGTAATGTCGATAGACTTGATCTATGACCACAGAATCACCGACCGGTGTAGACACACGAATAGAGACATCAAATATATAACATCATATATCTAAATTACCAGAAAAGTAGGCAGACACATATGAAATGTAGACCCCGGATCAAATAACACTGAAGTTGACCGATGATAGACTGAGATGATACATGTGATAACCGCATCTGATGCCTCAACTTCTGGTCTACCCCAAAAAGTATAACAATGAGTGTGTCCTTCATCGGATTGAGTACTCTACTAGCCACTTAGGCCCGAACGAGCTCCATCTCTCCCCGACTAGGATCCACCAAGACCGATCTGATGGCCACCATGGCCTGACTGAGATCCTCCTCGACTAACCCGACCACCACCCTTAAATGGTTGTGCTGGGTACTGGGTGCAAGAGATGCATTCGATACAGATCTGGGGCAATCTCTCCTGAAATGCACAATCTCACCACAAGTGTAAGAAGTCCTAGCCGATAAGGGTTATTGAATAGATATAGAATATATCGAACTATCATGATCAGAATACCAAGACTGAGAACCCATTGAAGACTAGCCCCCATCATAATCGCTCCCTGTAGAGACACCTTCGATAATCTGAAGGGCTGCCTGAACTGGTCGCCCATGCTTAGACTGCTGATATCTACCATGCTGTCCATAACCACGAGGATTATATCCGCTAAACTATCCTTGTTGCCTCACCCTCTTATCGGACTCATACTTGTGCCTTTCCCTCACAGACTCCACCATCCTCGTATGCTAAACTACAGTCTCAAAAGAATCCCCAGCTGCTACTAGCTGCAATGTAGCCAACTGAAGGGGAATACTCAAACCTCTCACAAAGCATCTCACTTTATTTGCCTCTGTTGGTAGAAACGGCGCTGCATAGCACGATAAGGTGTGAAAATGAGTATCACAATCTACAACTAAAGAACCCCTCTGCTCAATCCTCTGAAACTCATCACGCTTTATCAGACACAAGCTAAGAGGCACATACTTCTCCAGAAATATGGCATAGAACCTAACCCATGATAGTGGAGGCGACCCCACTGGTCGACAGTCAATATAAGCTCTCCACCATTATTTAGCATCTCTCAAAAGTTGAAGGGCCACAAAACTAACCCGTGTGACTCGATGATACCCAATGTATGCAACCTCTCATGGCTACTCATTATAAACTCATAAGCATCCTCCTCTGGACAACCATAGAATACCATAGGCTTTATGTCTGAAAAGTGCTCCCAAATCTTTCGCTCATCGCATATCATATTTGTCCCAGCAATCGGCTAAGGACCAAACTCTAGAGTAGGAACCTCATCAACACGGGGCACTGACATCGCCGTTGGCTGAACCCTAGGAGTACGAAACTCGGGAGTTTAAGTCTGTCCCTCTCCCACACGGGTCTGAAAACCACCCGGAGTAGTCGGATACACGCCCGCATGGTAAAAACTATCTAGAACACTCAATAATATGATCAACGTGTCCTGCAGAATCGGAGTAGCAATAAATCTAGGTTGATCCTGGGATGGCCCCATCTCTTCTTCAAGTAACTCATCCTGAGGATCAATAACCCGCTAAGAGGAGAATGATCTAGCATGAGTCTGATCGACTCTATGTGCCCCACCCCCGAATTGGTGCAGCTCTTCAGGCTCTACGTCGGCCTCGAGCACGTCCTCTACCATGACCGCGCACTGCAGGTGCCAGTGTCTCCTCTCTCGCTATGTCGGCATGAGTCCTCACCATCTGTGAAAGAATAGGAACAAAGTTCAGATACCAATTTAATTCAACTTAGCACGAAAGGAATGAAGAAAGTGAAATTCCTAAATGTCCCACGGCTTCTCGAAGATAAGTACGGGCGTCTCCGCACCGATCTGCGAGACTCTACTAGACATTGCTCTTGTATCCAAGACCGTTTAACCTAAAGGTTTGATACGAACTTTGTCACGACCCCTTTTAGGGATAATGGTGGCACCTACACATTCCCATCGGTAGGTAAACCACTCCCGATCATTCACATTATATATAAGGAAAAACGAAAAGATAATAAAATATAAAAAAATTGTCTCATGATATAATGCGGAATAAAGTCTGAGAAAATAACAAAACCCCCAAAATCTGGTCAATCATACAAGAGCTCTAGTAAATCTGATACAAGTCTGAATACGGCACACATGCCAAAACGAAATCTGATAACATAAGAGTCTGAACATGTCTCTTGATCACAAATAAAAGACAAGATAAGGATAGAATATCCAAGGCATGGCGAAGGTAGCACCTCACCCTGAATACTGAATGTCTACCCGCTCGGACTCACACTCGAGCTCATAAGCTGGTAGTAGGATCAATATCTGCACCAGAAAAGATGCAGCAAGTGTAGTATGAGTACACAACGTACCCCCGTAGGCATCATAGGCCGACAATGATGGAAGATACATAAAAAGAGATAAATATCTAAGTCTAATCACGCATATACTATTCGTTAATATAAGGCTTACATACATACAAGGACATAATTCTTAACAAAGCAAGACTTCCAACACCAACCTCAGGCCCACATTGCCAAGACTCAAACTTTAATATTCAAAAGGAATCAATACATACTAGGTAATCGTATCCTTAAGTTAATTGGAAATCTATACCCATTTGGACCTTCAATTGAACTATATACAAAAAACCTCAATTTGGAACCCTAGAATTTCTCCCTAATTTAAAGAGACTTCCATAATCAAATTAACCCTCACAACATGATAATCTAGCATATTCCATCACTAATTCATAACATTTGAAATAAACTAATCCATAAACACCCATTTAATCAAGGATACAACTCTCTTATTCTCACAAGAACCTATAACTCATCTTCTCCAATTTACAAGAACATAATAACATAGTTAAAAGACCTTAAATCATGAAACAAAAAACATAAATGGATGAAAATATTTGCCTCAAAGATGAATTTGCTCTTAAACTTCAGAAACTCTCCCCTTGCAGTTCTAACTTCGAGACTTTCTATTTTGGGAAAATGAGACGGACCTAGGGAATTTAATATGACACCTGATTCAGCGATTCTGCCCTAGCGGAATCGATCTCGCTGGCGCGGACTCGCTCCCACAAATAATAACCTAGCTGGGGCGGTGTCACTTGACACCTCACTTCTGAGCAACAACAATCCCAACTCCGCAGAGGCGCACCCGCCCCTGCGGAAATCCTATCCACCAAGCAGAAACTCAGCAGATTCCTAAACCATACTTCTACGAGCCGGCTTCCCGCTGAAGCGAACACGCATGAGCGAGCAGAGGTGCCACCGATGCGGACACTAGACACCAGATCACAAGAAACGCTCAATCTTCCACCAAACACCTGAAACACTCCCGAGACCCCCCGAACACAAACCAAACATGTTCCCCCCAAGGTAAACAGTACTATGAACTAACTTGTTCCCTCAAATTTTTCATTTGATCGAGCTAAGACATACTTTTCTAAAGAATCATCTGGAAAAACCAAATATCCAAATTTTCACAAATAGCACCACAAAATACGTTCGATTGTCTCGGGAAATGAACCAATGACTCGACTAAGTCATAAATGACCCTCCGGATCTACCGGAAGCGACAAAACTCAAAAATGAACTCATCTACTCAAAAGTCAACCTTGAAATCAAACTATCCAACTCTAAGATTTTAGTTTTAGGTTTTTCATCCGAAATTCATGAAAATGAACCTCGTGATCCATGACACCCATCCCCGCGCATCACAAACCCCACATAGAGTCTACGGGAAGGGTGAAATAGTCAAATAGAGGTCTCAGGCTAAAAACAACCGGACGATCGTTACACCAACTATCTACTAACCTTCTACCCTAATTTGTATTCTCCATAACCTCCTATCTAAAGTACGTCAAAATAGCCAAAGTTCATTAATCTTTTTCCTTTTTTGGCTAGTGCAAAAACATATGATTGTCAAATGGTGGAGTATTTTATACTCCATGTTTGAAAAGGGAGGTATATGAAAAAAAGAAGAAGATAAATATTGAGAGAATAATGTTCAAACTAAATTAAATTAGTGCTTTCATGTAACGTGATGATACCAAGATATGGCCCCCGAAAGAAAAAAAGATTACTCCTATTATGATTTGTGGATATTATTGAAAAGATTCCAATGGCTGTACCGAAAAAACATGTACGATACTTATTAAACTTACTCAGTAGATCCAAAATTTCTGTAGTTATATCAACGATTATATAAGCCAAATAAATGATCTGTAAAATTTCAATAGTCACAATTATTGACCAATATGGAGTAAAAACTAAAATAGAGCCGTTTCCATTTGTCTATTCATAGTTATCTTTTTCTTTTTTCTTTGTGAATACTACCCAATAAAACTTTCGAATTTCTTTTACGTAGCAATTTCTCATGTTGTGCAACTCCAATCAAATATATGTTTCGTCTGTCGCATGGTTTGGTTATAACTAATTATAAGTAAGTTGTGTGGTTTTCCCTTATATTTCCTGACATAATGAAATCTTTGGATGTCTTCAAATAATTAAAGAAACGAGAAAGAGTGTAGTTATTTCATTATGGTAACTTCAAATAAGAAAATGTGGCCTCTAGTTTGTACCTCTACAGATATATAGGTTTCACATTGCAGTTTATAACTCTCAAGAATCATAAACGGGAATGTGAAACCTATGTAATGTATGACCATGTATATATAATGTTATCAGTGGCAGAGTCAAAAAATTTGTAGAGGGTGTTCGAATTTTAAAGAAGTAATAAATAGGAGTAATATATATGTTAAGGGTGTTCAACATGTAATATATATCTATAATATGTAATAATTGATATATCTACACAATATAATTTTTCGTCGAAGGGTGTTGGGTGAACACCCTTGCTAGGTTGTGGCTCCACCGCTGAATGTTATCTCTCGATGTAGGGTGTTGGAATGAACTACTTCCGTTCCTCTAGTTTTGCCCTGAGTACAGAGGTAGATAATGATATAGGAAGACTCTGTTTAAGAATTTTTTTCATTAGTACGGCACAAGAGGAAAAAAAACAGTGCACTTATTTTTCGTGTTTAAAGTAGGAGTAGTCAGTTGTTTTAAAATGGTGGTTGAGTTTCAGGGGTTTGAAAAGTGAAGAAATAGAGCCAGCTGATACTTTTCTTAGAATTTCACTTGTAAAATTTGAAATTCAATTCCATGATATTGATTGTTTGCAATTACATAGGCTGAAAATTGTAATTTTTACCCCTGAGAAGTGGCTACTTTAACACTTTCACCTAAGTATTCTACGGATTTCCCTTCAAACGCACTGGTCTTTAATTTTTGCCCCTCATATCTGAGGTCTTTAATTTTTTATTTTTGCTATTTATTTAATGAAATATCCAAATATGCTTCGGTCGATATAAATTCTGTAGCATTTTTATCTTCAGCGACATAAGTTGTGTAGTATTTTTCAAATTATGTTGAGTGTTGAAAGTTTTTCCTTTTCCGGCATTATTTGTGTGGATGATACATGTTGAAGCTAAACGCTAACGATGCCGAGTGAAATCTGAACTTATGCTTTTTTTTCCAGATTATGTTGAAAGTTTTACCTTGTCCGACATAACTTATAGGATGTTATGATACATATATCGAAGGTAAACGCTAACTATGTTGACATAAATTTAATTTATGCCGCGCCAAAAATGGTGAAGAACAATAATTAAAGATCACAAATTTGAGAGGCAAAAATGAAAGACCACCCTGAAACAAGATCATTTGTGCTAAAAACCCAGGATTCTACTATTCTTTCATCTATCCATATAATGGGCCAAGTCCACCGTGGGACGGACTATACCTTGTTTAAGCCCCAGATCATTGGATAACAATCAAGTTCTCCTCTTGGAGACCGAAAAGGTTCGGAACCCTCTTAAATTTAGAACTCAAGCGATGGCAAATAAATAAATAAATAATTGTTTAATTGGCTTGCAGTTTCTTTTTCATTCTATTTCAAAGAGAGTGATATTTTTTTATATTTAGAAATAATTTATCTTTAAACTTTTCAATTTGCTCTTAGTAAAATAATTTATAATGACACAAACATTTATAATTTGTTTTAGATCACAAGTTTTTTTTAAAATCTTTTTTTTTAAACTTCATACTCGGTCAAAGAACATCTCATAAGTTGGGATGAAGAGTAATAAAGAAGCTCCCGCCGCGATTGTAATGATAAAAAGTTATTTGACATTTTTACTAAGTAATGAGGTAAACTATATTTGGACACACAAAATCTATGCAGAAGCAAAAAAGAGAGAATCTAGGATAACAGGTGTTTTTCTAGAAAGAAATCAGTACAAGTCTTTTGACCGGGGTTGACTGTTTTTTCTGCTTTGTTTGTTCTGAGCCGAGGGTCTCTCGAAAACAACCGCTCTACGTACCAAGGTAGAGGTGTATGGTCTGCGTACACTCTACCCTCCCCAGACCCCACGTTGTGGGATTGCACTGGGTATATTGTTGTAAATCAGTACAAGTCTATTTCCACCAAAGGTCGTGGTGAGGGTGAAAATTACCTCTTTGGTCTCAACTTCAAGTCCCGAGAATGTAACCACCTTTGATAGAGAGCGTTTTACCCTTCAAAATGAAACTTCCCAGTGCAAATCTGGACTAATCGAGCACCAATGCGAGTATCAGACATCTGGTGAAAACCAAAAAAACAATAGCGTCTGTTTCTTTGCATCAAGCATCCAACCTCATCACTCCAGGATCAGTCAAGGCAAAAAATAAGATTATGCTTTGTACAGGAAACATTTAGAATTTGGGACAAAATTGAATTACATGTGATGAAGCCATAAATAGGTGAATAGTCCTGCACACACTTGACCCCTAAAGGAGAAGGGGAAGTAAGACTGTAAATCTACTACTACTACTACTACTACTACCTTTTTAATGGAAGTTACAAATTAAAGGTTTTCACCTTCAGTTGCGTTCTGACCTGCCTCCTCTCCTACCACCATAACGCCCACCACCCCTGTGATTTCCTCTCCGACCACCAGAATGACCGCCTTGATTGAAGTTTGGAATGCCATTCATATAGCCAGGACCCCCAGCATTTGGTTGTGAATTATTGTTCTGTCCTGATTGTGGCACATTCGCTGGTACCTGACCTCCAAAATTATTGTTCTGTCCTGATTGTGGCACATTTGCTGGTACCTGACCTCCAAAATTATTGTTCTGTCCTGATTGTTGGACATTCGCTGGTACCTGACCTCCAAAATTCATGGGTGTATGAGTAAATTGGCCTGGTAAGCCCATTGGCAAAGGTGATTGACCAAAAATATTTTGTCCCAAGGCAGGCCACGGTGCAAATGATGGCCCTGCACCAAAATTCGGTAGTCCACCCGGGAACATAAAGCAAGACGGAAGAATTGGATTTATTTGTTGCTCAAAAGGTAATGCATTTGGCATAGGCATTTGAAACATTTGCTGTGGATGACTTTGTTGGAGCCATTGCATACCCATATTCGGCAGTCCGTTAGGAAAGCCCATATTCTGGGGCTGCCGATAAGGTATTCCATTATTCCAAGTTCCATTTGACGGTGCTGCTAAGCCAGGGGAATTTTCCATATGAGGGAATTGAGGGACTAATGGAGGTCTAATACTCTGTCCACGTCCTTGAAGAGAGGCGTTTGGACGAACGCCTTGACCCAGTGGAGCAGCAGCAGGTGGGATAAAACGTTGACTTTGGTCAACTGATGGCTTACCATTTTCACCTTGATCATGTTTCCGGTTCAGAGATCGATTTTTGAGATTCCTTTTGTCCTTGTTCTTGTTTCCAGGTTTCTGCTCATTTGTGGCGCCCCTCTTTTTCATTTTCAGCATTTTCTTGTACTCAGCCTCCTCCTCATCATCTGAAAATTCGTCCTCGGACACCTCTTCATCATTTTCACCAGATGCATCATACCCTTTCTTGTAAAGACTGTTGTCATTTAAGATATGATTTGAAAATTCAGGGACAAAAGAGATCAAGGTGCCTGGCTGGATTCCAGGGGGAACTTCTTGGTCAGAATTGTATCTTACAATGTAGTACGGGTTCTTGACAGGCCCAAAAATCTCATCAACTATACCGAGTGGAGATGCGCTTTCTGTTATCCAGAGAATAGAACCGTCATTAAGAGGATTATGCTTCTCCACCCCTTCTACTACAACTTGGGCTCCAATAATCTGTCACATCATACATAGATTAAATAAGCTCTTTAAATAATAAAGTTGAATTAAATATAAGCAAGCACCATTTGCAATAATCTTTTTTTGTTTTTGCTGCTTGAAATAAAAGAATCATCACATTGGGTGTTTGGCTTTCAGCTTATTAGTCTTACCGATGTCACAATTCCTACAGGCTGCATCTGGTGATGTGGTTCTAAGGTTGCAGTCACTTCCGGAACTGGAGGTAGAACCTGCAATTAGCAAGATGACTTAATATTTTGCGTGTTGACATAAAACAGGAAAGGCAAATCCAAAACACCTCTCAAATGCAGGGTGTACAAAACAAATACTTGTTCCCAAAATATTACAGTGAGTTATTTCTTTTCTTCAAAAAGGTAAATTAATTTATGGATAATGCACCAATATTACTATATCCAGTCCTTACATCCCCAAGAATCACATAATTCTATAAACTGGGACAAATTTTTAATCGTCCTATTCCTACACCAAAGTTAAAGATTATGCAAGCATCTATTTTTAGTAAAAGAAACATGATTTTTTTGTCTTCAAAGCAACTCTTGTTTCTCCGGACCAGATAGTCAGGATAATGCAAACATGCATAGTTCTCCAAATTTGTTTAAAATTCTTTTCCACATGTTGAACTTGCTAGCAACTAAGGAGATTTATGAGAGATTCTGGCATATGCAGCCCCCAAATTTAAAAAAAGATCCCAACTTGTTTTATAAATCTGCAAGTAAAAACAGGTAGTCTGTATTTCTATAAACTGCTTCACTTTATTTGGTGTTTTTATTAAAACATATTTCTACAAACTGCTTCACTTTATCCCTTCCACTGCATGTTCTAATGAGCCAGCAGACAGATTGCAGAGCAATACCATAGGGTTCAAGTAACAGCAGAAAATATTACCTACGCTACCAGAACATTACAATGAAATTGACTTGGATGTAAGTTAGGGTTCTCTGAAGAGAAGAAACTTGATTTGCTAGTTACATTTATGAAACGTAGATTAATATTGATTGATCAAGATTCCCTTCGAAAGATAAGCAGACATATACAGAATAGAAACAAGACCATCTTTCTCTTATTCAAAACTATATTCTAAAATTCTCTAATTTAGTATGCATTTACAAAGTCTTCCAAAGGCAAATATGACACCCATGAAGATAGAAGGTGGAGGAAAAAAGTTAATTATATACACTACACGTCAAAATTTAGAAAAACTAATTTTTATACTGGATTTTTCGTTACACCTTAATCCATAATGAACATTCCATTCCCCTACAGCCAGCTTCACATGTGCTCTATTATTAAGAAGACATCATTTCTCCTGTAGTAGAAGGCTTTCATAACAACTTTCAGGCATTGATTGCAGTTTCCCAACCTAATCCTAGTCAAGAAATTTTGTTGTTGAAAGCACTCTTCTTGTCACATAATAGTTACCTGATGAAGTCTTCTATAATACTTTAGTTCCACACAACTACAGAAATATGCTCATGAGATCAAGTGCATATCAACTATACCAAGCTGTAGATCATGCTAAAAGGAAGATTTATTGTGATGATTATCCTGTAGGTCAGTCAGGACTTACTTTTTCAAGTGTTCGCCACTTTATCTATGGATATGGCCAATAACTGGGACTTTGCATGCATAATCAGGGAGATATAGATGACTATTGTGATCTTAATACATCAGAGTTCTGCAATAAAAGACACATACTTTGACGGGTAATTTGTGTGCCCTATGCATACACAATTTTAGAGATCACCCCCGCCCAATAGAGGACAAGGGAACCATGTTGGAGGATATGTGGCTACCTGCTATCTTCGTTCCTTTTTTCTTAGTTGCCCCAATGGTTTCTGTATCTATAGCTGCTAGAGGTTTAGGCCTAATAATTCTTTCAGCTAATGAAGTTTATACAACTGTCTCTTTGAAAGAAAAGAGCTCGTTTTTCCTCACAATTAGTTCAGTTAGCTGTTATAGTTACTGGCATTTGTTCTTCTATCTGATCTAACTGTGTCAGAGCAATGTAAATTCCAAATAATAAGTTCAGATTAAAGTCATGGGATAATTTTTCGTTGTGGGAGGGGTGGGTGAGGTGATGCTCATTGTAACTTCCTCTCAACTTAAGAAAGTGAAGCAGTACTATAACTTGATCCTGAGAAGACGTCCTTTGAATTGTTTTCTTCTTTCTTTGGTATTCCTTTTGATAATTATGAGTTTGCTATGTAACCTGTCAGAGAACAGTTAGACCACTTTAGAACTATTGAGCTTTAAGAGCGTCCTCTTCCTCTCCATAACTCAAAAGGCAAAGGAGCCTATGGCTCCATACATCAGAGAAACCATGCTGTGTTATGGTCATGGTTTAGCCACCCGAGGTGGTAACTATTCTCCTTAACTTCAAGGAAATGGTGTGTCGGGCCTATTTGAGATCCTATCATAGTTACTTATTCCTATTGAGATAAGAGCCTCTTTTGACTACTATAGATGGACTGTATATTCTAAATTCAGTGCGATATATGTTATGATCAACTTGCAGACTAGAATATATATTCAGTCTCAAATATTTTTGCTATGTTTGTAGTGCAAGTTGGTCATATTTATTTTTGTCAAATTCTTCTGTGTCTTCTATAATCCGATAAAATTTCTTTCCTTGATGGATGCTACAGTCATCACTATCCTGGTGCTCTTTGTTGCAATTAATTGTTATTTACTTGTCAGAAAATGTGATGATTAACTTGCATAGTCTAGAAATGCATAATATGTATCTCTAACTGCTTTACATGATCAAGGTTTTGACGATGCTAAACATTTGCTTAAACCCGATTTGTAAATTTTGAAGTATGTACTAAAGTTAAGTTTTTCAGAGAGTCTGTGTTTACCTTCAAGATTCCATTTCCCTTCCTCATCTCTAAAGCAGTTTACCCGTCCGGCTTATTGAGATCTTTGAAAATATGTAATGTCTTGAGATGAGTTTTTAGTAGTTTGGAGAGCCACTTTAATACCTATTTTGCTCTATTTTGGATTAAATTTCTGGTATTTTAGTACGACTGCAGGACTATGCCTGGGCAGTTGCAGCGAACAGTTAGGGTATTTCATGATTAGCCTGGCCAGGTGGCTAGGGTTTTCTAAGAAGCTACTGAGATTTTGATTTTAGGGTCTTAGCCCGCTCATATACTTCTTTATTTTATCTTGTCACCTTTTGATAGTTGTTTACATGCCACACAATTATGAAATTTTGCTTGTGGTCGGTTTTCTTTTTGGAAGAACAATGAGCTGTTAACTTCCAACTTGTTGACCTACTCCTTCCAAAATTGCATACTAGTCAATTTGGTAAAGATTGGGTGTATCATACGTGGGACTAAAACATTAACTTGAGGAAAATTCTGGATAGAACTAAAGTCTGAGGAGCTCCTGCATTAAGGATGCTTAGATGGTCACTTGATTTCCCTTTTCTGATTCAGAAATATTGAGGTAGTTTCAAGATATTGTACTCCTTGTTTTGTATATGCATGGGAGTCTTGGACTACATATTTAGTGACATTTTGGTTATTGCTGTGAAGACAAGCTATATGTGAACCAAAAACTTAGCTCTTCAGTGCCTCCCCGAATCAAGTAACAAAAATCAACTTAAATCAGAAGGAAAGTAATAAAATGCATGTGGCTTAACCATTGTGGACAGGTCTTTAAAGATAGCAGTTATATATACTGAACAGTGCACTTAAAGTAACAAGAAATAGTTCTCCAAATAGGTTTTCCCTCTTTAATACCTCTAAAGCTCCATGATACAAACTATATTGTACACAGTTACAGTAAGAACTCATGGTCTCATGATATAGGTAGATTTAATATTTACTCCTACTCTCAAAAGAGAGTTAATACTTCTAAAGGTGGACTGATTATGTTCAACTGGAGGCTAGTGGGACGAGGGGTGGCATCATAATAACGGGACAAAAGATATTGAGAAGGGGAGATCAGTAGTTTGGAGTCCTGTCCTATTACTTGAAAACTCACTGGTAAGATCCAAGAGTTCACTAGGCATCTAACTAGTGTATATGCACCAAATGATTAGCAGAAGCAAAGGGACTATTTAATGGACCCTGGGTACATTCACTTGGCACAGAGTTGAGGTATTACATCTTTAGACTACTCACAGATAAATACAAGAAGAATATCAAGCTATCGATTGAGTACTAACGATTTGCAACATTTAGACATATTCACAAGTCAGCGACTCTGGTTTAGTCTAACACAATGATCAAAGATTTGTGTTTCAGAGTTGTATACTTGGGGCAGTCATCCTTTACTCAAAAATCCTGTTCATCTTTCATTGACATGATCGCTCTTCAAATAAATATTTTATAGTTGCATACTAAAATCCATGCTTTACAGGCATCTATTAGAGTATCATCTCCCGTAGAAGCCCTATAAAAGGTGTCTTTTCTTGCTATTTAGCTGAAATTTACAGCTTGTTTGGATGGTTGCTACTTATTATATTGTATCATATTGTTACTTCAAATACAATGTTTGTTTTGATTGTTCCTTAAATTTATTGTATTGTACCATTACGAAAAGTCTCATTTTATGCAACAACATAGTTACCTTATTCTTTTCTCATTTTGCCTTTGCTTATTTTTAATAGTTCTGTTTTATCCTTTACCCTACCTTTTTTTATAATAACTCTGCGCGTACCCTACTTTCTTTATAATAGTGTAAGTTTATTCTTTAGACTGTTGATGTGTGACAGTATGTAACAGCGGGAAACAATACAATCTATCCAGGCGTTGTATTAATCAATACAACATGAAACAATATGTAATAACCATTCAATGCATTCCATAAGGTGCCGAAGCATCAAGCACTTAGAGGTGCTGCTGCGACAATTAGTAATTTAGATGCACTAGCAATTACATCAGTGAGTGATGATTATTACCTGAACCTCGTTCTTAGACTTGATAGGTCCCTTAACACCAGTGTCCTCATCGTCATCATCCCAAGCAACCATCTCGTCAGGATCAGACCCTACAATCTCCCCTTCTTCCATATCCACCTCCCCTTCTTCTTCTTCCTCATTCGAGCTACTTTCATCTTCTTCCTCGTCACTACTAGACCCCGGCGAGGAAGAGGATGGACTTTCATTTTCACTTTCTGACTCCTCCGTATCACTATTCATCACATCTTTATCACCTTTTAACTCGTTACCATTAACACCTGTCTCATCAACAATATTTTCCTCAGCCTTACTACTGACAGCAATTTTTTCATTATCTGTCTCACTTATACTAACTCTCCCCAACTCCTCTTCAACTACACAACCTAAGTCCTTCACTAATACCTCATTGCTTCCATTATCCAAACCATTTACAGTAACCCCATTTTGACTCTGTTCTTGATTTTGGACTTTAAATTTCTCAGTACCCACGTCATTATTCTTGTCCATATTGCTGAACTCAACTTGCTTTGTATCAGTCATGGGGCTATCGGAGATGAAATATCTAAGGGAATCAAAATCAAGAAATGAATCAGCAAAAGACAAAGAAAATTCGTCAAAAGGGTCGTTTTCTTGATTTTTTTTATCTTCTTCAACCTCTCCTTTACCTGTCGAATTGTACAGAAAATTCACCATGTTCAATTGACAAACAACTTTTTCATAGTAGTTCTAATAATAGGAGAATACCTGACTTTATAAACGTAGTGAAAGAGTCGTTTGCGAATTTGGGGCGCTTTCCTTCTGCAATCAAAGCTTCTTCAACCCTAGTAGGGTTTAACAGAATAATTTAGAAGGCAAAAGATGCCCCTGAACTTTGGAAATAGAACAAAAATGTCCTTACTTTTGGTTTTTGATTAAAAACGCCCTTGAATTATTAGAAAGAAAATACGTTGGTCTTAAGCAAAATGACTCAATTATTACCCTTAATGAACTTCCGAATCTAACGTATTCCTCTTAAAATTTGCTCCATCCGTTTCTAAATAAATGATATTTTAGACTTTTCATTTTATTTTAAATAAGTGATGCTTTAGAATTTCAAGAAGAAATTGATCTTATTCATCCAAAATTACTCTTATTTACATAATCAAGAATCATTAAGTAGCTTTTTTTCTAGACATTTAATTAGAATATGTTAGTAAAAATACTTCTAATTTTTTAGGAATGAATAATTTTTTAAGAGATGTGCATAAGATAAAAAGATCACTTACTATAAAATATATATACATTTTTGTTATTGAGCTTTCTTCTTAATAGAAAGTCATAATATATACGCGCGCACTGACCTAATAAAATGGATGACAGTTTCATAGAAACTAGATTCAAATCTCTAACATAGAAAAAAATTGAATTCCTTCCATCTACCTGTCTTGTTTATGGAGGAGGAAGTTATACAATATTTATACTTATGAAAGTAGCAAGTAATTACAAAATAATAAGTTGCGTCATAAGAGACATTTTCGACTAGCATGTATGAAATTCGTTGAAGTGACAACCGCATTAATTCACAAACTCAAGTAAATTATTTGTTCTATAACTTATCTCACGGCCACATGTCTAATAGCTTATCTACATGCAACTCAACTCATCTACGTCGTGTATTTATATGCACTGGAATATAATAATTTTTAATACATGTGTATTCAAAGAAACTAAGGTTGCATCATGCATGTATTCAAATACATTCAAATACACGCGAGATTTCTATATTTTTGTGAATGAGAAAGAGAGGCATATATCATCATTCATAACCAGAAGACATGCTGGCTTTTGCAGGTCCTTGTTGCAGTTCCCATATAAGTTCTACTTGCCACACAGAGAGAACTAGAGGTACTTCCCCTTTTTGTCTTGATTTTACTGCTTCCAGGAAGCTTCGTCTATTTGTTCTCGTTCTTGTTCTATCATTGGGGAATTTGGATAATTCTCGCTTACTGGTCGTATGATTTTATGGGATGGGAAAACAGTTTACTGGTTTAAAAAATTGGATTTAGGAGCCTACATGTGGATATGATGTGGCAAATTTATCAAGTATCCTAACAGGGAGGGCAAATTTGATCCCTAAATTTAATAGACCTGGTCGGAGGAGAAATTACCAAACGTCTAGCATTCCCTCACGCTTGGCGCCAATGAGGTTTTTATTTGAGAGAAAAAAAGCATTCTCCCTTCTATCTATCAACAATGGAGTTATGGAACTTTCTCCCCGAGCTGCGGAACTAACAAGTCTATTAGAAAGTCGAATTAACAACTTTTACACGAATTTTCAAGTGGATGAAATCAGTCTTCGGTTAGAGAACTAATTCCTATAATTATGAAATCCATATAAGAGACAAAGGAATAGGCTATTCTTTTTTAAAAATTCCGTTGGCCAAGAGAGGGTAAATTTAAACTATAAACCATACTTGGAGGGTAAATTTGACCCTTTTCCCTATCTAAAATGTAGCTATTGATTGTTAGAAGTTCTTATTGATTGTTAGAAGTTCTTAAAAGGTAGGGTAAGTTACCCATTTTATAATTACCAATATTAAATAGTAGCCCATTGTAATATTTGAAGCAGGTCCATTCGATAAGGCATCCATGGGAGAGACAGGAACAGCCCAACTAGCCCAAAACAGCGTATCCATTTAGGGTTAATATTACAACGTAATTAGTGAAAATTCCCCATTTTTATGGTTGAGTTAGAAAGGATAGACTGGACAGTCGAAAAACATATGAAATAGTGATGTAAATACTTATAATTATGAACAGACAAAGAAAAGAAACAAAGATCTTAAGGGTCTAATCTGGTAAAAATTTATTGGCACTTAGTATTTATACAAATTCAATAAATACATGACATATTAAATAATATATGATTTGATATAAACACTAGATGCAAATAAAGTTTTACTGATCTAATTATCACTAAGGTTACTGAATGGTGGTTAAAATGAGATTTTGGTCTGACGGAATAATTAACAAAATTAGATCACTCTAGCACATTGAGTGAACGAATTTGCAAGACGTTAGGGCCATGTTCAGAGAAGTGCTAGGGAACCTTAGTCCGTCAACGTTTTGAATGTTTAAGACTTATAAGTATATTGATTTTATTTTATTTTTCAATTGTCATGCTATCTGAAAGCCTTTGAACAATCAATTTGTGGCATATGAAACATTATAATCTAAAGTAACAAATTTCTAACTATGTTAAACATTATTACATTTATGTAGGATCCAAAATAATACTGCTAATTGTGCACTGATGGTGTGTGGTAGACAAAAGTAGCATGACCACAGTGATCACTCAATGGATTAAAGGTAAGCTGGAAATAACAAAGATGATAATATTGAGAAGATTGAATTTTTGAATTATTTTAGTAGTCCTGAGTGTAAACACAACAATGACATGCCCAATTTCTAAATGATAAAATTTCATGAATGAGGATGATGCCATAGTATCAACATGTTCCTGTTGAGAAATCAAGATTGCATAAATTAATTAAATAAAAAAGGACTTGTATGATCAATTATAGTTATATTAGTTAAGGAAATAATCCCCACTTTACTTTTTTTTTTTTTTTTTTTTTAGAAGGATGAGATGCATTTAGACCCCACATGAGATAGTGATCTGAAGTAATGAAGTCCTTAAAATAGAATATCATCAAAACTAGAGGACACTATGGTTGCTTCTTTGAACTGTTAAGTGTTGTTTTTGTACAGTGATATTGGTCTAAAAAGCCAAACAGTTTGCAAACTATAGTTTGTCAATAATATAGGCTCAATCATATTGTCAACTTCTTCTATTAGTTGTGAGTTGGGATGATCATCAGGAGTGATTTGGATGTGAGATTTTTTTTTTTTTGTGGAAAAAGTTGGAAAAGAAAATTCAATTTTTTTAATCATATGATGTTCTAATTTCACTCACAGCACAATCTTAACGTAACGTCCAAGGAACTACAACCATCTATATACTATTAGTACAGTTTTATTTTGTACTCCCTCAGTCTCAAATTATTTGTCGTTCTTTTTTTTTATTTTTCATTCCCCTTAAGAAATGTTAATTAGAAGGGGTATTTGACTACTTTTACTTTTATTTATGTCTGAGTTATTTGGGACAACTATTTTTAGTAATCACGACAGATAATTTGAGACGAAGGGAGTACTATTGTTTTCTCCATTTTTATAACCAGTGTGGACGTCGAGGAAGGATATAAATACAAACCATAGTCAAGTGTACCCTGAATATACCGAATGATGCGTTTGAGTGCATTCATGGACTCAACTCTGGGATCATGCATAAACAAACACACCTGCTGGACAACATATGTAATATCGGGTCTCGTGAATGTAAGATACTGAAGGGCCCCTGCTAGACTGCGATAGCGGGTCGGATCCTTGTATGGTACGCCGGCCGTGGCACTAAGCTTGGGCTTAGTATCAACTGGAGTGGAAGTGGACTTACAGGATGACATTTCAGCCCTCTCAATGATCTCAGTTGCATACTTTCTTTGAGATAAGAACAACCCACCTACATGATGAGTGACCGCAATCCCCAAAAAATAACTGAAGGGCCCCGAGTCTTTCATAGCAAACTCAGAGCTGAGCATTGTCACCTACTTTTTTGGGCCTGCTAGCCCAAATCGGGAACTGAAATCGGGAACTGGGCCAGAACTGGGTAGAATGGAAGGCCCAGTTGCTAGACCCAGATTTGAAGACGACGCCGTTTCATGAGGACTAGCGGGCAGTAGGCTCGCTAGAGGAGTTGGGGTGCGGGACACGTCCGAAAAATAGTGAATAAGTTTCGGGGAAAGACCATCATCCAAAAAATTATATGAACTAGGCCTGGGATTACTAACCTTAGCAAATGGAAACTGGGATTCATAAAAAATGACATGGCGATTAATGATGATTTTATTAGATGATAAATCAAAACATTTATAACCACGATGATTAGATGGAAAACCCAAAAACACACACGGATTAGACCGGGCCTGAAGTTTGTTAATTGTGGTGGATGGAAATAATGGATAACACAAGCACCCAAAGACCCTAAGATGGGAATACGAAGGTGTTTTATCATATAAAATTTATAAGGGAGAAGAATACGTCAAACCTTTGGAAGGAGGAATGTTAAGGAGATATGTAGACATTTGTAGAGCATGATGTCAAAAAGATGGGGGTACGGAAGCATGAATCAATAAAGTTCGGACAATGTTATTTATGGTACGAATTTTGCGTTCGGCTTTCCCATTTTGTGAAAACGTATGAGGACAAGAAAAATGAAAATTGATCCCATTATTAGCACGGAATTCCCGAAACACCCCATTGTCATATTCTTTGCCATTATCACACTGAATATTTTTTATTTTCCGTTCGAATTGGGTTCTAATGAATGCTCTAAATTTCAAGAAGATGGAAAAAACTTGAGATTTTTTCGCTATTGGAAAAGTCCATAAAAACTTAGAATAATCATCCAAAAAAAGAACATAATATCGATGACCCAAAGAACTAAGAACAAGAGATGTCCATAAGTCGGTATGAATAATATCAAATGGCATTAAAGTATGAGATTTTGAGTCTACAAATGGCAATCTAACAATTTTTCCTAAAGAACACGACTGACAATTTGGAGTACTACGCGTACCCTTACATGAAATAAAATTACTTTTATCTAATGATGATAAAATAGACGATCCCGGATGACCAAGACGAGTATGCCACAAGGAAGGAGAAAGGGCTGCAAATGCTGATGGCAAGGCTTGACTCGATGGACCGGAACTGGGTGTGATAGGATAAAGATCTCCCCTACTATCACACCTCATGAGAGGACTCCCTGTCTTGAAATCCTTCATAGAGAAACCAAATACATCAAATTCAAGAGAAACGGAATTGTCAGTAGTAAATTTACGGACATACACTAAGTTTTTAATCAATTTGGGGGCATGTAGGGTGTTTTTCAAGATAAGGGGTGGATGAGGGGAGACAACATTTTATGACCATAACCACGAATTGGAACAGAATTACCATTACCAACAATTATGCCACGAGGGTTGCTTAAATTGGAATAAGACGAGAGAGTACCTGAATCGGATGTCATGTGGGTAGTGGCACCGGTGTCCATATACCAATTCAGGTCCGTTGAGTCAAACCAAGTCTGTGCATAGTGGCCTCAATATCGGTTTGAGTGGGGCCTGCTGCGTGGTGGGCTTGCGGAGGCTGGGGCTCAAGAACTCCTGCGTGCTGCCCTGGCCCGTAACTGCTGATGGAATTACTGCCCAGTGGGCAGTGGGCCGTCGAGGCTGCTGGGAAGACCACTTGCCAGTGGCTGGAAAATTTTGTGGAGTTGGGTCGTAGGGCCATTGTCTACTGGTCCAAGCCCACAACCCAGAGGCCCAAGGCTGAGACCAGTGGGTCGGTGGCCCACTGTAACTAGGATGGGGTCCACCGCCACTATTTTGGCCACCGCGACTGCTACCGGAACCGCCGCGTTTGCCCTCGCAATTTTTTCCATTATTTTCCGGCCATTTTTGTCGCCCATGTGAGATCGGTTTTAGTTCGAATTGTCATCAAAATTTTGAGGATTAGTGTAGGATGTCATCATGACTACGGGACTAACATTAGTAGCCGCCTTTTTAGCCAAACCGGCTTCTTCCAAGGTAAGCATGGATCAGGCTTGATAGAACATCGGAAGAGGATTACTTTGACGAAGGAGAGTTCCAACGCCACTATAGTCCTCGGATAGGCCAGCAACCATCTGTAAAACAAGACGATCTTCACTGACTGGCGCACCAACGTTGCGGAGTTGGTCCGCCAATTCTTTCAACTTTTTGCAATATACTGAAACGTTCAGAAAATTTTCCATGTTGACGTGGGAAAAATCCTGTTCAAGGGTAACAACTCTGGAATTTTGATTATCCTGGAATATGTCACGCAGTCTATCCCATGCAGCCATCGCCGTAGTGTCTGGCTCAATAATCATCTGCAATAGGTCGGTAGAGATGAGAGAATAAATCCACTAAAGGACGGTGGCATCAAGTGTTGTCCATAACTTATGATCATCCTCGCGTGTAGGCACCTCATTATCATTAGGAGCCGCAGGGATTATGTGATGGATGATTTGATGTGAACGAGCGTGAATTTTGAACAACTCGGCCCACGTCGCGTATTGGACGTTTTCTATTTCAAGAATTAGAGGGATATGATTATTGATGTTAGAAACAACAAGGGCAGAGTGAAACGTGTTCTTTGACGTAGACATAATGAAAGAACAATAGGTGATAGAGGGATTTGGAAGAGAGATTTTGAGAGCGGAAAAAATGGCAAACCCGAGGAGGAGGGCTTGGTAGAGGCTTGGCCGAAGAACAAGAATTTGTGGGAGAGAAATTGTTGTTTGACCTAGACTTCTTATACCATGAAAGAATAATCCCTTGATTATTTTCATTAATTGAAAGACTATATATACAATTTACATATTTCCATAATAGCAGAATCTTATTCATATTCTACTCCTAAAACCTTATTCTATTTGGAGATTAACTATACAATTATAGTAAGAATACAAGACTGATTAAGGTACACTACAACTATACAAACTTGTGTACAATAAGGACAAAACCCGAGGGAAGCCGAGCCCAAATATACATAGGATATACACGTGCATAACGTGTATATCATATATATATTTGGTATATTTAACCGTTGTTCCATTATATCAACCAAATCCATTCGAAAGGTGAGTTGGGAAGATCATCAGGAGTGATTTGGATGTGAGATTATTTTTTTGTGAAAAAGGTTGGAAAAGAAAATTCAATTTTTTTAATCATATGATGTTCTAATTTCACCCACAGCACAATCTTAACGTAACGTCCAAGGAACTACAACCATCTATATACTATTAGTACTATTTTATTTTATACTCCCTCCGTCTCAAATTATTTGTCATTTTTTTAAATATTTTTCATTCCCCTTAAGAAATGTTAATTAGAAAGGGTATTTGACTACTTTTACTTTTATTTATGTCTGAGTTATTTGAGACAACTATTTTTAGTAATCACGACAGATAATTTGAAACGAAGGGAGTACTATTGTTTTCTCCATTTTTATAAGGGTTAGTTTTATGCGCTAATATTGCACAAAAAATATTCATATAATTATGTTATGCATAAAATATTTTTAAAGTTAAATTTTATGATAAAAATTAGTTAAAAATCATATAAAAATAATAAGTAACTTATAATCAAAGATTAAACTACATTGACATTATTAAAAAAATATACTCTCGGTATATATAATTTAAATTCTTTTGGTAAATATTTTTTTCCAAAGGTTGCCGCACTACATAATGTATAACACGTTATTTTTATTTTCTTTTGGATTTTTTGTTGGCGGTTAATACTCTCTTTATGATTGGACTAATCTGAATTCATAGTGCAAAAATCATCTTGGAAGTAAAGCACTCCAACCATTTTCCAAAAAAAGATGTCTAATTATACAGTTACTTTGGGTCACATTCCATAGAGTACAGTTAATAACAGTTGTTCAATCGTGGTTACTTTATCTTGCAATTGGATTGTAATTTAGTACTAGTGGTGATTAATTTCAGAGCGGAATTTGTTGACTAAAGTAAATCTCTTTTGGACCAATTCTGATGAAACCTTTAAAGATCCACCGTCTCATATTGTATTTATTAATTACTCTTGTTTGTTTGCATGAGATATCGCTCATTTATAGCTGACACAGGAAAAGTATACAATTTTATAGTAACAAAGTCAAAACACTCTACACGTAATTGGTTGCATGTAACAAGATAACAGGTCTGCCAAAAAAAGAAGAAGAGAAAAATCGTTTTTCAACTTAAAATTAACTTGCTCCAATTTTCCTTTGGACAGTTATTATTTCATTTAATTTGAAATACTAATCAAACAAGTTTTTTGATATTTCAGGAAAAGGAAAGTTCCAAATGAAGGACCTAGCTTCAAGGGAAAAGCTTCCGGACATATACGGATGCAAAATTTAAACTTTATGGATTTAGTCCTTAAAGTTTTTAATATTCTAACCCTCTATATTTTTAAAATTAAGAGTTCATACTTAATATTTGTTGCAGTTTGAGTGAACTTCTACACATTAATTTATATTTTGAGTCAAAAGTACTGAATTCAAATAAAGAATGTATCATAATTGTAGATCCGCCCCTATTCCTGGATAGTCCGTCCCAGTGTCGCTACCAACTTCTACTAAGGATGGGCTTAAATTCGAGCAAGAGACTTAGAGGCAAAAATCATAATAAATATAATTTAATTGTGGAAACGCCACGTCGGGCATATTTTGTATTTTTTCCCGACTCCATGGGAGTTTATTTGACCTATTCCCCGATCTCCTGCACTACTCAAGTAAGTATATGACTTCGTATGAGAACCTTCTTCTCTTCTACTCCCACTTCGTTCACAAAATTTTCAAAGGAAATGAGGAAGGATAGGCAGGTACCACAAGCCCTCTTTCCCCCACATCTATTCAGAATCGGTATTCCAAACACTAAAGCAGTAATTACAAACATTACTGATGGTCAAACTTCAACTTACACAACGACTTCAAATATTTGCAAATGTTGTGGTCAAGTGTTCCCAAGTGTAAATTAAACAAGTACTTAACCCGTTTCAGCAATATATTTATGATGAAAAAATCATTTTCTATATATGATAAATTTCATGAATAGAGATGATAAATTGTCATCCACATATTCATCTTGGAGAAATAAATTAAAGATTTCATTAAGTTGAAAGGGACTTAGCGATCAATCATAATGACAAATGATCGATATAGAAAAACAACTTGCGCTCATTTACGAAATATTAATTGAATTGTACACCACACACTGCATTAATTAATTTGTATGCCCACTTTCCATTTTTTAAGGATGAGGTGCAAATTGCAATTTGTCCCCACGTGAAAGTGATATGTAGTGTAATGGACTCCTTAAAATAGAAAGTTTCCAACATTAATAATGTGTGTATTAGTTTAGCTAGAGACTATATATACCTTGATTGAAATAATATTAATGTCGTCAAATGTTGTTTATCTAATTAAAATGGTCCCAAAAGTGAAAAACAATTAGACAATGGTTTGGTCTTAAGCTCAATAATTATATTGTCATCATGAAGTAAAAATCTTTTGTTGGGGAAGTGGGGGTTGAGATCATTAATTAAAATTTAAGTACTTCTTAATTATAACACCTTTTCAAAAATTTCTGATTACTTAGCACTTTAACAGTGACTGCTTTGAACCAATCCAAGATTTACTTTAGACTGTGTTTCCTCCATCCAGGTTTGACTTGGCATACCCTTAAGAAATACTAAATAAAATGATAACTTATTACTCCATATCACAACTAATTATTATAAGTCATAAATGTTGGAAAACAAATTGGAGTATTTACTATTTAATAATAAGAATAAAATAAATATAAAATTGTAATATATTTTTTAATTTTCTAAACTGGACAAGTAAAAGTGGATGAAAGGAGTAATTCACATGGAATCCTTACAAATGATCCTATTTATTTTATTTACTTTGGTCCAATTCTGATGAAGCCATGCATTAAAGAAAAGCGCCGTGTAACTTCTTTTTCATATACATTAATTCTTCTTTTACATGAGAGATCCCATTATTTTATACTCCAGCTGACCTAGAAGATATATATATATATATATATATATATATATAACAAAGTCAAAATAGTACTCTTAATTAACTCAGAAATGCA
Organism: Anisodus tanguticus; assembly: GCA_034509755.1. Taxonomy (NCBI): domain Eukaryota; kingdom Viridiplantae; phylum Streptophyta; class Magnoliopsida; order Solanales; family Solanaceae; genus Anisodus; species Anisodus tanguticus. The sequence continues at coordinate 18,976,570 of CM067551.1, read as the reverse complement.
TGTATGTATTGCAGAAAGATGGCAACCCATCACTCCATACCAAACGGACAAGAATTTTCAGTGAAGGCAAATGCATTAGGCGTATAACTTCTAACTTAATCAAGGTGACATTAATTGGTTAGTTATAACTTTATTTTCATCTACGTAATTTTTTTAAATGATACTCATTACATACATCTAGCTATTGAATATATGGTTTAATTTGGTGTATGCATTTATAGCAAATAATAAAGACTCCTAAATCTAATATGGGATCTTTCTCCACGAAAATTTCCTAATATAATAAATAATAAATACTCCTTAACTTAATGAGTTCTTTCTGTACGAAAATTTCTATTTTTTCTTTTACAAATTTGTCATGTTACATAAGGAAAGATTTAATACATATAATTTAGTTGATTTAAGAGTTCTAAATGACAGTCCGGAACTTAAATGATCCAAAAAGAGTGGAAGTGAACCAAAATAACTCAAAATAAAAAAATGTTACATTAATACCTTTTGCATAGTAATTTACTGTGAAATAGGGAAAACATAACGCCATCGGTTTCTTCCCCGATGGTCCCCCACTTCACCTTTAAAAATTCAAAAACCGCCATTAACAGCACAAAATCGAGGCCCCACAGCCGAAAAAGGTCATTTTCGTGTTAATGTTTTACCCAAAAGTCAAGATTCTCGGTATATTCAAATCAAGGAACGAGTTTCGAAGCTTGGATTTGGGAATAAAGCGTCGTAGAACTCGATTCTAAAACTCAAAAATAACCTTTAATCTAGGTATTTTACTATGAACTTTCTAATTATATTGTTAAATACATTATAATCGACTAATGTTTCGCGTCAAATTTTGAAAAAGTAGTGTTTTCCGCAATTTTTTTTGCGCAATAGGGGCGGTCCGCCCACTGCCCAGCTAACCCATTTTTTTATTTTTTTATTTGTTAATTGTTTGATTAGAAAAAATTAATTATTAACTATTTATTAATTGTTTGATTATAAAAAAATAGTAATCTCCTAATTTTTTTATTTGTTAATTATCTAATTGTTAATTTATTTATTTGTACTGTTTTTTCCATGTTAATTATTAATGTGCTAATTAGTTATCTAATTTTATGTGTTAATTTTTAATTATTAATTAGAAATAGATAATCCTTAATTTAGGATTGAACATCATTAGTTTGGAATTAAAAATTCATTAATATAATGTTGCATTAATTATAGTTAGTATAATAATTAATAAAAATAGTTAATTCTTAGTCTAGTTTAAGATTTTTCGATAAAATATTAGTTAGTTAATGTAATTTCCTAATTATTCATAAAAATATAATACAACATATTTATTCTAATTCATAAATTTAGATAGTTAATATAATTTTCCAATAAAGTATTAGCTAGTTAGTATAATTTTTTCGAAAAAAGATTAGATAATTAATATTACAGGATAATGAATAATTTAAACATTATTTGTACAAATACAATACCTTCATGGATCCCAACGTTGCTCATCGATAGATCAGTACTTAGTCTACAAGATAATCATAAGTCTGAGCTATTATGGACTGGCGAGATACATATGAGGATATTGTTCCATCCCCGTAGAGTGGAACATGCATGAGATCTTTTATCGGATCGGCCCCACATCCCCACATTTTAGAGATACTGTATCGGGACGATATCTACCGTTGCGTCCTTATTGGTCGGGTACAACATGATTGGGTTCTCGTGACGGCCATGGTTGAGCGATGGCAATCGGAGACCCATACCTTTCATCTCTACACTTATGCGACATTATCATGCTTCAGGATGTGGAGGTCATATTTGGACTACGGGTAGATAGGCTCTCATTATACACTGAGGATCTTCCTCAAGAGCCGACACTAAGGCAGGGGTTGACTAGGTCACTACATACGCGCCTCATCCCGGTGATATTCATGGACAGAGTCGATTATTGATGTCCGCCCTCTGTGCTTACTTGCGCGCCACGGACGAGGCGACTCCTATTGCAGATGACACAAATCAGGAGATTGTGGATCATCGCGTTCGTCTATATCTACTCATCATATTCGGGCATCATGTTCCCGAACACATCGGGTTCCCATATGAGCTTAAAATATTTGCTATTTCTGGCTTATTCGGATCGATTGAGAGATTACAGCTGGGGCGGTGCTATTTTGGCGTACCTGTGTCGATGTCTATGTCGAGCGTCTATTGGCGTTGTGAGTGATGTAGGTGGATTTTTCGCTCTCCTCCAAGTAATATACTTAAGTGTGTGCAATTTTATTCTAAATATAGCTTTTTGAAACGATGACTAATACATTATTTTTTTAGTAACCCTTTCAGTTATGGGTGTGGGATAGGATGCTGCCTTTTTATCCCATAGCTGCGCATTCTCAGCCTGACTTCATTCATGATGACATGCCCTACACACGGAGATGGACGGGGGGCATATCCCGAGATATGGATACGCACCACAATAGTCTTCCATTAAAGGATCAGCTAAATCGTATGACGGATGACAGGATACAATTATTTGATTTTACATTATTACCTTTTTTTAATTATATTTTTTCTTTATTGTTTACTAATTTGTGGTCAATTTTTTACAGGCTTTTATATGGACACAGTATGTTCAGTTTTTGGATCAATTGCCGGTGTTTTATAGGGCTAGTGAGGCCTTGTGAATGTTGCGGTGTTCGTGGATACACATGGAGATCGTTGAGGATCGCGCGCCCCACTGCGTCTTACGATAGTTTGGGCATGCATAGGATATTCCTGACCCGACTTATTGGGAGCACTGCCACTATATGCGGGATGAGCGTTCGACATTCACTGCTACATACCGGACATTTATTCACACTCATATCGATCGTTGGGTTAAGAGGCTGCAGAGTACAGCGATGGTCGGACATATGACTATTGACACCCAATTTTGTCCCATCTTTGATGATTTTATTTGCAATTTTAAATGTTTTTGTCACCTTAAAACAATTTTAAAATATAGGCATATATATATATATATTATTTGCATATTTATTGTCATTTGCATTTTTATATCAAAATCATACTTTTATCCTAATATTATATGTTATTTTATTTTCGCAATACGACATCACATTTTTTTTTTTTTTTATTTTATTTTTTTAACACCAAGCATTTCGCAAATATTATATTTTTATCATATTGTTATCTTTACAATTTATAATTTTTTGCAAAGCTTTCTTTTTTTTATATATAATAAAACCCTTTTTGTATTTTAAAGTTTAAATCCATAACCCATTTATTTTCCAACCCAAAAACAAATACCCATTTTAAAAGGGGCAGCCCATTTGGCCACCCCCATTTTTGGTCAAGCCCCCAATCGAAGCCCAACATAAACTACCGAGGCCCAATCGACCATTCCCTCTTCGACCAATTTGACGGCCCAACGCCAGGCCCAGCCGACCTCTCCCATTCGGCCAACCCGAACCGGCCCAACCCGTCGGCCCCTTTACCCATTACCCCTTATTTCTCCCCCCCAAAACCGAAAAAAACCAATCGAACCCTAAAGGCTCCCATCCGCCGCAACACCCCATACCCCTGACCCCACACCTCGCCGGTCACCTCACCCTGCCACCACCAACTCCCTGCCACCAACCTTCGACCCATACCTCCAAAATCCGCGACCCATACCCTAAAATCCCTTCAAATCCGTGATTTTGCCCCCCCCCCCCCCTTTATTTTGAATCCAAGCTTAGTTTTTAGGGGAAACCCACCTATAAAACCCCCATTTTTTGTGTTCGGGGGGGGGGGGGAGAGAAAAAGGATTGTTCGAAAAAGAAAAAATAGGAGATTTTTTCGGATATTCGATTCCATACAAATTATTTTGTTGTGTTCTTGATTTTAAGCATTTGCCCTCCTTGTTATTCAAGAATTAAGTCCGAAAACAAAATCCAAAATCGGAAGAAAAGATTTGTTCTCCACTGTTTTTTCGAGTCTCCGATTTGGATATGTTCGGGTCGGGTCGACCCGGACAGGGGTAAGGATTAGATTTGTATTTGTATATCATGTTGGTTACCTGAAGAATCTGGAAAAAAATTCGATTTGTTGTTCTTCACTAATTTCGGGTCGGGTCGACCCGATTTGAATATTTTCCAGAATTTTATATTTTTACATCTTATTTGCTGGTTATCTGAGATTGCTGAAAATCTGATCCGGGTGGGGTCGACCTAGTTTGAGTATATTTCCAGATTATGTCATTTTTCATACCTTGTTGCTGGTTATCTAAAAAATCTAAATTTTGATTCCGATTCCGGATCTGTTTTCAGAACTAGTTCACTGTTTCATTCGGGTCACTGTTCATGATCCGGGTCGGACATTTAATTACTTACTATTGTATGCGGCTATGTTGTTTATTTTACTGCTTTGAATAAATATCGCATTTAAGCCGATGAAATTGAATTCGAGACCGCGCTTTTTTTTTTTTTCGTTTCTCTGTTTTCAGTTTACTGTTTTAAACATATGTGCAACAGATATCTTACTGTTTTATTATTTTACTGTTTTGAACCAAATACCGCATTTTGGCCAATGAAATTGAATTCGAGGCCGCATTTTTTCCGTTTCTCTGTTTTCAGCAGTGATTCTCTGTTTCAGTTTGCCTTGTTTCAATTTTGCTGTTTTGATAATTTACTGATTTCTGTCTCAGTATTGTTTTATTGTTTTCAAATTAAATACCGCATTTAGGCCGATGAAATTGAATTCGATGCCGCTCCCTTCGGGCATTGCTTTTCTGTTTCAATTTACTGTTTTGGCATTTAAACATCCGTGCAACGGATATCTTACTGTTTTACTATTTTTACTGTTTTGAACAAATACCGCGTCTGTTCGGGCACTATTTTTCTGTTCAGTTTGTTGCTCGATTTCAGATTACTGTTTTACTGTTTTAAACTAAACATCGTGTCTTTTCGGAAATTGCCTCTGTTTTTCGCTTCGTTTTCTCGCTTCGCTTTGATTTAATTTTGCTGATTTGAACACGATACTACACTGGCCGATGAAAAATATCCGTCGATTTTGAAGCCTCCACAGTCATAAAGACAGAAATATAACTTTTGGGCAAGGATGAGACTTAAACCTTTTTATTTCATCCGAGATCAACATGTTTAGTAGGCGAGGTGATTAAAATAACCAACAGTTATATATTCACAGCCACGACGTGATTATAGTGATCTTTTCTTTTTCATCCGAGAGACCAACACGTTTAGTAGGCGAGACAATAAAAAATAATCACTTAGTCATATGTTTGCAGCCAAGACGTGATTGGAATGGTCTTTTAAAAAAATGAGTCTGAGCCCTCCGTGACCAAAACGCTCACTGTTTTGGATACGGATTCGAAGTTATTTGTTTTTAACTGTTTCTAACATTTTGTTCTTGACAGCTTGCAGGGAATAAAGTAAATAAAGGCAGATATGCCTCGAAGACTATTTATTTTATTTATTTTTTTAATTCAGCTTTTACCTCGTTCTGTATTGTAATATTATTTATCGCACTTATGTAACTATTGAAATGCTTAGAATAGGCAAACTTAGAATTGAGTCGTAGGGTAGTTTAAAACTTGAAACCCGTCGCTAGTTTATTTGCTTGTAGGTTTGGGTAAATTCAAACTTAGAAACCCTCCGCTAGTTATTTTATTTTCAGGCTCGTCATGCATATTCAAAATTTCAAAACCACTTTGGTCATCTTTTATTCGCTTTATTAATCATACAAATAAGTGTATCTCTCTTTCAATTTGCAACTCAATGATTTCCAAATTTTTTTTACTTCTTTAGTATTATAAATAATTTGTTTTTACTATCAATTGTTACAAATGCATACTTGTACGAAATGCATTCTTTACGCAATATTTGCTAAACATCTTTCAACTTTATATACTTCTAAACATGCATTTTTTCTTAGAAATAATTAAACCTGAGTTTGACCGGATAACCGCAAGTTAGCGGATCTTAAAGGATGCCTAACCCCTTCCCTTTAGGATAATAAAAAATCCTTACCTAGAATCTCACTAGTTTTGCAGACCTTAAAATTGGAGTTATTGCAGCATTTAGTTAATATTCAGGTGTCCTAATTCACCATAAAATAATTAGGTAGCGACTCCTCAATTCCTTAATTATACCCAGGAATCACCGAATATGTTGTGCTCCGCTTTGACCCTCGCGGGTCGGAAAAAAACGAGCGCGATAATGACTCCGATCGGGATTTACATGAAGTGGTACCGACAGAACACATGCAGCTTGATTGGCAACCCCGATATACGTGATCCAGATGACCGAGGATACGCAACACTAGCAGGACATATGAGGTGTTGGTAAGTTACCGCACTTAAACTTAATTAATTATCTTAATTATTACGTAAAAAAATATTCAATTCTTAATATTTGCAAGCAAATGAAACTATGGACCGTACATATAATACGTTAGTTGGGAGTACAACATATGAATATCCCCGAGACAGCAGGATTTTCTGCCCAAATCGTTCAGGTAGCCGAGTAGGGTATCCAATGGACACAAGAGGTCGAACGTATGCATGATCGTGTTCTAGAGGGCCCGTATCAGGCAACAGATGGTTGTGATCGTGGTTGTGAAGGCGGTGGTGGCAGAAGGGGGGTGGAAAAGGGGGTGGGGCGAGATAGAATGGTGGTTGAGGGGATCATGCTCGATGTGGTGAAAGAGTAGGTGGCGACAGAGGACTCCGTCTAGTAGATGAGCCTGACGAGCATAATGCGGATCCTGCTCCAACCCAGCAGCATCTATCGGCTTCAGACGTCCCATCGACTTCAGGCAGCCCGTCGACTTGTTACCGATCGTCAACACCTACATTTACACCGACACAAGTATTTTCAAATGTACTTGGGTCTTCATCCCAGCAGAGCCAGAATGCACACGTCAGTGTATGTGATGACATAGATTGGGCTTTATACGACGCATCAATGCATGTGCAACTGTCATTTCGTGATGTATAAGGTAGTAGGGAGCTACAATATAACTTATCCTTCATAGACTTCGAGGATTTTCTTGCCCCAGGGGTTAGTGTTTAAAATACTTATTTTAAGAAATTAAAATACTTATACTGATGATTTCATAATTTTTCATATATTAGGATTCGTCGACAGCTTCAGCTCCAATTCCATCTCCATCTCCAGCTCCAACTCCATTTTCAGCTCAAGCTCCAGCTCCAGTTCCAGTTTCAGCCATTCAGGATCTCATTTATGATATTACTTCGGATCCTACACCAGACCCTCTCAGGAGTCCGTCGACACACATGTTTAATTTTTTACCAAAAGTTAATGTATTGAATATTAATTAAAATTAATACTAATTGTTTATATATTATTCATGTTCATCCTTCTGCGCCTGTGGTCTCGTCTACCGATGAGGACGATATTGTTGATCCCAACAGACACCATATACTATGAGCGTACCATTCTTACATAATCTCAAAAAGAAGCACATTATTGTTAAGGGCGCAAATAAGGGAATAGAGGATGATCATGGCTTAGAGCATCCTATTATTAAGAGCAACAAGGGGGATGGAGATGATAGTGAGGGTGGTGGAGATTGTATGAGCCTTAGGCCTAAGGTTACTCTAAAGTCTACCACATGTGGGACCCATTAGAGATTGTGTATATGTAACTAAGTTGTACAGTTTAAGTTAATATTATATTTTTTGCGTATCTTTTTCTTAATGATAATTAGTTATCTTAGTCTTTATTATCATTTATTACTAACTCGTGCGACGTCCTAAATTAATTAGGGGGGGGGGGGGGGGGGGAGGGATCTAGACATATTCAAAATAAAGTAATGCCTTGACTACACAATAAAACGCTTAAATCAAAACCCTAAAAAGTAAAACGGTTAAACCTAATGATAACAAGTTTCCAAACAAAACTTACTTCTGGCAGTTTACAACCCATAAAACGACATTCTGAACGTTTAGGTATCATAGATGTATTGAGCCTACACTATTGTTCGCATAAAATTCTATATAAAATATTGATATTTCGGAGTTTTAAAACATGACTAATCTTTGATCTAAATATGAAAAAAAATGTGAATTTAAAACCTTTTGAAATTATACCAAGTGGTGGAAAAAATAAAATACCCCTACTGTGCAGTAATTTACCGCGCAAAAGGTACTTTTGTACCAATTTTTTGTTTTGGGTTATTTTGGTTCACTTCCTTATTTTTTTGGTCATTTAAGTTCCGAACTCATAATAAATGACAAATTTGTTTATTATAGAATCTTTTAGTAAAGGGCAAAAAATTCAATCAATATTTTTTCTAAAACTATTTGTGCTTTTAATATAATATAGATATAGATATATATCAATCCCGTAAGCTTGACATAAGGAAAGTTTTCATTGTAGTACGTAGTAAAGGTGGTTTTAGGTCCTTATTAAAACGAGGAAACTACGATTTTAGTTCATGTGTTATACGTTTATTCCAGTTTTGATCCTTGTGTAATTCGATTAAGTATATTTAACCTTTAATTAATATAAACGTGTGATTTTGATCCCTCAAACTAACGGAAGTTAAAAACATAACGGAATCATTATTCTTATCAATTTTAAGAATTAAAGAAAAAAAAAATAAAGTTTAATGTGTTCTGAAATCCTAGCCGCCATTGACAAACATCTATGTAGAGGTTTTCCATCGCCTACTCATCCCTCTCTTCATCTCTAATCTTTTAGACTTTTGTTCTTCTTGCTCTATTAAATTGGATCCGCATCTATACCCTCACTGAAGTTACGGACAAGAAAAAATTGAGACACCATGAAATGAAAGAAAGGGAAGCGAGGGTTAACTGACTTAACTCTGAGCATTCACTTATAAATAGTTATTCTTGTCTTTCTTGTCCAATTTTCAAGAACATTACTAAATTTTCTTCTTTTCTTACCTTTGTATAATTCTGTATTTTGACAAATAATCTCTTTAATAAATTTGATATAGCTTTAGCATTTAAGGAGGGATAAGTAGATTTGTGTGTCCAGATCATGATTCTCAAGAGGATATAATTTAACTAATTATTTTTTGAAAATATCACGACTATTAAAAAAGTTTGAAAATTTAACCTAAAACTTCTCCAACAAAAAGATGCCATTGGAAGTTACCAGGAATCTCCCATTTTTACCTTGGAAGAAGAAGAAGAATTATTTTATTTTTTCTCTTTTATTTGTTTTTAAATATTAATTCTGTTAAGTTTTTAACTTGCATTAGTTTGAAAGACTAAAATCGCTGTCTATATTAATTGAAGATTAAATATGCTTAATCAAAATACACAAGGATCAAAATCGAAACAAACTTATAACATAGACTAAAATAGTTGTTTCCCCTATTAAAATTTCTGATTCCGGCGAATGTTATACGAGGGCAAAGGTACATTACAGGTAGCGCGTGCGCAGACAAACCCATTATCTTCTTCTGAAATTAACTATTTACTTATATAATAATATTAACACACACAAGAAGTTTGTACTTATTGTCGTAAAGAAAAAGTAATGGTGTAAAAAGCAATCCAACTCCATTAAATTAGTATTTTGAATTTGCCTACCACAAAAAAATGATACCCAATTCATAAAGCTAGCTATTTACACCAGTAGTATTTGAAACGACCCACAACTATAATATTAGGAGTAATGAAAATTGCTTGGCCGGCAGTAATCCCAATTGCATGATCGATGTTGGCATATACTCAGGATTTTTCTATGACAAGTCATTGTCTATGGCCCATGGATTGGAGGCAAAGTGCAGTTGTAATAACAAGTAGTTGATTTTTTATGGAATACCAACATCGAAGTTCATGTTGGGATACAATTGTTCTAGAAAACGGGAAGTAAGTAACTATTACAAGAGTAAAAGAATAAACAAACTATTACAATATAACTCGAAATCAAAACCTTACAAACTGCTTGTGTGATTTGTTGAATCGAGTGATGGCACTATGTCTTTAAGACAAGATTGCCCTGTATATCTCCTTTTACTGTATTGAGCAATAGTCTCCCAAGATACAACAACAAACTTTAACAAGTGAGCAAAGAAAACTCAAGTGTTACTCTTGAAGAACTTTGAATATAGTAACTTTGCTAGAGAGGAAGAATATGAACTCTGAAAATTCTGGAGTATTTTCTAAGTGTTGAGTATAGTGTAGTGTTTCAATTGAGCCAAAGACCTCAATTTATAGTGTAAGGAGAAGACCCCTCAACTAGCTAACTAATGGCCTTCAATAGTCATGTAATTGCACTTGATTGAGGGGTTACATTCAGCCAAATAATTACTGAATTCATGTGGCAAGTAATGGAGAATCAATGCTCCAAAACCAGCCCAAACGTCAGATTTTTCCAACTTCCCGTCGCAGGATTCTGCCTCCAAAGCGTCGCGGCGCTGTGAATCAGTGCCGCGGCTACAGTGACTGCCCAACCATTTAGCTCCGCGGCGCTCCGGCGCCGCGACTCCGACGGTTGTGGCGCTTCGGCCCTTCACGGCTCCGCGGCGATTTCCGACTCGTTTCATCTTACACTTCTTCCTTCTTTTACCAACGTGGAATACTTTGTCATTTGGCCAATAACCGTCCATAATTCTATGTCTCAAACGTATTACATACTTACCAATATTTCTTTCACTAATGAAATTTGCGATACTTGGCACTACGTGTGCACGTGTGTGGAAATGACGTTTCCGACGTGCGCGACCAATAGTTCGAGTCATAAATTAATGGGATATACTTATTTCCACATTTAGTAAATTTCCAACAATCCCCTCTTGAAAGAGATTTTGGCGCACACACATGGTGCCTTTTCTAGCAATCTTTCAACGGACCGATGTTGCATCTGGATAGGCAACATACGCTTTGAACCTTCCATAGTTGAATAACATTGGACTTACTTACTGCGCGGTGAACGTGATGTCTTGAACCGTCTGTATTTAGTGTAAGCCAAGTCAACGGTACCAACACAACAACTTCCTCTACTCAGTTCTTCGTAATGTTTTGTCCGTTGTGGCCGTGGACACTTCTTGGATTCTTAAGTCCGTTCATTTGAGGCGGTCTGTCCTCGCACTTAAATAAGTGGTCTCCTACAAGGTATCCTGCTATACCACACTTTACAAGTGTTAGGAACCATTAAAAGTTTCCCCAAACCTAACCTCAACCGGTGAGGATCATTAAAGGTTTTGGAAACTTAACCTTCACCCACACTGCAGATAGCACTTATAGTCTATCGTGGGAACGACTTTGGATTTGGTGTTTCTTTACAGAAATCACTATCCGAAGTGCTCATGTTTCCACCGAAGCGATCAACTGAACCTTTACATCTTAGTTTTCCCATTGAACCTAATTTCTGGGATCTCCAGTCAGTAAGGTTGGGTTACCACCATATTGGTGCTTATACCTTGGGTTTTAAGCCAATTCCCTTAGACAGGCAGAACATCTGATCTTTGGGTAAGCCCTTTGTCAGTGGGTCAGGTATGTTATCCTTTGACTTTATGTAATCAATGGATATTATACCCGTAGTGATCAACTGCCTAATGATCTTATGCCTCCGTCGAATATGATGGGACTTGCCGTTGTACATAGCATTTCATGCCCTTCCTAGAGCCGACTGGCTATCGCAGTGGATCATTACAGAAGATACTGATTTGTTCCAGCAAGGAACATCCTCTAAGAAGTCGTGAAGTCACTCAGCTTTTTCTCCTGCTTTGTCTAAAGCGATAAACTCTGATTCCATCGTGGATCGGGCGATACAAGTTTGCTTAGAGGATTTCTAAGACACAGCCCCACCACCAATTGTAAATACATACCCACTGGTGGACTTGGTGTTCTCTATATCAGATATCCAGTTTGCATCACTGTACCCTTCTAGTACATTTGGATATCTCGAATAATGTAACCCGTAAGTTAGCGTGTATTTCAGGTATTGAAGTACCCGATTCAACGCCTTCCAGTGATCATCACTCGGATTACGGGTAAACTTAGCCAACTTGTTGACTGCATAAGCAATATGGTGCAGTTGGTTATGTACATCAAACTACCGATCACTTGTGCATATTGCTCCTGACATATGGGTGCACCACGATTTTTATCAAGTTTTTGATTTCTATCCATTGGTGACTTTATAGGCGAACTGTCTAACATCTCGAACTTTCTCAAAACATCCTAGATGTAGTGAGACTGAGATAAGACCAGTCCATCAGACGTCTTAGAGATTTTTATCCCTAAGATGACATCCGCGATACATATATCCTTCATGTCGAAGCATTGTTTCAACATGTTCTTAGTCTTTAGAATTATGCTAGGACTGCTCCATGTGATCAACATATCGTCTACATACAGGCATATCATAATAAACGAGTCAGAGTTACCTTTCATGTAGACACATTTGTCACACTCATTAATAGCGAAACCCTTCGATAATAGAGTACTATCAAATTTTTCGTGTCATTACTTCGGGGCTTGTTTAAGCCCGTACAGAGATTTGACAAGCCGACAGACTTTCTTCTCTTGCCCTTGAACCACATACCCCTCGGGTTGGTCCATATAAATTTCTTCTTCCAAATCACCATTTAGGAAGGCTGTCTTGACATCCATTTGATGTATCTCAAGGTCACGCAAAGCTGTGATTGCAATGAATACCCGTATGGACGTCATCCGAGATATCGGGGAGTACGTGTCAAAGTAGTCAAGTCCTTCTTTCTGTTGATAGCCCTTGACTACCAACCTGGCCTTGTACTTATCTATAGACCCATGTGTGTTATACTTCCCTTTTGAGTATCCATTTACAACCCAACGGTTTATTTCCCGAAGGAAGATCAACGAACTCTCAAATATGGTTATGCAGAATGGAGCCTATTTCACTCTCAATAGCTTCTTTCCAGAGCGGTGCCTTTAGAGTTGACAATGCTTCAGCAATTGTCCTTGGTTCATCATTAACCATATAAGCTACAAAGTCAGGACCGAATGATTTATCCTTCCTGGCCCTTTTACTTCGCCTTAGTTCCATCTCTGGAGTCTCCAAGTTCTGAGAATCTGAAACACTAGATTCTGGATATTCAGCCACTTTGAGATCCACTAGATCTGAACCATTTAGATCCGGGCCGTCAACGACTCCCGATTCCTGAGAACTTTGTTCATAACTTCATTTGCGAGAGGTTATGTCTTTTTCCCTTCTAGGAAAGGTATCTTCAAAGAATTGAGCATTCCTTTATTCCATGATTGTACCCCCGTAGATATCTAGAATATCTGACTTATGCACTAAGAAGCGATAAGCACTACTGTTATTTACATATCCGATGAATATGCAATCTACAGTCTTAGGCCCAATCTTGACTTGCTTTGGCTTGGGTACTTCAACCTTTGCCAAACAACCCCACACCTTTAAATATTTATAGGTGAGTTTCTTTCCTTTCCATGATTCATATGGAGTTTTGTCCTTACCTTTATGTTGGACTCTGTTAAGAATCGTATTAGCAGTAAGGACAGCTTCTCCCCATATGTTTTGGGGAAGATCGGAATTGATGAGCAAGGCATTCATCATTTTCTTCAATGTGCGGTTCTTACGTTCCGCCACACCGTTCTATTAAGGTAAGTATGGAGCCGTTGTTTGATGAACAATGCCTTATTGGGCACAATATTCCTCAAATGGCGTTATATATTCTCCCCCTATATCGCTACGAATGGATTTAATCTGCATGCTTAGTTGGTTCTCAATTTCTGCTTTGTAACGTCGGAACGCTTCAAAAGCTTCATCCTTACTTTTTAGTTTGTGCAAACTTCAAATCACATATATCTATGTGAATAAGTTTAGAGGGGCGGTATTCCTTTCGATGGATCGAAAAGGAAGTTTTGTGAGTTTTGCCTCTATACACACCTCACACTTAGGTTGAGGGTTTACGTCGATAGACGGCAACAACTCCAACTTTACCAACCTTTGGATGGACTTGTAGTTGACATGTCCTTATCTATGATGCCATAAATTAGAGGACTCAAGCAAGTAAGATGAAGAGGCTTCAATATTATTGCTTTTACGTAATACATATATGGTGTTCACTTTGAAGAGGCCTTCACAGACGAATCATCTTCCCACAAACGTTCAATTCTTAGTGACTACAAATTTATTGGACTCAAACACTAGCCTAAAACTAGCATTAACCAATAAAGGACCTGAAATTAAATTTCTTCTAATCTCAAGAACATGCATCACTTTTTTCAGAGTGAGTTCCTTTCTAGAAGTCATCTTCTGGACTGCCTTTCCTACCCCAGCACGTTAGAGAAAGCGTTGTTTCCCATGAAGAGCTTCTTGTTTGTAACCGGTGTATAAGTGGAGAAGGCATCTCTGTTGGAACAGATGTGCCTTGTAGCACCTATGTCCATCCACCATTGCAGAGGATTCCCAATCAGATTTGCTTCTAGCACCACCGTTGAGAACTCCTCAATCATGTCATCTAGAAATTGGTTCTTGATAACGTTAACCTGAGCCTTGCCCTTAACCTTGGCTTTTTCTTATTGCTCAGTCTTGAGCTTGCGGCAGTTCTTGATCATATGACCAGGTTTCCCACAGTGGTGATATTTTCTTTTGAACTTCTCCGCTGCTTGGGTCTTGCTGTCTTTCTAGAACTTGCGCTTCTTGCTTAGGTTCCCTTTGGCCTCAGCCAGATTTGCCTTTGCCTCAGCGGGTTGTTTACCCCTAGGCAAGGCCTTCTTATTATCTTCCTAAATTTGGAGTTTGATAATAAGTTCTTCAAAGGCCATCTCCTTTGTCTTGAGCTTTAAGTAGCTCATAAACTCATTCCACGAAGGAGGTAACTTTTGAATCAGTGATGCAACCAAAACTACTCGTTTGGCTTCATACCTTCCAAATCTAGGTGATGTAAAATCATTTGGAATTCCTGGACTTGGAACATCACTATCTTACTATCCACTATTTGAAATTTCAGAAATTTCCCAACGATGAATTTCTTAGTACCTGCATCTTGTGCGTTGTACTTCTTTTGTAGCTTCTCCCACAATGTTTTGGCAGTGCCAACGGTGCAATACACCGTGTAGAGAAGGTCTGACAAGCAGTTCAATATGTAATTCTTACACATGAAATCACTATGACTCCGTGCATCAAGAACCATCTTCATGCTATTAATGACATAGATACCTAGGCCCCCTTCACCCGTTTCAAAAGGCGAAGGGACCATTTCATCTCCAGCTTGTGGATGATCTTCTGTTAGGAAATGTGTCATTCCCATAACAATCAAATAGAAGAGCATTTTTTGTTGCCATCTTTTGAAGTTTGATCCCATGAACTTTTCAGGGCATTCATGGTGAAATCCAGCGGGTGGAGGAGAGGCAATATTCCCTTGAGCGGCAGCAAAGGCGTCGGATGAGCCTTGAGCAACCGGAAAGGCATTAGGAGTGCCTTGAGCAATGGGGAAGGAAGATGGATTGCCTTGAGCAGCACCAGCAGAATCAGAAGAAGTTTGATTTATGCTAGTCATCTTTCTAACTTACTTACAACAAATCTTGTCTTAAAATTGTTGGGATACAATTGTTGTAGGGAACGAGAATTAAGTAACTATTATAAGAGTAGAAAGGATAAAGAAACTATTACAATAGAACTGGAAATCAAAACCTTACAAACTGCTTGTGTGATTTGCTGAGTCGAGTGATGACACTCTGTCTTTAAGACAAGATTGCCCCGTATATCTCATTTTACGGTATTGAGTAATAGTCTCCCAAGATACAACAACAACTTTAACAAGTTAGCAAAGGAAACTCAAGTGTTACTCTTGAAGAACTTTGAGTTTAGTAACTTTGCTAGAGATGAAGAATATGAACTCTGAAAATTCTAGAGTATTTTCTAAGTGTAGTGTAGTGTTTCAATTGAGTCAAATGCCTCAATTTATAGTGTAAGGAGAAGACCCCTCAACTAGCCAACTAATGGCCTTCAATAGCGATGTAATTGCACTTGATTGAGGGGTTACATTCAGCCAAATAATGGCTGAATTCATGTGGCAAGTAATGGAGAATCAATGCTCCAAAACCAGCCCAAACGTCAGATTTTTCCAACTTCCCGTCGCAGGATTCTGCCTCCGAAGCGCCGCGGCTCCAGTGACTGCCCAACCATTTAGCGCCGCTGCTCCGACGGTTTTGGCGCCGCGGCCCTTCACGGCTCCGCGGCGATTTCCGACCCATTTCATCTTACATTTCTTCCTTCTTTTACCAACGTGGAATACTTTGTCATTTGGCCAATAACCGTCCATAATTCTATGTCTCAAACGTATTACATACGTACCAATATCTCTTTCACTAATGAAATTTGCGATATTTGGCACTACATATGCACGTGTGTGGAAACGACGTTTCTGACATGCGGGCTCAATAGTTCGAGTCATAAATTAATGGGATATACTTATTTCCACATTTAGTAAATTTCCAACAGTTCAAATATATAAAAAGAAAAAAAGTCAAATTTACTCCTTTACTATACGAAAAAGATTATTTATACTATCCGTGTAAAAATGTAGATTGTTACTTAAATTGTTCTAATACACCTCTTCCTCTGTTACGGTTATCCAAGGTGGACACCCAATCTCACGTGATAGTGATATTTTGATGAGATGAATGTCATGTGGTACGCCACCTCAGTGCCCCAAACCAATTTTACCCCTTCCCTCCCCTTGGGCTTCCACCACTAACATTTCATTTCCCTACACCAAGTAGTGCTCCACTTGTGCTTCCACCACTAACATTTCATTTCCCTACACCAAGTAGTGCGGCTTGTTTGTACTAATCAAAGAGTAATTTATGCGCGGAGGTGCACCAAATTAAAGAAGAGAACAACTATGCGACTCATGCTTGTATATATGTATCTTAGCCTCATTTGCAATTGTAGGTAATTTCTTTCCATATATTGAAATTTCCGGTTTATTCAATTTTTTAGTGGATAAAATTACTTGTTACAACTACAACATCAAATTAGCTCAAACACTATGATTATCAAAAACAAGTTACCAACATGGAAGAAAGAGATGTATTTACTAAAAGTGCATTTATTTGACCACCAACAAAATAGAGCTATATTTTCTTAAGTAGTAAGGCACTTGGCATGTGATCTACCAGATCAATATCAGCCATATTCATTCTATACTAATGCTTACTACTACTCTGACCCTATCCCTTTCTTCTTTACTTGTCTTCTGTTTTTCCTTTCTGAAGATTAAAAAAGAAAAAATGCTTGGTATGTTGGTTGTTGTGTATTGAATGGCTGGTTTAACTATCATCTGCTGTTTCATACATTTATTTTGGATGTTAGTACTGCACTTTTTATTTTAGTTTAGAACAGTAAATTACCTTACTGGAAGTAGATGACCAATTATAACATATGCAATTCCCAGCTCATATTGGCAGTTGAAGAATTTATACCTCCTTCAACAAATAATTTATGTTATATGTACTTACCGTTATAAAAAGTATTTATATAATTACGTCATTTATTACTTCATCTATACCAAAAAGATTGTCTTATTTTTCTTATTAGTTTATCTCAAAAAATTTAAAAAATTATATTATTAAAAATAATTTAACTTTATGAGATGATTTATAGACACACAAATATCTAAGAATTATTTTGGATCATATATTTCAAAAGTCTTCCTTTATTTTTTAAATTTCGTGTCAAGTCAAATAACACAATTTTTTTGGGACGGAGAGAGTAGATTATTACAGGTTTAAATCCTTAGATAAGCTTTAATATCTGATAAAAATGGTAATTAATTAACTTGTTATAACAAATTAAAAGTCATTTATTGTGTAAAAATAATCTTTACGCTCTTAGTGCATATGGCTTCAAGTCTTCAATCATTCAACAAAATAAACTTGTTTTTCTAAGGTAAAAGAAACTACAATGATATTATTGATTGAAAATCGCTTATTCCTTCAACTTTTAATTTTTATATGGGAGACAAATTCAAGAATGACACCAAATAAAAGAGAAAAAAATACAAAACTTTAAACAGAGAGAAACAGAGATCCAATATTAATTCTCAATATATTTACAGTAGCAGCTGTTAGTACATTTCCTTCCCAATAATAAACTAAATCATCTTCTAAAATTTAATCAACATTCCCGGAAAGGAAAAAGAATAAGAAGGAAAATGAAACAAAATAATACTAATACAAAAAATTACTAACCCACCCTGTTGAGAAGTGGGAATCCATCCGGAATACAGAACACTAACTCAATCCCAAAAGATAGCTAATAATAAACTTATCTAATAATCATATAAGAACATTACGTCTCATTTCCTTAACTAATGTGGGACTGTAACGTCTAATTCATCGGTACGAGCGGAGAATGGCACCACAAAATGTGCATATAATAGCTCTCCAGTTTTTCCAGTAAAATGGGACATAGCAAAACCTTGTAGCAGTCTTCATATCAGCAACACTAGCACCTCCGCCGCACCGGGAACATGTTCCGGCAGCTGGTTTGCTCTTGCACACTTGCTTTGTCTGATCAACTAGGAAACAAAAACACACCATTTTTTTTGCTGTTGTTGCTTATAATGTGTGGAACAAAGAGGTAAGAGAGAGAGAGTGGTAATTTGTGTTTTGGTGGTGAGGTTTGATGGTTGAATGGAGAAGGATTGAAGGGTATTTATAGGCATGAAAGTGGGAAGCAAGTAGCAACAGTAAAAGTTGAAGCAAAGAGACAGTTGGGGCATTACTGTGGCACACTGCTGACTTTCATCTTTGTA
This sequence comes from Anisodus tanguticus, assembly GCA_034509755.1. NCBI lineage: Eukaryota > Viridiplantae > Streptophyta > Magnoliopsida > Solanales > Solanaceae > Anisodus > Anisodus tanguticus. Next base: position 18,957,814 of record CM067551.1, on the reverse strand, counting down.
ATATAGCAAGGATAATATTTTTTAATATTTGGTCAACATCTATTTAATTACGTATATTGTTTCTTTTTTACTTTTCGTGCTCATAAATATTATTTTCTGGGTTTCGTTGATATGAACCTATTTAATTGAGTATGAGTTTAAGAAAGTAATGAATACTGCTTTAAATATATCATAATATTTCTGTAATTATAAGGCTGTTGAAACTTGTGATTCTAAAATATATCATAATATTTGTGTGGCAATAAAGTTTGTCATTAAGGATAAAATGGTAAATTAAAGTAATTATTCAAATTTGAAAGAAGACATTCTTTTTTAACGGACTAAAAAAATAGATTCACGTAAACTAAAACGAGAAGTAAAATAAAAAAATTCTTACTTATTCGGATGATACAGAATTTTATCATAGTAAAAAAATAACTCAATGCACTAAGTCCTTTCTATGCCTGAGGCAAGAACCATATCAATTCTATTATACGTCGCCTTACTTTGCATTTTATTCTATAAGAATTTATTTTCATAGTTTGAATCCTTGACCTCCTAATCACACGACAATAATTTTAAATTAAAAGTCTCACCACTTTCGCTTGGTGACTTTCCTGATATACAGAAAAGTAACAAGGCAATTAAAAGTACTCTCACTGTCCCAATTTATATGACACACTTTTCTTTTTAGTCAGTTTAAAAAAGAATTACACATTTCCTTATTTAGAAATAATTTAATTTTAAACTTTATCTTTTACGTTTAACGAGATTTTAAATTCAGGTAAGTACTTTGAAAGATCAATAGTCCAAGCACCTACATTTTATAGACTAACAACATAGGGCTGAGTAATAGCCGTGCGTAAAAGAAATTCTTTCATTTTAAAAAGGGGAAATGATCAAATTTGCCCTCCAACTATGTTTTATAGTTTAACATTGTCCTTATCAAACTTTGAGATCAAATTTACTCTTCCCGTTAGCAAACTTATTAAATTTGCCCTCAGCCGGATATATTTCTGACTTGGACTCCACGTCAGATCTACATAGACGCCACGTAGGAATAGGAATTTCACTAAGCACAAACGATAAGTAAGTATAGTAAGTACTAAAACTGAACACTACACTAATTGCATTCATTTCACGTTTCTTTTTGTAGTTTCTGAAGCCAATGCCGGAGTTGCAGCTGGCGGTGCCAGTGCCGGAGGGAGAATAATATCAGGAGCAGAGAAATCAAAAATTGATCTACGAAGAGGTAATTTTACAGAGATTGAATTGTTCTTGTCGTTTTTCGGTGACTGGGAATTCATGTAGCGACAAAAATCGGAAAAAGAATTAAAGATTGGTGGTTCTGAGAGAGTCCGGTGAAATTTTTTGTTATTATTGGACTGCATTTTTTTGAATCTTGAAAATGGGAGCGGTGGCGCCGCCGTGGTATTAGAAGCAGTGGCGGCGGCGTTGGTGTTGGTAGAAAAATGTGATTTTTCAAACACCCTTTTAGACAAGGGTGAAAAAGCAGGGGATGGTGAAATGATTGGTGAAATTAAAGGACCATCCTCGGTGGCGGAAATGGCGGCGATGGTGGTGGTGAATTGAGAGTGATCCTTTTGGGGGAGGGTTCAGAAGAGAGTGATGAAAAAGATTTTTCTTCAGAGAGACAATATTATTCATAATGCTGTATTTTTCACCGGAGAAGGTGGCAGAGGAGTGGTGGTGAACGACAGAGATGAGGGGCTATTTGGTTGTTGTTGGTGGAGTTGGTTTTTTCCGGCAACAACGAAAAGAGGGGAAAACAGAGAAGGGCGTTTGGTTGGTGGTTTCATGTTGGTGTGGAGATGGAGCATTTGTGGTTAGTGGTTATCATTACCGGCTGTTTGGTGGTCAAATCGACGGCGGCAACAGGCAGAAAATGGAGTGGGATGAGAGGGAGATAAAGTGAAGGCGTTGGTGGTGAATTGGTTGTACAATGGTGGAGTTCATCGGAGCTCCGACATGGGAACTCGTCGGAGCTCGTCGGAGATAGCAGAGGTCCGCTGGAGAAGAAGCAACAATGAGGGTAACAAGTTGAAACTATTTAAAGGATGGGGTAACAGGTATGGGTTATGGGTTAAAAGAATTGGGTGAGCCGACGTGGCGTGTATGTGGATCCGACGTGGAGTCCAAGTCAGAAATTCATCCAGCTGAGTTTAAATTTAATAAGTTTGCTAACGGGAATGGTAAATTTGATCCCAAAGTTTGACGGAGGCAATGTTAAACTATAAAGCATAGTTGAAGGACAAATTTCACCCTTAAAAAGCATTAATTTCAATAGATTTGACCAAGCATTTGTAAGTAAAATTAATACAGTTGAGGTTTGTAGAGATCTTAACCATTGAAGAAACAGGCCAAGGAATCTGGGCCATACAAGTGGACCTAATTGGTCTGCTGGCATTTATGTTGGGGCCAGTGTGTAGTATATTGAACTGGATTTAGGTTGGCAATTCAGTGTATGAGGGTCCAGCGATACTCTCACATTTTGGGTCTGCATCAACCAATTAATAACCCATGTTGGTTTTGATGATACTCACAAGCACTCTTCAATATTTTGTCTCAAATAGTTCCATGGTATTTTTAACTAGAGCATGAAATGAAACATTCTGTCAAGTTGGGAGTTTAGTTGTTTTTTATGTCATACATTATGTTTAATTTGAATGGATGGATAGAATTTCTTCACTCTTAATAAGAAGTTTTAGGTTTGAGTTGTGAGTATGGACAATACTTTAGCAAGTGATTTCCTCTTAAATAGGCCTTACACGTCGTAAATTCATATTAGTCTGGGCCCAATGTGGGTACCAAACACAGAGTGGGAAACAAAAAAAGAAAATGCATGAAGAAATTCATTACATTTAAAAAAATTGCAGTCTTTATAAAGATTGCGTATATTTTAACTAGAATATAAGTTGAATAAAGAAAGAAAACGATGATAAGTCAAATTGTTGAATCACGATAATCTTGAACATAATTTTTTTGTGAAATGGTTCAAGAACAAGCTCAACATATTCTTTTGAAAATAGAGATAATCATCATCTAACATTAGGTCCACTTGTATGGCCAGAATACAGAATTTTCTAACTCCTTTCTCCGATCTCTTGTTGTTGCTCTTAGTGTATAACTGAACGAGCTTGTTGAATAAATAACTGTCTCTTGTATAAATTGTGTATTAATTTACTATAACTATAGGATACTCCATTTTCGCGAATTACTGCGCTTATTCGAGTGATCCACATATGACGTAAATCTCTCTTTTTCCTATTCCAATTCCGATGAGCCGAAACTAAAATTCTTATTTTCTAATGAGTAATAGTTCAAGTAAGCCTTGAATGAGCTCCTCGAAAACTTGATGCAAATAAACGATTTTTTATTCCACGTCTCGGAGATATATATCCTCGTTTACTTCTGCTCATTGAATAAATGAAACTTTGATGAATAACTACTTGATTGCATTTCTTTCCGTTATTCTTTTCCCTCTTCCTAGTTTATTAATTATAAAATGAATTTTCCAATGTATAAAATCAAAAAAAATACGCCTAATAATATTATAAACTGTGTGAGTGAAATATCGTTAAGGACAATATCCATAACACCACTCGAGCTAAATATTATTTTCCATATGTAACAATTTTTTGTTTCATTTTGACAGCTAGCGGGAAATATGATAGGAAGGGCCAAACAATTTGCCTTAGCATTTAAGCAATGTTTTGATACCACCAAATAGTTAGGTAGGTGTCATGTTCCTCATTCGTATTCAGTCTAGAAAATACAAGTACGTCAAGTTTTGGGTTAATTGAAATACTACTGGCAATTGGAGGATTTCCACCACCCCATAAGAAAATGCCGTGGTATTACTCAACTTTTCTAATATGTTATGTACTGTGGCTGTCTCAAAATAAGTGTCGGCTTTTCTGTGAATTTGAGTAATCTTCGAGTTAAATTAAATTATATCAACTTAATATTTTAAAATTAGAATTAAAATATATAACAATTATAAAAAAAGTAATATAATTTATAATTCTTTTCATGTGACAAAATAAAGATCGAAAGGAAGTAGGTTATTAGTAGGGCATTCCCGCTCAGCCCCTGGATTACCTAAACGGTTGTTAGCATGTTAGCAGGAGAGGCCGACCAAGTGCAAGGAATCCGCGACGCCAGCGGCTTACACTACTAGAAAATCACTTTTCCATTGAAAAATATTCAGTAGCTATTTTCACAAATATTTTGATTGAATCAGTGAGAAAAGAAAAAATAGTACTTAGTATTCTCACACAAAAAAATTAAGAAGTTTTCCAGCGTTTTAATGAGAACTTATTTCACACCATGTGTTTTCCCAGTGAGGTGATTCGGTGGGAATAAAGTGAAAAACTCATATTTTTCACATGAATTTTCCATCGTAATAGAATATTTCCCAATATTCTTTTTTTAATTGTATATCTCCTATTTTAGGTAGAATTATAATCATTTTGTAATTACGTTAATTAGTTACCTAATTTGTATCAAAGTAAATATTTTTGTAACCTTATATATATTATAAATCATTCATCAATAAAATCAAGGAACATATTCCTTTATGGTATCAATAGCCTAAAACTACAAACCCTACCGTAGCCGCCGATACACCTTCTCGGCCACCACCTTTTTCCACGTCGGCACCTAGCCCACGTTGGAACCCTAGCCGCCGACCTCTCTCGCCCCCCTCTTTTCCCCACGACGGAACCTTAGTTTTTTCCGCCATTCTCCCTCTCTCTTCCTCCTAAATCTCATCTTCCATGGTTGGCAAAACTAAATTCCATCAGCCATTTTCCGTAAACAACATTAAAAACTTCATCCATGTGACTCTTGAGATGGAAAAGGGTCAATACTCCTCGTGGGCGAAGCTTTTTAAGCTTCATTGTCGTGTTTACGAAGTTATCGACCACGTCATCCCTCCTACGCCGAAGTCCACAGACGTACCATCGATTTCGACTTCTGATGATGCACTCTGGTCTTGTTTGGACGCAGCTGTCCTCTAGTGGATATACGACACGATATCTAATGATCTGTTGCACACCATCATTGAGACCGATGCCACTGCCCATCAAACGTGGAAACGTTTGGACAGTATTTTCCACGACAACAAAACTCAACGAGCGTTATACCTTGAAAAATATTTCAAGGACGTTCATCAGGACGGTTTTCCAAATGTGTCTGCCTATTGTCAAGAACTAAAGATGTTTGCCGACCAACTCTCCAACGTTAGCGCACCAGTCACTAATCAACGATTGGTCATGCAACTTATTGCAGGTTTGAACGAATCATATGACTACGTTGCCACCGTCCTTCAGCAATGCACGTCGTTACCTCTATTTTATGAGGCCCATTCGAAGTTCATCCTTGAGGAAACTAGAAAAATCAAGCGCAACACCACTCGGCCCAGCATTACCGACACCGCCCTCACCACCACCGTCGGGCCCTCAGTCGACGACAGGGCCTCCCGGTCCGGCAACCAGAACTATTGGCCAGAGGACCCTCAATAGTTCGCTTCCACCCGTAACAACTACTGGAGCAGGCAGTCCGGCAAGGGCCGCGGTGAAAGATATTCCGTCAACAACGGCTGCGTGAAGGGGCATTCCCCACCGACCAGAAATAACCAGCAACGACCGCGGTAGTGGCAGCAGCCTCCGTCATGGGCTACCTATCCACTGTGGGCCGCGTGGGCCCCACCGTCATGGGTCTTCTCTTCTTTCCCATATACAACATCCTTGTGGACTCCACCTCAGAACTGACAGGCCCAACATGGCATACTTGGCCCGCATCCACAGTAGGCCTACATAGCATGGCCCCCTGCCATCGACTTATGCACCGACTGACATTGAGGTAGCTATGAGCATAATGTCACTCAACGCTCCAGACAAAAATTGGTATATGGACACATGTGCCACATCTCACATGACGACATCACAAGATACTCTCTCGTCTTATTTCAATTTAAGTAATTTAAATCGGAATATCATTGTTGGTAGTGAGCAAGGCATTCCCATCCGTGGTTATAGTCATTCTTCCCTATCCACACCACTAATCTTAAAAAATGTCTTACATGCCCCTAAACTCATTAAGAATCTAATCTCTGTGCTACGTTTCACAACTGACAATTGAGTTTCTCTTGACTTTGATCCTTTTGGTTTTACTATAAAGGATTTTACGACAAGGAGACGAATAATGAGATGTGACAACACCAGAGATCTCTACCCTATTTCAAACGTCGTTAACAATCCAGCATCAGTTCCCTCAACCTTTATTGCTCTTTCGTCTTATGGCATTCTAGATTAGGACATCCGGGAGACTCTGTATTACGCTCCCTTAGGAAAAATAATTTTATTAATTGCAACTGTATTCTAGGACTCCTATATGTGAATCTTGCATTTTTAGAAAACATGTCAAATTACCATTTTATGCATCCACAAATTGTACTTTAATGCCTTTCGATATCATACATAGTGATTTGTGGACATCCCCTATTTTGAGTACGGCTGACCATCGATATTATGTGTTGTTTTTGGACGATTATTCCAACTTTCTATGGACTTTTTCAATTGGAAATAAATCCCAGGTCTACCCCAGTTTTTCTTCATTTAGTGCTTTCGTAAAAACACAATTTGAAAAGAGCATTAAATGTTTTCATTGTGACAATGACAGAGAATTCAATAATAACCAATTCAAACAGTTTTGCTCAAAAATGGTCTTACCTTTCGTTTTTCCTTCCCTCACACATCCTCCCAAAATGGTAAAGTCGAACGGAAAATCCAAACTGTAAACAACCTCATTCGTTCCCTACTTGCTCGCCCCAATTCCCCCCAATTCTGGCATTACACTCTCTATGGCCACATATATCCTTAACATAATCTCAAACAAGTCTCTAGCTCAACAGTCGTCCACCCAAGTTATGTTTCGTAGGAACCCCTCCTACCAACACTTATATATTTTCGGATGTCTTTGTTACCCTCTCCATCCGACCACTCACAAACTCCAATCACGGTCTTCTCCGTGTGTGTTTTTGGGTTACCATGCCAATCATCGTGGTTACTCGTGCTATGACTTGTCGAGTCGTAAAATTATTATTTCATGTCATATCCTATTTGATGAGTCTCAATTCCCCTTTGTATCTCTACACTCGCCACCTCGACATTCCTACGACTTTCTATATGATGACTTAAACCCTCTTCTAATTCACTATTTACATAGTCCTCCGTCCCAGACCCCGGCACCCGCCACCACCTCGGCCAGTCCGAGACTAGCTGCCTATCTGGCTCTGCCGATGGTGGCCCGGAACAGCCTGCCTCAAGGTGATTCCGCAGCCACCTCTCGGCAAACCGAGGTTTGGCCAGTCCGGGACTAGCTGCCTACCCGGCTCTGCCGATGGTGGCCCGGAACAGCCTGCCTCAAGGTGATTCTGCAGCCACCTCTCGGCAAATCGAGGTTCGGCCAGCCAGTACCGTCACCCCTATAAACCCCCATCTCGTCCCGCGTCCCGATACACACTCTCGGACCATAGAAACCCGTGCCATGCACATAATTCATAAACCTAAACGGTTGTTTATCCTTTCCGTTTCAATTGTCCCTTCCTATGTCCCTTGTAACCCGAAGGATCTCGTTGATGACATGGAAAAGTGACAAATTAAATTATGACATGTGTCATTGATCAAATAATAATATAAAAATAAAGTTTGAGTAAAACTAATATTTCAAAAAAAATCTATTTTCTAAACCCTGAACATTATTAACACAAAAGAACACATTTACTAACAATTTTTTTTTCTTGAAATCATGTTCTTCGTGCTCTTCACCATTTTCAATGCGTGTTCTTGTTCCAACCATAATTTTGATCCAAAATTTTTAAAAAGCTCCTCCAAATTTGTTATTAACTTTAGTTAAAGATTCCTCACGAACACCTGAAGACAACCCTAACATTAATTTCTCAAAATTTTCATCAAATAAAATAACCTATTTTAAAACTATAAGGGCTTTCTAACGAGTGTTTCGATGAGTTCCTTTGATTTTTTTTATTAGGGGAGAGCAAAATTAAATTGAGGGTAATTAAAAATATAATTGATTCTTTTTTCGATAGTGATAGTGGCGGCGATGATGTCGATGATGGTAGAAAATGAAGAGAAGAACAAGGAAATAAAAAATACAAAAAATGAATGAGGGAGGAAATTAAAAACAAAAAGGAAAAAAATTATTTTTAGCCTTTTCACGCGCCTGTTTGGTGTGACATTCACACAACTTTTTGGTGTGACATTCACACAACTTTTTGGTGTGACATTCACACAACTTGCCAAGTCAGGGGAAGGTGTCTAAATGACACAGTGTAGGACAGGACTACTTCAGGTGTCTAATTGAAACAATGTCTAGTTGAGGGTGTCTAAGTGAAAGATATTGACGACCACAAGGGACCGCCGATGAGTTTGGCCAAGTTTAAATATGTAAAAGACTTCGGAACAAGTTCAGGGGAGCCATTCTAGATGAGCCATGCCCGTGCTAAACACGGGCCCAACAAGTCCTATCAAACTATTGCCAAGGCAGAATGTTGAGAATATCCTCCTATACAGAATGTTTACATTCCAAGGTTCTTCAACTAAACAACTAATATAGCTATGAGCCGACAGATCATCTCAGTTTATATATAAAAAAATCCTATAACAATGCGAGATGGGGGTAAAAAACCACAAGTTCATTTCATAAGTATTCATTGGTATTGAATTCACCAAGTGCAGCCATTTAAGGTTGCCCTCAGATTCTTTGGCTGCAACAGATTAACGAAGACATGCTTTAGTATTGGCAATTTCTTCAACTTTACTTTGGTATACTTCCAAACACTCTCTCCAGCTCCAGCAGCATCCGGTCTTTATCAGCTTCAGTCTCTCCAATGTCCTTCCATATTTGCTGGACATCAGATGAATACAGTCAAATAAAGGTTGCATATTCATAGTTCTATCTACAACAACAACAAAATACGCAGTGTAATCCCACAAGTGGAGTTTGGGGAGGGTAAGATGTACACAAACCTTACCCTACCTATGTGGGGTAGAGAAGTTGTTTCCGCTAAACCCTCGGCTCGATAGAAGTGTAACCAAAATAGGATAGACAGTAAAATAACAACAACAGAATAGCAAGAAAAACAAGGCAAACGAAGTAATTCATAGTTCTAACTTGATTGACTGAATTAATATTTTCCCACATACAGGGAAAGAAAACTACTACTAATTGAACCGGGCTTAAGAATGAATATGGAAACATTTAATAGGTAGAGTGAAGTCCCACAACGTGGGGTCTGGGGAGAGTAGAGTGTACGCAGACCTTACCTACCTTGGTAGGTAGAGCGACTGTTTCCGAGAGACACTCGGCTTGCGAATACTCTATATGACAGAAAATTTAGAGAACATTCCGGAAAATCCACTAAATCAAGAATAATGTATACAAGAATTCAAAGCCAATGAAAGCATTAATTATTTCCATCGGAACTCTTCAAACTACATGATTTCAACTTAACTAAAATAGTTCAAAGGGGAACTTCCAACTTAACTGAGCTACCATAATAGTAAGAAGTAAGAACACTCATGTCAACTGCCAAATCATTAACAGACAATTCAAAGAAAAAAGTGATCATGTAGTTAAGCAAGAAATTTGTCCAAATATATGAAGATTTAAGCAAGAAACTTTGGAATATCAAGAAATAAAAGTTCAATAATTATTACTCCTATAAGGTTCCGGTAAACAGAACATTCCCTTTATAAATACCTGAATTACTCAATGGAAGAACAAGAATGAAAACCAAGAACTGAAGCTTCCCAAAGCAGTAAAGTGAAGACAAAAAGGGGAAATACCTCTAGTTCTCTACGTAAAGTGTGGCAAGTAGAACTCATATGGACACTGCAGAAAGGACTTGCAAAGGCCAGCATATATTCTGATGATGATCGATGATATGCCACTCTCTTTCTCATTCACAAAAATAGAGAAAACTCAAGCAAAATTGACCCTTTCAGAACTTGTCCCTTACAACACAGTTAATTGGCTTCCCTCAAGAAAAGCTAATATGACCAGCAGAATATTAAGCCAACTGCTAATGAGTACTTTTATCCTCAGTCTTGTCAATCAACAAAAAGAAAAGGGACCTCCGGATCAATGATATGAACCATGAAAGCAGCTGCACTTTGCTTTTCTCATCTCCTGTTAGCTTGTTATAAACCCAATACAAGTTCTACAAAAAAGTCAACTTTTAGATAAAACCATTCATATAATTCTATATGGTAGCAGATCAAGTCATTATCACCCAAAAAGATACATACTTAAAAGATAAAGAATCTACACGTAAACAAAAATAAAATTTTAAAAATTTGGTTTCCTCTGTTGTACGGACAGATGATTTTTGAACTGTGAAGGTTATCATACTGTACTCTCTTTTTTTTATTATTTATAAAGGCATATTCTACTCAAAAATGTTTTATCAACATATTGTAGTACTACAGCTCATGAAAACATCCAATTTTACTGCAAGTTCTCTAATTTAGTTTAGACGATCATGCAGAGTTCTAATGTGAAATGTTTGTGACTGAGCTACATTTTAGCAACTACGGCATGTGTTTTTAGATTCTGATTATTTCATAATACAACAATACTTTGCTATTTGGTATTGGACCCTTGTGGTCTGGCCCTTCCCCGGACCCCGCGCATAGCGGGAGCTTAGTGCACTGGGCTGCCCTTTTTAGATGCAGAGAACATGGACTTACCATTTGGGAGTGGGTCAGGAAAACCTCTTCATTTCTTTGTTGGTGAGTCCTTCCGCAATTCAAATTTCACATGCTAATTTTTTTCTCATCAATCTGCAATTTGTATGCAGATACATACTCGCTCATCCAAGCAATAATTCAGGCCCTCCAGCCTGTCCCAATTTGGAGTATGGAGATGAAGTTAACCAATTTCTCATCCATTTTCTCTCCCTCAATCTGTAGTCCGCCCTTTTTAGAAGAAATCAGTGGGAGCAAAGCTCGATATGTGTAACTATTTGACATTTCGATAAGTTGTAGCGACTAAATGTTGAATCTTCTGACATTCTAATACTTCTATAGTTGTAAACCAGCTTAAAAACTTCTTTTCTGCTCGGCTGGGAGATTCATTAAAGAAATCTCTAATAACTTTCTGTAATAACGAAAATGAGATACATTCATCTGATGAAGTGATGGCAGAAGATAGAAGTACTTGCTAAAAGGAAAGGAATAACAGAACTCAACCTAGTCAGAAAGACAAATAACTTCTGCAATGATAGAAATGACATTCAATCATCTGATGAAGTTATGGCAAAAGATGGAGGTACTTGTTGGAAGAAAAGGAATAACAGAACTCAACCTATCAGTATCATGTAGCACCAGCAAGGCAGGCATTTTAACTCTGATGTTACAAAAGAGCAGATGTATGGTACTTGCTAGAAGGAAAGGCTCAACCTATCAGTATTATGTAGCACCTGCAAGGGGAACATTTTAACTCTGATATTAGAAAAAAGCAGAATGAATGGAAAGATAGAATTGTTAGAAGATAGAAAGACATACAGGAAGGAGTAGGGATACGTAACATTCAAAAATGCTACTGACCTAATCAAAAATGCTACTGAGCACAAGGTCACGCTTAGCCTTATCAAACTTCCGAATCTTCTCCTTGACCACCTTCAGAATATTCATCCACACCACCTTCAGATTCAGAGTCCGTAACATGCTTCATCTCTAAATCAAGTTTCATTTCCTGACTAACCAAATCAGCAAGGTCATATCTGCCTGCATTTCCATAGGCATCTATGATTGCATCATATAATGATTCGTTCGGTTCAATAAGTCCATATTTTAACTGACCATATATCCGCTTTATACCTTCAATCATGCCAGCTTTCCCATAACAACCTACAAGATTGACAAATGTGACAATATCTGGTTCCAGTCCTTCATCTTGCATTCTCATGAATATTTTTAGCGCCTCATCAATTTGGCCTGAAGCTCCATACACATATATTGCAACGTTATAAGCAAATGGATGGAGTCTCAATCCTGGCTGTGTGATGATGTGGCAGGATTCAATTGCATATGCGTGCAACCCTACTGCAGAATAAACAGAGGTTATCACAGCTTGTCTGGCATAAGGTTTTCCTTCTCGGTAAGATAACTCGAGTTGTCTAACTGCCTCTGCCGAGAAACCTCCCTTTTTCAATATTGTGAATAAAACTTTAAATGTGCCCCCATCAGGCAGGAGTTTCCGGTTAATCATTTCATTCAGCAATTCGCCGCATTCAACAAGCTGTCCGTTTGTGGCATAACATGCCATTACCTTATTGAATGTCACACAATCTCTTAAAAGTCCAGACTGTTTCATCTCCTCTGCTATCTCAATAGCTTCCTCGAGCATACCCATATTCTTGTACGCATAAATCAAGGTCGCAAAAGTAACACCATCAGCCTGGACTTTCTCCCTCAAATGATCAAATATCATTTTTGCTTCAGAGACCATTCCGAAGTCCGCATACAGATTGAGCATACTATTGGATGCAATAATATCAGGACCTCCATGTAAGTTTTTGATCTGCTCATAAAGTTTTTTCGCTCCCTCTACTGATCCAAGCTTACTAAAAGCCTTAATCATTGAAGTCAAGATTATTTGATTAGCTTGACTCCCAGAGTCATTCATGACATGGAAATAATGCATAGCTTCTTCAAATTTACCAGCTTCAGCAAACCCATCAATTAAAGATCCATACACAACCTCATTTGGTTTTACACCTGCTTTTGACATTTCACCTAAGACATCAACAGCATCAGAAAGCCTACTCATGCGCACATAACTAGCAATTACTGCAGAGAAAGTAGAACATGAAGGTTTAAATCTCACTTGCATTTCGGCTAAGAGCTCTTTGGCTTGGTCAACTAAATCACCCCCAGACAACATTTGGATTAGAGAGTTATAAGTGCACTCATCCGGCCATGTCCCTTGGCCTTTCATTCCCTTGAAGAGGGAGAAAGCTTTATCGTATAGCTTTGCAATGCCATATGCTTTGATCATAACATTATACTCAACAATTGCTTTCTTCTGAATAAACTTGTCTCTTCTACCAAAGAACACGCCCTCAGCTTCAACCCAAAGTCCCTTATCAGCATACGCATCAATGATGGCAGCATAAGCTGGCGACGAGAACCCACCGTTCAGTTGGCATTTCTCGAAAAGCATCTTTGCACGATCGATCAACCCTTCGTTGATATACATTCTCATAATAACAGGAAGAGAGTGTTCATCTATATACATACCTAAACTTTCTATTTCACTAATCACATCTTCAACCTCCTTGAGCATATTCTGCTTGCATAGTATTTGAATAATAGCTCTACAAGTCACAGCATCAGGGAAAAGTCCTGTCCCCCTTATCTTTTTGTACCACTGAAGAGCCCTATCAATCTTACCTGCATTAGCATAAAGAGACAGGAAGATGTTGTATGTTTTAGTGTCGGGAGATATTCCTCTTTCCTCCATCTTGTTCAGCAAAGCTTCCGCCTCTTCCAAGTTACCATGACTTCCACAAATAAAGATCATAGTGTTGAAGGTAAAGGCGTCTAAGGTAACCCCTGATTTCAACATCTCATTAAAAACATTTGCAGCGTCTTTCAAGCGACCAGCCTTCCCATACAAATCAATCAGAGTATTGTAAGTGGCAGTCATTCGAGGTTTCCTACCAACGTTCTCAATTTCTGAAACTCTGGAAGGATTCCTCCCTCCAGTCCTGAAAAGCTCAGTCAACAAAAACTGCTTCAAACTGAAAGGTTCAGAGTCGTCTATCGACTCAAAATCAAGATCATCCAACTCAATCTTTCCAATACACCAATCCTTATAGAACCTATCTGCTCTATCATATTCCCCTGCATCCTTCAAAACTTTAACAACCGTATTCATTGTAACCTCATCCGGGAAAATTCCCCTCAACTTCATATGTTTAATCCATAAAAGTGCTTCCTTTACTAACCCTGCTTTCCCATACACATCAACGAGCATTCCATATGTATTATTTGTCGGAAACACGCTATTCTTCGCCATTTCAAACCAACAAATTCTTAACTCATCCCATTTCTTAGCTCTACCAAGTGCCCTAAGTATAACATTATAGTGAATTACATTCGGAACATAATCTTTCTGCGATTTCATCCACTCGAATACCCTAAGAGCCTTTTCCCAATTACTCTGCTCTTTGAGAATAACAGTCTGTTCTTTAGGACTAAGCTTCCCATAATACAAATCAAGGGTCTTTTCGACATCACTTTCAGTGCGTAAAGAACGTAAAATTGAAGGTAAAATACCTCCATACCCTTTCTTTTTACCATTAATAACAGTTCTTGAAGGTAAAGCTTCAGCCTTTGAATGACACTGTAGCTTAAACCCTACAAAAACCCTATCTTTATTATTTTCTTGAGGTTTTTTCTTATGGGGTTGCAGAATTTTTACATTTCTGTGTAATGGGTGGTCAGTTTTGGATGAAGGTTGAGATTTAAAGATTTGTCTTTGGGTACAACTGTGTTTGGGCGTGTATAAGTTAAACCCTAGAAAAACCCTAGAATTGAAATGAGAATTAAGGTTTTGAGGCTTACACTTTGAAGAAATAGGTTGACCTTTAAAGGGTATTACTCCTTGTCCAATCTCCATGGAAGTGTATGTTTGAAGTATCTTTTGCTTGTTTAGAGATGAAGAAGAAAATGAGCAATTTTAATAGTTAACTCATTAACTGTAACAACAAGCTGAAAAAGAAAAATGATGCCGGGCCAGAAATAGAACAAAACAAAATAAGAGAGGAGATATTTCCAAAACTTGGGAAGAGGGAATCTCCTTTTTTTTTTTTAATGTTCTTTACTAAAAGGAAGATGTTTAACTTAATTCTTTGTACGTTCTTATATTATACTAGAAAATTTGATCGCGTAATTATGAATTATTTCGTTTAACTTGCCACACTTTCCAATATTTGACTATTAAAAATAACAAAAGGTTGATTCTTGTAAGAATTAAAATTGTTGAGAATAACCCAACTTAAAATTAAAAGATTTAGCATGGTCACATGCTAAGTACCTCTAATGAATGATATAAAATACTAGTCTTTGATCAACTTTTTTTTTAATCTTCTGTTTATTCTTTGATTATAACAGTTGTCCTTGAGCCTTGAGGCACTATTTGAAGCAAAATCTTCTTCCACTGAATTAGACTCGCAAAATTTTCAGGAAAAAGAAAACAACTTTTTTGTTCAAAAAGATTTCTTCAAAATGCTTTTCCAAATTTTTGTGCTATTTACCAAAAGTCTTTTTAATATTTTTTTGTTTAAAAAATATTTTAACAAACTAACACATTAAAACTTTCAAAGTAAGAATTTTGGATGGACAAATTAGAGACATATTTTATGGAGAATGAGAGATTGTGGAAAAGAATTTTTCCAATAACATATGATTTATGTGGAAATGAATAGTAATTTATGGGGTAGACACTTGATTATGTGAATTTGAGTTGATATAATTTAGACTAAAAGTATAAATATACACTGACACTACAAAATATAAATGTGATCTACAAAGCCAGATTCAAGGAGTCCTTATCACATTTTGTCTCTCATTAGATGTAATCTCGTATCCACACATAAGGCCACCAAATGGGCATGTTGGGATTGAATTTGAACGAGTCAAAATGGATTGAGTTAATAAATGGGCGGATCAAATATTGTTTGGGCTGCAATGGGTTGGGTTGAAATGGGCTAAAAAGCAGGTCAAAACCCAACCCGCCCAATCCTTACTAAGCTTTAATTGTCTTATTTATTTTTTTATAATTATTTAGTACTTAATAAATTATTATTTTTCTTTATTATGGCTATATATAACATGTCAAATAAAAAAAAATCCTTTTTAACATCTTTTGATAAATTTCTCATGGATCAATTTGACCTAAATATCAACTCAAATTTTAATGGGTTGAACTAACAAATGGACGGGTCAATAACCCGTCCAAACTTGAATGGATTGGGCGGGTTATGATTTCAGGGGTTAAGTTTGCCACCTCTATCCACATAGTTCTCTCTTGACCCTTCCCTGGACTTCGCGCATAGCGAGAGCTTAGTGCACCAAGCTATCGTTTTTGGCTTTTAACTTCCTCTTTTCTTTATTGAAGTTTGTATTTTATTTCCTATTTAAAGGGTCAAGCTGTTACTGGTTCTTTATACATGCAGGTCTTTGTCTTCAATTTGTGCAATTTTAATAAAAATGATTCTTTTGGCGTGTAATAAGAAAATGTATTGTTAGTTTTATAGTGCTTGCATTGTTTAGATTACACTGAACAAATTAGAACACTGTTGTTCTTCTGCTTTCTACTCTTGCTCTGCCTTATTTCTAAAGTTCTTGGGGGGGGGGGGGGGGAACCAAGATAAACATAAATTACTTGAACATTATATTTAAGGGCACAACTTATTTGCAAAACATAAAAACGTCTTTTATAGCCACAAATCTGTCAAGTAGCTACTCATGCAAGTTAATTGCTCTTCATTACTGTTGTCTGACAAGACACCTAGTCCTGTATTCTTGAAGCACAATGAGCAGCATGAAACACACACAGGAAACTATCAAGCATTTAAATGAAATCCGATAGCCACATAACATCAGGCTGTTCTGAGAGTGTCAGACAGGGCTTAAAAGTCATTGACATCAAATTTTGTTGAATGCTCTGTGATTATATGGACTTAAAAGTCAACTGAAAGTCAATGGCCTGGATATCGCTATGTACTCCAGAACTACATTTGCATCACTCAGATATCCAGTTAAGTTGTACGGAGAAACGCAATCAAAGAATTTAACAAACCCGAAGACCAAAACTGCATATGCTCGCATGAACCTACAACAATGTCATAGTGCTGCCATCATAGTCGATCTTGCAGCCTCTTTCTTCATCTCCGCAGCTTTTCCACTTCCCCGGAAATACATGTAGACTTGCTGCACAAGGTGGAGCAAATTGAAAGATGTTCAGGGTCAGACACAACTACCAAAGTAATATGAACAAAGAGCCAGATAACTAAACCTGGATGACCCATATACTGAGCAGTGTTTCAAGACAGAATAATGCAGCTCCAATGAAGTAGAATATCTGCAAAGGAAAACCAAGTTTAAGATATGAAGCGAACTTACAAACAAATTGTTTAAATAATGGGTAAAGAATACTAGGAATAGTTAAGTTTTGTTGATATACCAAATAGCATGAACACGAACTCAGATGAAATATACGACGCAGAAGTGCTTTTAAAGGTAAACTTTGAGACAAAAAAATAAAAGCTTACCCCAACCAAGGCATGCCAGCCTAAAAGATCAATTGCAGGCAAGATACCACTGTTAAACAAGGAAATGAAACAAGAATGAGTCATTTTTAAATAAGGGTTAGATCAAATTATCAATTAAAACATAGATTAGGTAAAAGAGCCTTATATAACTCTAGCCAAACATGGTCTTCGCGAACAGGAAGGTAAGACAACTGGTTGCATATCCAAGAAATGACTTGTACCAGCAACCATTACCCATTCTAACATAAACAAGCAACTTACGTCAAAGATTTCCCCTTGAAGAAAATTGGAGGTGCCACAGCAGCAACAATGCAGAAACCAATGTGAAACTGCAAGATGAAAATAAGCACTCAGCGTCCTCAATAAGCAACTCAACAGTATAAAGAAAAACTAAGAAGGTGATGTAGTATTTACCACGTAACATAAGAAAAACCACCCAAACTTCAACGCACTGTCGGTCCTGCAAACAAAATGGATATCAGAAGATAGACTCTTTTGGAAGGCACAATCACACTACGGAAATAAAAAAGAAAAATAATATAAATATACTCCCTCCCATAGGTAGCACACATCTATTTCTCCACACTAAACACAAATGTGTACCTCATTGCACGATAGAGAGGCCGATACCACAATACATAGGCTCCTGGGACACCTGATATTAAGTAGATACAAGCAAGCAACCAGATAGTTGGACCTACAACGACAAAATGTAAACCTTAGATGGTTCATTTTCACAAAAGGATAAGAGAGGTTAGTAAATTAAGTTCCACTGGCAACCTTGTCCTCTGATCCAAGCTAAGGTGACAGCAATAAGGTTCCATACAAGACAGGCTACCAGACCTGCAATTTATCATGTCCAAAGTCAGTCAACCATCATAATAAGAGCATTAACTAAAGAAACCAGTTCCAACTTCCAAGAAAGTAGTCTGATTCAACAATAAAAGAAGGAAATGACTGTCATGGATCGTTCTAACCAAAACCATCTGGAAAATTCCCCTGATTCTCTTTTATCTCAATTTAGACTGGTAGATTTGAGATATACAGCTACAAGTGACATGAACTAGTATGACTTTAAATCTTAAAAGACATTTTCAGGCACTTAGAGGAAATCGTTGACCCTCTTAATCCAAGTGTCACTAAAACTGTTTGCACAAAAAGCTTGTCTAAAAGATGGAGGTTATGTTTTAAAGTCCTTGGAAGCATAATGCTACTATTATGTGAATAGGTAGCTGGAATACCATGCAGAATACTTTTCTGTTGGAACAAAATCAACCAAGAAAGTAGTGCATATTACTCTCTCCCGTCCACATTAAATGGTGTTTTTACCTTTTCATTTTGGCCCAAAACAAGTGGTGTTTCACATAATCAAGAAGGTATTAATTGTTTTTACTTACCCCTACTTAGATAAGTGAATTTTTATGTAACAACAACAACAACAATACCCAGTGAAATCCCATTGTGGTCTAGGGAGGGTAGAGTGTGCACAGACCTTACCTCCACCTTGGTAGGTAGAGCGGCTGTTTCCGGGAGACCATCGGCTCAAGACAAAGCATAATCACAAGCAAGGCAATCAAAACAAAGCAAGAGTAAAGAGTAAAGCAAGAGAAACGGTCAGACCCAAATAAGGAATTAAAGCAGTATAAAGTGCATTCGAACTGTTTAATCAAGAGTAAATTAGTAAAAACTAAAAACACATCTCACTTTCTAGGAATGAGTAGGTTTCTTAAGGGGTGTGCTCAAGCTAAAGCCTAAAAGCACCACTTAATATGAACCGGGAGGAGTATTAATATGCATAACAATCTTCCAGGTCAGGTTATCCTATAAGGTTGAAGATTACTTACTGGAAAGGTCAAGTGAGAGGCACTAACAGCATCCATAGAATAGAGAGTTATTCGGAAGAAATACGGACATACCCAACAATGTAGTGAATGCAACATATTGCAACTTCTGTAGATGTATTGGAATTTCATTTACGATATCATGATGAATGATGGGGAAGAAAGGTGGCCAATTCTTGTCGTCAATAACCACACCAGCTGAAGAAGGAAAACGAGAGATTGGAAATAAAGTTCACAGAGTTCAAGACTCTAAAGACAAATGTGTATACAGTGGAAACTCACCTCTTGCTATTGCATCCTCCTTCCTTTTAAGTTCCTACATGAAACCAATAAAATTGACAATTAATAATGTATAAAATGCCTAGAAGGCAATAGACCGCCCGCAGCACCTTGAACCAAATAAGGGATAATATCATCTAGAGCTATAATTATTTGGTAGTAGATATCCAGTAATCTTACACGACTTTCATAATTAACATGCAATTGGATAGTAAAAGAATTTTGACGAAAGATTGTGCTTTCTATTGTGGAAGATAAGCAAGACATAACTAGAAAGCAATGTAGAGTAACAACCCACCTGTTCTCTTTTTTTCAATTCAGCCTCTTTAGCTTGGAGTTCCTTCTCCTTCTTCTTTAGGTCCTGAATAGTTATATGAGTGAAATAGAGGATTACTCAAACCTATACTCCAAATGAACACAGGTCCAGTAGTCACAGGGAAGCAAAAAATACAAGTTCAATATATCAAATATCTTTTTCACCTTTGAACCATCAAGAGGAATATCAACCGTTGAGCCACGATCATAGCCGGCGGGCTCATAAGGAAGAGGAGAAGGCCTCGAGTTTGTAGCAGCAGGAACACTTCCATTATTCTGCAGAGTTTAGTAAGTATTAAGTGCCATAATGCACACAAGTGAGGTACCATGTACCATTACTAGGACTAAAAATAAGAACATGCAAATGGATATTCTCACTATTCAACAATGAAGATAAAGCGTTGCATAATATGTACACAATAAACAATTCAGCTTTTACGGGATTGAAAATTTTCTGCTCCGATGATTTTAGAATACAAACCAAATTAGGTTGAGAATCCAATGTCATTGCGGTCCATAAGTTAAATCGTGGACAGAGGAGAAGGTGTTAAAATAAAACACAAATGCATAAACATCAGCACTTAGTTGTACATTTCGTTAGTTTTGATTTATCCTGTTTGTGTGTAGACAAAATTGATTTTGATATAGCAAAGGAGACAAATTACTTCCTCATTTTGCTGAGCATTCACTAATTGCAACTGCAAGATGCACTACCATCTCGTTAAATGCATTGACAGGTCATTAGAAGGCCCGAGAATCTAGGATTAAGATACTTGCGTGGGAACCTAGCATAATGGTGGTATTTTAATATAAATAATAAAATCAAATCCCGATATTTCCATGGTGGCAAACTGTTACGCTGGCTGAATAGGATGATCCAGACTCTGGTAGGAATCACTTCCTTTTTCCGTGTGATGATGCTCAATTTGTGAGAAAACCTTATCCTCCACCTTTTTCATCAGGATTTGGGCTTTTCATGGGGTTAGAAGAATTTTGCACGTCTATTACATAAGATTAATTAGAATTCATGAAAATGTAATAATTGTTTTTTTTCCATATCTACATCAACTCGGTTTTCAAATGAGAAAACTCCTGAGAATTTTGAAGAAAATCTTATCGTGGTCATATAAAATGAACCACTTCTATTGACACTTTCGAAGAAGTCCTCGGTCCTAAAACAAGAAAAATATGAAGCACATACAAAATTATATAAAAAAAAAAAAGATAACGAACCATGATTCAAGTAATAATTTGTCGGAAGAGTAAAATACAAAAGGCAAAATATAAGTTCTATCTGCCAAAGTTAAATCAGCAGTGAAAAAGATTATCCATAAATTTCAAGGTAAAAAAAAAAATCATCCCAAAGATTATTCAAATACCTACGATCGATTATCCAAGATAATTGAGAGATTGATGATGATGTCACACATCGTATTGGTGCGGGGTGGATGAAATAGAGACTCACATCTGTAGTCTTGTGTTACAAGAAGGTGCCACCAAAACATAAAGACAAGTTCTATAAAGTGGTGGTTAGACCAACTATGTTGTATGGGGCGGAGTGTTGTCCAGTCAAGAACTCTCACATTCAGATGAAAAGGTGGCAGAAATGAGGATGTTGCGGTGGATGTGTGGGCACACGAGGAGAGACAGGATTAAGAATGAAGATATTCAGGATAAGGCGGGGTAGCCTCAATGGAGGACAAGATGAGTGAAGCGAGGCTGCGATGACTCGGGCATGTGCAGAGTTGAGGCGCGGATGCCCTAGTGCGGAGGTGCGAGAGGTTGTCTATGGATAGTTTCAGGAGGAGTAGAAGTAGGCCGAAGAAGTATTTGGGAGAGGTGATTAAAAAGGACATGGCGCAGTTTCAGCTCACCGAGGACATGACCTTAGATAGGAGGGTATGAAGGACACGAATCAGGTAGAGGGCTAGTAGGTAGCTGAGCATGTCACGCTTCATATTACTCGTGTAGTTTCTTGTCCTTTAATTCATGGTATTATTTGTTATGTCTGTTGTGCTATAATCTTTTTACTCTACTTTACTTTCTTCAAACCTTATCTGACCTTCTTTATCATCTTTATCACGTCTTCTCTTGAACCGAGAATCTTTACTTGAGCCGAGGGTCTACAGAAACAGTCTCTCTACCTTCACAAGGTAGGGGTAAAGCTACATACACCACTTCCCCGGACCCCAATACTATTATCCCAATGTCCCAAATATTTCCTTTTTTAAAGTGCAGGACATAATATTATTCTGACACTTGCAAAACACAGAGACAAAAAAATTGCCATCCTCCAACTCCGCTTTAAAAACTGATATTTTTTCTTCTAATCTGCTATCATTTTACAGAAAAAAATACCAATTCTATCGCAGAAACTACTTTATTCACACTAATCTAACGATTCCACCAATACATTGTAATCTTGCATGGTTTAAAACATCAAGCCACAGCTCAATTCTACAATAGCTCAATTACCACAAGCTCGTTCAGTGAATATTCAAATCGCTCCAAAAATCCTAAAGAAGAACTATTATAGCTAATACTGAACATTTCAACTACAATCTACAGATCTGGAAACCGGAGTAACAAAACAAAACAAAAAATCATCCCATTATGTTTCCAGACTAAAAATACAAAATTTCAAAATGTCATAAAAGATGGCAGTAGTGGTAAAGAAGAGTAAAGTCGAATTACTGAAAATGGGTTCACTTCTTCTTCAGCAAAAGGATTGTCATTGTAACGCCCAGCCATAACAGCAATGCTTACAGATCTGAATCTGTACCAACTGAGGTTTAGATTTTGAAAATGTATGCACCTTTTTTTATGAAATAGACGTGATATCCCCTTTTTCCTGTTGTTTTTACCAGTAGAATTTGCACTGCACGTTACAAGCTACCTATTCATTCACGGGGTCACAGCAGAGACAAAGCCTTTATATAAATCCTTACTGCTAGGAGGGGATAACGGATATTTAATTCAGATAAATTTAAGATATTTAATTGTGATAAAATTACGATATAACTAATTTTGGGATAATTTATTTCCAATACTTAGCTGATGGCCCAGCCAACTACCCAGTGGATTTTAACTTTGAATATCACTGTTTGGTAGTTTTGAGATAAAATATAAGATTATGTTATCCATTATGGGTATTTAATTAATCTGGGTTATCATTTTATACTAATTGTGAAATTAGTCCCATGAGATATCCCAACCATATCATCCCATTCCAAATTGAGCGACTCCTTACTAATTTTTTGGTGAATTTAAGCTGGCGATAAATACGTTCTCCATCCGATTTTAAGATAATCAACGTTTTAGAAAACAAATGTTATTTATTCAGTTTTCTTTTTTTTAAATCTATCACTATTTCAATTATTGTAGTGTTAATTAAGTGAAACGTTTAAGGAGAAAATTAAATAAATAACTCTTATTAGTAAATGTCTTATTTAAAGATGCGCGAAAACCGATAATATGGACTGAAATTAGGTATCTGGAATATATAATTTGTGTGAGAGAGAGACAATAAATTCACCACCGGACACCATGCAACCACAAGGTGGGATAAAAAAATGACGCGTCTAATAGCGCCTAATTTTAGCTCGCAATTTAAGTAAAAGAATTCTAACTGTGATCATTTTTTTCATAAAGAATTATACTATGCTCCATGCTTTTTCTAAATCTGGCCACTAATTGGTAATCTCATACGCTTTTGGTAGTTTTTAACCAACTATTAGAAAGTATATAAAAAAAAGTAGCATAATGTTTGGAGAAATTGTAAAATTACAACAACCTTCAAGCAATTATCCATTGAGCATATACATCATTGCACAATTGAGTACTAGACTTGAGCCAAAAAAAAAAAGTGTACTTGTGCCTCTATGATTGATGATGATGATGATGACGACGACGACGACGACACTGAAGGCTGAAAATGTGGTACAGAAAGTCCATGCTGAAAGAGTGAAGAATATTCTTGTACAAACAATTGAAAATGTACAGCAGAAAAAATAAAGATTTACAACTTCAGATATACCAATTAACAAGCATAAACAAGCTCTCAAAACAATGGGGTTAGTGCATTTTATGCGTTGTGGCTTCTTTTTGGCCTATAAATGAACATTAGAATGATTGCAAAAAATTGTACTAAGAATCAGGATAACCGAGCTGTGTTGGTTTGAATCACGCTGTTCTAGCCTGCCCTTTGTCTCAGATGTATGAATTTCTTCTAGCAGGGCACTGCATCTACAGCCTCAAAATCTTGGATCTAAGTATCTCAGCTCGAATTAAATTCTTCTCAAAGTAAAAAATCTTGAAATCTTGGTTCAAGTCATTCTTCATCGGATCTACTGGGAGATTCTCTTCTAATCATTTGTATGATGTCTTGAACTACCTCTGACATTTGTGGCCTGAATTCTGGCTCGGGCTGCAAGGAAATATTAAAGATAGTTACAACAAAATGTGAAGGCAAATCCTATACAACAGCTAAATCTTAGTCACTCTAGGAAGAGATATGAGACGGACTTCACTCTTCCTTGATAAGCAACAATATAGCACTTAGTAGCTCTGCACACAATTGTGTGCATAGTGGGAATAGGATGTGGGAGGTGAAGTGTTAGGAACCCAGAAAACTCTCCAAACGTTATGCTGTAAATTTCCCAACACAACACTAAAATAACAACACACTTCACTATTATTTATTTCCAGCAACAAATAGAACAAGTTTACAAGTAGATAAACAACATCTGAGAATAATAATTCACCTAACCACCAAGGTATTCGAGGAACCTTATCCTCCACATTAACCACAGAAGAAAACCTACTGAAAAACTACAGAATAAACTGCCTATCTTCCCTTAATAACCATCATAACTTCTAAGTAACTGCTGGGTAACTACTATAAATACATACACAAAATAATAATTAAATAAAACAGTAATATTTAGGCCTTATTTTCATCCTTCTTCCTGCAATTATAGACTTTAGTAACAGCAGGTCTAACAATACCCGCCCCAACGAGTTTAACCTTGTCCTCAAGGTGAAAATGAGGAAACTGAGCATCAATAACTTCATAGGGTTCCCAAGTGTTCTCAAAAGCAGGTAAGTCCTTCCACTTAATCAAAATCTCTTGGAAGCCATTCAAAAGTGTCCGACAATCTATCACACTTTCAGGTTGTACTAGCATTTCAAGTTCTTCAGCCAAAATAGGAGGGAGTTGTTGAACTGGAGTAGAATCCTTCACAGCGCGCTTTAGCCAAGAAACATGAAATACGAGATGCACCCGTGAATGAGGAGGTAAATCAAGGCGATAAGCGACTTCACCAATTTTGCTCAAGACAGTATATAGCCCATAGTAACGAGAGCTTAACTTCTCATTAACCTTTTTAGCAAGTGAACGAAGCTTGAAAGGTTGCAAGCAAAGATAAACCAAATCACCGGGCTTGAACACAACCTCACGGCACTTAGCATCAGCATAGACTTTCATTTGAGCTTGAGCATGGGTCAGATTAGCTTTGAGTCCATCCAAGATAGTGTTGCGAGCAGCGAGCTGCTGATTGACCTCTTCAGCAGCAGAAATTTCATCAGTGAACCGCAACAATGAGGGAGGATCTCGTCCATATAAAGCTCTAAAAGGGGTCATCTTGGTGGAACCATGGTAAGTGGTATTGAACCAAAATTCAGCCCAAGGAATCCACCTTGGCCATTGTTTTGGATGTGCCCCTGAAAAACAACGTAAGTAAGTCTCCACAGAGCGGTTGACAACCTCAGTTTGATTGAGGGTGATAACCTGAGCTCAATTTGAGGCTAGTACCGGACAACTTGAATACTTCTTGCCAAAATTGGCTGACAAAAACCCGATCTCGACCTGAAACAATAGACTTGGGAAAACCATGCAAACGTGCAACCTCACGAACAAATAGCTCAGCAACACTCTTTGTTGTATATGGATGAGATAAGAGAAGAAAATGGCTATATTTAGTGAAACGGTCCACCACAACAAGTATAGTATCATGTCACATTGCTCTTGGTAACCGCTGATGAAATCCATAGCAATCTCGTCCCAAACTTGAGTAGGAATAGGTAATGGCTGCAGCAAGCCAGCGGGACCAAGGGCCTCATACTTATTCTGCTTGCAAACTTCACAACTAGCCACAAAGTTATGTACATCCCTTTTGATTCCATTCCAGTACAACACTTGTGAAATGCACTTGTATGTCCGAAAAAAACCTGAGTGACCACCTGTAGGTGAGAAATGAAATTCCCTAAGAAGCATGCATAGGAATATGTAATGACGACCGGGGAATCACCAGCCTACTTTTGAAAAATAGGCAGCCATTTATTAGAGCATAATTCGGTCGTGAAGCCGGGTCCTGAAGCAAATCTTGTGTCAGTTGACGGAGTTGATCATCTTGTTGAATTTCTGTGGAAAGATCATCTAAGGTATTGCTCCGTAAAATAGAAAAAGCCATGAAATGAAATTGGCGGGACAAGGCATCAACTGCCTTATTTTCACAACTTGGTCGGTATTGAATCTCAAAATCAAATTCCATCAACTTGGTGATCCATTTTTGTTGCTCTTCTGCCATAGCATGCTGGTCCATAAGAAACTGGAGACTTCGTTGATCTGTTTGTATAATGAAATGTCGACCCATCAGGTAACGACACCACTTTTGTACAGCAAAAACAATGGCCATTAACTCCCTCTCATAGACTGATTTAGATTGAGCTCGAACAGAAAGTCCTTGGCTAAGAAGAGCGATGGGATATCCTTCTTGCATTAGGACAGCACCAACCCCTAATCCTAAAGCATCTGTCTCAACGACGAACACCTTATTAAAATCCGGTAGTGCCAAAATCGGCAAAGTGACCATAGCCTTCTTAAGAGAATCAAAAGCTAATTGGGCTTCTTTATTCCAACAAAAAGCATCTTTCTTTAGCAATTGTGTGAGCGGCCTGGCTATTTTACCAGTCACAAATAAATTTCCTATAGTAACCGGTGAGTCCCAAAAATCCCCGCAAACTTTTAACATCTTTGGGACTTGGCCAATTAACCATGCTTGTTATTTTGGCAGGATCCGCTGAGACTCCACTTGCGGAAATAATATGTCCCAAATACTCCCATTGTTGTTGTCCAAAATGACATTTCTTTCGATTGACAACCAAGTAATGAAGTTTTAAAAATTTCAGCACCTCCCGCAAATGATCCAAGTGAGTAGAAAAATTTGCACTGTAAACCAATGTCATAAAAAAGACCAATACAAAGTTACGTACATAAGGCCGAAATATCTCATTCATCAAGGCTTGAAAAGTAGATGGAGCTTTAGACAACCCAAATGGCATGACCAAAAACTCATAGTGGCCTCCATGTGTACGAAAAGCTGTCTTTGCTACATCATCCTTGCAAACCCGGATTTGATGGTATCCCGATCTTAAATCCAACTTCGAAAATATTATGGCACCCCCAAGCTCATCCAGTAACTCGTCGATTGCTGGAATTAGGAATTTATTGGGAACAGTAATCTTATTAAGGGCCCGATAATCCACACAAAATCGCCAACTGCCATCTTTTTTGCGAACCAGCAACACTGGACTAGAGAATGGACTTGTACTTGGTTGGATGATACCAGCTACCAGCATTTCTCGTACAATTCGCTCAATCTCATGTTTCTGGTAATGAGGGTAACGATATGGATGAATATTGGGTGGATTAGATCCTTGTTTAAGTCGGATAGCATGATCATGACTCCTACTAGGTGGCAGCCCTTTCAATTCCTCAAATAATGTTCCAAATTCTTCCTGTAATTGCTGCAAATCCAAATTCTCTTGTTCTTCCCTTGCTGTTAACTCATTCAAATCAACATAATACCCTTCTCCATCTTTTTGCAAGGCTTTAAACAGAGTTTTGAGTGAAGCCACTGATTTGGACAATGAGGGGTCTCCTCGAACAACTCGTGTTTGCCCCTCTATTTTAAATTTCAGCGTCAACATTTTGAAATTAGCTTGAATATCCCCCAAAGTCTCCAGCCACTCTAATCCTAACACTACATCGGCACTACCCAAATTAAAAAGGAAGTAATCCTGTGTTATCCGCACATTATCAATCTATAATTCCACTTCTTTGTAGCTTCCCATACTCTTTACTTGCTGTCTATTCCCCACTTCTACCACAAATGGCTTAGTTTCTGTTTTTTTTTTAACCCTAATGCTTCAGCCACAACGTGAGACATAAAGTTCGTTGATGCTCCGCTATCAATCAACACAATAACCTTCTTCCCCAATATTGTTCCCCATACCTTCAAGGACTTCTTTGTGGTAAATCCAGCAATAGAGTACAAAGACAACTCCATTAATTTTTGTGACTCCGGTTGTCCTTGAACATCTAATTGGTCCATCCCTGCATTTATCATTTCCTCTGAATATTCTTCTATGCCTCCATCTTCGTCGTCCTCTGCTGCTACAATAAGCAGATTTAATTGTTTTGAATTGCACCGGTGATTGGGGCCATATTTTTCATCGCAGCGAAAACAAAGTCCTCTTCTTAATTTATCCTGATACTCTGCATCAGATAGCCTTTTGTATGCTCCTCCACGTCTTGCAGAAGTTTCCGGTCCTGACACGATTTCTCCTAGCTTTTGCTCCTGGAAATGTCGTGCTACTGCTGTAACTGTTGTGCGGGCAGAATGATAAGGTGTTGTGGCTACTCCCACAGGGGACTTGTAAAACTTCATGTTCGGATATTGTCAGTCACTGGAAATTGCATTGAACCCCTAGAAAGTGCCATATGCATATGTCTTGGCAAGTGGGCTTGACTGAGAGCCCAATTCCACTCTTCAATACGCTGGCCTTGGTCCTTAATCTGGGTTAGAGTTCTCAGCTTACTAAGACGCAATTCTGCCTTGATCTCCTCTCTCAGACCATTTATAAAAATTCCCATAAAAAATGCATCATCGGCATCTTTCAAAGGTGCAGAAAGTAATTCGAAATCTTCTCTGTATTGGGCCACGCTTCCAGTTTGCTGCAATCCTATCAATACCTCATATAAGTTCCCCGACTGTGATGGTGTAAATCGTTGGACTATCGCTACTCGAAACACATCCCATGTGACAATCGGCGCTCTTGTCTCCCACCACTGGAACCAATTCAGGGCTCTTCCTTCAAGGCAAACAGCAGCAGCCTCCAATTTATTCTTGTCATCAATGCCATTAAAATGAAAATAACACTCTGCACTGTTAAGCCACCCATATGGATTATCACCAGAGAATAAGGGAAGTTCCAGTCTTCCAGGACGCGTTTCATCACGAAATTGTGGCTGAACTTCTTCTTGGAATCCATCACCTCTGTGATTGTTGCTGTTCTCTGCCATCACATCTGCATCTTTAATTGGATCTGCCTAAACCGCTGATTTTCCCTTCATATGTTGAAGAAGTTCAGCGTCATGTTCATCTTTTCTTTGTATCCAGTCTCGTAACTGCCCCAGGTAATCACGGACTGAACCAATCTCCTTTTGCACTTCGTCCATTGTCTTCTCTAATCCTCCCCTCCATTCTGGTTGACACCATGAAGGCTCTTATGCCAAATTGTTAGGAACCCAGAAAACTCTCCAAACGTTACGCTGTAAATTTCCCAACACAATACTAAAATAACAACACGCTTCACTATTATTTATTTCCAGCAACAAATAGAACAAGTTTACAAGTAGATAAACAACATCTGAGAATAATAATTCACCTAACCACC
The DNA here is from genome assembly GCA_034509755.1 of Anisodus tanguticus. Lineage (NCBI taxonomy): Eukaryota > Viridiplantae > Streptophyta > Magnoliopsida > Solanales > Solanaceae > Anisodus > Anisodus tanguticus. The sequence goes on along the minus strand of CM067551.1, from coordinate 18,928,273 downwards.
AAGGTATTTCGAGGAACCTTATCCTCCACATTAACCACAGAAGAAAACCTACTGAAAAACTACAGAATAAACTGCCTATCTTCCCTTAATAACCATCCTAACTTCTAAGTAACTGCTATAAATACATACACATAGTAATAATTAAATAAAACAGTAATATTTAGGCCTTATTTTCACCCTTCTTCCTGCGATTATAGACTTTAGTAACAGCAGGTCTAACATGAAGCCAAATGGAAATAATCCCTAATAGATCATATGACACTTTTAATCGCTCATAATAAAGGAATTTAGGCATAAATAATTATATACATATTGAGAGAGAGGATAGCCTGATCGCCATCCAATGCCCAGAAGTGAACAAGATGGTTTAAAAAGTTAGAGAAAGGACTAAAAAAACTCACCTGAACGCAGCGGGATATTATGTCAGCAAAATGTGATAATGACTTAAGTGGATACTTCCCTTTGAGAGAAGGATCAACCATCCTTGTCAAGGCATCAATATCATGCAGCTGAGGGATTGCCCATCTGACCAAGAATTGCTCTCCTCGACTTCGAGTCCTAAATATGATATGTAGGTTATGAATAAAGCTGGGAGAAAAAGACACAACAAAATTTATCAATCGGGTGCAAATGGCTTTACCGGTCATATGACATTCTGCCCGTTAAGAGTTCCAGCATCACCACGCCAAAACTGTAAACATCACTTTGAGAAGTGTAAATTCCTGACTCAAATTCAGGGGCACCATAACCGTAGGTTGTAAGAAGTTGTCCTGACAACTGAAAATTAAGTACAACTTCACTTAATACAATTTTCAAATTCTTCAGCATAACGCATAAGAAAAATTTAAAAGGTGAGCTTTCAACAAAGATTGATGATCCTCATGCTCCTAGAATAACAGATTTCTTATCATATCAAGTACAAGTGAAAAGAGCAGCCATCTCCATGATGTCTTATTCAGTTCAATCCTGTGTTTTACTGTTTCTGATAGAACAAATGAGAGGAGTCAATGTGGCCTTCCATATAATCACGATAGAATTTATGTTTCTGACTTCTCATTTAACAAAAGCACCTGTAGAGTGTTTTTATGTATGACTAGGTCAAACTAACAAGTAACATAGTGATACTGTTGTCCCCACATCTTTAGAAGTCAATTTTCTCCAAACAGGTGAGCTTGTCACCATCATATTAAATGTGCAGAGGCAAAACCTACGTCTGAATTAAGAATGTTGAAAACAGTTTCAAGGATAAGAAAATTTCATCTCTTTGGCAAGGGGCAAAGGTGAGAAGGCAAGTCCAGCATCTGAAAACCAGAACCTCAGTGGGTTGGCAAGGAGTCCTCTATTCCCATGGTTACAAAATTGCCCCTAATAGACACTTAAGATCTCGTGAAGCATTGAAATGCTAAAAAAAGCTAAAACTTGACAAACATCCCAGGCTAGCTGGGCAACCACGTAATCTTAGACTAGCTAGATTGGTCTCCTGATTTCCTGATTTACAGGGAAAAGAAGACTTAACCCTTCTGAGATTGACCTCATGCCTAAGGCACTACTACAGAATCAACTATGTCTAAACAACAATAAAATCCATTTACAAGAAGCTTCATTCGTAGTTCTTATTGCTCTAATGCAGTGTGTTACTTTGGAAGCACTTTGACCATCATTACACTCCCCTCTTAACTATATAGTCAGCACGCATCTTAACTTCCATCAGAAACCTGGAGCTTGCTTTTCTTTCAACTGGAAATGCAAGCCGAAAATGTGTCCACACACCCCCACCCACAACCATAAGAGGTAAATCTTCCATGTTGTTCCAAACTTCTAATCAGAATATTAGGATGGCATACCTGGATAACAGCACCTGATGATATCAGTGAAGCTAAACCACAATCAGAGACATGCACAGCCAACTCGTCATCAAGGAGAAGATTGACAGACTTGAAGTTTCTGTGAATAATAGGTGGCTCACAGACCTCATGGAGATACCTTCATTGCAAAAAAGAACAAATAGTTAATACGTAAGATTTAAAATTTGCTTTAACTAGCTTGTCGTGCAAATGTAAGAATTAGACCACCTAGCAATCTCACTACTAATACTTCACGAGTGGGGTGATTATGAGGATATTTTCTTTCCACTATCGTGCTCAACTTCCCTTGTATAAACTCATGCAGAGGAGGAAAGAAAAGTAGTATAAAGCAAAATACAGCACCTAGTGCAATATAAAGATCATCTCGAACCATTATATTATTATTTTATGTCATGTAGTATGTACTATTATTATTTTACGTCATGTAGTATGTACAAGGCATGAATGTTCAGGACTACATTAGTTTGTGATTTGAGTTCTTTGCTATGATCCAATGCTAAGTTATGATTTAGCGCCGCTTACAGAAATTTCTTATAGATCGCCAAAAAAACTTCACCATCAGATTTTTCCATAGTTTCATATGTATATACTTGTATATTTGCATGTGGTTTCTAGGTTTATGTGTCTGGATATTTTACTTACTCCAAGCCTCTTGCAGCTCCAAGAGCCATCCGGATCCGAGTATCCCATGAAAGTTGTTTCTTGAATTCATCATCAGAGTGCAGCGCATCTTGTAATGTCCCATTACTGCAATACTCATAAACCAGAAGCCTTTGACCATGTTCTGAACAATAGCCCATCAACTCGACAACATTAGAATGACGAATTCCGTCAATATTGTTTACTAGTTCAAGAAACTCATCATCCTTCTGTTGATTGGAAACTCTTCTGTCCAGCTTCTTGACAGCACGTAACTGCATAAGCATTCAAAGGGTTAAGTGTCAGAAGTAAAACGATGCAACAACCAAATGGTTCAAATAATGTTAGCAATGGGATGAGAGTTAAGATTGCATGCCAGATAAATGAATGTACACCGAAAATAACTTGTGTAGAGAATCAACAGAGACGTCGTATATTCTGATTATAAGATAGTTTCTCTTAGAAAAAGATGCATCAATATTTGGCAGATCCTGCTATACAGCAAATGACAAAACTAGGGTACAAATCAGAATGATAAGCTCCTACAACTAGAATGTTGATTCTCACTTTAAACATTTTAAACTAGAGTTCTATGACAAAAATTGATCAATTGTGTAGGCTACTTGGAGAAAATGTCACTTAAAGATTACTCCCTCCATCCCAATTTATGTGGCACCATTTGACTTGGCACAAAGTTTAAGAAAGAAAGATTTACTTTTGAAATGTGTGGTCTAAAATAAACCTAAGACAATTGTGTGGCTATAAATCATTTCATTAAGGGTAAAATGGGAATTTTAAAGTTAAATTGTTTCCAATCACAGAAAGGTGACATTCTTTTTGGGACATACTAAAAAGGAAATGGTGCCACATAAATTGGGACAGAGGGTATTTCAGAACCAAGGAAGGGTAATAGGATAGAACCAAAAAACATCCTAAAGAAAATTTACGTTATAAGAAGAATCTGATGCAGCAATTGGAAGTCATTTTGCTTTTAACTGTATTTATGAAATACAGCTTACCCTAATATATATGACTCTGGATTTCCACCAACAAAACCATTTTTACCTATGATTTGATCAGTCCGAGAATCATTCTTAAACAATTAAGCACTGAAATAAAAGAGCAAGCTACGTAATGCAACTACAGATTAAGACGCTTCTTTAGTGCTAGCAGAACACCAATCAAAAGACCCCCCAAAAAAAGTAAATTAGAAGTAAGAAGAAAAAAAGCTGACAATCTAGGTTCTAGAGAATCCAGCAGGGTAGGGAAAACACAGTTGGTAATTTCGAGTATCAAGTTACAGTTATTTCATTCATAACCTATACCTTCCCATTTGGAAGCTCTGCCCTGTACACAGTTCCCAGCATTCCTGATCCTATCAGATTATCTTGAGAAAAGCTGTTGGTGTATTGTTGAAGAGCTGCGATTGTGTAAGATCTCACAGAAGTTAGTGGAAGTGGCCTGGTCGGGAACTTCATTGCGGTATTGTCAGCAGGTGGAATTGGCTTCACAATAACTCTCTCTTGAGGAGGGGGTGGTGGCGGAGGAGGAGGAGGGGGTGGAGGTGGTGGTGGTGGTGGCGGTACCATCAAATCAATATCAATTCTGCTTAGGTTTATCTCACTAGTATCCTTCTTTGGCACTGCACTCATGGTTTGCACATTTGCCTCCTGCTCATGCTGTGGCATGGGAGTGCGAACAGGTCTTCTTAGCTGTTGCTCTTCCTTTGGCCTCACTAGAGGAGAAGCTGTTCAAAACATATGAAGTCCACTTATCAGAGTGGAACGTGAGGTTAAGATTCATAATTTTTAGTTCTGAATGCTGCAAAAACAGATTTCAAATTCATGAATCTTTTGGAGGGCACTTATGATGGTAATAGAGAATTTAATAGATTTAAATACTAAGGTATTTAGCTCCGCCTGTGGGAGCTCATTCACATTGCCGGTCCCAAGCCCGGATAAAGGAGGAGGGTTGCCGAGGGTCAATCGGAAACAGCCTCTCTACCCCATAAAGGTAGGGGTAAAGGATGTGTACATCTTATCCTCCCCAGACCCCACTTGTGGGATTACTGAGTTATTTCACTAGGACTAGAATACACATAATTTGAAGGCAGGTGGATACCCACTGTATATATAAATGCATGGTTAGATATCAAGACTGCAGATTCAAATAGAGCCTAAATTAGAGAGTAGTTTTCCCTGTAATAACTAAGGTACACTAGCAACATTACACGCGATAAAATAGTTTAGAGGTTTTAATAATTTGCAGTACCTTTCTCTACATCATGTCCAGGTTGGAGCAGTAAACCATTATCTCTACGGTTCTCCCTGGAGCCCACATAAGGAGCTATTTCGTGCTGTCTGGACCAATTACTGTCTTGCCTTTCCCTAAAGCATCCTGGCAGAAAGAGCAGGATTGCTATAACCAATATTATAAATGACAAAACTGCTACAATGGATATCCAGACTACCCTTTTAACGGACTTTTTGCTTCCTTTTGAACTGGGTTCTGCAGTTGCGGATGGTCCATCAGCCTGTTTTCCAGGTTTTCCTTCTGAAGTTGGTGGTGTCTGTGTTGAAGATGGAGGCTTAAAAAAGGGTTGTCCTGGTGGTCCTGGAGGGGGTCTCGCAAAAGAAGAGGGTGGAGACAAAGGAGAGACACTACTGTTGGGTGGAGATAAAGGAGCGACACTGTTGAAAGGATTTCCAGTGTTTCTGCACGTCAAGAACAAAATTAGCAAGTACACGAAAGCATTAGCCATCACTGCTCATAATTAAAGTCAATCAAGAGTCAACACATATATAAGACACTTGAACAAAAGGATGAAACAACGGATACATCATCTTTGCATGGATCAATACGTATCCTTACCAATATTTTTCACTAAATCAAATTTCCTGACAAACAAATTTTAAAGAACAATAGGATATGAAATTCAAGCCTGTGTTCAAAACTTGGGTAAATTTTGGCCCGCAAGCATATGAACTTAAATATGACCAAAATGCAGTCCATGACCCAGCTTGGCAGATACATCATACATGTACCATATTGATTTTGGCCACAGTATACTTCTTTAGCCTGTAAATGTCAAATCCCAGTTTATTGTGTAGGCTAGGTGCTTTTTTATCCAACTGTTAAAAAATTGAGCAGCATAGTCTTAGGATTATTCTTTTTCAGGTGATGGTGCTTCTGATGTCAAAATTTGGCTACTTCACCTCATGCAATTTGAAATTGTTCTTGTGTTTAGGCCTCAAGCTGTCGTTTATGCAGTGTGCACACAAGCAATTCTAATCTAAGTCAGTGTCATAAACCTTTAAGCATAATCTGGTTTTGCAACGTAAATATTTAAGCATAATCTGGTTTTGCAACGTAAATATACTCTTCAAAATGTCATATCTCCGATAATTTTTTAATTCTATTGTGCATTCACTAAGCAAATTTAAGTTAGAAGCCTATAACTCCTAGTATTTACTGTCAGTGTCACACCATAATGTTCATAATTTCTTATAGCTGGCCAGTAAGTTAAATCCAAAAGCTAATTGTGAAAAAAAGAAGATGAAAAGTTCATGAACTGGGATATTGGTAATGTCATTTTCCATACATTTGCATCCCTCAGTGACATTAGTATATATCCTCTTCATCTATCAACGAATTGATTAGCTTCATTTTCTAAAATGCTATTATTAAAGAAGGTGCAGCTAACATACAGGCTAGCAGGGCACAAAGAGGAATAATTGAAGTTCAACAAGGAATCTGTCTCCATAATTTCCGAAAATGTGTCTAGAAGATTGCGTCGAACAAAGAGGCACAAGAATGTAATAGGCGGCCAAGAATATATTGTAGCTTACGCGCTGGAAGATAGAGAACAAAATTAGAAGCAGAAAGTGAAATGTACTTGCTTGAAATTGGGAATAGAAAGCAACTTCTGAGGTATGGGCCCATTAAACAGGTTATTTTCCACATTCCTGGAGGGACACAAAAGACGGGGAGATATTAGTAAGATATTATATCATTCTATGGACCTGAAATTAATATTTGAGTTAAATATAGTTACGAAGAGTACAAATCTGCGAGGGGAAGATCTTGTAAAACATCAAGAGTTCCAGAAAGCTGGTTATTCTGCAAATGTCTGGAGATCAAGAAATTAGCTGTTTTTCTATTGGTCATAAATTACAAATCAACTCAACAATATGTACAATCACTCACATAGTTTTCAGGGAGGACAAGTTTCCTACTGATGACGGCAAAGCTCCGCTTAAACTGTTACTTGACAAATCACTGTCAGAACATAAATAATCCACCAGTTATGGACAATTGAAAACCTCTATGGAAATATTGAAATGCTTTTGATTTGGTGTCATACAGATTAACCAATGCTGTAAGGCTTTGAAAGGAATCAGGAATTTCTCCAGTCAGTTGGTTTCCATTGAGAGACCTGAAACAAAAGAGGTATAGCTTACTGGATCCATGATTATGGTAATGGGAAGTTCTCCAATCTACAATACAAGTTGTAACTTACATTGCTGACAGTTGGCTTAGGGAAGATAAAGAACTGGGGATGCTTCCGGTTAAAGCATTATCTGAAAGAAAACTGCCAAAAGGTGAAGACTATCAAATGGTTTGCTCAAAAATTAAAGCTGTAATAGTTCAAACTTCATTATCTTTTTCTCCTTCCAGGGAAATGATAATACATACATATTCTGCAATGTAACTGGCAGATTGGATGGGATAGTTCCGCCGATGTGATTGTTACTTAGGTCTCTGCCACAAGACATTTCCACAATTATTGTTCACATGTCACACAATAAAAGAAACCTCTAGAACATTCACATAATATATGCAGCATATGCACAAAAAACACAACCAAATATATGCCAAAGGAGATATATCTGTGGGGCGCACGTACATTGTTTTGAGAGAAGAAAATGATGCCAAGCTATCCCCTAGTTCACCTGCTAAGTTAGCAACATTTAATTGACTGCAAAGAAGATGATTAGAAGTATTAACATTACGACTTCCAAATATCCATGAAATGCTGCAGCAAATGAGAGGTAGTTACATGGATAATATATTTGTCTCATTGCATACAACCCCTTGCCATTGTCCGTCACATGGGTCTGCACTGATACCCCATCCAGGAAGGGAAGGCAACCCCAGGACAGCATGTAACGCATTAATTGCAGTAACTAGACCAGCAGAAAAGGAAAATACCAGAGTTAGAAACTTCAAACTATATAAGAACATTGCCAATATTGATTCATGAATAAATTAGAAACTTCGATTCCAACCAATTAAAGCATGCTAACTTCAAACTAAGCGAAGTTTATACGAAGCAAGATGGCAATTTAGTCGATATTTAGGACAATAAGAACATGTGTTGAATCCACAAATCACTTGGGGCCATAGCCCCCTAAAACTTAACTAGCATCATAGGACTCAGTACTTGATTTCCTCTTTTTTGAGAAGGTGAGTGAAACAATTAGGTTAATTTTTTAAAAAATTGTTTGTGTATAATGGAGTTGTTCCTGAATTAATTCCTGAAATGGATAAAGAGGATTCATATAATCGACCAATTTTGAAAAGTCCAGCTCCTCCCCCGACTTAAGAACGCTTACTAAGTTCAAATTAACAACTAGCTTAGCTCATAAATCAGTCCCGCATAACCAGCATTGCCCAACAACAACATGCCTAGTAATTCCACAAGTGGGGTCTGGGGAGAGTAGGATGTATGCAGACCTTACCCCTACCTTTGTGAGGCAGAGAGGTTGTTTCCGATAGACCGTCAGCTCAAAAGAAGTGAAACCAAAGCAGCATTAAAAAGAAAATAACGACAGCAAAATAGTAAGATAAACAACGTAAAGTAAGCAACATGTAGCATGAAATTAACATTCCTCTCCTTCTACATCTTATTTTTCGAGCAGTCGAAAATAGAGCAAAACAACTATTAATTCAGTAATATTTGTTCCTCTTACCATCTCCAGGGTCAGTTTCATCTGAATGTTGAACAGCAAAAATTAACAGAAACCCCAACAAGATCTCCAAATTCAAGAAACATAATACAGATCTCTTCCCACCCATTGATCCAAACTGTTACCCTTTTCTTCAATCTATCTTTCTTTTTTACTAACACTCTGCATAGCCAATACATAAACTTCCAATCTACAACAACAAAACACACACACACAAAATCAGTGCTACAGTATAAGCCCAAAATTATCATGTCACACATAGTACTACAAACCCAAGTGAAAAATAAACAAATCTGGAAAAGCTATGAACTCTGGACAGTTAAAAGTACAATAACAAGAATGAAAACCCTACATTAACAAATCTTGAAACTAAGTGAATTATGAGTAAATAATGAGAATGAAGATGGGAGAAACATCATTATTTCCTATGTAATAATAGGCTTTTGCTATGATAATTGAGCTGAAAAATGCAAGCAACTATCAATGTTTAACAGAGTAAAAAACAAAAAATAAAAAGAGAAATAATAATAGTTGTAATAAATCTGGAGAGAGAAAAGAAAGGCTTTACATTTGCAAATAGTAGTAGCTGGAACTGGAAATAAAGAAAAAGCTATATGTGGGAAGTTGCAAGAAATAAACAACACTGTGAAGGAGACTTATTTAATTAGCGATAATTTAATTAAATTATTTATTTTTATTTAAAAATTGATATTTTTTATGTGCAAATGACTAACTGGAGTATTGATGATGTTGTAAACTTTTGTTTGGTAGCGGCAAGTGGTCTTAAGTTGTGCAATTTAATTTAGTGTATGTTATATTATATATTTTGGTTGACGAAGAAATTCGCAATCGCTACTCTCTTGAGTTCGCACAGATTAAACTGTTATTTCATATATGTAAGTAGGCACATGGGCTACGTAAACACAAAATTTAATAACTACTCTTTATTATATCAGCTTTTTGCAACAAAAAACAACACTGCTTAATTTGGCTCCAGGATGAGAATTTTGTTCATAATAAACAAGGATAATGTCGTTCAAGAGGATATTCATTTTTTCTTTGATTATATAATAAAATAATATTTTTTATTACTATTATTATCCACACATAACTTTTTTTGCGGAATCTATTTCTTACACTTTTTTGTCAAAGCATCTTTAGAATTGCATTTCCTAATTTTAGGCCTTTATTTTAACTTTTAGACCCAAGAATAATCCTTTATTCCATCCAAGAAATTGATAACTTGGTGGGTTCTTTAACTAATTTGTTTCTCCATCCGTTATGACGTTATGAGGATGATTTTAAAGAGGGTAATATCCCTACAAAAGCTAGGTCATGTCAGATGAATTCCGAATAACTGGAATTATGCAAAAAAGATATTACTTCTTTATTATAAAAAGGTTTGATAAAACCTTCAAAATTCTCATGTCTTGTACGGCTTTTGATGTTAATAAACATGTTGAGCAGGAAAGGAGAGTTTCCCGACTTGTTATTAATTATAAACCGCTTAATAAAGCTTTGAAATGGATTAGGTATCCTATTTCTAACAAAAAAGATTTACTTGATAGGCTTAATAGCGCTATTATATTTTATAAATTCGATTTAAAATCGGGATACTGGCAAATTCAGATTAAGGAGCAGATGGATACAAAACTGCTTTTAATGTTCCTATGGGACAGTTCGAGTGGAACGTAATGCCATTCGGATTAAAAAATGCCCCTTCTGAATTTCAAAATATTATGAATGATATTTTTATGCCTCATAGTAATTTCATAATTGTTTATATAGATGATATTTTAGTATTTTATAATAATATTGAGCCTCATTTCAAGCATCTTGATTTATTTAAAAAATCATCATACAAAATGGTCTAATCATATCAAAACCAAAAATGATCCTTTTTCAAACTAAAGTAAGATTTTTGGGACATAATATCGAAAAAGGAAAAATCATTCATATTAATAGAAGCATTGAATTTGCTTCAAAATTCCCGGATATTATAATCGACAAACCCAGCTCCAGAGATTCTTGGGCAGTTTAAATTATATAAGTCCTTTTATAAAGAATTTAGCAAAAGATACAGTTATCTTATATGAACGGCTGAAAAAAGTTCTTACACCCTGGACAGATGATCATACTCAAGTTGTCAAGAGAATTAAGGTAAGGTTCATAACCTTCCTTGTCTCATCTTAGTCAATCCTACTTGGGCAAACATTATAGAGACAGATACCTCAGATATCGGATATGGGGGTATACTGAAGCAGCACTCTCCAGTTGATAAACAGGAGTATTTAATATAATTCTACTCTGGCAAATGGAATCCCAGGCAAAAAAAATTATTCTACAGTTGCAAAAGAAACTCTAGCAATTATAAAAAGTGTTTTAAAATTTCAAGGGGACTTATATAATCAAAAATTTATTATAAATACTGATTGTCAATCGGCTAAATTTATGTTTAATAAAGACTGCAAACATGATGTCTCTAAACAAATGTTTGCAAGATGGCAAGCTTTATTAGCACCATTTGATTTCGCGATCCATTATAAAAATGGGACAGATAATAGTCTGCCTGATTTTCTGACTAGAGAATATTTGAGTTCATAAATTAATAACTTTGTCATACAGGATGATGAGGCCAAATTGGCAAGGCGACGATTCCAATTATAGGGGTCGTGGCGGAAGAGGCAGAGGAACTGGACGAGATAATACTATTGTCCAGCATGGGAACAAAAAGCTTATAGCACAAGGGCAAACAAGGACTTCAGCCACTGATAAAGAAAGTCCATTATATCAACAATTCATGAATTTTATAAAATCCAAAGAAAACAATGATAGTCCACAACCGTCATATGCAGAGGTTGCTCATGAAAAGCAAGATGATAATGAGGGTTATGAAAAACATGAGAAGAAAGATGTCATACTCCTTCTTGATTATAAAGATCTGCAATGGAAAGATGCGCCATGGAAGCTCATGGAAAGGTATTTGAAAACTGGGTCATATCCCATCTTGACTTATAAGTCAATAATGCATTATGAGATCATACTCTCAACCACGAGATCAGCTGAAATCCAGCATTATTTCCTTATGCATACTAAGAATTTTATAACTTCTCCAAGATCATTATTTTACTCCAGAGGACTGGGGGTTTAGCACTTTAAAAGAAAAGGAATATTTCCATCCTGAACAAAGAATTCAGGTAAAGTTTAATTATTGGGATTATATCGATAGTTTTTATAAAACTTTTTTATATGAAAACCCTAACAAAAAACATTTGTGGTTTATAAAAATATGTTCTCATGTTTATAAACAGAACATACCCAATTGGTTTTGGCATTGGTGGATAAATTATGGTCCATATGTTAATATCTTGCCACAAACATTCAAAGGTTTATATACCGAATGGATTGATGTTTCTCCTAAGATCATAGAATTAGAAAATCATAATACAATTATTAGTGGAATTGCTAATATGCATTTCTTCATCGAATTTTCCATTCCATGGATCATGAGATAGTCAGTAGAAGTGGTTATACCCCAGAACAAATTCCTTGTTTACAACGAACCTATTATATAAGGTTCTGGAAGAAATGACTACGAAAGACCAAAGAATGTGTTTTGAATTGACAAGAACTTATAGACCAGATAACCTCGACAATTAAAGGTTATACTAAATTGAAAGAGGATCAACCTCAGTCAGAGATTAATAGTCCATTTCAGCATATTTCCAGGAAGCTCCAACTTAAAAAGGGAGTAATTTCAAAAGCAGAAATTATAGCATCTTATATGGCAGAAGTAAAAAAGGATTTAATAAAAAATCTAGATGAGGAATTTCCCTCAGATACTTCTATGGCATCCATTCATACAGAGGAGGAAGATATACATGACAGCTAAGACCCCTATGATGCAGACTTTGACATCCATGAGTATGTTTCGAAGTTTCAAGATAAGATGGAGGCATTCTCCAACACAGGAAAAGATAAATGGAAAGAAAAAGTGTGATACACAGGAAAGCAGTCAGTGGACCCTTCATAAAAGCCATCAAACAAAGGAAATCTACTTTAATAAAGTAGATGAATTATTATACTTTAGTAGGGCCCATAAGTTTTGGCCCTTTTTACTTTATTACTTTTTATCTTTTAGGTTTGTCGGCCACTTGTTAGGCCACTTTTACTTTTAAGCTTGTCGGCCACATAGTAGGCTACTTTATCCATTATAAAAGGATCCAGAGGTTGAAGGTAGAAGGCAGGCTTTCGCCAACTACTCTCTCAACTCTTTGTAAAAACTCTCTACAATAAAAGTATAAGTTTTGCTTTACATCATCCGGTACTGAGCACAACCTCTTCATCTTAAGTAATTTAAATTTTTGTATTTTAATTTTATTTTTATTATATATTTTGGATTAGCCCATGATCGACTAATTCCCTTGTGTTGAACATATGTTGCACTAGACTACTTGAAATCATGGTACTAATGCTATAATATAGCTAATGATTCATGTGAGAAAGTGCTAAGGTTGGGTAGAGGACAACCAGACTGAATGTCTGAAACTCAGGCTGATGATCCTGTTGTAGCCCGCTGAGCCATAATGGCGTTAGGGTGTTTTGGATATGTTCTAAGTCGAGATGGCCCTGCCGATCATATAATGCATAAACAATGTATAAATGAATAATGAGGCAATCAAAATAGTAACTAAACAATGTATAAAGGAATAATGGATTTTATATATTGATTAATTCTGACAACGAGCCAATCATATAATGCATAAACAACTGCACCTTCGAGGATCCAATAAGATCAATTCCTTCAACTAGCCAACCAGGCGGGCCTTATGAATTAAGATATAAAATAATTTCAAAATGAACTTCTATGATCCCAATAACAACAATAACATACCTAGTGAAATTCCACAAACGTGGGGTCTGGGAAGGATAGAGTGTAGGCAGATCTTACCTCTACCTTGGTAGGTAGAGCGACTATTTCCGGGAGACCCTCGGCTCAAGACAAAACATAATCAGAAGCAAAGCAAAGCAAGAGAAACGGTCAGACTCAGACAAGAAATTAAACTAATATAAACATGATGATAACAAAATCGAATACGACATGGTAGCGCATTCTAACAAAAGGAAGCAGTAGCTAACACAGCTAAATAAGATAAACAAAGTACACTAAAGAACACATAACAACATAATTGAACTACATGGGACTATAAAACAATACTGATAGAATATAGCACAGTACCATTCTCAAATAGGATTAGGATTGTAACTAAACTAGTGTACAAACTTACCATAGTTGTAGAATTCTTGTACAAGTATGATTAGGATTTAGAAGTATAGTATGAATAGGATTTTCCATATTTGGAGATTGTAACTTGTATATATACCACATTCATTAATGAAAATAATCAAGGGATTATTTCTTTCATGGTATTAAAAGTCTATGTCTAAAATACCTTCTCCCAAAAACACTTCCGCTCTTCTTGATTTCTGCTCTATTTCCGTGAACCCTTCATCGGTTTCCGTGCACTTTTCCTCCTTTATTCCCAAATTTTCTTCCTAGTCTCTAATTCACCTATTGTTCTTTCGCTATGTCTACGTCAAAGAACATATTTCATCCTGCCCTTACAGTTTCTAACATCAAGAACCACATCTCTATTGTTCTTGAGATGGAAAACATCCAATACGCGATGTTGGTGGAATTATTCAAAGTTCACACACGCTCGCATCAAGTTCTCCATCACATTATCCCCTCGGTAACTGGCGAGAAGAAGATGCCTACCCCCGAGGATGATCCTATGTCATGGACAACCCTTAATGCTACCGTTCTCCAGTGGATTTATTCCACAATCTCTATAGACCTCTTGGAGACGATTATTGGACCTGACGCTATGACGATGGCTACTTGGATTAGGATGTGTGATATATTCTAAGATAACAAAAATTCTCGTGTTGTTACTCTTGAGCAGGAATTTTCCCATGTCAACATGAAAGATTTTCCTAACATCTCGACCTATTGTAAAAGGCTGAAAGAATTGACGGACCAACTCCGCAACGTTGGTGTGCCCGTTACCAATAATCGTCTTGTTCTTCAAATGGTTATAGGCCTTTCTGAGGCTATAATGGTGTTGGAACACTACTTAATCAAAGTAATCATATACCACCATTTTATCAGGTATGATCCATGCTCACGTTAGAAGAGACAAGTTTGGCTAAAAAGGTGGTTACCGGAGCACATTCCGTTGTAATGATGACCACATCAGACGACCCTCACTCATTCTCTAAAAATTTGGGCCAAAACCGTAACCACGGTGGCGGCAAAAAGAGTCAAAATCGTAAAAAAAAATGGCAAAACCAGTGGTGGTAACAGCGGCGGAGGACGGAATAGTGGCAGCTACAGCAGTGGGCTGCAGGCCAACTGGCCCCAGCCGTGGGCACCTGGTTGTGGGGCTGAGGCAGTGTCTATTAGCCCAACATCCCTTATTTTCGACTTGCTCCTTATCCGAGAAACTGGGATCAGTTCCAGCAAAATTCCAGGCCCAGTTTCTCAATCCTAAATAGTGAAATGTGGTACAGTAATGGGCCAGGACAGCAGGCAGGCCTGCTTGAGCCTCGGCCCCCGCAGGCCTTCTATGTTGCGGGCCCAAATCTGATCCCGACAACTACAGATATTGAAGTCGCAATGCATACACTTGGCTTAAGTTCCACGAACGTGAATTGGTATATGGACGTCAGAGCCACTACTCATATGTCGTCCGATCAAGGTACTCTCTCGTCTTATTCAAATTTGAGCAAAAATTATGATATAATTGTTGGTAATGGAAACTCAATTCCAATTCGCGGTTATGGACATACAACTTTGTCTCCCCCACATCCACCTCTAGTTTTGAAAAATACCCTTCATGCCCTAACTTAATTAAAAATTTGGTGTCTGCCCGAAAATTCACCACTGATAATTGGGTTTATGTTAATTTTGATCCATTTTGAGTTTTCTGTGAAGGATTTCAAAACGGGGATACCTTTAATGAGATGCAATAGTAGGGGAGAGCTTTATCCAATCATAACTACCACCACTTCCACGAGTCAAGCCATGCCGTCTACTTTTATCGTCCTTGCTCCTTCCTTGTGGCATGCATGTTTGAGTTATCCGAGATCGTCTATTATTTCGTGTTTGCATAAAAATAATTTTATTTCTTATAAGGGTACGCGTAGTACTCCACTTTGTTCTTCTTGTCCGTTAGGGAAACATGTTCGATTACCATTTGTAGCCTCTACTTCTCGTACTTTGATGCATTTTGACGTTATTTATAGTGATTTATGGACATCTCCCGTTTTAAGTTCTTTGGGCCATCGTTATTATGTCTTATTTTTGGATGATTATTCTAATTTTTTGTGGACCTTTCCGTTATCCAAAAAGTCTCAAGTTTTTTCCACTTTCTTAAATTTTAAAGCATTCATCTGTACCCAATTCGAACGGAAAATTAAAAATATTCAATGTGATAATGGCAAGGAATACGAAAATGGGTTGTTTAGGAAATTTTGTGATGCTAATGACATAGTTTTTCATTTTTCTTGTCCTCATACGTCCTCACAAAATGGGAAAGCAGAACGGAATTTGTACCATTAATAATATTGTCCGAACTTTATTAGCCTATGCTTCCGTACCCCCTTCCTTTTGGCATCATGCACTACAAATGGCTACTTACCTCCTTAACGTACTTCCTACCAAGGGGTTAGCATATGAATCTCCCTTTAACATTCTCTATAATAAGACTCTTCGTATTCATATCTTAGGGTATTTGGGTGTTTATGCTATCCACTTTTTCCGTCAACTACAATTAACAAACTTCAAGCCTGTTCTATCGCTTGTGTGTTTTTTGGGTTATCCATCTAATCATCATGGTTACAAATGTTTTGATTTATCGTCTAATAAAATCATAATTAGTCGACATGTTCTTTTTGATGAAATCCAATTTCCGTTTGCTAAAGTGAGTAGTCCCGTGCCTAGTTCGTATAATTTTTAAAATGACGAGGTCTCACCATATATTATCAACCATTTATCATACTTGTCATGTGACCAAAATACGCCAGCAAGCCTACTACCTGCTGGCCCACACAGTCCCATTATCACTGTTCCGCCGATTCTGCCTAGTGGGCCAGAAACACGGCCCAATACCGATCTCGGTATTGTTCCGGTGTTCCAGTCCACTCCAGTATCGACTTCCACCCCTGCTAGCCAGTCCGTCATTGTATCATACATTGCCCCAAATCCACCCAACTCTACCTCGAGTCAAGGGTCCATTACTCGTAGTCAAATGGGTATTTTTAAACCAAAACAATAGTTTAATCTCAATTCTAATGTCTCTAAATCCCACTACCACGTAACCCTGTATCTGCACTACATGACCCGAATTGGAAATTGGCTATGACTAACGAATTTAATGCTCTTATTGATAATAAGACGTGAGAGTTAGTACCCCGTCCATCTGGTGTTAATATTATTCGGTCTATGTGGATTCTTACTCATAAAGAAAATTCTGATGGTTTTTTAGAGGCATAAGACTCGTCTTGTAGGTGATGGTAAAACTCAACAGGTTGGCGTGGATTGTGGTGAGACATTTTGTCCGGTGGTCAAACCGGCTACCATTCACACTGTTCTTAGTTTGACTCTCTCAAAAGTATGGCATATTAATTAGTTGGATGTAAAAAATGCTTTCTTACACGGTGATCTTAAGGAGACAGTCTATATGCATCAGCCCTTGGGTTTTTGAGATCATAATCATCCTCATCATGTGTGTTTGCTGAAGAAGTCCTTGTATGGGTTTAAGCAGGCCCCGCAGGCTTGGTATAAGAGGTTTGCAGATTATGTATCTACTATTGGGTTTTCTCACAGCCGGTCTGATTATTCTCTATTTATATATCGTCGTGGTACTTCTCTTGCATACATTTTATTGTACGTAGATGATATTATATTGACTGCTTCATCTGATAATCTGCGCAAGTCTATCATGTTACTTATCAGTTCTGAATTTGTAATGAAAGACTTGGGACCCTTGAGTTATTTCTTAGGCATTGCTGTCACACGTCATTCAGGTGGTCTATTTTTATCTCAAATGAAGTATGATGCAGAGATTATTGAGAGAACTGATATGCCATCTTGTAAGTATACTTCCACTCCGGTTGATACCAAACCGAATTTGAGTACTACGTCAGGCACACCATGCGAGAATCCCACCCATTATTGCAGTCTTGCAGGGGCACTTCAGTAACTTACTTTCACGAGACTTTATATTACTTATGCAGTTCAACATGTGTGTTTATTCATGCATGACCCACGGATTGAGCACATGCATGCGCTCAAACGCATTCTATGGTATATCCAGGGCACACTTGATTATGGATTGCATTTATATCATTCTTCCGTCTCTACTCTTGTGTCATATACATATGTTGATTGGGGTGGCTGTCCTGATACCATACGATCGACATTTGGTTATTGTATGTTTCTTGGGGATAACTTGGTCTCGTGGTCTGCGAAACATCAAGCTACATTATCACGATCCAGTGTAGAGGCGTGGCTAATTTGGTATCTGAATCATGTTGGCTGCGTAATCTTTTATTAGAATTACACTTTCCTATTCAAAAAGCTACATTGGTCTATTGTGATAATGTTAGTGCAGTCTATCTTTCTGGCAATCCGGTCCAACATTAGAGCATTAAACATATCGAGATAGATATTCATTTTGTTCGCGAAAAGGTAGCTCGTGGACAATACACGTTTTACATGTGCCCTCCAGATACCAAATTGCTGACATATTTACGAAGGGCCTTCCCTCAGTTCTATTTGATGATTTTAGGGACAGTCTCAGCGTACGACAATCGCCCGCTATGACTGCGGGGGTGTGATAGAATATAGCACGGTACCGTGCTCAAATAGGATTAGAATTGTAGTTAAACTAGTGTACAAACTTACCATAGTTGTAGAATTCTTGTATAAGTATGATTAGGATTTAGAAGCATATTATGAATAGAATTTTCCATATTTGGAGATTGTAACTTGTATATATACTCATTCATTAATAAAAATAATCAAGATATTATTTCTTTCAAATATTGTGCCTATAAGTGTGATAGGCAACTTATATGATCCCCTTTGCGCTAATTTTTATACATATGATAAAAATTTAAACGAACTAAAATACAAGAATAATTTCTTTTTACTAGTGTCCAAATACAAAAAAATATATGGTTTATTTCCAGTATAATATAATCTTTTCAAACTTGTTCGTTTTAAAGTTATTTTAATTAAAATTTCAGTATAACTAATCTAAAGATGAAAACTATTGTTACTTATGGCTAGACCTGTCCAAAGTTCGGATCGGGCCGAGTCAAGTGGCTTTTTTCTGCTTGCCCGACCCTGACCCTGTTTTATTTTTTAATTTTCAGACCCTGGCCCTGACCATTCGGGTCACGGGTCGGCCATGACCCGCTCTACAAAACAAAATAAAACAGTAAACAAATAATGTAATTCTATCCAATCCGTTATCTGATATAATTTGTCACCAATTAAAAATTACAACAAACAGAAGCATGAAATCATTAAAAATTACACCAAAAAGAACTGAAGCAGATTCCACACTTTTAGCTGAGTCGAATACCATCCAAGGGCGTATTTTCCACACTTTTAGCTGTAAATCCATAAACAAACAAGAGGCAAGTACAAACCAACATCACGATAATTCATCAACATCATCATAAGCATCATCATCACTAGATTCTTCTTTGTTTGTCCCTTCACCTATATAAGTAAAAAATAAATATTAATAAAATAAAAAATAATATAAATTATATTAAAAATTCATGCGAGTCGGGGTCGAGTCGGTGATCGGGCCGGATCAGGCGGGTAAAAAATTCTGACTCTGGCCCGACCCTACATATGAAATGAACGAGTCCCTGTTTTTTCGGATCATGTGGCTCACGGGTCAGATATAAGCTGACACTGATCCTAATTTTTTCGGGTCGGGCGGGTCCCCGGCCCGATGAACAGGTCTACTTGTGGCACTTGAATTCTTTGACTGCAACTACGTACTCTTGCTGATAGATTAGAAAGACTGAATAAATAAATTAAAGTTGAAAGATAAGTCTTTTTAAAAAAAAATTATGATGAAGCATTGAAATATGTTGACTAAACTACAGTACTAACAATTTAAAACAAAATATTGAAGTAATTAAAGATGAAGTTTGGTTTGGTACATCAAGCAATTTGCTTATGCGGCTATACTTTTCCAGCATTCTCAACTTCTTATAGTCTTTCGATATATTTCTTTTCAATCTAATCAAACCTTTTTTGACGAAAAGCAATATAATTTTCTATGATAAGTAAAACAAGTGAGCTAAGTATATCTATTTTATTCTGAACAGAATTAAATCAATTAACGGCCTTCCATCCCTTTTCCTTTTCCCCTTTTATTCGTGGAAAGTAAAAAGTAAAGGTATTCTTTTTTATCCTTCAACTATGCAAAATTTATTAAGTTAAGAAGAATCTCAGCCTTTAAGTCTGCAGTCAACATGATTCATATTCTAACGAGAAATGAAAAGTTTAAAGGTGGAAAAAAAAAGGAGGTAAGTGTGTTTGGTAATGAAGGAAAATGTAATGTTTGTTTAGAAAATAAGTTATTTTTTTATTTATTTTCTACGATCCGATAAATAAATAAAAAATATTATTCAGAGATTATTTATATATAATTTAGACAAACGCTATGTCAATAGAGGAGAAAGTGGGAGTGGGGTGAATCGAGGGTGAGGATGTGGCAGCGGCTTAGCTACCTAGACTGAAGGGTAGCCAAGTTGAACATCCTTTGTCGGAAATAATTATACACTATGTAAAAGGAATATTGCATATATAAGTAAAAATATATTGCATTGATATAATCTTGAACTTTTAAATCTGGATCAATGATACATTATTCATAGTACCACTGAAATTGCATACATGCAGAGAGAAGTTTGAGAGAATAAGAATAAAGAAGATATTTTTCATTAGACAACAGATCAGTCAGAAGGTTACATTTATAGGTGCAATGTAATTTCACTCCACGTGACAATCCTAACAAACTAATTGCCTAATGACAGCTCATCGACAGCTCACTTTACACTTTTGTATACACCAATATGCTACTCGTATACACACTCATATACACATCTGTTTTAACATGAACACCCTTAATGAAATTTTTGGTTTCATCACTATTGGGGGTGGGGGTAGGACTTACGAGGTTTGAGGGATGGGGTGAGGGTGCAGAGTGTGGCATGTGTGCTGGAGGATAGGGTTGCGGGTGCGGGTGGAGTGTTAGGGGTGGTGGAGAGACGATTAATATGGAAGACCATTTATGAAATTTATTTTATCTCCTCTTTGTAAGGAAAGTCATTTTTCTAATTTTTAATATTTTTTTAAAATATTTTAATCAATCAAACATGAAAAAATTGAAAACACACCCAAAATTATCACTAGTTATTTGGGCATGACTTGATGAGAATCAAATATCAAGAGGATAGATATATTTCAGAGCTACATTAGTAATTGATAGTGAATATATTCAATATATATTCACAATATATTTTGTAATTAATAATTAGTATAATTAATGTAAAATAGAGCTTTTAATTCTATTAGGACTACAATTGTATACTCTATATATATTACATTAATAAGAGAACTCCATCACAGACATTTACACTATTCTACATGGTATCAAGAGCCAAAAATCCATACCTACCATAAACCCTAGTGTGGCCGTCGTACCCCTCTTCTCCGCCTTCCTCTTCCGACGGAAAATCAATCGTATACAGCCTCGTATACCACTGCTCCTTCGTGATATATAGCCCGTATACCCTGCTCCTCCGTGATATACGACATCTTCTCTACAAATAAACATGTATACCCCTGATATACATTGATATACAATCCGTATACCTTCATGATATACAACTCTTATACCCTGCTCCTCCGTGATATATGACCTCTTCTCTACAAACAAACTTGTATACCCCCGATATACAGTGATATACATCCCCCATCTCTCCCTTTCTTCTAACAACAAACTTGTATACCACTGATATACTAAGATATACACAACACCCAACCCCGTATTCCCTTTTTCTCGCCCGTATACATTAGGTATACATGCAATATACAGCCAACCCGAGAAACATCACCCAAGCAAACCTGTATACCGCTTTTATACAGTTGATATACGGCATCCCCACACCTGATATTCTTCCAACAATTTTCGGCAACCCTAATGGCTTCTCCCGCTTCCTCAACACCTGGCGTCATAAATCCTCATCCATCTTCCACCTCCACCACTTTTCATCCAGCTTTCGCCATAACCAATATCAAGAACTTCATACCGTTGATTCTTGATCTGGTGGATAGACAATACGCGTCATGGGTTGAACTCTTCCATATTCATGCATGTGCTTACAACGTACTTGACCATATTGATACCACCTATCCCCGTCCTCCCGACGTCACCGACATGACGTAGAGGCGAATTGATGACATCGTCAAGCAGTGGATCTGTGGCACTATCTCCAATGACTTACTTCATACTATTATGAAGACCGAGGCCACAACCCATGAGTTATGGACACGGTTAGAGGAGATTTTTCAAGACAACAAACATACATGTGCTGTGTATCTTGAAGAGAAATTCAACACCACCCGTCTTGAAAACTTTGCAAATATGGCTGACTACTGCAAACGTCTAAAATTGCTTGCCGACCAATTATCTAATGTGGGTAATCCAGTTTCAGACACAAAGATGGTTTTGCAATTAATTAATGGTTTGCCAAATGGTGACTACGACACCCTTGCTACGATGATCCAACAATCCGACCCCCTACCGAGTTTCAATAAAGCCTCGTCCCAATTGTTGTTAGAGGAGACGAGAAGTGCAAAACAGGACGAACACAATCCTAAGGCCTTGGTAGTTGACGCCACTACCACCGTACCTGCTGATCAGCCACTGTACTCCGACCACCACCCGCCACAAAACAACTACGGTGGTGGTAGAGGCAAGGGTCGCGGGGTGGCCGAGGAGGAAAAAGTAGAGGCCGTAGGAATTGGGCCAATAATTCAAGCAATCCACAACATGCCAGCAACCGCAACAATGGACCGGCCCACTGCCCTGGCCACTGTACGGTAACTGGACCTCACCCACCGGCGGTTTTCCATCGGCCCAGCCTCTTCAGTGGACTCAGCAGAGGCCCAGTATCTTGGGAGCATATCCCGTGGCTCGCCAGGCAGGCCCAGTCCCTCATGCCCATTTCACATCGGCTCAGCAGGTGACGGCATGACTAGTCCCAACAGATTTAAGCCAGGCTTTTGGTACTTTAAATATTCAGCAGCCCGACGATGCATGGTATATGGATACATGTGCCACGTCTCACCTCACCAACAATTCTGGTAATCTTCTTCAACTGCGCAATTTAAATACTCCTCAATCTTTTATGGTCGGAAATGGTCATCGCATTCCAATTCAAGGGTTTGGCCATACACTAAGTCCACCACCGTACCCCCACTACTCCATTAAACACATCTTATATGCCCCTAACATTATCAAGAACCTAATATCTGTTAGAAAATGCCACTGATAATTTTGTATCTATTGATTTTGACTCGTTTGGTTTTTTTGCGAAAGACATATGTACGAGGACTCTTCTTACGAGATGCAATAGTGTGGGAGACCTTTATCCTTTCCTATACATGTCCGTTGCCACTGTCATTCCACCCACTGCTCTAGCTGCAATCTCTCCATCAACGTGGCATAGTAGACTTGGACATCCGGGAAATCATATTTTTTATTTTCTTAAAAATCGCAATTTAATTCAATGTAATAAAAGGAAACTTTCCCATAGTTGCTCGTCTTGTCATCTAGGAAAATATGTTAGACTTCCGTTTACGTCTTCTTTAAGTATTACTTTCTCTCCCTTTGATATTATTCATGCGAATTTATGGACATCACCTATATGTAGCAACTTATGTCATAGATATTATTTGGTATTACTGGATGATTTTCCTCACTTCCTTTGGGTTTATCCGCTTAAACTTAAGTCTTAAGTTTTCTCCAAACTCCTTGAATTTCATACTTTTCTTAAAATGCAATTTGGAAAAATATCAAAATGTTTCAATGTGATAATGGTCGTGAATTTATTAACTCCTCTTTTCATAACTTTTGTGCGGCTAATGGCATGATTTTTTGTTTCTCATGCCTCCATACGTCTCCTCAAAATGGTAAAGCCGAACGAATTCTTCGCACCATTAACAATATGATTCGTACCTTCTTTTTTCATGTGTCTCTCCCCCAATACCTTTTGGGTATATACGTTAAAATGGTAGAATACATTCTTAACATCTTATCTACCCGTACGATCCAAACTAGGACACCACCGAAATCCTTTTCCGTCGGATCCCCTCCTATAATCACATTCGAATTTTCAGTTATCTTTATTACCCAAATCTTGCCTCCACGGTCCCTCACAAATTAGCGCCTCGCTCCACCCCTTGCATCTTCCTAGGTTTCCCGTCAAATCATAGGGGGTACTTGTGCTATGAGTTATCCACAAGTAAAGTCCTAGTCTCCCGCCATGCCACGTTTGATGAGAAAGTCTTCACGTTCGCCAATATCCAAAAATTTTGAGTCACTGATTACGATTTCCTTGATGACTCGGACACCTCCCATCTACTTCAAAATGCACTATATTAGCCAAATACAAACCCGTCACCCACTACCCTAGCTATGGACCCTACTGCCACATCACCTAACCATCAGCCCCACCCACTGCATCCGGTCTGACCCTCCCTGCCCCATCGCCCATTACCGCAATTGCTCAGCCCAATACACCCACTACCCAGCCCAATTCCCACATATCCAACCTAGTTACAACACTTCCCAACTCTAATACCTCACAGCCCAGTCCCACCATCCAGCCTCAGTGATAAAACTGCCCAGCCCAACATCTTATGACCTAGTCCTGCAACTAACCAGCCCAATCCACAGTCCCCACATACCGCCCCTACACCCGATCCATCACCCAACCAACCGTATGGAAACCCGTGCACAATATGAGATTTTCAAACCCAAAGTTTACTTTAATTTATACACTCAAACCATCTCTCCGATACCTAAAAACGCAACCTTAGCCAAACTTGACCCGAATCGGAATGCGGCCATGCGTGAGGAGTTTAATGCGCTTACTTCACAGTGCACTTGAGATCTTGTTCCACGACCTGAGGGGGTGAATGTATCCGTTGTGTGTGGCTATTTCATCATAAGTTCAGAGATAATGGTGCCCTTGAACGTCACAAGGCCAAACTTGTGGAAAATTTCACAGGGCAACAAGAGGGTGTTGATTGTGGTGAGACTTTCAGGCTAGTGGTTAAGTCAACTACCATCCGTATGATTTTGAGCATCGCTATGGGGAAGAATTGGTCTATTTACCAGCTTGATGTGAAGAATGTTCTCTTACATGGGGATTTGAAAGAAACCGTTTATATGCATCAACCGTCAGGATTTGGCATTCGGAGACTCCTCAACATGTTTGTAATCTTCGTAAGTCACTATATGGGTTGAAACAAGCCCTCAGGGCTTGGTATGAGCGATTTGACACTTCCATCATACAAATCGGCTTCGTGTGCAGCAAGAGTGATCATTCATTGTTCATTTTTATCGAGGTACTGACACAGGTTACCATCTGTTATATATGGATGATATTGTTCTTACAACTTCTTCATATAGCCTGAAGCACGAGATCATTGCTCTACTCAAGTACAGATTTTCTATGAGTGACTTAGGTAAGTTGAGTTATTTTTTAGGGATATCAGTGACCAGATGACGGGGATCCGGTCAGCGATCCCTCTCTTTATAGGAGTCCCACAAGTGATCTTCAGTATTTCACCTTCACTCGACCAGATATTGCATATGCGGTTCAGCATGTTTGCTTGTTCATGCACGCTCCTATGGAGCCTCACTTTACAACTCTTAAGCATATCATTCGGTACGTTAATGGCACTATTGAATATGAACTTCATTTATATCCCTCCGCACCGACTAGATTGCTCTCCTACACAGACGTAGATTGGGCAGGATGTCCAAACACCTGTCGCTCTACGTCCGGCTATTGTGTATTTTTTGGGGATAATATTATAGTGTGATCTGCCAAGCGGCAAGCCACGCTTTCCCGTTTGAGTGCAGAAGCAGAATATTGAGGTGTTGTGAACGTTGTTGCCAAGATATGTTGGCTCCAAAATCTCCTTCTTGAGCTTTATTGTCCCATACGTAAGGCATCTTTGGTTTACTGTGATAACATATCTGTTGTCTACTTGTCTCATAACCCGGTTCAACATCAGCGAACCAAACATATTGAGATGGATATTCACTTTGTTCGTGAGAATGTTGCAATGGGTCATGTTAGGGTGTTGCATATTCCTTCTTCGTATCAGTACGCATATATCTTCACAAAGGGGCTTCCTCGGCAACGGTTCCTTGACTTCAGATTCAGTCTCAGCGTCTGGCCTCCTCCCGCTCCGACTGAGGGGGGTGTGATAGTGAATATATTCCATATATATTCACAATACATTCTGTAATTAATATTTAATGTAATTAATGTAAAATAGATATCATAATTCTATTAGGACTACAATTGTATATTATATATATATTACATTAATAAGAGAATTTTATTAAGGAGGTTTACACTATTCTATAGTAATGAAACATGTATTTATAACTTTATATATTTTGTAAGAGGTGAAAAAACCGACTTTTGTAAAAGCTAATGTACTTAATTTTGGCTCCACTTTCTAACGGGCAGATAGAGAAATATTTTTGTGTAATAAACAAATTATAACGTATTGTGCCACAACAATGCTTTTCTGAATCTATTTCTTACACTTTTTTTTTTGTCAAAGCATCTTAGAATTTGATTTCCTAATTTTGGGCAAATTTTACCTTTTAGACACAATAATAATCCTTTATTGCATTCAATATAGGTTCATTAATTTGCAGCATTACCTGATGATTATAAGAAATAGATAACTTGGTTATCTTAATTAAACCTCAAAATGTGTCTCCCTTTGGAGTTTACCAGTAGATATATTACATATATGAGAATATTTTTGTTTACCCAAAAAGTTATAGTTGAATTTGTATAGTGGTTTTAAGGATACGTTGATTAATTTGTAAGTAAATGAATTAGCAATAAATAAATGACAATGACAAGTAAGAAAAATAGCCTGAATTGATAATATCTTGATTGAAACTTGTTAATGAACTTGGTCTGGTCCTTAGCTAAGTTGCTTCGAGCTCGAGCCAATATTGAGAGCTTGTACATTTTAAGATTACAGTGAGATCGTGCAAGTAGGTGAAATGAGAATCAGATCTCCTTCCAACATGAAGGTTGAGCTCCTTTTATAGCTATTAATACAAGGCATTTATGCCCGAGAATCATTTTTTAATTTAAGGCAATTAAATGACAATAACGACCACTTAATGACCAGAAAGTAACGACTGACACCAAATCCGGAACGGGCATGCATCAAGATTCTTCGACCGCCTACCCGGTGTTACTTGGTTTGGTCTACGCCCGGCCTTGCTCTTTCACTCGGACTCACCCTTGGTATCCTCGCACCCGGTGCATAGCGTTGCTACTCCCTTCGACCTCATACTTAAATCATGCCACGTGTCGTGCCGGTTTTCACCGTATACAACTTTCATGTACATATATTCGCAACCCTTAAGGGAATTTTAGATAAATGTCTTTTACACAAACAGTTTATTATCCAATTGTTCACTGGCTTGTGAATATTCTCAAAAATTTATTTTAAATACTATGAAACCTTGTACATATATTCGCAACCCTTTAAGGGAATTTTAGATAAATGTCTTTTACACAAACAGTTTATTACAAACTGGCTTGTGAATATTCTCAAAAATTTATTTTAAATACTATGAAACCTTTATATATTCCAATAAATGTCTTTTACACAAACAGTTTATTATCCAATTGCTCACTCACTTGTGAATATTCTCAATTTTTTTATTTTAAATACTATGAAACCTTTAAACGGTAGTTAATATGAAGTTAAACACTCTATTTTTTTTTTAACTAAGACACTTTTCAAGTGTAGTACTAGAATGAACTGTAATTCTAAGATTAAACTATGATACATTTACTTGAAAACAACTTACTGATCGATAATGATGATTTTCTTATTGATTAATTACTTGAAAACAGGAAGAATTCTACAGTGAAGAGTTTGAAGCTATTTAGACTAAAGAAAAAGCTCTTCTATTTTTTGTACAATAATATTTGTAACTTTTAGCATTTTTAAAGGATGGTTTTGTTGTTCATGATCTAATTTCTAAATAATTGATAATCTTTGACTAATATGTCTAAATAGCTCAAAAAGCAAAAAAAAAAAAAGTCTAAATAGCTCGTAGCTAACATTATTTTTTGATAATATATCACTAATTCATCGCTAAATATGGTTAGCGATGAATTTTGCTAATCAGCTATAAAATCTACCTGTCACTAATTTTTATTTTTTTATTAGTGGAAATTTACGGTATGAACTACAGTATTCCTGCTAGCTTTTATCTCATGTCCCTTTAATGTGTGTTAGAGGGTGTTAATTTTCATGTTCCTATGCTTTTGAAATATTCTTTTTATAGTTCTTAATATGTAGGCCAGTTCAATCTATGGCTGACTAATGGGACGGGTTAGGGGGACAGGGATTTGGGGATGATGGAGTGGATCGGGATCGGGATTAGGGGGACGGGATTAGAGGGATAGGAAGTGGTCCCATCCCGTCCCACATCCCCCGTCCCACATCCCACATCCCACATCCACTATCAAATGGAACGGGATTTGGGGGTACGGGAAGGGAAATTTGAGGAGACTTTTAAAAACTTTTTTCTAGACACTTAATTTAAAAAATATATATTTAAACACTTAAATAATTGAACAAGATAGTGAAAAAACATCCCAAGGCTAATTGCCTCTTATATTATTTAATAGAAATATGATTTTTTTTCTAATACAATTTCAAAATTGCAATTTTGTTTCGTAGTTCAAAAGTTGCAAATCACATAGTAAAATTGACATTAAAAAAATTACACATGCAACCATACTTTTTCTAATTTTCTGACAATCTCTTGAGGATCTTCTGTTGAAATTGAAATTTGTTTGTCAAATTGTTCAACGTCGCTTCCTGCTCCCTCAGATAAGATTTCGTTGTACACGGGGAAGAAAGAAATGAATGAATGTTCTTTTGGGAAAATGTATAATAATACACCTACCGAGACGAAAGCCAAAGGTGAGTCTTCCTCCACTAATGATATTGAGTGACCTGTTGATAGGATAGCAGGGAAAGTTGAGAGTATATCCGGAGAAAGAATTGTAGTCGTCTTCTTCATTGGTCTCTGGTTGACCGCACCTTCTACGCTCCGCTCTAATCCAATCTCTAAATAAAACTGCAATCTCCAAACCGTCTCCCGCCAATGAGTGTATGTGCTCTCCTATTTGAAACATTCCAGCACAAAAAGCATTTTCAGAAGCTGTAGATGACGCTTGAATATTCAACACATCTCGGGCCATCTTTGATAGAGTCGGAAATGTCTTTTGATTCTCCCTCCAGTATTTCAGCAAGTCTTCACGTCCATTTTCATTAGCAATTGATTCGAACGGTACAACACCCTGCAAAACATAAACATGAAACTCGCTAATTTATGAAGCACTTGAACCACTATACATTCTATTTCGAAGGCCTTGAATACTTGAAGCAGAAACCATATGTTTTTTATAAGGTTGAAGTGAAGTAGAAGAAGATGCTACAGAAGCCGGTTGATTATTTATACTTTTCTCTTGGTAATACATATACATAGTTTTGCATTGTGTTTGTATGCTAGAGATAACATGTTATTTAGTTGGTTATGTTTCAAGTATTTCTAGGCATTCATGAATCGTTTCAATAAGGGCATTACAACCGCCTACTTTAATAGAAGGATTTAATACAACACCAATAAAATAAAATAGTGGGAATAGAAAAAAATTATTTTTTTAAATTTTACAATCATTTTTGTAATAGTTGGGGCGTACGTTGGTTTTTTATTATATTCATTAAATAACAAAATATTAGAGCTATATAAAATAACATAAATGAAATAGTAGAATAATAAATACCAAAAAATTCCTTAGTAGCTACTTTCTCTAAGAATACAATAAGTTCCCAAATTTTATCCAATCATCATCTACAAGCATATCCGAAGAATTTTGATTGTGAGCGTTAAATACTAAAGTTAAAGGTCCTCTATACTCGTGAGCAACAACTAATTGTTCATACAAAGAATTCCACATAGTTGCAACTTCTTCTGGAATTTTTCTATAATGTAATTCACAATCATGACATATTTTTTTAAACTCTTTGCGTCTTTGTATTTTATTACCTTTTAAAAAAAGTTGATAGCAAATTGTACTTTATCAAGAATAGAGCTAAAAAGTTTTAGGCCATCCTTTATAACTAAGTTATAAATATGACATACACATCTAACATGAAAAATATCGGGAAAAGATGGAGTCCATTGAGTTTTTTAAAATGTTTACAGCATAATCATTACAAGAAGCATTATCTAATGAAATAGTCATAATTTTATCATTAATTTCATAATATTTATTAATTTGATGAATATTTCTTGAAATAAAAATTTAAGTGTGCCTTTCATCAATATATCTATATGATATTATACATTTTTGCATAGACCAATTGTGATCTATCTAATGACATGTAACAGTTAAATAATCATTACCATTGGTACTACGGCCTATGTCAGAAGTGATAGACACTTTGCCCTTAAAATGATACAATGCATAACGTAATTATTGTTGATATTCATGCACAAATTTAAAAACATCTCTTCTAATAGTTGATCTAGGAAAACCGTTAAAAGCAAGATTATATGTTTCTCGAATGTAATGAATAAAACCAGGAGATGAAGTAAAATGAAAAAGGCAAACCCTCCATAGCAACTAAGTTTGCTAAGTTTTCCCGATCTTTGTGTTTATCATATTTCGGAGCTATAACCCCCCCCCCCCCCATCATCGGGTTAATTCGACCCTGTAGTTGGTCGGGGACACTATGTGAACCTTGTCCCGACTCAGAAGCCATTTGCACACCCGTTTTTTCAGTCAAGTATTGATTATACCTTGCTTTGTGATCCCTTTTCACATGTCTCATTAAACCTCCTGTCGCACCTTGACCTTTTCAGTTTTAAATTTATAAGCTTCGTGACAAATTTTACAAATAGCTAGTTAATTAGGAATGTCCCTTTCAAAAAAATCTCATGTAGGTGATTTTAATTTTCATTTTTTTTGGCCTCTTCTTATACTAGAGGGAATAAGAGGGATTTCAATTTCAGCATGAGACTCAGTCTGATCCTGAAATGGAGTTGTACTAGTAGGTGTGTTATCTAAATTATCTTCTAATTAATTTTCTAAATCATAGTCTGGTTTAGTAGTTGGAGATGCAGAATATACCTCATGATCTAATGATTGCACATTTGCATTAATATCAACATTAAAAAGTTCAGTTTCATCAAATGAGTGAAATTATCATAATTAGGATTACTAGAAGATGCACCATTACCCCTGTTACCCCTACTACATCTACCAGAAAAACGTCCATATCGTTATATTATAATTATGCAAATAAAGAATTAAAATAAGAAAATTAAGTACGATAATTAAAATTAAACAATAATAATTTAAATAAAAGAAGGAACGAGTGTACCAAACGCCGACGTAACGTCGACGTGTAATCGAGGTTGAAAATTGAAACTTTGCTCGATGATCCTCAAGCTAGTTGCCAACTTCACTCCCAAAATTTTAATTTTGAGAGAAATTAGCAAATAAAATATAATATTTAATGTGCAATTTAGACTTGTAGAGAGAGAGAGATATATTTTAGAGAGATGATAGGAAGATTTGTGAGGGAAATGAGGTATTTATAGTTGAAAATAGGGTTAATGTGTAAATATACTAACTTAGGGGTTAAAAATAAATATTAAGGGAGTAGGGGGGTTTATGGGGGTGTTGGGGGACCAAAATGACGGTTTGTAGCCGTTGCCAACGGCTAGAATTGCAAATTGTCGTTTGTGCAATGGTTGCTTTCTGGCAAAATCGGGCCGGGGCCGGGGCAGGCCGAAGCGGAATCGGGACGGGACGGGGCGGAACATGCGCTTGTCCCATCCCGATTTCAAACCCGACTAGAGTCAATCCCTATCCCCTAATTTACTCAGCAAAATCAGGACGGGACGGGGCGAGATCGAGCTAGACCGGGGCGGGATCGGGTTGTCCCGACCCACTGGCCAGCCTTAGTTCAATCTACTCAAATTTTTGCGACAAAGGGAAGCAAACCTAGATAAGTGAGTTAAGTGAGTATTTCTATTTATGAATATAATAATTTATTGATCTCCTTCTTCTCTTTTGTTCCTTTTATTTGGGGAAAAGTAGAGAGACGAATTTCTTTTTCCCTAAGAACTATGCAAATGTTCATTTAAAGAAACTTAGCTCTTTACTTTAGTAGTCACTCAACATTAACTCTGCTTCCTTCCTAACGAGGAATATAACTTATGAAGAAGAAAGAATGAAAAAAAGATGAACAAGTATTAATTCATTTGGTTGATACTATGATCATCCCTTTTTATGTTGATGCAATTATTCAACTATGCATAATATGTTGCTTCCCGACCTTCTTTGAAACTTAAATAGTGCATTCAGTTGGCTGTTTGTAATATAATTCTAGTAAATTGTTAAATAGAAAAGAGAAGGTGTTTGACTAAGCTTATAAATATATTTTTAAGCTTTATGTATTTGGTAAACACAAAATGCGTTTATAAGTTAAATCAATCAAAAGTCATAAGTTGAGGTAAGTTGGTCACCCCAACTTATGAATTTACGGTTTATAAACACTTTTAATTTGACCAAACATTTTACAATTTTATTTGTCATATCTCGAATTGTAGTCTCCAAAATACTCATTTAAAATAATTTTAATTAACTCTCTATTACATTTTTGCTATACTCCTTTTCATGTAAAAAAAAAGATTAAATTTATATTTCTTATAAATAGCATTAAGGCCATTTAAGTCATTTTAACTGAAAAATTGTTTATCTGACACATTTTTACAAAACATGCTAACTGCTTGTTATTGAATTTTAATAACACTTTTATCCGAACACGTAACAACTTATCTGTAAACTGAATTTCAACATCTAAATATTTTAAGCACTTGATGTTTATCAGCTATTTTTTAACAACTAAATTAAACGATCAAAAGAAAAGGACGCATTTGCCAGTAAAAAAAGAATTAGACAATTAAATTAAAAAAAGAGATTAAATAATACCCTTGAAAATGAGTGAACACATATTTAATGATACTAGTAAATAAAGTCACATGCAATAACACAACATGAGCAAAGCGGGGGAAAGAGGATTTATGATTCCTAATCCAATGAAGAAAATTAAACGCTCTATTATCCATTTTGATACTTTTAGCTTACAGAATGTTAATTTGATCATTTTTTGGATTTAATTTGCATAGATTATCTATTTAGAAATTAATATTATGATATTAAGAAACAATAAAAGATAGTGTATATTGCAAATATTGTGAAGAACAATTTTTAAAATGCAGTTAAAATCTGTGAAATTTAAATAACAATAAAAAGAAATATATACACCTTTTTAACATGAATAAACATAACATTAACTTGTGGGTGTGTTGGTAATACTACAACAACATACTATGCTCAGTGTAATCTCACAAGTCGAGTCCGGGAGAATAGGAATGTATGCATACCTTCTCATATCTTGGGAGTGTGTTGATAATGTTTTTAAATATTTTCATGTTTGGTTAAAATATTTTTACTAGAAAATTTTGTTTAAAAAATCAGAAAAAAGATTACATGATGAAAGTAGGGGAAAATAAGTTCCGTAAGTGATATTTTATGATGATTATCTCTCCGCACTCCCAATAACTCACCCAACCCTCCTCCTGCCCTCGCACACTCCTCCCCACCCATCCCGCCTACACCCTTTGCATAAACTATATAAAAATATTTTTAAGATAATATTTTCTGTTTACTTATTAAATATTAAAAAATAAAGAAAAAAACAATCTAATTTTCAAAAGAATATATTCTAGAAAAATATTTTCACACGAAAAGTATTTTTGTTCGCACCAAACACACCTTTAGTCTTTTCGTTGTTGACATTTGAAAAGTATTTTGTTTTTCCTTTGCCATTTGGATAAGATCCTCGGCCGTAAAAAACAACCCTTCTCAATTTCGTCTGGTTTCTTCTTTCTCTATTTGGTTCATTTTGTCATTAATAAAACCATCATGTTAGTGTTTTCATGTCAATATATTGTTCGAACTTTTAGTCCAATCGTAGTCAATTTGATTACCAAATCACCAATCTCACATCAATCTCTACAAACGAAGCAAAATCCAATAAATGTGGTAAAAAAAATGTATATCCACATTATTCTCATTTTATTTTTATGTTTCTTTTTTCTTTTACGGATAACTCTTTTTGAAAGAGAAAAAAAACGTGGCACCTTGAATCTCGTGGATAGAATATTAAAAGGTTAATAAATGATGGAGCCGTAATATTCACTAAGAGAATTTAAAATATGAAAAGTAAATATACAAAGAATTAAGAAAAAATAATATATATCGTAAATTTTTTAACAAAAATGAATCAATTGACACCCTTTGAATAGAGGATGTATCTGCTATTAATTACTAAGATAAAGTCCTAGTCAAACATTTATCTTTAGTTGATCGTGAATATATTACGTAATTATGCAAAGTAGAGATCCTTATTTCATTAGGACTACTATTGTACAATCTATATATATATTGCATTAATGAGAGAACTCCAATCAAGGAGATTTACAATATTCTACATGGTATCAAGAGCCAGAAATCCCTCCCTACCCTAAACCTTATACTCGGTAACCACCCCATATTCTTTCCTTTTCCGGCTCCAAAAACAGCCGATATACACCTTGTATACGGTTGCTATACCCTCAATGTCACGATATACACCTCGTATACAGCTATATACCGCCTCCCTAAGCCGATATACACTCGTATACGACTGCTATCTCCTCACTGCCCCAATATACAACTCGTATACGGCCCCCATGGCGTCACCCGCGACCCACATAGCTTCTCCCGCTTCCTCTTCCTCAACACCTAACGTCACACATCCTCCTCCTCTCCCGCCCCCAACACCTTTCATCCGGCTTTCGCCGTAACCAATATCATGAACTTTATCCCGTTGATTCTTGATAAAGAGGATGTATAATATGCGTCGTGGGTTGGAACTTTTCCAAATTCATGCATGTGCTTACAATGTGCTTGACCACATTGATACCACATTTCCCCGCCCACCCGACGTCGACAACACGACGTGGAAATGGCTTGACGCCATCGTCAAACAGTGGATTTATGACACTATCTCCAAGGACTTGCTTCATACTATTATGAATACCGGAGCTTCGGCTCACGAGTTGTGGACACGTTTGGAGGAATTTTTTCAAGACAACAAACATGCACATACCGTGTATTTTGAGGAGCAATTCAACACCACCCGTATTGAAAATTTTTTGCAAATATGGCCGACTACTGTAAACAATTAAAATTGATTGTCGGCCGATTATCTAATGTGGGTACTCCAATTTCAGACACAAAGATGGTTTTGCAATGGTTTATCGAAAGGTGAATACGACACACTTGCAACGATGATCCAACATGCCGATCCCCTACCGAGTTTCAACAAAACACGGTCTCAATTGCTATTGGATGAGACGAGATAAGCCAAACATGATGAGCATAATCCGAAAGCATTGGTGGCTGACTCCACTGTGACACCCACCGCATCTACCGGTCGCCAGACACAATTCGACCACCACCCATCGCAAAACAATCGCAGTAGCGACAAATCTCGTGGGGATGGCCGAGGAGGCAAAGGCAGAGGCCGTGAAAATTGGGCCAACCCTACCAGCAGGCCTAGCAAATGCCACAGTGGACCGACCCACTGCCTTGGCAGTTGTGCGGGACCTGGGCCTTACCATCCAACAGTTTTCCAATAGCCCAGGCCCAACAACTATAGTGGCAACAATAGCGACCCATTATTCTAGGAGCCCATCTATCGGCTCACCAGCCAAGCCCCAGCCATCAGGCCCACTATACCGCAACCCAGCAGCCGACGACAAGGCTCACTCTAACAGATTTGGGCCAAGCTTTCGGCTTATTAAATATTCAACAGCCCGATGATGCGTGGTTTATGGATACGGGCGCTACATCCCACCTCACTAACAACTCTGGTAATCTCCTCAGCTGCGTAATTTAAATACTCCTTAATTTATTATGGTCGAAAATGGTCATCGCATTTCAATTCAAGGGTATGGCCACACACAAACCCCACCACCTTACCCCCTTTCTCCCTTAAACACTTCCTCTATGCCCCTAACATCATCAAGAACTTAATCTCTATTAGAAAATTTGCCACTGATAATTTCGTATCTATTGACTTTGACCCGTTTGATTTTTCTATGAAGGACCTACATACGGGGACTCTTCTTACGAGATGCAATAGTGTGTGAGACCTTTATCCTTTCCTATACATGTCCACTGCCACTGTCATTCCACCCATTGCTCTAGCTGCAATCTCTCCATCAATGTGGCATAGTAGACTTGGATATCCGGGAGCTCATATTTTTTATTTTCTTAGAAACCGCAATTTAATTCAATGTAATAAAGGGAAAATTTCCCATAGTTGCTACTCTTGTCATCTAGAAAAACATGTTAGACTTCCATTTACGTCATCTTTAAGTATTACTTTCTCTCCCTTCGATATTATTCATGTGAATTTATGGACATCTCCTATAACTAGCACCCTAGGTCATAAATATTATTTTGTGGTATTGAATGATTTTTTCACTTCCTTTGGGTCTATCCGCTTAAACGTAAGTCTCAAGTTTTCTCTAATTTTCTTGAATTCAGTACATATGTTAAAACGCAATTTGAAAAAGACATCAAAACATTTCAATGTGATAATGATCGTGAGTTCAATAATTCCCTTTTCATACTTTTTGTGTGGCTAATGGCATGATTTTTCATTTCCCCTGCCCCCATACTTCCCCTCAAAATGGTAAAACCGAACGAATTCTCTGCACCATTAACAACATAATTCATACCTTTCTTTTTCATGCGTCTCCCCTCCTACTTTTTAGGTATATACGTTAAAAATGGTAGAATACATTCTTAACATCTTACCTACCCTTACGATCCATAATAGGACCACCACCGAAATCCTTTTCCGTTGGATCCCTTCCTATAGTCACCTTCGAATTTTCGGTTGCCTTTTCTACCCAAATCTTTCCCCCACGGTACCTCACAAATTAGCACCTCGCTCCACTCCCTATATATTCTTAGGTTTCCCGTCGAACCATAGGGGGTACTTGTGCTATGAGTTGTCCACATGAAAAATCCTAGTCTCCCGCCATGTCACGTTTGATGAGAACGTTTTCCCGTTTTCCAACATCCGCCAAATTCGAGCCACTAATTACGGCTTCCTTAATGACGAGGATACCTCCCATCTCCTTCAAAATGTATTGCATTGGCCAAATACCATCCTGTTGAACACAACCCCACCCACTACCCCAGTTATGGACCCCACTGCCACGTCACCCATCCCGTTGCCCCCATCTACTACCCCCGTTATGAACCACACTTCCCCGTCACCCATCCCATCCCATCTCCCCACCACTTGACACACTGCACCACCCATCCAACGTCCCCCCAGCCTAACCCGTCACTACCCAGTCACGCCAATCCCAGCACCACCAACCCAACAGTATACCAACCCAGTCCACTGCCTCCCGCAACGTCACCCAAGCCCCATTTCCCGCAGCCACCACCTACCGCCACACTACCCCTAAACCAGCCCCCAACCCACTGTATGGAAATCCGTGCACAACATGAGATTTTCAAACCAAAGGTCCAATTTAATTTGTCTACTCAAACTATCTCACCGCTACCTAAAAGCCCAACCTTAGTCAAACTTGACCCGAATTGGAATGCGGCCATGCGTGAAGAGTTTAATGCGCTTACTTCACAGAGCACACTTGGGATATTGTTCCTCGAGCTGAGAGGGTGAATGTAATCCGTTGTATGTGGCTATTTCGTCATAAGTTCAGAGATAATGGTGCCCTTGAACGTCACAAGGCCAGACTTGTGGCAAATGACACAGGGCAACAAGATGGTGTTGATTATGGTGAGACTTTCAGTCTAGTGGTTAAGCCAGCTACCATTCGCACAATTTTGAGCATCGCTATGGGGAAGAATTGGCATATTCACCAGCTTGACGTGAATAATGCTTTCTTACATGAGAGTTTGAAAGAAACTGTTTATATGCATCAACCGTCAGGATTTGTGCATTCGGAGACTCCTCAATATGTTTGTCGTATTCATAATTCGCTATATGGGTTGAAACAAGTCCACAAGGCTTGGTATGAATGGTTTGCCACTTCTATCATACAATCGGCTTCGTGTGCAGCAAGAGTGATCATTCATTTTTCATTTTTCATCGAGGTACTGACATAACTTACCATATGTTATATGTGGATGATGTTGTTCTTACAGCTTCTTCAGATGGCCTGAAGCACGAGATCATTGCTCTATTCAAGTACTAATTTGCTATGACTGATTAGGTAAGTTGAGTTATTTTTTGGGGATATAAGTGACCCGATCACCCCATGCCATGTTCATATGTCAGCGTAAGTATGCAGAAGAAATTGTCTACAGAGCCAAAATGGCAAACTACAAGACCATGCCCACTCTTGTCGACTATAAGTCGAAACTCAGTGCAGATGACGGGGATTCGGTCCTCGATCCCTCTCTTTATAGGAGTCTCACCGGTGCTCTTCAGGACCTTACATTCACCAAACCCGACATTGCCTATGTCGTGCAGCAGGTGTGCTTATTCATGCACGCTCTTATGGAGCCTCACTTCACTGCTTCTTAAGCGTATCATTCGGTACGTTAAGAGTACTATTGACTATGAGCTCCATCTCTACCCCTCCGCACCGACTCAGTTGTTATCCTACACGGACACCGGTTGGGCAGACTGTCCGGACACATATCATTCTACTTCCGGATATTGTGTATTTTGGGGGGATAACATTATTTCGTGGTCTGCCAAAGGACAAACCACTCTCTCTCGTTCGAGTGCAAAAACATAATATAGAGGCGTTGCAAACGTCATTGCCGAGCAGTGTTGGCTCCGAAACCTCCTTCTTGAGCTTCAGTATCCCTTATGTAAGACATCTTTGGTTTACTGTGACAACATATTTGTCGTCTACTTGTCTCATAACCCGGTTCAACATCAGCGAACCAAGCACAATGAGATGGATATTCACTTTGTTCGTGAGAAGGTTGCTATATGTCATGTTTAGGGTGTTGCATGTTCCCTCTTCCTATCAGTACACAGATATATTCACTAAGGGACTTCCTCGACAACTGTTCATTGACTTCAGATCCAGTCTCAGCGTCCGGCCTTCTCTCGCTCCGACTGAGGGGATATATTCACGGTATATTCTGTAATTAATACTTTAATGTAATTATGTAAAGTAGAGATCCTTATTTCATTATGACTACTATTTTACACTCTATATATATTGCATTAATAAGATAACTCAAATCGATGAGATTTACAATATTTTACATAAGTTATTCTTTTTAATTACTTATTATTCATATCATGAGTAGGTGGCTGGATATGAGAGAAGACAAATGAAGAGGTCAAGTGAGAATTGAATCTTAATATGCTACTATTTAATATATCCATAACCAATCGACTCTCGAAACACGTACTCTCGTTTTTTAAGGTTTTATTTGTAGTGTGAGTTTGTGTGTGGAGGAAAGTATATATTAAATTGTCTGATGAAGAGAAAGTACTGCTTGGATCATTTTCTTATGTTTGAGCATACACCAAGTAACATGTGATATTCATACAAGGCAAATCATAGGTCATACTTATGAAGATAGTGTTTTTACTATTTTAGTCATACTTTCATACAAATTGACATCGATATATAATGTTCAATTGCTGAATGAAATAAGCGATATTTCATATTCTCATTTGACAAAACACAAAAGATTGTCACAAGAAATGTCTTTTTTTTTTAATCATTCGGCATTTAAGATTTATTGATTCAAGTAAATTAGATTTATGCTGGATAAGCTCACTAAAAGTGATAAAATACACTATCAGAATGCACAATATCCCTCCAAGCTCCTTGTTTAAACTGTTAGTATTTTTTTGGGAAACTAATTGAAGTACCCCAAAACAAATTACCCGCTCCATGCCCTTCTTAACTAATTATCCGTCATACCCTCTAGCCCAAAACTATTTACCCAATATTCCCCCTCGCTCAAACCCCTTCCTTCGTGATACCATCGTAGTATATTTATATATCATAATGGTATCATGGAGGACTAAGAGAATGACTGAAACAGTCCTCCATGATACCATCTTAGTATATTTATATATCACGATGGTATCATGATCCTGAGGAGTGTCTCATTGAAGGGTTGAAGCAACCATCCATAATACCATCACAATATATGTATATAAGACAATGATACCATAGTTTTTTTTAAAGAAAAGTGTGTCTTTTTTTAATAAAAGAACATGATCATCCATAATATGCCATCTCAATATATTTATATTATTAGGATGGTATCATGGAGGACTAAGAGAAGGATTGAAGCAATCTTTCATGATACCATCTCCGTATAGTTATATATCATGTTGATATCATAATTGGGAGGGAGGGGACATTTCGGGTAAATAATTTTAATTTTATCTGGGGATACAAAAGTAATGGGGGATAGACGGGTAATTAATTTGATTTGAACGGGCATAGACGTTCTTTCCCCTATTTTTTTGTTTGCTCTAAACTGACCAGCATTTTCGGCCCATACGATAAGAGTGATAGAAGGCCAATTGTTAGGGCTTCTGGCTTCAGCCTCTCCCTTTTGTCCTGGACTAAGAATTTGAAGAGCTCTAGATTCAAATATGCAAACATGTCCTAAAACATCGAACAATGGAGTTTGAAAATATCTTGAATATTTTACTTCTTGAGTGAATTGTCATGAACTTAAAAAGTATTTGGACTTAAGTTTTGAGTTTGAAGCTTACTTATGTACCCACTCTCTTTTTTGGTTTGACCAAAGTAAAAAAAATTACAATAACAATAACAAATCCAGTATAGTCTCATAAGGTGGGATCTGGGAGGATAAGATGTACGTAAACTTTACCTCTATCTTTGTGAGTTAGAGAGGAAATACGGCAAATAGCAAGATATAAAATAAATATGAAAACATATGATAATGCCCAACAAGAAAAAGAAAAT
The DNA here is from genome assembly GCA_034509755.1 of Anisodus tanguticus. NCBI lineage: Eukaryota > Viridiplantae > Streptophyta > Magnoliopsida > Solanales > Solanaceae > Anisodus > Anisodus tanguticus. The sequence goes on along the minus strand of CM067551.1, from coordinate 18,887,257 downwards.
AACGTGATTAAAAAGAAAAAAGAATCAGAAGTAGATATAAAAAAAAGGAGGACGAGGAGAAGAAATAAATATTAGGTGTCTTTGTCCTTCTTTTAAGCTATAGCTAAATAATACAGTAGTAGATAATTTGTAAATGATAAATAACAGTCCAATTAAAAGTGATATTTTTGAAAAAAACAAGAAGGTAGTCTTTATTTACTTTACTTGTATCTAATACATGACCTGAATAAAAAAAAATTAAATCTTTCAATGGAGTACTTTTTAAATTTAATCAAATAACTCTTTTAATTAATATTATTTCAATAAATGTGTCAAAACCTTAACGATGAGGAAGTGCAATATATCTTTATGCAAGCTCACCTTGGAGGAAAAAAAAAAGTGAAGTAGCTCACCCTCGAAAAAGAAAAAATAAGATTTCCTCCGCCGTTGTTCCTCGGGCATAGCTGGATGTCAAAGTAGTAGAACTTAAAATCCAGCTGAAGGTCTGCAGCGTGAGTTCGAACCCTGTAATTTGCTCTCTTATGAGGTAAGACCTCTTGTAGGTAATATCAGTTGCTCTGTTCTAAAACCCTGGTCATTCAACGATTTACCGATAGTAGTGATGAGGGATCCGGAATTATTATCTCCGGAAATAATCTGACGTAAGCTGGATATAAAAAAAAAAGATTTACTCCGCCGTTAATCAGATACAATCCAACTAGATAGCGGTATTCTCTTAAATAGATGAATATGAATTAATGGGACCCAATAAGGATATCCAATAGGGAACAAAAAATTAAAATAAAATTAGGTCACCATCCATAGGCCCCACAGGTTTTTCAACTAAGGCTGGCCAGTGGGCCGGGACGGCCCGAGCCCGCCCCGACACCGATTAGTATAAAAAAAAATTGGTAGCGGGACTCGAACCGGGACAGGAGAATGTCTCATCCCGACCCGTCCCGAGCCCGCCCCAGGCCCGCCAATCCCGAGCCCGCCCCGATCCCGCCCGAAAGTCCCCCTTTGCAAATATAACCGTTGCACCAACGACCATTTTAGATTTTGTCCGTTGGGCAACGACCATTTTTTGCCTCCCCCCTCCCCCAACCCCCCTACCCCCTTAATATTTATTTTTAACCCATAAGTTATTATATCTACACTTTAACCCAATTTTCCAACTATAAATAACTCATTTTCTCTTCATTTTTCTCACAAATCTTTCTACAATCTCTCAATATATCTCTCTACAAGTCTACATTGTTTACTAAATATTCAATTTTATTTATTCATTTGGAAATTGGGAGTGAAGTTGGCAACTAGCTTGAGGATCTTCCATCGAGCAAAGTTTCAATTTTCAACCTCTCGATTACACGTCGACGTTTGGTACATTCGTTCATTCATTAAATTATTATTGTATGTTTATTTTATTTAGCGCACTTCATTTTATATCTTTAATTATTTATTATCATAATTAAAATGGAATGATTAAGAGGTATGTTTAAGAGTAAGGGTAATGGTGCTTCTTCTAGTAGGGGCAACCAGGGCAAGGGTACTTCTTTTAGTCATCTTATTCCTACACATGATGATTTTGTTGATACTCAACATTTTCCTACAATACCATTAGATTTAGATGAGGAGCTATTTTCTGGAACTCAAAAAAGACTTTAATTTAAACGATGATCTAAATGATACACCCACTAATGTTGATGACAACACATCCACTAGTGCACCTTCAACTGAAATGCCTCCTATCCCCCCTAGTATGAGACGAGGTCCAGCAAAACGACCATTAAAATCAGATGCATGGATATTTTTTTATAGGGACGTAGATAATCAAGTAGCTAGATGTAAAATAGGTAAAAATATTTTAAAATTTAAAACTGGAAAAGGTCACGGTGGGATTGGGGGGGGGGGGGGGGGGGGTTAATTAGACACGTAGTAAGTGCTCATCCAGCTAGGTATGCCCAATATCAGGCTTCAAAACCGGGTAAGCAAACGTCCGCTCCATCGGAAAAAAGTTCACATATTGTCCCGGACCAAGTACAGGGTCAAATTAACCCACGACGGGGGGAATTGTAGGCCCTAAATACAATAAACATAGAGATAGGGAAGCAATATCAAAATTAGTTGTTGTGGAGGGTTTGCCTTTTTCATTTTCTTCATCTCCCGATTTTATTCATTACATTAGAGATATATATATATAATCCTGCTTTTAACGATTTTCCTAGATCAACTGTTAAGAGAGATGTATTTAAATTCGCACATGAATATCAACAATATTTACGTTATTCATTATATCATTTTAATGGCAAAGTATCTATCACGTCTGATATAGGTCGTAGTACTAACGATCATGATTATTTAACGGTAACTTGTCATTGGATAGATTATAAATGGTCTATGCAAAAACGTATCTTAGCGTATAGATATACAGATGATAGACGCACTGGTACTTTATTGCAGATAATATTTATCAAGTGTGCCATTATTACGGAATAACCGATAAAATTATGACTATTACATTAGATAACGCTTCTTCTAACAATTACGCAATTACAATTTTTAAAAATAGTTTAACTCCATCTTTTCCAGATCATTTTCATATAAAATGCGTGTGCCATATATATAACTTAATTGTAAAGGATGGTCTATCACTTTTTGAAGACATTCTTAGTAAAATACAATTTGCTATAAACTTTATTTTTAAAAGTAATAAAATACAACGTAGAAAATAATATAAAAAAACTTGTCATGATTGTGGACTACCTTATAGAAAAATTCCACAAGAAGTATCCACTAGGTGGAATTCTTTATACGAGCAACTACTTGTTGCTTATGACTATAGAATGCCTATAACTTTATTTTTTAACTCTCATAATAAAAATCCAGCTGAAATGATTTTAGATAGTGATTGGGTAAAAATTTCCGAACTTATTGTATTTTTAGAGAAAGTTTTTCAAGCAACAAAAGAATTTTTCGGTATATATTATCATACTATTTCAACTATGTTGTTTTATATAACTCTAATATTTTTATTACTTAGTGAATATATGAAAAAACCAGCTTATAAGGCAGCTATTAAAAAATGTTTGTCAAAATAAAAAAATATTTTATTCCTATTCCCTCTATTTATATTATTGGTTCTGTATTAAATCCTACTATTAAAATAGACGGTACTAAATCACTAATTGAAACTATTTACGATTGTATAGAAGTACTACCACCTCCAAGTCCCAAAAATTTAAATCACCCACCACCTATTGAACAAACTAAAGAAGAAGTGTTGTCTAGCGTAGAACACCAATGCAAAAATATATATAGATTTTATCAATAAGAAAATGCTAGTAACTTATCGGCTTCCATACCATCTTCTTCATCTTCAACACAACATCACAAAAGACATGCTGTTTCTGCGGCTAGTATTGAAAGCCTTAGAAATAGAATGTGCGGCCGTACCTCTACTAACCAAATTTGCGAGTTGAATATTTTTGTTTTGCAGGGTTCTGTACCGTACCAAGAAGTTATCAATGAAGAAGGACACGAAGACTTGTTGAAATACTGGAGGGGAATGAGAAGACCTTTCCGACACTTTCAATGGTGGCCCGAGATGTTTTGAACATTCAAGCGTCATCAATTGCGTCTGAAAAGCGCTTTTTCTGGCGGCAGATATCAAATAGGAGAACACAGACACTCATTAGCCGGAGACAGCTTGGAAATTGCCGTATTATTCAGAGATTGGATACGAGCGGAGCGGAGAAGGTGCGGTCAACCGGAGATCAACGAAGAAGAACACGAAAACTACAACGAAATCTTATCCGAAGGTGGTGGAAACGACATGGATCAATTTGACCAACAAATACCAATTCCAACCGAAGAACCACAGGAAATTATCAAGAAATTAGAACAGGTTTTTTTGATAATGTAATTTTTTTAATTGTAATTTTATTATGTAATTTGTAACTTTTGGACAACACCACAAAGTTGCAATTTAGACAATTGTATTTGTATTACAAAAAAATCATATGTCTATTAAATAATATAAGAGTCACAAAAACAACATTGTGATATTTTTATTACACTATCTTGTCTTGTTTATTGAGTTTTTTTTTATACATATGTTATTAAAAAAAAAAAAAAAAGAAAAACCCACAGGAATCCGTCCCGATCCCGACCCCGCCCCGACCCGATTCCGACGGGATCGGAATCGGGACTGGAGCAAGTCCCGCCAAACCCGACCCCGCCAGACCCGACCCCGCCTCCTTCGCCCGACCCGCCTCGACCCCGACCCACCAGACCCGAGCTCGGCCCGCAAGACTCGAGCCCGGCCCACTAGCCAGCTAAATTTTCAACCACCCAATTTCATCCAGCCAAACTGGAAACACTATAAATCATTTTCCTTGTTCCGGCATCGATGGAACATCCAAATCCGCCGGAAAAATGAATTCCCGTTTCACATCCCTCCTTTCCCGATCACTCAAATCCGATCGCCACCACAACTATCTCTTATCTCAATTATTCTCTTCTTCCACCGCCACGTCAGCATCTCCACCTCAAACCCTCGAGGGCTTACGTCACCGTTTAGCGGCGGAGTCGCCGACGCTATCCGATTTCATTAATCTCCAATCGGATAAAGAGTACTCGGTTGAGGTAGGTACGAAGAAGAAGCCGCTACCGAAACCGAAATGGATGAAGGAAGCAATACCTGGAGGAGAGAAATATACACAGATTAAGAAGAAATTGAGGGAATTGAAGCTTCATACTGTGTGTGAAGAGGCGAAATGCCCTAATTTGGGAGAGTGTTGGTCTGGTGGTGAGACGGGTACTGCTACCGCTACTATTATGATTCTCGGTGATACTTGTACCAGAGGTTGCAGGTCATGCACATTTCTTGAATTCTGTCTATACATTTCGATTTATTGCTGATACTAATTAGTTTGGGATTGAGTTCTAGCCGATTAATTTGGACTTTTGTTGTACATGATGGCATTTGATAGTTAGAGCATAGGGAAACTATTTGTTTGGGGGAGGTAAGGTGAGGGGAAGGAAATGTTAACTGAAGATGTAAGCATGATTGGATTTATCTCTTTGCCGCTTCGCTTATGTTTCTGTGGTGAGAAAGGAACTGAGCTGGATATAGTTGTTAATATGTTCTTCATAAAAAAAAGATAACTTGTTAATATGTTCAACAAAGTAGATAATATGGGAACACTTTCCCTAGCGTCCTGGAACTTCTGTCTATAAGACAAATGCAAAATGAGCTGAATCATGGAAATGAATTACAACAACATACCCAGTGTAATCACACAAGTGGGGATTGACATGAAAAAATATTATGGTAGTAGATCGTCGTTAGGAATGGAAGGTATAACAATGTATAGAAAGCTAATTTGAACTTTCACGACCATATTTCTACAAGTGTAGTGGATTCTGTAAGAAAGGGATGAGAAACAAGAATTTTTTTCTTGGTTTATCTCTCTTTTTCTCTTTCTCAGCCAACCTGTTCATAGTGTATGTGCACTGTGATTAATGAGAAGGTTCGAGGAGATCTTTTAAAGTAGATTGGGTTTAGATCTGCTTTAGGAACGGATAAACAAGACGTATGATCCATGTGAATGATTATTTACTAAATCTGCCCTTTGAAATTTCAGATTCTGCAATGTAAAGACATCACGCACTCCACCTCCTCCTGACCCAAATGAACCTTCCAATGTGGCTGAGGCCATTGCCTCATGGGGATTAGATTACATTGTAATTACCAGTGTTGACCGGGATGATTTACCTGATCAAGGAAGTGGTCATTTCACTGAGACAGTTCAGAAGCTGAAGGCACTGAAGCCACATATGCTCATAGAAGCACTTAGTAAGTGCTCCTTTTTAAAATACCTTGTGAACTTTCTACCTAGACCAAAACCCCAGAAAACTGTGAACTTCATTTAATATGGCTTCAGACTTTGTTTACTCTTTTACCTTTGTGCTTGATCTGATGTATAAGACAGTCTAACAAAGTTCAATAAAGTTACTGCAATTAGGTTGATAAATGACAACGATCTGCCTTGCATAATTGAGTGGTGTTCCATATTTTACTGTTGCAGCGACTGAACAAGCATTGTCCATCTAGTGTCGTAATAAGAAGTGCAACTTCTTGTCATCCATACATGTTCTTCTGTCCTTGTACTTCATCCTCTTTGGCTCCTTTCTCCCCCCTCTCTTTCCCCTTCCTGTGCCATCAACTGTTATTTGCTTTGATTTGATTATTTTCAGCATTGTTAGTGGACCTTGGCTGTATGATTGGCTGAATCTTCATCTGATAGTGTTTGCCCTTTTCTTGTACCCATGGCAAATTAATGCCAACAGAGCTCAACAAGATGATATTATGACTCTTTCTGGAGTATATTTATTTTGTTCTGATTCTTTCGAGAATCTAGATATTCTATTTGTGTGACATGATAAATGTATTACTTCCTAGTTTTTGACTTTTAAATACAGTTGCAAAAGCATCTATACCTTGTTGTAGAGTTCCTGAAATTCTAGAAGCGGTCTAAGGTCAATTTGAGTGTAGCAGAAGTTATTGAAAAATATGTTTACTGGGAAAATGTGAAGCAACTATATTTATAATTAGAAAAAGAAAGGAAAAGGGGGATTACATGTTTTGTTGAGTGGATTTTTTTTCTTTTGAATGAGAAGAGCTGATGGTTACAAGATTTTTTCAAAGCCCTATGCTGGTTTATAGATAGCATTTGTGCTTTTCCTGCCATTATATAATTTACTAAATCCATACAAATTATGGAAGTTTAACTTTTGTCCCTTTCCTTTCCCTTTTCTCCATCAGTTGGGTTTTTTGGAGCCTTAGTTAAGTTGGCATTCTAGTTGCTCAAACAGGAATTTTTGCAGAGGAGAGACACAAATGTCCCAGTGCGAAGTTGTGAGAGGTTTGCTATGGACGAGTTCAGTAGGGGTAGAGGTAGGCCAATAAAATATTGGGGAGAGGTGATTAGACGGGATATGACGCAGGTGCAACTTACTGAGGACATGACCTTAGATAGGGGGTTGTGTGGTTGTGGAGGACACGGATTAGGGTAGAAGGGTAGTAGGTAGTTGAGCGTAGTCCTACTTATGCATACATACTGGTAGTTGTAGTGTTATTATTGTAGACCTGCTTAGCCTATTGTACTAGTAGGCACGATATTGCTTTATAGTCCCCTGTCATTTGATTCCTGTTGCTGTGTGTTCTTTCGTGTACTTTGTTTATCTTATTTACATGCGTTAGTTACTGCTTCTTTTTTTTCCGAATGCTTTATCATGACTTATTCGCTTTTGTTACCATCATTGTCATACTGCTTTAAATTTCTTATCCGGGTCTGACCGTTTCTCTTGATTTGCTTGTGTTTATGCTTTGTCTTGAGCCGAGGGTCTTTCAGAAACAACCGCTCTACCTACCAAGGTAGAGGTAAGGTCTGCGTACACTTTACCTTTTCCAGACCCCACGTTGTGGAATTTCACCGGGTATGCTGTTGTTGTTGTTGTTGTAATTGTGATGGTTACCTTTACCCAAGTGCTATTCTCAGTCTTGGCCATATTTACCTTACTTCTGAAAGGTCTAATCAAAGAAAAGAAATAGTGAATGTGACATATTGATATTTGAATTTGTACCACGTCATCCTATTTGTGTATCTATCTATTCGATCACGCAGTCAAACAAAAAGGTCGTGATATTATCTGATTTTCCTGCAGCTCCAGATTTTCGAGGAGACCCTGGTTGTGTAGAGAAAGTTGCAAAATCTGGATTAGATGTTTTTGCTCATAACATTGAAACCGTCGAAGAGCTTCAGGGTGTTGTACGAGATCGTCGTGCTAACTTCAAGCAGTCCATGGATGTTCTGAAGATGGCCAAGGATTATGCCCCTGCCGGTACATTGACAAAGACCTCAATAATGTTGGGCTGTGGTGAAACTCCCGAACAAGTTGTTAAAACAATGGAAAAAGTGCGTGCGGCAGGTGTTGATGTAATGACATTTGGTCAGTACATGAGACCATCAAAGCGTCACATGCCTGTTTCTGAATACATAACTCCCGAAGCCTTTGAGAATTATCAAGTTCTTGGCATGCAAATGGTTTGTTTATTCCTCCTCCTTTTCTATTATCTAATATGTCCTCCTGCATATCATGTTCCTGAGTGGTTAAAGCAAATATATATCTCGATGTTTAATCTGTTTTAAGGTTTGGAGATTTTAAGTTTGCTACTGTGGAAACCCCTGGATGTCAGTAATAAAACTTAGTATTGTTTCATAATAAAAAATTGCTACTACGGAAAAGGTTCAACTTTGATTAGAAAGTGGGACAAAAAGATTAGGTGAAGGCCGAAGGAGCATCATCGTAATTTATTTGTTTGCCATTTATAGTACAATATTGAGTAATGGCAAATCCTCGAAGTCCTTATTGTTTTCTTCTTTACAAATGTTATCTAGCTCATTACTCAGACTATTCTGATATTCTCGCACTCTTTCTTTTTCATTTTCAATTTCGACAACTTATTTGCGATTGTGCAAAGGGAGCAATCTGGAATTATTGTGGTTTCTTTTATGAGAAATGGAGGAAGGTTTTTGTAGTTAAGCGTAGAAAGTAAAGAAAAGAAGAGGGATCCTAAGCACTCATACTGGTCCCAGCAACAATGAAGCCCTTTTTCCAAACAGTGTCGCATGAGATCTCTCTGTGATTCTCCATTTAATGCTCTAATATCAATAAAGAGGTTGAGCATCTTTGCTCTTTTTACCTTAGATGTTCAGCTCCGAGTATGTTTAGTCGTCATCTTCCAAGTTATGGAAGAGGGTGTTCTAATTTTCTCGATTAATAAATATCAGAAGGGATGGGGTGTATTTGAAAGTAGTCTCTTTATATTAAAACTTTTGGTGGATTAGTTGGTCTTCTACAAGTGTGCATGTAAGGGGAAACGACGCGTAGCCTGCCAGTAGACATAATAGCTTCTGTGGAGCTGGGATGCAAAGGAAGGAAGAAAGAACAGTTTATACTTTCTAAGACCAGACAATTAGAATTGGGTGGACTGATATGGGTTGTGAAAATCTGGGTATCATGTTTTGATTTTGTCCTCCTCTGAGGAGGCACATTATGGTCACTCGGTACTTGCACCCGTGAGGGGTCAACGGCTTTGGTTGTGAATGTAATTCTCTATTCATTGAGTGCGGAATTAAGTTTGGCTCTGGCTTTGGAAGATTTTCATGAGTCAAATGGTCTGATCTTGCCAGATCATTGCCATTTATTTAATGTGTGAAGTCCTAATTGTTTTAGCTAGTAGGATGAGACATCATAACTAATGAGATTATATTAACTCGAATAGAGCCCACGATAAACTTTATGGTTATGTTGGGTTCCTCTTTTTTTTTTTTTTTTAAGTTTTATTTTTCTGATAAAAATCATTATCTTTGTGTTTTTATGGGACATTATCCCATTAAAAGGCCCTGGAAATCGGGGTTGAAGGGGAATTTCTTGGGATTTGTTTAAAAGAATTTTTTTATTTTTGGGTAATTTCTTAGTATCTGCTGCATTGTTGGTGAGAATGCAGAAAGAGCTCCAATGGTTAGTTTTGAATGTTCAGTGATGGTAGCAGAAAAAAGCACAAGGAGAGGGCAGATAAGGGCACATCTGGAAGGAAGAAAGATGTGGATAATGAGGTTTAAGAATTCCAGGAGATACAATAATGGTAACGTAAGGTTGGATGGTGTTGGAACCCAGCAAACATGATTCCTTTTTGGGATAAGTAACTCACCAAACAGAAATAGTACGTTTTTGCTTTGGTTAGCTCCTATGTTATTTGGTGATTTTAGGGTGTCTGCTTTGGAGTAGTTCTGCTTTCTGGAAAGATTCTTCATTTTTTCAAGTTCTGGAGGATAGTTACTTATTTGTATGGACTTGGTGCAAATTGTATGTTGGTAAGTGTTTGTTTCTCACAAGGGAGAAAGGTGGAGATAGTTGTGTTTGTGAGGAACCTTGATACAATGTTATCTCTATATGGAATTGCTTTGGTAATGCGGATGAAAGTTTCCTTACTAAACCTCACCTAATTTAACAGCTGTGTAGGAACATTAATAAGTTGCAAAGTATAGTTTATTTAGTTAAGTGAGTTTACGCCAATAGTCTTTTGATGGCTTTGCTTGGAAGGCGACAGAAGAACTTAGTCATGGTATGTCCAGTAGGATTACCACCAGCCGGCCCTTTCCCACAATACTTATGAGAATTGTCTTGACACTTGAGTCCTCTTAGGTGAGTTAAACCAAGTTCAGTAGTTCCCGAGTTTTAGTCAAAACTTGATTTACTTACCGATCATCTGCAATTCAGGACAACACAAAATTCTGTTAGACTTTTACACTGTTACAGTTAATAGTTCTCTTAGCTCAAATTGTTTATTTATTGTTATTTTGTTGTAAGTATGATTTTTAATATCACGTTTAGATTTTTAAAAATGTTACCATGTGTATTATTTCAAAGAAAAATTAGAAAGAATTTTGAGTCTTCAAGTCTATGAAGTCTCTATTTAAAACAACTCATTAGCTAATCGAGTCAATTCCAAGTTTCAAGTAATTAAATTAGTCTTACAGGTAACAGATAATCTGAGAATTACGCCTCTGGCTTTCTTGCTCAAATATATCATAGATTGGTGGATTTCTTACTTTTGCACTTTATTTTGCCCAACATTCACTCAGCATCATCTAGGAGGTGTAGTTGGAACTACTTTATTGTTGTACGGCATGATTTAACTTGAAGCTCGTAATATTGCTCGTTTACTATATTTTTGATTTGTGTGAGTACTGTTAATAACTGCCTGTGTTTCTGCAGGGATTTCGATATGTGGCTTCTGGTCCCATGGTTAGGTCGTCATACAAGGCAGGGGAATACTATATTAAATCCATGATAGAATCTGACCGTGCAGCATCTTCGTCCTAGCCTCTGGTCCTTAGATGATATATTGCATCTTTACACCACAAACTTTATGTTCACACTATTTTTTGAGATTGAAAAGCTTACATAGCCCTTTTGACTCTTGGTTCTGTGTGCCATGTTTCCTTGAAGAGAAGAAGAGCTAAAAGAAGAAAAAAGATGTAATGTATTGAGAGTCTGATGGGCTTTAACATTTGCCTCTTGTAAACTGCTGTTATATCAATCTCATGTTGTACATTAACTCAGTGAAATTATTCTTTCAATCTTGCACTGCCCTTGAAGTCTCAAGGCATTCAAAGTGGTAGAGAATGTTGACTTCACGTTGCCAAAAATAAGCATCAGAAAGCCTGATTTTGCGTTATTTTACTGTTCTACTTGGTTGAAATTTATCGGTGGTGCTCATTTTCTCCATGCAATGAGGATATCTTATTTTATTGGCGTTGAATCATGTATGCACTATTTGGTAGCTTATCTTTGACGATACTACCTACATTACATTCCTCTGGAGTAGGGGTGGCCAGTGGGCCGGGCCGGCCCGACCCCGACCCCGTCCCGAGCCCGCCCCGACCACGCGTAAAAAAAAAAAAAAAAAAAATAACGGTGGAGGAACTCGAACTTGGGACGGGACAATGTCTCGTCCCGCCAGACCCGAGCCCGCCCTAGGCCCGCCTGATCCGAGCCCGCCCGAGCCCGTCCCGGCCCGCCCCGAGCCCCGAGCCCGCCCCGAGCCCGCCCCGAGCCCGTCCGATTTCTCCCCCCTTGCAAATATAACCGTTGCACCAACGACCATTTTAGATTTTGGCCGTTGGGCAACGGCCATTTTAGGCCTCCCCCTACCCCAACCCCTTAATATTTATTTTTAACCCATAAGTTATTATATTTACATTTTAACCCAATTTTTCAACTATAAATAACTCATTTTCTCTTCATCTTTCTCACAAATCTTCCTACAATCTCTCTAATCTCTCAATATATCTCTCTCCAAGTCTACATTGTTTGCTAAATATTCAATTTTATTTATTCATTTGGGAATTGGGAGTGAAGTTGGCAACTAGCTTGAGGATCTTCCATCGAGCAAAGTTTCAATTTTCAACCTCTCGATTACACGTCGACGTTACGTCGGCGTTTGGTACATTCGTTCCTTCATTAAATTATTATTGTATGTTTATTTTATTTAGCGCACTTAATTTCATTTACTTTAATTATTTGTTAGCATATAATTAAAATGGAAGGAATTAAATGTATGTTTAAGGGTAAGGGTAAGACTTCTTCTAGTAGGGGCAACCAGGGCAAGAGTACTTCTTCTAGTCATCTTATTCCTACACAGGATGATTTTGTTGATACTCAACATTTTCCTACAATACCATTAGTTTTAGACGAGGACCTATTTTCTGGAACTCAAGAAGACTTTAATTTAGACGATGATCTAGATGATACACCCACTAATGTTGATGACAACACACCCACTAGTGCACCTTCAACTGAAATGCCTCCTATTCCCCCTAGTATGAGACGAGGTCCAGCAAAACGACCATTAAAATCAGATGCATGGACATTTTTTGATAGGGACGTAAACAATCAAGTAGCTATATGTAAAATTTGTAAAAATGTTTTAAAATTTAAAACTGGAAAAGGTCACGGTGGGACGGGGGGTTTAATTAGACACGTAGTAAGTGCTCATCCGGCCTAGGTATGCCCAATACCAGGCTTCAAAACCGGGTGCGCAAACGCCCGCTCCATCGGGACAAGGTTCACATACCGATCTTGTCTCGGACCAAGTACGTGGTCAAAGTAACCCTATGACGGGGGGAATTGTAGGCTCTAAATACAATAAACATAGAGATAGGGAAGCAATATCAAAATTAGTTCTTTGTGGAGGGTTTGCCTTTTTCATTTCCTTCATCTCCCGGTTTTATTCATTACATTAGAGATATATATATAATCCCGCTTTTAACGGTTTTCTAGATCAACCGTTAAGAGAGATGTATTTAAATTCGCGCATGAATATCAATAATATTTACGTATTTTCATATAGGTCGTAGCAAATTTGATATGATTTTAGATAGTGATTGGGTAAAAATTTCCGAACTTATTGTATTTTTAGAGAAAGTTTTTTCAAGCAACAAAAGAATTTTCCGGTATATATTATCCTACTATTTCAACTATGTTGTTTTATATAACTCTAATATTTTTATTACTTAGTGAATATATGAAAAAACCAGCTTATAAGGCAGACTATTAAAAAATGTTTGTCAAAATAAAAAAATATTTTATTCCTATTCCCTCTATTTATATTATTGGTTCTCGTATTAAATCCTACTATTAAAATAGACGGTACTAAATCACTAATTGAAACTATTTACGATTGTATAGAAGTACTACCACCTCCAAGTCCCAAAAATCTAAATCACCCACCACCTATTGAACAAACTAAAGAAGAAGTGTTGTCTAGCGTAGAACACCAATGCAAAAATATATATAGATTTTATCGACAAGAAAATGCTAGTAACTTACCGGCTTCTATACCATCTTCTTCATCTTCAGACAGAAGAGAAAACTTTGGAGGGGAATGAGAAGACCTTCCGACACTTTCATTGATGGCTCGAGATATTTTGAACATTCAAGCGTAATCAAGTGCGACGAAACTCACGGCACGGAATATTGACACTCATTAGCCGGAGACAAAGCTTTGAAAATTGTCGTATTATTCAGAGATTGGATACGAGCGGAGCGGAGAAGGTGCGGTCAACCGGAGATCAACGAAGAAGAAGATGAAAACTACAACGAAATCTTAACCGAAGGTAGTGGAAACGACATGGATCAATTTGACCAACAAATACCAATTCCAACCGAAGAACCACAGGAAATCATCAAGCAATTAGAACATGTTTTTTTGAGAATGTAATTTTTTTAATTGAAATTTTATTATGTAATTTGCAACTTTTGGACAACACCACAAAGTTGCAATTTAGATTTTAGACAATTGTATTTGTATTACAAAAAAATCATGTCTATTAATATAAGAGGCACAAAAACAGCATTGAGATGTTTTTATTACACTATCTTATCTTGTTTATTGAGTTTTTTTTATACATATGTTATTTAAAAAAAAAATAAAAATGAAAACCCGCCGGACCCCGCCCCGACCTGATACCGACGGGATCGGGATCGGGACGGGACTGGAGCAAGTCCCGCCAGACGCTCTCAAACTGGGTTGGATCGTCTGACTATAGCTTCACGTTCTTTACAATAATAAGCTCCATGATCATGGAGGGAAAAGAAGAAGAGAACAGTTAAATTCGAATTTACACTCGTGTTTGTAGACTCTCATCATATCGATCACTAAACTTAAGCCTCAATAAATGAATTCCGTGTGTTCTAACACTTTTGAGGGTAAACTTTACTCTACCTATAAGGCCTAACAAAATGTTAAAGCCAAATGCATTCCTATTATCAAAATTATGCAACAAAATCTTTTGTCCACACCTGGGCATTCAAAAGTCTTCCTTCAGACCAAGCCCCACATACATAACATCAACATAAAGCAAAAGTGTCCGCTTGGGTTATCAAGGGGGATATTTGGAAACATAAAGCAAAAGCATAAGCCAAAAGTGTTCCCAGGCCCCTGCCCGGACAAAATTCAAGGGGTCAAAAGTAAAACAATTTTATTTAGAATTCAATTATTCTTAATCATAGTTGTAATATCAGAATTGAAAACAGGGAAGTGTTAATTCATTTAGCGATTTTAACTTAATGAGAACTTCACCAAGTTTCTAAATCCAAGCGGTTAAAAAAAACATACCCGTTTGGCCATAAAAATATTCATATTTTCCTGAATAATTTTATTTTATTTGAAAGTCAGTGTAATTATGAAAATTTCAAATCCAACTTGAAGTTATTGATGACGTCCAATCCTACACCTCTATACGAAATGTAGTACGGTCGTGACAATAATAAATCCAACTAAGGTTGAGGTCGATCCCACGAAAAGTAGGAGTGTGTTAAGATATCAAAAGGGTGTATGAATTTAGCAATTCCTAAGGTAATCTTCACACAAAAGAGTGGTTGAACAATTACTTCTAAAACTTGACTATTATATTAAGATAGTACTTTTATCAAACACTTAAAATGCAAGAAAATTTTGTTTGTTTTCAAATATTGAGAAAAACCGGGGTTGTGACCTCAATATGACATATAGTTCATGGGCATAAGTATCTGTTGGTACTCTATTGTACTTTATAAAGCAGTACGAAAAGTAAATAACTATTACAAGTGTTCGAAAGGATAAACAAATATTCAATATTCGAAATTGAATCTTGTTGAACAAATAGGCCAATCTTCAAAAACTGTCGCAAGCTTGTTGTGTCTTGAATCTTGATAACCTGAAATCAAGAAACAACTAAATCTGGATGGTTACAACGTTGTGTGTTGAGTCGAGTGATTGCCCTCTATCCTTAAGACAAGATTGCACCGTATATATGCTTTTACGTTAGCGGGCAATAGTCTCCTAAGATAAAACAACACTTTAATCTCAACGCTACAAAGCCAATAGGTTGAGCCTGACAAAGAAAACAAATATGAATCGACTTGCTGAAGATATGGAAAAGGAAGGAAGAGTTTCTGTTTTCTCTTCTGTTTTGTCCTGTTGTGTATATCTTGTGTATATGTGAGGGTTTGCTCACTGTTTTTGTCAACAGTTTTCGTCACTGTTTTGCAGTGATTTTTCGTGTCTGTTTGTGCTATTTTCTGCCACTGTATGTGTCTCCACATTTGAGCCAAAACAACTCAATATATAAAATCACAAGAGGGCTGTTCAACTGCCCAAAACACTGCTGTAAATAGTCATTATGAGGGCTGTTAATAGTTGGTTTAAGGCCATTAGTGTGACATGTTAAAGGCTATAAGTGAGGCTGTTCATGGCCATTGAAGGAGGGTGTTTATGGAGGAGTTAATCAGCTAAGTAATGACTGGTTAATGCTCCAAAAAATAGTCCAACGGTAGGGAGAAAGTTTTCTGCCTTCCGTCACCCCAAAATCAACTTTCCGAAACTCTAGGGACCAAACTATAAATATTAAGCAATTTGGGGTCCAAAAAGATAATATCAGAAAGTCCCCACAGCCTACGAGCCGAGCCCGAGACCGGACCGGACGGGACGGGCGGCGGCGCACGTGTGGGCTTAGTCTTGAACCCAAGCACATCTAGGTCCTCCCTCCTTTAAACACATGCGATACCCCTTAGGGTCCCAAACCTTTTACCACATTAGAGACTTATATAGAGAGCAATTCTTCCTATTCCCACCGATGTGATAGATTTGTCCCATACCATATTTCCATGCCTCAAACACCTTACTTCGTGGACCAATATTTCTTTCATTTCTCAACGAAATTTGACGATTCTTGGCCCTACAGTCATCTACTCACTTAGTAGATTATGCATGTGTGAAGAGACAAAGCCTCCAACATGCGGAACACTAGTGTTTAATTCATTAAACACGGGTGGACGCACCTCCCCGCCAAAAGCAAATTTCCAACAGTATCTTGCTTAACTACTTTGAATTAGTAATATTGATCAAATTAATTACTACCCCCTAAAATCTTTCAATTCTCATAAGCTTTTTCCCAAGTATCTTTCCAAACCCAAATGAATATATCAAAACTCAATTGAATCTGACCCAAGTAAAAATCTCCCTATTCCTAGTTTGATTTCATTAATCAAGCTTCATTAATTCCTTAAGCTCAATTCATTGCTACTTGGTTAATACCCAAATCAATTTCAACTTTTCCAAGCAAAACATGGACATCCAAGGGCATAATTTAGTGTTTTCATCCACCAAATTAACAATAAAACATAAAGACAAGTAGAAATCACAATTCAAATATTAATAAGCAAGATAATCAATATCTATTCACGTTAATGTCATAAGAGTCACAACCTCAGCAATTTAGCTTAGCTACTCATATTAAATATGAAAAATAAAAGATGAAATGTGATTGATAAACATAACTAAGACTAAACAAGGAAGAAAATGCGAACTCTATGGTGAAAATCTCTAAAATCCTTCAAAAGTAAGCTATGGCTGCTCCTCAAGGCTTCCAAGATGAAAGAGAATGATGTTGGGGATCGAAATAACGGGGCGTCATGCAGAAGCTTATAATTGCAAACCCTGAACGACGATAAATCATACGACAAAAAAAATACACTAAAAAGACATAATATAATATTATAATATGAATATGATTTGGTCGAGTGACCTATATATTGAAAACCTAATATAAAAAAGCATAAACCTATTGAGAGAATAATCTCCCCCTAAACAAGACTCTTTAATGACTACATTATGAATGCTATTGTGTTGTGTCTGAGAATAAAATGTCTTCTACTTATAGATGTATGAAACTGCTCTTTCAAGAAAAGGATAAATATGGGTAGAGTTCTTTTCTACGAAGAAAACCTTTTCCACTAAGAAATTCTTTTTAAGGTATAACTAGGGGTGGCCAGTGGGCCGGGTTCGGGGTGGGCCCCGGCGGTACTGGGGGAGGGCGGGATCGGTCCTCTGGTGGGACTGGCAGGATCCGCCGGTGTCCCGTCCCGTTCCCGGTCCAATCGGAAAAGGGAACCGATCTTATCGGGGCGGGATGGGGATCGATTTTTTTGATTTTTTTTGCACTTAATTTTAAAAAATAACATATATAAGCACCTCAATTATTGAACAAGATAGTGTAATAAAAACATCCAAGGCTGTTTTTGTGCCTCTTATATTATTTAATAGAAATATGATTTTTTTGTAATACAATTTCAAAATTGCAACTTTGTGGTGTTGAAAGTAGCAAATAACATAGTAAAATTGCAATTAAAAAATCACATATTTATAAACACCTTTTCTACTTTCTTCACAATGTCTTGTGGTTCTAAAGTTGGAATTGGAATTTGTTGGTCAAATTGCTCGACGTCGCTTCCACCTCTGTCGGATAAGATTTCGTTGTAGTTTTCGTTGTCTTCTTCGTTGATCTCCGATTGACCACACCTTCTATGCTCCGCTCGTATCCAATCTCTGAATAAAACTGCAATTTTAAGCTATCTCCCGCTAATGAGTGTCTGTGCTCTCCTATTTGAAATCTTCCGGCAGAAAAAGCGCAGACGATGTTGATGACGCTTGAATGTTCAACACATCTCGGGCCATCTTTGATAGTGTCAGAAATGTCTTCTCATTCTCCCTCCAGTATTTCAGCAAGTCTTCACGTCCTTCATTGAGAACTGCTTGGTACGGTACAACACTCTGCAAAATAAAAACATCAAACTCGCTAACTTGATTAGTATACCACTAAACATTCTATGTCTAAGACTTTCAATACTAGCCGCAGAAACAACATGTCTTTTTTGAGGTTGTATTGAAGAAGAAGAAGATGGTATGGAAGCCGGTTGGTTGCTAGCACTTTTTTGTTGGTAATGCGTATATACTTTTTTACATTCATCGTGTATGCTAGACAAAACTACTTCTTTAGTTGGCTCCTTAGGTGGTTGTTCATTTGGATTTATTGGAGTTGGAGGTGGAAGTACTGCTATACAATCATAAATAGTTTCAATAAGTGCTTTACAACCGTCTATTTTAATAGTCGGATTTAATACATCACCAATAATATACATAGTGGGAATAGATTTTTTTTTAATTTGATAAATATTTTTTAACAGATGCCTTATAAGATGGTTTTTCCATATATTCACTAAGTAACAAAAATATTAGAGCTATATAAAATAACATAGTTGAAATAGTAGGATAAACCAGATTTTTTTTTAATTGCTTGAAAAAATTTCTCTAAAAATACAATAAGTTTTGATTTTTTTTTTCAATCGTTATCTACAACCATATCAGTTGGATTTCGATTATGGCGTTAAAAAATAAAGTTATAGGTCTTCTATAATCATAAGCAACAAGTAGTTGTTTATTTAAAGAATTCCACCTAGTCGCTACTTCTTCGAGAATTTTTCTATAAGGTAGTCCACAATCGTGACAAGTTTTTTTATATTCTTTTTTTCTTTGTATTCTATTACTTCTAAAAATAAAGTTTATAGCAAATTGTACTTTATTAAGAATGTCTTCAAAAAGTGATAGACCATCCTTTACAACTAAGTTATAAATATGATACACACATTTTATATGAAAAGGATTAGGAAAAGATGGAGCTAAAAGATCTTTTAAAAGTCTAATAGCATAATTATTAGAAGAACCATTATCTAACGTAACCGTCATTATTTTGTCAGTTATACCATAATAATCACAAACTTGATGAATATTTTCTGCAATAAAATATCCGGTGTGCCTATCATCAATATATCTATATGCTAAAATGCGTTTTCGCATAGACTATTTATAATCTATCCAATGACATGTTACAGTTAAATGATCATGGCCGTTAGTACTACGACCTATATCAGACGTGATAGATACTTTGCCAGGAAAATGATATAATGAATAACGTAAATATTGTTGATATTCATGTGCAAATTTTAAAACGTCTCTCCTAACAGTTGATCTAGGAAAATCGTTAAAAGCGGGATTATACATATCTCTAATGTAATGAATAAAACCAGGAGAGGAAGGAAATGAAAAAGGCAAACCCTCCATCGCAACTAATTTTGCTATTGCTTCTCTATCTCTATGTTTATCGTATTTAGGGCCTACAATTCCCCCGTCATCGGGTTAATTTGACCCTGTACTTGGTCCGGGACACTATGTGAACCTTCTCCCGACTGAGAGCGCATTGGCGCACCCGACTTTGTAGCCTCGTATTCATCCCACCTAGCTTTGTGAAAGTTTTGTACATGTCAAAATAAACCTCCTGTCCCACCCTGACCTTTTCCCATTTTAAATTTATAAACATTTTTACAAATTCTGCATTTAACTACTTGATTCTCTTGGTCCCTATAAAAAAATCTCATACAACAGATTTTAATTTTCGTTGTGTGGGGCTTCGTCTCATGCTAAGGGGAATAGGAGGCGTTCCAGTTTAAGTTTGAGGTGCACTAGTGAGTGTGTCATCTAGATTATCTTATAAATTAAAGTCTGATTGAGTTGCAGAATATATCTCATCGTCTAATGGTATATCATTAAAAAAATTAGTTTCATCAATATGAGTATAATCAATCAAATCATCCTGTCTAGGAATAGAATGACTAGAAGAAGTACCCCTGCCCTTGTTACCTCTACTAGACGAAGCACCATTGCCCTTACCCTTAAACATACATCTTAATCCTTCCATTTTAATTATGCAAATATATAATTAACGAAGGTACCAACGCTGACGTGTAATCGAGGTTGAAATTGAAACTTTGCTCGATGGATGATCCTCAAGCTAATTGCCAACTTAACTCCTAATTTTTGAACTTTGATACAATTATACAAATGAACAAATAAAATATAATATTTAATAGGCAATGTAGACTTGTAGAGAGATAGATTGAGAGATTGTAGGAAGATTTATAAGAAAGATGAAGAGAAAATGAAGTATTTATAATTGAAAAATTGAGTTAAAGTGTAAATATATTAACTTAGGGGTTAAAAATAAATATTAAGGGGGTAGGGGGAGGAGGCCAAAAATGGCCAAAATATAAAATGATCGTTGTGCAACGACCATTTTGTATAAAGGGGAGGGGGTCGGCGGGACCGGGGCGTGTCGGGCGGGATCGGGCCTAGGCGGGATGGGCCCGGGCGGGACGAGCCCAGGTCCCGTCCTGAGTTCGAGTCCCGTGCCTATTTTTTTAGGGGGGATCAGGGTGGGAACGGGTCGGGACCGGGCCGACTCGGCCTACTGACCAGCCCTAAGTAAAACACAATTATAGTAGAATCCAAATAAGATAGGAAATTCAGGGCAAATCCTAACAAATCTCCTTTTGGCCTGAATTTTCTAGCAAAATAATGTTGATTTCTCCATCTTCATATAATCTCATCATTGTTGTTTGTCATGGTTAAAAATAAAGTCTACAATATTATGGGTTAAAATGGTTTTTAAGATATTTTAATTTTATTTTTAAAGATGCAGCATCATGAGTGTTGAAAATACGGTTGAAAATACATCTCCACATGTAGTATTCCGGATAAAATCTTCATTATCGCGAAATCGATTGTGGCTTGATTTGAACCGGACGCCTTAAACAAGTCTTCAACCCATTTAATTGTTGGCTCTGATACCACTTGTTGGGTGTACCATTTTCTGGGCGGATCTTTTCATCATCTAATAACCCTGAAGAGGGTAGGAATATAGATGACATATTAACATATTTCTATGTAGGTTTATAAAATAATAGGCATATAGTACGAAAGCCGGTATTATTAACTCAAAATTCATTTTTAAATAAAAGTCTATAACCTTCTATCAACATTTAACATCATAACTGCAGAGACGTATACTTATCAAGATTATAATTAGAAACACATAGTCTTAAAACATACCTCTTAGCAGAATTTTAAGATCACCGGAGATACTCAACCCACCCTGGCTCTGCCTCCTTTTTTTCCTCACTGGATTTGACGGCATAAATGTCCTAGGTGCTGGGAGTTGCTCGACAGACTCTTTCTTAAATTTTCTTTTAAGAGATGATGTTTTATGGACTAGTATGGTTCTCAAGTATAAGCTTTCAAAGTATCTATCTTCTGGTATTATGATATTAATCTTGATATTGGTTATAGACTAGAAGGGTTTTTAGCTAGACATGAGAGAGAGTATTTCAAAGATTTGAAGCTGTTGTATTTCGAAAGATGATTTCAGAAGTTACAATGAGGCTCCTTATATAGATAACCTCGTTTGCCTTTCATTATTGGCATGTTGAAAAGTCTAAAAGTTGGTACATTATTGTTACAAAAGTCATAAAGTAAATAGTACTTTGTCTCTTGTCTTTCATGCTTTTCTAAAAGTTGTTTGTCGTTGCTGTATTTTTTTCAACGTTTGTTGGCTTGTCATCTTCTGTCTTTGATTCCTTGCGGGTCTGATGGCTTTTGCTTTCTTTCACAGGCATAATTTACAGGTGTCTTCTTTGCACAAGGGCATCTTTTGTCTGTCTTCTTTTCACAAAAAAGTCGATTTTTTTTCTCTTCGACGATACTCCTATAGAATAGGAACGATATCATTTTGATTTTTTCCTTCTGATACTCCTATAGAATAGGAACAGTATCAGTGATATATTGGTGATATATAATGATATATGGGCTTACTGTAGTTTGAACTACATTGGGCCGTATTAGATTGTTACATCGTGACTTTCTGTAGTTTGAACTACATTGGGCCGTTTCATTCGAAAGGATTATATGATCCTTCTTTTTTCATGGTAACCTATGTAGTATCATCTTTTATGTTGATAACAGGCCTTTTCCTCTGGCCTATCAAGAGTTTGTACTGCTCCATTGTTTCGCTGGAGTGTTTGTGCTCCATTTTTATGATCATGTCATGCATGTTAGTAAGGTGTATTGTGTCTTGAGATAGTACATCGTTGTTGTAGTACAATGTGATAAGTTCTTCGGTTTCTCTTCCTTTGGAGTTTCCAATGATGATAGCCTTGCCTGTTCTTAACATATCTTCAATCTTTGATTTCAATGTTGATAGTCCTATAACTCTTTTGGCACTCATCCATTCTTGAAACTTTTCTATAGTACATGGTATTTTCATTTTTAGGTCCTTGTCATCTTCGCTTATGTTGTTATTCCTTCATGTTTTAAATAATTGGCATATAATAATAGGTTTTCCTGTCAGGTCTGTTGAAGCGTCGAACAGTTGTATGTCATAGATACCTCTTCCAAATGATTCCATCATTAATCTAACAGATTCTACTAAAACGTTGGGTAATTTAGCAATATTGTAAAAAGTTTCATCTACTAGTATTTTATCTATAAAACCATAAGTAAATAGTTTTAAAATTATATCAGGGTTTGATTTTTCATTACATAAAACCTTGAATATTTACTCAGTTTTGCACTTCTTAAAATGTGTGGGTTTGATTTGTAATCATAAAATTTGTTTATCTGCTCATAAGATGTATTCAGGTGAGAATTTCATCTTGTCACACATTGTTATTGCTGTTGTCATCTGAGAAGACGTTCTGTTATGAGTGGTGGTATAGTGATTGGCATAGTTGCAAGTTTGGATGTGAAAGTTTTTGTTTTTTCTATAGGGGATTGTGAAGATTTCAAAGTTTGTAGGGTTTTGAAGTTTCTAAAGTCTTCTGTCAGCTGTTCCAGCAAATGTGTATTTTCTTTTGTTTTGGTTGTAATAATTTCTTGGTTTTGTTTGTGATTTTTGTAACATTGGTAATATATTCTTCGAACTTGTCACTGCTAGTTGACATTGTTGTACATGCTAAGAAAATCAGCTAGAATATTCTTAGTTCCAGATATATTTTTGACAATAAAATCATAACAATAAAAGAATATTGCCACTTTCTTCTTTTGTTCAATTATGGTAAACGGTCTATTTTATTTGTAATGAATGCTCTTACTTGTGTGTTATTTGTTCTAACAACGAATTTTACTAGTAATAGGTGATAATGGAATCTCTTTATTCTAAATTTTACTGCTAATAGTTCCTTCTCGTTAATATGGTACTTCTCATTAGGCTTCCATGTTCCACATCCATATCCACACATTAGTGGGTTTTCTTTATCTATATCCTCTTTATCATATGCTATGAGGACTGCTCCCCATCCTATATCACTGACATCAGTAAAAAGTTCTAGTTGATCTAGTTCTGTTGGTATTCTATGTTTCGGCAATGCTTTCACTTTTTCCTTGATTTTATTTATGGCTTTAATATGTTCTTCCTTCCACTCAAAAGTTATATTTTTCTAGTTAGTTCCTGTAATGGCTTTCGCAAAAGTGGTAAATCCTTTATATGGTCCGAAGCATAGTTAACTACTCCTAGAAATTGTTGTACTTTTTTGCTCTCTAATTTATCTTAATTTTTTTTATTACAATGTGTTCCTGTAATTGCAATCCTTCATTATGTATTATGTATCCCAAATATTCTATACTATTCTTGAAGATTTCAGATTTCTTTTTAGATAATAATATTCCATGATGTTTCACAGTTTTTATAAATTCTTCTAGATGTTTTATATGATTTTCCAAATCATCACTATATATTAATATGTCGTCAACATTTACTATACAAAATTCTATCAATTTTCTGAACACTTGGTCCATCCTTCTTTGAAATATTTGTGGTGCATTTTTTAGTCCAAAGGGTAGTACATTTCGTTCATAGTGTCCTTGGGGGCACTAAATGCTGTTAAAGCTTTTGATTCATTTTTTAGTTTTATTTGCCAAAATCCACTTTTACCGTCAAATTTGATGAACCATTTTTTATTCCCTAATCTATTGATAAGGTTTCTTTTGTATGGTAAAAATATCCATAAAATATTGTTTTCTTGTTTAGCTCTCTATAGTCAATCACCATTCTAGCCTTTCCTCTTTTTTGTTCACTATGTTTTCTAACTAAAAAGTCTGGGCTACTATGTGAGCTTTTACTTTCTTGTATCAATTTTAATTCTAATAATTCTTTTAGTTGGGTTTCAAACTCCTTTTGATCTGTTGGGCTATACCTAATAGGTTTAGATCTAACCATATCACTAAGATTTATTAATTTGATTTCAGCATATATTTTTTCTTTTTCCCATAGTTGCATCGGATTTTCTCCAAAATTTATTTTTATATTGAGGTATTTTTCTCTTAATAACTGTAGGTTATTATTCCTATCCGATCTTATGTTACATTTTCTTAGTGTATGTATTGGCAATAATCTCTTTAGTATTATCCATTTATTACAAGGTGTTTGTAAGCTGAAAGTATTATTATTTATCACTTGCGTTTTAAAGTAGTCTAGGAAATTGTTTCCTAACAATACTTGTTGTTTCATATCATTCAGTTGGTATATAACTGGTAGTCTAAATATTGTCTTTCCTAATACTATTCTAATGTTTATGCTACTATATCTAATTCTTTTGTTTGTTCGTTAAAGCCTGATACTCTTGTTCTATGTGTTTTAGACCTTTTCCATCTGTGTGGTTCTAATACTTCTTTCTTTGCTAGACATAAGTCTGCTCCACTGTCAATAAAGATCTTTTGTTTTATCATTTTATTAGGTTTGTATTCTATATGAGTTTCTATGTAGATTGCTACCATCTAATTATTATTTTGTTCTAAATCTATTTCTCTTAATCTTTGTTGAAGTTCTTTATCTTGTTCCATTTCTTTTACTTCTTCTAGTAGTTTTTTCCATCTTATTTCACTTAACATTTCTCCTATTCTGCTAAGGCTTTTTGTAATCTTATTGTACATATCACTATAGTATTTATTTCCCATTTCACTAATAGTCGTAATAAGCTTATTGCGAACATACCTTTCATATTGCATCCAATAATCTCTTTCTTCTAATAATTTTCTTTCTTCTTGCGACTTCATTTAGTTAGAACTATTTTCACTTTCTGAGTTTTGGTTAACAAAGTTAATATTTTATGATTCACTTTCTTCATCAGTTTGAGTGACATAAAAATCTTCATATTCGTACCAATTATTATTTTCTTCTTTTATTTGTTGTAGACTCATTATAAATTGTGTTGTGTCTATGTATTTTACACCTTTTTTCTTTAGCTTTGGACATTTATTAGCATAATGTCCTTTTTCATTGCAATTCCAACATTTACATTCTTTAAGTTTTTCTTCTTCAATTGGTTTTACATATTTTCTTTTCCTAAATTTTCTCTTATGCTTAAATTTTTTCCTTGTTTCAGTGGTATTTCTATACCTTTTAAATCTCTTTTTCCTATAAGGTTTGTAATAAGTTTGTTGGTTTTGTCTGCTGTAATTATTATATCTTTTATATCTTTTGTGTTGGTATTTCTTTTTATGACCTTTCTTATATTTCTTTTTTCTTTTATTATCATCACATCTGAATACTAGTCTTCTTTCCGTAAATCCACATACCTCTCTTAATCCTATTTTCTTATCTTTTTTAATCTTTTGTTGCATTCTATATTCTTCACATTTTCGCATTAGGTATGCTCTAAGTACTCTTATTATTTCTCCTAATGTATTTTCTTTTTGTTCTAGTTGGGTATATTCCTTCGATATCTCAGTATTATAAGGTATTGGTAAGTGGTCATAATAGAGTTGTTGATATATTACACCTTCTTGTGGTAAGAATCTTGCTTCGTAGAAGAACTTACTAAAACTTATTGTGTATTCTGATAATTTATTAATTTTACAACATTTCCTGTTATTTAGATTCATTATTATCTCAGTTTTTCTTTCTGCGAGTACGTTTTCTCGTGCTACCAACCATTTTTCTCCTAAAAACTCTCTTTTTAGTATGATATCAAATATATTAGCATAGATTTCCAATCTCCTGCATGGCTAAATACTTCTCCTCTCAATTGTATGCTGTGGATTCTATCCAATAAGCTACTTTTCCGATTAATATTTTAGATATCAAGTCATACATATATTCTAGGTTTTCTGTTTGTGTAGAGTTCATTAATGCTATATACATTCCAAGATTCCAATCATTTATTCTTCTTCCTATTTCTTGTTCATCATAAACATTATCTAAGTCTAAGAAATATCCATTGTAATTTACGCCTTGTGCCATTGATCCTACAAATTCTTTAAATTCAGCTTGTTGTCCTACTGGTTTATGATTTGGTAACCTAGTTTGTCTTCTATTTATTATTTCTAGGTTGTGATCTACTAATTCTTCTTCTGGGTAATCATTTGCATCTTCATTTATTATATCATCAGTTTCTATTTCTGTTTATATAGGATTATTAAATTCATCTTCTATATCACTTTCGGGTTCATCTTCTATGATTGCATTTACACTTTACATTTTTTGTAAGACTACTATTATATGGTTATTTTTCTTTACTATTTTTGAGTCTGCTTCCTCTTCTATGAATTCTGCTACTTGTACCTCTTGGTTAACTAATTCAATATTGTTGTCTTTGTTTGTATCGCTCTCAGTTTTTTCACTACTAGTTGTACTTTCTTCACTTGTTCTAATATTTTTTCTTACTTTCTTTTTTCCCTTTAACATTTTTATCTCTTCTTTAAGGATTTGTATTTCATCTTTTAATTTCTCCTAATTCTTGTTTTACCTCAGTTCATTCTTGCTTTACATTATTCAATCCCTCTTTTGTTTGTTTCAGTTCTACTTTGGTTTCTTTTAATACTTTCTTTGTATCCTTAAATTTGTTTTTGTATTTTTTATATTTGTTATACCATTCCTCATTATTGTGTGTTTTCAATTTGGTATTTTCTGTTTCTATTTCACATAATTTTTGTTCTTGTTTATCTAATTTTAGATTTAAATACTCGTTGGTTGTTTTCTCTGCTCCTTTTAAGTACATGTTTTCACTTTTTGAATTGTTGTCTGGTGTGGTTTTTCTTTCCTTTTCATTGGTTCATACTTATATCGTTCTCTTTCTATTATATTTTTCCCATGGGTTTTCAAGAACGTAAGTACACTAGGTTCTTGGTTTTCCATTAAAATTTTCCTTTTTTACTCAATATTGCTAGACTGTCTAATATTTTTTCTACTTTCTTTGGCAATTTTGGTTTTATTTTACTAATATCTACCATTATTAGCTCTTTACTTCTTCTCCAAGCATCTATTGGTACTATTTCTGGCTATTGAGTTGTAGTACTAATTATAGTGTTTTCTTTGCTCGTACTAGGTTCCTTTTCTTCTACTTGTTTACCTTTATCTTTATTTTTCTCTTCTACTAATATGTTTAGTTTTTCTAGTATTATTTTAAATGTTGGTACCTCAGATACATTCCATAATTTTGTTAATTCTTCTCTTATTACTTCTTGCATTTTAGTTTGGTTTTCTTTTATTTCATCCGTTAATATTAATGTATTCTTCATTTTATCTTTTACTACTATTTCTTCCCATAATGCACTAATTTTTTTGTTAGAGTTAGTCAGGATTATTAATTCTTTTTCTCCATCCGTTTCCCATATCTATCCATATTTTATCAAACTTTTCACATTGTTGTTCTAACTGTTTTATCTTTTCTTCTAGTTTTATTTCCTTTGCCTTATATTTTAAGTATTTGAGTTGTATGAATATTTCTTCTGATAAAGTTGTTCTTATTTATTTTAATTTCTATTTTTCTCTGTTATCTCTTTTTGTATATTTATACTTTATTTACGAATCTTGTTTTCCCTTGGTCATTTATTTCAATTCCATAATTATTTATCTTATAATTTATCATAGTTAAAAAGTCATTTCCTAAAAGCAGTTCATTGAAACTATTATATTCTATTACTCCTATATTTATCTTATATTCTAAATCTTGGATTTTGAATCTTAAGTTTATACTTTTGGTAATTATTATTTCCCTTTCATTTTTGGGATAATTATAATTTTGTGGGTCTATTAAATCACAATCATTTTTATCGATCTTGCTTATATGTATAAAACTTTTAATAGCTCCGGTATTTATTTCAGCTATGCAGTCTGTTGTTATTATACCTTTAAATATTATTACTTTAATTTTTAGTCTATTTGTGTTTATAATTATTAAGTCTAATATTCTGGGTTGTATAACACTAGTTTGTCGTGACAACATTGATTCCCTCGTAATACTCAATCTATATCCTTCTATTTTTGGTATTAGTCTTTTGGATGACGTAAGTGTTCTGGTATTAAAATCCATATATATTTCTTCTGGTATAATTATTTTGGTATTTTCTTTATGTTCTATTTGTTCTAATATTTCTTGGTACATTCTTGGTACTAATACATTCATTTCATGTTGTTTCTTTACATGGTGGTTTCCGATTAGAGCATATATTATTTTTGTTTCAATACTTATGACTTTACTTCCTGGTGGCATTGTTATTCCATCTAGTTTATAATATAGTGTTAAGGCTAAGTCTTTGTGTTCATCTTTTAATGATATACTAAAATCTGTTTGTACCGTAACTTTTAATTTTTGATATATTATATTTCCTTTTACTACTGATATTAAAGCATCTTGTAGATTTCCTAATAATCCTATCATCTAATATGTATATTTGTATAGGTGTATCTATGTTTTTCTGGAAGTATGCTTTTATAGTAAATTCTACTCCTCCAAAGTATATACTTCTATATTTTTTAGCTTCCCTAGTAAATATTTGTTAACTCTCTTTTTATTACTTCATCTGTTATCAAGTTTATTTTCGTTCTTCCATTTACACTCATTGTATCTATTATATTTTCATGTGTGTGTGCTATATATCTTATTTTTTTATTTCTTTCAAACCATTTTGTTTTAAATATTTTCTTTATGGATAATTCTTCTTTTTCATCTTGTATCTTCTGATATGTTTCTAGCTCCTTCATATGTATTCATCTGATAATATGTTTCTTTAGAGTCTTCTACTATTTCTTTTTCCTTTATCCATATTTTAATAAGTTGATGTACTTATATTGTTCTTCTATAATATCATTTAGATCTTTTAATTCATTATCCTTTATGATTATTTCTCTTAATTTATTTTCTAGAAGTTTCATATTTTCTTCTTCCGTTTGTCTCAACTTTTCGCTCTTTAATGCTATCCTATTCCTTAATTCTTTAATAGTTTCTTCCTGTTCATATATTTGCTTAGAATTTTCTTGTAAACGTTGATCTCTTTCTCCTATTAGATCTATACTTATTCTGCAACTTGCTATATGTTGGTTTATATCTCTATTATATGTAAGGGGTTTTTCCGCGGAAGCTTATAATTACAAATCTTGAACGACGATAAATCAGACGACAAAGAAAATACACTAAAAGGCATGATATTATAATATGGATATGATTTGGTCGAGTGAGCTTCAAAGTATAAAACTAATATAAAAAGCATAAACCTATTGAGAGAATAATCTCTCCATAAACAAGACTTTTTAATTACTACATTGTGGATGCTATTGTGTTGTGTCTGAGAAGAAAATGTGTTCTACTTATAGATGTCTAAAACTTCTCTTACAAGAAAAGGATAAATATGATTCTTTTCTACAAAGAAAATATTTTCCACCAAAAAATCCATTTTCAAATAAAACACAATTATGGTAGAATCCAAATAAGATAGGAAATTCAGGGCAAATCCTAACAAATGACCTAATTTCTATCTAAAGTTGTCTAAAAGTCGGGACAAAAATGCCCTTGCCATAAACGTGGAGCCAAAAACTTCCATCTCCAAGTTTCTTCAGATCTTGTCAATTTCGTCGAGCAATTTCGTCTAGCCATTTATTTCGTGGACTGAAACAGACTTCCTCATTTTCAGACTTAGCCAAATTCAAATTCTTTTACCATCAGAAATGGCTTCGCGACACGATTCTTGTGTTTTCTCAATATTTTGCTCCAAATTTCACCCTTTTTCATCATTCTTGATCAAATTCTTCATTGATTGCTTTCCTTGAGTTTCAAATCCTGAAATCCACCATTATTCTCAATATTTTACTCCAAATTTCACCCTTTTCATCATTCTTGATCAAATTCTTCATTGATTTCTTTCCTTGGTTTTGTTCAACTCATTATTCTCGTGATTTTTGCTTGTTCTTTAAGTCTTGAGAGCCAGAGTAATCATATCATGATATCACTTGTAACTTCGTGTTTACGAGGAAAAAATAATACTCCATCCGTCTCAATTTATGTGACACAATTTAATTTGACACAGAATTTAAGAAAAAAAGAAATACTTTTGAAATGTGTGTTTCAAAACAAGTTTGTTAAGTGTTATGACATTTGACCCAACATATCTCCTAAAGTATTGATATGAATGTGCAAGTATATTGGGACAAATGTTGCACAACATCGGACCAACATTTTTGAACAAATTTTGCCTTACTTCACGCGATACAGTAATATTTGTGTAAATATTACTATGAGGTAAAAACGACTTGGCAAGGTAAAAAAGAGTTGGTAAAAAATGAGTGAGGACTAAGTCAAAAGCTGTTGCTTGTCGTGAGGATCAAGCCAAAGCTGTTGAGATTATTACTCCCTGATCTTCTCCAACCAATTCCACCAGCATTCCACCTTTCCCTCAACTTCCACAACTGATCGATGAGCTTTTCAAGGAAGACCTTCTACTATAAATAGAGAGGCTATTATAGAGTATCGATATCCAGAACCAGAAAGTAAAAATATCAAGCGAGCTATCAGGATTTCATCTCAGAAATCTAGATCACCAGTGTTGCCTGAGTGTGTTGACAACATTCTGTCCAATATTACAATTGCTGTTTAGATTCTAGATTAGTTTTGTATGGAGCGATTGTAATGAGAGGTTGTCTAT
The DNA here is from genome assembly GCA_034509755.1 of Anisodus tanguticus. Lineage (NCBI taxonomy): Eukaryota > Viridiplantae > Streptophyta > Magnoliopsida > Solanales > Solanaceae > Anisodus > Anisodus tanguticus. The sequence goes on along the minus strand of CM067551.1, from coordinate 18,856,026 downwards.
GTCTACTTAGTTAGATTTTTCATGCAGAAGTCATCTGCGACTTTAACTTTTAATTCCTTTCCGTTTATCTTGTAAATCTATAAAGAAAAGAATTGTATATTTGTATATATGATATATACAATACATTTGGTCATTGACCATCATAAGTTATATTATATATATAACTTATGAAAATTTAAGACCTTTGTGTTTTTTAAATTTTCGATGCATTTACTCTTCAAAGTTTTCTGTTTTGCTAAAGTGTGTGTTACTAGTGTCGGATGATATAATTTATGACATTCGGAAACAGAATTGACATTCGAGTTTATTTCATTTTGTTTTTATTGTTCCATAGCCCCCTTCAAGTGGTATTAGAGCCGACACTTAACACAATAAGTGCTTGGCCTTGTTGTCATAAGCTATGGATCCGGCAAATCCAACGATTGGTAGGCTTCCTATTTTAGATGGATCAAATTATTTCTATTGGAAGATTCGCCTACGTTCTCATATTAAATCAATTGATGTTAGGGTATGGAGATCTATAACCAATGAGTATATTGTTCCAATGTTGCCATCAGATGAGGAAGATGACATTCTTGTTAAACCTGAATCCGAATGGACTACATAAGAAACCAATAATGCTAGCTTTAATGAAAATGTCTTAAATGCAATTTTTGGATGGGTTGATATGTATATGTTCAAACTCATTCAAAACTTCCCCACGGCTAAGGATATATGTGATACTTTACAAATTCATTGTGAAGGTAGCTCAAGTGTTCGTTGAACAAAGCTACGCATGCTCATGAGTAAATATGAACGTTTAAGGATGGAAGAAACGGATGATGCTAAATCTTATTTTGAAAAGTTGATTGACATCTCAAATGAATTTCAAGTGCTTGGTGAACCATTAACCAACACTCAACTTGTTGAAAAGGCTCTCCGTTCTCTTCTTGAAAGTTCAATTTAAAGATTTGTGCTATTGAAGAAGCTCACAATCTTGCCACAATGGACCTTCATACCTTGATGAGCATTCTCAAAACTTATGAGACAAACATTGAGAATCAAAAGGAATTGTATAAAAGCAAGAATGTGGCACTTCAAGTTCAATCCTCGAAGAGTCAAATCAAATAAGAGGATGAGAATCTTGAAGAAATTGGTGATGGTGCAAATGTTGCCTTACTCACTCGAAAATACAATTCGATGGTGAGGAAGATCAACAATGAGAGAAATCAATCTAAATCTAAAGAGCACCAAAACCAAGTCTTCAATCAAAAGCCCACTAGATTCCTTCCAAATGTACAAAAAGGAAATCAACTAAGAAGAACCAACTCATATCGTACTAAATTTGATCCCAAACAACTTGAGTCTGTGTAGTGTCATGCATGCTCGGGTTGAGGTCACTATGCTAACGAATGTGCAAACACTCTTAGAAAATTTGGTAAGAACGTATGTGTTTCTCTTAGTGATGATGAAGGAGAAGAGGAAGGAGATCTTGAAATTGAGACACAAGCAATGTTGGCTACTATTTTCGAACTGTCACTATTGGATAATAAAGATGTCGTATACAATGTTGTCTCAAATGCCACGACATTTGCTCCAACATCAGCAACGACATCAATATCCTCAGCGACATCCGAAAGGTATGAATTCTTTAACTATTCTGATGTTAATTGCTTTAGTGGTTCTATTTCTATTAGTGAGGTTGATTGTATGGATCAAGTTGAATGCAAAGATGATAGGATTAATGAATTAAAAAGTATTTGTAAAGCCTTAATCATAGAATCCAAGCAACTTGATAAAAATGTAAAATCTTTAACTCATGAGAATTTAGTATTAAAAGGCACGATAACCTGACTTGAGGTTGCACTTATCAAAAAGGATGTTGAATTTGGTAAGATTCGTGTAAAATTGGATTTAGCCGAAGCAACCTTCCGTAAGATCAACACAGGGACTTCGAAATTGAATGAGATACTCAACTTAAATAAACCTTCACATGCAGGAATTGGGTATGAAAACTCTCTTAAAACCATATGCTCTAATATCTTTGATAAAAATGAGAAAATATGCTTTGTAAAAGAAAAAAGGATGAATAATAAATTCTCATATATGTCAAAGAATATGAAGTTTATGTGTCATCATTGGAACTCTCCTGGACACTTAAAACCATACCATTTCAAACTTCAAAATTCTGTGAGCAAAATGTTGCCTAAAATGTTGTCCAACATTCCAGATAATAAACGAAGCAACATTTCTGAGCCAAAAGGTAAAAATTATTTTAAGAAAGTTTAGGTTCCTAAAAAGGATGTAACATGTAATGTTGCAATAACTGCATTAAGAACTAACATTTCAGGTTCTTGGTACTTTGATAGTGGATGTTCTCGCCACATGACAGGTACAAAAGATTTTTTAAAGAACTATGAGTCATTCAATGGAGGAAATGTGACTTATGGAGGTGGCAGTAAAAGCAAAATAATTGGAAAAGATATTTGGAATGTTCTTGGATTTCTAGCCTTAAAAAATATCTTACACGTTGAGGGCTTAATGACTAATATGATTTGTATAAGTCAACTGTGTGATGACGATCTTGAGGTAAAATTTAATAAGAATGTCTGTAAAGTTACGAATGAAGCAAATACATGTGTCATGACAGGTACAAGAACATGTGACAACTAATATCATGTTGTAATACAAGAAATATGCAATAATGCTAAGGTCGATGACACAACACTATGGCATCAAAAGTTAGGGCATATCAAGTACCGCAATTTAGAAAAATTGGTCTCATATGAAGCGGTTAGAGACATACCCAAACTTATCCATAAGGGTAAAACTGTCTGTGAAGATTGTTTGAAAGGTAAGCAAACCCGTGTCTCTCATAATGTTGTCCAACACGACGGACAACATTCAGGTACGTCTCACTGTTTTCAATTGCTACATATGGATTTAATAGGTCCAATTGAAGTAGACAGTCTAGGAGGCATGATGTATTCATTTGTGATAGTAGATGTTTTTTTCTAGTTATTCATGGATATATTGTTTGAAAGAAAAATCACAAACATTTGACATGTTTAAATCTTGCACTCTAGAATTAGAAATTTATTATATTCTCCTATTTTTTGGATTAGATCCGACTATGGAAAATAATTTGAAAATAGTTCATTCACAAATTTTTGTGAGAAAAAGGAATTTTTCTATGAGTTTTCTGCCCCCAAAACTCCTCAACAGAATAGGGTTGCAGAACGGAAGAATAGGACATTGCAAGAAATGGCTAGAGTGATGCTTAGTTCTAAACATTTATCAAAACGTTTATGGGCAGAAGTCTTGAATACTGATAATCACATTGCTAATAGAGTCTATTTAAGGCCAGGAGCAAAGATGACATCCTATGAGATTATAAATGGAAAGAAACCAAACTTGCGTTACTTTCATATTTTTGGATGTATTTGTTATATTTTAAATGACAAGGATCATTTGGCAAAATTTGACTCTAAGAGTGCTAAATGAATTTTTGTTGGTTATTCACAAAATAGTCATGCTTATCGAGTATACAATCTGAGATCCAGAACTGTACAAGAGTCTGTAAATGTTATCTTTGATGATTTTTCTGATGTTTCAAGAAAAACTATTGAAAATAACATTATAGATACAGTGAAGAGTGAACAGATTGTAGAAGAATCGGATGTTGCCACAAATGTTGCCACACCTGAAGCAACATCCGGAACAACAATAGGGACCACATAGGCCATAGGTGAGGAGTCAAATGCTGAATCGTTAAACCAAGTTTGTAGGGACCCCTCATCAAAGATTAGGAAGAATCATCCAACATGCCAAGTGATAGGGGGAGTTTTTAAAGAAATTAGAACAAGAGGCAAAGAACCACTCAACTATAGAGAAATGGTAAGGTATGTGTATATGTCAACCATATACCAAGGGGTTAGTCTTTCTTATTTTATATCTACATTAGAACCAAAGAATGTTGTAGAAGCACTTAAAGATAATTTCTGCATACAAGCAATGCCAGAAGAGCTTGAACAATTTTATCAAAATGAAGTCTGGGACTTAGTTCTACGTCCAAATAATACAAATGTAATTGGAACTAAGTGGATTTTAAAAAATAAATCAGACGAATCGGAAATAGTTGTTAGAAACAAAGCACGTTTATTTGCACAAGGTTATACTCAGGTTGAAGGAATTGATTTTGATGAAACCTTCGCACATGTAGCTAGAATCGAGTCGATTAAACTTTTACTTGCTATTGCTTGTTGTATGAAAATTACTTTACACTAAATGGATGTAAAATATGCCTTCTTAAATGGTTATCTAGACAAGGAGGTATATGTTGAACAACCAAAAGGATTTGAAAATCCTTACCATCCACACTATGTGTACAAGCTTAAAAAAGGTTTGTATGGGTTGAAACTAAGGGTGGCCAGTGGGCCGGGCTCAGGTCTGGCGGGCCGGGTCTGGCGGGGGCGGGGTCGGGGCGGGACAGGAGAATGGGTCGGGGTCGGGGTCTGGCGGGGTCGGGTCTGGCGGGACTTGCTCCAGTCCCGTCCCGATCCCGATCCCGTAGGTATTGGGTCGGGGCGGGGTTGGGCTCGGGGTGGGGTACGACGGGTTTTCATTTTTTTTTAAATAACATATGTATAAAAAAAACTCAATAAACAAAATAAGATAGTGTAATAAAAACATCCCAAGTCTGTTTTTGTGCCTCTTATATTATTTAATAGACATGATTTTTTTGTAATACAAATACAATTGTCTAAAATCTAAATTGCAACTTTGTGGTGTTGTCCAAAAGTTGCAAATTACATAATAAAATTGCAATTAAAAAAATTACATTCTCAAAAAAATCTGTTCTAATTGCTTGATGATTTCTTGTGGTTCTTCGGTTGGAATTGGTATTTGTTGGTCAAATTGATCCACGCCGCTTCCACTACCTTCAGTTAAGATTTCGTTGTAGTTTTCATCATCTTCTTCGTTGATCTCCGGTTGACCGCACCTTCTCCGCTCCGCTCGTATCCAATCTCTGAATAATACTGCAATTTCCAAGCCGTCTCCGGCTAATGAGTGTCTGTGGTCTCCTATTTGATATCTGCCCGCAGAAAAAGCGCTTTCAGACGCAGTTGATGACGCTTGAATGTTCAAAACATCTCGAGCCATCAATGAAAGTGTCGGAAAGGTCTTCTATTCCCCCTCCAGTATTTCAGCAAGTCTTCATGTCTATCTTCATTGATAACTTCTTGATACGGTATAGAACCCTGCAAAACAAAAATATCCAACTCGCTAATTTGGTTAGTAGTAGAGGTACGGCCGCACATTCTATTTCTGGAGGCTTTCAATACTAGCCGCAGAAACAGCATGTCTTTTGTGAGGTTGTGTTGAAGATGAAGAAGATGGTATGGAAGCCGGTAAGTTACTAGCATTTTCTTGTTGATAAAATCTAATATGTTTTTGCATTGGTGTTCTACGCTATTCAACACTTCTTCTTTAGTTTGTTCAATAGGTGGTGGGTGATTTAGATTTTTGGGACTTGGAGGTGGTAGTACTTCTATACAATCGTAAATAGTTTCAATTAGTGATTTAGTACCGTCTATTTTAATAGTAGGATTTAATACAAAACCAATAATATAAATAGAGGGAATAGGAATAAAATATTTTTTTATTTTGACAAACATTTTTTTAATAGCTGCCTTATAAATTTGGTTTTTCCATATATTCACTAAGTAATAAAAATATTAGAGTTATATAAAATAACATAGTTGAAATAGTAGGATAATATATACCGGAAAATTCTTTTGTTGCTTGAAAAAATTTCTCTAAAAATACAATAAGTTCGGAAATTTTTACCCAATCACTATCTAAAATCATATCAGCTGGCTTTTTATTATAAGAGTTAAAAAATAAAGTTATAGGTAATTTATAGTCATAAGCAACAAGTAGTTGCTCGTATAAAGAATTCCACCTAGTGAATACTTCTTGTGGAATTTTTCTATAAGGTAGTCCACAATCATGACAAATTTTTTTATATTCTTTTCTACGTACTTTATTACTTTTTGTACAAATTTATTTTACTAAGAATGTCTTCAAAAAGTGATAGACCATCCTTTACAATTAAGTTATATATATGGCACGCGCATTTTATATGAAAACGGTCTAGAAAAGATGGAGTTAAACTATTTTTTAACATTGTAATTGCGTAATTGTTATTAGAAGCGTTATCTAATGTAATAGTCATAATTTTATCGGCAATTCCGTAATAATCGCACACTTGATAAATATTTTCTGCAATAAAAGTACCAGTGTGCCTATCATCTATATATTTATACGCTAAAATACGTTTTTGCATAGACCATTTATAATCTATCCAATGACAAGTTACAGTTAAATAATCATGGCCGTTAGTACTACGACCTATATCAGACGTGATAGATACTTTGCCATTAAAATGATATAACGAAAAACGTAAATATTGTTGATATTCTTGCGCGAATTTAAATACATCTTTCTTAACAGTTGATCTAGGAAAACCGTTAAAAGCAGGATTATATATATCTCTAATGTAATGAATAAAATCGGGAGATGAAGGAAATGAAAAAGGCCAACCCTCCACAACAACTAATTTTGATATTGCTTCCCTATCTCTATGTTTATTGTATTTAGAGCCTACAATTCCCCCCGTCATAGGGTTAATTTGACCCTATACTTGGTCCGGGGACGAGATCGTATGTGAACTTTGTCCCGATGGAGCGGCGTTTGCCCACTGGTTTTGAAGCCTGGTATTGGGCATACCTATTTGGATGAGCACTTACTACGTGTCTAATTAAACCCCCGTGCCACCGTGACTTTAAATTTTAAAACATTTTTACAAATTTTACATATGGCTACTTGATTCTCTACGTCCCTATCAAAAAATGTCCATGCATCCGATTTTAATGGTCGTTTTCTTTGGACCTCTTCTCATACTAGGGGGAATAGGAGGTATTTCGAGTTGAAGGTGCACTAGTGGGTGTGTTGTCATCAACATTAGTGGGTATATCATCTAGATCATCGTCTAAATTAAAGTCTTCTTGAGTTCCGAGAAAATAGCTCCTGGTCTAAATCTAATGGTATTGTAGGAAAATGTTGAGTATCAACAAAATCATCATGTGTAGGAATAAGATGACTAGAAGAAGTACCCTTGCCCACAGTTGCCCCTACTAGAAGAAGCACCCTTACCCTTACCCTTAAACATACCTTTTAATCCTTCCATTTTAATTATGATAATAAATAATTAAAGTAAATGAAATTAAGTGCGCTAAATAAAATAAACAGACAATAATAATTTAATGAAGGAACGAATGTACCAAACGCCGACGTAACGTCGACGTGTAATCGAGAGGTTGAAAATTGAAACTTTGCTCGATGGAAGATCCTCAAGCTAGTTGCCAACTTCACTCCCAATCCCAAATGAATAAATAAAATTGAATATTTAGCAAACAATGTAGACTTGTAGAGAGATATATTGAGAAATTAGAGAGATTGTAGGAAGATTTGTGAGAAAGATGAAGAGAAAATGAGTTATTTATAGTTGGAAAATTGGGTTAAAGTGTAAATATAATAACTTATGGGTTAAAAATAAATATTAAGGGGTAGGGGGGTTGGGGGGGGGGGGGGGGATAAAATGGCCGTTGGCCAACGACCATAATCTAAAATGGCCGTTGGTGCAACGGTCATATTTGCAAAGAGGGGAAAAGGGCGGGGTCGGGGTCGGGACGTCTCGGGGCGGGGTTGGGTCGGGCGGGCCTGGGGCGGGCTCCGGTCTAGCGGGACGAGACATCGTCCCGTCCCGAGTTCGAGTCCCGCCCCTTTTTTTTTTTTTTTTTTTTTTTTAGCGGGGTCGTGGCGGGACCGGGGCGGGCTCGGGACGGGGTCGGGTCGGGGTCGGGCCGTCCCGGCCCACTGGCCAGCCCTAGTTGAAACAAGACTCTCGTGCATGGTATGGTCATTTAACTAACTTTCTTCTTGAATTTGGTTTTAATCATGGCGAAACTGATCGTACTTTGTTTATTAAACCACACGGTGTATATATTATAATTGCTCGAATCTACGTGAATGACATAGTCTTTGGATCGACTTCACATTCGTACCTAAATTCATTTGTTGAAGTTATGTCATCGACATTTGAAATGAGCATGATTGGGGAATTAATTTTTTTTCTTAGGCTTGCAGATAAAACAAAGTGAAGATGAAATTTTTTCATCTCATAGAGTAAATATGCCAAGAATCTAGTTAAAAGATTTTGTTTGGAGAACAGTAAGCATATGAAATGCCAACGGGTTCATCGCAGAAGGTATGTAAGGATAATGTTGGTAAAAATGTTAACCCAATATTATATCGATCTATGATAGGTAGCCTTTTTATCTTACTGCTAGTCGCCCAGATATTATGTTTAGTGTTTGTGTTTGTGCACGTTTTCAAGTCTGTCTCGAAATATCCCACTTAAATGGCGTGAAACGTATTATTCGATATGTTGTTGGCACATTTGAGTTGAGAATCTGATATTCTAAAGACACTAATCCTAACTTAATAGAATTTAATGACTCAGATTGGGCTGGAGATGTGGATGATAGAAAAAGTACAAGTGGATGATGTTTTTATCTTGGCAATAACCTTGTTTCATGGTATAGTCGTAAACAAAACTGTGTCTCACTTTCAACCGATGAATCTGAATATGTAGCAGCTGGAAGTTATTGCTCTCAATTAAAAAGGCTATGACACATGTTAGATGGCTATGGATTTATTAGCAACATTTTGATTTTGTACTGTGATAATTTAAGTGCTATAAATATTTTCAAAAATCCAGTTCAACACTCACGTACAAAACATATTGGTATTAGACATCACTTTTTAAGAGATTTAGTTGAAAAACAACTAGTTCAAATTGAACATGTTGACACTCTTCATCAACTAGCTGATATTTTTACAAAAGCTTTGGACCATGAGAGATTTTCTAGTTTAAAGAAATCTCTTGGTCTTTGTAATCTCTAAAAAGGCATTTTTGGTGAATGTCGGCTGAAATGTTGTCTAACATTTCAGATGACATTTACCTATGTTATATCACTAACTGATTATTGTTGTTGTATGGTGCATAACTTTTGGTCACACAAGCATGATCCTTCAATAAGAATATATTATCAAAGTGATACCGTTCTCTGCTATATATATATATATATATATATATATATATATATATATATATATATATATATATATATATATATATATATATATATATATATATAAAAGAGTATCAAATTAAGGCAAAGTATATATATATATATCATAAAAAAGAGTATCAAATTAAGGCAAAGCCTTTACAAATATTTGACAACTGTGAAAAATTGGCAAAACACGTGAAAAGATACCGTTTCTATTCTATATGAGTATTGAGTGCTTCAAAAGAGAGTTGAGAATACCATAAAAGTATTCTTATTTTTTACACGAAAAAATCTTTTATATGTGTTATATGATTAATACAAGGACACGATGGAAAAATGTTAAATTAGTCCTACGGTCAAACTCATAAAGTGCATATAAAACGTGTCTTGGTTTGTTGCCAAATCTGAAAATTCTTGTGGGATAAAAATACTTGTGTCGTCCAAAATGTTACTAACATTGTTGTTGACATTTTCAGTATGTGATATGTGTTGGTATGTTGTTCTTATCGATTTTTGAAATATCAGATTTTACTTCCTATTATGTGCCTTGTTTAATGGAATTTCAGAATTTAAAATGATAAGATTAAATTTTATTCCTACCGTGATGTTTATTTTTATCCCAATATTTTACGTGTAAGTTATTGTGTAAAATTGAAACACCTAAAAATAAGAGATTTTTGTTGCTAAGAAAAGGTTTGCCATGTATATAAATATTCCTCTCATTTTCTATTATTTTATCATTTCTGATTTTCCCATAAAAAAAGGGGAGGGAAAATCACATCGAGTATACATCTACCTACCTAACCGATGGAATCATCAAACCAAACACCTTTCTCGAACAGAAACCCCAACTTCTCAAAACCCTCTCCCAAATTTTCACTAATGAAAACATCACCAATGTCAGAACAAATGTCATCTAACATCCACTCCAACACTCCAATGAGCACAAACCTCCAATGAATACGGAGGCTTCCGAACACAATGATCCCCAACAAACAGAACAACCATCCTCTTAATCCAATCTCACAGAAAACCCATGTACAACAATAATGTTTAAAGGTTTTGATGAACCTTTAGATATTAGCTATCTTGGAGATGATAATAACCCTATAGATGTTGATCAAACTATTGATTTTTCATCTTTTGGTAAAAGGCCAAGGTCCTATACCCTCCCTCCTCGTCGATCTAGTAGAGTTTTTGAGAAAACAGTCCAAGGAGGACCGAGTAACAAAAGGTCTAGTTATGAAACATCTATATCCTCTTACTCGAGCAGTGCAAGTTAAGATACATACTATGTGCTTTCAACAGAGGAGAGTGAAGAAGAACCATCTGCTTCAGTGCAGCCAAATGTGCCTCAAGAAAGGGAAATTTCAAACGACACTCATTTAAAACAATTCTTTCCAAAGGGAGTCCCAGACCTGCAAAGTCGAGTGCTGCTTCAAATGTTGCCACTCATGCCACAACATCTCAAGCTACATTTCAGCAAGCATCTGCAGAGACACATACAACAACATCCTCCAACAGTATCGAATCCACCGACTCAGACTTTGAGGTATCTGCTTACTCAGATAAATTCTATTCTAAAATTAACTATGATATGTGGGACTGTTACAAAAATAGAGTAATTAGGCCTGAGAAAGTAATTGACATTGCCTCTTGTACTGAATATGGACTGGTAGAATTCTTAAAGTATAGACAACTCCTAGGATATGTCACTAAAAATGACCGTATGTTGATAATGTAGTAAAGTTGTTTTACGCTAATCTGAGCCCTGTTATAGAAAAGACCCCCTCAAAGAAATTTGGGAAGGTATATCTCTACAACAAAGTCTATCTGTTTACGCCTTCTATTATAAATCAATGTATGAGACTAGATGCTGGAGATAATGTTAAAGAATCAGAACAGGTCATAGACAATAGGGATGAAGTGATTGAATATCTCACTGGAGGTATGATGAAGAAGTGGATCCCTAGATGTCCAGCCTCCAAACTAACATGCCTGTTTTCCATCCTCTACAAAATTTCTATTCACAAATGGGTTCCTTTGATGAATGAGTCAATTGTGACATCTGAACAAGCCACCATGTTGTATAAAGTTGGGAAAGGTTTGAAAGTTGATTTGGGAAACTGATATTTCATCAAATTGCCAACTTGGCTAAGAAAGAATCAACTTCAATCCTTCCCTTTCCCTCTCTGGTCTACAAAGTATTAACCACTCAAGGCTTTGAGTCTAAGAGAGAAGACACTTTCGGGAAGACTCATGAGCTTTACACTGTAAACAAAGCAGTTTTGAAGAGCAAGGACAGAGTCATCGATTTACCCTGGAAGAAGGAGGTTGAAAGTGAAAATGTTGCAAAAAATGTCACCAACATTCTGGGCAACACTGGTCCAGGACAGTCTACACTGTCTACAGAATGATTTGTGGATCAAATTGGAAAAATCAACCAACAGATTTCTGAGGTTGCTGCTGCAAGAAATGCCCTGATACAAGCTAGAGACCATTTCATGATGCTACTTTCTTCACAAAAAGGGGAAGATGATGCTGATGCAGGGGGATGAAGCTAAAGGCTGTTGTGCAGAGGAATTTGAAGCTGTTATGTAGGAGTAGAAAGTTGTAAGCTGATGCTGCTGTATGATGAGCAAGGAGGGAGATGTTGCTGTTGTCGATGTTGTATGAGGATCTTTAGTGGATTGATATTGATATTTGTTGACAATGAATATTTATATTTGTGGTTTGTATATATTGGATGATATGTGATATGTATGCTCATATTTTTTTCTTTTCTAATCCTATGAATCGGTATACACATGTTTGCTTGTATTCCATCACAGGTTAAGGGGGAGCATGACCTTGAAATTGTTGATTATAGATGTCAGACAACATTTGTGACAACATCGTAAGTCAACTTTACATTTTAATGCGTTTTGTGAAGAAAGGCAAAAAGGGGGAGATTGTTAATGTTGGATTTGGTGTAGTGACATTTGACCCAACATATCTCCTAAAGTATTTATATGAATGTGTAAGTATGTTGGGACAAATATTGCACAACATTCGGACCAACATTTTCTGAACAGATTTTGCCTTACTTCACGCGATGCAGTAATATTTGTGTAAATATTACTATGAGGTAAAAATGACTTGACAAGGTAAAAAGGAGCTGGTAAAAAATGAGTGAGGACTAAGTCAAAAGTTGTTGCTTGTCGTGAGGATCAAGCCAAAGCTGTTGAGATTATTACTCCCTAATTTTCTCCAACCAATCCCACCAGCAGTCCACCTTTCCCTCAACTTCCATAATTGATCGATGAGCTTTTCAAGGAAGACCTTCTACTATAAATAGAGAGGCTACTACAAAGTATTGATATCCAGAAAGTAAAAATACCAAGAGAGCTCTCGGGATTTCATCTCAGAAATCTGGATCACCAGTGTTGACTGCGTGCGTTGACAACATTCTGTCCAACATTACAATTGATGTTTTAGATTCTAGATTAGTTTTGTATGGAGCGATTGTAATGAGATGTTTTCTATGTCTACTTAGTTAGATTTTTCAGGCAGAAGTCATCTGCGACATCAACTTTTAATTCCTTTCCATTTTATCTTGTAAATCTGTAAAGAAAGGAATTTATATATTTGTATATAATATATATACAATACATTTGGTCATTGACCATCATAAGTTATATTATATATATAACTTATGAAAATTTAAGACCTTTGTGTTCTTTAAATTTCCGCTGCATTTACTCTTCAAAGTTTTTTGTTTTGCTAAATTGTTGTTACTGGTGTCAGACGACATAATTTCCGACATTCGGAAACAGAATTGACATTCGAGTTTATTTCATTTTGTTTTTATTGTTCCATAGCTCCTTCAAAGTCTTATATAAATGTGTGGTTGTAAATCGTCTCATAAAGTTAATTTATTTCCAAATATATAAATGTGACATTTTTTTGGGACATACCAAAAATGAAATGATGTCACATAAATAAGACAGGGGAAGTATTAATTTGGGATGTTACAATTAATCAGAGTCGGTTTACAATAATATTTAAATTTAATGAATTCAATCTAATTTATTTTACTTTTGAAATTATCGGTGTAAACTAATATAAATTTTAGTGACTTTTTCATCATATATTGATGTTCATTATAAAAAAGTGTTGTGTTTGATTGAATTGTAATACCAAGTAGTATAAATGTTGACAAAGCCATATGGATGTGGAAAAAGTAAAAGTGAATTGGCGTGTGTGAAAGCTTTATTGAGATTGTCATCCAAATGGAGATTTGTGAATATGGCAATTAGTAGTGTTGGAATGTGCAGCTTCCTTGGGATGAATTTTCCTATTCAATCTTTATGTAGAGCTTAGAAGAACATGCTTTGTTACATTTTATTGTAGTATTCGTTTTTCTAAAATAATTTGTTAAACTGGAATTATCGATAGAATGCATTTGCGTGCTCATGCATAAATCTTGTGAGAGTTGTGACACGGAAAGAAACATTATGCAGGCTTTCTTGTGTTGCAAAAAGGACAAGAAAATGATAGGCCGACATTAGATTTTCCTCATTTGATCAAATTAGGTTGATTTTTACCTGATATTCGGTATTTCATATTAGGGTCTCAACTAATTCGAATTTGCGTCATGTAAAGCCCGTTAAAAAGAAGAAGTGCTACCAGAATTTTCCATACTCAAGACTCGAATTTGAAATTTTTAGTTTTTTTTTTAGGTTTCTCATCCGGTGTCTGGTATTCAATTGTAGCCCGACTATATTCGGATTCACGCCGGGTAGAACCTATTTTCGGGGGGAAGCGCTCCCTACCAAGATTTTCCATACTCAGAGCTTAAAATCGATACTTCTAATTAAGGGTGCAACCTTATTAACTACACTACATCCGTCGAAATTTCTAGTTAAGGGCGAATAAATTTTATTCATCCCAACACGACCCAAGTATATTTATCTAATTGTTGTTCAGTTATATATGCACGGAAAAGGACTTAGTTATTGTTTATTGTCTTTGTCCCCATAAATGAACTTGCAGGCTATTTCAATGAATGGAGTTCCCTATTCCCTCATCTTAGATTCTTCTAGGATTCTTAGGGCTAGTTTGGTAGGAGGATTAAGGGATAATTAATTCCGAAATAAAATTTCAGATGTGTTTATCTCATGTTTGATTGAAATAATATCATGATATAACTAATTCATAATTAGTTATCATCGGATTGTAGTGTTATTTTATTGTTATGGGGGAGTGGAATAACTAATCTCAGAATAACTTATTCCAAAATTAGTTATCCTGAAATAACTCGTTTTCAACCAAACGACCCCTTAGTCGTTAAGAACTCACTAAAAAGATGAAATTGAAAAAGGTAACAGAAATGGAAAGAAAAAAGGTTGTAGTAGTAGATTTTTCTGAGAAGAAAAACATCATATCTTACTTTAGGAAACAAAAATGGGAACCTTTATTCATAATTTCTTTACAGTTACATACATGTATCATAACAGGAGCTAATTGTGCAACTTAATTAATGCATTAGATCTAAGTCACTCACTTGAAACAATCAAAGAACGTATATAAGTAGAAGTTCATAGTACGTTTGTTTTGATCCAATATAACTTACAAATTTAATTCCTTGGGTCTAAGTTCATATAACGTATTCCTACTTTGACTCAATATACCTCACAAATTTGTCTCTTTAAAATACCCACCTCGAATCCAAATCGAAGCTTCAGTGTAAATTTGTGTTTTCCCTTGTAACAAGACTTCATTTTCTCTCCCTTTTCTTGTGGATTTTGATTGAAGGTATGATATGTTGGAAATTTGCCTTTGGCGGGGAGATGCGTCCACCAATCTTTGATG
This sequence comes from Anisodus tanguticus, assembly GCA_034509755.1. Classification (NCBI taxonomy): domain Eukaryota; kingdom Viridiplantae; phylum Streptophyta; class Magnoliopsida; order Solanales; family Solanaceae; genus Anisodus; species Anisodus tanguticus. The sequence goes on along the minus strand of CM067551.1, from coordinate 18,840,994 downwards.
AATTAAACACTAGTGTTCCGCATGTTGGAGACCTTGTCTCTTCGCACATGCATGATCTACGAAGTGAGTAGATGACCGTAGGGCCAAGAATCGTCAAATTTCGTTAAGAAATGAAAGAGATATTGGTCCATGAAGTAAGGTGTTTAAGACATGGAAATGTGGTGTGGGACAAATCTACCACATCGGTGGGAATAGGAAGAATTGCTCTCTATATAAATTTCTAATGTGGTAAAGGGTTTGGGACCCCAAGGGGTATCCCATTTGTTTAAAGGAGGGAGGACCTAGATGTGCTTGGGTTCAAGGCTAAGCCCACACGCACGCGCGCCGCCGCCCGCTCGGGCTGTGGGGACTTTCTGATATTATCTTTTGGGCCAGAGAACTTTGCCAGATGTATAGTTTGATCCCTAAAGTTTCATACGTACAGTTTGGACCTAAATTCTTTCATATGTACAGTTTGGTCCCTGAAGTTTCAATATTTACAGTTTGGTCCCCAGAGTTTCTGGAAAGTTGGTTCTGCCTCCGTTGGAACTATTTTTTGAGGCATTAATCAACCATTACTTGGCTGATTAACTCATCCATTAACAGCCCATTACTTGGGCAGTTGTGCAGCCTCTTTCAATGGCCATTAACAGCCATTACTTGGCTGTTTTAATGCCCTCCTTTAATGGCCATTACAACCTTGTTTGTGGCTGTTGGGCAGCCCCTCTTCCTTGCTATATATTGAGCATTCTTTGGCTCAATTCAGTGATGGTAAAGACAGCAATATAGCACTGGAAAATAGCTCAAAACAGTGATCAAAACCACTGCAAAACAGTAGTGAAAAACTGCAAAACCAGTGACGAAAATCAGTGACCAAACCCTCACATATACACAAGATATACACTACAGAGACACACTATATACACAGAGACAAAAGAGAAGAGTAGACAGAAACTCTTTGTTACACCTCGTAAGATTTAGACGATAATTAAGAACGTCATTAAGGAAGTAAGATTCAGATATTGAATATAAGGAACGCTTACATATGTTAATACGGGAAATTAGTGTATAAACGGATGTTATCCCGGAATAGTTTTTCTTTAGTGTTATACACGTGATGACGAGAATTAATCATAGTAGTTGAATTTATTCCAATGGAGTTATGGAATAGTATTGTATTATAAAATTATGACATTGAGGATACGAGGCTTATGAAATTCTCGGGAATTAAAAGAAGTGGGTTTGAGATTTATTAATTGAAGAACTTGGGGCCAAAGTGAAAAAAAGAAAAATCAGATTTTTTTTTTATAAACCTACACTTACCTCTTCATCTTCTTTCTAAACTTAACCAAAAAAATTCTCATTCTCTCCTCCAAGCTCAGCCAAAAAGACCCTCCACCCATACCCAATTTAAGATTTTTATCTTCTCTTCCTAGACTACATTTTCCACCAAAAATTAGAAACAAAACAACACCAAAAAAAACAGCCCACGCTTGGCTGAAAATCGTAGCCCAGAAATTTGGAATTTTGGGATGAAATTTTGGAAGAAAAACGTGTAGGGATGATGGCTTAACATTGTAGAACACTTGCATGTCAATTGGAGTTGAAGAAGTGAACAAAAAAGGGAAAGAAATACGAAAACAGTGGGGATTTTCGGACAAACTGTGGGCAGAAAATTGCGGACTGTTTTGGACGAATTTGAGGTATAAAAATTCTTCTTTCTATGATATAATTGGAATGCATGTTGTTAGAATTAAGGTAATGAATTTGTGTTAAGGAAAAATTGGAATTTAAGCATTGCATGTGACAATTTTGGGCTAGTTGCCAATTTGGGACAGATTTTGGTGTTGTTGGATTCGTTGGTTATTGTTGTTATTATTATCACTAATTGCATGATGAAATTGAAAGGAAACATTGATATTTAGTTGGAATTAGTTATATGGAAGTATTGAAATACGAAATTGGATTATAGGAATTAAGATAAGAGTTATGGAATTATGACATGTTGTGGCCAAGAACTTGCATGAAATTGTTGGACATGTTGTGATGTATATGGACTATTTTAGGGACTGTTTTATGGTGTTATAATTCTGAAAATTTAGTCAACATTATGCATGTTTAAGTGTGGTAATTGCTAATGATAGTCCTAAAGGAATAAGGGTGTAGAAAGGCGTAGAAAGGCTTCACATTCTACCCTCGTTGTTGTTGGAACATGGACTGTTTTGTGGGATGTTTTTAAGGTGGATTAAGAGGCTAAATTTACATGAGAAGTGGGTGTGTAAATTCTCTTTATTGTTGTTTTGGTTGTGCCCTTAATTGGTGCTTGTTTATTGATGTTATTAGCTTCGTTTGGAAGTTGTGGAAACATGTATAAATAGGGGAAGTGCTGCCCGAATTTTTATAGAATAAGAAGTCGTTATTCGATATAAAGTATGCTAGTGATCATAGAATTGACGAACGTATTACCATTATTATAGGTTGAAGTTCTAAATCGAGACGTACTCTAATATAGAGTTGATTTGTTCGTCTAAGAGGTATGTGAACTATTCCTTTCTTTCTTTGGCATGATTTTTATTTAATGAAGGTACGGCGGACGTACTTGATTCTTATACAATTTAATTCCTAAAGAGGATTGTTATGAGAAGTGCCTATGATTTTTCAGCAGAGAGTTTATTATGACATTATTACAATGATATTTTTGAGAGTCAGATGATAATTTTTACTTGCATATGGTTACTCATGATATCTACTCGTGCTAAGTGTTACTACTTCACCTCACCGAGTCCCGGGCCGGGTTACGTTCGTGCACAACCTTGCATTTTTCACCGAGACCCTCACTAGAGGGCCGGGTTACGTAGGATGGATCCATAGATGAGATATGACTTTACCGAGTCCCAGTATGGGCCGGGGTATGATATGATTCCACCGTGTCCCGCACTAGTGGGCCGGGTTACGTTACAGATATATATATATGTATATGGACAGGCACTCATGTTTTCTTGACTTGACTCTCATTTTTATAAGGCAACTGACTTCTATTGTTATGGCACAGTTGGATTTGAATCCTGATTTTTTATACTGATCTCTTGTTATCCATTGGCTACTTATGATCTCATTTGCAGTATTTCATGTTTACATACTCAGTACATTATTTCGTACCGACCCCTTTCCTCGGGGGTCTGCGTTCATGCCCGCAGGTACAGGTGCTCAGTTTGGTGATCCTCCAGTTTAGGTTCCTGCGCAGTTGTTTGGAAAGCTCCTTTGATCCAGAGCTTTACCATTTTTGTACGGAACCCTATCTTTTTGATTTATGTATATTTAGGGGCACGACGGGGCCCTGTTCCGTCATATGTCGTTATCCTTCTTGTAGAGGTCTGTAGACAGTTGTGGGTTGCACTGGTGTAAGGGTCAGAAATCTATTTCGGTCAGCCATATTATTGTACTCTATGTTGGGGGTGTTCCCGTGTATATGTGATATTATTTGTTGGCAGCCTTATCGGCTTGCCTGTTATATTGTGTTGGCTAGTTGTGACTCCTCAGGAGGTAGGTACATTCGGGGGTAAAGGCAGCCTTGTCGGCTTGCCTACCCTAGCATATGTTGTTAATGCAGCGTTATCGCCGGATTTCGAGACTCATTAAGTGTTAGTTGGATTATGTGTGACAGGTTAGTATAATGACGTCATTAGGGCGGTTAGTCGCGGCCCGTCGGGTCGGGTCGTGACAAAAGTGGTTTCAGATCAGTTAGTCCACGGAATGTCTACAGACCGTGTCTAGTAAGTCTTGCGTATGGGTATGTTGTGCACCATACTTATACGCGAGGAGGTACAGAGGCATTTAGGATTGGTTTCTATTATTTCATCTCTTAGATCGTGCAATAGAGCTATGTTATTAGGATAATTCCTTTCTGACGACTTACTATGTTTACAGCTTATGCCTCCGAAGAAGGCGACAGTGGCCCAGAAGGGCATGTCTACAGCGGGGGATACCAGCTAGATTCAGAGAGTTACTAGGTCCCGTACCCGGTCTATGCCGGAAGCGTGCCCCGGTCCACGAGCTCTGCTTCATCGCCACCACCAGAGGCTCTAGTTCAGGGGGCAACATCACCAGTTTCCGAGGCCCCAGCACCTGAGCCTCCAGTTCTTCAGCCGGGGGTAGAGGATAGAGCCATGAGAGATGCGGTTCGACTCTGCGACTAGATTGGTGGCGAGGGCGAGAATCGCGAGACAGGGACCGGGAGTCGACCCTAGGTCCGACGGTTTGAGGGTTCGTGATTTCTTGAGTTGTAACCCTCCGAGTTTTTCGGGTCTCGGCCGAGGAGGACCCGCGAGAGTTTATCCGGCGGATGCGGCGTACCTTGAGGGTAATCGGGGCTTCGAGGGCGAGTACGTGGAGTTGGCTTCGTATAGGATGCGGGATATAGCTACAACCGGTATGAGTCTTGGGAGTTGTCCGGGGGAGAGAATGTTCCTCCGGCTACATGGGATGAGTTTACGAGAGGCCTTCCTTGGTCACTTCTTGCCTCCGAGAGATGAGGAGAGCTAGAGTGGACGATTCTTACGATTGAGGCAGAGTGGCGGGGACCATTCGTGAGTACGGCCTGGAGTTTGATTCATTGGCCGGATACGCACCCATTATTGTAGCAGATATGGCAGACATGGTGCATCGCTTTGTGATGGGGCTGGACCATTATCTGATCGATGGTTGTATGGCGGTAGCTCTTCAGCCGGGTATGGATATTTCTCGTGTCCAGGCATACGCACAGGGGGTTGAGGACCGACATAGAGGGCGTCAGCCAGACAGAGGTCATGACAGGGACCAGCATAAGAGGGCTAGGTCGGGAGCTTATTCCGGTGAGTCTCGAGGCGAGACGGTTCCAAGCGAAGCGGGTCGGATATTCATCTCGGCCAACACGAGTGCTCCTCTACGATCTACGGGCGGGGAGGTTCGACCGCCCCGAGTATTCAGGAGCTGGCCAGAGCTTCAGGGCTTCGGGTTCTCAGCAGAATAGGGGCTCTAGCCAGTTGAGGCCACCTTATCCTCGGTGCTCTCAGTGTGGTAAGCATCATATTGGGGAATGCCGTTCGACCACAGGTGCTTGCTTCTCTTGCGGCCGTCAGGGGCATATGATGAGAGAGTGTCCCAACACGGGTGGTTCAGGTAGGATGGCTCGGCCTACGGGGTTGGGTGCTGGTTCGTCGTCATCTATTGCTATGCGCCCCACCGGGTGGGGTATTCAGACGCCAGCATGCCGTGGTAGAGGTCATGGCAGAGTTTCTAGTTCTGGCGGTCCTTCGAACCGCATATATGCTTTGTCCAGTAGACGTGATCAGGAGGCGTCACCAGATGTTGTTACAGGTATACTATCAGTATTTTTCTGTAATGTATATGCTTTGATAGATCCAGGTCCACCTTGTCCCATATATCCCCTCTTGTTTCTAATAGAATAGGGATAGAATCTGAGCTGATAGAACCATTCGAGGTAGCTACACCGGTAGGAGATTCGGTTATAGCTGAGCGTGTGTATAAAAATTGTTCGGTGGTGATATATAGCCATCATACCTTAGCAGATTTGATAGAGTTGGATATGGCCGACTTTAATGCCATTATGGGCATGGATTGGTTGGCTTCTTGTTTTGCCAACGTTGATTGTAGAGAGAAGTTGGTTCGATTTCAGTTCCCAGGCGAGCCAGTTATAGAATGGAAAGGAAATGCAGCATCGCCGAGGGGTAAGTTTATTTCATACCTCAAGGCAAGGAAAATGGTCAGAAAAGGTTGTATCTATCATTTGGTTCGGATGCATGATACGAGAAGCGGAGAATCTTACGGCTCTTCGGTCGATTCGGTAGTTAGTGAGTTTCCGGATGTATTCCCGGATGATCTTCCAGGTCTCCCTCCAGAGCGGGAGATAGATTTCAGTATAGATGTATTGCCAGGTACCCAACCTATATCCATTCCTCCTTATAGAATGGCACCTGCAGAGCTGAAGGAGTTGAAGGAGCAACTGAGAGACTTGTTGGAGAAAGGCTTTATTAGGCCAAGTACATCTCCATGGGGAGCACCAATGTTATTTGTGAGGAAGAAAGATGGATCACTGCGGATGTGTATGGATTATAGGCAGCTGTACAAGGTAACCATCAAGAACAGGTACCCCCTTCCTAGGATTGATGATTTATTTGACCAGTTGCAGGGTGCTAAGTGCTTCTCGAGGATAGACTTGCGGTCAGGTTATCATCAGGTACGGGTAAGGGAGGCAGATATTCCAAAGACAGCATTCAGAACCCGATATGGACATTATGAGTTTATGGTGATGTCTTTTGGACTAACCAATGCTCCAGCAGTGTTTATGGATTTGATGAACTGGGTATTCAGGCCGTTCTTAGACATGTTCGTCATTGTATTCATTGATGATATCCTGGTTTATTCCCGTTCAGAGCAGGAGCATGCAGACCATTTGAGGACGGTACTTAGGGTCCTCAAAGCACCATTTTGTTGTATGCCAAGTTTTCCAAGTGTGAGTTCGGTTGACTTCGGTGGCATTCTTGGGGCATATTATCGGGGCGATGGTATTCGGGTGGATACACGAAGATTGAGGCGGTGAAGACTTGGCCCGGACCTACGACACCTGCGAGGTACGCAATTTTACGGGGCTAGAAGGGTATTACAGAAGGTTTGTGGAGAAGTTTGCCTCAATCTCAGAGCCTTTGACTAGGCTAACCCAGAAGGCAGCTAAGTTTCAGTGGACGGATGCTTGTGAGCACAGTTTCCAGTTGTTGAAGGATAAGTTGACTACGGCTCCAGTTCTGACTCTTCCTGAAGGACCGGATGGTTATGTCATTTATTGTGATGCTACAGGAATTGGGCTAGGTTGTGTGTTGATGCAGCATGGAAAAGTTATAGCTTATGACTCCCGACAGCTCAGAAAGCATGAAAAGAATTATCCCACTCATGATTTGGAGCTAGCAGCGGTGATTCATGCCTTGAAGATTTGGAGACATTATTTATATGGGATTCATGTTGATATTTATACGGATCACAAGAGTCTTCAATATATCTTTAAGCAGAAGGAGTTGAACCTACGGCAGAGGCGGTGGTTAGAGTTGCTAAAGGACTATGATATTGATATCTTGTACCACCCGGGAAAAGCCAATGTTGTGGCAGATGCTCTTAGCCGTAGATCCATGGGTAGCTTGACGGATGTGCGGCTAGACAGATAGAAGAAAGATGGTTCGTGAGATACATAGGCTAGCGAGTCTTGGAGTCCGGTTGGCGGATTCGGGAGATAGCGGGGTTCTTATTCGGGATGTTGCGGAGTCCTCTATCGTGGAAGAGGTAAAGAGACGTCAGTATGAGGATCATGTTCTGGCCCGGTATAGAGATGCAGCTCTCCAAAAGGGAAAGACTCTATTTGAGGTTACACCTGATGATGTGTTGAGGTATGAGGGCAGATTATATGTACCTGATGTTGCAGGGCTACGACATCAGGTTATGGGAGAGGCACACAATGCCCGTTATTCCATTCATCCAGGGTCGACGAAGATGTACCATGACCTTAGATGCTTGTATTGGTGGGATGGCATGAAAAGAGACATAACATAATTTGTTGCCCTAGTGCCCGAATTGTCGGCGGAGTTAAGATTGAGCATCGAAGCCGGTGGATTATTACAGGAGATCGAGATCCCGACTTGGAAGTGGAAGTATGATCAATATAGACTTCATTACGGGCTTACCTCGCACTCAGCGGAAGTGTGATTCCATATGGGTTATCGTGGATAGGCTGACGAAATCAACCCATTTTCTTCCAGTGAGGACTACTTACTCAGCTGAGGATTATGCTAGGATGTACATCAGGGAGATAGTGAGACTGCACGGGGTTCCCACATCTATTATATCAGACCGGGGAGCTCAGTTTACAGCTAACTTCTAGAGATCATTCCAGAATGGATTGGGGACATAAGTGAGTCTCAGCACATCATTTCACCCTCAGACGGACGGGCAGGCAGAGCGTACTATCCAGACATTAGAGGATATGCTGAGGGCCTGTATTATTGACTTCAGAGGTAGTTGGGATGACCATTTACTACTCATTGAGTTTGCTTATAACAACAACTACCATTCTAGCATCCAGATGGCACCGTATAAGGCTTTATATGGGAGGAAGTGCAGGTCACCTATTGGTTGGTTTGATGTAGGTGAGACTAAGTTGATCGGCCCAGACATGGTTCAGCAAGCTGTTGATAAGGTGAAACTCATTCAGGAGAGGTTATTAGCGGCACAAAGTCGACATAAGTCATATGCTGATAATCGACGTCGACACTTAGAGTTTCAGGTTGATGATTGGGTGTTCCTAAAGGTGTCACCCATGAAGGGTGTGATGAGGTTTGGCAAGAAAGGGAAGCTTAGCCCAAGGTACATTGGGCCTTACCAGATCATTCATAGGATAGGCAAGGTTGCCTATGAGTTGGATCTACCGCCTGATTTGGAAGCAGTACATCCAGTCTTCCATGTATCTATGCTGCGTAAGTGTATTGGTGATCCTTCCAGAGTCTTCCCAGTAGATGACGTCTAGGTGACAGAGGAGTTGTCCTACGAGGAAAGCCCCGTAGCCATACTTGATCGCCAGGTCAGGAGATTACGGACGAAGGATGTGGCTTCCGTTAAGGTATTGTGGAGGAACCACAATAGGGAGGAAATGACTTGGGAGGCAGAGGATGAGATGAAGAAGAAGTATCCTCATTTGTTCCCTGTGCCTCCAGGTAATTCAATTCAACTCCCCATTTGATTATTGTAATTGGTGAATTGCATATGTGTGATATATTGTGGCCCTGTGTGGCATCTGTTGGTTTGATGAATATAGGCGGATAGGCATAGTTATAAAGGAGACTCTGCCGAAATTTTTATAGCATTAGACTTATTATGAACATTCGAGGACGAATGTTTCTGAGGAGGGAAGTATGTTACACCTCGTAAGATTTAGACGATAATTAAGAACGTCATTAAGGAAGTAAGATTCGGATATTGAATATAAGGAACGCTTACATATGTTAATACGGGAAATTAGTGTAAAAACGGATGTTATCCCGGAATAATTTTTCTTTAGTGCTATACACGTGACGACGAGAATTAATCCTAGTAGTTGAATTTATTCCAATGGAGTTATGGAATAGTATTGTATTATAAAATTATGACATTGAGGATACGAGGCTTATGAAATTCTCGGGAATTAAAAGAAGTGGGTTTGAGATTTATTAATTGAAGAACTTGGGGACCAAAGTGAAAAAAAGAAAAATCAATTTTTTTTTATAAACCTACACTTACCTCTTCATCTTCTTTCTAAACTTAACTTAAAAAAATTCTCATTCTCTCCTCCAAGCTCAGCCAAAAAGACCCTCCACCCATACCCAATTTAAGATTTTTATCTTCTCTTCCTAGACTACATTTTTCACCAAAAATTAGAAACAAAACAACACAAAAACAGTGGCAAAAACAGCCACCGCTTGGCTGAAAATGTAGCGGCAAAGAAATTTCGAATTTTTGGGATGAAATTTTGGAAGAAAAACGTGTAGGGATGATGGCTTAACATTGTAGAACACTTGCATGTCAATTGGAGTTGAAGAAGTGAACAAAAAAGGGAAAGAAATACGAAAACAGTGGGGATTTTCGGACAAACAGTGGGCAGAAAATTGCGGACTGTTTTGGACGAATTTGAGGTATAAAAATTCTTCTTTCTATGATATAATTGGAATGCATGTTGTTAGAATTAAGGTAATGAATTTGTGTTAAGGAAAAATTGGAATTTAAGCATTGCATGTGACAATTTTGGGCTAGTTGCCAATTTGGGACAGATTTTGGTGTTGTTGGATTCGTTGGTTATTGTTGTTATTATTATCACTAATTGCATGATGAAATTGAAAGGAAACATTGATATTTAGTTGGAATTAGTTATATGGAAGTATTGAAATACGAAATTGGATTATAGGAATTAAGATAAGAGTTATGGAATTATGACATGTTGTGGCCAAGAACTTGCATGAAATTGTTGGACATGTTGTGATGTATATGGACTATTTTAGGGACTGTTTTATGGTGTTATAATTCTGAAAATTTAGTCAACATTATGCATGTTTAAGTGTAGTAATTGCTAATGATAGTCCTAAAGGAATAAGGGTGTAGAAAGGCGTAGAAAGGCTTCACATTCTACCCTCGTTGTTGTTGGAACATGGACTGTTTTGTGGGCTGTTTTTAAGGTGGATTAAGAGGCTAAATTTACATGAGAAGTGGGTGTGTAAATTCTCTTTATTGTTGTTTTGGTTGTGCCCTTAATTGGTGCTTGTTTATTGATGTTATTAGCCTCGTTTGGAAGTTGTGGAAACATGTATAAATAGGGGAAGTCTGCCCGAATTTTTATAGAATAAGAAGTCGTTATTCGATATAAAGTATGCTAGTGATCATAGAATTGACGAACGTATTACCATTATTATAGGTTGAAGTTCTAAATCGAGACGTACTCTAATATAGAGTTGATTAGTTCGTCTAAGAGGTATGTGAACTATTCCTTTCTTTTTTGGCATGATTTTTATTTAATGAAGGTACGGCGGACGTACTTGATTCTTATACAGTTTAATTCCTAAAGAGGATTGTTATGAGAAGTGCCTATGATTTTTCAGCAAAGAGTTTATTATGACATTATTACAATGATTTTATTGAGAGTCAGATGATAATTTTTACTTGCATATGGTTACTCATGATATCTACTCGTGCTAAGTGTTACTACTTCACCTCACCGAGTCCCGGGCCGGGTTACGTTCGTGCACAACCTTGCATTTTTCACCGAGACCCTCACTAGAGGGCCGGGTTACGTAGGATGGATCCATAGATGAGATATGACTTTACCGAGTCCCAGTATGGGCCGGGTTATGATATGATTCCACCGAGTCCCGCACTAGTGGGCCGGGTTACGTTACCGATATATATATATGTATATGGACATGCACTCATGTTTTCTTGACTTGACTCTCATTTTTATAAGGCAACTGACTTCTATTGTTATGGCACAGTTGGATTTGAATCCTGATTTTTTATACCGATCTCTTGTTATCCATTGGCTACTTATGATCTCATTTGCAGTATTTCATGTTTACATACTCAGTACATTATTTCGTACTGACCCCCTTTCCTCGGGGGTCTGCGTTCTTGCCCGTAGGTACAGGTGCTCAGTTTGGTGATCCTCCAGTTTAGGTTCCTGCGCAGTTGTTTGGAAAGCTCCTTTGATCCAGAGCTTTACCATTTTTGTACGGAACCCTATCTTTTTGATTTATGTATATTTAGGGGCACGACGGGGCCCTGTTCCGTCATATGTCGTTATCCTTCTTGTAGAGGTCTGTAGACAGTTGTGGGTTGCACTGGTGTAAGGGTCAGAAATCTATTTCGGTCAGCCATATTATTGTACTCTATGTTGGGGGTGTTCCCGTGTATATGTGATATTATTTGTTGGCAGCCTTATCGGCTTGCCTGTTATATTGTGTTGGCTAGTTGTGACTCCTCAGGAGGTAGGTACATTCGGGGGTAAAGGCAGCCTTGTCGGCTTGCCTACCCTAGCATATGTTGTTAATGCAGCGTTATGCTGCCGGATTTCAGACTCATTAAGTGTTAGTTGGATTATGTGTGACAGGTTAGTATAATGACGTCATTAGGGCGGTTAGTCGCGGCCCGTCGGGTCGGGTCGTGACAAAAGTGGTTTCAGATCAGTTAGTCCACGGAATGTCTACAGACCGTGTCTAGTAGAGTCTTGCGTATGGGTATGTTGTGCACCATACTTATACGCAGGAGGCTGCAGGGCATTTAGGATTGGTTTCTATTATTTCATCTCTTAGATTGTGCAATAGAGCTATGTTATTAGGATAATTCCTTTCTGACGACTTACTATGTTTACAGCTATGCCTCCGAAGAAGGCGACAGTGGCCCAGAAGGGCAAGTCTACAGCGGGGGATACCAGCTAGATTCAGAGAGTTACTAGGTCCCGTACCCAGTCTATGCCGGAAACTGTGCCCCAGTCCACGAGCTCTGCTTCATCGCCACCACCAGAGGCTCTAGTTCAGGGGGCAACATCACCAGTTTCGAGGCCCGGCACACCGAGCCTCCGAGTTCTTCACCGGGGGGAGTCTTCGAGCCATGAGAGATAGAGGATAGACTAGATTGGTGGCAGGACAGAATCGCAGACAGGGACCAGGAGTCGACCCTAGGTCTGACAGTTTGAGGGTTCGTGATTTCTTGAGTTGTAACCCTCCAGAGTTTTTCGGGTCTCAGCCCGAGGAGGACCCACAAGAGTTTATCCGGCAGATGCAGCGTACCTTGAGGGTAATCAGGGCTTCAGAGACTGAGTCTGTGGAGTTGGCTTCGTATAGGATGCGGGATATAGCTACAAACTGGTATGAGTCTTGGGAGTTGTCCAGGGGAGAGAATGTTCCTCCAGCTACATGGGATGAGTTTACAGAGGCCTTCCTTGGTCACTTCTTGCCTCCAGAGATGAGGAGAGCTAGAGTGGACAGATTCTTACAGTTGAGGCAGTGGCAGGACCATTCGTGAGTACAGCCTGGAGTTTGATTCATTGGCCAGATACGCACCCATTATTGTAGCAGATATGGCAGACATGGTGCATCGCTTTGTGATGGGGCTGGACCATTATCTGATCGATGGTTGTATGGCGGTAGCTCTTCAGCCGGGTATGGATATTTCTCGTGTCCAGGCATACGCACAGGGGGTTGAGGACCGACATAGAGAGCGTCAGCCAGACAGAGGTCATGACAGGGACCAGCATAAGAGGGCTAGGTCGGGAGCTTATTCCGGTGAGTCTCGAGGCAGACAGTTCCAGAAGCAGGTCAGATATTCATCTCAACCAACACAAAGTGCTCCTCTACAGTCTACGGGCAGGAGGTTCGACCGCCCCGAGTATTCAGGAGCTGGCCAGAGCTTCAGGGCTTCGGGTTCTCAGCAGAATAGGGGCTCTAGCCAGTTGAGGCCACCTTATCCTCGGTGCTCTCAGTGTGGTAAGCATCATATTGGGGAATGCCGTTCGACCACAGGTGCTTGCTTCTCTTGCGGCCGTCAGGGGCATATGATGAGAGAGTGTCCCAACACGGGTGGTTCAGGTAGGATGGCTCGGCCTACGGGGTTGGGTGCTGGTTCGTCGTCATCTATTGCTATGCGCCCCACCGGGTGGGGTATTCAGACGCCAGCATGACGTGGTAGAGGTCATGGCAGAGTTTCTAGTTCTGGCGGTCCTTCGAACCGCATATATGCTTTGTCCAGTAGACGTGATCAGGAGGCGTCACCAGATGTTGTTACAGGTATACTATCAGTATTTTTCTGTAATGTATATGCTTTGATAGATCCAGGTCCACCTTGTCCCATATATCCCCTCTTGTTTCTAATAGAATAGGGATAGAATCTGAGCTGATAGAACCATTCGAGGTAGCTACACCGGTAGGAGATTCGGTTATAGCTGAGCGTGTGTATAAAAATTGTTCGGTGGTGATATATAGCCATCATACCTTAGCAGATTTGATAGAGTTGGATATGGCCGACTTTGAAGTCATTATGGATATGGATTGGTTGGCTTCTTGTTTTGCCAACGTTGATTGTAGAGAGAAGTTGGTTCGATTAAAGTTCCCAGGCGAGCCAGTTATAGAATGGAAAGGAAATGCAGCATCGCCGAGGGGTAAGTTTATTTCATACCTCAAGGCAAGGAAAATGGTCAGAAAAGGTTGTATCTATCATTTGGTTCGGATGCATGATACAGAAGCGGAGGTACCGGCTCTTCAGTCAGTTCCGGTAGTTAGTGAGTTTCCGGATGTATTCCCGGATGATCTTCCAGGTCTCCCTCCAGAGCGGGAGATAGATTTCAGTATAGATGTATTGCTAGGTACCCAACCTATATCCATTCCTCCTTATAGAATGGCACCTGCAGAGCTGAAGGAGTTGAAGGAGCAACTGAGAGACTTGTTGGAGAAAGGCTTTATTAGGCCAAGTACATCTCCATGGGGAGCACCAATGTTATTTGTGAGGAAGAAAGATGGATCACTGCGGATGTGTATGGATTATAGGCAGCTGTACAAGGTAACCATCAAGAACAGGTACCCCCTTCCTAGGATTGATGATTTATTTGACCAGTTGCAGGGTGCTAAGTGCTTCTCGAGGATAGACTTGCGGTCAGGTTATCATCAGGTACGGGTAAGGGAGGCAGATATTCCAAAGACAGCATTCAGAACCCGATATGGACATTATGAGTTTATGGTGATGTCTTTTGGACTAACCAATGCTCCAGCAGTGTTTATGGATTTGATGAACTGGGTATTCAGGCCGTTCTTAGACATGTTCGTCATTGTATTCATTGATGATATCCTGGTTTATTCCCGTTCAGAGCAGGAGCATGCAGACCATTTGAGGACGGTACTTAGGGTCCTCTAGCACCAGCAGTTGTATGCCAAGTTTTCCAAGTGTGAGTTCTGGTTGACTTCAGTGGCATTCTTGGGGCATATTATCGAGGCTGATGGTATTCGGGTGGATACACATAAGATTGAGGCGGTGAAGACTTGGCCCAGACCTACGACACCTACTGAGGTACGCAGTTTTCTGGGGCTAGAAGGGTATTACAGAAGGTTTGTGGAGAAGTTTGCCTCAATCTCAGAGCCTTTGACTAGGCTAACCCAGAAGGCAGCTAAGTTTCAGTGGACGGATGCTTGTGAGCACAGTTTCCAGTTGTTGAAGGATAAGTTGACTACGGCTCCAGTTCTGACTCTTCCTGAAGGACCGGATGGTTATGTCATTTATTGTGATGCTACAGGAATTGGGCTAGGTTGTGTGTTGATGCAAGCATGGAAAAGTTATAGCTTATGACTCCCGACAGCTCAGAAAGCATGAAAAGAATTATCCCACTCATGATTTGGAGCTAGCAGCGGTGATTCATGCCTTGAAGATTTGGAGACATTATTTATATGGGATTCATGTTGATATTTATACGGATCACAAGAGTCTTCAATATATCTTTAAGCAGAAGGAGTTGAACCTACGGCAGAGGCGGTGGTTAGAGTTGCTAAAGGACTATGATATTGATATCTTGTACCACCCGGGAAAAGCCAATGTTGTGGCAGATGCTCTTAGCCGTAGATCCATGGGTAGCTTGACGGATGTGCAGCCAGATAGAAGAAAGATGGTTCGTGAGATACATAGGCTAGCGAGTCTTGGAGTCCGGTTGGCGGATTCGGGAGATAGCGGGGTTCTTATTCGGGATGTTGCGGAGTCCTCTATCGTGGAAGAGGTAAAGAGACGTCAGTATGAGGATCATGTTCTGGCCCGATATAGAGATGCAGCTCTCCAAAAGGGAAAGACTCTATTTGAGGTTACACCTGATGATGTGTTGAGGTATGAGGGCAGATTATGTGTACCTGATGTTGCAGGGCTACGACATCAGGTTATGGGAGAGGCACACAATGCCCATTATTCCATTCATCCAGGGTCGACGAAGATGTACCATGACCTTAGATGCTTGTATTGGTGGGATGGCATGAAAAGAGACATAACATAATTTGTTGCCCAGTGCCCGAATTGTCAGCAGGTTAAGATTGAGCATCAGAAGCCTGGTGGATTATTACAGGAGATCGAGATCCCGACTTGGAAGTGGGTATGATCAATATAGACTTCATTACAGGCTTACCTCGCACTCAGCGGAAGTGTGATTCCATATGGGTTATCGTGGATAGGCTGACGAAATCAACCCATTTTCTTCCAGTGAGGACTACTTACTCAGCTGAGGATTATGCTAGGATGTACATCAGGGAGATAGTGAGACTGCACGGGGTTCCCACATCTATTATATCAGACCGGGGAGCTCAGTTTACAGCTAACTTCTAGAGATCATTCCAGAATGGATTGGGGACATAAGTGAGTCTCAGCACATCATTTCACCCTCAGACGGACGGGCAGGCAGAGCGTACTATCCAGACATTAGAGGATATGCCGAGGGCCTGTATTATTGACTTCAGAGGTAGTTGGGATGACCATTTACTACTCATTGAGTTTTCTTATAACAACAGCTACCATTCTAGCATCCAGATGGCACCGTATAAGGCTTTATATGGGAGGAAGTGCAGGTCACCTATTGGTTGGTTTGATGTAGGTGAGACTAAGTTGATCGGCCCAGACATGGTTCAGCAAGCTGTTGATAAGGTGAAACTCATTCAGGAGAGGTTATTAGCAGCACAGAGTCGACATAAGTCATATGCTGATAATCGACGTCGACACTTAGAGTTTCAGGTTGATGATTGGGTGTTCCTAAAGGTGTCACCCATGAAGGGTGTGATGAGGTTTGGCAAGAAAGGGAAGCTTAGCCCAAGGTACATTGGGCCTTACCAGATCATTCGTAGGATAGGCAAGGTTGCCTATGAGTTGGATCTACCGCCTGATTTGGAAGCAGTACATCCAGTCTTCCATGTATCTATGCTGCGTAAGTGTATTGGTGATCCTTCCAGAGTCTTCCCAGTAGATGACGTCTAGGTGACAGAGGAGTTGTCCTACGAGGAAAGCCCCGTAGCCATACTTGATCGCCAGGTCAGGAGATTACGGACGAAGGATGTGGCTTCCGTTAAGGTATTGTGGAGGAACCACAATAGGGAGGAAATGACTTGGGAGGCCAGAGGATGAGATGAAGAAGAAGTATCCTCATTTGTTCCCTGTGCCTCCAGGTAATTCAATTCAACTCCCCATTTGATTATTGTAATTGGTGAATTGCATATGTGTGATATATTGTGGCCCTGTGTGGCATCTGTTGGTTTGATGAATATAGGCGGATAGGCATAGTTATAAAGGAGACTCTGCCGAAATTTTTATAGCATTAGACTTATTATGAACATTCGAGGACGAATGTTTCTGAGGAGGGAAGTATGTTACACCTCGTAAGATTTAGACGATAATTAAGAACGTCATTAAGGAAGTAAGATTCGGATATTGAATATAAGGAACGCTTACATATGTTAATACGGGAAATTAGTGTAAAAACGGATGTTATCCCGGAATAATTTTTCTTTAGTGCTATACACGTGACGACGAGAATTAATCCTAGTAGTTGAATTTATTCCAATGGAGTTATGGAATAGTATTGTATTATAAAATTATGACATTGAGGATACGAGGCTTATGAAATTCTCGGGAATTAAAAGAAGTGGGTTTGAGATTTATTAATTGAAGAACTTGGGGACCAAAGTGAAAAAAAGAAAAATCAATTTTTTTTTATAAACCTACACTTACCTCTTCATCTTCTTTCTAAACTTAACCAAAAAAATTCTCATTCTCTCCTCCAAGCTCAGCCAAAAAGACCCTCCACCCATACCCAATTTAAGATTTTTATCTTCTCTTCCTAGACTACATTTTCCACCAAAAATTAGAAACAAAACAACACCAAAAACAGTGGCAAAAACAACCACTTTGCTGGCTGAAATCGTAGCCCAGAAATTTCGAATTTTTGGGATGAAATTTTGGAAGAAAAACGTGTAGGGATGATGGCTTAACATTGTAGAACACTTGCATGTCAATTGGAGTTGAAGAAGTGAACAAAAAAGGGAAAGAAATACGAAAACAGTGGGGATTTTCGGACAAACCGTGGGCAGAAAATTGCGGACTGTTTTGGACGAATTTGAGGTATAAAAATTCTTCTTTCTATGATATAATTGGAATGCATGTTGTTAGAATTAAGGTAATGAATTTGTGTTAAGGAAAAATTGGAATTTAAGCATTGCATGTGACAATTTTGGGCTAGTTGCCAATTTGGGACAGATTTTGGTGTTGTTGGATTCGTTGGTTATTGTTGTTATTATTATCACTAATTGCATGATGAAATTGAAAGGAAACATTGATATTTAGTTGGAATTAGTTATATGGAAGTATTGAAATACGAAATTGGATTATAGGAATTAAGATAAGAGTTATGGAATTATGACATGTTGTGGCCAAGAACTTGCATGAAATTGTTGGACATGTTGTGATGTATATGGACTGTTTTAGGGACTGTTTTGTGGTGTTATAATTCTGAAAATTTAGTCAACATTATGCATGTTTAAGTGTGGTAATTGCTAATGATAGTCCTAAAGGAATAAGGGTGTAGAAAGGCGTAGAAAGGCTTCACATTCTACCCTCGTTGTTGTTGGAACATGGACTGTTTTGTGGGCTGTTTTTAAGGTGGATTAAGAGGCTAAATTTACATGAGAAGTGGGTGTGTAAATTCTCTTTATTGTTGTTTTGGTTGTGCCCTTAATTGGTGCTTGTTTATTGATGTTATTAGCTTCGTTTGGAAGTTGTGGAAACATGTATAAACATGTATAAACAGGGGAAGTGCTGCCCGAATTTTTATAGAATAAGAAGTCGTTATTCGATATAAAGTATTCTAGTGATCATAGAATTGACGAACGTATTACCATTATTATAGGTTGAAGTTCTAAATCGAGACGTACTCTAATATAGAGTTGATTAGTTCGTCTAAGAGGTATGTGAACTATTTCTTCTTTTTTTGGCATGATTTTTATTTAATGAAGGTACGACGGACGTACTTGATTCTTATACAATTTAATTCCTAAAGAGGATTGTTATGAGAAGTGCCTATGATTTTTCAGCATAGAGTTTATTATGACATTATTACAATGATTTTTTTGAGAGTCAGATGATAATTTTTACTTGCATATGGTTACTCATGATATCTACTCGTGCTAAGTGTTACTACTTCACCTCACCGAGTCCCGGGCCGGGTTACGTTCGTGCACAACCTTGCATTTTTCACCGAGACCCTCACTAGAGGGCCGGGTTACGTAGGATGGATCCATAGATGAGATATGACTTTACCGAGTCCCAGTATGGGCCGGGTTATGATATGATTCCACCGAGTCCCGCACTAGTGGTCCGGGTTACGTTATATATATATATATATATATATATATATATATATATGTATATGGACATGCACTCATGTTTTCTTGACTTGACTCTCATTTTTATAAGGCAACTGACTTCTATTGTTATGGCACAGTTGGATTTGAATCCTGATTTTTTATACTGATCTCTTGTTATCCATTGGCTACTTATGATCTCATTTGCAGTATTTCATGTTTACATACTCAGTACATTATTTTGTACTGACCCCCTTTCTTCGGGGGGTTGCGTTCATGCCCGCAGGTACAAGTGCTCAGTTTGGTGATCCACCGGTTTAGGTTCCTGCGCAGCTGTTTGGAAAGCTCCTTTGATCCAGAGCTTTACTATTTTTGTACGGAACCTTATATTTTTGATTTATGTATATTTAGGGGCACGATGGGGCCCTGTCCCGTCATATGTCGTTATCCTTCTTGTAGAGGTATGTAGACAGTTGTGGGTTGTACTGGTGTAAGGGTCAGAAATCTATTTCGGTCAGCCATATTATTGTACTCTATGTTGGGGGTGTTCCCGTGTATATGTGATATTATTTGTTGGCAGCCTTGTCGGCTTGCCTGTTATATTGTGTTGGCTAGTTGTGACTCCTCAGGAGGCAGGTACATTCGGGGGTAAAGGCAGCCTTGTCGGCTTGCCTACCCTAGCATATGTTGTTATTGCAGCGTTATGCTACCGGATTTCAGACTCATTAAGTGTTAGTTGGATTATGTGTGACATGTTAGTATAATGACGTCATTAGGGCGGTTAGTCGCGGCCCGTCGGGTCGGGTCGTGACACTCTTCCTTCCTATTCCATATCTTCAGCAAGTTCATTCATATTTGTTTTCTTCGTCAGGCTCAACCTATTGGCTTTGTAGCGTTGAGATTAAAGTGTTGTTTTATCTTGGGAGACTATTGCCCGCTAACGTAAAATCATATAGACGGGGCAATCTTGTCTTATGGACAGAGGGCAATCCCTCGACTCAACACACATTGTTGTAACCATCCAGATTTAGTTGTTTCTTGATTTTAGGTTATCAAGTTTCTAGACACAACAAGCTTGCGGCAGTTTTGAAGATTGGCCTATTTGTTCAACAAGATTCAATTTCTGAATATTGAATATTTGTTCATCCTTTCGAATACTTGTAATAGTTATTTACTTCCCGTACTGTTTTATAAAGTATAATAGAGTACCAACAATTTAAGACAAGATTGTATTGTATTACTATTAGTGTTCGAAAGATGTCGGTCAAAAGTTGTGTGACCAAATCTGGATATGGCTGTGGTTTTCTGCTTGAAGACAGTGATGATGATATTGTTGAAGTTCAACATGTTCATGGTGTCACCGCTCCCGAGAGTGGTGGGAACAAGCGCTCACGAGAGGTGAGGATGTCGGCGGGACAAGAGGAGAAGGTGAAGATGTGGTTCTATCTTGCAGCAGAAGGCCTATATCTGTCCCAGACAAAGAATTCAAAATTTGGATAAGTATTTTTCTTACTTGTCAAGAATAAAGATTAAATGATATCTGATTAAAAATGGATTAAAGTAAGGAGGAATATGAAAATAATTTATATTCCTTACGCTTTAAAATCAGAAGTTTAATTTTTTTTTTCCCGTTTAAAGATTGGACTTTGTAAACGACTTAAAAAGATTCGTTCTTTTAAGTGTAATGATTAAAAGTGTGTAAAGTATGTTCGCACATACGAGGGAGAAAGATCCACTGAATGTGCGAAAACTGTTACCACTCTTAAGTAAGCGCCAAGAATTATCTAGGCACCAATCATAACGGAAGAAGTCTAAAAGCTAAAGACGTTGAGCCTGTCACATTATTTGGCAGAAGATCCTTCATAGGATGATGTTGGACACTCAGTCATACAAAGCCTCCGGGCGACTGGAGTAGGCCAAAATTCCTTTGATATGATGATATTGGACACTCAGTCATATAAAGCCTCCGGGCGACTGGAGTGGGGCCAGAATTCATTTAATAGGAAAAGTAATGGACACCTAGTGTGGTGGGCCAGAGTTTCCAGGTCTTAAATGATCTGAAGGCCTAAAGAAAGGCAGAAAAGAAATTGGACACTCGGTCGCCAAAGCAACTGGAGTGGGCCAGAGTATCTAGATCACATATGATCCGGTTACGCCCTAACCACGGGCAAGAGGTTGTTCATGTGAAGCAACGCCACCTCTAAAGTAGAAGGGGTTGGAGAGGTTGTCCTCAATAGGACTTCAGGGAATGGGATCACTCTAAAATGAGGTGATACATGTCCCAAACTTAGTTTAAGGGACGTTGTTGGTCAAGCTGGTTTGAGACTAGTCAACAGGTCTGTAATAACTAAGAATGGTACAGTATATATGAAGCCAAATGAATGATATATTTGTAATCCGTGCATCTATGCCATCATAGATTAAGACACGTTAAATAGCAAGTCATTCAAAAGCTAACGATATTGAGATTGTTGCCTTCTGTCGACATAAACCCTCAAAATAAATGGGAGGTAGATGAAGAGGCAAAATTACCTTTCCAAATTCCGTCAAGGGAATAGCAAAAGAAGCACCGCTCTTCTGGAACTTAGTCACACCTACTTGGGTGATTTGAAGTTTATACAAAATAGAGGGGGGAGACAAGTACGTTGTAATCTTCATTGATGATGGTACAACGTATGGAATCCTTTGTTTGTTGAAAAGCAAAGATGAAGTTTGTGAAGCGGATAAGCGCTACAAAGCAGAAGTTGGAAATCAACTAAGCCTATGGATTGCGAAATTCGTAGTGATAGAAGGGGAGAATGTGAAGCATCGTTCATTAAACGACTGTTCATTTCTCACCTCAGTCCAACGATGTTAGCCAAACGCAAAATCGTATGCCCAAATTATGTGGGGGGGGGGGGGGGTTTGGTAAAAGTTGGAATACTGAAACAGGTCAAGTTGTACCTATGATGATCGCCAATAATAGTAGTGATGATCGCCTCTTGGCTTCAAAGAATGCTGAATTCTTTGAAGATAGCTTTCCTTGGAAAAAGGAAAAAAGAGTAATTGCTCAAGGTTAACAAGAACCCGCGAGGGCCTGACTGTCCGGAACTAGACGTTCCGTATCTACAGGACTCGAAAGTTGCTGGCTATCCGGAACTTAATATTCCAGATCTGCAGAACTCATGGATTCTAGATGTTGAACCGAGACGGAGCAAAGAAGGGGACAAAGACTTGTTCCAGTCCTTCTAGCTTGTATGGTTGAGAATGAACCATGGACAATTGACAAATAATTGTCTTTTCCAGAAGCGCTGCTTTGGAAAGAAGCTAAAGAGAGAAATATATTCCATCATATAGAACCATACGTGTGTAATGGTTGATCTTCCTCCGGGAAAAGAACCTTTGGGTTGTAAAATGTGCTCATCTGTTAGTAGCTTAACATCCAAGGCCATTGTAGTCTTGCGTGGCATGGATGTTGAACTAGCCTTCCCAATCGGAGAGTTGGAAGAAGAGAATCAGAGTTGGTTTGCTGGACTGTTGGGCTTCTTCCTCAACTTTCATTTTGGTCCCTGAAATGTTTACATTTTGGTCCTGAAAGTTTTAGATAAAACAGAAACAATAAATCTGACCACAGAAACATTAACTCTGAAGTTAGAAAGTCATATTGAAACAAAGTCTCAATATGAAAGATATGGGTATCACATATGACATCTTAGGAATTGGATTTCTAAGACATCTAACGGACTGGTCGATAGCTGACAGTCTCGTTGAAGCCACCAATGGATATGAATCATAGAACTGATTGGAATCATGGTGCACCCATAGACAAGGAGCGATACGCTCAGGTCACGTGTAGTTCAATGTATTGTACACACTACAACCGACCTGGTATCGACCTACAAAGCAGATCAATTGAACTAAGGTTCACTGATGATTTTAATACATGATCGGTAGAAGGCGTTAAGTCGGATATGACGATATCTGAATTATTCGCTTATCTACGGATTATAGTATTCTGGATGTCCAGCGGTTCTGGGAGAACACAGTGATGCAAATTGGACATCAGATCTGAAGAACACCAAAGCCACAAGTAAATGTGTATGATGGGTCTTGGAAAATCCTATAAGCAAACTTGCATCGGCCGATTCATGATCGAATCGGAGTTTATCGCTTTATACAAAGCATGAAAGAAGTTGAGTAACTTCACAGCTCCTTAGAGGACATCCCTTATTGGGAGAAATCCGTGTCTTCAGCAGTTATACATTGTGGCTAGCCGGTCGGCTTCAGGAAGGACACAGATGATGGCGTCTGGACATATCTGTCAGGATCTGTCGGAGACATAAGACCGTATGGCAGTTGATCATCACGAGTATCACATCCTTGTTTACTAACTAAGGGACTACCTGGAGATCAAGTGTTCTGCCTGTCTAGGAGAATGAGCTTAAAACCCAAACAATACGAACCTTTGCGGTGGTAACCCAACCATACTGATTGGAGATCCCAAGAATTTGGTTCAATGGGAAAACTAAGCGGCAAAATGTTCAGTTGAGCTCTTCGGTGGAAGCAATAACACCTTGGATGATGATTTCTGTAGAGAAACATGAATCCAAAGATGTTCCCGCGATAGACATTAAAGTGCTACCTGCATGGTGGGTAAAGGTTAAGCTTCCAAACCTTTAAAAGATCCTCAAACGGTTGAGGTTAAGGTTGGGGAAACTTTTCATGATTCCTAACACTTGAGAAGTGGGGTATAGCAGGATACCTTGTAGGAGATCACCTATTTAAGTGCGAGGATGGCCGTCTCAAATGAACGCACTTAAGAATCTAAGTGTGTCCATGGCCACAACGGACAGAAACGTAAGAAGGAAAATGAATAAGAAGAGTTATTGTGTTGGTATCATTGTCTTGGCTTACACTAAACACTGACGGTTCAAGACATCACGTTCACCGCGCAGTAAGTAAGTCCGATAGTATTCAACAAGGGAAGGTTCAAGACGGAAGCTACCTCTCCTGATGCAATATTTTTTCACTGAAAGATTGTTGAAATGTAGGCACCTTGTGTGTGCGCCACAATCTCTCTTTCATATAGGGGATTGTTGGAAATTTGCCTTTGGCGGGGAGATGCGTCCACCCATCTTTGATGAATTAAATACTAGTGTTCCGCATGTTGGAGACCTTGTCTCTTCGCACATGCATGATCTACGAAGTGAGTAGATGACCGTAGGGCTAAGAATCATCAAATTTCGTTAAGAAATGAAAGAGATATTGGTCCACGAAGTAAGGTGTTTAAGGCATGGAAATGTGGTGTGGGACAAATCTACCACATCGGTGGGAATAGGAAGAATTGCTCTCTATATAAGTCTCTAATGTGGTAAAGGATTTGGGACCCCAAGGGGTATCCCATGTGTTTAAAGGAGGGAGGACCTAGATGTGCTTGGGTTCAAGGCTAAGCCCACACGCGCGCTGCCGCCGCCCGCCCGTCCCGTCCGGTCGTGGGCTGTTGGCTGTGGGGACTTTCTGATATTATCTTTTTGGACCAGAGAACTTTGCCAGATGTACAGTTTGATCCCTGAAGTTTCATATGTACAGTTTGGACCTGAATTCTTTCATATGTAGAGATATTTACAGTTTGGTCCCCAGAGTTTCTGGAAAGTTGGTTCTGCCTTCGTTGGAACTATTTTTTGAGGCATTAATCAGCCATTACTTGGCTGATTAACTCCTCCATTAACAACCCATTACTTGGGCAGTTGGGCAGCCTCTTTCAATGGCCATTAACAACCATTACTTGTCTGTTTTAATGCCCTCCCTTAATGGCCATTACAGCTTTGTTTGTGGCTGTTGGGCAGCCCCTCTTCCTTGCTATATATTGAGCATTCTTTGGCTCAATTCAGTGACGGGAAAGACAGCAATATAGCACTGGAAAACAACGAAAACAGATGATAAAAACCACTGCAAAACAGTGGTGAAAAACTGCAAAACCAGTGACGAAAATCAGTGACCAAACCCTCACATATACACAAGATATACACTACAGAGACACTATATACACAGAGACAAAAGAGAAGAGTAGACAGAAACTCTTCCTTCCTATTCCATATCTTCAGCAAGTCGATTCATATTTGTTTTCTTCGTCAGGCTCAACCTATTGGCTTTGTAGCGTTGAGATTAAAGTGTTGTTTTATCTTGGGAGACTATTGCCCGCTAACGTAAAAGCATATATACGAGGCAATCTTGTCTTAAGGACAGAGGGAAATCCCTCGACTCAACACACAATGTTGTAACCATCCAGATTTAGTTGTTTCTTGATTTCAGGTTATCAAGTTTCTAGACACAACAAGTTTGCGGCAGTTTTGAAGATTGGCCTATTTGTTCAACAAGATTCAATTTCTGAATATTGAATATTTGTTCACCCTTTCGAATATTTGTAATAGTTATTTACTTCTCGTACTGCTTTATAAAGTATAATAGAGTACCAACATGATATGCATTATGCAAACGGAAAGAATTAAAGGAAACAGTTCCGTCCACTTAAAAACTAGGAGTACTATGCATGAAATTTGAAATGGACAAGAGGGGAGACAGAAATTTATACTACTGGCATTGTTGAGGAAAGTCTGCAAATAATTTAATTAAAGTTAGGCCTTTTGAAGCAAAAAAGTTTTGAGAAGGACTTTTTGCCATTTAAGTTGAAGAAAAGAAAAATCATACAGGATTATAAAAAAGAGAAAAGAACCTTTTCTTACGAGATCAAAAGGGTTCTCTAAATATGATACTCCATTCGTATCAATTTATATGATGTAGTTTGACTGACATAGAGTTTAAGAAATAAATGAAGACTTTTGAGTTTTATGGTTTAAAATTAGTCAAAGATATTTGTGTGGTTATAAATCATTTCGTTAAACGTAAACAATAGTAAAATTTAAAGTTAAAATGTTGTCAAATAAGAAAATGTGTTATTATTTTTTAGACTGACTAAAAAGGAAAGTGTATCATATAAATTAAGATAGAAGGAGTATTTCATTAGGATGAGAGATTATCTCAAGTTTTAAATAACTTTTAAATAAAATAGAACTTTTCCGGCCAAAAAATTATCAGACAATGGCAAATATGACTTCAAATGGTAAGTAGTGAAAATTGAGAGTTTATGATTAGAAAAATTAGATAGATGACTTTTCCCACAATAATACTATAAGAGGGGTTATTTGGTTTGAAATCAGGACATCCCAAAATTATAATCAGGATTATAACTTGGATTCTACCTTTTATACGAGATAAATTATCTAGATTGTAGTCTTAATTTTAATTTCGGTTTTAGCTAACACCTCCAACCAAACATGGGATAATAATCCAAATTTAAAACGGGATAATCCACCTAATTCCTAAAACCAAACGGCCACCAAGTTCAATGGCCTTCTGTATACTTAATCCAAAAATTTATAACCACAGATTGAATTCCTTAAGTCCAACCGCCTACTAAATACCTCTAAAATGAAAAAGACCCTTCTTTTAAAAGACAATGGAGTAGGCGTTTGGCCATAGAAATCAAAAACATTTTTCCCTTTTGTTTTAGAATTTTTGAAGTTGGAGTTAGAGTTGTGTTTGGCCATAGTTTTTACAAATAATATTTTGTTGTTGAAATGTACTTTTTCAACAAGGTTTTAGTTGTGAAAAAAAAAGTTTTGGTAGTTTTTCAAATTATTTGAAATTTTCATGGCCAAACATCATTTTTTTTAAAAAGGAAAAAATATTCCGAAAAAATAATAATATAATTCTTATGGCCAAACAGATCCTCGGAATTACCCTGGTTATGTCAGTTGCTAGTTCGGAACTCCTGTTGGCTTAAACTGAACTGTGATACCTGTTGTGTCGGCGGAAAAAATTAGCAACAAATATTTACATTATATTAATAAATGCAGAACATGTATATTACTATATGAATAAAATACTGTTTAATATAATAATTGGAGGGGTCTTTAATTTTATACACAGGAAGTTTTTGCAGATACATTGAAGCCAAGGTCGTCAAATGAAGAAATTCCCTTTTTTGTTCAATGAAGAAACTACCTCAACATGAATGAAATCTTCACCTTTCTACTCATAAGGGATAAAATTAGATGGGTAAATCTCCTCCGTCTCAATTTATGTGACACTATTTTCTTTTTAGTTTGTTAAAAAAAAGTCATATTTGATTATTTGACAAATATTTAATGATACCATTCCTATTTTATCCTTGTTGGATCTCACTTAATTTTAAAAATATACCTATTAGGAAGAAAAGTCAACAAAAGTAAGCACTAAAGTAAAAACAATTTAGTAAACATAATAAAGTCTTCTTTTATTTTTTAAACTTCGTACCCAGTCAATAATGTCAAATAAATTAGAACGGATGAAGTAATAAACAATTGTAGGATGTAGCTTTTTAAGAGGACATGATAATAACTAGCTAGGTCCAAAAAATGGCATACGATAACCACAATTACGTAAAAATGCAACTAATACTTAAAGGGAAAGCAAAGCAAATTAACAGTCAATTTTTTTTGATAGTTGGCCTACTGATTAGATTTCTTAAAACAAATAGAAAATTAGAAAAGTTGGAGTTGTTGGTACTCTATTGTACTTTATAAAGAAGTACGGGAAGTAAATAACTATTAAAAGTATTCAAAAGGGTGAACAAATATTCAATATTCAGAAATTGAATCGTTGTTGAACAAATAGGCCAATCTTCAAAACTGCCGCAAGCTTGTTGTGTCTTGAATCTTGATAACCTGAAATCAAGAAACAACTAAATCTGGATGGTTACAACGTTGTGTGTTGAGTCGAGGGACTGCACTCTGTCCTTAAGACAAGATTGCCCCGTAAATATGCTTTTACGTTAGCGGTCAATAGTCTCCCAAGATAAAACAACACTTTAATCTCAACGCTATAAAGCCAATAGGTTGAGCCTGACGAAGAAAACAAATATGATTCGACTTGCTGAAGATATGGAATAGGAAGGAAGAGTTTCTCTTTACTCTTCTCTTTTGTCTCTGTGTATATAGTGTGTCTCTGTAGTGTATATCTTGTGTATATGAGGGTGTTTGCTCAGTGATTTTCGTGACTGGTTTGCAGTGTTTCTGCTCACTGTTTTGTGTGCAATATTGCTGTTTTCCAGTCTATATTGTTGTCTGTTTTTCATCACTGAATTGAGCCAAGGGAGGCTCAATATATAGCAAGAGGAGGAGCTGATCAACTGCCCAAAACATGGCTGTTAATGGCCATTAGGAGGGCATTAAACAGCCAAGTAATGGTTGTTAAAGGCCATTGAAGAAGGCTGCCCAACTGCCCAAGTAATGAGCTGTTAATGGAGGAGTTAATCAGCCAAGTAATTGCTGATTAATGCCTCAAAAAACAGTTCCAACGGAGGCAGAACCAACTTTTCAGAAACTTTGGGGATCAAACTGTAAATTTTGAATCTTCAGGGACCAAACTATACATATGAAAGAATTCAGGTCCAAACTATACATCTGGCAGAGTTCTCTGCTCCAAAAAGATAATATCAGAAAGTCCCCGTGGCCCGTGGCCGAGATCGGACCGGACGGGCGGGCGGCGGTGGCGCGCGGCGGTGGCGCGCGTGTGGGCTTAGCCATGAACCCAAGTACATCTAGGTTCTCCCTCCTTTAAACACATGGGATACCCCTTGGGGTCCCAAACCCTTTACCAATTAGAGACTTATATAGAGAGCAATTCTTCCTATTCCCACCGATGTGGTAGATTTGTCCCACACCACATTTCCATGCCTTAAACACCTTACTTCGTGGACCAATATCTCTTTCATTTCTCAACGAAATTTGACGATTCTTGGCCCTACGGTCATCTACTCACTTCGTAGATCATGCATGTGCGAAGAGACAAGGTCTTCAACATGCGGAACACTAGTGTTTAATTCATCAAAGATGGGTGGACGCATCTCCCCGCCAAAGGCTAATTTCCAACAATCCCCTCTATGAAAGAGAGATTGTGGCGCACACACAAGGTGCCTACATTTCAGCAATCTTTCAGCGAAAAGATATTGCATCAGGAGAGGTAGCTTTCGCTTTGAACCTTCCCTAGTTGAATACCATCGGACTTACTTACTGCGCGGTGAACGTGATGTCTTGAACCGTCAGTGTTTAGTGTAAGCCAAGACAACGATATCAACACAATAACTCTTCTTATTCATTTTCCTTCTTACGTTTCTGTCCGTTGTGGCCGTGGACACACTTGGATTCTTAAGTGCGTTCATTTGAGGCGGCCATCCTCGCACTTAAATAGGTGATCTCCTACAAGGTATCCTGCTATACCCCACTTCACAAGTGTTAGGAATCATTAAAAGTTTCCCCAACCTTAACCTCAACAGTTTGAGGATCGTTAAAGGTTTGGAAGCTTAACTTTTACCCACCATGCAGGCATCAGTTTAATGTCTATCGCGGGAACAACTTTGGATTTATGTTTCCGTATAGAAATCATCATCCGAAGTGCTTCTTGCTTCCACCGAAGCGCTCAACTGAACCTTTTGCCGCTTAGTTTTCCCATTGAACCAAATTCTTGGGATCTCCAATCAGTATGTGGGTTTCCACTGCAAAGGTTCGTAATGTTTGGGTTTTAAGCCCATTCCCCTAGACAAGCAGAACACTTGATCTCCGGGTAGTCCCTTAGTTAGTAAATAAGGAAATGACACTCGTGATGATCAACTGCCATACGGTCTTATGTCTCCGACAGATCTTGATAGATATGTCCAGACGCCGTCATCTGTGTCCTTCCTGAAGCCGACCGGCTAGCCATAGTGTATAAATGTTGAAGGCACGAGTTTCTCCCAATAAAGGACGTCCTCTAAGGAGTCATGAAGCGATAAACTCCGATCCCATCATGAATCGGTCGATGCAAGTTTGCTTAGAGGATTTTCCAAGACCCACCATACACATTTACTTGTGGCTTTGGTGTTCTCTAGATCTGATGTCCAGTTTGCATCTTGTGTTCTCCCGAACCGCGGACACCTGAATACTATAATCCGTAGATAAGCGAATAATTCAGATATCATCATATCCGACTTAACGCCTTCTACCGATCATGTATTAAAATTATCAGTGAACCTTAGTTCAACTGATCTGCTTTGTAGGACGATACCAGGTAGGTTGTAGTGTGTACAATACATTGAACTATACGTGACCTGAGCATATCGCTCCTTGTTTATGGGTGCACCATATTTCCAATTAGTTCTATGATTCATATCCATTGGTGGATTCAACGAGACTGTCAACTATCGACCAGTCCGTTAGATGTCTTAGAAATCCAATTCCTAAGATGTCATCTGTGATACCCATATCTTTCATATCGAGACTTTGTTTCAATATGACTTTTACTTTCGATCGTTGATTCTCCAACTCGTTGGCTTTCTAACTTCGAGTCAATGTTTCGTGGTCGATTCATTGTTTCTATTTTATCTGAGACTTTCAGGACCAAAATGTAAACATTTCAGGGACCAAAATGAAAGTTCAGGAAGAAACACAACAATCCAGCAAACCAACTCTGATTCTCTTCTTCCAACTCTCCGGTTGGGAAGGCTAATTCAATATCCATGCCACGCAAGATTGCAATGGCCCAGGATGTTAAGGTACTCGCAGGGGCGCACATTTTACAACCCAAAGGTTCTTTTCCGGAGGAAGATCAATCATTACACAAGTATGGTTCTATATGATGTAATCTATTTCTCTCTTTAGCTTCTTTCCAAAGCAGCGCTTTTGGAGATAACAATTATTTGTTAATTGTCCATGGTTCGTTCTCAACCATACAAGCTACAAGGTATGGAACAAGTCTTTGTCCCCTCTTTGCTCCGTCTCGGTTCAACGTCTAGAATCCCTGAGTTCTGTAGATCTGGAATATTAAGTTCCGGATAGCCAGCAACTTTCGAGTCCTGTAGATACGGAACGTCTAGTTCTGGACAGTCAGGCCTTCGCGGGTTCTTGTTAACCTTGAGCAATTTCTCCTTTTTCCCTTTTCAAGGAAAGTTATCTCCAAAGAATTCAGCATTCTTTGATGCCAAGAGGCGATAAGCACTACAGTTATTTGCAGATCCAGTGGATGTGCAATCTACACTCTTAGGTACAACTTGACCTGTTTCAGTATTTCAACTTTTACCAAGCCACCCCACATAATTTGGGCGTACGACTTTGCGTTTGGCTAACACCGTTGGACTGAAGTGAGTAATGAGCAGTCGTTTGATGAACGATGCTTCACATTCTCCCCCTCTATCACTACGAATTTCTCAATCCGTAGGCTTAGTTGATTTTCAACTTCTGCTTTGTAGCGCTTATCCGCTTCAAGAACTTCATCTTTGCTTTTCAATAAACAAAGGATACAATATGTTGTACCATCATCAATGAAGGTCATAACGTACTTGTCTCCCCCCTCTATTTTGTATAAACTTCAAATCACCCTAGTAGGTGTGACTAAGTTCTAGAGGAGCGGTGCTTCTTTCGCTATTCCCTTGACGGAATTTGGAAAGGTGATTTTGCCTCTTCGTCTACCTCACATTCATTTTAAGGGTTTATTTTGACAGAAGGCAACAATCTCAATATCGTTAGCTTTTGGATGACTTGCTATTTAAGGTGTCTTAATCTATGATGGCATAGATGCACGGATTACAAATATATCATTCATTTGGCTACAGACATACTGTACCATTCTTAGTTATTACAGACCTGTTGGACTAATCTCAAACCAAGCTTGACCAACGGCGTCCCTTAAACCAAGTTTGGGACATGTATCACCTCATCTTAGAGTGATCTCATTCCCGAAGTCCTATTGAGGACAACCTCTCCAACCCCTTCTACTTTAGAGGTGGCGTTGCTTTACATGAACAACCTCTTGCCCATGGTTAGGGCGTAACCGAATCATATGTGATCTAGATACTCTGGTCCACTCCAGTTGCTTTGGCAGACTGAGTGTCCAATTTCTTTTCTGCCTTTCTTTAGGCCTTCAGATCATTTAAGACCTGGAAACTTTGGCCCACCACACTAGGTGTCCATTACTTTTCCTATGAAATAAATTATGGCCCCACTCCAGTCGCCTAGAGGCTTTATATGAGTGAGTGTCCAATATCATCATATCAAAGGAATTTTGGCCCACTCCAGTCGGCCCGGAGGCTTTGTATGACTGAGTGTCCTATATCATCCTATAAAGGATCTTCTGCCAAATAGTGTGACAGGCTCAACGTCTTTAACTTTTAGACTTCTTCCGTTATGATTGGTGCCCAGATAATTCTTAGCGCTTACTTAAGAGTGGTAAGAGTTTTCGCACAGTTAGTGGATCTTTCTCCATCATATGTGCGAACATACTTTACACACTTTTAATAATTACACTTAAAAGAACGGATCTTTTTAAGTCGTTTACAAAATCCAATCTTTAAACGGGAAAGAAGAAGAGATTAAACATCTGATTTTAAAGTGTAAGGAATATAAATTATTTTCATATTCCTTCTTACTTTAATCCATTTTTAATCAGACATCATTTAATCTTTATTCTTGACAAGTAAGAAAAATACTTATACCAATTTCGGATTCTTTGTCTGGGACAGATATAGGCCTTCTGCTGCAAGATAGAACCACATCTTCAACCTTCTCCTCTTGTCCCAGTTGACATCCTCAGGCTCTCGTGAGCGCTTGTTCCCACTATTCTCGGGAGCGGTGATACCATGAACATGTTGAATTTCAACAATATCATCATTACTGTCTTCAAGCAGAAAACCACAGCCATATCCAGATTTGGTCACACAACTTTTGACCGACATCTTTCGAACACTAATAGTAATACAATACAATCTTGTCTTAAGTTGTTGGTACTCTATTGTACTTTATAAAGCAGTACGGGAAGTAAATAACTATTACAAGTATTCAAAAGGGTGAACAAATATTCAATATTCAGAAATTGAATCTTTGTTGAACAAATAGGCCAATCTTCAAAACTGTCGCAAGCTTGTTGTGTCTTGAATCTTGATAACCTGAAATCAAGAAACAACTAAATCTGGATGGTTACAACGTTGTGTGTTGAGTCGAGGGACTGCCCTCTGTCCTTAAGACAAGATTGCCCCGTATATATGCTTTTACGTTAGCGGTCAATAGTCTCCCAAGATAAAACAACACTTTAATCTCAACGCTACAAAGCCAATAGGTTGAGCCTGACGAAGAAAACAAATATGACTCGACTTGCTGAAGCTATGGAATAGGAAGGAAGGGTTTCTCTTTACTCTTCTCTTTTGTGTCTGTGTATATAGTGTATATGAGGGTGTTTGCTCAGTGATTTTCGTGACTGGTTTGCAGTGTTTCTGCTCATTGTTTTGTGTGCAATATTGCTATTTTTCCAGTCTATATTGATGTATGTTTTTCGTCACTGAATTGAGCCAAGGGAGGCTCAATATATAGCAAGAGGAGGGGCTGATCAACTGCCCAAAACATGGCTGTTAATGGTCATTAGGAGGGCATTAAACAGCCAAGTAATGGCTGTTAAAGGCCATTGAAGAAGGCTGCCCAACTGCCCAAGTAATGGGGTGTTAATGGAGGAGTTAATCAGCCATGCCTCAAAAAACAGTTCCAACGGAGGCAGAACCAACTTTTCAGAAACTCTGGGGACCAAACTGTAAATTTTGAAACTTTAGAGACCAAACTGTACATATGAAAGAATTCAGGTCCAAACTGTATATCTGACAGAGTTCTCTGGTCCAAAAAGATAATATCAGAAAGTCCCCATGGCCCGTGCCCGAGACCGGACCGGACGGGCGGGCGGCGTCGTGTGGGCTTAGCCATGAACCCAAACACATCTAGGTCCTCCCTCCTTTAAACACATGGGATACCCCTTGGGGTCCCAAACCCTTTACCAATTAGAGACTTATATAGAGAGCAATTCTTCCTATTCCCACCGATGTGGTAGATGTTGGGAGATTTGCTCTATGGTACTTTATAAAGCAGTACGGGAAGTATTTAACTATTACAAGTATTCGAAAGGATAAACAAAGATTTCAATAATATTTTCGACTAGAAATCTGAAAATTACAATATAACAACAAAACCGAAATTACGATTTTGTTGAAGACCGAAAAATGGAAAGCGGTTTATCGAGTCGAGTGTGGCACTCTGTCCTTAAGACAATATTGCCCCGTATGTATCCTTTATACGTCCCTGGACAATTTGTCTCCCAAGATAAAACAAAGCAATGGAACCCTTGAGCAAAGGAAACTCAAGAGCTACCGTGAAGAATATTGAGTAACGAAATGATGCTTGGAAGTTGTAGGAAGAAAACTATTTCGGTTGTGTATTTTCGTGAGCTTTTTGAACTGTTATTTTTCTGTTCTTTTGTAGTACTCAACAATGGTGTAAGGGTGTGTTTATATAGGTGAGGGAGGGGCTGAAAACTGCCTCCATAATAGCCAAATAATGGCCATTATGGAGGTAGTAAAGTCACCAACATAAATGGTGAAAGAACCAACGGATTTGGCCATTATAGGAGGAGTAATTCAGCCAAAATAAATGGCTGAATTGAGTGCTTGACGTTTCTGTTTTGACCATCGAAATTCTGAACTTCAAGGACCAAACTGTACATCTTGAAACTTCAGGGACCAAACTGTACATCTTGAAACTTCTGGGACCAAACAATACATCTGAAAGAGTTCTGGTTCAAACTGTACGTCTGAAACTTCTGGGATCAAACTGTACTTCTGGCAAAGTTTTCTGGCCCAAAAAGATAATATCAGAAGGCCCACAGCCCACAGCCCACGGCCCGTGACCCGTGAACCCGTGAACCCGAGAACCCGGAACTCGGAACTCGGAACCGGAACCGGACCGGACGGGCGGGCGGCGGCGGCGCGCGTGTGGTCTTTCCTCGAACCGAAGCACATCTAGGTCCTCCCTCCTTTAAACACATGGGATACCCCTTGGGGTCCCAAACCCCAAACCAATTTCAAGTATTATATACACAACAATTCTTTCTTCCTCTACCGATGAGGGAGAATTGATCACACACCACACTTTTCCATGCTTCAAACACCTTACTTCGTGAACCAATATCTCTTTCATTTCTCAATGAAATTTGACGATTCTTGGCCCTATGGTTATCTACGTACTTAGTACATCATGCATGTGTGAAGAACCGGATTCTCCAACATACGTAACACTAGTGTTTAAGCCGTTAAAGTTGGTCGGTCGCAACTCCCGCCAAAGGCTAATTTCCAACAATCTCCTCTTGAAAGAGATTTTGGCGCACTCACATGGTGTCTTTTCATTTCCAGCAATATTTCAGCGGACCGATGTTGCATAAGGAGAGGTAGCCTCAGCTTTGAACCTTCCATAGTTGAATACCATCGGACTTACTTACTGCGCGGTGAACGTGATGTCTTGAACCGTCAGTGTTTAGTGTAAGCCAAGACAACGGTACCAACACAACAAATTCCCTTACTCTCTTCTTCGTAATGTTTTGTCCGTTTTGGCCATGGACAACGTCTTGGATTCTTAAGTGCGTTCAATTTGAGGCGGCCCGTCCTCGCACTTAAATAGGTGGTCTCCTACAAGGTATCCTGCTATACCCCACTTCACAAGTGTTAGGAACCATTAAAAGTTTCCCAAAGACCTAACCTCAACTCGTTGAGGATCATTACGAGTTTTGAAAACTTAACCTTTACCCATACCTGCAGATAGCACTTAACGTCTATCACGGGAACGGCTTTGGATTTGGTGTTTCTTTTCGAAATCACTATCCGAAGTGCTCATGCTTCGACCGAAGCGATCAACCGAACCTTTACAACTTAGTTTTCCCATTGAACCAAATTACCGGGATCTCCGGTTCGTAAGGTTGGGTTTCCACTGTATTGGTCCGTATATTTTGGGTTTTAAGCCCATTCCCCTAGACAGGCAGAACGCTTGATCTCTGGGTAGTCCCTTAGTTTGTAAACAAGGAAGTGACACCCGTGATGATCAACTACCATACGGTCTTATGTCTCCGACAGATCGTGACAGATATGTCCAGACGCCGTCATCCGTGTCCTTCCTAAAGCCGACCGGCTAGCCACGATGTAGAACTCGTCGAAGGCACGGGTTTCTCCCAATAAGGGACGTCCTCTAATGAGTCGTGAAGCTACTCAACTTCTTTCATGCTTTGTATAAAGCGATAAACTCCGATACCATCATGAATCGGTCGATGCAAGTTTGCTTAGAGGATTTTCCAAGACCCACCATACACATTTACTTGTGACTTTGGTGTTCTTCGGATCCGATGTCCGGTTGCATCACCGTGTTCTCTCAGAACCGCTGGACATCCGAATACTATAATCCGTAGATAAGCGAATAATTCGAGATATCGTCATATCCGACTTAACGCCTTCTATTGATCATGTATTAAGATCATCGGTGAACCTTAGTTCAATCGATCGTTTGTTGGACGATACTGGTCGGTTGTAGTGTGTACAATACATGAACTACACGTGACCCGAGCATATCGCTCCTTGTCTATGGGTGCACCTTGATTCCAATCAGTTCTATGATTCATATCTATTGGTGGCTTCAACGAGACTCGTCAACTATTGACCAGTCCATTAGATGTCTTAGAAATCCAATTCCTAAGAAGTCATCTCGTGATACACATATCTTTCATATCGAGACTTTGTTTCAATATGATTTTCACTCTCAGACCGTTGGTTTTCCAACCGTTGGCTTTCTAACTTCGAGCCAATGTTTCGTGGTCGATTCATTGTTTTCGTTTTATCCGAAACTTTCAGGACTAAAATGTAAACATTTCAGGGACCAAACTGAAAGTTCAGGAAGAAGCCCAACAGTTCAGCAAACCAACTCTGATCCTCTTCTTCCAACTCTCCAGTTAGGAAGGCTGTTTCAACATCCATGCCACGCAAGACTGCAATGGCCCAAGATGTTAAGCTACTCACAGGGGAGCACTTGTACAAGTAGCCGAGGCTTTGAACTCGTCAGTAGATCCATCTACTTTGTACTCACTTTTGAGTATCCTTTTTCACAACCCAAAGGTTCTTTTCCCGGAGGAAGATCAACCATTACTCAAGTATGATTCTTTATGAGGAAATCTATTTCTCTCTTTGTAGCTTCTTTCCAAAGCAGCGCTTTTGGAGATGACAATTATTTATTAATTGTCCATGGTTCGTTCTCAACCATACAAGCTAAAAGGTATGGAACAAGTCTTTGCCCCCTCTTTGCTCCTTCTCGGTTCAACATCTAGAATCCCTGAGTTCTGCAGATCTGGAATATTAAGTTCCGGATAGACAGCAACTTTCGAGTCCTGTAGATACGGAACGTCCAGTTCCGGACAGTCAGGCCCTCGCGGGTTCTTGTTAACCTTGAGCAATTACTCCTTTTTCCTTTTTCAAGGAAAGCTATCTTAAAAGAATTCAGCATTCTTTGATGCCAAGAGGCGATCAGCACTACTGTTATTTACAGATCCAGTGGATATGCAATCTACAGTCTTAGGTCGAACTTGACCTGTCTCGGTAGTCCAACTTCTACCAAGCCATCCCACATCACAACTTTGTATGTGAGATCATTTCCATGTCTCACACGGAGAGTTATCCTTATCCTTATGCGGAGTTCTGTTGAGAATCGCATTAGCGGTAAGGATCGCCTTGCCCTACATAATTTAGGCGTACGGGTTTGCGCTTGGCTAACACCGTTAGACAGAGGTGAGTAATGAGCAGTCGTTTAATGAACGATGCTTCACATTCTCCCCCTCTATCACTACGAATTTCTCAATCCGTAGGCTTAGTTGATATTCAACTTCTGCTTTGTAGCGCTTATCCGCTTCAACAACTTCATCTTTGCTTTTTAACAAACAAAGGATTCCATACGTTGTACCATCATCAATGAAGATCACAACGTACTTGTCTCCCCCCTCTATTTTGTATAAACTTCAAATCACCCAAGTAGGTGTGACTAAGTTCTAGAGGAGCAGTGCTTCTTTCGCTATTCCCTTGACGGAATTTGGAAAGGTGATTTTGCCTCTTCATCTACCTCACATTTATTTTGAGGGTTTATGTCGAAGAAGGCAACAATCTCAACATCGTTAGCTTTTGAATGACTTGCTATTTAACGTGTCTTAATCTATGATGGCATAGACGCACGGATTACAAATATATCATTCATTTGGCTACAGACATACTGTACCATTCTTAGTTATCACGGCACTGTTGGACTAATCTCAAACCACTTGACCAACGGCGTCCCTTAAACCAAGTTAGGAATATGTATCACCTCATCTTTGAGTGATCCCAATCCATGAAGTCCTATTGAGGACAACCTCTCCAACCCCTTCTACTTTAGAGGTGGTGTTGCTTCACATGAACAACCTCTTACCCGTGGTTAGGCGTAACCGGATCATATGTGATCCAGATATTCTCGGCCCACTCCGGTTGCTTTGGCGATCGAGTGTCCAATTTCTTTTCTCGCCTTTTCTTTAGGCCTTCGATCATTTAAGACACGGAAACCGTGGCCCACCTTACTAGGTGTCCATTACTTTTCCTATGAAATGAATTTCGGCACCACTTCGCCGA
Source organism: Anisodus tanguticus (assembly GCA_034509755.1). Classification (NCBI taxonomy): domain Eukaryota; kingdom Viridiplantae; phylum Streptophyta; class Magnoliopsida; order Solanales; family Solanaceae; genus Anisodus; species Anisodus tanguticus. Next base: position 18,802,540 of record CM067551.1, on the reverse strand, counting down.
TCCCGGAGGCTTTATATGACCGAGTGTCCAATATCATCATATCAAAGGAATTTTGGCCCACTCCAGCCGCGCCGAGGCTTTTTATGACCGAGTGTCCAATATCATCCTATGAAGGATCTTCGCCAAATAGTATGACAGCTCAACGTCTTTAGCTTTTAGTCTTCTTCCATTATGATTGGTGCCCGAGATAATTCTTGGCGCTTACTTAAGAGTGGTAACAGATTTTCGCACGATCGGTAGATCTTACTCCCTCGTATGTGCGAACATACTTTACACACTTTAGTAATTACACTTAAAAGAACGGATCTTCTTAAGTCGTTTACAAAATCCAATCTTTAAACGAAAAAGAAGATGAGATTAAACTTCGATTTGTTAAAGCATAAGGAATATAAATTATTTTCATATTCCTCCTTACTTTAATCCATTTTTAATCGACATAATTTAATCTTTATTCTTGACAAGTAAGAAAAACTACTTATCCCAATTTCGGATTCTGGGCTCACTTCGGTCACTTCATCGACCGAGTGTCCATTTCCTTCTCACCATTATTCGGATCTTTTGTCTGGGATATATACGGGCCTTCTCGCCGCAAGATAGAAGTACATCTTCAGTCTTCTCCTCTTGTCCCAGTTGACATCCTCAGGCTCTCGAGAGCGTTTGTTTCCACCAGTCTTGGTGGCGGTGACACCATGAACACGTTCATCATCATCACTCTCTTCTACCATAAAACCATTTCCATATCCAGATTTGGTCACACAATTTTTGACCGACATCTTTCGAATACTAATAGTAATACAATACAAATATTGTCTTAAGTTGTTGGGAGATTTGCTCTATGGTACTTTATAAAGCAGTACGGGAAGTATTTAACTATTACAAGTATTCGAAAGGATAAACAAAGATTTCAATAATATTTTCGACTAGAAATCTGAAAATTACAATATAACAACAAAACTGAAATTACGATTTTGTTGAAGACTGAAAAATGGAAACTGGTTTATGCTGAGTCGAGTGTGGCACTCTGTCCTTAAGACAATATTGCCCCGTATGTATCCTTTATACGTCCTGGACAATTTGTCTCCCAAGATAAAACAGCAATGGAACCCTTGAGCAAAGGAAACTCAAGAGCTACCGTGAAGAATATTGAGTAACGAAATGATGCTTGGAAGTTGTAGGAAGAAAACTATTTCGGTTGTGTATTTTCGTGAGCTTTTTGAACTGTTATTTTTCTGTTCTTTTGTAGTACTCAACAATGGTGTAAGGGTGTGTTTATATAGGTGAGAGAGGGGCTGAAAACTGCCTCCATAATAGCCAAATAATGGCCATTATGGAGGTAGTAAAGTCACCAACATAAATGGTGAAAGAACCAACGGATTTGGCCATTATAGGAGGAGTAATTCAGCCAAAATAAATGGCTGAATTGAGTGCTTGACGTTTCTGTTTTGACCATCGAAATTCTGAACTTCAGGGACCAAACTGTACATCTTGAAACTTCAGGGACCAAACTGTACATCTTGAAACTTCTGGGATCAAACTGTACTTCTGGCAAAGTTTTCTGGCCCAAAAAGATAACAGCCCACAGCCCGTGAACCGGACCCGGACCGGACGGGCGGGCGGCGGCGGCGCGCGTGTGGTCTTTCCTCGAACCGAAGCACATCTAGGTCCTCCCTCCTTTAAACACATGGGATACCCCTTGGGGTCCCAAACCCCAAACCAATTTCAAGTATTATATACACAACAATTCTTTCTTCCTCTACCGATGAGGGAGAATTGATCACACACCACACTTTTCCATGCTTCAAACACCTTACTTCGTGAACCAATATCTCTTTCATTTCTCAATGAAATTTGACGATTCTTGGCCCTACGGTTATCTACGTACTTAGTACATCATGCATGTGTGAAGAACCGGATTCTCCAACATACGTAACACTAGTGTTTAAGCCGTTAAAGTTGGTCGGTCGCAACTCCCGCCAAAGGCTAATTTCCAACAGTAGATTTGTCCCACACCACATTTCCATGCCTTAAACACCTTACTTCGTGGACCAATATCTCTTTCATTTCTCAACGAAATTTGACGATTCTTGGCCCTACGGTCATCTACTCACTTCGTAGATCATGTATGTGCGAAGAGACAAGGTCTCCAACATGCAGAACACTATTGTTTAATTTATCAAAGATGGGTGGACTCATCTCCCCATCAAAGGCTAATTTCCAACAAGAGTTTCTAACTTTCTATCATCTCATGGAATAATTACACTGACCAATGACCATGTTCAAAAAGAAATTTGTGAATAGATAATCACAGAGCATAGTTGCCGATGCATCATATATCTTAGCTAGTCATTAAGCATGTATAAGCATATACAAATTTTACTTTAGGGGAAATTAAATTTATTAATTCAGCTCTTTATATCAAAATATACGATTTTTTTACATATTTTTTATTCATACAATCCTGACATTTTGTCCGCTAACAAAATTCGATTGATCCACTATACGTACTGTGATTAATTTTATAAACATAAACAATATATATCCGAATTTACAACTAACTTTATCGAATCAATATATCAATTGTTCCTTTATACTTACCTTATATCAATCCTTATTCTATTAGTAATATATACTCCTATTTTCTTCAAATTCTTTTTCCAAATTAAAGTAAGTAAATTATGGTGAATCCAATTTAACAACACTACAATGACTACAAAGCTCTTTTTCTCCTTCTTCCTCTATTGGCTCAAAGCTTCTCCAACCATTAGCAGTTGCTGATGTGTCAAACACGTGGACTTCAGTCCTTGTTTTTAATATCTCACCTGGCATTCTATAACCAGCCAAGAAGTAAAGCTGAGTCCCTATAGGTGCCATCGTGCAGAATATTCTTTGCATACGTGGACACATGGCCAACGTGGAGATTGGCGAGTGGGACCCATCTACAATGTTCCACATATTAAGCTTTTCATCATAGGCCTCGATATGTCCTTTCCATGCATTTAAACAATCGCCTGAGCTGAATAATTTGCCATTAACGTTCACTATTTGATTAGGTGGTATGTCTAGGTCCCACATTCTTGCCACGTACTTCCAATTTTGTTGTTGTGGATTGTACAGCTCAGCAGAGCTTCTTTCCATCATATATGGTCCTTTACTGTCACTGTTTCCCCTTTTAGCAAATCCTCCCACCACATAAATTTTACCTGTTAAAGAAAAATAGAAAGACAAAATTGAGGGAAAACTTTGAGGGCTAAAAAATATTACTTATCACTTGCATAACTGATATTTAAGAAAATTCAGGCAACTTTTAGAATATTTTTTTTGATCAAGTATCGACCTTGTATCCCTTGAGACTTTTTACATAGAATATAACAAATCAAACATATATTGCGCGCATATTAACTTAGCCACTTCTGAGCACCAAAGTTTCTCTGAACATATATGTTATTTGTAAAACATACATTCATTTTATTCGATATTTAAATTTATAATAAAATTAAATACAATGGTTCAAGAATTTAAAAAAAGCATCGTTCAAAAACTTAAAACTTATATTAATTTTAAGGTTCAAGTCTGCCTACCCTAATTTACAAGCCTCTAAAAGGGCACTGGCTAGGCTACCTGTGGGATTTCCTTCATTGCTACTACAAGGATTTAAGTTATATGTTGTTAGTGTAAAGATTTTTTATATGTAATAAGTGTAGTTTAATCTAATATAACAGAATAATTATTAATTTTATTATGTTACCAAGTTATATATACTTTGATTGAAGGGAAAAAAAGTAGATAAGAGGGCAGTCAAGGGATTAAGTGGACCGATCGGAGGTGGGTCGAAATAGGTCCAGCGGACCAGCACAGCCAACCCCTCCCACACACCTATCCCTTCCCCTTGAAGAAATTGCGTGTATGGCTTCAAATGGGCTGGTCTTGGTTCGCACAAATGCTCCTATTGGTGGTTTTTAGTTTTTCCCTCTCAAATTGTTGTTTTTTAATTTTGCCCTTTGCCTAAAAAATGGATAAAAATATTTCTGAGGTTCTGGGTTCGAACACTATAAAATAATAAAATAAAAAAATGGCAAAACAAAATTTTTGAGCAAACTATGTCTATCCGGGCAAGTTAAACCTTAAGGCATAACTTAAAAATATAGAAGTTATGCCTATAGAATTGCCTTGCGAAAAATGTCTGAGCTGGGGTTCGAATCCATAACTACAAAAGTTCTTCCTTAAGGCATAACTTAGAACTACAAAAGTAATGTCTTAATGTATAACTTTTGCGAAACCTTTGTCTTGTGAAATTATTTACTTTTTTCACATGAGTTTGATTTCTAACCCGAATCTCTGATTTTGTAGATGCGCGAATAAGAGTATTTTGACCGACAAATTTTCATTAAATGAGAAGTAAAGACACAATTATAAACCACCAATTTGAGGGGCAAAAATTAAAGACCAATCCATGTGAAGGAAATTCGCGCAAAAAAAAATGTAATTTTCGCCTTTCAAATGGGTTGGTCTTCATTTTTTATCCATCAAGATCAAACTTATGCATAACGGGGCATAAGTTCTTTAAGGCGCGAAACTAAACTTGTGGGATACTATAATGCAAAGATATAAACGTACGTCGGCGAAAAAATTATTTGTTACTAGGGGTAAAAATTAAATATCAGCACAGAATAGGGGCAAAAGTGCATATGATTCAGCCTGATCCCCATTATTAGCTTAAGTGGGGCAGTCCAATCACTTGACAGGTATATCTGATCGTGTAAATATTTTTTATATTGTAAATTTATATTTTTTCTCTGTTTCAATTTATGTGGTACCATTTGATCGGGTACAGAGTTTAAGAAATAAAAAAAGATTTTGTTATCTTTACCAAATTATCCTTACTTTAGTGCCTATTTTTATTGATTTTTTTTCCACAACAAGTACATCTTCAAAATTAAGTAGGACTCAACAAAGATAAAATGATGATGGTGTCACTAAATAGTTGTCAAATAAGGAAAGATACATTTTTTTTGGGATAAACTAAAAAGAAAATGATGTCACATAAATTGAAACGAGGTGAGGTGAGTATAACTTTAAAAAACTCACGTAACAAAACTAGTCAACATTACCTTGCCACGCCACGCTAACAGACTTATACCTCAAGGTGCTCATATTTGGCAACGGTTTCCATTCATCTTTAGTCGGGTCATAGACCTCAGCTAAACATGTACCGTCAGCACTATCCAACGTTGTTTGTCCACCCGCAACATAAATTTTGCCATCTTTACAAGTGCACGCAAAATTATACCTCGGTGTAGCTAAAGGTGCACAACTAGACCAAGTATCCCTACGAGTTTCATATTTAAGCACCGAAGATCGCACAGTTATGCTCGTTTCGTGAACAGTATCATCATGGCCATCGCCAACAACCTTGTACCAATATCGTCCGCCTATTATGTAAATTGTCTCACCAATTGAAGCAATAGAGAAACCTTTTAGTACTTGGTTCTCGAGAAGGCCTGGAATTGTAGTGAGTCGATGCCACGAATTTGTTGAAGGATGGTAACACGATATCCAATTCGACATGTTAAGATTAGGAGTGTAATCTTTTCACAAAAAGAGGCATAGATACGATAATAAGGTTCATCATTTTCTTGGGATCGAGTAAGATTTCGTGAAGGAGATGAAATGGTACCCATGTTTAATTTTTGCTTATTAATTTTCCTTGGTTTGAGAGAAGGGGAGTCTTTTTTAGTGTGACCTGGGCCAAAAGATATAGGGAGGGGCCAACGGAAAATACCAAGGTTGTTGGAGTTTATTCCTATGGATTTCTTGTTGCTATGGATGGTAATTAACGTGTACAATATTATAGGGAAAGTAGTTTTAATTTTTTAAGTTTACGTTTTATGTACTAATAATGTAAATCATTAATAGGTAATAGCAGGTATATAGAATTTAAGTTACATACACCGACAGTTAAGAATTTTATACACTGCCATGTCATTTTTACTTATTAATTAATGTAGCAGTTTTATGTACTAATAATATAAATCATTAATAGGTAATAGCAGGTATATAGAATTTAAGTTACCTATACCAACGGTTAAGAATTTTATATACTATCATGTCATTTTTACTTATTAATTAATGTGGCAACCTAGCAGGTAACTCATATTTTCAACATTACAAATTTCACATTTTAAGAAAGCTTACCTATAAATATCATTTTAATGAACGGATAGTGTAAGATTTCCCAAGACTTACGTATACATAACTTAAATTCAATTATAATAAGCATTGATTAGCAACCTAAATAATTAAGACATAAGTAACCTTTTGTAACATGTCAAATCACACTGTTGTGTAAATTCTTTGCACTATCATCACTGACTCACTATACATAACTTGTACTATATTTTTTAATTTATAATAATTTATCATCCTTTACATAGTTCAAGGTCCAATTAGGAGGATATTTATAGTGAATCACGACGAAAGTTAAATCAAGCTTGGAGATGCTTAGCTATGGAGACACTATTTTTCATCTCCATTGCAAAATTAAGCCTTTGATAATTTCTAGGTTTTCTAGTTAATAGTGCAAAACATTGATATGTTCACTTAAACACGAGATATTTCTTAATTTATGCTTCTGTATGAAATTACTGTCGGATTTCCCTAATGCTGCTTTATACTTGAACGGTTTATACGATCTTCTTGTTTTATTTAATTTAATTTTTCTTTATTTTTGTAGTCTTTGGTTTATGGAACTGCTATTTGCTCAATCCAAAGGAGAGATCACAAGTGTAAAGAGTCACACGTCGAAAATGGAACGAGAACATAAACTGTTATGGATTTGGACAATACATGAAATGAGAACATAGACTACTTATATGGACCTGGACAATATTCACACTGCAGGCTAGCTTTTGAGATTGAGTTAGGCTCAAGATATTATTTACATGGTATCAAAGTCAGGCTCATTCTAATTCTTTGTTCATCAATGTTAGCCCTCAAATTATATTATACACGCTCCAATTAATAAAGTCTGGGCGTGCGGGAGGCATGTACATATTGATAAAACTCAATGCAAGAACCATATGATATTATAGCTTCAACAGCAAACAGATTATGCTGGAAAATTCAAGACATTTATATAGTAAATATAATTTTGCTTAACTCGTTGGATATTCAAGAGAAGAAGCTGATAAACAGCACTAAACTTTATGAGTTTTTCAGACCCTAACCCCACTATATATTCAAGAGCAAGAGTATAGTTAAAACTCAAACACACATACTTAGCAAAATAATTAATTAAAACCAAGTTACGAAAAATATTTAAAGCCTCAGTAAAATCCGTTGTGATCATATGTATGATGTAGTGTAACCAAGGAGGTTCCCCCTGCAAAGCAGGGACCTTAGCTTCACTACACCTCACCGTTGGATTGGATCATCATTGGCTACTAAAATAAACATAGAGAAAATTAGGATTTTCAAGTAACAAATTATTAATCTCAGAGAAATTTAATAATTTCATGATGAATGTAGTAACTACAATCTCAAATACTATCCAGCAATTTAGATTTAATTATAAATACATAATGTACTAGTACTATATAAGATTAAGAGGCTCAGTAAAATAAACAGCTCTATCAATCACAGAATATCAGAAGCAGAACTGGCTTTAAAGCTGTATTTCATATCATCACTGCCAAAACACAACCAAAAAATAAGGCAAATGAGTAAACAGTAATTTTAAAAAATTGAATTACTCTGGCTCATCTAAAGAAATTCAACCAATTTATTGTTATGCTTCATAGATTGCTCTCAGAAGCGCGGATAAATCCGTTTTAATCATCGCCAAAACACTTGGAAAACCTAAAAATCACTGTTTTAACTCAAATACAGAATTTAAAACAAAGTTGAAGGAATGTTTGGAAAAGGGGATGTTGCCGTTGATTTGACACAAATTAGCCATGGATGAAAAAGGTACAAAGGGCTAAACTGCAACACTAGCGGCGGTTAAGTTTAGCACGAGCTTTGGGGCTTCTAACTTCACTATATAAACTCAGATGAGCCCGGGAGACTACGTGCAAATACACCTTCTGATTACTATAGACAGAGAAAAATAAAAATAAAAAGTAATGTCTGCAAATGATACCTTCAGATTACTCTAGTGTGAAGTAGAAAGGGGGAACTATTCCAACTCCATTGAAAGTGAGAAGAGGCTAGGTTAAGAAGCACAATATTGAGAATGATGAGAGTATTGTTGAGTTTTATAGTAGAGGCAGCGCATCCAAAACCCTAATTGTGGTATTATGGATCACAGAGGTGAAGGCCCAGTACGCGTGGTTAAATTTGGTGTGTAATGGATGGTGGGTTGTGGGTTTTGGGGGACAAGGGGGCGGGGTGGGATAAGAAAATAAAAATTAAAATAAAATATATAAAGTAGAAAATTTGAGAGGGAGCGGGGTGAGATAAGAAAACTAAAATAAAATATATGAATTAGAAAATTTGAGAGGGGGTGGGCGGGAGGAGGGGGTTGAGTGGGGCAGTGATATGGGGTGGGGTGAGGTTGCGGTAGGTGGTGGTGTGAGATATGGATGAGTGAAGATGGAGTGTATTCGAGGGTGGTGGTTGGGTGGATGTGAGATTTGGTTGGGGAGTGGGTGGGTGGGGTGGGTGGTGGAGGATGGGTGCAATGGGGCGGAATGGTGGGTATTTTTCAAAATATATTTTTTGAAGGTCGTGTCATTGGAAAACTTTGAAGTTCAATTTCCCCCGCAAATGTTGAGGTGCAAGTATGTACTAATGATTGAATTTGTGGATAAGAAGTTAATTAATTTTCTCTATATTAAGTAATGAAGTCAACATATTTAAAGTAAGATTAGATAATATAAATAAATATGAATATTCATATTATTCATCGGATTAACTCATTTTTTATCCGTATTAAATATAAGTGGGTCGAGTAATTAATCCATTTTTGTTTAATCCATTTTGATCGTTCATATCCGAACCGACCCGGCCGTTAGCCACCCCTAATCTTTATCATTAAAAGAAAGCAATTTCAAATTCTTGACTGTTGCGGTGGAAGTAATCTCCACTTCACACATGCCCTTGTTGAAGAAACTAATTTCAAGGGATTCAAGTTTTTTGGACTCTTTTAGTATTTTACCACCACAAAACACCTAACCATGACGATGCAGTCCAAAAAAATTGAGGGTAGGATTTGAAACATCATAATGATGTAATTCATGTCCCACGATGATTAATTTCTCGATTCGAGGGCACCCGGCAATGAGATGCCCAAAATCATCATCCGCAATGCACACATAATGTAGAGAGAGTGACCTTAGAGTAGGAAGCATTAAAGAACAATTTGAAATCTCACAATACTCGATATGTAACTCAACCAAAGTAGGAGCTATAGTCATGCAATGTTACGCAAGTAAAAAATATTCATTCTTAAACTAAGACATAACTTTTTAACCTTAGTTTTAAAGGCAAAATCAATCCATTTATTTGGCATAAGAATTATTAACTGTCATTTGAAGAATGAGTGTGTCAACTGCAAAATCATATTCACACTCCTCACGGCTGTCCAAGGATTTTCGCAAGTAAGTTAAGAAGGAATCTTTTTTCTCTCTGTCACTATCACTGTAATCGAAAAATTTAACCCCAAAATCAATTTTGGTCAAATAAAATTTAGGTTTAGAAGCCCACCAAATGCTTCGCCATCTCTGGGACAAAATACTAGTTCTGACTGCATCTTTATGTGGAAGGCAGAAGTGAATCCGACGGATAATTTCAATAGGTAAATTGAAAATTCTATCAGTATAATTTCTCCTCATGTTTGGAACAATGAAAAATGATTCGGCACAGGTGAAAACAGTAGCTTCACTGATTTCTCACTTTAACTTTGTTGGACAAAATTTGCATTTAATAAACGGCGGTTGTCATCTCAAAAGAGCGAGTAAGTTTTAGGGTAGGATTTGAAACTACCATAGTTCCCAACTTGTTAACAAACATAAAAATGTGCAAGTCTTCTATTCGAGGGCACTCCATAAGGAGATCCTTGAAATCATCATCCTTCTAGAATTGTATTAATTTCTCTTATAGAGTCTTTATCATTAATACAAATATATATAGTGTGTACAATGTGAAATCCTACTACAATTAATATCTTATAATTACCATAATATACATCACTAATAATTACAAAATATGTAATGAATATTATACTACTATACCCCCTTAGTCAGAGCAGGAGGAGGCCGGACGCTTAGACTGGATCTGAAGTTGAGTAATATAGTTGTCTAGGTAGTCCTTTAAGATGTCCGCATACTGATACGAAGAAGGCACATGCAACACCTTAACATGTCCGATAGCAACCTTCTCACGAACAAAATATATATCCATCTCAATGTGCTTGGTTCGCTGATGCTGAACCGGATTATGAGATAAGTATATTGCGGATATGTTATCACATTACACCAAAGACGTCTTACGCAAGGGACACTGAAGCTCTAAAATGAGGTTTCGGAGCTAGCAGATCTCAGCAACAACATTGGAAACGCCTCTATATTCTGCTTCTGCACTCTAACGGGATAGAGTGAATTGCCTCTTGGTAGACCACGAAATGAGATTATCCCCTAAGAACACACAGTAGCCGGAAGTGGAGCGTCGCGTATCCGGACAACCTACCCAATCTGCATCAGTATATGATAACAATTTGGTTGGTGCAGAGGGGTAGATATGCAATCCATAATCGAGTGTACCCTTAATGTATAGAATGATACGTTTAAGAGCAGTAAAATGAGGCTCCCTAGGGGCATGCATAAACAAACACACCTGATGAATAACATAAGTAATATCAGGCCTGGTGAAAGTAAGATACTGAAGTGCACCTGCAAGGCTCCTATAAAGAGTAGGATCGGATACTGGATCACCGTCAACATCACTGAGCTTTGACTTATAGTCAACCGGAGTGGGGCATGATCTTTCAGTTCGACATTTTAGCCCTGTACACAATCTCTTCTGCATACTTACGCTGGCACAAGAACATAATATCTGCAAATCCAGCCACTGATATCCCCAAGAAATAACTTAACTTCCCCTAGTCAGTCATAGCAAATTCGGATTTAAGCAGAGCAATGATCTCATTTTTCAACACATCAGATGAGGCAATAAGCACAATGTCATCCACATATAACAACAAATAAACAATGTTACTACCTCGATGAAAAATGAATAAAGAATTATCACACTTGCTGCATACAAACCCAATCTACATAATGTACTGTGCAAAATGTTCATACCACGCTTTAGGGGCCTATTTCAAACCATAAATTGACTTACAAAGACGGCATACATAATGAGGGGCTACTGGATGGACAAAATCAGGCGGTTGGTGCATGTAAACAGTTTCTTTCAAATCCCGTATAAAAATGTATTATTCACATCAAACTGATGAATCGTCCAATGCTTACCTATAGAAATGCTCAGAACTGTGCAAATAGTGGCCGGTTTAACAACCAGACTGAACGTCTCGCCACAATCAATACCCCCCTGCAGATTAGTACCATTAACCACAAGTCTTGCTTTATAGCGCTCAAGGTCACCATTGTCTCTGAATTTGTGACAAAAAAAACACATACATCGGATAACATTTACCCCATCCGGTCGAGGAACCAAATCTCAAATGTGCTATTTTGTTAAAAAATTAAATTCCTCACACATGCATGCATTCCAATTAGGGTCAAGTTTGGCTAGTTTTGAATTTTAGGAATTGAGGACATAGTTTGTGTGGAGAGGTTGAATTAGACTTTGGGCTTGAAAATTTCGTGTTGGACACGGGTTTCTATTCGGTGTGTGGGGGCAGTGGCTGGTTGAGAATTTGGGTGGGTTGCTGGCTGGTGAGTTGTCGGGTGTGGACTGAAAATTAGGTTGGTCTTGTGACATGGACAGTGAAGGGGGTCTGGACTGGTCGACGGGGTAGGGGTGATAGTGGGTCGGGTCCTGTGACATGGACTGGCTGGGTGTGAACTGGTGTCGGGTCAGATTTGTGGTTTTATGGGTGGGTTGGTGTTGGTGATGGTGACTGGGTTGGGGGTGGTGTCGGTGTTGGTAGTGTTAACAATGACAATAAGTGGGTCGTACGACGGTGGTTGGGTTGGTGTGGGGAGGTCGTTGGGTAGGTTTGACCAACAGAAATTGGTGCAGTGTTGGATTGCGACATCGGGTTCGGCTACGAAGAAGACTGGTGGGTGGGAGAGGCGATAACGGTACTGGTTTTCACTGTCGGTGTGAGATTCAGCATATTGCTGGTGGTGGTAGCTCGGATAGGGACATGATGCAGTAGTCGACCGAAACAATGGGTGTCGATGGCACTGGCAGTGGTCGACCGGAACAATGGGTGTCGGTAGTTGCCGGAACAGGGGATGCAGCGGTTGATTGTATTGCCACCGGTGATGGGAATACAATCACTATATGGATCCTCCGGATTCTCGGCCTCTCTTCTGATTATTCACTAGAAAAAACACGTCACTTTTTCCCTCTTTTCCTTGAATTCGAATTTCAAATTCTATCTGTTAAGCTCTCAGTTTTTGGCTATAAATACAACCCTTTGGGTTGTGTTTAGGGGAGGTTGGTCGAGAGAATAAAAAAAAGGATTCAGTTTCAAAACTTTCAACATTATTTAGGGAATTATCTGTCAAAATTAATTGATACGAAATTATCTGTGACAAATTTTCTAACGGAGATTAGGTCCTTGATAATATTTAGGGCATAGAGGACATTATTTAGGGAGTAGTGGGGATGCGGTGGTGGGGTTAGAGTGTGGCCAAAACCTTGAATTGAAATGCGATGATCGTTTCCAACCAGAATAGATTGTAGAGTATTTAAATTTTGCACTTGAGAAAGATTACCAGAATTATTGGTGAGGTATGACGTGGCGCCCGTATCCATATATCATGCATTATCGGGTTTTCGAGGAGTCAATGTGCCGAAAGCCTGGCCAAATTAAATTGGGGAAGGCCTGGAGCGGACTGTTGGGCTCCAGGACATTGGGCCTGATGGCTGTGGCCCGTTGGTGCTGATTCGAGACTGCTGGGCCACTGCTGGGCTGCAGGCAATTGGTCCTGATGACAATGTCCCATCGGTAACGATCCCAGGCTGTTAGGCCACTGCAGGTTTGCAGGAGCTTAGGCTTGGCTTAAGAGGCCGTCGCCGCAGGGCTCCCCCATGCTTTCGCCGGGCGCGGATGTTCTGGGTATTGCTGAAGGCCCAGTCCCCCGTTGTGCTCATCCCGAGGCTAGAAAAACCAGCGTGGTTGTTCTCCGCCATGAGGGTTGCCGGAATTTTTTTTTGGGGGTTCGAGGAGGTTGAAGAGTCTGTATATTAGAAGTATAACATTGTATACCAATGGTATACAACCTATTGGAGAAATAAATAGGTTTATGAGGTTGTATATTAGAGGTATATCAGCGTATACCGATGGTATACAACTGATTTTGGCGCCTGAAAAAGGTATGGAGGGCTGCCGATTTCAAGGATTAGGGTAGGGAGGAAATTTTGGCTCTTGATAGCATGTAGAATTGTATTAATCTCCATTAGGGAGTATTTCTCATTAATACAAATATATATAGTGTATATAATGTGGAGTCCTACTACAATTAGGATCCTATAACTACCATAATTATACATCACTAATAATTATAAAATATGTAATGAATATTATACTAATATTCACTAATAGAATTGTTCAAAAGCTAATAATCCTCAATGCAGACTTCATGTAGAAGAGAGACCTTAGAGAAGGAAGCATGAAAGAACAATTTGAAATCTCACAGTGCTGGATCTTTAACTCAACCAATGTAGCAGCTGCAAATGCAACGTTAGGCAAAACAAAACACTTATCATAAGTCGTTTTTAAAATCTATCCATTTTTGGACCAGAAATTCAGAAGAAGAGTTCTCAACTGTCATTCCAAGAACCAGCATGTCAATTGCACAACTGTGTTCACACTCCTCACGGCAGTCCAAGGATTTTTGCATGTAAGTTAAGAAGGCATCTCTTATCACTGTAACTCGGACAAATAAATTTTAGGGCGACAAACCCAAATGTTACGCCATAAGTGGGACAAAACTCTAGTTCTGGCTGCATCTCTCCAGGGAAGGCAGCAGTGTATCTGACGGATAATGTGGATAGGCAAATTGGAAAACCTGTCGACACAATTATCAGTATCTTGTCCTCCTTCAACTTCATGGATTTTAGGCTCTTTTGGAGTTTTCCTCTTTCTTTGGCCCCTTATTCTTCTTCTTGCCATTTTTGGAAGAATAATGAGAAATGATTCGGAAGAGGTGAAAAACACTATTTCACTTCAACTTTATTGCAAAAAAAATAAGAAGCACAGGCATATCATACAGCGTTGTCAATTGTCATCGTGGATGTGTAATACTTTTTCTCTCTCTTTTTTTTTTTTAATTTTAATCTAATAATTTAAACACAATTGAAAAATAATCCATCCGGCCCGAACCGACCCAACCCAACCCAACCAAAAATCCATATAAAAAAATTAAAATAGTACTAGCTCTCAAACCAAAAAAAAAATTGCTTGAATTTCATCTTCAAGAGACTTAGAAGCCAGAGACTTAGAAGCCGTTTGGACATGATCTGAAATTATGAGATTAAATCATGATGATTTGAAGTTAAAGTTTTGTTTGGACATGTAATTTGAATTTCTTAACTTGTATTTTTTCTTATAGACATAAAAACCCACAAGTTGTGAAAACCATTAAAACTTTTTCAATTCTTATACAATCTTATCAAATGAGCAAGTCATAATTCATAACAAAATTAATACACTACTAGAAATCCTTTCTAAAAAAATATAACATTAATTGATCAAATTTTAATTCAATAAAATGGAAAATTAAACATGAATTGTAGTGTAACTATTCTTTAATATAATTCTCCAAAATGTTGGTAAGAGTAAATTTGTTACTATTTATCTATAAATATACTATCAATTTATAGATCTTTTAATATTTGATATAAATGGTTGATAAACATAATTGGTAAATATATGATATATCTACCAACTCTATATGGATCTATTTTTACAAAATATAACTTATGAGTCAACTTTTATATTTAAAAAATAATTTGAAATCATGAGTTGCAATCTCAAATCATGTCTTTTTGGATGATTTGGAATTTCATCTCACCATGTCCAAACGTCTACTTAATAAATACAACTTCAGATGGGTAATAGTCTTTTACTTTTTTTTTAATTTAATAAATACAAATTGAATTTTTTAAAAAAACTGATCCAACTTAGTTCATTCGATTACTACATGGCTGAACCCAATTAACCAAACAGAATGCTGGAAATTCCATTGATATCTTACGCTCTTATGATAGAAATGTTGGTAGCTATTGTAAAGCAGTAAGTACGGGAAGTAAATAAATATTACAAGTGTTCGAAAGGATAAACAAATAGTCAATCTTCAGAACTGCCGCAAAGTTGTTGACTCTTGAATCTTGATAACCTGAAATCAAGAAACACTAAATCTGGATGGTTACAACTGTGTGTTGAGTCGAGTGATTGCACTCTATCCTTAAGACAAGATTGCCCCGTATATATGCTTTTACGTTAGCGGGCAATAGTCTCCTAAGATAAAACAACACTTTTAATCTCAACACTACAAAGCAAATAGGTTGAGTCTGACGAAGAAAACAAATACGAATCGACTTGTTGAAGAAATGGAAAAGGAAGGAAGATTTTCTGTTTTCGTCCAACGTTTGGACTGGCTTTCTCTTATGTTTTGTCTCTGTGTATATAGAGTGTCTCTGTTGTGTATATGTTATGTATATATGTGTGTTTGGTTAATGTTTTTCGTCACTGTTTTGTGCTGCTATTTTCGTGTATGTTAGTGCAACACAATTGAGCCAAAAGGCATCAATATATAGCATGGAGGAGGGACTCCTCAACTGCCACAAACATAGCTGTTAATAGCATTAGTAAGGGTTGCTAATGGCATTAGAGAGGGCTGTTAATGGCCATTTAGTTAGGCTGATTTATGGTCATGAAGGAGGGCTGTTTATGGAGTAGTTAACAGCCAAGTAATGGCTGGTTAATGCTCCAAAACATAGCCCAAATGATAGGCAGAAAGTTTCTGCCTTCCGTCATTCCCAAAATCAACTTTCCAGAAACTCTAGGGACCAAACTGTAAATATTAAGCAATTTGGGGTCCAAAAATATAATATTAAAAAGTCCCCACAGCCTACAACCTACAGCCCACGACCCGTGACCTGAGACCGAGACGGGACGGGATGGGACGGGCGGGCTGCGGCGGCGCGCGTGTGGGCTTAGCCTTGAACCCAAGCACATCTAGGTCCTCCCTCCTTTAAACACATGGGATACCCCTTGGGGTCCCAAATCCTCAACCACTTTAGAGACTTATAAAGAGAGCAATTCTTCCTTTTCCCACCGATGTGGTAGATTTGTCCCACACCATATTTCCATGCCTCAAACACCTTACTTCGTGGACCAATATCTCTTTCATTTCTCAACGAAATTTGACGATTCTTGGCCCTACGGTCATCTATTCACTTAGTAGAATATGCATGTGAGAAGAGACAAAGCCTCCAACATGCGAAACATTAGTGGTTAATTCATTAAATATGGGTGGACCCACTTCCCCGCCAAAGGCAAATTTCCAACAATCCCCTCTATGAAAGAGAGATTTTGGCGCACACACAAGGTGCCTACTTTCAGCGAAAAGATATTGCATCAGGAGAGGTAGCTTCCTCTTTGAGCCTTTCCTAGTTGAATACCACCGGACTTACTTACTACGTGATGAACGTGATGTCTTGAACCGTTAGTGTTTAGTGTAAGCCAAGACAATGATACCAACATAATAACTCTCCTTATTCGTTTTCATTCTTATGGTTTTGTCCGTTGTGGCCGTGGACACACTTGGATTCTTAAGTGCGTTCATTTGAGGCGGCCTTCCTCGTACTTAAATAAGTGATCTCTTACAAGGTATCCTGCTATACCCCACTTTACAAGTGTTAGGAATCATTAAAAATTTCCCCAACCTTAACCTCAACCGTTTGAGGATCGTTAAAGGTTTGGAAGCTTAACCTTTACCCACCATGCAGGTAGCACTTTAATGTCTATCGCGGGAACAACTTTGGATTCATGTTTCTCAATAGAAATCATTATCCGAGGTGCTCTTACTTCCACCGAAGCGCTCAACTGAACCTTTTATAGCTTAGTTTTCCCATTGAACCAAATTCTTAGGATCTCCAATCAGTATAGTTGGGTTACCACAACAAAGGTTCGTATTGTTTGGGTTTTAAGCCCATTCCCCTAGACAGGTAGAACACTTGATCTCCGAGTAGTCCCTTAGTTAGTAAACAAGGAAGTGACACCCGTGATGATCAACTGCCATATGGTCTTATGTCTCCGACAGATCCTGACAGATATGTCCAGACGTCGTCATCTGTATCCTTCCTGAAGCCGACCGGCTAGCCACAGTGTATGACTGCTGAAGGCACGGGTTTCTCCCAATAAGAGACGTCCTCTAAGGAGTCATGAAGTTACTCAACTTCTTTCATGCTTTGTATAAAGTGATAAACTCCGATCCCATCATGAATCGGTCGATGCAAGTTTACTTAGAGGATTTTTCAAGACCCACCATAGACATTTACTTATGGCTTTTGTGTTCTTCAAATCTGATGTCCAGTTTGCATCAATGTGTTCTCCCATAACTGTTGGACATCCAGAATACCATGATTCGTAGATAAGCAAATAATTCAGATATCGTCATATCCGATTTAACGCCTTCTATTGGTCATTTATTAAGATCATCAGTGAACCTTAGTTCAACTGATCTGCTTTGTAGGTCGATACCAGGTCGGTTGTAGTGTGTACAATACATTGAACTACACGTTACCTGTGCATATCGCTCCTTGTCTATGGGTGCACCATAATTCCAATCAGTTCTATGATTCATATCCATTGGTGGCTTCAACGAGACGGTCAACTATCTCACAACTGAGTTTGGAGTTAGACCAGTCCGTTAGATGTCTTAGAAATCCAATTCCTAAGATGTCATCTATGATACCCATATCTTTCATATCGAGACTTTGTTTCAATATGACTTCCATTCTCAGACTGTTGGTTTTCCAACTGTTGGCTTTCTAACTTCAGAGTCAATGTTTCGTGGTCGATTCATTGTTTCTGTTTTATCTGAAACTTCCAGGACCAAAATGTAAACATTTTAGGGACCAAAATGAAAGTTCAGAAAGAAGCCCAACAGTCCAGCAAACCAAATCTGATTCTCCCCTTCCAACTCTCTGGTTAGGAAGACTGTTTCAACATCCATGCCACGTAAGACTGCAATGGCCCTGGATGTTAAGCTACTCGCAGGGGAGCACATTTTACAACCCAAAGGTTCTTTTCCCGGAGGAAGATCAACCATTACACAAGTATGGTTCTATATGATGAAATCTATTTCTCTCTTTAGCTTCTTTCCAAAGCAGCGCTTTTGGAGATGACAATTCTTTGTTAATTGTCCATGGTTCGTTCTCAACCATACAAGCTAGAAAGACTGGAACAAGTGTTTGTCCCCTTCTTTGCTCCGTCTCGGTTCAATATCTAGAATCCCTGAGTTCTGCAGATCTGGAATATTAAGTTTCGGATAGCCAACAACTTTCGAGTCCTGTAGATACGGAATGTCTAGTTCCGGACAGTCAGGCCCTCGCGGGTTCTTGTTAACCTTGAGCAATTACTTCTTTTTCCTTTTTCAAGGAAAGTTATCTTCAAAGAATTCAACATTTTTTGACACCAAGAGGCGATAAGCACTGATGTTATTTGCAGATCCAGTAGATATGCAATCTACAGTCTTAGGTACAACTTGACCTGTTTCGGTATTCCAACTTTTACCAAGCCACCCCACATAATTTGGGCGTATGGCTTTGCGCTTGGCTAACACCGTTAGACTAAGGTGAGTAACGAGCAGTCGTTTGATGAACGATGCTTCACATTCTCCCCCTCTATCACTATGAATTCCTCAATCCGTAGGCTTAGTTGATTTTCAACTTCTGCTTTGTAGCGCTTATCCGCTTCAACAACTTCATCTTTGCTTTTCAACAAATAAAGGATATAATACGTTGTACCATCATCAATGAAGGTCACAAAGTACTTGTCTCACGCCTCTATTTTGTATAAATTTCAAATCACCCATGTAGGTGTGACTATGTTCTAGAGGAGCGGTGCTTCCTTCGCTATTCCTTTGACGGAACTTGGAAAGGTGATTTTACCTCTTCGCCTACCTCACATTCATTTTGAGGGTTTATGTCGATAGAAGGCAAACAATCTCAACATCGTTAGATTTTGAATGACTTTCTATTTAACGTGTCTTAATCTATGATGTCATAGATGCACAGATTATAAATATATCATTCATTTGGCTACAGACATATTGTACCGTTCTTAGTTATTACAGACCTGTTGAACTAGTCTCAAACCAGCTTGACCAACATCGTCCCTTAAACCTAGTTTGGGACATGTATCACCTCATCTTAGAGTGATCACATTCCCTGAAGTCCTATTGAGGACATCCTTTCCAACCCCTTCTACTTTAGAGGTGACGTTGCTTCACATGAACAACCTCTTGCCCATGGTTAGGGCGTAACCGGATCATATGTGATCTGGATACTATGGCCTACTCCAGTTGCTTTGGAAGACTGAGTGTCCAATTTCTTTTCTGCCTTTCTTTAGGCCTTCAGATCATTTAAGACCTGGAAACTCTAGCCCACCACAGTAGGTGTCTATTACTTTTCCTATGAAATAAATTCTGGCCCCACTCCAGTCGCTCGTAGGCTTTGTATGACTGAGTGTCCAATATCATCATATCAAAGGAATTTTGGCCCACTCCAGTCGCCCGGAGGCTTTGTATGACTGAGTGTCCAATATCATCCTATCAAAGGAATTTTGGCCCACTCCAGTCGCCCGGGGGCTTTGTATGACTAAGTGTCCAATATCATCCTATGAAGGATCTTCTGCCAAATAGTGTGACAGGCTCAACGTCTTTAGCTTTTAGACTTATTCCGTTATGATTGGTGCCTAGACAATTCTTGGCGCTTACTTAAGAGTGGTAACAGTTTTCGCACAGTTAGTGGATCTTTCTCCATCGTATGTGCGAACATACTTTACACACTTTTAATAATTACACTTAAAAGAACGGATCTTTTTAAGTCGTTTACAAAGTCCAATCTTTAAACGGGAAAGAAGAAGAGATTAAACTTCTGATTTTAAAGAATAAGGAATATAAATTATTTCGTAAACATTTTCATATTCCTCCTTACTTTTAAGCCATTTTTAATCAGACATCATTTAATCTTTATTCTTGACAAGAAAGAAAATAACTTATTCCAATTTCGAATTTTGGCCCACTTCAATCGCTTTGTCGGACTGAGTGTCCATTTCCTCCTTAGCATAATTCGGATCCTTTGTTTGGGACAGATATAAGCCTTCTACTGCAAGATAGAACCACATCTTCAGCCTTCTCCTTTTGTCCCAGTTGACATCCTCAGCCTCTCGTGAGCGCTTGTTCCCACCACTCTTAGGAGTGGTGACACCATAAACACGTTGACCTTCGACAATATCATCATCACTCTCTTTCACCAGAAAACCACAGCCATATCCAGATTTGGTCACACAACTTTTGACCGACATCTTTCGAACACTGATACTAATACAATCTTGTCTTAAATTTTTGGTAGCTATTGTAAAGCAGTACGGGAAGTAAATAAATATTACAAGTGTTCGAAAGGATAAACAAATAGTCAATCTTCAGAACTACCGCAAAGTTGTTGACTCTTGAATCTTGATAACCTGAAATCAAGAAATACTAAATCTGGATGGTTATAACTGTGTGTTGAATCGAGTGATTGCACTCTATCCTTAAGACAAGATTGCCCTGTATATATGCTTTTACGTTAGCGGGCAATAGTCTCCCAAGATAAAACAACACTTTTAATCTCAACACTACAAAACAAATAGGTTGAGTCTGACGAAGAAAACAAATACAAATCGACTTGCTGAAGAAATGGAAAAGGAAGGAAGAGTTTATGTTTTCATCTAACGTTTGGACAAACTTTCTCTTCTGTTTTGTCTTTGTGTATATAGAGTGTCTCTGTTGTGTATATGTGTGTGTTTGGTTACTGTTTTTCGTCACTATTTTGTGCTGCTATTTTCGTGTATGTTAGTGCAACACAATTGAGCCAAAATACATCTATATGTAGCATGGAGGAGGGACTCCTCAACTGCCACAAACATGGTTGTTAATAGAATTAGTGAGGGTTGTTAATGGCATTAGAGAGGGCTGTTAATGGCCATTTAGAGAGGCTGATTTATGGTCATAAAGGAGGGCTGTTTATGGAGTTGTTAACAGCCAAGTAATGGCTGGTTAATGCTCCAAAAAATAGCCCAAACGGTAGGCAGAAAGTTTCTGCCTTCCGTCATTCCCAAAATCAACTTTTCAGAAACTCTAGGGACCAAACTGTAAATATTAAGCAATTTGGAGTCCAAAAAGATAATATCAGAAAGTCCCCACATCCCACAACCGAGACCGGACGGGACGGGACGGCGGCGGCCCACAACCGAGACCGGACGGGACGGGACCGATGGCGATTTGCGGCGCATTTCTGAAATGTGACGACTCTTGGCCCTAGCCTTGAACCCAAGCACATCTAGGTCCTCCCTCCTTTAAACACATGAGATACCCCTCGGGGTCCCAAACCATCAACCATTTTAGAGACTTATAAAAAGAACAATTCTTCCTTTTTCCACCGATGTGGTAGATTTGTCCCACACTATATTTCCATGCCTCAAACACCTTATTTCGTGGACCAATATCTCTTTCATTTCTCAACGAAATTTGACGACTCTTGGCCCTACGGTTATCTACTCACTTAGTAGAATATGCATGTGAGAAGAGACAAAGCCTCCAACATGCGGAACACTAGTGTTTAATTCATTAAATATGGGTGGACGCACCTCCCCGCCAAAGGCAAATTTCCAACAAGCAACTCAGTTCATTCGATTACTACATGGTTGAACCCAACTAAGAAAGTAGCCAGTCATATTTAGTTAAGTGACTAGATAGATATTTGGACTTCGAAGAGGGGTGTTTTAAACATAAATGTATGATGTGACAAATTGTATATTTTAAAGTCAATTTCGGATGCGTGAATATCTTTATTTTATCCTTTTTTTGTTTTATATCTGGAAAATCCTCTAAAAAGTTCAGGCTTTTTTCACATCTCCTATGAGTATATAACCGGCAAAAATGATCACTCTGACCTAGGGATGTGCAAAAATCAATTTAACCGATAAATGGAATAAGAAAATGCTATTGATTTATTGGTATATGATTATTGGGTTAGTCGTTTTTAAACGGTTTTATAATTTTTTTTTGGACTAAATCTTAGTTAATGGTTAGATCGAATAAGATAATATTAAAATTACATGTTTATCCCTAATTATATAATACTAGTGATTTTAGATTTTGAATACAAAGCCTTTTTATTCGGTTAATCTTTTGCATTGTTGAAGTTCCTGGCTAGGTGCTGCTGTTTTCTTTATGAAGTCGCTGGTTTGTTTTTATTTTTCCTTCTGGAGCAAATGTACTGGCAACTAACTTGAAATGGTATATGACGAGTGAGAGCTCCTCAACACTAGATTATAATATGAGTAAAAAATATTTTTTCCTGATTCTTTCATTAATGATTTATACTATATATAATTGTATAAAAATATTTACATTGCTACAAACTAGGTAACTAATCGATCCTAATTACAAGAGAAATCAAATTCTACCTAATATAAGAGATGTACTTTAATGATTTACACTATATATAATTGTACAAAAATATTTACCTTGCTACAAACTAGGTAACTAATCAATCCTAATTACAAGAGAAATCTAATTCTACCTAATATAGGAGATGTACAATTTTAAATGCAATCTAATTCTATTACACCCCCGCAGTCAAAGCGGGAGGTCGGCGTATACTGAGACTGTCCCGAAAGTCTTCAAATAAAACCAGTGGAAAACCTTTTGTAAAGATGTCGGCAATCTGATAACGTGACGGGCCATGTAAGATATGTACTTGTCCACGAGCAACATTTTCACGAATAAAGTGAATATCCAGCTCAATATGTTTAGTGTGTTGGTGGTGAACCGGATTTCCTAAGAGATAAATAGCACTAACATTATCACAATAAACCAATGTCGCCTTCGGAACCATACAATGGAGCTCTAAAAGAACGTTCCGTAGCCAATAAGATACATACACCACATTGGCAACTCCTCAATATTTTGCTTCGACACTGGATCTGGACAAGGTTGCTTGCTGTTTTGAGGACCAAGAGACCAAATTATCATAAAGAAATACACAACAACCAGACGTGGAGCGTCTGGTATCCAGAAAACCACCCCAATCGACATTTGTATATGAGAGTGGTTGTCGAAGACGGATATAAATGCAAGCCATGATCGAGAGTATCCTGAATATAACGCACAATGTGTTTAAGAGCATGCATGTGATCCTCCATCGGGTTATGCATGAATAGACAAACCTATTGTACAACATAAGAGATGTCAGACCTCGTGAAGGTGAGATATTGCAGGGCCCCTGCAAGGCTGCGGTAATGTGATGGATCGGCATATGGCTTGCTGGAAGAAGCACTCAACTTCGGTTTAGTGTCAACCGGAGTGGCAGACGGCCTACACGATGACATGCCAACTCGTTCAACAATCTCTGTTGTATACTTCTTTTGGGATAAAAACAAACCACATGCATGGCGTGTCACAGCTATCCCTAAGAAGTAACTCAGTGTCCTTGATCTTTCATTGCAAACTCAGAAACAAGTAGTGACATGATAGACTTGCGAAGAGCATTAGATGAGGCAGTTAAGATAATATCATCCACATACAAAAGAATGTACGCAATATCATTACCCTGACAGTAGATGAATAAAGAATAATCAGACATGCTGTTAGAAAATCCAATATGTGAAACGTAATCTGCAAACCTCTTGTACCAAGCCCTAGGAGCTTATTTGAGCCTATATAATCATTTCTTCAGCAGACACACATGATTAGGATAAGTAGGGTCTCTATACTCCATGGGTTGATACATGTACATTGTTTCATTGAGGTATTCATGCACAAATGCATTTTTGACATCAAGCTGATGAAACGACCATGCCTTCGAAAGAGCCAGACTGAAGACCGTCCTGATAGTTGTCGGTTTGACCACCTGACTGAAAGTCTCACCACAATCCACACCAACCTGTTGAGTTTTCCCATCACTTACAAGACGGGCTTTGTGCCTCTCAAATGTACCATAAGATTTTTCTCTATGACTAAAAATTCACATAGACCGAATCACATTAAGATCAGGGGGCGGGGCACCAAATCCCACATCATATTATTAATAAGAGCATTAAATTCATCATCCATAGCCATTTTTCAATTCGGGTCATTAAGGGCAGACACAAGATTACGAGGCAACAATGACTTGGAAACATAGGTGTGAATACCATATTTTTTTTGGCTTAAAAATTCCGTGTTGATTTTGAGTGACAGGCAGTTGGGCCGGAATTGGAGTTGGGCCAGGCAGGAAAGACGGACTGTTTTAGTGGGTTCGTGACTGGACTGCGGAGCAGTGGGCTTGCGGGCAATGGGCTGCTCAAGCCGGATAGTGGGTCGAGACCCAGCGGACTGCCAGCCACTAGGCGTCGCGGCAGTGGGTTGCTGGTGAGAGACTCAGCTGGGCCAGCAACCATTGGGCTCGGTGATTGGGCCGAGACATAGGGAAACATTGGGCCTGTTTGGGAGGCTAATTTATGGATCAAATACGGGGGTATGCTATCGTCAAGAAATTCATAGGTAGGAGGCCCAGAACAATGTAATTTGGCAAAAGGAAAATTTGTTTCATAAAAAATTACGTGACGACTTACGATGATTTTATTAGAGGATAAGTCAAACCATTTGTAACTACGACGATTTTACGGATATCCCAAAAACACACAGAGTTGACCGGGGTTGAAGTTTATTAATGGTTGTAGAAGGAAAGAGATGATAGCATAAGCACCCAAAAACCCGTAAATGTTAATATGAAGGGTCCATTGGGTATAAAATTTTAAGTGAGGATTGGTATTGTTTGTTCGGAAGTATGTTTAACAGATAGGTTGTCATTTGTAACGCATGAAGCCAAAAAGATGGTGGTAGAGAGGCATGGGCAAGTAAGATTCTAACAATATTGTTAATGGTTCAAATTTTTCTTTCTTTTCCATTTTGAGATGATGTATGTGGACACGAGAGACGAAATGACAAACCATTAGATTTGCAGAAATCTCAAAAAGGCCTATTATCAAATTCTCTACCATTATCACACTGAATATTTTTAATGTCTCGTTCAAATTGAGTGCGGATGTACGCTCTAAAGGATAGAAATGTGGAAAACACTTGTGACTTTTTAGACAAAAGAAATGTCCAAAAAAAATTAGAGTAAACATCCAACAATAGAAGATAATATTGGTGGCCCGAAGAGCTCAAAACGGGAGATGTCCAAATATCACTATGAATAATATCAAAGGACATAACAGTACGAGAATTCGAAGCAACGAAAGGCAACTTAACATGTTTTCCCAGAGAACAAGAGCGACAAACATGAGAACTACGATGTCTAGTACACAAACATGAGAACTACGATGTCTAGTACATTAAATAAATTCATTTTGTTTAAGGAAAGCAAACACAAGTGCTCCCGGATGACCCAAACGTTCATGTCATAAAGAAGGAGCTAAAGCTGCAAAAATGGAGGTAATTTAACTTGATGTGGTTGTGGTGATTGAATAAAGCTCGCCCCGACTATCACATCTCATTAGATACATCCATGTCTGAAAATCCTTCACGAAAAACCCAAAAGGATCAAATTCAATAGAGAACCCAATCATCAGTGGTAAATTTTCTAACTGAAATCAAGTTTTTAAATTAATTTAGGTGCGTGAAGGACATTTTCAAAATTAACGGTGGGTTCGGAGGAGATAAGTTTGTAGTACCATAACCACGAATTGGAATTGAATGACCATTTCTAACAATTATACCACGATTATTGCATAAATTAAAATAGGACGAGAGATTACCTTATGAGGACGCCATATGAGACGTTGCACCGGTGTCCATCTACCAGTTTTGCGTCGGGCGGAGTAAGCCCAAGAGTGTGCATCGTGACCTCGATATTTGTTGGGGTCGCCACTGCCGAGTGGGCCTGCTGCCACTAGCTCGGTAGTGGCCCAAGAATTCCAGGGTTGCTGCCTGTTGGACTGGTTTGCTGGGTTGCTGGACGTGACCTGGGCCTGGCTCAGTTACTGTAGGCTGGATAGGGGCAGGGCGGCAAGGCCCAAGGCCACTGCCAGGCCCATGGTGCCGGCCCACTGCCCAAGGTGCCCTCGGCTGCCAATGGGCTGGAGGTTTCGGCCTTTCTGGCCACGATTTGGCGGCAAATTTTCAAATTGTGATGAACTCTCATGGACGGAGCGGCAACTAAGGCGGAATTTGACACGGTGGTTGTCTTCTTGGCAAAACCCACTCCTTCGAGAATGAGCATAGATCGGGCTTGGTAAAAATGTGGAAGAGGATTGCTTTGACTTATGACCATACCCACTCCACTATACGCGTCAGTGAGGCCGGTCACTAGTTGTAAAACAAGCCGATTGTTAGTGATCAACGCACCTGTCACAACCCGACCCGACGGGCCGCGACTAACCGCCCTAATGACGTCATTACACTAACCTATCACACATAATCCAACTAACACTTAATGAGTCTGAAATTAGGCAGCATAACGCTGCAATAACAACATATGCTAGGGTAGGCTAGCCGACAAGGCTGCCTGTACTCCCGAATGTACCTGCCTCATGAGGAGTCACAACTAGCCAACACAATATACAGACAAGCCGACAAGGCTGCCAACAGATAAGATAACATATACACGGGAACACCCCCAACATAGAGTACAATGATATGGCTGACCAAAACAGAGTTATAACCCTTACATAAGTACAACCCACCACTGTCTACAGACCTCTATAAGAAGAACAACGACATATGACGGGATAGGGCCCCGTCGTGCCCCTAAATACAAACATAAGTCTAAAAGAGGTTGGGTACCAAAATGACAAAGCTTTGGATCAAAGGAGCTTCCCAACCTGCTGAGTAGGAGCATAAACCGGAGGATCACCAAACTGAGCACCTGTACCTGCGGGCATGAACGCAGCCCCACGAGGAAAGGGGGGTCAGTACGAAATAATGTACTGAGTATGTAAACATGAAATACTGCATATGAGATCATAAGTAGCCAACAGAAACAGGAGATCAGTATAAAAGTTAGGATCCACATCCAACCGTGCCATAAACAATAAAAGTCAGTTGCTTTATAAAAATGAGAGTCAAGTCAAGAAAACATGATTGCATGTCCATATAAATATATATATATATATATATATATATATATCTGTAACGTAACCCGGCCCACTAGTGCGGGACTCGGTGGAATCATGTCATAACCCGGCCCATGTTGGGACTCGGTAAAGTCATATCTCATCTATGGATCCATCCTACGTAACCCGGCCCTCTAGTGAGGGTCTCGGTAAACAATGCAAGGTTGTGCACGAATCGTAACCCGGCCCGGGACTCGGTGAGGTGAAGTAGTAACACTTAGCACGAGTAGATATCATGAGTAACCATATGCAAGTAAAATTTATCATTTGACTCTCAATAAAATCATTATAATAATGTCATAATAAACTCTTTGTTGAAAAATCATAGGCACTTCTCATAACAATCCTCTTTAGGAATTAAACTGTATAAGAATCAAGTACGTCCGCCGTACTTTCATTAAATAAAAATCATGCCAAAGAAAGAAGGAATAGTTCACATACCTCTTAGACGAACTAATCAACTATATATTAGAGTACGTCTCGATTTAGAACTTCAACCTATAATAATGATAATACGTTCATAAATTTTATGTTCGCTAGCATACTTTATATCGAATAACGACTTCTTATTTTATAAAAATTCGGGCAGCACTTCCCCTGTTTATACATGCTTCCACAACTTTCAAACGAGGCTAATAACATCAATAAACAAGCACCAATTAAGGGCACAACCAAGACAACAATAAAGAGAATTTACACACCCACTTCTCATGTAAATTTAGCCTCTTAATCCACCTTAAAAACAGCCCACAAAATAGCCCATGTTTCAACAACAACGAGGGTAGAATGTGAAGCCTTTCTATGCCTTTCCACACCCTTATTCCTTTAGGACTTACCTTAGAAATTACCACACTTAAACATTCATAATGGTGACTAAATTTTCAGAATTATAACACCACAAAATAGCCCCTAAAACAATCCATATACATCACAACGTGTCCAACAATTTCATGCAAGTTCTTGGCCACAACATGTCATAATTTCATAACTCTTATCTTAATTCCTATAATCCAATTTCGGATTTTAATACTTTCATATAACTAATTCCAACTAAGTCTCCATGTTTCCTTTCAATTTCATCATGCAATTAGTGATAATAATAACAACAATAACCAACGAATCCAACAACACCAAAATCTGTCCCAAATTGGCAACTAGCCCAAAATGATCACATGCAATGCTTAAATTCCAATTCATCCTTAACACAAATTTATTACCTTAATTCTAACAACATGCATTCCAATTATATCATAGAAAGAAGAATTTTTATACCTCAAATTCGTCAAAACAGTCCGCAAATTTTCTGCCACTGTTTGTCCGAAAATTCCTACTGTTTCGTAATTTTTCTCCTCCTTTTTGTTCACTTCTTCAACTCCAATTTACATGCAAGTGTTCTACAATGTTAAGCCATCATCCCTACACGTTTTTCTTCAAAATTTCATCCCAAAAATTTGAAAATTCTGGGCACATTTCGGCCCAAACAATGGCTGTTTTGCCACTGTTTTCGCCATTGTTTTTGGTGTTGTTTTGCTTCTAATTTTTGGTGAAAAATGTAGTCTAGGAAGAGAAGATAACAACCTTAATTTTGGTTATGGGTGGAGGGTGATTTTCGGATTAGTTTGGAGGAGAGAATGAGATGAGAGTTTGGTTTTTTTTTTGTTTAAGTGTAGGAAGAAGATGAAGAGGTTGGTGTAAAGTTATATGAAAAATCTAATTTTTTCCTTTACACTTTGGCCCCCAAGTTCTTCAATTAGTAAATCTCAAACCCACTTCTTTTAATTCCCGAGAATTTCATATGCCTCATATTCTCAATGTCATAATTTTTTTTATAGAATACTATTCCGGGATAGCATCCGTTTATACACTAATTTCCCGTATTAACATATGTAAGCGTTCCTTATATTCAATATTCGAATCTTGCTTTCTTAATGACGTTCTTAATTATCATCTTAATCTTACGAGGTGTAACATACTTCCCTTCTCAGAAATATTCGTCCTCGAATGTTCATAATAAGTCTAATGCTAGAAAAATTTTGGCAGAGTTTCCTTTATAACTATGCCTATCCGCCTATATTCAGCAACCAACAGATGCCACACAGGGCCACAATATATCACACATATGCAATTCACCAATTACAATAATCAAATGGGGAGTTGAATTGAATTACCTGGAGGCACAGGGAACAAATGGGGATACTTCTTCTTCATCTCGTCCTCTGCCTCCCAAGTCATTTCCTCCCTATTGTGGTTCCTCCACAATACCTTGACAGAAGCCATATCCTTCGTCCGTAATCTCCTGACCTAGCGATCAAGTATGGCTACGGGGCTTTCCTCGTAGGACAACTCTTCTGTCACCTGGACGTCATCTACTGGGAAGACTCTGGAAGGATCACCAATACACTTACGCATCATAGATATATGAAAGACTGGATGTACTGCTTCCAAATCAGGCGGTAGATCCAACTCATAGGCAACCTTGCCTATCCTACGAATGATCTGGTAAGCTTCCCTTTCTTGCCAAACCTCATCACACCCTTCATTGGTGACACCTTCAGGAACACCCAATCATCAACTTGAAACTCTAAGTGTCGACATCGATTATCAGCATATGACTTCTGTCGTCGACTCTGTGCTGCTAATAACCTCTCCTGAATGAGTTTCACCTTATCAACAGCTTGCTGAACCATGTCTGGGTCGATCAACTTAGTCTCACCTACATCAAACCAACCAATAGGTGACCTGCACTTCCTCCCATATAAAGCCTCATACGGTGCCATCTGGATGCTAGAGTGGTAGCTATTGTTATAAGCAAACTCAATGAGTGGTAAATGGTCATCCCAACTACCTCTGAAGTCAATAATACAGGCCCTTAGCATATCCTCTAATGTCTGGATCGTACGCTCTGCCTGCCCGTCCGTCTGAGGGTGAAATGCTATGCTGAGACTCACTTGTGTCCCCAATCCCTTCTGGAATAATCTCCAGAAGTTAGCTGTAAACTGAGCTCCTCGGTCTGATATAATAGATGTGGGGACCCCGTGCAGTCTCACTATCTCCCTAATGTACAGCCTAGCATAGTCCTCAGCTGAGTAAGTAGTCCTCACTGGAAGAAAATTGGTTGATTTCGTCAACCTATCCACAATAACCCATATGGAATCACACTTCCGCTGAGTGCGAGGTAAGCCTGTAATGAAGTCCATATTGATCACTTCCCACTTCCAAGTCGGGATCTCAATCTCCTGTAATAATCCACCAGGCTTCGATGTTCAACCTTAACTTGCTGATAATTCGGGCACTGGGCAACAAATTCTGCTATGTCTTTTTTCATGCCATCCCACCAATACAAGCATCTAAGGTCATGGTACATCTTCGTCGATCATAGATGAATGGAATAACAGGCATTGTGTGCCTCTCCCATAACCTGCTGTCGTAGCCCTACAACATCAGGTACACATAATCTGCCCTCATACCTCAGCACATCATCAGGTGACACCTCAAATAAAGTCTTTCCCTTTCGGAGAGCTGCATCTCTATACCGGGCCAGAACAGGATCCTCATACTGACGTTTCTTTACCTCTTCCACGATAGAGGACTCAGCAACATCTCGAATAAGAACCCCGCTATCTCCCGAATCCGCCAACCGGACTCCAAGACTCGCTAGCCTATGTATCTCACGAACCATCTTCCTTCTGTCTGGATGCACATCCGTCAAGCTACCCATGGATCTACAGCTAAGAGCATCTGCCACAACATTGGCTTTTCCGGGTGGTACAAGATATCAACATCATAGTCCTTTAGCAACTCTAACCACCGCCTCTGCCGTAGGTTCAACTCCTTCTACTTAAAGATATATTGGAGACTCTTGTGATCCGTATAAATATCAACATGAATCCCATACAAGTAATGTCTCCAAATCTTCAAGGCATGAATCACCGCTGCTAGCTCCAAATCATGAGTGGGATAATTCTTTTCATGCTTTCTGAGCTGTCGGGAGGCATAAGCTATAACTTTGCCATGCTGCATCAACACACAACCTAGCCCAATGCTTGAAGCATCACAATAAATGACATAACCATCCGGTCCCTCAGGAAGAGTCAGAACTGGAGCCGTAGTCAACTTTTCCTTCAACAACTGGAAACTGTGCTCACAAGCATCCGTCCACTAAAACTTAGCTGCCTTCTGGGTTATCCTAGTCAAAGGCGCTGAGATTGAGACAAACTTCTCCACAAACCTTCTGTAATACCCTGCTAGCCCCAGAAAACTGCGTACCTCAGTAGGTGTCGTAGGTCTGGGCCAAGTCTTCACCGCCTCAATCTTCTGTGTATCCACCCGAATACCATCAGCCCCAATAATATGCCCAAAGAATGCCACTGAAGTCAACCAGAACTCACACTTGGAAAACTTGGCATACAACTGCTGGTGCTGGAGGACCCTAAGTACCGTCCTCAAATGGTGTGCATGCTCCTGCTCTGAACGAGAATAAACCAGGATATCGTCAATGAATACAATGACGAACATGTCTAAGAACGGCCTGAATACCCGGTTCATTAAATCCATAAACACTGCTGGAGCATTGGTCTGTCCAAAAGACATCACCCTAAACTCATAATGTCCATATCGGGTTCTGAATGCTGTCTTTGGAATATCTGCCTCCTTTACCCGCACCTGATGATAACCTGACCGCAAGTCTATCTTCGAGAAGCACTTAGCACCCTGCAACTGGTCAAATAAATCATCAATCCTGGGAAGGGGGTACCTGTTCTTGATGGTTACCTTGTTCAGCTGCCTATAATCCATTCACATCCGCAGTGATCCATCTTTCTTCCTCACAAATAACACTGGTGCTCCCCATGGAGATATACTTGGCCTAATAAAACCTTTCTCCAACAAGTCTCTCAGTTGCTCCTTCAACTCCTTCAGCTCTGCAGGTGCCATTCTATAAGGAGGAATGGATATAGGTTGGGTACCTGGCAATATATCTATACTGAAATCTACCTCCTGCTCTGGAGGGAGACCTGGAAGATCGTCCGGGAATATATCCGAAAACTCACTAACTACCGAAACTGACTGAAGAGTCGGTACCTCCGCTTCTGTATCATGCACCCGAACCAAATGATAGATACAACCTTTTCTGACCATCTTCCTTGCCTTGAGGTATGAAATAAACTTACCCCTCGGCGATGCTTCATTCCCTTTCCATTCTATAACTGGCTCGCCTGGGAACTGAAATCGAACCAACTTCTCTCAACAATCAACGTTGGCAAAACAAGAAGCCAACCAATCCATGCCCATAATGACATCAAAATCGGCCATATCCAACTCTATCAAATCTGCTAAGGTATGACGGCTATATATCACCACCGAATAATTTTTATACACACGCTCAACTATAACCGAATCTCCTACCGGTGTAGCTACCTCGAATGGTTCTATCGGCTCAGATTCTATCCCTATTTCATTAGCAACAAGAGGGGATATGTAGGACAAGGTGAAACCTGGATCTATCAAAGCATATACATTACAGAAAAAGACCGATAGTATACCTGTAACAACATCTGGTGACGCCTCCTGATCACGTCTACTGGCCAAAGCATATATGCGGTTCGAAGGACCGCCGGAACTAGAAACTCTGCCACGACCTCTACCACGGCCTGTTGGCGTCTGACTACCCCACCCGATGGGGCACATAGCTATAGATGACGACGAACCAGCACCCGACCCCGTAGGCCGAGCCATCCCACCAGAACCACCTATGTTAGGACACTCTCTCATCATATGGCCCTGACGGCCGCATGAGAAGCAAGCACCTGTGGTCGAACGACATTCCCCAATATGAAACTTACCACACTGAGAGCACCGAGGATAAGGTGGTCTCAACTCACTAGGGCCCATGTTCCCATGAGAACCCGAAGCCTTGGAGCTCTGTCCGTCTCCTGAATACCCGGGGTGGTAGAACCTCCTGCCCGTAGACTATAGAGGAGCACTCTGTGCTGGCTGAGGTAAATATCTGACCTGCTTCATTGGGAACTGTCTGTCTCGAGACTCGCCGGAATAAGCTGCCGACCTAGCCCTCTTATGCTGGTCCCTGTCATGACCTCTGTCTGGTTGTCGTCCTCTATGTCGGTCCTCAACCCCCTGTGCATATGCCTGGACACGAGCAATATCCATACCCGGCTGAAGAGCTACCGCCATACAACCATCGATCAGATAATGGTCCAGCCCCATTACAAAGCGATGCACCCTATCTGCCATATCTGCTACAATAGTGGGTGCATATATGGCCAATGAATCAAACTCCAGGCTATACTCACGAATGGTCCTGCCACTCTGCCTCAACTGTAAGAATCGTCCACTCTAGCTCTCCTCATCTCTGGAGGCAAGAAGTGACCAAGGAAGGCCTCTGTAAACTCCTCCCATGTAGCTAGAGGAACATCCTCTCCCCTGGACAACTCCCAAGACTCATACCAGTTTGTAGCTATATCCCTCATCCTATACGAAGCCAACTCCACACGACTCGCCCGAAGCCCTGATTACCCTCAAGGTACGCTGCATCTGCCAGATAAACTCCTGCGGGTCCTCCTCGGGCTGAGACCCGAAAAACTCTGGAGGGTTACAACTTAAGAAATCACGAACCCTCAAACTGTCAGACCTAGGGTCGACTCCTGGTCCATGTCTGCGGTTCTGCCCTGCCACCAATCTAGTCAGCAGCTGAACTGCATCTCTCATGGCTCTGTCCTCTGCCCCCGGCTGGAGAACTGGAGGCTCAGGTGCAGGGGCCTCGAAAACTGGTAATGTTGCCCCCTGAACTGGAGCCTCTGGTGGTGGCGGCGATGAAGCAGAGCTCGTCGACTGGGCATAGTCTCCGGCATAGACTGGGTACGGGACCTGGTAACTCTCTGAATCTGGTTGGTATCCACTGCTGTAGACTTGCCCTTCTGGGCCGCTGTCGCCTTCTTCGGAGGCATAGCTGTAAACATCGTAAGTCGTCAGAAAGGAATTATCCTAATAACATAGCTCTATTGCACGATCTAAGAGATAAAAGAATAGAAACCAATCCTAGATGCCCTGCCGCTTCCTACATATAAGTATGGTGCACAACATACCCATACGCAAGACTCTACTAGACACGGTCTGTAGACATTCCGAGGACTAACTGCTCTGATACCACTTTTGTCACGACCCGACCCGACGGGCCGCGACTAACCGCCCTAATGACGTCATTACACTAACCTGGTCACACATAATCCAACTAACACTTAATGAGTCGAAATTTGCCAAGCATAACGCTGCAACAAGAACATATGTCGGGTAGGCGAGCCGACAAGGCTGCCTTTACCCCCGAATATACCTGGCTCCTGAGGAGTCACAACTAGCCAACACAATATACAGGCAAGCCGACAAGGCTGCCAACAGATAAGATAACATATACACGGGAACACCCCCAACATAGAGTACAATGATATGGCTGAACAAAACAGAGTTATAACCCTTACATAAGTACAACCCACCACTATCTACAGACTCTATAAGAAGAACAACGACATATGACGGGACAGGGCCCCGTCGTGCCTCTAAATACAAACATAAGTCTAGAAGAGGTTCGGTACCAAAATGACAAAGCTCTGGATCAAAGGAGCTTCCCAACCTGCTGAGTAGGAGCCTAAACCGGAGGATCACCAAACAGAGCACCTGTACATGCGGGCATGAACGCAGCCCCCCGAGGAAAGGGGGGGTCAGGACGAAATAATATACTGAGTATGTAAACATGAAATACTGCATATGAGATCATAAGTAGCCAACAGAAACAAGAGATCAGTATAAAAGTCAGGATCCACATCCAACCGTGCCATAAACAATAAAAGTCAGTTGCCTTATAAAAATGAGAGTCAAGTCAAGAAAACATGAGTGCCTGTCCATATACATATATATATATCTGTAACGTAACCCGGCCCACTAGTGCGGGACTCGGTGGAATCATGTCATAACCCGGCCCATGCTGGAACTCGATAAAGTCATATCTCATCTATGGATCCATCCTACGTAACCCGACCCTCTAGTGAGGGTCTCGGTGAACAATGCAAGGTTGTGCACGAATCGTAACCCGGCCTGGGACTCGGTGAGGTGAAGTAGTAACACTTAGCACGAGTAGATATCATGAGTAACCATATGTATGTAAAATTTATCATTTGACTCTCAATAAAATCATTATAATAATGTCATAATAAACTCTTTGTTGAAAAATCATAGACACTTCTCATAACAATCCTCTTTAGGAATTAAACTGTATAAGAATCAAGTACGTCCGTCGTACCTTCATTAAATAAAAATCATGCCAAAGAAAGAAGGAATAGTTCACATACCTCTTAGACGAACTAATCAACTCTATATTAGAGTACGTCTCGATTTAGAACTTCAACCTATAATAATGGTAATACGTTCGTCAATTCTATGTTCGCTAGCATACTTTATATCGAATAACGACTTCTTATTTTATAAAAATTCGGGCAGCACTTCCCCTGTTTATACATGCTTCCACAACTTCCAAACGAGGCTAATAACATCAATAAACAAGCACCAATTAAGGACACAACCAAGACAACAATAAAGGGATTTACACACCCACTTCTCATGTAAATTTAGCCTCTTAATCCACCTTAAAAACAGCCCATAAAACAGCCCATGTTTCAACAACAACGAGGGTAGAATGTGAAGCCTTTCTATGCCTTTCCACACCCTTATTCCTTTAGGACTTACCTTAGAAATTATCACACTTAAACATGCATAATGGTGACTAAATTTTCAGAATTATAACACCACAAAATAGCCCCTAAAACAGTCCATATACATCACAACATGTCCAACAATTTCATGCAAGTTCTTGGCCACAACATGTCATAATTTCATAATTCTTATCTTAATTCCTATAATCCAATTTCGGATTTTAATACTTTCATATAACTAATTCCAACTAAATCTCCATGTTTCCTTTCAATTTCATCATGCAATTAGTGATAATAATAACAACAATAACCAACGAATCCAACAACACCAAAATCTGTCCCAAATTGGCAACTAGCCCAAAATGGTCACATGCAATGCTTAAATTCCAATTATTTCTTAACACAAATTCATTATCTTAATTCTAAAAACATGCATTCTAATTATATCATAGAAAGAAGAATTTTTATACCTCAAATTCGTCAAAACAGTCCGCAAATTTTCTGCCACTGTTTGTCCGAAAATTTCCACTGTTTCATAATTTTTCTCCTCCTTTTTGTTCACTTCTTCAACTCCAATTGACATGTAAGTGTTCTACAATGTTAAGCCATCATCCCTACACGTTTTTCTTCCAAAATTTCATCCCAAAAATTCGACAATTCTGGGCACATTTCGGCCCAAACGGTGGATGTTTTGCCACTATTTTCGCCACTGTTTTTGGTGTTGTTTTGCTTCTAAATTTTGGTGAAAAATGTAGTCTAGGAAGAGAAGATAACAACCTTAATTTTGGTTATGGGTGGAGGGTGATTTTCGGATTAGTTTGGAGGAGAGAATGAGAGGAGAGTTTGTTTTTTTTTTTGTTTAAGTGTAGGAAGAAGATAAAGAGGTTGGTGTAAGGTTATATGAAAATTTTGATTTTTTTCCTTTACACTTTGGCCCCCAAGTTATTCAATTAGTAAATCTCAAACCCACTTCTTTTAGTTCCCGAGAATTTCATAAGACTCGTATCCTCAATGTCATAATTTTTTTTATACAATACTATTCCGGGATAGCATCCGTTTATACACTAAATTCCCGTATTAACATATGTAAGCGTTCCTTATATTCAATATCCGAATCTTGCTTTCTTAATGACGTTCTTAATTATCATCTTAATCTTACGAGGTGTAACAGCACCGACGTTCTTGAGTTGGTTCGACAACACCTTGAGCCGTTGAAAATATGTGGAAGCATTGGAAAATTCCGCCATGTCGGTGGTGGAGAATTCCTATACAAGAGTAACGGCCTGGAAATTTTTGTTGTCTTGGAATATGTCGCGTAAGCGATCCTAGGCCTCCATCACCGTGGAGTCATGCTCAATAATTGTATGCAACAAATCGCTAGAAATAGTGGCATAAATCCACTGAAGAACAGTCGCATCAAGAGTTAAGCATAATTCTCTTTCGTCGTCGGTTTTCCTTGCCTTTTTCCGGCGGAATTATGTGATGAATGACCCGGTGGGAGCGGCAGTGAATCTTGAAGAGCTCCGCCTACGTTGCATAATGGACGTTTTCCATCTCAAGAGTGATGGAAACATGGGATTTGAAGTTGGAAACTGTGAGGGCTGAATGAAAAGAAGATTTTGAGTCAGACATGGCTGATGGGGAGAAGGGTGGTCGACGGCAAAAAGAAGAAGGGAGGGGGGGGTGTCGGACACAAGGAAGCAGGGTTAGTGTTTCAGGAACTTTCCCTAGACTACTGCTACCATGTAAGAAATATTTTTCCTTGATTCTTTCATTAATGATTTACACTATATATAATTTTGTACAAAAATATTTACTTTGCTAAAAACTAGGTAACTAATCAATCCTAATTACAAGAGAAATCTAATTCTCCCTAATATAGGAGATGTACAATTTTAAATGCAATCTAATTCTATTAGTATGAAATGTATTTACACTTGAGCAATATATTTTATCATTCTAGTGCTCTCACAATTTAGTGAAAACAGGAGAAAGGAAAAAATATCTAGAGACGCATTTTCTTATCGGTTAAATCGAAAATCGAACCGTTAAGGACCGCAAACCGATAACAAATTTCTTATTAGTTTGGTTATCGATTTAGGATATCTACAACGAAAAACAATAAACCGAACCGCAAATATACAAAACCGGACTGAACCTACGGATAAGCACCCCCTACTCTGACCTAAACTAGTAGAAAATCTCATTTTTTCTTCTTCACATTCCTTCATTTATTCCAATAAACAGACAACATCCAGCATAAAAATAATCATTTTTTATATATCAATGTTTTTGTGTGTGATGTAGACAGACTATCCTAATTACATATAAAGTTTTGTATTTATGTACAGCATCAGGTTTGATAGCAAATGCAAGTAAAAGTTTTGTCTGTTTTAGAGGAATATGCAATGCTGTCCAGCAATAGATCATGAAAATGCTGAGATTTATAAAAGGAGACTTGCCTTTTAGGTACTTGGGAGTTACCCTAAGCGCAAAGAGATTAACTGCAGTACAATGCGAACCCCTTATTGACAAGATCCTAGGTGTTGACACACAATTTTGTCCCATCTTTTCTGATTTTATTTGCAATTTTGAATATTTTTGACACTGTAAAACAATTTTAAAATATAGGCATATATATGTATATATATCATTATTATTTGCATTTTTTATTGTCATTTGCATTTTAATATCACAATCATACTTTTAATCTAATATTATATGTTATTTTATTTTCGCAAAACGGCATTGCATTTTTATTTTTTATTTAAGCATCAAACATTTCGCAAATATTATATATATATATTTTTTTCTTCATATTGTCATCTTTACAATTTATAGTTTTTGCAAAGCTTTTTATTTGTTTAGTCATATATGATAAAAACCATTTTATATTTTAAACCCATAACCCATTCATTTCCTCCCAAAACAACTTCTACTCAACCCAAAAACAACTTCTACTCAACCCAAAACAATTCCTACCCAACCCAAACTAAAACCCATTTTCGTCCAAGCCCAACCCATCACCCATTTATTTCTCCAACCCAAAACAATTCCAAAC
Organism: Anisodus tanguticus; assembly: GCA_034509755.1. Lineage (NCBI taxonomy): Eukaryota > Viridiplantae > Streptophyta > Magnoliopsida > Solanales > Solanaceae > Anisodus > Anisodus tanguticus. Next base: position 18,763,197 of record CM067551.1, on the reverse strand, counting down.
CCATCCGAAGCCCATCCGGATCGGCCCACTCCCCTTTTAACTCCCATATCCCTTTATTTCTTCCCCCTTTAAACCAACAACCCTAAACAAAAACAAAAAAGAAAGACCCATTTTTTGTTTCTATGTTTATATTGTGTTGTTGGTTATCCGTAATTTGGAAGAAAAATCGATTCGGGTTGAAAACATCCGATTCGGGTCGGGTCACCGACCCGTGTCTGATCGACCCGGTTCGGTTAAATTCCAATTTTTTTGTGTGTTAATATTTTGTTGTTGGTTATCTGAAAATCGAAAAAAAAATGACAATCTGTTCCGGATCGGGTCACTGTTCCGGGTCGGATCGACCCGGTTCGAATAAATTTCCAGATTTTGTGTTTAATATCTTGTTGTTTATTATCCGAAAATTCCAAAAAAAATGTTTGATTCGGGTCGGGTCGGTCAAAATCCGTTCGAGTCTTTCGTTCGTAACCCGGTCGATTTTTCCGAATCGCTTCGGTCCAAAATTTCGAATTCGGGTCTTACGTTTTAATTGCAAATCTGTTTGTTTATTTTCACATTTTAACATCCGTACACGGATATCTTACTGTTTTTAGTGATTTAAATAAATACTGCACTTAGGTCGATGAAATTAAATTCGAGGCCGCGCTTTTTTTTTTCTCTCGTCTCGTTTCTCAGTTTTATGTTTTTTGTTTACTGTTTTAAACATCCGTGCAACGGATATTTTGTTGTTTTACTGTTTTGTTGTTTTTAACTAATATTGCATTTAGGCCGATGAAATTAAATTCGAGGCCGCGCTTTTCTTTGTCGTTTCTCGTTTTTTTTTATTTCATCGTTTTAAACATCCGTGCATGGATTGTCTTACTGTTTTACTGTTTTGAATTAAATACTACATTTAGGCCGATGAAATTAAATTCGAGGCCGCGCTTTTCTTTTTCGTTTCTCTGTTTTTTTTATTTACTGTTTTAGACATCCGTGCATGGATTGTCTTACTCTTTTACTATTTTGAATTAAATAATGCATTTTGGCCGATGAAAAAACATCCGTCGATTTTGAGGCCTCCACATTTGTAAAGACGGAAAATAAAACTTCTGGGCAAGGATGGAACTTAAATCTTTTTCACCCAAGAGACCAACATGTTCGGTAGGCAAGGCAACTAAAATGACCAACGAGTCATATGTTCGCAGCCACGACGTGATTGGAATGATCTTTTCAAAATTTAAGTTTGAGCCCTCCGTAATCAAAACATTTATTGTTTTGGATACGAATCCGAAGTTATGTATATTCAATTGTTTCTAACCGTTTATTCTTGACAGCTTGCAAAGATAAAGTCAAAGAAGGCAAATACCCCTCGGAGATTTCTTATTTTTGTTGTTGTCTTTTACTTTCTTTAATTCAGCTTTATTTTCATTCTGCATTGTAATATTATTGTACTCGTGAAATTATTGAAATGTTTAGAATAGGTAGACATAGAATTAATTGATAGGGTAGTCTAAAATTGGAAACTCATCGCTAGTTTATTTATTTAGGCCCGTTGCCCATAATAATCACCTTGCATACATTCTTATCAATTTTCATACAATTGCATACTTATATTGTTTTTAGCTTTACATGTATATTAATGCCATACAAATGCATACTTGTACAAAATGTATCATTTTATTAACACCTTGCAATATTATTTTTATATGTATAAAAACATACATTTTTCTTAGCATAACAATTAATCTGAACTTGATCGGATAACCGCAAGTTAGCGGATCTTAAAGGATGCCTAACCCCTTCCCTTTAGGATAATAAAGAACCCTTACCTAGAATCTCATTAGTTTTGTAGACCATAAATCGGAGTTATTTTGCATCATTTAATTAATATTCAGGTGCCCTAATTCATCTTAGAATAATTAGGTGGCGACTCCTCATAGCAAGCATTTTTTAATCCATCCGGAGGAAATCGACGCCATCGCGTCGCGAAGCCCGCAGGTCAAAATCGGGTGCGACACTAGGTAGAATAAGTAACAGACAACATGATTTCTGTCATATGCTGGAAGAACACAATTGTTGAAAAGTGTCCTGTTTGTCATTCGAACTTTTCGGGCACAAGTCTTTATTTTACCCAAAAAGATCATTCATTTTATTGAAGCATGAAAGAAATAATCCCTTTGATTATTTTCATTAATTGAAAGACTATATATACAAGTTACATATTACCATAATAGGAGAATCCTATTCCTATTCTATTTCTAAAATCTTATTCTACCATAATTCTAACTATACAATTATGGTAAGTGTATAACACTAATTAAGGTAACCTTTATACTACAATATACTACAAATATATATACCATATATACAATATTGTCTTGTCCTCAATCCGGCCGAGAATGGGCCATTGCTGAAAGCCCACTGCTGGCCATTGCTAAGAGCCCATTGCCGGGCCGCCACCGCTGGGCCATCCAGTCCACGCCATCGTTGAGAGCCCACCGCCGGGCCGCCCGCGGGCATCCGATCCATCGCTTTGCTCGTGATATATAGTGTTGTATATTGGGTGTATATCAAAGGTATATTGCACTGTTTAACACACCCCCGCAGTCATAGCGGACGGTTTTCGAACGCTGAGACTGTCCCTAAAATCTTCAAAGAGAACCGCTGGTAGACCCTTTGTAAAGATGTCTGCAATTTGATAACGAGACGGGATATGTCATACGCGAACGTGACCCTTTGCAACCTTTTCACGGACAAAGTGAATGTCCATTTCGATATGCTTGGTGCGTTGGTGTTGAACCGGGTTACCTGAAAGGTAGATGACACTAATGTTATCGCAATATACCAAGGTTGCCTTTTAAATGGGACAATGAAGCTCCAAAAGCAAATTACGTAGCCAACATGATTAGAGACCACATTCGCTACCCCTCGATATTCTGCCTCTGCACTTGAGCATGATAGAGTTGCCTGACGCTTTGCCGACCAGGAGACCAAGTTGTTGCCAAAAAACATACAGTAGCCAGAAGTCGACCGTCTGGTGTCGGGACAACCACCCCAATCAGCATCCGTGTAAGAGACAAGTGTGGATGTAGACGACGGATACAAGTGCAACCCATAGTCCAGTGTCCCATGAATATACCGAATGATGCGTTTGATTGCATTCATGTGCTCAACTCTAGGATCATGCATGAATAAACACACCTGCTGAACCGCATACGTAATATCCGGTCTGGTAAAGGTAAGATACTGGAGAGCCCCTGCAAGACTGCGATAGCGGGTCGGGTCCTCGTATGGTGCACCTGTTGCGGCACTTAGCTTGGGGTTTGCATCAACTGGCGTGGAAGTGGACTTACAGGATGAAATCCCAGCCCTTTCTATGATCTCAGCAGCATACTTTCGTTGAGACAAAAACAAGCCACCTGAATGGCGTTTCACGGCAATCCCCAAAAAATAACTCAAAGGCTCCAAGTCTTTCATAGCAAACTCAGAACTGAGCATGGTCATGATAGACTGGCGCAAGGCATCGGAAGAGGCAATCAAGATGATATCATCCACATACAGCAGAATGTAGGCCAAGGACGAACCACGGCGGTAGATGAACAAGGAATTATCTGACCTGATGTGAGTGAACCCAATAGTGGAAACAAAGTCAGCAAACCTCGTCTACCAGGCCCTTGGAGACTGCTTAAGCCCATATAAAGACTTCTTCAATAAACATACATGATGAGGGCGATTTGGATCCCTGAAACCCAATGGCTGATGCATATAGACTGTTTCCTTGAGATCACCATGTAGGAAAGCATTCTTGACATCCAGCTGATGAATTGGCCAAGTCTTGGAAAGAGCCAAGCTAAGCACAGTGCGAATGGTAGCCGGTTTGACTACCGGATTAAACGTCTCACCACAATCTATCCCAACCTGCTGAGTCTTACCATCACCAACAAGTCGCGCCTTATGTCGAGCAAATGACCCATCTAAATTCTCCTTATGAGCAAAAATCCACATAGACCTGATAACATTAATACCATATGGACGGGGCACCAACTCCCACGTCTTATTATCAATAAGAGCATTATATTCATCAGTCATAGCAATTTTCCAATTATGGTCATTTAATGCAGACACAGGATTGCGGGGCAAGGGGGATTTAGAGACATCAGAATGTAAATTAAAATGTCTTTTAGGTGTAAAAATACCCCGCTGACTACGAGTGACCGGTCTATGACTCGAGGAAGAATTGAGGGAATTTTGGGAATTTTCTCGGGCTCGGGACGGATCGGACCGGCGCAGCGGTGGGGGCCGCCGGCCCAAATCGGTAATCGGAATCGTCGTCGGATCGGTTCAGTAATTGGGCTGACTGACCCAATTGCTGGAACTGTTCCAGTGGCGAAAACTGGGCACGGAACTGTGGGGCCAGCGGGCAGTGGGCCCGCTAGAGAATTTTGGGTGCGGGAGATGTCCAAAAAATTCCGAATAATATACGGGGATATTTGGTCATCCAAAAAATTATACGACTTAGGCTCGGGAGTATGAATTTTTGTAAACGGAAATTGGGTTTCATCAAAAATGACATGGCGATTAATTATGATTTTCTTGGAGGATAAGTCAAAGCATTTATAACCACGATGATTTGACGGATAACCCAAAAATACAAACGGGGTAGACCGAGCCTGAAGTTTGTTAATTGTGGTGGATGGGAATAACGGATAACACAAGCATCCAAAAATCCTAATGTGAGAATAAGAAGGGTTCTTATTATATAGGATTTTGAGGGGGGAAGAATATGTCAGACCTTTAGACGGAATTATGTTAAGAAGATATGTGGCCATTTGTAGAGCATGATGCCAAAAATATGGAGGTATGGAGGCATGAATTAAGAGAGTTTGGACAATGTTATTTATGGAACGAATTTTGCGTTCGGCCTTCCCATTTTGTAAAGATGTACGAGGACACGAAAACCGAAAATTGATCCCATTATTAGCATAGAATTACCGAAACTCCCTATTGTCATACTCTTTCCCATTATCACATTGAATATTTTTTATTTCTCTTTCGAATTGAGTACGAATGAATGCTCTAAATTTGATGAAGACGGAAAACACTTGTGATTTATTCGCAATTGAAAACGTCCACAAAAATCTAGAATAATCATCTAAAAAGAGAACATAATATCGATGACCCAATGAACTAAGAACAGGAGACGTCCATAAGTCGCTATGAATAATATCAAATGTCATTGAAGTATGAGAATTGGAGTCTACAAATGGTAACTTAACAATTTTTCCTAATGAACAAGACTGACAAAGTGGAGTACGACTCGTACCCTTACAAGAACTAAAGCTATTTTTATCTAAAACTGATAAAATAGAAGATCCCGGATGACCCGACGAGCATGCCACATGGAAGGAGAGATGGCTGCAAAAGCTGATGGCAAGGCTTGACTCGATGGACTGAAACCAGGCATGATAGGATACAGATCCCCCTACTATCACACCTCATGAGATGATTCCCCGTCTTGAAATCCTTCACAGAGAAACCAAAATGATCAAATTCAACAAAAACGGAATTGTCAGTAGTGAACTTCCGGACATACACTAAATTTTTAATCAATTTAGGAGCATGTAAAGTATTTTTCAAGAGAAGGGGTGGATTGGGGGGAGACAACTTTTTCTGACCATAACCCTGAATTGGAATAGAGTTGCCATTACCAACAATTATACCCCGAGGGGTGCTCAAATTGGAATAAGAGGAGAGAGTACCTGATTCGGAAGTCATGTGAGTAGTGGCCCCGGTGTCCATGTACCAATTTGGGTCCGGTTGAGTCAACCCCAACGTGTGCATCGCGGCCTCGATATCGGTCTGAGTGGGGCCTGGTTGCATGATGGGCTTGCGGAGGTCGGGGCCCAAGAACTCCGTCCGTGATGGAGCTGGGCCGTAGCTGTTGGGCCAGTCCAGTCCACGCTTTGCTTGTGATATACACTGCTGTATATTGGGTGTATATCACAGGTATATTACACTGTTTAACAAAGCAATCTGTAGGAGATACTTGTGGACTGGGAGTCCCAGTCTGGGACTACTGAAGCATAAAAAGAAAAGCTCTGATATCCTGGGATAAACTATATAATCCTCAAGTGACAGGTAATCTGGATATTATTAATGTGGCTCGATGAACAAAGCTGTAATTTGTAAGATTTTATAGAATGTCTGCAAGAAGAAAGAGAAGCCCAGGTCATTTGGTTCATACATATTATATCAAAGGAAAAACTGAGTCAAAAATGCTTCTTGGGTGGTACAATTTTTTTTTAGGGCTAAACGATATTTGGAAGCTGCAACAATTGAAACATTCTCAATTAAAAAGACATAAAAGAGACTGCAAATTGAATTCTAGAAAGTGACTTGGAGAAAATTAGTATGCAATAACCATGGTTTTTCTAAGGGAATATTTATACTAAAGATAAGAAGAGAAAACTTTTAAAACTAAGATTGGCATCCATTGAAGGCTTTCTACTAGAAATAGGATAGCACAATGGGGCATTTGCACAAGTCTATTATGTCCACTTTGTGACCAGGTAAATGAAATTATGCAGCATCTTTCTTTGATTATACTATAGCTGGAGCTGTATGGAAGAAGCTACTGCAATAGCAAGGTATCTATAGAAATAAGATGACTTGGACGGAAGAACTACAATAGGCAGAACAATATTGCAGAGGAAGAAGTGGAAGGGCTGGGATTTACAGAATAGTTCTTGTAGAAGGTGTGTCAGTGTTATCAAAAGAAAAAAGCGCAAAAAAGCTCTAAGGTCGGCTAGGGCTTTAAGCGCAAAGCGCAAATAAAGTGTTAATGAGAAAAGGCGCAATTGTAAAAAATACAAATATACATATGTTTAGACCGAGACTAATAATAATAAACATGAATAACAAATATATGGACAAAAACATTGTAAAAACATTAGGATAAATGAAATATCATATATCCAGTGACACCTCTTCAAGAGAGGCTCATTGACAAGGAAAAGTATGTCTTAGAGCATTGATGATGACACTAAAAAGCGCACATAAAGCGAGGCGAAACACTCAACATGTTTTGAACCTCGCTTAAGGGCTTTAAGCGCGCCTTTAGCAACACTGAGGTGTGTATCACTTGTGGCAGGAAAGGGACAATGTGATTTTTCAGAATAATCAGAAGAAGCAATCTACTACAAAAATAGTCTATTTCCTAAAATAGCAATGTACCTTCATAGGCTTAACTTGAGGTGGTGTTTGAGGTTAGAGATGTTTAGTGGTACTGATGCACAAATCAACTGGGTTTCATGTTTAGTTTGAGCGCCTTTCTGTTCTTTAATACACATGCTATTCATATTAACTTTTCTTCAAAATGACACCTCCAAAAATATTCTTCAAAAGAGTGGTCTAGCACCATAGTGACTGACAAAGTCATGGAGCAATTGTTTGGCAATAACAGTCACAAAATTTCTTCAATCTCTTTGCTTCTACATCAAATAATATGGAGTTCAAAAAGTTCTTAATTAAAAGAAAGCATGCTCTCTGATCACTGTGTGTTAATTTTGGTCTGTGCACTAGTTCTGCTGAGAGCGCCTTCACATCATCCTCACTGCGGAAACTGCAATTGATATAATGAAATATGTCAAGCACAATTAAATGGACAGATAAATAAGAAAAGAGGAAAAGTACTTCCAACCTAACAAGACTAACAAGTTTCCACTATACTGTAAAATCCATGAATCCTCACTCAAATCCTAAAATGTTATCCTTGGGAAATCAATAATAGACTCATCCATCTCTCCTTAGTGAGTTGTGCCATTTCCATTGCCATTGCCATCACTAGTCGTTTCGAAAGTTTAATGTGCATAAAATGACCAAACAAAAATTAACCACAATGATGGAATTTAGAATTATGAAAAAGTCAATTGGAGTTGTAGAGTACCTCAATGAATTCTTAGATGGAACCCAAAGTCAATGACAAAGTCTTCAAACCTGGAAGAATCCAAATGAAGCCATCTAAAATGTCTTCAGAAGTGGCAATAGATGAAATAATTTTCAACTCCAGATGCTTGATGTCATTGACTGGTAATATATCAGTTAGCTCATCAGGAAAGATGATAACCTGACAACCATCAAAAAGCAACTCAGAATGATTAGTAACAAAACAATTGTATAGTCGAAAGTAACTCGTTCTGGTCCCATTTGGACAACATTTAGTTGATGTTGGAAACAAACTAAATGCCGTTGAAGTTGAAAAAGAGTACTTGGAAGTTTGTGGTCTGGACATCAATTTCACTAGAAAAAAAAATGTAGAAGTTTAGTAAGTGAAAACCTTGAGATGCTCCTCAAACAAGTTTTTCAACTTCAAATTCTCTATTTCAAGTTGAAGATGAAATAATAGACAAAATTTGTAAACAACATTTAATTTGCAATATACTGATATTTGTAAATAATGTATGTGAAGATGGCTACCAAAGTCACAGCTACAAATAACAATAACCTAAAAGCAGAAATATATGTCTTGGAAATCAAATAGCTGAAATAAATAAAAATTATCAAAGGAAAAATAAGCTAGTATCCAACGCTATGTTCCTATTACACTTCTCAAATCATAGTTTCAACACATTTCATCCAATGAACCTATTTTTAATGTTACCAATAATATAATTTGCACGCACTTTCTTGGTGTTTGTCTCTATATATCCTCTAGCAAGGATTAGGAAGTTGGAGATATGCATCGAGAAAAAGCTTTGTCACGCAATAAAGGAACATTATAAACAAAAAGAGGATTGGCCGGATATATTCTATGAGTTATAAAATGTTAACCTGTTCAAACACTCAAATGCTTGGGATAGGCTTTTGGTTGTCTCTTGCATCAGGTTTGTTCTGTTTGATCCCTCAATGTTTGCATACTTACAATTTCTCATTTTTCTCTTGTAGTTTTGTTGAATGTGTGATCATCTTATGTAAAAGCTTAAATTGTGTTAGGCAAAATTACGGGGTCGAAGCAACCTCACTACTAAAGTGAAAGTTGAGAAAATACGGAAATAAACTTTAGACACAATATTTACGTGGAAAACCCCAAACAAATTAGGGAAAAAACCACGGGGCAAGTGTAGGAGAATTTCACTAAGAAAAACGGGATTACAATACTTCTCTCTAATGTACAAGGAGATAACAACAATTACCTATCTCTCTTGTAACTAGGAGAACACTCAATCTCTCTAAACCAATATCTAAGGAGAAACCTGTGTTTTTCTTTCTTAAGAATACTAGGAGATTCTAGGGAGGTTTTGGAACGAATTAGAATGGAATGAATTGGAAGTGCAAACCTAAGGCCTATTTATAGGCTTCAAAAGAACACAAGTAGACTACCTAATTTTGATAGCACACCTTGTTTAGCTTCACACCCTCCTTTGTTGAATTCAAAGTCTAGAAGGGTTGGCTCATATTTTGCACATTTTCCATATTTCCCACATAAGGGACTTCACCCTTCACATTCTCCCACTTGAAGTCGCCTTTGGTAATCCCTCTATCATTCCTCACTCGCCGATGACATGCTTGCTTACGTCTCCGCTAGGCCACAGGAGGATCGACACCATTCAAACTTGTTAGCATTAATTGGCTTCGTCATAGCGTCTGATATGTTCTCATCGGTATGGATCTTTTGCATGTCCACACTCCCTTACTCCACTACTTCTCGAACGAAGTGGTACTGGACACGTATGTGTTTTGTCCTTGAATGAAAGGCCGGATTCCTTGCAATGTGCAAGGCACTCTGATTGTCACAAAACAGAACCATCTTCTCTTGTTTGTGCTCGAGCTCCTCCTGTAACCTTTGAATCCAAACATCTTCCTTGTAAGCTTGTGTAGCCGCCATATATTATGCTTTTGTTATTGATAGAACCACAACAGTCTGTAACTTCGACGCCCAGCTTACAGCTCCTTTTGCAAGAGTAAACATATAACCCGTAGTGGATTTACTTTTATCGAGATCGCATGCGAAATCTGAATCTACGTAGCCTCTGACAGTAAATTCTGATCCTCCGTAACATAATGCAGCATTTGATGTTCCTTTGATGTATCTTAGAATCCTCTTCAAAGTACTCCAATGCTCTCCACTAGGATTCGCCATAAATCGACTAACCGCTCCTACTGCTTGTGCAACGTCCGATCTTGTGCATATCATGGCAAACATTAAACTTCCCACTACCGATGCATACGGTACTCAAGACATCTCCATTATCTCTACTTCATTGCTAGGACACATACTTGAGGATAATTTGAAATTAGTAGGAAGTGGGGTAGAAATTGGCTTACAATCTTGCATGTTGAAGCGTCGCAAGATCTTGTTAAAGTAGTTCTTCTGGGAAAGCCAAACCTTCTTGCTATCTCTGTCTCAGTGAATTTGCATCCCTAGAATATTGTTTGCTGGTCCCAAGTCCTTCATGTCAAACTCCCTAGCCAAATTTGCCTTCAATTCCTAGATTTGATCTTTGTTGGGTCCTGCTACCAACATGTCATCCACATACAACAGTAAGATAATAAAATTATTACCACCAAACCTCTTGTAGTACACACATTGGTCTGAACCAATTCTGTTGTATCCAAGGCTCACAATGAAGGAATCAAATCTCTTGTACTAACACCTCGACACTTGTTTACCGTACTAAGATTTGTTCAACTTGCAAACCAAGTTCTCCTTGCCTGTTTCAGCAAAACCTTCTGGTTGGAGCATGTAGATCTCCTTTTCAAGCTCTCTATGAAGAAACACAGTTTTCACATCCAACTGCTCCAGATGTAAGTCAAACGTAGCACACATCGCCAGAACAACTCTGACTGTCGTGAGTCAAATCACTAGAGAAAATATCTCATTGAAATCAATGCCTTCTTTATGAGCAAATCCTTTCACCACCAATCTTGCACGATACCGTTCCACTTGATCGTTGCTATCCCGCTTGATCTTGTAGATCCATTTGTTACCAATGGCCTTTCTTCCATTTGGTAATGGTACCAACTCCTAAGTCTTGTTTTTGTGTAGAGCTTCAATTTCCTCCAACATTGTTGTCATCCATAAAGATGCATCTAAGCTGCTTGTAGCTTCATGAAAAGTTGAGGGCTCTCCATCCTCCGTTAGAAGACAATGTGCAATATTGCTCCCCGAAACATACTCCGAGTGCCAAGCTGGCAGCCTTCTCTCATGACTTGACCGACAAACATCTTCTGCCTCAGACTCGACTTGTTCTTGTACCTCGTTCTCTAGTGTAGCTTCAGAAGAAACTAGAATTTTAGATTCCGTGTTATTCACCACCGGAATTGTTGTAGTCTCCAAGCTTACATTCGATGGGCTACCTCCTTCATCCTTTTGTTGTAGTTTATCTTCCGAAAAGATCACATCCCTGTTAATAATAAGCTTGCGGGTAGTGGGATCCCATAAACGATACCCATTAACATCATCAGCATAGCCCAAGAAGATACACCTTCTCGATATTTGCTCCAACTTCGTTCTTTCTTGGGTGTTGTACATCACTTACACAGTACATCCAAATGAATGCATACCAGAGTAATAAGAGAGATTCCCCATCCACATCTCCATCAATGTCTTCAAATCAATAGCCGTTAAAGGAGACCGATTTACCACATAACAAGCGGCTTTGGATGCTTCTGCCCAGAAAGAGTTGGACTGACCCGTAGTCCTCAATATAGCTCTCATCTTTTCCGTAAGAGTTCTGTTCATCTGCTTCGCCACTCCATTTTACTGAGGCGTATATGTGACCGTGAACTGTCTTTTGATATCTTCTCACCTATAAAGTGCAAGAAACTCCCCGTCTGTGTACTGCATTCTATTATTTGTCCTCAAGCACTTGATCTTCTTTCCAGATTCAGGTTCTACCTGCGCCTTGAAGTCTTTGAACACCGAAAACACATCTGACTTCATTTTGATTGGAAACACCCAACATCTCCCAGATAAATCATCAATAAAAGACACAAAAGACTTTGCACCTCATAGGGACAGTTCTGGTGACTCCCTAACATCAGAATGAATCAAGTCTAGTATGTGCTTACTCCTAGCATCAGATCTACTAAACTTTAATCTACTATGCTTACTTGTAACACAATGCTCACAGAAAGGTAAATTTACCGATTTGAGCCCTGGAAGCAGCTTTCGGCCGGATAGAATCTTTAAACCTCATTCTGACATATGGCCAAGTTTGAGATGCCACATCATCGTCGACTCTTCTACTTTGCTGATTGACACAACACAAGCGTTGGCTTCCTGCAGTGTTTCCCCTTTAAGCATGAATAAGTTTATCGCGATCTTTTCTGCTTTCATAACCACAAGTGCACCTCTAAAAATCTTCAAGATCCCATTCTCGATATATGTCTTACACCCGATATTAACTATTTGCCCCAAGGACAATAGGTTCTTTTTTAGGCCCTTCACGTGTCGTACCTCCTGAATAGTGCGAACCGTACCGTCAAACATCTTTATCTTGATAGTACCAATACCGGCGATCTCCAAAGCATGATCATCCCCTATGTGCACAGAACCTTCTGAGATTGGTTCATATTTGTGGAACCATTCTCTCCGAGATGTCATATGCCACGATGCTCCTGAGTCTAGTAACCTAGACATGATTGAACTGATTTCTGCCTCCAACCATTGTTGTAGCCTCACCGTATATAACTTCACCATCATCCAGGGTACTCTCCACATTCCCATGAGTATTTGATGACTCAGGGTCTCCACTCTCCTGTCTGTTCCTGCAATCCCTCTTGAAGTGCCCTTTCTTGCCACAATTGTAGCACTTGAGTTGCTTCTTACTTTTTGACTTCGATCTACCATGGTTCTGACTCCCACTCGAGCCACGTTCCACTGATCTTCCTCTTGTCACTGTCAACGTCTCCGCTCACTGCGAACCCATATGCCTATCTTCTTTATTTTTGCGCCTGTTTTCTTCTTCCAAAATAACGACTGCAATCTCATCAAAGACAAGATACTCCATGAGAGTGTTATTCGTCAAGTTGATGATGATTTGATCGTACGAGTCTGGTAGACTTTGAAGTAGAAGTTCCACACGTTCATTCGTCTCTATTTTGTAACTTGCAGATGTCAGTTGCGAAAATAGAGTGTTAAAGGTATTGATATGGTCGGATACCGATATGGATTCCGCCATCTGAAGAGTGTACAATCTTCTCTTTAAGAAGATCTTGTTGTGTAGTGACTTGGCCTCGTACAACCTGCACAACGTATCCCAAATTTCCTTCTTCTCCTCCACGTTGGACAAAACACCATCTGCTAGTGCTAGGTATAGGTCGGCAACTGCATTGCCATCCATCTCGTTCCACCTGGTATCATTCGTTATCTCAGCGGGCCTATCTCCAATTGCTGCTAAACAATTGTCCTTCCTCAATATTGCCTTCATCTTCATCTTCCATAACGAGAAATTACTCCCGTTGAAATTCTCAACATCGAACTTTGTTGTCGCCATTGTAAACAACGTTCCATTTCGTCACTTGAACCGGCTCCCACTATCCACACGTGAATAGTACCCGCGAACAGTAACGTTTACAACCTTGATTTGATACCATTGTTAGCAAAATTACGGGGTCGAATCAACCTCACTACTAAAGTGAAAGTTGAGAAAATGCGGAAATAAACTTTAGACACAAGATTTATGTGGAAAACCCCAAAAAAATTATGGAAAAAACCACTGGACAAGTGTAGGAGGATTTCACTAAGAAAAATGGGATTACAAATTGTTAGAGAGATCACACTATTTCATTCAGTTAATTATGATTTCAACATGTCCCCTCATGTATGAGCCCGAATAACATCAATTCTCTTTTACCCCCTTCTTCATTTGCTCTGAAAATGTCACCTTTGGGCTAATTGTTGGGCCATTTTGTTAGAATTATTCAGTGAATAACTAAAATTTCTTGTCGGCTCTCTATAAAATAATGGTTTGACCAAGGGCTTCCAAACACATCACAAGCTAAACCAGTGATGACAAATAACCAACCCGTGATGAATAGGGAAGGTATACTAATGTTTGAATGGCCCAATATTGAATACTGATAATAATATCAATAAACGAAGTTCTCCCGTGCTTCCAGACATGCTGAGCTCCACATATTCTTGTGCAAACTAGATGTCAATTCCCTAAAATTGTATCTTTATGAGATGTAGTATGCATGTAATATTTTTAGAGACTGAGCTTTAATATTCTCTATATGATCTTACGGTGGATTTTGCTATTTTTTTTTCTTGCTGGTTGTTACAGTAACGGTGGTCTCATGGTATATGCAGAAATGTAGACAATAATGAAAAAGTTGTTGAAAGGTATCGATCAGATTCAAAGAAGAAGAAAATAGTGGTACTTGGAACAAGATGGGCTGGTACTAGCTTCCTAAAGGATATGGATATTTCTTCCTATGATGTTGAAGCGGTTTCTCCGCGAAATTACTTTGCATTTACTCCACTGTTACCTAGTGTCACTTGTGGAACAGTCGAGGCACGACGCGTTGTAGAATCAGTCAGGAACATCATAAAGAAGGTAAGATGAGCTCCCCTAACAACTTGTTTCGGGTGTTCATAAGAGAACACAGAAGAAACTGGATGAAAAAACTTACTCACATACTATGTTTGTGCTAAAATAAATAAATACATGACATGTATCTTTAAGTCTTTAACATATAGTTTTATCAGTTAATCATGGTTAATAATATGAATTCTCGTATCAATTTATCACTTAGTTATGGTAAATCAATGTAGTTTGGTGTAAATATGAGCATATAACTGAACACTTGATTGATACGTATGTATTTTGTGAGTTCTTGTTTAATCTTACAGAGAAATGGAGAAATTCAATTTTGGGAAGCAGAATGTCTCAAGATTGATCCTGAAAACCATAAAGTCATTTGTCGTTCTCTTGTGGAAAATTTGGTTGGAGAGAATGATTTTTCGCTAAAATATGACTATTTGGTTGTAGCAGTGGGAGCTCAAGTGAATACTTTTAACACTCCAGGTGTCGTGGAACATTGTCACTTTCTAAAGGTAGACTTCTCTGCCTTGATGCCCTTTCCTAATTAATTCAAATGGCGCATTCATAAACACATTTTCTATACACAATATTATTTTGAGACCTCATTAATTAGATTGTTTTGGATTCATTAGTCATATGGATGGTTTTCTTATTTATTAAAGTGAGATGGGTGATTTTGGCAATGGTAAAATGTTGCCACATCAGCTAAGTGGCCGTAAATATTACCGGGTGTAATGATTGACGGTGTGAAATGACAAAAACAAAGTGACTTTTTGCATAATTTTTATTAATTGAGTGACCTTCTGAGTAATCAACTCCTCTAAATTTTCGATTTCTCAAAAGAGTGAATAATGTGTCATACAGGAAGTTGAAGATTCTCAGAAGATCCGGAGAACTGTAATAGATTGTTTTGAAAAAGCTGTCCTCTTGGGCTTAAGCGAAGAAGAGCGAAGGACCAATCTCCATTTTGTTATAGTTGGAGGGGGTCCAACCGGAGTGGAATTTGCAGCGGAGCTACGTGACTTTGTTCATGAAGATTGGTAAAATTATATCCTTCAGTTAAGGATTTAGTGAAGATAACTGATCCAGTCTGGAGATAATATACTGAACACGTAAGATTTCACAAACTTAAGAGTCAATTAAAAAAGAGAAAAAAAGAATGAGTTTCCAATAGTGAACAGCTTATTAGAGATCATAATGTCTCGACTGCATGCAGGTTCGATGAAAGAATTAGCTGTTTCGCTGAACAGAAGTTTCAAAGAGATGGAATGACGTTTTGACAGGTTGCCGTGTTGTTAGTGTTTCTGAACATTCAGTTAACATGAAAGTAAAATCTATAGGAGAATATGTCGTCGTCCCTCATTGGATGGTTGTATGGTCAACTGGAGTTGGTACTCGTCCATTTGTGAGGGATTTCATGGAAGAAATTGCCAGGTATGTTTACACCATGATCCCCGTTGTTTATATACTGTGTTGTAAAGCACAATCAAAACCCGTGCTGACTTGTGTGGTAGCCTCAGGCTCATTGCTTTTGACTTGAACTATATATACATATGCACAACAAATTAAAATGCTATATATAAAAAGAATAGTCATTTTGAATCATTTATTCTAAATCTTAAATTCGCCTCTGGCGGTAGTCTTTTCCTTTCTGCTCTATGATTTTCTGACTGGCAAAAGTGCAAGTTCAGTTAATCGTGACCATGTGATTTTTACGCTTTTCTCTGGCAGGGAAAGAGATGGGTTCTAGCAACTGATGAATGGTTGCGAGTAAAGGGTTGTCCTGATGTATATGCTATTGGTGATTGTACCACTGCCGATCAACATAAAATTATGGTATGCAAGCCTGAACCAAGTAGCTATGACTAAAATATTTCAGGGATTCTTAATCTACATGATATCTATTCCCCAACTCTTTTTTTTCTTCTTTCTTCAACTTTCATGAATAAGTAAAACACAATCCCAAATTCCAATATAGTTTAGTCCCAACAAATATTAATTACCACTCCCTATGTCTCAATTTATAGGACACACTTTCCTTTTTAGTCAGTCCCAAAAAGAATAATATATTTCTGTTAGGATTTTTAAGTCCCAAATCCAACCTAATCAGAAAACAGTAAATAAGCGAAGAACAAATAACACACACAGATTTATAGTGGTTCACCCTCAATGCGGGAGCTACGTCCACTTTGCCGCTGCATATTTCACTATAATCAAATAGAGAGTTTGAGTTTACAATTCTCTCTAGTGTCAGCGTTCCACACTCTGCGTAGTGTCTTTATAGTGTTGGCGTTGAATTAGGCTCCACAACTTAACAATTTCCTTATTTGGAGACTAATTTCAATCATCTGTCTCCATCTGCAGCGGCGACTTCGATCCTCATCCAAGAATCATTTGGCACGGCCTTCATCAGCATGTCTCCTATATTCTGACTCCCTGAGATCTTCTCAAGCACTAATACTCCATCTTCCAAAGTTGATCTGATGAAATGGTACCGGAGTTGTATATGCTTCGTGCGGGCATGGTAGACCGGGTTCTTTGCCAAATGAATGGCACTTTGGCTATTACAGTATAGCACACTCCCCTCGCGGTCCTGATCCAATTCCCGCAGAAAGGATTGTAGCCACAACATCTCCTTCATGGCCTCTGTCACGGCAACGTACTCAGCCTCACAGCTAGAGAGAGCTACTATCTTCTGTAGTACCTCCGAAGGTGTAAACATACCCGGATATGCTCTTTCTGCTATCAACATCACCACCATTGTCAGCATTAACATATCCCTACAATCCTGTCTCTGACTTTCGGAAACACAAAGCTGAACTTGAGCTGCCCTTCAGATACCTGAAAATCCACTTCACAACCTCCAGTGTTGCTTTCCCGGATTGCTCATAAACCTGCTAACAACTCCTACTGCATGTGCAATGTCCGGCCTCGTACATACCATAACGCACATAAGACTACCAATAGCAAAGACATAAGGTACCTTATCCATATGCTTCTTCTCGTCCTCGGTCACAGGCGACTAATCATTTGATAAACGTAAGTGTCCAGCCAAGAGAGTACTCACTGGCTTGGCATCATCCTTGTTGAACCTCTTAAGAACATTCTTCACGTATTCTTCTTGTGAGAGCTTGAGGCCCTCCTTACTTCTGATGATTCTCATCCCAAGGATTTGGTTTGTGGCTCCCAGATCCTTCATTGCAAATTCTTCGGACAACTTCTTCTTCAGCCTATAAATCTCATGTAGGTCTGCTCCTACGATCAGCATGTCGTCAACATAAAGGAGCAGTATCATGTAGGAGTATTCAAATCTCTTGAAGTAACAACAGTGATCTGCTTCGCACCTTAAGAATTCGGCTTTCTTTATAAAGCTGTCAAACTTCTTATACCACTGTCTTGGAGCATGTTTTAGACCGTACATGCTCTTTTGAAGCTTGCACACCAGCTTGCTTCATGTTGCTTCACCTCAAATCCCTCAGGTTGCTTCATGTAGATTTCCTCTTCTAAGTCACCGTGAAGAAAAATAGTTTTCATGTCCATCTGTGGAAGATGCAGATCTTCCTTTGCTACCAACTAAAGAACAGTTCTAATTGTCACCAACTTGACTTCGGGAGAGAAGATCACCATGTAGCCAATGCCTTATTTCTATTAAAATCCCTTCATAACCAGCCTTGCTTTATAGCGCTTACTTCCATCGTATTCTTCTTTTATCCGTAGACTTATTTGTTCTGCAATGCTTTCTTCTCCTCTGGTAACTTAGCTAATTCCCATGTATGATTTGACAATAATGAGTCCATCTCATATTTCATTGCCAGCTTCTACTTGATCGATTCATCAACTTACATCGCTTCTTCGTAACATTCTAGCTCCCCTCTGTCAATGAGCATAATGTAGTTGAGGGACGAAGAGAACTTGTGAACCGACTTACTGATCCTGGATGATCTGCGTATTTCTGTGATCAGCGTTCGCTGATTTGTTTCAGAATCAGCATTTTCATCAACCTTGCCATCACTGGATTGTCGGCCTTCTTCTTGTGCTGCTTGTTCCTCTACCGCAGTAATACCTTGATGTAGCTCGGGTGCCGAAAAGTCTCTCAAATCAACTGTTTTCGATTTCTTGTTCTTAGATTCTGAACTCTCCCGTAACTTGTCCTTGTACAACACCTCTTCATTGAAGACGACGTCCCTGCTTCGGATGATCTTCCGATTTTGGTTATCCCAGAATAGATAACCAAACTTAGTGTCACCATAGCCAATAAAATAACACTTCTTAGATTTTGGATCAAGTTTACTTCTAGTAGTAGCATCAATATGAACATAGGATAAGCAACCAAACACTTTCCGAAAAGAAAGATTTACCTTTTTTCCACTCCAAGCCTCTTCTGGAATTCTGAAATCCAAAGGAACAGACGGTCCTTTATTAATCAAGAAGGTTGCGGTATAGATTGCATCTGCCCAGAATGTGTTGGGCAGTCCATCGTGTATTCTCATGCTCCTTGCACGCTCGTTTAATGTTCGATTCATCATTTTCGCTATTCCATTTTATTGGGGCGTTCCAGGAATAGTCTTCACCATCTTGACCCCATTATCAACACAATACTGTTTGAAGTCACCATTAATGTATTCTCCACCGTTGTTGGACCTCAGGCTCCTCAACTTGAGGTTTGTCTCATTCTCGACCATGGATTTCCACCTTTTGAAGACAGTGAACACGTCAGATTTATTTTTCATAAAATAGACCCATAGCTTCCTGATTGAATCATTAATGAAGGTCACATAGTAATGTGATCCTCTGAGTGAGGGGATAGTAGCAGGTTCCCACACGTTAGTGTGCACCAATTCAAGCTTATCAACTTTCAATTCTCTACCTGTATTTGAAAAACTTACTCGCTTCTATTTTCTGAAAATATAGCTCTCACACATATGATGATCCACCGACATCAGCTCTGGAATCATGTCGTTAGTCACCAAAAGCTTCATCCCTTTCTCGCTCATATGCCCCAGCCTGCAATGCCATAACTCTGTCTCCTTGGTGTTGTTAACAACAACAACTGTATCACGACAGCTCGTCGTCATATAAAGAGTACTAGTTTTTTTTACCTCGACCAACCATCATAGCACCCTTCGTCACCTTCCAGGACCCATTACCAAAATTAAGATCATGTCCCTCATCATCAAGCTGACTCACTGAGATCATAGTACGCATCAGCTTCGGCACATGTCTGACCTTTGTGATCTTCCACATGTTTCCATTTGACATTTTCAAATTAATGTCTCCAATACCAACAACGTCTAAAGGCTTACCATCTGCCAAATAGACTTTCCCGCGATTCCCAGCACCGTAATTCACATTATATCACAATGTGGGGTGGTGTGGAAAGACGCTCCTGAGTCAAGCACCCAAGAATCGATCGGAGTGTCAACAGACAACAACATCGTGGGAGCATTGATTCCACCCCCTTGTTGTCCTCATTATTCGATGCCATGCAATTCTTCTTGATGTGACCTGGTTTTCCACAGTTCCAACACTCAAGTGTTCGCCCGGATCTGGATTGACCTCTGCCATTCCTTGACTTTGACTTGCAGTTATTTCGGTTGTAGTTTCTGTCATAATTTATGCCTCTATTCTCAACATTCAAAGAAGAACTCGTCGATGCCTCACCAGAATCTATCTTGCGAACTTCCTCAACAAGGATATGATCTCTAACATCGTTGAATTCCATTTTATCATTGCCAACAGAATTACTAATTGCTGCTCTCATCGACTCCCAGCTATTCGGTAGAGACGCCAGCAAAATTAAGGCTTGCACTTCATCGTTAAACTCGATTGCAACATATGACAATTGATTGACAATCGTGTTGAATTCATTCACGTGCGTTGCAACATGAGCACCTTCCTCCATCTTTAGATGAAAGAGTTTCTTCATGAGAAATACCTTATTGTTTGCCGAAGGTTTCTCATACATGTCGGACAAAACCTTCATTATGCCATCGGTGGTCTTCTCATTCGCCACGTTGTGAGCAACGTTCTTCGACAACGGCAATCGAATGACTCCCATAACCTGTCTGTCAAGGAGATTCCACTCTACATCATTCATCTCCTCTGGCTTCGGACTCAGTGGTTCAGGAAGCTTTCTGCCGTACAAATAATCTTCAATCTGCATTCTCCAAAATGCAAAATCCGTACCATCGAATCTCCCGATGCCGTGCGCCGAACCATCTTCGCCTGCCATCGTTTTCTGAATCGCAACACAACCTATTTCTCTTGATACATTTTTGTTAGGATTTGAGTCCCAAATCCAACCTAATCAGAAAATAGTAAATAAGTGAAGAACAAATAACATACAGATTTATAGTGGTTCACCCTCAATGCGAGAGCTACGTCCACTTTGCCGCTGCAGATTTCACTATAATCAAATAGTGAGTTTGAGTTTACAATTCTCTCTTTCTCTCTTCCTCGACCTCAAAGAAAAAAACGGCGCCCTAGTC
Source organism: Anisodus tanguticus (assembly GCA_034509755.1). Classification (NCBI taxonomy): domain Eukaryota; kingdom Viridiplantae; phylum Streptophyta; class Magnoliopsida; order Solanales; family Solanaceae; genus Anisodus; species Anisodus tanguticus. The sequence continues at coordinate 18,742,184 of CM067551.1, read as the reverse complement.
TACGATCAGCGTTCCACACTCTGAGTAGGGTCTTCATAGTGTCGGCGTTGAATTAGGCTCCACAACTCAACAATTTCCTTATTTGGAGACCAATTTAACTTTAAACTTTACCGTTTACGCTTAACGAGATGATCTATAACCACACAAATATCTTTGACTTGTTTTAGACCACAAGATTCAAAAATCTTCCTTTATTTCTTAAAATCCGTGTCGAGTCAAACTATATCATATAAATTGGGACAGAAGGAGTAGTAAAGTACAACGGCATCATGCACCATCACAAAGAATTGTTCCTTAGCTACCGATGGTTATGCCTTGTGTAAATCCGATAAACCGAATACTCAATGAAATTGATTTTGCAATACTAGAAGTTGCCTGCAGGCCTAGTTTTATTTCTTCTCAGGTTAGAATATTTGATATCTTACCTACATTAGCAACACAGATGGAAATAAAGAACAAAAAACCAGAGGTTAAAACATATAGTTTATGAGGAATAATTGTATCCTCTACTTTCTTCTGCTAGCGCAACAGTTAACGTTTGCTAGATTCTTAATGTTGACATGCCTTTATATTTTTCACCTTCAATTTGCATTTTTTGTGCATCACTATGTGGTTAAGGAAGATATTTCAACCATTTTTGAAGCTGCGGATACGGATCATTCCGGATCCTTAACTATTGAAGAATTCCAAGATGTTCTGGAAGACATAATCATCCGATATCCTCAAGTAGAGTTGTAGCTGAAGAGCAACCATTTGTTTGAAGCAACGGAGTTATTCAAGGATTCAGAAGGAAATGAAAGAGAGGAAGTACATATTGAAGGATTTAAGTTAGCCCTTTCTCATGTAGATTCACAAATGAAGAGTCTACCTGCTACTGCTCAGGTATATGTTCCACAGTCAAAGGGAACACACACGAGGAGTGGAGGACTATTCCTTCTTTCTTTTACTTCATTTTTTGCTATCAGTTTCGTTTTTTAATTTTTAAAAGAAAATTTTGGATAGTAGGTTGTTGCTCAACAAGGTTCATATCTTGCTAGTTGCTTTAACCGTTGGGAAAAATGCAACGCTAACCCTGAAGGCCCTCGCATCTTTGGAAGTGACGGACATCATGCATTTCGACCCTTCACGTATGGCTTCCTCTTCTTGAGTAAATTATTTTCTTATACTGTTGCATGTATGAGAATTTTGGAAAAACTCACAGCAAGTCTAGTTTTTCTTTATTGATCAATATGATTCTATTATTTATTTCTACACTTCCTCTGTCACACATGAATGTGATGTATATATGATCAGACTTTTCATTCACTAGCATTTGGTCTCACTTGTGACAAAAATGTTTGTTGAATTTAAGCTCCCAGGAGATGCTAAATTTAATAGGTTTCTTATCAACTGAAGCTAGTTAGAAAGCTCACCAGTTGTGATGATGCCATCTGTTTCTGCTTTCCCAAATGAAAGTATATTAATCCTCTGTTGTACACTAGATAGCTAACTGAAGTAAATTTGAGATACCATATTTTCACCTTAGCCAAACATAGATTAAGCCAGAACTAAGGGTTGCATATTCATCTGCGCTCGACATGTACTGCTGTTCTTCCCTTAGCTGGCTTCTTTTAATCCTTTTTCAAATGTTGTTTTGAACTTTGTACCGAAATATAAACTTCTTTGTTTCTTCCGTTCTTCTGAAAAACATCAGTATGTGACGTTGAAGTTGCATATAATAGCATGGACAGGCACAAGTATGATTAGTATTTCACTTAGCTAGTTTGATTAACTTCCTCACCCTAGCATGATTCACCCTAATTGTTGGGTTGAATATAATCAAAATGTGTCACATAAATTGAAACCGAAAGTACTAAGTTCACACACAATATCACAAAGATATTGCGCTTACAATGGTTCTCTGCACTTGCTTAAAATCTTAGACCCATCTTTGCTTATAAATTAGTCTGAAAAAAGGTCCTAATTTCCTCTCTCTCTCAAATGTTCTTAACGTGTGAATTTATTCTATTTCAGGTATCAGCATTTAGGGCAATTTGCACCTTTAGGTGGGAGCAAAGCAGCAGCAGAACTTCCTGGAGAGTGGAGACTGGGTTTCAATGGGTCGTAGCACACAGTGGCTCTGGTATTCTGTGTATGCAAGGTGATTATTGTATTTCATATCTAACCACTTTGGTTCACGTAATTAATTACTCTCTTCGTTTCAAAAAGATTGTTTGGTTTTGACTTGTCACAAAGTTTAAGAAAATAGAGAAGACTTTTCAATCTTGTGATCTTAAATTAAAAATGTGTTGAACGTACAAAAATGACATTTAATTTTGTGATTTTGACAACCTCCTCGAGTTGTCTTTTAAGCTATTTTAATTTGGAACCATTTACAGATTTATGATATGTTTATCCCACAGAAACTTATCATATTCTTATACTTGAGAATCATTTAATCTAATTATCCTAATTGTACGTTCTCTTTCTCTCTTTGGTCTCTCTCTCTGTGTTCTAATACGCTTCACTGATGTCAAATTCAAAAGTTGAAAGTTTACCATTCTTGAAACTTCTTTGATGATTTGCTTACTTTCTATCTTCTTCTTCCCTGTGCACATTTTTTTTCTGCAAACTAAAGTTCTGTAAAGTGAAAAATATTTAGGAAATCAGGTAGAAAACGGTTTTGGGATTGAGAAGGAAGAAATTAGGGATCTCGGATATTTTGAAATTCATGGAAATGGAATGAGTATTTGAAGGTTTTGGGTTATAGATCTTCACAGGGGAGAAAGAAGATGATTCGATTAGTGTAATTTGAAGGTTAACGGAGGTTGCCGGCCTTTTGATTTTGTGTATAATATTGTGAATACATTGTTTATACATAGTTATACAGAACATATACATTATCTATATACTGTAATTTTAGTTGGTTTTGTGCTTATACATGATTATATAAAATATATACATTATATGTATAGAATATATGTAATGTGTTTATATAACTATACAGTTGAAATACAATATCTATATACCGATGATACAGTGAACTATATTGGTTGCAAACTAGATGCATGTGTTGTATATACGAGTTATTTCCCCTTGTTTATACTCACATATATTACATAAGAATATATTTTCTCATTTGACTTATTTATTGAGTGTACTTAAATTAGAAGAGAAATAGCCCTGTTGGTTTTGTTTGACCCTGCCAAAAAAGATTTCATAATTTATAATTGTTTAATACATTTTGGCTGATTTGTTGTGTGTTCTTATTCAATGCTATGACAAAAGATGATAGAAATCCCTAAACTGTTCAAAATAAACATATATAAATAAAATTTGCGTAGTTAAATCACGAATTTCTCAGCTTGGCTGTTCATTGCTTGCAAGAATTGAATTATCACACTAGCAAGAAGCAAGGGAGAACTAGTATGGACTATTTATTGGCAAGCAAATTAAATTTGGAATGATGTGCTTTGACCATAAGCAAATCTGTATGTGAAGTGTGGGTGCAATCACATTGAATACGTTGGACTGAAATCGTGCATGGTAGTATATAGTCCTTCAGCTGAATTAGTGTGACTGTGTGAGCATTTAACAATGCCCAATTTGTGCCTTCACAAAGGTTTAGGAATTGAAACTAGCTAGTACTTACTAATTAATAAGCCTCGTGTTAAGGGGGAGCAAACAAAAAAGGTTCATGGGATCAAACCTTTATGTTTTAAGTTCTATATACGTATACATTCGCTAAGAAATATTTACACGGGTTGTAGAAAGTAAGGTCAGTACCGATAAATATTTAGTGCAAGTATTACTCCCTTCTACTCAATTTATGTTATGGTTTTCAGATTTGGAGAGTTAACCAAATTGTTATTTGATTGTATTTTTTTATATTCTTTTAATATATTTTATATTATTAATTATTGTGACTTATTATAATATTTCTTTTGTCCCAATATAAGTTTTTTACTCTTTTTTTTGGTACGTCTAAGAGAGAGTGCATCTTTTTATATTTAGAGGGTGTTTGGATTCGCTTTTTAAAAGTGGCTTATAAGCTAAAAACTAAAAATTATAAGTTGGTTCTACCCAACTTTTGGCTTTTGACTTATTTTTATACCTTTTTAGCCTAAAAATAAGTGCTTAAAATCACTTTTTATCTCACCAAAACATCTTAAAAGTAGAAAAGAGTTTAAAAGCAAAAAAAAAAAAAAAAAAACTTAAAATAAGCCAATCAAAACACCCTCTAGTAAGTTTTTCAATTTCAATATTCTACGTGACAAGTTTAAGAGATCTAAATGACTACAAACATTTTTAATTGAAGATCATATGATTCAAAAATTTCCCTTTATATTTTAAAATTATGTGTCTAATCAAATTAAGACATTTAAATTGAGACGGAGGGAATACATTCTATTTGAGTTTTCAATAATGATCGTAATTTTTCATATCCCCGCTTTGTTAAGAAGTGGAAAAATTAGCATTTCACGTTTTTTGTTGAAAATGTTGGTACAAGGACGTAATTTTTGTCAAAATACAAGTAGAGGAAATTTTAGCCATTGAATATTTAAATTTCCTGTGGTCGTCCTAATACGGTCACAAAAGGAAAAGTGTATTGCCAGGTACAATTCTACTTGCCTAGTCAGCTGTCATCCACTTGTAAATTTTTTTGGACCCGAATGGAACGCTGTATCCTGTCTGGGCGAAAAACCAAAATATGGTGCGAGTCCTCCTAATAACATGGAGATGGATCTGCCCTATAAAGACACGTTCCCTAACTTTTAGGTTTTGACAAGTCAACATGCGCTAAAATTGCCTATTACGTGCCCCACAAGGCCCTTAAAAAAAAAAAACAAAACAAAACAAAACAATAAAAGTGGCTGCGCTGTAACTACGTTCATATATGGAAAGTTTGGCCTTTTTTGATAAATTCCTACTATTTTCCATCCTTATATAAACTGAGACAAGCAAAAAAAAAAAGAGTGAATTTATTAGGGTTTGTATTGCTGCAACACAATGCGTGGGTATAGTTTCTTTCAGAGAGCCTCCAGGGCTTTCAATGACTACCCTCATCTCCCTAAAGTTCTTGTCCTTTTCACTGTCAGGTCAGCCAACTTTTGCATTCACCAATCTTCACATTTTCTTTTTTTTACACTATTGTTTTGCTATTCTTTAGTAATACTATTTTGGAATTCGGGTGATGTTACTATGCTAAATTCTGTTCATTAACATGTGCACCAATATTGTGAGCTTTGTTTTAGTGTCACATCTATGATTTCTTTCTCATTTTAGCATTACATTGTTTATCATTTTTAATTGTCTTGTTTTTCGAAGCAAGTAATTTATATAAGGGGATTGGAAAAACAAATATAATATTACAGTACATGGGATTCAAAACTTGGATCTAAAGTAATTTTTGAACCCCATTTGACACTTTACTAGACCTTTTCGTTATATTAAGAGGATTCAACAATTTAATATAAAATTGAACAAATAAAGTTTGGGTCCTATCTGTTCCCGTATAATTTTTTCAACTAATTGAATTCCCTTCCCTCCAGTTAGCTCCACCACAGGGTTACCCTGTTAATTATTTGGTTCGAAATCTATTATTTTATAATTATTTAATAGATTCTTGAGCAAGAGCTATTGGATTCAGATGAATCCATAACTTACCCTCAATCCCCGGTCTAATATGCTCCGTAAGCCTTTGGACTGGAAATAGGAATTGTTCTAGACCAATGTCAATGGGTACAGAATTTTCCAGATTTGTTGTGGTCCCTCCTTTGCTATCTCTGATTGTCACCAATGTTATTTATTTTGGATTTTCTTGCAGCCAGACTCTGTTTTTCTCTCTCTCCTTTTCCTTGTCCTTTCCTTATAGAAGAAAAAAACTATAGAACTTGATATGATACTACAATGTTATGGTTATTTTAGCCTGATTGTTTATAATTTCAAGACTAAAAGTAGAGAAAAACCAGCGGGAGCATTTTTCAAGATAGCTTGAAATTGAACATGCACCTTTCTACTCGTCACCAATGTGTAGTGCCATTTAAAGGAAGCGTAGCACACATTGCATTTTGGGACTTGCAACAAAATTCTAAAATTTAATTATGCTTTTCTATTACTCGTAAACTTACATTGGTAATAGACATGTACAACCTTAATTTGAATTACCTACGCGCAATTCCTAAGAAAATTATCGGATTTTAGCAATTTCAATAGCATGGTTAATTATAGAATAGCGTGATGGCCGTAAGAAGATCATAAATAAGGTAAATAGTATGGAATAGATGTCTAGATCAGGGTGTCGGCATCACACATATAGCATGTGTGCCGATGGTTGTAAATCAGCCCTCAGCTCTTCTTTCGAAATTCTTGAAGATGATGATTTCAAGTTATCTGAACATGTTATAACAATTTCTTTTCTGTTTAATATTTGTGCCAGCTACATAATTATATAAATTTGCCTGGAATTTTCGCTAATGAAGATCAGATTGGAGTGGAATATATAGATGATTCATGCCGCTGACACTAATTTATTTAGGATTGACTGATTTGTTTTGGACTTTGCAGTGGCGGAGGGCTAGCAGCAGTATGTCACACTGCATATGCTGATGCAGGTCAAGATGATATTAAGAAGAAGAAAGTGGTAGTGCTTGGAACAGGCTGGGCAGGAACAAGTTTCCTTAAGAATTTGAAAGACCCCTCTTATTCTGTCCAGGTCGTGTCTCCTCGCAACTATTTTGCCTTCACTCCTCTGTTACCTAGTGTCACCTGTGGCACGGTCGAAGCAAGGAGCATCGTTGAACCAATTCGTAATATGGTCAAGAAGGTATACATATCATCCATCATTACATCATTGAACTCTAAGTTTGTTGTTTTTCATCTTCATGTATTTATGATAATGTAATTTCTGTGTAACAGAAAAACTTTGACGCTGATTTCAAGGAAGCAGAGTGTTACAAGATTGACACAGTAAACAAGAAAGTTCACTGTAAAACAACCCAACCAAATCATTTGGGTGGTGGCATAGAAGAGTTTACAGTAGATTATGACTATCTTGTGATTGCTATGGGAGCTCAAGCAAACACTTTCAACACCCCTGGTGTTGTGGATAATGCACACTTTCTTAAGGTAAGCTTTACTAAACAACTGTTCTTACTGAACAATGAGTCAACGAATTGAAGTGTAGTTTATAGTATGGCTGGCCAACGGGACGGGATCTGACGGGACGGGGTAGGGTGGGACCGGTATCGGGGCGGGTACTGCCAGTGTCCCGTCCCGGTCCCGGTTCCATCGGAAAAGGGGCCCGGTATTTATCGGGGCGGGACGTGGTCGGGACGGGGTCGGGTTTCCATTTTTTTTGCCCTTAATTTTAAAAAATAACATATATAAATAACTCAATAATGAATAATTGAACAAGATAGTGTAATAAAAATATCCCAAGGCTGTTTTTGTGCCTCTTATATTATTTAATAGAAATATGATTTTTTTGTAATACAATTGTCAAAATTGCAACTTTGCGGGGTTGAAACTTGAAAGTTGCAAATAACATAGTAAAATTGCAATTAAAAAAATTACATATTTAAAAACACATTTTCTAGTTTCTTTATAGTTTCTTGTGGTTCTTCGGTTGAAATTGATATTTGTTGGTCAAATTGCTCGACGTCGCTTCCACCTCCATTGGATAAGATTTCTTTGTAGTTTTCGTCTTCTTCGTTGATCTCCGATTGACCGCACCTTCTCCGCTCCGCTCGTATCCAATCTCTGAATAATACTGCAATCTCCAAGCTGTCTCCCGCTAATGAGTGTATGTGCTCTCCTATTTGAAATCTGCCGGCAGAAAAAGCGCTTTCAGACGCTGTTGATGACGCTTGAATGTTCAACACATCTCGGGCCATCTTTGACAGTGTCGGAAATGACTTCTCATTCTCCCTCCAATATTTCAGCAAGTCTTCACTTCCTTCTTCATTGAGAACTGCTTGGTACGGAACAACACCCTAAATAACAAAAACATCAAACTCGCTAACTTGGTTAGTAGTGTTACCACTAAACATTCTATTTCTAAGGCTTTCAATATTAGCCGCAGAAACACCATGTCTTTTTTGAGGTTGTGTTGAAGAAGAAGAAGATGGTATGGAAGCCGGTTGGTTGCTAACACTTTCTTTTTGGTATTACCTATATACTTTTTTGCATTCATCTCGTATGCTAAACAACACTTCTTCTTTAGTTTGTTCAACAGGTGGTGTGTCATTTGGATTTTTTGGAGTTGGAGTTGGAGGTGGAAGTACTGCTACACAATCATAAATAGTTTCAATAAGTGTTTTACAACCGTCTATTTTAATAGTCGTATTTAATATAGCACCAATAATATAAATAGTGGGAATAAGAATAAAATATTTTTTTATTTTGATAAATATTTTTTTAATAGCTTCTTTATAAGCTGGTTTTTTCATATATTTACTAAGCAGTAAAAATAGTAGAGTTATATAAAACAACATAGTTGAAATACTAGGATAATATATACCGAAAAATTCTTTTGTTGCTTGAAAAAATTTCTCTAGAAATACAATAAGTTCTAAAAATTTCCCAATCGCTATCTACAACCATATTAGTTGAATTTCGATTATGGGCGTTAAAAAATAAAGTTATAGGTCTTCTATAGTCATAAGCAATAAGTAGTTGCTTGTTGAAAGAATTCCACCTAGTGTCTACTTCTTCGGGAATTTTTCTATATGGTAATCCGCAATCGTGACAAGTTTTTTTATAATCTTTTTTTCGTTGTATTCTATTACTTTTAAAAATAAAGTTTATAGCAAATTGTATTTTATTAAGAATGTCTGCAAAAAGTGTTAGACCATCATTTACAACTAAGTTATATAGATGTCATACATATATTTATATGAAAATGATTTGAAAAAGATGGAGTTAAAAGATTTTTTAAAATTGTAATAGCATAATTATTAGAAGAAGCGTTATCTAGTGTAATAGTCATAATTTTTTTCAATTATTCCGTAATAATCGCAAACTTGATGAATATTTTCTGCAATAAAAGTACAAGTGTGCCTATCATCTATATATCTATACGCTAAAATACGTTTTTGCATAGACCATTTATAATCTATCCAATGACAGGTTACCGTTAAATAATCATGGCCGTTAGTACTACGGCCTATATCAGACGTGATAGATACTTTACCAGAAAAATGATATAAGGAATAACGTAAATACTGTTGATATTCATGTGCAAATTTAAACACACCTCTCTTAACAGTTGATCTAGGAAAACCGTTAAAAGCAGGATTATACATATCTCTAATATAATGAATAAAACCGGAGGAGGAAGTAAATGAAAAAGGCAAACCCTCCACAACAACTAATTTTGCTATTGCTTTTCCTATCTCTATTTTTATCGTATTTAGGGCCTACAATTCCCCCCCCCCCCCATCATAAGGTTAATTTGACCATGTACTTGGTCCGGGATAGTATGTGAACCTTGTCCCGAGCCCGACTGAGAGGGCACTGGCGCACCCGATTTTTCAGCCAGGTGTTGATTCCACCTAGCTGGGTGAAAGTTTTTTATGTGTCTCAATAAACCTCTCGTACCACCCTGACCTTTTCTCATTTTAAATTTAAAAACATTTTTACAAATTGGACATCTTAACTACTTGATGCTCTACGTTCCTATCAAAAAATTTCCATGCATCTGGTTTTAATTTTCGTTGTGGTGGGCCTCGTCTCATATTAGGGGGAATATGAGGCGTTCCAGTTGGAGGTGCACTAGTGGGTGTGTCATCTAGATCAAGTGGTGTGTCATCTAGATTATCTTCTAAATTAAAGTCTTGTTGAGTTCCAGAAAATATCTCCTCGTCTAAATCCAATGGTATTTCAGGAAAATGTGAAGTATCAACAAAATCATCATGTCTAGGAATATGATGACTAGAAGAAGTACCCTTCCCTTGCTACCCCTACTAGAGGAAACCTTACTCTTACCCTTAAACATACCTCTAAGTCCTTCCATTTTAATTATGCTAATAAATAGTTAAAGATAATGAAATTAAGTGCGCAAATTAAAATAAAGAAACAATAATAATTTAATGAAAGAACGAATGTACTAAACACCGACGTAACGTCGACGTGTAATCGAGCGGTTGAAAATTGAAACTTTGCTCGATGGATGATCCTCAAGCTAGTTGCCAACTTCACTCCCTAATGAATAAATAAAATTGAATATTTAGTACACAATGTAGACTTGTAGAGAGATAGATTGAGAGATTATAGGAAGATTTGTGAGAAAAATGAAGAGAAAATGAGTTATTTATAGTTGAGAAATTTGGTTAAAGTGTAAATATAATAACTTAGGGGTTAAAAATAAATATTAAGGGGGTAGGGAGGTTGGGGGAGTGGGAGGCCAAAAATGGCCGTTGCACAACGGCCAAAATATAAAATGGCCATTGTGCAACGGTTATTTTGTGCAAAGGGGGGTTATCGGGCGGGACATGGGGCGGGACCGGGGCGGGACCATGATGGGTCGTGGCTGGCGGTACTGTAGTGGGCCGGGCCCCGGCGGGACTAGCCGAGGTCCCGTCTCGGTTCGAGTCCCGTTACCGAATATTTTTTTTTAATAGCGGGGTCATGTCGTGACTGGGTCGACCCGCCCGTTGGCCAGCCTTAGTTTATAGCATGCTTCCCTAAGCTTTCAAAATCTACTTATTTTGTTAGAAGTGCTTTTTGTTACAACTGCTTTTAAGAGAAGAGTACTTTTAAAGAGTAACAGTTTGTGTTAGGCTAATCTCTTTCAAAATCACTTTTGGCAATATTAGAGCAGTACTTTATGCTTGACCAACGTTCCAAAGTGCTTCTCAGAAAAACTACTTTTTTTAGCTTATGAAAAACATCTTCTGCTACTCCTTAAAAACACTTATTTTTACTTGGCCAAATACCTCAACTTTCTAAAATAATTTCTTAAGAAAAATAAGCACTTTTGAATTTCCAGAAGCTTGGCCAAACAGGCTATTAGTCGCATTCGAATTGAAGTATTGTCGCATTTGAGTCAATGATATTTCTTTGCAGGAAGTAGAAGATGCTCAGAGAATTCGTAGGACTGTGATAGATTGTTTCGAGAGGGCAAGCCTTCCAAGCATAAGTGAAGAGGAGAGGAAGAGAATTCTTCACTTTGTGGTTGTTGGAGGTGGTCCAGCAGGCGTGGAGTTTGCTGCAGAGCTTCACGATTTTGTGAAAGAGGATCTTGCCAAGTTGTATCCTGCCCTTAAACAGTATGTCAGGATAACACTCCTTGAGGCCGGGGATAATATACTCAACATGTAAGTAACATTAACGTGGCGAGCTTGAAGTGTGCTAGCTTGTAATTTGTTGGTTGTAATCACTTTGAACATTCGCATTTTCAGGTTTGACAAAAGAATTACGGCCTTTGCTGAGGAAAAATTTGCAAGAGATGGTATTCAGCTGAAAACCGGGTCAATGGTGGTGAAAGTAACTGATCGCGACATATCAACCAAAGAGAGAAGCACTGGCCAAACTGTTACCATACCATATGGAATGTGTGTCTGGGCTACTGGCATTGGATCTCGCCCTGTCGTTATGGATTTCATGAAGCAAATTGGTCAGGTATGTTCACTTCTATTATTACTGCATCTCTTGTTAATATACTTGAATTTGCCAGTCTGTTTTTGTTGGTTCAAAGATGAACCTCTATTTGTTGATGGTTTTGCAGACAAACAGGCGAGTTTTAGCAACGGATGAATGGCTCCGAGTTGAAGGGTGCAATGAGATTTATGCTCTAGGTGATTGTGCCACAATAAACCAACGCAGTGTCATGGTACAGTTAATCAATCTTTTCTTATAGTACTAAAATTGAACAATCTAGTAGTATTACTTGGAATCTGAAGAAGTTTCAACTTGTATAATGATCTTTTCTTCAAATCCTGACTTGAATAACTAAAGAAATGCAGCAATTCTCATTTACTAATCCTAAATATACTAAGCAAACCTAACAATATCATGCTCACACATCTGGTATTTTGATTCATTCTTTTGTGTTGTATACGTTTTCGTCTCTAATTTTTATGGCTTCTAACAAGCTTGCTTACACAATTGAATGGAAGTCGATGCAATTTCAATTATCTTTATACATCACTACAAGAAGAAAGACATTTGCCAACAACACTTTTTGTTGTTGTTGGATGTTGTTGCCAAAAGTATTTTTCGCAACAACAAAAATTGTTGCATGATATTGCAACAACTTTCGATGCAAAATGTTTTCGCAACAATAACATATTAAATTTTTTGTTGCCATTTACGTTTTTTAGCAACAATATATTTATTATTGCTAAAGTTTTGTTGCCATGTACTTTCTTGTAGTGCATGTTGAGGAACTAAGTTAAGTTCTTCTAAATATCTAGAATTCAAATGTACATTTCAGGAAGATATTGGAATCATATTTAGCAAGGCAGACAAGAACAATTCAGGTACTCTAAGAGTGGATGATTTTAAAGAAGTGATCCATGACATATGTGAGAGGTACCCTCAAGTGGATCTGTATCTGAAGAAAAAGCAGCTGAAAAACTTTAATGCTTTACTAAAGAATTCAGAAGAAGATGCTGAAATTAACATCAAAAAGTTCAAGACACTACTTGCTGAAGTAGACTCACAGATGAAAAATCTTCCTGCTACTGCACAGGTGAATATATAGATTATACTATTTTCTCTTGTTATATGCTTTAATTCCTCATCTTATGCTTCTGCCTATTGTTCTCTAGGTTGCTGCTCAACAAGGTAGCTACCTTGCTGACTGTTTCAATCGCATGAAAATATGTGAAGCAAATCCAGAAGGTCCAATGAGATTCCGAGGAACAGGGCGCCATCGTTTCCATCCTTTTAGGTAGGCTTTGAAATCTCTAGGGATGGTTACATAATAATGAACCTCTTGGTTATGAAGAAAATGGACATTCATATTCGAATAGGAAATCATATGAACTCCTCTAAGTGTTAACACTACTGATCTTTTCTGATTTTATGCTTCATGTTGGTTTTTACCCCTTGTTTCCCCTCTCTTACAGGTATAGGCATTTGGGGCAATTTGCACCATTGGGCGGGGAACAAACTGCAGCTCAACTCCCTGGAGACTGGGTTTCAATAGGTCACAGTACCCAGTGGCTCTGGTATTCAGTATATGCAAGGCAAGTCCATCACAATATAAATAGTACTTTAACTATGCACCCAGTGTTCACACCAAACCGAACAATATAACTTTAAGATTACTAATTAAAGTGAGAATATGTTATCATGATTAACTGGCAAACGTTTATATAAATGACGCATTCTCGCGTAATCGCGTTAATTGGTTTGGTGTAAACACTGAGTGCGACAAGATTTTTTTAGCGGTCACATTACTGTGCAATTTTCCAAGTTGAGATTATTTTCATCATATTAATGTGTTTGGTTTCATATATCAGCAAGCTAGTCAGCTGGCGTACAAGGGTGTTGGTGGTATCTGATTGGGTAAGGCGTTTCACATTTGGGAGGGACTCTAGCAGAATCTGAAACAGCATTAAACTTGTCAACTAAACACAACTCTGGACTTATTACTTTTTACATACTGTAATTGAGCTCTTCTTACTAGTATAGTTGAGAGATTTTGTTCGGATTGTATTCTTTTAACCAACTTCCTGGTTCCAAGTAATATTTCATCAAATATTCATTTGCATTCTATTTGTCTTTCTGGCACTTACAAAGGCCATATATTAGATTATTTGACTTGTTTATTATATGAATGTCATTTGCTTGCAAGCAGAGTCCAAAAGTAGGACTGAAGTCAGTGATTCAAAAGAAATGTTAAAATGTCACAAATACGAGTCGCACTCTTAATATTTTAAACCCCTTACTACTGTTAACTACACTGGAAGCTTTTCTTGTGTTAACGGGATTCAACAAACAATACAATATAAAACGAACTTCACCTGTCCACTGCGACTTTCTGGGGAAAAGGGATCAATTGACAACCCTTGGGCTAACGTTGCTCCCCCACTACTAGCAAGTATTCTACAGATTGATCATTAAGCACTAGATCTCCCTCTAAAATAAATTCCATCACTTGTTCCCTTATAATGAACTATGACAATATATAGTACATCAATGAGGTACAGAACAAGGGAATTTTTTTTCATGCAAAGGTGGATGAAACACATCATACAATCGTGCAATAAAAAAAAGGAGCTTCAGTCAGCAGAGAGCCCTTTTACACCACTTACATGATGCACCAAACTATAAATGAGGTTACAACATCCACAAAATAATTTGATATTTACAACAATAAACACCAACTAGATGCATCTCTTCTCCCTTTTCATACAGGATCAGAGCATATTAAGAACCACACAAGGAAAAACACTTTGAAAGCTCAGGTGTGTGCTCAGGTGTGTAGTACATTTCAGAGATCCAACCCCGAGCGCAGGGAAGTCAGCCTACCAGATGGCTGGTTATGATTCTTCAACTTTACTGTCCTGTGACCAAAAGAAAATTTCTTTAAACTTCAATATGCACAGCAGGAATTCAAAACAAGAAGTCTAACAGATCATATATTCTACGAAAATACATACCACAACAGATCCATTCTTGTTGAAGATAGCAGCAGCAACATCATGGAGCAAACTGATGCTCTTTGTAAACATTACTCAAGCGGTGTCCTCTATCAATGTTGACATTCTAAACTATCTGTTTTTTGGTTGAATATAGTTTGGTCTATGATGATTTGAGATTGATTCCTTCATCTCATTTGAAAAAGCAATAGCCAACTCTAACTTCCCCATCTTCTTTAAATTACTGATCAGTGATTTGTAAACATGAATCGATGGGCAGATCCCCCTGTGCTTCATCTCATTAAAAAGTCTCAGTGATTCCTCAATATTACCAGATTTTCCAAAGCTGTCAATCAAAGCATTATAAGTCCGCAAATCTGGTTCTATTCCACTCTCACACATCTCCCTGTAATATACTAAGCATAACTCAAGCCTGCCAACTTTTCGCAATCCAGTAATTAAGGTATTATAAGAAACAATATCAGGAATTAGACCATCCTCTTTCATTGCCACAAACTCTTTAAGCATTTCATATGTTCTACCACACTTGCCTAAGATTCCCAAAATGGTGTTATATGTGATCACATCAGGTTTGGATTTCAAACTCTTCATCTGATCAAAAATCAGTAAGGCCTTATCAACCTGTCCACATTCAGCAAAGGCAAAGATGATCCTATTCATAACTGTAGTACTGCTTGGAAAGATCAACTCTGAAATCTCCCGGACAAATCTTAGTAAGCAGTGAACATCATTTTCCTTGATAAATGCCTGAGCAAAGATAAGATATGTAGATGAATTCAGAGATCTGCAAAATACTAACAGATCCTTGAAACTCTGACATAGAAGGTCAATATCATTTTCCTCGACTGCAGCTTTCAGAAGGCGATTGTATGCACTAGGGTGGAGAGGGATATTTTTATCATGCAAAGTCCGCACTAGCCTAATGGCTCCGGATAGATTTCTGTCATTGCAAAACTTATCAATATAAGCAGCACAGAGTTCCTCTCCTGAACTTTGAGAATTGGCCATAACCGAGAGAACTTCTGCCAACACTTCATCCACAAATTCAGCAGGGGATGCCTGGGTTGAGAATGATTGGCAGCAGCCAAAAATACTAGGAGCAAAAGTTGGCCAATTGAAGAGGACTCCAACTGGGATGGATTTAATACAATTCTGTATTAGAAATTAGCAGTAAATCACAACATTAAACGACCAAAGAAAAAAATGTATTTCCCTAATAGAAACAGCTAAAGCAAGTGCCTCAAGATTGGGTTCACAATATCTTATCCATTCAATGCCATGTTTGTTAACAGGACTAGAGTCAAGAAAATATAATTTCATGATATATTGTTGCATAAAAAGTTTCCGAATCTCATTATTGCATTCTCTGTGTTAATCGTGAAAGGAGACTTAACGAGCAAACCCATAAACTCAAACATGCCTTTGTAGTTCAAATTACAGTTCATAGCTATCCTAGTTCAAACTTTGCACGAGATTTTTCGAAAGCTATTTCCGCGAACTAGATCATACAGCAAAACTTCAATGTTTGAATCAAAGTTCATTTCTTTTGACTGGTAATGACAGTAACTCTTAGCACACTTGCACAAATAGAACAATCCTAATCTAACAGCTCTTTTATAAATGGATTTGCAAGAAAATCACAAATAGAAACTGCCAAAATTATAATCCCAAGATTTAGTGTTGCATAAAGAGTTTCCAATCTCAATATTGCATTCTTTTTGTTAATTGTGAAAGGAGCCTTAACAAACAACCCATAAACTCAAAACAGGCCTTCGTAGTAAAATTACAGTTCATAGCTATCCTAGTTCAATCTTCGCATGAGATACTTAGAAAGCTATTTCTGCAAACCCATTCCCATTTCCCACACAATCACCCCCCCCCCCCCTTCCCACCACCACCCAAAAAAAAACACTGGAAAAAGAGAAGCAGCAGAGACTGCAATCTTTACGAAATGACATTTTCATAGATCATTCTCTTACTAAAGGTCAAAAACTTGGACCAGGACCAGCTTGAATCAAAGTTTTATTTTGACTGGTAACTAATAATGACAGTAACTCTTATCACACTTTCACAAATAAAGAAGTTCTCTTAATAAATGCATAAGAAACAAAAACACTAAATTTGTCAAGCTTCATTCCAAGGAAAAAAAACAATAGTCTACTCAACCACTTCAAAATATAAAGAAAAATAAACAGGTACTATAGAGAAAAACATGAAGCATCCAACTGATAAAATTTCCAAAGGGTAAAAGACCTTTGCATATCAAATATATTTCCTTTTTTCCTTGGTTAATTCCCCAACAATCAATAAAAATAAGCAATTACAAGCCCAAAAGACTAATAAGATACTCACGTCAAGAAGGAAATTTCTACAGCGATGCAATGTGTTGAATACCCGAATTCCTTTAGCAGAGGAGTGTAACCCAACAGCTACAGTATAGTTCAATCGATCAAGACAAGAACGGCGTAATAAGAAAGTTAAAGTGTTCAGCTTTGCTCTGCCATTCAAAGCACCTGCTACCATTTTTGCTTCACAGATTTTAGGGCTTTTATGAAACCCCAATTAGGGATTTAAGCATTGAAGAGAGAATGGATTGGGAGATGAGCTAAAACCCCTAATTTTTCATGCTAATAGAAAAAAAAAACCTTGTCGCATTTCGGGACAGGAGGATGACGTGTATTGATGGTTCAAAAAAATAAATAATCCCAGTAAGTAAAATAAATAAATATTACTCCCTCCCCCAAACAAAATGAATCAGTATCCTTTTTAATCTGTACCAAAAAAACATATTTTCTTATTTAATTTTATATTTTATATTTTATATTTTACGTAAAATTAAATGATCTATAATCATTCAAATATTTTAAATTTATTTTAAATCATAAAATTTAAAAAAAATCTTTTATTTCTTAAAATGAATGTTAAAAAGTATATTGGTGTATAAATTGTACATTATTTGGTTGAAGTTTAACAAAAAAATGTTGAAATTTTTCAAAAAAGAAAAATTGGTGGTTAAATTTGTTGTGCTGGAACAGGATTATTTGAAAAAAGTTAAAATTTTGTCAGGAAAATTATTACTGTATTATACTTCAAATACTCAAACAAAATTTTCTAACTTTAAATTCCCTTTTCCAAATTGAAATTAAAATAATGGACAAACTTCAATCTGCAAATAATGACTTCGTTATTCACAAGTGGAGTCATGGTATCTCTCCGTCCATTTTACTTCATCCGTTCAAATTATTTCTCGTGGTTACTAAAAATAATTATCTCAATTTATTTATCGTTTTAGAAATTTAAGATATAATTAATTATTTTTTCTCCATTTTACCATTTGTCATTAATAAAGATGACACATCAATAGAGTACACATTTAATTGAAAGATATTATAATTTAGAGATAAATAAAGATAAAATAAGCCAAATATTCCTCCTAATTAATATTTCTTAAGGGCCATGTAAACCAAAAAATGACAAATAATTTAAAAGGAGGGAGTACATGATAGTATTGATTAGAGACGAGTTTAAGATTTAATTAATTTATGTGTTTTACTAGTGATATTTCCCATTTAATGCTTGAAAATTAGTTTGACACAACTTTTGGAAATTTTTATTTCTTGATCAGTTGTGAAAATTTTCCAATCTATAAGATTACACTAAATATATTATTATTATTATTGTGTAGATTTCTAATAATGGAATGGTGGCAAATATTTTGGGACGTCACAGAATAAATTTGGGAATGAGGAGCATAAATATCAGGAAGGTAAGGATATTCGAAAATTTCATAAAGTTCTTAAGTTATACCACCTATTATTTGTTTTGAGTTAAATGATCAAATTATTTTATATGGTATCAAATCAACCTTTGATAAGTATAGTAAGTTTTGGTTTACATGTGTTAACTCTCATAAGTCTGGATTCAAGATGTGTAAATCTCAAAATAAAATATTACGTTTATCAAGTACTCAACTTATTTGGGATTGAGGCATAGTTATTATTATTATTATTATTTTATATTCAGTTTTTCGGCTTACAACAGACTATTCCTGAAGATAGTAGTGTTGCTCCATCAGCGATGTATAGTTATTATTGTTGTTACAGGAGTTTGTCGAGTAAGGTAAAGTCTCAAGCTGATAGATTACATATATAGGAGGGTGTTGACTGTTGAGTTACATATCTTTGAATAGATATTTCATGGACAAAATATAGGATCAAAGAAGGGGCGGATCTACATGCAGCCCGGGGTTCATCCCGAACCCCCTACGTCGGAAAATTACATGGTGTATATAGAGTTAAATTTTTGGTTTATGTGTATATATTAATTATCATTAACATAAATCAAAAACTTAGCTTAGTGGTAAAGGGGTTCAGATTTACATAGAACATGCGTTCGAGTCCCCCCTAAGAACAGTTTCTTTAATTTTTGAACCCTTGGCAGAAATTCTGCCTCCGCACTGGATCAAAGGCTCTTGCTTGGTCTTGGATCATTTCAGATGACTTGTTCTAAAGAAGAAGAAGAATCTAGAACCTCAATAACATTGCCTCATCAATGATTGAGGAGTAATAGCTACTGAGGCATTAAAGAGTTAAACCTACTATTAGAACCAGTGGTGAAAGTTACATTACTAAAGAGTTAGAAGCATATAGAGGTTCACAATATAACTTTGACAAGGAGAGAAGCATCTTAAGATATGCAACAGATGACATCAAAGTCAAACTGACAATGACTTATCCTAATTTAAGGAATTCAAAAGAATGAAAGAAGAGAAAGCCAGTGCTTGGTTGATTATAAGAAGATGGTAGTAGTAGTAGTAGTAGTAGTAGTAGTAGTAGTTCTGAAGTATCTCTATAAAAAAACTTATAAAATCCAGTTAGTGCATTCTGTCCATTTGATGCATCTCTGAGTTTAGTAGTTTCAAGTATAAATGAAAAGGCAGAAATTAGACAGAAAGAAATGAAATAAGTTGAATTATAGGACTGCCATCCTTAAGTTAGAGAGCTGTGCAAGAGAACCACATATGTGACAATCATCCTACTCTAATTTCTATGTCAAAGCAAATTTCTGCTGATGGAAATTGGAACATTATCTTGAATGTATTGCAAAGGCTTGATAAGCATTCAACTTTCAAGGAATGTAAACCACATGTGCCTAGTTACAGTTCACAACATAAATGTAGAGATTGGTCAAGATGTCTATGCAACATAAACATGCTAGGGAGTAAAACTAGACCTGTTGAAGCAAATAAATTCAAACTTGCAAAATAAGATAAGCAATGACAATAGAAATTGTTTGAGAGCACAAAGCCAAAATCATTTATCAGATTAAGGGCTAGGTTATACACTTTTACATACACCAAAGAACACAAGAGAAAATGCTTCAATTGCCAAAATGCTCCAGCCCCCTATACCTTAAGAAGAAGCTTGGGAAAAGTATAAAGATGACATTAGTTACAAGGATGTAGGAGCTGACTAGAAAAGATGTAGCATAAGAACCTCAAGGGACTAAGTCACACTAAGATGCCTCTTAGTATGACAAAAAGGTTAGCAGATTCTTTAGAGGTGGAAACTGCAACTTCCTTTTGGAATCATCCTTTTTTTTTCAACTTAGTAACTTAACTTTAGATGTATCATGTGATACTTTAGGACATAGGGTCAATAATACCGAAAGACTTCTCCAACAAGAGGAGTGCATCATATGGAGATAAAGCTGCTATGGCCTATGGGTAAAACCTTGGTGAATTGAGGTAGAGTAGACCATATGACTACTTAGTAATTGAAAAGCTTATATATCATAGAAAAAGGGGAAGCCATGGTCAAAGTCTAATTCTAAAAATAAGTCGTATTCTATGAACCTGGAAAACCCAATATAATGTAATATGAATCTTTAAATTCATTGAAACTCAAGCATGACATCTCATCATATTATCATCAAAAGAAAATTGTGAAGCAAAGAAGAATGCTTCTTCCATTGTAGATTCTCAGTAATGCAATGCAGCTGAAACAACCTAATATATACTACTAGTATATATCAAGAAGCAATAGTAATGTCCAGCATTTTCCTTAGTAGTAAAAAGTAACATGGCCATATACTGCAAAATAGAGCCTTATTCATATTGTACTAAACATGTAAATCAGAAACTAGAATACCATTAGAGGAAGCCAAAGAATGCTTCCTCATTCAAGCCTCAGATAAGAATGAACAAAAATTAAAAGGCAGGATTGAAAATTGAAAGGTCACGAAAAGGGTGAGGGTCCCCTTATTCCACATTATTTTTATTCCTCTTCAGCATCTTCCTCTGCAAAACTGAGAACCTGACAGACTGATGATGGCTCCTTATCTTCATCATTGCTGAAAAATGATTTCTTGCCTATCAACTCTACCACTCGTTTAGCAGGTCCAGAATCGAGTCTCATTAACGTTGCACCGAGCAATCCTAATTCGCGGTAGCAAATCAGGCTTCACCACAGTAATACTCAGTGAAGATTTTTCACTCTCTTTGCTAGCATGAACTACTATCTCACTAGGAATTTCCCATCTCTTTTTCACCCTACTACTACTTTCAGTACCCAAATTCTTGTTCTCCGTTTGAGATATACGCGTGTTTTCCCTACAGATAAAGATCGTTTCTTTTAATTTTTCTTGATATCAATATCCTTATCATTCTCAGGTAAAGATCTCTTTCTCACTACTGATGACTGATTAAGTTCCCTGATTATACTGACTAGCCACAACCCTACCCGGCCTCTGAGGCTTTTTAAACAACTTCTTTGGTTGAACTGAACTTAAAAACCCATCATCCTTTTTAACATGTTTCTTTGATGCAATTGTAGTAACTGCCTGCCTTGGAGCCACCATAGTTCTTGCTACAACTGAACTTTTCCCCCTTTCTTTAATACTCAAACTCTCTTCTTCAATCTCTTGAAGCTTTCAAAAAACAAGTTTTTCGCCTGTTTTGTATCGGCTGAATAGGTGTAATCATTTCTTGCTTGCCAATTTCCCTGCCTTTGTCCCTGCAAATATCTCTCATGGCCCCATACTTAACCCTCGAAGAGTTGCACCAAAAATCTCAGACGGTCCTAAACTAAGACCCCTTCTTTGCACATTTGTTTTTGCACTCATTTTTGGCTCCATAAACTTTGCTGCAACAACTCTTCCTCTTTTTTCAACAGTCTTAACACCACCTTTTTCAGCCTTTTCAATCCTAATTGCCTCTAGTTTCGAATTCAATCTACTAATCTCCATCTCAATCTTCTTTTCATCACGCAAATCATTTTCCATTCCACTCTTTCTAGTTGGTTTGATTCTTGAATTTTCCATAGCCCCATTGGGGTTAAGTGGCTTGATGGGTATCGGAGATGACAGATTAACACATGAATTCTCACACAAAGGAGTTTGAAATTTCATTAGTGAAAGAGATATTGGTAGGTATGTAATACGTTTGAGACATAGAATGATGAACCGTTATTGGCCAAATAACAAAGTATTCCACATTGGTAAACGAAGGAAGAAGTGTACGAAGTGTAAGATGAAACGAGTCGGAAATCGCCGCAGCGCCGCGGCGCTAATTGGTTGGCCAGTCACTGGAGCCGCGGCGCTTCGGAGGCAGAATGCTGCGACGGGAAGTTGGAAAGTTCTGACCTTTGAGCTGGTTTTGGAGCATTGATTCTCCATTACATAGCACATGAATTCAACCATTATTTGGCTGAATGTAACCCCTCTATTAAGTGTCATTACATGGCTATTGAAGGTCATTAGTTGGCTAGTTGAGGGGTCTTCTCTTGCACTATAAATTGAGGCCTTTGGCTCAATTGAATAACACTACACAACACTTAGAAAATACTCCAGAATTTTCTTCAAGAGTAACACTTGAGTTTCCTTTGCTCAATTGTTAAGTTGTTGTTGTATCTTGGGAGACTATTGCCCGACAACGTAAAAGGAGATATACGGGGCAATATTGTTTTAAAGACAGAGTGTCATCACTCGACTCAGCAAATCACACAAGCATTTTGTTAAGTTCTTGATTTCCAGTTTATTGTAATATTTAGTTTATCCTTTCTTACCATTGTAATAGTTACTTACTTCCCGTTCCCTACAACAATTGTATCCCAATAATTTTAAGACAAGATTTGTTGTAAATACCTAGAAAGATGACCGGAAGAGAACAAATTGCTTCTGATTTTGCTGCTGCTACTCAAGGAAATCCCTCTGCCTTTCCCACTGCTCAAGGCACACCTAATGCATTTCCGGTTGCTCAAGGCACACCTAATGCATTTCCTGTTGCTCAAGGCTTATCCAATGGCTTTACTGTCGCTCAAGGGAACGTTGTCGTTCCTCCACCCGCTGGATTTCACCATGAACGCCCTGAAAAGTTCATGGGCTCAAACTTCAAGAGATGGCAACAGAAGATGCTATTCTATCTGACTGTTATGGGAATGACACGTTTTCTAACAGAAGATCCTCCACAAGTTGGAGATAAAATTGACCCTTCGTCTTCTGAAACGGCTGAAGGGGGCCTAGGTATCTATGTCATTAATGGCATGAAGATGGTTCTTGATGCATGGAGTCATAGTGATTTCATGTGTAAGAATTACATATTGAACTGCTTGTCGACCCTCTCTACACGGTGTATTGCACCGTAGGCACTGCCAAAGAGTTGTGGGAGAAACTGCAAAAGAAGTACAACGCACAAGATGCAGATACTAAGAAATTCATCGTTGGGAAATTTCTGAAATTTCAAATAGTGGATAGTAAAACAATGATGTCCCAAGTCCAGGAATACCAAATGATTCTACATCACCTGAATTTGGAAGGTATGAAACCAAATGAACAGTTTTTTATTGCATCACTGATTGAAAAGTTACCTCCCTCGTGGAATGAGTTTATGAGTTACTTAAAACTCAAAACAAAAGAAATGACCTTTGAAGAACTTATTATCAAACTCCAAATTCAGGAAGATAATAAGAAGGCCTTGCCTAGGGGTAAACAACCCGCTGAGGCAAAAACAAATCTGGCTGAGCCCAAAGGGAACCCAAGCAAGAAGCGCAAGTTCTTGAAAGACGGCAAGACCCAAGCGGCGGAGAAGTTCAAAGGAAACTGTCACCACTGTGGGAAACCTGATCACATGATCAAGGACTGCCGCAAGCTTAAGACCGATCAATAAGAGAAGGCCAAGGCTAAGGGCAAGGTACAGGTTAACGTCGTCAAAGACAAGTTTCTGGACGACATGATTGAGGAGTTCTCAGCGGTGGTGCTAGAAGAAAGCCTTGTCGAGAATCTCATACAATGGTGGATGGACACAGGTGCTACAAGACACATATGTTCCAATAGAGATGCCTTCTCCACTTATATACCGGTTACAAACAAGAAGTTGTTCATGGGCAACAACGCTTCCTCTGACGTGCTGGGGGTAGGAAAGGTAGTCCTGAAAATGACTTCTGGAAATGAGCTCACTCTGAAGGAGGTGATGCATGTTCCTAAGATTAGAAGAAATTTAATTTCAGGTCATTTTATTGGTTAATGTTGGTTTTAGGCTAGTGTTTAAGTCCAATATATTTGTAATCACCAAGAATGGAACGTTTGTGGGAAGGGGCTTCGTCTGTGAAGGCATGTTCAAAGTTAACGCCATGTCTGTATTACGTACAAGCAATAATATTGAAGTTTTTCCTTACTTGCTTGAGTCCTCTAATTTATGGCATCATAGATTAGGACATGTCAACTACAAGTTCATCCAAAGGTTGGTAAAGTTGGAGTTGTTGCCGTCTATCGACGTAAACCCTCAACATAAGTGTGAGGTATGCGTAGAGGAACAACTAACAAAGCTTCCTTTTTGATCCGTCGAAAGGAATACCACTCATCTAGAACTTATTCACACAGATATATATGATTTGAAGTTTGCACAAACTAGAGGGGGGAACAAGTACTTTGTGACATTCATTGATGATAGCACAAGGTATTGTTATCTTTACTTGTTGAAAAGTAAAGATGAAGCCTTTGAAGCGTTCCGACGTTACAAAGCAGAAGTTGAGAACCAACTAAGCATGCATATTAAATCCATCCGTAGCGATAGAGGGAGAGAATAGGTAGCGCCATTTGAGGAATATTGTGCCGAATCGGGCATTGTTCATCAAACGACGGCTCCATACTCACTTCAGTCGAACGGTGTGGCGGAACGTAAGAACCGCACATTGAAGGAAATGATGAATGCCTTGCTCATCAATTCCGGTCTTCCCCAAAACATATGGGGAGAAGCCGTCCTTACCGCTAATACGATTCTTAACAGAGTCCCACATAAGGGTAAGGACAAAACTCCATATGAATCATGGAAAGGAAAGAAACCCACCTATAAATATTTAAAGGTGTGGGGTTGTTTGGCAAAGGTCGAAATACCCAAGCCAAAGCAGGTCAAGATTGGGCCTAAGACTGTAGATTGCATTTTCTTCGGATATGCAAATAACAATAGTGCTTATAGCTTGTTAGTGCATAAGTCAGATATTCCAGATATCCACGGGGGTACAATCACGGAATCAAGGAATGCTCAATTCTTTGAAGATACCTTTCCTAGAAAGGAAAAAAAACATAACATCTCATAAACGAAGTTATGAACCAAGCTCTCAGGAACCGGGAGTCGTTGACTGCCCGAATCTAGATGGTTCAAATCTAGTGGACTTCGAAGTGGATGAATATCCGAAATCTAGTGTTCCAGATTCTCAGAACTTGAAGACTCCAGAGATGGAACCAAGGCGAAGTAAAAGGGTCAGGAAGGAAAAATCATTCGGTCCTGACTTTGTAGCTTATATGGTTGATGATGAACCAAGGACAATTGCTGAAACATTGTCAACTCCAGAGGCACCGCTCTGGAAAGAAGCTATTAAGAGTGAAATAGACTCTATTTTGCATAACCATACTTGGGAGTTGGTTGATCTTCCTTCGGGAAATAAACTGTTGGGTTGTAAATGGATACTCAAACGGAAGTATAAAGCAGATGGGTCTATAGATAAGTACAAGACCAGGTTGGTAGTCAAGGGCTATCGATAAAAGAAAGGCCTTGACTATTTTGACACGTACTCCCCGGTGTCTCGGATGACGTCCATACGGGTATTCATTGTGATCGCAGCGTTGCATGACCTTGAGATACATCAAATGGATGTCAAGACAGCCTTCCTAAATGGTGATTTGGAAGAAGAAATCTATATGGAACAACCCGAGGGGTATGTGGTTCCAGGGCAAGAGAAGAAAGTCTATCGGCTTGTCAAATCTCTATACGGGCTGAAACAAGCCCCGAAGCAATGGCACAAAAATTTTGATAGTACTCTACTATCAAAGGGTTTCGCCATTAATGAGTGTGACAAATGTGTCTATATGAAAGGTACCTCTGACTCGTTCGTCATGATATGCTTGTATGTAGACGACATGTTGATCACAGGGAGCAGTCCTAGTTTGATTCAAGAGACTAAGAACATGTTGAAACAATGTTTCGACATAAAGGATATCAGTATTACAGATGTCATCTTAAGGATAAAGATCTCTAAGACATCTGACGGACTAGTCTTATCTCAGTCTCACTACATCGAGGATGTGTTGAGAAAGTTTGAGATGTTTGACAGTTCGCCTATAAAGGCACCACTGGATAGAAATCAAAAGCTTGATAAAAATCGTGGCGCACACATATGCCATGAGCAATATGCATATGTGATTGGTAATTTGATGTACATAACAAACTGCACCCGACCTGATATTGCTTATGCAGTCAACAAGTTGGCTAGGTTTACCAATAATCCGAGTAATGATCATTGGAAGGCGTTGAATCGGGTACTACAATACCTGAAATACATGCTAACTTACGGGTTAAATTATTCGAGATATACAGCTGTACTAGAGGGGTACGGTAATGCAAAATGGATATCTGACATAGAGAACACCAAGTCCACCAATGGGTATGTATTTACAATTGGTGGTGGAGCTGTGTCTTGGAAATCCTCTAAGCAAACTTGCATCGCCCGATCCACGATGGAATCATAGTTTATCACTTTAGACAAAGCAGGAGAAGAAGCTGAGTGGCTTCACGACTTCTTAGAGGATGTTCCTTGTTGGAACAAACCCGTACCTTCTGTAATGATCCACTGCGATAACCAGTCGGCTCTAGAAAGGGCATAAAATTCTATGTACAATGGAAAGTCTTGTCATATTTGACGGAGACATAAGACCGTTAGGCAGCTGATCACCACGGGTATAATATCCATTGATTACATAAAATCAAAGGATAACATAGCAGACCCACTGACAAAGGGCTTACCCAAGGATCAGATGTTCATGCCTGTCTAGGGGAATGAGCTTAAAACCCAAGGTATAAGGACCAATATTGTGGTAGCCCAACCTTACTGACTGGAGATCCCAGAAATTAGGTTCAATGGGAAAACTAAGCTGTAAAGGTTCAGTTGAACGCTTCGGTGGAAGCATGAGCACTTCAGATAGTGATTTAGGTAAAGAAACACAAAATCCAAAGTCGTTCCCGCGATAGACTATAAGTGCTATCTGCAGTGTGGGTAAAGGTTAAGCTTCCAAAATATTTAATGATCCTCACCGGTTGAGGTTAGGTTTGGGGAAACTTTTAATAGTTCCTAACACTTGTAAAGTGGGGTATAACAGGATACCTTGTAGGAGATCACCTATTTAAGTGAGAGGACAGGCCCCTCAAATGAACGCACTTAAGAATCCAAGGAGTGTCCACGACCACAACAGACAAAACATTACGAAGAACTGAGTAAAAGAAGTTGTTGTGTTGGTACTGTTGACTTGGCTTACACTAAACACTGACGGTGCAAGACATCACGTTCACCGCGCAGTAAGTAAGTCCGATGGTATTCAACTATGGAAGGTTCAAAGCGTATGTTACCTATCCAGATGCAACATCGGTCCGCTGAAAGATTGCTGGAAAAGGCACCATGGGGATTGTTGGAAATTTACTAAATATGGAATTAAGTATATCTCATTATTTATGACTCAAACAATTGGGGCTTCGCACGTCAGAAACGTCGTTTCCACACACGTGCACACATAGTGCCAAGTATCGCAAATTTCATTAGTGAAAGAGATATTGGTACGTATGAAATACGTTTGAGACATAGAATGATGGACAGTTATTGGCCAAATAGCAAAGTATTCCACGTTGGTAAACGAATGAAGAAGTGTAAGATGAAACGAGTCGAAAATCGCCGTGGAGCCGTGAAGGGCTGCGGCGCCACACCGTCGGAGCCGCGACGCTAATTGGTTGGCCAGTCACTGGAGCCGCGACGCTAATTCACAGAGCCGCGACGCTTCGAAGGCAGAATGCTGCGATGGAAAGTTGGAAAGTTCTGACATTTGGGCTGTTTTTGGACCATTGATTCTCCATTACATGACACATAAATTCAGCCATTATTTGGCTGAATGTAACCCCTCTATTAAGTGTCATTATATGGCTATTGAAGGTCATTAGTTGGCTAGTTGAGGGGTCTTCTCTTACACTATAAATTGAGGCCTTTGGCTCAATTGAAGAACACTACACAACACTTAGAAAATACTCCAGAATTTTCAGAGTTCATCTTCTTCATCTCTAGCAAAGTTACTATACTCAAAGTTCTTCAAGAGTAACACTTGAGTTTCCTTTGCTCAATTGTTAAGTTGATGTTGTATCTTGGGAGACTATTGCCCGACAACGTAAAATGAGATATACGGGGCAATCTTGTTTTAGAGACAGAGTGTCATCACTCGACTCAGCAAATTATACCAGCATTTTGTTAAGTTCTTTATTTCCAGTTTATTTTAATATTTAGTTTATCCTTTCTTACCATTGTAATAGTTACTTATTTTCCATTCCCTACAACAATTGTATTCCAACAGTTTGATTCTCCTTACTTGACATATCAGATTCAAACGAATCCACTGGCCTCAACCAAGAATCACCATTATCAAAGGCAGCATTATTCCATATCTGAACATCTGTTGGATTAATCCCATCTGGGTATTGTAGCACACTAATTTTTCTCAAATGAGTATCAAAAAATTTCCGCAAAAGAAGATGAAAAAATATGAATCTTGAAGATTTCTTGAGAGAGATGAGAAAGTTTGGTTGCGAATTGGGGAAATTTGTTTGAGCCTTTTTGTATTTTCAAGTTTATGACCGTTGGGGATAGGAAAATCAAACGTTGGATTGACCGCTCCATCTTGGCCATTGGATATTAAACGGCTCGAATTGACGCTCCGATCTTGATTTAAAGGCTTAAAATTTGGGTCATAAACGGAGGTTAAGTTCTGATTTTAACACCCTGCTCACGCTCCTCCTCCCTTTTAGGGGAGTGATAATTAGTCCAACGTCATCATTGATATAGTAGCACAAAGTAGGGGTGAGCGGGTCCGGATATCCTAATTTTTTTAAACTACCCAGACCCTATCCAGTAAACGACCGGTTCCTAAATCTGTTACCCGGAACCTACCCATAACAATCATTACCTGGAACCTACCCGTTATTATAATATATCTACCCGGAACCTACACGATAGTATCGGTTTCGGTCGGGTATCTGGGTACCCTGTAGCCGTGCTCACCCCTAGCACAATCTAATCACATGGTTGATTTACCTTTTTAGGATATTAAGATTTTGTTTCTATTTTTTTGTGAAGGGGAAAATCCCGAAGGCGAAACCCCCCCACCTGTATCAGAGGACCCTTGACCAGGTGTGATGTAAATCGAGGGATATGTGCGAGTGGCAGCCCTGCAAGGGAGAGGACCAACGGAACACGTACCCAGCAACAGTCCTTGCAATATTTCAGCAAAGACTGTCACCACACTGATTCGAACCCGCGACGTCGGAGTGGTTGTACCCCAATCACCTTGCCACTTACCAACTCGCCTGTGCCCCTGGGGACATTTTTGTTTCTATTTCTAAACGCCGTAAAATATAACTTTTGAAAAATTATTCTCAGGACAATGTTAGATTTGCGTCTAATATTTGCTCATATAATATTCAATCTTACAGATAAAATATTAAACTAATTTTAATGTTTATAATAACGTATAAAATTTTAGACTGTGATCTAACATTTACAATAATTTTAAAAAATTTAAAATGTGATCTAACATTTTTCTCGTAAGATTTTTAATTCAACTCAATAGGAACTTCATAAAAGCTAGACTAAGCAGTAACGTACCTCGTATTTTTCTCTCTGCGTCATGTTGTCTCGAGATACCCTCTATAGCTTGACCCGCAACAGTCCCTTCACCAACTCCAGGTCTAATAGAAGCAAGGAATCATGATACAATCATATTCTATTTTACTGGACATGTATATTTCCAAGCTTTCACAGTTTTGATTTGTATATTCATATAATGATACCATGAGCACTTTAGAGCGTCCTCAAGATATTTTTTCGGATATCACCTTTAGACCGTAGTCTAAAAGATCTAAAATTTATTATAAAAAATGATTATGTATTGAATAATTATCCCAAAAAGAGACAATCTGCAAAATTTTCTGCTAATCACACTCTAGGAGTCGAGGCCTAGTTGAATTTTAGTTTCAGTTGGGCCTCATGAAATAAAAAAATTGAAGAACTAAATTGTGATAAGGAAAAGAAGAATGAATGGACAGAATCTTAGTGAGCCAAAACCCAATTGATTCCATTTGTTTCAAGGAAAAAGTCAATTTCACGGTTGGTAATCGAATTAAGGGACAGGTTACATTATAAAACTAAACTCTATATTTTGCATACAAGGAATCGTCCAAAGTTCATCAATCAATCATAGAAATTTACATTAAACAGGCATATAAAATATGTGAAAGAAGCATTATGAGGTCATCAACACATAGTTAATTTCAGCTTCTAAATTTATGTGTGTTCTTAAACTTCACCTTTCAGTCTAAAAACGGGGGAAACATGGGTTAAATGGGGTAAAATGGAGAACCACGTGCTGTGATCTACACATGCGTTTGTTGTGTTGATGATGTGGTAGTGTTTATTTTGACTATTTTATGTTTTATGTTATGTGGCAGCTTACTTGTAATTCTGGATGTTGAGTTGATGATTTTCCAATGAGGTTCATGTTATGCGATGTACAGGAATGACTAAGGTATGTTTTTATACACATGGTAGGTTCGTTTGATTGGGGAATAAGTTATCCTAAAATTAATTATTTCAGAATTAGTTACGAGATTATTATTCCACTCTTTCACAAGAATAAAAATAACATTATAATCTCATAATTTTATGAGAAAATTAATTCTCCCCTCGAACATGAGTACCTTGTCGTAGCTATCTCCAATTCCCACCAACCCAGATCATGTCTGTCAATCTCGATTTTTATAACCGCAACTTAACATAAAGGAACGTTGACACTATTGAAATGTCACATTACTCGTACTTTAGGGTATAAAAATCTAATTTTGGCTTGTATAAAGATGACTTAGGGGAGAAGGAAGAAGGATTTGATCTTAAAAACTTGTAACCCTAGAAACAAAAACTCTCAAGCAACGAACACTGAGAATTATTTTTTGAATTCATCTTGGCTTAGATTAATTCGATATTGTTCATACTTACATTTACTTTTTTCTTTTAGTCTTGCGACACTTGTTCATCGCTTAAGCGGGAGTTTAGGATCGTATACAACTCACTTGTCTTTAAATCCTATAAATCAACAAACTCAACTGGTTTTCCTAAAATCCATTTTAGCGGAAAACAAGGATTAACTCATTCTGGGATTAGTTATACCACGATTTTATATCAACCAAACGTGAGATATACTCATCTCAAAGTTAATTGCAAGATTAATTATCTCTTATCCCTTGTACCAAAAAAGCCCTAGAGAATTAGAGTTTTCTTGAAATAAGGAAAGCTTTTATCTAGTGGCGAAGCTTATTTCAAAAATTGCTTCAGGTTGCAGGTTCTAAGCTAAGTGTCACATTTTTTTAAAAAAAAATCCTTTAATTGGATTTTGTTATTCCGCTATTTGAGAGAGCTTATTTGGTTTCTTCTATATCCTGCATTATGTTTTCAATCACTTATGATCCCCTTATGGTGTGAAAACTGAAAAATACAGAATTACCACACCGAATTTGAAATTAAATTTTCGACGTTTCAATTTTTGCATTACGCTATTTTGATTATCATTTTTTTAAAATGATATAATATCAAATATCGTGCTAAAATACTTAATACATATGCAATTCATATATGTATATATTATTGAAAGAAATAATTCCTTGATTATTTTCATTAATTGAAAGGCTATATATACAAGTTACATATTTCCATAATAGGAGAATCATATTCATATTCTACTCCTAAAACCCTATTCTATTTGGATACTAACTATACATTTATGGTAATACAATTATTATGGTAAGTGTACAATACTAATTACATTACAATATTACCTAAACTAGGAGACTAAATATTACCTAAATATATACTCTATTTTCGGTAATTTGGACGAGAGAATCCGAGACAATATGTATATACACATGTATATTGTGTGTATATTGTGTATATTTAACCCCCCCCCCCCCGAGTCATAGCGGGTGGTCTTCGAACGCTGAGACTGTCCCTAAAATCTTTAAAAAGGACTGAGGGAAGACCCTTTGTAAAGATGTCGGCAATTTGATATCTCGACTGGACATGGCATACGCGAACTTGACCACGGACAACCTTTTCACGGACAAAGTGAATGTCCATCTCGATATGTTTAGTGCGTTGGTGCTGAACAGGATTACCAGAAAGGTAGATGGCACTAATATTATCACAATATACTAAGGTTGCTTTCTAATTGGGACAATGAAGCTGTAAAAGAAAATTACGTAACCAACATGATTCTGAGATCACATTAGCTACCTCTCGATATTCAGCCTCGGCACTTGAGTGGGATAGAGTCGACTAACGCTTTGCAGACCAGGAGACCAAGTTGTTTCCAAGAAACATACAATATCCTGACGTAGACCGTCTGGTGTCGGGACAACCACCCCAATCAGCATCTGTATACGAGACAAGTGTGGACGTCGAGGAAGGATATAAATGCAACCCATAGTCAAGTGTACCTTGAATATACCGAATGATGCGTTTGAGTGCATTCATGTGCTCAATTCTGGGATCATGCATGAACAAACACACATGCTGGACAGCATACGCAATATCCGGTCTCGTAAAGGCAAGATACCGAAGGGCACCTACAAGACTGCGATAGCGGGTCGGATCCTCGTAGGATACACCGGCCGCGACACTAAGCTTGGGCTTCGTATCAACTGGAGTGGAAGTGGACTTACAGGATGACATTCCAGCCCTCTCGATGATCTCAGCTGCATACTTCCGTTGAGACAAGAACAATCTATCGGAATGACGATTGATGGCAATCCCCAAAAAGTAACTCAAGGGCCCTAAGTCTTCCATAGCAAACTCAGAGCTGAGCATGGTCATGATAGACCGGCGTAAGGCATCGGAAGAGGCAGTCAAAATGATATCATCCACATATAACAGAATGTAGGCCAAGGATGAACCACGACGGTAGATGAACAAGGAATTATCTGACCTGCTGTGAGTGAACTCAATAGTCGAAACATAGTCATCAAACCTTATATACCAGGCCCGTGAAGACTGCTTAAGTCCATATAAGGACTTCTTCAACAAACATACATGATGAGGATGGTTGGGATCCCTAAATCTCAACGGCTGATGTATATAGACTGTTTCCTTAAGATCACCATGTAGGAAAGCATTCTTGACATCCAACTGATGAATAGGCCATGCCTTCGAAAGAGCCAAGCTAAGCACGATGCGAATGGTAGCCGGCTTGACCACCGGACTAAACGTCTCCCCACAATCTATACCAACCTGCTGAGTCTTACCATCACCCGCAAGTCGCGCCTTATGTCGAGCAAATGAACCATATGAATTCTCCTTATGAGAAAAAATCCACATAGACCTGATAACAGTAATACCAATGGACGGGGCACCAACTCCCACATCTTATTATCAATAAGAGCATTATATTCATCAGTCATAAAAATTTTCCAATTTGGGTCGTTTAAGGCAGACACAAGATTATGGGGCAAGGGGGGATTTAGAGACATTCGAATGTAAATTAAAATGCCTTTTTGGTGTAAAAACACTCTGTTGACTACGAGTGACTGGTCTATGACTCGAGGAAGAATTGAGTGGATTTCGAGGGAATTTTGGGCTCGGGTCGATCGGCCGGTGGGCGCGTTGGCCCTTTGCCTAACTCGGGAAGCAGTAACAGTGGCAGAAACAGGAACTGGACCAGTTCCAGTATTAGGCTGGACTGGCCCAATTGCTGAAACTGGCCTAGTGACAAAACTAGGTAGAGAGGGCTGTGACGGGCCAGTGGGACCAGCGTGCAGTGGGCCCGCTGGAGAATTTTGGATGCGGGAGATGTTCAAAAAATGCTGAATAATAGACGGAGATATTTGGTCATCTCAAAAATTATACGAACTAGGCACGGGAGTATGACTTTTAGCAAATGGAAATTGGGATTCATCAAAAATGACATGGCGATTAATGATGATTTTATTTGAGGATAAATCAAAGCATTTGTAGCCACGACGATTAGATGGAAAACCCAAAAACATACACGGAGTCGACCGGGCCTGAAGTTTGTTAATTGTGGTGGACGGTAATAACGGATAACACGAACACGGATAACACAAATACCCAAAAACCCGAATATGTAAATATGAAAGAATTTTATTATATAACATTTGAAGGGGGGAGAATATGTCAAACCTTTGGAAGGAGTTATGTTAAGTAGATATGTATCCATTTGAAGAGCATGATGCCAAAAATATGGGGTACGGAAGCATGAATTAATAGAGTGCGGATAATGTTATTTATAGAACGAATTTTACGTTCGGCTTTCCCATTTTGTGAAGATGTATGAGGACAAGAGAAACAAAAATTTATCCCATTATTAGCACAGAATTCTCGAAACACCCCATTATCATATTCTTTGTCATTATCACACTGAATATTTTTTATTTCACGGTCGAATTGGGTTCTGATGAATGCTCTAAATTTTAGGAAGATGGAAAAACATGAGATTTCTTCGCTGTTGGAAACATCCATAGAAATTTAGAATAATCATCCAGAAAGAGAACATAATACCGATGGCCCATAGAACTAGGAACAGGAGACGTCCATAAGTCGCTATGAATAAAATCAAATGACATTAAAGTATGAGATTTTGAGTCTACAAATGACAACTTAACAATTTTTCCTAAAGAATAAGATTGACAAATTGGAGCACGACTCGTAACCTTACATGAAATAAAACTATTTTTATCTAAAGCTGACAAAATAGAGGATCCCGGATGACCAAGACGAGCATGCCACAAGGAAGGAGAAATGGCTGCAAAGGCTGATGGCAGGTCTTGACTCGATGGACCAGAACTGGGTGTGATATGATAAATATCTCCCCTACTATCACACCTCATGAGAGGACTCCCCATCTTGAAATCCTTCACAGAGAAAGTAAATGGATCAAATTCAATAGAAACGGAACTATCAGTAGTGAATTTACGGATAAAGACTAAGTTTTTAATTAATTTGGGGGCGTGTAGGGTATTTTTCAAGATAAGAGGTGGATGAGGGGGAGATAATATTTTATGACCATAACCACAAATTGGAACAGAATTACCATTACCAACAATTATACCGCGAGGGTTGCTCAAACTGAAATAAGACGAGAGAGTACCTGAGTCGGATGTCATGTGGGTAGTGGCACCGGTGTCCATATACAAATTCGGGCCCGATTGAGTCAAACCAAGCGTGTGCATCGCGGCCTCGATATCGGTCTGAGTGGGGCCTGCTGCGTGATGGGCTTACGGGGCCGAGGCCCAAGCACCCCTGTTTGCGGTCTCAGCCCCTGATCGGCGACCGTAGGTGGACCAGCCGGGTGGGCACGGACCGCTGTTGGGCCATCCACTGCCAGTTAGGTTGAAGGCTACTGGGCTGAAACTGCCGCTGGGAAGCAAATTGGCTGGACCCAAACTGCTGTTGTGGGGCCCACTGCCACTGCATAGAGGCCTACTATAGGCCCCAGAACTGCTGCTGCTGCTGACCACCGCGAGGACCCCCACCTCCACCACCATTCTGTCGGCTGCCGCCGTTGTTGCCGCCACGATTCTTGCCTTTATTTTTCTTATTTCAACCCTTTTTGCCGGCACCGTTGTTGTGGTTTTGGCTGAGTTGTTGGAACCGGTAGGATACACCGTGGACTCGGTCATCATGACTACGAGACTAGCACCGGGAGCCGCCCTTTTTGCCATACTTGCTTCTTCGAGTGTAAGCATAGAACGAGCTTGATAAAATTGCGGAAGCGGATTGCTTTCCGAAGAAGAAATCCAACACCACTGTAGGCCTCGGAGAGGCCGGAAACCATTTGGAGGACCAAACGATCGTTTGAAACTGGTGCGCCAACGTTGCGAAGTTGGTCTGCCAATTCCTTTATTCTTTTGCAATAAGCCGAAACATTCGGGAAATCTTCCATATTAACGTGGGAGAAATCCTGCTCAAGGGTAACGACTCTCGAATTTTGATTATCTTGGAATATATCACGCAGTCTATCCCAAGTCGCATGTGCCGTAGCGTCAGGCTCAATAATTATTTGCAAAAGGTCGATAGAAATTGTGGAGTATATCCATTGAAGGACGGTAGCATCAAGAGTCGTCCACAACTTAGGATCATCCTCGCGTTTTGGCACCTCCGTATCCTCGGGAGCGGCGGGGATTATGTATTGTAGTATAGAAAATAAGCTAATTAGTCTAAATATAAATTAAAAAGAGACCTAAAATCCCAGATTTTTTTCAACTAAAAGTTTCATGACTTTACAGCTAAATATAAACTAAATACTTAATTACATAGTCATATACAATGTAAATTACTCAAACATATATGTCATTTTCTATTAACACTAGACAAATTTTATTCATTTCAAGCATGAAAGAGTTTTCACTGTTGTCAAAGCCTTAATTCTCTACTTTATAATTTGAAGTTGAATAAATTGTGATTATCGATGTTGTACCGTACAAATCTAAATCAAACCTAAGAATATCAGATAAAGTAATTTTAAAAATCGAAAAATAAAATTACTAAACCCAAATTTTCAATATCATGTCATAGCATAGCGGACACCTCTAAATGTTCCCACTCCTGGATACTATTGCTATCACCCCTTCCTCAAGGAAAAAGAAAAGAAACTATGATCATGCGTTGTAACGCAACATACCCTCGAGGCACTAGCATTGAGCAAAGACAATCTTATCATACTGAAGATTGGATTTGTCGAAAGTGAAGTATCTAGCTGTCCATTAATGATCACATTATCCCAATAGCTGCCAAGATTTGTTCGCACAAAATCCAAATTTAAGTTTGCTACTTCTTCTTAGTCATTATGTGTGATACATTATGTGTCATACTCTTCGTTTTAGTCCGTCAATTTCTTTTTTTTTTTAAAAGATTGTTTGATACTTAGCATTTCTATTTTATTCTTGATGACATGACTCTTTGAAATTCATGTTAGATAAAGTTTATCTTTTTTATAAAAGAAAAAAGAAAAGACATATAAACTCTTATCACCTTCATATAAAATATTAGGTTTGATGGCATATATTTGTCTTATTGGTGGACAAAAACTTCCCATAAAATAGAACCGATGTACTAGTACTAAATTCCAATCCTCAGATTCACCGTTCCAGTAGTTGACATATATAAATAACGAAAATGTGATGAACCTTCAAAGTTCAAACCAACCAAGAAATCACCTCCAAAAAGAAGTAAAACATTCTCAAAATCTTTCACAAATAATCTTCTACTCAGGAACATGTCTGTCACTAAGGAAAAGTCCGATCTCATCTTTGCCTTGATGCTGCTGCTTACAGTGTTCTTATTATCTGCTAATCTTTCAAACAGTGAAAGGCTAACATTTAAAGTACCCTCACAAAAAGCAAGTGGAAATAATGGAGATGAATCGCCATATTTGCCAATGTTACCAAGAGGTCCAGTGCCCCCATCAGGACCCAATCCCAATAGACCCGATCCACCACCATTTTCATTGGTTCACAAAGAGGAATATAGTTCTAAACCAAGTTCGAATTCGCATGCCATTAATGTTCTTCCATGAATCTAGATTAATGTCCTTTAATTTTATGGTTTGATCAATAAACTTTCTTGGTTTGCTTTAATAAAAGTTCGTGTTGAATAATTAAAGATTGATTTGTCATTTGTTTCTGTGTTTTATTTACCTTAGTATCTCTGGTTAAAATACAATTTGAAGGGTATCAAATGCTATGGAAACTAAAAACAAGAGATGAAATAAATCGGATATCAATTCTGTTTTCAAATAGCGGCAATTATGTCGCCCGACACTAGTATCAACACTTTGCAAAATAGAAATTTTAAAGAGTAAATGCAACAGAATTTAAAGAACACTAATGTTTAAATTTTATAAGTTATATAATAATGATGGTCAATGACCAAATGTATTGTATATATATTATATACAACAGTACAAATTTCTTTCTTTACAAATTTACAATATAAAACGGAAAGGAATTAAAAGTTGAAGTCGCAGATGACTTCTGCCTGAAAAATCTAACTAAGTAGACATAGACAACTTCTCATTATAATCGCACCATACAAAACTAATCTAGAATCTAAACATCAATTGTAATGTTGGACAGAATGTTGTCAACACACTCAGGCAACAGTAGTGATCCAGATTTCTGAGAATTCCGAGAGCTCTCTTGGTATTTTTGTTTTCTGATTATGGATATCAATTCACTGTAGTAGCCTCTCTATTTATAATAGAGAGTCTTCATTGAAAGACTCATCGATCGGTTGTGGAGGTTGAGGGAAAGGTGGGCAGCTGGTAGGATTTGTTGGAGACGATCAAGGAGCAAAAACCTCTAACAACTTTGACTTGTTCCTCATGAAAAGTAGCAGCCTTGACTCGTTCTTTACACGTGTTTACCACCTCTTTTTTACCTTGTCAAGTCATATTTACTACATAGTAATCATTATGTGAAGGCAAAATCAGTTCTAAAAATGTTGGTCCGAATATTGTGCAACATTTGTCTCAACATTCTTATACATTCAAATTAATACTTCAGGAGATATGTTGGGTCAAATGTCACAACATCAAATCCAACATTAACAATCTCCCTTTTTTTTCTTTTCTTCACAAAACTCGTTAAAATGTAAAGTTGACTTATGGTGTTGTCAAAAATATTGTCCAACATCTGTGATCAACAATTTCAAGGTCATGCTCCCCCTTAACATGTGATGGCATACAAGCAAACATGTGCATACCAATAGGATTAGAAAAAAAAATATGAGCACATATATACACACATAATCCAATATATACAAAACACGAATAGAAATAAACCATTGTCAACAAATATCCACATCAATCCATCAAAACATCAAACATTTATAGCTTAGGTTCAGCAAACATCATTCAGCTTCCTCCTTGCTCATCATACAACAGGAGCAGCTTCCAGCAACTTTCTACCCCTGTATAACAACTTCAGCTTCCTCTGAAGCATAACATCTTTAGCTTCCTCCCCCTGCGTCAACATCATCTCCCCCTTTTTGTGAAGAAAGTAGCATCATGAAATGGTATCTGGCTTGTAATAGGGCATTCCTTAAAGCATCAAGTTCTGCAATTTGTTGGTTGATTTTTGCAATTTCATTCACAAGCCATTTTGTAGACAGTATAGACTGTCCTGGACCAGTGTTGCCCAAAATGTTGGTGACATGTCTGGCAATATTTTCATTTTTAGCTTCCTTCTTCCAGGGCAAGTCGATGACTCTGTCCTTTCTCTTCAAAATTGCTTTGTTTATAGTGTACACCTCAGGACCCTTCCCTAAAGTGTCTTCTCTCTTAGACTCAAAGCCTTGAGTGGTTAATACTTTGTAGATCAAAGATGGAAAATGAAGGATTGGAGTTAATTCTTTCTCAGCCAAGTTGGCAATTTGATGAAATATCAGTTTTCCCAAATCAACTTTCAACCTTTTCCCAACTTTACACAACAATGTGGCTTGTTCAGATGTCACAATTGACTCATTCATTGAAGGAAGCCAATTGTGAATAGCAATTTTGTGGAGGGTGGAAAACAGGGTTGTTAGTTTAGAGGCTGGACATCTAGGGATCCATTTCTTCATTATACCTCCAGTGAGGTAGTCAATTACTTCATCCCTATTGTCTATTACTTGTTCAGCTTCTCTAACATTATCTCCAGCATTTTGTCCAATACATTGATTTATGATAGCAGACGTAAAAATATATACCTCGCTATAGAGATATACCTTCCCAAATTACTTCGAGGAGGTATTCTCTATAGCAAAGCTTAAATAAACATAAAACGACCTTACTATCTCATCAACATATGGTTCTTTTTCAGTGACAGAACCAAGAAGTTGTCTGTCCTTTAAGAATTCTACCAAACCATATTCAGTACAAGAAGCAATATCTAACACTCTCTCAGGCCTAATTACTCTATACTTGTAAAAATCCCACATATCATGGTTAGCTTTAGAATAGAATTTATCTGAGATAGCAGATACCTCAATGTCTGAATCAGACAAGTCTGAACTGATGGATTTGGTACTGTTGGAGGATGTTGTGGCATGTGTCTCTTCTGATGTTAGCTGAAATATTGCCTGAGATGTTGTAGCATCTGTGGCAACATTTGGAGCAGCACTTGTCCTTGTAGTCCTGGGGATTCCCTTTGGAAAAAATTATTTCAAGGAGTTTTCATCTGGAATTTCCCTTTCTTGAGGCACACTGGGTTTTTCAGAAGCATATGGTTCTTCCTCAGTTGAGACAATATAGTCCGTATTTTCACTATCACTTCTTGAGTAAACGGGTTCAGATGTTT
This sequence comes from Anisodus tanguticus, assembly GCA_034509755.1. NCBI lineage: Eukaryota > Viridiplantae > Streptophyta > Magnoliopsida > Solanales > Solanaceae > Anisodus > Anisodus tanguticus. The sequence continues at coordinate 18,701,672 of CM067551.1, read as the reverse complement.
CACATTTAGTCCTCTTGCTACTCGAACCTTCTTGGACTATTTTCTCAAATACTCTACTCGATCGGCGAGTAGGAAAGGTAGATGACCTTGGCCTTTTACCCATAGATGAGAAATCAAAAGTTTGATCGATATCTATAGGGTTATTATTATCTCTAGGCTATCTGATATCTAAAGGTTCATCTAAACCTTTAAACACTATTGCTTTAAAAAGATCCTCAGGGAGATTTGAAGAAGAATACTGGCCAGGTTGTTGAGGTGTATTCGATGGAGGGCTAATGCTCATGGGAGTGTTGGATTGAATGTTGGTTGACATTTGTTCTGATAATGGAGAAGTTTTCATCGGTGAGAATTAACGAGATAAGGAATTAGGGTTTGTGAAAATGATTGGAGTTTGATTTGGTGTTTCCATCGGGTAGGTAGGAAGGTATACACCTGCGAGCTTTCCCTTTTTTTTTTTTTTTTTTGTAAAAATAAATAAATGAGAGGAATATTTATATATGGCAAACCTTTTCCTAGCAACAAAAATCCTTTAGTTTTAGGTGTTTCAATTTTACACAATACCTTACACCTAACATCACAGTAGGAATAAAATTTAATCTTATCATTTTAAATTTTGAAATTCCTGTAAACAAGGCATATAATAGGGAGTAAGATCTGATATTTCAATGATCAGATAAGCACAACATCCAAACACATATCACATTCTGAAAATGTCAACAAAAATGTTGGCAACATTTTAGATGACACAAGTGTTTTGATCCCACAAGAACTTTTCATTTTGGCAACAAATCAAGACACATTTTATACGTATTTTATGAGTTTGACCACTGGCCAATGTAACATTTTCCCATCGTGTCCTTGATCTAATCATATAACACATACAGAAGAATTTTTCGTGTAAAAAATAAGAATACTTATTTAGTATTCTCAAAATCCTTTTGAAGCACTCGATACTCCTATAGAATAGGAACGATATCTTTTCAAGGGCTTTGCTCATTTTTCACAGTTGCCAAATATTGTAAAGGCTTTATGATATATATATATATATATATATCACCGCAAAGAACGATATCACTTTGAAAACACATTCTTATTGAATGATCATGCTTGTGTGACCAAAGGTTGTGCACCATACAACAACAATAATCATTTAGTGATATAACATAGGTAAATGTCACCCGAAATGTTAGACAACATTTCAGCCGACATTCACCAAAAAATGCTTTTTTAGAGATTACAAAGACCAAGAGATTTCTTTAAACTAGAAAATTTCTCATGGTCCAAAGCTTTTGTAAAAATATCAGCTAGTTGATGAAGAGTGTCAACATGTTCAATTTGAACTAGCTGTTTTTCAACTAAATCTCTTAAAAAGTGATGTCTAATATCAATATGTTTTGTACGTGAGTGCTAAACTGGATTTTTTGAAATATTTATAGCACTCAAATTATCACAGTACAAAATCAAAATATTGCTAGTAAATCCATAGTCGTCTAATATGTGTCGTAGCCAAATTAATTGAGAGCAACAACTTTCAGCTGCTACATATTCAGATTCAATAGTTTAAAGTGAGACATAGTTTTATTTACGACTATACCATGAAACAAGGTTATTGCAAAGATAAAAACATCCTCCACTTGTACTTTTTCTATCATCCACATCTCCAGCTCAATCCGAGTCACTAAATCCTATTAAGTTAGGATTAGTGTCTTTGGAGTACCAATTTCTTAACTCATATGTGCCAACAACATATCGAATAATATGTTCATTTGGTCATTTAAGTGTCCCAACTTTTCTGACAGCTTTCGAGAGGAGTATTCCCTTTGCTGCATTGTTCGAATGGATTCTTTCATAATGGCATTCCTTTATTTAGAGGTATTTCGACAATAAATAAAGTGTATTCAATACTTCGGATCATGGCATTTAAGTGGGATATTTTGGGACAGGCTTGAAAACGTGCACAAACACTAAACATAATATCTGGGCAACTAGAAGTAAGATAAAGAAGGCTACCTATCATAGATCGATATAATATTGGGTCGACATTTTCACAAACATTATCCTTACACACCTTCTGTGATGAACCCATTGGCGTTTTCATCTGTTTAGCGTTCTCCAAACCAAATCTAGTAACTAGATTCTTGACATATTTACTTTGTGAGATGAAAATTCCATCTTCACTTTGATTTATTTGCAAGCCTAAGAAAAAAGTTATTTCCCCAATCATGATCATTTCAAATGTTGATGACATAGCTTCAACAAATGAATTTAGGTACGATTGTGAAGTCGATCCAAAGACTATGTCATCCACGTAGATTTGAGCAATTATAATAACTACACCATATCATTTAATAAACAAAGTACGATCAGCTTCGTCACGGGTAAAACCAAATTAAAAAAGAAAGTTAGTTAAACGACCATACCATGCACGAGGGGCTTGTTTCAACTAAGGGTGGCCAGTGGGCCGGGACGGCCCGACCCCATCCCGAGTCCGCCCCGACCCCGACCCCGCGTAAAAAAAAAAATGGTAGCGGGACTCGAACTCGAGACGGGACAATGTCTCGTCCCGCCAGACCCGAGCCCGCCCCAGGCCTGCCAAACCCGAGCCCGCCCCGAGCCCGTCCTGAGCCCGCCCCCGATCCCGCCCCCGATCCCCCTTTGCAAATATACCATTTTAGATTTTGGCCGTTGGGCAACGGCCATTTTAGGCCTCCCCCTCCCCCTACCCCTTAATATTTATTTTTAACCCATAAGTTATTATATTTACACTTTAACCCAATTTTCCAACTATAAATAACTCATTTTCTCTTCATCTTTCTCACAAATCTTCCTACAATCTCTCAATATATCTCTCTACAAGTCTACATTGTTTACTAATTATTCAATTTTATTTATTCATTTGGGAATTGGGAGTGAAGTTGGCAACTAGCTTGAGGATCTTCCATCAAGCAAAGTTTCAATTTTCAACCTCTCGATTACACGTCGACGTTACGTCGACGTTTGGTACATTCGTTCCTTCATTAAATTATTATTGTCTGTTTATTTTATTTAGCGCACTTAATTTTATTATCTTTAATTATTTATTATCATAATTAAAATGAAAGGATTAAGAGGTATGTTTAAGGGTAAGGGTGCTTCTTCTAGTAGGGGCGGCAACCAGGGTAAGGGTACTTCTTCTAGTCATCTTATTCCTACACAGGATGATTTTGTTGATACTCAACATTTTCCTACAATACCATTAGATTTAGACGAGGAGCTATTTTCTGGAACTCAAGAAGACTTTAATTTAGACGATGATCTAGATGATACACCCACTAATGTTGATGACAACACACCCACTAGTGCACCTTCAACTGAAATACCTCCTATTCCCCCTAGTATGAGACGAGGTCCAGCAAAACGACCATTAAAATCAGATGCATGGATATTTTTTGATAGGGACGTAGAGAATCAAGTAGTTATATGTAAAATTTGTAAAAATATTTTAAAATTTAAAACTGGAAAAGGTCACGGTGGGACGGGGGTTTAATTAGACACGTAGTAAGTGCTCATCCAGCTAGGTATGCCCAATACCAGGCTTCAAAATCGGGTGCGCAAACGCCCGCTCCATCGGGACAAGGTTCACATACTGATACTATCCTGGACCAAGTACAGGGTCAAATTAACCCTATGACGGGGGGAACTGTAGGCCCTAAATACAATAAACATAGAGATAGGGAAGCAATATCAAAATTAGTTGCTGTGGAGGGTTTGCCTTTTTCATTTCCTTCTTCTCCCGATTTTATTCATTACATTAGAGATATATATAATCCTGTTTTTAACGGTTTTCCTAGATCAACTGTTAAGAGAGATGTATTTAAATCCGCGCATGAATATCAACAATATTTACATTATTCATTATATCATTTTAATGACAAAGTATCTATCACGTCTGATATAGGTCGTAGTACTAACGACCATGATTATTTAACTGTAACTTGTCATTGGATAGATTATAAATGGTTTATGCAAAAACGTATCTTAGCGTATAGATATATAGATGATAGGCACACTAGTACTTTTATTGCAGATAATATTTATCAAGTGTGCCATTATTACGGAATAACCGATAAAATTATGACTATTACATTAGATAACGCTTCTTCTAACAATTACGCAATTACAATTTTAAAAAATAGTTTAACTCCATCTTTTCCAGATCATTTTCATATAAAATGCACGTGCCATATATATAATTTAATTGTAAAGGATGGTCTATCACTTTTTGAAGACATTCTTAGTAAAATACAATTTGCTATAAACTTTATTTTTAAAAGTAATAAAGTACAACGTAGAAAAGAATATAAAAAAACTTGTCACGATTGTGGACTATCTTATAGAAAAAATCCACAAGAAGTATCCACTAGGTGGAATTCTTTATACGAGCAACTACTTGTTGTTTATGACTATAGAAAACCTATAACTTTATTTTTTAACTCTCATAATCAAAATCCAGCTGATATGATTGTAGATAGTGATTGGGTAAAAATTTCCGAACTTATTGTATTTTTAGAGAAAATTTTTCAAGCAACAAAAGAATTTTCCGGTATATATTATCCTACTATTTCAACTATGTTGTTTTATATAATTCTAATATTTTTATTACTTAGTGAATATATGGAAAAACCAGCTTATATGGCAGGTATTAAAAAAATGTTTGTCAAAATAAAAAAATATTTTATTCCTATTCCCACTATTTATATTATTGGTTCTGTATTAAATCCGACTATTAAAATAGACGGTACTAAATCACTAATTGAAACTATTTACGATTGTATAGAAGTACTACCACCTCCAAGTCCCAAAAATCTAAATCACCCACCACCTATTGAACAAACTAAAGAAGAAGTGTTGTCTAGTGTAGAACACCAATGCAAAAAAATATATAGATTTTATCAACAAGAAAATGCTAGTAACTTACCGGCTTCCATACCATCTTCTTCATCTTCAACACAACCTCACAAAAGACATCTTGTTTCGCGGCTAGTATTGAAAGCCTCGTAAATAGAATGTGCGGCCGTACCTCTACTACTAACCAAATTAGCGAGTTGGATATTTTTTGTTTTGCGGGGTTCTGTACCGTACCAAGAAGTTATCAATGAAGATGGACATGAAGACTTATTTGAAATACTTGGAGGGGAATGAGAAGACCTTTCCGACACTTTCATTGATGGCCCGAGATGTTTTGAACATTCAAACGTCATCAATTGGGTCTGAAAGCGCTTTTTCTGCCGGCAGATATCAAATAGGAGACCACATATACTCATTAGCCGGAGACAACTTAGAAATTGCAGTATTATTCAGAGATTGGATACGAGCGGAGCGGAGAAGGTGCGGTCAACCGGAGATCAACGAAGAAGAAGACGAAAACTACAACGAAATCTTATCCGAAGGTGGTGGAAGCGACGTGGATCAATTTGACCAACAAATACCAATTCCAACCGAAGAACCACAGGAAATTTTCAAGCAATTAGAACAGGTTTTTTTGAGAATGTAATTTTTTTAATTGCAATTTTATTATGTAATTTGCATCTTTTGGACAACACCACAAAGTTTCAATTTAGATTTTAGACAATTGTATTTGTATTACAAAAAAATCATATGTCTATTAAATAATATAAGAGGCACAAAAACAGCCTTGAGATGTTTTTATTACAATATCTTGTCTTGTTTATTGAGTTTTTTTTATACATATTTTTTTTTTTTTTTAACAAAAAGGAAAACCAGCCAAACCCGACCCCGACCCCGACCCCGCCCCGACCCGACCCGATTCCGACGGGATTGGGATCTGGACGGGACTGGAGCAAGTCCCGCCAGACCCGACCCTGACCCCTTCGCCCGTCCCGCTCCGACCCCGACCCCGCCAGACCCGAGCCCGCCCACTGGCCAGGCCTAGTTTCAACCCATACAGAGCCTTTTTAAGCTTGTACACATAGTGTGGATGTTAAGGATCTTCAAATTCTTTTGGTTGTTCAACATATACCTCCTTGTCTAGATAACATTTAAGAAGGCACCTTTTACATCCATTTGGTGTAAAGTAATTTTCAGACAACAAGCAATAGCAAGTAAAAGTCTAATCGATTAGATTCTAGCTACATGTGTGAAGGTTTCATCAAAATTAATTCCTTCAACCTGAGTATAACCTTGTGCAACTAGACGTGCTTTGTTTCTAACAATTGTTCCCGATTTTTCTGTTTTATTTTTAAAAATCCACTTAGTTCCAATTACATTTGTATTATTTGGACGTGAAACTAAGACCAGACTTCATTTCGAGAAAATTGTTCAGGCTCTTCTTGCATAGCTTGTATCCAGAAATTATCTTTAAGTGCTTCTACAACATTCTTTGCTTCTAGTGTAGATATAAAACAAGAAAGACTAACCTCTTGGTATATAGTTGACATACACACATACCTTACCATTTTTCTATAGTTGAGTGGTTCTTTGCCTCTTGTTCTAATTCCCTAAAAATCTCCCCATATCACTTGGCCCGTTGGATGATTCGTCCTAATCCTTGATGAGGGGTCCCTACGAACTTGATTTAACAATTCAGCACTTGACTCCTCATCTGTGGGCTCTATTGCTGTTTCAGATGCTGCTTCAGGTGTGACAACATTTGTGGTAACATCCGATTCTTCTACACTCTGTGGACTTTCCACTGTATCTATAATATTATTTTCAATATTTTTTCCTAAAACACCAGAAAGATCATCAAAGATAACATTTACAGACTCTTGTACAGTTCTGGATCTCAGATTGTATACTCGATAAGCATGACTATATTGTGAATAGCCAACAAAGATTCCTTTATCACTCTTAAAGTCAATTTTTTCCAAATAATCCCTGTCATTTAAAATATAACAAATACACCCAAAAATATGAAAGTAACACAAGTTTGGTTTCTTTTCATTTATAATCTCATAGGGTGTCATCTTTGTTCCTGGACTCAAATAGACTCTATTAGCTATGTGATTTGCAGTATTCAAGGCTTTTGCCCATAAACGTTTTGACAAATGTTTAGAACTAAGCATCACTCTAGCCATTTCTTGTAATGTCCTATTCTTCCGTTCTGCAACCTCATTATGTTGAGGAGTATTGGGGGCAGAAAACTCATGGAAAATTCCTTTTTTCTCACAAATATTTGTGAATAAACTATTTTAAAATTATTTTCCATGGTTAGATCTAATCCGAAAAATAGGAGAATGGAATAGATTTCTAATTCTAGAGTGCAAGATTTTAAACATGTCAAACGTTTGTGATTTTTCTTTCAAAAACTATATCCAAAAATATATACAAAAACATCAACTATCACAAAGGAATACCTCATGCCTCCTAAACTGTCTACTTCAATTAGACCCATTAAATCCATATGTAGAAATTGAAAACAGTGAGACGTACCTGAATGTTGTCCATCGTGATGGACAATATTATGAGAGACACGGGTTTGCTTACCTTTCAGACAATCTTCACATACAGTTTTACCTTTATGGCTAAGTTTGGGTATGCCTCAAACCACTTCATATGAGACCATTTTTTCTAAATTGCGGTAGTTGACATGCCCCAACTTTTGATGCCATAGTGTTGTGTCATCAACCTTAGCATTATTGCATGTTTCTTTTCTTACAACAAGATAACAATTGTCACCTGTTCTTGTACCTGTCATGACACATATATTTGCTTCATTTGTAACTTCACAGGCATTCTTATTAAATTTTACATCAAGATCGTCATCACATAGTTGACTAATACTAATCAAGTTAGCCATTAAGCCCTCAATGTGTAAGACATTACTTAAGGCTGGAAATCCAGAAACATCTAAGGTCCCTTTTCCAATTATTTTACTTTTACCGCCACCTCCATAAGTCACGTTTCTTCCATTGAATGACTCATAGTTCTTTAGAAAACCTTTTGTACCTGTCATGTAGCGAGAACATCCGCTATCAAAGTACCAAGAACCTGAAATATTAGTTCTTAATGCAGTTATTGCAACATTACATGTTACACCCTTTTTAGGAACCTAGACTCTCTTAAGACAATTTTTTACCTTTTGGCTCAGAAATGTTTCTTCGATTGTTATCCTAAATGTTGGATAATATTTTAGGCAACATTTTGCTCACAGAATTTTAAAGTTTGAAGCAGTATGGTTTTAAGTGTCTAGGGGAGTTACAGTGATGAGATACAAACTTCATATTCTTTGACATATATGAGAACCAATTATTCATCCATTTTTCTTTTACAAAGCATATTTCTCATTTTTATCAAAGAGATTAGAGCATATGATTTTAAGAGAGTTTTCGTACCCAATTCCTGCATGTGAAGGATTACTAAAGTTGAGTATCTCATTCAATTTTGAAGTCCCCGTGTTGAGCTTACGGAAGGTTGTTTCGGCTAAATCCAATTTGCATGGATCTTACCAAATTCAATATCCCTTTTGGTAAGTACAACATCAAGTCGGGTTATCGTGCCTTTTAACACTAAATTCTCATGAGTTAAAGATTTTATCTTTTTGTCAAGCAGCTTAGATTCTATGATTAAGGCTTTGCAAATACTTTGTAATTCATTAATCTTATCATCTTTGCATTCAACTTGATCTATACAATCAGCCTCGCTAGCAGAAATAGAACTACTAAAGCAATTAACATTAGAATAATTAAAGAATTCATACCTTTCGGATGTCGTTGAGGATATGGATGTCGTTGCTGATGTTAGAGCAAATGTCGTGACATCTAAGACAATATTGTATACGACATCTTCATTATCCGATAGAGACTGTTCAAAAACAATAGCCAGCATTGCTTGTGTTTCAATTTCACGATCTCATTTCTCTTCTCCTTTATCGTCACTAAGAGAAACCCATAGGTTTTTACTAAATTTTCTAAGAGTGTTTGCACATTCGTTAGCATAGTGACCCCAACCCGAGCATGCATGACACTGCACTGACTCAAGTTGTTTGGGATCAAATTTGGTACGATATGAGTTGGTTCTTCTTAGTTGATTTCCTTTTTGTACATTTGGAAGGAATCTAGTGGGCTTTTTAATGAAGACTTGGTTTTGGTGCTCTTTAGATTTAGATTGATTTCTCTCATTGCTGAGCTTCCTCACCATCGAATTGTATTTTCGAGTGAGTAAGGCAACATTTGAACCATCACCAATTTCTTCAAGATCCTCTTCTTCGATTTGACTCTCCGAGGATTGAACTTGAAGTGCCACATTCTTGCTTTTATACAATTCCTTTTTATTCTCAATGTTCATCTCATAAATTTTGAGAATGCTCATCAAACTATAAAGTCCATTGTGACAAGATTGTGAGCTTCTTCAATAGCACAAATCTTTAAATTGAACTTTTCAGGAAGAGAACATAGGGCCTTTTCAACAAGTTGAGTGTTGGTTAATGGTTCACCAAGCACTTGACATTCATTTGAGGTGTCAATCAACTTTTCAAAATAAGATTTAATATCATCCGCTTCTTCCATCCTTAATCGTTCATATTTACTCATGAGCATGCGTAGCTTTGTCAAACGAACACTTGAGCTACATTCACAATGAGTTTGTAAAGTATTCCATGCATCCTTAGCCGTAGAGCAGTTTTGAATGAGTTTGAAGATATACATATCAACCCATCCAAAAATTGCATTTAAGGCTTTCTCGTTAAAGCTAGCATTATTGGTTTCTTCTGTAGTCCTTTCGGATTCAAGTTTAATAAGAATGTCACCTTCCTCATCCGGTGGCAACATAGGAACAACATACCCATTGGTTATAGATATCCATGCCCTAGCATCAATTGATTTGATATGAGAACATAGGCGAATCTTCCAATAGGCATAATTTTATCCATCTAAAATAGGAAGCCTACCAATAGTTAGATTTGCCGGATCCATAGCTTATGAAAACATGACCAAGCACTTATTGTGTTACGTGTCGGCTCCGATACCACTTGAAGGGTGTCAAATGCTATGTAAACTAAAAACAAGAGATGAAATAAATCGGATGCCAATTCTGTTTCCAAATGTCGGCAATTATGTCGTCAGACACCAGTAACAATATTTTGCAAAATAAAAACTTTAAAGAGTAAATGAAGCGGAATTTAAAGAACACCAAGGTTTAAATTTTCATAAGTTATATATATTGTATAACTTATGATTGTCAATGACCAAATGTATTGTATATATATTATATACAATAGTACAAATTCCTTTCTTTACAGATTTATAATATAAAATGGAACATAATTAAAAGTTGAAGTCGCAGATGACTTCTGGCTGAAAAATCTAACTAAGTAGATATAGACAACTTCTCATTACAATCGCACCATATAAAACTAATCTAGAATCTAAACAACAATTGTAATGTTGGACAAAATGTTGTCAACACACTCAGGCAACACTAGTGATCCAGATTTCTGAGAAGAAATTCCGAGAGCTCTCTTGGTATTTTTGTTTTCTGATTCTGGATATCAATTCACTGTAGTAGCCTCTCTATTTATAATAGAGAATCTTCCTTGAAAGGCTCAGCGATAGGTTGTGGAGGTTGAGGGAAAGGTGGGCAACTGGTAGGATTTGTTGGAGACAATCAAGGAGCAAAAACCTCTAACAACTTTGACTTATTCCTCACGAAAAGTAGCAGCCTTGACTCGTTCTTTACACGTGTTTACCACCTCTTTTTTACCTTGGCAAGTCATATTTACTACATAGTAATCATTATGTGAAGTAAGGCAAAATCAGTTCTGAAAATGTTGGTCCGAATGTTCTGCAACATTTGTCTCAACATTCTTATACATTCAAATCAATACTTTAGGAGATATGTTGGGTCAAATGTCACAACATCAAATCCAACATTAACACAATTAATCTTTTGTGCGAGAACTATGTTGGTCGGATACGTTTACGAAGGACGTAAGTAACTTTAAACTTCTCATTTTATATCTAATGAGATGGTTTATAGCTAGACAAATGTATATGATATGTGTCAGACCATAAATTTTAAAAATTGCTCTTTATTTTTAAAATTCTCTGTTCAGTCAAACACCAACTCATAAATTAATATGAAGGGAGTACAAGGAGGCATCCTCATACTTTGCTCAAATTCATCATAGAAGCATCAAATTAATTATTGAGATCAATAAAAACCTATTACAAGCTGGAGAGCTAGCTTGATTATTTGGTTTCTTGTTTATTCATCATGTTCTTATTAAAAGATTAACATTGATGATTCACCAATTCCATGACCTATAAGGAAATAGAGCCATCGAGGCACAACCATTGACCAACAAAGATCTTTTCACTATCAAGATTGGGATTTATAGAACTAAAGTCACTAGCTGTCAATTTGAAATTTCTGAATAACGCTGACACATGTATCCCCACTTTGTGCACTATATATTTTATCACAAATTGCAATCGAATTACCCATGGATATATGTCACAAAGCCGTTGTGACTAATTAAATTGAAAGTTTTTAAATATTCACTTTAGTCCTTGTTAAGTTTAAAGTTATTATTTCATTATTTGCTATTTTATCCCTAGAGTTAGCCAGGATATTATATACTATTTGTAATGCATTTGATAGATTATCAATGAAAGAAATATCTGATTTCCCTCTATCTTCTTCTTCTCTTTTTTCCGTTTTCTCGAATTTCTCCATTGAAGAGCTCACCTGGAGCTCTTCATATCATTACCAATGAACAAGAGCCATTCTCTCTTATTACAAAGAGTATCAGAGCCGACGATTCTCAACCCTAATTTCGCTGCCATGTTCAACATATCACCAGGAATGGAGCAATTTCTCACTCCGATGGAAGTTCAACAACCTAATACTCATTTCGTTGTAGCACATAGTCCATATGAAGCACAAGGATTGGACATTGCCACGACTGCTCCTGCACACAGAGAAAAGCATACAATGACGACAACGACAAGGTTTGAGAAGCTGGAGAGCAGGCATAATAACTTCAACACGCATTTACAAGAAAGTCGAGACATTAACAAGAAGCTCCATATCATCATCAACAAGATGAGTTTCTCAATAAAACAAGACACATCAACTCTCCCTATAAATTACACTTCAATGGCTCAGGGAGCTCAAAATCAGCAGAAACCTGGATATGCTTCATTTAGCAAGGTAGTTTTTGAGCATTCAGATGCTTGTGATGAAAGTGTAGTCATGGAAATTGAAAGCATAGCGATTGTAGATAAGGTGTTTGATAAAAGTTCTTAGAGAAATGAGACTAGAGAAATTTATCCCAATCAAATCACAACCTACAGTGTAGGTCCTGTGATGCCATTTTCACCCAATATGTTGGAGACTTGACCATTCTAGACCAAATGGATATGAAATCAGCTGTTGGGGGTGAGGATGGGCGACAATACGTTTACGATGAAGATGAGAAAGAGGAAAAATCGGAGGAAGATCAATTGTTTGATAAAAAATTTCAAATAAATGAGGAACCCCTCTTTAAAGAAGAAGTTATGAATCAAGAACATGCTTCAGATGGCGTTGACAGGGAGAACGGGGTACCAGTTGAGACCGAAAAAGAAGTTAACGAATATCATGTGCTTGACCATATTCTCCAAATGTATGTAATTAATGTGATGGATTTGCAATGGGTTGAAAGTGGAGTAGATGAGCCTCTAAAAATTGAAGATAGCCATGAGAATAAGTCTAAAATTAATGACGTCCAAATGTTCGAGAAAAGTTTTAAGAAGAACAAAGCTGAAATGGAAAATGACAAACAGTTACTATTGGATGGAGAATAATCATCTAAAGTTGAAGATGAAGATGCTAAAACTCCAGAAAACAGTGGACGCCAGGTGTTCGATAAATGTCCTCCATCGAATAGAACTGTTTTGCTAGTTGCTATGTCAGTATTGGGTGCTGAAATTTTGGAGATATATAATACATCCCTTATTTTTTTAATTGCAATAAAGAATAAGTTTTCAAAATTGATCCAGATGTTGAGAAACCAGAGAATTTGGATAAGGAGTTACCAATTGGGATATAGAGTGAATATGAGGAAAATTCTAAAAATGAAGAGAGCCAAGTGTTTGATGATTTCTCCAATAAAGATAAAGTTGAATTTCCCACCTCTATACCAACATTGGTTGATGGTATTTTTACGGAAGCTCAAAATGAACTCAATTGTGAGAATTTTGTATTAGCTGGGCTAGTGAACATGGACAATGATTTGCTTGACACAGGGCAAGTAACTTTATTACTGGTGAATGATTACTGCAAAAATTGTGTGATTGAAGACTTCATCCCTGATACCGTAAGGTTTTGGCTTCACAATCCAAATTCGAGAGATGAGATGAAGAAGCAAAGCATTTATGCCAATAGAGTTGCGTGGCTCGAAAGTTATTTCGGTTTACATATTCGCGATTTGCTTGCTACTGGACAGAGAATAAAGGTCAGTGGATTATCTCGAGATGTTTGTCTGCAATATTGTGATTGGAAAATTTAGTAAGTATGGTAAAGTAGGGAATGTTCAATTTGTTCTCAAGGAGGTGCCAGAGAAGATCACGGTAAGATGGAATGAAATTCTTGGTTATGCTCTCTATGCTTGTAGTGGTTCAAATATGTTGCAAATTGTTTCGATAATAGAAAATGTGATAAAGAAGGGAATGATGTATTTGGTGGATTTTGTTTCCTCCTTAGAACTGTGACTTGGTGCGGAAGCTAATAATTATAGATACATGGTTGTGCTTGCCTGTCTAGTCTCACTAATACTCTCTCAATGGTGTAAGTATTCTGGTTTTGAGTCATCCAAACATGGAGATCAATTTCCATTTTCATCAGTTATACACAAGAAATGGTTGCAACAATATTGCATTATTGATGGACAATTACTTCCTACTTATTTAAATCAATTGTCCCATAATTCGAGTTGGGTAGCAATGACTGAATTCTCAGTTTTAATTTGTAAGATGCAAAAAAGCTATGTGCTAAAGTCTAGTACCAATGATATACTTAAGATGTTACATGTAGTTATTTCAAATGACGTATCATTACTTGACTTGTACTTGCGGATTATGATAAAGATTGGTGGTGCATTTTGCTATTTGACAGAAATGGCTAGAGTGGCAGAAGTGGCGTTGACTAAGGTTGATGCTGAGGCATTTGCATCAATGCAACACTCTACTCCAGAACGACAATGGAATTTGAGCAAAGGAAACTCAAGAGCTCGTACATCCGAAACTTCGGGATCAGCCGTACTTCGGCAAAGTTTTCTGGCCCAAAAAGATAATATCAGAAGGCCCGTGGCCCGTGAACCCGGAACTGGAACCGGACCGGACGGGCGGGCGGCGGCGGCGCGCGTGTGGTCTTTCCTCGAACCGAAGCACATCTAGGTCCTCCCTCCTTTAAACACATGGGATACCCTTGGGGTCCCAAACCCCAAACCAATTTCGAGTCTTATATACACAACAATTCTTTCTTCCTCTACCGATGTGGGAGAATTACACACAATACCACACTTTCCATGCTTCAAACACCTTACTTCGTGAACCAATATCTCTTTCATTTCTCAATGAAATTTGACGATTCTTGGCCCTACGGTTATCTACGTACTTAGTAGATCACGTGTGTGAAGAACCGGATTCTCCAACATACGTTACACTAGTGTTTAAGCCGTTAAAGTTGGTCGGTCGCAACTCCCGCCAAAGGCAAATTTCCAACAATCCCCTCTTGAAAGAGATTTTGGCGCACTCACATGGTGTCTTTTCATTTCCAAAGCAATATTTCGACGGACCGATGTTGCATAAGGAGAGGTAGCCTCGGCTTTGAACCTTCCATAGTTGAATACCATCGGACTTACTTACTGCGCGGTGAACGTGATGTCTTGAACCGTCGATTTTTTAGTGTAAGCCAAGACAACGGTACCAACACAACAAATTCCCTTACTCTCTTCTTCGTAATGTTTTGTCCGTTTTGGCCATGGACAACGTCTTGGATTCTTAAGTGCGTTCAATTTGAGGCGGCCGTCCTCGCACTTAAATAGGTGGTCTCCTACAAGGTATCCTGCTATACCCCACTTCACAAGTGTTAGGAACCATTAAAAGTTTCCCAAAGACCTAACCTCAACCTGTTGAGGATCATTACGGGTTTTGAAAACTTAACCTTTACCCATACTTGAGATAGCACTTAACGTCTATCGCGGGAACGCTTTGGATTTGGTGTTTCTTTTCGAGAAATCACTATCCGAAGTGCTCATGCTTCGACCGAAGCGATCAACCGAACCTTTACAACTTAGTTTTCCCATTGAACCAAATTACCGGGATCTCCAGTTCGTAAGGTTGGGTTTCCCCGTATTGGTTCGTATATTTTGGGTTTTAAGCCCATTCCCCTAGACAGCAGAACACTTGATCTCCGGATAGTCCCTTAGTTAGTAAATAAGGAAGTGACACCCGTGATGATCAAGCGCCATACGGTCTTATGTCTCCGACGGATCGTGATGAGATATGTCCAGACGCCGTCATCCGTGTCCTTCCTAAAGCCGACCGGCTAGCCACGGTGTAGAAGCTGTGAAGGCACGGGTTTCTCCCAATAAGGGACGTCCTCTAATGAGTCGTGAAGTTACTCAACTTCTTTCATGCTTTGTATAAAGCGATAAACTCCGATACCATCATGAATCGGTCGATGCAAGTTTGCTTAGAGGATTTTCCAAGAACCACCATACACATTTACTTGTGGCTTTGGTGTTCTTCGGATCCGATGTCCGGTTTGCATCTTTGTGTTCTCTCGAACCGCATTGGACATCCGGTATACTATAATCGTAGTAGATAAGCGAATAATTCGGATATCGTCATATCCGACTTAACGCCTTCTATTGATCATGTATTAAGATCATCGGTGAACCTTAGTTCAACCGATCTGTTTGTTGGACGATACCAAGTCGGTTGTAGTGTGTACAATACATTGAACTACACGTGACACGAGCATATCGCTCCTTGTCTATGGGTGCACCATGATTCCAATCGGTTCTATGATTCATATCCATTGGTGGCTTCAACGAGACTGTCAACTATCGACGATCCGTTAGATGTCTTAGAAATCCAATTCCTAAGATGTCATCGTGATACTCATATCTTTCATATCGAGACTTTGTTTCAATATGATTTTCACTCTAAGACCGTTGGTTTTCCAACTGCTGTTGGCTTTCTAACTTCGAGTCAATGTTTCGTGATCGATTCATTATTTCTGTTTTATCCGAGACTTTCGGGACCAAAATGTTAACATTTCGGGGACCAAAATGAAAGTTCGGGGAAGAAGCCCAACAGTTCGGCAAACCAATTCGATCCTCTTCTTCCAACTCTCCGATTTGGAAGGTCGTTTCAACACCCATGCCATGTAAGATTACAATGGCCCTGGATGTGAAGCTACTCACGGGGGAGCACTTTTTATAACCCAAAGGTTCTTTTCCGGAGGAAGATTAACTATTACACACGTATGGTTCTATATATGGAATCTATTTCTCCCTTTAGCTTCTTTCCAAAGCGGCGCTTTTGGAGATAACAATTATTTGTTAATTGTCCATGGTTCGTTCTCAACCATACAAGCTAGAAGGACCTGGAACAAGTCTTTGTCCCCTCTTTGCTCCGTCTTGGTTCAACATTTAGAATCCCCGAGTTTCGCAGATACGGAATATTAAGTTCCGGATAGACAAGAACTTTCGAGTCATGAAGATACGGAACGTCTAGTTCCGGACAGTCGAGCCCTCGCGGGTTCTTGTTAACCTTGAGCAATTACTCCTTTTTCCTTTTCCAAGGAAAGTTATCTCCAAAGAATTCAAGCATTCTTTGACGCCAAGAGGCGATCAACACTCTTCGTTATTTGTAGATCCGGTGGATATGCAATCTACGATCTTAGGTCGAACTTGACCTGTTTCGGTAGCCCATCTTTTACCAAGCTACCCCTCATAATTTGGGCGTACGACTTCGCGCTTGGCTAACACCGTTAGGCGAGGTGAGAAATGAACATTCGTTTAATGAACAATGCTTCACATTCTCCCCTCTATCACTACGAATTTCTCAATCCGTAGGCTTAGTTGATTTTCAACTTCGCTTTGTAGGCTTCAACAACTTCATCTTTGCTTTTCAATAAACAAAGGATTCCATACGTTGTACCATCATCAATGAAGATCACAACGTACTTGTCTCCCCCCTCTATTTTGTATAAACTTCTAATCACCCAAGTAGGTGTGACTAAGTTCTAGAGGAGCGGTGCTTCTTTCGCTATTCCCTTGACGGAATTTGGAAAGGTGATTTTGCCTCTTCGTCTACCTCACATTCATTTTTAGGGTTTATGTCGACAGTAGGCAACAATCTCAACATCGTTAGCTTTTGAATGACTTGCTATTTAACGTGTCTTAATCTATGATGGCATAGACGCACGGATTACAAATATATCATTCATTTGGCTACAGACATACTGTACCATTCTTAGTTATCACGAGCACTGTTGGACTAATCTCAAACCAACTTGACCAACGGCGTCCCTTAAACCAAGTTAGGAATATGTATCACCTCATCTTTGAGTGATCCCAATCCATGAAGTCCTATTGAGGACAACCTCTCCAACCCCTTCTACTTTAGAGGTGGTGTTGCTTCACATGAACAACCTCTTACCCGTGGTTGGGGCGTAACTAGGATCATATGTGATCCGGATATTCGGCCCACTCCGCTGTTGCTTTGGCGACCGAGTGTCCAATTTCTTTTCTCGCCTTTTCTTTAGGCCTTCGGATCATTTAAGACACAGAAACCGTGGCCCACCTTACTAGGTGTCCATTATTTTTCCTATGAAATGAATTTTGGCCCTACTCCATCGCCGGAGGCTTTGTATGATCGAGTGTCCAATATAATCATATCAAAGGAATTTTGGCCCACTCGATCGCCGGAGGCTTTGTATGACCGAGTGTCCAATATCATCCTATGAAGGATCTTCTCCGCCAAATAATATGACGGGCTCAACGTCATTATCTTTTAGACTTCTTCCGTTATGATTGGTGCCCGAGATAATTCTTGGCGCTTACTTAAGAGTGGTAACGAGTTTTCGCACGGTCGGTGGATCTTACTCCCTCGTATGTGCGAACATACTTTACACACTTTAGTAATTACACTTAAAAGAACGGATCTTCTTAAGTCGTTTACAAAATCCAATCTTTAAATGGAAAAGAAGATGAGATTAAACTTCTGATTTGTTAAAGCAAAAGGAATATAAATTATTTTCATATTCCTCCTTACTTTAATCCATTTTTAATCAGACATAATTTAATCTTTATTCTTGACAAGTAAGAAAAGCTACCTATCCCAATTTCGGATTCTGGCTCACTTCAGTCACTTCATCAGACTGAGTGTCCATTTCCTTCTCACCATTATTCGGATCCTTTGTCTGGGACAGATATAGGCCTTCTGCTTTGCAAGATAGAATAACATCTTGATCTTCTCCTCTTGTCCCGCTTAACATCCTCGAGGCTCTCGTGAGCGCTTGTTCCACCAGTCGTGGTAGCGGTGACACCATGAACACGTTCATCATCATCACTCTCTTCTACCAGAAAACCATTTCCATATCCAGATTTGGTCACACAATTTTTGACCGACATCTTTCGAACACTAATAGTAATACAATACAAATATTGTCTTAAGTTGTTGGGAGTTTTTGCTCTATGGTACTTTATAAAGCGATGGGAAGTATATAACTATTACAAGTATTCGAAAGGATAAACAAAGATTCAATAGTTCAACTAGTAATCTGAAAATTACAAGATAACCACAAAAGCGAAATTACAATTTTGTTGAAAACGAAAAAATGGAAAGCTGGTTTCTTTGAGTCGAGTGTGGCACTCTGTCCTTAAGACAATATTGCCCCGTATGTATCCTTTATACGTCCTGGACAATTTGTCTCCCAAGATAAAACAAAAGCAATGGAACCCTTGAGCAAAGGAAACTCAAGAGCTACCGTGAAGAATATTGAGTAACGAAATAATGCTTGGAAGTTGTAGGAAGAAAACTGTTTTTGTTGTGTATTTTCGTGAGCTTTATGAACGGTTATTTTTCTCGTTCTTTGTAGTGCTCAACAATGGTGTAAGGGTGTGTTTATATAGGTGAGGGAGGGGCTGAAAACTGCCTCCATAATAGCCAAATAATGGCCATTATGGAGGTAGTAAAGTCACCAACATAAATGGTGAAAGAACCAACGGATTTGGCCATTATAGGAGGAGTAATTCAGCCAAAATAAATGGCTGAATTGAGTGCTTGACGTTTGTTTTGACCATCGAAATTCGAACTTCGGGGACCAAACCGTACATCTTGAAACTTCGGGACCAAACAAGACAACAAGACATTTGAAAGAATTTCGGTTCAAACTGTACATCTGAAACTTCTGGGATCAAACTGTACTTCTGGCAAAGTTTTCCCAAAAAGATAATATCAGAAGGCCCGTGGCCCGTGGCCCGTGAACCCGGAACTCGGAACCGGAACCGGACGGGCGGGCGGCGGCGGCGCGCGTGTGGTCTTTCCTCGAACCGAAGCACATCTAGGTCCTCCCTCCTTTAAACACATGGGATACCCCTTGGGGTCCCAAACCCCAAACCAATTTCGAGTCTTATATACACAACAATTCTTTCTTCCTCTACCGATGTGGGAGAATTACACACAATACCACACTTTCCATGCTTCAAACACCTTACTTCGTGAACCAATATCTCACTATTTTCGGGATTAGCAAGAAGGGCCTCAGACATAATTTATAGATTTCAACCTCAAGAAATTGCTCAAATATTATGGGACTTTGTCTTTCTGTGTGAACAAGTTGGTCCACCTCTTCGCTTCACCAACATCAGCTGGGATTTCATGTAAGCAGAGTATGTCATGGCAGCTGGAAATCATCATATGTCAAAGGTGTGGAAGATTTCACAAGATAATTTTAAGTTTGATTTTCTTATTCTGCCAACAGAATACTACTTAATACATGTTGTCCATGTTGATGCATCAATGGTTGCAAGGAGATGCGAAAAGAACTTGGAATTGGAGAGCATGTGAACGTTGTAATTCTAAAATTTGGTGGATGGCCTGCAAGTTGGAAGTTGGAAGTTGGAAGTTGGAAGTTGGAAGACGTGTACTTGCCAACTAGTTGGTGGGCTTGTTTTACATCGGAGAGACAACAACTACCTCTGAATTTCATAAAGCTTCCAAAAGATGGTTATGGTAGTATTACCGAGGTCCTGACTTACAAGCTACAATTTCTACCATATAGACTACTTCAATGAAGAAATATTTCTCAAAATTATGCATGGGTGCTATCAAAGTGGGAAAGCTGCAGTTCGTACTTTACAGGATGTTGCTTATGGTAAAAACTATACACTAGACAAGTTGAGCAGGCTGTATGAGGCCATAGTTCTTGAATATCATTTGCAAAGAGTTCCCGGAAGAGATATTTTTATTCCAGTTTGGTGTACAAATGCAGGCCCAACAAATATGAGAAATTGCACCATTAGAGACCATGTAGTTGTTGCTTCTCTTTTAAATCGTGAAAAAGACTATTTTGTGGCAAGATGTCATGGGTGGAATTTCTACTATTTTGGAAGCTTACAAATGCCAATTAGAGAAGTCTAGCATGCTGCTGTTTAAAAGTTTAATCCATGACCTGTACCATTTAGGTCTCATTTTAAGGAAAGTTGCAACACCATTTCGAAGAGCTTCCTTTGTTGTTGGTAGCTTTTTGAAGTTCCATAACTATGGAGCATTGTCTAATCATAAAGAAAGCTTAACGTTTTGGTGCAGTAAATCTGTCAGGGGCTTCAGCCTTCACCTTTCCAAAATTCCAACCTTGAGGACAAGGTTCTCAAAGGAGGATGGATTTTCACAAAAGCTGTTGTGACTAATTAAATTGGAAGTTTTTAATTATTCAATTTAATCCTTTTTAAGTTTAAACTTGTTATTTCAGTATTTGTTATTTAGTCCCTAGAGTTAGCCAGGGTATTATATACCCTTTGTAATGCATTTAATAGATTATCAATGAAAAGAAATATCTGATTTTCCTCTATCTTCTTCTCTTCTTCCGTTTTCTTTATTTCTCCATTGAAGAGCTCACCGAATCTATTCATATCGTTACAAATGAACAATAGCCCTTCTCTCTTGTTACAATATATCTATATATAAATGACCCAGAAAAGAAAAGGAGAGACCAATTTCAATAGTCATTCAAATATTAAAAGAAAAAAAAAGGAGGAGAAAAAGGAATTAAGTACTCTCTGGTTCCAAACATTAGCCATCTTCGTGAAAACTAAATTCGTTTACAAAATATTTGACGTTACGGAAAAACTGTTACTTTTTTGGTTAAATACGTCTTTACTTCTTCACTTAGTGGAGTGTTAATTAGTAAGCCATCTAAGAAAGATATAAGGTAATTTAGGCAAATATACTTTTATCATTAAGTACCATCAAGTGTCTTTTTAAAAGCTGTATATATAAGAATTCAAAAAAATAGATAGTTTGGATCGGAAATACTCCATTTGTCCCAATTTATGTGGCACAGTTCGGATTTCGAAAGTAAAACAGTTTAATTTTGATAGTGAATTCGGCCCTGAAATCTTCAAACTTTTTGAAATAATATTTACATATTTGAAAATTACGTAAAAAAAATACTATATGTCACAATGATTGACAATTTAAAATTTTAAAAGATATATGAAAAATTCATGATAAAAAAAAGACTTATTTAGATCTCGAAATCCGAAAGATGCCACATAAATTGGGACTGGGAGCAATGTTACTTACCGCTAGAAATTCTGCTCTCAACAACAGAAACAATGAGAAGGAAAACTAGAAGCAGAGGTGTGGCTACTTTGTTCATTGCTTTGGGCATTTGTATTATCAGATGATTACTTGTTCTTTTTACTTCCTCAATATATCATGCTGCTATTGATCAAGTCAAGTGGTAATATTTATAAATAGAGGGCTGTTAAAGCCTAATCTATATTCTTCTAGTTCTTTCCTCACCTTTTAATGTTTTTTAGTTGCTATGAGTGTGAATTTTTTGGAATATGTGGACACATATATGTCGTTGCAACATATAGTATATAGTGTATTAAACTAGGAGAACTTGCAAAACAATTGGAGAATGACATCTTAGCGTTAATATCCGATGCAAGTTATTGTTTGCTTCTGTTTTGTCTCGTTTTTCTTTTTTATTACGTACTATATTTGTTTTTTCGTTTTCCATGTATTAGTTGTTAGTTGTTACACGCCAAAAATGTTCTCAGATGCGAATAAGATTAAATGAAAGATTGCCAACATATATGTAAGATTTTTTTTGAATTTTCTAATATTTGAGAAATTGGAATTTATCAACATATAAATGCTCGTGGATTGGAAGGTTACTTTTTATTTTCCCTCCATAGGTCAAATAACTTTTTGGTTACAATAATGTTTAGTGATTTATGTGAATACTCGCACACTCTACCGAAAGAGAAAAGATCTTATAAAAGAAATGATTTTTCATAGATCATACACGGGCAAACTGAAATTGTATCACCAAGGAACATGTTCCATACAGCTTAGGAGCTTAATAAAGTTTAGCGAAGCTAGGCGAAGCTTAAAGTAGCTTAGAGTGGCTAGGCTTAGCGGGGCATAAAGTGGCTTAGCGGAGCTTTGATAGAAACCGTAACAACAAATTCTAGTGTAGATAGGTTTCTTACCTTATTTTGTAAATGTTAGAAATTTACTAAATGTGGAATTAAGTATATCCCATTAATTTATGACTCGTACAATTGGGCCCGTACGTCGGAAACGTCATTTTCACACACGTGCATACGTAGTGCCATGTATCGCAAATTTCATTAGTGAAAGAGATATTGGTACGTATGTAATACGTTTGAGACATAGAATTATAGACGGTTATTGGCCAAATGACAAAGTATTCCACGTTGGTAAAGGAAGGAAGAAGTGTAAGATGAAACGAGTCGGAAATCGCCGCGGAGCCGTGAAGGGCCGCAGCGCCACAACCGTCGGAGCCGCGGCGTCTCCTAGGTTGCGCCGCAGCGCAAAATGGTTGGTCAGCTACTGGACCCGCGGCGCTTCGGAGGTAGATTGCTGCGACGGGAAGTTGGAAAAATATGACGTTTGGACTGGTTTTGGAGCATTGATTCTCCATTACTTGCCACATGAATTCAACCATTATTTGGCTGAATGTAACCCCTCATTCAAGTGCAATTACATGGCTATTGAAGGCCATTAGTTGGCTAGGTGAGGGGTCTTCTACTTACACTATAAATTGAGGCCTTTGGCTCAATTGAAAACAACACTCAACACTTAGAGAATTTTATAGATTTTCAGAGTTCATGTTCTTCCTCTCTAGCAAAGTCACTATACTCAAAGTTCTTCAAGAGTAACACTTGAGTTTCCTTTGCTCACTTGTTAAAGTTGTTGTTGTATCTTGGGAGACTATTGCTCAACACCAAAAAATGAGACATACGGGGCAATCTTGTCTTAAAGAAAAAGTGTCATCACTCGACTCAGCGAATCACACAAGCAGTTTGTTAAGGTTTTGATTTCCAATTTTATTGTAATAGTTTGTTTATCCTTTCTACTATTGTAATAGTACAACAATTGTATCCCAACAGTAAATTCTTGTACAAGTGTAATTAGGATATTAGTATTATAGTAGGAATATGATTTTTCATAATTAGAGATTGTATATTGTATATATAGACCACTTCATTAATGAAAATAATCAAGGGATTATTACTTTCATGGTATCAGAAGTCTTGGGAGAAATTTCTTCTCCCAACTACACTTCCGCTGCCTAGCACCCTCGGAATCCGCGATTCCGACACTTTTTTTTCTTCTTCTAAAAAGTTTCCTATCTTCCCAAATTCTCTTCCTAATCCCTAATTCTCCTCTTGTTCTTTCATTATGTCTACCTCAAAAAACATGTTTCATCCTACCCTTACCATCTCCAATATCAAGAACCACATCTCTATCGTTCTTGAGATGGAAAACATCCAATAAGCGACACGTGCAGAATTATTTAAAGTTCACGCATGCTCGCATCAAGTCCTTTACCACATCATCCCCGTGGATACATGCAAGGAGAAGGTGCCTACCGCCATTGATGACCCTGTGTTATGGACGATTCATGATGCTACCGTACTCCAGTGGATATATTCCACTACCGCTACGGGCATTTTGCAGACGATTTTTGAACCCGATGCCACGTCGATGGATACTTGGAATAGGGTGTGTGATATATTCCAAGATAACAAACATTTTTGTGCCGTCACTCTTGAGCAGGAATTCTCCCATGTCACTATGGAGGATTTTCCAAATGTCTCAGCTTATTGTAAAAGGCTAAAGGAATTGGCGGATCAACTCAAGAACGTTGGTGCGCCCGTCACGAATGATCGTCTTGTTATTCGGATGGTTGCCGGCCTATCCTAGGCCTATAATGGTTTTGGGACTCTTCTTCATCAAAGCAGCCCTCTTCCTCCATTTTATCAAGCTTGATCTATGCTCACCCTTGAAGAGGCAGGGTTGGCTAAAAATGCCGCAACTAGATCAACCTCCGCCATGATGGCGGCCTCCCCACAAAATTCCTACTCTCGATCATCTTCAGCTAATTCCACTCCAAATTGGAACAATGGGGGTGGAAAACGAGGTCAAAATCGGAAGTCCAGCGGAAAAGGCGGTGGCCGCGGCAAAGGCAATAGCCGCGGCGGCAACGGTGGTGGCAACAGTGGTTAGGGTGGCAGCCGACAGAGGCAACCGCAACTTAGGTTAGAGTAGTGGCCTGGGCAGTGGGTCAACAGTGCCACTAGCCAGTGGGCCTGGCAGTGGCCCAACTGGCCCAGTTACCCCTTTCTAGTTCCAACAGTCTACCCAGCGAATTGGGCCAGCCAGCAGAGGCCCAATTCACAACCAGTTCCAGGAGTTTACCCAACGAATTGGGTCAGCCAGCAAATGCCCAATTCGAAGCAGTTTCAGTCCAGTCAGTCGATTGTTGGGCCTTGTCAGCAGGCCTTCACGGCTGCGAGCCCAAAAACAATTCCGACACCCATGGATATCGAGGCCACGATGCATACACTTGGATTAAATTCCCCAGACACAAATTGGTACATGGACACCGGAGCCACTTCTCATATGACGTCCGTGCAAGGTAATCTCTCGTCTTAATTCAATTTTAGGAAAAATCGTTCCATAATTGTTGGTAATGGCAATTCAATTCCAATTTGTGGTTATGGTCACACAACTTTGTCCCCACAACATCCACCTTTCGTCCTAAGAAATGTCCTTCATGCCCCTCACTTAATTAAAAATTTGGTCTATGTCCGAAAATTCACAACTGATAATTGGGTTTCGGTTAATTTTGACCCTTTTGGATTTTCTGTAACGGATTTCAAGACGGAAATACCTCTAATGAGGTGTAATAGTCGGGGAAAGCTTTATCCAATCACCATCACCACCATTTCCAAGAGTCAAGCTACACCTTCCACATTTATCGCTCTTGCTCCTTCCTTGTGTGTCACACCCCGACTTTTCTCAAGTCTTCCCTTAGGGCGTGATGACATCTGGGCAACTATTCATTCCTAGGCGAACCATTAACCTCTTTTCTTCCTAAATTAAACATGTATCTAGGTGTGGAAATAATGTAATCATGTACTTTTTTATGGAAACGCTAGCCTATACTCACGCAACCTCAACTTTTATCTAGACTCAATGGAAATTTCATATATAGAATAAGAAATTTGAAATTTAAAAGGAAACAATCTCATGTGGGGAATTCCCTGAGATAACGAAACTTGGTTCCTCAAACCTACTTAATCAAGAATGACATTCACCAAATCTGAAGCAATGGATTGGTGGAACAATGAGGCTGCGGGACGATCGGTAGCCTTGTTGCAGAGTTTTCCCTTTATTATGCTTACCTTAAACATGTTAGATAAAAGAGTCAACCCTACCATCCAGAGCTGAGTGAGAACCTCACCTAACAATTCAAAGTAACCTCACAATATTCTATGTACAGTTATATTATGAACATAATAAGCATGTCATGAAAACAGATTTTCGCACTTTCAATGTACAAGCCAATAAATATTCACACCAAAAATCTCCTCCCAACTCATCCTAGGGAATACTTAGTTAACCAGTACACCTGCTTTATCCCATATAACATATTATATATTTGTTGCGGTGCATGCAACCCGGTCCAATGCATTTCAATTATAGCCCCGAAGGCAAGTGTATTTGAATAGCCCCGAAGGCAAGTGTATTTGAATAGCCCCGAAGGCAAGTGTATTTAAATAGTCCCAAAAGTAAGTGTACCTGAATATCCTGAAGGCAAACACAACTGTATATAGCCCTGAAGGCAACTCAATAAGTAATTAGTCCCGAAAGCAACACGTGTGCAATGCTATAGTCCCGTAGGTGATGGCAAAATGATTTATATTACCAAGATTTCTATCATCTCGACTGTATGGCTAAATTTATACACACACACACATATTGTCATATTTCCAAAAGATTGAAATAATATACCTTTCTTTCAACTTTTTGCCCTTCCCACTTGTAAGGGTTATAACTTCCAAACCGTAACTCCAAATAAGGTATTTATTACGCCGAGTCGAAGGTAACATGGGGACATATCACTACCCCAATTTTCCTCTGAAAATACTTAGTGTAACTAGTACAAATACATGAAAGAGACAACCCTATGAAAACTATCTTGCCGGACTTTTATAAAAAGGGATACAATCTTAAAACAGTCATAACGTTTAATTCGTAAGTCATATTAATCCCCATAAAGTCTCAAGTTGTCGAGAACAGAGAAATCTAGAACTATTATTCAGCACAAACTTTTAGATTCTTTACCGATTTGTACAATTTTTACCTTATATGTTCTGCCCTTTAGGATTTTAGTCGATCCGAGGCAGAAACTTTAAACAATGATAACTCTCAAACCGTATGTCGGATCGATCTCAGTAAGGTCTCAAACTGTTAATAACAGAGAAAAATAGAACTACTATTCAGCACAAACTTTCAGATTCTTTATCGATTTGTACAATTTTTACGTTATACGTTCTGCCCTTCCGGATTTTGGTCGATCCGAGGCAGACAACAACGATAACTCTCAAACCGTATGTCGGTTTTGGCCCCGTTTGGACTCAATCTGACCATGAAAAAAATATACAACACTGGGAAATTTCATCCCATTCTAACAAGGATAACTCAACGAAAATAGTCCACAATTACATGACTCAAACTTGTTACAAGACAATACTTATATCAATTAATTCATCACAACTTATATTTCCAGAAACATATATTTTTTAACATGCATACTATGTTTTAACATGCATTGTAACTCAAAACAAAGGATTTTACTAAGAATTTGTGAGTGAGAAAACTCACATTTGTTGCTTCGTAACCTCGAACAAAACCACAACTTCAACTTATCCTTCAACCAAACCTTTTTGGGACTCCTTAATTGCTCTCTTTAATCTTTTTTTCTCTCTGTGTTTTGTTTCTAATTTTTGTATTTCCCTTTTTATTGTGTTTTATATAAAAATGTGTGTGTGTTGTGTCTTGTGTGTATATGTATGTTGCACGAATTTTGGGATGTGAGGTAGTGGAAAAGGGGGTTGAGGGAGGGGTTGGTTTAGGGGGGAGACGTGCAGGATTTCTCTTATATTCTTTTTTTTATTATTATTTTATAAATTCTCGGGACTTTACATTCTCCCCTCCTTAAACAACATTCATCCTCGATTGTGAATAAGGTCGTAACACATGCACATAGACACACAAACTGCACACACATGAAACATAACTTAACACATTTTATTACCTTACTCAATCAAGAATGGATATTTGACTTTCATCGCGTCTTCGGCTTCCCAGGTTGCTTCTTTTGTGGAGTGATTTCTCCATAAGACTTTCACGGGAGCAATATCTTTATTCCTAAGGCACTTAATATATCTATCCAGTATTTCTACCAGAATTTCTTCATATTGGAGCTCTTCGTTCAGGACTATCTCTTGGGGTTGGATGACGTGACTTGGATCGTGCAAGTATTTTCGTAACATTGACACATGGAATACCAGATGCACCACTTCCAATTCTTGTGGAAGTGCTACTTCGTAAGTCACATTCCCCACTCTTCGTAAGATCTTATAGGATCCAACAAACCTTGGGCTCAACTTCCCTTTCTTACCAAAACGCATCACTCCCTTCATTGGAGAGACTTTTAAAAACATTTTCTCCCCTTTTTGGAATTCGAGATCTCTTTTGTGATGGTCCGCGTAGGATTTATGGTTATCTGCACTTTGTCATTTGTTTCTTGGATGACTTCGGGTCCGAACAGTAGTGTTTCGCCCACCTCGAACCACCCAAGCGGAGATCTACATTTTCGCCCATACAATGCTTCGAACGGAGACATCTGTATACTTGAATGGAAATTGTTATTGTATGCAAACTCAATTAGACATAGATGGTCTAATCAGTTTCCCCATAAGTCCAATACACAAGACCGCAACATGTCCTCCAATGTTTGAATTATTTGTTCGGCCTGACCATCTGTTTGCGGATGGAAGGCCGTGCTCAACTTAACCTTTGTCCCAAGGCCCTGCTGAAAACTTTTCCAAAAGTGTTAGGTGAACTGGGAACCCCTATTCAAAATAATTTGTAATGGAATCCTGTGTAACCTCACTATCTCTTTCAAATAAATCTGCGCATACTGCGGCGCCCGATACGTAGTCTTGACCGGTAGGAAATGGGATGACTTTGTAAGCCGATCTATAATCACCTAGATAGAATCATAACCTTCTCGAGTTTTTGGTAAACCAATCACAAAATCCACATGAATCGCCTCCCATTTCCACATAGGGATACCAATGTCCTGAAGTAGTCCGCCGGGTTTTTGATGTTCGGTTTTTACTTGTTGACACGTAAGACACCTTCCGAAAAAATCCGCAACATCTCTCTTCATTCCGTCCCACCAGTAATTTACCTTGAGGTCCTGATACATTTTCTTTTATCCTGGATGAATGGAATACTTGGTGTTGTGACCCTCATTCAAGATCTTCTTTCTTAGTTCCCTTACCTTAGGAACACATAACCTACCCTTATACCGAAGGGTACCATCATTGTCCCCTAATGTAAATTGTGAAGGTTTTCCTCATTGAATCTTCTCCTGAAACCCAACAAATTCCATATTCTCAAACTGACTTTCTTTCATTTCTGAAGCTAAGGCAGACTGAGAAGTATCATGCACCACCACAATTCCTTCGTCGACCTCAGTTAAACTAACCCCAAGGTTTTCTGATTTTTGTACCTCACGAATAATACCTCTCTTTTATATTGCCAAGTGGGCCAAACTGCCCATTGATCTCATACTGAGTGCGTCAGCCACCACGTTAGCTTTTCCAAGATGGTAAAGAATTCTAAGGTCATAATCCTTAAGCAACTCTAACCATCTTCTTTGTCAGAGATTCAAATCATTTGCGTGGTTATGTATTGTAAACTCTTGTGATCTGTAAATATATCTACTTGCACCCCATACAAATAGTGTCTCCATATTCGTAAAGCGAACACTACCGCGGCCAATTCCAAGTCATAAGTTGGATAATTCTTCTCATGTATCTTTAATTGTCGATATGCATACGCAATAACTTTACCAAACTGCATCAAGACACATCCTAACCCAACCTTAGAGGAATCGCAATAGACTGTGAATCATTCATGTCCCGATGGTAAGGTTAGGACTGGTGTAGTAGTCAATAACTCCTTCAGTTTCTGAAAACTTGCCTCGCATGCCTCTAACCACTGGTACTAAACCGATTTTTGAGTCAATCGGGTCAAGGGAGCAGCGAGACTAAAGAAACCTTATACAAATCTTCTATAATACCCAGCCAAACCCAAGAAACTCCTAATTTATGTCGGGGTCATAGGCCTTGGCCAGCTCTTCACGTCTTTTATCTTTTGGGGGTCTACTATAACTCCATCCCTTGACACGACATGGCCTAAGAAAGCCACCTTTTCCAACCAAAATTCACACTTTGAAAATTTAGCATAAAGTTTCTCCTGTCTTAAGATTTGAAGTACTACCCTTAGATGCTCCTCATGTTCTTCAGTACTCTTGCTATAAATTAGAATATCATGGATAAATACAATCACGAACAAATCTAAGAATGGTTTGAAGATTCTGTTCATGAGATCCATAAAAGTTGCAAGGGCGTTGGTTAACCCGAAAGACATAACCAAGAACTTATAATGGCCATATCGGGTCCTAAAGAATGTTTAGGTATATCATCTGGATTTACTTTCAGCTGGTGATATCCCGAACGGAGTTAATCTTGGAAAAATCATTGTCTTCCTGAAATTGGTCAATAAGATCATCGATTCTTGGTAATGGGTATCGATTCTTTATCGTGACCTTATTGAGTTATCGATAATCGATGCACATTCAGAGTGAACCGTCTTTCTTCTTCACAAAAATGACTGGTGCACCCTAGGGGGAAACACTAGACCTTATAAAGCCCTTATCCAAAAGATCTTTCAATTGTTCTTTTAACTCTATCAATTCAGCTGGGGCCATTCGATATGGAGGAATGAAAATGGGTCTTGTACCCGGAATTAATTCTATAGCGAACTCCACTTCCCTGTCCGGATGAAGGCCTGGAAGATCTTTAGGGAAAACCTCGGGAAAATTACGAACAAAAGGGATAGTATGTACCTTTGGGGACTCTTTTGGGGTATCCACTATACTATCCAGGTAAGAGTATTCCATTTGTGACCTCTTAATAACTTTTGAGCCCTAAGGTAGGAAATAAACCGACTCGAGGGTGTCCCAACAGTCATAACATTTTATTCGTAAGTTTGGATTAATCCCCGTAAAGTCCAAATCTGTCGAGAACAAAGAAATCTAGAACTATTATTCAGCATAAACCTTCAGATTCTTTACCTATTTGTACAGTTTTTACGTTATACGTTCTGCCCTTTCGGATTTTGGTCGATCCGAGATAGAAACTTTAAACAACGATAACTCTCAAACCGTATGTCAGATCGATCTTAGTAAGGTCTCAAACTGTCAATAACAGAGAAAACTAGAACTATTATTCAGCTCAAACTTTCAGATTCTTTATCGATTTGTACAGTTTTTACGTTATACGTTATGCCCTTCCGAATTTCGGTCGATCCGAGGCTGAAACTTTCAACAACAATAACTCTCAAACCGTATGTCATTTTTGGCCCCGTTTGGACTCAATTTGACCATGAAAAAAAATGTACAACACTGGAAAATTTTGTCCCATTCTAACAAGGATAACTCTGCGAAAACAATCCGCAATTACATGACTCAAACTTGTTACAAGACAATACTTATATCAATTAATTCATCACAACTTATATTTCCAGAAACATATATTTTTTTAACATGCATACTATGTTTTAACATGCATTGTAACTCAAACAAAGGATTTTACTAAGAATTTGTAAGTGAGAAAACTCACCTTTGTTGCTTCGTAACTGTGAACAAAACTTCAACTTCAACTTATCCTTCAACCAAACCTTTTTGGGACTCCTTAATTGGTCTTTTTAATCTTTTTTTTCTCTGTGTTTTGTTTCTAATTTTTGTATTTCCCTTTTTGTTGTGTTTTGTATAAAAGTGTATGTGTGTGTGTGTTGTGTCGTGTGTGTATATGTATATTGCACGAATTTTGGGAGGTGAGGGGGTGGAAGAAGGGGTTGAGGGAGAGGGGTTGGTTTAGGGGGGAGACGTGCAGGATTTCTCTTATATTCTTTTTTTATTATTTTATAAATTCTCGGGACTTTACATTGTGGCATGCCCGGTTGGGTCATCTGGGGTCGTCTATTATTTCTTCTCTTAAAAATAATAATTTCATTGATTGTAAGACTACGCGTAGTACTCATATTTGTCATTCTTGTCCTCTAGAAAACATGTTAGATTACCATTTGTCGCCTCTACTTCTAATATGTCTATGTCATTTGACATTATTCTTAGTGATTTATGGACATCTCCCGTTTTGAGATCTTTGGGCCATCGTTATTATGTTTTGTTTTTGGATGATTATTCTATTTTTTTGTGGAACTTTCCTTTGTCTAAGGAATCTCAAGTTTTTTACACATTCTTAAAATTTAGAGCTTTCATCCGTACCCAATTTGAACGGAAAATTTAAAACATTCAATGTGATAATGGTAATGAATATGATAATGGGCCACTTCGGGAATTTTGTGACACTCATAGCATATCTTTTCAGTTTTCTTGTCCTCATACGTTCTCGCAAAATGGGAAGACTCAAAGAAAAATTTGTACCATTAATAATATTGTCCGAACCTTAATAGCCCATGCTTCATTACCCCCGTCTTTTTGGAATCATGCGTTGCAAATGGAAACCTAACTCCTTAACATTATCCCTAACAAAGGTTTAGCATATCAATCACCACTTAAAATTCTTTACAATAAAGATCCCTCGTATTCTCATCTTAGGGTGTTTGGGTGCTTGTGCTATCCACTTTTTTTGTCCACTACAATTAATAAACTTCAAGCTAGGTCTAACACTTGTGTATTTTTGGCTTTTCCATCTAATCATCGTAGTTACAAATATTTTGAGTTATCTTCTAATAAAATCATAATTAGTCGTCATGTTATTTTTTATGAAACCCAATTCCCGTTTGCTCAAGTGTCTAAATCTGTGTCGAGTGCTTATAATTTTTTGGATGATACTCCCTCCCCGTATATTCTACAACAGTGGGCCCACTCTACCCGTGAGTCACATCTGCCAGCAGGCCCAAATATTCTCCCTACCGCACCATCTAGTAACCCAGGCTCAACCACTATTTCTCGGCCAGCAGGCCCACTACCTGTTGGCCCAATAATTCATTCTCCTAGGACCGTCACTCAGCCAGTAGGCCCACTGCCTGCTGGCCCAAATACCTCTAGTCTAGTCGAATTTCCCAAGCCAACAGGCCCATTTCCTGCTAGCCTAGTAAATTACCCATCTGACCCGGTATCACGATCAGCAAGGCCACTGCCTGTTGGCCAGTCCCGAGGCAGTTCACCAACATTCTCGGTCCAATCCGTTTCTATTCTGAGTCAAGGGCCCGTTACTCGTAGCCAAATGGGTATTTTTAAACCTAAACGATATTTTAATTTACATTCTAATGTCTTTAAATCACCCCTTCCACGTAATCCAGTGTCCGCCCTTCATGACCCAAATTGGAAAATGGTCATGGATGATGAATATAATGCTCTTATTGAAAGTAAGACGTGGGAGTTGGTGCCCCATCCGATTGGTGTCAATATTGTTCGGTCTATATGGATTTTTACCCATAAGGAAAATTCTGACGGTTCATTTAAGAGACATAAGGCCCGTCTTGTAGGTGATGGTAAAACTCAACAGGTTGGCGTGGATTGTGGTGAGACATTAAGTTCGGTGGTCAAACCGGCTATCATTCACACTGTTCTCAGTCTGGCTCTCTCGAAAGCATGGCCTATGTTGACACCCAATTTTATCCCATCTTTTATGATTTTATTTGCAATTTTTAATATTTTTGACACTTCAAAACAATTTTAAAATATAGGCATATATATGTATATATATCATTATTATCATTATTATTTTGCATTTTTATTGTCATTTGCATTTTTTATATCATAATCATACTTTTATCCTAATATTATATGTTATTTTATTTTTCGCAAAACGGCATTGCATTTTTATTTTTTTTATTTAAGCATCAAGCATTTCACAAATATTATATTTTATCATATTATCATCTTTACAATTTATAATTTTTGCAAAGCTTTTTCATTTGTTTATATATAATAAAACCTTTTTATATTTTAAACCCATAACCCATTTCATTTACCCCAAAACAATTTCTACTCAACCCAAAACAATTCCTACCCAACCCAAACTAAAACCCATTTTGTCCAACCCGGCCCAATTTCTTCCCCTACCCGCGGCCCAATTCAGTCGGCCCACCCGCAAACCCAATTCCCTTCCCTCTTATACCCCAAACACCAACACAAAACCTAAAAAAACAAAAACACCAAATACCCTATCTCTCTCCCCATTTTCGGCCGCACATCCCATCTCTCAACCAACTACACCCACATCACCGCCACGACACCGACACCGTCGCCGACACTACCATCACCTCTACGCCGACATCATCACTTCACCCATATCTACACCCCCTAAAATCCGAAAACCCATCCATAAAATACCCCATTTTTTTCACTGTTTGGGGGTCGATTTTTGTGGATTTTTGTCCGAAAAAATGGGGAGTTTTGGTCGGAGCTTACGTCGCAAATCGGGTATTATTTTGCCCTTTTTGCTCACTGTCGGGTCGGGTCGGGTCAACCCAATTTGGGTAAGATTTCCAGATTTTTTTATGCTTTTATATCTTCTTGTTGGTTATCTAAAAATTTGGAAAGAAATTGATTGGGTTAAAAACATTCGATTCGGGTCGGGTCGACCCAGCTCGGTCAAATTCCAGATTTTTTTGTGTATTTATATTTTGTTGTTGGTTATCTGTAATTTGGAAGAAAATCGATTCGGGTTGAAAAACATTCGATTCGGGTCGGGTCGACCCGGTTCGGTTAAATTCTAGATTTTTGTGTGTTTATATTATGTTGTTGGTTACCTGAAAATTTGGAAAGGATTTGATTCGGGTTGAAATATCTGATTTGGGTCGGGTCACTGTTCCGGGTCGGTCGACCCGGTTTGAATAAATTTCCAGATTTTGTGTTTTAATATCGTGTTGTTTATTATCTGAAAATACCAAAAAAAATGTTTGATTCCGGGTCGGATCAACCCGAAATTCGGGCCGGATCACTGTTCAGTGTCCGAGTCGGGTCAAATTTCAGAATTCGGGTCGGACGTTTTAATTGCAAACTGTTGGTTTATTTTGGCATTTAAATATTCATACACGGATATCTTGTATTTTTCTATTTTATCATTTTAACTAATACTGCATTTAGGCCGATGAAATTAAATTTGAGGCCGCGCTTTTTTCGTTTCTGTTTCAGTTTATTATTTTGACATTTAAACTTCCGTGCACGGATTGTTTTAATGATTTAAATAAATACTGCATTTAGTCCGATGAAATTAAATTCGAGGCCGCGCTTTTTCGTTTCGTTTCTCTCTTTTCTGTTTTCTGTTTTAAACATCCGTGCCACGGATATGTACTGTTTTACTGTTTACTGTTTACTGTTTTTGAATTAAATACCGCATTTTGGCCGATTAAAATTATCCGTCGATTTTTGAGGCCTCCACAGTTGTAAAGACGGAAAATAAAACTTCTGCGCAAGGATGAAACTTAAATCTTTTTCACCCGAGAGACCAATATGTTCGGTAGGCAAGGCAACTAAAATGACCAACGAGTCATATGTTCGCAGCCACGACATGATTGGAATGATCTTTTCAAAATTTAAGTCTGAGCCCTCCGTAGTCAAAACATTTATTGTTTTGGATACGGATCCGAAGTTATGTATATTCAATTGTTTCTAACCGTTTATTCTTGAGAGCTTGCAAAGATAAAGTCAAAGAAGGCAAATACCCCTCGGAGATTACTTATTTTTGTTGTTGTCTTTTACTTTCTTTAATTCAGCTTTATTTCATTCTGTATTGTAATATTATTGTACTCGTGAAATGATTGAAATGTTTAGAATAGGTAGACATAGAATTAATTGATAGGGTAGTCAAAAACTTGAAACCCGTCGCTAGTTTATTTATTTTTAGGCTCGGTTAGTTTTAAAATCGTTAATCACTAGTTTATCTAATTTTAGGCTCGTCGCCCATAATAATCACCTTACATACATTTTTATCAATTTTCATACAAATGCATACTTATACTTTTTTTTCCAGCTTTACATGTATATTAATGCCATACAAATGCATACTTGGGCAAAATGCATCATTTTATTAACATCTTGTAACATTATTTTTTATATTTGTAAAAACATGTATTTTTCTTAGCATAACAATTAACCTGAATTTGATCGGATAATCGCGAGTTAGCGGATCTTAAACGATGTCTAACCCATTCCCTTTAGGATAATAAAGAACCCTTATTCAGAATTTCATTAGTTTCGTAGACCACAAAATTGGAGTTATTCTGCAGCTTTTAGTTAACATTCAGGTGCCCTAATTCACCTTAGAATAATTAGGTGGCGACTCCTCAAAGCAAGCATTTTTAACCGATCCAGAGGGAATCGACGCCATCCCGTCGCGAAGCCCGCAAGTCAAAAACGGGTGCGACAGCATGGCGACTCCACTGGGGATACTTTCAGTTTCTTAACCATAGCAATTCAGGTTAATTATTATTGTTCTTTATGTTGCTCTTTATTTGATTTATTGTTTTTAATTGTTTTCTTTTTGAAATTTTGTATGTATAACTGCTTAAATTGATACTTTCTTTTACTGTTTTTCTTATATTGGCATTCCGCTCATAATTCTTCCACTTCGAAAAATTGACACTATCACACATTACACGCGAGGTGTGTTTTGCGCACCCGCAAATTCTTTCCAATTACCAAATTTTAGGAGAGTTGGCGTATGCGCGGAGTGTCCGGATCATCCGGTGGCCGCGTAGCCTTCTCACTCGAGTTGTCCGCTCGGGAACCTTGAG
Source organism: Anisodus tanguticus (assembly GCA_034509755.1). NCBI lineage: Eukaryota > Viridiplantae > Streptophyta > Magnoliopsida > Solanales > Solanaceae > Anisodus > Anisodus tanguticus. The sequence goes on along the minus strand of CM067551.1, from coordinate 18,665,004 downwards.
TCTAGTCAGCCAACTCTTAGAAAATTTAGGATAAATCTATAACCCCTTTTATTTTAAGTCATGCATGCATACATCATAGGTGAGTCGATCCTTGGCATCGACTCCACAATTAAGAAATCCACCAAAATTGTTGACGGGTCTATCTCCCCCAACGACCATCAGCATATTATTTGTAGCGTGATAATGATAGACTAATCCAAGCCTAATCATGACATGCCGATATTGGAAAATGTACATACGTTTTGTCTTCATTTCCAACAAAAGCATTGCATTTTGACAACTTGGATTATTCTGTCATAATCTCTCATATTTGGCGTTTATGCTCACCTCTAGCATAAGAGAGGCTCCATGCATGTTAGGGCTCACATTTAATTCCCGCACAATTTGTTTGCTATTTTTTTTTCTTTTAATTCTGTACATATTATTTAATGGAATAAATACCTGCTTCAATTTTTTACATATCATACCATGTCGCTTGCAACTCTGGGACAGAAATTGTGTGACTGCCCTAGGATAAAGCGTTCTTGAACATCAAGACTCGGACCTCGTGCAACAATTAGGGGAGTTTTTTACCATACTTTCACACTCCTACATTTTATTATTCTTTTAGTGACTTTCCTCCTTTCACTCGGTGCTCTTATTTTTGCAGGAAGATCGTCCCCGTGAATAGTCGGGGGCGGTCGTTTTAAAACACTATCTCTGGATATACTCCGGGAAAGAACAAAGCCAAAGGGCTTTCACAATGACGACCGAAAGATGTTTTGACTGGAAAAAGTCAGCCAACACCAGAGTCAACGAGGCGTTACTCTAGTTGTCTATACTTGTTTTTTATATATATTTTGCAAATTCAGTTGATATGCTTAATTTTCGTTACATAATTTTTTTATATCATACATTTTTACAACATATCCTCACGAACTACGAGTGTCTGATTCCACCGTTCGGTGTGATACGTAGGTAGCCCTTCTCGGGTTTGACAGCACTAAAAAAAAAATAGACCCACTTTCTTGTCTACCTTAAAGGGACATATCTGGTTTACCAATCTTTTCATTCATCCTAATGGACAAATTTTTTTTTCCATTATATCCTATTGTGGACATTCATTTTTTTTTTAATTACATTCATCCTATTGTGGATAATCATTTTTCATTGCATTCATCCTATTATGAACAATTATTTTTTACTTTGCATTCGTCCCATAGTGGACAATCATCTATTTTATACAGTTTTTTACTTTTACTATCCTATCATGGATGAATTTTTTAAGCATACATTTTATATATACTTTCTGCACGAACTACGCACACCTGATTCTCATCAAAGATGAGATACGTAGGCAGTCCTATTTGGGTTCAGTACCCTTTATTCAAAAATACAAAAAAAAATATTTTAAGAATCATTGATTGACTTGGTTGATACCAACACAGTTAAGGGTGTGCATAGGAAAGAACAAGTGGAAGACTGACTTCGTGGTAAACCATTGATTCTTCTGGTACCTCTCATTCATGCTTGTGTTGACACTTAAAAAATTGTTTTGCATGCTTCCAAGATATGAACAAAGCCAACCTCATCGTTTCATGTGCATTGTGTGGTGAGTTTTTAGAATAAGTTCAATTGCATTGTGATCTAGAACTTGGCTCGAATGTTTGTTGAGGCGAAATCCTAAGTAACACTTGGTATAGGAAAGGATCGTAGGCTTTCTTTGATCCGTTTGAGCCTTTCCAGCGTACCAAATAACATTATCCGTAGTACTTCCCCTTTGAGCCTGAAGCCTATTTTTTTTAACAACCACATCTTATGCCTATACCATTTCTGAGTGCGTACACGCACTATCCCTCTCTTGGCCCGACCTCCTTGAGCGCATCAGAAATGTGCAAATTGCTTAAAAGATCCGAGTTGAAGTGCAATGCTCCCAAAAGAGGAAAACAAAACAAAAGGACGACTTCACACAAAAAGGAAGTCAAAAGCCCCGACAATATCGACGCCAAAAAAAAAGAGAAGGAAATAACTCCGAAAAAGGGGAAAAACTCCAAACGAAAAATTCAAAAGAAGTCGGTACAAAACAAAATCGGGTGCGACAGCATGGCGACTCCAACGCTCAAGGAAGGATTAGTCACTCCTTACCCAAATGATATCATTCCCTTTCCCCAAGCCTACATTACAAACCCATAACAAGCCCTACATGATCCTATACAGAGGGTTTTCACATTAGTGGATACTCACATGACGGCCAAGCCTATAGTATCACAATTAAATGCATTGAACATCTTTCTGAGGGTGAGTGTATTTCTCTAGACGTCCCAAAGTTCAAAATACTGAAATACATGTGAGAATGGGACTTTCTTTCAGTGAGGGCATTTGAAACATGAGGATGCATATATGTCAAACCTTGGCTTGAAGCGAGTGTCGATACTCAGGTATGTCTGAGGTAGCATTTGAAGCTGTAGGAATTACCCTGAAGTCCGTCTCGGTTAGACATGAAGCAAATAACGGGAACCCCTAAGCACAATACTAATTGTTGGTACCAACCGAAGTCAAGACGTGATTCTGTCTTTTTCATACTTTCAAAAAAAAAAACAACAAAAAAAAACAAACTTGCAAAATATATTGCATCATTTTTCAAACTCTAGTCACTCTCTTTTACAAAAAAAAAAAAAAACATTCTACAAATACAAATCTTTTTGCCGCATGAACTACGTTATGACCTGATTCCCTCGGCGGGATACGTAGTCGGCCACATCGGCTTCGGTCCCATTAAAAAAGAAACCCCTACAAAATCCTTTTGATACGAACTACGTTATGACCTGATTCCCTCGGCGGGATACGTAGGCGGCCACATTGGCTTCGGTCCCATTTTTGAAAAAAAAATCCTTATAAATCTCTTATTTTGCATAAACTACGTTATGACCTGATTCCCTCGGCGGGATACGTAGGCAGCCACATCGGCTTCGGTCTCACTTTTGAAAAACTTCACAATCCATTATGCCGCATGAACTACGTTATGACCTGATTCTCTTGGCGGGATACGTAGGCAGCCACATCGGCTTCGGTCCCATTTTGAAAAACTTCACAATCCTTTTTGCTTAAAGAACTACGTTATGACCTGATTTCCTTTGTCGGAATACGTAGGCGGCCTATATCGGCTTCGGTCACACCATTGGGAATTTTCTTCCCTTATCTTGCACACAATGCAATAGGCCCACATGATCGCCTTAATAGGGCAAGCAAGTTGCCCGCACAAACTCGGTTTTGTCCAGTTGGAAGTTCAGCATCTTCATATATATCAGAAATTGGGGCAAATTTTAAGGGTTCACTGCAAGAATACGCCAATGGACCTAGAAAATGCCAGGCAACTAAGTCTTCAATCTAAACCAGTCTGAACTTGCGAGGGTCCATAGCTAAAGCTACAAAGTCAATGCGAATCAACCGCCCCTGCCCCCCAAACTCACAAATTTATTTGAGTAAAGGTCTTCAGGTTGACAAAGGCAGAGAAGCCGCAAAATGTGTGCTTAATTTGGCAAAGACGTCGCCTCACATTTTCGTCGCGCAAGGACGACATTTCAATCCACAGGAATTTGAATCGGCAGAAGATTCAACACAACGTGGAATCATATTACAGCAAACTGACGGCATGAACGTCATTTACATCTTTCACAGCATTACAACATCAGCAACACGCCCATACAACGGCGTCATCAGCAACACACCCATACAACGGCGTCATCAGCAACACGCCTATACAACGGTGTCATCTGCACAACACGTCTACACAATGACGTCTTCAACGCACCACGTCTATTCAACGACGTCATTTCAACCCATGCGGGTCACAAATGCATCACGTCAATACAACGACGTCATTTCAGGCGCCCACCTCCTAATGCGAGTATTTTAAATTTCGATCGGCGCGCCCACCGGGTATTTTAATTTCGGTCGGGCGCCCTAATGCGAGTATTTTAAATTTCAGTCAGGCGCCCACCTCCTAATGCGGGTATTTTAATTTCGATCGGTGCCCACCTCTAATCGGGCGATCCCTCCTCTAATGCGGGTAGTTTAATTTCGGTCGGCGCCCACCTCTAATGTGGGTATTTAAATTTATCGGGCGCCCACCTCTAATGCGGGTAGTTTTTAATTTGCGGGTATTTTAATTTCGATCGGGCGCCCACCTCCTAATGCGGGTATTTAAATTTCAGTCAGGCGCCCACCTCCTAATGCGGGTATTTAAATTTAAATCCTTGCGGGTATTTAAATTTCAGTCAGGCGCCCACCTCCTAATGCGGGTATTTCAATTTCAGTCAGGCGCCCACCTCCTAATGCGGGTATTTTAATTTCAGTCAGGCCCCCACCTCATAATGCGGGTATTTTAATTTCAGTCAGGCACCCACCTTCCAATGCGGGTATTTTATTCAGGCGCCCACCTTCTAATGTGGGTATTTTAATTTCAATCATGTCTATGCAACGACGCCATCTGCATAACGTCTAAGCAACGACGTCATCTCATTACGCATATGCTACATCATCATCTGCATTGGGGAAGTACTTCGAACGTTGTTCCGCCCTTCACCCAGTATCTCGCCACATCTGCAACCAGTGTCATCATAACTCGACACTGGGCAATGTTTCTTGAATCTGCACCATTTTTGCAACTTTTTTCACCCTCGGGATTCTATTTCATCCCACGTATCCCTAACCTTCCCTTGAGTCCCGATAATCAGGACAAAATTGGCTACTTAGTCAACTTCTTTGTCCGAAAACTCTTTCATCGTCTCCGGCCAAAGAGGGGCATCTGTTGACACCCAATTTTGTCCCATCTTTTATGATTTTATTTGCAATTTTTAATATTTTTGACACTTCAAAACAATTTTAAAATATAGGCATATATATGTATATATATCATTATTATCATTATTATTTTGCATTTTTATTGTCATTTGCATTTTTTATATCATAATCATACTTTTATCCAAATATTATATGTTATTTTATTTTTCGCAAAATGGCATTGCATTTTTATTTTTTTTATTTAAGCATCAAGCATTTCACAAATATTATATTTTATCATATTATCATCTTTACAATTTATAATTTTTGCAAAGCTTTTTCATTTGTTTATATATAATAAAACCTTTTTATATTTTAAACCTACCCATTTCATTTCCCCCAAAACAATTTCTACTCAACCCAAAACAATTCCTACCCAACCCAAACTAAAACCCATTTCGTCCAACCCGGCCCAATTTCTTCCCTTACCCACGGCCCAATTTAATCGGCCCACCCGCAAACCCAATTCCCTTCCCTCTTATACCCCAAACACCAACACAAAACCTAAAAACACAAAAACACCAAATACCCTATCTCTCTCCCCATTTTCGGCCGCACACCCCATCTCTCAACCAACTACACCCACATCACCGCCACGACACCGACACCGTCGCCGACACCACCATCACCCCTACGCCGACACCATCACTTCACCCATATCTACACCCCCTAAAATCCGAAAACCCATCCATAAAATACCCCTTTCTTGTTCACTGTTTGGGGGTCGATTTTTGTGGATTTTTGTCCGAAAAAAAATGGGGAGTTTTGGTCGGAGCTTACGTCGCAAATCGGGTATTATTTTGCCATTTTTGCTCACTGTCGGGTCGGGTCGGGTCAACCCGATTTGGGTAAGATTTCCATATTTTTTTACGCTTTTATATCTTCTTGTTGGTTATCTGAAAATTTGGAAAGAAATTGATTCGGGTTAAAAACATCCGATTCGGGTCGGGTCGACCCGGTTCGGTCAAATTCCATATTTTTTTGTGTATTTATATTTTGTTGTTGGTTATCTGTAATTTGGAAGAAAATCGATTCGGGTTGAAAAACATCCGATTCGGGTCGGGTCACTGACTCGGGTCGGGTCGACCCGGTTCGGTTAAATTCCAAATTTTTGTGTGTTTATATTGTGTTGTTGGTTACCTGAAAATTTGGAAAGGATTTGATTTGGGTTGAAATATCTGATTCGGGTCGGGTCACTGTTCCGGGTCGGTCGATCCGGTTCGAATAAATTTCCAGATTTTGTGTTTTATTATCGTGTTGTTTATTATCTGAAAATTCAAAAAAAATGTTTGATTCCGGGTCGGGTCAACCCAAAATTCGGGCCGGATCATTGTTCAGTGTCCGAGTCGGGTCAAATTTCAGAATTCGGGTCGGACGTTTTAAATGCAAACTGTTGGTTTATTTTGGCATTTAAATATTCATACACGGATATCTTGTATTTTGTTGTTTTATCATTTTAACTAATACTGCATTTAGGCCGATGAAATTAAATTTGAGGCCGCGCTTTTTTCATTTCTGTTTCAGTTTATTGTTTTGACATTTAAACATCCGTGCATGGATTGTTTTACTGATTTAAATAAATACTGCATTTAGGCCGATGAAATTAAATTCGAGGCCGCGCTTTTTCATTTCGTTTCTCTCTTTTCTGTTTTCTGTTTTAAACATCCGTGCCACGGATATGTACTATTTTCTTGTTTTTGTTTCTTGTTTTTGAATTAAATACGCATTTTGGCCGATTAAAAATATCCGTCGATTTTTTAGGCCTCCAGAGTTGTAAAGACGGAAAATAAAACTTCTGGGCAAGGATGAAACTTAAATCTTTTTCACCTGAGAGACCAATATGTTCGGTAGGCAAGGCAACTAAAATGACCAACGAGTCATATGTTCGCAGCTACGACATGATTGGAATGATCTTTTCAAAATTTAAGTCTGAGCCCTCCGTAATCAAAACATTTATTGTTTTGGATACGGATCCGAAGTTATGTATATTCAATTGTTTCTAACCGTTTATTCTTGAGAGCTTGCAAAGATAAAGTCAAAGAAGGCAAATACCCCTCGGAGATTACTTATTTTTGTTGTTGTCTTTTACTTTTTTTAATTCAGCTTTATTTCATTCTGTATTGTAATATTATTGTACTCGTGAAATTATTGAAATGTTTAGAATAGGTAGACATAAAATTAATTGATAGGGTAGTCAAAAACTTGAAACCCGTCGCTAGTTTATTTATTTTTAGGCTCGGTTAGTTTTAAAATCGTTAATCGCTAGTTTATCTAATTTTAGGCCCGTCGCCCATAATAATCACCTTGCATACATTTTTATCAATTTTCATACAAATGCATACTTATACTTTTTTTTCAGCTTTACATGTATATTAATGCCATACAAATGCATACTTGTGCAAAATGCATCATTTTATTAACATCTTGTAACATTATTTTTTATATTTGTAAAAACATGTATTTTTCTTAGCATAACAATTAACCTGAATTTTATCGGATAACCGCGAGTTAGCGGATCTTAAAGGATGCCTAACCCCTTCCCTTTAGGATAATAAAGAACCCTTATTCAGAATTTCATTAGTTTCGTAGACCAAAAAATTGGAGTTATTCTGCAGCTTTTAGTTAACATTCAGGTGCCCTAATTCACCTTAGAATAATTAGGTGGCGACTCCTCAAAGCAAGCATTTTTAACCGATCCAGAGGGAATCGATGCCATCCCGTCGCGAAGCCCGCAGGTCAAAAACGGGTGCGACAGCCTATTAATCAGTTGGATGTGAAAATGCTTTCTTACACGGTGATCTTAAGGAGACAGTTTACATGCATCAGCCCTTCGGTTTTAAGGATCCCAATTATCCTCACCATGTCTATTTGCTGAAAAAGTCCTTGTATGGGCTTATGCAGACCCCACGAGCTTGGTATAAGAGGTTTGCAGATTATGTGTCTACTATTGGATTTTCTCACAGCAGGTCTGATCACTCTATTCATCTATCATCGTGGTACATCTCTAGCATACATTCTCTTATATGTGGATGATATAATTTTGACTGCCTCCTCTGATAATTTGCGCAAGTCTATCATGTCCCTTTACAGTTCAGAATTTGCTATGAAAGACTTGGAGCCCTTGAGTTATTTTTTTGGCATAGCTGTAACTCGACATGCAGGTGGTCTATTTTTATCGCAGAAGAAGTATGCGGCTAAGATTATTGAGAGAGCTGGCATGTCATCTTGCAAGTCCTCTTTCACTCCGGTTGATACCAAACTGAAGCTGAGTGCTACTTCTAGCACACCATATGAGGATCCCACTATCGTAGTCTTGCAGGGGCTCTTCAGTATCTTACTTTCATAAGACCATATATTACTTATGCAGTTCAGCATGTGTGTTTATTTATGCATGACCCGCGGATTGAGCACATGCATGCACTCAAACGCATTATGCGATACATACAGGGCACAATTGATTATGGATTGCATTTATATCCATCATCCGTCTCTACTCTCGTGTCGTATACATATGCTGATTAGGGTGGATGTCTAGATACCAGACGTTCAATGTTTGGTTATTGTATGTTTCTTGGTGACAACTTGGTCTCTTGGTCTACAAAACGCCAGGCTACGTTATCACGATCCAGTGCGGAGGTCGAGTATCGAGGAGTAACCAATGTGATGTCGGAGTCATGTTGGCTGCGTAATCTTTTATTAGAGCTTCACTTTCCTATCCAGAAAGCTACCTTGGTCTACTGTGATAATGTTAGTGTCGTCTACCTTGGTCTAACATCAGGGACTAAACATATCAAGATTGATATTCATTTTGTTCGCAAAAAGGTAGCTCATGGACAAGTACGTGTCTTGCATGTCTCTTCAAGGTACCAAATTGCTGACATCTTTACTAAGGGTCTTCCCTTGGTTCTGTTTGAAGATTTTAGGGACAGTCTCAGCGTATGACAACCGCCCGCTATGATTGCGGGGGTGTGATAGAAACTGTAACAACAAATTCTAGTGTAGTTAGGTTTCTTACCTTATTTTGTAAATTCTTGTACAAGTGTAATTAGGATATTAGTATTATAGTAGGAATAGGATTTTTCATAATTAGAGATTGTATATTGTATATATAGACCTTTTCATTAATGAAAATAATCAAAGGATTATTATTTCTTTCAGGAGTGGTTAGGCTTAGCAGAGCTTAGCGAGGCTTAGCAGGTCTTAAAGTCAGTTGGTGTGGATAGGATTAGCGAGGCTTAGCGGGACTTAAAATAGCTTGCCCTGGGCTTAAAGTGGCTTAGCGGGGCTTAACGAGGGTTAAAATGGATTGGTATTTCATGTCCGGGTCTGACTGTTTCCCTTATTTTGCTTGTGCTTATGCTTTGTCTTGAGCCGAGGGTCTTTCGGAAACAACCGCTCTACCTACCAAGGTAGATGTAAAGTCTGCGTACACTTTACCCTCTCCAGACCCCACGTTGTAGTATTTCACTAGGTATGATGTTGTTGTTGTGGAGTGTTTAGAAATGGTCCAATCTAGTGCTCACAAGAGCGAGAGAGATAAACTTTTATGTAATGTGGATGATTTAAATAATGTTTTATTCAACATAAATTACACTAACATGAAGCAAAGCTCTGTTAAGTCCCGCTAAACCTTGTTAAGCTCTGCTAAGCCTTGCCACATTAAGCCCCTTTGACTCAAAATAAGCGATGTCAATCATAGGGAAGCAAGAGTATGCACCAGCATGTTTGTGATGCACCGATTAAATTTCATGCCAATAAGAGTCCATCGCCTCGACTTCGGAAACTCCATGTGATAATAATGCCCACTGAAAGCTATGATAATCATGAAGTCTGGGCCCTGAAGAGCAAAAATAAGCGATATCTGCCATAGGGAAGCACCCGGTGTCGAGTCACCAGCCTGTTTGTGATGGACCGATCGAATTTCATGTCGATCAGAGTCTACCGCACCGATTCCAGAAAATTCATGTGCACCAAAAGGTCCAATAATCATAAATTAGGGTTTCTAGACTCCGAAATAGAAGATAAGTTGTATCGGTCATCGCGAAACAATGAATATAGCTCATTTGTGAAGGATAGTCGAATTTCACGCTAATCAAGTGATATTTGTTTTGTCCGAAACTTTAATGATTTTCGCGTAAAAATGTAAAATATCGTGCGAATATTATAAACTTTAATGCATAAATTTCAAAAGTGTTTATGCAAGTTTTCTATTTTTGTGCAATGTATTGTGATTTTCACGTGAAAATTTATGATTTTCGTGCAAATATTTGTGATTTTTATGTGATATTTTGCAATTTTTGCGTAAAAATTACAAAATATCGTGCGAAAAAATCAAATTTTTTTTATAAAAGTGTAGCATTTTTCGCGCGAATTTTATACTTTTCGTGTGATATTTTGTAATTTTGCGCGAAAAATTCTAACTATGGCGCAAAACTTATGATTTTGATGTAATATTTTTCAATTTTTGCACGATAATCATAACATTTTGCGAAAATCCTTTCGGTGTGTTATGGATTTTTCGGAACTTGATGGATCGACTTTTATTGGGGTTAATTCAACCGTCCACACAAATGGGCTGATGACTAATACTTATTTCTTTGGAACGACTAACTTAGCTTATTTTCCCTTTCGACGTCCGGAAATACGAATTCATAATTATTGGACCTTTCGGCACATGAATTTTTTGGAACCTGGCTGCCTGACTCTGATTGTCGTGAAATTTGATCGGTCCATCACAAACGAGCTGGTGAGCTATACTCATTGCTTAAGGACTACCGATGTAGCTTATTTTTCTATTTCGGGGTGTAGAAACTTGAATTCATGATTATTGTACATTTTGATGTGTATTAGCATATGGATTTTTCATAACCTAACCGACATACTCTGATTGATGTGAAATTCGATCGACCCATCAAAGTGGATTGGTTACTGATACTCATTACTTCCCCATGACCAACGTCTCTTATTTTTACTTTTGGGCCCTAGAAATCTGAATTCATGATTATTGGGGATTTTGGTGGGTATTAACACATGAATTTTTCACAACTGGGACAAAGAACTCTGATTAGCGTGAAATTCAATTTGTCCATCACAAACAGGCTAGTGACCGGTAACCGTTTCTACCTAATGGTTGACATTGCTATTTTTGCTTTTCAGGGCCCAGAAACCCAATTTCATGATAATTGGGGATTTTGGTGGGTATTAGCACATGAATTTTACATAATCGGAGCAACGCTCTGATTGATGTGAAATTCAATTGGTCCATCACAAATAAGCTAGTGATGTTATGTGATATTTAGGAAAAATTGAATGATTTTTTTAAGAAAAAACTGCTTAGTGACTCCATGTTAACGTGGCAAAGTTGAATAATTATTTCGTTACAAAAATAGTTTAATGAGTTATGATTATTGTGTTGACACGTTAAGTTGCTTAAAATTCTCTCATAGAGCATGTTTGTAAAGCCACTCAGGTAATTAAAATTGGGTGTAATTACATAGTTTGGCATGTCTGTTTGACTAAGTAACTATTTAGTTAGGTGAAAATTTGGTGTAATTGAGAGGGTGTAATTAGACTCTGCAATTCTCAAGGGGGAGAAGGGTTGAGAATTAGGTGTAACTACACCCCGTAATTACAAGGTTACTTTTTAGTTTCTTTTCTTTTTTAATTTAATTTATTTTATTTCTATTATTTTAATATCTTTTTTCTTTTTTACTTTTAATTATTTTTATTTTTAAAATGAAATTTTAATATATTATTTATCTTTCATTTCCTTTATTTTCGTTCCTAACATTTACTTCTTGTGATTTCATGTAATTACTCATATTTTTTTATTCATTTAGTATAATTGTGTTATTATCCTAATATTTGAAACTACAACAACTCTTACTATCAGAAAGAATGAGTCACTAACAAACTTGACATATAATGAGTGATGTTATTTAAGTACAATTTCGTTTTGAATGAGGTTGTAGACTTATATTTTTCCTTTCTTTGAATTGTATTTATTTAAGTTACGTTGTAACTTACTTATGTAATATTGAAATTTGACATAAGAGTATTGTGTTAATTCTTTTTTTTTTTTTTAATTTAGATTATATTTTCAATATTAATTTATTTGCTTTACTACTATTGACTTGTTATTTCACATTGCATGTTTATTTTCACTTACAGTTGATAGATTTTTTTAATCAAATATTTGAATAACATTATGATATTATATTTAAATATTAATTTTTTCTGTCAAACATACAATCCATGATATTCTCACAAAAAGTCTACTTTTAATTTTTATAATTAATTTGAAAAATATATGTCAATTATTTTTTACAATATTAGTTACAAATATATGGCTATTAATTAATATATTTTCAGAAACAATGTGTCTGATTTCACATCATTAATAAAGGCACATATTTTTAAATATTAATTTTTAATTTTTGATAATTAAATTTTATTTTTAAATAAAATTAACTGTGTAATTACACTTGTGCAACTAAATAGTACACTTTTAATTACATTGTAATTACGTTATGACAAACAAACATGTCATTGTAATTACGTTATGACAAACAAATATGTCATTGTAATTACAATACTGTGTAATTACTACCCTAGTAATTTACATCAATTCCAATTATCATGAGGCTTTACAAACATATCCATAATGTGTATATGTGATGCCTTAAATAGGTGAGAAAATTCACTACAATTTTCACCAAATTAGTTCATAAATGCATCTTCACAAATTATTGCATAACTGCAGTTAGAAATTAAATTAGATCAAATATGTCCTTAATGTATGCGTGTAGGTCCACATATTCCAAAAAAAAAAATGAATTGGATCAATGCCAAGATAGCTCATTGCTATCGAGAAGCTAACATTGTGGCCCGACTCTTTGGATAAACATAGAGCCATAGAAGATGCCTCAAGAATCTAATCTCAAGTTAATGAGCTCCCAAAGCCTATTAAAGTAGCTCTTCTGGGGATGACCTAACTTGAGACTAGGGTGTACATTCGGTTTTTTTATTTGATTTTATATTATTCGGTTTGAATTTTTCGTTGTTCGATTTCTAAAAATGACAATCCAATACGAATCAAAATAAGTTTGACTTGGTTCGATTTTTCTCTTTTCGATTCAGCCTTTTTCGATTGCGTCATATAAGATGATTAACATAATCAAAATGACGAAAAATAATAAATATTATAGAGAATAAAAGTAATCATGTCAAATCTCCTAAATATATTTTCTAATATAAATCATAGGGTAAAATTTTAAGAATACAATATTTAAAAGTATATTAATACATGTCCATAACCTAAAGATACATAATAAGTCATATTACAATCTAATATATATATATATATATATATATATATATATATATATATATATATAATAATTCAATTTTTTGATTTTTTATTTTTTATTTTTCTAAATTCGAAACCAAACCAAATATCTAAATTTTTTAATTTTCCAATCCGAAATCAAACCAAAAAATCGAAAAACTAATCCAAACTAAAATTCAATTTTGTTCGATTTGATTTTTCAGATTACAAAAGAAGGAATTGTTTAAGGTGATAGATCATATTAGGATTCTTTCCAGAATCCGTTTTGATCTGACATTACCTTCTTGTCTTCTCTTAATGTATGTATATATGGAGGTAAGTCTATTATGTCCCTCTCCTCCTTATTTGATGCTTTGTCAAAGAAGCATTCTATTCCGAAAAGGTTGTACATTTTGTTAAATAACAGATATGGTAGGGGTTAGTGTCAAAACCCCCACCATTATGAAAGGTGAAAATTGAGAACATTTGACAAATAAGCCTCTGGTAAGTCTTAATTTAGAGAAAGGCTTTTGAATTTCTTTTTTTTAGGTTAGGGCAAAGAGGAGTGGCCTCGGGGTATAATTCATCATTTTTGAAAGTTTGAATATTTTAAGATAGTACACTTAAGTCTCTTTCTTGTGTTAAAATATACAAGAACCCTATCTCTCTCTTCAATCCCTTTCACTTTTTAAAATTAAAATTCTCTCAAGATTCCAACCTACTCTTCCTCTACCCCAAGCTTTGATATTGTTCAGTCGTCTTTCCCAGTTCTTTTTTATTTGGCAACTCTTTTGGAGCATTTGAGCTTCATATTGCCCTGAAAGTTTTTATTTTTTTTGATTCATGGTAGTCATAAAGTTCCAATTTTTATTCAAAATTTTGAAAGTTTAGCTTGTATTTATGGTTGTTTCGATCTTTCTTTTTCTGTTTTTTCTTTTTGCAAATGGATTATGGTCTATACTAGACTTTTGGTCGATTATTCTTGTTACTATATCGTGGTTGATCAATGTCACTCTATTGTTTGTATATAGATCATAAAGAATGCCTAGATGTAGAGGAGGGGAAGGAAAAATAGTCCCCCATTTTGTTGGTATGGTTCAAACCCGTTTTAATGAGACTGTTAAAGATAAAAAAAAAAAAAAAAGTGGTACAGAAGTTGTTAGACTAGAAGGAAAAAGAAAAAGAAATGTAGAAGCTGATAGTGAGGCTTACTCAGATCTCATGGATGAGCATAGTGTAGATGAAGATTAAGATGATCGAGGGGATAGTTATGTTTCTGAGGATGGTTCAAAGCAGTCTGGTTCTAATGAAGATATTGATCCCCTATTCTGACGAGAAGAATTCATGATCGACCACGACGTAATCACTATCACCGTTGTCAATGCCTTTCACCCGACGTACTTCTCTTGAAAATGATATGGAGCGTCTCTTCATGAGGCTCACAGATTACACACAACGGTTGAAAATGCACATTCTATGCGTGTAATCATTGAAAGGTTTGGGAAAGAGCCTGATGTTTGGACAATCATCTACCTACCCCTAATAGACAATTATTTTTATGTAATTTGTTGTAAAACATTTATTTATGAAAAGTGAATGGAGGAATTTGATCAAGAAAGATAATGGAGGAGTTTGATCAAGAAAAGAGACCGTGGAGGACATAAACTAGAAAATAAGTCAAACTGAAAATAAATCACCTTACTCAATAATAACTCAGTGCTTGGAATAATTTTAGATCATTTTGATTAATGATATACTAGAGAAATAAAAGTGATTGTTGCAATGTGAAGCATGTTGAATTTGCACTAGTCCAACGGAAAAAAAAATCCAAACCCCAAACTCTAACCCCCAACCCCAAATCTCAAATTGCATAAATCTAAGGACCGTGGATAGGTATACCATAAACTAACCGTCGTGAATAGCTAACAGTTATCATTTAGGCTTGACTTCACGCATCGTCAATAATTATCCACATGTTATGTATAGACCAAGGACTATATTTATCTAAAAAGCTATAAATAAATAAAATAAAATAAATAAAAGGACATGCCATTATTTAATCATTATAATAACACTTTAATACATCATATGAGAGTCCCCATCCATTGAATACATGATCAAAAGAGTTTTATGATAAGTAATGATACTTAAAAGGTCAATATTTGTCTAAAAAATAATAAATAAATAGAAAGACTTGATACTAATTAAATATTATAATAATACTTTAATACATCATATGAGTGTATCCATCCATTGAACACATGATCAAAAGAGTTTTAGGACAAATAATGATACTTAATAGACCAATTTTTATCTTAAAAAGTCATAAATAAATAAAATAAAATAATTAAAAAGAGTTGATACTATTTAAAAATTATAGTAACACTTTAATATATCATATGATAGTCCTCGTTCATTAGACACATGATCCAAAGAGTTTAAGCACAAGTAATGATTGTCTTTAGAACAATGTTGTGCTTTGAAAATAATAATTTGTTGTCAGACTAATAGGATAATAGTGTTATGATTATCATTAGTTGTTCTAAACCTCTTTTGATAACGTGTTCAATGGATGAGGACTCTCATATGATATATTAAAGTGTTTAAATAGTATCAAGTTTTTTTTTTATTTATTTATAGCATTTTCAGACAAATA
Source organism: Anisodus tanguticus (assembly GCA_034509755.1). NCBI lineage: Eukaryota > Viridiplantae > Streptophyta > Magnoliopsida > Solanales > Solanaceae > Anisodus > Anisodus tanguticus. The sequence goes on along the minus strand of CM067551.1, from coordinate 18,649,201 downwards.
TTGACCTTTTAAGTATCATTACTTGTTCTAAAACTCTTTTGATCATTCTTTCAATTGATGGAGACTCTCATATGATATATTAAAGTGTTTTTTAATATTTAAATAGTATCAAATATTTTTATTTATTTTATTTTATTTATTTATGGCATTTTTAGACAAATATTGGCCTTTAAAGTATCATTATTTATCCTTAAACTCTTTTGATCATATATTCAATGGATGAGGACTCTAATATAATGTATTCAAGTGTTATTATAATATTAAAATAGTATCAAGTCTTTTTATTTATCTTATTTCATTTAGTTATGACTTTTTAGTTAAATATTGGCCTTTTAAATATCATTATTTGTCCTAAAACTCTTCTGATCATGTATTCAATGGATGTGGGCTCTCAGTCTCATATGATGTATTATAATGTGTAAATAGTGGCATGTCCTATTAATTTTTTTTTATTTTATTTATTTATGACTTTTTAGACAAATATTATCCTTGTTCTATCTATAACACGTGGAAAATTATTAACCATGCGTGAAGTGGATCCTAAATGATAATTGTTAGCTATTGAAGACGGTCGGTTTATGGTATACCTATCTATGGTCCCTTAGATTTGTGCAATTTGTGGTTTGAGTTTTATTTTTTTTTTTTTTTTTTATTCGTTACACTCTTCGTCATCACTTTCAGGATCATCTTGTCACATTGCTCATAGAAATCTAATTCCAACATTTTCAGGTCTCCTCCCATTCACCCATGTAATCACCACCTACTATAATATATTGTGTAATCAACGCCATAATAAATCTATAATAGACTATGGCTATGGTCTATGACTGCAATCGACGCTATAATAAGTCGTTCAGGACTAATTTTCCGATGATCTGAAAAGTGGAGAAATCGATAGCTTTTGAAGAAAAATATTTAATTATTTACTTCTTTTGGGGTAATTAAAATGAAGAGAAATATTATGTTTTATATTTATTATTTTGGGTAATTAAATGGTTTGGGGTTGGGGATCAAAATGTAGTTTTTGAAACTTTAGGGCTAGGTTTGAACGCAGCAAAATCTAACGTTGCTAACATCATAAATGGAGGCCATACCCCTAATTTCTTGAAACTTGTGGCCTTTCTCCTAAATAAATTTCTGGAGAGGCCTTCTAGCAAAAGCCCCCGTGAAAGTTTGGGTGAATGGAACTTGCATTTTTTTTAAAAAAAAAAGTCCAAATATTCACATATTAGTCTCCTATTAAGTTGTGTGAAATAAGAGCATTTTTAGCTCCATTAAGTAACGTAAGGGCGGGTTGGGCCAAACTCTTAACAAAGGGCAATGTTGTGAATTTCGTATACTTTTAAGTGCGTTTTAGACCTTTTATTGTATTTTAAAAGTTATGATTTGATATCTATTATTTATTGTAATTTTAGTAAATTTTTATATATAAATTTATGTTTTTGCGTCGAAAGTACCAGATCACGTTGGATCCGCTACTGGAGTTCACTATCAACAACTAATTATACTTTATAATTTATGTCTAAACCCACCGCTCGAGCGCAACAAAGGGTTTGTATGCAGCAAGTGTGATAATTCTCTCTTTATTTTTCATCGAGGCAGTAACATTGCTTATTTATTGTTTTAGGTGGATGATATTGTTCTCACTACCTCATCTGATGTGTTGAAAAATGAGATTATTGCATTGCTTAAGACCGAATTTGCTATGACTAACTTGGGAAAATTGAGTTACTTCTTGGGGATATTCGTGACTAGATCTGCAGATACTATGTTCTTGAGTCAACGTAAGTATGAAGAGAAGATTGTGTACAGGGCTAAAATGGCAAACTACAAGATCATGCTCACTCCGGTAGATTCTAAATCAAAGCTAAATGTTGTTGATGGTGATACAGTCTCCGATCATACTCTCTATAGGAGCCTTGTAGGTGCGCTTCAATATCTTACATTCACCAGGCCTGATATTGCCTATGTTGTTCAGCAGGTGTGTTTGTTTATGCATGCCCCAAGGATCCTCATTTTATTGCTCTTAAGAGTATCATTCGATACATTAAGGGCACACTTGATTATGGATTGCATCTATACCCCTCTGTAACTACCAGGTTACTATCATATACGAATGTAGATTGGGCAGGCTGTATGGACACGAGGCGCTCTACCTCTGGCTATTGTGTGTTCTTATGGGATAATGAAATGGTCTGCCAAGAGGCAATCCACCCTATCCCGTTCGAGTGGAGAAGTAGAGTATAGAGGTGTTGCAAATGTTGTTGCTGAGATCCGTTGGCTCCGAAACCTTCTTTTGGAGCTTCAGTGTCCCATGCGTAAGGTGTCTTTGGTATACTTCGATAACATATCCGCCATATATTTATCTTATAATCCAGTTCAACATCAGTGAACCAAGTACACAGAGATGGATATACATTTTGTTCGCGAGAAGGTTGCTATAGGACATGTTAAGGTACTGCATGTGTCATCTTCATATCAATATGCATATATCTTCACTAAAGGACTACCTAGACAACTATTCCTCGACTTCAGATCCAATCTAAGCATCCGGCCTGCTACCGCTCCGACTGAGGGGGTGTATTAGTGAATATTATTTAAATATTCACCATATCTCATGTACTTATTAGTGATGTATAAGTATGGTAGAAATATGATCCCTATTGTATTAGGATTCCACATTGTACACACTATATATATTTGTATTAATGAGAAAGACTCTTCAATGGAGATTAATACAATCTTACATATATAATAGGTAATTTTATGACTTTACTGATACAATAGTAAGACTGCGTACAATACACTCTTGTGGTCCGATCCTTTCCCAGACCCCGCGCCTAGCGGAAACTTAGTGCATCGGGCTGCCCTTATTGATACAATAATAAAATTCAATGACTTTAATCAGACAAAAGATAATTTTGTGACTTTATTGATACAACAAATCTTTTCTTTTGATTTGCTGTATCAATAAGGTCACAAAATCTGAGTTTGACTACCTAGTTATTAACTTTTCCAATCGTAAAACTACTTCATAATAGCCAGAGTATCAAAATGTAAATATTGTGTGTGTGAAATATATACCGTAACAAGGTAAGAATCTTGCATTACAAGGTAAGAATCTTGCATTACAGTAGATTTATTTACTACCATTGTATTTGCATGGTTCTACAGTATAAAGCTTCCGTATTCGTTCTTATACTTCTCTATACAATACATTCTTTTAGCATTAGAGTATTAAAAGGAAAATTTCTTGTGTGTTTATGGAACGTATAACAAGGAAAGAATCTTGTACTGAATTTTCTCGGTGTTACATACTCCCTCCATCCCAATTTATTTGAAGGTTGACCAGTTTGGAAGTCAAAAAACTCTTTATTTGATTATAATTTTCTCCAACTCTTTTCATATATTGTGAATTATTAATTATGCAGACTTATAATATTTTTTATGTAGTTTTCAAATATGAAAATTTTATTATAAAATATTCGAAGAATTTATATTTAAAATTAAGTCAAATAAAAAATTATTTGACCTCGAAACTAGTCAACATTCAAACAAATTGGGACAAGAAGTAGTAGTTAAGGTATACTTTATTACCATATATAGTATTAGGAATGACTGTGTACGTAAAGTTTCCATATTCACTCTTATACTCCATATTTCTTAAGTAGTTAATTAAGGTATTCTTTATTACCATATATAGTATTAGGACTGACTATGTAAAGTTTCCATATTCATTCTTATGTTTCTTCTCTATGTAAATACATCGTTTAATGTATCCTTGAGTTAGTGGGACGTAACTTTTACCATAACCTATATAAAGAGGTACCTTGATTGGCAAAAAGCAAAAGTTCTTAAATCCTGGTTTTTACTCATCTATTAGAAACCATATTTTTGTTTGAGATTTTCTCTTCAAGAATAAAGAGGGTCATTGTTCTTTTACTTTTTGTTATGTGGGGCTTGACCAATAGTTGTGCCATTGCTCATAGAATGACGATCATGAAAGAATGGCCACAAGTCCTTGATGAAAGGCGTTTTTTGAAAAGTAAAATTACACCATCTGGACCGTCTCATCATGGACATCGATCCACTCCCAACCTTCATGAAAGGCGTGTCTTGAAAATAAAATTCCACCATCTAGGCCGTCTCATAATGGACATCGTGGAATCGATATCTCACCGCTGCAACATGACTTCAACATACCCGTAAGATCGATGTCTCACCACTGCAACATGACTTCAACATACCCGTAAGATTCAGTTCCAACCTTCATCATGAAAGACGTGTCTTGAAAAGTAAAATTTCACCATCTGGGCCGTCTCATCATGGACATTGTTGAATCCCACCCGTCTAATCCAAATCTAACTTAACAGCGATAGAAGAAATTAAAATTCATATTTTATTTGCCTTTAGTATTTTACTTTAGTCGCGGTAGTGTTAGTGTCAATCTAGTATCATCAATTATGAAATGAATTGAGCACAATAATATAATAATAACTCAAAATAACTTGAAATCAACAACAATGAATTCAGCAAATTGAAAAAACACATACTAACTTGTTGTCGATAGAGGCCTGCTTGATGCAGTGTCCTAAGACAAAAATTCCCCCCCCACTTGTGCTGCAGTTTTACGGACGTCTGTCTAGAGGATACAACTATCTAAGTGAGAGTTCTAGCACAAGAAATTCACTTCTGGCAAATTTACTATATGTGTTCTTCAGAAACTTGTTTTTGAAGAAGAAGAAGTAGAAGTCACAATCTTAAATCATTAATTGTGAAAAAAACTGATTGATTGTAGTTTTTTCTGTCTTGTTGTGTATCTGTCTCTAACCAAGTGATCAACCTTCTTTATATAGAGTGGCATATGAATAGTTACAACCATGCATACCAAAGGTTGTAATTGTTCTGAAAAGTTGCAACCTTTGATTCAAATTTTCTGTCTGTTGATCACTTTATTTCTTCTTAATTCCATACAAGTTCCAAAAATACCCCACATTTTCTATTCAAACATCAACAATACCCCACATTTGGATAGAAAATAAGATAATAAGGAACTTTTCGTTATTTTTGAACAACGCGATATGACATGCATCAGAAAAGGTGTCTGGTGGACTTGAACCGTTCGTAGTGAATACCTATCGAATCTACTTTGTGAAATAGTGGACGAAATGTCTTGAACTATTCACGTTTTGTAGCAAATCAAGACAACAAGTATCACACAGATCATATCAACATATTTCAATTCTTACGGTTGTGTTCATTTCGGTCGTGAACAACTCCTTTTTCGTGAGATTTTCTAGAGAACGTAGCCATATCGGTTCTCCCAGATGCGACCCCACATCAATCTCATATAGGTAATACCAAACAAGAATAGTTCGTACTATCCCACCATATTCTTTTAGTATTATTAAGAATAAGATTCAGCCCTTAAAACATCAACGGATTAACACACTTAGTACACCATAGGAATGAGCATATGTGTGTTTTATGCTCCTTGAGTCTTCCCCAACTAGTTTTCCTATTGAACCTAAACCATGGGATCTCCAATTATGATAGGTTAGGTTTCCGCCAGTTAACGACTCATTGTGTTGGCTTTAAGCCCATTCCCCTCGATGTAAATATGACTTACTCTCTGTTAAGGCCTTTTGTCAAAGGGTCCGCTATATTGTCCTTTGATCTCACATAATCAATGGAAATAATTCCATTCTTTAGCAAGCTTCGTATTGTATTATGATGTCACCTTATATGTCTCGACTTGCCATTGTATAACTGATTCTTTGCCATCGTCAGGGCAGCCATACTATCACAATGTATGCAAATGGCCGTTACAGGCTTTGTCTACAACGGAATACCTCCTAGGAAGTTTCTGAGCCATTCTGCATCTTCGGCAGCTTTGTCTAAGGCTACAAACTCTGCTTCCATAGTTGATCGCGTATTTACCGTTTGCTTTGATGATTTCCAAGATACCGACGCTCCACCAAGTGTAAATACATAACCACTTGTGGACTTACTTTCCGACTGGTTGGACATCCAATTAGCATCACAATATCCTTCTAACACAGGAGGATATTTTGTATAATGCAATCCATAGTTCATTGTATGTTGTAGATATCGGAGTGCTCGTCTTAGTGCAAACCAATGATCCTTTCCAGGATTATGTGAGTATCGACTTAGTCGACTCACTGTATATGCTAAATCCGGTCTCGTACAATTCATTATGTACATCAAGCTTCCAAGAACTTGTGTATACTTCAATTGAGACACACTTTCACCTTCATTCTTCTTAAGGTGACTAGCGGGATCAAATGGTGTAACAACCGGTCGATCATCATAGTGTCCAAATTTTCTGAGGACTTTTTTAACATAATGGGATTGTATTAAGATGTAACCATCAGAATTCTTTTGAATTTTAATACCAAGAATGACATCCGCTATTCCCATATCTTTCATATCAAAAGTGGCATGCAACATCTTCTTAGTTTGGTTAATTACATCTTTAGCCGTTCCCATAATTAGCATATTATCAACATATAAGCATATAATGACACATGCATCTTTACATTGTTTAATGTAGACACATTTATCACATTCATTTATTTGAAAACCATTTGATAATAACGTATTATCAAACTTTTCATGCCATTGCTTTGGAGATTGTTTAAGTCCGTATAAAGACTTAATCAATTTACAAACCTTTCATTCTTGACCTTTAACAACAAATCCTTTGGGTTGTTCCATGTAAATTTCTTCATCTAATTCACCATTCAAGAATGCGGTCTTCATATCCATTTGGTGTATTTCCAAATTGTGAATCGCCGCTATAGCAATTAACGTTCTTATAGACGTAATTCTCATTACTGGTGAGTAGGTATCAAAGAAATCTACACCATATTTTTGTCGAAACCCTTTGGCTACTATACGAGCTTTGTATTTTTCTATAGTACCATCAGGCCTTAATTTCCGTTTGAAAATCCATTTATGGCCTAGTGGTTTTTGTCCCGGAGGGAGATCAACCAATATCCATGTATTATTTTGCCCAATGGATTCTACCTCACTTTGAATAGCCTCTTTCCAATAAGGTGCTTCAGATGATTCCATAGCAGCCCTGTATATTTGAGGTTCTCCTTCAACGGAAAAGGTCATGAAGTCCGGTCCAAAATCTTTGAAAATTTTCCCACGTTTACTCCTCGTGGTTCAGAGATTTTTTCTTGAAAAGATGAAGTAAGATTTTCATCATTATTAGTGTTTTGGTTTGACTCATCTTGAGGTAGTTTCCTTTTCTTATGATTAGGAACACTTTTATCCTTGTCTTTGTAAGGAAAAGTATCCTCAAAAAATTCCACTTCAGCAGATTCCATAAGTGTGCTTTTGTGAATACCTTCAACATCGGAATGATACACCAAAAACATATATGCTGCACTATTAGTGGCATGACCAATATATATGCAATCCACCGTTTTTGGTCCAAGTTTAGTTCTCTTTGGTAAGGGAACTTGAACTTTCGCTAGGCAACCCCACACTTTCATCCATTTGAAAGTAGGCGATCTTCCTCTCCATAACTCATAGGGAGATTGGTCATTTCTCTTTTGAGGAATTTTGTTCAATATCATATTTGCAGTAATTAACGCATCACCCCATAGACTAATGGGTGCACCCGAACTAATCAACATTGAATTCATCATATTCTTCAATGTTCTATTTTTACGTCCGGCAACTCCATTTTGTTTTGGAGTATATGGCGCAGTGGTTTGATGAACTATACCATGAGTAGAACAAAATTCTTTGAACTCATTTGATTGATATTCACCACCTCTGTCTGACCTTAGAATCTTAATTCTTTTGTCAAGTTGGTTTTCCACTTATGTTTTGTATGTTTTAAACATGTTCAAAGCATCATCTTTGATATGTATTAAGTATACATAACAAAATTTACTACAATCATCTATGAATGATATATAGTAATTCTTTCCTCCACGAGATGGGGTTGTTTGGTAATCACATAAATCACTATGAATTAAACCAAACACTTCATTTGATTTCACTACAGATTTATGAGGATGACTTGCATATTTTGATTCTATGCAAACTCCACACTTAGTCATTTTGTTCATAGAGCAATTTGGCAATATGCCTAACTTCACCATTCTTTGTAAAGAGCGATAATTAACATGGCCTAATCGTGAATGCCATAAAGAAGGGGAATCAACCATAAACATAGAAGCAGTGCTAGTGCCTGCATTTTCATTAATAATGGCAATTGCCTTAATAGGTACAACAGATAGTTTGAAGAGTCCCTCACTGAGGTAACCCTTCCCTACATACAACCCACCCTTGGTGAGTACAAATTTGTCAGATTCAAATACAATTTTGAAGCCCTTGTTTCTAAGAACAGGCCCAGAAATCAAATTCTTACAAATTTCAGGCACGTGCAACACATTAGTGAGCACAAAATCATTCTCGGAAGTGAGTTGTAAAGTCACCTTCATTTTCCCTTCCACTTTCACAGAAGCAGCATTCCTTACGAACAATGATTCTCCATCCTTGATGGCCTGGTAGGATGAAAACATATCCTTTTCAGAACATACGTGCATTGCAGCACCCGTGTCCATCCACCAATCGGTTGAATTTGTAACCAGATTTGCTTGAGCCGCCACAACCCCAATGAATTGGTTTTTAGTTTCAGCCCGATTGGATTGGTTGACATTATTCGAACCTCCAACACCACCACCTTGATTCTTGCGAAGGCGGCAATCTTTTGCTCTGTGTCCAGGTTTGCCACATACCCAACACAATCCTGGTTGTGGTTTCTTGAATGCATTGGTCCTTTGTGGGGCGAATGCATTCCTCCCGGTTGCAAAAGATGGCTTGGCACCATTAAATTTGCCCTTGTCTTTCTGAAACTTGGCCTTAGAAGCATTGCCTTCAACCATGTTTGCATTAGGCTCCAATAAAACATCATCTGCCTTTTCATTCTTCCGATTATCCTCTTCAACTCGAATTTTCAGAACCAATTGCTCAAAATTCATTTCCTCGGTTAGATGTTTAAGATAAACCTTAAAATCCTTCCATGAGGGAGGTAATTTCTCAATAATAGCACCAACAAGGAAATTCGGGTTAAGGCCCATACCTTCAACCTCTAACTCATGAACAATGATTTGGAGTTCCTCCACTTGCTTGACAACTGCCTTGGCATCACTCATCTTAAAGTTCAGAAACTTTCCGATGACGAACTTCTTGGAACAAACAACCTCAGTTTTGTACTTGTTCTCCAACGATTGCCACAACTCCCGTGCCGTTCTGAACGTGGAGTAGATGTCGTAGAGAGAATCATCCAAGGCATTGAGAATATAGTTTCTGCAAAGAAACTCCTGACTGTCCCAAGTTTGAATGTCTTTCAGCTTTTTCCGCATCAGTCGGAGTATTCTCCCCTTCTCCTTCTAGCAAAGCCATAGGAGCCTCAGCAATCAATACGTTTGCCACGTGAAGAGTTGTCAAGTAGAACAACATCTTCTGTTGCCAGCGTTTGAAATCAGAACCTTTGAATTTATCAGGTTTCTCAACATGGTTTTTCACCATTGACGATCCATATTGATTCATCTTTGCAAATTAGGAAATTGAATTCTCTGAAAAATTTTGCAACCTCAACAAATCAGGAAAAAAATCTTAATTTTTTTTTGAATAGTAATTTTTGTCTTAGATTGTTAGTGTCAATCTAGTATCATCAATGATGAAATGAATTGAGCACAATAATATAATAATAACTTGAAATCAACAACAATGAATTCAGCAAATTGAAAACACATACTAACTTAGTGTCGATAGAGGCCTGCTTGATGCAGTGTCCTAAGACAAAAATTCGCCCCCACTTGTGCCGCAGTTTTACGGACGTCTGTCTAGATGATACAACTATCTAAGTGAGAGTTCTAGCACAAGAACTTCACTTCTGGCGAATTTACTATATGTGTTCTTCAGAAACTTGTTTTTTAAGAAGAAGAAGTAGAAGCCACAATCTAAAATCATTAATTGTGAAAAAACTGATTGATTGTAGTTTTTTCTGTCTTGTTGTGTCTTTATTCAACCAAGTGATCAACCTTCTTTATATAGAGTAGCATATGAACAGTTACAACCATTCATACCAAATGTTGTAATTGTTCTGAAAAGTTAAAACCTTTGTGAAAAGTTGCAACCTTTGATTCGAATTTTCTGTCCGTTGATCACTTTATTTCTTCTTAATTCCATACAAGTTCCAACAATACCCCACATTTTCTATTCAAACATCAACAGGTAGAAGTTAATAGGTGGTGCGTTATGAGAAAAAGAATCCTTTAGATACTTATTTTCTTTACTAGTTTTTTCATGAGAGTAATCAAATTGTTCTTGCACACTTTCCATACATCTTACATCTCCATATGTATCATTGTTTTATTATTGTTACTGTTAGCTATATTTCTTTAATTCTGGCTTGTTTACGTTGTCGGTATGTTAAATCTGCCTCCTTTTAATCTTTATCCAGTGATAATCGTCTAATAATATGTATTTCAAGTCAAAATGGACTTAGTAAATTGTATAATTTACTATTCAGAGAACAGAATAAACCATAACCAACATAATTTCGAAAGAAATAACAAAACAGAGGATCAAATTTTCATTATGAATGTGGAAAAATCACACTGCTACAACATAAACCTTGGTTTAACCATACATAAAGAAGGACAGAAATAACATAAACATTACAGTAATTAGCTAATAACTCAGATTCAATTAGACACGGTTCCATTGACACAGAGCCATTCGCCCACAAATACTTTGTCGCAGTTAAGGTTTGGATTAATGCTACTGAAGTGTTCGGCTTTCAGATTAAAAATCTTGACAAGACTTTCACAAGTGTCGCCAGCTTCTGCTGCATATATGCCGTGACAGTCAGGAGTTTCAATATTTGTTCCCTTGAAAAACTCTAGAAAAAAATATATAAAAAAATAAAATATGTGAATTCGGAGATAAGCAAAAACATTTATGAAAACAAGTGGATATTCAAATAAATCTATACCTGCAAGATAATGATAAGAAAAGAGGACTAAAATTAAGTAACTGACGGAATATTTGTATGTCTTAACCATGATTGAATAAACAAACGTGTACCGGTGAATTTTAACTTGCTTTTAAAATTCTTGAGTGTCTAATGCTCTATTTGATTGTGTATTTATAGTACATATGAGTAAGAATCTCATTTGTTAGAGAAAAGTGTGGACTTTATGTTATGTGTAATATACTGGACATGTTTTTTCTTTTGTATTTTCCTTCTCAGCATTGTATGAAGCATGGTAATTTTGCCGACTGTACCTATTCAAATTTAAGTTATATGCTTGGAAGTTACTAAAAGAATTTCGAATCCAACAATATTGTTATAGAGAAATTCAACTGTATATGACATCGAAAGAAATAACAAAACAGAGAATCAACTTTTCATTATGAATGTGGGAACATCACACTGCTACAACATAAATCTTGATTTAACCATGCGTAATGAAGTATTTATATAGCGCTAAACATTGCTTAATTAGCTAATAACTCGAGGAGATATTGCCGCATCTTGATCTAGAGATGCATATAGTACTTAATTAGCATATTGAATCAAATTCAATTAGCTAGATATGGTGCCATTGGTACAGATCCATTCACCCACGAAAATCTTGTCACAATTAAGATTTGGATTAATATTAGTGAAATCTTCAGCTTTTAGATTGAAAAACTCGATAAGACTTTCACAAGTGTCGCCAGCTTGTGTTGCATAAATGTTGTGACAATCAGGATTTTCAATATTTGTTCCCTTGAAAAACTCTGGGCAAAAAAAAAATAGAAAAATAGAATGTAAGCTTAGAAATAAGGAAAATCATTGATGAAAGAAGTGGAAATTAAACTAAAACTATATACCTGCAAGCCCCTGATATGAAGTCAGAATGATAAGAAAAGAGACGACTAAAATTAAGTAATTGACGGAATAGTTGTTTGCCTTAACCATGATTGAATAAACAAACTTGTACCTGTGAATTCTAATTTGCTTATAAATTAAAAGTCTTGAATGATTAAGGCTCTATTTAATTGTGTATTTATAGTCCATATGAGCAAGAATAAGAATCTCATTTGTTAGAGAAAAGTGTGGAACTTTATGTTATGTGTAATGTACTGGACATGTTTTTTCTTTTGTACTTTCCTTCTCAGCTTTTATGAAGTATGGTAATTTTGCCGAATGTACCTGTTCAAATTTAAGTTATATGCTTGGAAGTTAAAAGAATTGTTCATGAAGAGTGAGCTTAAACTAAAATTAACTTAATTATTTTTGCCATGGACAAAAGGATATAAACATTTGACTCTTTCTCCTAATGAATGATAACCTCGGTCTGCCGATTATAGGGAATCTTTTAATTTGTGAAACAGTTCTTCCATCTTAAACATCTATGTCGGACACCACTGTATTTCTATTTATTTTTTCATTTTATCTGTATTAATTTGATTAGAACCGTATTCTAATACACCGACAAATAATAATTGAGTTGATTCTTGACTTAATCAATTTGTTATTGAACAAACTTTTTGATATAATCATCTACAAAAGCATCCAAATTGTCTTTTGAAGAATCAAGTTTGATCTATAAATATCTGTCTCAAAGGCAGTAATATCTTAATAGAATGGGGCTACTTTTCGTTTGATCACTTTGATTTATAAGATTTGTTAATAATTGTTGGCTAATGTTCAGCCACAAAAATATATTTTGTCCAATGAATCAATTTAACTTCAAAAGATATGGAATTTCACCCCTAAAATATGTTAGAAAAATGTAAATAATATTTCAAAAGGAAAGACTTGATCATTGGTAAAATATAAAAAAAATTCCTTTCTTAAAGAGAGTTTTTTTGAAGAACTTCTTATTAAGAATGAAAAAATACTTATCACTCCACATTGTTGATTTCTTTGAAGAGAATTGTTAGTGAATTAGTAAAACTAGTAAATAAATTAAATTCACACCTAACAGATCTAAAGGCAAAATGTGATGTTGGCTCTCGTATATTTCACGCCCTCCGGTGTGTGAGATATGAAAGTATATTTATGTCCTAGAGATAATTTGTAGTAGGACAAATGTATTTTATATACATTCATATTATTATTAATGGAGATTAATATTTTGGCATTTGCAATTATTGAATTATTATTTGATTGTTTGTAATTATTCATTAATGTACATCCCTTGAGCTTATGTTGTCATTAATAGAGTGAGATATTTTATGATAGATCGTAACTCTTAAAATAGCATCGACTAATGATCATCGAAAATGGGATATCGATGATATGTGATAAGTCGACATGAGGTCTGCATCACATCCTTAGAGGATGTAATATGTCTCACCTACTACGAGTAATGATTACTCGTGATGGACACATGGATACTTTGGAAGTATTGATATACCCTGCTGATATACTGTTTGTTATACTTGTCTAACGTATGATCAGCGTGTGGATATAGAAGTCCTTAGACTTGAGGTAAATACGCGCCTTATCTACAAAGTAATGTACTTTGATCCCGTCCTAAGCTCAAATGCCTTGTAGGTTGAGTACGGCTTGTATTGGGTACATTACGATGTGGATTGAAGGTGGTAGTTGAGCCAAGATTAGGATTCATTCCTCGAATGTATATTCGAGAGAACACTCGGATTCTCAGTGATATTAGGTTGACTAAGTCGTTGGCCAACGCAATAGACATATTTAGAATATGGTCTAGTCGTCAACTAATATAAATGAGATACAATGATTAAGCCATTTGGATAGACACTTGACAAATCCTAAGCTTGATCGGGTGTGTCGTGAATGAAAGGATTTATCTTACCACATAAAGGTTAAGTTTACTGGATTCGCGTAAACGTACTTCACATATTGAGTTCGTCTTCCGGCGCCGTCTAGGAGTTCCGCGTAGACCTTAATTTGATTAAGGTCGATATGAGAAGGCATGTAGGGTCACACTATGTCGGTTGTCTGTTTCGATCTAAGGATGTATTGAGAGAGTAATTAAAATGTTCGATTTGGAATCAAAACATTTAAATGAATAATGATTACAATAATTAAGTCAAATTGGATTTTGGATTTAATTAAGAATGCACGGAAATTAAATCGAGGCAGTGCAACTGCACGTCGAGCGTCGCGGCGCCCATACCCTAGGGCCGCGGCGCAGTGCAGGAATTCATCAAGCGTCGTAGCGCCCATACCCTAGGGTCGCGGCGCCTCTGCGTCGATTTTGGGCCAGTCCCATGGTCAAACTCTAATCCGGTTTTTTGACCTAATTTTCAACTATAAATAGAGGCATTCATTTTCATTATTCTACACTAATTTTCAGAATAACATTCTAAGCCTTAGAGACTTAGAATAAAATACTCTCTCGAACCTCTGTCAGATTTCCTAGCTTTTCGAAGGAGGAGTACATTGAAGCTTGGAGCTTGCAAATTGGAAGGGCAATCGCGTGTGCACCTAACAGTAGATAAAGACTCCAGATTATCTGGACTTGTAAGTAAATGTTTTATGTTACAAGTTTCATTGTTGTACAACCATACCAGAAATTATTGTTGGGGTAAGTAAGAAACAAATATTTTAAAACTTCCGTTGTGCCTTACTTATGTGATTTGTACCCAACAATTTCCTACAAGATATACACGAAACTTAATCCACATCACATTTTGGAAAAATATATTTTTAGCTTTTGGGACTTATATGAAAATATTCAAATTCAGCTTCTAGATTTAAACATATAAATGTCAAATGAGACATAATTTGAGATTCCTATCCGTTGAGCCCATTATCTTAATTATGACAATTATGTAATTTAATTATTACTTCTTATAGTCTTTATAGTGAAGGAGTGTCTTGGAGTAACTGATAAAGTTGCTGACATATGATCAAGAAGTCATAAGTTCAAGCCGTGGAAATAGTCTCTAGCAGAAATGCAAGATAAGGCTGCGTACAACAGACCCTTGTGATCCGGCCCTTACCCGGACCCCACACATAGCGGGAGCTTAGTACACCGGGCTGTCCCTTATAGTCTTTATAGCATATATAGTTATTAGTTACTAGAGCATTGCCTTTTGAGATATACACTGAATATAGAAAAACTTTGTTTTCTTCTCCTTATACGCTGGATTTTCATCTTTTACTGTTCTTTGTTCATGTTTTCCTATTTTATATTACAAAAGCTTATGGTATCTAGGAGGATAAGCCCATATTATCAAAATATTCTAAAGGAGGATGTTATTAACATGCCTCAAACTTCAAAATGAGTCATTTTCAATAGAGTAAACATTATATCGCATTGAACTCCTTATCATATAAAATACTTATATTTTACGTTTATAATTTTATGCAGGCACATTATAATTTCTAATATCTGATATACAACAATGGGATATGGAATTATCTTTCGCAATTTAACTCAAAAATGGAATTTGAGAAATTGGAAAACAGGATTAACCCCATCGGCATCCACTACCTAGCTAACGAATTCTAAATATTACAATGTTTACAACGTCAGTTTTTAGTTTTTGAAAAATTAAACAAAATTGTTTTCTTAACCATCTTTTTTGGGGAAAAAAAGAGAAGAAGAAACATTATGACGCGTGCGAACTTTGTGAGTTTTTACGGGAAAAAACGTTTGTTTGAGTTGTATTAGGTAAAAAATCAGTTTTGTAAAATTGCTCAAACACTTCAATTTTCTTAGAAATTGTTTTTATGTTTTTAAAATTTTGAGTTCGGAAGTTGTAAGAATATTTTACTCAATATTCAACTTTCAATAATGTGATAATTATACCACTATTACAAGCTAGAATCATGCTAGTGATATGATATGATGAGCCTAGAATAATCCTATCTAATCTATCAATATTAAGACTAATCTCTAGCATTATGCTATCAATATTAAGACTAATCTACCTACCATATACAAATGATATTACAATAATAATTATTAATATCAATATTAATAATTATTCTATCACTCCCCCGCAGTCGAAGCGGGAGGTAGGCGTATGCTGAGACTGTCCCGAAAATATTTTCAAATAATATAAGCGGAAGCCCCTTAGTAAAAATATATGCAATCTGATAGCGGGACGGGACATGCAAGACACGCACTTGTCCGCGAGCGACCTTTTCACGAACAAAGTGGATATCTAGCTCAATATGTTTAGTGTGTTGATGGTTCACTGGATTCCTTGAGAGGTAGATAGCACTAACATTATCACAGTATACCAATGTCGCCTTCGGAACCGGACAGTAGAGTTCCAGGAGAAGATTCTGAAGCCAACATGATTCATACATAACATTAGCAACCCCTCAGTATTTTGCTTTGGCACTAGATCTGGACAGCGTCGCTTTCCATTTTGAGGACCAAAATACCAAGTTATCGCCATGAAATATACCATAATCGGAGATGGAGCGTTTGGTATCCGGACATATGCCCCAGTTGGCATCCGTGTAGGAGACAAGTGTGGATGTCGACGCTGGCTATAAATGCAATCCATACTCTAGAGTACCCTGAATATAACGCACAATGCGTTTGAGAGCATGCATATGATCATCCATCGGATTATGCATGAATAGGCACACCTATTGCAGAGCATAAGAAATATCTGGCCTGGTGAATGTTAGATACTGCAGGGCCCCTGTCAGGCTGCGGTAAAGTATCGGATCGGCAAATGGCTTGTCGGAGGATGCACTCAATTTGGGTTTAGTGTCTACCGGAGTTGCCGACAGTTTACAAGAGGACATGCCAGGACGTTCAACAATCTCAGTTGTGTACTTCTTTTGGGATAAAAATAAATCACATGCATAACGTGTCACATCTATTCCTAGAAAGTAGTGTAGTGGCCCTAGATCCTTCATAGCAAATTCAGTTATGACATTATGGACTTGAGAAGAGCATCTAATGAGGCAGTTAATATAATATCATCCACATATAAGAGATGATAAGCAATATGATTACCCTGATAGTAGATAAACAGAGAGTGATCGGAATAGCTGTTGAAAACCCCAATATGGAAAACAAAAATCTGCAAATCTCTTGTACCAGGCCCGGGGAGCCTGTTTTAGCCCATATAAGAATTTTTTTAGAAAGCACACATGATTGAGGTACTTGAAATCCTTGTATCCCAAGGGCTAGTACATGTATAGGGTTTCATTTAGTTGTCCATAAAGGAAGGCATTTTTTAAATCCAACTGATGAAGTGGTCATGCCTTCAAGAGAGCCAGACTAAAGACTGTTCTGATAGTTGCTGGTTTAACCACCGGACTGAACGTCTCACCGCAATCCACACCAATTTGTTGTGTCTTCTCATCACCTACAAGACGGGCTTTATGCCTCTCAAAAGTACCATCAGATTTTTCTTTGTGACTGAAAATCCACATAGACCAAATTATATTAGCATTAGGGGGACGAGGTACCAACTCTCACGTCCTATTTTTAATAAGAGCATTAAATTTATCATCCATAGTCATTTTTCAATTCGGGTCATTGAGAGCAGACACATGATTACGAAGTAATGGTGATTTTGAGACTCTGGTGTGTAGGCTATATTTGGTGTTGGTTTAAAAATGTCGTATTGACTACGAGTGACCGGGCGTTGGGCTGAATTGTGGGGTGGGTTTTCGGGTCGAACAACACTGACTGGCAGTTGGCAGTGAATTGGGTCGTGGACCAAGCCACTGCCAGGCAGTGGAACTTGAGGTGTTGGTCCGGTATGTGGTATTGGGCTCAGAACAGAAGGAAGGCCCAGTGCGCTGGGCAGTGGTGTGTCGCGACTGTGCCATTGTTTCGGGGCCCAAGTCACCCAAAATATTTGGGCTGGCTGAAACAGTGGGTTCGGATGGGGACGAAAAAAATTGGGACAAATACGGGGGCAGGCCATCGTCTAGAAAATCATAGGTAGGGGATCCAGACTCATGCATTTTGGCAAATGGGAAATTTATTTCATAAAAAATTATGTGACGACTCACAATTATTTTATTGGAGGAGAGTTCGTAACATTTGTAACCTCGATGATTGGAGGGATATCCCAAAAAAATGCAAGGTGTAGCCCGGGTTTGAAGTTTGGTGATTGTGGTGGATGGAAAAAGAGGATAGCATAAGCACCCGAAACCCGTAAATGAGAATAAGATGGGTCCCGTAAATAGAGGATTTTTAGAGGAGCTTGATAGGACAAGTTTTTGTGAGGGAGTATGTTCAATAAATATGTGGTCATTTGTTGTGCATGATGCCAAAACGATAAGGGTAATGTTGCATGGGCAAGGGATGTTCGAACAATGTTATTGATGGTTCATATTTTTCATTCCGTCTTCCCATTTTGTGAGGATGTGTGTGGACATGAAAGACGAAAGTTTAAACCATTAGAGTTGCAAAAATTCCAAAAATGCCTATTATCAGACTCCCTACCATTATCACATTAAATATTTTTGATCTCCTGTTCAAATTAATTTCGGATGAATGCTCTAAATTTAAGAAATATGGTAAAAACTTATGATTTTTTAGATAAGGAAAATGTCCACAAAAATTAGAGTAATCATCTAATAAGAGCAAATAATATCTATGGCCCGAAGAGCTCAAAACGGGTAATGTCCAAATATCACAATGGATAATATCAAAAGACATAAGTGTGCATGAATTAGATAAAGCGAATGGAAATTGAACTTGTTTAACAAGTGGACATGAACGACACTTATTCAAGGTTCGTGTTTGAGTACATGAAATAAAATTATTTTGTTTGAGAGAGGCTAAAACAGGTGCCCCTGGATGACCCAAATGTTCATGCCATAACGAAGGTGCTAAAGCTGCAAAAATGGACGGTAACTTGGATTGTTGAATGAGTGATGTAATTGGATATAACTCCCCTTGACTATCACATCTCATTAGAAGCGTTCTCATCTGAAAATCCTTCACAGAAAATCCAAAAGGGTCAAAAGCAACAGACACCCAATTATCAGTAGTAAACTTTCTAATAGATATAAAGTTTTTAATTAATTATGGAGCATGAAGAACATTCTTTAAGGTTAGTGGTGGGTTTGGAAGGGGCAATTTAGTAGATCCATAACTTTGAATTGGAATAGAATGACCATTTCCGACAATTATACCATTATTTCTGCTCAAATTAAAATAGGATTAGAGATTACCTTGGGAGGACGTCATATAAGAGGTCGCTCCGGAGTCCATATACCAATTCACGTCGGGTGGGTTAAGTCCAAGAGTGTGCATTGCGGACTCAATATCGGTTGGGCTAGCCACTGCCGAATAGGCCTCCTGCTACTGTGTCGGCAGTGGTCCAAAAGTGTCTGGCCCAAAACTACCACTGTTGCTACTATTCCTAGGCCCAAAACTGCCTGGCCCAAAATTGTGTGGACTGCCAGTGGCCTGGCCAGAAGGCCTTTGACTGGGCCTGGCCCAGTTGCTCGACGGGAATGTGCACGGTGGCACAGCCCAAGGCCACTGCCAGGCCCACAGAGCTGGTCCGCCGCGGGGCTGCCACTGCTGGCCGCCGGTACTGTTTCGCTATCATTTCCTCCGCCATCGGAATTTTGGTGGCCTCCATTTTTGTTATTTTCGCGATTTCCACCCTAATTTTTACCACCATTTCGTCCTTTTGTCCCTGATTTTGTTGTATAGATTCAAAGTTGGTAGTACCTTTATTTATTTGGGTGGCAATCATGGCGGAATTTGAGACGGTTGCGGCCTTTTGGCGAAACCCGCTTCTTCAAGAATAAGCATTGAATGGGCTTGGTAAAAAAGTGGTAGAGGGTTGCTTTATCGGATGAGCGTTCCCTCGCCACTATATGCGTCGGTAAGGTCGGCAACCAATTGTAGAACCAATCATTTGTTGGTAACCGGCGAACCAACATTCTTGAGTTGATCCGACAAAATTTTGAGGCGTTGACAATACGCTGACGCATTCGGAAAATCCGTCATGTCGATGGTGGAGAATTCTTGCTCCAACGTGACGGCTCGGAAATTTTTATTTTCTTGAAAAATATCCCGCAAGCGATTCCAGACCTCCATTGGCGTAGAATCGGATTCCATTATTGTGTGCAACAAATCACTAGAGATAGTTGCATAAATTCACGAAAGAACTGTGGCATCAAGAGTTACTCAAAGTTCTTTTTTATCGTCAGTTTTTAATGCCTTTTGTTTGCCTTTTTCCGGTGGGATTATGTGATGAATAACCCAGTGGGAACGACAACAAATTTTAAAGAGCTCTGCCCAAGTTGCATAATGAACATTTTTCATCTCAAGAGTGACGGAAATATGCGTTATGATGTTAGAGACGGCAAGAGCGGGATGAAATGTGGATTTGTAGTCAGACATTGTTGACCGAAAAATGAAAAGAATAATGGAAAAACAAATAAATGGGGTGGTGTCGTCCGGTTGTGATGGAGGTTGAAGGTGGCCGAAAATTTGGAAGAAAATTATTTAGGGTAGGATCTTTTCCCTAATCTTCTGATACCATGTAAGAATATTTTTCTCAATATTCTACTTTCAATAATGTGGTAATTATACCACTATTACAAGCTAGAATCATGCTAGTGATATGATATGATGAGCCTAGAATAATGTTATCTAATCTATAAATATTAAGACTAATCTCTAGAATCATGCTATCCATATTAAGACTAATCTACCTATCATATACAAATGATATTATAATAATTACAATAATAATTATTAGTAACAATATTAATAATTATTCTATCCGTTCTTGAGAAAACTTAAGTACTTCCCCATTTGTTTGGTATATAGTTTGACCCAACAATTTTTTAAAAAGAAGAACATTTTAAACATGACGTTTATGTCACAAGTCAATTCTTGACAAATAGCAACATGAGAAGGAACAGCTAGATTTATTTTTGCTATTGATCACTGATCAGTAAACAAAATACAAGTCATAACCCACACAACCTCAAAAAAGACAAACGATTAATTAACTGATCTCCTTTAACATCACTTGATACAACATAACCAAAGAAATTTCTTGGTTTAACCGTGGACAAATTAAAGGGATACAGATATTAGTAGATCTCATTACTCAGAGATTTAATTTGCATCAAAGACTAGAGATGCATACACTTAAAATCTAGTACTTCAATATATTGATGGTCATCATGACTTGGATTCAAGTAGATAAGGTTGCGTTGAGACAGAGATATTCACCCACGAAAAGATCGTCACAGTTAAGATTTGGATTAAAAGTATTAAAGTCTTCTGCTTTCAGATCGAAAGACTTGATAATACTATTGCAAGTGTCACCAGTATCTACATTATACAGCCTACAAGCTTGAATAGACTGAAACTTTTCGTCATTAGACGCTGGAGAAAACAAAGCATAAAAGGAAAAATTAAAACACATTAATTATGTAACAAATAAAATTTATTATGCAATGAATTAAATGTTCATACTGAGAAGTACTCGTCCCAGGGATGGAGTCGCAATGAGAAGAAAAGTGAGAACTAAGGCTACGTTCGAGTAGCAGTTGACCAAATTGTTGCTAGCCTTGACCATGATTAATTGAAAAACTTAATTGCAGAAGTGAACTCAAAGTAATTGCTTTTTTGCTTTTATAAGTTTTTTTAGTGTAATAATTTGGTGATATCATGTGTATTTATAGGACATACAAATCTTACAAGTAAGAATAAGAATCTAATTTGTTTGATAATTGAGTGGATTCTATGTTGTCATTTCCTTCTCAACATTTACCAATCAGGGGAATGTTGCCAATCGTACTTGGTCAAAGCGAGATGCTTATAATTAGAGGAACGATTTCAGTTGAGCAAAAATTGAAAGGATGATGTAAGTTTCCGCAGTGGATAAAAGCATTAAAAAAAAAAAATCAACTCTTTCGCTTAGGAAGTATATCATTCTTATTTTGCCGATTATGGGGAATCTTTTGGTGATTGAAGGAATCATTCCACCCTCTCTAGTTTCATCTCTTTATTAATTCGTAAACAGTTTAATTTCTCTATTGACATTGAACCATTATGCATAATTTTACATCATCAGGTTAAGTTGCCGGTAGTAACATATTATAGTAAGCCTAATGTTATGATATAGACAATAAGCATTAGTAGTACATAGAGGGGGGTTGTGCCTTACCTCTTGAGTATAATTTGTTGGTTACAATGGTGCAGAAAATGGAAATAAGTAACTGTTAAGTATTACAATAAATTGAAATTACAATAAACTTGAACAAGAAACTTGAATAGTTTTTGGTATGCTGAGTCGAGTGATGACACTCTGTCTTTAAGACAAGATTGCCCCGTATGTATCATTTCTACGTCCTGGACAATTGTCTCCCAAGATAAAACATCAACTGAACAATTGAGCAAAGGAAACTCAAATGCTACCTTGAAAAATTTTTGAGTAATGAAATGATGCTAGAAGATAGTGGGAAGAATCTGATTCGTTTGTATGTTTATGTGTGTCTCAACAATTGTGCAAAGGCTCCTTTATATAGTTGAAGGAGAGGCTTACCAACTGCCCACATAATTGTTGTTACTGACCAAGTAATGACAATTATGGAGGTAGTAATTCACCAAAATAAATGGTGAATTGATGTGCAACGAATTGGCTATTAGGGAGAGTAATTCAGCCAAAATAAATGACTAAATTGAGTGCAAATTAAGGTTGGTTGACGTTCCAAAAACCAACTGCAAAGTTCTCTTTGATTTACTGGAAACTCCAGGGACCAAACTGTAAATCCGAAACAATTCTGGTCCAAAAAGATAAACCTGTGGCCCGAAACCGAGACCGGACGGGCGGCGCGCGTGTGGGCTTATCCTCGAACCGAAGCACATCTAGGTCCTCCCTCCTTTAAACACGTGGGATACCCTTGGGGTTCCAAACCCCAAGCCAACTTTGAGACTTATAAACTGAACAAATCTTTCTTCCCCCACCGATGAGGGAGAATTGGTCTAAATACCATATTTTTCCACGCTTCAAACACCTCACTTCGTGGACCAATATCTCTTTCATTTCTCAACGAAATTTGACTATCTTGGCCCTACGGTCATCTACTTACTTAGTAGATTATGCACGTGTGAAGAGCCGAATTCTCCAACATGCGGAACACTAGTGTTTAAGCCATTAAAATTGATTGGACGCAACTCCAGCCAAACACAAATTTCCAACATAATTTTGGAGTGAAAATTCTAACTAATCAAAAGACTTGAGTCATATTCGGCCACCTAAATTTGTCCACAGAATTCACATGCCTTAACACAGACATACCTATTGAACACTTTAACTATTCAAAAGTCGTTCCTATTAGACTCAAAATGCTGACATGGCAAAAAACGTATTGTTCACTGTCTTTCAGCTCATAAAACAATCCCAACACTAATTTTTCATTTTCCCCCAACTTATACACCTAAATAGCTAGTATAACTAAAATAATCCAAAAAGGAAAAAAAAACAATTAATTAAAAGAAAAAAGAGAAAGACAAGTCGTCGTCTTCTTCTTCTTCAGTCCATCCCTCCCCTGCAACTATTCTTTCCCATCCCTCATCCCCCTGAAATTTTTTACTGTGTAAGAGGCACAAGTAATAGGCGGCAGATAATACTTGTATGGGATTCCTCTCATAATTTGTAATGAACCAAATTCTAAACAGAAACTCACAAATCTATTCCAATAACACAGTGGCGATACAATAGAAATTCTGGAAAATAATAATAAGAAAATGACTGAATTAACAGATAGTAAGAACTAGAAAGAGATGAGAAGCCAGAAACTAGAAAGGGACGAGAGAATATAGCTTCATAATCGCTTCTTTCAAATACTTAATCCTTTTTAACTTGTTCTTAGTTGGGCCTGAATCCCAAATCAACCTTTGTGAAGCACTTTTGATCCTATTGCTGCTTCTTGGCCCGATAACTACTTCTGTGACATAACATAATTTGCCAAGTGGAATTGGCCGAAGTCCCAACTGCCCTATTTCTCTCTCTATTTCGTTTACCATTTCTTTTCCAGCAACTTTCCAAGTTTTTTTTTTTGGCTTATTGAACAAATGCTTTATTTATTTACTCAGACAAACGCCCTACATTAATATTTTCATTCACTAAAAGTCGTTAGTATTTCTCGCCTAACTCTCCTGTTTTTAATATTCTTACACTATAAAATTAGTTCGCTCTCTTAGTAATTCCATCATTTTGTAAAGATACTTAAACCCATCAAATAATCCCCGTAAAAAAAATATAAAAGGAAAGAGCGCATCAATAATCCAGACAAATAATTACGTAAGTTTTGACATTATTTTCATGAAACCCTAAAAATGAAAAAAAGTCATAAATACCTACATAAAGCACATAAATCTTCTGCCTCAATTTCTATGATTTTTTTTATTTTCAAAATTTAAATTATGTGAACTTTGAGTAATATTTTAGAATGTATTTTTTCATCATATTCACATGAATAAAATTTCAACTTATGGAGTAGTATTTTTGTAAATTGTAAAGCTTTTGAATATCGAAATATTAATCTTAAATTATTGAGTTGATTTTAATCCAATTTAGTTTCAAAAAATTAATTAAATTAAGTTTCGATAAATGAAAATTATCACATAAATTGAGACAGATAAGTGAAAGATACTCCATTTAGATCAGTTTTAGTCATGCATTTTTTTCACTTATTTAAAATATCTTTCATTAATTAATTATGAAAATATAAATTTCAGAAAATTAGTAATTCTTTCACAGTGTCTTAGTGTGCTATTTAAAGTTTTGTAATTAAATAATTATGAAAATATAAATTTCAGAAAATTAGTAATTCTTTCACAGTGTCTTAGTGTGCTATTTAAAGTTTTGTAATTAAATGACCTGTATAGAGTATAAACAAACTAAAAAAACAAAAAAGTATGTTTTGTCAAGCTTTAGCTAAAAGGGGAAAAGTAATTAAAGAGTGTTTGCGTAAGTTATGGGTGGGAGTCCGGAACTTAAGTGACCCCCAAAAAAAAGAAGAGAATCAACAAAAATATTTAAGAAAAAAAAGTTATCAAAGTACTTTTTGCGCAACAAATTATTGAGCAAAAGAATTTGTTGCGTAACAGGGGGTAAAATATTCATTTTCTAACACTTGATATTATTTCAAAGGATAAAATTCACGTTTTTTCATACTTTGATCATAGATTAGTCATGTCTCAAGACTCTGGAACGTCAATATTTTATATAGAACTTGATACTTTTTTTATGCGAACAATAATATAGGCTCAATACATCAAGGATACATAAACGTTCGGATCATCATTTTAGGGATTTTAAAGCGCCCAAAGTAAGTTTTTTTTTGGAAACATGTTATCATTAGGTTTAAGAGTTTTATTTTTTGGAAACATGTCAAGATTTGTTTTCCTAATTAATTTGCAATTGTTAATTGAGAGTTAATGTAGGTAGAAGAATAATTGTGAGTTAATTGTTTCATGTGTTAAATAGGATTAAACATCATTAATATAATTTTTTGATAAAGGATTAGTTAGATAATATATTTTTTTGTTAATTATAGTTAGAATTATATTTCATTAGCAATTATTAATTAGTAATAGTTAATCCTTAGTTTAGAATTAAACATCATTAATATAATTTTTTGATAAAATATTAGTTAGTTAATATAATTTCACGATAAAAGACTAGTTAGTCTTCCCGTTAAATAGTTCAGTTATTTTATATATATTATTAGTTAAGTTATTAATTATTAAAGTAATTTTTAATTATTCATACAAATATAATTCAACATAATTGTTCTAATTCACAAATTTTGAATAAATGTTAAACTTCAAACTTATCATAAAATGAACAACGAATGATAAACTAAACCATTAGTTTATTATTAAATATCATTATTATAATTTCCAAAAAAATTAGATAGGTAATATAATTTCTCAATAAAGGATTAGTTCGTTAATATATTTTTTATAAAGGTTAAGTTAGTTAATACTATAATTTATCGATAAAGGATTAGATAACTAATATTACATGATAATGAATAATTTAAATATTGTTTGTACATATACGACACCTCCATGGATCCCAACGTTCACCTGGGGCCCATCGATAGATCAGTACTTAGTCTACGGGATAATCATACGTACGAGCTATTATGGATTGGGCAGATACATATGGAGGCGTTGTTCCATCCCCAGTGAAAAATGTGTGGGAGCTTTTACAGGATCAACCCCAGATCCCCGCATCTTAGAGATATTGTATCGGGATGGTATCTATCATTGCGTCGTTGTTGATCGGGTACAACATGATCAGGATCTTGTGACGGCCATGGTTGAGCAATGACGGCCAGAGACTCATACCTTTATCTCCACATTGGTGAGGCCACGATCACGCTTCAGGATGTAGATGTCATATTTCCCGAACACATCGGATTCCCACATGAGCTTAGAGTATTTAGTTTTTAGATGAACTAGACCGATTGGGAGAGTACATCTGGGGAGGTGCTAATTTGGCATTCCTCTACCGATGTCTATGTCGAGAGTCTATTGGCAATAGCAGTGATATCAGTGGATTTTTTTGCTCCCCTCCCGGTAATATTTATTTCGCTTTCCAATTAACAATTAACTCACAATTATTCTTCTAACTACAATTAACTTACAATTAACAATTGCTAAATTAATTAGGAAAAAAACTCGATATATTAGAAATAAAGTTATGCTTTGACTAAAAAATAACACGCTTAAATAAAAATTCTAAAATATAAAATACTTAAACCTAATGATAACAAGTTTCCAAACAAAACTTACTTCAGACACTTTACAACTCCTAAAACCACGATCTCAACATTTAGGTATCCTTGATGTATTGAGCCTACATTATTGTTCGCAGAAAAAATATCAAGTTCTATATAAAATATTGACGTTCCAGGAAATTAAGACATGACTAATCTTTGGTCAAAATATGAAGAAAAAAAACGTAAATTTCATCATTTGAAATAATACAAAGTATTAAAAATAAAAATAATACCCCCTATTGCGCAATAATTTATTGCGCAAAAGGTACTTTGATAACGTTTTTCTGAGATATTTTTGTTCCTTCTCTTTTTTTTTGGGTCACTTAAGTTCCAGACTCTATGGGTGGGGCCGTGGGATATAGTGTGTTAAAAGTCATCATCAGCTTAATATCCAAGACAATGGATGATCAATCTACAATGGTCAAGTAGTTCTAGAGAGTTGAAAGAAGAACTTTAGGATGAAAGTTCTAGAGTAGAGTCCAGAAAGAATAACTCTAGAAATAAATAGAAGAGTGATTCTAGAAAAATGTAGTGAAAATATTCTAGAATAGAGTAGTAATTAAGTATCCTAACTAGATTTCCATCACCACCTAATTAAGTGAGTAAGATGTTCTCAAGAAGTGAGAGCAAGTCCCAAGTGTACATCCAAAAAGTGTCCAAGTGAGTCTAAAGTGTGTGTAAGCTAAAGTGTGAGTGTCAAGTGTTGGTAAAAATAAAAGAGTAAGAACTTGGTATATATTATGGTCAAGTTATAGTGTTCAAGTCTTGGTGTAATTACTTTCACAATAATAAAGTAATTTCGATTTTCACGTGTTGTGTTGTCTAACAAGTGGTATCAGAGCCAGGTTGGTTCATACCAAAGAGTCGTTTGTTGAGTTTCTTAGAGTGTTCGTGTGTGGTTTAGTACTACAGAGCTTGTTGTCGAAATCAATCTTTCTTGGTAAAAATAGAATTTTAGCCAAGACATAATGGGTGACCTTCAAGTGGTCGGTGGAATCAAGAAACATGGTTGATGCATATAGAGGAATATCTCCAAGTCCAAGACTTGTGGGAGATCGTTGGTGGCAATGAGGTCACACAACCATAAGACGCAACCGCTCTGAAGAAATAGAAGATTAGAGCTGGCAAAGCCATGTTTGCGATTCGGACCACAGTTGAAGATGAAATGTTGGAGCACATCAGGCCGGCTAAGACACCGAAGGAAGCGTGGGATACTTTCGCAACATTGTTCACCAAGAAGAATGATACAAGACTGCAGTTTCTGGAAAACGGGCTTCTTTCTATCAGACAACGCGACATGACGATCAACCAATACTTTACCAAGGTAAAATCTATTTATCGTTAAATTTCTGCATTAGACTCTGCTATTGGCATGTCAGACGCTAGAATTTCATAGATTAAGGCAAGAATATAGAAATTTTATTACTGCAATACAAGGGCCAACCTTCTCTTGTTGAATTAGAAAACTTGCTAGATGACCAAGAAGCGTTAGCTAAGCAAATATCTGGAGTCTCATTAAAGAGTGACGAAGAAGCACTCTATAGCAGTGATAAGAAAGGTCGATCCCGACCAAATGCTCGTAGAAATTCTAGAAAATATGATAACAAGAATAATCATCATGGAAGCTCTCAATCAAGGGGAGCTCAAAAGAAAGACAACTGGGGTGGTCAGTCAAAGAATAACAATAAGTTTGATGGAAAATGTTATAACTGTTGAAAAAGGGGACACATGGCTAAAACTTGTTGGTTCAAGAAGAACACTGCAAAAAGCAAAGCAGCCATGTCAAATGCAGGAAAGATAAGCAATGAAGAGTGGGACGCTGAAGCATCTTTCAGAGTGGAGGAAGAAGAATTAGCTCTGGCAGTTACCGTTCCTGAAACTATCGACTACAATAATGATTGGATAGTTGACTCTGGCTGCTCAAATCATATGACAGGAGATAAAGAGAAGCTACAGAACATGACCGAGTACAAATGTGGTCGTGTGGTGGTGACAACCAATAACTCAAGACTACCAATCGCTCACGTCGGAAAAATAACAAGCATGCCAAGATTCAGTCTGAAAGAGGTTTCACTCCAGGATGTCTACCATGTACCTAGGATGAAGATAAACTTATTATTAGTAGCGCAACTTACGACATTAGGACATCATGTCGTATTCGGACCTCAGATGTTAAGATCTACCAAGATCTTGAAATCTCTGGAACACCAATGATAAGAGGACGACGCTTAGAGTCTGTCTATGTAATGTCAGCAGAGTCAGCTTATGTAAACAATACTCGAAAGAACGAAACAACTGATTTGTGGCATGCAAGACTTGGACATGTAAGCTATCACAAACTCAAGGTGATGATGAAGAAATATATGTTGAAAGGTTTTCCTCAACTCGAGGTCAGAACAGAGACCGTTTGTGCAGGCTGCCAATATGGTAAGGCACATCAGTTACCGTATGAAGACTCAAAGTTCAAAGCCAAAGCATCATTGGAGCTGGTCCATTCTGACATATTCGGGCGAGTCAAGCAATCATCTATCAGTGACATGCAATACATGGTTACATTCATTGACGACTTCTCACGGTATGTATAGGTTTTCTTTCTAAAAAGAAAAATCTAAAACTTTTTCAAAATTTAAAAAGTTCAAGGAAATAGCGGAAGGAGAACTCGGCAAGAAAATTCAATGCCTCCGAACAGACAACGAGAGGTGAATATACATCAAATGAGTTCTCTCAGTACTTACGAGAATACCGCATACGCCATCAATTCACATGTGTAAATACGCCACAACAGAATGGAGTAGCTGAGATGAAGAATCGACATCTTACAGAGATATGTCGAAGCATGCTACATTCGAAAAATATTTCAGGAAGATTTTGGGCAGAAGCCAAAGGAAATGGTGGAAATGCTGCGATCCAACAACTGGAAAGTGTTATACATCAAGAAATGTGGTATTCGATGAAGCAGCATCATGGTGGTCACCTCAAAAGAAAGAGTTACCAGATTCCAAGGAAATAGAAGACAATTTGCAAAAGAAGATGGGGGAGCAAATTATTGAAGTACATCCAAGTCCAGAAAATGAACATAAAGATCAAAGTGAGGAAGAAAATACCGAGGACGAGGCAACACAAAATCCATGGCAAACAAGCATGCATCAAAGATTAGAAGACCGTCAACCAGAAGGAGTAAGCCCACAGCCTCAGAGATCGACAAGAGTTCGAAAGCCAAATCCCAAGTACGCCAATGTTGTTGTAGCTGAAGAAGAGTTAGGGATGCAAAAATAAATTAAGTTGGTGCTGAGGGGGAGTGTTAAAAGTCATCATCAACTTAATATCCAAGATAATGGATAATCAATCTTGAATGTTCAAGTAGTTCTAAAGAGTTGAAAGCAGAACTTTAGGATGAAAGTTCTAGAGTGGGGTCTAGAAAGAATAACTCTAGAAATAAATAGAAGAGTGATTCTAGAAAATGGTAGTGATTAATATTCTAGAACAGAGTATTAATTAAGTATCCTAACTAGATTATTCCATCACCACCTATAAATAGAGGTGGTGTATTTGAGTTGTAATTAAGTGAGTAAGAAGTTCTCAAGAAGTGAGAGCAAGTCTCAAATGTGCATCCAAAATTTTTCCAAGTGTGTGTAAGCTAAAGTGTGAGTGTCTAAGTGTTGGTAAAAATAAAAGAGTAAGAACTTGGTGTATATTGTGATCAAGTTATAGTGTTCAAGTCTTTGTGTAATTATTTCACAATAATAAAATAATTACGATTTTCATGTGCTGTGTTGTCTAACATAGTGAGGGTAACCTGAAGAAGGGATGGTGGATAAAGAGAGAAGGAGAAGTTATAATGGAGTGAGACCCATAATGTGCACTTGTCAATTAATGAAAATTCGCACACAACTATTACATGACATGCCTCACCCACCTTAAATTTTTTACATTCCCCTCATCTGTTCCCCCCCCCCCCCCCCTCTATCTGCAATAATTCTTCTTCTTCTTTTTAGAAATTTATTTATGTTTATCCATCAGAAAAAAGAAATCGGATCTAAGTCTCAAAAGAATTCCGGCAAAGTTTCATATTTTCCGACAAGAATGATATAAATTA
Source organism: Anisodus tanguticus (assembly GCA_034509755.1). Taxonomy (NCBI): domain Eukaryota; kingdom Viridiplantae; phylum Streptophyta; class Magnoliopsida; order Solanales; family Solanaceae; genus Anisodus; species Anisodus tanguticus. Next base: position 18,618,311 of record CM067551.1, on the reverse strand, counting down.
ATCATTTTTTCTGGTGAAAGTCTGTTCTTGCTCCTTGTAACTGTGGAATATGGGATGGGGAAGATAATTATTAGCTTGGGAAGAAGGTGAAATGGGGATGGCAATGGGTAGGAATTTCGCCGGCGCGAGGGAATGGAGTTTGATGGTGAAGAAGAAGAAAGTGAGTTGGGGGTGGGATTGTTTGGGTTAATTCAAAAAAATAATTTTTTGAATTTAAACAGAGTAACTTTTTTTTTTAAAATGGGATCTAATTGCCACATGTCAGCATTTGATTCATCCTCTATTAAAATATTTGTGTGTGAGCTACAAGGACCTAATTTTTCTATCAGATTGTCATTTTATGTTTAATAGGAATAAATTTATTTAATATTGAAGTGTTCAATCAAAACAAGCATAAATTGAAGTGTTTATGCGAAATATGTGGACAAATTTAAATGACCGCACGTGACTTAAGCCTAACTAAAAAGAGTACTAAAGAATAAGGAACTCTCCTATACAAAAGGTGAATGGTGAGGAGAGAATCCGCTATGAATTTTTTCTTATTTTATTGCTTGATTGTTCACGCAGTAATCAAATTGATCTTACGAATTTTCCATACATCTCCATACGTTTCATCGCTTTATTTTTGTAAATTAATCATGTTGCCTATGTTTCCGTGGAAGTGTTTAACTGCAAAGCCATTTTTAATTCATATAGTTTACCTTGTTAGAAAGAGAAATAATAAATGACAATTTCAAATAAAATTCACGAATGAACTGGCCATTGTCCAAAAAAATGTACTTTGAGAACTTGAATTAGATTATGTAGTATCATGCCAAGTTATTAAATTTAGATTTGCTAAAAGTCAAGTCTTCGACTACTATTGTCATGCCAAGTTATTAACTTTTCAGTCTTTAAAACCACTTCAAAGCCAATATGAAATGTAGTTATCTTGATAGGAATAAAGTCAAAGTTTTCACATCCTGTATTTAACATCATCTTTTAGAAACCATATCTCTGTCTAAGCATTGTGAGAGCTGGTCTAATTAAATACATAAAAACTTTATCATTATTTCTCCTGCTATGATAATATGTCTATTCCGCACTCATGTGCTAGGCCACAAATCTAACACATATTTTTTGTGATTATGATAAAGCTACTATTGGGATACAATTGTTGCAGGGAACGGAAAGTAAGTAACTATTACAATAGTAAGAAAGGATAAACTAAATATTATAATAAACTGGAAATCAAGAACTTAACAAATTGTTTGTGTGATTTGCTGAGTCGAGTGTTGACACTCTGTCTTTAAGACAAGATTGCCCCGTATATCTCCTTTTACGGTGTTGAGCAATAGTCTCTCAAGATACAACAACAACTTTAACAAGTGAGCAAAGGAAACTCAAGTGTTACTCTTGAAGAACTTTGAGTATAGTAACTTTGCTAGAGAGGAAGAATATGAATTCAGAAAATCTGGAATATTTTCTAAGTGTTGAGTGTTGTGTTCAATTGAGTCAAATGCCTCAATTTATAGTGTAAGTAGAAGACCCCTCAACTAGCCAACTAATGACCTTCAATAGCCATGTAATGGCACTTGATTGAGGGGTTACATTCAGTCAAATAATGGTTGAATTCATGTGTCATGTAATGGAGAATCAATGCTCCAAAACCAGCTCAAAGGTCAGATTTTTCCAACTTCCCGTCCCAGCAATCTGCCTCCGAAGCGCCGCGGCTCTGTGAATTAGCGCCACGGCGCTGCGGCTACAGTGATTGGCCAACCAATTAGCGTCGCGGGGCTGCATGGGAGGTGCCGCGGCTCCGATGGTGTGGCGTCGCGGCCCTCCACGGCTCCGTGGCGAAATCCGACTCGTTTCATCTTACACTTCTTCCTTCGTTTACCAACGTGTAATACTTTGTCATTTGGCCAATAACCGTCCATAATTATATGTCTCAAACGTATTACATACGTACCAATATCTCTTTCACTAATGAAATTTGTGATACTTGGCACTACGTGTGCACGTGTGTGGAAATGACGTTTCCGATGTGCGGGCCCCAATTGTTCGAGTCATAAATTAATGGGATATACTTAATTCCACATTTAGTAAATTTCCAACAATCCCCTCTTGAAAGTGATTTTGGCGCACACACTTGGTGCCTTTTTCAACAATCTTTTAGCGGACCGATGTTGCATCTGAATAGGTAGAAAACGCTTTGAACCTTCCATAGTTGAATACCATCGGACTTACTTACTGCGCGGTGAACGTGATGTCTTGAACCGTCAGTGTTTAGTGTAAGACAAGTCAACGGTACCAACACAACAACTTTCTCTACTCAGTTCTTCGTAATATTTTGTCCGTTGTGGCCGTGGACACTTCTTGGATTCTTAAGTGCGTTCAATTGAGGCGGCCTGTCCTCGCACTTAAATAGGTGGTCTCCTACAAGGTATCCTGATATACCCCACTTTACAAGTGTTAGGAACCATTAAAATTTTCCCCAAACCTAACCTCAATCGGTGAGGATCATTAAAGGTTTTGGAAACTTAACCTTCACCCACACTGCAGATAGCACTTATAGTCTATCGCGGGAATGGCTTTGGATTTGGTGTTTCTTTGCTGAAATCACTATCCGATGTGCTCCACTTCCACCGAAGCGATCAACTAAACCTTTACAGCTTAGTTTTCCCATTGAACCTAATTCCTGGGATCTCCAGTCAGTAAGGTTGGGTTACCACCATATTGGTCCTTATACTTTAGGTTTTAAGCCCATTCCCCTAGACAGGCAGAACATCTAATCCTTGGGTAAGCCCTTTGTCAGTGGGTCTGCTATGTTATCCTTTGATTTTATGTAATTAATGGATATTATACCTGTGGTGATCAGTTGCCTAACGGTCTTATGTCTCCGTCGAATATGACGAAACTTGTCGTTGTACATAGAACTCCTTGCCCTTCCTAGAGCCGACTGGCTATCGCAGTGGATCATTACAGAAGGTACGGGTTTGTTCCAACAAGGAACATCCTCTAAGAAGTCGTGAAGCCACTCAGCTTCTTCTTCTGCTTTGTCTAAAGCGATAAACTCTGATTCCATCGTGGATTGGGTGATGCAAGTTTTCTTAGAGGATTTCCAAGACACAGCTCCACCACCAATTGTAAATACATACCCACTGGTGGACTTGGTGTTCTCTATGTCAGATATCCAGTTTGGATCACTGTACCCCTCTAGTACAGCTGGATATCTCGAATAATGCAACTCGTAAATTAGCGTGTCTTTTAGGTATTGTATTACCCGATTCAACGCCTTCCAATGATCATTACTCGGATTACGGATGAACCTAGCCAACTTGTTAATTGCATAAGCAATATCAGGTCGGTGCAGTTTGTTATGTACATCAAACTACCAATCACATGTGCATATTGCTCCTGGCATATGGGTGCACCACGAGTTTTATCAAGCTTTTAATTTCTATCCATTGGTGACTTTATAGGCGAACAGTCAAACATCTCGAACTTTCTCAAAACATCCTCGATGTAGTAAGATTGAGATAAGACCATCCCGTCAGATGTCTTAGAGATCTTTATCCCTAAGATGACATATGCAATACCCATATCCTTCATGTCGAAGCATTGTTTCAACATGTTCTTAGTCTCTAGAATTATGCTAGGACTGCTCTCTATGATCAACATGTCGTCTACATACAGGCATATCATAACGAACGAGTCAGAGTTACCTTTCATGTAGACACATTTGTCACACTCATTAATGGCGAAACCCTTCGATAATAGAGTACTATCAAATTTTTCGTGCCATTGCTTCGAGGCTTGTTTCAGCCCGTACAGAGATTTGACATGTCGGCAGACTTTCTTCTCTTGCCCTGGAACCACATACCCCTCGGGTTGTTCCGTATAGATTTCTTCTTCCAAATTGCCATTTAGGAAGGTTGTCTTGACATCCATTTGATGTATCTCAAGGTCACGCAACACTACAATCGCAATGAATACTCGTATGGACGTCATCCTAGACATCGGGGAGTACGTGTCAAAGTAGTCAAGGCCTTTCTTTTGCCGATAGCCCTTGACTACCAACCTGGCCTTGTACTTATCTATAGACCCATCTACTTTATACTTCCGTTTGAGTATCCACTTACAACCCAACAGTTTATTTCCCGGAGGAAGATCAACCAACTCCCAAGTATGGTTATGCAGAATGGAGTCTATTTCACTCTCAATAGCTTCTTTCCAGAGCGGTGCCTATGGAATTGATAATGCTTCAGCAATTGTCTTTATTTCATCATCAACCATATAAGCTACAAAGTTAGGACCGAAAGATTTCTCCTTCCTGGCCCTTTTACTTCGCCTTAGTTCCAGAGGAGTCTTAGTTCCAGAGGAGTCTCCAAGTTCTGAGAATCTGGAACACTAGATTCTGGATATTCAGCCACTTCGAGATCCACTAGATCTGAACCATCTAGATCCGGGCCATCAACGACTCCCGGTTCCTGAGAGCTTTGTTCATAACTTCGTTTGCGAGAGGTTATGTCTTTTTCCTTTCTCGGAAAGGTATCTTCAAAGAATTGTGCATTCTTTGATTCCATGATTGTACCCCCGTGGATATGTGGAATATCTGACTTATGCATGAAGAAGCGATAAGCTCTACTGTTATTTGCATATTCGATGAATATGCAATCTATAGTCTTAGGCCGAATCTTGACCTGCTTTGGCTTGGGTACTTCAACCTTTGTCGTATAACCCCACACCTTTAAATATTTATAGGTGGATTTCTTTCCTTTCCATGATTCATATGGAGTTTGGTCCTTATCCTTATATGGGACTCGGTTAAGAATCGTATTAGCAGCAAGGACAGCTTCTCCCCACATATTTTGGGGACGACCGGAATTGATGAGCAAGGCATTCATCATTTCCTTCAATGTACTATTTTTACGTTCTGCCAGACCGTTCGATTGAGGTGAGTATGGAGCCGTCGTTTGATGAACAATGCCCGATTCGGCACAATATTCCTCAAATGGCGCTACATATTCTCTCCATCTATCGCTACGAATGGATTTAATCTGCATGCTTAGTTGGTTCTCAACTTCTGCTTTGTAACGTCGGAACGCTTCAAAGGCTTCATCTTTACTTTTCAACAAGTAAAGATAACAATACCTTGTGCTATCATCAATGAATGTCACAAAGTACTTGTTCCCCCCTCTAGTTTGTGCAAACTTCAAATTATATATATCTGTGTGAATAAGTTCTAGATGAGTGGTATTCCTTTCTACAGATCAAAAAGGAAGCTTTGTGAGTTTTTCCTCTACGCATACCTCACACTTCTGTTGAGGGTTTACATCGATAGATGGCAACAACTCCAACTTTACCAACCTTTGGATGAACTTGTAGTTGACATGTCCTAATCTATGATGCCATAAATTAGAGGACTCAAGCAAGTAAGAAGAAGCTTCAATATTATTTCTTGTACGTAATACAGACATGGCGTTAACTTTAAAGAGGCCTTCACAGACGAATCCTCTTCCCATAAACGTTTCATTCTTAGTGACTACAAATTTATTGGACTCAAACACTAGCCTAAAACCGGCATTAACCAATAAATGACCTGAAATTAAATTTATTCTAATCTCAGGAACATGCATCACTTCCTTCAGAGTAAGCTCATTTCCAGAAGTCATTTTCAGGACTACCTTTCCTACCCCCAGCACGTCAGATGAAGCGTTGTTGCCCATGAACAGCTTCTTGTTTGTTACTGGTGTATAAGTGGAGAAGGCATCTCTATTGGAACAGATGTGTCTTGTAGCACCCTGTGTCCATCCATTACATGGGATTCTCAACAAGGTTTACTTCTAGCACCACCGCTGAGAACTCCTCAATCATGTCATCCAGAAACTGGTCTTTGACGACGTTAACATGTGTCTTGCCCTTAGCCTTGGCCTTCTCTTGTTGCTCAGTCTTGAGCTTGCGGCATTCCTTGATCATGTGACCAGGTTTCCCACAGTGGTGATAGTTTCCTTTGAACTTCTCCGTTGCTTGGGTCTTGTCGTCTTTTTGGAACTTTTGATTCTTGCTTGGGTTCCCTTTGGCCTCAGCCAGATTTGCCTTTTCCTCAGCGGGTTGTTTACCCCTAGGCAAGGCCTTATTATTATCTTCATGAATTTGGAATTTGATAATAAGTTCTTTAAAGGTCATCTCCTTTGTCTTGAGTTTTAAGTAAGTCATAAACTCATTCCATGAAGGATGTAACTTTTCAATCAGTGATCCAACCAAAAACTGCTCATTTGGCTTCATACCTTCCAAATCCAGGTGATATAGAATCATTTGGAATTCCTGGACTTGGGACATCACTGTCTTACTATCCACCATTTGAAATTTCAGAAATTTCCCAATGGTGAATTTCTTAGTACCTGCATCTTGTGCGTTGTACTTCTTTTGCAGTTTTTCCCACAACTCTTTGGCGGTGCCAACGGTACAATACACCGTGTAGAGAGGGTCTGACAAGCAGTTCAATATGTAATTCTTACACATGAAATCACTATGACTTCATGCATCAAGAACCATCTTCATGCTATTAATGACATGGATACCTAGGCCCCCTTCAGCCGTTTCAGAAGGCGAATGGTCCATTTCATCTCTAACTTGTGGAGGATCTTCTGTTAGGAAACGTGTCATTCCCATAACAATCAGATAGAATAGCATCTTCTGTTTCCATCTCTTGAAGTTTGAGCCCATGAACTTTTCAGGGCGTTCATGGTGAAATCCAGCGGGTAGAGGAATGACAACGTTCCCTTGAGCGGCAGTAAAGGTGTTGGATGAGCCTTGAGCAACCGGAAAAGCATTAGGTGTGCCTTGAACAGTGGGGAAGGCAGAGGGATTGCCTTGAGCAGAATCAAAAGCAGTTTGATCTCTTCCAGTCATCTTTCTAGGTACTTACAACAATATTTTGTCTTAAAATTGTTGGGATACAATTGTTGTAGGGAACGGGAAGTAAGTAACTATTACAATAGTAAGAAAGGATAAACTAAATATTACAATAAACTGGAAATCAAGAACTTAACAAACTGCTTGTGTGATTTGTTGAGTAGAGTGTTGGCACTCTGTCTTTAAGACAAGATTGCCCCGTATATCTCCTTTTACGGTGTTGAGCAATAGTCTCCCAAGATACAACAACAACTTTAACAAGTGAGCAAAGAAAACTCAAGTGTTACTCTTGAAGAACTTTGAGTATAGTAACTTTGCTAGAGAGGAAGAAGACGAATTCAGAAAATCTGGAGTATTTTCTAAGTGTTGAGTGTTGTGTTCAATTGAGCCAAATGCCTCAATTTATAGTGTAAGTAGAAGACCCCTCAACTAGCCAACTAATGGCCTTCAATAGCCATGTAATGGCACTTGATTGAGGGGTTACATTCAGCCAAATAATGGTTGAATTCATGTGTCAAGTAATGGAGAATCAATGCTCCAAAACCAGCTCAAATGTCAGATTTTTTCAACTTCTCGTCGCAGCAATCTGCCTACGAAGCGTCGTGGCTCTGTGAATGAGCGCCGCGGCTCCAGTGACTGGCCAACCAATTAGCGCCGCGGCTCTGACGGTGTGGCGTCGCGGCCCTCCACGGCTCCGCGGCGAAATCCGACTCGTTTCATATTACACTTCTTCCTTCGTTTACCAGCGTGGAATACCGTCATTTGGCCAATAACCGTTCATAATTCTATGTCTCAAACGTATTACATATGTACCAATATCTCTTTCACTAATGAAATTTGTGATACTTGGCACTACGTGTGCACGTGTGTGGAAACGACGTTTCCGACGTGCGGGCCCCCATTGTTCGAGTCATAAATTAATGGGATATACTTAATTCTACATTTAGTAAATTTCCAACCGCTACATATGCCAAATATTTATATAATAAAGTTTTAAGGGTTATATACGTTTCATATCATGCTTATATATGAATGTTTAAGTAATGGATAGACAAGTTTATGTCACTCCGTATCTATGTCACAACTGCACTGATTTTATATCACAGGAAGTTACTTTAACCCCTTTGCTCAATAATAACAAATAATTTGAACCAAAAGTTTTTATCACAAAGTATACGTACGCCATCTTAAACTTTCCTAGCTCTTTTGACAAAAAAAAAAAATCATTCAAATTCTTCCGTGCAAGTTTTATATAATGTGCGTGTCATGCTAGAAATGGATACGGCGTATATATAGGATCGGCGGCTTCAAACTTCATCATAGAATAGGGGGAAATCTAATTGCAATATTGAAATTAGATTTAAAAAATGTGTACGCTTAAAATCCATAACAGAGAATTTAATTAACTGGTACGTTATACATTTAATTATTTTCCGACGAACAAGATTATCACACAGAATAAATAGGTGAAACAAGGTAATTATCTTTTCAATTTTTTTTCTTTTCAGTAAGCGCCAATCATTAGAAAAAGATTAGTAGGTAGATGTATGTTAACAAAATAGAGCGTCAATTACATATACACACAACTATATAAGTTAAAAACATTTTACTAAGGAGTTGTTTGGACATGATTTGAAATAATGAGATGAAATCATGATGATTTGAAGTTGAAATTTTGTTTGGACATGCAATTTGAATTTTTTAAGTTGTATTTTTTCTTATAAACATAAAAATCTCACAAGTTGCGAAAATCATTAAAACTTTCCCAATTCTTATTCAATCTTATCAAATGAGCAAGTCATAGTTCATAACAAAATTAAACGCTACTAGAAGACCTTTCTAAAAATACATCATCAATTGATCAAATTTTAGTTCAATAAAATGAAAAATTGAACATGAGTTGTAGTGTAACTACTCTTTAATATAATCTTCTCACATGGTTAAGAGTAAATTTATTATAAATACACTACCAACTTATAGATCTTTTAATATTTGATATAAATGGTTGATAAACATGATTGGTAAATATATCTACCAACTTATAGATCTAATTTTATAAAATATAAATTTATGGTTCAACTTTTACATTTAAAGAATTTAAAATCATGATTTAGAATTCTAAATTATGCCTTTTTGGATAATTTGAACATGTCCAAACGTTGATTTGATCTCATGTCCAAACGCCTACTAAGTAGTGCAAGAAAATCTAATCAAAATAGTAAAAAAACAGCGATTTATACTCTCTGATTTATACAGTTACTAGTTCGATTTTAAGATAGTGAAACTTACACAAATGACTATAGTTTAGGGGTTTAAAATTTGTCATAGTTATAGTTTTAATATTTACATGGCGTAGTTACTCTTTAGTTGCTACAGCTCGATGTATTCATGAAACAGCCTCGTTGTATTCATAAAACGGTCTCGTTGTAGTCATATAACGGCCTCGTTGTAGTCATGAATACAACAAATAAAAATCTGCTCTCTATTTAACTCAGTTTTATTCAAGTCAGATGTATTCAACTCATCTGAATTCATTTGTAGTTACTTTTACACTGTATTCAATTTATTATATTTAAAAATTGTATTCAAATTTACTTTATTTATTTGTGATTTTACACTAAAAATTACGAATACACTCAAAAACTGAATACAAGAAATAAAATACATAACGAAAAATTGAATTTTACACTAGAAAAAAATGAATACACTCTAAAATACACTTCAATTCTCTATATTCATTTGTGTACAAAAGGATCTCCTTCGAAATACATGCGAATAAAGTGTACGAATACACTAAAAACTGAATACAAGAAATAAAATACATTCACAAACACTTGATTTTACACCAAAAATTTAACGAATACACTCAAATATAAATACAAAAAATAAAATACAGATGAAAAAATATGAATACACTCAAAATCCGGTTAAATCTGAGAAATACAAGAAAAAAATACATCCAAATTTTTGTTGTTCATTTTTCAATTTAAAAGATGAATACATCATAGGAGCAGATCTGATGAATACATCCAAATTTCTTTTGTTCATTGTTCAATATAAAAGATGAATACATCTTGCCAGATCTAAAAGATGAATAGCTCAGACGGCCAGATCTGATAACAGTGTCGGTCGGTGTGTGGCGACGGTGTTTTTTCAATTTGAGATCAGTTTTTCCGGCGACGTCGGAGAAAGGGATGACAACGGACAGTAGTAAAATCATATTAATTGGCTTTAGATCTGCAACATCAGATGAGTTCTAATCTGATGATGACATCTGTCGGTGTGTGGCGGTGGCGGCTGCTTTTGGGTTCGGTTTCTCCGGCGACGACGGACATTAGCAAAACCATACAATCGACGGTGATTAGAAAGAGAGACCAGACATTTTTTAGAGAGAGAGAGGAGGAGAGAGTCAAGAATTAAAAACAATGATATTCTACTTTAAATATATAATGTAGCTATGATAGGTAATTCAAATACACATTATACTTATACTTTGTAATTTATTTAAACAATAGTTACTAAATGTAATTATATCCTAGAGTTAGTTATGGGATGTAAGATAATTGTTTGGGATTTCCCCTGCCTTGCTAATAATATAAACAATAAAAGAAAATGATTTTTTGTTGTTTTTATACTCCTTCCGTTCCAATTTATATGAGGTTTGACCTATTTGGGAAGTCAAACAACTCTTTCTTTGACTACGATTTCTTCAACTTCTTTTATATATTGTGAATTATTAACTATGCAGACTTACCATGTATGTAGTTTATTCTTAACTACGCGGACTTACTCTTCTCAGACCCCACTTATGAGATTATACTGGGTATATATGTTATTATTGATGTTTATTCTTTATGTACACTTAAAAGGATTACCCTTTTGTTTATTTATTGTCTTTGAAACAGTTTTCCTAGTGGGAAGCAATTATGTGGAATTTGCAGAAGCTCAGATTTGTCCTCAATTTTGTGAGCCAAATTTAGATTACATGACTTGTCCATCTAGGGACGAAGCCAGCCAATTTTTTCCGAAGGGGCTAATACTATATTATACAAATTTTAAAAAATAGGTAATAATTTAAATTCTAAATAACATAAATACAAATCGTTCAAGAATAATAAAAATATAATCACAATTTTTCTCGATGAGATTTCATAGTCTGAAACCGTTGCATAACGGCTTTGTTACTGGTCTCATACAAAAATTTATTCTCATTATAAGGTACTAATAAATCATTAAGTCAATCGTCCGATATTCGATTTCGCAGTCGATCTTTGATGATGTTCATAGCAGAAAAGGCTCCCTCTACACAGCAACTGGCAAAGTTAATGCTAGGGTAAGAAGCGTGTAAACCAAATGATATATTCCGTGTCTTTTTGTTTCCACCATCTTCTTTGCAAGATCTCCAATGCCAACAATTTCTGAAAACTCAATGCTACTACGCATATCAATAATATAAGTCCCAAGTTGATTATCAAGTAACTCTAGATCATGTGAAGAAAACTCCCGAGGATACAATCGAGCAAACTTGACGAGACTTTCCTTGTTGAAAGCAAAGAATGAATTGCTAGGATTAAGGCACCCAACAAAAAGAAGCAATTCAGCATTTGTCACAGAAAATCGGCTATTTAACTCCATAAGTTGTTTGTCCAAAACACCATAAAAGCACTCGATGCGAAAATAAGTATCGTTAGTCTTTTCTTCAGTTCTTATAGAGTAATCCTTCGACAGTCTCCTTGAGTAAAGCTGCAGTTGTATTTGAAACATGTTTTATATCAAGAAAACATTCAATTATCTGTCCCTCACTGTTCACATATCTTAAACAAATTGCCATTTGCTCCTTCATTGATGCATCACGTGACTCATCAACCAAGATTGTAAAAGATTTATCAGGGATATCTTTGATGATCACAGAAGTAGTTTCAGCAGCAAAAGCTTTACAAATATCTTTCTGAATATCAGATGAAACTAATTGTGAAGTTAGAGGAACATTTTCAAATGAGGCATTCTTTATTTGCTCATTATTATCAGCAAGCAAATGAAAAACTTCAAGATAGTTGCCCTTATTTCTCGACAGCTCAGATTCATCTCTACCTCGAAATGATAGTCCTTGATTCAAACATAAATGCACAGATGTGACAACTGCATTCAATCGAATATGGTAGTTGGTTCTCTCTTTATTTGCTTTATGAGTAAATAGAGTAGAAACACTTGTTTTGATTCATTAGATCTTGGCATTTCTTTTTTGATTGATTATGAAAATTGCTATGTCCTCCAACATGAACATCAAATCTCTCATTCTTTTTTCAATTATTGAATCCAACTCCGACAAATGAATCGGCCCCACCTTGATTATTTTGAGTCCTAAAAAGATAGCATTAAAGACAATATGCTATATCTTCCGTTATGCTATACTCCAACCAATCTGGATATTTATCAAACCAAGTTTCAACAAACCTCCTTTTTAAAATTTTATCGTCTGGTTGGCTCCATGGAAAGTTGTGGTTTCTAGGTTGAAACGACCCCTTTAATAGATAAGCTCGTCTTACTCTATCTCTATGATTAGCATCGTAACTCCATATTGTTGGTCGCTTTCCAGGGTCTGCCAGAAGATTGTCTATTAAAGGATATTATCTATGATAAGTGATATTACCTTAAAGTAGAGTAATATTTGAGACCTTTTGTATATTGTTTTTACACGCTAGAGTAGATATAGATTTTAATTGTAGCCATCTCCATCTAAATTCAACTCAAAGCAAGGCTCAAGATAAAAAAATTAATGCTCTGTATTTTAAATTTAATACAACAAATATAATTTCTACATATATATTTTTTCGGTTCGGTTCAGTATTTTTTTCGGTAATTCTATAAAATAAAAAATCTAACCTAATTTTTGGTACGGTACGGTTTGATCGGTTCAACCGATTTTTGAAAAAACATTGACACCCCTAATCCTTGCCTATTCTTGTTGACGAAGAAACCCGCAGCCGCTACTCTCTCGAGTGCGCACAGGGTAAACCCCGGACTGACACAATAGCCTGCAAACCACGTCAGCCGATTAACCACACTTGGCAAGCCATGTGTGACAGGCTCAACCAAGAAGGTTTATGCAGGGGATCGAACTCGTGACCTTGCGATCCCGCGCTCTACTGCTACACCAACTTGGCTACCCTTGCGGGTAATCCTTGCCTATTCTATATGTACATGAATGAGAAAAATTTGCTTGATGGGCCTTAAATGGGTTATGATCTGATGAGACTCATATTGAGGGAAAATTACAGCCCAATGCATTTTGATTGATCTAGTTTATAAATATGATCAAATGTATATATATAATATACATTGATATAAATAAAATATACATATAATATACATACCTATATATATAATATATACATAATTAGTATATAAATTTTGTATATTTCATACATATTGATAAATAAGTTTGGCTGAACCGTACATATTGGCTAAGTTCCCCCCTCATTTAATAGGTAAAAATCCTTTACAATTCATTAACACTGTTTAGCTAGTAGAAGACAAATTCTTTGTCTAAATTTCTTTTCCGATCTGAGATTTGTTTAAAATGCCATGTATGTCCATTTTGAAGAAGCTTACTGCACTGAAAGCTAGTCAATCCTTCTCTTTAAGCTAATTTCGCCAATGTATTTTTTGTCGTGGGTGTCACATAATATACCCTTTCACATGGGAGTTACAAATTATGACGAACTTAACCCCTAATACCCAAATACATCATTTTGAAACAAATTAAGATAACTTGTCTATGGTTATGATTAACTCTCTGTCACAAATTTTATGGTGGAATTATTTAATCCATCGCAAAAACTTGCATAATTCCGTCTGATGTTTGACTTTGACGCACAAATTTTATTATTTCGTGTAGTGGAAGATGTCATATATTATGGAACTTCAGCTTAACCTAAAAAACTTGTTTTACTTAAGATAATATTAGTATTGTTTAATATGTGCTATGTATATATTGATAGAATTGATAGAATATTTAGTCATAATTGTGATTTGTACATAGTATATTTTGTATATGGTAGATGTATATTTAGTCATTTAATACCTTAATTCTAGTCTAGGATACTTCTTACATATATCACTCAATTATTCTATAAGAGCATAAGCAAAAATCAATTTCTAATCACCAATTTTCTGCTCTGGTTTTAGATGCTAGTGCGTGGTTTCTTATACTACTATATATATTTCTTACGACTAATGATGATCAGGCAGGCATGACTTTGATTGATTATACAAATTTTAATTGGCCTTAATCTCAAGCTTAATTATTAGATAGTAAAATATATTCTTTCCGACCAAGAACGAGGAACCTTGGGCCTCTATGACAGCCGAGTGCCGAGGACATTTTGGAGAAGTTTTTGCACGGATTTCTTTCAAACGCACCGGTCTTAAATTTTTACCCTCATATTTGTGATCTTTAATTTTTGTCTCTGATGCTTATTTAATGAAAATATCAAGATATGTTTCATTCGGCATAAGTTCTGTAACATTTTTATCTTCAAAAATTAATTTTTTGTCTCGTTTGGCACAAATTCGGTAGGAATCAATATATGCGGCAAAATTTGTGTAGTATTTTCGGATTAGGTTGAAAGTTGAACATTTTGCCTTTTCCGGCATAACTTGTGTGAATGTTATGATACATATGCCGAAGCTAAACGTAAACTATGCCGAGTAAAATCTAAACTTATGTCGTTTTTCAGATTATGTTGAATGTTGAAAGTTTTGCCTTATCCGACATCACTTATGTGATGTTATGATATATATGTCGAAGCTAAACATAAACTATGCCGAGCGAATTCTAAGTTATGCCATGCCAAAAGTATTGAAGGGAAAAAAATTAAAGAACACAAATTTGAGAGGTAAAAATTAAAACCACCTGAAATAGGGGCATCTGTTTGAATGACCCCATTTTGGATTCACAAATAGTACGTTGGGCTTATTAGTTTCTTAATTATCTTCTTTTCTTTAAGTTTGTATAATTTTCAGAAATTATACACTTTTAAATATTAGTCTGCATATCATCACCATATGTACATCATGGGCTAGAGGAAAATCTTATGAAAAAATATTTCAACTTAATTAAATTCTCATAAGTAGTTTTTCACTTTATCTCTTCAAGATCTTCTAAGACAAATATTTATTATAAATTCATTTCTAACACTTTAAACTTTTCAAATAAATGCACAAAAAACATATTGTAAATACATTGACACTGAAAATTACAAGTAAATTAGAGAAAAACAAAAAAGTCCCCATATCTGACGTTAATGTCTAATTGTGACTTGTCAATCAAATTTTGAGGTATAAATTATTATTCGTGATTGGTGATTACTTATATTCTGATTGAAGAAAAAGACTATCATGAGTTTTTTCATCGATAATATGAAATTTAATAACTTACCATCTTGGCTTTAAAAAGTCGAAACAAAGTAAGATATTTTATGAAAAAATTGAGGTATTCTGACTATCTGCAATCTGAATTTGATTTATAATGCTAAATAAATACTCACCATCTTTAACTTACCTTCTTAGCTTTAGAAGTCAAAAGACGAACTACTTTTGTTTGCTATATATTCTCCCTAAGACAACATATATCCTTCAATCAGAGAGACAAAAGCAAACAAGCATGGCTTGTTGCAAAGTTGGTGATGTCCTCACTCTCTTACTCCTGTGTGGTATACATTTTACCTAATATATATCTTCCTTTTCTTATTCAATAAGAAGTTGTTTTTTTTTTGGTTAAACAAATACTACTGATATATATATATATATATATATATATATATATATATATATATAAAATACATAATAGCCATGACAACTTAGGCCAAATTAAATGTTTCTTTGGGCTTGCCCGTCAATTTTGGATCATTACACAAAACAACTTCATGTTCATAAACAGTTCCTAATATATCTGTCCAAGATACACTATTCACAAACGCAGGAGAAATTGGTAGGGTTTGATCCTTTCAAAAAGTCGTTACCTTCCACCTTCGTTAGCCAGTAGGTCTGCCATTTTGTTTTGCTCCCGGTAGCTATGTTTCTGATTAGAAAAGTTGTTTTCCTGATTTTAAAGAAATTTATTTTATTAGAGAAAATATTTTTCTAAAATTATGACCAACCAACACTGATAAAATATTTTCCTCCCTACCAAACGTCCTTATTAATTACTATACTTGTGCCTATTGATGAGAAAATTGGTGGTCTTAAAACTTTCAGTATTGGGATTCCGTTACTTGGAAATCGATCAATGTGAAGTAAATAGAACAGAACTAGTAAATCGAAGGTTATATTTTGATTTATAGTTAAATGAGTATCTATTGGAAATTGGTCATTCTAATGAGAAAGCAATAACAAGAAGAAAGTAAATGAAATTGTTAAATATACACAATATACATGTGTACATTGTGTAAATTGGGGCTCTCGGCCTAGCCCTTGTACCGTGTAATATGTTAGTATTAGTTTAGGTAATGTTGTAGTGTAATTAATATTGTACACTTACCATAATATTTGTATTACCATAATTGTATAGTTAGTATCCAAGTAGAATAAAGTTTTAGGAGTAGAATAGGAATAAAATTCTCCTATTATGAAAATATGTAACTTGTATATATAGTCTTTCAATCAATGAAAATAATCAAGGGATTATTTCTTTCATGGTATCAGAAGTCTAGGTCTTAAAATCCTCTCTCTAAAAATCCTCCTACTCCCGTCGCCACCTCGAATTCTGAGCCCTCTTTGTCTCATTTTTCGTATCGACGGTCTCTCCTCTCTTCCCAAATTTTCCTTCCAAATCCCTCAATCACATATTGTTCTATCAATATGTCTACATCCCGGAACACGTTTCATCCTGCCCTTACAGTTTCTAACATCAAGAATAACATCCCTCTTATTCTTGAAATAGAAAACGTCCAATATGCGACGTGGGCCGAACTTATCAAAATTCACGCACGCTCGCATCAAGTCATCCATCACATAATCCCCGCGGCTCCTGAGGATACGGAGGTGCCAAAACGCGAGGATGATCCTAAGTTGTGGACGACTCTTGATGCCACTGTCCTCCAGTGGATATTTTCCACAATTTCTACCGACCTTTTGCAAACGATTATTGAGCCTGATGCTACGGCACAAGCAACTTGGGATAGACTGTGTGATATATTTCAAGATAATCAAAATTCTAGAGCCGTTACTCTTGAGCAGGATTTCTCCCACGTCAATATGGAAGATTTCCCTAATGTTTCAGCTTATTGCAAAAGATTAAAGGAATTGGCGGACCAACTTCCCAACGTTGGCGCACCAGTTTCGAACGATCGTTTGGTCCTCCAAATGGTTTCCGGCCTCTCCGAGGCCTATAATGGTGTTGGAACGTTTCTTCGGCAAAGCAATCCTCTTCCGCAATTTTATCAGGCTCGTTCTATGCTTACACTCGAAGAACCAGGCATGGCAAAACGAGCGGCTACCGGTGGTAGTCCAGTAGTCATGATGACCATGTCCACGGTTTATCCTACCGGTTCTAATAACTCGGGCTAAAACCGCAACAACGGTGGCGGCAAAAAGGATGAAAATAAGAAAAATGGCAAGAATCGCGACGGCAATAACGGCGGCAGCCCGCAGAATGGTGGTGGCGGTGGCGGCACTCGTGGTGGTCAGCAGCAGCAGCAGTTCTGGGCCCCACAGTAGGCCCCTATATAGTGGAAGTGGGGCCCACAGCCACAATTTAGGCCTAGTCCAGTTTCACCCTACTGGCAGTGGGCGGCCCGGCGCACGCAGTCCGGTGCCCACGGTCGCCCGGACCACATACAACTGACCGATCATCTGGGCCGAGGCAGCAAGTAGGGGTACTTGGGCCTCGGCCCCCATAGGCCCATCACGCAGCGGCACCCACGTCTACAGATATCGAAGCCGCAATGCAAACGCTTGGTTTAAATCCTCCGGACCCAAATTGGTATATGGACACCGCTGCCACTACCCACATGACATCCGATTCAGGTACGCTCTCATCTTATTTCAATTTGAGCAACCCTCGCGACATAATTGTTGGTAATGGTAATTCTATTCCAATTCGTGATTATGGTCATAAATTTTTATCTCCCCTCATCCACCTCTTATCTTGAAAAACACCCTACACGCCTCCAAATTGATTAAAAACTTAGTCTCTGTACGTAAATTCACTATTGACAATTCTGTTTCTATTGAATTTGATCAATTTGGTTTCTCTGTGAAGGATTTCAAGACGGGGAGTCCTCTCATGAGGTGTGATAGTAGGAGAGATCTTTATCCTATCACATCCAGTTCCGGTCCATCGAGTCAAGCCCTGTCATCCGCCTTTGCAGTCATTTCTCCTTCCTTGTGGCATGCTCGTCTTGGTCATCCGGGATCATCTATTTTGTCATCATTAGAAAAAAATAGTTTTATTTCATGTAAGGGTACGAGTAGTACTCCAAATTGCCAGTCTTGTTCTCTAGGGAAAATTGTTAAGTTGCGATTTGTAGACTCAAATTCTCATACTTTAATGTCATTTGATATTATTCATAGCAACTTATGGACGTCTCTTGTTCTTAGTTTTGTGGGTCATCGGTATTATGTTCTCTTTTTGGATGATTATTCTAAGTTTTTATGGACGTTTCCAATAACGAAAAAATCTCAAGTTTTTTCCGTCTTCTTAAAATTTAGAGCATTCATTAGAACCCAATTCGAACGAGAAATAAAAAATATTCAGTGTGATAATGGCAAAGAATATGACAATGGGGTGTTTCGGGAATTCTGTGCTAATAATTAGATCAATTTTCGTTTTTCTTGTCCTCATATGTCTTCACAAAATGGGAAAGCCGAACGCAAAATCCGTTCCATAAATAACTTTGTCCGAACTTTATTAATTCATGCTTTCGTACCCCCGTCTTTTTGGCATCATGCTCTACAAATGGCTACATATCCCCTTAACATAATTCCTTCCAAATGTTTGACATATTCTTCCCCCTTCAAATTTTATTAAATAAAATTCCTTCATATTCACATCTACGGGTTTTTGGGTGTCTGTGTTATCCGTTATTCCCATCCCCCACAATTAACAAACTTTAGGCCCAGTCTACTCCGTGTGTGTTTTTGGGTTTTTCGTCTAATCATCGTGGCTACAAATGCTTTGATTTATCCTCTAATAAAATCATCATTAATCGCCATGTAATTTTTTATGAATCCCAATTTCCATTTGCTAAAGTTAATACTCTCGTGCCTCGTTCGTATAATTTTTTGGATGATAGTATATCCCCGTATATTATTCACCATTTTTCGGACGTATCCCGCACCCAAAATTCTCCAGCAGGCCCACTACCCACTGGTCCGTCACCCACTCCCAGTCCCAGTACCGCCACTGGGCCAATCCAGCCCAATTCTGGAACTGGTCCAGTTCCTGCTCCTGTTTACCGACTTGGGCCAGCAGGCCCACTGCCTACTGGCCAGTTCGTCCCGAGCCCAGCAAATTCCCAAAATCTGTCCAATTCTTTCTCGAGTCATAGACCGGTCACTCGTAGTCAACAGGGTATTTTTAAACCAAAAAGACATTTTAATTTACATTCTAATGTCTCTAAATCCCCTTACCCCGTAATCCTGTGTCTGCCTTAAATGACCCGAATTGGAAAATTGCTATGACCGATGAATATAATGCTCTTATTGATAATAAGGCGTGGGAGTTAGTGCCCCATCTATCTGGTATTAATATTATCAGGTCTATGTGGATTTTTGCTCATAAGGAGAATTCAGATGGTTCATTTGCTCGATATAAGGCGTGGCTTGCGGGTGATGCTAAGACTCAGCAGGTTGGTGTAGATTGTGGTGAGACCTTTAATCCGGTGGTCAAGCCAGCTACCATTCGCACTGTGCTTAGCTTGTCTCTTTCAAAGGCATGGCATATTCATCAGCTAGATGTAAAAAATGATTTCCTACGTGAGGATCTCAAGAAAACAGTCTATATGCATCAGCCTTTGGGATTCAGGGATCCCAAACATCCTCATCATGTCTGTTTGTTGAAGAAGTCCTTATATGGGCTTAAACAGTCTCCCCGGGCCTGGTATACGAGGTTTGCAGACTATGTTTCGACTATTGGATTCACTCACAGCAGGTCGGATAATTTCTTGTTCATCTACCGTCGTAGTTCGTCCTTGGCCTATATTCTGTTATATGTGGATGATATTATTTTGATTGCCTCTTCCGATGCCTTACGCCAGTCTATCATGAACATGCTCATCTCTGAGTTTGCTATGAAAGACTTGGGGCCCTTGAGTTACTTTTTGGGGATTGCTGTCACTCGTTATTCAGATGGGTTGTTCTTATCTCAAAGGAAGTATGCATCTGAGATCATTGAGAGGGCTGGGATGTCATCCTGTAAGTCCACTTCCACTCCAGTTGATATTAAGCCCAAGCTTAGTGCCGCGGCCAGCGTACCATACGAGGATCCGGCCCGCTATCGCAGTCTTGCAGGGGGCCTTCAGTAACTTACATTTACGACACCAGATATTACGTATGTTGTCCAGCAGGTGTGTTTGTTCATGCATGATCCCAGAGCTGAGCACATGAATGCACTCAAACGCACCATTCGGTATATTCAAGGTACACTTGATTATGGGTTGCATTTATATCATTCCTCGACGTCCACACGTGTCTCGTATACGGATGCTGATTGGGGTGGCTGTCCAGACACCAGACGGTCTACGTCTGGCTATTGTATGTTTCTTGGTAATAACCTGGTCTCATAGTCTGCGAAACGTCAGTCGACATTATCTCGATCTAGTGCCGAGGCTGAATATCGAGGGGTAGCTAATGTGGTCTCAGAATCATCTTGGTTACGTAATTTGTTGTTGGAGCTTCATTGTCCCATTCAAAAAGCAACATTGGTTTATTGCGATAATATTAGTGTCATCTACCTTTCTGGTAATCCGGTTCAGCACCAGCGCACTAAACATATCAAGATGGACATTCACTTTGTCCGCGAAAAGGTTGCTCGTGGTCAGGTACACGTCTGCCATGTCCCGTCAAGATATCAAATTGCTAACATCTTTACAAAGGGTCTTCCCTCGGTCCTTTTAGAAGATTTTAGGGACAGTCTCAGCGTTCGAAGACCGCCCGCTATGACTGCGGGGGTTTGTTAAATATACATAATATACACCCAATATAGTATATTGTGTATATTGGGGCTTTCGGCCCAGCCCTTGTACCGTGTAATATGTTAGTATTAGTTTAGGTAATGTTGTAGTGTAATTAGTATTGTACACTTATCATAATATTTGTATTACCATAATTGTATAGTTAGTATCCAAGTGGAATAAGGTTTTAAGAGTAGAATAGGAATATAATTCTCCTATTATGGAAATATGTAACTTGTATATTCTTTCAATCCATGAAAATAATCAAGGGATTATTTCTTTCATAAATGACCTTTAATTTTCACTTGTGAAATGAAGCAACATACATAATAATTAAGGAGTATTTACAAGGCAAAGTGTGAATTCACTCGACAAAAGAGCAAAGGAACAGCATTATTCAATTCTTTACATTGTCAATAGTTCATTTAAACTTCTAGTAATTTGACTATGAAAAACAGAGCGGGACCTATCAAAAGTTATAATTAATTAAGTAGACATTGGTTTTGCTGGTCCAAATGGTATATATAATGTCTTTTGCATCTTTTTCTTTTCAAAAAAATCCATACCATTTTCCTGATCTGCTCAAACTTGAGAAATGAACTACTTCAAGGTTACTGGTAGAATTATAGTAGTATATTTTATCTTGTACTAGCTTAGGTCCTTTTTATCTTATGTTTAAGATTTTAGCCTACTCATAAAATCACTCCATCTGTTCACTTTTACTTGTTCACTTTTGACTTTGCACAACTAATAAATTAAATATGTATTTATCATATTACCCATATTAATTGGTGTATAATTTTAATAGACTTGGAAAAAAACTTTGAAAATAAGTAATTAATGTTAAAGGTAAAACAAGAAAAAGAAATTGTCTTTCTCTTGATATGCTAAAAAGGATAAATAAAAGTGAAAATCTATTTTTAATATGGTGGATAAGTAAAAGTAAATGGAGTGAGCATTTGATAGCATTAATTATAAAGGGTATTTAACAAAATCACCCTTATCATCTCTTCCTCGATATAATTGAGTAATCAGCGTAATAAGGGAGAACTTAAATTTAGGTTTGGTCCCCAATTCACTTGCAAATTTCCCACTTAACCTTAGTCCATTTTGACAACATGCATATCTTAGCTAAAAATTAGATAAGAAAGAATTAATTGTTCTTTTCCACACTTGACCCTTAGCATTTAATACTCTTTTCCTCACAAAATTTTCAGTAAGATTTGTTGTGCTTTAAATAATTCTTGAGAGATAACATAGTACTCCAAGTAGATAAAATTAAAGTAAACAAGCATGGCTAGTAGCAAAGTATGTGTCCGCTCTCCTCTTCCTGTGTGGTATGCCTTTTATCTAATACTAATCTTCCTTATTCATTCAATAAGAAGTTAATTACTTCATCAATTTTTTTGCATCAATTTACTACTGTATATATTTATGTAACTTAAAAGGGTTTATCTTTCTGTTTATTATCTTTGAAACAGTTTTCCTACTGGAAAGAAATTATGTTGAGTCTGTAGAATTCAGGGATTGTACACTTGAGTGTATGGTTGGTGTGATTTACATGACTTTCCCATCTTCGGGAGATAAGAAGATTCATGTATCATGCATGAGTTGCTGCCTTGCACCAAATGACCGCAAACTTTATGAAAATATACAAGTGATATACACGGTATACACATTTCGTTATATCTATCAAAGAACGTATTTCATTATGTCCTTACTATTTCCAACATCAAGAATCACATCCTTATTGTTCTTGAGATGAGATGGGAAACGTCCAATACGCGACGTGGGTGGAGTTATTCAAAATTCACGCCATCTCACATCAAGTTCTCCATCACATAATTCCTCCCGCTACCCCTACTCCCGCGGAGGATCCTTAGTTATGGATTACACTTGATGCTACCGTCCTTCAGTGGATTTATTCCACGATTTCTACCGACCTGTTATAGACGATTATTGAGCCAGACACTACGGCTATGGCTACATGAAATAGATTGCGTGATATATTCCAGGATAACCAACATTCTCGTACTGTCACCTTTGAGCAGGAATTTTCCCAAGTCAGCATGGAAGATTTTCCGAATGTTTCAGCTTATTGTAAACGGCTCAAGGAATTAGTAGACCAACTCCGAAATGTCGGAGCTCCTGTTACCAATAATCGTCTTGTTCAACAGATGGTTGCAGGCCTATCTGAGGCCTATAATGGTGTTGGGACTCTCATTTGACAAAGCATTCCGCTTCCCCCTTTTTATCAAGCACGTTCGATGCTCACTTTGGAAAAGGCCAGCTTGGCAAAAAAGGCGGCTACCGGCGCCAGTCCTGGAGCAATGATGACATCCTCCGATAATTCTCATGGGATTGTTGAAAATTCGGGCCAAAACCGCAACAACGGTGGCGGCAAGAAGGGTCAGACCCGTAAAAACAATGGCAAAAATTGCGTCAGCAACAACGGTGAAGGCCGGAACAGTGGCACTACCGGCGGAAACAGTAACCACGGCGGAAGTGGGCCTCAGTATAGTGGCAGTAGGCCGCAGGCTGCCTAGTCCCAGCCTTGGGCTCTTTGGCCATGGAACTGGGTCAGTGGCCCTGGGCCCAACAGGCCCTACTACCAGCCCATTGCCTACCCGAACTGGGCCCAATTTCCATACACACATGTTGACACCCAATTTTGTCCCATCTTTTATGATTTTATTCGTAATTTCTAATATTTTTGACACTTTTAAAACAATTTTAAAATATAGGCATGTATGTGTATATATCTTATTATTATTATTATTCGCATTTTTTACTATCATTTGCATCTTTATCATAATCATAGTTTTATCCATAATATTCTATGTTATTTTATTTTTTCGCAAAATGGCATCGCATTTCCGTTTTTTATCAAGCATTGAACATTTCGCAAATATTATATTTTTTATTATCACTTCGTTATGTTATTTTAAATAATTCACATCTTTTACAAAAAATATATATATATATTTAATGTTAAAACCCTTTTATATTTTTAAACCCAAAACAATTTCAAACCCATTTCATTTTCCCAACCCAATACAAATCTCCCAAACCCAATTCCCTTTCCCTTTTTCCCAAAAACCGAAGCCCAACTCCCCCTTTCTTATTTCCCATCGCCCTTTGGCCCCAAACTACTGGCCCAACCGGCCAAACACCCCAAGCCCAACCATCTCCCCTTTATTTCCTAAATCCCCTAACCCAAAACAATTTTTACCCAAAACCCAAAACCCAAACCCCACTTCCGGCCAGCCCATTCGACTCCTTTCTCCTTTATTTCCCCCAAGCCCCAACTGAAGCCCAACACCCTATTTTCTTATACCCCAACCCATCAAACACAACCCTTTAAACCTTAAAACCAAAACAAAAATAAGAAAACCAAAAAAAATCATCAAACCCTTTCATCAAAACTCTCACCGCCGCGACCCCACACCCCCATACCGGCGACCCCACGTCGCCGGTCACGTCGCCCCCGCCACCACCAACTCCCCTCTCGTTGCGCCGACACCACAAAATCCGCAACCCATACCCCCCAAAATCCGCTTCCAAAATCGGATTTTTTATCCTTTATTTCGAATTTCAAACTCGTTTTTTTAGGGGGAATCCACCTATAAATACCCCATGTTCTTCTTCATTTTTGAGGGGGGATTGGACAGATTTTTGGGAGGATTTTCCAAGGAGAGATTCGGGGATTTTTCGGAAGACTATTCCATATATACATAAAAATATTTGTGGTGTTCTTGATTTTAAAAGTATTTGTCTTCCTTGTTATTCAAGAATCAAGTCCGAAAAGGTTTGTTCTCCACTTTTGATTCTCTGATTTTGACACCTGGTTCGGTTCGGGTCGGGTCTCTGACCGGGTCGGGTCGACCCGGTTTGGGTAATATTTTCAGAATTCTTGCATTTCATATTTATGTATGTTGGTTATACGAAATTGGTGAATATTTGATTTCGGATTTTGGATACCCGATTCGGACCGGGTCATCGATTCGGCCGGTCGGGTCGACCGGTTTGGGTAATATTTTCGAAATTCTTGCATTTTCATATTCATGTATGTTGGTTATCCGAATTTGGTGAACATTTGATTTCGGATTCGATACCGATTCGGGTCGGGTCGTCGACCGGTTTGGGTTTTCCAAATTTTCTTGCATTTCATATTCTTGTTATTGGTTATCCGAATTTGGTGTTAAAATTGATTCGGGTTTGGATAATCGATTCGGGTCGGGTCGACCCGATTTGGATATTTCCGAGAATTCTTGCATTTTCATATTCATGTATGTTGGTTATCCGAATTTGGTGTTAAAATTTGATTCGGGTTTGGATCACCGATTCGGGTCGGGTCACCGATCCGGATCGGGTCGACCCGATCCGGATATTTCCGAATTTTAGAACTTGGGTCGGATACTTAAATTGTTCACCGCTCGTTGCTTTTTCTTGTTTTATTGTTTTATTAATATTGCATTAAGGCCGACGAAATTGAGTTCGAGGCCGCGCTTTTCTTTCGTTTCACTTCTCTCGTTTTTCAAGATCGTTTTGAGTATCCGGCAACGGATATTTTACTATTTTTTTTTGTTTTAAACTAAACACCGCCTCTTTTTCGGAAATTATTTTCTCGCTTCGTTTTACCGTCTCGTCTTTCTTTTCATTTTTCATCGTTTCATTTTAATTTTACCGATTTGAACACGATACTACACCGGCCAATGAAAAATATCCGTCGATTTTGAGGCCTCCACAAAGTTGAAAAGACGGAAATATAACTTCGGGCAATGATGAAGACTTAAACCTTTTATTTCATCCGAGATCAACATGTTTAGTAGGCGAGGTGACTAAAATAACCAACAAGTTATATATTCGCACCACGACGTGATTATAGTGATCTTTTCTATTTCACCCGAGAGACCAACACGTTTAGTAGGCGAGGCAATCAAAATAAACCACATTAGTCATATGTTTGCAGCCACGACGTGATTGGAATGTTCTTTTCAAAATTTAAGTTCGAGCCCTCCGTGATCAAAACATTCACTTTGTTTTGAATACGGATATGAAGTTATTTGTATTTAATTGTTTCTAACCGTTTGTTCTTGACAGCTTGCAGGGATTAAAGTAAATAAAGGCAAATGTTCCGCGGAGTTATTTATTTCATTTACTTTCTTTTTATTCAGCTTTTACCCCGCTCTGTATTGTAATATTATTTATCGCACTTATGTAACTATTGAAATGCTTAGAATAGGCAAACTTAGGATTAATTCATAGGGTAGTTTAAGATTTGAAACCCGTCGCTAGCTTATTTATTTGTAGGCTCGGTTAAATTCAAATTTAGAAATCCTTCGCTAGTTTATTTATTTTAGGCTCGTCACGCGTATTCAAGATTTTCAAAACAACTTTTGTCATCTTTTATTTGCTTTATTAAATCATACCGAATAAGTTTATCTTTTTACAATTCATTGATTCCCCAAATTTTACTTCTTTGGCATTATAAATAATTTGTTTTACTATCAATTGTCAAATACATATTTTTTCAACTCTATATGTATTTCTCTTTAAATACCATACAAATGCATATTTTTAAAAAATCTCTACATGTATCTTTCTTTTTAAAATGCATCATTTACTAATTATTTGCAAACATCTTTAAATCTGTTATACTTGTAAAAATATATATTTTTCTAGTAATAATTAACCTGAGTTTGACCGGATAACCGCAAGTTAGCGGATCTTAAAGGATGCCTAACCCCTTCCCTTTAGGATAATAAAGAACCCTTACCTAGAATCTCGCTAGTTTCGCAGACCTTAAAATTGGAGTTACATTGCAGCATTTAGTTTAAATATTTAGGTGTCCTAATTCACCATAAAAATAATTAGGTGGCGACTCCTCAATTCTTTACCCAGGAATCACCGGAATACGTCCGTGCTCCGTTTTGACCCGAGCAGGTCAAAATAGGGCGCGACAACACAAAGGCCCAGTTTTTCGGTCCAGCAGGGATACCCGAGACACAGTTCTGGGCCGGGGCAGCAAGCAGGTGTGCTTGGGCCTCGGCCTCCACAGGCCCACCATGTTGCGGCCCCTACTCCGACCGATATTGAAGCCGCAATGCACACACTTGGATTAAATCCCCCAGACCCAAATTGGTACATGGACATCGGTGTCACTTCACATATGACGTCCGAACAAGGTACTCTCTCGTCTTATTCCAATTTGAGCAACAATCGTGGCATAATTATTGGTAATGGCAACTCAATTCCAATTTGTGGTTACGGTCATAAAACTTTGTCTCCCCCCCCCCCCCAATCCACCTCTTGTCTTGAAAAATGTCATGCATGCCCCTAACTTAATTAAAAAATTGGTGTATGTCCGTAAATTCACCATTGATAATTGGGGTTCGGTTGATTTTGATCCTTTTCGGTTTTCTGTGAAGGATTTCAAGACGGGGATACCTCTCATGAGATGTGATAGTATGGGAGATCTTTATCATATCATGCCCACATCCAGTCTCTCGAGTCAAGCCTTGCCATCTACTTTTGCATCTCTAGCTCCTTCCTTGTGGCATGCACGTTTGGGTCACCCTGGGTCTTCCATTGTTTCTTCCTTGTGTAACAATAATTTTATTTCTTGTAAGGGTACACATAGTACTCCAATTTGTCGATCCTGTCCTTTAGGAAAACATGTTAGATTACCATTTATAGCATCTACTTCTCGTACGTTAATGCCATTTGATATTATTCATAGCGATTTATGTACATCTCCCGTTTTAAGTTCTGTGGGCCATCGTTATTATGTTTTATTTTTGGATGATTATTCTATTTTTTTGTGGACCTTTCCGTTAGAGAAAAATCTCAAGTTTTTTCCACTTTCTTAAAATTTCGAGCATTCATTCGTATTTCGACCGGAAAATAAAAAATATTCAATGTGATAATGGCAAAGAATATGATAATGGGTTGTTTCGGAAATTTTGTGAAAATAATGGCATCATTTTTCGTTTCTCTTGTCCTCATACGTCCTCACAAAATGGGAAAGTCGAACAAAAAATTCGTACCATTAATAATATTGTCCGTACCTTATTGGTCCATGCTTTCGTACCCCCTTCCTTTTGGCATCATGCTCTACAAATAGCTATGTATCTTCTTAACATACTTCCTACTAAAGGTTTGACATATTCATTCCCTCTTCAATGTCTATATAATAAGATTCATTCGTATTCACATCTTAGGGTCTTTGGGTGCTTATGTTATCCGCTATTTCCGTCAACTACAATTAAGAAATTTCAAGCCCGTTCTACCCTTTGTGTGTTTTTGGGTTATCCATCCAATCATCGTGGTTACAAATATTTTGATTTATCATCTAATAAAATCACAATTAGTCACCACGTTATTTTTTATGAATCCCAATTTTCGTTTGCTAAGGTGAGTAGTCTCGGGCCTAGTTCGTATAATTTTTTAGATGACGATGTCTCCCCATATATTATCCAACATTTATCGGACTTGTCCTGCACCCAAAATTCTTTAGCGGGCCCACTGCCCGCTGGACCTCCTGCTCCGTCACCTCTGCCTAGTGGGCCAGTCCATCAGGTCTCGGGTCCAACAACTGGGCCGACTGTCTAGCCCAGTTCTACCCTTGCTACAGTTTCCAGTCCCGGTCCATCATCCCGTATTTGGCCAGCAGGCCCACTGCCTGCTGGCCAGTCCGTCACCCATCCGAATTTTTTCCAAAGTCCACCCAATTCTCCCCCGAGTCACAGACCGATCACTTGTAGTCAACGGGGTATTTTTAAACCAAAAAGACATTTTAATGTAAATTCTAATGTTCTTAAGTCCTCTATTCCCCGTAACCCAATGTCTACGTTAAATGACCCGAATTGAAAATTGGCTATGAACAACGAATATGATGATCTTATTGCAAATAAGACGTGGGAGTTGGTGCCCCGTCCTTCTAGTGTTAATATTATTCGATCTATGTGGATTTTACTCATAAAGATAATTCTGATGGATCTTTTGCGAGACATAAGGCTCGTCTTGTAGGTGATAGTAAAACTCAACAGGTTGGCGTGGATTGTGGTGAGACATTTAGTCCAGTGGTCAAACCGACTACCATTCGCACTATTCTCAGTTTGGCTCTTTCGAAGGCATGGCTCATTCATCAGTTGGATGTGAAGAATGCTTTCTTATATGATGATCTTAAAAAGACCGTTTACATGCATCAGCCCTTGGATTTTCGAGACCCCAAATATACTCATCATGTATGTTTATTGAAGAAATCCTTATATGGGCTTAAGCAAGCCCCCTGTGCTTGGTATAAGAGGTTTGCGGACTATGTTTCGTCTATTGGGTTTACTCACAACATGTTTGATAATTCATTTCTGAGTTTGTTATGAAAGACTTGGGACCCTTGAGTTATCTTTTGGGGAATGTTGTCACTCGTCATGTAGGTGAGTTGTTCTTGTCACAACGAAAGTATGCAGCTGAGATCATTGAGCGAGCTGGTATGTCCTCGTGCAAGTCTACTTCCACTCCAGTTGATACTAAACCAAAGCTGGGTGTTGCGGCTGGCTCACCTTACGAGGATCCGACCCACTATCGCAGCCTTGCAAGGGCTCTTCATTATCTTACTTTCACGAGGCCAGATATTACGTATGTCGTACATCAGATGTGTTTGTTTATGTATGATCCCAGGGTTGAGCACATGAATGCGCTCCAACGCATTATTCGATACATCCAGGGGACACTTGACTATGGCTTACATTTATATCCTTCATCAACGTCTACACTTGTCTCGTATACAGATGTTGATTGGGGTGGCTGTCCAGATACTAGACGCTCCACCTCTAGTTATTGCATGTTTCTTGGTGATAACTTGGTTTCATGGTCTGGCAAACGACAGGCTACCTTATCCCGCTCCAGTGCAGAGGCCGAGTATCGAGGGGTAGCCAATGTGGTTTCTAAATCATGTTGGTTATGTAATCTTCTCTTGGAGCTTCACTTTCCCATTCAAAAAGCTACCTTGGTATATTGTGATAATATTAGTGTTGTATATCTTTCGGGGAATCCAGTTCAACACCAGCGCATTAAACATATTGAGATGGATATCCATTTTGTTCGCGAAAAGGTAGCTCGTGGACAAGTACACGTCTTACATGTTCCTTCCAGATACCAAATTGTAGACATCTTCAGTAAGTGTTTTCCCTCGGTCCTATTTGAAGATTTTAGGGATAGTCTCAGCATACGAAGACCGCCCGCTATGACTGCGGGGGTATGAAAATATACAAGGGTATACACGTTATACACATAACTTGTGTATACCGTGTATATCACGGAATCCCATAACAAGTGGGAAACCGTGATATACATGGTATACACGGTATACACGGCCGTGTATATCCTTTTTATTGTAACATATTATTTGTATATTTTGTATATAATTAGCATTGTACACTTACCATAATTGTAGGGTTCTTGTACAACTAGAATAGGATTTTGGGAGTAGAATGGGAATAGAATTTTCCATATTATGAAAATTATAAATTGTATATATACTCTTTCATTAATGAAAATAATCAAGGGATTATTTCTTTCACTTTATGGTACAAATGACACTTTGTTATGTACTGGAACCTAATTACTTTTGAGAATTATCAAAAGGGATGTTACAAATTTAATTCCAATCAACTATATGTAAGGAAGTCTGAGTTTATGCATGTTTTCTTTTCATGATATATGTATTAAAATAATTAATTTTCTATTTACTTCTCGTTGATCAACTTGTCCATGTGAAGGAACCCCAATACTGGAAGCTATACGATCACCGATTTTCTCTTTAATAGATACAAATAAAGAAATTAAGTGATAAACAACTCAAGGGAGAAATACTTGGACAAACACTAGAAAAGGCCTTTGACCAACACTAGTTGGAAATTTTGTTAGTGCTCAAAATTTGATTTCTAATTATATCGATCCCTTCTAGGATTAGTTATAATTAACTTAAGACTCTTTATATAAAGTTCAAAAGTCCTCCAAGTTTTGAAAATTATGAATTGGTATTTAGTCCAAGGTAATAAAATAAAATAAATTAAAATAAAAATATAATAGTATTTTTGCCTTATAAAAAAATACTCCATTCGTCCCAATTTTTTGATAACTGATTTCTATTACCAGGGAAAATAAATACAAAGTCTTCACAAAGAACCCAGAACGGGCATATGCCCCTGAGTGGATTATTGAAATGGCCATTCAATTATAGTAAATTAGTGAACTTATCGCGCTTAGAGCGGTTGTAACTGATTTTATTATATTTATCACATGATTCTTTTATTAATATTTAAATATTAAAAATAACAAAAAGTTATATACACTTAGTTGTGTACCTGGGAATAGAAATAAAGGAGTTAATTATTCTTTTGTTCCAAAAAAATTGTCCTGATTTAACTTTGATACAAAGTTTAAAAAATAAAAAATACTTTTGAAATGTGCAGTCTAAAATAAATTTTAAATATTTGTATGATTGTAAATCATTTTCATAAAATTAAATTATTTTTAAATATAAAAAAATGTTAATCTTTTTAACATAAACTAATAAAAAAAATAAGACAAACTAATAAAGAAAGTAGTATCATATTTCTTTCTAGAACAGAGAGAGTATATTTATTTATTTTCTTATAGAGTGTTTATAATTTACTTTAACAAATTGAAGTTAAAAGGTACTGTACTGTCTGCTACTTTGTCTTCTTTAGTTTTCTAAAGCAAAATGACTTTTATCACTTTATATATTCTTTCATTATTTATTTCTTGCTCCTTGTTCTAAAATTACTTTTGGTTCTTCTTTTTCTTTCTTTTTTCCCGTTCTTGTCGCTCCTCCTTACCCACTACTTAATCAGCAAAATCTGAATTTACAGTTCCAAACGTAGGCAAAATCTTTTTCCTCCAAAATACAGATTAAACATCCTAAAACTACTCTCATCTCAGAAAAATCATGTTTATCATAAACTACAACTATTCACCACCTTTTTCCATATAAATCCAACCAAAAAAGAAGAAAGAAGAAGAAGAAGAAGAAAATGCAAGCCCCGAAAATTCAACTAATAGGGATAAGAGAGTAGAATAGTAATGTGTAAAGAGTAAAGGATAATTTTCAAGACTAAGATACATACATGAAGCACACAATATTATTGTGCATTACATGTAACAACCCACGAGCATGCCCAAATTTTTGTGCGAGAGAATCCAATGCTACTACATGTCCACCGCTCTGTCTCTGCCGCCATCACTTCGGCCACCTTCATGGCCGACTTATTAAACAGTGAAGAGAGGAAATCACCAATTTACTTACAAAAGGAAAAAATGAGAAGAAAAGATTAATGTCTTACTTGATCTATTTTTCGCCAGTTTTTTCTATACTGAAAGTTTTATATATTAAAATACTGTTAATGCTGTTTCAGGCTGTAACAGATGATGAAGTCAGGGTTAAGCTATAGAACTAGATGTTGGAAATTTGCCTTTGGCGGGAGTTGCGACCGACCAACTTTAACGGCTTAAACACTAGTGTAACGTATGTTGGAGAATCCGGTTCTTCACACATGCATGATCTACTAAGTACGTAGATAACCGTAGGGCCAAGAATCGTCAAATTTCATTGAGAAATGAAAGAGATATTGGTTCACGAAGTAAGGTGTTTGAAGCATGGAAAGTGTGGTATTGTGTGTAATTCTCCCTCATCGGTAGAGGAAGAAAGAATTGTTGTGTATATAAGATTCGAAATTGGTTTGGGGTTTGGGACCCCAAGGGGTATCCCATGTGTTTAAATGAGGGAGGACCTAGATGTGCTTCGGTTCGATGAAAGACCACACGCGCGCCGCCGCCCGCCCGTCCGGTCCGGGCCACGGGCCACGGGCGTGGGTTGTGGGTCTTCGATATTATCTTTTTGGGCCGAAAACTTTGCCGAAGTACGGTTTGATCCCGAAGTTTCGGATATACGGTTTGGCCCGAATTCTTTCGGATGTGCGGTTTGTACGGTTTGGTCCAAGTTTCCGAAAATCAAAATTTCGACGGTCAAAAACAAGAAATGCCAAGCACTCAATTCAGCCATTTATTTTGGTGAATTACTCCTCCTATAATGGCCAAAACAGTTGGTCTTTCTCCCATTTATGTTGGTGACTTTACTACCTCCATAATGGCCATTATTTGGCTATTATGGAGGCGCTTTTCAGCAGCGAAATGACCCCTCCCTCACCTATATAAACACCCCCTTACACCATTGTTGAGCACTAAGACATATGCACGAAAATACATAAACAGATGCAGAAAAACGATTGCACGAAAATACACAACCGAAATAGTTTTCTTCCTACAACTTCCAAGCATCATTTCGTTACTCAATATTCTTCACGGTAGCTCTTGAGTTTCCTTTGCTCAAGGGTTCCATTCTTTGTTTTATCTTGGGAGACAAATTGTCCGGGACGTATAAAGGATACATACGGGGCAATATTGTCTTAAGGACAGTGCTACACTCGACTCGGCAAAAAACCATAAAGAGAAAAATCTCCCAACACTAGATACGTAAGAGAAAGAGAGGAGAGCAGAACTTTACTTCTCTGCTGAGGCATAAGCAATAGCAAACAAGTGGAGGATACATCATATCTGAGCTATGGAATTATGAAGTTGGTGAGGAAGCTGTTGGATAATTAACACGGGAATAGTAAATAACCATTACAGTGATCGAAAAGATAGACTTCAAAAATTACAACAATGAGTTTTCAATCTCTGTCAATCTTGAACTAGAACTCCAACTCTGGATCTTGTATTCAGAAATACAAGAGCATGAACTGCTGCAACTGTGACTTGTATGTCCGTTTGAGAATCTGTCTTGGTTAGAGTTCTTTGATAGCAAGATCCAACCTGAAACACTTTACAAAAAATTAGAGAATCACAACACCACCGGCTGAGTCGAGAGATTGATCTTTGTCTTTAAGACAAGATTGCCCCGTATATATCATTTAACGTTGCTAGACAATAGTCTCTCAAGATAAAACAGCTACTAACACAATTGAGTAAAGGAAACTCAAATGTTTATCTTGAAGAACTTTGAGTATTGAAAGGATGCTAGAGAGGAAGAAGGTTTTTAGAATTTCTGTTTTGTTTTCCTTGCCAGTGTGTTAACAATTGAACCAAAGGCCTCAATTTATAGTGTAAGAATTGTCTCTTCAAGTGCCAAGTAATGGAATTGAATCACCCATGTAATGGCAATGAATTGCCCAAGTAATGGCACCCATTTATTAGCCAAATAATGACTGATTAATGTTGGAATGAATGCCATTGAGGGTAGCCCAAAAGTCTCCAAAAATCAGATTTTCGTCTAGCCGCGGCCCTGACGGTGTTAGTGTCGCGGCCCTTCTCGGCTCCGCGGCCCTTTCCGACCCATTCCATCTTTACACTATGCACACTTCTTCATTCGTTTACCAACGTGGAACACTTGTCATTTGGCCAATGACTGTCCATCATTCTGTCTCAAACACTTTACTTACGTACCAATATCTCTTTCACTAATGAAATTTACGATCCTTGGTATAATGTGTGCACGTGTGTGAAAACGACGTTTTCGACGTGTGGAGCCCCAATTGTTCGAGTCATAAATAATGGGATAAACTTTATTCCACATTAATAAATTTCCAACAATCCCCTCTTGAAAGATATTTTGGCATTCTCACAAGGGCCTACTTCCAGCAATCTTTCAGCGGACCGATGTTGCATCTGAAGAGGTAGTTTCCGCTTTGAACCTTCCTTAGTTAAACACCATCGGACTTACTTACCGCGCGGTGAATGTGATGTCTTGAACCGTTAGTGTTTAGTATATGCCAAGTCAATGGCACCAACACAACAACTTCTCTTACTTTGTTCTTCTTAATGTTTTGTCCGTTGTGGCCGTGGACACTCTTAGATTCTTAAGTGCGTTCATTTGAGGCGGTCTGTCCTCGCACTTAAATAGGTGGTCTCCTACAAGGTATCCTGTTATACCCCACTTCACCAGTGTTATGAACCATTAAAAAAATTCCCAAACCTAACCTCAACCGTTGAGGATCATTAAAGGTTTTGGAAACTTAACATTTACCCACATAGAAAGGCATACAAAGGGATAAGGATGCCAGTAGATTGAAGAACACCGTCATAGTTCATGCCACAAACTTGTCTGTATGATTGTCTAAGTTTGTCTAAGTGGTTCTTTTTGATGATATTGAGAACGACAGTACAAGATAGTGGTCTTCCTCTTACCAGCAGGATCCAATTCCACAATTGGAAACAATATAGTTCGATTCCAAAAGGAGCAGTGAGCCAAATACATGACTGAGGTCTAGAAGTACGTTCGAGGAAATGAACATATAACCTATGAGATCTACGATAACTGAGAAAGCTTGCATGTCATTGAACTGAAGACTAAAAATAGAAATATCGACGTTGTCCCCATAACTGCCAAAATAAACTCCAAACATCTTGAACAAAGTGAGAAAACATACACAAAGATGAGAACAGAAACATCTACAGATCAAAGCCAAAATAGATAAATAAATAAATAAAATGGTTGGTTATGTGCTGATGGTGAGATGTTTTGAGAAACTGACTGACGAAGTATTTATGCTAAGTTTTTTATCAAGACTATCATTAGAGACCTACACAGTTTCCCACTTTAAATATCTGGTCTATTTTTTTTTCAAGGGTAGGGGCCGCACGCACGCAAGCCCCCGCTGCCACAAATTATGACATAGGCTCGACCACTTGGGCCGACCTTAGGCGGGCACCCCTTCAAAGTGCAATGAAAGCCACCAGCCTAGGGAATGGGCCTTATTGATCGCCCATTGACCTTGAAGCCCTCTTTGGATCATTTTTCACCCACCCACTATCCCCTCCCATTGCCAGTTCGTCTCTTTACTTATTTTTTCCTTTCTTCATCCAACTTCTCTACAATTAGTCACTACTTGTAGTTTGCCTTGACGAAGGAAATGAAAAGAGGGAGATAGTTCTTAACTGGTGGTTCTTTCTTTGTT
This sequence comes from Anisodus tanguticus, assembly GCA_034509755.1. NCBI lineage: Eukaryota > Viridiplantae > Streptophyta > Magnoliopsida > Solanales > Solanaceae > Anisodus > Anisodus tanguticus. The sequence continues at coordinate 18,582,199 of CM067551.1, read as the reverse complement.
TTCAATGATCATATAATTCAACGTGATTATCTCAGTTTTTCTTTTATTCAGTCTTTAACTCTTTTTCTGTTCCATAAATCACACTGAAGAGAAACATAGTGAAAGTCAAATGGAAAAGAAGGAGAAGAGGATACAAAAGTTTCACATGAATCACTGCGTTTGGGCTCATTCTCTGCTAAAACCCCATTCTAAAAAGATTATATCTTTGGATTATTGTCACAAACGGAAACTACTTACCCTCAATTGATTTCTTCTCTGGCTTGGCTGCCATTTGTATTGAGAACCTGAAGGTTTTGTTTGAATTATTGGTGGACTTACTTCTTCTCGTCTATTGATATATTTATTGTTTGCGAAAATTACTGGTCCAGAAAAAGTAAATAACGACTTCATTAGGGTAAAACAAGTAGGAATTTAGTGATTAGAAAAGGAAATGGCGCCTATTAAAGCAAACAGTTATTTGTTTACTAATAGCGATGTTGTGGCTTGAGGAAAAAAGGAAAGTGGTAAAAAAAAGAGCCAAGAAATCAGGATAAAAGATAAATGTGATGACATTTAGTCACGGTGCCTGTCGTGAAAAGCACATACTATGGTTGAGATATTGTGGAGGGGAATCTAAAAATAAATACCCCTCCTTCCCATTGTATATGAAGGTCTTAGACTTGACATGAAGTTTAGAAAATAAAGAATTTTTTTTAAATTTTGTGGTCTAAAATAAGCCAAAGATATTTGTGAAGTTATACCCGTTAAGCGTAAAATATACAATTTAAACTTTAAAATTAAATTGTTGTCAAATAAAAAAATATGTCATTTTTTTGGGACGGACTAAAAAGGAATACAGATTGAGTATTGACGGAGCAAATGAGAGAGCAAGGATCGTGTGGAACCACCATGAAGAAATGTCCTTGTATTTCCTCATAATCTTTGTATGAATATCTATTTTCCCTCTGTATGAAGTACAAAATCGGCCATATATTTCCCTGCTCAACAATATAAAGTGCAACAATACAACTGAACGATCGCAATTATTCAAGATCGTGTTTTCCGTTTTTATGAAAATATGAACAAAATATTCAGTTGGAACTTTGAAGTAGATGAGGCCGTTGAACCTTTTTGGAAATATACATGGAACAAAATATTCAGTATTTGAACTTAAAGGGTCTAAAAGAATTGCCGACCTGCATCAGTGGTTTTATAGCCATTTCCTCAAGTCGTGGGCAATATCTCTCTATAGGACATTTTTGCGAACACTTCATGGGCCATAGCATATCGTGTTGGTCTGGCTTTTTTGTCCGAATAAACTTGGTAAGAACTTGCGATCCAGTTTTGCAGCAATGCTGGTAACAGCGATGCAGTTAATAAAAAACATGCTGAAATTAAAATCCAAAGCGCAGATAAGTGTAGCACGAAAAATGAAGATGGAAATGATGGAAGAAGGTCGATATTTGCAGGAAACAAATCCAGAAATCTAACAAACGTGAAGCAAGAGAACAATAAATATTACAGAAGACGACTAGCCTGAATGCAGGGTCTGTCTTGGGCAAGGGGTAGAAACAACAGACGAATCGTTAGCCAACCAACCGTGACTTGATAGACTCATTACGATTAAGTACACATCCAATCCTTTGAAATTCAACAGGCTGATCATGTAAGGATATTGAAGTAAAACAAAATGGTTGAGAATGAAAAAGCAACATATCGGGCTGTCTGGAGGGATTTGTGTGCCCCGAAAAAGAATTTCAAAGCCATGAGAGTTCAAATATGCTTGCAAAAAGTGGGTTGGCAAGAGCAGGGAGAATAAGGAGAGCGAAATAAGGCAGAATTGATTAAGAGTTGTTTTTAGTGTCGCACCTTTTGATGTTGGGTGGGCGAAGCGGCGTTTTAGTTAGGCGGCCTTATGCGGCAATGTTGTTTGCCCGTCAAAGGGAATTTAAAAGGGAATAAAAAATTATAAAAAAATAAATATGATTGTTGTGTTTGAGTGACGCTACGTCAGCAGACTGATATATATATATATATATATATAAATTTTCCATCATAATCACTTACGTTTATCAATAAAGTCACTTAAATTAAAATAATTTATTTATAAAGTTTTAAAATAGTTTATCGACAAAGCCATTCTAGCCAACAAAAATTAAAGGAATAGTAAACCTCAAATTTGAATTCGTTTAACTATACCTCCTTTGTGGTTATACTTATCTCTCTTATTCTATTTTTATTAATAATCTTTTAACCTAATTATTATTAATATAAGAAACATATGATTTAACTAATTATTCTTTATGATATATTCTTTTGTTTAATTAATTTTGTAAATGTTTTTTCAAGACAGATTATTTCCATATTTAGAAATTCAAAAAAAAATCTCATTCTTAAATAATTCTTTTAATCTAAATATATCAAGATAAAGAAAAAAAGATCTAGATATATATGTCGAGTGAATAACAATGGAAATGGAAATAATTTTCTCGATAAAATGATGTTTATAAATTAATTAAACAATAGAAAAATATTATAAAGGACAAACTAGTTAAATCATATATCCTTATATTAAATTATTATGTTAAAAAATATTATAAAAATAAAATAAGGGAGGTAAGCATAATCATATAGTAGGTAAAGTTAAACGAAATCAAACTTGAGGGAGATTTTATAAATTTTTTTAATATAATAATTTCATAGATAAATTATTCTAATTTGAGTGACTTTATTAATATAAAATAAATATTATTGACTTTAATAGAAAATTTATTATAATTAGATGACATTAAATTATTCATTCTAAGCCGCCTCTACTGCTGCTCAGCTAAGAAACAGAATAGGACCCCTATTCAGTACTACAGCTACTCAACCACTAGTCCACTACAGAGACAACAAGCCCCCTAAATTCCTCCATCTTATTATTTGGGGAATAAAATAATTATTATTTTTTTAAATTTCTTAAATATATTTTGAATCATTAGTTATGTTGACGACGTATAATACTTTTTTTGTAATTTTTAAATCTATAAATTTTATTTTAAAAAATTTATATCTAATTGCATGATCAAAATTAAATATTTTAATCCTCGTAATTCGAACATCTACACATAAATTAGGACAAAGAAAATATAAAAATGTATTTCCCTTTCTCAACCTATTCTTTCACTATATTTCCTTCCCCTTCAAGGTCAAAAAAATATCTGAAATATTTCATTCACGTTGAAGCTCTAGCTTCAAGGTTGAAAATTTTAAATTTTGCAAGAGAGTGATTTGTTTCAAGGGGTGTTATTAAGTTTTATTGCGGATATTTTGAGGAGTCTAAATCTCAAATTAAAGGGAGTACTTGGGAGAAGATTTAAGGTGATTTTGGGTAAAATTTCATATTTGAGTTTGAGGATAGTCGTTGCTTCAAGTTTGAAAAAAAGAATTTTGTGAAGGAGTAATTTGTTTTAAGTGGGTGTTATTGGATTTTATCGATGATCTTTTGAGAAGTCAAAATCTCAAATTTGAAGGAGTTTTGGAGAAGATTTAAGGTGATTTTCAGTAAAAGATTAGATTTGAGCTTGATGTTGAAGATGAACACTTCAGATTTATGTTTAACGTTTGGGTCTATAATAGATTTTACCTCAGTCTATACTAAACGATTTGGATGCGTCCTCTATCGTTATTTAAAATACATTTTAATCCAATCTATACTAAACGATCTGGATGTGCTTATGTTACATTCCCTTCGGGCGACACAACACCTTATAAATGACTCAGTTCACGTCTTTTCTGAACAAATTTAAAAAGTGTATTTTGATCTATAATAGATTGTAACTCAATCAATACTAAACGATCTGAATGTACTTATGTTGCGTTTGATTTATGCTTAATCACATGCATAATATCAGGTCTACATAATCTGACGAGAGTTATATAAAGATTAATGATGAAATATACTAAAAAATCAACTTGGAACATGAATTCGTTATATAGATTTAAAGGAAAGAAGCTGGAACAGGAAAAGAGAACGAGATACATCACGAAAGCAGCATTATTGCTTTTTATTCATACATTATTAACCTTAAATTTAGAAAAGTCTTCTTTTTCACAATTAATATAAGAAATTTAAGTACTTCATATCTCGAGTTTGATATTCCCTTGCTCGATATTTTAGATGGAGGAACCATCAAGGCATATCCATTCACCAACGAACATTTTGTCACAATTTATATTGGGATTTAAAGTAGTAAAGGCCTCAGAGGTGACACTAAATTGTTGCATAATACTGAAGCATGTGTCTCCAATATTTGCACCGTATATCTTACTGCATATCAGAGCAGAATTCGTCCAATTCCAACTGCAAGCATCAAGAAAACAATTATTAAGAAATAAAAATAATTAACTAGTAAATTCTACTTTTAAAAGTATTCTAGATATATTTGCCCATAACTATTAGCAGAGTAAAATTTTATGTTATACTTACAGGAAACAATTCTACTTTCTGACATGCTAATGGAGAGAAGGAAAAGTAGAACAATGCTGAAAAGCATGGCTGATTTATAGCTTGCTCTTGCCATTTTTGTTGTTTAATTGCTCAAACTTGATTTTCTTTTCCTTTGATTAATTGATGGATAAATTTGTTAACAATACTACTGCATTTATAGTGAAGTTACATTGGATGTTTACCAACATGAGATGGAAAATTGGACCTTGTAATTTCCTCCATTAATTCACAAGGTTGCCGACTTCGTTGGATTACACAATGATCTACAATTGTGTTTTCTTGTCCATTTGTTTTTCTCCTTTGTTTTTTCTCCCCTTTGAAACAAATAATTCCCTAGATTATTTTCATTAATTGAAAGGCTATATATACAAGTTACATATTTCCATAATAGGAAGATCCTATTCCTATTCTACTTCTAAATCCTTATTCTACCATAATTCTAACTATACAATTATGGTAAGTGTATAACACTAATTATGGTAACCTTTACACTACAATATACTACAAATATATATACCATATATACAATATTGTGTTGTCCACAATTCTGTATGATCTGGCCGAGAGGCCCACTGCCGAGGCCCAAGAGACCCTCTCGCTTTGTTCTTTCGCCGGGCCGCCGGCCGAAGGCCCACCGCCGAGGCCCAAACGGCCCATCGCTTTGCCGCCTTTGCCCATCATTTGCTTTGTATACCCGTGATATATCTTGTTGTATATTCGGTGTATATCACAGGTATATTACCTTTGTTTAACACACCCCCGCAGTCATAGCGGACGATCATCGAACGCTGAGACTGTCCCTAAAATCTTCAAAGAGAACCGCTGGGAGACCCTTGGTAAAGATGTCTACAATTTGATACCGAGACGGGACATGGCATACGCGGACGTGACCCTTTGCAACCTTTTCACGGACAAAGTGAATGTCCATTTCGATATGCTTAGTGCGTTGGTGTTGAACTGGGTTACCTGAAAGGTAGATGGCACTAATGTTATCGCAATATACCAAGGTTGCCTTCTGAATGGGACAATGAAGCTCCAAAAGCAAATTACGTAGCCAACATGACTCGGAAACCACATTTGCTACCCTCGATATTCTCGCTCTCGCACTTGAGCGTGATAAAGTTGCCTGACGCTTTGCCGACCAGGAGACCAAGTTGTTGCCGAGGAACATACAGTAGCCAGACGTCGACCGTCTGGTGTCGGGACAACCACCCCAATCAGCATCCGTGTAAGAGACAAGTGTGGATGTAGATGAAGGATACAAGTGCAACCCATAGTCCAGTGTCCCCTGAATATACCGAATGATGTGTTTGATTGCATTCATGTTCTCAACTCTGGGATCATGCATGAATAAACACACATGCTAAACCGCATACGTAATATCCGGTCTGGTAAAGGTAAGATACTGGAGGGCCCCTGCAAGACTGCGATAGCGGGTCGGGTCCTCGTATGGTGCACCTGCTGCGGCACTTAGCTTTGGGTTTGCATCAACTGGTATGGAAGTGGACTTACAGGATGACATCCCAGCCCTCTCGATGATCTCAGCCGCATACTTCCGTTGAGACAGAAACAACCCACCTGAATGACGCTTGACGGAAATCCCCAAAAAATAACTCAAAGGCCCTAAGTCTTTCATAGCAAACTCAGAACTGAGCATGGCCATGATAGACTGGCGTAAAGCATCGGAGGAGGCAGTCAAGATGATATCATCCACATACAACAGAATATAGGCCAATGACGAACCACGACGGTAGATGAACAAGGAATTATCTGACCTGCTGTGAGTGAACCCAATAGTCGAAACAAAGTCAGCAAATTGTGTATACCAGGGCCGTGGAGACTGCTTAAGCCCATATAATGATTTCTTCAACAAACAGACATGATTAGGGCGGTTGGGATCCATGAAACCCAACGGCTGATGCATATAGACTATTTCCTTGAGGTCGTCATGTAGAAAAACATTCTTGGCATCCAACTGATGAATTGGCCAAGTCTTTGAAAGAGCCAAGCTAAGCACAGTGCGAATGGTAGCCGGTTTGACCACCGGACTAAACGTCTCACCACAATCAATTCCAACCTGCTGAGTCTTACCATCACCAACCAGTCGCGCCTTATGTCGAGCAAATGACCCATCTGAAAATTCTCCTTATGAGCAAAAATCCACATAGACCTGATAACATTAATACCATGTGGACGGGGCACCAACTCCCACATCTTATTAGCAATAAGAGCATTATATTCATCAGTCATAGCAATTTTCCAATTATGGTCATTTAATGCGGACACAGGATTGCGGGGCAAAGGGGATTTAGAGACATCCGAATGTAAATTAAAATGTCTTTTAGGTGTAAAAATACCCCGCTGACTACGAGTGACCGGTCTATGACTCGAGGAAGAATTAAGGGAATTTTCTGGGCTCGGGACGGATCGGCCAAGAGCAGTGGGCTCCGCCGGCCCAAATCGGTACATACCGGATTCGGCACGGACCGGCTCCGAGTGGGGGGGACCGGCCCAATAGCCGGAACTGTTCCAGTGGGCCGGATTGGCCGGGCGTGGCGGTCTTGTGGGGCCGCGAGCGGTGGCTCGCCGGAGGATTTTGGGTACGGGAGATGTCCGAAAAATTCCGAATAATATACGGGGATATTTGGTCATCCAAAAAATTATACGACTTAGGTTCGGGAGTATGAACTTTCGTAAATGGGAATTGAGTTTCATCAAAAATGACATGGCGATTGATTATGATTTTCTTGGAGGATAAATCAAAACACTTATAGCCACGATGATTCGATGGATAACCCAAAAACACACACGGGGTAGACCGAGCCTGAAGTTTGTTAATTGTGGTGGATGGGAATAACGGATAACACAAGCACCCAAAAATCCGAAGATGAGAATACGAAGGGTCCTTATTATATAGGATTTTGAGGGGGGAGGAATATGTCAGACCTTTAGAAGGAAGTATGTTAAGAAGATATGTGGTCATTTGTAGAGCATGATGCCAAAAATATAGAGGTATGGATGCATGAATTAAGAGAGTTCGAACGAATTTTGCGTTCGGCCTTACCATTTTGTGGAGATATATGAGGACACGAAAACCTAAAATTGATCCCATTATTAGCACAGAAATCCCGAAACTCCCTATTGTCATATTCTTTCCCATTATCACATCGAATATTTTTTATGTCTCTTTCGAATTGAGTACGAATGAACGCTCTAAATTTGATGAAGATGGAAAATACTTGTGATTTATTTGCAATTGGAAACGTCCACAAAAATCTAGTATAATCATCTAAAAAGAGAACATAATATCGATGACTCACTGAACTTAGAACAGGAGACGTCCATAAGTCACTATGAATAATGTCAAATGGCATAGAAGTATGAGAATTGGAGTCTACAAATGGTAACTTAACAATTTTCCTAATGAACAAGACTGACAAATTGGAGTACGACTCGTACCCTTACAAGAAATAAAACTATTTTTATCTAAATCTGATAAAATAGAAGATCCCGGATGACCCAGACGAGCATGCCACATGGAAGGGGAGATGGCTGCAAAGGCTAACGGCAAGGTTTGACTCGATGGACTGAAACCAATCATGATAGGATACAAATCCCCCCTTACTATCACACCTCATGAGATGACTCCCCGTCTTGAAATCCTTCACAAAAAAACCAAAATGATCAAATTCAACGAAAACGGAATTGTCAGTAGTGAACTTCCGGACAGACACTAAATTTTTAATCAATTTAGGAGCATGTCAAGTATTTTTCAAGAGAAGGGGTGGATTAGGGGGAGACAACGTTTTGTGACCATAACCCTGAATTGGAATAGAGTTGCCATTACCAACAATTATACCCCGATGGGTGCTCAAATTGGAATAAGAGGAGAGAGTACCTGATTCAGAGGTCATGTGAGTAGTTGCCCCGGTGTCCATGTACCAATTTGGGTCCGGTTGAGTCAACCCCAACGTGTGCATCGCGGCCTCGATATCAGTCTGAGTGGGGCCTGCTGCATGATGGGCTTGCGGTGGTCAGGGCCCAAGAACTCCTGTCCGTGGTGCACCTGGGCCGTAGCTGCTGTTGCTACCGCTGCTGGGCCACCGGGCCGATGGGCCGCCACCGCCGGGTATTGGGCCGGATCGTTGGCCGCCCCACCGGCCGCCGGAAGCTCGCCGCCGGATAGTACGGGTTCCACTGCCATTGGCCCCACTGCTGGGCCCATGGCGGTGGTGGGCCACTGTACCCTGGCTGGGACCCACCGCCTGCTTGTTGACCACCGGAACCGCCACCAGAACCGCTGCGTTTGCCCCCGCGATTTTTGTTATTATTCTTGCGATTATTCTTGCCGCCACCATTATTATGGTTTTGGCCCGAATTATTAACAAAACCCGAAGGACTAGGAGAGGACGCCACCATGACAACTGGGCTTGCTCCGTAGCCGCCTTTTTAGCCAAACCGCTTCTTCCAACGTCGCATGGATCGGGCTTGATGGAAGTCGGGAAGAGGGTTGCTTTGGCGAAGGAGAGTTCCAACACCATTATAGGCCTCCGAAAGACCGGCAACCAACTGTAGAACTAGACGATTATTTGTTACTGGTGCGCCAACATTATGGAGTTGATCCGCCAACTCCTTTAGTTTCTTGCAATATGCAGAAACGTTCGGAAATTCGTCCATTTGAACGAGAGAGAATTCTTGCTCGAGTGTGACGACACGGGAATGTTGGTTGTCTTGGAATATGTCACGCAATCTATTCCATGCAGCCATAGCCGTGGTATCTGACTCAATAATCGTCTGTAGAAGGTCCACCGAAATAATGGCGTATATCCACCGAAGAACGATAGCATCAAGTGTAATCCATAACTCCGGATCCTCCGCAGGAAGGGGTCTAGCGGGAGGAATGATGTGATGAAGAACTTGATAAGATATAGCGTGAATTTTAAACAACTCTGCCCACGTTGCATATTGGACGTTTTCCATCTCAAGGACAATAGGGACACTTAGCTTGATATTGGAAACCGAGAGGGCAGGGTGAAAATTATTCTTAGACATATTGAAAGAACAAAGAAGAAAGGGAAATTTAAGAGAGGTGTTTTTGAGAGCGGAAGACGAATTTTGGAAGAGAAACCCGAGGAGGGGGGGGTCTCGGCCAAAGGAGGCAAAAGTTTGAGAGAAAAAACTTTTGTTTACACCTAGTCTCTTGATACCATGAAAGAAATAATCCCTTTGATTATTTTCATTAATTGAAAAGCTATATATACAAGTTACATATTTCCATAATAGAAAGATCCTATTCCTATTCTACTTCTAAATCCTTATTCTACCATAATTCTAACTATACAATTATGATAAGTGTATAACACTAATTATGATAACCTTTACACTACAATATACTACAAATATATATACCATATATACAATATTGTGTTGTCCACAATTCTGTATGGTCTGGCCGAGAGGCCCAAGAGACCCTCTGCTTTGCTGCTGCTGGCTGCTGGCCGAAGGCCCACTGCCGAGGCCCAAGCGGCCCACTGCTTTGCTGTTGCCCAGTCCACTGCTTTGTATACCTGTGATATATACTGTTGTATATTCAGTGTATATCACAGGTATATTACCTTTGTTTAACACCCTTTCTCCTTCGATCGGCAGTACTCTGGTCTTATGAAAGTTGTAGCAAAGTTTTCTTTAAGGTAAAATATTGAGCGATTTCTCTTTAAATTCGGCCGTGTGCAGAGGTTGATATAACGTTGATTCATCTGAATCTGCACTTCTAATGTGGAATATAATTTTATGTGTAAGAATGATGAATAAACTCTTATGGTAAATCCAATGACTTTCTAGTGGATCCGCCTCTGGCCGTGCAAGCAGGCTCGTGGTTTCACATATTACATTAACTTTTAATTGGTATTTTTTTTTTGGTATAGAGATTGGTGAAATGATAAAAGTTATTGGATCTTGGTTTTTAAAAATGACAACTTCAAGTGATAATAACCTAGTTTTTAATTTAATATTAGGATATATTTAACGAATTTCTTAAACGCATAAATAAAAAAGCTATTGAATATGGCGGACTCGTATTCGGACTTCTGGCGCTTCTAACTCTGTCCCAGCTCCAAAATTATCTCTGTGTTAATTATTGGATACTAGAATGACTCAAACCTTCATTTTGTGTTCAGTATCCGCTTTGCGGATACTAATTGATATTTACATTGTGTAAGGTTCATTAGAGGAAAAAATATTATTTATCAAGAATTTAGTTTTATTTTTGATACCCCTAACCCAATTTTTTTTTTTTTGAAAAGGTATTATCTCAATTATTACTCAAATAAAAAAACCAGTACATCATAAATAAAAGGCGGTGGAACAGACCTCATTCCATCGAACCAAATATAAAAACAGGACATAACCGGATGGCAAAGGAGAGGAACTTAAAATTCAGCTGGAGGCCTGCAGCGTAAGTTCGAACCCTGGTGGGAGCAATTTGCTCTCTTCTGGGGTAGGACCTTGTAGGTGATATCAATTGCTCTGTTCTCAAACCTTAGTCATTCAGGTACATCCCGCGATTTATCGGGACTACTATCTCCAAAAATAGTCTGGCGTAAGTCGGTAAACTGGATATATATATATATGCCCCGCATGTTGTAAAATAAAATGGCTTTATAGGATGTTGGCGAAAAACTGGCTCTTCAGGATCATGTAAAGCTCTCTTATAAATGGACATGTCGACATTGTTAAGATGAAATTGAGTCAAAATTTCATCTGTGAAGAAGGGACTCTTGAGGGACCCATATCAGAATTGTTATTATTTCTTAGACGAAAATTTAGACACCCAAAAATAAGTAGACAAATAAGAAAGAAAGAGGAATGCTCCATTAACAATGACATGGAGTACTATTAATGAATTATTGTCGATTGATTTGATATACTACTAACTTACTAGGCCCCACTAATTAAAACAAAGTGGTTTTTATTTTAGTACAATAATAATGTAAAGCTCCCACAAAAATAGACTTCCCTTGTATCCAAGAAGTAAACATATGTTAGCGATGACATTGAGGTACAAGATTTAATCAGTTGAAGTCTACTACACAATAAGAAAGATTTGATTTTGTACTTTCGTTACAATTATTAGTTTGTTTAATAATTATGATATTTCTCATCAGGAGATTTGATAAAAAATAACATAAGATCTGTTGCAAATCTCCTTACAATTCCACAACAAAATGGAAGATTTTTCCGAAACAATTTCAAAGCAACAAAAGGGAGACGTATGTTAATTTCTCCTATTTTCTTTCATCTTCAGAACATTCGGGACTAATTTTTAGTTAATCCCCCCTAAAAAGATGAGTAAAACTACCACTATTGGCACTGAAGCATGTACATTGCACTTAAATCCAAGAACAAAGCGGTTTGTTAATTAGCACCATGACAAAATCAAAGGCTGAATCAGCAAGTGTAATTATGTTTTCATAACTAATTAACTCCATTCCGGAGGATCTAATCGATAGTCAAGTGTAGCCTAATGTTGAAACTGTCCTAGAAGTGAGTTGAGGAAGTGTTCATCTAATGGTACTATATGAAAGTTAAGCAACTATCCCATTACAGATATATAATTAGCTACTGAGCCTTTTTCCGATTCACCATGAACAAGTATTGTTGATCTAGGAAAGACGATCGATCTAGTGATAGACCATAAGCCTGATGAACATTATAAACAGTTCAAATTGTGGGATATCCACAAAACTGAAAGAAAAAAAAAGCTAACAGGAGTATCAACAACAAAGTGTGTCAAGAAGCTAGTCTCTATGCAATTAAGAAGAAATTATTGTTTGCTAAACATTTTTTATTTCCTTTTTTTCATTATCATGTGGGACAAAAGTAGTTAACTTTACAATGGTTAAACTATACACAAAATTTACAATTAGAGATCGTGGTTCCGAGTCTAAAACGGGATCGGCCGAGTTAGCTCAGTTCATTCGCCCTCCAATACGAGTCATCTCGGTCAACTCACTCCCCCTTCCGGCGCCGGCAACTTCTCACCACCTAAATACAAGACGAAAACCTCCGATCTACCACCACATCTTAGCTTTGTCCCCAGCAGCTAAGGTACATGACTTTCCGAAGCGATTCATCAGCTTGTTTCCTCTTCTCCTCACCTTTTCCACTTCCGATGAACTCGCCGATATCAGATCCTAACATACCGGACATCGGCCGGAGACCGTCGGCGCCGGCGGAAAAAGAGGTGAAGCGTTTTGAGCCGTGGTGTAATGATTTGATGCCGGACTTCAATTTCTGGCCGTGATCGGAGTGGCCGTTTACGACGGCGACGGTAGTGGCAACCCAAACGCGGTTAAGGTAACTCATGATATACGTATTTGTTTTGTTTCGAAGTTAAAAATAAGAAATTACGGCTAGTAGTAATAATTAGTTACCGTGATGATGGTTTCAATTCAAGGAAGCTTTCAAAGTGTTTGTGAGCAATGAGAAATGAATGAAGTGAAGCTCCATTTTATAGGCCAAAAGAGGAAGAGTGGTTGTGGAAAACCAGGAACAGGAAACTTGTTGAAGAAATGACGGATTTGGAATACTACTGGTGGCCTGATGGGCGAAGTTATCGAGGTTTTCGTCTACTTTGGACATATTCGCTTTACGATATATCTCTTCATTTTCTCGCGACTTGAATACCATGCTGTTTATTTAGAAAGAAAAAAAAAAGAGATAATGGTCGAAGTTATATCTTTTCATTTTTTTTAGTTTTTTATCTGAATTATACTCTGAGAATTACTTACCTAAATTATAGATTTAGATTTTCCAAAATACACCTTAGTTATTAGTTATTCACTTTACTATTTAAACTATCACCAACTATTTGTAAAGCATATTTCAACTATCAGTTATTCAATTTTAATGAAGTGTATTTTATAAATTAATTGGTCATAATTCAAGTAAAAAAATTAAACAACTGATAATTGATATGTATTTTCAAATTACTTGGTGATAGTTTAAGTTAGAAACTCTCACACCTCAAAAGAGTATGTTAGAGACAAATTCAAACTTTATATACATCATTGAGTTTTTGAGTTTAAAAAGTGAATTTGTATAAATTTAATTTTATTTATATTTAGTTTTCACACATATATATCAGCATCTCGACCTTCTATATCTCTGATGATTTAATCTCTAATGTCTATCTAAAATTATCTTATGTCTAATTTCTTGATTAAGTGAACTATACTCTAGCTAATCTTAAGCTTTTTGTGATAGTGCTGATAAATATATCCGTATACCTGTGATATACACATATATACATAGCCTTGTGTATACCGTGTATATAACGGATATACACGCCTACGATTATTGTATATATTTAGGTAGTTTTGGTAATATATTGTTGTATATAATTAGCATTGTATACTTATCATAATTGTAGGATTCTTATACAAATAGAATAGGGTTTTGAGAGTAGAATATAAATAGAATTTTTTATATTATGAAAATTGTAAATTGTATATATACTTATTCATTAATGAAAATAATCAAGAGATTGTTTCTTTCATGGAATCAGAAGTCTAGGACTAAAATACTTCCGCTCTCTCAAAATTAGCTCTCGGTTCCGCCACCCTTCTCGGCCGAACCTTCACTTCTTCTCCAAATCCCTCCTAAATTATTGTTCTTTTGTTATGTCTACCTCGAAGAACATGTTTCATCATGCCCTTGTTATTTCCAACATCAAGAAACACATCTCTATTGTTCTTGAGATGGAAACGTCTAATATGCGACGTGGGCATAATTGTTCAAAATTCACGCAATCTCACATCAAGTCCTCCATCACATATTTTCTCACGCTGTCCCTACACCCGCGGAGGATCCTCAGTTATGGATCACTCTTGATGCTACCGTCCTTCAGTGGATTTACTCCACTAATTCTACCGACCTTTTACAGACGATCATTGAACCTAGACATTACGGCTATGGCTACCTGGAATAGATTGCGTGATATATGTCAAGATAACCAACATTCCCGAATTGTCACTCTTGAGCAAGAATTTCCGCAAGTTTGCATGGAAGATTTTCCGAATGTTTCAGCTTACCGTAAACGGCTTAAGGAATTAGCAGACCAACTCTGTAACGTTGGCGCGCCTGTTATCAATAATCGCCTTGTTCTCCAAATGGTTGCAGGTCTATCTGAGGTCTATAATGGCGTTGGAACTCTACTTCGACAAAGTAATCCGCTTCCCCCTTTTTATCAATCCCGTTCGATGCTCACTTTGGAAGAAGCCCGCTTGACAAAAAAAGGCGGCTACCGACGCCAGTTCCGTGGCAATGATGACATCCTCCGATAATTCTCATGGGTTTGTTGACAATTCGGGCCAAAATCTCAACAACGGTGGCGGCAAGAAGGGTCACAACCGTAAAAATAATGACAAAAATCGCGACGGCAACAACGATGACGGACGGAACAGTGGTAGTACCGATGGGAACAGTAACATCAGCGGGGGTGGGCCTCGGAACAGTGGCAGTGGGCCGCACACCGCCTGGTCCCAGCCTTGGGCTCCTTGACCGTGGAACTGGGCCAGTGGCCCTTGGCCCAACTGCCCCTATCCTTCTCCCAGCCCATACTCGAGTCACTGGGCCACGCAGCATCAGGCCGGGCCTAATTATTGATCAAATGAAGAACGCCCTACGTATTCCTAATTAAACACGAAATAGTAAAATGCTTTTTACCGAGATTTCCAAGTAAAAGAATACCAAAGAATCGCGAGATAACAAAATCTCCGCACGCATTTGGAAGGGGACAGGTGTCGACCTTATCCACAAGCTAGATTCATGACTCATCTTAACTCCACCAATGAATAGTCATTGTGGGTCCCACTCTTTGTGAAAATTTTCATCTTTTTGTCTGTATCCAATGCTACAAATCATTTGGATAAAAGGGCTATTTTATGGGGCCCAATGACTAATGGACAAAATAGTATGAACACGTGGGACCATCCATGGTCCTCCATTACCACCAATTGTGGGCTCCACAGAGTTGGTGCTCACTTATGGGCCATCACGTGATGTGCTTGGCTCTTTGTGTACGTGTAAGTGATGGTGTGATAACGAGTAAAATTTCAGTTGCCTTCGTGTTCGGGTAGTTGCAGCTTTAAGATTAAAATTAAGAAAAAGAAGATACTTACCGGCGGGAGGTGACACATATCTGGTGAAATTAATTGAGTTATGAGCATATTAATCTGGACATTATAATTATAAAAAAAAATGTCTAAAATGTTTAGGTCTGTGAAAGGAAAAGAAAAGTTACTATTGATTAACCTGTAATTTTTGAACTATATTTCTTCGGTCTCAATTTACATATATTTTTTGTAATCTGGATAAAAAATAGCTTTTAGATTAAAAAACATTTTAACTTTTATTTATATTTAATGTTAAATTTATAAAGACATAAATATCTTATATTTATTTTAGGTCATAAATTTTATGTGCAATCAGATAATGGCATGCCAGTTGAAATGGAAGGAACATCGAAGTAGGCGTTTGGACATAGAAATTAAAATAAATTTCACTTTTCTGAAATTTTGGAAATTGGAGTTGTGTTTGGTCATAATTTGTATAATTAATATTTTATTATTGAAATATATTTTTTAACAAAATTTTTGTTGTGAAAAATACAGTTTTAGTTATTTTTAAAATTTCAAATACAACTTTAAACTGTATCTGAAATTTTCATGGTCAAACACTGATTTTTTTAAAAAGTGAATAATTCTTATGGCCAAACGGGTATTATACGAGCACAGAGCATCAAAGAATTGTTGGACTCAAAACGATGCAGTTATTGCTTATCTAATTGAAAAGGTACATCCGTAGACTTATATACTATTAGTTAATATAACCATATATTTTGTAATTAAAGTAGTGTTTAATTATGATAAATATAAGATCCTAATTATGATAAATATATGATCCTTATTTCATTAGGATTCAACATTGTACACACTATATATATTTGTATTAATGAAAAAAGACCCCCAAGGAAGATTAATACAATTCTACATGGTATCAGAAGCCTAAATTCCCTAAATAATATCTCGGCCGCCTTCCGCCCCTACTCCTAATTTTTCTGACGTCATATCTATCGGAAACATCCGATATACACCCTGTATACGATTGATATACCCTCTCTACCGCGATATATTGCACATATACAGGCTTATACACAGTCGATATACACTCTGTATATGGCTGATATCCCTTCTTACCCATATATAGCCCGTATACATCAGTATACACATCGATATACACTTAGTATACATCTGCCACAACTCATATACTGCTTGTATACACCTTTTATATATATACCGAACCCCCAGTCTCTTTCTTCTTTACATTCCGGCAGTCCTAATGGCGTCACCCATTACACACACACCTTCTCCCCGCTTCCGCTTCCTCAACACCCATCAGTTATCAGACTTAGGTCGGCCTAGGGCAGTGGCCCAACCCAGGCACCTGGGCCTCAGCGGCCAAGTATCCAGCAGCTTGGCAGCCCGAGATTTTGGGCCACTCCCCAGGCCCATGCTAGGCTCCAGTTTCAGCCCAGCAAGCCTATATAGCGACGACCCAGCAGCAGGCCTTCAGCACATTAAAATGCCAACAACCAGATGAAAATTGGTATATGGATACGGGCGCCACGTCACACATCATGAACAATTCTGGTTATCTTCATCACTTCGCAATCTAAATACTCCTCAATCTATTATGGTCGGAAATGGTCATCGCATTCCAATACAAAGGTTTGGCCACACAATAACCCCACCACCGCATCCCCACTTCTCCCTTAATAACGTCCTATATGCCCCTAACATTATCAAGAACTTAATCTATGTGGGAAAATTTGCCATTGATAATTCTGTATCCATTAATTTTGACCATTTGGTTTTTCTATAATGGACCTACGTACGGGGAAACTTCTTACAAGATGCAATAGTGAAGGGGATCTCTATCATTTCCTATCCATGTCCACTACCAGTGTCAATCCCCCCACATCTCTAGCTGCCATCTTCTTCTCAACATGGCATAATAGACTTGGACATTCAGGAGCCCATATTTTTTATTTTCTTAGAAACCACAAGTTAATCCAATACAATAAAAGGACCCTTGCCCATAGTTGTTCCTCTTGTCATCTAGGGAAACATGTTAGACTTCCATTTACGTCTTCTTTGAGTATTACTTTATCTCCCTTTGATATTATTCATGCGGATTTATGGACATCTCCTATAACCAGCAACCTAGGTCATAAATATTATTTGGTATTTTTGGATGACTTCTCTCACTTCCTTTGGGTCTATCCGCTTAAACTAAAGTCTCAAGTCTACTCCAAATTTCTTGAATTTTGTACATTGGTTAAAACACAATTTGAAAAAGACATCATAATGTTTCAATGTGATAATGGTCATGAGTTCAATAACTCCCACTTTCATAATTTTTGTGCGGCTAATGGCATGGTTTTCCGTTTCTCCTGCCCCCATACTTCCCCTCAAAATGGTAAAGCCTAAAGAATTCTCTGCATTATTAACAATATGATTCGTACCCTTCTTTTTCATGCGTCTCTCCCCCTACCTTTTGGATTTATGCATTAAAAATGGTAGAACACATTCTTAACATCTTACCTACTCGTACGATTCAAAATCGGACACCCACTGAAATTCTCTTCCGTCGGATCCCTTCCTATGATCACCTTTGAATTTTTAGTAGTCTGTGTTGCCCAAATTTGGCCTCCACGGTCCCTCACAAATTATCACCCCGCTCTACTCCGTGCATCTTCCTCGGTTTCCCGTCAAACCATATGGGGTACTTGTGTTATGAGATATCCATAGATAAAATCTTAATCTCACCCCATGTCACATTAGTTGAGTACGTTTTCTCGTTCGACAACATCCAAAAATTTTGAGTCACTGATTACGGTTTTCTTGATGACTTAGACACCTCCCATCTACTCCAAAATATACTACAAAATTCGCAACCTTTAACCGTCCGAACACCCATCCCGCAACGGCCCACCACCGCTACCACACCACCAGCCACCGTTTGCCTCCCCCCACCACTGTCTGCCTCCCCCACCACTGTTTGCCCCCCCGGTACACCCAACTACCCCACAATATACCGTCATCCCGCCCTGACCCGCATACCCCCGAAACATCCCGCCACCCATTGCCCAGCCCCACACCACACTACCAAATCTCGCCGAACTCTTCCTTACCCACTGCCACTGCCCCATGACCCGAGAACCACTGCCCCGCCCCGTACCCACACACCAAATAGAAACTCGTGCCAAACACAAGATTTTCAAACCCAAAGTCCAATTTAACATATCCACACAATCCATATCACCGATACATAAAAACCCAAAACTAGCCAAACTCGACCCGAATTGGAATGCGGCCATGCGTGAGGAGTTTGATGCGCTCACCACTTAGCGCACGTGGGATCTTGTTCCGAGGCCAGAGGGGGTGAATGTGATTCATTGTATGTGGCTCTTTCGTCATAAGTTCAGAGATAATGGTGATCTTGAACGCCACAAGGATAGACTTGTGGCAAATGGCACAGGGCAGCAGAAGGGTATTGATTGTGGTAAGACTTTCAGTCCGGTGGTCAAACCGGCTACTATTCGCACTGTTTTGAGCAAAGCTATGGGTAAGAACTGACCGATTCATCAGTTTGATGTGAAAAATGTGTTCTTACATGGAGATTTGAATGAAATAGTTTACATGAACCAACAACCAGGCTTTGTACATCAGAGGCTCCTCATTATGTCTGTCGTCTCCGTAAGTCTATGTATGGTTTGAAACAGGCCCTCCGGGCTTGGTATGCGTGTTTCGCTACTTACATTATGTATATTGGGTTCGTATGCAGCAAATGTGATAATTCATTATTCATTTTCATTTTTCATCGAGGTAGTGACATTGCATACTTGTTACTATATGTGGATGATATTGTTCTGATTGTCTCTTCTGATGTGTTGAAAAATGAGATCATTCGGCTGCTTAAATCCGAATTCGCTATGACTAACTTAGGGAAGTTGAGTTACTTCTTGGGAATTTCTGTGACTATATCTGCAGATAGCATGTTCCTATGCCAGCGTAAGTATGCGGAAGAAGTTGTGTACATGGCTAAAATGGAGAATTGCAAAATCATGCTTACTCCGGTCGATTCGAAGTCGAAACTTAGTGCTGCTGACGGGGATCCAGTGTCCGATCCCACTCTCTATAAGAGTCTTGCAGATGCACTTTAATATCTTACATTCACCAGACCTGACATTGCATATGATGTTCAGCAGGTTTGTTTATTCATGCATGCCCCAAGTTAGCCTCACTTTACAGCTCTTAAATGTATAATTCAATACGTTAAAGGCACTCTTAATTATGGATTACATCTCTACTGCTCTGCACCGACCAAACTGATATCATACATGGACGCCGATTGGGCAGGCTGTCCAGACACGCGGCATTCCACGTCCGGCTACTGTGTTCTTATGTGACAATCTTGTCTAGTGGTCTGTCAAGAGGCAAGACACACTCTCCCGATCGAGTGCAGAAGCAGAGTATAGAGGCGTTGCAAACGTTGTAGCTGAGATATGCTGGCTCCGAAACCTTCTCTTAGAGCTTCAGTGTCCCTTACGTAATGCGTCTATGGTTTACTGTGATAACATATCTGCAGTCTACTTATCTCATAACCCGGTTCAACATCAGAGAACCAAGCACATTGAGATTGATATACATTTTGTTCGTGAGAAGGCTGCTATAGGTCATGTTAAGCTGTTACATGTGCTTTCTTCGTATCAATATGCAGATATTTTCACAAAGGGGCTTCTTCGGCAGCTGTTCATCGACTTCAGATCCAGTCGCAGCGTCCGGCCTCCTCTCGCTCCGACTGAGGGGTGTATTAGTGAATATTACCATATATTCACCATATATTTTGTAATTATAGTAGTGTATAATTATGATAAATATATGATCCTTATTTCATTAGGATTCAATATTATACACACTATATATATTTGTATTAATGAGAAAAACCCTCGAGAGAGATTAATATAATTCTACATATATAACTGTCTAAATATAAAAGGAAAAAGGCAAGACTTCTATTTTCTATTTCTGTAATATGCTTATAATCCTTGTGTTTCATTTGTATAACAGATATGTATATATAACAGATCTGTATAGCCTCAAATGGTAGATAAGCATCCATCTTAGCAAAAGTTTGTAGGTAAAGCATACTTTAAATAAACTGACTACAAATGGCTATATAAACATAGACACTTAGGACTCGTTTGGTTCGAGGAATTTGATGAAATAATCATAATATAGAATTTGATATTTCTTAATGCAATTTTTGGTTTATATTTTGAAATTTGTCCAACTTAATTCCGGTGTTTAATACACTAATTGGATAAGCCATCAAAAGTACAAACTACCCGTGTCTTTTTTTTTTAGAAGCCTATGAAGATCAATCATCTAAGTGTATAATTGTAAATTCATTGATTTTAAATTTTTAATTTAGAAAATAAATAATATTTTTATATGATATCCTGTTTATTAATTTTAGTGCAATGAACCAAATATTCACCAAAAAATTATTCATATATTACTAATTCTTATGTTATAAACTTATAATTCATGTATGTATAATTATTTTGTTCCTTAAAATAGAACCTCTACATCCTGTGTTTGGAATTCAGTATACTTTTTTTTTATAAATGAAATTCAGTTTAGTGATAAATTGAGTCAACCGTTTCATCTAAAAAGTAGCATGCAAAAATAATTTGTTAATGGATCAGGAAGATACGCAAAGCATAATCTATTATGTTCTAATACAAATTAAATTGTGTGAATCACTTATTTAAAACTCAAGTTATCAAATAAACGACGTTTTTATTTATTTGTTTGTTTGTTTTAGGTCTGCAATACTTTTATGTGAAATTGAGAGAGGTTGGGTGTGCATAGTTTTGGATAAACCCGAAATCTGAATCGAAATTCAAATATTTTAGGCTTATATTTTGAGAATTTCGGATTTTGGATTGGTTTCAGATTTAATTTTTAAATTTTTTGGATTTTGGATCATATTTCATATTTGAAACTTCATATTTTTGGATATCGGAAAATCGAATTTCTTATACGTTATGTTTAGGCTACCACACTGTCTTATACCTTATGTTTAGGGTACCTCACTATCCATTAATATATTAGTGCATTACTTAAGTCAAATATACCCTACTCATATTCAAAAAATTGCTAAGTTCAACATGTTTGGATTTGTTAATTTTAAAGATCACTATTTTTTAGATTTTGTTTTTGTTTTTATTGTCAGTATATATTCTATGTATGAGATGATTTTACTAAATTAGACTTGTTCATTCATAGACTAGTACTGCTTCTGTTGCATCCTTGACAATGATTTTATTGCTTGTATCCGTATTTTATTTATATGATTGTCATAGCAACGAGGAACTATATATTAAGGCACTTTGGTATATATATTTTATTTGTGTTAAATATACACGATATACACACAATATACATGTGTATATTGTGTATATTTGGCTCTCGGTTTTCCCCCTTTGTACCGTGTAGTTTAGGTAGTATTTAGTATCCTAGTTTAGGTAATGTTGTAATGTTAATTGTGGTGGACGGGAATAACGGATAACACAAACACCCTACACGCCCCAAATTGATTAAAAACTTAGTCTCTGTCCGTAAATTCACTACTGACAATTCCGTTTCTATTGAATTTAATCCTTTTGGTTTCTCTGTGAAGGATTTCAAGACGGGGAGTCCTCTCATGAGGTGTGATAGAAGGGGAGATCTTTATCCTATCACACCCAGGACTGGTCCATCGAGTCAAGCCTTGCCATTCGCATTTGCAGCCATTTCTCCTTCCTTGTGGCATGCTCTTCTTGGTCATTCGGGATCATCTATTTTGTCGTCACTAGATAAAAATAATTTTATTTCATGTAAGGGTACGGATAGTATTCCAAAATGCAAGTCTTGTTCTTTAGGAAAGTTGTTAGGTTGCCATTTGTAGACTCAAATTCTCATACTTTAATGCCATTTGATATTATTCATAGCGACTTATGGACGTCTCATGTTCTTAGTTCTTTGGGTCATCGGTATTATGTTCTCTTTTTGGATGATTATTCTAAGTTTTTATGGATGTTTCCGATAGCGAAAAAATCTCAAGTTTTTTCCGACTTCTTAAAATTTAGAGTATTCATTAGACCCAATTCGAACGAGAAATCAAAAATATTCAGTGTGATAATGGCAAAGAATATGACAATGAGGTGTTTCGGGAATTCTGTGCTAATAATGGGATCAATTTTTGTTTATCTTGTCCTCATACGTCTTCACAAAATGGGAAAGTCGAACGCAAAATTCGTTCCATAAATAACATTGTCCGAACTTTATTAATTCATGCTTCCGTACCCCCGTCTTTTTGGCATCATGCTCTACAAATGGCTACATATCTCCTTACCATAATTTCTTCCAAAGGTTTTGACATATTCTTCCCCCCTTCAAATTTTATATAATAAAATTCCTTCATATTCACATCTTCGGGTTTTTAGGTGTTTGTGTTATCCGTTATTCCCGTCCATCACAATTAACAAACTTCAGGCCCGGTCTAATCCGTGTGTTTTTGAGTTTTCCGTCTAATCATCGTGGTTACAAATGCTTTGATTTATCATCTAATAAAATCATCATTAATCGCCATGTAATTTTTTATGAATCCCAATTTTCATTTGCTAAAGTTAATACTCACGTGCCTAGTTTGTATAATTTTTTGGATGATAGTATATCCCCGTATATTATTCACCATTTTTCGGATGTATCCCGCACCCAAAATTCTCCAGCGGGCCCACTGCCCGCTGGTCCCACTGGTCCGTCACACACTACAATTCACGGTACGATCGGCTTTGGGCCGGTTTCGAGCGATTGGGCCGATCCCACCAATTCGGGAAGGTCCACCCCAATCTCGGAACCGGTCCGGCTCTCTGCGTCTGTTTACCGAGTTGGGCCAGCGGGCCACTGCTTGCTGGCCAGTCCGTCCCGAGCCCAGAAAATTCTCGAAATCCGCCCAATTCTTCCTCGAGTCATAGACCGATCACTCGTAGTCAACAAGGTGTGTTTAAACCAAAAAGACATTTTAATTTACATTCTAATGTCCCTAAATCACCCTTACCCCGTAATCTTGTGTCTGCCCTTAAATGACCAAAATTAGAAAATTACTATGACCGATGAATATAATGCTCTTATTGATAATAAGACGTGGGAGTTGGTGCCCCGTCCATATGGTATTAATATTATCAGGTCCATGTGAATTTTTGCTCATAAGGATAATTCAGATGGTTCATTTGCCCGACATAAGGCGCGACTTGTGGGTGATGGTAAGACTCAACAGGTTGATGTAGATTGTGGTGAGACGTTCAGTCCGATGGTCAAGTCAGCTACCATTCGCACTGTGCTTAGCTTGACTCTTTCGAAAGCATAGCCTATTCATCAGTTAGATGTAAAGAATGCTTTCCTACATGGTGATCTCAAAGAAACAGTCTATATGCATCAGCCTTTGGGATTCTGGGATTCCAAACATCCTCATCATGTCTGTTTGTTGAAGAAGTCATTATATGGGCTTAAGTAGTCTCCACGGGCCTGGTATACGCAGTTTGCAGACTATGTTTTGACTATTGGGTTCACTCACAGCAGGTCGGATAATTCTTTGTTCATCTACCGTCGTGGTTCGTCCTTGGCCTATATTCTGTTATATGTGGATGATATTATTTTGACTGCCTCTTCCGATGCCTTACGTCATTCTATCATGACAATGCTCAGCTCTGAGTTTGCTATGAAGGACTTGGGGCCCTTGAGCTATTTTTTGGGGATTGCTGTCACCCGTCATGCATGGGGGTTGTTCTTGTCTCAAAGGAAGTATGCAGCTGATATCATTGAGAGGGCTGTGATGTCATCATGTAAGTCCACTTCCACTCCAGTTGATACTAAGCCCAAGCTTAGTGCCGCAACCGACGTACTATACGAGGATCCGACCTGCTGTCGCAGTCTTGCAGGGGCCCTTTAGTATCTTACATTCACGAGGCTAGATATTACGTATGTTGTATAGCATGTGTGTTTATTTATGCATGATCCCAGAGTTGAGCACATGAATGCACTCAAACGCATCATTCAGTATATTCAGGGTACGCTGGACTATGGGTTGCATTTATATCCCTCCTCGACATCCACTATTGTCTCGTATACGGATGCTGATTGGGGTGGCTGTCCGGACACCAGACGGTCTACGTCTGGCTATTGTATGTTTCTCAGCAATAACCTGATTTCATGGTCTGCGAAATGTCAGTCGACATTATCCCGATCCAGTGCCGAGGCCGAATATCGAGGGGTAGCTAATGTGGTCTCAGAATCATATTGGTTACATAATTTGTTGTTGGAGCTTCATTTTTCCATTCAGAAAGCAACCTTGGTTTATTGCGATAATATTAGTGCCATCTACCTTTTTGGCAATCCGATTCAGCACCAGCGCACTAAGCTTATCGAGATAGACATTCACTTTGTCCAAGAAAAGGTTGCTCGTGGTTAGGTACGCGTCTGACATGTCCCGTCAAGATATCAAATTGCCGACATCTTTATTAAGGGTCTTCCCTCGGTCATTTTTGAAGATTTTAGGGACTGTCTCAGCATTCGAAGACCGCCCACTATGACTGTTGGTGTGTGTTAAATATACACGATATACACACAATATACATGTGTATATTTGGCTCTCGGTTTTCCCCCTTTGTACCGTGTAGTTTAGGAAGTATTTAGTATCCTAGTTTAGGTAATGTTGTAATTTAATTAGTATTGTACACTTACCATAATATTTGTATTACCATAAATGTATAGTTAGAATCCAAGTAGAATAAGGTTTTAGGAGTAGAATAGGAATATGATTCTCCTATTATGGAAATATGTAACTTGTATATATAGTCTTTCAATAAATGAAAATAATCAAGGAATTATTTCTTTCAATTTGATTGTTCATTTTGTAAGAAGGAGAAGAAGCAATTCAACTTATAAGCCAAATCAAAAATTCGAATTATCCAAACCGATTTATCCGAAACCGAACTTAAATAATTCGATCCAATTCGAATGTATTTGGATCGAATTCATATTACATATTGCAAAATTCAAAAACCGAAATTATAATCTAAAATATGCTAAACTCGATCCAAACCGACCGATGAACGGGCATATTGGTCCACTTTGAGAAAACAAGAAACAAAATTGTTATTGCTTTTGTGAACCTTCTGATGTTTTTCTCAATCCTCTTTGCCTTTGCACCTTTTTCAATCTTATAAGAGGTAAAGTACTAATTACTGTCATTTTCATGAACATTATAGAGCAACTTCTTAACTTTGAATAAAGGAAGAACCAAAAAGCACCAAATATCATATGTATGAAATTATGCTATACACCATTTGCAAGGTTCACATGTCCACTTCAACTAGTCCTTAGAAAAACCTGAGACAAAATAGAATCACTTATAATATAGTAACTAAAATGATAAGATCTCTCTTTCTTTTGTTGTTGGGATATTATAATACTTACTTGTGATTGAGAAATCTCAATTTAATAAAGTAAAAAAGATTAAGGAATTATAATATCAGTTTAAGATGGTTTAAAGAATTCCACCATATCTTCGTCTAAATCTAAACTCCATTATTGCCAATTCATTAATCATTTAATAGTAAGCAACTTGCACTTAGTTATAATTGTTTTTTATTTCCAAAACAGCCTTTAGCGTATATTACTATCAGCTTTCCAGCTGTCTATATCAATAATCTAAGGAACATAATAATATCAAATAATTAATCACCAAAGAGTCCCAAATTATTTGTTCACCATATCTCTTCAAAGTAAATTTTTGCAAAGCTAGTGTTAAAATTGAGACTGGGACGAAAATTTAGAGAGACAAAAATAATGGCAAAGTTTCTAGTGTCCATGTTCCATTATCCTCCAACGTTTGGACCTCTTGCCGCATGGCTACTTTCCAATATTCCTTTTCGTTGCCTCCGAAAAATTTTTTTTGGTTCGTTTTCTGTGGTAATTGCTGCAAGGAACCTTTAGTGTTGCGGAAAAAAATTACCACAGGATATATAGTTAGCTAAAGAATAATGTGCACCGAGGATTGCTGAGGATCAGACGGATGAGTTGATGGAGTTTGTTTCCGGAAAGGTTCAGCCACGTAGTCGCGTAGCCGGATTGATTCATGCTTTTGACATTTACCTCGACCTAGGTTTTTTTCCGGGTGCATTTCATTGGTATGGATACCTTGCACTGTACTTGCTCCATGTTATTTCTATCCAGACCGGCCTATGTTCGATCTAAATCCTGCTAATCTGTAGGTTCGGCATTCGATGTCTGTATTCCATCTATCTGAGTTTCGTTCGTACCTATATTATCAGTCATGTCTTCTTCAAAGTTGTGTTGGATTATTCCTCCCTCTGTTTCATCCACGTTAACACAACTTTGTTCCCGGAGATTCTCATCCGTTCGATATTGTTATTATGATGTCGGTTAAGTTGCCTGGTCTTACAACGAAGGGGAACTTAGCCTCATAGAAATCCAAATCTCTTGAGATCAAATATCGTCGTTCTCTAAGTCATACAATCTTCAACCTTTCTTTCCATAGGGGTATCCCAAGAAGACATATCTATGACTCTGACTCTCAAAGTTATCTCTCGTTCTTCCCTTTGTGTCTGCGTAACATAATGACCCTATCACCCTTAAGTGATCATACCGAGGCACATTCCCGTACAAAATTTTATAGGGGGTTTTTCCATTCAAAACTAAAGACAGTGTTCTATTGATCAGATACCCCGCAGTCAAAACATATTCTCTCCATTATTTAATAGGAAGATGGCCCGAAATCTCAATGCTCGCGCCACATTAAGAATGTGACAATGTTTTCTTTTGACTCTTCTATTCTGCTGAGGTGTCCCCGTGGAAGATGTTTGAAATAGAATTCCATGTTCGAAGAAGTAAGTCTTCATACAAGTGAACTCAATTATGTTATCACTTCTAACTGTCTTCACCCTTTTTCTGAACTGCCTCTTCACAAGAACGAAGAAATTCTTCAAGGTTTGAGACACTTATTTCTTATCAACTAAGAGAAAGATCTATACGGCTCGTGAACGATCATCCACAATAGTAAAAAAATATGAAGCACCACAAGAGGAAGGGGTTCTATATGGTCCCCATAAATAGCAATGGATTATCTCAAAAGTATCCAAAGCAATATTATCACTAAAAGGAAAAATGTTTCTTGTTTGCTTTGCTCGTTAGCATACATCACATTCTATATCCAATAAATCACCACTCTCATTTAAGCTTAATGCCATAATAGACTTTGTTACTTGTGCTGAAGGATGACCCAACCGTTTGTGCCAAAGATCGAACCAATAAACTATCTCTGCCTTCATAGCCCGTATTTGCGGCACATTCCAAAAATAGTAAAGTCCACCTCGATGCTCACTCTTTTCAATTAGCTTTCTCGTAGTGGTGTCCAGTATAACACACATAATTTTATTAAATGTCACATCACAATCTAAATAATCAACTAGTTATGATACAGAAATTAAATTGCATGTCAAATTTGTAACATAAAGAACATTCTTCAACTATATCCTGTCATCAGCCTGATTGTTCCTTCTTTTGTATCCACCGAGCTACTTCCATCCGAAAGACCAACCGAACACTTAGAAATGTCTCGCTTATTACTCAGTTCCTCCGGATTACCTGTCACATGGTTGGCAGCTCTAGAGTCTATGATCCAGGATGAGTTTTCGGTCTTACTATCCATCTTCCCATTCGTGTTTATTCTCTGGGAATTCAATATGTGAATCACAGTCTTTCGGATCTCATCGCTCAAATTGTGAAGTCACGTGCCACCTACGTTCGCCGATCATGTCTCCACCTGAGTTCGTTCTTTGGCAGTCACAATGTTAGCACGGTAGTTGCCTCTTCCACAATCGAACCCCGGTCACACCTCTGCTGTTGTTGCTATCCTCATCTTCTTTCTCCGATTTTCTTGTCTCCTTTTGTAATTCGTGGCCACCAATCCGGATAACTAATGAGTCAAAAATATCCGTCTATAATGTGTCCACATCTCTTGCAATGTGTGCAGAATGCACCATCATTTTTTCCTTTTCTTTGGTCACGGTAAGGGTTTCTTTCCTGTACGGCAAAAACCATGATTTCACTCATGTCCTCTATTTTTCGTATGACTCCTTTCACACGCTCTTCTTGCACCAACTTCGAATAGACATTGTTTAATGATGGCAAAAGTTCCTAGGCCAGTATATTCGACCTCAGCTTTCCATACGTTCTCTCATCCAATCTCATGAGGAAAAGATGCATTTTTTTCTTCTCTTTTGACTTCTAGGACGTTCCTAAATTGCACGTGCACTTTCCGCACGTACAAGTTGTGATCTGTTCATAATTTGCCAATTCCTCCCACAACTTAGTGAGTTTTTCATAGTAATCCACTATGGTCTTTCCCTTTTGCTTGCACTCTACTAGTTCCGCCTTTAGTTGTTGGATCCACGGGCCGTTAATAATGGCGAACCGCTCTCGGATACTCGTCCATAATTCTTCCGCTTCCTCTTTATGTGTAATTGTTGAGAAAAGCATCGATTCTATAGTGTTGCGAATCCACGACACCGACAATGAGTTTATAGTCCACCAATCTTCTAAGTCCGGCAACTCTTCGTCCGATTTCTTGATTGTACCATTGACGAGGCCGAACTTCTTTCTTGCTCTTAGGGTTGTCCTCATGGATCTAGCTCATTCTTCATAATTTTTCCCTTCAATTGAACTTGTGTCACCACAATTTCAGGGTTATCATTCGACCTATTGTCGTAGGGAGAGATCGTTTTTCTTTGGGTTTTGTTTTCTTCACCAACAATTCCTTTGTTGGTGTCGTCAGTTTTTTAACGTGACTCTGATACTATGTTGAAATCAAGACAGGGACGAGAATTTAGAAAGACAAGAATAATGGGAGAATTCTTTATGCTTTTCATTCGTCATAATGACCTCCTTATATAGAGGTAAAATCTTCATTTTCTTAGTCTAATAAGGTAAAGAGTAACTCTATTCTAATTGGACTACAAATCCTATATTACCATAATTACCAAATCCTATATTACCATAAATAGACCTAACATATTATAATAGCTAGACACCGTAAAAAGGCACTTTATATTTAAAGGCATATTCAAATGACTTGTTCTATCATTACCTTCACATCTTCAACTTCAATGAAAGTTAAACTCCGGTCTACTATAAACAAGACCAAGTCATGTTTTTTTCTTTAAAAAAATAACTCCCCTCCTCTCTCTGTGTCTGATACCTACTTTAGGGCCCGACTAGCCTAGATTCTCATCGGGAAGTCCCATTTTGGGAGACCAAAGTCACATTTGTACAATTGAAAGTGCATTTCAGAGGAAAATTGTCATTCACCCAGCAACCTTAGTGTATCACTAATGCTTTTACTGTCTTGTAATCCTAATTATATTCATTTATCATAATCATTGAACATTCTTCAACCCATCTCCAAGAAAAAATACTGCAGGAAGATAGAGAAAGCAATTCGAGTTACTTTCTGTTTTAGGGAAAAAGAAAAACACAACAATGTGAAATAAAAAGAAATTCTACTCTTAACCATGAAGATAATTTGAAACGATCACTATTGTTTTGGTCCAACATTTCCGGGGGAATCTCACTTGTGCATTATGACAGTAATGCAAAGGTAGGGTAAGGTTTGCGTTGTAAAGAATGAATTTTGGGCCTAACTCAACCCCAAAAGTTAACTTGTAGGGTGAGGATTGTCCAAGTCCATATAAGGAGTCCATGTTCCCATTCCATTTCCGATGTGAGATTCTTAACACTCCCCGCACGCCCAGACCTCGTTAACTGGAGCGTGGACAATATAATTTGGAGGCCCAACAATTGGTGAACAAAGAATTGGAATGGGTCTGACTTTGATACCATGTAAAGAATGAATCTTGGACCTAACTCAACCCCAAAATCTAAGTGTGAGGATTGTCCAAGTCGAGTCCATGTTCCCATTTCATTTTCGATGTGAGACTCTTAACATGCGTACACCCTACCATCCTCGGACCCACTAGTGGGACTGGGATCACACTGGTTATGTTGTTGTTGACAATAGTGCAAAATGATTTGTAAGGAGCCAGAAGCATTGAAGTTTTAGAGAAACCAAAAAATCAAATAAGAAAGCAACAGAATGGAGGTGATTGTTCATCAATTATGGAAGGGACTTCCCAAGTTTCTCTTATATACAAGCAAGAGTCGGAAGACAAGGATCCAGGAATAGAGAGGATTGAAAATCACATGAAAAATTCAATTTCACTTTCTGAGCAGAAAAACAGGCTTCTGTGTTTCTCTTAAACTTCAGTGCTGTTGAAGTATTAAAAATTCAATAGCTTATCATAGAAATTCTTCTCAAGCATCCACAGAAAAGAGAGCTTCTATTATACTGAATCAACTCCATCAACCTGTTGCCCCGCAAGATACCTTTCCCTTCTTTCTTTCTGAAATAGTAAAAAAACACTCAGTATATTAATAGAACATAAGTCATGTTAGCCAATTGATCTTTGATATTTTACATGATCCAAAGCATAAAAATAGATATTTGTCAAGAAAATTCTTTTGTACACCAGATCAGTTAAGAAGCACAAACAAAATAAGATCTCCGAATTTAAGTTCCACTATACTGCTTCTTGCCTTGTATTACTACAAACAACAACTACTACAACACCTCAATCTCAAGCTTCTTGCCTTGTATTCCACTAGAAAATTTATTATTTTAGGCCGCACTTATAGCTATCTCGCCACTTCCTTGGTGGTTTGGGATGCGGCCCATTATATAATTTTACTAATTAAATTTTAGTAAATCAAAAGAGCATTTAAGGAGATCAGAAACAACAAGAGAAGCTTCTAATATGCAGTTGATTTGGAAAATAAAACCTGAGCATTCGATGTAAGAGTGTAGTAGTGGAAAAGAAACTTACCCATTCGTCTATAACAAGACCTTCCCCAACAATCTTTGGACCTGTATCTTGGGGAGGCCTTTTGCGTGCCTCGACTTCAGCCTCGGCTTCAGCTAGCTGGCGGTTAAGTTTCTCGAGTGCCTACAGGAAATGAGTCACGAAATTCTTAGAGCCATTTCCTCATAAACCTTAACGATTACATTACTAGATTATAATGTAGCAGAAATCTGATTCAACTAATGAGCAAAATTGGCGGAGAAAACCTACTTACAGGGCAAGGGCGTTCAGCATCAAGGAAAACAACACCT
This sequence comes from Anisodus tanguticus, assembly GCA_034509755.1. NCBI lineage: Eukaryota > Viridiplantae > Streptophyta > Magnoliopsida > Solanales > Solanaceae > Anisodus > Anisodus tanguticus. The sequence goes on along the minus strand of CM067551.1, from coordinate 18,550,311 downwards.
AATACTTGTTCAACTGCCACTTCATCCCTCCTTTCGTCAAACTGATCCAAATCACCGTCAGCATGAATGCAAGCATTAGGAGGATCGAAGGTCTAATCTTTAAACGGGTTAAAGGAGAGTGGTGCACAAAAGGATGTATAAATAAATAACATTAAGAAAAGAAAGTAAAAGAAAAGGAAAACAACTCTTGAACATTTCTTAAATTATTCTACACTTTTCTTAGTTGAACAAAGTCATTAATGGTTTGCATTATCACTTAAGAGTCAGTTTTCCTATACCCTCAAACCCATAAAGAGGAAACCTTAATAGCCTGAAATAAAAAATAGATCATGTTGGATACAATATGCCAAATTGATAATAATAGATGGATGTGACTCGTTATTCTTTTAACATGATTCAGTCCTTACAGCACAATGAAAGTCAGACATCAAGTTTATTTTTCTCATTTGGGCAAGTGCTTCCAAACACATAGTAAGCTAAACCAATGCTGACAAATAACCAACCCCAAACTGTACAAGCTTTTTCCAAAGCATACGGCTTTCTGGATGTAGATGATGATCTCTATGCATATGGATCTTCACATATATCGTAGAATGAAATAACATCGTGTTGGAGCGACTCGAGAAGCCTAAGTTTGATTTATACCGTACTTCACCTAACTACTAGAAGACTCAAAATATCAGGTGGTAGTGCATAAAGTTGAAAAGGAATACACTTATGAACAGAATTTTCTGGAAAAGAAGGTGCCGTAAACCATTATTTGTCAAATATGATAGACAATAAAGTATGTGATAGTGTGTGCCACTACTAACTCCATTATTCTTGAAGTTGATAGTTTATAGCTTTGAAACTGCAAGTTAAAATTAACATGCAAGTCCAACAAAATATTCTGGTATATTGAGAAAGAAAAAGAAAAGATACCTAGAAGAATGACAAGACTAGAAACTAAGGAGGATTGTTATTAAGCTTTAGACCATCATGTAGAAAATATTGAAATGCAAAAGTACATCAAGAATACTTGTGATTGCAGAATCAAAAGTACAATTGGAACTTGTAAGTAGAGTTTAATGTTCCAAATACACTAGAAAAAAACTGATTGGTAAAGGTATTGCAAAAAAAATATACACTAGAAAGAAGTACAGAAGTATAGACAATCAGGGCTGATTTACCTTCAAGAATAGGTTATTTTTCATATTACTTCTTCCAAGTGGAACGGTCCATATGATTAGGGTGTAAAACTTGTGGCAGAGATTGGAGACTTTTCTCCATTTCTTCTTTTCACATTCGACACAACTTAATTTTGATGTTCACTGTAACCACTTAATATTGGTGATCTCATCTCTTTTTGGAGGATATTTATACAGCGGCAAACATGACACATTTCAAATCCATATGAAAATTCCATTATTATATACTAACTAGTATGCTACTGAGTTGATTTACAAAACTGATTTAAAGGGTGTCCGTAATATGTGCACATGAGAGTTTTGAGGTGAGCAAAGCAAATCCTCTCAACCTCTCAGTGACAGTTTTTGAAGAGCTTAAACAGAATTCAAATATGAGGAAGCAGTGGCATCAGAAACATCCGAGAGTCTATTCTATATATATCTTACTTTTTCTACAAAAAATTAGAATGAAAATTATATACTCTTTTTGGTTTTATACTTTATTGGTCTAATTTACAGGATATTCACTTTCCCGTATCAATTACGGCTTAAAAACACAAGAAGAAGAATGAAAATTGCAGACATATACTCCTAAAAACCCGTGCGAATTACTGGGATGAATGAATTAAAGTTTCTAAAGGCCAAGATTGAATTCGAGCTGGTTATTCACTTTCATGAGAGAATACATCTGTTAATGCATGGAGGGACAAACCATTATTTAGCGCTTACCAGCTCTGGCACATAATCCATGTCCTCTTTTACTTTTAAGCTCATGACTTTGAACTTGACCCTGCTCTTCTTGACAACTTGTTTCTCGTTATTATCAGGTGGCTCGACGAATTTGAAAACTGTTAATTAGGTGTTGCATTAGCACACTAAAACAGCAGTAAGTAACTATTCTCGTTAACATCATGCAGGAGGACATGAAAGGACAAGAGGAGATGTTACCAGTTGCAATGAGGCTTTCATCAGAAGCAAGAATACCTCCTGGTGGTCGCATGTAACAACTTTTTGGCCCAGTTGTTTGAAACTGACATAGCACAATGAACTAAAATTAAATATGTCTCTACAGCAATAGCAAGCTGATAGAACAACAACAACTACGCCTCAGTTCCAAGCAAGTTGGAGTCGGCTATATGAATTCTCTCTTCTTCATTTAAGCTAATTTCATATCATCATCATACTAAATAAGTTATAGTGAAAAATAAGTTAAATAAATTTGTACAACTAATAATAATATTAGAAGTCTTCTAACTAGTCTAGAACCTATTCTTACTTGTAGAATATCACATATATGGATCGTTTTCAATAGTAATCTGATTAAGATTACAAACAGAATTTGGAAGAAACATAGCAAGCGCTTATATTGGTCAATAAGTTAATCTTTGGCCTCGGAAGCACTTATAGAAAGTAAAAATTCCTTACAAGGTGGCTTGTTTTGTTTGACGTGTTGCTAAAGAAGCCTGTTTGATCCAAGATAATTTTAAGAGAAAGCGAATTCAATATGCTCAAGATGTTATTTATGTGGAAAGGATCCAGAAAACAATATTCATCTTATTTCGCATTGTGAAATGACGGATCATCTCTGGCAACTATTTTTGAATATAAAAGGAGTTAAATGGACAATGATAATCTCAATTAGAGAGCTTCTGGAATGGCGAGGGCAGAATTGTCAGACAGATGAAGAGGTGGAAAACAATTCCTCCATACATATGGTAGATTATTTGGAAGGAAAAAAAAAGATGTTTTAGGATAGTATATGTTGTTCGCACTCTCAAAAAATGCTGCCACACCCATGTCAGATCCTCAAAAAGTGCACTAATTTTGGAGGATCCGACACGCACCTGGTGACATTTTCAAAGAGCCCGAGCAACATAGGACAAATATAGCTCTATTCAGAAGATAAAGATGAATTGTTTACTGTTACTTCGCTGTTGGTGTAAAGAGGAATTCTAGCATGCAGAATCAATCTTAGATAATACTATAGAATAATAAGAAGAATGTTACTGTTCTGTATTCTGAATTGTAAATATGGCATTTAACACTGCCTTTGTGCTGATGATGAATAAAAGTTGTTACCGTTTTTCTTCTGTAATAAAGCAACTATCTTATATTAGTTCAGAAATGGTTGGTTTGTTTCAATACAATATCTAACTAATACACAGAACAATTCTAGTTAAACAGGTCCAATTTACCTTTAACTCACATATGATGATTGGATCTTAAGACCTATGGTCATTGGTCAACAATTTACTGTAGCCCGATTACAAACAATGATGTGGAAGACGAACACCATGAAATAGTATTAGTTGCAAAGGACAAACTTGACAAATTGCATCTTTGGAAGTGAAAGAAATAATCCCCTTGATTATTTTCAAAAATTGAGAAGGTATATATATAAGTTACAAAATAGGAGAATCCTATTCCTAAAATCTTATTCTACCATAATTCTAACTATACAATTATGGTAAGTGTATAATCCTAATTTAGGTAACAAATACACTACAATATACTACAAATATACTTTCCTAATATACAATATCCTACACTGCCTACATGCCACCGTACCGTTCGGGCCTCACCATACTTCGCCGGGTCCGGGCATTTTTGGAAAGCCCACTGCCGAAACACCATTGCATTGCCCGTGATATACACTTCTGTATATTGGGTGTATATCACGGGTATATTGCTCTGTTTAACACATCCTCGCAGTCATAGCGGGCGGTCTTCGAACGTTGAGACTGTCCCTAAAATCTTCAAAGAGTACCGAGGGAAGACCCTTTGTAAAGATGTCTGCAACTTGATATCTTGACGGGACATGACATACGCGTACCTGTCCCCGAGCAACCTTTTCACGGACAAAGTGAATGTCCATCTCGATATGCTTAGTGCGTTGGTGTTGAACCGGATTACCTGACAGGTAGATGACACTAATATTATCACAATACACTAAGGTCGCCTTCTGAATGGGACAATTAAACTCTAAAAGTAAGTTACGTAATCAACATGATTCTGAGACCACATTAGCTACCCCTCGATATTCTACCTCGGCACTTGAGCGGGATAGAGTCGCCTGACGCTTCGCAAACCAGGAGACCAAGTTGTTGTCAAGGAACATACAATAGCCAGACGTCGACCGTCTGGTGTCTGGACAACCACCCCAATCAGCGTCTGTGTATGAGACAAGTGTGGATGGCGAGGAAGGAATATACCGAATGATGCGCTTGATTGCATTCATGTGCTCAATTCTAGGATCATGCATGAATAAACACACATGCTGGACGGCATACGTAATATCCGGTCTCGTAAAAGTAAGATACTGTAGGGCCCCTGCAAGACTGCGATAGCGGGTCGGATCCTCGTAAGGTGCACCGACCGCGACACTAAGCTTGGGCTTCGTATCAACTGGAGTGGAAGTGGACTTACAGGATGACATCCCAGCCCTCTCGATGATCTCAGCTGCATACTTTCGTTGAGACAAGAACAAACCATTTGAATGACGCTTGACTACAATCCCCAAAAAGTAACTCAAGGGCCCTAAGTCTTTCATAGCAAACTCAGAGCTGAGCATGTTCATGATAGACTGGCGTAAGGCATCGGAAGAGGCCGTCAAAATGATATCATCCACATACAACAGAATGTAGGCCAAGGACGAACCACGACGGTAGATGAACAAGGAATTATCTGACCTGCTGTGAGTGAACCCAATTGTCGAAACATAGTCATCAAACCTCGTATACTAGGCCCGCGGAGACTGCTTAAGCCCATATAAGGACTTTTTCAACAAACAGACATGATGAGGACGGTTAGGATCCCTGAACCCCAACGGCTGATGCATATATACTGTTTCCTTGAGATCACCATGTAGGAAAGCATTCTTGACATCCAACTGATGAATAGGCCATGCCTTAGAAAGAGCCAGGCTAAGCACAGTGCGAATGGTAGCCGGCTTGACCACCGGACTAAACGTCTCCCCACAATCTATCCCAACCTGCTGAGTCTTACCATCACCCACAAGTCGCGCCTTATGTCAAGCAAAGGACCCATCGGAATTCTTCTTATGAGCAAAAATCCACATAGACCTGATAACATTAATACCATATGGACGGGGTACCAACTCCCACGTCTTATTATCAATAAGAGCATTATATTCATCAGTCATAGCAATTTTCCAATTCGGATCGTTTAAGGTAGACACAGATTACGGGGAAAGGGGGATTTGGAGACATTAGAATGTAAATTAAAATGTCTTCTAAGTGTAAAAATACCCCGCTGACTACGAGTGACCGGTCTATGACTCGATGGAGAATTGAGTGAATTTTAGAAATTTGCTAGGCTCGGGATGGACCGGCGGCGGAGCGGTGGGCCCGCCGGCTCAAAACCGGACGCGAAGGCGGGCCGAGAACGTAATCGGGACCGGACCGGTTCTAGTGGTGGGGTGGATGAGCCCAATCACCGCGGCCCGGTGAGAGGACCGGGCGCTTCGATCGAGACGTGCCAGTGGGACCATCGGGCAGTGGGCCCGCTGGAGAGTTTTGGGTGCGGGAGATGTCCGAAAAATGTCGAATAATATACGGGGATATTTGGTCATCCAAAAAATTATACGAACTAGGCTCGAGAATATGAACTTTCGTAAAAGGAAATTGGGTTTCATTAAAAATGACATGGCGATTAATTATGATTTTCTTGGAGGATAAATCAAAGCATTTGTAACCACGATGATTAGACGGATAACCCAAAAACACACACGGAGTAGACCGAGCCTGGAGTTTGTTAAATGTGGTGGATGGGAATAACGGATAACACAAGCACCCAAAGACCCGAAGATGAGAATAAGACAGGTTCTTATTATATAAGATTTGGAGGGGGGAAGAATATGTTAGACCTTTGGAATGAATTATGTTAAGGAGATATGTGGCCATTTATAGAACATGATGCCAAAAATATGGGGGTATGGAAGCATGAATTAAGAGAGTTCGGACAATGTTATTTATGGAACGAATTTTGCGTTCGGCTTTCCCATTTTGTGAAGATGTATGAGGACACGAAAAAAGAAAATTGATCTCATTATTAGCACAGAACTCCCGAAACTCCCTATTGTCATACTCTTTCCCATTATCACATTGAATATTTTTTATTCTCTTTCGAATTGGGTACGAATAAACGCTCTAAATTTTAGGAAGACTGAAAACACTTGTGATTTATTCGCAATTGGAAACGTCTACAAAAATTTAGAATAATCATCTAAAAAGAGAACATAATATCGATGACCCAACGAACTAAGAACAGGAGACGTCCATAGGTCGCTATAAATAATATCAAAAGGCATTGAAGTATGAGAATTTGAGTCTAAAAATGATAACTTAACAATTTTTCCTAACGAACAAGATTGACAAATTGGAGTACGACTCGTACCCTTACACGAAATAAAACTATTTTTATCTAAAGCTGATAAAATAGAGGATCCCGGATGACCAAGGCGGGCATGCCACAAGGAAGGAGAAATGACTGCAAAGGCTGATGGCAAAGATTGACTCGATGGACTGAAACCGGGCATGATATGACTCCCCGTCTTGAAATCCCTCACAGAGAAACCAAACGGATCAAATTCAACAGAAACGGAATTGTCAGTGATGAACTTTCGGACATACACTAATTTTTTAATCAATTTTGGGGCATGTAAAGTATTTTTCAAGATAAGGGGTGGATTGGGGGAGGCAACGTTTTCTGACCATAACCCTGAATTGGAATAGAGTTGTCATTACCAACAATTATACCCCGAGGGTTGCTCAAATTGGAATAAGATGAGAGTACCTGAATCGGAAGTCGTGTGGGTAGTGGCACCGGTGTCCATATACCAATTTGGGTCCGGTTGAGTCAAACCCAATATGTGCATCGCGGCCTCGATATCGGTCGGAGTGGGGCCTGCTGCGTGGTGGGCTTGCGGAGGTCGGGGTCCAAGTATTCCAGGACGGGACCGGGCGGGCCGTAGCCGCCGGAGGCGGCGTTACTAGGCCACGCGGCCGGTGGGCCGCCACTGCGATTGTTGGGCCGAAAGGCCGGCCGCCCCACCGTCGCCGGTAGTTGCTGGAAAGTAGGGGCTGCTGGCCCACGGCCCACTGCCATGGGCCCCACTGCTGGGACCAGGAGGGTGGTGGGCCACTGTTTACTGGACGGGACCCACTGCCTGCTTGCTGACCGCCGAGAACCACCACAGGAACCGCCGCGTTTGCCCCCGTGGTTTTTGTTATTATTCTTACGATTATTTTTGCCGCCACCATGAGTATGGTTTTGGCCCGAATTATCAACAAAACCCGAAGAACTTGGGGAGGATGTCATCATGACGACGGGGCTTGCTCCGGTAGCCGCCTTTTTAGCCAAACTGGCTTCTTCCAAAGTAAGCATGGAGCGGGCTTGATAAAAGGCGGAAAGAGGGTTGCTTTGACGAAGGAGAGTTCCCACACCATTATAGGCCTCCGAAAGGCCGGCAACCAATTGTAGAACCAGACGATTATTTGTTACAGGTGCGCCAACATTACGGAGTTGATCCGCCAACTCCTTGAGTTTCTTGCAATATGCAGAGACGTTTGGAAATTCTTCCATGCGAACTAGAGAGAATTCCTGCTTGAGTGTGACGACACGTGAATGTTTGTTATCTTGGAATATGTCACGCAATCTATTCCAGGTAGCCATAGCCGTGGTATCCGGCTCAATAATCGTCTGTAAAAGGTCAATCGAAATAGTGGGAGAACGGTAGCATCAAGAGTAATCCATAACTGAGGATCCTCCGCGGGAAGAGGTGTAGCGGGAGGAATGATGTGATGAATAACTTGATGGGAGATAGCGTGAATTTTAAACAATTCTGCCCATGTCGCATATTGGACGTTTTCCATCTCAAGCACAATAGGGATAATGTTCTTGACGTTAGAAACCATGAGGGCAGGATGATAATTGTTCTTAAACTTATTGAAAGAACAAAGGAGGGGAAATTTGGGAATAGTAAGAGAGATTTTGAGAGCGGAAGGCGAATGTCGGAAGAGAAACCCGAGGGGGGGGGGGGGGTTCGGCCGAGAATGGTACAAAATTTGGGAGAGAATTTTTTTGTAAGACCTAGTCTCTTGATACCATGAAAGAAATAATCCCCTTGATTATTTTCATTAATTGAGAAGGTATATATACAAGTTACAAAATAAAAAAATCCTATTCCTAAAATCTTATTCTACCATAATTCTAACTATACAATTATGGTAAGTGTATAATCCTAATTTAGGTAACAAATACACTACAATATACAATAAATTTACTTTCCTAATATACAATATCCTACACTTCCTGTAGGCCACTGTACCGTGCTGGGCCTCAGCCATACTGCTGGGTTTGGGCTGCTGGAAAGCCCACTGCCGAAACACCACTGCATTGCCCGTGATATACACTTCTGTACATTGAGTGTATATCACGGGTATATTGCTCTGTTTAACAGGAAGATCCAAAATCACCTTCCATAGTGATGCAGATCTCGTAATAATGAATGTTTCCACTAACCACGATTCATCATCATTTTAATCTTCAGTATGCAGACTTACTATTAAATTAACATAAAAAGGCCTACCTTTAAACAAATTGTCTATAAAGCATTAGTATTATTAGCGCCCAACTAAGGAAAGTTGGCCTAATGGGGAATTAAAGTGACTTGTTGCACTAATTATGGAGATTATGCTATTGACATAACGAGTATTAGGTACTAAGCACATTTCACATCAGAAAACATAAAGCAGCAACGGTTAGGACCACCAAAACAAGAAAATAACAGGACAATGAGGCTAGTAGTAAATGGTAATGTACCTTGAAAGCGACAGGATTCTTGCTAATGTTCTTAATTCTAATAGCACTCTTGACTTGTTTGCCAGGCTCATCTTCAAAGGGATAAAAACAGAATAAGCATAATCCAATAAATAAACATAGAAACGAAAAAATAAGCAAAAATAGAAAGTCAGCCGTTAAGACATAAGAATTATCATTACTACTTTTGCTACTACTAAATACTAGTCAAGTTTCATCCAAAACATAGCACAAAACAGAATTACGAATTACTGTAGTTAATATAGTTAATATTAGGCTATTAAATTTATAAACATAAGTATACTCCTGGTGAAGTAGCATTATGTAAATAAATACCATACCAGGATCACAAATCAACATCTCATTTCATCGGTAAAAACAAAAGTAATGCATGAAACTTTCTTTCTAGTATTAAATCCAAATTAGCAATAGAAAAGTACCCCCTCCGTCAATTTTAGTGTCTTAGTTTAACTAGTTATGAAATTTAAGAAAATAAGGAAGATTTACGAATCTTGTGATCTTAAACTAATGATTTGTATAATGTACTAAGCGCCCTTTGAATCTTCTGATCTTAAACAAGCCAGGTAAAACATTGGAGTTAGAGAGTAACCAAATATAGAAAAAGACATTCTTTTTAATACCACTAAAATGAAAACTAAGGCACTGATGAAGTAGCAAAATAACTGATCAAATTACCTATGTGATTAGATATCAACCAATTATGCAATAGAAAACACAAAACATCATATCAAAGTGGGTGTGATCTAATTCATGAAAAACAATTAGATGGGTATAGCCAAAAAAAAAAAATCAACAAAAAATCAAGAAAACAAAAGAGCCAAAATTAAGAACATACATGGAAAATAGAGTTTGTTTTGTGGATCAAGGCTGAGCCTACGCCGAGTTGGAAGAAATGATTTAGCTACAGAAGAAACCTTAAAGGAATCATGAACATTAGAATGATGATCCTCAGAAATGCCATTATGTTGCTGTTGTTGCCTAAAATAAGAAGATGAAGAAGCAATAGAAGAGGAAGAAGCAGCCACTGAGCTACTAGTTGAATGCCAAAATTGATGTTTACAAAGTCCCCAAATCTTTCCATCAGATGTAGATTTTTCATTAGCAAGTGCCATTGTTTGTTCTTGCTCTGTTAGCTAGGCACTTTGATTTTCTTGTTGTACAATTTTTGCTAGTGAATGAGAGAGCATTTAGGAGTGGTTGTGGGGTGGGGGGTGGAGGGTGCATAGGATGCGAGTTACTACATAGCGTGGGAATGATGGGTTGTTGTCATAATGTGTATGGGGAGTGTGACACAGTTGTTGCTGTTGTTGGTTTGGCTCTCTTCAAATAAATGTTGATATCTTAATTATAATATGCTTCTTCTCATTGGTTCATTTTCATCAGTTGCTTTTTCCCTCTTGGGCTCCCCCTTTTCTGTTTTTCTTTTTGTTTCTTTACTTTTACTTCGGTTTCTAAATAAATGATGTTTTAGATTTTTATTTTATTTTTAAAAAGTGGTATTTTAAAATTTTAAGAAGAAATTGGCTTTATTCTTTCAAAATTAGTCTTATTCACATAATTAAGAATTATTAAAAAGTTTTTTTCTAGGCATTAATTAAGGGTAATTTAGTAAAAACATTCATAATTTTCTATGAGTAAAAAATTTCTTAAGGAATGTGTATAAGCTAAAAATACCACTTATTATGAAACGAAAAGAGTACGTTTTTCATTTTTTTAACCATCATATTCAAAGGCGAATTTATGTACAAATTTTGGATCATGTGAACACATCGTCAGTCGACTAAACTCGATATATTATGTGTATAATTATGAAAATATAACTAATATTAACTAAAGGAACACATGCTAAAACTAGGCTAAGTGGAGCCCTGGTTTGTGCTTGTATTTATTTTCCCAAGATCTCGAGATCAAACCCAAGCTTTTGCACGTTTTTTTTGCTTTTATTCTATATTTTATCTTAAAAGCAATGGTGAACCCTCTTGAAATCCTAGATTCACCTCTGATCATATTCGATACTTACGGGCACTAATAATCCAAATTTGCCTCATATTCTAATGATTCATTATAGGTGATATCGTTTTCTACCAAGATTTTTTTTCATTCTCATGATTTGAATTTAATACTTTTGGTTGAAGGTAAAAGAAATTCATCTATCATATCATATTTCTTGCTGATACAATTTAGTTTTTGTTCAATTCTTTCAAGTTTCGACTTTCATAAGTTTACTAGTACGTATAACTTATATGTTAATCTTCACTCTATTAATACGTATTTAACATTTTCAGTTGCACTTAAAAAAAGAGTTGGTACAATGGAAAGTATAAGAAAAAATTCTTATAAATCTTTGTAAGGTATATGATTTAAGTCTGTCAGGAAAAGAAATTCATATCTTCGAGAGTATCTTCCCAAATTAGCAAATATGTTTGCGCTCTTAATTTGCCGGAAAGGGTTAAATCAAGAGGTTAGTTATATTGTATGTGGTTCAGCCGTAGATTAGGAAGCTTTGAGATCGAATCCAATTCTTGCCAATACCTTGAAACCAAGCTTAGGATTTCTCCATGGACAGTACGATACACTAAGCTCCCGCTATGCGCAGGGTCCGGAGAAGGGTCGGATCACAAGAGTCTATTATACGCAATCTTACCCTACATTTCGCAAGAAACTGTTTCCACGACTTGAACCGTGACCTCTTGACCACATTACAACAACTTTACCAGTTACTCCAAGACTCCTCTTCAAATTTAGGATTGTTACTCTAAGGCTCCCCTTCAAGTTTAAGATTCTTCAAAACTTTTAGAATACAGGATATGATGAAAATTCAATGTGCCAAGTGCCAAGTGCCAAGTGCCAAGTGCCAACTGTCAATCAACTTAGTAAATTAGATTTAGAAACATTTATCGAATTCACTTGTTCTTTCTTTGTTAATGTTTTGAAAAATCTTGTAGGCTTGAAAAACTCTCAGCTTTGTGAAACTAACTGTGACTATGAAATAATCCAATAGCAATTTGACGAATCAACCAACAAAAGAAATCCCAGTATTTATGATACAGCTTTTAAATAAAGTTATTACTAGTCGCGAACATGGTAAGTTGGTACAGAATTTCGACATTGCTATTTTAAATCTTTGACTAAAAGCAATTTAAATTCGTTCGAGTTTGGGAAAAGCACATCTCGTCCTTTAGAATCATTCCTGTTCATAATATTAGGTAGCTACATAAAAGCCCACTAATTAAGGGAATCTTTTATCCTTATTTTCATTTACTTAGGAATATAATTTTTGGGAAAGAAACATTTTTATTCAACCAAAAGTGATATTTACAAAACTAAACAAAGCTGACCATCTGTTTCTCAATCTTGACCTGACTATACCTAAGCTAGGTTACTATGCATCACAAGACTGCACTTAGCAACTATTACACTTCAAAATCATAACAAAAAAAGAACCAGACCCAAGCTAACTACATGACACTATAAGCAACCAGGAAGTCTGTTGTCTTTTGTAGCTGCTGGATATCAATTCATGGCACAGAGTTTATTTGTTGGAGTAGGCCCTGCCATTTCTTCAAGTTTGCCCCTCTGATGTGCACAAAGATAGCAATTTCCTTGCACACTCTATATGCAGAATATCTCCCCTGTTGGAGTCTCAGCATATTCCTCTCCGTCCATATGACAGCCACTAGCATAGCAAAGACAGTATTAAGAATTGCTCATTTTCCAGACTTTCTGTTTGCTCATCTGCTAGTCAACATAACTTCTTCATGCCAAGTCCCTATAGGTCTTTGAAACCCCAACCAAACAAGTAATCTCTGCCAAAGAGCTTTAACAATACCACGGGTAAAGAACAAGTGATCTAGGGTCTCATCAGCTGTATTACAGAACACACATGTAGGAGGGACTTGTATGCCAAAATTCAGCAACCTTTCAATAATTGCAAGCCTTTTCATGACAACAAGCCATAAGATGAACTTGTGTCTAGGATGAACATTGTGATGATGTACAAGGCTTTTCCAGGGAACCTTAGGGTGCACCAACAGTAAAGAATAATAAAGCTTCCTAATTTAGAACCTGTTGTGCACAACCATGGAATCAAGTTTGCTTAGAGGGTCCCTTGCATTGTTGGTGCTTGCAGGATGTACTTTCTAGACTCAAAAATCTTCCTGATGACCCAAGTGGCATTCCCAGGGATGTCACAAGTATCAAAAGGCCTTTGCTTCATATATTAAATATGAACTCACCTGATCCACAAGCAGTCCTTTCCAGCGCTATACCATAATTGCTTAAGAATTGTAGCTCTGTTCCACACCATGAGATTCATGATATTTAATCCACCAGCAGCTTTTGGATGACAAACTTTTTCCCAAGAGACAAGAGCTTTTTTATATAATTCTGCATTGTCAGTCCATAGAAAAGTTCTACAGACACCTTCAATAAGCTTCAAGTTTCTCTTAGGTAAAATGAAAATTTGAGCCCAATAAGTTGAAATGCCAAAGAACACTGATTTGATGAGTTGAAGTCTACCAGCATAAGAAAGGAGCTTGGCAGATCAGCATTTGATCCTCTTTATAATCTTCTCCACAAAGGATATGCATTGAGGTATAGTCAGCTTCTCTGAGGATAAGGGCACTCCTAGGTACTTAAAAGGGGATCTCCCATTCACAGTATCCTAAGAACTGTAATATTTCAGACTTTAGATGAAGCTTAACTCCAGACATGTATATAAAACTTTTCTCAATGTTGGCCTGAAGCCCAGAAGCAGCTGAAAACCTTTGAAAAGTCTCTTGAAGAAGCTTAATAGATTGAATATCAGCCTTGCAAAACATCAAGAGATCATCTGCAAAACATATGTGCATGACACCCAATTTCTTGCACCTAGGATGAAACTGAAACAACCTGCTAGTAGCTAAAATATTCAGCTCCCTTTGTAAATTTCCATAGCAATGACAAAAAGATAGGGAGACATAGGATCTCCTTGTCTTATTCCCCTTTTGCCTGGAAAAGGTTGTGAGAAACCACCATTGATAACCAGGGAGTAAGATACAGTGGTGATGCACTCCATGACCCATTAAATGAATTTGTAGGGAAATCTAAGTTCAATAAGCATACTTCTAATAAAGCACCGTTCAATGGAATCATATGCTTTCCAGAGGTAAACTTTCATGACACATCTAGGTGAGAGCCCTTTCCTAGAGTACCATTTAAGAACCTCATGACTGAAGAGAATGTTGTCAACAATACTCGTTCATTCAATAAAAGCAGACTGTGAAGGGCTAACAATAGTATTGATTACACCTTTTATCCTGTTATTCAAAACCTTTGTGATGATCTTGTATACATTAGTACATTAGGCAATAGGTCTACAATCCTTGACCAAAGTAGGAGTACTAGTTTTGGGAACCAGGGTAACAGTTGTACAACTAAAAGATTTCAGAAGTTTACCGGAAGAGAAGAACTCCTTTACTACATATAGTATATCTTTCTTCACAATACTTCAATACTGAGTAAAGAATTCCACTAGGTAATCATCTACACCTGGTGCTTTCTTTTTGGGCATATATTTCACGGCAGTTAATATCTCTTCCTCAGTAACAGTTTTAATAAGTACACACTTTTGCTGGTAGGATAAGAAGGTCCCTTTCTGATCACCTCAGCGTTTGGATAGGGCATCTTCTCAGCTGTTGAACCCATCAATTCTATAAAGAAAGAAACAAATGTTGATTCAATCTGCACAGGATCAGTGAGTTTGTTACTAGCCGCATTATTTATGAAAGTGATAGAATTCCTGCTAGCTCTAATCTTCCACTGGGCATGGAAATACTTAAAGTTTGCATCACCACAAGAAATCCATGTAGCTCTAGACTTTTGTCTTAGGGCCCGTTCCTCCACAATATTCTATTTGTTGATCTCCAACATTAGCAGTTTTTCCTCTTCTATCATAATTTGATCTATTGGATGGGTGACAATATGGGCCTGAACTATATCCAGCTTCTCTGTAGAGGTTTGCAATTTCTGAGCACATGAGGCCATGTAAGTGTTCAGGTCTCTTAAGGTTCCTTTTGGAGCTTTAAGCTTTTGCCACAGTTTGAACATTTTAGTATCATTATAGTGCTGAGACCAAATAAAAATAATAATGCCTTTGAAATCAAGGTGGTTCATCACAGTTTTGAAAAGTTTAAATTGCTTGGGATGGATATTAACATAAGGTCTATACTCAATTAGAATGGGAGAGTGGTCAGAAATACCAGGATTCAGAAATTCATCCTCTACATGCCCATTGGTCTGGATTCATTAGAAATTACCCAGGGCGCAGTCAATTCTTGAGTATACTATATCCCCTTGCTGCTGCTTGTTACAAAAAGTGAAATGTCAACCTTTTGATTTTAAGGGAGTCGACTGTAAAGTATCCAAACAATCTCTGAAGTCTTGTGTTTCAGAATTAGTAACAGGGGACCCCAGTCTGTCCTCATATGATAGAACAGAGTTGAAATCACCATAAATTAACCAAGCACCTTGAATAATGTTCTCTATTTGTTTTAGATCCTCCCATAAGCCAAGTCTCTCCTGGATCTCATTCTTCGCATATACAATAGTCACATAAGTTGAGAAAGAGTTTGCAGAATGCTCAACCTTACAATGAACATACTGCTCTTTTGTTGTCATTACTTGTACACTCAGTTGAGGATGCAAGAAAAGCCATATTCTACCATTGACAACCATGGGGTAATAACAATGTGTATGCCATCCCTGACTAATTTTCCTTAGAATGTTATGAGATATATGCTCCTTGATCCTTGTTTCTAAACAACCAAAGAAATCAATCTTATTCTTTTGCAAGAGGAGTTTCATCTCCTTTTGCTTCAAGGGTTGGTTGAGACCCCTGATGTTCCAAGTGGATATGATCATGGGGGATTGTGGATGGGGTTTGGTCCCCCAGCCTAGTGTTCTGCAGTTTTTCCATTCCTGTCCTGTAATTCAGCATATCTATTAGCAGTAGAGATTAGAGTTGTGGCCATAGCACTGTGCAGTGGAGTAGAGGAAGAAGCCTCCCCTTTCTGGGTTGGTAAAGGTCTAGTTGCATTACTTGGCTCGGGCTCAGTAACAGTAGCTTCTACCTCCTTTGGAGTTTCATCAGTAGCAATGTCGGCACTAGTGTTTTCTATAACCTGTTTATTGTTACCCTCCTTACAGCCCAGTCTTGTCTAAATTTCCTTATCCTTCTCCTATTTGTTCTTCTCCTCTTAGGAGCCTCTTTGAAATTATTATCAACTCCTCTACCCCAATCCAACAGTTATCCTGTAGGTGCCCATATCTCATATAAGAGGTGCAAAACTTAGGTTTCCAATCAGGCTGATGAATTCTCCTTTGGGTCCAACAATTATAATAGTATCAAGGAGGGGTTGTGAAACATCAGTATCCACTAAGACTAGCATATGAAATACGATCCATGTCAGCAGTGAATTTATCAGTATACATAGGCTTCCAATGGCACTAGCAACCTTGCTTAATGCCTCAACATACCAATACCCCACCGATAGGGGATAGTTGTGATATAATTAGGATTAAACTCAAAATATACTACCCAATTTTGGACTACAAATGGTTATTATGAAAAGTGTATGATCCTCCCATCAAAACCTTGTCACAATCCTCAATAGATGCAAATTGCAAAATAAAATACCCAGCATCATGAGCAAGAATTTAAGATTTTGTAACAAAATTCCAAGCATGCGTATCATAATTCTCCATCGATTTCATAAATAGTGCCAATTACAAACCCTATTAAAGATGATTTTCAGTACTCTTCCTGGGGTTTCAAATCATCCTCTGTGATGTTCACATAAACTTTGCCTTGTCTAGTGATTGGTGGAACATAGGTTAGGGGCTATATCTTTTTGGGCGAATCGATTAGATCGGAAATCCTTTTTCTCCTCAGGGGTCGGTTGCACTGAATTAGCTTCTGAGAATTGCAACCTCCGGGAGCGCCGGAGTGCCGTCGGAATCCCCATAATCTTTTAAATGCGATGATTTCTGCGAGTCGCTATCAGAATCATTAACCTCTACCTCCTTTGGAATAGATTGAAATTGGAAACTTATATTACATTGGCAGATCATGTAAGCGAAGGCAGTGAGAATTTCAACCATACATATTGAATAATAACCAATAAATGTACCAAATTATAATAAAGTTGAGCATGCATTGAAAGGCATAATATGTTGTGATGCAATAAATCCTTTTCCCTACAATTTGTCGAATAATTGGGCGATATCAACCATTTGCCCCACTAGCAATCTAGTTTTCGAATTAATCCTTCTATTGAAGCAATTATAATTTTTAATCATTTTTTTTTCAATTGCCTAGTTGAAGGGTTGAACATAACGGCCCAAGGTTTCAATGATAATTGCCTTCTTTGTGATTGACTCTATGCTTTGACCAAAGTCAAAATCTCAGATTATATTCTAAGTAGTAATTTCTTATTAAACAAAGTTTTTTTCCTGGGGTTGGTATCGAAGGCAATTTCACCTACACCAATTAGTACAAGATTTTAATTCTATTGAATTCCCCTTTCTAACTCCTAATTGCTAATGTGGACCTATAAATATTAAAAAGTAAAGACTGAGGAAGAGTCTTCTCTTAATGAATGACCATGCCAAATGGGCCGTTCGGTAGCAACAATGGGAGATCTTAACATTTTTTGCCATCTTGCTACAAAAAGGAATTTCACCCGACTAACCGTGATGATCGTAGAAGTCGTCGATATATATTTAATAATAAATATTTCATCCGTTTCAATTTATGTGATACCATTTGATCAGGCATGAAATTTAAAAAATAAAGAAAAACTTTGTAATTTTTACCAAAAATGTCCTTACTTTAAAGCCTACTTTTGTTGACTTTTCTACACAAAAAGTATATTTTCAAAATTAAATGAGACTCAACAAGAGTAAAATAGGAATGATATCATTAAATAGTTGTCAATAAGAAAATGTGACAAACTAAAAAGGAAACAATGACACATAAATTGAGACGGAAGAAGTATATAATAAATATATGAAAGAAATAATCCCTTGATTATTCTCATTAATGAAAATAGTTTATATACAAGTTACAATTTACCATAATAGAAAACATATTCCTATTCTAAACTCAAAACCTTATTCTAGTAGTACAAGACTCCTATCACTATAGTAAGTGTACAAGACTAAGTAAGGTACTACTTACACTAAAATATTACAACAACTATGTACAAAATCTGCCCAATTACCGTGGGCCTTCTATACAAAACCGAGCATCAATATTCATAAATATACACATAATATACATGTGTATCTCGTGTATATTATGTGTGTATATTTAACACATACCCGCAGTCATAGCGGGCGATCTTCGTACCCCGAGACTGTCCCTAAAATCTTCAAAAAGAACCGAGGGAAGACCCTTAGTGAAGATGTCTGCAATTTGATACCTAGAAGGGACATGACAGACGCGTACTTGCCCACGAGCTACCTTTTCTCGAACAAAGTGAATGTCCATCTCGATATGTTTAGTGCGCTGGTGCTGAACATGATTACCGGAAAGGTATATGGCACTAACATTATCATAATACACCAAAATAGCTTTCTGAATAGGACAATGAAGCTCTAAAAACAGATTTCGTAACCAACATAACTTAGAGACCACATTGGCTACCCCTCGATACTTGACCTCTACACTAGAACGTGATAACGTCGACTGACGCTTAGCAGACCAGGAGACCAAGTTATTACCATGAAACATATAATAGCCAGACGTAGACTGTCTGGTGTCTGGACAGCCACCCCAATCAGCATCTGTGTACGAGACAAGTGTAGACGTCAACGAAGAATACAAATGCAAGCCATAATCAAGTGTCCCCTGGATGTATCGAATAATGCGTTTGAGCACATTCATTTGCTCAATCCTGGGGTTATGCATAAACAAACACACATGTTGTACGACATAGGTAATATAAGGTCTCATGAACGTAAGATACTGAAGGGCCCCTGCAAGACTGCGATAGCGGGTCGGATCCTTATAAGGTGAGCTAGCCGCAACACCCAACTTGGGTTTAGTATCAACCGGAGTGGAAACGGACTTACAGGATGACATCCCACACTGCTCAATGATCTCAGCTGCATACTTTCTTTGTGAAAAGAACAACCCACCTGCGTGACGAGTAATAGCAATCCCAAAAAAATAACTCAAAGGCCCTAAGTCTTTCATAGCAAACTCAGAAGTGAGCATGGTCATGATAGACCGGCATAACGCATCATAAAAGGCAGTCAAGATAATATCATCCACATATAACAGTATATAAGCCAAGGAAGAACTACGACGATATATGAACAATGAATTATCATACCTGCTATGATCGAACCCAATAGTCGAAACATAGTCTGCAAACCTTGTATACCAAGCCCGTGGGGACTGCTTAAGCCCATACAAGGACTTCTTCAACAAACAGACGTGATGAGGATATTTGGGATCCCGAAACCCCAAGGGCTGATGCATATAGGCTGTCTCCTTGAGATCACCATGTAAGAAAGCATTTTTCACATGTAACTGATGGATGGGCCATGCTTTCGAAAGAGCCAAGCTGAGTACAGTGTGAATGGTAGCCGGCTTGACCACTGGACTAAACGTCTCACCACAATCTACACCAGCCTGCTGAGTTTTACTATCACCTACAAGACGAACCTTATGCCTCACAAAAGAACCGTCAGAATTGTCCTTATGAGCAAAAATCCACATAGACCGAATTATATTAACACCAGATGGACGGGGCACCAACTCCCACATCTTATTATCAATAAGAGCATTATATTCTTCGGTCATAGTAATTTTCCAATTAGGGTCATTTAATGCAGACACAGGGTTACGGAGTAGGGGCGATTTAAGAACATTAGAATTTAAATTGAAATGTCTTTTTGGTTTAAAAATATCTCGTTAACTACGAGTGACCGGTCTATGACTTAGGGGAGAATTGGGTGGATTTTGGGAATTAGCGGGACACGTGACGGAGTGGCTAGCGAGCAGTGGGCCTGCTGGCCCAATACTGGAATTCGGTGCCTGAACTGGACTGGATACCGTTACTAGAACCGTGTTATTCTTGGGGTGAAGGCGGCGATTTGGTCGAGGCGGGATTCTATTCTTTGGAAGCGTGGGGCCGGCGGGCGATGCCCCTTTGGTGGATTTGAGGTGCGGGACACGTCCAAAAAATGGTGAATAATATACGGAGATATACCGTCATCCAAAAAATTATATGAACTAGACACGGGACTACTTAATTTTGCAAATGGGAATTGGGACTTATAAGAAATAACATGGCGACTAATGATGATTTTATTAGACGATTAATCAAAACATTTGTAACCACGATGATTTGACGGATACCCCAAAAACACACATGGGGTAGACCGGGCCTGAAGTTTGTTAATTGTGGTGGATGAAAAAAGTGGATAACACAGGCACCCAAAGACCCTAAGATGTGAATACGAAGGAGTCTTATTATATAAAATTTGAAGAGGGGACGAATATATCAAACCTTTGGATGGGAGAATGTTAAGAAGATTTGTAGCCAGTTGTAGAGCATGAGGCCAAAACGAAGGGGGTACGGAAGCATGAATCAATAAAGTTCGGACAATGTTATTAATTGTACGAATGTTGCGTTTGGCTTTCCCATTTTGTGAAGACGTATGATGGCAAGAAAAACAAAATTTGATCCCATTATTAGCACAAAACTCACTAAACACTCCATTATCATATTCTTTTCCATTATCACATTGACTATTTTTTATTTTCCGTTCAAATTGGGTTCTAATGAATGCTCTAAATTTTAAGATGGAAAAAACTTGAGATTTTTTCGCTATAGGAAAAGTTCATAAAAACTTAGAATAATCATCCAAAAATAGAACATAATACCGATGACCCAAAGAACTGAGAACAAGATATGTCCATAAATCGCTATGAATAATATCAAATGATATCGAAGTATGAGAATTAAAGTCTACAAATGGTAACCTAACAATTTTCCCTAAAGAACAAGATTGACAATTCGGAGTACTACGTGTACCCTTACATGAACTAAATTTATTTTTATCTAAGGAAGATAAAATAGACGACCCCGGATGACCTAGACGAGCATGCCACAAGGAAGGAGCAAGAGCTGCAAAGGTTGATGGCAAGGTTGGACGTGAGAAATCGGAACTTGGCGTGATAGGATAAAAATCTCTCCTACTATCACACCTCATGAGAGGATTCCCCATCTTGAATTCTTCACAGAAAAACCAAACAGATCAAATTCAATTGAAACAGAATTATCAGTGGTGAATTTACGGACATACACCAAATTTTTAATCAATTTAGGGGCATGTATGGTATTTTTCAACACAAGGGATGGATGGGGGGAGGGGGAGATAATTTTTTATGACCATAACCATGAATCGGAATAGTATTACCATTACCAATGATTATGCCACGAGGGTTGCTCAAATTAGAATAAGATGAGAGAGTACCTGAATTGAATGTCATGTGAGTTGTGGCACATGTGTCCATGTACCAATTTGGGTTCGGAGGAGTTAATCCAACGTGTGCATTGCGACTTCAATATCTGTCGGAGAAGAGATGAAAGTGGGCCCCTCAGCCGCAAAGGCCTGCTATGGCCGAGGCCCAAGCAAGCCTGGGGTTGGCCAAGGCCCAACTGGGCGTGATTGTTGCTGTTGAAGTTGGGTTGGATTGCGTGATTGCTGCTGGAAATTGGGCCTGGACTGGGCAGTGGCCCAATTTCTGTATCCAGTGCCTGGTTGTGAAGAGGGGACAGCGGGCCACTAGCAGTTGGCCCATGGCTAGTTTGCTGGTGGTCCAGTTGGCCGGGACCCCCCCAGTGGCTCATCCTCCGCCGTTTCCGCCATTACCACCACGGCCACCACTTTTATTTTTATTCTTACGATTCTGACCTTTCTTGCCGACACCGTTGTTACGATTTTGGCCTGAATTGTCATAAAATGTCGGAGAACCATTGGACGTGGCCATCAAGACGGAGTTAGCGCCAGTAGCCGCCTTTTTAGCCAAACCAACCTCCTCTAGTGTAAGCATAGACCTGCATTCTCACATAGCCAATTCACACCTAGTCAACATCAACTCCTAAATCTGGTTAACAACAAGGGAGAGCCTAGTGGTAGTGCTAATATGACATGTAAATGTGTTTTTGATTTGGAAAAGTTGATGAAATGGATGGCGGACACAGGTGAAACCAATCATATAGTTAGTAATCATAATTGGTTACAAAATAAAATTTTGACAAAAAGAACAGGAGTAGTGCAATTACCTACAAGAGATTCAGCCAGAGTCTCACATGTTGGTGATTATCACTTAGGTGGAGGTGATGTTCTTAAAAATATTCTCTGTATACCAACTTTCAAGTTCAATCTCACGTATGTGTCAAAAGTAATAAAAGAACTGAACTGTAGTGTCACTTTCTTTCCACAATGTTGTGTGTTTCAGGATCTCTCATCTGGAAATGTGAGGGGGATTGGTAATGAAGAAGAAAGATTGTACATATTATGCTTGGATACACAAAATAAAAAGGAAGAACTGAATAAGTGTCTGTCAGCCATACAACATTTAGATGCAGTCATCTAGCACCAGAGGTTATGTCATGTACCTATGAATGTTTTAAGGAAAATTTCATGTTTCAAGAATGATACTTCTTTTATTTTGAATAAGTGTGAAGTATGTCCACTAGCTAGACAGACTAGGATTCTATTTCCAATCAGTATTAGTAGGAAAACAAGACCTTTTCAACTGTTACACATAGATGTATGGGGACCCTACAAGGTAGAAACATATAATGGAATGAGATATTTTATAACTATTGTGGATGATTATTCCAGATGGACTTGGATTTTTTTAATGAGGTTGAAATATGATGTAGGTACATTGCTTAAAAATTTCTTTGTTGAAGTCAGTACTCAGTTTGAAATGAAGATTCAGATAGTGAGATCTAATAATGGTACTGAATTTTTTAATCATAATTGTAGAGAGTTGTTTCAGCAGTATGGTGTGGTGCATGAGAGTTCCTGTCCACACACACCACAACAAAATAGTGTAGTGGAAAGGAAATATAGACACATTCTAGAAACTGCCAGGGCAATAAAGTTTCAAGCAGACTTACTTGATAGGTTTTGGGGATATTGTGTAGAGGGGAATGTGTATATCATGAATAGAATTCCTTCAAATGTCATAGGAAATAAGTCACCATATGAGATGTTGTATAATAGAACACAATCACTTAAACCATTTAAGAGTGATACGCTATTTGTGTTTTGCAACTATTCTGACTGAACATGATAAGTTTAGCCCAAGGGTTGTAAGAGCTGTCTTTCTTGGGTATGGATCTGCACAGAAGGGATATAAGTTGTATGACATGGAGAATAGGACATTTTTCATGAGCAGAGATGTGATGTTTATGGAGACAATATTTCCTCTCAAAGGTAAAGTAGATGAAAATCTTAGTCATATCAGATCACAAGAACATTTCTGTTTTGATGATCTGGTTCATCCACAGAATGTTAATATCTCACCAACAAACAATAGGTTGCCAGGAGGAGATGAACACACGAGTCCGACTTTGGAAGTCCAGGATACAACCCAGGATATGTGTATTCTTATAGAAGCACCATATGAGAATGTTGCAGACCATAGATAATTGGAAACTAATCCTTTAGAATATGATGTCAGAAGATCTAAAAAGACCAGCAGACCTCCTATATGGAACAAGGATTATGTCACTAAACATAGTTCTTCTAGCTGCTTATATTCAATATCTAATGGTGTTGATTATGCATGCTTGTCACACAAGTACCAAAGTTTTGTGGCTAATGTCTCACTTAACACTGAGCCACATAATTACTCAGCAGCTGCACAAGACAAGAGATGGGTTGAAGCAATGAGAACTGACATTAAAGCTTTGGAAGATAATGGAACATGAGATTGCTCTCACTCCTAGAAGGAAAGAAGGCTATAGGATGCAGGTAGGTGTACAAGATTAAATACAAGGCAACAGGAGAAATGGAGAGATTTAAAGCCAGATTGGTAGAAAATGATACAATTAACAAGAAGGGCTTGATTATTAGGAGACATTCTCACAAGTAGTCAAAATGTCCACTGTGAGGCCAGTTATTGCCCTTGCAGCAGCCAAACAGTGGACCATTCAGAAAATGGATGTCTATAATGCGTTCCTACAAGGAGATCTATATGAAGAGGTATACATGGCAGTTCTAGAAGGCTTTGATGTCAAAAATGGGAAAGAAGCAGGTTTGCAGATCACTGAAATCCTTATATGGCTTGAAATAAACATCAAGTTAATGGAATATCAAACTCACTACATCCTTGATTTCATCTGGATTTCAGCAAAGTCACAGAGATTACTCTCTGTTTGCTAAACTCACTATGTAGATGACTTGCTAATTACTAAAAATGATCCAGAACTCATTCAATCCACAAAAGAAGTATTGCAGACAACTTTTAAGATAAATGATCTAGGAGAGCTCAGGTACTTCCTTGAAATTGAATTTGTAAGGAATTCTCAGGGTATATTAATGCATCAAAGGAAGTATGCATTGGAGCTCATATCAGATATGGGTCTTGCAGGTGCTAAGCCAGCATATTCACTTATGGACATGAATTAGAAGTTCACTACTATTGAGTTTGATCAACATGTTGCTGCCACACTTCTGTCAACAAATTCAGATGTTGTTATGCCAGAACCAGATGAGCCTCTATCAGGCCCCAGTGTGTATAGAAGAATGATTGATAGGTTGTTATACCTGACAAAAACTAGACCAGATATTGCCTTTGTTATGCTATGCAATGCTTGAGCCAATTTATGCAGGCTCCTAAAACATCACATATGGAGGTAGGTATTAAGCTTGTTAGATATATTAAACAAGCACCATGCTTGAAAATTCTTATGTCCAGAACTAGTGTTCCTCAGATCAGAGTATTTTGTGATGTAGATTAGGGTTCATGTGTTAACATCAGAAGATCAATCACTGGTTACTTGGTGTTATTTGGCTCTTCACCAATATCATGGAAGTCTAAGAAACAAGTGACAGTTTCTAAAAGCTCAGCAGAAGCTGAGTACATAGCTGTGGTTGCCTCAGTAGCTGAGATAATCTGGCTTGTTGGTTTATATCATGAACTTGGAGTTAAAGTTCAGACAACAATTTCAGTTTTCTCATACAACAATTCTGCCATCCAGATTGCAGCTAATCCAATCTTTCATGAACGAACAAAACACATTGATATAGACTGCCATTTCATTAGAGAAAAGATTCAAGAAGGGCTGATCCACACTGTGTATTTGTCCTCTGCTAACCCGCCAGCAGATTTGTTCACTAAGGCCATTGGTCGACCATAACATGAACACTTGATGTCCAAGCTAGGCATGAAGAATATCTTCATATCTCCTAGCTTGAGGGGGGGGGGGATTGTGTGTGAAAGAATTAGGGAAGTGCACAATTGTGCCATGAGGTGCAATGTACTTGATAAATACTATGAAGTTAGTTGGAGTTGTTAAAAGTTAGTTAAGGTTGTTAGAGGTTAGTTACAAGTTAGTTAATTGGTTGTAGAAAGTAATTAATAGTTAGTTAGTGTGGTTAGTGTTAGATGATTCTAGAGGCACAATTGGTTGTATATATACGTGACATTGTATTGTATTCTCATTGAATTGAAGATACAGAAATTTTTCCAAACTCTATCTTTGCTCTTCTCTGCTTCTGCTTCTATTTTTTCCTCTCATTTGTACGACTAACATCTTCTTGAGCTCAACTAGTCAACAATGGTGGATCATGTCATTTGATCGACCAAGCTGCAGCTCAATGGAACAGTGAGATTCAACAGTTATGTTGGCTGAATTCTCATGGATTTGATGCTTGTGAATATATAGGTAAGTGACTCAATAAAAATAGAGGCTTTTAGCCGTGAATTCTTGCGGTTTTGGAGCATGGTTTTCCAAATTTCAGTTACAGAGTGTGGCTCTGGATGTGCACTTCTGCCCTTGCGTATAATTTTTCATGAGGAATATTTTGAGGCTGTAGTTGGTATTTCAGGTTTACTTTTTGAGATTGTACGGAGAGTCGGCTGGGTTGAAGGAGCGCAGCACACGGAATTTGGATTATTGGAGAGACGAGCTGAACGATAGTGTGCTGATGTGCACCACGCCAAAATACAAAAACAGTAAGATGGATGCCCACGGATTGCCTAAGGTTTAAGAAACCCCACTTAGCGTAAACCAGGAAAATGAAACCACATAAATGTGGGAGTTACGTGCTTCAAAGTAGGGGTAAAGTATCATGTTGTACGTTTATTTGAAAATTTCAATTCCATAATTTTGAGTTTTAGTTTAAAAAAATATTATACTATGATGATACTTTTATTTTATAGTTTGGTATTTTTAATTTTGGTTTTGATTTGCACGGTATTATAAGTTAATAACGATGGTTTATTCGACTTCAACTTATATGGCTTCAAATTGGAAAGAGAATAGAATACTTTTTTGTATATGCATATGATAATTAAATTATATATTTGATTAGATAAAAATGTAAATATCTTAACTGTAAATAGAACTTAGATGATATGCATTTCTCATCTGCATATTTACAGAAAGATAAAAGAATATGTGCATGTGAATAGTACACGAATCTCTTAGTATTACATACTTGTATTTTAGTATTTTGATAGATAATAGAACTTTGATTTTTTAGTTTTCTAAATAACATGAAGAAGAAGTGAAAAGTAATTAAGGAAATTTACACTACTACCTCAACTTTCAGCGCTTCCGCTTCAACATCATTCTAAAAGACCACACCTGCATGGAACATTCTCTCCAGTTGATGAAATGCTTATGTCTAATCTTATTTATGACCAATTCCATTATAGTAGTTTGTTTGTAACAGTTAGAGCAATGAAAAATGTGAAAAATTGGAGATAAAGATATTCTGCAAGACCGTAAAGCATGAGTCAAGTGGTTACAATTAAACATGTCTCTTTGTTAGTCCCAATCTAACGATCAACTGTATAGGCAATGACCAAGGTAACAATTAAAAATATGATAGTGCATAGTCTATATATCACGAATCCAGAGTGTAACAAAGGTTAGTCTTGATATATCACTACTATCATCTCACATGAGGCAAATTAAGGAAAATGTAAAATAAAAAAGGTGATGAAGGCAAACCATGTTAAAGAAAGTGGTTATAAAGAAGCAAAAAATGAGAATCACAGGCTACAACCGAAAAGGAAAACAGGAGGATGAAGTAATGCTTCTGTAGAAGAGACAATAAGTCATTATGCCACTACTAAATCGGTTGTTTCAAGTTGAGGATCAATCAAATTAGCATCCCCGGCAATGGCTTTTAACTTTCAGCTTGGATCACTCAAACTGATCCTCACTCGTTCGACCATCATAATAAAAAGCATAGTTTTAAAATCCTCTGAAGACTAACCAACATACATAAAATAAAAATTAGTGTACAAAACAATACAATACAGGAAAAAAAAGATAATGATGTATGATATCACATTTGATGGATCAGCTTCCTTGGTATAACCTTCATAACGCAGGCATCAATGTTGTTCTTTTGATCAAACCAACTGTAAATGTCACCATATACTTTGGCTTCTTCCTCAGATCCTGAAATTCCACCACATTTATAAGACTACACGTAAAGAAGGAACAAAAGTCCAAATCTTACAAAGATTAATATCTTGTGCATTCGAGAATTCTTTCTCGCGTACGTTCTCCTCCTATCTATTAATGATTTTCCAGAAAAGGATACAATAATGATGGGTTCTAAAAACATTCATATTAAAATATATCAGATATAAAACAGGTCATTGCCCTGTGAAATAATACTGAGCCGGAAGCAGATGAAGCAGACATGTAGCCATTTTTAAAACTACTTTGTATTTGTTTGATAATATGGAAGTGTAACCATATGCTCAATAGCAGTAACAACTGTAGGTATCATAAACTCTACAGTGACCAGACATTCCTTCTTTTTGGACAATAAATCACAATAATTCAATGAGCACAAGATACTCTT
Source organism: Anisodus tanguticus (assembly GCA_034509755.1). Classification (NCBI taxonomy): domain Eukaryota; kingdom Viridiplantae; phylum Streptophyta; class Magnoliopsida; order Solanales; family Solanaceae; genus Anisodus; species Anisodus tanguticus. Next base: position 18,522,163 of record CM067551.1, on the reverse strand, counting down.
TGCATCGTACCTCACTTGGCTCACCCCGCAACCTTCTTACGTAGAAATCTGATTCTGAGATCACGATACCTGGTGGTAAAGACTCTGCACCTCGACGATTTATCTCAACATATATCTAAGAAATAAATTCAACATCATCGGTAATTGAATGTGAACTTCACAATTCTTTGAGTGACTTGTATCTCCGGAGAGAAGACATTTCACGTTGAAGTCCATTCCAAGATTCAGATTAGCTAACTTCATTGAGATAAACTGCATGAAAGTATTCATATACATAATTAAACTATTTTACTAATGTTTACCTCCCAATCAATTGGAACATGAATTCAATCTAAGACTGAAAACTGAGTAATTGGAAATAATTTAAACATTAGATTCTTTTGGCAAAACACATCAAATAAATATTTCTCCGAAAACTCGACACTAATTTGCAAAGTCAGTTTTTGCGTATTATAAACCAAAGCAAGTTAAGTAATATACCTCAACTGGGTGGTGGAGGGATTGCATAGTTAATAGCTCAGCGAGCTTCACAACCTCTCAAGTAACCTATTGAAAATATAATGTACTTAAATCAAAATCTTGTCTGTGTTCTCATAAATCTTTGAATCTCTGCAACCAAAGTTCACTTGCAATTTCTCAATGTCAAAGGGCTCAGATATGTAAGATTGGAATAATTTCCCTTGGGGATTCCTTTGATTATTCACAATATATATAGTTGTACAGAGGTTGATTCCTAATACAGTAAGAATCCTAACTTAACTTAAATGGTTGATTCCTGATACAATAAGAATCATAAGTTACCTTAAATATACATCTATCATAATTACACAATATACCGTGAATATTCGCTAATACTCCCCCTCGGTCGGAGCGGGGAGGAGGCCGAACGCTAAGGTGGATCGGAAGTCGGTGAAAAGTTTGTTAGTCCCTTTGTGAAAATGTCTGCATACTGATAGGAGGAAGGCACGTGTAATATTTTGACATGACCAAGGGCAACCTTCTCTTGCACAAAGTGAATATTCATCTCAATATGCTTGGTCCGCTGATGTTGGACCGGATTATGAGACATATAGATGGCAGATATGTTGTCACAATAGACTATAGACGCCTTTCGTAGTGGACACTGGAGCTCCAAAAGAAGATTTCGGAGCCAACAGGGCTCAACAACGACATTAGCAACTCCGCGATATTCTGCTTCAGCACTCGAACGGGATAGCGTGGCCTGCCGCTTGGCGGACCATGAGATAAGATTATCCCCAAGAAATACACAGTAGCTTGAGGTGGAGCGACGTGTGTCGAGGCATCCTGCTCAATCTGCATCCGTGTAGGATAGTAACTTGGTTGGGGCAGATGGGTAGAGATGTAATCCAAAGTACAGTGTGCCCTTAACGTATCTGATAATACGTTTGAGGGCGGAAAAATGAGACTCTCGGGCGTCGTGCATAAACAGACACATCTGCTGAACGACATATGCAATATCAAGCCTAGTAAATGTAAGATACTGAAGGGCACCTGCAAGAATCCGATATAGAGTGGGATCCGAAACTGGCGCACCGTCATTGGCACTGAGCTTGGATTTCGAATCAACCGGAGTTGGCAAAATTTTACAATTTGCCATCTTAGCCCTGTATACTATCTCTTCTGCATATTTACGCTGACACAAAACCATGTTGGCTGCAGATCTGGTCACTGATATACCCAAAAAATAACTCAGCTTGCCCAACTCAGTCATAGCAAATTCAGTTTTAAGTAGAGCAATGATTTTATTCTTCAAACCGTCAGATGAGGCAGTAAGAACAATGTCATCCACATATAATAGCAAATAAGCAGTGCTGCTACCTCGATAAAAAGTGAATAGGGAGTTATCACATCTGCTACATATAAAACCAATCTGCATAAGATACATGGCAAAGCGATCATACCAAGCGCGGGGTGCATGTTTCAAGCCATACAATGACTTCCTGAGATGACATACAAACTGCGGAACTGCCGGATGAACAAAGCCAGAGGGCTGATGCATGTACACAGTTTCTATCAAATCCCCATGAAGAAATACATTCTTGAGATCAAGCTGATGAATCGGCCAATGCATGCCCATAGCAATACTGAGAACAATCCAAATAGTGGCCGGTTTAACAACTGGACTGAATTTCTCACCAAAATCAATACCCTCATGCTGATTAGTGCCATTGGCAACTAGTCTTGCCTTATACCGCTCCAAGTCACCACTATCTCTGAACTTATGACGAAATAGCCACATACACCGGATAACATTCACACCGTCTAGTCTAGGTACCAAATCCTAAGTGTTCTGCTTGGTTAAAACATTAAATTCCTCGCACATGGCCGCATTCCAATTAGAGTCCAGTTTGGCTAGTTTCAGATTTTTTGGAATGGGTGATATGGTTTGTGTGGAGAGGTTATAGTGAACCTTGGGTTCGAAAATCCCGTGTTGAGCACGAGTTTTCATATGGTGGGTAGGCAGTGACTGCGGAGCATCAGGTTCAGAACCCGATGTCGGTGTTGGAGAGGTGTCGGTGACGGGTGATGGTGGTGACTTGGTTGTTATCGGTGTCAGTGGGTTAGGTGGCGAGTTGGTAGAGCTGGGCAGTAGCGGCAGATTTCCGATCGGTGGGTGGATCGAAGATGTTTCGGCGATAGGGTTTTTGGACAGCCTATCGGGAAGTTGGTGGTTTGGTGGTGGTCGTGACTGGTCAGCCCTGCGAGGAGGAGACAGGGACTGACTGGTTTTACGAGCGACGTCGGTGACGGTCGCTGGTGGAGGCAGAACCACCTGCGCAGGTGATGTTGACGCGTGAACAGTGGTCGGAAACTGGAACAGTGTTTGGATTGGTGGGGACAGATATGTGTCATCAAGAAATGTGTAGTCCGTGTTTTGAAATTTCTGAAGATTGGAAAATGGAAAATACGTCTCGTCAAATGTGACGTGGCGGGAGCTAATGATTTTACGAGTGGACAGGTCATAACACAGGTAACCCATATGGTTAGACGCGAGACCGATGAAGGCACAGGGCGTAGTTCGCGGTGCTAATTTGTGAGGAGCAGTGGAGGCTAGATTGGGGTAGCATAGGCAACCGAAAATTCTGAGTTGGTCATAGGACGGGATCCTACGGTATAGAACTTCAGTGGGGGTCTTGTTTTGAAGAGTATTAGTGGGTAAAATATTAAGGATTGATTCTACCATTTTAATAGCATAGACCCAAAAAGGCGGTGGAAGACAGACATGAAACAAAAGGTGCGGACCATGTTATTGATGTTTCGTATAATTCGTTCAGCCTTTCCGTTTTGTGAGAAAGTATAGGGACAGGAAAAACGGAAAACCATGCCTTGTTTAGAGCAGAAAGTGTGAAATACCGAGTTATTAAATTCACGTCCATTATCACATTGGAAAGATTTGATGGATTTTTCAAACTGTGTTTTAATGAATTTTTGAAATTCAAGGAATTTGGCAAACACTTCAGATTTGAATTTTATTAGGTAAATCCAGACAAACTGTGAGAAATCATCTAAAAATACTAGATAAAATTTGTGACCCAAAGAGCTAACAACCGGAGATGTCCACAAATCAGCATGAACAATATCAAAAGGAGAAAAAGTAACAATGTTGGATGACATAAAAAAAAAGACGAGTATGTTTGTCGAGAGGGCAAGAAAAACAGTGTTGGGCAAGTTTCCCATTATTACATTGAATAGTAGTTCTAAGAAAATTTAAAACAGGTTCTCCGGGGTGTCCGAGTCTGTTGTACCAAGTTGAGGGAGATATAGCCGCAAGGGATAGAGGTCTCCCACACTATTGCAGCGCGTAAGAATTTTTCCCGTATTGAGTTCTTTCACAGAAAAACCAAAAGGGTCAAATTCGACAGACACATAATTATTGCGAGTGAATTTTCTAACAGAGATTACATTTTTAATGATGTTAGGGGTGTAGAGGATGTGATTCAGGGAGAAAGGCGGGTGGGGATGTTTGGTATGTGTGTTACCGTAACCTTCAATTAGAATGCGATGACCATTGCCGACAGTAATAAGTTGAGGACACTTTAACCGAAGCAGTTGAGATAAGTTACCTGACGATCGGGTGAGCTGAGAGGTGGCTCCGGTGTCCATGTATCAATTTTCGTCGGGCTCTTGAAGGTTTACGGTGATGTAGGCCTGGCCCAACTCGATAGGGGCCAGGCTGTTGCCTTGCGGGTGATATTGGACCGAGGCTATATGGGCCTGATGCTGCTGCTGATGGGCCGGGTGACCAAGGTTGCTGGAACTAGGCCGCTACTGTTGGGTAAGAGCAGGCAGGCGAGGCCCAGGTCCCGGTATTGGGCCAGGGTTGCGGTCCAGCCCACTGGACGTAGGGCGCAGGGATTGGGCCGGTTTGTTAGTTTTTGTGGCCCTTGCCCTAGTTATTATTGCCGCGGCCTCAACCGCCTCCCCTCTGCCGCGGGACTGCTGCTGGTGGTCTTGCGGTGGTGGTTGGGTGGTGTTGGCCGCTGGTGGTGCCATCCCGTCAACGGCTAACGCCTTTTGATTATGCTCCTCTTATTTGGCACGTCGAGTTTCTTCCAACAATAGTTGTGACCGTGCCTTGGTGAAACTTGGAAGCGGGTCGGCCTGTTGAATCATTGTTGCAAGTGTATCGTATTCACCTTTCGGTAAACCAATAACTAATTGAAGTACCATCTTGGTTTCAGAAACAGGTGTCCCGACGTTGGAAAGTTGGTCGGCGATGAGTTTCAGTTGTTTGCAATATTCGGACATGTTAAAATTCTCGAGGCGCGTATTGTTGAATTGCTCTTCCAAATACACGGCCCGAGTATTTTTATTATCCTGAAAGATTTCTTCCAACCGTACCCAAAGGTCACGTGCCGTAGCACCTGTTTTCATGATAGTACACAACAAGTCTTTCGAGATGGTGTCGTATATCCATTGTTTGACGATGGCGTCAAGGCGACGCCATGTCCAATCGGCAATCTCGGTGGGACGAGGAACAGAGTCATCAATATGGTCGAGCACGTTGTACGCACATACATAAATATAAAACAGTTCTGTCCACATGAAATATTGACAGTCTTCTTGGTCAAGAATTATAGGGATAGAATTCTTGATGTTGGTAACGGCGAAGGCCGGGTGAAAAGAAGACTATGATCGTTGAGAGGGGTTGTCAAAAGTGTCAGTGGAGGAATCAGAATTGGTGAGGGAAGACATGGTGGCGACCAGTTGTGCCGTCGGCCGAGAAGGGACAAATTGAGGGGGGTCGGCGGCTTTGGAGAGAGAAGAGTAGGGATTAGGGTTAGGCTCTTGATACCATGTAAGATTAGAATAATTTCCCTTGGGGATTCCTTTCATTATTCACAATATATATAGTTGTACAGAGGTTGATTCCTAATACAGTAAGAATCTTAACTTACCTTAAATGGTTGATATCTTAATACAATAAGAATCCTAAGTTACCTTAAATATACATTTATCATAATTACAAAATATACTGTGAATATTCGTTAATAAGGTACATGGTTTTATCAGGTCTCTTTTATTCCTCGTATGTACGACGAGAATAAAGTAACAGAAGTACATAAATCGTAGAGATTTCAACACAAACACCCACAAACGGGAGAAACTAAGTTTGAAATTTCAAAGAGTCGAAGTGATTATAAAAGACAAACCATTCGAGAGTGGGTTGAAATAACACAGAAATGTTATTTCAAAGATTAACTGAGATTTGAAATAACATTTCTGTGTCATCAAAGACAGGGTTGACAACTTTGATGGGAACATCTTTGATTCCAGTTCGATTTACCTGGTATGAAAATCTATTATTACAGCATTAACAACATTGCGTGTAAACTTTCTTTCCAGGAGGTGCTCTGCACAGTACAAAAAACATGCATCAGAAAGTAGCTCTCTTTGCATCAGTCCAAGGGCCTCTTTTCTTAGCTTCAGTCACCGGAAAGAGAATTCATGTGCATCAACAAAGGTCCAACAGTTTCATTGCATGTTCACACATCTTTCTCTAAGTGGAATCAATGCTAACGAAGCTCTATGCGGTATGTCACTCAGAGTCATCAATACCAGTTGAAAAAATCAGGTTGCAAGTCAGACCAGTACAATGAGCTAATAATAGTTGTCATCAAATAAATAACGACCAGATAGAGAGAGATAAGTCGTTTAACATTCTAACCTTGAAGCAAGTAATTGAACTGCAATTCTTGCAGCATCTTGCTTAGCTTTATCAGTTTTGGCTATACCATGTTCAAGTACAAAGTCTTAAATTAACAACATCCTCCTTCCCTGAAATCCATATTCAGCCTCTTATTTTTTCATTTTCCATGGGTTGAAAGTTGCATTTTAATTTGAGTTTCCACTACAGGTAAAAAAGAACAGAGAGGTGTGGATAAATCCAATCATAACCCATTCGACTTCATCGTCTAGGCTGGTTATAAGTTTTTGTGTATGATTTTGAGACTTAAAATTACGAGTATGTCTCCATACTCCGACCGTCCATCGACAAAAAATTTAGTTTCATGATCATTCCTGTCTAAGAAACTGTGCCTTTCTATGTCCAAAAAGTGCTTCCTTGTCGAAGCAGCTTCCGGCTCTTTACATTATTATTTCTTATATAATTTAAGCCGTTAGGTGGTGCCTTCCTTTATTTCATTACCAAGGTGTCCAAGAACAGAGGATAAAACTATCCTCTGCATTAGTTAAACAATTGTCCTAATAGCTAAGTAAAAGGACTGTACAATGAGAGGTTTACTCTCTTTGCATTATTTAGATTTCTTCGCAATGTGCCTGACTGGAGACGCGCTATAATCTCCGCCTATATACCAGCTTATGGCATTCTACTTCTGCACCTTAATAATCATATCATACTGACACAGACCGTTTCTTCAGAGTAACATACACGGAAAAGACATATACTGCCAGCCATAGTTATATGCCCGTTTCAAAAATTCATGAATGAACTTATGTAATATTCTATAGCCATGTTTACCCTAAAAATAAAATATTTGCTTAACTAAACCATGTGACATAACTACCATATTCGAGAATTTTGAGAATGATCTGCTTTAGTCTTTTTTATGGCCATGTTTGCCTAAAAATTAATCTTTGATTTACATTATGTAACACAAGTACCCATTTGGAGAATCTGGGGAACAAATTAAACTGTTCCAATCTTTTTATATCATCATATTTGTCCTAAAAACAAACCTTTGCTTAACCAACCCAAATCTCACAAGAACCGATTTCGATAATTTGGACAATGAACTGTCATAATATTTTAGGTGGTCACCTTTGGCCTAAAATCAAATATTTTCTTGACAAATTCATACAAGTACCCATTTCAAGAATATGGATAATGAGTTGTTGTTATCTCTTCCTGTTGTCATGTTTGTCCTAAACATCAACCTTTGCTTCAAAACTGCTATGGCCATGTTTGTCTTAAAGATCAAATCCATTTCCATAATCTGAAAAATGAACTGGGTAATCTTTCTATGGTCAGTTTTGTCTTAAAAATCAAACCTTTGCTTAACCAATCCACTTTGTAGAATCAGAGAAACACTTAAAAAAAAATCAGCTTATAAAGACACTATATATCAACAACCGCATTTTCAGTTCCCCCTCTTACTTGTACAATATCCTTTAAAAGAGCATTCTTTTCTTCAATTGCTATCCTAATATCTCCTAACAGAGCACGAAAAAATTCATAAATTAAGTCTTGTACCAAGTAAAAGAAAGACTTCCACAAAAGTAAAAGAAAATTCACAAAATTAGATCTTCTACTGAGTAATAGAACGAACCCTACTTTTGCTAGTTCCAATAAGAACAATGAACATAAAATGAATTAACGTAAACTAATCACTTCAAAGGGAGCACGGGAGGATATACAGGTATCATTTTATGGAAACCACGGGGAGAGATGCCAATTGTATCCGGCGGCACCCGTCGGAGAATAAAAAGGGAGTTAAGAATTGCACTGCTCCTTTAGGAGGGAAGTATTGCTCCGTATAGAATCTGTTAAGTTAACGCTAGGGAAAAGAAGAGGAATAGACACACGGTAATTCCCAAGAGTAAAATGGCACCTGGGGTGAGCGGATCCGAGTATCCTAACATTTTTGAACTATCCGGACCCTACTCGGTAAAAGATCAGTTCCTAAATTTACTACCCGGAACCTACCCGTAGCAATCATTACCCGGAACCTACCCGGACCCTACCCTGTAAATATAAAAACACAAATTAAGCAACAATTTTTTAGCCTATGAGAATAAAAAAGAGTTCTAAAATAATTTCATCCAGTAGTTTTTTAGCCTGCAATCGGAGTTTTTAGTACCCTTATAAGAAGTTTTAGAAAACTTATTCATTGTAGAAAAACTAATTCTGTAACCAAAACCTAAAATTGCAAGCCAAATTTGACACTCAATTAATTGAACGTGTTGATTTCAAAATAAATTTGGAAATATCTTAATTAAACTTATTTTCGTGTTCATAAGCTCTTCGATACAAAAGAAAAGTTTTATTATACTAGTAAATCCCTAAATTTCATCTTCACAGCTACAAAAATATACACAAATTTTAAAAATAGATTTACATTTCAAATCAAAAAGTAATACAAATTGAAGATGAATATCGCCTGAAATAGAATAGAAGCATAGGATATTAAAAAGAAATTGAAGAGTTAGATATGAACCCATATGCATTTTAAGAACGACGTGAACACAACCAAGGGAGAGAAAGAGGCAAAGGTGAAGCTTCAACGACGACAACGATGAAAGCACCTGAGAGAAAGCTTCAACAACGGCGATGATGAAGCTCGGTGGTGTAGCTAAAACGCCATTGTTATTGAGAGAGTTTTTGGTGTTTTCTCTCATGGCACAAAGAGCATTCTAGAATAAAGGGGTGAAAAAGCTGAAATATTTGCGTCTTGGGGTGGAAAAATCAATGTGCAGGCGTGCAACAAAATTTTTTAGAGAAAGTTAAAAGTGGTCCAAATGTTTCTAAAAAAAGTAAAAATATTTAATATTTTATAGGTTTCGGGTCCGGGTATCCTGTCTCTATTTGCCGGAACCGAAACCGGACCCGACATTGATCGGTTCCTAATTTTACTACCCAAACTCTACCCGTTATTATAATATATCTACCCGAAACCTATCCGTTAGTGTCGGTTCTGATCGGGTATCTGGGTACCCTGTACCCGTGCTCACCCCTAAATTGGCACCTTTTCGTTTTTAGGGTGCAACTTTAAGACGGGACTCGGGCTTTATTTTAATGAGCGTAGAAATGGGTAAAATAAATGAAAAGTCCAAAAATATGAGAAAAAAGAAAAATATTAATGGTGGTTTGGAAGGCTGTCACGTCAGCGGATCTAAGTCCTGCAATTATATGTATATATAGATATAAATTTTAGTTTGGATTTGTACTTGGCACGATAAGTAACTAACTACGGCTTGTTCACAATTATGACTTCGACAATAAAAGGAACTCCAATTTCAGGTCTACATCCTATTAAACGATAAAACCCTATAAACTCCTTTAACTAGCTTGGACTAATGTATGATTAAGGTTAGGAATTCCGTTGAGGTTAACGATATGTTTGAAACAGGTTAACGAATGTACAAAATGTTTTGGAACTTGGTGGAGGTGTTGGGACGGCTTAAAAGTGTACAAAACAATGAAAATAAATTTTATTTTGAATCCAAAAATAGGTTGGCGCCGCACATTCATCGTGTGGAGGAACCAAAACAATTCCAGAACCTCCCAGAAGATGTTGAAGAAGTTCTAGTTTGGCCTTGCGCTATAATTGTGCTTCGCGCAACCTCTGGGAAAATTCTAGATTTGCTTAGTGTTATATATGGAGTCCGGAGCCTAAAGGGCATCTTTTGATTGCCACCAAATAAAAAGGGGTTGTCAAAAAATTTACATACTAAAAGGAGTTGTTCATTTAATGTGCTGCGAACTGCAAATTTTTCAACAGACGGTTTCTGATGTCCGTTTGCTTCATTTAAGAAAAAAATTAAATTACAGTTCGCAAACTAATAAGCGGACTTCAATTAACTTTTTGACTAACTTTTCAAAAAGAAAAATGAAGCAATCGGACGTCACGAACGTTTGTCAAAAAAGTTAGCAATTCACACAACATTTGACGAACAACCCCTTTTGGTATGTAACTTTTTTGACAACCCTTTTTTGTTTGTTGACAACCAAAAGATGTCCTTTAAGCTTCGGACTCGTTATATATGCCTGTGGTTCGCTCAGGTTCTAAGTTAGAAAACACAAATATAAAAAAGAAAAGTTGAAATAGAGATAGTAATTTCAAAATTCAAGGCTAAAACAAAGGCAAAATATAAATTAGGACGGAAGGAGCAATTGAAATGACATGATTACATAATTACCAGATGAACTTTGTGACTATTACAGTATGTATTAGCCGTTGGAGAGAATGTAATGCAGATCCATTACACCATAAGACGAGAGGCATATAGGCTTTTCCAAAGATAAATAGTGGAAAAACTTATAAATAACCAAAGCCTTATGATTCAAAAAAATAAATGGGACGAAACTGAACTTATTTTGGTTAAGATGAAATTGTATATCTTTTGTTGGAGGGGAAGGGTCCCTTTTTATTTGGATAGGAACAAATGTATTTTGGAGGAGTCCTCCTAATTTAGTAATTTGTACGCTAGAAGTCCTAATTTCACCTGCCTTAAAAAAAAGAAAAAAAAGACTGAACCTTTTCAATTTTCTCTAGGGAATGGGAGGCATGGCGTACAACTTCTCCACTGTGTATATTTTTTTATGATAATAAATAAGGTAACTTCCTAGCTAATTTATATATTCATATGTTTACCTGTAAACCCGCTTCAAATTTATAGTGAATAATATGAATTGTTGGGAAACACCAACATCCTGCCTGGTGGCAAAACTCACTAGGGGCTGGGGTTGATCGGGACGAAGTCATGATCGAACATGGTGGTTGCTTGGTGGGCTTAGCTAAGAAATAAAATTGCATCTTTGCTATCACCTATAGCTTTTAGCATGATGGTAAGCACTTGATCCTAACACGAATAAAATCATGTAAATAGTGAAATGATGCAAAGCAAAATGGAGTAATGACAAATTTGTTGGAAATTAGCCTTTGGCGGGGAGATGCGTCCACCCATCTTTGATGAATTAAACACTTGTGTTCCGCATGTTGGAGACCTTGTCTCTTCGCACATGCATGATCTACGAAGTGAGTAGATGACCTGTAGGGCCAAGAATCGTCTAATTTCGTTGAGAAATGAAAGAGATATTGGTCCACGAAGTAAGGTGTTTGAGACATGGAAATGTGGTGTGGGACAAATCTACCACATCGGTGGGAATAGGAAGAATTGCTCTCTATATAAGTCTCTAATTGGTAAAGGGTTTGGGACCCCAAGGGGTATCCCATGTGTTTAAAGGAGGGAAGACCTAGATGTGCTTGGGTTCAAGGCTAAGCCCACACGCGCGTCGACGCCGCCCGTCCGGTTCCGGGTTCACGGTGGGCTGTGGGCTGTATTATCTTTTTGGACCAGAGAACTCTGCCAGATGTACAGTTTGATCCCTGAAGTTTCATATGTACAGTTTGGACCGAGAATTCTTTCATATGTACGTTTTTACGTAAATATTGGACTGCATTTTGGAGCATTAACCGGCCATTATTTGGTGATTAATTCCTCCATTAACAGCCCATTACTGGGCGTGGTGAGAGCCTCTTTCAATGGCTTTAATAGCCATTACTTGGCTGTTTTAATGGCCTCCTTTAAGGGCCATTACAACCTTGTTTGTGGCTGTTGGACAGCCCCTCCTCTTGCTATATATTGAGCTTCACTTGGCTGAAAAAAAGAAGCAAGAAACGATCGAAACATAGACGAAAATACGGTGCAAAAGCGATCGAAAAACAGTCACGAAAATAGCTCAAAACAGTGAGCAAATTGTGACGAAAATCGGTGAGCAAACCCACACATATACACAAGATATACACTACAGAGACACACTATATACACAGAGACAAAAGAGAAGAGTATTGAGAAACTCTTCCTTCCTATTCCATATCTTCAGCAAGTCGAGTCATATTTGTTTTCTTCGCCAGGCTCAACCTATTGGCTTTGTAGTGTTGAGATTAAAGTGTTGTTTTATCTTGGGAGACTATTGCCCGCTAACGTAAAAGCATATATATACGGGGCAATCCTGTCTTAAGGATAGAGGGCTATCCTCGACTCAACACACAACGTTGTAACCATCCAGATTTAGTTGTTTCTTGATTTCAGGTTATCAAGATTCAAGGCACAACAAACTTGCGGCAGTTCTCAACATTGGCTTTGCAAGGTGATCAAGATTCAAGACACAACACACATGCGGCAGTTTTGAAGATTGACCATTTATTTCTCATTTCGAACATTTGTAATAGTTATTACTTCCCGTACTGCTCTATAAAGTACCATAGAATACCAAGAAATTAAGACAAGATTGTATTGTAATACTATTAGTGTTCGAAATATGTTGGTCAAAAATTGTGTGACCAAATCTGGATATGGCAATGGTTTTCTAGTAGAAGGGAGTGATGATGATGAACGTATTCATGGTGTTACCGCTACCAAGACTGGTGGGAACAAGCGCTCTCGAGAGCACGAGGATGTCAAGCGGGACAAGAGGAGAAGGCGAAGATGTACTTCTATCTTGCGGCGGAAGGCTGTATCTATCCCAGACAAAAGATCCGAATAATGGTAAGAAGGAACTGGACACTCAGTTTGATGAAGTGACTGAAGTGAGCCAGAATCCGAAATTGGGATAAGTAGTTTTTCTTACTTGTTAAGAATAAAGATTAAATGATGTCTGATTAAAAATGGATTAAAGTAAGGAGGAATATGAAAATAATTTATATTCCTTACGCTTTAAAATCAGAAGTTTAATCTTATCTTCTTTCCCGTTTAAAGATTGGATTGTAAATGACTTAAAAAGATCCGTTCTTTTAAGTGTAATTGTTAAAGTGTGTAAAGTACGTTCGCACATACGATGGAGAAAGATCCACTAACTGTGCGAAAACTGTTACCAATTTTAAGTAAGCGCCAAGAATTATCTGGGCACCAATCGTAACAGAAAGAGTCTAAAAGCTAAAGACGTTAAACCTGTCATACTTGGCAGAAGATCCTTCATAGGATGATATTGGACACTCAGTCATAAAAAGCCTCCGGGCGACTGGAGTGGGCCAAAATTCCTTTGATATGATGATATTGGACACTCAGTCATACAAAGCCTCGGCGCGGCGGAGTGGGGCAGAATTCATTTCATAGGAAAATTAATGGACACCTAGTGTGGTGGGCCAGAGTTTCCAGGTCTTAATGATCTGAAGGCCTAAAGAAAGGCAGTAAAGAAAATGGACACTCAGTCTGCTAAAACAACTGGAGTGGGCCAGAGTATCTAGATCATATATGATCCGGTTACGCCCTAACCACGGGCAAGAGGTGTTCATGTGAAGCAACGCCACCTCTAAAATCAAAGGGGTGGAGAGGTTGTCCTCAATAGGACTTCAAGGAATGGATCACTCTAAAAGAGGTGATACATGTTCCCAAACTTGGTTTAAGGACGCCATTTGTTGGTCAATTTGGTTTGAGACTAGTCCAACAGGTCTATAATAACTAAGAATGGTACAAAGTATGTACGTAGCCAAATGAATGATATATTTGTAATCCGTGCATCTATGCCATCATAGATTAAGACACGTTAAATAGCAAGTCATTCAAAAGCTAACGATGTTGAGATTGTTGCCTTACGTCGACATAAACCCTCAAAATGAATGTGAGGTAGACGAAGAGGTAAAATCACCTTTCCAAATTCCGTCAAGGGAATAGCGAAAGAAGTACCGCTCCTCTAGAACTTAGTCACACCTACTTGGGTGATTTGAAGTTGATACAAAATAGAGGGGGGAGACAAGTACGTTGTGACCTTCATTGATGATGGTACAACGTATGGAATCCTTTGTTTGTTGAAAACCAAAGATGAAGTTGTTGAAGCGGATAAGCGCTACAAAGCAGAAGTTGAAAATCAACTAAGCCTATGGATTGAGAAATTTGTAGTCATAGAGGGGGAGAATGTGAAGCATCGTTCATTAAACGACTGTTCATTTCTCACCTCAGTCCAACGGTGTTAGCCAAGCGCAAAGTCGTACACCCAAATTATGTGAGGTGGCTTGGTAAAAGTTGGAATGCGAAACAGTCAAGTTGTACCTAAGGCGTAGATTGCATATCCCTTTGGATCGTAAATAACGATAGTCTTGATCGCCTCTTGGTGTCAAAGAATCTTTGAATTCTTTGGAGATAACTTTCCTTGAAAAAGGAAAAAGGGGTAATTGCTCAAGGATAACAAGAACCCGTGAGGGCCTGACTGTCCGGAACTAGACGTTCCAAATCTACAGGACTCGAAAGTTTCTGGCTATCTGGAACTTAATATTCCAGATCTGCAGAACTCAGGGATTCTAGATGTAGAACCGAGATGGAGCAAAAAAAAAAAAAAAAAAAGGGACAAAGACTTGTTCCATACCTTCTAGCTTGTATGATTGAGAACGAACCATGGACAATTAACAAAGAATTGTCATCTCCAAAAATACTGCTTCGGAAAGAAGCTAAAGAAAGAAATAGATTATATCATATAGAACCATACTTGCGTAATGGTTGATCTTCCTCCGGGAAAAGAACCTTTGGGTTGTAAAATGTGCTCCCCTGTGAGTAGTTTCACATCCAGGGCCATTGTAGTCTTACATGGCATGGATGTTGAAACGACCTTTCCAACCGGAGAGTTGGAAGAAGAGGATCGAATTGGTTTCTTTGAACTGTTGGGCTTCTTCCGAACCTTCATTTTGGTCCACGAAATGTTTACATTTTGGTCCCGAAAGTTTCGGATAAAACGGGAATAATGAATCGACACGAAACATTGACTCGAAGTTAGAAAGCCAACGGTTGGAGAATCACCGTACGAAAGTAAAAGTCATATTGAAACAAAGTCTCGATATGAAAGATATGGGTATCGAGATGACATCTTAGGAATTGGATTTCTAAGACATCTAACGGATCGGTCGATAGTAGACAGTCTCGTTGAAGCCACCAATGGATATGAATCATAGAAATGATTGGAATCATGGTGCTCCCATAGACAAAGAGCGATATGCACGGGTCATGTGAAGTTCAATGTATTGTACACACTACAACCGACACGGTATCGTCCTACAAACAGATCGGTTGAACTAAGGTTCACCGATGATCTTAATACATGATCAATAGAAGGCGTTAAGTCGGATATGACGATATACGAATTGTTCACTTATCTACAGATTATAGTATTCGGATGTCCGGCGGTTACGGGAGAACACAGTGATGCTAACTGGACATCAGATCTGAAGAACACCAAAGCCACAAGCAAATGTGTATGGTGGGTCTTGAAAAATCCTCTAAGCAAACTTGCATCGGCCGATTCATGATGGAATCGGAGTTTATCGCTTTATACAAAGCATGAAAGAAGTTGAGTAACTTCACGGCTCCTTAGAGGACGTCCCTTATTGGGAGATACCCGTGTCTTCAGCAGTTATACACTGTGGCTAGCCGGTCGACTTCAGGAAGGACACGGATGACGGCGTCTAGACATATCTTTTAGGATCTGTCGGAGACATAAGACCGTATGGCAGTTGATCATCACGGGTGTCACATCCCTTGTTTACTAACTAAGGGACTACCGGAGATCAAGTGTTCTGCCTGTCTAGGGGAATTGGCTTAAAACCCAAACAATACGAACCTTTGCGGTGGAAACCCAACCATGCGATTGGAGATCCCAAGAATTTGGTTCAATGGGAAAACTAAGCGGCAAAAGGTTCGGTTGAGCGCTTCGGTGGAAGCAAGAAGCACTTCGGATGATGATTTACGTACGGAAACATGAATCCAAATTTGTTCCCGCGATAGACATTAAAGTCTTGCTGCGCATGGTGGGTAAAGGTTAAGCTTGCAAAACTTTTTAAAAGATCCTCAAACGGTTGAGGTTAAAGTTGTGGAACTTTTAATGATTCCTAACACTTGTGAAGTGGGGTATAACGGGATACCTTGTAGGAGATCACCTATTTAAGTGCGAGGATGGCCGACTCAAATGAACGCACTTAAGAATCCAAGTGTGTCCATGGCCACAACGGACGAGAAACGTAAGAAGGAAAATGAATAAGAAGAGTTATTGTGTTGATATCGTTGTCTTGGCTTACACTAAACAACGACGGTTCAAGACATCACGTTCACCGCGCAAGTAAGTAAGTCCGATGGTATTCAACTAGGGAAGGTTCAAAGCGTAAGCTACCTCTCCCGATGCAATATCTTTTATTTGAAATATTGCTTTGAAATGTAGGCACCTTGTGCGTGCGCCACAATCTCTCTTTCATAGAGGGGATTGTTGGAAATTAGCCTTTGGCGGGGAGATGCGTCCACCCATCTTTGATGAATTAAACACTTGTGTTCCGCATGTTGGAGACCTTGTCTCTTCGCACATACATGATCTACGAAGTGAGTAGATGACCGTAGGGCCAAGAATCGTCTAATTTCGTTGAGAAATGAAAAAGATATTGGTCCACGAAGTAAGGTGTTTGAGACATGGAAATGTGGTGTGGGACAAATCTACCACATCGGTGGGAATAAGAAGAATTGCTCTCTATATAAGTCTCTAATTGGTAAAGGGTTTGGGACCCCAAGGGGTATCCCATGTGTTTAAAGGAGGGAAGACCTAGATGTGCTTGGGTTCAAGGCTAAGCCCACACGTGCGCCGCCGCCGCCCGCCCGTCCCGGTCCGGTTCCGGTTCGAGTTCGGGTTTCGGGTTCTCGGGTTCACGGGTCGTGGGGGCGGGGCGTGGGGGCTGTGGGCACTGTCGATATTATCTTTTTGGACCGAGAGAACTCGCCGGATGTACGATTTGATCCCGAAGTTTCATATATACAGTTTGGACCAGAATTCTTTCATATGTACGGTTTGGTCCCCGAAGTTTCAATATTTATAGTTTGGTCCCCGAATTTACGGAGACTTTTTCGTAAATATTGGATGCGTTTTGGAGCATTAACCAGCCATTATTTGGTGATTAATTCCTCCATTAATGCCCATTACTTGCAAAGTGAGCGACCTCTTTCAATGGCCTTAATAGCCATTACTTGGCACGTTTTAATGGCCTCCTTTAAGGGCCATTACAACCTTGTTTGTGGCTGTTGGACAGCCCCTCCTTTTGCTATATATTGAGCTTCACTTGGCTGAAAAAAAGAAGCAAGAAACGAAGAAACATAGACGAAAATACGATTGCAAAGCGATCGAAAAACGATCACGAAAATAGCTCAAAACGGTGAGCAAATTGTGACGAAAATCGGTGAGCAAACCCACACATATACACAAGATATACACTACGAGACACACTATATACACAGAGACAAAAGAGAAGAGTATTGAGAAACTCTTCCTTCCTATTCCATATCTTGACAAGTCGAGTCATATTTGTTTTCTTCGCCGAGGCTCAACCTATTGGCTTTGTAGTGTTGAGATTAAAGTGTTGTTTTATCTTGGGAGACTATTGCCCGCTAACGTAAAAGCATATATATACGTGGCAATCCTGTCTTAAGGATAGAGGGCTATCCTCGACTCAACACACAACGTTGTAACCATCCGATTTAGTTGTTTCTTGATTTCAGGTTATCAAGATTCAAGGCACAACAAACTTGCGGCCAGTTCTCAACATTGGCTTTGCAAGGTGATCAAGATTCAAGACACAACACACATGCGGCAGTTTTGAAGATTGACCATTTATTTCTCATTTCGAACATTTGTAATAGTTATTACTTCCCGTACTGTTCTATAAAGTACCATAGAATACCAACAAAATTTCACACAGATTCATCAAAGAATTGACTCAAGATATCTGGATTGCAGAAATCTTCTTTCCATTAATTTATGTACTAGGCAATTTAGCCTCAAACTAAAATTACAGAAATAACACCAACTTTAACTGCTATTAGGATTCAATTGGGACCCCAATAGCTCAAATACATCACTTTCCTAAGGGATTCCTCAGACTGCTTCACTTTACTATTAGCAGAAACCAAAGAAGAAGACTGAGGAGAGAGCTTGTTGGCATGTGAATATGACCGTAGATTGTTCTTGGCGTGCTGATGTACGGCTCTGATGGTGTGGTTCCACCTACAAAGTCCTTGATCTTTTAGTGCTTCGACCACTCCCACACTCACTGCTGCAACCCATGCCCTGCTTGTTGACCTCATTTCTAATTTAATCTTTGATTCTTCAGTTAGGATTTGTCCTGAATTTCTCACCTTATTTGAGATTTTTCGATGGAAAAGATTTTCTTTATAGAAAATGACTCTATCATATTTATCATTTTTCTCATAGGAGAAGATTTGGACATTTATAAATAGAATATCTTTTATTCTCATACATAACACAATAGCATCACAAAGTATTCGTTTGAGAGTTTCGTTTAGGGGGAGATTTTTCTCTCTCAATAGCTTTAGGATATTTTATATTAGTTTATCATAAGTAGGTCAATTGACCAAACCATATCATATTATAAAGTCTTTTTTTCCTTTGTCGTCTGATTTATCGCTGTTAAAATTTGCAATTATTAGCTTCCACATGACATCATAATTATTTTCGATCCCAACATCTTCAAACTCTTGGCTAAGTTATTGAAGGTTAAATTTGCTTAAGAAGGCTAATGCTTTTGCTAAGACTTTGGGTTATGTTGGTTGAATTCTCAGGGATTTAATGCTTCTGAATATATAGGTAAGCTGCTCAATAAAACTAGAGGCTTTTAGATGTGAATTCTGGTGGTTTTGGAGCATGGTTTTCTAAAATTTCAGTTACAAGTGTGGCTGTTGATGTACATTTCTGTCCTTGCATATAATTTTTCATGAGGAAAATTTAGAGGATGTAGTTGGTATTTCAGGTTTTACTACTTGAGATTGTACGGAGAGTCGGCTGGTTGAAGGTATGCAGCACGCAGTATTTTGGAATATTGTTTGGATTATGGGAGACGACCAGAACAGTTATGTGTGGTGATGTGCATAATGCCAAAATACATAAATAATAAGATGGATGCACACGGATTAGCTCGATTAATGACACCCCACTTAAGCATAAACAATGGGAAAAGATTTTTAAAATGAAACCACATAAATGTTGGAGTTACTTGCTTCGAAATATCACGTGATACTCACACGATTGAACAATTTAATGTTGTTGTCTGCATATTTTTAAACATATTCAGGCTCAATTTGACATGGCTTGATCATATTTTAATTCGAGTTTATCAGGTTGTTTTGGAAAGTCCAGCTTGATTCTGGTCTAAATTCAAGCTCAACAAACCTAGCTCGTTTCATGTATTTTGGTATTCTACTCATCTGGCAAAACTGGCAAAGATCAAATCTAATTTTTTAACTAATGTTTCGAGATTTGCTAAATCGCCTAGTTAGATACGTATCATATCCAAAATCATATCTATGGAGTATGGATCCAATTGAATGAAATTAGAGTTAGAGGAAACAATCCGAAGGAGAATACTTTGTTTCGGCTAACCATAAGGCTGATAAAAAGGAACCTAAAGACAACTTTTTTGTACGGTCATGTTAAAAATACTGATACAGATGTGTGCTTTGATGTCCAAAAGAAGCATTATTTTTTTTGACGTACTAATATTGTAAACTTACTATTTCTACCTTCCTCTATTCTCCTATATTTGATTTATAATACTTGATCAACAATTGGAGATGCTCTTCAATTTCACATCAAGATCAGGACAATCTAATAGAGACATTTTTTTTTGGTCTAACCATACACTTCACATTTTAGAAAGTTTGCATTATATTTTCTAAATGCTCATTTGTGTATTTCAAATTGTAAAACCATTTTCATTAATACCTGCAAGCATGCTGGAAGTGATGCAATTTGATATTAGTATAGTTGATCTGTAAGAACATCAAGTCGTGGAAATATCAACAAAATTTCATAATTTCACATATAATTGTCGAGATACATGCTTATCTTTGAAATGGCAAGTCTGTCCTATTTACAATAATAGCCTAATTCATTTTTTTCAGTCTCCTTTTTCACTGTAAAAATCTTGTATCAGGTACTCAGTTGGGACCCCAACAGCTCAAGTACATGACTTTTCTCAAAGATTCTTCAGATTGCTTTGCCTTGTCGCTTATAAGTGATGAGGAAGAAGAAGAAGAAAGCTTGTTAACTTGAGAAAAAGATCTCATGTTATTCTTTGTGTGTTGTGCCAAAGATCTTAATGGATAATTCCATCTACACAATCCAGCTTGATCTTTTAAGGCTTCAACTGCTCCAACACTGGCTGCAATTATCCACGCTCTCCTGCTTGAACTCATGTTGATTTAACTTCTCTTCTAAAATTAACTCTCTTTTTTGTTTCTGATGGTAGTAGATTTGTTAGCTTTGAAGATGATGTTTGGAGTTTGGGCCTAAGGCTGAATATATAGGCACTGAAAAGAAGTGAAGAGTAATTATAACAAGAGCGTAACAGTGGTTTTTGGGCCAATGGTTTCTAGTTATTTTTTCTGTACATATTTACGAATTTATTTCTTTTCTTGTTATTTCTGAGAAGAAGACAAGAAATGGACCACCGGCAGTCTTTTTTATATTGTTTAATTGCATTATAAAGTTTAGGAGCATCTAACCTGGATGATTCTAAGAAATTCATTTGATCTTGTGCAAAGAAAATTAATGGCACAACTGTCAAGTAAATTTTTATGCACTTTGGATATTGAACCTCTACTCCGATTCATTTGCAACCAGAAGTTGGAATTGTCATGTGTTGATATTAAATTTCATTGAGATTCAAATGCTTTAATATATTTTAGATGGTCATTTTTTTATATTAATAGTCCACCATTGTGACAGGGGGTTAAAGCAAAGATCGCGGATCAGTATACTAAAATTCAAAAGGCAAAATATGAACAGGAACATAGTGCCTAACCTTTCCAGTTACACTAATTTCCTGATAATAATGTGATTCGGTCTATGTAGATTTTTAGTCACAAAAAAAATTTGATGATACTTTTGAGAGGCACAAAGTCCGTCTTGTAGGTGATGGGAACATATTGGTGTGGATTGCGGTGAGACTTTCAGTCCGGTGGTTAAACCGACAACTATAAGAACGGTCCTTAGTCTAGCTCTTTCGAAAAGCATGGCCGCTTCATCAACTTGATGTCAAAAATGTTTTCCTACAGGGAGACCTAAATGAAACAGTGTACATCCGGCCCTTTGGATACCGAGACTCCACTTATCCGAATCATGTATGCCTTCTGAAGAAATCATTATATGGGCTCAAACATGCTCTTCGGGCCTGGTGAGGTTTGCGAATTATATTTCACATATTGGATTTTCTAACAGCCGATCTGATCATTCTTTGTTCATCTACCGGCATGGTAATGATATTGCTTACCTTCTTTTGTACGTGGATGATATTATATTTACCGCCTCATCTGATGCTCTTCGCAAGTCTATCATGTCACTGCTTGGCTCTGAGTTTACTATGAAAGATCTAGGGCCACTAAGTTACTTCTTGGGGAAAGTTATGACACGTCATGCATGTGGTTTATTTTATCCCAAAAGAACTATGCAGCAGAGATTGTTGAACGAGCTGACATGTCCTCTTGTAAGCCGTCTGCAACTCCGGTTGATACTAAACCGAAGTTAAGTGTCTCCTCTGGCAAGCCATAAGCCGACTTGTCACATTACCGCAGCCTTGCATGGGCCCTGCAATATCTCACTTTCACGAGGCCCGACATATACAATAAGTCTATCTATTCATGCATAACCCGATCGAGGATCATATGTATGCTCTCAAATGCATTGTGTGGTATATTCAGGGCCCTTTAGATTATGGCTTGCAATTATATTTGTCGTCGACGTCCACCCTTGTTTCCTACACAGATGCCGATTGGGGTGGATGTCCGGATACCAGACGCTCCACGTCTGGTTATGGTATATTCCTTGGTGATAACTTGGTATTTTGGTCCTTCAAACGGCAAGCGACGTTGTCCAGATCCAGTGCCGAAGCATAATATCGAGGCGTTGCCAATGTGATGTCTGAATCTTGTTGGCTCAGGAACCTTCTTTTAGAGCTCCAATGTCCGGTTTCGAAGGCGACATTGGTGTATTGTGATAATGTTAGTGTTATTTATCTCTCTGGGAATCCGGTTAATCACCAACGCACTAAGCATATTGAGTTGGATATTTACTTTGTTCGTTAAAAAGTTGCTTATGGACAAGTGTGTGTCTTACATGTCTCGTCACGCTACCAGATTGCTGATATTTTACAAAAGGTCTTCTGCTTGTTCTATTTGAAGATTTTGGGACAATCTCTCAGCATATGCCGACCTCCCACTTCGACTGCGGGGGTGTGATAGAATAATATTGTAATTATTTAGTCATAATTGTAATTGATTATAGTATATTGTATATATGGTAGATATATATCTTAGTCAACTAATGATTTAATCCTAGCCTTAGATAAAGATTTTACCCTTAGATAATTATTGTATTTTGCATATAATTACCATACCTTTAGAATGTAATCGATGATGAAAATATTCTTACGCTGAAGAACACTAGTGCTATTACTTGATTTCTATGTTGTTGAATTTCCTGGGATGAATGATTCTATATCTATTGTTATATATAGGTAAGTGCTCAATAATACTAGAGGCTTTTAGTTGTGCTTCCTGTGGTTTTGGAACATGGTTTTGCAATTTTGGAGTGAAGTGTGCGTTTACGAATGTACGTTTCTGCCCTTGCATACTTTCTCATCATGTCAATATGTGGGTGAAGTTGGCACGTGACACTTCAATTATTACTACTACTTGAGACTTGAGAGTGGAGGATTGGTTGGTGGACGGAGCACATCGAATTAGAGATGTTTGAATTATTGAAGAGGAGCAGAATGATGTGTGCTGATGTGCATAATGTCAAAATACATGAACAATATTGTTTGGATTATCTTTACCAGCTGAATTGGACACTCTCTGGGGTTACATGGTCTGACGTGCGTCACGCCAAAATAAATAAGTAAATAAATAAAAAATTTGCACACGGATTGACGAGGTTAAAGAAAAGAAAACTCATTTCGCCCAAACCATTGGAAATGATCTTGAAAATGAAATTGTACTACTCCCTCCGTCTTAAATTATTTCGGATAGTTATTAAAAATAATTATCTCAAATTATTTGTCGTTCAAGATATAATTAATTAATTTTTTATTTATTTTATCTTTTGTCATTAATAAAGACGAGACATAAATAGAGTAAACATTTAATGAAGAGATTATAACTTAGACATAAATAAGGATAAAATATGTCAATTACCAATTTTAATTAATATTTTTTAAGGAGGGTGTAAACTGAAAAAGCGACAAATAATTTAAGACGGAGGGAGTAGTATATTTTTTGAAGTGTCGTGCTTCCCAATATCACCCTATTGAACATAAATGTAATTGTATACTCCCTCCGTTTCATAATAAGTGGTGTTTTTAGCTTATGCACACTCCTTAAAAAATTGTTTACTTTCTAAAAATTATGAGTGTTTTTACTTATATACCCCTAATTAATGTATAGAAAATAAAATTTATTTAATAATTTTTATTATGTAAATAAGAGTCATTTTGAAGAATAAAGATCAATTTCTACTGAAATCTTAAAGCACCACTTATTTGGGAACAAAATAAAAGGCTTAAAATACCGCATATATGAAACAAAGAGAGTATAAAATATTAATCCTGTTTCTTAAATAATTAAAATGAAAGTTAACTTTAGACAAATCTAACATTTAAAATTAATGAGTTTAGAGTAAACATGATCATGGTTTATGTATGCATTTAAATGTATTCAGAAGTAATACTTCCTACGTCCCAATTTATGTGGCACCATTTGATTTGACACGAAGTTTAAGAAAAAAAGAAAAACTTTTGAAATGTGTGATCCAAAACAAGTCTTATATAAATATGTGGTTGTAAATCATCTCATAAAGTTAAATTATTTCTAAATATAGAAATATAACATTCTTTTTGGAACAAACCATAAAGAAAATGTCTATGTTTTCTGTCCGCTATACCATTTTACTGAGGTGTATATGAACAAGAGGGCTGGTGTACCATACCTAAGGTATTAAACAACTCAGTACACATTGAATTGATGAACTCAATCTCATTATATGTTCTTACAATCTTGATGCAAGTATCAAACTGTGTTTTAACATAAGCAATAAAATGTTTAAGAATCACAATAGCATCAGACTTAAGCTTTAACATGAATATCCATGTCATTCTCGAGAAGTCATCTACAACTGATTGTGCTACTGCTTTTTGACTCTCATCATTGACAATCATGGAATAGACTTGATTAACTGAGGACAATGGTATCATCATAAAGATTTGACTCTTTGCTTGAGCATAAGTATCATTTAGTCCCTTTAAAAATTGATAGACCTTCAGCCTTTGTAAGTATATCACCAAATTCTTGGATTTCTCACCGTTACGGGCAAGAGCAGACACCATAGACTCACACTCAACCCATAGGCCCTTCAATTTTGAAAAATATACAGCCACAAAGTCTACTCCTTGAGTAATATAGGCAATTTCTTGATGCAAATTATATATCCTAGAGCCATCTATTTTGTTAAATCTCTCTTTCAATTCCTTCCACACATCATATGCATCTGAAGCATAGACTATGCCAGCAATCAAATTACTAGAAACTGCATTCATCTACCATGACAAGACTATTGCATTTATTCTCTCCCGTAAATTCTAATATTCTATTGGAAAATACTCCTTACATGTTCCATCAATGCAACCTAATTTGTTTCTTCCTAATAATGCAATTCTCATAGATTTACATTTACTCCACAACACATAATTCTCACTTCCTGTTAATTGAAAAGAAATGATTGTAATTCCACTCACATCGGTTGAAGCCAAATAAAATAGATGATTATGATCCATAGCTTGCGTGTTCACCGCTGGAACAACGATCGGAGTTGAAGTTGTGGAAGTATTGCCTTACGAGGTGTTTGTACCATTCACAGCATTAGGAACATTGTTTGTTGTCATTTTCAACAATTTTGATCAATTGATTATCAAGATGAATAATTAAATTGAAGATTCAATTGAATTTGAACAATACGCAACAATAGAAGCAACTCAAGATCGCAATCGCAACCTTAGAAATCGTATGAACTCAGATTAGCATTGAATTGTACATATATGAAGAATCGATTGAATTTAGGATCAGTAATGATTTATTAATTCAGTTTCCGCTCTGATATCACGAAGAATGATGTGTATACATCAAAGATGAACTCAATAACAAAAAGATTTAGAAGAGGGAATGTTATTCATCATGCAAAACTTAGGAAATCTGTACATTGAGATGAGATATATAGATATGTCATTAGTCTTAACTAACTAACTACTTGACTAATACACAATGGCTATAATTAACTAACTAGGGAAATGACCAATCTACCCTTCTCACTATTTTACTAAACAATATTTCTACAAAAGAAGCCAAAAAATTATAAGACCATAGAATAGTACATTTATGCGTAAGAGTAAACTCCTCTCTCATGTTATCTTGAGAAGCAAACATTCACATCTTTTTAGGAAGTAGGTCCAGTGTGTAAAAATAAAATTCAGAAAAATAGAAAAAGGAGAAAAGGTCTAATTGTTATTGCTTGAAGTAGCCTAAGTTCCAAATTTAAAAAATCTAGTTTTGATTGTGTTATGTCGATTGTAGCATATTTTTGTCCATCTAATTCACAATCAAAATTAGTACTATGTTTTTCCTTAACTTCCCGTTTTGTTTTGTTCCTGATTTTACAGTAACATCAACGCACCAAATTAGGGACGTATCCATTCGAGCAAGATCTCATTTGCCGAATTGCGATTTACGTATTTGGGAGCTTAAACGATTGTTCAAATTCATATATTTACCTGTAAATCCGGTTCAAAACTTAATAACCGAATAATACGAGCGAAATGATGTTAATTAAGTATGGTAAAATGATGCAAAGCAAAATGTACTACTAGGATTGCAGAAATATTTCTGTCCATTAATTTATACACTGGGTAATTCAGCCTCAAGCTAAAATTACATAAAAACAACAATAACTTTAACTGTTATTATGATTCAATTGGGACCCCAACAGCTCAAGTACATGACTTTCCTCAGAGACTCTTCAGACTGCTTCACCTTTCTTTGGTTTCTCAAAGGAGAAGATCGAGAAGAGATCTTCTTGGCCTGTGAATATGACCTTAAATTGTTCTTGGCGTGCTGATGTACTGTTCTCATCGTATAATTCCACCTACAGAGTCCTTGATCTTTCAGTGCCTCTACCACTCCCACGCTTACTGCTGCAACCCATGCCCTGCCTGTTGAACTCATTTTCTAATAAATTCTTGAAAATCTTGGCTAAGTTTGTGAAGGTTTAATATGCTTAAGAAGGCTAGTGCTTTTGCCAAGACTTGGATGTTATGTTGGTTGAATTCTCAGGGAATTAATGCTTCTGAATATATAGGTAAGCGGCTCAATAAAACTAGAGGCTTTTAGCTGTAAATTCTTGTGGTTTTGGAGCATGGTTTTCTAAAATTTCAGTTACGAGTGTAGTTTGGATGTACATTTCTGCCCTCGCATATAATTTTTCATTTAAAAAATTTGGTTGTAGTCGGTATTTCAAGTACTACTGCTTGCGATTGTACGGATTGTCGGCTGGTTGAAGGAGCGCAGCACACAAAATTTTGGATCGTAACTAATGGATATTGGGCATAACTCAACCTCATAAGCTAACTTGTAGGATTCAATTGTTCAAGTTCATATAAGGAGTTCATGTTTCCATTCCATATCCGATGTAAGACTCTTACCACTCTCCCCGCACGCCCAGACCTTGTTAACTGGAGCGTGGATAATATAATTGTTGGCTTTCTATTGTAAAGCAGTACGGGAAGTAAATAAATATTACAAGTGTTCGAAAGAATAAACAAATAGGCAATGTTCAGAACTGCCGCAAGCTTGTTGAGTCTTGAATCTTGATAACCTAAAATCAAGAAACAACTAAATCCGGATGGTTACAACTGTGTGCTGAGTCGAGTGATTGCACTCTGTCCTTAAGACAAGATTGCCTCGTATATATGCTTTTACGTTAATGGGCAATAGTCTTTCAAGATAAAACAACACTTTAATCTCAACACTACAAAGCAAATAGGTTGAGTCTGACGAAGAAAACAAATACGAATCGACTTGCTGAAGAAATGGAAAAAGAAGGAAGAGTTTCTGTTTTCGTCCAACGTTTTTGGACTGACTTTCTCTTCTTTTTGTCTCTCGTGTATATAAATGTTGTCTCGTTTTTGCTGGTTGTTTGGGTGTTTATTTCTATTTTGTGTATTTTTCGTGTGTTGCACAATTGAGCCAAACATCTCAATATATAGCATGGAGGAGGGACTCCTTAACTGCCACAAATAAGGATGTTAATAGCCATTATGAGGGCTGTTAATGGGCATTAGAGAGGCTGATTAATGGCAGGTTTAAGGCCATTAGTGAGGCTGTTCATGGCCATTGAAGGAGGGCTGATTATGGAGGAGTTAATCCGCCAAGTAATGGCTGGTTAATGCTTCAAAAAATAGCCCAAACGGTAGGCAGAAAGTTTCTAGCTTCCGTCATTCTCAAAATCAACTTTTCAGAAACTCTAGGGACCAAAGTAAATATTAAGCAATTTGGGTCCAAAAAGATAATATCAGAAAGTCCCCACAGCCCACGACCCAAGCCCGAGCCCGAACCGGCGGGCGGCGCGCGTGTGGGCTTAGCCTTGAACCCAAGCACATCTAGGTCCTCCCTCCTTTAAACACATGGGATACCCCTTGGGGTCCCAAACCCTTAACTAGGGCTGGCCGGTGGGCGGGACGACCCGACCCCCGACCCGAGCCCATCCCGAGCCCGCCCGTCCGACCCCGACCCCGCCAAAAAAAAAAAAAAAAAAAATTACGGGGCGGGACTCGAACTCGGGACGGGACGATGTCTCGTCCCGCGAGACCCGAGCCCGCCCCAGGCCCGCGAGACCCGACCCCGCCTAGACCCCGCCCCGACCCCGACCCCGCCCCTTTGCAAAAATGACCGTTGCACCAACGACCATTTTAGATTATGGCCGTTGACCAACGGCCATTTTAGCCCCCCCCCCCCCCTCCCCCAACCCCTTAATATTTATTTTTAACCCATAAGTTATTATATTTACACTTTAACCCAATTTTTCAACTATAAATAACTCATTTTCTCTTCATCTTTCTCACAAATCTTCCTACAATCTCTCTAATTTCTCAATATATCTCTCTACAAGTCTACATTGTTGGCTAAATATTCAATTTTATTTATTCATTTGGGAATTGGTAGTGAAGTTGGCAACTAGCTTGAGGATCTTCCATCGAGCAAAGTTTCAATTTTCAACCTCTCGATTACACGTCGACGTTACGTCGGCGTTTGGTACATTCGTTCCTTCATTAAATTATTATTGTCTATTTATTTAGTTTAGATCACTTAATTTTATTGTCTTTAATTATTTATTTATTTATTTATTATCATAATTAAAATGGAAGGATTAAAAGATATGTTTAAGGGTAAGGGTAAGGGTGCTTCTTCTAGTAGGGGCAACCTGTGGCAAGGGTACTTCTTCTAGTCATCTTATTCCTACACGGGATGATTTTGTTGATACTCAACATTTTTCTACAATACCATTAGATTTAGACCAGGAGTTATTTTTCGGAACTCAAGAAGACTTTAATTTAGACGATGATCTAGATGATATACCCACTAATGTTGATGACAACACACCCACTAGTGCACTTCAATTGAAATACCTCCTATTCCCCCTAGTATGAGACGAGGTCCAGCAAAACGACCATTAAAATCAGATGCATGGACATTTTTTTATAGGGACGTAGAGAATCAAGTAGCCATATGTAAAATTTGTAAAAATGTTTTAAAATTTAAAAGCGGAAAAGGTCACGGTGGGATGGGGGTTTAATTAGACACGTAGTAAGTGCTCATCCAGCTAGGTATGCCCAATACCAGGCTTCAAAACCGGGTGCGCAAACGCCCGCTCCATCGGGACAAGGTTCACATACCGATCATTGTCCGGACCAAGTACATGGGTCAAATTAATCCTATGACGGGGGGAATTGTAGGCTCTAAATACAATAAACATAGAGATAGGGAAGCAATATCAAAATTAGTTCTTTGTGGAGGGTTTGCCTTATTCATTTCCTTCATCTCCCGGTTTTATTCATTACATTAGAGATATATATAATCCTGTTTTTAACGGTTTTCCTAGATCAACTCGTTAAGAGAGATGTATTTAAATTCGCGCATGAATATCAACAATATTTACGTTTTTCATTATATCATTTTAATGGCAAAGTATCCATCACGTCGATATAGGTCGTAGTACTAACGGCCATGATTATTTAACCGTAACTTGTCATTGGATAGATTATAAATGGTCTATGCAAAAACGTATTTTAGCGTATAGATATATAGATGATAGGCACACTTGGTACTTTTATTGCAGAAAATATTTATCAAGTGTGCGATTATTACGGAATTACCGATAAAATTATGACTATTACATTAGATAACGCTTCTAATAACAATTACGCAATTACAATTTTAAAAAATAGTTTAACTCCTTCTTTTCCGGACCATTTTCATATAAAATGTGCGTGCCATATATATAACTTAATTGTAAAGGATGGTCTATCACTTTTTGAAGACATTCTTAGTAAAATACAATTTGCTATAAACTTTATTTTTAAAAGTAATAAAGTACAACGTAGAAAAGAATATAAAAAAATTTGTCATGATTGTGGACTACCTTTTAGAAAAATTCCACAAGAAGTATCCACTAGGTGGAATTCTTTATACGAACAACTACTTGTTGCTTATGACTATAAATTACCTATAACTTTATTTTTTAACTCTCATAATAAAAAGCCGGTGATATGATTTTAGATAGTGATTGGGAAAAAATCTCCGAACTTATTGTATTTTTAGAGAAATTTTTTCAAGCAACAAAAGAATTTTCCGGTATATATTATCCTACTATTTCAACTATGTTATTTTATATAACTCTAATATTTTTATTACTTAGTGAATATATGGAAAAACCAAACTTATAAGGCGAAACTATTAAAAAAATATTTCTCAAAATAAAAAAATATTTTATTCCTATTCCCTCTATTTATATTATTGGTTTCGTATTAAATCCTACTATTAAAATAGACGGTACTAAATCACTAATTAAAACTATTTACGATTGTATAGAAGTACTACCACCTCCAAGTCTCAAAAATCTAAATCACCCACCACCTATTGAACAAACTAAAGAAGAAGTATTGTCTAGCGTAGAACACCAATGCAAAAATATATATAGATTTTATCAACAAGAAAATGCTAGTAACTTACCAAACCTTCCATACCATCTTCTTCATCTTCAATACAACCTCACAAAAGACATGTTGTTTCGCGGCTAGTATTGAAAGCCTCGAAATAGAATGTGCGGTCGTACCTCTACTACTAATCAAATTAGCGAGTTGGATATTTTTGTTTTACGGGGTTCGTACCGTATCAAGAAGTTATCAATGAAGATGGACATGAAGACTTTTGAAATATCTGGAGGGGAATGAGAAGACCTTTCCGACACTTTCATTGATGGCTCGAGATGTTTTAAACATTCAAGCGTCGTCAAGCTGCGTCCGAAAGCGCTTTTTACGCAGCGAGATATCAAATAGGAGACCACGACACTCATTAGCCGGAGACGACTTGGAAATTGCGTATTATTCGAGAGATTGGATACGAGCGGAGCGGAGAAGGTGCGGTCAACCGGAGATCAACGAAGAAGATGATGAAAACTACAACGAAATCTTAACCGAAGGTAGTGGAAGCGACGTGGATCAATTTGACCAACAAATACCAATTCCAACCGAAGAACCACATGAAATCATCAAGCAATTAGAAAAGGTTTTTTTGAGAATGTAATTTTTTTAATTGTAATTTTATTATGTAATTTGTAACTTTTGGACAACACCACAAAGTTGCAATTTAGATTTTAGACAATTGTATTTGTATTACAAAAAAATCATATGTCTATTAAATAATATAAGAGGCACAAAAACAGCCTTGAGATGTTTTTATTACACTATCTTATTTTGTTTATTGAGTTTTTTTATACATATGTTATTTAAAAAAAAAAAAAAAAATGAAAACCCGCCGTATCCCTCCCCGAGCCCGAGCCCGCCCCGCCCCCACCCGAGCCCGACGGGATCGGGATAGGGACGGGACTTGCTCCAGTCCCGCTAGACCCGACCCCGCCAGAGCCCGCCGACCCGACCCCGCCCCCTTTTCCCGTCCCGCCCCGACCCCGACCCCGCCAGACCCGAGCCCGGCCCACTGGCCACTCTTACCCTTAACCACTTTAGAGACTTATAAAGAGAGCAATTCTTTTTTTTCCCACCGATGTGGTAGATTTGTCCCACACCATATTTCCATGCCTCAAACACCTTACTTCGTGGACCAATATCTCTTTCATTTCTCAACGAAATTTGACGATTCTTGGCCCTACGGTCATCTACTCACTTAATAGAATATGCATGTGAGAAGAGACAAGGCCTCCAACATGCGAAACACTAGTGTTTAATTCATTAAATATGGGTGGACGCACCTCCCCACCAAAGGCAAATTTCCAACAATCCCCTCTATGAAAGAGAGATTTTGGCGCACACACAAGGTGCCTACTTTCAGCAATCTTTCAGCGAAAAGATATTGCATCAGGAGAGGTAGCTTCCGCTTTGAACCTTCCCTAGTTGAATACCACCGGACTTACTTACTGCGCGGTGAACGTGATGTCTTGAACCGTTAGTGTTTAGTGTAAGCCAAGACAATGATACCAACACAATAACTCTCCTTATTCATTTTCATTCTTATGGTTTTGTCCGTTGTGGCCGTGGACACACTTGGATTATTAAGTTTGCTCATTTGAGGCGGCCTGTCCTCGCACTTAAATAAGTGATCTCCTACAAGGTATCCTGCTATACCCCACTTTACTAGTGTTAGGAATCATTAAAAGTTTCCCCAACCTTAACCTCAACTATTTGAGGATCGTTAAAGGTTTGGAAGCTTAACCTTTACCCACCATGCAGGTAGCACTTTAATAACTATCGCGGGAACAACTTTGGATTCATGTTTCCGTACAGAAATCATCATCCGAAGTGCTTCTTGCTTCCACCGAAGCGTTCAACTGAACCTTTTGCAGCTTAGTTTTACCATTGAACCAAATTCTTGGGATCTCCAATCAGTATGGTTGGGTTACCACCACAATGGTTCGTATTGTTTGGGTTTTAAGCCCATTCCCCTAGACAGACAGAACATTTGATCTCTGGGTAGTCCCTTAGTTAGTAAACAAGGAAGTGACACCCGTGATAATCAATTGCCATACGGTCTTATGTCTCCGACAGATCCTGACAGATATGTCCAGACGCCGTCATTCGTGTCCTTCCTGAAGCCGACCGGCTAGCCCCAATGTATAACTGCTGAAGGCACGGGTTTCTCCCAATAAGGGACGTCCTCTAAGTAGTCATGAAGTTACTCAACTTCTTTCATGCTTTGTATAAAGCGATAAACTCCAATCCCATCATGAATCAGTCGATGCAAGTTTGCTTAGAGGATTTTCCAAGACCCACCATACACATTTACTTGTGGCTTTGGTGTTCTTCATATCTGATGTCCAGTTTGCATCATTGTGTTCTCCCAGAACCGCTGGACATCCAGAATACTATAATTCGTAGATAAACGAATAATTCAGATATCGTCATATCCGACTTAACGCCTTCTATTGATAATTTATTAAGATCATCAGTGAACCTTAGTTCAACTGATCTGTTTGTAGGCCGATACCAGGTCGGTTGTAGTGTGTACAATACATTGAACTACACGTGACCTATGCATATCGCTCCGTGTCTATGGGTGCACCATGATTTCAATCATTTATATGATTCATATCCATTGGTGGCTTCAACGAGACTGTCAACTATCTCACAACTGAGTTTGGAGTTAGACCAGTCCGTTAGATGTCGTAGAAATCCAATTCCTAAGATGTCATCTGTGATACCCATATTTTTTGTTTCAATATAATTTCCACTCTCAAACTGTTGGTTTTCCAACTGTTGGCTTTCTAACTTCAGAGTCAATGTTTCTGTGGTCAGATTCATTGTTTCTATTTTATCTGAAACTTCAGGACCAAAATGTAAAATATTTTAGGGACCAAAAAGAAAGTTCAGGAAGAAGCCCAACAGTCTAGCAAACCAATTCTGATCCTCCCCTTCCAACTCTCTGGTTAGGAAGACTGTTTCAACAATCATGTCACGCAAGACTGCAATGGCCCTGGATGTTAAGCTACTCATAAGGCAGCACATGTACAAGTAGCCGAAGCCTTATACTCGTCACTAGATCCATCTACTTCGTACTCACATTTGAGTATCCTTTTTCACAACCCAAAGGTTCTTTTTCCGAAGGAATATCAACCATTACACAAGTATAGTTCTATGTGATGGAATCTATTTCTCTCTTTGTAGCTTCTTTCCAAAGCAGCGCTTCTGGATATGACAATTATTTGTCAATTGTCCATGGTTTATTCTCAACCATACAAGCTAGAAGGCTTGGAACAAGTCTTTGTCCCCTCTTTGCTCCGTCTCGGTTCAACATCTAGAATCCCTGAGTTCTGCAGATTTGAAATATTAAGTTCCGGATAGTCAGCAACTTTCGAGTCCTGTAGATACGGAACATCTAGTTCCGGACAGTCAGGCCCTCGCGGGTTCTTGCTAACCTCGAGCAATTACTTCTTTTTCCTTTTCAAGGAAAGTTATCTTCAAAGAATTCAGCATTCTTTGACACCAAGAGGCAATAAGCACTACTGTTATTAGCAGATCCAGTGGATATGCAATCTTCAGTCTTAGGTTCAACTTGACCTGTTTCGGTATTCCAACTTTTACCAAGCTACCCCACATCACAACATTTGTATGTGAGATCATTTCCATGTTTCACACGGAGAGTTATCCTTATCCTTATGCGTATTTCTGTTGAGAATCGCATTAGCGGTAAGGATCTCATTTCCCCACATATTTTGGGCGTACGACTTTGCGCTTGGCTAACACCGTTGGACTGAGGTGAGTAATGAGCAGTCGTTTAATGAACGATGCTTCACATTCTCCCCCTCTATCACTACGAATTCCTCAATCCGTAAGCTTAGTTGATTTTCAACTTCTGCTTTGTAGCGCTTATCCGCTTCAACAACTTCATCTTTGTTTTTTGACAAACAAAGGATACAATACGTTGTACCATCATCAATTAAGGTCACAACGTACAACTTCATCTTTGTTTTTTGACAAACAAAGGATACAATACGTTGTACCATCATCAATGAAGGTCACAACATACAACTTCATCTTTGCTTTTTGACAAACAAAGGATACAATACGTTGTACCATCATCAATGAAGGTCACAACGTACTTGTCTCCCCCATCTATTTTGTATAAACTTCAAATCATCCAAGTAGGTGTGACTTAGTTCTAGAGGAGCGATACTTCTTTCGCTATTCCTTTGATGGAACTTGGAAAGGTTATTTTGCCTCTTCGCCTACCTCACATTCATTTTGAGGGTTTATGTCGACAGAAGGCAACAATTTCAACATCGTTAGCTTTTGAATGACTTTCTATTTAATGTGTCTTAATCTATGATGGCATAGATGCACGGATTATAAATATATCATTCATTTGGCTACAGACATACTGTACTATTCTTAGTTATTACAGACCTGTTGGACTAGTCTCAAACCAGCTTGACCAACAACGTCCCTTAAACCAAGTTTGGGACATGTATCACCTCATCTAAGAGTGATCCCATTCCCTGAAGTCCTATTGATGACAACCTCTCCAACCCCTTCTACTTTAGAGGTGGCGTTGCTTCACATGAACAACCTCTTGCCCGTAGTTAGGGCGTAACCGGATCATATGTGATTTGGATACTCTGGCCCACTCTAGTTACTTTGGCAGACTGAGTGTCCAATTTCTTTTCTGCCTTTCTTTAGGCCTTCAGATCATTTAAGACCTGGAAACTCTGGCGCACCACACTAGGTGTCCATTACTTTTCCTATGAAATGAATTCTGGCCCCACTCCAGTCGCCCGTAGGCTTTGTATGACTGAGTGTCCAATATCATCATATCACAGGAATTTTGGCCCACTCTAGTCACCCAGAGGCTTTTGTATGACTGAGTGTCCAATATCATCCTATGAAGGATCTTCTGCCAAATAGTGTGACAGGCTCAACGTCTTTAGCTTTTAGACTTCTTCCGTTATGATTGGTGCCCAGACAATTCTTGGGTCTTACTTAAGAGTGGTAACAGTTTTCGCACAGTTAGTGAAGCTTTCTCCATCGTATGTGCGAACATACTTTACACACTTTTAATAATTACACTTAAAAGAACGGATCTTTTTAAGTCGTTTACAAAGTCCAATCTTTAAACGAGAAAGAAGAAGAGATTAAACTTCTGATATTAAAGCGTAAGGAATATAAATTATTTCATAAACATTTTCATATTCCTCCTTACTTTTAAGCCATTTTTAATCAGACATCATTTAATCTTTATTCTTGACAAGGAAGAAAATAATTTATCCCAATTTCGGATTCTGGCCCACTTCAGTCACTTCATCAGATTGAGTGTCCATTTCCTCCTTACCATAATTCGGATCCTTTGTCTGGGACAGATATAGGCCTTCTACTGTAAGATAGAACCACATCTTCAGCCTTTTCCTCTTGTCCCAGTTGACATCCTTAACCTCTCGTGAGTGCTTGTTCCCACCACTCTTGGGAGCGGATACACCATGAACACGTTGACCTTCGACAGCATCATCATCACTCTCTTAAAGCAGAAAACCACAGCCATATCCAGATTTGGTCACACAACTTTTGACCGACATCTTTCGAACACTAATACTAATACAATCTTGTCTTAAATTGTTGGCTTTCTATTGTAAAGTAGTACGGGAAGTAAATAAATATTACAAGTGTTCGAAAGGATAAACAAATAGGCAATGTTCAGAACTGCCGCAAGCTTGTTGAGTCTTGAATCTTGATAACCTAAAATCAAGAAAAACTAAATCTGGATGGTTACAACTGTGTGCTGAGTCGAGTGATTGCACTTTGTCCTTAAGACAAGATTTCCCCGTATATATGCTTTTACGTTAATGGGCAATAGTCTCCCAAGATAAAACAAC
This sequence comes from Anisodus tanguticus, assembly GCA_034509755.1. Lineage (NCBI taxonomy): Eukaryota > Viridiplantae > Streptophyta > Magnoliopsida > Solanales > Solanaceae > Anisodus > Anisodus tanguticus. The sequence continues at coordinate 18,485,730 of CM067551.1, read as the reverse complement.
ACTTTAATCTCAACACTACAAAGCAAATAGGTTGAGTCTGACGAAGAAAATAAATACGAATCGACTTGCTGAAGAAATGGAAAAGGAAGGAAGAGTTTCTGTTTTCGTCCAACGTTTTTGGACTGACTTTCTCTTCTGTTTTGTCTCTGTGTATATAAATGTTGTCTCGTTTTTGTTGGTTGTTTGGGTGTTTATTTCTATTTTGTGTATTTTTCGTGTGTTGCACAATTGAGCCAAACATCTCAATATATAGCATGGAGGAGGGACTCCTCAACTGCCACAAATAAGGCTGTTAATAGCCATTAGGAGGGCTGTTAATGGCCATTAGGGAGGCTGATTAATGCAGGTTTAAGGCCATTAGTGAGGCTGTTCATGGCCATTGAAGGAGGGCTGATTATGGAGGAGTTAATCCGCCAAGTAATGGCTGGTTAATGCTCCAAAAAATAGCCCAAACGGTAGGCAGAAAGTTTCTAGCTTCCGTCATTCTCAAAATCAACTTTCCAGAAACTCTAGGGACCAAACTGTAAATATTAAGCAATTTGGGTCCAAAAAGATAATATCAGAAAGTCCCCACAGCCCACGACCCGAGCCCGAGCCCGAGCCCGGACGGGCGGGCGGCGCGCGTGTGGGCTTAGCCTTGAACCCAAGCACATCTAGGTCCTCCCTCCTTTAAACACATGGGATACCCCTTGGGGTCCCAAACTCTTAACCACTTTAGAGACTTATAAAGAGAGCAATTCTTCTTTTTCCCACCGATGTGGTAGATTTGTCCCACACCATATTTCCATGTCTCAAACACCTTACTTCGTGGACCAATATCTCTTTCATTTCACAACGAAATTTGACGATTCTTGGCCCTACGGTCATCTACTCACTTAATAGAATATGCATGTGAGAAGAGACAAGGCCTCCAACATGCGAAACACTAGTGTTTAATTCATTAAATATGGGTGGACGCATCTCCCCACCAAAGACAAATTTCCAATAATAATTTGGGGGTCCAACATCGGTGAACAAAGAATTGGAATGAGTCTGGCTCTGATACCATGTAAAAAATGAATCTTGGGCCTAACTCAACCCCAAAAGCTAGCTTGTAGGGTGAGGATTGTCGAAATTCATATAATTAGTATATGTTGCTTTTTCATATCCAATGTGAGACTCTCAACATGAATTATTATTGGAGAGGAACAGAAATGATGTGGGCTGATGTGCATAATGCCAAAATACATAAACAATAAAATATATGCACACGGATTGGCTAGATTAATGAAAACCCACTTGAGCTTATTAAACATTAATGGGAAAAGATCTCGAAAATGAAACCACATAAATGTTGGAGTTACTTGCTTCAAAATATATAACACGTGATACTCACACGATTAAAAATTTAACGTTGTTGTATTTGTATTTTTTAAACATATTCAGGCACGATCTGACATGGCTTTTGATCATATTTTAACTCGAATAATTTGATCAGGTTATTTTATAAGTCTTTTTATTTGACTGAATATATCAATTAAAGTATTATCTTCTAGTATATACTATTTTCATTAGGTCTTTTAATTTTAAAAAATAAGCCTAGATCATCAATATCAGGATGACTATTATGTTTTCAAGCTCATATGTTGCTAAATATTAGCTTCTTTTTTAGTTTTTGATCCTCACTAACTTCTACTATTTTCAAGTTAAATAAAGTATCTCTTATTGATGGAGTATAGAGTTAATCTTAATGTTTTAATACTTTCAATACATTTTTTCGATGTGCTTAGGGCGATGATTTAAGAGTTAGACTAGATATACTATCTTTTAAAACTCTACATCACTTAGTAGAAAAAAGAACAATGAATATATATATATATATAGTAACATTCCAATAATAATATAATTTTCGTACAAGAATTAGTCACGCCAAAAAGTATCATATTTAAATTATGACAACCATATAATGCTTGATTTATATCAAGTAGTTTTTTTGTACTCCTTGATATTTTTTCTTCATATTTGATCTTCAAAAAGTACTTTTTTGCATCCAAAAGACTGTTCCTACTTCCAAAAATAATACTCAATCATTGAAATTATCATTAAAATAATTTTGTTTCCCTTTTTAGAAAAATATATAGTACTCCGTAGTAGTTTGTAGTACTTAATTCATTCAAAGTATTTTATTTTTTTTAGAAAAAATTAATTCATTGCTATAAAAAAAAAAATGGGGCCTTCACAATTGAGGGGCCTAAAGCCCGTGCTTTAGCCGCTTTATGTTAAAGCCGGCACTCGAACTATACAAAGGAGAACACTTTGTTTCAGCTAAACGTTAGTCGTAAGGATGAGAAAAATAAACCTAAAAGGCAACTTTTTTGTATGGCCATGTTAAAAATACTGATACAGCCATACAGATTTGTGCTTTACCTATATCTCCAAACGAAACAATAAATCTTTTCAGACGTAATATGTTACCCATTTTGTAATTTCTTTTTTCTTCCTATACTCTTCTTTATTTGATTTACTATACGTGATCGTTGAAGATGCTCTTCAATCTTGAGTTCACATTAGGATCATTTGTGTATTTCAAATTTTAACCACATTATTACTTGCAAGTATTGTGGAACTTGAAAGTGATGAAACATATCAAATTTTAGAGCATCAATAGTCATCGAAATATCAACAATATTTTATAGTCTCACATATAATTTTTTGTGTGAATCTGGGCTTTTGTTTGTGTGATCTCTTTATATAAGTTTCTTGTTGATTTTGAAGATGATGTTTGGAGTTTGGGCCTAAGGCTGAATATATAGGCGCTGAAAAGAAGTGAAGAGTAATTATAACAAGAGCGTGACAATGGTTTTTGGGCCAATGGTTTCTAGTTATTTTTTCCGTACATATTTACGAATTTATTTATTTTCTTGTTATTTCTGAGAAGAAGACAAGAAATGGACCACCGGCAGTCTTTTTTATATTGTTTAATTGCATTATAACTAACCTGGATGATTCTAAGAAATTCATTTGATCTTGTGCAAGAAAACTAACGGCACAACTGTCAAGTAAATTTTTATGCACTTTGGATATTGAACCTCTACTCCGATTCATTTGCAACCAGAAGTTGGAATTGTCATGTGTTGATATTAAATTTCATTGAGATTCAAATGCTTTAAGATTTTTTTTGGTAATAGTCCATCATTGTGGCAGGACAGTAAGCAAAAAATATACAGTAAAGTATAAAGATGCTTTTGACACAAAAGTTAGTCACCATATTAAGCATTACTTAAAAGGATATTATTTTTAGCTAGCCTATTCCCAAAAGTAGTCATTTGAAGTTGATCCAACCTATATAAATAGTTCTGCATTTACACCCACCTATCTTAGCCAAAGCCTCAATGACCTCATTACTCTCAGCTTTCAAAGTAACTCCACCGATGATTTCATAAATGAATGTTTTGAAAATCTTAATCAACTTTTAACAAAAAAAAAATCTTAATCAACTGTGATTATGAAATAATTCAGTGGCGATTGACGAATTAACAACCAAAAGAAATTCCAGTGAGCATGCTCAAGCTTTTTATTACTTGGTCTATGATAGAAACTAAGAGTCCACCAAACAGTATAAAAAATCAGATTGTCTATCTATTCCCTCAAGCAAAAATAGAAAGTAAATAACACACGATATTTATGTGGAAAACTCATTGCTCATGAAATTAAAAACCACGACCTACCAAGTAGAATTTTCAACTTCACTAACTGAGAAACTTTATATTACAACCTATTGCAACCTAGAAATTAAACTATTAATCTTTCACCCCTTACAATACCTATATTGTAAGCCCTTTACCATAACTCTATTGCAAAGCTACAAACCTTGGCTAACTCTAGCCAAGAACATAAACCAACAAAAGTTGAAATCTATCCTACTATGACACTTCTTAAAAGTAATGTAGGATTACAATAAAGAACAAAATGACAAAGACTAAAAAAAACTAATGGACTTAGACATATTCAGCGTCGGGATCTAGTCCTTCAGTTTGCAAACATCTTTGTCCTTGGAAGCACTTGGAGAAACTTGTGTCGACTACACTTGCGTAGTAATTTTAGGTTTTCAAGTGTTACCTCAAACCTTGTAACATGTTGTATATATATTAGGGAGCATGTGTGAAGAGATAGAGACAATTCAACCCTTGGTTTTGATCATTAGCACACTGTAGCAGCGCTGCTGTACTACTGCCAGTGAATAATACACTTAACCGTTATAACAATTAATTGTACTATAACCAAGGGAGTGGATCACTGACCAGGTCCCTATCCGGTTCCTAAAAGTTTGGCAAATCATCAAAACACAAGATGACATAACTTATCAATTTCCCTTTTTTGATAATGACAGACACATATTTGATATTCCTCCTGAGAACCAGGTTCCCCACTTGTTCTCCCTGTGGATCAAACCAATATTTCAAGAATAACAACATATTAATTAAGGCAACATCATTTTTATCCCTTAACTTCCCCCTCAATCACAACAAGCATATCGATTCCCCCTTATTTTTTCTCTTTTGGCATCATTGAAAAAAGTAATCAAAGCAGCACAAACAAAAATAAGTTCAGTAACTCGGGGCCACTTGGTCAACACAATATGAGCAGAAACATGAATAAACAAGTCAACATCAATGCATAAAATAGAGTAATTGTCCAAAAATATTTTAGCATTAAACAAAACATAGTAACCAAAACAATACAAAACACGATAATAAACTGCTATCAGTACCAATGTCATTAGGGAAAACAAAAACAGGAATCAAAGGAACGGGACATAAAAGAGGAGGAGGACTAGGTCTTAGAAACAAGGACTTAAGAGGCTGGAAGGGAAACTAAGGAGTAGGGGCCGTGCCTTGAGGAGCCTATCCGCTCTTTCACTATTAGTGCGCTAGTCCTGGAGCACCGATCACAAAACTCATCAACCTTTTGTCTTAGCTTCTCATATTCAGCCCACAACTTTTCATTCTCAGCATTTGCAGCATCCACAACACTACGAGAATCAGGTTCTTGTGTCTTTTCAGCCAGTTGGACTCTGAGGAGAGCATTCTCAACCTTAAGTCATTGAATCTCAACAGTGGACATCTCTTGAGCCTCAATCAGAGTCGAAATGGTAGAGTTGATGTCAACACCACTTTTCTTTGATACGTATTCACATTCTTCCAAAGTCACCATAGTGAACATATGCTTTTTGGTGCCCATGATCGTAAAACCTCGATAAATGAATGTTCGATAAATGAATAACCTCGATTAATGAATAAATTTTCTAGTCCCGGCTTGGGTCAGTGTACTAAATGAATAATTTCACTAAATGCATAAGATAATATTTTTTAGAAAATTCTTAAAGGCCTAATAATAATATAAATGAATAATTGATAAATGTAAAATAAAATATTAATTGAAAATAACACATAATATTCTTATTTTTATTGATATTACTATGACAACTTCTCAGATTCAACTCTTTTAAAAATATTCATCTAAAGTTTATTTATTTTTTCTTTGATCCTATGTTTAACTCAATCTCATCCTTAATTTTCTGCAAAGCATGCCTACATTTGATGCATCTTTTTCTTGTTATAAAAAATAGTTATTTAAGGCTTTCGCTGCTTGCATTGCTTCTTTTGTTGTTATCATTGGCAAATTCTGACTATCATCTGGATCTTGATCATTATAGCAAATGTTTCCATTACTCCTTGAATAATTTCTTCATTAGTAGTAGACTCCACCAGTGCATCATTTTAACTAGGATAGTTTAAAAGGTCTTCCACATCCATTGCATTTCTATAACCTAAACCATTGATTACTTCATGTAATCCTTGGATACATTCATCTTCACCAAGTGGTTGTTCAATATTCATATCTTTGTCTGACCGAATTTTTGCAATGTCGAAAACTATTTGCAATAGTTGTTGTTTTTACATCAATATTTCAAGCCGCACTAATAAAATTGATAGCATTTAGCATACTAATTTTGTTTGGACTTGTCTCTCCTGACTCGTAAGTTGCAAGATGCTTGAATAAAGACGACGTTGATAATGAATTTTCAATGCCCGAATAATTTCAGCATCACATGGTTGAATATTTGAGGTTGTATTTGGAGGCAAGAAAAATAGTTCAACATTTCTCAAGCCTTCAATAAGCTTAGGATGGAAAGGACAATTGTCCACTATCAAAAGAACTTTTCTGTCATCCATTCATTTATCAAACCAACAAACAAATTCTTGAAAAAGTAATCCAATCATCCATGCTTTCTTGTTAGATCGATAGTGACAATTAAGGTTATTCAAATTCACATTTTTAAAATATCTAGAATTAGCATACTTACCAATTATCCCAAGAGGCACTTTGTCAGAACTGTCGCCATTGCAAAAAACAACAACCGTAATCCTTTCCTTGTCCTTCTTTCTTCCTTCCAATTGTTTTGTTACAAGTGAATGATCTGCTTCCAAATAGTAAAATAAACAAGTTTCATCCATATTATCGATATCTTTCCATTGAAACTGATCTAATTTAGCTCGTATAGTTGGTAAAGCATCCTCAACATTCTCCATAACAACTGAACCACTTTCACCAAACCTTCGATAAGATTTAATTCCATGTCTGGCCTTAAACCATTCTAACCAGCCACTTGAGAAATTAAATCTTTGATCAGAGCTTCCATACATTTTTTACCAAAACTTTTTTCTTGAGCTTGGATCATTTCTCCACTAATATTAAATTTCTCTTGATATTGGAGAAACCATTCATACAACACTTTTTCTAACTCTGAATATTTTGATAACTTGTGCCTCTTGACGTTTTTATTCTTTATCTCCATTGATAAATACTCTGCTGATCTTTTAAGAGTATTTGATAATGTTGATTGGCTGATAGAGATGTTGAACTTTTGCTCCATCTATAACTTCAAATCATTTTTACTTAAAGTGAGCTGCTCATTTTTATGTTCACATAATGCTATTCTCATTTCATCAGTCAAGATGGATTTTTTTACTCCTTTCAAATTTGAAGCCATGTAGGAGAAATAAAAGAAAAATCTAGTGATTTGAGAATGAAAAGAAAACTAACGTATTTATAGAGTTTGTGTTATGCATAACATTAATAATTTTTTTGTTATAATGTACTTTGTTTTATCAATATACAATTCATGCGTTTCATTTTTTGAAATTGTTTCTTACAAAGTACTTAGTTCAAATTTTAGTTTCTCAATTAATAATAAGTAAATATTAATATAAAGTTCATGCATGTATTACGTATTTACTAGCTTTTTTGTTAGATAGTTTAACTTAATTTCATCTTTAGTTTCTCAATAATTATAATTAATAATTATTAAAAGAAAATTCATACATACGTGATAGTTCATGTTCATCCTTCACTAAATTTGTTACAATGTACTAAGTTTAATTTTTTTATTTTTTTCAATACATATATTTAAATTACATGCATGAACATTAATTAAAATAATAATGAAAATGTATAACAAACTGCATGTCACACAAAAAATATAAAAATATTATGTAAATGAATAAATTATTCATTTATCGATAAATAAATAACCTCACTATATGAATATTTTTTGCCGGTCCCAATGATATTCATTTATCGAGGTTTTACTGTAGCCTTTTCAATTTTGACTTTGAAATGCACAAGAACCTTTGTTAAGAGAAAGCCATATGGAAGATCATGTATGTCATCCCTTGCAATTACAACTTTGATGATTAGCTCAATCATGAAAGCTGACAGACTGATGGGTTTAAAGGTTGACAAAGCCTCGAGAAGGAACAAGTCTGCTATGGAGGCAATAGAACGTTCTTTAGTCCTTGAAAGCAACACCTTGTTGACGAGTGCAAACAAGAGCTGATACTCTGGTTTTAACTCATTTTTTAAGACCATTGCTCTAGTAGCATACCACTCTCTTTTCAAAATCACATTCATAAAGGCATTAGACGCCTTTCCAGACACTATCTTCATTCCATCAGTCGAGAATTCTAAAATTTCTCCAAGCTTCAACTCATCTAACACCGATCTTGAATTCCCTTATTTGCTGGTAAGGAAAGACCTAAAAGAAAGACCCATGTCGTTTCAACTTACTATTGATTGACAAGCAAGAAGTTCTTCCCCGAGCCGTCGATAGGCCAGTGAAAGCCTTTCGTCCACAACATCTAACTGAGCTGACCGCCCTTAGTTTCCCAGATCCACTCAAAGTCTGTCCCATGTACTTGCAAGAACAGAGTGTGATCACCAGTATAGAAATCTCTGTATTTTTAAGGTACTTCGACTTAGAAATGATTTGTCCACTATCCACTGAGTCGGGCTTTTCAATCGGATCAGAAATCGAGGAAGATGACACAAACTTCTTTGGAGTTTGACTCTTATGAGTCCTAGAAAGACAAAAAAAATGGGGATTTTAGAGATGTGACAATAGCATTTTGGTCGGTGGAGATTGAAATATTTAGGGGTGAAACAGAGGATATCGGTTCAGATGGTGTTGGAGCTTTAGAGGGTGACGGAATGGGGTTCGTCTTAGTTATGTTTGGAGTGGACGATTCTTGCCGAAACATGATCAATTTTAATTATAAAATCAGATGGAGAAAGAAGGTAGATGATTGAGAGAACAGGTAGGTGAGTGAGAAAGAGAGTAAAGTTAGAGTTTGAATGAGGAGATATAGATAGTTAGAGGAATTGTATTTAAGAAGAGAAAAAAAAAGTAACGGTTTTGATTGAGTATAAGAAGAGAGGTCGGGTCGGTTCAGAGAAAGTGTACCATTTGGAAAAAAAATACTTTGAATTAAAAATAGGAAAAGGTTTAATGCCTTGGCACCTTAAGCAATTCAAAATCATACAAGTACTGAAAGGACTACTAACCTGAGTCACATGGACCAATCCCTTAATAATTTTCTTAAAAATTTGTAGGTAAAAACTTTGAATGATACAATGTCACCTAAGCTTGTGTTGTCCTGAAACTGCTATGCGTGTATACCTATAACAATATAAGAGTGAGTTAGATGCCACCAAAAATATTTTTTAGCATTGTACATTTTCTCTTAACATAACAATCATTGAGGAAACTTGTGAGGGATCAACTAGTTAAGATTGATCAAGCCTAACTCCAAGCCATTTCTCTCAAAGTGCTCCCTACTCAGTGTCTTGGTGAAAATATTTGCAACCCGGTTTTCTGTCTTGTAGAACTTCATACAACCCTTTTCAACATTATCCCTTAGGAGATGGTGCCTAACATCAATGTGCTTGGTCTTTTTATGTTGCACTGGATTTTTGGCCATGTTAAGTGCACTTGTATTATCACACAACAAGGGCACATAATCAGTAAGCACACCAAAATCCTTAAGCTATTTTTTGATTCATAACAATTGAGCTGAGCAGGAAGCATCATCCACATACTTAGCTTCAACAATAGAAAGAGCCACAAAGTTTTATTTTTCGTACCCTAAGAGATCAAGCATGATCCCAAAAAATGTGTCATTCCACATGTGCTCTTCCTATCCACCAAATATCCAGCATGATCAGTATTAACATATCCAATCAAGTCAAAATTATCTCATGAAGGATAGAAAAGGATCAGGTCTGGAGTCCCTTTAAGATACCTTCAAATTATTTTTGCAACCTTCAAATGAGATGCTTTGGGACTTGATTGCAACATTTCACATAACCCAACACTGAAGACAATGTTAGGTCTGCTAGCAGTTAAGTACAGTAGAGATCCAATGATACCCCTATACATGGTTTCATTGACATGAGAACCATGTTCATCCATGTCCAACTGAGTGGCAGTTGCTATTGGTGTATCAATAGGCTTAGCATTCTCCATCTCGAATCTCTTAAGCAAATCTTTGATATACTTTTGTTTCCTAATTATGGTGCCTTTCAGGGTTTACTTCACTTGAAGCCCAAGGAAGAAATTTAGCTCACCCATCATGCTCATCTGAAATTCACTTCCCATGAGCTTAGCAAACTCTTCACAAATAGAATCATTAGTAGCACCAAAAATGAAATCATCAACATAGACTTGCACAATCAACAAATTTCTCTCTTTCTTTTTCAGAAATAAAGTGTTGTTAATTTTTCCTCTTGAAAAGTCATTTTCAAGAAAAAACTTTGACAATCTTTCATACCATGCCCGAGGATATTGCTTCGAATCATATAGAGCATTATCAAGCTTGAACACATGCTCAAAATGTTCATGACTTTCAAAACCAGGGGATTGCTTGACATAGACTTCCTCCTTTAGATATCCATTCAAAAATGCACCCTTGACATCTATTTGAAACAATTTGAATTCCATATGAGATGCAAAGGCAATAAGAATTATGAATGCCTTCATTCTAGCAATAGGAGCAAAAGTCTCATCATAATCTATCAATTTATCTTGATTGTAACCTTGAACCACTAGCCTTGCCTTATTCCTAGTAGTGTTTCCAAACTCATCGAGCTTGTTTCGAAACACCCACGTAGTACCAATCACTGTTCGTCGTCGAGGCCTAGGAACCAGGTGCCATACCCTGTTTCTTTCAAATTGATGAAGCTCTTCTTGCATAGCAACTATCCAGTCAGCATCTTTCAATGCTTCATTAATATTCTTGGGTTCAATTTGAGATAGAAAGGATGAGAAGGCAAACAAGTTTCTCGCCTTAGATCTCGTTTGAATACCAGAGTCTAAGGGAGTGATCACATTTTGAAGTGGATGGCCCTTGTGCTTTTCGTTGGATACTTGAACTGCAGAAACAGAGGGAACATGTTCTTTCATATTGAATTTATCATTGACATCTACAGAAGCATGACTTTCACTTCCATGTCCAGCTTTAGGAGTGTATGATACAACATCTACTACTCTATGTTCAGCTTATAGTGGAGTAATGGTAAGACCAAGTTCCTTTGTACCTTCTGAAGACTCTGATGCATCTTCTTCATTACTATGCTTGATTTAACTCATCAATTCAGTCTTTCCATTTGATATTTCAATAGCTTCATCAGGAACTTTTGAAAATACCTCATCTTCAGCTTCATCATCCTGTGACTTCTTATTGCTCAGTGCATTTGATTCATCAAAGATCACAAGCGCACTTTCCTCTACATATTGAGTTCTTTTATTGAAGACCTTGTATGTTTTGCTATGAGATGAGTAACCAAGGAAGATTCCTTTATCACTTTTTGCATCAAATTTACCCAAGGCTTTCTTACCATTATTGAGAACAAAACATTTGCAACCAAAAGCTCTTAGGTAAGTTAGCTTAGGCTTTCTCCCATTTAGCAATTCATAAGGAGTCTTCTCAAACAAAGACATGATCATGCATCTGTTTACCACATGACAAGTAATGTTGACAACCTCAACCCAAAAACGTTTTAGACACCTCACTTGCTATTAACATTGTTCTAGCCATATCTTCAAGTGTTCTATTTTCCTCTCCACAACACCATTTTGCTGAGGTATTCTAGGAGCTGAAAAGTTGTGAGTTATACCATTTTCAACACAAAATTCTTCAAATTTGACATTTTTAAACTCAGTGCCATAATCTGATCTAGTACTCAAATATGATTTCCTAGTTTCACCTAAATCTGTTTCACAAAAGCATCTGAACACAAGGAATGTTTCATCCTTGCTTGTTAAAAACAGAGTCCAAGTGAATATGGAGTAGTCATCAATAATAATAAAAATATACTTCTTTCCTCATCTGCTTGGGATCCTCATTGGTCCACAAAGATCCATGTGAAGAAGATCAAGTGGCCTTGAGGTACTCACTTCTTTCTTTGGCTTGAATGAGGATCTGAGTTATTTCCCTTTTATGCGAACATCACACGCCTTGTGATCTTTGAACTTGGCCTTTGGTAGCCCACAAACCAGGTCCTTCACAACTAGTTTGTTCAGCAGTGAAAAGCTTACATGTCCTAGTCTTCTGTGCCAAAGCTCAGGATCATCATCCATAACACTTAAGCATGTAAAGTCATTACCATTCAAGGAATTAAAATCTGCATATATTATTGAACCTTTTTGCTATTTGTACCACTTCACCAATTTTGAGATTAGTGACTGTGCAAAATCAAGACAAAAACTTTATTCATTTCCTTTATCATAGATTTGAAAGACACTTAACAAGATATATTTTAATTCATTTACATAGTACATTCTCAATTGCATGAGAGAGTGTCTTCCCAACCTTGCCAACACCAAGAATGTACTCTTTCTTGCCATTACCAAAGGACACTCCCATCTTGGAAAGCCTTGAATAAGAGAAAATCATCTATTTTAGCAGTCATTTGTTTCGAGCAGCCACTATTCATATACCATTTTTGACTCCTCCTCTCACCATAGCCTGCAAAAAAAATTACTGATTAAATTTGGGAACTCAAATTAGTTTAGGTCACTTATAATTATAAAATGGGTGAATCGGACTTCTTCTAGTCTAAGCAGGCAAGACATTTTTTCTCTTTCGAGGACCAAATCCTTCAACGTCGAAGCCCTTCTCAACAAAATTCTTATTTTTCCAAAGTGACTAAAATCTAGCTCTGCATGCATTCTTGTATGACCAGTCTGACCGCAATGAGTGCACAAACAGTTTTCAATTGTAATGACATATTTATTGTGGGAATTATAAGGAGTTTTTTCCTTTTCAAACCAAAGCCCGTGCCTACCCCCCACCTTTACTCTTGAGAATAGAGGTAATTACATCAGAGGACCAGGTCCAATGGAGTGCCTTATCAAGATCAACTTTTACTCTATTTAACTCTTCTTGTAACTGTTGTCTGTTCTTTTCTACCTCAGTAGTGAGACTCAGTTTTATTTTCTTAAGCTCCTTTTCAAGCTCTAGTTGAGTCTCACTAGCTACACATTTTCCTTTAGAGGGAGTATCCACACTTTTTCAATTGATTTTCTAACAGGATATTTTCTTGAGTTACCTCATCAACTTGTTCTTTTAGATCTACAATGGAAACTATCAAATTATCCTCTCTTGTTCTAAAACACCAATTTCTTTATTTAGAGCACTCTTCTATTTCACAAGAACATGATAGGAATCTATTACACATTTGCCAATGATATAAGTTTCTTTTGAGAATAAATTTTCAAGTTTTTTTTAACATCAAAAAATTTACCTCTTCTTGATCATCATCAGATTTGGCTTGTAAGTGCAAATATTGACTCATATTCAAAAGGTTCATTGTCAATGACATCATTGATTTTTCACCCTGGTCATCATCATCTTCAGATTCACTTGAGGAGTCTCCCCAAGAAGCAAGAGCTTGCTTTACCAGATCATCAGTCGCATCTCTCCTCTTGAGCTTCTTATCAAGGACATGGTTGCTCTTAACAATCATGTCTTTTTGATTGTCCTGCTTGTGAAGAGGACATTCTTTAATGAAGTGACCAGGTTTCTCACACTTGTGGCAACAATTGTCATTTTATTTGAAGTTCGTGCTGGAGCTTTCTATTCTTGGGACCCCACCATTTTTTAAACCATCTTTTGAAACCTGTGAGTGAGGTATGCCATATCAGCTTCATCACTGCATGAGTCACTTTTGGCAGCCTTGAGAACCAGGCTCTTATCCTTCTTTGCCTCACTCTTTTCAAGTTTCTTTCGGGCTTTCTTCATCTCGTAAGTTTTGAGATTTATAATAGCTCATCAACGGTCAACGTCTTCAAGTTATTGACTTCATATATGGCATTCACCTTGCTATCCCAAGAGTTTGGGAGGACACCAAGAAATTTTTTGACCAGTTTATTGGTTGTAATGACTTCTCCCAGAAAGTTAAGCTCATTGATTATAAAGGTGAACCTGATATTCATATCTTGGATAGACTAATCCTCTCTCATCTTAAACATCTAATACTCTATGATGAGCATATCGATCTTGGACTCCTTAACTAGAGTGGTTCCTTAATGAGTTGTTTGGAGAGCTTACCATATCTCATTAGCAGATACACAAGATGAAATCGAGTTGTACTCATCCTGTCCAATACCACTATTGCGGTATTACTAGATGCTACGCAAGTGTACGTATCGCAATTTGTAATAAATTTTGGTAAGACCGAGTATCGTCCACAGAGACTGATTATCAAGTACCAATTAATTAATATTTAGTTTCTATTTGGCCAACGAATATAAGTGGTGATTTCTAAACTAACGAATTTGAAAACTAAAGTAAATTGTAGAAATGAAGTAGTAATGAAAACACACTAAGTTTAATTCAGTAATGAAAGAACTTAGGGTTTCAAATCTCATCATCAATCCACTCTATCATTTATTAATGCAAGACTAGTGATTCTTCTTCTTGTTAAGATAGCAGGTTAACTGAGATGTTCTATATTCCGGTTAGGACATATAAAAACTCAAACCTAAATGAGAATTTTCTATATTTCTATGATAAATTTGATCACATAGGAGGATTAAGATCAATAACCTAAAAAGCTACACATGCAATCGTGATACTCTCATTCAAGATTAAACCTACGTCTAACCAACTATAGCATATTCAAATATCACTTTTCAGATCTCGATTTGAAATCATATAGGTAATGAAAACTAATGGCCAATTAATTCTCATTCAATAAACACAAGTTGAAGAGATCTTAATAGATGAAGAAGAACATTAGCAATGCATTAAATCATAATAGAGTTTCAAGTGACTCAACGGAAAACCCTAATAAAAGTAATTAGCTCCTAGACATGCTAAGAAAACTAATTAACTTAAAATCCAACATGAACTGAATTAAAGAAAAGAAAAGGAAAAGAACTTGAATAATAGATGTCTCTAATGGCTCCTTGTTTTCTTGTTTCTTGCCTCCAAAAGTGTCTCCCTTTTCAGAAAATGTTTCCCCAATATATATCACGAAAAACCCCCAACATGGACCCTTTTGCCCTTGTTAAATTTATGTTTTTTGCTGCCCTGACGTCGTCGGTGATGCGACTCAGCTATTAGAGCGTCGCGACGCTAATTCACTTATGAAAGTCATGTGCTTACTGCCAGTGGGGAGCCGCGGCGCTAATGTTGGGCGTCGTGGCCCTTCAGCGCCGCGCCTCTTCTAGCTTGTTGCGTCGTGACTCTTCATCCTTCTTCGTCCGGAAATCATTTAAATTGCTTTCCAAGCTTCCCAGGGCTTCTTTGACTTATTTTATTGTGGCCATGTATACATTTTTATCCTCAATAACCATTTATTTCCTTTCTGAATCACTTAAAACCTGAAAACACAAAACACACGCATAATACTGCACAAAACAACTAAAAGACTTCCTAAAACATACTGTAAAACAGTACTAAAATCTACCTAACAAACACCCCCAAACTTACACTTTACTAGTCTTAGAGTAAAGAGCTCTAGACACCCTAAAAAGAAAAACACACAAACTCTAAAAATGAATCAAGTCAACCACAATATATTATGCCTCGAAGATCATGAACAACATGAAATATAATATTCAGGAATATTCTAGCCACTAATTTGCTATCTAGAATTTCAAGCCGGATATTTCTCAAAATTTACTTAAAGTTATTAATGCATATGACTACTCAACCATGATTATTAACTTAAACAAGTATTCAATATTAGTTCATGCACAATTGATTCTCACCAACAGTTCATCAAGTCCAAGTTATATAGGCTTGCTAACTTGCTACTCTCCACTAATTTAGACAACACATGTTCAAGAATCAATAGGACTTTTTATAGGTTATAATGATAGGCTTAGGCTCGGGGCAGATAAAATGTCTTTTAGGCTCAAAGTTACCATAAGCATATAAACCAATCAACTCAACTCGATATCACGTTACAAACCAACAACAATCCCAACAAAAAAAAATCTTTTCTTTTCGAAATACACCCCCAAACTCATTTTTCAATGTATGTACAAGGAGAGTGTAGTTTATTTTCCTTTTTCTTTTTCATATATATATATATATATATATATATATATATATATATATATATATATATTCCTACTTTTTCTCAATCATTTACTCTACTATTGATAGCATCCAATTTAAAATATCAATTACAAAGTGTCAATCCCTCAATCATGTACTTATATGCTCATGGAATTCAATGGAAGAAAAATATTTGTAAAGGGTTTCAAGTAGGCTCAAAATAGGTGTCAATCAAAGAAGGGTTACTTAAGGCTCAAAAAGGGTGACTAGGGATTACATTAGTCAAGGTTGGCTTGAAAGGCTCAATCGTTCCAAAGATAGCCTAAATCATCTTCCTAAGCATGCATCATTTATGATTTCGTCTCAAATAGCAAGCAAGCAAGTTCTAGACTTTCCACCATCTTTCCTCAAACCAAAATTCAATCATGCATAAACCAATATTCAAGTACAAGAAATTCACCAATCATGATCAAGTTTTCATACTCATTAATAATTGAAAACAACTCAGGACCTATCCAACTTAAGCACACAGATTTATGCATTTTATGGCTATCAATTTCATCCAACTCTATCACATGTGTTCACTCAATCTCATGGGCTATTATTATTAACTTGATTCATTGACGCAAGACACTCAAACACTGACACTAAACAAATACACTAAACAAAGACACTAACAACAAACAATTAACACTATTAACACAAAACAGTAAGACTTCCCCCCAAACATATTCAACACATTGTCCCCAATGTGATAAGTAAAGCAAGAGTAAGAAGACTTACCAAAACTGCAACTAAGCGATTCAAAATGGTGGTGGCGGCTGTGGTGGATGATAATCAAAGTAGGGCTTATACGTGGCTCTTTTTCACCCCAGAGTTGGCTCACAGTTCACCTAACATAAGAAAAAAACACACACCAAGAAACAACAAGACACTGAGATTGTTCGAAAATAACACAAAATAAAAACAAACTATTAAAATGTTAGGTTGCCTCCCAATAGCGTTGTCGTTTAACGTCATTTAGCCGGACGTAAATTTTCTCTTCATTTCAAGATCTCTTTTCTCATCACCTCCTTTATAGTTGGGTTCAACCTCCTTTACGCCTCAATTGAAGGCCTACTCTCATCGTCCTCGTATTGTGTTAATGCTACTTCAAGAGCATCAGTACTCTTGAAGCTTTCCTCAGCAACCGTTTTGTCAATTACATCAATGGAAAAACAGTTGTCACTTGCTCTTGGATAAGTTGTTGCCCTGAATACATTGAAAGTCACTTTTTCTCCCTAGACTCGGAGTGTTAGTTCGCCTTTCTAAACATCTATAAGTGTTTTCCCTGTAGCTAAGAATGGTCTCCCCAGGATGATGGGCACATTTTCATCTTCTTCCATATCTAGAATAATGAAGAAGTAGCAAGAAAGATGAACTTATCCACTTTTACTAGCACATCTTCAATGATACCGTTAATGATTGATTGAATGATCTGCTAACTGCAAGATAACTGTTGTAGGCCTAGATTCACCCAAACAAAGTCTACGAAATACAGATAAGGGCATCGGGTTGATACTTGCCCCAAATCACGCAGAGTATGCTGGCATTCATAATTCCTGATAGTACAGATAATAGTGAAGCTCCCTAGATCTCTCAACTTCTGGGGAAGCTTCTTTTGCAAATGGTGTTGCACTCTTCATTTAAAGTCACAGTCTCATAATCTTCCATCTTTCTATTTTTAGAGAGAATTTCCTTCGTGAATTTCACATAACTTGGCATTTGTTCTAGGGTCTCAGCAAAGGGAATATTGATGTTCAATTTCTTGAACACCTCTAAAAACTTGGAAAATTGTTTATCAAGAGAATTTTTCCGAAGTCTTTGGGGGAATGGAATTCTGATTTTAGGGTCAACAATACCCGCGGGTGGTGCCTTCTCTGTACTATGGTGGTCTTTAGTAACCCCATTTTTTACTAAACTTGATATCTCTCCTAAGTCATCATTCTTTTAAACATGTGGTTGGGTTACATACTGCTCCACTTGCTTACCACTTCTCAAGCTGATGGCCTGACACTGCTCATTCAAATTCACAACGGTATTGCTAGGCAGATTCCCTTGAGGTTTGTTATTCAACATGTTTGCTAACTGCCCCACTTACGTCTCCAAATTCCGAATAGAATATCTTATCTATGTCATGAGCTATGTTTGGGAATTGGTGAGAGTCAACAAGGCTGCTTGCAATTCATTGGGGTTAGCTTGTTGAACTTGTGGCCTAGGCTGCTGAGAAAATAAAGCTTGATTCATTGGTTGTTATGGACTATTCTGCTGATATTGCCCTTGGAACTGTGGTTGTTGGTTCTGATATTGCCTTTGAAACTGTGATTGTTGGCCTTGGTCGTTTCTCTATGAAAAGTTAGGGTGATTTCTCCACCCAAGATTATAAGTGTTGGAGAATGGATTGTTGTAGAGTCTCTGAAAATTTCCAACTACTTGAACCTGAGCTTGGTTCATAGGTACATTGTTGGGATCCACTGTTGTAAAATGATCAAAAGTATGTTGTCCTCCACAAATTTCACAAACCACTTGCATCTGAACAACATTTGTGAACACATTATTCTTTTGCAATTGTTTTATTAATGAAGCAACTTAAGCAGTTAACACAGTGATAACATCTAACTTATGAACCCCTGTTGTTTGTCTACTGCTCGTTGATCTCTCATCATACCATTGATGGTTGTTTGTGGCCATATCTTCTAATAATCCATACACCTCATTAGCACTTTTACTCATAAATGTTCCTTCAGCCGCAACATCAATTATGGTACGAGTAGTACCACACAACTCATTGTAGAAATTGTGGACCAACATCCACTGTTGAATTCCATGGTGAGGACATCTCATTTGCAACTCCTTAAACCCTCCCAAGCATCATACAAAGACTCCCCATCAAGCTGATAAAAATTGTTCATTTCACTCCTTAACTTCGCGGCCTTTGATGGAGGAAAGAACTTGGCAAGAAATTTCTGAGCCAAATCTAGTCAAGTAGTAATAGAATTTGCCTGAAGAGAGTACAACCAGCTTTTGGCTCAATCCCTTAGTGAGAATAGGAAGAGCTCAGTAACACCATTATACTTAAATGTAGAACATAACTCCAAAAAGTTTGCCAAATGAATGTGTGGATCTTCTTAAGGCAACCCACCAAATTGAACTGTGCTCTAAACCATATGCAGGATTGCTGGCTTAATCTCAAAATTATTTGCCTCCATAGATGGTGGCTTTATGCATGTCCGCACACTTGTAACAGTTGGCAATATGTAGTCCCGTAAGCTCCTCGCCGCAAGACTTTGGGCTTGTGCCTGCACGAATTCGGGCACCCCTCCATTTAACCCATTATTATCATGTTGATTAGCCATGGTGGTTGAATCTACAATTCTTTTGTTCTTTCGGTTCTACTTGCACGCTTTTTAAAATCTCCGGATTTAGAGAAACAAGGTTGTCTGCTCCTCTACTGCTTCGCATATACCAAAACTACCTGAAAAAATGATCAAAAAATGTTGCACGCAGATTAAGTTAAAAATGTGTTTTAGGAACAACCAATTTAGAAATAAGATTAATTATTTTGATATTGATAATATTTCAGTCCCCGGCAACGGCGCCAAAAACTTGTTGCAGTATTTCTAGATGCTACGCAAGTGTACGTATCGCAATTTGTAATAAATTTTGATAAGATCGATTATCGTCCACAGAGACTGATTTATCAAGTACCAATTAATTAATCTTTAGTTTCTATTTGGCCAACGAATATAAGTGGTGATTTCTAAACTAACGAATTTGAAAACTAAAGTAAATTGTAGAAATGAAGTAGTAATGAAAACACACGAAGTTTAATTCAGTAATGAAAGAAATTAGGGTTTCCAATCTTATCAACAATCCACTCTATTATTCATTAATGCAAGACTAGCGATTCTTCTTCTTGTTAAGATAGCAGGTTAACTGAGATGTTCTATATTCCGGTTAGGACATTAAAAACTCAACCTAAATGAGAATTTTCTATATTTCTATGATAAATTCGATCACATAGGAGGATTAAGATCAATAACCTAAAAAGCTATACAGGCAATCGTGATACTCTCGTTCAAGATTAAACCTACGTCTAACCAACTATAGTATATTCAAATCTCCCTTTTCAAATCTCGATTTGAAATCATATAGGTAATGAAAACTAATGGCAAATTAATTCTCATTCAATAAACACAAGTTGAAGAGATCTTAATAGATGAAGAAGAAAATTAACAATGCATTAAATCATAATAGAGTTTCAACTGACTCAACGGAAAACCCTAATAAAAGTAATTAGCTCCTAGACATGCTAAGAAAACTAATTAACTTAATATCCAACATGAACTTAATTAAAGTAAAGAAAAGGAAAAGAACTTGAACAATAGATGTCTCTAATGGCTCCTTGTTTTCTTGTTTCTTGCCTCCAACGTGTTATCTCCTTTTCATAAAAATGTTTCCCCCAATATATATCACGAAACCCCCCCCCTAAAATGGACCTTTTTTCCTTTGTTAAATTTAGGTTTCTCGCTTCTCTGACGTCGTCGGCGCCGCGACTCTTCAAACAGGGCCACGATGCTAATTCTCTTCTGAAAGTCGTGTGCTCACTGCCAGAGGGGCGCCACGTCGCTAGTGTTGGGCATCGCGGTGATGTAGCGCGCGACTCTTCAGCCTTCTTCGTCCGAAAATTATTTAAATTGATTTCGAGCTTCCCAGGGCTTCTTTGACTTATTTCTTGTGGCCAGGTATACATTCTTATCCTCAATAACCGCCTATTTCCTTTCTGAATCGCTTAAAACCCGAAAATACAAAACACACTCATAATTAAAACAACTAAAAGACAAACAAAAGACTCCCTAAAACATACTCTAAAATTGTACTAAAATCTACCTAACAACCACAAACAAGGATCTTTTTAGCCTTGAAGTTTTTCTCCACAACCTTTTTGTCCACATCATTGTATTCTTTCCTTGATTTTGGAGTAGTTGTAAAACCAACTAGATCTGTGTTCATGAAAACATAAGGACCATCACAGATGATATTCCACAACTCATAATCTTTAGCCATGATGAAATAGTGCATCCTTGTCTTCCGTCACCCATAGTACTTTCCGTTGAACTTTGGTGGTCTTGTGATAGATTGTCCTTCCTCCGAGTTTGGTGGAGCAACCATGAGAGAAATTCTTTCTAGGTGTTAACCTTTTAGAAAGCACATGCACTCTGATACCAATTGATAGAAACTAAGAGTCCACCAAACAGTATAGAGAATCAGATTCTCTATTTGTTCCCTCAAGCAAAAACAGAACTTATATAACACACGATATTTACGTGGAAAGCTCTTTGCTCAAGGAATTAAAAATCACGATCTACAAAGTAGGATTTCCAACTTTATTAACTGAGCAACTTCAGATTACAACCTATTGCAACCTAGGAATTAAACTATTAATCCTCACCCCTTACAATACCTCTATTGTAAACCCTTTACAATAACTCTATTGCAAAGCTAAAAACTTGACTAACTCTAGCCAAGAACACAAACCAACAAAGGTTGAAATATGTCCTACTATGACAGTTTTTAAAAGTAGTGTAGTATTACAATAAAGAATAAAATGACAAATACTGAAAACAAACTAAAGGACTTAGACATCTTCAGTGTCGGGATCTAGTCCTTTAGTTTGGAAACAGCTTTGTTCTTGGAAGCACTTGGAGAAACTTGTGGCAGCTGCACTTGTGTAATGATTTTAGATTTTCAAATGTTACCTTAAAACATGTTGTATATATATTGGAGAGCAGGTGTGAAGAGATAGTGACAATTCAACCCTTGGTTTTGGCCTTTAGCACTCTGTAGTAGCGCTGCTGTACTACTGTCAGTGAACATTACACTTTACAATTGTGACAGTTGACTATACTATAACTAAGTGAACGGATAGCAGACCAAATTCCTTCCGATTCCTTGAAAAATTGGCAAATCATCAAAACATAGGATCACATAACTTATCAAAACGTCTGAATATGGTAAGTTGCATGGTACTCTCAAAACCTTGTTTATTTTTTAGAATAAATGTCACTTTATCCCCTTAACCTTTAGGTTATGTGATGTGATTGTAATATATTTTTGTCCTGCTAATTCAAAATGAAATTTCGTCTGCTTTTCCTTAACTTCCCGTTTTGATTTTGTTCCTGATTCTACAGTAACATCAAGGCCCCAAATTAGGGTGTGTCCATTCAGGAATGATTCCATTAGCTGAATAGCAATTTATGTATTAGGGAACTTAAACGAGTGTTCCATTGATATATTAACCTATAAATCTGCTTCAAAAGTTATTAAACGAATAATAGGAACGAAATGATGTTAAGCAAAATGGCACAGTAACAAGTTCCACAAAGACTCATCAAAGAATTAACTCAAGATAACTGGATTGCAAATATTATTTTTTTCCATTAATTTATGTACTAGTTAATTTAGCCTCAAGCTAAAATTCCAGAAATAACACTAATTTTAACTGCTAATAGGATTCAATTGGGACCCCAACAGCTCAAATACATAACTTTCCTTAGAGACTCTTCAGACTGCTTCACATTCTTCGATTCGAATTTATTTGCAGAAACCAAAGAAGAAGAGTGAGAAGAGATCATCTTGGCCTGTGAATATGACCGTAGATTGTTCTTGACGTGCTTATGTACGGCTCTGATGGTGTAATTCCACCTACATAGTCCTTGATCTTTCAGTGCTTCTACCACTCCCAAGCTCACTGCTGTAGCCCATGCCCTGCTTGTTGAACTCATTTTCTAATTTAATCTTTAATTCTTGAAAATTCTTGGATATTTGTGAAGGATTAATTTGCTTAAGAAGGCTAGTGATATTGCTAAGACTTGAATATTGTCTTGGTTGAATTGAATTCCCAGGGATTTGATGCTTCTAAATATATATAGGTAAGTGGCTAAACAAAACTAGAGGCTTTTGGTTTAGAATTCCTGTGGTTTTGGAGCATGGTTTTCTGAAATTTCAGTTACAACTGTGGCTGTGAATGTACATTTATACCCTTGCATATTATTTTTCATGAGGAAAATTTAGAGGGTGTTGTTGGTATTACAACTTGAGAGGGGATAGTAGGAGTTAAAGGAGCACATTATATTAAAATATTTTGTTTGAATTATTGGAGAGGAGCAGAATGATGTGTGCTGATGTGCATAACCCCAAAATACACAAACAATAAAGATAGATGTACACGGATTGGGTGGATTAAAGAAAACCCATTTGAGCCTAAACCATGGGAAATGATCTTGAAAATCAAACCACATGAATGTTGGAGTTACTTGCTTCTAAGTATCACCTGAAACTCACACGGTTGATAAATGTAACGTTGTTGTACGTTGTATAATTTTTTAAAGGAGGAATACATGAATAGCCATTTAAATTTATTCGATTTTTTTATTTAAACATCTGAACTCAAGTCAAAGTGTATATCTATTACACATATTACTTACTTTGCATGATGAGTGAATCACACCCCCTTTAAGAGAGTTCACAGCTAATTTTTCATTTGTAATTTTATTTTTTATCACCTTCACCTCCTCTTCCCCCGCACCCCCACCCCCACACGGCTATTTCAGGTCACCTGCTATGGCTGCAGTTTAAGTTTTTTTACAGTCCCATTTTCCATTTCTCAGAAATAAGAACAATTACTAGTGTAAGATTGGAATAATCTCTCTTAGGGATTCCTTTCATTAATCACAATATATATAGTTGTACAGAGGTTGATTCTTAATACAATAAGAATTCTAACTTACCTTAAATGGTTGATTCCTAATACACTAAGAATCATAAGTTACCTTAAATATACATCTATCATAATTACAAAATATACTGTGAATATTCGGAGAATATTCGCTAATACTCCCCCTCAGTCGGAGCGGGAGGAGGCCGAACGCTAAAGCTGGGTCGGAAGTCGGTGAAGAGCTGTCTCGGTAGTCCTTTTGTGAAAATATCTGCATACTAATGGGAGGAAGGCACGTGTAATATCTTGACCTGACCAAGGGAAACCTTCTCACGCACAAAGTGAATGTCAATCTCGATATGTTTGGTCCGCTAATGTTGGACCGGACTATGAGACATATAGATGGCAGATATGTTGTCACAATAGACTATAGACGCCTTTCGCAGTGGACACTGGAGCTCCAAAAGAAGATTTCGGAGCCAACAGATCTCATCAACGACATTAGCAACTCCGCGATACTCTGCTTCAGCACTCGAACGGGATAGCGTGGCCTGCCGCTTGGCGGACCATGAAATAAGATTATCCCCAAGAAATACACAGTAGCCCGAGATGGAGAGATGTGTGTCCGGGCATCCTACCCAATCTGCATCCGTGTAGGAGAGTAATTTGGTTGGGGAAGAAGGGTATAGATACATTCCAAAGTCAAGTGAGCCCTTAACGTATCAGATAATACGTTTTAGGACCGCAAAATGGGACTCTCGAGGGGCGTGCATAAACAGACACATATGTTGAACGACATATGTAATATCATGCCTAGTGAATGTGAGATACTGAAGGGCACCTGCAAGACTCCGATATAGGGTGAGATCAGAAACTGGCGCACCCTCATTGGCACTAAGCTTGGATTTTGAGTCACCGGAGTTGGCATACTTTTACAATTTGTCATTTCAACCCTGTACACGATCTCTTCCGCATATTTGCGCTAACATAGAAACATGGTAGCGGCCGATCTGACCACGGATATACCCAAGAAATAACTCAGCTTGCCCAAATCAATCATAGCAAATTCAGTTTTGAGTAGAGCAATGATTTCATTCTTCAAACCGTCAGAGGAGGCAGTAAGAATAATGTCATCCACATATAATAGCAAATAAGCAGTGCTGCTACCTTGATGAAAAGTGAAGAGAGAGTTATCACACCTGCTACAAATAAATTCGATTTGCATAATATATCTGGCAAAGAGATCATACCAAGTGCGGGGTGCATGTTTCAAGCCATATAATGACTTCCTGAGACGACATACATACCGCGGGGCTGCCGGATGAACAAAGTCATGGGGCTAATGCATGTACACAGTTTCTTTCAAATCTCCATGAAGAAATGCATTCTTGACATCAAGCTGATGAATTGGCCAATGCATGCCCATAGCAATACTGAGAACATTCCGAATAGTGGTCGGTTTAACAACCGGACTGAATATCTCACCACAATCAATACCCTGCTGCTGATTAGTGCCATTAGCAACCAATCGTGCCTTATACCGCTCTAAGTCACCACTGTCTCTGAACTTGTGACGATATAGCCACATGCACCGGATAACATTCACACCACCCGGTCTAGGTACCAACTCCCAAGTGTTTTGCTTGGTTAAAGAATTAAATTTCTCGCACATGGCCGCATTCTAATTAGGGTCCAGTTTGGCTAGTTTTGGATTTTTTGGAATGGGTGATAAGGTTTGTGTGGAAAGATTGAAGTGAACCTTGGGTTTGAAAATTCCGTGTTAGGCACGAGTCTCCATGCGGTGGGTAGGCAGTAGTGTTTGGACTGGGGTTTGAGGCTGCTAGGTTATGGGTTGGAGGCAGCAGTGGGTGCACTGCGATATGGGGCTGCTGACTTGTTGTTTCTGGGGGATGTTGGCTGTTCTCGGGTCGATGGCAGGTCGAGAAACAATTGGTGGGGTAGGTGACACATGGGGGTCGAGCAGTGGGGGGTTTGACCGAGAGATAAGTGGTGTTTGGCTGGTGACAACACCAGATAATATTTGTGACGGTGATGTTGGTGCAGTCTTCGTCGGAACAGAGAACTGCCGGAGACACATTGACTGGATTAGAGGAGACTCATCGAGAAATGTGTAATCTGTGGTTTGGAATTTTTGGAGATTTGAAAATGGATAGTTCGCTTTGTCGAATGTGACGTGACGTGAGATAATGATCTTACGAGTGGCTATGTCATAGCACAGGTAACCCCGATGATTGGGTTAGAAACCGACGAAGACACATGGCATGGTACGTGGGGCTAGTTTATGAGATGCAGTGGAGGCTAGGTTGGGGTAGCATAGGCAACCGAAGATGCGGAGTTGGTCATAGGAAGGGAACCTACGGTATAAGATTTCGGTTGGGGTCTTGTTTTGGAGAGTGCTGGTTGATAAAATATTAAGGAGGTATTCTACCATTTTAGCAGCATAGACCCAGAATGATGGTGGAAGACTGGCATGAAATAGAAGGGTGCGAACCATGTTATTGATGGTACGGATGATTCGTTTAGCTTTGACGTTTTGGGAGGAAGTGTAGGGACAGGAAAAACGGAAAACCATGCCTTGTTTAGAGCAGAAATCAAAAGCTTGATAAAAATCGTGGTGCACCCGTATGCCAGGAGCAATATGCACAAGTGATTGGGAGTTTGATGTACATAACAAACTGCACCCGACCTGATATTGCTTATACAGTCAACAAGTTGGCTAGGTTTACCCGTAATCCGAGTAATGATCAATGGAAGGCGTTTAATCGGGTACTACGATACCTGAAATACACGTTAACTTACGGGTTGCATTATTCGAGATATCCAGCTGTACTAGAGGGGTACATTGATGCAAACTGGATATCTGATAAAGAGAACACCAAGTGCACTAGTGGGTATATATTTACAATTGATGGTGGGCTGTGTCTTGGAAATCCTCTAAGCAAACTTGCATCGCCCGATCCACGATGGAATCGAAGTTTATCGCTTTAGACAAAGTAGGAGAAGAAGCTGAGTGGCTTCACGACTTCTTAGAGGATGTCCTTTGTTGGAACAAACTCGTACCTTCTGTAATGATCTACTGCAATAGTCAGTCGGCTCCAGGAAGGGCACGAAGTTCTATGTACAACGACAAGTCTCGTCATATTCAACGGAGACATAAGACCGTTAGACAGCTGATCACCACAGGTATAATATCCATTGATTACATAAAATCAAAGGATAACATAGCGGACCCACTGATAAAGAGCTTACCCAAAGATCAGATGTTCTGCTTGTCTAGGGAATGGGCTTAAAACCCAAGATATAAGGACCAATACAGTGGTAACCCAACCTTACTGACTGCAGATCCCATGAATTAGGTTTAATGGGAAAACAAAGTTGTAAAGGTTCAATGGAGCGCTTCGGTGGAAGTGTGAGAACTTCGGGTTATGATCCATGTAAGGAACATAAACCCAAAGTCGTTCCTGCGATAGACATTAAGTGCTATCTGCAGTGTGGGTAAGAGTTAAGTTTCCAAAACCTTTAATGATCATCAATGGTTGAGGTTAGGCTTGGGGAAACTTTTAATGATCCTAACACATGTAAAGTGAGGTACAACAAGATACCTTGTAGGAGACCACCTATTTAAGTGCGAGGACAAGCCGCCTCAAATGAACGCACTTAAGAATCCAAGAAGTGTCTACGACCACAACGGACAAAACATTACGAAGAACAGAGTAAGGGAAGTTGTTGTGTTGGTACCGTTGACTTGGCTTACACTAAACACTGACGGTTCAAGACATCAGGTTCACCGCGTAGTAAGTCCGATGGTATTCAACTATGGAAGGTTCAAAGCGGAAGCTACCTATCCAGATGCAATATCTGTCCGCTGAAAGATTACCGAAAATAGGCACCTTGTGAGTGCGCCAAAATCACTTTCAAGAGGGGATTGTTAGAAATTTATAGGTGTGCGCCAAAATCACTTTCAAGAGGGGATTGTTAGAAATTTACTAATGTTGAATTAAGTTTATCCCATTATTTATGACTCGAACAATTGGGGCCCCGCACATCGGAAACGTCGTTTTCACACACTTGTACATTTAGTGTCAAGTATCATAAATTTCATTTAGTGAAAGTGATATTGGTACATACGTAATACGTTTGAGACATAGAATGATGGACAGTTATTGGCCAAATGATGAGTATTCCACGTTGGTAAATGAAGGAAAAAGTATACAAAGTGTAAGATGAAACGAGTCGTAAATCGCCGCAGAATCGTGAAGGACTGCGGCGCAACACCGTCGGAGCCGCGGAGCTTCGGAGGCAGAATGCTGCGACGGGAAGATGGAAAGTTCTGACTTTTAAGCTGATTTTGGAGCATTGAATCTCCATTATTTGCGACGGGAAGATGGAAAGTTCTGACTTTTAGGTTGGTTTTGGAGCATTGAATCTCCATTATTTGGCATATGAATTCAGCAATTATTTGGCTGAATGTAACCCCTCAATAAGTGTCATTACATGGCTATTGAAGGTCATTAGTTGGCTAGTTGAGGGGTCATCTCCTTACACTATAAATTGAGGCATTTGGCTCAATTGTTCAAAACATTTTTAAAAAAATCTGAAATCTTCTTCTTCCTCTGTAGCAAGTTTTCTATATTCAAAGTTCTTCAAGAGTAACACTTGAGTTTTCTTTGTTCATTTGTTAAGTTGTTGTTGTATCTTGGAAGACTATTGCCCTACAACATAAAAAGATATATACGGGACAATCTTATCATAAAGACAGAATGTCATCACTAAACTCTGAATCTTTTGCGGCCGTGTGTTGTACCTTTTCTTTCTTTTTTTTCCCACCTTGCCAACTACCCCTTTTATTGGGATTACTTTAATTTACGTCCTAACCTAGTAGGACACTTTGGTGGAGGTTGAATTCTTTTCCAAGTCCAAGTCCAAGTCCAATTCCAATTTAAAAGTCTCTACGTTATAGAAGTTGGGATTTGACACGATGGAGTCCAATTCTAAATTAGACATAATACTTGAGTCCTTTATTAATATTTACGTATATCTCTATATAAATAAATATTAATTATAAGTATCAAATATATATCACAGATATAAAATTGATAATTATTTTAACTAAGAGACAATTTTATTTACTATTCCAAATAGCAAGATTCAATTTATTCACAATATTAATTATATTCTATGTGCTAGCAATGAATAGAATATTATATTCTATTCGGATTAACGTATTATTCATAAATAATTAATCCTTTAGCAAAGATTAGAACACTAGTTAATGTGTGATCCATAGGTTCAAGCAACACTCCTTAACGAGTACCATGAATTTATTTTAAATAACGTTCACAAAAATATGTTTGAATCATTCAAATGTGAAATTGGACCTAGGACATATCAATCATATTCCTAACACTCCTCTCATGTTTATGTACATAAAAATAAGACGGACTCATTTAGTTGTTGGAATTTAATTGGGACCCCAACAGCTTAAGTACATAACTTTCCTCAAAGACTCCTCAGATTGCTTCACCTTCTTCAATTCTAACTTGTTTTCAGAAATCAGAGAAGAAGATAGAGAAGAGATCTTTTTGGCTTGTGAATATGACCGTAGATTGTTCTTGGCGTGCTGATGTACGGCTCTGATGGTGTAATTCCACCTACAAACTCCTTGATCTTTCAGTGCCTCTACCACTCCCAAGCTCACTGCTGTTGCCCATGCCCTGCTTGTTGAACTCATTTTCTAATTTAATATTGATTCTTTGAAACTCTTGGATACAGTGTGAAGGTTAAATTTGCTTAAGAACGCTAATGCTTTTTAGAAAGACTTGTTTTTTTTTTGTGTGTTGGTTGAATATAATCCGGATGGATCGTTATATATAGGTAAGTGCTCAACAAAAAACTAGAGGTTTTTGACTGTGCTCCAGTGGTTTTGGAGCATGGTTTTCCTACATTTAGTGAGTGGTTTGCGGCTGTATATGTACCTTTCTGCCCTTGCATATATTTTTTCATCCTGATAGTAATAAGGGTGAAGTTGGTATTTCAAATATTGCAACTTGAGAGGGAGCACACAGATATTCGAGATGTTGTAAGGATTAAATTTAATTGCTATAATTGGAACTCCTAGATATATGCTGATGTGTAAAATAAACAAATAGATAAATATATGGAGTAACAAAGATACACACGGATTGGCAAGGATAAAGAAAATCCACTAGCGGCCCAAACCATGGGAAATGATCATGAAAACGAAACCACATATATGTTGGAGTGACGTGCTTCCGAATGTCACACGGTTGAACAGAATGTACTTGTATATACAAATCTTATCTTGTTTCTCTAAGCACTAACTAAATGGAATATTTTTTATTTTCTTCACTTAAATGGAATATAATGTTTGATTTTATTAATTTTGGGTTTGTATTTTATTTAATAATCCGTAACTAAAATTCTAACTACAGATGTAGATCATAGATTCATTAGTGGGGTAAGAATAGATTTTGAGTCTAAATCAACCTCAAAAATTAGCTTGTACGGTGAGAATTGTTCAAATTCATATAAGAAATTCATGTTTCCATTTCATATCCAAGGTAAGACTCTTAACACTCCCCGCACACACATACCTTGTTAACTGGAGCGTGAATAATATAATTTGGAGACCCAATATCGGTGAACAAATAATTGGAATGAGTCTAACTCTAATAGCATATAAAGAATGGATCTTGGGACTAAGTCAACCCCAAAATCTAGCTTGTAGGGTTAGGATTTGTCCAAGTCCATATAAGGAGTTCATGTTCTCATTCCATATCCGATGTGAAACTCTTAATAGTGAAAAACTAGATATTCACATAACTGAAACAACAAATCTATGTACAAGGTAGAACAATTTCTAAAAGGGAAAAAGGTAAGATTTTCCCTCCAACTATGTATTAACAATCACATTTGCCCTCCGTTAAAGTTTAAGGTCAAATATACCCTCCACGTTAGCAAAGTTGTCAAATATACCTCAGTTGGACGAAAATTCCATGTGGATGCATATTGGATCCAAGTGGACGCCACGTCGGATCCACGAAAAGGACAATAAACACATGGCAGATGGGACCCACATCGCCACCCACTTCTACTCTCTCTGTTCAGCGTCTCCCGCTGCTCCAGCGAGGAGCTCCAGCTTCGGTGAACCAGTACAGCCAACCACCGACATCGTCGATGAGCCGCCGCCCTTCACCCCACTACACAAACCACCGTTATCACACCACACCAGATGCCGCTATCGACATCATCCCGTCGACCAACCCTCCACCACCGTCATTCAAATCCGACCCGATTCCCTCAACCCACCTGTCACCGGCGTCACTTCTGATGATACACTCTAGTCTCATTTGGACGCAGTCGTCCTCCAGTGGATATACGACACGATATCTAATGATATATTGCACACCATCATTGAGATCGATTCTACTGCCCGCCAAACGTGAGAACGTTTGGACAGTATTTTCCATCACAACAAAACTCAACAAGCGTTATATCTTGAAAATTAGTTCAAAGACGTTCATCAGGACGATTTTCCAAACGTGTCTGCCTATTGTCAAGAACTCAAGATGCTTGCCAACAAACATTCCAACGTCGGCGCACCAGTCACTAATCAACGATTGGTCATGCAACTTATTGCAGGTTTAAACAAATCATATGACGACGTTGTCACCATCCTTCAGCAATGCACGTCGTTACCTCCGTTTTATGAGGCCAGTCAAAGCTCATCCTTGAGGAAACTCGAAAAATCAAGCGCACCACCACTCGAGCCAGCATTGCCGACACCGCCCTTACCACCACCATTGGGCCCTCCGCAGATGGTAGGGCCTCCCAATCCGGCAACCAGAACCATCGGCCAGAGGACCCGCAACAGTCTGCTTCTCCCGTAACAACCACCGGAGTAGGCAGTCTGGCAAGGGCCATGGCGGAAGAAATTCTTGCAACAATGGTGGCGTGAAGGGGCAATCCCCGCTGATTGAAAACAGCCAGCGACGACCGCGGCAGTGGAAGCAGCCTTCGTCGTGGGCTGCTTACCCGCCGTGGGTCGTGTGTGCCCCACCGTCATGGGCCTCCTCTCCTTGCCCGTATACGACATCCTCGTAGACTCCACCTCAGAACCGATATGCCCAACCTGTCATACTTGGCCTACGTCCACAACAGGCCTACATAGCATAGGGGCCCCCGCCATCGACTTATGCACTAACTGACATTGAGGCAGCTATGAGCACAATGTCACTCAACACTCCGGATAAAAATTGGTATATAGACACAGGTGTTACATCTCACATGACGACATCACAAGGTACTCTCTTATTTTATTCCAATTTGATTAATTTAAATTAGAATATTATTGTTGGTAGTGGACAATGCATTTCCATCCATGGTTATGGTCATTCCTCCCTATCCCCACCGCTAATCTTAAAAAATGGTCTTCATACCCCTAAACTCATTAAGAATCTAATCTATGTGCAACATTTCACAACTGATAATTGGGTTTCCATTGACTTTGATCTTTTTGGTTTTACTGTAAAGGATTTTACAACAGAAAGATGAATAATGAGATGTGACAGCATTGGAGATCTCTACCCTATTTCAAACCACCGTTATCACACCACACCAGATGCCGCTATCGACACCATCCCGTCGACCAACCCTGCACCACCGTCATTCCAATCCGACCCGATTCCCCCAACCCATCTGTCACCGGCGTCACTTCTTATGATGCACTTTGGTCTCATTTGGACGCAGCCATCCTCTAGTGGATATACGGCACGATATCTAATGATATGTTTCACACCATCATTGAGACCGATGCTAGTGCCCGCCAAACGTGAGAACGTTTGGACAGTATTTTCCACGATAACAAAACTCAACGAGTGTTATACCTTGAAAATTAGTTCAAAGACGTTCATAGGACGATTTTCCAAACGTGTCTGCCTATTGTCAAGAACTCAAGATGCTTGTCGACCAACTCTCCAACGTCGGCGCACCAATCACTAATCGACGATTGGTCATGCAACTTATTGCAGGTTTAAATGAATTATATGACGGCGTTGTCACCATCCTTCAGTAATGCACGCCGTTACCACCGTTTTATGAGGCAAGTTCGAAGCTCATCCTTGAAGAAACTCGAAAAATCAAGTGCACCACCACTAGGGTCAGCATTGCCGATGCCGCCCTCACCACCACCGTCGGGCCCTCCGCAGATGGTAGGGTCTCCCGATCCGGTAATCAGAATCGTCGACCAGAGGACCCGCAATAGTCCGCTTCCTCCCATAATAACCGCCGGAGCAGGCAGTCTGGCAAGGGCCATGGTGGAAGAAATTCTTGCACCAACGGCGGGGGAAATTCCCACCGATCGGAAACAGCCAGCAGCGACTATGGCAGTGGAAGCAGCCTCCGCCATGGGTTGCCTACCCGCCGTGGACCGTATGGGCCCCACCGTCATGGGCCTCCTCTCTTTGCCCATATACGACATCCTCGTAGACTCCACCTCATAACCAATAGGCCCAACCTGACATACTTGGCCCACGTTCACAACAGGCCTACACAGTACAGGCCCCCCCGTTATCAACTTATGCACCGACTTACATTGAGGCAGCTATGAGCACAATGTCACTCAACACCCTGGACAAAAATTGGTATATGGACATAAGTGCCACATCTCACATGACAACATCACAAAGTACTCTCTCGTCTTATTTCAATTTAATTAATTTAAATTAGAATATTATTATTGGTAATGGACAATGCATTTCCATCTGTGGTTATGGTCATTCCTCCTTATCCCCACCACATCCACCACTATTCTTAAGAAATGTCCTTCATACCCCTACACTCATTAAGAATCTAATATATGTGCGACATTTCACAACTGACAATTGAGTTTCCATTGACTTTGATCCTTTTGGTTTTACTGTAAAGGATTTTATGACAGGGAGACGAATAATGAGATGTGATAGCACCGGAGATCTCTACCCTATTTCAAACGTCGTCAATAATCCAGCCTCAGATCCCTCAATCTTTGCTTCTCTTTCGTCTTTCTTATGTCATTCAAGATTATGACATCTGGGAGACTCTATTTTATGCGCTCTTAGGAAAACTAATTTTATTAATTGCAACTGTATTTCGAAGACTCCTATATGTGAATCTTGCATTTTTGGAAAATATGTCAAATTACCATTTTATGCATCCACAAACTGCATTTTAATGCCTTTCGATATCATACATAGTG
Source organism: Anisodus tanguticus (assembly GCA_034509755.1). Lineage (NCBI taxonomy): Eukaryota > Viridiplantae > Streptophyta > Magnoliopsida > Solanales > Solanaceae > Anisodus > Anisodus tanguticus. Next base: position 18,451,811 of record CM067551.1, on the reverse strand, counting down.
ATTTGTTAACATCCCCTATTTTGAGTACGGTTGGCCATCGATATTATGTGTTATTTTTGGACGATTATTCCAACTTTCTATGGATTTTTCAATTGAAAATAAATCTCAGGTCTACCTCATTTTTTCTTCATTTAGTGCTTTCGTAAAAATACAATTTGAAAATAGTATTAAATATTTTTAATGTGAAAATGGCAGGAAATTCGATAATAACCAATTCAAATAGTTTTGCTCCAAAATTGGTCTTATCTTTCATTTTTCTTGCATTCACACATCCTCCCAAAATGGTAAGCCGAAGGGAAAATCTTAACCATAAACATCCTTATTTGTTCCCTACTTGCTCACGCCTCAATTCCCTCTCAATTCTGACATTACGCACTTTCCATGATCACATATCTCCTAAACATAATCCCAAACAAGTCTCTAACTCAACAGTCGCCCACCCAAGTTTTGTTTCGTAGGAACCCCTCCTACCAACACTTACGCATTTTTGGATATCTTTGTTACCCTCTCCATCCGACCACTCACAAACTCCAACATCGATCTTCTCCGTGTGTGTTTCTGGGTTACCCTGCCAATCATCAGCCGTAAAATTATTACTTTATGCCATGTACTGTTTGATGAGTTTCCCAATTCCCCTTTGCCTCTCTAGACTCGCCACCTCGATGGTGGCCCGGAACAGCCCGCCTTAAGGTGATTCCACAGCCATCTCTCGACAAATCGAGGTTCGACCAGCCAGTACCATCACCCTTGTCCTTCCTCCTTTTATCGTCTATCCCGCGGCAAACCCCCTCCCATCCCGCATCTCGAGACACACTCTTTGACCCTGGAAACCCGTGCAATGCACAAAATTCATAAACCTAAATGTCTGTTTAACCTTTCCATTTCAGTTGTCCCTTCCTATGTCCCTCATAACCCAAAGGGACATAATGCTCTTATTGACGAATATAATGCTCTTATTGATGTTAAGACGTGGGACCTAATACCCCATCCATCTGATGTTATCATTATTCAATCTATGTGGATTTTTAGACATAAAAAGAAATCTGATGATTCTTTTGAGAGGTACAAGGCTTGTCTTGTAGGTGATGGCAGATCTCAACAGGTGGGAATGGAATGTGATGAAATGTTTAGCCATGTCGTAAAGCCTGCAACCATCCAGACCGTCCTCAGCATTTCCATATCCAAGTCTTGGCTCATTCATCAGCTTGATGTCAAGAATGTCTTCTTACATGGAGATCTTCATGAAATGGTATATATGCATCAGCCTATGGGTTTCAGTGATCCTATTCATCCAAATTATGTGTGTTTGTTGCGGAAATTACCTATGGACTGAAATAGGCTCCTCGAGCATAGTACCGGCGGTTAGCCGATTATGTCTTCTCTATCGGTTTTCACACAGTAGATATGATCATTCCCTATTCATCTATAACAAGGGTACATACATGGCTTACATATTATTATATGTTGATAACATCATCCTCACCACATCATCTAATGCTCTCCGCATGTCCATTTGTCTCTTTTTTCCTTTAAGTTTGTTATGAAAGATCTGGGGGCCCTGAGTTATTTCTTGGGAATCTCTGTCACTCGACATTCGGCGGCCTATTTCTATGTCAGAAGAAGTACGCCAAAGAGATCATTGATCGTGCAGGCATGACATCTTACAAATCATCCCACACGCATATAGACACCAATTCCAAGCTCAACGTTGATTCCGACCATTCATATTCAGACTCGAGTCACTATCGTAGCCTGGTTGGGAACCTGCAGTACCTCACATTCACGAGACCATACATATCCTATGATGTGCAACAAATTTACTTGCACATGCACAGTCTGATGAAAGCACACATGCATGCCCTAAAATATATTTTACGATACGTCCAAGGTACACTTCACTTGGGATTACATCTATACAGGTATTCGCTCACTAGTCTCACTGCTTATTCTGATGCTGACTGGGATGGATGTCCTGACACCCGACACTCCACATTTGGTTATTGCATTTTCCTAGGAAATAACCTATTGTCTTGGTCTTCCAAAAGGCAACCTACACTATCCCGATACAGTGCAGAATCAGAATACAGAGGTGTTGTCAAAGTCATCTCTGAGTCTTGCTGGATCCGTAACCTTCTACTTGAACTTCACTGCCCTATTCAAAAGGCAACACTGGTCTACTGTGATAATATTAGTGCGATAAATCTTTCCGTCAATTCCATCCAACATCAGCGCACTAAACATATTGAGATGGACATTCATTTCATTCGCGAAAAAGTGGCTCATGGTCAAGTTCGTGCCCTTCAAGTTCCTTCTAGTTATCAGATTGCCGATATCTTCACCAAAGGACTTCCGCGCATACTATTTGATAATTTTCGAGTCAGTTTCAGTGTTCGATAACCTCCCACTTTGACTATGGGGGTTTAATAGAATATTTCCCAATGAAAGAAATATACTTGTGTGTATACCACGGGAAACCAAAACCAAATGCACCCAACTTTGTTGTACAAATTTACCATAGTTGTAGAATTTTTGTACAAGTATAATTAGGATTTATTGTTATAGTACGAATAGTATTTTCCATAATTAGGGATTGTAAATTGTATATAAATACCTCTTCATCAATGAGAATAATCAATGGATTATTTCTTTCATTATATCAGAAGTCTAGGGCTAAAATACCTTCTCACAAAGACAATTCTAGTGTCCTTACTAAGTATTGGTTTTCATGCAATTTCTCAGTTTCCGTGCAATTTCTCGGTTTCCATGCAATTTCTCAGTTTTCATGTAATTTCTTCATCTCTTTCCAAATTTTCTTCCAAATCCCCAATTCACCTATTGTTCTTTCGTAATGTCTACATCAAATAACATATTTCAGCATGCCCTTACAGTCTCCAACATCAAGAACCACATCCCTATTGTTTTTTAGATGGAAAAAGTCTAATACGCGATGTAGGCGGAATTATTCAAGGTACACTCACGCTCGCGTCAAGTCCTCCATCATATCATCCTCTCGGTAACTGGCAAGGAGAAGGTGCCTACACCGAGGATGATCCTACGTTATGGACAATTTCATCAAACCTCTTGCAAACGATTATTGAACTTGACACTACGGCGATGGAAACTTGAAATAGGGTGCGTGATATGTTCCAAGATAACAAAAATTCCCGTGTTGTCACTCTTGAGCAGGAATGTTCCCATATCAACATGGAAGATTTTTGAACGTCTCAGTCTATTATAAAAGGCTGAAGGAATTGGAAGATCAACTCTGAAATGTTGGTGCGCCCGTTACCAATTATCATCTTGTTCTTCAGATGGAGGCCTATAATGGAGTTGGGATACTATTTCATCAAAGTAATCCTCTCCTACCATTTTATCAGGCCCGTTCCATGCTCGCGTTGGAAGAGGCCAGTTTGGCTAAGAAAGCGGCTACCGGAGCAAATTCTGTCATGATGATGGCCAAGTCAGATGACCCTCACTCATTCTCTGAAAATTCAGGCCAAACTGTACCAACGGTGGCGGAAAAAGGGGTCAAAATTAGAAAAATAATGGCAAGAACCGCGGAGGCAGTTGCGGTGACAACGGCGGTGGTGATGGTGGTCGGAACAGTGGCGGCGGCAACAGTGGTGCTCGAAATAGTGGACCGCAGGCCAACTGACCGCAACCTTGGGCCTCCTGGCCTTGGGGCTGGGCAAGTGGCCATTGGCCTAACACCCCTTATTTTCCACCGACGTCATATCTTGGAAACTGGGCCCAATTCTAGTCAGCATCCAGGCCCGGTTTTCTGATCCAGAATAATGCATCACGATCCGATCTTTGGGCCGGGCAGCGTGTGCGAGGCTGCTTGGGCCTCGGCCTCGGCGCAGCCTTCACTGCTGCGGGTCCAGCTCCAGTCCCGACACCTACGAATATTGAGGCTGCAATGCATACACTTGGATTACATCCCCGAACGCAAATTGGTACATGGATACCAGAGACACTTCTAATATGACGTCCATACAATGTACTCTCTCGTCTTATTTCAATTTGAGCAATAATTGTGGCATTATTGTTGGTAATGACAACTCAATTCCAATTTCCGGTTATGATCATACGAGTTTGTCTCCCCCACATCTACCTCTCGTCTTGAAAAATGTTCTTCATGCCCCTAATTTGATTAAAAATTTGGTGTCTGTCTGAAAATTCACCACTGATAATTGAGTTTCTGTTAATTTTGATCCGTTTGGATTTTCTGTGAAGGATTTCAAGACAGTGATACCTGTAATGAGATGCAATAGTAGGGGAGAGCTTTATGCAATGACCACCATTTCCATGAGTCAAGCCACACCTTCTACATTTGCCGCTCTTGCTCATTCATTGTGGCATGCACGTTTGGATCATCCGGGATCATCTATTATGTCTTCTCTGCATAAAATAATTTTATTGCTTATAAGGGTATGCGTAGTACTCCACTTTGTCCTTTCTGTCCATTAGGAAAATATGTTAGATTATCGTTTGTAGCCTCTACTTCTCGTACTTTGATGTCTTTTGACATTATTCATAGTGATTTATGGACATCTCCCGTTTTAAGTTCTTTGGGTCATCGTTATTATGTCTTATTTTTGGATGATTATTCTAATATTTTGTGGACCTTTCCTTTATCTAAAAAGTCTCAAGTCTTTTTCACATTCTTAAAATTTAGAGCATTCATCTGTACCCAATTCGAGCGGAAAATTAAAAATATTCAATGTGATAATGGCAGAGAATATGATAATGGACCGTTTCGAGAGTTTTGTGACACTAACGACATATCTTTTTGATTTTTTTGTCCACATACGTCCTCACAAATGGAAAGGCCGAGAGAAAAATTCGTTCTATAAATAATATTGTTCGTACCTTGCTAGCCCATGCGTCATTACCGCCTTCTTTTTGGCATCATGCATTGCAAATGACTAAATATCTACTTAACATCCTCCCTCTTAAAGGCTTAGCATATCAATCCCACTTAAAATTCTTTACAATAAAGATCCTTCATATTTTCATCTTAGGGTGTTTGGGTGTTTATGCTATCCATCTAATCATCGTGGTTACAAATGTTATGATTTATCCTCTAACAAAATTATAATTAGTCGTCATGTTATTTTTGATGAGTCCCACTTTCCATTTGCTAAAGTGAGTAGTCCCGTGTCTAGTTCGTATAATTTTTTGGATGATAGGATCTCACCGTATATTATCCACCATTTATCTGAAATGTCCCATGAACCGAATCCGCCAGCAGGCCCACTACTTGCTGGCCCACACTGTCATGGTTCAGCGTCGTCTGGCCCACATAGTCTCAGCAGTGGATCGATGTCTCAGCCCAGTACCGATATCGGTACCGACCCATCTTCTCGGCCCACTGCCATTTCTAATGCAGTTCCAGTTTCTCATCCCTTTGTTGGGCCAGCAGGCCCACTGCCTACTGGCCAGTCCACTGCAAACCAAATAATTTCCCCAATCTCGTCCACTTCTACCTCGAGTCAAAGGCCCGTTACTCATATCCAAATTGGGGTTTTTAAATTGAAATGGCATTTTAATCTTCATTCTAATGTCACTAAATCTCCCATACCCGTGACCCGGTGTCTGCTTTTCATGACCCGAATTGGAAACTGGCCATGGATGACGAATATAATGCTCTTATTGAAAATATGACGTGGGAGTTGGTGCCCCGTCCACCTGGTGTTAACATTATTCGGTCCATGTGGATTTTTACTCATGAAGAAAATTCTGAAGGTTCTTTTGAGAGGCATAAGGACCGTCTTGTAGGTGATGGTAAAACGCAATAGGTTGGCGTGGATTGTGGAGAGACATTTAGTCTGGTAGTCAAACCGGCAACCATTCGCACTGTGCTCAGTATAGCTCTCTCGAAAGCATGGCTCATTCACTAGCTGGATGTAAAAAATGTTCTCTTACACGGTGATCTTAAAGAGACAATTTACATGCATTAGCCCTTGGGTTTTAGGGACCTCAATTATCCTCATCATGTATGTTTGCTGAAAAATTCCTTGTATGGGCTTAAGCAGGCCCTACATGCTTGGTATAAAATGTTACAGATTATGTGTCTACTATTGAGTTTTCTCACAGCAAATTTGATCATTCTCTGTTCATCTATCATCGTGGTACTTCTTTGTCATACATATTGTTATATGTTGATGATATAATATTGACTGCCTCGTCTGATAATCTACATAAGTCTAGCATGTCTCTTCTCAGTTCAAAATTTGCTATGAAGGACTTGGGGCCCTTGAGATATTTTTTGGGCATTGCAGTCACTCGTCATGTAGGTGGTTATTTTTATCACAGAAAAAGTATGCGGCAGAGATTATTGAGAGAGCTAGCATGTCATCGTGTAAGTCTACTTCTACTCCGGTTGATGCCAAACCCAAGTTGAGTGCTACGTCTAGCACATCATACGAGGATCCCACACAGTATCGTAGTCTTGCAGGAGCTCTTCAATATCTAACTTTCACAAGACTAGATATTACGTATGCAATACAACATGTGTGTTTATTTATGCATGATCCGCGGATTGAGCACATGCATGCGCTCAAACGTATTATCTGATACATAAAGGGCACACTTGATTTTGAATTGCATTTATATCCATCCTCGGTCTCTACTCTTGTGTCATATACAGAGGCTGACTGGGGTGGCTGTCCAGATACAAAACGTTCGACATCTGGTTATTGTATGTTCCTTGGCAATAACTTGGTATCTTGGTCGGCAAAACGCCAGGCTACTTTATCACGATCCGGTGTGGAGGCCGAGTATCGAGGGGTAGCCAATGTGGTAACTGAGTCATGTTGGCTACGTAATCTTCTACAAGAGTTACATTTTCCTATTCAAAAGGCTACGTTGGTATACTGTGATAATGTGAGTGCAATCTATCTTTCTGAAAATTCGGTCAAACATCAGCGCACAAAACATATCGAGATGGACATACACTTTGTCGAGAAAAGGTAGCTCGTGGACAAGTACGCGTCCTCCATATCCCTTCGCGATACCAGATTGCAGACATATTTACTAAGGGTCTTCCCTTGGTTTTATTTGAAAATTTTAGGAACAGTCTCAACGTACGACAATCGCCCGCTATGATTGCGGAGGTGTGACAGAAATATACCCGTGTGTATACCACGGAAAACCGAAACCAAATTACACCCAACTTTGTTGTACAAATTTACATAATTATAGGATTCTTGTATAAGTATAATTAGGATTTATTGTAAGTAGGAATAAAATTTTATAGAATTAGGGATTGTAAATTGTATATAAATACCTCTTCATCAATGAGAATAATCAAGCGATTATTTCTTTCACTCAATATTCTTTCATTAATAGTATATCTCCTATTTTATGTAAAATTATAATCATTTTATAATTAGATTAATTAATTACTTAATTTATATTAAAGTAAATATTCTTGTAACTATATATATGATAAATTATTTATCAATAAAATCAAGTAATATTCTGTTAGGTTATTAAAAAACTAGAGGCTTTTGGCTGTGTTTCCTTTGGTTTTGGAGCATGGTTTCTGGGCTGTGGAAGTACGTTTCTGCCCTTGCATATATCTTTTGTAACGATCAGTATTGAAGAGGGTGTAATTGGTATTTCAATTTTTACATATTTTTCATGATCACAATTATGGGGTGTAGGGTGGGTTGGTCGAAAGAGCACACAGAATTTGGAGATGTTTGGAATACTTGCTAGTTTGGGGATACGCAGAGGGACATGTGCTGATGTGTCTATGCCAAAAAAACAGATAAAATAAACAAATAAAGAAGTGAAAAAGTGGAAACGGGCACACGGTTTGGCTAGATTAAAGAAAATCCACTTGCGCCCAAACCATGGGGAAAGATCTTGAAAATGAAACCGCCGAAATGTTTGGAGTTAGTTACGTACTGTACTAATTGGTTACCTATTTGACGGGAAAAAACTGCAAAAAATCTGCCGTACAGACTAGTGATAAATATTGCTCTTTTTGAGTTTTTTCAGATACATTAATTTATTACTCCCCGCCCTTCCAATTATAGTTTAACTACCCATAAAATTTAAGAAATAATTAAAGATTTTTTAATCTTATAATTTATAATAAATTAAAAATATTTATGTGATTATAAATTATCTCATTAAATATAAAAAATAAAATTTAAAATTAAATTATTATTAAATAAAAATATCTCATTTTTTAAAACTGATTAAAAAGAAAATTATCATTATAAATTGAGACAACATGTACATAAAGCAAATAAAAAGAATAACAAGGTTATTGGATCTATTTAATATAAATGTAGAAAGAACTAATAACAAAGATAAGGCATGGTGACAAAAAACCTCACATCTCTAAGGTATAATGTAAAATAAAGAAGGTCAAATCCATCGTCAGTCACACGTGGTCTTTTAGATTTGTCGCTTGAACACTTTAACTAACATTTGTTTCATCTTGACACTTTTAGGTGGGTCTTTGCTATGTCATTTAGATATTTTTTGTTGATTTTCACATAAATAAGACGTGTTAACATCCCAAAAAATAGGTTTTTCTTTTTCTTTTTATTATTTCTTCTTCTCCATTTTTTTTTCAAATAATTTTTCGGCTAAACTCCATTATTTTTTATTTGATTCGTTCTTTTTTTTTTTTATCGTGGTTGTAACAAGAACTTATATAAAGATGGTGAAGAACACCAAAAACATGCTTTCTTTTCTTTTTTAAAATATTAATTTTTTCTCAAAATTTATTTTTTATGTAAGTTGGAATAATTTTCCTTTTTCGAATTCCTTTCATTAATCACAATATATATAGTTGTACATGGGTTGATTCCTAATACAATAAGAATCCTAGGTTACCTTAAATATAAACCTATCATAATTACAAAATATACTGTGAATATTCGGAAAATATTCGCTAATACTCCCCCTCATTCTGAGCGGGAGCAGGCCGGACGCTAAGGCTGGATCTGAAGTCGGAGAACAGCTGTCGAGGTAGTCCCTTTGTGAAAATATTGGCATACTGATATGAAGATGGCACATGCAATATTTTGACCTGACCAAGAGTGACCTTCTTACGTACAAAGTGAACATCCATCTCGATTTGTTTGGTCCACTGATGTTGGACCGGATTGTGAGTCAGATATATGGCAGATATGTTGTCACAGTAGACGATAGACGTCTTGCGTAGTGGACACCGGAGCTCCAAAATAAGAATTCGGAGCCAACAGATCTCAGCAACTACATTAGCAACTCCTCGATACTCTGCTTCAGCACTCGAAAGGCATAGTGTGGCCTGCCGCTTGGCGGACCATGAATTAAGATTATCCCCTAGGAATACACAGTAGCCTAAGGTAGAGCGACGTGTGTCCGGGCATCCTGCCCAATCTGCATCCGTGTAGGAGAGCAACTTGGTTGGTGCAGAGGGGTAGAGATGCAATCCAAAGTCGAGTGTGACATTAATGTATCTGATAATACGCTTGAGGGCAGCAAAATCGGATTCTCGCGGGGCGTGCATAAACAGACACACCTGCTGAACGTCATATGCAATATCAGGCCTAGTGAATGTGAGATACTGAAGGGCACCTGCAAGACTTCGATATATGGTGAGATCAGAAACTGGTGCACCATCATTGGCACTAAGCTTGGATTTCGAGTCCACCGGTGTTGGCATAATTTTATAATTTATCATTTTAGCCCTGTACACTATCTCTTCCGCATATTTGCGCTGACACAAAATCATAGAAACTGCAGATCTGGTCACGGATATACCCAAGAAGTAATTCAGCTTGCCTAAATCAATCATAGCAAATTCAGTTTGAGTAGAGCAATGATTTCATTCATCAAACCGTCAGATGCGGCAGTAAGAACAATGTCATCCACATATAATAGCAAATAAGCAGTGCTGCTACCTCGATGAAAAGTGAAGAGAGTTATCACACCTGCTACATGTACACCCGATCTGCATAATATACCGGCAAAATGATCATACCAAGTGCAGGGTGTCTGTTTCAAGCCATACAGGGACTTTATGAGACGACATACATATTGCGAGACTGCCGGATGAACAAAGCCAGGGGGCTGATGCATGTATACAGTTTCTTTCAAATCCATATGAAGAAATGCATTCTTGACATCAAGCTGATGAATCGGCCAATGCTTGCCCATAGAAATACTGAGAACAGTACGAATAGTAGTCGATTTAACAACCGGACTGAATGTCTCACCACAATCAATTCCCTCCTGCTGATTAGTGTCATTAGCAATCAATCTTGCCTTATACCATTCCAAGTCACCACTGTCTCTGAACTTGTGATGAAATAGCAACATACACCGGATAACATTCACGTTGTTCGATCTAGGTATCAAATTCCAAGTGTTCTACTTGGTTAAAGCATTGAATTTCTCGCACATGACATCATTTCAATTGGGGACCAGTTTGGCTAGCTTTGGATTTTTGGGAATGAGTGATATGGTTTGTGTGGGAGAGGTTAAAATAGACCTTGGGTTTGAAAATCCCCTTTTGTGCACGAGTCTCCATACGGTAGGTAGGCAGCAGAGGTGGGAATGGGATTTGTGGTTGCTGGCTTGCGGGTTTTGGAGGCAGTAGTGGTTCTGGTTGGGTAGAAGACACGGGTGGGTCGATCAGTGGGGTGTTCGACCGAGGGCTGGGAGGTGCCTGGTGGGAGACGATGCCTGATAGTGGTGGGGATGGAGCTGCTGGTACAGGTTCCGTCGGAACAGTGAGTTGTCGGTGGCACAATGACTGGATAACAGGGGACAGGCTCAGCTTATCGAGAAAGGTGTAATATATGGTTTGAAATTTTTGGAGATTTGAGAACAGAAAGGACGTCTCATTAAATGTGACATGACGTGAGACAATGATTTTACGAGTGGCTATGTCAAGCACAGGTAAACCCGATGAGTAGGAGAGAGACCAACGAAGATATAGGGTGTGGTGCGTGAGGGGAGTTTGTGAGGTGTCGTAGAGCTACGTTGGGGTAGCATAACCAGCCGAAAATGCGGAGATGGTAATAGGATGGGAACCTACGGTATAAGATTTCGATTGGGGTCTTGTTTTGGAGAGTGTTGGTTGGTAAAATATTAAGGAGGTACTCTACCATTTTAACAGCATAGACCCAAAATTGTGGTGGAAGACATGCATGAAACAATAAGGAACGAATCATGTTATTGATGGTGTGTATAATTCGTTCAACCTTTCTATTTTGGGATGAAGTGTAGGGACAGGAAAAACGGAAAACCATGCCTTATTTAGAGCAGAAATTGTGAAATGTCGAGTTATTAAATTCACGTTCATTATCACATTGAAAAGATTTGATGGATTTTTCAAACTGTGTTTTAATGAATTTTTGAAATTCAAGGAACTTGGCAAAAACCTCAGATTTGAACTTCAGTGGGTAAATCCAGACAAAGTGTGAAAAATCATATAAGAATACTAGATAAATTTTGTGACCCAAGGAACTAACAACCGGAGATGTCCACAAATCACCATGAACAATATCAAATGGAGAAAAAATAACACTATTGGATGACATAAATGGAATACGAGTATGCTTACCAAGCGGGCAACAAAAACAGTGTTGGGCAAGTTTTCCATTATTACATTGAATACGTTTATTAGTTCTAAGAAAATTAAAGACAGGGTCTCCTGGGTGTCCGAGTCTGTTATGCCAAGTTGACGGAGAGATGGTTGTAAAGGAGATGGGTGAATGTGGTCTGACAGCGGAAGATTGAGTGAAGGGGTAGAGGTCTGCCACACTATTGCAGCGCGTAAGAATTTTCCCCGTATTGAGATCCTTCACAGAAAATCCAAAAGGATCAAATTCAACAGACACAGAATTATTGAGAGTGAATTTTCTAACAGAGATTAAGTTTTTATTGATGTTAGGGGTGTAGAGGACATGATTTAGGGAGAAAGGTGGGTGGGGATGTTTGGTATGTGTGTTACCGTAACCTTCAATTGGAATGCGGTGACCATTACCAACAGTACCAATCTCCCCCAGCAAAGATCTATCTGCGCGAAGCCGACCTATGGATAGAAAGAAAGATGCACGAAAGGAAAATGAAAGAAGAAATCCAAATTTGCTTTGGGAGTGTGAGATAGGCAGACAAAATTGAGGACACTTTAACCAATACATTTGAGATAAATTACCTGACGACCGGGTGAGATGAGATGTGACTCCGGTGTCCATGTACCAATTATCATCGGGCTGTTGAAGGTTCAAGGTGTTGAAAGCCTAGCCTAACTCAGTGGGGGCCAGGGTCCTGGCTTGGGGGTGCTGAGGGGACGAAACCATGTGGCCTGCTGCTGTTGGTGGGACTGCCTATTGGCTGGGGCGGAGCCCAAGACGCATGGTGACCAAGCCTGCTGGAACTGGGCCCCTAATGTTGGGTAAGGACATGTCGGCGAGGCCCAGTTCTCGATATTGGTCCAAGGTTGCTGCCCAGCCCGCTGAAAATAGAGAGCAGGGTTTGGGCTTGATTGCTGGTTTCGGTGGCCCTTTCCGCGGCCCTTTCCTTTGTTGTTATTATCGCGGCCTCTGCCGCCACGCCCTCCGCCGCGAGACTGCTGCTGCTGGTGTTCTTGCGGTGGTGGCTGTGTGGTGTTGGCTACCGGTGATGCCATGCCGTCAATGGCTAATGCCTTTTGATTGGGCTCCTCTTGTTTAGAACGGCGGGTCTCTTCCAACAAAAGTTGCGAATGTGCTTTGTTGAAACTTGGTAGGGGGTCGGCCTGTTGAATCATCGTCGCAAGTGTATCATATTCACCTTTCGGTAAACCGGCAACTAGTTGAAGTACCATCTTGGTTTCTGAAACAGACGTCCCTACGTTGGAAAGTTGGTCGGTTATGAGTTTTAGTTTTTTACAGTATTCATACATGTTAAAATTCTCAAGACGCGTATTGTTGAACTGCTCTTCCAAATACACGATCCGAGTATTTTTATTATCTTGAAACATTTCTTCTAACCGTACCCAAAGTTCACGTGCCGTAGCACCTATTTTCATGATAGTACACAGCAAGTCTTTAGAGACGGTGTCATATATTCACTGTTTGACGATGGCGACAAGGCGACGCCATGTCGAGTCTGCAACATCGGTTGGACGAGGAACAGAATCATCAATATGGTCGAGCACATTATACGCACATGCATGAATATAGAACAGTTCTATCCACATGGAATGTTAACAGTCTTCATGGTAAAAAATTATAGGGATAAAATTCTTGATGTTGGTAACGGCGAAAGCCGGATGAAAAGAAGACGATGTACGTGGAGTAGGGTTGTCAAAAGTACCAGTGGAAGAACCGAAATTAGTAGGGGAAGTGGGACGAGACATGGTGGTTGTTTTACCGTTGACCGAGAAGAAAAAGAATTTAAAAAAAAAGTTCTAGTGGTGGTCGGTGGCGGCTATAGGGAGGAGAAGAGTAGGGATTAGGGTTTGACTCTTGATACCATGTAAGATGGAATAATTTCCCTTTTTCGGATTCCTTTCATTAATCATAATATATATAGTTGTACAGATGTTGATTCCTAATACAATAAGAATCTTAGGTTATCTTAAATATACACATATCATAATTACAAAATATACTGTGAATATTCGCTAATATTTTATATTATTATTTGATCAAATGTCATATGTCCTAATTTAATTTGTCATTTTACCACGTTATCGATTAATATGTTATATACATTTTACGTATTTGACTGATTGCACAAAAATAATTTAAATGAAATAACGAAAACCCACTTAAAGTGTCTAAAGTCATTCAAATGAAACAGACCTAAGATGTTGAGTGACAAATCTGAACGATTACATATAACTATATAGATGACAATGTATTTGGCCAATAAAGAATAGGTAATTAGATAAACTTTTCCCAACTGTGATGATGTAGAAATCTAACTTTGACCAATTAAATGACTTTGGCGTTTTAGAGGTGGGAGCAAACAAAGGAAAATACTGTCTTAGCTGAGAGTAAGGCTGATATAGAGGAACCTACTTAAAGGGCAAAAACTTTGTTTATGATCTTTAAGAGTGCCGATGTGTGCTTTTTGACATATGGCCGATTATACACAGAGAGAGATAAAAACGTCACTATCTCTAGACTTAGAAGGACATAAACTGCACAACTCTTGGAACTGCAATGGGCAGGGTAATCTTTGCTCCATTTTGAATTTTTAATTCTTTTATGTACGTATAATCAAATTAAGTCGTTGTTCACTCAATTTACACTTGGATACTTAAGATGTTCTTCCTTCTTGGTTTCAAATGAAGACCACCGGATACAAGACTTCTCTAACATTTGCTGAATATATTCATTCGAAGTGATGCAAGATACTAGTTGATCTGTCATATCATCATTTGATCAAATATCTACAGTAATTCATAATTTCATGTCATTCTTCGAATGATTCAAAATAATACACGCTTCTCTAGATGTGGCATGACTTAAACTCTAATTACAATCATAACCATACATTTTTTTCCTTTTTCTTTCAATCCGCTCGAAAATCTTCGGGTCTTCAAAAATGACAATGAAGATATCTGGAGAAGGAATTAATTGGGACTCCAACAACTCAAGTACATAACTTTTCTCAATGATTCTTCAGATTGATTTGCCTTGTCGCTCTTTGCAGTAAGTGAAGAATTGGAAAGCTTTTTAGCTTGAGAGAAAGATCTCACATTATTCTTTGTGTGTTGTGTCAAACTCCTCAATGAATAATTCCATCTACAGATACCTTGATCTTTTAAAGCTTCAACTGCTCCCACGCTCTCCTGCTTGAAATCATTACGATTTAACTATTCTTTTCTGCTTTGGTTTTGATATATGAATTAATTCTCTGGTCTTTTGATTGCAACTGGATTTGATGATTTTGAATTTGATGCTTTGTGTTTGAGGCAAAGGTTGAATATATAGGAATGTATACTTTGTGGGAGTAGCTGGTGAGTGATAAACCAGTGGCTCTTTTAGCTCACTGTGTGCTTCTCTGTATTGCAGCTAGAGGTTTTCTAGTTTTTCAATTTTATTTTTAAATTCAATTGTTTTCTAATTATTTTGTCCTTAAAGAAAAGGGGGAATGCATTTAGTTACGTTTATACACTATTTTTCAAATGCAGACAATATGGTGGACCACAACAACTGTTTTTTTTTATTGGCATTTAGGAGAGTAGCTGTAGCCCTCAGTAAGTTTAGCAGCTTCCAATCTGGATGGTTCAAGAGATTGTTTTATTGAAAATTTCATAAATAACTATAGTTTAATGGAGTTTTTTCATCTAGTTATAGTTTCACTAATAACAAAGCATAGCTAATTTTATGTTGATATATGAATTGTATTTTTGTTGTATTCATAAATTTATCTTGTTGTATTCGCGAATACATCGAGTAAAATATGTTGAAATCGTGGGATGAGATTCGTTAAACATGACAACAAAATAAATTGTTCCTCAAATCACGCGGAACATATTTACTTTCATATTTTCATATGGATCTTTACTCTTCCATACTTCAATTTGAAATTCAGATTTTCATCTTCATTATCATCAAAACAGAGCACTTCAATATTGAATTTTAATTCAATTATGAAATTTTTCACTATAACAAACTTATGTATTAAACTTTTCTCAATATCATTTGCAATTCCTGTGCGTTGCTCTATTTTCAATTCTGATTTGTTCATACGAGTTACTACAGAATTCCTTTATGTTAAAGGATATTGAAATTATTGATTTTTTCTCGTATCAAAATATATACATGAGTACGAACATAGATACCGCATTTGCAGGTATAAAACTTTGAATTCAATTGATGTTCATGTTAATTTTATCAAATAATAGTTCAATTGATGTAGTTTTATTGTGATTTTGATGTTTCTGATTTACGGTATTGAATTCAAATACAAATATGTCGAATTATCGAATTACACCATTAATGAGTATCAGTCAATGCGCATGACGGTTTGTTTTTTAATATATGTTTATGTACTTAATTGATTTGAATACATTGCAGAATCTGATTTTGTTGTTGTATCGGTTTGTATAAAACTTATACATATATATATGTTTGAATACACGTGTACAATTATAAACATACTCGTATATGTCTGTATAAGTATTATTCATCCGTAACTCTGTTGAATACAAATATATAAAAATACTATATTCATAGTTGTATATATGAATTTTGTATATATGTATTTGTTGAATACATATATATTCTGGAAAATCATTTTGAGTATTTAAATGATTAATTATGAATACAATCTTATATTATATGGAGATTTTTATGAATACACAATATACTTAACTATAATTTATTTCCTCACGATTAGGTAATACAATCAACAAAGTACTTGCACATAGTAATGAGTGAAGGACGGCTTTTCATCGTGTGTATTGAAAACAAAACGTGTAGCTGTAAAATATTCCAAATGGAAGAGATGTCATGCCCACATGCTTGGGTGATTTTTAAAAGCAAAATTCTAATAGTCGACAACTACTACTCATACTTATACAAACCGAAAACTGTAATGAAGACTTATGATTTTCCAGTGTATCCTGTTCTAAATCCGAGTGAATGGGAAATACCTATACACATATTTGAAGAGGAAGTCTTGCTACCAAGATACAAGAGGCTTCCTGGAAGGCCAAAGAAGAAGCGTGATAAGCCTTTATTTGAATTGCTACCTGGTAAACGAACAAATTCATGTAGTACATGTGGTCTTACTGGACACAATAGGCGTTCCTGTAGGAATGAACCCCGAAGAAAGTAGTTTAGGTTTTTTTATGTAATTAATAGTGGATGAATACATTTTGTATTGGACCAAGTAGCTTACCAAATGATATGAATGTTTTCTGATTCTGTTCTTGTATGTCAGTTTGGGAAATTGAGTAAGGCAATTCTATATGAATACTATATTGAATATGTTAGAGCATTTTGCTGGATGTACATTTATGATTTATTTGGTGATGTATTACAATATAAAAATTGTATGATTTGATATTATAGTGAGTGATATTTTTTTAGTTGTATGTTGTTGAATGTAATCAATTATGTTAAAAAAAATTCTATGTTGCAATGATTATATTGACCGTATTCATTTTATTGTATTCAAAAAATGAATACAATATAACAAGAATGCATATGCATGTTATATCTTGACTATAGTAACCAAACAGTGAATACAATACACACTGAATACATTCAGTTAATGAATACATTTATTTGAATACAATTACTATATAATGAATGTATTCATTGTTTTACGTGTTCATACAAATGACAACCTGAATATATTAAAAAACATGAACTATATTGATTAGATACTAATTAAACATCATGTAACTATAATATAAAATGATGGCATTCAAATAGTGAATACATTAAAGATTGAATACATTCAGGTTATGAATAATATCCCTCTGAATGCATTGATGTATAATGCATGTATTCAATCTTTAATATATTTAAGTAAAATACAACTTGAATACCTTGAAAACACATGAATTGTATTCATAATATTCTGACTGAATTTCATTTCATCAGAACATAATCAAATCTGAGAATGAAGTTATGTATTCATAAATCAAATTTGAATACATTGCACAAAATAGATTGTATTCATAAGAAAGTCACCGAAGGGGATATTCAACATAAAAGTGTTTCTTTAGCCATGAAATACGATAAAAATATACACTAACACCATCACAATTTGTTATGTAATTCAGCATATAAACAACTAATTAAGTATGATTTTTTCAATTTGATCAAAATCTATCTTTGATCTGACTGATTTTGGTGGTGTCTCACTATCGCTTATTGCTTCCGACTCTATCTTCTACTTAGCATAGTCCCTCAAAAGTGTATTGTATCCTGTTTTGAGTAATTCATCATTAAATTCTTCTTCTGGAATATCTTCTCCCAAACTCAAATACCCAACAAATGCGGCAACAGACATTCCGCAATCACTGCACACAAAAAAATAATTGTATTTAAAAACAACGAATGTTGTGCGCATATGTAAACATAAAGAACTTGAAATTAACTTACATGCTCCCGGGTCTTTGTTGTGGCAAATTGTCAACATATACAACGTCAAATTTATTAGAAATGGCTTTTTCTTTGTATGTTGGATGATAAGTCAATGATACATGTTTATCTATCATACTCAATGATACATTGTATGTCGAACATATTCAAATACAAATGATACATTGTACGATCAGAATTATTTTGTGATCAGAATTCAAATATTCAAATACAATTGATACATTGTAGCATTCACGGCTAAAAAGTGTATCTATGTTCATCTATATACTCAATGATACATTGTATGTATATTCTTAAAATAAATAGTGTATCTGATAAAAAGCAGTGTATATATATAATAAATTATATAGTGTATCTAAAATACATTGTATATACTTATTTAAATTAATCATTGTATATCTAAAATACAATGTATTCACTGTTAAAAACATCCATACATAAGATATAAAAATATAACATTGTATTCATATTACAAAATTAAAATACAATATCCATATGAAGTTGAATGATACATGGTATCAAATTGAAGACTAGTTACGAAGATACACTGTATTCATTATTGACAAATAGGTCAAAGTTATATAATAATGAATACATTGGATTCATTAGAGTGAATGAAATCACAGTACATGTGGTTTCACCTGCACTGCTTTCGGATGTTCTTCCGTGACATCATTTTTAGGCTCGCTGCCTGATGCATCCCCATCAACATTTTTAGGCTCCCTCACTGAAGCGGCATGCACGACTTTTCTCCTCTTCTATGTATTTGATACAGATGCATTGAATTTAGATAGAGTTTGAACAATCTCCTTTCTCTTGGCAGATTTTACAACAACCGGATCATGGCGCATCTTAATAGTACTCTCGATGGACATTTTAGCAACAGAACCTGCAATTTCGTCTTCGTATTGAGTGATATACAAATCAAATGAAGGAGCATCATCGAAATTAGGTATACCTCTAGTAACTCTGGTTGGAGTGCTTCGGTCCGCCATTAAAACGTGATTCAAAGCTTTTTCCGGTAAAAACCCTAACAATGACTATAGTTTAAGAGTTTTCTTTTTTTAATGAATTCAAATCAATTAAGTACATAAACAACAATCTTAATAGTACTCGACATATTGTTAGGGTTTTGCAATAGAGCCTTCAATTTCGCCATTGTCTTGAGTGATACAGAAATCAAATGAAGGAGCGTCATCGAAATTGGGTATACCTCTAGTAACTCTGGTTGGAGTACTTCGGTTCGCTATTAAAATGCAATTTAAGATTTTTCGGTAGAAATCCTAACAATGGCGTAAAATTATGGCTTAAAAAAAGAGAAAGTAAAGAAACTATAAATGAAATACAGTATAAACAATTAAAAACTACCCAATAACTTACCTACTAATGCGCAACAACGATTTACGATGAATTGATTGTGTGAGGATTGTACATAAGGAAAATGGAGGGAAAATAGGAAACGATTGATAGAGAATTTGGTTTGAAAATTGTTGTATGGGAGAAAGCGTCGTATCTTACGGCTTAGTAATTTTTTTTATCCTTTTTCTATTTAATAATTATTAAATGTAATTAATATATAACATTTAGTTATGGAATGTAAATAAAATAAATTATAGTTACTAAATATAATTATGTACTAGTAGTTAGTCATGCAATGTAAATTTTTTTTAGTTTTATCCCTTTACTAAAAAGTCAAGATCTTAGTTAAAATTTACCTAACTGTGATTTACTTTTTCAGTTCTGTAATTATATTGTTAGGAAACCATCTTATTCATTAGTGGCACTAAAAGTAAAAACACATTAAACAAATCTTTACACATGTTTTCAGGAAATATATTCTAGCTAGTTCCCACGAATAAAATAATTTTTTTAAAAAATATATAAGTGGCCCCTTAAACTTGTTAAATAATTTTATTTTTGGCTTCTAAAATTTTGAACTAGGGGTAGTATCTATTAAACACTTTATGTTGTAGATGAATGTGTCCATTAAACAGAAATTTAACGCTAAACCTTGTTTGATGCATGAATATCACTAAAAAAATCCGATAACCTATGATCGTCCCAATACACTATAAAAAAAATTGGAATGGACTATAAATTTTATCACTAATTTATTATTAAACTACTCATAGCTAATAAAAAAAATTAATATTTCACCGCTAAATAAAATTGAGAGATTTCGCCAATTCCTATTTTTTCAGTAGTAATACTAATACTTGCCGTCGTCCACATCTCCTCATTGGCCAAATCTACCTGGAGTCGTCCGTATCGCACCCATCCCGTCAGTTCTCGTCTTCTCCACAGACCCTTTCCCCCTTTGTCTTTTCCTAGACTCATCCCTCATTCATTTGTTGTCCATCCCTTATCGTTTTCTTCCCCTAATATATGCCCTTCTCCTAAAAATCAGTGGCGAATTCATATTTTGAAATTTATGAATTTTTATAATAATGTCAAGTTAATATAAAATAATTATTATATTTATAATAGTAATTATTTATAAATTTTTTATGCATCTATTAATACAAATGCATAACAAAAATTATTGAGTTCTAGTGTACTTTAAGGGGATAGATCCATCTCTGCTAGTAACTAGGAGCAGCAGATGGACTCGATATCCTGGAAGTTCCATTGTTCGAGAATCATAGTGGTATCTTACGCTCTGAAAAAGAAAGAAAAAATGATCTTTCACTCTGAAAAAAGGTGTACACGCATTATGCACTTTAGCAAATTATGTTTAATAAATATAGTTTAACTTGAGTTTAGGTATGTAGTAAATACTAATATTAATTAAGATATTAAAACAATAGTAGCAGAGACGAAGCCAATTAATTTTTTTCGAGAGGACTAGTACTATATTATACAAATTTTAAAAGTAGGTAATAATTAAAATTCTAAATAACGTAAATACAAATCGTTCAAAAATAATGAAAATATAATCACAATTTTTCTCGACGAGATTTCATAGTGTTAACCGTTGCATAACGACTTCGTTACCGATCTCATACAAAATTTCGTTCTCAATATAAGGTACTAATAAATCATTAAGTCAATCGTCCTATATTCGATTCGCAGTCGATCTTTGATGATGCTAATAGCATAAAAGACTCTCTCTACACTTGCAGTAGCAACTTGCAAAGTTAGTGCTAGGGTAAGAAGCGTGTAAACAAAATGATAGATTCCGTGTCTTTTTGTTTCCACCATCTTCTTTGCAAGATCTCCAATGCCAACAATTTCTGAAAACTCAATACTACTACGCATATCAATAATATAAGTCTCAAGTTGATTATCAAGTAACACTAGATAATGTGAAGAAAACTCCCGAGGATACAATCGAGCAAACTTGACGAGACTTTCCTTGTTGAAAGTAAAGAATGAATTGTTAGGATTAAGGCACCCAACAAAAAGAAACAATTCAGCATTTGTCACAGAAAATCGGCTATTTAACTCCATAAGTTGTTTGTCCAAAACACCATAAAAGCACTCGATGCGAAAATAAGTATCGCTAGTCTTTTCTTCAGTTCTCATAGAGTAATCCTTCGACAGTCTCCTTGAGTAAAGTTGCAGTTGTATTTGGAACATGTTTTATACCAATAAAACGTTCAATTATCTGTCCCTCATTGTTCACATATCTTAAACAAATTGCCATTTGCTCCTTAATTGATGCGTCACGTGACTCATCAACCAAGATTGTAAAATTTTTATCACCGATATCTTTGATGATCACAGAAGTAGTTTCAGCAGCAAAAGCTTTACAAATATCTTTCTAAATATCAAATGAAACTAATTGTGAAGTTAGAGGAGCATTATCAAATGAGGCACTTTATTTGCTCATTATTATCGGCAAGCAAATGAAAAACTTCAAGATAGTTGCCCTTATTTCTCGACAGCTCAGATTCATATCTATCTCGGAATGATAGTCCTTGATTCAAACATAAACGCACAGATGTAACAGTTGCATTCAACCGAATACGGTAGTTGGTTCTCTCTTTATTTGCTTTATGAGTAAATAAAGTAGAAACACTTCCCGTAAGGTTTTGATTCATTACATCTTGACATTTATCTTTTGATTGATTATGAAAATTGCTATATCCTCCAACATGAACATCAAATCTCTCATTCTTTTTTCAATTATTGAATCCAACTATGGCAAATGAATCTGCCCCACCTTGATTATTTTGAGTCCTAAAAAGATAGCAGTAAAGACAATATGCTCTATCTTCCGTTATGCTATACTCCAACCAATCTGGATATTTGTCAAACCAAGTTTCAACAAACCTCTTTTTTTTAAAAAAAAAAATTATCATCTGGTTGGCTCCATAGAAAGTTGTGGTTTCTAGATTGAAACAACCCCTTTAATAGATAAGCTCGTCTTACTCTATCTCTATAATTAGCATCGTAACTCCATATTGTTGGTCGCTTTTCAGGGGTCTGCCGGGAGATTGTCGAAGTCAATTTCAACATTCGAAGGTCTCTTTTGAGCATTTGATTTAGAAGAATCAACCAATGCAGACTTTCTTTTAAGAAATTTCTCCATAAAGTAAATCTTTAAATCCATAACAATAATGTTCTACAATAATCCAAAACTATATGATCATTTATCAAACACTAATTAATTCAAATAATAATAAATTTGCACTAATTAGGGTTCACAAAAAATAAATATTATAATGAAATTGAATAGATGATGGAAAAATCTTACATGTACTAAATAAAGATGAGTAGCGCAAAAATCAAAGTCTTGAAGATCATCACAAGAAAAGAACCGGAAGAACTAAAGAAGAATCGTCAATTTCTAAGTTGATCTCGAGCGTGAAACCCTGAAGAAGACAAAGTGTTTTTTTATTTTAATAGAGAAAGACAACGTTATTTTTTAATCAGCACATACGCTGACTTTGTTGTGTATTCATAGACTAGTATTTTTTTTCTTTTGTTGGGCTTATGAATTTCCTTTTGCAAATTTATTGGGCTTGAATAATTTAAAAGTAACAAAAAGTTGGGAGCTAATATTTTTTGTGGGTGAAGACTTTTTGACAGTTGTTAATATAGTAATAGTAATTTATTTATTTTTGATCTATAGCCTCCGGTGGGACATGTGAGTCTTCATACCTGAATAGTAGTATTGAACAAGTTTAAGGAAACGTGTATTTCACCAAAGTATTTTAAGGCATCTTAATCACTTTGAAATTAGTATTCATGAAATAAACAAGTAAACAACCCTACCACGTGACAATTCCAACTTACAAAATGGCATAGACGGCTATATTATTTAAGTTCTAATTTTGATTAGGCATATATTCTTGGAGAAAAAAATGATCAAACAAATCTGGGGGACCAAACCCACTGGTTTCTTCATAATAAAGGGTCATTAAGAAACTAAAAACAAATAAAAGACCACACGTGTTAAAGCCCTCCGTGCTTCTATATAAAGCCAGCAAAACCATGTGCATCTCCACTTAGGTTTAGCAACTAAACCAAGTGTAACAACTCACAATATGCACAAGCAAATTAAGTAGGATTTAAAGTACACTCTTTTCAAGTTTCAAATCTCTAATCTTCCCTCTTTTTAGATCAGTAGTTAGTTCCCTCCCTTGAAGAATTTCTTAGAGAAAGGAGAAATTATTGTACTACTTTAAGGGTTACTACACTACAAGAGAGAGAAAAAACATGATGGTAGCAGGAATCAAGCCTTCTCCGGCGAATAATTCCTCATCGGAATCGGGCAACAGTGGCCGGTCGAGATGGTTTTCCGGCACCGGAGATTCAGGGAAGAAAACATTCACGGATGATCAGAAGCGTAGGGTTAGGGAGGCTGAAAAGGCTGAAAAAATTATGCACCTTATCCTTTGGGGACCCAAATAGCTAGTCCATCTCTTTGACTCTTTGGCATAGTATTAGTCAAAGTTATTTTGCTGTAAATATTTTTCCTCTTCTTTTTCGTTTCGTTAGTTTAAAAATTATCTTTATGTATCCTTATGTATCTTTATGATGAGTTATCGGTTGTGGAAGTTTTATCAGTCAAACCTCTGGAGAGTCTGTAGTATGTATAGATAAATAGTAGTTCATTGTACTATAACTATTAAAGAACCCCCAATTCAATTCCACCACTATAATTAAAATATATCTCATATATTATGTAAATATTTAGTGATGTAAAATTATGGTAAATAGAGAATTTTTATTGTACTAGAGTTCTACACATTATACATTATATATATTTGTATTAATGAGAAAGTCCCTACAAGGGAGATTAATACAATTTTACATGGTATCAAGAGTTAAACCTTAAAATCCTAATTCTTCTTCTCTTTTCCGCCGCCCACCTCGGTCTTGCAACCATCAGCGGCTTCCACACTTATTGGCCGAGAACCACCACCATTGTTCTTCCTTGTCTTCTTTTCTCCTTCTTCAAATAACTATAATCCACTATAATGACTCCTCCCACAACCCCCACAGCAGCATCATCCTCATCCGTCGTCACCCCTGTCATACCAAAATCACCCTATGTTCATCCAACAGTCATCTCACCGTCACCAACATCAAAAACTTCATCCCTATAATTTTGATCAAGAGAACGGTCAGTATTCTCCATGAGTTGAACTATTCTGTATTCATGCATGTGTTTATAACGTGTTTGACCATATCGACGACTTATTCCCTCTCTCCATTGAGGTTGATGACTCAACATAGCGTCGCCTAGACGCCGTTGTCAAACAGTGAATTTATGACACTATATCTCAGGACTTGCTCATCACTATTATGAAAATCGGCGCCACGGCCCATGAGTTATGGATTTGGTTAGAGGATTTTTTCAAGATAATAAGCACACTCGTGCTGTGTATTTGGAAGAACAATTTAATAATACACGCCTTGAAAATTTCTCTAACATGTCTGATTATTGAAAGCAGTTGAAACTCGTAGCGGATCAATTGTCCAACATCGGCGCACCTGTTTCCGAAACAAAGATGGTACTATAATTAGTTGCAGGCCTACCAAAAGGTGAGTACGACACTCTAGCCACGATGATACAACAGGATGATCCGTTACCCAGTTTCACAAAGCCCGTTCGCAATTATTATTAGAGGAAACCCGACGTGCAAAATAGGACGAGCACAATCAAAAGACGTTAGCAGTCGACACGTCTCCCCAAAATAATATCACCGCCGGCAAGCCCTCACTGTCGAAAAATAATCAGAAGCGGAATAACCGCGGCGGCAGGGGCCGTGGCGGTGGACGAGGTGGCAAAGGCCATGGGAAAGAGGGTCACGGCCATCAACAGCATCAACAGCCACAGCAGCCCAATCCATATAGAGCATGGACCGGCCCAGTTCATCAGATGCAGAACGGGAACTAGGCTAGATTCCCTAGATTGATCTCGGCCCACTTCCCTTTTCAGCAACAAGGCATTTTGGGCCCAGTTCTAGGGGCTTGGTTAACCCAGTTTCAGCTGCACTAAGCCCACTTTATGCAGGCCCAACTACCACAGCATTCCTCTGGTCTGGCCCCGACTGACTTGGGCCAGGCTTTTAGCAGTTTGAACTTGCAGCATCCCGATGAAAATTGGTACATAGACTCGGGTGCCACATCTCACCTCACCCGCTCTGCAGGTAATATTCTCAAACTGTTTCGTTTAAAGCATCCTCAATACATTATTATTGGAAATGGCCATGGCATTTCAATACAGGGTTATGGTACCACCTACACACTACCGCCTCATCCACCATTTTCCCTCAATAATGTCATGTATGCCCCAAACATCATTAAGAACTTAATTTAAGTCCGCAAATTTACTCGTAATAATTTCATCTCTGTTGACTTTGACCCTTTTGGTTTTACTGTGAAGGATCTTCGTATGGAGACACCTCTTACGAAATGCAATAACACAGAGGATATCTATCCATTCTCATCCACCTCCGCTGCTAGATCATGCTCTCTCATATCTCTCGTTGTTATCTCTCCATCAACTTGGCATAATAGGCTTGGCCACCCAGACGCCCCAGTTTTTAATTTTCTTAGAGGCAATAATTTTTATCAAATGTAATAATGAGAAACTTGCCCAACACTGTGTCTCTTGCTCGTTAGGCAAACATGTTCGTCTATCTTTTAAATCAACTTCAAGTGTAACGTTTTCCCTTTTGATATTATTCATGCTGATTTGTGGACATCTCATATCTCTAGCTCAATCGGTCATAAATATTACCTTGTCTTATTAGATGATTTTCTCATTATATTTGGGTCTACCCACTCAAATTTAAATCAGATTGTTTGCCAAATTTCTCGAGTTTCGTATGTTTATTAAAACACAGTTTGAGAAAGCCATAAAATCTTTTCAGTATGATAATGGTTGTGAATTCAATAATTTACAGTTTCACCGATTCTGTAGAAATAATGGCATGGTTTTTTATGATTCTCTTGTCGCCACACCTCGCCTCAAAATAGCAAAGCAGAACGAACCATCGCACCATAAATAACATGGTTCGTTCCCTCCTGTTTCATGCCTCCCTACCTCATTCGTTCTGGGTCTATGCAGTCAAAATGGTAGAATACGTCCTTAATATTTTACCTACTAGCACTCTTCACAACATGACCCCAACTAAAATATTAAACCGACGGATCCTCTCATGTGATCATCTTCGGATTTTCGGTTGCCTAGGCTATCCCAATCTGGCCTTCACCGCACCTCATAAATTGGCACCCCAAACCACTCCGTGTATCTTCATAGGGTTTCCATCTAATCATAGGGGCTATCTGTGCTATGACTTGTCTACCCGTCAGATTCATGTCTCTCGTCACGTCACGTTTTACGAAACCACATTCCCTTACTCGGACATTAAAAATTTCTGAAAAATTGACTATACTTTTCTTGACGAGTCCGACATCTATCCCGTCATCCTCCGCGAACTGTGTCAGTCCACCACCCAAAACCCACATCTGCTGCCCACTGCCGACACCGTCGACCGCCTCTCTGTGATTCTGCCACCAACAACCACCACCACCGACACATCTTTGCGTCTCCGTCACCGTCTTGTTCTCCGTCACAAATGCCACTGAATGCCACCACCGGCAATAGGCCTACCGTCTCGGTTTTACCATCAATCATCGTCCCTCTCACTATGTCTCCAACACCATTCCATGACAACCCCGCAACCCTCCAAGCCACTATAAACCCACACCGTACCACCACGATAAAAACATCGAACCAACCTATCAGTCCCAACCCCCCCACCGACATCATACCCCACTTCCTCCGTCTCACCCCATCTCGATCTGCCCAGATCAGTGCCTTTACCCAACCCATCGTCTACCCCAAAAAGCCCAACCCGCAGCCTTACCCAGTCACCACATCGACACACAAAACCCATACCGGACCCAATCCCACACCGTGACCCAAACCTGATCAACAACACAAACACCCAACCTGCCCTCTCGCACCTTATGGAAACCCGTGCCTAACACGGATTTTCAAACCTAAAGTCTAATTTAACCTATCCACACAAATCATATCCCCAAAAACAAAAAATTAGCCAAACTAGACTCGAAATTGGAATATGGCCATGTGTGAGATGTTTAATGCTTTAACAAAATAACACACTTGAGATTTGGTTCCTCGACCGGAGGGGGTGAATGTGATTCGATGCATGTGGATTTTTCGTCACAAATACAGAGATAATAGTGACTTAGAAAGGTATAAAGCTAGACTTGTGGCTAATGACACTAATCAACAAGAGGGTATTGATTGTGGTGAGACGTTCAGTCCGGTTGTGAAACCGGCTACCATTCGCACAGTTCTGAGTATTAGTATGGGTAAGCATTGGCCTATTCATCAACTTGATGTGAAGAATGTGTTTCTACATGGTGACCTGAAAGAAACTGTTTATATGCACCAGCCACCTGGGTTTGTCCATTCAGTAGCCCCTCAGTATGTATGCCATCTTCGTAAGTCACTCTATGGTTTGATACATGCCCCTAGAGCGTGGTATGATCGCTTTACACAGTGCATTATGCAAATTGGGTTCGTATGCAGCAAGTATGATAATTCTCTCTTTACTTTTCATTGAGGTAGTACCATTGCTTATTTATTGTTATATGTGGATGACATTGTGCTTAATGCCTCCTCTGATGTGTTGAAAAATGAGATTATTGCACTACTCAAAACCGAATTTGCTATGACTGACTTGGGGAAGTTGAGCTATTTTTTTGGGATATCAGTGACTCGCTCTGCAGATACTACTTTTTTATGTCAGCGCAAATATGCAGAGGAGATAGTGTACAAGGCTAAAATGGCGAACTGCAAGATCATGTACACCCCGGTCCACTCTAAATCAAAGCTTAGTGTTGTTGATGGTAACCCAGTGTCCGATCCCACTCTTTACAGGAGTCTTACAGGTGTATTTCAGTATCTTACTTTCACTAGACCTGACATCGCTTATGTTGTTCAGCAGGCATGCTTATTTATGCATGCCCCTAGGGAGCCTCATTTTACAACCCTTAAACGTATCATTCGATATGTCAAGGGCACACTTAATTATGGATAACACCTATACCCCTCAGCATCGACCAGGTTGTTAGTATATACGGATGCTGATTGGGCAGGTTGTCTGGACATGCGGCGCTCTACCTCCGGCTACTGTGTGTTTTTAGGGGATAATCTCATTTCCTGGTCTGCCAAGAGGCAAGCCACATTATCCCGTTCGAGTACAGAAGCAGAGTATAGAGGAGTTGTAAATGTTGTTGCTGAGATTTGTTGGCTCCGAAACCTTCTCTTGGAGCTTCAGTGTCCCTTACGTAAGGCGTTTGTGGTTTATTGTGATAACATATCTGCCATATATTTATCTCATAATCCGGTTTAGCATCAGCGAGCCAAGCATATTGAGATGGATATACACTTTATTCGTGAGAATGTTGCACTCAGTCATGTTAAGGTGTTGTATGTGCCTTCCTCAAATTAGTACGTGGATATCTTCACGAAAGGTCTTCCTAGACAGCTATTCCTCGACTTCAGATCCAGTCTCAGTGTCTGGCCTCCTCCCGCTCTGACTGAGGGGGTGTATTAACGTGCACATGTCCCATAGAATCCCCAATTCAATCCCACCACCATAATTAGAATATATCTCATATATTATGTAAATATTTAGATCTCTTTCTTTTTGGCCTCCCCCCTCCCGCTCACTCTCTCTCACCTCCTAAATTGTGGGGTCTCTTTCTTGTTGGAAATTTTACTAATGTGGATTGAGTTTATCCCGTCTTTGATGACTTAAACACGTAGGGCCCGCATGTCGGAAACATTATTTCTTCGCACATGCCTAATATACCAAGTGAGTAGATAATGTTAGTGCCAAGTATCATCAAATATCATTATGAAATGAAAGAGATATTAGTACACAAATTAAGGTGTTTGAGATATGAAAAGATGGAGGGTCTTTGGCCAAAATGACAAATCTCCCTCATTGGTAAAATAAGGAAAAATTGAGCAATATATAAGCTCTAAGTTTTAGTAAGGGTTTGAGACCCTAAGGGGTAACCCATGTGTTTAGAAGGGAGAGGACATAGGTGAGCTTGGGTTCGGTGCTAATCTTCACACGCCCGCCGCCCGCCTGTCCCGTCCGATCTGGGCTCGGGTCACAAAGAAAAGAGATATTAGTACACCAATTGTAAATACATACCCACTGGCCAATCCAACTTTCTTTTTTGTCACTGAAATATTAACTATTTATATTTTGGTCCCTAAAGTTTAATGATTCTTGAAGATACCAACAGTCATGATTGTTCAAGAGAACAGAGCACCAACAGTCATGAATGTTTACTTCCACATAAATGTTTTGCCTCCCAATGACTTCTGGCCGCCCTTTCTGGTCCTATATATTGAACAATTCTGTTCAAACAAACAGACAGAGACAGTACGAAACAGAAAGACACAGGAAGAACACAACTCAAACTAGTTTATCTTTCTGTTCTGTTCTTCGTCGAGAACATACACACAGAAAATGAAATACAGAAGGCAGGCAGAAAACATTTCCGCTCTCTTTCTTCAGCAATCTGTTCTTATTCATTATCTTCACTAGAATAAATTGTATTTGCTTTGTACAATTGATTAGTTGTTGTTTTATATTGAGAGACTATTGCCCAATACCGTAAAAGCATTTATATGGGAAAATTTTGTCTTAAAGACAGAGAGCCATCTCTCGACTCAACGTTGTTCTTGTTTAACCTTTCGACTACACTTTAACCCTGTTTTCGTTACCTACAATCCGGTTTTATACCTACAATTTTAAGATAAAATTTGGCTATATTATAAGTGTTTGAAAGAGAGAATTTAAAACAGTGACTATTTTGGATTCATTTTTTGGATAATTCAGACAGTGTAGTCGAAAGAGAGAATTTTCCCATTTGTAATTGTAATGGCTATCTAACGAAATTGGTTCTCAATGGGATGACTAATCTGCCAATTTTGAATATGCCATTATAAGCATATATATGAGAATTTATTCTCAGTGGGGATTTACAATGGTGCTTTACAAAACGAAGTTGGATTGGCCAGTGACCACTACCGAATGAAACCAGAATATAATGTATAAGCAATAGGGAAATGTATCCATATTCTGCAACTGATAATTCTGGAAAGTTAATAATTTAAGAGCAAAGCAATCAAGGTACGATAAAAGAGATAACAATTCTTTGAAGTGTCTAAGGCAACAATTTTGATCTTAATGTGCATCAAACACGATCAACAATCGATCAAGACGAAAGTAGCGACAAATCGGGTTCAACTTTCTTAACTCTACCTTGTGATTCTTATGAATATTTATTTTCATAAATATTAGGGTGGATAATCCACTTGTGATGATCATGACACACATTCTAAATAAGTTTAGGAATAACATATTTGATATGATTCTTATAAGTTTGTTATTCTGTGCCAAAGATAATTATCATGGCATAATTATCTTGCATAAATATCATGTGGATTTACTTTCTAGTTGTGGAATGATATATATATATATATATCGCGTGTGACTGCCTCTGGCGCTGCTCAAGGAACTGTTGTTGTCTCTGCTCCTGACAGTTTCCAAAGCAAACGCCAAGGTAAGGTTCTAGATATCAATTACAACAAGAGAATGAGACTAAAGATGTTGTTCTATCTTACTGCGTTGAGCCTGTCACGATCTCAGACAGAAGATCCTCCCTCTAGTGGGGATGCAACAGACACTCAGTCTAACACAACGACTGAAGTGGGCCAGAATATCCAGGTCTCAAATGACCTGAAGGCCAAGAACAAATGCAAGGCAGAGGCTAGCGTTGTACAAAATGAGGGTTATCCTCCAAATCTTGACGACAAGATTGTGAATTTCTCGGCAGTAGTGCTGGAGTCTAATCTGGTGGAGAATCCAAAGCAATGGTGGATAGACACGTGTGTAACCCGTCACATCTGCTCAGATAAGAGTGAATTCTTCTCTTACTCCCCAGTCACGGGTAAGAAACTATTCATGGGCAACGACACCACCTCTGAAGTGCAAGGGGTTGGAAAGGTTGTCCTCAAAATGACTTCAGGCAAAGAGATCACTCTAAAGGAAATGATGCACGTCCCTGACATCCGCAAGAACTTGGTTTCAGGGCCACTATTGGTCAATTTTAGACTAGTATTTGAGTCCAACAAGTTTGTAATAACTAAGAATGGTATATTTGTAGGAAGAGGGTTCGCGTGTGACGACCTCTTCAAAATGAATGTCATGTCTGTAATCCGTTCATCTAATGAAACGAAGCCTTCCACTTACTTGCTTGAGTCTTCTAATATATAGCATCATAGATTAGGACACGTTAACTACAAATCCATTCAAAAGTTAGTAAAGTTGGAATTGTTGCCTTCCTTCGACATAAATGTGAGGTGTGCGTAGATGCAAAATTAACCAAGTCATCTTTTCATTCAGTCGAAAGAAACACCGCTCCTCTAGAACTTATTCACACGGACATATGTGATTTAAAGTTTGTACAAACTAAAGGGGGGAACAAGTACTTTGTGACTTTCATTGATGATAGTACAAGGTTTTGTTATGTTTACTTGTTAAAAATAAAGATGAAGCCTTTGAAGCGTTTAAACGTTACAAAGCAGAAGTTAAAAATCAACTAAACCTACGGATTAAGGAAATTCGAAGTGATAGAGAGGGAGAATACGTAGCACCGTTTGAAGAATATTATGCTCAATTCGGCATTGTTTATCAAACAATCGCTCTTTACTCGCCTAAGTCTAACGGTATTGCCGAGCGAAAAAACCGCACGTTAAAGGAAATGATAAATGTCTTACTCATCAATTCCGGTTTAGCCCAAAGCATGTGGGGCGAAGCGATTCTTACTGCTAATACAATTCTTAATAGAGTTCCACATAAGCGTAAGGATAAAACTCCATATGAATTATGGAAAGGAAAGAAACCCACTTACAAATATTTGAAAGTGTGGGGTTGTCTGACAAAGGTCGAAGTACCTAAACCAAAGCAGGTCAAAATTGGACCTAAGACTGTAGATATCGTATTCATCGGATATGCAAATAACATTAGTGATTATCGCTTCTTAGTGTATAAGTCGGAGATACCTAATATCCACGAAGGTATGATCATGGAATCAATGAATGTTGAATTCTTTGAAGAGATCTTTCCTAGAAAGGGAAAAGAAATAATTTCGCACAAACGAAGTTATGAACAAAATGCTCAAAGTCAACAAGACTCGTGAGTTTCTAATTATCCGGAACTAGACGTTCCAGATCTACAAGACTCAAAAGTTACTGACTATCCGGAACTTAATATTCCAGACCTACAGAACGTGGGGGTTCCAGAGGTGGAACCAAGACAGAGCAAGAGGGCCAAAAAAGATAAAACTTTTGGTCCAGATTTTCTAACCTATATGGTTGAAAATGAATTGAGGACAATTAAAGAAGCATTGTCAACTCCAAAAGCACCGCTTTGGAAAGAAGCTATAGAAAGGAAAATAGATTCCATTATGCAGAACCATACATGGAAAATGGTTGATCCTCCTCCGGGAAGAAAACCTTTGGGTTGTAAGTGGATACTCAAAATAAAGTACAAAGCAGATGGAACTATTGACAAGTATAAGGTCAGATTAGTAGTCAAAGACTACAGACAAAAAGAAGGCCTCGATTACTTCGACACATACACCCTTGTGTCTAGATTAACGTCCATAAGGGTATTCATAACCATAGCAGCTCTGCATGACCTTGAGATACACCAAATGGATGTTAAGACAGTCTTCCTAAACGGAGATTTGGAAGAGGAAATATACATGGAACAACCCGAGGGGTATGTGATTTCAGGTCAAGAAAAGAAAGTATGTCGACTTGTTAAGTCTCTGTACGGACTCAAACAAGCTCCGAAACAATGGCATGAAAAGTTTGATAATACTTTATTATCAAAAGGTTTCTCCATAAATGAATGTAATAAATGTATCTATATCAAAGGAGACTCGGACTCATTTGTCATGATATGTCTTTACGTAGATGACATGCTCATCACCGGAAGTAGTCTAACCTTGGTCCTGGAAACCAAGAGGATGTTGAAACAGTGTTTTGACATGAAGGATATGGGTTTGCAGATGTGATCTTAGGAATTAAGATTTCTAAGAC
Source organism: Anisodus tanguticus (assembly GCA_034509755.1). Classification (NCBI taxonomy): domain Eukaryota; kingdom Viridiplantae; phylum Streptophyta; class Magnoliopsida; order Solanales; family Solanaceae; genus Anisodus; species Anisodus tanguticus. Next base: position 18,418,115 of record CM067551.1, on the reverse strand, counting down.
ATCTGACGGGCTGATCTTATCTCAATCTCATTACATTGAAGATGTTTTGAGAAAATTTAATGCATTTGACAGTCCCCCTATGAAGTCACCAATGAATATGAATCATAGAATTGATAAAAATCGTGGTGCACCCGTATCCTAAGAGCGATATGCAAAGGTCATTGGCAGTTTAATGTACATTACAAACTACACCCGACCCGATATCACTTATCCAGTCAATAAGTTGGCTAGGTTCACTCGTAATCCTGGAAATGATCACTGGAAAGCGTTAAATCGGATACTATGATATCTGAATATTTGTTGACTTATGGATTACACTATTCTAGATATTCAGTCGTATTGGAAGGATACAGTGATGCAAACTGGATATTGGACATAAAGAACACCAAATTTACCAGTGGGTATGTATTTACAATTGGTGATGGGGCTGTGTCTTGGAAATCATCTAAGCATACATGCATCGCCCGATCCACGATGGAATCGGAGCTTATCGCTTTGGATAAAACAGGAGAAGAAGTTGAATGACTTCACGACTTCTTAGAGGATATCTCTTGTTGGGATAAACCCGTGCCTTCGGTGATGATTCACTCTGACAACCAGTCGGCTTTAGGAAGGGCATGAAGCAATATGTACAATGGCAAGTCTAGACATATTCGTCGGAGGCATAAGACTGTTAGGTAGTTGATCACTACGGTGTCATTTCTATTGATTACGTCAAATCAAATGATAACTTAGCAGATCCTTTAACTAAAGGCCTACCCAAAGATCAAATATTCTGGCTGTCTAGGGGAATGAGCTTAAAACCCAAACAATAAGAATCTTTATGGTGGTAACCCAACCTTACTGATTGGAGATCCTAAGAATTTGGTTCAATGAGAAAACTAAGCTATAGAGGTTTAGTTTAGCGCTTCACTTGAAGTAAGAGCACTTTGGATTATCATTCTTTAAAGAAAGATAACTCCAAAGTCGTTCCCGCGATAGACATTAAGTGCTACATGCATAATGGGTAAAGGATAAGTTTCTAAAACTTTTAATGATTCCTAACACTTGCAAGTGGGGTAGAGGAATATTCCTTATAGGAGATCACTTATTTAAGTGCGAGGACATGCCGCTTCAAATGTACGCACTTAAGAATCCAAGTGTTGTCCATGGCCACAATGGACAAAACAATAAGAAGAAATGAATAATGAAAGTTATTGTATTGATATCATTGTCTTGGTTTACACTAAACACTGACAGTTCAAGACATCGCGTTCACCGCGCAGTAAGTAAATTCGATGGTAATCGACTAAGGAAGGTTCAAAGCCGAAAGCTACCTTTCCTGATGCAATATCTTTCCGCTGAAAGATTGTTGAACTTTGACACACTGTGTGCACCAATTCTCTTTCAAGAGGGGATTGTTGAAAATTTTACTAATGTGGGATTGAGTTTATCTCGTCTTTGATAACTTAAACACGTGGGCCCTGCATGTCAAAAATATTGTTTCTTCGCACATGTCTAATCTACCAAGTGAGTAGATAATATTAGTGCCAATTATCATCAAATTTCATTAAGAAATGAAAGAGATATTGGTACACAAAGTAAGGTGTTTGAGACATGAAAAGATGGAAGGTCTTTGACCAAAATGACAAATCTCCCTCATTGGTAAAATAAGGAAGAATTGAGCAATATATAAGCTCTAAGTTTGAGTAAGGGTTTGGGACCCCAAGGGGTAACCCATGTGTTTAGAAGGGAGAGGACCTAGGTGAGCTTGGGTTCGGGGCTAATCTCCACACGCGCGCCGCCCTCCCGTCCCGTCCGGTCTAGGCTCGGGTCATGGGTCGTGGGTCGTGGGCTGCTGGGTTCTTCCGGAACTTTCTCTTTGGTCACTAAAATGTTAACTATTTACATTTTAGTCCCTGAAGTTTAATGGTTCTTGAAGATACCAAAGCACCATCATGACTGTTTGCTTCCACATAAACGTTTTGCCTCCCAATGACTTTTGGCCTCCGTTTCTGGTACTATATATTGAACACTTCTGTTCAAACAAACAGATAGAGACAGTACGAAACAGAAAGACAGGCAAAACACAACTCAAACTAGTTTATCTTTTTGTTCTGTTCTTCGTCAAGAAGCATACACAGAAAATGAAAATACAGAAAGCAGGCAGAAAACATTTCCGCTCTCTTTCTTCAGCAATCTGTTCTTATTCATTGTCTTCGCTAGAATCAACTGTATTTGCTTTGAACAGTTGATTAGTTGTTGTTTTATCTTGGGAGACTATTGCCCAATATCGTAAAAACATTTATACGGGACAATTTTATCTTAAAGACAGAGAGCCATCTCTCGACTCAACGTTCTTCTTGTTTAACCTTTCGACTACACTTTAACCCCGTTTTCGTTACCTACAATCCGATTTTATACCTACATTTCTCTCTCGTGACTCGTCATCTTTCTCTTCTAGGATTCTCATCTAGAGGAGATAAGCAACTCCATTGTTTTTTATAAGTGCTGGAAAAAGTCTTTTGAACTTTTACTAAACTCAGTTGGAAAAATTATTTTGATCAAATGCTATTAGGGAAAAAAAGGTTTTCATAAACAAAAAAATATTCTCTAATGAAAATTCGTTAAGCATTTCCTTAATCTTTCTAGTGTTTCGTAGAAACTGAAAAAGAATGTGGAAATATTGTTTAATCAAACTTTTTGCCATATGGGACTTCTAATTAAATTTCAAACCCAATTTATGTTTTTGATGGCCATCACAACCTTAAAAATTGTTTGTGGTTCATGCGTGAACAAAGAAGGAAGAGATATTAATAGAATCCGAAAGAACGAACTACATCGATGTTTTTTGGGTCCAGATAAATCACTATATCATTTCCTTTAATTAGCATCCACTGTAATATTTAGGAGAGCTCCAGAAGTATGTCTATTTAATTTCTTGAATTAAGGACGCTTGATAGTTCAATCCTGGGAATTTTAATTTGAGTTTGAAAAATAGGCGTCTTCTCTCAATGTTATGACAGAGACAAAAATAATCCGAAGCCATAGATGGGAATCCTAGAGGAGAGAGATGACGAGAGAAAAAGAGATCCAACAATTTAAAATATGGTGATTATTTGATAACCGGTTAATACAAGTCAAAATTACCTGAATGTGTAAAAAAATCTTACACATGATCAGATTTTCTTTTCCTGTTTGGCCTACATTCGGAAAATTACTGAGATTGATAAAATACAAATCTATTTGCAGCAAAAGTCACTATATTTTTCTAGTATGATCAACTTATAACTTTCGATCGCTTTAGCTTATATTTTTATCACATCATGTGCATTACCTCTATTCTTATGGTCATTGTTTTACATGTTCTATTGAACACTGATAAATTTCTTTACAGCTATTAAAATAATTAAGGATAAAAACGACGTGTTTTCCAGTTTCATATTACTTAGTAAGTAATATTCTTTTGGATTAACAACTTACACCTAGCTAATCATTGGAAATAATATCACGTTAACTAGTAAAGTTTTAAGCTCTATAATTTCATAAGTACTATTTGTTGGGTTACAAGGATTTGCAGGAAACGGAAATTACAAGTAACTGCTTATGTAAGAATTGAAATTACAATTCAACTAGAAAAACTGAAAATTAGAATATAACAACAAAACTGAAAATTAGAATATAACAACAAAACTGAAATTACAATATTTGTTGAACAAGAAGACCGGAAACTGCTTTGATTTTTTGTTGAGTCGAGTGTGACACTCTGTCCTTAAGACAATATTGCCCCGTATGTATCCTTTATACATCCCGGACAATTCGTCTCCCAAGATAAAACAGCAATGGAACAATTGAGCAAAGGAAACTCAAGAGCTACCGTGAAAAATATTGAATAATGAAATGATGCTTGGAAGTTATAAGAAGAACTGATTTTCTGGTTGTATATTTTCGTGTATATCAAGTGTGTTCAACAATGGTGTAAGGGGTGTTTATATAGGTGAGGAAGGGACTGTTTGACTGCCTCCATAACAGCCATTATTAGCCAAATAATGACCATTATGGAGGTAGTAAAGCCACCAAATTAAAGGAGAGAAATACCAACGGATTGGCCATTATAGGAGGTGTAATTCAGCCAAAATAAATGGTTGAATTGAGTGCTGGACGTTTCTGCCGAAATTCTGAATTTCTGGAAACTTCAGGGACCAAACTGTACTTCTGGCTAAGTTCTCTGGCCCAAAAAGATAATATCAGAAGGCCCGTGAGCCCGTGAGCCCGTGACCGGACCGGCGCGCGGCGGCGCGCGTGTGGTCTTTCCTCGAACCGAAGCACATCTAGGTCCTCCCTCCTTTAAACACATGGGATACCCCTTGGGGTCCCAAACTCCAAACCAATTTCGAGTCTTATATACACAACAATTCTTTCTTCCTCTACCGATGAGGGAGAATTGAACACAATACCACACTTTCCATGCTTCAAACACCTCACTTCGTGGACCAACATCTCTTTCATTTCTCAACGAAATTTGACGATTCTTGGCCCTACGGTTATCTACGTACTTAGTAGATCATGCATGTGTGAAGAACCGGATTCTCCAACATACGTAACACTAGTGTTTAAGCCGTTAAAGTTGGTCGGTCGCAACTCCCGCCAAAGGCAAATTTCCAACACTATTTTAACTCTTGAATTGCGCGAGTTAAGTTATTGTGGGGAGAACAACGAAAGGCTTGCAGCTTGGCAGAAAGAACATTTTTAATTGGGGATTAACTTTTAGTGTGGAAAAAGATTTGAACTTATCAGTTATCACTATAAATTTTAAAAGTTAGAGGACTTTTATGTGATAAAAATTTTAAAACTTTTTTATGATAAATTCTAAAATTGGACGATTTTTATGTAGCAAAAAATAGAAAAGTAAATTTTGCATGATAAACTGAAAAGTGGATGGCCATGATAAAATTTACCTCTTTTTATCAAACTTCGGCAAGATGGGATTGACTCAAGCGTCTGTGGAATTATTTTGCTAAAGTCTAGATTCGTGTCCCTTGCCTAGTTGCATTGATTTTTGGTTGAATCCTACTATTGATTGAATTTCTGGCCTTGCACCGATCATCCAATGGACCATGGACTAAACGGCCACTGCCGAAAGGACTATGTCCAGGGGACACCCCCCCCCCCCCCCACAAGGTACATCTCGCGCCTATAGATGAAGATAATCCAAGATATTGCGAATAAGATTGCTCCCTATCTCCTCAGGTAAATGAAGAACAGGATCGTATAATATTGTGAATGCATATTATACTGAAATAGATAATTGGAATGACACAAGAATATAAAAATTAATCATCGAACTATTATACATATTCCAAAGAAAAAATAAAAAGAAGGAAGAGAGGAAGATTCCAGAATTAATCTAAGAAAACAATTAACAAAACAAAGAGACAAGTTCATAACATAGCCCTAATAGAACATTTTCTCTTCTATTTATAACATACTCATGACATACTCCTTTTTAACAAGATCTCAAATATAATTTGCCAACTCCCAAACAAGTACTCCACTATGGTCACATTCATAACATATAAGCTCGTGATACCTACTCAGCAGAGATGGTTTATTGTTACTAGAATAAAACGACCTTTACCAGAGTGCATGCGAAAGATGAAGACATAAACATGTGAAACTCGGAAGTATCTACGTTTGCAAGTGGCTCCATATTCAGTGATCGTAAAATGCTTCCTGAATGGGTATGACCTACAACTAGATCCTGTTTCTGTTGATAATGTAAATCACTAAATGGAGTTGGAATCGCTGCTCCCAAAATGGGCCGCTGCAACGTGCGATTCAAATTTAATCGGGCTTCAATATGAGTACCGGATACTAAATGAAAAATTAATGTAAAATGTCCACTAAATGGACAATGTACGACGGATCAATGACCACACTCGTTGACTCAAAGCAAAACACAAAGAGGAAGGAGAGTTGTAACTAATTTTAATTTTACTCATTAGTCAATAGCTAGTTACGAAAGATTGTTCATGAAGTTTACATTCTTCTCTAACAGTGGACATCAAATTAATTTGAATGTGCCGTTAGAAGTGACTATGAGTTGATTTTGTATTTTGTTACTGACATAAATTCTAGATCCACGTATGAATTTGAATAAATGAAAACAAGCAAGAGATGCTTCTAGTAGGGGTGGCCAGTGGGCCGGGGCGGGGCGGGACGGGATCAGTGGGACGGGCTCTGGCAGGACGGGGGGTGGCCGGGATCGGGATTGGCGGTCTGGGATAGGCGGGACGGGAAGAGGTCCCGTCCCGCCGGAAGAGGGGCCGGGATTTTGGGGGACGGGTCGGGTTGCGGGATTTTGAGGATTTTTTTTAGACACTTAATTTTAAAAAGAAAAATATTTAAACACTTAAATAATTGAACAAGAGTGAATAAAAACATCCCAAGACTGTTTTTGTGCCTCTTATATAATTTAATAGAAATATGATTTTTTTTGTAATACAATTTCAAAATTGCAACTTTGTTTCGTAGTTCAAAAGTTGCAAATCACATAATAAAATTGACATTAAAAAAATTACATAGTTAACCATACTCTTTCTAATTTCCTCACAATCTCTTAAGGATCTTCTGTCGGAATTGAAAGTTGTTGGTCAAATTGTTCGACGTCGCTTCCTGCTCCCTCGGATAAGATTTCGTTGTAGTTGTAGTCATCTACTTCGTTGATCTCTGGTTGACCGCACCTTCTACGCTCCGCTTTAATCCAATATCTAAACAAAACTGCAATCTCCAAGATGTCTCCCGCCAATGAGTGTATGCATTCCTATTTGAAACCTTCCAGTAGAAAAAACGCTTTCCGAAGTTGTTGATGACGCTTGAATATCCAATACATCTCGAGCCATCTTTGCTAGTGTCGGAAATGTCTTCTCATTCTCCCTCTAGTATCTCAGCAAGTCTTCACGTCCACCTGTATTGACAATTGTTTCGTACGGTACAACACCCTGCAAGACATAAACATCAAACTCACTAATTTGTGAAGAAGTTGAACCACTATACATTATATTTCTAAGGCCTTGAATACTTGAGGCAGAAACAACATGTCTTTTATAAGGTTGCAGCAAAGTAGAAGAAGATGGTACAGAAGCCAGTTGATTATTTGTTATATATTCTCACTTCAGTGTGTATGCTAGACGTAACTTCTTTTCTAGTTGGTTCTTTATTTGGGTCTGTTGGACTTGGAGGTGGAAGTATTTCTATACTTTCATAAACCGTTTCAACAAGTGCTTTACAACCGTCTACATTAATAGTCGGATTTAATACATCACCAATAATATAAATAGTGGGAATAGGAAAAAAATATTTTTTAAATTTTATAAATATTTTTTAATAGATGGGAGCGTAAGATGGTTTTTGCATATATTCACTAAGTATCAAAAATATTAGAGTTATATAAAATAACATAGTTGAAATAGTAGGATAATAAATATCAGAAAATTCTTTAATAGCTAGAAAAAATTTCTCTAAAAATCCAATAAGTTTTAAAAAAATTCCCAATCATTATCTACAAGCATATCCCTTGGATTTTGATTATGGGCGTTAAATAATAAAGTTATAGGTCTTCTATACTCGTGAGCAACAAGTAGTTGTTCATACAGAGACTTTCACATAGTCGCTACTTCTTCTAGAATTTTTCTATAAGGTAATCCACAATCATGACAAGTTTTTTATACTCTTCGAGTCTTTGTATTTTATTACCTTTAAAAATAAAGTTTATAGCAAATTGTACTTTATCAAGAATGTTTTCAAAAAGTTTTAGGTCATCCTTTACAACTAAGTTATAAATATGGTAGGTGGAGTGACACAAGATCTGCCATACACATCTTATATAAAAATTATTGGAAAAAGATGGAGTTAATCGAGTTTGTAAAAGGTTTACATCATAATCATTAGAAGTAGCATTATCTAATGTAACATCCATAATTTTATCAGTTATTCCATAATATTCACAAATTTCATGAATATTTCTTGCAATAAATAATTCAGTGTGCCTATCATCAATATATTTATATGTTAAAATAATTTTTACATAGATCAAGTCTGATCTATCCAATGACATGTTACAGTTAAATAATCATTATCGTTAGTACTACGGCCTATATCAGAAGTGATAGTCACTTTGCCATTAAAATGATATAATGCATAACGTAAATACTGTTGATATTCATGTGTAAATTTAAAAACGTCTCTTCTAACAGTTGATCTAGGAAAATCGTTAAAAGCAGAATTATACGTTTTTCTAATGTAATGAATAAAACCAGGAGAGGAAGGAAATGAAAAAGGCAAACCCTCCACTGCAACTAATTTTGCTATATTTTTTCTATCTTTGTGCTTATCGTATTTAGGACCTATAATCCCCCCCTCATTGAGTTAATTCGACCATGTACTTGGTCGGGACACTATGTGAACCTTGTCCCGATTCAAAAGGCATTGTTACACCCAATTTTTCAGTCAGGTATTAGTTATACCTTGTTTTGTGAGTTCTCTATAGAGATGGCAATGGATCCTGGACCCGGTCCGGATCCGGTGGATTCAGATCAGTTTAATAGGATATGGATCTTCAAAATTTGGACCCGACGGATCCGGATCGGACCCGGATCCATTTTTGACGGATCGGATCTGGATCTGGATTTTGTATTTGAGATCCGTATCCGGTCCAGATCCGACCCGTGGATCCATTTTTTATTAAATATATTCATAACCTAGAATGTAATTTTATAAGTATTTTCTTAAAATTGCTAAGCACATCCTTGCAAGTTTAATTCTCAACACAAGTTTAATTTATCCCCGCGTTAATTCAAAAACCAAAAAATAAAGATTAAACTTTGATAATAAAATCAATGTTATATTAGTGAATGACTAACATCTCCATAGACAAGTAGTTAAAATTATATTCACTTCATTTGTGAAGATTCCAAGCACATGCAAGTTCTGCATTGTGAAAATACTAGTCAGCATTTTTCAAAACTATTATCATTGTCCAACATTTTCAATTAATAGCTCACAATAAAAACGAGACAACGAACAAAATATCTCATATGAACATTTCAAAATTGAAACACAGTAAACTGTTAGATAAGTAAAAATCGTTTGTCAGTTTTTTTTTAAAAAAAAATCTTAGCAAGGTTACATTCTTAGCAAGACAATTTTTTTTACATATGGATCCAGATCCGATCCATAGACCCGGTGGATCCGATGGATCCGGATTTGGATATGATTTTTATGGACCGACGGACGGATCCGGATTTGGATTCAGGTATGAAAAACGGATTTGGATCTGGATCTAGTAGGATCCGGTTCAGATCCGATCCGTTGCCATCCCTAGTTCTCTACATGTCTCATTAAACCTCCCGTCCCACCTTGATCTTTTTTGATTTTAAATTTATAAACTTCTTGACAAATTTTACATCTAGCTAGTTGATTATCAATGTCCCTATCAAAAAAATCTCATGCAGGTGATTTTAATTTTCGTTGACTTGGGCCTCGACTCATACTAGGGGGAATATGAGACATTCCAGTTTGAGTTTCAGGCTGAGACTCAGTCTCAGGTAGAGGTAGAGGTGCACTAGTGGATGTGTTATCTAAATTATCTTCTAATTCATTTTTTAAATTAAAGTCTGGTTCAGATGCAGAATATACCTTATGATCTAATGGTATATTAATATTAACATCAAAAAAATCAGTTTCATCTACATGAGTGAAATCATCGTAATTAGGATTACTAGGAGATGCACCCTTACCCATGTTACCCCTAGTACCTCTACTAGAAATAAAGCGTTTAATTCGTTTCATTATAATTATATAAATAAATAATTAAAGACAATGAAATTAAGTACGATAAGTAAAATTAAGTAACAATAATAATTTAAAGAAGGAACGAAGGTACCAAACACCGACGTAACGTCGATGTGTAATCGATGTTGAAAATTAAAACTTTGCTCGATGGATGAACATCAAGCTAGTTGTCAACTTCACTCCCAATTTTTGAACTTTGATATAAATAAGCAAATAAAATAAAATATTTAGTAGGCAATGTAGACTTGTAGAGAGATAGATAGAGATATTAGACAGATGGTAGGAAGATTTGTGAGAAAAATAAAGAGGAAAATGAGGTATTTATAGTTGAGAAATAGGGTTAAAGTGTAAATATAATAACTTAGGGGTTAAAAATAAATATTAAGGGAGTAAAGGGGTTTATGGAGTGGGGGGGGGGGGGTTCGGGACGGGGGGCGGGATGGGGCAGCTCGAGATGGGGGCGGGACGAGCCCTAGTCTCGTCACTAGTTCGAACCCCGCTACCGTTTTTTTAAGAGGGACCGGGGCCGATCGGAGCGGTAAGCGGGATGGGCCGGGTTGGAATCATGCCGACCCGGCCCACTGGACATCCATAGCTTCAAGTAGTGTCACCAAAGGATCCAAGGTCACTCAAACAAATTAATTTTTATAATTAGCTTTATATTTAATGTCCGTACATTTTTTAAATACGTTAATTTTGTTAAGAAACCCAATGCCGCATGATAATATTCAAAAGGCTGTTCGATCTACTTGGAAAGTGCAAGAAATTTCCTTAAACCAAACATTGAGGAGGAAAATGTTCTTTCTAAAAAGTTTAATGTAAGACGGCATGCATTTTTTCAAACGATAGTCCTTTTTAAATTAAATTAAATTAAATAAAGAAGTAATCCAGTATTTATTCATTCTTCTTTTGACCATACTTCTAAAATAACATTTAGTTATTTATAATTATAAAATGTTAGGATTTGTAATATTTTTTATGTAGTTTCAGAAAACGTAAATTTATTTAAATAATTAATAACGTCCAATTTGGTTCGTTAACTTAGATTTTAACTCTCGCATTGAGGGATTTAGTACTTTATTTGGTTGGTTATCTGAACTGGCGATGATTCGATTTTTCACATCGTAATATGTTTCCTATATCCCTTTCCCTACCCCTGTGTAATTAAATTTAAAAGAACACTAATGCCCACTATATACAAAATAATTACTATTTCATGCCCCCGTTACTTTCACATACCAAAACTATTTACCATTTCTACCCATTGTAGCTTTTATAGATTTTTGTCTCTTTTTTCTTCTTTTCTTTTTTATTTCTCTTATTCTTATCTTCTTTTCTTTCTTTTCTTCATTTTTTCTCATTTTTTTTTCTCTTCTCCTTATTTGTTCATTTATTTTTTTCCCACATCATAATATTTTTTAGTTTTTTTCACCATAATCTAATTTCATATTTAATTCTAGCTCCTTTCTCTTTTTTTTTTTTTTTTCTATTTTCTTTCTTTATTTCTTATTTAATTTAATTTTTTAACTCAATAATCTAATTTCATTCACCTTTTTTGTTATTTTTATTTATTCTTCTTTTAAAATTTTTGTTGATTTTCATTTACTTTTTTCTCCCTTTCTAATTTTATTTTCTTCAAATTATTTTTTCTTTAATTTTTAGTTTTCTTCATAATCTAATTCTACGAACCTTTTAACTTCTATTAGTTCAATTTCTTTTTATCAATGAAAAGGATAACTAATATTTTTTTTATTTTTTTCTATATCTCAAAAAATAATCTATTCTAGTATATAGTATATCAAATCAATAGCAGTCGAAGTATATTGTTGCAATATACTATGATATACACATGGTATCACACAAGAATGATGGTTCATTCCTTCAAAAAACACTCGGTCCTCTATGATATCAATATGGTATATATCATATATTGACATAGTATCATAGAGGACTAATGCATTCATTCAAGAAAAATATAACTCAATCCTCTTTGATACCCACATGGTATTATCATATACTGATAAAGTATCATAGAAGGTTGATTAATTCCTTTAAAAAATGCTACACGATCCTCTATGATACCTACATGGTATATCATATACTGATAGAGTATCATGGACGATTAACAACTCATTCCTTTAAGAAAAACACTCAATCCTCTATGATACCATCCTGATATATATCATATACTTATAGGGTATCATAGATGACATATTTATTACAATATGATGCCCATACGGTACATGTCATATACTCACATGGTATCATAAAGGACCGGTTCATTTTTTAAAAGAAAACAATCCTCATTCCTCTATGATACTAACATGATATATATAGATATCATATGCTGATAGGGTATCATAGAAGACTAGTTCATTTCTTCAAAAAATAATATAGCTCAGTCCTCTATGATACCAACATGATATATATCATATACTGATAGTGTATCATAGATGATAAATTCATTCCAACACTACTTACTCCTCTATGATGCCCACATGATATATATTATATACTAACATGGTATCATAGAGAAATGATCCATTTTTGCAAGAAAAACTCAGTCCTCTATGATATCATCCTGGTATATATCATATACTGATAGGGTATCATAGATGACATATTCATTACAATAAGATGCCCATACGGTACATGTCATATACTCACATGGTATCATAAATGCCCGGTTCATTCTTTAAAATAAAACAATCCTCAGTCCTCTATGATACTCACATGATATATATCATATGCTGATAGGGTAATGTCACAACCCAAACCGGAGGGCCGCGACGGGCACTCGGATCCCACCCGCCGGGTACATCCATTCGTACATTTAACATCTAATCGTAATTAATTAAGGACTAAGCCGAAAGAAAATTATGAAAAATCAGGTAACCATCTTATATATACATACCCATACCAAGGCTGACAAGGCCATACAAGACCACTATCCACAGGAAAACTGTCTATAAGCCTCTAGGAGTAGCAACATCAAAGGTCGGGACAGGGCCCCGCCATACCCATATATACAAGCAAAAAATACCGTACAAAAATTAGACCAACACTCCGAACTAGGGGAGTGCTCCAAAAATCCGCTGGATCCGCAATCAACTAACATGAACCGTCACCCTGCCTATGTGAACCTACGGGCATGAAACGCAGCGTCCCCGACAAAAGGGACGTCAGTACGACTGATGTACCGAGTATGTCAGGCATGAATAATATCATAACAGGGATATAACAATAAGCTGAAACAGGAACAACCGACCAACAGTAAATATCTCTGAGGGTCCTAATACATATGCCTAAATGTCATGCACAGTGCGGTATACATATACATCGGCCCCATTATGCATCTTCCTTACCATAACAACCTCTGTGGGCATCATTTCATGTCGGCCTCTTTGGGCATAATATGTCTAAATGTCATGCATAATGCAGTAAATACATATATACTGGCCACACAAGGGCATCTTCCTCCCAATCATATATATATATATATATATATATATAATCAGACATCTTCCTTCATTAAGCCACACAGGCTTTATCATTATCATATCCCAGCTGATCAGGTGGTCTGCGTTTCCCGTTTTTCGTCCCCAATATACGGTCTTGGGTGAAACATGAATGCAATGCAAATGAAAATGCATAAATAACAATAGCACATCCTCGGTGATACAATATCCTTGTACCTTCGGCCAACACTATAAATATCAACATATTTTCTGTATGCCTCAATAAGGACTTAGGAACATATTTAGACATGCTTTTAATATAGGAATCAATAACATGAATATTCTTAACTTCTAGGAGTAGAATAAATTATGGAGCAATATCACGGTTATATTTCGTTACATGGAACATGCCAAAAGAAAGAAATAATTTGCCTTAACATACCTTGATAATAACGGAACCAGTCCCTTTTAATTCTTTTGCTAGCTGGAACGTTTTTCTCCGAACCCAAAAGTGAAATCAAAATTTAAGAGCTTACTGCACTTGCACGATTTTTCCTTACTCAATTTCCTAATACTAACGTGAATTGCTATCTAATACTTAGGATAAAATGCTTATTAAAAGGGGATGTTTGCTGAGACTTTTTGTTGGCTTTCAAGAAATGAATTCTCAAAGCAAATGAGAAGGTTCACTAGAGGAGATGTTAGCGAAATGCAGAACGTTACAAATGATTCCCCCAAAGCCAAGAATATAAACTCCCTTAAAAGATTCCTTAGGCTAGCATTTAATGCTCATAATGATTTATCATCATTTTGTCTTCCACCAATATATCCTACACCCACGCTCACACTTAGTCATTTAGGACTAATTGCTAAAAGATTACACGTACCATACTCTACTAATCTTGTTCCTCATTAATAATTAATCAACTCTACAATTAACTAATTACACACAATTAATTCTAGATCCCACTTCATTTAAATCCTAATAACTTATAAGACCTTCGTATATTCAATGTCATAATTCTTGTAATATGACACTAATCCATAACTTCTTTATGCATACTCCAAATTTATTCTCAATCCCCGCCGTCATATTTTTTACGTCCAAAATTATTTCGGGATCTAATTCTTTTATATTCTAGTCTCTTTATTAGCATACGTAAATATGATCCAAATTTTCTCAATCCTCAGGTCTATTTACATACGCCTAACGATTCAAACCGTAACCCGAAAGTACGGGATGTTACATGTATCATAGAAGACTAGTTCATTTCTTCAAAAAAAAATATAGCTCAGTCCTCTATGATACCAACATGATATATATCATATATAATGATAGTGTATCATAGATGATAGATTCATTCCAACACTACTCACTCCTCTATGATGCCCACACGATATATATTATATACTATCGTAGAGAAATGATCCATTTTGCAAGAAAAACACTCCCCATTCCTCTGTGATACCCACATTCTATGTATCGTATACTAACAAGATATCAAAAAAATTTAGTTTATTACTTAAACAATCCTCTGTGATATCCATATAATATATATCATATACTGATAAGTTATCATAAATGATTGATTCGCTCCTTCAAAAAAAGCTTTTCAGTCCTTTATGAATAACATGATATATATATATATATTGACAATGTATCATAAAGAAAAAATGAATTTTAATAAATAAAACTTGAGCTTACTTTTAATGTTTTATTTTTTATATCATTTTAACAAGATATAAGAATACAAGAAAATAAAGTCATATTTTAGATACAGATAGCTTTTGTTTTTATCTGCAGAAGAGAAAAGATTATAAAAATATATTTTTATTAATTTGAATTTAATTTAGTATGTTTCTTATATTATTATATAAATATATTATTAATCTAAAAGTACTTGGTTAATATTTTTATGTTTGGATTTTTTAATCTTTAAAACGAAGAAGAGAAAATATAAAAAAATAAAGAAAGAATCAAAAAAGAAGAAAATAAACTAACAGTCCTATTCGTCTATCTAATAAACATTGGATAAGCCCTCGAAGCCTCACCCTCCATTCTCTTCTTCTTCATCATTTTTTTTTTGGTGTAGAAATGGCGTCGGTTACTTCCGTTTCTTTGTCGGCGATTCCTCCATCTAGTGTTTCTTCGTGTCGTTCTATTGATACATTTAGGTTCCGTTCCAACTTGTCCTTTGATTCCCTCCATGTTCGATCTTCCACCTCTCGCTTTGTTGTTCATTGCATGTCCACTGCAGCTGCAGGCAAGTTCTCCTTTATCGTAAAAAAGTAAGGCTTATTACATAGTTAGCCCCTTAAACTTTCCAGTATATTTTATTTAGATACTCAAACTAAGTCATGTTCCAATGGATAAAGTGTCTAATGGGAACATTTTATTAGGAATCAAGGTGTTCAATTGAAATAGGGCTTCGTTCGAGTATTAAATGAAATATCCTGACAAATTTAAGGGCTACCAGTGTATTTAGCCAAAAAGTAAATTATATAGTACTAGTTATTTTTTCATCTTTTTCTTTGTTTTAGTTTAGTTCCTCAGCAAGTGTCTCTAGCTAATTGCATGATTGTGTGGAGGTGTGTGTATAATGTTACAATTGCTTAACTAATTTCTTTCTAATACGACGACGTTTAGTCTTTATCTTTCAGCTTTTGATAGGAAATGTGTAATGGCTTAATTTGGATTTAGATACAGTGAAATGCAGATGTTTTCTTGTTGGAATTTCTTGTATGTGATTTGAAGTATTGACAATATTTTACTGTTATATACACGCTACATTCTACTTTATATAACACTAGATGTTTCAAAATGTTTTTACCCTATTCCATTTCTATACAACTTTTAGAATTTTCACGAATTTAAATTCACTGAACTAGTGCTGTTATAGACTTTCGTGTGATTTTCTCGATCAAACTAAGTTCTTAACCGTTAAATTAATATTTGTCTTCAATTATCACTAATACAATTAGATTTTATTAGCTAAAGAAATGATTTAATATACTTTTGTAATGAAGTAATGCAGTATAAATAAAATGACCTTACCTTTTCTAAAAGAATTATCAAATATATATATTAGTCAAATTAACATATTATGTTCATCCAAATGACATCTTATAAAATGGATCAGAGGGAGTACTATTTCTTGCTAGTGAAGATTGAATTAACTTGCCAAAGGAGGAAAAAACATGGGATATTGAACTAACAGAGAAAATGAAGCCTTCTCTGGTTTAATATTTCTGTCTGCATTCATGCAACTATCCATATTTTCTGTATTTACATTTTCTTTAGTCTAATTTCTTTCTGTTTACTTAGTATGTTCTATCTTAGTGATTTTTCAAGTGTTTATTTTATGATGTAATGATGCAGCGTGTTATATTGAATTGTAGTTCCAGATTTGCCAACTGTTGCCGAGACTAAAATGAATTTCTTGACCGCTTATAAGCGTCCAATTCCAACTGTATACAACACAGTGTTACAAGAGCTAATCGTGCAACAACATTTGATAAAGTACAAGAAATCCTACCAATATGATCCAGTCTTTGCGCTTGGTTTCGTTACTGTATATGATCAACTTATGGAGGGCTACCCAAGTGAAGAGGATCGTGATGCCATCTTCAAAGCATATATAGAGGCATTAAAGGAGAATCCTGTGCAATACAGGCATGTTTAATCCATCTCTTGCCACTTTTTGTTGCTTTTTACTCCTCTTTTTGTTTTAAGTCACACAAGTAATTATTTGTAAGTGATAGGCTGCTAGCATCGAGCCTTCCAGTAAGGCGGTTGTCAATAAAATATATGTTTAATTATCATTAAGAGTTTCTTGGAGGATGGAACCAAAACCCAAGATGAACAGGCTTAGCCGTATTATGGAGCTTGAGAAATGCAGGTGTATGATTTCCAAATGAATGAAAGTGCTATTCAGAACAGTCAATTAGTTGTAGAACCCTTGATCAACTTTCATTTACTAAGATGTAGCTATTGTTATCCTTAATCTAACAGTATCTTCCAGGGCTTACGAAGAGGAACCCATGAGTGAATTAATTAAAGTGGCCCCATTCTGAAGTGGATATGTCTATTATAATTTTTCTAACCAAGAGATTACATGGGGTGAGATTGATCAAGCCAAATTATACATTTCTCACACTTTTCCACTTGTAGAGTGTCATGATCCAGTTTAGAGCCATGATTGGCACCCTGTAGGCTCTGACCTGGCTAACGTTACCCATGCCTCAAGACAAAACACAACTTATAGATCAGGTTTCATAACCAAACTTCATACATGCTTGGCAAAACCCAAATATAGTGCAACTACATCTAAGCCTAGTATTTAAAATTCTCAATCATGATTCACCCAAATTGCAAGAATAAGAAATTAGGTTTAATAAAAGACTTGAAGCATAACAATATCTTTATGTACTAGAAATACAATTCCAGTGAGAGTCCCTCATCTTTCTCGTGGTCGCCAAGAGTTTCAGTCTTTATATTTATTTTGTTGAAGAGAATTCAAATATTATTCTAGAGTTTGCTCCATGTACTCCATGAAAAGTTCAGGGGCCGTGACTTAGAAACAGGTGTCTCCTATTTTGTTAAAGAAACCTCATCTAGTGTAAATGCAAATCTTTGCCTTTGGAATGGAGAAGATGTAAGAGGTAAATGTTTAAGAATTAAACCATGTGGCCTATGAATTGAAGCAGATTATATGTCTCTAACGCCTTGAAGAGACAACCACAGCAATATAAAGCCGGGAATAGAAAAAATCCAAGGACCACAATCTTTAATGACCAGAGTTAAGGTGTTAGTTTTTAATTCAAATAGAGACTATCTGATTTTATAATATTAAAGTGTGCCACAAAAGCTCGAGCTTTAGAATTCTTTATTGAAGAGGAAGATGGTAATTTGAGGTGGCTATATTATGCTAAAATGAACCAACCAAGAAAATGCTGAAACCATGCTCCATTTATTTGAAAATTAATAATATGGGAAGATTTTCATTTTTCTTTTAGATATTTCCTGTGTATTACTTTTTAAATATCATGACCATCCAACGAAAGAATGTAAGAACTTTTTGTGGATGTTCTTTTTTTTTTTTACCACATTTGTTATAGTATTGAGTAGTAAATGAAATGTGCACAAATGAGCAAAATGGATATTGATGATTCAGCCGAGTGCCAATAGTTTGGGGTTGAGGCATAGATGTTGTTGATGTTATTGTTGTAGTTGTTATAATCTTGTGTCTAACATTGAGTAGATTTATCAAGCATGTACTTGCTCTAAAACCATTTATTATGATGTATCTTCATGAATGTTTTCCTTTCTGGAGATTCTAACTTTCCCAGTATGTTTATAGAGCTGATGCACAAAAATTAGAAGAATGGGCTCGTACTCAAAATGCCAATACACTAGTTGACTTTTCATCCAAAGATGGAGAAGTTGAAAACATTTTCAAAGATATTGCACAGCGAGCTGGAACCGACGGTTTCTGCTACAGTCGATTATTTGCGGTTGGCCTCTTTCGCCTACTTGAGTTGGCAAATGTAACTGATCCGACCATCTTAGAAAAGGTATATATCATACCGTTCTTCATAGTATATTTTGTATTTTACAATAACTTCTTCTGTGCTTGTCTATGTTTACTTGGATTACCTAAATCATCTAGAAACACCACAAGCACTATGGTTTCTGTAAACATGTAACACTCTGGAAATAGTTATGATCAAGGCGTAAAGGAATTTAGTGTCAGAAAGAAGGTTACACGTGATCAGGAGTTGTAAGCCCATATCCGGGTGAGAAACATATAGTTTCAATTTGCCTTTGCATAGCTAATTAATGGATGCATTAAAGAAAAAACTAACAAAAACAAAAACATATAAGTTTCAAGTATTCATCTCAGACAGAACTCTAAAACTCGGGAAACCTGGTTCAAGTCATAATACTGAAGACACATATTTTCTCTTAGAGCTTCTCAAGAGTTGGGGCTAAATATAGTTTCTGTTCTTGTCTTTTCATTCATCTTTGGGTGCTAGCCTCTATACTTTATTACCGCCACATTTAGAAAATCTACGGTATCATTCTGGTTGATATCAAACAGACAACGGGAATGATCAAAAAGTCCGTTCAGAGAATTAGAGAGTAATTTCAGAAAAAAGGATCATTTCCGTTTTCATACCCCTTTGTGGATACACCTTCTACATTGCCTAGAATTAGACATGACCAGGCCGTTGATTTAGTGATTTTCGCATAGTTTTCTGACATCTGATACCCAATTTCCTGCTCTGCTTTACTCTCACGAAGATTCACACTCCTCTTTCCTTCTCATGAGTCTTAATTGATTTGATATTATGTCTGTTAGTTGCAAAAGGATCAGCAGAAATATTCCTTCATTACTATTTGCTTCAGGTAATCCCCAGCCATTAGCAACAGCATTTTCCTATAGGACAGTTTGCTGATAAAGCCTCCAAACTCTAGTCATCTCTTTGCGCCCTTCCGTGAAAGGTCAGCGGCAAGCTGCTTCTTTTTTCTTTGCATGAAGTCTAAATCCAATTCCCACTGTTTGATGCCAAGAAAGTGCACCATAGAACACTCCGGTTTTCTTAAAAGAGCAGAAGACTCTCTTTCAGCATGTAGATCACTTAAATTTGAGGTTTTGCTCAATATAGTTGGTTATGGATTGCATTTTGGCATGAATACTTTGGTGATGAACTAAATTGATTTTAAAGGGATTATACAGAAAGGCATTGAAGAATTGCAATTTAGATTGGAGGAGTTGACTTGCTTATTTTGGTTTATGATGAAAGAGAGCCACTCTTACTTTTGACACTTCTTAACTGATTCACATTTATATTCCTTTCAGTTACCTTGCCCATTTTTACTGTTTCTCTTTCTTCTTGACATATTTTTTTGTGAAAAAAATGAACATCCATGAGTGCTAGATCACACCAGAAGTAGATGTGAAGCAATAGATTCTTAAGAAAAAAGTGTTTAAAATCTTACATGTTTTTTTTGTAACATGGGGGGTAGGGGAAAGAGAAATGGGGAGGGGATTACAACGTGGGTATTTGAACCCTTACCAACAAGGTGAAAGTTCATATAGCCAGCCACCTGAGCTACTAGATCCCTACAAAAAATCTTACATGGTTGTTTTATGATATAAGGTGAAACTCAGACCTTTTTGTATTGTGTGGACTAAAACTACAATTAACTGTCAGGAACTGTACAATTTAACTTGAAAGAGCATTGGAATCTATATTCCATAAAACATGGTTATGAGGGGAAGTATTAATTCTGGAGTCAAAGGTATCAGTTCTCATGAAAACTGTGAGACAGGGAATTGATGGCACTTGTCATAGAACAAGGAAAAGCTCATGGATTAATGGCCAAAACTGTAAAATAAGAACTCTGTGTTATCGTCTCTGCAAGTTTCTTTATTGGATTTAACCTGTCCATGATACCCCCTGTAATTGTACCAGAAATATCAGAAGTTCTACTATCTTTCTCAGTCACTATAAATCATCGGCCAATGCTAGCTAACGTTCCTTGATTAATCTTACGAATCAACAAATGAGTGATTGTTAGATGATGATCTTCACAAACAGTTACATCCATCATAAAAAAAGGGAACAAAGGGAACAAAGAAAAGCTCAAATCATTTTTCTAATATACAACATTTTAGTCCATTAAGATGAAATTTGATGTGTCTCTGATCGAAAAGCAACCAAATTCCTTAATAGCGCCCATAGTTTGGCTTCCTCCCATGAGACTTGTTTTGTCTCTTAACTTGCACGAGAAAGTAAAAGGTTTCAGTTAACCCTTTATATGAAAAAGAGGATTAAATTGCCTGTACTTTAACATAACTGCTTTTTTTCTTCATGAAAATGCTGTATAACAAGAAGGCTAATATGAAGACTCTCCTTTAGTTAGAGTTCCTTCTTTGTGCTCTACTCTTCATATGAGCTCTTTGGTGGTTAGGGTAGTTTTCAAGAGATTCGTGCTAGTAAGCAAAAAGAATAAAACAAATTTAACTCCAATAATCATGAGTTTATTTTCCATAAAAACACTTGCTTGGATAGTTGAATGAGATAACAATGGGCTTGCTTATGATCGGAGTAAATAGTGTAGCAGGTCCCCTGAATGTTCACATATAGACATCCCACCCTTTTTAGATGTTTATGCTCATATATTTCCTACACACTTGAACGAGAATATTGTTGTTGACTTATGAAATTGGCATGACAGCTTTGTGCTGCACTGAATGTAAATAAGAAAAGTGTTGATCGGGACCTTGACGTTTATCGCAATTTGCTCTCCAAGCTGGTTCAGGCTAAAGAGCTGTTGAAGGAATACGTGGAAAGGTTAGAGTTCTTTCTTGGTTCGACACTCTTCCGTATCCTTTCTCTTAACTTTTTCAAAAACCTTCTCAGCTGGTTTTTTCTGTAGCATGCTTTTTGGATAAGCCCTAACAAGGTTTTGTTCATCATAATCTGCTGAAATCCATGATTGTTTTCTTATTTTTGCCCTACTTATACACCCCCACCCCGAGGAAAAAACTCTTGTTTTTGCCCCCATTGTTTCCCTTTCTCTCCATCTTTTACGTTCTTCACATGTATTTTGGTATATCAAGACCTTGTCTGGTGAAAATACCTTTACCATTTTATCTCAATTTTATAATGTGTGTTGTTTAGGGAGAAGAAAAAGAGAGGAGAAAGGGAAAGTCAGAAGGCCAATGAGACTGTGACAAAATGCTTGGGAGACTATCAATACGCCGGGAGGTAAGGCAAAGATCATTTTGTCCTCCTGCTTGGACTTCATTGACTTGTTCGTTATGGAACAGTCCATGTATTATAGAGCTCAGTCTCCAAAGCTCAGGCAAGTTATATTAGAAGATCAAAGTTACGTTGAATGTTTTTTTTACTACAGTAATTGAGATATACAGCCATGTTCATTATTTTCTGGTTAACAGAATACCTTTATTGTTGTTACTATCTCTAAATTATTTGTAGATAAAGCCTCTATGTAGTGACAAAAATCAAAGATTTGCTCAGCAGTCGTGCTATCTCATTTCCTTTGGTTCTGACCAGAGTGCTGATAAACTGAGATGAACTCTGCTGTAAAAATTCACTATGTAGATATAGCTCTTCAAGTGGGTGGTGGTGAGTATTCAGACTTAACAGAAAGTTCGTAAATGTAAAAAAACAGTAAGATATTCACAATCTTATTAAATCTTGAAATACGGCTTACTTCAAAATGAAACATTTTTTCACTATTCCCATTTTCAGTGATATAGAAATTTCCCATGACTAATTGCCACTAAAATATGTGGTCATATGCAGGTGAGGACTGGTAAAGTGCTTGAGGTTTATAACAAATTACCATATTCAAAGTTTTTAACATTTCCTTGGATCCGTCTGTCATTTGTTGAGTGTTCTCTATTATCAGTATTCTCCAGTGAACTCCGAGGACTCGACATTCCTAATCTGGTCACGTTTGGTAGAGAATGCAAGTTTAAAAGCCAAATAATACTCTTCTTAAATAAAATTAGTTCTTAAAAGGCAATAATGATGATTTCAAGCGTCTCCTTTATCATACACCAAATCACTGAACTTGCTCCTTTACACCAATTGATCACGAAATTTTCTATACAAAATCTCTAAAATATCCATGTCTATAAATTCGATGTGGAGCCTCATTTTGTCTATATACAACAAATGGAATCTAGAGGTAGTAGAAAAACAAAGAGAAATTATGCAATTAACTGAGACTAGAAACATCAACCTCGTCTGGAATTTTGAAGGTGTCTGCTGCACCAAATTTCTTCCGTTCTTCATCGACCGAATTTTCTTCATCACTATCAACCTCATCAGCCTCATGATTGAATTGACTTGAGGGATCATGTATACTTTTGGCTCTGCAGTCATGTGTAGAAAGCATCTTAACTTGGCCCAGATGAGAAATTTCTACCACAACGGTGCCATCATTCTCAGGTAGGGGCTGCTTCCATGGTTCCCCATCAATCCGCATAAATGTATGGTCAGCTGCACCTTTGTGAAACTCAAACCGGATTCGATGTGCCTACGAATAGGGAAACCGTAGAGGAAATAAGCAGCTAACTTTTCAGCATAAATAGTGGGTGAGATTATAACTACACATAAAATCTGTGGGAGATAAAAACACGGCATGAAGAGGGATCGAAACAGCGGTTTCAGAAAAGATCTAACAAGATGACCACTTCCGAAGAAACAGGTCATGGTGGATATTTTATTTTCTCAGGGCAATAAGCAATAATTTAGACAAATGCTGCAACTATATTTTACTTTATTCCAAAAAAATTATGGGTCTTATTTGTTCAATGTTTTATCTTTTTCTGGATAACTCTATCGGCTCAAAGTTTTTATCCTTCTTGCAATACAAAGACAATCACTAGTAGAAACAGAACTTCTCATTGGTCGATGAGACACATATACACGCAAATATTTGTAATAACCACAATTTATGCCTAACCTGGGCAAGACGTGTCCCATGTCCTTTTGGAGCAAGAAGGACCAATCCGTGCCAAGCATCTCTGAATCCAACAACCTCAAGAAGGCCATCGTCTACAAATGGAGGAGTCAAGTCCCTCTGTCCAATTAAGAAACATATGCACGTTAGTATAACTACAAAAGAATAAGAAGACTTCAAGAACACTGATCGGGACAGAAATGAAAACTAAAGCCATAATAACACTTGGGAAACAGAAAAAAGGTAGATTTTGGGAAGAATCTTGTTTGGAAATTGGAATACATACATATCGGCGTTTATTGCTATTTGGTGTTCCCCAGGGGTTTAGTCCACCGGAAAAGCTAGGCAAGTTGAGGCATACGATTGACCTGACACTGCATTTACAATTGGACAACAAAAAAGAAAGTTAAAACTCATAGGTAGTTCTTTAGTAACCAACTTAATCCACCCATTATCTAAGGTTCCAACACGACAAGTAACTAATAATACCTGGGAGGGATCTGAAGGTCTTGCCATTCACCCTGCTTTTTCATTATCTTGACCTTGGTCAATTGAGCTATGTTCCTGCAGTAAACCAAAATTAGCAGACAGCAGAGACCAGTAAATTCTCGTAAGTTGTACCATCATAAGAGATGATCATAAAATATTCAACCCGGAAGTGATCAACTTGAACATCTTATGACAGGAAACATTCTTATTCTCCTCAAGGTTTTGTTCAAATTTATACTCGCTACTTTGGCACAAATTATAAACGGGAAAAATGCTGGATAGAAACTAATGACAGCTGCAGAATTTGTAGTTATGTTTTTCTATCCTAAGTAATTGACATGGTTTACCGGGCAAGGGTAATAATGCAAGAGTTCGTGTCTTCCCACATTGACATGCATGCATGTAGGAACAATCAACTTGCGCAAATTTAGTTTAGAAATTGCTAACAGATTGGCTAATTATTATGTTGACAAACTACTCTACTGTGTTTTGAAAAAACGAGATAATTTGAAGAGATTACACTAATTTTAGGATGGACTAAAAAGAAAAGACATTTAAATCAGGAAAAGGGAGCATCTCACTAAGTTACCAAGAGCAATCATCAAGATCTCCACATTTTTCATGTTTCCGGCAAGAAGACAGAAAATTTACGTGGCTATTTAGAGTCGGCACATAAGAGCAAAGTACCATACACTGATGGAACAGATATAAAAAGTTAGTGCATAAAAACTACACTGCAGACTAACCTCGAAGAAGGATGAACGAAGGGGGCAAAGAACCATCCTTGTGTACATCCTAGCTTTAAATATGAACTCTATGGAGCAAGAAAAAATAGCATTAGGCATCCTTCAAATATTATTTACTCTAAAGCAATAATTAATTTCAGGTAATTCGAATCATTTACAGAAGGTTAAGAGATGCTAGAACACTACCTCAAGAAAAAAAAAGGCAAAATTACTTCATTTGAGCTAGGATAGAGAAACCACGAATTCCATTTAGCTAGTAAATGCCAAGAAAAAATCTAACATGGTATTATATGGCAATTATATAAATGGTCATGTGTAATAATAATTGTTAATTGGTCCATATATAAACACCCCACCCCTCCAAACACTACTCGGGAGCCTAACTGTGGCATTTCTCACTTTGCTTCGCCACTGACTCGAAATCCAATTTTATGGGTCGAGGGTCCTTAACACCTTAGGGACCGATTCACTCTGCGTAGATTGACTGAACGCAGAAAACGGGACTATCCCTCATTTATCTTGAGCACCAGTCACTGAAAGTTGTTTTATTGTACATCATTATCATTATAGCGAGATAAAAGAAGTAGACTGGTAGAACATGTCCTTAATTACGTAACAAAAAGTGAAAGTTTAGTCATCCTAGTCACTTTGGACATCTGCTTATTGATGTTAATGGTCACCTATGGAATACACAGGCATGAGGTTCTAACAGAATTGAGATTCATCCACCTATGGAGCAAACATTATCCTAAAAGGTATTAATTCAAACCGATGAACCTCCTAGAAACGATGTTTCCCCCAAATTAAGGCAAAGTGCTAAATATAGTTCCCATCCAAAATAGTTCCGGTCACTCCTAGAGACGAAGTTCTCCCCAAATACTTAAACCATCCTTCTGTTTTTTCCTGTTTATGAAAAAACTTTCAGAGTATGCAAATGTTCCCTCCTAATCATATGTCAATTATCTCTTAAGAAATATCAAGCATAATCTAATGGCTTAGAAGCCACATTGATAGAGATACCAAGCAATGACAACTATTGATGTGGGTCTCCTGAAGCATGTACCACCCTTAGATAAGGGTGCACACCAGATTTACGACATTAATTCACAGGGAAAGCATTAGAAAAGCAGAGATTCCGTTAAATAGTTTCTAAAGCCATAAGCAATCTAAGAAGGAAAATGCATAACAATGAGCTAAACAACATACCACTAGTAGGAAAAGCACCATCTATCTTAGTCTTTTCACAGATGCTCCTGTATCCTAATAAGCATAATATCACCTACTTCCCTCTGTCAACATATTTAAGAGAAGGAAAAATAAAACCAACTATGATGGACCTTAATCAGTTTCTTAAGCTTTTCTTCTTCCAATCACCCATATTTCTAGCAATATGACTTCAAAACCAACCCATACCCATATTTATTGAAACATTAGCCTAGTAGACAACTTTAGAAGTGTTTTAAGCTTCAAGGCTGCAATTGTGCCTGTTAGTTTGAGGGAGATGTGGATAAACAAATTAAAACACAATAAGAAGCATTTGAAGCTTATCTCTATATGCTGAACTAGAGGACAAAGGCGGGGATAATAAGTTGTTCAGGCTAGCCAAGGCGAGCAGGGGAGGGCACGTGATTTGGATCAAGTGAAGTGCATCAAGGACGAGGATGGAAAAGTATTGATGGATGAAGCTCTCATTAGACGGAGATGGCAGTCATACTTTCATAAGCTCTTGAACGAAGGAGGGGACAGGGACATTGTGTTGGGAGATTTGGAGCATTTCAAGAGGCGTCGCGATTTTGGGTATTGTAGGAGTATTAAGGTTGAGGAGGTTAAGGGTGTTGTTCGTAGGATGCACGGGGGAAGAGCCATCGGACCTGACGAGATTTTTGGACTGCTGTTTTCAAAAGAAACTATCTGTCATTACACGATGGGTAAGGTGTGGAGTTACACTCTAAAGACAAATTCACTAGATTATTCCTGAATTTTTTTGAAAGAACGCAGGCACGATAGTTTGGAGTGGCTGACTAGGTTGTTTAATGTCATCTTTAAGAAGGCGAGGATGCCCGAAAAATGGAGGTCGAGTGTAATGATTCCTTTATACAAGAACAAATGCGATTCTAGAGTTGCAACAACTATAGAGGTATCAAGCTGCTAAGCCATACTATGAAAGTGTGGGAAAGGGTAGTGGAGATGAGGGTGAGGATAGGCGTGTCTATTTCAGAGTACCAGTTCGTATTCATGCCGAGGCGCTCAACTACAGAAGTCATTCATCTTGTAAGGAGAGCAGTATAAGGAGAGGAAGAGGGACTTACACATGATATTCACGACCTAGAAAAGGCTTACGACAAAGTTCCAAGGGAAGTACTATAGAGATGCTTGGACGCTAGATGTGTGCATGTAGTGTACATTAGCGCGATCAAGGACATGTATGATAGAGCAAAAATCAGGGTAAGGACAGTCGTAGGAGACTCGGAGCACTTTCCAATTGTGATGGGTTGCATCAAGGATCAACTCTTAGCCCATTATTATTTGCCTTAGTGATGGATGGATTGACGCGACAAATTCTAGGTGAGGTGCCATAATGTATGCTTTTCGCGGATGACATAGTCTTGATCGACGAGACTCGCAGCGGAGTTAACGCCAAGTTGGAGGATTGGAGACAAACTCTGGAGTCTAAAGGGTTCAAGTTTAGTAGGACCAAGACAGAGTACTTAGAGTGCAAGTTCAGTGACGCACCACATGAGGCTGGCGTGGAAGTGACGCTTGGTACCCAAGCCATCCCGAAGAAAAGTAGTTTCAAGTATCTTGAGTCTATTATACAAGGCAACAGGGAGATTGATTATGATGCCACACATCGTATTGGTGCAAGGTGGATGAATTAGAGGCTCGCTTCCGGAGTGCTATGTGATAAGAAGGTGTCACCAAAATTTAAGGGCAAGTTCTACAAAGTGGTGGTTAGACTGACCAATCAATAATCACCAAATGGCTTCATGTTGCCTTGCAGTCTTCGGCAATCCAGAGACAAAGTCCATGGCTATCTCGTCCCACTTCCACTGTGCTATCTAAACTGGCTGTAAGGGTCCTGCTGGTCTCTGGTGCTCAGCCTTAACCAGCTGGCACACTAAGCATTTAGCCACATACTTAGCGACATCCCTCTTCATACCTTTCCACCAATAGTGTGGGCGGATCGTCCTGTACATCTTCGTGCTCCCTGGGTGCAGGAAAAAAAGTGATCTATGCGCCTCCTCCAAGATATCATGGCACTGGTCACTGTCCTGAGGAACACATACTCGTCCCCGGAATAGAAGTGTGCCATCCTGGCGAAGGTTCAACTCCTTCTGTGTCATCAAGTACTCAAGCTCTTATGATTCGTAAAGATCTGGCACTTCCCCCCATATAAGTAATGTCACCATATCTGAAAAGCGAAGATAATAGTATGTTGTATGGGGCGTAGTGTTGGCTAGTTAAGATCTCTCACGTTCAAAAGTTGAAAGTTGCGGAGATGAGAATGTTGCGGAGATGAGAATGTTGCGATGGATGTGTGGGCACACTAGGAGAGATATGATTAGGAATGAGGCTATCCGGGACAAGGTCGGAGTGGCCTCGGTGGAGGACAAGATGCGGGAAGCGAGACTGAGATGGTTTGGGCATGTGAAGAGGAGAGACACAGATGCCCCAGTGCAGAGGTGTGAGAGATTGACTATGGACAGTTTCGGAAAAAGTAGGGGTAGACCGAAGAAGTATTGGGGTGAGGTGATTAGACAAGACATGACGCAGTTACAACTTAGCGAGGACATGACCTTAGATAGGAGGCTATGGATGATCTAGATTAAGGTAGAAGGCTAGTAGGTAGTCTCACTTATCCTTTCATATTAGTAGTCGCAATATTGCTCTATAGTTTCTTCTGCTACTATATGGTATTTCTGGTACTTTGACTATCCTATTTTATCTGTGGTAGTTATTGTCCCTTTTTCAAACTGCTTTATCATGGCTTAATCGCTTTCATTATTTTCATTTCCATACCGCTTTGAAGTTTTTGTCCTTAACTGACCTCTTTTTATGCTTTCTCTTGAGCCGAGGATCTTTCGGAAACAACCTCCCTACCTTGGCAGGAGTAAGGTCTGCGTACACTCTACCCTCTCCAGACCCCACGTTGTGCGATTTCACTGGGTATGTTGTTCTTGTAGAAGCTTATCTGAGGAACAGGGGGAGTAACACGTTTTGCATAGTATTTATATAGATAGCACGTGGATTACTTGGTTTACACAAGGACATCATAAATTAAGTTTTATAGGAGGGTCTACGGCACATAAATCAAGACAAAAGCGGCACATTTTGTAGTTTTCTTTGATGTATCTTTATGTTCTGGTCTGTCTCAACAGCAAGGGATGTAAAGCTGGAGTTCCATTAACTCAAACTTCGAAGGAATTTCACTTTTGGCCTTCTGTGTGAGAGAACAGAACCTATTAAGAACTCACAAGATAATTTGGAACACCGAGAATCTTGACCCCTGCTGTCATGAACCCAACCCTACATCTTCAACTTATCTGTTTTGTCACAACAGTCATTTAATTGAGAGTAAATTTCTTTTCTTCTTGATAGAACAAAACAAAAGGTTCAAAAGCACAAGACTAGGACAATTAACTTCAGGTTGATATGCAAAGATTCTGAGAAATAAAACAAAGAGAAGCTGTATCATCTTAAGTTTTGTCATTCACTAGACTACCTGATTGACAAGTTGGTTTTTGAATTTGTCAGGATTCATTTTTCGCTCTGAGTGAAATGCATAAGATACTTGTGCATCCATCCCTGTTAACAGAGAATTCCTGTTAGATGTAGGTTAAGACATAAACCCAGAGACATTTCGTTTTTGTCTATGGGAATTGTATGTTCCTAGCCGTCGTAATATTGTCATCCACGAAAATCAATTACTAATGCAGGCTTTTACAACAAATTAAGTCTTGCTTCTAGTAAATATCTACTGAGTCGATTACACTGACCTTCTTTCAAGTTGCCATAATTTAGAGGACCTCCTTTCTGTTTCTTTGTTTTTTCTTTAGAATTTAAACTATGAAATGAAATGGATGACTGAAACTATCTCTAGAATGAAATTACTTGACTCAAATTTAATACAAGAATTAAGATAAGGAAAATATGGTTATTTTAAACACTTTGGTATGCCAATTAACTCAGAACTAAAAGGCAAACCAAGAATTGACATACAGAAGGAAAAAATTAAGAGACCAAACTCCATAGAAGGTTTTTATATCAATCATTTGCGCCTCAATTCCTAACTAGTTGGGGTGGGCTAAATAAATCCCTATTGATTCCACTTAACAGGCTCATTTCATTCCAAATTCGTCTTTTCAAGGCATTAGACAGTTTCCAAAACTAGAGGTTCTAAATCGCACATTTTACTTGGACCTCATCTAAGTGTAACAACAACTAAGCCTTAATTCCAACTATTGGTATAGCCTATATGAATGCTTTGCTTCCATTGTGTTCCTAGGTCTGCTACCTAGAGATTGTATATATTTAGAAACAACTTTCTTTCATATAATTTTAAGTCTATCTCATCTTCTTTCCTTCATATACAAATCAGTATACAATAACATTCAAAAAGATCTTGAACTACTAACTTATTGCCTTGGATGCTTTGATAGTTGATATAAAAGATAATCATTTCATATAGGTATTGATTATCACATCCTACTCTATTCTGTTTGATATTACTAATCTGGCCTGACAAAAATGAAGAAGTTAAATGACTACAGAGAATTTAATTCCTAATCAGAAGAACATGCACTTACCCATGCTGAAGTAATTCCAGAAACCTCCACGGAATGTATGGAAACCTTCCTGCATGGTATCAGGTAAAAAGAGGAAATAAGTTATCCACGGGTACCACTTTGAAACAGACCAAGCTAAGAAAATTGTAACTTGCAAAAGTCCAGAAATTACGCATGCACACTGATACACATGCATACTGATAGACATATCCATATGTTCACTTTTCATTCTTAATAGATGTGAATGTATTTGAAAATGGAAATCTTACCCGAACATGCCCCAACCTTTGTAAATATACAAGGAAACTCCTTTGTAAAGTAGTAGATGTACTTAATGCAGAAGCTGATACTTGTAAAAGATACTGATTCTTTTACATATGTTTTACTCTTTCAAATAGCACTCAAATCAGAATGCTGATATCTGCAATTCTCTTTTCTCATTAGAATATTATGCTTGAACAACTTGCTGCAATGAGACTCTGTACTCCAAGCCATTAACAATAATGGTATCCCCATCCTTTTTTCCAATTTGAAACTCATGTACCTTTATATATTTGTAAAGTGCTGAAAGCCAAATATTATATCAACTCCAATTATTGTTCAAGGTTTTCGCAACACAACTCAACCAAGTTTTTACAATACAGTGATTTTTTGGTATATCTTTCTCTCAAAGCAAGAAAACTCATGCTGTAGAATATTCTTTAAAATCAATGCTATTGTTGAAAGCCAAGACTATCATAAAAATAATGAATAAATTATTTGCAATAATTATGTTATAATATCTTGGAATCCTATCCATGTACTCCTATATAAAGGTGCCTCTGTTGGATTTTATTAACGGCCAATTTCATTAACAGAAGACTTAAAGCTGACACCTATATTTATTATGAAGCAGGACTTTACAGAAGCAGAACCAGGTTTTTTATACAATCAGAAAAGACGTATAACACAACAAAGAAAGAAAAAATGAATACAAGCGGCCAAGATCTTATGCAGATACAAAAGATGGAGTTAAACTATATTTAAGTGTGTTATTCATGTTAGAGAAGACAAAATTTCTTTATACACGAAAACATTAATAGATAAGGATGTCTTACCACATTCAGTTCATCAGATGGAGAAACACGGTGAAAGGCATGCAAAGAATGAGGCAATTCCAGAGGTGCAATAGGATCACAAGAACCACCTTTTGGTGCTCTCATCCTCATAAGAATGTGCCAACTGCATAAAGCGAATTCTTTAATACTAGTTGGTTGAGAATGAGCAGTATGATGCACCGATTTTACTATGAAATAACACTACTCCTATAATACTTCAAGAAGTGTGTGCAATCGAGGTTACCATACTAAGAGTATAGGATATAACAACGACAGAAAATTTCCCAAAACTTGAACTTCCAAATGTTCTGGAAGAGTTTATTTTGGTTGTGTACAATAACAAAAAAGGCCTTTAAATCGACACTAAAATTTGTCTTCATGTTAAGATAGGTCAGTTATCATTTTATCACAAGAAATAGAATATGCAGAAATCAGTTCCCTTTACCAACATTGGATGCAAAGCAAGAAAAATTGATGTATATAGCAATCTTTTCTTCACTGCAGTTTAGATTATGAACCAGTAAAAAGATGGAGAGATCGCACTTTAAGAGCACCTTATGCTGTTCCAACTCTCTTTATACAATATTCCTTGACTTAGCTAACAACAACAACAACATATCCAGTATAATCCCACAAGTGGGGTTTGGGGAGGGTAGAGTGTACGCAGACCAGAAAAATATTGTCCAATTTCCTTGAAAAGATAGATCTTTAAGGAAGATCCACATAGTATTACAGAAAAAAATATAGTTCATTGGGCCCATTTTCGCATTTGCTGTTAAATTTTATATCTTTACTTTTGATTCAAGAAAAATTATAACAGTATATAGTGAAATGGGACCCCTAATGTCTGCACTTAAATTAACTATATATTACAAGCTCTCATCTCTTTAAAGTAAAAACAAGATATTCGATTTAAGATAGACGATACATTCAGCTTGTACCACTGCCAAGAAGTTTGAAGAAGAGTTAAAACTTGATCATCAAGGGATCAAAAATAAATTGAGAATATCTCAGACAGGCCACAATATCATATATATAAAAAAACAAGCAGTTCGATACACTAAGCTCCCGCTATGCGCGGGGTCCGGGAAGGGCCGGACCACAACGGTCTATTGTACGCAACCTTACCTTGCATTTTTGCAAGAGGTTGTTTCCACGGCTTGAACTCATGACCTCCTGGTCACATGGCAGCAACTTTACCAGTTACCACAATATCATATATGAACCAACAAAATAACCTGTCCATCTTCATTTCTTTTGCATTCATTACTTGCTTCAAAAATGAGATGACGGAGTTAAGGTCGGTCCCTGGATTCTTCTTTCCCTGTCAATCACCAAAACTGCATATCACATAAAGTATCTTTCTAAAACTTAAGGCACACTAATGTACTATAGAAAACAAAAGACTTTTACTCTAGCTGCTAAATGAACATGTTTATGAGCAATTTTTTTCTATGCACAGATTCCATGTTGTTTATAGATAATTTCAACATATAATGAGAAAAACTAGGAAACAAATTGCACAGAGAGACACCACGCAAGCAAGCTGAGAGCTTAAGCACCACTAGATTGAGAGCTACTGTTTACAGGAAAATATATCCTTCACAAATCTAGTGAGTCAACGGTTGCTGCCACAGATCCATACCCAGCCAAAAGCAAATGGAAGGTTATTCCCAGTTCCCAAAGGCACTGTTGCAATTGGAGGTGGCTGAGATAGTTTGAGATCAGATACAACTCCGAGAAGCCAGCCAGCTGTACCATCTCCACCTGCGACCTAACATATAATTCAACGTCAGTACTTTATGCTGGAAAATAATCATCTGGCCTCTGGTGAAGTTATGAGAAAACCTGTTACAATCATGACCAACTCAAAGAATTCAACTCACGATTATTCTCATTCTCTCTTCAATTTTGGCGGCAAACTGATCACCAATACTCTTGAGCCTTTCTATATTCAAATACAGTCTACGTAAAACACTATCAGGAGCTTCTTCTCCCAAATCAAAAACCTGAAAAGTTATGTACACCTCTATGAGTACCGGGCAAGGAAAACCGGTCTTCAATCAATAACAGTTCAGGAATATGGTCTGAAACATAAATGAGAAAGTACTATATAGAAGAGAAAAATATATATCATGTTCACAGTCAGATACCTTTTTGACTCTCGTTCTTATTTGTTTTGCCTATGTGAATCAAGGTAAACAGCTTAAGTACCTGATATTTGTTAAGAAGATGGCGAAATGTACGAAGAAGTTCTCCTCCAAGTTGACCTCCGCTTTTAGAGTTAATGAACACTAACACAGGGCATGTAGGTACATCAGGTAAACGTATACTGTTGCTGGAAGCACCTGGCGCAAGTATATAGGTAGGAATATAGAAGTCTCTATGGATGTTGTTACTGATCACGGACTCAGAATCCGCCATTAACTCTAACTGCAGCCACATTAACAAATCAATTACTCAAAAATAAGCAAAAACTCAAAAAAATTACGCACAAACACAAATATGGCGAAAATGAAGGACGAATAACTTTAAACACACAGAATTATGGAAATTACTCTGTTCAAAGGCCGTAAGAGGATTTTCAACAAATATGTATCTTGCAGAAAACACTGATTCCTCATATCGATTAGTCAAACTTCTTCATACATTTACATTCAAAAACACAATCAGTCGCCTAATCGAAGTTGACATTCACTTTAACTTTGATAAACCGAAATTCGCATACATTTACATCCAGAACATAATCAATCGCCTAAACGAAGTTAACATTCACTTTAACTTTAATAAACCGAAATTCGCATACATTTCTACACGCAATTGCTATTCAAAAAAAACGACGATCAACAAGGAATTCAAATAGATTGACCTCGAGCGAATTCGATTAAATTAAACGTTGCTTTACGATTCAAACAGTAAAAGAATAAAGCAAAGCGACGGAATTCAATTCGAATGAGAATCAACAGAATAAACAGAAGATTTACCTGAGAAAGAAAGGTATATGGATTATCCTTACGTATGCAGATATTCGGCGGAATCAGAAACAAAAAGCGTACGTCAACAGTAAAGGACTTTGCGATATTCGGATCTATAAAGGAGACGGAATGAAAGGGAAAACGCGTGAATTGACTGATTCAGTTGAACTTTCTAAGATCACATGGTTTATAAGATACTCATGAGTAGCAGCCTTAAACTTAATGGAATAATTTAAAGGAACGAAAAATTGATAATGATAGGAGACATTAATGACTTTTAGGAGTCTACATGCCCTATTGTATGGTGATGAAATTGTAAAGGTGCTTTCCTTTTTGCTGGTTAGTTGGCTGCATTTTGACATTTCCCACTGCCCTTTTTGGTTCTTTGTATTCACTAATTGTATGCTAGTTCTGTTGAGAGTTTTTCTTGTTTCCAACGCGCCAAGGAAAAAAAGGATAGTGGAACTTGGAGACAAATGAGAATCTTAATAAAGCGTTTTTGAGACAAACACTCGGAAAGTTTCCTCACTCAAATCATAGATTTGAAAATAGAGTAAGTGACTTTCAGGGCTGAATTTTAAGTTTTTTCTTTTGCTATGCCCCGCAGACCACATCCAATCTATTTGTTGATTCTAATGATGGTGGTATTTGCACAGTAATAAATTAGTAACTCATTTACACCAAATCATACTAATTTATCATAACTAAGTAATAAATATATATAAAAAGAAGATAGTCTATCCTAATGCATGCAATACTAATTATTTATATTTAATTAATAATAAGAAAATACTATATATAATATATATAATACGTCTTATGCATTTATTGAATTAATCTGAACAAGGGGAGTCTTGGCGTAACTGGTAAGTTGATTCATGTGATCAGGAGGTCATTGATTCGATTCGTGAAAACAACATCTTGCAGCAATACAGGGTAAAATTGTGTACATTAGACCTTTGTGATATGATCCTTCTCTGAACTCGCGCATAGCGAAAATTTAGTACAACGGACGATCCTTTATTGAATTAATGTGAACTATTTATGCTGCAAATTTCACGGTCTATTGGATACCCTGTACTCGAAACCGCTCCCTTACATCTCAGTGCCACTTTTGATCGATAAAATGTGTCCAAGATTAGAATGATTCATCCTCAAGTTTGTCTTGTGAATGGTAAAAAAGTACTCCTATGTCTCAATTTATATGACACATTTTTTTAGTTAGTATTAAAAAGAATGACACGTTTTCTTATTTGATAATAATTTTATTGTTAAATATGGAATATGGAAGATATTTCGTGATATACACATAGTGTATATCACGGTTTGTGTATATGTTTATTTACGTGTTATGTTCCATAGTTTAGGTAATATTGTATTGTAAATATTACATTGTACACTTATCATAATTATAGGAGTCTTGTACTACTAGAATATGGTTTTAGAAGTAGTACCATTCGAACTGTGCTTAGCTTGGCTCTTTCGAAAGCATGGCCCATTCATCAGTTAGATGTGAAGAATGTTTTCTTACACGGTGATCTCAAGGAGATAGTCTATTTGTATCAGCCCTTGGGGTTTAGGGATCCCAAATATCCTCACCATGTATGTTTATTAAAGAAGTCATTGTATGGGCTTAAGCAGTCTCCACGGACGTGGTATAAGAGGTTTGCAGACTATATTTCGACTATTGGTTCTCTCACAGCAGGTCGGATAATTCATTGTTCATATATCGTCGTGGTTCTTCCTTGACTTATATACTATTGTATGTGGATGATATTATCTTGATTGCCTCTTCTGATGCATTACGCCAGTCTATCATGACAATGCTCAGTTCTGAGTTTGCTATGAAAGACTTGGGGGTCTTGAGTTATTTTTTGGGGATTGCTGTCACTCGTCACACATGTGAGTTGTTCTTATCCCAGAGGAAGTATGCAGTTGAGATCATTGAGAGGGTTGGGATGTTATCTTGTAAGTCCACTTCCACTCCGGTTGATACTAAACCCAAGTTGGGTGCTGCGGCTGGCTCCACTTATGAGGATCCGACCCGCTATCGCAGTCTTGCGGGGCCCTTCAGTATCTTACGTACACGAGACCAGATATTACGTATGCCGTACAACATGTGTGTTTGTTTATGCATGATCCCAGAGTTGAGCACATGAATGCGCTCAAACGCATCATTCGGTACATCTAAGGGACAATTGACTATGACTTACATTTATATCCTTCGTCGACGTCTACACTTGTCTCGTATACATATGCTGATTGGGGTGACTGTCCAGACACCAGACGGTCTACGTCTGGATATTATATGTTTCTTGGTAATAACTTGGTCTCATGGTCTGCCAAGCGTCAGTCAACTTTATCACGCTCTAGTGCAGAGGCCGAGTATCGAGGGGTAATCAATGTGGTGTCTGAATCATGTTGGTTACGTAATCTTCGTTTAGAGCTTCATTGTCCTATTCATAAGGCTACCTTGGTTTATTGTGATAATGTTAGTGCTATCTATCTTCCTGAAAATCCGATTCAGCACCAGCACACTAAACATATCGAGATGGACATTCATTTTGTTCGCGAAAAGGTAGCTCGTGGACAAGTACGCGTATGTCATGTCCCTTCCAGGTATCAAATTGCAGACATCTTTACAAAGGGTCTTCCCTCGGTCCTTTTTGAAGATTTTAGGGACAGTCTCAGCGTTGAAGACTGCCCGCTATGACTGCGGAGGTGTGTTAAATATGGAATATGGAAGATATTCTGTGATATACACTACTATGTGTATATCACGGTTTGTGTATATGTTTATTTCCGTGTTATGTTCCATAGTTTAGGTAATATAGTTTTGTACTACTAGAATAAGATTTTAGGAGTAGAATAGGAATATAATTTTATATTATGAAAATATGTAAATTGTATATATACTCTTTCAATTAATGAAAATAATCAAGGGATTATTTCTTTCATTAATTTTAAACTTTATCTTTTGCGCTTAATGAGATGATTTATAACCACACAAATATTTAGGTTTGTTTTAAAACACAAGATTCAAAAGTCTTCCTTTATTTCTTAAACTTCGTGTTCATTCAAATTTCATCTTATAAATTGGGACGGAGGGAGTATTTAAAAAGGAGAGGAAACTAAAATAATTTCTCTAGTAGCTTTGTAAGCCGAACTTCTAGAAGGTTTTCTTGACTTTTCTCCCCTTTAAATATGCTATAGTCAATTGTAAAGAATAAAGATGATACTTTTTTTTTCTTTTGACAGATATCTTAGATCTCCTTCAATATCGCATTTTCCATGTCAATATCTAAAAGCCTACGAAGACGCGAATTGGATCAATCGATTTACTTTTTCATTTTTTATCATCAAGTAATCTTGTCCACAAACACCAACGCGAAGGGGCTCATATTGGAAATTCTTATTTTCTTTTTTGCTTAACCATAGCCATTCATACTTTATATGACTAGTATTAATGACATAAAGACATCACGTCATGGCCCTTAGAGTGGCTTGTTATTAATCTGTATTCCAAAAAATCAGTAAACAATAATAGTTGAATAATGAACAGAATCAGTGTTGGAAAAATAAAAATATTTTTCAGAATATAATCGAGCCCACTTAGTTCAAAGTGTGTCCTTAAGGAAATTATTCCCCTCACGATACTCGAGGTTGATGGAATATCCCCTCCAGGATAGAACGATTATCTTACCAGAATAGTAGTACTCCAAATTTCGGTAGCGGCGAACCACTCAACGATAGTATATCACACGAGAATTTGTTTATGCGAAGAAGAAGAAGAAGTTTGTGTTGTTCAGAAAATTCGTAAGTAATATTCTGAGGAATCAAACGAATTTATAGCCATGGAAGTACTGTTTCTGAAGGTTTGCAACCTTTCTGAACAGCCACTGAAATGGTGGGAAATTTAAATAAGGAAAAGAAATCGGGTCGCGGGTCAGACACGCGGATCCGGCCGGGTCGCGGGTCAGGGTCACTAACGGGTAGGATTGGATAAGTTAATTAATTTAATTAAATAATGATTAATTAAATAATTAAAAATTAAAGAAAATTTGGTCCAAAAAGATTATCAATCAATCAGATCATTTGACCCAAATCCAAATCTAAATCCAAATCCAAATCCAAATCCGTATCCGTAGCCGTAGCCGTAGCCGAAGCCGAAGCCGAAGCCGAGCCGAGCCGAGCCGAGCGAGCGACGACGACGGCGCGAGGGGTCCTTTCCCCCTCAACCCTTTCACTGACAAGAAGGAGTAATTCTACTTATAAGTAGAAGAACTTTTCTTTCCACTACCGATGTGGGACAAATGCTTATTTTATAAAGCAAGAGGGAACTCCCACTTTTCTTTCCACTACCGATGTGGGACAACTCCCACTTTTCTTTCCAATCATTTCCCATTCACCAATATCAATACCCAGCAATCCCCCACATGAATGGGGAATGGCTATAATATAAAAGTGCGGACAAGTGTGATATACAAGCGAGAATTGCGTATCCGGATAAGTAGGTTTCCCTTTGAACTTTCCGTAGTGAACTTATATCGGATATACTCGATCAATCGGTAGATTTGATATCTTTGAACCGTCGAACTTTGTTGTATACCTAGACAACATAAGTCACACAATCAACCCTCAACCATTTATGGTTCTCACGGTTGTGTTCGTTTGACCATGAACACTTCCTGGTTTCATGAGTGCGTAGAGAATGGGCCTTCACTGTCATTCCCCTTTAAAGCGGCTTACACTTAACACTCACATAGGTGATTTCTAAACATGTGGTCCTATAGCCACATTATCTGGTCATACACTGCCAGATTTAGATAATCATTAAAGAACCTTAATGCTTTATTAACTCATTAACAAGCCATAAGGTTTTATCCTTATTTCTGAACATTGTCTTCATCCGAGAATGGGTTGAGTTATTTGACAATGTTGAACCGTCAGTCACAACTTTGTTTGATCTCCTTGAACCTAGCTCTTGGGATCTCCAGTCTGCTAGGTAGAGTTACCGCCATGATGACTTGTCCTCGGCCTTAACCCCATTCCCATTGATGATCTACTAACTCCCTCTCTAGATAAGCCTTTTGTAAGCGGATCCGCCACGTTATCTCTTGACTTTACATAGTCAATCGTGATAACGCCACTAGAGAGGAGTTGTCTAACGGTATTATGTCTTCGTCGTATGTGACGAGATTTTCCGTTGTACATTACGCTTCCCGCCCTACCTATTTCTTTGCTTGATTTGTCACAATGTATACATATAGGAGCCAAAGGTTTGGGCCAGAATGGAATATCTTCTAAGAAATTCCGGAGCCATTCAGCTTCTTCACCGGCCTTGTCTAAAGCTATAAATTCAGATTCCATTGTAGAGCGGGCGATGCATGTTTGTTTTGATGATTTCTAAGACACTGATCCACCCCCAATTGTGAAAACATAACCACTCGTGGATTTAACTTCAAATGATCCGGTGATCCAATTTGCATCACTATATCCTTCGATCACGGCGGGATATTTGTTATAATGCAAAGCATAGTCTTGGGTGTGTTTTAAATACCCCAAGACTCGTTTCATTGCCATCCAATGAGTTTGATTGGGATTACTCGTGAATCGACTCAGCTTGCTGATAGCACATGCTATATCTGGTCGTGTACAACTCATAATATACATCAAACTTTCCAAAACTCGTGCATAGTCCAATTGTGAGTCACTTTCACCTTTATTCTTTTGAAGTGCAAAACTTACATCAATTGGAGTCTTTGCAACATTGAAATTTAAATACTTAAACTTGTCAAGTACTCTTTCAATATAATGAGACTGCGATAATGCTAGACCTTGTGGAGTTTTATGAATTCGATACCTAAGATCAAATCAAAGCAACTCCTAAGTCCTTCATATCAAATTTGCTAGCCAAAGATACGCTTCGTAGCATTTATATCGGTAATATCTCTACTCATTATCAACATGTCATCAACATATAAACAAACAATGACTTCATGATTTGGAGTATTTTTAATGTAAACACATTTGTCACACTCATTAATCTTAAATCCATTTGCCAACATTGTTTGGTCAAATTTCGCATGCCATTGTTTGGGTGCTTGTTTAAGTCCATAAAGTGACTTAACAAGTTTGCACACTTTCCTTTCTTTACCGGGAACCACAAAACCCTCAAAGTTGTTCCATGTAAATTTCTTCCTCCAATTCTCCATTTAAGAAAGTTGTCTTGACATCCATTTGATGGATCTCAAGACCATATACGGCCGCCGATGCCACTAACACCCGAATAGATGTTATTCTTGTTACCGGCGAGTATGTGTCAAAGTAATCAAGGCCTTCTTTTTGTCTATAACCTTTGACCACAAGTCTTGCCTTATATTTGTCAATAGTGCCATCGCTTTCATTTTCCTTTTAAAAATCCATTTTGATCCTAAAGGTTTATTTCCGGAGGAAGATCAACCAATTCCCATGTAAGATTGTTCAAAATTGATTCAATCTCACTATTGACCGCCTCTTTCCAAAATCTTTGAATCGAAGAAGACATCGTCGCTTTAAATGTTTGAGGCTCATTTTCAAGCAAGAATGTCACAAAATCTGGTCCAAAGGAAGTAGATGTCCTTTGACGTTTGCTACGCCTTGCATCCTTTTTACTTGGTGTATTTTCCTTTGGTTCTTCCCGCGGTCGTTTAGATCTTTCACTTGACGACTCACATTCAGTTTTATACGGATAAATGTTTTCAAAGAATTCAGCATTATCTGATTCAATTACCGTATTAACATGTATTTCGGGATTGTCCGATTTGTGAACCAAAAACCGACAAGCTTTGTTGTTTGTAGCATAGCCAATAAAAACACAATCCACAGTTTTTGGTCCGATTTTTACCCTTTTGGGCAAAGGAACTTGGACCTTTGCTAAACACCCCCACACTTTGAAATATTTCAAGTTGGGTTTTCTTCCTTTCCATAGTTCATATGGAATAGATTGTGTTTTTGTGGGGCACCTGTTGAGTATTCGGTTAGGCATGTAAGGATAGCCTCCCCCACAAGCTTTGCGTGTAAACCGGAACTTATTAATAAGGCATTCATCATTTCCTTTAATGTTTGGTTTTTCCTTTC
Organism: Anisodus tanguticus; assembly: GCA_034509755.1. Taxonomy (NCBI): domain Eukaryota; kingdom Viridiplantae; phylum Streptophyta; class Magnoliopsida; order Solanales; family Solanaceae; genus Anisodus; species Anisodus tanguticus. Next base: position 18,376,110 of record CM067551.1, on the reverse strand, counting down.
CGCAATTCCATTTGATTGTGGTGTGTAAGGGCGTAGTTTGATGAATAATTCCATATTCTAAACATATCTCCGCAAAAGGAGATTCGTACTCTCCACCCCTATCACTTCTAATCATTTTTATCTTTTTATTCAATTGATTTTCCACTTCGTTTTTGTATTGCTTAAATGCATCAATTGCTTCATCCTTACTATTAAGCAAATACACATAACAATATCGAGTGCAATCGTCAATAAAAGTTATAAAATACTTTTTCCCACCGCGAGATGGTATTGACTTCATATCACATATATCCGTGTGAATTAAGTCTAAAGGATTTGAATTCCTATCAATAGACTTATATGGATGTTTAACAAACTTAGATTCAACACAGATTTCACATTTAGATTTATTACACTCGAATTTAGGCAATACTTCTAAATTAATCAATTTTCGCAAGGTTTTGTAGTTGACATGTCCTAAACGAACATGCCATAAATCATTTGACTCCAATAAGTAAGACGAAGCTGAATTTTTATTAATACTTGTCAACAACCATTACATTGAGTTTGAAAAGGCCCTCGGTGAGGTAGCCCTTTCCTATGAACAAATCATTCTTACTTAATACAATTTTCTCACTAACCAACACACACTTAAACCCGTTTTTTACGAGTAGTCCGACTGAAACTAAATTCTTCCGAATTGTTGGAACGTGCATAACATTGTTGAGAGTCGGACCTTGCCGGAAGTCATCTTCGAAGTATCTTCCCATATCCTTCAACCTTGGTGTTGCAAGTATTTCCCATAAACAAGTACCTCTTCAGGTCCGGCGGGAGCATAGGTTGCAAATGCTTCTTTTGTAGCGCAAACATGTCGAGTGGCACCAGAATCAAGCCACCACTCCTTTGGGTTTCCAACCAAATTGCACTCCGATAGCATTGCACACAGATAATTCATATCATCATTCTTTTCCACCATATTGGCTTGTCCTTTTCCCTTGTTCTTTTTTGGGAGACGACAATCTGGGGCTTTGTGGCCAGCTTTCCCACAATTAAAGCAGTTGCCCTTGAACTTTTTCTTATTGGAATCCTTCTCCTTTCCAGAAGGCCTCTTCCTTTTCTTGTTCTTTTTCAGAGCAGCATCTTCAACGATGTTTGCCCCTTCAATTGGTGAAGTCTTACGGTACCTCTTCTCAGCGGTTTTGTTATCTTCCTCGATCTTGAGACGAATCACAAGATCTTCCAACTTCATTTCCTTTCTTTTGTGCTTAAGATAATTCTTGAAATCTTTCCATGAGGGCGGCAACTTCTCAATCATTGCAGCCACTTGGAATGCTTCATTTACTACCATACCTTCAGCAATAAGGTCATGGAAGATAAGTTGAAGCTCTTGAACTTGGGTTCCAACGGTTTTTCCATCCACCATTTTGTAGTCTAGGAATTTGGCAACCACAAACTTCTTCAAGCAAGCATCTTCAGTTTTGTACTTCTTTTCAAGTGCACTCCATAGTTCTTTGGAGGTCTCTACTGCACTGTAGACGTTGTACAAGTCATCGTCTAAGGCACTCAAAATATAGCCTTTGCACAAAAAATCAGCCTGTTTCCAAGCCTCAGTAACCATGAACTTTTGGTTGTCAGGCATGTCGGCGGCAGGCACGGGAGGATCCTCACTGGTGAACTTTTGCATACCAAGGGTGGTAAGCCAAAAGAACATTCTTTGCTGCCATCCTTTAAAGTTGGCACCGGTGAACTTCGCAGGTTTCTCAGCCGGTGGCACACGGTACGGGTTGTAGGAGTAACACCGCCGGTGCAAAGTAATTGCGAGGTAGTTCCAGTCTCAATTGCCATTATTCGTTTGTCACTTGTCAAATCGACAAACTGTTTTAGTTAATAAAACCCGAATAGCAATTCAATCACGGACTTAAACGATGAAGATTTTATTTCTTCAAATTGCGAAAGTATAATTATGAAACTTTAGTATTCCAACGAAGTTTTTATATCTTCGAGTCAGAATACTAATATTCATATGGAGTAGAAAACTGCACAAGTTTTAATCTCCAAACCAGAATGCAGCAACGATGAAGTTTTTATGTTCTTCAAATCGTTGTACAAGTATGAACTTTAATATTCCAACGAAGTTTTTATGTCTTCAAGTCAGAATATGAAATTTCACACGGAGTAGAAAACCACACAGGTTTTAGTCTCCAAAACAAAATACAGATTAATCTAAAAATATAATTTCCTTAAGATTGTTATTAATCTGTATTCCAAAAAACCAGTAAACAATAATAGTTGAATAATGAACAGAATCAGTGTTGGAAAAATAAAAATATTTTTTCAGAATATAATCGAGCCCACTTAGTTCAAAGTGTGTCCTTAAGGAAATTATTCCCCTCACAGTACTCGAGGTTGATGGAATATCCCCTCCCAGGATAGAACGATTATCTTACCAGAATAGTAGTACTCCAAATTCCGGTAGCGGCGAACCACTCAACAAAGTAGTATATCACACAGAATTTGTTTATGCAGAAGAAGAAGAAGTTTGTGTTGTTCAGAAAATTCGTAAGTAATATTCTGAGGAATCAAACGAATTTATAGCCATGGAAGTACTGTTTCTGAAGGTTTGCAACCTTTCGACGAATGTACCACCGAAAATGGTGGGAAATTTAAATAAGGAAAAGAAATCGGGTCGCGGGTCGACACGCGGATCCGGCCGGGTCGCGGGTCGGACACGCGGATCCGGCCGGTCGCGGTCGACACGCGGATCCGGCCGGTCGCGGGTCGTGGTCACTAACGGGTAGGATTGGATAAGTTAATTAATTTAATTAAATAATGATTAATTAAATAATTAAAAATTAAAGAAAATTTGGTCCAGATTATCAATCAATCATTTGACCAAATCCGAAGCCGAAGCCGAAGCCGAAGCCGAAGCCGAGCCGAGCGAGCGACGACGACGGCGCGAGGGGTCCTTGCCCCCTCAACCCTTTTACTGACAAGAAGGAGTAATTCTACTTATAAGTCGAAGAACTTTTCTTTCCACTACCGATGTGGGACAAATGCTTATTTTATAAAGCAAGAGGGAACTCCCACTTTTCTTTCCACTACCGATGTGGGACAACTCCCACTTTTCTTTCCAATCATTTCCCATTCACCAATATCAATACCCAACATGGCTTAATGTCAATGTCCTATCTTTCATATTTTGGTTGCTTTATTATGCCTAAGGCCGCAATAATTAATTTCTTAGGTGACACTATCGTTATCACAGACTCCTTTTAAACAAGTTAGCATAGTAGTATATAACAAGACATCATATCTTTAGTATTCAATATTCACATGAAGGTATATTACTATGACAATAAATCGCACAGGGAACACAAATGACCAAGTCTATCGCTTAATATATCGTGTCCAATTCAAATGTTTCAAAGGAAACAAAAAAAAAGTTAATTTGATTGCAAACTCGAAATGTCATACATTTATGTTCTTAATTAATGCAACGAATCAAATACTCTTGACAGAGTCATAAGTTATTACTAATAATCATCGCATATAAAATCTACCTCGTGTTATAGTACTACTCCCTCCTTTTCATTTATATGAGGTTTAGGTCAAGCACAAAATTTAAGAACGAAAAAGATTTTTTTACACATACAAAAAGTACTTTTAAACTTGTTATTTTAAATATGTCCAGACATTTCTAATATTATATAAGAGCATTCTAATATAATATAAGAGCATAACATTAAGAAGGATAAAATTTAAAAAGTTCAAGTGTATGAAAAGCGAAGATAATGGCTGCAAGCTCTAAGAAAGAAAGTGGCCGTGAGGTTACAAATGTCGTAATTGAGTCTTGGTTGATTAGTTTGCCTTTTCTTGATCTTGTGTGGCTAACATGCGACAAAAGGATGACGACTTTTTATTGAGAACGTAGCGTAGAAAGGGTTCTTCCGCAATGAAACAAATGATCTAGCCAATCATTCTTCTACCGATTAACCAAGTTCGGTATTCTGTAAGTTCCTAATAATAAGAATTATTAATAAAAATCTATGCCAACCCATGTTACCCCTTTATAGATGGGAACAACAACCTCATGTTAGTCAATCATCCTAAGTGAAAAACTTGTGATAATGAAAATAGGCGGCCGCTTTTACCATAGTTCTAACAGTATCTTTATGTTTGACATCTTTATCAAGTTCAATATAACGAGGTTGAGACCCATGAGCTAAGGCACCACCCTTCTTTCCGACCCGGATTGAAATAATTACTGAGGTTTTGGATCTTCATGAGTAGTTCTTGTCGATGATCCCTTGAAAAAAGTCCTTTGTTGAGCCGACTTTGCCCCTGACAAAAGACTTTTTCTGAGGTTGGGACTCTTTGGACAGGACTAGTTGCTTCGACTCCACTCATGTCATCTCAAGCTGGTATAGATGATGAAAGACGGGCTGCTTTTTCGGAACCTATTCTCAACATAGGCGGCAAAGCGAAATAGAAAACGGGTTGAGTTGACTGATGAGTGCCTTTTTAGTCTTTATTTAAAAAGCTCTCATGTGGAGCTAACATGGATGACTACATACAAGTATAGTCAAATCAAGTTGAGATGGGACGACCGTTCATAGGTCGCAGCGGGACTATCATAGGAAACCCATCCTCCTCCTTAACCCCCTGGAGGGGGGCAGATGGAGTATTGACGAATATGCTTGGGACTGAACACATCCCCTTTTACTTAGTATGGCTTAGAAATGATGTTGGAAAATGATTGTTGAATATAGTTACTCACCTCACAACCCAATTTTCTCGTGTGGGGTGTATACCGACTGGGTTGCTGCCTTGAGGACCAAACCTGACTGTTGGGACAAGCTTGGTATACTGTCTTCCCTTTATCAGCATGCGGTATAGTCGCATTGTAATTATTTCACTAGTATGGGTCACTTTATTCAGATGTAACAGTGTAGTAGCAACTGCAGACGGGGTCGGCATGAAACATCGGTTCTTGATTAACATCCTTTTTCTACTATCTTTCTTTTCGAAAAATGTAGCCCCTACCATTAGTTGTCTATGGAGATCTAAGATTTGGTATTAAATCAATCCAATATTTTGTTCAATCACTTCAGCAGTCATAAAAACTTAATTCTATTGAGGTGATCCATTTTCTTGACTTTGTTCACATTCAGTAGCAGCTTGCTAGTGTCCTTTCAGGTCAGGAACTCCTGCAATAGGCGGCTAGCCTATTGAAAAAAAACTACTCTCATCACTCTTCTTTTAGACTAGTGAGCTCATTTTTTTCGTACTTCTTAAGTTAATGTTGTCCTGTATATAAGTCAAATGTTGAAAAGGGAAGCCCCCATGATATAAGCACTCTTTCAGTCAAGTAATACCTTTAGAGCCTATAGTATATCTGAGTAGCTAAGAGCTTATGGTAATTTAAAAACTGAGGAATCGACTTGTTTTGCGTTAATGGGGCTTTGAGGGATATCTTCTTTTTCCCTTATCAAGCAAGTCCTAATCGCCCTTGATACCATCTTGATAACTGAACTAAATGTCTCATCATAGTCTATACCCTATTGATGATTGTAGCCTTTGCCTACTAGGTCATATAGTAGTCATATCAAGTCCTCCACCACTTATTCAGAATAGCTAGAGAGAGGAATACTACTGATTATCTATGAAAGAAGGCTTTGTTGAATGAAAAAAATATTATCTTCAGGATAGAGAGCACTCCGCCTGAATTTTCAGATACGAGTGAGTGAGTGCTTTTTCTTCTATGAATGAATGACCTCTCTATTTATTTTCAAGCTTAACCGGCCTATCACGCTCCTCTATGAAAATATTCTTCCGTAATCACTCTCAATAAAACATCAATTCCCCTTCAAATGAAGAGAGAACTAGACTTTCTCTTCATCATTGAAATCCGCCATTCAATCGCAATGCGGTGCTCTCAAAAAGCTCAAAAGGATGAAATAATAGATCAGGAATTCGACCTAGGATCCGCTTGTTCCAATCTTTGAATACTAAACAGTTGCACCCCTGGATATGTATGTTGGGAGAACCTCATGATCCTTTCGTATGTAAGGGAAGATGTGGAGCGAAAACGAATACTAAAAAATTATTCATGGGGACCCAAAAAAACGGATAGAGAGCGCGGAATAGACTTTCCAAGCATAAAACAATACCTATATGTACATTCCATGGCAACAAACAGAAGACAGTTTTCTCGTTGTTCTTAACCCAGACACATTTTCGTTCCCAATAATCTCCATGAAAAGACTATGATTTTTGAACGAATCGAGGGAGGGTCGAGGCAAGATAAAACTTATCTATGATCTGCTTATTTCCAAATATGTATCATTCGCTGTGTTAACCGACGTCTCTGCGGCCGCCAAAAGCCTACCCTCTCTCGGAAGCATCCAGTACGGTAGATAAACTACTGTCTTATTCTAGGACTGGAAGATGCTCTATCTATTAGTATACCCGTACCGATAGTTAATATAGCGTTATCATTCTTTAACCACCAAATAAAAGAAAATAGTTTCATATAAAACGAAATAGAGAAACTACCACTCCCTCCGTATCAAAATGAGTGTCCACTGAGTCAAATGCACATTCGAAAAATACTAACTCCTAGATAATAATAGATAATTTGTCTAAAATGCCCTTAATTAAATAGGTATTGGGGCTTGGCCATCTAACATTTAATAAAGACAAATCTAAAAAAATAAAGTTAATTCTTTCTTGACTTGCTAAGTGGACACTTTTTTGAATAAATAATTAAAGGCTAAGTGGACACTCTTTTTTATATGGAGGGAGTATTATATTATTATTTATTTGGTTTGAAGATGCTATTCCCTCCAGATAAAAAAAAAGTGTCAACTTAGTCATTTACACACTTATTAAGGAAAATACTAACTCCTAGACAAAAATAGATAATTTGACTAAAATATCTATAATTAAATATGTATTGAAATTTTGTCACCTAACACTTAATAAAGACAAATTTGAAAAAGTAAGTTAATTCTTTCTTGATTTTATAAGTGGGCACTCTTTTCGAATAAAGAAATAAAAACTAAGGAGACACTCTGTTTGATCCTGAGAGAGTATTATATTTAGTACTCCCTCCGGATAAAAAAAAGTGTTCATTTAGCCATTTGAATATCCCTTAAGACAATACTAATTTTTATGTAAAAATAGATAATTTGACTAAAATATCCATACTTAAATAGATATTAAGATTTGATCACCGAATACTTAATAAAGACAAATATAAAAAAATAGGGTTAACTATTTCTTGATTTGATAAGCGAATATTCTTTTTGACTAAAAAAAATAAAAGTTAAATGAACACTTTCTTTTATCCGAGGGATATGAGTTTAAGGGGGAAATGCCGTTTGGATGATATTCGAGTGGGACCTACCGATAAACTGATAGCCACCAGAGCAAACACAATATGACTAAATAGCGTGTCCTCTAAATCAAAGAAGCAGCCAAGCAGGTAGGATGACAACGATGTTTTTATCCTCCTCGGCAAGAATCGAGATTTATGCAAACACCAACATGTGTATTGCATGCTTGTATCAATTAAATAAATTATTAATCACGAGAGCATAACTCATTTATTATGCTTCCAGTTCACTATTTCAAAGCTAGGGGAAAAAACCCAATGAATGTGTTAAATTATAACATATACTCCTACCACATATAATAGAAAACCAACTTAAGTGTCTGTCCTTTATGTCAATGACAATGAGTAGATATGTGAAAGAAAGATGTGAAGGCTATTTGCGACCTGGATGAAACTTGTGAAGCTATTTGGAATATGCTTTATAGTTAGATCAAATTGCGTTTGTATATTCATAACTTAGCTAAGTTTTTTATTTCTTTGATACATGATTTTCTGAAAAAATAATATTCCTAGAGTTGGCTTGTACATGATATTATACATTTCTTTGATATATCATGTCCTTAATGAATTGATAAATGAATACTTTTGTTGGGAAAAAGTACTTTGTTTTCTAGCTACCGCCCCTTTAAAGGCCTCAACACCCTTATTTTTTTTCCAGTTCATTTTATAAAGTAATTACTACATACAAGAACATGTGAAGAGAAAGTGCGTATTTATTCGATTTTTGGATCACCATTTAAGTCATATTTACGGTGCGTAAAAATTTACAAGCACTTTGAAATAATTTTAGACATACGATATCTGAAGTTTCATATGTCTAAAATTCATTCATTTTTGCCTGAAGTTCAATAAAAAAATATTAAACTTCAGACAAAAATGTCTGAACTTCAGCTATATGTAATTTAGACAATATCCCTATAGTCGTTACAAAGTGGATGCTCTTTACCGGATCCGATACAACTTGTGCCGGATCCCGTAAAGAACTTATGCCCCTGAAGGCATAAATTCCATTTGAGGGAAAAAAATTAAAGACCAGTACAAAACCCAAATAACCCTTAATTAGATCTTCTCTATAGTACATCTTCTCAACAAGCCCAATAACATAGTTGCAAAGCCCATTCAGATAGCTTATCCCAAAGAATGAGCTGCTATTTCCATTGACAAAATGAGATATGCAACTCGTTTCTTCCGTTTCAAGTTGGAACTTGCAAATTTTCGTAGGTGAGGCTCAAGATGAGAAGATAAGATGGGATACGCTGAAATTGAATCTCAAACAAGTTCTTTAATTTGTGCGTGGGATTGATAGCATGCACCTTCTTACGTTGGTAAAACTTTGTGAATTGACGATTCGGGATAGGGTGGTAAAATTAGTCCATTAAAATATAACTCACGCAATTCACTCAAGATTGGGCAAGTTATTGATCCACTTATATATTAACTCATCTCATGTAGACCCGCCTAATTCATCTCATCTAAAAGTTCGTTTGATATGTAGCCTAACTTGATCTATAAGAAACTTTGTCAAATTATTTTTAGAAAGACATTTTTTGTTTGATACGTTAAGTAGCCATATTAAAGAGAAAAATGTTTGGTATTTAAACAAAGAAATTAAAATTTAATAAAAATTGGTCAGATTAGATTATGACCCATTTGTTAGCCCCACACATTTTAGTCAATAACCCGTCCATTTATTAACTTAATTCATTTTAATCTATCAAATTCAGCACGACCCACTAATTTGACATCCCTAATTCAGGACAAAACAAAAGCAGCCACATTGAACATATTCAAAACAAATACTGTCCAGCAATGCCAGTATGTTACATTCCTAACCAACCACTTGGATTCAATTAGGCCATTTTAACTTTAAGGAAGTGGCCCTCCACCCCATAAGGACTTGCAACAATTATTTGGATCCAACGAGGAACACGAGGAGCAGTGTTGGGAGAAAGTTGAAACAGGAAATTCCAGTGTAAGGTTAGAAACTTGTTACTGTGTATATAGTGTAAGAGGATGGTGGAATATTGGCACTGTCATCCCAAAATGTTCTCTTTGTTTACTTGTTAGTTTCCTATTTATTTTCTTAATTCAAAACCACCACATTAGTGGGGAGTTAGGCTGCCCAAAAAATGATTACATGCAAGAGGAGATATAGAACCTGAGCTCCTTAAGTTAGAATAAGTTGGAATTGTACATATCCAATTCTTTTTTACAAAGATGGTGCAAACAATTGTGGTGTGTCATACAGTGGGATATGAAATTCTATAATGAGAGGATTCCTCCCCTTTGCATCTTTTTGAATTAATCTATTTGATAAGAAATGTACCCTGTGCTAAATCAACTAAAAAATTAGCTCATTATGGATTGTTTAAAATCGAATAAGCTCAATACCCCTCTCGCACGTCCAGGACTAGACGTGTGGAGCGTAGATGATATTTGATACGGGGGCCAATATCGGGTAAACCAAGTATTGAGATGAGTTTGACTCTGATTCCTGATAAGCAAATGGATTTTGGATCTAACTCAATCTCAAAAGTTAGTTCATTATGTGACCATTGCCTTATACCATATAAGAAAACCAAAAAATCCACGCCCCACCGATGTGACTCAACATTATTACAATGGAGGGATGTGAATCTTCCAACAAAATCAGCTAACATAAAGTTCAGAATACAATACAGAATGTGCTGGATTATTAGCCTCTCGACATAAAAAGTTGCATGTGATCTTTTCCTGTGTTCCAATGAAGTTTCGAATTCACTGGATCCGGATAAATAAAGTAATGAGAAGAGCATAATAATATCAACTAAATAAAATGATTCAATTAAGGATAAATAAAGGATCTAAACTTTAGACTTTCTCACTGGTGGAAGGGTAATAAGTAACCAATAAGTCTTTCTAATCCTCCTTTCTGATGTTTTTGTTGAGGAGGATACAATATTGTTATGGTTGTTGATGATAGTAGTAGTAGTAGGTTTAAGGCATGATGTGGGATATTGGTTTTGGGTCGTGGGTCGCCCATGTGGACTGCCCGACCCGACCCGTTTAGGTTCTTTGTTCTGTTACTGTATAAATCTTACACATGATTCACACCAGCACAATCGTACATCATTCAACTATAGGTATGGCCCGTTATAAATGAACCACGACTGTTTAACAATTTTTGGATTTTAAAGTATCATTCTCCAACTACCAATTTTGGCATTTACTCGTTTAATTTAATCAAAGCAAATGTGAAGGTAAATAATTGGAGAACAATAAAATTGGACAAAAAAAGAAACAAGTTTAAAGAGGAGAGAAAAGACCGAAGTGCAGAAAAGCCGTTTTTAGGACTATTTAAGAATAGCCAATTTTTTTAAAATTTAGTCACTTCAGAATCAAACTTTACACCTTCTGTGCGAAGTTTGAACTATCAGAGCATAACTTCAAATCTCAAATATGAAGTGTCAAGCGAAAGTTAGTGTTGGAAATTTGCCTTTGGCGGGAGTTGCGTCCGACCAACTTTAACGGCTTAAACACTAGTGTTATGCATGTTGGAGAATCCGGTTCTTCACACGTGCATGATCTACTAAGTACGTAGATAACCGTAGGGCCAAGAATCGTCAAATTTCGTTGAGAAATGAAAGAGATATTGGTCCACGAAGTGAGGTGTTTGAAGCATGAAAAAGTGTGGTATGAGATCAATTCTCCCTCATCGGTGGAGGAAGAAAGAATTGTTTTGTTTATAAGATTCAAAGTTGGCTTGGGGTTTGGGACCCCAAGGGGTATCCCATGTGTTTAAATTCGCGTGCTGTAACCCTTGACTAAGAATTCTCTCACAAAACTATGAAGGATTTTTTGAATGCTTCCGCATATTGTCAAAGGCTCAAAAAATTATCGAATCAACTCAAGAACGTTGGAGCTCCGGTCACGAATGATTGTCTCATTCTTCAAATGGTTGCGGGCCTCACCGAAGCATATAATGGGGTTGGAACTCTCCTTCGCCAAAGCAATCTTATCCCACCTTTCTACCAAGCACGTTCCATGCTCACTCTAGAAGAGGCGGGGTTGGCTAAAAAGGCCGCAACCGGAGCATATTTTTCCATGATAGCGGCCACGTTTCAAGAAACTGATGACTTTCAATCATTCTTTGAAAATTATAGTTAAAACCGTACCAATGGTGGTGGAAAAAAAGGGTCAAAACCGCAACTACGGTGGCAAAAACCGCCGCGATGGTAAGGGTAGCGGTCGTGGCGGCGGTCAACAGGGGTCCGGGCCACAACACCCCTAGCAGCAGCCTTGGGCCAGTAGGCAAAGGACCTTGGGACTGGCTTGGGCCAGTAGGCAGTGGCCCATCCCGCCGTGCCCATACCCAACAACACCGGCAGCAGAAGCAAACAACCCAGTTTGGGCCTCGACCGCAACAGGACTGGCAGCAGTTTGGCCTGCTTGGGCCTCGGCCACAATAGGCCTTCGCTGCAACAGGCCCAATAATTTCCCCGACCTATATGGATATTGAGGCAGCGATGCATACAACATGTACATTTTGGTCCCTGAAGTTTCAAGAAAGTCAGAATTGGGCAGAGAGATCAGAAACGTCAACAACACTCAATTCAACCATTTATTTTGGCTGAATTACTCTTCCTAAATGGCCAATCCGTTGTACATCTTCACCATTTATTTTGGAGGAATTACTACCTCCATAATTGTCATTACTTGGCCAGTAATGACACTTATGGAGGCAGTTCATGAGCCTCTCCTTCACCTATATAAATACCCCCTTGTCACCATTGTTGAGGTACACGAAAATACATAAACAGAAACAGATTTCAGTTCTTCCTACAACTTCCAGCATCATTTCATTACTCAAAATTCTTCACGGTAGCACTTGAGTTTTCTTTGTTCAATTGTTCCATTGCTGTTTTATCTTGGGAGACAATTGTCCAGGACGTATAAAGGATACATACGGGGAAATATTGTCTTAAATACAGAGTGCAATACTCGACTCAGCATACACAAAAATAGTTCCAGTTTCTTGTTCAACATAATTGTAATTTCAGTTTGCTGTTGAATTGTAATTTCAGTTCTTCTATTACTTAGCAGTTACTTGTAATTTCCGTTTCCTGCACCTTTGTAACCAACAAGTTTAAGATAATATTTGCTTACTGTAACTGCTGCAACATGGCTGGAAATATGACCGATGCTGCTGCTACTGCTGCTGCCTCTCAAGGAAACAATGATGCCTTCCCCGCCACTGCCGCTACTGGCCAAGGTAGCAACTCTGCTGCCTTCACTGCTGCTGCCGCTACTGTTCAAGGCAGCAACTCCGCTGCCTTCCCTACTACTGGTGCTCCACATTCTGCCTCACACCACCATGATCGCCCTAAAAAATTCATGGGATCAGAATTTAAGAGATGGCAGCAAAAGATGCTATTCTACTTAACTGTTATGGGCATGACCCGGTTCCTAATAGAAGATCCTCCACAAGCTGGAGATGAAATGAACTCTTCGCCTGCTGAAACGGGTGAAGGGGGCCTTGGTATCCATGTCGTTAACGGCATGAAGATGGTTCTTGATGCGTGGAATCATAGCGATTTCATGTGTAAGAATTACTTACTGAACTGCTTGGCAGACCCTCTCTACACGGTCTATTACACCGTTGGCACTGCCAAAGAGCTGTGGGAAAAACTGCAAAAGAAGTACAACGCACAAGATGCGGGTACTAAGAAGTTCATCGTTGGGAAATTTCTAAAATTCCAAATGGTGGATAGTAAGACAGTGATATCCCAAGTCCAGGAATTCCAAATGATTTTACATCACCTGGATTTGGAAGGAATGAAACCAAACGAGCAGTTTTTGGTTGCATCGCTGATTGAAAAGTTACCTCCTTCATGGAATGAGTTACTTAAAACTCAAGACAAAGGAGATGACCTTTGAAGAGCTTATTATCAAACTCCAAATCCAGAAAGATAATAAGAAGACCTTGCCACGGGGTAGACAACCTGCTGAGGCAAAGGAAAATCTGGCTGAGGCCAAAGGGAACTCAAGCAAGAAGCGAAAGTTCCAGAAAGACGGCAAGGCCCACGCATCGGAGATGTTCAGAAGTAACTGTCACCACTGTGGGAAACCTGGTCATAGGATCAAGGAATGCCTCAAGCTCAAGACTGAGCAATAACAGAAAGCCAAGTCTAAAGGCAAGGCGCATGCTAACGTCGTCAAGGACACGCTCCTGGATGACATGATTGAGGAATTCTCGACAGTGGTGCTAGAAGACAACTTGGTTGAGAATCCGATGCAGTGGTGGATGGACACAGGTGCTACTAGACACATCTGTTCCAACAAAGATGCCTTCTCCACGTACACACCGGTCACCGATAAGAAGTCGTTCATGGGCAACAACGCTTCCTCCGACGTCTTTGGGGGTAGGAAGGGTGGTCCTAAAGATGACTTAGGTAAGGAGCTCACTCGAAGGAAGTGATGCACGTCCCGAGATTAGAAGAAATTAATTTACGGACCTTTATTGGTTAATGCTGGTTTTAGGCTAATGTTTGAATCTAATAAGTTTGTACTCACTAAGAATGGCATATTTTTGGGGAGAGGCTTCGTTTGTGAAGGTCTCTTCAAAGTGAATGCCATGTCTGTAATACGTCCAAGTAATAAAGTTGAACTTTCTTCTTATTTGTTTGAGTCTTCTAATTTATGGCATCATAGATTAGGACACGTTAACTACACTAACTATGGCATCATAGATTATGGCATCATTTGTCGAAGTTAAACACTAACTACGCCCGCCGATTATGAAATTATATATTTTTTTTAATTATGTTGAGTGTTGAAAGTTAAGCCGTATCCATCATAATTTATGAGTTATTATGATACATATGCCAAAAACACACTAAATATACTTTAAGAAATCCTAATTATATCGCACCAAAAAGTGATGCAAAACAAAAATTTAATATAAATTTGAGGAGCAAAAATTAAAGGCCAGCTGAAATAGGGCATGTGTGCGAATGACCCTAAGTTTGCACAGTGGTAAAAGTGGTAATGGATCGGTTGAGCCTAATCCATTTTTAGTGTCAGCAGATTCAGCTCAGAATATAGCTCGCAATCATTTTTAAGTTTTTAAACTTGATTTTAACATATATACAATGAGGGCTTATGATTGGTGAATTACGAAAATAATCTCAATATAAAATTTTATATAAAATAATTTAGTTTGACGGATCAGGAAAATAACATATCCATAACTAACACAACGTTTGGTTAGTTGTATAAGAAATAACATTAATCCCTGCATAGCTTTTATACAACACGAGGCTGCCGATACATGCACGTTTAGGATTGAAGTTTATACGCTTTTAAAGTGAACTCTAAATAATATACAATAATAAATTAAATTTGAAATAAAATATTTAATTGATTTCTTCATACACAAAAAATTGTTGAGAAAAAGTTAACTATTGGGTTCACATGAACTCATATGTGACACTGTAGATTCGCTTGATCAGCAATATTAAATAATCCGCATTAAATTATGTGAAAATTTATATATTATCTTGCATAGGATAAATTATCGAATAAGAATATGTTAGCAACATACGAATACTAACTAATAGAAGATTTATCGCCAACAGAGAACACATTCATTTGCATCTATTCTAACAACTTTTGCTGGTCCCCCTGTCCCAACCATGACATTAAGAAGAGAAGGGCAAAAACGAAGATGAAGATGATGGGGTCAAAAGAAAAAGAAGGGTGAAGGGGACGTGGATTGCTATAGAAACATCTGGATATGTTGACAGTATGACAATGCACCCTCTGCCTATGATGTCACACTGCAACTATACACGAGTCTGCATGAAACTGAACCACGTATGTACAAATTCCAACAGCTTATGAGCTCAACAAATTAAAGTACTAATTAATTTTCTCTCCATTTTTAATCTTATAAACATCATCAGCCACCTTTTGTAAAATAAAATTTTATCTCTGAACATGAAATATATAATTTTATTTCGGGCGTCATAACGAGTTGCATAGATATATACATGGCAATTAAACAAATACGCATGATCACATAATCTTAAGCAGCGTCCACATGCACTTTTCGTATCAGTTTCACATTCTATATTGAACAATGTGAACTCTAATTAACTGGTGTTGGACATAATGAAGAAATAAAAAAGAAGCATTATAATTCAAAGTTTGTTGAGGGCTATTGAACACATTTCAACAATAATATAACGACATTCACATAACAACAAAATATAAATAAATTGTTAGTTTCCACTTGTGGAGGGGGGGGGGGGGGGGGGAAGGAGGGGGTGGGTGGGGGAGAAGAGGTCAACTCTCGTGACGTGGTAGCTATTTAGGGCAAGTTCCCCACAAGCAAACCCTAAATTTTCGACAAATATTTAATGAACTCAGTTTATTTTTAATCTTTGTTAGTAAATCCTAGATGTTTTGCCACATGATGACGAATTATAAGCTATTTTCTCAATGTTGACGCACTATAAGCTTAATTTTCTTTTCAAACAAAGATTAGCGAACATGCGACGGCTTAGCAGAACAAAATTCGGAGTTGTTCTTTGAAATTGCAATTTTTAATATCGAATGGTTAAATTAATAAGAGACAGGTGGCAAGAGAAGTTGATCAAGACCATCTACATCATTTTGTTAGTAATGTGATTTTCTCAAGGATTTTTCATTAGTAATTTTTAATTAGCCGTTTATGAGATTGAGTTGTCTCGTGGACACCAAACCAGGTAAAGGAATATCTTCTCCTTGATTTTATTCATCAATAATGTACAATATATATAGTAGTACAAGATATCTAAACTAGGTAGCTAATCAACTTAATTACAATAGAAATATAATTCTACCTAAAATAAGAGATATATAATTAATGAAAGAATATTCGGAAAATATTCTATTACACCCCCGCAGTCGAAGTGGGAGGTTCACGAACACTGAGACCGGCTCAAAAATCATCAAATAGTATGCGCGGAAGTCCTTTGGTGAAGATGTCGACAATCTGATATCTGGAAGGAACATGAAGGACACAAACTTGACCACGAGCCACTTTTTTGCAAACGAATTGAATGTCCATCTCAATGTGTTTAGTGTGCTGATGTTGGATGAGATTGTCGGAAAGATATATCGCACTAATATTATCGCAGCAGACCAGTGTTGCCTTTTGAATCGGACAATGAAGCTCAAGTAAAAGGTTACAAATCCAACAAGACTCAGAGATGACGTTGGCGACACCTCTGTACTATGCTTCGACACTGGATCGAGATAGTGTAGGTTGCCTTTTGGAAGACCAAGACAATAGGTTATCTCCGAGAAAAAGGCATTAACCAGACGTGGAGCATCGGGTATCAGGACATCTACCCCAGTCAGCATCAGAATAAGCAGTGAGACCAGTGAGCGAGGACCTACATATATGTAATCTGAAGTGAAGTGTACCTTGGACGTATCATAAATGCGTTTGAGGGCATGGATGTGAGCTTCCGCGGATTGTGCATGTGTAAGCAGATTTGTTGCATGACATAGGATATGTAAGGTCTCGTGAATGTGAGGTAATGCAGGGCCTCAACCAGGTTACGATAGTGAGTTAGGTCTGAATATGGAGGGTCGGAATCAATGCTGAGCTTGGAATTGGTGTCTACTGGCATGTGGGATGGTTTGCAAGATGTCATGTCTGCATAGTCAAGGATCGCTTCTGCGTACTTCTTCTGACACAGAAATAGGCCGCTAGAATGTCGAGTGACAGAGATGCCCAAGAAATAACTAAAGGGGCCCTAGAGGAAATGAGAGACATAATTGATCGACGGAGAGCATCAGATGATGTGGTGAGGATGATGTCATCAACATATAATAATAGGTAAGCCATGTTTGTACCCTTGTTGTAGATGTACAAGAAATGGTCAGATCTGTTGTATGAAAACCTGATAGAGGAGACATAATCGGCGAACCACTGGTACCATGCCCGAGGAGTTTGTTTCAGTTTATAGAGCGATTTCCGCAACAGACACACATAATTCAGATGAATATGATCCCGGAAACCCATAGGCTGATGCATATATACCGTTTCATGAAGATTCTCATGTAAGAAGGCATTCTTGACATCAAGCTGATGAATGGGTCATGACTTAGATAGGGCACTGTTGAGGACGGTCCGGATGGTTGCGGGCTTTACGACCGGGCTGAACGTTTCATCATAGTCCACTCTCACCTGCTCAAACGTTGTCAACAATCCAACCTAAATTCCATCAATTTTTGCTACTATTTCGTCTTTCTTATGACATTCTAGATTAGGACATCGAAATATTCTGTTTTACGCTCCCTTAGGAAAAATAATTTTATTAATTGCAACTGTATTTCTAGAACTCCTATATGTGAATCATGCGTTTTTGAAAAACATGTTAAATTACCATTTTCTACATTCACAAATTGTACTTTACTGCCTTTCGATATCATACATAGTGATTTGTGGACGTCCCCTATTTTAAGAACGGCTGGCCATCGATATTATGTGTTATTTTTGGACTATTATTCCAACTTTATATGAACTTTTTCAATTGGTAGTAAATCTCAGGTTTACCCCATTTTTTCCTCATTTAGTGCTTTTGTAAAAGCATAATTTGAAAAGAGCATTAAATATTTTCAATGTGACAATGGCATGGAATTCTATAATAATCAATTCAAACGGTCTTACCTTTCATTTTTCCTGCCCTCCCACCTCCTATCAAAATGGTAAAGCCGAACGAAAAATCCAACCCATAAACAACCTAATTCTTGCCCTACTTGCTCACGCCTTAATTCCCCCTCAATTCTGGAATTACGCACTCTGCATGGCCACTTATCTCCTAAACATAATCTCAAACAAGTCTCTAGCTCAACGGTCGCCCACTCAAGTTATGTTTCGTAGGAACCCCTCCTACCTAACACTTGCGTATCTTTGGATGCCTCTCTTATCCTCTCCATCTGACCACTCACAAACTCCAACCCTGGTATTCCCCATGAGTGTTTCTGGGTT
This sequence comes from Anisodus tanguticus, assembly GCA_034509755.1. NCBI lineage: Eukaryota > Viridiplantae > Streptophyta > Magnoliopsida > Solanales > Solanaceae > Anisodus > Anisodus tanguticus. The sequence goes on along the minus strand of CM067551.1, from coordinate 18,357,712 downwards.
ACCCCGTCAATCATCGTGGTTACTTGTGCTATGACTTGTCGAGGCGTAAAATTATTATTCACGTCATGTCCTATTTGATGAGTCTTAATTCCCCTTTGCCTCCCTAAACTCGCCACCTCGGCATTACTAGGACTTCCTAGATGACGGTCTGAGCACTCTTCGAATTCATCATTTACATAGTCCACCATCCCGGACCCCGGCATCCAACCACACCTCAGACATTCCGGGACACACTACCGCCCGGTTTTGCCGATTGTGGCCCGGAATACTCTATTTCAAGTTGATTCTGTAGCCCCATCTCGGCATACTGAGCATCATCCAGCCGGTCCCGCCACCCCTGCCCTTCCTCCTGTTCCTGACAGTCCCACGGCACACACACCCTCTCATCCCGCATCCCGAGACACGCTCTCGGACCATGGATACCCGTGCCATGCACGGAATATATAAACCTAAATGACTGTTTAACCTATCAGCTTCAGTTGTCCCTTCCACTGTTCCTCGAAATCTAAAGGATGCCTTGTCCGACCCTAATTGGAAAGCCGCAATAATTGATGAATATAATGCTCTTATTGATAATAAGACGTGGGACCTAGTACCCCCATCCACCTGATGCTAACATTAGCCGTTCTATGTGGATTTTTATACATAAAAAGAAATGTGATGGTTCTTTTGAGAGGTACAAGGCTCGTCTTGTAGGTGATGACATAGAAATATTATTATCAGTTGTGAAATGTCAGAGATTAGATTTTTAATGAGTTTAGGGAAATAGGGGATATTTTATAAGATTAGTGGTGGATGTGTTGGAGATAAGAATGAATGACCAAAACCGCAAATGCGAATGCCTTATCCACTACCAATAATATTTCAATTTAAATTACTCAAATTGAAATAAGACGAGAGAGTACCTTGTGATGTCGTCATGTGAGATGTGGCGTCTGTGTCCATACCAATTTTTGTCTGGAGCATTGAGTGACATTGTGTTCATAGCTGCCTCAATGTCAGTCGGTACATAAGTTGAGGGTAGGGGGGCTATTCAGTGTAGGCCTGTTGTGGACGTGGGCATGTCAGTTTTGAGGTGGAGTCTATGAGAATATCGATTACGGGCATGGAGGAGTGGCCCATGCCAGTGGGGCCCACGCGCCCCCGGCGGGTAGGCAGCCTACGATGGAGGCTGCTGACACTGCCGCGGTCGGTGCTGGCTGTTTCCTGCCGGCGTAGATTGCCCCTTCCTGTCGCCGTTGTTGTCGTAGTTCCGTCTGCTGTGGTCCTTGCCGACTACCTGCTCTGGCGGTTTTGCGGGTGTATGCGGGCTATTGCGGGCCTCAGGCCGACTGTTTTGGTTGCCGGAGTTGGAGGCCCTGCCGTCGGCAGAGGGCCCGACGGTGGTGGTAAGGGTGGCGTCAGCAATGCTGGCCTGAGTGGTACTGCGCTTGATTTTCTAGGTTTCCTCAAGAATTAGCTTCAAACGGGCATCATAAAATGGTGGTAACGACGTGTATTACTGAAGGATGGTGGCAACGCCGTCATAGGATTCGTTCAAGCCTGCAATAAGTTGCATGACCAATCTCGAATTAGTGACTGGTGCGCCGACGTTGGAGAGTTGGTCAACAAGCATCTTGAGTTCTTGACAGTATGTAGAGACCCTTTTCCATCTCAAGATCTTAAAAATACAACAATGGATCGTGGTCGATAACTTTGTAAACACGACAATGGATCTAAAAAATCTCCGCCCACGAGGAGTATTGACCATTTTCCATCTCAAGAGTCACATAGATGAGGAACTTTAGGAGGAAGAGGGAGGGAGAATGGCCGGAAAAATTATGGTTCCGTCGTGGAAAAAAGGGGGCGGCCAAAAGATGAAGTCGGCGGCTACGGTTTCGATGTGGGAAAGGTGGGGGGCCAGAAAAGAGGTCGACGGCTAGGGTGGGATATTTAGGGTTAGGCTTCTGATAACATAAAGGAATATGTTCTCCTTGATTTTATTCATCAATAATGTAAAGTATATATTGTAATACAAGAATATCTAAATTAGGTAACTAATCAATCTAATTACAATAGAAAATATAATTCTATCTAAAATATGAGACCTAATTACAATAGGAATACAATTCTACCTAAAATAAAAGATATATAATTAATGAAAGAATATTCGGGAAATATTCTATGACCGGGAACAAAAGATGAAGATTATCATCACAATAAAAATAATAATTTGCCAGACGTACTAGTGATATTGTTTATGCATATGTAAGTTTTGGAAAGTTACAGCTAAATATTATAGTAAAATGGAGATTAATTTACGCAGTTTTTCTCTTCTAGAACATATTTTACTTAATAAATGAAGTGGTAGAGGTAGACAAGGCAAATAAGCAATGCTTGTAATAGTAGGAGAAGGAAGTAATATTTGACGAATTTTTTCATTAGCTAAAAGTTTGATGAATTAAATACCAGAAATTCAGCGACTTTGACTTATAGGTTTTTGAAGGGGTTTTAGAGTGAGCCCAAAGCATTGCATTGCAGGACTGCTACAGTGGGGGAAAAAAACAACGTAACACATTTTTATTGCTTTAGGAGTAGAAGAAATTGCATGGATTCCCCTCAAAGGGGCTGGTCTTTAATTTTTATCCTTCAAATAGATTGATTATTATTTTTTATCTTTTAATAATTAAACGTATATCTTGTGAGACATAAATTCTTTTGACATATCGGCATAACTCTTACATTATTATAATGTGAACATATAAATTTATTTCTCATAAAAAAAATTATTTGTCTTGAGATCAACCCATAACTGAGACAAAAGCGGAAATGACCTTAGGAGTATCTTTCGAGCTTTGAAATAAAAGGTTATACAAGACAAGTTAACACTTTTCGGCCGAATTCGTTTGACCATGTAACTTGAAATCATTTAAACTTCTTGTTGTTTTCTTATTCTTCTTTTTTTTTTTTTTTTTATATTCAGCTTCTCGACTTACGCCAGATTATTTCTGGATATAGTAGTCTCGGTCTCTCAACACTACTATCCAGTAAATCACGGGATGTGCCTGAATGACCAGGGTTTGAGAACAGAGCAACTGAACAAATTGCTCTCACTAGGGTTCGAACCCACGCTGCAGGCCTCCAGCTAGATTTTAAATTTCCCTCCTTTACCATCCAACTAGATTTTAAGTTTTCCTCCTTTACCATCCAGCTATGCCGGAGACTTTATTCTTCCTTTCTCATAGTATAATTTGTATCTCTTAGATGTATCTTCCTCTTAAGACAAATTTAAAATGGATGATCGATAAGTTCTTTGACTCACATTACTTTTCTTTTTGTAAAGATATATGAATTTAAGCAGGTGGGCCAAACACATGAAAGTTTTTTTTTGTAATAATGAGGGGTGAAAAGATTCGAATTCAAAAAAAATATTGTCTGCTTTACTACAATTTTGAAGTATATAACTATTGAATATAAAAATTGAAGTTATTAGAAAGAGCATACTCCTTGTATATTTTCACATCCCTGCAATCATAGCAGGCGGTTGTCGTACGCTGAGACTGTCCCTAAAATCTTCAAAGAGAATCGAGGGAAGACCCTTAATGAAGATGTTTGTGATTTGGTACCTAGAAGGGACATGGCAGACGTGTACTTGTCCATGAGCTACCTTTTCGCGAACAAAGTGGATATCCATCTCGATGTCTTTAGTGCACTGATGTTGAACCGGATTACCAGAAAGATAGACCGTACTAATATTATCACAATAAACCAAGATAGCTTTCTCAATGGGACAATGGAGGTCTAAGAGAAGATTACGTAACCAACATGACTCAGACACCACATTGGCTACCCCTCGATACTCGACCTCTGCACTGGAGCGTGATAATGTAGAATGTCGCTTGGCAGACCACGAGACCAAGTTATTACCAAGAAACATACAATAACCAGACGTGGAGCATCTGGTATCTGGACAACCCCCTGATCAGCATCTGTATACGAGAAAAGTGTAGAAGTCGACGATGGATATAAATGCAAGCCATAGTCAAGTGTTCTCTGGATGTATCGAATAATGCGTTTGAGCGCATTCATGTGCTCAACCCTAGGATCATGCATAAACAAACACATCTGTTGTACGACATACGTAATATCCGATCTCGTGAAAGTAAGTTACTGAAGAGCCCATGCAAGACTGCGATAGTGGGTGGGATCCTCGTAAGGTGAGCCATCCGCAGCACCCAACTTGGGTTTAGTATCAACTGGAGTGGAAGTAGACTTATATGAGGACATACCATCTCGCTCAATTATCTCAGCTGCATACTTACTTTGTGATAATAATAACCCACCTGCATGACGAGTGACAACAATCCCCAAGAAATAACTCAAGGGCCCCAAGTCTTTCATAGCAAACTCAGAGCTGAGTAGTGTCATGATAGACTTGCATAAATCAGCAGAAGAAGCGGTCAAGATAACGTCATCCACATATAAGAGAATATAAGCCAAGAAAGTACCACGATGATTTATGAACAGAGAATTATCAGACCTGCTGTGAGAAAATCCAATTGTAGATACACAGTCTGCAAATCGCTTATACCAAGCCCGTAGAGTCTGTTTGAGCCCATATAAGGACTTCTTCAATAAACAGACATGGTTAGGATATGTGGGGTCTCGAAAATGCAAGGGCTGATGCATGTAGACTATCTCCTTAAGATCACCATGTAAGAAAGCATTATTCACATCTAGTTGATGAATGAGCCATGACTTGGAAAGAGTCAGCTTGAGAATAGTGCGAATAGTAGCCGGTTTGACTACCGGACTAAATATCTCAACACAATTCACGCCAACCTGTTGAGTCTTACCATCACCTACAACACGAGTCTTATGTTTCGCAAAAGAACCATCAGAATTATCTTTATGTGTGAAAATCCACATTAACCGAATAATATTAACACCAGAAGGACGGGGCACCAACTCCCACGTCTTATTTTCAATAAGAGCATCATATTCGTCGTTCATAGCCAGTTTCCAATTCGAATCATTTAATGCAGACACTGTGTTATGAGGTAGTGGAGATTTAAGAACATTAGAATGTAGATTAAAATGTCTTTTTGGTTTAAAAATATCCAGTTGACTACGAGTAACAGGTCGGTGACTCGGGGGAGAATTGGGTGGATTTTGGGAAAATTTGGATGGGTGACGGACTGGCCAGCAGGCCCTGCCTACTAGCCCAAAACTGAAACAGTAGGCTGGACCGGAGCAAAAACTAGGCCAAAAACTATCTCGGTAGTGGGCTAGGTAATCAACCCACTAGAAGAAACATGGGTAGAGATAGTGGACTGTGGCGGGCCAGCAGGCAGTGGGCCTGTTGGTGGTGTGTGGTCACTGGATTGGCCTATTAAGTGTTGCGTAATGTATGATGAGACTTCGTCATCGAAAAAATTATACGAACTAGGCACGAGACTACTCACTTTCGCAAATGGAAATTGGGTTTCATAAAAAATAACATGGCGACTAATTATGATTTTATTATCAAAACATTTGTAACCACGATGAGTAGACGGATAACTCAAAAACACACAAGCGGTAGAACCGCTTAAAGTTTGTTAATTGTAGTTGACGAAAATAGTGGATAGCATAAACACCCAAAGACCCTAAGATATGAATTCGAAGGATTCTTATTATAGAGGATTTTAAGAGGAGATGCATATGCCAACCCTTTGATAGGAAGTATGTTAAGGAGATAATTAGCCATTTGTAGAGCATGATGCCAAAAGGAAGGGGGTACGGAAGCATGGACCAAAAAAGTTCTGACAATATTATTAATGGTACGATTTTTTCGTTCTGCTTTCCCATTTTGTGAGGACGTATGAGGACAAGAGAAATGAAAAACTATACCATTAGCATCACAAAAATCCTGAAACAACCCATTATTATATTTTTTTCCATTATCACATTGAATATTTTTTATTTCTTGTTCGAAATGTGTATGGATGAATGCTCTAGATTTTAAGAATGTGGAAAAAACTTGTGATTTTTTCTCTAATGGAAAAGTCCATAAAAAATTAGAATAATCATCCAAAAATAGAACATAATAACGATGGCCCACATAACGGAGAATGGGAGAAGTCCATAATCGCTACGAATAATATCAAAAGCATCAAAGTACGAGAGGTAGAGGCTACAAATGATAATCTAACATGTTTTTTTAAAGGACATGAATGACAACTTGGTGTACTACGCGTACCCTTACAAGAAATAAAATTGTTTTTATGCAAAGAAGAAACAATAAACGACCCAGGTGACCCAAACGTGCATGCCACAAGGAAGGAGCTAGAGCTGCAAATATCGATGGCATGACTTGACTCGAGAAACTTGAGGCGGGCGTGATTGGATAAAGATCTCCCCTACTATTTTATCTCATGAAAGGTATCGTCATTTTGAAATCCTTTACAGAAAATCCAAAAGGATCAAAACTAACATAAACCAAATTATCAGTGGTGAATTTTCGGACATACACCAAATTTTTAATTAAGTTCGGGGCATGAAGGGTATTTTTCAAGATAAGAGGTGGATGTGGGGGAGACAAAGTTATATTACCGTAACCACGAATTGAAATTGTATTGCCATTACTAACAATAATGCCACGTTTTTTGCTCAAATTGGAATAAGACGAGAGAGTACCTTGGTCTGACGTCATGTGAAAAGTGGTGTCGGTGTTCATGTACTAATTTGGGTCTGGATGATTTAATCCAAGCGTATGCATCGCGGCCTCAATATCTGTCAGAGTCGGTGTGGGGCCCACTGCCTTGAATGACTGCGGTGGCCGAGGCCCAAGCAAACCGGCATGTGGCCCCGGCCCAGAAGAAGAACTGCTGCCTGAAGCTGGACTCGAGAAACTGGGCCTGGCCTGTTGCTGGAACTGGACCCAGTTACTCGGGTAAGGGCTTGGAGGGAAATAGCCACTATTGAGCCATGGGCACTGGTCCAGTTCCACTGCCAGGGGCCCCACTGCTGAGACCAATTGGGCTACTGCCCACTGCCCCGAGGCCCACCGCCGTTGCCACCACTGTTTCGGCCGCCGCTATTATTGCCGCCACGATTTTTGTCATTATTGTTACGGTTTTGACCCTTCTTACCGCCATCGTTGTCCACACTGGGGCCACCTGTAATCAGTGGTTGTGATTTGTGAGGCTGCTGGATTTAATCTGATTAATTTTAATCAGCACTGGTACAGTGTCAGTGAGGGTTATGAGAGACCACATAAGGAGGTAGCATTATTGACTTGCTATACCATAGAGGTAAACAAAATTGACACTTGTCCCTAGGTTACGTGTATGGTCTTGGATTGGGCTGACCTCAGACAAGATCCTCAATGTAGAAATTTATTAAGTTAGCGTCTTTTACATAAACACGCGTTTTTTCTTATAAAGTTATCTGTAAATAAAAATTAATCATTTTCTCATAAAGTTTTTTTCTGATTATAAAAATGGTTCTTGTAAAATCGTGCCTCCTAGTTGTATTGTATTTTCTAGAATATGTAGTCCAATCAGTATGCCTTTGCCATACTTTGGGGTCTGTTACTCTTTTCTCAGTTATTGACTTTATCCTAAATATAACAGTTGACCTTTATGCTTTCAAAATACTTGTTCATCCTTCTACTCTGGGACCTTGAGATATCCTCATTTTGGACGTCCAAATAGCAAGATGAAATGTTAAGAAGAAGAAAAAGACAATGCCTTCTCAATGATAATTAAGAAGAACTTTAGAAAACAGTTAACTCCAATAAGAATATATTAGGTTCTTCAAATAATGGATTATGTGATCATTTCGTTAGTCAATTAAATGACATTCATGTCACAACCTAAACAGTAGTATTGTCTACTTTCGCTCAATAGACTTTATATATTTATCTCTCGGGCTATGCTATGGTCAAGCCCAAAAGTGAATACCATGTGAACTTGTGTGGGGTCATTTGCACTTTTTTCCCTATTTTATGCTGATCTATAATTTTTGTCATTTAAATGGAAACTTATGTCTATTGGGGTATAGATTCTTTAAGAAATCGGATATAACTTGTGTTGGATCCTTTAAACAACTTATGTTCCATTGGCATAAACTTCATTTGAGGGTAAAAATTAAAGACCATAAAATAGAGGGAAATTGTGCAATTAAATAAACGTATGTTATACCTTATAAATCCATTTACTTCCCTCTCATATTCCAATGTAAAATTCGTTTAAAGTGTAACATGTCCTCAATTCTTCATAAGCTTGCTAGCCTAGAAGTCTCTCAGTTCTCCTCTTTAATTTCACGCCTTCGTGAGCCTTCCTCCTCCTATATTCACATTCTACCTAATGTGTAGATTTTTTTTTTTTTTAAAAAAAGCATCTCTAGATCCTTAAATTTTCACATTAATTTTTCTTTACTATATTATCTCTATACTTATACTGGCTTCCTCCAAGGATGCATGCATGTCAAATATTACAATGACTGTAATATATTTTATTCAACTTCATTATAATTATCAAAACTTTGTCTCCAAGATTAGGTCCTAATAAGCTTCTAAAAGTGACACGCAGAGGACTAACTGGACTGATACAGATATGCTGACAACAGCCTACGTAATTTATGAAATTTTTTGTGGACTATACATATCTTGAGTTTGAATTGAAAAGTTCTAATTTTTGTTACAAATGTGCATAAACACTGAAACAAATGAAACCTTGACATTTTAATTGGTAGGGGAAATCTAACTACCATACCGACTAATAATTCTCAGTTTGAAGACTTTGATGTAAAGGTCAAAACCATTAGTTGATTGCCACCTGTACCAACTCACTCATCCAAATTTTTCACATTTTAATTTTTTTTTTCAGATAAAGTTCAAACGCTTTTACAGTTAATAAAGAATAAAGTATATTTTCTTTTTCATATTCTATTTCCGTAAGGTAAATTTTGTACATTTCACTCTCAAGAGAGAGGAGAAAGAGATTGAGGCATTGAAATAGAAGGAGGCCGGCGCCAAATACTATTGACTTCCAATCTATTTTCTCATCTATAAATATTGGTCTTCATCCTCTTAAGGTCCTACAAGTTCACTTTTGTTCTCTAAACTTCTTTTCTAGTACTCCAACTTAAGTTTCTTTCGAACACTTCCAACTTTCTAAGTAACCTTCATAAAATCTAGAAGAAAAAAAAAGAATAAGATATGGGAAGATCACCATGTTGTGATAAAAATGGACTCAAAAAAGGTCCATGGACACCAGAAGAAGATCATAAGCTCATCCAATATATTCAACTTCATGGTCCTGGAAACTGGCGAACACTCCCTAAGAATGCTGGTATATTACTCATCAAGATTATAGATGGTTTCTTTTGTTTTTGCATGTATATTATGAGTATATATATGGGATACTTTGTGTATAATATTTAATGAAAAATTCATTTGCAGGACTTCAAAGGTGCGGAAAGAGTTGTCGTCTTCGTTGGACGAATTACTTGAGACCTGATATTAAGAGAGGACGATTCTCATTTGAAGAAGAAGAAACTATTATCCAACTTCACAGTGTTCTTGGCAACAAGTAAGCTATATACTTCCAAGAAGCTTTAAATTAATTGTGCAATCACATAGTTTAAAAGTTTAAGCTGTTAGATATAACAACACACTTTTAATATCTTAATTTTGTCTTCACATAACTTATATATTTGCTTTACGTTTGTGCTTAGGTGGTCAGCCATAGCGGCTCGTTTGCCAGGAAGAACAGACAACGAGATCAAGAACTATTGGAACACCCACATTAGAAAAAGGCTACTGAGAAATGGTATCGATCCAGTGACCCATAGTCCTCGTCTTGATTTATTAGACTTATCGTCCCTTTTAAATTCAACTCAATTTAACCTTTCGAGCTTACTTGGACTACAAGCACTTGTAAACCCTGAAGTCTTCAGACTTGCAACTACTCTTTTGGCATCACACAATGAAAGTACCCCAGAATTGTTACTACAAAAACTTCAAGAAAATCAGTTGTTGAACACTCAATTTCAAAACCTTGAAGGGTCCGATTTGTTGTTACAAAAACTTCAACAAAATCAATTATTATTGAATGCCCCATTGCAAAATCAGCGTCAATTTTTTCAATTCCAAAATCAGATTCAAGAAATACCAAATTTCACTACACAAAATGTTCCTAGTTCAACTTCATCACAACCTATGCAAGGACAAGTGGAGGAATCCTATTTGTTAAATGGCCAAATGCTACCTCCACAAAATTATGGTTATTGTAATTCTGATGCTTCTGATAATTCAACTTTCCAATCCCTGAACAACAACAGAAGCAATCAGAATTTCAGCTTAGATTCGGTGTTGTCGACACCCACAGAAGATGAAAAAGAGAGCTATTGCAGTAATTTGATGAAATTTGAAATCCCAGCGAGTTTAAATTTTGATGATTTTATGTAAATATCGATCGACATTGTCCAAAACTTAGTTTATCTTTTTTATATTTATTGTTGTTTGTTACATTGTTTTTTTTCTTTCTCTAGGGGCATTTGGATGGAACCGGTGTTACATTTTTTAGTTTTGGTGCATCCAAATTCTAAAGTTTGTAATGTTCGGTGGATCGTGTTTTAGAATTTTATTTGAAAATACCAGTTGTTTGTTGTCTTATTATCATTCTTTTTTTCAATGTAACCCGTGGATTATATAGTTTTGAGGATTTCATTTCCATCTCATCTTGTTTTTCCTAGTACTATTCTTTATTCATCCTTTTCTAGTGTACTGTATTTTAAATGATTGTTCTGTTACACGGCAGTACGGCATGTTAATGTGTGTTTTCTACTTTTCTTTTTTAATTTTTTTTTCCCTTTCATTAGCTTCGGGGTTTACAAGTTATAAGGAGTTTGAGACTTTGAGCCATCTGATAGCCACTTCGATAAACTTTTTGAAGTTTATCTATTTTGAAAAGTGTTTTTATTGGAAATGACGATTTTTGAAAAAATATTTTTAGAGAATAGTAATTTGAATTTGATTAATTAATTTAAATATATTTATTAATATTAGAGTAACAATTTATGTTTAACCAAGGTTTCTAAATGTACTATGAAAAGAAGCTACTTTTTTCAGTTTCTATAAAAACAACTTCTTCTGGTACTTAAATATCACTTATTTTTCCTTAAGAGCTTAGTCAGATACCTCAATATTCTAAAAAGAAACAATTTTGACTTTCTAAAAACTTGACCAATCTGTGTTATTTTGATGAAATCACCTTAATCCTTTATGTTAATTAAAGTATGTATACTACACAGTTCCATCCGCAGCATCTTAGCGTTTAGTTTCTTAGTTTGCATGGAATTATTTCATCTTCATATTGATTACTATTTTGTACAGTATTATTTAACAGAAAAGAAATATTAAAATAAAAAGAAGACGAACACAATTTTCGGATGAGAGAAATTGATAGAGTTCTTCCTTTTGGCATATATTATCTTATTCTTCGGAGTTTAAACCTTAAATTAGGTAACCAAAGATAGCTGCGAGCAAGAACTATGATCTGTTTAAGCTTTATGTCAAACAGAACTTCCATTATGCAGAAGCTAATGAGTACTACTCGTACTTTATATTTAATTTTTCTACCCGTTTTTAGTTGTTTATTTTAGCAAATTAGAGAGTAAATTCCTAAAATATCACCAAGTATTGAGAATTGTCTCCTAACATCATTTATATTTCTTTTAGGACTAGAATATCACACAATTATCACTATTTTTCTGAAAATATACTAAATACACAAAATCTTTCTTCTCTCCTATTTGGCATGTCATGTCAGATGAAATTCTATTTCTTTTAAAATAAATTTATTTAACTCATCCAATTCATTTACTTAATCCAATCCAAACCCATTTAACCAACCAACTCATGTTTTATATAAAAATCCACATAGATCGAATAATATTAACACCAGAAGGACGGAGTACCAACTCCCACGTCTTATTTGCAGTAAGAGCATCATATTCGTCGGTCATAGCCAATTTCCAATTCGGGTCATTTAATGAAGACATTGGGTTACGCGGTAGAGGGGATTTAAGAACATTAGAAATTAAATTAAAATGTCTTTTGGTTTAAAAATACCCCGTTGACTACGAGTGACCGGTCTGTGACTCGGGGGAGAATTGGGTGGATTTTGGGAAACATCGGGACAGGTTACGGATTAGCCAGCAGGCATTGGACCTGCTGGCCCAATACGAGAACTGGAACCGATAATCGAAAATGGCGGGTCGAAGCGGGCCCGATAACGAAAATAGGCGGGCCGAAGCGGGCTGGATAGATGGCCCGATTCTTTGGACCCGAACGGTAGACGACGACGGTACTGGAGGACTAGCGATAGTGGGCCCGCTGGCGGATTTTGGGTGCGGGACAGGTCCGATAAATGGCGAATGATATATGGGGAGACATCGTTATCTAAAAAATTATACGAACTAGGCCCGGGACTATGTACCTTTGCAAATGGAAATTGGGTTTCATCGAAAATAACATGGCGACTAATGATGATTTTATTAGACGATAAATCAAAACACTTGTAACCACGATAATTAGAGGGATAACCCAAAAACACACAAGGAGTAGAACAGTCTTGAAGTTTGTTAATTGTAGTTGACGGAAAGAGCGGATAACATAAGCACCAAAAAAACCTAAGATGTGAATACGAAAGAGTCGTATTATATAAGATTTGAAGAGAGGAAGAATATGCTAAACCTTTAGTAGGAAGTATGTTATGAAATTATGAAGTCATTTGTAGAGCATGATGCCAAAAGGAAGGGGGTACGGAAGCATGGAGCAATAAATTTGGACAATGTTATTAATGGTACGAATTTTGCGTTCGGCTTTCCCATTTTGTGAGGACGTATGAGAACAAGAAAAATAAAAATTTATGCCATATCACAAAAATCCCGAAACACCCTATTATCGTATTCTTTGCCATTATCACATTGAATATTTTTTATTTTCCGTTCAAACTAGGTACGAATGAATGCTCTAAGTTTTAGAAAAGTGAAAAACACTTGAGATTTTTTTGCTAACGGAAAAGTCCACAAAAAATTAGAATAATCATCCAAAAATATAACATAATAAAAATGGCCCACAGAAGTGAGAACATGAGATGTCCATAAATCGCTATGAATAATATCAAATGGCATTAAAGTATGAGAAGTAGAGTCTACAAACGGTAATCTAACAAGTTTCCATAGTGGACAAGATTGACAAATTGGAGTACTACGCGTACCCTTACAAGAAATAACATTATTTTTATATAAAGCAGAAATAATAGACGACCCTGGGTGACCCAAACGTGCATGCCATAAGGAAGGAGGGAGAGCCGCAAAAGTAGATGCCAAGGCTGGACTCGAGAGACCGGATGTGGGCGTGATAGGATAACTATCTCCCCTACTATCACACCTCATGAGAGGAATCCCCGTCTTGAAATATTTCACATAAAACTCAAAATGATCAAAATCAACAGAAACCCAATTATCAGTGGTGAATTTACGGACATACAGCAAATTTTTAATTAAGTTAGGGGAATATAGGGCATTTTTCAAGAAAAGAGGGGGTTGGGGTGGGGGGAAGACAAAGTTTTATCACTGTAACCACGAATTGGAATTGAATGACCATTACCAACAATTATGCCACGATTGTTGCTCAAATTGGAATAAGACGAGAGAGTACCTTTGTCGGATGTCATATGGGTAGTGGCTCCGGTGTCCATGTATCAATTTGGGTCCAAGGGATTCAATCCAAGTGTGTGCACCGCGACTTCAATATCGGTAGGGGTGGGGCCCGCTGCATGGTGGGCCTGGTGGGATGAAGCCCAAGCACGCGGCTGGCTGCCCCAGCCCAGAACCTGCTCTCGGGAACCATTGATTCTGGGCAGAATTGGGCTTGGAAGTTGAAGCCGAAAATTGGGTCCAATGAGGATGGTGGGCATATGATAGAAAATAGGGGTTGTTGGGCCCAGATCCACTGGCCCGGTTCCACGGCCATGGGCCCCAAGGCTGTGGCCAGTTAGTTTGCGGCCCACTGTCACCCCCGTTATGTCCACATCGGTTTCCTTCATGGTTTTTAACATTATTTTTGCGATTTTGACTCTTTTTGCTGCCACCGTTGTTGCGGTTTTGGCCAAAATTGTTGGAGACAGATGGAGAAAAATTGGACTCGGTCACCATGACGACAGAAGGGGCCCCAGTGGCCGTTTTCTTAGACAAGCCAGCTTCTTCGAGTGTGAGCATGGAACGGGCCTGATAAAATTGCGAAAGAGGACTGCTCTGATGAAGAAGCGTACCGACGCCACTATGGGCCTCAGAGAGGCCTGCAACCATCTGAAGAACAAGACGATAATTGGTAACGGGCGCACCAACGTTGCGGAGTTGGTCCGCCAATTCTTTCAACCTTTTACAGTATGCTGAAATGTTGGGGAAATCTTCCATATTGACGTGAGATAATTCATGCTCAAGGGTAACAACATGAGAATTTTGATTATCTTGGAATATGTCACACACTCTATTCCAAGCATCCATTGTCGTAGCGTCTGGCTCGATAATCGTTTGCAACAGGTCAGTAGATATAATGGAGTAAATCCACTGAAGAACGGTAGCATCAAGAGTCATCCATAATTGAGGATCATCCTCGGGTTTAGGGACTCCCGTATCCGCAGGTGCCTCGGGAATAATGTGATGGAGGACTTGATGCGAGCGTGCGTGAATTTTGAACAGTTCGGCCCACGTCGCGTATTAGACATTTTTTTTATTTCAAGAATGATAGGGATATGATTCTTGATGTTAGAAACAGTAAGGGCATGGTGAAACGTGTTCTTAGCCATCACAATCAACGTAAGATGTGACGTAGGGATTTGAGAGTGAAATTTGGGAAGAAAGAAGGCAGCAAAGGGCACAGAAATCGAAGGTAATGTCTCGGAAATCATGCACGAGAAGAAGGTTTTGGGAGAGGAAAATTTAACCTAGACTTCTGATACCATGAAAGAATATAATCCCCGTATTATTTCATTAATGAAAGAGAATATATATACAAATTACAATTTCCATAATAGGAAAATCCTATTCCTATTCTACTCCTAAAACATTATTCTACTTGTAAAATAATTATACAATTATGGTAAGTGTACAATTCTAATTTAATTACAACACAACCTTACCTAAACAAGACCCGTAAACCGTGATATACACGGTATGTATACACCGTGTATATCACGACTGGAATCTACCGATTTGGACCATTTTGCCCGTGATATACACGGTGTATATTCCATGTATATCACGGGTATTTATCATTTACGAACACATCTCATTTTTATCAGCTCAAATTCAGATCAACCAGCTCACTTAATGCCTTTAATTCTTAATCCTTTTTTAGGACTCCGAGAAGGATAAAGGTCAAGTGATTAACAGAATGGCTAATTCTTTAATACTCCGTATTTTAATATTCTTTATTACTGACAAAAGAAATATTGAAAGAAGAAAAGAAAATTATATCAAGTGGTGGTGAAAATCGATCCATGTGTGGAATTGACTTGATTATGAAGCAAGGCCTTTCAATTTTTCCCTAGTTTCTTCTAAGCACACATGGCTTTAGCAATTTTATAACACTAATGTTTTCCCTGTTATCCCCTTTCTTTATGCTCTTCTACTTTTTCATGAAAGTGGACATTGTTTAAGCATATACCCCTTCATCCCAAAATACTTGTCTCAGTTTCATTTACATCCCCCAAGAGAGCATTTTAATCTTTAATTATTTTACCCTCTTAACATATTTCATCATGTATTTCTCCTCAATAAATATTTACTCCATCAATGATAGAACCTTTTAAATGTTGCTAATTAATGTAAGGATAAAATGGGAAAAGCTACTTAATTTTATCTTGGTTAAATAAAATAACAAGTATTTTTAGTAAGGACGACGATAAATATTTTGGTACGGATGGAGTATATCTTTGAAAGAAATAATCCTTTGAATATTTTCATTAATTGAAAGAGTATATATACAATTTACATATTTCCATAATAGGAAAATCATTTTCCTATTCTACTCCTAAAACGCTATTCTAGTAGTACAAGACTTCTATAATTATGGTAAGTGTACAATGCTAAGTAATATAAATATTCTACACTAATTACAATCTTAAAATGGACCAAAGTCCCGTGATATACACTATGTATATCATGGGAATATACACTATCTAACACCCCCCCCCGTCCCCAATCATAGCGGGCGGTCTTCAAACGCTGAGACTGTCCCTAAAATCTTCAAACAGGACCGAGGGAAGACCCTTTGTAAAGATGTCTGCAATTTGATACGTGGAAGGGACATGACAGACGCGTACTTGTCCACGAGCTATCTTTTCGCGTACAAAATGAATGTCCATCTCGATATGTTTAGTGCGCTGGTGCTGAACCGGATTCCCAAACAGATAGATGGCACTAATATTATTACAATAAACCAAGGTACCTTTCTGAATAGGACAATGAAGCTCTAAAAGAAGATTACGTAACCAACATGATTCAGACACCACATTGGCTACCCCTGGATACTCGGTCTCTGCACTAGAGCGTGATAAAGTGGATTGATGCTTGGCAGGCCATGAGACCAAGTTATTACCAAGAAAAAACTAGACCACCACTTCCGCCCTCGCTTTTTTGAAATAGGGGTACGGATAATCCGCAGACATAAGCGGATATATTACAATATCCAGACGTAGACCGTCTGGTGTCTGGACAGCCACCCCAATCAGCATCTGTATACAAGACAAGTGCTGACGTCGAAGAAGGATATAAATGCAAGTCATAGTCAAGTGTACCCTGAATATACCGAATGATGTGTTTGAGAGCATTCATGTGCTCAACTCTGGGATCATGCATAAACAAACACACCTACTGTACAACATACGTAATATCTGGTCTCGTGAATGTAAGATACTGAGAGGCCCCTGCAAGACTGTGATATCGGGTCAGATCCTCGTATGGTGCACCGGCCGCAGCACTAAGCTTGGGCTTAGTATCAATGGGAGTGGAAGTGGACTTACAGGATGTCATCCCATCCCTCTCAATGATCTCAGCTGCATACTTCTGTTGAGATAAGAATAACCCACTTGCATAATGAGTGACAGCAATCCCCAAAAAATAACTCAAGGGCCCCAAGTCTTTCATAGCAAACTCAGAGTTGAGCATTGTCATGATAGACTAACATAAGGAATCGGAAGAGGCAGTCATAATAATATCATCCACATATAACAGAATATAGGCCAAGGACGAACCACGACGATAGATGAACAAAGAATTATCCAACCTGCTGTGTGTGAACCCAATAGTCGAAACATGTCGGCAAACCGTATATACCAGGCCCGTGGAGACTGCTTAAGCCCATATAAGGACTTCTTCAACAAACAGACATGATGAGGATGTTTGGGATCCCTAAATCTCAAAGGCTGATGCATATAGACTGTTTCCTTGAGATCACCATAGAGGAAAGCATTCTTTATATCTAAATGATGAATAGGCCATGCTTTCGAAAGAGATAAGCTAAACACAGTGCGAATGGTACCCGGCTTGACCACCGGACTAAACGTCTCACCACAATCCACACCAACCTGATGAGTCTTACCATCACCCACAAGCCGTGCCTTATGTCGGGAAAATGAACCATCTGAATTTTTCTTATGAGCAAAAATCCACATAGACCTAATAATATTAATACCAGACGGACGGGGCACCAACTCCCACATCTTATTATCAATAAGAGCATTATATTCATCGGTCATAGCAATTTTCTAATTCGGGTCATTTAATGCAGACACATGATTACGGGGTAAGAGTGATTTAAGAACATTAGAATGTAAATTAAAATGTACTTTTGGTTTAAAAATCCCCCGTTGACTACGAGTTACTGGTCTATGACTCGGGGTAAAGGCGGGTGGATTTTGGGAATTTTCAAGACTCGGGACGGACTAGCCAGCAGGAAGTGGGCCTGCTGGCCCAAATCAGGAACTGAAGCTGGAGTTGGGCACGGGAACTGGGCCAATAATGGACCTAGAAACAGTACCCGAAACTGGGTAGAATGGATGGCCTAGTTGCTGGACCCGGATTTAAAGGCGACGCTGTTTGGGGAGGACCAGTGGGCAGTGGGCCCGCTGGCGGAGTTGAGGTGCGGTACACGTCCAAAAAATAGTGCATAAGTTTCGTGGAAATACCATCATCCAAAAAATTATACGAACTAGACACGGGTGTACTAACCTTAGCAAATAGGAATTGAGATTCATAAAAAATTACATGGCGACTAATGATGATTTTATCATAAGATAAATCAAAACATTTGTAACCACGATGATTGGACGGATAACCTAAGAACACACATGGGTAGAACGGGCCTGAAGTTTGTTAATTGTGGTGGACGGAAAAAGTGGATAACACAAGCACCCAAAGACCCTAAGATGTGAATACGAATGAGTCTTATTATATAAAATTTGAAGTGGGGGACGAATATGTCAAACCTTTGGAAGGAATAATGTTAAGAAGATATGTAGCCATTTGTAGAGCATGATGCCAAAAAGACGGGGGTATGGAAACATGAATTAGTAAAGTGCGGACAATATTGTTAATGGTACGAATTTTGCGTTTGGCTTTCCCATTTTGTGAAGACGTATGAGGGAAAGAAAAATGAAAATTGATCCCATTATTTGCACAAAATTCCCGAAACACCCCATTGTCATATTCTTTGTCATTATCACATTGGATATTTTTTATTTCACGTTCGAATTGGGTTCTAATGAATGCTCTAAATTTTAAGATGATGGAAAAAACTTGAGATTTTTTTGCTATTGGAAAAGTCCAAAAAATTTAGAATAATCATCCAAAAAGAGAACATAATACCGATGACCCAAAGAACTAAAAACAGGAGATGTCAATAGATCACTATGAATAATATCGAATGGCATTAAAGTATGAGAATTAGAGTCTACAAATGGCAACTTAACTATTTTTCCTAAAGAACAAGATTGACAATTCGGAGTGTTACGCTCACCCTTACAAGAAATAAAATTGTTTTTCTCTAAGGAAGACAAAATAGACGATCCCGGATGACCTACATGAGCATGCCACAAGGAAGGAGCAAAGGCTGCAAACGCTGATGGCAAGGCTTGACTCGATGGACCGGAACATGGCGTGATAGGATAAAGATCTCCATGTAACATTCCGTACTTTCGGGTCACGGTTTAAATCGCTAGGCGTATGTAAAATCGCTAAGCGTTTGTAAATAGACCCGAACGTTGGAAAAATTTAAGTTATATTTACGTATGCTAATAAAGAGATTATTATATAAAAGATTAAACCCCGAAATAATTTTGGACGTAACAAGTGTGACGACGGGGAGCGGAAATAAATTTGGTGCGTGCACAAAAGAGTTGTGGACTAGTGTCATATTACAAATTATGACATTGAGTATATGAAGGTCTTATGAGTTTTTAGATTTAAATGAATTGGGATCACAAAATTAATTATATGTGTGATTGATAAATTATAGGGAGGAAGGTCACTTAATTAATTAAGTGACCGTGCATGTTAAGGAGTATGGGGTGTGCTTCCACCGCTAAGGTTGGCTATTGGGAGACCATATAATAGGAGTCATTAAATGCTAAGTTAGGCATGTCTCCACTTTGAGAATTGTGTGTTAAATTCAAGAATTTCCTGAAGGCCATAACAGTGAACAATCAATATTGTAATTGAGAGATATATTTAGTACATCACTTCACTAGTCTAAGTAGTGAATCACGAATCCTTACACAAAAAAAATCCTCCCAAACCTTTTTTCTTTCCTTTTGTATGAATTGAGTAAAGCAACCAGTACCTTATTTTTAGATTAGGAAAAGGTTTCACTTTTATAAGGAATTTTGAACGAAGCAGTAGCAAAATCGAGTAAGAAAAATCGTTCAAGTGCAGCAACACTGTTTCCTTCCCATTTAGCGAAACATAGGTATGTTAAGGCAAATTATTTCTTTCTTTTGGCATGTTCCATGTAATGAAATATAACCGTGATATTGCTCCATAATTTATTCTGCTCCTAGTAGTTAAGAATATTCATGTTATTGATTCCTATGCTAAAAGCATGTCTAAATATGTGTCTAAGTCCTTATTGAGGCATGTGAAAAAAGATGTTAATATTTACAGTGTCAGCTGAAGGTACATGTTAAATATTCAATGTTAGCCAACGGGCAAGGATATTATTGTCATCCGGTAAATTCAAAGAAGGTTTTATTATCATTCATACATTTTCATTTGCGTTGCATTCATATATTACCCTGGACCACTTGTGCCTATGTACACTACTATATGGTAAATATTGTATATGTATGTTGGGGATATGGGAAACGGGATAGGCGTTATATACGCACACCACCTGCAGTTGGTACAGACTATCACAAAAGAGCCTTAAGAGGCCACATATCGAGTCTGTGTGGTCAAAATGGATGCTTGTGTGGCTAAGACAATATGATAATATTGAGCCTGTGTGGCTTATATGATATAACCGAATACCTATGTGGCGGTTATGGGAGGATTCCTGTGTGGACATTAGTATACCGCATTTGCATTATGCATACATTCATTAATCGTTACATAGTATGGTGCCCACGGAGGTTGTTATGGTAAGGAAGATGCCCGATGAGGCCGATGTATAAGTATACTGCATTGTGCATAACATTAGGGTATATATATATATATATATATATATCAGTATAAAGATTTCATGAGAGGAACAATATAAAATTTTCGTGACTGGACAGAGTTCAGAATTAAAAAAAAATTATTAAATTATGTACTCAGGAGATAGCTTATCAGTTCATAAGACAAACATAAGGAGAAGTATAACAGGAAGGGAGTACCGAGTAGGATTACAAATCATCTGACTCACCCCCTTTTATTGAAATATTTTATTGAAATACACCCCCCTCTATTTTGGTGTATTTCAATAAAATATTTCAATAAAAGGGGGTGAGTCAGATGATTTGTAATCCTACTTGGTACTCCATTCCTGTTATACTTCTCCTTATGTTTGTCTTATGAACTGATAAGCTATCTCCTGAGTATATAATTTAATAATTTTTTTTAATTCTGGACTCTGTCCAGTCACGAAAATTTTATACTATTCCTCTCATGAAATCTTTATACTGTTCATCTTTTCCTTCAAACCTTACCCTAAAAATGATAGTCATCTTTAGCCACACCCAATTTTTCAGACCAACATCGTCCTTCAACGGACATTACAACGGTCATTCGTTAACCACCGTTAACATAAGAATTTACAGGCTAATCCATGGAGGTCATTATAGAGTTCAAAGGATAACCATATACTAAGCATATAGAGTTCATGATAATAACAATTATAACAAGTTCATGATAACAACAATTATAACAACATATTTCTTGCAAAAATTAATTCTGCAAGACTAACTTATATATAAAAAACATAATTTACATATGGAGGAGATAACTTCTGGAAAAAGACGTACATAATTTGAAAATAGGGAGGTTTCCCTTTCGGGGAGCCCCGGAAGCTTAGTAGCACACGAAAATAAATAAGCGTAAAACTATTTTAGAGGAATAGTGGTGTTTATACAAAAGGGATGAGGTGAAAGGTTGGAGGGAGTTGAGGCATTTGAGAGTATTATTTCTCGCTCTTCTCTCTGTCTGTGTGTGTCTGTATGTGTGTGTTATCTTCTATATTTATAGAGTCTGGCGGACTTTAACTTGCGGATTTCAAAATGATTTAAGAATCTTTTGTGTTCAGCCGGGTGCGCCTTGGGTCCCATCGTCACATGAACCTTTTTCAAAAGCTACTTTATCATTTTGTCATTTTATTCTTGCTATCCAGTACTATTTATTCTTTATGTCGCCTCTTTATCTTTATGTAGCTATCTTATCTTCTTGCATTATTCGTTCTTCTTTACGTCGCTTTTATCTTTATGTCGCTATCTTCTGCATTATTCGTCTTTGTGTCGCTATCCTTGTGTCTCCATCTGTCTGTTGCATTATTGTTTTGTAGAAAATTATCTCGGTTTAGAAATTGTCTTGTCTTGTCTTGTCGAGGATGTCTTCTGCTAAGTGTCCAGATTATGCAGTTCTATTGAGTCGAAACTCATTCCTGAATGATAATCGTTAGGGTCTTGAGCATCATTTAGGTCATGTGTATTTGTGAAATCACTGTCTGAAACATGTTCTTCATTTTCGTTGTCTGAAATATGATCTTGACTATGGAGTGGTAACTAGGACGATTGTGTTATAGTTGGATTTACATGTTTGTCTTGTTCAGTATCCTTGTTCTGGGTGTCGTCTCTGTTCTGAAGAATCCTTGCTAATGTCTCTTGAACTATTTTTTCTATATTATTATTTTTTTCTTTCTAAAATTGCTAGTTCTTTCTTTGGAAGAAGATCCTTGAGTAAATGTTTTAGGGAGTCTTCTTCTGGGTTTAGAGGAATTATCTTCCTCACTTTCACTTTTTGGCAAAGTGACAGCCATTAACGGATTTGATAAGTCTTTACCGGCTACCGTTTGAACCGGACTAGTTGTACCTGTATCCGGTACAGTGGATCTATTTGCATTCAGAAGGGAATGCACACCTGTCTCATCCATTTTTATAGGAGATGGAGAACTTTGCTTCTAAATTTCTTGTGGTTTCTGTTTCTGAATGTCTCGTAGTTTTTGTTCTAACACTTGTATCTACTCTGTGAGTCTGGTATTTTGTAGGATAAGTGTGTCTTTTGTCTGGTTAATGCGTCGTATTGTCTCGGTCATTGTGGTGCAATGATCGCAGAATATTATTTTATTTGTGTCTTTCTGGATATTATATAGGGGGATTTGATTTGGATTTTGTCTGAGGGCCGGGGAAATGTAGTAATTTGGCCCAAGTACTCCTCTGGCATAGTCTAGTGCTTCATTAAAATCATTAAAACCTTTAAAGAGTGGTTTTCGTATATCCTTTATAGAGTCTAAAACTTCTAACCAGGTTTGAAAAATTCCGTTAGTTTTTCCATGAACTACTACGTAAAATTTAAAACGTTTATCCTGATTTTTCTCAGTAAAATATTGACAAAGACAGTTTAAAGTTGCTACAAAATGGCTAGTGTCTTTTCTGTTATGCGAAATCCATAAATTGTCTATCAAACATTTTTGTTGTCTGTCTACTATGAATTCTGGAAATATTTTGAAAGTTAAATTTGAAGGTGGAAAAGATACTAAATTATTTTTTCCAAAGTAAAGTCTTTCTATTGTTGGAGTCTCTAAGTCGGACATAGGTTTAAACTTAAGATTACCCAATACCTTTTGTCTGTAATCATCTTGGGTTATGGCTGGCCATTTTCCCTTGTCTGTTGTCTGACTTTTTGAAGAGTGCATGCTGTTTAAAAACACAAATTTTTAATTAGACGTAATATTTAATCTGATGAGCTGGTCAGCTAAATTATTGTCTTTTCCTTTTATGTGTTCAAATACTAGGTTGTAGATTGATATGGTGTCTAAAAAATTTAGCCATCTTCTTCTACTGCTGTTCTTATCATTTATTTTTTGGTGGAACTTGACTATTGCCTCCCAATCAGTTCTAACTAATACTTCATGTTTATTTAAGATATATAATCTAAAACTATTTAGACCGTAGACTACCGCTAGTATTTCTGCGTCTATGCTACTCATATTACCTTTCTCTTTATACTTACCACTTTGATAAGCACATATCTTTTCTTCAACTTTACTAATATACTTATTCGGTTTAGCTTTTAGGACAGCTCCCCATCCTTCAAAGCTTCCATCTGTTTCTATGATTAGAAAGTCTGTTTCTAATGGTATAGTTAAATCTGGGATATTTTTTACTTTTTCTTTAATTGCCTGTACCAATTTTATGTCTTCTGTATTAAAATGTCTTTGCCCTGTAGAGCCTGTTTTAGCATACAATGGCCCTGCTATTTTTCCTAAGTCCTTTATAAAATTTCTAGCGTAATTTACTATACCTAGAAATTTCTGGAGTTCTTTGGTACTATCTAGTTTATCTGGCATATCTAATATTTTTTTAGCTATGTGGGGCTGTAATTTTATTTTTCCTTCTCCTAAAATTACTCCTAGAAAATTTATATATTTCTTACATAGTTCCATTTTCTTCTTACTTATTATTATTCCGTTACTAACAAATAACCTAAACACCGTTTGTAAATGTCCAAGGTGTTCGTTCATATTATTACAAAATACTAAAATATTGTCTACATATACTAGTACAAATCTTTTATATTCCCCAAAAATAGAATCCATTTTTCTTTGGAAAATTGGTGGGGCAGTATTTAAGCCAAAAGGCATGACAAGCCATTCAAAATGTCATTCAGGACAAGTGAAAGCAGTTCAGTCTATACTGTCTTGATGCATTTTTACTTGCCAGTAGCCTGACTTACAATCGAACTTACTAAAAAAATTCTTTCCTTGTATTCGATTAATTAATTCTGTTTTATCTGGTAATTTGTACCCATCATTTTTAGTATTGTCATTAAGTCTTTTGTAATTTATAACCATTCTTGCTTTTCCTCTAACTATTTCAGAATGATTTCTAACTATGAAGGCTGCTGATCTATGTTTAGAAATAGATCTTCTTATTACTCCTAACTCGAGTAATTCTTTAATTTGTATTTTAAAGTCTTCTAAATCTTTATTTGTTGCTTCTATTGATGCAGTCTTAATAATATATTCCGGATTTATTATATCTAATTTACAGAGTACTTTGTTATTGTTCCAGTGTTTTAAAGGCTTTTCTCCTATGATTTCTAATTCATCTAATGTTTTTATTATGTTATCCAGGTCTTGTTGGTTTTTTATTACTCCTATTTTGTCTATTCCGGTTTTGAAATTATAAAAATCTGTTTCTATATCTATTAATGTATAATTTTTATTTATTATATTATTATCTTCATCTTCCAAAATTTCTTCTAAGATTAGATTTTTTCCATTATTTTTGTTACAATATTTTTCTCCGTTTTTATAGTCTTGACAACAACTACTTTCTTCTGTTCTATTCTGTAGGTCTACTGGAGAGATTTGTATAACTTTTGTTTCGGCCTTCTGAGTCTGTACTGGTGTATATGTGCTATTTTTTAAGAAAATAACTCCATCTCTAGTAATAGTACAGCTTCCATTATCGCTTAATAAAAAATCTAGTCCTAAAATAAAATCTGTATTTATGTTTAGTTCTCTTACCCATATTTTGTCCATTTTATAATTTGGGTTATAAAACTTAGAGCATGTATTTATAAAATTTATTGAAGCCTCTTGAATGTAATGATTATATATATTATGAGTTCCATCCATTTGCATGGCTGCAACTGGCCTATCTAAAGTTCTAATTAAATTTTAAGGGACTATCTTTTTATTTAGTATACTCTTAGTACATCCCGAATCTACAAGGGCTAGAGTCGTAATTTCGTAGTCTTTAATTCTAACTTTTGTTAGTAATTTTAGTGATCCAAACTTTTTATCTTCATTACAGACTAGTGTTCTACATTCTTCATTGTTCATTAGTTCTGTTGCTACATTTTTCTGTGTATCACCTAGATTTATCTCGTCTGTATCTTCTTTATCTTCTTCTATTTGTTTTCCTTTTTCTAGCTGAAAAAGTCTAGTTTCTAACGTATTTACTCTAGTTTCTAAAGTTATTATTCTCATTGCTAGCGTTAAATCTTCAGGTGTCTTGTTTACTACTTCTTTCTGATTTATAATTATCTTAAATTCTTTTTGAATACATTCTATGCATCCTTCTAGAAAACAATATTTGCATTTTGCCCTTTTACTTCTGCTAGGGAACCATTTACATATACAACAAGCTTTACTGTCTAGTCCTTTATTCTTTTTGAAAATATGATCGCAATTTATTCCTATGTTTACTAAATTATTTATGGTGTTAAAATCTATGTCTAGATCTAAATTTTCTATTCATATCTCATTAATTAGTTCGTCTGCTTCTGAGTCAGAAGAGTCTATTTTACTTTTTTCTCCTGTTTCTATACTTACTACTGAGTATATACTTTCGGTGTCTGACATATATTCATCTACATTTATTAATGTCTCTTGGAACTCTTCTATTAATTGAGAGTTACGGGTATTATTATTTATTCTTTTAGGGCAAGTATTTGCCAAGTGTTCTATGCTTTCACATGTAAAGCATTCTAGCTTATTTTTGTAATTTCTATCAGTTCTATACTTTCTTATATGTCTATCTTTACCCAAATAAGGTTTTTTGGCTGAGGATTTTCTTAAATAATATTTTTTCTATCTGTATTTATCATAGTCTTTATATCTTTTCTTATACTTATGATAATTTCTTCTTTTAGGCTTATCTTTATCATAGCTTTGAGTTGTGTATATTACGCTTTTACAAAAACTTAATTCATTTTGTTTTAATTGTTTTTGTATTTGTAGGTGCGTACATTTTTCTTGTAAAATGTCCATCACGTGTTGTATCCTATGTCCTATTGATCATTTTATATTTGGGTTTTGTGTTACCCCGTCTCTTTTATTCCAACGTTCTTCTATTTCTCTTCCTAGAGCTCCTGGTAATTTATTAAATAGTTTCTTTCCTAATTCTTGGTCAAAAGAGTTTCCACTAATTGTACAGTAATAAAAGAAGTCATTTAGGAACTTCTTTATGTAAACCCAACTACTTATACTTAGTTGCTCTAATTTAATTAGCGCATTTCTTTGTAATATTACTAGACCACTATTTGGGTCTTCACCTGTAATTAAAGTGTGTATTTTATTAGTAAAATTATATGGGTGTGCTCCCATTGCTACTAATTGTTGGAATTCATTTTGAAAATCTGTTTTATAAGCTTCCCATAAGGCTTTAGTAGATTCTCCTAAAAATGTTTCTAGGTATTTATACATTGTTTCAGCGTCTGTTTCTACGTAATTTTGTATATAATTTGCTACTACTATTCCTTTCCACTAATCGATTACTGATTTCCATCGTTGTGGATCGTGGGCTGCTATGTTTAAAATCTTTCCTCTATTTCCTCCTTCTTGGAGAGTAATAGGTTCTTCTAAAGGCATTCTTCTGCCTGATGGTTTTACCTGTTCTATAGGTTCTCCAGTTGTTCTATATACTCTTCTTCTAGGTACATTTCCTGTATTTGTATCTACTGTATATTGTTCTCCTGGTGTTCTTTGAAATGGGCTAGAGCTTGACGCACTAGTTTCCATTAATTCTTTTTGACTTATTATTGAATTTGTTTCTAACTCATCTTCACTAAGAATAAGGTCTTCCCATATTGATTCAAAAGTATCTACTTTCTTTTGATAAGTTTGTTCTGCTTTGTATCCTAGGTTGTCAGTTCTTAAATCACATAATTTAAAATGATCTATAGTTTGTTCTAAGTTTAAATTATCTAACTTGCATCCTTTACATCTAAACAACATCTGCGGTTTTTGTTTTTGCAGGCGTTTAGCTTCTTCTAAGGCAATGTCTACTTCAAAGTCTTCTTGTATTAATTCTATATTCATAAAAGTAGTTTCAGTTATTTCTTGTTTGTCTACTGTACTTTCTTCTTCACAGTCTTTTTGAGGAATGTAATTATAGTCTGTGAATCTTATGGATGTTTCTCCTTTTGGATTTGTATATACCAGATGAGATTCTGGTTGTAACATTTTTTTCTTATGATTAAACTGATCTAATTTCCATTCTAAACCTGCGTATTCTTCTGGACTTATTTTAATAGGCTTTATTAAATTTATTCCTTTATTTCCCATTAATTCTACTACATCATTTATTTTTATTTTAAATTTTGTATTACTATTATCTGTCATTTTTCCTAAAAATCCTAAACATAAAAGTAAATTATTCCCATTATGCATTTCTTCGTATCCTTTAGTCTGTATTCCTATCTTTATATGTTTTCCAAATTCTGCTAAATTTATTAGAAAATCTGGGCTAATGTAGAATATTCCTCCATTATTGGTCATATCGACTTCAGTCATTCCGATTATGGATTTTTTCATGTCTGACCATCTATCGTCATAAATTACTACTAGTACTTTACTTCCTAAGTTTTTTCTTGTTAATCCTTTTAATCCTACTATAATTAGTCTCATATGCATGAGAGTTCTTGTGGTCTTTTTAATCAGACTTATATTACTGGCTATATTTCCTAAAACAGATAATTGTTCTTCTCTATAATGTCTATACAGTTGTGATGTTGACGAGAACTGCCCTGTATTGTATAGGGTTTTGGGATTTAATAATTTTAACTGATTTTGTTGGAAAATACTAATGTCTCTATCTACGTTTATTACTTCACTTAGTTGTCTATTATTTTCTTCAGGTGTTCTTCTGTTTAACATTCTTGATATAAAATTATTTCCTATTCTGTCTTCAAAAAACTTAATCGTGGCCTTTCTCTTTATGTTCTTGATCTAGCTGAAAAAACGTCCATTTCTGAGGTTTTTTATTTATTTTAACTCTTTCTTTTTGAGGAGTTATTTCTACTCTTTTTAGTTGAGCTATTAGTTCTTCAACTTGTTTATCTTTCGAGACTTCTTTATCTTGATCTCTTGCTATTAAATAAATACGCTCGCTTATTACTTCTAATCTTGATGTTATTAACTCTATTTTTCTGATAATGTCTAAAATTAGAGAAATTGTAATAATATTTTGTTGTAAAAGTATTTGATCGGACTTTGCGTTGGGTAGATATTCTTTATAGTCTGACGATAGAGGTATAGATTTTTCTATTACTTTTAAGGCTTGTTCTTGAATTACAGTTAGTCTACTCATGAAAGAGTAATTTCTTTTAGTTCTTGAATTGTCTTTTCTAACTTTGTGATTTTACTCGTTAGAGATTCCAAATCTTGCTTAACTTTATTAATTTCTTGGGTAGTTTTTAATCCTATACTTATTAGGTTGTTTTTTTAATAAAGTTTCTAATTCTAATTTTGTAGATAACTTTTTTAGATCGCACTTGTTAACTAGAGTATTTATATATTCTAAGTTTTGTTCTGACTGTTCAAAAATTTTCTTTTGTTTAGTCTGTGATGCTTCTATTTGTTCCAATGATTGAATCTAAATCTCTTTAGCAAAAGATAGTGATCTCATAAATATGGTCTAAAACGCTTCTCCTTTTGTACTAATGCTCGTGACTTTAGATGTCCAAGCAGCTTGTATTCTAATTTTGATATTATATCTATAAGTTCTAACGGTCTTAGCGGGTTTTCTTTATTACTATTTAATCTAGAATATTCTGGATATAGGGTGCCTAATTTTGTTTTAATTTCTAAGTAAGAGTCTTTCATAAAACCTTGGTCCTAAAATCTTCTAGCTCTGATACCAAAATAGAGGGGGGTGTATTTCAATAAAATATTTTAATAAAAGGGGGTGAGTCAGATGATTTGTAATCCTACTCGGTATTTTGAGGGGGTGTATTTCAATAAAATATTTCAATAAAAGGGGGTGAGTCAGATGATTTGTTATCCTACTCGGTACTCCCTTCCTATTATACTTCTCCTTATGTTTGTCTTATGAACCGATAAGTTATCTCCTGAGTACATAATTTATTTATTTTTTTAATTTTTTTTAATTCTGGACTCTGTCCAGTCACGAAAATTTTATACTGTTCCTCTCATGAAAACTTTATAATGTTCATCTCTTCCTTCAAACTTTACCCTAAAAATGTATATATATATATATATATATATATATATATATATATATATATATATATATATATATATATATATGCTGGTTACCTGATTTTTTATAATTTTCTTTCGGCTTAGTCTGTATTCAATGGTGATTAGAAGTTGGTTGTACGATTAGCGGTACCCGGCGGGTGGGGTCCGGGTGCCCGTCGTGTCCCTCCGATTTGGGTCGTGACACTCCCCTACTATCACACCTCATGAGAGTACTCCCCGTGTTGATGGGTTGGGGCCTATTGTCGCCGGTACTGCTGACGTTACCACCGCATTTGCCACCGCGATTTCTTCCATTATTTTTCCTAGTATTCTTGCCGCCACCGTGAGCACGGTTTTGGCCCGAATTATCAACACACCTTGGAGAATTTTTGGAGGACGTCATCATGACCACGGGACTTGCCCCGGTAGCGACCTTCTTAGCCAATCCTGCTTCTTCCAAAGTAAGCATGGAACGGGCTTGATAGAACACTGGGAGAGGGTTACTTTAACGAAGTAGGGTCCCAACGTCACTAAATGCCTCGGAGAGGCCAGCAACCATCTGTAGAACCAGACGATCTTCACTAACGGGCGCACCAATGTTGCGGAGTTGGTCTGCTAATTCCTTCAACCATTTGCAATATGCTGAAACATTCAGAAAATTTTCCAGGGTGATGTGGGAAAAGTCCTGCACAAGAGTAACAACTCTGGAATTCTGATTATCTTGAAATATGTCACGCAGCCTATCCCAAGCAGCCATTGCCGTAGCGTCTGGCTCAATAATCATCTGCAATAGATCAGTAGAGATAGTGGAATAAATCCACTGAAGGACGGTGGCATCAAGCGTTGTCCATAACTTAGGATCATCCTCCTCACGTTGAGGCACCTCCGTATCCTCAGGAGCCGCGGGGATTATGTGATGGATGACTTGATGCGAGCGAGCGTGAATTTTAAACAACTCGGCTCACGTCACGTATTGGACGTTTCCTATTTCAAGAATGCGAGGTGATGTTAGAAACAACACGGGAAAGATAAAGCATGCTCTTTGTCGTCGACATAACGAAAGAACAATATGTGATTTTGTAGAAAATTTGGGAAGAGATGAGGTAAAATTTAACACGAAATCCGAGGAAGGGGCACGGAAATCGATGCAGCTTTTGGCATAGAAGGGGCACGAAAAACCGAGAGAAATTTTGGAGAAGAGCGGAAGCAATTTAGTCCTACACTTCTGATACCATGAAGGAAATAATCCTTTGATTATTTTCATTAATTGAAAGAGTATATATACAATTTACATATTTCCATAATAGGAAAATCATTTTCCTACTATACTCCTAAAACCCTCTAGTAGTACAAGACTTCTACAATTATGGTAAGTGTACAATGCTAAGTAATACAAATATTCTACACTAATTACAATCCTAAAACTGACCAAAGTCCCATGATATACACTATGTATATCACGGGAATATACACTATCTAACAATCTTTAAGGAAGCATTTGGAATTATTCCCAAGTATCTTCATTATTTGTTATTGCTAATCTTCCAAATTAAAGGGAACGACCGGGAAAGTTAACTCTTGACCCTCTCTAGTCTAAGGATTTTCAAAGAACTTTAAAGAATAAGTTCTTTTGGTCCTCAAGTTTGGTAGAAATAACAGTTGTAGAAGTGCTAATTAACTCTTAAAAAATATTGTTATTTCCAAGACAATTTTGCTAAAGTAATCGAGTTGTGGTGCCAAAATTAAATTTCTTCTGATATTCAGACGAGAAAAAAACATCCTTTGAAATGTCAAATAATATATTTCTACACATTAAAACCCTAGGGGCCATTTCGTCGGAACCATTCCCGGTATGAAGTTTGAAATTAAGTATATATTGTGTTTGAGGGTACTTGATAATTTTATATCACAGTCATAGAATTATTTATCTCGTATAGAAAGTGAAATAGATAATATCCCAGAATTATAATTTGCGGTAAAATCCCAGGACAATATGGTTTGAACAGTATGTGTTAAATTTGTTCAAGAACATATGGTTGTACTCCTCTCTTTATGTGGTAAATTTGTTATCTTATCATAATAGATCAAATTTGAAATGATCAAATCAAAATTCATAGGTGCGTTACGTTGAATTTAAAGTGCACAGGAAGCATTTTGAAAATATAGAAAATAAAAGAATGTATAGTAGCCAACAAGTAAATCAACTGAGAACTCATGAATCATTTTGAAAATAAAAATATATAGCGAACCCAAGTACACAATTGTTTTAGTAAAACTTTTCCTAATGGAAAATGTAAAAAATAAGGCAGGATGAAGTGTGAAGACTATTCAAACAACACCTCCTATTAAGAAATTGTTAAATACACACAATATACATGTGTATATATATGTGTATATTGTGTATATTGTTGCTCTCGGATTCCTCCTCTAAACCGTGTATGGTGTAATTAATTAGGTAACATTGTAGTCTCCTAGTTTAGGTAATATTATGGTGTAATTAGTCTTGTACACTTACCATAATATTTGTATTACCATAATTATATATTTAGTATCCAAGTAGAATAAGGTTTTAGGAATAGAATAGGAATATGATTCTCCTATTATGAAAATATGTAACTTGTATAAATACTCTTTCAATTAATGAAAATAATCAAGGAATTATTTCTTTCATGATATCAGAAGTCTAGGTCGTTTATTCCTCTCTCCACAATTCCGTCGACCTCTCCCTCTTTCTGTCACTTTGCCTCGATTTCGAGCCTTCTTTCTCGGATTTCGTGCCCGACGGTACCTCCTCTCTTCCCAAATTTATCTTCCCAATCTCTACATCACGTCTTGTGTTGCGATTATGGCTAAGAACACGTTTTACCCTGCCCTTAATATTTCTAACATCAAGAATCACATTCCTATCATTCTTGAAATAGAAAGCGTCCAATACGCGACTGGGCCGAACTGTTTAAAGTTCACGTACGCTCGCATCAAGCCCTCCATCATATTATCCCCGCAGCTCCTACGGATACGGAGGTGCCCAAACCCAAGGATGATCCTAAGTTATGGACGATCATTGATGCTACCGTTCTTCAGTGGATTTACTCAACTATGTCTACTGACCTATTGCAAACGATTATCGAGCCGGACACTACGGCGATGGCGGCATGGAATAAAATACGTGATATATTCCAAGATAATCAAAATTCACGTGTTGTTACCCTGGAACAGGAATTCTCCCACGTCAATATGGAAAATTTCTCCAATGTTTCAGCATATTACAGAAGGTTGAAAGAATTGGCAGACCAACTCCGCAACGTCGGCGCGCTCGTTAAAAATGATCGTTTGGTCCTCCAAATGGTTGCAGTCCTATCTGAGGCCTATAGTGGTGTTGGCACGCTTCTTCATCAGAGCAGTCCTCTTCCATAATTTTATCAGGCTCGTTCTATGCGTACGCTCGAAGAAGTCGGCTTGGCCAAGAAGGCGGCTACCGGTGCTATTCCCGTAGTCATGATGACGTCCTCTCCAAATTCTCCAGGTCGTGTTGATAATTCTGGCCAACACCGTGGTCACGGTGGCGGCAAGAATAGTCAAAAAAATAATGGCAAAAATCGTGGGGGCAAATGCGGTGGTTCTGATAATGGTGGCGGTAGACATCCTCTAGGCAGTGGGCCCCAGTCAGCCTGGTCCCAACAATGGACCCCCTCACCATGAGGCTGGGTCGGTAACCCTTGGACCAATAGTCCCTATGGTCAGCCAGCATATTGGGCCCAGATGCCACCACAGTTTCCGCAATGGCCCACTTGTTTTTCTCCAACCCAACGCTACAGTGGCAGTTCCAGTGAGCAGGGAGGCACCTTTGGGCCCCACCAGGCCCATCATGCAGTGGACCCCACACCTACCGATATTGAAGTCACGATGCACACGCTTGGAATAAATCCTTCGGACCCAAATTGCTACATGGACACCGGCGCCACTACTCACATGACGTCCGACTCAGGTACTCTCTCGTCTTATTCTAATTTGAGCAATAATCGTAGTATAATTGTTGGTAATGGTAATTCAATTCCAATTCGTGGGTATGGTCATAAAATATTGTCTCCCCCTCCATCCACCCCTTATTTTGAAAAATACCATTCACGCTCCAAAATTGATTAAAAATTTGATGTTTGTCCGAAAATTCACCATTGATAATTCTGTGTCCATAGAATTTAATCCATTTGGTTTTTCGGTGAAGGATTTCAAAACGGAGAGTCCTCTCATGAGGCGTGATAGTAGGGGTGATCTTTATCCTATCACGCCATGTTTCAGTTTCTCGAGTCACGCAATGCCATCCATTTTTGCCGCTCTGGCTCCTTCCTTGTGGCATGCTCGTCTAGGTCATCCGGGATCATCTATTTTGTTTTCCTTAGATAAAAACAATCTTATTTCTTGTAAGGGTGTGCGTAGTACTCCGAATTGTCAATCTTGTTCTTTAGGAAAAATAGTTAAGTTGCCATTTGTAGACTCCAATTCTCATACTTTAATGTCATTAAATATTATTCATAGTTATTTATGGATGTCTCATGTTCTTAGTTCTTTGGGTCATCGGTATTATGTTATCTTTTTGGATGATTATTCTAAGTTTTTATGGACTTTTCCGATAGCGAAAAAATTCCATGTTTTTTCCAACTTCTTAAAATTTAGAGCATTCATTAGAACTCAATTCGAACGGGAAATTAAAAATATTCAATGTGATAATGGCAAAGAGTATGACAATGGGGTGTTTCGGGAAATATGTGCTAATAATGAAATCAATTTTCATTTTTCTTGTCCTCATACTTCTTCACAAAATGGGAAAGCCGAATGCAAAATTCGTACCATTAATAACATTGACTGAACTTTATTGATTCATGCTTCCGTACCCCCGTCTTTTTGGCATCATGCTCTACAAATGACTACATATCTCCTTAACATAATTCCTTCCAAAGGTTTGACATATTCTCCCCCCCCCCCCTTCACATTCTATATAATAAAACCCCTTCGTATTCAAATCTTAGGGTTTTTGGGTGTTTGTGTTATCCGTTATTCCCGTCCACCAAAATTAACAAACTTCAGGCCTGGTCTACTCCGTGTGTATTTTTGGGTTTTCCGTCTAATTATCGTGGTTACAAATGCTTTGATTTATCCTCTAATAAAATCATCATTAATCGCCATGTAATTTTTTATGAAACTCAATTTCCGTTTGCTAAGGTTAAGACTCCCGTACCTAGTTCGTATAATTTTTTGGATGATAGTATATCCCCGTATATTATTCAGCATTTTTCGGACGTCTCACACACCCAAAATTCTCCAGTGGGCCCACTGCCCGCTGGCCCCACTGGTCCATCATCCACTGCCAGTACTCCCACTGGGCCAGTCCAGCCCAATTATGGAACTGGTCCAATTCCTGCTCCTATTTCCCGAGTTGGGCCAGCAGGCCCACTGCCTGCTAGCCAGTCCATCCCGAGCCCATCAAATTCCCAAAATCCGCCCAATTCTTACTCGAGTCATAGACCGGTCACTCGTAGTCAACAAGGTGTTTTTACACCAAAAAGACATTTTAATGTCCCTTAATCCCCCTTACCCCATAATCCTATGTCTGCCTTAAATGACCCGAATTGGAAAATTGCTTTGACTGATGAATATAATGCTCTTATTGATAATAAGACGTGAGAGTTGGTGCCCCATCCATTTGGTATTAATATTATTAGGTCTATGTGGATTTTTGCTCATAAGGAGAATTAAGATGGTTCATTTGCTCGACATAAGGCATGGCTTGTGGGTGATGGTAAGACTCAGCAGGTTGGTGTAGATTGTGGGGAGACGTTTAGTTCGGTGGTCAAGCTAGCTACCATTCGCAATGTGCTTAGCTTGGCTCTTTCGAAGGCATGGCCTATTCATCAGTTAGATGTAAAGAATGCTTTCCTACATGAGGATCTCAAGGAAACAATTTATATGCATCAGCTTTTGGGATTCAGGGATCCCAAACATCCTCATCATGTCTGTTTATTGAAAAAGTCCTTATATGGGCTTAAGCAGTCTCCCCGGGCCTGGTATACGAGGTTTGCAGGTTATGTTTCGACTATTGGGTTCACGCACAGCAGGTCGGATAATTCCTTGTTTATCTACTGTCGTCGTTCGTCCTTGGCCTACATTCTGTTATATGTGGATGATATTATCTTAACTGCCTCTTCTGATGCCTTACGCTAGTCTATCATGACCATGCTCAGCTCTGAGTTTGCTATGAAAGACTTGGGGCCCTTGAGTTACTTTTTGGGGATTGTTGTCACTCGTCATTCAGATGGGTTATTCTTATCTCAACAGAAGTATGCAGCTGAGATCATTGAGAGGGCTGTGTTGTCTTCCTGTAAATCCACTTTCACTCCAGTTGATACTAAACCAAAGCTTAGTGCCGCGGCCGGCGTACCCTACGAGGATCCGACCCGCTATCGCAGTCTTGCAGGGGCCCTTCAGTATCTTACCTTTACGAGACCGGATATTACGTATGTTGTCCAGCATGTGTGTTTGTTCATGCATGATCCCAGGATTGAGCACATGAATGCACTCAAACGCATAATTTGGTATATTCAGGGTACATTGGACTATGGGTTGCATTTGTATCTTTCCTCGACATCCACACTTGTCTCGCATATGGATGTTGATTGAGGTGGATGTCCTAGACACCAAACGGTCTAGAGTGTCAGTTCACTGCTGGCAGATTGGGGTATTGGACTGAAATGTGAACAGCAGAAGACTCTGTAATAGAGATCCCATTAACTAACCAAAATAAATAAAATATGTAATAAATATTCCTTCGGTTCAATTCATGCATTTTACTTTTTCTAGTTTGTTTCAGAAAGTATTATATATTTAAATACGTTTTAAATTAATATTTTACGTGACATATTTAAAAATAAATTCAAAAAATATTTAATACATTCAACATATTTCTACTTTAAAAATCACAAAATTTAACAACTTTCGTTACTTCTCTAAACTTCATGCTAAAGGAGGGAGTAATAATATTTTATACACTACTAAATTGATGAGTCAATTCTTTAAATGGTCGCTCCACTTAACCAAATTATCTAATAAGGTTTTTTTTGTTCTTTATATGATTATTCAAGTTTATACATTTGCCTTACAAAGTAATAAGGGATAAAATTTGAATGTATAAAGTGACTTTTTGGCCCTCGTTACTTTGTAATGCAAGTGTATAAATTTAAATAAAAAAATTTACAATAATAAAGGCATAAATATTGAAAGTATATCATATTGTACATACATGATATACACGATGTATACTATCTTGAGTATACCGTGTATATCACGGAAACCCAAGGCAATTGGGACCGTGTATATCATGGTTTTTGGTAATAGTTTTTGTATATAATTAGCATTGTACACTTACCATAATTATAGAATTCTTGTACAAATAGAATAGGATTTTGGGAATAGAATAAGAATAGGATTTTTCATATTATGGAAATTGTAAATTGTATATATACTCATTCATTAATGAAAATAATCAATGCGATTATTTCTTTCATGGTATCAGAAGTCTAGGTTTTTCATACCTCTCCCATCTTTTTCTGCTGCTCTCGATTTCCGAGCCCCTACCTAGGTTTCTGTGACCTTCTTCTTTCTTCTCTTCCCAAATTAGTTCAAATCCCTACTTCACCCTTTGTTCTTTCGCTATGTCTAAGAACATGTTTCATCCTGCCCTTACTGTTTCCAACATCAAGAGCCACATCCCTATTGTTCTTGAGATGGAAAACGTCCAGTATGCGACGTGGGCAGAGTTGTTCAAAATTCACGCAATCTCCCATCAAGTCCTCCATCACATAATTCCTCCCACTACCCCTTCTCCCGCGGAGGAGCCTCAGTTATGGATTACTCTTGATGCTACCGTCCTTCAGTGGATTTATTCCATTATTTCTAACGACCTTTTACAGAAGATCATTAAACCAGACACTATGGCTATGGCTACCTGGAATAGATTGCATGATATATTCCACGATAACCAACATTTCCGAGTTGTCACTGTTGAGCAAGAATTTTCGCAAGTTAGCATGGATGATTTCCCGAATGTTTCAGCTTATTGTAAATGGCTCAAGGAATAGAGGAACCAACTCTGTAATGTTGGGGCGCCTATTACCAATAATCGTCTTGTCCTACAAATGGTTGCAGGCCCATCCGAGGCCTATAATGGAGTTGGGATTCTACTCCGACAAAGTAATCCACTTCCCCCTTTTTATCAAGCCCGTTCGATGCTCACTTTGGAAGAAGCCGGCTTGACAAAAAAGGTGGCTACTGTCGCATGTTCCGTAGCGATGATGACCTCATCCGATAACTCTCACAATCTTTTAGAAAATTCGGGCCAAAACCGCAACACCGGTGGCGGCAAGATTGGTCAAAATCATAAAAATAATGGCAAGAATAGCGGCGGCAACAATGGCGGTGGCCGACATAGTGGCGGCACTGGCGGTAGGCCTCGGGGCAGTGGGTCTTGGCCCAACAACGGGTATTTTCCTGGCAGCCCTTACCCGAGTAACTGGGCCCAATTCCAGCAACAGGCCAGGCCCAATTTCTCGGGTCAAGATTCAGGCGGCAGGTTCTCTTCTAGGCCGGGACAGCAGGCCGGTGTGGTTGGGCCTCGTCCTTCGCAGGTATTCTAGGGAGTGGGTCCCATACTAACTCCAATAGATATTGAGGCTATAATGCATACTCTTGGCTTATATCCTCCAGACCCGACTTGGTACATGGACACCGACGCCACTTCTGATATGACGTCAGACCAAGGTATTCTCTCGTCTTATTCCAATTTGAGAAATAATTATTGGTAATGACAACTCAATTCCAATTCGTGGTTATGGTCATACAAGTTTGTCTTCCCCACATCCACCTCTTGTCTTGAAAAATACCCTTCATGCCACTAACTTAATTAAAAATTTGGTGTCTGTCCAAAAATTCACTATTGATAATTGAGTTTCTGTTAATTTTGATCCATTTGAATTTTCTGTGAAGGATTTCAAAACGGGGATATATCTCCTGAGATGCAATAGTAGGGGCGATATTTATCTCATCACAACCACCACCACTTCATCGAGTCAAGCCATGTCGTCAACATTTGCAGCTCTCGCTCCTTCCTTGTGCCATGCACGTTTGGGTCATCCTGCGTCGTCTATTATTTCTTCTTTGCATAAAAATAATTTTATTTCTTATCAGGGTACGCGTAGTAATCCAATTTGACCTTCTTGTCTGTTAGAGAAACATGTTAGATTACCATTTGTAGCTTCTACTTCTCGTACTTTGATGCCTTTTGATATTATTCACAGTGATTTATGGACATCTCCCGTTTTGAGTTCTATGGGACATCGCTATTATGTCTTATTTTTAAATGATTGTTCTAATTTTTGTGGACCTTTCCGTTGGCCAAAAACTCTCAGGTTTTTTCCACTTTCTTAAAATTTAGAGCATTTATCTGTACCCAATTCGATCGGGAGATTAAAAATATTCAATGTGACAATGGCAAGGAATATGATAATGGGTTATTTCGGAATTTTGTGATGCTAATGACATAGTTTTCATTTTTTTTGTCCTTACAAAATATAAAAGACGAACATAAAATTCATACCATTAACAATATTGTCCGCACTTTATTAGCCCATGCTTCTGTCTTTCCTTCTTTTTGGTATCATGCACTACAAATGACTACTTACCTCCTTAACGTCCTTCCTACCAAAGGATTAGCATATGATTCTCCCCTTAAAATTCTCTATATTAAAGATCCTTCATATTATCATCTTAGGGTCTTTGAGTGTTTATGATATCCACTATTTAGGTCAACTACAATTAACAAACTTCAAGCCCGTTCTAGCACTTGTGTGTTTTTGGGTTATCCATCTAATCATCGTGGTTACAAATGTTTTGATTTATAATCTAATAAAATCATGATTAGTCGCCATGTTCTTTTTTATGAAACCCAGTTTCCATTTGCGAAGTCTCCCCGTACACTATGCAGCTCTTATTGGGCCAACCCCGTGACCACACTCTGCCAGCAGGCCCACTGCCTACCGGCCCGCCACAATCCATTGTTTTTTCCCCTACTTCTGCTAGTGGGCCAATTGCCCAGCCCACTACCAAGACTGTTTTGTGCCCAGTTACTGCTCTGATTCAGCCTACTGTTTCCAATTTTGGGCCAGCAGGCCCACTGCCTGCTAGCCAGTCCGTCGCCCATCTAGATTTTCCCCAAAATCCACTCGCTTCCTCCTCGAGTCATGGGCTAGTTACTCATAGTCAAAGGGGTATTTTAAAACCAAAATATCATTTTAATCAAATTCTAATGTCTCTAAATCTCTTCTACCACGTAACCCATTGTCTGCCTTAAATGACCCGAATTGGAAATTGGCTATGAACGATGAATATAGTGCTCTTATTGATAATAAGACGTGGGAGTTGGTCCCCCGTCCTTCTGGTGTTAATATTATTCGATCTATGTGGATTTTTACTCATAAAGATAATTATGATGGTTCTTTTGCGCGACATAAGGCTCGTCTTGTAGGTGATGGTAAAACTCAGCAGGTTGGTGTGGATTGTGGTGAGACATTTAGTCTGGTGGTCAAACCGGCTACCATTCGCACTATTCTCAGCTTGTCTCTTTCGAAAGCATGGCTCATTCATCAGTTGAATGTGAAGAATGCTTTCTTACATGGTGATCTTAAGGAGACCGTTTACATGCATCAGCCCTTGGGTTTTCGAGACCCCAAATATCCTCATCATGTATGTTTATTGAAGAAGTCCTTGTATGGGCTTAAGCAGGCCCCACGGGCTTGGTATAAGAGATTTGCAGTCTATGTTTCGTCTATTGGGTTTTCTCACAGAAGGTCCGATAATTCGTTGTTCATATCTCATCGTGGTTCTTTTCTGGCTTATATTATATTATATTATATGTGGATGTTATTATCTTGACTGCCTTTTCCGATGCTTTGCGCAAGTCTATCACGACAATGCTCAGTTCTGAGTTTTCTATGAAAGACTTGGGCCCCTTGAGTTACTTTTTGGGGATTGATGTCTCTCGTCATGCAGGTGGGTTATTCTAATCACAACGGAAGTATGCCGCTGAGATAATTGACAGGGCTGGTCTATCCTCGTGTAAGTCTACTTCCACTCTAGTTGATACTAAGCCCAAGTTGGATGCTGCGGCTGGCTCACCTTACGAGGATCCCAGTCATTATCGTCGTCTTGTTGAAGCTCTTCAGTATTTTACTTTCACGAGACCGGATATTACGTATGTCGTCCAGCAGATGTATTTGTTTATGCATGAGCCTAGGGTGGAGCATATGAATGCGCTCAAACGCATTATCTGATACATCCAGGGGACACTTGACTATGGCTTGCAACTATATCCATCA
Organism: Anisodus tanguticus; assembly: GCA_034509755.1. NCBI lineage: Eukaryota > Viridiplantae > Streptophyta > Magnoliopsida > Solanales > Solanaceae > Anisodus > Anisodus tanguticus. Next base: position 18,316,576 of record CM067551.1, on the reverse strand, counting down.
TTGGCATCTACACTTGTCTCATATACCGTTGCTGATTGGGGTAGTTTTCCAGATACCAAACGCTCCACGTCTGGTTATTGCATGTTTTTTGGTGATAACTTGGTCTCATGGTCTGCCAAACGACACTTTACCTTATCACGCTCCAGTGTAGAGGCCGAGTATCGAGGGGTAGCCTATGTGGTTTCTGAATCATGTTGGTTACGTAATCTTCTCTTGGAGCTTCACTTTTCAATTCAAAAAGTTATCTTTGTATATTGTGATAATATTAGTGTCGTATATTTTTCTGGGAATCCAATTCAAAACCAGCGCACTAAACATATTGAGATGGATATCCATTTTGTCCGTGAAAAGGTAGCTTGTGGTCAAGTACGCATCTTACATGTTCCTTCCAGGTATCAAATTGCAGACATCTTCACTGAGGGTCTTCCCTCAGTCCTATTTGAAGATTTTAGAGACAGTCTCAGCGTACGAAGACCGACCGCTATGACTACGGGGGTGTGAAAATATATCATATTGTACATACATGATATACACGGTGTATACTATCTTGAGTATACCGTGTATATCACGAAAACCCAAGGCAATTTGAAGACGGTGATATACACGGTATACCTACCGTATATATCATGGTTTTTGGTAATAGTTTTTGTATATAATTAGCGTTGTACACTTACGATAATTATAGAATTCTTGTACAAATAGGAATTAGATTTTCCATATTATGTAAATTGTAAATTGTATATATACTCATTCATTAATGAAAATAATGAAGGGGGTTATTTCTTTCATGGTATCAGAAGTCTAGGTTTTTCATACCTTTCCCATCTTTTTCTGCTGCTCTCGATTTCCGAGCCCTACCTCGGTTTCCGTTACCTTCTTCTTTCTTCTCTTCCCAAATTAGTCCAAATCCCTACTTCACCCTTTGTTCTTTCATTATGTCTAAGAACATGTTTCATCCTGCCCTTACTGTTTCCAACATCAAGAACCACATCCCTATTGTTCTTGAGATGGAAAATGTCTAGTATGCGACGTGGGTAGAGTTGTTCAAAATTCATGCAATCTCCCATCAAGTCCTCCATCGCATAATTCCTCCCGCTACCCCTTCTCCCGCAGAGGAGCCTCAGTTATGGATTACTCTTGATGCTACCGTCCTTCAGTGGATTTATTCCACTATTTCTACCGACCTTTTACAGGAAATCATTGAACCAAACACTATAGCTATGTCTACCTGGAATAGATTGCATGATATATTTCAAGATAACCAACATTCCCGAGTTGTCACTCTTGAGCAAGAATTTTCGCAATATACCATGATCGTACCCTCGTGGATATCATGTATCTCGGACTTATACACTAAGAAGCGATAAGCACTACTGTCATTTGCATATCTAATGAATATGCAATCTACAGTCTTAGGTCCAATTTTGATCTGCTTTGGTTTAGGTACTTCGACCTTTGCCAAATAGCCCCCCACTTTCAAATATTTGTAAGTGGATTTCTTTCCTTTACATGATTCATATGGAGTTTTATCCTTACGCTTATGCAGAACTCTATTGAGAATTGTATTAGCGGTAAGAATCGCTTCGCCCCACATGTTTTGGGCTAAACCGGAATTGATAAGTAAATCATTCATCATTTCCTTTAACGTACAATTTTTGCGCGCGGCAATACCGTTAGACTGAGGTAAGTAAGCAACGGTCGTTTGATGAACAATGTCATATTGAGCACAATATTCTTCCAACGGTGCTATGTATTCTCCCCCTCTATCACTAAGAATTGCCTTAATCCATAGGTTTAGTTGATTTTTAACTTCTGCTTTATAACATTTAAATGCTTCAAACGCTTCATCTTTACTTTTCAACAAGTAAACATAACAATACCTTGTACTATAATCAATTAAAGTCACAAAGTACTTGTTCCCCCCTCTAGTTTGCACAAACTTTAAATCGCATATGTCAGTGTGAATAAGTTCTAGAGGAGCGGTGTTTCTTTCGATAGAATGGATAGATGATTTGGTTAATTCTGCCTCTACGCACACCTCATATTTATGTTGAGAGTTTATGTCGAAGGAAGGCAATAATTCCAACTTTACTAACTTTTGAATGAATTTGTAGTTAACGTGTCCTAATTTATGATGCGATAAATTATAAGACTCAAGCAAGTAGGTAGAAGGATTTATTTCATTAAATGAGCGAATTACAGACATATCATTCATTTTGAAGAGGTTGTCACACGCGAAACCTGTTCCTACAAATATACCATTCTTAGTTATTTAAAAATTTGTTGGACTAAAAACCTAGTCTAAAAACAGCCTGGACCAATAGTGGCCCTGAAACCAAGTTCTTGCGGATGTCAGGGACATGCATCACTTCCTTCAGAGTAAGCTCTTTACCTGAAGTCATTTTGAGGACAACCCCTTGCACTTCAGAGGTAGCGTCGTTGCCCATGAACATCTTCTTGTCCGTGACTTGGGTGTAAGAGGAGAATGCATTTTTGTTAGAGCAGATGTGACGGGTTGCACCCGTGTATATCCACCATTGCTTTGGGTTCTCCACCAGATTTTCCTCCAACATTACAGACGAGAAATCCGCAATCATGTCGTCACAGTTCGAAGGATCATCATTGTCTTGCACGACGTTAGCCTTGGCCTTTCCTTTGTTCTTGGCTTTTTCCTTCTGCTCTCGCTTCAGTTTGCGACAGTCTTTGCCAATCTTTCCACAGTGATGGCAGTTTCCTTTGAACTTCTCCATCGTTTGGCTTTTGCCGTCTCCCTGGTACTTGCACCTTTTGTTGGTGTTTTCTCTTGAATCAACCAGATATGCCTTTGCCTCCATTGGCTGTTTTACTTTAGGTTAGCCATTTTATTGTCCTCCTGTATTTGTAGTTTGACAATAGGATCTTCAAACCCCATTTCCTTTGTCTTCAGTTTAACTCTTGAACTCATTCCATGAGGGAGACAATTTCTCAATCAAAGACGCAACCAGAAATTGTTCGTTTGGTTTCATTCCTTCCAAATCCAGATGATGAATAATCATTTGAAACTCTTGGATTTGGGACATCACTGATTTATCATCCACCATTTGAAATTTCAAAAATTTTCCAATGATGAATTTCTGAGTACCTGTATCCTGTGCGGTGGACTTTAGGCCTTAATCCTATTTCTTAAAAGAAAGGTATGAATTAAAATCAATTTATGTAAAGAAAAAAATTATGAGATTTGCACTAGACTCTTTTTATATTTCTTAAGAACTTTATTCACCTAATTAAAGTTTATAGATCTCAAGACATTTTCTCCATAATCCAAAAAAATTATAGTCACAATAATAAAAGGATAGTAAAGGATTATAAGTTGGCAAATAATGAAATTTTTCTAATTATAGGAAGAAGAAAAAAGAGAAATCAAACCAAACCGACAACAACAAAACTAATAAATATGTATTATATTTGATTTAATTTGATCTTCATAATTGAAAACCATACTAAATTAATTAAATTTTAATTTTAACCAAAAAATGATCCAAATATACACCCCTAAGTAGGAGTATACAAAATAGTAGTAAAAAGTTATCTTCGCAGGAATCATTGAGCAGATAGTGTTGGAGTGATATCAAAATTTTGTTAAAGATCTGCATGAACCAAAATAAATATATTAAAACACAAAAGTGATTGCTTAATGCAGCGCTTATGGGCATGGCAGAGCTAGAGTATCCATTCGAACCTCCTTTGTCAAAAAATTATAATACTACATATATAAAGTCGGAATTATTTTTTATGTAATAAATGTTGAATCCCTTTGACTTCTTCGTATATATATTTACTTCTTTATTATATTTTAAAATCTCTTAATAGAAATTCTGACTTATATATATATATATATATCTTAGTAAAAATTCTTACTTATATATGTGTGTGTTATGAAGCCATTAAATCAAATAAAATGTGGTAAAATTCTAACTCGAATAATGCATAAAGTTACAAGTAGTCAGGACAGTGATAACAATCGGAGGGAACGAATTATTAAGGGAGAAAGAGAGGGGAATGCATGCAATTAACCACCCAAGTAGGAAACAATGCATGAATCTTTCATTCTCACGTAAAAAGATCCAACTGAACTATGATTCCAGGCATCCAAGTATCGTCAACTCAGTTTAACACAAATGCATTATTCGAGTTAGAATTTTGTTAAGAAATGTTAAAGTTATCGTCAAATTTTGTTAAGAAATGAAAGAGATACTGGATATCATCACCTACTTCAGTCTTTGTGTTAAACTGAGTGTCGATTGCATCCCCACCAGAAGGAGGATCTTCTGTCAGAAAACGTGACAGGTTTAACGTAGTAAGATAGAATATCTTCTATTGCCATCTCTTGAAATTGATACCCATAAATTTTTCTGGGCGTTCTCCTTGAAAACTGGCAGGAGTAGGGACAACATCATTCCCTGAGTCATAGCATCGGAACCAGAAGCAGAAGCAAGGTTTGAAAAAGACATCTTTCGAACACATAAAAAATGGATTTTTGTCTTAAAATTGTAGGTAAAATTGATGTAAAGTGTATCCGAAATGTTAAACAAAAGAAACGCTGAGTCGAGAGATGACTCTCTGTCTTTAAGGCAAAATTGCCCTGTATAAATGCTTTTACGGTGATGGACAGATTGCTTGTTTGAGTTTCTGATTCTCTGTTTAATATAAGTGTAGAAAGGGAGGCAATTGAATAGTCATGTTTGTTGGTGTCTTTTAGAACCGTTGTAACGTTCTGAAAACTTCAGGGACCAAAAAGAAATTTCCCCCGCAACCCGTGACCATGCTGGACGAGCGGCACGCATGTGGGGCTTAGCCCCAAACCCAAGTTCACCTAGGTCCTCTCCCTTCAAAACACATGGGTTACCCCTTGGGGTCCCAAATCCTTACTCAAACTTAGAGTTTATATATTGCATAAAATCTCCATCTTCTACCAATGAGGGAGATTTGTCATTTTTGGCCAAATACTCTATTTTCTTATGTCTCAAACACCTTACTTTGTGTACCAATATCTCTTTCATTTCTTAATAAAATTTGACGATACTTGGCACTAACATCATCTACTCACTTAGTAGATTAGGCATGTGCGAAGAAACGATGTTTCCGACATGCGGGACCCACGTGTTTAAGTCATTAAAGACAGGATAAACTCAATCCCACATTTAGTAAATTTCCAACACTAACTAAATGATAATTTTGCAGAGAAAATGAAAAATAGAATCTTAGGCACAATATACTTCAGTTATGAGGCAGGTTGCTATTGATGTAATACAGCTTGTGAGACTGCTATAATTAGTAACAATTACCACCTCTGCTTCTGTTTGCTAAAGCAGGTATCATATCTTTTACAACTTATTCAGTGAATAGCACATAAACATGCCCTTTAACTTGGCGCGAGCTGACAACTATGACCTCAAATTTTATCAGTGCAAAAGTAGGCACTTAAACTTGCCAAAAGTCGAACAAGCATACACACGCGTCTTACATGGCAAACTGAGTGAGATACACTCGAAAACAGGAGAGTTGATGCTCAATATCTCATGTATATACTTGTTCGACTTTTGGCAAGTTTAAGTGCCTACTTGTGCACTAGCAAAGTTTAAGGTCAAAGTTGCCAGCTCACGCCAAGTTAAAGGACATGTTTATTTATTTTTCTTTAATTTACCTTTTTCATTTTTTTTTATGTCCAATCTACGTGTAAATTAGTTGACAGTCTCTAATTGGGCATTAATCCACGTGGGAGCAATTGCACTTCACGCTAGAGACCTGTCAGAAATTTGTGTATACATGTTCGACTTTTGACAAGTTTAAGTGACTACTTGTGTACTAGCAAAGTTTGAGGTCATAGTTGTCGGGTCGCGCAAGTTAAAGGGCTTGTTTGTGTGTTCAAAAAATACTTTAAGTGATGGTATACATAAAAATAATTTTAAATGAATAGATTTAAAACCACATATGCAGCCAAAATATGATATCCTTAACTATAAAAAAATACTCTCTCCGTTTATTTTTACTCATTCATTAAGCTAAAAATAAATTTTTAATTTTACTTGTTCTCTTTAATTTTACCGCTAATCCCACCGGAGCCCGCGTCCTGACCCTCTCCCGTCCCACCGGGTCCCGTCCCATCGGGACCCGCCCCGTTGGACACCTGTAGTTGGTACACATGTTTGTTCACTTCTAAAATATAGAATGACCTACTAAAGCCAAACCTATATTGACTACGAAAATGGTTTTTAAATAAAATGTTTGATGTGTTCGAATTACCATCTTCCCAATGTAAACTAAGGTTTAGCAACTGGTGTTAAATTGACCCAAGCGTAAAGAATGGATCTTCGGTCTAACTTAAACTCAAAAGCTAGCTTGTAGGGTGAGGATTGTCCAAGTCTATATAAGGAGTCCATGTTCCCATTTCATTTCTGATGGGACACTCTTAACACTCCCATACACGCCCAGACCTCAGGAACTGAAGCGTGGATAATATAATTTGGGAGCTCAACATTGACGAACAAAGAATTGGAATGGATGGCTCTGATACCATAAAGGAATATATTCCTTGCCTTTTCATTGATTATTGTGTACAATATATAGTGTTACAGAATTATTTATATGGCTACAAACTAGGTAACTAATCTTCATAATTACAATCGAAATATAAAAGTCATCGACCACACCATCCTTCCTAAATCAAAGCCCACTGTCGAGCCTCTGGGGACACGTGATGGTCCTGATGATGAAATTTGGTCACACCTAGATGTGGTTGTTCTGCGATGGGTCTACAGAACAATCTCGAACGATTTATTACATACGATCATTGAAATCGACGCCACTGCACGACAAACGTGGGAGCGGTTGGAGAGTATTTTTCATGATAACAAGACACAATGTGCCTTGTATTTGGAAAATAAATTTAAGGATATTCAGCAAGACGATTTCCTAATGCATCAGCCTATTGTTAAGAACTTAAGATGATTGTCAATCAATTCTCAAAAGTTGGTGCACCAGTCATAAATCAATGATTGGTAATGCAACTCATTGTGGGTTTGAATGAAAATCATGACGGTGTGCTACCATCCTCCAACAAAGCACGTTATTGCCTCCATTCTATGAGGCTTGTTCGAGACTTATCCTTGAAGACCACCGTCGCTAAGCGGGTTACGGCTAATGCGAGCACCGCCGATGCCGCCCTCGTCACTACCGGCGGTCCATCTGCCGATGAAAGGGGCCTGAGTTCTGGTTCACACTACCGGTAACCCAACGATCCAAAACATGGCCTGCTTTCCCGGAATCACCACTAAGTGAGAAATTTTGAAAAAGGTCGCGGCAGCCGTTGAGGATGCAGCAGCAGTGGCGGGAGGGGACAACGACTGCCAGCCGACATCCACCAGCAGCGGCAGTGGCAGCAACATCTATCGTGGGTTGCCTACCCGCCATGGAATGTGTGGGCCCGGCCGGCTTGGGCTACTCCACTTTGCCCCTATCTAATATCCTCCTAGGCCGAACCTCCAGCCCGATAGCCCCATCCCGACATCCTCGGTGCACGTCCACAACAGACATACAATGCACATGTCTCTCCTCCTTCAACCTACGCACCGATTGGTCTTGAGGCGGCTATGAACATGATATATCTCAACGTTCCAGACAACATTTGGTACATGAATACTGGCACCACATCTCATATAACGACATTCAAGGTACTTTCTCATCTTTTTTCAATATGAGAAATTTAAATCGTATTATTATTGTTAGTAGTGGACAAGGAATTCCCATTTGAGGTTATGGTCAATCATCACTCTCCCCACCACATCCCCCGTTAGCTTTAAAAAATATCTTTCATGCCCTGAAACTTATCAAAAATCTAATATATGTGCGTTGTTTCACAACCGACAATAATGTTTCCCTTGAATTTGATCCTTTTGGTTTTTATCTGAAGGACCTTATCACAGGGATGCGAATAATGAGATGTGACAGCACCGGAGACCTTTATCCTATCACCACCGTCAACTATCCAACCTCCTCTCCATCAACCTTTGCAGCTATTTCGTCTCTTTTATGACATAATAGATTACGACATTCGGGAGATTTTATTTTACGCTCCTTTAGCAAAAATAAATCTATTAATTGCAAACATGTCTCTTATTCTCATGTTTGTGAATCTTGCATTTTTTGGAAACATGTCAAATTGCCATTTTATTCTTCATCCATCTGTACTTTAATGTCATTTGATATCATACACAGTGATTTATGGACTTCTCCTATTTTAAGCACGACCGGGCATATATATTATGTGTTGTTTTTGGATGATTATTCGAACTTTCTGTGGATTTTTTCCAATGGTAATAAGTTCCAAGTCTATTCTATTTTTTAGTCTTTTAGTGCTTTAATTAAGTCACAATTTGAAAAGAATATCAAATGTTTTCAATGTGACAATGAGAGAGAATTCGATAATCAACAATTCAAACTTTTCTGCGTCAAACACGACATTGTTTTTCATTTTTCCTGTCAACACACCTCTCCACAAAATGAAAAAGCCGAACGAAAAATTAAAACTATAAACAACTTAATTCATGCCCTTTGAAAAATAAATTTCTAGGCATGTCATATTCGATGAGTCCCAATTCCCCTTCGACAAACTCAATTCTCCACCTCCAAATTCCTATGACTTCTTAAATGATGTCCTAAATCCCCTTCTAATTCATCACTTACAAAGCAGTCGCTACCATCACCGACGCCCGACCTAATCCTCGTCGTCCCTCGTCGTCCCGCGTCGTGCAGCCTACCCAACCTCGCAACGGGAGTCTCAGAATAGCCCCTCTCGGCTTCCCAATTCGGATGTCGCCTCTCGGCCAATGCCCTCGCCCCCTCTTCTCGACACCACTGCCTCGTCTCGGCCCCACCTTCTCAATCCTGGTCCTATTCCCGATCCTGTTACCTCATCTCGGCCCCACCTTCCTGATCCCGTCCAACCCCCCATGGCACCCCTACGGACAATGGAACCCCGTGTTCCGCATGACATTTTCAAACCCAAATGACTATTTAACTTGTTCAATTCGGTTCCCATTCACCTCTTCATCGTAACCCGAAATATGCCTTGTCCGATCCTAACTGGAAAAATGCAATGATTGACGAATATAATGCTCTTATTGAAGACGTGGGATCTAGTACCCCCGTCCTCCTGATGCTAATGTTATTCATTCTATGTGTATTTTTCTACATAAAAAGAAATCTGATGGTTCTTTGGAAAGGCACAATGCCCATCTTGTAGGTGATGGCAGGTCTCAACATGTGGGAGTGAATTGTGATGAAACTTTCAGCCCGGTGCTAAAATCGGCAATTATTCGGACCGTTCTCAGTATTGCTTTGTCCAAATATTAGCCTATTCACTAGCTTGATGTCAAAAATGCTTTCTTGCATGAGGACCTTCATGAAACCGTTTATATGCATCAGCCTATGGGATTCATGAATTCGGTTCATCCAGATTATGTGTGTCATTTGAATAAATCACTCTATGGACTGAAACATGCTCCTCGTGCATGGTACCAATGGTTTGCTGATTTTGTATCCTCTATCGGTTTTTCACATAACAAATTTGATCATTCACTTTTTCTCTATAGCAAGGGTAATGAAATGGCATACATCGTATTATATGTTGATGATATCATCATAACTACATCTTTTGATGCACTTCGCCGATCCATTACGTCACTCCTTGCCTCTGAGTTTGATATGAAGGATTGGAGCCCCCTAAGCTATTTTTGGGCATTGCTGTTACGAAACATGCAGGTGTCTTATTTCTTTGTCAAATGAAGTATGCCGAAGAGATCCTTGATCGAGCAGGCATAATATCTTGCAAATTGGCCCACATACCGGTGGACACTAATTCCAATCTCAGTGCCTCTTCGAGTTCTCTGTATGCCGACCCAACTCACTATCACAGTTTAGCAGAAGCATTGCATTATCTCACTTTCATGAGATCAGATATATCATATGTCGTGCAATAAATATGCTTATATATGCACAGCCCGACGGATGAACATATGAATGCACTCAAACGTATTTTGCGATATGTACAAGGTACTCTTCACTTCTGCCTACACATGTACAAGTCCTCACTCTCTGGTCTCACCTCTTATTCTGACGCTAACTGGGGTGGTTGTCTGGACACTCGTCGATCCACATCAGGTTACTGTGTCTTCCTCGAAGATAACTTGCTTTCTTGGTCTTTTAAAAGACAACCTACTATGTCTCGATCCAATGTCGAAGCCGAGTATAGAGGAGTAGCGAATGCTGTTTATGAGTCTTGTTGGATACGCAACCTTCTGCTGGAACTTCACTGTCCAATCCGCAAAGCTACATTAGTCTACTGCGATAATGTAAGTGCGATATATCTCTCCGGAAATCCAGTTCAACATCAGCGCACTAAACACATTGAAATGAATATTCACTTTGCACGTGAAAAAGTGGCTCGTTGACAAGTTTGTGTCCTTCATGTTCCTTCCGGTATCAGATTGCTGACATATTTACTAAAGGGCTTCAGCGCATACTCTTTGATGATTTCTGAGCCGGTCTTAGCGTACGAGAACCTCCCGCTTCAACTGCGGGGGTGTGATACAATATTATAAGAATATTCCCGTATCATTGTATATCTTTTATATTAGGTTAATTTATATTCCAGTTGTAATTAGAAAGATTAGTTACCTAGTTTGTAGTCATGTAAATAATTATGTAACACTATATATTGTACACAATAATCAATCAAAAGGCAGGGAAAAATATTCATTTAGTCCATGTTCTCATTCCATTTTCGATGTGAGACTCTTAACACTAAGATATGCTGCTGGAAAGAAATTGGAATAGGAGATGTCTACGTAGTTGTTTTAATATAACGATGCTGTTAAATCACAGGTAAAAATAGTCAAGAAATGGGCATTAGAAAGCCCAAAAGAGATTAGTGGATAATTTAGCCCGGACCAATAGAACTAACCTAGTCAGCCCAATCAAGTGGTATGGTCTAAACTCTAAAAAAGGAAGAAATCCATCGCCCAAAATATGTTAATCCTCTGTTTCGAAAAGGATAATGTAATTCAAAACACGACAATTAAATAATATATTTGCCTTATACTTTGAACATTGATATGATCCAAAATATTTCTAGTGTATTTAGGACCTGAGGAAACAACAGTATGTACTAATCAACTAGTATATGTTTTAGAAAAATTACCTGCAATTTCCGAGTAGGACGAACAGAAAAAGAAGGCTTTTATCCAAAAAAAATATTTTCGAAAATGTTTAAATCAGTTAATAGTTGAAGAAATTGTGTTTGATGATCCTTTACAAGAAAATATTTGCACAAAATTTAGCGGATGGGGCGAAATTAATACAGGGTATATCATAAATATAAGGGAAGAAATCACATTACCAAAAGATTTAAAAGGAGAAAAAAATGATAAGAGTAATCCACATTACCTACTTTATTGGAGATAAGAAACCTTCATCTTCTACAAAGCCTACAGATCGGAGAAGAGATGAAGGTGAAGGTCAAAGAAATTCAAATGAAAACGAGGGACAATACGACCAAATGATTGATCCTTCGTTACAAACTAGGTATGAAAAGGCTTTGTCTATCGGCTACGTGGAAGCATCAAAATCATTGAACGTGTATGACAACATTAAAACACATCCATTAGATATGAGCCAGCTAGTCAAGAAAGGAAGTACGTAGGAAACATCCTCATGTGAGGGAATATAAGTTTGTTATTATTTACATTTAGCACAATATACATGTATATATACAACATAGTGAAGATGAATACACAAGTAGAAAATTTCCCCAAATCTTTCTTTCCTTTCATGGTATCAGAGCAGTAGCTCAATTCAATTTCTGCTCATCAAATTATCACAGTTCTTAAGATATTCTTCATTTTTAGTACAAAATAACTAAAGATAATGTAAGGACTACTATCACTACTAATGAAATTGCAATCAAATTTGATCATACACATCCTTATCATCTTAACCCTTTTGATTCTCCCGGAATGAACCTAATCAATTTCATATTTTATGGAAGAGATTTTCTGGAATGGAGAATGTCTATTTTAATTGCTTTGTCAGTCAAGAAGAAGCTTGGCTTCATCAATGGAGCTTGCAAGTCTCCAGATCTTGTTCATCCTGATTATGAACAACGGGTTTGTTGCATTGACATAGTCATAGCATGGTTGTTGAATTCTTTGACAAGGAACATTGGGGAGAGTGTGATTTACTCCAAGACAATAAAAGAGCTATGGTATAGCTTAGTACACATATTTGGCAAGACAAATGGTGTCAAATTATATCACATGCAGAAGGAACTTTCAGTGTTAGTACAGACAAACAGTGATGTAGCTAGATACTTCACTTAATTAAAAAGTTTGCAGAATGAATTGTACTCACTGAATCCAATCATTTGTTGCACTTGTATGCGTACTTGTGATAGTAAAATCAAACTAATTAAATTACTGGAAGAGCAGAGACTCATTCAATTCCTCATGGACCTGAATGATGTATATGCACAGGAAAGCAAAACATATTTATGATGAACCCTTTCCCTAGTTTGGATATTACTTATTCACTTTTGTTATAGGATGAAAATCACAGAGAAGTGTATGGTAATGCTAATTACACTACTGATTCAACATATTTCATGGTAACACCACAAGGAAAATGTTATCAGAGATCTGGAAATCAAGGCATGAGGGGAGCAGGACAACCACATCACAGATTTACAATAAATACACAAAGAACTTTCAAAGGTAATCAAAGGAACAAACCAAGGAAGAAAAATACAATCTAAATGTGAGTTGCACATATTATGAAAAATAGACCATGTTCATGATGACTGCTACAGACTACATGAGTTTCCAGAAGATTTTGAATTCAAAAAATCTAAGGTGAATCAAGGAAAGGTGAATGGAGTAATTGGTGAAGAAGAGATTCAGGTTACACCCAGCATAGAAGAAGATGCAGGAAACAGATTCACTCAAAGGATGAGTAATGATCAATATGTTGAGCTTGTTCAAAAGGTTATGAAAGATGTGAAGCTAGATCAAGGAGCAACCAGCTCAAATGGTGGATTCAATGTAGGAGCCATTGCTGATACAATTTTAAAGTACCCAGGAACTTGTCTTTCATTATTTAATACATGCAACTGGAATCATTGATTCAAGTGCATCAGAACACATGTGTTTTGATTTCAAATTCTTTATTTCATTGTCACCTCTTCCTGTTCCTATAAGAATCACCTTATCTAATTCCTTTACGATTATTGTCACTCATGCAGGAAGTGTCTCTATTCTGCCTAAGATTACTCTTAAAAATGTCCTTCATGTTTCAGATTTCAAATATAACTTATTGTATGTTCATAAGTTACGCATTCAATATAAATGTGATGTATTTTTCATTGCTAGTGGTTGTATCTTACATGACCCATTAATGAGGAATACTCAAGCTTTTGGTAAAGTGGGGAAAAGTCTCTATCTGTTGCAGCCTACTAGTTTTAGGTCTAAGAGTGTTTCAAATGAAAATATAGTTTCATTCCAAGAAGGAAGTAATTCCAATGTTATGTCAAAGTTTGTTTCATTTCAAGTTTCAGTTAATGTTGTTCCTAGCATAGAATTATAGCATGTAAGGTTGGGTAATGGATTTAATCTCCAAGAAGATTTTTGTATCCAGAGATGTTCAGTTTTTTTAACACAAATTTTATTTTGCCTTTAATTAACAAACACAATCTACACCTACAATCTTTTTTACTCCTTAGTCTATCCCATTAGATCAAAATCCTTCATTGTCTCCTACATCTTGTTCCAATACATCCATGCTAGTGATAATGCACTAGGAGTCGTTCTGGGCTAGAGAAAAGAGAACATTTTCACTTTATTTGTTATGCCAGCAAGACGCTGGACTATGCTTAGATGAATTGCACGATTACTGAGAAAGAGTTATTAGATGTGGTGTATGCTTTTGACAAGTTTCGATCTTATCTTGTGGGAACTCATGTCACGGTGTACACAAATCATTCCGTTATCCGATACTTGTTTAGCAAAATAGATGCACAGCCTAGACTGATTTGGTGAATTCTTTTGTTGCAAGAATTTGACATAGAGATCAAACATCGCAAGGGAACAGAAAACCAAGTTATAGACCACCTTTTGCAATTGGAGAGCCATGACAATGTGAATGAAGATGGACAGATCCAAGAGGTTTTTCCTGATGAGCAGCTCTTTGCTATTTCAGACGCTGAAGTGCCTTGGTATGCAGATATTGTGAACCTGATAGTGAGTGGGATCTATCCCCTGAAACTACCACTCAGCAACAGAGAAAGCTTTATCATTATTCGAATTTCTACTTCTCGGATGTATCATATTTATTCAGGCAAGGTCCCGATCAGCTGGTAAGAAGATACATCTCGCAAACTGAGGTACCCCAGGTATTAGAGAGTTGTCATTCATCCCAATATAGAGGACATTTCATAGGCGATCGCACTGCGGTGAATGTATTATAATATGATTTTTATTGGCCCACTTTATTTAAGGATGCACATGCATTTGTCAAAAGTTGTGACAAATATCAACGAACGGCCAACATTTCAAGGAAGAATGAGATGCCTCTGAATAACATCTTAGAGGTAGAGATATTTGACGTATGGGGCATTGAATTCATGGCACCATTTCCACCATCCTATGTAAACAAATATATCCTACTTGCGATGGATTACGTATTAAAATGGGTAGAGGAAGTCCCTCTTCACACCAATGATGGTGGTGAATTTTATGCGGAAAAACATATTTGCAAGATTGGCACTCCGAGGGTGATGATTAGTGATGGGGGTGCTCATTTTTGCAATCAGCTGATGAGAAACCTCTTGAAAAAATATCGAGTGAAGCACAAGGTTTCTACTACTTACCACCCGCAAATGTGTGGTCAAGTCAAAGTGTCCAATAAAGAGGTTAAGCAGATCTTGGAGAAAATAGTGAATGTGCAGAGAAAAGATTGGACAGCCAAGCTAGATGATGCCTTGTGGGTGTACCGGACAACATACAAAATGCATATTGGGACTTCTCCCAACATGTTGATTTATGGGAAGGCATGTCATCTACTTGTCAAGCTGGAACATCAAGTGTATTGAGCAATCAAAAAGCTCAATCTCGATATGAGCTTGGTATGTGAGAAGCAGTTAATGCAGCTCCATGAGCTAGATGAGTTCAGGTTGGGGTGTACAAAAATGCCAAGTTATACAAGGAGAAGATTAAGAAATGACACAATAAGCATATCCAGCATCATGAGTTTGTGCTAGGACATCAGGTACTCTTGTTCAACTCTAGGTTGAGGTTATACCCTGGTAAGCTAAAGTCTCGTTAGTCAGGACTGTTTGTTTTGACGAGAAGCACGCCCCATGAAGCGGTGGAAATACAAGCATCAGATAGGACGCTCTCCCCACTTCTAATTTCTCTTTCAAACAACACTAAATTCTCCTAAGTATAAACTAAATCCTTTCCACTTTACTTTCAAACAACACTCAATCACCAAGAAATTCATCCATTATATTCTCTACTACACTCACAAGGTAAATGTTCTAACCCTAGAATCTTAAATTATATTCCCCCTTCCCCATAGTTCTTAAGTTTTGTGAAGAAATTGCAAACTATGGTTGTTGGGTTTAGGAAACAATTGGGCGAGGTTTGATATTGTTGTGCTTGTGTTTGATGTTTAAGGCTAGAATCACTATTCCCCATTGAAGAAAGAGGGTTTCACAACCCCCATTATTGTCAAACTTGAAAGGGAAGTTATATAAGGTATTCTCTAAAATGCTTGAATAAAGTTTTTTGTAAAATTGTGAAGTCTTGAGTAGCAATGTAAAATTAAACAACGAAACAAACCCTTGGGTATCAGTTTGAACCAAAATTTGAGAGATTGAAAAGAAAATTTGAAGAGAGAAAATTTGTGAAATCTTCCGACCATGCTCTTATAGCCATGATTTTTTTCTTGATTTGGTATGATTAATTAGGCTAGTTAACTTCTTTGTTTTTATTTTTGTAGCATAGTTGTGAATAATTGTGGGGTTGTCCCAACCCAGAGTTGAAAAGCAAGTAATTCACTCATATTACATGTAATATAATTAAGTGTGGGGTCGTTGATGATCCCTTTTTGTTATGGAATTGTACTTATTTTGTGAAATACTTCATGATTGCAGGAACATGGGTCATTCAAAAGGAAAATCCACCGCATTCTCATCCTCAAAGGGCACAAAAATAGGTCGAGAAGTTAGCCCCCCATAAACGAAGAAAAGAACAAAGGCAAGGGGGAGCAAGAACCCATCCACAACCATCCCCAGAGCTAATACTCGCCGCCCCCAACCATATGTTTATAAAAATCTGAAGAGTGCTACAAAAGTTTTAACCCTCAGATAGGTATGTTATGAAAGGGCGGTGGATCAAGTCCATCTCAAAAATAACTTCTAGGAGATTTATAATCAAATCAGGGGAATGCCATGGAACGTTGTCTTTGAAAGCCCGGGGCCGGTCAACATTGGTCTAGTGTTGGAATTCGATACAAACGTTAAGAAGGTCAATTCAGAATTCTGGAAGCCAAAGGTCCCCGTCAGAACTACCAATATTCTATTATCCGCAACTACTTTATGTGGAGCGATCAGGGCACTTGACGTGCCTATTGAGCTGTTAGAGGACTTCATTGAGCGATCGGATTACAAAGTCATTGGGGAAACATTATGTGGCTAGGGATCTCTTGCCACATTGGCCTGTTTTGATGGCTCCAACAAACATAAGAGCCTGATGATGAGTAACTTCACTAAACTAGCTCGAATGTGGTTGTGATTGATCAATCAAAGAATCATGCCTTTGGATCACTACACTGAAGTCTCTAAAGAAAGGGTGTGCATGGTATATTTCTTCATGTATGGAAAGCCTGTGAATGTGGAACATTGGATGCTGAAAGAAATGTAGCGGATGAGGGATGGCAAGCATAAAAAACTACTATTCGGTAACACCATCACCAACTTGATCCTAAAAATAGACAGTGATATGGCAGATCGGTTTGATAGGTTACTAGAGGCCCCATGGACATGCTGGACATATCTAATGTCAAAGTCCCAGAGAAGCGCTTAAGACCGCCTTGACACCGACAGAAGAGAGGTCGGCAGTCTACTTTGATTACCTAAATCCACAAGATTTTAGTATTGCAGGCCGAAGCCGACCATTTATACCTCTCAAAGGTATATGCACAGACCCCGCACATTGTCCACTCATTGTGACTCCTGGGAGATGATATCGATAGTTTACCCGAGGATGAGGATGAGCAGTCAGCGAATTTAGGTAATGATGATGCTGACGAAAATGATGATGATGTGTCCGCGCAGTCTAGTAGCGAAGAAGGATATGGCGATAATGATGACGACTAGGCCCTAGTGGGTATCAGGGAGTATCTCTCACCATACCTTTATTTTTAACTTTTATATGCATTGGGAACATTGCATAAAATAATTGTGAGGTGGGAGGTATGTCTCGAGTTAGAGGATACACATGTCGTATGTCGTAGGAGTTTTATTTGCATTATTTTAGAGTAGTTAGTAGTCAAAATTGAAAAAAAAAATACATACACAAAAAAAATTGAAAACTCAAAAATATTTTTTGTAGTTTTATAGGGGCATGTAGTTTCTGTTAGTATTTTCTTTTCTTTTTTGTCATAGGATATGCATTTCCCGATGATGGATGGATGACGACCGTCTTGAGGGAAAAATTTATCCAACTTGTTAGACATTTGAATGTTAGGTGCTCGGGTTAGGTGAAATAATGACGATATGAGCAATTCTTGGTTTTGATTGAAAACATAATTTGAAAAACAAATAACCTTTCTCGAAACACTTCACTTGGATTTTGTTGACTCATGCATGACCCTTTCAGTACTCTTGGATATGTGTTGCTTATTTCGAGGGATAATATGGATCCTTCTTGCATTGATTGTGTGTCATGCGTGTGAGACCTTATTTGTTGTGTAATTCATGCTTGGTATTGATATCTAGAACTTGCATGTGTGTTCATAAAATTAAATGAAGTGTGTTGTAACTTAGGACATGATAGAGACATTTCTTTGTTAGCCGAAAAATTCCGATTTAACCCACCAATATGTATATATGTCCTTAGTTAGCCCCGTTGAGCCTTTAGCCTTTTTCTTTGATAGCCATCAATGAACTCATCCCTTTCGTTCTAATTAGCCTAAATTTGATCCAAATACTCCTTGAGCATTTAAAAAAAAGATTTTTTTTTTAGAATAAATGTCTCCCTTCTAACTTGCGATATCAAAAGTGGTGCTTAAAGAAAATTTGGTGATTTAGGATAAAATATGTATTGGTTGGTGTTGGAGTTGGTTGGTGAAGAAAAGTGGAGAAAATTTCTAAGTGTTGTAAGTATTAAAGTTCTTAGGAGGTTAGTCACTATTTTAGCCAAAATATTCTCCACCCTTCCCTTAGCCTATATTACAACTCATTAAGTCCTACTTGATCCTAGATTTGATACACTTATATTAGTGAAGTGGTTACACTACGAGCAAGACTATGGTTCATTATATTTAGCATGTGATTTTCTTTGGGAGAGTGAGCGTATTTGTTGAATCCATGTCCATTGAAATAAAAATTTAGTTGACTTGTGTGAGATATGGACGACTCTCTTGTGGTGAGCGCACATAATTAACTAGAGATCGGTGAAATGTTGGTTTCTTGATTAGGTAACATGGTTATTTTGCTTTGAGTGGTGTCCTTGAGTCGAACGATGTTTTTAAAAATGGATTGTTGAGTGAGAAGGTTATTTGTGGTCTTTGAAATGTGAAAATTTTGATTGCCATGAATATTGTAGAATCGACTCAATGTTTGTTTTTAAATGAATTTTATAGAGTCATATTAGCTGAGGCCTGAGTAGACCTATTTGAATGGCATGATTGCATGTTGATGATAGGTTGATAGGAGTAAGTGTTTGCTCGAGGGCGAGCAAGGTCCAAGTGTACGGTGGTGATATTTGGCACAATATCTATATTTTCTGTCATTTACCCGTGATTTCTTAGTACTTTAATCGCCCATTCGTATCTAAAAGGTGGTATTTTGAGCTTATGTTATTGTGTTTGCAATGTGTAGGTGTGATGAGCAAAATGGAGTCACATCCAAGCTTTTCTGATAATTTGGAAGCATTTTACACAAAGGAGAAGTAGCCAAAGGATCGAGCAAAAATTAGAAAAAAAGAAAAGAATTTTGAAAGCACTGAAGCATCCCGCGATAGACTTGCGACGCGAAGGTGCCGCGTGTAGGCCATCGCTCTAGAGTTTTATTACTCATAGGCGATAGACCCGCGACGCGAAAAGGACTGGCCCGCGATAGACCTGCGACGTGGGGGTGCCGCGTGCAGGTCGAGTCTCTAGAAAATTATTGCTCTTCTGTGATGGGGGTGCGACGCGGAGGTGCCGTACGTCTTGCCCAGTTTCCCACTGGGACTTGGTGTTATTTTACCCTAGACTATAAATATAGATTTTTTACATTGTAATAGTGGTTAGGACATTTTTTGTGGAGTTTGGCACGTTGTTGGTACTAATTTTCATCTATTTTCATCAATTAAACCCTTGTTTATTCATGAATTCTTGTTATCATTCTCGAATCATGAGTAGCTAAACTATCAAAATTCTGGAGTTGTGGTGTAGCCATGATTATTGATGTTTTTTAAGTAATTAAACCTTTGTAATTTATTCATACGTGATTGTTCTCTTGCATATGTTCTTAATAGCTTGATTGTCTGTGCAATAGTCAAGTTCTATTTACTATTTAATATCATGCTTGGTAAATACGTTATTAGATTAGAGAAGAAGTAAGGAGAGTGTGATATTATTATTCCTAAAGTAGGGCTAGGATTTGTGGCTAGGATAGGAAAATACCTAGACACCGCATTCAATTAGATACCATGGACTTTTTGAATTCTTAACAAGCCAATTCCATAGGAATATAGGCGACGAACTGTTCTAAATCGGCGAGTAGTAGTTCGGAAGAATGCTACACGATTAATAATCCGGTTAATTAGCAATCGTGAATGAATCTGCTAGGGTTAACTACTTAGACGACTCAATAGGATTGGTGAACCAACCACGACCCTGAAATACTATTCTCTCAGTGATAAACTCAAGCTTTACAAACGTTCTAGCAAAGTATTAGCATAAATTAGTTAGTAGTTTATTTTTCTGCATTAGTTATAAACAAAATAAACATCCTCTTTCATACTTGCATAATTAGTAGTGATAACGAAATCTTTTATAATCCTTAATCATAAGTCTCTGTGGGTTCGTCATCTGACTTTACAAGTCCCTATATTACTTGGCGACCACGTATACTTGCATGTGCGTTTGGGAGCAACATATATCAACTGAATGTAAGTAATGTTTTTCTACATGGTGACCTGCATGAAGAGGTGTATATGAAGTTTCATGCAGGTATGGATTGTTCTAACTCTAAACAGGTCTGTTTACTAATGAAATCATTGTATGGATTGAAGCAATCATCCCCACAATGGTATTCCAAACTAGTTGGGGCCTTAGCTTTCAAAGGATACACTAGTTCCCTAAATGGCTACTCATTATTTTTTAAAGTAAATGGAGATCTTGTGTCCATTATGGCAGTGCATGTAGATGATATTTTAATTAGTGGGAATGATCAAAATGAAATTCAACTCATCACTATTTTCTTCACACAGAGTTCAAAGTGAAGCATCTAGGAGATATCCACTATTTCCTAGGCATGGAAATTCTCAGGGAAAATAAGGTTTCATTGTTAATCAGAAAAAATTCACTTTAGATCTATTGCAGGAATTTGATTGCTCAGGTGCAGAAGTTTCATCTCCTCTTGATTCTTATTCTAAGCTTAATGCAAGTGATAGTCCCCTTCTTCCTAATCCTACTCTCTATAGACATTTGGTAGAGAAATTCAACTATCTAACTCACACCAGACATGATCTAAGCTTTGAAGTTCTCACTCTTAGTCAACATATGCAACAACCTCGAGAATCACACTTTCTAGCAGCTCAAAGAGTGTTGAGGTACCTGAGAACAGATCCAAGTGAAGGCATACTCTTCTCCTCTGATCTCTCTTTTGATTTGCTGACTTTTTGTGATGCTGACTCGGCATCTTGCAAAGATTCTCGACGTTCAGTAAGTGATTATTTCATCACTATGGTGGTACACCTCTTTTCTGGAAATCCAAGAAACAAGCATCAGTATCCTTATCATCAGCTGAAGCGAAAATATAGGTCAATCCATTATACAAACAAATGAAATCCTAATAGCCAGATTACAAGAAAATACCAACACTATCAACCAACTCAGAGAGGCCATAAAAGACTTGATAACTGTGAAAAAGATACAGAGCGAGGTATCATCATCCAGAACACCTCATACTACACTGAAAAAACCAGAAAACCCCACACCATTCATGTCAAAATTGGCAACCATGCCATCAAACATACCATCTTCTTCATCACCCATATCCATGGCAGATAAACTGAAGTATACACCTGATTACATCACAGCGTATGAGAAGATTAACAAATTTTATGATTACAAGACTAACCCTCATATCATACGAGGTGCAAAAATGAGCAGGTACCCAAGATTCATATGTAGTGAGCAAGCGAATCCAGAAATAGTGTCAAAACTATTCACCTATGGATTCATTGACAAATTGATAGTCGATGAGAACATGTGCAATATTGCTAAATTATCGAGTATTATTGTCGAATTCACCAGATTAATGATAGAGTCATTTGGAAAAGGAATATATAGAGTACAGGTATTTGATGCCTCTTTTGATTTAACTGGCAAACCAATTATAATTTGTCAGATATTCAAGACAGGGAAAAACAGTACAATCAGCGGAGATGATGAAAATTTGAACAAGAAAATCCCTTGCACTTTGGAAAAATTCCAAGAATGGCTAAGTGCGAAATGGACATTCGGATTAATCACTTTGAAAACCAGAATAGAAGACATGCTGAGAGCAAAGAAGACATGTATAATTGGAGACTCAATAGGAGGAGAAGTTGAAGAAATTATTATAATGTACTATGACAATGATATTATGACCCAGGATACCACAAGACTAAATACTATGCATGACAAAATAGTCAATATACAATATACACATGCAAGAGAAACAATTGAACAATACCAAAAGATAATCGGACAGAATAAAAGACTTGTGATAAACACCAGGCCTACCATTCCCACTAATGTGATAAAAATGAAGGAAATTCTGATCCTTTTGCATAAGGATCGTATTGATTATCAGAATATCGGAATCATGTAGTTTACTATGTGAAACCTATTGATAATCAGAATACCGGAATCATGTAGTTTACTATGTGAAACCTCTATTGATTAACAGAATACTAGGAATCATATAGTCCGCTATGTGAAATTCAACAGCATCGGGAGCCTGTAGTATTTACTACTTGCAGCCCAAAAAATGATTACTCTGGACAGGGAGCCTGTAGTATTTACTACTTGCAGCCCAAAAATGATTACTCTGAGCAGGGAGCCTGTAGTTCACACTACTTGCAGCCCAATTTTTGAATATCACGAATAAAAGATTACTACAAAAAATCAACAAAGCAAGGCATATTACACCTGGAGAGCAGGAAACATTACGGAGAATATTATCAAAAGCAAAAGAAGACAACGACACCCAGCATCTGAAAAAGCAAAAGAAAAAAAGGACAACCAGCCTTTGAAAAAGAAGCAGAAGAGGACAAAACAACTTTTGAAAAAGAAGAAAAAGATAAAACAACTTTTTGAAAAGCAGCCGACAAACTATAGTAATTACTATTTATTACTGTTTACTTTACGACTTTTGAAAAGTAAGTACTGTTTACTTTTAAAAAGTTATGAATAGTGAATAGCCGAGGTCATCTATATAAGGAGCCTCTTGTAAACTTGAAAATCATTCGAAAAATTTGAGAGAACTTCAATACAACTCTTCGATTAAGAATTCATATGTCTAGCTAAACTCTTCCATAGTCTATAATCCAAATCGGTGAGATTATCATAATACCAGAGAAGAAAACACTTTGATAGATTATAATTATTATCATATCAGTCTATAAACTAACACCTTAGTAAGAAGCTCATATGAAATTCCGTGAGAATTCCCAGGCACCTAGGCCAAAGATCCCGCAAGTCCGAGGAATGAGAAGGGAGGCAGAGCCAGGGTGAGGTCGATATCTCCGGGAGATCTGAGAATCTGATTAAGAGGTATGTTTTCTAGACTAGTATGTTCTTAATTATTATCTGGATAAATGTTAGTCTCTGCAATTATGATGCTCATACTGATTAGTGATTATAGACTTTATTTCAAAAAATGAAATTTGAGTTAAGATTACGCACTACCCTATTACATGCTTATTATTTAATAAACTTGATAAATTTGATAGACTCTGAGAAAACTTTATCAACTTACCGTCTATTATCCTACCATCTTTAGGGTTATTAGATGATGAAAAGATCCGCCCGTATATTGGTATCAGAGCGTGTAAAGAGACCAGAGCATCTCACTCGGGATCTGACCCGATCCGAGGCTCTCCGTATGGCACATCATTCTACTAATTCCCTGAAGTGGGAAGGGAGAGATCGCAAACTGATAGGTACCAGTCGTTGGGTCTCCATGGTACGCAATGCGGGCTCATGGAACTGAGACGATCCAGACGCTGATGTGTAAAGAATGAAGCACGTGGAGTTGGATTGTCCTTTTGTTAGACAATAATTTGTTTCAGGCTTAATTACCCTCTTATTTGTTCTATCGAAGCAACAAATTGAAGATCTTTTCACTAAACCCTTATCTGCGGTTTCTCATCATTTTTGCTCAACAAATTGGGGGGTAATTTCACCACCTTCCAATTTGAGGGGGGATATTGGAGATAAGAAACCTTCATCTTCTACAAAGCTTATAGATCAGAGAGAGAGATGAAGGTGAAGGTCGAAGAAAGGTAAATGAAGACAAAGGACAATCTGACCAAATGATTGATCCTTCGTTACAAACTAGGTATGAAAAGACTTTGTGTACCGGCTACGTGGAAGCATTAAAGCCATTAATCGTGAATGGCAACATTAAAACACAAATGTTGGATATGAGCCAGCTGGTCGAGAAAGGAAGAACATAGGAAGCTTTCCTCACGTGCCGGTCATGTGAGGGAATATAAGTTTGTTATTATTTGTTACTTAGTGGATAATAAGGAGTAGACAAGTGTAAATAGATTTTATATTATTTTTTATATTTAGTACAATATATATATATTTATATTTAGTACAATATATATATATTTATATTTAGTACAATATATATATATATATATATATATATATATATAGTGAAGATGAATTCACAAACAAAAAATGTCCCCAAATCTTTATTTTCTTTCATACTTCGACATTTTTCAGAGCAGGAAAAAGAAAAATATGGCACGGTTAAACTAAAAAGTACTATGATTCATAAGTACTGAATTTGAAACAAAAGGAACAAAATTCTAAAATGTACTCCAAAACTTTATGCTTGACTTTCTACAATTAACCAGATTGCGTCTTTGATTAGATTATGTTATGGATATGTATGTACAAATTTGGCATTTCTTGGTTGAATACATCAACATCCATTTAACTATATAAATATGTCACTTTATTAATTACATACATAGTCTTAATTGGAACATATATGAGAGTTACACCTTATATATTAAGGCTAATGCATATAATAGAAAAATATAACATATTTTAAATGCTTAAACTACCTTCGCAATTGAGGCTTGAAAACACGCACATAAGCGTTTCCAAATTTTGAATCGAGAATGTCTAATAAGAACAATTTATCACTTGTTAAGGTGCTCGATAGAAACAGGTCATAGTTCGATTAAAACATATTCCCAATTAATAGTAGATATTGTCTAGAATTTTTTTTTCTTCCACTGTGTTATATCTTTTAGCCAAGATAACCACAAAGAAAGTAAGTATTACATAGCAAAACTTGATGGAAGGTTTATGTAATTATCTCTTTTAGTTTTTGGTTATAATGACCGTAGGAAAACCAAACTTGATTGACTTTGTAAGAGAAAATTCATAAATTGAGTGATTTTATTGATAAAAATATAAGTTAAGTGACTTTACTAGATAATTCTGCATATTTGGTTGACCTTTTGAGATATTTACTCACCAATTTTTTCACACTTATGAACCGATGCATCAGTAGGTCGACGACAAAATATATATGACTAGACCATCTCAAGTCTTTTTCTCATTTTATCCTCAATGCATATTACTTGCATCTTCTGGTGAATGAAGTCATTTTTAATCTTATGTAATATTGGATGACCGCACATCAATCTTAACGTCCGCATCTCTATAACACTCGTCTGGTGGATACGTTGGACTTTGGCGACCCAACATTCACTAACATTATCGGGATTATAACTATTTTGTAGAACTTACCTTTCACTTTGGATGACATCGTTAACTCCCTCGGTCCCATTTTATCTAAAAGTATTACTATTTTGAGAGTCGAACAATTTCTTCTTTTATTATGATTTCTCAAACTTCTTTTGAATTATTAGTCATATAGACTTGTACTCCCTCCGTCCCAGAATAAGTGTTATCTCAGTAAAAAGAACACGCATTAAGAAATTAATAAATACATTGTGGAGTTTACAAAATTATTTCTATCTATTAATATTTTTTTTAGAATTGTGATATAGTTGGAAACACTTGTCAATTTATATCTTGAATTTCTAAGGTGATACTTTTTTTGGGATGATTATTTTTTGCTAAGGCGACTTATTTTGAGATGAGGGAGTAGTATTTTTGAGGATATATTCAAATATGTAAATTTTATTATAAAAAATAAAAAATAATTACATATATATATATATAAATTAAATATTTTAGCCTTCATACACCGAACCACTTCACATATATTAATACGGATGGAGTATCACATAACACCCATTTCTCCATTTTAACATTCGATTTTAATTTTGTGAATAAAATAGTATCAACAATTTCATATAATAAGAAAAATAAATCATAAAAACTTATATCGGGCTGCCCTTTTTTTATATAAACTTATAACTGATGGGTAATTAATAACAGCAGTAGACATTCGATTATAAATTCGGTCTGTGGTCCAATTTAATTGTGTGAATATGTGTGGTGACTTTCAACTTCTGCACTACAGAGATATCAAATGTCGGGCCATATTTCTGGATAGAGAAAAAATCTCCAAATCTCTAATATTTATATTTATTGGGACCATATATTATATGTCCATCACCTTCACTTCTCCCCCATAGCCCAAACATTCACACTCTTAAAGCACCAAACTAATTTATTCCACAAATTCTTTTTTATGAAACAGGCCATTAATAAAATAAGTAAAATATTACAATAAAAGAGATAACTTCTGAAATTTGAAGAAATTATTCAATGTGATCATCATACATGAGTTTCTTCTCTAATTTGCAACCAATTAGAGCCCCCAATACCAACACGGAACAACATTAAAAAGTTGAACAAATTCTACATCCATCCCTCCGTCTCTTTGTTTCTTTTTCTCTTTCCAATAAAACAAAAGGAAATAAAACTCATTTTAATTATTCTCGTTCCCCTCTCTCTTCTCTTCTTTATCTTTTTCAAGTCTTTTTGCCTTTTTTCCACGTTCATACAAAGCAAAGTCACCAACCAAATTATCATTCCCAAAACTCACACAATTTCCTCTTTCTCACTTACCCAAAAGGTGGAATCTCCCACCCCATGAGTCCTCACACTCTGGTCCGACAGGTATGTGAAGGAGGTAAATCATGGTAACTCAATTGATTTCAAAGGTTAGACCAGTACCACGCTGCGCACAAGGGGCCCTCCTTTATTTCAAGAAGAAACTCCCACACTGCCGCTGACGGAATTCGATCCTTGATCCTTACTCCAAATATCCCCTTGAAACCAATTGAGCTGCCCAAGCGGACCACAATTTCCTCTTTCTCCTTCTCCTTTTGGTTCTTTTTTCTTTCCTCAATTGCCCCTTTAATAGGAGTATTATGTATTTTTCTTTTCATTTTTAGTTGTTTGATGCAAAAAAAGCTGAGCTAGTATCACTCTCCAAATGGGCCACAAAAAGCTACAAATAAAATGTTACACTATCTTCTAGTACTTGTCTTTCTTAAGCTTTTTTTCCCTGATGTGTCATTTTTTAACTCTTGCATTGGGCGGCACTAGCTGCTTCATTTTCATTAAAAAAAAACGTTCAAATTGATAGCTTAATATCTATCCAACAT
The DNA here is from genome assembly GCA_034509755.1 of Anisodus tanguticus. NCBI lineage: Eukaryota > Viridiplantae > Streptophyta > Magnoliopsida > Solanales > Solanaceae > Anisodus > Anisodus tanguticus. The sequence goes on along the minus strand of CM067551.1, from coordinate 18,289,181 downwards.
CAACATCAAAGTTGTTATTTGTTGTGTGTATCTGATCGATAGAAAAGCTGAATTAACTGTTGTAATCAATAATAATCTTTCGACGTTTCAAGTTCTCTTGCCTGGGACTGCTATTTGCATTTGCACTAAGTAGAGTATCTTCAATTGGCTCGTTATCTGAACTCCAACTGTGCAGGTCAAGCACGTTGACTGGCGTGCTCGTGCTTGATGCTATGTCTAGAACTGATTCGTATCCCTCCTTTGCTATCTCTTGCATCACATTGTAGCAGTTTAGCAAATCATCCTGCATAAACCAAGGGTTTATAAGTTCATCATTATATCATATTAGTTAAAATGTACGTGCATGTTATGGAAATTGAGTTAAGTTATATACATTGTCATTGTAAGAAAAAGAATCACCATGTTAACAATTAATGCATAGAGAGATTTATTATTTGTAATTATATAAGTGATCTGATTGTGCTAATATTTTTTACACTACTATCAAAAAATTGCTCGAGGAAACGTTGTCCATCAGAAATTCAAAGTTCCGACGAATTACCGAGAACATCCATCAACATTTACAATTTTTAATACAATCAGTTTTAGGATTTTCCATGGACACGTCTATCGGAAATTTCTGTTTCTTTAATAGTGTTATACTATCAGTACATACTATTGTTGGAATTAATTATTGAGCACTCACAATGTAAATAATGTTCACTCTATCAAATCACTAATAAGTTGATTACAAGTAACTTTCTATGGTGAACATAGATTAGTAACCTGTAAAAGATTCTAGAACGTGACTTAATTACTATAAGTAAAAGTACAGTGATAATGAGTTTTAAGTTATAAGTTAAATCTTGGAAATAAGTGCAATGGCATGTTATAGTTATGACTTCATTGTATTTTCCAATTTTTCAAATATCCCCTTAATAATCAATTGAGCTGTTCAAGGACACGACTTCATTGTATAGCTATACTAGGTGCAACATATTACAGCTAGTCCGCTCCATTAATGTGTGAGTATTAATTTTTGTGTAATTCATGCTCATGATCCTCACAATAAATTATTGAATAGTAGTACTTGGTTAGCACAACTAAAACTTCGTTGTCCGTAGTAGCTATATAAATTAGAGTAAAATCCTTAATTTGACCCATAAAGTGTGGAAGCTCTGCCGCTGGGATTTTCCACGTACAAGTGACTGATGTTAAAACAACTATTTGTGAACCGCACTCATTATTTCTATTAATTAGAAAATCATAACGCTCATTATTAATCAACTTATAGTATGCTTATTGCTACTAGTATTATTTATTTTAGGTGGAAAAAATCAGTGAACATTGTCTTTTTTTCTTTTCGAAAAGAACAAAATGCATGGAATCAATGTACTTGATAAATATCTTATCTAAAAATCTGCAAACCTACAAAAAAGAAAAGTAGCAAGAATATGAATTACCTTATGTACATATGAACAGTTTAGGACTGCTGTTTTATAGCATGGGAATTGTAAAGGGAAAAGCTCGTGAGAAGCAGAGAGAAGAGCTGAGGCTGATATTATTGATGGCTTGAACTGCAAAATCTTGATCTCTAAAATGGAAAAAAAAGATAGAAAATTGAGATATTTAAAGTTATAATTTTAAAGCATCAATAGCATGAATTTGACTCACCATTTTGAGCAGTGAATATAATCTCAGTAGCTCTAGCTTTCAAAGCTTGTTGTAAAGGCAGATGTTTGAATTTGAACAAAGAGATGAAGAAATTAATGAAGGCAAAGGCAGTAATTGAACGCATTCTCCATTTAAGGCCCCCAAGAATCAAAAACTCCATTGGCTTTATCGTTTCTGTATCAAATATTATACCACCATCTTGCTGTAGAAAATATGTAACATTAACCAATTAGTAGTATATAGTAATTGGCAGTTTCAACTAGGTTTATAAGTTGAAAAATGAAAATATCAGTACCTGAATTCCAGTAACAGAGTACTCTGTTCTCCTCATTTTTAATGCTAATGAAACACAAGAAACAGCAATCAGCCTCAAGATCCATGGCTTTCCTTCCTACATTACCAAAACTTAAATCATAATTATACAAATTTCAATCCTATTTCCCCATTATGTTATTTTCTTTCATGTTAATAAATATTAAATGTAATAATACCGATAGATAATGGAAGCAGAGAAAGCGGTCGAGATAATTAATGGCCAGATATGAGAGAAAAGAATCAAAGGGATGAGAAATTTGTAAAATTATAGAAATGGTTGTTTCACGAATGGTGATGTGAAAATCCGAGTTTTCGAGATTTCGATGGTAAGTTTTAGAAGGCATTTGATGAGTTTCAATGTTGAAAAGAGGAGAAATGATGTCTGCATTAGTAATGTCATGGCTAAATGGCAATGGATTTTCAAGGTCAAAGTCCATTGTTATGGTTATTGAAGCTCTTTGTTTGTTTTTTTTTGTTAGAGAGTGAGGAGGAAGAGGTATAAAGCAAAACAGAATAGGAAGCACATTGTGTTAAATGAAAGAGTAAAATAAATTGAAAGGCTTTTGGGGTTGAGAGGGATAAGAAGAAAAGGTGAGAGAGTTGTGTTTCATTCTTTAAACGAAGCCTTAAGGAGACTTCAACTTCACTCACTAGTGATTAGGGGTGGTCGTATATCGGTTTATAATAGGAGTGGCCAGTGGGCCGGGCTCGGGTCTGGCGGGCCGGGTCCGGCGGTGTCGGGGTCGGGGCGGGATGGGAGAAGGGCGGGGTCGGGTCGGCGGGGATCGGAGCAAGTCCCGTCCGATCCCGATCCCATCGGGCTCGGTCGGGGAGGGCTCGGGGCGGGGTCGGGCTCGGGTCGGGACACGGCGGTTTTTTTTTTTTTTTTTTTTTAAAATAACATATGTATAAAAAAAACTCAATAAACAAAACAAGATAGTGTAATAAAAACATCCCAAGGAAATTTGTTTTTGTGCCTCTTATATTATTTAATAGACATATGATTTTTTTGTAATACAAATACAATTGTCTAAAATCTAAATTGCAACTTTGTGGTGTTGTCCAAAAGTTACAAATTACATAATAAAATTACAATTAAAAAAATTACATTCTCAAAAAAAACCTGTTCTAATTGCTTGATGATTTCATGTGGTTCTTCGGTTGGAATTGGTATTTGTTGGTCAAATTGATCCACGTCGCTTCCACTACCTTCGGTTAAGATTTCGTTGTAGTTTTCATCATCTTCTTCGTTAATCTCCGGTTGACCGCACCTTCTCCGCTCCGCTCGTATCCAATCTCTCGAATAACCGCAATCTCCAAGTCGTCTTCGGCTAATGAGTGTCTGTGGTCTCCTATTTGATATCTCGCTGCGAGAAAAAGCGCTTTCGTACGCGATTGACGACGCTTGAATGTTCAAAACATCTCGAGCCATCATTGAAAGTGTCGGAAAGGTCTTCTCATTCCCCTCCGGTATTTCGACAAGTCTTCATGTCCATCTTCATTGATAACTTCTTGATACGGTACGGAACCCCGCAAAACAAAAATATCCAACTTGCTAATTTGGTTAGTAGTAGAGGTACGACCGCACATTCTATTTCGAGGCTTTCAATACTAGCCGCAGAAACAAGACATGTCTTTTGTGAGGTTGTATTGAAGATGAAGAAGATGGTATGAAAGTTTGGTAAGTTACTAGCATTTTCTTGTTGATAAAATCTATATATATTTTTGCATTGGTGTTCTACGCTAGACAATACTTCTTCTTTAGTTTGTTCAATAGGTGGTGGGTGATTTAGATTTTTGGGACTTGGAGGTGGTGGTACTTCTATACAATCGTAAATAGTTTCAATTAGTGATTTAGTACCGTCTATTTTAATAGTAGGATTTAATACAGAACCAATAATATAAATAGAGGGAATAGGAATAAAATATTTTTTTATTTTGACAAACATTTTTTTAATAGTTTGCCTTATAATTTGGTTTTTCCATATATTCACTAAGTAATAAAAATATTAGAGCTATATAAAACAACATAGTTGAAATAGTAGGATAATATATACCGGAAAATTCTTTTGTTGCTTGAAAAAATTTCTCTAAAAATACAATAAGTTCGGAAATTTTTTCCCAATCACTATCTAAAATCATATCAGTGGCTTTTTATTATGAGAGTTAAAAAATAAAGTTATAGGTAATTTATAGTCATAAGCAACAAGTAGTTGCTCGTATAAAGAATTCCACCTAGTGGATACTTCTTGTGGAATTTTTCTAAAAGGTAGTCCACAATCATGACAAATTTTTTTATATTCTTTTCTACGTTGTACTTTATTACTTTTAAAAATAAAGTTTATAGCAAATTGTATTTTACTAAGAATGTCTTCAAAAAGTGATAGACCATCCTTTACAATTAAGTTATATATATGGCACGCGCATTTTATATGAAAATGGTACGGAAAAGACGGAGTTAAACTATTTTTTAAAATTGTAATTGCGTAATTGTTACTAGAAGCGTTATCTAATGTAATAGTCATAATTTTATCGGTAATTCCGTAATAATCGCACACTTGATAAATATTTTCTCGCAATAAAAGTACCGGTGTGCCTATCATCTATATATCTATACGCTAAAATACGTTTTTGCATAGACCATTTATAATCTATCCAATGACAAGTTACAAGTTAAATAATCATGGCCGTTAGTACTACGACCTATATCGGACGTGATGGATACTTTGCCATTAAAATGATATAATGAAAAACGTAAATATTGTTGATATTCATGCGCGAATTTAAATACATCTCTCTTAACGAGTTGATCTAGGAAAACCGTTAAAAGCAGGATTATATATATCTCTAATGTAATGAATAAAACGGGAGATGAAGGAAATGAAAAAGGCATACCCTCCACAAACAACTAATTTTGATATTGCTTCCCTATCTCTATGTTTATTGTATTTAGGGCCTACAATTCCCCCCGTCATAGGGTTAATTTGACCTTGAACTTGGTCGGGACAATATTAGTATGTGAACCTTGTCCCGATGGAGCGGGCGTTTGCGCACCCGGTTTTGAAGCCTGGTATTGGGCATACCTAGTTGGATGAGCACTTACTACGTGTCTAATTAAACCCCCGTCCCACCGTGACCTTTTCCAGTTTTAAATTTTAAAACATTTTTACAAATTTTACATATGGCTACTTGATTCTCTACGTCCCTATCAAAAAATGTCCATGCATCTCGATTTTAATGGTCGTTTTGCTTTGGACCTCGTCTCATACTAGGGGGAATAGGAGGTATTTCGGTTGAAGGTGCACTAGTGGGTGTGTTGTCATCAACATTAGTGGGTATATCATCTAGATCATCGTCTAAATTAAAGTCTTCTTGAGTTCCGAGAAAATAGCTCCTGGTCTAAATCTAATGGTATTGTAGGAAAATGTTGAGTATCAACAAAATCATCCTGTGTAGGAATAAGATGACTAGAAGAAGTACCCTTGCCCTGGTTGCCCCTACTAGAAGAAGCACCCTTACCTTTACCCTTAAACATACCTTTTAATCCTTCCATTTTAATTATGATAATAAATAAATAATTAAAGACAATAAAATTAAGTGATCTAAACTAAATAAACGAGACAATAATAATTTAATGAAGGAACGAATGTACCAAACGCCGACGTAACGTCGACGTGTAATCGAGAGGTTGAAAATTGAAACTTTGCTCGATGGAAGATCCTCAAGCTAGTTGCCAACTTCACTACCAATTCCCAAATGAATAAATAAAATTGAATATTTAGCAAACAATGTAGAATTGTAGAGAGATATATTGAGAAATTAGAGAGATTGTAGGAAGATTTGTGAGAAAGATGAAGAGAAAATGAGTTATTTATAGTTGAAAAATTGGGTTAAAGTGTAAATATAATAACTTATGGGTTAAAAATAAATATTAAGGGGTAGGGGGTTGGGGGGGGGGGATGGCCGTTGGCCAACGGCCATAATCTAAAATGGTCGTTGGTGCAACGATCATTTTTGCAAAGGTCGGGGTCGGGGCGGGCTCGGGGCGGGCTCGGGTCTCGCGGGACGAGACCTCTTCCCGTCCCGAGTTCGAGTCCCGCCCCCGTAATTTTTTTTTTTTTTTTTGGCGGGCTCGGGACGGGCTCGGGTCGGGGTCGGGCTGTCCCGGCCCACTGGCCAGCCCTAGTTTATACCGGTTTTGTATCCGAAAAATATTAACCGAATAAAAATTGGTTTTTTTTTTAAAAAAACGAATCCAACTTAAAAAAAAACCGATATGTTCGATTTATATCGCCGAACGTATCGGATTATATCGGTTTCTAGTGGGCCGGGTCGGGTCAGGGAATTATTTTTTAAAAAAAAATTGAATTTCCAAAACTGAAATTAACATTCACACCTACACTATCATGAAATTTCGACGTTGAAATCTATTGTGTATCGTGAGATGTTTACTAAAGAAAAAGGAAAATAGAAATCGATTTGGGGAAAAACACAAATTGATTGGGAAAACTGACGTTTTTCTAAAAATTGGCTATGCCAAACCGCCTCGCGGCATTTTGGGCCTCCCCGTCTCGAAAAAATACCCAAAATAAAAAAAATCGGGTAAAACGGACATCCGAGCGCAGAGTTATGACCATTTAAAGTTTTACTAATTTACAACTACTTTCTCTCCCTACATTTTATGTCAATGCTTCCGTGATATGCTAATCAAGTTCATGCCGCATTCGACTTTCATAATAGCTTCCATAGATTTGTTTCAATGGCTATGATTCAGGAGATAGTAGTAGCCTAAAATAAAAAATATGATTAATTACATATTTAATTCGGTTTTTCGGTTCGGTTCGTATCCAAAATTTAAAAATCGAACGGAATCACTAAATCCTGATTCAGTTCGGTTTTTCAAAAAATCGATTTTAAAAAAAAAAAAAACGAACCGAATTTTGTTTCGGTTCAGTTTTTTTGATTCTCCGGGTTTTTTGCCCACCCCTACAAGTCATCTCTTTTTCTTCTTTTTTTTTCCTATTTTTTTTCTTAAAACGATGGTGTTTGGATCATTTTTCAAGTTTTCGGTGTTATCTTCCATCACCAAAGATATCAGGTAATTGTATTGTTCAAGGTTCGAATAGATGAAAAAGAAGTTATCTAATGGGAAGGAAAAATAAGTAGTACTCATTTTCTAATAAGATTGTTCTACTTTCTTTATTAGTTTGTTCCATAAAAAATGATATCTTTTTATATTTAAAAATAATTTAATTTTATGAGATGATTTATGACCATATAAATATTTAAGATATGTTTTGAATTATATATTTCAAAAATCTTCTTTTATTTTTTAAATTATGTTAAGTTAAATTAAGATAATTTTTTTGAGACGAGGGAGTAAATATATCGGAGAGAATGGAGATCAGAGGAGCTTAGAAGGCTTGGGTCTCTGCAATATGCTTCTAACTATGTCAGTCATCAACATTTCTCTCTAGTCAAACGAAAAAAAGAATTAATTAGTATCATCTTCTCTCTCTATTTACTAAGTACTAACTAGTAACTAGTAGTGTCTCGTTCTAAAAAGATTTTCTTGTTTTACTTTTTTTTATTAATTTATCTTAAAAAGATTGATATATTTTTATATTTAAAAATAATTTAATTATATGAAATGATTTACAGTCACATAAATATCTAAAACTTCTTTTGAACCACATATTTTAAAAATATCTCTTTATTTTTTAAATTTCATATCAAATTAAATTAAGAATTTTTTTTAGAAAGGAAGGAGCAATAATATACATTTTCTTCACATTTGTAGCAAAGGAAAGTATCTATCCTTTTTCTTTTCCTATCATGTTATTGCTTATTCTTATCCTCTTTCCCTTTTAATTTGTAGTAAAAAAATATGTTTTTAAGTTATATACATTAGTGGTGTAAAAAGTATTTTTACACGATCTGATCGTTTGAAAAATATTTATAGATGTTTACTTAAAATATGAGATTTATAATTTTAAAAGTAAAATAGATTTTTCTGCTATAACAAAAAAAAGTTACCCGCAATGACTATGATATAATTTTAACAAAGAATAAATTGCTACAGACCTACATGTCTATGAGAGTGTAACACTAAACTGCTTACTTCTAAGTTATTAGAGAATGTAGATGAATAATTTGATTGATCACACTTCTCAATTTCTGTCATCTTTTCTAACATGTGATCAGGCATTACTCTAAGACAAACTAATTATTCATGAAAATATTTATTCAACCATTGCTTGATTAATTTTTTTTTTCTATAAATTTGAATTTGAGAGGGGTGAAATAGATGTTATAAGGTTAACATTTTTAACTACTGCGCTCATTGTTAATTGGAATAGGTGTACCAATTTCAAGTTCTAACGATACCAAATCAGTTGAAATAGTTCTTGGGATAAAAAGAAAGTGCTCCCTCCTTTATAATTTTTGTGATGATATTTTATTGTGAGCGAAATTTTAAAAACTGACACTTGTGACATTAAGTATGTCATCAATTTATATAGTTATAAATTATCTCATTAAAAATAAATAAAAGTTTAAAGTTACATTATTTATAATTAAAAATGTGTCATTTTTCGGATAGACTAGAATTAAAGAGAAGTATAGAGCATAACAAAAGAGCCTCTTATGTTTGGAGTAGGTTCAAAATAATCTCTTGAACAGTTTTGATCCCTTATGTTTGCAAAAACTAAGCACTTCTAATGTTTGTCAAATAAGTATCTAACAAACTAAATATGTCTGTTAGATTTAACTGAAACTTAAAAAAAAAAGATTTTGTGAAAACCCATTTGAAGGTGTAATTTTAAAGTTTATGCTATTTTTGGTCTATATATAAAGTAAGGTACCACCTTTTGAGGTGCAATTTCTCCTATGTTTAATTTTTTTTTTTTGTGTTAAATGTAATTTTTTATGTTGCAGTTTATGGTATTTGATGAGATTTTCTTGTTGTTTTTACTTAAATCTTTTTCACCTAAACCTAACAGATAATGTTTATAAAAATATTTAGCGAAAATTGAAAGTGTTTATTTTTGAAAAACTTAATGAAACAAAATAGCTCAAAATATATTTCAAGGATTACTTTGAGCCGAATCCAAACATAAGAGATACATAAAATGAAGAGTAAAGGGTTATATTTTATCCTTGAACTATGTGAAATAGAACATATTTCATTTTCTTTAATATTTAGAGTCAAATATGATATCAAATTACAATAAATTTTTACTTGAACTATGCGCATAGTTCTGGGGCAAATTCTGTTATGTCAACACATTTCAACTATGTGACATAGTGATAATAATTTGGAAAATACCCCTGTGCCAAAAGTATTGAGAAGATATAATACAAAATTAATGTCTCCCTTTCCATACCCCCACAACAGTTAATAGGGACAAAAAAAATCAAGATGAGGCTCATACCTTACCTCAGATAATAAAATCATTGGACATATGCAAAGACAAGGACAAGTTTGAAATCTGCCTCTTTCACATAACACCATATAACTTCTCCAAAAGAAAATTTAATAAAATAACCACTGCCACCATTCTTCCAAACGAAAAATTCCAAAAAAGATATACTAGTACATTAAAATTTAATTATTTATTTTGTCCAAAGTCTCTGCAGAGTGACAGCTTGTTTTCGTGTCATTGAATGTATGTCATCTTCCATACAACTAGAAAAAGATTATGAATGGGACAAACATTAGCAACTTCTATGCAGTCCTAGAGTTATTACACTTTTATTTCAGTCTAGTTAAACTTGTTTATTTATTTATTTTTAACTTTTTCTCTCATGGGGCTTAGTGGAAACAGAAGTCAATGTATGCAATGCCTTGAGTTTGGATGAAGTCATGGTAAAAAAAAAAGGCACTCTGGTGCACTAAGCTTCCGCTATGTGCGGGGTCCGGGGAAGGACCGGACCACAAGAGTCTATTGTACGCAATCTCACATTGCATTTCTGTAAGAGGTTATTTCCACGGGTTGAACTCATGACCTCCTGGTCACATGTAGGGATGGCAACGGATCGGATCTGGACCGGATCCTACTAGATCCAGATCCAGATCCGGATCCGGTTTTCATACATGAATCCAGATCCGGATACAGATCCGTCGGGTCCATAAAAATCAGATTCAAATACAGATTCATCGGATCCACCGGGTCCACGGATCGGATCTGGATCCACATGTAAAAAAAATTGCCTTGCTAAGAATGTAACCTTGCTAAGAATTTTTTTAAAACTGACAAACGATTTTTACTTAGCTAACAGTTTACTGTGTTTCAATTTTGAAATGTTCATATGAGATATTTTGTTCGTTGTCTCGTTTTGATTGTGAGCTATTAATTGAAAATGTTGTACAATGACAATAGTTGTGAAAAATGCTGACTAGTATTTTCGCAATGCAGAACTTGCATGTGCTTGGAATCTTCACAAATGAAGTGAATATAATTTTAACTACTTGTCTATGGAGATGTTAGTCATTCACTAATATAACATTGATTTTATTATCGAAGTTACCTATTTATTTTTGGGTTTTTGAGTTAACACGGGGATAAATTAAACTTGTTTTGAGAATTAAACTTGCAAGAATGTGCTTAGCAATTTTAAGAAAATACTTATAAAATTACATTCTAGGTTATGAATATATTTAATAAAATACGGATCCACGGGTCGGATCTGGATCGGATATGGATCTCAAATACAAGATCCAGATCCAATCCGTCAGAAATGGATTCGGATCCGATCCGGATCTGTCGGGTCCAAATTTTGAAGATCCATATCCTATAAAACGGATCTGGATCCACCGGATCCGAACCGGGTCCAAGATCCATTGTCATCTCTAGTCACATGGCAGCAACTTTATCAGTTACTCCAAGGCCCTTTCAATGAAGTCACGGTAAGATTTCTAAAATAAGTCTTATAATCTACAATTTTTCTTAATTTATTCCTCAGAGTTATCCATTTTTTCCTTGTTGTTAGTGAAATTTATAAGAACTATGCCTTAGAGTTACAACTCACAGTATCTTAGGAGCTTGATTAGGATCCAAAATAATCAAACAATAACCTAGTGTCCTTAATTTATTGATTATCAAGAACCAAATGGTAGAGTGTAAAAAACTCTCTTGAGCCGAGTAGCTATATTATATAAGCTCATTGGAAGAAAAAGAAAATTGATATAGGGTTGTGTTTGGTACGAAGGAAAATATTTTTCATAGAAAATATAAAAATAATTTTTTTTCCTTAAAAAATAAGTGGATTTCTTTCTTATTTTCTATTATTTGGTAAAGATCCAAGAAATATTATCTCAAATGCGTTTGTTTATAACTTAGGCAAACACGGAATTGGCACAAGGGAGGGGTGTGGGATGTGGAGTGTGGGGTGTGTTAGAGGGTGTTATTAGATACTTAGTATGAATGTCACAAACTTATTTCCTTACTTTCACTAAGGAATATTTCTTAATTGTTATCAAACACATCAATAAGCTAATATCTTCCCCAGTAATATCAAGATCTGGGACCAATATCAGAAGCTGTTAAACCAATTGTACAAGGGATATAATTATGTACATGCAAATTTCTTTTGAGTTTGACAGTTATTGTGCCCACTATATTAATGGTAATTTCTTATTCATGAAATTGTTTTTTGCACATACGTAGTTGTGTTTATTAGTTGTGAAATTCTCATCACAATCAATACCCTCATGTTGTCCTATGCCATTTGCCACAAGTCTGGCCTTGTGATGTTCAAGATCACCATTGTCTCTGAACTTTGAACTTGTGATGAAAGAGCCATATACAACGAATCACATTCACCCCCTCTGGTCTCGGAACAAGATACCATGTATGCTGAGTGGTAAGCGCATCAAACTCCTCACGCATGTCCGCATTCCAATTCGGATCAAGTTTTGCTAGTTTGGGTTTTTTTAGGTATTGGTGATATGGATTGTGTGGATAGGTTGAAGTGGACTTTTGGTTTGAAAATCTCGTGTTGTGCACGGGTTTTCATTCGGTGTGTGGAGGCGGGGGACTGGGAATTGGGTTGCGGGTGGTGTGGCACAGGCAGTGTGAGGGGCGGGGGATTGGGGGATGAGGCAGTGTGGTGTGGGGTTGGGGAGTGGGTTGCGGGAGGGTGTGGGTGTTTGCGGGTTTGGGGGCTGGGCTGCAGGAGATGGCGGGTTGTTTAGCAGTTGATAGGGGAGGGGGTTGGCAGTGGCGGGAGGGAGTTAGGCAGTGGTAGGAGGGCAGCCGGAAGTAGTGACGGGATAGGGCAGTGTGGTGTGGTGGCGGGAACACTGGACGGGTAGCGAGTGGGTGCGGGTGTATGCGTGATCGGAGGTGGTGATGCGGGATAGGTGGGTGTGCGGGGGGAGGCAGACATGCAATGACGGAGTGAAGGTGGGCAGTGGCGGGAGGTTTGGCGGATGTGGTGGTCGTGGAGCCGGATTGGGAGTTCCATGTATCATGTGCTGTAAGAGAGGAGATATGTTCGAATTTTCAAGAAATATGTAGTCGGAGACGGTAAACTGACGAATGTTGGAATACGAGAAGATATTTTCATCAAACATGACATGACGGGAGACAATGACTTTATTTGTAGACGGATCGAAGCAGAGATATTACCTATGGTTGGACGGGAATCCCAAGAAAACGCAGGGAATGGACCTAGGCGCTAACTTGTGAGATGTCGTAGAGGCGAGATTAGGATAACAAAGACATCCAAACGTGTGTATGTGACCATATGTGGGGATACGATGAAATAGAATTTCAGTCGGGGTTCGATTTCGGAGAGTGCTAGTAGGTAATATGTTAAGTATGTATTCTACCAATTTTAATGCATATACCCAAAAGGTTGGTGGAACATAAGCATGAAGAAGCAAACTACGAATCATGTTGTTAATGGTATGTAGGATTCTTTCGGATTTACCATTTTGAGGAAAGGTATGAGGACATGAGAATCGAAACACCATGCCATGATCCAAACAGAATTTGTGGAAGAGTGAATTATTAAACTCACGACCATTATCACATTGAAATGATTTTATGTCCTTTTCAAACTAAGTTTTAATATATGTGCGGAATTCAAGAAATGTGGGGTAGACTTGCGACTTAAATTTGAGCGGATAGACCCATAGAAAATGCGAGAAATCATCTAACCACACCAAGTAATATTTATGACCAAGTTTGCTAGCAATATGAGATGTCCATAAGTCCGCATGAATAATGTCAAAAGGGGAAAAAGTAGCACTTAAAGAAGACATAAACGGAAGTCTAACATGTTTGCCTAAAGGACAAGAAAAGTAACATAGGGCAAGGTTCCCCTTATTACATGAGATAAAATTGTGACTTCTAAGAAAATTAAAAACGGGAGCTCCCGGGTGTCCAAGTCTGTTATGCCACGAGGATGGAGAGATTGCAGCAAAGGATGTGTGAGGGTTGATGCTGGCAACGGAGGTGGATAAGAATCGATAGAGATCCCCCACACTATTGCATCTTATAAGAGGTGTCCCCGTGCATAGGTCCTTCACAGAAAAACTAAAGGGGTCAAACTCAAGAGATACCCAATTATCAATAGCAAACTTCCTAACAGAGATTAAATTTCTTATGATATTGGGGACATATAGGACGTTGCGGAGGGAGAAGTGAGGGTGAGGGTGAGGGTGAGGGTGAGGTTTCGGTACATGTGTGGTTCCATACCCATGAATTGGAATGCGATTGTCATTTCCGACCACAATAGATTGAGAAGTGCACAAATTAAAAACACATGAAAGCTTACCAAAGTTGCGCGTGAGGTGGGATATGGCGCCCGTGTCCATGTACTAAGCATCGTCGGGCTACTGTAAGTTCATGGTGCTATAGACCTGCGTCAATTCTGTCGGGGTGAGCAAACCAGACTGGACTGCCCCGGTTGGGCCTCCGTGAGATTGGCCTATTTTTCGGGACCCGAGATCCGAGGAGATGGACCCGGGTCTAAATGATAGAGCTGCTGCTAGTACGTTCCGACAGTTGGGTACGGGCATGGTAGTGCTTCCCATCCGTCGGGAAACTGCCATGGCATTAGGTCGGCCTATTGGACCGCGTACCGAGCTGGTTGCGGCTGACCACCACCCGAGCCACCTTTGTTTCTGCCGCCTTTACCTCTGCCGCCGCGTCCACCACCGCGCCCTAGGCCTCTACCGCCGCCGCGGCTGCTAGTTGTCGGTGGGGCAGGCGGGTGCGGTGGTGTTTTCGGGTGACTCAACCACCAACGCCGTTTGGTTGTGTTCATCCTGTTTAGCACGTCTGGTTTCTTCCAAAAGTAATTGTGACCGGGCCTTGTTGAAGCTAGGCAGTGGTCGGCCTGTTTTATCAATGTTGCCAGGGTGTCGTATTCACCCTTCGTTAATCAATTAATTAGTTGCAATACCATCTTAGTTTATGAGATCGGATTGCCCACATTGGACAGCTGGTCGGCAACCAATTTCAATTGTTTGCAGTAGTCGGACATGTTTGCAAAGTTTTTAAGACGCGTGTTATTGAACTGTTTCTCAAGGTACACAACACGTATGTGATTGTTGTCTTGAAATATCTCCTCCAACCTGACCCATAATTCACGCACCGAGGCTCCGGTCTTCATAATGGTATGAAGCGAGTCCTTAGAGATGGTGCCATAAATCCACTGCTTGACGATAGCGTCAAGGCGATGACATGTTGTGTCGTCGACCTCGATGGGGTGAGGGAAAGAGTCGTCAATATGATCAAACACGTTATAAGCACATGCATGAATACAAAAGAGTTCAACCCATGCAGAATATTGATCATTTTCTTGATCAAGAACTAAGGGAATGAAGTTCTTGATATTGGTGATGGCGAACTCCGGATGGAACGAAGAAGTCGTCGAGAGAGCGGGGGGGAGGGTTGTAGGTGACGACTGGGGAGGATGAGGACGCCATGGGAGAAGTGGGAGGATCCATGAGAGCCATTAGAGGGGCTGAGAGTGGTTGAGAAAGAGAAAAAAAATAGGGTTTGTGTGGGGAAGCCGCCGACCAAGAGGTAGAGAAGGGGGGGGGGGGAGGGGCGGCAATAAATTTTTGTAGGGTTAGGTATTTTAGGGTTTGACTCTTGATACCATGTAAGATTGTATTAATCTCTTTTTGAGAGTCTTTCTCATTAATACAAATATATATATTGTGTACAAGTTAAATCCTAATTGAATGAGAATCTATATTTATCATAATTACACACAAATATTAATTACAAAATATACGGTGAATATATGATAATATTCTGAATCGTATTCCACAAATGACCAAGTCTGTCACGTATAAAGAGATGAACTATATATCTCGTTTACTTTATCCCGTTTTTCAATGAAAACTATACTACGAATTAGAAAGTGGTTTTGAGGCTTATTAAGATAGCATTTAGAATGGTAAATTAAAGTACCATAGTCCCTCCATGTCAAAGTATTTTTCGCTTTTTGATTTTACACGTCTCTTAAAAAATATTAAATAAATGAGTATTTGATTACTTTATCTTTATTTATGTCAAATTTATAATCTCTCTTCATTAAATATTTACTCTATTTATGTGTCATATCTATTAATGACAAAATTTTACTAAAGATAAAATAGAGAAAAGATAATTACTTATGTCTTGAACTTCTAAAATAATAAATAATTTGAGACAACTTAACCACGACAAATAATTTGGAAGGAGTACTTTTTACTAGAGATGGCAGTGGATCCTGGACCCGGTCCGGATCCGATGGATCAAGATTCGTTTTATAGGATACGGATCTTCAAAATTTGGACCAGACGGATCCGGATTGGACCCGGATCCGTTTCTGACTGATCGGATATGGATATGGATCTTGTATTTGAGATCCGTATCCGGTCCAGATCCGACCCGTGGATCAGTTTTTATTAAATGTATTCATAACCTAGAATGTAATTTTATAAGTATTTTCTTAAAAATTTTCATAATTTATATATTTTACATTCAGATTTGGATTTTATTTTTTAATTGGTCCATAAGTTTAAGCCCATAATTCTCAAAAGACCCAATAAAAAACTAAGCGGAAGAAGGGGAAGTAGTTGACTGTATTGATATGATAAATGATATGTTTAATCATATAGTTATTGAGATGAATTTTTTTAGTTATCTCTTTTTAATATGATTGTTTCTTTGTTATTTTAGGATGTTGATGACGTTGAAACTAGTGACTTCAAAGACTAGATTATCATGTTTGACATAAGGTTATAGAAGATGTTGCTGACATTTTAAAGAACATTGTTGTAGACTTTAATTTCAAGACCTTTGTAATTGCAACATTTTTCATGATGTTATTTACTTACTTTGTTTCATCGTCTTTATTTTCTTATGATGCTAAAACTTCGTTCAGTATTTTGGAAGAATGGTGTCATGTTTGTGTAGGTTAATTGAATGAACTCAATCATTTTTTTCAATCAAATTGGGTTTCATTTTGTCAAAAAGGTTTCAACAGGTGGGAATATTATTCAAGGCAAATTTTTTTACATGTGGATCCAGATCCGATCCGTGTCCAGTGGATTCAATGGATCCGGATTTTGATATGATTTTTATGAATTCGATGGATTTGGATCCAGGTATGTAAAACAGATCTGGATTTGGATCTAGTAGGATCCGGTCCAGATCCAATCCGTTGCCGTCTAGTTTTTACGGGACATCACTTTTAGTGTGCTCCAAAATAGGATCCTAGTTTCATCATGCTTCATCTAAAGCTACTTCTAATTGTGAAAAAACTAACTACAGGGGTGATGGAGAAATTAGTAGGTATTTCAAAAAGGAGTGTCCTTCATTACTTCGGAAGAGTTTATTTTTCGCTTTATAAGAAATTATCCTTTTAGTGAATTAATATAGATCAAGAAAAAGAGATCAAACTCGCACACAAAAGAAATAGACCACAAAATAAAATAGGTTGATTACACTAGCCGTTAGTCCAATACCTATAAAAACATGTTATTTGGAGAACTAATAACAGAATAGCTGAATTTTTCTTTTTAAGATTCTGTTAATATTTTTGTTTCCATTTATAACTGGAAGAACTTACTGAATCTTGTGGTATTCTTCACCCTATTGACTAAAATATTTAACCCCTTGTTTGGATGGTTGTTTTCCTGTAATAACTCAGCCTACTAGTGATATTATTCGCTTTGGGTCTAGACTTGCACGGTTTTAAAACGCGTCACTAGGATGTAAGACCTAGTTACTTATATACCCAACATCTTTCCTTTATTTGCCGATGTGGGACATTTTTCCTAAGTTGGAATGTCACATAGACCCCCTCTTATGGACTCAGCGTCCTCATTGAGGTTGAACTCACCGCATGAGATTTGCCTAGACTTAGCACATATGTTTGTCAGCTTATCCACAATTTGCCTAAATTTAGTTGAACTCTAACCCACACCGACAAAGCTAACACAAGAGTGACTCTGATACCATATGTAACAACCCAACCCACTAGTGATATTGTCCGCTTTGGGCCTCGACCTGTAGGGCTTTAAAATGGGTCACTAGGGTGTAAGACCTGCTTACTTATACACCTAGCATCTCTCCTGTGTTTTACTGATGTGGAACACTTTTTCTAAGTTGGGATGTCACATTCCCGTGGTTCATTATTTTATTATTTTTTATGAAACCATGTTTGTTTCCATTGTTCTTAAAATTATTGTATGTTGTTGTAAATCCATTGTAATTCTGTGGTTATATAACCATGAAAAAGTCTAATTTTCTAAATCATGAATTTGGTGATTTTTGCGTGATTACATATTTCGTTTACCCATTATACCCCACCCCACCAATCCCCTCCATCACACCCAAACCCAACTCACCACCACCCACTACTCCTCACCACCACCCACCCCGGGCCCCCACCCCACAACCACCCTCACCACCCACCCAACCACCCCACCCATCACCTACTTATCTTTTAAAGTTTCTATTTTATTCTTTACCTTAGTTTTACTAATATATATAAATTAATTTGTAATTAAGAATTAATAGTATTTTAGTAAACTTACATGTTATTATACATTAACATATAATCTGACTAAATAATAAGATATTATTAAACCACAACAAACGATACAGTCTATCCAAACATTATATTTATTAATACATTACAATATAATATAATATAATATAATACGCTACTATATAATATAATACCGTACATTATGAAACCATAGGTAATGACCATCAGAACAATATATTTGACACACCTCAAACTTCATTTTATATTTTCAAATTATTTTCTTACATAAGGTATGGTCCCTTGAAAATAAGTGGTGCAATATATGCAATTCTAGTACCAAAAGCTGAAGTTAATGGGAACGCAATTGCAAGTAAGCAAGTCATACTTTTGAAATCAAACACTAAAATGTTGGGTCATTTCTAAAATAATCTGGGCTCCACTTCATTTAAAAGTAATACTTCTTCCATCTTAAAAAGATTATCTTACTTTCCTTATTAGTTTGTTCCAAAAAGATTATATATTTTTATATTTAAAAATATTTTAACTTTATGAGATGATTTACAACCACACAAATATCTAAGACTTATTTTGAACCACACATTTTAAAAAACTTCCTTATTTCTTAAATTTTGTGTCAAGTCAAATTAGGACAATATTTTTGACACGGATGGAGTAGTACCTACTTTTGACATAATTCACCAATCTATTGAATATTTTAATGGAAGGCATTCTTGGTTGAGCTTAATGAAAAAGGATAAACATAGTGCACAAAAAATTCAGTTGTTTTTAATCACAAAATAATGGGCTTCAGTCTCCATTATACTAACACTTTGGGTGACAGGAAACACGTCACTATGATCTTTTTACTTGGTCAAAGCAATTTATAAGATGAAAATAACATGTAATTGTTACCGTCCGAAGTGTTTGACATTTTATCGGCTGACGAAATCGGATGACAAATTAATTCTTTAACTAAGCGATTTGGGCCGAAGCGGAACTCTAACTTCCAGCAATGAGATCCCCAACAACTTCAGAAAACGTTAGGATGGTGGGTGAGTAAACTAGGTGGTAAGAAGCATAAATACAGCTAGAGTGCAATAAAAGCGGTAAAGGTAGAATGACGATAAATAAAGGTAGATAAAAATTGAGTTAAAGATTGAGTTGTTTGATTGATTGTGTTGTGTTCTTCCATATACAAAGAATGATCCTATTTATAGTACAAAAAAGGAAAAAGATAAAAAAAAACTGTACAACGTGATCCCCCCCCCCCCCATGTCAGCCATCAAGTAACCCACTAAGTTCAATGGCTAACTATGGGGGAGGTGATGCCGATTTTCTCGCCCTCTACTCCTCTTGCTCAGATAATGCCCCTTTTTTTAGCTCTTGTTGGCCGTTACCGCTTCTAGGAGTCCGGAAACCCTTTTGACTTGGTCGTTGAGGCGTCTGCATCTGAGTGAGTCCTAGTCATACCTCTAACTAACAACTCGGCTAAGATGCCTTAATAGCCGATGAAATTCTTGTAGTCGAGGGCTAGAAGTAAATTCGGCTCTGGAATAGTTCGGTTGTCACTGAATTCGGCTAAACACTTAAATTACTTTTGAGTGTTAACAATTGCCCCCTTACATTAACTCGAGTATGACTGTTGAGTTGATGTATCCGAAAATAGCCGTCGTTTCAGTCTGACAGCCGCACATGTCACTTCAATCGTCTCGTCTCTAGTGCATGCAATGATGATTACTTCTCAATTAGGTTTCCCCTTCAACCGAGGTGTCTTTTATTACCACGAATTGGTTCCAATATTTTCCAACCGTGCATTAGAAAAGGTAGCCCTAATTTTCGCCGTGCATCGAGACCTACTTAGGAAGAGACATCTTTCCGAGATTTTTTCACTTGATCTTACAGTCATCTCCGATTTCTTCCCTTATGTATAAAAACCCTAATCTCAACCCTTTTCTTACTCGGATGCCATGACTTATCTTTCCTCTTCTCAAAAGATATATGGGACCACTCTAGCCGATAAAGACCTAACTGATGCCTTGGTCCTTGTTGATGAACATTTGGTTATGGCTCCATATGGTAAGCCGGAACAAGGCGACGTTATTTTATCTCAACATCTTAGCCCGGTGACCTATGACCTTCCCCTCACCTGCTACTAGTTCACTGTCGACCGCTGTCCAGCTAACCTACGCACCTGGCTGACCAAGGTCACCAACTATTTTGCTTGGGTGGATCGGGTCAAGTCGGCCAAAGGAACGAGTGGAGGCGTATGGGTCTTTACGACACCATTGTACTATCGGGGTCTGATATCTCCTGCAATATCGGCCTCATATATGCATTTCTTGGTTATTGGTCGACTACCGCCAATGCATTTATTTTTCCCTTAGGGATGATGACTCCCACCCTTCTTGATGTAACGGTGATACTAGGGGATTTTTGTTCCGAAAAATTCTTCCAGCTATAGTTCTTTTATGACCGCTAACCGCCGAAGTTCGCCTTCTTCCGGTCGATGATGCTGAGCATCATGCTTTTCTACTCTATTGGTTTAGCCGTTACTTCGTCTGTACGAGCTCTTGTGCAATTGTCAAGGAGCTGGAGATTTATGTGGCTTTGGCCGTTTCAGGGGAAGATATCAGTTGGGCATCCCTCTTCCTAGCTTACTTGAACATGGCTTTGGGCGATGCTCAAGCTAGGTTAAGGGACTCTCAAAATCTGGATACTTTAGCCGGTCCTCTGTGGTTTCTTCAGTTGTGGATCACTTTGTATTTCCCAGAGTTCATCCCTGATGATTTTGATGGTAGCCGTTCTCCGTTAGATCCGCCGGTGTTAGCCGACACTCTTTGGGGAACACCTCTTGTGCCCTAGGACGTTTTCACTATAGTGTCCCCCTTGCATGGTCTGTCTCGAGACCATTACGCATATTGGCAACTGGTCCTTGAAAAATGGGCCACTCCCGATTGTGTTCATCAAATAGCCAATGACAACCTTTCATTCACTCAGCAGAAGGTCATGAATCGAGTGTGAGGGAGTATCCTTACGGCTAGAGATTTTTTGGGAGGCTTGAAGCACAACTCTAGGCATAACAAGTTGACCACAGAGCCCTATCGGCCCAACTTTGTTGCACGACAATTTGGCCTGACTCAGCACATACCATGGCCTCACCGTAGCGTTGCTTATTCGACTCACCGTTGCTCTCTAAATGCCAAGCAGACAGAGGAGGTAGCTGCCCATAATCTTGATAAGCTTTCCCTTTTCGTCTGGCAGCCGTTCTCCCCAAAGACCAACACCATTGTTGCTTTTGTTGACTGGTGGAAGGTAGCCAAAGAAAAATTCTTCCAATCCTCTCTAGAAGTCTACTACGATCGGCTGATCCAGGAAAACAGAGTGATCGACTGGTCCAGCTGAAGAAGAAAAACCCAACAGACACTAAGCCAAGGACAAAAGAGGTCCCTTCAAATGTGGTTTCCATCAATTCGGCTAGACCTACGGCTTCTTGGTCTTCCGTCAGGCTGCGACAGCCGAAGAGAAAATGTGAATTGTTTTTCTACATATATGTTGGCCAGAATTTCTTATACATTTTTAGGCTAACACTTTTTTTGTGTCTTTTAGTAACTTCATCCTCCTTCAGGGTTTGTTGATTTGGAGACCACTCCTACCACGGGATCTCCGTCGCCTAGGAAATCTATTTTAAAGCAACCCAGACTAGGTGAATAGGTTGTTATTTGTGAGCGTAGGGGAGAAAGATCTCGCGGAGCTGAAGTCCCTGTTTCTGAAGAAGAGAATGATGAGGTATATCCTTTATCTACCTCGACTACCTTTGTATCGACTATCTTTCATTACTCGTGTTTCTTGGTTTTGTCTTTCAGGAGCCATTATTAATAAAGCGCAATAGGCGGTGAAAAGTATATGATGCCTCTCTTCCATATTGGCGGACATCTCTTTGGATCATGCTCCCGAACACCGCAGATTCTCCATCATCGGCTAGCCTCAATATCAGAGTTTCTCCTGTTGAGACAGCCGAAGAGGTTGACGTAATCATAGAGGTATATCATTTTCCTTCCAATATTATTATCAACTATCTCTAGACTCTTGCCTCTCTTCTAAAACTGTTCTTTTCTATACATGAGACCACCGGAGAAATCTTTCGGCTATAGCCCACCCAATTGATAATTCAAAGGTATCAGCCAAGGTCATACCTGAGGATGTACTTTTGCAGTATTTTGGCTTAGCTGGCATCGTACCTTCACCCTCTTCGCCGGTTGGTGTCCATGAAGAGCGAGTTGAGGAGTTTCTAGCCAAGGGCATCCCCACCAGCAAGGAGGAGCTTCATGCATTGAGGAACTCTTTACTCCGATTATCAAAAGAAACGACGGATTCCCCGGTTCTGGCCACCACTTACAATGACATGGCTTTGGCTCTGAATGATTTATTTTCTTTACATAGAACAACCAAAGATAGCCATGATGAGGTTGTCGCTGCTATGCAACACTTGGGGTCTCTTAGGCAAGAGAAGAACCACATTCAGACTTCTTTCAACGAGGTGAATGCAAAAAGGCAACAAAATGTCACCGAAGGAATGACTTGCAGGAACAGCTTTCCAAATTTTGAGTTGAGTTGGAGCAGATCCAGGCGGATATCGGGGCTATTATTCAGGCTATATGTGCCTTAGACTCGGCGATTGGTGCCCACAACTCCTCTCATTCTTCTTTATTTCGGCAGAGCCTTCAATTGGATAACAAAATTTGGGAACTCAGTAACCAATATGCGGTTTGGGAACTGGATCAGAGAGCTGGTAGAAAATGGTTGGCCAAACTGGAGAATGTATGGACTGAGTGGAAAAGCCATCTAGTTCAAGCAATGCCGAAAATCACTACTCTCTTGCCAACTGATCATGTTGCTGAGTTGTTAGCCGATACCCTTATTGACTTGCGATCCGAAGCCATTGTTGTTTCTGTTATTCAAGAGGTATCGATCGATACTAAGGCTTTTACCGAGGCCCCATCGACTGTAGTGGCTAAGCCTTTCTTTGCTGGGTGATGAAATGGAGGTCCAAGCAGGAGCGGGAGCAGCTGAGGTAGTAGTTGTTGTTGCAGTTGAGAGAGAAAGAGAGATTGTAGGTACCCAAGATGCCCAAGAAGTCGTAGACTTGGCTAATCCTAAAACTTTTGTTATTGTTGATAAATTGCAACCTCTAGCTGGTGGAATGCTCCCTAGATTTATCGACCCCAAATTGAAGGGTCTATTTCTGTGATTAAGCAGCTGGTCTGTGGCTGTTGTTTACTTTTGTCTTCCCCAAATCGAAGGGAAGTACTTTTTCATGTGACTGTGATCAGGCCATTTCTTGAACCCAAATCGAAGGGTTTGACTTTTGTGACTAGGCAGGCGTGGTTTCGGCTAAGTCTGATAACGTAGAGCAACCCCCAGCTAGTGAAACGCCATCTAATCTTGGCTTCTTAGTTTTATTGACCCCAAATCGAAGAATAGTCTATTTTTTGTGACCAGGTAACCGGTCTGTGGCTGTTGATTACTTATGCATGCCCCAAAATCGATGGGTAATATTTCTTCAAAAATGTCTACCATTTACATTTCTTTTCCATGCATGTTTATCGCTTGATTCGTATTGTCGGCAACCCGTGGGTTCGCTACGAAGGGTTCTTTTTTAGTTTGGCGATCATTTGCCGATTTTACGATCTTTCATTTCAATCGGTGGGATGGTTTTCCAAACTAAATCTATTTCGGCAGACCTCTTTAGGCTCTATATGTTTGTCGTATGTTTTGGCCATTTTACGTTTTACCGGCTTTCACTCTTTCTATGATTGTAAGTTGATTCTGACCCAACTCCATTAGCATGTCCTGCTGATATTCTTCCAAACTTAGAAAATTTAGTTTGGCCATCCGTAATGATATTAACTTCTGAGGACAACACTACATCTTAGCCATAGATTTATTCGATAGGATGTCGTCCCCATAACTGTACATTTGGAGTTTCTAATTGCTCATTTCATTTAAGACTTTTCTTTGTAAAATGAGTTTATTCAAACTTTGCACACAACATACACAACACGGGTATAAAATAACACTCGAGTTTTGTACAAACGTAGAACAAAGACAAAAAAAGCTAGGCGTAAAATTCCTTTTGGCAGCTCAAATGTTGTTGGACGCCGATTGGTTTTCTGTCGTGGTTCCCCATGTGCGATGCCTCGACTTTTCTTGTCTCAGAACTTAGGGCGGTCAGCCGATGCCACATGTCACGTATGAGTTGGGTTTCCTCAACCATTTAAATCCTCTAAGGTAAGTCGTGGTTTGGCCAATTATTTTATTTCAAACTCTCACGAGGTAAGATTACAGGATTCCCAAGATCCTTCTTCATACTGCTCCGTGATGGCTATGGGAGCCACATAGGGTGAATAAATGACAACCTCCAAGTTTTCACCCCTGCTTGAAATGGGTTATCATCGGTTAAGACGATTTCTATCTTGTTTCCTTCCAAAAAATGAGCTTTTGATACATGGTAGAAGGAAGGCATCGACTGGTGTGAATCTAGTCCCTGCCCAACTGAATGGTGTAGGACGGCTTGCCATCTATTACAAATAAGGCAGACATGACCATCTTAGGACCTACAATGATTTCTTCTACTAGAATCCCCAACGCTTTAGAGGCTTCTCCCATAAAGCTAGCCATTTTAATATTAGTTGGGATGAGATCCTCACTTTTTTTTGTTAAGATCCTTCAAGGTAAGCAACGGTATCACATTCAGCACAACCCCATAGTCGACAAACACCCGACTAATAATTTTGTCGTTAATGTAAGCCTTGACGTAAAAGGGTTTGAGGTGTTTAACCATATCTACTGTAGGTGAACCAAATATGGTGCTCAAAGTGTCCCTAGCCGGGGTATCGACTATTGTTGCCCATTCTGCATTTTCTACGCAAACATCACCTTCTAGGCTATCTAGTGTCGAAGCACCGCCCGAACTCACATGGGATTAGGCTGACCATTTTAATGTCTGCCCACATCTCATCAACTAGGTCATGGCTAAATAAACCGAGGATGATGTCCCCTCTTTTATCCAATTCGGCTTACCAGATGCTCATATCTTCCATTTCTTGGAGACAAATGGGGATCGACTGGGATCGTCTGACTGAATCCTCTACACGATATGTGGGATTGCCTCGGTTAGAGGTCCATCCAGGGCCACGTTCTCTTGTCGGGGTTCCTCCATCGGGTTCTCGGTAGGTTGTTCATCCAGCTCTGGTTGACCCGACGTCTCTCCTTCAAGCGACATTGCCCCTGAAGCAACTGAGCCGAATGCCCGCTCGATAGCCTCGGCGATGACAGACTCAGGAATCTCATGATTTTCGGCTGCTTTGGTGCTGGAAATTAGATACAATGTTTGTTGCATCTTACACACGACCTTGACCCGTTCCATCCTTATCTTTTGAGTCTTGGATGCGACTCTCGGTGGTGTTTCTTTCTTTCCAAAAGCCTGATTGACGAACCACTTTCCCTCTTCTGTGTTGGTAGCTGGTTTAATCATTCTCGGGGTCTCGTCTGGTCCTCATTTCTCATCGTGATATGTAAGGATGAAACACCCTCATTTACGTTAAACTTGACTACCATCTGTTTGGTTTTAGGGAGTGGTTCTTCACCTACTCAAGGCATGCTCGGCTGCCGGTTGGTTGACATCCGTACTTGCTCCCCAGGCCTACGCCTGGCACCGATAGCGACCCTTCTGAACCTCATGGTTTGTTCCTGAAGTTCTCGTTCAACGTCCCTCGAGTATTTATGGCGGCAATGAAAACTGCTCCTAGCTGGCTGCCTGTCATCGCGAATGTCATGTAGGGCCGGCAACTAGTTGAACACAGAGGTCCTTGTGGCCTTTTCCCCTTCGATAGATTTCTTTGAGACCCACACCTTTTTCATCGGTTGTCTCTCTTTGGTGTCCCTTGACTCATCGGGCTTAGCAAAAGATACCATAGATATTGGTACCGCGGGAAATGGGTTGGTATCAATGGACATTTCAGCCATACTCTTGTTGACTAGCTTGAACCTCCCCTCTTTGATGTCCTTTTGGATTGCCTTTTTGAAGATCACACAATTAGAAGTAAAGTGGTTGTATGAATTATGCCACTTGCAATACTTCTTATCTTTGAGTTCCTCGGTAGGTGGAATCTATGACCATCAAGCAGCATAACCTGCTTATCTTTGAGCAGATGATCAAATATCTTATCTGCCTTTGTGATCTCAAATGAGTAACCGACCCTGTCATCGGAAGAACTCATCTCCGTGTCTTTTATGACTTTTAAGGCTGGGTAGGAGTAAACCTTACCCCTGACGATCTCGGCTACCATTGTATCTATCGTGAAATCGGCGGACTCTGAGTTAGACTCATCTACCTCAATAATGGATACCAAATGGGAGCCTTAATTTCAGTTGGCTCTTCTCTTCTCATTCTCCTGGATAAATTACTCTATTTGGCTAGCCTTCTCGGCTAACTGGCTTAAGTCAGAGCAAGATTGTCCCACTAATTTCTCCTTTAACTATGGATACATGTTGTTGATTATCATATGGGCGCATTCTAATTCAAAGAAGTGTACAATGCATTTCCCAATATTCCTTCGAATCTCTCAATAAAGTCGGTAGCCGACTCATCGATCTATTGTCTGAGATTCGTCAAATCTGTCATAGTGACTTGAGGTTGAGGGCTAATAAAATCTATCATGGAAACAATGCTCCATATCAGCCCAACTCTACACGGAGTCGGGGGCCAAAAATGAGTACTAGGCAAATGTCGTTCCGATTAGAGAAACGGGTAATAACTACAACTTATGATGCTCGTTCTGGCCAACTTCGCCACATTGGGACGGTAATCTGCCGATATGCTCAATGGTAGATTTGTCGTCATCACCCGAGAATGTGGCAAAATCAAGCGTTTTGAAGCCTCTTGGCAGTGGTGCTACCCGATCTACCAATCGGGGTAGGGCTTTCTATAAATAGTTTTGTCCAAGGGTTTCAGTTGGATGCCAAAGTACCTCCTCATGGTATTTGCAATGGTTTCAAGGTTCATCAATTGTGACGTCCCTTGCCGATTCTCGACTGGAATCGGCTCGTTGGCGTTCTGAACTGGAGGCCTCCATTCTGCACCTTGTCGAGCAAGGTTTTGAAAGTTGTAGACATTCTGCTGGCCATTACCAATAGGTGGGGTATATCCCCATTGATGTTGTTGGGCATAGCCACCAAAGCCTGCAACTTGAGCTCTTGGAACAACCGACGGAACTTGAGAATAAGGTAGAACAATGTTCCATGTCTGCTCTCCTCGGACATCCGCCGTTCTTAAAAAGTTTGTGCTTCCTGGATGGTATGGATTGGGTACCGACTGTGACTACTGGAATGGTGTCCCATTGTAGACAACATCACCAGATAGCCTAGCAGGTCATAGCCATGGGCCATCGACTGCCAGTTCGGTTGGCCAACATTGGTCGCCTGCACCGTAGGACCGTTGGCATAAGCGTACGACGTAACGGGTGGCAAACCAAGGTGTCCGAACGTCTGAACTGGTCTCTAGCCACATTGATCTGTCCATATTATAGATTCTCTTGGTTGAGTGGCACAACTTGCCCTCCAGTGTTTGGTGGCAATCATACAGTAGATTAGTTACCAAATGACTGGGCTTGTGCTCCTAGGTGTGCTATTGGCTGTACCTGAGCAGGTACTAACTGATACATATTCGGTTGAGGAACAACACCTGAAGTCAAAGTTGCATGCTGCACATCGCCATTCGTCAGAGGGATGGCAGAACTAGCCGAACCTTCTCCTGGATGCAGTCGATTAACTTCCAGTTCTCTCGCATGTTGAACCCCATTATGCAACATTGGCTTGCCAATGTCAGCCAATTATTTGGAAACCTGGTACATAATGTCTTGGATGCCCAAGTCAATATATTGTGTAATGAATTATGTGGTCATAACATTTGGACCCTCATATTGACTAGGTTCACCCACAACTTGGGCTGATGGAGAAAGTGGAGAGGTATCAACCGATATAGGCATACCCGAAGAAGATGGTGGCTCGTTGTTCCTTTTGGGAGGATTCTTTTTAGGATGTGGATTGGACTATTGGTTCATTCTCTTACCAAACCTTAGGCGCATACGCAAAGTATGATCCTGACTTGGAGAATCAAACTTCGTTATGAGATCACCTATGGTCCCATCGGGTGTACCAAATTTGTTACCATCTGAAGTGTTTTCCATTTTATCGTCTGACAAATTGATTCCTTAACTAAGCGATTTGGGCCGTAAGCGGAACTCTAACTTCCAGCAATTGGTTCCCCAACTACTCTAGAAAGTGTTAGGATGGTAGGTGAGTAAACTAGGTGATAAGAAGCATAAATACAATTAGAGTGCAATAAAAGCGGTCAAGGTAGAATGAAGATAAATAAAGATAGATAAAAATTGAGTTGTTTGATTGATTGTGTTGTGTTCTTCCATATACAAAGAATGATCCTATTTATAGTACAAAAAAGGAAAAAGATAAAAAAAAATTGTACAACGTGATCCCCCCCCCCCCATATGTCAGCCATCAAGTAACCCACTAAGCTCATTGGCCGACTATGGGGGAGGTGGTGTCGATTTTCTCGCCCTCCACTCCTCTTGCTCGGATAATGCCCCTTTCTTTTAGCTGTTGTTGGTCGTTACCGCTTCTATGGGTCCGAAAACCCTTTTGACTTGGTCGTTGAAGCGTCTGCATCTGAGTGGGTCTCAGTCGTACCTCTAACTAACAACTCGGCTAAGATGCCTTCGTAGCCGATGGAATTCTTGTAGTCGAGGGCTAGGAGTAAATTCGGCTCTGGAATAATTCGGCTGTCACTGAATTCGGCTAAACACTTAAATTACTTTTGAGTATTAACAATACTAATGATAATGTAATATGTGACAACTTAAAGCCATCAATATGTCCTAATTTATCATAGATCTGCCTAATTTTTTAAATTACAAATCATATTGTTATGTACGATTGCTTAGAAACATCTAAATCCTGTCACTCCAATGTTTCTAAGCAATCGTACATAACTTATATGATAGTGGGTTTTTTTTTTACATTATTAGTGTATAAAATTAAGCTTAACAACTACTATGTGCATTACTCCTCCGGTTCATATTAGCTATCTACTTTACTTTTTTATTTTGGTTCAAAATAAGTGTTTACTTATATAATCGAAAAATAATTAATTATTCTCTTCCAAATTTATCCCTATTTAGATAAATACGTTTTATGTAATCAAGAAATTACTCTCTCCATTCATTTTTACTTATCATGTTTCGCTTATCTAGAAACAAACTGCATGAACTTTGATCTACATTTTAAAATATATTTTTCCATGATAGTAATATGAGAAGGATTGCAATTTATAATTTTCGTATAGTTTTCAAACATCTAAAATTTAAATTTGAAATATTTAATTATTCTAATTCAATTTAGGTCCAAAAGATTAGTAAAATATGACTCTCGTGAAGCAAAACATAACAAGTAAAAGTGAACGGAGGAAGCATATTAATTAGGTAGTGTTCAATTAAGTGTAGTTAATTTAATCAAAATACTAATTTTTTTCAGAGTTTGTATTTTCTTAAGGAGTGTGTTAAAGGCTAAATGAACACTTTTTTTGAACCTGATGGAGCAATAAATTGAGAAGAGCCTTTTTAATTATCAATCATAGGGTGGTGATTTTCCGGAATTTGTGACTTTTGTGTTAACAAAGTGAAAATTTTATAATTGTTTTGAAAGAAAACATAACTGCGTGAAAGAAAATCATTATCATATAACCATTTATGAAATTTACTCAATTACTTCTAATTAATACAAAAACGTAAAGAAAAAAAAAAGAATAAAAGCATCCCAATTACCCACATAACAATCCAGTCGCTTATTTCAAAATATTTTCGTTTTAGTTGACGGAATTTCTACTTTTAGATAAGAATTTTGGTTCTAATTCAACCTCAAAAGCTAGTTTGTAGGGGGGTGATTGTCCAAGTTCATATAAGGAGTCCATGTTACCATTTCATATCCGATATGAGACTCTTAACACTCCCCGCACGCCCAGATCTTGTTAACTGGATCGTGGATAATATAATTTGGGGACCCAACATGGTGAACAAAGAATTGGAATGTGTATGACTCTGATACCATGTAAAGAATGGACATTGAGCCTAACTCAATCCCAAAAGCTATCTTGTAAGGTGAGAATTATCCAAATCTATATAACGAGTCCATATTTCTATTCAATATCCGATGTGGAACTCCTCTTTTAAGGACATTTGCTCTTTTTTTTAGTATTTTGCGTTAGCTTTTAGATGGCTGTATGTATTTTTTAGCATCTTTCATTATTTTCTTTTAAGGACATTTGCTCTCTTGTTGCTCGTTTCTTCGCCTATTGACTTTTTGGTTACTTTTTATTTATTTATTTTTATTCATTTTTCTAGTGGATGATGGTCGCTATTGAAGAAGGTAGTTAGATTTTGTGAAAAGGAATTGAAAGACAGAGAAATGAGCATTGCTTGTATTGCGTTTTGTTGAAGACATTATATTAAGTAGTACTTAAAAAAGTATATTCCATCTAACAACTTAAACTTTTAGTAAGATTGTCACATATTTAACATGGTAATAGAATAGATATAAATTTTAGATTTGAGTCTCACTATCATCAATTAATAAAAATAATTTACACGTGCTTGATTTGTAAGAAATAATTAAATCCGCACGTAAAAAGTAGTTAAAGATATAATTAAATAATTTTAAAAGTATATTTTTTCTGATAACTTAAACTTCTAAATAAGATATTTACTCACTTCAAGTATGTTTTCTTTGTGAAGGGGAATTGTACTCTTGTAGGTTTTTATGGCAAATAATGTCTTTAGTAGTTTTCCTTTTTATAAAAGCGGAAAACAACCAGTATAGCGAGGAGTCAAGGACACTGTATTTTTTCGAAAGTACAATAATTGTTGTTGTACGTCGCAAGACACTTCCTTGTACAATAGTTAAAATTTAAAATATAGTATTTAAGTTATATATACTATTTGTATAGTTTAAGCCTTTTGCGTGGTAAAATTTAATATATGATTCATTCTTTCTCGAACCTTAAGCATAATAAGAACTTAGTGTATTGAACACCTTTCATATTATTATATATTATTGTTATCAAGTTATCAATTTATTAATATTTATCATTATAATATATATATAATTATTTTATAGGTAAACTGATCATGTATATATTATTTATATCATTATCATAAGAGAAAAACTCATTAAAATAGCAAATGAAATAGATTACAAAACGATAATTTGTAATATATGAATTAGTTATGAAAAAATTTATATATTATTTTATGCAGAGATTAGTTATGCATGGTTTATTTGTTTATGTAGTATTAGTTATTTCATCTTCTATACTGCATAAGATAATACATAGATTTCCTCATAATTTATACATGTATTAGTTATGCAGATTTCTATATTGCAAACCAAATTTCATATAAAGTGTGTTGAATTCTATATATACCAAAAATATGCTATTAAACATGGTATTAATTATGCAGAATTTAATACATTCATAATTAAGGCAAGGGCGGATTTAGGTTATAGTGAGGCCAAAAAATTACATTGTATATATAGAATAAATTTTTTGTGTTTATGTATATATATATTAACTTTTGAACATATTGAACAAATGCAAAAGATTAGCTCAAGTAACTCAAGATACTCAAAATTACTTGGATCCGCAATGGGGCTATGAGATGCATAGACTAGTCAATCGTACTTATCAGTCTCAACTAGCACTGTCACTTCATCGGATTCTATAGAGAAAGACTCGTATTTTTTGCGTAACTAAGAATGGATTAGAAGGTCAAGTTGTAACTATTTATTCAAACCATGACATTGAAAATATGCAAAACGCGACGAGATACTAAAAAAGAGTACTGATGGGGTAATGTGAAGAAGCCAACAAACAGCTTTTAAGTTTTTGATAGCTTCGAAATGCCTTTGAACAACGTTCCTTTTTTCTTTTACTATTTAATTGTTGATGCTTCAAAGCTTAGATTGCGCATCTCATACGTTTACTCTGTTCATCTATTCATTAATAATTGTAATATTCTATAGCATGGAGAATCATGTTGTAATGTTTTTATAAGTAATGGCTTTACTAACAAATGATGTGGTGGAGTGATAAGTACTTTATCTTTAATCAGAGGTCTCGATTTTGAACTCTCTAGGTACGGAGTTATCTTTGTTAGGAGCACGTTATCTACCAATGCGGGACTTCCCGACGTGAATCCGAATTTAATTTGAACTCCAATACGGGTATCGGATATCAGGTGAAAAATAAAAATAAAAATCGGTAATGGCTTTTATTTTTTGCCTTTTTACCAAAGCAAAAGGATTCTCTTCCCAATTCCCATGCATGGATCCAAGAGAAAGCTTAAAAGAGACCAAACCGCTTTCTCCGGTGTAATGGTCGTATAGTCTATGGTTTTTATAAGAAAAATAATCTATATAAAAGACTACTACTATATATTATTATGAGAAAAATAAGGGCTTTGGCAGAAGCCCATCAGAGGCAAATCGTGCACGCTTGAATGATGGTGTTAAAAGATCTTGCCGATTTTCTTGTATAATTTCACATATGGCTTCCAAAATTCTATAACTTCACATAAGTCACCCAAAAATTTGACAAAATGCAAGAACATCTCTTTGTGAAGGGAAAAGTCCCGAAGGCGAAACCCCCCACCTGTACCAGAGGCCCCTTGGCCAGGTGGGATATAAATTGAGGGATATGCGCGAGTGGCAGGACTATAAGGGAGAGGACCAACGGGACACGAACCCAGTAACAACTCTTGCAATATTTCAGCAAAGACTGTCACCACACGGATTCGAACCCGCGACGTGGAAGTGATTGTACCCCAATCACCTTGCCACTTACCAACTCGCTTATGCTCCTGGGGGCAATGCAAGAACATCTCTTGAGTCTTAAAGTTTAAGAGGCCTACCTAAATCTTAGGGTTTGTAGATGTGCTAATGCTCCATTTCAAATTTAAACTAGGGTTAATTACACTAAAAGGTCTTGTAGTAATATGATTCAGTTTCGGATACAGAATTTTAAAAAACAGATACTTAGCTTACATCCACTATTCTAGGAAAATCTTAAACTTATATTCCCTATGAGGTATATATGTAACTAAATATATTAAAATACAATTATTTAAAAATAAATTAAAATTATAAATAAAAGTTTTTTTGTATATATTCTTATAAATTTTAGAAAAAGAAGATAAAATGTTTGTTGAATTTTTTTATTCACATCCCATTAAAAAAAGAATAAATATGTTTTGAAATGTGTATCTTTCGAACCTCATAAATAAAAAGTTGAAACGAAATACTAAAAAGTTACTAGTATTTTTAATTAGTGAAGTTTGTTTACTTTCATGAGATGTAATTTTATAACTTTAATGACACGTAAATCATTTATAGACTTAATATGTTAGTCTTGTAACCAACAAAACTTAATAGTTTAATGGTACAAAATAGTTCAATTTCCATGGTTCCCTTGATCTTTTTCTTTCCCCATTCCATTTGTCATATAATAATAATTATTTTTTTGATATCCAGCTTCCCGACCAGGATTTGAGAATTGAGCAACTGATATCACCTACAAGGTCCTACACCAAAAGAGAGCAAATTGCTTCCACCAGGATTTGAGAATAGAGCAACTGATATTACCTACAAGGTCCTATCCCAGAAGAGAGCAAATTGCTCCCACCAGGATTCGAACCCACGCTGCAGGCCTCCAACTGAATTTTAAGTTCTCATCATTTTCTATCCGGCTATGCCCGGAGGACTTATAATTATTTACAAGATGTTAAGTATGATAGTTTGCTATATATAAGTTTGCTATATATAGATACTTGTTATGCAATAACTAAAACGCGATGGCTTTCTTTAAAGTAAAATTCCCTTGGGGCTCGAAGGAACTTATCACTCATTTTTCTTTTATTAATTTATTTTCAATGCACGAGAGAAAAAGGTTTTTCTTTTCTTAGTTTTGAAAGAGAATAATTCTTTGATTATTTTCATTAATGTAAAGGGTTTATATACATGATATACAATAGTAAATCTAGCCTATAATTACGGAAATCAAATATACATTTTTCTAATACAAAACTACTACCATAATTACATATGTATAAGATCTCTAATAATATCAGGGAATATACGTAGTATTTTAGGAATATACTATGTATATTCTATTACACCCCCGTAGTCATAGCGGGCGGTTGTCGTACACTGAGATTGTCCCTAAAATCTTCAAACAGAACTAAGGACCCTTAGTAAAGATGTCAGTAATTTGGTACCGTGAAGGGATATGCAAGACACGTACTTGTCCAGGAGCTACCTTTTGGCAAACAAAGTGAATATCCATCTCGATATGTTTAGTGCGCTGATGTTGGACAGGACTCCCAAGGAGATATATAGCACTAACACTATCGCAGTAGACCAATGTAGCTTTCTGAATAGGAAAGTGAAGTTCTAAGAAGAGGTTACGCAGCCAACAGGACTCAAACACCACATTGGCTACCCCTCGATACTCGGCCTTCGCATTGGAATGCAATAAAGTAGCCTGACGTTTAGCTGACCAAGAGATCAAGTTATCACCAAGAAATATACAATAACCAGATGTCTAGCGTATGGTATCTAGACATCCACCCCAATCAATATCAGTATAAGACATAGAGTAGATACAGATGATGGATATAAGTGTAAACCATAATCAAGAGTTGCTTGAATGTAACACACAATGCGTTTAAGAGTGTGCATATGTTCTTCCCTCGGATCATGCATAAATAAACACACATGCTGCACTGCATAAGTAATATCGGGCCTCGTGAACATAAGCTACTGAAGATAGGGGTGGGAAAAAAACCCTGAGAACCGAAAAAATTGAACCGAACTGAAATTCGATTCGTTTTTAAAAAAAAAAAAACATTTTTTTAAAAAATCAAACTGAATCAGGATTTAGTGATTCGGCTCGGTTTTTAAATTTTGGATATGAACCGAACCGAAAAAACTGAATTAAATATATAATTATTCTTATTTTTTATTTTAGGCTACTACTATCTCTTGAATCATAGCCATTGAAGCCAATCTATGAAGCTTTTATGGAAGTCGAATGCGGCATGAACTTGATTAACATATCACGGAAGCATTGACATAAAATGTAGGGAGAGAAAGTAGTTGTAAATTGGTGAAACATTAAATGGTCATAACTCTGCGCTCGAATGTCCGTTTTACCCGATTTTCTTTTTGATTTTACGTATTTTTTGAGACTGGGCCGGTCAAACAGCCATAAGGCGGTTTGGCACAGCCAATTTTTACAAAAACGTCCATTTTCCCAATCAATTTGTGTTTTTCCCCAAATCGGTTTCTAATTTTCTTTTTCTTTAGTCAAGATCTCACGATATACAATACATTTCAACGTCGAAATTTCGTGGTAATTTAGGGATGAATGCCAATTTCAGTTTTGGAAATTCAATTTTTTTTTAAAAATAAAAAATTCCTCGACCCGACCCGGCCCACTAAAAAAAACTGATATAATCCGATACGTTCGGCGATATAAACCGAACATATCATTTTTTTTAAAAAAATGATTTTTATTTGGTTCATATTTTTTGGATACAAAACCGATATAAACCGATATACGCCCACCCCTAACTAAAGTGCTCCTGCAAGACTGCGATAGTGAGATGGATCCTCGTAGGGTGTGCTAGAATTAACACTCAGCTTTGGTTTGGTGTCAACCGGAGTAGGAGATGATTTACAAGATGACATGCCCACCCGTTCAATAATCTCAACTGCATACTTCATCTAGAATAGAAATAGACCACATGTGACGAATTACAGCTATACCAAAAAAATAACTCAAAAGCCCCAAGTCTTTCATAGCAAATTCGAAGTTGCGAAGAGATATGATAGTTTTGCGTAGTTTAGCAAATTCATATACAATGACTTTTTCAGCAAGCATACGTGATTAGGATGATCGGGGTCCCTGAAACCCAATGACTGATGTATGTATACAGTCTCATTAAGATCACCGTGTAAGAACGTATTTTTCACGTCCAGCTGATGAATGAGCCATGTTTTTAGAGAGTCAGACTGAGAACAGTGCGAATTGTTGCCGGCTTGACCACCGGACTATATGTCTCACCACAATGTATGCCAACCTGTTGAGTTTTTCCATCACATACAAAACTGGCCTTATGCCTCTCAAAACAACCAATAGATTTTTCCTTATGAGTAAAAATCCACATAGAACGAATCACATTAATACCAGGCGGACAGGGCACCAGCTCCCCACGTCTTATTTTCAATAAGAGCATTATATTCATCATCCATGACCATTTTTCAATTCGGGTCACGAAGGGCAGACACTTGGTTACGTGATAGGGGTGATTTAGTGACATTAGAGTTGAGATTAAAATATTGTTTTGGTCTAAAGATACCCCATTAGCTATGAGTAACGGGTCCTTGACTCGGAATAGAAGTCGGTTGGACCTGGGTTGGTGTATCGACGTTGGAACTGACTTGACCGAGAGGCGGGTCACGGGCTGCCTGCTGGCCGAAAATGCTGGGTGACAAAAACTGGGCCAACAGGCAGTTGACTTGCTGGCTGGGACTCAACGAATGAGGAAAATGAGCGAGCAGGCAGTGGGCCTGCTGGCTGAAATTGATCACGGGAAGGGTCTGGGCCAGTAGGCATTGGGCTTGCCGATGTCTGCTGGTCCAAATCGCGAGACATGGGCCAGACCAAATGGTGGACCACATACGGTAAGGGGCCATCATCCAGAAAATTATAAGAATTAGACATGGAATCATTCAACTTAGCAAACAAAAATTGGGTTTCACAAAAAATGACATAGCGACTAATGATGATTTTATTAGAGGATAAATCATAATATTTGTAACCACAATGATTAGACGGATAACCCAAAAATACACAAACGGTAGAGCGGGCTTGTATTTTGTTTATTGTAGTGGAGGGAAAGAGAGGATAACATAAACACCCAAACACCCTAAGATGAGTCACGGATCTTTGTGATAAAGAATTTTGAGTGGAGATTGGTATGCTAATCCTTTGCTAGGGAGTATGTTAAGAAGGTAAGTGGTCATTTGTAATGCATGATGCCAAAATAAAGGTGGTAATGAAGCATGAGATAGTAATGTCCGAACAATATTATTAATTGTGCGTATTTTTTGCTCAACTTTCCCATTTTGTGAG
This sequence comes from Anisodus tanguticus, assembly GCA_034509755.1. Taxonomy (NCBI): domain Eukaryota; kingdom Viridiplantae; phylum Streptophyta; class Magnoliopsida; order Solanales; family Solanaceae; genus Anisodus; species Anisodus tanguticus. Next base: position 18,251,890 of record CM067551.1, on the reverse strand, counting down.
GATGCATGTGGACAAGAAAACCAAAAAGATATATCATTAACCTTTCAAAATTCTCTAAACGGTTCATTATCAAATTTCCGTCGATTATCACATTGAATGTTTTTAATTTTCCGTTCAAATTGGGTACAGATGAATGCTCTAAATGATAGGAATGTGGAATAAACTTGAGATTTTTTAGATAAAGGAAATGTCGACAAAAAATTAGAATAATCATCCAAAAATAACACATAATAACGGTGGCTCAAAGAGCTCAAAAACGGGAGATGTCCACAAATCACTATGAATAATATCAAATGACAACAAAGTACTAGAATTGGAGGCAACAAACGGTAATTTAACATGTTTTCCAAGCGGAAAATAAGGGCAAACATTAGTACCACGCGTACTATTACACTCAATAAATTTACTGTTTTTAAGGGAGGAAAGAATAGACACTCCCGAATGACCCAAATGCGAATGGCATAAGGAATGTGCTAAAGCGGCAAACGTTGACGGTATGACTTGATTAGTGGTAGTGGTGGTAGAGGTGGTGATGGGATAGAGCTCGCCACGACTATCACATCTCATTAGAGGTATCCCCGTCGAGAAATCATTCACAGAAAAATCCAAAAGGGTCAAAGTCAACAGAAACCCAATTATCAGTTGTAAATTTCCGAACAGACACCAAATTTTTAATTAAGTGAGGAGCATGAAGGACATTTTTCAAGGCTAAAGGTGGGTTCGGTGGAGACATATTACTGTGACCATAACAACGAATTAAAATTGTAGTACCATTACTAATAATTATGCCACGATTTTTGCTCAACTTAGAATAAGACGAGAGATTGCCTGGTGCGGACATCATGTTAGAAGTAGCACCGGTGTCCATGTACCAATTTGTATTCGAAGGATTTAATCCAAGTGTGTGCATCGCTACCTCGATGTCCGTGTGAGTCGGGACTGCTGTTGGCCCACAGCAGCGAAGGCCTGCTGAGGCCGAGGCCCAAGCAGGCCAGCCTGTTATCAGGCTGAATTATTTCTCAGCCCAGGTTGCTGCTGCATGTTTTGTCCAGTGGGCCTGGCCTAGTTAGAAGAAGGAAAGGGGCAGGGCGACATAGGCCATTGTCTGTTGGCCTAAGGAATGGCCCAGGGACACTTCCCAGCGGCCCAAGCCTGCTGCCAAGGGTTTAGTGGCCCGGTCCCCTTCTAACCGCCACTGCCGCCGGTTGATCGTCTGCCACTTCCGCCGCTGATGCCACCGCGGCTACCACTCTTGGTACCGCCACATCCTCCATCGTGATTTTCCCCACATTTTTACCCTTTTTGCCACCCCCGTTATTACAGTTTTGACCATAATTTTCGGAGAATGATTGAGAGTCATTAGTTTCGTGGTACGTGGCCACCATCATCCCGGAATTGGCTCCGGTAGCCGCTTTTTTAGCCAATCCTTCTTCTTCTAAGGTGAGCATGGAACATGCCTGGTAGAACGATGGTAGAGGATTGCTTTGACGAAAAAGAGTTCCAACTCCATTATACGCCTCGGAGAAGCCTCCAACTATCTGAAGAATGAGACGATCATTAGTGACGGGTGCACCAACGTTCTTGAGTTGATCTGACAACTCCTTGAGCCGTTGACAATAGGCGGAGGCATTCGGAAAATCCTCCAGATTTTTGTGGGAGAATTCCTGCTAGGTCACGACACGAGATTTTTTGTTATCTTGGAATATATCACACAACTTATTCCAAGCTTCCATTTCCATGGCGACGGGTTCGATAATAGTCTGTAAGAGGTCCGTAGAGGTGGTGGAATAAATCCATTGGAGTACCGTAGCATCAAGAGTTGCCCACAACTCTGTTTCATCATCGGTGGTAGGCAACTTCTCTTTGCCTTTTTCCGGTTTGACGATGTGATGGAGGATTCTATTAGACCTTGCGTGAATTTTAAATAGTTCTGCCCACGTCGCGTATTGGACGTTTTCCATCTCAAGAACGAGAGGGATGTTGTTCTTGATATTGGAGACTGCAAGGGCATGATGAAAGTTGTTCTTTGTGGTAGACATGATGACAGAACAAGAGGAGAATTAGGGTGTGGAAAACAAAATTTGAAGGGAGGGAGTAGGGCGGCCGACGACCACTGGTAGGAGTAGGGCGGCGGAAGGTGGATATTTTTGCAGAAGCAAAAGTTTGCCCTAGACTGATGATACCATGAAAGAAAATAATCTCTTGATTATTTTCATTAATGTAAATGGTTTATATACATGATATACAATAGTAAACCTAACCTATAATTACGGAAATCAAATATACATTTTTATAATACAAGACCACTACCATAATTACAGTTTACTAATACAAGATCTCTAATAATATCAGGGAATATACACAGTATATTAGGAATATACTACGTATATTCTATCAAGTTTCTCACTCAGTGTTCGATATTCGTATAGGAGTCCGACTAAATTCAGATTTGCATCGGAAAGTCCCACATTGGGATTTGGTATAAAGCGCTACCTAACAAGCGATTTCAAATCCAGGAGCTCGGACTCAAAACTTCTGATTAAAGATGAAATAATATTTATTACTCTGCAATAATCGTTACAGGAAAAAAAGGGTTTCGGGAGGATGAAATCACATGATGAGTGGGTTATTCACGCCACTCCCCCATGCAGAAATAACACAATCATTGTGGTTTCTGCAAGCATATTGTAGGGGAACTTGAGGGGCCACTCACCTTTTTTTTTTTATATCCAGCTTCCCGGCTTACGTTAAACTATTCCTGAAGATAGTAGTCCCGGTTTCTCAGCACTACTATTAGTAAATCGCGGGATGTGCCTGAATGACCAGGATTTGAGAACAGAACAACTAATATCACCTACAAGGTCCTACCCCAGAAGAGAGAAAATTGCTTCCATCAGGGTTCGAACCCATGCTGCAGGCCTCCAGCTGAATTTTAAGGTCTCTCCTTTGCCATTCAGCTATGCCAGGGCCTTTTTCTGCCTCTTAATTGTTTCACTTCACTTGGGACAAACCTACAATCCTATTGTTTATGTTATTTGGAACTCATTGCCAGTGTAGCTTGACCCCGCCTGCTTAATTATATTGTCGTGCCCAAACCTAGCCTGCGCACACATCTTTCCATTAATATTTTCCTCCTTTTAGGAACTACATTTATATATTATTTCACTTACCTATACAATAATGGTACTTTCAAGTTTGGGAAAAAAGTTTGTCCACTTCAAATTAATCAACGCATTGTTTCACCTCATTTATTTATTAATCATGGTAAATTCTATAAACTTTACAATTGCAATAAGTTATTGAAATTGCGATTTACATTGCAGCCAATTAAGTATTCCCGTTATAAATATCATATGAATTACTTCACAAGAAATTTTGGTAATGATAATTGGTTAGTTTTGTCGCAGATTTCAGAATTGTAAGATTACATTGACAAACAAATTAAATACAATTACACTGTACTATCTGTCCATGTCGCTTCATTTAAGCTCATATCAATCTATTACTATTAAGATAAAATTAAAAATGAAATTAGAAATTTTAGAATTTCTCTATATTTTTTTCGGACATGTAATTTTTCTCACATGACCAAAAAACTCTTAGAAAGAATCGGAGATCTAAAGTAAACATGTTGACATGACTAAGACTTAAATGTAATACGGTCTACATAAATTTCAAGAGCCTGTAAATCTTTAAGATAACTTTCTTTCATGTGATTTTAGGTCCATCATCCTCTTAATTATAACTCCTTCACTCACCAAAGTTTCATAATTATAGACCGATGCATCTGGAGGTTGGCAAACCTTCTCAAGCGACATAATCTTATTATGTTATCCTCTATTATGCTACTTGTACCTTATGTTGAATGTAGTCATTTTTAATCTTGTTTAATGTTGCACATTCAACTTAGCATCCTCTCGATGGAATTCATTTTGTGGATATGGAACTTTAGAAGTCCAACATTCACTCTTATATGACATTATTGGTCTTATAATAGTTCTGATCAAAGTTTGCCTTTCACTTTGTGTGTATCGTTTTATCACCATCTATCATATAACACTTCAAAATAAGTTCTCAAATCAATCTATTCTAGCCATTAAAAAGCAGAGCTAGGCCCACATTTAGATGGGTCTAAAATGGTTAACCCAACCAAGAGTTGCAGGTTGGGTTGAGTTGGACCTTCATTATTTATTCAATATCTATTATAATCTTTTAATCCAAATTCTAATATAAAAATTTAAAAGCTTAAATTTTAATATATAATATTACATTGTGTGCTGTAAGTGTCTAAGTCTACAATTAAATAATCACAACAATACTTACTAAGTACTAACGCATCAATAAAACAAACAAAAAAATATGATAACAATTCCATTCATTAAAAGTGAAAATAAACTATTCGAAAGAACTTACGCGACACTTATAGCATATCCACATCAGTTATAGAATATTCGTTTGTATCTCCTACTATCCTTCCCATACTAGTGATAACTCTATCATATATACTAATATCATTTATGACATTTTATATATTTAAAACAATAACTAATGTTCTCGAAAAACATATTAAAAAAAAACTGATTCATATGCAGACACTACTACAAAAATACCTACGGTGATGGGTAAAAACCGTCATCTAAGATGACGATTCCCGTGAGTGTCATCTTTGCTACTGTCACAAACGGATGACAGTTCTGTATCTGGCACACAACATGTGACGGTTCAAACCCGTCACAAAAGTCACACAAATTTTAACTTCCCGCCTTTGGTTTATTCAAATTTTGAAATTTCCCGCCTACGTTGAAAAATAAATTGGCACCAAATATCTAAATTTAAATTTTGATTTGATTTTTAAAAATTTCTATTAAATTAATAGTTTTTTTTAATATGGCCGGAAAATTAAATTTGGCGTTTTTTTGTTTTTTGGCAATTTAATTTCAATATTGCAAATTGAGTGCACCGATGAAATGGACTAAAAATTTAAATAACACAAAAAATATACATTGAATAGCTAGAATTTGTTGTACAAAGTCTTCCCAAAATGGATAATCATTCAAAGTGCTATTAAAGTGTTTAATTAAAGATTAAAACATTGTTAATCAGATATCTTATCAATCTAAAATGTTCACTCATCAGCATTTAGTTTAGCAACTTCTGTTTCAGCAAGTATCTTCGAAAATGCAATCCCCACTCGACACGAATATCATCAAGTTCCTCTTGTGAGTACATGTGTTTGCCGTAGAACTATAAACCACAAAAAGAAAATAATTAGTAATGCTTGAAATGATGTAACAATTAACATGGTTAATGGTCTATCATTTAAGTATAGAAGTACTTACATTATTTGTCATTAATGTCGAGTCTAGCATCAACTCTTTCATGAAACGCATCACACAATAGCCACACTCGGTACCACCAGGTTGTAGTGGTACCTGCCATTGAATTAAATATCAACATGTAAATATAACTTAAAACAAAAGTTGTAAAGATGGGGACCAATGAAACGACGAATAACTTACCACATATAAACCATAATGACATTGATATCTAACCAATCCATGGACAATAATTCCTCGCATATTTTTCTACAAACATGAGCCTTAATAGATCCGTCAGTCTTGAAAACTGAATCATCAATAAGGTAAGGAAAGGCATAATTATCTGGAAGTTTTAACTGACAAAGTCCATGAAGAATTATGAGAGTATCAGAGCTGGTTTGGTGAGCTTTTCCTGATTGTCTTGTTCTTTTCTTTTGTTGCATTGGGAGATCAACAACAATGGTTTTCCCTTTATTTTTTTTATCTCCATCCGGCTTCTTTGTTTCCTTCAACTCATCATCAAACTTCAGCTTTTTATTTGTGCTTGGTTGATTCATACTATCTTTTCCAGTTGTATAGAGCTTTGGGGTCTCATTTACAAGCTGATGATGAAGTCTTGGACTTTTTCTTGGCAAGGCATCATATGAGACTTTTGGTGACTGGTCCTATAACATGTGTTTGTACTACAATATAAAATATATAGATAGAATATATAAAATAAAATACGGTATAACATAGGACTTGTAAGCCTTAAAGGAAGAATTAGTTACCTGAATTGCTTTCTTCTTATTGATGTTGTTAGGACCATTAACATTCTTTTCCTGTTGATCAGCAATTGCATCTTTTTCTTGACAATTATCCTCATTGAACGGAGGTTGGAATGAGCAACTGGCCACATCAGAATGTTGTGGTTTTTTTTGGCCATTTCATTTGTTAAGTCCTCCAACTGTTTTTCGATTTTTTCCTGCCTCTCACAGAATTCTTTACTGCTGCTAGACTCGACAAACCCATCACATAAATGGAAGTACAATGATGATGGGATATACTTTCATGTACCTTGCATATGGCCATTCTTGGAAGTTTCTTTATTGCCCTCGCAAGAATATCGTTATTCCCTTCAATCTTAAGTCTACCCTCTCGAACTTTTTTTTTTAACATCTCCTATTAATGATTACATAAGCAATATAAAAAGCATGGCTAACCAACTCCAGAAGACAAACGCACAACAATATACTTTAATATCCAAATCTGAAACCAAAGAAAGAAATAAAGATGAATATTTAACACTTACAATTTCATCGACGATAGGTTGTACATCCGAAGGATATTTCCCATCTTTCAACCTTCGTGCTCTTTTCCAAAGCTCGGATCTGTCAATCTCATCCTCCGTGACGCCAGTTTCAGAGCACTATTAAGGTTCGTTGGTGGAGTATCAAAAATACGTTAATTAACTTCCAAAAAATAAAGTACTAACATCGAGAAGAATGACTTTAACTTACCAAATCTTGCATCACCCCTTTATACCCTCTTCTACTTAAACGATGATTCAAATTGTTCTTCGCCCTCCTTGCTTTTGCCGCTTCACTTTTTGTCTGTAAAGAATGACTTGTAAAATATAGACTTTTCTAAATCATGGAAAATCATCAAACTGCATGCTGTCAAGTTTAGAAAAACTAATAGATCGTTCAATGTCGGCACAACCAGCAATATAATACATACCCTAAACTATTCATCTTCCAGCAATATAATACATACAATGATTAATATCCTACGCACCTGAAAATCTTCTGAGAGACATGACTTAACAAAGTCTTCCCAAATTGGTTTCTTTATGTGACTGTACTTCTCAGGAGGCGCGTACAGTCTCTTTCGATCATGTAAATGAGGGACAATGTACTTTTTCTTCAGCCTGTACTTAAAATTACGGAACGATTGACCGATCCCTTGTATAATTTTCTTTTGACTTCCCGGATGGACAACAAAGTTTGCCTTCAATCATACAAATAAATTGGTTAAAATTTCATGTGAATAATCAAATAAAACTAACAAAAACACTAATAATTTTGATCTTACATTTACTGATTTCCATAACCGTTTCTTAATTTCTTCTGGCACCAAACGCCTATCAGCAATGAGTATTGAAATTGTTGTGCGAGCCAAAAATCCTAGATGCGTGCACAAGTCGTCTCTTGTCTACCTAATAGGAACCCCAAATCTGTTGTATTTGACAACAATACGGCCACCATCCTGCTTCCTTCTCTTATGTTGCTCATGTCCAATAGATGCTCCTCTACTTTGGCTATTTCTGGATCGTTTTCTTCTTCCTCATCACCGTCTTCTTCACATTCATCGTCATTTTGACCTCCATATTCAGCTGCATCTTCATCTTTGTCTTCACCAACAGAAAAATTAGGTATTGGTTGTAGTTTACACCAAATTTTATGACCATCTTCATCTGAAGAACTGCCACCTTCAGCGTTCAGCTCATCATCTGATTTGGGTTCATATTGATCTTCATCACCATATTCTATTTTCTTACCCATATTTGTACCTGCACAGTAAGTATACATAAAAAACTAAAGTCAAATTTATTTATACACTCACAGTTAGCTAAAGAATGGTACACTAATAAGCATTATCTCCAACAAACAAATAGTTATACTCAGAATATTTAAAACCCAAATTACACCCAAAGTCCTTATGTCCCAACTCCTGTGTATATAGCATTATCTCCATCATCGATATCATTCAACTCGTCAAAATTATGCAAGTCTGATATAATAGGAGGGTGCTCAATCACAACCTCTAACTCATCATCTAATAAGCTTCTACTTGGCATATAACACACAACTGACCATTTAGTTGCACTTGGATCGGGTACGAAAAAAACTTGTCTAGCTTGCGAAGCCAAAATGAAGGGTTCCGACTTATGCCCTAACTGTTTCAGATCTACTAGTGTAAATCCAAGTCCATCATTAGCTACAACACCAGCACCAGAATCTACAAAATCACACTTAAAGACGGCAATCCTAAACGTATGATAATCAACATTCCAAATCTCCTTTATCGTTCCATAATAAGTCATATCATCAGTGTGAGGCTTTGTGTCCTTAGAACCCGTTACTTGCATAGTTGAAGCTACTAAAGTAACCCCACTATTCTGAGTAACATGACTTGCGTCACCCTCGTATGTTTGAAAGTGAAACCCGTTGACACCATAACCAGAATATTTATAGACATAAGGAAATGGACCATTAGATAGCCAACACAAATTTTCAGACACATGCTTATTTTCCTCAATTAAGTCAGACACCTAGAAAACAAAATCAGAAGCAATCACTTACTGCCTACAAATTAAATAAAAATAACTAAAAACTTATTTGCAATATGAAAAACATTATTTCGCAGCCAATCAGGAAATCGTTTATTGTGTTCTTTCTTATACCTCACTTCATTTTTTTTTGGATCCTGAGATCGTAACAATTCCATGTGTTCACTATAAAAGAAAGAGCAGAATATTGTAATTCAATCAATAAAAAAAGTTTTAAAAAAAACACATAACATGTTATCAAATAATACGATTACCTAATGAATGGTTAAATTTCTTCTGAGTTTTCTAAAATCCACAAGTGGACTTGGTTTAGACAAGATGGATCAGGTTCGAACATTTCCCCACCACCAGTTGGTTCATCAACAAATGACTTACCTTCTGGGACACCACATGTTTTCATGTTTGCCATGTACTCGGAGCAAAATTCCAAGGCTTTCTCAGCTAGGTAGCTCTCTGCAATGCATCCTTATGGACGGTTTCGATTTCTTACATAACCTTTTAAGATTTTCATATTTCTTTCAAAAGGATACATCCATTGGAGATACACCGGACCACATTGTCTCACTTCACTTACTAAGTCACGAGTAAATGGACCATTATGTCAAAGAAAGATGGGGGGAAACATTTTTCTGGCATACATAAAGTCACTATAAGATCCTTCTCTAACTGATCAAGTGTTGATTCATCTACCACTTTGGAACACAAAGCATTAAAGAAGAAACATAACCTCATTATTGCTGTTTTAACATGCTTATTCTTCACACACCTGACTACAATAGGCAAAAGTTGTTGCATTAACACATGACAGTCGTGGGATATCAAACCTTGAAGTTTCAATTTTCTTAAACAAATAAGGTTCATAATATTAGACGAATATCCTTTTGGAACCTTAATACTTCTCACAGCTTTACAAAAGTTCTGTTTCTCTTCTTTTGAAAATGTATGACAAGCCGGAGGAAGCCAAGTCCGACCATTTCTTTTTTGTGGTGCTAATTTACCCTTAATTTTCATCTCCACAAGATCCTCCCTTTCCTTCAAGCCATCTTTGGACTTACCCGTGATGTTTAGCAAAGTGATGTATATGCTTTAACACACATGTTTTTCAATGTGCATTACATCTAATTGATGCCTCACTAGCAAATGCTTTCAATACTCTAAATTGTAGAATATTGACTTCTTTTTCTACCACACTTTGTCTTTACCATCCCCGCGTTTAGGCTTTTTTACATTCTGCTTCCCCAATTTGTTATCAATATCTTTAACTAACCCTAATATTTCCTCACCGTTCAATAGTCTAGGGGCTGCCTCCTTTTCTATTTTCTTATTAAAATAACTTTTTTTATTTCTGAATTCATGATCCTTAGGATGCCATCGTCGATGGCCAACATAAACAGTTTTCTTACTATGTTTAAGCCAACAATTAGGAGTATGTACACCACAGTATGGACATGCATTGTAACCCTTAAAAGTACAACCCGCTAGATTCACATAAGCCGGAAAATCATTTATGGTCCACATTAAAAAAGCCCGTAAATGAAATGACTCTTGTTTATAGGCATCAAAACACTCAACCCCTTTTTCCTATAACAATTGTAAATCTTCAATCAAAGGTACTAAGTAAACATCTATATCATTGCCTGGTTGTTGTGGACCAGAAATTAAAAGGGATAACATTAGAAATTTTCTTTTCATACAAAGCCAGGGGGAAGGTTATAGGTCATAAGAATAATTTGCCAACAACTATAATTAGTGCTAAGAGAGCTATGTGGATTGATCCCATCTGCTGATAAAGCAAGGTGGAGGTTTCTAGGGTCAGAAACAAAAGCAGGCCATTTGTCGTCAATTAACTTCCAAGCTTTTGAATCAGCTGGATGTCGGAGCATTCCATCGCGGACTCTCCCATTTTCATGCCATGTCAAGTCTTTGGCTGTTTGCGAATATTGAAACATTCGCCTAAATCTAGGGATGACATGAAAATACCACAAAACCTTTGCAGGAACCCCCACTCTATCTTCATCACTACCATCTTTTTTCTTCCATTTAGAAACACCACAAGTAGGACATTTAGAAATCCTTGCATACTCATTTCTGTATAATATGCAATCATTTGGGCAAACATGGAACTTCACATATTCTAATCCTAAAGCTGACATGGTCTTCTTGGCATCATATAAAGAAACTAGCATTTCATTTTTATTTGGCAGCAACTTGGATAAAAGACAATAACTCTGAAAAACTATTGTCCGACCACCCAAACCTATCCTTGATGTTGAATAGTTTAACTACAACACTTAATTTAGTGAAATTTGTGCATCCAGGGTATAATGGTTTCTCATCTTGTTCAATTAACTCTATAAAAGAATTATTATTTCCACAACTCTTATACGCATCAGTTACCATGTCAACAGTACGACCAGCATCACAACCCGTAAATTGGGGGCAAACTGGTCATCTATTATAGGAGGAGACTCTTTAGAACTTTCACCATGCCAAATTCATGTTTTATAATCACCATCTATCCCATAAAAAAAAGATGTTCAGACACAATCTTTGGTGAATGATATGACATGTTCCAACATTTCATACAAGGACACCTAAGCGAACTACGATCTTCGACATTTTTAACAGCAAATTTTAAAAATTGCTTAACACCTTCATCATATTCGAGTGACACTCAAGGACATTCCATCCAAGACTTATCCATTAATTAATTAAAGGACCTGAAATAAACAAAATCAAGACACAACAAGCATTTAACAACACATGAAAACAACAAATAAAAAAAATAAACAAACAGTCACTAGCTTTGCTCAATCAGTTTAATAACCACATTAAGAACTTGTAAAATGAATATCAATTAACCCCATAAAATAAAGTTAAAGTAACAAGATTAAATACAATAATTAAAACGCAATTCATGAAATGGGGAATAAATATAAAATGAGAAAAAGTACATGAGACTAGAACTTTAAATGTATTTGTGTGTATGCCCTGCCAAAATTCCAGCCAAATATAATATGTATTTATACTCTATCAATGATACTTTATGAAGCTGAAGAACTAAAAGGTTGTTTATGACTGTATGCATACGAAGCAGATAAAAATATATATATAATATGCTTAGGCTTTATTGGGTTTTGTTAAAGATAACAAGGAATTTTGGCAGGGCATACACACAAACACATATAGACATGTCTGTTATTGATCAAAAGTGAATAAAACTAGAGCTGAGACAATAAGCAGATACCAGTCAAATCACAAGTGCTTATGCTTTGAAACTTTCAACCAAAATGGTTAAAACAAGAAATGCTGAATTCACAGTGTAAATATATAAGCCGACATATTTTTACCTTAAAGAAATAAAAATCAACCAAGACACAGTAAATGATCATGACTCAATTGAATATATGCTCATTTGGGAATTTTTTCTTTCTCACTGTAATAAATGACAATCAAAATTATATTAAATGTTCTAATTTTTTATCTTTCTTTGAAGGAGAAGAAGAAGGGTATAAACTATAAACTGTAATCAATGATTTTTTTTTATTGTAGTGGTAACTAACTGGTAAAGAAAAGATAAGATAATAGCATGCACTATATTCTATATTCAATTGAGTTAAGAGGATCGGAACAGGAAGCAATCAAACATTTTTGTCTCTAATATTCACCAGACCAAAGTTCTTTTTGTAGTTGCAGAAAGCACACAAAATAACCTTTTGCAGTTGCAGGAAGCAACACATGACAACAACAAATAAAAAAAAGGAAGATGCGTGCAGTAATTTGCTAATTTCAAAATATATGGAACACAATTACAAGGGGTATCAATATTACTCGGCAAACTAAGAGTGTCAAAAAACTTGAATTGATATTGCTTACCAAAACCCAGTTGCAGGCAGGACACAAGAAGCGCCAGAAAATGAGAAATAAGCGGGCAAAGGATGTAACGCCGCTGCTGATGGCGGCGAGATGACGGCGCGGACTGTGTCGGCTTTGGGTTTTAGGGTTAGATTTTTTAATTTTATTGACTTTGAATTCAGTCTCACTTTCACGAATTGGAAGTAGAATTGATTTATTTTTTTCATATTAATAGCTAAGATAAAATAAGAAAAATCAAACCAGCGAGAGTCAGTGAAGAGGGGGAAGCAAAATCTAATTGTGTGAGCGTGAAGACACTTAGTATTTTTACAGAATTTTTGATCTTTTATTTTTATAATGATAAAATGACAACGTTTAGTTTGTTTTTATTAAAAACAATTTTAAAAAAGAAATAAAAATCGTGTAAGTCTTAATTTGAATTAAAAAAATGCTAAATAAATAATAAAAATGGTGTCGTCTTAAACAGTCAATCACGTCATTTTTGGTCAATTTAAAACACAAGTCACTTATTTATGTGACATTTCACAAAACCGTCACACAAACGTCATAAATAAATGACACTTAAAAAATCCGTCAAATAAATGTGATAATTATATGACACTTAAAAAACCAGTCACATGAATGTCAAGAAAAAGCGTAAATTTAGTAAAAAGACGTGACACTTGCATTTCTGTCACATGTAAACTGTCATTATAGCTTGATTTTCTTGTAGTGAGAACTGATTTCTCTCAAGTGTTCTCTATATTTTAAAATCTTATTTCTTCAAACCTACCCCAACCATACCTGCAAAGATTAACATTTGGTGGCTTGTGAACATAAATTACACCTTCTTAAGCTGCCGAGGATGTATTGATTAATGAAGAAAATAATGAAACATCATAATACAATGAGTGAATATATAGAGAAAATTGATAGAAAATATATTAATATTCTCCGTATATTCTGTAATTATTATTCTAGTGTAATTATATAAAGTAGAGATCTTTCTCCAATTAGGTTTGTAAATTGTAAACACCTATAAATATTGCATTAATGAGAAGTTTCCAACGAAGGACAATTATACTATTCTACATGGTATCAAGAGCCAAACCCTAACACCCTAAAATTATTTCTTTTTTCGCCCTCCCCTCTCTTTCCGACGCAACGCGGCCCCCCCCCCCCCCCCCCCCACACACAACCCAAACCCTAAAGAATTTTTCGCCACCCCTCTCCTCTCTTCCCAAATTTCTGGCGGCAACATGGGTTCTCATGATTTCTCCTCCTCCACACAAGACGTCACACATCCTCCTCCCTCCTCATCTACCAACCCCTTTCATCCGGCCTTTGCTGTCACAAATATCAAGAAATTTATCCCTTTGGTTCTTGACCAAGAGGATGGACAATACTCTTTGTGGGTAAAATTATTTCAAATTCATGATTTTGCCTACAACTTTCTTGATCACATCGAAACCACCATACCCCGTCCGCTTGACGTTGACAACACAACGTGGAAAATGCCTGATGCTATCATCAAGTAATGGATATATGACACCATATCCAAGATCTACTTCATACCATTATGAAGGCATGTGCTTTGGCTCACGAACTTTGGACAAGACTAGAGTAAATATTTTAAGACAACAAACATACTCATGCCGTCTATTTGGAGGAACAATTTAATAACACCCGTCTTGATAACTTTGTGAATATGTCTGACTATTGCAAATAATTGAAATTAGTTTCCGATCAATTAGCTAATGTGGGCATAACGGTTTCGGAAAAGAAGATAATTTTGCAACTAATAAATGGTTTTCCAAAGGGTGAGTACGACACATTTGCGATGATGATTTAACAAGCCGATCCACTCCCTAGTTTCAACAAGGCCCGATCACAATTGCTCTTAGAGGAAACTAGGTATGCCAAACAGGACGGACATAATCAAATTGCGTTGGTAGTTGATGCACCGGTGACTATCACCACACCCGTAGCCAGCCGCAGCACACAGACAACCAACATACGCAGGGCGACCGCGATGGCGGCAGAGGCAGAGACCACAGGAACGGCCGTGGTGACAAGGGTAAAGGACGCGGGGGACGGTCCAGTTCCGGCGGCCAACCACAGCAGGCCCAATACACATCTCAGTGGGTCAGCCCACTGCCTTAGCCTATTTCGAAACCTGGGCCTCACACCCATATCCCTACCTGAATGTCTCGGCCCAATGCACTGCCTAGTGCTTTGGGCCTTCCTCCAGGCCAACGTCTGAATGGCCCATTCATAACAGTCCCACTTCTCGGTGACCTAACAGTAACAACAACAGTATGGTCTCCTTACTCCTATCGAATGGGCCAGGTCTACGGCACCATGACTTTACAGCAGCCGCGATGATGCCTGGTATATAGATACGGGCGCCACATCCCACCTCACTCGTAACTCCGATAATCTTCCTCAACTATTTAATTTGAACAATCCTCAATTTATTTTGGTCGGAAATGGCAATCACATTCCAATTCAAGGCTGTGGCACCACTCAAACTCCACCACTTCACCCTCCATTTTCCCTTAAAACGTCCTATATGCTCCTAACATTATTAAAAAACTTAATCTCTATTAGGAAATTTTCTAGTGACAGTTTCGTATCTATTGAGTTTGACCCTTTTGGTTTTTATATGAAGACATATGTACGGGGAAAACTCTTACAAGATACAATAGTGTAGGGGACCTATATCATTTCTCTTCCAATTCCGCTGCAAGTGTTAATCTACATACATCTCTAGCTGCAATCTCTCATTCAACCCGGCACAGTCGACTTGGGCACCCATGAGTACAATTTTTTAACTTTCTTAGAAGTCACAATTTGATTCAATGTAATAAAGGAAAATTTACCTACAACTGCTATTCTTTTCCACTAGGAAAACATGTTAGACTTCCTTTTAAGTAATCTTTGAGTATTACTTTCTCTCCATTTGATATCATTAATGCAGATTTATGGACATCTCCTATTACTAGCAAACTGGTTCATAAATATTGTTTGGTATTATTAGATGACTTCTCTCATTTTCTTTGGTTCTATCTGCTCAAATATAAATCTCAAGTCTACTCCACCTTTCTTGAATTTTGATCTTACGTTAAAACACAATTTGAAAAGAACATTAAATCGTTTCAATGTGACAATAGCCGTGAGTTTAACAATTAACCCTTTCATAAATTTTGTACAGACAATGTCATGGTGTTTCGATTCTCCTGCCCCCGTACCTCACCTCAAAATGGTAAAGCCAAAAGAATTCTTCGCACCATCAATAATATGATTTGTACCAGGGCTATTTCATGCTTATCTCCACTCTCCCTTTTGGGTCTGCGTGTTACAAATGGTAGCATACCTTCTTAATATATTACCTATATGTACCCTTCAAAATTAAAACTCCCACCGAAATTCTATTTTGTCGGGTCCCTTCCTATGGTCACCTCTGAATCTTTGAATGTTTATGCTACCCGAATCTCGCCTCCATGGCTCTTCACAAATTAGCACCTATGACTACTCCTTACATCTTCTTGGGTTTCCCGTTAAACCATAGGGGTTACATCTGCTATGATTTGTCCACAAATAAAGTCTTAGTCTCTCGCCATGTTACATTTGAGGAGCACATTTTCCCTTTTGCAAACGTCCGAAAATTTCAAGCCACTGACTATGGCTTTATTGACGATTCGGACACTTCCCCATGTTTAATAATATGATTCATGTAGCTAGTAGTTTGACTCAAAACCCACTACCCCCGTCATCTTCCCCGGCACCCACTGCTCACATCATCTTCCACTGTCACCCGTGACAACCCCATTGCCACACTACCCCTCATAATCTCCTCCGGCCTACCCACTGATCCCGTGACAACCCCACTGCCTCACTGCCACCCGATACCATCACCGACCCCCAGCCCCCGTCGACCAACCCCTTGCCTGCAAGTCCCATCATCTCCTCACAAACCCACTGCCTGAGCCTCGCCATCCCATCTTCGCCATCCTATCCCCGCTCCACTGCCCGAGTCTTCACCCGCCATAAAACACCCATTCAGTCCCCATTCCAACGCACCATATGAAGTCCGTGCCCAATAAGGGATTTTCAAATCGAAAGTCCACTTTAACCTATCCACTCACCTATAACCAAGAATCCAAAATTAGCCAACTTTGATCCTAATTGGAATGCGGCCATGTGTGAGGAGTTTGATGCGCTAACTACATAGCACACTTGAGATCTTGACCCAAAACCAGAGAGGGTCAATGTGATTTGTTATATGTGGCTATATCATCATAAATCAGGGACAATGGTGAGCTTGAACGCTATAAGGCGAGACTTGTGGTAAATGGCACGGGGCAACAAGAGAGAATTGATTGTGGGGAGACCTTCAATCCAGTGGTTAAACCAGCTACCATCCGGACTGTTTTGAGCATTGCTATGGGAAAGAATTGGCCGATTCATCAACTTGATGTGAAAAATGTGTTATTGCATGGGGATTTAAAAGAAATCGTATACATGCATCAACCACCTAGCTTTGTGTATCCTTCGGCTCCGCCGTATGTCTGTCGGCTTCGAAAGTCACTTTATGGCTTGAAACAAGCCTCAGGGCTTGATATGACCACTTTGTCACTTACATCTTGCAAATTGAGTTCATGTGTAGCAAATGTGATAACTCACTTTTTATTTTTCATCGAGGTAATGATACTGCATACCTACTGCTCTATGTGGATGATATTGTCTTGACTGCCTCCTCAGATGTGCTGAAAAATGAGATTATCACCATGCTCAAATCTGAATTGGCCATGATAGACTTGGGTAAGTTGAGTTATTTCTTGGGGACTTCCGTGACTAGATCCAAGAATGCAATGTTTTTGTGTCAGCATAAGTATGCCAAAGAGATTGTTTACAAGGCTAAAATGGCAAACAACAAGATCATGCCCATTCCAGTCGACTCAAAGTCGAAGCTTAGCGCCGATGACGGGGATCCAGTGCTTGATCCTTCTCTTTATAGGAGTCTAGCTGGTGCACTTCAGTATCTTACCTTCACTAGGCCCGATATTGACTATGTCGTTCAGCAGGTGTGTTTGTTCATGCATGCTCCTAGGGAGCCTCATTTTACCGCTATTAAACGTATCATTAGGTACGTCAAGGGTACACTTAACTACAGATTATATCTTTATCCATCTGCACAGACCAGGCTGATATCTTATACGGACGCCAATTGGGGCGGCTGTCCAGACACAAGTCGATCTACTTCCGACTATTGTGTATTTTTTTGTGATAACCTCATCTCACGGTCTGTAAAACGGCAAGCCACACTTTCCCGTTCCAGTGCAGAAACAGAATATAGAGGCATTGCGAACATTGTTGCCGAAATTTATTGGCTCAGAAACCTCCTTCTAGAACTTCATTGTCCCTTACATAAGACATCTCTTGTCTACTGTGATAACATACTGTCGTTTACTTGTCTCATAACCCGGTTCAGCATCAGCAACCAAACATATTGAGATGAATATTCATTTTGTTCGTGAGAAGGTTGCCATGGGCCATGTTCGGGTGTTACATGTTCCTTCTTCCTATCAGGACACAAATATATTTACTAAGGGACTTCCTCGACAGCTGTTCCTTGACTTCAGATCCAGTCTCAGCGTCTGGCCTCCTCCCGCTCCGACTGAGGGGGTGTAATATAGAATATATTAATATTCTCAATATATTATGTAATTATTATTCTAGTGTAATTATGTAAAGGAGAGATCCTTCTCCAATTAGATTTGTAAATTGTAAACACCTATAGATATTGCATTAATGAGAAGTCTTCAACGAATGAGAATTACACTATTCTACAAAAAATAATGGAAAATTAACTGTCAAATGGGTTCCTACAACTAGGACGTTAAAATTATGTTAACTTTCTAAGTATATGTTTGTTATTAAAATTAAATTTGGTCCGTGCCTAGCACATAAACTAAACCAAAAAGGAAGAGCAACTAATAATTGTAGTACTTAAACACTAGCAGTCGACCTGCAAACAGTATTAGTCTGTAGGAAATCATTAGTGTTATCAGACAAGTTAATCACACTTAATTAACATCATTAGATATTGGGATTATCTTGTTAAATATCTGCCAATTATTTCCCCTGAGGCAATCATTGATAATTTTGACATTAATGCAAGTTGTCAAATTACGAAAGTCGTTTAAAGGTAGTTGCCTCATTCAAGACTTTTGACTTGCCTCTTTCTTTTTTTTTTTTTTTTTGGTAAACAAAAATATATTTATGTATAAATATTATGCATCATTACAGGAGTGGCTGGCGATAGTGCTATCATCAAATTGTTCTGGCTGAATAAGAGGCTTACAGTCATCCAAAATTTTAAAATCAATTATATATACTTCAATTTGAACCTTGAAGAAAACGTTAATATAACTATAAATATACTTCAATTTGAACCTTAAAGAAAAAGTCAATATAACTATAAATATAATTTGACTGATATAGACTTAAATATTGGATCACTACTTTAATGTTAAGAAGTTTCTTCCACAAACAAAATGTTGTAGCTAGCCCAATTCTTACTTCTCTCCTCTTTTATTTACTTATTAAAACATGAGAGGTCTTACTCATAATTTTAGTTTAAAAGTTCCAAACTATCTGCCTATCTGCCACTCACAACCCAAATACCTGGACCGTGCCTTCTGGGCTTTGGGCTTCTAGATTATGAACTGTAGAGGTTAAGGAGACTCTGCAATTTAATATTCTTCCCCGTTCAAAATATTAGTAATTTTGGCAAATTAAATCTTGTTTCAAAGCATTTGATATGATATTTTGAAATGAAGACGTCTTTTGTTACCTTTTTTCTAATCTATCCATCCTTAATATTCAAATTAAGTGAGATATTTAGGGAGAGATAAAATGTTTCTCCCTCAAACACCTATTATATATCCTTTTTAAGCCGTGAGCAGAAACTTTGAAAGACATACTATATAACAAAGATAATATATAATATTCAACCATCACTTGTTTGAAAACTAGGTTCGGTTTGGTGGGCTTGGTATCTGCGCTGTATCCACCAAGAACTAGAAGGCTGTCCACATGATGTCTGGATCTGGACCCGAAATTAATTGAACTCTAGATGTAGCATAATTTTGTTAAAGTATTTGAGCTTAAGGTACTCTAATGAAAACTGATATTCTTTATAAGGATGTCGTTAAAATTAAGTGTTAATTTATGCAAATGTTCGTTTTTAGATTGCTATTTATTTCTTGTTGCTATTTTCAAAAGTGGTGTGAATGTTCCTTTGGAAATTACCCTTTACTATAAACAATACCGTAGACTACAAATAATTTCTTCCCATATATCTAAGATGTGATGAATAAAATTATATAATTGTATTGGTGGAAGATATTATGTATCAGTTGTAAGGATTTTAACATGTTCTAAATTGTGTTTATAAACAATATAATACAAATTCTAAACATGATTTTAGGATCATGAAACTATATGATTTTCACAAGAACTTAAATTAACAGTATTTTAATCAAGAAAACATACTAGAATTCATGATGTATTTTTATTATTATCTTAAGCGAAAGCCTTCTTTGTTTATTCTTCTATTTGAGTGAAAGAAATAATTCCTTTATTATTTTTATTAATGAATGATGCATATATACAAGTTACAATCTCCAAATATGGAAAATTCTATTCATACTATACTTCTAAATTCTAATAATACTTGTACAAGAATCCTACAACTATGGTAAGTTTAGACACTAGTTTAATTACAATCCTAATCCTATTTGAGCACGGTACCGTGATATATTCTATCACACCCCCGCAGTCATAGCGGGCGGTTGTCGTACGCTGAGACTGTCCCTAAAATCTTCAAATAAAACTGAGGGAAGACCCTTCGTAAAGATGTCAGCAATTTGGTATCTGGAGGGCACATGTAAAACGCGTACTTGTCCACGAGCTACCTTTTCGCGAACAAAGTGAATATCCATCTCGATATGTTTAGTGCGTTGATGTTGGACCGGATTTCCAGAAAGATAGACTGCACTAACATTATCACAATAGACCAAGGTAGCTTTCTGAATAGGAAAGTGTAATTCTAACAAAAGATTACGCAGCCAACATGATTCAGATACCACATTAGCCACGCCTCGATACTCAGCCTCTGCACTGGATCTCGATAAAGTAGCCTGACATTTTGCAGACCACGAGACCATGTTATCCCCAAGAAACATACAATAACCAGATGTCGAGCGTCTGGTATCAGGACAACCACCCCAATCGGCATCTGTATATGACACAAGAGTAGAGACGGAAGAAGTACATAAATGCAATCCATAATCAAGTGTGCCCTGGATGTACCATATAATGCGTTTGAGCGCATGCATGTGCTCAATCCGTGGGTCATGCATGAATAAACACACATACTGAACTACATAAGTAATATCAGGTCTCGTGAGAGTAAGATACTGAAGTGGCCCTGCAAGACTTCGATAATGGGTGGATTCTCGTATGGTGTGCCTGACGTAGTACTTAGCTTCGGTTTGGTATCAACCGGAGTGAAAGTAGACTTACAAGATGATATACCAACTCTCTCAATAATCTCTGCACCATACTTCCTCTGAGATAAAAATAGACTGTTGCACCTATTTTTTATCGCGATTCGTGACGTAATGGGTGTTTCCCTCTGGATTGATTATGCTTGTTGAGGCTGTTGAGGAGTCGCCACCTTATTATTCTACAGTGAATTAGGACACCTAAATATTAACTAAATGTTGCAATGTGAACTCCGATTACTGGTCTACGAAATTATGAGATTCTAGGTAAGAATTCTCTTTTATCCTAAAGGGAAGGGGTTAAGAACCCTTTAAAATCCGCTAACTTGCGGTTATCTAGTCAAACTCAGGTTAATTATTACGCTAAGAAAATGCATGTTTAAAAAATGTTAAGTAGAAAAGATGTTACAAGTATTTAATAAAAAGATGCATTTTGACAACATAAAAGATTTGTAAGACTTGTTAAAAAAATACGTGTAAAGTTAATTTTGAATGAAAGTATGCATTTGTATGAAAGTTGTTTACAAAAATACATGGAAAATGATTTTAATATAAAACATGCATTTGTATTGCATTATTTACAAAACACCTATTTTGGCAATTGATAATGATGAGAAAAGCAATTATTTGCAATGAAAAGGAGGTGATTTTTGGAAGACATTTTGTATTGCAAATCAGATAAAAAATGAAACCTTATTATATGATTAATAATGCGAGTAAAAGGCGATCAAATTATTTTGAAAGTTTAAACAGGCAAGACGAACCTAAAATGAACTAGCATCGGGTTTCAGATTTTAAAACTAACCGAGCCTAAAATAAATAAATTAGCGCCGGGATTTCAATTTTAAACCGCCCTTTCTAGTTTATCAGTTCTAGGCCTAATGCTTCTAGATATTCAAACAATCATACAAGCAGAGTAATTAAATTACAATACAAAAGAAAGAAGGCGGAATTAAAATAAGTTTGAGCGAAAATGGTTAAAGCGAGTCCGACAATCTTGTTCTCTTTCATCTCTGTAGAATCCTGCTTTGCTATCCCATATCGCTTGAATGTTCCTCGCAAAGTGTAAAAATGAAAAGACAGAAATAAATGAATGCGAGTAAAACCTTCCGATCCGTATAAAACAATAGAAATTTTAATTACGAAGAGCTCAGACTTATGTTTTTTTAAGCAAAGAAATTCCATTCATGTCTTGGCTGCGAATTAGAGACATTGTCAGTCGATCTAGTCACCTCGCCAACGCATGATGATTTCTCGCATGTGATTTTTTATAAGTCTCATCATCGCCCTTTTACCGAAGAAAGCAAACCGAGGGACAACCTTTCCGGAAGGAGCATGACCTCAAATTAATTATTCTCATCGGCCCCAAATGTAGTATCATTCAAATCAGTAAAATTTCAGAAATATTGCAGCTGTCCGAAGCAGTATTAAAACAACAAGCTTTTAGCCTAGAAACCAACTGCAATTGGGTTTAAAAATACAACAACAGTGGGGCTCAAAAACACAGAAGTAGTGGGCTTGAAAACATAGCAGAAACCCAAGTATATCATTTGTTTTTTTTTTCAAAAAAGAGATGCAGCAGCCCGTTAGAAAAATGAAACAACCATTTTGTCAAATGTAGCATTTGTTCATTTCGAGATATACTTATCGAGTGCAGTAGTATGTTCTTTTAACAGAAGGACATAGAATATGAGGGCGTCAGGGAGCAACAACTAAGCAAGTAACAGGTAGAAACAACAGCCACAAATGACACATTTATCTAGGGCTGGCCAGTGGGCCGGGACAGCCCGACCCCGACCCGAGCCGAGTCCCGAGCCCGAGCCCGCCCCGGTCCCGCCCCGACCCCGCCAAAAAAAAAAAAAAAAAAATTTACGGGGGCGGGACTCGAACTCGGGACGGGACGAGGTCTCGTCCCGCGAGACCCGAGCCCGCCCTGTGCCCGCGAGACCCGAGCCCGCCCCGAGCCCGCCCGAGCCCCCGACCCCGAGCCCCCCCGACCCCGACCCCGACCCCCCTTTGCAAAAATGGCCGTTGCACCAACGACCATTTTAGATTATGGCCGTTGGCCAACGGCCATTTTAGCCCCCCCCTCCCCCAACCCCCTACCCCTTAATATTTATTTTTAACCCATAAGTTATTATATTTACACTTTAACCCAATTTTTCAACTATAAATAACTCATTTTCTCTTCATCTTTCTCACAAATCTTCCTACAATCTCTCTAATTTCTCAATATATCTCTCTACAATTCTACATTGTTTGCTAAATATTCAATTTTATTTATTCATTTGGGAATTGGTAGTGAAGTTGGCAACTAGCTTGAGGATCTTCCATCGAGCAAAGTTTCAATTTTCAACCTCTCGATTACACGTCGACGTTACGTCGGCTTTTTGATACATTCGTTCCTTCATTAAATTATTATTGTCTGTTTATTTAGTTTAGATCACTTAATTTTATTGTCTTTAATTATTTATTTATTATCATAATTAAAATGGAAGGATTAAAAGGTATGTTTAAGGGTAAAGGTAAGGGTGCTTCTTCTAGTAGGGGCAACCAGGGCAAGGGTACTTCTTCTAGTCATCTTATTCCTACACAGGATGATTTTGTTGATACTCAACATTTTCCTACAATACCATTAGATTTAGACCAGGAGCTATTTTCTGGAACTCAAGAAGACTTTAATTTAGACGATGATCTAGATGATATACCCACTAATGTTGATGACAACACACCCACTAGTGCACCTTCAACTGAAATACCTCCTATTCCCCCTAGTATGAGACGAGGTCCAGCAAAACGACCATTAAAATCAGATGCATGGACATTTTTTGATAGGGACGTAGAGAATCAAGTAGCCATATGTAAAATTTGTAAAAATGTTTTAAAATTTAAACCGGAAAAGGTCACGGTGGGACGGGGGTTTAATTAGACACATAGTAAGTGCTCATCCATCTAGGTATGCCCAATACCAGGCTTCAAAACCGGGTGCGCAAACGCCCGCTCCATCGGGACAAGGTTCACATACCGACATCGTCCGGACCAAGTACATGGTCAAATTAACCCTATGACGGGGGAATTGTAGGCTCTAAATACAATAAACATAGAGATAGGGAAGCAATATCAAAATTAGTTCTTTGTGGAGGGTTTGCCTTTTTCATTTCCTTCATCTCCCGGTTTTATTCATTACATTAGAGATATATATAATCCCGCTTTTAACGGTTTTCTAGATCAACCGTTAAGAGAGATGTATTTAAATTCGCGCATGAATATCAACAATATTTACGTTTTTCATTATATCATTTTAATGGCAAAGTATCCATCACGTCGATATAGGTCGTAGTACTAACGGCCATGATTATTTAACGTAACTTGTCATTGGATAGATTATAAATGGTCTATGCAAAAACGTATTTTAGCGTATAGATATATAGATGATAGGCACACCTGGTACTTTTATTGCAGAAAATATTTATCAAGTGTGCGATTATTACGGAATTACCGATAAAATTATGACTATTACATTAGATAACGCTTCTAGTAACAATTACGCAATTACAATTTTAAAAAATAGTTTAACTCCGTCTTTTCCAGACCATTTTCATATAAAATGCGCGTGCCATATATATAACTTAATTGTAAAGGATGGTCTATCACTTTTTGAAGACATTCTTAGTAAAATACAATTTGCTATAAACTTTATTTTTAAAAGTAATAAAGTACAACGTAGAAAAGAATATAAAAAAATTTGTCATGATTGTGGACTACCTTTTAGAAAAATTCCACAAGAAGTATCCACTAGGTGGAATTCTTTATACGAGCAACTACTTGTTGATTATGACTATAAAGTATAAATTACCTATAACTTTATTTTTTAACTCTCATAATAAAAAGCCAGCTGATATGATTTTAGATAGTGATTGGGAAAAAATTTCCGAACTTATTGTATTTTTAGAGAAATTTTTTCAAGCAACAAAAGAATTTTCCGGTATATATTATCCTACTATTTCAACTATGTTATTTTATATAACTCTAATATTTTTATTACTTAGTGAATATATGGAAAAACCAAATTTATATAAGGCGACTATTAAAAAATGTTTCTCAAAATAAAAAAATATTTTATTCCTATTCCCTCTATTTATATTATTGGTTCGTATTAAATCCTACTATTAAAATAGACGGTACTAAATCACTAATTGAAACTATTTACGATTGTATAGAAGTACTACCACCTCCAAGTCCCAAAAATCTAAATCACCCACCACCTATTGAACAAACTAAAGAAGAAGTATTGTCTAGCGTAGAACACCAATGCAAAAATATATATAGATTTTATCAACAAGAAAATGCTAGTAACTTACCAGCTTCCATACCATCTTCTTCATCTTCAACGCAACCTCACAAAAGACATCGTTTCTGCGGCTAGTATTGAAAGCCTCGTAAATAGAATGTGCGGTCGTACCTCTACTACTAACCAAATTAGCGAGTTGGATATTTTTGTTTTGCGAGTTCGTACCGTATCAAGAAGTTATCAATGAAGATGGACATGAAGACTTTTGAAATCTTTGGAGGGGAATGAGAAGACCTTTCCGACACTTTCAATGATGGCTCGAGATGTTTTGAACATTCAAGCGTCGTCAAGCGCGTCTCGAAAGCGCTTTTTCTGCAGAGCAAATATCAAATAGGAGACCACGAGACACTCATTAGCCGGAGACGACTTGGAAATTGCAGTATTATTCAGAGATTGGATACGAGCGGAGCGGAGAAGGTGCGGTCAACCGGAGATCAACGAAGAAGATGATGAAAACTACAACGAAATCTTAACCGAAGGTAGTGGAAGCGACGTGGATCAATTTGACCAACAAATACCAATTCCAACCGAAGAACCACATGAAATCATCAAGCAATTAGAACAGGTTTTTTTGAGAATGTAATTTTTTTTTTAATTATAATTTTATTATGTAATTTGTAACTTTTGGACAACACCACAAAGTTGCAATTTAGATTTTAGACAATTGTATTTGTATTACAAAAAAATCATATGTCTATTAAATAATATAAGAGGCACAAAAATAGCCTTGGGATGTTTTTATTACACTATCTTGTTTTGTTTATTGAGTTTTTTTTATACATATGTTATTTTTTTTTAAAAAAAAAAAAAAAAAAACCCGTCGTATCCCGACCCGAGCCCGAGCCCGCCCCGAGCCCGCCCCGACCCGAGCTCGACGGGATCGGGATCGGGACGGGACTTGCTCCGATCCGCCAGACCCGACCCCGCCCCTTCTCCAATCCCGCCCCGACCCCGACACCGCCAGACCCGAGCCCGGCCCACTGGCCACTCCTACATTTATCTCATAATAGATATCGAAACAGGGAATCTACCCAGCCAAGTATAACAATATGCCTAGTATATTTCTCTAAACATAAACCTAATCCCTGATTTAATAAGCGAAGTACACACTTAGGCTACTAACACATACTAATCATGCTCAAGCATTAGCAAACATAATAGTATAAACAAAACCTAACCAACATGATCAATTGACAGAAAAACAACATGAAACTCCATAAACAAACAAGTATTGAGAGGAGATTGAGTTTACCGACTTTTGGATTCTGAACTCGGCCCCTAACCGAGAATGGACTCAACATCAAAACCATAATTTAAAAGGCTCAGATTTGTTATTTTGGAACAAAGCAAGAGGGAATGCAACACACGCCATGGTTGCATACACCTGATTGCAAATTGATACCGTACTGTGTCGCCCCGCCAAGATACGGGTCGGATGTCCTCATTGCATTCGAAGGGAAATTTGTGCAATTTCTTCAGGCAGTATAGTACAGGAAGATTATCGTCACAGCCCGGTTTTCTAATTTGACCCGACCCGGATACAGACCCGACCCGAATCGATTGACCCAAAAATGAAAACAGACCCGGGAGTGACCGGAAAACGTGAAGAACACAAAGGGAATTTCGGATGAGAATTAGGAACTAACAAAGAAAGGCATTTCGAATTCGGACCGAAAACAGACCTGGATGACCCGACCCGGGAATAGACCCTACCCGGATTGTTCTTGATTTTTTATTTTCAGAACTCCGACCGAGAGAACCCGACCAAGATACGACCGAGAAAACAGAATCACAAAAAAACCGACCGGAAATAAAACCAACAAAAACCGACCGGAAACCACCAACAAAATGACCCCAATACCCATTGACCTCTCCCCTCTTCCTTTTTCGGACCCCCAAAGGGCCATACTTATAGCAGTGAAAGGAGAGCCTTTAATTTGATTTTCGGATTCAAAATAAAGCTGAGGTATGATTTGAAAGGGCGAGCCGCTCAACGTTCTGAATCGATTCAGAAAAATAGGAGAAAGGGACGGGTGATGCGAGAGGTCGATGGTGGCAGTGGTGTTGATGTTTATCTGGCGGGTAAAGGTGGAACCGACGGATTTTAGGGGGGTTGGCAGGGCATGAGGTGCGGCGTGTCAAAGAAAAGAGAAAGGGAATGGTGTGTTTGGACATTAGGTTAGGAAAATAGGTTTGAGGAATAAAAGAAATGGGGAAAAATAGGGGTTTGGGGTTGGTCGGTCGGCCGATTGGGCATGGAGGAGGTTCGTTTGGGCTGGAAAAATTTGGGGGTTTGGTCAAATGGGCTAAAAATGGGGGTTAATTTTTGGGGTTGATAGAATGTTTTGGGTGAAATGAGTTTGGGTTAAAATAAAAGGGTTTATTATTAAAAAGAAATGCTTTGAGAAAAAATATAAATTATTTAAAATAAAATAGCGATGTGATAATAATAAAAATAAAATATTTACGAAATGCTTAATGCTTATTTTAAATGCAATGTCATTTTGCGAAAATAAAAATAACATAGAATATTAGGATAAAACTATGTTTATGATATTAAAAGGAAAATGATAATAAAAAATGTGAATATATGTATGCATCTCAAAATTATTTTGATGTGTCGAAATATTCAAAATTGCAAGTGAATAATCGAAAAAGAGGGACAAAATTGGGTGTCAATAGATGCCCCTCTTTGGCCGAAAACGATGAATGAGTTTTCGGAAAAAGAAGTTGATTGAGTAGCCAATTTTGTCTGATCACCGAGACTTGAAGGAAGATTAGGGATACACAGGTGGAAATAGAATCCCGAGGGGGGAAGAAGTTGCAAAAGATGGTGCAGATTCAAGAAATATTGCCCCGGTGTCGAGTTATGATGACACTGGTTGCAGATGTGGCAAAAATATTGGGAAAGAGCGGAACGACGTTTGAAGTAGGCCGCTGACCAAAATTGTCTGGGTTCGCCGTAAGAGATAGTTCCATGTTGTGCTGAATCTCATGCCGATTCAAACTCCTACAGACTAGAGCTAAGATAAAAATTAGTGCATAATTGCTCAATAAAATGGGTAAATGAGAATATGACCCTGTGAATTGAAATGACATCGTTGTGTAGACGCAATGTCGATGACGACATTGCATAGACGTATTGAAATGACATAGTTGTATGGATGTAATGCAGATGACGCCGTTGTTTTGGCGTAATGAAATGACGTCGTTGTACAGATGTAATGCAAAATTTCATCATTGCATAGACGAGATATAGATGACGTCGTTGCATAGGCGTAATGAAATGACGTTGTTGTATAGATGTAATGCAAAATGACGTCGTTACTTAGACGTGATGCAATGACGTTGTTGTATTGACGTAATACAGCGTGACCCTGAGGCCGAAATGTTATGTTGAAGTTCTTGCGAACTTAATCTAGATGAAATGCTAATGCGTGGAAATAGGCGATGTAAAAATTGAATAGATAAGGATGAGAATGTGACCATGTGAGTCGAAATACCATCTTTGCATATACATAATGCGGTTGGGACCCTGTAGGTCAAGACGATGTATTTGTACAGACGCAAAACAAGAACGTGATCCTTGTGGTGAGCTGCAATGCGGATGTTCTTTGCGAATTTGAACATAAATGTTGTTGCTTCCCTGCCTCTTTCAACCTGAAGGACCTGTACTCAAAGAAAACTTGTGAGTTTGGGGAGGGGCGGTTGATTCGCGTTGACTTTGTGGCTTTGACTCTTGATACTCGCACGTCCCACTGGTTTCGACCTGTAACCCCTGTCTGGTTTCCAGTCTTGGCTA
This sequence comes from Anisodus tanguticus, assembly GCA_034509755.1. Classification (NCBI taxonomy): domain Eukaryota; kingdom Viridiplantae; phylum Streptophyta; class Magnoliopsida; order Solanales; family Solanaceae; genus Anisodus; species Anisodus tanguticus. Next base: position 18,222,660 of record CM067551.1, on the reverse strand, counting down.
GCCGTTAATGAAAATATTTATTAAAAATAATTTGTTTATAAGAAAGTATGCATATCAATAAGAATTTCTGTCGAACTCTAATGAAAATATTTGTTAAAAACAATTTCCTTATAAGAAGGCATGCCTATTAATAAGAATTATTGTCGAACTCTCGAATAGTGACATGCAGTGAAACATAGCAAACGTCTTATCCAAAGTTCTTCTTTTGACTGAAGACTTAGTCGGCCAACACTTTTCCATGTCTATCGGCGTCTTCTTGCAGCGAACCCTTAAAATTTTGCCCCAGTTTCTGGTATGTGAGGATGCTGAACTTTCAACTGGACCAAGCCGAGTCTTGTGTGGGTTGCTTGCCTGTCCTATCAAGGCGATCAGATGGGTGTATTTTGTTACATGCAAGATAAGGGGATTTTTTTAATGGTGTGACCGAAGCCGATATAGGCCACCTACGTATCCCAACATGGGAATCAAGTCATAACGTAGTTCGTTACAAGCAAAAGGGGATTGTAAAGTTTTTAGCGAAATGGGACCGAAGCCGATGTGGGCCGTCTATGTATCCCGCCGAGGGAATCAGGTCATAACGTAGTTCATGTTACAAGTAAATGAGATTTTTGGGGAAATTTATGCTTTAAAGAGACGGAACCCGACATGGGTCCTTTGCGTATCCCGCCAAGGGAGCACAACTTTTACAACATAGAAAATGCATTACATAGAAAAATTCCTAAACGTAGTATTTCTTCACTGCATCTGCGTTGATAGCTTTTGGCTATACTTTGCAGTCCATTTCATCTAGGATTAGTGCCCCTCCAGTTAGCACTCGGTGAACCATTTAAGGCCCTTGCCAATTAGGTGCAAATTTTTTCCTTTAGCTTCATCTTGGTGCGGGAATATGCGTTTTAGCACCAATTTCCCCGGTTTGAAAATCCTTGGTTTTACTTTCTTGTTAAAGCTTTGGCCGTTCTGTTCTGATAACGTTTCCCGTGACAGACTGTGTTCATCCGCTTTTCATCAATCAGCATCAATTGCTCGTACCGATTCTGTATCCATTTGGCTTCGCTCAACTCGGCTTCTTGGATAATTCTCAGGGATGGTATTTCTACCTCTGCTCGACCCGGATTGTTCTTGATTTTTGATTTTCAGAACTCCGACCGAGAGAACCCGACCAAGAGAACCCGACCAAGATACGACCGAGAAAATAGAATCACAAAAAAACCGACTGGAAATAAAACCAACAAAAACCGATCGAAAACTACCAACAAAACGACCCCAATACCCATTGACCTCTCCCCTCCTCCTTTTTCGGACCCCCAAAGGGCCATACTTATAGCAGTGAAAGGAGAGCCTTTAATTTAAATTTCGAATTCAAAATAAAGCTGAGGTATGATTTGAAAGGGTGAGCCGCTCAACGTTCTGAATCGGTTCAGAAAAAAGGGAGAAAGAGACGGGTGATGCGAGAGGTCGATGATGGCAGTGGTGTTGGTGTTTATCCAGCATGTAAAGGTGGAACTGGCAGATTTTGGGGGGTTGGCAGGGCATGAGGTGTGGCGGGTTAGAGAAAAGAGAAAGGGAAGGGTGTGTTTGGATATTAAGTTCGAAAAATAGGTTTGGGAAATATAAGAAATGGGGGGAAATAGGGTTTGGGCTGGGTCGGTCGGCCGATTGGGCCTCGAAGGGGTTCGTTTGGTCTAAAAAACTAGGGGGGTTTGGTCGAATGGGCTAAAAATGGGGATTAATTTTGTTGGTTGATTTTTGGGATTGATAGAATGTTTTGGGTGAAATGAGTTTGGGTTAAAATAAAAGGGTTTATTATTAAAAAGAAATGCTTTGAGAAAAAATATAAATTATTTAAAATAAAATAGCTATGTGATAATAATAAAAACACAATATTTACGAAATGCCTAATCCTTATTTTAAATGCAATGTCATTTTGCAAAAATAAAAATAACATAGAATATTAGGATAAAAACTATGTTTATGATATTAAAAGGAAAATGATAGTAAAAAAATGCGAATATATGTATGCATCTCAAAATTGTTTTGCGGTGTCGAAATATTCAAAATTGCAAGTGAATAATCGAAAAAGAGGGACAAAATTGGGTGTCAACAGATGACCACATGAATGACGCGTGACAGCAATGCCCAAGAAATAACTCAAGTGGTCCCAAGTATTTCATTGCAAATTCAGAAATGAGAAGTGACATGATAGACTTGCTCAGATTATCAGATGAAGCAGTCAATATAATATCATCTACGTACAATAAAATGTATACCAGATAAGTACCACGATGATATATAAATAGAGAATGATCAGACCGGCTGTGAGAAAACTCAATAGTAGATACATAATCTGCAAACCTCTTATACCAAGCCCACAAGCCTGATTAAGCCCATACAAGGACTTTTTCAGCAAACAGATATGATGAGGATGATTGGGATCTCAAAAACCCAAGGGCTGATGCATATAGACTATCTCCTTAAGATCACCGTGTAAGAAAGCATTCTTTACATCCAACTGATGAATAAGTCATGATTTTGAGAGAGCCAACTAAGAATAGTGCGAATGGTAGCCGGTTTGACCACCGGACTAAACGTCTCACCATAATCCACGCCAACCTGTTGAGTTTTACCATCACCTACAAGACGAGCCTTATGCCGCTCAAAAGAACCGTCGGAATTTTCTTTATGAGTAAAATCCACATAGACCGAATAATAGTAACACCAGATGGACGGGGTACTAACTCCCACGTCTTATTTCCAATAAGAGCATTATATTCATCAGTCATAGTCAATTTTCAATTTAGGTCATGTAGTGCAGACATAAGGTTACATGGTAGTGTAGATTTAGAGACATTAGAATTGAGATTAAAATGTTGTTTTAGTTTAAAAATACCCCTTTGATTACGAGTAACGACCCTTGACTCGAGGTAGAGTTGGGTAGATTTGGGGCAATGTGCGGGATGCTGACGGACTGGCCAGCAAGGGCAGAAGCCGATAGTGGAGTGGGATGGAACAATACCGAGATTGATATTGGGCCGTGTTTCTGGCTCACTTGGCAGAATCGATGGAACATTGGTAACGGGACTGTGTGGGCCAGGAGGCAGTGGGCCTGCTGGCGTATTTTGGTCACTGGACAATTCCGATAAATGGTGGATAATATATGGTGAGACCTTGTCATCTAAAAAATTATACGAACTAGGTACGGGACTACTCACTTTAGCAAATGGAAATTGGATTTCATAAAAAAGAACATGGCGACTAATTATGATTTTATTAGACGATAAATCAAAACATTTGTAACCACGATGATTAGATGGATAACCCAAAAACACACAAACGGTAGAACATGCTTGAAGTTTGTTAATTGTAGTTGACGGAAAAAGTGGATAGCATAAACACCCAAAGACCCTAAAATGTGAATACGAAAGAGTCTTATTATAGAGAATTTTAAGGGGAGATTCATATGCTAACTCTTTGGTAGGAAGTACATTAAGGAGGTAAGTAGCCATTTGTAGTGCATGATACCAAAAGGAAGGGGGTACGGAAGCATGGGCTAATAAAGTTCGGATAATATTATTAATGGTATGAATTTTTCGTTTGGCTTTCCCATTTTGTTAGAACGTATGAGGACAAGAAAAATGAAAAACTATACCATTAGCATCACAAAATTCCCTAAATAACTCATTATCGTATTCATTACCATTATCACATTGAATATTTTTAATTTTCGTTCGAATTGGGTACAGATTAATGCTCTAAATTTTAAGAAAGTGGAAAAAACTTGAGACTTTTTGGATAACTGAAAGGTCCGCAAAAAAATAGAATAATCATCCAAAAATAAGACATAATAACGACGACTCAAAGAACTTAAAATAGGATATGTCCATAAATCACTAGGAATAACGTCAAAAGGCATCAAAGTACGAGAAGTAGAGACTACAAACGGTAATCGAACATGTTTCCCTAACAGACAAGAAGAACAAAATAGAGTACTACGCGTACCCTTACAAGAAATAAAATTGTTTTTATGCAAACACGAAATAATAGACGATCCCGGATGACCCAAACGTGCATGCCACAAGGAAGGAGCAAGGACGACAAAAGTAAACGGCATGGCTTGACTCGTGGAAGTGATGGTAGTTGTGATTAGATAAAGCTCTCCCCTACTATTGCATCTCATTAGAGGTATCCTCATTTTGAAATCCTTCACAGAAAACCCAAAGGGATAAAAATTACCAGAAACCCAATTATCAGTGGTGAATTTTCTGACAGACACCAAAATTTTAATTAAGTTAGGGGCATGAAGGGTATTTTTCAAAACTAGAGGTGGATATGGGGGAGACGAAGTTGTATGTCCATAACCGCGAATTGGAATTGAGTTGCCATTACCAACAATTATACCACGATTTTTGCTCAAATTTGAATAAGACAAGAGAGTACCTTGATCGGACGTCATATAAGAAGTGGCTCCGATGTCCATATACTAATTCATGTCCGGGGAATTTAAGTCAAGTGTATGGATTGAAGCTTCAATATCTGTAGGTGTCGGGATTGAATTTGGGCCTGCATCATGGAAGGCCTGCTATCCCGGCCCATTACCGTACCGCATTCCACTATTTGGGATCGAGAAACTGGGCCTGGAATTTTGCTGGAACTGAGCCCAATTTCTCGGATAAGGAGCAGGCAAAAAATAAGGGTTGTTGGGCCAATGTCCACTGGCCTAGGCCCACTGCCGAGGGCACACGACTGGGGCCAGTTGGCCTTCGACCCACTGCTCCGAGGCCTACTGATGTAGCTGCCATTGTTTCATCCTCCGCCGCCGTTACCACCGCGATTACCACCTTTTTTGCCACTACTGTAGTTACGGTTTTGACCCGAATTTTTGGAGAATGAGTGAGGGTCGTATGACGTGGTCATCATTACGACAGAGTGTGCTCTGGTAACCGCCTTTTAAGCTAAACCGGCCTCTTCTAACATGAGCATGGAACGAGCCTGATAAAATGGTGGCAGAGGATTACTTTGACGAAGTTCTGTTCAAACGCCATTATAGGCCTCAGAAAGGTCTGCAACCATTTGAAGAACAAGACGATTATAGGTAACGGATGCACCAACGTTGCGTAGCCGGTCCGCCAATTCTTTCAGCCTTTTACTATAGGCCGAGACGTTAGGAAAATCTTCCATGTTGACATGGGAAAATTCCTGCTCAAGAGTGACAGCACGAGAATTTTTGTTATCTTGGAATATATCACGCACCCTATTCCAAGTAGCCATCGTCGTAGTGTCGGGTTCAATAATCGTCTCCAAGAGGTCTGTAGAGATTGTGGAATAAATCCACTGGAGAACGGTAGCATTAAGGGTTGTCCATGACGAGGATAATCCTCGGGGGTAGGCACCTTCTCCTAGCCAGTTACCGAGGGGATTATGAGATGGAGGACTTGATGCGAGCGTGCGTGAACTTTGAATAATTCCGCCCACGTCGCGTATTGGACGTTTTCCATCTCAAGAACAATAGAGATTTGGTTCTTGATGTTGGAAACTGTAAGGGCAGGATGAAATATGTTCTTTGACGTAGACATAACAAAAGAACAATAGGTGAATTAGGGACTAGGAAGAAAATTTGGGATTAGAGGAGGAAAAGTGCACGGAAACCGAGGAAGGGTTCACAAAAACCGAGCAGAAATCGAGAAGAGCGGAAGTGTTTTTGGGAGAAGTTATTTTAGAACTAGACTTCTGATACCATGAAATAAATAATCCCTTGATTATTTTCATTAATGAATGGGATATATATACAAGTTATAATCTCCAAATATGAAAAAATTATTCATCCTATACTTTTAAATCTTAATCATACTTGTACAAGAATTCTACAACTATAGTAAATTTGTACACTAATTTAATTACCATTCTAATCCTATTTGAGCACGGTACCGTGCTATATTCTATCATTGAGAAACTTTGTTTTCTCTCTTTCATTAACATAACAGAATAACTCTGATGGAAACGTTAATCTTCATAATGGCAGAGAAAGGACCCTTATTTCGGAGAGTTTTAAAATTGTGATATCTCACGTTCCATCACGGTGAGAAGTTAAGAAATATTGGGGAGTTATAATACCAGTTGGTAACTTCCCCACATCCAATTAGAATTTAGCTGATTATTTATTTATTAAATCAAATTTGTAGTGGCCAACTGTGCCACAACTTACATCAGTGGAATAACCAAGGTGTGGACTGCTCGAACACCACCTTTATATAGAAAAAAACTTGAATTAATTAGAGGAAACATATAAAGGAAAGTGATGTAGTGAATCAGATTGACGGAAATGGAAAGAGGTAGGAAAAATCCAAAGACAATAAAAATCGATGAAAAAGGCAAATAATCAATGGAGTATATATATTATCCAAACGTGTGGCTCAACTGGATAATGCCCTTATCTATGGATCCTGTGACTGTGGTGATCACACGATCTGCCTAATTAACTGACCCTCATCTCTGTATCACCCTTCAACAAGCACACTTAATTCTCCTCCTGTCCTTTCTATTCACTTAAATAATAATACTCCAATCAACACCTCACACGAAGCTTATTCACAAACTTCCTATAGCACCCTTAAACTCACACATGGCTGCTTCCACTCTGTCTCCTATCACTCCTTCTCAGGTAAATCTAAAATCAATCTTCAAAAGCCCCATTAATTAGAAAATAATTAATAGTTAGTTAGTGTGGTTAGTGTTAGATGATTCTAAAGGCACAATTGGTTGTATAGATATGTGGCATTATATTGTATTCTTAATTGATTTGAATATACAGAAAATTTCCCCAAACTCCATTTTTACTCTTCTCTGCTTCTGCTTCTGCTCATTTGCACGACCAACACCTCCTTGAGCTCAATTAGTCAACAATGGTAGATTATGTCCTCTGATCAACCAAGTTGCAGCTCAATGGAACAGTGAGGTTCAACGTGGTATCACATCAGTGGTAATTCGACACAGATTGAGGGAGTTCCTTTACATGCAAAGAGGAATTCGAGGGATTTGTGTGTTCGATACTTAATTCTGGGATTGGAGAAGCAAATTGAAGTTCAAATCGAGACAGAAGATTAGTAGATTGGAGCAGATCGATTGATTGCAACAGTAATTGAAGTCGATAAGCTACAATAAGTAATAATGGAGAACAACACAGAATATATAACAAGTGAAATTGCGACACTAACAATAAACATTGATCATAATCAACCTCTGTATCTCTTTCCATCTGATGCACCAGGTTCACTATCTGTTGGAATTATGTTGAATGGAATGGATAATTACACATTGTGGAGTAGAGCAATGAAGTTGACTCTGTTAGGGAAGAACAAAATAGGTTTTATCGATGGATCAGTAAAGAGGGAGGCTTTCTGTGGAGATTTATCAAGAGTGTGGGATAGGTGTAATGCAATTGTGGCGTCTTGATCGATGGGAAATGTAAGCAAGAACTTACTCAGTGGCATGCTGTTTAATTCAGATTCACACAGTATATGGAATGATTTAAAAGAGAGATTTGACAATATAAATAGTTCTAGAGCCTTCCAAATACACAAGGAAGTTGTTACAATGAGACAAGGATCACAATCAGTCTAAATGTACTACTCTATACTTAAAGACCTTTGGGATGAGTATGATTCTATTATACCACCACCAACATGTTGTGCTAAATACAAAGATTTTATTGATCATTTACAATACCAAAGAATGCTACAATTCTTAATAGGACTAGATGAAAGTTATAGTCCATCTAGAAGCAATATTATTATGATGCAACAGGTGCCAAGTCTGAACCAGGTATATGCAATGATCAACCAGGAGGAAAGCCAAAGAATGGTTGCAAGGACAAACATAATGATGCATGAAACAGTTGAATCTTTAGCCATGTTCACAACCATAAATGAAAGTAGAAGGAACATGAGTGGAGTTCTGAAACATAAGAAAACATACAATCCTAATGCCTTTTGTGAATTCTGTCATATGAAAGGTCATACTAAAATGGATTGTTTCAAATTGATGAAGTGTGACTTTTGTCACAAAATTGGACATACATAGGATGATCGTTACAAGATCAATGGATATCCAGAAGACTTCAAGAATAAAAACAAGAAGGCATATGCAGTAACTGGTGGAAGTTTGCCTCTTGAAGATACATGACATGTAGAAGAAATACACTGTCATGATATGAGACATATGAAGAAACCATATTTTGGACAAAACTATGGATCGGGCTCTAATTCACAGAGCACACACCTTTTGTCAACTTGCAATCACAATCAGAGAATGTGGTCACAACTTGCAGATGCAATCTCACATAGCCAATTCACAGCTAGTCAGCATCAACAACTCCTCAATCTACTTAACAACAAGGGAGAGACTAGTGGTAGTGCTAATATGGCAGGTAGATGCATTTTTGATTCAGAAATATTGATGAAATGGATAGTGGACATAAGTGCAACCAATCATATGGTTAGTGATCATAATTGCTTACAAAATAAAAATTTGACAGAAAGAACAGGAGGAGTGAAATTACCTACAGGAGATTCAGCCAGAATCTCACATGTTGGTGATTATTACTTAGGTGGAGGTGATGTTCTTAAAAATATTTTTTGTGTGCCAAATTTCAAGTTTAATCTCATGTTTGTGTCAAAAGTAACAAAAGAATTGAACTGTAGTGTCACTTTCTTTCCACAATATTGTGTGTTTCAGGATCTCTCATATGGGAAGGTGAGGGGGATTGGTAATGAAGAAGAAAGATTGTACATATTATGCTTGGATACACAAAATAAGAAGGAAGAACTGAATAAGTGTATGTCATCATAAAACATGTATATACAGTCATCTAGCACCAGAGGTTATGTCATGTACCTATGATTGTTTTAAGGAAAACAAGACATTTTCAACCGTTACACATGGATGTATGGGGACCCTACAAGGTAAAAATATATATGAAATAAGATATTTCTTGACTATTGTGGATGATTATTCCAGATGGACTTGGATTTTTTTAATGAGATTGAAATCTGATGTAATTACATTGCTTAAAAATTTCTTTGTTGAAGTTAGTACTCAGTTTGAAATGAAGATTCAGATAGTAAGATCTGATAATGGTACTGGATTTTTTAATCATAATTGTAGAGAGTTGTTTCAGAAGTATGATGTGTTCCATGAGAGTTCATGTCCACACACACCACATCAAAATAGTGTAGTGGAAAGGAAACATAGACACATTCTGGAAACTGCCAAGGCAATACAGTTTCAAGTAGGCTTACCTGATAGGTTTTGGGGGTATTGTGTGGAAGAGGTTGTATACATCATGAATAGAATTCCTTCAACTGTAATAGGAAATAAGTCACCCTATGAGATATTGTATAATAGAACACCATCACTTAAACATTTAAGAGTGATATGTTATTTGTGTTTTGCAACTATTCTCACTAAATAGGATAAGTTTAGCCCAAGGGTTGTAAGAGCGGTCTTTCTTGGGTATGGATCTGCACAGAAGAGATATAAGTTGTATGACATAGAGAATATGACATTTTTCATGAGCATAGATGTGATGTTTATGGAGATAATATGTCCTCTCAAAGGTAATGCATATGAAAATCTTAGTCATATCAGATCATAAGAACATTTCTATTTTGATGATCTGGTTCATCCACAGAATGTTACTATCTCACCAGCAGACAACAAGTTACCAGGAGGAGATGAACACATGAGTCTAACTTTGGGAGTTCAGGATACAACCCAGGATGTATGTATTCCTATAGAAGCACCACATGAGAATGTTGCAGACCACAGACAATTGGAAACTAATCTTTCAGAATATAATGTCAGAAGATCTACAAGGACTAGCACGCCTCCTATCTGGCACAATGATTATGTCACCAAACATAGTTCTTCTAGCTTCTTATATTCAATAACTAATGGTGTTGATTATGCAGGCTTGTCACACAAGTACCAAAGTTTTTTGGCTAATGTCTCACTTGACACTGAGCCACATAATTACCCAACAGCTGCACAAGACAAGAGATGGGTTAAAGCAATGAGAACTGAGATTAAAGCCTTGAAGGATAATGGAACATGAGAGTTGGTCTTACTCCCAGAAAGAAAGAAGGTTATATGATGCAGGTGGGTGTACAAGATTAAATACAAGGCAACAAGAGAAATAAAGAGATTTAAAGGCAGATTGGTAACAAAGGGATACAATCAGCAGGAAGGGCTTGATTATCAGGAGATATTCTCACCAGTAGTAAAAATGTCCACTGTGAGGTTAGTTATTGCCCTTGCAGTAGCCAAACAGTGGACCATTCAACAAATGGATGTCTATAATGCTTTTCTACAAGGAGATCTATATGAAGAGGTATACATGGTAGTTCCAGAAGGCTTTGATGTAAAAAATGGGAAGAAGCAGGTTTGCAGATCACTGAAATCCTTATATGGCTTGAAACAAGCATCAAGACAATAGAATATCAAACTCATTACAGCTTTGATTTCATCTGGATTTCAGTAAAGTTACAGAGATTACTCTCTATTTACTAAACAGGAGAATGATAGCTTAGTCGTGATGTTGGTGTATGTACATGACTTGCTAATTACTGGAAATGATCCAGGACTCATTCAATCCACAAAAGAAGCACTTTAGACAGCTTTTAAGATAAAGGATCTAGGAGAGCTCAGGTACTTCCTTGGAATTGAATTTGCAAGGAATTCTCAAGGTATATTAATGCATCAAAGAAAGTATGCATTGGAGCTCATATCAAATATGGGTCTTGCAGGTGCTAAGCCAATATATTTACCTATGGACATGAATCATAAGTTCACTATTACTGAGTTTAATCAACATGTTGCTGCCATATTCTGTCATCAGATTCAAATGATGTTATGCCAGAACCAGATGAACCTCTATCAGACCCCAGTGTGTATAGAAGAATGATTGGTAGGTTGTTATACCTAACAACAACTAGACCATATATTGCCTTTGTTGTGCAATGCTTGAGCCAATTCGTGTAAGCTCCTAAAACATCACATATGGAGGCAAGTCTTAGGCTTGTTAGATATATTAAATAAGCACCATGCTTGAGAATTCTTATGTCCAATACTAGTGTTCCTCAGATCAAAGTGTTGTGTGATGCAGATTGGGGTTCATATGTTAACAACAGAAGATCAGTCACTGGTTACTTGGTGTTATTTGGTTCTTCACCAATATCATTGAAGTCTAAGAAGCAAGTGACAGATTTTAGAAGCTCAGTAGAAGCTGAGGACAAAGCTATGGCTGCCTCAGGAGCTGAGATAATCTGGCTTATTGGTTTATATCATTAACTTGGAGTTGAAGATCAGACACCAGTTTCAATTTTCTCAGACACCGCAAATCTGCCATCCATATTGCAGCTAATCCAGTCTTTCATGAACGTATAAAACACATTGATATAGACTATCATTTCATTAGAGAAAAGATTCAAGAAGGGCTAATCCACACTGTATATGTGTCCTCTGCTAACCATCCAATAGATTTATTCACTAAGGCCCTTGGTCGACCACAACATGAACACTTGATGCCCAAGCTAGGCATGAAGAATATCTTCATATCTCCTAGCTTGAGGGGGTGTGAAAGAATTAGGGAAGTGCACAATTGTGCCATGAGGTGCAATTTACTTGATACGATAAAGTTAGTTGGAGTTGTTACAAGTTAGTTAAGGTTAGTTACAAGTTAGTTAAGGTTGTTAGAGGCTAGTTACAAGTTAGTTAATTCGTTGTAGAAAGTAATTAATAGTTAGTTAGTGCGGTTAGTGTTAGATGATTCTAGAGGCACAATTAGTTGTATATATATGTGGCATTGTATTGTATTCGTAATTGATTTGAATATACAAAAAATTTCCCCAAACTTCATTTTTACTCTTCTCTGCTTCTGCTTCTACTCATTTGCACGACCAACACCTCCTTGAACTCAACTAGTCAACAATGGTGGATTATGTCATCTGATCAACCAAGTTGCAGCTCAATGGAACAGTGAGGTTCAACAGCCTTAGCTACAAAAATCCGTCACGCTAAATAGTACGTAGCTGACATGATTTTTATTTAATTCGTCGTAAAATGGGATTAGAGACACATTTATGTTGTTTAGCTACACAAGTTATAGCAATTAAAATTTGTCACTAGTGTGTCGCTAAATAGCCTGACAGAATCTTTTATAATCCCTAGTAAAACAGGATTAGCGATAGATTTTTGCCACTTTTGTCGCTAATTCTTATTTTTTTTAGTGGGGATCGATGAATGTTATTAATAAATGTTGAAATTCTCTTGCTTTTTTTGTGGTCCGGCCCTTCTCCGGACCCCGCGCATAGCGGGAGCTTAGTGCACCGGGCTGCCCTTTTTTTTATGCTCGAGCAAGAGTGGGCAATCATCAATTTCACAAGCATTGCTTGTGAAGCCAATGAAGATAAGTAATGGAACAGGGAAAGAGAAGAGAATGGGAGTGAGGTGCATGGCTAGTTTTCCAGCAGATGATAGAGTCCCAGATATGGGAAAGAGGCAGCTAATGAATTTGCTTCTGTTGGGTGCTCTTTCACTCCCTTCTGCTGGCATGTTGGTTCCTTATGCTACCTTCTTTGCACCACTTGGGTTAGTTCTTATTCCCATCCTCCTTTAATTATGTAGAGTATATCCTTATTTTATTCCATAATAATATGTCAGTAACTATTTTTACAAGATTTTTCATTAATGCTTAGATTAGCTGTGTAATTACCTATTTAATAATGTGATTGTGTAAATATTTTTAATGCCGTCTGCATAGAACTTGGATTGTTTTCAATTTCTTATGCTTAAGGGGAAATATGTTGGATATGTTGCTAAGATATGACCTAACTTCTTGAGCATAGTATTCTTTTTCCCCGTCAATATTCCTTGAGTTAATCAGTACAAGAGATACACTCATACCTTGAAATATGTTAAAACTTTCCAAAATGATAAACACAGATTGTCCTTTTGCTCTCTTAATGATGGCATTGAGTATTTAACTATTTGAAGTGTTGTGACAAGGTCTACTCACAACACCTTTCTCCAAATTAGTACTAATATTTTAAGCCAGTGTGTGAATTTGGGTTGTTTTCTCCTGCATGTCTGCTCTATGCAAACATTACTATTCTACAATATGTTTGTCCGTTACCATTCGGACTTGGTTCCTTCAAAATGATTTCAATTCTCCAATTATTAGAAGTACTGTCAAATTCATCTTCAACTGTGATTCGATGTTTTCTACCTCTGTCCTGCCTCTATGTTTCTCACTAACTCGAGACAAATTTGCTCTACTTCCATTCACTTTTGTGTATATATTGTTGGTTACAATGATGCAGGAAACGAAAATAAGTAACTGCTAAGTATTACAACAAATTGAAATTACAGTTAACTTGAACAATAAACTGGAATTACAATAAACTGGAACAGTTTTTGGCATGCTGAGTCGAGTGTTTGCACTCTGTCTTTAAGACAATATTGCCCCGTATGTATCATTTCTACGTCCTGAACAATTGTCTCCCAAGATAAAACAACAAATGAACAAATGAGCAAAGGAAACTCAAGTGCTACCGTGAAGAATTTTGAGTAATGAAGTGATGCTGGAAGGTAGTAGGAAGAACTGATTTCATCAATGGTCCAAAGGGTCATTTATATAGTTGAAGGAGAGGCTTACCAACTTCCCACATAATTGTCTGTTGCTGACCAAGTAATGACAATTATGGAGGTAGTAATTCACCAAAATTAATGGTGAATTGATGTGCAACGGATTGACCATTAGGGAGAGTAATTCAGCCAAAATAAATGACTGAATTGAGTGCTGGTTGACGTTCCAGAAACCACAAAGTTCTCAGCCGAATTTGACTTTCTTGTAACTTCAGGGACCAAACTGTACATATAGCAAAGTTCTCTGCCGAATTTGACTTTCTGGAAACTTCAGGGACCAAATCCGTGACCCGTGACCCGACGGACGGGCGGGCGGCGGTGCGCGTGTGGGCTTTCCTCGAACCGAAGCACATCTAGGTCCTCCCTCCTTTAAACACATGGAATACCCCTTGGGGTCCCAAGCCAACCTTGAGACTTATAAACAAAACAATTCTTTCTTCCCCCACCGATGAGGGAGAATTGGTCTCAATATCACACTTTTCCATGCTTCAAACACTTCACTTCGTGGACCAATATCTCTTTCATTTCTCAACGAAATTTGACGATCGTTAGCCCTACGGTTATCTACTTAGTAGATTATGCACGTGTGAAGAACCGAATTCTCCTACATGCGGAACACTAGTGTTTAAGTCGTTAAATTTGGTCGGACGCAACTCCCGTCAAAGGAAATTTCCAACATATATGTTACTCGTTCTCCATGAGTCCTGATCTGTAACACATCCGAAATTGATCAATAGTGGAGGAGGTGGAAGTGGTGGTATCATCACCAAGGATGCCCTAGGGAATGATGTCGTCGCATCAAAGTGGCTCAAAACTCATGCACCTTGCAACTGAACCCTGACTCAAGGATTGAAGGTAATTGAACTTCAACTTCTCGACTCAACGCAAAGTGATCCAAAGAAATGCTTCATGAATTTTTAATTCTCTTCTTGGCTTTGAGTATTTATGTATAACACGGGTTTAAGATGAGCTTAAATGAAGCGACATGGTCAACAATGATACATATAGTTGATCCAACTTGTTGTTTTTTGCTTTGAATTTCTTGTGTTGTGATATCTTTTCTCATGAATTTTCTAGGGGGATCCTACTTACCTAGTTGTGGAGAATGATGGGACACTTGCAACCTATGGTATCAATGTTGTGTATACTCATTGAAAGAAATAATCCCTTGATTATTTTCATTAATTGAAAGGCTATATATACAAGTTACATAATAGGAGAATCCTATTTCTATTCTATTCCTAAAACCTTATTCTATACATCTATATGGTAATACACTAATTATGGCAATACAATACTAGTTATATTACAACCTTACCTAAACTAGGATACTAAATATTTACCATAAATTACACATAATTATGTATATTTAACATACCCCCGCAGTCATAGCGGGTGGTCTTCAAACGCTGAGATTGTCCCAAAAATCTTCAAAAAGGACCGAGGGAAGATCCTTTGTAAATATGTCGGCAATTTGATATCTCGATGGGACATGACATACGCGAACTTGACCACATGCAACCTTTTCACGGATAAAGTGAATGTCCATCTCGATATGTTTAGTGCGTTGGTGTTGAACCGGATTACCAGAAAGGTAGATGTCACTAATATTATCGCAATATACCAAGGTTGCCTACTGAATGGGACAATGAAGCTCAAAAGCAAATTATGTAACCAACATGATTTTAAGACCACATTAGCTACCCCTCTATATTCAGCCTCAACACTTGAGCGAGATAGAGTCGCCTGACGCTTTGCAGACCAGGAGACTAAGTTGTTGCCAAGGAACATACAGTAGCCAGACGTAGACCGTCTGGTGTCTGAACACCCACC
Organism: Anisodus tanguticus; assembly: GCA_034509755.1. NCBI lineage: Eukaryota > Viridiplantae > Streptophyta > Magnoliopsida > Solanales > Solanaceae > Anisodus > Anisodus tanguticus. The sequence goes on along the minus strand of CM067551.1, from coordinate 18,207,132 downwards.
CCAATCAACATCTGTGTATGAGACAAGTGTGGATGTCGATGAAGGATACAAATGCAACCTATAGTCCAGTGTACCCTGAATATACCGGATGATGCGTTTGAGTGCATTCATGCGCTCAATTTGGGGATCATGCATGAATAAACACACCTGCTGGACAACATACGTAATATCCGATCTGGTGAAGGTAAGATACCGAAGGACCCCTGCAAGACTGCGATAGCGGGTCGGATCCTCGTAAGGGACTCCGGCCGAGACACCAAGCTTGGGCTTGGTATCAACTGGAGTGGAAGTGGACTTACAGGATGACATCCCAGCCCTTTCGATGATCTCGGCGGCATACTTCCGTTGTGACAAGAACAACCCATCGAATGACAAGTGACAGCAATTCCCAAAAAATAACTCAAGGGCCCCAAGTCTTTCATAGCAAACTCGGAGCTGAGCATGGTCATGATGGAGTGGCGCAAGGAATAGGACGATGTAGTCAAGATAATATCGTCCACATATAACATAATGTAGGCTACGGATGAACTACGACGGTAGATGTAGGCTACAGTCATGATGGACCTGTTGTGAGTGAACCCAATAGTTGAAACATAGTCAGCAAACCTTGTATACCAGGCTCGTGAAGACTGGTTAAGCCCATAGAAGGACTTATTCAACAGACAAACATGATGAGGATAGTTGGGATCCCTGAATCCCATCGGTTGATGCATATAGACAGTTTCCTTGAGATTACCATGTAGGAAAGCATTTTTGACATCCAACTGATGAATCTTCGAAAGAGCCAAGCTAAGCACATTGTGAATGGTAGCTGGCTTGACCACCGGACTAAACATCTCCCCACAATCTATAACAACCTGGTGAGTCTTACCATCACTCACAAGCCGCGCTTTATGTCGAGCAAATGAACCATCTGAATTCTCCTTATGAGCAAAAATCCACATAGACCTGATAACATTAATACCATATGGACGGGGCACCAACTCCCACGTCTTATTATCAATAAGAACATTATATTCATCAGTCATAGCAATTTTCCAATTCGGATCGTTTAAGGCAGACACAGGATTACGGGGCAAGGGGGATTTGGAGAAATTAGAATGTAAATTAAAATGTTTTTTTGGTGTAACAATACCCCGCTGACTACGAGTGACTGGTCTATGACTCGAAGAAGAATTGAGTGGATGTCGGGAATTTGCTGGGCTCGGGATGGATGGCTACACAGCAGGCGGTGGCTCGCTAGCCCAACTCGGGAAGAACGATCAGTGGCGGAAACGAATCGGACCAATTCCAGTATTGGGCTGGACAGGCCCAATTGCTGAAACTGGCCCAGTGACAAAACTAGGCAGAGAGGACTGTGACGGGCCAGTGGGACCAGAAGGCAGTGGGCCCGCTGGAGAATTTTGGTTGCGGGAGATGTCCGAAAAATGCTGAATAATATACGGGGATATTTGTTCATCCAAAAAATTATATGAACTAGGCACGGGAGAATGACTTTTAGCAAATGGAAATTGGGATTCATAAAAATTACATGGCGATTAATGATGATTTTATTGGAGGATAAATCAAAGCATTTGTAGCCATGATGATTAGAAGGAAAACCCAAAAACACACATGGAGTAGTTCGGGCCTGAAGTTTGTTAATTGCGGTGGATGAAAATAACGGATAACATAAACACCAAAAAACCCGAAGATGAGAATAAGAAGGAATTTATTATATAAAATCTGAAGAGGGAAGAATATGTCAAACCTTTGGAAGGAGTTATGTTAAGTAGATATGTAGCCATTTGAAGAGCGTGATGCCAAAAATATTGGGGTACGGAAGCATGCATTAATAGAGTGCGGATAATGTTATTTATGGAACGAATTTTACGTTCGGCTTTCCCATTTTGTGAGATTTATGGGGACAAGAAAAACAAAAATTTATCCCATTAGTAGCACAAAATTTTTGAAATACCCCATTGTCATACTCTTTTCCATTATCACACTGAATATTTTTTATTTCACGGTCGAATTGGGCTCTGATGAATGCTCTAAATTTTAGGAAGATGGAAAAAATTTGAGATTTCTTCGCTATTGGAAATGTCCATAAAAAATTAGAATAATCATCCAAAAAAAGAACATAATACCGATGACCCATAGAACTAGGAACATGAGACGTCCATAAGTCGCTATGAATAATATCAAATGGCATTAAAGTATGAGATTTTGAGTTTACATAAGGCAACTTAACAAATTTTCCTAAAGAACAAGATTGACAAATTGGAATACGACTCGTACCCTTACATGAAATAAAACTATTTTTATCTAAAGCTGACAAAATAGAGGACCCCGGATGACCAAGACGAGCATGCCACAAGAAAGGAGAGATGGCTGCAAAAACTCATGGCAGGGTTTGACTCGATGGATCGGGACTGGGTGTGATAGGATAAAGATCTCCCCTACTATCACACCTCATGAGAGGACTCTCCGTCTTGAAATCCTTTACAGAGAAACCAAATGGATCAAATTCAATAGAAACTGAATTGTTAATAGTGAATTTACGGACAGAGACTAAGTTTTTAATCAATTTGGGGGCGTGTAGGGTATTTTTCAAGATAAGAGGGGGATGAGGGGGAGACAATGTTTTATGACCATAACCATAAATTGGAACAGAATTGCCATTACCAACAATTATACCGTGAGGGTTGCTCAAATTGGAATAAGATGAGAGAATACCTGAATCGAATGTCATGTGGGTATTGGCACCGGTGTCCATATACCAATTCGGGTCTGGTTGAGTCAAACCCAATGTGTGCATCGTGGCCTCGATATCTGTCCGAGTGGGGCCTGCTGCGTGATGGGCTTGCGGGGGTCGAGGCCCAAGCACCCCTGCTTGCTGTCTCGGCCCAGACTACCGTTGGCCATAACTAGACCAGGCCGAATTAGGCACCGGATCGCCGCCGGGCTTGCCATCGCCACCGGGCTGGCCATCGCTCTCGGGCCTGGCCACCGCCGCCGGGAGGTAACCGGCCGGGCCCAAAGCTGCTGTGTGGGGCCCATCGCCATCGCATGGGGGCCCACCGTGGGCCCAGAAGAATCTTCTGCTGCGCCGACCGACCACCGCGAGGACCCCCACTGCCACCACCATTCTGCCGGCTGCCGCCGTTGTTGCCGTCGTGATTTTTGCCATTTTTCTTATTTCCACCCTTTTTGCCGCCATCGTTGTTGCGGTTTTGGCTCGAGTTGTTGGAACCGATAAGATATACCGTGGACTCGGTCATCATGACTATAGGACTAGTACCGGTAGCCGCTCGTTTCGCTATGCCTGCTTCTTCTAGTGTAAGCGTAGAACGCGCCTGATAAAATTACGAAAGCGGATTGCTTTGTCGAAGAAGCGTTCCCACACCACTATAGGCCTCGGAGAGGCCAGAAACCATTTGGAGGACCAAACGATCGTTCGAAACTAGCGCGCCAACGTTGCGAAGTTGGTCCGTCAATTCCATTAATCTTTTGCAATAAGCCGAAACATTAGGGAAATCTTCCATATTTACGTGGGAGAAATCCTGCTCAAGGGTAACGGCTCTAGAATTTTGATTATCTTGGAATATATCACGCAGTCTATCCCAAGTCGCCTGTGCCGTAGCGTCAGGCTCAATAATTGTTTGCAAAAGGTCGGTAGATATTGTGGAATATATCCACTGAAGGACGGTAGCATCAATAGTCGTCCACAACTTAGGATCATCCTCGCATTTTGGCACCTCCGTATCCTTAGGAGCCGCGGGGATTATGTGATGGATGACTTGATGCGATCGTGTGTGAATTTTGAACAGTTCGGCCCACGTTGCATATTGGACGTTTTCTATTTCAAGAACGAGAGGAATGTTATTCTTGATGTTAGAAACTGTAAGGGCCGGATGAAACATGTTCTGGGATGTAGACATATTGATAGAACAATATGTGATTGAGGAATTAGGGAGAAAATTTTGGGAAGAAAAGAGGTCCCGTCGGCACACAAACCGAGAGCAAAACGTCTCGGAAGTGGAGGGAAGTCGACGGAAAATTTAGGAGAGTAGAGAGAGGATTTTAAGACCTAGACTCTTGATACCATGAAAGAAATAATCCCTTGATTATTTTCATTAATTGAAAGGCCATATATACAAGTTACATAATAGGAGAATCTTATTCCTATTCTATTCCTAAAACCTTATTCTATACCTCTATGGTAAGACACTAATTATGGTAATACAATACTAATTATATTACAACCTTACCTAAACTAGGATACTAAATATTTACCATAAATTACACATAATTATGTATATTTAACACTCATCTTGGTTGTGTGGTGCCATTTAATACTGCCGAGAACAAGTTCATTTGCCCCTGCCATGGATCTCAATACAATAACCAAGGAAGAGTTGTTAGAGGACCTGCTCCTTTGGTAAGTTAAGCAACCAGTATTTGGTACTAGTACCTTATTTTGTTCTTTTATCATTAAGGCATAAAAACAGTTTATGAACCTTCATAATTAACAATTGCCTTCGGCCTAAAAGCAAAGCAAGAGATACACGATGGGTGTATTACGTATAAATAAGATATACTATCTATGAGTCCACTTTTCAAGTGATAAGAGACCCTCACATAAGTTACGTTGGTTACTCGACACATAAAATATAATTTCTCGAAAGAAAGGGCGAAATCCATCATTATGTGTTTTTCTTTGAAATAGATGGCATAAGCAGTCATTTTTGTCGGTGTATATAACTTAAAATGTTGTATAACTTGCAACTAATGTTCACCTTGGAACAGTCTTTGGCATTGGCTCATGCTGATATTGATGATGGAAAGGTAGTGTTTGTTCCATGGGTTGAGACAGACTTCAGAACTGGTGAAGCTCCATGGTGGGCTTAGATCCCTCTTAACCATTATTTGTTCCTGCAGTATCTTGTTATATTTTTGTATCATAGTGCTTCTCCATTAATTATTCGTGAAGAAAAATAAATGTTAGTTTTATGCTGTAAGCATCGAAACATGTCCCTTTTACATTCCCCTAATGACCTTTTTTTTTTCTGGGATAAATTTGTTTCAATTGTTCATATATATCATTCAAATTTCATTTATAACATGTCCTTGTGAATAGAAGTTTAGAACTCCTATGTGATCTGCCATTTTATTTTCTGAAAGACGTCCGATCCAATCGTTCTCCTGTGATGTATTTCCATATAATGTGTTGCAAACGGGGTAAAGTGGCCAGTATGAAATTGATCGTGGTGCGCACTTAGATTAGAAATGATTGACCGAAAGAAGATTTTATGTTTGGTTGGGACAGTAAAGAAGAGGAAATAGAGGAGCAGAAATAAATGTGAATTCCTAAAACTCATTGATGTGTTTGATAGAAAAAGTAAAAATACGAGGCTCAAGAACTCCTACTTGGTTCTTAGTCGTTCTGATTCTGGATTAATTTCCCCATGGTTAATAAATTTACTTTTTTGTTTTCTATAAAAAGAAAGTTACAAAACTATTTTTTGTAACAGTAAGATCACTTAACTAACTATTGGTAATAATAAAGTCACAAAACTAGTTTTTGTAAAAGTAAAGCCACTAAACTATGTGTTAGTTATCTCCATAAAATACAAATTATCGCGCAGTCAAATTTCTAGAGCGGAAAAATGACAAGTCATCGCCAAATCATCATTTTGCCACTACATACATGCTACTCGAGATTTCTTTTTGTTAAAAATGTCACATTGTCATAACCTATATTTTAAATATAAAGAGCTAATAAAACATTAAATTAAAAGTAACGAAAAAGAAATATAAGTTGCTGCAAATTATATATGCAAATCTGAAAGAGCTACCAGAACACATTTTTCATCATCACCGATAGCCTACTACAAGTGTTGGTATACATGATATACAATAGTAAACGTAGCCTATAATTACGGAAATTAAATATACATTTTCCTAATACAAGACTACTACCATAATTACACATGTACAAGATCTCTAATAATATCAAGGAATATACGTAGTATTTTAGGAATATACAAAGTATATTCTATCACACTCCCGCAGTCATAGCGGGCGGTTGTCGTACGCTGAAACTGTCCCTAAAATATTCAAACAGAACTAAGGGAAGACCTTTAGTAAAGATGTCAACAATTTGGTACCGTGAATGAACATGCAAGACAAGTACTTGTCCACGAGCTGCCTTTTCGCGAACAAACTGAATATCCATCTCGATATGTTTAGTGCGCTGATGTTGGACAGGACTCTCAGAGAGATATATCGCAGTAATATTATCACAATATACCAAAGTAGCTTTTTGAATGGGATAGTGAAGCTCCAAGAGAAGATTATGCAGCCAACAGGACTCAGACACCACATTGGCAACTCCTCGACACTCGGCCTCCGCACTGGAATGCAATAAAGTAGCCTGGCATTTAGCCGACCAAGAGACCAAGTTATCACTAAGAAATATACAATAACCAGATGTCGAGCGTCTGGTATCTGGACATCCACCCCAATCAACATGTGTATAAAACATGAGAGTATATACGGAGGATGGATATAGGTGTAAACCATAATCAAGAGTGCCCTGAATGTAACACATAATACGTTTGAGAGCGTACATGTGTTCTTCCCTCGGATCATGCATAAATAAACAGACCTGCTGCACTGCATAAGTAATATCAGGCCTTGTGAACGCAAGATACTGAAGAGCCCTTGCAAGACTGCGAGAGTGGGAGGGATCCTCGTAGGGTGTGCTAGAATTAGCACTCAGTTTCAGTTTGGTGTCAACCGGAGTAGGAGATGACTTATAGGATGACATGTCAGCCCGTTCCATAATCTCAGCTGCATACTTCCTCTGGATAGAAATAGACCGCATGCATAACGAGTTACAGCTATACCCAAAAAATAACTCAAAGGCCCCAAGTCTTTCATAGCAAATTTGGAGCTCAGAAGAGATATGATAGACTTGCGCAATTTATTAGAGGAGGCAGTCAATATAATATCATCCACATATAACAGAATGTATGCCAGAGAAATACCGCGATGGTAGATGAACAGAGGAATAATCAGACCTGATATGAAAAAACCCAATAGTAGTCACATAAGCTGCAAACCTTTTTGTACCAGGCCCGAGGGGCCTGTTTTAACCCATACAATGACTTCTTCAGCAAGCATACATGATTAGGATGATTAGGGTCCCTAAAATCCAAGGGCTGATGCATATATACAGTCTCATTGAGATCACCGTGTAGGAACACATTTTTCACGTTCAACTGATGAATGGGCCATGCTTTTGAGAGAGGCTGACTGAGAACAGTGCGAATAGTTGTCGGTTTGACCACCAGACTAAATGTCTCTCCACAATCCATTCCAACCTGTTGAGTTTTGCCATCACCTACAAAACGAGTCTTATGTCTCTCAAAACAACCATTAGATTTTTTCTTATGAGTAAAAATCCATATAGAACGAATCACATTAATACCATGCGGACGGAGCACCAACTCCCACATCTTATTTTCAATAAGAACATTGTATTCATCATCTATTACCATTTTCTAATTTGGGTCACGAAGGGAAGACACCGGGTTACGTAATAGGGTTGATTTAGTGACATTATAGTTGAGATTAAAATGTTATTTTGGTCTAAAGATACCACATTGGATACGAATAATGGGCCCCTGACTCAGAATAGAAGTGGGCCAGACCTGGGTCGGTGTATGGACGTCGGAACTGACTGGACCGAGAGGCAGGTCACGGGTTGGGCCAGCAGGCAGTGGACCTGCTGGCCGAAAATATTGGGTGACGGAAACTGGGCCAGCAGGCAGTTGGCATGCTGGTTGGGACTCAACGGACGAGTGATTTGGGCCAGCAGATAGTGGGCCTGCTGGCTGAAATTAATCATGGGAAGGGTCTGGGCCAGTAGGCATTGGGTCTGCCGGTGTCTACTAGTCCAAATCCTGAGATGTGGGCATGACCAAATGGTGGACCACATACGGTGAGAGCCCATCATCCAGAAAATTATAAGAATTAGACACGGAATCATGCAACTTAGCAAACGGAAATTGGGTTTCATCAAATATGACATAGCGACTAATGATGATTTTATTAGAGGATAAATCATAACATTTGTAACCACGATGATTAGACGGATAACCTAAAAATGCACAAGCGGTAGAGCGGACTTGTAGTTTGTTTATTGTAGTGGAGGGAAAGAGAGGATAACATAAACACCCAAACACCCTAAGATGAGAATACGACGGATCTTTGTGATAAAGAATTTTGAGTGGAGATTGGTATGCTAATTCTTTACTAGGGAGTATGTTAGGAAGGTAAGTGGCCATTTGTAATGCATAATGCCAAGATGAAGGTGGTAATGAAGCATGAGCTAGTAATTTCCGAACAATATTATTAATGGTGTGTATTTTTCGCTCGGCTTTCCCATTTTGTGAGATGTATGTGGATAAAAAAACCGAAAAGATATACCATTAACCTTACAAAATTCTCTAAACGGCCTATTATCAAATTCCCATCCATTATCACATTGAATGTTTTTAATTTTCCGTTCAAATTGGGTACGGATGAATGCTCTAAATGATAGGAATGTGGAATACACTTGAGACTTTTTAGATAACGGAAAGGTGCACAAAAATTAGAATAATCATTCAAAAATAACACATAATAACGGTGGCCCAAAAAGCTCAAAACGGGAGATGTCCACAAATCACTATGAATAATATCAAATGGCAACATAATACTAGAATTGGAGTCAACAAACGGTAATTTAACATGTTTCTCAAGCGGACAAGAAGGACAAACATTAGTACTACGCGTACTATTGCACTTAATAAAATTATTATTTTTAGAGATGAAAGAACATACGCCCCCGGATGACCCAAACGCGCATGCCATAAGGAAGGTGCTAAAGCGACAAACGTTGACGGTGTGGCTTGTTTAGTTGTGGTGGTAGTGGTGATGAGATAAAGCTCGCCCAGACTATCACATCTTCTTAGAGGTATCCCCGTTGAAAAACCCTTCACAAAAAATCCAAAAGGGTCAAAGTCAACAGAAACTCAATTATCAGTAGTAAATTTTTGAACAGACACCAAATTTTTAATTAATTTAGGAGCATGAAGGACATTTTTCAAGGCTATAGGTGGGTTCGGAGGAGGTAAATTTATGTGACCATAACTACGAATTGGAATTGAATAACCATTACCAATAATTATGCCACATTTTTTGCTCAAATTAAAATAAGACGAGAGATTACCTGGTCCTGATGTCACATGAGAAGTAGCACCGGTGTCCATGTACCAGTTTCCATCCAGAGGTTTTAATCGAAGTGTATGCATCGCTGCCTCGATATCCGTATGGGTTGGGGCTGCGGGCCTACAGCAGCGAAGGCCTACGAGGCCGAGGCCCAAGCAGGCCAGCCTGTTGCCAGGCTTGGTTCTGCCGAGCCTGATGTTGATTTCTATTGGGCCTGACCCAAAATTGAAGAGCCGGATAAAGTGGAGTGGGCCACTGCCCACTGGCCCAGTCCCACGGCCATGGTCCACTGGCCCAGTCCCATGGCCATGGTCCACTAGCCCAAGGTTGCGGCCAGTGGTGCTGCGGCCCAGGCCCTTAATGGCCACTGCCAACACCCCGTCCTTTGCCACTACCACTGCCGCCGCCATCGCGGTTCCCATCGTTGCCACCGCGGTTTTTGCCACCATTTTTCTGATTTTGGCCCTTTTTGCCGCCACCATTGTTACGGTTTTGGCTCGAATTTTCAAAAAATAGTGAGGGTCATCGGTGTTGGCCACTATCATGGCGGAATTGACTCATGTTGCCGCCTTTTTAGCCAACCCAATTTTTCTAAGGTGAGCATGAAACATGTTTGGTAGAACGGCAGGAGAGGATTGCTTTGACGAATAAGAGTTTTAACTCCATTATACGCCTCAGAGAGGCCTGCAACCATCTGAAGAACGAGACGATCATTTGTGACGGGCACACCGACATTCTTGAGTTGATTCGACAACTCCGTGAGCCTTTGACAATAGGCGGAGGCATTCGGAAAATCCTCTATATTAATGTGAGAGAATTCCTGCTAATGGGTAACGACACGAATTTTTTTTTATCTTGGAATATACACGCAACCTATTCCAAGCTTCCATTATCGTGGCGTCGGGTTCAATAATTATTTGTAAGAGGTCCGTAGAGATGGTGGAATAAATCCATTGGAGGACTGTAGCATCAAGAGTTGCCCACAATTTGATTTCATCATCTGTGGAAGGCACATTCTCCTTGCCATTTCCCGGTTTGATGATGTGATGGAGGACTCTATTAGACCTTGTGTGAATTTTAAATAGTTCTGCCCAGGTCACGTATTGAACGTTTTTCATCTCAATAACGATAGGGATATTGTTCTTGATATTGGAGACTGCAAGAGCAGGATGAAAGGTATTCTTTGTGGTAGACATGATGGAAGAACAAGAAAAGAATTAGTGATTCTGAAAAATTTGAAGGGATGGGGGTCGGCCGTCGGTTGAGATTAGGGTTCGAGTAGGGCGGCGGAAGGAGTATATTTTTGGAGAAGGAAAAGTTTGCCCTAGACTTCTGATATCATAAAAGAGAATAATTTGTTGATTATTTTCATTAATGTAAAGGGTTTATATACATGATATACAATAATAAATCTAGCCTATAATTACGGAAATCAAATATACATTTTTCTAATATAAGACTAGTACCATAATTACACATGTAAAAGATTTCTAATAATATCAGGAAATATACATGGTATTTTAGAAATATACTACATATATTCTATCATGAATAACTAACACCAATTAACATGTCCACAACATTATTGCAATTATGTGAATAAGTAATGATGAAGCAAGATGAATCCCAAAAAAGGTTAGAGTAATAGTAACCTATTAATCTTGTAAAAGAGCTAGCATCGTTAGTTCCGTTAGCTAGGTTCCAAAATTTGGTCTCATCTGCATGGACAATGCCACAAGGCCTATTGCTCCGAAGATCAACAACGCGTGGCAAAGGAAAAGTTCATCCAAAACTAAATAGCTAGCCATGAACCCATCTCTTCCAATTAATGGCCCAGTAATGGCTCTAACTGCTTCTTCCTCTCCGCCATGCGCCACCAGCAATAATGACAATTCACCATCAGTCACTAGCAGCAATATTATTATGGGCGTTGAGTACAAAAAAGGTGTGAAGTACTTAGTCGACAACTCAAAGGACATGAAAATGCTGCCTCCCGAGTTTGTTTTGCCATTGCCAGAATCTGAAAGGCCATCATTGGTGATCCATGGTTGTATCCCTCTTATAGATTTGAGTGGCCTCAATGGAACTGTTGAGCAAAGACTATCAACTATACATGCCATTAGTTCTGCCAGTGCTGAATGGGGATTTTTTAGGGTATGTTACCTTTCCATACTCTTTCTCTTTTCTCTTTTGAGGTTAACATATAAGTTATTGAAGCCACTAGATAAAATTGGTCAACCTACAATAATAAATTATTTTTCATATCAAGCACACGCTAACCTGGAAATAGAGTGAGAAGACGTCAGCTCACACTTATTAAAAAGTTAAATTAAACTAGTATTGCTATGCCTTTGTTTACAAGTTCATATGGTGATATAACTTTGTCTCACATGTGATGCAATTACTTTTTGGAGAGTTTAGAATTTCTAATCGCAATTTTTGTATATTACGTATATTACTTTTTCTATGTAATATTTATATATGTAAATTTGAAGATTCAATGTTACAACTAACAGAGTAATTAGATATTTTGACCGCCATACTTAGCATCGTGTCACATAAATAGGGACAAACAAAAGTATATTGATTTAGTGTTCAACAAAAATAATTTGTTTGAACTGATAAACCAAATTTGTTTTTCTGGTCATCTTAGTTATTTAATTTGTCCTCCGTTTCTTTTAATTCATTTTCCTTGGAATAGGGGTGGGCATGGTATGGTAGATACAGACTACCATACCGAAATCAAAATTTCCTATACCGTGGTTTTGATATTATGATATTTGGTACGGTATTTGGTATGTATTTAAAAAAAAATTAGTATTCGGTACGATATTTGGAATTTATTAAAGGAATACCGAAATACCGTATCGAAGTATATAGTTGCATATACCATTCATATATATTAGTATCATAATGTAACAAGTATATAAACTAGTTGTATTACAAAACTAATTGTTTAGGCGTATGAATTTTGACTAATTTATCTTGATATATTGATCAATTGTCCTTTTTGTGTAATTGATTTACTAAGGGAATTGCTTATACTTTCTTTTAAATATTTTTACATATGTAAGGTGTTAGTATGATATAAATGAGATATTTCTTGAATAGCCGAAGTCATAATTTTCTATTATATGAGTGTAAGTAAGTCAGAGGGAAACAAACTATGATTACTGATTTACCGTACCATAAAATATCGAAACCGAACTTAAAAATACCGAATCATACTGAATTAATTTGGTATGGTAATGGTATCGTATTTTTAAAAACCAAAAACCGTAATTACCGTATCGAAGTTTCAAATACTGTAACATACCATACCATGATCACCCCTACCTTGGACGTCAGGTATATCTCATTGTTATTATAATCAAATCTTTTATTAAAAATAAATGCTTGTTAAATTCACAGGTGACTAATCATGGTATAAAGATCTCTATCATGGATGAAATGCTTAAAGTCATAGAAGAATTTTTCGGCCTACCAGTAGAAGAGAAAATGAGATATGCTTCAGAAAATGTGATGGATCCAGTAAGATACGGAACAAGCTTGAACACTAGCAGAAAGCATGCCCTCCATTGGAGGGACTTTCTGAGGCACTATGGCGGTCCAGTTCCTCATAGCTACCACCTTTGGCCAGATAATCCCTCTAGCTACAGGTAATTATCATCATGATTAACTTTTTCCCACTAAGTCGCTGTAGTATAGTGGTAAGCATTCCCGCTTATGGGCAACGGCGCAGTAAAATTTTACCGAAAATAGCTTCTCTACTCCATAAATGTGGAATTATTTTTTATTGGGCTTTGGTTCATTGCCACTAAAGTTAGATACAAAAGATACTATTTGAATATTTATTTATTTTTAAAACCAAAAATAATTTATTACAATTATCTTCTTGAATGCTTGACCTTTATAGGTTTTTTAGAACAAAACAAGGCTAGTTTTAATCCATGGATAAATTATCCATGGGGTGGTGGTGGTAAAAAATGAGAGCAGTTCCTCTCCAGTACTTCGTCCTTCCACTTTGTCCAATACACTGCTAGTTTTATGACACATGTCCAATTAATGATCCAAGGGTCACCATTAATTTAATTAAAATAATCTCTTAAACCATGGTTAAGACACAATGAACTTATGGATGAGCAGAGACTACCGAAAATATTGCTAGAGCTTTATGTTTGATTGGAAAGAGATTATCTTACCATAAATAGAGTTCACAAAATATTGCTGGGTTCAAACAGAATGAGATAAATTTACTTCTCTGTCGTTCTTTGTTGGCAACCAAGAATGAAGAATAAACTCATTTCATGGCCAGACTTCTTAAAAACTTTTCATGGTAAGATAATCTCTTTCCAATCTAAAATAAAGCTCTAGCAATATTTTCGGTAGTCTCTGCTCATCCGTAAGTTCATTGAGTCTTAACCATGGTTTAAGAGATTATTTTAATTAAATTAATGGTGACCCTTGAATGATTAATTGGACAGGTGTCATAAAACTAGCAGTGTACTGGACAAAATGAACGGATGAAGTAATGGAGAGGAGCTGGGTTTGTAAAGATAATACACCCTTTGATGAATTAAGTAATCCAGGTATTAGTTATACATATCCCAAAATATCAACCAAACATGGTACAAAATAATAACACATATAATACCATGAGCTAATACTAGCTATCAGATTAAGTTAATATACAAAAAACATTTATAGTAACCTAAAAAGTTTTAATAGCCTGCTATAATCGGTTATATTGAGCTAATCAAGGTGTACAAAAATTTCTCACTATCAAATATGTATAACATAAACTCTTTATATTGGTTCAACTCATTGTTCACCTTGGCTGTTAAGTTGAAAATTGCTTTTATTATGTTGCATCCTTCTATAGCTGATGGGATTTCCTTCCTCTTACATGCACAATCTTGGAAAGTTAAAACAATAAAAAATTAATTGATTTTATATATTTTTAACTATTAAAGGTGTAACGAGTTCTTTTGGTGTAGTTACTATGTAAACTTTATTCAAAATGACCCATTTTAAAGAAAAAATTAGATGATTTGTCCTTTGCTCCTAGAACCTTATTACTCCAAATCTTTTTGGAGTGAAGAGAGTTCTATTCCCTTTAGTGATAAATTTAATCAATTGGTACTTGTATGTGAAGGCACGTTGCAAAGGAGTACTTAAAGGAAGTTTGGCAACTTGCGATAAAAATATTTGGTGCAATATCCGAAGGATTAGGCCTAGATCCAAAATACATAGAGAGGTCACTTGGAGAAGGGACTCAAATCATAGCTGCAAATTGTTATCCACCATGTCCTGAGCCAAACAAGACATTGGGACTTGCTGCACATTCAGATCATGGTGGTCTCACTATTTTGATGGACAATGGCATTGGCTTGCAAATTAAACACAATCAAACATGGTTTGCTGTTCCTCATATCCCTGGCACTTTCGTCGTCAACCTAGGAGATTATTTGGAGGTTAGTGTCATATAATTGCTTTAAATTTAACTTATATACTTTGATAGTATCGTAATAAGGAGTGCTAAATAGAAGGATATGGTTGGGGTGGTTAAAATTCGGTAAGTTAATAATTGGTCGGATTATTAATCCAATCATGACCCGTCAAAAGGTTGGTTGGACTGAGATGGACTGGTCAAGAAGGCTAAAGAATAGTTACAACCTAACTAGTCCATTCTTATTATGTTTCAATTTCTTTTTGTTTTCTTATAATTTATTTAATTAAAAAAAATTTTTTTCTTTGTTTTGACTATATATAACTTGGGCTAATATATTTAGCCTAAATCTACCAAACTATTAGATTAATTAAATTGAGCAGGTCAAAATGACTGAGTTAATAAATGAGTGGGTTATTAACCCTCTCAAATTTGGACAGATTGAGCAAATCATGTTTTCATGGACTAATTTTTCACCCCTAACAATAATTATTAATTATTATATGATTTATATATTTTAACTTGTTATAGTATACTTTATTGTTAGGATATTAATTTATATATTATAAGCATCTTCCTTTTAGAAACTTTTTTTTTTTCAAATCTCAGTTACTAACATGAAAACATTTTTTCCAGATACTGAGTAACGGGAGATACAAGAGCGTAGAGCATCGAGCAGTAGTCAGTGCGGATAAGACGAGGATCTCTGTAGCCGTGGGCCAGGGCCCAGAAATGACAGCTATAGTTCAGCCTGCAGGCCCACTCCTCAAAGAGAAGAGTGAAAGCAAGTATCGGCCCATTGTGTACAAGGATTATATTAGAGGCCAACAAAGCACTATTAAGAGAGGGAAAACTGCCTTGCATGAGATAATGACTTCCACAGACAACAAAATAGACGATTAAATTTGAGTAGGAGTTTCAAGGGGGTTCATTTGAATTTAGACGGGTCAAAATAAATTGAATTAATAAATGAACTGGCTTTACTTGAACTGATATGAGTTTGTGAAAATGAGGTAATAAATGAACGGGCTTTACTTGAGCTGATATGAGTTTGTCAAAATGAGGTAAAATATGGATTATAGCCCGACCTGGCCATGCTCTTACCAAATTTTAACTAGGAACTATTTGTCCTATGCTAGCCTTGTCTTGAAATGACCTTTAGCATGTAGTTTTAATGAATTTCCTTATTACAAAATAAATAAATAAAAAGTGATTGATGCCCATAGGATACATTCAGTTTTTATTGGAAGTAAAAGAAAAAAAGGGGAACCATGCAACTATTTTATTTTTTATTTTTCATCTGATGTTCGGTATTCATATATATGGAAAAGCGCTCCCTATCAAGGCTTTTTCTATACTTAGGATTCGAACCTGAGACCTCTACTTAAGAAAGAAGTAGCCCCTATCTACTACACCACAACCTTTGATGGTCATGCTAGAACATGATCTGATAATACATGACTCCAGAACTATCGCTTGGGGTTTAAATTATTAGAATGACGTACCACTCGAAGAATATGTTGTTATTTGCTTATATACGAAATAAAGTGTAGAATAACATATATGTGTAATATATTTGCAGAGACGGATTTAGGTTTTGAAGTTTATAGGTTCCTAAAATAATCTTAAATTAACATAGAATAATAATTGATCCATAATTAATCATTTATAAATATTTTGTTGATATTTTAATACAAATACAGGGTATGAATAGAAGTTACTGAATATTGTGAACTCGTAACTTAAGGGCTAGATCTCCTCCCGTGCATAGGTTGGAACTGAAAGTATGTATGTCCTAGAAACAATCATTATTAGGGACAAATGTACTTGAACATATTCGTATTATTAATAAGATTAATATATTTATGGCATTTGCAATTATTGAATTATTATTTGATTGTTTGTAATTATTCATTAATTTGCATCCCTTAAGCTTAAGTTGTCATTAATAGAGTGATATATTGATGATAGAGCGTAAATCTAAAATAGCCTCGACTAATGATAATCGAGAATGTGATATCGATGATATGTTATAAGTCGACATGTGGTATGCATCACATTCTTAGTGAATGTTGTATATTTCACCTGCAACTAGTAATGGTAATTGGTGATGGACACATGGATACTTTTGGAAAGTATTGGTATACCCTGTTGATATACTATTTGTTATACATGTCTAGAGTATCGGGATTGGGTCGGGTCGGGTCGGGATCCCGGCGTTTTTTTTTTTGCACTTAATTTAAAAAATAACATATATATAAAAAAACTCAATAATTAAATAAGACAAGATAGTGTAATAAAAACATCACAATGCTCTTTTTGTGCCTCTTATATTATTTAATAGACATATGATTTTTTTGTAATACAAATACAATTGTCAAAATTGCAACTTTGTGGTGTTGTTCAAAAGTTGCAAATTACATAGTAAAACTGCAATTAAAAAATTACATTCTGAAAAAAACCTGTTCTAGTTTCTTGATAATTTCCTGCGGTTCTTCGGTTGGAATTGGTATTTGTTGGTCAAATTGCTCCACGTCGCTTCCACCACCTTCGGATAAGATTTCGTTGTAGTTTTCGTCTTCTTCGTTGATCTCCGGTTGACCGCACCTTCTCCGCTCCGCTCGTATCCAATCTCTGAATAATACTACAATCTCCAAGCTGTCTTCGGCTAATGAGTATATGTGCTCTCCTATTTGATATCTGACGGCAGAAAAAGCGCTTTCAGACGCCGTTGATGACGCTTGAATGTTCAAAACATCTCGGGCCATCATTGAAAGTATCGGAAATAACTTCTCATTCCCCCTCCAGTATTTCCGCAAGTCTTCACGTCCTTCTTTATTGAGAACTGCTTGGTACGGTACAGAACCCTGCAAAACAAAAATATCGAACTCGCTAATTTGGTTAGTAACGGTACGGCCGCACATTCTATTTCTGAGACTTTCAATACTAGCCGCAAAAATAACATGTCTTTTGTGAGGTTGTGTTGAAAAAGAAGAAGATGGTATGAAAATCGGTAGGTTACTAGCAATTTCTTGTTGGTAAAACCTATATACTTTTTTGCATTGGTCTTCTACGCTAGACAACACTTCTTCATTAGTTTGTTCAATAGGTGGTGGGTGATTTGAATTTTTGGGACTTGGAGGTGGTAGTACTTCTATACAATCGTAAATAGTTTCAATAAGTGATTTAGTACCGTCTATTTTAATAGTCAGATTTAATACATCACCAATAATATAAATAGTGGGAATAGGAATAAATTATTTTTTTATTTTGATAAACATTTTTAATAGCTGCCATATACGCTGGTTTTTCCATATATTCACTAAGTAATAAAAATATTAGAGCTATATAAAACAACATAGTTGAAATAGTAGGATAATATATACCGAAAAAATCTTTTGTTGCTTGAAAACATTTCTCTAAAAATACAATAAGTTCGGAAATTTTTACCCAATCGCTATCTACAACCATATCAGCTGGATTTTGATTATTTAAAAATAAAGTTATATGTTTTCTATAGTCATAAGCAACAAGTAGTTGCTATTATAAAGAATTTTACCTTGTGGGTACTTCTTCTGGAATTTTTCTATAAGGTAGTTGGCAATCGTGACAAGTTTTTTTATATTCTTTTTTTCGTTGTATTCTATTATTTTTAAAAATAAAGTTTATAGCAAATTGTATTTTACTAAGAATGTCTTCAAAAAGTGATAGACCATCATTTACAATTAAGTTATATATATGACACGCACATTTTATATGAAAAATGATCTGGAAAAGATAGAATTAAACTATTTTTTAAAATTGTAATAGCGTAATTGTTAGAAGAAGCGTTATCTAATGTAATAGTCATAATTTTATCAGTTATTCCGTAATAATCGCACACTTGATAAATATTTTCTGCAATAAAAGTAACAGTGTGCCTATCATCTATATATCTATATGCTAAGATACGTTTTTGCATAGACCATTTATAATCTATCCAATGATAGGTTACCGTTAAATAATCATGGCCATTAGTACTACGGCCTATATCAGAAGTGATAGTCACTTTGTCATTAAAATGATATAATGAATAACGTAAATACTGTTGATATTCATGTGCGAATTTAAATACATCTCTCTTAACAGTTGATCTAGGAAAACCGTTAAAAGCAGGATTATACATATTTCTAATGTAATGAATAAAACCGGGAGATGAAGGAAATGAAAAAGGCAAACCCTCCACAACAACTAATTTTGCTATTGCTTCCCTATCTCTATGTTTATTGTATTTAGGGCCTACAATTCCCCCCGTCATAGGGTTAATTTGACCTTGTACTTGGTCCGGGACAGTATCAGTATGTGAACCTTGTCCCGATGGGGCGGACGTTTGCGCACCCGATTTTGAAGCCTTGTATTGGGCATACCTAGCTGGATGAGCCCTTGCTACGTGTCTCATTAAACCCCCCGTCCCACCGTGACCTCTTCCAGTTTTAAATTTTAAAATATCTTTACAAATTTTACATCTAGCTACTTGATTCTCTACGTCCCTATCAAAAAATGTTCATGCATCTTATTTTAATGATCGTTTTGCTGGACCTCATCTCATACTAGGGGGAATAAGAGTCATTTCAGTTGAAGGTGCACTAGTGGGTGTGTTGTCATCTACATTAGTGGGTGTATCATCTAGATTATCGTCTAAATTAAAGTCTTCTAGAGTTTCAGAAAATAGCTCCTCGTCTAAATCTAATGGTATTGTAGGAAAATATTCAGTATCAACAAAATCATCATGTGTAGGAATATGATTCTGTCTAGAAATAGGACCCTTGCCCTTGTTGCCCCTACTAGAAGAATCATGACCCCTACCCGTAAGCATACGTTTAAATCCTTTCATTATAAATTTATAATTATAATAATAAATAATTAAAGTAAATAAAATTAAGTGCACTAAATAAATTAAACAGACAATAATAACTTAATGAAGGAACAAATGTACCAAACGCCTACGTAACGTCGACGTGTAATCGAGAGGTTGAAAATTGAAACTTTGCTCGATGGAAGATCCTCAATCTAGTTGCCAACTTCACTCCCAAATGAATAAATAAAATTGAATATTTAGTAGTTAATGTAGACTTGTAGAGAGAGAGAGATAGATTGAGTATTGAGAGATTAGAGAGATTGTAGGAAGATTTGTGAGAAAAATGAGGTATTTATAGTTGGAAAATTAGGTTAAAGTGTAAATAAAATAACCTATGGATTAAAAATAAATATTAAGGGGGTAGGGGGTTGAGGGAGGAGGGAGGCCAAAAATGGTTGTTGCACAACGACCAAAATGTAAAATGGTCGTTGGTGGAACGACTATTTCTGCAAAAGGGGGATTTCGAGCGGGATCGAGGCGGGACTAGGGCGGGATCGGGGCGGGACCAGGGCGGGATTGGGGCGGGATCGGGGCGAGATCGGGGTTGGACTGGGATCGGGATGGGACAGGCGGGCTTGGGGCGGGCCGGAACGGGTCGGGATGAGACCATGTCCCGTCTCGGTTCGAGTCCCGTTACCATGTTTTTTTTTTTTTAAATAGTCGGGTTCGGGGCGGTGTCGGGTCGAGATCGGGCCGACTCGACCCACTGGCTAGATATAGTCTAGAGTGTTATCAGTATGTGGGAGATAAAGGTCTTTTGACTTGAGGTCAATACGCACCTTGTTTATAGAGTATTGTACTTTGACCCTGTCCTAAGCTTAAACTCCTTATAGGATAAGATACGGCTTGTGTTGGGTGCATTGTGATGTAAAATAAGGTAATAGTTGAGCCATGAATAGGATTCATTCCTCGATTGGATATTCGATAGAGCACTCAACTTCTCAGTGATATTAGGTCGACCAAGTCATTGGCCAATGCAAGAGACATATTTAGAATATGGTCTAGTTGTCAACTAATATAGATGAGATAAAGTGATCAAGTCATTTGGATAGACACATGGCAAATCCTAAGCTTGATCGAGTTTGTTGCGAATGAAAGGAATTTATCATCTCACATAAAGGTTATGTTTGCTGGAACGTACTTTACATATTGAGTTTGTCGTACGACGCAGTCTAGGAGTTTCGTATGGACCTTAATTGGATTAGTGTCAATATGTGAAGGCCTATAGGGTCACACTATGTCGATTATTTCTTCGATCTAAGGGTGTATTGAGAAAATATCAAATATTCGATTTGGAATCGAGATATTTAAATTAATAATGGGATAATTTCTATTAGATGAAAATTATTTAATTAAGTCAAAATTGGATTTTGGATTTAATTAAATGTGCTGAATATATTAACGAATATGAGGAGAGTTGTTGGACGTAAGGCGCCTGCTAGGTTTAGCCGCGACGCCAATCCGGCTGTGGGCCCAGTCAAACTGGCCCACTGCACCTCGATTTTTGGGTCAAGCTTAGAGCCCAACCCTAATATGATTTTTGACCTAAATTTTACTATATATACAACACTACCCCAGTGGTAACAACACAATGATCTAATTAAACAATTCTAGACTTGGAATCTAGGATAAAACTCACTCAAATCTTTGCCAAGATTTTCTGGCTTTCTTGATAGAGGAATACACTGTAGCAAGGTGCTTGCAGTCGAAAGGGCAATCACGTGTTCACCCTTTAGTAAAAGACTCCAGATTCTTATAACCTGTAAGTGTTATTTTCAAATTTACTTTACATGTTTGATTGTCATATAACCATACCAGAAGGAATTGTTGGGGTAAGAAATAAATTTTTAAACTTCCGTTGTGCTTTACTTATGTATTTTGAATCCAACAAATCCCTACAGTGGTATCAAAGCCCAGATTGGTTCAATGGTTATATAACAATTGAATAAGATAATGATATGGGTTAAACATAAAATTGGTTTTCGAACTGAATTAAAATAAGGTTTCTTGAAATCCTACATATCTTGAGTGAACAGTTAACCTTTTGTTGTCATGCTAAACTATCAACTATGCTAAATCGAGGAAGTCATTCCGTTCTAACTCTGACTAAGCCAAGTGTAGATAACCAGTTCATTGCGAACATGGTGCACGGTGAAGAATGGGTAGGAATGAATGATGGTCGATATGTGCGTTATTGATAATGGTGGGTGATGATAAATGATCGTGATCTGACCCCTAAATTGGATTTAGGGTTTGGATGATTTTTGAAAATCAACACGGACGCGTTCTGTCAGGACGTCGGCGCCGCGGCCATATGGAAGGGCGCCGCGGCGCCTGCTAGGGTTTCAAGGCGACGCCGCGGCTCCATGGTGGAGTGTCGCGGTGCCTGTCACGGTGACAGGGAGGAGTCGCGGCTCCTGTCTGAGATCCGCGATTAAAAGCTTAGTTTTAAAATTTTGGACTAACTGGACAGTAGGCGCCGCGGCTCCATGGTGGAGCGCCGCAGCCTGAATGCACTACAGAAGTCGAAAGGCTTCTTCCTTACTGGTGTCGCGGCCCTAATGAATAGCGTCGCGACGCCACCTGTCGAGAAACAAAAAAAAATTAAGTTCAGAATGTTTAACCCACGATTATTATTATACAATATATTATTTGATAAGTATACTGTTCATATGCTAATTGTCAATATGTTTGTCATTTAAATAATTAGTATAATGTCCGCATTATATATGTCTAGGTAGGCGGCGCCCGGTATTTGTTAGACCGTATTATGCATGTCTGGGTAGGTGGCACCCAGTATGTGTTTAAACCACTTAATATCATGTTTGGGAAGGCGGTACCCAATATGTGCTTCGAAGACTTTGCATGATAGTTAAGTTGTTTTGTTTGACATAGCATGTTAGAGTTGATCTTGGTTAAAACTCTGAATTAAAATGTTTCCCAAAATTTAATACAAGTCTCATTTAAAATGAATGTGTCGTCCATTATAATTGATTGTACTGCAAAGTCCTTTTCGGTGAGATGAGTATTTATGCCATAATATTTGCTCTAAGTCTACGAGGACTCAGACTCTTTCATAGATGTATGTTAAATGTATAAGTGGGTGATAAACCTTCATGAGTATTTACGTCACAGTGTTTGCTCTATAAGGCAAAACTCACTTAGATTCATAATTGCAATCGCATAAAACGGGGTTGACTTGCTAAGCTGTCTTGGCGCCATAGCGTTTGACAAGCCGAGGGACGCAGATCTATTGTTTGGAACATTCGGTCAAACAAGAGTTACAAATTTTTTATAATTGGTTTGGAGACCTACCAGGTTGTGTTGTTGAAGTTATCAGCCATAGCAAACGCGGAGATAGCATGAACTGGATCTTGGCCCATTATGACCATATTTGATATGAGTCTGTATTCTTCAATGGGATCGAAGAGTATGTTAAAAGAGTGGGAGCTAATTAAACTAAAGACCATGTTAATTAGTTAACGAATGTGTTTAATAGAAATTATATTAGAGTTTAATTTTAAGTCTATCTATTTCTTCAGATTATATAACCTATTATATAAAATGTCGAATCTATCACCGAGAATGTTGGTCGAGACAAACAAGTTGACTGGAGCAAATTACCCTGACTAGTTATGAAATCTGCGATTGGTGTTGAGACAAGAAAGAATTGTATGTGTTAGACACAGTGTTTCCCACAGTCCCTGCTGAAAACACTGCTGAGTATGCCCTGTTTGACATGGTGGCTTATCAGAAACATCTGGACGATGCTACCTCGGCACAATGTGTAATGTTGTCCTCCATGACTGTGGAGTTACAGAGGCAACATGAAAATATGAGCCCCAACGAAATGCTAGAACACTTGAAGAGTCTCTATGACTCACAGTCTCAAACAATGGAGTTTGAACTGTTGAGAGACCTTTTCAAGTGTAAGTTGAACGAAGGGGGCCAAGTGTCAACACATATTCTAAAGATGATTGGGTTGATAGAAAGGTTAGCTTCGATTGGAATGAAGCTGCCTATAAATGTCTCTATTAACCTGATCCTGAATTCGCTTCTTGGTTCATTTGAGAATTTCATTGTGAACTACAATACGAATATAACCAAGGCGAGTCTTCCAAAGCTTCACAACATGTTGAATACCTCGAATTATCTACCTCTAAAGGTAAAGCTATGCTCATGGTGGGCTCATCTTGCAAGTTCAAACCCAAGGGAAAGAACATACAGAAGAAGAAGGGTAAGGCAGTTGTTGCACCCACAATTTTGAAACCTAAAGGAGGTGTTCAGAAAAAGACAAAGGTATCTATGGATGTGTGCCTCAACTGCAAGAAGAAAGGGCACTGAAAGAAGGACTGCACATCTCCAGGAAGAGGCAAAGCATTAGGTGCTTCTAGCCCTACTGGACAAAGTATGTTTGTCATTGAAATAAATATGTCTATAAATAACTCTCACTGCTGGGTATTGGATACCTCTTGTGGCTCACACATTTATAATAATGTGCAGGGTCTAATTGACAGAAGAAAAGTTGGACCGTGGGAGATAGACCTGCGCATTGAAAATGGAGTACGAGTGGATGCTGAACGCGTGGGAACTTATACACTAAATTTACTTTCAGGCTTTTGTTTAGAACTAAATAATTGTTATTTTATTGCCACATTAACGAGGAATATTTTTTCTATCCTAGTGTTAGACATTGAGGGGTTTTTCTCATTTATTGCCAATGGCAGTTATGTACTGTATTTTAATGGTTTTGTTTTTTGGAAATGCTCCGCTTGTGGATGGTTTGTATGTTCTAAACTGTAGTCGTGAAATTTTCAATGTGCAAAATAAATTAGCTAAGATAAGTAATCCAAGAAACCCTACTTACTTATGGCACTGCAGACTTGGTCACATCAATGAATCAAGGATAACAAGATTATGAAAGTTAGACTACCTGAAACCATTTGACTTGGAGTCCTATGGTAACTGTGAATCTTGCTTGAGAGGAAAGATGACCATCAAGCCACTTTTTGGGAAAGGTGTGCGAGCCAAAGAGGTGCTTGAGTTGGTCCATACTGATGTATATGGGTCATTTTCAACTTAAGCTAAGGGAGGCTTCCCTTACTTCATCACTTTTACAGACGATTTCACAAGGTTTGGGCATGTGTATCTTATGAAACACAAGTCCGAAGCCTTATAGAAATTCAAGGAGTACAAGTCAGAAGTAGAGAAGCAACTTGAAACAAGTATCAAGACCCTTCGATCAGATCGAGGAGGTGAATACTTAAGTAAATAATTTTATGGATTACTTGAAGCTTCATGGAGTCCAATCACAATGGACACCTCCTGAAACGCCACAAATGAAAGGTGTTGCTGAAAGGCGAAATCGAACCCTATTAGATATGGTTAGATCCAAGATGATTTTCTCAACTCTACCAACATACCTTTGGGGCTATGCATACAAAGCTCAATTTATATTCTGAACAAGGTTCCTTCAAAGTCAGGAGAGAAAACTCCATATGAGATATGAAATGGCAAGAAGCCAACACTTAAACACATGCGACCCTGGGGTGCCCAGCATATGTAAAGAATATGCTTACTGACAAGTTGGAATCTAAAAGTGAGAAATATTATTTTATGGGGTATCCAAATGAAACTAAGGGATACTATTTCTATCTTCCTAAAAAACATAAGGTCATTGTTTCCAGAAATGCAACTTTCCTTGAAGAAGACTATGTCTACAAGTAACTGAGTTGCAATGAGATAGAACTTGAAAAAATTCAAGAACCACAAGATAACACAGAAGTTGAACCCTTGTCGAATAACCTGGACAAGGATTCAATGGGAGTATTTCGTGAAGATTGGGTACTTAGAGTACGCCTTTCATCCAGTGGGAGTGCTGTGAGAGATAATGCAGAAATACCAGGCTCTCATACACAACCAATGGAAGATGATACAATGGTTGTACCTCATTCCATTCAGGAAATACATGAAAATGACATTCCTAAAAGCTCTCAAGGTGATGGATTGTCCAACACACAAAGATCTTCTCACAATCAGAATGCAACAAACACTGAAATGCAGAATAATCAACTTTGTAGGTCCACTAGGGCTCATCGTCCGCCTGAAAGACTTAATCTCCTTGTTGAAACACACAATGAGATAGATATTCCTAATGACGATGAACCTACAACCTACATCGAAGCTATGTTAGACATTGATTCGCAAAGATGGCAAGAAGCCATGAAATTTGAGATGGACTCGATGTACATCAATCAAGTTTGGAACTTGGTTGATTTGCCAACAGAGGTTGGACCCATAGGATACAAATGGATCTTCAAGAAGAAGATTGATGTGTATGGCAAGGTACAGACTTATAAGGCAAGATTGGTGGCTAAAGGTTATAATCAACGGCCTGGGGTCGATTATGATGAAACCTTTTCACTTGTTGCGAAAATTAAGTCCATTCGGATTTTGCTTGCAGTAGTCGCATACTATGATTATGACATTTAGCAAATAGATGTTAAAACTGTTTTCCTCAATGGTAACCTAATTGAGGAGGTGTATATGATACAAGCTAAGGGTTTTACATCCAAAACTAAGCCCAAAGCAGTATGCAAGATACATAAGTCAATTTATGGACTTAAGCAAGCCTCTAGGAGTTGGAATATTTATTTTGACAAAGCAGTCAAATCGTTTGACTTTGTTAGAAGCGAAGAAGATCCCTGCGTTTATAGTAAACACAAGGAAGGGAGTATTGTATTCATTGTTATATATGTAAATGGCATATTAATAATGGGAGACAATAAGACTCTCATGTAATTAGTTAAGGAATGGTTATCCAGCACCTTCATGATGAAGGACTTGGGTGAAGCCTACTACATTCTTGGAATTAGGATTTATAGAGATAGACCTACTAGATTGTTGGGGCTGTCACAGTCCATATACATAGACAAAGTGCTAAGACGATTCTCTATGGAAAACTCCAAGAATAGAGGTCTTTATATGGGTCAAGGCATCAAATTATCAAAGAAGGATAGTCCTTCTACTATTGCAGAACTTGAACGCATGAAGAGAATCCCATATGCTTCAGCTATAGGATCAATTATATATGACATGACCTGTACGAGGCCAGATGTGGCCTATGCACTTAGTTTGACTTGCGAATTCCAGCAGAATCCTGGGGAAGAACACTGGAAAGCAGTCAAGAGTATTCTTAAGTATCTTAGACGAACTAAAGAATATTTCTTAGTCTATGGTGGACAAGAGAAGCTAGTAGCTACTAGGTACACTGATGCTAGCTTCCAGATAGATCTTGATGATTTCAAGTCTTAGTCTAGATATACCTTCATTTTAAATGGTGGAGCAGTGAGTTGGAAAAGTTCTAAACAAGCAACAACTGCTGATTCGATAAATGAAGCCGAGTATATTGTTGGATCGGAAGCTGGTAAAGAAGTTGCCGCGATAACTGAGTTCCTGAAGGAACTAAGGGTTGTTCCAAGTGCCACTTGTCCAATAACGATTTATTGTGACAACACTGGTGCGATTGCGCAAGCTAAGGAACCAAGATCAACAAACAGAAACAAGCATGTACCAAGGAAATACCACATACTCATGGAGATGGTGGAAACTGAAGAAATAAGATTAGACTATGTTCCCACAGATAATAATCTAGCTGGTCCATTTACTAAACCATTAAGCTTAGTTAAGCATAATGGTCATTTTGAAAATATGGGTATTAGATACATTGGAGATTGGCTCTAGGCTAAGTGGGAGATTGAAAGTATTGGTATACCCTACTGATAAACTATTTGTTATACATGTCTAGAGTGTTATAAGCATGTGGGAGATAAAGGTCCTTTGACTTGAGGTCAATACGCACCTTGTTTACAAAGTAATGTACTTTGACCCTGTCCCGAGCTTAAACTCCTTATAGTATAAGATACGGCTTGTGTTGGGTGCATTGTGGTGTAAACTAAGGTGGTAGTTGAGCCAAGAATATGATTCATTCCTCGATTGGATATTCGAGAGATCACTCAACTTCTCAGTGATATTAGGTCGACCAAGTCATTGGCCAATGCAAGAGACATATTTAGAATATGGTCTAGTTGTCGACTACTATAGATGAGATAAAGTGATCAAGTCATTTGGATAGACACATGGCAAATCCTAAGCTTGATCGAGTGTGTTGTGAATGAAAGGAATTTATCATCTAACATAAAGGTTATGTTTGCTGGATTCATGTAAACGTACTTCGCATATTGAGTTCGTCGTACGACGCAGTCTAGGAGTTCTGTATGGACCTTAATTGGATTAGTGTCAATATGTAAAGGCTTATAGGGTCACACTATGTCGATTATTTCTTCGATCTAAGAGTGTATTGAGAAAATATCAAATATTCAATTTGAATCGAGATATTTAAATTAATAATAATGGGATAATTTCTATTAGATGTAAATTATTTTTAAGTCAAAATTGGGTTTTGGATTTAATTAAATGTGCTGAATATATTAATGAAAAATTAGGAGCGTTGTTGAACGTAAGGTGACGCGGCGCCTGCTAGGTTGAGCCGCGGCGCCAACCCGGCAGTGGGCCCAGTCTGACTGGCCCACTGCACCTCGATTATTGGGCCAGGCTTAGAGCCCAACCCTAATGACCTAAATTTTACTATATATACAACACTACCCCATTGATAACAACACAATTATTCTATTAAACAATTCTAGACTTAGAGTCTAGGATAAAACTCTCTCAAATCTCTGCCAAGATTTCCTGGCTTTCTTGACAGAGGAAGCACCGTAGCAAGGTGCTTGCAGTCGAAGGGGCAATCGCGTGTTCACCCTTTAGTAAAAGACTCAGATTTTTATAACCTGTAAGTGTTATGTTCAAATTTACTTTACAGGTTTAATTGTCATATAACCATACCAGAAGGGTTGTTGGGGTAAGAAATAAAATTTTAAACTTCCGTTGTGCTTTACTTATGTGTTTTGAACCCAACAAATCCCTACAGGAACGCCTAAACTGACACCTTACGTGTAGTACTTTTCATATAGTTTTTAAATATAATATATTTTTTGTTAAATTATTTTTGAAAAATCTATAACTAAATTCTTAGTCAAATTAAGTATTTTGACTCTTTTGTTCCGAATCCTTCATATTAATTTAGAAAATATTATTTCGCATATGATAATAAGAAAGGTAGAGTCGATGGACAACAGGTAAATATTCTTGCACTGCCCTTGTTGGTCCCGAAAGACGGAGGATGCTGTTAGCCTATTGACCCCTTTAGCTTTCATGAGACATTAATATAGATTCAAATCTGCTGTCGCTCCCGCATTTCCAGTAACTGTATACTAATATGGGAGTATTCAACTGCTTTCACACGAAACTAGAACTTCTGAATTTGAGGAGCGTCTTTTGTCTCAGCTATTTCAAGTCAAAGTGCATGCAGATAATAAACTCATTTCATAATTTTTATAATTAAAAATAATTTAATTTGAATTTTTTTTTATCAAAATGATTTATAACCATATAATGTCTTAGGTTTGTTTAAGATCACATATTTTAAAAGTCAACTTTTATTTTTTAAAATATTATGTCAAATCAAGTGGTGACACATAAACTGAAATGAAGAAAGTATTAATTAAATAAGAGTAAGTACTTACTTACATTACATATATGGACACTTACCTTCGATAAGGATCGAACAAAAATACGACAATCAATTGTTGTAATTGCCGCCATTCATAACTATCTTCTATATATGTATATCGCTGCTCATCAACGTCCGCCATTTTCATTCTACAAATTATGCTTTGGTTACACGTTATATATATTATCCATAAACGATGAACGGCCAACAACCTAGGCTAGCTAGTAATGTACTGTTGCAATTAAAGCTGGTATTCGGTGGTCGTTCTATTGTTATCTTGGGTTCTGAATATCTCTCTAAAGTCAGCGCCCGTGGACTTATAGTCGTGGGTAAGAGTTTATCTTAATCAACAATTTCTTTTTTATATGTATCATAGGAGTATATATGTGCAAAATTCTGAAAAGTGTTACTATAACTATTACGTTTGAATGCATATTTTCAAATAATGTAGAATTAGCTTATTAATTTTAAATTTGCATTTGTCTATGGCCAAAGCATCATGTCTACCGTCCCCACCAATTTAATCAAGTCACAAGAATACAATCGCGTGATCCTTTGTGTCCCGAGACTTTCATTTACTTAATGATGTCTTCAATACACTCTTCATGTGTGAGTTTAATTACTTTATATAGGTTAAGTTACAAGTCAAGTAAGGAGTAACAAGTGTATTGACCCATTGACTTGCATGATGTCCAAGACCTCGTTGAGACTCGACAGGTATATTATTAGGATTTATATTACATATACAGATAGTATAAATTATTGTTGGTGTATTTTAACTTATGATAGCATGGTAGTTGCTATTTTATCAGGAAACTAATTAATGTAATCATAGATTTACTTGTAAATATCTTATAAATGATATGAATATCCATTTAATTTTTATATTATCAGTGCACGGAACTTAAAACTACAAACATATATTTTAATTAGAAGTTTAACTTCTATAGAGTGATGATAAAAAAAAATACAAGCAGGTCACTTAATAAGTGAATGTGCATATATAATCTTCTATAATATAAAATGAAGATACGTAATGTTAAAAAAAATAAAGTAGATGTTGTAACAAGTTCATTAAAGTACTGTATTGATTGCATAAAAAAGTGTACATTATCTGTGGTATGTAAGTTACTAAATCCTTTAGTCATATGGTAGATATTATATCTATCTGAAACAACGCTTTGTAATTCTAAGATTCCAATCTAAAGATTATTAGGAGTACTTAATGACTGAAAGTATTTGAACCTCGATCTAGGTTTGTAACTTAAGGTTAAGGAAAATCTAATTTAACCACGAAATAATTGAAACAGATGAATGTAGTGAAAATATAACTGATAAAATACGCTTTCAAACAACAAAACGAGGAACTGATAATCCATGCTTTTTTATTGCTGAGTAGAGAAAAAGATCCTCAAAAATACATGACCTCGATGGGCTTATAAATAATTTCTTCAACCGAAGTGCTTACAGATTAAGCTTATTTCAAGCATCTTTATTAAGACTATCAACGTGTACAACTAAATATAGTCCATATATTTAGTAATATTTAGTGTTGTATAATTATGACAGATATATGATTCCTATTGTATTAGGATTTCACATTGTACACACTATATATATTTGTATTAATGAGAAAGACTTCCAAGGGAGATTAATACAATCTTACATGATATCAGGAGCCTAAACCTAAATCCCTTTTTTTTCTATCTGTAGCCCCCCCCCCCCCCCCCTAGATTTAATCACACCGCCGACTGCTTCTTTTCCTAAAGCAATAGTTTTCTGTCTGCCTCCCATTCTCGAAAGAAACAATTGTTTCTGCCTCTTTCTGCCTCACATTCTCAAAAGAAATAATTATATACCAAAATTTGTTTCTGTTTTTTTCTCTTCATTACCCAAGAACCGATGCAGTTGGCTTCCTTTTCAAATAAATTGTCAGAAACCAAAAGTCTTTGTCTGTTTCTTTATTCATTGACCCAAAAAAATTTTTTTATCCGTTTGTGTTTGCCTTTTGTTTTCTCGTGTCAGAAGCACATAACCTTTGTATGCTGTTTGTTTTCTTTTTCCTTCACCCGAGAATCATCAGCAATTTTGACCTTTACCCGAGAACAAAATAAATGGCTTCATTGACTCCTCTCAGTTCTGGACTTCAATTTTGGGCCTAGCCTCAGGCAGCCCAGCAGTCCGCTCCAGATCGATCGATGGGCCACAGCCATCCGGCCCTATTTCCTGGAGCCCAGCAGTCCACGCCAGGCCGTTCCTAATCCAATTTGGGCCAGGCATTCGTCACATTCCTCAACAGCCTGATAATGTGTGGTATATGGATACGGGCACCACTTCTCACCTCACCAACAACTCTGGTAATCTTCCTCAACTACGAAATTTAAATACTCCACAATTTATTATGGTTGGAAGTGGTCATCACATTACGATTCAAGGGTTTGGCCAAATACTAACCCCACCACCGCATCCCCACTTCTCCCTAAATAATGTCCTCTATGCCCCAAATATTATCAAGAACCTAATCTCCGTTAGAAAATTTGGCACGGATAATTCGTAATCAATTAATTTTGACCCATTTGGATTTTCTATAATGGACCTACGTACCGAGAAACTCCTTAGGAGATGCAATAGTGAGAGAGACCTCTATCCTTTCCTATCCACGCCCACTGCTAGTGTCACCCCTCCCACATCTCTAACTGCACATGTCTCTCCTCCCACCACTTTAGCAACAATCTCTCCGTCAACCTGGCACAATAGACTTGGGCAACCAAGAGTTCATGGAAAAATTTCCCAACAATGATTTTCTTGTCCTTTAGGCAAACGTGTTCGCCTTCCGTTTCAGTCGTCTTCAAGTGTTACGTTTTCTCCCTTTGACATCATTCATGCAGATTTATGAACATCTCATATCACTAGCTCATTGGGTCATCATTTTTATCTAGTTTTATTAGAAGATTTTTCTCACTTTATTGGGTTTATCCTCTTAAATTTAAGTCTGAGGTTTTTGCCAGGTTTCTTGAATTTCGTGTCTATATCAAAACACAATTTAAAAAAACCATTAAATCATTTCAATGTGATAATGGATGTGAATTTAATAATTCGCCTTTCAAAATTTTTGCACTGATAATGACATGGTTTTTCATTTTTTATGTCCCCACACCTCCCCCCCCAAATGGCAAAGCCAAACGAATCATTCGCACCATAAATAATATGGTTCATACTATTCTCTTACATGCTTATCTCCCACCCTCCATTTGGGTGTATGCTGTCAAAATGGCCGAATATATTATTAATATTTTGCCTACCCACACCCTCCAAAATCGGACACCCACCGAAATACTATTTCGGCGAATCACCTCGTATGATCATCTATGGATTTTCATATGCCTTTGTTATCCGAATCTATCCTCCACAACCACTCATAAACTGGCACCTCGCACCACCCCATGTGTCTTTTTAGATTTTCCGTCCAATCATAGGGGATATTTGTGTTATGACTTATCTTCCGGTAAAATCATTGTGTCTCGTCATGTCACATTTAATGAAGCAATCTTTCCGTTTGCAAACATCTAAAATTTTCGAAACATAGATTATAATTTTCTAGACGAGTCCTAAATGTCCTCCATTGTCATCAATTTAATCCTTTGTGACGCTACAGTTCCGTCACGGCCTACTGCCACTGTTGTGTCACCATCATAGTCCGCCGCCGACATATCTGCCCAGTCCCCCTTTCTTTCGCCAGCAACCCTCCACCATAGCACCGCCTCCCCTATACTCTGGCCGACCAACCCGACATACGGTAGTCGATCCGACCAACCTCGATCACCATCGATTGCCACTTTCGAGGTCGGCAATCGACTAGAACCGCCTCTGTCGCATCCCGTCACAGTTCCTCCAAGGCACCGACACTTGCAACCAAATATCGATGTGTCTCCACCACCCAACACCGTTATTCCACAAATATCACCCCTCCCCGCAAGTCCATATTTCTAGTTCATATTTCTGGCACCCATCACCGTCCATGTACTCAAACCCAGAACAATATCCCATCACCGTCATCGAACGATCTACCCGATTTCCGACCCCTCTCAACCCAGCTCGGTCACCTGATACCACCGAGCATCCTCCAAAACTCGTCGCCCAAATCCAAACCCACCCGACGTCGTCACTACCTCCCTACCCCTGGCCCGACTCCCCACAATATTTCACAACCCACCCCCATCCCCACATACCTATGGAAACTTGTGCACAACATGAAATTTTCAAATTCAAAGTCCATTTTAACCTATCCACACAAACCATCTCCTTAATTCCCAAAAGCCCAAAATTAGCCAAACAAGACCCCAATTGGAATGCGGCTATGCATGAGGAATTTAATGCTTTAACAAAATAGCACACTTAAGATTTGGTTCCTAGACCGGATGGGGTGAATGTGATCCGATGCATGTGGTTTTTTCATCACAAATACAAAGACAATGGTGATTTAGAGAGATATAAGGCGAGACTTATGACTAATGACACAAATCAGCAGGAGGGTATTGATTGTGGTAAGACGTTTAGTCGGTTGTTAAATCGACTACTATTTGCATAGTTCTGAGTATTGATATAGGTAAGCATTGGTCAATTCATCATCTTGATGTGAAAAATGTGTTTCTACATGGGGATCTGAAAGAAACTGTTTATATGCATCAGCCGTCTGGTTTTGTCCATCCAGCAGCCCCTCAGTATGTATGTCGTCTTCGTAAGTCACTTTATGGTTTGAAACAGACCCCTCGAACATGGTATGATCGCTTTGCACAGTACATTTCATCGAGGTAGTAGCATTGCCTATTTATTGTTATATATGGATGACATTATGCTTACTTCCTCCTCTGATTTGTTGAAAAATGAGATCATTGCATTGCTTAAAACCACATTTTCTATGAGTGACTTGGAGAAGTTGAGCTATTTTTTGGGGATATCAGTGACTCGTTCTGCAGATACTATGTTTTTGTGTCTGCGCAAGTATGCAGAGGAGATAGTGTATTGGGCTAAAATGACGAACTGCAAGATCATGTCCACTCTTGTTAACTCTAAATCAAAGCTTATTGTTGTTGATGGTGATCCATTGTCCGATCCCACTCTCTACAGGAGCCTGACAGGTGCATTACAATATCTTACTTTCACCAGGACTGACATTTCTTATGTCGTTCGGCAGGTGTGCTTATTCATGCATGCCCTATGGAAGCTTCATTTTACTGCCCTTAAGCGTATCATTCAATACGTTAAGGGCACACTTGATTATGGATTAAACTTATACCCATCAGCACCGACCAGTTTGTTATCATATACGGATGCTGATTGGGCAGGTTGTCCGGACACGCGACGCTCCACCTCCGGCTACTGTGTGTTCTTAGGGGATAACCTCATTTCATGGTCTACCAAGATGCAAGCCACCTTATCATGTTCGAGTGCAGAAGCAAAGTATAGAGGCGTTGCAAATGTTGTTGCTGAGATCTGTTGGCTTCGAAACCTTCTTTTGGAGCTTCGACGACCCTTGCGTAAGGCATCTTTGGTTTACTGTGATAACATATCCGTCATATATTTATCTCATAATCCGATTCAGCATCAGCGAACCAAACACATTGAGATGGATATACAATTTGTTCGTGAAAGGTTGCTCTCGGTCATGTTAGGGTGTTGCATGTGCCTTCTTCGTATCAGTATGCGGATATCTTCACGAAAGATCTTCCTAGACAGCTATTCCTCGACTTCAGATCCAGTCTTAGCGTCCGACCTCTCCCCCTCTCGATTGAGGGGTGTATTAACATGTACAACTAAATATAGTCCATATATTTAGTAATATTTAGTGTTGTATAATTATGATAGATATATGATTCATATTATATTAGAATTTCACATTATACATTATATATATATATATATATATATTAATATATATTTATCTTAATGAAAAAATTAATATTGCTTTGAATCTTCCGAGATTTACAAAACAATCACAAATGCCTATACACCCACATATCATACACAATCCAAACATTTATTTAATTTGTCTTTCTTTCTTTACTCCTCTTCGGCTCTTTTTTTAATACTCCCTAAACAGCATAATAACTTTTTTGCAACAAAGCATCGGCCGACTCCTTAATCAACTTCCAAGCGGAAATTACATGTCTGTCCTCTGTCAACGTGGCACCTACCGCAAACCTCAGTTTGTATATTCACCTACTATTGTGTGTGTCATGTAAACTCGACCAGTTGAGTTAACACAATCAAGCAACTTCTTGTTTAATAGCTCGGTGTACGCCGGTTCAGATTCCTTAACCGGGTTGAACCGGAAGGACACGAGCGAAAAACGTCGAGGCACGACAATCTCGAACCTCGGATTGGACTTAACGAACCCTTCAAACATCTTAGCCATTCGAACATCGGATCTAATGTGACTTTGAAGATTTGCTACGCCATAACTACGCATGACGAGCCATAATCGGATGTCCTTGAACTTTCGACCCGTACCAACCTGCCCGTCTTTGTAATCCACAACTGAGTCATATTCGGATCGTTTATTTTTCAAATACTCGGGATTCGTGCTCAAAGATTTTATTAACACATTTGGCTCTCTCACCCACATGCAACAACCATCTAAGTAACTAAGTAACCACTTATGAGGGCTAAGACTCAACGAGTTAGCCTGTTCAATTCCATTAAGATATTGTCTATACTCTGGACATATGCATGCGCTACCTCCATAAGCAGCGTCCACGTGGAGCCAAATGTCGAATTCATTAGCCACCTCAGCAAGTTGACTTATGGGGACAACGGCTGTCGTTAAGTGGTCCCTACAGTAGCACAGAGGAAAAGTGGGACCAGTCCAGCATCCACGGTCAGTTTCAATAACTCTACGTAAGACCACAGGAGATAAAGCGAAATCACTTTCGATATTCGTTGGTATCGCCCTAATATTGCATGGGAAAATAGCAGCCAGCTTGCAAGCCTTGGTATACGTAGAGTGCGTTTGATCTGAGCCGTAGACTACGAGCTTTCCAATATTATCAACGCCCGGATTTTCGAGCTTACGATCACGAGCAGCGATTAAGGTGCAAAGTATAGCTTCACTGATTTTACCTTGAAGTACGCCACCACCAGTACCAGAAAACATGAATGTTTTTGGTTATTTCAACATATTGGCAAGCCAATCCATGACTATCATTTCCAACTCCGTCATGGCTGGGGAAGCCAACCAGTTAAATCCGACGGAGTTGAAACAATTACAAAGCATTTCGCCTATGAACGCGGCGGAGCTAACGGTGTCTGGAAAAAATGCAAAGAAATTAGGGGTCAGCCAGTGGGTCATACCGGGGACAATATGGTTTTGGACATCTTTCATAATGGTGTCGAATGATTCGGGGCGGTATGGGGCATTTTCGGGTAAGTGGATCCTGAGGTAACCCGGTTCGACTTGGCTTAGAACCGGGTAGTTCTCAATGTTCTTGTAATAATCGGCTATGAAGTCTACCATTTGATGGGCTTGTAAATGGAACTCTTCAGGGTCAAGTGGGTTGAATTTTGCGATGTTGGATGGGTTTGAGCGCTGTTATTCGAATCTAAGGCTTCCCATTTTTCGCTATCGAGTTAAGGAGGAAGGGAATTACAAAGGGAGATATATATATAGCAGAAAGGGT
Source organism: Anisodus tanguticus (assembly GCA_034509755.1). Lineage (NCBI taxonomy): Eukaryota > Viridiplantae > Streptophyta > Magnoliopsida > Solanales > Solanaceae > Anisodus > Anisodus tanguticus. Next base: position 18,170,218 of record CM067551.1, on the reverse strand, counting down.
TAGGGAAGTGGGTTGACGAGGATTAAGTTGAATGAGGAAGAGGTAGTTAGGAAGGTCTAAATGAAGAGAGACAAAAAGAGAATTTGGTATTGGTTGTACTAGTAATCACTAATCAAAGGCTTTTGGCACTTTCCAGAAAAGTGTGGTGGGGGGTTTCTGCGGTTAATGCTGTGCCTTTGGTTTTTCTGACCACAAAATTTGGGCTAATGAGATTTATGGATGTATTTTTTTTTCATAATATTAGTATTAGAGAAATTGTAATTTATAGTATTTTTTATATAATTTTTTAATATTTAAATATTAAATTAATCTAATTAAATTTAACTTAAAAAATTAATCAAATTGATCCTCTAAAAGCGAGATGTAACATATAAAAGTGAATTGCTGGAGTAGCTAATTAAGGGGTGGTTTCGTTGGAATAAGGAATTACTAATACATTAATAATAAAGTTTACGTTAAAATGTTTACGTTATTAGATTTCCTTTATTGATTGTAACATGTAGAAATTTGACATTTTAAGGTTGGTTAATCTGTAATATCCTTTTGGTGACCTCACAATATAAAAAAGTTTCTGACATTAATGATGTATATAAATTAAAAGTTGTAATAATATATGGGTTAAAACAATTAAAACTATAAAGCTAACTCTCATTTATTAAATAGGTTATTTAAAAATGTAAACAAAAATGTATGTTAATTTCTATATTATAATTCATGCAGTATTAATATTTGCAGTACAATTCTCGCATTATTAATTTCTACATTACAATTCCTACATTTAGGGTTGAAGACCTTAGCACGATAAAAAACTGAATCACCCAACCCACCCAGGTGTGGAAAGATTATTTACTGTTTATTTGTTAATTCAATCTATTTTGACTCATTCAAATTAGGTCTACCTTAAAGTTGAGCTAACTTTAATTAAATACGTTGTCAAATTAATTTATGAGAAATCTTATTAAAATATTTAAATTTTTTTTTATTTCACATGCTATATATAGTTATCAAAAAGAGAAAAATTATTAGCTTTATTTGATAATTGAACAAATTATAAGGACAAATAAAGAAACTAAATTTGGTACGAGTTGGGCTAACATATGACCAATTATTTTGCCCATTTGACAATCCATTTCTACCGACGTAGCCTTCGGACGGGTCATAAATTTACATGCTTCTTAGTCAATACATTTTAGGGGTATTGACATGTACATGCAACTCCTACGTAGCATAACCCTAATTTCTTATCCAATATTTTATTTTGGCAAATTAACCCTAGAAATGATCGCTTTTTGTAAAGAGTCTTGTTTCCAGCCAACGAAATAAAGGGAGCATAATATTTTTTTCCCAGTAAAATATTTTTTCCCTAAAACACACTATATTTTGCAATATATAACCAAAGAGTTCTAAATTGAATTGGACATTATGATCAGCTGCTGGCGATGTTTCTGTTGATATTGCATTTGGTCCGTCGTCATTTTTTTCCTCCTTGCACCCATTGTTAGTGGCATTTTCAACCTACTTTACCAATTCTGATCAACACCCTCTAATACTCTCAGTTTCCGCAGTCAAAATCTCAAATTTCAATATAACTACCACCGCCGATGACATCACCCTCCTCACTGCAAAATTGAATGTCACATTCTCCGAAAATCGAAATAATAAATTGATATCCAACTATAAGATCAAACGATAAGACATACGTACGTTAAATCTAATCCCATAAATTAAAGCGTTTTGGCTTTGCCAGATATTATCTGTTAGAAGGAGACTATCATCCAAAATAAGATGCAACGTAAGGAAGAATTACATCAGAGTTGGATATGCACAATTAGTTGTTGAAGTTTGAGATTTTCTTAAACTGGAGCCAAACACCTCCCTTTACCTTCTTCAGTGAATGTGCTCGTTTCGTTTACTTATTCAGTATATTAACATAACATTTTTTATTTATTACTTCAATAAATAAATAATTAATTAATTATTGTTCTTCAATTTTATTTTTATTAGTAAGTAATTATTTTTCAAATTTATTAGAATTTAGATTTTTAAAACATAATAAATATGAGTACTTTAGTAAAATAAACACTTAATTGATGCTTTCTTGAAGAGGAGTACAAAATGCATATTGGACAACTAAAAAGGACAAGTATGGAGTATCATTTTTTTGGGTAAATAAGTAAGGAGTATCTTTGATAGGAAAAAGATATTTATATGACCGGACAGACCAGTTTATCTAAAAATCTAATTTGTCAGAGATAACATACTTTTCATTATTTAATTATGTTATATCTAACACGTGATAGTCCATTTTTTTCCATGACCGGTCAAACATGTGATTAATTTAGATCTTTTTAATTTTTTTTTGGGTGGCAATGAGATTTGAATCCAGGATCTTTCACCTATTCTGATCCATGTTGAATAGTGTGAGCATCTAATCTGAAATTATTAAAGAGAGCATAATTTGTATTTGTTTAATAATATTTTATCAATTAGTAAGAAAATAAATAAATTTCTGCTATGATATTACCTGATCGAAATAAACAAGTAAAATCGAGAAAATTCTAAAAATCACCCCGTTCGTTCGGCCTCATCTGTCATTTCTTTACCATTTAATTACCATGAAAATAAATATGTTTACCCCAAAAGAGGTACAGTTGAATTTGTAAGTGATTTTAAGAATACGTGGGCGGATTTGTTACATAAAGTGATAAGCGATTAGCAGTAAATAAGTAAATGAAAATAACACGTAAGAAATATAGCCTCAATTGCCGTGAACCAAGATGAATTCCCTCAACAAAATTAATCCGGCCTTAGCTTAACTGCTCCAATTCCGAGCCAACGATGAGAGCTTAAAGATTATGATTACAATGAACAAAATCGTGCCAATGTCCAATGAGAATGGGATCCCCTCCAACATAAAGGTTGGACTCTTTTTATAGCTATCAATACAAGACATTTACGCCTAAGAATCATTTCTTAATTAAATGCAACTAAATGAGAATAATAGTCACTTAATAAACAAAGAGTAGCGATTGGCGCCATATCTGGAACGGGTACGTGTTGAGCTTCCCTAGTCCTCCATCCGGCGTCACATGGCTCAGTCGCTACCCGGTCTTGATTTGGTACTCAGACTCACCCCGATGTTACTTTCATCCGATGCACAATTCTGTCATCTCATTCGATTCCCACATCTAAACTATGCTACGTATCGTGTCAGATTTCACCGTATACATATAGTGCTCACACTTCCCAGACTAAAGTTTACCGAAGTGATGGAAAGTGAAAATGATTTCTTCGATGTCTTCTCTTGTTAGCTTCTTTTCAAATCACTGAAATATACGGGAAAATGAAATGTTTCCTCTTCTTCACGATCTGACTCACGTCTCATCATTCTGCAATTACGGACACATGTCACCTACTGATTGACCTGTAGTTTTGATTCACGAATTGAAACATTTCATAATGACGATCACGCCCCTATAAAACCCCCTCTCTTTTCCTTTTAAAAACTTTACCTTATGCTAAATCTCATTTAATCCTTCGAACATTCAACCTTCAAATCTTCATATCTCCTTCAAATCTTCAGTACGATGGCTCAAACCACCCGTTCTACTTCAAGAAATTCTTTTCCAGCTCTGTCACCAACGACGGCCACTGATTTGTTCGCGGTTCAAACTACCTCCAAAAAACCTGACCAATGAGAAGAGGCTAAAAGCTGGTTGTCCTCTATCAGGGCCTCCGACCTCGACATAGTTTGAAATAACTATGATTGGACCAATTTCTCTGGGATCATTGTACTCGGCCGGGATGAAGACATTACCACCTTCAGGTTTGGATATTCCAACATATACACCTACCCTTTCACCATCAAGCTCCTTCCTCCGATTGACAACGTGATCCTCGATATGTGCAGGACTTACAATTTGTGCCTTGCACAAATTGGTCCATCTGACCAGAAGGTAGCTACCTGCCTCAAATTCCTTGCCAATTTGATCGATGAAACTTTTACTTTGGATCATCTAATCCGTTTATACCTCCCACGGTTCTACCATAGCAGGATCATTCAGCTCTTGAAATGAGGCAAATTCCCCATCCTCTCTAACATCGATAAAAATCATGACCGAGGTTGGCTGGAATGCTTTGTTGCAGTTCCTACCGCTAAAATAATCCCAGCTAGGTACATGACTTTCCCAGAATAATGGAACATGCACCGTAAGTAACAAAACTCTTTCCTTTTCTTTTGTTTAACTTATGATTTCGATGTATTGCCTTAAGCTCCTTTTCTTTACTTTTCTAGTCGCCCGTTGGATTTTGGCTCACGTGGACAATCTCCACACATGGGTCGAGAAGGTCATCAGCTCCTACCCGCATAAAAATCAAACATGGAAAGAGTTTTCCAAAAAATAATAATGGATAGCCCAAAATCACGGTTAGTATACCGTACGCTCTTTTTTGTCTTGTAATTAACCTTGTACTTATTCTCACTTCTCTTTTCAAACACCCAGGTATACCAAAGGGCACTTCGACCTCAAGGACCAACTCTTCGGTTGTTCCAACTATCCCTAATCCGGTATTGGATCAGGCCACATAAGTTCATCGTATCACCGAGGTACCAAAGAAAAAAATCCTCTAAATCCAAATCCTCAAAGCCTCGAAAGTCACCTTCGATTGGATCAAAGAGGAAAAGAGCTCTGGAAGCAGGTGGTCCTTCCAGAAGTCAAGACACCGGTATCTCACTAGAAGATGTTTGGGTGAGAAAGGCCACCACCACCACCACTCCAGCGGAAGACACTCCTATCGAAGTTGGAGAAGAAAATATTGTTATAGAAGCAGCCAGACCCATTCTTCTACCAACTGATGTCGCAACTACTCCTGCTATCACGCTACTGGCCACTGAACCAGTCATCATCATCGATGATGATAAATCCACAGGCGAGGAGCCGTTGGCAAAGAAATCCAAAACTTTCAGTTCAACTCTTCCACTATCACAACCGGTCCAAATCTTTGGGTAGGAAGATTTTGATCATTTCTTTAGTGAAGCTGGAACCTCTGCAAATCTGGCACCATCGGCGAACACCTCCGGGTTTGCTCATTTTGTCATCCCCAAGAAACTTACCAAATCCACCCGAACTTTAAAAATCACTCCAGCTCCTAGTCCAAACTCATGAATGTCTTCTCAACTACGAGTGAGGATCCGGGGAGAGTAAGAACCGTCACTCTCTCCTTCCTCGAGGACACAAACTTTCTATCTCGACCGATCGGGGTTGCAAGATACCTCAGGCCTCTTATCTCAGAGTTCGATAAGGAAAAGATGAGAAATGTCTCGTGGCAATGCCTTTTTAACAAAGGCACGCATGCATCGAATCGGGTATATATCTCCTTTGCTCATTTCAAGTTATATATTTGTCTTCCTTTTTTTCAAATTCTAACTTCGATCTGATTCATATTTTTTGCAGTCATCTGGCATCTTAAAGAGGTTCTCCAATAGTGAAAAGTTCAGCTGCAGCAAGTCGGTGACTTACCCATCATCCGAGCTGAATTAGCCCAGGATAGAAGTGACTATCTCTAGGCAATGAATGACCTCGAGCCTGTTAAGGAGGAAAACAAAATCTTGGACGAGGAGAATGAAAAGCTCTACCATGACGCCCAAGTCCTCACCCACGACCTTGGAGAATAAGAAGAGGTTTGGCATTACCAAGCTCAAGAGGTTCGACACTACCAAGCTCTACCAATCTTAACCAAAGAAATTATGAGATTTTGACCCAACTTAACCAAACCCTGGATGAAAGAGACCAAACTTTTGCTGATGCAGAGGCTGAGGTAGCCTGGAAAGTGCTGAGGATCGAGTACATAACTTGGAACATCTGAATGTACACTTTAGAACAAGCTCGAGATGGGATCTCAGAGATTGATGACAAGATATCTGAGGCACAAGAGATCGAGCTCAAAGCCTACTGCAATTTGAACGGTGACAGCTCTGAGGATGACATAGAGGACTCCGAATCTGAGTATGACTAAATTTCACGCTTGCATCCCTTTGTATTTTGTTTTTCCTTTTGACATGTTTTGCTCTAGTCATTTCCGGCCTTATTTATAAAATGAATATCCTTTTAACTATAATTATTTCAATCTTTCAGCATTCGTTATTACTTTCGTGTTTTCACTAACTTACCCAAGTAAAGTTTTAACCCAATTTAGGCTAATTGTCCCCGATTCCGGAGTTCTATTTAAACAAACTATCACTTAGTTTGTGTCGACCCGGATGAGAGTACTCTCGGTCTTAAAAATAACTTAAACAATTCTTGAATACAAACCATCACTTTAGTTTGCTTCATACCGGGCTACTCCTTCCGATTTTGGATCATTTAATGACTAAGTATAAGAACCTTATTTTTATGCATATGAATAAGACGTCTCTTATTCATTTCAGGCATGAATGTTGGAGCTTCTTTTATTCTAACTTTTAGACAATTCAAGTGTCTTTAAAAATAGGCTAAATTCATTTGATCCGGTGTCGTAAAAGCATGCTTTTGGAACATTACTTATGTTTGCTTCAAATGCTTTTATGATGACAGTCCCCAGTTTAGGACTTAACAAATTTTCTAGCTCGTAAGCCTAATGATTTTTATCAACTATCCGGAGACAAGCATGTGTAGATAAGTTTTCGAGGCAAATTTCAGATAAAGTGCAATTTCATTCAGATTTTTCTTCGGTCAAATAACTGGGTAAGATTCATTTAATATTTTACTCGATTTTTCATAACATTAACACTACTTGTGCAAGATTCATTCGATCTTTTAATCCTTACAATAATCCTAAAAAAAAACAAAAAAAACATCGAGTTTCTTCGAATTTCTTCTTTTCGAACTTCTTTATTGAGAGTATGGCAGTCCTCTAGTGTTTGCATTCGAAGCATGAGAATTCAAACATTATTTGCTCTTCATTATCGGGTAGTCCCCAGTCCCCAGTGTTTGTCCGATCTTTAACTCCGATCTTCAACTACTTAGTAACACGCTTTACATTGTTGCCTCATTAAAAACCTTATCGGAAAAATCCTTTTCAGGATAAAAACAACGCTAAGGGGAAAAAGTGCAACACATATTTTCAGACCTAATTCTAAATCTCCGGTATCTGAATGATTACTCTGTCTTTGTTCCTGCAAAAGTTAGCAATATCGACACAAATAAAGTTCAAAATATTAATCGATCACACATCTTAGCAGTAATACCGCTTCAAGTGTGTAATGTTCCAGTTGTTTAGAAACTTTTGACCATCTTCGGCTTCCAACTGGTATGAGCTTTTATCAGTTATTCCTGACACTTCGTAAAGACCTTCCCAGTTCGGGCCCAATTTTCCTTCATTGGGATTTTTGGTGTTGAGGGTTACTTTTTGTAGAACCAAGTTCCCTACTTGAAAGTGCCTAAGGTTAGTCGTTCAGTTGTAGTATCTTCCCATCCTTTGCTTTTAAGCCAATAACTGTAGCAATGCTAACTCACGGTGTTCATACGTTAAATCAAGCTTAATAACCATTATTCAGTTGCAGGACTGAACCTTAAGCTTGGCTTGCCAACTCTCCCCGATGCTAGACTTTGGCGTCGTTCTATATGCCCACAACACCTTCAGTAGAATTTCTCTCCACTTGCCTTTTGACTCTTTTAGTCTCTTTCTCAAGTTTTCAATAACTATTTTATTTTTGACTCCGCTTGTCCATTTGCACTCGGGTGATACGAGGTCGACACTATCTTTTGGATCTTCAATCCCTCAAGAAAGTCATTTACTTTCTTTCCAACGAACTGACGACCATTGTCGCAAGTAATCTCTGTCGGTATGCCGAACCGACAAACAATGTGATCCCAATGAAAGCGATGACTTCCTTCTCTTTAACCTTCTTGAAGGCCTTCGCTTCAACCCATTTTAAAAAATAATCAGTCATAAATAAAATGAAGCATACCTTTTCGAGTTCCCAAGGGAGTGGCCCCATAATATCCATCCCACATTTCATGAATGGCTATGGTGATAAAAACGGATGCATTAATTCTACCGGTTGGTGAATCATCGATGCATGTATTTTACATTCATCACATTTTCAAACGAAGTTCTTTGTTTCTTCCTCCATCTGAGACCAATAGTACCCGGTCCTAATAAGTTTTCAAACTAATAATTTTGCTCCCGAATGATTTCCACAAGTCCCCTCGTGAACCTCGCGCATCATATAATCAGTTTTCCAAGGTCCTAATCACCTCGCTAAAGGACCATAAAAAGACCTTCAGGACAACTGGCCATCAACCAAGCTAAACCTAGTTGTCTTAGTATGAAGTGCCCTTTACTCCTTCGGATCCGTAGGCAATTTCCCATCCCGAAGGTAGTCAGTATACTTATTGCGCCAATCCTAAGTCATGTTTGTCGTATTCACTTCAGCATGACCACCATCAATCGCAGAGTTTAGTAGTTGCACAACTGTTCCCGAATTAAACTTCTCAACTTCTACGGATGACCCCAACTTTGCTAAGCCATCGGCCTTGTTGTTTTGTTCTCAAGATATGTGTTTCATGGTCCATTCTTTGAACTGATGCAATATTACTTGAATTTTCTCTAAGTACTTTTTCCTCCTTTCTTCATTCACTTTGAACACACCGTTCACTTGATTAACAATCAAAAGTGAGTCACAATTTTCTTCGATGACTTCTGCTCCCAAACTTTGTGTCAACTCTAGACCTCCAATCATAGCCTCATACTTGGCTTCATTGTTAGTTAATTTCATAGTTCTTATTGATTGCCAAATAACATCTTCCGCAGGTGTCTTAAGCACTACCCCGAGTCCGGACCCTTTCACGTCAAAGCTCCATTCGTGTACAAGGTCCAGACCCCCGAAGTTACTCCCGAGGTTATTATCAATTCTTTTTTTACTTGGGGAATCATTCCTGGTGTAACATCTGCTACAAAATTTGCTAAAACCTAAGACTTTATAGCTGTTCTTGGCTTGTATTCTATGTCATATCCACTAATTCTACTGCCCATTTGGCTAACCTGCCGGACAGTTTCGGTTTATGCACTATATTTTTTAGCGGATAAGTTGTTACTACACATATAGGATGACATTGAAAGTATGGTCTCAATTTCCTAGCGGGCGTTATTAATGCTAATGCAAATTTTTCTAAATGAGGATACCTTGTCTCTGCACTAGCTAATGTTCCACTCACATAATAAATAGAAAAATGTTTACCTTTCTCTTCTCGAACCAAAACTACATTTACGGCTACTTCGGACACTGTCAATTACAGGAACAACTGCTCATCTTCCTTCAGTTTGTGCAGCAGTGGCGAGCTGAACAAGTACTTATTCTAATCCCTCAAAGCTTGTTGGCACTCCAGTGTCCATTTGAAGTCGTTCTTCTTTTTTAACAAAGAGAAGAACATGTGACTTTTCTCCGAAGACCGAGAGATGAACTTACTCAGGGTGGCCAGCCTTCCGGTGAGTCTTTGCACCGCCTTCACATCTTCAAGTACCTCTGAAATTTCTTCGATATCTTTGATCTTATCCGGATTTATCTCTATTCCTCGATTTGAGACTAAGAAACCCAAGAATTTGCCCGAGCCAACTCCAAAAGCATATTTTTCTGGATTCAGCTTCATGTTGTACTTTCGGAGTATGTCAAATATTTCCTCCAAATGGTTTAAATGTTCCTCCGCTTCCAAGGACTTCACTAAAAATATTATCAATATAAACCTACATTGTGTTACCTATTTGATCCTCAAACATGCGGTTAACTAGGCATTGATATGTTGCTCCGGTATTTTTAAAATTAAATGGCATTACATTATAACAATAAGTCCCATATCTAGTTATGAAAGAGGTTTTCTCTTGATCCTCTAGGTTCATCCTAATTTAGTTGTACCCGGAGTAAGCGTCAAGAAAACTCAACATCTCATGCCCCATCGTAGCATCAATCATTCGATCGATGTGCAACAAAAGAATAGAATCTTTTGGGCATGCTTTATTCAAATCCTTAAAAACTATGCACATTCTCAATTTATTTTCTTTTTTTAGGTACGACAACTACGTTTGCTATCCAGTACGGATACTCTACTTCCTGCATGGAACCTATATTCAATAACTTTGTTACTTCCTCCTTGACAAACTTATGCTTGTAGTCGACCATTGATCTCATTTTTTGCTTTACCGGAGGAAAACTCGAGTCCAAACTCAACTTGTGAGTTGTGATCTCTGGTGGAATACCTGTCATGTCTAAATGGGACCAGATGTCTAAATGGGACCAGGCAAAGCAATGGGCATTAGCCTTTAAAAATTCAATTAATTTAAGCTTGAGCTCTGAGGTTAACCCAGTGCCCAGGTATACATCTCTATCCAGTAGATGCCGAACAAGATGACTTGCTCCAGCTCTTCTATAGTTGACTTCGTAGCATCTGAATTATCTGGCAGCACGAATGACCTCGGGATGCGATGGTAATCCCCCTCTTCCTTGTAATCTATCTTTTCTCCTTCTTCTTTCTTTGGACTCGACGAGCCCGAATCCTGTGATTGCTATTTGACTTTCTTGCCTTTACTCACGTCATTCACTTCCTTTAGTGGTTGCACCGACTCCTCTACCGTGAACATCTTCATTGATGTCGGTTGCTCTCCTCAAACTGTCTTAATTCTCTCTAGAGTTGAAGGTATGACATTCATATCATGTATCCAGGGCCTGCCGAATAGTGCGTTGTACCTCATTTCGCCTTCAATGACATAAAATTTCATTTGCCGAATTGTCCGGGCTACATTGACTGAAAGAGCAATTTCCCCTTTCATGATCTCACTTGCCATATTGAATCCATTTAGAACTCGAGTTGCCGGTACAATTTGATCCAACAAACCCAATTGCTCCACCACCTTCCACCGATGATGTTGGCCGAGCTACCTGGATCAATTAAAATACGCTTAATCTGAAATTTATTGATAAAGACAGAAATTACCAGCGCATCATTGTGAGGTTGAATGATGCCCTTTGTATCTTTATCGTTAAAAGATATTGTCTTCGCTGGTATGTAATCCCTGGATATTTTCTCCCTAGTTCTTGAAACTTTCATATTTTTTGTAGTCATGACGGATCCCTTTGGAACGTCCATCCCTTCGATAATTATGTTTATGATATGCTGGGGTTCAACCGGATCAGTTTGCTTGTTTGCTTTCTTATTTCCTTAGTTTCCCTATGCTCGATCACTTAGAAACTCGCGTAGATGGTCATTTTTCAATAATCAGGCCACTTTATCCTTCATTTTATGATAATCCTCCGTTCGGTGACCATGAGTACCATGGTAATCACAAATCAAACTTGAATCTCTCTAAGCTGGATCTATCCGAAGTGGTCTCGTCCACCTTATCTCCTTAATATGACCAATAGCCAAAACAAGTTCGGCCGCAACGATATTGAGGTTATACTAAGATAGTCTCAGGTTTTCAACATTATTAGAAGAAGATCCACTAGTATCATTCTTAAATTGCAAACCTATGCTAGTAGACCCTCGATTATTGTGCATATCCCCTCTGTCCGATGAGAACTTGCGATTGTTACGACCCATATCCGATCTGAAGTTCGACCTTTTAGGTTGACTGTAGGGTTGCTACCTATCTTTTGAAGGCTTTAATTCTAACTCAGTTACTCTCTTTGATTTATCAAAATTCTTGCTCCGTCCTGCTGACCCTGGAGAAAGTTTGAGCTGGTCATCCTCCATTCAGATTTGAGACTCGTATCTATTGTGCATGTCCGCCCATGTCACCGCCGGGATCTCCAACAAGTTCTCCTTTAGTTTTAAAGAAGTACTGGAACTCTTAGGATTCAATTCCTTGGTGAAGGCTTCCGCTGTCCATTCATCCTGTACTCGGGGAAGAAGCATCCGTTCCTTTTGGAACCTTGTCACGAACTCCGGCAGCAACTCCGCATCCTTTTGAGAAATTTTTAATATATCCACTTTCCTCACTTGAACCTTTTTGCTCCGGAATGTGCTTTTATAAAAGCATTTGCAAGCACTTCAAATGAGTTAATAGAATGTTCAGGTAACATAAAATACCATGTCATTGCTCCCTTGGACAGTGTTTCGCCAAATTTCTTCAGCAACACTAATTTGATCTCATCCAGTTGCATGTCATTTCCCTTCACCGCACAACTATACGACATCACGTGCTCCTATGGATATGTGGTTCTATCGTACTTCAGGAGATCGGGCATCTTAGACCTCTTCGATATCAACTTCGGTGCTACTATCGGTGGAATGGTAACTAGATATATCTCTTCAAGTCCGTTCCTTCAGGATCAGAGGCGCTCCGGAATCTGGTCTCACCGTGAATTATAGGTTTCAACCTTCTTTTCATTAGTATCCATTCACTTAGTCAAAGCTTGGAGCATTTTCAAGACCTCCGAGGATTCATTTGCCCCCAAATCAGTGTCATCTCCTTCGACTTGATCTTCTTTTCGGACTCGACCTTCATCCAGGACGGGACGAGTTTCATCCGCCGCACTTGCCCCGCTACTCTTCTTTTGCAATTGTGTAATAGCCTCATGTTATTCCTTAAGTATGTTAAAGAATCGAGCCAAATTAATTTCGCCATCCTCAGCATCATCCATTGTTTTCTCACGTGACCTTCTGGATCCCTGGGGTGAAATCACAGGGTTATTTTGATGCTCATTAGTTACCAGATCAATAGGCAGAATGTCGTTGTTGTTATTACTATTGTTAGCACCATTGTTGTTGTCATCATGATTGCTAACCTCAACGTGGCTTTCACTAGCCATTTTGCAAGTATTTGACCTATTTTCACAATATCTTAAAAGAACAAGTGAAATTTGAGTTTGAACAAATCACCACAATTATCCTTAGCCCCACGGTGGGCGCCAAACTGTTTACCCCAAAAAAGTTACAGTTGAATTTGTAAGTGATTTTAAGGATATGTGGACGAATTTATTATATAAAGTGATAAGTGATTAGCAATAAATAAGTAAATAAAAATAACAAGTAAGAAATATAGCCTGAATTGTCGTGAACCAAGATGAATTCCTTCAGCAAAATTGATCGGGGCCTTAGCTTAACTGCTTCGGTTTCGAGCCAACAAAGAGAGCTTAAAAATTATGATTACAATGAATAAAATCGTGCCAATTTCCAATGAGAATGTGATCCCCTCCAATATGAAGGTTGGACTCCTTTTATAGCTATCAATACAAGGCATTTACATCCGAGAATCATTTCTTAATTAAATGCAATTAAATAAGAATAACAGACACTTAATGAACAAAGAGTAACGACTGACGTCATATCTAGAACGGGTACACGCTGAGCTTCCCCGATCCTCCATCCGGCGTCACTTGGCTCGGTCGCTTCCCGATCTTGATTTGGTACTCGGACTCACCTCGATACAACTTTCATCCGGTGCATAATTATGTCATCCCCTTCAATTTTCACATCTAAACCATGTCATATGTTAGGTCGATTTTCACCGTATACAAAATAAATCAACTCAACAATAAAAGAACAAATAAATTAATCTTCATCCATCGTTGCAAATAAATTTTGTTTCGGAGTACGAATTTGTGAAGTCAATATTGATTGGTTGATAAGTGTTAAGTGATAAGTGATAAGTGATAAGTGATAAGTGATAACAAAAAATATTTTGTATCTTCTACATTTTCATTTTTATCCTACTCCTACTATTTTTTATTAAAGTTTTATCGTCCTTTTCGGCGGTTGCTGCATGGTGTCTTTTCCACTTTAACGGCTTATTGCAAGTTTTGAATTTCAATATTCTTGTTTTTTCATAATCACGATGTCTTATAGGAATGACATGCCAAATTTTAGACCATAAGCTATAAAGTACATATATTATATAATCTCAATCATTTTCTTTTTATCTATCCCAAAAAAAAGGTTACATTTCTAAATTTAGAAATATTTTAATTTTAAAATTCTCTTTTTACCTTTAATGAAATAATTTATGACCACACAATTATCTAAGAATTATTTTGAACCACACATTTCAAAAGTCAATATTTTTTTCTTAAATTTCGTGTCAAATCAAATGGTGTCACATGAATTAGGACGGAAGGAGTACAACTTTATCTAAATATTGTAAGAGTTGAAAATTTTCTTTGCACTCTTAAGTTTTATATTGTTGTTACTCAATTAAAGATATAGATACTCTTTGTGTTTTATCATTAAGGAATAAAGATCAATTTTACTGTATGTACAAAATAACGATTGTGTCATTAAGGTTTTCTTTCTTGCGCTTTCTTTTGTTAACGATAAAATGAGTGAAATGATAGTTGTATCCACTTTTTCTTGCAACCCAAACTCCCATCTCCCAACTGTCGCATAAACATTTGTGATAAAGAGGTCAAAGATCTTAGCAAAATATGATGTTAATAAGGCACTGATTAACTAGTTATCCCCCCCCCCCCCCCCCCTCCCTTCCGATCCCTGAACAATGATTAGTATTATACTGTTTGTTGAGTAAAAGTTTAACTCGCGTTGCATATTTATATCAAATCAGAAGATGAATACTACTATGTGTTTGCACATGCATTTCTTTTATTTAATTATGGCTAATTATTAGATATTTTTTCTTTGATTTTTTATCTTGTTTGTTAAAAATTCCAAGTTTTGGTTTCGATTTTTCCAGATGTATCAGAATTAAAGCGCATGAGTGATATATTTTAATATTTTTAAGTTACTGAATTCTAAGTTAATAATTTGCACATATTTAATGAACTTTTAAGATAAACATAAAATTTGAACTAAACTTGCTAAATTCAGCTAACGCCATAGCTGACGCCTTCCCTTCGACACTGAAGGAAGACCGAATAACAACCATGTTTGTTTACCATACAACAAACAGGATAAAAGCTTATTACATGCACCGGTGTTCCGTGTTCACATACATTAGGTCTTCCTAGTCTTGTTCACATACTATATAGTCTAATGTATGTGAACACGGAACACTTGTGCATGTAATAAGCTTTTATCCTGTTTGTTGTATGGTAAACAACCATGGTTGTTATTCGGTCTTCCTTCAGTGCGAAGGGAAGGCATCAGCTGAATTTAGTAAGTTTAGTTCAAATTTTATGTTTATCTTAAAAGTTCATTAAATATATGTAAATTATTAACTTAGAATTCAGTAACTTAAAAATATTAAAATATATTACTCATGCGCTTTAAATCCCGACTCCGTTGTTGTAATGCCTTTTCTTCATAAATGTAACAGATACTCTAGCCACTAAAGTAAAGGCAAAGAAATGAAATTGACTTGGATTTCTCCGTTTCCCCTCTAACAACATATTGTGATTGTGTTGTTCATCATTATCCTTCTAGACAAGCGGTGTCTTTGAATTTTGATTACCTACCCATGATGTTTTTCCTTTGTTTTGTTTTCGTTGAATAGGACACTCAAAGACAACTTTGCTCCTTCCAAATGGGAAAGCTGCAAATCAGCTTGAAACGGCCTAGTGCCAACTGCACAATTTGAATTTGAAACGATTTGATCTCCCAAAAAGATTGGAAAGGATGAATACGTATAACATTGACTCATTATGACGTATTTTTTCTAGATTTATCCTTTGGGTTCGGCATTTTTTCTAGATTTATCTTTTGGTTTCTTTTGTTATTACAAATAATATAATTAACGGGAAAAAAGTTCTCTTAATTTTTTTTAACAACACGTATATAACCTTAGAAATAATGATGCTTGGAAGTTGTAGGAAGAAGATTTTTTTCTCGGTTGTGTATTTTCGTGCATATCAAGTATGCTCAACAATGGTGTAAGGGGGTGTTTATATAGGTGAAGGAGGGGCTGAAAACTGCTGAAAATCGCCTCCATAATAGCCAAATAATGGCCATTATGGAGGTAGTAAAGTCACCAACATAAATGATGAAAGACCAACCGTTTTGGCCATTATAGGAGGAGTAATTCAGCCAAAATAAATGGTTGAATTGAGAGCTTGGACGTTTCTCGCTTTGACTCGTCGAAATTCCGGCTTTCGAAAACTTCGGGGACCAAACCGTACATCTTGAAACTTCGGGGACCAAACCGTACATCCGAAAGAATTCTGGTCCAACCGCACATCCGAAACTTTCGGGATCAAAGCGTACTTCCGGCAAAGTTTTACGGCCCAAAAAGATAATATCGAAGGCCCACGCCCACACGCCCCACGGCCCACGACCGTGACCCGTGAACCCGTGAACCCGAGAACCCGAACCCGAACCCGAACCGGACGGGACGGGCGGGCGGCGGCGGCGCGCGTGTGGTCTTTCCTCGAACCGAAGCACATCTAGGTCCTCCTCCTTTAAACACATGGGATACCCTTGGGGTCCCAAACCCCAAACCAATTTCGAATCTTATATACACAACAATTCTTTCTTCCTCTACCGATGTGGGAGAATTACACACAATACCACACTTTCCATGCTTCAAACACCTTACTTCGTGAACCAATATCTCTTTCATTTCTCAATGAAATTTGACGATTCTTGGCCCTACGGTGATCTACGTACTTAGTAGATCATGCATGTGTGAAGAACCGGATTCTCCAACATACGTTACACTAGTGTTTAAGCCGTTAAAGTTGGTCGGTCGCAACTCCCGCCAAAGGCAAATTTCCAACAATCCCCTCTTGAAAGAGATTTTGGCGCACTCACATGGTGTCTTTTCATTTCAAAGAATATTTCAAACGGACCGACCGTTGCATAAGGAGAGGTAGCCTCACTTTGAACCTTCCATAGTTGAATACCATCGGACTTACCGCGCGGTGAACGTGATGTCTTGAACCGTCGTTGTTTAGTGTAAGCCAAGACAACGGTACCAACACAACAAATTCCCTTACTCTCTTCTTCGTAATGTTTTGTCCGTTTTGGCCATGGACAACGTCTTGGATTCTTAAGTGCGTTCAATTTGAGGCGGCCCGTCCTCGCACTTAAATAGGTGGTCTCCTACAAGGTATCCCGCTATACCCCACTTCACAAGTGTTAGGAACCATTAAAAGTTTCCCAAAGACCTAACCTCAACCGTTGAGGATCATTACAGGTTTTGAAAACTTAACCTTTACCCATACCGCAGATAGCACTTAACGTCTATCGCGGAACGGCTTTGGATTTGGTGTTTCTTTTCGTAAATCACTATCCGAAGTGCTCATGCTTCGACCGAAGCGATCAACCGAACCTTTACAACTTAGTTTTCCCATTGAACCAAATTACCGGGATCTCCGGTTCGTAAGGTTGGGTTTCCACCGTATTGGTCCGTATATTTTGGGTTTTAAGCCCATTCCCCTAGACAGCAGAACGCTTGATCTCCGGGTAGTCCCTTAGTTTGTAAACAAGGAAGTGACACCCGTGATGATCAATCGCCATACGGTCTTATGTCTCCGACAGATCCCGACAGATATGTCCAGACGCCGTCATCCGTGTCCTTCCTAAAGCCGACCGGCCAGCCACACAAGTGTATAACCGTTGAAGGCACGGTTTCTCCCAATAAGGGACGTCCTCTAAAGAGCCGTGAAGTTACTCAACTTCTTTCATGCTTTGTATAAAGCGATAAACTCCGATTCCATCATGAATCGGCCGATGCAAGTTTGCTTAGAGGATTTTCCAAGAACCACCATACATATTTACTTGTGGCTTTGGTGTTCTTCGGATCCGATGTCCGCTTGCATCACCGTGTTCTCCCGTAACCGCCGGACATCCGAATACAATAATCCGTAGATAAGCGAATAATTCAGATATCGTCATATCCGACTTAACGCCTTCTATTGATCATGTATTAAGATCATCAGTGAACCTTAGTTCAACTAATATGTTTGTAGGATGATACCTGTGTCGGTTGTAGTGTGTACAATACATTGAACTACACGTGACCGTGCATATCACTCCTTGTCTATGGGTGCACCATGATTCCAATCGTTCTATGATTCATATCCATTGGTGGCTTCAACGAGACCGTCAACTATCGACCGTCCGTTAGATGTCTTAGAAATCCAATTCCTAAGATGTCATCCGTGATACTCATATCTTTCATATCGAGACTTTGTTTCAATATGATTTTCACTCTAAGACCGTTGGTTTTCCAACCGTTGGCTTTCTAACTTCGAGTCAATGTTTCGTGATCGATTCATTGTTTCTGTTTTATCTCGAGACTTTCAGACCAAAATGTTAACATTTCGTGGACCAAAATGAAAGTTCGGAAGAAGCCCAACAGATTCAAAGCAAACCAACCCCGATCCTCTTCTTCCAACTCTCCGGTTGGGAAGGTCGTTTCAACACCCATGCCATGTATGATTACAATGGCCCCGGATGTGAAGCTACTCACAGGGAGCACTTTTTACAACCCAAAGGTTCTTTTCCCGGAGGAAGATCAACCATTACACAAGTATGGTTCTATATATGGAATCTATTTCTCTCTTTAGCTTCTTTCCAAAGCATCGCTTTTGGAGATGACAATTCTTTGTTAATTGTCCATGGTTCGTTCTCAACCATACAAGCTAGAAGGTATGGAACAAGTCTTTGTCCCCTCTTTGCTCCTTCTTGGTTCAACATCTAGAATCCCCGAGTTTTGCATATCCGGAATATTAAGTTCCGGATATCCAAAGAACTTTCGAGTCTCGTAGATACGGAACGTCTAGTTCCGGACGGTCGAGCCCTCGCGGGTTCTTGTTAACCTTGAGCAATTACTCCTTTTTCCTTTTCCAAGGAAAGTTATCTCCAAAGAATTCAAAGCATTCTTTGACACCAAGAGGCGATCAACACTATCGTTATTTGCAGATCCGGTGGATATGCAATCTACGCCTTAGGCCGAACTTGACCTGTTTCGGTAGCCCATCTTTTACCAAGCTACCCCTCATAATTTGGGCGTACGACTTCGCGCTTGGCTAACACCGTTAGATCGAGGTGAGAAATGAACATTCGTTTAATGAACGATGCTTCACATTCTCCCTCTATCACTACGAATTTCTCAATCCGTAGGCTTAGTTGATTTTCAACTTCACGCTTTGTAGCGCTTATCCGCTTCAACAACTTCATCTTTGCTTTTTAACAAACAAAGGATTCCATACGTTGTACCATCATCAATGAAGATTACAACGTACTTGTCTCCCCCCTCTATTTTGTATAAACTTCAAATCACCCAAGTAGGTGTGACTAAGTTCTGGAGGAGCGGTGCTTCTTTCGCTATTCCCTTGACGGAATTTGGAAAGGTGATTTTGCCTCTTCGTCTACCTCACATTCATTTTGAGGGTTTATGTCGACAGAAGGCAACAATCTCAACATCGTTAGCTTTTGAATGACTTGCTATTTAACATGTCTTAATCTATGATGTCATAGATGCACGGATTACAAATATATCATTCATTTGGCTATAGACATATTGTACCATTCTTAGTTATTACGGACCTGTTGGACTAGTCTCAAATCAGATTTGACCAACAACGTCCTTTAACCAAGTTAGGAACATGTATCACCTCTTTTAGAGTGATCATTCCTTGAAGTCCTATTGAGGACAACCTCTCCAGCCCCTTTGATTTTAGAGGTGGCGTTGCTTCACATGAACAACATTTTGCCCGTGGTTAGGGCGTAACCGGATCATATGTGATCTCGATACTCGGGTCCACTTTAGTTGCTTTGGCAGACTGAGTGTCCAATTTATTTACTGCCTTTATTTAGGCCTTCAGATCATTTAGGACCTGGAAACTCTGGCCCACCTTACTAGGTGTCCATTACTTTTCCTATGAAATGAATTTCGGCACCACTCGCCGCCCGAGGCTTTATATGACCGAGTGTCCAATATCATCATATCAAAGGAATTTTGGCCCACCTGGTCGCCGGAGGCTTTGTATGACCGAGTGTCCAATATCATCCTATCAAAGGAATTTTGGCCCACTCTAGTCGCCCGGAGGCTTTGTATGACTGAGTGTCCAATATCATCCTATGAAGGATCTTCTGTCAAATAATATGACAGGTTCAACGTCATTAACTTTTAGACTCCTTTCGTTAAGATTGGTGCCCAGATAATTCTTGGCGCTTACTTAAGAGTGGTAAGAGTTTTCGCACAGTTAGTGGATCTTACTCCCTCGTATGTGCGAACATACTTTACACACTTTAGTAATTACACTTAAAAGAACGGATCTTCTTAAGTCGTTTACAAAATCCAATCTTTAAACGGAAAAGAAGATGAGATTAAACTTCTGATTTGTTAAAGCATAAGGAATATAAATTATTTTCATATTCCTCCTTACTTTAATCCATTTTTAATCAGACATAATTTAATCTTTATTCTTGACAAGTAAGAAAAACTACTTATCCCAATTTCGGATTCTGGCTCACTTCGGTCACTTCATCGACCGAGTGTCCATTTCCTTCTCACCATCATTCGAATCCTTTGTCCGGGACGAGATATAGGCCTTCGCTACAAGATAGAATAACATCTTCGCCTTCTCCTCTTGTCCCAGTTGACATCCTCGTGCTCTCGAGAGCGCTTGTTTCCACCGAGTCTTGGTAGCGGTGACACCATGAACACGTTCATCATCATCACTCTCTTCCACCGAAAACCATTTCCATATCCAGATTTGGTCACACAATTTTTGACCGACATCTTTCGAATACTAATAGTAATACAATACAAATATTGTCTTAAGTTGTTGGGAGATTTTGCTCTATGGTACTTTATAAAGCAAGACGGGAAGTATATAACTATTACAAGTATTCGAAAGGATAAACTAAGATTCAATAGTTCAACTAGTA
Source organism: Anisodus tanguticus (assembly GCA_034509755.1). Classification (NCBI taxonomy): domain Eukaryota; kingdom Viridiplantae; phylum Streptophyta; class Magnoliopsida; order Solanales; family Solanaceae; genus Anisodus; species Anisodus tanguticus. The sequence goes on along the minus strand of CM067551.1, from coordinate 18,149,456 downwards.
ATCGAAAATTACAAGATAACCACAAACCGAAATTACAATTTTGTTGAAAACGAAAAAATGGAAACTGGTTTTTTGAGTCGAGTGTGGCACTCGTCCTTAAGACAATATTGCCCCGTATGTATCCTTTATACGTCCCTGGACAATTTGTCTCCCAAGATAAAACAACAATGGAACCCTTGAGCAAAGGAAACTCAAGAGCTACCGTGAAGAATATTGAGTAACGAAATGATGCTTGGAAGTTGTAGGAAGAAGATTTTTTTCGGTTGTGTATTTTCGTGCATATCAAGTATGCTCAACAATGGTGTAAGGGGGTGTTTATATAGGTGAAGGAGGGGCTGAAAAACTGCCTGAAAATCGCCTCCATAATAGCCAAATAATGGCCATTATGGAGGTAGTAAAGTCACCAACATAAATGGTGAAAGACCAACTGTTTTGGCCATTATAGGAGGAGTAATTCAGCCAAAATAAATGGTTGAATTGAGAGCTTGGACGTTTCTCGCTTTGATCGTCGAAATTCCAAATTTTCTCGAAAACTTCGGGGACCAAAGCTGTACATCTTGAAACTTCAGGGGACCAAACCGTACATCCGAAAGAATTCTCGGTCCAAACCGCACATCCGAAACTTCGGGATCAAACCGTACTTCGGCAAAGTTTTCTCGGCCCAAAAAGATAATATCACACGTGACCGGGGGACCGGACCGGACCGGACGGCGGGCGGGCGGCGCGCGCGCGTGTGGTGGTCTTTCCTCGAACCGAAGCACATCTAGGTCCTCCCTCCTTTAAACACATGGGATACCCCTTGGGGTCCCAAACCCCAAACCAATTTCGAATCTTATATACACAACAATTCTTTCTTCCTCTACCGATGTGGGAGAATTACACACAATACCACACTTTCCATGCTTCAAACACCTTACTTCGTGAACCAATATCTCTTTCATTTCTCAATGAAATTAGAAATCACCGAAAATTTAATTATTAGTTAGTAGTATGCAGGTGATAACACTTACTACGACACATTTAGTTGTTCGGTTCTCGCGGTCCTCTTGTGCAATGGAAGTTGAACTAGTGGGCGGTGGCCGTTGGCCCATCTCACGGTCCACAAAATGGACTAACCTCAAATGAAAATGTAGCTGGATCCCGGCATTATTGAAGCCCACAATGAACAATTTGGAGTCTACTGTCAATTTTAAAATTTGCTTTTAAACATTTTTTCGCATGGATTTCCTTAAAATCCACTGGTTTTTAATTTTTGTCCGTCATATTTGTGGTCTTTAATTTTTGCCTTTGTTACTTGTTATGAAAATATTTAGACCTGCTTCGTAAGACACAATTTCTGTACATTTTTATCTTCGAAAATTGAACTTTTGCCTTTCTCAGCATAAATTCTGTAGGAATTAAGTTACGCGGCATTAAGTTTTGTTGTAGTATTTTTCAGATTATGTTGAGTGTTGAAAGTTTTGCCTTGTCCGACGTATTTGTGTGGATATTATGATATATATGCTGAAGTTAAACGTAAACTATGCCTTGAAAAATTTAAATTATGCCGCGCCAAAATGGTAAAAATTAAAGACCACCCGAAAATAGGGTCATTTGTGCGAATGACCCGCTTTTAAATACCCATTGTTAGCCTTAAATATTGTGGATAAATGGTGCTCACTGGTCACAGTTTGGCTTTGTAAAGGTAAAACTCAATAACATGAACTTCCCCATCTTTCCAATTTTGTTTCTCCCTCTAATATATCCATCACTCTTTCAAATTGTTTGTGCTGAAATTGTTCAAATCATGGATGGAGATTAAAATTTGTGGATAAACTTTGCCTCAAATTTCAATTGTTGCTGGATAGATTTGTTTGAAAACATTATTTGTGAGTTAGAATCATTTGATTTGTTGGTTCGAAGAACTTTGGGTTGAAATTTGAACTCCATTTTGGATTCTTAGAAACTCTCATATGGTGATTAGCAAATTCAATTGCTTCTTCAAGGTTTTTTTGTGTATTAATATAGTTTTTGCATTTTCATGGTGGAATAATTGATATTTATGGTGGTGGTGTCGCAGAGGATATGTAAAAATGAATTTCTGTAGCATTTTGGTATTCTCCTCGTTTTATGTAAATATTATGTATATCATGTGTTTATTGTATATATCATATCGTATGTCATACGCATTTGTATTATATAAATGACTTATCCGTGACATATAAATATATATATATATATAAAGTAATAGACATGAACTCTTCTACTTCAACCTCAAAGTTCAATCTAAAATTAGTTTCAAAACCTCACTAAATATGTATTAAATAATCCCAAACTAGAAATATAGAGTGTTTGCATTGGCTTCTAAAAAATAACTTATAATCTAATAGCAAAAAGTCATAAATTGGCAATATTCAACTTTTGCCTTTTGGCTTATTTTTACACTTTTCATGCCTAAAAGTAAGTGCTTTTAAACACTTTTTCATTATCAAATACCACAAAAACTAAAAAGGTGCTTAAAAGCCAATAAACACTTAAAATAAGTCAATCCAAACACCCTCATAAGCTCCTCAAGATGTTCCCAAGCTTTAATTCCCTTTTGAAATAACATTAGTTGAAAATGATTCAAATTTTGCAAACCCGAATTTTAGCTTCAAAGCTTCATCAATGACGATAAATTCTGGTTTTTCACGTTTGTGCTTGAATAATCTGAGAGAGAAGATAAAAAGAACTAGACGTTCTTTAAGATCCCTCATTTTGTGGGTTTGTTTGATATTGTATATTATATTGAAGGTTTTGGTATTATATTTTTGAGGTAAAATAATATTTCATTCTTTTGTAATTAGGGTCTATATGTGTACAACAACATACTCAATGTAGTTTCCTATAAGTGGGGTTTGGAGAGGGTAAGGTGTACACATACCTTACCTTTATCTTTGCATAGTAGAGATGTTGTTTTTGATAGACTATTGACTCAAAAGAGATGTAGCCGATGCAAGAAAATAGGAAAGAAAAAAAAGACAACAAAATAGAATTGTACAAAACAAGTATAGCAACAGATATCATTACACATAGGCGAAAAAGAAACTACACGATACTTAAAATCATACTACTAAAAGTACAACAACACTCAACTACTTACAAACATTCTGCCCTAATCATCAACATTCTTATCTTCCTATCTAAAATTATGCCTCAATCAATTAAAATTGTGTCATGTCGTGTCTGACTATCTTCCTCCAGTTTTTCATGCAATTTCAAAAAACACGAAGCATTGAGAAGCTTTTCTCAAATTAATATGAATGGACCTTGGACTGAGCCCCAATCACCTACCTAAGACCTTGAAATGCCTAAACAAAGTAATATGGCTGATTTGCACTTTTTCTAGTATTTTGTGCTAGTCTTTAGTTTTTGTCCCTTCAAGACAATCAACTTCTATTCTGCTTGTTGGAAGATTCCTTTCAAATGGTTTAAGCTTGGAAGCAACCTGCTATCTATCGATAGGCGAGAACAGACTGCTATTGACTGTTTCGCCTATCTATTCTATTATGGCAAAGCTTGAGCATAAATTTATATTGTCGCATAACAATATCTCACAAGTTATGCTCCTTGCTCTTAAAATTTTTATAATTCACTATGCTTAAGTTTGATTTTGAAAGATAAATTTAAAGATCAATTCATTTGAAGGGAAAAAATTAAAGACCAGCCCATTTCAAGAGCAAATCGAGCAATTTCTTCAAGAAATAACTGAGATGAATGTATTGGGTCTCAAAGACCCACTATGCACTTGGAAGCAAGTCAAGCAACTACCAAGGCCCAAAGAACACTTTCATATATCTTATTGGGAAAATTACACAAATATAATTTCTAAAATAGGTATTTAAAAGAGTTACAGCTACTTTAAGAAAATTACATAGATACAATATATTTTAATTTTTAACTTTTTAGTTACATAATGTACAACTTTTCATATCCCTTAAATATCTCTATGAAATACATTAAAATGAAAAACTTGGCTTCCTAAAATTCTAGTTACGTATGAGTTACCATTAAAATAGAATCTTAATTAATAATTGATACTTCATAACTTAAAATTTTGGCTTCCTTTCTGCCACCTCATTTTACTATTCATTTTTTTTCTCTTCCATAAAATAGAAAAATTTAACTTAATTGTATTAATTTTGTATATATTTAATTTAGTATACAATATTTACCTAATATATGAATATTGTATTGTGCTTATTTAATATACCTAATATATAATACAATAATGTATGTGCTATATATATATACTCTTTTTGTTATATACATAAGAAATGATATTATATATAGTATATAATAGTTAATGTACATAGCAAATAATATTATATACAGTATATAATAGGGAAATATATGTAATATAAAAGTATAATGATATATATACTTGTTCAGAAAATTATATAATATATATCATATAAACAGTAATATACTTGTTTATGAATTAGAATGCTAGTTGTATGTTAGAATATTTAGAAGAGAAATTAATGTGTTTTGATATGTATTTAATTTTATTATCACTAATATAGGAAATTCCTTATTTTTAGCATTTTATTTATAGAAAACATTCTTCATATATACCCTATATGTTATAGAGTATATATTGTAGATTATATAATTTAGTTAATAGTTGTAGATTAAGAAATATTTTATTCATTTACTAGTATTTATGCAACATCCCTATCTTATTTGTTTGGTTATCTTTTGCAAATGTACAGTATTTAACCTTATCTAGTTTAAGCCAATAGCTAATTAAAAGTAAAAATACCATGAGTTAGCTATTTCTTTAGTCCGTAACTGAAAAATAGCGAGAGTATGTAAAATAATTAAAGAAATATCTATTCTTTAATGTGAAGATAAAATTTGAATAAATTATCCTTAATTAAAACGCAGAAAAATACCAGCCTGTTGCGATGGTATTCTTTCCAAGTAAAACTTTAGAACATTGTACTGATGTTCATGAATTAATATATGTCGGGGTTCAAGAATAAAATAGTGGAGTTTAGGAAAAATTGTTGGATACTCCAGTAAAAGTTGATGGGCTTTAAAAATCACCCTAACAGTCATCTGTTAAAATTGCTCATAAATTATATCCTTTTGATTCTCCCCAACACATGTGATTTATTTGGCTTATGTACCTATCAAGTCTCGAGTCTGGAACTTAGACATATTGTCCTGAATTTTTAAGTTGTAAAAGTTCGAACTCCATGAGAATTTTTTGGAGTTTGACTTTTATAATTTATATTTTTTAAAATAGTGTTCTTGAGTTATGCATTCGTGTTGTTGTATTTTTGCCAGGAATAATTAACTCTCATTGGTGGAGTTCATCTCAAAAAAGGGTCGTTTAAAAAGAGAGCATTTCAACATTACGGATACAGTGAATTTCACCATGTATAGTATTAGCGAATATTCACAGTATATTTTGTAATTAGAAATTAACCTCTGTACAACTATATATATTGTAATTAATGAAAGGAATCCGGAAGGGAGTTTATTCCAATCTTACATGGTATCAAGAGTCAAACTCTAATCCCTACTCTTTTTTCTCCCAAGCTGCCGACCACCACCCAAATTCTCTTCTCCCTTCCTCTCGGTCGATGGCAACACCATTGCCACCATGTCTCGCCCTACTTCCCCCACCAATTCCGGTTCTTCCACTGGCACTTTTGACAACCCCCGCAACATTCATCGTCTTCTTTTCATCCGGCATTCGCCGTTACCAACATCAAGAATTTTATCCCTATAATTCTTAACCAAGAAGGCTGTCAATATTCCATGTGGATAGAACTGTTCTATATTCATGCATGTGCGTACAATGTGCTAGATCATAATGATGATTTTGTTCCTCGTCCCACCGATGTTGCAGACTCAACATGGCGTCGCCTTGACACCATTGTCAAACAGTGGATATACGGCACCATATCAAAGGATTTGTTGTGTACTATCATGAAAACAGGTGCTACGGCACGTGAACTCTGGGTACGGTTAGAAGAAATTTTTCAAGATAATAAAAATACTCGGGCCGTGTATTTGGAAGAGCAATTTAACAATACGCGTCTCGAGAATTTTACCAGCATGTTCGAATATTGTAAACAACTGAAACTCATTGCCGACCAACTTTCCAACGTAGGGACATCTGTTTCAGAAACCAAGATGGTATTTCAACTAGTTGTTGGTTTACCGAAAGGTGAATATGATACACTTGCGACAATGATTCAACAGGCGACCCACTACCAAGTTTCAACAAGGCGTGTTCACAACTTTTGTTGGAAGAGACCCGTCGTACTAAACAAGAGGAGCACAATCAGAAGGCATTAGCCATTGAAAGCACGACACCACCGACGGCCAACACCACCCAGCCACCACCGCCAGACCACCACCAGCAACAGTTCTGCGGTGGCGGACGTGGCGGCAGAGGCCGTGGTAGCAACAACAAAGGGAAGGCCGTGGCAAGGGCCAAAGGAACTAACAGTCAGGCCCAACCCCTGCTCCCTACTTTCAGTGGGATGGACAGCCCTCTTGGCCCAATACCAGGAACTGGGGCCTCGCCTGCATGCCCCTACCCAACATAGAGGCCCAATTCTAGCAAGGTTGGCAGTCAGGCCTCTTAGGCTCCGCCCCAACCAACCGGCAGGCCCACCAGCCCACACAACAGGCCCATCTGGTTGCCGCCCATCAACAACCGCAAGTCAGCAGCCTGGCCCCCACCGATTTGGGCCAGGCCTTCAACACCCAATACCTTTAACAGCCTGACAATAATTGGTACATGGACACCGGAGCCACATCTCACCTCACCCGGTCGTCAGGTAATTTATCTCAAATTCTTTGGTTAAAGTGTCCTCAATTTATTACTGTTGGCAATGATCACTGCATTCCAATCGAAGGTTACAGTAACACACATACCAAACATCCCCACCCACTTTCTCCCTAAATCAAGTCATTTACATCCCTAACATCATTAAAAACTTAATCTCTATTAGAAAATTCACTCGCAATAATTCTGTATCTGTCGAATTTGACCCTCTTGGTTTTTCTGTGAAGGATCTCAATACGGGGAAATTCTTACGCGCTGCAATAGTGTGGGAGACCTCTACCCCTTCACTCAATCTTCCGCTGTCAGACCACAGTCATTTATCTCCCTTGCTGCTATCTCTCTGTCAACTTGTCATAACAGACTCGGACACCCAGGAGACCATGTTTTTAATTTTCTTAGGACTAATAAGCGTATTCAATGTAATAATGGAAAACTTGCCCAACACTATTTTTCTTGCCCGCTTGGCAAGCATACTCGTCTTCCATTTATGTCATCCAACAGTGTTACTTTTTCTTCATTTGATATTGTTCATGCTGATTTGTGGACATCTCCGGTTGTTAGCTCTTTGTGTCACAAATTTTATCTAGTATTCTTAGATGATTTTTCACATTTTGTCTGGATTTACCCACTGAAGTTCAAATCTGAAGTTTTTGCCAAGTTCCTTGAATTTCAAAAATTCATTAAAACACTGTTTGAAAAATCTATAAAATCTTTCCAATGTGATAATGGATGTGAATTTAATAATTTGGCATTTCACAATTTCTGCTCTAAACAAGGCATGGTTTTCTGTTTTCCTGTCCCTACACTTCCTCCCAAAACGGAAAGGCTGAACGGATTATACGTACCATCAATAACATGGTTCGTACCCTTTTGTTTCATGCCTACCTTCCACCACTTTTCTGGGTCTATGCTGTTAAAATGGTAGAAGATCTTCTTAATATTTTACCCACTACCACTCTCCAAAACACGACCCCCACCGAAATTTTATACCGTAGGATCCCGTCCTATGACCAACTCAGAATTTTCGGTTGCCTATGCTACCCCAATCTAGCCTCCATTGCCCCTCACAAATTAGCACCACGAACTACGCCCTGTGTCTTCGTTGGTCTCGCGTCTAATCATAGGGGCTACCTGTGCTATGACATATCCACTCATAAAATCATTATCTCCCGCCATGTCACATTTGGCGAGACGTATTTTCCATTTTCCAATCTTCAGAAATTTCAAAACACGGACTACATATTTCTTCATGAGACAGATATGTCTCCGCTAGCAAATCACTGTTCCAACTTCCGTCCACTGTTCACGCGTCAACGTCTTCGGCGCCGGTGGTCTCATCTCCACCAATGACCATCACCGACGACGTACGTACACCACAGAGGTCCCCATCTCCCATTCTCATGGCCAAACAACCACCTCCACTACCAAACCACTAAACACCCGATAGGTTAACCAGAAACCCTTCAACCGACACATCTCCAATCCACACTCACATCGGAAACCTGCAACCACTACCAACGCCTATACTGCCAAGATCCACCACCTCGCCACATAACCCACCAACACCGACAACCAACCAATACCCCAACCAGTCTCCTCAACCACCCATTACCGGCGACTCCCAGAATCCGAAATTGAATTTTATCCCTAAACCCAACAGCCACTGACCACACCCAATACAACCACACACCACTGCCCACCCATCGTATGGAAACTCATGCCCAACACGGGATTTTCAAACTCAAGTTTCACTTCAACCTCTCCATACAAACCATATCACTCATTCCCAAAAATCCAAAACTAGCCAAACTGGACCCTAATTGGAATGTGGCCATTTGCGATGAATTTAATGTTTTAACCAAGCAGAACACTTGGGATTTGGTACCTATACCGGACGGTGTGAATGTTATCCGGTGTATGTGGCTATTTCATCACAAGTTCAGAGACAGTGGCGACTTGGAGCAGTATAAGGCAATATTGGTTGCTAATGGCACTAATCAGTAGGATGCAATTGATTTTGGTGAGACATTCAGTCCGACTGTTAAACCGGCTACTATTCGTACTATTCTCAGTATTGTTATGGGCAAGCATTGGCCAATCCATCAGCTTGATGTCAAGAATGCATTTCTTCATGGGGATTTGAAAGAAATTGTGTACATGCATCAGTCCTCTGGCTTTGTTAATTCGGCAGTCCCGCAGTATGTATGTCATCTTAGAAAGTCCATGTATGTCTTGAAATAGGCACCCTGCGCTTGGTATGATCGCTTTGCCAGGTATATTATGCAGATCGGGTTTATATGCAGCAGGTGTGATAACTCTCTCTTCACTTTTCATTGAGGTAGCAACACTTCTTATTTGCTATTATATGTGGATGACATTGTTCTTACTACCTCATCTGACGGTTTGAAGAATGAAATCATTGCTCTACTCAAAATTGAATTTGCTATGACTGATTTGGACAAGCTGAGTTATTTCTTGGGTATATCCGTGACCAGATCTGCAGCTACTATATTTCTGTGTCAGTGCAAATATGCGGAACAGATAGTGTACAGGGCTAAGATGGCAAATTCTCCGATTGACTTGAAATCCAAGCTTAGTACCGATGATGGTGCGCCAGTTTCTGATCCCACCCTGTATCGGAGTTTTGCAGGTGTCTTTCAGTATCTTACATTCACTAGGCTTGATATTGCATATGTCATTCAGCAGGTGTGTCTGTTTATACACGCCCCGCGAGAATCCCATTGGACTGCATCTCTACCCCTCTGCACCAACCAAGTTGCTCTCCTACACGGATGCAGATTGGGCAGGATGCCCGGACACATGTCGCTCCACCTCGGGCTACTGTGTATTTCTAGGGATAATCTTATTTCATGGTCTACCAAGCAGCAGGCCACACTATCCCATTCGAGTGCTGAAGCAAAGTATCGAGGAGTTGCTAATGTAGTTGTTGAGATCTGTTGGCTCCAAAATCTTCTTTTGGAGCTCCAGTGTCCACTGCGCAAGGCGTCTATAGTCTACTGTGACAACATATCTACCATATATCTGTCTCACAATTCGGTCCAACATCAGCGGACCAAACATAACGAGATGGATATCCACTATGTACGTGAGAAGGTCGCTCTTGGTTAGGTCAAAATATTGCATGTGCTTTCCTCATATCAGTATGCCGATATTTTCACAAAGGGACAACCTTGACAGCTGTTCTCCGACTTCAGATCCAGCCTTAGCGTCTGGCCTCCTCCCGCTCCGACTGAGGGGGAGTATTAGCAAATATTCTTTGAATATTCACAGTATATTTTGTAATTATGATAGGTGTATATTTAAGGTAACCTAGGATTCTTATTGTATTAGGAATCAACATCTGTACAACTATATATATTGTGATTAATGAAAGGAATCTGGAAGGGAGTTTATTCCAATCTTACATATAGATCTTATTAAAAACATAGGGGTTTTAGGGATATTTTTTTCCAAGTAATACTTCCGCATAAAAAGTTAGCTAAATTTTTATTAAGTTCGGAACTTTAGCTTATTTAAAAAAATATAATTGTAAAAGCGGTATGTAGTTTGTGAATTTCTTCCTAATTAAAAATAACACCCAGCTCCCTTCCATTGGAAATATTCTTCTTTATCTAATGTCTCACCGTCTAAGTGTAGGGTTTTTGTTAGGTTCAAAACATATAAGTAGGCATAGCGGAAGTTTAAAATTTTGTTCTACTTACCCCAACAATTTCTTCTGGTATGGTTATATGACAATCAAAACCTCTAACATAAAACTAGAACACTTACAGGTTGTATTATCTGGAGTACACACGACTATACCTTCGACTGCAACCACTATGCTACGATGTATTCCTCTGTCAAGAAAGTCAGGAAATCTTGGCAGAGGTTTGAGAAAGTTTTATCCTAGACTCTAAGTCTAGAATTTGTTTATGAGAATTAGTGTGTTTTAACTTATAGGGTGTGCTGTATTTATAGTTGAAATTAAGGCAACAAATCATTTTAGGGTTGGGCTCCAAGCCTTGCCCAAAAACCGAGGTGCAGTGGGCCAGTCTGACTGGGCCCACTGCCGGGTCGGCGCCGCGGAGCCTTACGTAAATTTCCATTTCCCGTTTTCGTTTAATATATATATTCAGCACATTAAATCTAAAATCTAATTTTGATTTAATTAAATAATTTCCATCTAATAGAAATTATCCCATAGTTATTATCAATTTAAATATCTCGATCCCAAATCGAATATTTAATACTTTCTCAATACACCCTTAGATCGAAGAGACAATCGACATAGTGTGACCCTATAAGCCTTCATATATCGACACTAATCCACATAAGGTCCATACGGAACTCCTAGACTACGTCGTACGACGAACTCAATATACGAAGTTTGTTTACATGAATCCAGCAAACATAACCTTTATGTGAGATGATAAATTCCTTTCATTGGCGACACACTCGATCAATCTTAGGATTTGTCATGTGTCTATCCAAATGGCTTGATCACTTTATCTCATCCATATTAGTCAACAACTAGACCATATTCTAAATATGTCTCTTGCATTGACCAATGACTTGTCGACCCAATATCACTTAGAAGTTGAGTGTTCTCTCGAATATTCAATCGAGGAATGAATCCTATTCTGGGCTAAACAACCACCTTAATTTATATTATAATGCACCCAACACAAGCTGTATCTTATCCTATAAGGAGTTTAAGCTTAGGACCGGATCAAAGTACATTACTATGTAAACAAGGTGTGTATTGACCTCAAGTCAAAGGACCTTCATCTCCCACACGCTGATAACACCTTAGACATGTATAACAAATAGTTTATCAGCAGGGTATACCAATACTTTCCAAAAGTATCCATGTGTCCATCACTAGTAACCATTACTAGTAGCAGGTGAGACCTACTACATTCTCTAAGAATGTGATGCAGACCACATGTCGACTTATAACATATCATCGATATCCCATTCTCGATGATCATTAGTCAGGGCTATTTTAGAGTTACGCTCTATCATCAATATATCACTCTATTAATGACAATGTAAGCTCAATGGATGCACATTAATGAATAATTACAAATAATTAAATAATAATTCAATAATCGCAAATGCCATAAATATTAATCTTATTAATAATATGAATGTGTTCAAGTACATTTGTCTCTAATAATGATTGTCTCTAGGACATACATACTTTCAATCTCCCACTTGGCCTAGAGACAATCTCCGATGTATCTAATACCCATGTTTTAAAATGACCATTATGATTAACTAAGCTTAATGGTTTAGTAAACGAGTCAGCTAGATTATCATCTGTGGGAACATAGTCTAATCTTATTTCTTCAGTTTCCACCATCTCCTTGAGTATGTGGTATTTCCTCGGTACATGCTTGTTTATGTTTGTTGATCTTGGTTCCTTAGCTTGCGCAATCGCACCAGTGTTGTCACAATAAATAATTATTGGACAAGTGGCACTTGGAACAACCCCTAGTTCCTTCAGGAACTCAGATATCGCGACAACTTCTTTACCAGCTTCCGATCTAGCAATGTACTCGGCTTCGGTTGTCGAATCAGCAGTTGTAGCTGTCTTGGAACTTTTCCGACTCACTATTCCGCTATTGAAAATGAAGGCATATCCAGATTGAGATTTGAAGTCATCAAGATCTGTCTGGAAGCTAGCATCAGTGTACCCAGTACACAGTAGCTTCTCTTGTCCACCATAGACTAAGAAATATTCTTTAGTTCGTCTAAGATACTTAAGAATACTCTTAACTGCTTTCCAGTGTTCTTCCCCAAGATTCTGCTGGAATTTGCAAGTCATACTAAGTGCATAGGCCACATCTGGCCTCGTACAGGTCATGGCATACATGATAGATCCTATAGTTGAAGCATATGGGATTCTTTTCATGCGTTCAAGTTCTGCAACAGTAGAAGGACTATCCTTCTTTGATAACTTGATGCCTTAACCCATAAGAAGACTTCCCTTCTTGGAGTTTTCCATAGAGAATCATCTTAGCACTTTGTCTATGTATGTGGACAGTGACAGCTCCAACAATCTATTAGGTCTATCTCTATAGATCCAAATTTCAAGAATGTAGCAGGCTTCACCCAAGTCCTTCATCATGAAGGTGCTGGATAACCATTCCTTTACTGATTGCATGAGAGTCTTATTATCTCTCATTATTACTATGTCATCTACATATATAACAATAAAAACAATACTCCATTCCTTGCGCTTACTATAAACGCAGGGATCTTCTTTGCTTCTAACAAAGTCAAACGATTTGACTGCTTTGTCAAAGCAAATATTCCAACTCATTGAGGCTTACTTAAGTCCATAAATGGACTTCTGTAGCATGTACACTGCTTTGGGCTTAGTCTTGGATGTAAAACCCTCAAGTTGTATCATATACACTTCCTCAATTAGGTTACCATTGAGGAAAGCAGTTTTAGCATCCATTTGCCAAATGTAATAATCATAGTATGCGGCTATTGCAAGCAAAATCCAAATGGACGTAATTTTCGCAACAGGTGAAAAGGTTTCATCATAATCGACCCCAGGCCATTGATTATAACCTTTAGCCACCAATCTTGCCTTATAAGTATGTACCTTGCCATATGCATCAATCTTCTTCTTGAAGACTCATTTGCATCACATGGGTCTAACCCCTGTTGGCAAATCAACCAAGTTCCAAACTTGATTTATGTACATCGAGTCCATCTCAGATTTCATGGATTCTTGCCATCTCCGCGAATCAATATCTAACATAGCTTCACTGTAGGTTGTAGGTTCATCGTTATCAGGAATATCTATCTCATTATGTGTTTCAACAAGGATATTAAGTCTTTCAGGGGGACGATGAGTCCTAGTGGTCCTACAGAGTTGATTATTCTGCATTTTAGTATTTGTTGCATTCTGATTGTGAGAAGGTCTTTGTGTGCTGGACAATCCATCACCTTGAGAGCTTTTAGGAATGTCATTTTCATGTATTCCCTGAATGGAATGATGTACAACCATTGTATCATCTTCCATTGGTTGTGTATGAGAGCCTTGCATTTCTGCAATATCTCTCACACCACTCCCACTAGTTGAAGGGCGTACTCTAAGTACCCAATCTTCACCAAATACTCCCACTGAATCCTTGTCTAAGTCATTTGATAAAGGTTTAACTTATGTGTTATCTTGTGGTTCTTGAATTTATTCAAGTTCTATCTCATTGCAGCTCTGTTCCTTGTAGACATATTCTTTTTGAAGGAAAGTTGCATTTCTGAAAACAATGACCTTATGTTCTCCAGGAAGATAGAAATAGTATCCCTTAGTTTCATTTGGATACCCCACAAAATAATATTTCTCATTTTTAGATTCCAACTTGTCAGTAAGCATCTTCTTTACATATGCAGGGCACCCATCAGGGTCGCATGTGTTTAAGTGTTGGCTTCTTGCCATTCCATATCTCATATTGAGTTTTCTCCACTGACTTTGAAGGAACCTTGTTCAGAATATAAATTGAGCTTTGCAATGCATAGCCCCAAAGGTATGTTAGTAGAGCTAAGAGACTCATCATGGATCTAACCATATCTAATAGGGTTCGATTTCTCCTTTCAGCAACACCATTCAACTGTGGTGTTCCAGGAGGTGTCCATTGTGATTGGACTCCATGAAGCTTCAAGTAATCCAGAAATTCTTTACTTAAGTATTCAACTCGTCGATCTGATCGAAGAGTCTTGATACTTGTTTCAAGTTGCTTCTCTACTTCTGACATGTACTCCTTGAATTTCTCAAAGGCTTCGGACTTGTGTTTCATAAGATACACATGCCCAAACTTTGTGAAATCGTCTGTAAAAGTGATGAAGTAAGTGAAGCCTCCCTTAGCTTGAGTTGAAAATGGCCCACATACATCAGTATGGACCAACTCAAGTACCTCTTTAGCTCGCACCCCTTTCCTAGAAAGTGGCTTGTTGGTCATCTTTCCTCTCAAGCAAGATTCACATTTACCATAGGACTCCAAGTCAAATGGTTCCAAGTAGTCTAACTTTCTTAATCTTGCTATCATTGATTCATTGATGTGACCAAGTCTACAGTGCCATAAGTAGGTGGGGTTTCTTGTATTACTTATCTTAGCTCGTTTATTTTGCACATTGAAAATTTCACGACTATAGTTTAAAATATACAATTCATCCACAAGCGGAGCATTTCCACAAACAAAACCATTAAAAGACAGTACATAACTGCCATTGGCAATAAATGAGGAAAACCCCTCAATGTCTAACATTGGGATAGAAATGATATTCTTCGTTAATGAGGGAATAAAATAACAATTATTTAGTCTAAACAAAAGCCTGAAGGTAAATCTATAAGTTCCCACGCGTTCAGCATCCACTCGTGCTCCATTTCCAACGCGCATGTCTACCTCCCAAGGTCCAACCTTTCTGCTGTTAATTAGGCCCTGCACATTACTACAAATGTGTGAGCCACAAGCGGTATCCAATACCCAGTAGTGGGATTTACTTATAGACATATTATTTCAATGACAAACATACCTTATCCAGTTGAGGTAGAAGCACCTAGTGCTTTGCCTCCTCTTGGAGCTGTGTAGTCCTTCTTTAGAACATGTGCTGACACTTGTCCCTCGTCATTCAGCTTACATTTGAAAGGATCTCTCAACAGTTCATACTCCATTGTTTGAGACTGTTTTTCATAGAGACTCTTCAAGTGTTCTAGCATTTCGTTGGGACCCATATTTTCATGTTTCCTCTGTAACTCCATAGTCATAGAAGACAACATCACACATTTTGCCAAGGTAGCATCGTTCAAATGTTTCTGATAAGCCACCTTGTCAAACAGGGCATACTCATCAGAGTTTTCAGCAGGAACTGTGGGGAATACTGTGTCTAACACATACTCAATTCTTTCTAGTCTTAACACCAATCGCAGATTTCTTAACCAGTAAGGGTAATTTGATCCAGTCAACTTGTTCGTCTCGGCCAACATTTTCAGTGATAGATTCGACATTTTATACGACTGAAGAAACCAATAGACTTGAAATTAAACTCTATTATAATTTCTATTGAACACATTCTTTAACTAATTAACATGGCATTTAGTTTAATTAGCTCCCACTATTTTAACATACTCTTCGACCCCATGGAATAATACGGACTCATATCAAATATGGTCATAATGGGTCATGATCCAAGTTCATGATATCTCCGCGTTTGTTGTGGCTGATAACTTCAATAGCACAATCTGGTAGGTCTCTAAACCAATTACAAACAATTTGTAACTCATGTTTGACCGAATGTTCTAAACAATCAATCTGCGTCCCTTGGATTGTCTGACACTGTGGCGCCAAGACAGCCTAGCAATTCAACCCCGTTATGCGACTGCAATTATGTATCTAAGTGAGTTTTGTCATATAGAGCAAACACTGTGGTGTAAATACTCATAAATGTTTATCACCCACTTCTACATTTAACATGCATCTATGAAAGAGTCTGAGTCCTCGTAGACTTAGAGCAAATGTTGTGGCATAAATACTCATCTCGCCGAAAAGGATTTTGCACTACAATCAATTATAACGGACGACGCGTTCATTTTAAATGAGACTTGTATTAAATTTTAGGGAATATTTTAATTTAGGGTTTTAACCAAGATCAACTCTAGCATGCTATGTCCAACAAAGCATTTTAATTATCATGCAAATGACTAAGCATATATTGGGTACCGCCTACCCAAGCATGATATTAAGCGATTTAACAAAATACTGGGTGCTGCCTACCCAGACAATTATTTGCGGACACTATTCTAGTAATCTAAATGACAATCATTTAGCACATAAACAGTATGCATATAAATATATTGTATAATAATAATCATGGGTTAAACATTGTGAACAAACAAATAAAAAAATCAGACCGATAAGGCCGCGGCGCTAATCATTAGTGTCGCGGCACCAGTGAGGCAGAAGTTAAAATTCTGCTTCTGCAATGCATTAGCGTCGCGGCGCTCCACCATGGAGTCGCGACGCTGGCAATGCAGAAACCTTCGGGTTGCATTAGGGCCGCGGCGCTCCACCATACAGCCGCGATGCCGCCTTGAAACCCTAGCACGTGCCGTGGTGCCCTACCATAGGGTCGCGGCGCCGACGTCCTGACAAAACATTTCTGTGTTGATTTTCTAAAATCGTTCGAGCCCTAAATCCAATTTAGTGATCAAATCACAGATCCTTTATCCTCACCCACCATTAACAATATCGCATATATCGATCATCATCCATTCATACTCGTTCTTCGCCGTGCACCGTGCAATGAGTTGGATATCTGCACTTTTATCTTAGTTCGAGTTAGAACGGAATGACTTCCTCGAGTTAACGTTGGAGATAATTTAGGGTGATATCAAAAAGTTAACATTCGGTCAAGATATGTAGGATTTCAAGAAGCCTTGTTTTAATCCAATTTTATGTTTAACCCATATTATTATGTTATTCAATTGTTATATAACCATTGAACCAGTCTGAGCTCTGGTACCACTATAGGAATTCTTGTTGGGTTCAAAACATATAAGTAGGCACAACGGAAGTTTAAAATTTTGTTCTACTTACCCCAATAATTTCTTCTGGTATGGTTATATGACAATCAAAATATGTAACATAAAACTAGAACACTTACAGGTTGTATTATCTGGAGTCTTTACTTATGGAATACACGCGACTATCCCTTCGACTGCAAGCACTATGCTACGGTGTATTCCTCTGTCAAGAAAGTCAGGAAATCTTGGCAGAGGTTTGAGAAAGTTTTATCCTAGACTCTAAGTCTAGAATTTGTTTATGAGAATTAGTGTGTTTTAACTTATGAGGTGTGTTGTATTTATAGTTGAAATTAGGGCAACAAATCATATTAGGGTTGGGCTCCAAGCCTGGCCCAAAAACCGAGGTGCAGTGGGCCAGTCTGAAAATTGTAAAAATTGTAATTTATTTCAAATCGGACAAGCATAGCCATACTTTAAGAATGATATAATTTCCTTAATATTTTGATCGAAATTCCTGAAAGACCCAAAATATTTCAATAGGCCAGTAATTTAATCATTGGTCCTAAAAAGAGAAGCCAAAAAATATAGAAACATTTACTTTGGAGGAGTAGAATTTACTATAAAAGCATACTTTCAGAAGAACATAGATACACCTATACAAATATATATATTAGACGATAGAATATTGGAAAATTTACAACATGCTTTAATATCAGTAGTAAAAGAAAATTTAATATATCAAAAACTAAAATTTACGGTACAATCAGACTTTAGTATATCATTAAAAGATGAACACAAAGACTTAGTCTTAACACTATATTACAAACTAGATGGAATAACAATGCCGCCAAGAAGTAAAGTCATAAGTATTGAAACAAAAATTATATATGCCCTAACTGGAAACCACCATGTAAAGAAACAACATGAAATGAATATATTAGTAGTAAGAATGTACCAAGAGATATTAGAACAAATAGAACATAAAGAAAACTCTAAGATAACAATACCAGAAGAAATATACATGGATTTTAATACTAGAACCCTTACAACATCAAAAAGATTAATACCAAAAATAGAAGGATCAAGATTGAGTATTACAAGAGAACCAATAATGACACGACAGACTAGAGTTACACAACCCATAATTTGGTATCAAAGCTTGTAAAAGGAATAGAACTATAAAATGAAAACACATCAATCTTTTATTAAGGTTAATTTGTTAAATAAATTATTATGAAAGAGTTATGAGATGAAACATCTTTTGATAAAATTTAGAACAGAAAATGAGATTATGATGGGAATCCAAGGAGAGATGTTAGCAATGAAACAAAGAAAAAATTTAACATATGAAAAATGTTCTGACAATGAGTTAGCAGAAATTGGTATACGCTTAGAAGATGCTATAACAACATACTGAAGAATAATAGAAATAAATACCATAATAAATGAACAAAACGCTATAATATACGGTCTAAAAGCATATATAAGAATGGAAATAGAGCACTATGGATGAAAAAAGACTAATGGAACAGCAAAATAAGTTAGAAGAACTTAGAATGATAGCAGAAAAACCTCTTACTTATAATAGAGATATAAACCAACATATAGTAAATTGCAGAATAAGTATAGATCTAATAGAAGAAAGAGATCAACGTTTACAAGAAAATGATAAGAAAATATATGAACAGGAAGAAACTATTAAAGAATTAAGAAATAAAATAACATTAAAAGACGAAGAGTTGAGACAGAAAGAAGAAGAAAATAGGAAACTTCTGGAAAATAAACTAAGAGAAATAATCAGAAAGGATAATGACTTAAAAGATCTAAAGAATATTATAGAAGAACAATATAAGTACATCAACCTATTAAAATATGGCTAAAGGAAAAGAAGTAGTAGAAGACTCTAAAGAAACATATTATCAGATGAATACATATGAAGGAGGATCAACACAAACACTAAGCTTTAAACCAGAAATATACCAGAAAATACAAGATGAAAAAGATGAATTATCTATTAAGAAAATATTAAAACAAAATGGTTTGAAAGAAACAAAGAAATAAGATATATAGCACACAAACATGAAAATATAATAGATACAATGAGTGTAAATGGAAGAACGAAAATAAAAATAATAACGGAATAGAAATAAATGATCAAGGAAAAACGAGATTCGTAAATAAAGTATGAATATATAAAGAGAAATAATAGAGAAAAAACAAAAATTAAAGAAAATAAGGGCAGCTTTATCAAAAGATATATTTTCCCAACTAAAATACTTAAAATACAAGGCAAAAGAAATAAAATTAGAAGAAAAATAAAACAATTAGAACAACAATGTGATAAATTTGATAAAATATGGATAGATATGGGAAATGGATGGAAAAAGAGAATAAATAATCATGACTAATTCTAACGAAAAGATTAATGCATTATGGGAAGAGATAGTAGTAAAAGAAAAGCTGAAAAGCACGTTGACAATAATGGATGAAATGAAAGAAAATCAAACACAAATACAACAGATGATAAGAGAAGAACTGACTAACCTATGGAATGTATCTGAAATACCAACGTTTAAAATAATATTAGAAAAGCTTAACATGATAATAGAAGACAAAAACAAAGGTAAACATGTAGCAGGAGCTAATGAACCCAGTACAAGTAAAGAAAATACAATGATTAATACTACCGCGCAACAACCAGAAATAGTACCAATCGATGCGTGGAGAAGAAGTAAAAAACCTATAATGATGGACATTAGTAAAATAAAACCAAAATTATCCACAGAAGTAGAAAAAACATTGGACAGTCTAGCAATATTAAATAAAAAAGGACAATTTTAATGGAAAAATAAGAACCTAGTATACCCGGTGTACTTATGTTTTTAAAAAACAATGGGAAAAAGATAATAAAAAAAAGAAAGATACAAATATGAACCTATAAGGACAAGAACACCAAAAGAAGATAAAGATTCAAGAGAAGAAAACATTTACTTAAAAGATACAGAAAAGACAACCTACGAATATTTAAACATAAAACTAGATAAACAAGAACAACATATATCTGAGTTAAAAACAAAGAATACAAGGTTGAAATTACATAGTAACGAAGAATGGTATGATAAGTACAAAAAATATAAACACAAGTTTAAAGACACGAAGAAAATATTAAAAGAAACAAATGTAGAATTAAATGAAACTAAAGCAAAATTAAAACAAACAAAAGAAGAATTAAAAGAGGTAAAACAAGAACTAGAAGAACTAAAAGAAGAAATGCAAATCCTTAGAAAACAAATGAGAAGGTTAAAAGGAAAAAAGAAAGTAAGGAAAAATACAAGTGATGAAAGTACTAGTTGTAACGAAAAAACTGATAGTGATTCAGTTAGTAACGATAAACCAACTAACCAAGAAATACAAGTAGAATTTATAGAGGAAGTAGAAAACGAAGAAAACTCAGAAATAGTAAAGGAAAACAACCAGATAATAGAAGTCTTACAAAAAATGAAAAGAGTAAATGCTATCATAGAAGAAGAACCTGAAAGTGATATAGAAGAAGAATATAATAGACCTACGGAAACAGAAATAGAAACAGATGATGTAATAAATGAAGACGCAAATGATTATCCTGATGAAGAATTAGTAGACCCTAATTTAGACGTAACAGCAAGAAAATGAACTAGATTACCAAACCACATACCTATAGGACAACAAGCGGAATTTAAGGAATTTGTAGGATCAATGGCGCAAGGAGTAAATTACAATGGATATTTTTTAGACCTAGATAATGTGTATGATGAACAAGAAATAGGAAGAAGAATAACTGATTGGAATCTTGGAATGTATATAGCAATAATGAACTCCACACAAACAGAAAACTTAGAATATATGTATGAATTAATATCTAGAACATTAATTGGAAAAGTAGCATACTTGATAGAATCTATAGCATATCAATTAAGAGGAGAAGTACTTAGCCATGCAACAGATTGGAAATCTATGTTGATAATATTTGATATTATACTAAAAAGAGAATTTTTAGGAGAAAGATGGTTAGTAGCCAGAGAAAACGTACTTGCAGAAAGAAAAATTGAAATAGTAATGAATTTGAACAATATGAAATGTTGTAAGATTAATAAATTACCAGAATATACAATTAGTTTTAGTAAGTTCTTTTATGAAGCAAGATTCTTACCAAAAGAAGGTCTGATATATCAACAACTTTATTATGACCACTTACCAACACCTTATAACACTGAGATATCAAAAGAATACACTCAACTAGAACCAAAAGAAAACACATTAGAAGAAAGAATAAGAGTACTAAGAGCATACTTAATGAGGAAATGCGAAGAATTTAGAATGCAACAAAAAATTTAAAAAGATAAGAAACTAGGATTAAGAGAAGTATGTGGATTCATGGAAAGGAGACTAGTATTTGGATGCGATGATAAAAGAAAAGAGAGAAAATATAAAAAGAATAATAGAAGATATCAAACAAAGGATACCGGAAAAATAACAATTACAAAAATTATAATAACAAACTAAATTATAGCAATAAGCTTTATTACAAACCTTATAGAAAAAGGAGATTTAAAAGATATAAAAATACCCCTGAAACCAGAAGAAAATTTAGATACAAGAGAAAATTTAGAAAAAGAAAATATGTGAAACTTGTAGAAACAGAAAAGGCTAAAGAATGTAAATGCTGAAACTGTAATGAAAAAGGACATTATGCTAATAAATGCCCAAAACTAAAAAAAAGGAGTAAAATATATTAATACGACACAATTTATAATGAGTTTACAACAGATTAAAGAAGATATTAAATGGTATGAATATGACGATTTCTATGTCAGTCAAACTGATGAAGAAAGTGAATCAGATTTAGAAAATATTAACTTCATTAACCAACAATCAAAAAGTGAAAGTAGTTCTGAGTAAAATGAACATACTAGAAAAAGAAAAAAGAAAACTACTAGAAGAAAGAGATTACTGGATACAATGTGAACAATATATTCGCTATAAGCTTGTTACAACTGCAACTCCAAGTGAAACAGGAAATAAATATTATAATGATAGATATAACAAGATTACAAAAAACCTTAGGAGAATGATAGAAAAAATAAGCGAGATAAATTGGCGACTTATTAGAATAAGAAGGAATATACAAATAATGATGGATGATAAAAACATTCGCCAAGAGGTAAGAGAATTAGAATAAGATGAAAACCTCCAACAAAGATTAAGAGAAATGAATATCGAATGAAATCCTAATACCTAATGGTAGCAATCTATATAGAAGCCCATATAGAATACAAGCCTACCAAAATGATAAAACAAAAAATCTTTATTGATAGCGGAGCAGATTTATGCTTAGCAAGAAAAGATGTATTAGAATCGCATAGGTGGAAGAGAACCGGATCACATAGAGCAAGAGTATCAGGATTTAAGAACAATCAAAAGAACTGGACGTAGTAGCAGAAAACATGAGAATTGTATTAGGAAAAACTATATTTAGATTACCAATAATATATCAATTAGATAATATGAAACAATAGGTGTTATTAGGAAACAACTTCCTAGATTACTTTAAGACACAAGTTATAGATAGCAATACTTTTGGCTTACAAACACCTTGTAATAAATGGATAGTATTAAAAAGAATATTATCAATACATACATTAAGATTGTGTACTATAAAAACTAATAGGAATAATAACCTACAACTATTAAAAGAAAAATATCTTAATATACTAAAAATAAACTTTGGAGAAAATCCAATTCAATTATGGGAAAAAGAAAAAATATATGCAGAAATTAAACTAATGAACAAGAATGGTATAATTAGATCCAAACCTATTAGATATAGCCCAACAGATCAAAAGGAATTTGAAATCCAACTAAAAGAATTACTAGAATTGAAAATGATACAAGAAAGTAAAAGCCCACATAGCAGTCCAACATTTTAGTAAGGAAACATAGTGAACAAAAAAGAGGAAAAGCCAGAATGGTAATTGATTATAGAGAACTAAATAAAAAGACAATAGTTGATGGATATTATTTACCATATAAAAGAAACCTTATTAACCGACTAGGAAATAAAAAATGGTTTAGTAAGTTTGATTGTAAAAGTGGATTTTGGAAAATAAAACTAACAAATGAATCAAAACTTCTAACAGCCTTTAGTGCCCCTCAAGGGCACTATGAATGGAATGTACTACCCTTTGGATAAAAAATGCACCACAAATATTCCAAAGAAGAATGGACCAAGTATTTAGAAAATTAACAGAATTTTGCATAGTATATGTCGACGACATATTAATATTTAGCAATAATCTAGACGATCATATAAAACATCTAGAAAAATTTATAGTAACTATAAAACAACACGGAATACTATTATTTGAGAAGAAATCTGAAATATTTAAAAACAATAATGAATATTTAGGATACATTATAAATAACGAAGGATTACAACTGCAAGAACATATAATAACAAAGATAAAAAAAAATTAAAGAAAAACTAGAAAATAAAAAAGAAGTACAACAGTTCTTAAGAGTAATAAATTATGCTTCAGACCATATAAAGGATTTACCACTATTAAGAAAACCATTACAAGAATTGATAAAGAAAAACATAACATTTGAATGGAAACAAGAACATACTAAGGCTATAAAAGATATCAAGGAAAGGGTAAAAACCTTACCAAAACATAGAATACCAACAGAAAAAGATCAACTGAAACTTTTTACTGACGCTAGTGATATAGGATGGGGAGCAGTCCTCATAGCCTATGATAAAGAAGATATAGATAGAGAGAAACCACTAATTTGTGGACATGGAGGAGGAACATGGAAACCAAATGAGAAAAATTATCATATTAATGAGAAAGAGTTATTAGTAGTAAAATTTGGAATAAAGAAATTTCATTACCACTTATTACCAGTAAAATTTGTTGTTAGAATTGACAACACATAGGTAAAAGCTTTTATTACAAACAAGATAGACCCTTTACCATAATTGAATAAAAGGAAAAATGACAATCATTCTTTTGTTGTTATGACTTTATTGTTAAGAATATATCTGGAACTAAAAATGTTTTAGCTGATTTTCTTAGCAGATATAACAATGTCGATCAACAGTGATAGCCTTGAAGAATACATTACCAACACCATGAATTCCATTATACAAACCAATGAAATCCTACTATCCAGATTACAAGAAAATACCAATATTATAAATCAACTCAGAGAAGTCATACAAGACTTGATAACCCTAAAGACTTTACAAAATGAAACCCAATCCAGATCACCTATCACTACACCTGAAAGACCAAAAATCCCTACTACCAAAACTTTGGCACCATTTGTATCAAAACTAGCAACCATACCATCTTCAATATCATCCTCTTCATCAACAGTATCAATGGCTGACAAGCTGAGATATACACTTGAATACATCAGCGCTTATGAAAAAATTAATAAATTTTATGATTATAAGACTAACCCTCACATTTTACGCAGTGCTAAACTAAACAAGTATCCCAGATTCTTGTGCAGCGAGCAAGCCAACCCGAAAATAGTATCAAAATTATTCACTTACGATTTTATTGACAAACTAATAGTGGATGAAAACATGAACATTGCCAGATTACCAAGTATCATTGTAGAATCTACAAGACTTATGATGGAATCATTCGGGAAAGGAGTATATGGAATACAGATATTTGACGTATCAACAGACCTAACTGGAAAGCCAATTGTGATATGTCAAATATTCAAAACAGAAAAAAACAGTACCATCAGCGGAGATGATGAAAACCTGAACATGAAAATACCATGCACTTTGGATAATTTCCAAGAATGGCTCAGTGCAAAAAGAACATTCGGATTATTAACCTTGAAAACTATAATAGAAGACATGTTGAGAGCAAAGAAAGCATGTATTATTGGAGACTCAAAAGGAGGAGAAGTGGAAGATATTATCACCCTGTATTACAACAATGATATTATGACACAAGATACCATGAGACTAACGGAAATGCATGACAAAATTATAAACTTGAAATATAAACATGCAAAAGAGACAATAGACCAATACCAAAAGACAGTTGGACAAAGTAGAAGGCCTGTTATAAATATCAGACCTACTACTACCACTACTACTACCACCAATGTAATAAAAAAAAAGGAAATGTTGATCCGTTTGCATAAGGATCTGAAAAAAATTACTACTTTGATAGGGATCATGTAGTTTTACTACTTGAAGCTCAATTTACTACTTTGATAGGGATCATGTAGTTTTACTACTTGAAGTCCAATTTACTACTCTAATAGGAGCATGTAGTTTTTACTACTTGCAGCCCAACTGAATACTCTGATAAGGGAGCCTATAGTTTTTTACTACTTACAGCCCAATTGAATACTCTGATAAGGGAGCCTGTAGTTTTTATTACTTGCAGCCCAAAATTACTACCATGTATTACAAAATCATGACAAGGAAAATGGGAATCTGACGGAGAGATCAACTCAATGTTAAAGATATTATCAAGGACACCTGGAAAGCAACCACTAAAGATGATATTATCAAGAAGGACACCTGGAACAACCGAAGGAAAGGACAAAAAACTTTCGGAAAATATCAGCAGACAAACTGTAGCACTTTAGACTTTTGGAAAAGTGATTACCATTTACTTTATGACTTTTGAAAAAGTAATTACTATTTACTTTATGACTTTTTGAAAAGCAGTTATGTCGTATTATCAGCCGAGGTTATCTATATAAAGAGCTTCTTGTAACCAGATTATTAATTCGAAAAAATTCTATACAAATCCTTACTTGAAAATCTCTATGTCTAGCTAAACCCCTTCCTTAGTCTATAATCCAGATCAACTGTAATATCATAATACCAGAGATAAGAACACTTCGAAAGATTATAATTAGAACCATATTAGTCTATAAACCTGCACCTTAGCAAGAATTTTAGAAGATAGTCTGTTGAGAACTCCCAGGCACCTAGGCTAATTATCCCGCAAATTCGGTGGAAGAAGAAGGGAAGCAGAGCCAAGGGTGGGTTGCGATCTCCGGTGATCTGAAATTCTGATTAAGATGTATGATTTCTAGACTATATTTTTTTAATTATGATCTTGATAAGTGTTAAACTCTGTAATTATGATGTTTATATTGGTTAAAGATTATAGGCTTTTATTTAAAAAATGAAATTTGAGTTGATACTACTCATCTCCTTACTACATGCTTATTATTTGATAAACTTAGATAAAACTTTATTAATATACTATCTATATTCCTACCATCTTCAGGATTACTAGATGATGAAAAGATCTGTCCAGAATCCTCAACACAAACTATTTACCCGCTCATACCCCTTTTAAATAAATAACTTAAGCTACCCATATTTTATAAAATAATTACCCGAAATGCCCCCACTTTGCTTTTGCACGTGAGGCACCGGTGCTTTTGTTCCCTTTCTTTTTCCTCTTATGGTGTTTTGTCTTTTTCTAATTTTTGGTTTTTTGTGTTCTTGTTTTTTTAATATAATAAAGCTATAAAATATTTTTATATTAATAAAATATAAAAATAATATAAACATATAAGATACTAAAGTTACTTTTAGTTTTGTCTTCTTTTCTTAATTTGTCTTTTTCTAGTTTTGTTTTTTTTTTTAAATTAAGCCTAAACATTAAATTTTATATTTTTATATTTATTTTTTTCTTTTGAATAAATTAACGGATCCTTTATGATACCTTACTTGTATATGATATATACCATATGAGTATAATAAAGGACTGTGAAGTATTTTTTAAGGAATGCATGAATTTTTTATGATACCACGTCAATATATGATATATATATCATATGAGTATCATAGATGACTGATGAGTTTTTCTTGAAGAAATAAATCGGTCCTTTATGATTTTCTGTGAGTATATCATATATACCATGTGGGTATCATAGAGAACCCAAAAGTGTGTGGGTCAGTCATTCATGATACCTTGTTGGTATATGATATATACTATGTGAGTATCATAGAGAATTGAGTTGTGTTTTTTCTTGAATGAATAAATCAATGCTCTATTCAAAAAGAGTCCTTCTGATACTATCATGGTATATAAATCTACACAAATGATATCATAGAGGATTGAGCAATGCCATAGAAGAAATGAAGCAATCATCTATGATACCATCTGCATAGATTTATATACCATATGGTATCATGAAGGACTCTATTTGAATAGCTGAAGCAGTCATTCATGATACCATCAAGGTATAGACAGTCCTTCATGATACTATATCAGTATACGGTATATACCATGATGGTATCATGCAAGACCGCTGACACATGTGAAGGACTTAAGAAGTCCTCGATGATACCATCTTAGTATATTTTTATACCATGATGGTATCATGGAAGATTGAGGACTATTGCATTCAAGGACTTCAACAATCCTTCATGATACCATTTGAGTATATGATATATCAAGTAGATATCATAGAGGATTGAGTAGTATTTTTTGAACGAATTAATCAACTTTCTATGATACCTTGTCAGTGTATGATATATATCATGTGAATATCATAAAGAATTGAGTTGTGTTTTTCTTGAAGGAATGAATCAATCATCTATGATACTCTGTCAGTATATGATATATATCAGGTTTGTATCATAGAGAACTAATTTTTTTTTAAGGAATGAACAGGCGATCCTGTGTGATACCATGTGGGTATCATAGTATACTGCAACAATATACTTAAATTGCTATTGAAAAGGGAACAAGTAATAAAGAAATAAAACAAAGAAATTAAAATTAAATATAGAATCAGATTATGGTGAAAAAGAAAAGAAAATCTTGCATGAAAAAAATAAATGAATAAAAAAGGAGGAAAAAATGAGAAAAAAAGTTAAGAAGTAGAGAAATAAAAAAAATAAGAAAAAAGAGAAAATTAAATAGAAAAGACGAAATAGAGAATTAAAAAAAAGAAAATAAAAAAGGAAATGAAAGGAGCTAGAATTAAATATGGAATTAGATTATGGTGAAAAAAGAAAATAAAAAATATTATCATTTTAAAAAATAACACAAAAAGAAGAAAATGAAAGAAAATAGGAGAAAAAAAGAAGAAAAGAAGTAGATAAATAAAAATGAAAGGAAAAAAAAGAGATAATTACGTACAAAAATTATAAGAGATATTAAGTATAAATAGTTTTGGGAGCATGAAAAGTAAAAGGACATTCAAAGGTAAATAATTTAATTTTAGAGGCATTAGTGTAGTTTCTCCAAAATCATACTGCCGTAAACTACAGCCACCACACTAAATAATTAAACGAATAAGGATCAAATATTAATTAATCCAATAGATGCCTGTATAATAGGGAATTGATAATCGACCCCAATTTTTTTCCGGAAGCGGCACCAACGACTTTAATTTTCCAGAATTATGTTCAAAGGTCCAAAATATTATTTAATAATTGATCATATTTTGATACAAATAATAACACCAATGAACATTTTCAAACTGGAAAACGGTGGTATATCACAGATATATGATTGGCATTTTGTAAATAAAGAAACATAATCATTATGGACCACCAATCACTTCAATAGAATTCTTTGATTCTTTAATAACTACTTAAGAACACATGGCAGACAATTCTTGATTACATTGGCAAATAATTCCTTTATAATTTGTGACAACAGAATTGGAAATTAACGTTTTCTAGTTCCTTTGTTTCATATATAAAAAAAAAAAAACGCCAATCCGAATTGCCATCACGTGAAATAATCAAATTCAAAATTTGATATAGGTATCAGTCGAACAAAACGGTAAATTAGTCTGCCCCAAAATTGCAAGTGCCAAACCAAATACCGCTTTGCAGCAAATTTAGAACGAGTTCTTCACCCAACCAAAACACTAAATTTGACTCCAAAAAATTAAATATCACATCTAATGATCTAACCAGAACTTGCTCTTGATACCACATGTTGGTAAACTTTATTAACAACACAGAATCGCAAGTAATCATTAGACAATGATGAATATTAGAATAATAGTAAGGATTACTTGCGATTCCTCTGTTGTGATGATCATTAGACAGTGATGATCATTAGACCTTGATCCGTTGTAAGAATCGACTTAAGAACGGTAGGATCTTCTAAGTCTTGTTACTTTCTTTATGGTACCTCTTTTAATGGAACAAAGAGGGAAAAAAATTGATAACTGACTCAGAGACCACAACTAAAATACATTATAATTAGACACCTCTTCAAAAGAAACATAACACTTCAAAGGGTAACCTTTCAGAAGAGTTGTAACTCTTCAGTTATGAATCCATCATGTATTAATGAAGAGTTAACTAGTTTTATATGCATATAAAATCCATACCTTATAAAATAAGATTTTTATATAGCCATAAAAATAACACTTGAAAAATTTCCATCTTTAATAGATAGCATATCTATATATAATTATATTAAATATGTGCCTCCATTAAATAGAGAATTTCTAACACTTCCAAATTCAATGATTTCAGTGAGTTCCCGATGGTGTTTCAATGAGTTAAGACAGTGATAATGTTAATGGTATTGTTGATATGGTGGTAATACTACGTGATGGAGGAATGAGTAGAAAGAATGCAAATATTTTTGTACTTGGCTACTGTGTATAAGAAAATATATGATTAAACGTGACAAATAATTGGTAATTGGGTCAAAATTGGTGATAATTTTGTTTGTTCTGACGTGAGGTATAGTTTTCCAAATCTACTAAGCTGCCTTCCTGAGCTAATTAATTCCTTGTGACAAACATCCAACCGTGATTCTCTCCCGAAAACATGTGCAACAACTATTTTTTTAATTTGATGATTGGAAACCATTATGTTTGTCCACATGTGAGTTGTTTTTAGATGTAACAAAATAAACCTTTGCCTCGTTACAACGTTCAATGTTAACATTTCCTACAACTATACGACCAACATGCCTCAGTCCTGGGGAAGTTAAATTGCTCTTCCCCCTAGTTTTTATCATCCCTAAACTTTTTGATTCTCATCGTTTTCTCCATTATAGATTTTCCTCCGTTCTCTTTTTTCGTTTGTATTATTCCAACAGGAAGCTTGCTTCTTGTTGCTATACATTATGAGCAATCAATTAATCAATTAATTCCTTCTTTCTATCTCAATTTATATTATTTCCAATGCATGTAAAACTACATAAAGATTGGCAGAGCTAATTAGTTGTAGTGCATAGCTGATTCTTCTTCGGTTTCGGTTTGTGGTTGAGTTTTTTGCTCTATTGATTTTACTTATATTTAGTTTGTCAAAAACCTCATTGCATGGACAAGAATTATAATGTTCATTTCAGGGACAAACGAACGAAAAGAAACCTTATTGCCTTGATAAAACTTACAGTACATATGAAATGAATCTTATTATCATTTTGGCGTAATTATTTGGATTTGTTAAACAGTCACTTTTCCTACCATTAAGGACACTAACTTTACAGTTGATCGCAAAGAAATTGTACTTCACTCAATCAGTCACTTTTCTTACCATTAAGTACACTTCCAATTTCCAAATGCCAAAGCAATTGGGGGCTATGTCGTAAAATTATATAGGTTAAATATTACGCCCGAACTTCCACTTCCCACTGAAAGCAACTGTGAATAAAGAATCCAAAAGAACAAAACGAGAGCTGGTTTTTACGTAAATTCAAATGTTTCAGGGTAAAAAGAAGTTGAGAGTCCAAGTATTTCACCAGACCAACAAGTTAATAAAGAAAGATAGTTCTTTTACCACTTGCAAAGAAATTCAACCACCCAAGTTAGAGCAAACAAATTCAACCACCAGACCAAAAAGTTGAACAAAGTTGTTTTCGTGTTATGAGGTCTTAAACAATTAAATTTAACGAGATCTACAGAGCAAAAAACTCAACCAAAATAATGAAAGGATTCAAAAATTACTTGGAAGAAAGAAAAAAAAAGGAAGAAAAAGCAGATTCACACAAAAAAGGCTTAAAGAATTGAAATTGAATTAGGTTCAAGATCTATTCTTTATATGGTATAAAAATTAGACTCATTCCAATTCTTTATTCACCGATGTTAAACCCCAAATTATATAATTCACGCTCCAAATATGAACGTACGGGAGAGTGTTAAGAGTCCAACATCGGATATGATTTATATGAACTTGAACAATCATCACCCTATAAGCTAACTTTTGAGGCTAACTTATATCGGACATTCATTCTTTACCGAGGGAAATATTACCTGCAACTAGATGTCAAAAAGAAATTGTCTTGCAAATAATGACGTGAATTTACAGTGGGGCAAAAAGACAAAACAACCCCTTTTTCACCCCCCCCCTTCTGATTTGTCAACTAGCTTTTCACGTGAATCCCCCAAAATCACATCACATGAACAAAATAACAGAGGACGCACCATGTAACTCCAACAAGTGATTCTTCTTCTTCTCTAACATAAGAGAAAATTCAGTAGGATAATTAGGGGCAAGAACTGAAACAAAATAGCAAAACGAGAAACGCCAATGGACGGTGAGGATGAATCCATTTTTTCAAACTGTAGTGAATCGACGGCTAGTGGCATGTTCTCCTGGTCTGGACTACACTTGGATTCATGTGGTGGGTGCCTACTGTACATGATGGCGCGCAATACAGCCGAAACCGTCGGTATGTACGCCGTCTTGTTACGTGCCAATAGCCATGTCAATCCCATCAACTGACAATCCCTGCTTAACATCTTGCTCACTCTATCGCCGCCGGTATAATCCATTTTGTGCGTTCGATTTTTTCCGTCACCGTTAAGCTACACAAACGTAAAAAATCCTAAATCAGATTAACGGTAATAAGATGGAAATTTAACAAATTTCTGATATACAAAATAATATTCACTCTGTTTTAATTTGTTTGACTTGATTAGGTGTACTCAAATCAAACTAATTAATATTCGTTGCTAATGAACATACCATCTTTATTTGTTTTTTTAATAATATTTATATATTTGTAAACTATATTTAAAAATTATAATGGTTAACTATTCAAAATATTTAGAAAGTATTTACAAAAACTATAGTAAAAAAATATATTTTTTCAAATGTAAAGAAGAAAAAAAATTTAAACGGAAGGCGTAAAAAGTTGGAAAATGAAGGGCATTTTGTTGTATAGAATAATATAAAATGAGGAAAATTATGAGCGGATATAGGTTGAGTGGAGAAGAAGAAACAGTCTATTAATCTGATTTTACGTTACTAACCTTTTGTAAGGCACCGAGACACCGAGTACAACCAGAATAAGAAGAGTTCCGGCAATTCCTTTCGAGATTTCTGACGGCGGCGGTCGGAGTAGCATTCTTCGAGCCGGTGAGATTAAACGCCGCCGGACAACTAAGCGAGGTAATCTGATGAAGACGAATACCACAGAAACACAAAACGGCGTCGCATGTTGCATTAGGTTGCGGTAGATGAATGTTACGGCTCTGCAAAGAACTCTGAAGTGTGTTAACGCATTTCTGCGAGTCATCCGGCATCATCGGCAAGTCGGAACTTGCCGGTGCAGACGCCGATGAAACTTGCAACGCTGAGCGCGCGTGAGCTGCAAATAACCAAGCCGCGAGTACAGGACAGCAACGGCTACGATCAAGGTTCTGCCCGCACGCCGCGCTAACTCCGCCGAAGAGCTCGTCGGATAAATCCAACCGGCATGTTTGTGACACGGTTTGAACCGGAAAAGCTGGAACAGTGTTGGAAGGATAATCACCCGGCTTTAATGGTTGTGCCGGTTCAGAAAGTAAACCGGCAAATGAACCGTTACACAAATAAAGCAGCGTAAAAATTAACGTAAAAAGTCTGGTTTTCAACTGGACTCTCATTTTCTTTGTAGACGATGAACAGTAAATTTCTTGTAAAGTAGATAAAAAAATAAAGCTAAGGCAAATGACTTGGAAGTTGAAGCGAACTTTTGTTTAATTTTTAAACTAGTGAAAAACAATGTTATCGTAAGAGAACTTTTTTTTTCTTTTTTCTCTGTGTTTTACTTTAAACCAAAAAGGGAGAATTTTAGGAGATGCGTATAAGAAAGTACTTGGGTAGGCTTTTACATGAAAGAGATGAAGCAAAAAAAAAAAAGGGACTCTCACTGTGCAAACGCTGGAGTGGGGAGTGAGAGAGAAATGGAAGTGCGTGGTCACTAACATTGTTTTTTATATGGATGGATCACATAGTTTAATACTGACCTCTGTTCCAATTAATAGGATCCTTTTCTTTTTTAGTTATCTTTTAAAAAAATGAGATTTTTATTATTTGATAATATTTTAAAATTTTATTTTTTACGCTTAATGAAATGATCTATAATCACACAAATATCTTTAATTTTTTTAGACCATAAGATTATTTTTTTTTATTTCTTAAACTACATACTCAATCAAATTATATCATATAAATTAGGACGGGGAGAGTAGAATTTTATAATCCAACATTTATGTTTGGGGTTAGGTTCTATATTGTATTTAATCTATTGATATATTATTTTTCCACATTATAAAAAATGAATTATAATTGAATTTTTTTCAGATGATCACATTTTTTAACACTTAGCATATTGAAATGAAGTTGTCAAAAACTGAAAATTATCATAAAAAATCCTTATATCATAATTCTCACCTCATAGATTAAAAAGGGCAATCGGTGCATGAAGCTCTCGCTATGCGTGAATTCGAGGAAGGGCCGGACCACAAAGGGACTATTGTACACAGTCTTACCTCACATTTCTGCAAAAGACTGTTTTCACGGCTTGAACCCATGAACTCTTGATCATGACATTAACTTACCAGTTACTCCAAGGCTCAGCTTTTGACCAAGGTAGGAAAGAGAGATTAGATTGACTTCCTAGATCATGGAACCAGTTAGGACCGGAACGACTACTCCCCTTCTCTCACCTCATAGATTAGATTTTTAAATTGAATTAGACTCAAAATTCATATTTTTTATTATTGTATTAGACATAAACATATTCAATTATTGATTATTTGATGTTGAACTTTTATATTATGTTGTCGAGACTAGGGATGGCAACGGATCGGATCTCGACCGGATCCTACTAGATCCAGATCCAAATCCGTTTTTCATACCTGAATCCAGATCCGGATCCAGATCCATCGGGTCCATAAAAATCATATCCAAATCTGGATTCATCGGATCCGCCGGGTCCACGGATCGGATCTGGATTCACATGTAAAAAATTTTGCCTTGCTAAAAATGTAACTTTGATAAGAATTTTTTTTTGAACTGCCAAATGATTTTTACTTAGCTAACAGTTTACTGTGTTCCAATTTTGAAATGTTCATATGAGATATTTTGTTCGTTGTCTCGTTTTGATTGTGAGCTATTTATTGAAAATGTTGGACAATGACAATAGTTGTGGAAAATGCTTACTAGTATTTCCACAATGCAGAACTTGCATGTGCTTGGAATCTTCACAAATGAATTGAATATAATTTTAACTACTTGTCTATGGAGATGTTAGTCATTTACTAATATAACATTGATTTTATTATCGAAATTACTTCTTTATTTTTTGGTTTTTGAGTTAACGTGGGGATAAATTAAACTTGTTTTGAGAATTAAACTTGCAAGGATGTGCTTAGCAATTTTAAGAAAATACTTATAAAATTACATTCTAGGTTATGAATATATTTAATAAAAAATGGATCCACGGGTCGGATCTGGATCGGATACGGATCTCAAATACAAGATCCAAATCCAGATCCGATCCGTCAGAAATGGATCCGGGTCCGATCCGGATCCGTCGGGTCCAACTTTTGAAGATCCATATCCTATCAAACGGATCTGAATCCACCGGATCCGGATCGGGTCTAAGATCCAATGGTATCTCTAGTCGAGACTCTAATTGATAGCATGAGCGTACAGAGATGTTGAGTTTATCCCATATCAATTGCGGAATGAAAATTTTATCTTCTTATATAATTTTAATTTTATCTCACGAATAAAATTTTGAATTAAGTTTCATCCAATATCTACTTTTTAGTAAAATTATAGTGGGATTTATTGTCATTCATTCACATATAACTGCAAAACTGAAAATCTTTGGCACAATGCATTTTAGTTTTTAGTGAATCTATTAAATTATATTTGAATTAATCGAGTGAGTGATTGATACTACAACAACAACATATCCAGTGAAATCTCACAACATAAGATCTGGAGAGAGTATATTTTACGCACATTTTACCTCTAACTTGGTAGGTAGATCGGATAGAGAGAGACCCATTTTGAGGCTCTAAATATATGTAGTATTTGTATACTTTTATATTTTATTTAATATAAAATGTTCATTTATGTATTAATTTTTCATATTTAATAAAATTTTGATTTAATTGTTATAATAATATTTTTAAAAATAATTTGTTGATTAAATATTTACAACTCTTTTATATAGATTTGATATGTAATAATTCTAAAATAAAAATAAATTAATCTATTCATGGTGAAGATGGGGTGGTGGGGTCTTGAGGCATACAGATTCGTTGGTTATAGAGAGGAATCAGAAAGAAAAGACGAAAGGGGAGAGTGGAAAGGCTGCCTAGGGATTTGGCTTCTTCTGCTGTCCTTTTCCTTTCATTCCTTTTCTTTTCTCTCTCTATATGGTTGTATTTATTTTTATTAAATTAAGATATATAAATTTGAATTTATATGTGAATATTAAAGTATTATATTCAAATTTGAACACTAAACAATTAAAATTATTTATTTTCTTGACATCTGAATACATTAATTTATTTTTATTTTAGAATTATTACATATCAAATTTATATAAAAGAGTTGTAATTATTTAATCAACAAATTATTTTTAAAAATATTAATATAACAATTAAATCAAATTTTATTAAATATGAAAAATTAATACATAAATAAACATTTTATATTAAATAAAATATAAAAATATACGAATACTACATATATTCAGAAAAGATACGAGGAGCTCCTCCAAATGGGTCTCTCTCCATTTGGTCCCCTCCCCTTTCTTCCCGCATCCCCGTGGATTCACACAGATGCATTAAAATTTCAACAAAAAACAAAAGAAAAACTTTCTATCTCAATTTGCCATGAAATCAAAGAATTAATAGTAAAGAATCAGAGATTTAATTTCATTGAAGATTGAGGGTCACAATTTGTGATGAATTTCATTGCAATCCTTTGGTATCAGATAAAAAATGTGTTTCAATGATATTTTTACATTCAATGGCAACCCACATAAAAGAACTCTTCACTGAAAAAACAGATTAAATAGATCGAAAGTTTCAACAGATGAAATACATCATCCTCCTGATCAAGAATTAAAGGGATAAAGTTTTTGATGTTCGTCACGGTAAACGCCGGATGAAAGGTGTTGGGAGAGGAAGAGTGAGGAGGAGGATGTGTGACGTCTTGTGTGGAGGAGGAGGAATTGGGAGAAGCCATATATCCATTGCGACAATGATTCAACAAGCCGATCCCCTCCCTAATTTCAACAAGGCCCGGTCACAATTGCTCTTAGAGGAGACTAGGCGTGCCAAACAAGACGAACATAATCAAAAGGCGTTGGTGGTTCATGCATCGGTGACCACCACCACGCCCGTCGGCCATCCGCATCACACGGACAACCAACAGCCGCGATAGCGGCGAGGCCGCGGCAACGGACGTGGCGGCAAAGGAAAAGGTCGTGGAGGACGGTCCAATTCCGGAGGCCAAACACAGCAGGCCCAATACACATCTCAATGGGTCGGCCCACTGCCCTGACCTATTTCCGAAATTGGGCCTCTCCCCCATGACCCTACCCGACCGTCTCGGCCCAAAGCACGGGCCAGTGGTAGCAGCCCAACGTTCTGGGCCCACCTCTAGTCCCACGTCCAACGGCCCAACCACAGCAGGCCCACTTCTCGGTGGCCCAACATCACCAGCAATCATACGACCTCCTTACCCCTATTGAACTGGGCCAGGCCTAAAGCATCATGAATTTATAGTAGCCAGACGATGCCGGTATATGGATACGGGCGCCACATCCCACCTCACTCGTAACTCCCGTAATCTTCCTCAATTGTTTAATTTGAACAATCCTCAATTTTTTTTGGTCGAAAATAACAAACGCATTCCAATTCAAGGTTATGACACCACTCAAACTCCACCATCCCACCCTCCATTTTTTCCCTCAAAATATGATCCTAACATTATTAAAAACTTAATCTTTGATAGGAAATTTGCTAGTGACAATTCTGTATCTATTGAGTTTGACCCTTTTGATTTTTCTGTAAAGGATCTACGTACGGGGACAACTCTTATGAGATGCAATAGTATGGGGGACCTCTATCATTTCTCATCCAACTCCGATGCAAGTGTCAATCCACATACCTCTCTAGCTGCAATATCTCCTTCAACCTGGCACATTCGACTTGGGCACCCGGGAGCACCAGTTTTTACTTTTCTTAGAAGTCAAAATTTGTATCAATGTAATAAAGGGAAATTCCCTACAACTGTTATTCTTGTCCATTAGAAAAGCATGTTAGACTTCTTTTTTTAAGTCGTCTTTGAGTGTTAATTTCTCTCCATTTGATTTCATTCATGTAGATTTATGGACATCTCTCATTACTAGCAAACTGGGTCATAAATATTATTTGGTGTTATTAGATGATTTCTCTAATTTTCTTTGGGTTTATCCCCTAAAATATAAGTCTCAAGTCTACTCCACTTTTCTTGAATTTCGGGCATATGTTAAAACACAGTTTGAAAAAGACATAAAATCGTTTCAATGTGACAATGGTCGTGAGTTTAACAATTTCATAGATTTTGTACGAATAATGGCATAGTGTTTTGATTCTCTTGCCCACATACCTCACCTCAAAATGGTAAAGCCAAAAGAATCATTCGCACCATTAACAATATGATCTGTACCATGCTCTTTCATGCTTCCCCCCTCCCTTTTGGGTATACGCATTACACATAGTGGCATACCTCCTTAATATATTACCTACACGTACCCAAAAACTCCTACCGAAATTTTATTCCGTCGGATCCCTTTCTATGATCATATTCAAATTTTTGGTTGTCTATGCTACCTTAATCTCGCCTCCACTACTCTCATAAATTAGCACCTAGAACAACTCCTTGCATTTTCTTGGGTTTCTCATCAAATCATAGGGGGTACTTATGTTATGATTTGCCCACAAATAAAATTCTAGTTTCTTGTCATGTCACGTTTGAGGAGAACATTTTCCCTTTCGCAAACGTCCGAAAATTTTAAGTCATTGATTACGACTTTCTTGACGATTCGGACACTTCCCATATCATAAGAAACGTAATCCATGAAACTCGTGGTTCGTCCCAATGTCCATTGCCCTCGTCATCTTCCCCGGCACTGCCCCACCACATGTCGACCACCCCACTGCCCTCAAATACGGTCACTGCCTCACCCCTCACTTTCCCATTTTCTCATCGTCAATCACGTCGACCACAACCCCGCCAGTGATCCCGCCACCACCTCACTTTATCACTGCTCGAATCCACCATCACCAACCCCACTGCCCACAATCACCATCGACTACCTCCATCCCCGAACCCACCCTCAACATTGTCCAACCTTATTCTTACGCACATAATGGAAATTCGTGCCCAGCACGGGATTTTCAAACCGAAAGTCCATTTTATCCTATCCACTCAAACTCACTTATACCCAAGAACCCAAAATTAGCCAAACTTGATCCGAATTAGAATATGGCCATGCGTGAGGAATTTGATGTGCTCACTACACAACACACATGGGATCTTATCCCGAAACCAGAGGGTGTCAATGTGATTAGTTATATGTGGCTATATTGTCATAAATTCAGGGATAGTGGTGAGCTTGAACGTCATAAGGCGAGACTTATGGAAAATACCATGGGGAAACAAAAGGGAGTTTATTGTGAGGAGACCTTCAGTCCAATGGTTAAACCTTTCACCATTCGTACGGTCTTGAGCATTACTATGGGAAAGAACTGGTTGATTCATCAACTTGATGTGAAAAATGTGTTCTTACATGGGGATTTGAAAGAAACCGTTTATATGCATCAACCACATGGCTTTGTGCATCCATCAACTCCTCAATATGTCTGTCGTCATCGAAAATCACTCTATGGCTTGAAACAAGTCCTCCGGACTTGGTATGAGCGGTTTGCCACTTACATCATATAGATCGGGTTCGTATGCAGCAAAAGTGATAATTCACTTTTCATTTTTCATCAAGGTAATGCTACTGCATACCTATTGCTATATGTGGATGACATTTTCCTGACTACATCCTATGATGTGCTGAAAAATGAGATTATTGTCTTGCTCAAATCCGAATTTGCCATGACAGACTTGGATAAAT
The DNA here is from genome assembly GCA_034509755.1 of Anisodus tanguticus. Classification (NCBI taxonomy): domain Eukaryota; kingdom Viridiplantae; phylum Streptophyta; class Magnoliopsida; order Solanales; family Solanaceae; genus Anisodus; species Anisodus tanguticus. The sequence continues at coordinate 18,109,669 of CM067551.1, read as the reverse complement.
TGAGCTATTTCTTGGGGATTTACGTGACCAGCTATGAGAATGCAATGTTCCCGTGTCAGCGTAAGTATGCCGAAGAGATTATTTACAGGGCTAAAATGAAAAACTGTAAGATCATACCTACTCCAGTCGATTCGAAGTCAAAATATAGAGCCAATGATGGGAATCGGGTGCTTGATCCTTCTCTTTATAGGAGTCTCGCTGGTGCACTTCAGTATCTTACTTTCACTAGGCCCGACATTGTTTATGCCATTCAACATGTGTGCTTATTCATGCATGCTCCCAAAGAGCCTCACTTTACCGCTTTGAAAACGTATCATTCGGTACGTTAAGGGTAATCTTGACTATGAATTACATCTTTATCTATCTGCACTGATCAGACTGATATCCTACACGAACGCCGATTGGGGCGGCTTTCCCGATACACGTCGATCTACTTCCGGCTATTATGTATTCTTAGGTGATAACCTCATCTCGTGGTCTGCCAAACGGCAAGCCACATTTTTCCATTCGAGTGCAGAAGCAGAATATAGAGGCGTTGTGAACGTTGTTGCCAAAACTTGTTGGCTCAGAAACATTCTTCTAGAGCTTCATTGTCTCTTACGTAAAACATTTATGGCCTATTGTGATAACATATATGTTGTCTACTTGTCTCATAACCCTGTTCAACATCAGCGAACCAAACATATTGAGATGGATATTCATTTTGTTCGTGAGAAGATTGCCATGAGTCACGTTCGGGTGTTACATGTTCCTTCTTCCTATAAGTACGCAGATATATTTACTGAGGGACTTCTCGGCAACTGTTCCTTGACTTCAGATGCAGTCTCAGCGTCTGGCCTCCTCCCATTCCGACTGAGGGGGTGTGACATAGAATATTACGTATATATTCTCTATATATTATGTAATTATTAATTTGATGTAATTATATAAAATAGATATCCTTATACAATTAGGTTTGTAATTGTAAACACCTATATATATTACATTAATGATAAGCCTCAAACAAGGAGAATTTCATAATTCTACATAAAGTGTCATCGGAAAAACAAATGGAAGAGATCGAAATCTTCGAGTCGACGAAGCCATACAAATTAATGTCGTGGTTATCCTACAAATAACAGAGAGTATCATATTTAACTGTGTGTGTTTGAGGTTGATGGAGAATGCGTTTAGCAGAGTGTACTGAGGTCTGAATAATTTTAAGACTCCTTGATAGATCTGGGCGAATCAGGTATTTTCAGATCCAATAAGTGACAAAAATTTTTAAAAAACAAATGTATTTAATTGATTGAAATCGACTCCATTAAATGCAAATAAATGAGACTTATGTCTCCCATTGTATGATTGTGAAACTTGCTCCTTTTTTTTTTCCTTTTTTTTTTTCTGACTTCCTATTTTTAACCATACCAACAAGTTGTATGTTGAATACATGGACTAAATGAAAAGATAATGTTGCTCACACTATAACCCAATAGGCCCAATAATATATTCATTCTTAATGAATACTGGACTTAAAAGTAGGGCTGGCCAGTGGGCCGGGACGGCCCGACCCCTTACCCGACCCCGTCCCGAGCCCGCTAAAAAAAAAAAATAAAATAACGGGGGCGGGACTCGAACTCGGGACGGGATGATGTCTCGTCCCGCCAGACCCGAGCCCGCCCCAGGCCCGCTTGACCCGACCCCGCCCCGACCCCGTCCCGAGCCTGACCCCGACCCCGCCCTTTTCCCCCCTTTGCAAAAATGGTCGTTGCACCAACGGCCATTTTAGATTATGATCGTTGGCCAACGACCATTTTAGGCCCCCCCTCCCCCAACCCCCTACCCCTTAATATTTATTTTTAACCCATAAGTTATTATATTTACACTTTAACCCAATTTTCCAACTATAAATAACTTATTTTCTCTTCATCTTTCTCACAAATCTTCCTACAATCTCTCTAATTTCTCAATATATCTCTCTACAAGTCTACATTGTTTGCTAAATATTCAATTTTATTTATTCATTTGGGAATTGGGAGTGAAGTTGGCAACTAGCTTGAGGATCTTCTATCGAGCAAAGTTTCAATTTTCAACCTCTCGATTACACGTCGGCGTTTGATACATTCGTTCCTTCATTAAATTATTATTGTCTGTTTATTTTATTTAGCGCACTTAATTTTATTGTCTTTAATTATTTATTATCATAATTAAAATGGAAGGATTAAAAGGTATGTTTAAGGGTAAGGGTAAGGGTGCTTCTTCTAGTAGGGGCAACCAGGGCAAGGGTACTTCTTCTAGTCATCTTATTCCTACACAGGATGATTTTGTTGATACTCAACATTTTCCTACAATACCTGTCGCGCCCTATTTTGACCTGGCTCGGGTCAAAGCGGAGCACGGACGTGTTCAGGTGATTCCTGGGTAAAGAATTGAGGAGTCGCCACCTAATTATTTTTACGGTGAATTAGGACACCTAAATATTAAACTAAATGCTTTGCAATGTAACTCCAATTTTAAGGTCGCGAAACTAGTGAGATTCTAGGTAAGGGTTCTTTATTATCCTAAAGGGAAGGGGTTAGGCATCCTTTAAGATCCGCTAACTTGCGGTTATCCGGTCAAACTCAGGTTAATTATTGCTGGAAAAATATATATGTTTTTACAAGTATAATAGATTTAAAGATGTTTGCAAATAATTAGTAAATGAAGCATTTTAAAAGAAAGATACATGTAGAGGAAAAATATGCGTTTGTATGGTATTTAAAGAAAAATACATGTAGAGTTGAAAAATATGTATTTGACAATTGATAGTAAAACAAATTATTTATAATGCCAAAGAAGTAAGATTTTGAGAATCAATGAATTGTAAATTGACAAAAGATAAGCTTATTCGGTATGATTAATAAAGCAAATAAAAGATGACAAAAGTTGTTTTGAAAATCTTAAATACGCGTGACGAGCCTAAAATAAATAAACTAACGAAGGATTTCTAAGTTTGAATTCAACCGAGCCTACAAATAAATAAGCTAGCGACGGGTTTCAAATCTTAAACTAACCTATGAATTAATCCTAAGTTTGCCTATTCTAAGCATTTCAATAATTACATAAGTGCGATAAATAATATTACAATACAAAGCGGAATAAAAGCTGAATTAAGGAAAGAAATAAAAATAAATAAACTCCGAGGAATATTTGTCTTTATTTGCTTTAATCCCTGCAAGCTGTCACAAACAAACGGTTAGAAACAGTTAAATACAAATAACTTCATATCCGTATTCAAAACGGTGAATGTTTTGATCACGGAGGGCTCGAACTTAAATTTTGAAAAGAACATTCCAATCACGTCGTGGCTGCAAACATAGGACTAATATGGTTTATTTTGATTGCCTCGCCTACTAAACGAGTTGGTCTCTCGGGTGAAATAGAAAAGATCACTATAATCACGTCGTGGTCTGCGAATATATAATTCACCTCGCCTACTAAACATGTTGATCTCGGATGAAATAAAGGTTTAAGCCTCATCATTGCCCGTGAAGTTATATTTCCGTCTTTGCAAGCGTGGAGACCTCAAAATCGACGGATATTTTTCATTGGCCAGTGTAGTATCGTGTTCAAATCAGTAAAATTAAAATTGAAACAAGAATTAAAAGCGATGAGCGAGTGATAGAGTAGAGAAAAAAGAGGCGAGAGAAAAAAAAAAAGTTTCCGAAAATGACGCGGTGTCTAGTTTAAAGCAAGTAAAAATGATAAAAATAGTAAATGTGATGAATCGAAACGGGAGCAACCGAAACAGAAAACAATGCCCGAACAGACGCGGTATTTATTCAAAACATAAAACAATGATGTCCGTCGCAAGATATTTAAAACAATAAACTTAATAAAACAATAAGATATCCGTTGCACGGATGTTTAAAACAGATTAAACTAAACAACAAGAGAAGCGAAACGAAAAAAAAAGCGCGATATTAATAAAACAAGGTAAAGCGATTGCCAAAGAAACGAGCAAAGTGAGCAATTTAAAGTATCCGACCCGAGTTCGAAATTCGGAAATATCCAAGTCGGTCGACCCGACCCGAATCGATGACCCGACCCGAATCGGTGATCCAAACTCGAATCAAATTTCAACACCAAATTCGATAACCAATAACAAGAACATGAAATGCAAGAATTCGAAAATGTTCAAATCGGGTCGACCCGACCCGACCGACCGGATCGTGATCCAAACTCGAATCGATTTCAACACCAAATTTAAATAATTTCATCAATTTCAGATAACCAATGATAACAACAAGCAAAAATGCAAGAAATTTGGAAATTCAAATCGGTCGACACGACCGGTCGAAGAACTCGACCCGAATTAGAGATTCAAACCAACATCAAATAATTCAATCAATTCCAGATAACCAACATACATGAATATGAAAAATGCAAGGATTCTGAAAATGTTACCCGAATCGGGTCGACCCGACCCGACCCGGATTAGTGACCCGACCCGAAATAGAGATGAAAATCAGAGAATCAAAATGGGAGAACAAACCTTTTTGGGCTTGATTCTTGAACAACAAAGAAGGCAAATGCTTTAAAATCAAGAACACAACAAATATTTATGTATATATGGAATAATCTTCCGAAAAATCCTCCAAAAATCTATTTTTCTCTCCCCCAAAAATGAAGAACAATCATGGGGTATTTATAGGTGGATTCCCCCCCAAGAATCGAGTTTGAAATTCGAATTAAAGGTAAAGATTTCTGAATTTGAGAAGCGGATTTTAGGGGGGTATGGGCGTGGGTCGAAGTGACGGGAGTTGGTGGTGGCAGGGGGTTGGTGTTGGCAGGGCGAGGTGACCGGCGACGTGGGGTCGCCGGTATGGGGGGTGTGGGGTCGACGTGTTATGGGTTTTAGGTTTTGGGTTTTTGATTTTTTGGGATTTTTATTTGTTTGGGGGGGATTAAAGAGGGGGAATGGGTTTGGGGTGGGGCGACGGGGTCGGGTGAGTGGGCACGGGCCGACGGGTATTGGGTTATTAAAAGGGGGAGAGGTTTGGGCTGACGGGTCGGCCGATTGGGCCTGGGGCGATTTGGGTTGGTGGGAATTTAATTGGGGAGTTGGGCTGGTGGGAATTTAATTTGGGGATTGAGCTTGGACGAAAAAATGGGTTTTAATTTAGGTTGGGTAGAAAATGTATTGGGTTAGGAATTGAAAAATATAAAAGGGGTTTAATATTAAAACATATTTATATATATATATATATATATATTGTAAAAGATGTGAATTATTTAAAATAGCGTAACGATGTGATAATAATAAAAATATAATATTTGCGAAATGTTTAATGCTTAATAATAAAAAAAATGCGATGCAATTTTGCGAGAATAAAATAACATAGAATTTCGGATAAAACTATGATTATGATAAAGATGCAAATGATAGTAAAAAATGCGAATAATAATAATAATAAGATATATACACATATATGCCTATATTTTAAAATTATTTTAAAAGTGTCAAAATATTAAAAATTACGAATAAAATCATAATAGATGGGACAAAATTGGGTGTCAACAGATGCCCCTCTTGGGACGGAGTCGATGAAAGAGTTTTTGGCCAAAGAAGTTGACTGAATAGCCAATTTTGTCCTGATCATCGGGACTGCATGGTAAGAAATAGAATCCCGAGGGGGTAGAGAAGTTGCAGAAAGATGGTGCACATTCAAGAAACAATGCCCCAGTGTCGACTTAGGATGACACTGGTTGCAGATGCGAGAAACTATTGGGAAAGAGCGGATTGACGTTCGAAGTAGGTCGTTGACCAATTTGCATCGGTCCGCCGTAAGAGATAGTTCCATGATGTGATGAAGTTCCTGCAAATTAAAAACTCCTGCAAACTAAAGCTTAAGATATAATTAGTGTATAACTGCTGAGAAAAATTATAGAGAAAATAACTTGGAAATACCCGCATTAGGAGGTGGGCGCCTGACTGAAATTAAAATACCCTCATTATAAGGTGGGCGCCTGACTGAAATTAAAATACCCGCATTATAAGGTGGGCGCCTGACTGAAATTAAAATTCCCTCATTATAAGGTGGGCGCCTGACTGAAATTAAAATACCCGCATTATAAGGTGGGCGCCTGACTGAAATTAAAATACCCTCATTATAAGGTGGGCTCCTGACTGAAATTAAAATACCTGCATGATAAGGTGGGCGCCTGACTGAAATTAAAATACCCGTATTATAAGGTGGGCGCCTGAAATGACGTCGTTGGATTGACGTGTTGTGTTGAAGACGTCGTTGTAATATTGTTGACGTCGTTGTAATGATGTAAAAGACAGTTGTTGTGTTGTATGTAACGTCGAGGACGTTGTTGTAATGTTTTCTTTGTAAAAGATAATTGTTGTCTTTGAAGACGTCGTTGTAATGCTGTTGACGTCATTGTAATCCTGTAAAAATAAATGTTGTGCAGAAGACGCCGTTGCGTAGGCGTGTTGTTGATGACGCCGTTGTATGGGCGCGTTGTTGCGATGACATCATTGTAATGCTATTGATGTCATTGTAATCTTTCGTAAAAGATAGTTGTTTTGCGAGAGACGTCATTGCGTGGGCGTGTTGTTCATGACGCCGTTGTATGGGCGCATTGTTGATGTTGCCGTTGACATCATTGTAATGTTGTTGATGTCGTTGTTGTCGTTGTTGTAGATGTCGTTTTGTTGTAAATGTAGATGTTGTTGAGTCAAGACGTTATTGTAATGTTGTTGACGTCATTGTGATGATAATGCTAATGACATTGTTGTAATGTTGTTGATGCCATTGTAAATGTTGTAAAAGAATGTAACAACGAAGACGTCATTGTATCGACGTGTTGACGTCGTTGAGACGTAAAAGATAGTTGATGTGTTGCCATAAAAGATAAGAATGTAAGACGTCATTGTAATGCGTGACGTCGTTGAGAATGTAAAGATAGTTCTTTGTGTTGCCGTAAAAGATAATGATGCGCCGAAGACGTCATTGTAGTGTTGTTGACGTCGTTGAGGTGTGTAAAGATATTTGTCTTTGATGAATACGTCATTGTAATGATGTTGACGTCGTTGGGATCTTTGTAAAGATAGTAAGTCATAACGTCCTTGCCGTCAATTTGTCGTAATATGGTTCCACGTTGTCTTTGAATCTTCGCCGATTCAAATCTTGTTGATTCAAACTCCGTCGGCTTGGGCGAATAGATGGTTCCACTTTGCCGTCGGTTTCTTTGTGTTTAAGATCCTGTGATTTGAAATAACATCATTGTGCGAAATAATGGTTGGGCCCGTAGGTCAAGACGATGTCTTTGTATAGACGCAAAACAGAGCGTGATCCTGGCGGTGAGCCGTGATGCCAAAATTCTTTGTGAAGTTGATCATAAGTGATGTGGCTTCCCTACTTTTTTCAACTTTGAAGAACCCGTACTCAAAGAAAAATTTGTGAGTTGGGGGAGGGGCGGTTGATTCGCGTTGACTTTGTAGCTTTGGCTCTCGATAGTTGCATGTCCCGCCGATTCGGACTGTAGCCCCTATCCGGTTCCCGGTCTTTGGCTAACCGTTAATGAAAACATTTGTTGAAAATAATTTATTTATAAATATTTGTTGAAAATAATTTACTTATAAGAAAGTATGCATATCAATAAAAAGTTCTTGTCGAACTTTAATGAAAATATTTGTTGAAAATAATTACGTATAAGAAAGTATGCATATTAGTAAAAAAAAAAATCTTGTCAAACTCTAATTAAAATATTTGTTGAAAATAAATTGCTTATAAGAAAGTATGCATTTATGTAAATGTCTGTCGAGCAGTGACATGCGGTGAAACAAAGCAAACGTCTTATCCAACATCCCCTTATGGCTGAAGACTTGTTTTGCCGATGCTTTTCCATGTCTATCGGCGTTTTCTTGCGATGATCCCCAAAAAAATGCCCCGGTTTCCGATATGTGAGGATGATGAACTTTCGAACGGACAACCGAGTCTTGTCTGGGTTGCTCGCCTGTCCTATCAGGGTGATCAGATGGGTGCATTTTGTCATATGTGAGATAAAGGAGAAGATATTTCCTAATGGTGGGACCGAAGCCGATTTAGGCCGCCTACGTATCCCCATGAGGGAATCAGGTCATGACGTAGTTCATTACAAGCAAAGGAGATTGTAAGGGTTTTCTAAAATGGGACCGAAGCCGATGTGCCGCCGCCTACGTATCCCGCCGATTGGGAATCGATGTCCGCCTACGTAATGTAATTCATGTTACAAGTGAAAAGGAACTTGGGGAAATTTGTGATCTAAAGAAACAGAACTCTACGTGGGTTCTATGCGTATCCCGCCGAGGGAGCGCAACTTTTACAACATAGAAAAAGTATTTCATAGAGAATAACTAATCTTAGATATGGTATCTCTTCACTGCATCTACATTGATGGTTTTTTGGCCATTCTATTCTGATAAGGTTGCCCCGGACAACTACGTCCATCTGCTTTTCATCAATCAATCTCTTAGTATATGAATCTGTATCCACTTGACTGCGAAAGATATAGCATTGCCCCAGTAGAAGTCCTGATCGTAGTATGGTAGCCAAAGAGTACTAATGGCAAACGTCCGTGCCAATGCTTGTAACTATCAACCATCTTGATGTTTCATCCAAATCTGGCTTTGACATTATTCCAAAAATGCATCAATTCTTCCGGTTGTGAGTCTTCCTTATATTCTTCGAAGTCTTGCTTGTTGTCTGGGACCTTGTTTGCTTGTTTCATTATATGTCACATATTATCGACAAATTTATTAGTTTGCATGACGAAAGAGAAAAGAAATTTATTAAACAAAACAGATTTTAAAATAGCAAAAGCAATGCAGATTTGTCATTTTAAGCTTTCAAAAGGTGGAGGTAAAACATATTAAATGCATATATGTGATTCAGGCCTCAATTTAAATCGCATTTTTTATTAAGTTAGCGCTAATACAATTTGGATAGGCATGATTGGGAAATAACATATAGGGTGCTCCGCCAGTTTTTAGTCAACACGAATCAACCTTTGGGAAATAAATAAGGCAAGATGAATCTCCTGAAAAATGAAGAAAACCAAATTAGTATAAGATGAGTAATTATTGATTCAAATAATATACACAGAGTGAAAAGCAATAGAAAATAGCAAGCAAATTGCATATGCGCATCCTAATATACATGGGGCCTCTCTTATGCCATAGGTAGGCCTAAACGCCAGATATGCGGGATTACGACAGACTGATCCAAGCTGGCAATGCTTTGTCGGAAATGAGACAAATGAATGTACATTTTCCAATTTCGGCATGTTATGACTAGGCTTGGATTTATCTATCCTTATCACGCTACACATAATATGATGATTGGTCGTTGGGTTGTGAGACTCGTAGACATCTTTGGCAGATTTCTTAATTGTGGAGTCGACACTAAGGATCGACCCACCTAAGGTATATGCATGCATGACTTAAAATAAATGGTGGTATAGCTCTATCCTAAATTTTCTAAGATTTGGCTGACTAGACACAAGGTTCCCGAGCGGACTACTCGAGTGAGAAGGCTACGCGGCCACCGGATGGTCCGGTCACTCCGCGCATACGCCAACTCTCCTAAAATTTGGTAGATTGAAAGAAATTTGCGGGTGCGCAGAACACACCTCGCGTGTAGTGTGTGATAGTGTCAATTTTACAGAGTGGAAGAAATATGAGCGAAATGCCAATTTAAGGAAAGCAGTAAAACAATATAGCAATTAAAGCAGTTATGCATGCAAAATTTTTTTTTACAGAGGAAACAAATCAAAGCATTACAGCAAACAAAGAGTGAAAGTAAAGCACAATTATAATTAACCTGAATTTGCTATGGTTAAGAACCTGAAAGATTTCCCCAGTGGAGTCGCCATGCTGTCGCGCCCTATTTTGACCTGGCTCGGGTCAAAGCGGAGCACGGACGTGTTCAGGTGATTCCTGGGTAAAGAATTGAGGAGTCGCCACCTAATTATTTTTACGGTGAATTAGGACACCTAAATATTAAACTAAATGCTGCAATGTAACTCCAATTTTAAGGTCTGCGAAACTAGTGAGATTCTAGGTAAGGGTTCTTTATTATTCTAAAGGGAAGGGGTTAGGCATCCTTTAAGATCCGCTAACTTGCGGTTATCCGGTCAAACTCAGGTTAATTATTGCTGGAAAAATATATATGTTTTTACAAGTATAATAGATTTAAAGATGTTTGCAAATAATTAGTAAATGAAGCATTTTAAAAGAAAGATACATGTAGAGGAAAAATATGCGTTTGTATGGTATTTAAAGAAAAATACATGTAGAGTTGAAAAATATGTATTTGACAATTGATAGTAAAACAAATTATTTATAATGCCAAAGAAGTAAGATTTTGAGAATCAATGAATTGTAAATTGACAAAAGATAAGCTTATTCGGTATGATTAATAAAGCAAATAAAAGATGACAAAAGTTGTTTTGAAAATCTTAAATACGCGTGACGAGCCTAAAATAAATAAACTAACGAAGGATTTCTAAGTTTGAATTCAACCGAGCCTACAAATAAATAAGCTAGCGACGGGTTTCAAATCTTAAACTAACCTATGAATTAATCCTAAGTTTGCCTATTCTAAGCATTTCAATAATTACATAAGTGCGATAAATAATATTACAATACAAAGCGGAATAAAATTTGAATTAAGGAAAGAAATAAAAATAAATAAACTCCGAGGAATATTTGTCTTTATTTGCTTTAATCCCTAATGCAAGTATCACGAACAAACGGTTAGAAACGGTTAAATACAAATAACTTCATATCCGTATTCAAAACAATGAATGTTTTGATCACGGAGGGCTCGAACTTAAATTTTTGAAAAGAACATTCCAATCACGTCGTGGTGCAAACATAGGACTAATATGGTTTATTTTGATTGCCTCGCCTACTAAACGTGTTGGTCTCTCGGGTGAAATAGAAAAGATCACTATAATCACGTCGTGGTCGCGAATATATAATTCACCTCGCCTACTAAACATGTTGATCTCGGATGAAATAAAGGTTTAAGCCTCATCATTGCCCGAAGTTATATTTCCGTCTTTGCAACTGTGGAGGCCTCAAAATCGACGGATATTTTTCATCGGCCGGTGTAGTATCGTGTTCAAATCAAGTAAAATTAAAATTGAAACGAAATGACGGCGATAGCGCGTAGCGAAAAACGAGGCGAGAGAAAAAAAAACGGTTTCCGAAAATGACGCGGTGTCTAGTTTAAAGCGGTAAAAATGATAAAAACGAAGTGAAGAATCGAAACGGGAGCAACCGAAACGAGAAAACAATGTCCGAACAGACGCGGTATTTATTCAAAACAGTAAAACAATGATGTCCGTCGCAAGAAATTTAAAACAATAAACTTAATAAAACAATAAGATATCCGTTGCACGGATGTTTAAAACAGTTAAACTAAACAACGAGAGAAGCGAAACGAAAAAAAAAAGCGCGATATTAATAAAACGGTAAAACGAGTGCCAAAGAAACGAGCAAGTGAGCAATTTAAAGTATCCGACCCGAGTTCGAAATTCGGAAATATCCAAGTCGGGTCGACCCCACCCGAATCGGTGACCGACCCGACCCGAATCGTGACCCGACCCGAATCGGTGACCCGACCCGAATCGGTGATCCAAACTCGAATCGATTTCAACACCAAATTCGGATAACCAATGACAAGAACATGAAATGCAAGAATTCTGAAAATGTTCAAATCGGGTCGACCCGACCCGACCCGGATTAGTGATCCAAACTCGAATCAGATTTCAACACCAAATTCAAATAATTTCATCAATTTCAGATAACCAATGATAACAAACAAAAATGCAAGAAATTTGGAAATTCAAATCGGGTCGACACGACCCGGTCAAGAACCCGACCCGAATTAGAGATTCAAACCAACATCAAATAATTCAATCAATTCCAGATAACCAACATACATGAATATGAAAAATGCAAGGATTCTGAAAATGTTACCCGAATCGGGTCGACCCGACCCGACCCGGATTAGTGACCCGACCCGAATTAGAGATGAAAATCAGAGAATCAAAATGGGAGAACAAACCTTTTCGGGCTTGATTCTTGAACAACAAAGAAGGCAAATGCTTTAAAATCAAGAACACAACAAATATTTATGTATATATGGAATAATCTTCCGAAAAATCCTCCAAAAATCTATTTTTCTCTCCCCCCAAAATGAAGAACAATCATGGGGTATTTATAGGTGGATTCCCCCCGAAGAATCGAGTTTGAAATTCGAATTAAAGGTAAAGATTTCTGAATTTGGGAAGCGGATTTTAGGGGGGTATGGGCGTGGGTCGAAGTGACGGGAGTTGGTGGTGGCGGGGGTTTGTGTTGGGCGGGCGAGGTGGACCGGCGACGTGGGGTCGCCGGTATGGGGGTGTGGGGTCGACGGGTTATGGGTTTTAGGTTTTGGGTTTTTGATTTTTTGGGATTTTTATTTGTTTGGGGGGGGGAGTAAAGAGGGGGAATGGGTTTGGGGGGGCGACGGGTCGGGTGAGTGGGCACTGGGCCGACGGGTATTGGGTTATTAAAAGGGGGAGAGGTTTGGGCCGACGGGTCGGCCGATTGGGCCTGGGGCGATTTGGGTTGGTGGGAATTTAATTGGGGAGTTGGGCTGGTGGGAATTTAATTTGGGGATTGGGCTTGGACGAAAAAAATGGGTTTTAATTTAGGTTGGGTAGAAAATGTATTGGGTTAGGAATTGAAAAATATAAAAGGGGTTTAATATTAAAACATATATATATATATATATTTTTGTAAAAGATGTGAATTATTTAAAATAGCGTAACGATGTGATAATAATAAAAATATAATATTTGCGAAATGTTTAATGCTTAATAATAAAAAAATGCGATTCAATTTTGCGAGAATAAAATAACATAGAATTTCGGATAAAACTATGATTATGATAAAGATGCAAATGATAGTAAAAAATGCGAATAATAATAATAATAAGATATATACACATATATGCCTATATTTTAAAATTATTTTAAAAGTGTCAAAATATTAAAAATTACGAATAAAATCATAATAGATGGGACAAAATTGGGTGTCAACAATACCATTAGATTTAGACCAGGAGCTATTTTCTGGAACTCAAGAAGACTTTAATTTAGACGATGATCTAGATGATATACCCACTAATGTTGATGACAACACATCCACTAGTGCACCTTCAACTGAAATACCTCCTATTCCCCCTAGTATGAGACGAGGTCCAGCAAAACGACCATTAAAATCAGATGCATGGACATTTTTTGATAGGAACGTAGAGAATCAAGTAGCCATATGTAAAATTTGTAAAAATGTTTTAAAATTTAAAACTGGAAAAGGTAACGGTGGGACGGGGGGTTTAATTAGACACGTAGTAAGTGCTCATCCAGCTAGGTATTCCCAATACCGGGCTTCAAAACCGGGTGCGCAAACGCCCGCTCCATCGGAACAAGGTTCACATACTAATACTGTCCCGGACCAAGTACAGGGTCAAATTAACCCTATGACGGGGGGAATTGTAGGCTCTAAATACAATAAACATAGAGATAGGGAAGCAATATCAAAATTAGTTGCTGTGGAGGGTTTGCCCTTTTCATTTCCTTCATCTCCCGGTTTTATTCATTACATTAGAGATATATATAATCCTGCTTTTAACGGTTTTTCTAGATCAACTGTTAAGAGAGATGTATTTAAATTCGCGCATGAATATCAACAATATTTACGTTTTTCATTATATCATTTTAATGGCAAAGTATCTATCACGTCTGATATAGGTCGTAGTACTAACGGCCATGATTATTTAACTGTAACTTGTCATTGGATAGATTATAAATGGTCTATGCAAAAACATATTTTAGCGTATAGATATATAGATTATAGGCACCCTGGTACTTTTATTGCAGAAAATATTTATCAAGTGTGCGATTATTACGGAATTACCGATAAAATTATGACTATTACATTAGATAACGCTTCTAATAACAATTACGCAATTACAATTTTAAAAAATAGTTTAACTCCATCTTTTCCAGACCATTTTCATATAAAATGCGCGTGCCATATATATAACTTAATTGTAAAGGATGGTCTATCACTTTTTGAAGACATTCTTAGTAAAATACAATTTGCTATAAACTTTATTTTTAAAAGTAATAAAGTACAACGTAGAAAAGAATATAAAAAAATTTGTCACGATTGTGGACTACCTTATAGAAAAATTCCACAAGAAGTATCCACTAGATGGAATTCTTTATACGAGCAACTACTTGTTGCTTATGACTATAAATTACCTATAACTTTATTTTTTAACTCTCATAATAAAAAGCCAAACCGATATGATTTTAGATAGTGATTGGGAAAAAATTTCCAAACTTATTGTATTTTTAGAGAAATTTTTTCAAGCAACAAAAGAATTTTCCAGTATATATTATCCTACTATTTCAACTATGTTATTTTATATAACTCTAATATTTTTATTACTTAGTGAATATATGGAAAAACCAGCTTATAAGGCAGCTATTAAAAAGTATTTCTCAAAATAAAAAAATATTTTATTCCTATTCCCTCTATTTATATTATTGGTTCTGTATTAAATCCTACTATTAAAATAGACGGTACTAAATCACTAATTGAAACTATTTACGATATATAGAAGTACTACCACCTCCAAGTCCCAAAAATCTAAATCACCCACCATCTATTGAACAAACTAAAGAAGAAGTGTTGTTTAGCGTAGAACACCAATGCAAAAATATATATAGATTTTATCAACAAGAAAATGCTAGTAACTTACCGGCTTCCATACCATTTTTTCATCTTCAACACAACCTCACAAAAGACATGCTGTTTCTGCGGCTAGTATTGAAAGCCTAAGAAATAGAATGTGCGGCCGTACCTCTACTACTAACCAAATTAGCGAGTTGGATATTTTTGTTTTGCGGGGTTTTGTACCGTATCAAGAAGTTATCAATGAAGATGGACATGAAGACTTGTGAAATCTTTTGGAGGGGAATGAGAAGACCTTTCCGACACTTTCATTGATGGCTCGAGATGTTTTGAACATTCAAGCGTCGTCAAGCTGCGTCTCGAAAGCGCTTTTTCGGCAGTGCGAGATATCAAATAGGAGACCACGGACACTCATTAGCCAGAGACAGCTTGGAAATTGCAGTATTATTCAGAGATTGGATACGAGCGGAGCGGAGAAGGTGCGGTCAACCGGAGATCAATGAAAAAGATGATGAAAACTACAACGAAATCTTAACCGAAGGTAGTGGAAGCGACGTGGATCAATTTGATCAACAAATACCAATTCCAACCGAAGAACCACATGAAATCATCAAGCAATTAGAACAGGTTTTTTTGAGAATGTAATTTTTTTAATTGTAATTTTATTATGTAATTTGCAACTTTTGGACAACACCACAAAGTTGCAATTTAGATTTTAGACAATTGTATTTGTATTACAAAAAATGAAAAAAATCATGTCTATTAAATAATATAAGAGGCACAAAAACAGCCTTGGGATGTTTTTATTACACTATCTTGTTTTGTTTATTGAGTTTTTTTTATACATATGTTATTTAAAAAAAAAAAAAAGGAAAACCCGCCCCCTACCCCGACCCGACCCCGCCCCGACCCGATACCGACCGGATCGGGATCGGGACGGGACTTGCTCCAGTCCCGCCAGACCCGACCCCGCTAGAACCCGCCGACCCCGACCCCTTCTCCCGTCCCGCCCCGACCCCGACCCCGCCAGACCCGAGCCCGGCCCACTGGCCACTCTTACTTAAAAGTACTTCATCCCTTTCATATTAATTAGTGAATTTTTTTATATGATCCTTAAAAAATTATAAATAAGAAGAGTAATTTTACTATATTAGTTTTATCTTTCTTCAATTAATTATACTTTAATTAATATTAATTACTTTAAAAAATAATTAATGTTAAGGGCAAAGTAAGAAAAACATAATTAATTCGATCTTGTTTTTAGAAAGTGGCCAAGTAATTTGAGACGGATATTTTTAGTAATATGGCCAAGTAATATGAAACGAATGAAATACATGTATAAAACATTTTTAGCTCTTTAATATAAACTAGAACTTTCCTACCTGCATATAACTCTTTGTATTACAAGATATAGAAACGTTCATTGAGTTTTATTTCTCTCTTAGATTTAGCCGAAATTGACTTCGGAAAAAAATGGTTTCAAATTTGTTGTATTTGGATTTCGATCATAACTTTGCAGAAATAGTACTGAAAACTTAAAGTACGCATATAATGTATATAGGCTTTTTTCATATAGCTAAAGCCTAAAAGATTACTAGATACTTTGACTTAATTTCTTTATCCAAATACTTATTTAACAAATGAATAAAAAAATGTTTTCCGATCATATATGATAATATGATATTGAGCGGATGGGCTGTGACTGATTTGCATTGCCATAACTTGAGTTGTTTGTTTTGAAAACATGGAGTGGTTAGATTAGAAATGTGATCTTTAGAGATTTAAAAAGTTTTTAGAGGGAATGTTTGGTTTGTTGACTTTTGAGAAAATTCTTTTACTACTAATCGGACTTTATATTTATCTAAAGCTTTATTAGGATCAAAATTTTCTTTTGAAAATTTATATTATTTCCAATCAATATGTTTTTGCACCATAACTATAATTTCTTCTATTCAAATTTTAGTTGGCTTATCTTTAATTCATAAGCTTTTTATTAATCAAATCAATGTCAAAACAACTTGTCTAAATTTTGATTTAGAAGAAGACATTTATATGGTTTAACCTTTGGAATATATTGTTCATAAACCAGAAAATAAAGTTTGAACAATAAGCTCAAGGCTTAATACATTGACCATTTCTTAAATTTCTCAATAAAATTTATTTAAATTCTCGAACTATAATGTGTTTCTATTAAGCACACGAATACATGATAATATATTTTTATTAGATACTTTCTGTTCATATTTTGAAAAATTTTTGTACGTATTCTCAAATGTCCATTGTATACGATAAAAATTGACCTCAAGAGATGGACGAATTAGGAAGCAACACGTGTCAGAAATGGATAGTCGGAGGTGACTCAACCATGATGATACCATATGCAAACTTGTGGCTAGAACACCGGATACAGACATGTGACCATGGCACCGAACATAAACTTGTGGCCGGATAAGAGTCAACTCAAGAATATGACTGTTATCCTCGAAATTCCTCTAGCCTTTATTAAGCTTTATTATCTTTTATTACCTTTTATTACAACATTAATATTGATAATTAAGAGGGCATGATTTGTGGATCATGCACCCGATATCCCTAGTATAAGTAGATGTTATCATCCTATTGTAAGGCATCAGAAAGGAAATAGCAAGACAACATACTCACTTTGTTCTTTATATTCTTTTACTCCGGATTCGAAGTGTTCTCAAAGGCCGAGTGTTCAAGCGGAGTCATCCTTATTACGATATTCCGTCGAGTTCACACGGATAAGGCTCAATTTATCATACCATTATTTTTTTATTACTTGATTTTATTATTTATCTCTCGTTATTTATATTGTCTAAAGCAAATCAATGCACGTATCCTTTAAACCACATAACAAATTCAACTGTACCTTTTTTAGGGTAAACACCCATTATGTAAATAAATTAACCATTTAAACAATGTCACTTTCTTTAATTATACGCATTCACTTCAATAAGTCATAAAATCCAGATGTTTTCTAATTGAGACCGATATGTATAATTAAAGGAGACGACATATTTTATGTTGTTAATTTAACTACCTAGACACTTGAGAATACGTGCAAAAAATTTAAGATTTAAACATAAGTGTCTAATATGAATATTCTACTATGTTATCAAGTGCTTAATTGAAGCAAGTATAATTTGAATGTATGAGAGCTCATTTGGATGGACTTATGATTGTTGACTTATAAGCCAAAAAGTCATAAGTTAGAAATTCTAACTTATATCTTTTTGACTTATTTTTGTTATTTTAACTTAAAAACAAATGATTAAAAATACTTTTATATTTTATGAAAATACTATAAAAATACTCACTTGTATAATAGTCTTGCTCCACGGCCAGTAGTACATGCCCCAGCCTTTTTTCTTTTGAAGATATCTTAAAAGTATAGTTTGTTGTTAAAATATCTTAAAGTATAGTTTGTTGTTAATTACTCCCCCGTCTCAATTATACATCGAATATGCATATGATTAGTGTAATTTAAATTACTTAGATTAAATTAAAATATTAGGTACGGAAAGAAATAATTCCCTTGATTATTCTCATTAATGAAGTATTTATATACAATATTCAATCCCTAATTATGAAAAATCTTATTCCTACTATAACAATAAATGGAAAGTCTTATTCCTATTATAACAACAAATTCTAATTGCACGTGTACAAGAATTCTTCAACTATGGTAAGTTTACACTAAAACTTGAACTCGGATACACATGTATACCTCTTCCGTCATGCCCCCGTAGTCATAGTGGTCGGTTGTTGTACACTGAGAGTTTCCCTAAAATCTTCAAATAGAACCGAGGGAAGACCCTTAGTAAAGATGTCATCAATTTGGTAACTGGAAGGGACATGCAAGACGCGTACGTGTCCACGAGCTACCTTTTCGCGAACAAAGTGAATATCCATCTCGATATGCTTAGTGCGCTGATGTTGGACCAAATTTTCAGAAAGATAGATTGCACTAATATTATCACAGTAGACCAATGTAGTTTTCTGAATAGGAAAGTGAAGTTCTAATAGAAGATTACGCAACCAACATGATTTAGACACCACATTGGCTACCCCTTTGATACTCGGCCTCTTGCACTGGATCGCGATAATGTAGCCTGACATTTTGTAGACCAAGAGACCAAGTTATCACCCAAAAACATACAATAACCAGAGGTCGAGTGTCTGGTATCAGGATAACCACCCAATCAGCATTTGTATATGACACGAGAGTAAAAACGACGGACGGATATAAATGCAATCCATAATTAAGTGTGTCATGTATCTATCGTATAATGCGTTTGAGCGCATGCATGTGCTCAATTCGTGGATCATGCATAAACAAACACACATGTTGCACTGCATAAGTAATATCCGGTCTCGTGAAAGTCAGTTACCGAAGTTCCCTTGTAAGACTGCGATAGTGGGTGAGATCCTCGTATGGGGTGCCAGACGTATCACTCAGCTTCGGTTTGGTATCAATAGAAGTAGACTTAGACTTACAAGATGGCATGCCAACTCTCTTAATAATCTCTGCCGCATACTTTTTCTGAGATAAAAATAGACCACCAGCATGACGAGTGATTGTTATGCCCAAAAAATAGCTTAAGGGCCCCAAGTCTTTCATAACATATTCTGAACTGAGAAGGGACATGATAGACTTGCGTAGAATATCCGATAAGGCAGTCAATATTATATCATCAACATATAATAGAATGTATGCCAGAGAAGTACCACGCCGATAAATGAATAGTGAATGATCAGACTTGTTGTGAGAAAATCCAATAGTAGACACATAATCTGCAAACCTTTTATACCAAGCTCGCGGGGCCTGCTTAAGCCCATATAAGGACGTTTTTAGCAAACAGATATGATGATAATTGGGGTCCCTAAAACCCAAGGGCTGATGCATGTAAACTATCTCCTTAAATATCACTGTGTAAGAAAACATTTTTCACATCTAGCTGATGAATGGGCCATGCCTTCGAGAGAGCTAGACTGAGCACAGTGCGAATGGTTGCCGATTTGACCATCGGACTAAATGTCTCTCCACAATCCACGCCAACCTGTTGTGTTTTACCATCACCTACAAGACGGGTCTTATGCCTCTTAAAAGAACCGTCAGAATTTTCTTTATGAGTAAAAATCCACATAGACCGAATAATATTAACACCAGGTGGATGCGCACCAACTCCCACCTCTTATTTTCAATAAGAGCATTATATTCATCATCCATTGCCAATTTCCAATTTGAGTCATGAAGGGCAGACACCGGGTTACTTGGTAGGGGAGATTTAATGACATTAGAATTAAGATTAAAATGTTGTTTTGGTTTAATAATACCCCTTTGGCTATGAGTAACGGACCCTTGATGTGAGGTAGAATTGGACGGGAGTTGGGCGATTCTCGAGTTGGCAGTGGACTTGCAGTAGGCAGTGGGCCTGCTGGCCCAACAACAGGGTGAGCAATAGATATCAGATTGAAATAAGTAGTGGCCCGTGTCGCTGGAACAGTAGCATTCTCGGGACTGGGCCGAGACTCTGGATCGATAATTTGTGGGCCAGCAGGCAGTAGGCCTACTGACGGATTCGTGTCACGGGACATCTCGGAAAAATGGTGGATAATATACGATGAGATCCCATCATCCAAAAAAGTATATGGACTAGACACAAAACTACACAATTTAGTAAACGAAAATTGGGTTTCATCAAAGATAACATGGCGACTAATTATGATTTTGTTAGAGGATAAACCACAATGATTAGATGGATAACCCAAAAATACACAAGAGGTAGAACAAACTTGAAGTTTGTTAATTGTAGTAGACGGAAAAAATGGATAGCATAAACACACAAACACCCTAAGATGAGAATATGAAAGATCTTTATTGTAAAGAATTTTAAGTGGGAATTGATATGCTAAGCCTTTATGAGGGAGGATGTTAAGTAGATATGTAGACATTTATAATGCATGATGCCAAAAATAAGGTGATAATGAAGCATGGGTGAGCAAGGTACAAATAATATTATTTATGGAACAAATTTTTCTCTTGGCCTTCCCATTTTGTTAGGACGTATGTAGAGTAGAAAATCGAAAAGATATTCCATAGTGTCACAAAACTCTCGAAACGACCCATTATCATATTCCCTGCCATTATTACATTGAATATATTTAATTTTCCGTTCGAATTGGGTACGGATGAATGCTCTAAATTTTAAGAAGGTGGAAAAAATCGAGATTTTTTGGATAAAGGAAAGGTCCACAAAAAATTAGAATAATCATCCAAAAATCATAATAACGATGTCCCAAAGAACATAAAATGGGAGATGTTCATAAATCATTATGAATAATGTCAAAAGGCATCAGAGTAAGAGAAGTAGAGGCTACAAACGGTAATCTAACATGTTTTCCTAATGAACAAGAAGGACAAAGTAGAGTACTATGCGTACCCTTACAAGTAATAAAATTATTTTTATGTAGAGAAGAAATAATAGATGACCCCGGATATCCCAAACATGCATGCCACATGGAAGGAGCAAGAGTGGCAAAGGTAGAAGGTGTGGCTTGACTCGCGAAAATGGTGGTGAGTGGATAATGCTCCCCCTACAATTTCATCTCATTAGAAGTATTCCCGTCGTGAAATCCTTCCCATAAAATCCAAAAGGATCAAAATTAATAGAAACTCAATTATCAGTGGTGAATTTTCGGACAGACACCAAACTTTAATTAAGTTAGGGGCATGAAGAACATTTTTAAAGACACGGGGTGGATGTGGGGGAGACAATTTTGTATGACCATAACCGTGAATTGGAATTGAGTTGCCATTACCAACAATAACGTCACAATTGTTGCTCAAATTGAAATAAGACGAGAGATTACCTTGTGAGAACGTCATATGAGAAGTGGCTCCGGTGTCCATGTACCAAATCGGGTATGCGGGATTTAATTCAAGTGTATGCATTGCGGCCTCAATATCTGTAGGTATCGGGACTAGATCCAAGCCCGTAGCATTGAAGGCCTACTGAGGCCGAGGCCCAAGCAGGCCGGCCTGCTGCCCCGGCCCAACACTGTATCGTGATGCAATATTCGGGAAACTAGGCCTGGAGGCCAACTGGAATTGGGCCTAGTTTCCATGATAGGGCGTTGGTGGATAATAAGGGATATTGGGCCAATGGCCACTGGCCTAGCCCCACAACTAGGAGGCCCAAGGCTGTGGCCATTTGGCCTGCGGTCCACTGTTTCGAGTCCCACTGCTGCCGCCGCCAATGTTCTAGACACCACCACCGCCGTCGTTACTACCGCGACTGCCACCGCAGTTCTTGCCATTATTTTTATGATTTTGGCCCCTTTTTCGCCCGTTTGTTCTTGCCATTATTTTTACGATTTTGACAATGTGAGCATGCAACGGGCCTAATAAAATGGCGGGAGGAGATTTTCCCAACTCCGCCACCGAATAATAAGTCGATCATTGGTACGAGTTTTGGACCTTTTACAATAGGTGAAAGAGAAAATCTTTTTAGGGAATAAGTAAAGGTTGTCTGACATGGCCATTATCATGACGAAATTTGTGCATGTAGCCGCCTTCTTAGCCAAACCGCTTCTTCCAATGTGAGCATGCAACGGGTCTAATAAAATGTCGGGAGACGATTACTTTGACTTGATGTTAGAGACTATAAGGGCAGGATGAAACATGTTATTGAAGTAGACATAACAAAAGAACAATAGGAGAATTAGGGATTTGGAAGAAAATTTGGGAAGAGATGTCCCAACTCCATTGTACTCGGAAGTGTTTTTGTGAGAAGGTATTTTAGACCTTCGATACCGTGAAAGAAATAACCTCCTTGATTATTCTCATTAATGAAGAGGTATGAATTCCTACTATAACAATAAACGAACTCAATAACGTTTACTTAGATTCTGTATTTGTATTAAAAATTTTATTATGTGTTTATAAATATTCAATTATGAATCCAACAACAAGCTTTAATGTTAAATTCAGAACTCATAAACTCTAAATGTTAGCATTTGTTAAACTTTGTAATAAAATGTCCCACATTGGAAAACCATCCTTATGTCTTATGTATTAGACCCTATATAAAGGGATCTAATTGCTTTTCTTTTATTTTACTAATTCATTATCAATAATATTCTTATTCTTTTTTCTTTACTCTTGTTATTGCTTTGTAAGGATTCATGAATTATATGAATTCTAACATGGTATCAGAGCGTAAGTTAATATATTAAGCTCGATCGCGGATCCATTGATGTTTTGTCTTGTTCGTGCTTGTTGGCTTCACTTTTCTGGTTTTGCTATTCTTGTTCGTTCTTATTAATCCGGGTTCTTGTTTTGATCGGTTTCACCACTTCCGCATTTTGATTGGTGAGATCTGCCCTAACTATGGATTTCTTTGTTGATGTTGCATAATTAGTTTTTTTTTGGACACTCTCGTCTGTTATTTGGAAATTGGGATTGTTGCTTGTTATTTGGGATTTTTCTGTTTAAGTTATTTTTTATGGCGGGAGGTGACGATTCATTACAATCTATTAGTGTTCGTTTAGATATAAAAAATTATTCTTATTGGAGGTATGTGATGATAAAATTTTTGAAGGGTAAGGGCATTGGGACTATATTTCTGGAAAAGCCAAATCCCCTAAAATTGGAGATGAAAAATTTTATGAATTATTTCGTATTTGGGAGACCAATAATTCAAAGATTACTATTTGGATCAATAACTCCGTTGAACAAAGTATTGGGGTCCAATTGGCTAAGTTAAAAAATGCTAAAGAGATTTCGGATTATTTGTCAAGACTATTTGTGCAGAATAATTTTTCTGTTAAATATCAATTACAATATGAAATTCATGCACTAGTACAAAATGATTTGGGTATTCAAGATTTTTTTGTGCAATGACTACTCTTTGAGATCATTTACCTTTGACGGAATCTGTTGAATGGCAAGCATGTGATGCTTATATTAAATGTAGAGATGAAGACCGTCTTGTTCGGTATTGATGAGTCTTCGCCCAGAATTTGAAAATTGTCGTTCAAGCCTTTTGCACCGCAAGCGCTTATCGTCTGTTGAAGATGTGTAAATGAACTCATGGCCGAAGAAACTTGTTTGAAGTCTCTAAAGGGGGTGCATATTGCTTCTAATTCCGTCTTGGCAACTTCTTCTTCTGCACGGTCTTTGCAGCCCCTACACACCAGTATAA
Source organism: Anisodus tanguticus (assembly GCA_034509755.1). Taxonomy (NCBI): domain Eukaryota; kingdom Viridiplantae; phylum Streptophyta; class Magnoliopsida; order Solanales; family Solanaceae; genus Anisodus; species Anisodus tanguticus. The sequence goes on along the minus strand of CM067551.1, from coordinate 18,085,678 downwards.
AACATATGCCATAGGTAATTGTAATTATTGTAAGGATCCGATAGATCAATGTCCTAAGCTACAAAATGCGTCAGGTTGGAAATCTCCACAGTCAGGACAATGTTAGAAGTCCATAGGGAAAGGTTGGAAGTCTCCGCAGTCAAGGTCACAAGGACGAAAGCCTCCGCAATAATATCATGGCGGGCAATAGAAGCCATACTAGGGGTCAATCCCAGAAATCTTATCCATATACTCAGGCTGCTTTTGTGCCTCTATTGATCACTCAGCTTCAGAAACTTCTTTGAGTCCCAGTATTGATTCTATAGCTGACCAATTTCAAAAGTTCCTCGCCTTCCAACAGTTTCAAAGTAATCCTTAGTCTTATGCTCTTTATGTTCATTCCGATTCATCACCATCTATTTGTTCAAGTATCATTTCGTCTTCTTGGATTTTGGACTGTGGAGCTGGAAATCATATGTATCATGATTCTTCTACTTTTATATCTATATCTTGTGACCCCCATCCATTTTGTTGTGACTGTTGATGGCACACCTATGCCATTAACATGCATTGGTACCATTCATACATCCATTATATCTTTACTTGATATTTATTGCATTCATAAATTACATATGAATCTTGCTTCTGTTGGTCAAATATGTGACTCTAGATGTTTTGTTGGACTTTTCCGTAATTCTTGTTATGTGCAGGATCTAAAATCCAAGAGAGTGATTGGGACATGGCGTAGAAAGGGGAAATGTCTCTATGTTTTGGATGAGCTGCATCTTCCTACTCATGCATTAGCTATGCGTGTTAATTTGTATTCTTTTCATTTGACACCTTCTTCTTTGAAATTTTATTTATGGCACTCTAGACTCGGTCATGTATCAGGCTCTTGCCTACATTTTATGTGTACTACTTGTATTCTTGGTGATTTACAATCCGATGATATTTCTGATTGTAATGGTTGTAAACTTGGAAATTTTCCGTTTTGCCTTTTAATTTGAGTACTTCTAATTCTTATGCACCATTTAATCTAGTTTATTTTTATGTTTGGGGGCCGGCACCTATCCCTACTAAGGGAGTCTCTAGATATTATTTTTCTTTTATTGATTATTATATTTGTTATTGTTGGATTTATTTACTGAAATGACATTATGATCTTGTTCATATTTATGCTGAGTTTCAAGCCTATGTGAAAACTCAACATTCTGCCACTATTAAATATTTTTAGGCTGATTTAGGGGGTGAGTATACTAGTGGAGATCTTTATGATATTTTCAAAGTTGATGGTACAATACATCAATCTTCTTGTACTGATACCCCATAACAAAATGGGTAGCCGAGAGAAAGCATATACATATTGTTGAGACCACCCGATCTATGCTTTTGTCCTATAGTGTCCCTAGAGAATTTTGGGGAGAAGCTGTCCTTACATCTATTTATCTTATTAATAGGATCCCTACCTCTCATAATTCTGAGATTTCTCCTTATAATGGACTATTTGGTCACACCCCACTGTATTCCCATTTGAGAGTTTTTGGCTCTACATGTTTTGTTCTGCATCCACATGCAGAGCGTACTAAATTATCATCTCGTGTCGCTATTTGTATTTTTCTTAAATATGGGGTTGGGCAGAAAGATTATCGTTGTCATGATCCAGTTTCTGGAAAATTGTATGTTTCTCGTGTTTCCTTTATTGAGCATGTTCCTTTCTTCTCCATCCCATCTACTTCACATGGCATGTCAAAATCGACCTTGTGGATATTGATACTTTTACTACTGATTGCCCATCTGATTCTATATCTATATCGTTTGTTCCTTCTTAATCTTCTGGCAGGTCCCATGATATTGATACTCGCCCCCTCTTATGACTATTCCAGAACCTCTTGTGATTGCGGATCCAGATCCACCTCTCTATCCTAAACGCACTCCTCGATCTACCCAGGTATCCTATTATGATTATTCTTGATATTCTCCATTATTCGCCTATTTTTTATTTTTTATTAATCTCTTTGTGAGCCTACCTCTTACTCTGAGGCAGCTCGTGATCCTATTTGGCAAGAGGCTATGAGTGAGGAACTGTCTGCTTTGGACAGAACTGGTACTTGGGATTTGGTTTCTCTACCATCTAGTAAGAAAACTATTGGTCTCGATATGTGTACAAGAATAAAACCACGTCTGATGGTTCTATTGGGAGATATAAAGCTCGTTTGGTTGCAAAGGGCTTTGTTCAGGAGTATGGTATGGATTATGAGGAGACTTTTGCACATATTGCAAAGATGACATCTGTCCGGGTTCTTATTGCAGTAGCCTTTGTTCGTCATTGGCATATTTCACAAATGGATGTTAAAAATACCTTTTTGAATGAGGATCTTCAAGAGGAAGTCTACATGGTCCCTCCACCTGGTGTTTCACATAGTCCAGGACAGGTGTGCAGGCTTAAAAGGCCTTGTATGGTCTCAAACAAGCCCAAAGAGCTTGGTTCGACAAGTTCTCCACTGTAGTATCTTCTCTTGGTTTTATTTCCAGCTTCCATGATTCGCGTTATTTGTTATATCGTCCCCTGCAGGTTATATTTTGCTTTTGTTGTATATTGATGATATGATCATTACATGTGATGATATTGATGGTATCACAAACCTAAAATCTACTTTGTCTCGTCGCTTTGAGATGAAAGATTTAGGTCATCTACGTTACTTTTTAGGCATTGAGGTAGCTTATTCTGAGAAGGGATATATTCTCTCTCAGTCTAAGTACACTGCAAATATTCTTGAGCGGGCTCGTCTTACAAATACTCGTATTGTTGACTCTCCTCTTGAGGTCAATGTTTGTTATACCCCTACTGAAGGGGATCCTCTTCTTAATCCCACTTTATATCGTTCAGTTGTGGGTAGCCTGGTGTACCTCACCATTACTCGCCCTGACATTGCATATGTTGTTCACATTGTCAGCCACTTTATTTGTTCTCCTACATCTATACATTGGGCTTCGATTATGCGTATTCTTCGCTATATCCGAGGAATGATTTATTAGAGTCTCTTGTTTCCATCGACCTCATCCTTGGAGCTTCGTGCATTTTCTGATGCAGATTGGGCTAGTAACCCGACTGATCGGAAAATTTACTCATTTCATGGAAAAGTAAGAAACAAGATATTGTTTCTCACTCTTCAACCGAGGCAGAGTATCATGATATGACTTCTACTACGTGTGAGATTGTATGGTTACGTTGGTTATTGGCTGATATGAGTGTCTCTCTTTCCTCACCGACACCTATGTACTACGACAATAAGAGTTCTATTCATATTGCGCACAACACGGTCTTTCATGAACGTACCAAGCATATTGAGATTGATTGTCATGTTATTCGATATCATCTTCAACAAGGAACTCTATCATTGCTATTTGTCTCATCTTCGATGCAACTTGCAGATTTCTTCACAAAGGCGCATACCTTATAGCGTCACCGATTTTTCTTGGCAAACTCTCGATGCTTCTCTCTACACCATCGCGATCTTGAAAGGGGATGTTAACATTTGTTAAACTTTGTAATAAAATATCCCACATCAAAAAATCATCCTTATGTTTTATATATTAGACCCTATATAAAGAGATCTAATTGCTTTTCTTTTCTTTTACTAATTCACTATTAATAATATTCTTATTCTCTTTTCTTTACTCTTGTTATTACTTTGTAAGAATTCATGAATTATATGAATTCTACCACTAAATTCTAATTTCACCTCGGTTACGCGGCATTCTTAACTCCAATGGTGCCTCTAGCCCGGTATGATTTTGTAAGTTAATACTAGATAAGCCTAAATTTGCTTTTCTCATAATATATATTATTTAATTATAATAATTCAATCTGTAATTGGCTCAATTAATTATTACAAAATGGTCTAGTCATCCTTACGAGTTAAATAAAAAATATTATCTCGTGTGTTTCCACACCGGGAAGGACCACATTCAAGTATCTTCAAGATTTAACAAATTTAAAGAACAAAGTTTAGTGCAAAAACAAATTATTAAAAAAAAGTAGGTGAAGTGAAAAGGCACCTATTACGCTGAATTATTTCAACAAAAGGCTCTATGCAAAAAGCTTAACCCAACTCGTGTTCCCCAGTTTCCACTCTAAAGAAAACAAAAGAAACAAAAAGACAATTCCACTTTCTTTTCTACTTTCTATATGGCATCACATTTGGTTACCGTTTTCTTAACGTTAGTTAGTGTATGACTTAAGCTTTTGAGTATTTTTGTTACGCCCAATTGTCAATTGGGAAAAGGTTAAAAATACCCCTCAACTTTAAAAAAATGGTTAAAATATTATCCGTTATGAATTTGAGTAAAAAATATTACTCCCGTCAGTAAAATTTTCAAATATACCTCTCTCTTAACGAAAATCACCAAATCCCCCAAAATAACTCTATTTTAATTTTAAAATCTGCTCCATTATTTAAATCGCCTCAATTAAATAATATGTAACCCATACAATCTCCTTATCCCCCACAACCAATTCTGGCAATCATAGTGCGGATTTGGGTACGAAACGACTTCATCTTCCTCTTCTATATTCAATTGTTTGGAGATAGACAGATTGCCCCCGAAGCCTGTGTTTAGATGTTGATGCTTTTCAATAAAGTTAAACAGTTAATACACACATGTGGTTATTATTTAATTGGATCGGTTTAAATAATGAAGTGAGTTTTAAAATTAAAATCAAATTATTTTGGAGAATTTGGGGATTTCCGTTAAGAGAGATATATTTGAAAACTTTAATGATGGAAAATATTTTTTTACTCAAATTCGTAACGGGGTATTTTTAATCCCTTTCCCAAAGTAGAGGGGGTATTTTTGATCATTTTCCCTTATCAATTTGATAGTTTTCTTGTGATGGTTTACCAGAAACAATCTTTTTATCTCAAAGGTAAGGGTAAAGTCTGCGTACACTCTATCCTCCTCAGACCCTCATTTTGTGCGATTTCATTGAATATGTTATTGTTGTTAATTGTCAATTTGATAGTTAAATAGTAAAATGATGTAGAAGTTATAATTCAACAAAATGTAGTTCATAAATTTGGACCAAGAAGCTTAGTCTCTGCTATACTGTAAATTCTTTCAATTTCTATATTTACAAAAATGTGAAAGAAAAAGGTAAAAAAATGCAATTTCTTTTCATCTAATGTTAATAAGGAAACTACACTATATATTGATTTAAATTCGAACTAAATGAGTTCACATTCTAGAATGTAAAAGAAGTATTCGAGTTTATGGTACTTTTTCTCCATAGGTAATTGGTAAGTAAAAAAAAAACAAATGTATTAAGCAAAATAAGACACGGTCATTTGTGGAGTGATTTGCCAAATTTAGTCAAAAATCTTAGTATTTGTTTTGAGAGGAGTAGTTAGTAAACACTTGTTTTTAAATGAAATTGTCAAAATTCATTGACTAATACTCTAGTATAGAAGTGTCAAATGAGTGAGTTAGATTAAATTTTGACCGGTTAAAATAAGTTAAGAAAACAAATAGGGAGTCATTAGCCCTTTCAAAATTTACTGGGCATGAATTGGATTGGGTGAAGATGTGCTAAATAATACTCCTTCGTTTCATAATAAGTGGTATTTTAAGCTTTTTATTTTGTTTCAAAATAAGTGGTGCTTTAAAATTTAAAGAAGAAATTGACTTTATTCCCAAAATTACGTTTATTTACATAATCAAGAATCATTAAGTAGTTTTTCTTTTCTAGGCATTAATTAGGGGTAAATTAGTAAAAGAACTCATAATTTTCTAGGAGAGAACAATTTCTTAAGGGATATGTATACGGTATAAACACCACTTCTTATGAAACGGAGGGAATAGTAGGTATATCTCAATTTGTCCAACTTTTACAAAGATAAAATTTCTTTGCTTGTTTTATTATAATTTATTGAATTATCTAATATTTTTTTCTTTATTATAGCTATATATAACATATCAAACACACACAAAAAAAAGAATTTTTAAAATATATTTAGCACCTTTTTTCATGTGTTTATTTGCACTACAATCAACCTAACTCTTAGTGAGTTGAAATAAACGGATCAAAATATTAAGTTAGTAAATAATTGAATTATTAACTCTTCTAAGTCTGAGCAAATTGGGCAAGTCATATTTTGGGCAGGTCTAAGTGCACAAATTAGCCGATTTTGGGGGCTATTGTTTGAGCTATGTCTTATGTTTATAAAATTTTGCGAGTATACCCACATTAGAATAACTTTACATATAATATTCTAAGTTAGATTTATCATAATGGCTGAAGTTCAGATATTTTAATATGAAATTTAGGCACATATTATTAAAATTCAACTATTTTTTTTCTAAATTTTAGCCACATATGAATGAAATTTAGAAATTCAGATAAACAAAATTTGCCCAAAATATATAATTTGTTATTTGAATTTTAATAATTGATACCACGGCTATGGCTACACGGAATAGATTGCGTGACATATTCCAAGATAACCAACATTCACGTGTTGTCACACTCGAGCAGGAATTCTCTCTAGTTCACATGGAAGAATTTCCAAACGTCTCTGCATATTGCAAGAAACTCAAGGAGTTGGTGGACCAACTCCGTAACGTTGGTGCACCTGTGACAAATAATCGTCTGGTTCTACAACTGGTTGCCGGTATTTTTGAGGCCTATAATGGCGTTGGGACTCTCCTTCGTCAAAGCAACCCACTTCCCACTTTTTATCAAGCCCGCTCCATGCTTACTTTAGAAGAAGTCAGTTTGGCTAAAAAGGCGGCTATCGGAGCAAGCCCCATCGTCCTAATGACGTCCTCTACAAATTCTTCGGGTTTTGTTGATAATTCGGGGCAAAACCATACTCATGGTGGCGGCAAAAATAATCGTAAGAATAATAACAAAAACTGCGGGGGCAAACGCGGCGGTTCCGGTGGGCAGCAAGCAGGCAGTGGGCCCCGTCCAGTGAACAATGGCCCTCCACCCAACTGGTCCCAGCAGTGGGGACCATGGCAGTGGGGCTGGGGCAATGGGCCGTGGGCCAGTAACCCCTACTTTCCAGTAGCTCCCGTGCCGGTGGGGTGGCCGGCCTTTCGAGCCCAACAATCGGCGATCGCGGCCCGGCGGCGCGGCCCAGTAACGCCAGTTCCAGCAGCTACGACCCAGTTCGGCCTAGTCCTGGAATACTTGGGCCCCGACCTCCGCAAGCTCACCACGCAGCAGGCCCCACTCAGATCGATATCGAGGCCGCAATACACACATTGGGTTTGACTCAACCGGACCCAAATTGGTATATGGACACCGGTGCCACTACCCACACGACTTCCGACTCAGGTACTTTCTCATCTTATTCCAATTTGAGCAACCCTCGGGGTATAATTGTTGGTAATGGAAACTCTATTCCAATTCAGAGTTATGGCCAGAAAACGTTGTCTCCCCCCAATCCACCTCTTATCTTGAAAAATACTTTACATGCCCCCAAATTGATTAAAAACTTAGTGTCTGTCCGAAAGTTCACCACTGACAATTCCATTTCTGTTTAATTTGATCCTTTTGGTTTCTCTGTGAAGGATTTCAAGACGGGGAGTCATCTCATGAGGTGTGATAATTTAGGGGATCTTTATCCTATCACGCTCGGTTTCAGTCCATCGAGTCAAGCTTTGCCATCATCTTTTTCAGCCATTTCTCCTTTTTTGTGGCATGCTCGCCTTGGTCATCCGGGATCCTCTATTTTATCTGTTTTAGATAAAAATAGTTTTATTTCTTATAAGGGTATGAGTCGTATTCCAATTTGTCAATCTTGTTCTTTAGGGAAGATTGTTAAGTTACCATTTGTAGACTCAAATTCTCATACTTCAATACCATTTGATATTATTCATAGCGACCTATGGACGTCTCCTGTTCTCAGTTCGTTGGGTCATCGATAATATGTTCTCTTTTTAGATGATTATTCTAAATTTTTGTGGACGTTTCCAATTGCAAATAAATCTCAAGTGTTTTCAGTCTTCATAAAATTTAAGGCGTTCATTCATACCCAATTCGAAAGAGAAATAAAAAATATTCAATGTGATAATGGGAAAGAGTATGACAATAGGGAGTTTTGGTAGTTCTGTGCTAATAATGGGATCAATTTTTATTTTTCGTGTCCTCATACATCTTTACAAAATGGGAAAGCCGAACGCAAAATTCGTTCCATAAATAACATTGTCCGAACTCTCTTAATTCATGCTTCCATACCCCCATATTTTTGGCATCATGCTCTACAAATGGCCACATATCTCCTTAACATAATTTCTTCCAAAGGTCTGACATATCCTTCCCCCTCCAATTGTTATATAATAAGAACCCTTCTTATTCTCATATTCGGGTTTTTGGGTGCTTGTTATCCGTTATTCTCATCCACCACAATTAAGAAACTTCAGGCCCGGTCTACTCCGTATGTGTTTTTGGGTTATCCGTCTAATCATCGTGGTTACAAATGCTTTGATTTATCTTCCAAGAAAATCATAATTAATCGCCATGTAATTTTTGATGAAACCCAATTTCCATTTACTAAAGTTCATACTCCCGAGCCTAGTTCGTATAATTTTTTGGATGATGGAATATCCCCGTATATTACTCACCATTTTTTGGACATATCCCGCACCTAAAATTCTCCAGCGGGCCCACTGCCCGCTGGCCCCACTGCCCCGTCACAATTTCCGATTCTTGGATCGGTCCCGACGATTGGGCCGGTCCGCCCAATGTCTGGGCGGTCCGGTGGCGCTCCCGATTTCCGATTTGGGCCGGCGAGGCCCATTTGTCTGGCTTGGCTAGTCCGTCCCGAGCCCAGCAAATTCCCAAAATTCACTCAATTCTTCCTCGAGTCATAGACCGGTCACTCGTAGTCAGTGTGGTATTTTTACACCTAAAAGACATTTTAATTTACATTCTGATGTCTTTAAATCCCCCTTGCCCCGTAATCCTGTGTCCGCCTTAAACGACCCGAATTGGAAAAATGCTATGACTGATGAATATAATGCTCTTATTGATAATAAGACGTGGGAGTTGGTGCCCCGTCCATCTGGTATTAATGTTATCAGGTCTATGTGGATTTTTGCTCATAAGGAAAATTTAGATAGTTCATTCGCTCGACATAAGGCGGCTTGTGGGTGATGATAAGACTCAGCAGGTTGGGATAGATTGTGGTGAGACGTTTAGTCCGGTGGTCAAGCCGGCTACCATTCGCACTGTGCTTAGCTTGGCTCTTTCAAAGGCATAGCCTATTCATTAGTTGGATATCAAGAATGCTTTCCTACATGGTGATCTCAAGGAAACAGTCTATATGCATCAGCTGTTGGGATTCAGGGATCCCAACCGTCCTCATCATGTCTGTTTATTGAAGAAGTCCTTATATGGGCTTAAGCAATCTCCACGGGCCTGGTATACGAGGTTTGCTGACTTTGTTTCGACTATTGGGTTCACTCACAGCAGGTCAGATAATTTCATGTTCATCTACCGTCGTGGTTCGTCCTTGGCCTACATTCTGTTGTATGTGGATGATATCATTTTGACGGCCTCTTCCGATGCCTTACGCCAGTCTATCATGACCATGCTCACCTCTGAGTTTGCTATGAAAGACTTAGGGCCCTTGAGCTTTTTTTTGGAGATTGCTGTCAAGCGTCATTAAGATGGTTTGTTATTGTCTCAATGAAAGTACGCAATTAAGATCATCGAGAGGGCTAGAATGTCATCATGTAAGTCCACTTCCACTCCAGTTGATACTAAGCCCAAACTTGGTGCCGCGCCGGCGTTCCTTACGAGGATCCGACCCGTTATCGCAGTCTTGCAGGGGCCCTTCAGTATCTTACCTTTACCAGACCGGATATTACGTATGCTGTTCAGCAGGTGTGTTTATTTATGCATGATCCCAGAGTTGAGCACATGAATGCAATCAAACGCATCATTCGGTGTATTCAGGGTACACTGGACTATGGTTTGCATTTGTATCCTTCATCGACATCCACACTTGTCTCATACACAAATTGGGGTGGTTGTCCGGACACCAGACGGTCTACGTCTGGCTATTGTATGTTCCTTGGAAACAACTTGGTCTCCTGGTCTGCGAAGCGTCAGGCGACTCTATCCCGCTCAAGTGCCGAGGCAGAATATCGACGGGAAGCTAATGTGGTCTCATAATTATGTTGGTTACGTAACTTGCTTTTAGAGCTTCATCAGAAGGCAACCTTAGTATATTGTGATAATGTTAGTGCCATCTACTTTTCAGGTAATCCGGTTCAGCACCAACGCACTAAGCATATCGAAATGGACATTCACTTTGTCCGTGAAAAGGTTGCTCGGGGGCAGGTACGCGTATGTCATGTCCCGTCAAGATATCAAGTTGCAGACATCTTTACAAATGGTCTTCCCTCTGTACTCTTTGAAGATTTTAGGGACAATCTCAGCGTTCGAAGACCGCCCGCTATGACTGCGGGGGTGTGTTAAACAAAGCAATATACCCGTGATCTACACCCAATATACATAAGTGTATATCACGGGAAAATGAAGCAAAACAGTCTCGGATAAGGCCATTACTGGCCCATCACGGACAGTAATCAGTGGCCCATCATGGGCTGGTTAATATGTGTATATATGGTATATATTGTTGTAATATTATAGTGTAAATGTTACCTTAAATAGTCTTATACACTTACCATAATTGTATAGTTAGAATTATGGTAAAATAAGGTTTTAGGAGTAGAATAGGAATAAGATTCTCCTATTTTGTAACTTGTATAAATACCTTTCAATTAATGAAAATAATCATGATTCAAACCTTAAATTTATTAAGAATGGGCTCAAATTTATCAATATTTTAAAATTTTCTAACAACCTTAACTTTATTTAAACTCATGCGTTATATAAGAGGGGGAGACAATTTCTATCACCTTATGTATTTATTACAAGTGTGTCTTTTTCGCATCCATCTCGAGGGCCTCGCTACCACAAGGAACTCATGAAAGGACAATTTTCAAATCTTTTTTCTACTTGGAAAGTTTTCTTAATGATGAAAGTTAAGAAATTCGAGTAAATAAAAAGAAAAGATGAAATGACTCAAAGAAGCGGCATTGGTAATTGAGCACGAAAAGAAAAGTGAAGAAAACTGGCAAGTAAAATATACAAGTAATGATGTATCGTAAATCCATCTCCCTTTCTGTCTCTTCTACTTTAACAATATTCATAGGAACTTTGTTAGCCATGTTAAATCATGTTACATGTTTGATCTAAAGCTTTTTGTGATCTAATATTTTGATGTATTGTGATAGTCTGTAATTGTAAATGTCAACAAAAACATACCTTGTATAGCTGTACCAAAAGACTTTGAAGAAGAAAGAAATGATATTAGTGTAAAAAATAAATTTTGTGCTTAACTCAACTCAAAAGCTAGCTTATAAGGTGATGATTGTTCAAGTTCATATAAGAGTCCATGTTCACATTCCATTTTTGATGTGTGATTCTTAACACTCCCCGCACGCCCAGACCTCGTTAACTGGAGCTTGGATAATATAATTTGGGGGCCCAACATCGACGAACAAATAATTGAAATGAGTCTAGCTCTGATATCATTTAAATAATGATGTTAGGCCTAACTCAACCCAAAAGCTAGATTGTAAGGTGAGGATTGTCAAAGTTCATATAAGGAGTCCATGTTCCCATTCCATTTCCGATGTGAGACTCTTAACAATTAGGTTATGGGTGTTCATGATAAAAATTTCAATTAGATAATTTCAGTTTTTAATGTTTGAAAATGCGTTATCATTATCATTATTGAATTAGTTTGTATGATTTGGTATTTTTATGTTTGATTTCAATGTGTATGATATGATAGTCGATAATTACGGTTATTCAAACTTACATACAATGGAAAATTATAATATCGACAATTGAAACTCTATCATGCTTGATATGAATGAAAAGTGTTTAGTGTTAACCGGAAACAACACACATGTTTAAATAATTTATATTGTTTATGATTGTAATAAAATATTTAGTTTATTTAATAGTAAAGGTAATGAGCTTTTAATTTAAGATTTTGTGATCTTTTATTAGTTTATATTTAAATTAACTAAATTAATATCTATATAAAAATTTAATATTACATAAATCGTGTATGGAATTAAGTATTTTGGCACAATATTCAGTATTTCAATATATTTTCTAAAGATATCAAATATTGTAACGAATATAATGTTTTTTTTAAAATGCTTATCAATTAGCATACAAACTACTGCAATATGCTGGAAATTTTGATTTCAGTATGCTAATTCGGTATTTAACAAAGTTACACACCCTTATGCAGAGTATATAGTAAAATCTAACAGAATAAAAGTGTGAACTAGTTCCGTGAAAAAGTAATTAGCTTTACCATATCCACTTAGACACAAATATTTAATCTCCGGTCGTCGGAATCATCAAATGTAACACTGATGATGATTTTCAAGAACAATTACAAAATGAAACTTAAAGCAAATTAAACAACATTAGAAGAATTAGGTTTATCATATATGGACCACATAGTCAAGGCAAAAATTATTTGAAAATAATCTAAAAGGAAGAGTGGGTGAGAAAGTTGAGCATGATTAATCAGTATTAGATTCAACTTTTGAAACAATGACAAAACAGAACAAGGCAAATATACTTCTGTAGCTACTGATATATCAAAGTCATCTTCCACTTTACATGTGATAACACATAAAGAAGATTCCACCTTGGAAGGGAGAATGCATTGATTGCTTCAATCATAGGAGTAGCTTTGTCCTTTACCATAATTGTTTATTCCAACAATATACCCTTTTTCCCTCATTAATAGTAGATATTAAAAAATAAAAAATACATGTCAAGAGCATGTTAAATATAGTGATTTTATGTTATACGAGAACGGTTCAGTGGTTCAGAAATTACAATTCGAACAATAACATCACGAGTTCAAATTGTAGACTTTGTTAAATTTTGGAGTTTCTATGATATTCTTCGTGGAGTAGTCAATGTTTGTGGACAAAATGAATCAATCACATTGTTGAGTTAATGGTATAAGCACTACTAAAGTTTTAATTTCGTGCAAGATATAATTAACTCTCTCTAAGTGCCTCTTAAGAATTTCTTCATGTAAATGAGATCAATGGCATTAACACATTGAAATAAACAAATAACAAATTCTACTGCACATCCCACCTTATACACAAAATGCAATGAATCAACTTAGATTTGTATCATGCAGATGACAGGTTTGGAACTTTAGATTGTATAAAGTTGGGCTGGGCCATGGATGGGTTAGACAATACTTTAGATTGTACAAAAACGTTTTTCAAAATAATGAGTTGGGATGGTCCATAGATTGGGTTAGACAACACAGCTTTGCTTGTACAACAAGAGGCCCAACCAATTCTCAGGAATGCGTTATATTGGGATGGTCTTTAATTTTTGTTCCTCAAATTGAAATTTTTTAATTTTTATCCTTCTCCTAAAATCCTTGAGTTCCGGGTTCGAACCAACGCTAAGGCAAAAACTAAAAAAAAATTGCAAGACATAGTTTAGAGTTTGCATATCCGGCAAAGTTTGTCTTAAGTTAGCAAACTCTACCTTAAGGCAGTCAGAGTTTGCATGTAAACTCTACCTTAAAGGCAGAGTTTGCCTTCAGGCATAAGACAAACTCTGTCTTGCGAATTCAAAATCAACCTTGCGATTTTTTTAAAATTTTGACTGAGTAGGGGTTCGAACCCGGAACCTCAGGATATTTTTTGAACGAATGGCAAAATTAAAGATTTCAAATTTGAGGGGCAAAAATTAAAGACCAGTGCCTTTGAAGGACAATCCACGGAAAAAAAAAGTTACAAACGTTGATCTAATTAGTGGACCAAATTGGAGTAGTTTGATGGAGAAAACATGATGTTAAAAATTAAAATTTTCATTGGTTAGCAATTTCAATAATTGTAATTGTGATAGTTGTTAGTGAAATTGGGTCAAACTTCATAACATCCAAGAACACAATGACAGTTATCTAAATTAGAATTGAGGAAATATTCATGTGTTAGTTGTAAATTTGTAATTGTTGAGAAGATAAACAGTTAGTAAGTAGTTAAACAAGTCAACAAAATTAGTTAAAAAGTCAAGAAGGTAGTTAGATGATTAGAAGGTTAGTTAAGGAGGTTAATAACTAACTAACTAACTATAAAGAGGCTCCTATATTTTGTAGATTTATGTGTTATAGACCAATCATGTAATACAAATAAACACAATGAAGAATAATAAGATCACATACTAAACTCATCCTATTTTTCTTCTTCTTCAATCGACTGCTATTGCTATTGCTACCGCTACTGCTACCTTTCCAGTGTATTCTTCAAGTTTATATAAGATGAAGAATGGATAATTCAACATGGTATCAGAGCCATGATCCAAGGCTCAATGATTGTCTTTTGATTATCTTTCTTCCGCAAGATCATTGAAGACAATCTACTGATATTTTGGTTCAAGTTTCTCGTTTCTGCAATTTATGTTATTCTGTTCTTCTATCTTCTGCTTTCTTCTGAACCTTGATTGATCATATCATCTATTCTCATTGTATTACTTCTTATCCTGAATCTGAAAATCAGACTTATCTTGAGTTCTGGTAATTTTCTTGACATATAGACTTAGCTCAAACCAGAATTCTTCAGACAGAAAGTCTTTTAATTTTTTCTGATCTTAAACTTAGTTCAGAATTCATATCTGTACTGTTCTTGAGCTTATTCTCATCTTTTTAATTCTGAATTTTGATATTGAACTGTAGTATTTCTTAAACCTCAAGTCATCATCTCTTCTGATAATTCTGAAACAACCAGATTCTAAAAAAACCATAATAACTTCTTCTGGAAAATTTTTGAGTTCTGTTACACACTGAAGTCTGGTTCTAGCTTCTTATTCCTTCAGAATCATATATTGAATATCTTTCACACAATGGACACTGATCCACCTGCTGCTGAAAACATTCAAAATAACACAAATTCAACAACAAGAGTGAATACTGGAATCACTACAACAATAGACCACAATCACCCATTGTTTCTGCAATCTTATGATGTAAGTGGAGTTTCTCTTATACCATTTCAACTATTTGGATCTGAAAATTATGCACTATGGATTAAGTCTATGAGAATATCATTACTTGGTAGAAATAGAGTATGGAGAAGAATGGTGGGATAAGTGGAATAGAGTAAATGTAGTGGTCCAGGCCTGATTGATGAATTTTGTTTCAAATGGTTTACTGAGTGGAGTTTTGTATGCTGATACAACCTTTGAAGTATGAGAAGACTTAAGAGAAAGATTTGATAAGGTAGATGGCTCAAGAACTTATGATCTTCATAGAGAAATAGCTACTTTAACTCAAGGAAGTTCAAGTGTGGCTGAATATTTCTCTAAACTAAAGACATTATGGGTTGAGTTTCAATATTTGGTTCCACCTCCTAGCTGTGGATGCCCTAAATCTAAAGAGTTCGTAGAATATCTTCAAAGACAAAAGCTATACCAGTTCTTAATGGGTTTAAATGATAACTATATGCAAGCAAAAAACCAAATCTTGTTAATGTCTCCACTGTCTACTGTGAATAAAGAATACTCTATGATTACTAGTGATGAGAATCAGAAATCTATCATTGCTAAGTCTGCTGGATTGTTAGGTGTTGGTCCTAGTGAATTTGGTTGTAATGTTAGTCATGATCCTAGTGCATTATACTCTAGGACTGGCACAAACACACAGATGTTCAAGAAAAACTTCAATCTGTATTGTGCAATCTGCAAGATAAAGGGTCACACCAAGGAATTCTGCTATAAAGTAGTTGGTTTCCTCCAGGTTTAAGTCAAATTAGAAAGAACATGTTGCTCATAATGTGTATACATAAGGTTATGAGAATAGAAGTGAGAAAATATGTAAAACCAGTGGTATGAATGATAAATCTATTGCAGCAACCAACTCAGACCAATGGCAAATCACAGGAGCACCTATGTTTTCCAGAGATCAATATGAACAGATTGTACAAATGCTAAGGCACAATGGAAATGCACAATTCAACATGATTCAGCCTACAACTACCCAGCCACAAGGATCAAATACTACACAATCATATGCAAATATAGCAGGTATGAATAGAAACAAATATCTTCTTGTAGCTAATATACTTAGATAATGGATCATTGATACTGGAGACACTAATCACATGGTTTCTGATATACAAATGTTAAATAAAACTACTAGAGTTGTAAACACAACTGACTCTAAGAATGTACATTTACATAATGGAGAGAAAGTGAGTGTAACTCACACAGGGTCAAGCACTATATCTAACAGAAGTACTCTTACCAATGTATTCTATTTACCACAATTCAAATTCAACTTAATGTCTGTATCACAACTCACTAGAGAATCGCAGTGTGCAGCCATATTCTACCATGCTTTCTACTTGTTTCAGGATCTCTACAATGGGAGGGTGAAGGAGATTGGTAGGTTGCAAGATGGCTTGTCTATGTTAGTGAATCAGATACAAGAAAAAGACCTAAATAAACAACTGAAGCTAGGACTTAATGTGAGAAAGGCTAAGGAACCTGCTGTAATATATGAGGAAGAAATAGAACTGTGGCACAAAAGATTTGGACACACATCTAGTACTGTGTTAAGTAAATTGATTAGAGCACAGCCTGATGCTATAGCTAGTACTGGAAAGAATTGTAATGTGTGTCCATGTGCTAAACAATGCAAACTTCTCTTTCCTACATGTAATAATAAAAGTACTTCTAGCTTTGATCTTGTCCATATGGATGTTTGGGGACCCTACAAAGTACAAACTCAATGGCCACAAATATTTTCTTACTATAGTAGATGACTTTACAAGGATGACTTGGATATACATGCTCAAATTTAAGACAACTTGTGTTGTAATTAAACATTTTTTAACCTTTGTTCATACACAATTCAATAAAATAGTGAAAGTGATAAGAATTGACAATGGAACAGAGTTTGTATATGATGTATGCATTGATGGTGATTTTATAATCTCGCAGAACAAAATATGGTACGATAAGATAGAATGCAATAGAAACAAAGACAGGGAACGGGTTACCTACTCTTAACGTGCAAAGCGAGCCCCTTTATTCTGAATTAAGGAATTCAGAATCAATCAAATCTCCCCAAGTAGGATTTGGAATACCTCTATGAATCTATGAAAGGTATAAAAAAGAAAGAAAAACGCAAAGAAAAGAATAGGCTAGTCATAAACCAATATGTTGAAATTGAAATAAAAAATAAATAAGAAGAGGAGCCCATTAGATACAAATAATGAATCGTCCATCGGGAGTACCAAAACAATAGAATCATGCTTCGACACGTCTTCGCTGAAGTGATTACGCCCCTTTACATCTAGGGCTCATCGAAGTCCTATTCTGTGTATATTCAGGAAGAGGGCTATCAAATGGTCGATTGTGAAAGAGTTTATTCTTAAATCTAGGTATTATACATCAAATATCTTGTGCTTATACACCTCAACAAAATGGTGTAGCTGAAAGAAAACACAGATATATACTAGAAATAACAAGGCCAGTAAGGTTTCAAGCTAACATTCCCTTAAAGTTCTGGGGATTATGTGTACATATTGTTGTGTACTTAATAAATAGATTACCCTCTTCTACTACTGGAATAACACCTTATGAGAAACTATACAACAAAAAACCTTCTATTAGTCATTTAAAGGTGTTAGGCTGTTTATGTTATGCTAAAGACCTGATAGTCTCTAATAAATTACAATCCAGAGCTAAGACTTGTGTTATGATGGGATATTCTGAAATACAAAACGGATATATTTTTATATGATGTACAAAACAAAATGTTCTTTGTAAATAGAGATGTGAGCTTTAGGGAAACTGAGTTTCCTTTAAGAGAAGAAAAATCAGAACAACATACTTTTCTGCATAATCACAGTGGTGAGTCTGGTGATAATTTCTTTACTTCAAACATATATATGTCTAGACCTTTAAATGGCTCTCATGTTCATACATATGAAGAGTCAAATCAAATACATGATACACCAGAAAATATTCAACATGAAAATTCAGATCAAATACTTTGTACAA
Organism: Anisodus tanguticus; assembly: GCA_034509755.1. Taxonomy (NCBI): domain Eukaryota; kingdom Viridiplantae; phylum Streptophyta; class Magnoliopsida; order Solanales; family Solanaceae; genus Anisodus; species Anisodus tanguticus. The sequence goes on along the minus strand of CM067551.1, from coordinate 18,067,557 downwards.
CAGAAAATATTCAACACACTTCTTTATCTGAAAATCCAACCTCAGACAAAGGTCACAACAACAACATACATATACAACAACCTATAGTACATACAACACAGAATCAGCCATCTAATACATCATTCACCAGAAAATCTACCAGATCTAAACAACCTCCAATATGGCTTAAAGACTTCATCACAAATAAACCAAATTCAAATTCCACCACTCCATATTCTATAGCCAACTATATATCATATGAAATAATCTCACCAAAATACAAAGCTTTCCTCACTGCGTTTTTAGCAGTAATTGAGCCTAGAAATTTTACTGAGGCATCCAAATATCTAAGATGGGTGGATGCCATGAAAGCTGAAATAACAGCACTACAGGACAACCACACATGTGATATTATTTCCATACCTAAAGAAAAAACACCTATAGGATGTAAATTGATATACAAGATCAAGTACAAGGAAGCATGCGAAATTGAAAGGTTAAAGGCTAGACTGGTGGCAAAAGGATACATAAAAAAAGAAGGAATAAATTATCAAGAAATATTCTCCCAGTGGTGAAAATGGTAACTGTCAGATCTATCATATCCATTGTAGCATTTAGACACTGGCACATACATCAAATGTATGTATGTAAGGCCTTCATACAAGAAGATCTACACGATGATATATATATATATATATATATATATATATATATATATATATATATATATATATATATATATATATGGAACTCCCTCAAGGATTTATCAGCCAGGGGGACAAACAAGTATGTAGATTGATTAAATTCTTATATGGACTGAAACAAGCTCCAAGACAATGGAACCTCAAACTCACAGAAGCACTATTACAAATAAAGTTCAGATAGTCCCAATATGATCATTCATTGTTTATAATGAAAACTGATAAAAGAATAACTCTAGTATTGGTCTATGTGGATGACATGCTAATAACTAGAGATCATATGGAATACATAGAAGAAACAGAACAAGCCTTACAACAAGCTTTCAAAATGAAAGATCTGGGAGAGTTGAAATATTTTATGGGGATATAATTTGCAAGATTAGAAAAAGGGATTCTTATGCACCAAAGAAAATATGCTCTAGAACTCATTTCTGAGCTTGACCTATCTGCTACTAAACCTATAAATACCCCTATTGGTTGCGACCTAAAATTAACCACCAAGGAATATGATGATCACCTTCAACAACAACAACACACATAAAGGGAGAAGACAAAATCAGAAGATGAAGTACTGAGAGATATCAATTCTTACCAAAGAATGAGAGGAAAACTACTATATTTAACAGTTACAAGACCAGATATTGCTTACAATGTTCAAACATTAAGTCAGTTCCTACAACAGCCAAAGAAGTCACATCTTAATGTTGCACTAAGAATAGTCAGATATATAAAAAATTAGCTTGGACAAGGTATTATGTTATCCAGTAAAACACAAGAAATAGTAACAACATATTATGATGCTGACTGGGCTGTTTGCCTTCATACAAGGAAATCAGTCATTGGATACATTGTTAAGTTTGGAGATTCTCTTATATCATGAAGTCTAAGAAACAATCTATAATATATAGACGCTCTGCTGAATCAGAATACAAAAGCCTAGCAGGGATAGTGACAGAATTAACTTGGATACTTGACATACTAGAAGAAATTGGGATTAAACTTGACTTACCAGTGACAATATACACTTATAGCAAATCAGCAATGCAAATTGCTGCAAATCCAGTATTTCATGAAAGGACCAAACATATATAGATTGATCTAAAATTCATAAGGTAAAAGATTCAGAAAGGAATAATAAAAATCGAATACATAACACCACAAACCAACCTGCTAATTTGTTCACCAAAGGGTTGAATAGAATTCAACATCAGTATTTGTGTTCCAAGCTTGGATTACTAAATATGTTTTCAATATCCATCTTGAGGGGGGCTGATGAGAAGATAAACAGTTAGTAAGTTAGTTAGACAAGTTAACAAAATTAGTTAAGAAGTCAAGAAGGTAGTTAGATGGTTAGAAGGTTAGTTAAGGAGGTTAGTAACTAACTAACTATAAAGAGGCTCCTATATCTTGTGGATTTATGTGTATATATAGACCAATCATGTAATACAAATAAACACAATGAAGAATAATAAGATCACATACTAAATTTTCATCCTATTTTTCTTCTTTTTCACTCGAATGCTATTGCTACTGCTACTGCTACCTTTTCAGTGTATTTTTCAAGTTTATGTAAGATGAAGAATGTAGAATTCAACAGTAATGAACAACTTACTATTGAAAAACGCAATGAAACATGTAATAAAAACATAGGGAGCAAACTAATTTTATGAAGCAACTTTTTGAAAATTTGAAAAGTTTGTGTTAATCTTTTTGGGGTGAGGGGGGCGTGGGGGGGTGGGGGGACCGCCTGCATATACAATAGTAATTATTGCAAAATATAAATGCAAGCTGTTGAAAAAATAGATATAAGCATGACGACAATAAAGGGTAAGGCATGCTATGTGCGCGAGCTAGAAGGTACGATAATTGTAAAGAATGAATCTTGGGTCTAACTCAACCCCAAAAGCTAACTTGTAGGGTGAGGATTATCCAAGTTCATATAAAGAGTCTATGTTCCCATTCCATTTCCGATGTGGGACTCTTAACAATAATTTTACATTAAACAATGCCAATTTGGATTATTTTTCTTCAACTATGATGCCAGTTTTTCCACCTCCAAATACATATAGGAGGATATGCTTATCTATAAGTCAATAATCTCTCCTTTTTATTTAGTATTTAGAAATTAAATAATATTTTCATTGACCACACATTTTACTATACATAATAATTGTGATTAATATTACTTTTTATGTAGTTTTAAATATATATATATATATATATTAAACCTTCCAATTAGGTGACTTTAATTACTCAGAAAGCATATTTGGGTTTTATTTTGTATCTTCTTTTCCATTTAAAACGTCTTGATTATTATCCTAAGAAGAAGAATAGATGATAGAAGCATATATGTAGATGAATGTGGAGAAATCAACAAAAATGATCACTTATGTTTGAGAGTTCATACAAATTAGTCTCTTAAATATATTTGCATAATTTTGGTTTTTTAAGTTTACCAAAACTGAGTTCTTTTTTAATCTTTGTTTGTTAGATTTAAGGAAAATTGTTGTGGGGAGAGAAAGTTCAATACAAATTCTCATTCAGAGGTGCAATTTTCAGTTTTACTAGTTTTGATCATTTTTGTAGCTTGACGCATATATATACATATATATATATATATATATATATATATGTGTGTGTGTGTGTGTGTGTGTGTGTGTGTGTAACACTATTATTCATATTAAGTCACTTAAAATATTAGATATGTTAACTTTCGTTCTTCGAGCTGGATTTTGTTGATTTCTCCCACATCGGTGGGTTAAGTGGTCATTGGTCTCCTTATATGGCTTGTGCAATCCTCCTCCTTTTAAGCCAGCTTTTGGGGTTGAGTTAGACCTAAGATCCATTCTTTACATGGTATCAGAGCCAGACCCGTTCCAACTCTTTGTTCACCGATGTTGGACCCTCAAATTATATTATCCACGCTCCAGTTAACAAGGTCTGGGTGTGCGAGAGAGTGTTAAGAGATCCACATCGGATATGGAATGGGAACATGGACTCTTTATATGAACTTGAACAATCCTCATCATACAAGCTAGCTTTTGGGGTTGAGTTAGGCCCAAGATCCATTCTTTACATGGTATTAGAGCCAGGCCCGTCCCAATTAATTGTTTTCGATGTTGGGCCCCCTTCTTACATTGTCCACACTCCAGATGTCCATCCCTGAGCGTGAGGTGAGGTGTTGATTTCTCCCTCATCGGTGGGTTAAGTGGTCATTGGTCTCCTTATATGGCTTGGACAATCCTCCTTCTTTTAAGCTAGCTTTTGGGGTTGAGTTAGGCACAAGATCCATTATTTACACTTGACGCATATATATACATATATATAAGTTAACACTATTATTCATATTAAGTCACTTAAAATATTAGATATCATTAACACTAAAAAATAGCTAAGTGTTTAGCCGAATTCAGTGACAACCGAACTATTCTGGAGCTGAATTTACTCCTAGCCCTCGACTACAAGAACTTCATCGGCTACCAAGGCATCTCAGCCGAGTTGTCAGTTATGGTACAACTGGGACCCACTCGACGCGGATGCCTCAACGATCAAGTCAAAAGGGTTTTCAGAACCCTATAAGCGATAACGGCCAACAACATCTAAAAGAAATGGGCCATTATCCGAGCAAGAGGAGTAGAGGGCGAGAAAATCGGCACCACCTCCCCCATAGTCGGCCATTAAACTTGGTGGGTTACTTGATGACTGACATGGGGGGCACGTTTGTACAATTATTTTTCTTTTTTGTACTATAGATAGAACACATTTCTATATATAGAGACACACAATCAATCAAACAACTCAAATTTTATCTATATTTATCTTTTATCCATTACTTTATCCTTTACTTTTACTTTACTCGGTTGTATTCATGTTTTTTACCTCTAGTTTACTCACACCATCGTCCTAACGCTTTCTGGAGTAGTTAGGGAACCCATTGGTGGAAATTAGAGTTCCGTTTTCAGCCCAAATCGCTTAAGTTAAGGAATCAATTTGTCTCCCGATTTCATCAACCGATAAAACGGCAGAACGCAGAATTCGAGGCGAGAACAAATTTGGCATGCCCAGTGGGACCATTGGTGAATTAATAGCAAAGTTTGATTCTCTAGGTCAGGATCATTCTTGGTGTATGCGCCTAAGGTCCGATAAGAAAATGAACCTCGAGTGCAGTCCACATCCTAAACGAAATCCTCCAAGAAGGAACAACGAACCAACATCCTCCGTGGGTATGCTTACATTGGTGGATACCCCTCCACTTCCTCTATCAACCCAAGCTGTGGTAGAATCTAGCCAATCTGAAGGTCCAATCATAATGACCACATCTTTTATTAGGCAACAGATTGACATGGACATCCACGATATTATGTACCAAGTTTCTAAACAGTTGACTGACATTGTGAAGCCGATGGTACATAATAAGGCTCAGCAAGCGAGAGAGATGGAAACCAAGCGAATGCACCCAGGAGAATGTTCGACTAGTTCTGCCATCCCTCTAACGAGTGATGTTGTTCACCATAAGACCGTGACTCCCGGTGTTATTCATCAACCGTATGTGTATCAGCCAGTGCCCACTTAAGCACAACCGATAGCGCACCTCAGAAAACAAGCCCTATCGTTTGGCAACCAGCACACTGCATGGTCGACGCCAAACCTTGAGGGGCAAAACGTGCCACTTGACCAAGCGAATCTGCAGTATGGGAAGATCAACATGGCTCGATGACCAGTTCAGGCTCCAGGACACTTTGGATTGCCGCCCGTTATGTCGTACATTTCTATAAATAGCCCTACGATGTAGGCGAACAACGTTGGCCAGTCGAATTGGCAGCCGATGGCCCCTGACAATGACTTAGCTCGGCTATCTAGTGACACTGTTTATAGCCGAATACCATTCCGGCAGTCATTGTCGGTACCCAATCCATACCTTACAGGAAGTGTAAACTTTCTAAGAACGGCCGACGTCCGAGGAGAGCAACCATGGAACATAGTTCCACCTTATCCTCAGGCTCCGTTAGCCATTCCAAGAGCTCAGATTGCAGACTTTGGTGGCCATACCCAACTGCAACCATGGGGCATTACCCCACCTATTGGTAATGGCCAGCAAACCACCTACAACCTTCACGACCCTGTCCAACAAAGTACAGAATGGAGACCGCCTGTGCAGAACGCCTACCAGCCGAATCCAGTAGAGAATCGGCGGGGACATCACAACTAATAAAACTAGAGATTATTGCTAATACCATGCGGAGGTACTTCGGCATCCAACTGAAACCTTTGGACAGACCTGTTTATAAGAAGCTCTACCTCGATTGGGTTGATAGGATAACATCTTTGTCGAGGGGCTTCAAAACACCGGAGTTTGCTATCTTCTCTGGTGACGACGACAAATCCATTATCGAGCACATCGGTAGATTTACTGCCCAATGCGGCGAGGCTGGCCAAAATGAGTATCACAAGTTGTAGTTATTCCCTCTCTCTCTAACGGGAACAACCTTCACATGGTACTCCTCCTTGGCTCCTGATTCCATACAGAGCTGGGCCGACATAGAGGGTTGCTTCCATGATAGGTTCTATTGGCCCTAACCTCATGTTACCGTGACTGATCTAACGAATCTCAAGCAGCGGGTCGATGAATCGACTGTCGATTTTATTGAGAGATTAGAAATAAGGTTGGAAAATACACCGTACACTTCCCCGAGTCTGAGTGTGCCCACATGATAATCAACTACATACACCCTCAGTTAAACGAGAAGCTGGTAGGACAATCCTGCTCTGACCTGAGCAAGTTAGCCGAAAAGGCTAGCCAAATAGAGAAGTACATCCAGGAAAATGAGCGGAGAAGAGCCAACCGAAATCGAGGCTCCCACTTAGTAACCATCATTGAAGCGGATGAGTCTGACTCAGAGTCAGCCGATTACACGGCAGGCGCAATAGTGGCCGAGATTGTTAATGGTGGCCGAGATTGTTAGCGGATGAGTCCGACTTAGAGTCCAGCCGATGACAGGATCGGTTAATCGTTTGACATCATGAAGGCAGATCAGATCTTTGATCATCTGTTCAAAGATAAGCAGATTCGGCTACTCTAAGTGACATAATTCATATAATCACTCTACTTTTAATTGTGTGATCTTCAGAAAGGCGATCCAAAAGGGCATCAAGGAGGGAGATTCAAGCTAGCGGACAAGAGTATGGCTGAAATGTCCATTGATAACGACCCCTTTCCCGCAGTACTAATATATATGATATCTTTTGCTAAGCCCGATGAGTGAAGGGACACCAAAGGAAAATAGTCGATGAAAAGGGTGTGGGTTCCAAAGAAACCTACCGAAGGGGATAAGGCCATAAGGACCTCTATATTCAACCGGTTAGGCAACCTACATGATATTCGTGATGACAAGTAGCCAGCTAGGAGCAGTTTTCATAGCCGTTCTAAATACTCGAGGGACATTGAACGAGAACTTCAGGAACAAACCATGAGGTTTAGAAGGGTCCCTATCGACACCAGGCATATGCCTGGGGGGCAAGCATGGATGCCAACCAATCGGCAACCGAGCATGCCTCGATAGATGAGGAACCACTCCCTAAAACCAAATAGAGGGTGGTCGAGTTTAATATCAACGCGAGTGTTTAATCCTTGCGTGTCATAGCGAGAAATGAGGACCAGACGAGACCCCGGAGAATGATTAAACCAGCCGCCAACATAGAAGAGGGGAAGTGGTCTATCAATCAGGCTCTCAAAAATAAAGAGAACTGAGAGTCGCATCCAAAACTCAAAAAATAAGGATGCAATAGACATTGCATCTAATTTCCAACACCAAGGCAACCGAAAATCAGGAGATTCCTGAGTCTACCATAGCCGCGGCTATCGAGCGGGCATTCATCTCAGTTGTTTCAGGGGCAATATCACCTGAAGGAGAGACGTCTGGTCAACCAGAGTTGGATGAACAGTCTACCGATAGCCCGATGGAGGAACCTCGGCAAGAGAACGTGGCCCCGGATGGACCTCCAATCGAGGCAAAACCACAGATCGTGCAGAGGATTCAGTCAGAGGATCTTCAGTCGATCCCCATTTATCTCTAAGAAATGGAAGATATGAGCTCCTGGTCAGCCGAGTTAAATTAAGGAGGAGACTCCTTCCTCGATTTATTTAGCCAAGACCTGGTTGATGAGATGTGGGCAAACATTGAAATGGTCAGCCTAATCCCATGTGAATTATGGGCCAGCCACTCCGCGCTAGATAGCCTAGAAGGTAATGTTTGCGTAGAAGACGCATAATGGGCGACAATAGCCAATACCATGGCTAGGGACGCTTTGAGCACTACGTTTGGTGCACCTACAGAAGAGATGGTTAAACACCTCAAGCCCCTCTATGTGAAGGCGTACATCAATGACAAAACTATTATCCGAGTGTTCCTCGACAATGGGTTGTGCTAAATGTGATGAACTGCTTACTTTGAAAAGCCTCAACAAAACCAGAGAAAACCTCATCCCAACTAACATAAAAATGGCTAGCTTTATGGGAGAGGCTTCTGAAGCATTGAGATTCTAGTAGCAAAAATCAATGTATGTACTAAGACGGTCAGGTCTTCCTTCTTTCTAATAGATGTCAAGTCGTCCTACACCATTCTGCTGGGTAGGGACTGGATTCACACCTGCCGATGCCTTCCTTCTACCATGCATCAAAAGCTCAACTTTTAGGAAGGAGACAAGATAGAAATCGTCCTAGCGGATGATAACCTGTTCCAGCCAAGGGTTCAGAACATAGAGGTTATCCTCTACTTATCCTATGTGGCTCCCATAGCTGTCACAGAGTAGTATGAAGAAGGATCTTGGGAATCCTGTAATCTTACCTCACGAGGGTTTGAAATAAAATAATTAGCCGAACTACGGCTTACCTTGGAGGATTTAAATGGTTGAAGAAACCCAAGTCATACATGATTTGTGGCATCGGCTGACCGCCTTAAGTTCTGAGGCAAGGATAGCTGAGGCATCGCAGATGGGGAACTAAGACATCGAACCAACGCTTGCAACCGATAAGTTGAGCTGCCGATGGAACTTGAATCGCCCACTATGCGTAGTTTTGAGTCTCAAGATCCTTTGGAAGATATCAACTTGGGAACAGAAGAAATCCCTCGGCTAACACATACTAGTGGTCTGCTGAAGAAAAAAGACAAACAAGGCATAACGGCCCTTCTATTGCAGTATAAAGACTATTTCGCATGAGATTATCATGAGATGCCTGGGCTGGCACCTACTTTGGTAGAACATATATTTCCAATCAAGGAGGGTTTCCAACCCCAAAAATAGCCGCCCATAAGGTATCACCCTCAGTTGATGCCTCAAATCAAAGCTGAGATTGAACGACTGCTGAAAGACGGGTTTATTAGAATAGCTAAGTATGTGGAATGGTTGGAAAACGTCTACTAGTCAAGAAGAAGAATGGCAAGGCTCGGGTATGTATTGAATACAGGAACCTAAATCTAGCCACTTCCAAAGATGAGTACGTCATGCCGATAGCCGACATGCTAGTCGACTTAGCAGCCACTAACGGTGTATTGACCTTCATGGATAGATAATCTAGCTATAATCAGATATCGGTAGCCGATGACGACATTCACAAAACTGCTTTCAGATGTCCATGAGCATTGGGCATTTACGAGTGTGTAGTTATGCCGTTTGGTCTGAAGAACGCTGGTGCCACTTATCAAAGGGCAATGAACACCATCTTCCATGACATGATAGGCAAGACTATGGAGGTCTACATCGATGATGTAGTATTAAAGTCTAAGGACTTCAAGGGTCATTTAGCTGATCATGAACAAGCACTAAAAAGAATGAAGATTCATAATCTCAAAATGAATCCAGCCAAGTGCATGTTTGGAGTATCGACTGGCAACTTCCTTGGCTTTTTAGTACATAGGAAAGACATCGAGATAGATCGTAATAAAGCCAAAGCAGTAATGGGATCCGCACCACCCAAGACAAAGAAGGAGTTACAAAACTTGTTGGGAAAGATCAATTTCTTAAGGAGCCAACTTGGCTGGCAAGATGAAGGCTTTCTCATCTTTGCTCATACTTAAAGAATCAAAAGAGCTAGTGGGGTCTGAAACAACAAGAGGCCCTTGATCAAATTAAAATGGCCCTAGCTACTCCCCCCGTACTGGTGCCTTTTGTGCCAGGAAAGCTGTTGAAATTGTATATTTTGGCCGCAGAGTTATCCATCGGCTGCTTTCTAGCACAGGAGGCCAATTATGGAATTGAAAGAGCGGTTTATTATCTTAGTCGAATGCTCAACGATGCCGAAATTAGATATACTTCCTTGGAGAAGCTTTGACTGTCTTTGTTCTATGTTTGCACAAAACTCGAGTATTATCTAATGCCTCACGTTATATACATTTTGTGCAAAGTTGATATTGTCCGGTACTTATTGAACAGACCTATTTTGCAAGGACGATTAATGAAGTGGGAAATCAAGCTCACTGCATTTTCTCTCGAGTATAAGCCACTTAGGGCAGTCAAAGGTCAGGCGGTAGCCGATTTCTTAGTAGACCACCCATGTGTAGAGGCGGAGGACCCATGCGCCCCTCTACAACATATATGGACGTCATCCTTTGGACGCTGACTTTTGATGGGTCAAGAACCCAGAAAGGAGTCGGAGCCTGGATAACGATAATCGATCCTAGAGATAAAACATGGAGGTTCTCTTATCGGTTAGATTTTGACCTGACAAATAACCAAGCCGAATATGATGCTCTCATCATAGGACTCAAGCTCCTAGTCTCTATGAAAGCAAAATACATCAAGATTCGCGGAGACTCTCAGTTGGTTATCAAGCAGTTGGCCGGGGAATATGACTGCAAAGACTCGAATTTGTTGGCCCGTCACGAAACGGCTAGCAGGTTACTTAGTAGGTTCGCATCATCTACATTAAGTCATATTCCCAGAGGCATGAATGTTGAGGCTAACGACTTAGCGCAAGAAGCTTCTGGCTTTAGGAATTTTATACCCCTATAAGTGATAACGGCCAACGACAGCTAAAAGAAAGGGGACATTATCCGAGCAAGAGGAGTAGAGGGCGAGAAAATCGGCACCACCTCCCCCATAGTCAGCCATTAAACTTGGTGGGTTTTGTACTATAAATAGAACGCATTTCTGTATATAGAGACACACAATCAATCAAACAACTCAAATTTTATCTATCTTTATCTTTTATCCCTTACTTTATCCTTTACTTTTACTTTACTCGGCTGTATTCATGTGTCTTACCTCTTAATTTACTCACACTACTGTCCTAACGCTTTTTGGAGTAGTTGGGGAACCCATTGGTGGAAATTAGAGTTCCGTTTCCAGCTCAAATCGCTTAAGTTAAGGAATCAATTTGTCTTCCGATTTTATCAGCTGATAAAACAGCAGAAGGCAGAATTCGGGGCGAGAACATATATGTTAACTTTCGTTCTTGGAACCGGACTTAGCATTCATTTCGATGAAGGGGACTGCTCATTAATATCTGATTGCAATGTGCAATTTGAGTTAAAAGCAAAGCACAAGTTTTAAGAAGTATCAAATATTCAATGCAATATGTCAAGAAGTCTGATTGCGAATTTTCAAGGACGGGGTTAAGATAAGATCATATGGTCAATTTTAAAACCTTATAGCTTGCAAATATAACAATAATCACCCACCTATGCTAAAGATCGGCCTCTACCACCTCGCACAACAAATCAAAAAGAAAAAGGGAAAGTGTTAAGACGCTCTAAGAAAAGAAGATTTGATATTACCTTGCTTATCTTAATTTTGTACTGAATAACCATTTTCTTACTTGTTATTAGTCTCGAATAATTTACCTTCAGTTTCGTGAGGTACTGTGTCAAGCGATTTCCATGAATAAAATAAGGGGAAAAGTCTAATTATGCAAATTTGTTCTTCATTAATAGTTGAAGATTATAAAAAGTGGGCTACGTTTATCCTTGTTTACTAACAATACGTGAGCTAGCCATTTTTTTACACGGAAAAAAGGTTTAATTTACCCTTGAATTATGCAAAATGATCCAAATTAAATTTGTCCCAAAACTTTGTGGTTCCGTAGTAAATCTAGACCACTTCGCAAAATTCACGGGTAAATTTATCCATTTTTGCATATATATAATGCAAAAACTTCTTTTGCTAGTCAAGAATGTGTAGCTCATTTTGGTAACAGTAAGGGTAGACTGGACCGAACTATTAAGGGAGAACAAAAGTTTAACAGTAAATACAAACCAAAGATATGTCAATTGTTCTCATTGTGTCAGTTACCAATCGTTCAACTAGAAAACATTATGAACGGCAGGAGCTTTATAAAATGTGTCTGGACATTAAATCATAGACGAAAATGAAACAGTATTAATTTCTTGATATATTGACTATTCTATATTTGCGTCTTTCTGCACAAGTGGTTTTAGAATTTGAGCCATAAAGCTCAATCTACAGTCGTTTTCTTATCTATCACATGCTTCATTAGAAAAAAGGGTATGTCGAGACAAAAATGTACTTTTTTGGGCATTCAAACTCTAAGAATATATTCTTGAATTTTGATTCTAAGTTTCCAACTCATGAGGAGAGGAGTGGTCCTTTACGTAAGGTAAAAGGAGGGCTACTCGACAAGAATACTTCCTTGACCCAATTAGGAATCAACAACTTTAAAACGTGTCACATTGGTTGCCGAATGAAATCACTAATAGAAGTCTACATATGAAAGACCTAAAAACTAGACATGAACCACGAAATAATAAAGAAATATGAACGTAACTTACATTATATATTACCGGTCAATCTCAACTTATATGAAGTTATTTGATTAGATACATAATTTAAGAATTTTTTTTTTTTTTAAATTTGTGATCTAATATAGGTCTTAGTATATAACTATCAATCATTTATCGAGGGTAAAATAGAATTTTGAGTTAAAATATTGTTGCTGAATATAAAAAAAATCATTCTTTTTAGTTCGGCTAAAAAAGGAATGTCACATAACTTGAGACGAAAAAAGTAATACTTTTACTGATATGTAATTTTCTTTTAACTAATTTGATAGTATAAAATTTCTTTTACATCTTTATCATGTGAAAGAAAAATTCAAAAAAGTTTAGTACTATGTACATTGTAAAGGTTATCCTTATAAAGGGGTGAATAATAGGGTCCATATATGAAGGACGTCCTGAATAAATTAGGAATCAGTAGACAACTTGAGCAAGGGCCAATTTGTGACAGTTCATTAATTGAATTCTTTCCCTACTTAAGTAAGAGTTTCTTTTATCATCTCAAAATTAGACTTTTGATTAAAATTGTTCAGATGGGATGTGGATCCCCATAATAAAAATGTTTCTTTTTGCTTATATGGTTGATTTAATAAGGAGGTGTATTTCCCCTATTGAGGTGTTTCCAGGGGCGGATTTAGGGCTATATTACTGTGTACGTGTAACATGGTCGCTCCACAAAATTAAATAATTTATGTATATATTTTCTAGAATTGAATTAATATTATCTGCTATCTACGCTAAAAAAAACTGAATGATGCACTTGGTTGAATGTTGAGTTATTTACTTCAAGGAATAGAGATTGATTCCCACTAAATACTTTTTTTTTCTCCCTTTTTAGTGGTCCGTCAGGTTCTAGCTAGAAATTTTAGATCCGCCTCCGATTGTTTCGACATGTGTTTTTAATAGAATTATTGATTATTGATAAATAACAATTCGCTTGTTCCGTTAACTCAAGTGCATTAATATGTTTTACCTGGAGGGGTGTCATTGCCTACTTAAAATTTCTTTTTTCTTATTTATGTTGAATCTTCATTTGATATGTTTTACCTGGAGGGGTGTCATTGCCTACTTAAAATTTCTTTTTTCTTATTTATGTTGAATCTTCATTTGATTTAGGGTCTGTTTGGAAAGCCACTTGGTAATTGGAATTGGTGTAATTACTAGAATAGTAATTACACAACCTAGTAATTATACAATATTATAATTACATCGACCTGTTTGTTTGTCATAATATAATTAGAAGTGTGTTGTTTGGTTGCACAAGTATAATTACACAGTTAGTTTAATTTAATTATAAAAAAAATAAAATAAAAATTTTAAAAATATGTGCCTTTATAAATGATATTAAATTAGGTATTTAATGCCACATTATTTCTTGAAAATATATTAATTGATAATCATATATTTGTAACTAATGTTGTAAAAAATAATCGATACTCCCTCTGTTCCAGTTTGTTTGACACTTTTCGCTTTTCGAGAGTCAAATTTTTTAATTTTGATCGTGTGTTTGAACATAGAATCTTAAAACTTGGTGTAATTGAGCTGGAGTAACTATATTTTTCGATTCTCAAGGGGGATGGGGTTTAAAATTGTGGGTAATTACTTAGTGCAATTACAACGTTACTTTTTAATTTCTTTCCTTTTTTAATTTTAATTTTTTCTTTTTAATTCAATTTTACTTTTTAAATTTTTTTTATTTATAAAATATATTATCATTTTATATTGTTTGTTCATTTCCTTATTTTTGATTTTTTAGCCTTTACTTCATGTGCTTCCATGAAATTTCTCATATTTATTTCTTTCTTATTTATATTTCTTTATGTTCTTTATTTTCATTATTTTGCTTAGTTGTGATATTATTCTAATTTTTTAAACTATACCTCTTAATTATAATAAGTCATCTACAAATGTGGCTTATATTATGTAATGCTATTAAAGTTGAATTTTCTTGTTAAATAAAGGTATAGACAAATTTGACTTATACCGAGTGATGTTAGAATTAGTTTACTTTTGATAATATTGAAATAATTATTATGAAATTATGATTGTAAATATTGATGTTGAAATTTTAATTATGTTTCAAAGAAAATTCATGTCCAGAAGTATGATCACAAGTGAGAAAAGTTGAAATTTTTATTCACATTTTTTTTACCAAAACAAACTGATTCTTCTAGACAAATGGTTCTATAAAAAGCATAATTTTGATATTTGTAAACAAATTGCGAAAAATTAATTTCTTAAAACATTTGTTATAATTTTTGGACCAAAGAAAAAATATGTAATAACTTTTGACAAAAAAAAAAGGTCGTAACAACTTTAAGAAAACCCTAGCCTCTTATCCCTTATATATAATGATGCTTTACTGGGTTTTCTCATTCTTAATGCAATTAAATTTACTGCGGCTGAGATAATGGAAGTTCACAATGATGATGATGGAACCCATTCCCAACATGAATTCTCTTGATGAGTTCTTCTAAGTTGAATCAATGAATTTCCAAGTTCGTAAGTTTTCTCTTCATTTTCTTTCCATCATTTGATGGTGTGTTCATTTATCCCTTGGGAGTATTTTGAACTTAATTCTTTACTTTGATTCAAAAGCTTTTCTTACCTAGAACAAGTGTGTAATTCAACATTGAATGAAGGCATATAATCTAGCCTACACAATCTGCAAACTAACAAAAAGTAATTATAACGAGTGGTTCAATCTCTTTACCAGTTTGAATATTCACATTCGGTCAATATTTGTCTTAAATCATCTCTATTTTAAAACAACAATAGAAATAGAAGTAGTATCACTTCCGTTTAATAAATGGATTGAACATATTTATTTCTAAAATCAGTCATTTCATGATCATTTTCAGGTCTTCGTCTTCGAGACAGTAGCTTTGAGCCCGACACCCCTATTAGGCATCACTCTGCTAACAGGATCAGGATGCTCCAAAGTCTGAGCAGACGGACGGTTACCTGAGGCTCATCATCAAATTTGAAAGGTTTTGGTATGATTTATTAATTTTTTTACATCATATGATTATGCTTATCTGACCATTTTTAAATTTAACCTCTTAATATTTTAATAATTGTATTGCAGTTTCAATTCAGGCCCATAAACTATGAAGATCATTACAGACGCCATTGGCGCACTCGAAAAATAACCTTCAATGAGTTTAAGGTATATTTAAATTCAAAAACTATACTTATTGTGATTC
Source organism: Anisodus tanguticus (assembly GCA_034509755.1). Lineage (NCBI taxonomy): Eukaryota > Viridiplantae > Streptophyta > Magnoliopsida > Solanales > Solanaceae > Anisodus > Anisodus tanguticus. The sequence continues at coordinate 18,051,882 of CM067551.1, read as the reverse complement.
ATTCATAACGTTGGATATTTAGTTTTCTTTGCAGATTGTTGACAGGAAGATCCCTACTAACTTTGAGAAGAAAGCAAGGGATAGACTAGCCGATTTTTTTTCAACTGCTCGCAGGAGAGGTACAAAGCCCAGATAATGTATACCCCGTATGTCGAAAGAACAATGTAGAAATTGGACCATTTATGATAAGTTTAAGCAGATGAGTGACAGGGAAAGAAAGGCTTTTAGGAAAAATGAATTACATGGTGTAATTACACTCAATTTTTATCCCCCACCCCTCCCCAATCGAAAATTGAAGAGTGTAATTACACCCTCTCAATTACACAAAATTCTCACTTAACTGTGTAATTATTTGGTCAAATAAACAAGTCAAATCGTGTAATTACCCTCAATCCCAATTACCTAAGTGACTTTCCAAACATGCCCTTAATAGAATTCAAATCAACAGAGTTCAATCAAATTCAACCAAACTCGCATTCTTATTTATGCACGAAGAATCGAATTAATCTAAAACGGTTCAAACCGACTGAATGTATACTCTAATTCAATCTTTATCGCTAATAGTAGGTTAGTATCAAAGATAGTGGCCCGTTGACCATCAAATACGGGATTCATCTCTAATCTGACTCAATGTTGGAGTGTAATAATTACTCCTTCCGCTCCTGTTTACTTGTTCCATCTTGACTTGGCACTCTTTTAAAACATTATTTATTAGAATTTATTTATTAAATTATCCTTACTAATAATGATCTGAAAATTTAATCTTGACTACTAGTGCTGTATATAGTTACTTAATAATAAAGATAATGTTGAAAGAAAATAATACGTCTCTCCTAATTTGGAGAAATTTTCTAAAAGGTTATCGAAGTATTAAGATCGCCTCTTAATATCATTTATATTTTTTTTTAGGATTACAATATCACCAAACTATCACGATTTTCCTCATAATATACTGAACACACAAAGCCTCCTTCTCTCATAGTTGGCATGTCATGTCACGTCACATAAAATTTTATTTTTGTTAATAAATTTATTTAACTCATCCAATTCATTTAACTTAACTCAACCCAAACCTATTTAACCAACCAACCCATGTCTTATATTCATTTATCAGGTTAGAAAAATCAAACAAACTAATTTTTATACCCGATTTTCTTCACACCTAAATAATCCCTACCAGACAATCAAAATTGAAATGAAAAACCTCATTTTAAAAAAAGTAAAGATGATATAATTTCGAATATTCGACGTGGTATTGGAGTTATTTTCTTAAAACTAGGATTTTTTCTGTTTGCTTATATTTTGATCGGATATTTCTGCTGTTTTGTGTCTTAATTTGCTTATTTCGTTTGTCTATGGTTTGTTTAGTTGTGTTATTTAATCACTTTTTGGGTGTTTTCCCAGAATCATGAAGAGATTAAAGAAATAGGAGGCTTTTCGTTTCAATTTTGATTCTGGTAGCTATTATTTAGGTGTGAAGAAAATAGGGTATAAAAGTTAGTTTGTTTACTCAGCAGGTTGGCGTAGATTGCGGTGAGACGTTTAGTCCGGTGGTCAAATCGATTACCATTCGCACTGTTCTCAGTCTGGCACTTTCCAAAGCATGGCCCATTCATCAGTTAGATGTGAAAAATGCTTTCTTACATGGTGATCTCAAGGAGACCGTTTATATGCATCAACCCTTGGGTTTTTGAGACCCAAAATATCCTCATCATGTCTGTTTATTGAAGAGTCCTAGTATGGGATTAAGCAGGCCCCACGGGCTTGGTATAAGAGATTTGCAGACTATGTTTCGTCTATTGGGTTTTCGCACAGCAGGTCTGATAATTCATTGTTCATTTATCATTGTGGTTCTTCCATGGCTTATATTCTATTATATGTGGATGCTATTATCTTGGCTGCCTCTACTGATGCTTTGCGCAAGTCGATCATGACCATACTCAGTTCCGAGTTTGCTATGAAAGACTTAGAGCTCTTGAGTTACTTTTTGGGGATTGTTGTTTCTCTTCATGCAGGTGGGTTGTTCTTTTCACAACGGAAGTATAGAACTGAGATTATTGAGCGTGCTGGCATGTCCTCGTGCAAGTCTACTTCCACTCCCGTTGATACTAAACCGAAGTTGGGTGCTACGGCTGGCTCATCTAACGAGGATCCGACCTGCTAACACAGTTTTGCATGGGCTTTTTAGTATCTTACTTTTACGAGACCAAATATTACGTATGTTGTACATCATGTGTGTTTGTTTAAGCATGATCCGGGATTGAGCATATGAATGCACTCAAACGCATTATTCGATACATCCAGGGAACGCTTGACTATGACTTACATTTATATCCTTCATTGACGTCTACACTTGTCTCATATATAGATCCTGATTGGGGTGGTTATCCGGATACCAAATGTTCCACGTCCGACTATTGTATGTTTCGTGGCAATAACTTGGTTTCATGGTCTGCGAAGCGTCAGTCTATATTATCACGCTCTAGTGCAGAGGCCGAGTATCGAGGGGTGGCCAATGTGATCTCTGAATCATGTTGGTTACGTAATCTTCTTTTAGAGCTTCATTGTCTATTCAGAAAGCTACCTTAGTTTATTGTGATAATGTGAGTGTCATCTACCTTTCTGGTAATCCTATACTACACCATTACTAAACACATCGAAATGTATATTCACTTTGTTCGCGAAAAGGTGGCTCGTGGACAAGTACGCATCTGCCATGTCCCTTCCTTGTATAAAATTGCAGACATCTTTACTAAGGGTCTTCCCTTGGTCCTGTTTGAAGATTTTAGGGACAGTCTCAGCGTACGAAGACCGCCCGCTATGACTGCGGGGGTGTAATAAATACCCGTGATATACACAGAATATATACCGTGTATATCACGGGCAAAATAGGAATATAATTTTCCTATTATGAAAATTGTAATTTGTATATATATACTCTTAAATTATTGATAGTGTTGTTGATTCTGTTAATGATATGCTTCAGTGTACCTAACTCAAACCCAAAAGCTAGTTTGTAGGGTGAGGATTGTCAAAATCCATATAAGGAGTCCATGTTCGCTCAGACCTTGTTAACTGGAGCATGGATAATATAATTTGGGGGTCTAACATCGGTGAATAAAGAATTGAAATGAGTCTGGTTCTGATACCATGTAAAGAATGGATCTTGGGCCTAACTCAACCCCAAAAATTAGCTCGTAGGGTGAGTATTGTCAAAGTTCATATAAGAAATTCATGTTCCCATTCCATATCCGATGTGGGACTTTTAACATTCAACATCATATTATTAGTACCCATCTTGATGATCATATTAGTGACAATATGTGCACATTGTTGAAATCATTTAGAGTGCACCATCTGTTACCATAGTCAACTACAATGAGTATTGTCAACTACAATCTTGTCACCCTTCTGTTTGGTGAACAACGAATACTCCCTATGACTTTGATGAAAACCATAGAAAATTAAAGCTGAAGTAGCTTAATATTCCATTGTTTGGATGCTTATTTCAGACCATATAAAGATTTGAGTCATCTGCATACTTGATTCTGACCTCTTGCAGTATTGAAACCTTCTGGCAGTTGCATAAACACCTCCTCATATAGATCTCCTTTCAAAAATGCATTGTAGACATCCATTTGATGAATGACCCAATGCTTGGCAGCTGCAACATATATGACAAATCTTACAGTAGTCATCTTGACTACAGGTGAAAATGTCTCTTGGTAGTCAAGACCATCCTTTTGATTATATCATTTGGCCACCAACCTGGCTTTGAACCTTTCAACTTCTCTTGTTTATTTATACTTGATTTTATACACCCACCTACATCAAATGACCTTTTTTACCTTTTGGAAGTTGCATAAGATCACATGTCTTTTTCTCCTCTAATGCTTGAATCTTAGTCTTCATTACTTCAACCCACCTTTTGTTATTGGTTGCTTCTGAATAGTTATGTGGTTCAACATTAACAGAAACATGTGCCACAAAATTTTGGTATCTGGATGATTATCCTGCATAGTCTATTCTATTTGATATGGAATACAAGCAACTAGTGAAGCCTTGCTTGGTAATATAGTCTTTGTGCCAAATAGGAGGTCTACTAGTTCTTGTAGACCTCCTAGTGTCAGTTATATGTGCTGGTGTCAGATTCTGCACTTCACCTAAGTGTCTTGAAGCATTAGTATGTTCATCACCAATACCAGTACCTTGGTGTCTTGAAGCATCAGCATGTTCATCACCAGTGGTTGGATGGTCTTGAATACTTGAGCAACTGTGTGTGACCTCAATATTCTGTGGATAAACTAGATCATCATAGAAAAAATGTTCATGTGATTGGATGAGCCATCCCTGTCATCTGCATCATTCTTGAATGAAAAAATTATTTCCATGAAGACCATATTTCTGCCTATGAAGATTGTTCTATTATCCATGTCATACAACTTTTTTTTTTTTGCAGATCCATATCCTAGAAGAACAGTTCTCACAGCTCTAGGACTGAATTTATCATGTCTAGTTAAAACAGTTGCAAAATACAAACAACATATCACTCTTAAATGAGAAAGTGATTGAATTTTATTATACAACATTTCATAGGGTGAATTATTTCCTATGACAGTAGAAGGTATTCTGTTCAGAATATATATTGCTCCCTCCACACAGAAACTCCAAAATTTGTTTGGTAGATTAACTTGTATTTTTATGGCTCTAGTAGTTTCTAGTATATGTCTATGCTTTCTTTCCATTATACCATTCTGATGTGGTGTATGTGGACATGAACTCTCATGTACTACACCATGTTGTTGAAACAAATCCTTACAATTATGATTAAAAAACTCAGTCCCATTATCAGACCTTATTCTTCTGATTTTTATATCAAATTGAGTATTAACTTCAGCAAAGAAGCTTCTGAGCAATGTAATCACATCTGATTTAAGTGTCATTAAGAAAATCCAAGTGCATATAGAATAATCATCCACAATAGTCAGAAAATATCTCATTCCATTATATGTTTCAACTTTATAGGGTCTCCATACATCCATATGTAACATCTGAAAGGGCCCTGTTGTCCTGCTAGTACTCATAGGAAAAGAAACTCTAGTTTGTTTAGTTAAGGAGAACACCTCACATTTATTCAAAATAAAAGAAGAATCATTTTGAAACATGGAATTTTCCTTATGACAGTCATGGGCACATGACACAGTATCTGGTACCAAATAGTTGCATCAGCCTGTTGAGATACTGTCAAATATTTATTCACTTATCCTTCCTTATTTTGTGTATCCAAACACAGTATATACAATCCTTCTTCCTTATTATCAATCCCCCTCACCTTCCCAGATGAGAGATCATGAAATACACAACAATGTGGAAAGAATGTAACACTGCAATTCAGTTCTTTTGTTACCTTTGAAACAAACATGAGGTTAAATTTGAAAGTTGGCACACACAAAACATTTTTAAGAATATCACATCCTCCTAAGTTATAATCACCAACATGTGAGATTCTAGCTGAATCTCCTGTAGGCAGTTGTACTTTTCATGCATTTTCTATCAGATTTTTATTGTGTAAGTATCTCTAATTACTAATCATGTAATTAGTTGCACATGTGTCTACAATCCACTTCTACAGTGCTTCATAGGTATTAAAAATACATGTCATGTTTGCACTAGCATTAGGCTCTCCAGTTGCAGTCATGTTATTAAGCATATTGAGAAGTTGTTGGTGTTGACTAAGTGTGAATTGATTAACTGTCATGTATGCGCCTTGATAGTTCTGACAATTTGATATGAACTGTGACACTTGTGGGATTTCATGTGAAAATGTTCCATGCTGTTGTTGTGTAACTCTCTCAAGTTGCAAATTCTGAACTTGTTTTGCATTGTGATGATAATGTTGTACATTATCTCCTTGTCCAGTGTCTTCATACACTGAATTTCCTCAAGTTACCATATTTGTCTTCTTTGTCTTTCCCTTAAAGTTTTTTGGATATCCATTAAGTTTGTAACAATCATTTTGTATATGTCTAGTTTTATGACAGAAATCACACTTCATCAACTTAAAACAATCAATTTTCAAGTGCCATCTTCCATGGCAGAAATCACATACTGCATTGGGATTGTATGGCTTCTTTTGTTTTGTGTTTCCATTTTCATTTCTGATTGTGAACATGGCCACTGACTCCACTGTATACTGCACCATTCTGCTTGATCCTGCAACTATTCTTTGGCTTTCCTATTGGTTAACCATTGCATACACTTGATTCAAATTAGGCATGTATTGTATCATGATCACCTGACTTCTAATTTGACTGTAACCGTCATTAAGCCCCATCAGAAAGTGTATCATCCTTTGATAATATAAATGATCCACAAATTCTTTCGACTTAGGACAATAAGTAGGTGGTGGTATGATTGAATAATATTCATCCTAGAGATCTTGAGCTTAGAGTAATACATGGATATTGGCAATGTTCCCTGCCTCATCGTAAATATTTCCTTATGCAATTGAAAAGCTCTTGAACTATTTATTTTATCAAACCTGTCTCTCAAATCTTCTCATAACACATGAGAATCAGAATTAAACAACATTACAGTGAGCAAACTTCACATTTCCCATCAACCAAGACATTACAATCGCATTACATCTATCCCACAGTTTGGTTAAATCGCCATGAAATGATTTTCTTCTCACTTTTCCATCGATAAATCCTATTTTATTCTTTTCAAGTAAAGTCAATTTCATCGCCCTACTCCACAATGTGTAATTATCCATCCCAGTCAACACAATTCCAACGGATAACGAACCTGTTGCATCAGATGGAAAGAGGTAAAGAGGATGATTGTGGTCGATATTCACTGTTATTGTTGTAGCTATTATGTATTCTCTGTTGGTTCCCATCATTATTGAACTCGTGTTTTTAGGTATTTTTCAAATTTCAATTAATGCTGAAAATCACTAATTGCAACTCCAATTGGACGCAGATTCTTCGAATTGACGTTTCTCAGATTTCAATTGAACACAAATTCTTTAAATTCTTCATTGCATGTGACATAATTTCTCTCGATCTGTGTCAATCGACCCGCTCTAATACCATGTAAAGAATGGGTCTTGAGCCTAACTCAACCCCAAAAACTAGCTTGTAGGGTGAGGATTGTCCAAGTCCATATAAGAAGTCCATGTTCCCATTCCATATCCGATGTGGGACTCTTAGCACTCCCCCGCACACCCAGACCTTGTTAACTAGAGCGTGGATAATATAATTTGAGGGCCCAACATCGGTGAACAGAGAATTTGAATGGGTTTGGCTCTGCTACCATGTTGAACTTATGAGCAGCTTGTGTGATGAAGATGTGTTCGATAGAAAAGAGGAAGGAAAATGATTTCTATTATTCATAATATTGGCACCCTTACAATATATATATATATATACATGACCCACACTTTAACTACTAATTAATAATGCTTAACTATCTTCTAACAAACTAGTAACAACCACAACAAACTCCTAACTAACTTCACAACTAGCATAACAACTTAGATTAACTCTTCCATGTACTCTCCCTTATGGCATCTTTGTACACTTATCTATTTCTTTTACAAAACTAATTACTCAAGATGAGTTATTCAAAGCCACGCATATAAGAAAGAAGAAAAACGATATAGCTCCAGATATGTGGATCGACCCACGGATTGAGGCTACCTACGTATGCCTTTACAATAACTTAAAGTACTATTTACTGTTTTTAAAAAAAAAAAATAGTATTCTAACTTTATCTTTTAATTTTAAGGTCAGTACTAAAGTTTCTTGGAGGAGTTTCGTCAGAGTCAGACGACCAATGAATAGGGAAAGCCAACACATATTTCAGATGAGGATTCAGAAAAGCTTTGGTTGAATGTTATTGATGGCACAAGAAAAGGGAGAGCTTACAACCTTCCTAAGCTAACATTTCACTGCTATCAATAGAGCGACGATGATGGCTATGAAACAGAGATCACTAAAATATCTAGCCAATTTCAAGCATCAAATGCCAAAGTGAGGCGTAAGGATGAGCCGTATGAAAGGGTTTAAGGCTCAATTAAACACTTTACTTGCTACTGGGTCATTTTCGATTCCCCCTGATCTCGGCCTCTACGCGATTGTCGTCGCTGCGGCCTTGTGGATAAAGCCTTCTTCTAGTAGTTCAGACGAGAATGTGGCGAAAAATATCTCGACTTATATTAGATACTTGTTTAATTTTACTATTAGATATTTCCTCCGTTTCAATTTATGTGTCTCAGTTTTATCGTGCGCATAAAAAATAAAGAAGACTTTTAAATATTGTGATCTTAAGTAAAAAAATATATATAATTGGCCAATTTTTTTTAATTTTATGGTCATAAACATGTTATGCGATACAATGAAATCAAAGAATTGCCAAATTAGAAAAGAGTTATTCTTTTCAAATAGACTAAAAAGGATAGTAAGACAAACAAATTAAAACAAACGGAGTACTTGTATTAGTTTTTTATAACTTGTACGTTTATTGAATGTCTTATATGGTGGTTTTTAAATGATAATTGATGGAGTTTTGGATTGGTTTTGATCTAGTTTGGGTTGGAGAATCTTAGTTATAATTGTTTAATGTTGTTTGTGTGATTGATTGGCAGCACATAGTGTTGGAAATTTGCCTTTGACGGGAGTTGCGTCCGACCAACTTTAACGGCTTAAACACTAGTGTTCCACATGTTGGAGAATCCGGTTCTTCACACGTGCATAATCTACTAAGTAAGTAGATATCCGTAGGGCCAAGGATCGTCAAATTTCGTTGAGAAATGAAAGAGATATTGGTCCACGAAGTGAGGTGTTTGAAGCATGGAAAAATGTGGTATTGAGATCAATTCTCCCTCATCGGTGGAGGAAGAAATAATTGTTTTGTTTATAAGTCTCAATGTTGGCTTGGGGTTTGGGACCCCAAGGGGTATTCCATGTGTTTAAAGGAGGGAGGACCTAGATGTGCTTCGGTTCGAGGAAAGCCCACACGCGCGCCGCCGCCCGCCCGCCCGGTTGTGCTTCTTCTGATATTATCTTTTTGGATCAGAAAACTTTGTCATATGTACAGTTTGGTCCCTGAAGTTTTAAGACAATCAAATTCGGCAGAGAACTTTGCCATATGTACAGTTTGGTCCCTGAAGTTTCAAGAAAGTTAGATAGGGCAGAGAACAGAACGTCAACCAGCACTCAATTCAGCCATTTATTTTGGTGAATTACTACTTTCATAATTGTCATTACTTGGCCAGTAATGACACTTATATGGGCAGTTGGTGAGCCTCTCCTTCAACTATAAAAAGGACCATTTGCACCATTGTTGAGCTACTAAAAACACACACACACACACACAAAAACAGAAACGAAATCAGTCTTCCTACTACCTTCCAGCATCATTTCATTACTCAAAATTCTTTACGGTAGCACTTGAGTTTTCTTTGCTCATTTGTTCATTTGTTGTTTTATCTTGGGAGACAATTGTCCAGGACGTAGAAAGGATACATACGGGGCAATATTATCTTAAAGACAGAGTGCAAACACTCGACTCAGCATACCAAAAACTGTTCCAGTTTATTCTTCAAGTTCATTGTAATTTCAGTTTATTGTTCAATTGTAATTTCAGTTGTTGTAATACTTAGCAATTACTTGTAATTTTCATTTCCTGCATCTTTGTATCCAACACATAGTGCTGGAATAAGCTGTGAATTGTGATTCTTTTAATTAGGGTGACAGTGCTATAAACAGGCGCGTTGCAGAAAATCAACCGGCTTCGATGGGTATTTTGAAAATGTAAAAAATCGATCAAACTCGATCAGTATTTTTATTGAAAAGAACGACATAGAGAATCGATCAAACTCAATCGATTTTTTTTATCGACCACAGGTCGTTTTCAGTCAACGATTTTCTATTGGTGTTACCAGAAATTCGACTTCAATCAATTGTAGAGGCCAATTTCGACCTTGATTTTAGTAATGTGGCTTCAAAGATCTGTTATTTGTCGTTGGAATAGAAGAGTTCAATTGATTTTCTAGCTCATTATATTTTTTAAAGTTTTATGTTAAAATTTTTAAAAATCAATTTTTATAGTATGGTATTCAAAAAAATATATATATATTTATAAAAATTATTTTACTTAAATCGCAAATTATTATATTTGAATCATTTCCTCAAAATAAAAGGTGTCCACCAATATCCACAAACTATTACTTACAATTGGATTAGGAAGATACTTGGTAACAGGGACAGGCTAACAGCCAAAATGTCAGATAAGATTCATGTAACAACAATCTCCCACCACATTGTTTAGTCAAATGGCAAACACAGTAAAGTGAAAAATGTCTTTTCCTATGGTTAATGCAAATAGAAATGAGAATAACAATTAATGTTCACATTTTACCTTCGTGTGACGTCTTCGTAGAAGATTCAGTGGCCGGTGATAAAAGAAAAATGTACACACGTGATACGTCAAAATCAATTTCATCATTTATCAAGGAGTTTTTTTCTTTCATATATTGACAGTGTGTATATTTTTAACATTATAAATGACATTGATATATAATAATAGGTAAATTTCCTAACAGGACATATGACGGTAACCTATTATTTTTAGTTAAATAATATTAAAATATATTAAAATTATACTGAATATATTGTTATTATTGTATATTAAAATATAATTTCTTATATTATCAGTATACATGCAATAATATTAAGTACTAACATAGACTAATGTAAAAAAATATCATAGAATCGTGAGATGTCAGATAGAATGAATGAAAAAATTTCCAAAGGTAAATCAATTAAATACTTGTGTTATAACTTCTTCCTTAATTAATTCATATATTGCTATTATCTGAACACTAAGTCACTCACTTTCGTGAAATCTCTTGAAAAAAATGAGATCGAAGTGTTGTATTTACGCTTATTGTGGAAAGACATTCTACTGACTCTTGTCTTCATTAGGAAAATGAGTGAACATAAATTTCATTTGTTGTTTTATATGGAATTGAAAGAAATAATCTTTTAATTATTTTTATTAATGAATGACTATATATACAATTTATAATTTTCATAATATGGAAAATTCTATTTCTATTCTACTTCCAAAATCTTATTCTATTTGTCCAAGAATTCTACAATTATGGTAAGTGTACAATGCTAATTATATACAAAAATATATTACCAAACATAGAGATATACACGGCTATGTATACCGTGTATATCATGGTTTCCCACTTGTCATGCGTTTCCGTGATATACACGGTATACACAAGGATCTAATGTCATGTATATCGTGTATAATTTCACACCCCAGCAGTCATAGCGGGCGGTCATCGTACGCTAAGACTGTCCCTAAAATCTTCAAATAGAACCGAGGGAAGACTCTTAGTAAAGATGTCTGCAATTTGGTACCTAGAATGGACATAAGACGCGTACTTGTCCACGACCTACCTTTTCTCGAACAAAAAGGATATCCATCTCGATGTGTTTAGTGCGCTGATGTTGAACCAGAGAAAGATAGATTGCACTAATGTTATCATAATACACCAAGGTAGCTTTCTGAATGGGACAATGAAGTTCTAAGAGAAGATTACATAACCAACATGATTCAGATACCACACTGGCTACCCTTGGATACTCGGCCACTGCACTGGAGCGTGATAATGTAGACTGACGGTTGGCAGACCATGAGACCAAGTTATCACAAAAAAACATACAATAACCAGACGTGGAGCGTCTGGTATCTAGACAGTCACCCCAATCAACATCTGTATATGAGACATTGTAGAGGCCGTCGATGAATATAAATGCAAGCCATAGTCAAGTGTCCCATGGATGTAGCGGATAATACGTTTGAGCGCATTCATGTGCTCAACCCTAGGATCATGCATAAACAAACACACATGTTGTACGACATGCGTAATATCTGATCTCGTGAAAGTAAGATACTGAAGAGCTCCAGCAAGACTGCGATAGTGAGTGGGTTCCTCGTAAGGTGAGCCAGCCGCAGCACCCACCTTGGGTTTAGTATCAACTGGAGTGGAAGTAGACTTACACGAGGACATACCAGCCCGCTCAATTATCTCACCAGCTTACTTCCTTTGGAATAAGAATAACCCACATGCATGAGGAGTGACAACAATTCCCAAGAAGTAACTCAAGGGCCCCAAGTCTTTCATGGCAAACTCAGAACTGTGTAGTGTCATGATAGACTTGCGTAAATCGTCAGAAGAAGCTGTCAAGATAATATCATCCACATATAATATAATATATGCCAAGGAAGTACTACGACGATATATGAACAGAGAATTATCAGACCTGCTATGAGAAAATCCAATAGTAGATACACAGTCTACAAATCGCTTATACCAAGCCCGTGGGGCCTATTTGAGCCCATACAAGGACTTCTTCAATAAAAAGACATGATTAGGATATTTGGGATCTCGAAAACCCAAGGGCTGATGCATGTAGACGGTCTCCTTAAGATCACCATATAAGAAAGCATTCTTCACATCTAGCTGATGAATGAGTCATGCCTTTGAAAGAGCCAGACTGAGAACATTGTGAATGGTAGCCGGTTTAACCACCAGACTAAATGTCTCACCACAATCTACGCCATCCTGTTGAGTTTTACCATCACCTACAAGACGAACCTTATGTCTCATAAAAGAACCATCAGAATTATCTTTATGAGTAAAAATCCACATAGACCGAATAATATTAACACCAGAAGGATGGGGTACCAACTCCCACGTCTTATTTTCAATAAGAGCATCATATTCGTCGTTCATAGCCAATTTCTAATTCGGGTCATTTAATGCAGACACTGAGTTACAAGGCAGAAGGAATTTAAGAACATTAGAATTAGGATTTTTTGGTTTAAAAATACGTCGTTGACTATGAGTAACATGTGTATGAGTTGGAGGAGAATTAGGTGGATTTTAGGGAAAAGTCGGATGGGTGATGGACTGGCCAGCAGGCAGTGGGCCTGCTGGCCCAAAACTGGAAACCGGAGGCGGGACTGGATCAGAAAAAGGGCAGAAGCAGACTCGGTAGTGGGCTGGTCGATTGGCCCACTAGCTTGACCTGGGATGGGCAGTAGGTATTGGCGGGCCAACAGACATTGGGCCTGCTGGCGTTTCGTGGTCACTGGATCGGCCCATTAAGTGGTGCATAATATACCGGTGAGGCTTCGTCATTTAAAAAATTATACGAACTAGGCACGAGACTACTCACTTTAGCAAATGGAAATGGGTTTCATAAAAAATAACATGGTGACTAATTATTATTTTATTACACGATAAATAAAAACATTTGTAACTACAATGATTAGATGGATAACCCAAAAATACACAAGCAGAAGAACGAGCTTGAAGTTTGTTAAATATAGTTGATAGAAATAGTGGATAGCATAAACACCCAAATACCCTAAGATGTGAATACGAAAGATTCTTATTATAGAGGATTTTAAGAGAAGTTGAATATGCCAACCCTTTGGTAGGAAATATGTTAAGGAGATAAGTAGTCATTTGTAGAGCATGATGCCAAAAGAAAGGGCGTACGGAAGCATGGACCATTAAAGTTCGGACAATATTATTAATGGTACAAATTTTTTGTTCGGCTTTTCCATTTTGTGAGAACGTATGAGGACAACAGAAACGAAATACTATGTCATTAGCATCACAAAATTTCTGAAACAATCCATTATCATATTCTTTGCTATTATCACATTGAATATTTTTTATTTTCCGTTCAAATTAGGTACGAATGAATGCTCAAATTTTAAGAATGTGGAAAAAACTTGAGAATTTTTCGCTAACGGAAAGGTCCATAAAAATTAGAATAATCATCCAAAAATATAATGTAATAACGATGGCCCAAAGAACTTAAAACGGGAGATGTCCATAAATCGCTATGAATAATGTCAAAAGGCATCAAAGTACGAGAAGTAGAGGCTACAAATGGTAATCTAACATGTTTCCCTAACGGACAGGAATGACAAATTGGAGTACTACACGTACCCTTACAAGAAATAAAATTGTTTTTATGCAAGGAAGAAACAATGGATGACCCAGGGTGACCCAAACGTGCATTCCACAAGGAAGGAGCTAGAACTACAAAAGTAGATGGCAAGACTTGAGTCGAGAGACTGGATGTGGGCGTAATAGGATAAAGATCTTCCCTACTATCACATCTCATGAGAGGTATCCCCGTCTTGAAATCGTTCACAGAAAATCCAAAAGCATAAAAAAACAACAGAAACACAATTATCAGTGGTGAATTTACGGACATACACCAAATTTTTAATTAAGCTAGGAGCATGAAGGGCATTTTTTAAGACAAGAGGTGGATGAGGGGAGACAAAGTTTTATGACTGTAACCACGAATTGGAATTGAGTTGCCATTACCAACAATAATACCACAATTTTTGCTCAAATTGAAATAAGACGGGACAGTACCTTGGTCGGACGTCATGTGAGAAGTGGCGTCGGTGTCAATGTACCAATTCGGGTCGGGAGGATTCAATACAAGCGTATGCATGGCGGCTTCAATATGGGGATTGGATTGGGGGCCGCAGCAGTGAAGGCTTGTGGGGGCCGAGTCCCAAGAAAACCTCCTGCTGACCTGACTCAGATCGCTGATTGTTGTTGCCTTGAGGACCAGAAAAATTGGGCAAGTTAATGGGCTGAACCGGGGCCTAATTTCCCGGGAAATAATTGGCGGGAAATAGGCTGGACTGAGCCACTGGCCGCTGGTCTAGGCCCACTGCCAAGGGACCTAGGGCTGAGACCATGCGGGTTGGGGCCTAGTACCCCGAGGCCCATTGCCGGTGTTGTTATTGTTTCGTCCGCCGTTGTTGTTGTCGCCGCGATACTTGCCATTATTTTTACGATTTTGAACCTTCTTGTCGCTACCGTTGTTGCGATTGTGGCCCAAATTGTCAACAAAACCGTGAGAGTTATTGGATGATGTCATCATCCCCACTGAACTTGTGTCGGTAGCCGCCTTTTTACCCAGTCGGCTTCCTCTAACGTGAGCATCGAACGGGCTTGATAAAAAGGTGGAAGCGGATTACTTTGATGGAGGAGAGTCCCAACGCCAGTATAGGCCTCAGATAGGCCTGCAACCATTTGTAGAACAAGACGATTATTGGTAACAGGCGCCCCAAAATTACGGAGTTGGTCCGCCAATTCACTGAGCCATTTATAATACGCTGAAACATTCGGGAAATCTTCCATGCTGACTTGGAAAAATTCTTGCTCAAGGGTGACAACTCGGGAATGTTGGTTATCCTGGAATATATCACACAATCTATTCCAAGTATCCATAGTCGTAGTGTCCGGTTCAATGATCGTCTGTAAAAGGTCGGTAGAAATAGTGGAGTAAATCCATTGAAGGATGGTAGCATCAAGAGTGATCCATAACCGAGGATCCTCCGCGGGTGTAGGGACATTGGGAGGAATTATGTGATGGAGGACTTGATGTGAGATTGCGTGAATTTTTAACAATTCTGCCCACGTCACTTATTGGACGTTTTCCATCTCAAGAACAATAGGGATGTGGTTCTTGATGTTGGAAACAATAAGGGCAGGATGAAACAGGTTTGTTGACGTAGACATAACGAAAGAACAATAGGTGAATGAGAGATTTGGAAGAAAATTTGGGAAGAGATGAGGTAATGGTGCATGAAATTCGAGAATGGACACGGAAACTGAGGTAGTGGAAGAGAGAAAGCAAGACTTAGACTTTTGATACAATGAAATAAATAATCTCTTGATTATTTTCATTAATAAATTAGTATATATACAATTTACAATTTTCATAATATGGAAAATCCTATTCCTATTCTACTCCAAAAATCCTATTCTATTTGTACAAGAATTCCACAATTATGGTAAGTGTACAATGCTATTTATATACAAAAACATATTACCAAACATAGAGATATACACGGCTGTGTATACCGTGTATATCACGGTTTTCCACTTGTCATGGGTTTCCATGATATACCGGTATACACAAGGCTCTAATGCCGTGTGTATAATGTATACTTTCAGGAATCATGTGATGTGCCAGGTAAAAAATTTGAATAATTGATAACACAGAATATGACATATTTGATTTTAGGTGTAATAGCATTTTTGGTCCCTTAGTTATTTGTAAATTTTTATTTTGGTCCTTGTGATATATAATTCAACGTATTTAATTTTAATTACTTAAAAATATGTATTTTTTAATCCCTAGATGTAGTAAATATACTATATTTAATTATTTATAAAATTATATTATCTTTAAAGAATGGAATAACAATACAAGCTTAATACACTTTTTTCCCATCCTGCTCCATCCGGAGGATCAATAGTTTTTTCACTTATCCTCCAACATGACTCAACCCTTCAACCTACCGACTGATAGTGGAGGTGCTCAACCACTTGAGCTACCCTTACTTGTCAATAGAAGTTTAACACTGGAATAATTAATGGTGGAACAATTAATAATTTTGGTAAATTTCTGAAATTTACAAGCAACTGAACAAATGTTTCATATCAAATTAATTTAAAATTAAATATACTTGGTCAGATATTACAAGAACTAAGATCAGAAATTACCAATATATCTCCAACATTCAAGCAAAAAGTGATGATAATATGAGATAAATTACGAGTCTTTCTATGGATGTTTCTTTTCTAGTTTTTACCAAATATAATCATCTAAATCAAACGAGGAAAGAAGTTCATCATGACCTATAAAAGGTGAAGGTGGACACAGAAGTCCACAATCATCAATTGAAGGCTCTAGAAAATCAATTCTACTAATGAAACTATCCACTACAAATGGTTCAGTCCAAAAGCTTCCACTAGTAATTTCCTCCAAAGCTGCTTCTTGAAAAACTTTATAATCCTGTTGATAATCAGTGGTGTAAGACGAGAATTCTTCACTTGATGACTCCTTTGGTGACCATTGTGAACTTTCCAGTACTATATTTTCATGTGAAGTACTCATATTAGGACTTGCATTTTGGTTTTCCACAGTACTCTTTCTTCTAGGAGTATCGCATTTCTTGCTTGATTCGTCACTTGAAATTGACGCATAATTAGCGCGCTTCTTAAGTGCTGTGTGCCAATGATTCTTTAGCTCATTGTCTGATCTTCCTGGAAAATGAGCAGCAATCGCCGACCACCTGCAATAATAGAAGTTTGCTGATTAATTTCACGCGTGATTACTAAACTTTTTTCACACTAGCTATAAGAGTAGTAAAGTTATAATACAAAACTATATTTGGTCACATTAAAAAATTGAATTTGTCCATTGTGATATATAGTAAAATGGCAACATTATTTTGTATCGTACTAAAGTAAATGAATCGTATGTAAATGTCTTAAATAAAAGATTTTGAGCAGGAGGTTTGATTTAACTCTCTCTATGCAGAGGTGGATATTCATATGATCCATAATTTTTGGTATGGAGTATAGATATACAAGTCAAAACATATTAAAATTTTAATAAATATTAGATCTGAACTCATAATTTGAATGTCATAGTGAGAAAATTTGAACCGATTAGATTTAAATTCTGAAATCGCCTCGGTTTTCCTGCCATTGACACTGTGTTAGCTCGTAAAATTAGATAGAAGAAGAATACGTACTTATTTCCAAGTTGAGCATGGAGCTTCAAGATGATTTCGTCTTCTTCTTTGGTGTAGTTCCCTCTTTTGACATTGGGCCTTAAGTAATTCATCCATCGAAGTCTGCAGCTCTTTCCACATCTTGCTAAACCTTCAAAAGGATCAATAATCGGTCAGTTGGAACTCTACAGTAGTATGATAATTATTAAGAAACTTACGTGAAGCTGCTCAAAATTTTTAAAAATCCCTTTGAATGCCTCTATATAATGATATAAAAAATATTATTACTACTATATAAATTAACTGCCTCTAACCTCTAACATGTGTAATCCGGCTCTGGGCTCACATTGTAAAGATGAAGTCTGATATCATGTGAAAGAATATATGTATTTTTATCAGAAAAACTTTAGGTAATAGTCATAGGAGTGAGCCAATATTTTTATACATTAACCGATTTAGAAAGAGACACATCTAGAATTTGAATTTGATGAGTACGAATTCGAAATTCTGTCATAGAACATTTGAGATACTGGATCTGAAACTCATCGTTTGTATGTATTTAGTGAACTTCTTAATCCATATAGAGTTTCCGAGCTAATGTTGTTCAGTTCGGATGAACCCAGAAGTTATGAGCTAGATCCGCCCCTATACATGGATGTCATCATTACAACACATCGAGAACACTATACTCCTAACACAAAAAGTATGTACAAGAAGAAGATTAAATTGTAATCTAAATAATGAATCGGTATTAGTTTTGCGGACATTCTCACCAGCATACTTGGGAAGTTGGCGCCAGTTCCAGCAACCATATTTAGTAATATATGCAGCTAACTTCGTGTCTTCTTCAGGTGTCCAAGTTCCCTTCTTCCTTCCATTTTCGTCGCAGCTAGGTGTTCTCGCCATCTCTTTATTATTAATTCTAGATCTCCAAGAAATAACACAAAATAAAGAGTTACGTATATTTATAACTAAGTGGAGAAACTATAGGTCTCTAGTAGGCACTTGAATCACCAAATTCTTAAGGTTAAGGCCTATTTATAGAGTTAGTAGAACGTGTAGCACGTTAAAAATGTGGCCTTCTTAGGAAGGTGGTGTAGATTTCAATTAAATTCCATTATCCTTCGTCAACGCTTTCTTTTTTAGGCTAGCACTTTTTTACTTGCATTTCTTGTCAAATCAGATGGCCTAATCATCATAACTTGTGGTGCCAGTGAAATTACATGGAAATCTATAATCACAGTACCAAAGGGAAGAAAAAGGGAAAAAGAAAAAAAAAAAAAAAAAAAAAAAAAACTGTAGACTATACCTTTCAGTTGACTTGTACTTGTCCATAATTTTGTTAAAATTTGTCCTAAATTTCCTATATTATTTAAATTTTATCATATGTTTTATTTTAAAAAAAAATTCTTGGTGGAAAGATTTTCTTTGTGGACAAAATTCTATCATATTTATCATTTTCTTATCACATAAGTGTTTGTAAATGAAGAAAGGTAATTAATGTTGAGTGTAAAACAGAATACATAAATTAGTTTTCTCTTGATATGCGAAAGTGAATAAGTAAAGTGAAAATTTATTTTTAGAATAATGGATAAGTAAAAGTGAGTGGATTGAGTATTTACCAAGCTTCCTCAGTTTCATTTTGTTAGACCTTGTTGATTTGATATTTATATTATTGTCTTTATTTATCTCTATTGTAATTTATTACTGTCTATTATTATTATTCTCTTTGCATCTTATATTAAGCCGAATGTCTATAGGAAACAACCTCCCGATCTTAATAAAGTAGGAATAATATTTGCGTACACTCTACTCTCTCCAGACTCTACCTGGTGAGATTATACGGGGTATGTTAATGTTGTTGTTGTCTTCATTTGTCTTGTTGATTTGACATTCGTTAAAAAAAATATTTATTACAGTTTATTTATTAAGTTATTCTTATGAAGGAAAAGGACTGTAGAAGTGAGTTACCTCATTGAGGTTATGACACCTGTCATCTTACGAATAAAAATGAAGTTATTACACTTCCATTGCAAGAATGGTGCTTAATGTATAGTGGTTGAATTATCTTAATGCTTTGAAAATCTAATTTTAACTATTAATATTTTAGATAGTTACTTAATAATAAGAGAAATATTAAAAAATAATAATAAATATTTCTTAAATTGCTAAAATAAACAAGTAAAAAAATCATTTTTAATACAAGGAACAAGTCAAAAAGGAACGGAAGAAATACTTATTGGCTAGCTAAATATACCAAATTACCAATGAGAGTTTACTATACAGTTGTGGGTTCAACCTCCTTCCCCCTTTCTATCAATCCCTTTCCCAGCCCCTATGTAAGTACTCTCTGTTTTAATTAATGTAAACTTATTTTATTAGACACAAAATTTTAAAAAGAAATAAGAAAAAAAATATATTATAATATTTATATGACTATTATTTTTTTAAAATTTATAATTTTAAATATGTCATAATATTTATATAGCTATATAAATCTAAAAGAAATTCGGTCATATACTACATTAATATAGTTAGGCATACATATATCAAGGATAACATTATCAGGGCCTGTTTTTTTCATTCCTCCATAAGCTTTTCTCAACACGACCAACAAAGAGGTCCCTCGTCTTATTATATTCACGTTCCAGATGTCCAATCTTATATTGTCTTGATTCAGATGTCCAGTATTTCCTCCATCCAAGCTCTGACAATGTTTAATCCAAACAAGCTACAACTGTTGATTCGACAACAGAAGCTGTGTTTGAGTAGATTGCTGGATCGGAAGCTGGTAAAGAAGTTGTCGCGATTTCTGAGTTCCTGAAGGAACTAATGGTAGTTCCGAGTGCCAGTTGTCCAATAACTATTTATTCAATAACAACACTGGTGCGATTGCACAAGCTAAGTAACCAATATCAACAAACAGAAACAAGCATGTACCAAGAAAATACCACATACTCAGGGAGATGGTGGAGACTGAAGAGATTAGATTGGACTATGTTCCCACAGACGATAATCCAGTTGACTCATTCACTAACCATTAAGCTTAGTCAAGCATAATGGTCATTTTGAGAATATGGGCATTAGATATGTTAAAGATTGGCTCTAGGCCAAGTAGAAGATTGAAAGTATATGTATGTCCTAGAGACAATCTATATTAGGACAAATGTATTTTATACACATTCGTATTATTATTATTAATAGAGATTAATATTTTAGCATTTGCAATTATTGAATTATTAGTTGATGGACACATGGATATTTTGGAAGTATTGGTATACCCTGCTGATATACTGTTTGTTATACATGTCTAAAGTATGATCAGCGTGTGGGAGATAAAAGTCCTTAGACTTGAAGTCAATACACACCTTGTCTACAGAGTAATATACTTTGATCATGTCCTAAGCTCAAATGCCTTATAGGTTGAGATACAGCTTGTATTGAGTACATTACGATGTGGATTAAAGGTGGTAGTTGAGCCAAGATTAGGTTTCATTCCTCGAGTGAATATTCGAGAGAACACTCAGCTTCTCAGTGATATTGGGTTGACTAAGTCGTTGGCCAACGCAACAGACATATATAGAATATGGTCTTGTTATCAACCAATATAGATGAGATATAATTATCAAGCCATTTGGATAGACACTTGGCAAATCCAAGCTTGATCGAGTGAGTCGAGAATGAAATGATTTTATCTTCCCACATAAAGGTTCAGTTTACTGGATTCGTGTAAATATACTTCACATATTGAGTTCATCTTACGGCGCCGTCTAGGAGTTCCGTGTAGACCATAATATGATTAGTGTCGATATGTGAAGACATGTAGGGTAACACTATGTCAATTGTTTCTTCGATCTAAGGGTGTATTGAGAAAGTGTTAAATATTCGATTTGGAATCGAGATATTTAAATTAATAATAACTATGGGATAATTTCTATTTAATGGAAATTATTTAATTAAATCAAGATTGAATTTTGGATTTAATTAAATGTGCTGAAAATAATTGGGCAGAGTCGCGACGCTAATTGGGCAGCACACCAAATCAGATTGGCCTGTTGCAATTCATTTTGGGCCAGGCTTTGAGCCCAACCCAAAATATGAATTTTGCCCTAATTTCACTTATATATAGAGCACCTCTTCATTCATTATTTGATACATTATTCATATATTATTCTAAGTCTTAGAGACCTAGAATAAAACTCTCTCTTGAACCTCTGCCGAATTTCCTAGCTGTTCGAAGGAGGTATACATCGGAGTTCTTGGAACTTCTTGTCGAGGATCAATTGCGTGCGCACCCTCAAAAATTACTAAAAGACTTCAGAGTTTTCAAACCGTAAGTATTCTATCAAAGTATTACAGTTATATACATGTTATGTATTGACGTATTTTATATTACTACATAATCATCCTACAGTTCGTCGCTTGTTGGGTTTGAAACACAAAATTTTCAAATTCCACTGTGTACACGAACCCAACGAAAACCTGCAGTGGTATCAAAGTCAGGTTTGTTTTGTGTGATTATGTAGTAATCATTGATAATAATATGGTTTAGAATTTGTTTAAATTTGAAATTTTATGTCGTTTAAAGCTTGAAAACCTAATATCTTAAAGGCACATCATACTTGTCTCCCAAATTATTAAACAATGATGTAATCGAGGAAGTCATTATGATCTAACTCTTTTAAGTCGATGTGCGTAACCGGTTCATTGCGAACAAGGTGCACTGAAGCGAAGAACGAAAAGGGATTGGATGATGGTTGATGAACGTGTTGTTTGATAGTGAAGGGTAACAAAGATGAATCTGCAAATTTGATCCTGGACCAGTTTTAGAGTTTTGAAAATACAGATTTTGTGTTTCTGAGACGGAGGCGCCGCGCCTCCATGATGGAGCACCACGGTGCCACCTAGGGTTTGACAAGACGTTATGGCTCCATGATGGAGCGTCGCAGCACTGTTCATCCCGCCGGAAAAAAAATTGAATCAGAAACTGAAGTTTTAAAAGTTTCAGATTCATATTATGAAGTTTAAGAGTTTCAGAATCTGAAATTAAAACTTTTTCAAATAAGCAGATTTGGTCCTTTGGGGCAAATCTGCAATTAATTTAAATTATGGAAATTACAGACAGATCCCTGAAATCTGAAAATATTTTTTGAAAATTAAAATTAGATTTTCTGAATTTAAATGGGTTTAAAATTGAAATTTTAAATTCTTGAGGGACTAAACTGTAAATTCTGAAAATCTAGAATTTACAGAAATACCTTTGAAAATCAATTTTTAAAATCAGAAAATGTTTAAGGGACTGTTTGGATTAGACTTTAATTTTAGAGTTTAAACAAGTTAACTCATGATTATTATTAATTGTATATTATTGAATAATATACGAACTATATGCTAAGTGTTTAAATGCGTACATTTAATTATTAGCATAATGCCCGCTATAACTGTCTGGGTAGGCGACGCCCAGTAACTGATCAAACCATCTTATATCATGCTTATTGGGTTGATAGTTCCCAACTAAATGTGTTTTTAGAAATTGCATGATTAAATGTCGTATTGGATATGACACAAATTGTTAATCTTGGTTAAATTCCCCAAAACTAAAATATTCCCCAAATTTTAAATACAAGTCTAAATTAAGACGCGTCGTCCATTATAATTGTTAAGTGCAATATCCTTTTCGGCGATACGAGTATTTATGTCAAAGCATTTGCTTTAAGTCTACGAGGACCCAGACTCTTTCATAGATGTGTTTTGAATGTAAAGGTAGATGATAAACTTTTATGAGTATTTACACCAAAGTGTTTGCTCACAAAGGCCAAATTTACTTAGATACATAAACTCAGTCGTGTAATGGGGTTGACTTGCTTAGACAAATCTTGGTGTCAAAGTGTCGGACTAATCTAAGGACGCAAGATTAAATATAATATTTGATCAACCAAGAGTTGCAAATACGCTTTGCAATTGATTTAGAACCTGCCAAGATGTGTTATTGAAGTTATCAGCCAAAGCAAACGTGGAGATAGCATAGGCTTGGATCTTGGCCCATTATGACCTTAAATTAATATAGGTTCGTATTCTACCATGAGGTCGTAGAAGTATGTTAAAATAGTGGGAGCTAATTAAACAAAAGTCCATGTTGATTAGCCTAAACAAATGCTTATAATAGAAAATAAATTTGAGTTTAATTTCATGTCTATCTAACTCTTCAGATTATCAAAATGTCGAGCTTATCATTGAAAATGTTGATGGAAATTAACAAACTTACTGGACCCAACTATCTAGACTGGCTAAGGAATCTGAGAATTGTTTAAGGCAAGAAAAGATAGAATACATATTGGACAAAGTATCCCCCACAGTTTCTGCCGATGATTCTGCAGAATATGCCACATTCGATAAGGTAGCCTACCAGAAGAACATAGACGACGCGACTTCAGTACAGTGCGTGATGTTGTCTTCCATGTCAGTGGAGCTTCGGAGACAACACGAAAACATGGGCCCTAACAAAATGCTCGAACACTTGAAAAATCTCTACGACTCTCAGTCCCAAACCCGGGCCCTCCTCTCCCTTGCCTTGACTAGTCTGTACAACTTCTTATCCCCGTCTTTTTACTCTAATTCCACATATAGACGTTCAAAGCCCGTCATTTTTGCCGCCGTAACCGCTAATTTTGCCTCTTTCCGCGCCATTTTATATAATTCCCTATTCGTCCACTTCTCCACATTATCCTTGCTTTCTACCAATTTCGCATAGCCATTTTTTTCGCTTCCACCTTCTCTTGAACTTTACCATTCCACGACCAGTCCCCTCGATGCCTACCATGACCACCCCTCGAGACCCCTAACACATCTCTAGCAACCTCCCGAATGCAATTGGTCGTCTTGTCCCATATTCTAGTCGCATCCCCACTACTCCCCCAAGCCCCCTTGGCCATCAACCTCTCCCCCATCTCTTTTGCACTAGCCATGGTCAAACTCCCCCATTTGATTCTTAACGTCATCCACAATCCTCTTCTTCTTCTCCATCTTGATCTC
This sequence comes from Anisodus tanguticus, assembly GCA_034509755.1. Taxonomy (NCBI): domain Eukaryota; kingdom Viridiplantae; phylum Streptophyta; class Magnoliopsida; order Solanales; family Solanaceae; genus Anisodus; species Anisodus tanguticus. Next base: position 18,027,195 of record CM067551.1, on the reverse strand, counting down.
CAAATCCATCATCAAAAGCTTATATCGGGTTGTAAGATCCTCCTTCGGAATAACCTTGCAGTCTTTACAAAGACCTTTGTCAACCTTTCTAAGGAGCAAAAAATAGATCTGAATCTTAACCACCGAACTACGGAAAGTCATCAAATACTCCTCCTTCTTCAGGAACCTTGAATTGGCTATCACCATCCCAAAAGCTCTAGCAAACTCCAAAAGTGAGACGCATTCCCTATTCCTATCTCCGAGGCCAAAACCTTCATGCATGTTGTCATAACCCCCCGGAAGTGCCCCGATATGTCCATTGAAATCCCCACCTACAAATAACTTCTCAGTGGTTGGTATACCTCCTACCATTTCGTCCAAATCTTTCCAAAAACGCTTATTCTCCTCATCTGTCAAGCCCACCTGCAGCATTTACACACTAATAATGTTCATAGTGCACCCTCCAACTACCAACTTAATCGTCATCATTCTATCATTGACCCTCCTAACCTCTACCACCTGATCCCTTAGCTCGCTGTCTACCAAAATGCCTACCCCATTCCTATACTTAGACCTACCCGAGAATCATAGCTTATACCCGTCTACATCCTTAGCCTTATGTCCTACCCATTTGGTCTCCTGGATACAAGCTATATTAATCTTCCTCTTTTTAAGAATCTTAACTAGCTCTATGGCCTTCCCCGTTAGAGTTCCAATATTCCAAGACCCTATTCTCAGCCTAGCATTACCCTTACTCCCTAACCCTCGTCTCCGTCCTCGACTGAGAACATGACCCTAGTCTACCATCATTCACCAAAGTTACTAAAGCAAAAAACAATACTAGTAAAAGGCTAACGTTAACACACACGAGAACCAATACTAAAGCAGAAATTAGCAAGAACTACCAAAAGGGAAAGGAAACAATATCAATAAAACTAAAGAAGGATCTGAATAGTATAATACAGTAAACAAACAGAATACCAAATTAAGAATACTCAAATGTTTACCCTACAACAGGGAGGGATCAAAGTGCAAGCATAAATTAACAGGAATATAGAGGAAAGTAAAATCACTACGCCAAGAATGCTATAAGTAAAGACAAGGAGCGGAAAATTTAACAAGGTTAAGGACAAGGAATGTATACGGGCAACCGGATGTACCAACTGCAGTTGAATCAAACATGTTTGCCGGCGAAAATTGTTGCTCACCGTCGACGAAAGTACTGTTCACCGGAATCTTCACCCAAAAAAATCTCGCACCTGCGCAGATCTAGGAGAAAAGAACACAAGAACAAGAAAAAAGAACACAAGAATAAAAAAAAAGAACAAAAAAATAAATGAAATTTTTCCGTCGACACCGGTGGGTGGTCGGAGCGACGCTGATGGGTTCTTACCGTCGGGAATGGGGGTGGATGGGGTGGGATGGGGGTTGGTGATGTTACCGTCCGAGAGAGGAGTGAAGAGAGAGCCTCTATTACTGCAATCAAATTTTAATTACTATATCAAATATAATGTTAGTACATCGGCAAACATTCCCCCCCCCCCCCCCCCTTATGAAGTTTTTTTTAAAACAAATGATAATTTTTGTGATTAAACTTATTAGGATTTGTACTTGATGCTTATTCGACATGTTTATTAACCTAGTTTAATTATTTACAAATTTGGTAGCCAGTATACTATCTAGAGTATACATCACTTAAATATTATAATAATGAATATTACTATGGAAACAAATAAAGCAGCCAGGCATCAAATATGTAACACAATAAGAAGAAAATTAGATCCCAATTATGAATATTACTATAGAAATGCTACAATGAGGAAACCAATATAGCGTATTACAAAAAAAAAATCAATTTTAATACAAGAAAAAAAAAACTATTAAATTACTGTACGTGGAGAGAAACAAATGTACATAAAGTTTTCAATTGTTGGCGAGATTAAAAGCACCTTGTCTGCTTTAGCAAAAACTGGTAGGAACAACGGGTGATCCTTTTAGGAGAAAACTAAATCTGGATTAAGTTCTCTATAGGTACATACAACTAAATATGAATTCAATTTAAATTTAGGCTCTATCTAAACCAAAATTGATTTGAAAAAACGCTCTCCTCTCACCTCCTATTTTCATGCTAACCCTACTACGTAGATCAACCTAGCCGACTATGGCCTCATTGGCCGTTGGTCGGCCCACCGGAGTGGCTGGCCAGCAGAACCAGGAGGGAGTTCCAGCACAAAATAGTGATAACAAAGTACTATATGCATCTCTGTTGAACCCTATAGTTTTGAATGATGCTCAAACTCGATACCAACAGTAACCCCATATTGAACTCAAGAATGTGACTTTTCTTCATGAAGAACCTTACATTAAGTGAACGGAGGAAGAGGTATCTCAAATTGAAGTGTTAGAGAATTTACAACATCTGTTGTAGGTAAATTCTCTTATGGATGGCCAGATATGGATCAACTCCGCAATTTAATCCCAGCACAATGTGGAATGAAAGGAAAATGTCAAATAGGATGCTTTAGAAGTCGACATGTTCTAATAAGATGCACACTGCTAGAGGATTTTGTTAACTAGATTTCTAAGCCTGCATATTATATCACTGATAAGGAGGGATACTCATATCAAATGAGACCATTTATATATGACTCAAAGTTCAAAGTTGACGAGGAGACGTCAAAAGCAATGGCCTGGATTTCCTTTCCGAATTTGTTGCCTACTTATTTTGTGAAAGAATCTCTATTCTCTCTTGCATCGGCAGTAGGTAAACCATTTCATTTGGATATGGAACAAAACTAGGCCTAGTTGTACTAGGGTCAAAGTTTTAGTAGATCTAATGTCAGATCTGCCTAATACAGTTAGGATGGATATTGAGGATGAAAAACCAGGGGCTATAAGAACAGTACATGTGAAGATTCATTATGATCATCTCCCCAAATACCGTAGGGAATGTAAACAACAGGGTCACAATGAGGATGATTGTAGAGTGATCAACCCAGGACTAGCACTGGCAAGTGAAGGAAAGGAAAAGCAGGAAATAGGCAGCACAAGTCAGCAGCAAAGCAATGATGGGCAGGAACTCAATAAAGCAGCAAGAATTCATGAGCATCAAAAGAAAAAAGGGAAGAACACACTAACATTGAGGGTAAGGCTCAGGAGAAGCAGAAGCAACACAACAATTTTCAGCATAGGGGATATCATAATTCTGCTAGAATCTTGTCAAGTGGAAGAGTGGTAGAAAACCCTGGGAACTGGAATGCAATAAAAGACAACAGGAGGAAGACACCTACAACTCAGAACAGGAAGGAAGGGAAGGATAAACAGCCAGAAAAATCCAGCAATAATGTCCAAACCAGCAATCAGTTTGACGTTCTTATTGAGCAAGAATTACCAGAAAAGGAGGATGTAGAAGAAGTCAGGGAAGACCTGCCAACAAAAGATGTTGCAATAGAGCAGCAACCTAGTCAAGAAAAAGGACATGAAGCTTCAAAGGAGGTAGATAAAAAACAAATACAAGAGCATGAAACCAAATTTCAAATGGTGGATAGTAAAACAGTGATTCCGTCCGCCACGGCCCTTGCTGGACTACCTGCACCGGCGGTTGTTGTGGGTGGATGCGGCCTGCTGCGAGTCCTTGGGCCAATGGTTCTAGTTGCCGGAGTTGGAGGCCCTGCCATCGGCGGAGGGCCCAACGGTGGTGGTGAGGACGGTGTCGGCAATGCTGGCCTGAGTGGTGTTGTGCATGATTTTCCGGGTTTCCTCAAGAATAAGTTTCAAACGGGCCTCATAAAACGGAGGTAACGGCGTGCATTGCTGAAGGATATTGGCAACGCCATCATAGGATTCGATCAAGCCTGCAATAAGTTGCATGACCAATCGCTGATTAGTGACCGGTGCGCCAACATTGGAGAGTTGGTCAGCAAACATCTTGAGTTCTTGACAATATGCAGACACGTTTGGAAAATCGTCCTAATGAACGTCCTTGAACTGATTTTCAAGGTATAACGCTCGTTGAGTTTTGTTGTCGTGGAAAATACTTTCCAAACATTCCCACGTTTGGCGGACAGTGGCATCAGTCTCAATGATGGTGTGCAACAGATCATTAGAGATTGTGTCGTATATCCACTGGAGGACGGCTGCGTCCAAACGAGACCAGAGTGCATCATCAGAAGTTGAAGCCGAGGGTGGGTCTGTGGACTTCATTGTAGGAGGGATGATGTGGTTGATAACTTCTTAAACACGACAATGAATCTTAAAAAGCTCCGCCCACGAGGAGTATTGACCCTTTTCCATATCAAGGGTGATAGGGATGAAGTTTTTTATGTTGTTTACTGCAAGTACAAGATGAAATTTGATTTTGTCAGCCATGGAAGATGAAATTTAGGAGAGAGAATGGCTGAAAAAAATACTAGGATTCTGTGGTGGTGGCGGCCGAGAGCTATGTCGGCGGCGGTGGAGGTATTTTTAGGTTACTGATATCATAAAGGAATATGTTCATTGATTGTATTCATCAATAATGTACAATATATATAGTAATATACAAGAATATTTAAACTAGGTAACTAATCAATCTAATTACAATAGAAAATATAATTGTACTTAAAATAGAAGACCTAATTACAATAGGAATACAATTCTACCTAAAATAAGAGATATACAATTAATGAAAGAATATTCGGGAAATATTCTATTAGTTAGGTACTTAGGGGTTTCCTTATAAACGGCGTCGTTTGGTTCGCTGACTAAGTTATCCCAAGATTATAGTCCTGAAATTATAATCCTTCGAATAATTTATCTCATTTGAGAGGTGGGATAAAATAACACCAAGTTTTATGACATTAAGTGAGATATTTAGGATTAAGTTTGGAATTAAATTTATATTTTATTTGATTAAAGGTATAAATTTATTTCAGGATAAACAACGATTATGCAGTGTCAATCATTACTTGAAAGAATGGTGTGTAGGATTACCTCTTGGACATCAAGATACTTATCTTATGCTGTAAGGGTTCAGCTGATTACAAGCATCTTAATTTCAATCCAAACTTCCTGGTCACAATATTTTATGTTACCAAAGAAGGCTATTCAACTAATTGTTATGCAAATGGGAGAAGTGCCAAAGCAGAAGTCCACACATTGGCATTGGTTGCATGATTCTATTATCTTTAGCAAGAAAGGAACCAGAGAATATTTCCAAGGAAAAGAGTTGAAGTTCTGGAAAAAAAATTAATAGTCCAAGATGTTCATGGTCGAGGCAATTGTAGCACAAATTTAGCTGGGCAGTAGAGAAAGATGAACTATAATCCCTAGGACTGGTTTGTATCATGCAGCAGAAGTATCGTGAGCCTGTAGATAGCTAGTTACTAAAGTTGGGGCCTTTTATCTAACTTTAAGAATTTCTTTGTTTTGATGTAAATATTTTTTCCCTATTTCTAATTACCAAAAAACTAGTGATAAGTTCAATCCACCAATTAAAATGGTTCAGTACCTCTTCTCCTAAGAAAATTCATGCAGGTAAAACTCATTCTTCTATGCCTTTTCCTTGTTTCTCTTTCCATTGTAAACTATAAATTTGGAAACTTACCTGGCATAATCTTTTATTATCAATCAATTTTAATACTCACATGAGAATATAAACAGGGGTACCTCTTTTGCTAACATTTCAAGTATCAGATTATAATTAGATATATAAATTCAAAGAATAGGCAGAACCTTAACTCCATATTTTGAAATCTTTTCAACTTTTCATTTACTCTGAAATATTATAGAACTAGTGAACCCAGAAAACTAAACATGCTAGGCTAAGCTTGAATGATTTTACAGACCTAAGCATAGGTAATTCGAATTCGTTACTAATGATATACATTGCAAGTAGTAGTTGAAAGTCATCTTCAAGACCTGGAATTTGTCGACTCTGGTGTGCTTTTAGATTGAGATGTTGCACTTGAAATCTTGCTCTGAGCTTGTGAACTAGTCTGGCTCGAGGATGACTCAGTGAAGAAAACTATGTGCTCGTCATTGTCTGCATAAACTTGAAGAGAGCGCGGGATAGGAGGCAAATTCACCTCCAAAACTCCTTCAAGAATCTGAACAACTTGACCCATTGAGGGTCTTTGTAATTCATCATCTTGGATGCACCAACATGCAACTTTACATATTCTTGACACCTCCTCAGCGTCAGCAGCTCTGTCCAGCCTGTAGTCCAATAGGCTAAGGATATCGCCTTCATCAACTACTACACGTGCAGCCCAACTAGGGAAGAATTTCACTTTCCCATCTTGAGAGTGTTCCGAGTTTCGCCTCCCTGACACAATTTCCAAAAGCATCATGCCGTAGCTATAAACATCGGCTTTGGCTGTAATGGCCACCCCTGATATCCATTCAGGTGCAAGATAACCTCTTGTTCCTCTCATAGTCGTAAGCACTCTACTAAAGTCGCGCCCAACAAGCTTTGCCAGGCCAAAATCTGCTACTTTGGGGCATAATTGTGCATCAAGAAGGATGTTTTCAGGCTTTATGTCACAATGTATGATGCAGTCCCTGCACTTTTCATGGAGATAAGTCAATCCTCTAGCTGTCCCCAGCGCCACCTGGTACCTCGTTTTCCAATTCATAACATCTGAATGCTTTTCGGTAAAAAGATGTGAATCCAAGGATCCATTTTCCATGTAATCATAAACCAGCAGTTTCTTGTTACCGTCAGAGCAAAATCCACGAAGGCGTACAAGATTAACATGTTGGATTGTCCCGATTGTACTGACTTCTGATCGAAATTGCTTCTCTCCCTGGCTGATGCTATCAAGCCTCTTAACAGCAACAACAGATGAATTAGATAGTTTCCCTTTGAAAACAGAACCAAAGCCTCCACCCCCTAACTTCTCGGAGAAATTTTTAGTCGCATGTTGCAAGTCTTTGTAGCCAAATGCAACCAATGAACCCTCCACTGCTTTCCCACTTTCAACAATATGCCTATGCCTTCTCCGGTATACAACAAAAAGAAGGCCCAAAACGATCACTACGGCAGCAGCAGACCCCACCGAAACACCTATTAGAATTCCCCTTTTGCTCTTGGATTTTGGGATGTCAGATGCAGCTATCCTTACATAGATCGATTTGCCCCTACCATCATTTAGTGAGAATTGCTGCATATTCAAGAGTTCACTGTTCCAAATCGAGCATGAACTGTCATAAGCGTAAGCAGTGCAATTGCAATTAATCAAACAGGTAGATTCACATTCTGCAGCACTCCCAGCAGCAACAGTCTGAGAATTTTCAGGTACTTTCATCCCGGCATACATCAAAAATACATCTTTCTTCCCATTAGCATCGCCACATTGCGACTTTGTTTTCCTCTCACATCCTCCAGAATAATCATTTTGATTCCAATCAGTCTCTGAACTATGCCTGAAATAATCCAAACAATTACAAAAGGGCAAGCTTTCCTGACAGGTAGCGAATGGCCCGCAAAAAGCATAAACTTCACATTGTTTTCTTGGTTGAGACCAGAACAGATTCCACTGATCTGAAGTATCCAACCATGTGAGTTGCTTAATCTGTCCAGAGACATCCATAATGAATCTTGATTTGATAGTATCATTATAAAGGGAATATGTAAAATAGCTTTCATTATGCTTCTCCTCATAGCTAAAATTGTAAATATAGTTGGTCCTCATCTCAGGCACCCCACTGAAAATACGGCCATTCCATGCTCCAGTATTCCAATATATCTCAGTTCTATTGTACCTTATAATATACTGCTTCTCCTTTGGATCCAACTCAAGAGAATACAACCCAGGTGTAGGATCATCTAAACTCTTCCATGAAGTAAGAAGCTGCTTTGTTTTGGTAACATTATTGTAAGAAATTTTAGAACCAGGCAACCAAGTATTGCCAGGGTTGTCAAAACTTTGCCAAAGTGGTGGTGTTGAATTAGATCTATCAGTCAAGATTAAATTACCATCATCCTGAAGAACTGCTACCACAGAATTTGACTTGCTGGAACTGATATTAGTTGACCAAACTGGAGTTTTAGACTCATTAACAAGTACCAAATTACCATCTAAGATTTTTAACTCTGCAGTACTTTTATCAGTAACTTCTTTTTCTCTGTTTGCAACCCAAACAACAGTTTGTTCACTCACATTATTGAACCACATGCCTATGTAGTAGTTGGAAGAGTTACCTGGTTTGAAGAAACCTAGCTTAAATTTCCCACCTGAAGAGATAATTGTTTGGTCTCCAGAAAGAGATTGGTTTGCAGAGATAGTGTCAGCTCCAAAGGAGAGACGGGTGTTGAGAGAGAAACATAGGTACAACAAAGAAAGAAGGAGAAAAGAATTGTTTGTGATGTCCATAGCTTGTGCAGAGGACAAAGATATGATGAAAAAAAGGAAATTTATATCATATTTTGGAAGAAACCATTCATGGGATCAATCTTGAAGAATGGGTCAGTTTGAAAATGGACAATAAACTTTCATGTGAGTGCTGGAAAACAGAACTTTTGGTCAGGGCAATCCTAAATTGACTTTTTCACCCCTTTATCCCTCTGTCTGAAATTCAAAATGAAATAAAGAAATAATTGAATAAAAACAAGAAAAATCTTGTTTAAACAGGAACATGGACTAATTTTTACCCATAAATGACAAAAATGAATTTTCTACTAACAAATAGTGCTATGTCTACGTTCTTTTTTTTGGGGAGTTTTCTACCGGTGTCCGGTATCTATATTAGAGTCCAACTAAATCTAACTTCGCGTCCAAAAATTCCATATTGAGGGTAAAACGCTCCACGACAAAAACGGCTCTTACCCAACAAGCCATGTTTTAAACAAGAACATGGACTAATTTTTACCAAAAATGAGGAAAATGATTTTTTTACCAACAATAGTAACATACTACATTCATCACTATAACTTTGAATGGTGAATAAATTTTCATTATTATATAGTGATAGTTGTAGTATTATTATTATAGCCCTGCTAAGCCTATCATACTAGTAGACACAGTATTGTTATATAGTCCATGTCCTTCGATTTCTGCTGATGTATATTCTTTCGTGTACTTTGTTATGTGCGTCAGTTACTGCTTCTTTTTCAGAATGCTTTATCATGACTTATTCGTTTGTGTTACTCTCATTTTTATACTGCTTTAAATTTTTTGTCTGGGTCTGAACGTTTCTCTTGCTTTGCTTGTGCTTATGCTTTTTCTTGAGCCGAGGGTCTTTCGAAAACAACATCTCTACTTAACAAGGTAGATGTAAGGTCTGCGTACACTCTACCCTTTCCAGACTCGCATTGTGGGATTTCACTGATATGTTATTGTTGTTACCTTTCTTAGTTCCAATTAGTTATTAGTAGGACAAAAATATTTGGACATGAGACTAAGGAGGATTCTTGGTGCATCATAATTGCCAAATATATAGTCTATGGCAGGCATGAAATATTTTATTGTCGGTCGTGACAGAAAGCATTATATTCCGAACAAATATTTAAATTTGTGGCACAACATCAAAGATCATTTATGACATATCTGAAAGTCTGAATTAGGGGTGGGCGTATATCGGTTCGGTTTGGTTTTGTATCAGAAAAATATGAATCGAATAAAATTCAGTTTTTATTTTAAAACACTGAATCAAATTTTTTTTTTAAAAATCCGAACATATCGGTTTATATCGCCGAACGTATCCGGTTTATATCGGCTTTTTAAATTCAAATATAAAGTCCCAAAAAAATAATTTAAAGTCCAAAAACATAAAGTATGCATCACATATATTCTTAAAACATGTAAAAAAAACTCTAAATTAAAGTTTACATCCTCACAAAATAAAAGTCCACACTGAAATAAAATAAACGGGTAGAGGGATTTTTTTAAAATTGAATTTCCAACACTGAAATTGACATTCACACCTACATTAACATGAAATTTCGACATTGAAATCTATTGTATATCGTGAGATCTTTACTAAAGAAAAGCAAATAATAGAAACCGATTTGGGAAAAAACACAAACTGATTGGAAAAACAGACGTTTTCCTAAAAATTGGCGGCGCCAAGCCGCCGAACGGCGGTTTGACAGGCCACGTCTCGAAAAAATACGCAGAATTAAAAAAAATCGGGTAAAACGGACATCTGAGCGCATAGTTATGACCATTTAAAATTGCACCAATTTACAACTATTTTTTATCTCCATACATTTTATGTCAATGCTTCCGTGATATGTTAATTAAGTTCATGCCGCATTCGACTTCAATAAAAGCTTTATAGATTGCTTCAATGACTATGATTCAAGAGATAGCAGTAGCCTAAAATAAAAAATAATATTAATTGCATATTTTCCCTCGATTTTTCGATTCGGTTTATCCCCAATTCTAAAGAACCGAACCGAATTATTTAACCCAGATACATTTAGTTTGACGGTTCGGTTCGATTTTTTTGGTTCATCGATTTTTATGCCCACCCCTAATCTGAACAGACTAAATATTTCATCTAGAATGGGTCAACTATTAAAATATGAATATGTTATAATAGCATGAGGTAAGACTTTGTTGTTTCAATTGTCAGCAAGTCATTGATTCGGTTCGATTTTTTCGATTCATCGATTTTTATGCCCATCCCTAGTTTGGACAGACCAAATATTTCATTTAGAATGGATCAACTATTAAAATATGAATATGTTATAATAGCATGAGGTAAGACTTTGCTGTTTCAATTGTCAGCAAGTCGTTGCATTTCATTTCACAACAAATAAATAATATATGAACTATGAGCAACCAAGGGAGGGACATAATAGTCATTCTATTAATAAATATTAATAAATGGGAAAACACAGCTGGAAGAGAGTCCTCCCACGTGCTATCTATGAGAGAGAAAAGTCAAGGCTCTATATTTTTTGCTTTTAGCACCCAACATATCAGTGGAGATTATTCAAAGTTACACATGACAGTCACTTTGTTTAGCTAAATCCGATAATTCTATTGGATTAGTGCATCAATAGATATCTACAGCACTAAATTCTAGCATAGCATTAACCATGATTTGATAAGTCACTATCAATTTGAATAAGTCTCAGCTACCCATATTAACTCTTATTAGTGGAGAATGTTGCCGGAGATAATTCTACGGTTGATTTATCTCAAAGTACAGAAAAAGAGTGTCGATGTGTCTTCAATCTCAGTACAAATAATGAAAGTAAAGGGCCTGGGCTCAAATCTTAACTGATGGACCAATTGCATCAGATACGATTTGTGTTATGAGTCCAAATAAAATGAAATGAGAATTTGGACTCCTTATATGGACTTGAACAATCCTACACGCTAACTTTTGGGGTTAAGTTAGACCTAAGATTCATTCTTTACGGCCTAATATATTCAGCTGATGATATAGTGAGCCCAACTCAACTCAATATTCTTTGATATTCTTTGAGTACGTGTATATAGTAGAGTCTTCTTTTATTCCTTCTCTTTTGTCTTGTACTAGTTAGTTACAATTAGATGGTGATAGGCAATAGGATTTGTGACAAGTATTTCTAATTTGATGTCTTGTATAAATATATGTGGGTTATAATAATTGCAGGAAACGAGAAGTAAGTAAATATTATAAATTGTTAGAAATGATAAACTAAAGATTACAACAAAACTTGTATCAAGAATGTAACCAACTACTTGTGATTTGCTGAGTCGAGTGATGACACTCTGTCTTTAAGATAAGATTGCCCTATATATATCCTCTTACGTTATTGGGCAATAGTCTCCCAAGATACAATAACAACTTAACAAATGAGCAAAGGAAACTCAAGTGTTACTCTTGAAGAACTTTGAGTATAGTAAACTTGCTAGAGAGGAATAAGAAGATGTCAGAAAATTCTGTAGTGTTTTTCTTAGTGTGTTCAACAATTGAGCCAAAGACCTCAATTTATAGTGTAATGAGATGACTCTTCAACTAGCTAACTAATGGCCTTCAATAGCCATGTAATGACACTTGATTGAGGGGTTACATTCAGCCAAATAATGGCTGAATTCATGTGCCAAATAATGGAGATTCAATGCTCCAAAACCAGCCCAAAAGTCAGAACTTTTCATTTTCCTGTCGCAGGATTCTGCCTCAGAAGCGCCGCAGCTCTGCGAATTAGCGCCGCGGCACCGCGGCTCCAGTGGTTGAAGACCCAATTAGCATCGCGGAGCTCTATGGGAGGCGTCACGGCGCTCCGGCACCTCGGCTCTGACGGGGCTGCGCCGCGCCCTTCGCGGCGATTTCCGACTCATTTCATCTTACACTTCTTCCTTCGTTTACCAACATGAAATACTTTGTCATTTGGCCAATAACTGTCCATCATTCTATGTCTCAAACGTTTCACTAACGTACCAATATCTCTTTCATTAATGAAATTTGTGATACTTGGCACTACGTGTACACGTGTGTGGAAACGACATTTCCGATGTGCGGGACCCAATTGTTCGAGTCATAAATAATGGGATAAACTTAATTCCACATTAGTAAATTTCCAACAATCCCCTCTTGAAAGAGATTTTGGCGCACTCACATGGTGCCTTTTCCAGCAATCTTTCAGCGGACCGATGTTGCATCAGGAGAGGTAGCTTCAACTTTAAACCTTCCATAGTTGAATACCATCGGACTTACTTACTGCGTGGTGAACGTGATGTCTTGAACCGTCAGTGTTTAGTGTAAGCCAAGTCAACGGTACGAACACAACAACTTCCCTTACTCTGTTCTTCGTAATGTTTTGTCCGTTGTGGTTGTGGACACTTCTTGGATTCTTAAGTGCATTAATTTGAGCCGGCCTGTGCTCGCACTTAAATAGGTGGTCTCCTACAAGGTATCCTGTTATACCCCACTTTACAAGTGTTAGGAACCATTAAAAGTTTTCCCAAACCTAACCTCAACCGTTGAGGATCATTAAAGGTTTTGGAAACTTAACATTTACCCACTCTGCAGATAGCACTTAACGTCTATCGCGGGAACGACTTTGGATTGATGCTTCTTTATAGAAATCACTAACCGAAGTGCTCCGCCAATTCCTGGCGTGTGAGAGAAGGTAGACAATATATAGTCAGGTTTTTGAAAAGCCAACGAACTATGAGAAGAACCCTAACATCTCCAGGTGAAAGGTATTATAGATAGGTTAGGGTATCAAATCAGAGAGTTCCGGCCAATATCTCCATCTTAACTTTGAATCCATTGGTTCACTTCTTTCAACGTGCATATATATTCAACAAGAGATGAAGAAATCAGGGGAAAATATTGCATAAATGTTCGAGTATAAGAATCTCTTAAATTAGGTGAAGACATATACCAGAGTTCTTATTCCTTGAGCCGTTTATAATACGCTGAAACATTCAGGAAATCTTCCATGCTGATTTGGAAAAATTCTTGCTCAAGGATGACAACTCGGGAATGTTGGTTATCCTGGAATATATCATACAATCTATTCCAAGTAGTCATAGTCGTAGTGTCCGGTTCAATGATCGTCTGTAAAAGGTCAGTAGGAATAGTAGAGTAAATCCACTGAAGGACGGTAGCATCAAGAGTGATCCATAACTGAGGATCCTTCGCGGGTGTAGGGACAGCAGGAGGAATTATGTGATGGAGGACTTGATATGAGATTGCGTGAATTTTTAACAATTATGCCCACATCACATATTGGACGTTTTCCATCTCAAGAACAATAGGGATGTGGTTCTTGATGTTGGAAACAGTAAGGGCATGATGAAACAGGTTCGTTGATGTAGAGATAACGAAAGAACAATAGGTGAATGAGGGATTTGGAAGAAAATTTGGAAAGACAGGAGGTAAGGGTGCACGGAATTTGAGAATGGACACGGAAACCGAGGTAATGAAAGAGAGAAAAATCGGTAGAAGCAAGACCTAGACTTCTGATACTATGAAAGAAATAATCTCTTGATTATTTTCATTAATGAATTAGTATATATACAATTTACAATTCCCATAATATGGAAAATTCTATTCCTATTCTACTCCAAAAACCCTATTCTATTTGTACAAGAATTCTACAATTATGATAAGTGTAGAATGCTAATTATATACAAAAACATATTACCAAACATAGAGATATACATGGTTGTGTATAGCGTGTATATCACGGTTTTCCACTTGTCATGGATTTCCGTGATATACACGGTATACACAAGGCTCTAATGCCATGTATATAGTGTATACTTTCAACAATCATGTGATGTGCCAGGTAAAAAGTTTGAATAATTGATAACACAGAATATGACATATTTGATTTTAGGTGTAATAGCATTTTTGGTCCCTTAGTTATTTGTAAATTTTTATTTTGATCCTTATGATATATAATTCAACGTATTTAATTTTTAATTACTTAAAAATATGTATTTTTTAATCCCTAGATGTAGTAAATATAATATATTTAATTATTTATAGAATTATATTATCTTTAAAGAATGGAATAACAATACAAGCTTAATACACTTTTTTCCCATCCTGCTCCATCCGGAGGATTAATAGTGTTTCCACTTATCCTCCAGCATGACTCGACCCTTCAATCTACCGGCTGATAGTGGAGGTGCTCAACCACTTGAGCTACCCTTACTTGTCAATAGAAGTTTAACACTAGAATAATTAATGGTGGCACAATTAATAATTTTGCTAAATTTCTGAAACTTACAAGCAACGGAACAAATGTTTCATATCAAATTAATTTAAAGTTAAATATACTTGGTCAGATATTACAAGAACTAAGATCAGAAATTACCAATATATCTCCAACATTCAAGCAAAAAGTGATGATCATATGAGATAAATTACGAGTCTTTCTATGGATGTTTCTTTTCTAGTTTTTACCAAATATAATCATCTAAATCAAAGGAGGAAAGAAGTTCATCATGACCTATAAAAGGTGAAGGTGGACACACAAGTCCACAATCATCAATTGAAGGAGCTAGAAAATCAATTCTACTATTGAAACTATCCACTACAAATGGTTCAGTCCAAAAGTTTCCACTAGTAATTTCCTCAAAAGCTGCTTCTTGAAAAACTTTATAATCCTGTTGATAATCAGTGGTGTAAGACGAGAATTCTTCACTTGATGACTCCTTTGGTGACCATTGTGAACTTTCCAGTACTATATTTTCATGTGAAGTACTCATATTAGGACTTGCATTTTGGTTTTCCACAGTACTCTTTCTTCTAGGAGTATCGCATTTCTTGCTTGATTCGTCACTTGAAATTGACGCATAATTAGCGCGCTTCTTAAGTGCTGTGTGCCAATGATTCTTCATCTCATTGTCTGATCTTCCTGGCAAATGAGCAGCAATCGCCATTTGATTTATAGTTGAAACATGAACTTCTCATGTTCTACTTTTTGGTATGTTATTATGACCAATTTTAGTGCTCGATCTTGGTTATGAGGTATGGATTGGATCATGATAAAGAAGGTTTGGTGATTGTATAGTTTCTAACTGGAATGTCTATTACTTTAGAGATAGTTGGAATGATTAAGCGGTCCTTCTTGCGTCGTTATACATTTGATCTGATGACATAGAGTGACGCGTCAGTATATGAAACTCCTTATTCTAATTAGGATGAAGGATTGGGGCTAAAAGCAAACACGTATAAGCGTGCTTAAGAAAATAAGTTCTTTAAAATTAAAAAAATAACTCCATTAGTGAAAGTTGGAAAAACTAGTCTCATAAGCGGCATTTGATGCTTATTGTCAACCTTTCACCCCCAATACTCCATCCATGACCTCCCACCTCCCACCTCCCACATCCATCCCATGTCCCCACCCCACCCACCCCCTACCAAATTCCCACCCTAAACCACTCTCTCGCACTACCATAGTACCGAGTACTCCACCCATGCCCCCACCCATCCAGCCAAAGCACCCCCACCCTCACACCATATTCACCCTCATAGTGTTGGTCTAAATAATATATATGTGTGTTATTCATGGAAAATCATTCATTTTCTAGGAAGATATTTATCGTGAAAACATTTTTATTCGTTCCAAACGCACCCTTAATTATGTGATTACGTGTCAAATCTTCATGTCACTAGTTTGAGTGGATTTTTGTATTTCATCTATTTGTTTTCAACCAATGTTTGCATGCCACTTGGGTTTTGAGGCCCTCTTTCATTCTACACCAGGAATATCACCATCGAAGCCGCTAATTATGACTATCTTCGTATAATGTACTTCTTTATGGTGGAAAATACTTAAAGCCAACAGATTATATTGCATCATAATCTGCCACATTTCTCTTTGTCGAGTACTAGAAATCTTTGATGAAATTATAAGTACATAGGCAAAGAATTAATGAAGATATGTTGAAGGATATTCAAGTCCGCTACGGTATATTTTACAAGTTTAATATAATACTCTTGGATTATTTCTTCAAAAACAACCTCATATAACTCAAATAAACTCTATTTGGTTATTAGTGAGTTCAAATTAAAGCTCCATGCAAGAAACCTTATTTTAAAAAATAACTCTTTTGTGAATATGTGGAGATATGATTTTTTTTCTCAACTCCCCCTTTTTTCCACAATTACATCACACTTTCTTGTGCACGCTATAACACTTTTTTCATGCCTATATCATCATAAGAAAGATAGTCTTCCATTTAAAGGTGTATAAATATTTTTTAGAAAAAAATTAAATGTTTAATAAAATTGCAAGAACATGGGATCATTTGGCCGTCATAGCCAATAACTTGATTAGTGGTATAATAAGTACTCCTAGAAAGATAATGTGATAGTGATTTCAAGAGTTATACAGAAATCCGTGGCCACTCTTTCACCATTATAAGAAACTACCAAAAAAGGATTATAACTAACTAAGATGAAATGCTAACCAAGCAATTTAATATATTATTTTAACATACTCCAACAGAAACATATAAGAGGGACATACAACTAAAACCTCCCGAAATAACAAACAAACAACAAAACATGATGATTATTACAGTAATTCTGCTTAAAAGTTTTGAAGTGGCACTTCTTAAGAGCCGGAGAAGTACAATATGAGTTATTAGCATTAATTGTACTATTGATCCTTGGATAAAAAAAGAGAATCCCTTGATAATAACAGTTTGGTTAATAAGCTTGATTAGTATTTATGTTTACTTCAAGTTGAGATTAAGGTTGCTCTAATGATAACAACTTCAACATGCATTTTCACTAAGTACAAGATTTCACTCGTATCAAATTAAAGGCTCTTGATCTCTCTCTTACCTCCCCCCACCCCACCCCCACCAAAAACAAAAAGATAAAAACAACACACGACTTTCAGAAAATTTAATAAAGGCGTTTGGACATTATGTTGGAAATATTAACAATATCAATAAAAAATTAAATAAAAAGATAGAATCAACTTATCAGTTTAAATCGTTGTGTCGTGACAAGCTACTATCTTGAAAGCAATTTCAGCCCGATTCTAGTGCAAATCGTTAAGGCCGGTCATTTTCCAAGGTTTCACAGCTCTTCCAAACACGTGCACTTGTGTAGCTGAAAGTTTGAAGTTTGCGCAAAACCAATTGCCCAAAAACTAACTTGAGAAGAAGAAGAAATTTTACTTTTTTTCTCTATCTAAAGATGATCCAATAAGATCATATATATATAGCAAAACAGTTATCTTTTGTAATTAAGACCAACAAAGAGGACAATAATGTTAATGTATCATTGGACCATGCAGTGAAATCCGAGACAGTGGACAATTTGGTAAATGTCGCACACACTCAACTCTCAAATCTGAAACCTACACTTCTTTTTCTTCTTTTTTCCAATTGAAAACTCCACTTCTGCTCCGGATTTTTATTTACGTCTTGCTGTAATGCTGTTAGTGATTGAGGATCATTTTACAGCTTACCAAGAATGAATGCAATTAAATTTTAGGGTGTGTTTGGTAGGAAAGTGTTCAATTTCCCATGTTTTATTGGTCATAATATTTTAAAAATATTGCGGCAATGAAAGAGATGGGAGCACAAACGAAGTAGATTATATTTTTTTTCATCCTCACCATTTGATTTATAGTTGAAACATGAACTTCTCATGTTCTACTTTTTGGTATGTTATTATGACCAATTTTAGTGCTCGATCTTGGTTATGAGGTATGGATTGGATCATGATAAAGAAGGTTTGGTGGTTGTATAGTTTCTAACTGGAATGTCTACTACCTTAGAGATAGTTGGAATGATTAAGCGGTCCTTCTTGCGTCGTTATACATTTGATCTGATGACATAGAGTGACGCGTCAGTATATGAAACTCCTTATTCTAATTAGGATGAAGGATTGGGGCTAAAAGCAAACACGTATATGCGTGCTTAAGAAAATAAGTTCTTTAAAATTAAAAAATAACTCCATTAGTGAAAGTTGGAAAAACTAGTCTCATAAGCGGCATTTGATGCTTATTGTCAACCTTTCACCCCCAATACTCCATCCATGACCTCCCACCTCCCACATCCATCCCATGTCCCCACCCCACCCACCCCCTCCCAAATTCCCACCCTAAACCACTCTCTCGCACTACCATAGTACTGAGTACTCCACCCATGCCCCCACCCATCCAGCCAAAGCACCCCCACCCTCACACCATATTCACTCTCATAGTGTTGGTCTAAATAATATATATGTGTGTTATTCATGGAAAATCGTTCATTTTCTAGGAAGATATTTATCGTGAAAACATTTTTATTCGTTCCAAACGCACCCTTAATTATGTGATTACGTGTCAAATCTTCATGTCACTAGTTTGAGTGCATTTTTCTCTTTCATCTATTTGTTTTCAACCAATGTTTGCATGCCACTTGGGTTTTGAGGCCCTCTTTCATTCTACATCAGGAATATCACTATCGAAGCCGCTAATTATGACTCTCTTCGTATAATGTACTTTTTTATGGTGGAAAATACTTAAAGCCAACAGATTATATTGCATCATAATCTGCCACATTTCTCTTTGTCGAGTACTAGAAATCTTTGATGAAATTATAAGTACATTAGGCAAAGAATTAATGAAGATATGTTAAAGGATATTCAAGTCCGCTACGGTATATTTTACAAGTTTAATATAATACTCTTGGATTATTTCTTCAAAAACAACCTCATATAACTCAAATAAACTCTATTTAGTTATTAGTGAGTTCAAATTAAAGTTCCATGCAAGAAACCTTATTTTAAAAAATAACTCTTTTGTGAATATGTGGAGATATGATTTTTTATTCTCAACTCCCCCTTTTTTCAACAATTACATTTTGTGCACGCTATAACACTTTTTTCATGCCTATATCATCATAAGAAAGATAGTCTTCCATTTAAAGGTGTATAAATATTTTTTAGAAAAAAATTAAATGTTTAATAAAATTGCAAGAACATGGGATCATTTGGCCGTCATGGCCAATAACTTGATTAGTGGTATAATAAGTACTCCTAGGAAGATAATGTGATAGTGATTTCAAGAGTTATACAGAAATCTGTGGCCGCTCTTTCACCATTATAACAAACTACCAAAAAAGGATTATAACTAACTAAGATGAAATACTAACCAAGCAATTTAATATATTATTTTAACATACTCCAACAGAAACATATAAGAGGGACATACAACTAAAACTTTCCGAAATAACAAACAAACAACAAAACATGATGATTATTACAATAATTTTGCTTATAAGTTTTGAAGTGGCACTTCTTAAGAGCCGGAGAAGTACAATATGAGTTATTAGCATTAATTGTACTATTGATCCTTGAAAAAAAAAAGAGAATCCCTTGATAATAACCGTTTGGTTAATAAGCTTGATTAGTATTCATGTTTACTTCAAGTTGAGATTAAGGTTGCTCTAATGATAACAACTTCAACATGCATTTTCACTAAGTACAAGATTTCACTCGTATCAAATTAAAGGCTCTTGATCTCTCTCTTACCTCCCCCCACCCCACCCCCACCAAAAATAAAAAGATAAAAACAACACACGACTTTCAGAAAATTTAATAAAGGCGTTTGGACATTATGTTGGAAATATTAACAATATCAATAAAAAATTAAATAAAAAGATAGAATCAACTTATCAGTTTAAATCGTTGTGTCATGACAAGCTACTATCTTGAAAGCAATTTCAGCCCGACTCTAGTGCAAATCGTTAAGGCCGGTCATTTTCCAAGGTTTCACAGCTCTTCCAAACACGTGCACTTGTGTAGCTGAAAGTTTGAAGTTATCACAAAACCAATTACCCAAAAACTAACTTGAGAAGAAGAAGAAATTTTACTTTTTTTCTCTATCTAAAGATGATCCAATAAGATCATATATATATAGCAAAACAGTTATCTTTTGTAATTAAGACCAACAAAGAGGACAATAATGTTAATGTATCATTGGACCATGCAGTGAAATCCGAGACAGTGGACAATTTGGTAAATATCGCACACACTCAACTCTCAAATTTGAAACCTACACTTCTTTTTCTTCTTTTTTCCAATTGAAAACTCCACTTCTGCTCCGGATTTTTATTTACGTCTTACTGTAATGCTGTTAGTGATTGAGGATCGTTTTACATCTTACCAAGAATGAATGCAATTAAATTTTAGGGTGTGTTTGGTAGGAAAGTGTTCAATTTCCCATGTTTTATTGGTCACAATATTTTAAAAATATTGCGGCAATGAAAGAGATGGGAGCACAAACGAAGTAGATTATATTTTTTTCATCCTCACCATTTGATTTATAGTTGAAACATGAACTTCTCATGTTCTACTTTTTGGTATGTAATTATGACCAATTTTAGTGCTCGATCTTGGTTATGAGGTATGGATTGGATCATGATAAAGAAGGTTTGGTGGTTGTATAGTTTCTAACTGGAATGTCTACTACTTTAGAGATAGTTGGAATGATTAAGCGGTCCTTCTTGCGTCGTTATACATTTGATCTGATGACATAGAGTGACGCGTCAGTATATGAAACTCCTTATTCTAATTAGGATGAAGGATTGGGGCTAAAAGCAAACACGTATATGCGTGCTTAAGAAAATAAGTTCTTTAAAATTAAAAAAATAACTCCATTAGTGAAAGTTGGAAAAACTAGTCTCATAAGCGGCATTTGATGCTTATTGTCAACCTTTCTCCCCCAATACTCCATCCATGACCTCCCACCTCCCACCTCCCACATCCATCCCATGTCCCCACCCCACCCACCCCCTACCAAATTCCCACCCTAAACCACTCTCTCGCACTACCATAGTACTGAGTACTCCACCCATGCCCCCACCCATCCAGCCAAAGCACCCCCACCCTCACACCATATTAACCCTCATAGTGTTGGTTTAAATAATATATATGTGTGTTATTCATGGAAAATCATTCATTTTCTAGGAAGATATTTATCGTGAAAACATTTTTATTCGTTCCAAACGCACCCTTAATTATGTGATTACGTGTCAAATCTTCATGTCACTAGTTTGAGTGGATTTTTGTCTTTCATCTATTTGTTTTCAACCAATGTTTGCATGCCACTTGGGTTTTGAGGCCCTCTTTCATTCTACACCAGGAATATCACTATCGAAGCCGCTAATTATGACTATCTTCGTATAATGTACTTCTTTATGGTGGAAAATACTTAAAGCCAACAGATTATATTGCATCATAATCTGCCACATTTCTCTTTGTCGAGTACTAGAAATCTTTGATGAAATTATAAGTACATAGGCAAAGAATTAATGAAGATATGTTGAAGGATATTCAAGTCCGCTACAGTATATTTTACAAGTTTAATATAATACTCTTGGATTATTTCTTCAAAAACAACCTTATATAACTCAAATAAACTCTATTTAGTTATTAGTGAGTTCAAATTAAAGCTCCATGCAAGAAAACTTATTTTAAAAAATAACTCTTTTGTGAATATGTGGAGATATGATTTTTTTTTCTCAACTTCCCCTTTTTTCCACAATTACATCACACTTTCTTGTGCACGCTATAACACTTTTTTCATGCCTATATCATCATAAGAAAGATAGTCTTCCATTTAAAGGTGTATAAATATTTTTTAGAAAAAAATTAAATATTTAATAAAATTGCAAGAACATGGGATCATTTGGCCGTCATGGCCAATAACTTGATTAGTGGTATAATAAGTACTCCTAGGAAGATAATGTGATAGTGATTTCAAGAGTTATACAGAAATCCGTGGCCACTCTTTCACCATTATAACAAACTACCAAAAAAGGATTATAACTAACTAAGATGAAATGCTAACCAAGCAATTTAATATATTATTTTAGCATACTCCAACAGAAACATATAAGAGGGACATACAACAAAAACCTCCCGAAATAACAAACAAACAACAAAACATGATGATTATTACAGTAATTCTGCTTATAAGTTTTGAAGTGGCACTTCTTAAGAGCTGGAGAAGTACAATATGAGTTATTAGCATTAATTGTACTATTGATCCTTGAAAAAAAAAAAGAGAATCCCTTGATAATAACCGTTTGGTTAATAAGCTTGATTAGTATTCATGATTACTTCAAGTTGAGATTAAGGTTGCTCTAATGATAACAACTTCAACATGCATTTTCACTAAGTACAAGATTTCACTCGTATCAAATTAAAGGCTCTTGATCTCTCTCTTACCTCCCCCCACCCCACCCCCACCAAAAACAAAAAGATAAAAACAACACACGACTTTCAGAAAATTTAATAAAGGCGTTTGGACATTATGTTGGAAATATTAACAATATCAATAAAAAATTAAATAAAAATATAGAATCAACTTATCAGTTTAAATCGTTGTGTCGTGACAAGCTACTATCTTGAAAGCAATTTCAGCCCGATTCTAGTGCAAATCGTTAAGGCCGGTCATTTTCCAAGGTTTCACAGCTCTTCCAAACACGTGCACTTGTGTAGCTGAAAGTTTGAAGTTTGCACAAAACCAATTGCCCATAAACTAACTTGAGAAGAAGAAGAAATTTTACTTTTTTTTCTCTATCTAAAGATGATCCAATAAGATCATATATATATAGCAAAACAGTTATCTTTTGTAATTAAGGCCATAAAGACAATTGTAATAAAGGCATTAAAGACAATTATAATGAAGGTCATACAAGCTCATAAAACATATAATCAATCATGCTTTTCACCAAAATTAATACTCTCTTCGGATAAAAAGAGTGTTCACCTAATATTTTTTCCTTGAGTTAAAAAGAGTTACCAAATCAAGAAACAATTAACATCATTTTTTCAGAGTTGTCAATATTAAGTGTTATTTGATTAAATCTCAATACTTATTTAATTAGGGGTAGTTTAGTCAAATTACTTTTTTTTTGTCTAGTAGGTAGTATTTTCTTAAATGGTGTGCAAATAGGTAAGTGGACACTATTTTTTATCCGGAGGGAGTAGTAGTAAATCTCAAAGATAATTCTTATTCTTTATTTGAGAATATATATATATATATATATATACACATTATTGAGTGTATTTGAAGAAAAAAATAAGTATTTGAAATTAAATTGAAAAAAGGTATTTGAATGTTAAAGTTGTAGTTGACATGCATTTCACTTGAAAATATATTGAAGTTTTGTGAGATAAATTCTTTCTTACTTAGAAAATTTTGGTCTTTTTTTAATTGACACAATACATAACCAAACAGGTTTTTGAATAAAATGATTTTGAAAAAAGCAAAAATACAAATTATGTCCAAAGGGCCCTTAGATAGAGAAGAAAAAGAAAGGTTCAAACTGATGGAGAAGTAAATTGTAAGTATTTATTATTTAGCCATTATTTTCATTCTGGTAGAAGTAGTATGTCAGCCACCCTTTTGCCAGTTAGCATAAGATTGTGAATCGGAAACGAAGATATTGGCTCTGAAAATACTTTCCATGGCTTATGAGATTTTCGTTCCATGCCAAGGACTTTGGCTTCTTGTGTTACTGTATTTGCGAGTCAATAAGTCATTCTGTCTAATATGGTATATTAGTCTTAGCGTACGTGCGTTGCACGCGTATATCGCGTCAATAAATAAAAAATATATAAAAAAGAATAAATTATTCAAAAATAGTAATTTGTGTTTAAATAAATGCAATATTTGTTTAAATGATGAAAACAAATGCAACATGACATATCTATATATTATGTTGTATCGCATCTGACATCTCTTTATATTCTTGATATATTTTCTTCCATCGCTTTGACTACTTTGCGTTTAAGACTGAAACTCAATCTCTGTCATACTAAGATCAATTAAAGATTAATAAAAAATTGTTTGCGAGAAGATTAAATTATGTGAAATATCAATTGCCATTAGAATAAATATAACACTCATTTAAATGGTAAAGATAAATATTACTACATAGATGCAATAGTTGGAAAAAATGAAAGCCTTCAAAATCTGCAGACAAATAACAATTAAGTCAGTTATATAGTATTTGGAATTGTACGTATTTTACGGTATGAAATAATATGTTATGTAGTTGCATCTCACCTAATATCCTTTCATAGATGATGTTTTGGTGTAAGTTCATTTTTGTCACTTCAATTTGGCCTGTAATGACCAATTTCTTGTTGATGAAATTGAATATTCATCTTAAGTTTAGTATATCGTTAGTCGTATAAGAAAACATATTGTTGAAACTATGAAGTCCAACATTAAAAAAATTGTGACGTTATCTTCAAAACCAATTTATATACGGAAAGGACTCAGTACAATTGTAACCTCTTTTCTTTCATCTTTCCCATCACAACACACTGCAAAAGAACAATCATATATCAACATTAAACATGTTAAAAATATAATTAAGCAAACAAAATGTGCTCTTCTAACAAATCACACAATCAACATGGTATTAAAACAGACTGTCGTCCATTAATTATGAAAAAGATGTTTCACATATGTGATTCATGTAAGAGAATCAAAAAAAATAAGTGTATTTTCTAACAACATAAAACATTTAGTTATAGATGAGGTGGTTACACAATTTAACAAACAAACATGGATGAATATTATCACAAATTAACCATGCATGAATTTAAGTTCAACAACAACATAATCAATGTAATCCCAAAAATGAAGTCAGGAGACGATAGAGTATACGCAGACCTTACACCTATCTTGTGAGGCGGAGAGGTTGTTTCCGATCAGGGATGAATTTAAGTTCAAAGACGTAAAATTAAGGAAAAATAAAGAGAAAAAGAGCTTCATATATACCTTCGAAAAATCGACCAAAATAATTAAGTCAATTGAAGAAAAAGCGTTGATCATGAGGATATAATCCGTATATATAAGCTATTGATGAATGGAACTTCTTAACCTTTTTGAATTAGAAGATAATATATAATTGAAACCAATAACATAAACGAAGTTGAACTCCTATTTTTGAGTGGTTTGTGTCTCTGTACGTATATGTAATGGAGTTAATTACATGCCTACTCACCCACAATTTTCCTTTTAAGAAAAAATAAAATGTTTCATTAAGACTAGAACTTTGAATACAAGTTGCATTAGCTACTTACCATTGACAGTGGACGTACTTTTGGCCACAAACTCAGAAAAATTAGGAATTCAATTTTAATTCTTTAAGTAAATTTTAATAGGAAAGTCAATCAAAAAATCTACATTTATTGATATAGGATTAGTGTCTTCCTTGGTTTTCCTCCTATGGCTAAATTATAATAGGGAAGTCAATCAAAAAATCTATCTTTATTGATATAGGGTTAGTGTCTTCCTTGATTTTACTTCTATGGCAGTTATTATTTTATCAAAAATAATGATAATTTTTTTTTTACTTTTTAAAAAAATATTTTTCAAAGTAAAAAATGACTCCAAAAAATGATGGGGTTTTACTTTTCCAAAAATAAAATAAGTGAAATATTATAAAGATATTAAGTTATAATTAAGAGATTCAATATTTTGTTTAGTTTCAACGTTGGATTTCTTAATATTATTAATTTTCCATGACTTATGAAGACTGCTGCTTAGCCAAAAAGAAATTAACCACAAAATTCTAACCCTAAAAGGAAGGCAAATTAATCAATTTTCTAGGAAAGAAACACAACGGTAAGATTTTGCATAAAACTCAGAAGTCCTACGCCTAAAAAGAGCACATAAGAATCCAGAATATTCAAATATACTGATCACTGATCAAGATCATATAAAGCCCGGTATTACCAAAAAGGATAGTCGTGATGTCCCTTCATGGCCGGCGTTTTCAGTATGGAGCCGAAGGCGAGGGTTTCCAGCAGGCCCCCTTCTCTGGATGTTAAAGTGGACCGGTCTAACGGATGAACCGGAGGGTAGGGAGGTTGGGTAGGGCCCGCTCACTTATAGTTTTTGGCTAAATATTAGGAAAATTATTAAATTTAGTTGGTTTTGAAGTCCTAAATATTAAAAAAAATAATTAAAATTATTAGTTACAATTTTGTCTAATGTAATTTTTAAAGAGTAAGAAAACGAATGACATTTCACTAAGGGTCTTTGTGATCGTAATGTATTTTTTTCTCAAGCTGAAAATTGCATACCCTGCAAACCACGGCTTGATGAGGATTCAAGAGAATTTGCCTTGATTGATTATCTAAAAAGCATTAAACATGTCACAATTAATACCAAAATAATTATCATAATTGATAATAAAAATATTGAACCTGTCATAAGTAATTATAAAATAATGATTATAATCGATCTCTTTGAATAACTGAAACTTAACGATTGCATATCTCACCTATTAGTATAAAAAAGACTCTTCCATAATAAAATTGGACAAATACAATTCTTTTTAGAAAGATTAAAATATAAAAATATAAAATAGATTTTAAAAGTAGGTTGAACTAACCTACCTTGATGACTTGATGAGGATTCAAGAGAATTTGCATTGATTAACTGATTTAAAAAGCATCAAACTTGTCACAATTAATACAGAATAATTATCATAATTGATAGTATGAAAAAGATTACGCAACTGGTAATATCATTATTTCAACAAAACAAATCAGTTCATTGCTTTTGAAACTTTTTTAAAAAAATAATAATACGAAGAGTAGCGTCAGAACTTCAAAGAAAGAGAGACTAAAATTATGTGAGAACAATAATTTAGTGGGAGTTGCGGACTCCTAAAATATATAATATTGCTAAATAATAGGGTTTAGTTGGAGTCTTGACGTTAAAATGGTTTTGAGTTTGAGTTATATTAGGAAGCTTAAATTTCCACGAGTTTAATTATGGAATTTAACTTATATTTGTCTAAGTAAGAAAAGATTCCAAAAATAATTAATTATTTAATAAATTGATGAAAATAGTAAATGACAATTTTGTCAATTGCAAAATATTTTAATGAATGACAAAAAGTTCAATTAATATTTCTAAGGCCCTTCGTGTACCCAAGATGTGATTAGACCATTACATTACCTTACTGCTCCAACGCAAAGTGCTTGCGAAACTCCATTAAACAACAACAACAACAACAACATACTCAGTGAAGTCCCACAACGTGGGGTCTGGGGAGGGAGAGTGTACGCAAACTTTACATCTATCTTAGTAAGTAGAGAGGTTGTTTTCAAAAGACCATCGACTCAAGACAAAGCATAGGCACAAGCAAAGCAAGAGAAACTCCATTAAACAAAATAATTTATCTATAATCCCTTCATTAAAAGACTCCATAATAGACAAATTATCATTTTACTATATTCTTCAAATTATTATTTAATTATTTATTTTTTTGAGTCCTTTTTTAACTTTAGTAAATACAAATTTAATTTCATAATTAAACTTATGGAAAATTTCCATTAGAAAACTGAAGCCGATTCACAATTGGCATCCAAAAGTTACACGCAATTTTTGTTGGTTGCTATTGTAAAGCATTACGGAAAGTAAATAAATATTACAAGTGTTCGAAAGGATAAACAAATAGCCAATCTTCAAAACTACCGTAAAGTTGTTGAGTCTTGAATCTCGATGACCTGAAATCAAGAAACACTAAATCTGGATGGTTACAACTGTGTGCTGAGTCGAGTGATTGCACTCTGTCTTTAAGACAAGATTGCCCCGTGTATATGCTTTTACGTTAGCGGGCAATAGTCTCTCAAGATAAAACAATACTTTAATCTCAACACTACAAAGCAAATAGGTTGAGTCTAACGAAGAAAATAAATACGAATCGACTTGCTGAAGAAGGAAAAGGAAGGAAGAGTTTCTGTTTTCGTCCAACGTTATTGGAGTGACTTTCTCTTCTATTTTGTCTCTGTGTATATAGTGTGTCTATGTTGTGTATATCTTGTGTATATGTGTGTGTTTGCTCACTATTTTTCGTCACTGTTTTGTGCTGCTATTTTTGTGTATGTTCTCTGCAACACAATTGAGCCAAAAGGCATCAATATATAGCATGGAGGAGGGACTCCTCAACTGCCACAAGCATGGCTGTTAATAGTCATTAGAAGGGCTGTTAATGGTTATTAGGAAAGCTGATAATGGCAGGTTTAATGCCATTAGTGAGGCTGTTCATGGTCATTGAAGGAGGGATGTTTATGGAGCAGTTAACAGCCAAGTAATGGCTGGTTAATGCTCCAAAAAACAACCCAAACGGTTTCTGCCTTCCGTCATTCCCAAAATCAACTTTCCGAAACTCTAGGGACCAAACTGTAAATATTAAGCAATTTGGGGTCCAAAAATATAATATCAGAAAGTCCCCACAGCCCACGACCCGTGACCCGAGGCCGAGCCCGGACCGATCGGGACGGGCGAACGGCTGTTGCGCGCGTGTGGGCTTAACCTTGAACACAAACACATCTAGGTCCTCCCTCCTTTAAACACATGGGATACCCCTTGGGGTCCCAAACCCTTAACCACTTTAGAGACTTATAAAGAGAGCAATTCTTCCTTTTTCCACCAATGTGGTAGATTTGTCCCACACCATATTTTCATGCCTAAAACACCTTACTTCGTGGATCAATATCTCTTTCATTTCTCAATGCAATTTGACGATTCTTGGCCCTACGGTCATCTACTCACTTAGTAGATTATGCATGTGTGAAGAGACAAAGCCTCCAACATATGGAACACTAGTGTTTAATTCATTAAACATGGGTGGACGCACCTCCCCGCCAAAGGCAAATTTCCAACAATCCCCTCTATGAAAGAGAGATTTTGGTGCACACACAAGGTGTCTACTTTCAGCAATCTTTCAGCGAAAAGATATTGCATCAAGAGAGGTAGCTTCGATTTGAACCTTCCCTAGTTGAATACCACCGGACTTACTGCGCGGTGAACGTGATTTCTTGAACCGTCAGTGTTTAGTGTAAGCCAAGACAATGATACCAACACAATAAGTCTCTTTATTCATTTTTATTCTTATTGTTTTGTCCGTTGTGGCAGTGGACACACTTGGATTCTTAAGTGCGTTCATTTGAGGCAGCCTTCCTCGCACTTAAATAGGTGATCTCCTACAAGGTATCCTGCTATACCCCACTTCACAAGTGTTAGGAATCATTAAAAGTTTCCCCAACCTTAACCTCAACCGTTTGAGGATCTTTTAAAGGTTTGGAAGCTTAACCTTTACCCACCATACAAGTAGCACTTTAATGTCTATCGCGGGAACAACTTTGGATTCATGTTTCTCTACATAAATCATCATCCGAGGTGCTCTTGCTTCCACCGAAGCGCTCAACTGAACCTTTTGCAGCTTAGTTTTCCCATTGAACCAAATTCTTGGAATCTCCAATCAGTATGGTTGGGTTACCACTGCAATGGTTCGTATTGTTTGGGTTTTAAGCCCATTCCCCTAGACAGGCAAAACACTTGATCTCCGGGTAGTCCCTTAGTTAGTAAAACAAGGAACTAACACCCGTGATGATCAACTGTCATACGGTCTTATGTCTATGACAGATCCTGACAGATATGTCCAGACGCCGTCATCCGTGTCCTTCGTGAAGCCGACCGGCTAGCCACAGTGTACAACTGCTGAAGGCACAGGTTCCTCCCAATAAGGGACGTCCTCTAAGGATTCGTGAAGTCACTCAACTTATTTTATGCTTTGTATAAAGCGATAAACTCCGATTCCATAATGAATCGGCCGATGCAAGTTTTCTTAGAGGTTTTTTCAAGACCCACCATACACATTTACTTGTGGCTTTGGTGTTTTTCATATCTGATGTCCAGTTTGCATCATTATGTTCTCCCAGAACCGCTGAACATCCAGAATACTATAATCCGTAGATAAGTGAATAATTCAGATATCGTCATATCCGACTTAACGTCTTCTATTAATCATTTATTAAGATCATCAGTGAACCTTAGTTCAACTGATCTGTTTGTAGGCCGATACCAGGTCGGTTGTAGTGTGTACAATACATTGAACCACACGTGACCTGTGCCTATCGCTCCTTGTATATGGGTGCACCATGATTTCAATCAGTTATATGATTCATATCCATTGGTGGCTTCAACGAGACTGTCAACTATCGACCAGTCCGTTAGATGTCTTAGAAATCCAATTCCTAAGATGTCATCTATGATACCCATATCTTCATATGGAGACTTTGTTTCAATATGACTTCCATTCTTAGACTGTTGGTTTTCCAACTGTTGGCTTTCTAACTTCAGAGTCAATATTTATGTGGTCAGATTCATTATTTCTGTTTTATCTGAAACTTCCAGGACCAAAATGTAAATATTTCAGGGACCAAAATTAAAGTTCAGGAAGAAGCCCAACAGTCCAGCAAACCAACTCTGATTCTCCCCTTCCAACTCTCCGGTTAGGAAGACTGTTTCAACATCCATTCCACGCAAGACTGCAATGGCCCTGGATGTGAAGCTACTCACAGGGGAGCACATTTTACAACCTAAAGGTTCTTTTTCCGGAGGAAGATCAACCATTACACAAGTATGGTTCTATATGATGAAATCTATTTCTCTCTTTAGCTTCTTTCCAAAGCAGCGCTTCTGGAGATGACAATTATTTGTCAATTGTTCATGGTTCATTCTCAACCATACAAGCTAGAAGGCCTGAAACAAGTCTTTGTCCCCTTTTTGCTCCATCTCGGTTCAACATCTAGAATTCCTGAGTTCTGGAGATCTGGAATATTAAGTTCCAGATAACCAGCAACTTTCGAGTCCTGTAGATACGGAACGTCTAGTTCTGGACAGTCAGGCCCTCGCGGGGTTCTTTTTAACCTTGAGCAATTACTTCTTTTTCCTTTTCAAGGAAAGTTATCTTCAAAGAATTCAACATTCTTTGACACCAAGAGGCGATAAGCACTACTGTTATTTGCAGATCCAGTGGATATGCAATCTACATTCTTAGGTACAACTTAACCTATTTCGATATTCCAACTTTTACCAAGCCACCCCACATCACAACATTTGTATGTGAGATCCTTTCAATGTTTCACACAGAGAGTAATCCTTATCCTTATGCGTATTTCTGTTGAGAATCGCATTAGCGGTAAGGATCGCCTTGCCCCACATAATTTGGGCGTATGACTTTGCGCTTGGCTAACACCATTGGACTGAGGTGAGTAATGAACAGTCGTTTAATGAACGATGCTTCACATTCTTCCCCTCTATCACTACGAATTCCTCAATCCGTAGGCTTAGTTGATTTTCAACTTCTACTTTGTAGCGCTTATCCGCTTCAACAACTTCATCTTTGCTTTTCAACAAACAAAGGATTCCATACGTTGTACCCTCATCAATGAAGGTCATAAAGTACTTGTCTCCCCCCTCTATTTTGTATAAACTTTTAATCACCCATAAAGGTGTGACTAAGTTCTAGAGAAGCGGTGCTTCTTTCGCTATTCCTTTGACGGAATTTGGAAAGGTGATTTTGCCTCTTCGCCTACCTCACATTCATTTTGAGGGTTTATGTCAAAAGAAGGCAACAATCTCAACTTCGCTAACTTTTGAATGACTTTCTATTTAACGTATCTTAAACTATGATGTCATAGATGCACGGATTACAAATATATCATTCATATGGCTACATATATACTATACCATTCTTAGTTATTATAGACCTGTTGGACTAGTCGCAAACCAGCTTGACCAACAGCGTCCCTTAACCAAGTTTTGGGATATGTATCACCTCATCCGAGAGTGATCACATTCCCTGAAGTCCTATTGAGGACAACCTCTCCAACCCCTTCTACTTTAGAGGTGGCGTTGCTTCACATGAACAACCTCTTGCCCGTGGTTAGGGCGTAACCGCTTCATATGTGACCTGGAAACTCTGGCCCACCAAACTAGGTGTCCATTACTTTTCCTATGAAATGAATTCTGGCCCCACTCCAGTCGCCCGTAGGCTTTGTATGACTGAGTGTCCAATATCATCATATCAAAGGAAATTTGGCCCACTCCAGTCGCCCGGAAGCTTTGTATGACTGAGTGTCTAATATCATCCTATCAAAGGAATTTTGGCCCACTCCAGTCGCCCAGAGGCTTTGTAGAACTGAGTGTCCAATATCATCCTATGAAGGATCTTCTGCCAAATAGTGTGACTAGTGTGACTTTGCGTCCCTTACTGCTCCAACGCAAAGTGCTTGCGAAACTCCATTAAACAACAACAACAACATACTCAGTGAAGTCCCACAACGTGGGGTCTGGGAGGGAGAGTGTACGCAAACTTTACCTCTATCTTAGTAAGTAGAGAGGCTGTTTTCAAAAAACCATCGGCTCAAGACAAAGCATAGACACAAGCAAAGCAAGAAAAACTCCATTAAACAAAATAATTTATCTCTAATCCCTTCATTAAAAGACTCCATAATAGACAAAATTATCATTTTACTATATTCTTCAAATTATTATTTAATTATTTATTTTTTTGAGTTCTTTTTTAACTTTAGTAAATACAAATTTAATTTCATAATTAAACTTATGGAAAATTTCCATTAGAAAACTGAAGCCGATTCCCAATTGGCATCCAAAAGTTACACGCAATTTTTGTTGGTTGCTATTGTAAAGCATTACGGAAAGTAAATAAATATTACAAGTGTTCGAAAGGATAAACAAATAGCCAATCTTCAAAACTGCCGTAAAGTTGTTGAGTCTTGAATCTCGATGACCTGAAATCAAGAAACACTAAATCCGGATGGTTACAACTGTGTGCTGAGTCGAGTGATTGCACTCTGTCTTTAAGACAAGATTGCCCCGTGTATATGCTTTTACATTAGCGGGCAATAGTCTCTCAAGATAAACAATACTTTAATCTCAACACTACAAAGCAAATAGGTTGAGTCTGACGAAGAAAACAAATACGAATCGACTTGCTGAAGAAGGAAAAGGAAGGAAGAGTTTCTGTTTTCGTCCAACGTTATTGGACTGACTTTCTCTTCTATTTTGTCTCTGTGTATATAGTGTGTCTCTGTTGTGTATATCTTGTGTATATGTGTGTGTTTGCTCACTATTTTTCATCACTATTTTGTGCTGCTATTTTCGTGTATGTTCTCTGCAACACAATTGAGCCAAAAGGCATCAATATATAGCATGGATGAGGGACTCCTCAACTGCCACAAGCATGGCTGTTAATAGTCATTAGAAGGGTTGTTAATGGTTATTAGGGAGGCTGATAATGGCAGGTTTAATGCCATTAGTGAGGCTGTTCATGATCATTGAAGGAGGGATGTTTATGGAGCAGTTAACAGCCAAGTAATGGCTGGTTAATGCTCCAAAAAACAACCCAAACGGTTTCTGCCTTCCGTCATTCCCAAAATCAACTTTTCAGAAACTCTAGGGACCAAAAAGATAATATCAGAAAGTCCCTACAGCCCACAACCCACAACCCACAACCGAGCCCGGACGAGCAGGTGGCGGAGGCGCGCCTGTGGGCTTAGCCTTCAGTACAAGCACATCTAGGTCTTCCCTCCTTTAAACACATGGGATAACCTTTAGGGTCCCAAACCCTTAACCACTTTAGAGACTTATAAAGAGAGCAATTCTTCCTTTTTCCACCGATGTGGTAGATTTGTCCCACACCATATTTCCATGCCTCAAACACCTTACTTCGTGGACCAATATCTCTTTCATTTCTCAACGAAATTTGACGATTCTTGGCCCTACGATCATATACTCACTTAGTAGATTATGTATGTGTGAAGAGACAAAGCCTCCAACATGCGGAACACTAGTGTTTAATTCATTAAACATGGGGTGGACGCACCTCCCCGCCAAAGACAAATTTCCAACAATTTTTAGGAATAAAATATGCAATTGGATGGCATTAGATATACATGTAAAGTTGATTTAGGAATAAAATATGCAATTGCATGGCATTATATATAAAATAAATATTTTGCATTTCATAGTAAAAGGGGGAAAGTAAATTATTTACAATGCAAGAAGTATTTTTTTATGAAAGTCATTTTAAGTTGCACATCGAATAGAAACAAAACTTTATTTGTATGATTAATAATGCGAATAAATGACCAAGTTATTTTGAAAGTTTAAACATGCTTGACGCATCTAAAATAAATAAACTAGCGGCGGATTTCCAATTTTAAACTATCCTTTCTAGTTATCAGTTCTAGGCCTAATTCTTCTAAATATTCAAACAATCACACAAGCAAAGTAATTAAATTACAATAGAAAATAAAACGAAGGCAGAATTTAAAAGAAATTAAATTGTAATGGCTAAGGCGATGGGAATGTCATCCCTTGGCTTTGGGCACAAGTCCAGCAATCTTATTCCCTTCCGTCTCTGTAGGGCACCACTTTGCTATCACATATTGTTTAAATATTTCCTCGCAAAATGTAAAAAAGAAAAGATAATTAGAAATAAATAAATGCAAGTAAAAACATTCGGATCCATATAAAACAATAAAAGTTTTGATTACGGAAGTCTCAAACTTATGTTTTTTAAGCAAAAGAAATTACATTCATGTCGTAGCTGCGAACTAGAGACATTGTCAGTCAATCTAGTCGCCTCGCCAACGTATGTTAGTTTCTCGTATGTGATTTTATTATAAGTCTCATCATCGCCCTTTTTCCGAAGGAAAGCAAACCGAGGGGCAACCTTTCCGGAAGGGACATGGCCTCAAATTAATTATTCTCATCGGCCAAAGTGTAGTATCATTCAAATTAGTAAAATTTTCAGAAATATTGCAGTTGTCCGAGGCAGTCTTAAAGCAGTTGTTTTTAGCCTAGAAAACAGCAGCAATTGGGTTAAAAAAAATACAGCAGCAGTGGGCTTGAAAACACAGAAGCAGTGGGCTTGAAAACACAGTAGTGGGCTGTCCAAAATAGTCTTAAAGCAACAGTTTTCAGCCAAGAAACCAGCAGTAGTTTGGCTGAAAAATCACAGCAAATGATTCACCCAAATCTGCATAATGCGCAGCAACGTATAGCAGCAAAGTGACGAGAAATAGCAGCAGGAAAGCATGTATTTTTATCATAAAGTGTAGCATTTTTTAGCTCCCAAAAGGCAGCAGCAACCAAATGCAAAAAAAGATAGCAATAGCGTGCCATAATATAACAGCCCGACTGGTCAAAATTCACCAGCAAATAACTAAAGTGCAACAGCTCGAGAACATTGACAAATAGAGAATTCCCATCAAGTAATGCAAAGAAAGGAGGGGTGAAGAAGTTAATATAGAGTCAAGAATAAATAACGAGACATCAGTCGCATCAATATAGCAGCAAGACAGAGAATGCTATGCCAACAACTTGATCAAAATATGGCAACAATTATTTCATCAAGTGCAGTATCTGTTCAGGAGCATATCAGTGTCTCAAGAGGTGGTAGCTGTTTTATCCCAGGAAAGGGCATCAAATCATTAAATTGAACCACCAAAGCGCAGAAAACAACACTTGAATGAACAACAATTTTTCCTTAAAACTCAGCAGAGATAGGCATTGAAAGGAATCAACAAATTTACTCAAAAGGTGGCATTTTTAGTCTCAAAGATGTAGCAACCATTCAGCCAAAGTGCAGCAACAAATCATTTCATCAGATAACCAACTTAGAGCAACCAATTGCCTCAACAACGTAACTTATTCCAAACTTAAAATGCAGAACGTATTTGCACTAACGCACAGCAGACCAACAGCCCATTCAACATAACATGGGAGCTTAATAAGAGCAAAATGTGCAACAAAGTGGCAAGATAAATAGTAGGGCGGTATCAGCCTTAGAGTGCAACAACATTCATCAACAACAAATCAAGGAACAATAGCAACAATGATGGCAAGGTAGCGGAAGGTAACAATAAGCAAGTAGCAACAAAGCGATATCTCACAATTTGAAAGATCTCTCCTATTCTCAAGTGATTCGTAGAAGCTTGATCTCAAGACTGGCCCTAAACATGTTAATCCACTTGAAACATAAATAAACAGGTTCAAACCATAACAACAGATTGTAATCAAGCACATAAACATATAAAGAAACACAAAGGAACTGATAGGAGTTTACTGACTTCGAATTTTGGACTCGGCCCCGACCCGAGAATGGACTCAACATCGAAACCATGATTTTGAGGGCTCAGATTCGCTGTTTTGGAACAAGCAAGAGAGAATGCAACACACGCCATGGTTGCGTACACCGGTTTGCAAATTGATACCATACCGGGTCACCCCGCCAATATACGGGTCAGACATTCTCAAAGCAGTTATAGACGCATCCCATTTGAAGGACAAGAATTAAAGACCAGCCATTTGAAAAGAAATTAGTGCAATTCTTTAGGTAATGCAGTAAAGGCAAATTATCATCACAACCGTTTTTGATTTTTTACCCGACCCGGACACAGATTCGACCCGACCCGAATCGACAGCACGAAACAACCCAAAAACAACGAAGAACAAAAGGGATTTTCTCGATCAAAATCCGAGAAAACCCGACCCGAATCGACAGCCCGAAATAGCCCAGAAACAATGAAGAAATAAAAGGGATTTTCGAATTGAAATGAGGAACCAAAAAGAGTATTTTATAGCAAGAAAATTAAGAACAAATCAACCCCTTTTCTTTGTTTTTCTGGACTATTTTTCGACCAAAAGAAAAACCCAACCCTTTCGATTCATTTTTTGACCCGAAAAGCCCCTTTTTCGATTTCTTGTTTTAAAACTCCGACTCACAAAAGACCCGACAAAGACCCCCAAAACCGATCGGATTTCGGGGTTATCGGTGTCGGCGATGTCGGCGAGCTTTAGGGGAAGCAGGGTATGGGGCTGGTCGGGTTTTTAGGGAAGTGGGGTGTAGGTCGCGCAGGTGAGAGAGAAAGAGGTCGATGGTGGAGGGGACGTAATGTCAGGGTGGTGGTCGAGCGGCGGGTCGAAGGATTTCGAGTGGGCAATGGCCAAAAGGGCCACTGGTTTTCTTGAAAAAGAAAAGGGTGTGCGCGGCTGATTTTCAAAAATGAGAGAGGCCTCCTACGTTTTAGGGTTAGGGGAATAAAAAGGGAATAGGTCTTGGGTTGGACTGGCGGGTTGGCCGATTGGGCCTGTGTTTGGTGGGTTGCGGATTGGGCAAAAATGGGGTTTGTTTGGGTTGATTCTTTTTTTTTTTTGGGTTGATTTTTGGGGTTGGTAGAATGTTTTGTGTGAGGGGAAATACAAGTTTATCATTTACCTTTACATTAAAACACATCTATGAAAGAGCCCGGGTCCTCGTAAACTTAGAGCAAATGCTTTGGCATACTCGTATCGCCGAAAAGGATTTTGCACTCTAACAATTATAATGGACGATGCGTTTTAATTTAGACGTGTATTTAAAATTTTGGGAAACATTTTAATTTAGTCATTTGTAATGCATGATGCCAAAAAGAAGGTAGTAATGAAGCATGGGCGAGCAAGGTACGAACAATATTATTTATGGAACAATTTTTTCTCTCGGTCTTTTCATTTTGTGATGACATATGTGGACAAGAAAATAGAAAAGATATGTCATTAGTGTCACAAAACTCTCGAAACAACCCATTCATATTCCCTGCCATTATCACATTGAATATTTTAAATTTTCCGTTTGAATTGGGTACAAACGAATGCTCTATATTTTAAGAAGGTGGAAAAAAACCTGAGATTTTTTGGATAAAGGAAAGGTTCACAAAAAATTAGAATAATCATCCAAAAAAGACATAATAACGATGGCCCAAAGAATTTAAAATGGGAGATGTCCATAAATCATTATGAATAATGTCAAAAGACATCGACATACTAGAAGTAGAGGCTACAAACGGTAATCTAACATGTTTCCCTAGAGGACAAGAAGGACAAATATGAGTACTACACGTACTCTTACAATCAATAAAAAAAAAATTAAGAGAATAAATAATAGACGACCCTGGATAACCCATGCTACAAAGAAGGACAAGAGCAGCAAATGTAGAAGGTGTGGCTTGACTCGTGGAAATGGTGATGGTGGTGATTGGATAAAGCTCTTTCCGACTATTACATCTCATTAGAGGTATCCCCGTCTCGAAATCCTTCACAGAAAATCCAAAAGGGTCAAAGTTAACAAACACCCAATTATCAGTTGTGAATTTTTGGACATACACCAAATTTTTAATCAAGTGAGGGGCATGAAGAATATTTTTTAAGACGAGGGGTGGATGCGGGGGAGATAAATTTGTGTGATCATAACTACGAATTGAATTAAACAACCATTACCAACAGTTATACCACGATTGTTGCTCAAATTGAAATAAGATGGGAGATTACCTGATGCGGATGTCATGTGAGAAGTGGCATCGGCGTCCATATAGCAATTTGCATTCGGGGGATTTAATCCAAGTGTATGCATCACAACCTCGATTTCCGTGGGCGTCGGTACTGCCACTAGGCGTGCAGCAACGAAGGCCTTATGAGGCTGAGGCCTAAGTAGGACAGCCTGATGCCAAGACCCATCAGGCAGTTTAGAATTATTTGGTGGAAAACTAGGCCTGGACCAATTCTGGAAACTGGCCCAATTCGCTGGAGATGCAGAGAAAGGGTAGTTGGGCCACCGACCTAACATCACGGCCAGTTGGCCAAAGGTTGTGGCCAGTGGTGATGTGGTCCGGTTGGCCCACTGCCACCACGTTCGCCACTGCCACTGTTGCGGCCTCCGTCGCGGTTTTTGCCTCCATTTTTTTAATTTTGACCCTTTTTGTCGCCACCGTCATTACGATTTTGGCTAGAATTATCTTTGAACGAGTGAGGGTCATTTTACATGGCCATCATCATAAAGGAATTTTCACCGATAGCCGCCTTTTTAGCCAAGCCGACCTCTTCTAATGTGAGAATAGAACGGGCCTGGTAGGATGGTAGGAGTGGATTACTAATACTTTGATGAAGAAGCGTCCCAATGCCACTATAGGCCTTGGATAAGACTGCAACCTTCTGCAGAACAAGACGATTATTGGTGACGGGTGCACCAACGTTCTTGAGTTGATCCGCCAATTCCTTGAGCCTTTTACAGTATGCCTAGACATTTGGAAAATCCTCCATGTTTACATGGGAAAATTCCTGCTCAAGAGTGACAACACAAGAATTTTTGTTATCTTGGAATATATCACACACCATATTCCAAGTTTTCATCGCCATGACATCGGGTTCAATAATCGTTTGCAAGAGGTCCGTAGAGATAGTAGAATAAATCCATTGGAGAACGGTAGCATCAAGAGTCGTCCATAACGCAGGGTCATCCTCGGGGGTAGGCACCTTCTCTATGCCTCTTACCGATGGGATGATGTGATGAAGGACTTGATGCGAGCGTGCATGAACCTTAAATAATTCCGCCCACGTCGTGTATTGGACGTTTTCCATCTCAAGAACAATAGGGATGTGGTTCTTGACGTTGGAGACTGTAAGGGCAGGATGAAACGTGTTCTTTGAGGTAGACATAATGAAATAATAAGAGGAGAATTAGGGATTTGGAAAGAAATCGGAAGGAAAAAGAAGGGGTTGTCGGCCGTGTCTCGGAAACCGAGAGAGGAGAGAATGATGCGGAATTGTAGGTTTGGAGAAGGAAAATATTTGCCCTAGAATTTTGATATCATGAAAGAAATAATCCCTCGATTATTTTCATTAATGAAGAGGTACATATACAAATATACAATATCTAAATATGGAAAATAAATCTACATTTTCCTAATACAAGACTAATACATTTTCTTACTATAATACTAATATCATTAGGGATGGCAACAGATCGGATCTGGACCGAATCCTACTAGATCCAGATCCAGATCCGTTTTCATACCTAGATCCGGATCCGGATTCATTGGGTCCATAAAAATCAGATTCAAATTCGGATCCACGGATCGGATCTGGATCCACATTCTTGAGTGCATTTTCGACGCAATAATTTGCATGCTGCACATGGAGAATTGGACGATGACACCTTTGGCCTCCCTATATTGCTGTAGACAAATGAATGTCTCCTTGATTCTATAATAGCAAAAAAAACCAGGAAGCCTCATAAAATGATAAATACCTAATTAAATCTGAGAAACATTTACATATACTTGTAACAAAATGCATTTTTCAGTATGTTATATATAAAATTAAATAAGTAAACAAGAGATAATTTGAGTATGTTAAAGAATGCATGGTATTTAAAGAAGCTGTTTCATTTAACCATTTTGGAGTAGAAAGGCATTAAAGTCATATTGAAGTAAACATGAAAAGTAAATACATTACAACACTAATTTATATCTATAGAATAAATTAAGAGGTCTGTTAATTTATTTATTCAAGGAAACTAAGAGGTGTGAAAATGGAAGCTGAGGGTGATTAGTGGAGTAATAAAATTGATGTTCCAGCCAATTCTTCCTAAAATTTCCAATATCCATTACTCCAAACCTGAATGTAAAATACATAAATTATGAAATTTTTTAAGAAAATACTTATAAAATTACATTCTAGGTTATGCATATATTTAATAAAGAACGGATCTAAGGGTCGGATCTGGACCGGATACGAATCTCAAACACAAGATCCAGATCCAGATCCGATCCGTCAGAACGGATTCGGGTCCGATCCGGATCCGTCGGGTCCAAATTTTGAAGATCCATATCCTATAAAACGGATTTGGATCCACCGGGTCCAGGATCCACTGCCATCTCTAAATATCATAATTACACTTATACAAGAATTCTATGGTAATTTATTATACAAAATCGTACTAAGTGATATATGTCTTTCAATTTGGACTAACAACAAATATGGAGAAATTTAAGTCATTTGACAAGCTCGAGATGTCTTAGCTGGACTCATATAGACGTCAATTGCCTTCGTGATGAAAGGCAATACTTGGGTTAAGAAAAAGAATTATCAGATTCATTTTATATATTGGTGATAGGTTGTATGTCAGGTTTAAGGGAGAAAAGGTTTTTGACACATAAATTAGTTACATATATTATGGTGGCTCCCTAAATTTGTCAAATTTCTTTTGTTTTGACAATTAGATTAGGGGTAATATTTTGCATGCCTTATCTTATCTTATGGCCAAATGGTACCAATTGAACAAGTCTTTTATAGTCATCCATAAACTCTAAACGGTCTCTCCAAATCAACCAATCTGTTTTTGCCACATTACCAAACCCCTCACTATTTAGACCCACCTACCCGTCCACCCCTCCTGCCACCATCTCCATCCAAAATCATAATCTCCCCAAAAATGCTAAGAGTAGATCGATTGCTCCGAAATATAGGTGCTACAACCTATTTTGACAATAAGATGATAAAATTAATGATTAAATGAATTTGTTGGAGTCCCACGGCCGGGATAATGGGCATTTGATCTCGTTATATGATTTTGGGCAATTCTCTATTTATGGGCTAGTTTTTAGAATTGAGTTAGGTCAGAGACTCATTTCTTTAACATGATATCAAAGTCAGATCCATCCAACTCATTGGTCCCGATGTTAGGTCCCTCGTCTTATTATATTCACGTTCCAGATGACCAGTCTTATATTGTCTTGATTCAGATGTCCAGTATTTCCTCCATCCAAGTACTGACAATGTTTAATCCAAACAAGCTACAACTGTTGATTCGACAACAGAAGCTGAGTAAATTGCTGGATCGGAAGCTGGTAAAAAAGTTGTCGCGATTTCTGAGTTCCTGAAGGAACTAATGGTAGTTCCGAGTGCCAGTTGTCCAATAACTATTTATTCAATAACAACACTGGTGCGATTGCACATGCTAAGGAACCAATATCAACAAACAGAAACAAGCATGTACCAAGAAAATACCACATACTCAGGAAGATGGTGGAGACTGAAGAGATTAGATTAGACTATGTTCCCACAGACGATAATCTAGTTGACTCATTCACTAAACCATTAAGCTTAGTCAAGCATAATGGTTATTTTGAGAATATGGGCATTAGATATGTTTAAGATTGGCTCTAGGCCAAGTAGGAGATTGAAAGTATATGTATGTCCTAGAGACAATCTATATTAGGACAAATGTACTTTATACACATTCGTATTCGTATTATTATTATTGATAGAGATTAATATTTTGGCATTTGCAATTATTGAATTATTAGTTGATTGTTTGTAATATTCTATAATATACATCCCTAGAGGTTACGTTATTATTAATAGTGTGAGATATTAATATTATAACGTAACTCTTAAAATAACATCGACTAATGATCATCGAGAATGTGATATCGATGATATGTGATAAGTCGACATGTGGTCTGCATCACATCCTTAGAGGATGTAGCATGTCTCACCTGCTACGAGTAATAGCTACTCGTGATGGACACATGGATACTTTGGAAGTATTGGTATACCCTGCTGATATACTGTTTGTTATACATGTCTAAAGTATGATCATCGTGTGGGAGATAGAAGTCCTTAGACTTGAGGTCAATACACACCTTGTTTACAGAGTAATATACTTTGATCATGTCCTAAGCTCAAATGCCTTATAGGTTGAGATACGACTTGTATTGGGTACATTACGATATGGATTAAAGGTGGTAGATTAGGATTCATTCCTCGAGTGAATATTCGAGAGAACACTCAGCTTCTCAGTGATATTGGGTTGACTAAGTCATTGGCCAACGCAATAGACATATCTAGAATATGGTCATGTTATTAACCAATATAGATGAGATATAATTATCAAGCCATTTGGATAGACAATTGGCAAATCCAAGCTTGATCGAGTGAGTCGAGAATGAAATAATTTTATCTTCCCACATAAAGGTTCAGTTTACTGGATTCGTGTAAATATACTTCACATATTGAGTTCATCTTACGGCACCGTCTAGGAGTTCCGTGTAGACCATAATATGATTAGTGTCGATATGTGAAGACATGTAGGGTAACACTATGTCAATTGTTTCTTCGATCTAAGGGTGTATTGAGAAAGTGTTAAATATTCTATTTGAAATCGAGATATTTAAATTAATAATAACTATGAGATAATTTCTATTTAATGGAAATTATTTAATTAAGTCAAGATTGAATTTTGGATTTAATTAAAATATGCTGAAAATATTTGTGAAAAGGGCGAGGCGCCGCGGGCAGAGCCGCGACGCTAATTGGGCAGCAGACCAAATCAGATTGGCCTGTTGCAATTCGTTTTGGGCCAGGCTTTGAGCCCAACCCAAAATATGAATTTTGCCCTAATTTCTCCTATATATAGAGCACCTCCTCATTCATTATTTGATACATTATTCATATATTATTCTAAGTCTTAGAGACCTAGAATAAAACTCTCTCTTGAACCTCTGCCGAATTTCTTAGCTGTTCGAAGGAGGTATACATCGGAGTTCTTGGAACTTGTTATCGAGGATCAATTGCGTGCGCACCCTCGAAAATTACTAAAAGACTCTAGAGTTTCCAAACCATAAGTATTCTATCAAAGTATTACGGTTATATACATGTTATGTATTGACATGTTTTATATTACTACATAATCATCCTACAGTTCGTCGCTTGTTGGGTTTGAAACACAAAATTTTCAAATTCCGTTGCGTACACGAACCCAACGAAAACCTGCAGTGGTATCAGAGCCAGGGCTGTTTTGTGTGATTATGTAGTAATCATTGATAATAATATGGGTTAGAATTTGTTTAAATCTGAAATTTTATGTCGTTTAAAGCTTGAAAACCTAATATCTTAAAGACACATCATACTTGTCTCCCAAATTATTAAATAATGATGTAATCGAGGAAGTCATTTTGATCTAACTCTTCTAAGTCGATGTGCGTAACCGGTTCATTGCGAACAAGGTGCACTTAAGCGAAGAACGAGAAGGGATTGGATGATGGTCGATGAACGTGTTGTTTGATAGTGAAGGGTAACAAAGATGAATCTGCAAATTTGATCCTGAACCAGTTTTAGGGTTTCAAAAATGCAGATTTTGTGTTTCTGAGACGGAGGCGCCGCGACTCCATGATGCAGCACCACGGCGCCACCTAGGGTTTGACAAGACGTCGCGGCTCCATGGTAGAGCGTCGCAACACTGTTCATCCCGACGAAAAAAAATTTGAATCAGAAACTGAAGTTTTAAAAATTTCAGATTCTGATTCTGAAGTTTAAGAGTTTTAGAATCTTAAATTAAAACTTTTTCAAATAAGCAGATTTGGTCCTTTGGAGCAAATATGTAATTAATTTAAATTATGGAAATTACAGACAGATCCCTGAAATCTAAAAATATTTTCTGAAAATTAAAATTAGATTTTCTGAATTTAAAGGAGTTAAAAATTGAAATTTTAAATTCTTG
This sequence comes from Anisodus tanguticus, assembly GCA_034509755.1. Lineage (NCBI taxonomy): Eukaryota > Viridiplantae > Streptophyta > Magnoliopsida > Solanales > Solanaceae > Anisodus > Anisodus tanguticus. The sequence continues at coordinate 17,982,604 of CM067551.1, read as the reverse complement.
AGGGACTAAACTGTAAATTCCGAAAATCTGGAATTTACAGAAATATCCTGAAAATCAGTTTTTAAAATCAGAAAATGTTTAAGGGACTGTTTGGATTAGACTTAAATTTTAGAGTTTAAACAAGTTAACTCATGATTATTATTAATTGTATATTATTGAATAATATACGAACTATATGCTAAGTGTTTAAATGCGTACATTTAATTATTAGCATAATGCCCGCTATAACTGTCTGGGTAGTCGACGCCCAGTAACTATTCAAACTATCTTATATCATGCCTATTGGGTTGATAGTTCCCAACTAAATGTGTTTTTAGAAATTGCATGATTAAGTGTCGTGTTGGATATGACACAAATTAAAATTGCATGATTAAATGTCGTATTGGATATGACACAAATTGTTAATCTTGGTTAAAATCCCCGAAACTAAAATATTCCCCAAATTTTAAATACAAGTCTAAATTAAGACGCGCCATCCATTATAATTGTTAGAGTGCAAGATCATTTTCGACGATACGAGTATTTATGCCAAAGCATTTGCTCTAAGTCTACGAGGACCCAAACTCTTTCATAGATGAGTTTTGAATGTAAAGGTAGATGATAAACTTTTATGAGTATTTACACCAAAGTGTTTGCTCACAAAGGCCAAATTTACTTAGATACATAAACTCAGTCGTGTAATGGGGTTGACTTGCTTAGACAAATCTTGGCGTCAAAGTGTCCGACTAATCTAAGGACGCAAGATTAAATATAATATTTGATCAACCAAGAGTTGCAAATAAGCTTTGCAATTGATTTAGAACCTACCAAGATGTGTTATTGAAGTTATCAGCCAAAGCAAACGCGGAGATAACATAGGCTTGGATCTTGACCCATTATGACCTTAAATTAATATAGGTTCGTATTCTACCATGAGGTCGTAGAAGTATATTAAAATAGTGGGAGCTAATTAAACAAAAGTTCATGTTGATTAGCTTAAACGAATGCTTATAATAGGAAATAAATTTGAGTTTAATTTCATGTCTATCTAACTCTTCAGATTATCAAAATGTCGAGCCTATCATTGAAAATGTTGATAGAAATGAACAAACTTACTGGACCAACTATCTAGACCGGCTAAGGAATCTGAGAATTGTTCTAAGGCAAGATAAGATAGAATACGTATTGGACAAAGTATCCCCCACAGTTTATGCCGAGGATTCTGCAGAATATGCCACATTCGATAAGATAGCCTACCAGAATAACATAGACGACGTCACTTCAGCACAGTGCATGATGTTGTCTTCCATGTCAGTGGAGCTTAGGAGACAACACGAAAACATGGGCCCTAACAAAATGCTCGAACACTTGAAAAATCTCTACGACTCTCAGTCCCAAACCCAGGCCCTCCTCTCCCTCGACTTGACTAGTCCGTACAACTTCTTATCCCCATCTTTTTACTCTAATTCCACAAATAGACGTTCAAAGCCTGTCATTTTTGCCGCCGTAACCGTTAATTTTGCCTCTTTTTGCGCCATCTTATATAATTCCCTATTCATCCACTTCTCCACATTATCCTTGCTTTCTACCAATTTCGCATAGCCATTTTTTTCGCTTCCACCTTCTCTTGAACTTTACCATTCCACCACCAGTCCCCTCGATGCCCACCATGACTACCCCTCGAGACCCCTAACACATCTCTAGCAACCTCCCGAATGCAATTGGTCGTCTTGTCCCATATTCTAGTCGCATCCCCACTACTCCCCCAAGCCCCCTTGGCCATCAACCTCTCCCTCATCTCTTTTGCACTAGCCATGGTCAAACTCCCCCATTTGATTCTTAACCTGTCATCCACAACCCTCTTCTTCTTCTCCATCTTGATCTCTAAATCCATCACCAAAATTTTATATCGGGTTGTAAGATCCTCCTTCGGAATAACCTTGCAGTCTTTACAAAGACCTTTGTCAACCTTTCTAAGGAGCAAAAAATCTATTTGAGTCTTAACCACCGAACTACGGAAAGTCACCAAATACTCCTCCTTCTTCAGGAACCTTGAATTGGCTATCAACATCCCAAAAGCTCTAGCAAACTCCAAAAGTGAGACGCCTCCCCCATTCCTGTCTTCGAGGCCAAAACCTTCATGCACGTCGTCATAACCCCCCGGAAGTGCCCCGATATGTCCATTGAAATCTCCTCCTACAAATAACTTCTCAGTGGTTGGTATACCTCCTACCATTTCGTCCAAATCTTTCCAAAAATGCTTTTTCTCCTCCTATGTCAAGCCCGCCTGCGGCATTTACGCACTAATAATGTTCATATTGCACCCTCCAACTACCAACTTAATCGTCATCATCCTATCATTGACCCTCCTAACCTCTACCACCCGATCCCTTAGCTCGCTGTCTACCAAAATGCCTACCCCATTCCTATACTTCGACATACCCGAGAATCATAACTTATACCATCTACATCTTTAGCCTTAGGTCCTACCCATTTGGTCTCCTGGACACAAGCTATATTAATCTTCCTCTTTTTAAGAATCTTAACTAGCTCTATGGCCTTCCCCGTTAGAGTTCCAATATTCCAAGACCCTATTCTCAGCTTAGCATTACCCTTACCCCCTAACCCTCGTCTCCGTCCTCGACTAAGAACATGACTCTAGTCTACCATCATTCACCAAAGTTACTAAAGCAAAAAACAATACTAGTAAAAGGCTAACGTTAACACACACGAGAACCAATACTAAAGCAGAAATTAGCAAGAACTACCAAAAGGGAAAGGAAACAATATCAATAAAACTAAATAAAACTAAAGAAGGATCTGAATAGTATAATACAGTAAACAAACAGAATACCAAATTAAGAATACTCAAATGTTTACCCTATAACAGGGAGGGATCAAAGTGCAAGCATAAATTAACAGGAATATAGAGGCAAGTAAAATCACTACGCCAAGAATGCTATAAGTAAAGACAAGAAGCGGAAAATTTAACGAGGTTAAGGACAAGGAATGTATACGGGCAATCGGATGTACCAACTGCAGTTGAATCAAACATGTTTGGCAGCGAAAATTGTTGTTCACCGTCGACGGAAGTACTGTTCACCGGAATCTTCACCCAAAAAAATCGCGTACCTGCGAAGATCTAGGAGAAAAGAACACAAGAACAAGAAAAAAGAACAAAAAAATAAATGGAATTTTTCCGTCGACACCGGTGGGTGGTCGGAGCGGTGTTGTTGGGGTCTTACCGTCGCCGCCGGTGAGTGGTCGGAGCGACGCTGATGGGTTCTTACCGTCGGGAATGGGGGTGGATGGGGTGGGGTGGGGGTTGGTGATGTTACCGTCCGAGAGAGGAGTGAAGAGAGAGCCTCTATTACTGCAATCAAATTTTAATTACTATATGTATCAAATATAATGTTAGTACTTCAGCAAACATTCCCCCCCCCCCCCCTCCCTTATGAAGTTTTTATTTTAAAACAAATGATAATTTTTGTGATTAAACTTATTAGGATTTGTACTTGATGCTTATTCGACATGTTTATTAACCTAGTTTAATTATTTAAAAATTTGGTCGCCAGTATACTATCTAGAGTATACATCACTTAAATATTATAATATATAATGAATATTACTATGCAAACAAATAAAGCAACCAGGCATCAAATATGTAACGCAATAAGAGGAAAATTAGATCCCAATTATGAATATTACTATAGAAATGCTACAATGAGGAAACCAATATAGCGTATAACAAAAAAAATCAATTTTAATACAAGAAAAAAATAATAAAACTATTAAATTACTGTACGTGGAGAGAAACAAATGTCCATAAAGTTTTCAATTGTTGGCGAGATTAAAAGCACCTTGTCTGCTTTAGCAAAAACTGGTAGGAACAACGGGTGATCCTTTTAGGAGATGGAACAAAACTAGGCCTAGTTGTACTAGGGTCAAAGTTTTAGTAGATCTAATGTCAGATCTGCCTAATACAGTTAGGATGGATATTGAGGATGAAAAACCAGGGGCTATAAGAACAGTACATGTGAAGATTCATTATGATCATCTCCCCAAATACCGTAGGGAATGTAAACAACAGGGTCACAATGAGGATGATTGTAGAGTGATCAACCCAGGACTAGCACTGGCAAGTGAAGGAAAGGAAAAGCAGGAAATAGGCAGCACAAGTCAGCAGCAAAGCAATGATGGGCAGGAACTCAATAAAGCAGCAAGAATTCATGAGCATCAAAAGAAGTCAGGGAAGACCTGCCAACAAAAGATGTTGCAATAGAGCAGCAACCTAGTCAAGAAAAAGGACATGAAGCTTCAAAGGAGGTAGATAAAAAACAAATACAAGAGCATGAAACCAAATTTCAAATGGTGGATAGTAAAACAGTGATTCCGTCCGCCACGGCCCTTGATGGACTACCTGCTCCGGCGGTTGTTGTGGGTGGATGCGGCCTGCTGCGAGTCCTTGGGCCAACGGTTCTAGTTGCCGGAGTTGGAGGCCCTGCCGTCGGCGGAGGGCCCAACGGTGGTGGTGAGGGCGGCGTCGGCAATGCTGGCCTGAGTGGTGCTGTGCTTGATTTTCCGGGTTTCCTCAAGAACAAGTTTCGAACGGGCCTCATAAAACGGAGGTAACGGCGTGCATTGCTGAAGGATGGTGGCAACGCCATCATAGGATTCGTTCAAGCCTGCAATAAGTTGCATGACCAATCGCTGATTAGTGATCGGTGCGGCGACATTGGAGAGTTGGTCGGCAAGCATCTAGAGTTCTTGACAATATGCAGACACGTTTGGAAAATCGTCCTAATGAACGTCCTTGAACTGATTTTCAAGGTATAACGCTCGTTGAGTTTTGTTGTCGTGGAAAATACTTTCCAAACATTCCCACGTTTGGCGGACAGTGGCATCAGTCTCAATGATGGTGTGCAACAGATCATTAGAGATTGTGTCGTATATCCACTGGAGGACGGCTGCGTCCAAACGAGACCAGAGTGCATCATCAGAAGTTGAAGCCGAGGGTGGGCCTGTGGACTTCATTGTAGGAGGGATGATATGGTTGATAACTTCGTAAACACGACAATGAATCTTAAAAAGCTCCGCCCACGAGGAGTATTGACCCTTTTCCATATCAAGGGTGATCGGGATGAAGTTTTTTATGTTGTTTACTGCAAGTACAAGATGAAATTTGATTTTGTCAGCCATGGAAGATGAAATTTAGGAGAGAGAATGGCTGAAAAAAATACTAGGATTCTGTGGGGGTGGCGGCAGAGAGCTATGGTCGGCGGCGGTGGAGGTATTTTTAGGTTACTGATATCATAAAGGAATATGTTCATTGATTGTATTCATCAATAATGTACAATATATATAGTAATATACAAGAATATTTAAACTAGGTAACTAATCAATCTAATTACAATAGAAAATATAATTGTACTTAAAATAGGAGACCTAATTACAATAGGAATACAATTCTACCTAAAATAAGAGATATACAATTAATGAAAGAATATTCGGGAAATATTCTATTAGTTAGGTACTTAGGGGTTTCCTTATAAACGGCGTCGTTTGGTTCGCGGACTAAGTTATCCCAGGATTATAGTCCTGGAATTATAATCCTTCGAATAATTTATCTCATTTGAGAGGTGGGATAAAATAACACCAAGTTTTATGACATAAAGTGGGATATTCAGGATTAAGTTTGGAATTAAATTTATATTTTATTTGATTAAAGGTATAAATTTATTTCAGGATAAACAACGATTATGCAGTGTCAATCATTACTTGAAAGAATGGTGTGTAGGATTACCTCTTGGACATCAAGATACTTATCTTATGCTGGAAGGGTTCAGCTGATTACAAGCATCTTAATTTCAATCCAAACTTCCTGGTCACAAATTTTTATGTTACCAAAGAAGGCTATTCAACTAATTGTTATGCAAATGGGAGAAGTGCCAAAGCAGAAGTCCACACATTGGCATTGGTTGCATGATTCTATTATCTTTAGCAAGAAAGGAACCAGAGAATATTTCCAAGGAAAAGAGCTGAAGTTCTGGAAAAAAAATTAATAGTCCAAGATGTTCATGGTCGAGGCAATTGTAGCACAAATTTAGCTGGGCAGTTGAGAAAGATGAACTATAATCCCTAGGACTGGTTTGTATCATTCAGCAGAAGTATCGTGAGCCTGTAGATAGCTAGTTACTAAAGTTGGGGCCTTTTATCTAACTTTAGGAATTTCTTTGTTTTGATGTAAATATTTTCTCCCTCGTAATAGAATTTCTAATTACCAAAAAACTAGTGATAAGTTCAATCCACCAATTAAAATGGTTCAGTACCTCTTCTCCTAAGAAAATTCATGCAGGTAAAACTCATTCTTCTATGCCTTTTCCTTGTTTCTCTTTCCATTGTAAACTATAAATTTGGAAACTTACCTGGCATAACCTTTTATTATCAATCAATTTTAATACTCACATGAGAATATAAACAGGGGTACCTCTTTTGCTAACATTTCAAGTATCATAATCTTTTCAACTTTTCATTTACTCTGAAATATTATAGAACTAGTGAACCCAGAAAACTAAACATGCTAGGCTAAGCTTGAATGATTTTACAGACCTAAGCATAGGTAATTCGAATTCGTTACTAATGATATACATTGCAAGTAGTAGTTGAAAGTCATCTTCAAGACCTGGAATTTGTCGACTCTGGTGTGCTTTTAGATTGAGATGTTGCACTTGAAATCTTGCTCTGAGCTTGTGAACTAGTCTGGCTCGAGGATGACTCAGTTAAGAAAACTATGTGCTCGTCGTTGTCTGCATAAACTTGAAGAGAGCGCGGGATAGGAGGCAAATTCACCTCCAAAACTCCTTCAAGAATCTGAACAACTTGACCCATTGAGGGTCTTGGTAATTCATCATCTTGGATGCACCAACATGCAACTTTACATATTCTTGACACCTCCTCAGCGTCAGCAGCTCTGTCCAGCCTGTAGTCCAATAGGCTAAGGATATCGCCTTCATCAACTACTACACGTGCAGCCCAACTAGGGAAGAATTTCACTTTCCCATCTTGAGAGTGTTCCGAGTTTCTCCTCCCTGACACAATTTCCAAAAGCATCATGCCGTAGCTATAAACATCGGCTTTGGCTGTAATGGCCACCCCTGATATCCATTCAGGTGCAAGATAACCTCTTGTTCCTCTCATAGTCGTAAGCACTCTGCTAAAGTCGCGCCCAACAAGCTTTGCCAGGCCAAAATCTGCTACTTTGGGGCATAATTGTGCATCAAGAAGGATGTTTTCAGGCTTTATGTCACAATGTATGATGCAGTCCCTGCACTTTTCATGGAGATAAGTCAATCCTCTAGCTGTCCCCAGCGCCACCTGGTACCTCGTTTTCCAATCCATAACATCTGAATGCTTTTCGGTAAAAAGATGTGAATCCAAGGATCCATTTTCCATGTAATCATAAACCAGCAGTTTCTTGTTACCGTCAGAGCAAAATCCACGAAGGCGTACAAGATTAACATGTTGGATTGTCCCGATTGTACTGACTTCTGATCGAAATTGCTTCTCTCCCTGGCTGATGCTATCAAGCCTCTTAACAGCAACAACAGATGAATTAGATAGTTTCCCTTTGAAAACAGAACCAAAGCCTCCACCCCCTAACTTCTCGGAGAAATTTTTAGTCGCATGTTGCAAGTCTTTGTAGCCAAATGCAACCAATGAACCCTCCACTGCTTTCCCACTTCCAACAATATGCCTATGCCTTCTCCGGTATACAACAAAAAGAAGGCCCAAAACGATCACTACGGCAGCAGCAGACCCCACCGAAACACCTATTAGAATTCCCTTTTTGCTCTTGGATTTTGGGATGTCAGATGCAGCTATCCTTACATAGATCGATTTGCCACTACCATCATTTAGTGAGAGTTGCTGCATATTCAAGAGTTTACTGTTCCAAATCAAGCATGAACTGTCATAAGCGTAAGCAGTGCAATTGCAATTATTCAAACACGTAGATTCACATTCTGCAGCACTCCCAGCAGCAACTGTTTGAGAATTTTCAGGTACTTTCATCCCGGGATACATCAAAAATACATCTTTCTTCCCGTTAGCATCGCCACATTGAGACTTTGTTTTCCTCTTACATCCTCCAGAATAATCATTTTGATTCCAATCAGTCTCTGAACTATGCCTGAAATAATCCAAACAATTACAAAAGGGCAAGCTTTCCTGACAGGTAGTGAATGGCCCGCAAAAAGCATAAACTTCACATTGTTTTCTTGGTTGAGACCAGAACAGATTCCACTGATCTGAAGTATCCAACCATGTGAGTTGCTTAATCTGTCCAGAGACATCCATAATGAATCTTGATTTGATAGAATCATTATAAAGGGAATATGTAAAATGGCTTTCAATATGCTTCTCCTCATAGCTAAAATTGTAAATATAGTCGGTCCTCATCTCAGGCACCCCACTGAAAATACGGCCATTCCATGCTCCAGTATACCAATATATCTTATGTCTATTGTACCTTATAATATACTGCTTCTCCTTTGGATCCAACTCAAGAGAATACAACCCAGGTGTAGGATCATCTAAACTCTTCCATGAAGTAAGAAGCTGCTTTGTTTTGGTAACATTATCGTAAGAAATTTTAGAACCAGGCAACCAAGTATTGCCAGGGTTATCAAAACTTTGCCAAAGTGGTGGTGTTGAATTAGACCTATCAGTCAAGATTAAATTACCATCATCCTGAAGAACTGCTACCACAGAATTTGACTTTCTGGAACTGATATTAGTTGACCAAACTGGAGTTTTAGACTCATTAACAAGTACCAAATTACCATCTAAGATTTTTAACTCTGCAGTACTTTTATCAGTAACTTCTTTTTCTCTGTTTGCAACCCAAACAACAGTTTGTTCACTCACTTTATTGAACCAAATGCCTATGTAGTAGTTGGAAGAGTTACCTGGTTTGAAGAAACCTAGCTTAAATTTCCCACCTGAAGAGATAATTGTTTGGTCTCCAGAAAGAGATTGGTTTGCAGAGATAGTGTCAGCTCCAAAGGAGAGACGGGTGTTGAGAGAGAAACATAGGTACAACAAAGAAAGAAGGAGAAAAGAATTGTTTTTGATGTCCATAGCTTGTGCAGAGGACAAAGATATGATGGAAAAAAGGAAATTTATATCATATTTTGGAAGAAACCATTCATGGGATCAATCTTGAAGAATGGGTCAGTTTGAAAATGGACTTTTATGATGGACAAAGATATGATGGACTTTTAATAGCCATATAATTACACTTGATTAAGGGGTTATATTCAGCTAAATAATTGTTGAATTCATGTGCCAAATAATAGAGATTCAATACTCCAAAATCAACCCAAAAGTCAGAACTTTTCATCTTCCCGTCGCAGCATTCTGCCTCCAAAGCACCGCGGCTCTGCGAATTAGCGTCGTGGCACCGCGGTTGAAGACACAATTAGCGTCGCGGCTCTGACGGGACTGCGCTACTGGAAAACAGAACTTTTGGTCAGGGCAATCCTAAATTGACTTTTTCACCCCTTTATCCCTCTGTCTGAAATTCAAAATGAAATAAAGAAATAATTGAATAAAAACAAGAAAAATCGTGTTTAAACAGGAACATAGACTAATTTTTACCCATAAATGACAAAAAGAATTTTCTACTAACAAATAGTGTCATGTCTACGTTCTTCTTTTGGGGGGAGTTTTCTACCGGTGTCCGGTATCTATATTAGATTCCAACTAAATCCGACTTCGCGCCTAGAAATTTCATATTGGGGTAAAACGCTCCCCAACAAGCTATGTTTTAAACAAGAACATGGACTAAGTTTTACCAAAAATGAGGAAAATGGATTTTTTACCAACCATAGTAACATGTCTACATTCATCACTATGACTTTGTATGGTGAATAAATTTTCATTATTATATAGTGGTAGTTGTAGTATTATTATTATAGTCCTGCTAAGCCTATCATACTAGTAGGCACAATATTATTACATAGTCCACTGTCCTTCGATTTCTGATGATGTATGTTCTTGTGTACTTTGTTTATTTTATTTATATGCGTTAGTTACTGCTTCTTTTTCAGAATGCTTTATCATGGCTTATTCGCTTGTGTTACTCTCATTTTCATACTGCTTTAAATTTTTTGTCCTCGTCTGACTGTTTCTCTTGCTTTGCTTATGCTTATGCTTTTTCTTGAGCCGAGGGTTTTTCGGAAACAACATCTCTACTTACCAATGTAGAGATAAGGTCTGCGTACACTCTATCCTCTCCAGACCCGCATTGTGGGATTTCACTGATATGTTGTTGTTGTTACCTTTCCTAGTTCCAATTAGTTATTAGTAGGACAAAAATATTTGGACATGAGACTAAGGAGGATTCTTGTGCATCATAATTGCCAAATATATAGTCTATGGCAGGCATGAAATATTTTATTGCCGGTCGTGACCGAAAGCATTATGTTCCGAACAAATATTTAAATTTGTGGCACAACATCAAAGTTCATTTATGACATATTTGAAAGTCTGAACTAGAGGTGAACGTATATCGGTTCGGTTCGGTTTTGTATCAAAAAAGTATGAATCGAATAAAATTCAGTTTTTATTTTAAAAAACTGAATCAAAAGTTTTAAAAAAAAATCTGAACATATTGGTTTATATCGCCGAACGTATCGATTTATATCGGTTTTTTCAATTCAAATATAAAGTCCCAAAAAAATAATTTAAAGTCCAAAAACATAGAGTATGCATCACATATATTCTTAAAACATGTAAAAAAAACTCTAAATTAAAGTTTACATCCTTACAAAATAAAAGTCCAACACTGAAATAAAATAAACGGGTCGGGGGATTTTTTTTAAAATTGAATTTCCAACACTGAAATTGACATTCACACCTACATTAACACGAAATTTCGACGTTGAAATCTATTGTATATCATGAGATCTTTACTAAAGAAAAGGAAAAATTAGAAACCGAATTGGGGGAAAACACAAATTGATTGGAAAAACAGACGTTTTCCTAAAAATTGGCGGCGCCAAGCCGCCGAACGGCAGTTTGACCGGCCACGTCTCGAAAAAATACGCAAAATTAAAAAAAATCGAGTAAAACGGACATCCGAGCGTAGAGTTATGACCATTTAAAGTTGCACCAATTTACAATTACTTTTTATCTCCCTACATTTTATGTCAATACTTCCGTGATATGTTAATTAAGTTCATGCCACATTCGACTTCCATAAAAGTCAAAGGCTCTATATTTTTCGCTTTTAGCACCCAACATATCAGTGGAGATTATTCAAAGTTACACATGACAGTCACTTTGTTTAGCTAAATCCGATAATTCTATTGGATTAGTGCATCAATAGATATCTACAGCACTAAATTCTAGCATAGCATTAACCATGATTTGATAAGTCACTATCAATTTGAATAAGTCTCAGCTACCCATATTAACTCTTATTAATGGAGAATGTTGCCGGAGATAATTCTAAGGTTGATTTTATTAGCGAATATTCACCGAATATTTTATAATTATGATAGATGTATATTTAAGGTAACTTAGGATTCTAATTGTATTAGGAATTAACCATTTAAAGTAAGTTAAGATTCGTATTGTATTAGAAATCAACATTTGTACAACTATATATACTGTGAATAATGAAAGGAATCCCCAAGGGAAATTATTCTATCTTACATGGTATCAAGAGCCTAAACCCTACTCTCCTCTCTCTCAAATAAAACAGCCGCCGACCCCCCCCCCCTCACTCGAATTCGGTCGACAGCAACCCGGCAGCCACCATGTCTTCCCCCACAAATTCCGGTTCCTCCAATGGCACTTTTGACAACCCCTCTCAACGATCATCGTCTTCTTTTCAACCCGGCTTTCGTCGTTACCAACATCAAGAATTTTATCTCTATAATTCTTGATCAAGAAGATTGTCAATATTCCATGTGGACAGAACTGTTCTATATTCATGCATGTGCGTACAACGTGCTCGACCATATTGATGACTTTGTTCCTCGTCCCACCGACATTACCGAATCGACATGGCGTCGCCTTGACGCCATCGTCAAATAGTGGATATACGGCACCATCTCAAAAGACTTGTTGTGTACCATCATGAAAACATGTGCTATGGCACGTGACCTTTGGGTGCGGTTGGAAGAAATCTTTCAGGACAATAAAAATACTCGGGCCGTGTATTTGGAGGAGCAATTCAACAATATGGTACTTCAATTGGTTACTGGTTTACCGAAAGGTGAATACGATACACTTGCAACGATGATTCAACAGGCCGACCCCCTACCAAGTTTCACCAAGGCACGGTCACAACTATTGTTGGAAGAAACCCGACGTGCTAAACAAGAGGAACATAATCAAAAGGCGTTAGCCGTTGACGGGATGGCAAAACCGGCGGCCAACACCAACCCGCCACCACCGCAAGAATACCAGCAGCAGCAGTCCCACGTCGGATGGGGTGGCGGTAGAGGCCACGACATTAATAACAAAGGTAAGGGTCGCGACAAGGGCCACAAAAATCAGCAGCCATGCCTAAACATTGCCTACTTCCCGTGGCCTGGACAGCAACAGGTCTGGCCCAACCAGCAGAACTGGGCCTCACCTGCATGCCCATACCCGACTACGGGGCCCGGCCCAAAGAACCCGCATGGTCGGCGGCAATTGGGCCTCGCTCCAACCACCGAGCGAGCCCACCAGCAGCAACAGCAGACCCACTTGGTCTCGGTCCAGCAGCAGCAGCCTGGCCCCCACTTATTTGGGCCAGGCCTACAACACCATGAACCTCCAACAACTCAACGAAAATTGATACATGGACACCGGAGCCACATCTTACCTCACCCGGTCGTCAGGTAACTTATCTCAACTACTTCGGTTAAAGTGTCCTCAATTTATTACTGTCGGCAATGGTCATCGCATTCCAATTGAAGGTTACGGTAACACACACACCAAACATCCGCACCCACCTTTCTCCCTAAACCACGTCCTATACACCCCTAACATCATTAAAAACTTAATCTCTGTTAGAAAATTCACTAGCAATAATTATGTGTCTGTCGAATTTGACCCTTTTGGTTTTTCTGTGAAGGAACTCAATACGGGGAAAATTCTTACATCTGCAATAGTGTGGGAGACCTCTACCCATTTACTCAATCTTTCGCTGTCAGACCGCAAGCACCTCTATCCCTTGCGGCAATCTCTCCCTCAACTTGGCACAACAAACTCGGACACCCCGGAGACCCAGTTTTTACTTTTCTTAGGACTTCTAAGCGTATTCAATATAATAATGGGAAAATTTCCCAACACTGTTTTTCTTGCCCACTAGGCAAGCATACTCATTTTCCATTTATGTCATCAAACAGTGTTACTTTTTCTCCTTTTGATATTGTTCATGCTGATTTGTGGACATCTCCGATTGTTAGCTCTTTGGGTCACAAATTCTATCTAGTATTCTTGGATGATTTTTTCACATTTTGTCTGGATTTACCCACTGAAATTCAAATTTGAAGTTTTTGCCAAATTCCTTGAGTTTCAAAAATTCATTAAAACACAATTTGAAAAATCTATCAAATCATTCCAATGTGATAATGGACGTGAATTTAATAACTCGACATTTCACAATTTCTGGTTCTAAACAAGGCATGGTTTTCCATTTTTCTTGTCCCTATACTTCCTCCCAAAACGGAAAGGCTGAACGAATTATACGTACCATCAATAACATGGTTCGCACCCTTCTGTTTCATGCCTGTCTACCACCGCCTTTTTGGGTCTATGCTGTCAAAATGGTAGAATCCCTTCTTAATATTTTACCAACTAGCACTCTTCAAAACAAGACCCCTACTGATCTTATACCGTAGGCTACCATCATATGATCACCTACGTATTTTTGGATGCTTATGCTACCCCAACATAGCCTCCACTGCACCTCACAAACTTGCCCCTCGCACTCTGCCATGTGTCTTCATTGGCCTATCTCCTAATCATCGGGGCTACTTGTGCTATGACATTGCCACTCGCAAAATCATTGTCTCCCGTCACGTCACCTTTGACAAGACAACCTTTCCTTTTTCAAATCTCCAAAAATTTCAGACTACCGATTACATCTTTCTCGATGAATCGAGTCTATCCCCGGCCATCCAAACTCTATACCAACAACAGCCCACTATTCCGACAGTCCCAACACTGTCCGGCACTACCCAAACAGTTCCCTATTCTCGGTCCAACACCCGCATCCAACACGTGTCTCCTGCACATCCGGTCGTGTGTCCTGCACCCCCAGCAGCCTACCAGTCCCCCAGTCCGAAACCATAAGCCCGCTGCCTACCAGTCCCACAACACTGCTGCCCACTGGTCCAGAACCAGTGGACCTGCAACCTCACAGCCCCGACCTCCCACTACTGCCCTCTCATTGCATGGAGACTCGTGCACAACACGAGATCTTCAAACCCAAGGTTCACTTCAATCTCTCCACACAAACCTTATCACCCATTCCAAAAAATCCATTGGATATAATTGTTGGAATCAAAGCAGGACGGGAAGTAAATAAATATTACAAGTATTCAAAAGGATAAACAAACAACCAATATTATAATTGTCGCAAGCTTGTTGATTCTTGAATGTTGATAACCTGAAATCAAGAAACACTAAATCTAGATTGTTACAACTGTGGCTAAGTCGAGAGATGACTCTCTGTCTTTAAGACAAGATTGCCCCGTATATATGTTTTTACGTTAGCGGGCAATAGTCTCCCAAGATAAAACAACAACTAATCAACACTACAAAGCAAATAGGTTGATTCTGACGAAGAAAACAAACACGAAACGACTTGCTGAAGAATGGAAAATTTAGAGGAAAAGGAAAGAAGAGTTTTTGTTTCTGTTTTTTTGCTTTTTACAGGTTTTCTCCACTATTTCTGCTCTCTTTTTAATCCTCCCTTTTTACCTCAAATCTGTTTCAAGCAATATATAGTGTTTAGGAGGAGGAGAGGTAATTAAGAGGTGTATTCATGGCCAGAAACGTTTTGTAGTAAATACTAAACAGTTTGGGGTCCAAAAGATAATATCAAAAGTAGCCCATGACCCGAGACCGGACGGGCGGTGCTAGCCTCAAACCCAAGCACACCTAGGTCCTCCCTCCTTCAAACACATGGGTTACCCCTTTGGGTCCCAAACCCTTATCCATTTTTAGGCTTATAAAGAGAACAATTCTTCTTTTTCCCACCGATGTGGTAGATTTGTCCCACCATATTTTCATGTCTCAAACACCTTACTTCGTGGATCAATATCTCTTTCATTTCTTAATGAAATTTGACGATCCTTGGTCCTACGGTCATCTACTCACTTAGTAGATTATGCACGTATGAAGAGACAAAGTCTCCAACATGCGGAACCCTAGTGTTTAAGTCATTAAATATGTGTGGACGCAACCTTACCACCAAAGGCGAATTTCCAACAGTTATTTCTTTAGTTTTATGGTATTAGAGGTTTCCTAAAAGGAAAAGCTATTTCTTTGATTCACGATGACTGATTTCACTGCAACCCCAACTTCTTTGGCACTGATGGTACTAGCTCTGCTGCAGTACCTTACTTTCTTGCTTCATCAGACAACCCCGGCATGAACTTGCTCAATGTCATCTTTGATGGATATGGTTATGGTAACTGACGAATGGGTGTTTTGATCTCTCTCTCAGCCAAAAATAAGCTGGGATTTATCACTGGTTCTTGTAAATCTCCAGCTCCAAATTTTCCTTTGTTGGATCAGTGGAAACGATGCTTGGCTTCTCAATTCCTTGACTAGAGTCATATTTGGAGTGTGATTTACTCTCAAACTGCAAAAGAGTCGTGGAGTGAGCTTGAGGAATGATATGGACAGCCAGATAGTGCTCGACTTTTCCAACTACAAAGAGAGATCAACAATATCAGCCAAGGCACATCTGACATTGCATGTTATTTTACCAAACTTAAAAGAATTTGGGATCAATAAAACTACTCAATATTTTCATTATTTGTGGTTGTGAATGCACATGTGGGGCTAAATCACACAATGTTAAGATGAATGAAGATCAACAGTTAATACATTTTTTAATGAGACTTAATGATGTTTACACTAGTGTTAGGGGAAATATTCTTATGATGAAACCCCTACCCTTCAATTGGACAAGCTTATTCTGTTATTCTGCATCAGGAATCATAAAGATAAGTTCATGCTAACCACACTCTCAGCAATGATTCCTCTGCTTTTTATTTCACTGGACAAAGGTAGAATGCACCTAATCCACCTAGGTAAGGTGGAGAGAACAGAAATGCACCAAACAATACTTCTAGGGGTATTTCCAACAATGGAAACAGTGATGCAAACAAATACTTGGATCCCTTTGCAAGTATTGTAAGAAGCTAGGTCATACCAAGAAAAAATGCTACAAGTTAGTGGGTTACCCAACTCATTTCAAGTTTAACAAGCCATGGAAACAACAACCAGTCAGCTAACAATGTAGGTATTGAGCAGGATATCCCTGCAGGAATTGGTGCTAATGCAGTCTCTACTATGATTTCTGGACAGGGTTTTTCAAAAGAATTGTAACATCCCGTACTTTCGGGTCACGGTTTAAGTCGCTAAGCGTGTGTAAAATCGCTATGCGTATGTAAATAGACCCGAGCGTTGGAAAACTTTATGTTATATTTACTTATGCTAATAAAGGGATTAGTATATAAAAGGATAAAATCCCGAAATAATTTTTGGATGTAACAA
Organism: Anisodus tanguticus; assembly: GCA_034509755.1. NCBI lineage: Eukaryota > Viridiplantae > Streptophyta > Magnoliopsida > Solanales > Solanaceae > Anisodus > Anisodus tanguticus. Next base: position 17,965,837 of record CM067551.1, on the reverse strand, counting down.
GTGTGACGACGGGGGAAGAAAATAAATTTGGTATGTGCATAAAGAGATTATGGACTAGTGTCATATTAGGAAATTATGACATTGAGTATATGAAGGCCTTATAAGTTATCAAGGTTTAAGTAAATTAGAATCACAGAATTAATTATGTGTGTGATTGATAAATTATGCGGAGGTAGGTCACTTAATTAATTAAGTGACTATGCATGCATGTTGGTGGCATGTGACGTTAATTAAAGATAACTCCACCGCCAAAGTTTGGCTGGTGGAAGACAATATGATGAGCCATCATTATGTGCATTTGAAGCATCTTTTGGGGAGAGTTTATATTGTAATATTGGGGAGCAATTCGTGAGGCAGTCCGTTTCATTTTGCTTTGGAGAATTGAGATTAGAGGAGAGGACCAACCTTTTTTTTCCTTTTCAATAACATCCTAGCATCCTACTGGAATTTACCCTGTGTTTTCTAATATGGACCTTTTGGCGTTTGTACTTGGAGCATTTCATTGGCTGGGTCGTCAGTGAGTAATTTTGTGGTATCATTTAGTATTTCAAATATGGTGTACTGAGAGATACCATTGCAAGAGGGGCTCGTTCCGTTATTAATCGAGGTATGTTAAAGCAAATTATTTCTTTCTTTTGGCATGTTCCATGTAACGAAATATAACCGTGATATTGTTCCATAAATTATTCTACTCCTAGTGGTTAAGAATATTCATGTTATTGATTCCTACGTTAAAAGCATGTTTAAATATGTTCCTAAGTCCTTATTAAGGCATACGAAAAAGTTGTTAATATTTACGGTGTTAACCGAAGGTAAAGGAAATTATGTCATTCAGGATATTTTATTGTGATTCATGCATTTTCATTTGCATTGCATTCATGTTTTACCCAAAACCGTATATTGGGGACGGAAAATGGGAAACGCAGACCACATGATTAACTGGGATATGATAATGATAAAGCCTATGTGGCTAGCCTGTGTGGCTTAATGAAGGAAGATGCCTGATTAAGGGCCATATATATATATATATATATATATATATATATATATATATATGTGTGTGTGTTGTGGGGAGGAAGATGCCCTTGTGTGGCCAGTATATATGTATTTACCGCATTATGCATGACATTTAGACATATTATGCCCATAGAGGCCGACATGAAATGATGCCCACAAAGGTTGTTATGGTAAGGAAGATGCCCAATGGGGCCGATGTATATGTATACCGCATTGTGCATGACATTTAGGCATATGTATTAGGGCCCTCAGAGGCATTTACTGCTGGTCAGTTGTTTCTGTTTCAGTTGTTGTTATATCCCTCGTTATACTATTGTTCATGCTCGACATACTCGCACATCAGTCGTACTGACGTCCCTTTTGTCGGGGGACGCTGCGTTTCATGCCCGCAGGTTCAGTTAAAGAGGGTGACGGTTCGCGCTAGTAGGTTGCTGGTTCAGCTGATATTGGAGAACTCTATTTGTTTCAGAGTTGCGGTCTGGTCGTGGTACAGTATTTTTGCATACGCATACGGGTATGACGGGGTCCTGTTCTGTCCTTGTGATGTCATGTATTCTTTAGAGACTTGTAGACAGGTGTCCTGTGGTTAGTTGTCATGTGTGGCCTTGTCGGCCTTGGTATGGGTATGTACATAATGAAAATTGGATTTCTGGTTACGATTTTCTATAATGTTTTTCGGCTTACTCCGTATTTAATTATGATTAAGTGTTGGGTGTACGATTAGCGGTACCCGACGGGTGGGGCCCGGGTGCTCGTCGCGGCCCTCCGGTTTGGGTCGTGACAAGAACAGTGTGAACAATTAATTCAGATGTTCCAACCAGTGCAAGGAGGGGCAGGAGCTGCTAATTCTGAAGTTTCTGTTGGTGCTAATCTGGCTAGTATGCAATACAATTGTTTTCATATTTTACTTCTTTCTATTCCAAACTAAGCCAACATACATGGATTATCGACTCTGGAGCCTCCCAACATATGACATTTGACAAATCTCTTTTACACAATATTTTACTTCTTTCTTCTCCTGTTTCAGTTTCCTTGCCAAACTCCTATAAGGTAACAGTGACCTATGTAGGGAGTCTATTCCTAACTCCAGACTTGGAGCTACATAATGTGCTTCTTGTTCCTGTTTTTAAACACAATTTGCTATCAGTTTCCCAACAATTTGATTGCAATCTATTTTTTTTTCTAAATCTGCTTGTTCTATCCAGGCCCCTATTTTGAAGGAGGACCAAGTTCTTGGTGAAGCTGCAGCTGGACTCTATGTGATGAGAACACTTCCCAAATGGACTTTATTTCACAGAAGCCTTTATTTCCTATTTGTTTTCCTTCTAATTCAGTGTCAGAGTCTAGTGTGTCTAAGTCTTTTCCTGTTACTATTTCTTCAAGGGATAATTCTCAGAATGTACTATCCCCTACTTGTAATGACAAAACTCATGTTTCTATCAATGAAAATGCTTCTGTTCACTATGTTTCTACTCTTTTATGGCATAATAGATTGGGTCATTTGCCTTTTGAAGCAATGAAACATATTAAAGGATTACAACTTGACTCCAATGATAAGATTTCTATTCCTTGTGCAATTTGTCCAACGGCAAGATAGACTAAACCTCTCTTTCCTCAGAGTTCAATTGCTATTAAGCAATGTTTTGATCTCATATACATAGATACATGGGGCCTTACCAAATACCAACCTATAAGGCAGAGAGTTATTTTTTAACGATTGTTGATGACTACTTAAGATGTACTTGGACATTTTTTTACTCTCCACCAAGTCTAATGCTTTTAATACACTCAAGTCTTTCCTTTCTTTTGTTGAGAGACAATTCTCTACCAAAGTAAAGGTGATAAGATCAGATAATGCATTTGAATTGGGATCAGGACAACTACCTACTGCCAATTTTCTTTCTCAAGGAATACTCCACCAAATCACTTGTGTTGGTACTCCACAACAAAATGGAGTGGTTGAGCGTAAGCATAGACATTTAATGGAAGTTTGTAGAGCTTTAATGTTTCATTCTCATGTACCAAAGAAATATTGGGGTGATTGCTTGCTTACTTCTACACACCTAATTAATAGGTGCCCCTCTAGAGTTCTGAACCTCAAATCTTCCTATGAAGTCTTATTTGGATCACTAACTGATTATTCCTATCTCAAACCATTTGGATGTCTTTGTTTTGTATCAACTTTGAACAGAAACAGGGACAAGCTAAGTCCTAGAGTTGTTCCTGGGATTTTCTTGGAGTACCCCTTTGGGGAAAAAGGGATACAAGATTCTCATCCTACACACAAAACAAATCCTACTTTCCAGGGATGTTAAGTTTGTGGTAACTATATTCCCTTTTTCTTTTGCCAAACTAATATCTCGCATTTTTCCTTCTTCCTGTCCTCTACCTAATGATGAAACTACCTCTACACCTAATCCTACTCCCATTACAGTTACATCTGATATTACGAATGATGATTTTCCTCCTCCTCGTGACTTATCTCCTAATGATTCCTCTCCTGACTATGTCTCCCCTGATAATTCTCCTGCTTCAGGTGTGTTATCTCCACCACAAGAGCTTCAGCTACGCAAAACTACGAGGGTCAATTCTCCTACTTATTTGTCTGATTACATTTGTGCTAACTCTTTTTCTGTCATTTCCCTCAATCCACCTTGTATACATTAGCACAATTTCGCCTTTTCAGCTATGTCACCACAAAATCAGTCATTAATAAATTCTATTTGCCAAATAAATGAACCTTATTCTTACCATCAAGCTGTATTGCATCCCAGATGGAAAGCAGCAATGAACAAAGAATTTGAAGCTCTTGCCTCCAATCACACATGGGATGTTGTTGTTCCATTGCATCATGGAAAAAAGGCACTTGCCTACAAGTGGGTTTACAAAGTTAAACTTAAATCAGATAGATTACTTGAACGACTTAAAACTAGATTAGTAATTCGAGGAGACACACAAAGGGAGGGAATTGATTATACGGAGACATTCTCTCCTATTGTTGAAATGACAACTATACATTGTATCCTTTCCATAGCAATTAAAAAGGATTGGAAACTTTACCATCTTGATGTAAACAATGTGTTTCTTCACGGTGATCTTGATGAGGATGTATATATGCATTTTCCTCCTAGTTTGGACCCTCCATCTACCTCTCATGTTTGTCGCCTTCGTAAATCACTCTACGGTCTTAAGCAAGCTTCTCGTCAGTGGTATGCTCGTCTATCATCTGCTTTGGTCACTCGAGGTTTCAATTACTCCTTGAATGATTATTCCTTGTTCTTCAAACACACTGAAGATCTGGTTACTCTACTTGCCGTTTATGTCGATGATATCTTACTCATCGGTAACAATCTGCAGGAAATTAATGAGGTTAAGTCATTTTTAACTCTGAATTTCAAATAAAGGATCTTGGAGAAGCCCATTATTTTTTGGGTGTTACACCCCACTGTTCTGCGTGCAATCGAACGTATGGTTAGTCGATTTGAGCTTCGGCAATCCATGACCCTTTCCGAGGGTCACATACGACTTATATGAGTATTACGAAAGTATAGGTTGGAAGTCAATTGGATTAAAAGAAATACATCTCGGCAAAGTTTGACAAAAATTATGTGATACGCTAAGCAATCCACCCCACGAAAAACCCGCCTTGCGGATAAAACCACATATTAAAACCCCCATTCCATCACCTCACTGCCACCATCTGCGGTGGCATATGCGGCCGCAAATGGTGATCTACGACGCATACCTAGCCTCAGATGAGAGGCGGTGAGAGGTGTTATATAAATCCAAGATCGATGGCTTCTTATACTCATTTCATTTTTTACCCCAAACATTTTCAAACACTCTCAAACTCTTATCTAGGGTTCCTACATTATCAAGGGTCCATCCCATACCAAATTTAAGGGAAACTCTCCATGGATGATCATTAAGGAGCTTGGAAATCCTCATTTAATGGCTAGACAAGTTGGAAGTTTCTTGAGGATGGAAAAGAACTTGTTCTAAGGGATTTTGTGGCTGGTTGAGGTAAGGTTCTACTACCCCCTAATCATTTTTTAACTCACTGTAGTTTGGTTGATTAAATTGATAAGCATAGTTTGAAAGGAAATCAAACTAAACTCCATGAAGAAACTGCTATTGTTTTTGAATTATTCTTGGGTTGTTCTTGAATAAACTTGAGATGATTATGGATAGAAGTTGGAGTATGTATTTTTGTTGTTGTAGTAGTTGTTGTGGTTGTTGCTATTAATGTGGTGTTGTAGGGAAGTTAGTAACATGTTGGTGGCTATGAAAACCATAATTAGAATAGTACGCCTTCTAGGTGCTCGTTGAATTGTTCGAGTGAGTCGATACCTAATTTGTTGATCTCATTTTGATCCCATCCCTCTATATTATGTATATGATCACTCGTAAAGCGTTCGAGGGTTCGTGAGGTGTTGGTAACTAAGCAACACATGTATATTAAGACACTTTCTTTCATTCTTTTGGCATGATTCCAACGAGTGTCGTGTTCCGCCCAGGTCATAGATTGGGGTGTGACAAATCTTGGTATTAGAGCACTAGGTTCAAGTGTATTAGGGATTCGATGAAACTGTGTCCAGTGAGGTCATTTTTATGTGTGTGAAGGGCCCGCAGATATAAACAGTTGACCACCAAGACATCTAGGATTGGCTCACTTCTTGTACTCTGGATCGTGCAGCTAGAGCTATACCTTGAGGATATCCTTGTAACTCGTATGCATTACGTATTTCAAAAAAATTCCTAAGAAAAAGAAATTGACTACAAGCAAGAGAGCTGATTCTAGTGCTGCTCGTGAGGAAAATGTTCAGGATCAAAGAGCCAATTTGGGTACAACACCTCCACCTGATACCACAGGGCCTGCGGAGATCCCAGCTCCGCCGCCCAACACTACTGACTCTGATGTTAGGGGAACTATCCAGTTGTTCACCCAACTTGTGGCTACTCAAACCCAACATCAGGGAACGACTCTAAGTACGGAGATGAATGAAGAGTCATCCAGTTTCAGGAATCGTGAATTTCTTCGTATGGACCCTCCAATGTTCACACGGTCTTGTAAGAAGGAGGATCCCAAGAACTACATTGATGGGCTTCAGAAAATCTTTCGTGTGATGCATGTTAATGAGTTAGAGGCAACAGAGTTTGGAGCTTATCAGTTGTAGGATGTTTTCAAAATCTGGTATGAGTCATGAGAGCAGTCCCGCAGAAAAGATGCACCTCCAGCGACTTGGGATGAGTTTGTAGATGCCTTCATTGAGCACTTTCTGCCAAGAAAGGTCAGAGAGGAAAAAACTGTGGAATTTGAAAAGCTTAAGCAGAATGGCAGAAGTGTTCAGGAGTACTATCTCCAGTTTGTCTCTTTGGCAGAGTATGTTCCGCCAGAGTTAGACATTTTGTGTATGGCCTTGATCCCCATTTGTACGATGCAACTAATATCACTGCTCAGAATAGGGAGATAACTATTACAAAGATAGTTTCTTTCGTACAGGGTAATGAGAGCAAGTTAAAAGAAAAGGAAGCCTTGCAGAAAAAGAAAGACAAGAAGTTCAATAAGAGGGCTAAGTCTTCTGGTCACTTCAGGCATGTAGGAGGTGGAGGGAGGTAGATAGTACTTCAAGAACATGTCATTCGAATCTTCTCCATCCTCAGCCAGTGCCCCAGCTCCAAAGTTCAGAAATGATAACATGAGCAGAACTTCAGAGCATCAGGCTCTAAGTCACAGGCTAGTATGGGTCAAAGTTCTTCCAGTAGCACGGTTTGTGCTAAGTGTGGTAAGAGGCACCCAGTGAAGTGTCGCCTGGGTATGGATGTCTGTTTTGGGTATGGCCAACGAGGTCATTTTCAGTGAGATTTCCCATCAGCGAGGCAGGATACAAGAGGTAATGTGGCTCAGTCCGCAAATTCTATAATTCTTTGTAATTCTTAGGCTCAATCAGGGCGTGATCCAGCTAAGTCCGATAACACAGGCCAATGTCCAAACTGTTTGTATGCATTATTAGGTCGTCAGGAAATAGAGGCCCGTGCACATATGGTTACAGGAATATTAATCGTTTTCACTTTTGATGTTTATGCTCTTATGGACCCGAATCCACTCTATCATATGTAACCCCTTTGTTGCTAAAAAATTTAGGATCGAACCAGAAAAGTCGCATGAACCCTTTGAAGTATCCACTTCAGTCGGTGAGTCAGTTATAGCCAGACTGGTATATAGGGGTTGTCCAGTTAAAGTCTATCACCGCGTTACCATAGCTTATTTGGTAGATTTAGAAATTATAGACTTTAATGTAATCATGGGTATAGATTGATTGTTTTCATGTTATGCCATGGTAGGTTGTAGAACCAAAATTGTAAAGTTTGAATTTTCCAGTGAACCAGTCATAAAATGGAAGGGTGATGCAGTAACACCCATGTGTAGGTTTATTTCCTGTCTCAAAGCCAGAAAGATGATATTCAAGGGGTATATTTACCATCTAGTTTCGATTTAGGAATTCAGATACCCAGACCCCAACTCTTTAGTCCATACCAGTTGTCAGTGAGGTTCCAGAAGTCTTTCCAAAAGATCTTCCCGGAGTTCCTTCTGACAGGAAGATTGACTTTGGAATCGATCTACTTCCCAGCACTAAGCCGATATCTATTCTGCCATACAGAATGGCTCAGCAGAGTTAAAAGAATTAAAGGCCCAGTTGAAAGATCTCATTGATAAGGGATTCATTAGATCAAGTGTCTCACCATGAGGTGCACCAGTCTTGTTTGTTCGAAAGAAAGATGGGTCCTTGTGTATGTGAATTGACTACCGACAGTTGAACAAGGTCACCATTAAAAACAAGTATCATCTTCCCTGAATCGATGATTTATTCGATCAACTTTAGGATGCTCAGTGTTATTCCAAAATTAAACTCAGATCAGGGTACCATCATCTTCAGGTTAAGAAAGTTGATATTCCAAAAATCTCTTTCAAAACTCGTTATGGTCATTTCGAATTTTGTGTCATGTCATTCGGATTGACAAATGCCCCAGCTGCTTTCATGGGCCTTATGAACAGGGTCTTCAAGCCTTATCTTGATCTTTCATTATTGTCTTCATTGATGATATTCTAGTCTATTCCGTAGTGAGGTCGATCATGCAAAACATCTCAAAATAGTGTTGTAGACACTTAAGGACCGCGAGCTTTATGTTATGTTTTTCAAGTGTGAATTTTGGCTTAAGTTAGTGGCATTCTTAGGCCATGTGATTTCAGGCGAAGGCATCTAGGCTGATTTTCAAAAAATTTATGGTGTTAAAAATTGGCCCAGACCACTTCTACTTCAGATATCGGAGTTTCTTGGGTCTAGTAGGATATTACATACGCTTTGTAGAAGGTTTTTTCCTCAATTGCAGCTCCATTGACTAGATTAACTCAGAAGAAGGTCAAATTTCAGTAGTCATATGTCTGTGAGCGTAGTTTTGAAGAATTGAAGACGAGACTGACTTCTGCTCCAGTATTGACATTGCCAGAGGGAACCGGGGAGTTAATTGTTTATTGTAATGCTCCATGTATTAGTCTTGGGTGTGTTTTAATGTAGTATGGTAAGGTTATAGCTTATGCATCCAGACAACTTAAATCTCACAAAAAGAATTACTCGACCCATGACTTAGAATTGGCAGCCGTGATTTTTACACTTACGTTGATAATTTCACAGATCACAAGAGCCTACAGTATATTTTCAAGCATCAAGAGTTGAATCTTAGGCAGAGGAGATGGCTCTAATTGATAAAGTATTATGATGTAGATATTCTCTACCATCTAGGGAAAGCGAATATGGTAGCTGATGCTCTTAGTCGGCGATTCATGAGAATTTTAGCTCATATTGAAGAAGGTAAGAGAACCACGACGAAGGAGATTAATTGACTATACATTTTAAGAGTTCGACTCATGGACTCGAAGATGGTCGTGCCGTTGTTCAGAAGAAGTCCGAATCCTCCTTAGTAGCCGAAGTGAAGGAGAAAAAGTTCAGTGATCCCTACTTGTTGCAACTAAAAGAGGGGATTCACAAGCATAAGGCTACGACTTTTGAACAAGGGGGAGATGACGGTACTTTGAGGTACCGAGGCAGGTTATGTGTTCCCGATTTAGATGAACTCAAAGAATGAATCATGGAAGAAATGCATCATTTCAGGTATTCTATTCACCCAGGTTCTATAAAGATGTATCATAATCTTAAAAGATTTATTGGTGGAACGATATGAAGAGGAATGTGGCAGATTTTGTAGCCAGGTATCTAAATTGTCAGCTTATGAAAGCCGAGCACCAGAGCCGTGGTGGGTTGACTCAGATTATTGATATTCTTATTTGGAAATAAGAGATGATAAATATGGACTTCATAACAGGTCTACCTCGCTCAGCCTAGAGACATAATTCAATTTGGGTGATAGTGGACCGACTTACTAAATCAACTCAGTTTTGCCAGTCAAGACCACAAATTGAGCAGAAGATTATACTAAGTTGTATATTCGAGAGATTGTCATGCTTCAAGGGACCCCAGTGTCCATTATTTTAGATCGTGGTGCTCAATTCACAACACATTTTTTGAGGTCATTTCAGAAAGGATTGGGTTCCAAGGTAAATCTCAGCACAACTTTTCATTCTCACATAGATGGTCAGGCAGAGCGTACTATTCAGACTCTTGAGGACATGTTGAGGGTATGTGTTCTTTATTTTATAGGTAATTGAGATGATCACTTGCCTTTTATTGAGTTTTCTTACAATAACAGTTATCGTGCTAGTATCCAGATGGCACAATTCGAAGCTTTATATGGGTGAAGGTGTAGATCACCCATTGGTTGGTTTGAAGTTGGTGAAGCAGAGTTGTTAAGGTCAGACTTGGTCCATCAAGCTATGGAGAGAGTCAAAGTGATTTTCAAGAGCATTTGAAAATAGTTTAGAGTTGCCAGAAGTCCTATATAGGGATTTGGAGTTCCAAGTTGATGATTGGATATTTCTGAAAGTTTCACCTATGAAAGGTGTCATGAGGTTTGGAAAAAAAGGGAAGCTCAGTCCCAGATATATCGGACCTTACAGGATTTCAAAAAGAGTTGGTCAAGTGACTTATGAACTTGAATTATCACAAGACTTAGTTCTTGTGCATCCAATGTTTCATGTGTCCATGTTAAGAAAGTGTGTAGGAGACATGTCGTTGGTTGTTCCTACCGACTCCATTTCAGTTAAGCATGGTTTGACCTATGAGGAGATTTCTGTAGCTATTTTGGATCGTCAGATTCGAAAGTTGAGAACTAAGGAAGTTTCCTCAGTTAAAGTGTTGTAGAAAAGTCAGAATGTTGAGGAGGCTACATGGGAAGCCTAAGAAGACATGAAGTCCAGATATCCGTATTTATTCGAGGAGCAAGCAGAAAACGAACAAGGTAAATACCCTCAGTATGCATGTCATGTCCCTTGCGTATTCATGTCTCATGTTTCACATCCATGTATTCAGTACTCATGTCACATGTCCTTGTTTTCACGTAATGATGCCAGTTCAGCTTTCATATTTTGTGTCATGTTTCTTCACATTCATGTATTCATGTTATGTCTAGTCTCATTCCTAACCATGACCAATCATTCGGGAATGAATGATCGCAAGGGAAAGATATTGTAACACCTCGTACCTTCAAACTAAGCCTTATTCATGATCTACGAGTGTAGGAACCATAACGGGGAGTTTAAGTTGAAAAACAATAGGTCCAATTCTGCAGATGAAATTTGATAGCAGGCTATACAGACCGTAAAATATTTTACGGCCCGTCAAACGAACCATCAAATTTCATTTTTGAAAGTGACGGCCAGACTGTAAATTATATGAACCGTCAATTGCTCGACGACCCGTCAAAGCAAATCGTCAATTTCACTTTTGAAATTGATGGCCTGTTGGTCAATTCTACGGACCGTCAAATTATTGATGGCCTATCAATCTTCTCAGTCTCAAAATTCTAGATTTTACAACTCTCTGAAATTTCTCAAAAATAACAGTACAGTCCAATTAGACAACCATACAATTATCGACGGACCGTCAATATGGACCATCAAAATATTGACGGCCCAGATTCAAATCGTCAAATAATCGATGGACCGTCAAACGTCCCATCAAACTTATCCGAGAACAAACAGTATAAATAGGACACTTTGATTCTAAAAATCATTTTTCACAATTCTCAAGCCCTGAAATGAAAGTTCTCTCTTCTCAACCTTCTCCTACATCGAGGTAAGCTTTTTCCACTCAATTCTATGTTATTTTAACGTAATCCTAACAAATTCTAAGTAGAATTCATTGTTCTTAACCTAGGATTTTCATAATAAACCCAACTCAAGGCTCAAGGTTTAATCTTTAAGGTTCTTCTTCCAAGTTCAGATTTTTAACACGAGTTTTGGAGTGATTAAGGTATGTAGAGAATTCTATCTATATGTGGGAACATTATTGTTCTTCTCACATTATGTTTATCCATGAAGCCATGAATTTCTATACATAGGATTTTATTCCAAGTGCATGATAACCCTGAACTACATGTATCATGTTTTCCATGTTTTTATTATTAATCCGTTGTTGTATCCTTGATATTTCATTATGGTTATTGGGAATCGTAATTCATGAACCCATGTTTTGAGTTCCATGAGTTCTTAATTATCAAGTCATGAATTAATATTACCTAACCTATGACATTATACATGTTTTCTCACAAGTTATATATTGTGAAATTATGTTCATGTTAAACTATCGCATATCATGTTTACAAGATATTTTATAAAATTCATGGGCTTACAAGCCACTATTTTCAAGTACATCTTTTGAGAGTTGCACGGATTATCGAGAAGGCTCAAATAGCCTGAAACTATGTATGCCAACATAGGATAAGGGTCGCTCTGTGCGAGGACGATACCTTCTTATTACTCCTTGTGGGATTATTGATTCCACCATGTTCATGTTCATGTCTCGTACTCCGATAAAGTACGAGATGGCTTAGCTGATCGAGCAGAGATCAGACTCCACATTCACGCATGGTAGTTAATGTCGATTTTGTTCATGCTCTCCACATAAACAGATATATACAGATATACAATTTTCAGACTATACTCATGTTATTATACTCATGTTTCATGTTTTCAGTTTCAGTTTCATGTTCCTATTATTTCATGTACCTACTTATTCTTTTAGCTGCTTTATATACGGTACAATTCAAATGTACTAACGTCCCTTTGATGAGTTTCAGGAAAATGGATCTGCTCAATAGGACAACTTCAGTATTAGCCATTTCGGTGAGCCCCATCTCATTCGGGGTGTCAATATAGTTATTTCATGATATTATATTTTATTAGCAAAGGTATGCTAGGATCTTGTCCTGGTAAACAGTTTTGCAGACTCATGTTTTAGAGGTTTCATAGACTAGTCCAGTATCAAGTCATGTCGTTATGTCGTAGTGATTTTCAGACTTATTATATTTTTATAATATTTTCGCAATACATTTTTCATACTATAAATTCGGTATTTTGATTTACGTGTTTTCATTATCATTTCCTTAGCATGATTTGATGCCCATGTTGACAAACAAGCCATGTGGTTCGCTTGGTCACATGCAGTAAGGCACCGAGTGTCGTGTTCTTCCTTAGCCATGGTTCAGGGTGTGACAATGTACTCCTTAGAGACTTGTAGACATTCGTCTTAAATATAGTAGTCTTGTACGGCCTTGTCAGCCTTGTTGTATATATGTATGTTGGGCCTTTTCTACGTGCAGGTGATCATGTCATTTGATCAGGTAATGATTTGTCAAAGGCCTTGTCGGCCCATGTATTATTGAGTATGCTACATGTATTATGAGTGGTACGCTCGAGCCTTAGGGCACCGGGTTTCGACCACACCCCACAATATTGAGGCGTGACAAATTTGATATCAGAGCAGGTCAATCCTAGATATGTCTACAAACCGTGTCTAGTAGAGTCTTGTTTATGGATGTGTAGCGCGCCACTTATAAACATGAGGCTACAGGACATTTAGGATGGTTATCTTCTTTTTATAATCTAGATCGTGCGATAGATATGAGCCGTAGGAAATCAAGTCTAACGTATGTGTTAACTTAGGTCGTGCAGAAACGTATGTATACATAAAGATTGTAGCTTGTCAAATTGACTCATGGAAATGGTGCGGGAAGAAACTGACATAGACTCGTACGATGATTTAGTAAGCAAATGCAAAGGTTGCAAAGAGAAGTTTTGCGGCGGCTAACATTGCGTTACCCATATTTTTGGGAATATGCCATGAGTGACAATGGATATGTACGTACTAATATTAAGAAAAGAATAGTAGTGACCTCTCATTTAGAGGGGTCAAAGCAACGGTAAGGATCGTTAGACGTATGGGGTTTGGAAAGGGAAACCTGGAGAGTAATCAAAGGAAAAAGGCATATGTAGGCTCAAAAGGAGCTACTCGGAATTTACGAAAAGAGGGTAAGTTGAGTTTCATCGAGAAAGGATTCATGAAGACCCTAGAAGAAGGCGAGATAAGCGTAAACGGCTGGATGAGCCATCAGACTATCCAATATTTATATTAAGGAATGGTCTTAGCACTTAAGGATTTGATCTCACAAGCAAACGGCAATAACTCTCGAGAAATATTTCGAGCAGAGAGTAAGAGTACGAGAGGCTGGTATAGAGTGATCAAGCTAAGGGGCTATGAAGGTTGGAAGAAAAAGCTAATAGCTAAAGATGGTACTCAGAATGAACGAGGGAAAAGTTAATGGTAAGAAAGATAAGCGGTAAAAATTAGGGATATCCAAGGTTCCGCAGGAATATACGATTATGAAGATGCTAAAAGCATATTGTTGGTAGATATCTACTAAGATTAAGAGAAGGATTTAATCTGCATACAGATGGGAATGACTCACCGACAATGGTGATGATTGAATAAGGACCAAGATTCGATTCCAAAGTGGAGCATAAGGCTAGATATAGAAAGAATCGTGTGAGATTAGTCAATGCATTACGAGGTACTTACTAGAAGAAACAAGAGGACGAGATTGTTTATACCTAGATACTAGATGGGAAAGCTAATCCCATGACTTAGGGTCGACAACAATGAGCCCACACTAGAAGTATAACTATGAGGATCTTTAGTATAAAGTTGAGATGAGTTTCTCTTACCAATAAGTAAAGGCATCCTCTCGGACGGGTCACAATGGTATAAAGAATTATGAGCCCTCTTGAAGAAAATAGCAGTTCCTAGAAGGAAAAGAAAAAAAGTACGTAATCAAATGTGGATTCAGATAGTGTTGTAAAGTGTGATTCTCCTTAAGAGAAAGAGGTTTCGAAAGGTAAACTTCAGCAAATGAGTATCCCACAAATATGGCGGAAAGACGAGAGTGTAGCATTATTCCAGCCGACCGATTGAGAATTTGAACATGGGACTAAATCAATGATAGAGATGTTATATAGAACTCAGTGGTATCCCTCCTTTAAGGGATGGAGTGGAAGATAACTGTATAGGAGCTCGGTCCTATGACCTTTCAAGGAATAAGTTCAACGGAACACAACAATAACCTTCGAAATAACCTAGGATGAGATATGTAAATGGTTTAACCTATATAGAGGCCCGAAAAAAGGAAGGATTGGCATGGGTAAGAGGGATCCGAACTAAGAAATAGACTCTAGAAGCTAAAAAGGGTATCCTGAGGAGCTTCAACCGATAGCAAGTTTAAAAGTCCAATTTCAGGGCTTTGATGATGGCATAGCAATACGCGAGAAATGTTAGTGTTACCCCGATGGTAAAAGAAAAAGAAATAACAAAGGGAAAGTTGGAAGTTGATACCATCAGAAGGTAGGGTCTCGTGGTAATAGAGTCAATGCTAGATTTAAAGCGAGACAAAGTTCTCCAACACTAAGTCAATCGTGTGTCCCAAGTTTAGCTGGATTATGAAACAAGATTAGAGCAGAGGTGCCTTGTTCCCACTATTTTGTCTATCTAGATTCGATGAGGATAAATTTCAATACCAGAGACATGGGTTGATATGATAATGAGAAGTAGAGTAGCGCCATGTTTTGGCACAAAAACCCAACGCTCAACATAGAAGGATAGATCATCAGAGTCCTAGAGGACTAGTGTATAAAATACAAATTCCCACCTAGATAAGGTAGCGTGGTCTGGAGATAAAAGCTCCATATGGGTTTGTGAGTATCGATCCCCCATAGTTGATAGTCAATAAATTCACAGAGTCAACCCCATTTTGGCCAAATGTAGTTATTCACGCAGTTGAGAATTATGCTAGTTGTCCATTGACAATGGGGTGTAAAATTCTAGGACATTTAAGTAGAAGGGGATTGGTGTAGTACAATTCCAAGATTCTCCAAGGAAAGTTTAGGAGTGCGAAGAAAGCCCTTGAAGGTATGCTTAATCTATAAGAAGAATGGGATAGTTGTCTACCCTGTTATGAGATGCATATTATGGTAGTTATTACATTATCAGTGAGATAGATTCTTATAAAACCTTATGTGGTTGGGGGTATGGATTGTGTATCAATTGCCTTGACGTAAGAAAATAAAGAGTTATTTAAACCTGTGTTGGTTCTGTTAACTCCCGAGTTGTGAAAGAAGTAAAGTTCCTACAAGAGTAAATGTCAATAGGCCAGGATTGCGAGAAGTCACCCGCCGGTATTCGATGCCGAGATTTAAAGGACGATGTCCATGAGTGGATATCCTTGAGGGCCTTACCCATAAAGATGTAACAAGAATTTGGCCAGGAAGGCAAGTTTAGTTCCAGATACAACAAGATGTATAAGGTCACCCAAGGATTTAGCAAAGTGACCTTCGCACTTAGGATTACCTCCGGAACCAGAGGGAGTTCACTTAGTTTTCACATATTGAATCCACTGAAGTATATAGGAAATTTCTCTCACATATTGCCTATCAAGAATGTTCGGATTACTGAAAACATGTCTTAAAAAGAGGTCTCAACTACTATCCTTTATCACTAAGTCCAAAAGTTTTAGACTTATGAGATGGCATTCGTTAAAGTAATACAAAAAAGCAATGACATATGAACAAGATATTCTCCCATAGTCCGAACATCAGGTTCACATAATGCTCGTAAGGTATGATCCCCTAATATCTACTCTATAGCAGTAAACTTATTTTGTACACATGTACAGATGATGATCGCAACATATATATATGACAGACGCAGCTCAAACATCGACATAGTTCAAGTGAGTTATGGCATACCCTTTTGATTACCGTGATAGATAGACGGTCGTGTAAGTCTAGTATGATATTATATTGCTTTGGATGTCCCTGGGTGGCATTTATATTGGTTTTGGATGTGTGGCAAGTTTCGAGTTAGTCCTATTTGTAGAGGAAACTTTGCCAGAATTCTGGTAAAACCCAAGAGTTAAAGCCTCTCAATTACGTCCCTCAACATTCGAGGGGACGAATGTTCTTAAGGGGGAAGGATGTTACACCCCGCAGTTCTGCGTGCGATCGAACGTATGGTTAGTTTATTTGAGCTTCGGCAACCCGAGACCCTTTATGAGGGTCACGTATGACTTATATAAGTATTATGGAAGTATACTGAAAGTTAGAAGTCAATTGAATTAAAGGAAGTGCATCTCGAAAAAGTTTGACAAATATTAAACGATATGCTAAGCAATTCGCCCCACGAAAGCCGACCCGCCTCGCGGATTAAACCACGGATTAAAACCCTATTCCATCACCTCACTGCCACCATCTGTGGTGGCATATACGGTCGCAGATGAAAGGCGGTGGGAGGTGTTAAATAAAGCCAAGATCGGTGGCTTCTTGTCCTCATTTCATTTTTGACCCCAAACACTCTCAAATTTTTCCCTAGGGTTCCTACATTATCAAGGGTCCATCCCATACCAAATTGAAGGGAAATCCTCCATGGATAATCATTAAGGAACTTGGAAATTCTCACTTGATGGCAAGACAAGTTGAAAGTTTCTTGAGGATAGAAAAGAACTTGTTCTAAAGGACTTTGTAGCTGGTTGAGGTAAGGTTCTACTACCCCCTAATCATCTTTTAACTTCTTGTAGTTTGGTTGATTAAATTGGTAAGCATAGTTTGAAAGGAAATCAAACTAAACTCCATGAAGAAGTTATTATTATTTTTGAATTGTAAATGAATAAACTTGAGATGATTATGGTTAGAAGTTGGAGTATGTATTGTTGTTATTGTAGTAGTTGTTGTGGTTGTTGCTATTGATGTGGTGTTGAGTGGAAGTTAGTAATATGTTGGTGACTATGAAAACCATAATTAGAAGAGTACACCTTCTAGGTGCTCATTGAATTGTCGAGTGAGTCGATACTTAGTTTGTTGATCTCATTTTGATCCAAACCCTCTATATTATGTAGATGATCACTCGTAAAGCGTTCGTGAGGTGTTGGTAACTAAGAGACACATGTATGTTAAGGCACTTTCTTTCATTCTTTTGGCATGATTCCAACGAAACGTAAACGAAATACCGATATTCAAGATGACTCTATTTTTAGTGAAAGTAGAAAGATCATGTTCATTGAACCTAAAAGGGTATTTTCTGATTCATGATACTGATTCTTGGTCTTGTTGAAATGTTTATTGATGATGTAAGTTCCATAATGATAATTAGAGGTGTAACAACCTTACGTTACTCCGATGAGCTCAAAAGGTTATTACATGGTCTTTGGTCTTTAGGTATATGTATTACATATTTATATTTCCCACAGAGGCCTATATATGGAACTTATACAAATATGATACTGATGATATTGACCTCAGAGGCCTACGACATTATAAATACGCTATTATATTCCATTTATGTACAATATGGTCCTCAGTGACACTTCTAAGTTACAGGTCGTTGCTTTCAGTTTTCTTTACTCATTGATGTTTTCACTTATGTTTATTTTTGTCTCACATATTCATTACATTCTTTCGTACTGACGTCCCCTCTCGAGGAGCTGCATTTCATGCATGCATGTATAGATAGAAATACAGACAATCCCTCACAGTAGGTGTCTTGACTCAGCTGAAGAGTGTCTTGCTCCTTTCTTATGGAGCTGTGTAGTTAGCTGATAGGTATGGTAGTTGCATATAGGTACATAGTTGGGTATGGTGGGGCCCTTTCCCGACCAGATGTTGTTGACGTACTCTTAGAGGCTTGTAGACAGTCATCTTAAATATAGTAGTTTTGTGTGACCTTGTCAGCTTTATTGTATATATGTATGTTCGGCCTTTTTTGCGTGCAGGTGATCGTGTCATTTGATCAAGTAATCATTCGTTAGATGCCTTGTCGACCTATGTATTGTTGAGTATGCTACAAGTATCATGAATGGTATGCTCGGGACTTAGAAAACGGGTGCCGGCCACACCCCCCAAGATTGGGGTGTGACATTGGATTTGGAATTAATTAAGGAAAATGGGGGATTGGTCATTACCCGACGCAAATTTGCTTTAGAATTACTCTCAGTGTTTAATTGTCTTGACTCCAAACCTGTATCAACACCCTTGGACCCAACAATCAAGCTTCCTTCTTCATGTGGGCCTTTGCTTACAGATCCAATCATCTACCAGCGTTTACTTGGCAAGCTCAATTTTGTTAACAAATTCCCGACCGGATCATTATTTTACAGGCTTCTATTTTGTCTTGAGCCGAGTGTCTATCAGAAATAGTCGCTCGACCTATCAAGGTAGAGGTAAGGTCTACGTACACTCTACTCTCCCCATACCTCACATTGTGGGATTTCAATGGGTATGTTGTTATTGTTGTATCGTTCTTTTGCGATGTGCAAACCCTCAATCAACACATGCAGAATCCTTGCACCGGTCATCTTTCCGCTGCTTATCATACTTTGCAATACTTGAGTAAGGATCCTGGTCTTGGGTTATTTATGTCACCGGATCAGTCTATTCAACTTCTTGCCTTCTGCGACTCTGACTGGGCCTTCTATTTCAATACTCGTCGCTCTATTAGTGGGTTCTTTCTCAGTCTCGGAGGATCCCTGTTTCTTGGAAATCCAAGAAACAACCAGTGGTTGCCCTTTTATCTGTTGAAGCGGAATACTGCTCTATGCGACGCTTGTTTTCAGAAATCACATAGATTGTCTATTAGTAAATAGTGCAAGAAATCTACTGATGAGCAATACTTGCAGGATTCATTGGCCAACCATTCACTTCTTGTCTCACATTTCGGGAGAATTGGATACATATATGAAGGGGATGATAGGAAATACTATACATTTTAGCAAACGTTAATTTAGATACAACCATTTAGGTGAGAATCATTTTACTACCATTTACTTTTGATGACTTGTACATAGTATTACCAGCTTTAGTAAGTGAATAATTTCATATCACAACCCCCTCACCACCACCACCCCAAAAGAAGTTGATAAGTATTATTTGATAGGTTTACTTTTTACTCATCACTTACCTCTTATCTTTTTATAACCGTGTCCAATTCAGTTACATACACCTCAACTAATTCTAGGGGTAGCTGTTATCTCCAATCAACACAGGTATCGGATAATTTTGTCCACTAAGGCTTGGACAAATGAAAAAATCACCTACAATATTTTTGTCTTCCCTAGAGTTAAACCTAAAACCTCATGAATCTCAACTCACTTCATTGACTACTAGGTCACACCTTTGGGTATAATAATTAAACCACTTTATTGAGATTTTCAAAATAGATACATACGTGAACACATCCATCCCACTTGGGCATGGGGACGATGTTTGAAACTGATAGAATAGGCATATGCATTTAGTCATAATTATGTATATTATGTATATGGTGGATGTATATTTTAGTTATTACTTACCGTAATTGTAGCCTAGGATTATGCTTGTATTTTAGTATATGTACTATGACTTTGGAATGAAATAATCAAGGAAAATATTTCTCCCCGACCCTCCCCACACTTCTGTCAGCCATGTCTGACTCGAAATCAAATTTCCATCCAGCCCTCGCAGTTTCAAACATTAAATCTCATATCTCCATCACTCTTGAGATGGAGAACATCGGGCGAAGCTTTTCAAAATTCACTGTCACTCACACAGGATTATCCATCACATCATCCCACCGAAAAAGGCAAGGAGAAGGTGCCGAAAACCGATGATGAAAGGGAATTATGGTTAACACTTGATACGACGGTCTCTAGTGGATTTATGCCACAATCTCAAGTGATTTGTTGTATACTATTCTTGAGCCCGACTCCACGTGACATATTCCAAGACAATAAGAATTCTCAGGCCATCACACTTGAGCAAGAATTCTCCACCACTGACATGGCGGATTTTTTGAATGCGTCCGCATATTGTCAAAGGCTCAATGTTCTGTCGGACCAACTCAAGAGTAACTAACAATCGACTCATGTTACAAATGGTTATCGGCATCACCGACACATATAGTGGAGTAGGTACATTCATCCGCCAAAACAACTCTCTTCCACCATTTTACCAAGCCCGTTCTATGTTCATCCTAGAAGAAGCGAGTTTTGCCAAAAAGACGACCACCGTGTCGAATTCCACCATGGTTGCCGCTCCATCCGATGATAATTCTTCAGAATTTAAATATTCATCGTCAAACCGTGGCCAAAAGGGACGAAATAGAAATAATGGTGGAAAGAACCGCGGCGGAGGCCACGGTGGTGGCAAGGGCGGCAACCATCGATATGGCGGTGATGGCGGCAGGGGCGGTGGCCAGCAGCAACAGCCAGCCTAGTAGCAGCAGCCAACCCAGTGGCAACCGCTAGCCCAGTTGGGCAGTGGGCCTAGCAGTGGGCCTAGCAGTGGGCCTAGGCCGTGCCTCCCTGCCCATTCCCCTCTGGAAATTAGGCCAGGCCAGCAGCCTAAGCACAACGGACCAGCCAGCAGGCCCACTCAGCGGCATGAGTTCTTGGTCCACTACCGGGTCAGTGGCAGCAGGCCCATTCGGTAGTGGCGACCCCTATCGACATCGAGGCCATAATGCACACTCTTGGGCTTAATCCACCCGATGCAAATTGGTACATGGACACCGATGCAACATCTCGTATGACGTCCTCACAAGGTAATCTCTCATCCTATTTTAATTTGAGCAATAACTATGGTATAATTATCGAAAATGGTCATTCAATTCCAATTCGTGGTTATGGTAATACAAACTTATCTCCCCCAAACCCACCGTTAGCTTTAAAGGACCTTCATGCTCCTCAATTAATTAAAAACCTAATTTCAGTTAGAAAATCTACCACTGACAATTCGATTTTTTGTTGAATTTGATCCTTTTGGGTTTTCCGTGAAGGATTTTCAGATGGAGATGCGTCTAATGAGATGTGATAGTCGGGGAAAGCTATAACCAATCACCATAACCACGCATCAATCCACGTTACCATCCACGTTACCATCCACTTTTACAGCTTTAACTCCTTCTTTATGGCATTAACGTTTGGGTCACTCGGGAGCGCATGTTTTTGCATCCCTTAAACAAAATAAATTTATTGAGTGTACTAGAACTCGTAATTCTCATGTTTGTCGCTCTTGTTCTCTTGGAAAATATGTTAAGTTTCCTTTTGTTGCTTCTAATTCTCGTACTGTTATGCCCTTTGATATTATCCATAGTGATAGTTGGACATCTCCCGTTTTGAGCTCTTCGGGTCATAGATATTATCTTCTTTTGTTGGATGATTACTCTAATTTTTTTGGACGTTTCCTTTGTCTAAAAAGTCACAAGTATTTTCCACATTTCTCTCTTTTAGAGCACACATCCGCACTCAATTTGAATGGAACATTAAAAATATTCAATGTGATAATGATAGTGAATTTGATAATGGGCCATTCTATGATTTTTACAAAACTAATGGTTTGTCATTTCATCTCTCGTGTCCACATACATCATCTCAAAATGGAAAAGCAGAAAGAAACATTCGAACTATTAACAATATTGTTAGAACTTTACTTTCCCATGCCTCTCTACCACCATCATTTTGGTATCATGCATTACAAATGGAAATATCTTCTTAACATACTTCTGAGCAAACAATTAGCCTATCAATCCCCTCTTAAAATTTTATACCTAAGGGACCCATCATAATCTCATTTACGGTTTTTCGGGTGCTTATGCTATCCTCTCTTTCCTTCTACTACCATCAATAAACTTCAACCCCGATCTACACCGTGTTTCTTTTTGGGATATCCGTCAAATCATCGTGGTTACAAATCTTACAACTTATCCTATAATAAAATCATCGTGAGTCGTCATGTAATTTTTTATGAAACAAATTTTCCTTTTGTCAAATTCCATTATTCTGTGCCTTCTACCTATGAATTTTTTTACGATAGCATACCCTCGTATTTGATCCATAAATTGGCCTCCCAAACATGTCCATTTTCCCACTGTGTCTCGTCCCAATTACCGAGCCTAGTAGATGTCGGCCCAGCTGAGCCTCTCACAATAGCCCACCGCTGAGAGGCCTAGTGGCTGGCAGGCAGTTAGGTCTCGACCCACCTCAGGCACGAGCAACCCAGCTACTGCTGGCCCACTGCCCGATAGTCCAATCACTACCAGCCCACTTCCAGGAAGTACATCCTCCGCTTCTGGCCAATATCTAATTCCGGCCCAATGGCCAGTTACTCGTAGTCAACATAGGATTTTTAAGCCAAATAAAAAATATGGTCTTCACACCCATGTTACCAAGTTACCGTTGAAGAAGTAGAAAAAGGAATAAATATAGTGTCTGTGTCTGTCCTTAATGACCCAAATTGAAAAATGGATATGGATAATGAATTTAATGCTCTTATTAATAATAGGACGTGGGATTTAGTGCCCCGTCCTCCTGATGTTAATGTGATTCGGTCTATGTAGATTTTTAGTCATAAAGAAAAATCTGATGGTACATATTGAGAGGCATAAATCCCATCTTGTAGGTGATGGAAAGACTCAACAGGTTGGTGTGGATTGCGGTGAGACTTTCAGTCCGGTGGTCAAACCGGCAACTATCCGCACGGTACTAAGTGTGGCTCATTCGAAGGCATGGCCGCTTCATTAGCTTGATATAAAAAATGCATTCCTGCATGGAGAACTCAATGAAAATGTGTACATGTATCAGCCCATAGGGTACAAAGACTCCACTTATCCTAATCGTGTGTGTCTACTGAAGAAATCATTGTTGGCTCAAACAAGCTCATAGGGCCTGGTACACGAGGTTTGCAAATTATGTTTCTAATATTAGGTTTTCTAATAGTAGGTCTGATCATTCTCTATTCATATACCGTCAGGGTAATAATATAGCTTACATTCTTTTGTATGTGGATGATATTATATTAACTGACTCATTTAATGCTCTTCGCAAGTCTATCATGTCACTTCTTGGCTCTGAGTTTGCAATGAAATATCTAGGTCCATTAAGTTACTTCTTGGGGATAGTTGTGATACGTCATGTAGGTGGTTTATTTTTATCCCAAAAGAAGTATGTAGAAGATATCGTTGAACGAGCTAGCATGTCATCATGTAGGCCGTCCTCCACTCCGGTTGATACTAAACCAAAGTTGAGTGCTTCTTCCAGCAAGCCATATGCCGATCCATCACATTACCGCAAGCCCTGCAGGGGCCCTGCTATATCTCACTTTAACGAGGCTCGACATCTCTTATGTTGTGCAATAGGTTTGTTTATTCATGCATAACCCAATGAAGGATCACATACATGCTCTCAAACGCATTGTGTGTTATATTCAGGGCACTCTCGATCATGGTTTGCATTTATATCCGTCTTCGACAACCACACTTATTTCATACACAGATGCTGATTGGGGTGGATGTCCGGATACCAGACGCTCCACGTCTGGTTATTATGTATTTCTTGGTGATAATTTGGTATCTTGGTTCTCAAAATGGCAAGCGATCTTGTCCAAATCCAGTGTCGAAGTAGAATACCGAGGAGTTGCAAATGTGGTGTATGAATCTTATTGGCTATGGAACCTTCTTTTGGAGCTCCATTGTCCCGTTCTGAAGGCGACATTGGTTTATTGTGATAATGTTAGTACGATTTATCTCTTAGAGAATCCGGTTCAACATCAACGCACTAATCATATTGAGCTGGATATTCACTTTGTTCACGAAAAGGTTGCTCGTGGACAAGTACGTGTCTTACATGTCCCATCACGTTATCAGATTGCCGATATTTTTACAAAAGGTTTTCCGTTGATTTTTTTTTGAAGACTTTCGGGACAGTCTCAGCATACACCGACATCCCGCTTCGACTGCGGGAGTGTGATAGAATAGGCAAATATATTTAGTCATAATTATGTATATTATGTATATGATATATGTATATTTTAGTTATTACTTACCGTAATTGTAGCCTAGGATTATGTTTGTATTTTAATATATTTACTATGACTTTGGAATGAAATAATTAAGAAAAATATTTCTTACAGAAACCTCATGAATCTCAACTCAGTCCATTGACTACTAGATCACACCATTGGATACAATAATATGGTTAACAATTCAATTTCCTCTCATTGATTAAGTAAACTACAATTTGTGTTCCACCGTTAATATACACTATAGCAAATAAAGTAACACAAAATTTGTAATGTACCAGATGAGATTAAGTAAGATTTATAAATCTAACATTTTAATCTTATAAATAATGAAGCATATTCCTACAAGAAAGGACGACTTTTTAAGGGAGATAATAAGGTGTTAAAGGATGCTAAGTCAAAAGAAGGAAAACTCTGTAAGAAATTACTCCTACATATTTTCTATAATACCGCTGAAAGGTAGTCTTACATAAATTAATAATATTTCATCCGTCCCAAAAAGATTATCTTAATTTTACTTGATACGAAATTTAAGAAATAAATGAAAAATTTTGAAATGTGTGATCCAAAATAAATCTTACATATTTGTGTGGGTGTAAATCATCTCGTAAAATTAAATTATTTTTAAATATAAAAATGTGTCAATTTTTTTAAAAAAAAATTAATAAGAAAAATAAAACAATCTTTTTAGATCATAGAATAATATTTTCTTTATTAATAAGCCAAACCAACAAAAGTTGACTACAAGACCTTCTGATTTTTTCCACAAGTACGCTGTAAAATTATACAGCAAAGTAATGGGACAACACCAGTCATGTCAATTCAGTAAGAATGAAAACAAACGCACCTTGAAATTGGAACCTTAAAATACTCTGATTATGAAGGACTAGAAGTCACAATCCCCTGCATAACCTGCGCGTTGGAATATTATATCTCTCTGAATTCATCCAGAACCCAAAGACTCAGTCAGACATCAAATAGCTGCATCATTTTTAAACATTCACAGTCAGGTGGTATATATTTAAAAAAGAGCAATTATGTGTAAGGTTATTTTTTTGGTCAACAAATATCATACAGGAACATTTGTCACCATGTATTAAAGTAATTTATGCCTGTTATTATATAGTCAAACAATAGTTTAGCTTACAGAACGACACCTTGAACCAGATACTTAAATACATAAAATTAGGGGTGACCAGTGGGCCGGGACGGGGAAGAGTCGGGACCGGCTCCAGCGGGATTAGTGGGCCGGGATTAGCGGGATAGATCGATGTCCCGTTCGTCCCACATCCTGTCGGAAAAGGGGATCGGTGTTGGGGGTCGGAAAAGGGGCGGGGGCGATGTTTTTTTTTTTTTTTTTTTGGGGGAACAAGATAGTGTAATAAAAATATCACAAGACTGTTTTTGTACCTCTTATATTATTTAATAGAAATATAATTTTTTTGTAATACAATTTCAAAATTGCAACTTTTGTGTTGTTCAAAAGCTTCAAATTACATAGTAAAATTGCAATTAAAAAAATTACACAATTAACCATTCTTTTTCTAATTTCCTCACAATGTCTTGAGGATCTTCGGTTGGAATTGGAAGTTGTTGGTCAAATTGTTCGACATCGCTTCCTATTCCCTCGGACAAAATTTCGTTGTAGTTGTAGTCTTCTTCTTCGTTGATCTTCGGTTGACCGCACCTTCTATGCTCCGCTCAAATCCAATCTCTGAATAGAACTGCAATCTCCAATGTGTCTCCCTCCAATGAATGTATGTGCTCTCCTATTTGAAATCTTCCCAGAAAAAGCGATTTCAGACGATGTTGATGACGTTTGAATGTTCAACACATATCGCTAACTTGTGAAGAAGTTGAACCACTAAACATTTTATTTCTAAGACCTTGAATACTAGCAGCAGAAATCACATGTTTTTTATAAGGTTGCAGCGAAGTAGTAGAAGATGGTACTGAAATCGGTTGATTATTTGCACTTTCTTGTTGGTAATACATTTTTTTTTTTGCATTTATTGTATATGCTAGACATAACTTCTTTTTTAGTTGATTCGTAAGTTGGTTTTTCAGTTGGGTCTGTTGGAAGTACTTCTATACAATCATAAAACGTTTCAACAAGTATTTTACAACGTCTACGTTAATAGTCGGGTTTAATACAACACCAATAATATCAATAATGGGAATAGAAAAAAAATATTTTTAAAATTTTTTAAATATTTTTCAATAGATGTCTTATAAGTTTGTTTTTACATATATTCATTAAGTAACAAAAATATTAGAGCTATATAAAATAACATAGTTGAAATAGTAGGATAATAAATATCAGAAAATTCTTTAGTAGCTTGTAAAAATTTCTCTACAAATCCAATAGTTCTAAAAATAATTTCCAATCATTATCTACAAGCATATCTCTTGGATTTTTATTATGGGCGTTAAATAATAAAGTTATAAGTCTTCTATAATCGTAAGCAACAAATAGTTGTTTATATAGAGAATTCACCTAGTCGCTACTTCTTCAGAATTTTTCTATAAGGTAATCCACAATCGTGACAAATTTTTTTATATTCTTTGAGTCTTTATTTTTTATTACCTTTAAAAATAAAGTTTATAGCAAATTGTATTTTATCAAGAATGTTTTCAAAAAGTTTTAGGTCATCCTTTACAACTAAATTATAAATATGTCACGCACATCTTATATGAAAATGATCAGGAAAATATGTAGTTAATCGAACTTTTAAAAGTCTTATAGCGTAATCATTAGAAGTAGCATTATCTAATGTAATAGTCATAATTTTATCAATTATTCCATAATAATTACAAATTTCATGAATATTTTGTGCAATAAAAGTTCTCGTGTGCCTATCATCAATATATCTATATGCTAAAATACGTTTTTGCATAGACCAATCATGATATAACCAATGCATGTTACAGTTAAATAATCATTACTGTTAATACTACGGCCTATATCAGAAGTGAGCCACTTTGTCATTAAAATGATATAACGCATAACGTAAATACTGTTGATATTCATTTGCAAATTTAAAAACGTCTCTTCTAACAGTTGATCTAGAAAAAAACTGTTAAAAACAAGATTATACATTTCTCTAATGTAATGAATAAAACCAGGGGAGGAAGGAAATGAAAAAAGCAAACCCTCCACCGCAATTAATTTTGTCATATTTTCCCTATCTTTGTGTGTAGCATATTTAGGACCAAAAGTTTTCCCCGTCGTCGGGTTAATTTGACCATGTACTTGGTCCGAGACACTATGTGAACCTTGTTCCGACTCAGCTGGCACACTAGATTTTTAAGCATGGTATTGATTCCACCTAGCCATGTGCTCGCCTTGTACATGTCTCAATAAACCTCTCATCCCACCTTGACCTTTTCCGATTTTAAATTTATAAACATTTTTATAAATTTTACATCTAACTACTTGATTCTCTTGGTCCCTATCAAAAGAATCTCATGCATTTGATTTTAATTATTGGGGCATCGACTCATACTAGGGGGAATATGAGGCATTCCAGTTTCAGTTTAAGGCTGAGACTCAGTCTGAGGTTGCAGTTGAGGTTGAGGTGCACTAATGGGTGTGTTATTTACATTATCGTCAAAATTAAAGTTTGGTTCAGATGTAGAATATACCTCATCATCTAATGGTTTATCATTTAAAAAAACAGTTTCATCTATATGGGTGAAATCAATCAAATCATCGGGACTAGAAACAGGATTACTAGAAGAATTACCCTTACCCTTGTTATCCCTACTAGAAGAAACACCCTTACCCTTACCCTTAATCATACTTCCAAGGCGTTCCATTATAATTATGCAAATAAATAATTAAAGTAAATGAAATTAAGTGTGATAATTAAAATTAAGTAACAATAATAATTTAAAGAAGGAACGAAAGTACTAAACGCCGACGTAACGTCGACGTGTAATTGAGGTTGAAAATTAAAACTTTGCTCGATAGATATCATCAAACTAGTTGCCAACTTCACTCCCAATTTTTGAACTTTGATATAAATGAGCAAAAAAAAAAAAAAAATATAATATTTAGTAGGCAATGTAGAATTGTAGAGAAATAAATTGAGAGATTAGAGAGATGGTAGGAAGATTTGTGAGAAAAATGAGATATTTATAGTTGAGAAATAGAGTTAAAGTGTAAATATATTAACTTAGGGTTAAAAATAAATATTAATGGGGTATGGGGGCAAAAATGATCGTTGTCGGTACGGGGTCGGGTTGGGGCGGGTCGGATCGGGATCAGGACGAGCCCAGGTCCCGTCCCGAGTTCTAACTCCGACACCGACTTTTTTTAGGGGGCTCGGGCCGACCCGGCCCACTGGCCAGCCTTACTTAAAAGTATGCATTTTTGTCAGGCTAAAAAGTGTACACTTCAACTTAAGTATTTAACTCAAATAAAGAAAGAACTGCAACTGAACTCCATTCAAACCAACACGACTAAATGCCTGCTAACAAAGTTCACAAAGATCAAACAGGTATAAAATGGTTTGTTATCTGAGAATTCTCATACCAGAGTTTCTAGTGGACATCCTGTCTGGAACCATACAGGAAGGACATTGGATACACCATTAACTTGAATGATCGGCTAGCATTTCCTGGAGGTTTGGAACTTCACTGCAAGACAGTCAGAAAAATCCAGCATCAAACTATTCACCCCCCCCCCCCCCCCAAAAAAAAAAAAAACCACCACCACAAGAGAGAGAGATGCCACATTTTGTCATCAAGAAAATATATAATTTCTCTAGCCTACAACTCATATATGAGACTATGGACCCACGGGGTCGTGTTAATCGCTCTAGTGAAGAGGAAAATCACCAATGTTACCAGTCAAGTACCAAAGGGGCTTTTCCTCAATGGAAAAACAGTACCAAACATTTAATCTCTGTGTTCCTTCACTGCAGAAGAAGGAACTGCAGAATATATGCATAAATTATCAAAAAGAAACAGAAAGTCACATTCAGATGTGAGAATTATCTTTGAAGCAACCTATCAGAGGAAATACGTATGAGTGAATGTAAACCCTGTTCCACAGGAATTATGGACAACAATAGCATATTATGCAATCTGTTCTTATATACCAAACTAAATGTTTGTAACAAACAGAACTGGTCAAAGAGTATAATTTGCTCTTAAATCTTCTAAGGATGTTGCATTTGTACAAAAAGGAATCTACTTCCTGTTAGGAGTAATATAATATATTAAGGTATTCACTTGTCCATGATCCTTGAGAAAAGTTTTACACGGTATTAAGAGCCAATGTGGAAACCAAGTAAGAAACTGAACACTTCACCTCTTCAAATTTAATAGATGACGTAGAGACATACAAGTTACAATCTAAACTAAGTTCCCTTTTCTGCTTCTACTGACACGGTGGAAGCAAGTTCAACATCATTACACACAAAGGACTGACCTCAGAACCTGTGTATTTGAAAATATCTAGTGAAGGCCATCTAGTAGGTTAATCAGGATCTGTATCCACAATCTTTACTCCTTGCCTCTCTCTTCTCAACAACCTCACCCTACTAACATGAATACTTGCACTAAAATTTTGTCTTTTTCTCCTTTTCCTCCCTAATTGCATCGTACTGGTGCATCCAAAGGGAGACTTCATCCCAATGACTCCAACTTTTTCATATCTTTTACTTTTGAGCCTCTGGCATAAGAGCTCTGATGCTTGTTGGATTCGACAAAGGCTTCCAAAGTGGTAAAGAGGGTCAACATTAGAAGCAGATGAAGATACGATGCCTTTGATATTAGTTGGCTTGAGAAACTCAACAAATTTTTGTAACTCGGAAAAGCATGAGTGATCAGAATATGGAATAGTATATATGTAATGATCATATCTCCCTGAACTTAATGAACCTCCATTTGGCTTGCTTGACGTACTGGAAGTTGCAATATCTGTGTGCCACCTGTTATCAAGAAGCAAAGGAGGAGATTCCGAGGAAAGTTTTTCCTTTCCTCTGAAAGATTTTGACGCCCAAGGGAGACCAGATGGCATGATTCCTATGGTCGGACACATTGTATTGAGTCCCTCCAGAGTCTCAATGTTAAAACTATAACGAGGAACAGCACGAATCCTTGTCACTGAAGTTTTTGTCGTAAAGATGTCATGGAACCCAAGAAGATGCATAATTTGTAAACGTTCTGGCCACACCCAAATCTGCAGGACAGTTGAAGAGCAGTTGAAGCACAAATACTTGCCAATGGGTCGTTAGTGTCCAAGAGCACATAATGAAAAGAATACTATTTTTAGTTTAAACACAAGTATACTAATACTATCCAGAAGGAAACAAACTGAAGATTTACTAACTAGGTTGTCACTTGAAATTGTGATTTTTAGAGCAAGAAATAAATATTTAACAACAGAGACAGAGATGCCATCTATTGGCATCGTAAGTTAGTATTTCCACCTCCAAACAATAGAATACAGAAACTTACTGCCAGGATAACTGCATTGCTACTGATCATAAAGACAAAGTTGTAAGTTCTGGTAAACTTTGGATATCTCATAATATTGACTCACCAAAGAAATTGTAGCGATGATTATTTCGTACAGGTAGGAAAGTACCTTTGTTTTCAGGACACGTGATATGTACAGCAGAAGATTTTCCTTCCCCAGTGTGTCAACAGCAATGACAATATCATGATTAGGATGAGAAGTTATGATGCTTAAAACCTGGAATCATTCATCAGAAATTAAACCAATCTGTCAATTCTCTATATCGTAACTTCATCAATCATGTATCTTACAGCAAACAAAAGCAAAATTATTAAACAGCTTCTACAAGTTGGAATTTCACAGCTTGAGATTGAAAAGGGAATTATAATATGGCATATGACACAGGACTCTTTATGATTTTTACAAAATACCAGCAATAGAAGCATATGTTGCACAATAAATCAGTAAACTACTGGATAAATCCATTGAGAAAAGCTACCCATCTAAGCAAGTAATTTTTAAAATTGTACTACCTAGAACTATGTTGCTTGGAATCTCCAAAATGTTGCTGCACCCGTGAAGGATCCGACACGCACCCGTTGGCATTTTAGAAGAGTCCGAGCAACATAGGCCTAGAATTATCTTATGATATAAGAAGATTATGCTAAAGAAAAGAAAGGTATATTCATTGAACTAAACACTCAACTGATTGCGTAGACCAACATTATGTCTTTACACACAAATTGCTGCCCAAAAAGAAGAAATGCGAAAAAGAGCATGCACCTGTCTAGCAGCAACTTCACGTGAAGGAAAACAGTATGTAGGATTACAGTATGTATTATCCAAGTAAAGCATGTCAAGCTTTACATCCTGCATAGCTTTAAGCAGCATGGTCCTTCCAGTTTGAGCTCTCTCACTTGTGCTCTCCCAACGAAAATCCCCAGTATAGAGTGTGCAGCCAAACTCACCACGAAACAGATACATTACTGCTCCTGTATCAGTGCTTATACTTTAGCAGAAGAACTCAGACATGATAAATAGTTGTTACAAGTTTAAGCACGATAAGATGTGAGGTTCTGTGTCCGCGGGAATGAGATTCCAAGCAAGTATAAAGGCCATATTTCTGAAGCATTTCTATAGTTAAACTCTACAAAGAAAACTGTTTTTATATTCTACACATAGATCCAAAAATCATATCACCTGTTCTCTAACTTTACAACAGCATATAACATCCCCCCCCCCCCCCCACCCAAAACCCCTTTTTCCCATAACAGTAAGGAGAAAAATAATATAACAAAAAAGAACATTTGAATATTAATATCCAAGAGATGTATTATATAAGATTTTTCTGCTGAAATAAAAGGTGAAAGCTGCTCAGTACTTCACAAAAAATATACACTCTCCGTGAAGAAAAGAATCACTACACATTACTATACTCATAGTATCAACATTTCTTGGCAGTTCAAAATTATGAGACAAAAAACACATGAAAATGGGTCAATTTATGTACTTCAATCGTCTATATAACAGTATTAAAGACTAAAATTGTCAGTCCAGCAAAAAGAAATGCCTTTTAGAACTAATTTTGCCTGCAAATTTCTCTTCACGTGTAAATTGCAATTACCCATTGATCTTATTCCAGATTAGGAACTGTAGATATTGAATTACATGAAAGCTTGAATCACATAAGCAATTAATCAAACATGTGGTGAGCAAAAATAGTAGTACTCCCTTTGTCCCAATTATTGGGATACAGATTTCGAGAGTCAAAACTTGTTTATTCTGACATATAATCTTTAAGTCACAATAATAAACAATTTAAAATGCATATGAATAAATCGCGAATTGTATCACATAAACTGGGACAAGATTATGCCAATTTCAGGGATATACCAGGGCAATGATGAGCATCGATGGCCATGAAATAGAGAATTGTAGAAGAACCAGATGAAGGAGAAAGTAGAGAAACAGAATGCCAGTGACCAATTTCAACAATGCGAATGAGAGAAAGGTCGAATCCAGGGAATTTAATGGGGAAAAGCTTAGCAGTGATGCGTGAGCAGTAAAGGGGTCCACGTGTCCATTTCGGAGTGAGTCCACGTATATGGTCGGCGTGAAGATGAGTTAGAAAGTAAACTTGGCTTCCAGCACACCAACGATCCACTGATACCATTCCGCTCTCCATAGCTTCGATGCTTCAATGACTATCAATTATGGCACGTTGGCATGATTGCGAGTTACGGTTCAGGCAATTTCTCGATTTACAGATGCTAATGAGAAATCGAACAGCATTTGGTTTGGCGGGGGATTGTGATTTCAAACTTTGAAGAGGAAGTTGTTGAAAACACTCAAAATAATCCAAATTGTTTAACTAAGTGGTGCACTTTTGGTTCCGACCCAAACTTTTCCATTAAATATGTGACAGAAGCTTCAGTTGTTGAAACTAAAAATGCACCACATTTTTAAATTATTGGATTATTTTGAGCCTAAGTCTAAAAGTAGTAGGACTGTTTTGGGCTTTTTTCTCAAAGGAAGTTGGTAATTAAACTTTCTATCTGGTTTTACTTTTAAACGGCCGAAGTGCATAAATATGCTCTTTTGGGGTGGCCATTTAACTTATGCCGGTTTTGTGATTTTCTTTGTAAGTTTACCCGATTTGGGAGACGTTTGAAGAATCTTCAAATATTTGCGTCGGAAAGTGTGGCCTTGTGAAGGTCAAATATCATACGTGTTTGTCTAATGTTTGGTATGACTTGCCAAGATAAAGGCCTGATATTTTTTATTCAAGTGCGTGTAAAATTGATTAGAATTTCAGTCATGTGTGTTTGGATTTTTTTATCATAAGTAATTCTTCATGTATGCTTGCACCTCAGACTGGAATAAATGTAAAAACAAGATGAAATTTCAAACATGTGCGTCTGAACAAAATATAATAATTTGGTCTTCGACTTTCAACAATCCGATACACGTTCAACAACCAAATCTACTCTAAATAAGCTTAAGATTTAAAACATAAATTTAATATATCATAAAGAACAAACTTCAATCATCAATTTATCAAAAACACAATAAATTTAACAAATCCACTTAACACCCTTTTAATTTTTTTCATGCCTATACTTCCAGATCCGAATCCATCCGTTGGGTGCATACATGCATGAACTACATATAAAAATTGTCTTGCTAAAAATGTAAATTTTAGATATGAATCGCACTTAGCTAAGAAGAAGCAAGAAAAAGAGATATTTTGTTCGTTGTCTCGTTTTGATTGTGAGATATTAATTCGCCATCTCTACTAATATCTGAAAGATGTCTAAAAAGTAAGTATTCATGTAAAAAAAACTTAAGGTGGGTACTACTTAAATGGAGCGACCAAATAAAGTGTAGCGTGAAAATTTTATGTTTTAACCATCCTATCCGCAACTAATTTGAACTCTTCGACAATTTTAAGATAAAAGTGAAAATTATTATTTGCGAACATTATATCTTAAAATTGAATTGTTTAGATGGATATTAAAGTTTTAGGAAATGAGAGTCATAGATTAATTACATTTATAAATTATAAGAATATTTTAAGTCACCCAAATAGAAGTGTCATCAAGCCAAGTGAATATTCTTGTCAAAGAAATGAAGAAAAGAAGTCCCCAAAGGAAATTTGTTTTTGGGATTTTTACACATTTAGTTGTTTGATCCAAAATAATTACAATGACTAGCCAATATATAAATAATATATACATTAATTTAGCATAAAAATATGTATACTGCTATTAATATACAAAAGAATATATATTGGATATTATGTCAGTGTGAAAATCTCCTATTTTTTCTCAATGGGCCTAACTTTATTGGATTATTCGTTGCTTCTGGGCCTGGACCAAGATGTGATGCAAGTTATGAGGGCCCAATTAGAATCTTCTTTTTTCAGATAATAATCAATTCCGCTAAACACGAACAAATACAATAATTAAATTCTTGATGATTTGCTAAAAACTCTGGTATGTTACATCGGTAGTGGCAACAATATAATCTCAATAAAGAGGAGTTTTTGACCAAAATAATCCAAAATTTAAGCCAATCAACCAAAATAATACAACTTTTTGAAAAATTTTCGAAGTAGAATAAAAGTGTTTTTCAGTAACGTTTTAGTTATTATTTTATTTTAAAATTTAATGGTAAAAGTTAAAAATACGTTATTCATAGTAACATTTTTTTTATATTACATTACTGTGAATAACATCACTCTCGTCTCGCTTTGTGGTAATGAAAAGTACCGTTTTGGTGTTACTGTCGGTAATTATTGTCAAAATGTCCTTTATCAACGCGTCATTTTAAACATAAAATATTAATACACCATAGGAATATGGGAATTGCAGAATAGATGTTCTCTTTTGGTATTTTTTCTCAAATTCCAAGAGAGATACTTTGAAAAATTCTGGTTTGGATTGCTGTCAATAGAGTGAAAAACTTGGAGATTCAAACAAGACTTGTTGTCATTTTGGGTTTTAGAAAAAATCAAAATCATCTCCTTTACGTGTATATTTTATACATATATACATACTACTCTTATTAATTATCTGTGGGTTATCAAATTGTTGTTGCCGTTGCTGCGAACTTCAATTTAAATGTCGATTGCTGATTGAAAGATTATGTTTTTTTCTGATTTTTGTTTCTTATGGAATTTTAATTTAGATGTTGCAAAGATTCTTAAGATCTATTTTCTACGATTGTGGGATTAATTATTCCGTTGGTCTTTGAAATTTTTGTGTTATAAAGAATCAGGTACTGTTAAGACTTTAGTATTAATCAAACAGGCCACCTCAGCAAAATTGAAGAAAGAGATGGGAACGAATAAGGAGCATAGCCTTGACTTTACCTTCTAGTTTTATTTTCACTAGGAATGAAAAGATGTGAAAAGCTTCGTAGCAGCAAACCTGAAAATATGCCATACTGTGAGGTTAAAGTTTAGCCGGCCGTTACTCACATAATTCTTCATTATTTTCATTAATCAATAAATATATATATATAATTTATAATTTTCATAATATAGAAAATCTTATTTCTATTCTATTCTCAAAACATTATTCTATTTGTACAAGAATTCTATAATTATGGCAAGTGTACAATTCTAATTATATACAAAATTGACTACCAAAAACAATGATATACACAGTGTGTATACCGCGTATACCACGGTCTCCCAATTGCCTTGGGTTTCGTGATAATGTGTATATCGTCTATTCTAAATATGGTATACTTTCACACCACCGCAGTCATAGCGGGCGGTCTTCGTACGTTGAGATTGTCCCTAAAATCTTCAAATAGAACCGAGGAAAGACCCTTAGTAAAGACGTCTGCAATTTGATACCTGGAAGGAACATGTAAGACGCGTACTTGTCCACGAGCTACTTTTTCGCGAACAAAATGGATATACATCTAAATATGTTTAGTGCGCTGGTATTGAACCGGATTCCCAGAAAGATATACGGCACTAATATTATCACAATATACCAAAGTAGTTTTTTGAATGGGAAAGTGAAGCTCCAAGAGAAGATTACGTAATCAACATGATTCAGAAACCACATTGGCTACCCCTCGATACTCGGCCTCGGCACTGGAGCGTGATAAGGTAGCTTGATGTTTGGCAGACCACGAGACCAAGTTATCACCAAGAAACATGCAATAACCTGACGTGGAGAGTCTGGTATCTGGACAGCCACCCCAATCAGCATCGGTATACGAGACAAGTGTAGAGGCCGATGATATATATAGATGCAAGCCATAGTCAAGTGTCCCCTGAATGTATCTGATGATGTGTTTGAGTGCATTCATGTGCTCCACCCTAGGATCATACAGAAACAAACACACATGATGTACGCATACGTAATATCCGGTCTCGTGAAAGTAAGATACTGAAGAGCTCCAGCAAGACTGTGATAGTGAATGGAATCTTCGTAAGGTGAACCAGCCGCAACACCCAGGTTGGGCTTAGTATCAACTGGAGTGGAAGTAGACTTACACGAGGACATACCAGCCCTGTCAATTATCTCGGTGGCATACTTCCGTTGTGATAAGAATAACTCACTTGCATGATGAGAGACAACAATTCCCAAAAAGTAACTCAAGGCCCCTAAGTCTTTCATAGCAAACTCAGAACTGAGCATTGTCATGATAGACTTGCGCAAAAAACATCAGACGAGGTAGTCAAGATAATATCATCCACGTATAATAGAATATAAGTCAGGAAAGAACCACGATGATATATGAACAATGAATTATCAGACCTGTTATGAGAAAACCCAATAGACGCAACATAGTCTGCAAATCTCTTATACCAAGCTCGTGGGGCCTGCTTAAGCCCATACAAGGACTTCTTTAATAAAGAAACATGATGAGGATAGTTGGGGTCTTGAAAACCCAAGGGTTGATGCATGTAAACGATCTCCTTAAGATCACCATGTAAGAAAGCATTCTTCACATCTAACTGATGAATGGGCCATCCTCTGAAAGAGCCAGACTGAGAAAAGTGTGAATGGTAGCCGGTTTGACCACCGGACTAAATGTCTCACCACAATCTACGCCAACCTGTTGAGTTTTACCACCACTTACAAAGACGAGCCTTATGTCTCGCAAAAGAGCCATCACAATAATCTTTATGAGTAAAAATTCACATACACCGAATAATATTAACACCAGAATGACGGGGGACTAACTCCCATGTCTTATTTTCAATGAGAGCATTATATTCGTCGGTCATTGTCAATTTCCAATTCGGGTCATTTAAGGTAGACATTGGGTTACGTGGTAGGGAAGATTTAGAGACATTAGAATTGAGATTAAAATGTCATTTTGATTTAAAAATACTCATTTGACTACGAGTAATTGGCCCTTGACTCGAGGAGGATTTTGGGCAGTGGGTGGGTTGGTGACGGACTGGCCAGTAGGTAGTGGGCCTGCTGGCCCAATAACGGGAGGAGTGGCTGGAACGAAGACTGGGACAGTGGGCTGGACCACTGGAACAGTATCGAGATCGATACTGGGCCAAGCGTCTGGCCCACTGGACAGAGGTGACAGAACAGTAGATCCAGCAGGCAGTGGACCCGGTGGCGGAATTTAGGTGCGGGACAAGTACGATAAATGGTGGATAATATACGGAGAGACCTCGTCATCTAAAAAAATTATACAAACTAGGACCGGACTACTCACGTTAGCAAACGGATATTGGGTTTCATCAAAAATAACATGGCGACTAATTATGATTTTATTAGAGGATTAATCAAAATATTTGTAACCACGATGGTTAGATGGATAATCCAAAAACACACAAGGGGTAGAACAAGCTTGAAGTTTGTTAATAGTAGTTGACGGACAAAATGGATAACATAAACACCAAAAGACCCTAAGATGGGAATATGAATGATTCTTATTATAGAGGACTTTAAGAGGAGACGCATTTGACAACACTTTGGTAGGAAGTATGTTAAGAAGATAGGTAGCCATTTGTAGAGCTTGATGCCAAAAGGAAGGGGGTACGGAAGCATGGACCAAGATAGTTCGGACAATATTATTAAAGGTACGAATTTTTCGTTCGACTTTCCCATTTTGTGAGGACGTATGAGGACAAGAAAAATAAAAAACTATGCCATTATTTTCACAAAATTCCCGAAACAACCCATTATCATATTCTTTGCCATTATAACATTGAATATTTTTTATTTTCCGTTTGAATTGGGTACGGATGAATGCTAAAAAATTTAAGAATGTGGAAAAACTTGAAATTTTTTCGCTAACGGAAAGGTCCATAAAAAATTAGAATAATCATCCAAAAATAGAACATAATAACGATGGCCCACATAACTTGAAAATGGGAGAGGTCCATAAATCGCTATGAATAATATCAAATGGAATTAAAGTATTAGAAGTAGAGGCTACAAATGGTAATCAAACATGTTTTTCTAAAGAACGGGATTAACAAATTGGAGTACTATGCATACCCTTACAAGAAATAAAATTGTTTTTATGCAAGGAAGAAACAATGGACGACCCAGGGTGACCAAACGTGCATGCCACAAGGAAGGAGCTAGAGCTACAAAAGTAGATGTCAAGGCTTGACTCGAGAGATTGGATGCGAGTGTGATAGGATAAAGATCTTCCCTACTATAACATCTCATGAGAGGTATCCCCGTCTTGAAATCCTTCACAGAAAACCCAAAAGGATAAAAAAAAAAACGAAACCCAATTATCAATGGTGAATTTACGGACATACACCAAATTTTTAATTAAGTTAGGGGCATGAAGAACATTTTTTAAGACAAGAGGTGGATGAGGGGAGACAAAGTTTTATGACCGTAACCACAAATTGGAAATGTGTTGCCATTACCAACAATTATGCCATGATTTTTGCTCAAATTGGAATAAGACGAGAGTGTACCTTGGTCAGACGTCATGTGAGAAGTGGTGTCGGTGTCCATGTATCAATTCGCGTCTGGAGGATTCAATCCAAGAGTATGCATGGCGGCCTTAATATCTGTAGGTGTCGGGATTAGATTGGGGCTCATAGCATGGAAAACATGCAGGGGTCGAGGCCCAAGCAGGCCTCCTTGCTATCCAGGCCCAGCATTGCGTCGAAAACCATTGGACTGCTGCGAATAGTTGGGCATGAAACTGCTGGGCGGCCCACTAGCCAGGGAAAGAGGAGGTAGAAAAATAGGGATTGTTGGGCCAAGAGCCATAGCCTACTTCCACGGCCAAGGAGCGCAAGGCTGGGACCAGGCGACCTGTGGCCCATTGCCACTATACCGAGGCCCACCCCCGATGTGGTTACCGATCCCGCCGGAACTGCCACTGTTTCGACCGCCACCGTTGTTGCCGCCGCGATTTTTGTCATTGTTCTTATGGTTTTGACCCTTCTTGCCGCCACCGTTGTTGCGATTTTGGCCCCAATTTTCAACAACTCCATGATAATTACCGGAGGACGTCATCATCGCCACAAAACTGGCACCGGTAGCGCTTTTTTGCCAAGCTAGCCTCTTCCAAAGTGAGCATGGAACGGGCTTAATAAAAAGGGGAAGTGAATTACTTTGTCGGAGTAGAGTTCCAACACCATTATAGGCCTCAGATAGGCCTGCAACCATTTGGAGAATAAGACGATTATTGGTAACAGGCGCGCCAACATTACATATTTGTCTGCCAATTCCTTGAGCCGTTTACAATAAGCTGAAACATTAGGTAAATCATCCATGCTAACTTGCGAAAATTCTTGCTCAAGAGTGACAACTCGGGAATGTTGGTTATCTTGGAATATATCACGTAATATATTCCAGGTAGTCATAGCCATAGTGTCTGGTTCAATGATCGTTTATAAAAGGTCTATAGAAATAATGAAGTAAATCCACTGAAGGACGGTAGCATCAAGAGTAATCCATAGTTGAGGATCTTCCACAAGAGGAGGGATAGCGGGAGGAATTATGTGATATAGGACTTGATGTGAGATTGCGTAAATTTTAAATAACTCATCCCACGTCGCATATTGGACATTTTCCATCCCAAGAACAATATGGATGTTGTTCTTGATGTTAGAAACAGTAAGGGCATGATGAAACGTGTTCTTTGACGTAGACATAACGAAAGAACAATAGGTGAATGAGGGATTTGGAAGAAAATTGAGAAGAGATGAGGTAGAACAGTGGCTCGGAAATCGAGGAAGGGCTCGGAAGCCGAGAGCGAAAGCTTTTGGAGAAGGAGGTATGTGAAACCTAGACTTCTGATACCATGGAAGAAATAATACCTTCATTATTTTCATTAATGAATGATTATATATACAATTTACAATTTCCATAATATGAAAAATCTTATTCTATTTGTACAAAAAATTTATAATTATGGTAAGTGTACAATTCTAATTATATACAAAATTGCTACCAAAAACAATGATATACACGGTGTGTATATCATGTATACCACGATCTCCCAATTGCCTTGGATTTCGTGATATACACGGTATACACAAGATAGTATACCGTGTATTCTAAATATGGTATACTTTCAGTAATATAAAGAAAATGATATTGTGAATAACGGTTTTATACCATTAACTGTTAAACTTTTACCTGTTAAATTTTAAAACAAGATAATAAGTTAAGACGTTACTAAAAAATATACATACAAGTATACAACACCACAAAGAGATCAGTTTTCCTGATAATCAATCATTCTCTTAGCAATCTTCATTGTTTGTGTTCTTCGCTGAGGTCATTTGTGGAGGCTTTGCACATTTGATAGTTTGATGTTTTATCTTGGGAGACTATTGTCCACACTTCCGTAAAGCCTATATACGGGGGCAATCTTGTGTTAAATACGGAGAGTAATATCTCTACTCAGTCGGTAGTATTGTGATTATCTAATTGGTTGTTAAGTGTTTCAGGTGTGAACTTGAATCTCAAAGGACTCTAACCGTTCGGATTCTTAGCGGATCTACAAGCCACAAGTGTAGCAGTTCGTGTTCTTGTATTTCCGAACACAAGATCCATATTTGAAGTTCCAACAAGATCAAGATATTGACAACTTGTTGTTGTAATCTTTGTTGTTTATCCTTTCGATCACTGTAATAGTTATTTACTATTCCCGTACGTTATTTACATATCCAACAATTTTAAGACATGATTTGTATTAGTGCTCGAAAGATGTTTGCCAGCAGATATGGTCCCAAATCTGGCTATGATTTTCTTCTTGAAAACAGTTCTGTTAAAAGTTCAAACATTGTCTCTGTGAACAACCGTGCTTTCAAATCGGTCCTAATTTTGGTTCTCTCTTTGACGATAGTTACAAATCTATTTTTGTCAAATGTGGGATCTCTGGATCTGAATGAGCTTCAAGATACTGCTGATAGTCATGCTAGTACGGCTAAAGATCAAGGACGAGTTGGTGTCACCGCTCCCGAGGGTGGTGGAAACAAGCACCCACGATAGGTTGAGGATGTCAACTCGGGACAAGAGGAGAAGGCTGAAGATGATGTTCTATCATATAGCAAAAGGCCTATATCTGTCCAGGACAAATGATCTAAATTATGGTAAGGAGGATATGGACACTCAGTCTAACTGAAGTGGGCCAGAATTCAAAAGGCCTAAGTTAAATATCCTTCCTTATCTATAATGTGTTTAGTTAATATCTGAATAAAAGTGTGTAAAGCAAGGTTGGGAATATGAATGTGTTTTCATTAAAAACTTATATTTCTACACTCTAAAATCAGATATTGAATCTCCTTCCTTCCCGGTTAAAGATTGGACTATTGTAAACAAAACTTAAAAAATTCATTCTTTTGGATGTAATTATTAAAAGTGTGTAAAGTATGTTCGCACATACGAAGGAGAGAGATCCACTGACTGTGCAAAAATTGTTACCACTCTTAAGTAAGTGTCAGGGATTTCCCTGGGCACCAATCACAAGGAAGAAGACTAAGAGATAATGGATTATCTTAAGACGTTGAACTTGTCACCTATCTGATAGAAGATCCTTCATTTGATAGGATGATATTGGACACTTAGTCGTAAAATCCTACGAGCGATTGGAGTGGCCGAATTTCCAGGTTTTAAATGATCTGAAGGCCAGAAGAAAGGCAGAAAAGTAATGGACACCTAGTGAGGTGGGCCATAGTTTCTAGGTCTTAAATGATCTGAAGGCCAAAACAAAGGCAGAAAAGAAATTGGACACTCAGTCTGCCAAAGCAACTGGAGTAGGCCAGACTATCCAGATCACATATGATCCGGTTACTCCCTAACCACGGGCAATAGGTTATTCATGTAAAGCAACGCCACCTCTAAAGTAGAAGGGGTTGGAGAGATTGTCCTCAATAGGACTTCAGGGAATGTGATCACTCTAAAATGAGGTGATACATGTCCCAAACTTGGTTTAAGGGACATTGTTGATCAAGCTGGTTTGAGACTAGTCCAATAGGTCTGTAATAACTAAGAATGGTACAATATGTTTGTAGCTAAATGAATGATATATTTGTAATACGTGCATCTATGCCATCATAGAATAAGACACGTTAAATATAAAGTCATTCAAAAGCTAACGAAGTTGAGATTGTTTCCTTCTGTCGACATAAACCCTCAAAATTAATGTTAGGTAGGCGAAGAGGCAAAATCACCTTTCCATTCTGCCAAAGGAATAGCGAAAGAAGCACCGCTCCTCTAGAACTTAGTCACACCTACATGGGTGATTTGAAGTTTACACAAAATAGAGGGGGGAGACAAATACTTTGTGACCTTCATTGATGATGGTACAACGTATTGCATCATTTGTTTGTTGAAAAGAAAAGATGAAGTTGTTGAAGCGGATAAGCGCTACAAAGCAGAAGTTAAAAATCAACTACGCCTACGGATTGAGGAATTCGTAGTGATAGAGGGGGAGAATGTGAAGCATCATTCATCAAACGACTGCTCATTACTCACCTCAGTCTAACGATTTTAGCTAAGTGCAAAGTCATACGCTCAAAATATGTGGGGCAAGGCGATCCTTACCGCTAATGCGATTCTCAATAGAACTCCGCATAAGGATAAGGATAACCCATGGCATGGAAAGGATCCCACTTACAAATGTTGTGATGTGGGGTGGGGTGGCTTGGTAGTGGTTAGAATACCGAAATAGGTCAAGTTGGACCTAAGACTGTATATTGCATATCCACCGGATTTGCAAATAACAATAGTGATTATCACCTCTTGGTGTCAAAGAATGTTGAATTCTTTGAGGATAACTTTCCTTGAGAAGGAAAAAGAAGTAATTGCTCGAAGTTAACAAGAACCCGTGAGTGCCTGACTGTCCGAAACTAGACGTTCCGTATCTACTGGACTCGAAAGTTGCTAACTATCCGGAACTTAATATTTCTGATCTACAGATCTCAGGGATTCTAGATGTTGAACCGAGACGGAGCAAAGAGGGGACAAAGACTT
Source organism: Anisodus tanguticus (assembly GCA_034509755.1). Classification (NCBI taxonomy): domain Eukaryota; kingdom Viridiplantae; phylum Streptophyta; class Magnoliopsida; order Solanales; family Solanaceae; genus Anisodus; species Anisodus tanguticus. The sequence continues at coordinate 17,922,078 of CM067551.1, read as the reverse complement.
GTTCCAGGATTTCTAGCTTGTATGGTTGAGAAATAACCATGGACAATTAACAAAGAATTGTCATCTCCAGAAGCACTGCTTTGGAAAGAAGCTACAGAGAGAGAAATAAATTTCATCATATAGAACCATACTTGTGTAATGGTTGACCTTCCTCCAGGAAAAGAACCTTCGGGTTGTGAAAATGGATACTCAAAAGTGAGTACAAAGTAGATGGATCTACTAACGAGTATAAGGCCTCGGTTACTTGTACATGTGCTCCCCTATGAATAGCTTAGCATCCATGGCCATTGTAGTCTTGCGTGACATGGATGTTTAAACAGCCTTTCTAACTGGAGAGTTGGAAGGGGAGGATCAAAGTTGGTGTATTGAACTGTTGGGCTTCTTTCTGAACTTTCTTTTTGGTACCTGAAATGTTTACATTTTGGTCTTGGAAGTTTCAGGTGAAACAGAAACAATGAATCTGACAACTGAAATATTGACTCTGAAGTTAGAAATCCAACAGTTGGAAAACCAACAATTTGAAAGTGGAAGTCATATTGAAACAAAAGTCTCGATATGAAAGATATGGGTACCACAGATGTCATCTTAGGAATTGGAATTTCTAAGACATCTAACGGACTGGTCTTAATCCAAACTCATTTTGAGATAGTTGACAGTCTCGTTGAAGCCACCAATGGATATGAATCATAGAACTGATTGGAATCATGGTGCACCCATATACAAGGAGTGATATGCGCAGGTCACATGTAGTTCAATATATGTTACACACTACAATCGACCTGGTATCGGCCTACAAAGTAGATCAGTTGAACTAAGGTTCACTCGTGATTCTAAAAATGATCGATGGAAGGCGTTAAGTCGAATATAACGATATTTGAAATATTCGCTTATCTACGAATTATGATATTCTGGATGTCCAGCGATTCTGGGAGAACACAGTGATGCAAACTGGACATCGATAGGAAGAACACCAAAGCCACCAAGTAGATGTGTATGGTGGGTCTTGGAAAATCCTCTAAGCAAACTTGCATCGGTCGATTCATGATGGAATTAGAGTTTATCTCTTTATACAAAGCATGAAAGAAATTGAGTAACTTCACGACTCTTTAGAGGACGTCCCCTATTGGGAGAAACTCGTGCCTTAAGCAGTTATACACTGAGGCTAGCCGGTCGGCTTCAGGAAAGGCACGGATGACGGCATCTGGATATATCTGTCAGATCTGTCGGATCTGTCGGAGACATAAGACCGTATGGCAGTTGATCATCACGGATGTCACTTTCTTGATTACTAATCAAAGGATATAGCGGACCCTTTAACTAAGGGACTACCCGAAGATCAAGAGTTTTGCTTGTGTAGGATAATGGGCTTAAAACCCAAATAATACGAACCTTTGCGGTGGTAACCCAACCATACCGACTGGAGATCCCAAGAATTTGGTTTAATGGAAAAACTAAGCTACAAAAGGTTCAATTGAGCGCTTCGGATTATGATTTCTGTAAAGAAACGTAAATCCAAAGTCGTTTCCGCGATAGACATTAAAGTTCTACCTGCATGGTGAGTAAAGGTTAAGCTTCCAAACCTTTAACGATCCTCAAACGGTTGAGGTTAAGGTTGGGGAAACTTTTAATGATTCCTAACACTTGTGAAGTGGGGTATAGCAGGATACCTTGTAGAAGATCACCTATTTAAGTGCGAGGATAGGCCGCCTCAAATGAACTCACTTAAGAATACAAGTGTGTCCACGGCCACAACCGACAGAATAATAAGAAGAAATGAATAAATGAGAGGTATTGTGTTGGTACCGTTGTCTAGGCTTACATTAAACACTGACAGTTCAAGACATCATGTTCACCACGGAGTAAGTAAGTCCGATGGTATTCAACTAGGGAAGGTTCAAAGCGGAAGCTACCTCTCCTGATGCAATATCATTTCGCTGAACGATTGCTGAAAGTAGGCACCTTGTGTGTGCGCCAAAATCTCTTTCAAGAGGGGATTGTTGGAAATTTACTAATGTGGAATTAAGTTTATCCCATTATTTATAACTCGAACAATTGGGGCCCCACACGTCAGAAATGTCGTTTCCACACACGTGCAATCTTAGTGCCAAGTATCGTAAATTTCGTTAATGAAAGAGATATTGGTACGTAAGTGAAATGTTTGAGACATAGAATGATTGGCGGTTATTGAATAAATAACAAGTGTTCCACGTTGGTAAACAAAGGAAGGATTGTGCGGAGTGTAAGATGGAACGGGTCGAAAAGGGTCGCGGAGTCGAGAAGGGTCGCGGCGCCTCCCGGACTGGGCCGCAGCGCCGGAGTGCTGCAGCTCCCCCCTTGCAGCGCCATGACGCTAATTGTCTGTTTGGCCACTGGAGCCGCGGCACCGCGACTCTAATGTTGCAGAGCCGCGGCGCTTCCCAGGCAGTGAGTGCTCGACGGAAGTCCAAAAGTTTGGCTGATTATGGAGAGGTTTTGGAGCATTAACACGGCAGTTTTTCCTCCACAACTCAGCCATTATTTGGTTGCATTAGTTGGTGGTTTAAAGGCCATTACATGGGGCATTTGAAAGGCCATCTTGAACACCTATAAATTGAGGCATTTGGCTCAATTCTATAGATCCCCACAATATACATACAAGTATACAACACCACAAAGAGATCAGTTTTCCTGATAAGCAATCATTCTCTTTGCAATCTTCATTGTTCGTGTTCTTCGCTGAGGTCATGTGTGTAGGCTTTGCACATTTGATAGTTTCATGTTTTATCTTGGGAGACTATTGTCCACACTTCCGTAAAGCCTATATACGAGAGCAATCTTGTCTTAAAGACAGAAAGTCATCTCTCGATTCAGACTTGGTGGTGTTGTGATTATCTAATTGGTTGCTAAGTATTTCATGTGTGAATTTGAATCTCAAAGGATTCTAACCGTTCGGATTCTCAGGGGATCTACAAGCCACAAGTATAGCAGTTCGTGTTCTTGTATTTCCGAATACAAGATCCATATTTGAAGTTTCAATTCAAGATCAAGATATTGACAACTTCTTATTGTAATCTTTATTGTTTATCTTTTCGATCATTGTAATAGTTATTTACTATTCTCGTACGTGCTTTACATATTCAACACTTCTTTCAGCCAAAACTGACAAGTGTATGTTCATAATGCACTATATAAGATTCCAAAATACAGATTACGAATAAAGATATTCTCAAAGATATTGAGCTTTCAGAACTAAATTTCAAGATTTTGCTTTTAGTATACTGAGACAGAAACGCTATCCATACCAAAAGAAGGATATTACGTGTCAAAATATCTAATTTTAGTTTAATTTTGAAGATACTTACATGTGAACTGCATAAAAAGAAGTTTAAGTTACGTCCCTTTTAGAATGGAGAATGTAGGAAATATATGAAATATTTTTGTAGTACGAAAAATTATATGACTCGCGATATTTCCATTTTTATATAATATATTTTTTTTAGTTAATTTAAAAAAAATAACATATTTTTATAATTTAAAATAATTTAAATTTATGAAATAATTTACAATCACAAATATATCTAAAACTTATTTTGAATCATAAATTTCTAAAAAAAAAAAATATTTTTAAACTTTGTGTCCAGTAACACCTTCTTCTAAAACTTCGTGTCCCGTAACACCTTTTACTAAAATGGGACAGAGTAAGTAGGAGTAATATTTATCATTAAAATAGGACAATAAATAATTGCAGTATATTTCAGTACTTGTGCGCAGCGTGGTGACTGGTCTAAGAAGGAGGAGGCTCTGTCTAGGTTTAATCGTAGGTTTAATCGTAGGTCGAAAACCAAATTCTTAATCAGTATCAATAGTGCAAAAGTAAATGGACACGTGGACGACCTAAGCTTGGAGAATACTTTGCCGCTACGTTACTGGCATTTTATGGCTGTGCTGATTCGATTTTCAGGATTGTCCATGTCCAGGATAAACCAAAAGAACCTCACTCATCAATACAACACTAAAATTAAACTTTTTATATGACTTTTGATTGACTTCCGTTTAGGGGCAACGGATCGGAGGTGGATTGGGCGAAGCTCAATCCGCCTTCATCCATCAACCATTCATTCATCACTCGACTCATTTATTACTTTATTTTTTCTTCATCTACATCCGATCCACCCATCATTCACGGGTGAATCGGATAGATCGGATGTGGATGAAGAAATTTATTATAAGTTTAACCATTTGTTTTATTTTAAAATCAGTGATAATGTTAGTAATTAGTGTTCTTAAATCTTTTTAAAAAAAATTCACAATAAAAATGGAGTGACCAAAACTAATATAAATACTCTTAGTTCCAATGTAATAGTGTCTCATCTGATTAGCACCTTAAATATTTTTATTCATATTTTCATTTTTATATTAGCTCAAACAAATCATATTTTACGTTGCAAAATAAATAATAAAATTAATCAGACCTAACAATGAATAATTTTTTATATTTTCATAAATGATTACTAGCTAAGAACATTATAAAACTTTACTGTTATGGAAGTGAACTCTGGGCCAAAATTATGTTATTCTTGATTTGCCAAGTTTCATTATAATTTTTATTTAATAAAATATATACAATTTAATGATAAAAAGTATTATCTAACTATTTATAAATGGGTGGATGGATGGGTCGGATGGTGGGTTGGATGTATGTCCACCCGATCCGTCACCTGATTAAAATTCGTGTTTTTTTTAGATTTTCGTCCATATATTCGGGTCGGGTGGATCGGATATCCATCGGATCAGGGTGAAATTGTCAGCCCTACTTCCGTTTGACAAATTTGTGGATGCAAAACTTTTTTATATTTTTTTCCCATTTTACAATAGGTATTTATATTAGGGTCTAACTAGATTCGAATTTATTTTGAAAACTCTCATTGAATAAAATACTTTCTTATAAAGGAAACTTCGTATCTAATTACTCTCAAACTTAAAACCTCTTATTAAGAATAAAGAAATATTTATCACTTCACCACAATTTTTATTGATTTATGGCATTTTTTTAGCACCAAAAGCTAGAGCTTACCATTGAGTATTATTTCTCTTTTTGCGCAGATTGTCGTTCATATGGATCGGTCTTTAATTTTTACCTTAAATCGCTGGTCTACATAAGGTTCTGGTTCGAACCATAATATTTTCATGGAAAATATTTTTATAAAAATTATGTCTATTTGATCAAAGTTGTTTATAAACTTTGTCTTGTCCAACATAGTTATATAGAATTAGTCGGACAAGGCAGTCTTATTTTTTACAAAACTATGTCTTAGGCATAGTTCTGTACGATAACTTAATTTCTGCAGCATGTAACTTTTAGTATAACAGGAATAGTTTTTATGAAATCCTACCTTGTGAATTTTTTTTTTTTGATTATGCCGGATTCGAACCCATAATGAATTTCTTTTTTTCTTTTGATGTCAAGGATATCTTCGACCACTTTTATATTATTTAAAGTATCAAAGGGTAAAAATTAAAAATCAACAATGTGAAGGGAAAAAATATAAGACCATGGGGCATTCGAGCTAATCACCCATTACTCATTCTATCTCAAATTACATTATATTATTTTTAGGAAAAAGAATATGATATGATTATCAACAAAAAAATACTCATAAAGGCATTATATTAAGCAAATGATCCAAAATAATTAAAAAAAAATAGACTCATAAAGGCATTATATTAAGCAAATGATCCAAAATAATCATTAAGTTGAAAATAAAGATAATTTTTAGTCCACCAACATAAAAGTTTAGGTAAAAGAGGAATTAAAAAACAAAACAAAAATGAAATTGGCGGCGCTGACCTCGGTCTCGGACTGTTTCTCTTCTGCAACAACTACATTTTATATTATACAAAAATTATATAACAATAATTATATAATTTATATATGTATGATACATTTTATATACATATAATACATATTTTATACAATAATTATACAATTTATTAGTTAAAAATAGCTATAAAATAAAATTATTTTAAAAATGCTAAAAAGTGACTTTTAAGATTCTTGAGCCATCGAGTAGGGGTGTGCATTCTATTTTTCGGTTTGGTTTTACATTATTCGATTTGAATTTTTTGGTGTTCCATTTCTAGAAACTATAATCCAATCCGAACCAAAATAAGCTTGGTTTGGTTCAATTTTTCTCTTTTCGGTTCGATATTTTTTTATTTAGTTATTCGGTTGTGTCATATAAGATAATTAACATAATCAAAATGGGGAAAAAGAATAAATATTATAGAGAACGAGAAGTAATCATGTCAAATCTCTTAAATATATTTTCTACTATAAATCATAGGGTAAAATTTTAAGAATACAATATTTAAAAGTATATTAATACATGTCCATAACCTAAATATTAAGAATAATTCATACTATACTCTAATTCATTTTTTTTTTTTTGGTTTTTTTTTTCTTAATCCGAAACCAAACCAAATATCCAAAATTTTAAATTTTCCAATTCAAAACCAAACTAAAAGACCGAAAAACCAATCCAAACTAAAATTTGATTTGTTTTTTTGGGTTTAATCCGAATAATGCACACCTTTACCATCGATTGTCTATAATTTCACCCGAATGACTAGTTATTTCCTTTTTCCTTTTTTCTATCTAATCAATTTTTAAAAAAATATATAAATAGTTTACTCTTAGTAATATAATTTTACACTCATAAAATGTATAACATATTTAAGAATATAACTTTCAAAAGTCTTTTTTCTTTTCATAAATTTCAACCCTATTCAAATACCTTCACATCAAATGAGATGAGGAAACTTTTAAAAGATTAAATAAATTCAAAATTCATGGACTCTCTTCTCAATCTTTTGATAGCTTACAGAAAATCAACCGTAATAAACTAGAAAACCACCTACCACCAAACTCTCACCATCCTCCGTGACTCAACCACCACCAAAACTAACCAATTCTTCCCCAAACACCCCCATTTCACAACCTCTCTTCCCTTCCCATTTCCCCACACTTTTCACTCTCATCCGCGCACCGTCGCGTCGCCATTGCCGTCGACCTCAGTGACGAGAGAGATTTCGCTGTAAAATGGGCCGTACAGAACTACCTCCGCCCTGGAGACGCCGTCATCCTCCTCCACGTCCGACCAACTTCCATCCTCTACGGTGTAGACTAGGGCAGTGGCAGCACCTCACCAACTCAAAACACGAACAAGATTCCGAAAACTTAACCAACAATAAAGCTGCTTTATTGGCCTTACCCTTAGTAAAAGCAAACATGCCGTTCAAAATCTGTAAGAAATATATATCCATAATACAAGCATAATCCTAGGCTACAATTAAGGTAAGTAATGACTAAATATACACATACCATATACAAAATATACACAATAATGACCGAATATACTATCATATTCTATCACACCCCCGCAGTCGAAGCGGGAGGTCGGCGTATGCTTAGACTGTCCCTAAAATCTTCAAATAGAACCAGCGGAAGACTTTTTGTAAAACTATCGGTAATCTGATAGCGTGACAGGACATGTAAGACATATACTTGTCCACGAGCAACCTTTTCGCGAACAAAGTGAATATCTAGCTCAATATGTTTAGTGCGTTGATGTTGAACCGAATTCCCTGAGAGATAAGTTGCACTAACATTATCACAATAAACTAATGTGGCCTTCAGAACCGGACATTGGAGCTCCAAAAGAAGGTTCCGTAGCCAATAAGATTTAGACACCACATTGGCAACTCATCGGTATTCTACTTCGGCACTGGACCTGGACAATGCAGCTTGCCATTTGGAGGACAAAGATATCAAATTGTCACCGAGAAATACACAATAACCATACGTGGAGTGTCTGGTATCCGGACATCCACCCCAATCCGCATATGTGTAAGAAATAAGAGTGGTTGTCGAAGACGGATCTAGATGCAAGCCATGATCGAGAGTGCCTTGAATATAGCGCACAAGAGAGCATGCATGTGATCATCCATTGGGTTATGCATGAATAGACAGACTTGTTCCACATCATAAGATATATCGGGCCTCATGAAAGTAAGATATTACAGGGGCCCCTACAAGGCTGCGGTAATGTGATGGATCAACATATGGATTGCTGGAAGAAGCACTCAACTTCGGTTTAGTATCAACTGGAGTGGAAGACGGCTTACACGAGGACATACCAGCTCGTTCAACAATCTCTTCAGCATACTTATTTTGAGATAAAAATAAACCACATGCATGACATGTTGCAGTTATCCCCAAGAAGTAATTTAGTGGCCCTAGATCTTTCATTGCAAATTCTAAGCCAAGAAGTGACATGATAGACTTGCGAAGAGCATCAGATGAGACAGTTAATAAAATATCATCCACATACAAAATAATGTAAGTTATATTATTACCCTGACGGTATATGAATAGAGAATGATCAGACCTACTGTTAGAAAACCCAATATTAGAAACATAATTTGCAAACCTCGTGTACCATGTCCGAGGATCTTGTTTGAGCCCATACAATGATTTCTTCAGCAGGTACACATGATTAGGATAAGTGGAGTCTATGTACCCTATGGACTGATACATGTACACCGTTTCATTGAGTTCTCCATGCATGAATGCATTTTTTATATCAAGTGATGAAGCGGTCATGCCTTCGAATGAGCCACACTTAGTACCGTGCGGATAGTTATTGGTTTGACCACCGGACTAAAAGTCTCACCGCAATCCACACCAACCTGTTGAGCCTTCCCATCACCTACAAGACAGGCTTTATGCCTCTCAAATGTACCATCAAATTTTTTATGACTAAAAATCCACATAGACCGAATCACATTAACATCAGGAGAACTAGGCACCAAATCCCACGTCCTATTATTAATAAGAGCATTATATTCATCATCCGTAGTCATTTTTCAATTTGGGTCATTAAGAGCAAACACATGATTACGGGGCAACAATGATTTGGTAACATAGGTGTGAACACCATATTTTTTTGTTTGGCTTAAAAATCTCGTGTTGACTACGAGTGACTGGCCATTGGGACGGATTGGAGTTGGGCCAAAATTGGAGATGGGTCTAGGGGATGAAGGGGACAGACTGCTCGGGAATGGGATAGTAGTTGGGCTTCCCATGCTTGAAGTTGGGTTGTGACCCAGCGGATTGCCAGGCGTTGGGCCTCTCGGCAGTGGGGCTGCTAGCGAGAGGTTGGGCTGGCAGCCACTAGGCTCGGTAATTGGGCCGAGCTGCTTGCCGAACCACCGGGAAAAATTGGGCCTATTTGGGAGGCCAATTTATAGACCTAATATGGGGGCATGCTACCATCAAAAAATTCGTAGGTAGGAGGCACGGAACAATGCAGTTTGGCAAAGAGAAAATTTGATTCATCAAAGACCATGTGGAGACTCGTGATTATTTTATTATAGGATAAGTCGTAACATTTGTAATCACGATGGTTTGACGGATATCCCAAAAATACACACGGAGTAGACCGGGGTTGAAGTTTATTGATGGTAGTAAAAGGAAAAAGAGGATAGCATAAGCACTCGAATACCCGTAGATGAGAGTAAGAAGGGTCCATTAGATATATAATTTTGAGAGAGGATTGATAGGCTAATTGTTTACTTGGAAATATGTTGAGATAAGTTGTTATTTGTAATGCATGATGCCAAAATGATGATTAGGCATGGGCAAGTAAGGTTCTAACAATGTTATTAATGGTTCAGATTTTTCTTTTCGCTTTTCCATTTTGAGATGAGGTATGTGGACAAGAGAGACGAAAATATAACCCATTAGTTTTGCAAAAATTCCAAAATGACCCATTATCAAATTCTCCACCATTATCACATTGAATATTTTTAATATCCCGTTCAAATTGAGTGCGGATGTATGTTCTAAATGAGAAAAATGTGAAAAACACTTGGATTTTTTAGACAAAGGAAATGTCCACAAAAAAATTAGAATAATCATCCAACAAAATAAGATAATAGCGATGGCTCGAAGAGCTCAAAATGGGAGATGTCCAAATATCACTATGGATAATATCAAAAGGCATAACAGTACATGAATTAGACATAACAAAAAGATAATTTAACATGTTTTCCAAGAGGACAAGAGTGGTACACATGAGAACTACGAGTCTAGTACGCTTAATAAATCTATTATATTTAAGGGAGGCAAAAATACGTGCTCCCGGATGACCCAAACGTTCGTGCTATAAAGAAGGTGCTAAAGCTGCAAAAGTGGATGGTGACTTGGCTCGATGTATGGTAATGGTGATTGGATATAACTCGCCTCAACTATCACATCTCATTAGGTGCATCCCCTTCTGAAAATCCTTCACGGAAAATCCAAAATGATCAGATTCAACAGAAACCGAATTCTCAGTGGTAAATTTTCTAACGGTGGGTTCGGAGGGGGGGGTAATTTTGTACTACCATAACCATGAATTGGAATTGAATGGCCATTTCCGATAATTATACCACGATTATTGCTCAAATTAAAATAGGACGAGAGATTACCTTGTGAGGACGTCATATGAGACGTTGCTCCGGTATCCATCTACCAATTTACATCGGGCAGATTGAGCCCAAGAGTGCATTGTGGCCTCGATGTCGGTTGGTGTTGCTACTACCGAGTGGGACTGCTATCACTGGGTCGGCTGTAGATATGGCCCAAGTACGGTGGGCCTAAAATTGATGGGCTGCTGGCAGAAGGCTGGCTAGTCTGCTTTGGACTGGGCCTGGCCCAATTTCCTGAAGGAAAGGACAAGGCGGCACAGCCTAAGGCCACTGCCAGGCCCATTGCCCCACTGGGCCCTTGGCTGCCACTGGTCGGGTTGTTGCTGCTGGCCGCCGCTTCTGCCACGTCGGTGGCCGCCACACGTGCCACCACTGCGGCGCTGTCGCGGTTTTTTCATCCATTACCGCTATTTTGACCCTTTTGTCCATAGTTTGGCGGCAAATTTTCAAATTTCGAAGAATTATCATCGGACAGAGCGACAACCTACACGGAATTTGATACGGTGGTGTCTTTTTGGAAAAAATCCATTTCTTCTAGGATGAGCATAGAACGGGCTTGATAAAATAGTGAAAGAGGATTACTTTGGCGGATGAGCGTACCCACTCCACTATATGCGTCGGTGAGGTCGACAACCAATTGTAAAATGAGCCGATTATTAGTTACTGGCCTCCCGACGTTCTTGAGTTGGTCCGAAAAAATATTGAGTCGTTGACAATATGTGGATGCATTGGAAAAATTCGTCATGTCAGTGGTGGAGAATTCTTGCTCAAAAATCATGGCACGAGAATTTTTATTATCTTGGAATATGTCACGTAAGTAATCCCAAGCCTTCATTACCGTAGAGTCGGGTTCAAGGATCGTATGCAACAAATTACTCGAAATTGAGGCATAGATCCACCGGAGGACCGTTGCATCAAGGGTCAACCATAATTCCTTTTCATCCTCGATTTTTGGAACCTTCTCCTTATCTTTTTCCAGTGAAATTATGTGATGGATAACCCGGTATGATCGATAATGAATTTTAAAAAGCTCGCCCATGTCGCATAATTGACATTTTCCATCTCAAGAGTGATGGAGATATGAGATTTGATATTGGAGACAGCTAGGGCTGGATGAAAATTTGATTTCGAGTCATACATTGCTATCAGAAGAGGAAGGAAGCGGCCGAGCGGCGCACAAGGAATGGGGGGAAGGGGAGACGGAAATGGTTGAACTTTAGGGTTTTAGGAACTTTCCCTAGAATTTGATACCATGTAAGAAATATTCTTCTTGATTATTTCATTCGCAAGTGGTAGTAAATATACTCATAATACAAGCATAATCCTAGGCTACAATTAAGGTAAGTAATGACTAAATATATACCTACCATATACAAAATATACACAATAATGATCGAATATACTATCATATTCTATCAAAATCCACATAGTGAAAGATAGTGATATGAAAGAAATGATGTGTTTGGAAGTGGAGAGATTGGGATTAAGTGCGATGATTATGGGAAGTAGAGGGTTTGGGGCGACGAGTAAGGGAATAATTGGTAAAGGGAAACTTCTTGGGAGTGTTAGTGATTATTGTATGCATCATTATATATGTCATATTGTGGTAGTTAGGTATCCTAAATAAGATGAGAATGGTGATGGAGGAGTGGAAAAGAAGGCGGTGGTTGAGGCTGAGCTGCCACCGGTATCGGAGGAGGACCAAGAGTATCATGATGTTGATGATGAGCTAAAAGTACAATCTTTAATACATTTTACAATCATTTATTTGTGAGTTTAAGTTACTTGCGTGTATAGATTATTTATTCTAATAAATCTTCATAGCAAGCTTGGGGAATCTTGGGATGATAATCTAAAATATAAAGTAGGCTTAAGTCATCGGCCGCCATCTAAAGTTGTCCACAGATTCTACTTAGACATCTCAATTCAAATATGTACCTATTGAACACCTCTACCGCTCTAAATTTGAACCACTTAAATATTTTTTTTGACAATCAGTGATAAATATAAAGTGTGTGTAGTCCACTTGCAGATAATATGGCAAAACGATGAATTAAATGTCCAGCACGTGGCATTTAAACTTAAAATAATCATTAAAAAATAAATTATGAATAAAATAATAATAAAAATAACCTTGTTTTTTTACCCCACACCCACCTACCCAGCCCTCCCTCACTCTTCTCCTCTTTAGAACAGTGTGTTAAATCAATTGAGAAACACAACTACAATAATCATGTAGATCAAGAACACCTATAATAATATAGTAAAACAGGTAAAAAAAATACATTTTCCGTCATGGCAACGCGCAACTGAAGATGAATTAGGCTAAGTCTTCCTCTCATTTAGTTTAAGACGGGTGACACTTTATGAGAATATGTCTTAGGTTAAGCCAGGAGAGGGAACCTACCCTTATATTTATAGGCTTAAAAGCCTTAACCTAGTGGGCATCCCCATTACAGGCTCATTGGTTTCCAACAGACCTACACTATTGCCAGCCCACACGTATTACATGAAATGACACAGTTTCATCATGGAATCACATAAATAAAAGGTCCATGACTTATCCACCAAATATTAACATTCAACCCGTTTTAATAAAATGTAATAATAAGTTAATATTAAGTCCATATTTAATAAATAATTCTAACATTCTCCCACTTGGACAATATTAACTTAATTATAAAAAAATTGAAAATTGTGTTTTACAAAATTACTCTCGGGGTAAATAGACGGTGGTCATAAACAAATAGTGGTGGAACACCATTTTTATCATAGTCAAGTCAAATAAAACTATCAATGTCAAAATGCAGGAGTACTTGCATCACTCAACGATACAAGACTAGTTCACAATCACTAACACTGAAGTTTTACAGACATAAACCTAATAGTGTGATAGTGTAGCAAGAAATAGCAAAGATGGACTCCAAATCGAGGCTATCTCATTGTCAGTCCTTCAAATGATTTTTCATAATAACATGTAAGCTTTAAATCAACATGCGCAGCATCAAAAAACCGTCACCGCGATTTTCTCTTACAACATGTGAGCACTAAAACAACATGCGCTTCACCAGAAAATCTTGATTTTCAAGGCCCAACATGTGCAACATATTAATCGTGCAACTGCCAAGAAAATCTATAAAACATGAATGATATATTGTTATATCTCCAAAAAGAAGATATATTATCAGTATGAGACATATCCAGCACATAAGACAACAAGTCTTAAGGTAATAAATCAACATTAAAATGTGCACCATAATAATCAAGAATATAAATGATAGCAAAATTCACCATATCATAAATATCTCACAGAGATAATATCACCATAAACTCCTAAATAATAGGATAAATAGTCTGATACCAAAGAAAAATAACAGTAGTGAATACTCCCACTAACCTAACAAATCCAATGACTCGACAACACTCATGTTATCAACATGATGCTTAAACATTATGGGCCTCAACCCCTTGGTTAGCGGATCATCAAGCATCAAATATGTGGGTATATGCTCAATCACAATATCCTCCCCTTTAACCATATCTCGTACAATCAAATTTTATTTTCATGTGCTTAGAGGCTAAAGAGGATTTGTTATACTTCGAGTAAAATACAGCTGCCCTATTTTCATAATAAATCTTTAAGGGCCTAGAGATGAAATCAACTATCACAAGTCCTAAAATAAAATTCTTAAGCCAAATAGTTTGTGTAGCTGCACCATATCATGATACAAACTCTGCTAGCATAGTTGAAGATGCCATAAGAGTCTGCTTCACTCTTTCAATAAATTACACCCCTGCTAACATAAATATAAAATCAGAGTAGACCTCAAATCATTTGGGCACCCACCAAAGTCTGAGTCGGAGTAATAAATTATCTCAAGATGATCAACTTTTCTGTACACTAACATATAATCTCTTGTATTTTTCAAATACCTAATTACTTTCTTGACAACAACCCAATGGCTTCTTTCTGGATTAGACTGATAACATCCAATAGCATTGACAATGAAGGAAATGTCATGGAGAGTGCAAACTTGTGCATACATGAGGCTTTCAAAACACTTGAATAAGGCACACACTTCATAGACTTTTTCTCAAGATTATTTTTTAGGCATAAATCTAGGCTTAACTTATCACCCTTCACAACAGGAAAATCTCCAGCCTTATAATTTTCCATATGAAATTTGCTCAAATACTATTAATATAGGCTTTTTGTGAAAGCCCCAATAACTTACGAGATCTATCTCATCGAATTTCAATAACCATAACAAAGACGCCCCTCCTAAATCTTTCATATCTAACACTTTGTTCAATGACTGCTTAGTTTCATGAAGCAATCCCAAATCATTACTAGCAAATAAAATATCATCAACATACAGAGTGAGAGTGATGAACTTACTCTTACTGATCTTGAGGTAGATGCAATAATCAATCTTGTTCTCCACAAAGCCCATAGAAGTAACAATTTCCTCAAACTTCAAATACCCTTGCCGAAAAGCTCGCTTTAGTCTATAAATAGACTTCTTCAACTTACACATTAGATGCTCATTATTTGTATCAATAAAACCTTGAGGTTGTTCTATGTAAACTTCTTCATTAAGACCACCATTCAAAAAAATTATTTTTACATTCATCTGATGCAATTCTAGATCAAAATGGTCTACCAGTATCATAATGATCCTAAAAGAATCCTTAGATGATACATGTGAAAATGTTTCATTATAATCAACACATTCTCGTTGCGTAAACCCTTTAGCAACCAATCTTGCCTTGAAGCGTTCAATATTTTCTTTTGAATCCTTCTTGGTTTTATAGACCAATTTGCAACCAACAACCTTATGACCTTTAGGGTTCAACAAGTTCTCATACGTCATTCTTACTCATGGAGTTCACCTCTTCAGTCATAGCATCAAACCACATCTTTGATTGAGCACATGATACTACTTAAGAATAAGTCACAAGATTCACAATGTCATATTCAATAAGATATGCTAAATAGTCATCAGGTAACATTGATCTTTTTGGTCTACTCGATCTCCTCAAATTTGGAACATCTTGTTCAACAATAGCATTTGCCTGAATCACTTGTTCAACAATAACAAGTATCGAAACTTGTACATGTATAGGATCCTAAGTATGGGCATGTACAGGTTCATGATGCTCAACGTTTGCAGGTGTAGACATAAATATTTCTGTGGTGATGGGGAAAGGGATTCTCACAACTTCAACATTCTCAGTAGGCTCACTAACAACATTCTGCGAATAACCTTTATCTGCAACATCAAATTCAAAAAAATTGCATTTTGTGATTCAACTATTCTTGTTCCCCTTGTAGGACGATAAAACATGTATCCCTTATAATGAGTTGGATAACCAATGAAAAAATAACGCGAGGTTCTAGGTTTAGTTTTCTTTTGAGAAAGGTTATATATTCTCACCTCAGCATGACATCCCCAAACTCAAAAATTATTTAGGCTGGGTTTTCTATTGATCCACAACTCAAAAGGTGTTTTAGAACCGACTTGGAAGGACATGATTAAGAATGTACATGGCTCTTTTAATAGCTTCAACCCAGAGGAACTTAGACAAGTCAGATCTACTTATCATACTTCTCATCATGTCTTTTAAAGTACGGTTTAACCTTTTAGCTACATTATTTTGGTCAGGACTATCAGGCATGGTATGCTGAGCAATTATGCCACAATCTTGCAGATATTTGGCAAATGGTTCCATATGTTGCCTAGCCTCGGTGTATCTACCATAGTACTCACCTCCACGATCATGCCTCACTATCTTAATGACCTTTCCCTATTGCTTCTCTACTTTAGTTTTAAACACTTTAAACTTTTCAAAAGAATCAAATTTTTCTTTAATAAGCAAAATATAACCATACCGAGAAAAGTCATCAATGAAGGTGATAAAATAACTTGCACCACAGATTGCTGTAGAATATGGACCACTTATATATGTGTGAATTATTTCTAACAAATAAACTATGAGTAGCATCCTTTTTTGTTGTTTTAGTCAACTTTCCTCTAATACAATCAATGCATGTTCCTATGTCCCCAAAATCAAGAGAAGGTAGAATATTTGACTTGACTAATCTCTCAACTCTATCTCTAGAGATATGACCCAAATGCCTATACCACAACATACCTGACTTTTCCTTTAAAATAAGACGTTTTGATCCGATAATTTCAGGATTAAAAGAGTTGTGTTCAAAATCAGAAGTCAAAAAAATTTTAAACAAACCATCAGAAAAGACTCAATGACCAACAATTTGAGAGTTCAAAAGCAAATTAACTTTTTCATTGAGAGAATTAAAACCATAGCCAACGCTATCTAGAACAGAAAGAGAATTAAATTTCGTCTGAAAGACGATACATAAAAAGTATTTTTAGAACAAGCTTTTGACCAGTTTCTAACTCTAAAACTATTGTTCCTATGAACTCTACTTCAACTTGGACATTTGTGGCGACTCTAAATTCTTGACTCAGTTTTCCTTGGCTTCATTTTATTTGTAAACCCTTGCAAGGAAATGGCAACATGGGTCGTAACCGCACTATCAAATCACCAAGAATGGAAGCATCTACTAAGTGTGACTCAAAACAAACAAGATCAAGATGATTACCTTCTTTTGACTCCTTTTTTTATCAAGGCATGAAATTTGGCATAATATCTCTGCTTGTGATCAGATTTCTTACAAAAGAAGCAATTTTTTTTTAAAAAAAAACAACATTATTGGCCCCAGAATATTTGGTCTGATCTTTACCATGTCTCTTGGTGTCCTAACCCTTCTTAAAAGTATGATTATTTGATCTTTGAAACTTCCCAGGTCCCTTACTGGAGCTAGCTTTGGAATCATGGGAAACAAACAAGGATATTTGACCCTTCTCTCTCCTAATTTTCTTGTCTTCAACAACATATTTTGAGATGAGATCATTAATGAACCAAGATTCATTTTGAGTGTTATAGGCAGTTTTCGTTTGACTAAACTCAGCAAGCAAAGAGTTAAGAGCAGAGTGAACAATGTAAGGATCAGGAAGGGTTATGTTAAGAGCTTTTAGTTTAGACTGGATGTGGACCATCCTAAGTATATGATCTCTAACCCCCCCATAATTATCATACCTCATCCCCGAGAGTTTACTCATTGGATCTTCGATCTCAGCCTTATTGGATCCAAGGTATCTTTGTTCCACTTGGCAAAAAAATTTAGCATTAGTAGTTTCAGGCAAGCCACTCTTGATATGTTCAACAGTTTTTCTCCTAAAGGCAAGAATGCATAGCTTATTAGATCTTTCCCACCTAGAATAATGTTTCTTTTCAGCAGCAGTGCTAGAGTCAGTGAAAGCTGGTGACTCATTTTCACGCAAACCTTGATCTATGTTAGCTATGCCAAAAGAAAATTCAAGATCTTTCTTCCATCTCTTAAAGTTAGAGTCCACATGACCACAACTCCAACATTATTGTTGTTCAAAGAAATGGTAACTGCATACAATACAACATGAATCCGTTTTATTAGATAGCAAGGCATAAATAATAATATTATCACAACGATGAGTCCCGCAACATCAACAAGTAGCCCCCCTTTGGGCAGGGCAAGAAAATATTTCAATATTAGAAATATATCCCCTTTGGGCAGATAAATTCACTAAATTAAAATATTTTCACATAATGGGCCTCATCACATCACCAAATTAAAACACACAATAAATCCCCTCAGGGCGAGCTCTTGTATATTCTAAATCAATGATATCCTCAAAATGGAGTGAACAAGTCTCATAAACTGAAGAAGATAGGCCACTTTGGTGTACGCTACTTACCTCAATTCACAAAACAAATTCAATCTCGGGGACTACACACGCCATTGCTTAACACATATTTTACAACATGTATATGCACAGTAATTATTTCGAAGTATTTTAACATGTACCCGTCATAATCATGATTACAAGAGTTATCACCATTAAGTCTTATTGTCAGAAGTATCATAGATGCACAAATATAGAAAAGAATGAGAACCAAAACAATGATTTTAAACACCGAAATTTCATTTACAGTGTGCCATCTAGAAAATAATTATTAAATATACACAATATATATGTGTATATTGTCTCGTGGAAAGCTCTCTGATTTCAGCCCCTCTGTACCGTGTATATTGTAGATATTTTAGTATCCTAGTTTAGGTAATATTGTAATGTAATTAGTATTGTACACTTACCATAATAATTGTATTACCATAAATGTATAGTTAGTATCCAAGTAGAATAAGGTTTTAGGAATTGAATAGGAATATGATTCTACTATTATGGAAATATGTAACTTGTATAAATAGTCTTTCAATTAATGAAAATAATCAAGGGATTATTTCTTTCATGGTATCAAGAGTCTAGGTCTTAAAATCCTCTCTCTACTCTCTTATTTTTCCGTCGACTTCCCTCCACTTCCGAGACGTTTTGTTCTCGGTTTTGTGCCGACATGAACCCTTTTCTTCCCAAATTTTTCTCCCAAATCCCTCATTCTCATATTGTTCTATCAATATGTCTACTTCTTAGAACACATTTCATCCTGCCCTTACAGTTTCTAACATCAAGAATAACATCTCCCTAGTTCTTGAAATAGAAAACGTCCAATATGCGACGTGGGCCGAACTATTCAAAATTCACGCACGATCGCATCAAGTCATCCATCACATATCCCCGCGACTCCTGAGGATACGGAGGTGCCAAAACTGTGAGGATGATCCTAAGTTGTGGACGACTCTTGATGCTACCGTCCTTCAGTGGATATATTCCACAATTTCCACCGACCTTTTGCAAATAATTATTAAGCTTGACGCTACGGCACAAGCGACTTGGGATAGACTGCGTGATATATTCCAAGATAATCAAATTCTATGGCCGTTACCCTTGAGCATGATTTCTCCCACGTCAATATGGAAGATTTCCCTAATGTTTCGTCTTATTGCAAAAGATTAAAGGAATTGGCGGACCAACTTTGCAATGTTGGCGCTCTAGTCTCGAATGATCGTTTGGTCCTCTAAATGGTTTTCTACCTCTCCGAGGCCTATAGTGGTGTTGGAACTCTTCTTCGGTAAAGAAACCCGCTTTCGCAATTTTATCAAGCTCGTTTTATGCTTACACTCGAAGAAGCAGGCATGGCAAAACGAGCGGATACCGGTGCTAGTCCCGTAGTCATGATGATCGAGTCCATTATGTATCCCACCGGTTCCAACAACTCGGGCCAAAACCGCAATAACGGTGGTGGCAAAAAGGGTGGAAATAAGAAAAATAATGGCAAGAATCGCGGCGGGAACAACTACGGCAGCCGGCAGAATAGTGGTGGCGGTGGGGGTCCTCGCGGTAGTCATCAGCAGCAGCAGCAGTTCTGGGGCCACTGTGGGCCCCACAACAGCAGTGTCAAGCCAATTTTCATCCCAGCGGCAGTTTCAGCCCAGCCACTTTCAGCCCAATCGGCGGCGGTGGGCGGCCCGGCCACGATCCATGCCCGGTCGGTCCCGGTCCATATATAACCGCGATGCGGGCCGAGATCGCAAGCAGGGGTGTTTGGGCCTCGGCCCCGCAAGCCCATCACGCAGCGGCACCCACGCCTACCAACATCGAAGCCGCAATGCACACGTTTGGTTTAAATCCTCGGACCTAAATTGGTATATGGACACCGGTGACACTATCCACATGACATCCGATTCAGGTACGCTCTCGTCTTATTCCAATTTGAGCAACCCTCGCGGTATAATTATTGGTAATGGTAATTCTATTTCAATTCGTGGTTATGGTCATAAGACGTTATCTCCCCTATCCACCTCTTATCTTAAAAAACACCCTACACGCCCCCAAATTGATTAAAAACTTAGTCTTAGTCCGTAAATTCACTACTAACAATTCCGTTTCTATTGAATTTGATCCATTTGGTTTCTCTGTGAAGGATTTCAAGACGGGGAGTCCTCTCATGAGGTGTGATAGTAGGGGAGATCTTATCCTATCACACCCAGTTCTGGTCCATCGAGTCAAGCCCTGCCATCAGCCTTTGCAGCCATCTCTCCTTCCTTGTGGCATGCTCGTCTTGGTCATCCGGGATCATCTATTTTGTCATCTTTAGATAAAAATAGTTTTATTTCATGTAATGGTACGAGTCGTACACCAAATTGTCAATCTTATTCTTTGGGAAAATTATTAAGTTGTCATTTGTAGACTCAAATTCTCATACTTTAATGTCATTTGATATTATTCATAGCTACTTATGGACATCTTCGGTTCTTAGTTTGTGGGTCATCGGTATTATGTTCTCTTTTTGGATGATTATTCTAACTTTTTATGGACGTTTCCGATAGCGAAAAAATCTTAAGTTTTTCCGTCTTCTTAAAATTTAGAGCATTCATTATAACCCAATTCGATCGAGAAATAAAAAATATTCAGTGTGATAATCGCAAATAATATGACAATGGGGTGTTTCGGGAATTCTGTGATAATAATGGGATCAATTTTCATTTTTCTTGTCCTCGTACGTCTTCACAAAATGGGAAAGTTGAACGTAAAATTTGTTTCATAAATAACATTGTCCGCACTCTATTAATTCATGCTCTCGTACCCCCATATTTTTGGCATCATGTTCTTCGAATGGCTACATATCTCCTTAACATAATTCCTTCCAAAGGTCTGACATATTCTTCCCCCCTTCAAATTTTATATAATAAGACTCCTTCTTATTCTCATCTTCGGGTTTTTGGGTGTTTATGTTATCCGTTATTCCCATCCACCACAATTAACAAACTTCATGCCCGGTCTACTCCGTGTGTGTTTTTGGATTTTTCATCTAATCATCGTGGCTACAAATGCTTTGATGTATCCTCTAATAAAATCATCATTAATCGCTATGTCATTTTTTATGAATCCCAATTTCCATTTTCTAAGGATAATACTCTCGTGCCTAGTTCGTATAATTTTTTGGATGATAATATATCCCCATATGTTATTCAGCATTTTTTTAACGTATCCCGCACCTAAAATTCTCCATCGGGCCCACTGCCCACTGGCCCCACTGGTTCGTCTCCCCCTGCCTATACCAGTACCACCACTGGACCAGTTCCAGCGATTGGGCCAGTCCAACCCTAGTTCTGGAACGGGTCCAGTCACTGCTCCAGATTGTGGACCTGCTGGCCAGTCCATCCCGAACCTAGCAAATTCCTAAAATTCATCCAATCCTCCCACGAGTCATAGACCAGTCACTCATAGTCAACATGATATTTTTAAACCAAAAAGACATTTTAATTTACATTCTAATGTCCCTAAATCCCCCTTACCCCGTAATCATGTGTCTGCCTTAAATGACTCGAATTGGAAAATTGTTATGATCGATGAATATAATGTTCTTATTGATAGTAAGACGTGGGAGTTCGTTGCCCCATCCATATGGTATTAATATTATTAGGTTTATGTGAATTTTTGCTCATAAGGAGAATTCAGATGGTTCATTTGTTCGACATAAGGCACGACTTGTGGGTGATGGTAAGACTCAGCAGGTTGGTATAGATTGTGGTGAGACATTTAGTCTGGTGGTCAAGCCGGCTACCATTTGCATAGTGCTAAGCTTGGCTCTTTTGAAGGCATGTCATATTCACCGTTAGATGTAAAGAATGCTTTCCTTCATGGGATCTCAAGGAAACAATCTATATGCATCAGCCTTTGGGATTCAGGGATCCCAAACATCCTCATCATGTATGTTTATTGAAGAAGTCCTTATATGGGCTTAAGCAGTCTCCTTGGGCCTGGTATACAAGGTTTGATGACTATGTTTCGACTATTGGGTTCACTCACAGTAGGTCGGATAATTCCTTGTTCATCTACCATCGTGGTTCGTCCTTAGCCTACATCTTGTTATATGTGGACGATATTATCTTGACTGCCTCTTTCGAAGCCTTACGCCAATCTATCATGACCATGCTCAGCTCCGAGTTTGCTATGAAAGACTTGGGGCCCTTGAGTTACTTTTTGGGGATTGTTGTCACTCGTCATTCCGATGGGTTGTTCTTGTCTCAACGAAAGTATGCAGCTGAGATCATCGAGAGGGCTGGGATGTCATCCTGTAAGTCCATTTCCACTCCAGTTGATACTAAGCCCAAGCTTAGTGTCGCTGTCGGCGTACCTTACGAGGATCCGACCCGCTATCGCAGTCTTGCAGGGGCTCTTCAGTATCTTACCTTTACAAGGCCGGATATAATGTATGTTGTCCAGAAAGTGTGTTTGTTCATGCATGATCCCAGAATTGAGCACATGAATGCACTCAAACGCATCATTCGGTATATTCAGGGTACACTGGACTATGGTTTGCATTTGTATCCTTCCTCGACATCCACACTTGTCTCACGGATGCTGATTGGGGTGGCTGTCCAGATACCAGACGGTCTACGTCTGGATATTGTATGTTCCTTGGCAACAACTTGGTCTCCTGGTCTGCGAAGCGCCAGTCGACTCTGTCCCGCTCAAGTGCCGAGGCTGAATATCGAGGGGTAGCTAATGTGGTATCAGAATCATATTGGTTACGTAATTTGCTTTTGGAGCTTCATTGTCCCATTCAGAAGGCAGCTTTAGTTTATTGCGATAATATTAGTGTCATCTACCTTTCTGGTAATCCGGTTCAGCACCAACGTACTAAGCATATCGAGATGGACATTCACTTTGTCCCCGAAAAGGTTGCTCGGGGTCAGGTACGCGTCTGTCATGTCCCGTCAAGATATCAAATTGCAGACATCTTTACAAAGGGTCTTCCCTCGGTCATTTTTGAAGATTTTAGGGACAATCTCAGCGTTCGAAAACCGCCCTCTATGACTGCGGGGGTGTGTTAAATATACACAATATACATGTATATATTGTGTATATTGTCTCGTGGAAAGCTCTTGGATTTCAACCCCTTTGTACCGTGTATATTGTAGATATTTTAGTATCCTAGTTTAGGTAATATTGTAATGTAATTAGTATTGTACACTTACTATAATAATTGTATTACTATAAATGTATAGTTAGTATCCAAGTAGAATAAGGTTTTAGGAATAGAATAGGAATATGATTCTCCTATTATGAAAATATGTAACTTGTATAAATAGTCTTTCAATTAATGAAAATAATTAAGATTATTTATTTCGATAATATGCTTGGAATTTCTCTGAAGCTTCATGTTAAATTCCAGTAGCCTTTGTCTTAATTTATCTAAAGGTCCATATTAATGTATTTAAGAATTAAAAAAATCTAGACCCACTTTGTTAATTGAATTCCTTATTCCAAAGAGATAAACCAAAGGCTACAGTTAACAAATTTTATCAAAAGGAATAAAAAGCTTTTCTTTACAACAATGTGAAAAGAAAAAGTAGCACAGCGGAAAAAGACAAAACGAACTCCTAAGACCAAACAATTCAAAATCCAGTAACATTAAAGTTCCAAATCTAAAAATTTCTATCCAGTTTCATCAAATTCAAAACCCACGTAATTATTCAAAGGTTTAATACTTCTCTCCTTAATATATTGTGTAAAAGAGCATGATATATTGACGTGTTGAAGACAGTTTACTTTTTACTGTGATGAACAACCATCAATAGAGAAAAATAGATTTATATAACTTCCAACTAATTCACGACTATTTTAGTATTTAAATTTGCTCGTGTAATAAAGTACTAATGAGGTTCTAAATCTATGCGATAAGGCTCTGATGGCAAGTGCTAAATTAATTGAGAAACACAACTATAATCACATAGATCAATAACACCTATAATATAATAAAATAGGTGAAAAGAATGTGCGTAATATGCCTTAAGTTAAAATATGAGAGGGGACCTAACCTTATATTTATAGGCTTAAAAACCTTAACTTAATGAGGCTCCCCATTACGGACTCACTGATTTTCAACATATCTATATGATTGTCAATCCACACGATATTACATGAAATGACACAAACTCATTATGAAATCCATATAAATATTCAGCCCTTAACTTATCCACCACCTATTAATATTCAGCCCGTTTTAATAAAACGTAATAATAAATTAATATTAAGTTCACATTTAATAAATAATTCTAACATGCCCGTCGTACTCCCATCTCCCATTCCCAACAAACTTTTTATGTTCTTTCTTCCTATTTTTGTTGCTACTCTTTTGAACCATACAAGTAATGAAATAAGGTAAATAATTAATGTTGGGTGGTGTTTGTTGGGTGGTGGCCGGAGTGGGTGACTTTGTCCAATATGGAAAAATAAATTTCTGATCGATTCCGTTGGAAGATTGAGGTCCAATCCTTCTTATTCACATCGATATCCAACTAAGAAATTTCCTCAACCCAGATCTTATTTTCGTGGAAAATAATAGAGTTTTGCCGGAAAATTATTTCAGACCTGATCTTATTTTCCATTTCGATTAACTCCATTTTCTTGACGGTGACCGGGAAACAAAATCGCAACAGAAAACTCCAATTCTCAATTTGATTTGAATTTGAGTTAATGGATTTTGATGGACTGTTAGAAAGAACAATTTCAAGTTCGGTTGGGTTAAGAGAGGTGTTTTTTTCCGATGATAATAGTAGTGGCGCCGCTAGTCATGGTGGCGGGATGACGGCGGAGGGTGATAGGGAGAAACAATGAAGAAAACTTTTTTTTAGCTAAATAATGCCCTTTTCACGCGCATGACTTGTGTGTATTACACACATTTTGTCAAAGTGTTTAAGTAGTTTAAATCTAGAGCAGTTTACGTGTTCAATAGGTACAAAATTTAATTGAATTGTTTATGCAGAATGGGTAGATAAATTTAAGTGGCCGCACATTACTTAAGCCTATAAAGTAATATGGTAATCTGTTATAATTTGTTAAATTAATTAAGTGATCTGCGTACACATCTTTTATAAGTACTATATAGGCACATATCTCTCTTTATGCTGAAAAAGAGAAGAAAGGGTAATTAGCTTAGGCTTAAGTGCTTAACCAATGACACGCCCCGCTGTCTGAACAGGGGCAGATCGAGGGTGAGGGTGTTCATCGAACCCCCTCAACAAAAATATACAATATATATGTAAGGTAATTTTTTTTATTTTTATGTATATATATATAGATTTTGAATTCTCTAACACAAGATTAGAAGTTAATTTAGTGATTAAGGTGTTCAAATTTTGTTTTGAGGTTTCAAGTTAAAATTTCAAACACTATATTTTTATTTTTTACACCCATTTTTGAAAAATTCTGAATCCGCCTGTACCCGCTCATACCACTTACGGAGATTCAAGCTGTTAGTAAAAGTTGCAGACTTCATAAACATCTTAATCTGAAATACGAATCAATTAATTATGCTTCTATCCCAACATAGTTGAGTAAGCGTATCTGTTTTACTTGGGCTCATTACACTAAAGTGCTTAATCAAAATAATGTGTTTAAATTTTAAAGCCAGAAATATTTCCAATTTATTATTCTTGTTTTTATTATCAGAAATACTAGTATATGAAGAAAATTAATCTCATAGTTTATTTCATTCCCAAGATTATAATTTATTTAATGGTGTATAAGATCATAATGTGAGTGTGAAAATATCTACATTCTGATAATGGGACGGTACATGGAGAACACTAACTTGTCCACGTGCAACCTTTTCACAAACAAACAAGATATTCATTTCTATGTGTTTTGTGCGTTGATGCTGGACATGGTTACTTGATAAGTATATCACACTCACATTATCACAATAAATCACGGTTGCTTTATCAATCGGACAATGAAGTTCTAAAAGAAAATTACGGAGCCAACATGATTCAGCGACCACATTAGCTACCCCTCAGTATTCTGCTTCAGCGCTTGATCGAGACATTGTCGGTTGTCGTTTCGACGACTATGAAATGAGGTTGTCTCCCCAAAACACACAATAACCAGAGGTGGAACGTCGTGTGTCCGGGCAGCCACCCCAATCAGCATTTGTATAGGATGAGAGACTCGAAATGGAGGACTTATACAGATGTAATCCAAAATCAAGAGTACCCTTAACATACCACAGAATTCGCTTAAGAGTACATATGAGATATTTGGTCTCGTTAAAGTAAGATACTGCAATGCTCATGCTAAGTTGCGGTAATGTGTTGGGTCACAGTATGGAGAACCTGTAGAGTTACTCAATTTTGCTTTTGTATCAACCGGCGTATGTGACGGTTTGCACGAGGACATGCCGGCTTTTTCAATGATCTCCTCGGCGTATTTATTTTGACAGAGAAACAGACCACATTCATATTGAGTTACAGCAATTCCCAAGAAATAGTTTAAAGGACCCAAATCCTTCATAGCAAATTCTAAAGCAAGGAAAGTCATAATAGACTGAATAATGTCATCCACATAGAGAAGAATATATGCCATTTCATTACCTTTCTTGCAAATGAAAAAGACTGGTCGACCTTGCTGTGTGAGAACCCCAATGTGGCTACGAACCCTGCAAACCTGTAATACCACGCATTGGGTGCTTGTTTTAAACCATATAATGATTTTTTCAATAAGCATACATAATCTGGATGAGTCGGATCTCGAAAACCCAAAAGCTGGTGCATGTAAATTGTTTCATGTATGTGACCATGTAAAAATGCATTCTTTACGTCCAGCTGATGAATGTACCATGATTTTGACAATGCCATACTGAGAACAATCCTGATAGTCTCTAGTTTAACCACTGGACTGAACGTTTCACCACAATCCACGCCAACCTGTTGAGATTTGTCATCACTAACAAGACGAGATTTGCACCTCGCAAAAGAACTATCAGAATTCTTTTTATGACAGAAAACCCACATAGAACGTATTATGTTTACTTTATGTGGACGAGGCACCAACTCACACGTATTATTTTCAATAAGGGCATCAATTTTGTCTAACATGGCAGCTTTCCAATTCGGGTCGGTTAGATCAGCTTTCGAATTTTTAGGAATAGGTGACGGTTGGACTGAGGATGTTAAATTAAAATAACTCTTGGGCCAAAAAATGTCGTTCATTGCATGGGTTTCAATGGACCGATGATGGGCTGAAACTTGGGACGGGGGCAGTAGAGTCTCGAAAACATTGTTTGGCCAAGAAGAATTAACTGTTTGGGCTTGGTTTGCGGGCTCACTGGATAGGTTTATGCAGTGTTGGAGGGCTCCCTTTTTTGTGTCAAGAAGGGTGGTGAGGCAGACTGGGTCGATGGCACAAAAGAGGGAGCAGTGGGCTCCCTTAATTAGACTGGCCCAGTCCGGGGATTTTGCTAGGCCGAGGCAGTTTGTTGCCATAAATGGGCTGGTCCAATCCAGCCACTTAGCTTGACCGACGGCAATGAGGGTGCAGTGAGCCCCTCATTTAGGTTTCTGGAGATGAGTTTTGTAAATGGTATCTCAATATTGGATTCATCCCGTCATCCAAAAAATTATATGAAGGTGGGAAAGATATGTGAGAGGTAGAAAATGGGAACGTATACTCATCGAACACAACGTGACGAGAGATGATTATTTTCTCATTAGACATATCATAACACTTATAACCCTATGATTTTGTGGGTATCCTAAAAATACACACGGAGTGGAACGGGCTTGAAGTTTGTTTATTATTATGGATGGAAATATTGGATAGCACAAACACCCGAAAACCCGCAAATGTGTGTAGGACGAAATTCGATGGTATAGCATTTGGGTGGGTGATATGTTTGAGAGTAACTTGCTAGAAAGAATGTTTAGAAGATATGTGGTCATTTGAAGAGCATGATGCCAAAAAGATGGTGGTATGGACGAATGCGCAAGAAGTGTGCGGATTTTTCTTTCGGCTTTTCCATTTTGAGAAGAAGTATGTGGACATGAGAGACGTAATGACATACCATTTTTGTGACAACAATCTTTAAATTGGTCATTTACAAATTTCCTCCCATTATCACATTGAAAACATTTTATGGACTTCTCAAATTGGGTTTGGATGAAGACACTAAATTATTTAAAAATAGTGAGAACTTGTGATTTTTGTCCAATTGGAAATGTGCACAATAAATTAGTGAAATCATCCAAAATAAGCATATAGTACTTATGACGTGCCGAACTCAAAACCGGGGATGTACACAAATCACTATGCAATATATCAAATGGCATAATAGTATTTGACGAAGATGAAGAAAAAGGGAATTTAACATGCTTCCCGAAAATACAAGACTGACAAACATGAGAGTCCAAACACCGTTTACAATCAATCAATTTATTTTTTCCAAGAGAATTGAACATCGGTGCTCCCCGGTGTCCCAAACAGTTATGCCATAACATAGGAGAAAGAGCAACAAAAGTCGATGGAGTGGTGACTTGGTTGTTGGTAATGGCGGTGATGGGATACAAATCTCCAATGCTATTACACCTCATTATTGAAATCCCCGTATGAAAATCATTCACAGAAAACTCAAACGGATCAAATTTTTAATGAGTTTGGGTGCATGTAGGACATTATTCAATTGTAAAGGTGGGTGAGGGGGGTTTTAATTTATCAATACCACGAATTAGAATTTCCTTCCCACTGTCAATGACAATATTTTTATTACTACTCATATTAAAATAAGATGAGAGATTACCTTGAGATGCCGTCATGTGTGAGGTTTTTTTGGTGTCCATGTACCATGAGTCATCGGGAACATTGATACTCATGTTGTTCATGACTTGCTCAATGTCCGTTGGAGCATAACTCGACGATGATGGTCCATGGACTGAAAAAGCTTGTTGTGGACGGCTACGGGCTGCCTGTTTGAAATATTGGGTCGAGCCCACTGATTTTTGGGTATGGGTAGTGTGGGCCACACTGTTGTGGGTTCCAGGCCCACGACGGGATCTGACCCCACTACCCGTTGCCTGAAAATTGATGCAGCTGCCAGTGGGTTTGACCCTGCTGCTGCTCGCGGCCTTCGCCTCCGCCGGAGGTGTTTTCGCCTCCGCCGGAGGTGTTTTCGCCTCCGCCGGAGGTGTTTTCGCCTCCTCGGCCCCGCCCTCTTCCACCATTATTTTTACCTTTTTTGTTATTGCGATTTTGACCCCTTTTGGTCCATTATTTGCAATTTGAAGCCCCTCCCGAACTAGAATTTTGTGGGTTAAAATCATTTGTAGACACGTTGGTGGAAAGAAGGGCTATGTCGGCACTATTTGCCACCGACGCCGCTTGTTTCACCTTTCGAGTTTCTTTAAGAATCAACCTCTCACGGGCATCGTAGAATGGTGGTATGGGATTGCTTTATTGAATGAACGTAGCCACACCATCAAATTGTTCATTCAATCTCGCAATCATTTAGAGAACTAACCTTTGATTTGTCACCGGCGCACCAACATTAGAAAGTTGATGGGCAAACATTTTCAACTTTTGGCAATATGCGGAGACGTTTGAAAAATCATCCAATTTTACATTGGTGAATTGATTTTCAAAATATACTGCCTAGAAATTTTATTATCTTGAAAAATATTTTGTAAATGTTCCCAAGCCTGTTGAGCCGTAGAGTCCGGTTTCAAAATGGTGTGCAAAAGGTCATTGGATATTGTGTCGTAAATCCATTGAAGGACTATAACATCTAAACGAGTCCATAAACTTAGGTCCACAACGGTGGTTTTCGATGAACACTTAGAAGGAATAATATGGTCTATGACCTCGTATGCTCAGCAATTAATTTTAAACAACTCCGCCCAAGAAGAGTATTGCCCTTTTTCCATCTCAAGGGTAATAGAAATAAAGTTCTTGACGTTGTTCACGGCAAGAGCGGGATGTAATTTTTGTTTGTCAGTCATTGTTGCCCAAGAAAATACAAGGGAAAAAATATGTAGAAAATAAATATTTTGGTGTGTAGAATAAAGGAGATGAAGAACCCTAATTAGGGTTTTTGTGTATGAGTGGTTTTAGAGTTAGGTTTTAGTTTTTAGGCCGAAAGGAATATGGTTTCGGCTAGGGTTTTGCCAAATTATTTTCTTTTCGGTAGGGTTGAGGGGCAGCCGACGAGAATTATGGCAAAAACTTGGGGAGTTATTTTGTGGCTCTTGATACCATGAAGAAAATTAATCTCGTGGTTTATTTCATTCCCATGATTACAACTTATATAATGGTGTACAAGATCATTCTATGGCTACTATTAAGGAAGACTTATCTAATCATATCCTAATAATATGAATCTTATCTAATCATATGTACAATTACATTGGTGATTTGTATATATAGTCCTGTCAAATTTAGTAATCGCAAAACCAAAAATAGACTTTGAAAATAGCACCTCAAAAAGCAACACCAAGTCACGGGACCCGACGGGACGGTGGGGGCTGGAACGAGACTCGGGCGGGACTGGCGGGTTCTGCCAGTGTCCCGTCCCGATCTCGGTCCCGTCATTAAAGGGGCCCGATATTTATCGGGTCAGGTCGGGGCGGGACGGGGTCAGGATCGGGTTTTTTCCAAATTTTTTTTTTGCACTTAATTTTAAAAAATAACATATAAACAAGATAGTATAATAAAATTATCTCAATATTGTTTTTGTGCCTCTTATATTATTTAATAGAAATATAATTTTTTTGTAATACAATTGTCAAAATTGCAACTTGTGGTATTGAAAGTTGCAAATAACATAGTAAAATTGCAATTAAAAAAATTGCATATTTAAAAATACCTTTTTCTAGTTTCTTTATAATTTCTTGTGGTTCTTCGATTGAAATTGATATTTGTTGGTCAAATTGATCGACGTCGCTTCCACCTCTGTCGGATAAGATTTCGTTGTAGTTTTCATTTTCTTCTTCGTTGATCTCCAGTTGACCACACCTTCTCCGCTCCGCTCTTATTCAATCTCTGAATAATATTGCAATCTCCAAGTTGTCTCCCGCTAATGAGTGTATGTGCTCACCTATTTGAAATCTGCCAGCCGAAAAAGCGCTTTCAGACGCTGTTGATGAGGCTTGAATGTTCAACACATCTCGGGCCATCTTTGACAGTGTCAGAAATGTCTTCTTATTCTCCCTCCAATATTTCAGCAAGTCTTCACGTCCTTCTTCATTGAGAACTGTTTGGTACGGTATAACACCCTGCAAAACAAAAACATCGAACTCGCTAACTTGGTTAGTAGTGTTACCACTATACATTCTACTTCTAAGGCTTTCAATACTAGCCGAGAAATAGCATGTCTTTTTTTAGGTTGTGTTGAACAAGAAGAAGATGGTATGGAAGCCGGTTAGTTGCTAGCACTTTCTTGTTGGTAATGCCTATATACTTTTTTGCATTCATCTTGTATGCTAGACAACACTTCTTTAGTTTGTTCAATATGTGGTGGGTCATTTGGATTTTTAGGAGTTGGAGGAGGTAGTACTGCTATACAATCATAAATAGTTTGAATAAGTGTTTTACAACCGTCTATTTTAATTGGAGGCGTTCCAGTTGGAGGTGCACTAGTGGGTGTGTCATCTACATTAGTGGGTGTGTCATCTACATTAGTGGGTGTGTTATCTAGATCATTTTCTAAATTAAAGTTTTGTTGAGTTTCAGAAAAGATCTCATCGTCTAAATCTAAAGGTATATCAGGAAAAAATTCAGTATCAACCAAATCATCCTATCTAGGAGTAGGATGACTAGAAGAAGTACTATTGCCTTTGTTACACCTACTGAAAGAAGCCTAACCCTTACCCTTACCCGTAATCATACGTTTCAATCCTTCCATTTTAATTATATAAATAAATAATTAAAGTAAATGAAATTAAGTGCGCTAAATAAAAGAAAGAAACAATAATAATTTAATGAAGGAACGAATATACCAAACGCCGACGTAACGTCGACGTGTAATCGAGAGGTTGAAATCAGTTAGTTGCCAACTTCACTCCCAAATGAATAAATAAAATTGAATATTTAGTAGACTTGTAGAGAGATAGATTAGAGAGATTGTAGGAAGATTTGTGATAAAGATGAAGAAAAAATGAGGTATTTATAGTTGGAAAATTGGGTTAAAGTGTAAATATAATAATTTAGGGGTTAAAAATAAATATTAAGGGGTAGGGGGAGACCAAAAATGGTTGTTGCACAACAACAAAAATATAAAATGGTCGTTGGTGCAACGGTTATTTTGTGCAAAGGGGAGGGGTCGGGTGGGACGGGTCTGGAGGGACTGGGGCGGGAAGAACTCAGGTTCGAGTCCCGATACCGAATTTTTTTTTATAGCGGGGTAGGGGCGGGACTGGGGCGGGGTCGGGGCGGGACCGGGCCGACCCGTTCTGTTGGCCACCCATAGTTCATATCAAATCCTTTTTTTAGTACTATTTTTAAAAAAATTTAACGATCAAGATTACCAAAAAAAATACTTCCTTCTGACAAGCTTAAATACCAAAAAAACTCAAATTTATAGGAGTACTATTTAAGCAGCCATTTTAAACCTACGCTCAAACATAAAGGAAATTATTGTCATTTCACTCACATCTCAGGTGGGTTGTTTACCAGATCCAATCAAAATCATTGTGATAATCGTAGCAAATTAAGATGATTTTTACGTAACAAAAAAAGAAGAAGAATTTTTGAGTTATGAACACAAACCAGCACCCATGAAATTTACTCAATATTTGATGAAACATTTAGAAATCTTTGCATCACTTGGTTCCAGTATTGTCACAATGCACAATCCACTTGAAGAATCAATTTAACATTCTTCCCTCTTTTTGTCTTGCAGGTGAATGATTTATTGCTGTGAACTAGATGGTTATCTTGAAGCATGGTATTTTTTTTATGCAACATGTATTCATATATCAATTGCTTATATTACAAAATGACAAAAGAATAAAAAGTTTAAATCATTTTAATTTGAACATCCTTGAAGTTTAGTTACGTTACTTCCCCCTCCAGCTTACTTTCAAACTTCAAAAGATCCTGGCAAATCTAATGGGCAAAAAATGTTGCAACAAATGGGTCTAATTTAATTTTGCTTTCGGGGATGATATTTGTAGTCTGTAGACTGTAGGTATCTCGAAATAAATAAATGAAAATGGTGCGAGAAGTGTTAAGTAGGCGTTTAGACATGCAAACCAAATCTTTTTCATTTATATGAAATTTTGAAGTTGGAGTCGAAGATAAAGTTGTGTTTGATTATAGTTTATTCAAAAAATATTTGATTGTTTAAATGTGCTGAAAGTGAAAACAACGTTTTAGATGTTCTCCAAATTCTAAATACAACTTTAAGAATTTTCATGCCCAAACATTAATTTTTAAATAAAGTAAAAAAAAAAAAAAAAAAACGAAACTTTCTCATGGCCAAACGGATCCTTAGTATAAAGTTCAGTTCATCCCTCAAGTTTTAGAGGAAGGTAATTATACAGTTTTCAAGTAGTTATAGGGACAAATTTTCCACTCTTCAAGCATAGTCCAGTGAGAAAATAAAATATATCACTGGCAATTCAATAAACTGATGAAACAATCCTCAAATTGGAATTGGAGGTTTATAACCTTTTGATTTGTAAAACTGAGAGAGATGGCTGCAATATATAATCCTCACAGTTTGGGAAGTATGACTTAGAAGGAAAAATAAGGTTTGTGTTAAAAAAAAATTGGGGTTTATTAATTATGGTTATGCAAAATATATCTATTTCCAACTCAAACATATATGGGAAAATTAAGATCTCTTTTCCTCTTAAGTTTCGATGTTTAAACACCGAAAGTAAGTTTTTATCATTAAAACAACCTCTATTTACGCTGAGATTTATTATTTCAGTTTGTCGCTGTTTATATTAAAGAATGTTTCTTCCTTTTAAAAGACTAATATATGCACAGTAAACTTTTGACTTGTGTCAAGGAAAAAGTTCTCAAGCAAATTTATTTCTAGTACGACATTAAACCAACAGTAGAGGTATTCATTTTGTTTATGTTAAATTTCTTGTTTATTTTTGGTTTAATTCAAGAAGACCAAACCTTTTGTTTAATCTTATTAACATATATTATAAAATATGCTCCATATATTTTATAATATTTAGTGTTATATAATTATAATAGATATAGGATGCTTATTGTATTAGAATTTCACATTGTACACGTTATATATATTTATATTAATGAAAAAAACTATCCAACAGAGATTAATATAATTCTACTGTGACTACCAAAACAAATTAAAGATTAAATCAACATATCACATCAAACGTTAGTCAACTTCGAGCTACGCATGATCACTCAATAACCAAAAAACACAAGGGCCTACCAAAAGATGAAAAGAATCATCAGGTCTATCACTGCATTCCGTTAAAAGCACAAAGGATAGACCAAACATTAAAACAATATTATCCTAACCTTGACAACAACATAAGACGACCAAACAGCAATAGATGAAACTCTAAACATAAAAAAGCCGGAAGGATGTAGTGCGGCAGATGGGACTGCTCCTCACTATAAGAGGGTTCGAGACCTGGTTATGAAAAAATTCTTGATAGGAACCGCCTCCCCCAAAAATGAATCCTACGCAACACAAATCCAGATATAATAAGACATCAATGCGGGCAGCAGACACAAATGGGAAACCAAAAAACATAAAAAGGCTAATTGTCTTTTCCGAAAGTGAAAAACAGCAAAAAGATAAGAACAAGGCACGCACCATTTGCTGCGGAGGCTGCTATGTACGCTCAAAATCTTGTATAATTGTTATGTTTTTTAAAACTTTTTCCCTTGTACAAATCTAAGCTAACATCTACGAATTATAATGATACAGAATGTACATCCCATTAGACTCTATACAAAAGTTACATTAAAATCCTGTAAAAGATTTTGAGACCTCCACAGGCTTCTCTAATAAGGCCATTATGAGGCTGTGTTTCCTCCAATTTCAATAGGGGAAAATTGGCCATTTCAACACCAAAAAAAACTCTTCTAACCTAGGAAAAACGACGCAACGGCTTCTGTAGACTTAGCAATCTTAGCTGCTTCAGCTATTTTAAGTGCCATCATTGCTTTGTAAGTTGCTAGATCAGCGTTCTCCATCAGCTGCTGAGCCTTATGTCTCATCCGTACAGCCAAATCCTCCGACTTGTTTGCAGCAGCTTTTGCTTCTTTCACCTTCAGTACGGCGTTCTGTTGCTGTTGCTGTAAAGCATCTTTCTCAGCAACAATAGCTGTCATTAGAATATCACGTTAGTCTTCAATCAAGCTACGAATAACAGATGTTGTCTAGAGCAACCTATCATAGATAAAATTTATCAAGAAATTACAAAACCTAGTGTTTTCTGTAAGTTCAACCTGCTTACATGCAAATATTAAAACAAACAAAATATACCAACTGCTTGGCAAAATATAACATTGTTCAACAGTCGTAGGTCCAGTCAGGAAAAACCTTTGTTGATAGTTCACACACACCAAGCACTAACAAATCTTCGTTGACAGTGAACAAATCAAGTTCACTACCCCTTATCAGAAAAATGAAAGGGAGAACTAGAAAAGGGCTTTACCAATCAAAAAGAACTTGAAAAGTGGAGAGAGCTTGAAGACAACACCCCAGAACTTAAGAACAAATGAACCAAAGCAGCCACACTATCCTGGTTAAGCTGCAAGCATTGCACCACTCTAATGTAGAATTTTAACTTATTAGCAAGTATTTTCTTCAACCTCCATTCACAGCTTTCTTGCAAGAATCTTGGAGTAAACACGCAATACAGATCTCAGACTAGGACAACAAGACTCGTGATACAAATCAAATGGAATACGCACCTTGTAGAAAAGGCCGCTGTTTGCCCCTTCCAGCTTGGCTTCTTTGCCGTTTGAAAGACCTCTTCTTCCGGAGAATAGATTTTGGGATCACTTGACTTCTCCTTGGCTGGTAACACTGTTAGCAAAGATCATTATGACCTTCAAATAGCCATAATATGAAGTAGAAAACCATGGACCGACAATTGTAGGATATTAAATATGATCGGGATAATGTGTAAAAAGAAATACCAGATTTTTTTTTTGTTTAATGAGAAGAGGAAATGCCAGGGCTAAATTTAGTTCTTTTCTCCTTTTCTATTTTCTTTTTATATTGGAAAATTAAGTTTTAATTCCCCTGAAATTACTGTCATAATATTGCAGCTGAAAATCTCCTGTATATAATTCAGACTTGATTAGGGTTGTAATAGCAATCAATACGGAATCTTTTATATTGTTTTGCTTGCTCGTAAACCAGTCACATCCGGTCAGCACCAGTTGATTATGTTCTCTTTTTCATAGAAAATGATGTGAAATGATGAAAAAATTGGTCATCCACAACACACAACCACCCTAGAGAAAAAAAGAAGCTTTTATGACTTCTCTGCAAATTGCTTTACCTAGGAGAGCTAAGGGTGTATATCAACTTCTTTCAGGAGAATTAAACAGAAAATTATCCTCCAACCAGAAAGAAAGTTGACAGTAGTCAGAAGACAAGTGTATAAACAATTCTATTACGACTTTAAAGGGGGCAGTCTAGTGCACTAAGCTCCCGCTATGCGCGGGGTCCTGGAAAGGGCCGGACCACAAGGGTCTATTGTACGCAGCCTTAACTCACATTTATGCAAGAGGCTGTTTCCACGGCTTGAACCCATGACATACTGATCACATGTCATCAACTTTAACAGCTACTCCAAGGCTCCCCCTTCAATTTTATTACGACTTTATGGAAGTAAAATCCAAATTTTAGAATACAATTGCTTCCAAAGATATTGTCGGTAAGAAAAATGCTTCTATTGAAGCATGCATATCACTTTTACCTGGAAAATTTTTATGAGGGAAGACCGGTTTTGCTTCCTCTTTTTGAACCAGTAACTATACACAGCCTCTACAATTTCTTTCTTTTCCTTATCCAGGCAACTACTAATAGCAGCTTTCTCATCAGAGTAATCATCTGGATTACAATAGAAGCCTTTCTCAAAAGTATCAATCAGTAACTCAAATCTCTCAGCTGAAAGATGCTCATTTTCATCATTAAAATTTCTCAGCCACTCCTCATCATCACAATCCATGTCATAGTTAGTTGTACTCCTCGCTAATGCCCTTGCTAGTTCGTCATCTTTAACGGTGATGTATGAAACTGGTCGAACAAAATCAGGAGGATTGCTCTCTGCATAGCCTGATACTTCACGTACACCAGGAGCAGGAATGATGCTAACCGCAGGGGGCTGTACAACATTGCGATCAGAACATTCCTTGTAAAGTTCCTTGAAAATCATCCAGTCTTGCCTATCTGGAAATTCTAGCTTCCAACCACTATCCCCAACCCATATTATGTCATGAGTTACTCGGTTGGAGCTACATGGCCTCATAACTTTTTCAGTAGTAAGATTATATCTCTTTACACCACCTATCTTCACTGCTAGAATCCACTGTTTTGCAGCAGAAAGTTCCATAGCAACAACGGCGCCTTCTTCTCTGTAACACTTGTCTGGTTCAATAACCAATATGTTTGCCGAACAGCTCGTTGAATCTATATCCATAGTCAACCCCACCAAAGCAGATTTTAGTTCTTTGATGCTTGGTTTCGAAGTCTTCTGCCCTAAATTCCTAAGCTCATAATGAGATGTCCGAGAGGAAAATCGGAGGCCATCACGTCTGAACCTTAACCTGTCAGAAGCCAAAACATTATTGGCATTCTGTGTGCCAAAGGAAGAATGTCTGCCATTTCTTGACCTCAATGAACTTTTCCTCTTCTGGATATTACGACTGTTCCTTAGCTGCAAGTGTCGGGCACCTAATTTAGGAAGACCAACAGTTGGATTCACCACTTCAATCTTCTCAGAATCCAATTCAGATTGATTATTCACAGGGGTCAGGCAAGATACAATCTGCTTGTCATTAGTCAGCTTAACTTCATCAAGGGCAACTGTATGATTCATGACTAATGCATAGGACATTGGAACGAATCTGAGAAGCAAACTTGTGTGCAGGTATATAAAGCAACAGGGGACTGTAGAAAAGTCCAGATCAAAAACAGGAACCGAACACCTGACACCAGAGATAACACAAGCTCCAGTTTTCATTTTCCCGGGAGTCTGATCCTGAAGTTGCAGAAACAGGAAAACAACGAGGTCAGCAACAAACTCCCTAAATTAAGACACCGAACAAAGAAAAAAGAATGGGAAAAAATTAAAGGTAAGGCCTAACAGCTACAAAAGTGGACTGAATGAACTTCTGATAAAGTGCTAGTAATAAAATATTACCTGAAGGAGGAGGATCCCGTGCAACAAATAAACATCCCTCAAGGGCTTTGAGTTAATGAATCCAAAGATTTGCTGCAGACTAACAGTTGATCTCCTCAAGTACCTTAAAATACTGCTCAAAAGGCAGGAAACCCAATAACTACTTCCATATGATGTATTTACAATAACAATGTCAGTTTCAACTCGGCCATCCTTAGCATAAGCTGATCTAACTTTTTTTTTCCTTACGAAGTGCTTGCCAAACCTCTTACCCTCTGTTAACACATCACCTTCCACAGAATCATGCCTTTTCGAGTCTGCCCTTTTCCTCTTCCTCGTATATACAGCTCCCCACCTCCGAAGCATATTGTTATTCGGACTAATAGTCTCTGCCACAGGTGTCTCTGGCTCCAGTTCATCCATCGTCTTCCTATCTACTATATCAATATCCATCTGGTCAGCTTTTTCTTGCTTCGGAGCAGTATCCTTCTTAAGCCACCCGTTTTTCTTGTTGTACATAGTGGCATCAGCACCACCCCCACCCCCACCATCACCTACATTGTCAAGAAGCCCAATCCAATCATCCCCATGTTTCGACCGCTTAACAAACTCACTTGGAGGCGACGACAACCGCCTTCCTGACCTCAAAACCCTTGCCCCAAAAACTCTAGTAGTCCTTCTCATCCCACCTACCGAAGGCATCAGTGCACGTACCTCGAAAGGCAGTACCCCTGCCCTTGAACCAATTTTTCCACCTATTTCACTGTTGTTCCCGCCCCAACAAGACTGGGACCGAGGCGTAGTTGTTTCTGATTTTTTCACTGCTCTTAACCTTCTTAACCTCAAATTCAGACACACGCAACTGGAATGTTATTTTCTTTAAAATTTATCCGTTCTTAATGTCATGTTCAACAAAACATTCCTCCTTATTGGCAACATAATTTAAAGTTCAACTCGACCAAAAAAAAAAAAAAAATTGCTTCAAATTCCTGTAACTTTCCAAATAAAGTCAAGAATTGCTAAGTAACAGAGTAACACTTTCTTAACCGGTACAAAATTGAAAACCCACTTCAGTCCTAATTAGATTCGAATGCCTTCACTTTCATCAGCTCCATAAAGTGGTTAAACTTGCAAACTGCACAACAGTTTCGATGAAAAAACAAAAATCATTAAAGAAATGTTAAAAAGAAAACAAAAACCCATATCTAATAAAAGAAAAGGGTACCCATTAAACAATTTTCTTTAACAAAAAGAATTGGTCTTTGAGATTAAAAAAAAAAGTGGTTAAACTTGCAAACTGCACATAAGTTCCAATGAAAAACAGAAAAATCATTAAAGAAATGTTAAAAAAAATCAATATCAAAATAAAAGTAAAGGGTACCCATTAAACCCTTTTCTTTAACAAAAAGATTTGATCTTTGAGATTAAAAATAAAAACAAGAAAACAAGATTAAAGTTACCTGTAACGGCAGAGATAACCGATCATCTAAGTGAAAGAACTAGAAAGGGAGTGAATATAGAGAGAGAAAGAGTGTAGAGAGAGAGAGAGAGTAGCGGTGATATAAACAGGCAGTTAAAGGGTCGGCGTTCATATATACAGGGAGAAGTATATAGAGGAGAGTGGAGTTCACGAATTCAAGATTAGGGTTCTTGAAACTATTCACTTTCTTTTTCTTACTTGTTACAAGTTTGTCAATTCTCAATTGAGGTCCATGATGTTTTCAAAATGTTATTTATGACCCCTATTTTGGTGTTTGAAATATAATTATGTGACCTCGGATGATTTTGCAAATTGCGGTTATGGACCAGGGGAAATATTTTATTTATTGGCTGGAACCCACACGAAGATACACAGACTGACACACCATATATACTACAGTATCAAAGTCCTTTTTTTTTGTTTTTTTTTCAACTTTCCCTCTTTTTTCCTCTTCTTTTTCATCACACAGATTTTGGCGGGTTCGACCTAAAATTTGGAAATTAGCCTAGTTATCATCGGATGGCAAGTGGTGATTTTCACAAATACCTCATTTATGGATGTTAATTGAAATATAATTAGTGTTTACAAAATAATTAAAAATAATCAACAACTAAGATAAGACCTTGTAGATTCTTTTTTTGATAGATACATATTGTTAAGTAATTTTATTTAGACACTCAAATTATGATGGTTCATTGAGCATCTGAACATGCGCATGATAAAGTATTTCTATTAGAGTGTGTTAAGAGTAACACATTATCATGTATTTAGATGCCCGATCTAAACAAGTCAATATTAAAGTATTTAAATGAAATTTACCGACAATTTAAGGGACTATCAATGTATTCGACCTTTTTCTACTTTTTCTTCTTCTTTGCATGCAAAAAAAAAAAAGAGAGTTATATAACACAACTTGAAAACACATACTTCCTCCATCCTAATTGATGTGATTTTTTTTCTTTTTAGTAAATTGGGACATAGAGAGTAAAAGTAAATTATTTTGCAGAAAATTTACACGTGTTACTTTCAAGGTATTGTGAGAAAACAAAGTAGAGCCACCAAAAGTCAGCAAGTCACATGACACAAGAATCCGATTGTTCAAGGGTAAAAGTGAATTGTCATTTATTCCGTTAAAAGTATACATCAATTAAGATATTATGTCAATTTTTCTGAAGTTCACACAATTTTTTGAAGTTCAAGCAAGTTTGAAGTAAAAATGTGTTGGGGAACACAATAAATTATTATAATCTTTAAGATTTTATAATCAAAATATGGGGGCATGATTTGTAGCCAAATAGGAATCCGTCAAAATTTGGTCACAAATTATGGCGATCCTCCAATAGTTTGTCACACGATAAAATTTATCCATCAATTTGAAATCTGCCAAGATTTGTGGCCAATTTTTTACGAATCGTGTGGCCACATAACTTGGCTTTGTGACATGATCCTTTAGGCTTTGTGATAACAGAAGTTTTTAACCATTAATTTGAAATTTTGACGAATTGGTCGGAATTTTGCTATCTAATGTTGGCCGCCGTCTATTTTGCAAAACTTTTTAAAATGGGGTGAAAATTTGAACGTGACACTGAAAAATTATATTTTTGCAAATCACTACTCCCATTTTGAACAAAAACTTTAAAAGTCTCTAACTGATATCATTTTTATGATGGAAAGTATATAGAGACTAACAACTACAACAACAATAAACTCAATGTGGTCCCACAAGGTGGGTATGGAAGGGTAAGATATTAGCGGGCATTACCTCTACTTTTGTGAGGTAGATAGACTATTTCCGGTAGACCCTCGACTCAGAAGAGAAGTACATG
Organism: Anisodus tanguticus; assembly: GCA_034509755.1. Lineage (NCBI taxonomy): Eukaryota > Viridiplantae > Streptophyta > Magnoliopsida > Solanales > Solanaceae > Anisodus > Anisodus tanguticus. Next base: position 17,880,113 of record CM067551.1, on the reverse strand, counting down.
TCGCAGAAATATATGAAAGATAACGTCAAATAGCAAAATATAAAATAAATGTAGAAACATATAGAAATACCCAACAAGGAAAGAAAAATAATACGATATCGGATAACTACTACTAAAGGAAAAGCGGAGAGGAGGAAAACTCGCATCTTCCCTCCCCTCACTTAGCTACCTAGTACTAGCCTTCTATCCTAATACTAGACCTCCATATCTTCCTATCTAAGGCCATGTTCTCAGTAAGCTAATTGTATCATATTTTGTCTAATTACCTTCTTCAGTTCTTCTTCGGCCTACCTATATCTCTCCTAGCTCCAGCTACAACTAATCTCTCGCACCTGGCACATCCTCGTCCCTCCTCTTCGCATGCCCGAGCCACCTCAGACTTCCTTCCCTCATCTTGTCTGTCACTGATGTCACTCCTACCTTTTCCGTATAACTTTGTTCCTAATCATATCTCTCCTCGTATACCCACACATCCATTTGCATCATCCTCATCTCCGCTACCTTCATTTCTGAACGTGGGCATTCTTGAGTGGGCTACACTCTGCACCATACAACAATGTTGGTCTGACCACCATTTAATTTATTACTATTTTGTTTTCAATTTTTCTCTATGGAAAATAATATTCACCAAATAGGCTATGTCATCTGTAGGTGCAGGGGACTGAGCTAGCTCGAAGTAAGAGGTTTAATTGCAGTTCAAATACCGCAAAACTTGTATTATATATTATAAATTATTGATTCCTTTAATATTAGGGAAATTTTAGTAAATGGCAAGGGGTTCAAAAATTGTTTTAAATTGTAAGTTCACATCTAGGTATGACATTTTTGAATCCTTTTTTTATATTCCTGACCTGCCACTATAGAAGTGTAGCAATTTTCCTCTATAGTTATTTAACTCTTCAGCCTAACATACTGAACAGCAACAAAGAACACTACACCATGCTCCATCTCTACATTCTACTATTAGTATAACTTTTTATCCAGTTGTCAAACATTGAAAATCTTCTAGAAAGTAGTGATTAAGGTAAAACATATTTCACGTGATGTAATTAAAGACGTTTTATATCACACAAGACGTACACCTGTGTGTTTGTCATTATTCGAATGATAAAATGTGTCAGTTCAGGCCAGCAGGTAATTCTCACAAAACATGTTTCTCAGCTTCTCAACTAATGGTCAACATTAATAAAGATCAAGGTCTCCATTCGTGGATTTGTTGTTCCCCCCTAACTGCTCCAGCTAAAAATAGTATTTACCTACTCGTTACACTAGTGTGTGTCTGATATCTTCTTTTTCCCTTTGTTAGCAATAAAAATATGGCTATTATATTTTCGTAGCGTATGTTGAATTTATATATACCACTTGCAATGGCGAACGATTCAGACATTCATGTTTCATTTGAAATTCATTTGCCCTTTAAATCACGTTGTTAACAAAGAATACTCCAAAAACAGCTAAATCATAGAAATACCTTCATTTTGCATGCCAACAAACAATATCTCATCATATCAGTAAATCCTAGCAACTTATAACAGCTACTTGGGCCTCTAACAATCAATAAAATGTAGGAGGATCAAAAACCAAATGATAGAACAACCACACTTCAACATTCAATTTAAGAACAATGAACTTAATTGTATCCGAAAAGAAAATTCAAGAAATTTGAAACTGTTATGGTACATCGCCCACACACGAGGATAGCAACTACCATACAATTATATTGTCCTAAAGAATACTCCAATAACAGCTAAAGCTTAGAACTGAAATCTGGAGACCAAAAGGCCCAGGAGCACGAGTCTGACTGAAGTTTGCAAGTGCAGGTTGCCTTTCTAATCTTTGCTGGGAAACTAAATAAGGGACAAATATGCCTAATTACCACACTAGTTTAACCACTGAATCAGGAAGACCGCGTTCAATACTGTGAACAGTCCTCTCCGATACACCCTGATCCTCAAATCACAACAAGAGTTCCCTCACTTCGGCTCCTGCGCATAGACAGGTCAGGTCTCAAGCTAAGAAGCTTCTTGCTGAAGTCATAGATTTGTTGCTGTGAACTAGTTTTAGTTCCACTAATCGGGGGCAGGCGGGTGGTGGGTCTACTCTTGGATGGTTTTGTTGAGGCCATTGTTTGACTTTTACGACCATGGGTTGGTGAAGATGATGCTTTGTGTGTGACACCGCCATGGCTTGCCTTCCGCATAGGCTTGAGACCTCGATCTATCTGATGAGCACCAATGGCTAATCTAGCAGATCTGTCTGCTGTGTCCTTCACCTTGACAGGTTTCCTGTTGAAGTAAATGAGATTCGGAAGAAGGCCTAGGAGATTCTTTTTCAGGTGTTCATCACCAACATTTTTCTGGGCAGGGTTTCCTTCCAGGCTGATTGCTTGTAAAGAACCATAATTAGCTGCAAGTTGGCCCAGAGATTTGGCTGTAGATATTTTGTTGAATCTCAAATCCAGGACATTCAATTTTAGGAGGCGGTGAAGACCCTCAACCTCGCTGATTTTATTCCCAGCTAGGTACAGCTCTTTCAAGGAAGAACAGGAAGCAAGACCTACAGGCGAAATTGTCCATATTAGGAGTAATTTAGCTCAATTACAACCTGTTTAGCTTATAAGGATGAAGAACATAGAGGGGGAAATACTGATAAACGAAAAATAGGTAAATTAAAGCTCAATGTATGGAGAAATTATATAGACTCTCAGCACCGACTTCAATGGATATATTTGACTCAGCTCAACATATGGAGAAATAATATGGACTCGCAGCACTGACTTGAATGGATATACTTGACTCAGCACACTTGATAAGAAGAGAGAGATGACCAAGAAATTATTATTTGTACTTGGGTGATAATGTACCACAGAGAAGAAGCCATAAATTAGCAAATCTATACCAACTTGAAAGGAAATTAAACTGTTCATTCTGAACTGGCTAATAAATGAGTTATGAGGGTCCTATAGTTCAAAAAAGGGTTAATGACAGTCACTTACTTGAGGAGACCAAAACAGCATAGAGAAGTAAAAAATTAAGTCATATGTGGCTTGTTTTGTTGTATAATATGTGCTGTTTTTTTCACTAGCAAAGCGGCCAATACTTGACTTGGAAAGGGATGGTTTCCACTATTGAAATGGAAGCGGTACTTAGCTAGTCAATAAGATGTTAATTTAGCTTTATTAAGTTGAATTGCCAACTTTGTTTACCGAGAGAATAAAGAAAATTTTAGTAAGTGGATGAAAGCAGCATTTCTATTTTCTTTCAACACAAAGAAAAATAAATGTAAAAGCTTATGAAAATCCAAAAAAAGGGCAGTTCGGTGAAAAAAGCATCCCGCATTAGCAGGGTCCGGGGAAGGGCCGCACCTCAAGGGGTGTGACGTAGACAACCTAACCTAATGCAAGCATTAGTGGTTGTTTCCACTGCTCGAACCCGTGACCTATAGGTCACACGGAGACAACTTTACCGTTGCTCAAGGCTCCCTTCTCTTATGAAAATCCACAAACAAAGAAATTTAGCAAAGAACCAGCTAACTCACGCTATGTGTGTGGTTAAACTTGCAAGGCTTTTTGCAATTTATTTAACATACAAATAAAGCTGCTGGTGCACCAGACCTGGGATATTATGCGAAACATACAGCAAACTAGACATGTCAAGTTCATATAGGTTTCTCTATGCATCATGATATTAGAAACTATTACTTGAAGATCCTCACACTGCAAAGCATCCTTTCAAGTGGCAAATTTCTAAGTTGCATGTTCATTCACATAGATGAATAAAGAGCTTTCTCTATCAACTTATGACCAATTATTAGGACTTCAAGAGATAACTGGTGACTACATCAAGGAAGTCTACCAACAAATTTCATAGAGCATCTTGAAAAAAATCATACCATGTCCAATCCTTACTAGTCGATTGTAGCTCAGGTCAAGAACACGAAGTCGTGTAAGTTCACGCAATCCCTCAATAACTGAGATACTGTTCCTGGACAGATTCAGAACATGAAGCCCTCGAGGGAGAGCACCAGCAGTTATTCTCACTGGGGAAAAAATACAAGTGAGATAATAAATTGTCAGAGCTCTAATTATATGAAGAGTTGGAGAGAAGGAAAAAGAATGTATGAGATACAAACCTATGGAATTCCCAGATAAGTTAAGTGATCTCAAGCTAACAAAAGCACTGAGAAATGGAATCACAACCAACCCATGATTTATCATCTGAGCTGACGTGACATTAGCACTCAATGAAGAGATATATTTCTTAATACTTTCTGCACCAGGTTTGACCTTACCATCCAACTTTGCAACAGGAGAAGCATCCATGACCGCTTTACCTTTTTGCACTCCAGGACCATTCTCAGGAACAGAAAAGTCATCTGTTTCTTCGAATCTGCCACAATGCTGAAGTTCTGTAACCCACTCCTCGATTCGTTTCGTCTTAAAATCCTTGCCTGTAAATTCATTCCGCCGGCAAAATGTAGATTCTCCATTAACATGCTTCTTCATGTTAACCTCATCCATCCCAGGTAGTATCCAGTCTTTGGCTGAGCCAACATAGTTATATGCATCAAAATTGTCATCCGGTGGGGTTTCATCATTAACTTTTTCATTATTCTGTAAACTATCTTCTTTTTCATGTTTCATCACCTTGTTTGCTACCTCATCCACAAAATTTTCTTTCCGTCTTGCCTCTAAAATCTTCAAGTCCTCAGCAGATCTGGAATGATGGAAGTTGCGGTTAAATCGTCGATCTGGGGAATGAATGACAGGCAATGAACTTGATTTTACAATACAAGGAGAAGTACGTGGTGAACGGCCACCAGACTCATTTGCATTAGACAACTGAACCTCATAATTCTCTTGTCCATCTTTTTCTGACTCTTTTGCATCTCCAATAGAGAATATCGACTCATTGTTAGCCAAATTATAGTTTACTTTAACAGAATCAGAGGGTCCAGCTTCGTGAAATAAATCAAGCAAGCTGATATTAAATTCCTTCCCATCATCTGCAGTTGCTGATCCACAGTGATCATCTGATTCATCACAAGAATATCTACCACTCTCATGCTCTGAGCCACTGGCAACTCTTCCCTCCAAATGCATGCCACTACCCAAAGATAAACTCTTCCTCATCTGAGCACTGTTATGTATTTTGACTTCATATTCAGTATTAGATTTGCTCTTGAATTCCTCAGACTTATAATCACGTTCTAAGCGAGAAGAATCAGAAGCATGATCCGCATAGTTCTCGAGAGCATCTCCATCCACTGCACATGATGCACTAGTTGTGGACAAGTAAGCAAAATCCTTCATGGTGTGATCCTGAGAACAATCTTCAAGTGTTTTATGCATTGCTTCAGCAGATAAATGAACTGTTTTCTGATAATATAGGAACATAGAATAGCAACAGTTTTAAATTATGCAAGCAAGTAAAAGTAATTATGTTCATAACATCCAAAATGTTTATTTTCTAACCTTTTGCTTGTGGGAATGGATGTGAGCTGGGAAGCATGAAAACCTAAACATCTTTATAAAAGAAAAAAGATCGAGTTCACATGAGATCTAATCACTTTTGAGATATTGAATAGCTCTAATATTCTAATATTTTTCTAAACCGGTAATCTGTATAATTTCAGCAAAATAAGATCACATCACTGCAAGACTTAGCACAAGGCAATCTTAGCCATAATCAAGTGTGAGCCCTGCTGAGACACGGCATAATCTCCAGATATGTGATGATCTTGATCTCCTCAAGACAGATAGTAATATCACCCCCTCGTTCTTGCCCCACACCCACTTAGAGGTGCGAGAAAAGCAGGATGTTTTTACAGCGGCCAGACTGGAAGAAGATCGTTATAATCTAAAAGAACCCAATGATTGCTACACCTCAAAGATACCAACCTGTTAAAAAAAGAAAAAGAAGCTGAAACTGTGATGAACGGAGGACGAAAATCAAGAGATGAGCAATATATCATGTCACAAAGTTCGAAATCAATGTTGTATAATGAAATTCAGTATTTGATTCTGCATACTGGTACAGCTTTCCTATTCCCTTGCCCTTTAGCTCTCTAAATCCATGTACTAGACGCTAGGCCATATACTCTCAATCATTTTCATTCCAATCCAAAAAGAAAAAAGGAGTAGGACTGCCAAGGTACATATAAATCTTAGCAGACCTGATCCATAGAACATTGAATATCCTTAGGCCTATTTGATTAATGATTAAGATTAAGACCTTCATTAAGTGCAAACAAATGAGGTCTTAGGCAGCCATATCTTGCCAGTATAATTCAAGATTGGAAGCAAAATAAGTTCAGCAAAAGGAAATGCCACATAAATAACCAAAGAAGAGAGATTCTGCATTTATTTTCTTCCTCAACATTTAAATAACAGCACAAGGCACGACAACATTTACCGCGCCAGTCTGGGCCTTCCCTGGACCCCGCGCATAGTGGGAGCTCATGAATCAAACAACGGCCTATAAATTATATCGACATCTACAATTAAGTTTGAATTTATACCACTATACAACAGCATCAAGGCCCAGGAAACATATCAATACAACATTAACAACAACTGCAACTACTATGCCCAAATCCCAAACTAGTTGGGGTCTGCTATATGAATCCTCAAAATCTATTCTACTCCATTTTGACCAATTTCAATCACACGAAAAAGTTATACGAACCCTCAGTATCCCTGCTACTCCATTTTGACCAATTTCAATCACACTAAAAAGTTATATGAATCCTCAAAATCTATTCTACTCAATCTGTATTCCTTATCAAAAAAAAATCCACTCAATTTCTAACAATTTCAATCACACTAAAAAGTCATAAAAGGGCCAATGCACTAAGCTCGCTATGCGCGGGGTCGGGGAAAGGGCCGGAGTACAATGACACTAAAAAGTCATATGAATCCTCAAAATCTATTCTACTCCATTTTGACCATTTTCAATCACACTAAAAAAACTAGATAATGGTAAAGTTACCATCTTTTACAAAATCCATACCTTCAGAATCATACACAAACAAACCCCAATTCATAACATCCATTAATCAAATTTTCACACATAAACATATTTATCCAACCAAAAGAAAAACAAAAAAAAAACATCAAGAAAACAGGATTCAAAGATCTAACCTTCTACTAGCCAGTTTTACCTTTATATATCTGAACTGAAAATTCACAAAAGAATTTTTTTAGTTTTTTTTGTGGCTTTCAATTGATGAGAACAAGTAAATAAGAAAGAAGAAGAAAATAATGGCAACCAACAACAACCCTACAGCTAGAATTGTGATAATAGTGTTTGACTTAGGATTTATAGCTCCATTGAGCGGCACCTGATTTTTTTCAACTACTTTATTTTATTTTTCATTAATTAACAAATAAGCTTCGGATTACTTGTCCACGGTTAACTTTGAAGTTTGAACACCCTTAAAAATAATAAATGAAGTATTAATTTATCATGATATTCATATTAATTACAGTAATTATAGTATAGTTTTAATGAACACGAAAAGTAATTTGAAATAAATAATTAATACTATAGATAAAACAAAAAAATGAATTTATCTGATTTTGATTGTCACGGAGTTTCTTACGAAAGTTTAGAAAGCAAAAGAATACTTTTAAATTTTATAATCTTTAAATTAAAAATATTAATAATATAATAAAATATTTTTAAATTTTGTGATCTTAAACGTCAAATCTAAAGAGTTATAAAAGAAGGAAGTCCCTTGTAGCCCGTCCTGGGGTAGACCACATATGCCCGTATAAAGCCAAAGAGGCTATCTATGTCTCGCTCACGCAAAGTAGAGCGGTAAAATCTTTTTTTTTCTAATTTTTTTTTTGTTTAACGGAGATTAGAAAGAGAATGGTGATCACTAAAAATGGAATTTTGAGATCGGATTTTTTTTACCACTTAAAATGGGGAGTAGTAGTCCCCGGGTCATAGCTGGATGACAAAGGAGGAAAACTTAAAATTCAGCTGGAGACCTACAGCGTAAATTTATACCTGATGGGAGCAATTTACTCTCTGGAGTAGGACCTTATACGTGAAAGCTAAATATATAAAAAAAAATGGGGAGAGTATTCCCTTCAGGGGGACTGCTAATTGTACGTGTTGTGATTTATATAAACGTGACAGATAAATTATGACAGTTGGATTTGCTTGGAATAAGTCAGCTTTTGGGTTGGTGATTTGTAACGACTTTTGACCTAATTAAAAGAACGCTTTGAAGGTAATTCTTGTCGATAGTGGACAAATTAATTTCATTTTTGGTTTTCAGATTTTGATGATCTGATCTGATTAATTACTTCTTGTCTTTTTTGCTCTGTACAATGAACTTCTACATTTCACTGTGATGAAACTTATATTATCTAAAATACTACAGGATATAATACTACTAATATAATGTAATTATCGATTTATAAGAGGTTATTTAAGAGCTCCACTTGATGTTCTATGCTCATTTCTGTGTGGTTATTTTCTTCTCGTCAAATTTTGAAACATATAAACTAGCTTAGTTATAGTACAATTTAAAATATTATTGTTGAATTTAATTCAAAAGATTAAAGAATGCTTATAACAAGAGTACTGTCTACAAATCCATTAGTTCATGTTCGTTCCTCGCTTTGTCTAATATATCTTCCCCTTTCTTGTTCCATGATGGACACATTTTCCTCTATAGTAAAAGAAAATAAGTTATATCACGATAAAAACAAAGAAAAGAAGCAGAAATGTTTTTTTCTAACATAAATAGGTCCAGGACTTTAAATATATTCTCAAGTTTCCTACTATATTTTCCTGTTATACTAGATAATCTAGGATCTTTCAAAAATAATATCTCTGCACTATAAAAATAGGATAAGGTCAGCGTACAACATATTTTCTCCGAAATCCACTTATTTACCCTGAATATGTTTTTATTGTTGTTGTTGGGTATGTTATGCTAGATCAAGGTATTCAACATCAGTGGAAATTTCCTTCAAGCTAGGAGGAATATTAGTACTCAGTAAATAACTTTTGGAGTAACATGAACCGTACAAATAAATTTTCACCCATGATTATGGTGGGGATGTGGGGTAAGCTAGAGAGAAATATAGGATTTTTTAATTTTTAATTAGAGATTTTGATTTTGAAAATATTTTTTTAATAAAAAGTATTTTCCTTTAATAGATCTTTTACAGTACGAATTTGAATTAATTGATGTCTCAACATAAATAACCAACACTAAACTAAAATAAAATACACAAGTGAATTACAGGAGATATTTTGGTTTGCTCCATTAAGACGGGTCTCTATTCGACGCCTTTGGGCCGGTCCCGAACCCGACAGATGACATAGAAGTCAAGGTTTCACGGCTTGATATTAAGAACGAAACTTCCTAACAATTTTCAAGTGACTAAACACAACATTTCTTGGTTGTCTTCTTATCTTCAGTTTTCGATTCCTTTTGATTATTGACAGAAGGGGTATACACGTGATATACACGTTCAAGTTTTAATGTAAATTTATCATAGTTGAAGAATTCTTGTACAAATGTAATTAGTATTACTATTTATTGTTATAATAGAAATAAGACTTTCAATTTATTGTTATAGTAGAATAAGATTTTCCATAATTAGTGATTGTTTATTGTATATAAATACCTCTTTATTAATGAGAATAATCAAGAAATTATTTATTTCATGGTATCAGAAGTCTAGGGCTAAAATACATTCTCCCAAAAACACTTCCGCGCAATTTCTTCCTCTCTTCCCAAATTTTCTTCCAACTCCCTAATTCACATATTGTTCTTTCATTATGTCTACATCAAAGAACATGTTTCATCCTGCCCTTACAGTCTCCAACATCAACAACCACATCCCTATTGTTCTTGAGATGGAAAACATCCAATACGCGACGTGAACGGAATTATTCAAAGTTCACGCATGTTCGCATCAAGTCCTCCATCACATCATCCCCTCGGTCACTGGCAAGGAGAATGTGCCTACCCCCAAAGATGATCCTACGTTATGGACGACCCTTGATGCTACCGTTCTCTAGTGGATTTATTCCACTGTCTCTACATACCTCTGCAGACGATTATTGAACCCGACACTACGGTGATGAAAACTTGGAATAGGGTGCGTGATATATTCCAAAATAACAAAAATTCTCGTGATGTCACGTTTTTTCTCATGTCAACATGGAAGATTTTTCGAACGCCTCAGCCTATTGTAAAAAGCCTGAATGAATTGGCGGATCAACTCTGAAACGCTAGTGCGCCCGTTACTAATGATCGTCTTGTTCTTCAGATGGTTGCAGGCCTATCCGAGGCCTATAATGGAGTTGGGACACTGCTTCATCAAAGTAATCCTCTCCCACCATTTTGTCAGGCACGTTCCATGCTCACGTTGGAAGAAGCCGATTTGGTTAAGAAGGCGGCTACCGGCACAAATTCTGTCATGATGATGGCCACGTCAAACAACCCTCACCCATTCACAGAAAATTCATGCCAAAACCGTACCAACAGTGACGGAAAAGGGGCCAAATTGTAAAAATAATGACAAGAACCGTGGTGGCAGTCGCAGTGGTAACATCGGTGGTGGTGGTGGCCGAACAGTGGCCGCGGCAGCAGTGGCGCTCGAAATAGTGGATCGCATGCCAACTGGCCGTAGCCTTGGGCCTCTTGGCCGTGGGGCTGGGCCAATTGTCATTGGCCCAATAGCCATATTATCCACCAACGACATATCTTGGAAACTGGGCCCAATTTCAGTCGACTTCCAGGCCCAGTTTCTCGAACAATGCATCACGATACAGTGCTGGGTCGGGGCAGCAGGTCGGCCTGCTTGGGCCTCGGCCTCAACAAACCTTCACTGTTGCGGGCCCGGCTCCAGTCCTGACACCTACGAATATTGAGGTCGCAATGCATACACTCGGATTACATCCCCCAGACCCGAATTGGTACATGGACACCAGAGCCACTTCTCATATGACGTCTGCACAAGGTAATCTCTCATCTTATTTCAATTTGAGCAAAAATCGTGGCATTATTGTTAGTAATGGCAACTCAATTCCAATTCGCAGTTATGGTTATACAAATTTGTCTCTCCCACATCCACCTTTTATCTTAAAAATGTTCTTCATGCCCCTAACTTAATTAAAAATCCGGTGTCTGTCCGAAAATTCACCACTGATAATTGGGTTTCTGTTAATTTGATCCTTTTGGATTTTTTGTGAAGGATTTCATGATGGGAATACTTCTAATGAGATGCAATAGTAGGGGGAGTTGTATCCACTCACCACCATTTCCACGAGTCAAGCCACACCTTATACCTTTGCTGATCTTGCTCCTTCCTTGTGGCATGCACGTTTGTGACATCCGGGATCATCTATTATTTCTTCTCTGCATAAAAATAATTTTATTGCTTGTAAGGGTACGTGTAGTACTCCAATAGTGATTTATGGACATCTCCCGTTTTAAGTTCTTTGGGTCATCATTCTTATGTCTTATTTTTTATGATTATTATAATTTTTTGTGGACCTTTCCTTTATCCAAAAATTCTCGGTTTTTTTCCACCTTAAATTTTAGAGCATTCATCTGTACCCAATTCGAACGAAAAATTAAAAATATTCAATGTGATAATGGCAGGGAATATGATAATGGGTCGTTTCGAAAGTTTTGTGACACTAATGGCATATCTTTTTTATTTTCTTGTCCACATACGTCCTCACATAATAGGAAGACCGAGAGAAAAATTCGTTATATAAATATTATTGTATGTACCTTGCTCGCCCATGCTTCATTACCACCTTCTTTTTGGCATCATACATTACAAATGGCTACATATCTACTTAACATCCTCTCTCATAAAGGCTTAGCATATCAATCCCCACTTAAAATTCTTTACAATAAAGATCCTTCATATTTTCATCTTAGGGTGCTTGGGTGTTTATGCTATCCACTTTTTCCGTCAACTACAATTAACAAACTTCAAGCCCGTTCTACCGCTTGTGTGTTTTTGGGTTATTCCTCTAATCATCGTGGTTACAAATGTTTTGATTTATCCTCTAACAAAATCATCATACGTCGCCACGTTATTTTTGATAAAACCCAATTTTCATTTACTAAATTGTGTAGTTCCGTGTCTAGTTCACATACTTTTTTTTATGATGGAATCTCAACGTATATTATCTACCATTTGTCCGAGATGTCCCGTGATCCAAATTCGCCAGCAGGCCCACTTCCTGATGGCCCACAAATTGCCAATCCAGAGTCTCGGCCCAGTCCTGGTAATGGTTCTGTTCCAGCGACACGTCCCACTATTCATTTTGATTCGATATCTACTGCTCACCCAATTGTTGGGCCAACATACCCACTGCCTATTGGCCAGTCCACTGCCAACCCGAGAAATGCTCAACGCCAATTCTATCACACGTCAAGGGCCCGTTACTCGTAGCCAAAGGGGTATGATTAAATCAAAATGACATTTTAATCTTAATTCTAATGTCACTAAATCTCTCATACCATGTTACCTAGTGTCTGCCCTTAATGCCCGAATTGGAAATTGGCCATGAATGACTAATATAATGCTCTTACTAAAAATAAGACATGGGAGTTGGTGCCTCTTCCACCTGGTTTAATATTATTCAGTCTGTGTGGATTTTTACTCATAAATAAAATTCTGACAGTTCTTTTGAGAGGCATAAGGCACGTCTTCTAGGTGATGGTAAAACACAACAAGTTGGCGTGGATTATGGAGAGACATTTAGTCCGGTGGTCAAACCAGCAATCATTCGCATTGTGCTCAGTCTAGCTCTCTCGAAGGTATGGCCCATTCACCAACTGGATGTGAAAAATGCTTTCTTACACGGTGATCTTAAGGAGACAGTTTACATGCATCAGCCCTTGGGTTTTAGGGACCCCAATTATCATCATGATGTCTATTTGCTAAAAAAGTCCTTGTATGGGCTTAAGCATGACCTACGGGCTTAGTATAAAAGGTTTGCAGATTATGTGTCTACTATTAGGTTTTCTCACAGCAGGTCTGATCATTAACTGTTCATCTATCGGCGTGGTACTTCTATGGCATACATTCTTTTATATGTTAATGATATTATATTGACTACCTCATCGGATATTCTACACAAGTCTATCATGTCCCTTCTTACTTCAGAATTTGCTATGAAAGACTTGGGGGCCTTAAGCTATTTTTTGGGCATAGCAGTCACTCGTCATGCAGATGGTCTATTCTTATCTCAAAAAAAATATGCGGCAGAGATTATTGAGAGAGCTGACATGTCATCTTGTAAGTCTACTTCTACTCCAGTGGATACCAAACCAAAGTTGGGCCTGGCCCACGATGAGGTGGGGTATGGGCACGGAGGGGCAGCCCATTATTGGGCCCAAGCCCACGGCAGTACTGCCCCCACTGGCCCCTGCCAGACTGGGCTTGCGGCTGCCACTGGCTGGGCCGCCACTGCCCCTGCTACTGGTGGTTGTTTCTGCCGCCGGCTGGTTGGTCGTCGCCCCTACCCCGTCCCTTTCTACCATTATTTTTTCCTTTGTTATTATTACGATTTGACCCCCATTTTTACCATTGTTGTTGCGGTTTCCAGTTCCACCCGAACCATAATTTTAGGTCGGAAAATATGCGGAAAATAAATTGATAGAGACGAGGGCAGTTCCGACAGTGGCTGCCCCCGATGCTATTTGTTTTGCCTTGCGGGTTTCTTCAAGAATTAATCGCGAACGAGCCTCATAAAATGGAGACAACGTATTACTTTGTTTAATGAACGTAGCAACCCCATCATAATGCTTATTCAACCCCGTAATTTATTGAAGAACCAACCATTGATTCGTCACCGGCACATCAATGTTGGATAGTTGGTCGGCAAGCATTTTCAACTTTTGGCAATAGGTGGAAACGTTTGAAAAATCATCCAACTTGACGTTGGTGAATTGGTTTTCAAGATAGACTTCCCTAGAAAGTTTATTATCTTGAAAAAGATTTTATAATCGTTCCCACACTTGTTGAGCCATAGAGTCCGGCTCCAAAATAGTATACAAAAGATCGTTGGAGATAGTGCAATAAATTCATTGAAGAACTATGACATCTAAGCGAGACCATAACTTTTTGTCAACACCAGTGGTGTCCGATGAAGACTCGAAAGGGATGATATGGTCTATTACTTCGTATGCTCGGCAATGGATTTTGAATAACTCTGCCCACGAGGAGTATTGCCCTTTTTTCATCTCAAGTGTAATTGAAACAAATTTCTTGACATTATTTACGGCAAGAGCGGGATGGAATTTTTGTTTGTCAGCCATTGGTACCCACAAAAATACTAGACTAAAGGTAGGAGAAGTAGAGAATAAGAAAAAAATAACTTATGAGTGGTGGAGGAACCCTAACCCTGAAGTGGTTTTCGGTTAGGGAATAAGGGAAGGAATGGTGGTTTTAGGGTTTGTTTAGGTTAGCCGAAAGTGGTATTAGGGTTTGGTATTATTTAGATTTTAGGGTTTTGGAGAAACCCCTTAGGGTTCCACCGGAAGAAGGAAGGAAAATAGAGAAAGAAAATATTCTGGAGAGGGAAAGGCCGAGTAAGGGTGGGTGGGAAAAATTAATTTGTGGCTCTTGATACCATGAAGGAAATGAATTCCATGAGTTTATTTCATCACCAAGTATACAATATATACAATTCTACATAATCAATTTAGGCTATCTCTAATGATATGCTAATCAATATAATTGATCTAATCATCCTAATTATATGATCTAATTACAACATGATTGATATGATGGGATATAATGGAGATAATTAGGGATTATGTCCCTAATTATCCTAACACATAACTTCAGCAGTTGTAGGAATTGAAATCTCCGAACTCTCATGCATTGCAGCTATTATTTCGGCTTCATTATCAAGCGTATCAATACCGTCACATAAATCGTAAATGCATGAATGTGATGTACCAAGAAATTGGCGGTTCCTAATGGAATAGGCAATAAAGCCACATTGCCACTCACTGCCACTAAATCACCACCCCCCAAGTTAAACAGTTGCATATTCTAATCCCAAGTGTTTTATTCATAAAAAATGACCTCTTGACTGGTCACAACCTTCTTTGCTAACGGATTGAACAACTTGTAGGCCTTGGATACCTCGCTAACACCAAGAAAAACATATTTCTCGCTTATATCATCAAGCTTCTTTCTTTTTGCATCAGCGACATGTGTATAAGAAATGCACCCAAAAAATTTGAAGTGGTCTACAACCGATTTCCTTCCAGTTCAAGCTTCCTCGGGTGTCACATATCGAAGAGCAAAAATGGCACTTCTGTTCAAGGTGTGAATGCTCCAATTAACTACTTCCGGCCAAAATTCCTTTGGAACTCTTCCTCGAGTCAGCAGGCTACGAACTATATTGAGAATAGTTCTATTCTTCCTCTCGGCCATAACATTTTTGTAAAGAATAGATATTAGACCTAACTCAACCCTAAAAGCTAGCTTGTAGGGTGAGAATTTTCCAAGTCCATATAAGGAGTCCATATTCCCATTCCATATCCGATGTGGGACTCTTAACACTCCCCCGCACGCCCAGACCTCGTTAACTGGAGTGTGAATAATATAATTTAGGGGTTTAACATCGGTGAACAAAGAATTGGAATAGGCCTAACTCTAATACCATGTAAAGAATGGATCTTGGGCCTAACTCAACCCCAAAAGGTAGCTTGTAGGGTCATGATTGTTCAAGTCCATATAAGGAGTCCATTTTCTTATTCCATATCCGATGTGGGACTCTTAACAGTTTTATTGCGGTGTATATGTTGTTGTGAGCTCTTTTCGAATGTCATGAGTCTCACAAAATTCATCAAATACCTTAGAGCAATATTCTCCTCCGCAATCCGTCTGAAGTCTCTTAATGGTCTTTCCAGTCACATTCTCCACATCAACTTTGAAGCTTTTAAATACATTAAAAGCCTATATACACCTAAGTTTTCTTGGAATAAACGTCAATAAAGGTAATAATTTTTTTTACCTCCATTCAAAATTGAATTTATTAGTCCCCAAATATCTGAGTGTATCAGCCTGAATACCTCATTGGCTCTCCATGATTTATTTTTTAAAATTTGAGAACGATATTGTTTGCTAACATCACATTCTTCACAAACTTGGGAGGGAACAACAATTTCAGGAAGCCCTGTCACCATATTCTTCTTCTGAATGATCTTCAAGCCACCAAAGTTCAAGTGACCATGTCAAAAATGCCACAACCGAATCATTTACTTCAACCATCAAACAAGATTGAATACTATCAATATTTAGCATGTTGGAGCTCATTTGAACTACCGCAATAGCTCATATCGTAGGATCATAAATTTAACACTCACCCTTCTTAATAGTGATGACATAACCCTTCTTTTGCAATTGACCAACAATAAGTAAGTTACTTTTCAAGTCAGGAACATACAACATATTTGAGATTGTTTCCACAAAATCATTATTGATTTTAATCTTGATATCACATTTCCCCATCACTTTTACAAATGAACAATCACCAAATGTATGAAAAAAAAAGATTTACTTCCACACATATGGTTACTACATCTAGTATCGACATACCAAATATCTGACTCATGTTTTATTCCATCTTGGACAGTCGTTAACAAAGTTTCTACCTCCTTATTTTTGATAAAATTTGACTTTTCTTCTTTCTCATTAGACAGCGTAGTATAACAATCAGAATGATAATGACCAAATTTATGACAACGATAACATTCTACCCTGCAATTGTTAAAATTTCTTCCTCTACCTTTACCGTGGTCATCATTGACTCTAATTTTCCTACTGCCATCTGTTGGATATGTAAAGCAACAACGGGAATAGTAAATAACTATTATAGTGATCAAAAAGATAAATAACAATTAGGATAATAACAAGTTATCAATATCTTGATCTTGAATGAAACTTCAAATATAGAACTTGTATTCGGAAATACAAGAACATGAACTGCTACACTTGAGGCTTGTAGATCCGCTGAGAATACGAACGGTTAAAGTCTTTCGTCTGTTAAGTTAACACCTGAAACACTTAGCAACCAATTAGATAAACCACAACACCACCGGCTGAATCAAGAGATGGCTCTCCAATTTTAAGACAAGATTTGTATTAGTGATTCGAAAGATGTTAGTCGACAAGTGTGTGACCAAATCTGGCCGTGGTTTTCTTCTTGAAAACAATTATGTTGAGAGTTTTGCTAACATTTCAAACCACAACCGTGCTTTCAAGATTGGGCCTAGTTATGGTTCTCTCTTTGACGATAGTTACAAATCTGTTTCTGTCAAATGAGGGATCTCTGAATCTTATGATGAGCTTCAAGATATTGCTGATAGTCATGCTAGTATGGCTAAAGATCAAGGACGAGTTTGTGTCACCGCTCCCGAGGGTGGTGGAAACAAGCACTACGAGAGGCTGATGATGTTAACTGGGACAAGAAGAGAAGGCTGAAGATGATGTTCTATCATGTAGCCAAAAGCTTATATATGTCCCAGACAAAGGATCTAAATTATGGTAAGGAGGATATGAACACTCAGTCTAACTGCAGTAGGCCAGAATCCAAAAGGTCTAAGTTAATCCTTCCTTATCAATAATATGTTTAGTTAATATCTGAATAAAAGTGTGTAAAATAAGGCTGGAAATATGAAAGTGTTTTCATTAAAAACTTATATTCCCTACAGTCTAAAATCAGTTATTGAATCTTTTTCCTTCCCGTATAAAGTTTGGACTATTGTAAATAAAACTTAAAAGATCCGTTCTTTTGAGTGTAATTATTAAAAGTGTGTAAAGTATGTTCGCACATACGAAGGAGAGAGATCTGCTGACTGTGCGAAAATTGTTACCACTCTTAAAGTAAGCGTCAGGGATTTCCCTAGGCACCAATCATAAGGGAAGAAGACTAAAAGCTAAAGACGTTGAGCATGTCACACTATTTGGCAGAAGATCCTTCATTTGATAAGATGTTATTGGACACTCAGTCGTACAAAGCCTACGGGCGACTAGAGTGGGCCAGAATTTATTTGATGGGATGATATTGGACAACTAGTGAGGTGGGCAAGAATTTCCAGTTCTTAAATGATCTGAAGGCCAAAAGAAAGGCAGAAAAGTAATGGACACCTAGTGAGGTAGACCGGAGTTCCATGTCTTAAATGATCTGAAGGCCAAAAGAAAGGCAGAAAAGAAATTGGACACTCAGTCTGCCAAAGCAACTGAAGTGGGCCAGAGTATCCAGATCACATATGATCCGGTTACGCCTTAACCACGGGCAAGAGGTTGTTCATGTGAAACAACACCACCTCTAAAGTAGAAGGGGTTGGAGAGGTTGTCCTCAATAGGACTTCAGGGAATGGTATTATTCTAAAATGAGGTGATACATGTCCGAAACTTGGTTTAAGGACGTTGTTGGTCAAGCTGGTTTGAGACAAGTCCAACAGGTCTGTAATGACTAAGAATGGTACAGTATGTCTGTAGCTAAATGAATGATATATTTGTAATTCGTGCATCTATGCCATCACAGATTAAGACACGTTAAATAGAAAGTCATTCAAAAGCTAACGAAGTTGAGATTGTTGTCTTCTGTCGACATAAACCCTCAAAATGAATGTGAGGTAGGCGAAGAGGCAAAATCACATTTCCAAGTTCCGTCAAAGGAATAGCGAAAGAAGTACCGCTCCTCTAAGAACTTAGTCACACCTAGATGGGTGATTTGAAGTTTATACAAAATAGAGGGGGGAGACAAGTACTTTGTGACCTTCATTGATGGTGGTACAATGTATTGAATCCTTTGTTTGTAGAAAAACAAAGACGAAGTTGTTGAAGCGGATAAGTGCTACAAAACAGAAGTTGAAAATCAACTAAGCCTACGGACTGAGGAATTTATAGTGATAGAGGGGGAGAATGTGAATCATCGTTCATTAAATGACTGTTCATTACTCACCTCAGTCTAACGGTGTTAGCCAAGCGCAAAGTCGTACGCCTAAAATATGTGGGGCAAGACGATCCTTACTGCTAATGCGATTCTCAACAGTACTACGCATAAAGATAAGGATAACTCTCCGTGTGAAACATGGAAACGATCTCATATACAAATGTTGTGATGTGGGGTGGCTTGGTAGAGGTTGGAATACCAAAACAGGTCTAGTTGGACCTAAGACCGTAGATTGCATATCCACTTGATATGCAAATAACAGTAGTGTTTATCGCCTCTTGGTGTCAAAGAATGTTGAATTCTTTGTAGGTAACTTTCCTTGAGAAGGAAAAAGAAGTAATTGCTCAAGGTTAACAAGAACCCGCGGGGGCTTGACTATCCGGAACTTAATATTCCAGATCTACAGAACTCAGGGATTATAGATGTTGAACCGAGACGGAGCAAAAAGGGGACAGAGACTTGTTCCAGGCCTTCTAGCTTATATGGTTGAAAATGAACCATGGACAATTAACAAATAATTGTCATCTCCAGAAGTGCTGCTTTGGAAAGAAGCTACAAAGAAATAAATAGATTCCATCATATAGAACCATACTTGTGTAATGGTTGACCTTCCTCCGAAAAAAGAACCTTTGGGTTTTGAAGGTGGATACTCAAAAGTGAGTACAAAGTAGATGGATCTACTGACAAGTATAAGGCCTCAACTACTTGTACATGTGCTCCCATGTGAATAGCTTAACATCTAGGGCCACTACAGTCTTGCGTGACATGGATGTTGAAACATCCTTTCTAACCGGAGAGTTGGAAGGGGAGGATCAGAGTTGATTTGTTGGACTGTTGGACTTCTTCTTGAACTTTCATTTTGGTCCTGGAAGTTTCAGATACAACAGAAATAATGAATCTGATAACAGAAACGTTGAATCCGAAGTTAGAAAGCCAACAGTTGGAAAAATCAACAGTCTGAAAGTGGAGGTTATATTGAAACAAAAGTCTCGATATGAAAGATATGGGTATCACATATGACTTATTAGGAATTGGGATTTCTAAGACATCTAACGGACTGGTATAACTCCAAACTTAGTTGTGAGATAGTTGACAGTCTCGTTGAAGTCACCAATGGATATGAATCATATAAATGATTGGAATCATGGTGCACATATATACAAGGAGCGATATGTGCAGGTCACATGTAGTTCAATGTATTATACACATTACAACATGACCTGGTATCGGCCTACAAAGCATATCAGTTGAACTAAGGTTCACTCGTGATTCTGGAAATAATTGATAAAACGCGTTAAATCGGATATGACGATATTTGAAATATTCGCTTATTTACGGATTATGGTATTCTGGATGTCTAGTGGTTTTGGGAGAACACAGTGATGCAAATTGGACATCAGATGTGAAGAACACCAAAACCACAAGTAAATTGTATGGTGGGTCTTGGAAAATCCTCTAAGCAACTTGCATCAGCCGATTCATGATGAAATCAGAGTTTATCGCCTTAAACAAAGCATGAAAGAAGTTGAGTAACATCACGACTCCTTAGAGGATGTCCCTTATTGGGAGAAACTCGTGCCTTCAGCAGTTATACACTGTGGCTAGACGGTCAGCTTCAGAAAGGGCACAGATGACGGCGTCTGGACATATCTGTCGGAGACATGAGACTGTATGACAGTTGATCATCACGGGTGTCACTTCCTTGATTACTAATCAAAGGATATAGCGGACCCTTAAACTAAGGGACTACCCGAAGATCAAGAGTTCTGTCTGTCTAAGGGAAGGGGCTTAAAAACGCAAATAATACGAACCTTTGCAGTGGTAACCCAACCATACTGATTGGAGATACCAAGAATTTGGTTCAATGGGAAAACTAAGCTGCAAAAGGTTAGTTGAGCACTTCGGTGGAAGCAAGAGCACTTCAGATTATGATTTCTATAAAGAAGCATGAATCCAAAGTCGTTCCCGCGATAGACATTAAAGTATTACCTGCATGGTGGGTAAAGGTTAAGCTCCCAAACCTTTAACGATCCTCACACAGTTGAGGTTGATGTTAAGGTTGGGGAAACTTTTAATGATTCCTAACACTTGTGAAGTGGGGGTATAGCAGGATACCTTGTAGGAGATCACCTATTTAAGTGCGAGGACAGGCTACCTCAAAGGAACTCACTTAAGAATCCAAGTGTGTCCATGGCCACAACGGACATAACAAAAGAATGAATGAATAAATGGGAGGTATTGTGTTGGTACCGTTGTCTTGGCTTACATTAAACACTGACGATTTAAGACATCATGTTTACCGCGCAGTAAGTAAGTCTGATGGTATTCAACTAGGGAAGGTTCAAAGCTAAGCTACCTCTCCTGATTCAATATCTTTTCGCTGAAAGATTGCTAAAAGTAGGCACCTTGTGTGTGCGCCAAAATCTCTTCCAAGAGGGGATTGTTAGAAATTTACTAATGTGGAATTAAGTTTATCCTGTTATTTATGACTCGAACAATTGGGTCCCGCACGTCGAAAATGACATTTGCACATACGTGCAATCTTAGTGCCAAGTATCATAAATTTCGTTAATGAAAGAGATATTGGTACGTAAGTGAAACGTTTGAGACATAGAATGATGGATGATTATTTGCTAAATGACAAGTGTTCCACGTTGGTAAAGCGAAGGAAGGATTGTGCGAGGTGTAAGATGGAACGGGTCAGAAAAGGGCCGCAGCGTCTCCCGGACTGGGCCGCGGCGCCGGAGCGCCACGACACCCCCTAGTAGCGCCGCGGCGCTTCCCTGGCAGTGAGTACTCGACGGAATTTCAAAAGTTTGGCTGATTATGGAGAGGTTTTGGAGCATTAACTTTGCAGTTTTTCCTCCATAACTCAGCCATTATTTGGCTGCATTAGTTGGTGGTTTAAATGGTCATTACATGGCATTTAAATGACCATTACATGGGCATTTTAAGGAACCATCTTGCACACCTATAAATTGAGGCCTTGGCTCAATTCTATAGATGACCATGAACAGAAAAATAAGTTAACAACACCACAAAGAGATCTTTTCATGATATCAATCCTTCTCTTAGCAAACTTCATTATTCGTGTTCTTCGCTGAGATCATCTATGTAGGCTTTGCACACTTGATAATTTGGTGTTTTATCTTGGGAGATTATTATCCATACTTCCGTAAAGCCTATATACGGGGGCAATCTTGTCTTAAAGACAAAGAGTCATCTCTCGACTCAGCCGGTGGTGTTGTGGTTTATCTAATTGGTTGCTAAGTGTTTCAGGTGTTAACTTAACAGACGAATGACTCTAACCGTTCGTATTCTCATCAGATCTACAAGCCTCAAGTGTAGTAGTTCATGTTCTTGTATTTCCGAATACTAGTTCTATATTTGAAGTTTCATTCAATATCAAGATATTGACAACTTGTTGTTGTCCTAATTGTTGTTTATCCTTTCGATCACTGTAATAGTTATTTACTATTCCCGTTGTTGCTTTACATATCCAACACTATCTTTGCCGCCTTTATCTCTATTTCATCGATCTCCTCTACCTCTACCTTTACTTCTACCTCTTCCTCTAAAATTTGAGAAATGAATATTAGTAGAAGCTTTCAAAGCCTGCTCATCGGAAGTTGAATTGCGGTTCATCTTCTGCTCATGCACCAACAAGGAGCTTTGCAATTTATTAAGTGATAGATCATCTATGTCTTTTGACTCCTCAATGGAGCAAACGACATAATTAGACTTTAGCGTCAGGGAGCGCAAGATCTTTTCAACAATTATGATATCGTTTATCTTCTTGCCCTGGAATCACATTTTGTTGCATACCTCCATAGTTCTAGCTATGGGTGGCCAGTGGGCCGGGCTCGGGACCGGCGGGATCGGGGTGGGGTAGGTCGGGATGGGGAAAAGGGCGGGTCGAGTCAGGCGGGATCGGGATAGGCCGGATTTGTCGAAGTCCCGCCCTGATCCCGATCTCGTCGGAATTGGGTCGGGTCAGGATCGGGTTCCGGGAGTTTTTTTGTTGTTTTTTTTCCACTTAATTTAAAAAATAACATATATATAAAAAAAACTCAATAATTAAACAAGATAGTGTAATAAAAATATCCCAAGGTTGTTTTTGTGCCTCTTATATTATTTAATAGACATATGATTTTTTTGTAATACAAATACAATTGTCAAAATTACAATTTTGTGGTGTTGTTCAAAAGTTGCAAATTACATAGTAAAATTGCAATTAAAAAAATTACATTCTGAAAAAAACTTGTTCTAGTTTCTTGATAATTTCCTGTGGTTCTCGGTTGGAATTGGTATTTGTTGGTCAAATTGATCCACATCGCTTCCACCACCTTTGGATAAGATTTCGTTGTAGTTTTCGTCTTCTTCTTCGTTGATCTCCGGTTGACCGCACCTTCTCCGCTCCGCTCATATTCAATCTCTGAATAATACTACAATCTCTAAGCTGTCTCCGGCTAATGAGTGTATGTGCTCTCCTATTTGATATCTGCCGGCAGAAAAAGCGCTTTCAGACGCAGTTTGATGACGCTTGAATGTTCAAAACATCTCGGGCCATCATTGAAAGTGTCGAAAGGTCTTATCATTCCCCCTCTAGTATTTCAGCAAGTCTTCATGTCATTCTTCATTGAGAACTGCTTGGTACGGTACAGAACCCTGCAAAATAAAAATATCAAACTCGTTAATTTGGTTAGTAGCGGTACGGCCACACATTCTATTTCTGAGGCTTTGAATACTAGCCGCAGAAATAACATGTCTTTTGTGAGGTTGTGTTGAAGAAGAAGAAGAAAAAGAAGATGGTATGGAAGCCAGTAGGTTACTAGCACTTTCTTGTTGGTAAAACATATATATTTTTTTGCATTGGTCTTCTACGCTAGACAATACTTCTTCTTTAGTTTGTTCAATAGGTGGTGGGCGATTTGGATTTTTGGGACTTGGAGGTGGTAGTACTTCTATACAATCACAAATAGTTTCAATAAGTGATTTAGTACCGTCTATTTTAATAGTCGAATTTAATACAACACCAATAATATAAATAGTGAGAATAGGAATAAAATATTTTTTTATTTTGATAAACATTTTTTAATAGCTGCCATATAAACTGGTTTTTCCATATATTCAATAAGTAATAAAAATATTAGAGTTATATAAAACAACATAGTTGAAATAGTAGGATAATATATACCAGAAAATTCTTTTGTTGCTTGGTAAAATTTCTTTAAAAATACAATAAGTTCGGAAATTTTTACCCAATCGCTTTCTACAACCATATCATCTGAATTTTGATTATGAGAGTTAAAAAATAAAGTTATAGGTTTTCTATAGTCATAAGCAACAAGTAGTTGCTCTTATAAAGAATTCCACCTAGTGTGTACTTCTTCTGGAATTTTTCTATAAGGTAGTTGGCAATCGTGACAAGTTTTTTTATATTCTTTTCTTCGTTGTATTCTATTATTTTTAAAAATAAAGTTTATAGCAAATTGTATTTTACTAAGAATGTCTTCAAAAAGTGATAGACCATCCTTTACAATTAAGTTATATATATATGGCACACACATTTTATATGAAAATGATCTGGAAAAGATGGAGTTAAACTATTTTTTAAAATTGTAATAGCGTAATTGTTAGAAGAAGCGTTATCTAATGTAATAGTCATAATTTTATCAGTTATTCCGTAATAATCGCACACTTGATAAATATTTTCTGCAATAAAAGTACCAGTGTGAGTATCATCTATATATCTATACATTAAGATATGCTTTTGCATAGACCATTTATAATCTATCCAATGACAAGTTACCGTTAAATAATCATGACCGTTAGTACTACGGCCTATGTTAGAAGTGATAGTCACTTTGCCATTAAAATGATATAATGAATAACATAAATACTGTTAATATTCATGTGCGAATTTAAATACATCTCTCTTAACAGTTGATCTAGGAAAACCGTTAAAAGCAGGATTATACATATCTCTAATGTAATGAATAAAACCGGGAGATGAAGGAAATGAAAAAGGCAACCCCCCACAACAACTTATTTTGCTATTGCTTCCCTATCTCTATGTTTATTGTATTTAGGGCCTACAATTCCCTCCGTCATAGGGTTAATTTGACCCTGTACTTGGTCCGGGACAGTATCAGTATGTGAACCTTGTCCCGATGGAGCGAGCATTTGCGCACCCAATTTTGAAGCCTCGTATTGGGCATACCTAGCTGGATGAGCCCTTACTACGTGTCTCATTAAACCCCCGTCTCACCGTGACCTTTTCCAGTTTTAAATTTTAAAACATCTTTACAAATTTTACATCTAGCTACTTGATTCTCTACGTTACTATCAAAAAATATCCATGCATCTGATTTTAATGGTCGTTTTGCTGGACATTGTCTCGTACTAGGGGGAATAAGAGGTATTTAAGTTGAATGTGCACTAGTGGGTGTGTTGTCATCTACATTAGTGGGTGTATCATCTAGATCATCGTCTAAATTAAAGTCTTCTTGAGTTTCACAAAATAGCTCCTCGTCTAAATCTAATGGTATTGTAGGAAAATATTCAGTATCAACAAAATCATCATGTGTAGGAATATGATTCTGTCTAGAAATAGGACAATTGCCCTTGTTGCCCTACTACAAGAAGCATGACCCCTACCCGTAAGCATACGTTTAAATCATTCCATTATAAATTTATAATTATACTAATAAATAATTAAAGTAAATGAAATTAAGTGCGCTAAATAAAATAAACATACAATAATAATTTAATGAAGGAATAAATGTACTAAACGCCGACGTAACGTCGACGTGTAATCGAGATGCTAAAAGAAGTTGAAATGAGAAAATTAGATTGGTCCTGAAGTATCATATATTTGTTCAATTGATGCATTTATTTATCTTGCTATAACTATAAGCATGATATAATTTCTTCCTTAAATAGAGATACTGAAATAAGATCAATTGCATACTGTCGATTTGATGAGACAATTTTTTTCAAAATTAGGGGCAGAGAATAATGAAATAAAAAGATTTTTTTGTGGAATAATCCATCATTGTCTCATCTTGATCCACGTGCTTCTATTTGTGAGCAAGAGGTCCAAAAGATTATTCACTTGCAGAAAATAGCAAATCAAATGCCAGACGCATTTACAGATTTTAAAAAGATTATAAATCACATATCCCTGCAGAGAATGTCCCATTTGAATTGATGTCTCTGTAGGACCATCTACTAGTGTCATATCAAATGAGTTCAAAGCACGCCTGAAGTGTGATAGACCATTGGGTTCTAAAGATCGGAATTCTAAAAAAATAAAAATAAAAATAAATGGTCAAGATGACACTAAGAAATAATCTCATAAAGAAATGCAAGATTTGATCAATTATGATATTCTTGAAGAAATCAGTGAGCCGCAAACTCAAAAAAAAATGAAGAAATATCAATAAATCCAATTGATGTTAGGACTAATTTGAATCGCTTGGAAATAAATGTGGTTTGAAATGTGACAAAATACCACAACCTTATATGAAGATAATGCAACATGAATTTCTCAATGGAAGAGAGGATTCATAAAAGAAGATAGGACAAAACACATTTCACCAAAGTTGTTCTTCACACACGAGCTCCAAAAGAATGGTGATATCAGAGTGCAACTGATTCGTTCAAGTGATAATATGACTGATTTGTTCACTAAGTCTCTACCAACTGCAACTTTCGAGAAGATGGTGCACAAGATTGGAATGCGAATACTCAAACATTTGGACTGAAGTTCTCATCAGGAAAAGTTAATACATGTTGTATTCTTTTTTCCGTATAAGGTTTTGTCCCACTGGATTTTCCTTGTAAGGTTTTTAATGAGGCAACCAAAATGTGTATTATTAAAAATGGGTACTCTTTTTCCTTCACTAGAATTTTTTTCCACTAGATTTTTTCTAGTAAGATTTTAATGAGGCATATTATCTATCAAAATAGACATACAAGAGGGAGTGTTATAGTTATTATCATATATTGTGAATGTCTATCTTTAGGAGAAATATTAGGGCTAATAACTTTGGAACCAATTTATTTTTTCCTATAAATAGAGATGTTCCCCTCATTATATTTCATCCTTCAAGAGAAATAAAAACTCTTCTCTTTTTTTTTTCATAACAATATTCTTGTTTTAGCTTTATTATTATTTCATAACAAGAACCATATTTTTTTTCTTTCTTAGGAGCCGTTTGGACATGATTTGAAATCATGATATTTGAAGTTGGAGTTTTATTTGGACATGCAATTTGAATTTCTTAAGTTGTATGTTTTTTCTTATAGACATAAAAATCTCACAAGTTATGAAAATCATCAAAACTTTCTCAATTCTTGTATAATCTTACCAAATGAGCAAGTCATAACAAAATTAATACGCTACTAGAAGTCATTTCTAAAAAATGCAACATCAATTGATCAAACTTTAGTTCAATAAAATGGAAAATTGAACATGCGTCGTACTGTAACTACTCTTTAATATAATCCTTTCACATGGTTGGTAAGAGTAAAATTGTTATAAGTATACTACCAACTTGAGGATCTTTTAATATTTGATATAAATGGTTGGTAAATATATCTACCAACTTATGGATCTATTTTTACAAAATATAAACTTATGAGTCAAATTTTACATTTAAAAAAATTTGAAATCATGATTTGGAATCCCAAATCATGTCTTTTTTGGATGATTTGAGATTTCATCTTATGAGATATGAGATGAAATCGTATGTCCAAATGGTGAAATCACATCCAAACGCCTAGTTAAATTCTCCTATATTAAAACTTTCTCGGAAGGATTGAGCAATACAACAAGTACTTGACTAGAATAAAACAAATTATAGTGACTACTCGAATGTTTTTTCATAAAAACTGAAACAATTTGGATGGGTTAGAGTTTATTTGATCAGATTTTAATTATGAAAAATAAATATTCACGCAAACGTCATATGAAATATTAAAGATGAGCTAAGAAAATTAATGGTTCAAAAGCAAACATAAACCCTTTTAAATGACAAGGATAAGTATATATATATATTTTTTTGAGTACGGCTTTTCTGAATAATAATATATCGTAAAAAGATTATGATATACTAACAGTAACAGACAGACCCATCCTATACTTTTCCTCCCGGAAGTTTTATTCTCACACTTTCCACACAATAGCATTTTGTCAGAGGTCATGCCACGACCATTTGGAGTTGGACCCTACTAAATTGGTTAAAATAAATATGCATCAAAATTAACAATATCTTTAGGCAAATAATAATTTGCATACTGTCGTTTTGGTTTATACTTTATACCGCCATGAATTCTTCTCCTGTGTTTCTTCCAAAAATAATATACTAGAGGTGTTATTTAGGATCCATTTGGCAATTAAAGTTACTCACTTTTTTTGAAATAATATTTCACTTTGTTTTAAAATCAATTTGATCATGAAAATTTTAGATCTAACTTAAAATTAAATTTTAAATTTTAAAAATATTTTTAAATTTTATTTTCATAAATTTCAAATAAAATACTTTCTTCTTGTTTACCGAAAAATCTCCAATTTCATAAATTTTAAATGTGTGATTCCTGTCTTGGTTTCGTTGTACGATGGTTTGATGCTATCATCCAACAAAGCGTAGGAGCAAAAGTAGTATTGAGAATTGTTTATTTACACTAACCCAATTATGAAATCCACTGTCACAAAATAATAATAAAAAGAAATTGTAGTCCGCGCTTTGTGTCTCCTTCGGCCCTACATCTGACGGACGGCGTTTACCACTCATTTTCTCTCTTCCTCTATCCAAATTTCGCATAATCTTCCCGGCAAAAACCCTAACCCCCCAATTTCCGGCAAAAGCGAGTTGATACTCCAATTTCTGCAACTGATATAGTAGTTGTAATACATGGATCGAGCTGTAACCGGCAATGCATCGATTGCCAGGAATTTTTGCTCATAAGAAGCGCGTGGAGTCTACGCAAAAGCGTGCCGGTGCCGGTTCCGGTTCCTCCGTTAAGTCCAAGCCGAGGCTCGAGCGCTTGAACGCCCGGAAAAACATCGATTACGAACCTTCTATGCTGGAATTCAGCCGTGATAAGAGCTTTCGAATCGAAGGAAAAGATGGTGAGTTCGATGAATTTTTTGAGAAGTTAGGGTTTTCTGGTCCTGATGATTTTGCCATCCCTGCTGATGAATGGGATGCTATGATTGTGCGTTCCTCCTCGGATACTAATAGTCATGTGATTGATGTTGGTAGTAACGCAAGCAGGGTAATTGATCTAGGTAATAACAAAAGTAAGGATAGTATTTTTGGATATTCTGATAGTCCTAAAGCTAATAGTGATGTAATTCAGCTGAAAATTCAGTCAGTTAAGTTAAATGATGACAGCGGTGGAGTTGTTTGCGCTGCTAGTGTGATTATTAGTGATGTGTCTGCAACCGATACTAGATTAGATGATGGTGTTTCAAATGGAAACGAACCTGTAACTTTACTTGGATGTGGTGGTGGAGGGATTAAGGGTTTAAGGCCGTCTTTTTTGGCTCCTCCACCGGTTATGTCGCTGCCAAGAGTTGATGATGCATGCTCTACTTGGGATATATTTAGGGCATTTGGTCCAGAGGATCATAGGGAATCAGGAATCGCGGGTCATGAGCTTTGTAGATCTGATGTTGTCAATGGTGATGAAGTATGTATTAAGAATGAGGAGGATGAGGAGGAGAATAGTACTAGGGGGAGAATAGGAGAGAGTAGCTTACTCTCAGTCTCCAGTTCTTTCACCAATACTTCAAATGACGATGACTCTTCCAGCAGCACGACAGAGCGTACGTCAATCATCTCACCGAATGGGAGATTCACACGCTTCATTACACGATGGGACAAGGGTGATCTCCTAGGACGTGGATCATTTGGATCCGTATATGAAGGAATTTCAGAGTAAGCCTGATGCTTTTATGACTCATCTTCAGTTTCTTTTTGCTTTCCAATTTTGACCATGATTTTCTGGAAATATGGTGGATCAAATTATTTATTTGCAGCTAGTTTTCTTGGCTGTGATTTTGGTGCAAAGTATTTATTACCTCAAAATTAATAGACCAGGAGACATATTTTTGATAGCCCCCATTTATATTGAAGGAAAGCATATCCCTCTGTTTGAAAGCGGGAATACTAAATAGAGCTTCAAGGAGTGAGTTTATGTAGTATTTGATGTATCAAGATACCACAAGATGTCCTTTGTGATTCTAAATCTTAAGGAAATTTTGTAATGGAAGCTGTTAGCTATTTAACATAAACCAATGTGGGGTATAAGAAACTTCATCTTTCAAAAAGATAATCGATTAATAAGAAAATAGTTACTTGACATTTAGTGTTGAATAGGTATTGTATGAATATACAGTGTAATTTAAGGTTGCCTACAGTTAGGAGCACACACTTGTAAGTATATTTGTGACTACTTGACAAGACTCAAAGAGAGATAATATGTTGGTTAACTCGACCATAGTAGAAAATTTAATGGCTAATTGGAAAATTTGTCTTTTCCTCTGCTGCAATAATGATTTATTGATGAGTCCAACTTGTTGGTTTTTTTTTTGTAGTTAAGTGTAAGCGTTTATTGATAGGAAGTTAGCACATTGAAATGCTACATAAGCATTACAGATTGTGCAAAGCACTGAGCATGTCTAGAATGACATTTACATCATTTACAAAAGTCAGGCTGCGTAAAAAGACATTGGAATGTTCATCCAGAACAAAAAGGGAACTAAAGATTGATATGTACATAAAATCATAGTTTCGGCCGTACTCAATTTGGACCTTTTCTCTAATTTCTACCTGTTTTAAGGTCTTTCTAATGTTTATATCTTTTAGAATTTTATGATTTGCTAATCCTTTCCTGCTTTCACAGTTTTTATTGGAAAGTAACCTTCTGTTTTCACATTGCTGCAGTGATGGTTTCTTTTTTGCCGTGAAGGAAGTGTCATTACTTGATCAAGGCGATGGGGGAAGGCAAAGTCTATACCAACTTGAACAGGTGGGTACAATATTTTGATGGGGTTGGAACTTATCGAAAAACTATTTATTTGTGCTCGAATTTGGAGACACCTCCAGTAAAAAATAATAAAAGTAGAACAAAGAAGAGGTATTTGGATAATTGGATTAGAAATGGACATTCCTTTTATAAGATATATGAAATAAGTTTGAATGATGAACAAAGCTACTATTATGTGCATATGAAATTGTCATTGTTTGGCAAATTTTCGTTATATTCCTAGATTCTCATGCTTCCTTCATTGTGCTTCTTGGTGGCCTATGTTCTACTTTTGGTGGCATATTCACTGATTTGCTTTTGTTTCTTTTCATTTGTCTTGTTCTTGTTTAGGAAATTGAACTTCTAAGTCAGTTTGAACACGAGAACATAGTCCGATATTATGGAACCGACAAGGTAATGCCTTCTCGATTTTGTTCTTCTACTTGCTTCCTAAAATGGCTCCTCCTCAGAGAGGAACTGTTTTCTAATTCTTTCCCTGTGAATGATTACTTTTTTTTCTTCATATAAAAGCCTTTGGTCTGAATAGTGCAAATATTCACGTATGTTGATCCTATATGCAGAAATGCTTTTTATCTAGCCAACTTTTTTTTAATCTTTAATCTGTATGTCTCACTCTCCACTTTTGGCAGCTTGAATGTCAAACACTGTCTTAGTTTTTTTTCCCAACCTTTTAAATTTGTTTATTTACTGTCTCGTGTCTTTCCTTTCAAAATTCACTTCAGTTGTCATGTTTTTCAGTACCATGACTAAATTGGATAAGCCAGCTGTCTTAATACTTCAATCTCTTTTGCTTTTGTCTATCAATCTTCTCTCTGTAGTTAATCTTTTTTCTCAACTCTTGGTTAAATTTCTTGCAGAATGACTAAACCTTACCTTATCATTTTTTTTTCTTTTTGGCAGAATGATTCAAAATTGTACATCTTTCTTGAGCTAGTTACACAAGGATCTCTGTTGAATCTTTATCAGAAATATCACCTTCGAGATTCGCAAGTATCCGCCTACACAAGGCAAATTTTACATGGTTTGAAGTATTTGCATGACCAGAATGTGGTTCACAGGTGACAAATCAGAGCAACAAATGTCTGCTATCTATACTGCTTCCTCTTTTTATACGTATTAGATCTCTTTTACAAATTTTGGTTGGTTTTGTTCATGTCTTATGTCTATTATCATGATACACTGGAGAGTGAATTCAGGAGTTGTGCCTATGTCCGTTTTGAATAAGGTTATAAGTCGTTTGCAGATTGTTGCAACTTAATGACATTTAAATGAATCATTTGGATTCAGTAAATGTTTCATTTATTGATCAATAAATTAAACATTTGAATTCAGTAATGCCAATTTATTTAATTGACCGTGGTTGATCACTGTTCTCATCTGTTTTCATAGACTCTAGAATATCTTCATGAACTGTTTCTTGTCTGTTGTGCCTTTGAAG
Organism: Anisodus tanguticus; assembly: GCA_034509755.1. NCBI lineage: Eukaryota > Viridiplantae > Streptophyta > Magnoliopsida > Solanales > Solanaceae > Anisodus > Anisodus tanguticus. The sequence goes on along the minus strand of CM067551.1, from coordinate 17,847,641 downwards.
TTTAGGAAGATGAGGAATTATAAGGTCAAATGATCTAGGAACTCGAGCATACTCATGCTAGCGTGTGGTGATTAATTTGGACTTATAAAGAAAAGGCATCTGAATTGTGATTTGTGAAAGATGGTTGAGAAGGTGGCGCTTTAAACAAAATTTACCAGTCAAGGATCTATAAGTAAATTTATTTATTAAAAGATGAAATTCGTCTTCCTTTATATTATAACCTTTAGTTCGTATGTTTTTATTTTCTTGTTTGAAGTTGAAAGTGGTGGGCCCCAAATATTTGTAAATGTCTGCACAATAACATAAATCAATTCTTGTAGGTTTCTGATTTTTTTTTTCTTTTCTTATAGAGATATTAAATGCGCTAATATATTGGTGGATGCTAATGGATCAGTCAAGCTTGCTGATTTTGGCCTTGCAAAGGTTGTTATTTCATCTCGTACTTGTCCTTTATTTTGTCTTTTTCAGTCTGGTGCTTTTATTGTCTTGCACACTTCCAGGAGTTTTAATCCTTTTTTTCTATGTGACGTGTAGGCTACTAAGTTGAATGACGCCAAGTCTTTCAAGGGTACTGCACTGTGGATGGCTCCTGAGGTAAGCTTGATCTGTCTTTTGACGATTAACAGGAAATTGGCTAATCTAAATATATTTGTAATACTGCAAATCACATGAGGGCCTTTTTTTGGTGCGACTATGAAAACATCAATATTGGTGCATTTTCGCAACTTATTAACAGGAAATAAATCTTTTAAGTGTTCTAAAATATAGTTGCCGAGTGCATTAAAGTGTTTGGGGGTTCTTGCACTCTTGCTTCTTAGCAATTATCAATCAGCATGAAGAAATAGATATTAATTCTCTTTTGGGAAAACATGTACTTGCGATGCAGAACAAGGGTCTCGTGTTCTCATGCTTGCTTCTTAGCAATCACCAATCAGCTTTGAGAAACAGAATTTAGTACTCTTTGAAAGAACCTGCATTTGGCGCACACTAAGAGTTTGTGGTCTTTTAAATGGCTTATAGTGTCAACTTTTTCACATGGTGGACTGTTAACATATGAATTTTAGTGGTACCTCTAGATATTATCATCCTTGGGCAGATACGGAAAATGGCTAAATGACTTTGTGGGATTTCACTGGGTATGTTGTTGTTGTATATGAAAGTCAAGATTCTTCATGCAATCTATTCTATTTTTACAGTAGAGTATCAAAAAGAAAGTACATTCTTTTCTTTCCTTTCCATGAGTTTCAATTGGCAGTGGTTTCAGGTGCTCATTATTATGACCCATCTCCTATGTAGGTTGTGAACAGGAAGAACCAAGGTTATGGACCTGCAGCTGATATATGGAGCCTCGGATGCACCGTCCTAGAGATGCTTACTCGCAAGTTTCCTTACTCCCACTTAGATAATGTACGTACGCATGAACTTCATATTTTTTCTTCATTAAATATTGATTGGTCAGACATGCTCGTCAATGGATTTGATTTCGTAACCTCCTAATCCTCCCAGAAGTAGCCTGTATGGTATTTGTGGTAAAATCTAGACAAGTATGGCGTGTTATTACTGAAATGGTACTCTTTCGGCCACATGAGGGTCTAGTACGCTATCGCTTAATCTGGTAGATCTAATTCATGCTAATATTAATTGCTTCTAACTTTTTGAAATTTGATATCTAGTTATTCACTTTGATTGAACGATGTGTACAAGGTCTATTCTAGAAAGGATGATTGGAATGCTCTGTTGTTGAAGCATCCAGGGTATAATTCAATACTCTATTAAGCTATGTAAACCAAATTATACTTGTACCTAAATGAAATGGCTATTGAAATGTGGAATTACCCATGCCTTTGACCTCTTATATACTTTGGTCTTCTCTTTTCCCAATAATTATAAGGAGGAGAATTTTTGGAAGTGCGCACCACTAGTTGTAGATGTTTGGATCTATATTCTCACACTAGTGTTTGTTTAGGCTAATGTGCTATGTTAAATGAGCTTTTGCTAGTTATTTTTGATTAATGGGAGAACACTGATTCAGATTTGAAACAGACACACACACACATGTAATATATATGTTATCAAAAACATATATATTGATTGATGGAATTTCTTCTCTATATTGATATACAATACCACAATTCTTTTTTCAGACAAGGAATAAGATGCTAAGTCTTCAAGTTGGAAGTTGCCTAACAGTACATGAGAAATAGCTGTTTTCCTGTCAAATGCTATAAGTTTATGAGGTTTCCCTTTGTTATATTTCTTAATTCTTATTATGGTCAACTTAGAAAATGTTATCCTTGTGCAATTCACTTTAGCTTGTTTATAAAAAAGGAAATAGAGGGTGGAGTTTTTTTGGGGGGGGGGGGGATAATATTTCTTTGATTGAACACCACCTTTGTGGAGATGCTATTGCGTGCAAATTCAATATTTTTGGAGAGTGACCATATATATTTTCTGTGGAACAGCAATGGCAGGTACTGTATAGGATTGGAAAGGGGGAACCTCCAGATGTCCCTAATACCCTTTCGATAGATGCACGAGATTTTATTAACCACTGTCTGCAAGTGGATCCAAGTGCTCGTCCAACGGCTTCTCAGCTCTTGGAGCATCCGTTTGTGAAACGAACACTTCCCTCTTCCTCAGGCTCAGCCTCTCCTCTCAATCTATGCAGGAGGCTTTGAAACCTTGTTGTAAGTTCCAAATGTCACTTGGTCATCTATTTTTACTAAAATGATAGTCACTTGCTTAACTGTAGTGTTTTGAATTTCAAAATGGTACCATGTGCACCTTGATTCCTGCCATTGCTTCAGTTGAGTTAGCGAAAATTTCTGCCATCTATAGAAATCTGTTTTAGTTAATTGGCACAATCATTTTAAGTGACATTACGTATGTTTTGTCACTTGAATCATTACAACAACAACTACACCTCAATCCCGAACAAGTTGGGATCTTGGTCAAAGCCGTCACTATCTTTAGGATAGCCTTTTCTTCATCATTCCTATTGCCATAACCATATCCTCCGTGTACTTGGTCAAAGCAGTCACTATCTTTACCCACATGACCATTTAGTTTTCTCCCAACAAAGATGTTTTGGTTACTTGAATCATTAGTGTATCAAAAAATGAATGGCAATGTAAAAGAAGCAATATGTTCCATAGAAATAAAACATCCCTCTGTGTCAAAATATGTAGTTTCTTCGTGGTTTATAAGGGATAAAATCAACTAGTTTTCAGATTATAGAGATTATTAAAACTTGTAGAATTGAAAAGTACTAAAAAATATGAACAAATTGAAAGTGGAGAATTGAAATGCTTAAATTTATTTGAGAGAATCACAGTATACTACTACTTGAGGTGAAACATTTTGGCTTTTTAGGGAGAAGCTAAAAGGTACCTCATTAATAATACATTTACTTATCAAAAAACGTAGCTCATTAATGAAAATGCTGCTTTGAAAAAGAAAAATCTAAATTTACTGATATTAATACAATCCCCTGAGATTTAGACAGGCCTTTCTACGAGGGCCTGAGTCTGGTGGGTGCATTAATTGATAGAACACTGGGCAAATCCAGATGGTAGGGCTTTGATTGCCAGATTCTGGTTCGCCCTCTCCGAGCATCGAGTTGGGCCATGTGGCCTGTGCAATAAGACAGGTTTGTGGGCTTTAGGTATGAGGATAATGTGTCAAGCTGGTTTTCCAATCCTCTGAGATTTATCCTCATTTATGGGAAGAACCTCTGTTATTTAGCCTTTCATTGCGCTCCATTCCAAGTAATTTCCTTTCATAGCACATTCTGCATAGAGGTTTGTGGTTTAACTTGTTACTTTCTCAAGTACGCTGACTCATGTGAAAGGGCACTTCAACTGACAAACATGATAAGAATCCAATGGTATGGCCTCGTGAGCAGTGAAGCGGGTGCAAACTTTGGAGACGGGGTCCAAATCCGACAAAAGCCACCAAGTGATCTCTTTTCATCTGTCTAAGTCTTGATGGGCACCTGGCACAAGGTATCAAGTATTCCGTGGAATAGACGAGGGACATGTAAGCTGGCCCGAGCAAGACCAATATAAAAAAATAAAAAAGAAAAACTGACGAACATGATAATGATGCTGCATTGAAAGTATATAGAATTCCTTGCCCTCTTGTCTTATCACGGCCCCGATCTTGTCATACAGTCGTTTAAGAAACAGTCACCTTTCTACTATATTTACATTTGGATGGACTTTGATGTTTCTCGCTAGACTTTGTTAGTAGATCTAAGATATATTTTGTATAATTTTTCCTGCAGCTCTTTCTTCCAGTGGATCCTCAATTTTGGTGGGAAGTAATCTGGATGCGTCTCCCAAAATCCGTATTTGAACACTGAGTTTGGGTATTTGATTTTTTGAAACCACATCGAGAGCTGTTTGCAGTTGTGGTCGATGCCTTTGCTGCAGTGTAATTTTGAGCCCCCACCCCCTCGTTCTTTCCATCTTCCATACGTCTCTCTCCCACCCCACCATGGAAGGAAAGAAGAGGTCTGGTATTGTGGTGTATATGTAGTTCAATTCATAGTTGAGTGCTTGAGCCGGTATGGGATGTAAAGATAGATAACCCATTTGAAATGTATATATCCCGAGAAGAGGCTCAGTTGTTGCTTTCTTCATCTATTTTCTTCTTTCTTTTCTTTTTAGTTATTTGTTCTTTTGTGTAGTAGAATCTAAAAGAAGCTGTGGACGACGGTCTTATAATTAGGTGGAAGATGGTAAGAATCTGTGAGTGAAGTCAGAAGTGGCATTCTGTCTAAGCTAGTCAATTTCGTTCAAGACCATTTAAGTAGGTAACAACACATTTCAACTAATGTGGAACACTAACAATCTTGCATGTCTAGAGTTGGATATCTGGAGCGCGGACTAAATAATATGGGTGACCGACACCAGGTAAATAAAAAACAAGGGTAAGCTTGGTTGATGTGAAGAAGATTTATGGATATCTAGAACATGGACAATATAATATAGGCGACCAGTATCGGATAAACCAAGAACGGAGAAGAGTCCTAAATGAATAACCTTCCCGTATTTAGTAGAAGAATATAGTTCTAATTAACTTTAACAGTTATTTATGTTTGAGGGGTTGGTGAAGAAGCTTGAGAAGGGGAAAAAAAAGAAAGAAAGGAGGAAGATATCCAAAAGAATGCGAGTGATTTCTTACGATAGTCTTTTTAATTTTTTTTCAGAAGCGTCAAATTTCTTTGCACTTTTTAAACTTTTTGGAGAATTTGTTCTTTATCTGGATAGTGGACGTAACAAAAAGTAAATTCATCAGAAAGTATCCGAACTTTGAAAATTCGAAGAAGAATTGTATCGGTATTTGGTACTGCTATTATTTAGATATAATGAAAACTATTTATTTTTTATTTTAGGTTTATCAGTATACACTTTTTAAAATATTGTTACTAAGGAAGCAGTGATCAGGAAATTACTAAAATTTGAACTAAACAGTGCTACTGGGTTCAAAATGTGACATTGACAATTCATTAAATTTGTCAGTTCATTACTTCATTTAGATACTGGGAGTCTGAAATTATGATTTGTTTCGATTAAACGCCTGAATACATGATAAATTATTTTTATTAAATACCTTCGCCTCATATTTTGGAAGAGCTTTTGTGCATGTTCTTAAGTCATATTATGTATTAGATAAGTAATCACCTAAAAAATTATTTTTATTAATTATACATATTAGTCTCAATAAGTCGTAAAACTTCAATCATGTTCCAATTGAGGTTGATGTACGTAATTAAAGGAAGTGATATATTTATGTAATTAACTTATCTATGTAATAGAAATTTTAAAATGTGTAAAAAATTTCTCAATTTGAGAAAAAAACATCTAATAAGAATAATTTATTATGTGTTTTAAGTGTTCCATATAGTATAACAAATCTTAATTAGGAGTGTGTAAAGAAATTTACTACATATATGAGAAGTTGTCAATTTATTCGGCCTACATTTTAAGGATGGTCATATCTATGAGATCATTTTTTTTTTAGAAAAAGTGCGCTTTAATTAGTTTACCATATTTTTTCCAAATTATGGATGGATAAATATAGAGGTATGTACATATTGCTTGGTGAAAAAGTCAGCACGATATAATAATGGCGTCACAATGTGGTATATATGGATCCACTGTTGATGTTGCTTCGACCCGACTCGTAGAATGATATCACTGTTGAATTGCACAGATATAGTGTAAGCCCACAGTAGCAGGCAACCGAAACCAATTGTTGGACGCAAACCCTCAAAGATTAGAGGAGCGAGAAGAGTAGGTCACACACACATACTTTCTCTCTCCTCCATACATTTTTTCTTTTGAAATCGATAGATATACAATTGCAGAGAAACCTACCCGCTCGTCGATTCGTTCGTAATTCAGGTAACATTTGTTGAAGATCTCTCTGTTTCTGATCCGTTTTTGTCATTTTCCAGATTTCGATTGCTTGATTCCTGCTTTAATTTGATGTATTTATGTAAATATGTGTATTTAATTACGCATGTGTTGTGAATTTCGATCTCTAATTTGATGTAGTTATGTAAATATTTGTATTTAATTACGCATTGTGTTGTGAATTTCGAGCTAATTGATTTGAATTTATTTGTGGCCTGGGTAGATTTCATTTCTATTGTATTGATTAGGTTTTGGTAGTGTTTATAGGTTGGGTTGTTTTGCTACTGTTCTATTAGTTGAAAAATGATAGCCTAGTTTTTCAGTGGACCTTGCACGGTTAACTTCTATACAGTATACACGTTTTTATCCGTATTCAAAGGGAAAGTACACCATGCATTCATTTAGAAGCCACACACCATTTGCTAATTGTTCCATAACATATTCTGAACTCTCAAGGCAATGTAAAGTTAGCAAAAGACTTGTTATGGATAATGTTTACCTAATAGTTGGAATAGGAAAACGGGCCTCTTTTCGTGTTTGGAAGTTTTTTTCCAAGAGGGCCTTCTGGCTTGTTTTTCTATGTATTGCAATGGTTAATTTGTTTGAAAATACCTTATTAACTCTAACAACAACAACATACCCAGTGTAATCCCACAAGTGGGGTCTGAGAGGGTAGAATGTACGCATACCTTACCCCTACCTTGGGAGAGGTAGAGAGACTGTTTCCGATAGACCCTCGGCTCAGGATACCTTATTAACTATCTCTACCTGAAAAGAGGGGAAATAATGATCCTGTTCAAAAGGGCTAGTTTGGGAAGTAACTACATGTTTGAAGTGATGAAGAAATGAGCGTGATTTAGGTTTGTGCTTTGATGGATAAGGTGATCAATATTTAATGCTATTTAATGAAATGAGCGTGGATAGGTTTGTGCTATTTGGTGGAGCAGTATAGGGAGAGGAAGAGGAAGAGAGATTTACATATGGTTTTCATCGACCTCGAGAAGGTATACGACAAAGTCCCTAGGGAGGTTTTATGGAGATGTTTGGAGGTTAGAGGTGTACCTGTGGCGTACACTAAAGCGATCAATGATATGTATGATGGAGCCAAGACCAGGGTACAGACAGTAGAAGGGGATTTAGAGCTCTTCCCAGTGACGATGGGGTTGCACCAGGGATCAACTCTTAATCCATTCTTATTTGCCTTGGTGATGGATGGCCTGACGCGACAGATCCAAGGTGAGGTGCCATGGTGTATGTTATTCGCAGACGACATAATTCTGATTGATGAGACTCGCAACGGAGTAAATGCTAAACTGGGGGTTTGGAGACATATTCTGGAGTCTAAAGGGTTCAGGTTGAGTAGGACCAAGACAGAATACGTGGAGGGTAAGTTCAGTAATGGGAGCGATCTTGAGACAGACGTGGATGTGAGACTTGGTACTCAGGTCATTCCGAAGAAAGGAAGCTTCAAGTACCCCGGATCTATTATCCAAAAGAAGGGAGAGATTGATGACGATGTCACACATCGTATTGGGGCAGGGTGGATGAAATGGAGGCTCGCATCCACAGTCTTGTGCGATAAAAAGGTCCCAGCAAAACTTAAAGGTAAGTTCTATAGGGTGGTGGTTAGACCGACTATGTTGTAGGAGGCGGAATGTTGCCAGTCAAGACTTCGCACATCCAAAAGATAAAAGTTGCGGAGATGAGGATGTTGAGATGGATGTGTGGGCATATAAGGAGGGATATGATTAAAAATGATGATATCCGGAACAGAATGAGAGTTGCCTCGGTGAAGGATAATATGCGGGAAATGAGGTTGAGATGGTTCAAGCATGTGCAGATGAGAGACATAAATGACCCAGTGCGGAGGTGTGAGAGGTTGACTATGGTTCAGGAGGGGGTTGTGGAGGACAAGAATTAGGGTAGAAGGGTCTTAGGTAGTCGAGCGTAGCCCTACTTACGCTTACAAACTGTTAGTTGTAGTGTTATTACTGTAGGCCCACTTAGACTATCATATTAGTAGGCGCAATAGTACTTTATAGTAGCGTTTGATTTCGACTGCTATGTGTTATTTAATGTACTTTATTTATCTTATGTACCTGCATTAGTTACTGCTCCTTTTCAGAATGCAATACCATGACTTATTTTCTTGCTTTGCTTGTGCTTATGCTTTGTCTTGAGCCGAGGGTCTCTCGGAAACAGCCGCTCTACCTATCAAGGTAGATTTAAGGTCTGCGTACACTCTACCCTCCCCAGACCCACGTTGTGGGATTTCACTGGGTATGTTGTTGTAAATTAGCTATCTCCAATTCTTTCATTTTTTTTTCAAAAATGACCCCCTTGTTTTCGTATCTTTTTTTTTCCTTTTTATTTTTGTGAAGTTGGTTTACTTGAATTTATGTTATTGTTCCCATTCTTTTCACTTTAAATGTTTTACCTACGATTGAGTGTTGTGTGTTACTTAAAATTTTTTGATGATATAAATAGGTTAAGAATTTGCCGCAAATATTGTCATGCTCAATTGTTATTTAATCTTAATTGCACTAGATATTAACAATTAAATAAATAGTGCACTAGATATTTGAGTCCCATTTCTTTTATTTTCAATTTTGCAGGTAGAGGTTTGAGTTTTCATTGGCATTTAAAATATACTACTTAGGAGCAATTTTCTGTTTTTCAAATTTTATTTTTATTTTGTAAAAATCTCTCATTCTTCAATTTTATCAATGAATGTGTTTATAACTATTTAGGTAATTTTTTGACTTTTAAATGATCTTTTATCTGTTACATAGTGAGTCAAATAACATGAGAAGGAGAAGCACAAAATATATTATAATACGAAAAGAGAATCTAAAACACGAGGTCGATAATTGGAGGAAAAAATAGACATTGTTTTTATAAAATTACCTGTCAATGGTCAGATTTTGATATAGAAGCGGGAGAACATCTATGGTCTAAAGTCAGATTAGGAGAGTGATTATTTTCGAAAAGATGGAGAATAAACGAATTCACCTATAAAAGACATGAACTTCATGGTCCACTGGGGATCTGTTTCGAAGCACCAGTATGCGTTGGAGGTTGGCTTTTCATTGGAGCACATTTTATTTGTGTGGTCGAGCTGGTTCATTAGATGAGCATTTAACCGGTGTAGATTTACCTGCTCTATTTCCTAAAAGTGGTTAGATAGATGAAACAGAGAGGATGTTAATAATTCAGTTCTCATGTTGGTGTGGATCAGCATAGTGTGCTAAACATTTTGTGGTGATTTAAGAAATATCTTTATCCTCTAGCTTTCTTTCATCAAAGGCAGCAAATTTATCTCTTTAAGAACAACATATTTGAAATGCGCCCAAGGTCTAAGTGCAGAGTTTGTGAAATATTGAAGCCTTGCATGATATCTTTTTCTTTCCGGTTATTGTTTTAATAGTTTAAACTTTGCTTGTTTCGCAAAAATCTGGTTTACTAACCTCTTCCCCTCCACCACCCTTTCCCATTGGTTTCTTTGTCCCTTTATTTTGCTGGTGGGAACTATCTGCTTTACCAGAAATGACAAAACCAAGCAAGTTGCAACGGATAACTGATTTCCATCACCATGATTTGCTATCGTGCCGCTCAAAAATGTGCAAAACGATTCACAAAAAGGAGAAACAACCAAAATCATCAGAGAAGAAAGAATGGGAAGGGCAATTTGCTCAGTTTGCATGGAGCACCCTCACAATGCAGTGCTGCTGCTGTGCTCTTCTTATGACAAGGGATGTCGTCCTTATATGTGTGCCACTAGCTATCGTTTCTCAAATTGTCTTGAGCAGTACAAGAAAGCGTATACTAAAGTCATTTCAATTGAGGGCTCTGAACCAGGGTTTCTGTCAACTGATGATCCTAATTGCTCGTCAGGAATAGGTTCTTTTGTTGGGGATTCGGTAGCTGAACTTCTATGCCCACTCTGTCGTGGGCTGGTAAAAGGTTGGACGGTTGTGGAGCCTGCACGCAAGCATCTAAATGCAAAGAAGAGAACATGCATGCATGAAAATTGCTCTTTTGTTGGAACGTACAAAAAGTTAAGGAAACATGTAAGGCGGGAGCATCCTTCAGCACGCCCCCTCGAAGTAGACCCTTCACTTGCAGAGAAATGGAAGAAGCTTGAGCACGAGAGAGAGTTGAACGATGTGTTTAGCACAATCAGATCTGCCATGCCTGGGGCAATTGTAATGGGAGATTATGTAATAGAGGGTAATTTCGGAAGCCTCCACAGGAATTTTGGATTGGATGACCATCTCGATGAGACTGTTTTCAGGTCAGAATCTTTTGGCAGTCGCTGGAATGATAATGTGCACTCAGACGAGCTTTTCGATGATGGCTATCATTCATTTGATGAGGATGATTTTTTCGTCCATCATTCTGGTGCTGGGGCTGCATCTAATGTTTTCAACAGAATCTCTCGACTCTTATTGGAAAGATCAAGGAGGCGGCAACGCCATCGAGCCAGTAGCAGAATTCGGTGATTTATCTGGAGAAAAAAGGTTTTCAAGAGTGGTTGGGATAATGATGCGTGTTTGTTTGACTATGACTTTGTCACAACACAGAAAAATGTGTGAGACATCCATGTGGCGGATCCTAACCATTGTTCCTACAGGTTTTGAGAGGATTGATGACACTGCTTGCAGCAATTTGGAGTTCCTTTAGTTGCCTGTAAATAGGAACCAGATTGCATAGTAAAGTAAATTCAACCTTCCTCCCTACTCGTAGGTGCTTTAATTTCATGAATTAGGCGATAGTTTCATAAAATCCAGTAACTTCAAAGAAATTTCTCTCATTGGATATATCGATCCTTTAGGAAAGAAGGGTGCGGCATTTGTGCATGGGGTTAATTTCGTTAATTATGAACTAGTAGTATTTTGGTCGTATTGTCTTTGTTCTGTGCTTTCGATGATTCTTTTAAGAAGCTTCTTTGAGAGTCATACTGGTCCTTATGTTCTTACCGGCTTGCAATGCCTGTGATTTGTTGTAATATGTTTGATAGGATTGTCCCTACTCCATGGTTATGGTTTTCCTCCCCCCCCCCCCCTCTTCTCAAATAATGCCTCAATCAGGAAGATGACTTCCCTATTGGAAGTAAGGAAAGTAAGTTGTATACTTAGCAATCCAAGTTCTTTGTCTTCTTCCCGGCCCTCAATGCCCCCACCTCCCGCCACCCCTTGACCATCCTACTCACTGATCCCTACTCCCCATTGCACCCTCACTCATAATGTTTAGTAGATTACATGTAAATATTTTTAGGACACTAATGTTTTGTTTTCTTATCGTACATCAGAAAATGCAAAATCATTTATCTTTTAATAAAATATTTTTATAAAAAACATTTTCCTTCGTACCGAACGCACCCATAACAATTAATATAGAAACATAGTTGCTTTTGATGGTCAATTAGGTACGCATACCTTATTGCACCGTTTTTACTTTCTTTTCAATTATAGATGATATATGCGTGCAATAGCTGCTATTTTCTAGGGGTTATGGGGTGAAAACTTTGATTTACATTCATATCAATCTCATAGTCTCATACTGATGAATTTACTTTTCTTTTTATGGTCGGTGCAAAAAGGAGGATTTGTGTTGTAGAATATGAAATTCAATTATACATAAAAATAGAAAATGAAAGGGAGGAATGGACTAAAATATGTCAATGATTAACTAATTTATGGCCTTTGAATAGTTGAAGTTATACCCAATGGAAGAAAGATTCTAGTTATTTTCGGAAGACTCTCCGCTGAAGTGTCTCATCACAAAAGTGATCACCAAGCAAGAAGATGATGAATATAGAAAAATGACATTGTAGCACTGATCTCTTTTTTAATTGATTCTTTATTAGTACAATTCCCTATCGAGAGAAACTCTCAACGAATCCTTTGCATGTCGAGAATTGAAAGAAATAATTCCTTGATTATACAATCTCTAAATATGGAAAATTCTATCCCTACTATAATACTAATATCCTAATTACACTTGTACAAGAATTCTACAAAATATGGTTAGAAACCTAAATATTCTAAATATACAATTAATCTGCGGGATACACAGTGGTTTCTATCACACCCCCGCAGTCATAGTGGGCAGTTGTCGTATGCCGAGATTGTCCCTAAAATCTTCAAACAGAACCAATGAAGACCCTTAGTAAAGATGTCTGCAATTTGGTACTTTGAAGGGACATGTAAGACACATACTTATCCACGCGCTACCTTTTCGCGAACAAAGTGAATATCCATCTCGATATGTTTAGTACGTTGATGTTGAATCGGATTCTCAGAGAGATAGACGTGACTAACATTATCACAGTAGACCAAGATAGCTTTCTGAATAGGAAAGTGAAGCTAAATAAAAGATTACGCAGCCAACATGACTCAGACACCACATTGGCTACTCTTCGATACTTGACCTCCGCAATGGATCGCGATAAAGTAGCCTGACGTTTTGCCGTTATCACCAAGAAACATACAATAACCAGAGGTTGAACATCTGGTATATGTACATCCACCCAAATCAACATTTGTATAACAGACGAGAGTAGAGACCGAGGATGGATATAAATGCAACCCATAATCAAGTGTTCCCTGTATGTATCATATAATGCGTTTGAGCGCATGCATGTGCTCAATCCGCGGATCATGCATAAATAAACACACATGCTGAACTGTATAAGTAATATCTGATCTCGTGAATGTAAGATACCGAAGAGCCTCTGCAAGACTACGATAGTGGGTGAGATCCTCATATGGTGTGCTAGACGTAGCACTCAGCTTCAGTTTGGTATCAACTAGAGTAGTAGAAGAGGACTTACAAGATGATATGCCAACTCTCTCAATAATCTCAGTCGCATACTTCCTCTTTGATAAAAATAGACCATCTGCATGACGAGTGACAACTATTCCTAAAAAATAACTCAAGGGCTCCAAGTCTTTCATAGCAAATTCTGAACTGAAAAGGGTCATGATAGACTTGCACAAATTATCAGAGGAGGCAGTCAAAATAATATCATCCACATAAAACATAATGTATGCTAGAGAAGTACCACAACGATAGATGAACAGAGAATGATCAGACCTGTTGTGAGAAAACCTAATAGTAGACATATAATCTGCAAACCTCTTATACTAAGCCCGTGGGGCCTGCTTAAGCCCATATAAGGACTTCTTCAGAAAACATACATGGTGGGGATAATTGGGGTCCATAAAATCCAAGGGTTGATGTATGTATAATGTCTCCTTAAGATCACAATGTAAGAAAGCATTTTTCACATCCAGATGATGAATGTGCCATGTTTTCGAGAGAGCCAGACTAAGCACAATGCGAATAGTCGCCGGTTTGACCATCAGACTAAATGTCTCTCTACAATCCACGTCAACCTATTGTGTTTTACCATCACCTACAAGATGGGTCTTATGCCTCTCAAAAGAACCGTCAGAATTTTCTTTATGAGTAAAAATCCACATAGAACGAATAATATTGACACAAGGCGGACGGGGCACCAACTCCCACGTTTTATTTTCAATAAGAGCATTATATTCGTCATCCATGGCCAGTTTCCAATTCGGGTCATGAAGGGCAGACGCTGGGTTACGTGGTAGGGGTGATTTAGTGACATTTGAATTAAGATTATAATGTCGTTTGGGGTTTTAAAATACCCTATTGGCTACGAGTAATGAGCCTTTGACTCGAGATAGAATTGGACGGGATTTGGGTATTAGTCGGGTAAGCAGTGGACTGGCCAGCAGGCAGTGGGCCTGCTGGCCCAACAACACGTAGCTGGCAACGTGCAAGTGGTGAAGAATTAAGTGGGCCAGAAATTGGATCGATCGTATTTGGGCCAGCAGGCAGTAAGCCTGCTGGCGGATTTTGATCACGGGATAGCTCGGATAAATGGTGGATAATATACGGTGATAGCCCATCATCTAAAAAATTATACGAACTAGACATGAAACTATGCAATTTAGCAAATGGAAATTGAGTTTCATAAAAAATAACATGGTGACTAAGTATGATTTTGTTAGAGGATAAATCAAAACATTTGTAACCATGATTGTTTGATGGATAACCAAAAAAACACAAGCAGTAGAACAAACTTGAAGTTTGTTAATTGTAGTAGACGGGAAAAGTGGATAGTATAAACACCCAAACACCCTAAGATGAGAATACAATGGATCTTTATTGTAAAGAATTTTAAGTGGGGATTGATATGCTAAACATGTGCTAGGGAGAATGTTAAGAGGTATGTATCCATTTGTAACGCATGATGCCAAAAAGATGGGGGGGGGGGGGGGGGTAATGAAGCATGGGTTAAATAAGGTTCGAACAATATTATTAATGGTACGAATTTTCCTTTCGGCCTTCCCATTTTGTGATGACATATGAGGACAAGAAAACTGAAAAGATATGTCATGAGTGTCACAAAATTCCCGAAATGGCCTATTATCATATTCCCTCCCATTATCACATTGAATATTTTTAATGTCCCATTCAAATTGGGTACGAATGAAAGTTCTAAAGGTTAAGAATGTGGAAAACACTTGAGATTTTTTAGACAAAGGAAAGGTCCACAGAAAGTTTGAATAATCATCCAAAAATAAAACATAATAACGATGCCCCAAAGAACTCAAAACGGGAGATGTCCATAAATCACTATGAATAATGTCAAAAGGCATCGACATACTAGAAGTAGAGGCTACAAATGGTAATCTAACATGTTTTTTCTAGAGGACAAGAGGACAAATATGAGTACTACGCGTACTCTTACAATCAATGAAATTATTATTTTAAGAGAAGAAATAATAGACGACCCTGGATGTCCTAAACGTGCATGCCACAAAGAAGGAGCAAGAGCGGCAAACATTTAAGGCGTGGCTTGACTCGTGGAAATGGTGAAGGTGGTGATTGGATAAAGCTCTCCCAGACTATTATATCTCATTAGAGGTATCCCCGTCTTGAAATCCTTCACAGAAAATCCAAAAGGGTCAAAGTTAACAGACACCCAATTATCAGTTGTGAATTTTTGGTCAGACACCAAATTTTGAATTAAGTGAGGGGCATGAAGGATATTTTACGGACAAAATGTGGATGTGTGTGTGTGTGGGGGGGGGAGGGGGAACTTGTGTGACCATAACTACGAACTGGAATCGAATTGCCATTACCAATAACTATGCCACGATTATTACTCAAATTGAAATAAGACGAGAGATTACCTTGTGCGAATGTCATATGAGACGTGGCTCCGGTGTCCATGTACCAATTTGCGTCCAGGAGATTTAATCCAAGTGTATGCATCGCGACCTCAATATCCGTAGGTGTCAGACTAGATATTGCTGCCTGGAACGGTGAATTAGGCCTTTGTTGGCCACTGGCCTAATTCACTGGAGAAGCTTGAAAGGGATCATAGGTCGTGTTGGGCCACTGGCCACTGGAGAAGCTGGAAAGGGATCATAGGTCGTGTTGGGCAACTGGCCCAGCATCCCCACGGCTAGTTGGCTTGGGCCCAAGGCTGCGGCCAGTGGTATTGTGGCCCAGTCGGCCCACTGCCACTGCGTTCGCCACCTCTGCCACTGTTCCGACCACCGTCATTGGCGCAGTCGCCGTAACGATTCTTGCCATTGTTTTTCCGATTTTGACCCTTTTTACCGCCGCCGTTGTTAAGGTTTTGGATAGAATTATCCGAGAACGAGTGAGGGTCATCGGATGTGGCCATCATGATGACGAAATTTGCTCTGATAGGCCAAGCCGGCCTCTTCTAATGTGAGCATAGAACGAGCATGGTAGAACGATGTGAGAGCATAACTTTGACGAAGATGCGTCCCAACACCATTATAGGCCTCAGATAGGCCTGCAACCAATCTTCAGAACAAGACGATAGTTGGTGACGGGCGCATCAACGTTTTTGAGTTGATCCGCCAATTCCTTCAGCCTTTTACAATAAGCAGAGACATTTGGAAAATCCTCCATGTTGACAGGGAAAAATTCCTGCTCAAGAGTGACAACACGGTAATTTTTGTTATCTTGGAATATATCACGCACCCTATTCCAAGTTTTCATCGCCGTGGCATCAGGTTCAATAATCGTATGTAAGAGGTCTGTAGAGATAGTGGAATAAATCCACTGGAGAACGGTAGCATCAAGGGTTGTCCATAACACAGGGTCATCCTTGGGGGTAGGCACCTTCTCCATGCCTGTTACTGAAGGAACGATGTGATGAAGGACTTGATGCGAGCGTGCGTGAACTTTAAATAATCCGCCAACGTCGCGTATTTGACGTTTTCCATCTCAAGAATAATAGGGATGCGGTTCTTGATGTTGGAGACTATAAGGGCAGGATGAAACATGTTCTTTGATGTAGACATGTCGAAAGAACAAGAGGAGAATTAGGGATTTTGAAGAAATAATTTGGGAGAGAAAACGAAAATAAAACTATAGGCCAACGGCCTGATTCTCGGTGTCCGAGGAAGAAGGGTAGCGGAAGGTTTTTGGGAGAAGATATTTTTGTCATAGATTTCTGAATTCATGAAAAAAATAATACTTTGATTTTTCATTAATGAATAAGTCTATATATATAATATACAATCTCTAAATATGAAAAATCATATTTCTACTAATATCCTAATTACACTTATATAAGAATTCTATAAAATATAATAAGAAACCTAAATATCCTAAATATACAATTTGTCCGTGGGATAGACGGTGGTTTCTATCGAGAATAACTCTACTGTGCATATTTTTCAATGCAAAAACAGAACATCTATCTCTCGGCAATGCCGTATCTCTCAATGAGAAAGAAATTCAAGGAAGAAGAGCACGGAAAAAGCGGTTTTTCTTTTGACTCTTTTCATTTTATTTATAATTATTTACGTAAGAAGTTTCGATCAAAGCAGTTTCAAGTTGATGTTCTTTTTAGCACGTATGCCTCCGTCTCAAATGCATATTCAAGACGTTTTCTCGTGGAACTACTAGAAAAAACTAGGGAAAAGAGTCAAATATATCCCTTTATTATTTTATTAATTAAATTTATTCTCCGTTAGCGATTATAAACAAATATATCCCTTCGTTATCAAACTTTATATCTATACCTGTTTGGATGGAAAATCCCAAATTAAACCCAATTCTCAATTTAACTAATATTACATAGTCCTTTTGTTAACCCGCCCGACGTACCAATTAAGCACAGCCTCACCCTCACCCCCCACCCCACCCACCCACCAAATATATCGAAACAGAACTCTACCAGCGGACGCCGGGCGCTCACCATCGTCGGAGAATCCTTTTTCATCGGAAATATAAAACCACCAAGAAAAGGATATCCTCCATTCCATCATCGGAAAAGGCTCCAACTCCATTCATCATCCAACTAACATAATTTCAACCTAATTAAAGAAAATCTAATGCCATCAATCACGGTCCGCTTCAGCACTTTTTTTCAATCTAATATATTTGCACTCCATCGACACTATAGTTTCACAGCCAACTTCACCCAATAACCATCATTTTCCCACCCATTCTGCTACACCAGCCCACCATCTGCCATAAAGACCACAGGAGATTGCTGACTGAGTTTCGAGATATTTTGGTGCAAATAGAGAGGAGAGACTGGTGAAATTCTTCATGTTCCCTCTCTAATGGCGTATTGGGTTGCAACTAATAGTTTTAAACATTCAAAATTTAAATTAAATGATGGAGAATTTAGAGGGTTAATAAGGGGGGGGGGGGGGGATGGAATCTGGTAAAGCTGATACACATGGCTATGGGTCGATCTGTGAGAACACCGAGACAAAATTTCTGGGATAAAACAGAGACAATCCATGGCTTCTACTTCTTTTTCCTGTTCTGGGAGAAAACAGAGACAAACTTTCTTCTTCATGTGATTTTTTTTAGAAAGAACATGGGTCATATTGTTTTGATCTCGTTTGTGTTTTCATTTGGTGGGTCACGGGCCGGGTTCAATGGAGGCTCCGTTCAAAATGGTTAATTGTAAGTGAAATTCTGAATTGGGTTTGATTTGGGTTTTTCATCCAAGTATAGGTGTAAAGTTTTGTAATGAATATATTTGTGAGGGTAAAGTTAGTTAATAAAAAAAAATAGAGACGTATATTTGACCATTTTCCCAAAAAACTATTACTGATCAATGCATTCCCTAATTTTTGGATTTTCATAAAAGAAAAGGGTCAAATATACTCATTTACTTTATTTTATTAGATAACATTATACTTCGTTGTGGTTGTGAATAAATATAACATGTCGTTTATAAAGTTTATACCCTACCCCTATTGGATGGAAAATTCAAATCAAATTAAATTATCTGATTTTAAAAAAATTAACCAATCCCTTCCCTTCCCTTCCCCGCCCCGCCCCAGCCCTGATTTCAAATTAAATTACCCATCGAAGAAAATGCATCAAAATCAAAATGAAACCAGATTGAATACCAAGCAGATGCCAAACCATAAAGGAAATCAAAGATAAATATATAACAACATAAATGAACTGTGCATTGAACTTGATGCAACTAGGCAACGGAAAAAGCAAATCATTACTCTCCCTCTCTCTCTCTAAATTTCCTTTTGATCCAATCTTTCAATTGTTGCAGCGGCAATATTTGTTGATTATATTTTTGGGACTAATTGTGCCACAACGTTTTTTTTTCTGTAACAATTGGGTTTTTGACGGATTGGATTGAAAGGTGAAAATTTTGGTACATAATAATCTCTAGATATTAGATAGAAATTTCGTTATAATCGCCTATGCCATTTAATTTGGAATTGAGCCACGATTGATTGATAGAGAAAAGCTTATTTTTTCATTTTTTGGAAGAACAGAGATCAAAGGGGATTTGTTAGGACATTGAAGCTGCTGCCTATAATTTCTTCATATAGTTTCTCTGGTTGGTGAATAACAAGGAAATCCCATGCAAAATTGATTGGTTCATTCTATATAATTTCATTGTGTTTCTATTAACCCTCAAGATTTTTTCATCGATTCTAAAAAAACAAATGTTCACATTCTCGGATGAATGGTGGTGGGTGTGACTGGGGAAGGAAACAGGGCTGGAGCATTAGAGGAGTCGAATATTTCCAATACATTTTGTGAAATGTAGCTTTCTAAATTATGATAGGTGTCGTATTTATCTGAACAACAAAAAACGAAAATAATTCACAAGCTCTTTAGACTTTGTTGGAAATTAGCCTTTGGCGGGGAGATTCGTCTACCCATATTTGATGAATTAAACACTAGTGTTCCGCATGTTGGAGACCTTGTTTCTTCGCACACGCATGATCTACGAAGTGAATAGATGACCGTAGGGCCAAGAATCGTCAAATTTCGTTGAGAAATGAAAGAGATATTGGTCCACGAAGTAAGGTGTTTGAGGCATGGAAATGTGGTGTGGGACAAATCTACCACATCGGTGGAAATAAGAAGAATTGCTCTCTATATAAGTCTTTAATTTGTAAAGGGTTTGGGACCTCAAGGGGTATCCCATGTGTTTAAAGGAGGGAAGATCTAGATGCGCTTGGGTTCAAGGCTAAGCCCACACGCGCGCCGCCGCCCGTCCGGTTCTCGGGTCACGGGATGTGGGCTATTATCTTTTTGGATCAGAGAACTCTGCCAGATGTACAGTTTGATCCCTGAAGTTTCATATGTACAGTTTGGTCCCTGAAGTTTCAATATTTATAGTTTGGTCCCCAGAGCTTCTGAAAAGTTGGTTCTGCCTCCGTTGGAACTGTTTTTTGAGGCATTAATCAGCCATTACTTGGTTGATTAACTCCTCCATTAACAGCCTATTACTTGGGCAGTTGGGCAGCCTCTTTCAATGGCCATTAACAGCCATTACTTGGTTGTTTTAATGCCCACCCTTAATGGCCATTACAATCTTGTTTGTGGCTGTTGGGCAGCCCCTCTTTCTTGCTATATATTGAGCATTCTATGGCTCAATTCAGTGATGTTACAACATATTGTATCCTTTGTTTGTTGAAAAGCAAAGATGAAGTTGTTGAAGCGGATAAGCGCTACAAAGCAGAAGTTGAAAATCAACTAAGCCTACGGATTGAGAAATTCGTAGTGATAGAGGGGGAGAATGTGAAGCATCGTTCATTAAACGAGTGCTCATTTCTCACCTCAGTCCAACGGTGTTAGCCAAGCGCAAAGTCGTACGCCCAAATTATGTGGGGTGGCTTGGTAAAAGTTGAAATACTGAAACAGGTCAAGTTGTACCTAAGACTGTAGATTGCATATCCACTAGATCTACAAATAACAATAGTGTTGATCGCCTCTTGGTATCAAAGAATGCTGAATTCTTTGAAGATAACTTTCCTTGAAAAGGAAAAAGAAGTAATTGCTCAAGGTTAACAAGAACCCGCGAGGGCCTGACTGTCCGGAACTAGACGTTCCGTATCTACAGGACTCGAAAGTTGCTGGCTATCCGGAACTTAATATTCCAGATCTGCAGAACTCAGGGATTCTAGATGTTGAACCGAGACGGAGCAAAAAAGGGAACAAAGACTTGTTCCAGTCCTTCTAGCTTATATGGTTAAAAATGAACCATGGACAATTAACAAAGAATTGTTATCTCCAAAAGCACTGCTTTGGAAAGAAGCTAAAAAGAGAAATTGATTCCATCGTATAGAACTATACTTGCGTAATGGTTGATCTTCCTCCGGAAAAAGAACCTTTGGGTTGTGAAAATGGATCTACTGACGAGTATAAAGCCTCGGTTACTTGTACAAGTACTCCCATGCGAGTAGCTTAACATCCTGGGCCATTGCAGTCTTGCGTGGCATGGATGTTGAAACAGCCTTCCCAACCGGAGAGTTGGAAGAAGAGGATCAGAATTGGTTTGCTGAACTGTTGGGCTTCTCCCTGAACTTTCATTTTGGTCCCTGAAATGTTTACATTTTGGTCTTGAAAGTTTCGAGATAAAACAAAAACAATGAATCGACCACGAAACATTGACTCTGAAGTTAGAAAGCCAACAGTTGGAAAACCAACAGTCTGAAAGTGAAAGTCATATTGAAACAAAGTCTCGATATGAAAGATATGGGTATCACAGATGACATCTTAGGAATTGGATTTCTAAAGACATATAACGAACTGGTCGATAGTTGACAGTCTCGTTGAAGCCACCAATGAATATGAATCATAGAACTGATTGGAATAATGGTGCACCCATAAACAAGGAGCGATATGCTCAGGTCACGTGTAGTTCAATGTATTGTACATACTAAAACCGACCTGGTATCGTCCTACAAAGCAGATCAGTTGAACTAAGGTTCACTGATGATTTTAATACATGATCGGTAGAAGGCGTTAAGTCGGATATGACGATATCTGAATTATTCGCTTATCTAAGGATTATAGTAATCGGATGTCCGGCGGTTCGGGAGAACACGGTGATGCAAACCGGACATCGATCCGAAGAACACCAAAGCCACAAGTAAATGTGTATGGTGGGTCTTGGAAAATCTTCTAAGCAAACTTGCATCGACCGATTCATGATGGAATCAGAGTTTATCGCTTTATACAAAGCATGAAAGAAGTTGAGTAACTTCATGACTCCTTAGAGGACGTCCCTTATTGGGAGAAACCCGTGCCTTCATCAGTTATACACTGGCTAGCCGGTCGGCTTCAGGAAGGACACGGATGACGGCGTATGGACATATCTGTCAGGATCTGTCAGGAGACATAAGACTGTATGGCAGTTGATCATCACGGGTGTCACTTCCTTGTTTACTAACTAAGGGACTACCTGGAGATCAAATGTTCTGGCTGTCTAGGGGAATGGGCTTAAAATCCAAACAATATGAACCTTTGCGGTGGTAACCCAACCATACTGATTGGAGATCCCAAGAATTTGGTTCAATGGGAAAACTAAGCGGCAAAAGGTTCAGTTGAGCGCTTCGGTGGAAGCAAGAAGCACTTCGGATGATGATTTATGTATGGAAACATGAATCCAAAGTTGTTCCCGCGATAGACATTAAAGTGCTACCTGCATGGTGGGTAAATGTTAAGCTTCCAAACCTTTAACGATCCTCAAATGGTTGAGGTTAAGGTTGGGAAACTTTTAATGATTGCTAACACTTATGAAGTGGGGTATAGCAGGATACCTTGTAGGAGATCACCTATTTAAGTGCGAGGATGGCCGCCTCAAATGAACGCACTTAAGAATCCAAGTGTGTCCACGATCACAACGGACAAAAACGTAAGAAGGAAAACGGATAAGAAGAGTTATTGTGTTGATATCGTTGTCTTGGCTTACACTAAACACTGACGGTTCAAGACATCACGTTCACCGCGCAGTAAGTAAGTCCGATGGTATTCAACTAGGGAAGGTTCAAAGCGAAAGCTACCTCTCCTGATGCAATATCTTTTTGCTGAAAGATTGCTGAAATGTAGGCACCTTGTGTGTGCGCCACAATCTCTCTTTCATAGAGGGGATTGTTGGAAATTAGCCTTTGGCGGGGAGATGCGTCCACCCATATTTGATGAATTAAACACTAGTGTTCCGTATGTTGGAGACCTTGTCTCTTCGCACATGCATGATCTACAAAGTGAGTAGATGACCGTAGGGCCAAGAATCGTCAAATTTCGTTGAGAAATGAAAGAGATATTGGTCCACGAAGTAAGGTGTTTGAGGCATGGAAATGTGGTGTGGGACAAATCTACCACATCGGTGGGAATAGAAAGAATTGCTCTCTATATAAGTCTCTAATTGGTAAAGGGTTTGGGACCCCAAGGGCTATCTCATGTGTTTAAAGGAGGGAAGACCTAGATGTGCTTGGGTTCAAGGCTAAGCCCACACGCGCGTCGCCGCCGCCCGCCCATCCCGTCCGGTCCGGTCCGGTTCCGGGTTCCGGGTTCTCGGGCTGCGGGCTGTCTGATATTATCTTTTTGGATCCGAGAACTCTGTCAGATCTACAGTTTGATCCCTGAAGTTTCATATGTACAGTTTGGACTTGAATTCTTTCATATGTACAGCCCATTACTTGGGCAGTTGGGTAGCCTCTTTCAATGGCTATTAACAGCCATTACTTGGCTGTTTTAATGCCCTCCCTTAATGGCCATTACAACCTTGTTTGTGGCTGTTGGGCAACCCCTCTTCCTTGCTATATATTGAGCATTCTATGGCTCAATTCAGTGACGGGAAAGACAGCAATATAGCACCGGAAAACAGCTCAAAACAATGGTGAAAAACTACAAAAACAGTCACGAAAATCAGTGACCAAACCCTCTCATATACACAAGATATACACCACAGAGACACACTATATACACAGAGACAAAAGAGAAGAGTAAAGAGAAACTCTTCCTTCCTATTCCATATCTTCAGCAAGTCGATTCATATTTGTTTTCTTCGTCAGGCTCAACCTATTGGCTTTGTAGCGTTGAGATTAAAGTGTTGTTTTATCTTGGGAGACTATTGCCCGCTAACGTAAAAGCATATATACGGGGCAATCTTGTCTTAAGGATAGAGGGCTATCACTCGACTCAACACACAACGTTGTAACCATCCAGATTTAGTTGTTTCTTGATTTCCAAGTTATCAAGATTCAAGACACAACAAGCTTTTCATGCTTTGAAGACTGACCTATTTGTTCAACAAGATTCAATTTCTGAATATTGAATATTTGCTTATCCTTTCGAATACTTGTAATAGTTATTTACTTTCCGTACTGCTTTATAAAGTACATAGAGTACCAACAGATTTCTCTCTTGTTTCGGTTCTAGAGCATTTGAGCAGGAAGAAGATGAAATCGGGGCTGAATCGGAGCGGGTCAGGGAAGGTATTGAATAATTTGGGATTTTCCATTTAAATATGGGTATGAATGTAAATTTTGTAGACGGCATGAGTATATTTGTTCATAATCACTAACAGATGATAAAATTGACTAATAAAATAAAGTAGAGGAGTATTTTTGACCCTTTTCCTTTTTCATAATACAGATTACAGAGGTGTTTGAGTAATTTACTCTTTTTCAATTGATTATTGATGTCAAGAGTAGTTTAACAGTGAGCAAATGTACATATACTATTCATGAGGAATCAGGAGCATTTTCCGAATCTGATAACAAAACCAGCCAAATTTTGTGGTTCATAATTCACAAGCATTTATCTATCTTCTGTTTTCGACAAACTGTAGCTGAAAATGAATTTGAAATTCTTGCACAACAGGAAAATCAAATCTACTTCTATATAAGAAACTTCAAAAATTCAATTAAATGAAACAATCAGAGGAAGCTTCAAGGCTCATCCGTTTAATAATTTGATCGTCACGATAGCTTAGTGAATTGCCAGGCACCTAAGATGTCCTTGAAGAAGCACTTCAATCTATTCTGCACCACACATCAGAGATACCACAAATTAGTTAGAGTTTAAATTCTTTATACTGATAGTATTTTAGTTTTTTAACATCATCAGCTAAAAATTGACATACAACAACTAATTCATCGTATCAAGTTTGATATGGTATTCAAGAAAATAAAGTAGGAAACTTACTATATATAACAATTTACGTTGTACTGATAGTATAAAAATTCTTTATACTGTCAGTGTATACATAACTTAAATCCTAGCTAACAAGGAAAATCGCATTATCAAAATCTACATTAATAATAGCAAGACTCACACAAAAATGAGTTGCCTTCTTTTTTTCAGTCTTGTGTTCCAATGTGCTCATACCTCCATTGCTCATCTTTCCTACGAAACAAACGGGAAAATGACAATCTAATCCTTCTCGTCGATCTCCATTTCTGTACAAAGTTGTTACTCTTAATAACATTAGAACACAATATATACACACGAAAAGAAATAAAGAATTTCACTAGATCCCAGTGCTTTTAATTCAGTGTGATAGAATATTACCATATTTTGTATATATTTTATATTAGATAAACTTATATTCCAATTGTAATTAGGAAGATTTAGTTATCTAGTTTGTAATTATGTAACACTATATATTATACACAATGATCAATGAAAGGCAAGGAACATATTCCTACATGGTATCAGAAGCCAAACCCTAACTTCTTTTTCTCCCTAAACCGCCGCCCCTCCCCCCTCGAGAACCTTCTCCCTTCTTTCTTCGACTTTCCTCTCTTCCTCTTCAATTTTCAATGGCTGAACAACCTAAATTCCATCATGCTCTTGAACTTAACAACATCAAGAATTTTATTCCCATAACTCTTGAGATGGAAAATGTTCAATAATCATCTTGGGCGGAATTATTTAAGATTCATTATCGTGTATACAAAGTCATCGACCATATCATCCCTCCAAAATCAAAGCCCCTAGAAAGACCTGATGATTATGATGATGAACTTTGATCCCTCTTAGATGCGGTTGTCCTACAATGGATTTACGACACGATCTCGAACGATCTATTGCATACAATCATTGAAACCGATGCCTCTACATGACAAACGTGGGAGCGCTTGGAAAGTATTTTTCATGACAACAAGACACAATGTGCCTTGTATCTGGAAGATCAATTTTAGGCCATTCAGCAGGACGATTTTCCTATTGCGTCGGCCTATTGTCAAAAACTTAAGATGATTGCCGATCAACTCTCCAACGTCGGTGCACCGGTCACTAATCAACGATTGGTGATGCAAATTATTACAGGTTTGAATGAAAATTATGACGGCGTTGCTACCATCCTAAAAAAAAGCACACCATTGCCTCCATTCTATGAGGCTCGTTCGAGAAACATTCTTGAAGAAACCCAAAAAATAAAGCGGGTAACGACTAATGGCAGCACAGCCGACGCCGCCCTCATAGCCACCGGCGATAACTATGCTGACCTGAGAGGCTCGGCTCCCGCCCCATCCCACAGGCAAACCAACGATCCGACACGTGGCCCACGTTCCCGGAATAACAACAGAGGAAGAAATTCTGGGAACAGCCGCGACAATAGCGATGACAATAGCGGCAGCACCGGAAATAGTGGCAGCGGCGACATGAGACATCCTCCGCCGGCTGGCAGCCACCAACAGCGATAGCAACAGTGGCAGCAGCCTCCGTCGTGGGATGCCTACCCGTCATAGGCTACGTGGGCCCTATCGGCATGGGCTGCTCCACCCTGCCCTTACCCGACGTCCTCCTAGGCCCAACCTTCGGCCCGACAAGCCAGTCCGGCATCCTTGGCGCACGTCCAGAGTAGGCATATAGTGAACAGATTTCTCCTCCTTCAACCTACGCACCGACGGATGTTGAGGCAGCTATGAACACGATGTCTCTCAACGTTCCTGACAACAATTGGTACATGGACACTGGTGCCACATCTCATATGACGGCATCCCAATGTACTCTCTCATCTTATTTCAATATGAGCAATTTACACTGTAATATTATTATTGGTAGTGCACAAGGTATTCTCATTTGAGGTTATGGACAATCATCTCTTTCCCCACCACACCCCCCGTTAGCCTTAAAAATGTCCTCCATGCCCCGAAACTTATCAAAATCTGATCTATGTGCGTCGTTTCACAACCGACAATAATGTTTCCCTTAAATTTGACCCTTTTGATTTTTCTATGAAGGACCTTATGACATAGATGCGAATACTGAGATGTGATAGCACCGGGGACCTTTATTCTATCACCATCTCCGTCAGCCATCCAGCCTCCTCTCCATCAACCTTTGCAGCAATTTTGTCTTCTTTATGATATAATAGATTAGGCCATGCAGGAGACTCTGTTTTACGCTCCCTTAGCAAAAATAAATTTATTTCTTACAAATGTCTTGTGAATCTTGTATTTTTGGAAAACATGTCAAGTTGCCATTTTATTCTTCATCCACTTGTACTTTAATACCGTTTGATATAATACACAGTGATTTGTGGATTTTTTCTATCTTAAGCACGGCCGGACATCGATATTATATGTTATTTTTAGATGATTATTCAAACTTTCTATGGATATTTTCCATTGGTAATAATTCCCAAGTCTATTCTATTTTTTGTCATTCAGCATTTTCATTAAGACGCAATTTGAAGAATATTAAATGTTTCCAATGTGACAATGGGAGGAAATTCGATAATAATCAGTTCAAACTTTTCTGCACCCAACACGACCTTGTTTTTTATTTTTCATATCCTCACACCTCTCCATAAAATGGTAAAGTCGAACGAAAAATTCGAACCATAAACAACTTAGTTCGTGCCCTCCTTGCTCACACCTCTATCCCCTATTTTTGCTATTATACTCTATTAATGACAACCTATCTCTTGAACATTCTCCCAAACAAGTCTCTCAAACACAAGTCTCCCACTTAAGTTCTCTATCTTTAAGATCCTTCCTATAAGCATTTATGAACTTTTGGATGTTTATGCTACCCCCTCCATCCCTCCACACAAATCAACAAACTGCAACCACGGTCATCCCCGTGCATTTTTATTGGCTAACCCCCCAAATCATCGATGTTACAATTGTTACGACTTGTCAAATAGAAAAATAATCATTTTTCGGCATGTCATATTCGATGAGTCCCAATTCCCCTTTTCCAAACTCAATTCTCCATCCCCAAATTCCTAAATGATGGCCTAAATCCCATTCTAATTCATCACTTGCAAAACTAGTCCTCACCGACATCAGCAGCTGTCCCCACCACTACCGTCCCGAGGCGGGCAGTCCACCCAGCCTCGCAACGGGAGCCTCAGAACAGCCCATTACGGGCTTCCGTCTCCGCTGTCTCTCGGCCAGCCCCATCTCCTCTCTCCATGACGCCACTACCTCTTCTCGGCTCCACCTCCTACTCCCGGTAGTCCACCCAGTCCCGCACTTCTTGGCCACCCCATCCCAATCCTGTCCAACCTCCCATGGTACACCCACATACAATGGAAACCCATGCTATGCACAACATTTCCAAACCCAAATGACTATTTAACTTGTCCATTTTGGTTGCCCCTTCCCCTGTTCCTCATAATCCGAAAGATGCCTTATCCGATCCTAATTGAAAAAATGCATGATTGACGAATATAATGATCTTATTGAAAATAAGATGTGAGATCTAGTACCTCATCCTCCTGATGCTAATATTATTCGTTCTATGTAGATTTTTTAACATAAAAAGAATTTTGATGGTTCTTTTGAGAGGCACAAGGCCTGTCTTGTAGGTGATGGCAGGTCTCAACAGGTGAGAGTGGATTGTGATGAAACTTTCATCCCGGTGGTGAATCCAGCGACTATTCGGACCGTTCTCAGTATTGCTTTATCAAATCTTGGCCTATTCATCAGCTTGACGTCAAAAATGCTTTCTTGTATGGAGACCTTCATGAAACCGTATATATGCATCAGCATATGAGATTCAGGAATCTGATTCATCTAGATTATGTGTGTCTTCTGAAGAAATCACTCATGGACTGAAACATGCTCCTCGTGCGTGGTAGCAACGGTTTGCTGATTTTGTATCCTCTATCGGGTTTTCACATAGCAAATCTGATAATTCACTATTCATCTATAGCATGGGTAATGACATGGCATACATCCTACTATATGTTGATGATATCATCCTCACCACATCTTCTAACGCACTTCGTCGATCCCTTATGTCACTCCTTGCCTCTGAGTTTGCTATGAAGGATTTGGGCCATCTAAGCTAGTTTTTGGGCATTGCTATTACGAGACATGCAAGTGGTTTATTTCTTTGTCAAAGGAAGTATGCTGAAGAGATCCTTGGCCGAACATACATGACGTCTTACAAACCGGCCCACACACCGGTGGATACTAATTCCAAACTTAGTGCCTCTTCGGGTTCTCTGTATGCCGATCCGAATAACTATCGAAGTTTAGTAGGAGCATTGCATTATCTCACTTTCACGAGACCAAATATATCCTATGACGTGTAGTAAATATTCTTACATATGCACAGCCCGACGGATGAACATATGAATGCCCTCAAACGTATTGCGATATGTACAAGGTATTCTTCATTTTGGCTTACACATTTACAAGTCGTCACTCTCTGGTCTCACACCTTATTCTAATACTGACTGGGGTGGATGTCCTGACACTCATCGATCCACATCGGGTTACTGTGTGTTCCTCGGAGATAACTTGCTTTCTTGGTCTTCTAAAAGACAACCTAATCTGTCTCGATCCAGTGCCGAAGCTGAGTACAGAGGTGTAGCGAATGTTGTTTCTGAGTCTTGTTGGATACGCAACCTTCTACTTGAGCTTCACTGCCCAATCCATAAGGCTACAATGGTTTACTGTGATAATGTAAGTGCGATATATCTTTCCGGCAATCCCGTTCAACATCAGCGCACTAAACACATTGAAATGGATACTCACTTTGTACATGAGAAAGTTGCTCGTGGACAAGTTCGTGTTCTTCATGTTCCTTCCCGATATCAGATTGCTGACATATTCATTAAAGGACTTTCGTGCATACTCCTTGATGATTTCCGAGTCAGTCTCAGCATACGAGAATCTCCCGCTTCAACTGCGGGGGTGTGATAGAATATTACCATATCGTGTATACTACCATTGATAGAATATTGCCATATTTTGTATATCTTTTATATTAGGTAAATTTATATTCCAATTGTAATTAAGAAGATTTAGTTACCTAGTTTGTCATTATGTAACACTATATATTGTACACAATGATCAATGAAAGACAAAGAACATATTCCTACACGATATAAAAGCATAACTCATGATATGTGAATTAGTAGTAAATAATTAGTTCAAATACTACGGGTGGCGGAGCCGCCCTTATCCACAAATAGAGCTACTAATAAGTTAAGTAAAGGCGGTTGAGAGTGGAAGGAGTTAACCTCTCCGTCTCCATGTGAAAAAAATATAGTAACGGACAAGGAGTAGCTACATAGGTACCAATAAGGGTGCAAATCTAGTATAGCACTGCTAACATGACGGTCAGATCTGGCCAAAGAAGGTGATAGCCTTGTAGATTTATTTCCATGGTTCTGTCCTTCCCATTAAAATATGGCGTGTTCGAATTCTGATTGCTTTTACGCAAGAAATGTGGACTACTTTATCTTCTTTGTGTGTTTAATTCTTTATATTTTCTCCCTAGTGAAAAATCAAGTTCCATCACTAAATCCTAGTATGGACAAAAGCCTGTGAATATTTACGTAGAGAAGGATAGAGAGATGAATCCATTATCCACCGAATTCTGCACCATGCACCATTGGGGCGCGGAGATTTCTTGTAAAAATGAAAGAAAATAAAGAAATAAGCAATTCACAACCATTTTGATTGAATGCTATGAATTACCTTTTCTTTTTGGTTTGTTGAATTGTGAGACTTCCATGATAGTTGTTGATAATTGCCATGCCTCAACTCATGTGCATACGCTAGAAGTTGTGCTCGACGATCATAGCCTCTCTTTCTTGCAATGTTAAGCCTTATTGTAAATGGATTTGGATGAGTTCTTTTCTTGAAGGGGATTAGATCTATGTTGTGAATAATCTTTGGTTGATGAAGATTCAACATAGACACTGATTATAACTGCTCCTTCCCCTTTCATTTTCATGTTAAAAATACAGCTTATTCTTCTATCAATTGGCCTTTGGAATGGTAATTTATCATTTCATTAACTTGTCACTATTGTTACATGCCATATTGTTTGCAAGGTGAATTTGTAGTTCTGATTAAAGAAACTAATTTTGCGAGGTTTCAGTTATATTTTTGGGGGTCTTTGGCCGATGAAAACTGAGAATTAGTTTGGGAACTAATTCTTATGTGACAATTAGATCCTTATATATATGACCTTCTAGCAAATCCTGTCTAATTGGATCTTTTTCACTAATCTATTGATCAATATGGAAAAAGTAAAACGTAATTTATGTTCCATTTACTGTTTTATTTTATTTGGATTCGGCTCCACTCTGCTACACGTTTTCTCCTTTTCTTCAAGTGCGCATTTAGATGAATGACATGCGTTTTATTTAATTTTTAAAAATTTAAATTATAATATATTAACAGGTTCGTATCTTAATCATAGTTAAATATCTCTCTAAAGAGATTTGGAAAACACCCACCAACATATCTGAAAGTGTGCCATTTAACCTTAAAATACTAGTTAGGAGACTATCATCGGGATTCCTCACGAAGAGAATGAATTTGCTTAATATTTTCTTTGTAAAGTTAATTTTAGCCGTCATGTGGAAAGCTATATCTTTTTCTATACCCATAATGATGTATTTATACTAGGGGTGGCCAGTGGGCCGGGCTCGGATCTGGCGGGGTCGGGGTCGGGGCGGGACGGGAGAGAAGGGGTCGGGGTCGGGTCTGGCGGGGTCGGGTCTGGCGGGACTTGCTCCAGTCCCGTCCCGATCCAGATCCCGTCGGTATCGGGTCGGGGCGGGGTCGGGCTCGGGGCGGGGTCCGGCTGGTTTTCCTTTTTTTTTTTTTAATAACATATGTATAAAAAAAACTCAATAAACAAAACAAGATAGTGTAATAAAAACATCCCAATGCTGTTTTTGTGTCTCTTATATTATTTAATAGACATATGATTTTTTTGTAATACAAATACAATTGTCTAAAATCTAAATTGCAACTTTGTGGTGTTGTCCAAAAGTTGCAAATTACATAATAAAATTGCAATTAAAAAAATTACATTCTCAAAAAAACCTGTTCTAATTGCTTGATGATTTCCTGTGGTTCTTCGGTTGGAATTGGTATTTGTTGGTCAAATTGATCCGGGACAGTATCAGTATGTGAACCTTGTCCCGATGGAGCGGGCGTTTGCGCACCCCGTTTTGAAGCCTGGTATTGGGCATACCTAGCTGGATGAGAACTTACTACGTGTCTAATTAAACCCCCCGTCCCACCGTGACCTTTTCCAGTTTTAAATTTTAAAACACTTTTACAAATTTTACATATAGCTACTTGATTCTCTACGTCTCTATCAAAAAATGTCCATGCATCTGATTTTAGTGGTCGTTTTGCTGGACCTCGTCTCATACTAGGGGGAATATGAGGTATTTCAGTTGAAGGTGCACTAGTGGGTGTGTTGTCATCAACATTAGTGGGTGTATTATCTAGATCATCGTCTAAATTAAAGTCTTCTTGAGTTCCGAGAAAATAGCTCCTAGTCTAAATCTAATGGTATTGTAGGAAAATGTTGAGTATCAACAAAATCATCATGTGTAGGAATAAGATGACTAGAAGAAGTACCATTGCCCCTGGTTGCCCCTACATTTATACAATATAGAGAGTTTTAGGAGGACAAATTAATGACTAACCGACTAATTAGTATCCGTTCTAGGTAGATCCGACCAATATTTATTTTCAACAAAAGAATTATGGAGTGTTTGTTATGGTAACATGAAATTCTTGTGCTAAAGAGTATTTCTTGTTCTCTCTGTGAAATTTCTGGAAAAATATTCTACTTTTGAAGTTACAAATATTAAAGAAGTAAAATAATGGAAGCTCAAATTTTTAGTAGAAATAAGAAATTACATAGCAAACAAATTGCTAGTGAAATCTTGCACATTACCAAGTCAAGGTCGGCTGCTTCACGCGAATATTCATTTTCAAGCCATCATTTAGATTTTATTTCTATTTTAAGTGTTATTTAAATATAATTTTTTAAATTAAACAAAAATATTAGATTATCGTCTAACATCTATAAAATTTAAATTGTGATATGACATTTTCATAAAATTTCAGTTTGCTTGAAAGGAATCTTTAGATCATAATCTAAAAGGTCCATAAATTACAAAATAAAAAAAAATCATTTATTAACACGATTATCCATAAAAACAACAATCAACGAACATTTATGGTGAAGATGACGATACTATAACCAAGAGATTTCAAATTCAATTGTATCATATAGTGGACTTATGTTCAACTTTTTTATGTGGATAAAATTTATAAATAGTAACTTTTCAATTCTTTAATTAAAAAATAATCATTGTCATGGAGTATCAATTTCATATGCATAAAAAAAAGTGGAAGTCGCTATATGTGAGGTCCAGTAGCACAAGTGGAGGATATTTTTTTTGGAGTTTCACTCATATAAAGATACAAAGCTAAAAAGTGGCTAGGCAACGCTATTACTACTTTTATGTTGATACCAAATCGAACATTGAAGGCCCAAAAAAGTATTTAAAATGATGGGCTTATCGAAAAACTAGCCTAATGTGCAACAATGGCTTCTTCTTGTTCAAGGAAGTTGCTTCTACTTCGAAAACCACTATGCAGAGCTCTCAAACCTAATTCCTCTTCAACGATCCAAAGATCATTTCTTTCTACTTCCACTCATAAATATCTTCTAGAACCTTCGGATACTATTTCCAGTTCGTTACTCTCAGAACTTTCTAGAAGCTATTGTTCCCCATCGTCACCTCTCCAAGATCCTTCTGCTATAGATAACCGGTAGGTTTGATGTAGTAACACTTTTTAGTTCGATTACTTGCTTCTAACATCCAAGTTTGGGAATGTTTTGTTGATTTTGCTGAGTAATTGTAGTGATCATAGAATTTGTTTGAATAATTCGAGAACCGAAATTGAGTATTTATAACTATGATTTCTTAATTTTCAATTTGTTTGAAACTAGTTTGATCTTAATGTTTTTTCGTTGCAAAGTTTGACATACCTTAGGATGTTATTAGACTTGAATGTTAGAATCGGAGCAGGTGCATTTGGTATGGAGGAAAACGTTTTCCATGGAAAATATTGTCTTTCTGGTGTTCTGTTAGAGAGATGCATCACATATTGTAAGTGTACAAGGTGTAGGATAGAGTATGAGGGTAATGCTTTGGTGATATTATGGGTAGTAAAGGTCAATAACCTATGTCTAAACATTTTTTGAAATAAGTGAGATTGAATAAGAGTTAGGATTTTTAAATGAAATTGTTTTCTGCCTATAAGTGGCATAAATCAGTTTTCCAATTTTCGTGGAAAACAACTTCATTGAGGGAAGAAGGTCTTTTTGATTTCCCTCCCTCCGCCTCCTTTATTTAATTGCTAATCATCATTTTACTTTTTTTAAAATGCATGAAAATTAAATTGGGAAAGATTGAAATTTTGATGGTACACCTCTTTTCTAAGTGTTAAAAGGAAGAGTAGCATTAAATCATTTGGACTATGGATTATTGGCCGATGAATTTATATAGTAATTTACCGGAAATAGCCTCTCTACCTCCCAAGGTAGGGTAAGGTATGCGTACATTCTACTCTCCCCGGACCCCACTTTGTGGGATTTCACTGGGTATGTTGTTGTTGTTGTTGTTGAATTTATATAATAATTTATTGCTAAAACTCCCATCTTGCTGCATGTCAATTAGTTCCAAATAATCAGTGCTTGGTATTTAGTTTTGTGTCTTAATTACAGTAACATTTATTCTCACTTTAGAAACTAACTTTGTTCTATTCCTTCCCCCCTCCTCTGTGTGTGTGTTTTGGTCTCTCTGAAAAATCTACAGAGGAGGTTGTTTTCTGTAAGTTATTCTTAGTATGTCCTTCCATAGTTGGAATTTTATTGATGTAGAGGAAAATGTGTTTGTATCTTCATACTAAATTTATAAATCAACAGTTTTCTGCTGCCGGAAGATGAGTATCACAGGCTTGCTAATGCCACTATCCATGACTTGCAAGATAAGTTGGAGGTATCCTGATGCATTTTGAATACTTAGTTTAACTTCATTTGTATCTAAATTTTAGTTAGACTTTCCCGTATATGTACCTATATCTTAGCGGTTGCACTGTGATAATGTGGTTGCTGATGTTTATTAGTCAGTCTAAAATATTTGTGTTTTTTTGTCATATAGGATCTTCTTTTTCGTTTCCAAAAGTTTAGATAAAGCTTCGTATGTAAGTGGACAAGAGTAGAGGGGCGGACGGACCCATTATTCATTGAGTTTGAACCTTGCGCTAATGGCTCTCGGGGATTCATCGGTTATAAAAAAAATTACATGGACCTATAAAACAAGATTGATTTTTGTGAGTGGTAGGCGTACATTTGAAAGCTTTAATCAGTTAATTAGGCCATCAACTGGCGTTCTGAAACATCCACATGCAAATATACTTTTAAGAGAGTGTTAAGGAACAAATCTGATGTGGGGCCTGGGCCAGCATTTCAAACCTACATTTTGGTTTTTCTGGTGGTTGTATTTTTGCCTCAAACTTGGGTTTTAATACATTTTAGATCATTATGTACTGTGATTTGACATTATATCTTCTTTTTTGTTTCTGAAAGTTTAGATAGTATCAGGATTAATTCATTTTAAGTACATGCGTTCTCCAAACTTAAAAGTATGATGAACTTTTAGGTACCGTGGGTGAGGCCAGAAGTTGCATCTTATCTCTTGTGCAAGGCCTGTTTATCAATAGGCAATGCTTAAATTGACTTTGAGAAGCCTAAACAAAGGAAAGCTGAGGTTATATTTTGATAAGATGCTTCTAACATTGAAATCCATCGGCATTAAGTTGATGATGTGAACCCCAGCCTTGGAGTGTAAATCAGAGTGGACTCCACTGATATGTGAACTCTTTATGTATGTCATTTGGATCGAATTTCCCAAGTGGTTGCATGAAGATGCCCTACATTTTGTCAGGGAGTTGAAGAACATGTTACTCCAAACAAGGGTTATGCATCAAATGTTCATATCCATGGAGGGACTATGGCCCCATTCAGCCCCACTTCCGTCCTTGTTAAAATAATTTATCAATCTGCTGATGTCAAAATTGAGTTGAGGTTGTATTGTACATATGATTAGCATTCTGCATTATTTGATTGTTTTTAACAGTTATATCTTTTCCTATATGACAGGAATATGGGGACTCAGTTGACATTGATGGTTTCGATGTGGATTATGGGGTGAGAAGGATAAAATTCATTTAAATGTATTTCTCTCACGTCCTGCATTTGTCCTGATATTCTGGATTCTGTTCTCAGAATGAGGTTTTAACACTGAAGCTTGGGAGCTTGGGAACCTATGTGATAAACAAACAGACGCCCAATAGGCAGATTTGGATGTCTTCACCAGTGAGGTACCTGTGCCTCTCTCTCTCTCTATTTCATTTCTGATGTGCCTTGATTTGTCTTTTTATTTCCAATTATGCTTGGTGTGGACCATATCAAAAATCAACCTGCTCCCACAAAGCACTCTGCAAATACATCCCCTGTGCCATCTCCATCTATAATCTTTGCATTCTCATTTTGTCAACTTGGAATTTTTTTGGTACTTTCTATAGCGTGTTATATAAGATTGTAACATGCTTAGACAGATTCAAAGGCAATACTAAAGAAACAACTATGAGGAGTAATATTTACACGGATTATTTAGAGCAGTAAGCAATTGTTATTGTAACAGTGTATGTGTCTTAGGAGTATGTATAGGCTCTTGTTGAAAGTGTGTAGGGATCTGATTC
Source organism: Anisodus tanguticus (assembly GCA_034509755.1). Lineage (NCBI taxonomy): Eukaryota > Viridiplantae > Streptophyta > Magnoliopsida > Solanales > Solanaceae > Anisodus > Anisodus tanguticus. Next base: position 17,810,848 of record CM067551.1, on the reverse strand, counting down.
CCAGTGTTCCACATTCCTCGTTAAAGAATGCATATTGCGGTAGTATCAGTTGTAAAACTAATACTTGTTTGCCTGGAAAGAATGATAGAATTACCTAACATTACTTCTTACCAAAATTCGAGAACTGCCTAATATTTTTTTTGCATAAAATAGCTTTAAGGTATGATGCTCAAACAGTATGTTGATTGCATCTAACTATCACACTCTCTTAGCCAAACAGTTCTAGAACTGAATTCTTATGGAGAAATACAAAATCTTTTGTCTTACTTTTTAGAAACTGAACTAGAATCTTAACTAGAGAATTAGGGTAGAAGGTTAGTAGTAGATGCGTGTTGTCGTCTGGGAGAAAGGGGGGGAGCCTCTCCTCTTTTCCTTTTAGTAGTAGTATTCAGTTATTGCGTAGTCTCTTATTCTTTGATGAATTGCTGCATTTATTTTGTTTCTTGCTATTTTGCTATCTCTTTTCTTGCAATCCTGCGTCAAATACTTTTCTTTTGAGCCGAGGGTCTACCAGAAACAGCCTCTCTACCTCACATAGGTAGGGTAAAGGTCTGCATACATCCTACCCTCCCCAGACTCCACTTGTGGGATTACACTGAGTATGTTGTTGTTGAACTAAACTTGACTGGTTCTGCTGGTTTCACCAATGGAGCAACTTGTCCATTGTGAATTCCTCCATTGGTACTTAAACTTGTATCCAACTAAACCCTGTATTAAGTAGAAAACTGCATACTTCTGCTCTCTTTTTGGTGTAAAGAGGAATTTGTAAATGAAGCTGAAACTATGCTTAGCCTCTTAGAATCCCTGTAAATATCGGGAAGGGATTTTTCACTACAGCACTTTCTTAGTGCTAGATTTATAATACAGTTACCTTTCTCTCAAAATAAAACTACCCAGTGTGCTCATTTGAATCTGATTACCCAATTTAGCATTCCTTACAACATCCAGGCTTAAGATCACTCCCTTTGAAGTTTTATGATCTTATATTATCATTTTCCCTTTAATTTTCCAGTTTTCTACTTGTGCCAAAAACACCAATTAGTTGCAAGCAGTTGACTCTTTCATGTAAAGCTTGACCTCTTCCAGAGTCTTTAACTGATACTATTTGAAGTAAGATCAAAGTGCTTATATTTTGATGAGGCCATTATTAATTACCACGTTTCCCTGTTTGGTCAACCAAAAGTAGAACTAGACAGTGGGTTCTAGCAGATGGAAGAAGAGTGAAGGGTTCATTTGGTACTCCTCTTTGTAAAAAGCTGATAAAATAAATCTTCACTATCTCTATATTTTTCATTTCTTTTTATCATTCTAATTCAGAAGTAGAAAGTAAACAGAAGTTCTCTTTGAAAAGTTAAATGTACCATCAAATGTCTGCTGCATCTCCGAAAGAACAAGTTTAGTTGCAACTGGATTCCAGAGATTTATTTTCTAGTTTCTCCATGTTTCTAGCAGTATCACTTAAATGTATCGTGATTGTTTAATTTCGTTTAGTTTTTGTAATATCATTGTATGACCATTTGGTCCTGTTTTCTGTTGAGTTTGTATTTTCGGATATGCACTCATCTCTTTACATTGTGTTCTTCACGAAACATTTTTGTTGCAGTGGTCCATCAAGGTTTGACTGGGATCAGAACTCTAAAGGTTGGGTCTATAGGCGAACCAAAGCAAACCTGGTAAAGGTTTTGGAAGAAGAATTAGAAAAACTCTGCGGAAGTGCCATTGATCTTTCTTGAGTTATAGCGGATCTTTGATGTTTAATGTACCATTTCTACTAGGATTTACATGTCTGTAATAGTGAGCTCTTTTTCCTATACTGTTGGCTTCTCCAATCATCCATTTTGTAAGTTGTAGATCTTTACTTCTTAAGAATTATATTACATATTGGAGCCTTCTGGTATTAACTTACTATTGCTGATCAGCTAGTCTCCTAGGGAAATTTGAGTGTAGATTTGTTGTTTTATTGGTGATAGGTTGCAGTGTTTCTGTAAGAATATTTATAAATAAGAGAGAAGGGTTAAGCATTCTCATAGACAAGAAAAGGTACTACTGTGGTCGACTGGTTGGTGTTTGAAGCTCAATGGTAAACATGCTCTTTGGAGATAGGATTAATAATTTGAATTGGGGCATTATGGATCTAAATTTCAAAGGAGGTAATCGTGAAAAATTCTCTCATCGAATAAGTTCACGAAATGATAAATGTTGTAAACTGATAGGACTATCTCTCTCAAAATTAAGTCCTTCCAACAAATAAATGAAAAAGAATTTTAATAAATGAAGCGAAAATGACAATCAAATTCTCAAATAAACCCAATTTAAAGAGTTTCTGAAAGGAGTCACAAATTTTTATATGCTTTTGTCACTTTATGTTTAAAGAGACGGAACTTGCTCTGAATTACATATTTGATTATTTTTTTTGTTGTCGTACCCACGTCATGGAGTACTCTATGTTGAAAGGTAAGTGGCGATTGGGTGTTCCAAGAGTAGTTACTCGAGTTCCGCACTTGTGGCTTGTATTTTGTTGGTTCATTGAAACAAATTAGGATATGAGGCAGCATTGAAGCAATAACGTTGTTTTGTCCATTTAAGCGGATCAAATATTACTTTTTGTGAAGTGAGGTGTAAAGAGTTTAGTTCTTTTTTTCAATAACATATGTTGTATAGACTATTCGAGGGGTTGTTGAAGGATCTACATCTAAAGGTATGTTAAGCAAATCATTCTTTCTTTTGGCATGTTCCATGTAACGAAACGTAAACGTAATATTGTTCCATAAATTATTCTGCTCATAGTAGCCGAGGATGTTCCTGTTATTGATTCCTATGTTAAAAAAAAGCATGTCTAAATATGTTCCTAAATCCTTATTGGGGTATATGGGAAAGATGCTAATATTCCCAATGTTAGCCGAATGTACAAGGATATTATGCCATCCGATGAGTTCAAAATGTTTTATTGTCGTTCGTGCATTTGCATTATATTCATGTATTACCCTGGACCCACATGTGTTATATACACTACTATATGGTACACATTATATATATGTAGGGGATGGGAAAAGGGAATGACGTTATATACGCAACACCACCTGTAGCTGATATATACTATCACGAAAAGGAAGATGCCCAATGAGGCCAAAATGATACAATGCCCACAGAGGCCGAAATGAAATGATGCCCACAGAGGCTGTTATGGGAAGAAAGATGCCCGATGAAGCCAATATATACATATATATATATATATATATATATACATATATATACATATATATACATATACATATATATACATATATATACATACATATATATACATATATATACATACATATATATACATATATATACATACATATACATACATATATATACATACATATACATACATATATATACATACATATACATACATATATATACATACATATACATACATATATATACATACATATACATACATATATATACATACATATACATACATATATATACATACATATACATACATATATATACATACATATACATACATATATATACATACATATATATACATATATATACATATATATATACATTTACCGCATTTGCATTGTGCATGACATTTAGGCATATTATAGGCTTTCACTAGTCGGTCGGTTCTATCCTGGTTCTATCGGCTATTTCGTCGTCGATCGATTTTTCGTACAATTTGTTTTCGTTCTCTACGATGTTGTCATTGTTTCTATCGGTTGTTTCTGTCTCAGTTTATGTTTAAATCTCTATTATGTTATTTTTCATGCCTGACATACTCAGTACATCAGTCGTACTAACGTCCCTTTTGTCGGGGGACGCTGTGTTTCATGCATGCAGGATCAGGTAAACAGGTGACGGTTCACACTAGTAGGTCGCTGGTTCAGCCGATATTGGAGCGCTCTACTTGTTTCAGAGTTGCGGTCTGGTCGTGATATGATATTCTTGCATATGCATATGGGTATGGCGGGGCCCTGTCCCGACCTTGTGATGTACGTATTCTTTAGAGGCTTGTAGACAGTTGTCCTGTGTATAGTAGTCATGTATGGCCACGTCGGCCTTGGTGTGTGTAGCAGCTGATACTTGGTGACAATCCTTGTGGCCGTGATTGATTACGGTTAACTGATAAATATGTGAAGAGTGGTGCCCGACAGGTAGGGTCGGGTGCCCGTCATGGCCCTCCGTTTTGGGTTGTGACAAACTTGGTATCAGAGCAGTCTGTCCTAGGGAGTCTACAAGCCGTGTCTAGTAGAGTCTTGTTTATGGGTGTGTTGCGCACCACACTTATAAACAGGAGGCTGCAAGGCATTTAGGGATGATTTCCATTCTTTCATATCATAGATTGTGCAGTAGATCTGAGTCTTAAGAATCGAGTTTAACTCGTGCCTGATACGGTTTTAGTAATGCCGGTTACTAAAAAGACTTCGGTTAGTTCATAGTGGTAGCCAGTAAATAAGTGATTTCTACCAGACGATTGATACGCCAGAAGGGTAGTATTATGTTCAAAATTTGAGATTGTGAGGAATTGTCTCACTCGTATACAGAAGAGATAATGCAAGTCTGGAAAGCAAAATGTCTACTTTTGGAGACAGAGAAAAAAAGAGTAAAGTAAAGGAAGTACTAAGCACCTGAACGCAAAAGATTGTAAGGATTCTCTTTGTAGACCTTATTGTGTTTATGATCACAACAATGCCTTCTTCCAGTAGGATTATGATTAACAGGGAGATTGAAGTTGGATTGAGTGTAAATATGAGCAATATGTTCTTTATTGAGACAGATCCGTCAGAGGATATGAGTAAGTTGCTTTCCCAGGTATTGATGAATCTAGTAGTACCAGGGGAGTTGAGGGAAGCTCTCGTACCATTAGTCCTACCACCGGCTCCGTCTGATTAGGGTGTAAGGAGACCGGTGTAGGTATTGAATCAATTGGTTGCTTTCCCAGGCACGACTTCGTCCTAGATTATCTGATAGAGATAGGCCCTTGAGGGGTCAAGGAGCTTATAACCTAAGGAGGTTATTAGTCAGGGGTCGCCGATATTTAAAGGGTTCAAAGGTGCCAATATCTTAGGATCAAAGTGGTAAAGGTTGAGTGAGACCACCCCGACCGTCTTGTAGCCAGTATGGTCGAGCGCATGCCGGATTATGCCGCATAGGTACAAGGGGTTGGTTTAGTGTGGCAGCCATGGCCACAACGTTCCGAAGTGCCCTAAGTTGATACGTAAAAGTAAGGACATGATGGATATGAGTTGTACAAATGAAAAGCAGAAGACATCATTGGAAGGTTTAGCAGGTTATGAAAATCTACACGTTTTACAATGATTTTTGCTAATCATAATATGGGAATATGTTGTGTACGTGCGACCTAAATTGTGATGTCTTATCTAGAATAGATTGGGAATTGTCCAAGGGCATCATTAACGAGAACGGATTGCCATAATAGAATCATCTGAAGAGTGACCCTCAGTAAATTTAAGAAGATCACATAAAGTGACGTACCCAGAATAGTGAGCCCAAGTCATAAATAAGGATCGAGTTATCCACGGTAGTAGAAGGGGACATAAGCCTTTCGTCCGTGTGTAAAGGGCCATACCGTATATTATTGAGAATTACATGTATCAATGCTAATAATCTAGGGTATGCTTTAGGAATTGGATGGGTAAGGTCTTCGACTTCATTGTGTAGCATGTTCCAATTCTAAATAACCTCTGGATAACAATAGTTTGTCAGGGGCAATTGAGGATGAAAACTATGGGACAATCGAAGAATGGTCGTAAGGAATATGAAAATAGTTAATAAGTATGAATGGAATGGTGTGATGAAATGATGCTGAACGTAGGAAGAAGAATTCTGTTTTTCCGTTTGTGTGTAGTCTCAACAAGTGAGCCAAATGCTTCTTTATATAGTGCATGGAGGGGACTCATCAACTACTCACATAATTGCTGTTACTGGCCATGTAATGGTAATTAATGAGTAGTAATTCAGCCAAATGAATGATTGAATTAATGTGCAACGGATTAGACCATTAGTGAGAGTTATTCAGCCAAGTAATGGCTGAATTGATGTGCATATTAATGGAGGTTAACGTTCCAAAACCAACAACAAAAGCACAAGTCGAATAAGCCCACGACCCGAGCCCGGACCGGACGAGCGGCGGCGGCGCGCATGGGCTTAGCCTCAAACCAAAGCATATCTAGGTCCTCCCTCCTTCAAACACACGGGTTACCCCTTGGGGTCCCAAGCCCTTAGCCATTTTTGAGACTTATAAACTAAACAAATCTTCCTTCCCCCACCGATGAGGGATAATGGTCTCTACCACATTTTCATGCTTCAAATACCTCACTTCGTGGACCAATATCTCTTTCATTTCTCAACGAAATTTGACGATCCTGTTGAAAATTAGCCTTTGGCGGGAGTTGCGACCGACCAACTTTAACGGCTTAAACACTAGTGTTACGCATGTTGGAGAATTCGGTTCTTCATACGTGCATGTTTTAATAAGTACGTAGATAACCGTAGGACCAAGAATCGTCAAATTTCATTGAGAAATGAAAGAGATATTGGTTCACGAAGTAAGGTATTTGAAGCATGGAAAAGTGTGGTGTGTGATCAATTCTCCCTCATCGGTAGAGGAAGAAAGAATTGTTGTGTATATAAGACTCGAAATTGGTTTGGGGTTTGGGACCCCAAGGGGTATCCCATGTGTTTAAAGGAGGGAGGACCTAGATGTGCTTCGGTTCGAGGAAAGCCCACACGCCCGCCGCCGCCGCCCGCCTGTCCGGTCTGGTTCGGTTCCGGTTCCGGGTTCACGGGTTCACGGATTCACGGGTCACGGGTCACGGGTCACGGGTCACGGGTCACGGGCTCTGTTATGGAGGCAGTTAAACAACCCCTCCCTCACCTATATAAACACCCCCTTACACTATTGTTGAACACACTTACAATACACGAAAAGACACAACCAGAAAATCAATTCTTTCTACAACTTCCAAGCATCATTTCGTTACTCAATATTCTTCACGGTAGCTCTTGAGTTTCCTTTGCTCAATTGTTCCATTGCTATTTTATCTTAGGAGACGAATTGTCCAGGACGTATAAAGGATACGTACGGGGCAATATTGTCTTAAGGACAGAGTGCCACACTCGACTCAGCAAACAAAAACAGTTTCCAGTTTTTCTTGTTCAACATCCTTGTAATTTTCAGTTTTCAAGTTGAATTGTAATTTCAATTCTTATATTAGCAGTTACTATAATTTTCGTTTTTCCTGCATTCCTTGTAAACCAACAATCTTAAGACAATATTTGCTTACGGTAACTGCAATAACATGGCTGGAAATATGACTGATGTTGCTGCTACTGCTGATGCCTCTCGAGGCAACGTTGCTTTGCCTTCCCGCTATCGCCGCATCGCTGGCCAAGGCAGTAAAACTGCTGCCTTCACTGCTGCCTTCACTGCTGCTGTTGCTACCACTGTTCAAGGCAGTAACACCGCTGCCTTCCCGACTGCTGGTGCTACACCTTCTTCCTCACACCACCATGATCGCCCTGAAAAATTCATGGGATCAGAATTTAAGAGATGACAGCAAAAGATGCTGTTCTACTTAACGATTATGGGCATGGCCCGGTTCCTTACGGAAGATCCTCCACAAGCTGGAGATGAAATGGACTCTTCGCCTAATGAAACGGGTGAAGGGGGCCTTGGTATCCATGTCATTAATGGCATGAAGATGGTTCGTGACGCATGAAATCATAGCAATTTCATGTGCAAGAATTACATACTGAACTGCTTGGCAGACCCTCTCTACACGGTATATTACACCGTTGGCACTGCCAAAGAGCTGTGGGAAAAACTGCAAAAGAAGTACAACGCACAAGATGCGGGTACTAAGAAGTTCATCGTTGGGAAATTTCTAAAATTCCAATGGTGGATAGCAAGACAGTGATGTCCCAAGTCCAGGAATTCCAAATGATGATACATCACCTGGATTTGGAAGGATTGAAACCAAACGAGCAGTTTTTGGTTGCATCGCTGATTGAAAAGTTACCTCTTTCATGGAATGAGTTTATGAGTTACTTAAAACTCAAGACAAAGGAGATGAACTTTGAAGAGCTTGTTATCAAACTCAAATCCAGGAAGATAACAAGAAGGCCTTACCTAGGGGCAGACAAACTGCTGAGGCAAAGGCAAATCTGGCTGACGCTAAAGGGAACCCAAGCAAGAAGCGGAAGTTCCACAAAGACGGCAAAGCCCCCGCAGCGGAGATGTTCAGAGGTAATTGTCATCACTGTGGGAAACCTGGTCATAGGATCAAGGAATGTCGCAAGCTCAAGACTGAGCAACAACAGAAAGCCAAGTCGAAAGGCAAGGCGCAAGCTAACGTCATCAAGGACACGCTCCTGGATGACATGATTGAGGAATTCTCGGCAGTGGTGCTAGAAGCGAACTTGGTTGAGAATCCGATGCAGTAGTGGGTGGACACAGGTGCAACAAGACACATCTGTTCCAATAAAGATGCCTTCTCCACGTACTCACCGGTCACCGACAAGAAGCTGTTCATGGGCAACAACGCTTCCTCGGATGTGCTGGGGGTTGGAAAGGTGGTCCTGAAGATGACTTCAGGCAAGGAACTCACTCTGAAGGAAGTGATGCACGTCCCAGAGATTAGAAGAAATTTAATTTCTGGACCTTTATTGGTTAATGCTGGTTTTAGGCTAGTGTTTGAATCCAATAAGTTTGTACTCACTAAGAATGTCACATTTGTGGGGAGAGGCTTCGTCTGTGAAGGCCTCTTCAAAGTGAATGCCATGCCTGTATTGCGTCCAAGTAATAAAGTTGAACCTTCTTCTTATTTTCTTGAGTCTTCTAAGTTATGGCATCATAGATTAGGACACGTAAACTACAAATCTATTCAAAGGCTGGTAAAGATGGAGTTGTTGCCATCTGTCGACGTAAACCCTCAACGTAAGTGTGAGGTATGCGTAGAGGCAAAACTCACCAAGCTTCCTTTTTGATCCGTCGAAAGGAATACCGCTCCTCTAGAACTTATTCATACAGATATATGTGATTTGAAGTTCGCACAAACTAGAGGGGGGAACAAGTACTTTGTGACTTTCATTGACGATAGCACAAGGTATTGTTACATTTACTTGTTAAAAAGTAAGGATGAAGCCTTTGAAGCGTTCCGACGTTACAAAGCAGAAATTGAGAACCAACTGAGCCTACGGATTAAATCCATTCGTAGCGATAGAGGGGTATAATATGTAGTGCCATTTGAGGAATACTGTGCCCAAGAAGGCATTATTCATCAAACGACGGCTCCATACTCACCTCAGTCGAACGGTGTGGCGGAACATAAAAACCGCACATTGAAGAAAATGATGAATGCCTTGCTTATCAATTCCGGTCTTCCCCAAAACATGTGGGGAGAAGCCATCCTTACCGCTAATACGATTCTTAACAGAGTCCCACATAAGGGTAAGGACAAAACTCCATATGAATCATGGAAGGGAAAGAAACCCACCTACAAATATTTTAAGGTGTGGGGTTGTTTGGCAAAGGTCGAAGTACCAAAGCCAAAGCAGGTCAAGATTGGGCCTAAGACTGTAGATTGCATATTCATCGGATATGCAAATAACAGTAGTGCTTATCGCTTCTTAGTGCATAAGTCAGATATTTCAGATATCCACCAGGGTACAATTATGGAATCAAGGAATGCTTTATTATTTGAAGATACCTTTCCTAGAAAGGAAAAAGACATAACCTCTCGCAAACGAAGTTATGCACAAAGCTCTCAAGAACCGGGAGTCCTTGACTGCCCGGATCTAGATGGTTCAGATCTAGCGAATCTCGAGGTGGCTGAACATCCGGAATCTAGTGTTCCAGATTCTCAGAACTTGGAGACTCCAGAGATGGATCTAAGGCGAAGTAAAAGTGCCAGGAAGGATAAATCCTTCGGTCCTGACTTTGTAGCTTATATGGTTAATGATGAACCAAGGACAATTGCTAAGGCGTTGTCAACTCCAGAAGCACCACTCTGGAAAGAAGCTATTGAGAGTGAAATAGGCTCCATTCTGCATAACCATACTTGGGAGTTGGTTGATCTTCCTTCGGGAAATAAACCGTTGGGTTGTAAATGGATACTCAAACGGAAATACAAAGCAGATGGGTCTATAGACAAGTACAAGGCCAGGTTGGTAGTCAAGGGCTATCGGCAGACAGAAGGGTTTGACTACTTTGACACATACTCTCCGATATCCCGGATGACATCCATACGGGTATTCATTGCGATCGCAGCTTTGCGTGACCTTGAGATACACCAGATGGATGTTAAGACAGCCTTCCTAAATGGTGATTTGGAAAAAGAAATTTATATGGACCAATCCGAGGGGTATGTGGTTCAAGGGCAAGAGAAGAAAGTCTGTCGGCTTGTCAAATCTCTGTACGGGCTGAAACAAGCCCCGAAGTAATGACACGAAAAATTTGATAATACTCTACTATCGAAGGGGTTCGCCATTAATGAGTGTGGTAAATGTGTTTACACGAAAGGTAACTCTGACTCATTTGTTATGATATGCTTGTATGTAGACGACATGTTGATCACAAGAAGCAGTCCTAGGGTAATCCTAGAGACTAAGAACATGTTGAAACAATGCTTCGACATGAAGGATATGGGTATCGCAGATGTCATCCGAGGGATTAAAATCTCTAAGACGTCTGACAGACTGGTCTTATCTCAGTCTCACTATATCGAGGATGTTTTGAGAAAGTTCAAGATGTTAGACAGTTCACCGATAACGTCACCAATGGATACAAATCAAAATCTTGATAAAAATCTTGGTGCACCTGTATACCAAGAGCGATATACACAGGTGATCGGTAGTTTGATGTATATAACAAACTGCACCCGACCTGATGTTTCTTACGCAGTCAATAAGTTGGCTAGGTTCACCCGTAATCCGAGTGATAATCACTGGAAGGCGTTGAATCATGTATTACAATACCTGAAATACACGTTAAATTTTGGGTTCACTATTCGAGATATCCAGCTGTACTAGAGGGGTACAAAGTGATGCAAACTGGATATCGATATAGAGAACACCAAGTCCACCAAAGTGGGTATGCATTTACAATTGGTGGTGGGGGCCGTGTCTTGGAAATCCTCTAAGCAAACTTGCATCGCCCGATCCACGATGGAATCGGAGTTTATCGCTTTAGACAAAGCGGGGAGAAGAAGCCGAGTGGCTTCATGACTTCTTAGAGGATGTTCCATGTTGGAACAAACCCGTACCTTCGGTAATGATCCACTGCGACAGTCAGTCGGCTCTAGGAAGGGCATGGAATGCTATGTACAACGGCAAGTCTCGTCATATTCGACGGAGGCATAAGACCGTTAGGCAACTGATCACCACGGGTATAATATCCATTGATTACATTAAGTCAAAGGATAATATAGCAGACCCATTGACAAAGGGCTTACCCATGGATCAGGTGGCTTGCCTGTCTAGGGGAATGGGCTTAAAACCCAAAATATAAGGACCAATACAGTGGTAACCCAACCTTACTAACTGGAGATCCCAGTAATTTGGTTCAATGGGAAAACTAAGTTGTAAAAGTTCAGTTGATCGCTTCAGTGGAAGCATGAGCACTTCGGATAGTGATTTCTGAAAAGAAACACCAAATCCAAAGTTGTTCCCGCGATATATGTTAAGTGCTATCTGCAGTATGGGTAAAGGTTAAGTTTTCAAAACCTATAATGATCCTCAGCAGTTGAGGTTAGGTCTTTGGGAAACTTTTAATGGTTTCTAACACTTGTGAAGTGGGGTATAGCAGGATACCTTGTAGGAGACCACCTATTTAAGTGCGAGGACGGGCCACCTCAAATGAACGCACTTAAGAATCCAAGAAGTTGTCCATGGCCAAAACGGACAAAACATTACGAAGAAGAGAGTAAGGGAATTTGTTGTGTTGGTACCATTGACTTGGCTTACACTAAACACTGATGGTTCAAGACATCACGTTCACCGCGCAGTAAGTAAGTCCGATGGTATTCAACTATGGAAGGTTCAAAGCTGAAGCTACCTCTCCTTATGCAACATCGGTCCGTTGAAATATTGCTGGAAATGAAAAGACACCATGTGAGTGCGCCAAAATCTCTTTCAAGAGGGGATTGTTGGAAATTAGCCTTTGGCGGGAGTTGCGATCGACCAACTTTAACGGCTTAAACACTAGTGTTACGCATGGAGAATCTGGTTCTTTACACGTGCATGTTCTACTAAGTACGTAGATAACTGTAGGGCCAAGAATCGTCAAATTTCATTGAGAAATGAAATAGATATTGGTTCACGAAGTAAGGTGTTTGAAGCATGGAAAAGTGTGGTGTGTGATCAATTCTCCCTCATCGGTAGAGGAAGAAAGAATTGTTGTGTATATAAGACTCGAAATTGGTTTGGGATTTAGGACCCCAAGGGGTATTCCATGTGTTTAAAGGATGGAGGTCCTAGATGTGCTTCGGTTCGAGGAAATCCCACACGCGCGCCGCCGCCGCCCGCCCGTCCCGTCCCGTCCGGTCTGGTTCCGGTTCCGGGTTCACGGGTCACGGGTCACGGGTCACGGGCTGTGGGCTGTGGGTCTTCTGATATTATCTTTTTGGACCAGAGAACTTTGCCAGATATACATTTGATCCCGAAGTTTTAGAATTTGGGCAGGACACGAACAGAAACGCCAAGCACTCAATTCAACCATTTATTTTGGTGAATTACTCCTCCTATAATGGCCAATCCGTTGGTCTTTCTCACCATTTATTTTGGTGGCTTTACTACCTCCATAATGGCCATTATTTGGCCAATAATGGGCTGTTATGGAGGCAGTTAAACAGCCCCTCCCTCACCTATATAAACACCCCTTACACCATTGTTGAACACACTTACAATACACGAAAATACACAACCAGAAAATCAGTTCTTCCTACCACTTCCAAGCATCATTTCGTTACTCAATATTCTTCACGGTAGCTCTTGAGTTTCCTTTGCTCAATTGTTCCATTGCTGTTTTATCTTGGGAGACGAATTGTCCAGGACGTATAAAGGATACATACGGGGCAATATTGTCTTAAGGACAGAGTGCCACACTCGACTCAGCAAACAAAAACAATTTCCAATTTTTCTTGTTCAACATCCTTGTAATTTTCAGTTTTCAAGTTGAATTGTAATTTCAATTCTTACATTAGCAGTTACTTGTAATTTCCGTTTCCTGCATCCTTTGTAAACCAACAGATCCTTGGCCCTACGGTCATCTACTCACTTAGTAGATTATGCACGTGTAAAGAATAAGTCTCCAACATGCGGAACCCTAGTGTTTAAGTAACTTAGGCAAATTTTCAATTGTATAGAAAGTCTCGATGAAGATTTGATCACTGCAGATGATAAGAAACATATTGATGTCCCATTTTTCAGTTTGAATAGCATACTAGTAGCTACAGACAACTTCTCGAATGCAGCTAGGTTAGGGCAAGGTGGATTTGGACCTGTTTATAAGGTTTGGTCACTTTCTTTTGTTCTTTAGTTGTTGAACCATTCAGATTTATTTATTTTCGTTATACAACGATTCTGAGAAATTATATACATACAGGGTAAGTTTCCCGAAGGTGCAGGCTTGGCAGTGAAAAGGTTGTCAAGTCATTCTGGACAAGGTGTTGAAGAGTTTAAAACTGAAGTAATGTTAATTGCCAAACTGCAGCACATAAATTTAGTCAGGCTTCTAGGAGATTGTGTTGAAGCAAATGAAAAGATTTTACTATATGAATATATGCCCAACAAAAGCTTGGATACGTTTTGTATTCGGTTAGTATACTCCCATCCCTACCTCAAAAATCTTTGTAACGTTTTATGCAAATTTTGGATTTATTATCTCTCAAGTTATCCTTGTAAATTTGCAAATAGATCCTACATTCAATCGATTATTGGACCGGAGGGTTCGTTTCAAAATTATATTGGGTATTGCTCGAGGGATACTTTGTCTTCACCAAGACTCAAGGCTAAGGATTATTGTAGAAGAATCGGATGTTGCCACACATGAAACAACATCCGAAACAACAATAGAGACCACATATGCCACATATGAGGAGTCAATTGCTGAATTGTTAGACCAAGTTCGTAGGGACCCCTCATCAAGGATTAGGAAGAATCATCCAATGAGCCAAGTGATAAGGGGAATTTTTGAAGGAATTAGAACAAGATGCAAAGAACCACTCAACTATAGAGAAATGGTAAGGTATGTGTGTATGTCAACCATATACCAAGAGGTTAGTCTTTCTTGTTTTATATCTACATTAAAACCAAAGAATGTTGTAAAAGCACTTAAAGATAATTTCTGGATACAAGCAATGCAAGAAGAGCTTGAACAATTTTCTCGAAATGAAGTCTAGGACTTAGTTCCACGTCCAAATAATACAAATGTAATTGGAACTAAGTTGATTTTTAAAAATAAATCATACGAATCGGGAACAGTTGTTAGAAACAAAGCACGTCTAGTTGCACAAGGTTATACTCAAGTTGAAAAAATTGATTTTGGCGAAACCTTCGCACTTGTAGCTTGAATCGAGTCGATTAGACTTTTACTTGTTATTGCTTGTTGTCTGAAAATTACTTTACACCAAATGGATGTAAAATGTGCCTTCTTAAATGTAATCTAGACAAGGAGGTATATGTTGAACAACCAAAAGGATTTGAAGACCCTTACCATCCACACTATGTGTACAAGCTTAAAAAGGCTTTGTATGGGTTTAAATAAGCCCCTCGTGCATGGTATGGTCATTTAACTAACCTTCTTTTGAATTTGGTTTTAACCGTGGTGAAGTTGATCGTACTTTATTTATTAAACGATACGGTGTAGATATTATAATTGCTTAAATCTACGTGGATGACATAGTCTTCGGATCGACTTCACAGTCGTACCTAAATTTATTTGTGAAGCTATGTCATCGACAATTGAAATGAGCATGATTGGAAAATTAACTTTTTTCTTAGGTTTGCAGATAAAGCGGAGTGAAGATGAAATTTTCATCTCACAGAGTAAATATGCCAAGAATCTATTTAAAAGATTTGGTTTGGAGAACGCTAAACAGATGAAAACGCCAATGGGTTCATCACAAAAGGTATGTAAGGATAATGTTGGTGAAAATGTCGACCCAACATTATATCGATCTATGATAGGTAGCCTTCTTTATCTTACTGTTAGTCGCCCAGATATTATGTTTAGTGTTTGTGTTTGTGCACGTTTTTAAGCATGTCTCACTTAAATGTCGTGAAACATATTATTTGATATGTTGCTGGCACATGTGAGTTGAGAATCTGGTATTCCAAAGACACTAATCCTAACTTAATAGGATTTAGTGACTCGAATTGGGTTGGATATGTGGATGATAGAAAAAGTACAAGTGGATGATGTTTTTATCTTGGCAATAACCTTATTTCATGGTATAGTCATAAATAAAACTGTGTCTCACTTTCAACTGCTGAATCTGAATATATAGCAGTTGGAAGTTGTTGCTCTCAATTAATATGGCTACGACACATGTTAGACGACTATGAATTTACTAGCCACATTTTAATTTTATACTGTGATAATTTGAGGTTATAAATATTTCCAAAAATCTAGTTCAGCACTCACGTACAAAATATATTGATATTAGACATCACTTTTTAAGAGATTTAGTTGAAAAACAGCTAGTTCAAATTGAACATGTTGACACTCTTCATCAACTAGCTGATATTTTTACAAAAGCCTTGGACCTTGAGAGATTTTCTAGTTTAAAGAAATCTCTTGGTCTTTGTAATCTCTAAGAAGGCATTTTTGGTGAATGTCGGCTGAAATGTTGTCTAACATTTCGGGTGACATTTACCTATGTTATATCACTAACTGATTATTGTTGTTGTATGGTGCATAACTTTTGGTCACACAAGAATGATCCTCCAATAAGAATATGTTATCAAAGTGATACCGTTCTCGGCGATGATATAAATATATATATATATATTTGACAACTGTGAAAAATGGACAAAACTCGTGAAAAGATACCGTTCCTATTCTATAGGAGTATCGAGTGCTTCAAAAGAGATTTGAGAATACCATAAAAATATTCTTATTTTTTACACGAAAAATTCTTTTATATGTGTTATATGATTAGACCAAGGACACGATGAAAAAATATTACATTGGTCCAGTGGTCAAACTCATAAAGTGTATATAAAACGTGTCTTGGTTTGTTGCCATATCTGAAAATTTTTGTGGGATCAAAATACTTGTGTCGTCCAAAATGTTGCTAACATTGCTGTTGACATTTTTAGGATGTGATATGTGTTGGGATGTTCTTATCTGATTTTTGAAATAGTAGATTTGCTCCCTATTATATGCCTTGTTTACTGGAATTTCAGAACTTAAAATGATAAGATTAAATTTATTCCTACCGTGATGTTTATTTTTTATCCCAATATTTTAGGTGTAAGTTATTGTGTAAAATTGAAACACCTAAAAATAAGGAATTTTTGTTGTTAAGAAAAGGTTTGCCATGTATATAAATATTCCTCTCATTTGCTATTATTTTATCATTTCTGATTTTCTCTATAAAAATAAAAAAGAAAGGAAAAATCACATCGGGTATACATCTACCTACCTAACCAATGGAATCACCAAACCAAAATCTAATCTCTATCAGAAACCCTAACTTCTCAAAACACTCTCCCAATTTTTTACCAATGGAAACATCACCAATGTCAAAACAAATGTCATCCAACATCCACTCCAACACTCTAATGAGCAAAACCCTCCAATGAATACGGAGGATTTCGAGCATAATGATCCCCATCAAACTGAACAATCATCCTCTTCATCCAATCTCCCAGAAAACTCATGTACAACAATAGTATTTAAAGATTTTGATGAACCTTTAGTTATTAGCTATCATGGAGATGATAATAACCGTATAGATGTTGATGAAACTGTTGATTTTTCATCTTGGGTAAAAGGACAAGGTCCTTACCTTCCTTACTCGTCGATCGAGTAGAGTTTTTGAGAAAACAGTCCAAGAAGGACCGAGTAACAAAAGGTTTAGATATGAAACATATATACCTCTTACTCGAGCAGTGCAAGTGAAGATACAAACTATGTGCTTTCAACAGAGGAGAGTGAAGAAGAACCATCTGCTTTAATGCAACCAAATGTGCCTCAATAAAGGGAAATCCCAAACGACACTCCTTTAAAACAATTCTTTCCAAAGGGAGTTCCCAGACATATAAAGTCGAGTGATGCTCCAAATGTTTCCACTGATGTCACAACATCTCAGGCTACATTTCAGCCAACATCTGCAGAGACACATACAACAACATCTTTTAGTAGTACCGAATCCATCAGACTTTGAGGTATCTTCTTACTCAGATAAATTCTATTCTAAAACTAACTATGACATGTGAGACTGTTACAAAAATAGAGTAATCAGGTCTAAGAAAGTAATTGATATGCCTCTTATACTGAATATGGATTGGTAGAATTATTAAAGGATAGACAACTCCTAGGATCTGTCACTGAAAAAGGATTGTATGTTGATAGTGTAGTAAGGACGTTTTACGCTAATCTGAGCCTTGTTATAGAGGAGACCTCCTCGAAGAAATTTGGGAAGGTATATCTCTACAACAAGGTCTATTTGTTTACGCCTTCTATTAAAAATCAATGTATGAGACTAGATGCTGGAGATAATGTTAGAGAAGCAGATCAGGTCATAGACAATAAGAACGAAGTGATTGAATATCTCACTGGAGGTATGATGAAGAAATGGATCCCTAAATGTCCAAACTCCAAACTAACATCCTGTTTTCCACCCTCCAAAAATTTCTATTCACAATTGGTTTCCTTCAATGAATAAGTCAATCGTGACATTTGAACAAGCCACCTTGTTGTATAAAATTGGGAAAAGGTTTGAAAGTTGGTTGTGAAATAATCTACTTCAATCATTCCTTTTCCTCTCTGATCTACAAAATTGGCTGAGGAAGAATCAACGTCAATCCTTCCTTTTCCCTCTCTGATCTACAAAGTATTATCCACCCAAAGCTTTAAACCTAAGAGAGAAGACACTTTAGGGAAGGCTCATGAGCTTTACACTGTAAACAGAGAAATTTTGAAGAGCAAGGACATAGTCATCAACTTGCCCTGAAGAAGGAAGCTGAAAGTGAAAATATTTCCAGAAATGTCACCAACATTCTGGCAACACTGGTCTAGGACAGTCTACACTGTCTACAGAATGTCTTGTGGATCAAATTGGAAAAATTAACCAACAAATTTCTGAGGTTGATGCTGCAAGAAATGCCATGATACAAGCTAGAGACCATTTCATAATGCTACTTTCTTCACAAAAAAAAAGATGATGCTGATGCGGGGGGAAGCTAAAGGCTGTTGTGCAGATGAAGTTGAAGTTGTTATGCAGGAGTAAAAAGCTGTTGTATGATGAGCAAAGAGAGAGATGTTGCTATTGTCGATGTTGTATGAGGATCTTTAGTAGATTGATATTGATATTTGTTGACAATGAATATTTATATTTGTGGTTTGTATATATTAGATGATATGTGATATATGTGCTCGATATTTTTTTCTTTTCTAATCCTATGAATTGGTATACACATGTTTTCTTGTATGCCATCACATGTTAAGGAGGAGCATGATTTTGAAATTGTTGATCACAGATGTCGGACAACATTTGTGACAACATCCTAAGTCAACTTTATATTTTGATGAGTTTTGTGAAGAAAAGCAAAAAGGGAGAGATTGTTAATGTTGAATTTGGTGTTGTGGCATTTGACCCAACATATCTCCTAAAGTATTGATATGAATGTGCAAGTATGTTGGGACAAATGTTGCACAACATTCGGACCAACATTTTCTGAACTGATTTTTCCTTACTTCACGCGATGTAGTAATATTTGTGTAAATATTACTATGAGGTAAAAATAACTTGGCAAGGTAAAAAGGAGCTGACAAAAAATGAGTGAGGACTAAGTCAAAAGTTGTTTCTTGTCGTGAGGATCAAGTCAAATCTGTTAAGATTATTACTCCCTAATCTTCTCCAACTAATCCCACCAGCATTTCACCTTTCCCTCAACTTCCACAACTGATCGATGAGCTTTTCAAGGAAGAATTTCTACTATATATAGAGAGACTACTACAAAGTATTCATATCCATAACAAGAAAGTAAAAATACCAAGAGAGCTCTCGGGATTTCATCTCAGAAATCTGGATCACCAGTGTTGCCTGAGTGTGTTGACAACATTCTGTCCAACATTACAATTTCTATTTAGATTCTAGATTAGTTTTGTATAAAGCGATTGTAATGAGAGGTTGTCTATGTCTACTTAGTTAGATTTTTTAGGCGGAAGTCATATGCGACTTCAACTTTTAATTCCTTTCCGTTTTATCTTGTAAATCTGTAAAGAAAGAAATTTGTATATTTTTATAATATATATACAATATATTTAGTTATTTACCATCATAAGTTATATTATATATATAAGTTATGAAAATTCAAAACCTTTGTGTTATTTAAATTTCCGCTGCATTTACTCTTCAAAGTTTTCTATTCTTGCTAAAGTGTTGTTACTGATGTCGGACGACATAATTTCCGACATTCGGAAACAAAATTGGCATTCGAATTTATTTCATTTTCTTTTTATTGTTTCATAGCCCCCTTCAGATACAAATGTCATTTAGCCTTGAGGAGTGAGGTATCTAGCCTATACAAAATTGTAAGCATTAAACTAAGCCTACATATATGCAACATAGAAGTAATGGAGGATCAAATGTTATTTGTCTGTAGTAGAAAATCTGGACTGTGAAAGATCATAGTTCGATTCTGCGTGCCAAAATAATTTAAGAAAAGATCCACATTGAGCTAAAAGAAAGATATCTACTGAAATACTTTTGAGTTATTCGTCGTGCATTTAATTTACATCTAAATCATCGGCCTTCTTGTTGAGTTATCGTCAACTGATTGTTGGAAGAGCTGTACAGCTTAGAAGAGGAAGAAGATGTACTTGCACCAGCACTATTTCTTCGTGTGATAAAAGCTGGTTGATTTGGTCTCGGAAGTGTCATGCTTTCACCTCCAAGCATAAAGACAACATTTGACATTGTGGGGCGCTCAGCTGGATCTTCTTGCACACATAGAAGTGCCACATTTACGCACTTTATCACTTCTTTTTCATCGCACGAATCAACAATGGTTTGATCCATCATGTCTACTGCCCTATCTTTCATCCACAGTCTCCATATCTGTGATTAGTATTTTTGAGTCAGTGAAAGCTTCAAACATGATAACAAATTACTGTAGGATATTTTGGTACCTAAATAACCAGTGAGGTTAACATCCTCGATAAGTTCCATGTTTCTCTTCCCACTGATGATTTCGAGTAGGACCACTCCGAAGGCAAATACATCGGACTTGATTGAAAAGAGTCCCTCCAATGCATATTCCGGTGACATATAGCCACTGTTTTTAGTGTTCCAGAATAGGAAATTTAGCATCTAACTTGTGTACACCACACAATGAGACATCAAACAAAGTATACATATAGTGAAATAATACCAAGTTTTATTCTTCTTTTCACCAAGGAGGTATGTAAAACCAAGTTTTAGATGTGTATTATCTTTTGCACTCCAAATCAAAGCTGAAAGCAGTACTAAGAAACTTACTAAGTTCCAACGACTTTGTTAGTATTAGCTTCTGTAGTTTTGCCTTCAACAATCCTTGCCAAGCCAAAATCTGAAATTTTGGCATTCATTTCTTCATCTAACAATATGTTGCTTGTCTTTAGATCTCTATGAATGATCCTTAGCCTCGAGTCTTGGTGAAGATAAAGCAGCCCTCGAGCAATACCCAATATAATTTCAAAACGAATCCTCCAGTCCAATAATTGGCAGGATGCATGATCTAATTACAAGGTTTATAAGATAACTTTAGAGAGAATCGATCCTATTGCATAAAAAATTACAAAGAGTTTTGAGGTAGGGAGGGGAGTACACTAACCGAATAGAAACGTATCCAAGCTTTTGTTGGGCATATATTCATATAACAAAATCTTTTCATTTGCCTCAACACAATAGCCTAGAAGCCTAACTAAATTCCTGTGCTGCAGTTTGGCAATTAACATTACTTCAGTTTTAAATTCTTCAACACCTTGTCCAGATTGACTTGACAGCCTTTTCACTGCCATATATGTACCTCCGAGAAACTTACCCTGTACAAATTTTGTTCAGAATTGTATATAACGAAAATAAATGAATCCGAATGGTAAATAATTTTTTTTAAAAAAAGGGCAGCCCAGTGCATAAAGCATCCCGCATTAGCAGGGTCCGGGGGAATGGTAAATAATATCACAGAACAAAATAAAGGAAAAAAAAAGTTGCAAAACCTTATAAACAGGTCCAAATCCATCTCGCCCAAGCTTAGCTGCATTTGAGAAGTTTTCTGTTGCAACTAGTATGCTATTCAAGCTGAAAAACGGGACATCAATCCGTTTCTTATCATCTTCAGTGATTAAATCTTCATCAGAACTATCTCTATGAGGCAAGTACTCCACAGGCATTCCCAAAACAATTTCTCTGGCTTCTAATTAAAACCAAAACAATTAAGTGATTACGAAATTAGTCACACTCCACATATCCGAAAGCTGAACTTGAGAAAAGGCAGATGAAATTTATGTATCGTTACCTTTACTTCTTGCCGCTCTTTTGTTCAGATAAATTATATAAAAGGTGCCGCACAAAATTATAACTCCAAGAATTAGAGAGATGGAAATAACAAGGGCACTCTGATTCCTTGAAGTTGCCATCTTTGGGTTCAATGGTCCTTGTGGCGCATTTTCTGAAGCAAATTAAAGAAATGACACATGTGTTGGTGTTAGAAAGGTAAAATGGGGAATATAGAGATGCCATTTTCTTATTTACACTGTCTGTACACACGCTAAATCCAAAAAGGAAATACCAATATGGGGCACGCCAACGCGGATAGAAAGGTTGTAGCCACCAGTGTAGTTCTCCTGGAGATTATAGAGATTAGACAACCAAATCCAGCATCTAGAGTTTTCATAAGAATAAGTATAGGCCTGGCAATGGCAGTTGCCTTGACAAAGTCTCGTGCAGTCCTCACTGGTATTCGTTCTATTTAACTGGTCTGCACGCCCAAATTTCATTGAACTCAGATGCAAGAATGTGTCAACTTGTACATTGTCTTCTTTGCAAAAATTTCTTGACATCTTTGATTTACAACCACCTGAAAATTCTCCTCCAGAATTTTCTGGAGTATCTTGCTCAAATCCAGGCAAACATTTGCACACTGACACATTGCTGCTGTTACAAATCCCAAATTTCCCACAGTTTCTATACACATCGCATGTATCTTTTGGGGCAGACCATATCAAGGACCATCCACTCTCCTCATCCCAAAAATAGAATTGTATTTCCCCGGAGGAGTTCATCAGGAGTCTAGTAGTTTTGAAAATAGAATTTTGGACACTATGGTTGGCATAACCTGAAAAATCAATAGGCTTGTAATTGAATTTTCCTGTCACTTCCACTGAATTATTGACAATGTCATTCTCGGTAATGTTTGATAATAAGTAGGTGACATAAGAGGGCATTTCACTGAATCTGAATGGTCCAGAAGTACCTCGCACAGACCCTTTCCAATGCGGACTATCAACCCCCGTCTCATGTATGGCATAATCTCCATCATCTAGTTTGAATCTGTACTTCCCATTAATTGCACTTCCTGATTCCTCCCAAGAAGTTAATTCCAGACTCTCCATTTTCATGCCAGGAAGGAAAGTATCAGTTGGATTCTGAAAACTCTGCCACAGTGTAGCTCCTGATTTATCAACTAAAACCAAGTTCCCTGTATCCAACAGCTTTACTGTGCTGTTAGAAGACAAAACAACATCTAGCCGTGTGGAGAAATAACTGCATGCAGATGAATTGCCCACTTTGAGGTTACCATCTTTAGCAACAACGACAGAAAGATCCTCATTTTTTTCTCTTGAATACGGAATTGGCATATCCAAGTTGGCAACCCATACAACGGTTCTAGGACTCAAATTGTAATACCATATGCCTACATATTTGTTTAACCCTCCATCGTAAAAAAAGAATCCCATTTCAAACTTTTCTCCAGCCGATATGAGAGTTTCCCCGTTGTCAACTAACATACTTCCTCCATTGATGGTGTTCCTTGCATCACATGGACATAAAATCACCAACACTGCAAACAACAACATCGAAGAGTACCTATGCACTATGTTCCGGTTCACTGATAAAGGAAGATACATTGGGGTCCAAACTTGAACTCAACTTCCTTTTTTCACCAACATCCGCTTCTCACTGAAGAAACTGGTGAGATGAGAGAAAATTACTTAATTGCATAAGATAAACTTCTCGAGCAACTTGAGCCAATAGCTTTTTTATTAACGGTATTTTGATGATATGAAGAACATTCATTCAAAGGGGTAGCTCTATTTCACTTCAATGGGAATCTATAATATTAAATACTTAATTGAGAGTACAGTTTCCCCTTCCAACATATCGCTTTCCATTACAGCTCTTTGCCAATTGACCAAGTCAATGGTGGTTCATTTACTTTTCGTAGTTGTTTTTTCAGCCAACCATTGAGATTTGATATGAAAACTTCGCCTTCATTACTCAAATTATCACTCAACTATTCCGCTAAATAGGTAATATATTGAATTTCACTTAAAAAGATACCATATGTATTTCTCAGCCTTAACATGGACCCCATAAATTTACTACTCGTAATAGTCTAATACCCAGACAAAATATAAAAACAAATTCATACAAATTACCTGATCCGCTAAATAACAAACACACCCACAATATAAACAACTTAATTTACAAAAGGCCTCGACGCATTGTTTTTTTATAAAACGCAGCTCTCATATTTCTCTCCTGCATTAGACACAAATTCTCATCCATTAATTATTTACTAGTGTATTATTGGTCACACGACTATGCTATTAAATAAACCGTTGGTAGAGATTTGGAATATTTCTAAGCACAGATGCTCCATTTCTGGATAACAAACTGGAGAACAAAATGGTCATTCCATCAAAGATTACACTGGCCAAATGTTAGTGCCACATGAAATTGGTCATCCACTTGAGGAGAGGAGCATATTTGAACTACTTACTTGATGTTGGTATTTTTGTACGATAATATAACATAGAGTAAAATTAAACTTTTTCATGTAGTAACGGAGAAAATTTGACCCCTCTGCCATTTGTAAATTAAAATGTTCATATTTAGCGGTTCAGGTTTGTATACCTAGTTATTTTTTGTGGTCTAAAAATATAAATAATCCATGTTAATGCCATATCAGATTTTTCAATCAGAAGTTTGAAAAATCTGGTTGAGTGACTTTTGAAGTGATATAAGTATAAACAAGTGACTTTCCTGTTAAAGAAACATAACTTTACTACTTAATATAATTGAGTGACTAATGGAAATATGACTTTACTACTTAAAATGTAAGTGACTATTTGAGTAGTGGACGCAAAAAGAACTTCAGACCCATGGTAGGAGAATTGATAAGTAAATTAACTTTTCGTAGTTAATTAGTTCTTGGATCGGATTACTTCGTTGTCACTTTAACTGGAGTATTTTCGAGACTCAATAAATTCTTCAAAAATGATATTTCATTTGTACAAGTTTGTCATCTTAGTCGATTACTTAGACATTGAGATATTATTACTGCAAAATACTGTTAGTTTATTAATAACACAAAAACGAAGAGAAATATTGAAATCTTTAATAATATAGGACTAGTATTTATTGACGGAAATATGACCACATACAATGTTTTTATTTTTTAAAATGAAATAAATGAGAGGAGGAAAAATCTAAGTCAAGTCAACTTTGATATAGAGAATTTTCTCGTCATCCTGTATTTTCTCTATCGACAAGTAGGACATATTGTCCTATCTCTCAAATGATTCCTGGAATCAAATGCTTTTAGAAATGCCTCAAAGACTAAAATCCATTTCTTGGTAGTTGGACACCTTATCTTGAAAAATTAGGGGGATAAATCATGTCAAAATGAGCTGAATCATTAATTATTATCCACCTCTGGCAGATTAAACAATGAATCATAATTCAACTAGCACAACTCATATCAAGTTTTAATTTCTTTATTTGATTTATTATAATTTGCTTAATTATCAAATAAAATTAGAAAGTCCATTTTTAAATTTTGTATCATAGCTATATATAATAACATATCAACAAAAATTATTATTTAAATATTTTGATAAGATTTCTAGTGGATCAATTTATGCACAAAAAAAAGAAGAGAAAGTGAAGATAGTGACAATTAATAAGTATATACATGTATTTTCTCTGTTTCATTTTATTTGTCATAGTTTGACTTAGCGTAAAATTTAATAAAGAAATAAAAAAAGGTTTAAACTCATAACTTTAAATATGTCATAACAATTGTGTGACTATAAAATATTTAAAATTTATGATGAAAATATTTAATAGCATTTATATATCAAAAAACTTTCGTTAAAAAAAAATATGTGAATGTATCATTCTTTTTTATACGTACTAACAAAAATTAATGTTAAACAATAAGGAATGAGGGAGTATACACTTTTAAACTATTAGGAGTAATTGCATGTAAAATCTTTTAAATTAGTAAATATTGATTTGGGATTTTTGCAATTTTTTATTTTGGCTCAATATATAAAGGCAAAAGTAGTTGTAACCGTTTCTTTTATATATTTTGTTTTAAGTCTCCGTTATTTAGAATGTATTGTGTTAAAATTGAGACAGTGACGAGAATTTAGAGAGACAAGAATAATAGGAGAATTTTTTTTACTTTTCATTCATCATAATAACTTCCTTATATAGAGGTAAGATCCTCATTTTCCTAGTCTAATAGGGTAAAAGGTAACTTTATTCTAATAGGACTACAAATCATATATTATCATAATTATCAAATCCTATATTACCATAAATATACCTTATCTATTCTAATACCCCCTCAAGTCGGAGCATGAGGATCTCGAATGCCCAACTTGCCAAGAAAATATTGATGCTGCGATTTTACTAAAACCTTTGTAAACACATTGACCAACTGCTCACTGGTTGACACATGACTGGGGAATATTGTACGTGATTGGATTGCGTCATGTACATAGTGATAGTCCACTTCAATATGTTTAGTTCGTTCGTGAAATACTGGATTTCGAATAATATACAAAGTTGCTTGACTGTCACAATATATTTTGACCGGAGTCTTGTGTTCAACGCCCAAACTATTCAAAATTCCCTTTAATCATTTCAATTCACAAATGGTCGTTGCCATCGATCTATATTCATCCTCCGCTGACGAGCGGGAGACAATATGATGCTTCTTGGTTTTTTATTACACGGGAGAATTTCCGAAGGAGATAAACCAACCTGTAAATGATCTCCAAGTCAACAGACATCCGGCCCAGTTATGAATCACACCATCCATACAACTGAAGATCACAATATTTTCTCATCACTATGTTTTGTCATGGGTTCTTCTTCAAGTAATGCACCACACGGATAGCCGTATTCTGTTGTGCTTCTTTCGATTGCGCATGAGTTGGGATAGAACATGCACATAATATGACAACTTGAAGTCGCGTAAAACTGAGGTATATCAATCGACCGGCCAAACGTCGTATTGTTTTGGATCACCCAAATTGACTCATCCAGCCAATGCCAAACTATGATTCTGTTTCATGAGAATATTGATTGGTTTAGCTCCTAATAATCCAGACTCAAATATTATATCTAGGGCATATTTTCATTGATAGGAAATAATCCAGTTGGTCCACGTGCAACTTCAACTCTTGGAAAATACTTCAGAGGACCCAAATCCTTTATGTGAAACAGATGTGGAGATAGTCTTTGAATCGTTTAATGGCACTATGGTCATTTTCGGATATAATCAAGTCATCCACATAGACTAAGATGTTAAGATGCATACATCCCCAGTACATAGTAAATAGAGAATAATTTGAGTACGACTGTTTGAACCCATAATTCATCAAAGCACTTGACAATTTTGCAAACCAACGCCTTGGAGTTTGCTTCAAACCATACATTGATTTTTGAACTCGCATACTTGCCTCTGATTAGGACTATGAAATCCCGGTGAAAATTTTATATAAACTTCCTCGATAAGCTCGTCGTGTAAGAAAGAATTATACATATCCATCTAATGCAACTTTCAATTTAGCGCAGCTAAAACAGCCAGAAGGTTTGAATAGCCTTAGCAACTGGAGCAAAAGTTTTGTTGTAGTCAATTCCTTCCTCTTGTTTATTTCCGAAGATGACCAACGAGCTTTATAATGCTCGATTGTGTCTTCAGAGTTGTACTTGATTTTGTACATTCATCTACATCTGAGTGCTTTCTTATCCGGTGGCAAAGTTTCTAGTGTCCATGTTCAATATCCTTCAACGCTTGGATCTCTTACTGCATGGTTATTTTCCAATGTTTCTTTTTCATTGCTTGCGAGAAGGTTTTTGGTTCGATTTCTATGGTAATTGCTTCAAGGAACTTTTGGTATTGTGAGAAAAATTATCATATGATATATAGTTAGCTAAAGGTTGAGGTGCACTAGGATCGGAAGGATGCATTGATGGACTTTGTTTTGGGAATATTTATGTGACGTAGTCGCGCAACAGAGTTGATTCATGCTTCTGACGTTTACCCGACCCAATTGTTCTTTCAGGGGCATTTCATTAGTCTGGTTACCTTCAGTTTGTACGTCCTCCATGCTTTCTCTATTTAGACCGATATATGTTCGGTCTAATGTAGGCTGATCTGTAGATTTGGTATTCGGTGTCCGTAATGCATCCATTCGAGTTTCATTCATACCTATATTACCGGTCGTATCTTCTTCGAAGTCGTATTGATTTCTTTCTTCCTCTATTTCGTCCGAGATCACTTCTATATTGTCGCTCAAGCTACCCGATCCTACATCAAATGATAACTTAGTCTCATAAAAGTTAACATCTCTTGAGACTAAACATTTATCGTTCTCTAAGTCATACAATCTCCAGCCTTTCTTTCCGTAGGGGTATCCCAAGAAGACGCACCTACGACTCCGACTCTCAAATTTATCCCCCGTTCTTCCCTTTGTGTATGCATAGTATAGTGACCGTATCACCCTTAAATGATCATATCGAAGCGCTTCCCCATATAAATTTTCATAAGGGGTTTTTTCATTCAACACCAAAGATTGCGTTCTATTGATCAAATACCCCGCAGTCAAAATACATTCTTCTCAGAATTTGATCGAAAGATGACCCTGAAATCTCAATGCTCGCACCACACTAAGAATGTACTGGTGTTTTCTTTCGACTCTTCCATTCTACTGTGGTGTTCCTGTGCAAGATGTTTGGAAAATAATTCCATGTTTAAAAAAGTCTTCATACAAGTGAACTCAGGTCCGTTATCACTTCTAACAATCTTCACTTTCTTACCAAAATGTCTATCCACCAAGGAGAAGAAAAATTTCAAGGTTTGGGATACTTCTTTCTTATCAACTAAGAGAAAGATCCACATAGCTCGTGAATGATCATCTACAATAATAAAAAAAAATATGAAGCACCACAAGAGGAAGGGGTTCCATATGATCACCGTAAATTGTAATGAATCATCTCAAAAGTATACGAAGCAATATTATCGCTCAAGGGAAAACACTTTTCATTTGCTATGCCTTTTGGCATACATCACATTCTCTGTCTGATCTATCTATCACTACTCTATTTTAAGCCTAATGCCGTAATAGACTTTGTTACTTATGCTGAAGGATGACCTAACCGTTTATGCCAATGATCGAACCAATCAACTGCATCTGCATTCATAGCCCACATCAGCGGCACATTCCGAAATTAGTAAAGTCCACCTCGATGCTCACCCTTTCCAATCAGCTTTCTCGTGGTGGAGTTCAGTATAGCACACATAATTCTATTTAATATCATATCACAATCTAAATAATTAACTAGTTGTGATACAGAAATTAAATTGCATGTCAAATCCGGAACATAAAGGACATTCTTCAATTATATCCTATCATTCAGCCTGGTTGTTTCTTCTTTTGTAGCCACTGAGCTACTTCTATCTAGAAGACCAACCGGATACTTAGAAATGTCTCGTGTATTGCTCAATTCTTCCGAATTACCTATCACATGGTTGGTAGCTCCAGAGTTTATGATTCATGATGAGTTTTCGATCTTCCTATCCATCTTCGCATTCGAGTTTATTCTCTGGGAATTCAATATGTGAATCACAGTCTTTCATATCTCATCTCTCAAATTGTGAAGTCTTGTGCCGCTTGTGTTCACCGTTTCTATATCTATCTGATTTTCTTCTTTGGGAACTACAACGTTAGCCTGGTAGTTGCCTCTATAACGACTGGATCCTGGTCTACTCCTTTAATATTGTTGTTGTCCTTGTCCTCTTCCTCCGATTTTTTCATCTTTTTTTTTATTTTCTGGCCACCTATCTGGATAACTGATGAGTAAAAAACATCCGTCCACAACGTGTCCGGATCTATTGCAATATGTGCAGAATGCACTATCATTTTTCCTTTCATCTTGGTCACAGTAAGAATTTCTCCCTTGTATGACAAAACTCATGGTTTCACCTCGATACTCTGTTTTTCGTGTGATTCTTCTCACACGCTCTTCTTGCCCCAACTTTGAGTAGACCTTGTTCAATTATGGCAGTGGTTCCTGGGCCAGTATATTTGATCTCACATTCTATACGTTCCCTCATCCAATCCCACGAGGAAAAGATGCACTTTTTCTTTTTCTCTTTTGGCTTCTAGGATCGGTCCTAGATTGCACATGCACTTTTCGCAAGTACAAGTTGGGATATGTTCGTAATTCACTAATTCCTCCCACAGTTTAGTGAGTTTTCCATAATAATCTACTATGGTCTTTCTCTTTTGCTTGCACTCTACTAGTTCCGCCTTTA
Organism: Anisodus tanguticus; assembly: GCA_034509755.1. Classification (NCBI taxonomy): domain Eukaryota; kingdom Viridiplantae; phylum Streptophyta; class Magnoliopsida; order Solanales; family Solanaceae; genus Anisodus; species Anisodus tanguticus. Next base: position 17,780,779 of record CM067551.1, on the reverse strand, counting down.
ATTGTTACATCCGAGAGCCGTTAATAATGGCGAACCGCTCTCGGATGTTCATCCATAATTCTTTCACTTCCTCTTTATATGTAACCATTGAGAGAAGCGTCGGTTCTATGATGTTGTGAATCCACGACACCAACAGTGAGTTTATAGTCCATCAATCTTCCAAGTCCGACGACTCATCATATGGTTTTTTTATTGTACCGTCGACGAAGTCAAACTTCTTTTTTTCTCTTAGGTTTGTCTTCATGGATCTAGCACATTCTTCATAATTTTCGCCCTTCAATTGGATTTGTGTTACCACAATTACATCGTTATCATTCGATATAATTTCGTAGGGAGAGATTATTTTTCTTTGGGTTTTGTTTTCTTCGCCGGCGATTCCTTTAACGTTATCGCCGGTTTCTTTACCGACACTTGCCATTATTCTAGAATTTGGTGTTCTTTCTAATGTGGATCTGATACAATGTTAAAATCGAGACAGGGACGAGAATTTAGAGGGACAAGAATAATGGGAGAATTCTTTTTACTTTTCATTCATCATAATGACATAGAGGTAAGATCATCATTTTCCTAATCTAATACAGTAAAGGGTAACCATATTATAATAGGACTACAAATCCTATATTATCATAATTACAAAATCTTATATTATCATAAATATACCTAACCTATTCTAATATATTGATCCGAGTTATTTTATTCGCGGTGAGTAAACCTACTATGAGGTAAACATTCCATAAAAACTTTTTCACTTATTATTCAAACTCGAAACTCGAGACTCTAGTTAATCATTAGTTAAGAGTGAAAAAATCACAATCATCCATATATCTTACTCCCTCCGTCCCAATTTGTATGATATAGTTTGACTGGAAACGGAGTTTAAGACATAAAGGAAGACTTTTGAATCTTGTGGTCTAAAACAAGCCAAATATATTTATGTGGTTATAGATCATCTCATTAAGCGTAAAAAATAAAGTTTAAAGCTAAATTATTATCAAATAAGAAAATGTGTCATTCTTTTTGGGATTGACTAAAAAGGAGAGTGTATAGTGTTGAATACTTCTCCTTAAGCTATAATAAACAACAAGAAAACCTAGGTCAATGGACACTTATTATTTCCTTGCTAATTTTTCTTTTTCTTGTCTGATGAAGCAACCTTAAACCACGTCCTGTTAGGTAACAATCCAACATATATTGTTACTGTTATATTTAGAAGAAGCAATAAACCGTATGTACGACAAAACTTCAGATTTTGAGTTGTAATGATTATTGAAGGAAAAAGTATATATAGAAGTTGTTAACAGTCAAAAGTGTTTAGCCGAATCAAGTGATAGCCGAAGGTGGAAAAGGATTCTAAGTCGGTAACTGAGCGGAATCATAGCCGAATCCGTTAGTACTTATCCTCATCTAGAAAAGCATCATCGGCTATTACAGTAGTCTGGCCGAGTCATAATTCTGAGGAACGACTGAGACCCACACATACTCAGACGCCTCGAAGACCAAGTCAAAGGACCTTCTAGAAAAGGTAGCAACCAGCAACAGCCAGAAGAGAGTGTCGTCGATCGTGCTTAAGGTCCATGTGAAAAAATCAGCACCACCTCCTCATAGTTGGCTAGTGGATTTAGTGGGTAGTTCGGTGGCTAACATAGGGGGTCACGTTTATTTTTCTTGTACTATAAATATAGGAATCATTTGTACAGAAAACACAACACAATCAATCAAAAATCTGATTTTTTTCATATCTTCATTCTATCTTTATCGCATTTATTGCACTCTAGCTGTATTTATGTTTCTTACCACTTAGTTTACTCAATCACCATCCTAGCGCTTTCTATAGTAGTTGGGGAACCCATTGCTGGAAGTTAGAGTTCCGCTTGCGGCCCAAATCGCTTAGTTAAGGAATCAATTTGTCATTCGATTTCGTCAGCCGATAAAACGGCAAACATTTCAGAGGGAAACAAGTTTGGCACGCCCAGTGGGACCATATGTGATCTCATAGTGAAGTTTGATTCTCCAAGTCAGGATCACACTTGGCGTATGCGCCTAAGGTCTAGTAAGAAAATGAACCAGAGTCCAGTCCACATCCTAAACAGAATCCTCCTAGAAGGAACAACGAGCCACCGTCTTCTTCGGGTATGCCTACATCGGTTGATACCCATCCACTTCCTCCGTCAACCCAAGATGTGGATAAACTTAGTCAACCTAAAGGTCCAACTGTTATGACCACGTCTTTCATTAGACAACAGATTGACTTAGGCATCCACGATATTATGTACCAGGTTTCCAAACAATTGGCTGACATTGTCAAGCCAATGGTGAATAATGAGGTTCAGAAGGCGAAAGAATTGGAAGCCAATCGACTGCATCCAGGAGAAGGTTCGACTAGTTCTGTCATCCCTCTAACGAGTGGCGATGTGCAGCATGCAACTATGACTCCAGGTGTTGTTCCTCAACCGAATATGTATCAGTCAGTACCTACTCAGGTACAACCGAGAGCACACCTAGGAGCACAATCCCGATCACTTGGTAACCAATCTACCGTATGGTTGCCACCAAACGCTGGAGGGAAAAATGTGCCACTCGACTAAGAGAATCTACAGTATGGACAGATCAACATGGCTCAGAGACCAGTTCAGGAATTCGGACACCTTGGTTTGCCGCCCGTTATGTCGTACACTTATGCAAACGGCCCTACGGTATAGGCGATCAATGTTGGCTAGCCGATGGCCCCTAGCTATGACCCTGCTAGGCTATTTGGTGATGTTGTCTACAACGGGACACCATTCCAACAGTCACAGTCGATACCCAATCCATACCATCCAGGAAGCGCAAACTTTCTAAGAACGACTGATGTCCGAGGAGAGCAGACATGGAACATTGTTCCACCTTACCCTCAAGTTCCGTCGGCTGTTCAGAAGCTCAAGTTGCAGGCTTTAGTGGATATGCCCAATAACAACAATGGGGATATACCCCACCTGTTAGTAATGGCCAGCAGAATACCTACAACTTTCAAAACCCTGTTCCACAAGGGTAGAATGGAGGCCTCCAGTTCAGAACGCCTACCAGCCGATTCCAGTTGAGAATCGGCAGGGGACATCACAACTGATGAACCCTAAAATCATTGTGAATACCATGAGGAGGTACTTTGGCATCCAAAACGCCCAATATGGCTAGGCTTCAAAATGCCCGATTTCTCCACCTTCTCGGGTGATGACGACAAATCTACTATTGAGCACATTAGCAGATTTACTGCCATAATGTGGCGAGGTTGGCCAGAACGAGTATCACAAGCTGCAGTTGTTCCCAGTTTCTTTAACCGAAACAACATTTGCCTGATACTCATCCCTGACCCCCGACTCGTACAGAGCTGGGCAAACATGGAACATTGTTTCCATAATTTCTTTTATTAGCCCCAACCTCAGGCCACTGTAAATGATTTGATGAATATCAAGAAACATGTCGATGAGTCGGCTACCGATTATATCGAGAGATTAGAAAGAAGGTTGGGAAATGCACTGTACACTTTCCTGAATCAGAATGTGCCCACATGATAATCAACAACATGCATCCTTAGCTAAAGGAGAAACTAGTGGGACAATCCTTCTCTGACTTAAGCCAGTTAGCCGAGAAGGCTAGCCAAATAGAGAGAAGTATATCCAGGAGAAGGAGAAAATAAGAGCTAACCGAAACTGAGGTTCTCCATTTGGTATCCATTACTGAGGTAGATAAGTCTGACTCAGAGTCAGTCGATTTCACGGCAAACGCAATGGTAGCCGAGATCGTCAGGGGTAAGATTTACTCTTGCCCAGCCTTGAAAGCTATAAAGGACAAGGAGACGAGTTCGATTGATGACAGGGTCGGTTACTCGTTTGACATTACAAAGGCATATCAGATATTTGATCATCTGCTTAAAGATAAACAGATTCGGTTGCTTGATGGTCATAGGATTCCGTTTGCCAAAGAACTCAAGGATAAGAAGTACTGTAAGTGGCACAATTCATATAGTCACGCTATTTCTAATTGTGTGGTCTTCAGGAAGGCAATTCAAAATGGCAGGTTCAAGCTAGCCGATAAAAGCATAACTGAAATGTCTGTTGATACTGACCCCTTCCCCGCAGTACCGATATCTATGGTATCTTTTGCCAAGCCAGATCAATGAAAGAACGTCAAGGGGAAACAGCCGATGAAAACCATATGGGTCCCAAAGAAGCCCACTGGTAAGGAGGTGGTCACCATGACCTCTGTGTTTTATCGGATAGGCAGCTCGCATGACATCTATGAGGACATAGACAGGCAGCCAGCTAGAAGAAGTTTTCGTGGCCGCCCTTATAAACTAGAACACATGGCTCGAGAACCTCACAAACATTACCCGATATTCAAAAGGGACCCAGCAGGCCAAAGAAGAGCAGACTTGGGGGGAAATCATGGCCTACAGTCGTTGAGAAGCCGAGCGTGCCCCAGATAGGCGAGAAACCACTACCTATGGCTAAACAGAGGGTGGTTGAGTTCAATGTGAAGGAAGGCATTTCTTCCTTGCGTATCACAGTGAGGGATGAAGGTCATCTGAGATCCCGAAGGATGATTATGCCAACCGCTAATATAGAGGAAGGAAAGTGGTTCGTCAATCAGGTTTCTGGGAAGAAAGAGGCATCGCCGGGCGTCATGTCCAGGACGCAGAAAAGAAGGATGCAGTGTGTCAAAGCCTTGCACAAGATGAAGCTAACATTGCACATGATATCCAGGACTGAGGCAGCCAATAAGCGGGAAATTCCTGAGTCTGCCGTAGCTGAGGCTATCGAGCGGCATTCGGCTCAACCTCTTCAGAAACAGTGTTGTATGAAGGCAAAGTTTTGGACCAACCAGAATTGAATATACAGCCTGATGACAACCCGACAGAGGAACCTTGACGGGAGACTAATATTTTGAAGGAATCCCTAGCCGAGATAGTTCCATAGGTCGTACAAAGGATCCAGACATTAGAGCCCTAGTCGATTCCTATATGCCTCCAGGAGATGGAAGATATTAACTTCTTGTCAGCCGAATTGGACGAGGTATGAGACTCCATCCTTGATTTATTTAAGCAAGATTCAGTCGATGAGATTTGGGCAGCCATTGAAATAGTCAGACTAATTCCATGCGAGTTCTGGGCCGGCAGCTCTAAGCTGGACAGCCTAGAAGGCGATGTGTGTGTGGAAGACACTGAATGGGAGACATTAGCCAATAACACTACTAGGGACGCTTTGAGCACTGTATTTGGTGCACCTACGGAGGAGATGGCTAAACACCTCAAACCCCTCTATGTTAAGGCTTACATTAACGGAAAAGTTTTTAGCCGAGTGTTCATCGACAATGGGGCTGTGTTGAATGTGATTTGCTGCTTACTTTTAAAAGCCTCAACAAAACCAGGGAGGATCTCATCCCAACTAACATGAAAATGGCTAGCTTTATGGTAGAAGCCTCTGAATCTTTAGGGATCTTAGTAGTAGAAATCATCGTAAGTCCTAAGACGGTCCGATATGCCTTCTTTGTGATAAAAGAAAGCCGTCCTACGCCATCTTGTTGGGTAGACACTGGATTCGCACCAGCCGATGCCTTCCTTCTACCATGCATCAAAAGCTCATTTTTTGGGAAGGAGACAAGATAGAAATCATCCCAACCGACGATAGCCCATTTCAAGCAGGGGTGAAAAACTTGGAGGTTGTCTTATATTCACCCTATGTGGCTCCCTATAGCTATTGCGGAGCAGTACGAAAAGGATCTTGGGAATACTGCAATCTTACTTCACAAGGTTTTGAAATAAAACAATTAGACGAACCACGGCTTACCTTGGAAGAGTTAAATGATTGAGGAGACCCAAATCATACGTGATATGTGGCATCGACTGACTGCTCTAAGTTCTGAAGAAAGGATAGGCAAAGCATTACAGGTAGAGGACTACAACTGAGAACCAACACTGCGAGCCGATGACATTGAGTTGCCGATGGAACTTGAATCGCCCATAAGAAGGGCTATGCCTAGTTTTGAATCTTAGGATCTCTTGGAAGATATCAACTTTGGTACTGAGGAAGTCCCTCGGCTAACACATATTAGTGGTTTACTGAAGGAGGAGGATAAACAAAGTATAACGGCTCTTCTACAGCAGTATAAGGACTGCTTCGCGTGGGATTATCATGACATGTTTGGGCTGGCACGTACTTTGGTAGAGCACATATTGCTAATTAATGAGGGTTTCACACCTCATAAACAGACCCTCAATTGATACCTCAAATTAAATCCGAGATTGAACGACTGTTGAAGGTCGGGTTCATTAGAACGGCTAGGTATGTAGAATGGTTGGAAAATGTTATGTTGGTCAAGAAGAAGAATGGCAAGGTTCGGGTATGTATTGATTATAGGAACCTAAACCTAGCCATTCCCAAAGATGAATACGTCATGCCTATAGTCGATATGCTAGTCGATTCGGCAGCCGATAACGGGGTGTTGACATTCATGGATGGATTTCGGCTATAATCAGATAGCAGTAGCCAAAGATGATATTCACAAGACCGCCTTTAGGTGTCCAGGAGCCTTGGGCATTTACGAGTGGGTAGTTATGCCGTTTGGTCTAAAAAATGCTGGTGCTACTTATCAAAGGGCAATGAACACCATCTTTCATGATCTGATCGGCAAGATTGTGGAGGTCTACATTGATGATGTGGTGATGAGGTCTAAGGACTTCAAAGATCATTTAGCCAATCTGGAACAAGCACTAAAAAGAATGAGGATTCATAATCTTAAAATGAATCCAGACAAGTGCATGTTCGGAGTATCGGCTAGCAACTTTCTTGCCTTCTTGGTACATAAGAAAGGTATTGAGATAGATCAGAACAAAGCTCGGGCAGTAATGGAGTCGGCACCACCCAGAAAAAAGAAGGAGTTACAAAGCCTGCTAGGGAAGATCAACTTTCTAAGAGCGGTTCATATTTAATTCAGCTGGAAAAATAAAGGCTTTCTCGGAACAACAAGAGGCATTTGACAAAATTAAAAAGGCCCTAGCAACTCATCCCGTGCTGGTACCTCCCATGCCAGGAATGTCGTTGAAATTATACATCTCGGCTGCAGATATGTCTACGGCTGCATGTTAGCACAGGATGCCGATGATGGAACCGAAAGGCAGTTTACTATCTTAACCGAATGCTCAATGAAGCTAAAACTAGATATACTCCTATAGAGAAGCTTTGTTTCTCCTTATTCTATAGTTGTACAAAACTTGAACATTATTTAATGCCACGTGTGGTTCACATTTTGTGCAAGATTGACATCGTTCGGTACTTATTGAATAGACTTATTTGCAAGGACAACTAATGAAATGGGCAATCAAACTCACTACATTTTCTCTCGAGTATAGGCCACCCAGGGCTGTCGAAGGTCAAGCAGCAACCGATTTCTTGGCAAACCACCCTTGTGTAGATGTGGAGGACCCATGCGCCCCCTCTACTGCATGTATGAACGTGTCCCTTGGATGCTGACTTTTGATGGGTCAAGAACCCATAAGGGAGTTGGAGCCGGGATAACGATAGCCGGTCCTAGAGATGAAATGTGGAGGTTCTCTTATCGGTTAGATTCTGACTTGACAAATAACCAAGCTGAATACGATGCTCTCATCATAGGACTCAAACTCCTAGTCTCTATGAAAGCAAAGTACATTAAGATTCACGGAGACTCTGAGTTGGTTATCAAGCAGTTGGCCGGGGAATATGACTGCAAAGATCCAAATTTGTTGGCCCGTTACAAAACGGCTAGCCGGTTACTTAGTAGGTTCGCATCATCTATATTAAGTCATGTTCCTAGGGGCATGAATGTTGAGGATAACGACTTAGCGCAAAAGCTTCTGGCTTTAGAAAGTCTCTACTCACTTTAGAGTGTGATGAACTGTCAGCCGAAGTGTTAGACCACCAGTCCGACTCATAGAAACAGGTGTTAATCGGTTACTTAAAAGATCATTCCACGTGTAAGGACCTTAAGGTCAAGAGGAGAGCCTTGAAGTATGTGCTCATTGATAATGATCTTTACAAAAGAAGCGTAAACGGGGTGCTACTCAAGTGCATTGATAAGGCAGAAGCCTTAAGAGTCATGAGAGAAGTTCATGAAGGAATATATGGATCGCACAGAGTCGGGCCAACGATGAAGTGGTTGATTTATCGACATGGCTATTATTGGCCTACCATCACGGTCGATTGATTTAATATGCAAAATATTGTGAAGGGTGTCAAAGACATGGACCAATCCAACGGGTACCACCCGAGTTGTTGTACCCGATCGTGAAGCCCTGGCCTTTTAGAGGATGGGCTATAGACCTCATCGGCAAGATTCACCCACAATCGGTTAAGGGACATAATTTCATTATTGTAGCTACTGATTACTTCACTAAATGGGTAGAGGCACAGTCGATGAAAAGAGTTCATCAGACAAATGTCATTTAGTTTATCCAACACTAGATCATATATAGATATGGTATCCCTGAGATGATTACAACTGATCAAGGGACGGTGTTCATTTGTTCTAAGGTGGCAGCCTTTGCTGAGAAATTTGGGATCAAAATGATCACATCATCGCCTTATTACGCACAGGAGAATGGGCAAGCCGAGGCAGCTAACAAGCTTATTGTGGACATAATCGGTAAAAATGTGGAGGATAAACCGGCAGTATGACATCTCACTCTGGATGAAACTATTTGGGCAATCAGGAACTCTAAGTCTACAGCTACTGGACAACACCTTATCAGCTCACCTATGGCCAAGATGCAGTGTTGCCCTTGAAGATTAATGTTAAGTCATTACGGTGGCCAAGCAGAATTCTTTAAGCTTAAAAGAATATCAGCAGGCCATGCTAATGGAGTTAGATTAGCTAGATGAAGATCGACCGATGGCCCTGGAGAGAATCGAAGTCGGCAAACGAAAAATGGGCAAAGCATACAACGAATATGTTAAACCTAAGAAGTTCGCTGAAGGAAACCTGGCTTGGAAAATTGTGTTGCCACTTGGAATGAAAGATCGTAAATTTGGCAAATGGTCGCCAAACTCGGAAGGACCCTTCGTAGTAAGCCAACGGATTGCTGGCAACGCGTATCGACTGATAGACATGCATGATAAAGAGCTTGACAGAAATGTAAATGGCAAATACTTAAAGAGATACTACCCCTCGATTTGGGGTATGCAAGAGTAAACAATAGCCACAGACCGGATGCCTAGTCACAAAAATAAACCCTTCAATTTGGGGTCAAGAAACGGCCTGGTCACAGTCACATGAAAAGTACTTCCCTTCGATTTGGGGAAGACAAGAGTAAACAACAGCCACAGACCGGCTGCTTAATCATAGAAACATACCCTTCGATTTGGGGTCGATAAAGCTAGGGAGCCGAGTTGGTCGGCATTCCACCAGCTAGAGGTTGCAATATATCACCAGTAATAGAAGTCTCATGATTAGCCAAGTCCACGGCTACTTGGGCATATTAGGTACTCACAATCTCCCTTTCTCTTTCAACTGCAACAACGGCTGCTACCTCAGCCGTTCCCGCTCCTGCTTGGACCTCCTTTTCAGCACCCAGCAAAGGCTCAGCCACTACAGTTGATGGGGCCTCGGTAAAAGCCCGAGTATCGTCCGATACATCTTGAATAACAGAAGCAACGATGACTTCGGATTACAAGTCCACCAACCTCCTAATAAGATAAATGGCTTCAGTAGTCGAACCCCCCGACATGAATCCAAACTAGTTCTTGGAAATAGACACACCTCTCTTCACCCTAATCTCCACTATCATTTCCCAAACTTTCATAGTGTGGCTCAGCAACTTGATACCCCTATAGTTGTTGCAACTCTGGATATCACACTTGTTCTTGTACAAAGGAATCATTGTACTCGACCTTTATTTTTTAGCATTCTCTCCGTATTAAAAATGACGTTAAACAACTCAGTCAGCGACTCCAAACCTGCCATGTCTTCGCTCTTCCAAAATTCAACTGGGATCTCATCAAGCCTGATCGCTCATCCCTTGTGTATCCTGCGAACAACACCCTTAACCTCCTCAACCTCAATAATTCTACAATACCTAAAATCACGGTACCTACCAGATTGCTCCAGATCTCCCAGCACAATGTCTCTATCTTCTTTTTCGATCAAGAGTTTATGGAAGTAAGACTGCAATCTCCGCCTAATATGTGTGTCCTCCACCAGTACTTTGTCATCCTCGTCCTTGATGCACCTCACATGATCCAAGTCAATAGCCCTCCTCTCCCTCACATTGACTAGTTTGTACAACTTCTTATCCCCATATTTTCCCTCTATTTCCACATACATGCGTTTAAAAGCGTTATTTTCGTCATCGTAACCGCAAGCTTTGCCTCTTTCCTCGTCATATTATACAATTCCTTATTCGTTCACTTCTCCACATCATCTTTGCTTTCTATCAGTTTCACATATGCCGTTTTCTTCTCTTTCACCTTCTCTTAAACTTTACCATTCCACCACTAGTCCCCTCGATGCCCACCACGGCTACCCCGCAAGACCCCTAACACTTATCTAGCTACCTCCCGAATGCAACTGGTCATCTTGTCCCACATATCGGTCGCATCCCCACTACTCCCCCAAGCCCCCTTGGCCATCAACCTCTCTCCCATCTCTTTTGCAATAGCCATGGTCAAACTCCCCCATTTGATTCTTAACCTGTCATCTACAACCCTCCTCTTCTTTTCCTCCATCTTGATCTCCAAATCCATCACCAAAATCTTATGTCGAGTTGTAAGATACTCTCTCGAAATAACCTTGCAGTCTTTTCAAAGACCGTTGTCAACCTTACTAAGGAGCAAAAAGCACAAAACCTAATTAACGAAAATGATAAGCAAGAGATCATCGTTCCATTATTTAGTTTGGAAAACATATTAGTATCCACAAATAATTTCTCAGATGTAAATAAGCTTGGACAAGGAGGATTTGGTCCGTTTATAAGGTTAGTACTGATATTTTCACTTCAATGATTCCACTTTATGTAGTCATTTCATAATATCCTCATTTACACATCAAAATTCTTCCGGGGTATATTCTCATGTGGACAAGAAATTGTTGTGAAAAGGTTATCAAAGCCAATCTAGACAGGGCATTGACGAAGTTTGGGAACATCATACTGATTTCCAAACTTCAACATAGAAATCTAGTCAGACTTTTAGGCCACTGTATCACAGGATATGAACAGATTCTACTTTACGAGTAAATGCCAAACAAAAGTCTAGACACCTTCATATTCAGTTAGTATCTAAACTTATCTTATTTCTTAATCTCTCTATTTTCTTGATGTTGTTAAATTTTCCCCATGGTTACCAAACAAGATCCAACATGTAACAAGTCATTGAAATGGAAAAAGCGATTTGAGATCATATCAGGAATTTTTCGAGTGCTTCTCTATCTTTATGAAGACTCGAGGCTCAGAATTATTCATAGAGATCTAGATCAAGAAATGAACCCAAAAATATCAGACTTTGGCTTGGCAAGAATAGTTGAAGAAAAAATAACAAAAGCAAATACCAAAAAGTGGTTGGAACTTAGTAGTAAGTAATACAATATGACAAGGTACATGCTGAAGGAATTGCTAGTTTCTTATAATTCCATTATGAACTTGCTTAATTGCATCATACACTTGACTCGTGGTAATTTCATTATTTGGTTGATTTAGAGGATATATGTCTCCTTAATATGCATTGGATGGGGTATTCTTGATTAAGTCAGACGTGTTCAGTGTAATAGTAGTTATACTGGAGATAATAACTGGAAGGAGAAACATGGAATTTTATCAATCTAAAGAGGATTCTAACCTTTTGGTCCATGTGAGTGCCTAGAGAGTACTTTTCTGAAGCCAAAAACACTTCTAATTAGTTTGTTCCAATCTGTTGGCCTTCATTTTTATTGTTTTAAATCATCATATCACAGGCTTGGAATTTCTGGAAAGAAAAAATGCACTACATTTGCTAGATCATTTATTGCTTGAATCACGCAATCTGACAGAAGAAATGAAGCGCATAAACGGTGGGCTGATATGTGTGTAGAAGATCTAGGCGATCGTCCTACAATGTCAAATATTTTGATGATGTTTCATAATGAAAGTATTTGTCTTCCAAAACCTAATCAACCAGCTTTTATGTCAAGGAGAAAAGTTTCTAATGCATATTCTGTTTCATCTGGTAAACCACATAGCTTCTCAAAGATTGAGTTGACAATCACAATGGAAGAAAGTCGATAGTGTGATGAATTCATTAGTTTTTCAAATGAATTTATTCTTTCACCTTAAATCAAAATAAAACACTTGAATTTGGAGGTCCAGAAAGTAATAAGCAAATTGAAGTATGGAAAACTTATTTAATTTCCTTACAAATAGTTCATAGCTATGTCTGAGGAGCAACTAGTTGATCACTTCCTCGTTCACAATCATTTACCCTAAAGAGAACAACTATGTAAAGTACCCGAACAAGGTTCCATTCCTTCTATTAGGTATATTGATGGATCAATGAAGTTTTGGTTCTTTCAACTTGCCCCGTGCCTAGCGAAAAAGGTCCACAATAAGCAAGCAAAGAGATAAATCTAGTAACAATACACAATCTTCCTTATATTCAACTTGATCCTTTAGATGAACTTGCAGGTAAAATACTGAATATGTAAGACTCACATGCTTTGAATGAGACTGCACAAATTGTTATGATTTTGAGGCATGAATGAGAAACACATCAGCTATGCAATACTAACTAGGACATCCGAGCTAGGGGAAACAAAATAGAGATGTATTGTGAACAAGATTAAAAAAAATAAGACTATAAGTAAATAACATCAACAAAAGTTAGGGTGTAAATTCACTTTATGTTTCATTTTGGTCTCTTCTACCTTCTTAATTGTCTTAAAGGCCATTAGAAAAGAGAAAAAAAAGACTTGTCTTGGAGGTATGGGTTGTTGTTCTAGAGTTCTTATAACTCAAAAACACATTCCTATGTCAATTCTCATTCCACCAAATAACTGATCCTTTCTGACTCAACTCTAATTTGAACACATAAAGTTTGCAAGTAATAATCCTATCTCACAAACAATTCAATTCAACCAACTCATGCAATTGAAATTTTACATATTTATCCAATATTTAAATCCAGATTTCAATTTCACTACAACATTTTAAGTCTTCGATCATCCATCAAAAAGTGTGGCATTTGATCAAAGGCCACACTTTTTGACTTTCGGTAACACTTTTGAGGGGTGGCCAAAACAACTGTATCCTTTGACCTATAGTCACGCTTTTCAGACGTGGCGTTACCCACCACGCTTAAAAGTGTGGTCTCTTACATAACAAAGGCAACGCTTGTTACACCTCCGTATGACATCACTTTTCCATTCTAAAGCTACACTTTGAAGTGTGGCCTTTGTTATTTTATACCACACTACTTAAACGTGGCTTCTATCAGAACACTTATAAAATGTTGCCTTTGCCTATATACATTCCAGACGTACTACGGCCACACTTTTAAAGCGTGGTAATTTTTGGCTAGGTTATAAAATATATTTTTTAATATTTTTACTAGAAAAAAATTGATTAAAATATCACATTTTGAATATATCATGTAACCACTAATTATGGGTGGCCAGTGGGACGGGATGGGGATTGGGGGGCGTGATCGGGGGACAGGAAGTGGTCTCGTTCCGTCCCACATCCCGCTATCAGATGGAACGGGATTTGGGGGACGGGACAGGATGGGTCGGGTCGTGAAGGGGGATTTGAGGGACTTTTTTATTTTATTTAAACACTTAAATAATTGAACAAGATAGTGAAATAAAAACATCTCAAGGTTGTTTTTTTGCCTCGTATATTATTTAATAGAAATATGATTTTTTGTAATACAATTTCAAAATTGCAACTTTGTTTTGTAGTTCAAAAGTTGTAAATCACATAGTAAAATTGTCATTAAAAAAATTACATATTCAACCATACTTTTTCTAATTTCCTCACAATCTCTTGAGGATCTTCTGTTGGAATTGGAAGTTGTTGATCAAATTGGTCGACGTCACTTCATGCTCCCACTTATAAGATTTCGTTGTAGTTGTAGTTGTCTTCTTCGTTGATCTCTGGTTGACCGCATCTTCTACGCTCCACTCTAATTCAATCTTTGAATAAAACTACAATCTCCAAGCTGTCTCCCGCCAATGAGTATCTGTGCTCTCATATTTGAAACCTTCTAGCCGAAAAAATGCTTTCAGAAGCTGTTGATAACGCTTGAATATTCAACACATCTCGGGTCATCTTTGATAGTGTCGGAAATGTCTTCTCATTCTCCCTCCAGTATTTGAGCAAGTCTTCACGTCCATCTTCATTGACAATTGATTCGTACGGTACAACACCCTGCAAAACATAAATATCAAACTTGCTAATTTGTGATTAACTTGAACCACTATACATTCTATTTCTAAGGCTTTGAATACTTGAAGCAGAAACCGCATGCTTTTTATAAGGTTGCAGTGAAGTAGAAAAAGATGGTACAGAAGCCGGTTGATTATTTGCACTTTACTCTTGGTATATATATATATATATATTACGGAAGTTTTGAAAACACGACTTATTTGAATAACGGTGACCTACCAATTGTAGAAGTAGGATTTATATATATATATATATATATATATATATATATATATATATATATACATTCAGTGTATATGCTAGACATAACTTCTTCTTTAGTTGTTCGTAAGTTGGTTCTTTAGTTGGGTTTGTTGGAGTTGGAAGTATTTCTAAGCTTTCATAAATCGTTTCAACAAGTGATTTACAACCGTCTACTTTAATAGTAGGATTTAAAACAGTACTAATAAAATAAATAGTGGAATAGGAAAAAAAATCAATTTTAAAAATTTTTTTTAATAGATGGAGCGTAAGTTGATTTTTGCATATATTCATTAAGTAACAAAAATATTAGAGCTATATAAAATAACATAGATAAAATAGTAGGATAATAAATAACAGAAAATTTCTTAGTAGCTAGAAAAAATTTCTATAAGCTCTAATACATTACCGAAGTTACTCAACACATTTACATGAAGTACAAGAATCTCAAGCAGCATATCCACCAAATCAATGCTTTCCGAAGAGATTAACTACTTGAAAATAAGACACCATACACAAGGAACACCAGGAAAAGCAAAGAAGAGAAATTTTAAGTTCTATAAAGTTTTTTTTTCTCTATCTTTTATACTATTGTTCTTGAAGTGTCGATTGAAGATTTAGAGAAAATAATACGCCCCATTATATACGAAGGAAACAAGTAAGTTTAATACGACATAACTGTCATACTATAAAGAACTAGTTGATTCAAATCATATAAAGACATGAGCAATTCACTGAAGTAAACCTAAGGAGGAGTGTTGATAGGAATTAGGAAGTACATCATAGCATCCCCAAATCAAACCAACATAGTATATGAAAGATCACTGGGTATGTTGTTGTTGTTGTTGTTATAGTATATGAAAGATGAATGCCATGTAGTGAATAACAATGTGATAAATCTGGGATTCCTGGCAATTATTCCTATAAAGTTGCTTAACTGGGACATTCTTTTACCGGTTGATCCTACGGCTTATTCTTTGTAAAATGTCACTTCCTCTCTTACCTGAAGATTTCTTGCATGAATCAACATACATTTTGTTTGCCCTCGAACTTTCTTCTTATCTGATGTTCCTGGATTGACGTAACAACCAATATATAAGGAAAAAATACAATAAATGAAAAAAAAATTACAAAATTGAAGACATACCACCTATATGTGAATCAGTAGCTTCGTCTCTAACACACTCATCCTCGCCAACCTCTTCTTGTGCATCAAAATTATCAGTTTTTATATTATGCTCATCAACAAGAGAGGATGGCATAGATCTGGCCTCATTAACTGGCTGAATATCAGGTTCTTTTGCTCCACCCATATGTGTTCCTTTTTATTGTAGGAAAAGATCAAGGCTCGTCGCCGGTAAGACCGACTTACTCTTCACCTTTTTGACACTTTGTAGCTCAGGAACACCAAGTTGTTTTTCTCTCTCCTTGTCTTTTTCCGATCATATGTGAAGTGTTAAGAACTTCCTTCGAAGATAGTTGAATCGTAGGTAATTTACCACTTTCCTGTTGTTGAGAGGACTCCTCAGATTGAATTAGCCTTTGTCTACTTTGTCCTTCTCTTGCATTTGATATTGTATGCATAAGGATCTTCCTTTTAAGACTTATTGGTGCTTGCTGTTTCACAACTCTATTCTCCCGACCATTAGCAAGTTCTTCTCTCTTAATCTAAAGATCCTTGGCTAGTTCAGCACTTGATCGAAATTGAAAATCGAAACCTATCTTCTTAAGAGGACTTTGAGCTTTGTTTCGATTTGAAATCCTTTTCTTTTTCCTCGATTCATTCTTCATACAAAGAAAAAATTACTTTAGTACAACAATCAAAAGAATACATAACAGTGTAGAAGCCCAATAATAAAAAGGACAGTCCGTTGCACTAAGCCCCCGCTATGCACGAGGGATCCGTAGAAGCCCAATCATGAGATAAGAAAAATGTGAAGAAATGCAAAAACTTTGTACAAAAATATAAACTACTATGCAGAGATATTGTGCAGGAAAAAAAATGCAGAATTGCTGAAACGCAGTGCAGAAATACAAAAAAGCAACAGAAGTGCTGAAAACACCGCAGAAATGCTGAAACGCAGTGCAAAAATCATTTTCTTTGCTCTCAGATAATGGTATTGACAAGTATGAATCAAAGTGAGTTCGAATACACCGGCTACAAATGGTACTGCTCATATAATTAACTTCTCAAAATTTATCTAAACTTCAATCTTATTTCTGGTACTTGCTTTAAAGATTTTAAGTTCTATTATGCACAATTTTTTAGAATTGCTTTTTCTACTACCAAGAACAGATTAAAGGCCTAAAGGACAAGGAGTAACCTACAGTTCTGAGATAGTAGAAAAGACCGTTATGAACTAAAACTTAAACTACAGTTCTAAAAGTTAGTCCTAAAAATTCATTTACTTTTTAAAAGAACAAATGGTATATAATTACTGTTAAGATGTTCTTTTATCCTCATCTCTTGCACAACACTGATTGCATTCAAATCACAAAGAATGTGATCCAAGAAACCCATAACAGAGAACCATTAAGATCCCAAACTTCATTTCCGCTCAAATGCAGAAAACATATAAAAAAGATACAAACCAAATTACACCTTTCACTAAATATAAAACTGCACAAGACTCACTTTATTTTGTCCTTGAAAATAAGGACCAAAACTATAACTTTCAGCTAAAATTCAAATATCACGCCTATAAATCAACCAAATTATAACAGAATATGCAACAAAAACTACTTTCTCTGGTCTATAGAACATAAAAACGAAACAACAAGAACTTGCTGAATTATTTTATTCAGTTGCTTTCAGGCCATTGTTATCTCACAAAAGCTAGAAAACCTTTAATTAAAATGAGATTATAGCTCATACTTTTTATCATGCAGCAAATTTCCGCTTAACTAAATCTGAGACTCAGGTTGAACATAACCAGAAGTACTCATGAAAAGGACCATAAAAATTTGGTTCACCAAACTCAATAACAGATATTCATTGGCTTAGACATCCCTCTCGGATTCATTCTAACACAAGTTTCAACTCATATGAGACGCACGAGTTGATAGCAAACAAGTGGGATGACTTCAATTAATATTCCCTTTCATCCTTATCTTCTTGTCTATATAATTCTGAAGTTTGGGGTGAGATAATTTTACATTTTCTGAAAAGCAACATAACTTCATCTAAGTATGATAAGTTTTCAGTTTACTTTGACTTTATGTTGAAATCATTTACTATACAAGAACTCAAGGTAGGTTTTCCTATCATAATACATTAATATAATCAAGTTGGAAGGAGATGGTTAGAAGTTCTGCATTCGACAGTATGATTTAATCAAAAGAGTGTTAAGGCCATTAAGAGTCGAGGTCTCCCGAAAACAGCCGCTCTATCTATTAAGGTGAAGGTAAGGTCTGCGTATATTCTACACTTACCAGACTCCACGTTGTGGGATTTCACTGGGTATGTTGTTGTTGTTCTAGTGTTTCTAAGTTCTCTTGAAATACCCTTTCATCTAATTGATGACCAGACATGAGACAAATTTGAATCATTAGCATCAACATTTAAAAAACAAACTCATAAACATCGAGAAGTAACAAGAATAGTGGTCAAGAACGCAAACATCAAGTAAAAATCTGTTAATAATATTACAATTGAAAAACTAAATATACCTCTAAATCAAACAATATAACGGGCAAACCCTTTTTGAGGTTTTGTTATGAACCAAAATAAAGAGTAGAGAGTAAAACTCGTTCGTTTCCTTTTTTAAAATTATGATTTAATTAATTTGCCCTTTATGATATATTTTGTGGTTTAATTAATTATGTAAACAGTTTTTCTTAAAAAATCCTTCAGAACAAAAATATGATTCCCTCCATTAAAATTCAGAAATTCACTGATTTCTACCCCAACGTTTTCAATGGGAAAGCAAAATTAGTTAAACTATCATAGAGGTTATTGTTGCGAAGCCAAACTTATGGAAGGTCGTCTTTGCAATAATATATCCTAAATAATTAAATATAAAAAACATTCATGGAAAATAAAACTTTATTTCATGTACGAATCGTATCGTAGTTGGTAAAGTTGGACTTTGTGATATATTTCCCTGTAAAAATATTCTCCAGTGTCCATATTTTACCTCCCAATACATTATTCCGCCCCTTTCACACACTTACCTCACACGAAAGGATAATTTTTATTAGTATTATTTTTTAGTGCACATTTAAAAATTGTATTTATTTGGATTCTTTTATCTGATTAACTAAACCCACAACGCCTGGTGTTACCTAAACTATAATATAATCAGAAACAATAGAGTAACATGAAAGAACGATGCCACATGAATTAGTGCCAATTGTTATATTGCTTATAGTTTAAATTTCAAGTCAAACCATGGTCCTACCCCAAACCATAAATTACTGTAACATTTTGATTGGATTAATTTTGGTCAATAACGCAACGCACATGATAATGGTTTTACACTTTATCAATTGTTCCTGACAACCATTATCGTAATAATTTCGTAGATATAGCACTTGTCATTTATGGCCACACATAGCAACTTAATTTTCAATGTCAAAATATTTTTTCAATTTAACTTTAACTCGATTATATTTACAAAACAATATATTTCGTAATTTAAAGATATTTTTTTGGACCACGCGGACAAATTAACTAGTTATGTAATAAAGTTTTGGCATATTACATACTCATGGCTATGTAATAAAGTTCTTAGTAGTTAATGTTTTCAAAGTCGAATAATAATATCGTGAATTGCATCAAAGCTTCTCTTAACCACTTCCCTACTAAATTGTTTGGAAAATGAAAATGTGTTACAACCAACCGTATGACCCTTGCAAGAGATCAAAACTAAGATGTCATTTATTCAACAATTTAAAGAAAATAATGGGGCAGAGACTGTTTTCTTTATGGTAGAAAACTATTTTTCAAATTATTAAAGCAAAACAATTTCGATAACTGTATATCCAACTTGTCAATTATGAGGCGAAGATTTTAAAGATTTTTCTTAAGAGATTAAAGCAGCAAGGTTGATAATATGGGTAAAGATTTGTCTCTTAAATTGCACTAATCATAGGGCTTTAATAATTAGTATATAATAAAGTAGTAGGCTACTTCTACAATTAAAATATTATACTCGCAACAAAAAAAATTGAATATTCTACTAAATTAAATATTTAACTATTACAACTAAATAACTTATTATCTCAAAAAAATGTAGCAAATTCAGTATTAAACACTCCTCCTTGCTTCTGTTGGTGCAAGCTAAAAAAATAATTCCTCCTTTATTTCTGCTCCGGCGGTTTGCACTTGTGAATTTTTTAAGTGCTTTGAGCTTGCACACTTCTATAAGTACTTTTACTTCTTCTTTTTTATTTGTGCATAAAAAGCACCCTCAATAACTTTGATTTATCTGAAAATTCTTTTGATATACTTTAATTCGAATAATTATAGGATTACAAAAGTTGTTGTAAAGAGTTTTCTTCATTACAACAACAATAACATACCTAGTGAGATCCCACACTGTGGGGTCTGGGGAGGGTAGAGTGTACACATACCTTACCTCCACCTTGGTATGTAGAGCGGTTATTTCCGGGAGACCCTAGGCTCTAGCCAAAGCATAATCACAAACAAGACAATCAAAACAAAGCAAGAGTAAAGAGTAAAGCAAGAGAAACAGTCAGACTCAGATAAAGAATTAAAGCAGTTTAAAGTAGGGATGGCCAATGGGGCGGGTTCGGGGAAGGGTGGGGCGGGACCGGTCTTCCGGCAGAACTTGAGGGATCCGCCGATGTCCCATCCCGTTCCCGGTCCCGTCGGGAACCGGTATTAGCGGGGCGGGGCGGGGCGGTGTCGGGTCGAGATCGGGTTTTCTAATTTTTTTTGCACTTAATTTTAAAATGTAACATATATAAACACCTTAATAATTGAACAAGATAGTGTAATAAAAACATCTCAATGATGTTTTTGTGCCTCTTATATTATTTAATAGAAACATGATTTTTTTGTAATACAATTTCAAAATTGCAACTTTGTGGTGTTGAAAGTTGCAAATAACATAGTAAAATTGCAATTAAAAAATCACATATTTATAAACACATTTTCTAGTTTCTTCACAATGTCTTATGGTTCTTCGGTTGGAATTTGAATTTGTTGGTCAAATTGCTCGACGTCGCTTCCACCTCTGTCGGATAAGATTTCGTTGTAGTTTTCGTCGTCTTCTTCGTTGATCTCCAATTGATCGCACCTTCTACGTTCCGCTCGTATCAAATCTCTGAATAAAACTGCAATCTCCAAGATGTCTCCCGCTAATGAAGGTCTGTGCTCTCCTATTTGAAAACTTCCGACAGAAAAAGCACTTTCAGACGCTGTTGATGACGCTTGAATGTTCAACACATCTCGGGCCATCTTTGATAGTGTCGGAAATGTCTTCTCTTTTCCCTCTAGTATTTCAGCAAGTCTTCACGTCCTTCTTCATTGAGAACTGGCAAAACAAAAACATCAAACTCGCTAACTTGATTAGTAGTGGTATCACTAAACATTCTATGTCTAAGGCTTTTAACACTAGCCGCAGAAACAACATATCTTTTTTGAGGTTGTATTGAAGAAGAAGAAGTTGAAGAAGAAGAAGAAGTTGAAGAAGAAAGAGGAGGAGGAGGAGGAGGAGGAGGAGGAGGAGGAGGAGGAGAAGGAGAAGGAGGTTGGTTGCTAGCACTTTCTTGTTGGTAATGCGTATATACTTTTTTGCATTCATCGTGTATGCTAGACAAAACTTCTTCTTTACTTGGTTCCTTAGGTGGATTTTATTTGGATTTTTTGGAGTTGGAGGTGGAAGTACTGCTATACAATCATAAATAGTTTCAATAAGTGCTTTACAACCGTCTATTTTAATAGTCGGATTTAATACAACACCAATAATATAAATAGTGGGAATAGGAAAAAAAATTGATAAATATTTTTTAATAGGTGCCTTATAAGATGGTTTTTTTTACATATATTCACTAAGTAACAAAAATATTAGAGCTGTATAAAATAACATAGTTGAAATAGTAGGATAATATATACCAAAAAATTCTTTAGTTGCTTGAAAACATTTCTCTAAAAATACAATAAGTTCTGATTTTTTTTTCAATCGTTATCTACAACCATATCAGTTGGATTTCGATTATGGACGTTAAAAATTAAAGTTATAGGTCTTCTATAATCATAAGCAACAAGTAGTTGTTCATATAAAGAATTTCACCTAGTCGCTACTTCTTCGAAAATTTTTCTATAAGGTAGTCCACAATCGTGACAGGTTTTTTTATATTTTTTTTCTTTGTATTCTATTACTTCTAAAAATAAAGCTTATAGCAAATTGTACTTTATTAAGAATGTCTTCAAAAAGTGATAGACCATCCTTTACAACTAAGTTATAAATATGACACGCACATTTTGTATGAAAATGATTAGAAAAAGATGGAGTTAAAAGATCTTTTAAATATCTAATAGCATAATTAATAAGAGAAACATTATCTAACGTAACAGTCATTATTTTGTCAGTTATACCATAATAATTGCAAATTTGATGAATATTTTCTGCAATAAAATATTACAGTGTGCCTATCATCAATATATCTATATGCTAAAATACGTTTTTGCATAGACCATTTATAATCTATCCAATGACATGTTACAGTTAGATAATCATGATCGTTAGTACTACGACATATAACAGACGTGATAGATACTTTGCGAGGAAAATGATATAATGAATAACGTAAATATTGTTGATGAATATGTGCAATTTTAAAAATGTCTCTCCTAACAGTTGATCTAGGAAAGCCGTTAAAAGCAGGATTATACATATCTCTAATGTAATGAATAAAACCAGGAGAGGGAGGAAATGAAAAAGGTAAACCCTCCACCGCAACTAATTTTGCTATTGCTTCCGTATATCTATATTTATCGTATTTAGGACCTACTATTCCCCCCCCCCCCCCCCCGTCGTCAGGTTAATTTGACCTTGTACTTGATCCGGAACACTATGTGAACCTTGTCCCGACTGAGAGCGCATTGGCGCACCCGACTTTGTAGCCTCGTATTCATCCCACCTAACTTTGTGAAAATTTGTACATGTCTCAATAAACCTCCCATCCCACCCTGACATTTTCCCATTTTAAATTTATAAATTTTTTTACAAATTTGTCATCTAACTACTTGATTCTCTTGGTCCCTATCAAAAAAAATCTCATGCAACAAATTTTAATTTTTGTTGTGTGGGGCCTCGTCTCATACTAGGGGGAATAGGAGGCGTTCCAGTTTCAGTTTGAGGTGCACTAGTGGGTGTGTCATCTAGATTAGTGGCTGTGTCATCTAGATTATCTTCTAAATTAAAGTCTGGTTGAGTTGCAGAATATAACTCATCGTCTAATGGTATATCATTAAAAAATTCAGTGTCATCTATATGAGTGTAATCAATCAAATCATCCTGCCGAGGAATAGGATGACTAGAAGAAGTACCCTTGCCCTTGGTACCCCTACGAGATGAATCACCCTTACCCTTACCCTTAAACATACCTCTTAATCCTTCCATTTTAATTATGCAAATAAATAGTTAAAGATAATAAAATTACGTGTGATAATTAAGATGAAGTAACAATAATAATTTAAAGAATGAACAAAGGTATCAAAAGCCGACATAACGTCGACTTATAATCGAGGTTGAAAATTGAAACTTTGTTCGATGGATGATCCTCAAATTAGTTGTCAACTTCACTCCCAATTTTTTAACTTTGATATAAATGAGCAAAAATATATAATATTTAGTAGGCAATGTAGAATTGTAGAGAGATAAATTGAGAGATTAGAGATATTGTTGGAAGAATTGTGAGAAAGATGAAGAGAAAATGAGGTATTTATAGTTGAGAAATTGGGTTAAAGTGTAAATATATTAACTTAGGGGTTAAAAATAATATTAAGGGAGTAAGGGGGTTGGGGAGGGGGGAGGCCAAAAATGGTCATTGAACAACGACCAAAATATAAAATGGTTGTTGTGCAACGACTATTTTTGCAAAGGGGATCAGGGCGGCGGGATCGGGGCAGGTCAAGCGGGATCGAGCCTGGGGCGAGACGAGCCCAAGTCCCATCCTGGGGTTCATCCCGTTTCGGTTTTTCTTTTTTAGCGGGATCGGGGCGAGGTCGGGTCGGGATCGGGCCGACCCGGCCCACTGGCTAGCTCTAGTATAAAGTGCATTCAAATAAAAGGGAGCAGTAGCTAACACAACTAAATAAGTTAAACAAAATACACTAAATAGTGTGCCTATAAGTGTGATAGGCTAATCGGGCCTACAGTAATAACACTACAACTATAAATTTGTAAGCATAAGTAAGACTACGCTCGAGTACCTACTACTCTTTTACCCTAATCTATATCCTCCACAACCCATTATCTAATGTCATGTCCTCAGTAAGTTGCACATGTGCTATATCCCGTCTAATCACCTCTCCCCAATACTTCTTCAGCCTACTTCTACCCATCATGAACCCGTCCATAGCCAACCTCTCACACCTCTGCACTGGGACATATGTGTCTCTCCTCTGCACATGCCCGAACCATCTCAACCTCGCTTCCCGCATCTTATCATCCACCGAGGCCACTCCCACTTTCTCCCGGATATCACCATTTCTAATCATATCTCTCCTTATATGCCCACACTTCCATCTCAGCATTCTCATCTCCGCGACTTTCATCTTTTGTATGTGCGAAGTCTTGAATGGCCAATACTCCGCTACATATAACATAGTCGGTCTAACCACCACCTTATAGAACTTGCCTTTAAGTTTTGGTGGAACTTTTTTGTCGCACAAGACTCCAGATGCGAGCCTCCGCTTCATCCACCCTGCCCCAATATGATGTTTGATATCGTCATTAATCTCTCCATTACCTTGGATAATAGACCCTTGGTACTTGAAGCTTCCTTTCTTTGGAATGACCTGAGTATCAAGCCTTACCTCCATGCCTGTCTCAGGGTCGCTCCCATTGCTAAACTTGCACTCCAAATATTATGTGTTAGTCTTACTCAACCTGAACCCTTTAGACTCCAAAGTCTGTCTCCAAACCTCCAGCTTGGCGTTCACTCCGCTGTGAGTCTCATCAATCAGGACTATGTCTTTTGCGAATAACATACACCATGGTACCTCCCCTTGGATTTGTCGCGTCAGTCCGTCTATCACCAAGGCAAATAGGAATGAGCTAAGAGTTGATCGTCGGTGCAGCCCCATCATCACTGGGAAGTGCTCCGAGTCTCCTCCTCCTGTCTGTACTCTAGTCTTGGCTCCATCATACATATCCTTGATCGCCTTAGTGTACACCACAGGTACGCCTCTAACCTCCAAACATCTCCATAGAACCTCCCTAGGGAATTTGTCGTATGCCTTCTCGAGGTCGATGAAAATCATATGTAAGTCTTTCTTCCTCTCTCTATACTGCTCCACCAACCTCCTAATAAGATGAATGGCTTCGACAGTGGAACGCCCCGGCATGAATCCAAACTGGTTCTCGAAAATAGACATGCCTTTCCTCACCTTTGTCTCCACGACTCTTTCCCAAACTTTCATAGAGTGGCTCAACAGCTTGATACCCTTATAGTTGTTGCAACTCTGGATATAACCTTTGTTTTGTACAAGGGAATAATTATACTCCATCTCCATTCTTCAGGCATTCTTGCCGTCTTAAAAATGACGTTAAACAACTCAGTCAGCCACTCCAAACCAACCTTGCCTAGGCTCTTCCAAAATTCAACTGGGATCTCATCAGGCTCGATCGCTCATCCCCTGCGCATCCTGCGAATAACACCCATAACCTCCTCAACCTTAATGTTTCTACAATACCCAAAATTCCTGTGCCTACCAGAATGCTCCAGATCTCCCAGCACAATGTCTCCATCTCCTTTTTCATTCAAAAGTTTATAGAAGTAAGACTGCCACCTCCGCCTAATATGCGGTTCCTCCACCAGTACATTACCGTCCTCGTCCTTGATGCATATCACTTGATTCAAGTCATGGGCCCTCCTCTCCCTTGTCTTAGCTAGTCTGGATAACTTTTTATCCCAATTTTCTCCTCTAATTCCACATATAGGCATTCTAAAGCTGTCATTTTTTGCCGCTGTAACCGCTAGCATTGCCTTCTTCCTCGCCATATTATACAGTTCCCTATTCGTTCACTTCTCCACCTCATCTCTGCTTTCTACCAATTTCACATACGCCATTTTCTTTGCGTCCATCTTCGCTTGAACTGCACAATTCCACCACCAGTCCCCTTGATGTCCACCACGATAACACTGGGAGACTCGTAGCACTTCTCTGGATACCTCACGAATGCAACTGACCATCATGTCCCACACACCGATCCCATCCCCACTACTCCCCCAAGCCTCATTAGCCATCAACCTCTCCTTCATCTCTTTTGCACTAACCATGGTCAAACTCTCCCATTTGATTCTTAACCTGTCATCCACAACCCTCTTCTTCTTCTCCAACTTGATCTTTAAATCCATCACCAAAAGCTTATGTCGGGTTGTAAGATCCTCATTCAGAATAACTTTACAATCTTTACAAAGACCTTTGTCAACCTTCCTAAGGAGCAAAAAGTCTATCTAAGTCTTAGCCATCAAACTATGGAAAGTCACCAAGTGTTCCTCCTTCTTCAGGAATCTAGAATTGGCTATCACCATCCCACAAGCTCTAGCGAACTCCAAAAGTGATACGCCTCCCCCATTCCTTACCCCGAGTCGAAATCCTCCATACACATCGTCATAACCCCCTGGAAGTGACCCGATATGTCTATTGAAATTCCCTCATAGAAATAACTTCTCAGTGGGTGGTATACCTCCCACCACTTCGTCTAAATCCTCCCAAAACATCTCTTCTCCTCCTCGTCCAAGCCCGCTTGTGGCTCATAAGCACTTATAATATTTATAGTGAACCCTCCAACTACCAACTTAATCGTCATCATTCATGTCATTGACCCTCCTCACCTCTACCACCTGATCCCTTAGTTCGATGTCTACCAAAACGCTTGCCCTATTCCTATACTTCGACCTACAAGAGAACTATAACTTATACATGTCTACATCTTTAGCCTTAGGTCCTACCCATTTGGTCTCCTAGACACATGCTATATTAATCTTCATCTTCTTAAGAATCTTAACTAGCTATATGACATTCTCCGTTAAAGTTCCAATATTCCAAGACCCTAGTCTACCATCATTCACAAAAGCCACCAGAGCAAAGATACAAAGAATACTAATCCAAGGTTAACGTTAACACGCACGGGAAGCAATACTAGAGCACAAGTTAGCAAGAATCTAAAGGTAAGTCAAGGTACTACATATCCGAATGATAAAACAAAGGGCAACAAGAATACAGGGAAGAATGTAAAGTCTAGATTTAATAAAACGCAACACGCAAATTTGAACAACACGGATAATAACAAATATTGAGTACAGACAACACAGAAAAAATCTGTTCACACGCCGTAAATTGATGTTCACGCACCGAAAAACACTATTCACTACCTAAAATCATTGTTCCTACTGGAAACCACTGTTCGCTGCTAGATGATGGCATAGATCTAGTGATACCTGCAAAAAAAGAAAAAGATCACCGGAGGATGTCGGAGACTATCTGATGCAGTGGCTGGCGGCAGCGTCGATGACATGGCGGCACCGGCAAGCAAGGCTAGTGGGAGCAGAAAAGGTTGACAGCGGAATCCGTTGGAGTCCGGTGGCATGGAGCATGGGTGGGTGGGGTGAGAAGATGGGGGGGAAGAGATTCAGCGGCGTACTCAATCTCTGGTCAGTTGACCGGAGAAGGTAGAGGCAATGGAGGGTACAAGAAGGAAGTTGACCGGAGATGGTACACTACATCCCTGTATAGTTTATTCCATTTTTCTTTCAGTACAACATTCCATATATCATAAGTCTCAAAGTAGGGGTGGCCAGTGGGCCGGGTTCGGGATTGTAGAGGCGGGTTTGGTGGGATCGGGTCGGGCGGGACATGCGGGATCAGGACAAGCGGGATTCGCCAAAGTCCCGTCCCTATCCCTATTCTGATCCCATTAGAATCGGGATACAGATGGGGGCGGGATCTGGTCGTGGTGGGTTTTTGTTTCCACTTAATTTAAAAAATAACATATATAAACAACTCAATAATTGAACAATATAGTGTAATAAAAATATCACAAGGTTGTTTTTGTGCCTCTTATATTATTTAACAGACATATGATTTTTTTTGTAATACAAATATGATTGTTAAAATTGCAACTTTGTGGTGTTGTTCAAAAGTTGCAAATTACATAGTAAAATTGCAATTAAAAAAATTACATTTTGAAAAAAAATTGTTCTAGTTTCATGATAATTTCTTGTGGTTCTTTGGTTGGAATTGGTATTTGTTGGTCAAATTGTTCCACGTCGCTTCCACCACCTTCGGATAAGATTTCGTTGTAGTTTTCGTCTTCTTCTTCGTTGATCTACGGTTGACCGCACCTTCTCCGCTCCGCTCGTATCCAGTCTCTGAATAATACTGCAATCTTCAAGCTGTCTCCGGCTAATAAGTGTCTGTGCTATCCTATTTGATATCTGCCGGCAGAAAAAGCACTTTCAGACGTCGTTGATGACGCTTGAATGTTCAAAACATCTCGGGCCATCATTGAAAGTGTCGGAAAGGTCTTCTCATTCCCCCTCTAGTATTTCAGCAAGTCTTCACGTTATTCTTCATTGAAAACTGCTTGGTACGGTACAGAACCCTGCAAAAAACAAAAATATTAAACTCGCTAATTTGGTTAGTAGCGGTACGACCGCACATTCTATTTCTAAGGCTTTCAATACTAGCCGCAGAAACAACATGTCTTTTGTGAGGTTGTGTTGAAGAAGAAGAAGATAGTATGAAAGTCGGTAGGTTGCTAGCACTTTCTTGTTAGTAAAAACTATATACTTTTTTGCATTCGTCTTCTCCGCTAGAAAACACTTCTTCTTTAGTTTGTTCAATAGGTGGTGGGTGATTTAGATTTTTGGGACTTGGAGGTGGTAGTACTGCTATACAATCATAAATAGTTTCAATAAGTGATTTAATACCGTCTATTTTAATAGTCGGATTTAATACAACACCAATAATATAAAAAGTGAGAATAGGAATAATTTTTTATTATTTTGATAAACATTTTTTAATAGCTGGTTTATCCATATATTCATTAAGCAGTAAAAATATTAGAGCTATATAAAACAACATAGTTGAAATAGTAGGATAATATATACTGAAGAATTCTTTTGTTGCTTGAAAAAATTTCTATAGAAATACAATAAGTTCGGAAATTTTTCCCCAATCGCTATCTACAACCATATCAGCTGGATTTTGATTATGAGAGTTAAAAATAAAGTTATAGGTTTTCTATCGTCATAAGCAACAAGTAGTTGCTCGTATAAAAAATTCCACCTAGTGGGTACTTCTTCTGGAATTTTCTATAAGATAGTTGGCAATCGTGACAAGTTTTTTTATATTCTTTTTTTCATTGTATTCTATTATTTTTAAAAATAAAGTTTATAGTAAATTGTATTTTACTTAGAATGTCTTCAAAAAGTGATAGACCATCATTTACAACTAAGTTATTTATATGACATGCACATTTTATATGAAAATGATCTGGAAAAGATGGAGTTAAACTATTTTTTAAAATTGTAATAGCATAATTGTTAGAAGAAGCGGTATCTAATGTAATAGTCATAATTTTATCAGTTATTCCGTAATAATCGCACACTTGATAAATATTTTCTGCAATAAAAGTACCAGTGTGCCTATCATCTATATATCTATACGCTAAGATACGTTTTTGCATAGACCGTTTATAATCTATCCAATGACAGGATACAGTTAAATAATCATTGTCGTTAGTACTACGGCCTATATCAGAAGTGATAGTCACTTTGCCATTAAAATGATATAATGAATAATGTAAATACTGTTGATATTCATGTGCAAATTTAAATACATCTCTCTTAACAATTGATCTAGGAAAATCGTTAAAAGCATGATTATACATTTCTCTAAAGTAATGAATAAAACCAGGAGATGAAGGAAATGAAAAAGGCAAACCCTCCACAACAACTAATTTTGCTATTGCTTCCCCATCTCGATGTTTATTGTAATTAGGGCCTACAATTCCCTCCATCGTGGGGTTAATTTGACCATGGACTTTGTCTGGGACAGTATGTGAACCTTGTTCCGATGGAGCGGGCGTTTGCGCACCCGATTTTGAAGCCTCGTATTGGGCATACCTAGCTGGATGAGCCCTTGCTACGTGTCTCATTAAATCCCCCGTCCCACCATGACATTTTCCAGTTTTAAATTTTAAAACATCTTTACAAATTTTACATCTAGCTACTTGATTCTCTACGTCCCTATCAAAAAATGTCCATGCATATGATTTTAATGGTCGTTTTGTTGGACCTCGTCTCATACTAGGGGGAATATGAGGCATTTCAGTTGAAACTAGTGGGTGTGTTGTCAGTGGGTGTATCATCTAGATCATCGTCTAAATTAAAGTCTTCTTGAGTTTCAGAAAATAGCTCCTCGTCTAAATCTAATGGTATTGTAGGAAAATGTTCAGTATCAACAAAATCATCATGTGTAGGAATAGGATTCTGTCTAGAAATAGGATGACTAGAAGAAGTACCCTTGCCCTTATTTCCTCTACTAGAAGAAGCATGAACCCTACCCGTAAGCATATGTTTAAATCCTTCCATTATAATTTATAATTATACTAATAAATAATTAAAGTAAATGAAATTAAGTGCGCTAAATAAAATAAACAGAAAATAATAATTTAATGAAGGAACGAATGTACCAAACGCCGATGTAACGTCAACGTGTAATCGAGAGGTTGAAAATTGAAACCTTTGCTCGATGGAAGATCCTCAAATTAGTTGCCAACTTCACTCCCAAATGAATAAATAAAATTCAATATTTAGTAGACAATGTAGAGAGATAGATTGAGAGATTAGAGAGATTGTAGGAAGATTTGTGAGAAAGAGGAAGAGAAAATGAGGCATTTATAGTTGGAAAATTGGGTTAAAGTGTAAATATAATAACTTATGTGTTAAAAATAAATATTAAGTGGGTAGGGGGAGGCCAAAAATGACCATTGCACAACGGCCAAAATGTAAAATGGTCGTTGGTGCAATAGTTATTTGTGCAAACAGGGGATTTAGGGCGGGACCGGGACAGGGTCAGGCCTGGCGGGACTGGGGCAGGCCGGGACGGGTCGGGACGAGACCATGTCCCGTCCCGGTTCGAGTCCCCATACCACAATTTTTTTTTAAAATGTCGGGATAGGAGCGGACCAGGACGGTGTCGGGGCCGGGTCAGCTAGAATCGGGCCGACCCAGCCCACTGGCTAGCCCTATCTCAAAGTAAGACTCGACACCATCCACTTTTGATAATTTTCACCATTGAAAGTTTACAGAGCGTTCAAAGAGATGGTGTTGCTTGTAATTGTTATAAATAAGAATATATGTATTGATAATATGAAATTAAAGTATTCTTTTAAAGAAAATAATTAATGTATAACAATTCATCTATTATTAATCACTACTTAATAATCTTTTGAGTTCTAAATAAATTTAAATATTAATTTTATTTTAAAAAAACTATCGCTACCACGTCATTAAATAGGTATTCAAAAAATTATTTCCGACTAAAATAACCATGGAAGCTAAGTAAATAAAATTGAATGACTTTAAAAAGACAAAACAAAATTGAGTAACTATGATGGTCGGTTACCATAAATTGAGTGACCATCCAGACCACTAACTCCCGAATAGTCCAATTGAACACTCTACTTATCTCGTTTTATTATCCCTATTTTTCTACTTTACGAAATTTCATCGAAACACTTAAAATTAATCAAAATTAATATTTAAAGCATCGTTTTATTATTGAATAGCCAAATTGACACATGTTAGTAAAAATACAATAAATAAGAGTTGAAAAATAAAATATAGAAAAAATAAATGAATAAATATTCAGGCTGAAGTGCGGATATCTCGCTTTATTTAAAGAGATACAAGTCCACAACGACATAATCTTCACTGTTCCAGCATTAATATTCTTGATTTGTCTCTACCATGATACAACAGTCCGATAACGTCGTATGACTCAAACAACTCTGGACTAATTGAAGAGTCTAAAGCTTCACCAATAAAAACATCTTCCTTCATATATAAAACTATTATCTTTTGTAGTGAATAAGTTGAAGACTTAGAATATGTTTTTTCCCTTCGACTCTCTCTTTCACTATACTAACCTCAAAATATAAATACAATAAATATTTCTCATCCTCTCTTCATCTGTCCAACATAAAGAAGAAAGTATCATTTATATAGTTGTGTAGAATTTCTTACACAGTAAATGTCAAGAAAGTGGATAGTAATTTAAGGTGTTAGTGAGATAATTAATAGGAGGTAATGACATGAATTACACTATCACTTTCTTGTCAAAATATGCCACTAACAGGACAAAAAAAAAAAATACACTTTAAATTATAATTTTAATATTAAAATGCTATAAACTCCAACAACACCCCTACGAGAATAGTCTAAGCAGCACCTCATTGCTGTCCTATTAAATTCTGAGAATCTGGAGGTACATTCAATAATTTATGTGTGAAGGGGAAAGTTTCGAAAGCGAAATCCTCCATCTGTATCAGAGGCTCTTTGGCCAGGTGGGATGTAAATCGAAGGATATGAGAGTGGCAGTCCTGCAAGGGAGAGGACCAACGTGACACAAACCCAGCAACATCCCTTGCAATTTCAGCAAAGACTGTCACCACACGGATTCAAATTCGCGACGTCGGAGTGGTTGTACCCCAATCACCTTGTCACTTATCAACTCGTTTGTGACTCTGGGGGCGTACATTCAGTAATTTCTAATAATAGTGATGAAAGATCGAAATTATTATTTTCAGAAATAATAAAATAAATCGGAAAGCTGAATTTAAAAAAAATAATCTGAGAATCTGGATGGAAGAGAAGTCTCCAACTAATTGACACGTTGGACAATATTCACCTAGTAAACGATTTCATTCAGAGGCACATAATTAATCCAAAGCAACGAACGCTACGCAACCCAATGGTGTGATTTCCATAGTGGGGCCCACAGCAATTTCAAATTCCTCTCTTCACGTGGCCCCATCACTCCACGTCGGACAAATCAGAATCTTTCTCCAACTCTATATCGACACGTCCGCTTCATCCATACGTAAAATATCCTGTACGAATCCAAGGAAACATACACAAGAAATAAAAATAAGAAGCCCTCTTTTGTTCCCTTACGTACCGTACCTACCACCTGTCACTCCTTCTCACCATTCACCTCCCCGTTACGCTGTCGTTTTTTATAACATACACGCATCCCTAGGTAAAGAATTCCCATTACTTTTATACCCCTCGCCGTAGTTCCTAAGAAAGAATTGGTGGTTTATTGGCTTCCTCTTTTTTCTACTATCTCTCTGTTGTTGTTGTGATTTGTTTTCTCTTTCCGGATTTGTTGCGTATTACATTTATCGGGTTTTGAAGTGAAACATAAGGTGTTTTTTTTTTTGGAGAACATTAATTAAAGAGAAAAGATGAAATTGTGTGAACTTTGTAAGGGATTGGCTAGGATGTACTGTGAATCGGACAACGCGAGTTTGTGTTGGGACTGTGATGCGAAGGTTCACTCAGCGAACTTTCTGGCGGCGAGGCATTCTAGGTCTTTGCTATGCCAGGTTTGTCAATCGTCGACGGCTTGGTCGGCGTCAGGTGCGAAGGTTGGGAAGACGGTCTCTGTATGTGACAGGTGTGTGGATGGGTACGACCATAGGGATGAAGTGGAGGAGAGTGAAAGCGTGAATTATGAAGGAAGTACTGGCACAGAGGACGAGGAAATTGATTATGAGGAGGAGATTGATTCGGAGGATTTACAGGTTGTTCCGTGGTCATCTACGCCGCCTCCACCGCCTGCTAGTTCATCCAGCAGCGAAGATTCATCAAATGTCCGTAGAAATATCTCTTCGAAACGAATGCGTGAAACTGATGCGGATCTTCATTCAGATGTATGCACTTTCTCTAGCTTTCGTTATTCTCAACCTTTATTGTATAATTTATGCCATTTATTTTGCTTATTTTCCATAACGTTTTTTCATTTTTCGTGTGGTTGAATACTTACTTTTTTGTGGTTATAGGACGATAGCGGAAATCCATCATATTGCCGGAAACTGCATACGTCGCCGTCGGTGGAGGCAGACGGCGGAGACGAGGCAACAGCTGATATTGACTCATTTTCAACAAGAATGAGAAGGCCAGCTAAGATTCAGAGAACGGAAGCCGATCGGCTCACGGCGGTTATAGAGTTTATAAGGAGAAATAATCGGCGAAGGATGAGTTCCAGTGCGGCGATCGGCGAGCAGTGTAGACTAAATGAAGACTCAAGGACCGTAGATCTGGAAAGCTCGGAGACCTCGTAGCCGTCGGATTGACCATTCGTTTCAATTACATTTACCTTTACCACCACCCACACCCCAAATCTTGTAGTCGGTTGATTTCTTAGGGATAGGACCATTTGCTATATGCTATTTTATTTATTATATGTAATATACTAGTAATTAGGATAATATTAAGAGGGGAATGCCTTCAAACACATTTGTAGCATATGCAGATGCATTTACCTTCTTTTTTCTTTCCCCTTGATCTATTTCGTAATTCACTACGTACTAGTAACAAAGTAACGAGGCACATCACACATGTGCTGTAGTTTAATCCCAGCCTGATCATTTTCATTCCCAAAATTACCACCATTCCCGGTAGAGCGGATTCAAGATTTTAAATTACAACTTTAAGTATAAACCTTTTTTTGATAATTAAAGTGTTTAGGCTAGCTTGTGGATCTGTCCGACTAATTTCATGAGTTAGTTACGTCCCACCATCAAACATTGAGTTCTCGGTCAATGTGAGTCTCTAGACAAATGGAAAATATTATAGTAGTTAATATTTTTGTCTAGGTTGGAATTTCAACTAGAAATCTTGTGATTTTAATTCACTTTGCTGCTCTGCTTCTAAGCCTCTCACAGAAAAATCAAAAACACCACTAGCTACATCTTATATGACTACTTCAACTAAGCTATGAAAGTGAAATACTAAATACATAATTCATGTATCAAGTATTGGATCTTGTGTAAAATCGGAGTGTCAGTTAAATCTCAGTGGATCGTGATAACAAGATCATTTTGTCACTTATAATATTTCGTCGCATAATTAAGTCGTTTATAGAGTATTCTATACATCGCTCGATAAAAAATATGTTTTAAAGCGATCACCACGACTCTTCCTCTGCGATGACTTAGCCAACGATCTGCACTATTTATTCGTTTGAATTTATAGAAGAAATTTAATTTAATACTCATTGAGACAGTGTAAACATGATGTTGAACAAGTTACTCCATCTGTCTTAATTTATATGACATACTTTACTTTTTAATTAGTCTTATAAAGAATGACACATTTTCTTATTTGATAATAAATTAACTTTAAATTTTATTTTTTATACTTACCAAGATGATTTATAATCACACAAATATCTTTAACTTATTTTAGATCACAAAATTTAAAATTTTCGTATTAAATAAAATTATATCATATAAATTGAAGAGAAAGGAGTAGAATCTTTCACGTTATTTATTTCATTTACACGCGCGCACCTATGTGTATTACTATATTATTTATTTATTTAGGATTTTTAATGAAATAACCAGGAGAATGCAAGGATTTCAGAGGGACCCTTTTGCTTCCTGAGGTCAGAAGAAACCCACAATGAGTGGGTTGTTAGAAGTATTGGTTGGGCCACTCATTTTTATCACCTATAATTTAAGAAATGGTACAGAAAGCTGCAAGACCAAAACAATTTTGAGATCATTTTAAGTGTGGGAATCTGCACCTTTTCCGCAATAAGAAATTTGCTCCAAAAGGTGGAATCTCCCACCCCAGGAGCCCCCACACGGTCAAGTCCGACAGTCTGTGCGGGAAGGAGGTAAATCGTGGTGACTCAATTGATTTCAAAGGTTAGACCAGTACCACGCTGCGCACAAGGGGCCCTCCTTTATTTCAAGAAGTAAAACTAAGGTAGGGTAAACTTTTTAAAGTGAGTGGTCCCACCGCATTACGGCCCCATACCCCAGAAAACCCCACCTCCGGCCTGGACCTACGGATTAGTATACACCGCTTGCCCTACGCGTATGGAGGGATTTTTTTGGGGGAACGGTTCAGAATCGAACTCGAGACCCAAGGCAGCAATACCCTTAGTGTAATGACCACTTGGCCAAACACCTTGGATAGAAATTGCACGTATGGGTAGTGGTTCAAATTCAACAAAACTTTACCAATAGGATTTTGTTGCTAAAAATGTAAATAGCAATAAAAAACAATTTATTATTACAAAAACTTTTCGCATCAAAGGTTATTACAACGGCATACAATAATTTTTGTTATTGCGAAAAATATTTTTGACAATAATATCCAACATATATATACCCAGTAAAGTCCAACAATGTTGGGGTCTGAGGAGGGTAGAGTGTACGCAGACTTTACATTTACCTTGGTAAGTAGATATGTTGTTTCTGAAAGACCCTCGGCTCGAGACAAAGCATAGGCACTATTAGTGAATATTCTCAGAATATTCTCCGTATATTTTGTAATTATGATAGATGTATATTTAAGGTAACTTATGATTCTAATTGTATTAGGAATCAACATTTGTAAGGTAAGTTAGGATTCGTACCATATTATGAATCAACCTTGTACAGCTATATATATTGTGAATAATCAAAGGAATCCCCAAGAAAAATTATTTCAACTTTCATGGTATCAAGAGCCTAAAACCTAAATCCCTTCTCTTCCTCTTTCTCGGCTGAAATCAGCATTTTTTTTTCTGATTTCACAGAAAAAAAATCTGGTTTCTTCCTCCCTTTCTCGGTCAAACCAGAAAATTCCCTTCCCTCGGCAAGCGGCAACCATGTCTTCCCCCACAAATTCCGGTTCATCCACTGGCACACTTGACAACCCCTCTCAACGTTCAGTATCTTCTTTTCATCCGGCATTCGCCGTTAACAACATCAATAATTTTATCCCTATAATTCTTGACCAAGAAGACTGTCAATATTCCATGTGGATGGAACTATTCTACATTCATGCATGTGCATACAACGTGCTCGATCATATTGACGAATCTGTTCCTCGTCCCGACGATGTTACAGACTCAATCTGGCGTCGTCTTGACGCCATCATCAAACAATGGATCTACGGCACCATCTCCAAAGACCTGTTGTGCACTATCATGAAAACAGGTGCTACGGCACGTGAACTTTGGGTTCGGCTAGAAAAAATCTTTCAGGACAATAAAAATACTCGGGCCGTATATTTGAAAGAGCAATTCAATAATACCCGTCTCGAGAATTTTAACAACATGTCTGAATATTGTAAGCAACTGAAACTCATAACCGATCAACTATCCAACGTCGGGACTTCTGTTTCAGAAACCAAGATGATGCTTCAACTTGTTGCGGGTTTACCAAAAGGTGAATATGACACACTCGCAACAATGATTCAACAAGCCGACCCTCTCCCAAGTTTCAACAAGGCACGTTCACAACTATTGTTAGAAGAAACTAGACGTGCTAAACAAAAGGAACACAATCAAAAGGCCTTAGCCGTTGACGAGATTATAACACCTGCGGCCAGCAACAACCAGCAGTTCCAGCAGCAGAGCGGCGGAGGTCGTGGCGGCAGAGGTCGCAACAACAAAGGCAAGGGCCGCAGAAAGGGCCAACGCAACCAGTGGACTGGCCAGCAGCCAACCACTGGACAACAGAAGCAGTGGTCCAACCAGCAGCAGTAGTGGCCCAATCAGCAGAACTGGGCCTCGCCTGCATGCCCGTACCCGACTACAGGGGCCCGGTTCCGAAGCCTTAGTCGATCGGCCTCTTCGGCCCTCGCCCGGCCACCGAGCACGCCCACCGGCGGCAAGCAGCAGCCCCACTGATTGCGGTCCGGCGGCGGCAAGAAGAAGAAAAGAATCGCCAGTGCGATCCCAAAAGGCGAAGACCTTCACAGGCCCGAAGCCTAGCCCCGACTGATTTGGGCCAGGCATACACCACTGTGAACCTTCAACAGCCTGACGACAATTGGTACATGGACACCAGAGCCACATCTCAGCTCACCCGGTCGTTAGATAACCTATCTCAACTACGTCGGTTAAAGTGTCCTCAATTTATTACTGTCGGCAATGGTCATCGCATTCTAATTGAAGGTTACAGAAACACACACACCAAACATCCACACCCACCTTTCTCCCTAAACCACGTCCTATACACACCTAACATCATTAAAAACTTAATCTCTGTTAGAAAATTCACTAGCAATAATTTCTGTGTCTGTCAAATTTGACCCTTTTGGTTTTTCTGTGAAGGAACTCAATACGGGGAAAATTCTTACACGCTGCTATAGTGTGGGAGATCTCTACCCGTTCACTCAATCTTCCGCTGACAGATCGCAAGCACCTATATCCCTTGCGGCGATCTCTCCCTCCACTTGGCACAACAGACTCGGACATCCCGGAGACCCAGTTTTTACCTTTCTTAGGACTTCTAAGCGTATTCAATGTAATAATGGGAAAATTGCCCAGCACTATTTTTCTTGTCCACTAGGCAAACATACTCGTCTTCCATTTATGTCATCAAACAATGTTACTTTTTCTCCTTTTGATATTGTTCATGTTGATTTGTGGACATCTCCGATTGTTAGCTCTTTGGGTCATAAATTCTATCTAGTATTCTTGGATGATTTTTCACATTTTGTCTGGATTTACCCACTGAAATTCAAATCTGAAGTTTTTGCAAAATTCCTCGAGTTTTAAAAATTTATTAAGACACAATTTGAAAAATCTATTAAATCATTCAAATGTGATAATGGACGTGAATTTAATAACTCGGCATTTCACAATTTATGTTCTAAACAAGGCATGATTTTCCATTTTTCTTGTCCCTATACTTCTTCCCAAAACGGAAAGGCTGAAAGAATTATACGTACCATTAATAACATGGTCCGCACACTTCTGTTTCATGCCTACCTACCACCGCCTTTTTGGGTCTATGCTGTCAAAATGGTAGAATCCCTTCTAAATATTTTACCAACTAGCACACTCTAAAATAAGACCCCTATCGAAATCTTATACCGTAGGCAACCATCATATAATCACCTACGTATTTTTGGATGCTTATGCTACCCCAACATAGCCTCTATTGCACCTCACAAACTTGCCCCTCGCACTCTGCCATGTGTCTTCCTTAGTCTGTCTCCTAATCATCGGGGCTACTTGTGCTATGACATTGCCACTCGCAAAATCATCGTCTCCCGTCACGTCACCTTTAACGAGACAACCTTTCCATTTTCCAATCTCCGAAAATTTCAGACCACCGATTACTTCTTTCTCGATGAACCAAGTTTGTCTCCGATCATCCAAAATCTATACCAACAATGACTGAAGACACCTGT
Organism: Anisodus tanguticus; assembly: GCA_034509755.1. NCBI lineage: Eukaryota > Viridiplantae > Streptophyta > Magnoliopsida > Solanales > Solanaceae > Anisodus > Anisodus tanguticus. The sequence continues at coordinate 17,741,490 of CM067551.1, read as the reverse complement.
TCCGACACATTTCTTTGCATCAAGCAGTGTCGTCTGCCCCTCCAGCAGCAATGCTCCCACCCAGTCCAGCTCCCTGCTCTCGGTCCCACACACCACCTATGGTGCACCCTGTCGATTCTACTGAACCACCCACACTGCCTCCAGTCCAGCAAGTCCAGCAACCAGTCGAGTCTCCGCCCTGCAAAGAACACGCTTGTCCATCGGGTCCAAAGAACCGGTCCCGCAGCCCAGTTGCCTCCCAGTGCAGCAACCAGTCCCGACCTCCCATTGCTGCCCTCTCACCGCATGGAGACTCGTGCACAACACGGGATCTTCAAACCCAAGGTTCACTTCAATCTCTCCACACAAACCTTATCACCCATTCCAAAGAATCCAAAACTAGCTAAACTGGACCCCAATTGGAATGCGGCCATGTGCTAGGAGTTTAACGCTTTAACCAAGCAGAACACTTGGGATTTGGTACCTAGACCAATTTGGTGTGAATGTTATCCGGTGTATGTGGCTATTTCGTCACAAGTTCAGAGACAGTGGTGACTTAGAGAGGTATAAGGCAAGACTAGTTGCAAATGGCACTAATCAACAGGAGGGTATTGATTATGGTGAGACATTCAACCTGGTTGTTAAACCGGCCACTATTCGGACTGTTCTCAGTATTGCTATGGGAATGCATTGGCCGATTCATCAGCTTGATGTCAAGAATGCGTTTCTTCATGGGGATTTGAAAGAGACTGTGTACATGCATCAACCTCCTGGTTTTGTTCATCCGACAGCTCCGCAGTTTGTGTGTCGTCTCAGGAAGTCATTGTATGGATTGAAACAGGCATCCCGCGCTTGGTATGATCGATTCGCCAGATATCTTCTGCAGATTAGTTTTGTATGTAGTAGGTGTGATACCTCTCTGTTCACTTTTCACCGAGGTAGCAGCACTGCATATTTGCTATTATATATCGATGACATTGTTCTTACTGCCTCATCTGACGGATTGAAGAATTAAATCATTACTCTACTCAAAACTGAATTTGCTATGACTGACTTGGGCAAGCTAAGTTATTTTTTGGGTATATCAGTGACCAGATCTGCAGCCACTATGTTCCTGTGTCAGCGTAAGTATGCAAAAGAGATAGTGTACAGGGCCAAGATGGCAAATTGTAAAATTATGCCAACTCCGGTGGACTCAAAATCAAGCTTAGTGTCAATGACGGTGCGTCAGTTTCTGATCCCACTCTATATCGGAGTCTAGCATGTGCTCTTCAGTATCTTACATTCACTAGGCCTGATATTGCATATGCCGTTCAGCAGGTGTGTCTGTTCATGCACGACCCCCGAGAGTCCCATTTTGCCGCCCTCAAACGTATTATCAGATATGTTAAGGGCACACTAGACTTTGGTTTACATCTATACCCCTCTGTCCCAACCAAGTTGCTAGCCTACACGGATGCAGATTGGGCAGGATGCCCCGACACACGTCGCTCCACCTCGGGTACCTGTGTATTTCTTGGGGATAATCTTATCTCATGGTCCGCCAAGCGGCAGGCCACGCTATCCCGTTCGAGTGCTGAAGCAGAATATGGCGGAGTTACTAACGTCGTCGTTGAGATCTGTTGGCTCCGAAATCTTCTTTTGGTGCTCCAATGTCCATTACATAAGGCGTCTATAGTCTATTGTGACAACATATCTGCTATATGTCTCATAATCCAGTCCAAGATCAGCGAACTAAGCATATTGAGATGGATATCCACTTTGTGCGAGAGAAGGTTGCCCGTGGTCAGGTCAAAATTTTACACGTGCCTTCCTCTTATCAGTATGCAGACATTTTCACAAAGGGACTACCGCGACAGCTCTTCACCGACTTCCGATCCAGCCTTAGCATTCGGCCTCCTCCCGCTCCGTCTGAGGGGGAGTATTAGCGAATATTCTCAGAATATTCTCCGTATATTTTGTAATTATGATAGATGTATATTTAAGGTAACTTAGGATTCTAATTGTATTAGGAATCAACCTTTGTAAGGTAAGTTAGGATTCGTACCATATTAAGAATCAACCTTGTAGAGCTATATATATCGTGAATAATGAAAGGAATTTCCAAGGGAAATTATTCCAACTTTCAGGCACAAGCAAAGTAAGAGAGACGGTCAGATCCGGACAAGAAATTTAAAACAGCATGAAAATGATGGTAACAAAATTGAATAAACCATGATAAATCATTCTGGAAAAAAATAATAACTAACGCAGGTCAATAAGATAAATAAAATGTACGAAAGAACATACAATAGCAAAAATCTAATAACATGAGACTATAAAATAATATTTGGTCTACTAATATGATAACAAAAAATTGTTGTTTCTTCTCTTAGTGAAGGTGGGATGAATGGCTGAAAACTTTAGCAATTACAGTATTATATTAGTAGATATTCAAAATTGTCTGCGTTTGCCAAACACCACATGTTTTTTCTCATTTCTTTTGCTTTTATTATAAATCACATACACTGATGACTCATTTTCATGAGATTAGTGAACCTAATTTGTTCTCCCTTTTGTTTGGGCCGATAGTTGGTATAGTACAAACTATTATTTTATTTGAGGCATCTGTTCAGCAGATATTTTCATGGTTTTTTTATTAGTATAGTTTGAAAAATATCTGGAGATTGATAAGACTTTGATACTACAACAATATATCTAGTGAAGATTAGTCATAAGACTTTGATAAGTGGTCATAATTTGAGGATTAGTCTCCCTAGCTCCTCTCTCGTCCTATTTTGAATTATTAAGCAAACTATTTGTGGCAGGCAATTACATCAACTTGGACAAAGCTTTTCATGTGGGCATCATGGCATCAAAAATTGGAGAAAACTACTATTAGCGCGGTCCCAATTTGTTTGAAAGTTGCTTAAATTTAAAAATTAAATAATTTAATCTTTGAATTAAATTTTAAATATAAAATTTTAAAATATTTTATAATAAAATTTACATATTTGAAAATACATAAAAAGTATTATAAATTTACATAACTAATAATTTACAATATATGAAAAAATTGGAAAAAATTATAGTAAAAAAAAGGAGTTGCATAACTCTCCAAACTAGTCGACCTTAAAATAAATTGGGAGGAAAGAAGTTGTAAAGAGAGATTATAGAACAAAGCCCACGTTTTCCCTAATTCATAGTAGTAGAACTCTTACAAATACTAATGTATATTTCTACTATCCTATACAGATTCTTCCAACTCATCACGTTTATGTTCTGTAAATCAATTTTGCTTTTGAGTTTAGCTTCTATATACTCATTCTGTAAAAATATTAATATGTTTATACTATCATATATATTATCTAAAATATAACTATGTAGCCATTTATAAAAAGCGAGATAATCATAGTTCACCGAAAAAAGATAATCATATCTTCATTTAGTACTCGAAAGTTAGAAAAGATCGTAAAATATGCTCCTTATGAGTGCGCTATTTTCGATCCGTATAATTAATATACTTTCTCTATTCTAATTTATGACACTATTTCTTTATTACTTTATTTTACGGAGAATGGCATAATTCTATAAGTATAAATCATTTAACTTTAAACTTCTTATTATTACCATCAATATATATAATTTAATATGTTATAGCAGGTTATTAATTGATATCTATTAGATAAAGTATATATTATTACCTTTTAAGTGAGCAAATTGTGTAAATATTATTTGTGCAGAGAACTTAAATATTATTATTAAAACCTAATATCTTATTTACTTCCTCCATTTAGATTTATATGACACTCATTCTTTTTTAGTCAGTCCCGAAAAGAATGACATCTTTCTATGTTTAATGATAATTTAACTTTAAACTTTCAATTTTACTCTTAATGATATGATTTATAGTCACGCATATATACATGCCTTATTTTAGACCATAAATTTAAAAGATCTTTCTTTTATTTTTAATTTTGTTCCCATTCAAATACTTTCACATAAATTGGGATGAAAATAATATAAAAAATGTTACTCCATCTGTTTCAATTTATATGACACACTTTTTTAGTCAGTCCCAAAAGAATGACACATTTTCTTATTTGACAACAATTTAATTTTAAACTTATCTTTTTTACACTTAATGAGATGATTTATAACAACATATATATTTACCTAATTTTAAATCACAAAATTCAAAAATTTTTTTTTATTTTTTAAATTCGTATCCAAACAAATAACATTATATAAATTGAGACGGGGAGGGAGGAGAGTATTCAATATATGAAGCAAACGCTACGGAGTTAGGGCTTGTAAGGAGTTTCTTGTGTTGTGTGTCCTACAAATACAAGAGTTGGTTATCGCTTTACTAGAGGAGAAGAAGAGTCTATTGGAGAATAAATAAAGGCCACATGTGGTATATAGTAAAATAATTTGACTTAAATCACAAGAATTAAAGGAGAGAAGGAGAACCAGGTACACACTTTTATTTCTATTTTGTGGTGTAGAATTCATCACACATAAAGGAGTTGATTTAAAATGGCTTGTTTTTTTTTTACACTGTGTGGCTATATTTCTTTAACCAATGTGCAAGATATTATGAGAGAAAGGTTGCCTTGTAAAATCCATCTTTAAATTTTGAGCATCATTTCCCTTTATTTTATGATGTGTGATTATGACTCATCCAAGAATCCAGTTTGGTGGTTTGGACCTACTGCTCCTTTTTAATAATTTCTGTACTTGTTTTTCCTTTTGACGTTACAATAGCACCACTCGGTTAAAGTCCAGTCCCTATATCATCTATGTACGATGATGAATCTGTTTAATTTATAAGAAAAAATATATCTTTTCATCTCTAAATTTATATTGAAAATTCATTTTAGCAATTAAATTTTATTGATATTTTTATTCCTCTAAATAACTTATACTGTTAAACTGAATGAGTTGGGCCTCTCGGCCAGAAATATTTGTAGTATATATGGTATATATATTTGTAGTATATTGTAATAAAAAGGATACCTTAATTAGTGTTATACACCTACCATAATTGTATAGTTAGAATTATGGTAGAATAAGGATTTAGAAGTAGAATAGGAAAAGGATTTGTAGTATTATGGAAAGATGTAACTTGTATATATACCTATTCAATCAATGAAAATAATCAAGGGGATTATTTCTTTCATGGTATCAAGAGACTAGGTCTAAACCAAAAGTTTTCTTCTCTCAAACTTTTGCCTCTTTGGCCGAGAACCCCCCCCCCCCCTCCCTCGGTCCAAATATCTCGTCTTCCGCTCTCAAAAAAACCTCTCTTAAATTTATCCTCCTTCTTTGTTCTTTCAAATATGTCTAAGAACAATTTTCACCCTGCCCTCACGGTTTCCAATATCAAGCTCAGTGTCCCTATTGTCCTTGAGATGGAAAACGTTCAATATGCAACGTGGGCGGAGTTGTTTAAAATTCACGCTATCTCTTATCAAGTTCTTCATCACATAATTCCTCCCGCTAGACCCCTTCCCGCGGAGGATCCCGAGGTGTGGATTACACTTGATGCTACCGTTCTTCGGTGGATATACGCCACTATTTCGGTGGACCTTCTACGAGACGATTATGGAGCCCGATACCACGGCTATGGCTGCATGGAATAGATTGCGTGACATATTCCAAGACAACCAACATTCCCGTATCGTCACACTCGAGCGAGAATTCTCTCTCGTTCGAATGGACGTATTTCCAAACGTTTACGCATATTGCAAGAAACTAAAGGAATTGGCGGATCAACTCCGTAATGTTGGCGCACCAAGTGACAAATAATCGTCTAGTTCTACGGTTGGTTGCCGGTCTTTCGGAGGCCTATAATGGTGTCGGCACTCTCCTTCGCCAAAGCAACCCTCTTCCCGACTTCCATCAAGCCCGCTCCATGCTTACGTTGGAAGAAGCCGGTTTGGCTAAAAAGGCGGCGACCGGAGCAAGTCCGTTGTCATGATGGCATCCTCTCCTAATCCTTCGGGTTTTGTTAATAATTCGGGCCAAAACCATAATCATGGTGGCGGCAAGAATAATCGCAAAAATAATAACAAAAACCGCGGGGGCAAACGCGGTGGTAATGGTGGAGGTTAGGTAGTCGGCAAAACGTCGGTGGGTCCCATCCAATGAACGGTGGCCCACCACCCCCTATGGGCCCCAGCCGGTGGGGCCCATGGCGTGGAGAGCGATGGCGGTGGACCGTGGGCGGCAGCCCATACCGGCGGCGGCGGGGAAATTCCGGCGGCCGGTGGGGCGGCCAACGATCCGAGCCCAATGCCCGGCGGTGGCGGCCCGGCTGGCCGGTGGCCCAAAGGCGGCGGCAGGTGGTAGTAGTTACGGGCCGGGACCGGCACGGCCGAGGAGTTCTTGGGCCCCGACCTCCGCAAGCCCATCATGCAACAGAGCCCTACTCGGAGGACCGATATCGAGGCCGCGATGCACACGTTGGGATTGACTCAACCGGATCAAAATTGGTACATGGACACGGGGCCACTACTCACATGACTTCCGACTCGGTGTACTCTCTCATCTTATTCCAATTTGAGCACCCTGGGGATAATTATTGGTAATGGCGGTTCTATTCCAATTCTAGGGTATGGTCGAGAAAACGTTGTCTCCCCCCAATCCGCCACTCCTCTTGAAAAATACTTTACATGCTCCTAAATTGATTAAAAATTTAGTGTACGTCCGAAAGTTCACAAATGACAATTTGCATTTCGTTGAATTTGATCCTTTCGGTTTTCTGCGTGAAGGATTTCAAAACGGGGAGTTGTCTCATGAGGTGTGATAGTAGGGGGGGATCTATATCCTATCATGCCGGTTTTCGTCCATCGAGTCCGGCCTTGCCATCGACTTTTGCGACCATCTCTCCTTCCATGTGGCATGCTCGTCCGGGTCATCCGGGATCTTCTATTTTATCGAGTTTTAGATAAAAATAGCTTTATTTCTTGTAAGGGTACGAGTCGTACTCCAATTTGTCGATCTTGTTCATTAGGAAAAATTGTTAAGTTGCCATTTGTAGACTCCAATTCTCATACTTCTATGCCATTTGACATTATTCATAGCGACTTATGGACATCTCCTGTTCTTAGTTCAATGGGTCATCGATATTATGTTCTCTTTTTAGATGATTATTCTAGATTTTTGTGGACGTTTCCAATTGCGAATAAATCACAAGTGTTTTCCGTCTTCATAAAATTTAGAGCGTTCATTCGTACTCAATTCGAAAGAGAAATAAAAAATATTCAATGTGATAATGGGAAAGAGTATGACAATAGGGAGTTTCGAGAATTTTGTGCTACTCATGGGATAAATTTTCGGTTTTCATGTCCTCATACATCTTCACAAAATGGGAAAATTTGAACGCAAAATTCGTTCCATAAATAACATTGTCCGAACTCTCCTAATCCATGCCTCCATACCTCCGTATTTTTGGCATCATGCTCTACAAATGGCCACTTACCTTCTTAACATAATTCCGTCTAAAGGTCGACATATTCTTCCCCCTCAAAATCCTATTTAATAAGAATCCTTCTTATTCTCACCTTCGGATTTTTGGGTGCTTGTGCTATCCGTTATTTCCATCCACCACAATTAACAAACTTCGAGCTCGGTCTACCCCGTGTGTGTTTTTGGGTTATCCGTCGAATCATCGTGGTTATAAGTGTTTTGATTTATCCTCCAAGAAAATCATAATCAATCGCCATGTCATTTTTGATGAAACTCAATTCCCATTTACGAAAATTCATACTCCCGAACCTAAGTCGTATAATTTTTTGGATGACCAAATATCCCCGTATATTATTCGGAATTTTTCGGACATCTCCCGTACCCAAAATCCTCCGGCGGGCCCACCGCCGCGCCGTGGTCCCACAATCGTCGCCCCCCTTTGTTCCAGCCCTTTGGAGCAGTTCCGGCTATTGGGCCAGTCCGGCCCAATTCAGGCCGGTCCCGAAACCGAGCCCAAAGATCTACCGATTTGGGCCAGCAGCCCATTTGCCTTTCCGTGGCGATCCGTCCCAAGCCCGAGAAAATTCCCAAAATTCCATTAATTCTTCCTCGAGTCATAGACCGGTCACTCGTAGTCGGCGGGGCATTTTTACACCTAAAAGACATTTTAATTTACATTCTAATGTCTCTAAATCCCCCTTGCCCCGCAATCCGTGTCCGCATTAAATGACCCTAATTGGAAAATTGCTATGTGATGAATATAATGCTCTTATTGATAATAAGACGTGGGAGTTGGTGCCCCGTCCATATGGTACTAATATTATCAGGTCTATGTGGATTTTTGCTCATAAGGAGAATTCAGATGGGTCCTTTGCTCGACATAAGGCGCGACTGGTTGGTGATGGTAAGACTCAGCAGGTTGGAATTGATTGTGGTGAGACGTTTAGTCCGGTGGTCAAACCGGCTACCATTCGCACTGTGCTTAGCTTGGCTCTTTCAAAGACTTGGCCAATCCATCAGTTGGATGTCAAGAATGCCTTTCTACATGGTGACCTCAAGGAAACAGTCTATATGCATCAGCCGTTGGGTTTCAGGGATCCCAACCGCCCTCATCATGTCTGTTTGTTGAAGAAGTCATTATATGGGCTTAAGCAATCCCCACGTGCACGGTATACACGATTTGCGATTTTGTTTCGACTATTGGGTTCACACACGGCGGTCGAGACAATTCTTTGTTCATCTACCGCCGTGGTTCGTCATTGGCCTATATTCGTTATATGTGGATGATATCATCTTCGAGCGCCTCCTCCGATGCTTTGCGTCGGTCTATCATGGCCATGCTCGATTCGAATTTGCTATGAAGGACTTGGGGCCGTTGAGTTATTTTTTGGGGATTGCCGTCCGGCGTCATTCGGGTGGCTTGTTTTGTCTCAACGGAAGTATCTTCTTGAGATCATCGAGAGGGCGGGATGTCATCCTGTAAGTCCACTTCCACTCCGGTTGATGCAAACCCAAGGCGAGTGCCGCGGCGAGTGCACCATACGAGGACCCGACTCGCTATCGCAGTCTTGCGGGGGCCCTCCGATATCTTACCTTTACCGGACGGATATTACATATGCGGTTCGGCAGTGTGTTTATTCATGCATGATCCCGGGGTTGAGCACATGAATGCAATCAAACGCATCATTCGGTATATTCGGGGGACAACGGACTATGGGTTGCACTTGTATCCTTCGTCTACATCCACACTTGTCTCTTACACGGATGCGATTGGGGTGGTTGTCCCGACACCGGACGGTCGACTTCTGGCTCTTGTATGTTCCTTGGCAACAACTTGGTCTCATGGTCGGCAAAACGTCAAGCAACTCGTCACGCTCCGGTGCGGAGGCGAATATCGAGGGTAGCGAATGTGGTCTCCGAGTCATGTTGGCTACGTAATTTGCTTTTGGAGCTTCATTGTCCCATTCAGAAGGCAACCTTGGTATATTGCGATAACATTAGTGCCATCTACCTTTCAGGTAACCCAGTTCAACACCAGCGCACCAAGCATATCGAAATGGACATTCACTTTGTCCGTGAAAAGGTTGCAAAGGGTCAAGTTCGCGTATGCCATGTCCCGTCTCGTTATCAAATTGCAGACATCTTTACAAAGGGTCTACCAGCGGTTCTCTTTGAAGATTTTAGGGACAGTCTCAGCGTTCGAAAACCGCCCGCTATGACTGCGGGGGTGTGTTAAACAGAATGAGTTGGGCCTCTCGGCCAGAAATATTTGTAGTATATATGGTATATATATTTGTAGTATATTGTAATAAAAAGGATACCTTAATTAGTGTTATACACCTACCATAATTGTATAGTTAGAATTATGGTAGAATAAGGATTTAGAAGTAGAATAGGAAAAGGATTTGTAGTATTATGGAAAGATGTAACTTGTATATATACCTATTCAATCAATGAAAATAATCAAGGGGATTATTTCTTTCATATACGTAAATTAAACTCAATCTTGAGAGTTGGGTGTTATTTCACCACTTTTTAATTGGTCCATGCCATTTATTAATCTTTTTTATAAATTCATAAAAAACAATTAAATAATTTTTTCTTTTAATTTTTCCCTTCTTCTTCCTTCTTTCCCTATTTTCTATTATTTTCCACATCCATGGCAATTTATAGAGTTCCACTTTCATGACAAGAAAATTTAAAGATTCACAACACCCCATCTATAGGAGTTTTTCAACATGATAATTTGTTGATGAGATAGACATTTATATAGAGAAAAGAAAGGTCGTCGGAATTTGATTTTTCGATGAAAATGCATTCACAACAAGTTTTTCTTTCTTCAAATCTTGAAATATCCTGCAAAACTCAAACATTTTCATACCCAATTTACAGAACTAATCAAGAAATTAAGCTTGTGTAAAGTGTAAGATTGAAATAATTTTCCTTACGGATTCCTTTCATTAATCACAATATATATAGTTGTACAGAGGTTGTTTTCTAATACAATAAGAATCTTAACTTACCTTAAATGGTTGATTCCTAATACAATAAGAATCATAAGTTACCTTAAATATACATCTATCATAATTACAAAATATACTGTGAATATTCGAAGAATATTCGCTAATACTCCCCCTCAGTCGGAGCGGGAGGAGGTTGAACGCTAAGGTTGGATCGGAAGTCGGTGAAGAGCTGTCTCGGGAGTCCATTTGTGAAAATATCTGCATACTGATAGGAGGAAGGCACGTGTAATATTTTGACCTGACTAAGGGCACCCTTCTCTCGCACAAAGTGAATATCCATCTCAATATGCTTGGTCCGCTGATGTTGGACCGGATTGTGTGACATATAGATGACTGATATGTTGTCACAGTAGACTATAGATGTCTTTCGCAGTGGACACTGGAGCTCCAAAAGAAGATTTCGTAGCCAATAGATCTCAGCAACGACATTAGCAACTCCGCGATACTCTGCTTCAGCACTCGAACGGCATAGCGTGGCCTGTCGCTTGGCGGACCATGAAATAAGATTATCCCCAAGAAATACACAGTAGCCTGAGGTGGAGCGATGTGTGTCTGGGCATCCTGCCCAATCTACATCCGTGTAGGAGAGTAGCTTGGTTGGGGCAGAGGGGTAGAGATGCAATCCAAAGTATAGTGTGCCCTTAACGTATCTGAAAATACGTTTGAGGGCCACAAAATGGGACTCTCGAGAGTCGTGCATAAACAGGCACACCTACTGAACGACATATGCAATATCAGGCCTAGTGAATGTAAGATACCGAAGGGCACCTGCAAGACTCCGATAAATAGTGGGATCAGAAACTGGCACACCCTCATTGGTACTGAGCTTGGATTTCGAGTCAACCGGAGTTGGCATAATTTTACAATTTGCCTTCTAACTCTGTACACTATCTCTTCTGCATATTTGCGCTGACACAAAAACATAGTAGCTGCAGAACTGGTCACTGATATACCCAAGAAATAACTCAGCTTGCCCAAGTCAGTCATAGCAAATTCAATTTTGAGTAGAGCAATGATTTCATTCTTCAAACAGTCAGAGGAGGCAGTAAGAATAATGTCATCCACATATAATAGCAAATAAGCAGTGTTGATACCTCGATGAAAAGTGAAAAGAGAGTTATCACACATGTTACATATAAATCCGATCTGCATAAGATACCTGGAAAAATGATCATACCAAGCGCGGGATGCCTATTTCAAGCCATACAATAACTTTCTGAGACGACATACAATCTGCGGGACTGCCGAATGAACAAAGCTGGGGCCTGATGCATGTACACAGTTTCTTTTAAATTCCCATGAAGAAATGCATTCTTCACATCAAGATGATGAATCGGCCAATGCATGCCCATAGCAATACTGAGAACAGTCCGAATAGTAGCCGGTTTAACAACCGGACTGAATGTCTCACCACAATCAATACCCTCCTATTGATTAGTGTCATTAGCAACCAGTCTTGCCTTATACCGCTTCAAGTCACCACTGTCTCTGTACTTATGACGAAATAGCCACATACACCGGATAACATTCACATCGTCTGGTCTAGGTACCAAATCCCAAGTGTTCTGCTTGGTTAAAACATAAAATTCCTCCCACATGGCCGCATTCAATTAGGGTCCAGTTTGGCTAGTGTCAGATTTTTTGGAATGGGTGATATGGTTTGTGCGGAGAGGTTAAAGTGAACCTTGGGTTTGAAAATCCCGTGTTGAGCATGAGTTTCCATATGATGGGTAGGCAGTGATTGTTGGGCTTCGGTTTCAGAATTCGATTTCAGACTTTGGGAGTTGCCGGTGATGGGTGGTGGAGGTGACTGGTTTGTTGTTGGTGTCGGTGGGTTAGGTGGCGAGTTGGTGGAGCTTGGTAGTAGCTGCTGATTTTCGATGTGTGTGTGGATCGGAGATGTGTCGACGAGAGGGTTTCTGAACAACCTATCGGGAGTTTGGTGGTGGCGGTGATTGTTCGACCGTGGGAATAGGAGACAGGGACATTTGTGTTGTACTGACGACGTCGGTGATGGTCGCTAGTGGAGGTGAGACTACCGGCACCAACGACGTTGACGCGTGAACAATGGACAGAAATTGGAACAATGATTTGACTGGTGGGGACAAATCTGTGTCATCAAGAAATGTGTAGTCCGTGGTTTGAAATTTCTGAAGATTGGAAAATGAAAAATATGTCTCGTCAAATGTGACGTGGCGGGAGATAATGATTTTACGAGTAGATAGGTCATAGCACAGGTAACCCCTATGGTTAGACGCGAGACCAACAAAGACACAAGGCGTAGTTAGTGGTGCTAATTTGTGAAGGGAAGTGGAGGCTAGATTGGGGTAGCATAGGCAACCGAAAACTCTGAGTTGGTCATAGGACGGGATCCTACGGTATAGAATTTTCGTGGGGGTCTTGTTTTGAAGAGTGTTAGTGGGCAAAATATTAAGGAGGGATTCTACCATTTTAACAGCATAGACCCAAAAAGGCGGTGTAAGACAGGCATGAAACAAAAGGGTATGAACCGTGTTATTGATGGTACGTATAATTCATTCAGCCTTTCTGTTTTAGGAGGAAGTATAGGGACAGAAAAAACGGAAAACCATGCCTTGTTTAGAGCAGAAAGTGTGAAATACCGAATTATTAAATTCACGTCTGTTATCACATGGGAAAGATTTTATAGATTTTTCAAACTGTGTTTTAATGAATTTTTGAAATTCAAGGAACTTGGCAAAAACTTCAGATTTGAATTTCAGGGGGTAAATCCAGACAAAATGTGAAAAATCATCTAAGAATACTAGATAAAATTTGTGACCCAAAGAGCTAACAACCGGAGATGTCCACAAATCAGCATGAACAATATCAAAGGAGAAAAAGTAACACTGTTGGATGACATAAATGGAAAACGAGTATGTTTGACAAGCGGGCAAGAAAAACAATGTTGGACAAGTTTCTCATTATTACATTGAATACGCTTAGTAGTCCTAAGAAAATTAAAAACAGGGTCTCCGGGGTGCCCGAGTTTGTTGTGCCAAGTTGATGGAGAGATAGCCGCAAGGGATAGATGTGATTGCGGTCTGACAGCAGAAGATTGAGTGAAGGGGTAAAGGTCTCCCACACTATTGCGGCGCGTAAGAATTTTCCCCGTATTGAGATCCTTCACAGAAAAACCAAAAGAATCAAATTCGACAGATACAAAATTATTGCGAGTGAATTTTCTAACATAGATTATGTTTTTAATGATGTTAGGGGTGTAAAGGACGTGATTTAGGGAGAAAGACGGGTGGGGATGTTTGGTATTTGTGTTACCGTAACCTTCAATTAGAATGCGATGACCATTGCCGACAGTAATAAATTGAGAACACAGGAACCGAATCAGTTGAGATAAGTTACCTGACGACCGGGTGAGGTGAGATGTGGCGCCGGTTTTCATGTACCAATTATCGTCGGGCTGTTGAAGGTTCATGGTGTTGAAGGCCTGGCCCAAATCGGTGGGGGCCAGGCTGCTACCTTGCGGGTGCTGATGGGCTATTACCAGATGGGCCTGTTGTGTGGGCCTGTCGGTTGGCAGGGCGGAGCCCAAGAGGCATGGTTGCCAACCTTGCTAGAATTGGGCCCCTGATGTCGGGTAGGGGCATGCAGGAGAGGCCCAGTTCTCGGGATTGGGCCAAGGGGACTGTCCAACCCACTGAAAGTAGGGAGCAGGTGCTGGGCCTGGTTGCTGGTTCATTTGGCCCTTGCCGCGGCCCTTCCCTTTGTGGTTGCCACCACGACCTCTGCCGCCACGTCCACTATCGTGGGACTGCTGCTGGTGGTGGTCTGGCGGTGTTGACTGGGATGCCGTCGGTGGTGTGCTTTCAATGGCTAATGCCTTCTGATTGTGCTCCTCCTATTTAGTACGGCGGATTTCTTCCAACAAAAGTTGTGAACGCGCCTTGTTGAAACTTGGTAGTGGGTCAGCCTGTTGAATCATCGTCGCAAGTGTATCGTATTCACCTTTCGGTAAACCGGTAACTAGTTGAAGTACCATCTTGGTTTCTGAAACAGATGTCCCTACGTTGGAAAGTTGGTCAGCTATGATTTTCAGTTGTTTACAATATTCGGACATGTTGTTAAAATTCTCGAGACGCGTATTGTTAAATTGTTCTTCCAAATACACGACTCGAGTATTTTTATTATCCTAAAAAAATTCTTCTAACCGTACCCAGAGTTCACATGCCGCAGCACCTGTTTTCATGATAGTACACAATAAATCCTTTGAGATGGTGCCGTATATCCACTGTTTGACGATGGCGTCAAGGCAACGCCATGTCGAGTCTGGAACATCGGTTGGACGAGGAACAGAATCATCAATGTGATCTAGCACATTGTACGCACATGTATGGATGTAGAATAGTTCTATCCACATGAAATATTGACAGTCTTCTTGGTCAAGAATTATAGGGATAAAATTCTTGATGTTGGTAACGGTGAATGCCGGGTGAAAAGAAGACGATAATCGTTGATGGGGGTTGTCAAAAGTGTCAGTGGAGGAACCGAAATTTGTGGGGGAAGTAGGGCGAGACATGGTGGTAGTAGCGTTGCCGTCGGCCGAGAGAAAGGGAAATTTGTGGTGGTCGGCGGAGACTTTTGAGAAAGAGAAGAGTAGGGATTAGGGTTTGGCTCTTGATACCATGTAAGATTGGAATAATTTTCCCCACCTCTGAATAGTACATCAAACTTCTGAAAAAGAACTTAAACCCTAACTACACTATTCCTTCAATGCAAAAGGGAAAAGACCCGTTACAAGAAATGAAAATGGGTAGCCAAGGAAAAGGGAAAGTGGAAATTGAAAATGAAAATGTGTAGTGTATTGATTTGTTTTTTTAGAAAACTCACTTGTTTATTTCCACCATTTCTGTCCATGAACTTTGAGTTTCTCTCTACATTGCTATGTTTTTTAATTTGTTCTTCTTTTTCCGCTTTAAACTCTCTTATTTACTTTTTTAATCTTGATAGGATAAGTCTTCACCAGATAAGCTCTCTTCTTTACTTTTTTTTATTTTTTTTATTTTAACGATAAGTCATTTGTCTCAAGATAAGAAAATTCATATAATTAAAAAACAATATGTATTAATATATTAATAAAAGAATATTAAAAGTATTAATTATATTTTGGGCATTGAAAAATGACATGTGTGTGATTTTGTCGGTTTTTAAACTTTTTTTTTTGCTCTCACTCGCTTTTAGGAAGGTGAGTACACTCTCTCTTTTGTGTCATTTCTTAGGGGAATTTTTAATGCACTATCGATAAGAATAGGGGGTATTTAAACGCCCGTAAAGTTTAATTGCTAAAGTGAGTTTTCGGTGCAAGTTTAGGGGGAATTTTATGTATTTTCTCAATTTATAATGCCTTTAGGGATCGTTTAGTAGAAGGTATTAGTGAAAATAATGCATGCATTAACTGTATATTATTAATACCTTGTTTGATATACTTTTTGAACCTATGTATAACTAATGCATATGATAATACCAAATAGAGTGTATAACTAATAGTTATACACTCTATTTGATATTATCATATGCATAACTAATACATAGCAAACCATTATATTAACGATACAATTTTTTTTAATACGTGCATAAAATTATTAAAAATACAATTGCCCCTAAAATAAAATATTTACTATATTTGTACAACTTAATACCGTCACTGCCATTCTTAAGGGGTAGCCCTTATTATATGTAAGAGGAACTCTTTTGTTTTCCGGTAGGTGACCTAAGAACCATTATATTCACCTTTATTAATTGTAGCCGCTCGTTTTTAAATCATTACACAAAGCATTTGAGAAAAGCTTCCTTTGTTAATGGAACAGCCCAGTGATAGAAGGTATACACGGTCTTTAAAATTTCATCGTGATGGGATAAATAATTGTAATTATTGGTCTTCAACGAGAAATTCCTAGTAAGCGCGAGTCATCAACTCGCGTTGACTATGTCTCTCCCTTTGTACACATCGCCCGTCACTCCTACTGATTGAATGATTCGGTGAAATATTTGGATCGCGGCGACGTGGCGGTTCATTGCCCGCGACGTTGTGAGAAGTCCATTGAACCTTATCATTTAGAGGAAGGAGAAGTCGTACCAAGGTTTCCGTAGGTGAACCTACGAAAGGATCATTGTCGAAACTTGCGCAGCAAAACGACCCGCGAACATGTTTAAACACCGGGGGATCCGCGTGGGCGGGGTGCTTCGGCGCCCCCTCCGTCTCCCTCCCTTCCCCGAAGCGCGCTCGCGCGGCGGGTGACTAACGAACCCCGGCGCAGAAAGCGCCAAAGAATACTGAATCAACAACCCGCCTCCCGCGCCCCATCCGCGGCGCGTAAGGGAGGACGTGTTCTTCTTTTGAAACGAAAATGACTCTCGGCAACGGATATCTCGGCTCTCGCATCTATGAAGAACGTAGCGAAATGCGATACTTGGTGTGAATTGCAGAATTCCATGAACTATCGAGTCTTTGAACGCTAGTTAAACTGTGTATACCATGGATCGAAAATTAATAGTATAAATTACCATATTTATATAATTCTTGTACAAGTGTAATTTTGGTATTAGTATTATATTAGGACTAGGTATTAGTCTTGTATTAAGAAAATGTAGATTTATTTTCTATATTTAGATACTGTATATCATTTTTATATACCTCTTCATTAATGAAAATAATTAGAAGATTATACTATTTCATGGTATCAGAAATCAAGAGCAAAAGTTCTTTCTCAAAACACAACTTTTGCCGCCCTACCTAGTTCTCGGATTCCGAGCCGTGACCTCTCCCTCCCAAATTTTCTTCCCAAATCCCTAATTCTCTTCTTGTTCTTTCATCATATCTACCTTAAAGAACACGTTTCATCCTTCCCTTACAGTCTCCAACATCAAGAACCACATCCATATTGTTCTTGAGATGGAAAACGTCCAATATGCGACATTGGCGGAATTATTTAAGGTTCACGGATGCTTGCATCAAGTCTTTCATCACATCATCCCCTCGGTAACAGGCAAGGATAAGGTGCCAACTGTTGACACCCAATTTTGTCCCGTCTTTTCCAATTTATTTACAATTTTAAATATTTTTTAACACCTCAAAACAATTTTAATCTATATACATACATGCGTGTGTATATATATTATTATTCTCTTATTATTATTATTCGCACTTTTTACTATCATTTGCATTTTTTATCATAATCATAAGTTGAAAATTCTATGTAATTTTATTCTCGCAAAATTGCATCGCATTTCTATTTTTTATTAAGCATTAAACATTTCGCAAATATTATATTTTATTATTTTCACATCGTTATGTTATTTTAAATAATTCACATCTTTTAAAAAAAAAAAAAAAAATTAATGTTAAACCCCTTTTATATTTTTATACCCATAACCCATTCATTTCCCAACCCAAAACAATTTCTACCCAAACTAAAACCCATTTCACCAAAAGCCCAACCCATCACCCATTTAATTCTACTCAACCCAAAACAATTCAACTCCCCTTTCTCTTATTTCGGCCCACCCGAAATTCCATCACCCCAGCCCAAAACCGAAGCCCAACCGTCCATTCCCAATACCCTTATTCCCTTCCCCTTTATTTCCCCCAATTCCCACAACCCATCAGCCAATCCCGCAGCCCACACCCCAATTCAAACCCACCAAAACAGCCCAAACCAAACTCCCCAATTAAATTCCCTTATACCCAAACCCACAAAACAAAGGCCCAATCGGCCAAACCCAATTCACCCTCACCCGTCGGCCCACCTGAAACTTCCAACCGGACCGGCCTACCTGAAACTTCCAACCGGACCGGCCCAATCACCCGACCCATTCCCCTTACCCCTTTAAAACCAAAACAAATAAAAAAAAAGAAACCTAAACCTAAAGGCCCCCCAACATCGCCGCACACACCCTACACCCCTACACCCCTACCCCCACCACTGCCACCACGCTACCCTGACACCGCCGAACCCTCACCCTTTTCTTTTCTCTCTCACCCTTCCCCAAAAATCAGAGCAGCAACTCCCATTTCCTCTTCTAGACAAAGCTTGTAGCTTTGTCAACCATGGAACAGAGGGTGTTGCTCCATTTTAGTGTTATGAATCACGTGAAGTCTGCAAATCCTTCAAACGTTCGGATTTTGAAGGATTTCGTTTGACCCATTTCAAAATTTGAAGATAAAAACCCCGCCCAAAAAATCCCTAAGTTCGTCCTATAAATATTGGCATGTGGAGTCCATTCAAGGGTCAGTTCTTCAAAGACCAAACCAAAAAATCGACTATTCTGTTTTTTACTCCCATTTTCTGATTCGAAAAGATACAAAACATTCACGCCCATTTTCTGTTCAATCGCATAAACAAACTCCTCCGAGCGGGTCGACGATTCGAAACACGCCTCGGTTCGCTGCCCGGAGAAGGTCCGTAAACTCACTTCCTTTCAAGTTTGCTATCTAATTTGCATTATGTGATCTGTATGATTTGATTACGTGTTGTTTAAATGTTTTAGCTTAATTTAGTTCTTATTTAGGTCTGTTAGTTTGGGTTTAAAGCATGTTCAAATGAATGTTAAGTGTTACTGGAGCATGTTATGTTAATTATCGTGTATGGTGGCTGTATTATGACTGATTTGAATCATTAAGTGAATTTGTCAATTTGTTACTTACTGTTTAGGTTTGCAGGTTCAAATATTAGTATTTTGAGGCCATTGTTGGTCTACTAGGTAGTTATTAATCATGATTAGTTAGGTTATATACATTCGTTCAGACCATGGTTTATAATAATTTAAGCTGAGACTACTTTTGGTTGTTTCCTATTGAGCATATATATCAGTTCTTGTTTCGACTGTTTATACTAGCATGTATTGGGAAATGATAGTTGGCCAGTTCATGTGTTTTTAAATTACAATTTCAGTCCTCTTTTATTATATTTGTTTACCACCCTTGGCATGTCTTCAAATAGGAATTGTTCTACTTGAATTGAATTTGAAGAGTGGGAAGGTCTAAAGACCCTACCCTTTTTATACAACTTGCCATCCAGAATACAATTTTGGTTTGATTTGCACCCAAGTATAACCATGTTAAAGTTCGTTAAGTGCATAACAATGAATTGATTTTACCATGAGCAATTTGTCTAAGTTTACTTAAGTCCGTATTGGTTCAAGTACTGGATAAGGTGTCCTGTTTAACTCTTGGCTTACAACACATCTCTATTAAGAGTTTATGGTGATGAGTTTAGACTTGCCTTTGTTTGTTGACTGAAAAATCTTTTTTTAGCCCTTTAAACGATTTCATAAGTATTTCTCTACCCTTTGTTTCTCTTCTTGCTTGAAGACTGATTCAGAACATGAATTAGAGTGTCCATTAGTTAGAAACTGGTTTAAGGATTTAAATGACTCTTCATTTAACTAAGTTGATTGGCGTCGTCAGCTGTCAGTAGATTAGTATAAGGGAGTAGTAGTAATTTTCTTCATTTATTATTGGTTATTGTAATTTAGTTAGAGGATAAACATGGCCTTGCTATGTCCCATAATGGGCTTTCTATTAATCACGTCCCACCCTTTTGTTTTCCTTCTTTATTTAAGATGCTGACTGGAATGTGAATAAAGATAGCTCTAGTTAAAAAAAATTTGTTTAAACAGGATGTTGGTATGTTGATCATATTTCTTGAAACCTATTTCTAAAATCTATTAACGAACCTTAAGCTTGCCTTTGTTTGTTGGAGTCTGTAACATAAAAACACCCTATTAGCATGATTGAAAGAGATTCTTATCTTGTAAACGAAGCATGTTTGGAGCTGTTATTCTTGAACAAAGAAAAAATGAACACAGTAGAAAATCATCTAGTATTGCATGTTCCATCTAATATTAGGTACTGTGAGTGCATAGCTTTTAGTTTCCTAAATTGGTTCAAGATGACTGTATTTTCCCTTTTCTACCGTGACTAAATAAAACTGTGAGCATGTGTCTTGTTTTAATCTTTTCCTCTCCTGATGGTATACAACTTGACCATCTGTATGTCACCCATTTTGTCTGTGGAAAGAAGGAGATCATTTGTGTTTTGAGTTTAATTAAAGAATGACATATTGGCCTAGTCTAATAGATTGATAGTGTAGGTGGACGTGATAGAGACCTGTTCCCTCCGAGTTTACCTTTTCTCTCAAATGCTAAGACGTGGTTTAATGTAGTATACTGTGATCTTGTATTTGTTTTGATAAAGGGATAATGGTTTGAGATCTATATGGATACTATGCCTAGCCTATTTTTGTACCATCTAGACCCTAATATGCAAGCCTCCCCTTTTCCTTGTTCCCCTTTTCCTTTTGTGTTATCTGTGTTGGTTGTTTCCTGAGGCCCAACAACATATCATTTTTCATTAATTATTTATTTACATATTTTCTCATGTATATATATTTTCATGTTTCGTCCACTAATCCTTTTCTTTTCTTTTATTTACATGAAATGCATCGGGAGCTACGAAGAGTCTCGTTATGAGACTCATCATGACTTCGTCCAAAAATGAAGAACCACATCTGTGTTCATTGCATTCTCCGGTCTCGGAACTTCAAAACAAATAGGGTGCCGATGATATCGTCATCCGTCCTAGCTGCTGCTTCTGTTTATTGTTAAATTGGTCTTTCATTATCATTTGGGTTGTAATAATTATTTAATTATATACTGTCATTAGAATGCTTAGAATAATTAGGCCGTGAATAGATGAATGAATAGGATAGTCTAACTGCCGTTAGTTTATTTCTTAGGTTCGTTTGAATTGGAAACCAACCGCTAGCTTTATCTGTTTAAGGCCGTCTTGCGTGTTCCAAACTTAGCCTCTAGTTACTTTGTTCTATTTTTTTAGGTTCATTATGCATGCTTTAATATCTTTCAAAAAATAATTTGGCAATCTATTATTCATTTTCTTTAATCCTAAAAAATAAGGTTTGCATTTTATCCTATTTGCAACATTGAAAGATTTTTATAAAATTTACTTTTATTATTAAATCGTCAAATACATATTTTTGTAAACGAATGAATTTTATATCTATTTGTTATGAATAGTGTCTTATGAAATGCATACTTTTCTCAACTCTACATATATATATGATAAATAATGCTTTACAAATGTATGTTTTCTTACATACACTTTATAAGTTATGTCATGCAAAAATACATATTTTTAACAAACCAATTTTTAACATAGCCATGCAATTTGGTAAAAATGCATCCTTTTTAAATCAAATTATTTGCAAAAACCTTTCCTTAAACTTCATACCTTTTAAACATGCATTTTAGCAAAATAAATAACCTAAGTTTGACCGGATAATCGCAAGTTAGCGGATTCTAAAGGATGCTTAATCCCTTCCCTTTAGGATAATAAAGAACCCTTACCTAGAATTTCATTAGTTTCGCAGACCTTAAAATCGGAGTTATATTGCAGCATTTAGTTTAATATTTAGGTGTCCTAATTCACCGAAGAAATAATTAGGTGGCGACTCCTCAATTCATTTACCCAGGAACCACCGAATACGTCGTGCTTCGCTTTGACCTCGAGCAGGTGAAAAAAACGGGCGCGACACCAACCCTTGAGGATGACCTTGCGTTATGGACGACTCTTGATGCTACCGTTCTCCTGTAAATTTATTCCACTATCTCTATGGACCTCTTGCAGATGATTATTGAACCCGACGCCAAGGCGATGGAAACTTAGAATGGAGTGCGTGATATATTCCAAGATAACAAAAATTCCCGTGCGGTCACTCTTGAGCAGGAATTATCTCATGTCAACATGGAAGATTTTCTGAATATCTCGACCTATTCTAAAAAGGATGAACGAATTGGCGGATCAACTCAAGAACATTGGTGCGCCTGTCACCAATGATCGTCTTGTTTTTCAGATGGTTGCAGGCCTATAATGGTGTTGGGACGCTTCTTTGTCAAAGTAATCCACTCCCACCGTTCTACCAGACCCGTTCTATGCTCATATTAGAAGTGGCTGACTTGGCCAAAAAAGCTGCTACAGGAGCAAATTCCGTCATGATGATGGCCACGTCAAACGACCCTCACCCGTTCACGGATAATTCTAACCAAAATCATAACAACGGTGGCAGAAAAAAGGGTCAAAATTGGGAAAAAGGCAAAAACCACAGCGGTGGTCGCGACAGTGGCAGTGGCGGTAGCGGTGGTCGGAGCAGTGGCTGACGTAGTGGCAGTGGGCCATCTGGGCCACAGCACCACTGGCCACAACCTTGGGCCAACTGGCTGTGGGGCTGGGCCGGTAGCCAGTGGCCCAACTCCCCATACTCGGCGTATCCAGCGAACTGGGCCAATTTCCAAAATTGGTCCAGGCCCAGTTTCCCAAATAATCAGGACAAATAACTTGTTGGGCTTTGGCAGCAGGCTGGACTGCTTGGGCCATGGCATCATGCTAGCCTGCTTGGGCCTTGGCCTCAGCAAGCCTTCGCTGCCGCTAGCCCAGAGACGTTTCGACACCCACGGATATCGAGGCCGCGATGCATACACTTGGGTTAAATCTCCCGGATGCAAATTAGTATATGAACACTGGTGCCACTACTCACATGACATCCGCACAAGGTAATCTCTCGTCTTATTTCAATTTGAGCAACAATTGTGGTATAACTGTTGGTAATGGTCATTCAATTCCAATTTGTGGTTATGGTCACACAAATTTATCTCCCCCGCATCCACCTCTAGTCTTAAAAAATATTCTTCATGCCCCTCACTTAATTAAAAATTTGGTGTATGTCTGAAAATTCACAAATGATAATTGAGTTTCTGTTAATTTTGACCCTTTTGTGTTTTTTGTGAAGGATTTCAAGACGGGGATACCTCTAATGAGATGTAATAGTAGGGGAGAGCTTTATCCAATCACCACCACCACCACCATTTCCACGAGTCAAGCCACACCTTCAACGTTTGGCGCTCTTGCTCATTCTTTGTGGCATGCACGTTTGTCATCCGGGGTCGTCTATTATTTCTTTCTTCAAAATAATAATTTTATTGATTGTAAGAGTACGCGTAGTACTCCTATTTGTTCTTCTTGTCCATTAGAGAAACATGTTATATCACCTTTTGTAGCCTCTACTTCTAGTACGTTGATGCCTTTGACATTATTCATAGTGCTTTATGGACATCTACCATTTTAAGTTCTTTGGGCCATCGTTATTATTTTTTATTTTTGGATGATTATTCTAATTTTTTGTGGAGCTTTCCTTTATCTAAAAATTCTCAAGTTTTTTCAACCTTCTTAAAATTTAGAGCATTCATCCATACCCAATTTGAACTGAAAACTAAAAACATTAAATGTGATAATGGAAGCGAACATGATAATGGCCCGTTTCAAGAATTTTGTGACACTAATGACATATCTTTTCGATTTTCTTGTCCTCATACGTCCTCACAAAATGAGAAGGCCGAAAGAAAAATTCGTATCATTAGTAATATTGTCCAAACCTTGCTAGCCCATGCTTCATTACCTCCTTATTTTTGACATCATGCATTACAAATGGCTACCTACCTCTTTAACATTTTCTCTAACAAAGGTTTAGCATATCAATCCCCACTTCAAATTCTTTACAATAAAGATCTTTCGTATGCTCATCTTAGGGTGTTTGGGTGTTTACGCTATCCGCTTTTCTTGTCTACTACAATTAAAACACTTTAAGCATGTTCTACCACTTGTGTGTTTTTGGGTTATCCATCGAATCATCATGATTACAAATGTTATGATTTATCCTCTAATAAAATCATAATTAGTCGTCATTTTATTTTTTATGAAACTCAATTTTCATTTGCTAAATTATATAATTTCGTGTCTCATTCGTATAATTTTTTAGAGGATGGGCTCTCACCGTATATTATCCACCATTTATCCGATCTATCCCGTGACCAAAATCCTCCAGCATGCCCACTGCCTGTTGGCCCAAATATTACCGATCCAATCTCTAATTCTCGGCCAGCAGGCACACTGCTTGCTGGCCCAAATTCACCCAATAGTCCAACACCATCTCGGCCAGCAGGCCTACTGCCCGCTGGACCAAATTTCGTCCACCCGAGTCCACTGTTTTGGCCAGCAGGCCCACTGCCTACTAGCCCAGTTTTACCGTCATTGCCTCCTGCCACTATGCCAGCAGGCCCATTACATGTTGGTCCAGTTTTACCTGACCCAACACCTACCCAAAATACGTCCCCTTCTATTTCGAGTCAAGAGCCTGTTACTCATAGCCAACGTGATATTTTTAAACATAAACGACATTTTAATCTAAATTCTAATGTCACCAAATCACCCCAAGCTAGCCTTGTGTCTGCCCTTCATGATCCGAATTGAAATATAGCCATGACTGATGAATATAATGCTCTTATTGAAAATAAGATGCGAGAGTTGGTGCCCCGTCCGCCTGGTGTCAATATTATTCGTTTTATGTGGATTTTTACTCATAAAAAAAATTCTGACGGTTCTTTTGAGAGGCGTAAGACTCGTCTTGTAGGTTATGGTAAGACACAATATATTGGAGTGGGTTGTTGAGACATGTTTAGTCTGGTGGTCAAATCGGCAATCATTCACATTGTGCTTAGTCTGGCTCTCTCGAAAGCATGACTCATTCATCAGTTGGATGTGAAAAATACTTTTTTACACGGTGACCTTAAGGAGACAATGTACATGCATCAGCCCTGGGATTTTAAGGACCCCAGGTATCCCCATCATGTCTGTTTGCTGAGAAAGTCCTTATATGAGCTTAAGCAGGCCCCACGGGCTTGGTATAAGAGGTTTGCAGATTATGTGTCTACTATTAGGTTTTCTCACAGAAAGTCTGATCATTCTCTATTTAGCTATCGTCATGGTACTTCTCTGGCATACATTCTGTTATATGTGGATGATATAATATTAACTGCCTATTCTGATAATCTGCGCAAATCTATCATGTCCCTTCTCAGTTCAGAGTTTACTATGAAAGACTTGGGGCCCTTGAATTATTTTTTGGGTATAACTGTCACTCGTCATACATGTGGTCTATTTTTATCACAAAAGAAATATGCGACTGAAATTATTGAGAAAGCTGACATGTCATCTTATAAGTCCTCTTCTACCCCGGTTGATAGCAAACCGAAGCTGAGTGCTACTTCTAGCACACCATATGAGGATCTCACCCACTATCATAGTCTTGCATGGGCTCTTCAATAACTTACTTTCATGAGACCATATATTACTTATGCAGTACACCATGTGAATTTATTTATGCATGATCCACGGATTGAGCACCTGCATGATCCGCGGATTGAGCACATGCATGTGCTCAAACGCATTATACGATACATACAAGGCACACTAGATTATGGATTGCATTTATAACCGTCCTCCATCTCTACTCTCGTGTCCTATACATATGTTGATTGGGGTGGCTGTCCAGATAACAGACGTTCGACCTCTGGTTATTGTAAGTTTCTTGGTGATAACTTGGTCTTTTGGTAGGCAAACTGTCAGGCTACTTTATCGCGATCCAGTGCGGAGGTCGAGTATTGAGGGGTAGCCAATGTGGTGTCTGAGTCATGTTGGCTACGTAATCTTCTGTTAGAGCTTCACTTTCCTATTCAGAAAGCTACCTTGGTCTACTATGATAATATTAGTGCAGTCTATCTCTCTGGGAATCCGGTCCAACATCAGCGCACTAAACATATCGAGATGGATATTCACTTTGTTCGCGAAAAGGTAGCTTGTGGAGAAGTACATGTCTTACATTTCCCTTCAAGGTACCAAATTGGTGACATCTTTACTAAGGGTCTTCCCTTAGTTCTGTTTGAAGATTTTAGGGACAGTCTCAGCGTACAACAACCGCCCGCTATGACTGCGGGGGTGTGATAGAAGGTATACACGGTCAAAATTGTGTATACCATGGACCGAAAATCAATAGTATAAATTACCATATTTGTAGAATTCTTGTACAAGTGTAATTATGGTATTAGTATTATATTAGGACTATGTATTAGTCTTGTATTAGGAAAAGGTAAATTTATTTTTCATATTTAGATATTATATATCATGTATATATACCTCTTCATTAATGAAAATAATCAGGGGATTATTCTCTTTCACCTAGTGCAAAACAAAAAAAAATTACAACATCAAGGGCTACAAATAAGAATGTTACTGAAGGTCTTAAGTATATATATATATATATATAATTTCTTAAATAATGTAGAGGGTATTTTTTGTGAACAATCAATTTTTTTAGATTTTATGTAATGCATGTTATTTTTAATACACTAAATCAAACAGTAGATTAATAATACCATCACTATTAATACACTATATTCTGCATTATTCTTACACACTTTACCAAGCGACCCCTTAGTTTCTACAACTTGTCCATTTAATACACTTGAACCTCTTGCTTCCCATTTTTTCCCCAGTTTTAATTTTTTTATAAATTGGGCATAGTTTCACGTTTTTGCATTGAGCTATATAGGATTAGATAAGTCTTTGAAGCGCATCTCAATTATTTCATTGGACATTTATTATCTTCGATCAGTACAAGTATATATTCGTAACTCTGTTTACAAGACTTAAATAGATGGGAAACAATAATGTGACTATGCTACTATCGATAGATTTCAATGTCATAGGATGTATTAATAGTATTCTACATAGAAAAGAAGTCAAATTTATCTAAATACTAGACATAAGAAAGGAAGGGATAAACTTGGGGAACAAAAATTTCTAAGAGGGGTTTATTTGTCTTCGTAGTCTTTGTCACAAGTAGGGTTGTCCAATGGGGCGGGGCGGGGCTGGTCCCGGCTGGACGGGACCCAGCGGGACGATTGGAGGGTCGGGACGTGGGCTCCGACGGGCCAAGCGATCCAGGATAGGCGGGACGGGAAGAGGTCCCGTCCCGTCCACATCCCGTCGGTAGAGGGGCCGAGATTTGGGGGGACGGGATCGGAATTTATGATTTTTTTGCCACTTTATTTAATAAAATAATATATATATTCAATAATTGAACAAGATAGTGTAATAAAAATATCTCAAGGCTGTTTTGTGTCTTTATATTATTTAATAGAAATATGATTTTTTTGTAATACAATTTCAAAATTGTAACTTTGTGGTGTTGTTCAAAAGTTGCAAATCACATAGTAAAATTGCAATTAAAAAAATTACATAGTTAACCATACTTTTTCTAATTTCCTCACAATGTCTTGAGGATCTTCAATTGGAATTGGAATTTATAGGTCAAATTGTTCGACGTCGCTTCCTGTTCCCTCAGACAAGATTTTGTTGTAGTTGTTGTGTTCTTCTTCTGATCTCCGGTTGACCGCACATTCTACGCTCCGCTCGAATCCAATCTCTAAATAGAACTACAATCTCTAATGCGTCTCCCGCCAATGAATGTCTATGCTCTCCTATTTGAAATCTTCCAACAGAAAAAGCGCTTTCAGACGCTGTTGATGACGCTTGAATGTTCAACACATCTCAGGCCATCTTTGCTAGTGTTAGAAATGTATCCTGATTCTGTCTCCAGTATTTCAGCAAGTCTTCATGTCCTTCATCATTGACAATTAATTTGTACGGTACAACATTCTGCAAAACATAAACATCAAATTCGCTAACTTGTGGAGAAATTTGAACCACTAAACATTTTATTTCTAAGGCCTTGAA
Source organism: Anisodus tanguticus (assembly GCA_034509755.1). NCBI lineage: Eukaryota > Viridiplantae > Streptophyta > Magnoliopsida > Solanales > Solanaceae > Anisodus > Anisodus tanguticus. Next base: position 17,713,359 of record CM067551.1, on the reverse strand, counting down.
TACTAGCAGCAGAAACCACATGTTTTTTATAAGGTTGTAGCGGAGTAGTAGAAAATGGTACAGAATTCGGTTGATTATTTGCACTTTGTTGTTGGTAATATATATATATATATATATACTTGTTTGCATTCAGTGTGTGGGCCAGACATAACTTATTCTTTAGTTAGTTTGTGAGTTGGTTATTCAGTTAGGTCTGTTGGAAGTACTTCTATACAATCATAAATCGTTCTATTAGTATTTTACAACCGTTTACTTTAATTGATTCTCTTGGTCCCTATCAAAAAAATATCATGCATCTGATTTTAATTTTCGTTGTGTGGGACCTCGACTCATACTAGGGGAATAGGAGGCATTCCAGTTTCAGTTTCAGACTGAGACTCAGTTTGAGCCTGAGGTTGAGGTGCACTAGGGTGTGTCATCTAGATTGTCGTCTAAATTAACGTTTGGTTCATCTACCTCATCATCTAATGATATATCATTTAAAAAAGCAGTTTCAACTATATGAGTGAAATCAGTGAAATCACCGGGACTAGAAATAGGATTACTAAAAGAAGTACCCCTGCCCTTGTTACCATTACTAGAAGAAGCACCCTTACCCTTAAACATACCTCTTAATCCTTTCATTTTAATTATGCAAATAAATAATTAAAGATAATGAAAGTAAGTGCGATAATTAAAATAAAGTAACAATAATAATTTAAAGAATGAACGAAGGTACCAAACGCCGACGTAACGTCGACGTGTAATCGAGATTGAAAATTGAAACTTTGCTTTATGGATGATAAACCATAAATATATTATGTAAATGCCTATGAATAAGTCAACAATATTTAAGAAATTGTAGGGATCTAGTAGCTCAGTTGATTGACTATTTGAACTTTTATCTTGTAGTGTGAGGGTAATCCGCTTCCTATTTCTCCTTCCCTTACCCTCTTATGACTATCTGAACTTTATCTTATTGATGAGGGTAGTCCGCTTCTCATTTCTCCTTCCCTTACCCTATGTAATAAAAAAATTTATAAAAAAAAAGTATTTAACAAATCATCTACTCCATATTTTTTCTTTTAACTCTGCGTGGATCTTACATTTACTTCTATTTTAACGCGCGGAATTACCCATTGTGTTTTCCAGAAGTAATAACGCGTAACAAGAATTTAAAGTTATCTTCCTTGTATGGCCAACATTTTGCCCGTATTTGTAGACGTAGGATTTGTTGTAAACAAAATTCTTTATGAAGAGTAGAATTAGTCGGAGGGGTGTCAAGAATATTGCCGTTAAAAATATTACACCCGCACAGTGAATAGAATAATTAGGCGTATACCCAAGATTAACAAGTTCATCTAGTTATAAACCGAGAACAAAATCTCAAGAAAGAAAATTCAGCTTTTTTGAGATAGGAGAAAGAAGAGAGTAAATAGGGAAAAAGTCCTGTACTCACCAAAGAAGTGTATATATGTTAGTGTTTCCTAATGGCTAGTTTGACTGCATTAAATATAAATGGAATAGTTTACTAAGTGATAAATAGATGTAAATAATATCATAAAATGTATTTACAAACCAATGATGGGCATTCCTTTTGAAATAACACTTAATTTTTCCAACAATTTGCCTCTACTTTTTTAACCAACTAAGGATTTTAGTCATCTTCAAAAAAGGGGTTACAGATGATGTGAGGCTGCTATATATCTCAATTACACGCATCTCTAGTCATTCTGGAAAGATAACTACACTATCTTTGATACGATGAGATGAGGTAAATACATTTGGTATGAGGATACTTTTAATGTTGGATTTGTTGTTGTGACATTTGACCAAACATATCTCCTAAAATATTGATATGAATGTGTAAGTATGTTGGGACAAATGTTGCACAACATTCGGACCAACATTTTCTGAACTGATTTTGTCTTACTTCACGCGATGCAGTACTATTTGTGTAAATATTACTATGATGTAAAAACGACTTGGCGAAGTAAAAAAGAGCTGGTGAAAAACGAGTGAGGACTAAGTCAAAAGTTTTTGCTTGTCGTGAGGTTTAAGCCAAAACTGTTGAGATTATTACTCCCTGATCTTCTCCAACCAATCCCACCAGCAGTCGACCTTTCCCTCAACTTCCACAACTGATCGATGAGCTTTTCAAGTAAGACTTTCTACTATAAATAGAGAGGCTACTACAAAGTATCCATATCCAGAACGAGAAAGTAAAAATACCAAGAGAACTCTCGGGATTTCATCTCAGAAATCCGGATCACCAGTGTTGCCTGAGTGTGTTGACAACATTTTATCCAATATTACAATTGTTGTTTAGATTCTAGATTAATTTTGTATGGAGCTATTGTAATAAGAGGTTGTCTATGTCTACTTAGTTAGATTTTTCAGGCAGAAGTCATCTGTGACTTCAACTTTTAATTCCTTTCCGTTTTATCTTGTAAATATGTAAAAAATGAATTTGTATATTTGTATATAATATATATACAATACATTTGGTCATTGACCATCATAAGTTATATTATATATATAACTTATGAAAATTTAAAACCTTTGTGTTCTTTAAATTTCTACTGCATTTACTCTTCAAAGTTTTCTGTTTTGCTAAAGTGTTGTTACTAGTGTCGGACGACATAATTTCCGACATTCGAAAACAGTGACATTCGAGTTTATTTCATTTTATTTTTATTGTTCCATAACCCCCTTCAAGTGGTATTAGAGCCGACACTTAACACAATAAGTGCTTGGTCATGTTGTCATATGCTATGGATCCGGCAAATCCAACTATTGGTAGGCTTCATATTTTATATGGATCAAATTATGCCTATTGGAAGATTCGCCTGCGTTCTCATATCAAATTAATTGATGTTAGGGTATGGAGATCTATAACTAATGGGTATGTTGTTCCAATGTTGCCACCGGATGAGAAATGTGACATTCTTGTTAAACCTGAATCTGAATGGACTATAGAAGAAATCAATAATGTTAGCTTTAACGAAAAAGCTTAAATGGAATTTTTGGATGGGTTGCTGTGTATATGTTTAAACTCATTCAAAACTGCCCCACAGCTAAAAATGCATGAGATACTTTACAAATTCATTATGAAGGTAGCTCAAGTGTTCGTCGAACAAAGTTACGCATTCTCATGAGTAAATATGAACGTTTAATGATGGAAGAAGCGAATGATATTAAGTCTTATTTTGAAAAGTTGATTGACATCTCAAATGAATGTCAAGTGCTTGGTGAACCATTAACCAACACTCAACTTGTTGAAAAGGCTCTCTGTTCTCTTCTTGAAAAGTTCAATTTAAAAATTTATGCTATTGAAGAAGCTCACAATCTTGCCACAATGGACTTTCATACCTTGATGAGCATTCTCAAAACTTATGAGATGAACATTGAGAATAAAAAAGAATTGTATAAAAGCAAGAATGTGGCACTTCAAGTTCAATCCTCGGAGAGTCAAATCGAAGAAGAGGATGAGAATTCAGTGCAGGAGATTTTGTCTACGCGACTGCACGTGCCAGGCCTATACTTATGATAATTTTGGATGTTGGATTTGGTTGACTAATCTCAAGAATCTCCAGGAGACCTTTCTGTCCGTGTCAGCATTTCTGACATTGGTATTTCTTTTTTTAATTAAATAATTACAGTCCAATGCCTTTGAATGATCTAATTTACAAAATAGCCAGCAAATATATAAATTTTATAAATAATACATTTACTCCTTCGGACATCGCTTTCCGATCCATTGCCATTTGCCAGCTCTTTCCCATTAATTGATCAAGTCAATATTGGTTCTTTTATTTTTCTTACGCTAATTATTTTCTACCATACATTCCGCTTTGAAGATTGAAAACAAAATTGTGATGCTTAATATTTATTTAGCACAAATTTATCCACAAACAAAATTTTCTAACCCATAAGAGCTCTATTGTAGATGCTACCAAGTGAAAATGAAGGTGTCTCAATTTATAAAAATTCTTTTTAATTTTCTCCAAGAAAAAATTAATCATGTGCTGATTTTTTCAATTAAAAACTAAAATATATATATATAATAGGTAAACTAAGGCACACAGAAATGTTAAGAGTCCCACATCATATATGAAATGAGATTATGAACTCCTTATATGTATTTTGACAATCCTCACCCTATAAGCTAGCTTTTGGGGTTGAGTTAGACTCAAGATCCATTCTTTACATGGTATCAGAGTCAGACTCATTCCAATTCTTTGTTCACCGATGTTGGGCCCCCAAATTATATTGTCCACGTTCCAGTTAACGAGGTCTGGGTATGCGGTGGAGTGTTAAGAGTCCCACATCGGATATGGAATGAGAACATGGACTCTGGAATGGGAACATGGACTCCTTATATGGCTCTGATACCATGTAAAGAATGGATCTTGAGACTAATTCAACCCCAAAAGCTAGCTTGTAAGGTGACGATTGTCAAAGTCGATATAAGGAGTCTATGTTCTCATTCCATATCTGATGTGAGACTCTTAACACTCCCCGCACATTCAGATCTTATTAACTGGAGCGTGGATAATATAATTTGGGATCCAACATCGATAAACAAAGAATTTGAATGAGTCTGACTCTGATACATGTAAAGAATATATGATGAGTATTGTCCAAGTCCATATAAGTGGAACTGAAAAGCTAAATATATAAATAATTTCTTAAATTTGACACGATTTATAAGTTAAACATTTAAACTTAATCCGTTATAGAATGATACTTCTACTTAGTAAAGATATATCTCCTGAACACCGACGTCTGTGAGATCATTGAAAGGCACTTGCCCCTGATGTGTCTAGGAAAACATGCACCAACTGCCTTCTCCCAAAACTGAAAGAAAAATAGTAATAATTTGTTGAGTGCTGCAAGGTTAGATTTCTTAGAAAAACCCATTTGTTGAGTACAAGATTTGATTTTTATGATATGCACATTGAGAATCTCTTCCGAAGATTTATTTGTGTAATCATTCTTCATTCGTGGAACCTTTCCCTCTAGAAGCCTGAAATAACTGGTAAAGTTGCTGCCATGTGACCTCATTCAAGCCGTTCAAGTCATGTAAATAGGCTCGTACAATAGACCCTTGTGATACGGCCTTCTTCGGACTCCGCGCATAGCGAGAGCTTAGTGCACCGGGCTGCTTTTTTTTTTTGTAATCATTGGGTGTTTTCTTCAATAAGTTTTCTTTATAATTTGCTTTGATTTTTTTGTGATAAAGTAATAACCTAATTATGAGAGAAATGTTGGTATTGCAAAAAATGGGATAGACGAAAATATCTGAGAGAAGCAGTGAAGGGAGCAGAAAGGTGTAATTGTGGGGGCCCATATGTTGAAAATTGTAAAACAATACTGTAATTACATTGTTGAAATTTCTTAGGGTAACTAGGTGATTTTTCCCCATCTATTTTAATTTTGATGGGCAGCGTTACTTGGCATTTGTTACCGTTGAGATGACAGGTCCCTTAAATTAGTTGAAGTGCGCGCAAGTTAGTCCAACACCACGATTATGAAAAAAGAAAGAAATATGGTGAAATTATTAAGGGGGGAGAAGAGAGAAGAAAATGCCTAATTTATGTTATTCACGCGCCAATATAGAGTGCAAAACACATAATTTGCCGGTAAGTATGAAGTGTTCACGAGACACATTTATGGCAAGTAGTGGTGTCTGTTTGGTTAAGTTTAAACATCAAACCTCTAAATCGTGCCAAATTTAAGAAGCTATCTAGATATTTAGCCTAACATAAACCAATCCATAGTAGAGTGATGGTAGCCTTATTTGACACTTCTTATTTATTGAGTAATTCTAGACAAACCGCGTGCTTATTGACTGACTGTTAGAAAAGTCTCCTCAACTGATTAAACAAAAAGAAAAGTCTTACCATAGTAGCATCTGCAACTTACTAGCACACATGACCTTAATTTATGTTGTGCATCTTCTGTTTTAAAATTTTGGTGCAGCCATGCAACTGCAACATTATTCTTTTCTCCAACTTTTTGTGATCCGTACATGTTTATCTCTCAGTACTCTTGGAGTTGATATGATCTCTGTAAATCACTCTATTTCTGGAAAACAAAGTATTGTCTCTTCAGGTGAAAACTTTGAATTAGGATTCTTCAAGCTAGGGGATTCGAAAAAGTATTATCTTGGTATATGGTACAAGAATGTAATTACGCAAACAATAGTATGGGTAGCTAACAGGGAGAAACCACTTTCTGCTAATGATACGTATTCTGCCGAGTTGAGAGTTTTAGATGGCAATTTAGTGCTTACCACTGAATCCAAAAACTTGTTTTGGTCCACAAATATTGTTGGAAATTTGCCTTTGGCGGGAGTTGCGACCGACCAACTTTAACGGCTTAAACACTAGTGTAACGTATGTTGGAGAATCCGGTTCTTCACACATGCATGATCTACTAAGTACGTAGATAACCGTAGGGCCAAGAATCGTCAAATTTCATTGAGAAATGAAAGAGATATTGGTTCACGAAGTAAGGTGTTTGAAGCATGGAAAGTGTGGTATTGTGTGTAATTCTCCCTCATCGGTAGAGGAAGAAAGAATTGTTGTGTATATAAGATTCGAAATGGGTTTGGGGTTTGGGACCCCAAGGGGTATTCCATGTGTTTAAAGGAGGGAGGACCTAGATGTGCTTCGGTTCGAGGAAAGACCACGCGCGCCGCCGCCGCCCGTCCCGTCCGGTTCCGGTTCCGGTCACGGGTCTTCTGATATTATCTTTTTGGGCCAGAAAACTTTGCCGAAGTACGGTTTGATCCCGAAGTTTCAGATATACGTTTGGACCGAACTCTTTCGGATGTGCGGTTTGGTCCCCGAAGTTTCAAGATGTACGGTTTGGTCCCCGAAGTTTCCGGAAAATCGAATTTCGACGGTCAAAAACGAAATGCCAAGCACTCAATTCAGCCATTTATTTTGGCTGAATTACTCCTCCTATAATGGCCAAAAAAGTTGGTCTTTCTCCCATTTATGTTGGTGACTTTACTACCTCCATAATGGCCATTATTTGGCTATTATGGAGGCGCTTTTCAGCGTAAACAACCCCTCCCTCTCCTATATAAACACCCCATTACACCATTGTTGAGCACTAAGACATATGCACGAAAATACATAAACGGATGCGTAAAAACAAAGTGCTCGAAAATACACAACCGAAATAGTTTTCTTCCTACAACTTCCAAGCATCATTTCGTTACTCAATATTCTTCACGGTAGCTCTTGAGTTTCCTTTGCTCAAGGGTTCCATTGCTGTTTTATCTTAGGAGACAAATTGTCCGGGACGTATAAAGGATACATACGGGGCAATATTGTCTTAAGGACATGAGTGCTACACTCGACTCGGCAAAAAACATTTTACATTTTTCCGTTTTCTACAAAAGCGGAATTTCCAGTTTTTACTTGTGTAACGATTGTAATTTCAGATTCCATGTTGAATTATTGAAATCTTTATTTATCCTTTCGAATACTTGTAATAGTTAAATACTTCCCGTCTTCGCTTTATAAAGTACCATAGAGCAAAATCTCCCAATGACTTAAGACAATATTTGTATAGTATTACTATTAGTGTTCGAAAGATGTCGGTCAAAAGTTGTGTGACCAAATCTGGATATGGAAATGGTTTTACGGTAGAAGAGAGTGATGATGATGAACGTGTTCATGGTGTCACCGCTACCAAGACTCGGTGGAAACAAGCGCTCTCGAAAGCACGAGGATGTCAACTGGGACAAGAGGAGAAGAGGCGAAGATGTTATTCTATCTTGTAGCGAAGGCCTATATCTGTCCCGGACAAAGGATCCGAATAATGGTGAGAAGGAAATGGACACTCAGTCGATGAAGTGACCGAAGTGAGCCCAGAATCCAAAAATTGGGATAAGTATTTTTCTTACTTGTCAAGAATAAAGAGTAAATGATAAGTATTTTTCTTACTTGTCAAGAATAAAGATTAAATGATGTCTGATTAAAAATGGATTAAAGTAAGGAGGAATATGAAAATAATTTATATTCCTTATGCTTTATAAAAATCAGAAGTTTAATCTCATCTTCTTTTCCATTTAAAGATTGGATTTTGTAAATGACTTAAAAAGATCCGTTCTTTTAAGTGTAATTGTTAAAATGTGTAAAGTATGTTCGCACATACGATGGAGAAAGATCCACTAACTGTGCGAAAACCGTTACCACTCTTAAGTAAGCGCCAAGAATTATCTCGGGCACCAATCATAACGGAAGAAGTCTAAAAGTTAATGACGTTGAGCCTGTCATACTATTTGCGAAGATCCTTCATAGGATGATATTGGACACTCGTCACATAAAGCCTCCGGCGACCGGAGTGAGCCAAAATTCCTTTGATAGGATGATATTGGACACTCGGTCATACAAAGCCTCCGGCGACCGGAGTGGGCCAAAATTCCTTTGATATGATGATATTGGACACTCGGTCATAGAAAGCCTCCGGCGGCGGAGTGGTGCCGAGAATTCATTTCATAGGAAAAGTAATGGACACCTAGTAAGGTGGGCCGAGTTTCCGTGTCCTAAATGATCCGAAGGCCTAAATAAAGGCAAGTAAAGAAATTGGACACTCGGTCCGCCAAAGAAACTAGAGTGGGCCGAGTATCTAGATCACATATGATCCGGTTATGCCCTAACCACGGGCAAGAGGTTGTTCATGTGAAGCAACGCCACCTCTAAAGTAGAAGGGGTTGGAGAGGTTGTCCTCAATAGGACTTCATGGATTGTGATCACTCTAAGATGAGGTGATACATATTCCTAACTTGGTTTAAGGACGTTGTTGGTCAAGCTAGTTTGAGACTAGTCCAATAGGTACGTAATAACTAAGAATGGTACAAGACGTTTGTAGCCAAATGAATGATATATTTGTAATTCGTGCATCTATGCCATCATAGATTAAGACACGTTAAATAGCAAGTCATTCAAAAGCTAACGATGTTGAGATTGTTGCCTTCTCGTCGACATAAACCCTCTAAATAAATGTGAGGTAGATGAAGAGGCAAAATCACCTTTCCAAATTCCGTCAAGGGAATAGCGAAAGAAGCACCGCTCCTCTAGAACTTAGTCACACCTAATTGGGTGATTTGAAGTTTATACAAAATAGAGGGGGGAGACAAGTACGTTGTGATCTTCATTGATGATGGTACAACGTATGGAATCCTTTGTTTGTTGAAAAGCAAAGATGAAGTTGTTGAAGCGGATAAGCGCTACAAAGCAGAAGTTGAATATCAACTAAGCCTACGGATTGAGAAATTCGTAGTGATAGAGGGGGAGAATGTGAAGCATCGTTCATTAAACGACTGCTCATTTCTCACTTCAGTCAACGGTGTTAGCCAAGCGCAAAGTCGTACGCCCAAATTATGTGGGGTGGCTTGGTAAAAGTTGGAATACTGAAACATGTCAAGTTGTACCTAAGACTGTAGATTGCATATCCACTGGATCTGCAAATAACAGTAGTGTTGATCGCCTCTTGGCGTCAAAGAATGCTGAATTCATTGAAGATAACTTTCCTTGAAATAGGAAAAAGGAGTAATTGCTCAAGGTTAACAAGAACCCGCGAGGGCCTGACTGTCCGGAACTAGACGTTCCGTATCTTCATGACTCGAAAGTTGCTGTCTATCCGGAACTTAATATTCCGGTCTGCGAGAACTCAGGGATTCTAGATGTTGAACCAAGACGGAGCAAAGAGGGGACAAAGACTTGTTCCAGTCCTTCTAGCTTGTATGGTTGAGAACGAACCATGGACAATTAACAAATAATTGTTATCTCCAAAAGCGCTGCTTTGGAAAGAAGCTAAAGGGAGAAATAGATTCTATATATAGAACCATACGTGTGTAATAGTTAATCTTCCTCCGGAAAAAGAACCTTTGGGTTGTAAAAAGTGCTCCCATGTGAGTAGCTTCACATCCAGGGCCATTGTAATCTTACATGGCATGGGTGTTGAAATGACCTTCCAAATCGGAGAGTTGGAAGAAGAGGATCGAATTGGTTTCTTTGAACTGTTGGGCTTCTTCCCGAACTTTCATTTTGGTCCCCGAAATGTTAACATTTTGGTCCCGAAAGTCTCGAGATAAAAAACAGAAACAATGAATCGATCACGAAACATTGACTCGAAGTTAGAAAGCCAACGAGTTGGAAAACCAACGGTCTTAGAGTGAAAATCATATTGAAACAAAGTCTCGATATGAAAGATATGAGTATCACAGATGACATCTTAGGAATTGGATTTCTAAGACATCTAACGGATCGGTCGATAGTTGACGATCTCGTTGAAGCCACCAATGGATATGAATCATAGAACCGATTGGAATCATGGTGCACCCATAGACAAGGAGCGATATGCTCGGGTCACGTGTAGTTCAATGTATTGTACACACTACAACCGACTTGGTATCGTCCAACAAACGGATCGGTTGAACTAAGGTTCATCGATGATCTTAATACATGATCAATAGAAGGCGTTAAGTCGGATATGACGATATCGAATTATTCGCTTATCTACGGATTATAGTATTCGGATGTCCAGCGGTTACGAGAGAACACAAGTGATGCAACCGGACATCGGATCCGAAGAACACCAAAGCCACAAGTAAATGTGTATGGTGGTTCTTGATATATATATATATACCTGTTTGTGTAGGGGAATGGGTATACGAAAGAATTGAGTTGTGTTTTTCTTGAAGGAATGAATCAGCCCTCTATGATACACTGTCAGTAATGATATATATTAGGTTCGTATCATAGAGGACTTAGTTTTTTTTTAAGGAATGAAGCGTTAGTCCTATGTGATATCATGTGGATATCATTGTATACTGCAATAGTATACTTAAACTGCTATTGATTTGATATACTATTTTTTGCGATATAAAAAAATAAATAGAAAATATAATATATATAAGTTATCCATTTTATTGAAAAGGATAAAGGAGCCAAAAAGCTTGTAGAATTAGATTATGAAAAATATATATATATATATTGAAAAAAAATTAAAAAGGAGAAAAAATAAATAAAAATTACCTGAAATTAAAAAATAGAAAAAATTAATGAAATTAGATTATGGAGATAAAAAAGAAAATAAAAAAAGAAATGAAATTAAAAAGGAACAAGTAATAAAGAAATAAGAAAATAAAATAACGAAAAAGAAAGTAATTAGAATTAAATATAGAATCAGATTATGGTGAAAAATAAAATAAAATATAGTATGAAAAAAATAAATGGACAAAAAAGGAGAAAGAAAAATGAGAAAAAAGAAAATAATAAATGAAAGAAAAGAAGTAGAGAAATAAAAAAGAAAAGAAGAAAAGGAGACAATTAAATAGAAAAGAAAATAAAAAAAAGGAAATGAAAGGAGCTAGAATTAAATATGGAATTAGATTATGGTGAAAAAAGAAAATAAAGAATACTATAATTTGAAAAACATAATGACAAAAAAGGAGAAAGAAGAAAAAAATGAGAAAAAGAGGAGAAAAGAAGAAAAGAAATAAAGAAATAAAAAGGAAGGAAGAAAGAAGAGATAATTGCCTACAAAAACAACAATGGATATTAAGGGTAAATAGTTTTTGGGGTATGAAAAGTAAGGGGGCATGCAAGGGTAATTATTTTGTGTTAAGGGGCATTAGTGTTGTTTTCCCAAGAAAAAAAAGTAAAACTATAGGGAAAAGAACACGCATTCGCACTAAATACAAAATAATTATTCTTTCATGCCCGCATTACTTTTATACCCCAAAACTATTTACCCTTAGTTCTCATTATAGATTTTGTAGGTAATTGTCTCTTTTTTCTTCCATTCTTTTTTATTTCTCTACTTTTTTCTTTATTGTTTCATTTATTTTTTTCCAAATCATAATATTTTTATTTTGTTTTTTCATCATAATTTAATTCTAGCTTCTTTCATTTCCTTTTTTTCTATTTTCTTTATTTGTTTCTTTAATTCTTCTTTTCTATTAAATTATCTCATTTTTCTTCTTTTTTTTTTTTTTTTTCTAATTTTTATCTTCTTCTTTTTTCTTTCATTTTTTTCTTTTTTCTCATTTTTTTCTCCTTTCTGTTCATTTTTTTTCATACTAAATTTTATTTTCTTTTTTAATCATAATCTAATTCTATATTTAATTCTAGCTTCTTTCGTTTCCTTTTTGTCTGTTTTATTTCTTTATTTCTTCTTTTCTATTTAATTGTCTATTTTTTCTTTTTTTCTTTTTTATTTCTCTACTTCTTATCTTATCTTCTTTTCTTTCTTTTATTCTTTTATTTCTCATTTATTTTCATTTATTTTTTTCATACTATGTTTTATTTTCTTTTTCACCATAATCTAATTTCATATTTAATTCTAACTTCTTTCTTTTTTGGGTTTTCTATATTTTATTTATTTATTTATTACTTGTTTATTTTTTAATTTGATTTGTTTCATTTTAAATTTTATTTGTTTCTTTTTATTTTTTAAATCTCCATAATCTAATTTGATTCACCCTTTTCTTTTTTTTTTTTTTTATTTCAGGCGATTTTCATTTATTTTTTCCCCTTTTATAATTTCGTTTTTTCCAATTTTTTTTAAATTTTTTGATAATCTAATTCTACAAAAAAAACTTTGACTCTTATATTTTTCAATAAAATGGATAACTGATATATATCTTTTTTTTTATATCTCAAAAAATAATTTATTCTAGCATATAGTTACAGTATATTATGATATTCACATGGTATAAAAACATATTAAGATGGTATCATGCAGGACTGTTGCAGTCCTTCAACGAAACACTCTTCAACAGTCCTCCATAATACCATCACGGTATAAAAATATACTGAGATTGTATCATGCAGGACTGTTGCAATCCTTCAATGAAACACTCTTCAATAGTCCTCCATGATATCATCATGTTATAAAAATATACTGAGATGGTATATACCATGATGGTATCATGAAAGACTGCTAAAGTCCTTGAATAAAAGTCCCCAGTTTTCCATGATACTATCATGGTATAAAAATATATTGAGATGGTATCATGCAGGACTGCTGCAATCCTTCAAAGAAACACTCTTCAATAGTCCTCAATTATACCATAATGATATAAAATTATACTGAGATGGCATTATGCAGGACTGTTGCAATCCTTCAATGAAACACTCTTCAACAGTCCTCCATGATACCATCATGGTATAAAAATATACTGAGATGATACATACCATTATGGTATCATGAAGGACTGCTGAAATCCTTGAATAAAAGTTTTCGTCCTTCATCATACATTCATGGTATAAAAATATACTGAGATAGTATCATGCAGGACTGCTGCAGCCCTTCAATGAAACACTCTTCAACAGTCCTCCATGATATCATCATGGTATAAAATATACTAAGATGATATCATGCAGGACTGTTATAGTCCTTCAATGAAATATTCTTCAACAATCCTCCATGATACCATCATGTTATAAAAATATATTGAGATGGTAAATACCATGATGATATCATGAAAGACTGGTGAAGCCCTTGAATAAAATTCTACAATCCTCTCTGATACCATCATGAGATATATCATATATGATATCATAAATGACTGATTCATTCCTTCGGAAAAATAATCTCAGTATTTTATGATTCCCACGTGGTATATATTATATACTGATATGATATCATAAAGAATTCATTGCTTCAAAAGAATAATAATTAATAAAATATATAGCAAATAGAGTTTAGGCTTAATTTGAATATTTAACTTTTACGTCATTTATAGAAAATTAGTTTTTGAAAAATAATTACAAAAAATAGAGTCATGTAGATATTAGTTATGTTTTCAATCGTAAAAAGAGAAATTATAAAGATATATTTTCTATTAATTTAGATTTTATTCATTTTAGCAAATTTTACTGATGAAAAAAATACAAAAAATAGAGTCATATTTTAGATATATAAATTTTGTTTTCATTTGCAAAAGAATTTGTTTTATATAAAATATGTTTTCTATTAATTTAAATTTTAATAAATAAGCTAATGATTTTATTATTTTTCTTAATGACTTTATGTTGTAGTCTAATTACTTAATTTTCTTATAGTTTATTAAAATAGTCAGCTTTTTATATTTATTTTTATCTTTCAAAAAAATAAAAAAAGTAAAAAGGCAAAAATAAAGTAGGACCAACAAACGAAAAGTCAAAAAAAGTCAAATGAAAAGAAAGAAGAAACACTTACACGTGACTTTGTAGTGTCACAATTAGGCCTGGCCAGTGGGCCGGGCTCGGGTCTGGCGGGGTGGGTTTGGCGGGGTCGGGGTCGGCGGGCGGGGGGGGGGTCGGGTACGGCGGGGTCGGGTTTGGCGGGACTTGCTCCCGTCCCGTCCCGATCCCGTCGGAATCCGGTCGGGGCGGGCGTGGGATCGGGGCGGGTTCCGGCGTGTTTTCCTTTTTTTTTTTTTTTTTATTTTTAAATAACATATGTATAAAAAAACTCAATAAACAAGACAAGATAGTGTAATAAAAACATCACAAGACTGTTTTTGTGCCTCTTATATTATTTTATAGACATATAATTTTTTTGTAATACAAATACAATTGTCTAAATTGCAACTTTGTGGTATTGTCCCAAAGTTTCAAATTACATAATAAAATTGCAATTAAAAAAATTACATTTTCAAAAAAATCTGTTCTAATTGCTTGATAATTTCCTGTGGTTCTTCGGTTGGAATTGGTATTTGTTGGTCAAATTGATCCATGTCGCTTCCACTATCTTCGGATAAGATTTCGTTGTAGTTTTCATCTTCTTCTTCGTTGATCTCCGGTTGACCGCACCTTCTCCGCTCCGCTCGTATCCAATCTCTGAATAATACTGCAATTTCCAAGCTGTCTTCGGCTAATGAGTGTTTGTGGTCTCCTATTTGATATCTGCCGGCAGAAAAAGCGCTTTCAGACGCAGTTGCTGACGCTTGAATGTTCAAAACATCTCGGGCCATCATTGAAAGTGTCGAAAAGGTCTTCTCATTCCCCCTCCAGTATTTCAGCAAGTCTTCATGTCAATCTTCATTGATAACTTCTTGGTACGGTACAGAACCCTGCAAAACAAAAATATCCAACTCGCTAATTTGGTTAGTAGCGGTACGGCCACACATTCTATTTTTGAGGCTTTCAATACTAGCCGCAGAAACAACATGTCTTTTGTGAGGTTGTGTTGAAGATGAAGAAGATGGTATGGAAGCCGGTAAGTTACTAGCATTTTCTTGTTGGTAAAACCTATATATATATTTTTGCATTGGTCTTCTACGCTAGACAACATTTCTTCTTTAGTTTGTTCAATAGGTGGTGGGTGATTTAGATTTTTGGGACTTGGAGGTGGTAGTACTTCTATACAATCGTAAATAGTTTCAATTAGTGATTTAGTACCATCTATTTTAATAGTCGGATTTAATACAACACCAATAATATAACTAGTGGGAATAGGAATAAAATATTTTTTTATTTTGATAAACATTTTTTAATAGCTGCCATATAAGCTGGTTTTTCCATATATTCACTAAGTAATAAAAATATTAGAGTTATATAAAACAACATAGTTGAAATAGTAGGATAATATATATACCGGAAAATTCTTTTGTTGCTTGAAAAAATTTCTCTAAAAATACAATAAGTTCGTAAATTTTTACCCAATCACTATCTACAACCATATCAGCTGGATTTTGATTATGAGAGTTAAAAAATAAAGTTATAGGTTTTCTATAGTCATAAGCAACAAGTAGTTGCTCGTATAAAGAATTCCACCTACTGGATACATCTTCTGGAATTTTTCTATAAGGTAGTCCACAATCGTGACAAATTTTTTTATATTCTTTTCTTCGTTGTACTCTATTACTTTTAAAAATAAAGTTTATAGAAAATTGTATTTTACTAAGAATGTCTTGAAAAAGTGATAGACCATCCTTTACAATTAAGTTATATATATGACATGCGCATTTTATATGAAAATGATCTGAAAAAGATGGAGTTAAACTATTTTTTAAAATTGTAATAGCGTTTGTTAGAAGAAGCATTATCTAATGTAATAGTCATAATTTTATCGGTTATTCCATAATAATGACACACTTGATAAATATTATCTGCAATAAAAGTACCAGTGTGCCTATCATCTATATATCTATACGCTAAGATACGTTTTTGCATAGACCATTTATAATCTATCCAATGACAAGTTACCGTTAAATAATCATGGATGTTAGTACTACGACCTATATCAGACGTGATAGATACTTTGCCATTAAAATGATATAATGAATAACATAAATATTGTTGATATTCATGTGCGAATTTAAATACATCTCTCTTAACAGATTGATCTAGGAAAACCGTTAAAAGCGGGATTATATATATCTCTAATGTAATGAATAAAATCGGGAGATGAAGAAAATGAAAAAGGCAAACCCTCCACAAGCAACTAATTTTGATATTGCTTCCCTATCTCTATGTTTATTGTATTTAGGGCCTACAATTCCCCCCGTTATAGGGTTAATTTGACCCTGTACTTGGTCCGGGACAGTACCAGTATGTGAACTTTGTCCCGATGGAGCGGACGTTTGCGCACCTGGTTTTGAAGCCTGATATTAGGCATACCTATTTGGATGAGCACTTACTACGTGTCTAATTAAACCCCCCGTCCCACCGTGACCTTTTCTAGTTTTAAATTTTAAAACATTTTTACAAATTTTACATCTAGCTACTTGATTCTCTACGTCCATATAAAAAAATATCTATGCATCTGATTTTAATGGTCAGTTTGCTGGACCTCGTCTCATACTAGGGGGAATATGAGGCATTTCAGTTGAATGTGCACTAGTGGGTGTGTTGTCATCAACATTAGTGGGTGTATCATCTAGATCATCGTCTAAATTAAAGTCTTCTTGAGTTCCACAAAATAGCTCCTCGTCTAAATCTAATGGTATTGTAGGAAAATATTGAGTATCAACAAAATCATCATGTGTAGGAATAAGATGACTAGAAGAAGTACTCTTGCACTGGTTGCCCTACTAGAAGAAGCACCCTTACCCTTAGCCTTAAACATACCTCTTAATCCTTCCATTTTAATTATGATAATAAATAATTCCACCTGGATTGTTCTCTGCCCAACCTTAGTTTATTCTCACATGAATCATCCGCTATATTAAAGCATTTGTTCCATGATTCCAAGTAGATTAGTATAACATAGGTTCAACACTTAAGGATTTAGCCGATCATGGGCTAATCCTGGTATATAATAAAATAAAATAAAAATAAAATACAAAAATTAAAATATACCTAAGAATAGGCGGTTGTGCTCAGTCCCGGAGGAGATGTATCACAAACTTAAACTTTTATTTAGAGAGCATTTGTACAAAGTGGAGAGAGAGTGGTTGGTGAAAGCCTGCCTCTCTTCCTTACTACTGAATCCTTTTTATAATGGATTCTAACAAATATCGCCGCCTAGTGGCCAACAATTACAAAAGTGAACAGTGGCCAAGTGGCCGACAAATAAAAAGCAAATAGTGGCCTAACAGGTGGCCGACAGATAAAAAGTAAAAAGAAATATCGGTCAAAACTTATGGGCCCTACTAGTACAATAATTCATACTTTTATTAAAGTAGATTCTAATTGTTTGTCTGGTGGCGGTTTATGATATGTCCACCAATTAAAGAATATTATTCTCTTTCTTTTTCCTTGTTCTTCCCTGAGCTGGAGGATGCCTCCATGTTTTCCTGGAATTTTGCTAGGTATTCTTGAATATCAAAATCAGCATCATAGGGGTCCTGGGAGTCCTGGACGTCTTCTTCCTCTGTATGAACTGATGCCATAAAAGTGTTTGAGAGAAATTCCTCATCTAAATTTTTCATTAAATCTCTCTTCACTTCTGCCATATAAGATGATATTATATCATCTTTAGAAATTACTCCCTTTTTAAGTTGGATCTTTCTAGCAATATGCTGGAAATGGCTATTATCTTCCGATTTAGGTTGTTCGTTCTTCAGCTTGGCATAACCTTCCACTGTTGAGGTAATCTGGTCTATAAGTTTTTGTCCATTCAAGATACCGTCATTCATTTTCTACAGTAATTTTTTCCAGAACCTGATATAATAGGTTCTTTGTAAACAAGGAATCTCTTCTGCGGGGTATAACCCACTTCGACTGACCATTTCATGATCCATGGGATGGAGAATTTTATAAAGAAGTTCATATTAGCAATTCCATCTATGACAGTTTTTTGTTCTCCCAATTTTATGATTTTTGGAGAGACATCAACCCAGTCGGTGTATAAACCTTTAAAAATCTGAGGCATAATATTAACCGATGGACCATATGTAATCCACCAATGTCAAAACCAGTTTGGTATGTCCTGTTTATAAACATAACAACATATCTTTATAAACCAGGAATGTTTCCTGTTTGGATTTTCATATAGAAAAGTTTTATAAAAACTTTCTACATAATCCCAATAGTTAAATTTAACCTGAATCCTTTGTTCAGGATGGAAATATTCCCTTTCTTTTGAAGTGTTAAATCACCAATCTTCTAGGGTAAAAATCTTTTTTATGATAATTTTTGAAAAGTTATAAATCTTTTTTGTATGCATAGGGAAGTAGTGCTGAATTTCAGCTGACCCTGTAGTCATGAGAATAGTCTCATAATGCATTCTTGACTTATAGGTCAAGATGGGATATGACCCTGCTTCTAGATATCTTTCCATGAGTTTTCATGGCTTATCTTTTCGTTCCAGATCTTTATTATCAATAATAAGTATGATATTCTTTTATTAAGTTTTTCATATCCTTCACTATCATCTTGCTCTTCATGAGCTATGTCAGCATATGATGGTTGTGCTGAAGGTTGGGGGTTATTACCCTCTCCTCTAGATTTTATAAAATCCATGAACTGCCGATATAAAGGACTTTCTTTATCAACTGCTGAAGTCCCTGCTTGATTTACAAGCTTTTTGTTACCTTGCTGGACAATGGTATGACCGCGTCCAATTCCTCTTCCTCTGCCACCACGACCTCTATAATTTGAGTCATTTGGCCAGTTTGGCATCATCATCCTGTATAGAAATTTCATTAGTTTATGAATTCAAATATTCTCTAGTCAAGAAATCAGGCAGACTATTATCTGCTCTTTTTTTTATAATGAATCTCGAAGTCAAATGGTGCTAATAAAGCTTGTCATCTAGCAAACATCTTTTTAGAAACATCATGCTTGCAATCTTTATAAACATGAATTTTGCCGACTGGCAATCAGTATTAATAATAAATTTTTGATTGTATAAATCGCCTTTGAAATTTCAAGACACTTTTCACAATTGCTAGAATTTCTTTTGCAACTGTAGAATAATTCTTCTGGCTAGCATTCCATTTGCCATAATAAAATTGTATTAGGTACTCCTGTTTATTAATAAGAGAGTATTGCTTAAGTATACCTCCGTAACCAATATATGAGGCATCTATTTCTATAATCTTTGGCCAGGTAGGATTGGCAAGAGTAAGACAAGGAAGGTTATGAACCTTAACCTTAATTCTTTTGACATCCTGAGTATGATTATCTATCAATGGAGTAGGAACTTTTTTCAGCCTTTCATATAATATGGCTGTATCTTTTGCTAAATCCTTTATAAAAGGACTAATATAATTCAAGCTGCCCAAAAATCTCTGGAGCTGTGTTTTATCGGTTATAATATCCGGAAATTTTGAAGCAAATTCAATACTTCTGTTGATAGGAATTATTTTCCCCTTTTCGATATTATGGCCTAAAAATCTAACAGCAGTTTGGAAAAGTATCATTTTGGGTTTTGATATAACTAACCCGTTTTGAATAATAATTTTTTTAAACAAATCGAGATGTTTAAAATGGGTTTCAATATTATTTGAAAATACCAAAATGTCATCTATATAGACTATGATAAAATTGCTATAATGCATAAAAATATCATTCATAATAATTTGAAATTCAGAGGGGGCATTTTTTTAATCCGAATGGCATAACATTCCATTCGTATTGTCCCATAGGTACATTAAAAGCAGTTTTGTACATATCTGCCTCTTTTATTTGAATATGCCAATAGCTCGATTTTAAATCGAATTTTGAAAATATGATAGCGCTATTAAGTCTATCAAGTAAATCTTTTTTATTTGGAATTGGATACCTAATCCATTTCGAAGCTTTATTAAGCGATTTATAATTTATGACGAGTCTAGGAACTCCCCTTTCTTGTTCAGCATGTTTATTAACATAAAAAGTTGTACAAGACCATGTGGATTTCGAAGGTTTTATTAAACCTTTTGCAATAAAGAAGTAATTTCCTTTTTGCATAATTCCAAGAATTCAGAATTCATTTGGCAAGGCCTAGCCTTAGTAGGGATATTACCCTCTTTAAAATCATCCTCATAAGGAATAGAAACAATATGTTTTTTCTATCCCAGAAAGCATTGGGAAGATCACTGAAAACTTGTATAAAAAACTGGTTTTGTATAAAATCAATCTTTTGTCGAAGTTTGGGGTTTGCAAGAAGTTCTTCAATATTCGAAATATAAATCTCTTTTCTCAAAAAACTTATTTGTTGTTGTTTATGAATCAACGATCTTTAAGTTTATTTAAAACCCTGGAGAAAGGCTCAGTTATAAACTGGAAAATAATAGGTTTTTCTTTAAAAGTACCTACTATTTCTTTCTTATCAATTTTCGTAATAGGAAAAAGTTTTTTTATAAAAGAGGTGCCCAAAATAATTTGGCTGGAAATATCTTTTACCAAAATAAAACTTTCAGCTATGCAGGTTTCATTATGGCAAATATAAGCTTTTGGCAATTTAAAAGTAATTTGTAATTTTTGTCCATTAGCAGATCGGACACTGTGAGTAGTTTTATGAAAATAAGTAGAAGGAATAAGTCCTTCCTATATACAATTAACATCTGCTCCGCTATCAACTAGAGCAATACAATCTTTTTTGAAATTATAATCAATTAAAAACCATTAATATAAATTTTTTGGGAAGTAATAAGTTCCAGAGTCTGGAGAAAGTTTCCTGTTTCATCAGTGGCTCCTGTAATCAAAAGATTATCAAAATCCGGAATATCATCCACTGAGACTGCCTGTGTTATAACATTTTCTTTTCCTTTTTCCTCGATACTTTGTGTTATAACATTTTTCTTTTCCGCATCTTTTCTGGTTACTCGCTTTTCCTTCATTTGCTTCTTAATGAGTATAGGCACTAGATTTTTCTATGGCCTTTCTTCCATGCGTCAGAGTTAGAGAATATTACTCTTTTTTTAGATCTAGGATCTCTTGTTTGAGATTAATAATCTCTTATTTTTCGGAACAAGGATCTTTGACAAGGTTGACATTCATCTTGGTTATATTAAGAACTCTTTTTCCTTCGAGGAATTTGCTTCTTCAAAAGTTCGACATAGAATAGGCAGTTGAGTAATAGATTTTTCTATGGCCTAATGTTTTCTTAACTTTGCAATCTTTATAAAGGTTCGGGAGTTGCTTGGATTTTTGGTCTATAATTTGTGACACGAAATCCTTGCGACTTAGTAATTCTACTAGGTTTCATAATAGTGGCATGTTACGCCACATTTCCTTATCTTTAGGATTTTTGGATTTTATGAAATCCTTGCGACTTCTGAATTCTTTCTTTCTCCTCCCCTTTTTTCGAGGCGCTTTTCCTGGCGTTTCGCTTTCCATTTTTGAAAACTTTCCTGGTTTTTTGCTCTGTGTTTATGAGACAAGACTCTTTATCTCTGGGTATATCCATTCCAAATTGACCATAGAACTCTCCCAATTGTTGTCTTTCATTGAGGTTCTGGCTCTTAATCTGTTGGTTCAGCTTAATCTCATTACATAAAGCTAACCCTTCTTGGATACATGTTCCTATAAGGTTTCCGTAAGTGCAAATATCATAGTTAATAGTAAGACCCCCCTTCCTCAGAGTCTTCCCGACTCTTTCAGCAAAAAGGGCTGGTAAACCGTCTATAAACTTAGATTTTTAGTGTGAACTATTACATTCTGGAAGTTCCATAACCCTGCTAAGGAATACATCCTTATACCATCTGAAAGAGGTAAGGGTTTTACATCTTAGGTTCTGGAGTAAAGTCATGATATTTTCAGAATCATTAGACCATCTACCCGTAAAGTGTTCTATGATATTGATCCCTAAAGTATAAACATCATTTGGAACAGGTTCTATAATTCCTGGCTCCGTTTTAACAGCTCCAATAATATTATGTCGTTGTCCTGGGGTTAACTAATGATCCCACCAACCTTTCAGCTGGCCTGCAAATTCTGATATAATCATTTCAACAATTGTCTTATCATTGTTTTGATTTGCTTTGCAAATAGTGCTATACATAAGCATTCTATGGACTTCCGTATAAATCTGCCTTTCCGTATAACCATCTATATTCCATTTGTAGATATTTTTTCCACTATAACTATTGTTATCAACAATATCCTATTCCTCAAATAGAACATCTTGGGGAGTAGGTCTAGGATAGTAGTACATCCTTTGTACCGGATTTCTAGCCCATTTCTCAAGTTTATTAACTTCGTCTGACATCTTCTGCTTATAATCATCGCCAGAAAGATCTAACTCATAGTCCTTAGTTAAAGGGTTGATCTTTAACCCCTTAAACTTATCATCTAATAATTGTTCAAGTTCTGAGTATGCTCTTAACTTGAAATCTTTAATCTCAGGAGGGGGTTGCACACTAGGAGTCGCCGTTGTAGTATGAAAATGGGGAGAAGTGGCAGGGACAGCTCTCATAATTTCAGAAGTTAATTTATCAATTCTATTATGTAAAAGGGTAACTTGTTCACCAAAACATTGATATAAACATTGGTGTAGTTATTTTGTCTAAGCATAGTATTAATGTGCTCAGTAGTAACGAAAGAAGAATTACTTTCCACAAGTTTTGAAAAAGCAGCAAAATCAAGAATTTTATCATCTTTTTCAATCTGAAAAGGCTGTTGAGGAGGGAAAATAGTATGGGCAATTTCCCCACTAGAGAGTTTGTATTCTCTCTCAAGAACAGAGATATAATCTCCCACATATTTGACCATGAACCAAGGAACAAAAGATATGATTTTGTTAGCTTGAGAAATATCTTTATAAAATTCCTCTTGGAGGACAGTTCGCTTACTGCTATCAAACGTTTCTAAAAACCATTTTTTGAAAGGTTCCCATCTAGGTTTATTAAAATCATTACTTATCATTTTTCTTGCGGGTGATCCCCGGCTAAAATCAATTTGTTTGGTACTATCCATTAAATACTAAGATAATCCATATCTAACTCATTTATTTCTGGGTCTTCACGAACACCTCTGGCAATATTATCATTACCAATTATAATTCTATCGACTCTATTATTCTCAGTCATTGGAGGATTTATAAAATCGGAATACGAGAAGTAGAAGCTCGTGAAGGAGACTTAACAATATAATCTGCAGGAGAAATATAAGACCGATTTGACATATCTGATCTATTAGATCTTGAACCCAAATCATTTGTCAAGTAAGCAGGTTTAGAAAATTTTAACTTGACAGTTCCATCAGGGGCTTGGTCAATATGAGTAATATCAGCATTACTACTATTCTGGGGAGGTGCAGCTCCCTCTATGACCCATTCTGTGGGAAAATAAATTTCATCCCATTTAATAGGTCTTCTGGTAGTAATCTTGGATTTACCAAAATTGGTTTCTATCAAAATCGACTCATTTTTAAAATCCATGATTTTGCACATAGGATTCATGGTATATAAAGGTTTAAAATAAATCCTATAACAAATACATATAACTTTAGTACCAGGCATATAATCATAACCATGTAACTTAATGCTTAAATTTAAAGTATTCAAAGAGTTTTCATCCTGCAAAGATATCTGCAGGTTAGGATATGTATTAAAATAGACTGGACTATAAGCCAGACTAGTATGTACTGTCCCTATTAGGGACTTCTTTCAGTTCTGGTTTCGGCCATCTCTTAATACAGTTATAAAACTTTCAGGTAAGCCTCTTAGAGTAAGTGGCTTAAAAGCAACATGTATAAGACCAATATGCATGAAACGATGGGTCTCCCTATAAGGAGCAATATCACTGTCATTCAATAATTTAAAAGTAGCATGATCGTTATCTACAGTGATAGTTTCTTCCGTAGTTTTAACTACCTGTTTTAATCCTAATTTTTCAAAAGTACCCATTTGGTATATCAACCTGGGTTGGATTTTTGGAATAGTCCACTTATTAAGTAGATCTAGGTGTTGAGGTATATCATATTCTTTTTTTTTTTTACTGTTTTTAACAGTATTCTTGTTTTTGATGATATTCATCATTTATAAGAAGAAGTGTTGAACTTCTGTTACCTATAGCTACTTGCAAACATGGCTCTGATATACAATGATACGGGAATATTAACTAACTAAATATAACAGATATACAATGATACGGGAATATTCTTGTAATATTCTATCACACCCCACAGTTGAAGCGAGAGGTTCTCGTACGTTGAGACTAACTCGATAATCATCAAAGAGTATGCGCGGAAGTTCTTTAGTAAATATGTCAGCAATCTGATACCGGGAAGGAACATGAAGGACACGAACTTTCCACGAGCAACATTCTCACGTATAAAGTGAATATCCATTTCAATGTGTTTAGTGCGCTGATATTGAATGGGATTGTCAAAAAGATATATCGTACTTACATTATCATAGTAAACTAATGTAGCCTTGTGGATTGGACAGTGAAGTTCCAATAGAAGGTTGCGTATCCAAGAAGACTCAGAAACAACATTCGCTACCCCTCTGTACTCGGCTTTGGCACTGGATCAAGACAAAGTAGGTTGTCTTTTAGAAGACCAAGAAAGCAAGTTATCTCCGAGGAAGACACAATAACCCGAATAGATACGAGTGTCTGGATAGCCACCCCAATCAGCATCAGTGTAAGAGGTGAGACCAGAGATTGAGCACTTGTATAGGTGTAAGCCGAAGTGGAGAGTACCTAGGACATATCGCAAAATACGTTTGAGGTAATTAATATGTTCATCCTTCGGGATGTGCATATGTAAGCATAATTGTTGCACGACATAAGATATATCTGGTCTCGTGAAAGTGAGATACTGCAATGCTCCTGATAAACTATGATAGTGAGTCGGGTCTGCATACACAGAACGCGAAGATGAACTGAGTTTGGAATTAGTGTCCACCGGTGTGGGGGCAGTTTACAAGACGTCATGCCTGCTCGTTCAAAAATCTCTTCGGCGTACTTCCTTTGACAAAGAAATAAGCCACATGCATGTCTCGTAACAACAATGACAAAAAAATAGCTTAGGGGGCCCAAATCCTTCATAGCAAACTCAGAAGCAATGAGTGACATAATGGATCGGCGAAGTGCATAAGAAAATGTAGTTAGATGATATCATCAACATATAACAGAATGTACGCCATGTCATTACCCTTGTTATAGATGAAAAGTGAATAATCAGATTTGCTATGTGAAAAATTGATAGAGATACAAAATCAGTAAATCGTTGGTACCATGCACGAGGAGCATATCTGGATGAACCGGATTCCTGAATCCCATAGGCTGATAAATATAAACGGTTTCATGAAGGTCCACATGCAAGAAGGCATTTTTTATAACAAGCTGATGAATAAGCCATGATTTGGACAAAGAAATACTGAGAACGGTATGAAATAATTGTCGGTTTTACCACCGGACTAAAAGTTTCATCACAATACACTCCCACATTTTGAGACATGTCATCACTACAAGACGGGCCTTGTGCCTCTCAAAAGAACCATCAGATTTCTTTTTATGTTTAAAATCCACATAGAAGGAATAACATTAGCATCAGGAGGACCGAGCACTTGATCTCACGTCTTATTTTCAATAAGAGTATTATATTCGTCAATCATGGCAGTTTCCCCATTAGGATCGGACAAGGCATTTTTCGGGTTGTGATGAAGAGGTGAAAGGGCAATCGAAGTCGACAAATTAAATTATCGTTTGGGTTTGGAAATGACGTGCATAGCATGAGTTTTCATTATCCGTAAATGTGATGTGGGTGGACGAGATGTGGTTGGGCAGGCTGTTAGTTGAGAGGGAAGTCGAGCGAGATGGGATCGGGAGGGTGAGGCGTATGCGCTGGCCAAGATGCGGCAGTGGGATCGGGGAGATGGAGCGCTGGCCGAGAGGCGGCAATAGTATCAGAAAGCCGAGGGGCTGTTTCGAGGTGCCCGTGGAAGGGCTTATTGGCCCACCCGACACGGGATGGTGGGAATTAGGTCGGGCGCCGGTGACATTAGCGACTAATTTTGCAAGTGATGAATTAGAAGGGATTGAGGCCATCGTTTAAGAAGTCATAGGAATTCGGAGGTGGAGAATATAGTTTGGCAAAGGAAAATTGGGTCTCATCAAATATGACATGCTTAGAAATAATTATTTTTCAGCTGGATAAGTCGTAACAGTTGTAACCTCGATGATTATATGGGTAACCAAGAAAGACACACGGGATGGACCGATGTTGCAATTTGTTGATTTTGGTGGAGGGATGAAGGAGGTATCATAGACATCCCAAAATTCGTAAATGCTTATAGGAAGAATCTCGAAGATAGAGAACTTGAGTAGGAGACTTGTGCTTGAGAGACTTATTTGGGAGAATGTTCAAGAGATAGGTTACCATTGATAGAGCGTGATGCCAAAAATAGAGGGGGATAGAGGCGTGGGCAATGAGGGCACGAACTAAGTTATTTATGGTTTTAATTTTTCATTTTAGCTTTGCCATTTTGTGGAGAGGTGTGGGGACAGGAAAATCGAAAGACAAGATCGTGTTCGGCGCAAAAAAGTTTGAATTGATTATTGTTTTATTTTCTCCCATTGTCACATTGAAAACATTTGATATTATTTTTAAATTGTGTCTTAATTAAATTACTAAAGGATGAAAAAATAGAATAGACTTGAGACTTATTTCCAATAGAAAAAGTCCACAGAAAGTTGGAATAATCATCCAAAAATAACATATAATATCGATGTCCGGTCGTGCTTAAAATAGGAGAAGTCCATAAATCACTGTGTATGATATCAAATGTCATTAAAGTACAAGAGGATGAAGAATAAAATGGCAACTTGACATGTTTCCCCAAAACACAAGATTCACAAACAGGAGGATAAGAGACATGTTTGCAATCAATAAATTTATTTTTGCTAAGGGAGCGTACAACAGTCTCCCGGATGTCCTAATCTATTATGACATAAAACAGATGAAATAGTTGCAAAGGTTGATGGAGAGGATGCTAGATGACCGACGGTGGTGGTGATAGGATAGAGGCCCCCGGTGCTATCACATTCTCATTATTCGTATCCCTGTCAGATGGTCCTTCACAGAAAAATCAAAAGGATCAAATTCAAGGGAAACATTATTGTCGGTTGTGAAATGACGCACAAAGATTAGATTTTTGATAAGTTTTGGGAATGGAGGACATTCTTTAAAGATAATGGGGGTGTGGTGGGGAGAGGGATAATTGTCCATAACCTCGAATGGGAATGCCTTGTCCACTACCAATAATAATATTACGGTTTAAATTGCTCATATTGAAATAAGATGAGAGAGTACTTTGGAATGCTATCATATGAGACGTGGCGCAAGTATTAATGTACCAACTGTCATCTAGAACGTTGAGAGATATCGTGTTCATTGCCGCCTCAATGTCCGTCGGTGCGTAGGTTGAAAGAGGAGAGACATATGCACTGTATGCCTGCTGTGGACGTGCACCAAAATTTTGGGCTGGGCTGTCGGGCCGCAGGTTGGGCCCAATAGGTCGTCGGGTAGGGGCAAGGTGGATCAGCCCACGCGTGCAGCCCCACGCTGCCCATGCTGAGTACGCAACCCACGATAGAGGCTGCTACCACTACTGTTGTCGTTGTGGGTGACTGTCGGCCGACGGGAGCTACCCTCTGCCGCCGCTGCTTCTTTCGCTTCGGCCGTCGCGACTTTTGCCAAAATTTCTTCCTTTGTTGTTATTCGGGGATGTCAACCACACTTCATATTAGTGTCTTGCTGGTGATATGGGCTTTAAACTGAGCCCCTTGTGTCGGCAGGTGGGCCGCCGGTGGTTACGAGGGCGGTGCTAGCGTTAGCCGTTGCCCGCTTGGTTTTTTGGGTTTCTTCAAGGATAAGTCTCGAACGAGCCTCATAGAATAGAGGCAATGGCATGCTTTGGTGGAGGATGGTAGCGACGCCGTCATAATTTTCGTTTAAACCCGCAATGAGTTGCATCACCAATCGTTGATTTGTGACCGATGCACCGACGTTGGAGAGTTGATTGGCAATCATCTTAAGTTCTTGACAATAGGCCGATGGTATCAGAGTCTAACTCAACCCCAAAAGCTAGCTCATAGGGCCGGGATTGTCCATGTTCCCATTCCATTTCCAATGTGGGACTCTTTACACTCCCCCGTACGCCCAGACCTCATTAATTAGAGCGTGAATAATATAATTTGGGGATCTAACATCGGTGAACAGAGAATTGAAATGGGCCTAGTTCTGATACCATAAAGGAATATGTTCCCTACCTTTTCATTCATTATTGTGTACAATATATAGTAATATATGATTATTGACAAAGCTACAAACTAGGTAACTAATCTTACTAATTATAATGAGAATATTAACTAACTGAATATAAAAGATATATAATGATACGAGAATATTCTTGTAATATTCTATCAAAGTATGATAAAATCTAGGGGTGGGCAAAATCCCAGAGAACCGAAAAAACCGAACCGAATCAGGATTTAGTGATTCGGTTCGGTTTTTAAATTTTGGATACGAATAGAACCGAAAAAACCGAATTAAATATATAATTATTCTTATTTTTTATTTTAGGCTACTACTATCTCTTGAATTATAGCCATTGAAGTCAATCTATGAAGCTTTTATGGAAGTCGAATGCGGCATGAACTTGATTAACATATCACAAAGCATTGACATAAAATATAGAGAGAGAAAGTAGTTGTAAATTGGTGAAACTTTAAATGGTCATAACTCTGCGCTCGGATGTCCATTTTACCCGATTATTGTTTTGATTTTGGGTATTTTTTCGTGACGGGTCCAGCCCAAATTGCCACAAGGCGGTTTGGAACAATCAATTTTTACGTAAACGTCTGTTTTCCCCCAAATCGATTTCTAATTTTTCTTTTTCTTTAGTAAACATCTCACGATACACAATAGATTTCAACGTTTAAATTCCATGGTAGTGTAGGTGTGAATGTCAATTCCAGTTTTGGAAATTCAAATTTTTTTTTTTAAAAAAATTCTTGACCCGACCCGGTCCACTAGAAAACACCAATATAATCTGATACGTTCGGCGATATAAACCGAACATATCGTTTTTTTAAAAAATAATTGTATTCATTTTTAAAAAAAATGATTTTTTTTGTTCATATTTTTCGGATACAAAACCTAACCGAACCGATATACGCCCACTCGTAATAAAATCTCAAGATAAGTCCAAAATACAAGAGTCGTTACTATGAACGAGCTGTGGAGATATCAGATATGTGGTATGATAAACAATTGTTGGAAAATGGAGTTGGGGTCATTTGTATTTGGGTATCAAAATGACGTTATAGCCATCAATGTCTTATGAAGTCGTGGATCCAAAATGAGCCTTTGGGAGTAAAAAATGAGTCATTATGGGTTAAAAATTAATGAGCTCTCACGGGTTAAAAATGATTTTTTTCAATAGAATTTACAAATCCAAGAAAATCGATGAGAATTCTGAGTCGAAGGAATTTTTATATCAATTAGTAATTGAGTTGAGTCGAAGGAACATTTATATCAATTAACAATTGAGTAGAAGAAATAGTACATTAATGTAAAACATGTTCCCGGTCATTCTTTAACACGCCAAGCTTTATGAAATTAAGAAATGTCGGGGAGTATTAGACTATTACTGGCGCAACTAAAAATTCAACTAGGCTATGTACCTAGCGACAAATATCATATACTATACTTACATTGTAGCGGCGAACAAGATCGCATAATAGTACCCTCTCATGGGGCATTCTGCCATAGTTTCAAACTGTATAATTAGTTTTATTCCAATATTGACACGTGTAGTTTCATGAGCTAATAAGGAAAAATATTCAAGGCTAATCTCGAGGTCAAGTAACTCTCAAATAATTTACATTTCACCATTATGGTATTTATAGCCGATTCACTCTCAATCAGTTTCTAAGCTCACTCTCAAACAGTTTCTAAGCATCAAAATATTGAAATTATAATCACAAATTAAGAAATTATCGTCTTTTATTAAGTATTTCAAACTATATACAAAATGAGCTAAATAGGATAAGATATTAAAATATGGGTCCTATAAAATTTTAGGATAAAAATGTTAAGATCCTAAAAACAAAAAGGGGGTTTGTATTGATACTTATTTGAGTTGAGTAGCCTTCGGATCTTTTCCTCCAAACGCATATCGAAGTACGTCTAAATGTGAATTCTAACTTGTGCGGATGGCGAGTTGAATTGCACTATTTCTTGCATGATAAATGCTAAGTTCTATTAATATCATTTTTCCTGAAACGAAATGTCGTTTTGATCCTTAAAAGCTAAATGAGGAAGAAGTGACACTTGTGCTATTTTTTCATAAATTCAATTTCATGAATTGTAAAAAAAAATCTTTTTACTTAATCCTTCATAAATGATTGAATCGGCTATAAATACCATAACGGTAAAATGTAAATTATTTGGGAGTTACTTGACCTCGAGATTAGCCTTGAATATTTTTCCTTATTAGCTCATGAAACTACACGTGTCAATATTGGCGTAAAACTAATTATACAGTTTGAAACTATGGCAGAATGCCCCATGAGAGGGTACTATTATGCGATCTTGTTCACCGCTACAATGTAAGTATAGTATATGATATTTGTCGCTAGGTACATAGCCCAGTTGAGTTTTCAGTTGCACCGGTAATAGTCTAATACTCCCCGACATTTCTTAATTTCATAAAGCTTGGCGTGTTAAAGAATGACCGGGAACATGTTTTACATTAATGTACTATTTCTTCTACTCAATTGTTAATTGATATAAACGTTCCTTCGACTCAACTCAATTACTAATTGATATAAAAATTCCTTCGACTCATAATTCTCATCGATTTTCTTGGATTTGTAAATTCTATTGAAAAGAAATCATTTTTAACCCGTGAGAGCTCATTAATTTTTAACCCGTAATGACTCATTTTTTACTCCCAAAGGCTCATTTTGGATCCACGACTTCATAAGACATTGATGGCTATAACGTCATTTTGATACCCAAATACAAATGACCCCAACTCCATTTTCCAACAACTGTTTATCCTAGCACATATCTGATATCTCCACACCTCGTTCATAGTAACGACTCTTGTATTTTGGACTTATCTTGAGATTTTATCATACTTTGATAGAATATTACAAGAATATTCCCGTATCATTATATATCTTTTATATTTAGTTAGTTAAAATTTTCATTATAATTAGTAAGATTAGTTATCTAGTTTGTAACTTTGTTAATAACCATGTATTACTATATATTGTACACAATAATGAATGAAAAGGCAGGGAACATATTCTTTATGGTATTAGAGCTAGACCCATTTCAATTATCTGTTCACCGATGTTAGGCCCCCAAATTATATTATTCACGCTCCAGTTAACGAGGTCTGGGCGTACGGGGGAGTGTAAAGAGTCCCACATCGGAAATGAAATGGGAACATGGACAATCCCGACCCTATGAGCTAGCTTTTGGGGTTGAGTTAGGCTCTGATACCATCGGCCTATTGTCAAGAACTTAAGATGATTGTCGATCAACTCTCCAATGTCGATGCACCGGTCACAAATCAACGATTGGTGATGCAACTCATTGTGGGTTTAAACAAAAATTATGACGGCGTCGCTACCATCCTCCAACAAAGCACGCCATTGCCTTCGTTCTATGAGACTTGTTCGAGACTTATCCTTGAAGAAACCCAAAAAACCAAGCGGGTAGCGGCTAACACGAGCACTGCCCTCGTAACCACCGGCGGCCCACCTGCCGACACAAGGGGCTCAGTTTCAAGCCCATATCACCGGCAAGCCACTAATCCAAAGCGTGGTTGACATCCCCGGAATAACAACAAAGGAAGAAATTCTAGCAAAAGCCATGACGGCCGAGGCGGAAGAAGCATCGGCGGTAGAGGGTAACTCCCGTCGGCAGAAAACCACCTATAACGGCAACAGTAGTGGTAGCAGCCTCCGTCGTGGGGTGCATACTCACCATGGGCAGCATGGGGCCATCACATGTGGGCTGCTCCACTTTGCCCCTACCCGATGGCCTCTTGGGCCCAACCTCCGACCCGACAGCCTAGCTCGGAATTTTCAGTGCACGTCTACAATATGCATACAATGCATATGTATCTCCTTCTTCAACCTACGCACCGACGACATTGAGGCGACAATGAACAAGATGTCTCTCAACGTTATAGACGACAATTGGTACATGAATACTGGCGCCACATCTCATATGACAGCATCCCAAGGTACTCTTTCATCTTATTTCAATATGAGCAATTTAAACCGTAATATTATTATTGATAGTGGATAAGACATTCCCATTCGAGGTGATGGACAATTATCCCTCGCCCCACCACACCCCCATTATCTTTAAATAATGTCCTCCATGCCCCAAAACTTATCAAAAATCTAATCTTTGTGCGTCATTTTACAACCGACAATAATGTTTCCCTTGAATTTGATCATTTTGGTTTTTCTGTGAATGACCTTCTGACAGGGATACGAATAATGAGATGTGATAGAACCGGGGGCCTCTATCCTATCACCACCACCGTCTGCCATATAGCCTCCTCTCCATCAACCTTTCCAGCTATTTCATCTGTTTTATGTCATAATAGATTAGGACATCCGGGAGACTCTATTTTACGTTCCCTTATCAAAAATAAATTTATTGATTGCAAACATGTCTCTTATCCTCTTGTTTGTGAATCTTGTGTTTTGGGGAAACATGTCAAGTTGCCGTTTTATTCTTCATCCTCTTGTACTTTAATGACATTTGATATCATACACAACGATTTATGGACTTCTCCTATTTTAAGCACGACCGGGCATCGATATTATATGTTATTTTTGGATGATTATTCCAACTTTCTGTGGACTTTTCCTATTGTCAATAATTCCCAAGTCTATTCTATTTTTCATCATTTAGTGCTTTAATCAAGACACAATTTGAAAATAATATCAAATGTTTTCAATGTGACAATGGGAGGAAACTCGACAATAATCAATTCAAACTTTTTTGCGCCAAACACGGTCTTGTCTTTCGATTTTCCTATCCCCACACCTCTCCACAAAATGGCAAAGCCGAACGAAAAATTAAAACCATAAATAACTTAGTTCGTGCCCTCATTGCCCACGCCTCTATCCCACTCTATTTTTGGCATCACACTCTATCAATGACAACATATCTCTTGAACATTCTCCAAAATAAGTCTCTCAAGCACAAGTCTCCTACTCAAGTTATCTATCTTCGATATCCTTCCTATAAGCATTTACGAACTTTCGGATGTCTATGCTACCTCTTTCACCCCTCCACCAAAATCAACAAGTTGCAACCTCGGTCCTTCCCATGTGTCTTTCTTGGTTACCCATCTAATCATCCAGGTTACAACTGTTACGACTTGTCCAGCTGAAAAATAATCATTTCTAGGAATGTCATATTTGATGAGACCCAATTTCCCTTTGCTAAACTGCATTCTCCACCTCCGAATTCCTATGGTTTCTTAAATGATAGCCTCAATCCCCTTCTAATTCATCACTTGCAAAATTAGTCGCTTACTGTCACCGGCGCCCGACCTAATTCCCACTATCCCGTGTTGGGTGGGCCAATAAGCCCTGCCATGGGCACCTCTGAACAACCCCTCTTGGCTTTCTGATACCATTGCCGTCTCTCGGCTAGCGCTTCATCTCCCCGATCCCGCTGCCGCATCTCGGCCAGCGCATACGCCTCACCCTCCTGATCCTAGCTCGCTCGACTTTCCTATCAACCAACAGCCTGTCCAGCCACATCCCGTCCACCCTTCCACGACATATTTACGGACAATGGAAACTCATGCTATGCATGGCATTTCCAAACCCAAACGACAATTTAATTTGTCGACTTCGATTGCCCTTTCACCTCTTCATCGCAACCCGAAAAATACCTTGTCCGATCCTAATTGAAAACCGCCATGATTGACGAATATAATGCTCTTATTGAAAATAAGACGTGAGATCTAGTGCCCCATCCTCCTGATGCTAATGTTATTCCTTCTATGTGGATTTTTAAAAATAAAAAGAAATTTGATGGTTCTTTTGAGAGGCACAAGGCCCGTCTTGTAGGTGATGACAAGTCTCAACAGGTGGGAGTGTATTGTGATGAAACTTTCAGCCCGATGGTGAAACCGACAACTATTTGTATTGTTCTTAGTATTTCTTTGTCCAAATCATGGCCTATCCATCAGCTTGATATAAAAATGTCTTCTTGCACGTGGACCTTCATGAAACCGTTTATATTCATCAGCCTATGGGATTCAGGAATCCGGTTCATCCAGATATGCTCTTCGTGCATGGTACCAACGATTTACTGATTTTGTATCTCTATCAATTTTTCACATATCAAATCTGATTATTCACTTTTCATCTATAACAAGGGTAATGACAGGCGTACATTCTGTTATATGTTGATGATATCATCTAACTACATTTTCTTATGCACTTCGCCGATCCATTATGTCACTCATTGCTTCTGAGTTTGCTATGAAGGATTTGGGCCCCCTAAGCTATTTTTTTGTCATTGTTGTTACGAGACATGCATGTGGCTTATTTCTTTGTCAAAGGAAGTACGTCGAAGAGATTCTTGAACGAGCAAGCATGACGTCTTGTAAACTGCCCCCACACCGGTGGACACTAATTCCAAACTCAGTTCATCTTCGCGTTCTTTGTATGCAGACCCGACTCACTATCGTAGTTTATCAGGAGCATTGCAGTATCTCACTCTTACGAGACCAGATATATCTTATGCCGTGCAACAAATATGTTTACATATGCACATCTCGAATGATGAACATATGAATGCCCTCAAACGTATTTTGCGATATGTCAAAGGTACTCTCCACTTCGACTTACATCTGTACAAGTCCTCAATCTGTGGTCTCACCTCTTACACTGATGCTGACGGGGTGGCTATCCAGACACTCGTCGATCCACGTCGGGTTACTGTGTCTTCCTCGAAGATAACTTGCTTTCTTGGTCTTCTAATAGACAACCTACTTTATCTCGATCCAGTGCCAAAGTCGAATACAGAGGGATATAGCGATTATACGGGTATGTTTGAAAGACGTAAGTTTGAAAAATGATTATACTGGGTATGTTTGATGTTATTGCTTTGGATTTACGTATAGGCCCAAATTCAATACCCTTCGCTCTTCAGCCCAAAACATATTAGGACTTTAGGGGGGTCTACGGTTCCAAATTAGAAGTCTCATTTGTTCACTCACTTAACGTTCACTGAGGCTGAGAGACAGAGCTCTTCGCCGGTGCCTCCGCCTGCTCGCGTCGCGTCTCTGCCGCCGATTGCCGCGTGCCGCTGCTCGTCCGTCTTCCTCGTCCTCAGGTAAGTTCCATCATTGTGTCATTTTTTTATAAGAAATAATTGAAGATTAAAAAAAATCTTAAATCTGTTGAAATTTCCTTGAGAAGAACTCAACTATACACACCATAATTGAATCGAGACTAGCTCGAAGCTTGATTTCTTGTTGTTGAAGATACAATTTCGATTATTATTCTCTGTATCTGAATTTTTCAACTCCATGTTAAATCTGTTGAAATTTTCTGCTTGTTGAAGGCTTGAACCCATGAATTCGAATTCTTCTTGTCGATGTCGTGAGTTCTATGATTCGTAATTTCGTATGCTTGAGTTGAGATTCTGTTCAGTTATTGAGGAATATTATTCTGTGTTTTTGTGTATTTCGTATTTATCAATTTCTGCTTGTGGATGCCGTGTATTTATTAGTACTGACAAAGTTTAGCTTTTTAGATACATAGTATATACAGCTTCTCTTTTGTTTAGCTATTGCTAGAGTTTTTTTCGAGTTGTGGCACACACCTTTTTGGTTCTTTCAAGCTTGATTGTCAAAGTAGTATTTACTATTTGCTGCATTTTGGTAATTGCATAGTTTGCATACAGTGGTAATGAGAGTCGTATGGTGAATATTTTTTTATTAACTGTTGTGTCTGGGCCAGCTTGTGCTCATTCCGGCTAATTCCACGGGATACATGTCACCTTCCACCAGCAATAAGTAACAAGTAACTCTGTCCACCAAGTCTAGGCTAGGACAGATTGGAAGAAATCACCTAATTTTATGTCTCCGGTGAGAACCTGGGACCTCATGGTTCTCAACTCACTTCATTGACCACTAGGTCACACCCACAAAGTATGCTAGAATATTTACTGCACAACCTAAGTGTTTGAGGTGATTTCCGGAGGAGAAACTAAACTTTGTTTGCTTGTCAATTCAACATCTGCAAAGTTCAGTTACATCACAAACATGTGTGTGATTTTGCAAGTTCCATCTGCATATATGTATTTGTTTCCTCCTATTACTCTCTTTGTCATTGTTTATGCTCTTTTGCCATATCATAACACTTGCTGACATATATCAGATTCTTATGAAACTAATAGAAATCCCTTAGTGATTCTGCCTTCTTTCAGTTCTACTACTTGCATATGTATTTGCATTTATTACTTCTCTTTTCATTCATTTTCTCATGGATGGCAGAACATCAAAGTAGAGTTAGTGAGGTGGGTTCAACGGAAAGCGAACCTATTTATTCACCTACAAATTCGTTGAATGTGAACCTGAAACTAATCAAGGTATAAACAAAAGGAAAGTCGTACAATCTAGATTAGGTGCGTGGGAACATTTTGAAAGGTTTAAAGGTGCTAATGGAGATGATAGAGTGAAGTGTAAGTATTGTAGTCGTGATTATAAGGCTGATACATGAAACTATGGAACAACATCATTGAACTCATTTAAAGATGTATCCAAAAATGCCACAGAACATTGATGCTGATACAATAATGGATAGAAGAAACAAGGAAATAACAAGGAATTCAACAAACAAGAGGATAAAGGGATAAATAGGTAGACACAAAATGAAATACCAATTGACAACCATAGTATAACTAAGACCTCCAATTGGATAATCACAAGCACCAAACCTCTTAAGGTGACCTCAAGGAAAACAAAGTTCTCAAGCAACCAACCTCTCAACAAGCATTCAATCAATGACTTTCACAAGCCCTCAACACTCATGCTCCCAATGGAGTCTCACAATCTCAATATTTCATATCATAAAAGTCTACCTA
This sequence comes from Anisodus tanguticus, assembly GCA_034509755.1. Taxonomy (NCBI): domain Eukaryota; kingdom Viridiplantae; phylum Streptophyta; class Magnoliopsida; order Solanales; family Solanaceae; genus Anisodus; species Anisodus tanguticus. Next base: position 17,675,899 of record CM067551.1, on the reverse strand, counting down.
ATGAAATAACTAAAGTAGTACTTATACTAACTAGAAAAGGAAGACTACTGTGGCTATTACAATACTACTCTTAATGAAGTAAGGACTTTGTTTGGTGGTCTTCTCAAGAGATGGAAGGGTTGCATTTAAGGAATGACCCCCTTTTGGCATACGTAACCACTTTGCACAAATAACCTCACAAGCTATTTTTCATATTTCTTGAATGTGATGGTCTTGAAGCCTCCCATCCAAGTTATCTCTCATATCTTGAAGGTTGTCATGATCTTCAAAGACTCCATCTTCATGATAATGCTCCGTGAATTGTGATTCCATGCACTTTCCAAGCATCCAAAGTGACGACTTGATGAAAAGTCCATGAACTCCCTAGCTCGGTTTTGTGTGCAAGTTCTTGATGGAGTTTGGCTTGTATCATTCTCCCCTTCTTGAAAAGGATTTGTCCTCGAATCTAAACCTTGCAAAATCATCGGGAAGACAAGCAACAACAATGTCCTGAAAGGTTGAGTGTTAGTGTTAGAGTAGCCTACTCTACTAACATGGCAAGTATGCACATACTTGTGATATAACCATGTATCAACCATTATTACGAAGAACAAACTCTCACATCTGCACTAAGAACTTGGCTATCCCAAAGAACATGAAATGAGGATATCATAGAGGAACCAATGGGTTTAAAATACCAAGTAGGCAATATCACATTGCTTCTAATAGACATGACACACAAACGATCCTCAATTTCAAAGTGATACCACCCCAAAGGTAGTACTCGACCAAGTCATACAAATTTAAAACATCACCGAGGTCAAAATGGAAGAATATCCACACATCTTGGCCAAGAAAACCACTATCTACCCCATTAGATCCCCTCTCAACATAATATGCACCCCCAACACAAGCATGAGTGTCATCATATGCAAATAGATAGTATAGGAATGTGTCACACAAAACAACTTCATCTATGATGTCCTCACATGTTGCTTCACTATTAAATTCAAGTACAAGACCAAGCATGCTACTAAGATTCGGAACACACAAGGAAGAGTTAACAATTTGCAAACATGTATCACCTTCCTTTTCAAAATACTCCTTCCGCACAAGTGTATTATCATTTTCCAAGGGAAGTTGTCCATCATATGGAAGAGCGTTATCATTGCATAGTGGGTTTTCAAATACCATGTAGTCCCCAAAAGTGGCTACACTTTCAACATTACAATGCATTCCACTAGGCATTTCGCTCATTAGTCATGTTATCATCAAATAAGACATTATCTTTAAAGAGAAAATAATCAATGAACAATAAGGAGTCAAAGCATGTAATTTCATTCTCAAAAAGACAAATGTCATCCTTCAAAGTACCTTCATTCACATGACTATCCACATGACACATATCACCATCACAAATAGGAGTCTCATCACTTGACACAAAGATAAGACCAAGAGACTCATTTTCACATTTATCAAACAAGGGTGGGGTGTCACACTCATTCAAATGATCAACTACAACCACATCATCATTAATCGGAGGTTCATTAATCACATCACAAAATTCCTCGACTAGTGTACTAATATTACACTAAGTTGATCACATGATAATGTATTTTCATTCAAAGCACAAGTGTCAACACTAGGTGGACACAAATCGATCTTGCAAGAAGAGTCAATTCGGTCATCAAAAGGATCAACTAGTGTATGAGCATTTTCAACAATGACATTATCTTCACATGGTAAAGAATCATTAAGCTCACACAAAGACAAGCTATTATTCTCACTAACATCACTAACTTGCTCATTCAAAGAGTTTGAAGTGTTGAGTTTTGCTACTATATCTTGAAGTTCATATGAAAAATCTTCTTTACCTTGATCTCCCAATTGCAAGCTCATTTGACCAAGTGGAAAGGTGGTCTTGACTTTCATTCTCTCCTCCAAGCATGGGAGTGCTTCACGTGAAGACTCCTTTAGAAGTTCATTTTCATGGGTACCTACAAAAGCTTCCTCACAACAAGATGAAGAAGTAGAAAGGTTAGCTTGATTGTGTGGAAACTCTCACATCACTCCGCACATCCTCTCCTTTTCCACACTTGAGTTACCACTTTGCTCTCCTTTACTCCTCTCTATCTTTTGTCTCTCAAGGGTTGCGGTAATCTCCCCTTCTTTTAGCATCTCACAAGAAGCACTTTGCTTCCCTTCCTTTGGCTTCTCCTTTTGATAACTTGTCTTTGGTCTTATACCCCTTTTCATATGGCTCGGGATAATGGTATCTCAAACACCTCTTCAATGCATCCCAAGTATCAATTGGACTTCCCGTCATCTTCTCTCTTGTGATATAGTCCAACCAATAATCGACGAGCCTTCTTTCAAAGGTTTTAAGAGCCAAGTCCAACTTCCTTCCTTATGAGTAGTTGTGGCTAGCAAAGATGCTATCCATCATGAATTCCCATTTGTCGTATTCTTCGCCGCTAGATGTCATATGCAAGGTAGGCCATTTCACATTGAGCTCTCTAACTATCACACTTGAAAGTTCCCTAGGAGGCATATGTGGATCTAGAAGTTTCCCCCTTTCATCCACAACGTACCTATGCCAATCGCGCTCATAAGCAACCCCATGGTCTTCGAACCAAGAATATCCCAAACACAAGGCACATGTTCCCACGGAAAGTACTATACACATTTCCTCTTGATAGTTTCCATGAGAAAAGAATACATTCACCATATCGACCAAATATCCCCTTCAGCCAATATAAGGGTCTTCTTTCCTAGTCCAATGCAATCCTAGCCGGAGTGCGGCTTGAGGAGAAATGTAGCACCTGCGAAGACGGTCATTAATTTCAAGGCGAACTCCCCAATCATCTTGTACTTTCACCAACATTGAATGGAATCTTTTGTTAGGCTCAATTCGCATCTTGACCTTGGGTTGAACTCTACTCACAATATCTTGAGTAGTGTTTGATGGAAATGGTCTCAGCCTCTAGATACGATTGCTTCATCACACCAATTGAGGACGGGCAAGTAAAACCACCACTGACACACATAATACGGCTATAAGTGGGCTTCTCAAGACCTTGAGATTCACTTTCATCATAACAACTTGATACTTCACTATCTTTAATACTCAAGGTCGAAACCTTCATCATTATGTTCATCACAGGAAGAGTAAGAGTTGTAAGTCGAAGTACCTTCAAAGTCATGATGGTCATCATAATGCTCTCCCGAATCATTAGCCTCCACATAGAATCCATGAGTACTCTATGCCTCATGTGTTTTCATCGTAATGACCATACTCGTATTCACAATCCTCATTTGAAGCACTACACTCTTCATTGTAGCCATAGTTCTCATCATTACAACCATCTAAGTCGTCATCACATGAATCATAATCCACGGAGAAGTACCTATTTGGAGACACTCAAGAAAACTAGCAAACACGTTAAGTTAGTGAAAATAAATCTCACAATCACTCTATGTGTGCACCTTGATTATCTCACAAATTGCTTCAATCAATGGTTGCATGCTTGTTAATCCGGTTGAGTCACAAGGTTCCGTTTACTACTTGAGTTCAAGAGTGGATTCTTGTTGACTCGAAGAAGAAAAGGAAGACTCAATTCAAACTAACGCACTTGAATCAAGAAAGTTATCGACAAAGTTTTAAAATGAAAAAAGAACGAAACGAATTGATACGAAAGGATCAATTACTAGTTGTTAATTAGTTATGAGTATCAAATAAATGAAAAAAATAAAAGTTGTAGCAAACTATTGAGAAACAAAGAAGATTGAGAAGACACAAAAAATTCGTGGCCACGTTTTACCTTTGTGGAGTCATTTCGACGATAGAATAGTTTGGATTTGGTTAAGTTTGAAAATGAGCAAGTCTGCCTCATTCCACGAAAATAAATGGCTATACGGAGTTGCTCCACGAAATTGAGAAACATGGAGACAAAATTGGTTGATGACGTTTCGAACTCAAGTCTATCTCAATCCACGAAAATAAATGACTAGACGAAGTTGCTCCACGAAATTGAGAAACGTGGAGACGAAGTAGAAATGGGGAGACGGAATTGGTTGATGAGCCTTGGACGTGTATATCTCGATCTTTGGTCGGATTTTCAGATTTTTTTTGACTTGTTTGGCCCCACACAACCTAGTATTTTTCTTTTTTTGGGATAGGAAAACACTTTTCCACAACTTTGGTAGAAAACTTTTGGATCAAACACCCCTTTTTGTCTCCTTCTTTCTTATGAAGATATGAAGAACACTAAGAACACCCAAAATCCAATAGAAGTCCAAATCAACTACAATTTCCTCCAAATTTCATATCCAAACTCCCTTTGATGAGTAGAACAAAACCTACTAAATTTCAAAGCCAATAGAGCCCTCCTTCACCAAAACCCACTTTCAAGTTTCAAACCTTCAAGCTACAACAATGGTAGATTGCTCAAATCAACTCCGAATCGCACGAAACTTGATATTTAGGCTCAATTAACACTAGGGAACAAGAATATAGTGTCAAATCAATAAAATGACACAACTTTTGAGGGTTTTGATTTTCGGATTTTGACTATTTTTTTTTGGGATTTTTGTAGTAACAACAACCATGACTAGATTTGTAAAAGCTTTGATACCAATTGATATAATAAATGATAGAAGAAACAAGAATATAACAAGGAATTCAACAAACAAGATGATAAAGGGATAAATAGGTAGACACAAAATGAAATATTAATTGGCAACCAAAGTATAATTAAGACCTCCAATCGAGTAATCACAAACACCAAAGCTCTGAGGATGACCTTAAGGGAAACAAAGTTCTTAAGCAACCAACCCTTTCAATAAGCATTCAATCAATGGCTTCCACAAGTCTTCAACACTCATGCTCCTACTGGAGTCTCACAATCTCAATATTTCATATCATAAAAGTCTACCTAATGAAATAACTAAAGTAGTATTTATACTAACTAGAATAGGAAGACTACTATGGCTATTACAATACTACCCTTAATGAAGTAAGGGCCATGTGTGGTAGTCTTCTCAAGAGATGGAAGGGTTGCATTTAAGGAATGACCCCCTTTTGGCATATATAACCACTTTGCACAAATTTCTCCCAAGCTATCTTCCATATCTTGAATGTGATGGTCTTGAAGCTTCCCATCCAAGCTATCTCCCATATCGTGAAGGCCGTCATGATCTTCAAAGACTCCATGTTCATGATAATACTTCGTGAATTGTGATTCCATGCACCCTCCAAGCATCCAAAGTAATGACTTGATGAAAAGTCCATGAACTCCCTAGCTCGGCTTTGTGTGCAAGTTCTTGATGGAGTTTGGCTTGTATCAGATGCTGATACCACTCAAACAAATTTTGGGCTTTCAAAAGATGGGCAAACAGATTGTTGGGTGGGGTGGGGGGGGGGGGACTTTGGAAATTTGATCATGAAGTAGTTAGGAGGGCTTTAGTTGAGATGATAATTACGGAAGAACTATCTTTTAGCTTTGTAGAAAAAGGAAGGCTTTAGGAAGTTCATGTGTAAAGCCCAACCTCTATTTCGACCTCCTTCCTGTAGGACAATTACAAGGTATTGTTATCAACATTAGAATGGAGACAAAGGCTGATGAAATATTTCAGAGAAGTAAAACCTAAAATTTGCCTTACCACAAACACATGGACTTCGTTGCAAAGAATTAATTATATGTGTTTGACTGCTCATATTATTGATAGAGATGGGTGTTGCATAAAAGAATACTAAATTTTTGCCATATCTCTAGTAATATGGGTAACGAGATGGCGGATGCTATTAGTAAGTGTTTGCTTGAATGGAATTTGGACAAGGTGTTCATTGTTACTGTTGATAATGTTTCTTCAAATGATGTCATGGTTAAAGAATTTTCTTAACAATTAGATATGTGAGGGAACTAATATGATGGCTGGTACGCATCTTCATGTGAGATGTATGAAATCAACTTTTACGTTTCAGCATCTTTCTCCCTCCTTTCCTCAGATTCTCTTGCATCTATAGCTCGTAAAAGGTCATTATCTGATGTTTGGGGCTTGTTTGTGGTGTTTAATTTGTTTTTTTGTCTGGATATAAAATAATTGCGGAAGAAATCTTGAAATGTTCTATTGGGTCAGTTATTTTGGAGGTTCTTTTAATCAAAACTCCTACACTCGATAAACCCTTGAAAAACGTTGCATTGATAAATGGATATGGTGAATCTTGACTGTGTATGTGATGTTTATATCAGATTTGTTAGCGTTGTTTATGCTTTCTGGACCATAAAGACGATAGCATTCGAAGCAGCTTGAATGCTGCACCCACCCGCAGTAGCAACGGAACCGGGGAAAGTATACAGAAAAGACAGTTCTTTTCTATTATATTTGTATTTTCTATTAATATTTCATATATCATATGATTCTTCAGTTTCATTTTCTTTCCAGAATTTTGGGCTTTCAAATGGTTTCTTGGATAGAAGATGGTTTTGAAAGAAATTCTATTGTTTTTGTGAGAGTTTTGAAATGGTTTTCTTTGGATAGAAAATAACTTTTGAAATAAATTTGGAAGTTAGATTTTAATATTGATGTTGAGATTTTTATCTAAGCTGCTGAATGAACTGATTTAACCGTTTGAAAACCTCAAGTTGGCTGACACTTTTGTAATTATATGTAAATTAGGGTACCACTTTACTGATTTGTCAATGATGAAAAGGGTATGGAGAATCCCAGATGCTTTCCAGATGGAAGCAATTCTCCAAAGATTTTCTGAAGATCATAGAAATTTTTCATCCTGTTACAAAATTGCATGAGGTTCAGCCAATACATTGTGGGTCCGAGGACTAGCAGGCAAGGCACCTTCTTCCCAACCCGCCTGGCCACAAGTATTTGCTTTGTTCGCAGAAAGGTGCAGTCACGGTGATTCGCTGGTCAAACAGGATATGAGAGAAAGAGTTTCACATTTAAAGGATGAGTTGCTAGCATACAGTGACGCTGCTGAAAAGTTTGAGAAAATGTTAGCAGATAGAGGGGTTTTGTTGTTTAGGAGGTATGCAGATGGTTCTGCGGTTGTTGAGCTCTTAACGCAGCTAAAATCGTCACCCGGATTAGCGCTCCAGGTGATTCTCTTTCTGTGTGTAATATACTTCATATCTGTACTTTTAACAACATATGATATCATCCTCATTATAACTGAACCAATTTTGTTTTGCGATGGTTGACGTGATTATTATTTTGTCTGTCAGAAACTACAAAAACCTCTGGTAACCACCAATCTTTGAACAAAAAAGTATCAATAAAACAAATATATGAATGGTGTTGTGGTCAAAGAGGACTTGTTGACACTGCAAAGGTCAATTAGATTGGGACTTCATACAGTTATTGCGTGAGTATAATATTTGATTATGTAAATTAGGCGTGGAAAATAAAATGGAGCTGAGTTTGTGGATGAAAGAAAAATGAGTAGCTGCTCTTCTTTTGGCCATATCAAACAATTCTCCTTTCAATCAATCAATAGTAGTTTCGTGCCTTTCGACTAGTCACTGTTGAAGAATTGTCTTGTATGCCTTTACTGTATTACATAGTTTCTTCTCAATGCCTTTTACCTAAGAGCTGATGTTAAGTCTGACCACTGCCATTTTTTCTCGTTGAGGAAGTAACATACTTTGACTGTTTTCTATCAGGCTTTTGACTGGAGAAGAAGACAATTGGATTACTGGACTCCCGTGACAGCTGAGGAGTATTCCAAGGCTATTGTTGTGGCTGGAAGGTTAAAGAATCTTGATCTTGCAGCCGAACTATTCAAGGAGGCTTCCAACAAACAACTCAAGTCGACCTCTTTATATAATGCCTTTATGAGTGCATATATGTTCAATGGTTTGGCTGTAAAGTGTCAATCAGTTTTTCGGGACTTGAAGAGGGAAGCAACATGTACTCCAACTATTGTAACATACAACATACTGATCTCGGTGTTTGGAAGATTAATGCTGATAGATCACATGGAGGAAACCTTACGGGAAATAAATGATTTGAGTATCTACCCAAATGTTAGTACGTACAACTATTTAATTGCTGGGTATATCACAGGGTGGATGTGGGATGATGTGGAGAAGACGTATAGAATCATGAAGGCAGGAAGTATCAAACCTGATTTTACCACCCATTTATTGATGCTTGGAGGATATGCACATTCTGGTAAGTTGGATAAGATGGAAGAAATCTATGAGCTTGTCTAAGGTCATGTTGATCAGTATGGAATACCATTAATTCGATCTATGATATGTGCTTATAGTAAAAGTTCTGATGTAAATAAAGTTCAAAAGATTGAGGAATTGATGAGGTTGATTCCTAAAGATGATTATAGGCCTTGGTTGAATGTCATATTGATATGTTTGTATGCAAAAGAGGATTTATTAAACGAGATGGAAAACTCAATAAATGAGGCATTTAAATGACAACACATCTGTCACAGCAGTTGGTGTCATGCGTTGCATCATTTCAAGTTACTTCCGAAACATTGCAGTAGACAAACTTGATAATTTTGTTAGTGGTGCAGAATGTGCTGGTTGGAAAATATGCAGGTCCCTTTACCACTGCAAGATGGTTATGTATGGATCACAAAGGCGACTCATTGAAATGGAGAGAGTTGTTAGCAAAATGGATAAAGTGAATTTGGACTTCTCAAAGAAAACATTTTGGATATTACTTAAAGCCTACACAAACGTGGGGGGAAAAGGATAAACTTCATCAGGTCTTGGGTATGATGTGCAAGCATGGATATGGAATTCCTATGAATGGATGAAGTTGGTAGTTCATATTTCAATTTCCTACCATCATCGAACTATGGCGGTTAACCGATGTAATGCTGTTCAAATTTGGGATTTTGAGACACCATGACTAATTATTCTGCTTCACTCTCCATCGTATGAGAGATGTTTGAGTCTTGGTTTGTTAAGAACAAGGTTGACATGGTGTTTGCTGGACATGTTCATTCTTTTGAGCACTTAGTAGGCCCCTCAGTTCTAATCTTATAAGAGTTCAAAATTCATCCTTGAACCAGTTTAAAAGTACAACGAAAATATGAACTATAATAAGTCTTGATTGGTATCTGTTACGTGGACATCTTCTGAGGAGCGAGTATCAAACGTGAAGTACAACATCACAAAACAGAGTTACTCCAATTGAAGATCCTTCGCCGCCCATATACATAACAATGAGGTATGGTGGAAACATTGAAGGCATTGCTAACAGGTTAGACTTTCAATCTTTCTTATCTCATTTTTTATCTGATGCAATAAGAGTTTTCTGATGGGAGTTTATTTGTGCAGTTTTTCAGAACCACAGCCAAGCTACTCAGCTTATTGCAAAGCAAGTTTTGGTTAGGCAATCTTGAAACTAAGAACAGGACTCACGCCTATTGCACTTGTCACCGTAACCAAGACAGTGAACCTGTTGCAGCAGATTCTGTATGGATTTACAATAGTTACTGGTATCCTCGAAAAGAGACCAGCTCCATGAGTTGAAAAGAATATATTTGGCAAGCAGTGCAGTTCTTATTTTCCTAGAAACCATGTATTCTCTTAGATTAGTTCACCGGTTACTTATGTTAACTGTTTATACTAGGTTTCATCTTCAATGAGATGAGTGAGTTGAGTTTGAAATTAATTTATGTTGGAAGTAGAAATAACAAAGCTTAATGCCTTGAACATTGATTTTGGGGCTAACTGAGGCAATCCAGGCAGTCCAGCAGGGCAGTCCAGCAGCACGCCCAGTTGGGCCTCTCGGCAGCCCAGCAGGCAGTCCAGCACGTCCAGCCACTGGTAGGCAAAAACAGTGGACAAAATCTTGTATATTAAGGAAAGTATATTGTGTGTATATTGTAGTATATTTATTACCATAATTAGTGTTATACACTTACCATAATTGTATAGTTAGAATTATGGTAGAATAAGGTTTTAGGAATAGATTAGGAATATGATTCTCCTATTTTGTAACTTGTATATATATCTATTCAATCAATGAAAATAATCAAGGGGATTATTTCTTTCATGGTATCAAGAGACACAAAAGTTTTCTCTCAACTTTTCCTTGTGGCCGAGAAACCCCCCCCCCCCCCCCGGGTTTTCTCTTCAAAAATTTTGTCTTCCGCTCTCAAAAACCTTTCTTAAAATTTAACCTCCTTCCTTGTTCTTTCAAATATGTCTAAGAACAATTTTCACCCTGCCGTCACGGTTTCCAATATCAAGCTCAGTGTCCCTATTGTCCTTGAGATGGAAAACGTTCAATATGCAACGTGGGCGGAGTTGTTTAAAATTCACGCTATCTCTTATCAAGTTCTTCATCACATCATTCCTCCCGCTAGACCCCTTCCTGCGGAGGATCCTGAGTTATGGATTACACTTGATGCTATCGTTCTTCGGTGGATATACGCCACTATTTCAGTGGACCTTCTACAGACGATTATGGAGCCCGATACCACGGCTATGGCTGCATGGAATAGATTGCGTGACATATTCCAAGACAACCAACATTCCCGTATCGTCACACTCGAGCAGGAATTCTCTCTCGTTCGAATGGACGTATTTTCGAACGTTTCTGCATATTGCAAGAAACTAAAGGAATTGGCGGATCAACTCCGTAATGTGGGCGCACCAGTAACAAATAATCGTCTAGTTCTACAGTTGGTTGCCGGTCTTTCGGAGGCCTATAATGGTGTTGGAACTCTCCTTCGCCAAAGCAACCCTCTTCCCGACTTTCATCAAGCTCGCTCCATGCTGACGTTGGAAGAAGCCGGTTTGGCTAAAAAGGCGGCTAACGGAGCAAGCCCAGTGGTCATGGTAGCATCCTCTCCTAGTTCTCCGGGGTTTGTTAATAATTCGGGCCAAAACCATAATAATGGTGGTGGCAAGAATAATCGCAAAAATAATAAAAACCGCGGGGGCAAACGAGGCGGTTCTGGTGGTGGTTCCGGTGATCAACAAGCAGGCGGTGGGTCCCATCCAGGGTACAGTGGGCCACCACCACCGTGGGCCCAGCAGTGGGGCCATTGGCAGTGGAATCCGCACCCTCCAAAGAACAGTTTCGGCGGCCGGTGGGTCGGCCACAGTCCTGTGCCCAACGCCCAGCGGTGGCGCCCCATCGGCCGGTGGCCCAACAAGAAGACCTCCACCCCTACGACCCAAAGAAGCATCACGGGACCGGAGTCCCGAGCCCCGTCCTCCGCAAGCCCATCATGCAGCAGGCCCCACTCAGACCGATATCGAGGCCGCGATGCACACGTTGGGATTGTCCCAACCGGACCTAAATTGGTACATGGACACCGGGGCCACTACTCACATAACTTCCGAATCGGTACTCTCTCATCTTATTCCAATTTGAGCACCCCTGGGGATAATTGTTGGTAATGGCGAGTTCTATTCCAATTCTAGGGTATGGTCGAAAACTTTGTCTCCTCCTAATCCACCACTCCTCTTGAAAAATACTTTACATGCTCCTAAATTGATTAAAAATTTAGTGTCCGTCCGAAAATTCACAAATGACAATTTCGTTTCGTTGAATTTGATCCTTTCGGTTTCTTCTGTGAAGGATTTCAAGACGGGGAGTCATCTCATGAGGTGTGATAGTAGGGGGATCGTATCTATCATGCCCGGTTTCAGTCCATCGAGTCCGGCCCGTGCCATCGCTTTTGCGACCATCTCTCCTTCCATGTGGCATGCTCGTCCGGGTCATCCGGGATCTTCTATTTTATCGTTTTAGATAAAAATAGCTTTATTTCTTGTAAGGGTACAAGTCGTACTCCAATTTGTCAGTCTTGTTCATTAGGAAAAATTGTTAAGTTGCCATTTGTAGACTCCAATTCTCATACTTCTATGCCATTTGACATTATTCATAGCGACTTATGGACATCTCCGTTCTTAGTTCAATGGGTCATCGATATTATGTTCTCTTTTTAGATGATTATTCTAGATTTTTGTGGACGTTTCCAATTGCGAATAAATCACAAGTGTTTTCCGTCTTCATAAAATTTAGAGCGTTCATTCGTACTCAATTCGAAAGAGAAATAAAAAATATTCAATGTGATAATGGGAAAGAGTATGACAATAGGGAGTTTCGAGACTTTTGTGCTACTCATGGGATAAATTTTCATTTTTCATGTCCTCATACATCTTCACAAAATGGGAAAGCCGAACGCAAAATTCGTTCCATAAATAACATTGTCCGCACTCTCCTAATACATGCCTCCATACCTCCATATTTTTGGCATCATGCTCTACAAATTGCCACTTACCTTCTGAACATAATTCCGTCTAAAGGTCTGACATACTCTTGCCCCCTCAAAGTCCTATATAATAAAAACCCTTCTTATTCTCACCTTCGGATTTTTGGGTGCTTGTGTTATCCGTTATTCCCATCCATCACAATTAACAAACTTCAGGCTCGGTCTACCCCGTGTGTGTTTTTGGGATATCCGTCGAATCATCGTGGTTATAAGTGTTTTGATTTATCCTCCAAGAAAATCATTATCAATCGCCATGTCATTTTTGATGAAACTCAATTCCCATTTACGAAAGTTCACGCTCCCGAACCTAAGTCATATAATTTTTTGGATGACCACATATCCCCGTATATTATTCGGAATTTTTCGGACATCTCCCGTACCCAAAATCCTCCAGCGGGCCCACTGCCCGCTGGCTCCACAGTAACGCCCCATCCGGTTTAGCCGCCTCGGAACAATTCCAAAGAATTGGGCTCCGTCCAGCCCAATTCTGGAACTGGTCCAGAAACCGAGCCCAGCATTTACCGATTTGGGCCAGCAGGCCCACTACCTGATGGCCAGTCCGTCCCGAGCCTAGAAAATTCCCAAAATTCCCTCAATTCTTCATCGAGTCATAGACCGATCACTCGGAGTCAGCGGGGTATTTTTACACCGAAAAGACATTTTAATTTACATTCTGATGTCCCTAAATCCCCCTTGCCCCGCAATCATGTGTCCGCATTAAATGACCATAATTGGAAAATTGCTATGACTGATGAATATAATGCTCTTATTGATAATAAGACGTGGGAATTGGTGCCCCGTCCATATGGTATTAATATTATCAGGTCTATGTAGATTTTTACTCATAAGGAGAATTCAGATGGGTCCTTTGCTAGACATAAGGCACGACTTGTTGGAGATGGTAAGACTCAGCAGGTTGGAATTGATTGTGGTGAGACGTTTAGTCCGGTGGTCAAACCGGCTACCATTCGCACTGTGCTTAGCTTGGCTCTTTCCAAAACTTGGCCAATTCATCAGTTGGATGTCAAGAATGCTTTTCTACATGGTGATCTCAAAGAAACAAGATCTATATGCATCAGCCCGTTGGGTTTCGGGGATCCCAACCGCCCTCATCATGTCCGTTTGTTGAAGAAATCACTATATGGGCTTAAGCGCCTCCACGGGCTCGGTATACACGATTTGCTGATTTTGCTTCGACTATTGGGTTCACTCACAGTAGGTCAGATAATTCCTTGTTCATCTACCGCTGTGGTTCGTCATTGGCCTTTATTCTGTTGTATGTGGATGATATCATCTTGACTACCTCCTCCGATGCTTTGCGCCAGTCCATCATGGCCATGCTCAGTGCTGAATTTGATATGAAGGACTTAGGACCGTTGAGTTATTTTTTGGGGATTGCCGTCAAGCGTCATTCAGGTGGCTTGTTTCTGTCTCAACGGAAGTATGCTGCTGAAATCATCGAGAGGGCTGGATGTCATCTTGTAAGTCCACTTCCACACCGGTTGATGCAAACCCAAAGCTGAGTGTCGCAGCAGGTGCACCATACGAGGACCCGACCCGCTATCGCAGTCTTGCAAGGGTCCTCCGATCTTACCTTTACTGCACCGGATATTACATATGCGGTTCACAGTGTGTTTATTCATGCATGATCCCGTGGTTGAGCACATGAATGCAATCAAACGCATCATTCGGTATCTTCGGGGGACACGGACTATGGGTTGCACTTGTATCCTTCATCTACATCCGCACTTGTCTCTACACGTATGCCGATTGGGGTGGTTGTCCCGATACCGAGCGGTCAACTTCGGCTCACCGTATGTTCCTTGGCAACAACTTGGTCTCCGGTCACCAAACGTCGTGCAACTCTATCACGCTCAAGTGCCGAGGCGAATATCGAGGGTAGCGAATGTGGTCTCCGAATCATGTTGGCTACGTAATTTGCTTTTGGAGCTTCATTGTCCCATTCGAGAAGGCAACCTTGGTATATTGCGATAACATTAGTGCCATCTACCCGTCGGGTAACCCGGTTCAACACCAACGCACCAAGCATATCGAAATGGACATTCACTTTGTCCGTGAAAAGGTTGCAAAGGTCAAGTTCGCGTCTGCCATGTCCCGTCTCGTTATCAAATTGCAGACATCTTTACAAAGGGTCTACTAGCGAGCTTCTCTTTGAAGATTTTAGGGACGATCTCGGCGTTCGAAAACCGCCCGCTATGTTGCGGGGGTGTGTTAAAGAAAGCAATATACATGTGATATACAATGAATATATATCACATGTATATTGCGGAATGAGGCAATCCAGCGGCCCAAGCACGCCCAATCGGGCCTCTCGGCAGCCCAAATAGGGACCAATCCCGAAGCACGCCCGATTGGGCCTCACAGCGGCTCAAAGGCGGGCGATCCAAGACGTCCACCACCTGGTAGGCAAAAACAAGTGGACAAAATCTTGTATATTCAATGACATTGTTGTTCATTTCAACATTCAGCTTGCAATAAATCTTAATATCTTAAACTTGAGAATGTTTCTATCTAAATGCCAAGCTGAACCGCAAATAAAACCTCATTAATTTTGACATCAACGAAGTATGTCTGGTAAACTTTCCTTGCCGGAACAATTCTCAGGTAAAAATGGTGGGTTTTTATATGATCCCTGGAATTTTTTCTTAGTTCTGCTTAGCACGAATAGCTAAACTGCTAGACAGACTTTTTAGAACTAAAGAGTAAATGGCTAATCTGAAGCAGAACAAGTCAGAGCATTTAAAAAACCTCTTTATGAAAGGCTCAAAAAGATATTGTAAAGTTAACGGAAATTGAGACAGTTTTTCCTAAAAACCTTCAGGAAACTTACTTTGGTACTTTAGCAAAACGTCATTTAAGGGGATCCTCAATGTAGAATCCAATTCTAAAGTCTTCTATGACTGTTTCAGTTTATAAGTTTTTGGTCCAAAGAAAAACATAGTATCCATCATTTTATCCCTTAATCAGAGATCTCGAGTTTGAATTTGAAAATAAAAAAATTAAGAAACCCTTGATAGGGAGTACTTTATCTTTTAATAGGCTCAACACAAAACTAATCTGAATTAATTAAGCCGGTGAATTTCTATTATACAAAATAGTTATGTTAAAAAAATCTAACATGAAAAAGAATAGAGTAAATTGCATAACGAGAAAAGTAAACAACTCGTCTTCATGCAGAGCAGAAATGATTAGGCAACTTCCTGACCGACTAAAGTTCTAGAGGCTTCCAAGTCCTTTTCTTTGAAGTTCTCTCTTTTTCTTCTACAAAATATGATGAAAAGGATGACTTTATTTCCGTGTAATAAAGTTGTAAAGTTTCTTGTAACTCATTTATCAGATCAAGAATGATCTGACGATGACTAAGTCATACTAATTAGTTGTACTACAAGACATCAGTGGCGACTCAATCACATCGGGCCATAAGGCAAAACTCTAATGAGGAATCTTAAGTTAAAATATATGTATATGTATACTTGAAATTTATTTTTCTAACTTTTTGATACGTAAAATTACTATACTAATTTCTTATAATCAATATCTTCTAATAATTCTTTTTTAATTAATAAAGATAGAAAGATAAAACCCGATTCAAGAGATGGATAACTTGATTTTAAAATAACATTCGCTCTTTCAAAATTCAATCATTGAAAAAATTAAAAAGAAATTTAAAGTATAACTTATGCTCTTTTTCACCTCAAAATAGTGTCTGATAAATTGATTTTGAGCCTTTAAAAAGGACAGCTCGGTGCACTAAGCTCCCGCTAGACTGGACCACAAGGGTCTATTGTACACAGCCTTATCTCACATTTCTACAAGAGACTGTTTTAAGGGCTTGAACCCATGACCTCCTGGTCACATCGCAGCAACTTTACCAGTTACTCCAAGGCTACCCTTCAATTTTGAGCCTATAGAGAATAAAATGAAAGAGTTGAGTTCGATCAACAACAACAACCTAGTGAAATCCCACAAAGTGGGATTTGAGAAGTGTAGATTGTACGCAGACCTTACCCCTACTTTGAGAGATAGGAAGATTGTTTTTGATAGACCACCGTCATAAGGACAAGCACTTCAAAGGAGTCTGAAAAAGGAAATAACTAAAGTAAATAAGTCATGATAAAGCAGTTTGAAAAAAGGAATAATAGCCACCACAAATACATAAAATAGCCTAAGTACAAAAATAAGAAACAACAGATAGTAGCAGAAATCAAAAGACAAAAAACTACAAAATAATAATAAGACTACTAGTATGAAGAGTTGAGTCGGAGATTGAATAATAAAAAAATCAAAGAGAACTTTTATGTTTGATAAATGATGAGTATTGAGGAAAAGTTAAAAAATATTAGAAAAAAAGTTTAAAAATTAAATATAAAGTACAATGAGCTATTATCTTGGCATGAAATCACTTGTTCCCTAATTTTTTTTTTGTACTTTTCATCTTTCTCCCACCAATCTATTCTTATTTACTCCAAATCCCAAACGGTCACCTCTCTTCCTTTTTTAAGGTTTTTTTTTGCTCAAAAATTCTCTTTTTTGGCTAACAAACTAGTATCGATATTTTTCTCTAAAGTATTAATTTTTTATTTTAAAAAACATAATATATATAAGAATGTCTGAACTCCGCGCATAGTGAAAACTTAATGCACCGATCAGCCATATATATATATATATATATATATAATATGGGGCCTTAGGCAATTGCCTAAGTGGCCTAAAGGACCAGCCGGCCCTGCAAGACACTGGTTAATTAACCTTATTTTCTCTTTTTTTTTTTTATAAATTACTTGTCATTTGAAAGTCAAAACAAATTAACGACATCAGGAAAAAACTAGTAATATCTGTAAGATTGTATCACACGTTAATAATATCATTGATTCAGATCCTGTTTTAATTAACAACCAACGTGCATATTATCCAACAAGATCCATTTCATAAGGTGTTATACCGGATAATTTGATCTATTTTATATGCTGAGATTACTTTTGTTTGAATATTAATTACTAAATGGGAATTGGATGTAAATTCAAGCAGTATCAAATATTTTTAAACGTAAAAACGTCCACCACACCCCACTTGGATTTAACTATTACATTCATAGTCCTGTTTATCACCACAGAAAATGGACACGTTAGACAGTCCCACAAGAGATTTTACCTTTATTTAGTAACTTAAATAATTAAGTAACATGCTCTTTAGACTAGAAAAAATGTCATTTCCGACTCCAGCTTTGAAAGGAGATAAATTATATCTAAAAGCTTTCGTAGAATTAGAAGATTACATAATTCATCCAAAATTAGTAACCATATTTTATCGGAGAAATAGCCCTAATCTTAACACCATAAGTTAGAGATGCTAGAAAAAGCTCTATATGTAGATGTTAAAAGTTTTATTTCTTATCTCTGATGCGGGTACATCTGTCGAATTTCATAAATCTTCTCTCACTGCATCTTAATTTGTTTTTAGTGTTTAGTTAATCTAATAAGCTAGAAGACTCTAGAAAGATTAAGATGCCATTTCTTCTTAATTAGTGTTTGGTAGGGAAGAATAATTAAAGATGTGCCTAACCCAGCAATGCTAACAGTATCAGTATCAACGATTTTTATAGCAACAAATAATTAAAAGGCTAATGTGAAGCGAATAAAACACCAAAATAATGAACAACTTGTTCCTGTCCGAAATGTCTGCCGTCTATCGGCTGATGAAATCGGATGACAAATTGATTCCTTAACTAAGCGATTTCATCTAGAAGCGGAACTCTAACTTCCAGCAATGGGTTCCCCAACTACTCCAGAAAGCGTTAGGATGGTGATTGAGTAAACTAAGTGGTAAGAAACATAAATATAGCTAGAGTGTAGTAAAGGCGATAAAGATAAAATAAAGATATGTAAAATCAGTTGTTTGATTGATTGATCGTTCTTATTCTGTACAAATGATCCTATATTTATAGTACAAGAAAAATAAAATGTGATCCCCTTATGTTAGCCATTAAATTACCCACTAAATCCACTAGCCAATTATGAGGATGTGTTGACGATTTTTTACTCCTTGTTTTCCTCTTGCACGATTAATGACACTTCCTTCTAGCTGTTGTTGGCACTCGGGCAGGTTACCGTAATAGCTGATGAAGCTTTTTAGGCGAGGGCTAGGACTAATAGATTCGGCTACGAGTCAGTTCAGTTATCGACTTAGAATTATGTTGCTGCTCATTTTGAGGTTTCCACCTTCGGCTGTCACTTGATTCCGCTAAACACTTAAAAGTATTTTTGAGTGTTAACAATTGCCCCTACATTAACTCGAGTGTGGATGTTGAGTTGATGTATTAAAAAATAGTCGTCGTTTCGTATGGCAGCCGCATGTGTCATTTTAATCACTTTTGCCCTAAATGCATGATTTTATCTGAAAAGTTTCTTCCTTTCAACCGAGGCGTCTCGGCTTCCACAACTGAATTCCGATGTATTTCAGCCGCAGATTTGAAAGAAAGTAGTCCCAATGCGTGTCAGCCACATCTCAAAAAATATTTAAGGAGAGACACCTCCCCAGAGGTTTCTCACTTAATCTTCAGCCGTTCCCAAATTCCTTTCCTTCTCCAAAGAACCCTATTTCCTTAATAAAAAAAACCATGTCTTCATCTTCCTCTCCATCTCAAGGGTCAGATAACGCCAATTTGGCTGCTGATGACCTAACCCCTACCTTTGCCTTCATCGATGAACAACTGGTTCTTGCTCTCTACGGTATATCTGAACAGGGCGACCTCTTTTTTTCTTGATATCTTAGCCCACCAAACTATAACCTTCATATTATCTGCGATTGTTTCACCGTCGATCGCTTTCCGGCTAGCCTGCGTACCTGGCCGGCCAAGATTACCAACTACTCTGATTGGTTGGAACGAGTAGAGTCGGCCAGAGAGGCCGAATGGAGACGCATGGGTCTCTATGACGCCATTGTGATGTCGGAGTTTAACCTCTCATGTAACATTGGTCTTATATACGGTTTCCTCGGTCACTGGTCGACCACTGCCAACGCCTTTATTTTCCCCTGAGGAATGATGACCCCCACACTGCTTGACGCGGATCTTTGCCTAGAACCGAAGCTGACCTTTAGCTAGCCGACCATGTGCCAGAAGTCTATACTGGCATTTCAATAGGTTACGGCGATACTTGGCCTTCCGATACTGGGAGCCAAAACGCCTGTCTTAAGCGACATAGATGTTGCCGACTTGGGCATCAAGGTCTCAAAGACATCCTCCAGCTATGGCCACTTCATGACCAACAACAGCCGAATATCGCCTCTTCTAGTCGACGATGCCGAGCATCATGCTTTCCTACTCTTTTGGTTTAACAAATATTTTGCCTACATAGGATCTTGTGCAGTCGTGAATGAGCTGGAAAGTTATGTGGCGCTAGCCGTTTCGGGGGAAGATGTCAGTTGGGCATCTCTCTTCCTGACTTATCTTTATATGGCTCTTGGCGATGCCCAGGAAAGGTTAAGGGACTCCAAAAATCTGGATACCTTAGCCGGTCCCCTGTGGTTCCTTCAGCTATGGATCACCCTGTATTTCTCGGAGTTTATTCCTGATGATTTTGATAACCGCCGTTTTTCATTAAACTTGCAGGTGCTAGCTGATACTCTTCGAAAAATACCCTTCATGCCCTTAGGATGCTTTCACTGCAGTCTCCACCCTGCATGGTTTGTCTCGAGACCATTGCACAAATTGGCAACCGGTCCTTGAAAGATGGGCCACCACCGATTGGGTCCGTCAAGTAGCTGATGACAATTTCACATTCTCTCAGCGGAGAACTATGACCCTCACATGGGGGAGTATTCTTACGACTAAGGATCTATTGGGTGGCTTGAAGCCCACCTCTAGGAATAATAAGTTGACCACAGAGCCTATCAGCCAAACTTTGTGGCAAGGCAATTTGGTCTCACTCAGCACGTACCAAGGCCTAACCGCAATATTATTTATTCAACCCAACGCTGCATTCTTGATGCAAAACAGGCAAGGAAAATAACCGATCACAATTTTGATATGCTCGCCCTATTTGACTGGTAGTCGTTTCCCCCGAGAGCAAATATTACTGTTGCTTTTGACGATTGGTGGAGCACGACCAAGGAGAAATTCTTCCAGTCTCATCAAGATGTCTACCGTGATCAGCTGGTCCTATCAAAGAAAAAGAAGACCCAAGAAACCTCTAAACCGTGGATGAAAGAGGCCCCTCTGAAAGCTGCTTTCCTTAAATCGGCTAGACCTGTCGCCTCAAGGTCTTCCATCAGGTTGCGGCAAATGAAGAGAAAAGGTAAATTGTTTTCTACATATGTTTCGGCCAGATTATTCTTGTGAATTTTTGGCTAACATCTCGTATGTGTCTTTCAGCAACTCAATCCCTCCAGCGTTTGTCGATCTGGAGACCACTTCTAATAACGAATCCCCGTCACCCAGGACATCTGTTCCCAAGCAACCCAGGCGAAGTAGAGGGGTTGTCATCCGAGATCGTAGTGAGGAAGAATCCCACAGAACCAGATTTCCTGTTTCTACTGAGGAAGAGGAGGAAGTCGATGTATATCCCTTGTCTGGCTTAAATACCTTCGCATCGGCTATCTTTCAATATTTATGTTTTCTGTTTGCCATTTAGGGACCACAACTAATAAGACGCAGACGGCCGCAAAAAGCGTTCGATGCCCCTCTTCATATTGGAGGGTCGTCCTCTTCGGCTCATGCTTCCACGTATCCGCATGATCCATTATCGGCTGTCCTTAAGGCCAAAATTTCTCCTGTTAAAGCAGCCGAAGATTTTTATGTTGATGCAGCCGTAGAGGTATACCCTTTCTCTTATGCTTGGTCCTTCACTGTTTCCAAACCCTTACCTTTATTCTGAACCTGTCCTTTCTGTACATGAGATGACTGGAGATAATCCCTCGACTAAAACCAAGCCAATTGATAATGTAGAAGCGCCAGTCGAGATCATCCCTGAAGATGTGCTTCTGAAATATTTTGGCTCAGTCGACATTGCACCTTCACCATCTTCGTCTGTTGGCATTCATCAAGAGCGAGTTAAAGAGTCTCTTGCCAGGGGAATCCTGACCAGCAAATAAGAGTTCCATGCTTTGAGGGCTTCTCTATTCCGATTGTCAAAAGAAGCAAATAATTCTCCAATTTTGGCAACCGCCTATAATGACATGGATTTGGATTTAAATGACTTATTTGCTCTACATAAAATGGCCAAAGATAGTCATGATGAGGCATTCGTTACTATGCAATACTTGGGGTCTCTTCGGCAAGAGAAGAACCACATTCAGACTTTTTTTAATGAGGTGAATGAAGTAAGGCAGCAGAATGTCAGCTGAAGGAATAACATGGATGAGCAGCTGTCAAAGCTGCGAGCTGATTTGGAGAGGATCCAGACAGATATAAAGGCTATTACTCTGGCCATAGACGCCTTGAAATTAACTATTAAGGCCCAAGATTCCTCCCGCTCTTCTTTGTTTCGGCAGGGCATTCATTTGGATAACAGGATCCGGGAACTTGGTAATCAACAGGAGGTTTGGGAATTGGTTCAGAAAGCGAGTGTTAACGGCTGGTCCAACTGGAGAATGAGTGGACTTCGTGAAAAAATAGACTTGCTCAAGCAATGCCAACACTCCCTGCTAGTTTTTTTGAAGTGGTATCCGAGGGAACTTATTCTTCGGTTATGACTACTCATTTGCCAGTTGATCCCATTTCTCAGTTGTCAACCGACATCCTGATGGTCTTGCAATCCGAAGCCACTGCTGCTTCTATTACTCAAGAGGTATTGTCAGAAGCCGAACAACAACCAGAGGACACTCTAGCGGCCGACACTCAAGCTTTTATCGAGACCCCATCAGTTGTAGTGGCTAAGCCTTTGTTGGATGCGGAAAGGGGAGTCTCAGAAGAAGTAAGAGTGGATGAGGTAGTAGCCGTTGGTGCGGCTGAGGATGAGAAAGAGACTGCGACTACCCAAGATGACCAAGCAGCCGTAGATTCGGCTAATCCTGAGACCTCTATAACTGATGATGTAGCGCAACCTCTAGCTAGTGAAAGACCAACCAACTTGGCTTCCTAGTTTTATTGACCCCAAATCGAAGGGTCTGTTTTTGTGACCAGCAACTATCAAGACTGTTCTTATCCTGGCACTGTCAAAATCCTAGTCCGTTCATAAGTTGGATGTCAAAAATGCATTCTTACATGGCCACTTACAAGAGACGGTGTACATGCACCAGCCTTTGAGTTTCCGAGACTCCACACATCCGAATTATATTTACTTGTTGAAAAAGTCTTTATATGGTTTGAAACAGACTCCTCGGGCATGGTATAATAGGTTAACATGATTTATATCTACACTGGGTTTCTCACACAGCAAGTCTGATCAGTCCTTGTTTATTTATAAGAAGGGTAGCAACATGGCATATATACTCCTACATGTAGATGACATAATTCTCACAACCTCATCTACATCACTTCGTCGGTCTATTATGTCCCTCCTTGCTGCCGAATTTGCAATGAAGGATTTTGGTCTTTTAAATTATTTTTTGGGCATTGCTGTAACCCAATATGCATGTGGCATATTTCTCAGTCAAAAGAAATACGCCGAGGAAATCATTTACAAAGCTGGTATGTCCTCCAACAAACCATCACACACACCGGTTGATACAAAAGACAAATTGGGTAAATATGCAGGGACCCCATACAGTGATCCAACACACTACCGCAACCTTTCTGGGGATTTGCAGTACCTCACTTTCATGGGACCTGATATCTCATCTGCGGTTCAGCAAGTGTGTTTACATATGCATGATCCGAAAGAGGAACATATAGGGGTTCTCAAGCGAATTATGCGGTATGTCAAGGGTACTCTTCATTTTGGACTGCATCTGTATAAGTCCTCATTTCGAGTCTCTCGTCTTATACAGATGCGTATTGGGGTGGCTGCCCGGCACACGACGTTCCATCTCTGGTTATTGTGTGTTTTTTGGAGATAATGGTCATCCAAGCGACAACCAACGATGTCTCGGTCGAGTGCTGAAGTAGAATACCGAGGGGTAGCCAATGTGATTGCTGAATCATGTTGGCTCCGTAATATTCTTTTAGAGCTCCATTGTCCAATTGAAAAGACAACTGTGGTTTATTGTGATAATGTTAGTGCGATATACTTATCCGGTAATCATGTCCAACATCAACGCACAAACACACATAGAAATAGATATATTCTTTGTTCGAGAAAAGGTTGCATGTGGAAAAGTCCGTGTTCTCCATGTACCGTCCCATTATCAGATTGGCGACATTTTCACCAAAGGTCTCCCGCGCGTACTATTTGATGATTTCAGGGATAGTCTCAGCATACGAGAACCTCCCGCTAAGACTCATCATAAATCATGTATATTGTACTCATATATTTTAGGATGATTGTAAATTAGTATAAATTAGTATCATAGAATTAGGATGGATTAGATCAATCATATTAATAGTATATCCATAGAGATAGCCAAGATTGATTCTTGAGAGTTGTATGTATTGTATACTTGAGAATGAAATAAATTCAAGGAATTGATTTCCTACCATCCATATCTTCAGGTGTTAATATTGGATAATCTGATCTACCTTATAGTGTTGTCTGTTGGAAATTAGCCTTTGGCGGGGAGATGCGTCCACCCATCTTTGATGAATTAAACACTAGTGTTTCGTATGTTGGAGACCTGGTCTCTTTACACATGCATGATCTACGAAGTGAGTAGATGACCGTAGGGCCAAGAATCGTCTAATTTCGTTGAGAAATGAAAGAGATATTGGTTCACGAAGTAAGGTGTTTGAGACATGGAAATGTGGTGTGGGACAAATCTACCACATCGGTGGGAATAGGAAGAATTGCTCTCTATATAAGTCTCTAATGTGGTAAAGGGTTTGGGACCCCAAGGGGTATCCCATGTGTTTAAAGGAGGGAAGACCTAGATGTGCTTGGGTTCAAGGCTAAGCCCACACGCGCGCCGCCGCCGCCCGCCCGTCCCGTCCGGTCCGGTCTCGGGCTCGGGTCACGGGTCGTGGGTCGTGGGTCGTGGGTCGTGGGTCGTGGGCCTGTGGGCCTGTGGGCCTGTCTAATATTATCTTTTTGGACCAGAGAACTCTGCCAAATGTACAGTTTGATCCCTGAAGCTTCATATGTACGAGTTTGGACCGAATTCTTTTATATGTACGATTTGGTCCCCGAAGTTTCAATATTTACGAGTTTGGTCCTCATAGTTTCGGGAAAGGCCGTTGGATGCATTTTTGGAGCATTAATCAGCAATTACTTGGCTGATTAATTCTCCATTAACAACCCATTAGTTGGGCAATTGAGCGACCTCCTTCAAGACCTTAAATCGGCCTCACTAATGGCATTTAACATGCCATTTACAAACCTCCTAATGGCCTTTAACACCATGTTTGGGCGTTGATCGGCCCCTCCTCCATGCTATATATTGAGCTTCATTTGGCTGTAAAAAAAAAGAAAGAAATGACCAGAAAACTCGAACGAAAAATAGGCGAGGAAAACGCGTGACGAAAATCGGGCGTAAAAGCGTGGCGAAAATCGGTGAGCAAACCCACACATATACACAAGATATACACTACAGAGACACACTATATACACAGAGACAAAAGAGAAGAGTAGAGAGATACTCTTCCTTCCTATTCCATATCTTCAAAGACAAGTCGAGTCATATTTGTTTTCTTCGACAGCTCAACCTATTGGCTTTGTAGTGTTGAGATTAAAGTGTTGTTTTATCTTGGGAGACTATTGCCCGCTAACGTAAAAGCATATATACGGGGCAATCTTGTCTTAAGGATAGAGGGCTATCCTCGACTCAACACACAACGTTGTAACCATCCAGATTTAGTTGTTTCTTGATTTCAGGATATCAAGATTCAAGACACAACATACTTGCGGCAGTTCTCAAAGTTGGCTTTGCAAGGTGATCAAGATTCAAGACACAACGCACTTGCGGCAGTTTTGAAGTTTGACCATTTATTTATCCTTTCGAACATTTGTAATAGTTATTTACATCCCGTACTGCTTTATAAAGTACATAGAAATAACCAAAAACTTAAGACAAGATCTGTATAGTATTACTATTAGTGTTCGAAAGATGTCGGTCAAAAGTTGTGTGACCAAATCTGGATATGGCAATGGTTTTCTGGTAGAAGAGAGTGATGATGATGAACATGTTCATGGTGTCACCGCTACCAAGACTAGTGGGAACAAGCGCTCTCGAGAGCCTGAGGATGTCAACTGGGACAAGAGGAGAAGACTGAAGATGTACTTCTATCTTGCAGCAGAAGGCCCTGTATCTGTCCCAGACAAAAGATCCGAATAATGGTAAGAAGGAACTGGACACTCAGTTTGATGAAGTGACTGGAGTGAGCCAGAATCCGAAATTGGGATAAGTAGTTTTTCTTACTTGTCAAGAATAAAGATTAAATTATGTCTGATTAAAAATGGATTAAAGTAAGGAGGAATATGAAAATAATTTATATTCCTTACGCTTTAACAAATCAGAAGTTTAATCTCATCTTCCTTTCCGTTTAAAGATTGGATTTGTAAACGACTTAAAAAGATCCGTTCTTTTAAGTGTAGTGATTAAAAGTGTGTAAAGTAGGTTCGCACATACGATGGAGAAAGATCCACTAATCGTGCGAAAACGCGTTACCACTCTTAAGTAAGCGCCAAGAATTATCCGGGCACCAATCTTAACGGAAGGAGTCTAAAAATTAAAGATGTAGAACCTGTCATACTATTTGGCAGAAGATCCTTCATAGGATGATATTGGACACTCAGTCATACAAAGCCTCCGGCGGACCGGAGTGGGCCAAAATTCTTTTGATATGATGATATTGGACACTCGGTCATATAAAGCCTCCGGCGACCGGAGTGGGGCCGAATTCATTTCATAGGAAAAGTAAAGGACACCTAGTGTGGTGGGCCGAGTTTCCGGTGTCTTAAATGATCCGAAGGCCTAAAGAAAGGCGTAAAAGAAATTGGACACTCGACCGCCAAAGCAACCGGAGTGGGCAGAGCATCCGGATCTCATATGATCCGGTTACGCCCTAACCACGGGCAAGAGGTTGTTCATGTGAAGCAACGCCACCTCTAAAATTCAAAGGAAATTTGGAGAGGTTGTCCTCAATAGGACTTCAAGGAATGGATCACTCTAAAAAGAGGTGATACATGTTCCCTAACTTGGTTTAAGGGACGCTATTGGTCAAGCTAGTTTGAGACTAGTCCAATAGGTCTATAATAACTAAGAATGGTACAGTACGTCTGTAGCCAAATGAATGATATATTTGTAATCCGTGCATCTATACCATCATAGATTAAGACACGTTAAATAGCAAGTCATTCAAAAGCTAACGATGTTGAGATTGTTGCCTTCTGTCGACATAAACCCTCAAAATGAATGTGAGGTAGACGAAGAGGCAAAATCACCTTTCCAAATTCCGTCAAAGGGAATAGCGAAAGAAGCATCGCTCCTCTAGAACTTAGTCACACCTACTTGGGTGATTTGAAGGTTATACAAAATAGAGGGGGGAGACAAGTACGTTATGACCTTCATTGATGATGGTACAACGTATGAAATCCTTTGTTTGTTAAAAAGCAAAGATGAAGTTGTTGAAGCGGATAAGCGCTACAAGCGCGAAGTTGAAAATCAACTAAGCCTACGGAATGAGTAATTCGTAGTGATAGAGGGGGAGAAAGTGAAGCATCGTTCATTAAACGATTCGTTCATTTCTCACCTTAGTCCAATGGTGTTAGCCAAGCGCAAAGTCGTACGCCCAATTTATGTGGGGTTGCTTGGTAAAAGTTGGAATAATGAAACAGTCAAGTTGTACCTAAGATCGTAGATTGCATATCCACCGGATCCGCAAATAACAAGTAGTGTTGATCGCCTCTTGGCGTCAAAGAATACCGAATTCTTTGAAGATAGCTTTCCTTGAAAAAGGAAAAGGGAGTAATTGCTCAAGGTTAACAAGAACCCGCGAGGGTTTGTTGTCCGAAACCGGACGTTCCGTATCTACAGGACTCGAAAGTTGCTTGGCTATCCAGGAACTTAATATTCCGTATCCGCAGAACTCGTGGATTCTAGATGTTGAACCGAGAAGGAGCAAAGAGGGGACGAAGACTCGTTCCATACCTTCCAGCTTGTATGGTTGAGAACGAACCATGGACAATTAACAAATAAGTGTTATCTCCAAAAGCGCCGCTTTGGAAAGAAGCTAAAGAGGAAAATATATTCCATCATATAGAACCATACTTGTGTAATGGTTGATCTTCCTCCGGGAAAAGAACCTTTGGGTTGTAAAATGTGCTCCCCGTGAGTAGCTTCACATCCAGGGCCATTGTAGTCTTACGTGGCATGGATGTTGAAATGACCTTCCCAACGGAGAGTTGGAAGAAGAGAATCGAGTTGATTTCTTTGAACTGTTGGGCTTCTTCCGAACTTTCATTTTGGTCCTTGAAATATTTACATTTTGGTCCTAAAAGTTTCGGATAAAATGAAACAATGAATCGACCACGAAACATTGACTCGAAATTAGAAAGCCAACAGTTGGAGAATCAACAATCACCGAAAGTAAAAGTCATATTGAAACAAAGTCTCGATATGAAAGATATGGGTATCACAGATGACATCTTAGGAATTGGATTTCTAAGACATCTAACGGATCGGTCGATAGTAGACAGTCTCGTTGAAGCCACCAATGGATAGGAATCATAGAACCGATTGGAATCATGGTGCACCCATAGACAAGGAGCGATATGCACAAAGGTCATGTGTAGTTCAATGTATTGTACACACTACAACCGACACCGGTATCGTCCTACAAACAGATCGTTGAACTAAGGTTCACCGATGATCTTAATACATGATCAATAGAAGGCGTTAAGTCGATATGACGATATCCGAATTATTCGCTTATCTACGGATTATAGTATTCTCGGATGTCCAAGCGGTTCGGGAGAACACGGTGATGCAACCGGACATCGATATGAAGAACACCAAAGCCACAAGTAAATGTGTATGGTGGTTCTTGGAAAATCCTCTAAGCAAACTTGCATCGGCCGATTCATGATGGAATCGGGGTTTATCGCTTTATACAAAGCATGAAAGAAGTTGAGTGACTTCACGACTCTTTAGAGGACGTCCCTTATTGGGAGAAACCCGTGCCTTCAGCGAGTTATACACGTGGCTAGCCGATCGGCTTCGGGAAGGACACGGATGACGGCGTACGGACGTATATGTCAAGAGACATAAGACCGTATGGCGAGTTGATCATCACGGGTGTCACTACCTTATTTACTAACTAAGGGACTACCGGAGATCAAGTGTTACTGCCTGTCTAGGGGAATTGGCTTAAAACCCAAACAATACGAACCTTTGCGGTGGAAACCCAACCATACTGATTGGAGATCCCAAGAATGTGGTTCAATGGGAAAACTAAGCGGCAAAAGGTTCAGTTGAGCGCTTCGGTGGAAGCAAGAAGCACTTCGGATGATGATTTACGTACGGAAACATGAATCCAAAGTTGTTCCCGCGATAGACATTAAAGTGCTTTGCTGCATGGTGGGTAAAGGTTAAGCTTCCAAACCTTTTAAAAGATCCTCAAACGGTTGAGGTTAGGGTTGTGGAACTTTTAATGATTCCTAACACTTGTGAAGTGGGGTATAGCAGGATACCTTGTAGGAGATCACCTATTTAAGTGCGAGGATGGCCGACTCAAATGAACGCACTTAAGAATCCAAGTGTGTCCATGGCCACAACGGACGAGAAACGTAAGAAGGAAAATGAATAAGAAGAGTTATTGTGTTGATATCGTTGTCTTGGCTTACACTAAACACCGACGGTTCAAGACATCACGTTCACCGCGCGAAAGCAAGTAAGTCCGATGGTATTCAACTAGGGAAGGTTCAAAGCGTAAGCTACCTCTCCCGATGCAATATCTTTTCGCTGAAAGATTGCTGAAATGTAGGCACCTTGTGTGTGCGCCACAATCTCTCTTTCATAGAGGGGATTGTTGGAAATTAGCCTTTGGCGGGGAGATGCGTCCACCCATCTTTGATGAATTAAACACTAGTGTTTCGTATGTTGGAGACCTGGTCTCTTTACACACGCATGATCTACGAAGTGAGTAGATGACCGTAGGGCCAAGAATCGTCTAATTTCGTTGAGAAATGAAAGAGATATTGGTTCACGAAGTAAGGTGTTTGAGACATGGAAATGTGGTGTGGGACAAATCTACCACATCGGTGGGAATAGGAAGAATTGCTCTCTATATAAGTCTCTAATGTGGTAAAGGGTTTGGGACCCCAAGGGTATCCCATGTGTTTAAAGGAGGGAAGACCTAGATGTGCTTGGGTTCAAGGCTAAGCCCACACGCGCGCGCCGCCGCCCGCCGTCCCCGTCCCGGTCCGGTCTCGGGCTCGGGTCACGGGTCGTGGGTCGTGGGTCGTGGGTCGTGGGTCGTGGGCTCGTGGGCTCGTCTAATATTATCTTTTTGGACCAGAGAACTCGCAAATGTACAGTTTGATCCCCGAAGCTTCATATGTACGGTTTGGACCGAATTCTTTTATATGTACGATTTGGTCCCCTGAAGTTTCAATATTTACGTTTGGTCCTCATAGTTTCGGGAAAGGCCGTTGGACTCGCATTTTTGGAGCATTAATCAGCAATTACTTGGTGATTAATTCTCCATTAACAACCCATTAGTTGGGCAATTGAGCGACCTCCTTCAAGACCTTAAATCGGCCTCACTAATGGCATTTAACATGCCATTTACAGCCCTCCTAATGGCCTTTAACAGCCATGTTTGGGCGATTGATCAGCCCCTCCTCCATGCTATATATTGAGCTTCATTTGGCTGTAAAAAAAAAAAGAAAGAAATGACCAGAAAACCGAACGAAAAATAGGCGAGAAAATCGTGACGAAAATCGAGAAAAGCGTGGCGAAAATCGGTGAGCAAACCCACACATATACACAAGATATACACTACGAGACACACTATATACACAGAGACAAAAGAGAAGAGTAGAGAGATACTCTTCCTTCCTATTCCATATCTTCAAAGCAAGTCGAGTCATATTTGTTTTCTTCGACGAGCTCAACCTATTGGCTTTGTAGTGTTGAGATTAAAGTGTTGTTTTATCTTGGGAGACTATTGCCCGCTAACGTAAAAGCATATATACGGGGCAATCTTGTCTTAAGGATAGAGGGCTATCCTCGACTCAACACACAACGTTGTAACCATCCAGATTTAGTTGTTTCTTGATTTCAGGATATCAAGATTCAAGACACAACATACTTGCGGCAGTTCTCAAAGTTGGCTTTGCAAGGTGATCAAGATTCAAGACACAACGCACTTGCGGCAGTTTTGAAGTTTGACCATTTATTTATCCTTTCGAACATTTGTAATAGTTATTTACATCCCGTACTGCTTTATAAAGTACATAGAAATAACCAACATTGTCTTCTGCTATTGTTTGCAAAACCTTTAGAGAGTATAACTTTAAGCAGTATAAATAAAATATTTCTAAACGTAATTAATTAATGTTGATTGATCAGACCCACTTACATTGAATACCAGAGCTGCATTATTTCTTCTAATTATGATCATGCGTGCAGGTTAGTTTCAAATCTAAGCTATTTATAATCCTGAGAAGCAGTATTAATACTCCAACGGAATTTTTTCTTGAGATTGGTTGTAAATGTTGGAGTAATAGAAGCTAGAATATTGTAATTAGAGGATTGTTAGTTTGGAGGCTAAGGAAAATCTGGCGTTAACTTTTCATAATTGCTATCGACATTAAATTTGATTAACGATTATACTGATGGGGTAAAAAATGGATCTTGGGCATAACTACCTAAAAGTTAGCTTGTGAGGGGAGTCTTATCCAAGTCCATCTAAGGAGTCCATGTTCCCATTCTATTTCCAATGTGAGACTCTTAACACTCCCCGCATCCCTAGACCTCGTTAACTGGAGCGTGGACAATATAATTTGAGGGTCCAACATCGATAAACAAAGAATTGGAATGAGTCTCGCTCCGATACCATGTAAAGAATGAATCTTAGGCCTAACTCAACCCCAAAAGCTAGATTTTGAGGGGAGGATTGTCCAAGTCCATAAAAGGAGTCCATGTTCCCATTCCATTTTCGACGCGAGACTCTTAACACTCCTCCGCATGCCCAGACCTCGTTAACTGGAGCGTGGACAATATAATTTGGGGGCCCAACATCGGTGAATAAAGAATTAGAATGAGTCTGACTCTGATACCATGTAAAGAATGGATTTGTTCACCGATGTTGGGCCCCCAAATTATATTGTCCACGCCCCAGTTAACGAGGTCTGGGTGTGCGAGGTAGTGTTAAGAGTCCCACATCGGATATGGAATGAGAACTTGGACTCCTTAAATGAAGCTAGCTTTTGGGATTGAGTTAGGCCCAAGATCTATTCTTTTCATGGTATCAAAGTCAGGCCCATTCCAATTATTTGTTCACCGATGTTGGGTCCACAAATTATATTATCCACGCTCCAGTTAACAAGGTCTTGGCGTGCAGCGGAGTGTTAAAAGTTCTACATCGGCGATGTTAGGCCCCCAAATTATATTATCCACGCTCCACTTAACAAGGTATGAGCGTGCGGGGGAGTGTTAAGAGTTCCACATCGAAAATGGAATAGGAACATGGACTCCTTATTTGGACTTGGACAATCCTCACCCTACAAGCTAGCTTTTGGGGTTGAGTTAGGCCAAGATTCATTCCGATTGTATAAAAAAAATCAATACTATAGAAATAAGGAAAAGAAAAGGTTTCCTAGCTTTTTTTTATCTTCTCATCTTAGCCTTTTTTCCGCTGCTAATGATCTTTTAATTTACCAGCAACCTTCACTATTAAAAATTTCTATTTTCCCACTAAAAATATATTATTTCCTACTGAATGTCAGTGAAAAAAATCTAAATAATACTAGTAGTTTTTTAATACAGAAAAATTAAGAAGTTTTCCACTGTTTTACTGAGAATTTGTTTCCAACATGTGTTTTTCCCGTGAGTTGATTCAGTGGGAATCATGCTTTGTAGTACAAATTTTTTACTGAATGTCAGTAGAAAAACCCTCTATTTCTGGTAGTGTTTTCACAATGACAGGATCCGAGTCTTAGTTTACTAATGCTTTGAAATTGCGCATACAAAGAATCATTCTACTACAGATGTTGGAAAAGAAAAGTTCTAATATGATCCTTTCCATGGAAAAAGAATTGGCAAGATGCATAGTTCTCTTGTAAGATTTCTACGTAGTATTATGTGTGTCCAAATAAAAATATGGATTATTGTTTAGAATATACTTTATGTTGGTATTCTATTGTACTTTATAAAGCAGTACGAGAAGTAAATAACTATTACAAGTATTCGAAAGGATAAATAAATATTCAATATTCAGTTATTGAATCTTGTTGAACAAATAGGCCAATCTTCAAAACTGCCGCAAGCTTGTTGTGTCTTGAATCTTGATAACCTGAAATCAAGAAACAACTAAATCTGGATGGTTACAACGTTGTGTGTTGAGTCGAGGAATTGCCCTCTGTCCTTAAGACAAGATTGCACCGTATATATGCTTTTACGTTAGCGGGCAATAGTTTCCAAGATAAAATAATACTTTAATCTCAACGCTACAAAGCCAATAGGTTGAGCCTGCCGAATAAAACAAATATGAATTGACTAGCTGAAGATATGGAAAAGGAAGGAAGAGATTCTATCTTCTCTTCTGTTTTGTATCTGTGTATATAGTGTGTCTCTGTTGTGTATATCTTGTGTATATAATGAGGGTTTGCTCACTGTTTTTCAGTCACGAATTGCACTGACTTTTGGCATTGGTTTGTGCTGTTTTTCGCCACTGTTTTTCAGTGGTTTTCTGTATGTTTTTGTGTCGTTTTTCTGTTCTGTTTTTCAGTTTTTCCCATGACTGAATTGAGCAAAAGGAGGCTCAATAGATAGCATGGAGGAGGGGCTGTACAACTGCCCAAAACATGGCTGTTAATGGCCATTAGGAGGGCATTAAACAACCAAGTAATGGTAGTTAAAGGCCATCAAGAGGGGCTGAATTATGGACATGAAGGAGGGTGATAATGGAGGAGTTAATCAGCCAAATAATGGCTGGTTAAAGCTCCTGAAAATAGTCCAACGGTTCCGTCACCACAAAACCAACTTTCCAGAAACTTTGGGGACCAAACTGTAAAATATTAAACTTTAGGGATCAAACTGTACATCTGGCAAAGTTCTCTGGTCCAAAAAGATAATATCAGAAAGTCCCCGAGCCCCGAGACGAGACAGGCGGGCGGCGGCGCGCGTGTGGGCTTAGCCTTGAACCCAAGCACATCTAGATCCTCCCTCCTTTAAACACATGAGATACCCCTTGGGGTCCCAAACCCTTTACCACATTAGAAACTTATATAGAGAGCAATTCTTCTTATTTCCACCGATGTGGTAGATTTGTCCCACACCATATTTCCATGCCTCAAACACCTTACTTTGTGGACCAATATCTCTTTCATTTCTCAACGAAATTTGACGATTCTTGGCCCTACGGTCATCTACTCACTTCGTAGATCATGCATGTGCGAAGAGACAAGATCTCCAACATGCGGAACACTAGTGTTTAATTCATCAAAGATGGGTGGACGCATCTCCCCGTCAAAGGCAAATTTCCAACACTTTAGTGGTATTACATTTACTTGCGATTTGAAATTATCATGCTCCTTTTTCATATACCTTTTTTATATCTTTTCATATTGATGTTATAAATACTAGACAAAGCAGTGTCACATAATATACACTAAATATGTCAGAATATATGGCATTTTTTTCATTTTGGGTCGCTCAAAAACTTTGATGCTATTAAATTATTATACAATTTTGCTACTTTTAAAAGTTTAAATTTATCATATACTATTCAAAATTGTAAGATTTAGTGTGATGTAACTTTATAATAACTATAAAAATCTAATCACTATATATTTAATATTTCATCTACTAGTACTATTATATAATATGTGTTTATCTGTTTGTCAAATTAACATTTTAAAAGTTGTATCTAGTCAAATAGCATTATCTAAAATGGATGGAAAAAGTACTATTTTGAATCTAATCTTAAAAAACGTATTAGTACTTGAGTAGTTACTATAATATAAGGACGTGACATGCATGAACCGAGGAAGTCATGAAAAAGAATTTTTAGGCAAGTTTGGGAGAGCTTTCCTAGATATCCTTTTCCAGCTTCTAAGTTTCCACCACAAGTCCCCTGCAACCCAACAATAGTCATCCCAATCATGTGACTCCACTTGCCAAATTTAACAATTCCCTACCTACCAAGACAACAATATCAAACCAATTGGCCTTTCAATTTTTTATAACTTTATAATTAATTTGCGCCCATCTCAATTAATTTTATGAGATACATGTCACCTCTCATCATTAACAAGTATCAGATAACTTTGTTCATCAAAACTAAACAGATGAAAAGAAATCATCTAACAATAATTTTTATCTCTGCTGAAATATGAACCTGAAACCTGTCAACCCACTTAGTTGGATTCTCAATTTTGAACACCCAAAAAAAAACAAAAAATCTCTCAAAAAATTCTCCTAGCAGTATGGATGGAGCAGGTAGGGGGACAATGTATTAATAAAAAAAAATAGATAAAATAATTCATATGTGAAATGACTGTAATTGCCCTTAAGAGTGTGACAGGCTGACAGGATTCTTCTGAGAAACAGAGAGGCAATTGCATTCTGCAAGAACCTTAGCCGACCAGCTATTAAAATCTCTGTGATTTGGTTGTCATCCATACCCCCTCCTCCAACCCACCCCTATCCCCACCCTCTTTCCAAGAATTAACCCCTTTATTTCCCTCTTTATATTAAAGAAGATCACCATATTGTTCCCCACATCAACAATCATCAAAAACAAAAAAGGGGTTCTTTTATTTTCAAGAAAATAATGGCAGGTGCAAAGACAAATGATTTTCAAGATATGTTACCTATGATGGCAAATAAGCTAGGTGGGGATGGTTTAATTAGAGAGCTATGTAATGGGTTTAAGCTATTGATGGACAGGGACAAAGGGGTAATTACGTTCGAAAGTTTGAAGAGGAACTCAGCTCTTTTAGGGCTACAAAATTTGAGAGATGATGAGTTGATGAGTATGCTAAGAGAAGGTGACTTGAATGGTGATGGTGCACTTGATCAGATGGAATTTTGTGTGCTTATGTTTAGATTAAGTCCTGAATTGATGGAAGAATCTGAAGATTTGCTTGAAATTGCTTTGCAACATGAATTCAAAACTAATTCAACTAGGTGATTGATTTGTGTCTAACTAATTAGGGAAATCATTTGCTGCCTAATTGTGTACCTTAATTTTTCTTTCTTAGGGTATCAAAAATGTGTTGTTTCATGTTGAAATTTGGAAGGGAAAATGTAATATCAAAGGTGGAAACAAGAATTGGGAATTTGATTTATTACCCCAAATATACATATTCTTGGTAATTTCTATTTTTTGAATTTTCTTCTTCAGGGTTCATTTTATTTTGCTAGTTTTTGCCTATTTTACATCTGCGTTAAAAGAAGTAGGTAATTTGTACAATGTGCGTCTAATAGGAATAGGTTTCAAAGCTGTGAAAATTCCGTTTAGTGGCTAATCAAATTATGAGCCGGTTCATAATCATAATTCATATCTGTGTAATGCGTATGATGCGATGAATAGTCGGATGTGGTAAAGTCAATCAGGTCAGGACGCGAAGGGTTCACCATGGCCATTAACGGTGAGGCCTACTGGCTCCAAAGAGTCGAACTTAGTAAAATAGGAAATTGAAAGATTTTGTAGGATGCAACAATTGCAGGAAACGAAAAGTAAATAAATATTACAATTGCTAGAAAGGATAAACTAAAGATTACAACAAAACTGAAAATTAAGAATGAAACAAACTTCGTGTGTGATTTGTTGAGTCGAGTGATGACACTCTGTCTTTAAGACAAGATTGTCCCGTATACCTCCTTTTACGTTGTCGGATAATAGTCTCCCAAGATACAACAACAACTTAACAATTGAGCAAAAGAAATTCAAGTGTTACTCTTGAAGAACTTTGAGTGTAGTAAATTTGCTAGGGAGGAAGAAGAAGATGTTAGAAAATTATGTAAATATTTCTAAGTGTAGTGTATAATTGAGCCAAAAGCCTCAATTTATAGTGTAATGAGATTACCCTTCAACTAGCCAACTAATTTTCTTCAATAGCCATGTAATGACACTTATTGAGAGGAGTTACATTCAGCCAAATAATGGCTGAATTCATGTGCCAAGTAATGGAGATTTAATGCTTCAAAACCAGTCCAAAGGTCAAAACTTTCCAACTTTCCATCGCAGCATTCTGCCTCCGAAGCGCCGCGACTCTGTGAATTAGCGTCGCCGCTCCAGTGACTGGCCACCCAATTAGCAACGCGGCGCTGCCTGGGAAGCGCCGCGGTGCTCCAGCGCTGCGGCTCCGACGGTGTTGCGCCGCGGCCCTTCACGGCTTCGCGGTGATTTCCGACTCGTTTCATCTTACACTTCTTCCTTCGTTTACCAACGTGGAATACTTTGTCATTTGACCAATAACCGTCCATCATTCTATGTCTCAAACGTATTACATACGTACCAATATCTCTTTTGCGATATTTGGCACTACGTGTGCACGTGTGTGGAAATGACATTTTCGACGTGCGGGTCCCAATTGTTTGAGTCATAAATAATGGGATATACTTAATTCCAAATTAGTAAATTTTCAACAATCCCCTCTTGAAAGAGATTTTGGCGCACTCACATGGTGCCTTTTCCAGCAATCTTTCAGCGGACCGATGTTGCATCTGAATAGGTAGCTTCCTCTTTGAACCTTCCATAGTTGAATATCATCGGACTTACTTACCGCGCGTGATGTTTTGAACCGTCAGTGTTTAGTGTAAGCCAAGTCAACGGTACCAACACAACAACTTTCCTTACTCTGTTCTTCATAATATTTTGTCTGTTGTGGCTGTAGACACTTCTTGGATTCTTAAGTGTGTTCATTTGAGGCGGCCTGTCCTCGTACTTAAATAGGTGGTCTCCTACAAGGTATCCTGCTATACCCCACTTTACAAGTTTTAGGAACCATTAAAAGTTTCCCAAATCTAACCTCAACCGGTGATGATCATTAAAGGTTTTGGAAACTTTACTTTTACCCACACTGCAGATAACACTTATAGTCTATCACGGGAACGACTTTGGATTTAGTGTTTCTTCATGCTTCCACCGAAGCGCTCAACTGAACCTTTTCAGCTTAGTTTTCTCATTCAACCTAATTTCTTGGATCTCTAGTCAGTAAGGTTAGGTTACCACTGTATTGGTCCTTATAACTTGGTTTTTAGCCCATTCCCCTAGACAAGCAGAACATCTGATCCTTGGGTAAGCCCTTTGTCAGTGGGTCCGCTATGTTATCTTTTGATTTTATATAATCAATGGATATTATACCCGTGGTGATCAGGTGCCTAACGGTCTTATGCCTCTGTCGAATGTGACGAGACTTGCCATTGTACATAGAACTCCGTGCCCTTTCTAGAGCCGACTGACTGTCGCAGTGGATCATTACAGAAGGTACGGGTTTGTCCCAAGAAGGAACATCCTCTAAGAAGTCGTGAAGTCACTCAACTTCTTCTCCTGCTTTGTCTAAAGCGATATACTCCGATTCTATCGTGGATCAGGCGATGCAAGTTTGCTTAGAGGATTTCCAAGCCACATCCCCACTACCAATTGTAAGTACATACCCACTGATGGACTTGGTGTTCTCTATATCAGATATCCAGTTTGCATCACTGTACCCCTCTAGTACAATTGGATATCTCGAATAATGCAACACATAAGTTAGCGTGTATTTCAGGTATCGTAGTACCCGATTCAACGCATTCCAATGATCATTACTCGGATTACGGATGAACCTAGCCAACTTGTTGACTGCATAATCAATATCAGGTCGGGTACATTTTGTTATGTACATCAAACTCCCAGTCACCTGTGTATATTGCTCATGGCATACGGGTACACCATGATTTTTATCAAGCTTTTGATTTCTATCCATTGGTGACTTCATATGCGAACTGTCAAGCATCTCGAACTTTCTCAACACATCCTCGATGTAGTGAGACTGAGATAACACCAGTCCGTCAGACGTCTTAGAGATATTTATCCCTAAGATGACATATGTGATACTCATATCCTTCATGTCGAAGCATTGTTTCAACATGACTGCTCCATGTGATCAACATGTCATCTACGTACAGACATATCATGACGAACGAGTCAGAATTACCTTTCATGTAGACACATTTGTCACACTCATTAATGGAGAAACCCTTCGATAGTAGAGTACTGTCAATTTTTTTGTGCCATTGCTTCGGGGCTTGTTTCAGCTCGTACAAAGATTTGACAAGCCGACAAACTTTCTTCTCTTGCCCTGGAACCACATACCCCTCGGGTTGTTCCATATAAATTTCTTCTTCCAAATCACCATTTAGAAAGATTGTCTTGACATCCATTTGATGTATCTCAAGGTCACGCAACACTGTGATCGCAATGAATACTCATATGGACGTCATCCTAAACACCGGGGAGTACATGTCAAAATAGTCAAGGCCTTCCTTCTGTCGATAGCCCTTGACTACCAACCTGGCCTTGTACTTATGTATAGACCCATCTGCTTTATACTTTCGTTTGAGTATCCACTTACAACCCAATGGTTTATTTCCCGGAGGAAGATCAACCAACTCCCAAGTATGGTTATGCAGGATGGAGTCTATTTCACTCTCAATAGCTTCTTTCCAGAACGGTGCCTCTGGAGTTGACAATGCTTCAGCAATTGTCCTTGGTTCGTCATCTACCATATAAGCTACAAAGTCAGGACCGAAGGATTTATCCCTCCTAACCCTTTTATTTCACCTTGGTTCCATCTCTGGAGTCTCCAAGTTCTGAGAATCTGGAACACTAGATTCCGGATATTCAGCCACTTCGAAGTCCACTAGATCTGAACCATCTAGATCTGGGCAGTCAACGACTCGCGGTTCCTGAGAGCTTTGTTCATAACTTCATTTGCGAGAGGTTATGTCTTTTTCCTTTCTAGGAAAAGTATCTTCAAAGAATTGAGCATTCATTGATTCCATGATTGTACCCCCGTGGATATCTGGAATATCTGACTTATGCATTAAGAAGCGATAAGCACTACTGTTATTTGCATATTCGATGAGAATACAATCTACAGTCTTAGGCCCAATCTTGACCTGTTTTGGCTTGGGTACTTCGACCTTTGCCAAACAACCCCACACCTTTAAATATTTATAGGTGGGTTTATTTCCCTTCTATGATTCATATGGAGTTTTGTATTTACCCTTATGTGGGACTCTGTTAAGAATCGTATTAGCGGTAATGACGGCTTCTCCCCACATGTTTTGGAGAAGACCGAAATTGATGAGCAAGTCATTCATCATTTCCTTCAATGTGCGGTTCTTACATTCCGTCACACCGTTCGACTGAAGTGAGTATGAAGCCGTCGTTTGATGAACAATGCCTGATTGAGCACAATATTCCTCAAATGACTCTACGTATTCTCCCCCTATATCGCTACGAATGGATTTAATCTGCATGCTTAGTTGGTTCTTAACTTCTGCTTTGTAACGTCGGAACGCTTCAAAGGCTTCATCTTTACTTTTCAACAAGTAAAGGTAACAATACCTTGTGCTATCATCAATGAATGTCACAAAGTACTTGTTCCCTCCCTCTAATTTGTGCAAACTTCAAATCATATATATATGTGTGAATAAGTTCTAGATGAGCGGTATTCCTTTCGACGGATCGAAAAGGAATCTTTGTGAGTTTTGCCTCTACGCACACCTCACACTTATGTTGAGGGTTTACGTCGATAGAAGGCAACAAGTCCAACTTTACCAACCTTTGGATGAACTTGTAGTTAACATATCTTAATATATGATGCCATAAATTAGAGGACTCAAACAAAGAAGAAGAAACTTCAATATTATTACTTACACATAATACATACATGGCGTTAACCTTGAAGTGGCCTTCACAGACGAAACCCCTTCCCATAAACGTTCCATTCTTGGTGATTACAAATTCATTGGACTCAAACACTAGCCTAAAACCAGCATTAACCAATAAATGACTTGAAATTAAATTTCTCCTAATCTCAGGGACATGCATCACCTCCTTCAGAGCAAACTCCTTTCCAGAAGTCATCTTCAGGACTACCTTTCCTATCCCCAGAACGTCAGAGGAAGCGTTGTTACCCATGAACAACTTCTTGTTTGTAACTGGTGTATAAATGAAAAAGGCATCTCTATTGGAACAGATGTGTCTTGTAGCACCCGTGTCCATCCACCATTGCATGAGATTCTCAACAAGGTTTGCTTCAAGCACCACCGATGAGAACTCCTCAATCATGTCATCCATAAAATGTCTTTGACGACGTTAGCTTGTGCCTTACCCTTAGCCTTGGCCTTCTCCTGTTGCTCAGTCTTGAGCTTGCGGCAGTCCTTGATCATGTGACCAGGTTTCTACAGTGGTGACAGTTTCCTTTGAACTTCTCTTCCGCTTGGGTCTTGCCGTCTTTCTGGAACTTGCGCTTCTTGCTTGGGTT
Source organism: Anisodus tanguticus (assembly GCA_034509755.1). Classification (NCBI taxonomy): domain Eukaryota; kingdom Viridiplantae; phylum Streptophyta; class Magnoliopsida; order Solanales; family Solanaceae; genus Anisodus; species Anisodus tanguticus. The sequence continues at coordinate 17,634,889 of CM067551.1, read as the reverse complement.
CCCTTTGGCCTCAGCCAGATTTGCCTTTGCCTCAACAGGTTGTTTACCCTTAGGTAAGGCTTTCTTATTATCTTCCTGAATTTGGAGTTTGATAATAAGTTCTTCAAAGGTCATTTCCTTTGTTTTGAGTTTTAAGTCATAAACTCATTCCACGAGGGAGGTAGCTTTTCAATCAGTGATGCAACCAAAAACTGCTCATTTGGTTTCATACCTTCCAAATCCATGTGATGTAGAATCATTTGGAATTCATGGACTTGGGACATCACAGTTTTGCTATCCACCATTTGGAATTTTAGAAATTTCTCAACTATGAATTTCTTAGTACCTGCATCTTGTGCGTTGTACTTCTTTTGCAGTTTTTCCCATAACACTTTGGCAGTGCCTACAGTACAATACACCGTGTAGAGTGGGTCTGACAAGCAGTTCAGAATATAGTTCTTACACATGAAATCACTATGACTTCATGCATCAAGAACCATCTTCATGTCATTAATGACATGGATACCTTGGCCCCCTTCAGCCGTTTCAGTAGGCGAAGGGTCCACTTCATCTCTAGCTTATGTAGGATCTTCTGTTAGGAAATGATCCATTCCCATAATAGTCAGATTGAATAACATCTTTTGTTGTCATCTCTTGAAGTTGGAGCCCATGAACTTTTCAGGGTGTTCATGGTAGAATCCAGCGGGTGGAGGAACGACAACGTTCCCTTGAGCAGTAGAAAAGGCGTTGGATGAGCTTTGAGCAGCCGAAAAGGCATTGGGTGTGCCTTGAGCAACGAGGAAGGTAGAAGGGTTGCCTTGAGTAGTAGCAACAGCAGAATCAGAAGCGAGTTGTTCTCTTCCAGTCATCTTTCTAAGCACTTACAACAAATCTTGTCTTAAAATTGTGGATACAACAATTGCAGGGAATGAGAAGTAAGTAAATATTACAATTGCTAGAAAAGGATAAACTAAAGATTACAACAAAACTGGAAATCAAGAATGAAACAAACTCCTTGTGTGATTTGCTAAGTCGAGTGATGACACTCTGTCTTTAAGACAAGATTGCCCCGTATACCTCATTTTACATTGTTGGGCAATAGTCTCCCAAGATACAACTACAACTTAACAATTGAGCAAAGGAAACTCAAGTGTTACTCTTGAAGAACTTTGAGTATAGTAAACTTGCTAGAGAGGAAGAAGAAGATATTAGATAATTCTGTAAATATTTCTAAGTGTAGCGTACAATTGAGCCAAAGGCCTCAATTTATAATGCAATGGGATGACCCTTCAACTAGCCAACTAATGACCTTTAATAGCCATGTAATGACACTTATTGAGAGGGGTTACATTCAACCAAATAATGGAGATTCAATGTTCCAAAAGCAGCCCAAATGTCAGAACTTTCCAACTTTCCGTCGCAGCATTCTGCCTCCGAAACGTCGCGGCTCTGTGAATTAGCGCTGCGGCTCCGACGGTGTTTAGCCGCGGCCCTTCACGGCTCCGCGGCGATTTCCGATTCGTTTCATCTTACACTTCGTACACTTCTTCCTTCGTTTACCAACGTGAAATACTTTGTCATTTGGCCAATAACCGTCCATCATTCTATGTCTCAAACGTATTACATACGTACCAATATCTCTTTCACTAATGAAATTTGCGATACTTGGCACTACGTGTGCACGTGTGTGAAAACGACGTTTTCGACGTGCGGGTCCCCAATTGTTTGAATCATAACATTAGTAAATTTCCAACACATTTCATATGTAGCTACCTACAGGAATGATGTAAATTCCAGGTCAGGCTGACCTTAATGGTTTCGGATTTAGGCCGATCTTTTCGAAAGAAAGGGAGCACGAGCACAACCTTCTATCATTAAGAAGGGGTCACCTTTTTATTTTTACGCTTCATTTCTGAATTGATTTTTAGATGTACTAAAATTGACATTCATATCAACTTATGACGGACATTTTGATCTTGAACTCTACGTTTTTGTGTATAAATTTATATAATAAAAGATTAAACATTTGTACCAATTTAGCAAAAATGTAAATTGAATGGGAAAGTGACCGTTTTCTTGGGATTGGCTGGACAGTGGCCAGCTAAATCTAAAAAAATACAAGTAACTGAAAATTCGCTTAAATTGAACACATGAGTACAAAGTTATGATCGTTTAAAATTTCAATAATTTACTACTTATTTTTATCTTATTGACTTATGTTTTGGTTGGAAACGACTAGAAATATGCTTCCTGGCTGCTGATATAATTTTGTTTAGAGAAATATTGGCTAACAATTAGATAATGGGCCATTAACTTAAGTCGGTTATGGTCACAGTCTCCAAACCAAAAAAAAAGTGGTGTCCGACCTAGCCTCCTTCCTACCCCCAGCCCAGAAAGTCCCTTTGTGTATGAATATAAACTGATTCCACACTTGCAAAGACGAATTTGTAAATATTGAACTTCAGCATCTGGCACATAAAAGTCCGACTTTGAGTATTTGTAAATATTGAATTTCAAGCGAAATATTTAAATACTAATTTGATGTGTATTTCAAATATAGTACTATTCCCTCAATCTCAAAAAAAACCGTCTTACTTTTCTTATTAGTTTGTCCAAAAAAGATTGACATATTTTTATATTTAGAAACAATTTAACTTTATGAGATGATTTATAACCATACAAATATCTAGGATTTGTTTTAGACCATACATTTCAAAAGTTTTTCTTTATTTTTTAAACTTCATACTAAATCAAATTAAGATAATTTTTTTTAAGGGGATACTAATTTCACTTGGGAATTCTCAAATATCACAAACTTTTTTCCAAGTGGACAGTTATGTTCAAACACAACTCTGCAGCTAGGGCTGTGAGCTTTCACAACTAAAATACTAATATTGATCTAAACGTACTAATCACGTGCGCGTTTATTTAATCATGTTGTAACATAAGACATACATTAACCATGATTACAGCTGGATTAGTGTTTATCCGAAAAGACTCTTATTAGTAGGATTCAAGTTAACTTTTTATCACCCAGTAGACCCAGGTGTGTATTTTTGGCGAGTTTATGGAGAATATGTGGATATATCTTCTTTTTCAAGCTCTCGATGTATTTGTATGGGGCAAAATTCGTATAAGACAGATGTACGAATTGTGATGTGACACGAGGTGGGTGATGTTGAGTCAAGTCCAAATCAGCCTGAGGCGCTATCGATAAGTCACGAGTGGTGCCGGGAGCGTCGTATGTGTATGAGGTACCGGTGACTTGGAAGGTCAGGGGAGCCGTTTGAAGTACAACAGATGGTCGTTACTGTACCGGTCATACGTCTTCCAACAGAGCATTAATGAAATTTATTGAGATACTAATTGTCCAATTATTACAACATTCATTCTCCTGTATTAATGATGACACATTTCATGGGGTGTGTACCCGAAAGGCACATGTATAAATAGGACACATAGTTTCATTGTAAATCATCATATGCAAGTTATTACAATACACTTTCTCTCGATTATTATACTTTCATACGAGTTGCGCTGACATTGCCCAGAAGCTAACACAAGACTCAAGCTAATTATTACTTTTCTTTGTCTTATTATCGTCTATTTACAGTGTATTCTATCTAGATTTATTGCCAAATGACTTGAGATCCACGTGTCGTTGATCATATATACAAATTCAACTGTACCATTTTATGGATAAACAACTTGGCTCCCACCGTGGGGCTTGGACAATTGTATTGTCATAAGCGATCCCCTATTTTCTACTAATCTATTTTCATTTTGAGTTTTGTTCAGAGTAAGAAAATCACAAGAAGAGAGGATTTTGGAGACAACTGCAACACGGGGGATAACATTAACAACTTTCCCATCGGGCTAGATGGCCTACCGGTAGAAGATCCGGCACGAAGAAATCAACTGCCTTCAGATGGAGCTACTTCCGGAGGCGGACGAATTCGGCAGGAGGATGTTCCCAATGATGAAACGCCTGAAGAAGCCATACAAAACATGAGGGCGCAGAATGCCGCTATGAGTGAACAGTTGGACCGTCTGATGCAGTTTCACATGGAGTACATGTCCAAGAACGCTTGTAGTACCCCAACAAATGACCCCGCACCTCCACTAAATGCCAACAGAGATACCAAAAATAATCAAAATAGATTGAGGAATGATGATGCTTCAGAAAGCGAAGCCGTCCCTGAAAATACATTCCAGGAACAAGTTTTGAAATTTATGAAAGACATGACAAACAAAGTAAACACCAACGCAAAGAAGGTAGAAAAAACTGTCAAGGAATTCCGGCACTGATTCAATCAAATACTGAGAGCCCCTCCTATGGTTGAACGACCAGACACGAGGAGATACAATCTGTTGGCGTATAAGCCAGAGGCTGCGCACGAACAGATCCCAAAAAGGTTTAAAATGCCTTTTTTAGCCAAGTATGATGGGACTACTGATCCACATGAGCACATAACGGCCTATACTATGGCCGTAAAAGGAAATGATCTAAGGAAACACGAAATAAAATCGGTTCTGATTAAGAAGTTTGTTGAAACACTTGCTAAGGGAGCCTTGACATCGTATTCACTCCTCCATGAGAATTCAATCGGATCGTTCGCCTAGTTCGCTGACATGTTCATAAAATCTCATGCGGGGGATCGGAGGTGAAGACACTTAAAGAGGATATCTTTCGCATTACGCAAGGAGAAACGAAACTTCTTAGGAATTTCGTTTCACTATTCCAAAAGGAATGAGTGTTGCCACCCGCAGTTCCGGATGAATGGGCTGCAGAGGCTTTCACAAGAGTTTTAATCCTTCAAGTTAAGACGCCTCACGAAAGCTCAAGGAAAATATCTTGAAATTCCAAGCGATTACCTTGGAAGACGTGCACAATCGGTATGAGTTCAAGATCCGGGTTGAAGATAATTTGCTGGGGACTCAGGCCGGAAGTATTTTTTGAAAGTCAGACAAAGGAGTCAGAGCCGACCGAAACTCCTCGAAGAATTGCTTCTAACCTTATCCTACTCCCGGAAAGCAAGGAGGGGGATAAGGTTTTTGCTCCCTTGAGAAAACAAATAACAACGGAGGATCCAGACAAAACAATCAAGGATTGGTAAATTTTGACAAAGGAATTCGTCTAAACCTTCTACTAAAAGTATCGGATACCTAAAATTATCCGAGTATAACTTCAGTATCAAAGATGGTCAAATGATGGCGGTACTAAGAACTCATCCAATATCCCTATCGCCGCAGACTATAGATATTTACGAGAAGAGGAGGCAAGAATGCTGAGTAGGGGCCACCTCTGAGAATATTTGAGCGAAAGAGCTCATAACAACTATGAGCGGGGTCCACCCGCAGAGGATAAACCTAATCCGACCATGCCATCTCATATTATAAACATGACTTTTGATAGGTAAATGATTGCTGCTACATTTTTTATTACGGCAAAGAAAATAAAATTTTTGATAACACGAGAGAAGAGGTTTTGGGAGATACCATATGAGCACACTATCACTTCATTGAGGAAGACGTTGCTTGTGTAATCTTATCCCTAACGACGCATTAGTTATCACGATCCCTATCAATTGTTTCCAGGTGAATAGGGTCTTGATCGATCTCGAGAGCTCATGTAATATTATATGATTGAAGGTCGTGAAAGAGATGAATATGGTAGACAAAATAGTTCCGGTTTCCACAACCCGGTCAGGTTTTAATAAGTCTAGCAAAACCACAAAAGAAGAAGTAGACCTACCGATGGATGCCATTGGAGTCATTAAGATAACTAAATTTTATATCATTGACGACGATATGAGGTATAATGCGATATTTAGGAGGCCTTGGATACATGATATGAAGACGGTCCCATCAACATTGCATTTATTGGTAAGTTCCCTACACCGGAAGGGATTCAATAAATTAGAAGGGAATAGTCTATTGCTAGGGAGATGTACGTCATAGAGGAACCAGAGGCAGTGGCAGATCCTAAATAGCAATTACAAAAAGAGGAGCTCGTATCGGAAGATGTTCATCAGGTTTCACCAGCAGAACTAGAATCAGTCTACCAGGAAGAGGAGTTTTCAGACCGGTACTAGGTGCCTAGATACTTTCAGGTACCGAACGAGTCGGATGAGACAAAGTACACTATATAAAAACTTGAGTGAATTACTCTACACCCAGAAACTCTCGATAGGAAGGTATACCTAGGCACGCGATTAACCCCAAGCTCAGGGATTTAATGCTTAAATATCTTATGACTAACGTTGATTGCTTTGCATGGTCGCATGAAGATATGACAGGTATCCTTCTAGAAGTCACAACTCATAAGTTGGGCGTGGATCTCAGTTTCCCTCCCGTGCAGCAGAAGAAACAACTGATTGCCGAACTCCGCAACATGTTTGTTAAAGAAGAGGTAGTTGTGTTACTTATTATAGGATCAATCCGAGAGGTAAAGTATCCAGACTTGTTAGCTAACAAAGTCGTAGTACCTAAAAAGGGGGACAAACTTAGAATGTGCATCGATTATAGAGATTTAAACAAAGCATGTCCTAAATACTCATCCCCGTTACCGCCCTTTGCATGGGGCCTACACTTCATGGTGCAGGTGTTGAGTTTCAGGGAGACGAATCTGATCAGTAAGACTACTTTAGTATCAGCTATTTTGGTGAGCCCCATCTCATTCAGGGTGCCGGTCTTATTATTTTATGATTATATAGCAGAGGTACGTCAGGGCCTTGTCCTCGTAAACAGTTTTGCAGACTCATATTTTATAGGTTTCATAGAATAGTCCAGTATCATGTCATGTTAGCAGTATTTTTAGACTTATTATGTTTTACTCAGATGATTCCGCTAATATATTTTCAGACTACCATTTCAATACCATGTTTTAAATCATTTCTTTAGCATATTTTGATGCCCATGTTGACAAGTAAGCCATGTGGTTCGTTGGTCACATGCAACAAAGAACCGAGTGTCATGTTCGCTCAGGCTATGATTCGGGGCATGACAACAATTTCCTATCTATTACGTAAGGAAATATCTATCACATGCAGCCCGTTGCTCAAAATACTGGCTTTTTCTTTAGTAATATCGTCGCAAAAGCTTCGACCATATTTTCAATGCCATCCAATTGCTGCAGTCACCAGATTCCCACTTAAGAATGTGTTACATAAGCTCGAGTTTTTTAGGCACCTGGATAAATGGATGATAGAATTAAGTGAATTTGATATCGATTATAGACCCTGGACTGTGATAAAGTCGCAAGTCCTTGCGGAATTTGTGACCGATTTCAGTCCGAGAGTAACCCCATAGGCGGAAAAAGAGGCTATCTTGGTCTCGGGGACTGCTCCTGAGGTTAGGACACTCTACACAGATGGTGCTTCCAACGTTAAGGGGACTGGTCTGGGAGTTGTGTTGTGAACTCCCACCAGTAAAATTTTAATACAAGAAATCCATAGTACTCCGTTGACTAATAGTGAAGTCGAGTATGAGGCTTTGATTGCAAATTTAGAACTAGAAAAGGACTTAGACTCCCATATTATTGAGGTCAAGTGTGACTCGTTGCTAGTTGTGAACCAAGTCCATGTGGTGTTTGAGGCCAAAGAGGAACGTATGCTAAGATACCTCAAAAAGGTTTTGAAGTTATTATCTCAGTTTCAAAAATGATGGTGGTACATATACCCCGGGAGGAGAGCATATATGTGGATGCACTCACGAACCTGGGCTCTAGCACAAAAGTCGAAGGTTCTAAAATCGAATTGGTTGTTCAGCTGTTGCACTCGATACTGGATTTCGTAGGTTATGATGAGGTGAATTTGACCAGCCTAACTTGGGACTGGAGGAAAGAATTCATGGAGTATCTTATAAATAGAAAGCTCCCGGAGGATCCGAAGGCATCTAGAGCTCTGAGTATCAAAGTCTCCTGATACTGTGTCGTAGACAGAAAACTCTATCAAAGGTGTTTCTATGGTCCCTTAGCTTGGTGCGTGGGCCCCGATGAAGCTGATTATGTGATGGGGGAAGTCCATGAAGGCATATGTAGAAACCATTCAAGAGCGGAATCCTTAATGAGGAAGCTCATGAGGGCTACTTATTATTGGCCCTAAATCAAGGAAGACATGAAAATATTCATGAAGAAATGTGACAAGTGGCAGCATCATGCACAGTTGTTACATCAACTGGGAGAGGAGTTGCATCGGGTTCTATCTCCACGACCGTTTATGAAGTGGGGAATGGACATAGTCGAATCTTTGCCAATGGAACTGGGAAATGTATCTCAAATTATATTTATGGTTGACTATTTTTCTAAATGGGTTGAAGCTACAGCTTATACGAAGCTCTGGGAGAAGGAGGTGATGGACTTCAATTGACAGCATATCATTTGTCGTTTTAGCATCCCAAAGGAGATAACTTGTGACAACGGTCGAAATTTTATTGGGGCCAATGTCACGAAGTTCCTAGATGATTTGAACATCAGGCCTATCAACTCCATTCCTATCATCCCAGTGCGAATAGTCAAGCAGAATCAACAAACAAGACTATTATCCAGAACTTGAAGAAGAAATTGGAAGCTGCAAAAGGAAATTGGTCATCTATGCTACTAGAAATATTATGGACATATAGAACCACGACAAAAATAAGTATCGGAGAAACTCCTTTTTCCTTGGTCTATGGTGCAGAGGCCTTGATTCCGGTTGAAGTGGGAACTTCCAGTTTGAGATATCTCCGGACTGAGGATAAATAAAATGTAGAATCAATGTCTGTGCACCTAGATTTGCTCGAAAAATGTTGAGATCTTGTATACGTCCGAATGGTAACCCAAAAGAAAAGAATGGAACGGTACTATAACCGGTGCACAAATCTCCGACAGTTCAAACTCAGGGACTTAGTGCTCCGAAGGGTAACTCAGAGTACCCAGGACCATAATGCGGGAAAATTAGGTGCAAACTGAGAAGGTCTGTATACCATCATCGGTATCGCCGGTAAAGGAGTTTACCAGCTGACAGATCAACAAGGAAACAAACTTCCTAGTAATTGAAATGTAAGTCATCTGAAGAAGTATTACGTGTAGTGAGATAAACATGTGTTGTACTCTTTTTCCCTTCGTCCGGTTTTTGTTCTAATTGTGTTTTTTCGACAAGGTCTTAAATGAGGCAGCACCTACGAATAAGCATGTTAATAGTCTCACTACCGATAAAGCTATAATGTATTCGGGCCTTCATAGCATAAACTCCCAGAGACTGGGAGCCATATACACCGGATAGGAGTGAAAAAAATTTAGGAAAATTTTAGCGCTTCAAGGAAAAACACCCGATATTGGGGACTGTCCAGATTTTCAAACTATATGCAACTGGACTGACCACACTAGATGGCAGCCGAATTATTCTTGTACTTGTCTTCACATTTATAAATTAGAGGAATCAATTAAATTTTCCTTTTATGATTAATAAATCTTTGTCATTATGAGCATAAAAACGTATGTTATCTTGCACATATCAAAAATTTCGTGCCATAATGAACAACAGACATCATTTTCTACAACACCATTAAAAATAAGGGTCCTCTCTTATTAAAACCTTAACAAAAAAGTTAAGTCTCTGGATACTAAAAGTGCCAGAGTTTTAAGTTGGCTGGAACTAAGATAAGTCCGGAGTCAACTATGAAGGCTATTAGAGGCCCCGACCTAAGATGAAAATACATCTTTCGAAATGAAATCAAGTTTGATGGAAAGTTATTAAAGACTCCCAAATTTTAGTGTTTACGAATTGTAAAGTAAGCAATAAAGAAAAGTTTCAATTTATGAAGCAAAAAAGTCATAGTGAACAAAGAGATATGCAGAAGAAATAAAGATTTACTTCTAAGAATGAAATGCATAGAATGTAGACCTTAAGCAGAATTGCAAAAAAGGAAAATTCTTTCATTCATATTTTTCGGACTAAAATCAATCCGGTTACAAAATATACCAACTTGGCCCAAAAGTGACCCGGTAACATTCAAAAAACATAACTGAAATTAAAACTCGCGAGAAAGGTCATGGCATGCCCGCTCCATAGTCCACCGGGGTATTTCAAATGTCACCAACAAAACAAAAAGATCAAAGGATCAAATAGGGGAGCTCATCACCAGCTTCACCACTAGCTTCCACATCAGAATTCTCTCTATCTCCACGAAGAGCTTCCAATGATAGCTCAACATTGTGGAGTTCAATCTCTGCGTCCAGGAGTTTAGAAGTGATATCAATCCCTGGTTTGCTGGCTTCTTCAAGGGTATCCACACGACTCTTCTGAACTACCAGATCTTTCTGAAGCTTCCATATTTGGCATTTGGCCTGGAGTTCAAGGATAATGTGCTCGGAGGCGTTTAGCTGCCTTGGACTTCTGCCAATTCTGCTGCCAACCTTGTCGTTCACCCTTGAAGGGTCACATAGGAAGTTGTTAAATCTAAAGGGAATTCTCCCAGTCCTGAAGTGAATAGATAGCATCATGTAGACGTAGCCGGAAGGATGTTTGAAGAGAGCCAAATCTCTAAGATCAGCTTTGAGGTCTTCAACCTCTGCCCGACGGTGTTGGATCTCCTTCTTCAACTTCTTTTCCTCCTGAGAAGGGCCCATCGCCTTAGCTAAATCCACAGTAGAGAGAGTAGTGGCATGGCCCTGGATAAGGGACTTAGGGTCAATGAGAAAACATGAACATCTGAAGAACAATTCAAAGGAAGAAATATTTTACTGCAAAAGTAAGTTTGCAAGGTGAGCGCGAGAAGCCTCCAGAACAGCATTGGAAGTTTTTCGGGGGGAAGAAGCAGATGTCCCAACTTCAGTACCGGAAGTGGGGATCGAGCTGTGCTTAGAAAGGTCAGTAGAGGGAACATTTGTCTCCATCTCCGAAACATCACACATGGGACTCTCGAGGCATGTGCCTTCATCATTTAACCTATCTTCATCATCAATTTGAATGATGGCCGTTTGTTCCTCCGTCTGTACCTCTTTCCAAAGCTCAATGAGCAGGGCAGTTCCTAACTCGGGAATCAATTCCCACCAGGATCATGAAAACTTCTTCTTGAGTTTTCCACTTCCGGTTGTTGGAAGTAGATTGAAGAATATTAGACAGGGTGGATGTGTGGGATTACACCTGCTGAGCTGCATATTTTTTTGTCGGGAGCCATACGGATAGAATAAATAAAATAAAAAAGAATTCTGGGAAATTTAGGGATGAACCTATATAAAAGTGAGTTAGGGTTAAGACTTACCGTGGTATTTTCCCTTCTACCAATTGGATGTGATAATCTTCCATGATTGGGTGATGTCGGAGGAGGCACGGAGAAGACTAACAACCCACTCAAAAATTTGTTCAATCAGTTGTGGCTCAACTAAAACGGTTGTGGAAAATACAACATTTGCATAAGAAATAGTAGTTCTCCAATTCAAAAAGCAAAATAAACAAATTCATAGTTAAAGATACTCACAAGAATGGTTCCACTCCTCTCGGAAAGGGTATGTAAAATGACGATTGATTTGGTCGATTTTGATCAAAATAAACAGGGTTAGCCAACCTCAATCAAAATCATCTTCAGCATTAATGAGTCTTCAGATTCCACGGGGATACAAATGGATAATACCACCCCAGAAAACTCTAGGGTAGTAAATAAGGAAAATGTGGTCGATGGTAAATAGGGGTGTTGGCACTATCTGTCAGCATCTGTATATAGTAAACTAATCTCTAAATTTGCGGAGCATCTTATCCCAATCATACTCTATATCATCGACAAATGTCTTCAATGATTTTTGGGATATGAAGCTTGAAACCAATAGTAAAAGGGTATGTGTAAGCTATGGAAAACCCAACAACATGATGATGTACTCGTTCGACTGAATCAACTATTCTAATGATTGCGTTGGAGGTGAAGTTACAATATTTCACAAATTTGGGGAGAATCTCGGCAGTAATAATAGATTTAATTTCTTCAACGTGTTCAAAGTTTCCTTGAACACGAAGGTCTCCTGAGATATCAAAGCCAAAAGGAAGAATTTCTGCAGCAACGGAGTGTAAGTCAATTTCTTGAATCTGTGGGAAAATATGTTTTTCCCAGGATGATGGGTTGGAGGATCGTCATTATTGCCCGGAGAACGAGAAAGAGAATATTTAGTGGACGACATTATGAAAGAAAATTTTAAGAAGGAAGGAAAGTTTATGAAGATTGTAAATTTGAGGAAGATTTTAGTTGCCTTTCGTGGGGAGATTTGACCTCCTATTTATGGTATGAGAATATAACATTTGGAAACAAAAGACGTGCACCACCATTGCTATACTTCGTGTCGATCAGAGAAATTGATCAGTTGTCGTTGTTACGGAAACATTAAATGGATGTGACGTTTGACATGTCTTGTAATCATTACGTTTCAAATTTTCCGCCGAAGTGTAAGGTTCATTCGGTCCGGAGTTGAAATCCATTTCCTGGGTACGCAAGAGTTACGTCCGAAAAGTGCAGGGACTATATGTATGGGGTAAATTCGTATAAGACAACTGTACAAATTGTTAAGTGACATATGGCGGGTGATGTTGAGTCAAGTCCAGATAGCCTGAGGCGCTACGATAAGTCACGAGCGGTGTCCGGAGCATCGTATGCGTATAAGACACTGGTGACTTGGAAGGTCAGGGGAGCCGTTTGAAGTACACCGGACGCCCGTTACTGAACCGGTCATACGTCTTCCAACAGAGCATTAATGACATTTATTGAGATACTAACACTACAACAAAATTGGCGTAGGGCAACACTTATTATAGACAACGCTTGAAAATTGTTGCCAAAAATAGTTAAAGGAACGCTTTTGTAGGTGTGGCATTTGTTAAGAGTGTAATCTCTATCTATGTATATGACTAATCCCCTTAAAAAAAATGTTATCCCCATCCCCTCTGCATGTGGAAACTCCCATGTGTTTTATCCCCTTTTCTCAAAGTGTGAATTGTTCTATGGAGTCAAGTTCCCCCCAAATCCCCTTTGTGCTTATGTATCTCTCATCTATTGCTCTCATTGTTTATGCCTAATTCTATATCTCAGTATATATTCTCCCTATATCCATCTCTGCTCTCTTCTATACCTTGACCAATGATGGTCTCTATATGTATTGTGTGGAGTGTGTGAGTGATGATTGAATTCATGTGCGCACAGGAATAAAAAAAAATGATCCCTCTTTTCTCTGAAAAGGACGTTACCTGTGTGTATGTGAGTGCTTGCGAGAGAATGATCAACGAGGGAATATTTTCTTGTTACAAATAGTAAGAAACCAACCTGGAGAACTATGCCAAGGCAAGTGTTCTAGCGAAACTTTTCACCTATTCATACGTTTTATTCAATTTTTTTCGGGCTAATTAGTTTGATTTGTCACATATATCATCAGGATGCTACCGCTAACATACTTGAGCTCATCAAAGGTAAATCAGACCTCATAATTGTTGGAAATTTGCCTTTGGCGGGAGTTGCGACCGACCAACTTTAACGGCTTAAACACTAGTGTTACGTATGTTGGAGAATCCGGTTCTTCACACATGCATGATCTACTAAGTACGTAGATAATCGTAGGGCCAAGAATCGTCAAATTTCATTGAGAAATGAAAGAGATATTGGTTCACGAAGTGAGGTGTTTGAAGCATGGAAAGTGTGGTGTTGTGTTCAATTCTCCCTCGTCGGTAGAGGAAGAAAGAATTGTTGTGTATATAAGACTCGAAATTGGTTTGGGGTTTGGGACCCCAAGGGGTATCCCATGTGTTTAAAGGAGGGAGGACCTAGATGTGCTTCGGTTCAAGCAAAGACCACACGCGCGCCGCCGCCGCCCGCCCGTCCGGTCCGGTTCCGGTTCCGGGTTTCGGGTTCCGGGTTCTCGGGTTCTCGGGTTCACGGGTTCACGGGTCACGGGTCGTGGGCTGTGGGCTGTGGGCGTGGGCGTGGGCCTTCTGATATTATCTTTTTGGGCCAAAAACTTTGCCGAAGTACAGTTTGATCCCAGAAGTTTCAGAAGTACAGTTTGGACCAGAATTCTTTCAGATGTACAGTTTGGTCCCTGAAGTTTTCCGAAAGTCAGAATTTCGACGGTCAGAACAGAAACGCCAAGCACTCAATTCAGCCATTTATTTTGGCTGAATTACTCCTCCTATAATGGCCAAATCCGTTGGTCTTTTCACCATTTATTTTGGTGACTTTACTACCTCCATAATGACCATTATTTGGCCAATAATGGCTGTTATGGAGTCAGTTAAACAGCCCTCCCTCACCTATATAAACACCCCTTACACCATTGTTGAGAGAAGCACAGAAAATATACTTGCAATATACACGAAAATACACAAGCAAAACAGTTTCTTCCTACACCTTCCTTGCATCATTTCTTGCTCAATATTCTTCAAGGTAGCTCTTGAGTTTCCTTTGCTCAAGTGTTCCATTGCTGTTTTATCTTGGGAGATGAATTGTCCAGGACGTATAAAGGATACATACGGGGCAATATTGTCTTAAGGACAGAGTGCCACACTCGACTCAGCAAGCAAACAAAAGTAGTTTTTCAGTTTTAAGTTTTCTTGTTCATCTTTGTAATTTTCAGATTTCTAGTTAATTTGTAATTTCAATTCTTACATTAGCAGTTGCTTGTAATTCCCGTTTTCTGCAACCTTTGTAATATCCAACAGCTTAAGACAATATCTTGTTTACTACAACTGCTATAACATGGCTGGAAATACAACCGATGTTTCGCTGCTCGCTGCGCCGCCTCTCGAGGCAACGCGTTCTTTGCCTTCCCCACCACCGCGCTCGCTCAAGGCGTAACACCGCCGCCTTCGCCGCCGGCCGCTCGCTATCGTTCAAGGCAATAACACCACTGCCTTCCCGGCTGCTGGAGCTCCACCCTCTTCTTCACACCACCATGATCGCCCTGAAAAATTCATGGGATCAGAATTCAAAAGATGGCAGCAAAAGATGTTGTTTTACTTAACAGTTATGGGCATGGCCCGGTTCCTTACGGAAGATCCTCCACAAGAAATGGACTCTTCGCCTAATGAAACGGGTGAAGGGGGCCTTGGTATCCATGTCATTAATGGCATGAAGATGGTTCGTGACGCATGGAATCATAGCGATTTCATGTGCAAGAACTATCTACTGAACTGATTCGCAGACCCTCTCTACACGGTCTATTCTACCGTTGGCACTGCCAAAGAGTTGTGGGAAAAACTGCAAAAGAAGTACAACGCACAAGATGCGGGTACTAAGAAGTTCATCATTGGGAAATTTCTAAAATTCCAAATGGTGGACAGCAAGACAAGTGATGTCCCAAGTCCAGAATTCCAAATGATTTTACATCACCTGGATTTGGAAGGACTGAAGCCAAACGAGCAGTTTTTGATTGCATCACTGATTGAAAAGTTACCTCCTTCATGGAATGAGTTTATGAGTTACTTGAAACTCAAGACAAAGGAGATGACCTTTGAAGAGCTTGTTATCAAACTGCAAATCCAGGAAGATAATAAGAAGACCTTGCCAAAGGGTAGACAACATGCTGAGGCAAAGGCGAATCTGGCTGAGGCTAAAAGGAACTCAAGCAAGAAGCGGAAGTTCCAGAAAGACGGCAAAGCCCCTGCAGCAGAGATGTTCAGAGGTAATTGTCATCACTGTGGGAAACCTGGTCATAGGATCAAGGAATGCCGCAAGCTCAAGACTGAGCAACAGCAGAAAGCCAAGTCAAAAGGCAAGGCTCAAGCGAACGTCGTCAAGGACACGCTCCTGGATGACATGATCGAGGAATTCTCTGCAGTGGTGCTAGAAGCCAACTTGGTAGAGAATCCAATGCAGTGGTGGGTGGACACAGGTGCTACTAGGCACATCTGTTCCAACAAAGATGCCTTCTCCACGTACACACCGATCGCCGCCGACAAGAAGCTGTTCATGGGCAACAACGCTTCTTCCGACGTGATGGGGGTTGGAAAGGTGGTCCTGAAGATGACTTTCGGCAAGGAACTTACTCTGAAGGAAATGATGCACGTCCCAGAGATTAGAAGAAATTTAATTTCTGGACCTTTATTGGTTAATGCTGGTTTTAGGCTAGTATTTGAATCCAATAAGTTTGTACTCACTAAAAATGGCACATTTGTAGGGAGGGGCTTCGTCTGTGAAGGCCTCTTCAAAGTGAATGCCATGTCTGTATTGCGTCAAGGAAATAAAGTTGAACCTTCTTCTTATTTGCTTGAGTCTTCTAATTTATGGCATCATAGATTAGGACACATAAACTACAAGTCTATTCAAAGGCTGGTAAAGATGGAGTTGTTGCCTTCTATCGACGTAAACCCTCAACATAAGTGTGAGGTGTGCGTAGAGGCAAAACTCACCAAGCTTCATTTTCGATCCGTCGAAAGGAATACCGCCCCTCTAGAACTTATTCACACAGATATATGTGATTTGAAGTTTGCACAAACTAGAGGGGGGAACAAGTACTTTGTGACATTTATAGATGATAACACAAGGTATTGTTACCTTTACTTGTTGAAAAGTAAGGATGAAGCCTTTGAAGCGTTCCGACGTTACAAAGCAGAAGTTGAGAATCAACTTAGCCTACAGATTAAATCCATTCGTAGCGATAGAGGGGGAGAATATGTAGTGCCTTTTGAGGAATACTGTGCCCAAGAAGGCATTATTCATCAAACGACGGCTCCATACTCACCTCAATCAAACGGTGTGGCGGAACGTAAGAACCGCACATTAAAAGAAATGATGAATGCCTTGCTTATCAATTCCTATCTTCCCCAAAATATGTGGGGAGAAGCCGTCCTTACCGCTAATACGATTCTTAACAGAGTCCCACATAAGGGTAAGGACAAAACTCCATATGAATTATGGAAGGGAAAGAAACCCACCTATAAATATTTTAAGGTGTGGGGTTGTCTGGCAAAGGTTGAAGTACCCAAGCCAAAGCAGGTCAAGATTGGGCCTAAGACTGTAGATTGCATATTCATCGGATATGCAAATAACAGTAGTGCTTATCGCTTCTTAGTGCATAAGTCAGATATTCCAGATATCCACCAGGGTACAATAATGGAATCAAGGAATGCACTATTCTTTGAAAATACCTTTCCTAGAAAGGAGAAAGACATAACCTCTCGCAAACGAAGTTATGCACAAAGCTCTCAAGAACTGGGAGTCCTTGACTGCCCGGATCTGAATGGTTCAGATCTAGCGAATCTTGAGGTGGTGAACATCCGGAATCTAGTGTTCCGATTCTCAGAACTTGGAGACTCCGGAGATGGATCTAAGGCGAAGTAAAAGGGCCAGGAAGGATAAATCCTTTGGTCCCGACTTTGTAGCTTACATGGTTAATGATGAACCTAGGACAATTGCTCAGGCATTGTCAACTCCAGAAGCACCGCTCTGGAAAGAAGCTATTGAGAGTGAAATAGGCTCCATTCTGTATAACCATACGTGGGAGTTGGTTGATCTTCCTCCGGGAAATAAACCGTTGGGGTGTAAGTGGATACTCAAACGGAAATACAAGGCAGATGGGTCTATAGACAAGTACAAGGCCAGGTTGGTAGTCAAGGGCTATCGGCAGACAAAAGGCTTTGACTACTTTGATACCTACTCCCCGGTATCCCGGATGACATCCATACGGGTATTTATTGCTATCGCAGCTTTGCGTGACCTTGAGATACACCAGATGGATGTTAAGACAGCCTTCCTAAACGGTGATTTGGAAGAAGAAATTTATATGGACCAACCCGAGGGGTATGTGGTTCAAGGGCAAGAGAAGAAAGTCTGTAGACTTGTCAAATCTCTGTACGGGATGAAACAAGCCCCGAAACAATGGCACGAAAAATTTGATAGTACTCTACTATCGAAAGGGTTCGCCATTAATGAGTGTGATAAATGTGTTTACACGAAAGGTAACTCTGACTCATTTGTCATGATATGCCTGTATGTAGACGACATGTTAATCACAGGAAGCAGTCCTAGGGTAATCCTAGAGACTAAGAACATGTTGAAACAATGCTTCGACATGAAGGATATGGGTATCGCAGATGTCATCTTAGGGATTAAAATCTCTAAGACGTCTGACGGACTGGTCTTATCTCAGTCTCACTACATCGAGGATGTTTTGAGAAAGTTCGAGATGTTAGACAGTTCACCGATAAAGTCACCAATGGATACAAATCAAAAGCTTGATAAAAATCTTGGTGCACCTGTATACCAGGAGCGATATGCACAGGTGATCGGTAGTTTGATGTATATAACAAACTGCACCCGACCCCGATATTGCTTACGCAGTCAATAAGTTGGCTAGGTTCACCCGTAATCCGAGTGATAACCACTGGAAGGCGTTGAATCGGGTATTACAATACCGAAATACACGTTAAATTACGGGTTACACTATTCGAGATATCCAGGCTGTACTAGAGGGGTACAGTGATGCAAACTGGAGATCTGATATAGAGAACACCAAGTCCACCAGTGGGTATGTATTTATAATTGGTGGTGGGGCTGTGTCTTGGAAATCCTCTAAGCAAACTTGCATCGCCCGATCCACAATGGAATCGGAGTTTATCGCTTTAGACAAAGCAGGAGAAGAAGCTGAGTGGCTTCATGACTTCTTAGAGGATGTTCCGTGTTGGAACAAACCCGTACCTTCGGTAATGATCCACTGCGACAGTCAGTCGGCTCTAGGAAGGGCACGGAATGCTATGTACAACGGCAAGTCTCGTCATATTCGACGGAGGCATAAGACCGTTAGGCAACTGATCACCACGGGTATAATATCCATTGATTACATTAAATCAAAGGATAATATAGCAGACCCATTGACAAAGGGCTTACCCAAAGATCAGATGACTTGCCTGTCTAGGGGAATGGGCTTAAAACCCAAAATATAAGGACTAATACAGCGGTAACCCAACCTTACTAACTGGAGATCCCAGTAATTTGGTTCAATGGGAAAACTAAGTTGTAAAGGTTCAGTTGATCGCTTCGGTGGAAGTATGAGCACTTCAGATAGTGATTTCTGAAAAGAAACACCAAATCTAAAGCCGTTCCCGCGATAGATTTTAAGTGCTATCTGCAGTGTGGGTAAAGGTTAAGTTTTTAAAACCTATAATGCTCCTCAACAGTTGAGGTTAGGTTTTGGGAAACTTTTAATGGTTCCTAACACTTGTGAAGTGGGGTATAGCAGGATACCTTGTAGGAGACCACCTATTTAAGTGCGAGGACGGGGCGCCTCAAAATGAACGCACTTAAGAATCCAAGACGTTGTCTATGGCCAAAACGGACAAAACATTACGAAGAAGAGAGTAAGGGAATTTGTTGTGTTGGTACCATTGACTGGGCTTACACTAAACACTGACGGTTCAAGACATCACGTTCACCGCGCAGTAAGTAAGTCCGATGGTATTCAACTATGAAAGGTTCAAAGCTGATGCTACCTCTCCTTATGCAACATCGGTCCGCTGAAATATTGCTGGAAATGAAAAAGGCACCATGTGAGTGCGCCAAAATCTCTTTCAAGAGGGGATTGTTGGAAATTTGCCTTTGGCGGGAGTTGCGACCGACCAACTTTAACGGCTTAAACACTAGTGTTACGTATGTTGGAGAATCCGGTTCTTCACACATGCATGATCTACTAAGTACGTAGATAATCGTAGGGCCAAGAATCGTCAAATTTCATTGAGAAATGAAAGAGATATTGATTCACGAAGTGAGGTGTTTGAAGCATGGAAAGTGTGGTGTTGTGTTCAATTCTCCCTCGTCGGTAGAGGAAGAAAGAATTGTTGTGTATATAAGACTCGAAATTGGTTTGGGGTTTGGGACCCCAAGGGGTATCCCATGTGTTTAAAGGAGGGAGGACCTAGATGTGCTTCGGTTCAAGCAAAGACCACACGCGCCGCCGCCGCCCGCCCGTCCGGTTCGGTTCCGGTTCCGGGTTTCGGGTTCCGGGTTCTCGGGTTCTCGGGTTCACGGGTCGTGGGCTGTGGGCTGTGGGCCTTCTGATATTATCTTTTTGGGCCAGAAAACTTTGCCAGAAGTACAGTTTGATCCCAGAAGTTTCAGAAGTACAGTTTGGACCAGAATTCTTTCAGATGTACAGTTTGGTCCCTGAAGTTTTCCGAAAGTCAGAATTTCGACGGTCAGAACAGAAACGCCAAGCACTCAATTCAGCCATTTATTTTGGCTGAATTACTCCTCCTATAATGGCCAAATCCGTTGGTCTTTTCACCATTTATTTTGGTGACTTTACTACCTCCATAATGACCATTATTTGGCCAATAATGGCTGTTATGGAGTCAGTTAAACAGCCCTCCCTCACCTATATAAACACCCCTTACACCATTGTTGGGAGAAGCACAGAAAATATACTTGCAATATACACGAAAATACACAAGCAAAACAGTTTCTTCCTACACCTTCCTTGCATCATTTCTTGCTCAATATTCTTCAAGGTAGCTCTTGAGTTTCCTTTGCTCAAGTGTTCCATTGCTGTTTTATCTTGGGAGATGAATTGTCCAGGACGTATAAAGGATACATACGGGGCAATATTGTCTTAAGGACAGAGTGCCACACTCGACTCAGCAAGCAAACAAAAGCAGTTTTTCAGTTTTAAGTTTTCTTGTTCATCTTTGTAATTTTCAGATTTCTAGTTAATTTGTAATTTCAATTCTTACATTAGCAGTTGCTTGTAATTCCCGTTTCCTGCAACCTTTGTAATATCCAACAATAATTAGGAACTACACGGATGGAAACTTAGTGGCATCTCTATTGGCCAACAAGCTTGGAGTTACTCAGGTTCCACTTCTGATCATTTATCTTAAAACTTTTGCTGCATTATTTTAAACAGAAAAAATCTTATAAGATAATAAAATTTTAGGGTACCATTGCTCATGCATTAGAGAAAACAAAGTATGAAGATTCTGATGTCAAATTGAAGCACTTTGTTACCAAGTATCACTTTCTTGCGAATTTACTGATGATTTATTGGTAATGAGTGTTGCTGATTTTATCATTATGAGCACAAATCAAGAAATTGTTGGAAGGTTAGCATATTTCTCTCTGTATTTTTAGGCAAATAATGATTATACTGCAGTGGCAAACACTAAAAAGCCATCACGTTGTTACTTGAAAAGTAGTCAGCGTTCAGTATGCTACTTGTTCATTTAAGAATTTTTTATCCTGCTTCAGAAAGAAAAAAATTGACAACATACACAAGACATTTACCATGCTGGTGTAATGAAAGAAATAATCCTCTTGATTATTTTCATTAATTAAAAGACTATATATACAAGTTACATATTTTTCATAATAGGAGAATCCTATTCCTATTCTACTCCTAAAATCTTATTCTACCATAATATACAGTTTAGACCCATCTTTCACTGCTTCAGAAACATTTAATCTTATCTTTTCTGTACTCTTCCAAGGTGTAAAACAAATTTCCCCCTTGAATAATATTCCCCCAGAATAAATACTTTCATGTGTTTGAACCCCTCCAACTTTATAGTACTCATCTGATATTATATATTTGGAGCCTGACATAGAGATATATGTTTTTCACATAATTAGCAGGCTGTAACAAACAATGCAATTTTGATTGTCTCAATTGCAGCTATGTGAAGACAAAGCTACTGAAGAGAACAAAGGAAATACAAATGGGATACTTAAGGCCCACAAAACTTCAGAAGTGTCTGCTGGCTCTAAAAAGGAAAGATCATATGCTGCTTAGATTAATGGGGAGGTGAAGCTTACAAAAAATGGATCCGTGACAAAATCAGGAGATGATGTGAATGGTGTTAAACCAGCCATGTATCAAAAGAGAAACCTGTAGCTTCAGCCGTTTAATGTGTTTAACGTATTATCATAATACATACATTCAATTTTTTAAGTTCATTGCTAGGATGCACCTTTGAGCAATTTGCTTTATCTGTTAATGTAGTACATGATATATATATATTTTGGAAGTTCATAGCAATTGTACGCATTTGATTTCCTTTTTGTTATTTGTTAGTTGAAGTAGAACTTGGGGTTGTCATACGTTACCAATGATCTCAAAGTATATGATAATAATAAATATGTCGGGTAATAAATGTGATTACTGGAATAATAAAATTGTAATTTTATAAAAGGTAGCACTTTACAGTAGTTCTTGCAGAAGCCACACATGAAAAGTGTGGCCTTTAAGGACCCAAAGGAAACACTTTTAAGTGTTGCTGTAGGACGTAGAAAGTGTTGGTGTAAGGGGTGTGCAAAAGCGTGGCCTTTGTATGTTATAGGCCACACTTTTGAAGCGTGGTTTTTAAAGTAACGCTTGAATAGCGTCCAGATCAGATGAGATTCCATTTTAGAGGTTCGGGTTTTTCCGAGGTTTTCTGCTTAGGATAGTCCGGGGTCGGTAAGTCCTCAACGAACGCAGGCAATTATACCCAAGGAAAGGCCTTTGTTGTAGGAAGAGTCGGGTGCTCTGTGGGAGTTCCATAACATGGATCCGTTTCTCAACAGATCTACTTTTAGTGATTTTGTTCATCTTCTTCCATGGATTCAAAGAAGATAATAAATACCGAAGAAATCTTGATACAAGATTTTGAAAAATCTATTGATAATTGGAAAATACCGAGAGTAAATCGAGATCAGATTTACAAAAATTCCAAATACCAGTTATTCAAAACCGATTTCACAATCAAAACAGAGGAAAGAGATATCCAATTATCTCAACCTTTTGAAACAATCCAATTACTTTCTCAAAATTCTATGAAGAGACACAGAGAAAGAAATTATAAATACATCCATATTTGATTAGTCCAAGTAGGGATAAAACCCCTCATGAAGGAAGGATTAAACACCTCAATCCTTGCCATCTTACGTGATGCCAGATTCACAAATTTCGAAGATTTCCTATTGAGTTCTGTTGAGTCTAGTCTCTGCATAGGACCAATATCGTTTGACTGTTACCCAAATTTCTCAGTTTCTTTAAACGACAAAAATATCCAAAAATCCCTAGTCTTACAAATCAAGACTCACAATTACCAAATGCTTGAAGGATTGATTCCTGTAGCTATAATTTATAGAATCCATTACAAAGCTATGACTTCAGCTTTTGCTACAAAAGTCAGATACCATAGTAAAAAATGTGAAACCCTTCTTTTACAAACTGATTTTCTAGATCTAACACCGTTATACCGAGACCTATTAGATGGAAGGATATTACCCTACCAGACGAATGGATCTTAGAATGTGTTGTTAAACTTGAACCTCTAGAGACTTCCCAATCAAATACCCGTCTCAGAGAAATAACCCAATACCAGGATGGTAGAGTCAATCTATCATTCCATAGAAAATCTACGAGTAGTAGATACGATGATTCCAGTTCCGTAGAAACTGTTGACTTCGGAAGAGTCTCTCAAATTCCTTCAGTCATAAATACTCCATACGAAACAAAACCCAGACATTCTATGTCAGATTTACCCAATCTACGAAACGTAGACTACTCCAACGAAATGCCGAGACCCGTTTATGAAAATTCCACTGTTAGAGAAAAGATAGAGGACCAGGAACCTACTAGTCCGACTTTTTCCTCGATTACAGAAAACATAGTAAACGAAATTGGTGTTTTACAAAAAGATTTCAAAGTAGACAAAAAATTCCTACAAAATGATTTTTATGAAAAATACAACCTAGAAAAACGAATTTGATTCTTCAAAACCTTTTCAAAATCTAGGACACAAATACAGGAAAAATTCTACGAGTTTGTTAATGAACATAGGATAAATATCATTTTCTTTGACTGGTTCGATTATTATTCCTCCCAAAATTCCATTAATTACCCATTTTCTAAAATGGTAAATCCCGTTACGACTAGGAACAAAACACCGGAGTAGAAAACCCTAGCTGATTCTAGGAAAGTTCAGTCCAACCACCCTCATCTACAAGGGATTAAGATTAACATTCATGGTTGCACTGTAGACGCAATTCCTCTTAAGAATCCTGCAGAGGATGAAAAAACAAATACCAAGAATATCCTCGCCCAAAACAATTTTACCAATATCAGTTTGAATACCCTAGGAGAACAACTCGACATGGTAGAAAAACACATAAAACCAACCCTTTAGTCACCATTGATTCCCCAGGAACGACTAAGGATAAGAAAAGCCAAAGCCCAATCTTTAAACCCTTTCAGGTGTCCAAAGATAGTGTCAAGAATATCCAGCAAAATAAATCTGAATTTATTCAGGCTATCCAAGATCAATTGAGTAGAATTGGGACGTCCAACAGTTCTAATACTGAATACGATCCTGATACTCCACAATCTTCCAACAAAATCACTACTCTTGTCAATGATTCCGACGACAGTGATACTCTAGAACAAATCCAAAACAAAAAACCCTTTGTTAACCATATGGATTGGCAAAAACCAATACAACAGGTCCAACAACAACAATTACAAGTTATTCCTGCCCCAGATCTAGGAATAGTCAAACACCTTGCTCAACCCCATTTCAATGCCTCTTCCATTTATGATTGAAACATAGATGGGATGACCGAATATAATATTCTCAGTTTTCTTCAACAAATAACCATGGCTGCAAATGCCTACAAAACCCAGAATGGTATGCAAGACAAGACCATTGCAGAACTGCTCATCGCAGGATTCTCTAGTCAATTGAAAGGTTGGTAGGATAATTATCTCGCTAATCAATAAAAGGAAGATATCCTCAATTCCATCAAAACTGATGAATAAGGAATATCAATCCTCGATGAACAAGGTGAACCCCTACAAGATGTCATAGCAACCTTGATTCTCACAATCTCTTTAAATTTCATAGGAGATTCTTCTCATTTAAAAGACAAAAATGCCGAGTTACTTTCCAACCTCAAATGCAAGAAACTCAGTGATTTCCAATGGTACAAAAATACCTTCTTAACAAGAGTTATGCTCAGGGAAGATTCCAACCAGCCATTTTGGAAAGAGAAATTTCTGGCCGGATTACCTACCCTTTTAGAAGAAAAGGTTAGGAACAAAATCAAAGAAAATTGTGGTAAACAGATTATACCCTACAGTGAGTTTACATACAGACAGCTTGTCAGTATAACTCAACAGGAAGGTCTAAGATCTATCTAGACCTGAAATTACAAAAACACCTCAAACTGGAGCTAAAGAGAACTAAGTGCGAACTTGGAACCTTTTGCAAACAGTTTGATACGAATTTCTCAAAACCCTCTTCTAGTTGTACAGAAAACTGTAACAAGACTCATAAATCCCTTAAGAGTACTTCAAGAGGTTACAAACGGAGAGATTCCAGCAAAACCAATGAAAAGTATTACAAAAACCCATACAAAATACTCATCATTCTAGAAAACCAAATACCAAAAAAGCTGATTCCAAATACAAGGACATTACGTGTTACAAATGTCACAAAAAAGGTCATACATCAAAATACTGCTAGATGAATAAAAAAATTAAAAGAATTAAAGCTCGACGATGACGTCACCCAAAAAATCTCTAATATTCTCATTGATTCCTCCGATTCAAATGTCGAGTCAGAACCTGACTACTTTTCTCTGTCTTCTGAAGACAACAAAGCCCTTCAAATAGATGAATTGCTTACAACCAGATCTTCTGAATATTCTGATAAGGGTAAGGGGAAACTTGTTTGTATTCTAACTAAGGATCAAGAATTCATGTTAGATATGGTTCAACACATAGATGTCGAACACCAAAAAGATTATTTGAATAAACTTCTCAAATCTTTTACTGACGAGAAAAAAGATTTCAAAAATTCAATTTTGCCAAACACCTCCAAAAATACCTACGATTTCACAAAAATCCTGAAAAAGGGTAAAAGGATGAAATAATCCAAAGAAACCCCGGTTCTAGAACTCCAAAGGGGGGTGAAAAAAATCAAGGTAGAGATCAAGGCTCTACGAGAAAAACAAGAACAAGACTCTCTTCTACTAAAAACAGTCATGAAAAGGTCCCACAGGAATTCCGACTCTGAAAATCCAGAAGAACCTCCTGACAACCCTTTTCTTGAAGAGGTCCCACAGGAATTCCTTGCTGTCTTAAGACAGATCACGTCCAAAAAATACCTTATTCAGATAACCCTTAAATTCTCAGGCAATTTTAGAATTACTACTATTGCTTTTTTGACACTGGTGCTGACCTGAATTGCATAAAAATAGGTCTAATTCCTAATAGTTTTCATGAAAATACCCAGGAAACTCTAGTGACGGCTAATAACACAAAGCTAGAAATCAATTCCCAAACCAGTGCGTCCGTTATTATTAATGGAATTTCTATAGCGACATCGTTTGTCTTAGTAAAAGACATTCACAACTCCGTTATCTTAGGAACACCATTTATAAATATTATCACTACTTATAAGGTAGATAATGATTTCATCTCTTTTAATTCCAATAATAAGGATTTAAAATTCCCTTTTCTAACAAAACCAAAAGCTAGCAACCTCAATCTGATTAAAACTTATTCTTGTCATCTAGGCTAATTAAGGAATAGTTTTTTAGATCAGAATTCTGAGTCTCCTAGGAACCCAAATATATGTTCCATCAAATTAATTGATTCCTTTGCATATACAAAAATTTTGAAGCATAATTTACAATATCAAAAACATTTTCAAAACATTGCATTAAAAAATACTTTCTGCATATTTCAATTATCTTTTAATTTTTCAATACCTTATATCCCGATTCCTTCCGTATATGTTATCCCCTTTAGATCATCGGCCTAAGTTTGGTATCAGAGCCATAAAGGGTAGAGATAGATAGAATATCATCCAGATCAGATGAGATTCCATTTTAGAGGTTCGGGTTCTTTCGAGGTTTTGTGCTTAGGATAGTCTGGGGTCGGTAAGTCCTCAACGAACGCAGGTAGTTATACCCAAGGAAAGCCTTTGATTGTAGGAAGAGTGCGGGTGCTCTGTGGGAGTTCCATAACATGGATCTGTTTCTCAACAGATCTACTTCTAGTGATTTTGGTTCATCTTCTTCCATGGATTCAAAGAAGATATAATAAATACCGAAGAAATCTTGATACAAGATTTTTGAAAAATCTATTGATAATTGGAAAATACCTAGAGTAAATCGAGATCAGATTTACAAAAATTCCAAATACTAGTTATTCAAAATCGATTTCACAATCAAAACAGAGGAAAGAGATATCCAATTATCTCAACCTTTTGAAACAATCCAATTACTTTCTCAAAATTCTATGAAGAGACACAGAGAAAGAAATTATAAATACATCCATATTTGATTAGTCCAAGTAGGGATAAAACCCCTCACGAAGGAATGATTAAACACCTCAATCCTTGCCATCTTACGTGATGCCAGATTCACAAATTTCAAAGATTCCCTATTTAGTTCTGTTGAGTCTATTCTCTGCACATGACCAATATCTTTTGACTGTTACCCAAATTTCTCAGTTTCTTTAAATGACAAAAATATCCAAAATTCCCTAGTCTTACAAATAAAGACTCACAATTACCAAATGCTTGAAGCATTGATTCCTATAGCTATAATTTATAGAATCCATTACAAAGCTATGACTTCAGCTTTTGCTACAAAAGTCAGATACCATAGTAAAAAATGCGAAACCCTTTTTTTACAAACTGATCTTTCTAGATCTAACACCGTTATACCGAGACCTATTAGATGGAAGGATATTACCCTACCAGACGAATGGATCTTAGAATGTGTTGTTAAACTTGAACCTCTAGAGACTTCCCAATCAAATACCCGTCTCAGAGAAATAACCCAATACCAGGATGGTAGAGTCAATCTATCGTTCCATAGAAAATCTACGAGTAGTAGATACGATGATTCCAGTTCCGTAGAAACTGTTGACTTCGGAAGAGTATCTCAAATTCCTTTAGTCATAAATACTCCATACGAAACAAAACCCAGACATTCTATGTCAGATTTACTCAAT
This sequence comes from Anisodus tanguticus, assembly GCA_034509755.1. Lineage (NCBI taxonomy): Eukaryota > Viridiplantae > Streptophyta > Magnoliopsida > Solanales > Solanaceae > Anisodus > Anisodus tanguticus. Next base: position 17,606,964 of record CM067551.1, on the reverse strand, counting down.
CTACGAAACGTAGACTACTCCAATGAAATACCGAGACTCGTTTATGAAAATTCCACTGTTAGAGAAAAGATAGAGGACCAGGAACCTATTACTACGACTTTTTCCTCGATTATAGAAAACATAGTAAACGAAATTGATGTTTTAGAAAAAGACTTCAAAGTAGACAAAAAATTCCTACAAAAAGATTTTTATGAAAAATGAATTTGGTTCTTCAAAACCTTTTCAAAAACTAGGACGCAAATACATGAAAAAATCTACGAGTTTGTTAATGAACATAGGATAAACATCCTTTTCTTTGACTGGTTCGATTATTAGTCCTCCCAAAATTCCATTAATTATCCATTTTTCAGTACGGTAAATCTCGTTACGACTAGGAAAGTCCAGTCCGGCCACATAAAAGACTAAGAATACAAATTTAAAGAACCCCTTTCAAGTATCAAAAGATGCTGCCAAAAACACCCAACATAATAAGTCTGAAATTATTCAGGCTATTCAAGACCATTTGGGTAGAATTGAAACTTCCAATAGTTCTAAAACCATTGTTCCTAATACCCCACAATCATCCAAAAAAATCACAACTCTGACAAATGACTCCAATAACAATGATTCTTTAAAACAATTACAAGTCACTACTAATCCCAAAAGGAGTGTTTCCAGATACAAGCATATAACGTGCTACAAATGCTGCAGAAAGGGTCACACTTCGAGATTCTGTAAAAGGAATAAAAAATTACAAAAACCATGTTTGAGTTTGAATGAAGAAATAATCCAAAAAATATCCGATCCTCTTATAAATTCCTCTGATTCAGACTTTGTTGATTAAGCTCTTCTGATTCAAGCTCCACTGATTCAGCCACCAAAGCAGAATCTTACTATTTTTCTCTGTCTTCAGATGCTAAAAAACCCCTTCAAATAGATGAGTTAGTCACAACTAATTCATTCGAAAATCTTGATGATCATAAAAGAATTCACGTATGTGTATTAACCAATGATCAAGAAAAAGAAAAAAAATTCTAGCCTAGAAATTCCAGTACAAAAACTTCAAAAGGAGATTAAACAAGTAAAAACGGATATAAAAGAATTGAAAGAAAAACAAAAATGAGATTCTTTATTAATAAAAGAAATCCTTTCAAAACTACACCACAAAACTCGGATTCTCATAACTCGAAAGAATCCAATACAGAGAAGATCCCAAAAGATTTTCTAAGTATCTTGCGGAAATCACGTCAAAAAGATACCTAATAAAAATAACCCTTCAATTCTCAGGCGACTTTAGAATTCAGACTATTGCACTTTTTGACATTGGTGCTGATTTAAATCTGATAAAAACTGGTATAGTACCAGAAAAATTTAGAGAGAAAACTCGTGAGAAATTAGCAGCCGCTAACAGCACGAAAATCAAAATTGATTCCAAGACCAGTGCGTCAATAGAAAATGATGGAGTCTCTATAGAAACATCGTTTGTCTTAACAAATGATATACACAGTTCTGTCATCTTAGGAACACCATTCATGAATCTTATCACCCCTTATAAGGTAGATAGTGATTTCGTATCTTTTAAATTCAATAAAAAGAATTTGAATTTCCGTTTTATAACAAAACCAAAAACAAGAAGTCTCAACCTAATGAGAGCTTGTTCAATACACGAAGATGGTATAAATGCTAAAATCCAAGGAAAATCTTACCATCTAAAAGATCTAAAAAGGGATTTTTCTTTTGAAAGATTAAAAACCCAATTAGAATCACCTGATGTTAAAAACAATATTTCTAAACTCCAAAAATCTTTTGAAACCGAAATATATTCTGAAATTCCTAATGCTTTCTGGAGTAGAAAGCAACATATCGTAGATCTTCCTTGCGAAAAACAAATCCCAACAAAAGCAAGACCTATCCAAATGAATAGTGAACTTGAACAACACTGCAGAAAAGAAATTCAAGATCTTAAAAATAAAAAATTAATTTCTAAATCTAGATCCCCTTGGAGTTGTGAGGCATTCTATGTAAGCAAAAATTCTGAAATAGAAAGAGGAACTCCTAGATTAGTAATTAATTACAAACCTTTAAAGACTGTCCTAAAATGGATTAGATACCCAATTCCAAACAAAAAAGATTTACTACAGAAATTACATTCTGCCTTGATATTTTCAAAATTTGATATGAAGTCCGGTTTTTGGCAAATCCAAATTTCTGCAAAAGATCGTTACAAAACCGCCTTTACGGTCCCCTTTGGAAAATACGAGTGGAATGTAATGCCCTTTGGTCTAAAAAATGCCCATTCTGAATTCCAGCGAATCATGAATGACATCTTCAATGATTATTCCAAATTCTGCATTGTTTATATTGATGATGTCTTAATCTTCTCGAATTCTTTGGAGGAACATTTCAAACACCTCAAAACTTTCTTCTATGTTACAAAGAAGAATGGTTTGGTAATTTCCAAATAAAAAATGAGCCTTTTTTAGACAAAGATTAGATTTCTAGGACATTATATATCCCAGGGGAAAATAACCCCTATAGAAAGGTCCTTAGAATTCGCTAATAAATTCCCTGACAAAATCCTTGATAAAACCCAATTGCAGAGATTCCTACGAAGCCTAAACTATGTTTTAGATTTCTGTCCTGAGATTAATAAAATGGCGAAACCACTCCATGACAGACTTAAGAAAAACCCTGCTTCATGGACTAGTAACCATACTGCTTGTGTCCAGAATATTAAAAAGAAAGTGCTAGAAATCTCGTGTCTTCATTTAGCAGACCCTCAGCTACCTAAGGTCGTAGAAACATACACCTCTGACTTAGGTTATGGAGGGATCCTGAAACAAAATTCGGGGGGGGGGGGGGAGAGTGTACGATCCAAAGATACTTTACGCCCACTGGAATGATACCCAGAAAAATTATTCCACTATTAAAAAAGAAATTTTGAGCATCGTCTTATGCATACAAAAATTTCAAAGTGATTTAATAAATCAAATTTTTTTACTCAGAATTGATCGCAAAAGTGCTAGAGAAGTTTTACAAAAAGATGTTCAAAACCTTGCATCAAAACAGATTTTTGCACGATGGCAAGCGATTCTTAGCATTTTTTATTTTGATATTGAATACATTAAAGGAGAAACAAATTCTATTCCAGATTTCTTAACATGTGAATTCCTTCAAAATAGAGAGAAAACCCCAGAAAATCCACCAAGAGAGAATACCTAAACACCTCTCAAAATTCCCAAAACTACAAAGGCGAGATTCATAGATAGAAGATCACCCGGAAGGAAAACACACTCAGAATTTTATAAAATTAGAGAAAGAATTTTCAAAACCCTTTCTCAAAACCATTTTTCGAAAAAAACTATTTTCAAAAACCATTAAATCCAAACTTGTGATATCACAAGTCCTCAGAAAAACAGTTTGCAAAACTTTCAAATAAAATACCCCATTTTTATTCAATTTGATTACTAACAAGTTTGGTTCAATTCCTTTTTCATTCAAAATACCAAGCAAAGCCACACTTTGGCTTTTCCATTTTGATACCGCATGTAATCCATTACAATTTTCAACATGGTGGAATTCATGGTGTAAGCAATTTGGATCCACCCTAGACATACAAAAACCAGAAGTCACTAAATCTTTTAGCCTCTTCAAATCCCAGTTCAAACCCCCTGAGGAAGAAAAAAGATTTGTGCCCCTACACCCTTTTCACACAAAATTCCACTTATCATGGGTATTTACATGGTTCGTAGATTATTTGGACAATAAAATCCCTACAATCCGAAGAAGATTCAAAATCCGATGGTGGGACAGCTTTAAAAAACCAAAAAGTCTCGCACCACAAAAAGTCCAGGAATGGTTAGATACCCAAAAACCCATTCTGTTACAGGCGCCTCCACAAACACCACCGGCACCATTACAAACACCGGAGCACACCCAGTTCCTTTCAAGGAAATCCCAGATGGCCTCAATGCTTGCCGCGACCAAAAATCCAGAAGAAATGCAAGCCATAATTCTGAAATTTGCACCGTCTTCATCAAAACAAGGTTCTTCATCAGAGGAAGAAGAACCAGAGATTGATATTAAAGACAGTCCGGTTTTTGGTAACAGTGGATTCTGAAGAAAGTTTTCAAAATAATTCAAAATGCCCGGAGTAGAGTTCAGACAAAATTCTGACAAAAGAAAGTGCTAGAAAAAGCTACTTTCAAAAGCAAAAGCAAAAGCAAAGATTCCAACAATAATTCAAGAAAATGCCAAAAGGATTAATAGTCATTCTCCACTCGGATGAATAGTTATTCTCCACTTAGATGAATAGTTAGATTCCTTTTTAATTACCAAAATGACATGTAAAACTCCTATAAAAGGAGACTCTCTCTCCCTTAGTTAGATAAGTTCATTTTTTGGAAAGTTTATCTTTCTAAACTAGAGAGAAGTGAGAGCTCTAAAGAAATTGCCCTTTAGGTTAGATTAAATTCCCAATATCCCCTCAAATACCCATATGATTTAGTGCGTTTGATTCATATCATATGACTCATATCATATGATCCAAAATACCTTAGAAATTCCAAAGGTATATCTCCTTGATAAAATACTTTGTAAATTCCAATTTATTTTTAAATGAATATGATTATGGACGGTACTACCTCCTAATCTTTTAAATAATTCATGCTTTTAAATTCTTTAAATTCATGCATTAAATACTTTCCTGGTTTTACCGCTTATTTGATTTAAATTCCTACATAACCTTTGATTTATGGTTTTTATGTGTTTTTCTACCCTGTCGAGTTATTTTCCTAGGGTAGTATTTGTTTTTTCATCCTCTGCAGGATTCTTAAGAGAAATTGCGTCTACAGGGCAGCCATGAATGTTAAGCTTAATCCCTTGTAGAGGAGGGTAGTTGGACTGGACTTTCCTAGAATCAGCTAGAGTTTTCCACTCCGGTGTTTTGTTCCTAGTCGTAACGGGATTTACCGTTTTATAAAAGGGGTAATAAATGGAATTTTGGGAGGAATAATAATCGAACCAGTCAAAGAAAAAGATGTTTATCCTATGTTCATTAACAAACTCGTAGAATTTTTCCTGTATTTGTGTCCTAGTTTTTGAAAAGGTTTTGAAGAACCAAATTTATTTTTCTAGGTTGTATTTTTCATAAAAATTATTTTGTATGAATTTTTTGTCTACTTTGAAATCTTTTTGTAAAATACCAATTTCGTTTACTATATTTTCTGTAATTGAGGAAAAAGTCGGACTAGTAGGTTCCTGGTCCTCTATCTTTTCTCTAACAGTGGAATTTTCATAAACGAGTCTCGGTATTTCGTTGGAGTAGTCTACGTTTCGTAGATTGGGTAAATCTGACGTAGAACGTCTCGGTTTAGTTTTGTAAGGAGTATTTATGACTGAGGGAATCTGTGAGACTCTTCCTAAGTCAAGAGTTTCTACAGAACTGGAATCATCGTATCTACTACTCGTAGATTTTCTATGGAACGATAGACTAACTCTACCATCCTGGTATTGGGTTATTTCTCTGAAACGGGTATTTGGTTGGGAAGTCTCTAGAGGTTCAGGTTTAACAACACCTTCTAAGATCCATTCGTCTGGTAGGGTAATATCCTTCCATCTAATAGGTCTCGGTATAACGGTGTTAGATCTGGAAAGATCAGTTTATAAAAGAAGGGTTTCACCTTTTTTACTATAGTATCTGACTTTTGTAGCAAAAGTTGAAGTCATAGGTTTGTAATGGATTCTATAAATTATAGCTACAGGAATCGATTCTTCAAGCATTTGGTAATTGTGAGTCTTGAATTTTTCAGCAAATTTGTTTTAGACATTCGAACTATGATTTTTTCCAATTGAACACATGATAAAATGTTCATATTAGACACTTTCGATTAAAATTTTAGAAGAAATTTTGCGCATATTCTCCAGCATCTATTAGGTAGTTAAGTTAACCACATAAGATATTTCATCTCCTTGATTATACACATCAACCTCAACAATAAAACACTTGGATTTTACGGCTTATTGATGCAAATGGAGATGACATATTTTAAGTGGTTAACTTATCTACATAATGGGCACTTGAGAACACGCGTAATTTTTTTTCTTTTAAATTTGAATCGAAAATATCTAATAGGAATAATTTATCATATGTTAAGGTGCTCAATTAGAACAAGTCGTAATTCGAGTGGTTAAATGAAATTTGGTGGCAAATTTAAAATGTTGTCAATGTATTAAGCCAAAGTTTTAATGCTAATTTATGTTATCATAATTAGAAACGTAATAGAAAAATGAAAGTTAAAACACTCTGTCCAAGCAAAAATTGTTGGTCCTAAGGATCAAAAGACATAGTATACGATGGGCTTTGGACGATGAACCTCGGACTCAATGGACACTTAGATCTGTTTTCTATGGAACCTGCTTTATAGTTTATATATCCTAATTGAAGCTCCAAATATTTGCGATTTGGATATACAGAGGATTCTTATTGAAAATCCTTCACTTGTAAACTCTTTAAATATATGACATCTCTTAACCACAATCAGCTAATATTTAAGGCAATATATATGAAATAACCCATCACAAATACTATCGCCGGAAACATCTTTAAAAGGGCAATTCGCACGATTGTCCCTATTTTAGGGTGGTTTTTAATTTTTGCCCTTTTGCCTAAAATAATGTCTGAAAATACTTCTGAGGTTGTGGGTTCGAATCTTAATAGAGTCAAAAAGAAAAAGAAAAATTAGCAAGGCAAGGTTTATAGAAAGTATGTCTATTCCGCCAAAGTTGTATAGAGATTATACCTTAAAGGGCATAGTTTCTATGTAACTGTGCCCAAAGACAAAGTTTTGTTGAAAAATTAAGATTATGCCTTGTCCGGCTAGTTATATAGAAACTGAAAGTATCTATGTCCTAGAGACAATCATTATTAGGGACAAATGTACTTGAACACATTCGTATTATTAATAAGATTAATATTTATGGCATTTTGCGATTATTGAATTATTATTTGATTGTTTGTAATTATTCATTAATGTGCATCCTTTGAGCTTACGTTGTCATTGATAGAGTGAGATATTGATGATAGAGCGTAACTCTAAAATAGCCTCGACTAATGATCATCGAGAATGGGATATCGATGATATGTTATAAGTCGATATGTGGTCTGCATCACATTCTTAGAGAATGTAGTATGTCTCACCTGCTACTAGTAATGGTTACTAGTGATGGACACATGAATATTTTTGGAAAGTATTGGTATACCCTGCTGATAAACTATTTGTTATACATGTCTAAAGTGTTATCAGCGTATGCGAGATGAAAGTCCTTTGACATGAGGTCAATACGCACCTTGTTTACAGAGTAAAGTACTTCGACCATGTCCTAAGCTTAAATTCCTTATAGGATAAGACAAGGCTTGTGTTGAGTACATTATGATGTAAATTAAGGTGGTAATTGAGTCAAGAATAGGATTCATTCCTCGATTGGATATTCGAGAGAGCACTCAACTTCTTAGTGATATTAGGTCGACCAAGTCATTGGCCAATGCAAGAGACATATTTTGAATAAGGTCTAGTTGTCGACTAATATAGATGAAATAAAGTGATCAAGCCATTTGGATAGACACATGACAAATCCTAAGCTTGATCGAGTATGTCGCGAATGAAAGGAATTTCTCATCTCACATAAAGGTTATGTTTGTTGGATTCATGTAAACGTACTTCACATATTGAGTTCGTCATACGGCGCAGTCTAGGAGTTCCGTAGGGACCTTAATTGGATTAATGTCGATATGTGAAGGCCTATAGGGTCACACTATGTCGATTGTCTTTTCGGTCTAAGGGTGTATTGAGAGAATATTAAATATTCGATTTGGAATCGAGATATTTAAATTTGATAATAACTATGGGATAATTTCTATTGGATGAAAATTATTTAATTAAATCAAAATTAGATTTTGGATTTAATGTGCTGAATATATATATTAAACGAAAACGGGAAACGAGATTTTATGTAGGGCGCGCGGCGCCGACCCGGCAGTGGGCCTAGTCAGACTGGTCCACTGCACCTCAATTTTTGGGCCCAGTCATACTGGTCCACTACACCTCAGTTTTTGGGCCAGGCTTGGAGCCCAACCCTAATCTGATTTATTGCCCTAATCTCAATTATAAATACAACACTCTCCTTTGTTAATTAATACAAGAATTACACTAATTTTCATAATCAATTATAGACTTAGAGTCTAGGATAAAACTCTCTCAAACCTCTGCCAAGATTTCCTGGCTGTCTTGACAGAGGAGTATACCGTAGCATAGTGCTTGCAGTCGAAGGGATAGTCGCGTGTAATCCCTAAGTAAAGACTCCAGATAATACAACCTGTAAGTGTTCATGCATTATGTAACAAGTTTTTGATTGACATATAACCATACCAGAAGTAATATGTTGGGGTAAATAAGAACAAAATTTAAACTTTCGCTGTGCCTTACTTATATGTTTTGAACCCAACAAAATCCTACAGAAACTATGCTCCAAGGGTCATAGTCTCTATATAACTCTGGTCGAATAGACACAATTTCTATGAAAATTTTGCCTTGCGATTTTTTTTGCCTCTGCTGGGATTCGAACCCAGAATCTCTGATTTAGTAGATTCGCGAATAAAAGGTACTTTGACCCAATAAATTTTCATTAAATGAGAAGTAGGGGCAAAAAATTAAAGAAGATTGATTTCAGGGCAAAAATTAAAGAAGATTGATTTCAGGACAAAAATTAAAAAACAGTCCATAGGAAGGGAATCCGCCCAAAAAAAAGTCTTTTAAAAGGAAAGAATTGTATAGGAGTCATGCTCATGGGTCGCCAGCCCAATCACGAAGATCTAAACGTAGGCCCAATATATTTTATTCGCGCGGATTATTCTTCATATGGATTGGTCTTTAATTTTTGCCTCTCAAATTGGTGGTCTTTAATTTTTCCCCTACTTCTCATTTAATGAAAATTTGTGGGTCAAAATATTCTTATTCGCGCATCTACAAAATCAGGATTCAGGTTCAAACTCACCTCACTAAAAAATATAAACAATTTCGTAAGATAAATATTTCATCTAAGTTATGCCTTAAGGCAAAACTTCAGTAGCTCTGGGTTCGAACTCTAGCTCAGTAAAAAGAAATCGCCAGACAATAACTTCTGTATAACTTTCCCGAATAGGCATAGTTTGCTCTAAAACTTTGTCTTGAGAATTTTAGGCGAAAGACAAAAACTAAAGAACAATTTGAGGGGAAAAAATTAAAGACCACCCCGAGATAGGGGAAATTGTGCGAATTCTATTATTTTTTAAAATAAAGTTTATAGCAAATTGTATTTTACTAAGAATGTCTTCAAAAAGTGATAGATCATCCTTTACAATTAAGTTATATATATGGCACACGCATTTTATATGAAAATGATCTGAAAAAGATAGAGTTAAACTATTTTTAAAATTGTAATAGCGTAATTGTTAGAAGAAGCGTTATCTAATGTAATAGTCATAATTTTATCAGTTATTCCGTAATAATCGGACACTTGATAAATATTTTATGTAATAAAAGTACCAGTGTGCCTATCATCTATATATCTATACGCTAAGATACGTTTTCGCATAGACCATTTATAATCTATCCAATGACAAGTTACCGTTAAATAATCATGGACGTTAGTACTACGGCCTATATCAGAAGTGATAGCCACTTTGCCATTAAAATGATATAATGAATAACGTAAATACTGTTGATATTTATGTGCAAATTTAAATACATCTCTCTTAACAGTTGATCTAGGAAAACTGTTAAAAGCAGGATTATACAAATCTCTAATGTAATGAATAAAATCGGGAGATGAAGGAAATGAAAAAGGCAAACCCTCCACAGAAACTAATTTTGCTATTGCTTCCCTATCTCTATGTTTATTGTATTTAGGGCCTACAATTCCCCCCGTCATAGGGTTAATTTGACCATGTACTTGGTCCGGGACAGTATCAGTATGTGAACCTTGTCCCGATGGAGCGGCCATTTGCGCACCCGGTTTTGAAGCCTCGTATTGGGCATACCTAGCTGGATGAGCCCTTACTACGTGTCTCATTAAACCCCCCCCCCCCCCCCCCCCCCCCCGTCCCACCGTGACCTTTTCTAGTTTTAAATTTTAAAACATCTTTACAAATTTTACATCTAGCTACTTGATTCTCTACGTCCCTATCAAAAAATATCCATGCATATGATTTTAATGGTCGTTTTGCTGGACCTCGTTTCATACTAGGGGGAATATGAGTCATTTCAGTTGAAGGTGCACTAGTGGGTGTGTTGTCATCAACATTAGTGGGTGTATCATCTAGATTATCGTCTAAATTAAAGTCTTCTTGAGTTCCAGAAAATAGATCATCGTCTGAATCTAATGGTATTGTAGGAAAATGTTCAGTATCAACAAAATCATCCTGTGTAGGAATAAGATGACTAGAAGAAGTACCCTTGCCCTTGTTGCCCCTACTAGAAGAAGCATGACTCCTACCCGTAAGCATACGTTTAAATCCTTCAATTATAAATTTATAATTATACTAATAAATAATTAAAGTAAATAAAATTAAGTGCGCTAAATAAAATAAGCAGACAATAATAATTTAATGAAGGAACGAATGTACCAAACGCCGACGTAACATCGACGTGTAATCGAGAGGTTTAAAATTGAAACTTTGCTCGATGGAAGATCCTCAAGCTAGTTGCCAACTTCACTCCCAATTCCCAAATGAATAAATAAAATTAAATATTTAGTAGACAAAGTAGATTTGTAGAGAGATATAGATTGAGAGATTAGAGAGATTGTAGGAAGATTTGTGAGAAAGATGAAGAGAAAATGTGGTATTTATAGTTGGAAAATTGGGTTAAAGTGTAAATATAATAACTTATGGGTTAAAAATAAATATTAAGGAAGTAGGGGATTGGGGAGGCCATAAATGGTCGTTGTACAATGGTCAAAATGTAAAATGGTCGTTGGTGCAACGATTATTTTTGCAAAAGGGGAAGTTTCAGGCGGGACCGGGGCGGGATCGGGCCGAGACAGGCGGGACTGGGGCGGGCCGGGCCAGGACGAGACATTGTCCCATCCCGATTCGAGTCCCGATACCGCAATTTTTTTAACTACTCGGATTCGGGGCGGGACTGGGCTGACCCGGCCCACTGGACAGCCTTAATCAATAATGTATATGTATAGAAATTGTATCATACATACTGAAACTATGTCATTGATGTATAGAATGTGTATAACTACAGTATATGTATATAAATTGTATCATAGTTGTATATAATATGTATCAATACTGTGTATGTATAAATACTGTATTATTGTTGTAAAGAATATGTATCCCTTTAGAATATGTATAGAAATGTATCATTGTTGTATAATTTATATATAGTAAATATAAAATCAATATATACGTACTAATTATACACATATAATTATTATATAATATTATACATATTTTAGGATATTTTGTTACACCCCGGAGTTTGGTAAGCAGATAAGAGCATAGTAAGACGGCATGAGCCGGTGATTCGAGATCCTTTCCGAGGGTCCCTTATGGCTTAGATGGATGTTGTGAGGGTATACCGAAGGTTAAGGAAGGCCTTGGGCCAAGATTGGAAGAATAGCTAAGGGACTCCAAGTCATCCCATCGTTTTATGCACGTTTAAGCGTATGATAAATCGAAGCACGGTCCGATGACCCGAGTTTCATTCCGGGGGTCATTTATGACATGAATGGATGGTTATAGAGTTTATGGATGGTTATATATCATAGGGATCGAAGGAATCACATTTCGACGGAGTTTGACAAAGATCTGGTGATACGCTAAGCGTTCTTCGTCGCATATCCCTTCTGCCATGCAGATCTTGGCCATATTTTGGGCTGAATTTTTGGTAGGGTTTCTGCCACCATATATAGTGGCATATGCGGCCACATATGGTGGTTTGTGCGACAAAATCCACCGCATATCAGAGATGGTGGATGACTCTATAAATAGCCTTGGACGATGGTCAGCTCATTTCATTTCCATTTCGACCCAAACTTGTCCCAAACACTCTCAAAGACCTCCTAAGGGTTCTTAGGTAATCTTATAGCAATCCCACATTAATTCAAGGGCAAATCTCCCATAGATCATCATTAAGAAGCTTGGAAATTCTCTCTAAGATAGATAGACAAGTTGAAGGTTTGTCTTGAAGATAGAAGAGAACTTGTTGTGAAGGATTTTGTGGCTGATTTGAGGTAAGATCTTGATGTTCTTAATAATCTCTAGTTTCTCATAGCTTATTTGGAGTTATTGATAAAGTAACTTGTGATAGTTAAGCTAAGAACTCCATGAAGAAGTTGTTATTGTTCTTGGATTATTATTGAGTGAATTTGAGATGATTATGGCTAGGAGTTAGAGTACGTATTGTTGTTATTGTGGTAGTTGTTTATGTTATTGTTGCTATTATGGATATGTGTCGACATGAAAAAAAAGTAAGAATATGGGGGAGATGCTGTCCGAATTGCCTAGAGCGAGCTTGTCGCTCGATATCTATTGGGTATGTCCCTTCTTATTGACATAAGTGTTAAGAATGATAAGGAGACGGATGGCATCATCATCATCGTCGAAGATTTCATTCCAAGGTATGTAAGAGCTATCTTCCTTTCTTTCTGGCATGATTCTGTAAGCATGTCCCCTTTTATTAGAAGCCGAAGGGGGATAGTTCGCCTTTATGCCTCTTGACTACATATGGAGATGAGCTAAGAGTTAAAGAGTTGACCTTGAGTAGAGCTTCCCGTATGTCCTACGAAGAAGATTTAGTAATGCCTCCAAGATATGCGTAAGCTATTTACATGTAAGCAAAGAGTTCCAAATAGAGAAAGACCCGAAAAAACGAGCTAAGGAGTTAGTAGTAGGACATAAGTAAAAAGAGAATGAGGTTATACTAGCTAGAAGATGAGATCGTAATAGCTTAGCAAGATGAGTGTACGTATATTCGAGGGGGAGTAAGAGACTCCCTAAGGCCAAGAGAGATAGGGTACGAGACACGACAGAATAAGTCACGTAGAAGGGTACAACACGCGAGTATATAAGGTACGCCTCAAACCTAAGAAAGAAAGAGATATGTGAGTTATAAAAATGAATTGGGTAGTATAACGAGATAGTCGAATGAGAGCTAAGATAGTACAAGACTCCCTAAAAACTAGCAAATTAGCTCACAAGATAGTTCAAGTTCTCTGGGGGATAAAGAAATGAGATCAAGAACTAGTAAGTCAACTCGTGAATTACATAAATTACTAGACGAGTTATGAGTTATCTATGCAAGCACTTAGTTACAGATTGTTTACTTGCTAGGCACTTGCCTTCGGCGGCGCTATTGACACTGCCTTCGGGGCTATGATACAGATTATCTTTGGGGCTATACAGATATGTGCATTGCTTTCGAGGCTATACAGATACAGATTGCCTTCTTGGCTATTGGCCATATAGATTGCCTATGGGGTTACACAGACGCACGATTATCTTCGGGGCTATGCACTTATACACCGGACCTTTGTGGGGCCAAAATATTGTGTTTAGATTGTATGCTAGATAGTAACGTAACAAAGATTAGAAATCAGAGATAGTAAAGATAGTACATAAAGCTGAGAACAGGACAAATAGTATATGTAGACAAAGGGGCCAAGCGGCCCAAGTGACAGTGAGCAGGTAAGCCAAGCTAGAGATGGTGGTAGGTCCACTCCCGTCCCTCATTTCCAGTAGAGATTCCATCATATTTATTCATATTCTTCAGCTTCAGATTTTATATACTTACATATTATTTTTTGCCTTACATACTTGGTCCATTTTTTTGTACTAACGTCCCATTGTTGGGGCGCTTCATTTCATGCCTGTAGATGCAGATAATCAGTTCGATGAGTTCGCCTAGTGGAGCCGATTGGGGTTCAGCGAAGGATCGGTAAGACTCCATATCTTTCGGAGTGCAACCATGTCTAGAGGTCAGGTATTAGGCTTCCGTAAATACTATGGATAAGTCGGGGCCCTGTCCGACCACTTTTGATGCTAATTATCTTTAAAGGCTTTGTAGACACAGGTTCAGTATGTCAGTTGCCTGGTCGGTCCTCGTTTTGTATTTTATTGAGTCTACCTAGTGTAAATGTCTACAGAGGTCTCCTTTGGCCACAACATCTTATAGTAAGAACAAGTTCGGCCTTGTCGGCCTAAGTTAAGATTGGTTTTTGCAGTATGGCCTCAAGGGCCTAGCTTGCCTACGAGGCTCTGACTTCAAGTTCAACTTGGTACACTCAGACCTAGCAAGAGACCTAGCAAGGTGTCGAGTGTCAGCCACACACACTCCTAGGCTGAGGTGTGACATATTTCTTGAAGGCTCAATTTCCTCCGCTTAGCTTTACAATTTACCTTCTCCTCCAAATTCTGAAAATTCAACAATGCTGCTTCGTAGATCGTTCTTGATTCAAGCCATTATACGAAGCAAAACTAATCCCCCCCCCCCCCCCCCCCCCCCCTTTTTTTTTTTTGGATCAGCAACACATAGTTATTATACTAACTATAATGTGAAGTGTACTGTCAGCTTGAGCATATATTTGGCTGATTGAGTTTCTTTGCTCTTCTAACGTAGGTGTATAGAAAATGTATCATTATTGTATAATAAATGTATAACAAATGTATAATTAACGTATATTCACTAATTATACATATATTATATAATTATTATACACATATTGTATATATTTTGGCTTCACGACTTCAATAGTTTTTCTTCTGTCATAGCATCGAAACTAAAACCTGACTGCCAAATGAACTTTATAAAAAGCAGAAAAAATTGTACTTTTTATTTAATTTTTAAATATGTAAATTATATTTCAAAAAATTTAAAGATTGTATGTCTGAATGCACCATTAAAATAAAGTAATTTGACTCTCAAAATTCGGATTATGTCATATTAATTGGGACAGTGGAGTATAATTATACCCAAATATCACGACTGATATACAAACGTCTCCCTAGAATTGTATCGGAAAAATGATAAATTGTTACCATCTATTAAGGATAAAATAAAAAATAAAATATAAAAATTACTTAATAAATTGAAAACGGTAAGTTGGGCTTTGATGCCTATGGATTTACCGTCGACGTGATATGATATGGTGAAATCAACCTCTTGTTTCTTTCGAAGACTCAAAAAATAATCATCACAGACACCAACTACTCCTTTTACATCACATGCCAATTAAAATCTTTAAAAAATCTCAAAGATAAAGATATAGATAGAGGAAGAGAGAAAGAGATGTCAGGGATTAAAGCGAGAGAGATGCAGGCATATGGTGTATTGGCTACACTTGACATTAAATTGATTTTAAGGTCTAATTCAGGTACTTTTTTCAAAGTCCGATATCATATAAAAAAAAGTACATCTATTTCAATTTCTGCAGTATTATTTGACTAGACACATAAGTTCGGATATTTATTTTGGCTTCTGCATTATATTAGTGGCACATATAGAAAAAAGTAATTTAATAAGAAAATCATCATATCAGAGTTAGTAATTTGAAAATTTTAATGATAAAGTTTGTGATGCATAACCTCTCCAATTTTTCACACTGATGATACGATTGATTAAATTGTACATCTTAGTCAAGTTGCTACCAGATGTATGTGAGCATCGTGATGCTAATACATATTTCTCACAAGAAGCACCTACAAAAGCATGAGCACATGAAACAAAGATCTAAGAAACCACTATCCTTCTCATTTTAATTTGTTGTACAAAAAATGACAACCATACCTTAGAAAAAAATACGTGCGAGAGTCAAATGGTTCATCTCCCCAATGGAAAGATGTGTGAAATGTTGTAAAGGTCGAGAGATGACGTGCCCAAATCTAATTACTATTTGCTTTTTAGTCTATAGTTTTTTTTTTTTTGTATCATGAGGTTAATTTGACTTAAAATAAAAGGTAAAAATTCATTGTATGTTTGATATGGTAACTTGAAAAATAGAATAATAAATTGCTATAGCCAGTTAAATTGAACTAATGATATAAAAATTCTCTATAATGTATATATAACTTAAATTCATCTTAAAAATAAGAGATGAAATGAAATTGGTTACTGTTCCCATGCATGAAGGGAGATGAGACGTAAATGCTTGATCCAAGATATCTGAAAGTTTAATGAAATGATCATAATGGTATTTTATATATAGAGTTTTCTTGATATTCTTCTTATACAAAAGAGGAACATGTATTTAAATTCATTATAAATGCATAAGCTGTCCATTGTAAATGCAGAGGGAACCTTTTTAAATTTAAGTTTGTTACTATTGCAGTGCTCCAATTAATCAATTCGTGCCTGACTTATGTACGTACTATTTTTCTTTTACGTACATTCAAAGTCCTACTTAATATAGATATATTATATGAGATAAAGTAAAATGTACATTTTTGAATCGAAACAAACTCTAGCGTTTTTCCCGCACGAATTCTAGTAGTATTTCACTCTTTTGAAAGTCCTTTTTTCTCTTTTGTTACTCTTTTTGAATGTTTCAAACCCTTAACTAACCCCAAATGACACTGTTACATCTCATCTAAATTACACAAGAAAAAGGTGATCCAATGTGACATTAGATGAAGAACCCAAAAATCATTTTAATGGAAACAAGATCCGTTAAGAAAAAAAGGCTTCTCGATGAAATCTACGCGAGCTTTTCATGTGGTGAAGACCGGATCAGTGATCTCCCCGATGCAGTTCTTCACCACATTCTTTTCTTTCTTCCCATTAAATCCATCGCCAAACTTAGCGTACTCTCTAGAAGATGGAGGCAAATATGGCACACATTCCCAGATCTCGATTTCACCACCATCAATGTGCCATCAGCTAACTTAATCCCAAAAATCAGCTCAAATGGACGTAACAAAAAATTGCAAACAAATCGGACTAGTGCTGGTGGAGCTGATTTTATCGACCAAGTCTTATCCCTTCGTGAAAAAAATTCAGGGATTAGGGTCCTCCGTTTTCGTGAAAATTTGAGTTTCTCTCGATTAAATGCCCTGATTCGTGGCGCTGTCAAGCACAATGTTCAAGAACTCGATGTCGAGGTCGCGACTAATGATTATTTCAATTTCCCTCGGAGTGCTATTAATAGTGACTCATTAAGGATTTTTAAATTAAAGTCTAAATATCCAGGGTTCAGGTTACCTCCATCATCAATTATGAAAAATGGGTTCAAAAATTTGTTTTCATTGTCACTTTCGTGCATCATTATGTACGAGCAACCTTCACTACACGATTTATTCATGGATACATCTTTCCCGTTGCTTAAGAAATTGAATCTTGATGGTTGCAGTGGGCTAATGTACTTACACGTAAGTTGTCGCGTACTCGAAGAATTAATTCTCGAGAATTGCTTTCAATTGGAACATTTAGACATAACGGGTCCGAAATTGGAGAAATTGAGTGTCAAGAGTTGTTTCGATTCGTACACTAGTGGCACTGAGGTTAAAATTATTTGTCCGAGACTTGAGAGGATAATTTGGTCGAATAATACTATTACGGATCAAAGTTGTTTGGAGAATTTAACTTCGTTGATTGAGGCGTTGGTTGGTTTTTTTGTTCTTTTGGAGGATCTTGGTGCAATGAAGCTTCGGAGTGTGAATGATTTTTTGTCGGGGCTCTCTCATTCACATTCTTTAGTTCTTGACAACCAAAGTGTTGAGGTATTTTTGCTTCATTTATTAACTTTCATGTTTTTATTTAGTGAGAGATTCATCTTCTTCTATGGATCTATATGTGATATTCTTTTTGTAACATGGTGTTTGTCTGCTTTCCACCAAATATCAGGTAACTCAGCCCATCAAAACTTAGGAAGATGATAAACCGTTAATGTTTTTTTTTTTGTTTTTGATATCTCTATTGATATTTGAGCCTGTTTTTTCTTGATTTTAGTCCACTTCATTAACCTCTATAGAGTACCCTTGTGATATTTATTGATTAATATATCAAATTATTGTTGTTACATTACATTAGGCCTCGTTTTGTCTACACCATGATTTGAGCTTTGATCTTTGATAATCTTTCATAATTTTTTTATCATATATTTATTAGACTTGAACTTGATTTCTATTGCTCTCTATTTTCATGCAGATTCTGTCGAAGAATAATCACTTGGCAGGCATTTCTCTGCGTCCTTTTAGTAAACTCAGATCCCTAGAGTTGCACACAGGCTTCCACAAACACAACATTCCAGGATTAGCAAATCTGTTTAGGAGTTCTCCAGCTACTAACACACTCATTCTCAAGATTACCAATGAGCACAACATCCAAAGAAGGGTAAGTAATTTTCATTCAGCAAATTAACGATCGTTCTTAAATCTTCTATCGTTAGTATTGACTATTGTTGGTGCAAAAGAGTATATAAGACATATGTAACGTGGTAGACCTAAAAATTGTGCGAATTATCCAAAAACACTATGATCTTATATAATTCATACTACGTTGTTAAGAACATAAAACAGTAGTAGAAGCTAAGATTTCTTGTAAATGATACGGCTAACTAGGTGAATTAAGCCTAATTGTTCTTGTTATACTTACAATGGGCCTGATATTTGCCTGGATCGGAGTCCGTTTATTCTAGTTAAAGACTCATGTTTTTATTGAGATAAGTGTAGGATTTAAGGAACCTTTTGCTCTAGACAACCTTTACATCGTCTTAAAAGACAAATTAAGTGTAAAATGAAATGGACATGAGTATATCAGAATTAATACAGAATTCATACAGCCAAGTGCCAAACTTTACTAATTGGAAATGGTGCAAAGGTGATTGAATAACTGTGTGATGTCTATAATTTATTAACAGGTTTCTAAGTTGATTTTAACTACTTTTGGGATAGTACTATGCCTCCATCCCGAATTAACTGAAATAGGCTACACTTTTATAAAACAAAATAGAAAGGCACTACGGGAAAAAATGGAGCAGTATTCCTTGTGTCTGGTATACAAGGAAACCCGGTATACAAGGAAACCCAATAATATCCAACTTACGGAATCGGAGACCTTAATTCATTTTGTAAGGTATATAAGGAACTTAATAGAAACATCAAACTTTCATAAAGTTATGGTGTATTAAATGTTTACACAATCAAGTTATTTATATAGTAATTACAAATAAAAAATTTGATCCATATTAATTGATAATATGGTGAAAATGATAACTCACCTATTATTCGAGGTTAAAATTCACTTACAATATAGAAGAAAATTTACATTCTCATTGTATTAATTACCATTCCTTTTTATGGCGTCTGAATAATGCTCAAATGATGCACCTTTTGCTGTTATTAATTGCTATGAGCAAATACTATATTAATTGATTATCTGAACATTTGAAGAATAAAAATCTTACAGGCTGGAAATATCTTCTCTTCCATAGTTCCATCTAATCGATAAATATATGGATAATAATTCTTATCTTTGTATTTCTAGATCTTGGATGGCAACCACTAACCATGCACTCACTGTTTCATGTTCTTTACTCGTCACATTTTAAATTGGTATAATAAAAATTAAGTATTACTTGTATATTTTAATTTAAATGATGATGAAACCATATTAGTTTACTGTATATGATAAATCAATGATGAAGTCGTGGTGCAGTGCAAAAAATTCGTGATATCATTGGTATATATAACTTAAATCCATTTTCTATTTGACTGGTTGATTGAGTGAATATGCGCGGAGTTCTGATTAGGAGACTAGCCTCTGGAACGAAACTATAGGTTAAATTTCACTGATAGTATAAAAAGTTATTATACTGATAGTATTATACTCACTGCATTGATGTTTAGCCTCACACATTTTTCCTTTTTCAAACTTCAGAAATGGAATAGGGACCTATGGCAATTGTCAAACTCTGGTGAAGAACGATTTTGGGAGTCACAAAGTAATGCCATGAATTCCTTCCTTCAACATCTTAAGGTAGTGAAGATTCATGGATTTTCAGAGTGTGAAAGTGATGTTAGTTTAGTGAAGTTTTTGTTGAAGCATGGAAAAGTATTGCAAGAAATGTTCTTGTGTGCAGAGCTTTCCAAATCAAGAGACTCACTTCACAGAGAAAAAATCAAATCACAAATAATGGGGTTTTCCAAGGCATCTTGTGATGCTAAGATTGTGTTCAAGTAAACTTAGCTATGTAACTTCAAGATTTAATTAAGAAAGGATAATTATCATTTTTTTTTTTTTTTTCAATATGGACTTAATGTTTAGACATTTGAGACCTAATGGTCATGACTTAATTAGTCAAGAAAATGCTCCCAATATGTACCTTATCATTTGTAGTTATGAGTCAAAAAGCAGTTTTGACCTCCATGCCTGCAAAAAAAGTGATGAGATTGCTTTTGTGTGCGTTAGCCATCATTAAATATGTGACATATATAAGATTGGAGTTCATGCAGAATTTATAGATTAATCTGGTTTTGGCCCGTATCATAGTGCTATTTTAGCCCTTCTTTTTACTAAAGGTAGCACTGTAAATCTAACTGTTAAAATGCTCTTCCAAAACATTAAAAAAAAAGTGGAAAGGTCAAAATCGTTTAAAGGGATACTTGGCATCTCAACATAACATAACAAAATAATTAGAAAAATAGGTGCTATTTTATTTTGGGACCATCAAACCATATTTGGCTAGTTAATATGTCACTTGGATGTCCTCCATGTGGAAGTTGGCATGGGAGGTATCTCGGGATAGCAAATGAACGGTTTTGACGGAATTTAGGTTAGTCAAAATAGGTTAAGTCAATAAATTAATTATTATTCAACATTGCACAAAAATTAGTTGGGTTAAATCAAGATGGACTAAACAACTAATCATAGCCCAACTCGCTCATCTTTCTTTATATTCTTATAATATGTTTATAGTTACCGAACATTTTTTTTTCTTTCTTATTACGCTAATATATGTCATATCAAACAATTTTTTTATTAAAAGGTTATTGAAGGATTAATTTGGATTATATACCGATTGGAATAAAAAAATAAGTAAAAAAATACCTCGCTGGTCACGTAAATTAATCGCCGAATTAGAACAACAATTGAGTGAATTTAAAGAGGAGGTATAACTGGATCATCAAATTCGTTCAAGAAAATCCAGCCCAACTCTTAAAGAGCTGAATTGGGCAGGCCAAATTTTTATTGGGCTAACTTAGCTACCCCATGAGTACCCCCAAACATCAATAATGTTTCGCTGGTCGAGCTTTCTAAAAAGAAATCGATGGAAGAGTATGAAATAGGCGTCAATACTTGCTTTAGTTGAGGAGATGAGACTAGAGAAACTAATGAAGTCATCATATTTCAATTATCAATTACGTACTAATACTTAGTCAATGGATCAGGAAAAATGGAAAAAAAAAATCTAATAAACTACTCGTATTGAAATTAAGATGAGACAAAAAAACAATATAAATTAGCCCAACTTTTAGTTGAATTAAATTTTGGTAGGCCAAAATTGGATGAATTAATAAATGGAAAACCTATCAATATGTACAGTTTGGCCAAATTTATTTACCAATATGGTCAAAATATACAAACCTAACATTGATTATACTTTGTAAACTAGATCATCCAAATGCATTGTGCTCTAATTTTCCTATTAATAAATAGATGGGTCATTAAGTCCTCAAAAGTTGAGCAGTGTCATATTTTATAACATTCTTGGTCAAGTTTATTTTTTTCAAAAGTGTTTGTTTTAAAAAAATTGAGGTGTTTGGTCAAGCTTTTGAGAAAAAATAAGTGTTTTTGGAGAGTAGCAAAAACAATTTTTAGAAGCTTAAAAAATAGTTTTTTCCCAAAAACACTTTTTAAAAAAAACATTTTTGAGATAAATACACTCAATGGGCTAATTTACCTGAAAATACCTACAAACATCAATAATGTATGAATATGAAATAGGCATCAATACTTGCTTTCTTTCGGGAGTTGAGACTACAGAAACTAATGAAGTCATCATGTTTCAATTATTCATTGATCATACAACTTATACTTAGTCAATTGATTAGAAAAAAAAATCCAATAAACTACACATGATATTGAAAATCAATTAAGATGAGACAAAAACTACAAAATATATACTACAACATATTGACAAGACATGAATGGTTCATGAAAGAATAATCCCTTCCCTATTTTTCATTAATATAAAAGGTATATATACATGATATACAATATTTAATTATGAAAATTAAATCTACATTTTCCTAATACAAGACTACTACATTTTCCTAATACCATAATTACATTTGTACAAGAATTCTAATAGGACTATACAAAAATATATATGGAATATACACGATATATACGTGTATATTCTTTCACACCCGTAGTCATAGCGGACGATTGTTGTACGCTGAGACTGTCCCTAAAATCTTCAAACAGAACTAAGGGAAGATCCTTAGTAAAGATGTCAGCAATTTGGTACTGTGAAGGGACATGCAAGACACGTACTTTTCCACTAGCTACTTTTCGCGAACAAAGTGAATATCCATCTCGATATGTTTAGTGCGCTAATGTTGGATCGGAGTTCCAGAGAGATAGACCGCATTAACATTATCGCAGTAGACCAATATAGCTTTTTGAATATGAAAGTGAAGCTCTAATAGGAGACTACGCAAACAACATGACTTAGACACCACATTGGTTACTCTTCAATACTCGGCCTCCGCACTGGAGCGCGATAAAGTAGCCTAGCGTTTAGCGGACCAAGAGACCAAGTTATCACCAAGAAACATACAATAACCAGATGTCGAACGTCTGGTATCTGGACATTCACCCCAATCAACATATGTATAAGACATGAAAGTAGATACAAAGGATAGATATAAGTGCAAACCATATTCAAGAGTGCCCTGAATGTAACGCACAATACGTTTGAGAGTATGCATGTATTCTTCCCTCGGATCATGCATAAATAAACACATTTGTTGCACTGCATAAATAATATCGGGCCTCGTGAATGTAAGTTACTGAAGAGCCCCTGCAAGATTGCGATAGTGGGAGGGATCCTCGTAATGTGTGCTAGAATTAGCACTCAACTTCGGTTTGGTGTCAACCGGAGTAAGAGATGACTTATAGGATGACATGTTATCTCGTTCAATAATCTCAGATGCATACTTTCTATGGGATAGAAATAGACCACATGTATGACGAGTTACAGTTATACCCAAAAAATAACTCAAAGGCCCCAAGTCTTTCATAGGAAATTCAAAACTGAGAAGAGACATAATAGACTTGCGCAGTTTATTAAAAGAGGCAGTCAATATAATATCATCCACATATAACAGAATGTATGCCAGAGAAGTACCACGATAATAGATGAACAAAGAATGATTAGACCTGCTATGAGAAAATCCAATAGTAGACACATAATCTACAAACCTTTTGTTCCAGGCCCGAGGGGCCTCTTTTAGCCCATACAAGGACTTCTTCAGCAAATAGACATGGTTAGGATGATTGGAGTCTCTAAAATCTAAGGATTGATGCATGTATACAATTTTCTTGAGATCACCATATAAGAACACATTTTTCACGTTCAACTGATGAATAGGCCAAGCTTTGGAGAGAGTCAGACTGAAAATAGTGTGAATAGTTGCTGGTTTGACCACCGGACTAAATATCTCTCCATAATCCACGCCAACCTGTTGAGTTTTTTCATCACTTACAAAACGGGTCTTATGTCTCTCAAAACAACCATCGTTTTTTCCTTATGAGTAAAAATCCACATAGAACGAATCACATTAACACCATGCGGATGGGGCACCAACTTCCACGTCTTATTTTCAATAAGAGCATTATATTCATCATTCATAGCCATTTTCTAATTCGGGTCTTAAGGCACGGGAGTTACATAGTATGGGTGATTTAGTGACATTAGAATTGAGATTAAAATGTCGCTTTGGTTTAAAAATACCTCGTTGGCTACAAGTAACGGGCTCTAGACTCGAAATTGAAATGGGTCGGTGTGGTGACGTCGGAACTGGATCGATTTTGGAGGCGAGGCTTAGGTTGGGAGGTGGGCCAGCAGGCAGTGGGCTTGTTGGTAGAGAAGCTGGACCGATTGATGGATCGGATGGGCCGCCAGACGGTGGGCATCTTGGCGACTCGGGTGACGGACAAGGTGGCGTCTTGGTTAGAATTGAGCATGAGAAGGATTGTCTTGCCCATTGGGTATTGGGCCAACCGATGTCTATCCTGATCCCGAGATGGGGGCGGGTCAAATGGTGGACCACATACGGTGAGAGCCCAACATCCAGAAAATTATAAGAATTAGACATGGAATTATGCTACTTAGCAAATAAAAATTGGGTGGCATAAAAAATTACATGGCGACTAATAATGATTTTATTAGAGGATAAATCATAACATTTATAACCACGATGATTAGACGGATAACCTAAAAACACACAAGCGGTAGAGCGGACTTGTAGTTTATTTATTGTAGTGGAGGGAAAGAGATGATAACATAAACACCCAAACACCATAAGATGAGAATATGACGGATCTTTGTGATAAAGAATTTTGAGTGAATATTGGTATATTAATCCTTTGCTAGGGAGTATGTTAAGAAGGTAAGTGGTCATTTGTAGTGCATGATGCCAAAATGAAGGTGGTAATGAAGCATGGGCTAGTAATGTTCGAACAATATTATTAATGGTGCGTATTTTTCGCTCGGCTTTCCCATTTTGTGAGGATATATGCGGACAAGAAAACCGAAAAGATATACCATTAATGTACAAAATTCTCTAAATGACCCATTATCAAATTTCCTTCCATTATCACATTGAATGTTTTTAATTTCTCGTTCACATTGGGTACGGATGAATGCTCTAAACAATAGGAATGTGGAATAAACTTGAGACTTTTTAGATAATGGAAAAGTCCATAAGAAATTAGAATAATTATCCAAAAATATCACATAATAACGGTGGCTCAAAGAGCTCAAAACGGGAGATATCCACAAATCACTATGAATAATATCAAATGACAAGAAAGTACTAGAATTGGAGGCAACAAACGATAATTTAACATGTTTCTCAAGCGGAAAGAAGGACAAACATTAGTACTACGCGTACTATTACACTCAATAAAATTATATTTTTAAGAAAGGAAAGATCAGATGCTCCCAGATGACCCTAACGTGCATGTCATAAGGAATGTGCTAAAGCGACAAACGTAGATGGTGTGGCTTGGTTAGTGGTGATGGTGACGGTGGTGGTGGTGATGAGATATAGCTCGCCCCGACTATTACATCTCATTAGAAGTATCCCCATCGTGAAATCCTTCACAGAAAATCCAAAAGGATCAAAGTCAACAGAAACCTAGTTATTAGTTGTAAATTTACGAACAAACACCAAATTTTTTATTAGTTGAGGAGCATGAATGACGTTTTTCAAGGTTAAAGGTGGGTTCGGGGAGATAAATTTGTGTGACCATAACCATGAATTCAAATTGAATTACCATTACCAATAATGATGCCACTATTTTTGCTCAAATTGAAATAAGACGAGAGATTATCTGGCGCAGACGTCATATGAGAAGTGGCACCGGTGTCCATGTATCAATTTGCATTCGGAGGATTTAATCCAAGTGTGTGCATCGATGTCTCGATATCCGTGGGAGTCGGGCCGGTGTTGGACCCGTAGTAGCGAAGGCCTGATGTGGCCGAGGACCAAGCAGGTCAGCCTGCTGCCAGGGCCCATTCCATGAAGCCCCTGTCTGCTGGAATTCGTTGGGTCTGGCCTAATATGGTGTTGGACCAGGGGAAACTGTGGATTGGGTCACGCCTCCCTGGCCCAGCCCCACAGCCACGGTGCACTCGGCCCAAGACTCTGATACCATGAAAGAATAATCCATTCCCTATTTTCATTAATGTAAAAGATATATATACATGATATACAATATTTAATTATAGAAATTAAATCTACCTAATACAAGACTACTATCTTTTCCTAATACAAGACTACTACATTTTTCTAATAAAGATTACTATTATAATTACATTTGTACAAAAATTCTAATAGGATTATACAAAAATATATATGGAATATACACGATATATACGTATATATTCTTTCCATTCACGAGTGAGCACTTTGTCATACATAGCAAAGACAATTGATAAGAAATTAAGGAAAATTGTCTGATTATTAAGAGGGCATTGCATGCATGAAAACAGTAGTAGATTTTGGCTTCATGCATTTATAGATAAGGGCTTGTGGCTATTTAATGAAGCGTGCAATATGTCATTTCTAAGAGAGAGAAATACAAAAGGTAGAGTCAATTACATATGTTTAATGCGTTTGATATCCATTAAACTCTACCAAGGTCCACATGTTCCGTTTGTTTTAAGTTGATCGATTTTAGCTAGTAAAGATGAAGAGATTGAAAACGAAGTATGTTGTTGAATGTAATAAATGAATTAATTTTGTCAAAGATTTAGCCAATTTGTACAAGTCTTCTTGTCATTAATTTCCTACACCTTCTGCAGGTCTATACCCAAGTGTGTTTTGGCCATATATGGTGTAATGTGATCCTCCGATATGAATTGAATTCTTTTTTGTTGTTTGGTTTTAATCTTTGTATATTCGTCACGGATTATATAACTTTCTTTCTCATAGTATAACTCAAAATTCTGCAGAACTTAATGATTCATGCATGCAATAGTTTCTAGAAGTATTATTGTTGATGATCATGGAGATGCAGATACATGCAGATTGAAATAGGAAGATAAATGCAGATCTGTGAAAACAGGTCACTAACAATCAATCGTTGAGATTCGATTTTTTTTGCTGCTGTTGTTTGATATTATCACAACTTCACACAAGTTACATAGATAAAAATCTGTGGATTTTGAATCATAATTGAAATATAGACTAGCAATAATGGAAAATAATGAAGGCAGAACAGCAGATGGAGTTCCGGCAGTGATCAAAATAGATCACAATCATCCATTGTATCTCTTTCCTTCTGATGCACCTGGTTCCCTGTCTGTGGGTATTATCCTCACTGGAATGGACAATTATACATTGTGGAGTAGAGCTATGAAGTTGGCACTCCTAGGGAAGAATAAGGTAGGATTTATTGATGGAAGTGTAAAGAGAGAAACCTTCTATGGTGATTTGGCTAACCTATGGGACAGATGCAATGCAATTGTAGTGTCTTGGTTAATGGGGAATATGAGTAAGAGCTTACTTACCGGAATGCTTTATAGCTTTGATTCATGCAACATATGGAAAGAACTACAAGAAAGATTTGACAAGATAAATAGTTCCAGGGCCTTCCAGCTACACAAAGAAATATTATATATGAGGCAAGGGGCTCTATCTGTGTCAGCATATTACTCCAGGCTCAAAGATATGTGGGATGAATATGATTCCATCATACCAATCCCATCTTGTTGCCCCAAGTCAAGGGACTTTGTGGATCATTTACAGTATCAAAGACTGTTACAATTTCTCATGGGGCTGGATGATAGTTACAGTCCAATAAGGATTCAAATCCTTATGATACAACAAATACCTTCATTAAACCAAGTGTATGCTATAATAAATCAGGAAAAAAGTCAGAGAATGGTAGCAGGAACTGGCAGGGTCTTTGAGACTGTGGAATCATCTCCTATGTTCATATCTAGAAATGGGAATTTCATAAGTGGAAATGGAGTTCAAAAACAGAAGAAACAATACAATTCCAATGCATATTGTGACCACTGTCATCTTAAAGGACACACAAGATTAGAATGTTACAAACTAATGAAGTGTGATTATTGTCACAAAACAGGACATGTACAGGAGGGTTATTATAAGCTCATTGGATATCCAAAAATTTTTACCAATAAAGGGAAGAAAGCTTATGCAGTCACAGGGGGGAATATATTGTCTGAGGACACTGGACAAGAAGGAGCACACCATCATTCATCAAAGCTTCTGCAACATGCACATCCTTTCACAAGCCAGAAACACAATGCTGAAGCAGTGATACCACACAGCCAGTTTACTCCTAGCCAACATCAACAACTCCTTGATCTATTGAACAGAAATACAAATAATGTCAATGCCAACATGACAGGTAAGCACATTACTGATTCAGGGAAGTTGGTTCACTGGATAGTAGATACAGGTGCAACTAATCATATGATTGCTGACCAGAAGTATTTACATATTAACATGTTGACTGAAGGAACATGAAAAGTGCAACTGCCCACAGGAGATTCAGCTAGAATCTCACATGTTGGGGAGTACCACTTAGGAGGAGGTGATGTTCTTAGAAGTGTCTTATGTGTACCAACCTTCAAGTTCAATTTGTTGTCTGTTTCAAAAATGACTAGAGAACTGAATTGTAGTGTTACCTTCTTCCCAACATGTTTTGTATTTCAGGATCTCTCATCTGGGAAGGTAAGGGGGATTGGTAATGAGGATGGAGGATTATACATACTATCACTGGATCCTCAGAACAAAGATGGAGAGTTGAGTAAATGCATGTTTGCAACTCAACAAATTGATGCAGCTATTTGGCATTAGAGACCGTGTCATGTGCCAATGAATGTCCTGAAGAAAATAGCATATTTCAAAAATAACATTGATTTTGTCTTGAATAAATGTGAAGTATGTCCTTTGGCTAGACAAACTAGAATGCCTTTTATTGATAGCACTAGTAGAGCATCAAAGTCTTTTCAACTAATACATATGGATGTATGTGGACCTTACAAAACTGAAACATACAATGGAATGAGATATTTTCTAACCACTGTGGATGATCACACTAGATGGACTTGGATTTTTCTGATGAGACTGAAATCTGATGTTTATACACTAATCATAAATTTTCTTGTTGAGGTTAACACTCAATTTGGAGCTAAAATTCAGAGAGTAAAATCAGATAATGGAACTGAGTTTTTTAATCAAAACTGCAGTGAGCTGTTTCTGAAAAATGGCATCATTCATGAAAGTTCTTGTCCATACACACCACAACAGAATGGTGTGGTGAAGAGAAAACATAGACATATCTTAGAAACTGCTAGAGCCATTAAGATCCAGGGAGGATTCCCAAACAAGTTCTGGGAATTGTGTGTAGAAAATGCAGTGTATATTATCAACAGAATCCCCTCCACTATTATACATAACAGATCTCCATTTGAAATGTTATATAACAAGGTACCAAAACTTGATCACTTGAGAGTATTAGGTTGTCTATGTTTTGCTACTATAAATAACAGGGATGATAAATTTGGTCAAAGGGCTGTAAGATCCATATTTTTGGGATATGGATCTGCTTAGAAAGGATACAAGTTTTATGACTTGGAAAACAGAAAACTATTCATGAGCAGGGATGTGTTGTTCATAGAGACAAATTTTCCTTTCAAAAGAGGCATTACTGAAAACACCAACCATATTAAGACACATGAATTTCCTTCCTATGAAGACTTATTGTGTCAACAAGATCTTGATAATTCAGAAACACATATCAGACAACATGAAGAGGACCACACATACAAGACAACATGCAGAATGTGCACATGCCTGATACAGTCCAGCATCATGGCATTGGTATTATAAATTCAGCATCACCAGGTATTGATATAGCCACAGGATCAGATCATGAAATCAGGAGATCCACAAGGAGCAGCAAACCACCTATATGGCACAAAGACTACATTACTACACATGGTTCTTCCAGTTGCTTGTACTCTATAGTTGATAATGTTGCTTATGCTGGTCTTTAAGCAGGGTATCAGGAGTTTATAGCCAAGGTTTCTCTTGACACAGAACTACCCTACAGCAGCAAAGGATCCCAGATGGATTGAGGCAATGAAGGCAGAAATCAAAGCATTAGAGGACAATGGAACCTGAAAGCTGGTCATTCTACCAGAGGGAAAGAAAGCCATAGGATGCAAATGGGTATACAAGATAAAGTACAAATCAACAGGAGAAGTGGAGAGATTTAAATCCAGATTGGTGGCAAAAGAATACAATCAAAAGGAGGGACTTGATTATCAAGAGACCTTTTCACCTGTTGTCAAAATGACAACAGTAAGGACTGTGATTTCCATTGCAGCAGCACAACACTGGACAATACATTAGATAGATGTATACAATGCATTCTTGCATGGAGACTTGGATGAAGAAGTATACATTGAAGTTGCAGAAGGATTTACTGTCAAGAAAAGGAAGGGACAGGTATGAAGATTGATGAAATCTCTCTATGGGCTAAAACAGGCATCAAGACAATGGAATATCAAGTTGACTATAACACTCATCTTCTCTGGTTTTCAGCAGGTCATAGATACTATTCCCTTTTCACCAAGAAGGAAAACAGTAGTATTGTGATAGTGTTGATATATGTTGATGACTTATTGTTAACTGGAAATGATCCAGTGATGATTCAAACCACAAAAGAGACATTACAAGCTACCTTCAAGATAAAGAATTTGGGGGAGCTTAGATACTTTCTTGGAATTGAGTTTGCCAGAAACTCACAAGGCATTCTCATGCACCAAAGGAAGTATGCTTTGGAGATGATATCAAACATGGGGCTTGCAGGGGCAAAACCTGCACCTTCTCCTATGGATATAAATTAGAAGCTTACAACATGTGAGTTTGACAGACATATGGATGATGCATCACATTCAGGGCCTATATCAGGAGTAAATTCTGATTCTAAGCTGTCAGATCCTAGTGTTTATAGAAGGCTGATTGGAAGACTACTATATTTGACAACTACTAGACCAGACATTACATTTGATGTGCACTGTCTGAGTCAATTCATGCATGCACCCAAGAAGTCACACATGGAAGCTGGTCTCAGAATTGTCAGATATATCAAACAGGCACCAGGACTGGGAATTCTAATGTCCAGTGCAAGTACTCCTCAACTCAAGGTATTTTGTGATGCAGATTGGGGGGCTTGTGTTAATACTAGAAGGTCTATCACTGGTTATTTGGTAATGCATGGCTTATCACAAATCTCATGAAAGTCAAAGAAGCAAGACACTGTTTCCAAGAGTTCTGCAGAGGCAGAATATAGAGCTATGGTGCCTCAGTAGCAGAGGTAGTATGGATCACAGGTTTACTTCAGGATCTTGGTATGGAGATTCAAACTCCAATACCAGTGCACACAGATAGCAAATAAGCCATTCAGATTGCAACAAATCTAGTGTTTTATGAAAGAACAAAGCATATTGACATTGATTGTCATTTCATTAGAGAGAAGATACAAGCAGGATTGATCAATACTGTTTTTCTGCCATCTATGGACCAACCAGTTGATTTACTTACAAAGGTTCTTAGTGGACAACAACATAATGTTCTACTCTTCAAGCTAGGAATGAAGAACATCTTCATGTCCTCTAGCTTGAGGGAGGCTGTTGAAGTATTGAGAAAATGCACTCTAGTGCCTTAACTAATTGAGGAGAGTCAAGGTTGTTGAGGAGGTAGTTAGTTGGTATAGTTAGTTACAAAGTTGGTTATGGAGTTAATTAAGTTGTTAGGAGTAGTTAACAAAATCAGATAATTAGATGATTCTAGAATTGTACAAGTGTATAAATACACATGCTTGTAGAGATATTATTTCTTAACAAATAGAAGAGGAGACATTCCCTCAAACACTTGTAATGCATTCAAGTCCCCATTTCCCCTCTTGTTCTATCTCTTCCTCTCATCTTCGACAATGCAGCAGTAGAAACAACAGCAACACCTCTCTAATTCATTAATTCAACATTAACATTTTGAGCAGTTCCATCTAAAAGCTTATGACCAAGTTTTAGAACATCATTTGGTTGATTTTCATTGGCTTATGGCGGCAAATAAATAGTTTAGGTCGAATTTGAACAGGTTAAAATAGATTGAATTAATAAGTAAGTTATTGTCTAACCCTGCCAAAAGTTACTTAACCTTAGATCAGCTGGGTCAAGATAATTAAGCTAAATAATGGGTCATAACCCAACCAGCCTATATCTTATCAATTATTAATTTCTTTATTTATTTTTTCTTATAATTTTGCTTAATTACCAAACAAAACTAATAAAACTTTGTTTCTTCTCTATCATACTCTATATAACATATGAAACAAAAAAAATTTTTTTTAAAAAAAGTATTTTAACAAAGTTTCAGCAAGTCAAGATAGCTGAGTTAATTAATAGATAAAAAAATAAAAATAAAAATAAAATGAAAAGATTTAATTAATAGACAAGTCATTAACCCACTCAAAACTTAGACTAATTGAACATGCCATATTTTTATGGACTACTTTTGTCATTAACGAATTGAACGTCATATTTTTATGTACTGATTTTGCCATACCTACCTCGGCTACAGTTTTACCGTTGCCATACAGATAAATCCATTTTCGTTCGAGTTATAACTGATTGTTGGAATATACGGGACTAGCAAAATGCTCGAATCGTAGTATTCTACTAGGCTAAAACCCCAACTAACTTCTAAACAGTTTTTCCACTTATTATTTTATATATGGTTAAGTATATATTAGTATTATCATGTGTTGATTCTAGTTTGTCTTGGAAGACAATTATTATCTACACTTAATAATAGATGTTGAATATTTTTCAAAATGCAGACCAAATACTATTATACTATTAGCTTTGTGAACTTAGGATTCTACTTAATCCAATTAGCTTTGAGCGACTATTTTTCTCTCTGGGAGTTCAATTATTATAGTGATCAGTTACATCAACCATCGTCTAAAGATGATTACAAATGGAAATGGTATTGTTTTCCATTTCGTGAAGAAAAGGTAAAAGTATAACACAATTATATTAAATACACTAAAATATTCCTACACATTCAAGTAAGTCCTTATTAAGAAATATTAGGTGAATAGCTACTGAATCAGTTATGATTATTCAAAATTGTGTACTTTAAGTAGTGTAAGACTTTGCTTTAAGATGCATTATTGCTTTAGACTCCTATTTGGCGCATGAAAATAAGTGAGACTTTGGATCAAGATTGAAATATAATAGATGCAATTAGGCATATCTTTCTGGAGTCAGACAATATATTTTCCCCAAAAAGTAGAAGGAAAGTAGCTTAAGAAAACTTAAAGGTGAGAGCTAGATTTGAATGTCAAATGCTACAAGAATGAAGTTACACATTTGGTTCGCTCGAGTTGTTAGTGAATATACAAATGTACTTAATGGAATTCGTGGCCTAAAGTCAAATCTTAATAAGATGTCTCAATATATTTAATAAAAATAGATTTTGTGTGTGTTACTCATTCATCTCGTGCTCTGGCGTACGCGTGCGTTGCACGAGCATCCTATGTCGATAAGTAAAAATCTTCTAAATCATATATATTTATATTGTTGTTAAACATGTGTGTGATGTATACTTTTAAAGTAAAAAGAAATTAGTGCAAGCTAAAATGATGAAGGATGATCCTATTTCAGCATAGTTACTCAAAATTATTGGACATTGTTTAAACTTGGGACATTTGTTTCTTGAAATAGTTTGTTGCGTATAGAAGACTACTACTATGAGTTATTTTCTGTCAATGTATTTTTTTTTAAAAATAAAATCTATACACATAATTTTACTTTTAGTAACTATTGAAAAATGGACCCCAAAAAATTTAGGGACCTACTTAGTAACTTGTGTATTGAGCCGGCCTGTATATAAATTTTATATAATCATGATATAAGTTATATACAATACTGATAGTATAAAATTTGCAGTTTAATTTGTGATAGAATTAATCAAATTTTTTTCGAATTACTGATAAATGTTTATCATATAAATGTATGTATAATTATTTTATACTAGATTTCTACGAACGTGCGTTGTACGATAATACCATATCAATTATATTGTATAGTTACATAAAAGAAAGAATTGTTGTATAAATATAATTGATTAATAACATTAATGAAAGACAAGTGTTTTGATACATTTGTAAAGTATCGGATAATTAGGTTGTAACCTAAAGAAAATATGCATTTACGTTATTAACCAACAATTCAATCATAGAAAGTTTTGGTCATCCAAGTTCTTCCGAACTCAGCTTTTTAGGAATTTACACCAAAACTTTAACCCTAAAAACATAAGAAAGTTGCTAAAAAGTTATCATGTGAATTGCAAAGACGTTTCGAGCATGCATTGTGACTTTAACGGCGGGTTGAAAAATAAGAGAGATCCTTGGGAAATTTTAGAATCAAATGTTCATAAAGCTACCCTAAAATTGGTTTTTGACGAAGTAAAGAAAGATACGTTTAATTTTATTATATACAATCTCTTATAACTAATATTTTCTTTTATTCACGTGCAAATATTGTTGCAAAGAGGTAATTTGTCCAAAAGTTATCGGAAGGCTAGATTGGCTACTATGGTAGGAATTATGCAGTATACATATCATGTAACATGTCATTTAATTATAATGAGGCAAAAGACTATCACAAACACTGGCAATTTATCTTTAAAATTATTTTAAATGATATTTTTTATGTGTAATTAAAATTCTGTCGATAGTAAAACTAATTAATGTAATCTAGGAAATTCTTGAGTGAGTAAAATTAGGTGATTAATTTAATTTCAAAGTTGAAGTGTCCGAAGTATATCCGTAGAACTCAAAGTTTAAGTGTAGTTGAAGTTTCAACAAAATTAAATAATTATAATCCAATTTAGTCCAAAATAAAATTATATGTGATTTTAGGAAGTATTGATTTTGCATGTGCGAATTTTCTACTCACTTGTGTTAAGGTGTGCAAAATTAAATACATATTCATAATATCTAACATTTAACATATGTACACCGCCTAATTTTTCAGAAAAAGAGTGTGCATTGGACAACCCCTGACCTAAAGTGGCTTCGTCCATGGCAAGAGTTAGGGTAATAGTAGATATTTAATCCAGAGTAATTAATGAAGGAGGTTAAAAAAACTAACTCTTCTGTCACCTATACTGAGTGAGATGAATAAGAAAACCGACCATTCCACATATAACGAAGATTAATTGATAAAGCTCTACATCTTCTTAAGTTTTCTGTCCATGATTGATTCTTGCTTCATTAAAAATAAAAGGAATAAACAGACAACACTCAAGTAATTCAAGACACATTAAAATTTCTGTTGTTAGCAAATAGCAAGACATAATTGAGGAGAACCAAAAGAACAACAAAGAGAAGTTTTGGACATGCTCATAGCCCACTACAATGTACATATGATAATAGGTAGTACATAAAACAAATATGAAGTTTTTAAGCGTCCGATCCCGATAACCTGTTGTATATATAATGGTAAAAGGTGGCTCCAAGTGTTCTTAATTATCCCTGTTAAATGGGTATAGCTTTACAATTTCAACAATGAGTAGGACACGAACATGAGTTAAGTTCCTAGTAGTATTAGATCTTATTACCGTGACTCCGTGAGTTAGTCTACTACAATGTTTTATCCTAATGTGCACAATTCCAATTGTGACCTTTCTTTGTATGTTCTTATCCAAATTAATCAAATAATTAGGGATATAAAAGTAATTCAATATTTAAAGAATATTTTAGTCAACTAACATTTATATTTATGGTTTTATAATAATATAAATATAGATGTGACCAGAAAGTGTAAATACTCTTAAACCGATAATGCGTAATCATGGGAAAATAGTGGTCATTTGCACAAATGCGTGTATTTTGCCCTTTAAATTTGAGTTCTTTAATTTTTGTCCTTAATTATTTTTGGCGCATCATAATTACAATTTCGCTTGGCATAATTAGTGTTATATCTTCGGCATGTGTATCATACACAACCTACGGATTATGCCGGATAATGCATAACTGTCAATTCAACATAATATAAAAAAAACATAATTTCAGATTTCGATAGGCATAGTTAGCTTTTAATTTCAACATATGTATCATAACATCCACACAAACTATACAGGATAAGGCATAATTTTCAACACTCAACATAATTTAAAAAATTACTATAAAACTATGCCGCATAACTTAATTTCTACATAATTTATGACGCGCGAGGCAAAAATGCATTTTTTGAAAAAGATAATATTAAAGAGACTATGCATTGTGAAGTAGACCTAGATATTTTAATGAAAAAAATTAAAGACCACAGATATTTTGGGGCGAAAATTAAACACCAGTGCGTTTTAGGGACAATCTGCACAAAAAAATGAAAATAGTCGAGAAAGTTTATGTATATATATAAAGGTGGGCCAAACACCTATTTGTATGCAGACTTTATTTTGTTAATACCATGTGGGAACAGAATCTAGAGCCTAATCTATCTTATACTATAGGTTATATAATGCTTACTAATTTCCACGACTCACATCTACTCTTTTTTTCTTTCTTTTCTTTTCTTTGATCAGCCTTAGGGAACAGATAAAGCTTCAACCATATATTATGTCAAAGGAAATAATAGTGGAAACAATCCTAATTTGAAAATAAAGGTTTTTTGTCTTATTGCCTCATATTGAAATGTAATGTTGGTCCTTGGATAATAGTAGCATTTTGTTATTTTTATTTTGTATGTTGTATTTTGTTTGTATCTTAAAGTAGATCAAATGATGGACACAGCTCACTGAATTCGTTAACGAAGACCTAAGATGATTACCAGATTAAAACAAATCCAACTATATATATATATATATATATATATATATATATATATATATATATATTGAACATCTATGTACATATTTAAGTATTTCTGTACGTTTGCATATGCTTTTTATGTCGCATTTGCTTTCAGGTAACTTGCATTCTCAATATAGGTTAGACAGTTTAGTCAAATTAAACGGCATTCCCAATATAGTTTATTTATACCAATTAAACATTAATTAACTGTATAATTTTGATTTTCGATGTAGAATTTAACATATTTCCTCATCTCTCTTTCATGTCTGGTATATTCCAATATAGGTGTATGTCTATAGATAAGAGTTAAAAATGGGAGAAACTCTACTAGAAATTTGCTATTTTGCTAGGGATATTTTTGTAAAAATTGGAGATTTCATACGGCGTTCAGATGGAATTTACTTTGTCGAGAATAGCTTTTCTTTAAAAGTAAAAAATAATTAAAAAAAATGAATTTTCCCGATTTCTGATATTTACATTAGGATTCCATTAAATACTAATTCACATCAAAAAGTGATAGAAATGGTGTGTATATTTGTGTATATTTAGGTTACTTACCATATTTTGTAGAAGTCTTGTACAAGAATAATTAGGATATTAGTATTATAGAATGAATATGATTTTCCATATTTAAAGATTGTATATTGTATATATAGACCTCTTGATTAATGAAAAAATCAAGGGATTATTTTTTTCATGGTATCAGAAGTCTAGGGAAAAAAAAATAACTTCTCCCAAAACCTTCGTTGTCCTCTTCTTTCTCGGCAACCGTCAGGCCGTCGGCCAAAGTTTTTTTTTCTCCCAAATTTTTCTTCCAAATCCCCATTCTCCTCTTGTTCTTTCATAATGTCTACCTCAAAGAACACGTTTCATCCTGCCCTTACTGTGTGCAACATCAAGAACCACATCCCTATCGTTCTTGAGATGGAAAACATCCAATATGCGACGTGGGCGAAATTATTTAAAGCTCACGCATGCTCGCATAAAGTCCTTCATCACAACATCCCCGCGGAAGCAAGCAAGGAGAAGGTGCCTACCGCCGATGATGACCCTATGTTATGGAAGACTCTTGATGCTACGATACTCCAGTGGATTTATTCCACTATCTCTACGGACTTGTTGCAAACGATTATTGAACCCGACGCCACGGTAATGGAAACTTGGAATCGGGTGCGTGATATATTCCAAGATAACAAAAATTCTCGTGTCGTCACTCTTGAGCAGGAATTTTCCCATGTCAATAAGGAGGATTTTCTCGAATGTCTCAGCCTATTGTAAAAGGCTGAAGGAATTGGCGGATCAACTCAAGAACGTTGGTCCGCCCGTCACTAATGATCATCTCGTTCTTCATAAGGTTGCAGGACTATCCGAGGCTTATAATGGCATTGGGACGCTTCTTCGTCAAAGTAATCATCTTCCACCATTCTACTAGGCCCGTTCCATGCTCGCACTAGAAGAGGCCGACTTGGCTAAAAAGGCGGCTACCAGAGCTAATGTTGTCATAATGATAGCTACGTCTGATGACCCTCACTCATTCTCGGTCAATTCTAGCCAAACTGTAACAATGGTGGTGGCAAAAAGGGTCAAAAATAGAAAAATGGTGGCAAGAATCGTTGCGGTGTTCGCGGCAGTGGCGGTGGTCGGAGCAGTGGCGGCACTGGCGACGTTGCGATCGTGGGCCAGCTGGGCCGCAGCACCACTGGCCGCAACCTTGGGCCACTGTGCAATGGTGGTGGGGCTACTATGCTAGTGGCCAGTAGCTAGTAGCCCAACATTGCCTTTCCTAGTTATCCAAGCGTTCCAGTGAATTGGGCCAGCCAGAGGCCCAATTCCCTATTCCAGCAATACCATAAAGCGTCGGTTGGGCCCAGGCGGCTGCTAGGCCTCGGCCTTAGCAGCCTTCGCTGCTGCGGGTCCAATTTACGGTCCGACACATATGGATATTGAGGTCGCGATGCATACTTGGATTAAATCCCCCGGATGTAAATTGATATATGAACACCGGAGCCACTTCTCATATGACGTCCGCCCAACGTAGTCTCTCGTCTTATTTCAATTTGAGCAATAATCGTGGCATAATTGTTGGTGATGGCAATTCAATTCCAATTCGTGGTTATGGTCACACAAATTTGTCCCCCC
Source organism: Anisodus tanguticus (assembly GCA_034509755.1). Lineage (NCBI taxonomy): Eukaryota > Viridiplantae > Streptophyta > Magnoliopsida > Solanales > Solanaceae > Anisodus > Anisodus tanguticus. Next base: position 17,568,169 of record CM067551.1, on the reverse strand, counting down.
CACATCCACCTCTAGTCCTAAAAAATGTCTTCATGTCCCTCACTTAATTAAAAATTTGATGTCTGTCCGAAAATTCACAACTAATAATTGAGTTTCTGTTAACTTTGACCCTTTTGATTATTTTTTTTTTGTGAAGGATTTCACGACGGGGATACCTCTAATGAGGTGTAATAGTCGGGGAGTGTTTTATCCAATCACCACCACCATTTCCATAAATCAAGCCACACCTTCTACATTTGCCGCTTTTGCTCCTTCTTTGTGGCATGCACGTTTGGGGTCATCTATTATTTCTTCTCTTAAAAATAATAATTTTATTGATTGTAAGAGTACGCGTAGTACTCATATTTGTCCTACTTATCCTCTAGGGAAACAAGTTAGAGTACCGTTTGTAGCATCTACTTCTAGTACGTCGATGTCTCTTGATATTATTCATAGTGATTTATGGACATCTCCCGTTTTGAGTTCTTCGGGCCAACGTTATTATATTTTATTTTTGGATAATTATTCTAATTTTTTGTGGACTTTTCCTTTGTCTACAAAATCTCAAGTTTTTTCCACATTCTTAAAATTTAGAGCCTTCATTCGTACCCAATTTGAACGGAAAATTTAAAAATATTCAATGTGATAATGGTAGGAAATATGATAATGGTCCATTTCGGGAATTTTGTGACACTCATGGAATATCTTTTCGATTTTCTTGTCCTCATACGTCCTCACAAAATGGGAAGCCGAAAGAAAAATTCGTACCATTATTAATATTGTCCGAACTTTACTAGCTCATGCTTCATTACCTCCGTCCTTTTGGCATCATGTGTTACAAATGGCTACCTACCTCCTTAACATACTCCCTAGCAAAGGTTTAGCATATTAATCACCCCTAAAAAAATTATAATAATGATTCCTCGTATTCTCATCTTAAGGTGTTTGGGTGTTTGTGCTTCCACTTTTCCCGTCTACTACAATTAACAAACTACAAGCCCGTTCTACCGCTTGTGTAGTTTTGAGATATCCGTTTAATCATCGTGGTTATAAATGTTTTGATTTATCTGCTAATAAAATCATAATTAGTCGCCATGTCATTTTTTATGAAACCTAATTTTGTTTGATAAATTGAATAATTCCGTATCTAGTTCGTATAATTTTTTTGATGATGGACTCTCACTGTATATTATCCACCATTTATCCAAGTTGTCCCGTGACCAAAATCAGCCAGCAGGCCCATTGACTGCTGGCCCAAATCTTACCGATCCAGTCTCTACTTCTCAGCCAGCATGCCCACTACCTGTTGGCCCAAATGTAGTCCATTCGAGTCCACTATTTCGGACAGCAGGCCCACTGCCTGCTGGCCCACTTTTACCTTCACAACTTTTTGCCACTGGGCCAGCATGCCCATTACATGCTGGTCCAATTTTACCCGACCCGACACCTACCCAAAATACGTTCCCTCCTTATTTCGTGTCAATGGACTGTTACTCGTAGTCAACGTGGTATTTTTAAACTTAAAAGACATTTTAATCTAAATTCTAATTAACAAATCACCCCTACCACGTAATCATGTGTCTGCCTTCATGACCCGAATTGGAAAATGGCCATGGATGATGAATATAATGCACTTATTGAAAATAAGACGTGGGAGTTGGTGCCCCGTCCGTCTGGTGTCAATATTATTCATTTTATGTGGATTTTTACTCATAAAGAAAAATCTGACGGTTCTTTTGAGAGGCATAAGGCACGTCTTGTAGGTGATGGTAAACACAACAGGTTGGCGTGAATTGTGGAGAGATGTTTAGTCCGGTGGTCACACCGACAACTATTCGCATTGTGCTTAGTCTGGCTCTCTCGAAAGCATAGCACATTCATCAGCTGGATATGAAAAATACTTTCTTACACGGTGATCTTAAGGAGACAGAATACATGCATCAACCCTTGGGTTTTAAGGTCCACAATTATCCTTACCATGTCTGTTTGCTGAAGAAGTCCTTATATGTGCTTAAGCAGGCCCCACGGGCTTGGTATAAGAGGTTTGGAGTTTATGTGTCCACTATTGGGTTTTCTCACATCATGTCTGATCATTCTCTATTCATCTATCATCGTGGTACTTCTCTAGCATACATTTTGTTGTATGTGGATGATATTATTTTCACTGTCTCTCTTGATAGTTTGCGCAAGTCTATCATGACCCTTCTCAGTTCAGAATTTGTTATGAAAGACTTGGGACCCTTGAGTTATTTTTTGGGAATAACTGTCACTCGTCATGCAGGTGATCATCGTATGCAACTGAGATTATTGAGAGAGCTGACATGTCATCTTGTAAGTCCTCTTCTACTCCGGTTGATACCAAACCAAAGCTGAGCGCTACGTCTAGCACACCATATGAGGATCCAACCACTACAAGGGCTCTTCAGTATCTTACATTCACGAGATCAGATATTACTTATGCAGTTCGCATGTGTGTTTATTCATGCATGATCCGCGGATTGAGCACATACATGCGATCAAACACATTATACGATACATACAGGGCACACATGATTATAAGTTGCATTTATATCCATCATCAGTCTCTACTCTCGTGTCATATACATATGCTGATTGGGGTGGATGTCCAGATACTAGATATTCAACCTCTATTTATTGTATGTTTTTTGGTGATAACTTGGTCTCTTGGTCGGAAAAACGTCAGCCTACTTTATCGCGATCCAGTGCGGAGATCGAGTATCGAGGAGTAGCCAATGTGGTGTCTGAGTCATGTTGGTTGCGTAATCTTTTATTAGAGCTTCACTTTTCTATTTAGAAAGCTACCTTGGTCTACTGTGATAATGTTAGTTCCGTCTATCTCTCTGGGAATCCGGTCCAAAATCAGCGCACTAAACATATCGAGATGGATATTCACTTTGTTCGTGAAAAGGTAGCTCGTGGACAAGTACGTGTCTTACATGTCCCTTCAATGTACCAAATTGTTGACATCTTTCCTAAGGGTCTTCACTTGGTTATGTTTGAAGATTTTAGGGATAGTCTCAGCGTACGACGATCGCTCGCTATGACTGCGGGGGTGTGATAGAAGCCGTGTGTATATTTGTGTATATTTAAGTTACTTACCATATTTTGTAGAAGTCTTGTACACGAGTAATTACGATATTAGTATTATAGTAGGAATAAGATTTTTCATATTTAGAGATGGTATATTGTATATATAGACCTCTTCATTAATGAAAATAATTGATAAATTATTTGTTTAAAAAAGTTTGAATGAGAAGTAAAACACTCTCTGAAAAGAAAAAAAAAATGGGCTCGCAAATACAAAATCAAGTCAAGGGAGACAAAAAAGATCAAAGGAAGACCGACCAAATCATCCGGGCGGCAGCATCACAAGGAATTACAAGAAGTGATCACTGGACAACCAATTTAAGGTAGTAGAGTATTAATTCAGTCGAAAGAGTAACATGTATGCAGCAACATTTGTGCTTGCACATGCTTTAATTTACAAACTATCCTAAATCTAAATCTAAGTCCACAATTAATTTTATTTCACATACGACTGCTGATGCTACTTCTTTAATTCTCTTATATATATGTAGTAAACTAATTCATCAATGGTATAAGAATCAATTCACAACATGATGGATCAATTTGAATTGTTGGTATCACCTTATGATTTTTTCTTCAATTGGAAGTCACGTGATTGCCATGTGAAGCTATATATTCAATTGAGAAAGTTCTATAATATAATTAGCAAATCAAAGTATCATTTTGTTGGACATTTTTATAATCGGACGGGAATTCCAATAAATCCAATCCCCGTGTTGCTTAGTGTTGGAATTTAGTAATAGCAAGTACATGGAAATAAAAGACAACTTACATTCTGTACATGAAAAAAAATACCCACACAAAAAAAGAAACAGTAGTAAACTGGACAGTACATTAGAAATTAAATTCCCTAATCTAGCTTCTAATTAAATTTAATTGTGCACTTCTTTTAGCTTGAGCCCCATTGTTTCTGACCCGGAACCCATTTAGGATAATTTGGGCTAAAATAACTCGAAACAACTCTCGAGTTCAGTAACTCAATAATTGGAGCATATTTAACGCACCGTGGTGCTTTGTACTGATTTATTGAAGCACCATTGCTAATAGCATAATCCATAATCTTATCAAATGTACCATTCTCAACTACCTTAATTTTCAAGGGACCAATTGATTTATCCGAAACGCGACATTGTCGATATACACTGTTTAATGATTCTTCAATCGTGAGGCAACAATCTTCAAACACTAATGTCGGGATCAGTGTTTCATCGGATCTTTTGTTAATTTCCCAGTACAAAACGTAGTGTCCTGGGATTGTTGATGTGTCTGCATAACTTGTGTATTCTGTTAGTGATGCTTCGAATGGTAACAGATGGGTCGATGCTTTTACAACGGCATCGTGCAGCTCGACTTCATCCGTTTTGTCAGAGTCAATGCTTAATGCAACATTTTTTCTGCACACGAAATGAAATTGAGGCGCCTTGTTCTTGAATCCAGCAACTTTAAGTATGTCACCAACACGATAACGATATAGTCCTGAAAAAAATTCGTATTTAAAAATTATATAAAAAGTACTAGTCAGAATTATATAAAAACACCTCCAAAAAACATGGTCAAAACTTTTCTTTGACTCTTTATGGAGTAATGATAGTGTCAATATAAAGTGGAACAGAAAAAGTAATTTTTACCTGCATAAGTGGTGACCACAAGCTCGTATTCATGTCCAAATTTGACATCAACAAGATCTACCAAATCATTTTTGTCATATGGTTTAGATTTTTCTGGCCCTTCATCTTCACGAGCAACGGGCAAGAACTCGAAGAAGCCCATGGTAGGTATGAGGGTATAAGCAACTTCACAAGGTTTGCAAAGAGGATTAAGATTTATACCAAAGTAGCATTCAGAAGAAGCATACATGGTACAAACAAGTGGTAGATCGTTGCCATAATAATTAAGAGTCGGAATATATTGTGACATAGTTCCCGTCACAATTACATCGACATACTTTGTATTAGGCCATAATCTAGGAATAATCCCTTTCCATGACTCTTTACTACATTCAATTTCAATAAATTCTGCAAGCTTGGGATTCGGTTTGAGAATTTTCATCACAGCTTCGCGCACCAAAGGGTCTGTTATTTGTGAATTTAACGTTCCAGTTCTAATATCATCGCAAAGAAGTTGCCAATGCTTTTCGAGGAAATGAATAGCACGGATAAAACCGGAAGCAAAAACAGCGCCAACCCGAAGAACTTGAGTATTTTGGTAAAGGCCACAAAGCATTTGGGAGTACATGCTTTGGTATGAATCTAAACATAGAATTGTTTCATTTGGGCTAGTGTAATTTGTGTAAGGATCATAAGGCCTTCTTTTGAAATATGAACTTTTATAGTAACTTGTTAACACTGGACGAGCTAATAAACCACCTGGTGTTTTTGCCTCCGATTTTATGAACAAAAAATACATTCCTTTGCCTTTTTGCAAATCTGACACAAATTGATCCATCACTGGCATTAAAAGGCTGTAGAGCAATGACCTTCTACCTAGCTCTTCTTCAACTGTTGGCATCAATTTCCTCTCTCCCCCGGACGTGCCAGAACTATAAATTAAAAAATTAAAAAATTAAATTGGTGTATTAACAAACTTGATTAAAAACAATTATTGCATAGAGAAAGATAACTTTCTTTATATCCACTATCTAATTGTAACTCATCAAGTAGTGTAACTTGATACATTATTTTCATTTATAGAAAAAAAAAAGTTGTTGCATACTTAATACAAAGACGAAATTAGAATTTTCAGTTAATGAGTTCAGAACTAGTCCAATGAAAGAGCCTTTTTTTTGTATATGTCCTTACGGGCCGCGTTTAGAACAATTGGTTCAGTTGAACTCATTGAATTTAGATACGTTTTTGATAAAACAAAACCAAAGTAATTTGATGGACTAACCTTGTCAAGAACTCGGAAATTGGTTGAGAACAAAGGATGGATGAACGATCACCATCAACAATACGATCAATATCGGGCTTGATATCCTCATAGGTGACAACAGGCAAGATATTTTTGAAATTTTCATAGTCAGTGTTTCCATTAAGGCCATGCCTTTGTAAGTACTCAACGCCAACATTGCGCGAAAGTATCTCATTAAGAACCTTTTTTTGAACTTCATCGGCATTAGTAGTAATGTCTTCGAAGAATTCAAGAAGTTTTTTATTGTTTTCATCAAAACTTCCATCATCTGACAAGGTTAAAGGAGCCTCTGGCATGGTTTCTTAGATTAAAAACAAAAAAAACAAAAAACAATATGAAGGGAAATATTAGAAAGATGGAGAAAAAATTGTGGAATGATGATTGGAAGTTCCATTGAAGAAAGGGAAATGACAGAAATATATATAGAGGAAAGGTGGGGTGTGTGAACCCCCATTTGGAAACAAAGAATTCAATGAAACAGTTAAACAAAATATAGGGGTAAAATAGTAACTGGACGTGCAAAATCTTTGACTTTTCTAACAAGACAAACGAAGTTTGTGTTACAAAGTAAAAGAGAATTGGTGCACACAGGGGTGCTTGAAATTTTCAGCAATCTTTCAACGGAAAGATATTGCATCAGAAAAGATAGCTTTTGGCTTTGAACCTTTTTTAGTCGATTACCATTAGATTTACTTACTGTGCGGTGAATGTGATGTCTTGAACCGTCAGCGTTTAGTGTAAACCAAGACAATGATATCAACATAATAACTCCCATTATTCATTTCTTCTTATAATTTTGTCCTTTGTGGCCTTGGACAACTTCTTGGATTCTTAAGTGCGTACTTTTGAAGCGGCATGTCTTCGCACTTAAATAGGTGATCTCCTATAAGGTATCCTGCTATACCCCACTCGCAAGTGTTAGGAATCATTAAAAGATTTTAGAAACTTATCATTTACCTATTATGCAGGTAACACTTAATGTCTATCGCGGGAACAACTTTGGAATTATATTTCTTTAAAGAATAATAATCTGAAGTGCTCTTACTTCAAGTGAAGCGCTAAAACTGAACCTCTACAGTTTAGTTGTCCTATTGAACTAAATTCTTGGGATCTCCAGTCAGTAAGGTTGGGTTACCACCATAAAAATTCTTATTGTTTGGGTTTTAATTTAAGCCCATTCCCTTAGACATACAAAATATTTGATCTTTCGGTAGGCCTTTAGTTAATGAATCCGCTATATTATCCTTTGATTTGACGTAATCAATGGAAATGACACCCGTGGTGATCAACTGCCTAACGATATTATGTCTCCGATGAATATGTATAGACTTGCCGTTGTACATACTGTTTCGTGCCCTTCCTAAAGCCGATTGGTTGTCACAATGAATCATCACCGAAGGTACGGGTTTATGCCACCAAAGGATATCCTCTAAGAAGTCGTGAAGCCATTCTGCTTCTTCTCCTGCTTTATCCAAAGCAATAAACTCTGATTCCATCGTGGATCGGGCGATGCATGTTTGCTTAGAGGATTTTCAAGACACATCCCCACCACCAATTGTAAAAACATACCCACTAGTGGATTTGGTGTTCTTTATGTCCGATATCCAGTTTCCATCACTGTATCCTTCCAATACAACTGGATATCTAGAATAATGTAATCCGTAAGTCAGCAAATATTTCAGATATCGTAGTATCTGATTTAACACCTTTCAATGATCAATTCCAGGATTACGAGGAAACCTAGCCAACTTATTGACTAGATAAGCGATGTCGGGTCGGGTGCAGTTTGTAATGTACATTAAACTACCAATGACCTGCGCATATCACTCTTGGGATACGGGTGCACCACGGTTCTTATCAATTCTATGATTCATATCCATTGGTGACTTCATATGGGGATTGTCAAATACATCAAATGTCCTCAAAACATCTTAAATGTAATGAGATTGAGATAAGACCAGCCCATCAGATGTCTTAGAAATCTTAATTCCTAAGATTACATCTGCAATACCCATATCTTTCATGTCGAAACACTGTTTCAACATATTCTTGGTTTCCAGAATCAAGTTTAGACTACTTCAGGTGATGAGCATGTCATCTACGTAAAGACATATCATGAAAAATGAGTCGGTTCCCTTTGATATTGATACATTTATCACATTCATTTATGGAGACACCTTTTGATAATAAAGTATTATCAAACTTTTCATGCCACTGTTTCGGGGCTTGTTTGAGTCTGTACAAAGACTTAACAAGTCAACATACTTTCTTTTCTTGTCCTGGAATTACATACCCCTCGGGTTGTTCCATGTATATTTCCTCTTCCAACTCTCAATTTAGGAAGGATGTCTTAACATCCATTTGATGTATCTCAAGGTTACGTAAAGCTGCGATGGCTATGAATACCCTTATGGACGTTAATCTATACACAGGGGAGTATGTGTCGAAGTAATCGAGGCCATCCTTTTTTCTGTAGCCTTTGATTACTAATCTTGCCTTATATTTGTCACTAGTTCCATTTGATTTGTACTTTCTTTTGAGTATCCACTTTCAACCCAAAGGTTTGCTTCCCGGAAACCATTTCCCAAGTATAGTTCTGCATGGTGGAATCTATTTCGCTTTCTATAGCATCTTTCCAAAGCGGTGCTTCTAGACTTGACAATGCTTCCTTAATTGTCCTCGGTTCATTTTTCAACCATATAGGTTATAAAATCTGGACCAAAGGTTTTGTCCTTTTTGACCATTTTTCTCCGTCTTGGTTCAACCTCTGGAACCCCTAAGTTTTGTAGATCTAGAACATTAAGTTATAGTCAGTAACTTCTGAGTGCTGTAGATCTGGAATGTCTAGTTTCGAATAATCAGAAACTCCCGGGTCTTGTTGATTTGGAGCATTTTGTTCATAACTTCGTTTGCGCGAAATTAACTATTTTTCCTTTCAAGGAAAGATGTGTTCAAAGAATTTAGCATTCCTTGATTTCATGATCGTACCCTCGTGGATATTAGGTATCTCGTACTTATACATTAAGAAGTGATAATCACTACTGTTATTTGCATATCCGGTGAATATGCAATCTACAGTCCTAGGTCCAATTTTGACCTGTTTTGGTTTAGGTACTTCGACATTTTCCAAACAACCCCACACTTTCAAATATTTGTAAGCGGGTTTCTTTCCTTTCCATGATTCATATGGAGTTTTATCCTTATGCTTATGCGAAACTCTATTGAGAATTGTATTAGCGGTAAGAATCGCTTCGCCTCACATATTTTGGGCTAAACCGGAATTGATAAGAAAAGCATTTATCATTTCCTAAAAACGTACGGTTTTTGCGCTCGGCAATACCATTAGACTAAGGCGAGTAAGGAGCGGTCGTTTGATGAATAATGCTGAATCGAGCACAGTATTCTTCAAATGGTGCTACATATTCTCCCCCTCTATCACTACGAATTGCCTTAATCTGTAGGTTTAGTTGATTTTCAACTTTTGCTTTGTAACGTTTAAATGCTTCAAACGCTTCATCTTTACCTTTCAACAAGTAAACATAACAGTACCTTGTACTATCATCAATGAAAGTCACAAAGTACTTGTTTCCCCCTCTAGTTTGCACAAACTTTAAATCACATATGTCGGTGTGAATAAGTTCTAGATGAGCGGTGTTTCTTTCGACTGAATGGAAAGATGATTTGGTTAATTTTTCCACTACACACACCTCACATTTATGTTGAGGATTTATGTCGAAGGAAGGCAATAATTCCAACTTTACTAACTTTTGAATGGATTTGTAGTTAACATGCCCTGATATATGATGCCATAAATTAGAGGACTCAAACAAGTAGTTAGAAGGCTTTTTTTCATTAGATGAACGGATTACAGACATAGCATTCCTTTTGAAGAGGTCGTCACATGCGAAGCCCCTTTCTACAAATATACCATTCTTAGTTATTATAAATTTGTTGGACTCAAAAACTAGTCTAAAGCCAGTCTTGACCAACAATGGCCCTGAAACCAAGTTCTTGCCAATGTTAGGGATGTGCATCACTTCCTTCAGAGTAAGCTCTTTGCCTGAAATCATTTTGAGGACAATCTTTCCAACCCCTTGCACTTTAGAGGTAGCGTCATTGCCCATGAACAACTTTTTGCCCGAGATTGGGGCGTAGTAAGAGGAACTCTTGTCAGAGCAGATGTGATGGGTTGCACCCGTGTCCATCCACAATTGCCTTAGATTCTCCACCAGATTTACCTCCAGCACTACAGTCCTCAAAATCAACAATCATGTCGTCAAGGTTCAAAGGATCATCCTTTTCTTGCACAACGTTAGCCTTGGCCTTGCCTTTGTTCTTGGCTTTTTCCTTCTGCTCTCGCTTTAGTTTGCGGCACTCTTTGATCATATGGCCAGGCTTTCTGCAGTGATGGCAATTTCCTTTGAACTTCTCCATCGTTTGGATTTTGCTGTCTCACTGGAACTTGCATTTTTTGTTAGTGTTTCCTTTCGAATCAACCAGATTTGTTTTTGCCTCCATTGGCATCTTTCCCTTAGATATAGCCCTTTTATTGTCCTCCTGTATTTGCACTTTGATGATAAGGTCTTCAAACCCCATTTATTTTGTCTTTAGTTTGAGATAACTCATGAACTCATTCCATGTGGGAGGCAATTTCTCAATCAAAGATGCAACTAGAAATTGCTCATTTGGCTTCATTCCTTCCAAGTCCAGATGATGAAGAATCATTTGAAACTCCTGGATTTGGGACATCACTGATTTACCATCCACCATTTGAAATTTCAGAAACTTTCCAACAATGAATTTCTTAGTACTTGCATCCTGTGCGCTGTACTTTTTCTTAAGTTTTTCCCATAACTTCTTTGCCGTGTTCATGGTGCATACACAGTATAAAGTGTATCCGACAGACTATTCAGAATACAGTTTTTGCATATGAAATCACTATGATTCCAAGCACTCAGTGTTAACTTCAGGGCATTTGTGACCTGGATATCTTCGCCCACTTCAGTCATTGTGTTAGACTGAGTGTCTATTGCATCCCCACCAGAATGAGGATCTTCTATCAGAAAGTGTGACAGGTTCAACGTAGTAAGATGGAACAACATCTTTTGTTGCCATCACTTGAAATTGATACCCAGAAACGTTTTTGGGCGTTCGCTTTGGAAACTGGCAGGAGTAGGGACAACAACATTCCCATGAGTAGAAGCAGCAGAACCAGAAGCAATGTTTGAAACAGATATCTTTCGAACACTTAGAATTTTTTTTTCTTAAATTGTAGGCAAAAATGGTGTATCCAAAAGGTTAAACAAGAAGAAAGGCTGAGCCGAGAGATGACACTCTGTCTTTAACACAAAATTTCCCCGTATATATATTTTTACGGTAATGGACAATAGTCTTCCAAGATAAAACAGCAACAACCAACAATACAAAGCAAGTAAGGTTGATTATGGCGAAGAAAACGAATATAGAACAGACTGCTGAAGAGAGGAGAGGATTTCTGTATTTTCATTTTTTTAACTGAACAGTAATGTTAACATTTCAGGTGATCAAAAAGAAAATTTCGGCCCACAGCCCAAGCCCTGAGCCCGGACCGGACGGGAGGCGGTGCGCGAGGGGCTTAGCCCTGAACTCACGCTCACTTAGGTCCTCCCTCTTCTTAACATATGGGTTACCCCTTGGGGTATCAAACCCTTACTCAAAAATAAAGTTTATATAGTGTTCAATCCTTACATCTTCTACCTATGTGAGAGATTTGTTATTTTGGCCAAAACAATCAATTTATTCATGTTTTAAACACCTTACTTTGTGTACCAATATATCTTTAATTCCTTAACGAAATTTGACGATACTTGACACTAATATCATCTACTCATTTAGTAGATTAGACATGTGCGAAGAAACGAGGCTTCCGACATGCGGGGCTCACGTGTTTAAGTGACTAAAGACGGGAAAAACTCAATCTCACATAATTAAATTTCCAACAAATAGTATTTACACTAAATTAATACAATTTACTATGACTAAGTGACTTAATAAAGTATAAATATATATTAATTAATTATAATTAAAAATGATATTTAAACACATGACATAAATATTTTAAGGTAAAAATTTCTTGAAAGTTACGAGGGTGAAGACAAAATAAATGAGGAGTTTGGGGAAGCGAAGCAGAAGATGATTGGAGGGGCAAATTCCCAGTAGAATCGCGGTAAAGTGTACCATGTACTACAGATGCATGTACTACGGATGCTACTTCTATTACCGGCAAGCCCATGCGTTCCTTCATCTTCAAGCCTCTTTTCTTTATTGGTTGTTTTAGTTTGTAAGTTTGATATTTAAACTTGAAATAGCTTCTTAGATAAACTTTTTGAAATTTGAACTTTTTTTAAAGCTTTGTCAGTGTAGGCAGAAGATTTTCACTCGCTCCATAGTGAGTGTGAGACGCACTATGTCGGGTAAGACACGTGTATTTAAAAGACACATTTCTACTATATTGAAGTGTCTATCAGGTCACATATAAGTTTTAAGTATTTAAGTTACAAATTAGACCAAATTTAAAGGGTTATCTAAATATTTAACCTCTTTTTTTGTAATTTTCATTTCTAATTGCTTCTTTATACACCATAAAGTAAACGGACAAAAAGAAACGAGAAAATTGCTTTTGTTTGAAGAGTAATATATCGTCTCTGCCGACACCCTTCGTAACAAATCTCCTAAGATTTTTTCCAACATAAAATACAAGCCACTTTAAATATAAATTTTTATTTTACATAGTTATTGTGGTATAAAAAGAATGCTCCAGTAAAAGTATAAGACTTATGAATTCCTTGATTTTCAATTAAATCCATGCATTGTAATTTAAATCTGTCCTCTTAATCATTAGACGGTTCTTCTTGATGATCTTTTTGTCAATTAAATCGACATCAGAATTTTTTTATTTTTCTCATAGCACTAAATACCTACTTATATATCCCTTTGCATAAAACTTTATGTACAATCATAATGGAACAGTAGGAAGTACCAACCACTAGGAAGATATTTTGGTAGAGCAAGATGCAGTTTTAACACATTATTGTCTTGTGTTCATACACTTAAATGTCCCGGTTGCGAACATATTTGAATCAGAATAAATAAATATTTTTCATATATTTTATAATTATTATTCTATTGTATTAGGTAAAGTAGAGATGCGCCACCCACCTCTCCTTCATTGCTTTTGGAGGCCACATGGCTTCTCCTAATTCCTCCTCCTCCACCCATGATGTCACACATCCTTCTTCTCCCCTTACTAACACCTTTCATCCGGCCTTTGTCGTAATGAGTATCAAAAACTTTATCCCTCTAGTTCTTGATCAAGGGGATGGACAATACTCATCGTGGATTGAATTATTTCAAATACATGTGTGTGCTTACAACGTCCTTGATCACATCGATGCCCCCCCCCTTCCACCCAATGTCAAAAATCCGACGTGGAAGCGGCTCGATGCTATCGTCAAACAATGGATATATGACACCATATCCAAGGATCTACTTCATACTATTATGAAGACATGTGCCTCACCTCACGAATTATGGATACAGCTAGAGGAAATCTTTCAAGATAACAAACATACACGTGTCGTCTATTCAGAGAAACAATTCACCAACACTCGTCTTAAGAACTTTTCCAATATGTCAGACTATTGTAAACAACTAAAATTGGTTGTTGATCAATTGTCTAATATTGGCACTCCAATTCCGAAACGAAAATGGTTTTACAACTTATCAATGGTTTGCCGAAAGGTTCGTACGATACACTTCTGACGATGATCCAACAAGTTGATCCCCTCCCTAGCTTCAACAAGTCCCGATCACAATTGTTGTTGGAGAAGACTAGACGAGCCAAACAAGACGAGCACACTCCACAGGCATTGGTGGTTGTCGTAACGCCAACCGCCAACACACCCGCCGGTCCTCTGCAACCTACGGACCACCAACCTCAATGTGGTGGTCGAGGAGGTGAAAGGGGATGCGAACGCGGAAAGCGAGGCAGCGGCAAGGCCCACTTCTCCAAGTCTGAGCAGCAGGCCTACGACCCCATGACCCCTATCGATCCGAGTCAGGCTTACAACACTATGAATCACTAGCAGCCCCACGATGCATGGTACATGGATACAGGTGCCACATCCCACATCACTCGCGACTCTGATAATCTCTCTCACATATATAATTTGAACAATCCTCAATTTATTTTGGTCGACAATGGCAATCGCATTCCAATTCAAGTCCATGGCACCACTCAAACACAAACACCTCACCCACCCTTTACCCTAAAAAATATCCTATATGCTTCTAACATCATTAAAAACTTAATCTCTATTAAGAAGTTTACTAGTGACAACTCCGTATATATTGAGTTTGATCCTTTTGGTTTTTCTGTAAAGGACCAACGTGTGAGGGACCTATATCATTTCTCATCTAATTCTTCTACAAGTGTCAGTCCACCAACCTCTCTAGCTGCCATCTCTCCATCCGCTTGGCACAATAGACTCGGGCACCCGGGAGCACCAGTTTTTAATTTACATAGAAGTTAGAATATCATTCAACGTAATAAAGGCAAATTTACCCCCACTTGCTACTCTTGTCCTTTAGGAAAACATGTTAGACTTCCTTTTCAATATTCATTAAGTGTAACGTTTTCTCTTTTTGATATTATTCATGCGGATTTATGGACATCTCCCATTACTAGCAAACTGGGTCACAAATATTATTTGGTATTTTTGGATGATTTCTCTCACTTTCTTTGGGTGTATCCTTTAAAATATAAGTCCCAAGTTTACACAATCTTTCTTGAATTTCAAGCATATGTTAAAACTCAATTTGAACAGACCATCAAAACTTTTCAATGTGATAACGGTCGTGAGTTTGACAACCTTCCCTTTCATAAATTTTATGCGGACCACGCATGGTGTTTCGATTTTCTTGCCTCCATACCTCTCCTCAAAATGGTAAAGCCGAAAGAATCTTACGCACCATCAACAATAAGATCCGCACTATACTCTTCCATGCTTCTATCCCCCCTTCTTTTTGGGTGTACGCCTTACACATAACAGCATACATCCTTAATATATTACCAACACGAATACTTCAAAATAAAACTCCAACAGAAATTATCTTCTGTCGAATCCCCTCTTATGATCACCTTTTAGATTTTTGGTTGTCTATGTTACCCGAATATCACCTCCATGACACCTCACAAATTAGCACCTAGAACTACCCCTTCCATTTTCTTAGGTTACTTCTTCTATGATTTGTCCATAAATAAAATCCTAGTCTCCCGCCATGTCACATTCGAGAAGAACATTTTCCCATTTGCAAACATCCAAAAATTTCAAGTCCCTGATTACGGCTTCCTTGATGATCCAAACATGTTCCCTCTCATTAAAAACGCCATACATCGTGCCACTTATCCCCATCCCGTCACTACCCCAGCCCATTACCCCATCGCCGACGACCCTTCTGCTCCCGATGACTACCCTCCCATCCCGTCACTACCCCAGCCCACTGTCTCACCATCGACTACCCTCCAACACCCATCGACTGCCCCCCACGTTCCATTGACCACCACCGTAATCAGTCACTGCCCCACCCTCAATTAGTCACGGAAAATATTGTGTCCAAAACCACCCCACTGCCCGAAAACCACCCCGCTGTCTGTAAACAGTCCCGCTTTCGACGCACCATATGGAAACCCATGCCCAGTACAGGATTTTCAAACCAAAAATCCCTTTTAACCTCTCCACTCAGACCATATCACATATACCTAAAAACTCAAAATTAGCCAAGCTTTACCCGAATTGGAATGCGGCCATGTGTGAGAAATTTAATGCGCTCACTACACAGCGCACATGGGATCTTGTCTCGAGATTAGAGGGGGTGAATGTGATTCGTTGCATGTGGCTATATAGTCACAACTTTAGAGATAGTGGTGAGCTTGAACGACATAAGGCGAGACTTGTGGCAAATGGCACGGGGCAACAAGAGGGAGCTAATTGTGGTGAGACCTCTAGTCCAGTAGTTAAACCATCCACCATTCGCACTATTTTGAGCATAGCTATGGGAAAGAACTGGCCGATTCATCAGCTTGATGTGAAAAATACGTTCTTACATGGGGATTTGAAAGAAATAGTCTATATGCATCAACCACATGGCTTTGTGCATCCCTCGGCTCCTCAGCATGTATGTCGTCTTCTAAAGTCACTCTACGGATTGAAACAATCCCCCCGAGCTTGGTATGAGCGATTTGCCACCTACATTATGCAGATCGAATTCGTGTGCAGCAAAAGTGATAATTTACTTTTTTATTTTTCATCGAGGTAATGCCAATGCATACTTTTTGCTCTATGTGGATGACATTGTCCTGACTGCCTCCTCTGATGTGTTGAAGAATGAGATCATTACCTTGCTCAAATTTGAATTTGTCATGACGGACTTGGGTAATTGAGCTATTTCATGGGGATTTTAGTGACCAGATCTGAAAATGCAATGTTCCTATGTCAGCGTAAGTATGCCGAAGAAATTGTTTACAGGGCTAAAATGGAAAACTGCATGATCATGCCCACTCTAGTCGACTCCAAGTCGAAACTCAGTGCCGATGACGGGGATCCGGTGCTCGATCCTTCTCGTTATAGGAGTCTTGCTGGTGCACTTTAGTATCTTAGTTTCACTAGGCCCGATATTGCCTATGCCATTGAGCATGTGAGTTTGTTCATGCATGCTCCTAGGGAGCCTCACTTTACCACTTTTAAACGTATTATTCAGTACATTAAGGGTACTATTGACTACAGATTACATCTTTATCCATCTGCACCAACCATGCTTATATCGTATACGGACACCGATTGGGACGGTTGTCCAGACACACGTCGATCTACTTCCGGCTACTCCATAATTTTGGGTGATAATCTCATCTCGTGGTCTGCCAAACGACAAGTCACGCTTTTCCGTTCGAGTGTAGAAATAGAATATAGAGGCATTGCGAACATTGTTGTCGAGATCTGCTGGCTCAGAAACCTTCTTCTAGAGCTTCATCGTCCCTTACGTAAGGCATCTCTTGTCTACCGTGATAACATATCTGCTGTTTACCTGTCTCATAACCTGGTTCAGCATCAACGAACCAAACATATTGAGATGGATATTCATTTTGTTCGTGAGAAGGTTGCGATGGGCTATGTTCGGGTGTTACATGTTCCTTCTTCCTACGGCCGCACATTCTATTTACGAGGCTTTCAATACTAGCCGCGAAACGCATGTCTTTTGTGACAGGTACGTTACTAGCATTTTCTTGTTGATAAAATATATTTACTAAGGGACTTCCTTGGAGGTGGTAGTACTTCTATACAATCGTAAATAGTTTCAATTAGTGATTTAGTACCGTCTATTTTAATAGTAGGATTTAATACTGAGAACCAATAATATAAATAGAAGGAATAGGAATAAAATATTTTTTTATTTTGACAAACATTTTTTTAATATTTGCCTTATAATTTGGTTTTTCCATATATTCACTAAGTAATAAAAATATTAGAGTTATATAAAATAACATAGTTGAAAAAGTAGGATAATATATACCGGATGTTCCTTGACAATTTGGCTTTTTATTATGAGAGTTAAAAAATAAAGTTATAGGTAATTTATAGTCATAAGCAACAAGGAGTTGCTCGTATAAAGAATTCCACCTAGTGGATACTTCTTGTGGAATTCTTCTAAAAGGTAGTCCACAATCATGACAAATTTTTTTATATTCTTTTCTACGTTGTACTTTATTACTTTTAAAAATAAAGTTTATCGAGCGTGGTCCGGAAAAGATGGAGCTAAACTATTTTTTAACGGCCTCCTTCCGCTCCAAATTTAAATACATCTCTCTTAACGATTGACCTAGGAAAACCGTTAAAAGCGAGGATTATATATATCTCTAATGTAATGAATAAAAAGCGAGGGGGTGTGATAGAGAATAAATAAATATTCTCCATATATTCTATAATTATTATTCTAGTGTAATTAGGTAAAGTACAGATCCTTATAAAATTAGGTTTATATATATATATATATATATTACATAAATGAGAATAAATAAAGCCTTCTAGTGTAATTAGGTAAAGTACAGATCCTTATAAAATTAGGTTTATATTTATATATATATATATATATATTACATAAATGAAAAGCCTTCGGCCAAGGAAAATTACACTATTCTACTATATTATCCTCCACATGATTAAAAAAAAAGAGATTTTCTCGTCTTTTAATGATCTCATCTCATAATTGGGGCTGGGATAAGAAAACAATAAACCTGAAAAAGGAAACAAAATGAATTAAAAAGTCACCTTGAAATTTGAGAAGGTCACCATTTTTTCAAAGCTTTCACTTGAGATTGCCTTAGTTAAGCTAGCGTTGACATTGCAATCTATCCAAGGAATGATAATTAAAAAGAAAAAAGAATTATGCACCCTTTACGCTAATTAAGTATCTAAATAGCCAATAACAATTACTAATTCTACTAAGTTGCGTAGGCAAGTAACCGAGAAATACACAGAATTTTTAGGTCGGAAAGGAAAGACACAATTACAAGCATCTGCGTCAAAAGACATTTTAAAGGTTAATTATTGTTTGTTGATTGGTATCATCATCTTTCTATATTTAATTACACTATATGCTCTACATAAAGGTGTTATATTTCTACCAGTTTATTTTCTCTTTTTGATGAAAGACTAAGCTGGCTTTACGATCCTTAATTTGTTTCAATTGGAAAATATGAGTTACGAAGACAATTTCGGTAATAGGTGACACATTAAAGAAGCGGTTTTATTAGTTCTACACGGAACAATGTCTCAAGCATTTCACGCAAATTGAAAAACTGAAATTTTTATGGTCATTTGAAAGGCTAGTGGTTAATTTTTGACATATTAAAACAATTGTATAAATATACACATTCGTCCGGAATTTATCCCCTTTTCCTCCCTTCTTTCTTCTTTTTAAAAAATTTTGGCGACAAGATATTTTTAATAAGATTGACCACTTTTTTCCAGCTACGTGATACTTTATTCATACACTCAATAATTTATTCTTGAACTAAGTTTCACCTAATTCATTACTATTTGTGGGTTAATTTAGAGATTAATTGTGTCTCACCCACGTCAACCGAATATTTATGGCCACCAAAACCCACTAATAACCGAGTATTTACATCCATCAAAAGCCACTATCTTTTTTCGTCGTTGCAGGGGATTGACAACAATTACTATTCAGATAGAATCTTTTGTATTAACTCACTCTATCCGACACTCACCCAAATCACTCGGAACTCGTCTCAACCATCCGTCTAAGTCAAAAATCACGTTTCGGATCTAACGGAACCATCAGAATTCGATTGCGGATGCGTTTACCCAAAAGTCAACTCTTATTTAAACTTTTTCAACTTAGAAATTCCAAAATTCAAAACTTAAAATTCCTTCCGTTATTTCATGAGATTGCTTGGGAAATCGCGCCACCCATCCCGGCAAGTCAAATATACCAAAAGAAGGCTCGGAGAAAGGTCATTTACAAAAAGACAAGCAAAATATCCAAACGGACTAAGGGGTCGGATAAAAAAATGCTCATTTAACTCTTAAATTCTAAAAGTGCCACATAAATCGGGACGGATGATCGATTGTATTTATCTTTGAAGCCATGGGTAAATATAGCAATCCGATATGTAGACGGGCAAAGGCACTAAGCTGGGATTTCCAATATGTAGACGGGCAAAAGCATCATCACCCCGCTATCTCAATACTCCTCTCACCGAACCATGGCTCTAATATCAATTGTTGGGCTAAGACAACCCAAAGACACTCTTAACAAGGTGTCTTAACAAGGTGTGATATTGTCCGTTTTGGGATAAGCCGTACGGTTTTCCCTTCACACCATTAAGAGTATCCAACACTTTATAAATAAAGTATTTTCTTATCATTTAGAAGGGGAGACTTAGAGTAACTGGTAAAGTTGTTGTCATGTAACCAAGAGGTCACGGGTTCAAGCCTTGAAAACAACTTCTTGCATAAATGCGGGGTAATGTTGCGTACATTAGACCTTTTAGTCTCAGGCCCTTTCCCGAACTCCGTGCATAGTGGGAGCTTAGTGCATCTGGCATCCCTTTTTTTTTACTTTCTTTTCACTTATCAATGTAAGACTTTTTTCACAACACCCAACACAATAATACCATATAAAGAAAATACAAAAACAATATATATCATATGTTTCCTTTAAATTGGAATTTCCACACTTTTATCAAGGTATTAGTTATAGACGGCATAATCATATCAGGCAACTAAAGCAACGTTGATACTACTTTTGTTCAGAAAAAAGATAGTAGTTCTACTTGGCAACCAGCACATTTGAAGAGATAAGAATGTTGGCTACTCTACTCCATTATCTTTAAATGATATTACTTGGAGAAATTAAGTTGTTATAAAGGGATTTAATCATATTCATAACTTACTAAATCTTCTCTTCAACTTTAGAACAAGAATAATACTTTCCCTCGAAGCTTTTATTTTTAAGAGCACGTTATTCAACATACACACCAAAATTGAGGAGTAGTTATAATCCAATTCATCGACAATTTAGGATTTATGGTTAGACTTTTGCATATAAAATTAAGGAATTTGACAACCATAAAGAAGAATTTGTAGTTCTAATTAAGAGTTAGCATAGCGTAAGGGAGAGATATAACCGAGACAAGTCAAAATGACGGCAAAATTAGGTGTTAGCCACTTTGTCTAATGGACTTAAGCATCATTAGCAATCAAAGTTAGTAAGCTGCTCTTCTTTGTTCTCTTTCTTTTCATATATTAACTTTTTTTTTCAAAGGACGATTTTGTTGAACCAAGTAAGACTGACAAATGTGAACGAACAATTAAAAAGTACATTTGAGTAACCAGAAATCCTGAATTTCGGTCACGTATATGTAGGGCTGACTATTGGTTCCTGATTAGTATAATGTTGGAGTATCAAGGGACATGACCCCTACAAAACCAACAAATAGAAAATGGGCATTAAATTCTAATCATTTATAAAAATAAAAAAATAAAAATTAGCAATGGACAATTTTTGTCGCTAAATAACAAAAATTCAATGCTAATTCTACTTAATAATAAATTATTAAAAAATGTGTTAGTTGCGCATTATCTAGCAATAAATTAATGATGAATTTTATAACTAATTCTTATTTTTTTAGTGCTTAGAATTCTTGTAAAGGTACTATCAATATAATGTTTGAACATAACTTTTAAAAACCTTCTTTTTTAGAAAAATAATTTTTTTTGGAGGGTGGTCGCGGGTAGGGGGGTAGGGGGTAGGGGGTGGTAGTGCGGGGTAAGATTATTTTTTATAAAAGAAAAATACTATATATGAAAAAGAAAATTCAGAGGGGGTGGTGGAAGGTAGGGTGAGTTGGGTGTGGGGGTGGGTGGTTTGGGTTGGGGTTTGGGGGTTATTGTGGTTGGGTGGTGGGGGAGGGTGGGGTTGGGTTTGTGGTGGTGGGGTGGTGGTGGGGGCGTGCGGGGATGGGTTGGGGAATACGTTGGTGGATTAATGTGTTTTTATTAATCCGAAAAATATTTTTCCTCAAATTTTTATGAAAAACATTTTTTCCTATATTGAGGAAAACATTTTTCATAGGAAAATCAAGATATTAAGTGCAACCACACAAGAGAAAATCGGAAAACATTTTCTAGTCATACCAAACACACCCTTATTTTTTTTGTTTTTATTCAAAATAAGTGTCTTCTTACATAATGAAGAAGAAATAATTTTTTTTTCAAACTTACCCCTATTTAAGATGTGAGCTTTTTATAATCAAGAAACTATATTAACTGGGTAGTATTTAATTGAGGGTAATTTAGTCAAAATACTTATTTTTTAGAATTAGTATTTTCTTAAGGAGTGTGCATAAATCTAGACGGACACTTATTTTGATGAGATTAAAGCAAATAAATTGAGGTTTGTTTTTATTGATTTGATATTTGACAGAGTATTTGGTTGCTATGTGTCAAATTCACATGGATGTGCATAATGTTCAGATTTTATCGGAAGTCGTAGTTTAGCAAGGACTTAGCTGATCAGATGGTAAAATAGTAAAAGCTACACTAAACTTGGTGATTGTCATAATGTAAGTCCATCAAGTAATTGCATTGAACTTGGAATGCAGATAAACAACCTAACATAGTACTACACTACTACTATAATATTTTGAAATTAGAGTTGATAGAAGTATAATTTGGTCCAAAAGCTCAATTAAAATTTCAAATCCATCAAAGATGATAAATAAGACGATTCAACTTTCCTGGTCAAACATATTCAAAATATTTACATTCTTGATAATTTATTTTATATAGACCATATTAACATCGCTTTCCTGGAACATGGTTTTCTTCTTGTTCCATTTATCTTTTAAAGAAGCTCTGCTATTCAGGCTGTTCTTTGGACGTGACATTTTAGAAGCACATTTCAATAGAGTTAAACGCCGACTTTCACTGACCATAATTTTATCTCATATCCTTTTTATATTCATATCAAGTTGTCAAAAAACTCATAACGTACGTGTCGCCTATTGATGGAAGCAATGCCATTAGACATAAGCTAAGCGCTTGAAACCCATGGTAAAAGAATTGTTTATAGCGATTTTTTTAGTTTTTAATTCATTTGGTGTCCGGTGTTTATATTGGGATTCGACTAAATTTGGATTCGAGCCGGTTAGTCATCCCACATTGGGGAGTAAATCTATCAAAAGCGCCTCTGTAACCAGTAGGTTCAAACTCGAGACCTTTGATTAAGAATGAAAGAGTACACCACTCCAACACAAAGCTTATTGATTCTATCGATTTTCTTTGCCCATTGACTGCTCTTGTTAAGAGTACCACATCGGATATGGAATGAGAATATGAACTCCTTATATGGACTTGGATAATCATCACCCTACAAGCTAGCTTTTGAGTTGAGTTAGACCCAAAATTCATTCTTATATGGTATCAGAGTCAGACTCAATCCAATTCTTTGTTCACCATTATTGGGCTCCCAAATTATATTATTCACGCTCCAGTTAATAAGGTCTAGACGTGCGGGGGAGTGTTAAAAATACACATCGGATATGAAATGAGAACTTCCTTATATAAACTTGGACAATCATCACTCTATTAACTAACTTTTGGGGTTGAGTTAGTCTCAATATCTATTCTTTACCGTTCTAATATAAGTAAAGAAATAGGTAGTAGCTCAGTTAGTGTGTTCAAATGTTTAAGCCGTGTTTTACTGCAATCAAATACAAGCTTTCAAATAAAATCCAATTGAATGAGCCTTTTTCTTTAGGCTGAGACTTAGGGAGGGGGAATTTTTATTTTTGGTAATAAAAAAGAGTAAAAATAAATTTCTTAAAACCTTTCATAAGTTGCACGATTCATATTCGTCAGGATAGAAGAAATTTAATTTCCTAGAGTATATCTTGTCATATTGGCAAATCATTTTAATGCATGTGACATCATTAGTCATAAAGTTTGTGCATTGATTTATCTCTTTCTATGTTTAATATTCTCAATTTCTAAATATTTTTCTTACTTTCTTTTTAATTTATTTAAAAATATATATATATATTTTTTTGGTAACTCTCTAATTCTAATTTTTCACATTACATGTTTAAGACCACAAAATTTAAGGACATTTTGGTACTTTTTACATATCTTTAATTTAAGGCCACAAGATTCAAAAATTTATCTCTATTTTCTTAAACTTTGCTTCAAGTCAAAATCAGACAAACATTTTGAAACGCAAGGAATAGTAATCTTGCTTGCTTTCACCAAATATTTTAAATCGATCTTCAATAATAACTCCCCCCCCCCCCCCCCCCATTTTTAGAGGATCTATAGTGTTTTCACACTTCTCCTCCAGCGTGATTCGAACGCGGGACTTACCGGTCGTGGGTGGAAAATAATAACTCTAAGGGATCATTTTGTAGGGTGTATAAGAAAAATGATGAATAAAGTGTATTAGTAATGATGACATTAGTTATGCTGCATTGTTTTTTATTAATGGTTTGATTTGATATATTAATGCATTACATAATTTCTAAAAGAATTGATTCTTTACAAAAACACCCTTCATATTCTTTAGCTTTGTATGCTATTTTTATTTCTTATCTGAAAATCCATTGCACTGTTAAATTTACAAAATTATTAATAAGATAGATTAAAATTCTTATCACTGATTATTAATAAATATAGAAACAGAATTTAATAAATTCAGAGAAATCCAGAAATAAAAATGACCTGGGTATAATTTTAGTCATGGGAAAAAGAACATCAACGTTGGGCATTTTTTGCCCTTTCTATTACTGCAGAAGATTAAAAAAAATAGATGGGCAAGAAAAGTCTTAAAAAAACAGATTTACTACGAGATTTGAAGATAATTCAAGAAGAATTCTTATTAATGGAGGGGTGCGCAGCGTTCAAATTGAACACATGAATTCTCCATTTACGAGAAAAATGTTTTTCGTTCTATCGATAAGTAAAAGTATTGTCATCGTTAGCTATTAGTAAGACTAATTTAAATTGAGTTTTATACATAAAATTAACTTTTCACCAAACATTTTTTCTTTTATTACAAATAGGTAAGAGTACTTAACCATAATAAACCAAAAAGAAAAGTCAAAATGAATTTCAGCTGTAATATGAAGAAAAATCAACTTTTAATTATTCATTTACTTATGTATACCAATTATCAATGAAAACATAAGGCATAGTAATTTATCTTCGCCTAACATTAACCGTTCAGTAGTATGTTTCTTCCTTCTCTAAAAAGGTAGAATCGTTTAAATCTACCTCAGTATTGTAAAAACAATTTAGTTTTCTGCTTTTTAAATTTATGCAATCTTCGTTTCAGCAAAAAAAGAAGATAATTAATCAAAAAATAGTTAAATCAAAATCAGGGGCAATTGTGTCTATAATCATGTTTATGCATGCATTAGAATTTAGAAACTCTTGCATTGCTCATACCATGATTTGTTATGTATTAATAATATATAAGATAATATCAAATAGAGTGTATAACTAATATTTGCATTAATTATACATAGATTAAAAAGAAGTATCAAACAAAATAATTAATACGTTAATATACAAAGTTAATACATACATTAATTTTTTTAATACCTTCAGTCAAACGACCCCTAAGAGATAGGTGTTGTATGTCCTTTTTTATAAATCAAGTCTCTAGGAGCGCTTACCGGGGAAAATCCCCACCCGCTTTCCAATTCAAGTAGTAATTCAGATAGTTTTACAGCAAGCAACTTTTTTTGTTTTATAAAATATGTTAATTACATTATTATTTTAAATTTCATATTAAATCTAACATCTTCCTGTGATGAAACATAGAGATCACTGGTTTTTATTTTCTCAAAGAAAATAAAAGTACTCACATGTACTAGTTTTTGTGACATTTTTATTTTTCTAGATTCTAACTGTAAAACTTAGACTAACATTTCAAATTGCATTTTTTTCATCATATTAACATCAGAAAAATGGAATAGTATTTTTTTAAATTTAAATATTTTAATTTTAATTTTAAAATATTTAATTTATTTAATTCAATATAATTTCAAAACTGAGTTAAATTGATTTTCTGGAAAGGAAAAGTTTCACATTGGGACCAGAAGTCAAAAGGAGAATGGTAGTGTTCACACATGGGTTCATTCCCTGTGTCTCCGGCAGCTGTCTCTCCGATGTAGACGCCGTATTTTGTTTGCATTTATCCACGTGTCAATATATGTTTTGCCATTCATTCCTTCACAGGTCAACTCAACCATTTTCTTATGAAAATGAACGTGCTTCAGAAGTGTTGCTTTAAAACCTTTTTAATAAATCTTACCCCATAAATTTCATTTCATTATTATCATCATCATTATCTAGATTTAGAATTCCGAGTGAGTGGATTGGTTGGTTGTATTAATATAATAAATCAACCATAAAATCTCGCACAAAATAATATAAGAGTGTTTTATTGGTTGTATAAGAAAAGATAGAATACTTAAAAACTCTACTAAACTTTGACACACATTATTAATGGAATGTGTAACTTTAATTACAATAACAATATACGCAGTATAATTTCATAAGTGAAGTTTGAAAAAAGTAGAATGTACGTAGATTTTATCATTATTTTTTGTGGGATAGAGAAATTATTTCCGATACACCTTCAGGATGCCCAACTTAAACTATAATTAGTCTATAATCATGATTTATATCTGACCGAGATAATTAAATTTGTGATCTTCCGGTAAACATTGTCATTTAGAGAAAATGTAAAGGCAAAGCCAAGTATTATTACTTTTGATTTTATTTCAATGTTGTTCTCTATCATTTGTTCAATCTTCAAGAAATAATAAATAAAATAAACATAGAGCTGTGTGCATGGAGTACTATGTGATCCAGGAAAGATTTGTACTGTTTGGAAAAATATATGATTAACAGTGGAGAATAACAAACTCCTCAATGTATGTGTTTCCCCCCTTTTAAAGGAGAAATTTGTTCCGGCAAGTGATGCATAAATCTCCATAACAGCATGGAAGCATGTTATTCTTCATAAAATTTATTCTTCTCCCTTTCTTCGGTATTAGCAGAGATGTCAAACCTAGAAATTGATGCACTTGGAATTTAATTCACATTCTACAATTCCTTGGGATTAGTAATCCTACTATTTCACTCATATTGTATGCTATCAATTGGACTTTTCATGTTAATAACTGCTGCTAAGTGCTAAGAGCCAAGAGGTACAGTTGAGATTTTTTCAACTAAATTTTAAAGGTCAATACTTTCTCAGTCTCAATTTATTTAATAGGTTTTGATTTTTGTCGGTTCAATAAAAAAATGACACCTTTTAATATTTAATAGTAACATTTATGACTTATTTTGCACCATAAATCTTAAAAAGTATTTCTTTCATTCATATATTCCGTGCCAAATCAAATACCCTTACATAAATTAGGACAGAAGGAGTACCATATATTCACATTCTGTTGTGACGTGAGACATTAAATGTGGTCAATTATAAATGTCGTTTTAACCTTTTAAATATGATCCAGAATAAGTGTTGTTCTTGGTGACACTTAGGAAACTAATGTCTTAATTATTCCTTTTCGAATCTACTCTTAACCCTATAAAGTTTGAAGAGATAAAAAGATAAGCTAGTTATTTAGTCATGATTCAATACAGATATCGATTGGACACCGGATATATAACAAAAATGACGTATAACTTAGTCAAATGACCCTTAAAATTAATGTTATATGTAAAATGATTTTCTTAGGCCTCGAACAAAATGGATCTTAATTGACGGGTAGTTGTCTACCTAACCCCGTCGCAATATGAGCCGTTTTATTGATTATGGCTAAGGAAGAAAGAACTTCTGGAATTTAACACATATCATGAACTAAATATTGTCATCACGTATTCTTTTACAAAGCCTCAGTGAGTCATAGAAAGATGGAAGTAGTAGAATGCTTCTACATGAAATTAAGAAGAATCTGCAACTCGAAGCGTTTTATATACTCCTCGTCTCAATTTATGTGACATCATTTGAACGGGCACAGAGTTTAAAAAATAAGGGAAGACCTTGTTATGTTTATCAAATTTTCCTTACCTTAGTGCCTATTTTTATTAATTTTTCTTCACAATAAGTATATTTTTTAAAATTAAGTGGGATCTAAAAGGGCAAAATAGAGATGGTAACATTAAATAGTTATCAAATAAAAAATGTAATATTAATTTTGAGACAGACTAAAAAAATAATGTCAGGACGGAGAGAGTATGTTTCTTTTTTATTGAGAAAGAAAAGGGGAAAAACAGGTTGGGATTATGTAGTCCCATCGGCCAATGGTCACCTGTCTGCCCTTGCTTAGAAAAAAAAATGAACTACTATCTCTCAGGAGGAGCTCTAGAAACACTGATTAGTTGTTTGAAAACGAGTGACATTTCTGTACCATTAGCGGTTATTCCGTCAAATCTTTTACGGGGTGAATATCGTATTTGATGGTCTTAATGGCGGTAGGCTCTTTTCACTACTAGAAAACACGAATTAACTACGGAATTTGTCAATAATCCCCAGCTAATCTGCCACTAAATAGCTTCTAACTAATTGAATTTTCTTATAATCCGTCGCTAATCGTGTCTTCTAGTAGTGGTTTTCTTTCTTACCCAGTGCTTCAATTAGGCGTTAGTATAACATTGTTTTTCAGTGAGAATATCAAATTGGAGATGTGTCTCTCCAATAGTACGTGCACGCTAATGATCTTGCATGATTTCTTGGCTAAATCTTTATACTGATAAAGAAAGTCCTTACACAACTTACAAGAATATTAAGATGTTAAGTATTTAATTCTCTTTTTTGGTACACTTTAAGTACTTATATATCTTAATGATTTGGTGCTCCATCATCATTGTTAACAATATTTTGCTACATTCAATTCCCATTATTCTGGATATTAGATATTTCTCTATTTGTCAATTATCAACATCTTGTCACAGGAAAATCTTTTTCGTTGGTCATAAATTCTCCAATTTGTGAACAGCATTGGTCACTAGATCAAATCAGTCACTATTTATGAAGACCTACAAATCCCTCAACCTATACAGCGTTATCCGACAGTCCTGCTTTCACTGAAAAATATGTATTACTATTTCATCTGTCTTTTTGGAGAAAATGACAAAATGGAACCTTACATGGATAGGTTCAAGATAGTCCCTTAAGTATGCATTTTACAATTTTGGTCCATTAAATTTATCAAAAGTTAGCACTTATAGTCTCCATAAAATATTTTAATAATTTATATTCGTTAGGTTTGACAGAAATAGTGGGGGGGGGGGGGGGGGGGGGGGGAGGAATTTAATCATAAATATCAAGAAAGTCGCATCAAAACTTAATTACAAATAAATCAAAAAAAGTAGAAACTACAAAAATTGTACCTCTAAATATGAGTTTCTGCCGTTTTGTTTTATATTTTCTGTCAAATTTAACAGACTGAGTTTGTAGTTATATAATTGAGATTAAAATTATTGACTTTTGATAAATTTAAAAGAATAAAAAGTAAAAAACTGTTAAATGCATACCTAAGAGACTATTTTGAACCTACCTCAAATATAAGGGACCATTTTATCATTTTCTCGTCCTTTGCATATATAACCTTTTTTCTGTTTTATAGCTGAAAATGGGTCAGAATGTAGATATGACAATGATTGTTTGAGTTGACAGCCATCTGCATTGTGCCATGAACTTCGTAAAATTAAAAGAAGGCCTTATAATAAACGTGAACATCAATTAATTGACAGTGCATGAATGACGCAATACGGGCGGCTCAATATATTAGGTGGCCTAAAACGAAAGTTAATAAAATAACCTTAAATAATTTTAAGAAAACTTTATATAATTTATTTGAAGTTTATTGCTATAACTTCTTAAAATGTAAAGTAGTTACTACACCTTATATAATCATTTCCTTAATTTTAATTTGTTTAATTGTTTTCTTGAGAGATTACTGATATTGGTTGAAATTTTTTTGATTTTAGTTTTGAATTTTTTTCCAACTAAAGCAACTAATATAGAAAATCTTAAAAGTTATTCTATAAGCAATCAAATACTCTTAAAACGAATTAACACTTCTTAAGTATGCCAATTAAAGTACTTTTACTTGTACAATTTCTCATAGCACTTCTAATTCCAGGAATAAGTTGAAACCAATAAAAACATAAAGACTAGTATGCTTCAAGAAATATTCAAGGTTAAGAAAATGAATTCTAATAATTAGTAATCTAATTAGTTTGAATAATGTTGACAAAGGAACTCAGGAATTTAAGAGAAAATCATACAAATTAAGTCATATAGAAGATTAATTCAACTTGGAGTGAATTAAGACAAAGTAGCAAAAAGTAACTGCAATTGTAATTATTTCACTTTCAATTATAATTACTTCAATCTGACAATAAAATATCGAAAATATTCCATTTTATCACTAATGATAAGTATATGAGCAATTTGGGGCCTTCATTTTTGTGGGGCCCAAAGCCATTGCTTTCCTGTAGGGCTGATCAGTGGGCCGGGTCTGTTCGGTCCCGACCCGGTGTCACCCTAAAAAAATGGGCATAGGACTCGAATCCGGCACGGGACCTGGGCTCGTCCCGCCCCAGGCCCGATCTCGCCCGCTCTCTTCACTTTTGCAAAAAATGTTTGTTGCACAACGGTCATTTTATATTTTGGCCGTTGCGCGACGGCGATTTTTTGCCTCTCCCAACACCCCCTACCCCCTTAATATTTATTTTTACCCCCTAAGTTAATATATTTATACTTTAACCCAATTTTCCAACTATAAATATCTCATTTTCTCTTCATCTTTCTCACAAATCTTCCATCAATCTCTCTAATCTATCAATCTATCTCTCTAATCTGTCAATCTATCTCTCTACAAGTCTACATTGCCTACTAAATATTATATTTTATTTGTTCATTTGTATAACTGTATCAAAGTTCAAAATTGGGAGTGAAATTGACAACTAGCTTGAGGATCATCCATCGAGCAAAGTTTCAATTTTCAACCTCGATTACACGTCGACATTACATCAGCGTTTGGTACCTTCATTCTTTCTTTAAATTATTATTGTTACTTTATTTTAATTATCGCACTTAATTTCATTATCTTTAATTATATATTTGCATAATTAAAATGAAAGGATTAAGAGGTATGTTTAAGGGTAAAGGTGTTTCTTCTAGTAGGGGTTACAAGTGGTACTTCTTCTAGTCATCATATTTTTAGACATGATGATTTGATTGACTATACTCATATAGATGAAACTGATTTTTTTAATGATATACCATTAGACGATGAGATATATTCTGCACCTCAACCAAACTTTAATTTAGAAGATAATCTAAATGACACACCCACTAATCTAGATGACACACCCACTAGTGCACCTCAAACTGAAATTGGAAAGCCTCCTATTCCCCCTAGTATGAGACGAGGACTAACACAACGGATATTAAAATCATATGCATGAGCTTTTTTGATAGGGACCAAGAGAATCAAGTAGTTAGATGCAGAATTTGTAAAAATGTTTATAAATTTAAAATGGGAAAAGGTCAGGGTGGGACGAGAGGTTTATTGAGACATGTACAAAACTTTTATAAAGCTAGGTGAGATGAATACGAGGCTACAAAGTCGGGTGCGCCAATGCGCTCTCAGTCGGAACAAGATTCACATAGTGTTCCTGACCAAGTACATGGTCAAATTAACCCGATGACTGGGGGAATTGTAGGCCCTAAATATGATAAACATAGAGATAGGAAAGCAATAACAAAATTAGTTGTGGTGGAGAGTTTGCCTTTTTCATTTCCTTCCTCTCCTGGTTTTATTCATTACATTGGAGATATGTATAATCCTGCTTTTAACGATTTTTCTAGATCAACTGTTAGGAGAGACGCTTTTAAGTTTGCACATTAATATCAACAATACGTACGTTTATATCATTTTTCTGGCAAAGTATCTATCACGTCTGATATAGGCCGTAGTATTAACATCCATGATTATTTAACTGTAACATGTCATTGGATAGATTATAAATATTCTATGCACAAACGTATTTTAGCATATAGATATATTGATGATAGGCACACCGAAAATTTTATTGCAAATAATATTCATCAAGTTTGCGATTATTATGGTATAACTGACAAAATAATGATTGTTACGTTAGATAATCCTTCTTCTAATAATTATGATATTAAACTTTTAAAAGATCTTTTAACTCCATCCTTTTCTAATTATTTTCATATAAAATGTGTGTGTCATATTTATAACTTAGTTGTAAATGATGGTCTATCACTTTTTGAAGACATTCTTAATAAAGTACAATTTGCTATAAAATTTATTTTTAGAAGTAATAGAATACAAAGAAAAAAAGAATATAAAAAAACTTGTCACGATTGTGGACTACCTTATATAAAAATTCCCGAAGAAGTAGCAACTATGTGGAATTCTTTATATGAACAACTACTTGTTTCTTATGATTATAGAAGACCTATAAATTTATTTTTTAACGTCCATAATCGAAATTCAACTGATATGGTTGTAGATAACGATTGAGAAAATTTTTTAGAACTTATTGTATTTTTAGAAAAAAAAATCAAGCAACTAAAGAATTTTATGGTATATATATTATCATACTATTTTAACTATGTTATTTTATATAGCTCTAATAGTTTTGTTACTTAGTGAATATATGGAAAAACCATGTTATAAGGCACCTATTAAAAAATGTTTATCAAATTAAAAAAAAAAATTCCTATTCCCACTATTTATATTATTGGTGTTGTATTAAATCCGACTATTAAAATAGACGGTTGTAAAACACTTATTGAAACTATTTATGATTGTATAGTAGTACTTCCACCTCAAACTCCAAAAAATTCAAATGAACAACCATAAGGAACCAACTAAAGAAGAAGTTTTGTCTGGCATACACGATGAATGCAAAAAAGTATATACGCATTACCAACAAGAAAGTGCTAACAACCAACCGGCTTTCATACCATCAATACAACCTCAAAAAAGACGTGATGTTTCTGCGGCTAGTATTGAAAGCCTTAGACATAGAATATTTAGGGGTACCACTGCTAATCAAGTTAGCGAGTTTGATATTTTTGTTTTGCATAGTATTGTACCGTACCAAGCAGTTCTCAATGAAGAAGGCGTGAAGACTTGATAAAATACTGGAGGGAGAATGAGAAGACATTTCCGACACTATCAAAGATGACACGAGATGTGTTAAACATTCAAGCGTCATCAACAGCGTCTGAAAACGTTTTTTCTGTCGGAAGATTTCAAATAGGAGAGCACCAACACTCATTAGCGGAAGACAGCTTGAAAATTGCAGTTTTATTTAGAGATTGGATACGAGCGGAGCGTAGAAGGTGCGTTCAACTGGAGATCAACGAAGAAGACAACGAAAACTACAGCGAAATCTTATCCAACGGAGGTGGAAGCGACGTCGAGCAATTTGACCAACAAATTTCAATTCCAACCGAAGAACCACAAGATATTGTGAAGAAACTAGAAAAAGTGTTTATAAATATGTGATTTTTTAATTGCAATTTTACTATGTTATTTGCAACTTTCAACAACACAAAGTTGCAATTTTGAAATTGTATTACAAAAAAATCATATTTCTATTAAATAATATAAGAGGCACAAAAACAGTCTTGAGATGTTTTATTACATTATCTTGTTCAATTATTTAGGTGTTTATAAATGTTATTTTTCAAAATTTAGTGCAAAAAAAAAAATCGGAAAACTGGATCCCGCCAATCCCGCCGGAGGACCGGTCCCGCCCTCCCTCCAGTCCCGTTGAGTCCCACCCCACCGGGACCCGCCCCACCCCGAACCCGGCCCAGTGGCCACCCCTACTTTACTGGCTTTGGGGTAAAGCCGGCACTGGACGCCATGCATCACCAAATTGGAAGAACCATAAAGTCCATTTGCTCCTTCAATATGAAAAATGTGAATAAAAAAGAGCAAAAAGCAATGGCTATGTACCGCTTATATAGCACGTATATACCCATTGCCTTAGCTTTGAATAAAGTATTAGTATCTGAATTATTTTTTACATCTATATTACAGCAGTATAAGTTTATATTTGTACTACTAATTTGACTAACGATTCTACTTTGCACAAACTATTGTCCAGACACCAGAGAGACCCTCTATTTTGTTATAATGCATAGTTTGATCGTCTTTCTAGTTTCTACCCTCAAAATCTTGGATCCGCATATGACAACAGAACCAAGGGCGCCAAATCTACAATGTTGGTTATAACTTTTGTTCAAACTCTATTTTTATATTAAGAAATCAACTAAATATCTATAGATATTTGGATTCAAATTCAATTATTATTATAGTATTAACTTGAGGTTATTATAGGAATCGTAAACTTTAAATTTTGAATTGGCTATGGTTAAAGAACATGAGATGACCTTCGGTTGTTGGTTGCTAAACTTTATCTAAAAGACTGATCTAATTTAATTAAAGTCTAGTTGACATGATGGATCATGAAAAAGCAATTAGTTGACCAGTTTTGATATACATCAAAAAAAGAATTTGTTGGTAATATGTAACGCCAAATTGCAATGCATGAACCATAGAATCTAAAGCACTTTAATTTATAATAAGATGCATGCATGCGGCCATGAGAATACTCCACATTTATCGACATGTTTTGACCAATCCTATATATACTCTGTAGTTCTACAGTGGAAACTTTAAATCCCTATAGTTCGTGCAGCTTTTTTGGTTTACAAATGGGACCAAAGTTAGCTGCAAAAATGAAACCAATCCAATTCACCTAAATGTTTTTCGAAATATGGCAAATATGAGAAGACATTTCTATGGGAATTTAAGAACTATCCAAAAGTAAAAAGACAATGAAAGGGAGATTGATCATGATAGCTTTTAGGCTTAGAGTCCGTTTGTCCCCTACGATGGTTGCATGACATTGTGGAAAAATTAAGCATGTATGAACTTGACATCTTTGCTTATAAACAATCAACATCTTCTTGACCTCTACCTTTTAAACACTTTGGGTACCTGATTTCAATAATGTACCGGTTCACTATGTATATAAGTTGTTTGTCAGTTGTCATTATCTGTCAGTCAGCGACGTACTCTGTTTCTACACTTGTCAGTTGGACAATAATTTTGAACTGATTGAGTTCATCAAACCTTTGTATTTTTTCTTGCTAAGAAGAAAATGTGATGGATAGCTACAAATACTTGGAGTTTTTTCTAGGGTGACGTCTATTTTCCGTCCCGATCCCGATCCGTTGGTATCGGGGCGGGGTCGGGGTACGGTCGGTTTTTTTTTTTTTTTTTTTTTTAAATAACATATGTATAAAAAAACCTCAATAAACAAAACAAGATAGTGTAATAAAAACATCCCAAGGTGTTTTTGTGCCTCTTATATTATTTAATAGACATATGATTTTTTTGTAATACAAATACAATTGTCTAAAATCTAAATTGCAACTTTGTGGTGTTGTCCAAAAGTTGCAAATTACATAATAAAATTGCAATTAAAAAAATTACATTCTCAAAAAAAACCTGTTCTAATTGCTTGATGATTTCATGTGGTTCTTCGGTTGGAATTGGTATTTGTTGGTCAAATTGATCCACGTCGCTTCCACTACCTTCGGTTAAGATTTCGTTGTAGTTTTCATCATCTTCTTCGTTGATCTCCGGTTGACCGCACCTTCTCCGCTCCGCTCGTATCCAATCTACGAATAATACCGCATTTTCAAGTGTCTCCGGCCAATGAGTGTCGTGGTCTCCTATTTGATATCGCTGCTGCAGAAAAAGCGCTTTCAGACACGATTGATGACGCTTGAATGTTCAAAACATCTCGAGCCATCAATGAAAGTGTCGGAAAGGTCTTCTCATTCCC
Source organism: Anisodus tanguticus (assembly GCA_034509755.1). NCBI lineage: Eukaryota > Viridiplantae > Streptophyta > Magnoliopsida > Solanales > Solanaceae > Anisodus > Anisodus tanguticus. The sequence goes on along the minus strand of CM067551.1, from coordinate 17,532,632 downwards.
CCTCCAAAGTATTTCGGCAAGTCTTCTTGTCCATCTTCATTGATAACTTCTTGATACGGTGATGTAACCGTGCAAAACAAAAATATCCAACTCGCTAATTTGGTTAGTAGTAGAGGTACGGCCGCACATTCTATTTACGAGGCTTTCAATACTAGCCGCTGAGAAATAGCATGTCTTTTGTGAGGTTGTGTTGAAGATGAAGAAGATGGTATGGAAGCCGGTAAGTTACTAGCATTTTCTTGTTGATAAAATCTATATATATTTTTGCATTGGTGTTCTACGCTAGACACCGCTTCTTCTTTAGTTTGTTCAATAGGTGGTGGGTGATTTAGATTTTTGGGACTTGGAGGTGGTAGTACTTCTATACAATCGTAAATAGTTTCAATTAGTGATTTAGTACCGTCTATTTTAATAGTAGGATTTAATACGAGAACCAATAATATAAATAGAGGGAATAGGAATAAAATATTTTTTAATTTTGACAAACATTTTTTTAATAGTTGCCTTATAAGCTGGTTTTTTCATATATTCACTAAGTAATAAAAATATTAGAGTTATATAAAATAACATAGTTGAAATAGTAGGATAATATATACCGGAAAATTCTTTTGTTGCTTGAAAAAAATTCTCTAAAAATACAATAAGTTCGGAAATTTTTACCCAATCACTATCTAAAATCATATCAGCTGGATTTTTATTATGAGAGTTAAAAAATAAAGTTATAGGTAATTTATAGTCATAAGCAACAAGTAGTTGCTCGTATAAAGAATTCCACCTAGTGGATACTTCTTGTGGAATTCTTCTATAAGGTAGTCCACAATCGTGACAAGTTTTTTTATATTCTTTTCTACGTTGTACTTTATTACTTTTAAAAATAAAGTTTATAGCAAATTGTAATTTACTAAGAATGTCTTCAAAAAGTGATAGACCATCCTTTACAATTAAGTTATATATATGGCAAGTGCATTTTATATGAAAATGGTCTGGAAAAGATGGAGTTAAAATATTTTTTAACATTATAATTGCGTAATTGTTATTAGAAGCGTTATCTAATGTAATAGTCATAATTTTATCGGTAATTCCGTAATAATCGTACACTTGATAAATATTTTCTCGCAATAAAAGTACCAGTGTGCCTATCATCTATATATCTATACGCTAAAATACATTTTTGCATAGACCATTTATAATCTATCCAATGACAAGTTACAGTTAAATAATCATGGTCGTTAGTACTACGACCTATATCAGACGTGATAGATACTTTGCCATTAAAATGATATAATGAAAAACGTAAATATTGTTGATATTCATGCGCGAATTTAAATACATCTCTCTTAACAGTTGATCTAGGAAAACCGTTAAAAGCGAGGATTATATATATCTCTAATGTAATGAATAAAACCGGGAGATGAAGGAAATGAAAAAGGCAAACCCTCCACAGCAACTAATTTTGATATTGCTTCCCTATCTCTATGTTTATTGTATTTAGAGCCTACAATTCCCCCCAGTCATAGGGTTAATTTGACCCTGTACTTGGTCCGGAACGATATCGGTATGTGAACCTTGTCCCGATGGAGCGGCGTTTGCGCACCCGGTTTTGAAGCCTGGTATTGGGCATACCTAGCTGGATGAGCACTTACTACGTGTCTAATTAAACCCCCCGTCCCACCGTGACCTTTTCCAGTTTTAAATTTTAAAACATTTTTATAAATTTTACATATGGCTACTTGATTCTCTACGTCCCTATCAAAAAATGTCCATGCATCGGATTTTAATAGTCGTTTTGTTGGACCTCGTCTCATACTAGGGGGAATAGGAGGTATTTCAGTTGAAGGTGCACTAGTGGGTGTGTTGTCATCAACATTAGTGGGTATATCATCTAGATCATCGTCTAAATTAAAGTCTTCTTGAGTTCCAGAAAATAGCTCCTGGTCTAAATCTAATGGTATTGTAGGAAAATGTTGAGTATCAACAAAATCATCCTATGTAGGAATAAGATGACTAGAAGAAGTACCCTTGCTATGGTTGCCCCTACTAGAAGAAGCACCCTTACCCTTACCCTTAAACATACCTTTTAATCCTTCCATTTTAATTATGATAATAAATAATTAAAGACAATAAAATTAAGTGCGCTAAATAAAAATATAAAATAAACAGACAATAATAATTTAATGAAGGAACGAATGTACCAAACGCCGACGTAACGTCGACTTGTAATCGAGAGGTTGAAAATTGAAACTTTGCTCGATGGAAGATCCTCAAGCTAGTTGCCAACTTCACTCCCAATTCCCAAATGAATTAATAAAATTGAATATTTAGCAAACAATGTAGACTTGTAGAGAGATATATTGAGAAATTAGAGAGATTGTAGGAAGATTTGTGAGAAAGATGAAGAGAAAATGAGTTATTTATAGTTGAAAAATTGGGTTAAAGTGTAAATATAATAACTTATGGGTTAAAAATAAATATTAAGAGGTAGGGGGGGGGTTGGGGGAGGGGGAGGGCTAAAATGGTCGTTGGCCAACGGCCATAATCTAAAATGGTCGTTGGCCAACGGCCATAATCTAAAATGGCCGTTGGTGCAACGGCCATTTTTGCAAAGGGGAGAAAAGGGCGGGGGTCGGGGTCGGGACGGGCTCGGGGCGGGGTCGGGTCAGGCGGGCCTGGGGCGGGCTCGGGTCTGGCGGGACGAGACATCGTCCCGTCCCGAGTTCGAGTCCCGCCCCCGTTTTTTTTTTTTAAGCGAGGTCGTGGAAGGGACCGGGGCGGGCTCGGGACGGGGTCGGGTCGGGTCGGGGTCGGGCCGTCCCGGCCCACTGGCCAGCCCTAGTTTTTTCATAACAGACTTCTATTATTAATGTTGTCGTTACTATTATTGTTGTGAAATTGTTATTGATTCTTACTTTCTTTGTTATTGTTATTATTATTATTTGTTATTATTCTAATTCTAGTTCTGATAATTTCTAGGAAATTTTCAAGATATATTCAATCACAAATAATATTTCTTAGTATTTTTTAAATATACATAATATACACACGATATACATGTGTATATTATGTATATTGTTGCTCTCGGATTCTCCATGTAAAATCGTATACGGTGTAGATATTTAGGTAATGTTGTAGTCTCGTAGTTTAGGTAATATTGTGGTGTAATTAGTATTGTATACTTATCATAATATTTGTATTACCATAATTGTATATTTAGTATCCAAGTAGAATAAGGTTTTAAGAATAGGATTTTCCTATTATGGAAATATGTAACTTGTATATATAGTCTTTCAATCAATGAAAATAATCAAGGGATTATTTCTTTCATGGTATCAGAAGTCTAGGTCTGAAAATCCTCTCTCTAAACTCCTCCACTTTCCGTCAACCTCCCTTGAAATTCCGAGACCTTTGCTCTCGGCTTTCGTGCAGACGAGAACCCCCCTCTTCCCAAATTTTCTCCCAAATCCCTCAATTACATATTGTTTTATCAATATGTCTACATCCTGGAACACGTTTCGTCCTGCCCTTACAGTTTTTAACATCAAGAATAACATCCCTCTTGTTCTTGAAATAGAAAACGTCCAATATGCGACGTGGCCGAACTGTTCAAAATTCACGCACAATCGCATCAAGTCATCCATCACATAATCCCCCCGGCTCCTGAGGATACGGAGGTGCCAAAACGCGAGGATGATCCTAAGCTGTGGACGACTCTTGATGCCACTGTCCTCCAGTGGATATATTTCACAATTTTTACCGACCTTTTGCAAACAAGTATTGAGCCTGACACTACAGCACAGACAACTTGGGATAGACTGCTTGATATATTCCAAGATAATCAAAATTCTAGAGTCGTTACTCTTGAGCAGGATTTCTCCCACGTCAATATGGAAGATTTCCCTAACGTTTCGGCTTATTGCAAAGGATTAAAAGAATTGGCGGACCAACATCGCAGCGTTGGCGCGCCAGTTTCAAATGATCGTTTGGTCCTCCAAATGGTTTCCGGCCTCTCCGAGGCCTATAATAGTGTTGGAACACTTCTTCGGCAAATAAATCCGCTTCCACAATTTTATCAGGCTCGTTCTATGCTTACACTCGAAGAAGCAGGCATGGAAAAATGAGCGGCTACCGGTGCTAGTCCCGTAGTCATGATGACCGAGTCCACGGTTTATCCTACTGGTCAACAACTCGGGCCAAAATCACAACAACGGTGGCGGCAATAAGGGTGGAAATAAGAAAAATAATGGCAAAAATCGCGGCGGCAACAACGACGGCAGCCGACAGAATGGTGGTGGCGGTGGGGGCCCTCGCGGTGGTCAGCAGCAGCAACAGCAGTTCTGGGTCCCATAGTGGCCCTTATGCAGTGGCAGTGGGCCCCACAACCACAGTTTGGGCCTAGTCAAATTTTGCCCCACTAGCAGTGGGCTGCCCCGCAGCAGTCCAGGCCTAATTCTGCCTGGACCACATACAACTAGTCGACTGGGCTGAGGCAGCAAGCAGGGGTACTTAGGCCTCGACCCCCGCAGGCCCATCACGCAGCGGCATCCACGTCTACAAACATCGAAGCCGCAATACACACGCTTGGTTTAAATTCTCCGGACCCAAATTGGTATATGGACACCGGTGCCACTAACCACATGACATCCGATTCAGGTACGCTCTCGTCTTATTCTAATTTGAGCAACCCTCGCGGCATAATTATTGGTAATGGTAATTCTATTCCAATTCGTGGTTATGGTCATAAAACTTTATCTCCCCCTCATCCACCTCTTATCTTGAAAAATACCCTACACGCCCCCAAATTGATTAAAAACTTAGTCTCTATCCATAAATTCACTACTGACAATTCCGTTTCTATTGAATTTGATCCATTTGGTTTCTCTGTGAAGGATTTCAAGATGGGGAGTCCTCTCATGAGGTGTGATAGTAGGGGAGATATTTATCCTATCACACCCAATTCCGGTCCATCGAGTCAAGCTCTGTCATCCGCCTTTGCAACCATTTCTCCTTCCTTGTGGCATGCTCGTCTTGGTCATCCGGGATCATCTATTTTATCGTCATTAGATAAAAATAGTTTTATTTCATGTAAGGGTACGAGTAGTACTCCAAATTGTCAGTCTTGTTCTTTAGGAAAAAAATGTTAAGTTGCCATTTGATACTTTAATGCCATTTGTAGACTCAAAATCTCATACTTTAATGCCATTTGATATTATTCTTAGCGACTTATGGACGTCTCATGTTCTTAGTTCTGTGGGTCATCGGTATTATGTTCTCTTTTTGGATGATTATTCTAAGTTTTTATGAACGTTTCCGATAGCGAAAAAATCTCAAGTTTTTTCCATCTTCTTAAAATTTAGAGCATTCATTAAAACCCAATTCTAACGAGAAATCAAAAATATTCAGTGTGATAATGGCAAAGAATATGACAATGGGGTGTTTCGGGAATTCTGTGCTAATAATGGGATTAATTTTCATTTTTCTTTTCCTCATACGTCTTCACAAAATGGGAAAGCCGAACGCAAAATTCGTTCCATAAATAACATTGTCCGAACTTTATTAATTCATGCTTCCGTACCCCCATCTTTTTGGAATCATGCTCTACAAATGACTACATATCTCCTTAACATAATTCCTTCCAAAGGTTTGACATATTCTTCCCTCCTTCAAATTTTATATAATAAAATTAATTCATATTCATATCTTTGGATTTTTGGGTGTTTGTGTTATCCATTATTTTCGTCCACCACAATTAACAAACTTCAGGCCTGGTCTATTCCGTGTGTATTTTTGGGTTTTCCGTCTAATCATCGTGGCTACAAATGCTTTGATTTATCTTCTAATAAAATCATCATTAATCGTCATGTAATTTTTGATGAATCCCAATTTCCATTTGCTAAAGTTAATACTCTCGTGCCTAGTTCGTATAATTTTTTGAATGATAGTATATCCCCGTATATTATTCACCATTTTTCGGACGTATCCCGCACCTAAAATTCTCCAGCGGGCCCACTGGTCTGTCACCCACTGCCAATCCCAGTACCGCCACTGGGCCAGTTCCAGCGATTGGGCCAGGCCAGCCCAATTCTGGAACTGATCTAGTTCCTGCTTACCGAGTTGGGCTAGCAGTCCCACTGCCTGCTGGCCGGTCCGTCCCGAGCCCAGCAAATTCCTGAAATCCGCCCAATTCTTCCTCGAGTCATAGACCGGTCACTCGTAGTCAACGGGGTGTTTTTAAACCAAAAAGATATTTTAATTTACATTTTAATGTCCCTAAATCCCCCTTATCCCATAATCTTGTGTCCGCCTTAAATGACCCGAATTGGAAAATTGCTATGACCGATGAATATAATGCTCTTATCGATAATAAGACGCGGGAGTTGGTGCCCCGTCCATCTGGTATTAATATTATCAGGTCTATGTGGATTTTTGCTCATAAGGAGAATTCAGATAGTTCATTTGCTCGACATAAGGCGCGACTTGTGGGTGATGGTAAGACTCAGCAGGTTGGTGTAGATTGTGGTGAGACGTTTAGTCTGGTGGTCAAGCCAGCTACCATTCGCACTGTGCTTAGCTTGGCTCTTTCGAAGGCATGGCCTATTCATCAGTTATTTGTAAAGAATGCTTTCCTACATGGGGATCTCAAGGAAACAATCTATATGCATCAGCCTTTGGGATTCAGGGATCCCAAACATGCTCATCATGTCTGTTTGTTGAGAAGTCCTTATATGGGCTTAAGCAGTCTCCCATGACCTGGTATACGAGGTTTGCAGACTATGTTACGACTATTGGGTTCACTCACAACAGGTCAGATAATTCCTTATTCATCTACCGTCGTGGTTCGTCCTTGGCCTATATTCTGTTATATGTGGATGATATTACTTTGACTGCCTCTTCCGATGCCTTACGCCAGTCTATCATAACCATGCTCAACTCTGAGTTTGCTATGAAAGACTTGGAGGCCTTGAGTTACTTTTTGGGGATTGTTGTCACTCGTCATTCAGATGGGTTGTTCTTATCTCAACGGAAGTATGCAACTGAGATCATCGAGAGGGTTGAGATGTAATCCTGTAAGTCCACTTCCACTCCAGTTGATACTAAGCTCAAGCTTAGTGCTGCGATCGGCGTACCATACGAGGATCTGACCTGCTATCGCAGTCTTGCAAGGGCCCTTCAATATCTTACATTTACGAGAACAAATATTACGTATACTGTCCAGCATGTGTGTTTGTTCATGCATGATCCCAGGATTGAGCACATGAATGCACTCAAACGCATCATTCAGTATATTCAGGGTACACTTGACTATGGTTTGCATTTATGTCCTTCCTCGACGTCCACACTTGTCTCGTATACGGATGCTGATTGGGGTGGTTGTCCAAACACTAGACGGTCTACGTCTGGCTATTGTATGTTTCTTGGCAATAATCTGGTCTCATGGTCTGCAAAACGTCAGTCGACATTGTTCCGATCCAGGGCCGAGGCTGAATATCGAGGGGTAGCTAATGTGGTCTCAGAATCATGTTGGTTACGTAATTTTCTATTGGAGCTTCATTCACCTATTCAGAAAGCAACCTTGGTTTATTGCGATAATATTAGTGTCATCTACCTTTCTGATAATCCGGTTCAGCAGCTTGATCCCTTTCAAATTTGACCATCTTGAACGAAAAAAATAAAAAACAATAGAAGTACATAAAAGAAGCCTCCTAATATTGGAGAACAAAACGAGAATCCCAAAACAGAGCAGCCAAATCTATAGTTCTATAAAGACTACAAAGGTTGATTCAAGCAGCAGCAACAATAACAACATACCCCGTGAAATCTCAGGATTTCAAGCAAGTTTGGTTTGATGCCTCAAACTTTAGGAATTAAACCCAACACCTTAACGAGTGCACAACTCAGTTTCTTTTGATCATGGATTCCTTCAGATAATATTAGACATATTTTAAGATTTAGACACACAATATCAGTTGGGTCATGGGTTCATGTGACCCAATTTTTTCACATAAATTCGTCACTGGCCTGAGAAGGGTAGAGCGTACACAGACCTTACCTCTATCTTAAAAGGTAGAGAAGTTGTTTCCGGTAGACGCTTAGCATAAAGACAAGCAATTCAAAACAGTATAAAAGTTATGGCAAAATATCTATTAAAACATGATAAAACTGTCTGAAAAATACACACATATATATATATATAGCCATGATTTTAACAGTAACAGCAGCAAAACATTGGGCTATGAAAAACATAAAGTCCGAAAATAACAGAGATGGATCGGCGAACAACAATTGTAGAGGTCAAGGTTCAACAGGTTGAAGAATTGGAACTTTCGAAATGGCATATTTGCCCTTTAATAAGTTACGGTAAAAGCCAGAGTTCCAAGGGAATGTCATTTTTAGGCCAAATACATAAAAACATAAATTTTTATTTTGAACACAGTAACGATGTAAACATATGAACACTTAACCTTAACAGAAAATGTACTGTACATAATAAGCACCTGATGATGCTGACATAATGTTTTTACTATAATTTTTAAACTCTGTTTAAATATTTTGAAATATTAACTATATTGATTTGTAGTAGTATTTTTTATGGAGTTTTCAAATATGTAAAATGGAATTTGAAGAATCAACACTTGAATTCATAGTGGGAATGTTAGTTGGTGGGATAAAGATAATAATTCTGGGATAAAATGTGGAATTATTTTTTTGAGCATTTGGCTATGGATAGTTCCGATATTATTTTTTCCCACCACATGTACTAAAATGATTGGATTAGCTATCCATATAGAAAATGGGATGTCATTTCATGTGATATGCTTATCTATCTCATTCTGCATACCAAACAACTCTTAAATGTTTTGGCTCTCGCGCTCCTAATCCCTTCACATAAATTGAGAGGTTATGTTTTTAACTTTTTTTAACTTTTTGATATTGACTTGTAAAGCTAAATTAAACTTGATACATGTATAGTAGGTTGAAGTATATTTATTTTCAACAAAAAAAAAAAAAAAAAAAAACAGAGCGAGTTTAAATTATCAAGTCAAACATCTACCTGAGAAATGAGAAGACAAAGCGGAAGGTCGACTAGGAAGACAAATCGGATGAAAATTCAGCTGCACCTGCACCTCAATAGTTGCCAAAGTATTCACTTTCAGATTCAAAAAATTGTAGTAGTGGCCATTATTCTTATATGAAGATCAATAATCACACGAAGTGAAATTTTAAAAGATAGGATTTTGAATCTATGGGTTTTGAATTTAGAAAAGGGAATTTGTTGGGTTCTTGATAAATTATTTAGTAAGCGTTTGGTTATAGAAACAAAAAAAATCACATTTTTTGGAATATTTGAAGTTGGAGTTGTGTTTGGCCATAGTTTTTACAAATAATATTTGATTGTCGTTTTATACTTTTTTCTTTAAAATATGAAATATGATTTATGCCCCTTAATTTTAAAAAACTAGCAAAATCATCCAAAGTAATTACTCCTAATAAACATAACCAGTGTGTAAACTTTGGCCATCAATTACTTCCTATTAAATTAAGCATGATTTATATATACTTTCTTTAAAACGATGATATAATTAATGAAAAAATATTTTTCTCAATTGTATTCTTTCCCAAAATGTGGTAAATATACCACAATTACAAACATAATCTAAGGATATGATTGGATAGGATAAGGATAAGATTAGGCTAATTTGTTGACTAGAATAACTATCTACGATATTTACATTATCATATCATTATTTATATTATCCTATGATTAATTACAATTATTACTAGATAATCATAATTAATATTCTAATAATTACATATTATTCTATCACACCCCCGCAGTCGAAGCGGGAGGTCAGTGTATGCTGAGTCTGTCCCGAAAATCTTCAAATAAAATCAACGGAAGACCCTTTGTAAATATATCTACAATCTGATAGCATGACGGGACATGTAAGACACACACTTGTCCACGAATGACCTTTTCGCGAACAAAGTGAATATCCAGCTCAATATGCTTAGTGCATTGATGGTTAACCTGATTCCCAGAAAGATAAATAGCACTAACATTATCACAATACACCAATGTTGCCTTCGGAACCGGACAGTAGAGCTCCAGAAGAAGGTTCCTGAGCCAGTAAGATTCAGACACCACATTGATAACCCCTCGGTATTCTGCTTCGGCACTGGATCTGGACACAATTGCTTGTTATTTGGAGGACCAAGATACCAAGTTATTTCCAAGGAATATACCATAGCCAGGGGTGGAGCGTCTGGTGTCCGGACAGCCACCCCAATCGGCATCTGTGTAGGAAACAAGAATGGATGTCGACGACGGATATAGATGCATGCCATAATCTAGAGTGCCCTGAATATAACGCACAATGCGTTTGAGTGCATGCATGTGATCCTCCATCGGGTTATGCATGAATAGACAGACATGTTGTACAACATAAGAAATGTCTGGCCTCGTAAAAGTGAGTTATTGTAGGGCCCTTGCAAAGCTGCGGTAATGTGTTGGATCAGCATAAGGTTTGCCAGATAAGGCGCTCAACTTGGGTTTAGTATCTACCGGAGTTGTAGACAGCTTACAAGATGACATGCCGGCACGTTCAACAATTTATGTTGCATACTTCTTTTGGGATAAAAATAAACCACTTGCATGACGTGTCACATCTATACCTAAGAAGTAACTTAGAGACCCTAGATCTTTCATAGTAAATTCAGATCCAAGCAGTAACATGATGGACTTGTGAAGAGAATCAAATGAGGCAGTTAATATATTATCATCCACATACAAAAGAAGGTAAGCAATATTATGACCCCGGCGGTAGATGAACAAAGAATTAACCGAACGGCTGTTAGAAAACCCAATGTGAGAAACATAATCCGCAAACCTCTCGTACCAGGCTCGGGGGGCCTGTTTGAGCCCATATAATGATTTTTTCAGCAGGCACACATGATTTGTATAAGTGGAATATCGGTATCCCAAAGGCTGATACATGTATACTATTTCATTTAGATCATTATGGAGGAAGGCATTTTTGACATCCAGCTGATGAAACGGCCATGCTTTTGACAAAGCCAAACTAAGGACCATTCTTATAATTGGCGGTTTAATCATCGGACTGAACGTCTCACCGCAATCCACACCAACGTGTTGTGTCTTTCCATCACCTACAAGACGGGCTTTATGCCTCTCAAAAGTACCATCAGATTTTTCTTTGTGACTGAAAATTCACATAGAACGAATGACACTAGCATTAGTGGGATAAGGGACCAACTCCCACATCCTATTTTTAATAAGAGCATTAAATTCATCATCCATAGCCATTTTCCAATTCGGGTCATTAAGAGCATACACAGGATTATGAGACAATGATGATTATTAACACGAGTGTGAAGGCTATATTTTATGTTGGGTTTGACAATGTCGTGTTGAATATGAGTGATAGGCCGCTGTTCCGGAATTGGAAGTGGGCCAGTTGGGGGGACGGGAGTGCCTGGCAGTAGGCAGGGAATTGGGCCATGACCCACTTCGCCAGGGGCTGGCCCATGATCCGAGCCACTGCTAGGCAGTGGACTATTCGATACTGGGCTGCTAGGCAGAGGCCCAATTCTGTTGGAACTATTTTGAATTGGGATTCCAGGCGGTGGGCTAATTCTGCCCGAAGTGGTTGGGCGGCAGTGAGGCCCAGACTGCTGGGCAATGTCAGGGGGGCATCTGGGCCACTGTTTCTGGGCCCAACTCATCCAAATTTTCTGGGCTGGCTGAAACAGTAGAATTGGGATGGGAAACAAAATGTTGGGCCAAATACGGATTATGCCATCATCCAGGAAATCATAGGTAGGTAGCCAGACCCATGCATTTTGGTAAATGGGAAATTTGCTTCATCGAATATTATGATTTTATTAGAGAATATGTCGTAACATTTGTAACCTCGATGGTGGGATATCCCAAAAAACAAAAGGAGTAGAGTGGGGTTGAAGTTTATTGATTGTGGTGGATGGAATATGAGGATAGCATAAGCACCCGAACACCCGTAGATGGGAGTAAGAAGGTTCCCTTAGGTATAATATTTTCAGAGGGGCTTGATAGGACAAGTTTTTGTTTGGAAGTATGTTAAGTAGGTAAGTTGCCATTTGTAGTGTGTGATGCCAAAAGGAAGGTGGTAGAGCGGCATGGGCAATGGATGTTCTAATAATGTTGTTGATGGTTCGGATTTTTCTTTCCGCCTTTTCATTTTGAAAGGATGTATGAGGACATGAAAGACTAAAATTTAAACCATTTGCATTGCAAAAATCCCAAAAAGACCAATTGTCAAACTCCATCCCATTATCACATTGAATATTTTAATATCCCATTCAAATTAATTTCGGATAAATGCTCTAAAATTGAGAAATGTGGAAAAAAACTTGTGATTTTTAGATAATGGAAATGTCCACAAAAAGTTAGAGTAGTCATCTAGCATGAGTAAATAATATTAATGGCCCGAATATCTCAAAATGGGAGAAGTCCAAATATTACATAGTATAATATCAAAAGGCATAAGAGTGCATGAAGTAGAAGAAACAAATGACAATTTAACATGTTTTTCAAGTGGACATGAACGACACATATTTGAAGTACGTGTTTGAGTACATAAAATTAAATTATTTTGTTTAAAAGAGGCTATAATCGGTTCTCCCGGATGACCCAAACGTTCATGCCACACTGAAGGTGCTAAAGATGAAAAAGTTGATGGTAACTTGGCTCGATGATTTGGTGTGGTGATTGGATAGAGCTCGCCCTGACTATCACATCTTATTAGATGCATCCCCACCTGAAAATCCTTCACGAAAAATCCGAAAAGGGTCAAAATCAACAGACACCCAATTATCAGTAGTAACTTTCTAACCGAAACTAAAATTTTAATCAATTGTGGAGCATGGAGGATATTCTTTCAAGTTAACAGTGGGTTTGGGGGAGATAAATTGGTAGAACCATAACCACGAATTGGAATAGAATGACAATTTCCGATAATTATACCATTATTTTTATTCAAATTAAAATTGGACGAGAGATTACCTTGGGAGGACGTCATATGAGACGTTTGCTCCGGTGTCCATATACTAATTTGCATCGGCCAAATTAAGTCTGAGAGTGTGCATGGCGGACTCAATATTGGTCGGGCCGGCCACTGCCGAATGGGCCTCCTGCCACTAGTTCGGCAGTGGCCCAAATGCTAAAAATCCTTGGTTGTTGGTTTGGGTCCAAATCCAGTGGGATGCTGGCTGGCATTTTGCTGGCTAGTTTGCCTTAGACTGGGCCTGGCCCAATTTCCAGTTGGAAACGGGCATGGTGGCACAGCCCAAGGCCACTGCCAGGCCCATTGTGGTGGTACACTGCCCCACTGGGCTCGGGGCTTCCACTACTAGCTGTCAGTCCCGCTACCGCCGAAATTCCAGTGGCCGCCACCATTGCCACCACTGCGACCACCACCACGATTTTTACTACCATTTCATCTTTTTTGTCCCCGTCTTGTTGGCGAAGGATAAAAATTTGTAGAAGTTTCATTGGACGAGGCGACAACCATGGCAAAATTTGATACGGTTGCGATCTTTTTGGCTAAGCCCGCCTTTTCAAGAATAAGCATAGAGCGGTCTTGGTAACATGGTGGTAGAGGATTGCTTTGGCGAATGAGTGTACCAACTCCACTATACGCATCGGTAAGGCTGACAACCAATTGTAAAACCAACCGATTGTTAGTAACCGGCGAACAACGTTCTTGAGTTGATACGATAAAACTTTGAGGCATTGACAATAAGCGGATGCATTTGGAAAGTCCGTCATGTCGGTGGTGGAGAATTCTTGTTCAAGAGTGACGGCTCGGGAATTTTCATTGTCTTGGAAGATATTCCATAAGCGATTCCAATCCTCTATCGCCGTGGAATCGGGTTCCATAATTGTATGCTACAAATCGCTTGAAGTAGTTGCATAACTCCATGAAAGAATCGTCGCATCAAGTGTGAACCACATTTCTTTTTCATCATAGGTGTTTGACACTTTTTCTTTGCCTTTTTCCGATGGGATTATGTGATGAGTAACCTGATGGTAGCGGCAACTAATTTTAAAAAGCTCTGCCCATGTTGCGTAGTGAACATTTTCCATCTCAAGAGTGATGAATATATGAGTTTTGATATTGGAAATGGTAAGAGCGAGATGAAATGTGGCCTTAGAGTCAGACATTGTTGCCGGAAAAAAAATGGAAAAATTTGTCGGTCTGTTGACGGGGGGGGGGGGGGGGGGTGTGGCTAAATTGGTGGAGGTGTTTTTGTTAGGATTTTTTCCCCTCAGCTCTTGATACCATGAAAGCATATTTTCCTCCATTGTATTCTTTCCCAAAATGTGGTAAATATACCACAATTACAAACATAATTTAAGGATATGATTGGATAGGATAAAGCTAAGATTAGGCTAATTTATTGACTAGAATATCTATCTACCATATTTACATTATCCTATCATTATTTACATTATCCTATTATTAATTACAATTATTACTAGATAATTATAATTAATATTCTAATAATTACATATTATTCTATCAATCAAGTTCACAATTATTCGCATCTTCCACATTGCATCGTCATTAATCACGGGCATGGGCTTGTTCACTAATGCATACGAGCTACATAGCTAAAATGATCGTGTGAGTTTCTTTTCGCCTACGAGCTACTATATAGTATTACACTCTATCAATTTTAAATATTATTACAAAGATTCATTAGTACTAAAAGTCAACAACACTAGTAATAGTTTTTCTTTAATATAATTCTCCCACATTTTGTGAACAATTTGTTCATGTCGAGCATGCATTTTTCGATTCACTGAATTAAATGGGGTCAAATTTATAAAAATAAAAATGTAGGGTAAAATTTGAAAAGTAAACGACAAAGGAAACAACAAAAAATAAAAAGTGAAAATTATGAAAACAAGGCTTGAGGTGTTTTCAAATTACAAATACAAATTCAAGTTGTATTTGAAATTTTTATGGTCAATCGCTAATTTTCAAAAAAAGTAAAAAAACATTCCAAAAATAAGTAAATAATTCTCATGGCCAAACATGTCATTACATATTAATAGGTAAATTTTGAACATAATTACAAAAGTTTAAGCCAAAATTAATGCGTTTTGCAAGCCGGCAGGCATCCTGGGATTTCGGACAAACAAAGTGTAACTAGTAATAACAGAAGTTGGATGCAGGAAAAACAAAAGTCTACTGCAAGTTGAAGAACAAGAGGGAAAAAAAAAGGAGAAATGAAAACTATTACCTGACTTCTTCAGTGGAGTTCAGAAAAAATTAACAAAATTGAAAAAGAAAAGGATAAGTATGATTCGGATTTCTTCACTAGCGTTAGTGCTCTATAGTTGTACAATGACAGAAGGTTAGTATGCGTTTGGTCATAAAAATTAAATAATTTTTATTTTGATAGAATATAGCACGATACTGTGCTTAAATAGGATTAGGATTAGATTAATTGTAATTAAACTAGTGTTTAAAGTTATCATAGTTGTAGAATTCTTGTACAAGTATTATTAGGATTTAGAAGTATAGTATGAATATGATTTTCCATATTTGGAGATTTTAACTTGTATATATACCACATTCATTAATGAAAATAATCAATGGATTATTTCTTTCATGGTATCAAAAGTCTAGGTCTATAATACCTTCTCCCAAAAATACATCCGCTCGGTTTCCGTGAACCCTTCCTCGGTTTCCGTGCACTTTTCCTCCTCTATTCCCAAATTTTCTTCCTAGTCCCCAATTCACCTATTGTTCTTTCGTTATGTCTACGTCATAGAACATATTTCATCATGCCCTTATAGTTTCCAACATCAAGAACCACATCCCTATTGTTCTTGAGATGGAAAACATCCAATACGCGACGTGGGCGGAATTATTCAAAGTTCACACACGCTCACATCAAGTCCTCCATCACATAATCCCCTCAGGAACTGGCGAGGAGAAGGTGCCTACTCCCGAGGATGATCCTACGTCATGGACAACCCTTGATGCTACCGTTCTCCAGTGGATATATTCCACAATCTCTACAGACCTCTTGGAGACGATTATTGAACTTGACGCTACGAAGATGTCTACTTGGAATATGGTGCGTGATATATTGTAAGATAACAAAAATTCCCGTGCTGTCACTCTTGAGCAGGAATTTTCCCATGTCAACATGGAAGATTTTCCTAACGTCTCGGCCTATTGTAAAAGGCTGAAATAATTGGCGGACCAACTCCGCAACGTTGGTGCACCTGTTACCAATAATAGTCTTGTTCTTCAAATGGTTGCAGTCCTTTTGAGGCCTATAATGGCGTTGGAACACTACTTCGTCAAAGTAATCCTCTGCTACCATTTTATCAGGCTCGTTCCATGCTCACATTAGAAGAGGCCGATTTAGCTAAAAATGCGGCTACCGGAGCCCATTCCATTGTAATGATGACCATGTCAGACGATCCTCACCCATTCTCCAAAATTTGGGTTAAAACCGTAACCACGGTGGCGGCAAAAAGGGTCAAAATCATAAAAATAATGGCAAAAATTGTGGTGGTAACGGCGGTGGAGGACGAAATAGTAGCAACTACAACAGTGGGCCTCGAGCAGTGGGCCGTAGGCCAACTGGCCCCAGCCGTGGGCCTCCTGGCAGTGAGACTGGGCTAGTGGCCATTGGCCCAATAACCCTTATTTTCCGCCTGCACCTTATCAAGGAAACTGGGCTCAGTTCCAGCAAAATTCCAGGCCTAGTTTCTAGGTCCCAAATAGTGGAATGCGGCACAATAATGGGCTGGGACAGCAGGCAGGCCTGCTTGGACCTCGGCCCCCGCAGGCCTTCCATGCTGCGGGCCCTAATCCGATCCCGACACCTACAGATATTGAAGTCGCAATGCATCCACTTGGCATAAATCCCCTGGACGCGAATTGGTATATGGAAACCGGAGCTACTTCTCATATGACGTCCGATCAAGGTACTCTCTTGTCTTATTCAAATTTGAGTAAAAATCGTGGTATACTTGTTGGTATTGGCAACTCAATTCCAATTCGCGGTTTTGGACATACAACTTTGTCTCCCCCACATCCACCTCTAGTTTTGAAAAATACCCTTCATGCCCCTAACTTAATTAAAAATTTGGTGTCGGTCCGAAAATTCACCACGGATAATTGAGTTTCTGTTAATTTAGATCCCTTTGGATTTTCTGTGAAGGATTGGAAAACGGGGATACCTCTAATGAGATGCAATAGTAGGGGGGAGATTTATCCAATCACAACTACCACCATTTCCACGAGTCAAGTCATGCCATCTAATTTTGCCGCCCTTGCTCCTTCCTTATGGCATGCACGTTTGGGTCATCCGGGATCGTCTATTATTTCGTGTTTGCATAAAAATAATTTTATTTCTTTTAAGTGTACGCGTAGTACTCCACTTTGTTCTTCTTGTTCGTTAGGGAAGCATGTTCGATTACCATTTGTAGCCTTTACTTCTCGTATTTTGATGCCTTTTGACGTTATTCATAGTGATTTTCGACATCTCCCGTTTTAAGTTTTTTAGGCCATCGTTATTTTGTGTTATTTTTGGATGATTATTCTAGTTTTTTTTTACCTTTCTGTTATCCAAAAAGTCTTAAGTTTTTTCCACTTTCTTAAAATTTAGAGCATTCATCCGTATCCAATTCGAACGGGAAATTAAAAATATTCAATGTGATAATGGCAAAGAATACGATAATGGGTTATTTCAGGAATTTTGTGATGCTAATGTCATAGTTTTTCATTTTTCTTGTCCTCATACGTCCTCACAAAATGGGAAAGCCGAACGGAAAATTCGTACCATTAATAATATTATCCGAACATTATTAGACCATGCTTCCGTACCCCCTTCCTTTTGGCATCATGCACTACAAATGACTACTTACCTCCTTAACGTACTTCCTACCAAAGGGTTAGCATATGAATCTCCCCTTAAAATTCTCTGTAATAAGACTCATTCGTATTCACATCTTAGGGTCTTTGAGTGTTTATGCTATCCATTTTTTCTGTCAACTACAATTAACAAACTTCAAGCCCGTTCTACCGCTTGTGTGTTTTTGGGTTATCCATCTAATCATCGTGGTTACAAATGTTTTGATTTATCATCTAATAAAATCATAATTAGTCACCATGTTCTTTTTTATGAAACCCAATTTCCGTTTGCTAAAGTGAGTAGTCCCGTGCCTAGTTCGTATAATTTTTTAGATAACGAGGTCTTACCATATATTATCCACCATTTATCAGACTTGTCCCGTGACCAAAATACGCTAGCAGTCCCACTGCCTGCTAGCCCACACAGTCCCATTACCACTGCTCCACCGATTCTGCCTAGTGGGCCAGAAACACGGCCCAGTACAGATCTCGGTACTGTTCCAGTATTCCAGCCCACTCTAGTATCGGCTTCCGCCCCTGCTAGCCAGTCCGTCACCATCCCGTACATTGCCCAAATCCACCCAACTCTACCTCGATTCAAGGGCCCGTTATTCATAGTCAAATAAGTATTTTTAAATCGAAACAATATTTTAATCGCAATTCTAATGTCTTTAAATTCCCACCACCAAGTAACCTTGTGTCTTCCCTACATGATCCGAATTGAAAATTGGCTATGACTGACGAATATAATGCTCTTATTAAAAATAAGACGTGGGAGTTAGTACCCCGTCCATCTGGTGTTAATATTATTCAGTCTATGTGAATTTTTACTCATAAACAAAATTCTGACGGTTCTTTTGAGAAACATAAGGCTCGTCTTGTAGGTGATGGTAAAACTCAACAGGTTGGCGTGGATTGCGGTGAGACGTTTAGTCCAGTGGTCAAACCGGCTACAATTCGCATTGTTCTTAGTTTGGCTCTCTAAAAAACATGGCCAATTCATCAATTGGATGTAAAGAATGCTTTCTTACACGGTGATCTTAAGGAGACATTTTATATGCATCAACCTTTGGGTTTTTGAGATCCCAATCATCCTCATCATATATGTCTGCTGAAGAAGTCCTTGTATGGGCTTAAGCAGGCCCCGTGGGCTTGGTATAAGATGTTTGCAGATTATGTATCTACTATTGAGTTTTCTCACATTAGGTCTGATCATTCTCTATTTATATATCATCGTGGTACTTCTCTGACATATATTTTTATTGTACGTAGATGATATTATATTGACTGCTTCATCTGATAATCTGTGCAAGTCTATCATGTCACTTCTCAGTTCTGAATTTGCAATGAAAGACTTGGGACCCTTGAGTTATTTCTTGGGCATTCGCTGTCACGCGTCATTCAGGTGGTCTATTTTTATCTCAAAGGAAGTATGCTGCAGAGATTATTGTATATCTGGTATGTCATCTTGTAAGTCTACTTCCACTCCGGTTGATACCAAACCGAAGCTGAGTACTACGTCAGGCACACCATACGAGGATCCCACCCATTATCACAGTCTTGAAATGACACTTCAGTATCTTACTTTCATGAGACCTGAAATTACTTATGCAGTTCAGCAGGTGTATTTAATCATGAATGACCCATAGATTGAGCACATGCATGCATTCAAACGTATTATACGGTAGATCCAGGGTACACTTTATTATGGATTGCATTTATATCCTTCTTTCGTCTCTACTCTTGTGTCATATACAGATGCTGATTGGGGTGAATGTCCTGATACCAGACGCTCGACATCTGGTTATCGTATGTTTCTTGGGGATAACTTGGTCTCTTGGTCTGCGAAACGCCAGACTACATTATCGTGATCCAGTGCAGAGGCTGAGTATCGAGGCGTGGCTAATGTGGTATCTGAATCACATTGGCTGCGTAATCTTTTATTAGAACTACACTTTTCTATTCAGAAAGCTACCTTGGTCTATTTTGATAATGTTAGTGCAGTCTATCTTTCTGGCAATTCGGTCCAACATCAGCGCACTAAACATATCGAAATGGATACACTTTGTTCGCGAAAAGGTAGCTCGTGGAAAAGTACGTGTTTTACATGTGCCCTCCAGATACCAAATTGATGACATCTTTACGAAGGGCCTTCCCTAGGTTCTATTTGAAGATTTTAGGGACAGTCTCAGCGTATGACAACCGCCCGCTATGACTGCGGGGGTGTGATAGAATATAGCACGGTACCGTGTTCAAATAGGATTAGGATTGTAATTAAACTAGCATACAAACTTACCATAGTTGTAGAATTCTTGTACAAGTATGATTAGGATTTAGAAGTATAGTATGAATAGAATTTTCCATATTTGGAGATTGTAACTTGTATATATACCCCGTTCATTAATGAAAATAATCAAGGGATTATTTCTTTCACACTTTATTTAAAATTTTGAAGTTAGAATTGAAGATGAAATTGTGTCTGGATATAGTTTTTGCAAAGAATATTTAATTGTTTGAACATATTGAAAGTGAAAAAATAAAAACAACATTTTAGGTGTTTTTCAAATTTGGAATACAACTTCAAGTTGTATTTGGGTTTTTCATAGCAGATAAAGTGAAAACAATTTCAAAAAAAAATTAAAAAATTATCATGGCTAAATGGTCTTAATTTATAATTGTGTTGGTGATCATTCTATTTAGATGTATAGCTCACGAACTAATGACTTCTTATTACATGATATTAAAGGATGTGATCATCTCATCTAAAAACTTAAGCTATTAAAGAGAGCACACTTTTAATATTTTAATTATATTCTCAACACATGAGCCATTTGTAATTAGATCACTTGAACTTCAAATTAATTAAGATATTTGGCATGATTCAGTTGATTTTTTTTTAAAAAAAAACTATTGGAAATTAATCTATGTAATGGTAAAGCCAAGATTTTCATTAAGGAATTAAGGAAAAAAATGATATTTCCTCTGTTCCAATTTATGTGGCACCATTTCCTTATTGATCTATTCCAAAAATAATGACACATTTCTATATTTAAAAATAATTTAATTACACATTTATATAATACTTATTTTAAACCACACATTTCAAAAGTCTTCCTTTTTTTTAAACTCCGTGCCAAGTCAAATGGTGTCGCATAAATTGGGACGGATGAAGTATTGTATATGCATTACTCTCTCTGTCCCAATTGATATGATGTAGTTTGATTCGGCACGAAGTTTAAGAAATAAAGGAAGACTTTTGAATCTTGTGGTTTAAAATAAGTTAAAAATATTTGTGTGGTTATAGATTATCTCGTTAAGCGTAAAATGTAAAGTTTAAAGTTGTATTGTTGCCAAATTAAGAAATATGTCATTCTTTTTGGGACTGACTAAAAAAAAAATTGTGTCATATAAATTGGGACATAATGAGTATAATTTTTCAGTGAACCCCCCATGCCCCTAGCTTTACTCGAGTCTATGGTCCAATGATCAACGTGTTTCATGTTTCTACACATTAACCCTATTTCTCAACTATAAATACCTCATTTTTCACTTCATTTTTCTCACAAATCTTCCTTCCATCTCTCTAATATCTCTCTCTATACAAGTCTAAATTGCATACTAAATATTATAGTTTATTTGACAATTTCTATCAAAGTTTAAAAATTGGGAGTGAAGTTGGCAACTAGCTTGAGGATCATTGAGCAAAGTTTCAATTTTCAATCTCGATTACACGTCGATGTTACATCGGCGTTTGATACACTCGTTCCTTCTTTTATTTAATTTTAATTATCATACTTAATTTTCTTTACTTTAATTCTTTATTTGCATAAATATAATGGAACAAGGTGGACATTTTTCTGGTAGAGGTAGTAGGGGTAACAGGGGTAAGGGTGCATCTTCTAGTAATCCTAATTATGATAATTTCGCTCATGTAGATGAAACTGAACTTTTTAATGTTGATATTAATATACCATTAGATCATGAGGTATATTCTGCATCTGAACCAGATTATGATTTAGAAAATGAATTAGAACATAATTTAGATAACACACCCACTAGTGAAACTCCACCTCATGCTCACACTGAGTCTCAGGTTGAAACTGGAATCCCGTTTATTCCCCCTAGTATGAGAAGAGGACAAAAATAACGAAAATTAAAATCACTTGCATGAGATTTTTTTAAAAGGGACATTCCTAATCAACTAGATATTTGTAAAATTTGCGCGAAGTTTATAAATTTAAAACTGGAAAAGGTCAAGGTGAAACAAGAGGTTTAATGAGACATGTGGAAAAGGATCACAAAGCAAGGTATAACCAATACTTGGCTGAAAAAGTGGGTGTGCAAATGTCTTCTGAGTCGGGACAAGGTTCACATAGTGTCCCCGACCAAATACAGGGTTGAATTAACTCGATGACGGGGGGAGTTATAGGTCCGAAATATGATAAACACAAAGATCGGGAAAATTTAGCAAAATTAATTACTGTGGAAGGTTTGCCTTTTTCATTTCCTTCCTCTCCTGGTTTTATTCATTACATTCGAGAAACATATAATCCTGCTTTTAAAGGTTTTCCTAGATCAACTATTAGAATAGATGTTTTTAAATTTGCGCATGAATAACAACAATATTTACGTTATGCATTGTATCATTTTAATGGCAAAGTGGCTATCACTTCTGACATAGTTCATAGTACTAATGGTAATGATTATTTAATTGTTACATGTCATTGGATAGATCACAATTGGTCTATGCAAAAATGTATATTAGCATATAGATATATTGATGAAAGGCACACTGAAATTTTTATTTCAAGAAATATTCATGAAATTAGTGAATATTATTGAATGACTGATAAAATTATGACTATTACATTAGATACTGCTTCTTCTAATGATTATGTTGTACACATTTTAAAACTCGATGTACTCCATCTTTTCCCGATATTTTTCATGTTAGATGTGCATGTCATGTTTATAACTTAGTTGTAAAGGATTACATAAAACTTTTTAAAAACATCCTTGATAAAGTACAATTTGCTATCAACTTTATTTTTAAAGGTAATAAAATACAAAGACGCAAAGAGTTTAAAAAAATATGTTATGATTGTGAATTACCTTATAGGAAAATTCCAGAAGAAGTTGCAACTAGGTGGAATTCTATATATGAACAACTAGTTGTTGCTCATGAGTATAGAAGACCTATAACTTTATTATTTAACGTCCATAATCAAAATTCTTCGGATATGCTTGTAGATGATGATTGGGATAAAGTTTTGGAACTTATTGTATTCTTAGAGAACTTTTTTCTAGCTACTAAGAAATTTTCTGGTATTTATTATTATATTATTTCATCTATGTTATTTTATATAGCTCTAATATTTTTGTTATTTAATGAATATATGAAAAAACCAACTTACGCTCCAGCTATTACAAAAATGTTTGTAATTTTTTTTTCCTATTCCCACTATTTATTTTATTGATGTTGTATTAAATCCTACTATTAAAGTAGACAATTATAATGCCCTTGAAACGATTTATGAATGCCTAGAAATAGAACCAACTGAAGAACCAACTAGAGAACCAACTAAAGAAGATGTTATCTCTAGCATACAAACACAATGCAAAACTATGTATATGTATTACCAAGAGCAAAGTGCAAATAATCAACCGGTTTTTGTACCATCTTCTTCTACTTCACTTCAACCTTATAACATGCGTTTCTGCTTCAAGTATTCAAGGCCTTCGAAATAGAATGTATAGTGATTCAGGTGCTTCACAAATTAGCGACTTTGATGTTTATGTTTTGTAAGGTGTTGTACTGTTCGAATCAATTGCTAATGAAAATGGACGTGAAGACTTGCTGAAATACTGGAGGGAGAATGAAAAGACATTTCCGACTCAATCAAAGATGGCCCGAGATGTGTTGAATATTCAAGCGTCATCTACAGCTTATGAAAGTGTTTTTTCTGTTGGAAGGTTTCAAATAGGAGAGCACAGACACTCATTGGCGGAGACCATTTGGAGATTGCAGTTTTATTTACAGATTGGATTAGAGCGGACCGTAGAAGGTGCGGTCAACCAGAGATCAATGAAGAAGACGACTACAATTACAATGAAATATTATCCGAGTGAGCAGGAAGCGACGTTGAACAATTTGACCAACAAATTCCAATTCCAACAGAAGATCCTCAAGAGATTGTCAGAAACTTAGAAAAAGTATGATTGCATATGTAATTTTTTAATGCCAATTTTACTATGTGATTTGCAACTTTTGAACTACGAAACAAAGTTGCAATTTTGAAATTGTATTACAAAATAAATCATATTTCTATTAAATAATATAAGAGACAATTAGCCTTGAGATGTTTTTTCACTATCTTGTTCAATTATTTAAGTGTTTAAATATATATATATATATATATATATATATATTTTAAATTAAGTGTCTAGAAAAAACAAAATTAAAAGTCCCCCCAAATCCTCCTTCCCGTCTCGTCCCGTCACCCCAAATTCCTTCCCCTCTGATAGCGGGATGTGGGACGGGATGGGACGACTTCCCATCCCCCTAATCATGTCCCCTCTGTCTCGCCTATCCCGATCCCGACCCACTCCATCGTCCCCCCAAATCCCATCCCCAAATCCGACCCGTCCCACTGGCCAGCCTTAGTTTCTACTCAACTTTCTCTATTTTAACTCCATCTTTATTGGAAAGCTTTCTGCATGTAACAACTTTTGTGCCGGCCCAATCAGCTTTTTTTGGACAGCATTTGTGCACTCTTCTACTTTCTTTCTCCAATAATGTCGAGTAGAATATATCACAAGCATCCGTCTCCCAGGAATCCTCCATTTTTTCCACAATGTCTACATTAGCTAGTCTTCCATCAATTGATTTTGAGAAAGAGGACCCTAATATTATAGTGTTGGTCATGGTCTTTTTTAATAAATATATGAGAAAATACATCTTTTTACCTTTAAACTTTCATAAAAAAATTACTTTAGCAACTTAACTTTTCGAATGTTTATTTACCCGTTCTTATTTATAGTGGAATTATTGCCTTCCTATTGGGCTGTGAAGTTCACTCGCCCACGTCATTTTCCACGTAAGAAAATATTTAATCAAATTAATTATCTTTTCATCCTCTTCCTCCCCCACCGACCAGTTCCCTACCCCCTGCAACCAACAATTTCAACCAAACAAGAAAATTAAAAAAATCAATCCCCTTTCTGGATCATTCTTTTCGATCTCTTATCTCTCTTACCACATTGTTAGACCAATCCAATCACCATTAGAATTACTCAATCTCCCAATCACAATTCCTATTGAAAAATAAGAGTAATTTGCATCTATAAATGGATAAAATAACATTTTTTATAATTTAACAGTAATAATAGAATATTTCCCAATATTCATTAATTAATTGTATATCTCTTATTTTAGGTAAAATTATAATCCTTTTGTAATTAGATTAATTAGTTACCTAGTTTGTATCAAAGTAAATATTCTTGTAACCTTATATATATATATATATATATATATATATATTGTAAATCATTCATCAGTAAAATAAATGAACATATTCCTTTATGGTATCAGTAGCCTAAAATTACAAATCATATCCTAGTCACCGATGTCGCGCCCGTTTTTTACCGCGGCTTCGCGATGCGATGGCGTCGATTCTCTCTGGCGTTGGTTAAAAATGCTTGCTTTGAGGAGTCGCCACCTAATTAGTCTAAGGTGAATTAGGGCACCTGAATGTTAACTAAATGCTGCAAAATAACTCCGATTTTATGATCTACGAAACTAATGAGATTCTAGGTAAGGGTTCTTTATTATCCTAAAGGGAAGGGGTTAGGCATCCTTTAAGATCCGCTAATTTGCGGTTATCCGATCAAACTCAGGTTAATTGTTATGCTAAGAAAAATGCATGTTATTACAAATATAAAAAATAATGTTGCAAGATGTTAATAAAATGATGCATTTTGTACAAGTATGCATTTGTATGGCACTAATATACATGTAAAGCTGAAAAAAATATGCATTTGTATGAAAATTGATAAAAATGTATGCAAGGTGATTTTTATGGGCGACGGGCCTAAAAATAGATAAACTAGCAATTTCCAATTTTAAAACTAACCGAGCCTAAGAATAAATGAACTAGCGATGAGTTTTCAATTTTAGACTGCCCTATTAATTAATTTTATGTCTGCCTATTCCAAACATTTCAATAATTTCAGAGTATAATACTATTACAATACAGAATGAAATAAAGCTGAATTAAAGAAGGTAAAAAACAACAACAAAACAAATAATCTCCGAGGGGTATTTGCCTTCTTTGACTTTATCCCTTGCAAGTTGTCAAGAATAAACAGTTAGAAACAATTGAATATACATAACTTCGGATCCGTATCCAAAACAATAAATGTTATGATTACGGAGGACTCAGACTTAAATTTTGAAAAGATCATTCCAATCACGACGTGGCTGCGAACATATGACTCGTTGGTCATTTTAGTTGCCTTGCCTACCAAACATGTTGGTCTCTCGGGTGAAAAAGATTTAAGTTTCATCATTGCCCAGAAGTTTTATTTTCCGTCTTTACAACTGTGGAGGCCTAAAAAATCGACGGATATTTTTTCATCAGTCAAGGTGTAGTATTTATTCAAATCAGTAAATGGTACCGAAAACAGTAAAAAACAAACAGGAATCGAGAAATGATGTCCGAAGGGACGCGACCTCAAATTCAATTTCATTGGCAAAAATATAGTACTTATTCAAAGCAATAAAACAGTAAAGAAACACAGAAACTGAGAAAACAACTTCCGAAGGACGCGACCTCAAATTCAATTTCATTGGCCTAAATGCAGTATTTATTTAAATCAGTAAGACAATCCATGCATGGATGTTTAAATGCCAAAAACAGTAAACTGAAACAGAGAAACGAAAAAAAGACGCGACCTCGAATTCAATTCCATTGGCCTAAATGCAGTATTTATTTAAATCAGTAAATCAGTAAGACAATCCATGCACAGATGTTTAAATGCCAAAAACAGTAAACTGAAACAGAAAAAATGAAAAAAAAGACGCGACCTCGAATTCAATTTCATTGGCCTAAGTGTAGTATTCTGTTCAAGTCAGTAAAATTTTTCAGAAATATTGCGGCTGTCCAAAGCAGTCTTAAAGCGGTTGTTTTCAGCCGAGAAACATCAGCAATTGGGTTCAAAAAAATACCGCAGCAGTGGGCTTCAAACACAGCAATGGGCTGTCCAAAACAGTCTTAAAGCAACTGCTCTCAGCCAAGAAAACAACAACAATTTGGGCTAAAATACAGCAGTGATAAACATCAAATTTGCTCAAAAGTGCAGCAATAATTTGACCAGATTATTGTAATAATTGGCTCAAAAGTGGCAACAATTAAGCCCTTTTAAAAGCTTCAGAAGCAACAACTGTTTTGCCCCCCAGAAAGGGGCACCAAAGAGCAGCAACAATTGGTTCAAGATGCAGCAGCCATCTGCCTCAGAATGTAGTAATTTAAATCCCAAAAATGCAGTAACCAGCAGACCAAAAGATAGCGATAGCAAGCCAAATGTAGCAACAGATTGAAGTCTCAAGTTGCAACAACAATTGGCCTTGCAGATGCAAGGATGATCTCAAAATGCCAACAGTCATCTTCTTTGCAGTGCACCGACAATAAGTAGAAATAGTCTAATATAACAGGCGAGCCTAACAACCAGGAACATCAGTAGATACAGCAAGCTCGTTGAAGCATCACAAGGATATTTGGTAATTGAAACTCCCCCGGGGTTATGCAAAGAAAGGAGGGGTGAAGAATGAGTATTCAAAAATTACTTATATTTTAACAAACCAATAAACAGAACACTTGGTAGTTATCAGGGAGCAAAGATATCATCCAACTCAGTACTTAAAAAGGAAATGAATTTAGAGATTGACAATCAAGCTAAACCACGAAGTTGAAAGACAAGAAATCAAAGGGGCTACCACTATCCATATTCCGATGCCGCAACAAGATCAAAAAGGGTTTCTAGAACCTCAGGCATGGCAGGCTATCATAAGAGGCTAAGCCCAAACCCAAATCATGCCGTGGCTTTCAGTCGACAAAGCAATACAATAGGAGAGTTCAGATAAGGCAACTATGAAAGAAAACATTCGGCAGTAATATAACACGCCACAAACTAGTTCAAATACGCACAAAATGTTAATACATATCATTCAACAAATTAGTAAACAGGGCATGATATAAGATAACTTAAAAGATGATAATATGGATGCATTTTAACACTTAGGCAAAACAAATGTGTAGTTAGCTTGACAAACATGTAAACTTAGAAAAATGAACAAGTGA
Organism: Anisodus tanguticus; assembly: GCA_034509755.1. Lineage (NCBI taxonomy): Eukaryota > Viridiplantae > Streptophyta > Magnoliopsida > Solanales > Solanaceae > Anisodus > Anisodus tanguticus. The sequence goes on along the minus strand of CM067551.1, from coordinate 17,504,341 downwards.
CCATTAAAAAGAAGCATTTTCAATGGTGCATGGTATTTTAAATTAGACTAAGCACACATGGTCCTATTCATGCTACCTCACCCAGCATGATGACACTAAAGTAAGCAAAGCAGTCATATAATTAAACTAATAGGCATACAGACTCAAAGTTAACCCAAGCCAGGCATATTTGTAAATACATGACTGCTTAATCCAAACAAAATATGCATATCTTTAAAGTAGGTAAGGATAAGTGTGCAACTGACTTAAATAGCCATATAAAGGCAAACACTATAATTTAGACACTGGATGGAGCAATCCAATAATGACCTCATACAAACTAAGATTATCTGGTACTAGACTGGACATACATCCTACTCTATTAAACAAAACATGACATATCACACCCAAAAGGCATATGCATTAACATGATGATAGTCTTATATTAAAGCAAACAAGGATAAATGCGGAGTTTGTTCAAGCATATAAGGAGGGCAATTAGGCCTGATCAATTAACCTTTGGAAGATACTATCCTAAGCATGCAGGAACATAAATACCATAGACATGCTCAATCCCATTTAGGATATATTATGCACACTACACTTATATTAGATATAGTATAGTTAACATGGTTATCAAGTAAACACTTAGTCTATCAATTGTCATCCAAGGCATATTGAACTAAGTGTAAGAACTCAACAGAATAGTCATATTGATTTGGGATGAAGGAAGGGGTAATGATCTAAGTTCCTAGACCAGAAACAAGGCAAGGGGAGGATGAACACTCCAAGATATCCACCCTTTTACCCAGTATACTCATAATGAGTACATTCCCTGGCCTTGAAACATTTTAACTCAGTTAATTCCAAACAAGAAATGCAATGGAGAGGTACAAACTACATGTCAATATTTGCAAAGCAACATACACCGAAATGGGACGGTTTAGACTTATGAACACTTAATCCCAGTTAATGAGCTTGGAGCAGTCATCTTCCAGATAAACAAATGATCAAACATAATCTTAGCAATCCAACCAGTCAAATATTTCTCTTTGGCATTTTATTACTCTCCAATATAAACCAAAGGGCACTTAAGCATACAACAAAACTAACTGAAAACTTCAACAAATTAGCTTATCAAATATAGGCAGGAACTTAGAAAGAAAGCTGAACCTGTTTTCATATTCGAGTTCTTTGCAAAACTTATGTTTAAGATGGAACTTATTAGTTGGGGAAAAGCAAACAGTAAGGAACTAAACTCGAAACACCATTTGGTAAAACTATTTTTCTGTCCTTTAACTATAATGAAATTTAGAATAACAATTGTTTACCACTTAAGAACAAAATAGATGCAGGTCGAGTCATATATGTCAAAACAAACTTAGCACATTTTATACAATATGATTCAAGAATCCACAAGAATAAAGCAAATGCATATTTGGCTATCCCAGATTCTATCATGCAAGTTCCTACCGACAGATATCCAAAATGAAGACAAGCAAACTTATATTGCTCTTAAATCATAAAAAAACACAAAGGCAGCTCATACCAGATTATACATGTTAATCCAGAATGTAATACCTAACTCTACTAATCAAACTAGTTAAATTAAAACAAGCTATCATACTTGAAATCAAGCATTATAATAAAAAAACTAAACTAATCAGCACACATAACACATAAAAAATAAATAAACTGAGATGAATTCAAGCTTACCGACCTTCTCCGGGCAGCGAACCGATGCGTCATTTCGAATCGTCGAGTCCGCTCGGAGAAGTGTGTTTATGCGATTGAACAAAAATAAGCATTAGTGTTTTATGGTTGTGTCGAGCCAGAACTAAGACTAAAAGAAAAGATTTTTCGGAATCAAAACTTGTTCAAAATTACTTGTCCGAATGTGTAAAAAAAAAGGGCCCTTCTTATGTCTGAAAATCCCCCTCCCAAAAAGAACCTCCTCTCAAACACGACCCAAAGAGCTCTATTTATAGCCGGATTTTGAGAGCTTAACAGCTAGAATTCAAAATTCAAATTCAAAGAAAAGAGGGAAAAAGTGACGGGTTTTCTTTTCATCGAAAACCGAGACGATAATGAAGGAGTACGGGTTTGTATTCTTACCCACCGAATCCTTGAAGGTATTCTAGGGATCGACCGCGGCATGCATGCTTCACAGGTCAATTCGACTTTGGACGAGCTATTCCAAGCTCTAAGTTTAGCAGAAAAGGGGAAAAAGGAGACCGTGTGATGTGAGGGCTCGATGGTGGAGGGGACATAGTGGTAGTGGTGTGGTGATGTGTTTGTCTGGTGGGTAAAAGAGGCGACGACCTCTCTGGTTTATTTTTGGGTATTAGGTTTGGGATGACTTCTTGAGGCATGGGTCGGTGAGAGGTGATAGGGTAGGTTGGTGGTGTCAGGAGGCGGTGTCGGCGACTGGTGGTGTCTGGCGTAGGGTGCGGCGACTTAGGGGTAGGGGTGTGCGGCCGGATGGGAGGGGAATATGTTTAGGGTTTGTTTGGTTTTATTTTTTGGGATTTGGTTTGGCGTCTAGTTTCATTTGGACGATGGGGGGAATTTGTTGGGAGTTTTGGGCTGGTCCGGTTGGGCTTGGATGAGTGAGTGGAAGTTTGGGATTTTAGTTTAGAGATTGGGCTCAATTGGTGGAGTGGGGGAATGGGCCGACGGTGAGGGAATGGTTGGGCCGAAAAATAGGGGTTAATTTGTAGATGGACTTTGGGGGTTGATAGAATGTTTTGGGTAGAAATTATTTTTGGGTTGGGAAATAAATGGGGAGTTGGTTAAAAATAAGAGAGAGTTTATTATAAAAAGATGTTTTGCAAAAGATGTAAATTATTTAAAATAACATCACGATGTGATATTAATAAACGTAATATTTGCGAAATGCTTAATGCTTAATAAAATATGGAAATGCGATGCAATTTTGTGAAAATAAAATAACATAGAACATTAGGGTAGAATTATGATTTAGACTTTTAAAAAAGGCAAATGATAGTAAGACGTGTGAATAATAATAATAATAATAAAAAAAATAATGATATTGAAAATAATAATAATAATATATATATATGCCTATATTAAAATTGTTTTTGAGGTGTCCGAAAATTTTTAAAATTGCGAATAAATCGGAAAATACGGGCAAAATTGGGTGTCAAGAGATGCCTCTCTTTGGCCGGAGACGATGAAATAGTTTTCGGACAAAGAAGTTGACTGAGTAGCCAATTTTGTCCTGATCATCAGGACTCGAATGAAGATTAGGGATGCATGGGTCGAAATAGAATTCCAAGGGAGAAGACATTGAAAAGTTGGTGCGGATTCAAGAAATATTGCCCTAGTGTCGATTTATGAAGACACTGGTTGCAGATGTGAAAAATTATTGGGGAAGAGCGGAACGACGTTCGAAGTAGGCTGCTGACCAAAATTGCCTCGGTTCGCCGTAAGAGATAGTTCCACGTTGTGATGAAGTTCCTGCAAATTAAAGCTCCTGCAAACTAAAGCTTAAGATAAAATTAGTGTATAACTACTGAGAAAAAATGGTAGAGAATATGACTTGGAAATACCCGCATTATGAGGTGGGCGCCTGACTGAAATTAAATACCCGTATTATGGGCGGGCGCCTGACTAAAATTAAATACCCGCGTTATGAGGTGGGCGCCTGACTGAAATTAAAATACCCGCATTATGAGGTGGGCGCCTAAAATGACATCGTTGAATTGACGTGTTGTGTTGAAGACGTCGTTGTAATATTATTGACGTCGTTGTAATGATGTATAAGATAGTTGTTGTGCTGCCGTAATGTCGAGGATGTTGTTGTAATGCTGTTTTGCTGTAAAAGATAATTGATGTGCTAAAAACGTCGTTGTAAAGCTGTAAAAAATAACCGTTGTGCTGAAGACGTCATTGTAATGCTGTTGACATCATTGTAATGTTGTAAAAGATAATTGTTGTGCTGAAGACGTCGTTGTAATGCTGTTGACGTCGTGTAATGCTGTAAAAATATATGTTGTGTTGAAGACGTCGTTGTAATGTTGTTGACATCGTTGTAATGCTGTAAACATAGCTATTGTGTTGAAGACGTCGTTGTAATGCTGTTGACGTCGTTGTAATGTTTGTGTAAAACGATTATTGTAAAAATATATGTTGTGTTGAAGACGTGTCTTGATGACATTATTGTAATGTTGTTGACATCGTTGTAATCTTTTGTAAAAGATAGTTGTTGTCTTTTGCCGTAAAAATAAGTTTTTCTTGTAAAAAATATTGTGTTGAAGACGTCGTTGTAATGTTGTTGACGTCGTTGTAATACTATAAAAATGTTGTGTAGAAGAATTGCGTAGGCGTGTTGTTGATGTTACCGTTGTATGGGCGTGTTGTTGAAAACGCGTTGTATGGGCGTGCTTGGTGATAGGCGTTGATTCGTTTTAATGATGTAAAAGATAATTGTTGTCTTGAAGACGTCGTTGTATGGTTGACGCGTGTAAAAATATATGTTGTGTTGATGACGTCGTTGTAATGTTGTTGACATCGTTGGGCATAGATATTGTGTTTGAAGACGTCGTTGTAATGTTTGTTGACGTCGTTGAATCTTTGTGACATTATTGTAATGTTGTTGATGTGGGCGTTGTAATGGGCGTGTTCTGTATGACAATTGTAATGTTGTTGATGTCGTTGTAATGCTGTAAAAGATAGTTGTTGTGCTGCCGTAACGTCGATGACCTTGTAATGTTGTTTTGATGTAAAAAATAGTTGTTGTGTTGAAGACGTCGTTGTAATGTTGTTGACGTCGTTGTAATACTATAAAAGACAGTTGTTGTGTAGAAGATGCCATTGCGTAGGCGTGTTGTTGATGACACCGTTGTATGGGCGTGTTGTTGATGACGTCGTTGTATGGGCGTGTTGCTGGTGACAACATTGTAATGCTGTTGATGTCATTTTAATGATGTAAAAGATAGTTGTTGTGCAGAAGACGTCGCTGCGTAGGCGTGTTGTTGAAGACGCTATTGTAATGTTGTTTTGTTGTAAAAGATAGTTGTTAAGCTGAAGACGTCGTTGTAATCATGTTGACGTCGTTGTAATGCTGTAAAAGATGGTTCCACGTTATGTTGAATCTTCTGCCGATTCAAACTCCTGTGGACTGTGAATTGAAATGTCATCTTTGCACGGACGAAAATGTAATGCGACGTCTTTGCCGTCGGTTTGCTGTGTTGTCGTTCCCTATGGTTCGAAATAACATCTTTGTGTAGACATAATAGTCAGGACCCTCTAGGTCAAGATGATGTCTTTGTATAGATGCAAAACAGGAACGTGATTCTTGTGGTGAGCTGTGATGCCAAAATTCTTTGGGAAATTGATAATAAGTGATGTGGCTTCCCTGCTTCTTTACTACCTGAAGAACTTGTACTCAAAGAAAATTTGTGAGTTTGGGGGAGCGGCGATTGATTCACGTTGACTTTGTAGCTTTGGCTCTTGATACTTGCATGTCCTGCTGATTCGGACCTGTAGCCTCGTCTGGTCCCTAGTCTTGGCAAGCCGTGAATGAAAACATTTGTTGAAAATAATTTGTGTTATAAGAAAGTATGCATATCGATAAAAATTCTTGTCGAATTCTAATGAAAATATTTGTTGAAAATAATTTGCTTATAAGAACGTATGCATATATGTAAATGTTTGTCGAGCAATGACATGCGGTGAAACAAAGCAAACGTCTTATCCAAAATTCTTCTTCTGGTTGAAGACTTAGTTGGCCGACACTTTTCCATGTCTATCGGCGTCTTCTTGCAGTGAACCCTTAAAATTTTGCCCCAGCTTCTGATATATGAGGATGCTGAACTTTCAACTGGACCAAACCGAGTCTTGTGGGGGTTGCTTGGTTGTTCTATCAAGGTGATCGGACGGGTGTACTTTATTACATGCAATATAAAGGGGGGAAATTTTAATAGTGTGACCGAAGCCGATATAGACCGCTACGTATCCCAACAAGGGAATCAGGTCATAACGTAGTTCGTTACAAGCAAAAGGGAATTGTAAGGATTTTCTAAAGATGGGACCGAAGCCGATGTGGCCGCCTACGTATCCCGCCGAGGGAATCAGGTCATAACGTAGTTCATAACCAAAGGATAGAAATCAAATTCTGGGTTGTTCATCCGAGACTATGGGAAAAAGGAATTTGAGTTTGTAAAATCTTTTTTTTTTTTTGTAAAAGAGAGCGATTATAGTTGAAAAATGATGCAATATATTTTGCAAGGTTTTGATATTTTGTTTTTGATATTTTTTTGTTTTTTTTTGAAAATATGAAAAAGACAGAATCACGTCTTGACTTCAGTTGGTACCGACAATTAGTATTGTGCTTAAGGGCTCTCATTATTTGCTTTCTGTCCAACCGAGACTGACTTCAGGGTAATTCCTACAGCTTCAGATGCTACCTCAGACATACCTGAGTATTGACACTTGCTTCAAGCCAAGGTTTTGACATATGCATCCTCATGTTTCAAATGCCCTCATTGAAAGAAAGTCCCTTTCTCATATGTATTTCAGTATTTTGAACTTTGGGACATCTAGAGAAGTACACTCACCCTCAGAAAGATGTTCAATGCATTTAATTGTGATACCATAGGCTTGGCCGTCATGTGAGTATCCACTAATGTGAGAACCCTCTGTATAGGATCATGTAGGGCTTGTTATGGGTTTGTAATGTAGATTTGGGGAAAGGAAAGGATATCATTTGGGTAAGGAGTGACTAATCCTTCCTTGAGCGTTGGAATATGTCCGCGCTTGGTATTTGTGTGCCTTGATGTCGATTTGCTTCTTTTTGCTCCCTTTGTTTTGTACAGACTTCTTTTGAATATTTCATTTGGAGCTTTTTCCCCTTTTTCGGAGTTATTTCCTTATTGTCGGGGCTTTTGACTTCCTTTTGTGTGAAGTCGTCCTTTTGTTTTGTTTTGTTTTCCTATTTTGGGAGCATTGTACTTCAACTCGGATCTTTTTCAGCAATTTGCACATTTTTGATGCGCTCAAGGAGGTCGGGCCAAGAGAGGGATAGTGCGTGTACGCACTCAGAAAAGGTATAGGCATAAGTTGTGGTTGTTAAAAGAATAGGCTTTAGGCTCAAAGGGGAAGTACTACAGATAATGTTATTTGATACGCTGGAAAGGCTCAAACGGATCAAAGAAAGCCTACGATCCTTTCCTATACCAAGTATTACTCAGGATTTCGCCTCAACAAACATTCGAGCCAAGTTCTAGATCACAATGCAATGCAGTTGAACTTATTCTAAAACTCACCACACAATGCACATGAAACGATGAGGTTGGCTTTGTTCATATCTTGGAAGAATGCAAAACAATTTTTAAGTGTCAACACAGGCGTGAATGAGAGGTACCAGAAGAATCAATGGTTTACCACAAAGTCAGTCCTCTCCACTTGTTCTTTCCTATGCACACTCCTAACTGTGTTGGTATCAACCAACTCCATCAATGATTCTTAAAATATATATAATTTTTTTGTATTTTTGAATAAAGGGTACCGAACCCAAATAAGGCTGCCTACGTATCTCATCTTTGACGAGAATCAGGTGTGCGTAGTTCGTGCAAATAGGTTATAAAAAATGTATGCTTGAAAAAGAATTTATCCACGATAGGATAGTAAGTAAAAACTGTATGCAATGAAAAAATGATTGTCCACATTAGGATGAATGCAATGAAAAAAAAATGATTGTCCACAATAGGATGAATGAAAAGATGGGTATGCCAAATATGTCCCTATCTAAGGTGGATGCGGAGAAGTGCGTCCCTTTGGCAGATTCGTTCCACTTTCATTGGGTAGCGTTCCGCAAGGACAAGATTTACATTTTGTGGTTTTTTTGATTTTTTTAGTGGTGTCGAACCCGAGAAGGGTTACCTACGTATCACACCGTATGGTGAGAATCAGACACTCGTAGTTCGTGAAAGATATTTTGTAAAAATGTATGATATAAATGAATTATGTAACGAAAATTAAGCATATCAATTGAATTTGCAAATATGGAAAAAAACAAAAGTATATACAAACTAGAGTGATGCTTCGTTGAATCTGGTGTTGGCTGACTTTTTCCACTCAAAACATCTTCCGGTCATCTTTGTGAAAACAATTTGCTTTTTCTTTCCTGGAGTATATCCAGGGATAATGTTTTAGAACGACCGCCCCCAACTGTTCGCGAGGACGATCTTCCTGCAAAAATAAGAGCACCGGGTGAAAGGAGGAAAGTCACTAAAAGAATAATAAAATGTAGGAGTGTGACAGTATGGTCAAAAACTCCCCTGATTGCTTCACAAGATCCGAGTCTTGATGTTCAAGAATGCTTTATCCTTGGGCAGTGACACAATTTCTGTCCCGAGGACCAAAAGATATGGTGTTGCCCAGTAGAAGTCTTGATTGTGGTGCGATAGCCCAAAAGTGCAAAGGTCAAATGTTCATGCCCAGAGTTGCAAGCGACATGGAATGATATGTACAGAATTGAAGCAGGTAATTATTGCATTAAATAATATGTACAGAGTTAAAAGAAGAAAAATATCAAACAAATTGTGCGGTAATTAAATGTGCGTCCTAACATGCATGGAGCCTCTCTTATGCTAGAGGTGAGCCTAAACGCGAAATATGAGAGATTATGACAGATTAATTCAAGCTGTCAAACTGCAATGCTTTTGTTGGAAATGAAGACAAAATGTATGTACATTTTCCAATATCGGCATGTCATGATTAGGCTTGGATTAGTCTATCGTTATCACGCTACACATAATATACCGATGGGCCGTTGGGTCGTGAGACCTGTCGACAATTTTGGTGGATTTCTTAATTGTGGAGTCGACACCGATGATCGACCCACCTAAGGCGTATGCATGCATGACTTAAGATAAAGGGTGGTATAGCTCTATCCTAAATTTTCTAAGATTTGGCTGACTAGACTCAACGTTCCCGAGCGGACTGCTTGAGTGAGAAGGCTACGCGGCCAACCGGATGGTCCGGACGCTCCGCGCATATACCAACTCTCCTAAAATTTTGGAAATTTTGAAAGAAGTTTGCGGGTGCGCAAAACACACCTCGCATGTATGTGTGATAGTGTCAATTTTCCGAAGTGGAAGAAATATGAGCGGAATGCCAATTTAAGAAAAAACGGTAAAGAAAGTAACAATTAAAGCAGTTAAGCATACAAAAAAATTCACAAATGAAACAATTTAAAATATCATATCAAATAAGTAGGAAAAAATAAAGTGTCATAATAAATAGCCTGGATTTGCTATGGTTAAGAACCTGAAACTCCCCAGTGGAGTCGCCATGTTGTCGCGCCCGTTTTTATCGCGGCTTCGCGACGCGATGGCGTCGATTCCCTCTGGCGTTGGTTAAAAATACTTGCTTTGAGGAGTCGCCACCTAATTAATCTAAAGTGAATTAGGGCACCTGAATGTTAACTAAATGCTGCAAAATAACTCCGATTTTATGATCTACGAAACTAATGGGATTCTAGGTAAGAATTCTTTATTGTCCTAAAGGGAAGGGGTTAGGCATCCTTTAAGATCCGCTAATTTGTGGTTATCCGATCAAACTCAGGTTAATTATTATGCTAAGAAAAATGCATGTTTTTAAAAATATAAAAAATAATGTTGCAAGATGTTAATAAAATGATGCATTTTGTACAAGTATGCATTTGTATGACATTAATATACATGTAAAGCTGAAAAAAATATGCATTTGTATGAAAATTGATAAAAATGTATGCAAGGTGATTTTAGTTGCCTTGCCTACCGAACATGTTGGACTCTCGGGTGAAAAAGATTTAAGTTTCATCATTGCCCAGAAGTTTTATTTTCCATCTTTACAACTGTGGAGGCCTAAAAAATCGACGGATATTTTTTCATCGGTCAAGGTGTAGTATTTATTCAAATCAGAAAATGGTACCGAAAACAGTAAAAAAAATAGGAATCGAGAAATGATGTCCGAAGGGACACGACCTCGAATTCAATTTCATTGACCTAAATGCAGTACTTATTCAAAGCAATAAAACAGTAAAGAAAAACAGAAACTGAGAAAACAACTTCCGAAGGATGCGGCTTCAAATTCAATTTCATTGGCCTAAATGCAGTATTTATTTAAATCAGTAAGACAATCCATGCACGGATGTTTAAATGCCAAAAATAGTAAACTGAAACAGAGAAACGAAAAAAAGACGCGGCCTCGAATTCAATTTCATTGGCCTAAATGCAGTATTTATTTAAATCAGTAAATCAGTAAGACAATCCATGCACGGATGTTTAAATGCCAAAAATAGTAAGCTGAAACAGAGAAACGAAAAAAAAGACGCGGCCTCGAATTCAATTTCATTGGCCTAAGTGTAGTATTCTGTTCAAGTCAGTAAACTTTTTTAGAAATATTGCGGCTGTCCAAAGCAGTCTTAAAGCGGCTGTTTTCAGCCGAGAAACAGCAGCAATTGGGTTCAAAAAATACCGCAGCAGTGGGCTTGAATCACAGCAGTGGGCTGTCCGAAACAGTCTTAAAGCAGCTGCTCTCATCCAAGAAAACAACAGCAATTTGGGCTAAAATACAGCAATGATAAACATCAAATATGCTCAAAAGTGCAGCAATAATTTGACCAGATTGCTGTAATAATTGGCTCAAAAGTGGCAACAATTAAGCCCTTTTAAAAGCTTCAGAAGCAGCAACTGTTTTGCCCCCCCAGAAAGGGGTACCAATGAGCAGCAACAATTGGTTCAAGATGCAGTAGCCATCTGCCTCAAAATGCAGTAATTTAAATCCCAAAAATGCAGTAACCAGCAGACCAAAAGATAGCGATAGCAAGCCAAATGTAGCAACAGATTGAAGTCTCAAGTTGCAACAACAATTGGCCTTGCAGATGCAGGGATGATCTCAAAATGCCAACAGTCATCTTCTTTGCAGTGCACCGACAATAAGTAGCAATAGTCCAATATAACAGGCGAGCCTAACAACCAGGAACATCAGTAGATACAGCAAGCTCGTTGAAGCATCACAAGGATATTTGGTAATTGAAACTCCCCCGGGGTTATGCAAAGAAAGGAGGGGTGAAGAATGAGTATTCAAAAATTACTTATATTTTAACAAACCAATAAACAGAATACTTGGTAGTTATCAGGGAGCAAAGATATCATCCAACTCAGTACTTAAAAAGGAAATGAATTTAGAGATTGACAATCAAGCTAAACCACGAAGTTGAAAGACAAGAAATCAAAGGGGCTACCACCATCCATATTCCGATGCCGCAACAAGATCAAAAAGAGTTTCTAGAACCTCAGGCATGGCAGGCTATCATAAGAGGCTAAGCCCAAACCCAAATCATGCCGTGGCTTTCAGTCGACAAAGCAATACAATAGGAGAGTTCAGATAAGGCAACTATGAAAGAAAACATTCGGTAGTAATATAACACGCCACAAACTAGTTCAAATACGCATAAAATGTTAATACAGATATCATTCAACAACTTAGTAAATAGGGCATGATATAAGATAACTTAAAAGATGATAATATGGATGCATTTTAACACTTAGGCAAAACAAATGTGTAGTTAGCTTGACAAACATGTAAACTTAGAAAAATGAACAAGTAACCATTAAAAAGAAGCATTTCCAAAGGTGCATGGTATTTTAAATTAGACTAAGCATAGATGGTCCTATTCATGCTACCTCACCCAGCATGATGACACTCAAGTAAGCAAAGCAGTCATATAATTAAACTAATAGGCATACAGACTCAAAGTTAACCCAAGCCAGGCATATTTGTAAATACATGACTGCTTAATCCAAACAAAATATGCATATCTTTAAAGTAGGTAAGGATACGTGTGCAGCTGACTTAAATAGCCATATAAAGGCAAACACTATAATTTAGACACAATATGGAGCAATCCAACAATGACCTCATACAAACTAAGATTATCTGGTACTAGACTGGACATACATCCTACTCTATTAAACAAAACATGACATATCACACCCAAAAGGCATATGCATTAACATGATGACAGTCTTATATTAAAGCAAACAAGGATAAATGCAGAGTTTGTTCAAGCATATAAAGAGGGAAATTAGGCCTGATTAATTAACATTTGGAAGATACTATCCTAAGCTTGCAGGAACATAAATACCATAGACATGCTCAATCCCATTTAGGATATATTATGCACACTACACTTATATTAGATATAGTATAGTTAACATGGTTATCAAGTAAACACTTGGTCTATCAATTATCATCCAAGGCATATTGAACTAAGTGTATGAACTCAGCAGAATAGTCATATTGATTTGGGATGAAGGAAGGGGTAATGATCTAAGTTCCTGGACCAGAAACAAGGCAAGGGGAGGATGAACACTCCAAGATATCCACCCTTTTGCCCAGTATACTCATAATGAGTACATTCCCTGGCCTTGAAACATTTTAACTCAGTTAATTCCAAACAAGAAATGCAATAGAGAGTTACAAACTACAGGTCAACATTTGCAAAGCAACATACACCGAAATGGGATGGTTAAGATTTATGAACACTTAATCCCAGTTAATGAGCTTGGAGCAGTCATCTTCCAGATAAAAAATGATCAAACATAATCCTAGCAATCCAACCAGTCAAATATTTCTTTTTGGCATTTTATTACTCTCCAATATAAACCAAAGGGCACTTAAGCATACTACAAAACTAACTGAAAACTTCAACAAATTAGCTTATCAAATATAGGCAGGAACTTAGAAAGAAACTGAACTGTTTTCATGTTCGAGTTCTTCGCAAAACTTATGTTTAAGATGGGAACTTATTAGTTGGGGAAAAGCAAACAGTAAGGAACTAAACTCGAAACACCATTAGGTATTTAACTATTTTTTGTCCTTTAACTATAACGAAATTTAGAATAACAATTGTTTACCACTTAAGAACAAAATAGATGCAGGTCGAGTCATATATGTCAAAACAAACTTAGCACATTTTATACAATATGATTCAAGAATCCACAAGAATAAAGCAAATGCATATTTGGCTATCCCAGATTCTATCATGCAAGTTCCTACCGACAGATATCCAAAATGAAGACAAGCAAACTTATATTGCTCTTAAATCATAAAAAAACACAAAGGCAGCTCATACCAGATTATACATGTTAATCCAGAATGTAATACCTAACTCTACTAATCAAACTAGTTAAATTAAAACAAGCTATCATACTTGAAATCAGGCATTATAATAAAAAAACTAAACTAATCAGCACACATAACACATAAAAAATAAATAAACTGAGATGAATTCAAGCTTACCGACCTTCTCCGGGCAGCGAACCGATGCGTCATTTCGAATCGTCGAGTCCGATCGGAGAAGTGTGTTTATGCGATTGAACAAAAATAAGCATGAGTGTTTTATGGTTGTGTCGAGCCAGAACTGAGACTAAAAGAAAAGATTTTTCGGAATCAAAACTTGTTCAAAATTACTTGTCCGAATGTGAAAAAAAAAGGGCCCTTCTTATGTCTGAAAATCCCCCTCCCAAAAAGAACCTCCTCTCAAACACGACCCAAAGAGCTCTATTTATAGCCGGATTTTGAGAGCTTAACAGCTAGAATTCAAAATTCGAATTCAAAGAAAAGAGGGAAAAAGTGACGGGTTTTCTTTTCATCAAAAACCGAGACGATAATGAAGGGGTACGGGTTTGTGTTCTTACCCACCGAATCCTTGAAGGTATTCTAGGAATCGACCGCGGCATGCATGCTTCACAGGTCGATTCGACTTTGGACGAGCTATTCCAAGCTCTGAGTTTCGCAGAAACGGGGAAAAAGGAGACCATGTGATGTGAGGGCTCGATGGTGGAGGGGACATGGTGGTAGTGGTGTGGTGAGGGTGTTTGTCTGGCAGGTAAAAGGAGGCGATGACGGTTTTGGACGAAGGACCGATGGTCTCTCTGGTTGATTTTTGGGTATTAGGTTTGGGATGACTTCTTGAGGCATGGGTCGGTGAGAGGTGATGGGGTAGGTTGGTGGTGTAAGGCGACGGTGTCGGCGACTGGTGGTGTCAGGCGTAGGTGCGGCGGCGTAGGGGTAGGGGTGTGCGGCCGGATGGAAGGGGAATAGGTTTAGGGTTTGTTTGGTTTTATTTTTTGGGATTTGGTTTGGTGTCTGGTTTCATTTGGACGATGGGGGAATTTGTTGGGAGTTTTGGGCTGGTCCGGTTGGGCTTGGATGAGTGAGTAGAAGTTTGGGAGTTTAGTTTAGAGATTGGGCTCAATTGGTGGAGTGGGGGAATGGGCCGATGGTGAGGGAATGGTTGGGCCGAAAAATAGGGGTTAATTTGTAGATGGACTTTGGGGGTTGATAGAATATTTTGGGTAGAAATTATTTTTGGGTTGGGAAATAAATGGGGAGTTGGTTAAAAATAAGAGGGAGTTTATTATAAAAAGATGTTTTTCAAAAGATGTAAATTATTTAAAATAACATCACGATGTGATAATAATAAAACGTAATATTTACAAAATGCTTAATGCTTAATAAAATATGGAAATGCGATGCATTTTTGTGAAAATAAAATAACATAGAACATTAGGGTAGAATTATGATTTAGACTTTTAAAAAAGGCAAATAATAGTTACATGTGAATAATAATAATAATAAATAATGATATTGAAAATAATATATATATATATATATATATATGCCTATATTAAAATTGTTTTTGAGTTGTCCGAAAATATTTAAAATTGCGAATAAATCGGAAAAGACGGGACAAAATTGGGTGTCAACAACTGATACACCTTCTCAGCCGCCACCTTTTTTTCCACGTCAGCACCTAGCCCACGTCGGAACCCTAGCCGCCGACCTCTCTCCGCGGCCCCCTCTTTTCCCCATGACACAACCCTAGTTTTTCCGGCCATTCTCCCCCGTCTTCCTCCTAAATTTCCTCTTTCATGGCTGACAAAACCAAATTTCATCCGGCACTTGCCATAAATAACATAAAAAACTTCATCCATGTGACTCTTGAGATGGAAAAGGGTCAATACTCCTCGTGTACGAAGCCTTTTAAGTTTCATTGTCGTGTTTACGAAGTTATTGACCACATCATCCCTCCCACGCCGAAGTCCACAGACGTACCATCGGCTTCGACTTCTGATGATGCACTCTAGTCTCATTTGGACGCAGTCGTCCTCCAGTGAATATACGACACGATATTTAATGATCTGTTTGCACACCATCATTCAGACCGATGTCACTGCCCGCCAAACGTGGGAATGTTTGGATAATATTTTCCACGAAAACAAAACTCAACGAACGTTATACCTCAAAAATCAGTTCAAAGAGGTTCATCAGGACGATTTCCTAAACGTGTCTACCTATTGTCAAGAACTCAAGATGCTTGCCGACCAACTCTCCAATGTCGGTGCACCAGTCACTAACCAGCGATTGGTCATGCAACTTATTACCAATTTGAATGAATCCTATGACGGCGTTGTCACCATCCTTCAGCAATGCACGCCGTTAACTCCATTTTATAAGGCTCGTTCGAAGCTCATCCTTGAGGAAACCCGAAAAATCAAGCACAACACCACTCGATCTAGTATTGCTAACGCCGCCCTCACCACCACCATCGAGCCCTTCGCCGATGACAGGGCCTCCTAGGCCAGCAATCCAGAACCGTCGGCCAGAGGACCCGCAACAATCCATTTCCTCCTGTAACAACCGTCGGAGCAGGCAGTTCGGTAAGGGCCACGAAGGAAGAAATTTCGGCAATAACGACAACGTGAAGGGGCAGTCCCTACCGGTCGGAAACAGCCAACAACGACCGCAGCAGTAGCAGCAACCTCCGCCGTAGGCTGCCTACCCGTCATGGCCACATGTGCCCCACTGTTATGGGCCTCCCCTCCTTGCCCGTATACGATATCCTCGTGGACTCCACCTCAGAATCGACAAGCCCAACCTGGTATACTTGGCCCACGTTCACAACAGGCCTACACATCACATGCCCCCCCACTATCGACTTATAAACCGACTAACATTGAGGCAACTATGAGCACAATGTCAATCATTACTCCAGACGAAAATTGGTATATAGACACAGGCGCCATATCTCACATGAAGACATCACAAGGTACTCTCTCGTCTTATTCCAATTTGAGTAATTTAAATCAAATCATTGTTGTTGGTAGTGGACAAGACATTCCCATATGTGGTTATGGTCATTCCTCCATATCCCCACTACATCCACCACTAATCTTAAAAAATGCCCTTTATACCCCTAAACTCATTAAGAATCTAATCTATGTGCGATGTTTCACAACTGATAATTGGTTTTCCATTGACTTTGATCCTTTTGGTTTTAATGTAAAGGATTTTACGACAGGGAGACGAATAATGAGATGTGACAGCACCGGAGATCTCTACCCTATTTCAAACGCCGTCAACAATCCAGCCTCAGTTCCCTCAACCTTTGCTGCTCTTTTGTCTTTCTTATGACATTCTAGATTAGGACATCCGGGAGACTCTGTTTTACGCTCTCTTAGGTAAAATAATTTTATTAATTGCAACCGTATTTCTAGAACTCATATATGTGAATCTTGTGTTTTTGGGAAATATGTCAAATTACCATTTTTTGCATCCACAAATTGTACTTCAATACCTTTCGATATCATACATTGTGATTTGTACACATCCCCTATTTTGAGTACAAAGCTGGCCATCGATATTATGTGTTATTTTTGGATGATTTTTCCAACTTCTTATGGACTTTTCCAATTGGAAATAAATCCCGGGTCTACTATATTTTTTTCTTCATTTAGAGCTTTCATAAAAACATAATTTGAAAAGAGTATTAAATGTTTTCAATGACAGGGAATTCAATAATAACTAATTCAAACAGTTTTGCTCCAAAAATGGTCTTACCTTTCATTTTTCTTGCCCTCACACATCCTCACAAAATGGTAAAGCCGAACCATAAATAACCTCATTCGTGCCCTACTTGCTCACGCCTCAATTCCCCTTAATTATGGCATTATGCACTCTCCATGACCACCTATCTCCTAAACATAATACCAAATAAGTCTCTAGCTTAACGGTCGCCCACCAAGTTCTGTTTTGTAGAAACCCTTCCTACCAACACTTGCATATTTTTGGATGTCTTTGTTACCCTCTCCATCCGGTCACTCACAAACTCCAACCCTAGTCTTCTCCGTGTGCATCTCTGGATTACCCTACCAATCATCATGGTTACTCGTACTATGACCTGTCGAGCCGTAAAATTATTATTTCACGTCATGTCCTATTTGATGAGTCTCAATTCCCCTTTGCTTCTCTACACTCGCCACCTCGATATTCCTATGACTTCCTAGATGATGGCTTAAACATTTTTATAATTCACCATTTACACAGTCAGCCGTCCCAGACCCCGGCACCCGCCACTACCTCGGCCAGTCCGGGACTAGCTACCCACCTGGTTCTACAGCCACCTCTTGGCAAATCGAGGTTCAGCCAGCCAGGACCGTCACCTCAGCCCTTCCTCCTCTTCCCGGCAATCCCGCAGCAAACACCTCTCTCATCTCGCATCTCTAGATACACTCTCAGACCATGGAAACCCGTGCCATGTATGAAATTCATAAACCTAAATGGTTGTTTAACCTTTCTGTTTCAGTTGTCCCTTCCCCTGTCCCTCGTAACCCGAAGGATGCCTTGTCCGACCCTAATTGGAAAGCTACAATGATTGATGAATATAATGCTCTTATTGATAATAAGACGTGTGATCTAGTACCCCATCCACTTGATGCTAATATTATTCGTTCCATGTGAATTTTTAGACATAAAAAGAAA
Organism: Anisodus tanguticus; assembly: GCA_034509755.1. Classification (NCBI taxonomy): domain Eukaryota; kingdom Viridiplantae; phylum Streptophyta; class Magnoliopsida; order Solanales; family Solanaceae; genus Anisodus; species Anisodus tanguticus. The sequence goes on along the minus strand of CM067551.1, from coordinate 17,486,524 downwards.
TCTGATGGTTCTTTTGAGAGGTACAAGACTCATATTGTAGGTGATGGCAGGTCTCAACAAGTGAGAGTGGAATGTGATGAAACGTTCAGTCTGATCGTAAAGCCCGCAAACCGTTCTCAGCATTGCCATATCCAAGTCTTGGCCTACTCATCAACTTGATGTCAAGAATGCCTTCTTACATGATGATCTTCATTAAATGGTATATATGTATCAACCTATGTGTTTCAGGGATCCTATTCATCCGGATGATGTGTGTCTATTGCGGAAATTGCTCTATGGACTGAAACAGACTCCTCGAGCATGGTATCAGCGGTTCACCAATTATGTTTTCTCTATCGATTTTTCACACAGCAGATCCGATCATTCCCTATTCATCTACAACAAGGGTACAAATATGTCTTACCTATTATTATATGTTGATGACATCATCCTCACCACATCATCTGATGCTCTCCGCCGATCCATTATTTCTCTCATTTCCTTTGAGTTTGCTATGAAAGATATGGGTCCTATGAGTTATTTCTTGGGCATCTCTATCACTTGATATTCTGGCAGCCTATTTCTATGTCAGAAGAAGTACGCCGAAGAGATCCTTGACCGTGCAGGCATGACATCTTGCAAACCATTCCACACGCCTATAGACACCAATTCCAAGCTTAGCGTTGATTCCAGCCTTTCATATTCAGACTCGACTCACTATCGTATCCTGATTGGGGCTCTACAGTACCTCACATTCACGAGACCTAACATATCCTATGCCGTACAACAAATTTGCTTGCACATGCATAGTCCGACGGAAGCACACATACGTGCCCTCAAACGTATTTTACGATACGTACAAGGTACACTTCACTTCAGATTACATCTATACAGGTCTTCGCTCACTAGTCTCACTAACTTTTCTGATGTTGATTGGGGTGGATGTCCTGACACCCGATACTCCACATCTGGTTATTGCATTTTCCTCGGAGATAACTTATTATCTTGGTCATCCAAAAGGAAACCTACATTATCCTGATCCAGTGCCGAAGCAGAGTACAGAGATGTTGTCAATGTTGTCTCTGAGTCTTGTTGGATCTGTAACCTTCTACTTGAGATTCACTGCCCAATTCAAAAGGCAACACTAGTCTACTACGATAATATTAGTGCGATATATCTTTTCGGTAATCCCGTCCAACATCAGCGCACTAAACACGTTCAGATGGACATTCATTTCGTTCGCGAAAAAGTGGTTCGTGGTCAAGTTCGTGTCCTTCATGTTCCTTCCAGATATCAGCTTGCCGACATCTTCACCAAAGGACTTCCGCGCATGCTATTTGATGATTTTCGAGATAGTCTCAGTGTTCGAGAACCTCCCGCTTCGACTGCGGGGGTGTAATAGAATATTTTCCAATATTCTTTCATTAATTGTATATCTCCTATTTTAAGTAGAATTATAATCCTTTTATAATTAGGTTAATTAGTTACTTAGTTTGTATTAAAGTAAATATTCTTGTAACCTTATATATATTGTAAATCATTCATCAATAAAATCAAGAAACATATTTTTTAATGAACACAAATGCAAAGAAAAAGGGGAAAATAAGCTTTTGGATACGGCTTTAATGGAGGCAAGTACCAGAAATTTTGAAGAATTTTATTCCCAAAATCAACAAAAACGGATCTGTTCTTCAATATTTGCAAGTTTGTTTTCAATGTTTGAATATCACCCATCATTTTGACTCCTAATTTGTCTCAATTTTATGTGAACTTTTGCTGTAATGGTGGGTCGGACATGGAAGAAGAGTAGAAAGGGTAGGGGGGAGGGGTGGATATTTTTATGATGGTGGTGGGTCTGGAAAAAATATGGGGATAAAAGAGTAAAAAAGTAAAGAAATCCAATTAAAATTTGATATGTGTACAATATCAGTTAGTTTTACTACAATTTTTAACCTTTCACGCGCTTTACGCCCTTTAAGAAGGTGAAAGTACACACCAACTTTTAGGTGGTATATAAATACAATGCGAACAAGAACAAGGGGTTAAATAAATATTCGTTAAGTTAAATTGTTAAAATAAATTTTCTGTGCAAATTTAAGGATGAAAATATGTATTTGCTCTAAATATATCCACAACAATCTTTTACATTTTTAGAGTAACAACTTTCCGGCGTTACGTTTCTCCTTTTCGTTTGTACTATGCTTGCATTGCTACAAATAAAAATAAAAACCAATAAGAAATCCTGGCTTTATATTTTTATTAACGACAACTAGTGTCGATTTTACTACAGTACTCATTTCTGTAATTAAGGCCAAGGCCCGCTGCCATATCCTGCTGACTTGTTTGCAATCAGGGGAGGAAGCATAGGGGTGTAAGGGCTTTAATTGAACCTCTTATATTGAAAAATTATATTACGTAAATTGGGTAAATATATATATATATAAAAGTTGTTGAGTCCTTTTGTATAAGAACATCTTTTTGAATCCTCTTACTTGATAGAGTGTGAAGTTACAACCATCATACTGCAACTCTAATCCAATTTCAATCATGGTACAACTTACAAGTGATGAGTTCACTTAAATTTTGATAGTTATTTTTGTTGCTGTATGTGTTTTGCTTTTGCAAGTTCTTCCCAAACTCAAAAGGCTAATAGGAAGTTTGCTATTTGTTCACCGGACATGGAAGGATTAATCGCACAACCAAATTGGCGTTAATGTATTTACCCATTTTTTGGCTACCTCTTCAATTACCAGCCAAAAATAATTTGGCTACCTCTTCACACAATGGTAAAGTTGTCGTTGTGTGACCTATAGGTCATGGGTTCGAGCCATGGAAGCAGCCACATGCTTGCATTAAGTTAGGTTGTCTACATCACACCCCTTGGGGTGCGGCCCTTCACCAGACCCTGCTAACGCGGGATACTTTATGCACCGATCTGCTCTTTTATATTGCGAAGGAAATTGGAACTAGAACACATTGATAGGGCCTTGATCTAAGAGTGGAGAGTAGTCGAGTGGTCAATTCAAGAGGAGCAGATGACCCTCACCTTCATCTTGATGGAAGGTATTAAAAGGAATCCTTTCTAAAGTTACTTTGTGCAAGATTGATTGAAGAATACAAGCAATTATGCTAAAATGAAAAATTCCATGGAGGGCCTCTATTTTGCTGTCATGGGCCATGACAAGACTTTGCATGTGTTAGGTCTGAGTATGCTATGAAACAATAAAAATAAACTGGAAATAAACTAACTCGAATGCCATTTCAGTTTCCGAATATCGGCGATGTCATCTGGCATCAGTGGCAACACTTCGATAAAACAGAAACTTTAAAGAGTAAATGCAACGGAAAAATAAAGAACACAAAGGTTTAAAATTTGCATAGGTTTTATATATCATATAACCTATGACGGTCAATGACCGAAAGTATTGTATATATATTATATACAAATATACAAGTTTCTTTCTTTACAGATTTACAAGATAAAATAGAAAGGAATTAAAAGTTGAAGTCGCAGATGACTTCTGCCTGAAAATCTAACTCAGTAGACATAGACAACCTCTTATTACAATCGCTCCATATAAAACTAATCTAGAATCTAAACAACAATTATAATGTTGGACAGAATGTTGTCAACACACTCAGGCAACACTTATGATCTAGATTTCTGAGATGAAATCCTGAGAGCTCTCTTGGTATTTTTACATTTTGATTCTGGATATCGATTCACTTCAGCATCCTCTCTATTTATAGTAGAGAGTCTTCCTCGAAAAGCTCATCGATTTGTTGTGAGGGTTGAGGGAAATGTGGGCAGCCGGTGTGTTTGTTGGAGAAAATCACGGAGAAAAATCCTCTAACTTCTTGAACTTGTTCCTCAAGCATAGCAACGACTTTGACTTGTTCTTCCCACGTTTTTCATCAGCTCCTATTTACCTTGCCAAGTCACTTTTATTTCGTAGTAATATTTCCACGAATATTGCTTCATTTCGTGAAGTAAGGAAAACTGTTTTTCATAAAATATTGGTCCGAATGTTGTGACATTTGTTCCAACATTTCTTAAATTCAAATTAGTACTTAAAATGATATGTTGGGTAGAATGTCACAATACCAAACCCAACATTAACATTCTCCCCCTTTTTGCCTTTCTTCATAAAACTCATTATGACCTGTGCAAATGACTTAAGGCAATGTCATAGATGTTGTCCCAACATCTATGATTATAGTTATGTTCCCCCTTAACCTGTGATGGCATACAATCACAACATATGTATACCAGTGTATAGCAAGACATAAGATTAAACACAATATTAGCACATACATTAATATACAGATAATCCAATATACAAAAGAAAATATCCAAATGTCAATTTTAAACCAATGTCTTAACAATCAATCATCCAGTTAACACTTCAGCCAATTAAAACAGCTAAATAATAATATTGTTCAGCAAAACAACTTAGTCAGATAGCAAATCAATCAGATAACATATCAGCAGCAAATCAACCTGCTCCCCCTTGCTTATCATATATCAGTAGTAGCTTCCAGTCGCTTTCTACTTTTGCATGACAGCTTCTGCTTCAGCTCTAAGTCTTAACCTCTTCAGCAACACTTTCCTCCCAACATCCTCTTCTCTCTGCACAGCAGCAATAACAACTTCTTTAGTAGCAGCAGCATTGCCTTCAGAACTTTCAGCCCTTTGCTCCCCCTGCACAGAAGAATCATCCCCTTTTTGGTAAGAAAGCAACAGTAAGAACTGGTCCCTGGCCTGAACTAATGCATCCCGGGCAGTATCAACCTCTGAAATTTGTTGGTTGATAATGGCAATTTGACCAACTAACCATTCAGTTGACAGAGGTGACTGTCCAAAATCAGTGTTGCCCTGAATGTGTGTAACATTTCTGACAACATTCTCACTGTCAACTTCCTTTTTCCATGGAAGGTCATTAATTCTTTCTTTGCTTTTCAAAATTGTCTTGTTAACTGAATATTCCACAGGAGCTTTCCCTATAATATCTTCTCTTCTAGGCTCAAAGCCTTGGGTAGTTAGGATTTGGTAGATCAGAGAGGGAAATGGAAGGATTAAAGTTGACTCTTTCTCTGTCAAATTGGCTACTTGATAGAAAATCATACTTCCTAAGTCAACTTTTAATCTTTTTCCAATTTTGAACAATAGTGAGGCTTGATCAGTTGTTACAGTTGACTCATTTAGTGGAAGGAGCTAATTGTGAATGACAATCTTATAGAGGATGGATAATAAGGCAGTTAACTTTGAAGCAGGGCATCGAGGGATCCATTTCTTCATTATACCTCCAGTGAGGTATTCAATTATATCATCCCAATTCTCTGTTGCTCTTTCTGTAGTGCTACTTCTTTCTTCAGACTCAATTCCATAACATTATAATTAATGGTGTAAACCGATAAATGTTGTTACAGAGGTATACCTTCCCAAATTTCTTTGAGGAGGCATCTTCTATATCAGAATTCAAGTCCGCATAAAACAACCTAATTACTTCATCAATGAATGGTTCTTTCTCAATTATAGTTTTAAGTAGTTTTCTATCATTGAAGAACTCAACCAAACCATATTCTGAACATGAGGCTATATTTAACACTTTTCAGCCCTGATAACTCTATTCTTATACCAATCCCATTTATCAAATTTAGCTTTAGAATAAAACTTTTCTAAAAAAGCATTTACCTCAAAATTAGAGTCAGATTCGATTTTGCTGGAGGAGGATGGTGTTGGTGTCTCTTCTGAAGTCTGCTGAAATGTGGCTTGAGATGTTGTGGCTTCTTCGGCAATATTTTGGCAGCATCTGTTTTAGCACGACTGAGAATTCCTCTGGGATAAAATCTCGTCAGTGGGGTATCATCAGGAATTTCCTCGTCTTGAGACACACTTTGAGGAACAGAGACAATAGGTTTTTCTTCAGTTTCTTTAGAGGATAGCTCAAAGTCTGTATCTTCAGTGTCACTGCTTGAGCAAGCAGGTACAGTAGTTTCAAATCTGTACTTCTTGGTGCTAGGCTCCTGTTAGATTGTTCTCTTGCACACTCTACTCGATCTACGAGTAGGGAAAGAGGAGGAACTTGGTCTTTTACCTAGGGTCGAATAATCTGATGTAGCATCTGCATCTATGAGATTATTGTCATCCCGGGGGTAACTGATGTCTAGTGGTTCCTCATCACCTCTAAAAACAATTTCTGTACACCTGTTTTCAGGCAGGTGTGGAGAAGAAGATGTGCTTGGTTGTTGAGGTGGAGTGGTGATCATGGGAGTGTTGGTCGACATAGGTGTTGGCATTGGGGAGGTTTTCATCGGTGAGTTTTGAGAGGGTTTTGAGGGTTTAGGGTTTTTGCAAGATGATGGGATTTGAAGTGATGAAGGTTCCATCGGTTAGGTAGGGGTCTTACCGAGGTTGTGATGTGATTTTTTTGGGAAAATCTGAGTTGAAAAGAAAATAGCAAATAAGAGGAGTATTTATATACATGGAAATTTTTTTCTAAGCAAAACAAAATCCTTAGTTTTAGGAGTTAGAGATTTATCTAATCACTAACACCTAAAAATTTGGGATAAATTGATAAGCATCACGGTAGGAATTTAATCTTATCATTTTAAAGTTTTGAAATTCCTATTAAAACAAGGCATAAAAATAGGGAGAAAAATCTAATTTTTCTGGAACTAGTTAAGAACAACATCCCAACATATATCATAATCTGAAAAAATGTTGGCAACATTTTGGACGACACAAGTATTTTGATCCTTCAAGAATTTTTCGTATTGGCAACAAATCAAGACACGTTTTATACATATTTTATGAGTTTGATTACTGGACTAATGTAACATTTCTCCATCGTGTTCTTGGTCTAATCATAAAACACATACAAAAAAAGGTTTCTCGTGTCAAAAGTGAGAATACTTAATTTAGTATTTTCAATTTTTTTGTTGAAGCACTCGATACTCCTATAGAATAGGAACGATGTCTTTTCAAAGGGCTTTGCCCATTTTGTACAGTTGCCAATCATTTGTTAAGGCTTTGCCTTATTTTGGTACTCCATTTTTATGATATATATGATTTTATATATCATCGCAGATTACGATGTCATGTTGGAATCACATTCTTATTGAATGATCATGCTTGTATGACCAAAATTAATACACTATGCAGCAACAATAATCAGTTTATGATATTACATAGGTAAATGCCACCTGAAATGTTAGACAATGTTTCAGCTGACATTCCCCAAAAATGCCTTTTTGGAGATTACAAAGACCAAGAGATTTCTTCAAACTAGAAAATCTCTCATGGTCCAAAGCATTTGTAAAAATATCAGCTAGTTGATGAAGAGTGTGAACATGTTCAATTTGAACTAGCTGTTTTTCTACTAAATCTCTTAAAAAGTGATGTCTAATATCAATATGTTTTGTACGTGAGTTCTGAACTTGATTTTTGGAAATATTTATAACACTCAAATTATCACAATACAAAATCAAAATATTGCTCGAAAATCCATAGTCGTCTAACATGTGTCTTAGCCATATTAATTGAGAGTAACAACTTTCAGCTGCTACATATTCAGATTCAGAAGTTGAAAGTGAAACACAGTTTTGTTTACGACTATACCATGAAACAAGATTATTGCCAAGATAAAAACATCATCCACTTGTACTTTTTCTATCATCCATAACTCCAGCCCAATCCGAGTCACTGAATCCTATTAAGTTAGGATTAGTGTATTTGAAATACCAAATTCCCAACTCATATGTGCCAGCAACATATCGAATAATACGTTTTACGACATTTAAGTGGGATATTTTGGGACAGACTTGAAAACGGGCACAAACACAAACACTAAACATAATATCTGGGCGACTAGCAATAAGATAAAGAAGGCTACCTATCATAGATCGATATACTATTGAGTCGACATTTTCACCAACATTATCCTTACATACCTTCTGCGACTAACCCATTGACGTCTTCATTTGTTTAGCGTTCTCCAAACCAAATCTCTTAACTAGATTCTTAACATATTTACTTTGTGAGATGAAAATTGCATCTTCACATTTCTTAATCTGCAAACCTAAGAAAAAAGTTAGTTCCTCAATTACGCTCATTTCAAATGTTGATGACATAGATTCAACAAATGACTTTAGATAAGACTGTGAGGTCGAACCAAAGACTATGTCATCTATGTAGATTTGAGCAATAATAATATCTACACCGTGACGTTTAATGAATAAAGTACGATCAGCTTCACCACGGTTAAAACCAAATTCAAGAAGGAAGTTAGTTAGTCGACCATACCATGCACGAGGGGCTTGTTTCAATCCATACAAAGCCTTTTTTAACTTGTACACATAGTGTGGATGGTGAGCATCTTCAAATTCATTTGGTTGTTCAACATAGACTTCCTTATCTAGATAACCATTTAAGAATGCACCTTTTACATCCATTTGGTGTAAAGTAATTTTCAAGCAGCAAGCAATAGCAAGTAATAGTCTAATTGACTCAATTCTAGCCACAAGTGCGATGGTCTCGTCATAATCGATTCCTTCAACCTGAGTATAGCCTTGTGCAAATAGATGAATTTTGTTTCTCACAACTGTTCCTGATTCGTCTGATTTATTTTTAAAAATCCACTTAGTTCTAATTACTTTTGTATTATTTGAATGAGGAACTAAGTCCCAGACTTTATTTCGAGAGAATTGTTCAAGCTCTTCTTGCATTGTTTGAATTCAAAAATTATCTTTGAGTGCTTCTAAAACATTTTTTGGTTCTAAAGTAGATATAAAACAAGAAAGACTAACCTCATGGTATATGGTAGACATACACACATACCTTACCACATCTCTGTAGTTGAGTGGTTCTTTCCCTCTTGTTTTAATTCCTTCAAAAACTCCCCCTATCACTTGGCATGTTGGATGATTCTTCCTAGTCCTTGATGAGGGGTCCCTTCGAACTTGATCAAGCAATTCAGCATTTGACTCTTCATTCACACCCCCTGTGGTCTTTGATTCAGGTTCAGATATTGCTTCAGGTGTGGCAACATTTGATTCTTCAGTAGTTTGCACATTTTCCACTGAAACTATAGTGTTATTTTCAGTTTTATTTCCTGTAGGAGCAGAAAAATTATCAAAAATAACATTTACATACTCTTGTACATTTCTTGTCCATAGATTGTATACTCGATAAGCATGACTATTTTGTGAATAGCCAACAAAAATTCCTTTGTCACTCTTAGAGTCAAACTTTGCCAAATGATCTATATCATTTAAAATGTAACAAATACACCAAAAAACATGAAAGTAACGCAAGTTAGGTTTCTTTCCATTTATAATCTCATAGGGTGTCATCTTTGTTCCAGGCCTTAAATAGACTCTATTAGCGATGTGACAAGCAGTATTTAAGGCTTCAGCCCAAAAATGTTTTGACAATTTTTTAGAACTAAGCATAACTCTAGCCATTTCTTGCAATGTTCTATTCTTCCTTTCTAATACCCCATTCCGTTGAGGAGTTTTGGGAGCGGAAAACTCATAGAAAATTCCCTTTTTCTCACAATTTTTTGTGAAGGAGCTGTTTTCAAATTCTTTTCCATGGTCGGATCTAATCCAAAAAATAGGAGAATAAAACAAGTTCCTAATTCTAGAGTGCAAAATTTTAAACATGTCAAAAATTTGTGATTTTTCTTTCAAAAGGTATATCCATGAATATCTAGAAAAATCATCTACTATCACATAGGTATACCTCATGCCTCATAAACTGTCTACCTCAATTGGACCCATAAGATCCATGTGCAATAATTGAAAACAGTGAGACGTACCTGAATGTTGTCCGTCATAATGAACAACATTATGGGAAACACGGGTTTGCTTACCTTTCAAACAATCTTCACATACAGTTTTATCTTTATGGCTAAGATTGGGTAACCCTCTAACCGCTTCATATGAGTCCAATTTTTCTAAATTGCGGTAGTTGACATGCCCCTACTTTTAATGCCATAGTGTTGTGTCATCGATCTTGACATTATTGCATGTTTCTTGTCTTGCAACAAGATAGAAATTATCACATGTTCTAGTACCTGTCATGACACATTCATTAGCTTCATTCGTAACTTCACAGGCATTCTTATTAAACTTTACCTCAAGATTGTCATCACACAGTTGACTAATACTAATCAAATTAGCCATTAAATCCTCAATGTGTAAGACATTTCTTAAAGCTAGAAATCTAGGAACATTCAAGATCCCTTTTCCAATTATTTTGCTTTTACTGCCACCTCCATAAGTTACGTTACCTCCATTGAATGACTCATAGTTCTTTAGAAACTCATTTGTACCTGTCATATGGCGAGAACATCCACTATTAAAGTACCAAGAACCTGAAATGTTAGTTCTTAATGCAGTTATAACAACTTTACATGTTACATCCTTTTTGAGAACCCAAACTCTCTTAAGACAATTTTTACCTTTTGACTCAAAAATGTTGCTTCGAATGTTATCCGAAATGTTGGACAACCTTTTAGGCAACATTTTGCTTACAGAATCTTGAAGTTCGAAAAAGTATGGTTTTAAGTGTCCAGGAAGTTACAGTGATGACATACAAACTTTAAATTCTTTGACATATATGAGAACCTATTATTTATTTATTTTTCTTTTACAAAGCATATTTTCTCATTTTTGTCAAACAGACTAAAGCATATAGTTTTGAGAGGGTTTTCGTATCCAATACCTGCATGTGAAAGTTTACTAAAGATGAGTATCTCATTCAATTTCGAATGTCCTGAGTTGAGCTTGCGGAAGGTTTCTTCGGCTAGATCCAATTTTGCACAAATCTTACAAAATTATGTATCATTTTTGGTAAGTGCAACCTCTAATCAGGTTATTGTGCCTTTTAGATCTACATTCTCACGAGTTAAAGATTTTACCTTTTTATCAAGTTGTTTGGATTCTATGATTAAGGCTTTACAAATAGTTTGTAATTCATTAATCATGTCATCTTTGCATTCAACTTGATCAATACACTCAGCCTCACCACTAGAAATAAAACCACTAAAGCAATTAACATCAAGATAGTTAAAGAATATGTACCTCTCGGATGTTGTTGGGGATGCATATGTTGTTTTTGATGTTGGAGAAAATGTCATGACATCCGAGGTAACATTACAGATGACATCTTCATTATCAGACAGAGACTGTTCTAAGAGTGATTGCACATTCATTAGCATAATGACCCCAACTTGAGCATGCATGACATTGCACATACTCAATTTGTTTGGGATCAAATTTGGTACGATCTGAATTGGTTCTTCTTAGTGGACTTCTTTTTTGAGCACTTGGAAGGAACTTGGTGAGCTTTTGATTGAAGCCTTGGTTTTGATGTTGTTTAGATTTAGATTGATTTCTTTCATTGTTGAACTTCCTCACCATCGAATTGTATTTTCGGGTGAGTAAGGCAACATTAGCACCTTCGCCAATTTCTTCAAGGTTCTCATCCTCTTCTTCGATTTGATTCTCCGAGGATTGAACTTGAAGTGCCACATTATTGCTTTTATATAGTTCTCTTTGATTCTCAATGTTTATCTCATAGGTTTTGAGAATGCTCATCAAGGTATGAAGGTCCATTGTGGCAAGATTGTGAGCTTCTTCAATGGCACAATTCTTTAAATTAAACTTTTCAGGAAGAGAACTGATAGCCTTTTCAACGAGTTGAGTGTTGATCAAAGGTTTACCAAGCACTTGACATTCATTTGAGATGTCAATCAACTTTAAAAAATAAGATTTAATATCATTCGCTTCTTCCATCTTTAAACATTCATATTTTCTCATGAGCATGCGTAGCTTTGTTCGACGAACAATTGAGTTACCTTCACAATGAATTTGTAAAGTATCCCATGCATCCTTAGCCGTGGGGCAGTTTTGAATGAGTTTGAACATGTACAGATCAACCCATCCAAAAAATTGTATTTAAGGCCTTTTCGTTAAATCTAGCATTATTGGTTTCTTCTGCTGTCCATTCGGATTCAGGTTTAACAAGAATGTCACATTCCTCATCTGGCGGCAACATTGGAACAATATACCCATTGGTTATAGATCTTCATGCCCTAACATCAATTGATTTGATATGAGAACGTAGGCGAATCTTCCAATAGGCATAGTTTGAACCATCTAAAATGGGAAGTCTACCAATAGTCGGATTTGCCGGATCCACAGCTTTAAATAACAGGACCAAGAACTTATTGTGTGAAGTGTTAGCTCTGATACCACTTGTTAGGTCCGGATATGCTATAGAACAATAAAAACAAACTGGAAATAAACTAACTCGAATGCCAATTCAGTTTCCGAATGTCGGTGACAATGTCATTCGGCACCAGTGACAACACTTCGATAAAACAGAAACATTAAAGAGTAAATGCAACGGAAAAATAAAGAACACAAAGGTTTAAAATTTACATAGGTTATATAATATATATAACCTATGACGGTCAATGACCGAAAGTATTGTATATATATTATATACAAATTCATTTCTTTACAGATTTACAAGATAAAACGGAAAGGAATTAAAAGTTGAAGTCGCATATGACTTCTGCCTGAAAAATCTAACTAAGTAGACATAGACAACCTCTCATTACAATCGCTCCATACAAAACTAATCTAGAATCTAATCAACAATTGTAATGTTGGACAGAATGTTGTCGACACACTCAGGCAACACTTTGATTCTGGATATCGATTCACTTCAGCATCCTCTCTATTTATAGTAGAGAGTCTTCCTCGAAAATCTCATCGATTTGTTGTGAGGGTTGAGGAAAGGTGGGCAGCCGGTGTATTTGTTAGAGAAGATCATGGAGCAAAATCCTCTAACTGCTTGAACTTGTTCCTCAAGCATAGCAACGACTTTGACTTGTTCTTCTAACGTTTTTCATCAGCTCCTATTTACCTTGTCAAGTCAATTTTACTTCGTAGTAATATTTCCACGAATATTGCTTCATTCCGTGAAGTAAGGCAAAACTGTTTTTCATAAAATGTTGGTCCGAATGTTGTGACATTTGTTCCAACATTTTTTAAATTAAATTAGTACTTAAAACGATATGTTGGGTAGAATGTCACAACCCCAAACCCAACATTAAAAACATCTAACCTAAGCAAATGCTTATTCTTTTAATTTACCCTTTAAATATCAATTATTAGTCATTACTCTGAGTAATTCTGACTTAAGAAAAAGACAGTTTGCACTAAGCATTTTGTGTTAGCGCAGGGTCCAGAAAAGGGCAGTATCTAAGAGGGTGTGATATAGCATCTTATTCTGAGTAAGTATCAATAGCGGTTGATTCCACAACTCAAACTCATGACTCCCGTGAAGAGTAATTATGACTTAAAGCTAGTAAAAAATCAAATGCAAATAAGACAGAAATTTTAACCATATGGAGAAATTTCTAGATGTCTCAATATACGAAAGAAATGATTTTCTATGACCACTTACAATTTGAACGGAAGAAATGATCCTATAAAGATCTCTTGTGATACTTTTGTACTAATCTGTTATGAAAAAGATCATATAACTGAATTAACACTTGTAATGGGCCACAAACAAAATGGAATCTCCTAACTTGTAGTTAGCATTTGATCCAGTGAAGAGAAAAAGAACGTTGCTCTTGTTTGTAGAGTTTCTCCCTTTCTCATAAATAGACACTTCCCAAGTTTGAAGAAGCATAACCTTTCTTTTTCTTCTGAATTCTAGACTCTAGTTTAAGGTAAATATTCCTTTATCCAATCTTAAACTGTGCTTCTCTCAGGCTCCTGCAATGTTTCAGAGTGTCCCAATGTTGCTGATTAACATGTCTTCATATTTTTTGTAATTAAATATTATTACACATATGCTGAGGCATATGGCATACCTCTGGTTCTATAGAATACAATTCTCTAGATTATTGTTTTGTAAACATATGTTAAGGAAACCTCACCTTAAACTAATACCAGCTGGTTAAACAATTCTTCTTGGTCACATGAGTCATCCAGTCCAATTCAGGTTTCCAATAGTAGATGTAAAACGTACCATATATAGTAAAAAAAAAGTTCAATTGTCATCTACATTGTTCCCTAAAGATTTATGTTCCTTATATTTCTCTGTTCCTTTCCTTTTCTGATTCATTTTATTTGAGTTCATGACTTGTGTTGATTAGGTCTTGAAGAACTTTGCGGAGACACTGCTGGATTTCTGAGTCCTCTGAGAAAAATATTGCTATCTGCTTGACAGTGAGGTAAGAAATCTTGAGACTCGTCTTTAAGAGTTGGTACTAAAGAGTTAATACAATATGCTCTCGCTGTCTCAATTATCTAATGCACTTTCATTTTAGTTTGTCAGATATCTTTATATATTTTGAAATAATTTAATATTAAATTAACTTCTCATTTAATCCTAATGAGATGACTTATAGTCACAAATATTTTTGTGACTATGTATTAGACCATGAGTTTCAAAAGTTTTTCTTTCGTAAACTCGGTGCTCAGTCAAAGTGCATCACATAAAATGGGACGCAGAGAGTATTAAACATCAAAACATATGAGGTTACATAGTTTTCTTGAAGAGGCATTTTTTTTTCTCTGATTCTTGAGAAAACTCAAGGGATTTGATCCAGTTCTTGTTTATTTTTTAAATTTTCTTGTAATGCTTATTTCCCATTTTATGCTATCTCATACACAGGCTTTCTTTTCTTCTTACATCAGTAGATCATCTTTGTGATTAATTGAATTAGTTTCCTCAATCAATTATTTCCCTTTGCTTCCCAAACATGGTGTCCCATAACACTGCAACCTGCAGCTTGTATAGTTCCATTTTCAGTCTTGCTAAAACATTGATCCAGAAACCCTCTCATGTTTCACCCAAGTTTCTATCATAAAAAGTGAGATCTTGAATCAGCTCTAAAACATCTGTTCCTAGATGTAATTGTCTAAGTGACATATCATGTCGTATCATTCTATTGGGTAGTATAACCATACAATTTCATTCAACTTACTAAAAGCTTCAAGATAGCTTCTTTAGATTTTCAAATTTTATACAACTCATATGTCAAGAACCTGTAGGACATTGATCCCTTCATTTATTTCATTCCATAGTCAAATATATATACAAGTATACAATGCTAACATTAAGGAAGACTAATCTAATCATCCTAAATTAAGTTATATTTTTACAATCAAATCATAATCATAATAAATTATTATATTACAAAATATATGATTTGAGATAATTATGGGATGACCCCTAAAATAATCCTAATAGTCCCCCGCAGTCTTAGCGGGAGGTTATGGTATGCTGAGACTACCCTTGAAATCATCAAAAAGTACGCGCGGAAGCCCATTTGTGAAGATGTCGGCAATTTGATAACGGGACGGTACATGGAGAACACGGACTTGTCCACGTGCAACCTTTTCTTGGACAAATAAGATATCCATTTCTATGTGTTTGGTGCGTTGATGCCGGACAGGATTACCAGATAAGTATATCGCACTCACATTATCATAATAAACCACGGTTGCCTTTTCAATCGGACAATGTAGCTCTAACAAAAGATTACGGAGTCAACATGATTCAACAACCACATTGGCTATCCCTAGGTATTCTGCCTCAGCGCTCGACCGAGACAGCGTGGATTGTCGTTTTGACGACCAAGATATGAGATTTCCCCCATAAATACACAATATCCAGAGGTGGAACTCTGTGTGTTCGGGCATCCACCCTAATCCGCATTTGTATAGGATGAGAGACTCGAAATGGAGGACTTATACAGATGCAAACCAAAATGAAGAGTACCCTTAACATACCGCAGGATTCTCTTGAGGGCCCCCATATGCTCTTCCTTAGGATCATGCATGTGTAAACATACTTGCTGGACCGCATAGGAAATATCGGGCCTTGTGAAAGTCAAATATTGCAAGTCTCCTACGAGGCTGCGGTAATAAATTGGATCGCTATATGGAGTACCTGTGGAGTTACTCAATTTGGCCTTAGTATCAACTGGCGTATGTGATGGTTTGTAGGAGGACATCCCAGCTTTTTCAATTATTTCCTCGGCATAAGTCTTTTGACTGAGAAACAGACCACCTGCATATTGAGTCATAACAATTCCTAGAAAATAATTTAAAGGACACAAGTCCTTCATTGCAAACTCTGCCGCAATAAGGGACATAATAGACTGGCGAAATGATGTAGATGATGTTGTGGGGAATAATATCATCCACATATAGAAGTATATATGTCATGTCATTTCCTTTCCTATAAATGAACAAGGACTGATCTGACTTGCTGTGAGAGAAATCCAGTTTGGAGACAAACCCTGCAAACCTGTTATACCATGCCCGGGGAGCCTGTTTCAAATCATATAAAGATTTTTTCAAAAGGCAAACATAATCCAGATGAGTAGAATCTCAGAAACCCAAAAGTTGGTGCATGTACACCGTTTCGTGTAAGTGGCCATGTAAGAATGCCTTTTTGACATCCAATTAATGAATGGACCAGGATTTTGAAAGTGTCAGGCTATGAACAGTCCTGATAGTTGCTGGCTTAAACACCGGACTAAATGTTTCACCATAATCCACTCCAACCTGCTGACACCTATCATCACCAACAAGATGAGATTTGTATCTCGCAAAGGAGCCATAAACTGATGAATGGCATATTTCCAATCCGGGTCTAATAAGGCTGCTTTGGGATTTTTTGGAAGTGGTGACGGTTGGACTGAAGTTGTTAGGTTAAACTGATGCTTGGGCAAAAAAATATCATGCATTGCACGGGTTTCAATGGTCCGAGGTTGGGGAGTTGGGTTGTTTGGAATGCTAGTGAGATGACTAGCTGATCGAGTTTTGGCCAAAATAGCAGGCTGGTTGAGTTGGCTTTCGGCTTGATGAGAAGGCCCAAATTAGTTATGGATTTGGGCCTGTGAACATGGGCCAGAGACACTGGGTGGTATCACGGGTAGGGAGCAGAGTCCTCCCTTAGTTGGGCCTGCCCACCACTAAATGTGGACTGGGCCGAGATTGAAGGAAGAGAGGTTGTGACCTCTGCTCTTCGAACTGGCCCAATCACATTGTGGGGTTGGGCTGGGACGGTAGGCAATGGTGTTTGGGCTAGTCCCACACTATTCTGAGTGTTTAAATGGTGCTGTAAAAGTGGATGTATTCCGTCGTCCAAAAAATCATATGAAGATGAGGATGCCACGTGAGATTTAGCAAACGGGAATGTAGACTCATAAAAAATGACGTGACGAGAAATAATAATTTTTCCATTAGTCATATCATAACACTTATATCCCCTATGATTTTATGGGTATCCCAAAAATACACAATGAGTGGAACGGGCCTGAAGTTTGTTAATGGTTGTGGACGGAAACAGGGGAGAGCACAAACACCTGAAAACCCTCAAATGTGTAAAAGATGGAAGACTGTGGTACAACATCTGTGTAGGTGACACATTGGAGAGTAGTTTGCTAGGAAGAATATTTGAAAGATATGTGGCCATTTGAAGAGCATGGTGCCAAAAATTTAGTGGTGTGGACGAATGCACAAGACGAGTGATAACCATATTATTAATTATTCGAATTTTTCTTTCAGCTTTTCCATTTTGAGGTGATGTATGTGGACATGAAAGACGCAAAGACATCCCATTTTGGTGAGAAAAATTTATTAAATTGAGCATTTATGAATTTCCCCATTGTCACATTGAAAACGTTTAATGAACTTGTGAAATTGAGTGTTGATAAAAATACTAAATTGTTTAAATATGGTGAAAGCTTGTGATTTTTGCCCTAAGGGAAATGTCCACAAAAAATTCGAATAAGAATCCAAATAAGTATATAATATTTATGGCCTACAGAACTCAAAAGTGGTGATGTCCACAAATCACAATGCATAAGATCAAATGACATAAGTGTATGGGAAGTAGATGATGAAAAAGGGAGTTTAACATGCTTCCCAAACACACAAGTTTGGCAAACATAAGAGTCCAAAAGTTTGTTACAGGCAACAAAATTATTCTTCCTAAGATTATTGAATACTGGTGCTCCCGGGTGTCCCAACCGATTGTACCATATGATAGGAGAAATAGCTGCAAAGATTGATGGTTTGGTCACGTGGTTGTTGGCAATGATAGTGAGGGAATACAAGTCCCCCATGCTATTACATCTCATTAGTGGCATCCCCGTCTGAAAATCCTTCACAGAAAACCCAAACGAATCAAAATTCACAGAAACATTATTATCAGTTGTAAAACGTCGTACATATATCAAGTTTTAATTAGTTTTGGTGCATGTAAGACGTTTTTCCAATATAATGGTGGGTGAGGATGGGGTAGTTTTACCTGACCTATACCAAGAATTGAAATTTCCTGCCCACTGCCGACAATAATATTTTAATTACTGCTCATATTAAAATAAGATGAGAGATTACCTTGAGATGCCATCATTTGTGACGTATCCCCTGTGTCCATATACCACGAATCATCTGTAATATTTAGATTCATGTTGTTCATGGTCTGTTCAATATCGATGGGAGCATAACCCATGGAAGATGGTGCATGGGCCGCAAAAGCTTGTTGCGGATGAGAACCTAGAATTTCGGAATGGTGGTTTGAAGATGAGGGACTGGCCCACGACGTGGTGGGGTATGGGCACAGAGGGGAAACCCACTGTGGGGCCCATTCCCACTACGGGTACTGCCCCCACTGATTTTCGCCAGGCTGAGCAGTCTGCTCCCAGTGGTTGTGCCGCCACTGCCCCTGCTGGTTGGCCGCCGCCCCTCCCCGTCCCTTTCCACCATTATGTTTTCCTTTATTATTACTGTTTGACCCCCTTTTTTTATCATTATTGTTGTGGTTTCCAGTCTCACCCGAACCAGAATTTTGTGGCCGGAAATCTGCGGAAAATAAGTCGGTGGAGACAAGGGTAGTCCCGGCATTGGCTACCCCGTAGGCTGCCTGCTTTGCTTTGTGTGTTTCCTCGAGAATCAACCTCGAACGAGCCTCGTAAAATGGAGGCAATGGATTACTCTGTTGAATGAACGTAGCGACTCCATCATACTATTCATTCAATCCTGTAATTAATTAAATAACCAAGCATTGATTTGTTACCGGCAAACCAATGTTGGATAGTTGGTCTTCAAGCACCTTCAATTCTTGACAATAGGTGGACACGTTTGAGAAGTCATCCCATTTAACGTTGGTAAATTGTTGTTCAAGAAATACAGCCATAGAAAGTTTGTTATCTTGAAAAATATTTTGTAAACGTTCCCACGCCTGTTGAGCCGTAGAGTTTGGCCCTAATATGGTATGCAAAAGGTCATTGGAGATAGTGTCATAAATCTATTGAAGGACTATAGCATCTAAATGGGACCATAACTTTTTGTCTACCTCAGTGGTGTCCGATGATGATTCGGAAGGTATGATATGGTCTATGACCTCATATGCACAACAATTAATTTTGAATAACTCCTTCCCAAGAGGTGTATTTCCCCTTTTCCATCTCAAGTGTTCTGAAAATAAAGTTGTTGCGTTGTTTACGACAAGAGCTGGATGAAATTTTTGTTTTCGGCCATAGTTTTCCACGATAAATAACACAAGAACAAATGAATGAGAGAATAGTGTTGTGGGATTGTTGGAAGAGTATGAGATAACCCTAAGTGTCGGCTAGGGTTTTTGAAATTGAGAAGAGGGGAAAAGTGGGTGGCCGACCGGTTTGTGGGTAGTGGTTCAGGGTTTAGGTCTAGGTATGTGAGTGTTAGGGTTTTGTTGGAACAAACCCTAATGTGTGTTGCCGAAAAAAAAAAGAGTAAAAGGGAGATAGAAAAAAAAGGATTTCGGCAAATAGGAGGCCGAAGGGAAGAAGAGGTTTAGGGCAAAAAGTTTTTTGGCTCTTGATACCATGTAGGAAATTGATCCCTTCATTTATTTCATTCTATAGTCAAATATATATACAAGTATACAATGCTAACATTAAGAAAGACTAATCTAATCATCCTAAATTAAGTTATACTAATTTACAATTAAATCCTAATTATAATAAATTATGATATTATAAAATATATGATTTGAGATAATTATGGGATGGCCCATAATTATCCTAATAGAACCAACCTTCTTAGACTTGGACAGATTCAATAATCCAAGACTTTGTAACACTTTGGAAGGAACTAGATAGGCAGTATCTGGCAGAATTTAATCAAAGGCTAGTAAATGAATCTGGAGAAAATATTGAGTTGTGGGTACTGACCATTTACATGTGAAACCTACTCCTCATGAAACTTATTAACTATTGAGATCAGTAACCATACAACTATAAACTTTCTTCTAACACGTTAGCAGAGATGGCGGCAAATAATGGTCCGTAGATGTAGTGATTACTGATATTGAATCTATGTCTGATGACTAATCCAAAGAATATTTAATTACCATTGCAACTTGTTGAAGTATGTGTCAGCTCATTTAAAAGCTTAAGCTTATATCTTTCTAGTACGCCCCTCACGTGCGGGCATAATTCTTTTTCATAGACCAAACACGTGAAAATTCTTTTTGATCTCTCACCTGTTCTAATACCATGTTGAAGTGCGTAACCATCGCATCTAAAACTTTTAGAGAGCACACTTTATTTACTTATGTATTCTCAATACAACTCATAGTAGAACTTTATTTTCTGCTTCCTTAAATGGCTATGAGCGCTCATTACATTTTCAACTTTGATACATTTGCAGCTGAGAGATGGGCGACCCAATCACGAGTGCTGTAACTCAGCTCATTGTGAATGACTTGGCAAAACAAGTGAATATGCATGCTCAATATGCTATTCAATTTGAAAGTCAGTTCCAGGAGATGAAGAAAGAGCTGAATCTCATGCGTTCATATCTCACTGAAGCAAACAGGCTGAAATGAAACAATAAATCTATCAAGTCAACTTTATCTGAACTTCAAGAACTAATATATGAAGCAGATAATGTGATCACGGATTGCCAAATTCGCGAAGACTATCTAAAGACAAAAAGGAATCCTTTTTGCTTGTTTCCATCGCCAAAGGAGATTTCTTTCAGATATAACACTGGAAAGAAACTGACAGAACTCAACAAGGAGATGGTGAAAATGCATCAGAAGCTGAGGACCTTTGTTGGTCCAATAACTGAACAATCTAGAAGCTACGAAAGCAGCAGCAGACGGACGAGATGGACCTCACACATTTTTGACCAATCTGAAATTGTTGGGTTATCAGAAGATACAAAAAAAATTAAAGAATGGATCCTTTCTCACAGCGAGTCATTACATCGTGTTGGCATTTTTGGGATGGGTGGTTTGGGTAAAACCACAATCGCGCAAAAGATTTACCACGACAGACTAGTGAATGTGAGATTTCAAAAGAAAGTTTGGGTTTCTGTATCTCAAACTTATTATGAGCTTACCATCATGAAGGGAATTTTGAGACAGCTAAATGTTGAGGATAGTGGAACTGACAAAGGAGACTTGCTTAACAGAATTCTTGAAGCACTTTCACCTAAGGCGTACTTGATTGTCATGGATGATGTATGGAGCATTGTGTAGGGAATTGTTGGGTACAAATCATATAAGTAAGGCACAACGGAAATTTAAAATTTTGATTCTTACTTACCCAACAATAATTCTGGTACGGTTATACAATAATGGAACTTGTAATATAAAACATATACTTACAAGTTGGAAAATCTGGAGTCTTTTTCTATTGTTAGGTGCACACGCGATTGTCCTTCCAATTGCAAGCTCCAAGCTTCAATTTACTTCTCCTTCGGAAAGCTAGAAAATCCGGCAGAGGTTCGAGAGAATATTTTATTCTAAGTCTCTAAGGCTTAGAATGTTATTCTGAAAATTAGTGTAGTATAATGAAAGTGAATGCCTCTATTTATAGTTGAAAATTAGGTCAAAAAATCGGATTAGGGTTTGACCTTGGGCCTGACCCAAAATCGACGCAGAGGCGTCGCAGCCCTAGGGTATGAGCGCCACGGCGCTTGATGAATTTATGCACTGCGCCGCGGCCCTAGGGTATGGGTGCCACGGCGCTCGACGTGCAGTTACACTGTCTCGATTTAATTTCTGTGCATTCTTAATTAAATTCAAAATCCAATTTTGACTTAATTAATGTAATCATTATTCATCTAAATGTCTCAATTCCAAATCGAACATTTTAATTATTCTCTCAATACATCCTTAGATCGAAACGGACAATCGTAGTGTGACCCTACAGGCCTTTTCATATTGACATTAATCAAATTAAGGTCTACGCGGAACTCCTAGACGGCGCCGAAAGATGAACTCAATATGTGAAGTACGTTTACGCGAATCCAGTAAGCTTAACCTTTATGTGGTAAGATAAAATCCTTTCATTCACGACACACCCGATCAAGCTTATGATTTGTCAAGTGTCTATCCAAATGGCTTAATCATTGTATCTCATCTATATTAGTCGACGACTAGACCATATTCTAAATATGTCTATTGCGTTGGCCAACGACTTAGTCAACATAATATCACTGAGAATCCGAGTGTTCTCTCGAACATACATTCGAGGAATGAATCCTAATCTTGGCTCAACTACCACCTTCAATCCACATCGTAATGTACCAAATACAAGTTGTATCTCAACCTACAATGCATTTTAGCTTAGGACGGGATCAAAGTACATTACGTTGTAGATAAGGCGCGTATTGTCCTCAAGTCTAAGGACTTCTATCTCCCACACGCTGATCATATGTTAGACAAGTATAACAAACAATATATCAGCAGGGTATACCAATACTTTCAAAGTATCCATGTGCCCATCACGAGTAACCATTACTCGTAGCAAGTGAGACATACTACATCCTCTAAGGATGTGATGCAGATCACATGTCGACTTATCACACATCATCGATATCCCGTTCTCGATGATCATTAGTCGAGGTTATTTTAAGAGTTACGTTCTATCATAAAATATCTCACTCTATTAATGACAACGTAAGCTCAAGGGATGCACATTAATGAATAATTACAAACAATCAAATAATAATTCAATAATTGCAAATGTCAAAATATTAATCTCCATTAATAATAATATGAATGTGTATAAAGTACATTTGTCCTAATACATATTGTCTCTAGGACATAAATATACTTTCACATTGATGATGGATGATGGGATAGCATCTCAAGGGGATTACCTAGGTACATTGAGCACAACAGTTGTATTATAATCACATCAAGAAATGAGGATATTGTTAAGAGGATTGGAGCCACGGAAGAAAGAATTCATCGACCAATATTGCTCGATGATGAAGAGAGTTGGTCATTGTTCTGCAAGTTTGGTTTTTTTTCAACTAATGGAAAGTGTAATGCTCAATTGGAAGAAGTTGGAAGAGAGATCGTGCGCAAATGTCACGGTCTTCCACTAGCCATCACGACAACAGGTGGGATGTTATCATCAAAATCACATTCACTGGCGGAGTGGAGACGGATATGTGAAAATTTTCGAGAAAAATTGGTATCGGATTCTGAAAGAACTATCTCCGTAATGGCTTCTTTGCATCTAAGTTATGATGAGCTTCCTGCTCATCTAAAGCAGTGCATCTTATGCTTCTCAATCTATCCGGATGACCATGAAATTGAGGCAGAACAATTGGTGCGTTGGTGGGTAGGGGAAGGATTGGTCCGTGGCAATGGCACAGAAACTGCAACGGACGTAGCTTTTAGTTACTTGTCTGAACTGGTCAGTAGGTGCTTGGTTAAAGCTACCCAAAGAAGAAACTTTGATGAGAGTGTTTACAGTTGCAAAATGCATGACATGGTTAGGGACATGGTAATCCTAGTTGCAGAATAAAAGACATTTTGTAGCTTTAATAGAGGCTGGCACATTGCCACAATTAACTCAAAGCACGTAGGGGTGACCAGAGAAACAACTTTCCAGTCCTTGGCTGGGAACTCAAAGCTAAGAGCACTTTTTCTCACTACAATTGTCACGACCCAAACCGGAGGGTCATGACGGGCACCTGGACCTTATCTGCCGAGTATCACTAATCATGAAATCAACATCTAATCATAATTAAACACAGTACCCAGCCGACACATAGAGATAATATACTGGAAAGAAGTTATTCGAAATCTTAGCCAGAAAGCCCAACTCATATATATATTCATACCAAGGCCGACAAGGCCATACATGACTATTATACACAGGACATCTGTCTACAAGCCTTTAAAGAGTACGTGATATCAACATATCAGGAAAGGGTCCGGCCATACCCATATATACAAGCAAAAATTACCGTACCAAGATTTGACCGACACTCCGAAACAAGGGAAGTGCTCCAATAACCGCTGAGTCAGCAACCTACTAATGCGGATCGTCGCCTTGCCTACGTGAACATGCGGGCATGAAACGCAGCGTCCCCCGATAAAAGGGACATCAGTACGACTGATGTACCGCGTATGTTAGGCATGAACAATAGCATAACAGGAATGCAAGAATAAACTGAAACAGAAACACCCAACAACAACAGTCAACAGAAACAGATGACAGCGACAGTCGACGAAATAGCCGACCAGTAGTGAATGCCTCTGAGGGCCATAATATGCCTGAATATCATGCACAATGCGGTATACATATATATATTGGCCTCATCGGGCATCTTCCTTTCCATAACATGCAAATGCAATATGTATATATATATATATATATATATTGTCCTCATCGGGCATCTTCATTCCCATAATAGCCTCTGTGGGCATCATATCATTTTGGCCTCTGTGGACATAATCATCATCATATCCCAGCTGATCTGGTGGTCTACGTATTCCGTTTTCCATCCCCAATATATGGTCCAGGGTAATACATAAAATGCATGAATGACAATAAAACATTCTGAGTTTATCTGAGTGACATAATATCCTTGTACATTCGGCTAACATTGGGAATATTAACATCTTTTCCATATACCTCAATAAGGATATAGGAACATATTTAGACATGCTTTTAACATAGGAATCAACAACATGAACATTCGTAACTACTAAGAGTAGAATAATTTATGGAATAATATTACGGTTACATTTCGTTACATGGAACATGCCAAACGAAAGAAGAATTTGCCTTAACATACCTTTAAATTTCTTTGGAGATTTTGGGGGAACTTGTGAAAAGAAAATACAACTCCAATTATTGCAGCAACTCAGTTGTTTTTTAAAAGGGGGAGAAAGCAAGAATATCTTAGGTGTTCTCGGGTGAAAAACGAAATGCCTACTAAATTTGCCCCTAAAATGTTATAAGTAGCATTTAATGCTATATCTATACATTAGCGGTGGGAGCTTTCTGATTTTGGAAGCAATTCCTCAAGAATCTTATAATTAACATTTATCCCTACGTGTCTACTCAACAGCCCACCCAACATTAGTCATCTTATATCACTATAGTTGTCATGGTCCAATGTGGACACATACTAACTCCCTTTTTGTAATGAAGTACTTTGTCCCCCACTTAATTTATTAATCAGCCGAACCTTATTGTCAGTTAGTCGATTGTTGTTGTCCCACTCGGTAAGTCCTAAATTAATTCGGGACCGTATCCTTTTATATACTAAGCTCTTTATTAGCATATGTCTAGATGCTCAAACCATCGCCCGAATGTATGGATGTTACAACAACAAATTTCATTGGCTTCAACAGGAAAATAGCTCTGGCTGAAATCAAGACTCTCAGGGTCTTAGACCTGTCATGTGTCAAGCTAGATAACATCTGTTTAGTGGATCTATGGAACTGGATCACGTCACTAAAGCGACTAGCTTATTTAAACCTTAGAGACGTTGCAAAGTTGGACGAAATTCCAGATTCGGTTAGGAAGTTATGGGGACTACAAGTACTTGTCCTTGGAGAATGCAAGGAACTGTAAAAGCTACCAACATCAATCACAACACTTCCAAGATTGGCAATTCTAGATGTTGGAAGTTGTCCCAATTTGTCATGCTTACCAACAGGTCTCTCTAGGCTTTCCAATCTTGAAGAGCTGTTCGGGTTCAAGATACCGAGTCCAAAAACAACCGAAGCTTGTCGCCTGAGTGAGGTCGTGACACTGACTCAACTTCGGGTATTGCAATTAGACATAACGGTGGAAAGCATGATAGACGACAAGGAATTGGCCGCATTGGAACAACTTACACTACTAAGGGTGCTATCAATCAATGCAGGAGACTGTGAAAACAAGGAGATCACAAGGAAGCTGGATCACCAACGTGTTGGGAGTTTTTGCTCTATGGTACTTTATAAAGCAGTACGGGAAGTATATAACTATTACAAGTATTCAAAAGGATAAACTGAGATTCAATAATTCAACATGGAATCTGAAATTACAATTGTTACACAAGAAAAACTGGAAATTCCAGTTTTGTAGAAGGCGGAAAACTGGAAACAGTTTTTGCTGAGTCGAGTGTGGCACTCTGTCCTTAAGACAATATTGCCCCGTATGTATCCTTTATACGTCCTGGACAATTTGTCTCCCAAGATAAAATAGCAATGGAACCCTTGAGCAAAGGAAACTCAAGAGCTACCGTGAAGAATATTGAGTAACGAAATGATGCTTGGAAGTTGTAGGAAGAAAATTTTTTCTGGTTGTGTATTTTCGTGCATATCAAGTGTACTCAACAATGGTGTAAGGGGGTGTTTATATAGGTGAGGGATGGAATGATTTACTGCCTCCATAACAGCCAAATAATGGCCATTATGGAGGTAGTAAAGCCACCAACATAAATGGGAGAAAGATCAACGGATTTGGCCATTATGGAGGAGTAATTCAGCCAAAATAAATGGCCGAATTGAGTGCTTGGCATTTCTGTTTTTGACCGTCGAAATTCTGATGTTCTGGAAACTTCAGGGACCAAATTGTACACCTTGAAACTTCAGGGGCCAAACTGTACATCTGAAAGAATTTTGGTCCAAACTGTATATTAGAAACTTCGGGATCAAACCGTACTTTTGGCAAAGTTTTCTGGCCCAAAAAGATAATATCAGAAGACCCACAGCCCACGACCCGTGACCCGTGACCCGAGAACCCGAGAACCCGGAACCCGGAACCGGAACTCGGAACCGGAAACGGACCGGACGGGCGGGCGGCGGCGGCGCGCGTGTGGTCTTTCCTCGAACCGAAGCACATCTAGGTCCTCCCTACTTTAAACACATGGGATACCCCTTGGGGTCCCAAACCCCAAACCAATTTCGAATCTTATATACACAACAATTCTTTCTTCCTCTACCGATGAGGGAGAATTACACACAATACCACACTTTCCATGCTTCAAACACCATACTTCGTGAACCAATATCTCTTTCATTTCTCAATGAAATTTGACGATTCTTGGCCCTACGGTTATCTACGTACTTAGTAGATCATGCATGTGTGAAGAACCGGATTCTCCAACATACGTTACACTAGTGTTTAAGCCGTTAAAGTTGGTCGGTCGCAACTCCCGCCAAAGGCAAATTTCCAACAACCTTAGTTCAACTGATCTGTTTGTAGGACGATATCAGGTCGGTTGTAGTGTGTACAATACATTGAACTACACGTGACCTGTGCATATCGCTCCTTGTCTATGGGTGCACCATGATTCCAATAAGTTCTATGATTCATATCCATTGGTGGCTTCAACGAGACTGTCAACTATTGACCAGTCCGTTAGATGTCTTAGAAATCCAATTCCTAAGAAGTCATATGTGATACACATATCTTTCATATCGAGACTTTGTTTCAATATGATTTTCACTCTCAGACCGTTGGTTTTCCAACTGTTGGCTTTCTAACTTCAGAGTCAATGTTTCGTGATCGATTCATTGTTTCGTTTTATCCGAGACTTTCGGGACCAAAATGTTAACATTTCAGGGACCAAAATGAAAGTTCAGAAGGAAGCCCAACAGTTCAGCAAACCAATTCTGATCCTCTTCTTCCAACTCTCCGGTAGGGAAGGCTAATTCAACATCCATGCCACGCAAGACTACAATGGCCCTGGATGTTAAGCTACTCACAGGGGAGCACATTTTACAACCCAAAGGTTCTTTTCCCGGAAGAAGATTAACCATTACACAAGTATAGTTCTATATATGAAATCTATTTCTCCCTTTAGCTTCTTTCCAAAGCAGCGTTTTTGGAGATAACAATTATTTGTTAATTGTTCATGGTTCGTTCTCAACCATACAAGCTAGAAGGACTGGAACAAGTCTTTGTCCCCTCTTTGCTCCGTCTTGGTTCAACATCTAGAATCCCTGAGTTCTGCAGATCTGGATTATTAAGTTCCGGATAGCCAGCAACTTTCGAGTCCTGAAGATACGGAACGTCTAGTTCCGGACAGTCTGGCCCTCGCGGGTTCTTGTTAACCTTGAGCAACTACTCCTTTTTCCTTTTCCAAGGAAAGTTATCTCCAAAGAATTCAGCATTCTTTGACGCCAAAAGGCGATGAGCACTACTGTTATTTGCAGATCCAGTGGATGTGCAATCTACAGTCTTAGGTATGAAACCACCCCACATCACAACATTTGTATATGGGATCCTTTCCATGTCTCACACGAAGGGTTACCCTTATCCTTATGCGGAGTTCTATTGAGAATCGCATTAGTGGTAAGGATCATCGTGCCCCACATAATTTGGGAGTACGGCTTTGCGCTTGGATAACACCGTTAGACTGAGGTGAGTAATGAGCAGTCGTTTAATAAACGATGCTTCACATTCTCCCCCTCTATCACTACGAATTTCTCAATCCGTAGGCTTAGTTGATTCAACTTCTGCTTTGTAGCGCTTATCCGCTTCAACACCTTCATCTTTGCTTTTCAACAAACAAAGGATATTATACGTTGTACCATCATCAATGAAGATCACAACGTACTTGTCTCCCCCCTCTATTTTGTATAAACTTCAAATCACCCAAGTAGGTGTGACTAAGTTCTAGAGGAGCAGTGCTTCTTTCGCTATTCGCTTGACGGAATTTGGAAAGGTGATTTTGCCTCTTCATCTACCTCACATTTATTTTGAGGGTTTATGTCGAAGAAGGCAACAATCTCAACATCGTTAGCTTTTGAATGACTTGCTATTTAACGTGTCTTAATCTATGATGGCATAGACGCACGGATTACAAATATATCATTCATTTGGCTACGGACATACTGTACCATTCTTAGTTATTACGGCACTGTTGGACTAGTCTCAAACCGGCTTGACCAACGGCGTCCCTTAAACCAAGTTAGGGACATGTATCACATCATCTTAGAGTGATCTCATTCCCTGAAGTCCTATTGAGGACAACCTCTCCAACCCCTTCTACTTTAGAGGTGGTGTTGCTTCACATGAACAACCTCTTACCCGTGGTTAGGGCGTAACCGGATCATATGTGATCCGGATACTCGGCCCACTCCGGTTGCTTTGGCGTGATCGAGTTTCCAATTTCTTTTCTGCCTTTTCTTTAGGACTTCAGATTATTTAAGACCTGGAAACTGTGGCCCACCTTACTAGGTGTCCATTATTTTTCCTATGAAATGAATTTTGGCCCCATTCCAGTCGCCCGGAGGCTTTATATGACTGAGTGTCCAATATCATCATATCAAAGAAATTTTGGCCCACTCCCGCCGGAGGCTTTGTATGACTGAGTGTCCAATATCATCCTATCAAAGGAATTTTGGCCCACTCCAGTCGCCCGGAGGCTTTATGTGACTGAGTGTCCAATATCATCCTATGAAGGATCTTCTGCTAAATAATATGACAGGCTCAACGTCTTTAACTTTTAGACTTCTTCCGTTATGATTGGTGCCTAGATAATTCTTGGCGCTTACTTAAGAGTGGTAACACTTTTCACACAGTCAGTGGATCTTACTCCCTCGTATGTGCGAACATACTTTACACACTTTAGTAATTACACTTAAAAGAACGGATCTTCTTAAGTCGTTTACAAAATCCAATCTTTAAACGGAAAAGAAGATGAGATTAAACTTCTGATTTGTTAAAGCATAAGGAATATAAATTATTTTCATATTCCTCCTTACTTTAATCCATTTTTAATCAAACATAATTTAATCTTTATTCTTGACAAGTAAGAAAAACTACTTATCCCAATTTCGGATTCTGGCTCACTTCAGTCACTTCATCAGACTGAGTGTCCATTTCCTTCTCACCATTATTCGGATCCTTGTCTGGGACAGATATAGGCCTTCTGCTACAAGATAGAATAACATCTTCAGTCTTCTCCTCTTGTCCTAGTTGACATCCTCAGGCTCTCGAGAGCGCTTGTTTCCACCAGTCTTGGTAGCGGTGACACCATGAACACGTTCATCATCATCACTCTCTTCTACCAGAAAACCATTTCCATAACCAGATTTGG
The DNA here is from genome assembly GCA_034509755.1 of Anisodus tanguticus. Classification (NCBI taxonomy): domain Eukaryota; kingdom Viridiplantae; phylum Streptophyta; class Magnoliopsida; order Solanales; family Solanaceae; genus Anisodus; species Anisodus tanguticus. Next base: position 17,456,161 of record CM067551.1, on the reverse strand, counting down.
TCACACAACTTTTGACCGACATCTTTCGAACACTAATAGTAATACTATACAATTATTGTCTTAAGTTGTTGGGAGTTTTTGCTCTATGGTACTTTATAAAGCAGCACGGGAAGTATATAACTATTACAAGTATTCAAAAGGATAAACTGAGATTCAATAATTCAACATGGAATCTGAAATTACAATTGTTACACAAGAAAAATTGGAAATTCCAGTTTTGTAGAAGGCGGAAAAATGGAAACAGTTTTTGCTGAGTCGAGTGTGGCACTCTGTCCTTAAGACAATATTGCCCCGTATGTATCCTTTATACGTCCTGGACAATTTGTCTCCCAAGATAAAACAGCAATGGAACCCTTGAGCAAAGGAAACTCAAGAGCTACCGTGAAGAATATTGAGTAACGAAATGATGCTTGGAAGTTGTAGGAAGAAATTTTTTTCTGGTTGTGTATTTTCGTGCATATCAAGTGTGCTCAACAATGGTGTAAGGGGGTGTTTATATAGGTGAGGGATGGACGGACTGATTTACTGCCTCCATAACAGCCAAATAATGGCCATTATGGAGGTAGTAAAGCCACCAACATAAATGGGAGAAAGACCAACGGAAGAGTAATTCAGCCAAAATAAATGGCTGAATTGAGTGCTTGGCATTTCTGGCCCAAAAAGATAATATCCCGAGACCCGAGACCCGAGGACCCGGATCGGACGGGATTGGCGGGCGGCGGCGCGCGTGTGGTCTTTCCTCGAACCGAAGCACATCTAGGTCCTCCCTCCTTTAAACACATGGGATACCCCTTGGGGTCCCAAACCCCAAACCAATTTCGAATCTTATATACACAACAATTCTTTCTTCCTCTACCGATGAGGGAGAATTACACACAATACCACACTTTCCATGCTTCAAACACCTTACTTCGTGAACCAATATCTCTTTCATTTCTCAATGAAATTTGACGATTCTTGGCCCTACGGTTATCTACGTACTTAGTAGATCATGCATGTGTGAAGAACCGGATTCTCCAACATACGTTACACTAGTGTTTAAGGCGTTAAAGTTGGTCGGTCGCAACTCCCGCCAAAGGCAAATTTCCAACACAACGTGCGTTGAAGAATTATATCTAAGGCACTACCTCGGAGAAATCACACCAGCATGGATAAACCCTATTTCACTTCCCCAACTGCAGTACCTTTGCATCGAAGATTCAAGAGTGCTTAGCAGCATGAGTGAAAATTTCTGGGGAGGTAATGAGGGTAACTGGAATATTGAAGGACTGTGCTTGAAATTCTTGCCAAAGCTAGGGGAAACATTCCAAAGCGAAATGCCAGCCCTCAAGTACTTAGAAGTCAGCCACTGCAATTCGCTGACAAGGTTCCCATGTAACGTTGAGGGTTTAGGATATTGGACAAAGCTAGAGGAAGAGGAGGAAGACAAGAAAGAACAAGACGTGATTTCGTGCCACGAAGGAGGCAATGAAGGAGAATTTGGTGACATGAATTGACATTAAGATTCCCAATCTTCAGTTTCAGTACACAATCATGGAATTTTTCTTCTTTTTTTTCTTTCATTTTTTGGTTTGGAAAGCTGGTTCCACATTATGCTGTTAGCATGGTGATGACTTATTTGCTATTCTGTATGCTTGTTTTACAAAATATCTATCACAAGTTTGTCGATTCTTTATTCGAATACAGTTTTCGTGTAACGGACAGGTGATAATTTTGTATTATTTGCTGATTTATATGACTGCGAATGATGGATTTTATGTTTCCTCTTTCTATGGCTGCATACATTGTTACAGAGATAATTGTGGCCTTAATATAAATTGGAAGTTCGTTAAGAGCAAAAATCAAACGGAAATTGGCTATTGGGCATTGAAGTCGAACATGACAGAACTAGCATATATGTAAAATGGTGTTTATCAACTCTGCTTGGATAGTACATCCAAATAACAATTTTGGAGCTACAAAAACTAAACATAAGAAGCACTACTTGTTGAAGTTATTTGAGTACTCTTTCTCATGTATAACTTGCATATCTACTATATCTACAGAAATGATAATGCTTTACTGTCACAAAAACAAGTAAGCTTATTATCTGAATGAAATCGATAGCTCCTCCAACTCAAAAGGCCGAGACATTCCATGGATAACGAACGTTTTGGATACAAAAATATCCGCTGCTGTGATCTCCACGCCATCGATAGTCAAAACGCGCGAAAAATTGCTCTTAGAAATGGTAACATTTAGGCCTGGAGCCAGTGTTTTGATGGATGACACGTCAGGCAAGAAAACCAATTCCATAAAAGTGTACCTCTGGGGAATTATATGAAGCCTTACAATTCTTTCAAGAAATGGTGAAGGGGATGATAAAAAGCCCAAATTTGGAGGAGCAAAGATAGTTACAGAGCTCAAATTAGCAGAATCTTGAAGTATCCCATCAAGAACAGAATGCAATTCAGTTGCAAACGAAACATATCCTTTCGAGCTCAGCAACTTAATGATCCTTGTCCAATCAACCAAGTTCTTTGTGTTTGATATGTCTTCACAAATTGGTGATTGAATAGCATCCATATGTTCATCTAATCCATGAAAGTTTAACTCGGTGAAGGCCCCACTAACTCCATGAATCGAAATACTTCCTTCAAGAAACAAATCAGGATGAGAAACTGACACATTGTTGATCTTAATGGTCCTTTGTTTTTCATCAATTTTAGTGATGATAAATTTTTTATGAGATAAAAGGGTCGTAAAGCAACTACCATGGGACTTTTTTAACAGTTCTTGAAATGGGATTCTTGAAGGGGAAGTGTGGTATTGTAAGAGCTGTTTCATTGCCCAAGAAGGAACAGAGAGCTTGGAAATGGCGGAATCTTGAATGGCGAAAATGGTGGATTGAGGGGTTGATAGGAAAATTTCAGGGGAGATTTGAAGGAGAGTAGCTAAGATGTTGAAACCTTGGTTACGTAGAGCTTTAGAAGCGTTCATGGTGAGGGAGTGAATAATGAATTGTTGTGATGAATTTGAGTAATTCTTGATTGATTTGGAGTGCATGCTGGAGGTGATTGCTGTGTATGCGAGGATTATGGAGAGGAGTACGAAGAAAAGTGCATGGCAACCAGTACTAGCCATAGTAACTTACAATTGATTATCTTCTTCTTGTTTTTTCTGTGTTTTATGAAGAGGAAAAAAATGTTCTTTCAAATCAAAGAAAGAATATTGATTAGTGTCTCCGCACTTCAAACTTCAAAGACGAAAAAAAGTCGCCAAATTTTCCTTCTTCCTTTCGTTTCCTTTCTTCTTTTTTTTAAAGCAAGAATACCAATTCTCTCATTAGGTGGAGCTATTAATGGGATTAAAAAAGAGTATTTGAAAGGTGAAATTGTGCTTATACACATTTTCTGAACCAAAGTTTTGATAAAAGAGGAAATGAGATATTCTTGCCCTCCCCGATTTAAATAGAAGAAAATAATTTTTTTAAACCTTTTATGTTTTTTTTTTCCAAATCTCTTATATTTAAAAAATGAAAATCTTTTTCAAATGATCATAAAACCTAAAAAAGTCGGTAAAGGCTACAAAAACATTTGTCCAGAAGATTTATAAATATGTGAATTTCATGTATGTTCAAAAATTTGTTGTTACATATTTACGTAGTACTCCCTCCGGATTAAAAAACAATGTCCACTTAGCCATTATTTTTTTGTTCAAAAAAGACTATTTACTTACCAAATCAAAAAAAAATTAACCCTATTTTTTTAGATTTATTCTTATTAAGTGTAAGGTGATCAAATCTTAATACATATTTAATTAGGAATATTATAATCAAATTATCTATTTTTACCTAAAAATTAATATTTTTTTAGGATATGGGCAAATGGCTAAATCCGGGGGAGTATAACTTTATAATTTAGGGATATAAATTGAATCCCCTTTATTGCATGTGGCTTGCCACTTTATGTACATATATTTTTCATGAAAAAAATAGTTGTAGATTTATGAGTAAAAGATTATTATTCCCTTGAAATACTTCTCAAATAAATTTTCAATATTTCTATTTCCAAGAAATTGAACTTCACATTTGTAATATTGTTATACACTATTTTTTTCTTTCTCAATTTATGTGGCATTTTTCGCTTTTTGAGATTTAATTATGTAAATTTTGACTTACATTTTGATTTTTTTTATCATATTGACATGAGAAGCCCACATAATGAAATTATATTGGGTATGTTGTTGTTGTTGTATTGATACGAGAATATTTGCAACTTATAGTACTTTTCATATAATTTTTAATATCTAAAATTCTAATCTTAAAATATTAAATCAATCTAATTCAATTTAGCTTTAAAAATTAGGTAATTTAACTTTAGAGAGGCGATAATTACCACATATTGGGAGGGAGGTAGTATTCCAACTGTCCCAAAATGAATGATTCACTTTCCTTTTTAGTTCGTCTAAAAAAGAATGACATATTTTCTTATTTATCAACAATGCAACTTTAAACTTTATCTTTAACGTAAAATGAGATGATCTATAATCACATAAATATCTTTGATTTATTTTAGATCATAAAATTTTAAAAAAATTCTCTATTTCTTAAAATATATATTTAATAAAAGTATATTATATAAATTGAAACGGATGATAGTATTATTTAGGATCAAACAAGAATGTTACATTACTGAGAATCTTTTAACCTTTCGCTCTTTTTCTTTGTTCCACTATCAACTTTCCATCTTCTTCCTCCTTTTTGATATGTTTTTTTTTATTTGTTTATTCAAAATTTGACAAGAACTATTTTTTATTCTACAATTACTTTCAAAATATACTTTTCCCTCACTTTAAAAGGATACTAGAAAGAAAATGTTGGTCAAAGTAAAAAGTAGATTAGGGTTGACTTTTTATATGATCATTCAACTAATACTCCCTCTGTCCCAATTTATATGACTTTTTTTTTTACAATTTAAAAAAAATGACACGTTTTTTTATATAGCAATAATTTATCTTTAAATTTAACATTTTACACTTACCGAGATGATCTATAACCATACAAATATTTTTGGCTTGTTTTAGGTTACAAGATTCAAAAAATTTTCTTTATTTGTTAAACTTCGTGCACACTCAAACTGCATCATATGAATTGGACGGAGGAAGTAGTTATTAACTCAATAAATTATCTTTCTTTTATTTCAATTTTCCTCAAAAAAAGAAATGACTTTCTGAAATAATAACTATTAATTGAGTTACCACATGAGTTCTAAGAAATATTATGGAAAAGAGAAATTTTAACGGTTTAAAATATTTTTAAGAAGAATCCAACTTTAAAATCCATATACATATTTTGTCTACCCTTGGTAGTTTAAAGGAAAAAATGATAATATCAACTTGTGAGGGTCTTTATTGTTCGTTCATTTATTATTTCCTTCACATACTTGCTCCCATTAGCTTTTACCAATTAGTATGACCTCATAATAGCATAACAAAATTTCATTTCTTCTCTTAAAAGAGACGTGACACTACAAGAAAAAAGACCTACGGTGACAGTTAGAGTGTGACAATTTATTCAACTGTCACATAGTATGACAGTTTTCCCCTTAATTTCTTGGTCAACATACACTTATGACATCTGTGTGACGTGTATTTAAATTGTCATATAATTATGACAGTCATATGATGGGTATTTTGCACTGGCACATGTTGTGTGACGGTTTTATAGAGTTGACCCATTTTTTTTAGTTGACCCGACCCAACACGTAAAAACCGGCTCATACCCGATTTATGCTAAGTTAAACCCATCGATTAGGTCGAACTTCCAGAGCTTTCTTCTTCGTTACATCTGCTAACCCAATTCCTTTCTTCTTCGTTCCATCTGAGCTGCTAACCCATCAATTTTTTTCCATCTGAGCTTTCTTGCATGTCATCAGTTTCGTTCTGAGCTGTTAACGTAGCATTCTTCGCCCGTCGTTTTCCCAATGTGTTAGGGTATCTGAGCCCTAAAATCGTTTTGACCCCTAAAATCATTTTGAGCCCTAAAATCGATGTTGGAAATTTAGAAGTTTCTTTGCTGGTTTCGTTCCTGAGCTACAATATGTTTACTTTTAAATTAAAAAATCTACATTGGTATTTTTTTTTTAAATGTGGTTGAATGATATGTGTGCATGCCTTTTGTTGTGTGTCAGGTGTTGTTCATATAACTGTTCGTTGATGGATAAGTCTTGGATGTCATGATCTCAATTATCACATGAATATGATAAAGGAGTTAAGAAATTTTGCAATTTGTTGTAGCCAATGCTATAGACAATAGTGTGATTAGGTGTCCTTGCACTCAATGTGGGAATTTGTCTTTTCACTCAGTGAAAGTTGTATCTGAACATTTGTTCTTTCATGGGATAGATAGTGAATATAAAATTTGGTTTTGGCATGGGGAAAGGTCTGGAAACATGGACTCTAGAATAGGTGACCAGTTTGAGTCTAACTACAATGATGGGGACACTGTAGATATGGTTACTGATGCTTTTAATAACTGTGTCGATAATAAAGCTTTTAAAGAGCTTCTTGAAAACGCAGAGAAACATTTATATTCAGGATGCACAAATTTCACTAAGTTAGGTGCTCTAATTAAACTTTTTAATATCAAGGGTAAGTTTGGTTTATCTAACAAAAGCTTTTCTGAGATATTGAATCTTATATCTCAGATTTTGCCTGAGGGAAATGAATTGCATGTGTCTTTTTATGATGCTAAGAAAACATTGACTTCTTTAGGGTTAGAGTATATTAAAATTCATGCATGCCCTAATGACTGCATACTTTATAGAAAACAGTATGAAAAACTGGAAAAATGCCCTACATGTTCTGTATTAAGATGGGGAAAAAGATGGGAGTGAAGAAGATAGAGTAGGGATACCCTCTAAGGTTTTATGGTACTTCCCTATTATCCTTAGGTTTCATCGAATGTTTCAGTGCTTTCAAACAGCCAAAGACTTAACTTGGCATGCAAAAGAGAGGACCCGAGATGAGAAGCTTCGACATCTAGCATATTCGAAAGCTTGGGAGTTAATAGATGAGAAGTGGACTAACCCACATAGCTCCCTTAGTAGTACATATAGTTATTGGCAGATGGAATTAACCCACATAGCTCCCTTAGTAGTACATATAGTTATTGGCCAATTGTTCTTACAACCTACAACCTTCCCCCGTGGCTTTGTATGAAAAGAAAATTCTTGTTGTTATCTCTCCTAATTTCTTGTCCACAACAACCGGGGAATGACATTGATGTCTACTTAGCACCTTTAGTAGATGATTTACAAATTTTATGGGAAGACGAGGTTGAGTGTTTTGATTCTTTCAAGAAAGAGGTATTCAATTTGCTGGCTGTCTTGATGTGGACTATAAATGACTTTCCTGCCTATGAGAATTTAGCGGGTTGTACCATTAAGGGTTATTACGCATGTCCATATTGTGGTGTTGATACTCCCCGATGTAGACTTCGACATAGCAAGAAAAATAAGTATCTTGGTCATCGTCGTTGGCTTCCAGAAGGACATAAATACATATGGCAAAAATCTGCCTTTGACAACGAAATAGAAGAGCAAACAGCCCCTATACATTTGAATGGTGAGGAAATATTACACTTAGTTGAATGTGTTGACAATACATGGGAGAAGAAAAATGGGAAGAAGCGAAAATATGGGGATGATTCTGATGAGAGATTATGGTGGAAGAAGAAATCAATATTCTACAATTTAGAGTATTGAAAGCACTTACTTGTGAGACACCAATTAGATATTATGCACATTCAAAAGAATGTGTGTGAGTGTATATGGGACTTTGCTTCATATTCCGGGTAAGTCTAAAGATGGCTTGAAGTCGAGGATGGATCTAATTGATTTGAAAATTAGGGGAAAGTTAGCACCGCGAGTTAAGAAAAAAAATAAGACTTGCCTTCCTCCAGCATGTTACACATTGACAAAGGAAGAGAAAATGATCTTTTGTAAATGTTTAAAAAACATTAAAGTTCTGAAAGGATATTCTTCCAACATTCGGAGCCTAGTTTGTATGAAGCAACTGAAACTTCAAGGACTGAAGTCCCACGACTGCCATGTTTTAATGCAGCAACTTTTGCCGATTACATTAAGGAGTTTGAAGAATAAGCATGTTAAAAAAGCAGTCATGAGGTTCTGTTTTTTTTAATGCTTTATGTGCAAAAGTTGTTGATGTCACAACATTGGATCAGTTAGAGAAAGATCTTGTAGTAGCTTTGTGTTTGCTAGAAAAATGTTTTCCTCCATCTTTCTTCGATATAATGGTCCATTTAACTGTGCACTTGGTGAGTGAGGTGAGACAATGTGGGCCTGTTTTTATTCGTTGGATGTATACCTTTGAGAGAAATATGAAAACCTTGAAGAGTTATGTGAGGAATCGTAATTGTCCAGAAGGTTGTATTGCTGAGAGTTATATTGTTGAGGAAGGCTTAGAATTTTTGTCAGTTATGAAAACAATTGGTGTACCGGAAGGACACATGCAGAGTATATAAATTGAAAAATCAACTGGTGGACTGGAAATAATCCAGCCTGATTCAGCTTTGTTGTTCCAAGCCCACTTGTGGATTTTGGAGAATACAGTTGAAATTCAACCGTTTATTGGGTAATCTATTATTTTCTTAGTTAAAATACATGTCTTATTGCGTGCTTTTATAAACATTATCACTGAAATTTGTTATGTTCATTTAATGGGGAAGTGATCATTTTGAGAACATAAGATTAAAGCATTCAAAGAGATCTGAGCGGTGGTGTAAGACGGAAGACAACAAACACTTTGCTGATTGGCTCAAGAATAAGGTTAAAATATATCATAATCATATAGTTGCATTATGTTTCTCATTTTTTATTTTAGTTTGTATTTTATTGATTATGAATTGCTTTCTTAGGTTTATGAATTAATACGCAATGGTGTTGAAGTTTCAGAAACTTTGTGTTGGTTGTCTCATGGTCCTTCTCCAATTGTTTACAAACATTCTGGATATGATGTGAATGGATATCATTTTCAAATATGTGAGCAAGACGCAATTCAAAAGACTCAGAATAGTGGTGTAACTATTATTGCTTCAACCATGCAAGTTGCGAGTTCTAAGGATCAAAATCCTAAAACTCGTGACATGGGATTTTACGGAGTTATAGATCAGATTTGGAATATCAATTACAATATGTTTAGAGTTGCAGTTTTCAAGTGTGATTGGGTAGAGAATGCTGGTGGTATCATATTAAAAGATGAGCTTGGATGCACACTTTTAAATCTCAAACGATTAGGCCATAAGTCAGAACCATTCATTTGGCTTCGCAGGCAACACAAGTGTTTTACGTATATAATCCAAGTGATGAAAAGTGGTCTTTAGTGTGTTGTATGCCGAATAAAGGTACTGATGATGATATAGACAATGTGATGGATCATGCTCCCATTGCAAATGAATTATCGGTGAATGATGATGACGACTTTGGTGTATACATAGGAGATGGAAAGGATGGAATTTGGGTGTAATTAATTATGCATGTTTTGGTGTAAGTTTATTCAGTTTTTGATATTTTGACTTAGTTATGATCAATTATGAATCATATTTGCTGTTTTGACTTGATTATGATCAATTATGAATCATATTTGTTGTTTTGACTTGATTATGATCAATTATGAATCATTTTTGTTGTATTGACTTGATTATGATCAATTATAAATTATTTTTCCAGTTTTGACATGGATAAAAAGAAGAGTAAAAATGAAGATGCATATTGTAACAATGATGATGACCAACTGTCAGATGGTGTATTTGATGGAAATGAAGAGCATGATGCTGCTCTAATGCAATGCATGTTGGGAGTTTTGCTCTATGGTACTTTATAAAGCAGTACGGGAAGTATTTAACTATTACAAGTATTCGAAAGGATAAACAAAGATTTCAATAATTCAACATGAAATCTGAAAATTACAATTGTTACACAAGAAAAACTGAAAATTCCAGTTTTGTAGAAGACGGAAAAATGTAAATTGTTTTTGCTGAGTCGAGTGTAGCACTATGTCCTTAAGACAATGTTGCCCCGTATGTATCCTTTATACGTCCTGGACAATTTGTCTCCCAAGATAAAACAGCAATGGAACCCTTGAGCAAAGGAAACTCAAGAGCTACCGTGAAGAATATTGAATAACGAAATGATGCTTGGAAGTTGTAGGAAGAAGATTTTTTTCGGTTGTGTATTTTCGTGCATATCAAGTGTCCTCAACAATGGTGTAAGGGGGTGTTTATATAGGTGAGGAATGGACTGATTTACTCTTGCCTCAAAGCGCCTCCATAATAGCCAAATAATGGCCATTATGGAGGTAGTAAAGTCACCAACATAAATGGGAGAAAGACCAACGGATTTGGCCATTATAGGAGGAGTAATTCAGCCAAAATAAATGGCTGAATTGAGTGCTTGGCTTTTCTGTCTTGACCGTCGAAATTCGAACTTCGGGGACCAAACCGTACATCTTGAAACTTCGGGGACCAAAGCTGTACATCCGAAATAATTCGGTCCAAAGCGTATATCGAAACTTCGGGATCAAAGCGTACTTTTTCCGGCAAAGTTTTCGGCCCAAAAAGATAATATCGAAGACCCAGACCCACACGACCCGACCCGTGACCCGTGACCGAGAACCGGAACCGGAACTCGGAACCGAACCGGACGGGACGGGCGGGCGGGCGGCGGCGGCGCGCGTGTGGTCTTTCCTCGAACCGAAGCACATCTAGGTCCTCCCTCATTTAAACACATGGGATACCCCTTGGGGTCCCAAACCCCAAACCAATTTCGAATCTTATATACACAACACTTCTTTCTTCCTCTACCGATGAGGGAGAATTACACACAATACCACACTTTCCATGCTTCAAACACCTTACTTCGTGAACCAATATCTCTTTCATTTCTCAATGAAATTTGACGATTCTTGGCCCTACGGTTATCTACGTACTTAGTGGATCATGCATGTGTGAAGAACCGGATTCTCCAACATACGTTACACTAGTGTTTAAGCCGTTAAAGTTGGTCGGCCGCAACTCCCGCCAAAGGCAAATTTCCAACAATCCCCTCTTGAAAGAGATTTTGGCGCACTCACATGGTGTCTTTTCATTTCCAACAATATTTCAGCGGACCGATGTTGCATAAGGAGAGGTAGCCTCGGCTTTGAACCTTCCATAGTTGAATACCATCGGACTTACTACTTGCGCGGTGAACGTGATGTCTTTGAACCGTCGGTGTTTAGTGTAAGCCAAGACAACGGTACCAACACAACAAATTCCCTTACTCTCTTCTTCGTAATATTTTGTCCGTTTTGGCCATGGACAACGTCTTGGATTCTTAAGTGCGTTCAATTTGAGGCGGCCCGTCCTCGCACTTAAATAGGTGGTCTCCTACAAGGTATCCTGCTATACCCCACTTCACAAGTGTTAGGAACCATTAAAAGTTTCACAAAGACCTAACCTCAACTGTTGAGGATACTTAAGCTTTACCCATATTGCAGATAGCACTTAACGTCTATCGCGGGAACGACTTTGGATTTGGTGTTTCTTTTCGAAATCACTATCCGAAGTGCTCATGCTTCCACTAAAGCGATCAACCGAACCTTTACAACTTAGTTTTCCCATTGAACCAAATTACGGGATCTCCAGTTTGTAAGGTTGGGTTTCCACATTTGTATTGGTCGTATATTTTGGATTTTAAGCCCATTCCCTAGACAGCAGGCGAGAACACTTGATCTATGGGTAGTCCCTTAGTTAGTAAATAAGGAAGTGACACCCGTGATGATCAAGCGCCATACGGTCTTATGTCTCCCGACATATCCCGACAGATATGCCCAGACGCCGTCATCCGTGTCCTTCCCGAAGCCGACCGGCTAGCCACGAGTGTATAGCCGCTTGAAGGCACGGGTTTCTCCCAATAAGGGACGTCCTCTAAGGAGTCGTGAAGTTACTCAACTTCTTTCATGCTTTGTATAAAGCGATAAACTCCGATTCCATCATGAATCGGCCGATGCGAAGTTTGCTTAGAGGATTTTCCAAGAACCACCACACACATTTACTTGTGGCTTTGGTGTTCTTCGATCCGATGTTTAGTTTGCATCACCGTGTTCTCTCGTAACCGCTGGACATCCAGAATACTATAATCCGTAGATAAGTGAATAATTCGAGATATCGTCATATCCGAATTAACGCCTTCTATTGATCATGTATTAAGATCATCGGTGAACCTTAGTTCAACTCGATCGTTTGTTGGACGATACCGAGGTCGGTTGTAGTGTGTACAATACATTGAACTACACGTGACCGAGCATATCGCTCCTTGTCTATGGGTGCACCATGATTCCAATCAGTTTATGATTCATATCCATTGGTGGCTTCAACGAGACCGTCAACTATTGACCGAGTCCGTTAGATGTCTTAGAAATCCAATTCCTAAGAAGTCATCGTGATACACATATCTTTCATATCGAGACTTTGTTTCAATATGATTTTCACTCTCGACCGTTGGTTTTCCAACCGTTGGCTTTCTAACTTCGAGCCAATGTTTCGTGGTCGATTCATTGTTTTTCGTTTTATACGAAACTTTCGGGACTAAAATGTAAACATTTCGGGGACCAAACCGAAAGTTCGGGGAAGAAGCCCAACAGTCAAAGCAAACTAACTCGATTCTCTTCTTCCAACTCTCCGGTTGGGAAGGCTAGTTCAACATCCATGCCACGCAAGACTACAATGGCCCTGGATGTTAAGCTACTCACGGGGAGCACATTTTACAACCCAAAGGTTCTTTTCCCGGAAGAAGATTAACCATTACACAAGTATGGTTCTATATATAGAATCTCTTTCTCCCTTTAGCTTCTTTCCAAAGCAGTGTTTTTGGAGATAACAATTATTTGTTAATTGTTCATGGTTCATTATTAACCATACAAGCTAGAAGGACTAGAACAAGTCTTTGTCCCCTTCTTTGCTCTGTCTCGGTTCAACATCTAGAATCCCTGAGTTCTGCAGATCTGGAATATTAAGTTCCGGATAGCCAACAACTTTCGAGTCCTGTAGATACGGAACGTCTAGTTCCGAACAGTCAGGCCCTCGTGGGTTCTTGTTAACCTTGAGCAATTACTCCTTTTTCCTTTTTTTTTTTTTCAAGGAAAGCTATCTTAAAAGAATTCAGCATTCTTTGATGCCAAGAGAGGCGATCAACACTACTGTTATTTACAGATCCAGTGGATATGCAATCTACAGTCTTAGGTCGAACTTGACCTGTCTCGGTAATCCAACTTCTACCAAGCCATCCCACATCACAACTTTTGTATGTGAGATCATTTCCATGTCTCACACGGAGAGTTATCCTTATCCTTATGCGGAGTTCTGTTGAGAATCGCATTAGCGGTAAGGATCGCCTTGCCCTACATAATTTAGGCGTACGGGTTTGCGCTTGGCTAACACCGTTAGACTGAGGTGAGTAATGAGCAGTCGTTTAACGAACGATGCTTCACATTCTCCCCCTCTATCACTACGAATTTCTCAATCCGTAGGCTTAGTTGATATTCAACTTCTGCTTTGTAGCGCTTATCCGCTTCAACAACTTCATCTTTGCTTTTTAACAAACAAAGGATTCCATACGTTGTACCATCATCAATGAAGATCACAACGTACTTGTCTCCCCCCTCTATTTTGTATATACTTCAAATCACCCAAGTAGGTGTGACTAAGTTCTAGAGGAGCAGTGCGTCTTTCGCTATTCCCTTGACGGAATTTGGAAAGGTGATTTTGCCTCTTCGTCTACCTCACATTCATTTTGAGGGTTTATGTCGACAGTAGGCAACAATCTCAACTTCGTTAGCTTTTGAATGACTTGCTATTTAACGTGTCTTAATCTATGATGTCATAGATGCACGGATTACAATATATCATTCATTTGGCTATAGACATATTGTACCACTCTTAGTTATTACGGACCTGTTGGACTAGTCTTAAATCAAATTTGACCAACAACGTCCTTTAACCAAGTTAGGAACATGTATCACCTCTTTTAGAGTGATCTCATTCCTTGAAGTCCTATTGAGGACAACCTCTCCAGCCCCTTTGATTTTAGAGGTGGCGTTGCTTCACATGAACAACCTTTTGCCCGTGGTTAGGGCGTAACCGGATCATATGTGATCTCGATACTCGGGTCCACTCTAGTTGCTTTGGCAGACTGAGTGTCCAATTTCTTTACTGCCTTTATTTAGTCCTTCAGATCATTTAGGACCTGGAAACTCTGGCCCACCTTACTAGGTGTCTATTACTTTTCCTATGAAATGAATTCTGGCACCACTCCAGTCGCCCGGAGGCTTTATATGACTGAGTGTCCAATATCATCATATCAAAGGAATTTTGGCCCACTCCAGTCGCTCGGAGGCTTTTTATGACTGAGTGTCCAATATCATCCTATGAAGGATCTTCTGCCAAATAGTATGACAGGCTCAACGTCTTTAGCTTTTAGTCTTCTTCCATTATGATTGGTGCCCAGATAATTCTTGGCGCTTACTTAAGAGTGGTAAGAGTTTTCGCACAGTTAGTGGATCTTTCTCCATTGTATGTGCGACATACTTTACACACTTTTAATTATTACACTTAAAAGAACGGATCTTTTTAAGTCGTTACCAAATCCAATCTTTAAACGGGAAAAAAGATGAGATTAAACTTCGATTTGTTAAAGCGTAAGGAATATAAATTATTTTCATATTCCTCCTTACTTTAATCTATTTTTTAATCAGACATCATTTAATCTTTATTCTTGACAAGTAAGAAAAATACTTATCATTTAATCCTTATTCTTGACAAGTAAGAAAAATACTTATCCCAATTTCGGATTCTGGCTCACTTCAGTCACTTCATCAGACTGAGTGTCCATTTCCTTCTCACCATTATTCGGATCCTTTGTCCTGGGACAGATATAGGCCTTCTGCTACAAGATAGAATAACATCTTCACTCTTCTCCTCTTGTCCCAGTTGACATCCTCAGGCTCTCGAGAGCGCTTGTTTCCACCAGTGTTGGTAGCGGTGACACCATGAACACGTTCATCATCATCACTCTCTTCTACCAGAAAACCATTTTCATATCCAGATTTGGTCACACAACTTTTGACCGACATCTTTCGAACACTAATAGTAATACTATATGAATATTGTCTTAAGTTGTTGGGAGTTTTGCTCTATGGTACTTTATAAAGCAGTACGGGAAGTATTTAACTATTACAAGTATTCGAAAGGATAAACAAAGATTTCAATAATTCAACATGAAATCTGAAAATTACAATTGTTACACAAGAAAAACTGAAAATTCCAGTTTTGTAGAAGACGGAAAAATGTAAATTGTTTTTGCTGAGTCGAGTGTAGCACTCTGTCCTTAAGACAATGTTGCCCCGTATGTATCCTTTATACGTCCTGGACAATTTGTCTCCCAAGATAAAACAGCAATGGAACCCTTGAGCAAAGGAAACTCAAGAGCTACCGTGAAGAATATTGAATAACGAAATGATGCTTGGAAGTTGTAGGAAGAAGATTTTTTTTGGTTGTGTATTTTCGTGCATATCAAGTGTCCTCAACAATGGTGTAAGGGGGTGTTTATATAGGTGAGGAATGGACTGATTTATGCCTCAAACGCCTCCATAATAGCCAAATAATGGCCATTATGGAGGTAGTAAAGTCACCAACATAAATGGGAGAAAGACCAACGGATTTGGCCATTATAGGAGGAGTAATTCAGCCAAAATAAATGGCTGAATTGAGTGCTTGGCTTTTCTGTCTTGACCGTCGAAATTCTGAACTTCGGGGACCAAACTCGTACATCTTGAAACTTCGGGGACCAAACTGTACATCCGAAATAATTCGGTCCAAACCGTATATCGAAACTTCGGGATCAAACCGTACTTACGGCAAAGTTTTCTGGCCCAAAAAGATAATATCAGAAGACCCACAGCCCACAGCCCACGACCCGTGACCCGTGACCCGTGACCCGAGAACCCGGAACCCGGAACTCGGAACCGGAACCGGACCGGACGGGACGGGCGGGCGGCGGCGGCGCGCGTGTGGTCTTTCCTCGAACCGAAGCACATCTAGGTCCTCCCTCATTTAAACACATGGGATACCCCTTGGGGTCCCAAACCCCAAACCAATTTCGAATCTTATATACACAACACTTCTTTCTTTCTCTACCGATGAGGGAGAATTACACACAATACCACACTTTCCATGCTTCAAACACCTTACTTCGTGAACCAATATCTCTTTCATTTCTCAATGAAATTTGACGATTCTTGGCCCTACAGTTATCTACGTACTTAGTGGATCATGCATGTGTGAAGAACCGGATTCTCCAACATACGTTACACTAGTGTTTAAGCCGTTAAAGTTGGTCGGCCGCAACTCCCGCCAAAGGCAAATTTCCAACAATGCAAACTTAAACCCATTTCTAATTTTTCTGGTGGAGAAAATTCAGAAAAATGCGAAGATGATGGAGAAGATACAAGTGATGGAGACAAACCAGAGAATAGCATCCATAGTAGAGGTGCTTCTATTGGCCATAAACATAATATGAAAAGAAAAAAATGTGGAAGAATTGTGGTTAAGTACAATAAGTTGGGGATTCCAATAGGCGAATCAGGCAATGATTTATGCACTTATTTAGGAGTTTTGGCCCGTACAACAGTGTATATACTGCATGATGATTGGCGGTTGGTTCCAGAAGAAGAAAAAGACAGGCTTTGGGAATCTGTTAAGGTAAGTTCATAATGTGTCTGATTACTTGTATCTCTTCTTCTCTTCACCTTCAATCTCTTCTTCTCTTCACCTTATTGCGTCTGGTGGGCTGATTGTAGAAACTGGTGACCGGTGAATGATAAGGGGCTGAAAATTTTGTGTAAATGTCATTGTAGGTACATTTTGTGGTTCATCCACGAAGTAAGAAGCGGATTCTACAAGGAATTGGACATATGTTCCGAAACTTCAAATACAGACTGAAAAAATATATGTTGTCCAACGTGTAAATGATCGTGAGTTGTTGTACACTCCTCTAGTTGAACACAAACATATTACCAAATCTGATTAGGAGAAATTTGTGAAGTTTTGTATTTCTGAAGACTTCTTGGTGAGTAAATAAAAAAAAACTAAATAACTCCTTTCAAATGTAGTTCAATAAATGAAAAAAATAATTATTTTCAAATGTTCTTTAATCAGAAAAAAAGTAAAGTTGCAAAAGTAAGGAGAGCAAAGAATAATTTGAATCATCGCTTGAGCAGAGCAGGATATACGGGGCTTATAGAAAAAATTGTAAGTTTTATATTTTTGTTTTAATGTAGAAAAATGAGCTTGAACTTAAACCATCTGAGTTTTATTTGTTTAATATATAGTGCTTTGCATCCGACATTTCAGAGGAGGAGACTGATAGGAGTGAGCTTTGGAATCAAGCTCGGATGAAGAGAGATGGTAAATTTGACCCGGAAGTGGAAGTTATTGTCAACGAAATAGTAAGCTCTCAATTATAAGAATACAAAATCCCTTAATTGACAAATGTAACATTATTCATGAAATGTCTTACCTGAATTCTATCTTACATTATTGTATTGACAGGAAAGGATTAGAAAGGATGTCGAAGAGGGTAAACTCAAGCTTCGTGGAAAGAACGACATACTTGTAAGAGCTATGAAAAAAATTACAAAAAATGGTCATATGCAAGGGACAGGTAAATTTTATACTGCTACTTTGTACTTTCACACATATGATGGATTTGCGGAGACTAGAAGCAATAAGAGATTAGAGCAGTGACTGTTAAACATTAAGAGTGAGTTGGAGGAATTGAGGGGCCAAGTTAAAGCAGTGACTGTTAAACATTCAAACATGGCCAGTTGTTCCTATGCACCTCTAGTTGATGACAATGATAATAAGGATGACGTTGGTGGCCAGGAAATACCACCAAAGAAAGATCAAATGCTTGTCGTTGACGAAGTGCATCAGCCTACCACCAAGAAACAATTGCAGTTTGATGATAGTGATATGGTGGTGTTGAATGAGCAGACAGATGTTTTAGAAAATGAGAAGAAGTAAGGGAAAAAGAAAATTGGAAATTTTCCACAGCCAATGAGAAAAACACGGAATTCAGGAGTGTAACAACGAGAACATAATGAAGTGCTTGCTCTTTTTGGAGACATTGTGGATATGAGGTTGCCAGTAGACTATTCCATGCCATACCTTATGGATGATTCTGTTTTTGAGACCACAAACTCTGTCAAAGCTCATATTGGCAAGGACGAATGTGAGGCATTACTCAAAATGGATTGGTCAGGTGTTAATCAAATTGAAGTTTACATTTGGTATGTATTTTAATTTGTTAGTTGTTTTTCTTTTACATTTTGTTTTGTTGTGATGTGTGCATTTTACATTAGTCTACTAAAAAAACAAAATTTTCATATTAAAGCTTCTGTGAACTGCCATGTTATTAGCACATGCCTCTTTTTCTGTGAACTTCCATCAAAGTAATGTTAACTTTTGTTGTGAATAACTTTTGTTATGAACTGTTTTCTTGATGCAAAAATTATTGCCATGTTTCTATTGTAGCTTGTTGCATGAGAAATACAACCAGCAGGGAAGAGAAAGAATGTGACCATTTGGGTTTGTGCTGCCTGGTTTGGTGTGTGCAAATATAAATCCGAAAGGTAAACCAAACAGTCCACCTGATAAAAGGGCATCAAGTCTATGTGATCATTTGTTGAAAGGGAAAGACGGACAATATATCTTCATGCCATATAATCCTTTGTATGTTAATTTTGTTTTCTTTATATGTTGTATTTAAAGTCTCTTTTCCCCTTAATTAGATTGAGAAATACTGAATATACATGATTTGTAGAAATCATTGGGTATTGGTTATTTTTTATGTGTCTAAATTTGAGGTATACTATCTGGATTCTCTTAATAATGCTCCCCATCAACACTTGGTAAAACATATCACACAGTACATGTCGTTTACTTGTTATTATTTACTAACTTGTTTTAATATTGTTAGTAAATTATATTCAAGAATGATGACAAGCATGTTCTAATATTTTGTCATTTTTTATAGCACCATGTTCATGTACACAGCTCAAAAAGGTTATAATCAGAAATGGGCTTTTTCTAGAATGCTGAAAATTGTTAAGGTACTTCATTTTATTCAAGTCTTTAATTGCATGTAATGTAAGTTCAAATTTGTTCAGTAAAGTAAATGTTTGGGTTAAATTTGCTTTAAGGTACCACAACAGACTAATGGATACGAGTGCGGTTACTATATGTTGCATTTCATTAAAGACCTCATGAATGATTTATCGCTGCTGCAAAAAAATGTAAGTATCTAACATTATTTCTTGTTTATGTACTTGTCTATATATACTTTAATTGATCTCTATTGTGTATTATAATTGATATAACGTGTTGAATTATATTTGAATGTAGTTACATTAGAATGACCTAATTATGATTTGAAATTTTAATTGATCTCTATTGTGTTTAACAGTACAATAGAAAAGAAGTATTTTCACAGCATGAGCTTGATGAGGTCAGGATTGAGTGGGCGCATCATTTTTCAAAGATTCTCCGTACTACCGACGTTGTGCCACCTTCATGATGGTTGGATAATATTTGTACTTTGGCCGTTTATGGGAATATTTTGTTTTTGTTACATTTGGGAACATTTTGTTTTGGTTACATTTGGGAACATTTTGTTTTGTAAAACAATTCGTAAATGTTTCAATAATATGCATTAAAATGATTTGATTAATTAGTTACATTTTAGTTACAATATGCTATTTTCTCACCAATTTAACTATTATTGAAAAATTAAAAAAACAATTAATTAAATTAAATTAATTATTAAATAAAATATGCCCCAAAATCAATTTTCCCACAATTGTTTTATATTAAAATTCAAATTTTTTAGAATTTTTCAGCCAAAAATAAATATTAAATTAATAAAATTCAAATATTTTACCGCCACGATTTTTAAATACCGGGATTTTTTTTTAAAAAAAGCGGTTAATAGTCAAAGTCAATGAGCAAATCTGTGACGGTTTATGCTCGTCACATATGTTGTGACAGTTGGTGAAACCGTCATCTATTTGTGACAATGGATACTATGACACTTATAGAAATCGTCATCCACCCCTTCAAATGACAGTTTTTAACCGTCATCGTAGGTCCTTTTTCTTGTAGTGTAAAGATAGATGCTGCAACGTTATAAAAAATAAATACCCAAAATAAATGTTTTGGTTAGATTTTTTACCAAGGTGTTTTCGGGTAAAAATGATTCTAATAAAATACAGTTAGAGATTTGTATTCAGGAGCTTAAAGACAAGTAGGTCGTATCCGATCCACAGACCCTCTTAAACGAGTCCGGAGTTGCTGACTAAGTTACGGGTATGCAAGATTAACCCGTAAGTAAAATGCAATAATAAGCAAGTAAAATGAATAAAATGGGTTTTAGATCTAACAATGAGCTATGAATCAAACAAGAGTCGAAGCTGAGAATGGTGTATTAGTTGAGAGAGATCTGGTTTACAAGTGTGAGCTTAGAGAGAATAAAATGTGTCTTCCTTCTCTTCTAAGTCTTGTATATATAAGACAAAACTTAGACTATTATGATCCCATAGAGATGTGGCGACGTGAGCAGACTAACGTCATCGTGCCCGCGTGTGCCGCGACACCCTGATCTAGGAAGGCTGATGTGAGGGGAATTGTTGGGAGTGGAGGACAATTGTGAAGATTCTTTAGGGCCGTAGAGGTCTCCGGAACTATAAATCTTCTTGGATACACTAAACGCCTCCGGATGCATTTCTACCCAATATAGATAGTCCTCCACTTTTCGAGACCCTTGAACTCACAGAACCGAGAAGTGGAAGAGTTTGTGCGCTTTTTCAAAAAAACTTTTTGCGGGAACCGAAATGTCACATCCTTTTTTTATATCAAACATTTCGTCAGACGATCATTAAATGCGCCCAGTCACTCATTCGATGGTGCTCCTTCAAAGACACCGATTTGACCTTAGCTGATAAGGCACGCCTCTTCGAGTTTCAAGAGTAATGATTGCTCTCTCGGTTATATAAACCAGCAACCTTGAACATTTTTCCTTACTTTCATCTCTATCTTTCCTTTTTCTAGCAATCTAGAAATTTTAGTTCTCCGTCCCTTCAATTTCTATCCTCAAAATGTCTGCATCCCCCTCGTCTTCTTCTGTGGTCTGACCCTCGCCAGAATGAGGGCAGAACTGGGTACAACCCATCGCCGGCTGTTATCCCCCGGTGCCACCCAGGCTATTGATCTGGGCTCTTCAGCATCTGACATTATTCCCTCTAACTTTAATTTTGAGACGGACTTTCGTGTAAACCTCCGCTACGAGTTTGTGGAGGATATGACCTCATTGATTAATGACTCTGTCATTCCCCAAGTCAACATTTACTGCGAATGGGCTCTGATATCGATGTTTTTCCTTCCTCACTTAATACAAGTATTACTCAGCACATCCCAGGGATGTCGCTTATTTACACTTACCTTTTTACCATCGGATTCAGCCTCCCGATCCATCGGGTGATTGAATATTTTTGTCATTGCTATGGTGTCTGTCTGGGATAGTTGGCCCAACAGACATAGAGAATAGTGCACTTCTTGTAGCATTTGGCTTATCTCGCCCACTTTCTATTCACTTTGGATCATCTGATCCATCTCTATTCCCCTCGGATGATTCGCGGGAGAATAATCAATTTAGCTTTTCCGGGCTCTAGGGCCCTCATAACAAATGTTGAATATGATCACGATTGGGGATGGTGTGATCGGTTCATGATGATTCCAACTCACCACCTTGAAGGCACCAATTTTGGGCATCTACCAGAGCATTGGAACAATGCTCGTAAGTAATCTTCCTCCCCTTCTCTCTTATTTCTCCTGGTCATTTCTTGTTGTTCCTGAACCCCTGCCGAACGTCTTTGGCTATGTGATGGGTCTGCTCCGTGCCTCTCACGGCATCGAGAGAACATGGTGAGTTTTTCACTGATAAATGGAAAGGCTAAAGTCACGATAAGTCTTTCTTCTTTTACCGACTCTTTATTTTCACCGATCATATATTGATGTGTCGCCCTGACTTTCCTTCACACTTTTTTTCTCGAAGGTCTTCCCACCGGAGGGGGCTCAGCCAGGAAGGTGTCTTTCTAGGATGAGACTCGGGCACACATTGCTAAGATTGTCGTAGAGGCCAAAGCAAGTATGAAGCGAGGGCTTCCGGGTGATACTCGAGCGTCTACCTCCGAGATCGGCTCACATGTGAGGATACGTCGCCGCTTCAACAAGTCTGAGATGGGAGGTGTGTATTAAGTGATTCTCGTGGAGGATGATGGAGAAAGAATCGCAACATCCGGGGATGCGAGTGTCCCCTCAACCGAGGCCATTAAGGATCCAAGAATCAGCGAAGGACGACCCAGAGTGCGGGAGGTAGAGATTCGGCGCAGGCCCTTGGGTTCCTCCCCTACCTACTGCTGGATCTAACCCCAGCCAGGAAGTTTCCTTGGCCCACCTTGCAGACATCTTCCTTCAGGTAACTTGAGTCATTTATATCATACCCTTTACTTATAGCGTGAGTACTAAGTTTGTTCCATCAAACTTTTTCTTAGGGGCATGCTGTCATTTCCTCTACCATCGAGCTTTTTAAGTATATGCCTTTATCCTCCCGAAGTGTAGAGAGGTTTGCGGAGGAGAATTGGTGTCTCCGAAAATAGGTTGCCCAGCGTCAAGATGAGCACAAAGATCTCCTGGAGTGAAGGACCACCTTAGAGGGCGGGTTGAATAAGGCCAAGCAAGCGTTAGCAAATAGAGAGTAGACTTTCCGAACCATGACCCAGGCTTGCCAATTAATAGAAGAGAGAGTGGTCCAGGCTGAGCTTGATCGTGATGTTACTCGTGCATGGATTCAGGCGCTTGTAGCTTCTCCTGCCCGCCTTCGAGCTCAGAACCAACTGTTGACACTTTGCCGAGCAATTGAGCGATAGAGGGCCAATTAATATCGTCGTTTATTCTCAATATCATTATTTATTATCATTATTATTATTATTCGTGTTTCTACTACCATATGCCTTTTAATATATTAATCATAATTTTTATCCTAATATTTTATGTTATTTTATTTTCGAAAAAAGCGGCATCACATTTTTATTTTAAGCATTAAGCATTTCACAAATATTATGTTTTTATTATTATCACATTGTTATTTTTTATCTTTATAATTTACATTTTTCGCAAAGCATCTTTTTATAATAAACCACTTTTATGTTTTAACCCACAACCCATTTTTCCTCACCCAAAAACATTTTATCAACCCACAAAAAAGCCCAATCCGCAACCCCCCATTTCAACCCAAATCGTCCACCCAATCGACCAGCCAACCGAAGTCACACCCATTTTGGCCCAACCTACCTAAAGCCCACACCCCATCTTTTATTCCCTAAAAACCTAACCCACTAAAACCCTTCACCCTCACCTCTTTCACCTTCCACCAAACCCGACCAGCCTCCATACCCTATTTCTCCAAAAACCGGCCACCATACCCGCGACCCACACCCCTCTGTCACTGATCACTGACGCCACCAACCTTTCCCCGTCACTTCACTCATACCATATCCCCCAAAATCCGCAACCTACCCCCCTCAAATCCGCTTCCAAACCGTCACCTTTTGCCACTTTATTTTTTAATTCAAACTCGGTTTTGGGGGAGGGGGGAATCCATCTATAAAAACCCCCCTTGTTATTCATTTAAGGGGTCTTTTTTTTGGGTTAGGAAAGTCGAAAAGAAAAGGGGTGTTTGAGGTCTGAAATACAGTCCGAAAAAGCTTCAAAAACAAAGGAAAAATCAGAAAATAAAACTGTTTTGTTCCTAATTTTGGGTCGAAAATACTCATTTTTTTGTTTCATAAATTTTATCCGAAA
Organism: Anisodus tanguticus; assembly: GCA_034509755.1. Classification (NCBI taxonomy): domain Eukaryota; kingdom Viridiplantae; phylum Streptophyta; class Magnoliopsida; order Solanales; family Solanaceae; genus Anisodus; species Anisodus tanguticus. The sequence goes on along the minus strand of CM067551.1, from coordinate 17,432,151 downwards.
ATCCCCTTTTGAATACAAGTTTCAATCCAAAAATTTGCCTTTTTGTTCTTCACATTTCAAGTCGTTTTGAGTCAAAATCAAGTCAGTCGATTCGGTTCGAGTTTCTGGGTCAGGTCAAAACCGAAATCGGTTCTGTTTCGGGTCAAAAATCAGATTTCCAAAAATCAGAAAAATCAGAATTCCTAAACCAAAAATCAGCATTCCAAAAAATAACTTCTCATAGTTTAGCAGACCATTAATGGGAGTTCACTTTGCAGCATTTATGTTAACATTTAGGTGCCCTGATTCACCGTAGAATAATTAAGTGGCGACTCATTAACCCTTAATTATTTTTTAGGAATCACCCATACGTCGCGACCACGTAGGATCCCCCCCCCCTTCGCGGACGGGGCGGTAAAATATGGGTGCGACAACATGGCGACTCCACTGGGGACATCAGGTTTTTAATCATAGCAAACCCATGTTAATTATTATCACACTTTATTTTGCTCCTTATTTGATTTACTGCTTTGAATTATTTCCTTTATGAAATTTTGTATGCTTAACTGCTTTGATTGCTACTTTTTTTATTGTTTTTCTTAAATTGGCATTTCGCTCCTATTTCCTCCACTACAGAAAATTAACACTATCACACATGCACGCGGGGTGTGTTTCGCGCACCTGCAATTTTTTTTTTTTAAAAAAATCCAAATTTTAGGAGAGTTGGCATATGCGCGGGGTGTCCGGACCATCCGGTGGCCGGGTAGCCTTCTCACTTGAGCAGTCCGCTCGAGAACCTTGGGTCTAGTAAGCCAAATCTTAGAAAATTTAAGATAGAGCTATACCACCCTTTATCTTAAGTCATGCATCCATACATCTTAGGTGGGTCGATCCTTGGTATCGACTCCACAATTAAGAAATCCACCAATTGTCGAGGGGTCTCACAACCCAACGACCGGTCAGCATATTATGTGTAGCGTGATAATGATAGATGGATCCAAGCCTAGTCATGACATGTCGAAATTGGAAAATGTATATTCTTTTTTTGTATATTTGTATTATAGGATGGAATCTATTCCGCAAATCAGGATTATTATTGCAGTAGAATTCAGCCTTTATTTCCAATGGAAAGCATTTCAATTTAGTGGCTTGGATCAATCTATCATAATCTCGCATATTTGGTGTTTAGGCTCATTCTGGCATAAGAGAGGTCACATGCATGTTAGGACGCGCATTTGATTTCTATACAATTCGCTTGCTGTTTTTGTTGCTTTCCACTCTCTACATATTATTTAAAGCAATAATTACTCGCCTTATATTACTTGGTTTTCTTCATTTTTTTAGAATGTTTATTTTGCCTGATTTATTTCCCCAAAAGGTTGATTCGTGTTGACTGAAACTGGCGTAACATCCCTACTTCACAAGATCAAAGGCATGATCATCCAGCAAAATGACTGATTTAGGTGCATCCGAACATACTGGCCTGGGACTTGTTGCTCTTCCGGGAGATGAACCGGAAGCTTCAGAAAGGAGAAATACTACCGTCCAGGGTGAGTACCTCGCCCAACTGTTGCAACAGATGACAACCATGCAGACTGAGATTGATCGGCTCCAAAATCTCACCAATCTGTCCATCAGCCTCAATACTCCACTCCGTGAACAAAGGACGAGTGCAACTGCACCACAAACCTTTTCATCCCCTGAACCATCATTTCCCCAACAACTTTCCCAAAATCCCTCACTAAGCAAAACCAATCCGCAACACACCAACCCGCAGCACACTAACCCACATCATATCAACCCAAAACCCAGTCCACAATAAAGCCCGCTACAAAATGATCCAGTATCATTCACAACTCCATATGCGCCTCAAGTTTCACTTACCCAAACTACCCCACTCGTTCAAAATATCCCTCCCACATAAAATTACCAGGCAACCCAACAAATACCGATGACACACATCGCTAACCATAACAAGCAGTATGTGCCACCGGTATATGTAACGGAAGCCTAACCTTTTACTACCACCATACCAAACATACCTTCTCAGGAAATTGACCAGTATGAAGAGATGGAAAGACAAGCAAGGATCAGAACCGATGAAAGTGTGGCCAGAGAAATTCATATTCTAAAATAAGCATTCAAGAACATCCAAACAAGCAAGGAGAATGAAGGACTAGAGTACGAGGATCTGTGCATGCATCCCGACGTTGAGTTGCATGTCGAATATAAGGTGCTAAAATTTAAATTATTTGATGGGAATGAAAATTCCCATGCTCATTTAAGATCGTATTGTGACAAGCTGGTTGGAGTAGGTAAAGACCAGACCATCATAATGAAGTTGTTCATAAGGAGTTTGACAGGGGAAGCGCCGACTGGTACACAAGCCAAGATCCACAGAAATGGCATAATTGGGGTGCGATGGCCCATGATTTCGTGGACAGATTTAGGTTCAACACTGACACAGTCTTGGATAGATTTTATCTGATGAAGCTAGAAAAGAAATCCACAGAGACCTTCGGAGAATACACCATGAAGTGTAGGGCAGAAACTAAAAATAGTCTACTAGATAAGTCAAGTAAAGCAGTGCCAGATACAGATGAAATTCTCAACCTCAATGGCGGAAAGTGAGATGACTACTCTCTTTGTACAATGTTTGAAAGATGCAACCTACTATGAAAGAATGATAATCGTCAAAGGACGGAGTTTCTCTGAAGTGGTAAGGATGGGAGATTTCATAGAAGATGGTATCAAAATATGAATAATCACAAACTTGGTAGCGTTGCAAGCAACGAGTAAGGCAATTCAGTTGGACTCATTTGGGGGAGCAATAAAAAAGAAGTGGGACGGAGTGTCCCCTGTCATGACGATCCAGGAACATAGGGCAAACCAAATGTCAACCTACTAAAGCCCAACTTCAGTACTACAACCAAAACACCCAAAGCCCTCAGCCTTCCTATTATAGCCAAAACACCCAAAGCCCTCAGCCTTATTATCAACACTCACCTGCTTCATACCCTGTCTACCATACCCAGCCAATATATAGCCCACCTCGAGTGCCTACCTATCTGAATCCATCATAATATCAACTCACATACTCACCTCATTCACGAGTCCATCCACCAAACGCACCCAGACCTCACACAAATTACGAAAGAAAGCTAGTCAAAACCTATACACCTTTAGCCGAACCTCTAGCCCAGTTGTATGAAAGACCGAGAACCGCGGAAATACTTCAACCAATCCAAGGAAATATCCCCAATCCTATTCCCAGATCGTACGATGAGACTAAGCATTGTGCATACTACTATGGAATCACTGGACACGACACTGGAAGTTGTTATGCCCTCAAAGACAAAATCGAGGCATTGATCAAAGAAGGAGTCATCCAACTGAAAATAATAACCCTTTGCCAAACCATGACAATACCAATGTGAACATGATTACTATTGATGAAGAAAACAATTTGAAAGGGACTATTGTGCCAGACCAGATAGATGAAAAATTTGAATCATCAGCCTTTATCACCACTATAATTACAGTTCAAGTGAGGGCACCGTTTGAAGTGGAAGTTCTTCCTCCGAAGCCACGGATCATGACACCGTCTTTTGATACCAAAATTGTTCTTTGAAGTTATTTGACTGGGGAAAGGAGCAGGGAGAAAGAAAAATGGATTGTAGAAGTTATCATCGCTGGTATGATAAGATTTGGGCTGTGTTATGCCCCTGCAGAAGTAGCATGAGGAGCGCCAGGAAAGGAAGACAATCCAAAAAAAGTTGTAATAGAGGCTGAAGTGGAAGAGTTTTGGAGAAAAATGCCAACTAAAGAATATTCCGTCATAGAACAGCTGAAGAAAACACCTGCCCAAATTTCTTTGCTATCATTGTTGATGAATTCCGCAACCCACGAGTATGCTTTATTGGAAGTACTAAAAGAATCTTATATTCCGAGGGAGGCCACCGACGAGAATCTCTCGTCCTTGGTCGGACAAATTTTAGAGGCTCATAAAGTCTCTTTTCATAACAAAGAGTTGTTGCCTGAAGGCTTAGGGCACAAAAAAACATTGAACATAAATGTAAAGTGCATGAACAAGTTCATTTCTAGAGTGTTGATTGATGGGGGCTCGGCTGTCAACATATGTCCTGCGATAACTCTCCGATCCTTGGGAATTGACATTGGAAAAATTCGCGAAAGCCATGTGAGAGTTAAAGGCTTTGATAGAGCCCAAATGGGCGTTATGGGGGAAATTAATTTGACATTGGAAGTAGGACCTGTAGAGTTCATCATGGAATTCCAAGTTATCTACCGGCTACAACTTGCTAATGGGAAGACCTTAGATCCATATGGCTAGTGCAGTCCTTTCTACCCTACACCAGAGCTTGAAGTTTGTCTAGAATCGTCACGAGGTCGTAATACACGGAGAAGGGAGCAATTCAATATATCTCGAAAGCCAAATCCTTGTTGTTGAAAGTGTGGAGAGGTTGGATGGATTTGTTTTCCATATCAGGGAGATTGCATGTGCTTCTAAAGCTGAAAAGCTGAAATTACCCCAGGTTCTCTCAATGGTGGCCTAGGAAATGTTGAAAAATGGCTTTAAGCCTGGTCGACGCCTCGGATTGAACTTGGAAGGTGTAGCGGAGCTGATTTATTTGCTCAGTAAGAAGGATACTTTTGGCCTCAAATACAACCCACTTTTGAAGAACTCTTACCGACCAATCTCCAAAGCAAAAAAGACACTCCCTTGCCAAAGCATGTTCCGCCTCTGAATCAGTCATTTGTCAAAGCATGCGCTGCTCAGGAATCAAAGGAAGACGATGCAGACAACCTCGTGGAAGGACTCAAAAGTCTTTTCATTGCTGAAGAAGAATCAAAATGCAATGTGATTCTGGATGATTACGTTAAAGACCCAACCATTTGGTATGCAGAGCAGGGATATGTATTGGAAAATTGGACATGTGCCCCAGCCTTATTTCTCCGGGAAGCTTGGTAGAAATTGTATTAGTACTTAATGAAATAATGCGATTCAGATTGAGGCATGAATCGCATCTATGCATTTAATGTGTTTTGTCTCCACCTTTTGAAAGCTTAAATGACAAATCCACATTGCTTTTGCTATTTCAAAATTCATTTTGTTTAATAATTTTCTTTTCTCTTTCAGCATGCAAACTAATAAATCTGTCGATAATGTGAATGTGACATGTAATGAAACACGCAAACAAAATCCAAACAACGAACATGACTCCAAAGAATATGAGGAAGACTCACAGCCGGAAGAATTGACCGAAGAATTGGAGCATTTTGAGAATAAGCCAAAGCCTAATTTGGATTAAACAGAGGCAGTAAATTTGGCAGACGCAAAACATGTAAAGGAAACAAGAACCAACGTTCATCTGATCACCGCACAAAAGAAAGAATTGGTGGATCTTTTAAGGCGATATATCGACGTGTTTGCTTGGTCTTATGATGATATGCCAGGTCTGAGCACAGATATTGTTTCACATAGATTACCCATCGAGCCATCTTGCCCTCTAGTGAAGCAAAAGTCGAGGAGAATCAAGCCTGATTTGAGTTTAAAAGTCAAGGAAGAAGTCTCCAAGCAATTCAATGCAAAGGTCATTCAAGTTACAAGGTACCCCACTTGGCTAGCCAATATCGTACATGTGCCAAAGAAAGATGGGAAAATATGGGTATGCATGGATTATCAGGATCTCAACAAGGCTAGCCCGAATGATGATTTCCCTCTCCCAAATATTCACATACTCATCGATAACTGTGCGAAGCATGAGTTACAGTAATTTGTTGATTGCTTTGCTGGTTACCACCAAATCCTGATGGATGAGGAAGATGCAGAAACGACAGCATTCACTATACCTTGGGGAGTATACTATTACCGGGTAATGTCGTTCGGACTCAAGAACGCATGTGCCACCTATATGAGAGCCATGACTACTATTTTCTATGATATGATCCATAAGGAGATCGATGTCTACATGGATGATGTTATTATCAAGTCGTGAAGGACTTCAGATCACTTGACAGATTTGAAGAAATTATTTGACAGGCTGAGGCAGTACAATCTGAAGTTAAATCCCGCAAAGTCTGCATTTGGTGTCCCTGCTGGGAAGCTGTTAGGTTTCATCGTGAGTAGAAGGGACATTGAATTAGACCCCTCGAAGATAAAAGATATTCAAGACTTGCCTCCTCCAAAGAGTCGAAAGGACGTGATGAGTTTTCTCGGTCGTCTCAATTACATCAGCAGGTTCATAGCGCAATCAACAGTGATATGTGAGCCGATATTCAAGCTACTGAAGAAAGACGTTGCTACCAAGTGGACAACAGATTGCCAGCAAGCTTTTAATAAAATCAAGGAATATCTGTCTAATCCGCCTGTTTTGGTGCCTCCGGAACCCGGAAGGCCTTTGTTGTTATATCTGTCTGTGTTAGAAAATGCATTTGGATACGTGCTGGTATAACACGATGAAACATGAAAGAAGAAGCAAGCTATATACTACTTGAGTAAGAAGTTCACGCCTTATGAAGCTCGGTATACTTTGCTGGAATGCTCTTGTTGTGCCTTGACTTGGGCTGCACAAAAGTTTAGACATTATCTGTCTGCATATACCACGTATCTCATCTCAAGAATGGACCCGCTCAAATACATCTTTTAGAAGCCCATCCTACCGGGAAGCTAGCAAAATGGCAAATCTTGCTAAGTGAGTTCGACATCATATATGTTACCCAAAGGGACATCAAAGGACAAGTGCTACCTGATCATCTTGCTGAAAACCCCGTAAATGAAGAATGCATGCCTCTTCGGACTTATTTTTCGGATGATGAGGTATTGTTGGTTGGAGAAGATATCTCAGAATAATACCCGGGTTGGAGAATGTTCTTTAACGGAGCTGCAAACTTCAAAGGAGTTGGTATCGGAGTAGTCTTGATTTCACAATCAGGTCAGCACTACTCAACCTCGGCGAAGCTCAGATTCCCATGCACCAATAATATGGCAGAATATGAAGCTTGTATACTCGGACATAGAATGGTCGTTGATATGAACATACAAGAATTGTTGGTTATCAGTGATTCAGACTTATTGATTCATCAGGTACAAGGCGAATGGGCCACCAAGAACGTGAAGATACTTCCTTACCTGCATTGCGTGAAAGAATTGTGCAAAAGGGTCAGCGAGATAGAATTCAAGCATATTCCACGAACTTAAAATGAATTTGCTGATGCGCTGGCAACTCTATCCTCCATGATTCAATATCCGAATAAGAATTACGTTGATCCTATCAAGGTGAACTTGTTGGATCAACCAGCCTATTATTTCCACATAGATAAAGAACTGGATGGGAAGCCCTGGTACCACGACATTAAGTGGTATCTCAAGGCAGGCGAATATCCAGAAGGAATAACCAGCACTCAAAAGAAGACACTTCGGAGGTTAGCAAACCATTTCTTCCTAAACGGAGAAGCCATTTATCAGAGGACTCCAGATCTAGGTTTGTTAAGATATGTTGATGCCCAAGAGGCAAGCACATTAGTTGAAGAGATACATGGAGGCACTTGCGGGCCTCATATGAATGATTTCACTTTAGCAAAGAAGATTCTATGAGTAGGGTATTTTTGGATGACCATGGAAACAGATTGCATTCGCTTTGTGCAAAAAGTTCCATCAGTGTCAGATTCATGGCGACTTAATCCGGGTACCTCCTAACGAGCTCAATGTGATGAGTTCTCCTTGGCCATTTGCATCTTGGGGCATGGATGTCATTGGTCCTATTGAACCTGCCACATCAAATGGACACGAATTCATCCTAGTGGTAATTGACTACTTTACGAAGTTGGTAGAAGCATCGTCACACAAGTCAGTGACGAAGAAGGCGGTAGTTGACTTTGTCCGCAATAATATCATTTACTGATTTGGAATCCCTGAGTTGATTATAACAGATAACGGAGCCAATCTCAACAGTACTTTGATGCATGAGGTATGTGAGAAATTTAAGATCACTCACCGCAATTCCACTCCATATCAACCTCAGATGAATGGAGTAGTCGAAGCAGCCAACAAAAATATCAAAAGAATACTGCAAAAGATGGTTGATAATTACAAACACTGACATAAGCATTTTCCCTTTGACTTTTCGGTTATCGCACTATAATTAGGACTTCTACTGGGACAACGCCGTATCTTTTAGTCTATGGAAAGAAGATGTGTTACCAGCAGAGGTAGAAATACCCTCTCTGAGAATTATCCAAGAAGCTGAGTTGAGCGAAGCCAAGTGGATACAAAATCGGTATGAGCAATTGATGTTGATTGATGAAAAGCGGATGAATGCAGTTTGTCATGGGAAACTTTATCAGAACAGAATGGACAAAGCTTTCAACAAGAAAGTAAAACCAAGGATTTTCAAACTGGGGCAATTGGTGTTAAAACGTATATTCCCGCACCAAAATGAAGCTAAAGGAAAATTCGCACCTAAATGAAGCTAAAGGAAAATTCGCACCTAATTGGCAAGGTCCTTATATGGTTCACCGAATGCTAACTGGAGGGGCGCTAATCCTAGCTGAAATGGATGGCGAATTATAGCCAAAAGCTATCAACGCAGATGCGGTGAAAAGATACTATATTTTGGAATTTTTCTATGTAATGCATTTTCTATGTTGTAAAAGTTGCGCTCCCTTGGCGGGTTATGCAAAGAACCCATGTCGGGTTCCGTCTACTTAAAGCACAAATTTCCCCAAAAATCCCATTTACTTGTAACATGAACTACGTTATGACCTGATTCCCTCGGCGGGATACGTAGGCGGCCCACATCGGCTCCGGTCCCATTTTTTAGAAAACCTTACAATCCCCTTTCGCTTGTAACGAACTACGTTATGACCTGATTCCCTTGTTGGGATATGTAGGTAGCCTATATCAGCTTCGGTCACACCATTAGAAAATTTTCCCCCTTACCTTGCATGTAACGAAATACATCTGTCTGATCGCCTTGATAGGACAGGCAAGCAACCCACATAAGACTCGGTCTCGTCCAGTTGAAAGTTCAGCATCCTCACATACCAGAAACTGGGGCAAATTTTAAAGGTTCACTGCAAGCAGACGCCGATAGACATGGAAAAATATTAGTCAACTAAGTATTCAGTCAGAAGAAGGATTTTGGATAAGACGTTTGCTTTGTTTCACTTCATGTCACTATTCGAGAGTTCGACAAAAATTCTTATTAATATGCATATTTTATTATAAGCAAATTATTTTCAACAAATATTTTCATTAACAACTAGCCAAGACTGGAAAGCAAACAGGAGCTACAGGTTCGAACTAGTGGGACGTGCAAGTATTAAGAGCCAAAGCTACAAAGTCAACGCGATTCAACCGCCTCTTCCCCAAACTCACAAATTTCTTTGAGTACATGTACTTCAGGTTATGATTAATTTTGCAACATTTATGATTAATTTCGCAAAGAACTTCCGCATCGCAGTTCGGCCGACAAGGATCACGTTCATGTTTTACGTCCATACAAAGACGTCATCTTGACCTACAGGGTCCCAACCGCGTTATGTATGTGCAAAGACGGTATTTCGACTCACATGGTCACATTCTCACCCTTATCTTACATTGCATATGTCCACGCATTAACTTTTCATCCAGATTGAGTTCGCAAGAACTTCAACATAGCATTTCGGCCTTAAGGTCACATCATTTCATTACGTCTATGCAACGATGTCATTTTGCATTACGTCTATACAACGATGTCATTTCATTACGTCTATGCAACGACGTCATTTCATTACGTCTATGCAACGACGTTATTTTTCATTATGTCTATGCAACGACGTTATTTTTCATTATGTCTATCCAACGGCGTTATTTTTCATTATGTCTATCCAACGACGTCATTTTGCATTACATCTATACAATGACGTCATCTCATTACATATATACAATGATGTCATTTCATTACGTCTATGCAACGACGTCATTTAATTATGTCTATGCAACGACGTTATTTTTGCATTATGTCTATACAATGAAGTTATTTCATTACGTCTATGCAACGACGTCATTTTGCATTACGTCTATACAACGACGTCATTTTGCACTACGTCTATACAACGACGTCATTTCATTACGTCTGTGCAAGGACGTCATTTCAATTCACAAGATCGTATTCTTATATACCCATTGTATTCAACAGTTACGCACTAATTATTTTATCTTAGCTCTAGTCTGCAAGAGTTTGAATCGGAGCTTCAGCACAACGTGGAACTATCTCTTACAGCGAACCGAGGCAATTTGTTTGAGAACTGGACTTCCCAACGAAGGTCAGCGGCCCACTTCAAACGTCGTTCTGCTCTTTCCCAATATTTTGTCGCACCTGCAACCAGTGTCATCATAACTCGATACCGGGGCGATATTTCTTGAATCTGCACCAACTTTTGCTTCTCAGTTTACCGACATCGCAATTTCTTCTCCCTCTGAATCTTATCTCTACCCGTGTGTCCTAATCTTCATTCAAGTCCCGATGATCGGGACAAAATTGGGTAATCAGTCAACTTCTTTGCCCGAAAACTCTTTCATCGTCTCCAGCCAAAAAAGGGCAAGTTGTTGACACCGAATTTTATCCCATCTTTTTCAATTATTTGCTTGCAATTTTAAATATTTTGACACCTCAAAACAATTTTAATATATATATATATATATATATATATATATATATATAAGGCTTTTAATATCGTCATTTATTAGCAATATCATTATTTATTATCATTATTATTATTATTCATGTTTCTACTACCATTTGCCTTTTAATATTATAATCATAGTTTTTATCCTAACAGTCTATGTTATTTTATTTTCGCAAAAAAACGGCATCGCATTTTTATTTTAAACATTAAGTATTTCGCATATATTATATTTTTATTATTATCACATCATTATTTTAAATCTTTATAATTTATATTTTTCGCAGAGCATCTTTTTATAATAAACCTCTTTTATGTTTTAACCCACAACCCATTTTTCCTCAGCCAAAAACATTCTATTAACCTACAAAAAAGCCCAATCCGAAACCCCCCATTTCAGCCCAAATTGTCCACCCAATCGACCAGCCCAACCGAACCCACACCCATTTTAGCCCAACCTACCCGAAGCCCAAACCCCATCTTTTATTACCTAAAAAACCTAACCCACTAAAACCTTTCACCCTCACCTCTTTCACCCTCCACCAAACCCGACCAGCCCCTATACCCTATTTCCCCAAAAACCGCCCACCATATCCGCGACCCACACCCCTCTGTCACCCATCACTGACACCACCAATCCCTCCCCGTCACTTCACCCATACCCTATCCCCCAAAATCCGCAACCTTCCCCCCTCAAATCCGCTTCCAAACCGTCACATTTTGCCCCTTTAATTATTGAATTCAAACTCGGTTTGGGGGGGGGGGGGGGGCAATCCATCTATAAAAACCCCCTTTGTTCTTCATTTAAGGGGTCTTTTTTTTTGGGTCAGGAAAGTCGAAAAGAAAAGGGGGTCGTTGAGGTCTGAAAAATAGTCCGAAAAAACTTCAAAAACGAAGGGAAAAATCAGGAAATAAAACTATTTTGTTCCTAATTTGGGTCGAAAATACTCATTTTTTTGTTTCATAAATTTTATCCGAAAATCCCCTTTTGAATACAAGTTTCAATCCAAAAATTTGCCTTTTTGTTCTTCACATTTCTAGTCGTTTTGAGTCAAAATCAATTCAGTCGATTAGGGTCGGGTCGGGTCTCCGGGTCAGGTCAGAACCTTAATCGGTTCTTTTTCGGGTCAAAAATCAGAATTCCGAAACCAAAAATCAGCATTCCAAAAAATAATTCTCTGAGGGATTCGGCGATTCGAAACGACGCCTCGGTTAGCTGCCCGGAGAAGGTCCGTAAACTCAAACTCCTCTTAGTCTCTTTTTTCATTTTCTGTGTTTGTGTGCTTTACTATTGATTTAGTTTAGCTATTCATGTTGTCGTGTTCTTAAATGTCTAAGTTATATTATGTATGATAGCCTGTTTGATTATGTTAAATGGTTTAGATATGTTTTGCTAGACTTCTGATTAATGCGTTGCATCATATTTTGATTAGTGAAATATGGTTGTGTTCTTAAATGTCTTAAGTATGATGTTTGGTAACTGATCTAAGCAACCTAGTTTACTAAGATATTGATTATTATATTTATTGTAATATGTTAAAACGTTGTTAACAACTTATTTTAAAGAACTGTGATATCGATTAGGCTAAATGCCTTGTGATATTTGCTTGTTTAGTGCACTTAATAAGCTAAGTATCCTATGTTGGGTATTTACTTAGGGCTTATGTGATGTGTATACTATCTTAATACTTGTTTAGTAAATATTATGATATAGGTCATTAAATAATATGTTTGTTTCTGCTTCAAGAATCATGTTCTGAAATAGTTAAGTTTTAAATGTGTGATTATAGTTTGGTTTTTGACATGTCTGAAATCTCTTGTTAAGTAGTGACAGAGTTTTAATCGCTTTCTAGACTTGGATACATGTTTGTTTGATCTATTCGCATGTCTTCTATGATTTAGGAATAGTATATGGTAGATCAATTTTGAATATTAACTAGTATGCCTATAAAACATGTATGGATGAGTTTAAGTTAGTAAATGTGAAGCTATGTGTACGCCTATGTTGGTCTGATATGAATGTTTGATTTTCCTCTCTTAATTGAATCTAAGCCTGCTCATTAAGTGCATACGATGGCACAATCTAAGCCTGCTCTAAGCCTGATCATATAGGATGGCTTGTGCTTTCCATTCTCTTATCTGATCTGGATATGTCTATAGCTTATTTATCCCTCCTCTATTTTGTTAATGCTGAATTTGTGATAATATACTTCAAAATATACAAGGTGTATATACTTTATATATACACCAGGTTTATATTAAGATTGTATATCCTTGTATATCATCAGATATATTAGTTATATTCTGAATATATCATGTATACTTTCCCTTATATGTTTAAGTGGATATCAAATGTGGGATTGAATATGTGTTAATTGGGCCCATTGTGCATCTGGGCCGATCTGCTTTTTTTTATATCTGAAAATTATGTTTTGGACCTGTTTTATACTTTTGCTCTCATACTTTTTGCATCCTAAGACCCATTACTTAATTGAATGTCTTTGGGTTGTTATTTGTTTGGGTTTGATAATCTATTCTCGGACTACTACAGTTAATACGAGCTGATATATATATATATATATATATATATATATATATATATGAACATGCTCCGTAAGATCCAGTCGAAAGAATAAGTGATGTGGCTCTTAGGAGTAGGTTTTGGCTTGGGAAAAACCTTTTTATTGATTTTGACGATTGGATCTCTCTATGAATGGAAAAGGTCCATTAAAAGGTATTTCGACAATAAATAAAGCGTATTCAATACTTCGGATGATAGTCTCATCCTAGAATTGATCTCGAAGAAGTGATTGCCCGCGAAAGCCGTAGCCTTCTCTGGAGACAGAGATCTTACTGCTACCTCCGAGTCTGACAATCAGCTCAATCCATTTTTCCATCTGATGATCTCAAAAGCTAGCCTGAGACCTAAAAAAGCAAAGTCGAAATCCATCCCTTTTTTTCCTTGACTAGTAGGGCTAATGAACCCACCTCCCGTAGAGGCGGGTCAATATCAATATCTATGGTTTAGCAATCAAAAGAACATTGGAACTAGGGAATCCAACTGCCATTTCGCTAGATACCAGAAAGATGGGGAGGAATTGATTGAGTGCGCTTTCCTTTCTCAATGGTACAGCTCCGGATGAAAGGGGAATAAGGGTATTAAGAAAAAGGGTCGTCGGGCTATTGCAGAGTGAAGGAAGGTGGGAAGGTGTCTTGTCTTGGCCCCTTTCTCGCGTAAAAGCGATCAGAATTCGAACACGCCGCGTTTTACTGGGAAGGATCGAACAAATGTGAAGCTTTTTCTACATCCATATGAATCTCTAACTAACTTACAACATAGGCCGGAAGTCAATTCGATCCTGAAATCCCGCTCTTTCGGCAAAATGGGTCTATACAATCAATTTGACCGGGACATTGCTGACCATAAGTGATCTGGCTTCACACCTCGCGGTGCTTACACCTCTCGCCGCTCCTACCAACGCTTACTTACAACTAAGCAAAAAAAAGGGTTCTAAGTAAGAAGCCCTTTGAATAAGTGGGAGAGGCAGGATTCGAACCTACGTAGAATAACTTCGACTCGTAGGAGGTGAGAAGGGCCCTTACTCCCGTGGAAAGGAGGATTCATTCGGATCGACATGAGGGTCCAACTCCATTGCATTGCCAGAGTTTTAGAAGGTTTATTAATTAAATAAGTGACCAGAGCACTCTTCCAGAGTTTTATTTCAATCTATCTAACCATTGGTAAGATCTAGACAAAATACGAGATACTTTTTTTTGAAAGAAGAAGTTAATGGTTGAGTGACAAATAAAAGTAGTAGATCATATTCGATGAAAGCAAAAAGGAATGATCACATTGGTTTACCCTAGTTTCTTTGGTAGTTTAACGCTTGAGTATCTGCTTGTAATTGTCATGCTCAAATGCCGAGCCCCATCCCAGCAGTAAGCTGAGCTACCTGAACCACTTTCCTAAAGTCTGCCTTCGCGACGAAAACTCCAAAACTAGTAAATAAAGGGTGCTTGTGTTGTGATCTCCCAAAGGTTCTACCTTTTCTTGTGCGTTCGGGAATGGGAATAAATAGAGTTTCTTCAATAATGGCTTGGTCGAAAGTCGTAAAAGGATTCATAAGTAGTTGTTAATGGAGTTGAGGTCTTTCACACGGGGACACTGGCTGATCCCGCCGACAGGAGCCTTTCTATTTATTTCCATTCCCGAACGCACAAGAAACGGCAATTGTGACCTCTCGGGAGAATCGATGACTGCATCAAAAATCCTCCTCTTTCGAGAAGCTTTTCATAGCCGTAGTCGTACTCAAGTACTTTCACGAGGGGAAAGACCCATTCTTTATAGCCGTTACAAAATCTCCCGAAGAGAAGTCTCTCCGATGGTAGCGTATATTACGCGCCCCCTTTTCGATGTCTGCCTGAGGACCTATGTTAATGTTTTGGAAAGGGGATGTTCCTTTCTTGAAAAGCTGGCTTTCTCTCTCGGTGGGAAGGCTCTTTCCTTTCCTCTCAGAGCTTGGAGGCGCTGAAGGATCCTATTAATAATTTAGCTGATGAGCAGGGAATCTCAGCAGGGGAGAAGGCTAGGATGTTGGCACTCGAATAGGAGATTAAGATGATAGTGGGGCGTGCGGCGGAAAGCAAAAAAGAAGTCGGTCCCGTCCCACGGGTTAGGTGCTTAGCTGAAGGTGGAAGCAAGGCAATTTGAATTAGTATCAAATGAGAAATATAAGTTTCCTATTTTCATAGGATCTTTCTTACTCCCATGCTTTCCCTTTATCATCCTACTTTAACTTCCCTAGCTCCAACTTAGCAGAAGGGGCACTGGCCTGCTACTGCTTCGGATGGATAATACGATCATTTTCGTTACCGAGATATCTTTTTTTTTCATTGTTCCCAGGGATTTTTTGGGGAATCTGCTCTCATGGCTCCTCTCCTTCCACTTCAAGTTCGGGGAGCTCCGGCAGGGGAACTTGAGTCTCAGCAGAACCTTCCCTTTTCTTCTCTCTCCTTTCCCTCATCTCCCGGGCCTCAACCGAATTTCCCATGGTGCGGTCAGCTATGATATACTCAACTTCTTCTTTAGTAGGGAAAGATAAAATATCATCACGTGAACATAACATGTAATGTTGTTACGAATGTAACTCCCGAAGGGTTCCAGAAGAAATGAAACAAAAGATATGGTAGAGCTAGGACAGTTATTGGACCATATCCATTACTGACCCCATATTCACTTACATCTTACGAGTTTGCGTCCATCCCTGGTCGGGTACAGTTTCCTTTCGATTTCTCCTTTGTAGCCGTTACCCGAATTCGCGCAAGTGTGTCCACACCCCTCAAACATAAATACATATATTCTATATATATTTATATTTCCTTTCCCGAAAGACTAGAAGAAAGGATGGTTCTAAAGTAGGTGTCAAGCTGAGAAAAGGCGGTTTCTTCTTCCACGAAGATTCAGACAAAACCGAGCTTGGCCCAATAATCTTGGACAAAACAAAAATAGAAGCTGTCCTGGAAGAAGATCGGGATCTTTACAAAGGGCTTTATAACATATTACCTTTCATGAATCATTTATTTACAATTTCTTATGTATATTTTCACGTTCCGTCGACTAATCCTTTTCTTTTCTTTCATTTTACATGAAATGCATTGGGAGCAACGAAGAGTCTCGTTATAAGACTCATCATGACTATTGTTAAAACGAAGACCGCATCCACGTTTCATTGCATTCTCCGGCACTCGGGACTTTTAAACAATTAGGGCGGGATGACATTGCCATCCGCCCTAGTCACTGCTTTTAATTCTTTAAATACCACCTCTTTTTATTTTTCGTGTTGTAACTTAATTATTCGATTTTGTGCGATCATATGAATGCTTAGAATAATTAGTCTTTGAACGAATAGATTAATAGGGTAGTTTAAAATTGGAAATCCATCTCTAGTTTATTTATTTTAGGCTCGGGTTGTTTAAAATCGAAAATTTGCCGCTAGTTTATTTATTTTAGGCTCGTTATGCATGTTTAAAACTTTCAAAATAATTTGGTCATATTTTATTCACATTATTAATCATACAAACAAGGTTTTGTTTTTCATACGATTTGCGATTAAAAATAACTTCCATATAAATAACTTTTTCGCATTATAAATAATGTGTTTTTCTCCTTACTAACAATTGCCAAAAAAACAGGTATTTTATGGACAATGCCAAACAAATGCATATTTTTATCCAAAAATAAACTTTACATGTATTTTATAAATAATGTCATACAAATGCATACTTTACTAACGAATCATACCCGGCTTGATTTCCACAAGTTCCCTCGTGTATCTCCCCCATTACGTACTTGGCCTCTGTTGGCCCTAAGCATTTGGCCAAGGGCCCAAGGTAGGATCTTATGTACAGCTCTCCCTCATGCATGCAATACTTGGCCGCTTTGGTTCTCAACGCCCGAGCTTCCTTACTATCTTCTGAGAGAGACCATGTCTACAACTAATTGATAATATCATTTCTCCAGTACTAAGTGAGGTTGATAGAATTTACCTCGTACAAGCCAGAGTTTAGAACGGAGCATAGGAGGTGGACTATGGACTCCGACTCTCCCTTAGTTAACCCAGATGACGAGCCTAGGTCGGCTAAGGCATTAGCTTCGAAGTTCATCTCTCGCGGGATTTGCACCACCTTCGACTTTCAAAATCGAGAAAATAGAGTTGTGGCCCTACTTAAGCCCCAAAGCATTTCGTCGATTACTACAACCTTCTTCGTCGCTGGGTGCTTAGGTACTTCTCCGAGACAATTCATTCAGCAGTTGGATTGTGGGTATAACATGACAATTGTTTTCTCTAGAAGAAAGGCCTTGGTTTTGCTTGTTTAATTGATGGTAATGTCGGAGCCTCTTCCTAGCCCACATCAAGGCGAGGCACTTCTTTTCCAAGGTCGAATATGAAGACTCTTAGTCAGTCAGCTTCTTTCTCATGTAGTAATCTTTCCTTTCTTCCCCTTTCATCATGCTGGCCTAAGACGCATCTCATGGAGTTTTCCGTGATCGAGAGGTATAGCAAAAGGGGTCTTCCCAACATAAAAGTAGCTTGAACCGTGATTCCACAATATTTAGCTATTGCCGATCCCCAAGACGCATTTGGTTGATGTTCACACCTCATCCACCGTCTGCACTTACTACATTCACTCCTTAAAATTGAAACATGAATTTTAACCTCTTGATCTACTGTACTGTAGTTAGCCTCACGATGTGCCTAATTGGCGAGTCCGTCATCTCTACGACTTTCCCGAACTTGTTCTTCCTGACCCGATTCAACGCCAAAAAATGGCTTGTCCCTACCAAAAAGTATTCATATTTCCTGAAGAAAACATTTGTTTTTTTATCTCTAAGATATTTCATAAAACTCTATATGAATCCCTTACATGACAGGTTCTTCTCCTTCGCGAGATAAGGCACATTCCATTCTGCCATAACCACGGTTTAAAACTCGATCCAGCTCTCAAACTATATAAAAAAACAATCTACTTAGGATAGGAGTAGATCTCCACCAAACAAAGAAAAAGAAGAAACACACTACAAAGCTTCTACAGACACTTATTTAAACTTTCTAAAACTTAAAAAAGTCAACATACTCTTCTATTCTACTCTCTATGGTAATTCAAAGCTATGCGGGCGACCCGCGCAGTTAGTTCCATTGGTTCACGAGCAACATTGATTGTCATAAGGGAGTTCACATCGTAATAGCCTAAATTTTCACCATAGGGCTTATAGATATCGACATGTCAAGTGGTTGAATTCCCTTCTCCTTCCACTTCAGGTTCGGAGAGCTCCGGCAGGGGGACTTAGTCTCAGCAGACCTACATTCGGTTGTCTTTGGCCTCGTATTTTCCTAATAACTGATTGACAATCAGTTGTGAGTCGCTTTTGAGCTCAATATTTTTGATGTTGTGTCCCCGAGCCAATTCCAAACCTACAATTGCGGCCTCATACTCGGCCTAATTATTAGTCAAAGAAACATATTTAATGGCTTGTCTGATTGTGGCTCCTGAGAGGGCGACAAGGACAATCCCCAGCCCGATGCCTTTGATAGTCGTGGCCCCATCTCTATACAGGACCCATTCCCCGGATGCGGCTTCGGTTTCCCGAACTGCTCCCATATGAGCCTGAGACATTATGGCCAGATTATAATAAGGCCACGAAGTCGGCTAAGGCTTGAGACTTAATAGCGGTCCGATGTCGATAGGTGATATCATACCCGCAGATTTTGATCGACTAACTTGACAGCCTGCCCGAGAGTTCTGATTTGTGTAATATATTTCTCAAAAGGAAAGTGGTGACCAGTGCCAAAGCCAGTTTCTCAAGGTGAGGGTATCAAGATTCGGCCTCTGTTAAGGCCTTACTGGTTTAATAAACCGGAGATTGCAAACTATTTTCCTCCCGAACAAGCACAACACTTACAGCGATTTCGGATACAGTGAGGTAAATCAACAGTGGTTCCCCTACATCCGGTTTTGCAAGCAGGGGAGGGTTTGTCAGGTATTTCTTCAAGTCCTTTAGTGCTTGCTAGCATTCCAGGGTCTAGTGGAAGTGTTTATTTTCTTCAACAGGCTAAAGAATTTCTAACATCGCTCGGATGACCTGAATATGAACCTTTCCAAGACTATTATTATCCCGGTCAATCATTGCACCTCACGAGCACTATTGAGCACCTCTGGTATTTGCTCTAATGCTTGGATATGATCTGGGTTGGCTTTAATGCCCCTTTTGGACACCACAAAGCCCAAAAACCTTTTGGAGCCTACTCCGAAAGCGCACCTTTCGAAATTCAGCTTGAGGTTGTACTCCAAAAAGATCTCAAACACTTCCTGCAAATGTCTAACATGTTCCTCTGTTTCTAGGGACTTAACAATTATGTCATCTAAGTAAATCTCCACACTCCGACCCAACTGATGGCGGAACATCCGGTGGGTCAGTTGGTGGAAAGTGGTCCCTACATTTTTCAAGCCGAATGGCATGACAGTATAACAATAAGTTCTCTGCTCCGTTATGAATAACGTATTTTCCTGGTTCGATGGGTACAGTCGTTTCTGGTCAAACTCTATGGATATATCCAGGAAGTTGAGCATTTCACGCCCAGCCACCGCATTGACAACACGATCTAGGCGAGGCATAGGGTATGATCTCCTCAGGCAGGCTTTGTTGAAGTCCTTCAAATCTAAAACCATTTGAAAAGTTTCATGTTTCTTAGGAAGTACCACCACATTTTCCAGCCAGTTTGGGTATTTTACCTCTCGGACTGCTCCTAACTGGATGAGTCAGGCTACTTCTTCTTTGATGAATTGGCTTCATTCTACTGACATCGAATGTCGTTTATTCTTAATGGGCTGACAGTTCGGGTCCATGTTTAACTTGTGGAGGGCCAATTCTGGGGGCACACTTGATATTTCTAATATCGACCAAGTGAAGCTACTAATATTGTTATTCAAAAATGCAATCAAATTTTTCCTGAACCCGGGATTTAGGTCTGAGCCCAAGTATACCTGCTCCCCAAGCCTATCCGGTCGACAAGAGGTAAGCTCGAGATCTTCTTTTGTGAATCTTCCCACATCCGACTCTTCTGGTGCCACGAAGCCTCGAGGTATCTGATTTACCTGATCCTCCGAGCAAAAGGCTCCCACTAGTTCCTGCTTTGGTTTGACTTAGGGGTTGCCCCCAGAATCAGGTTTTTGTGATTGTTAGTTGTCGTTTCTGATTGAGTCATCTTGCCTGTCGACCAAAATGATTTCTACCGGGTCGGTTTTCAACGCCTTCCTTTAACGCAGCCACTCCCCGGGGCATCAGGAATTTCATCACCTGATGGAAGGTAGACGAGACTGCTCTTATGGCTTGCAACCATGGCCTCCCAATTACCATATTATAAGTCATTTCTCCCTCAAGGACATCGAATAAAGTTTTCATCGACACTCCTTGCACGTGTGTTTCCAGCTAGATCCACCCACGGGTTGTTTTATTACACATATTGAAATCGGTCAACACTTTCACTACCGGAGTCATTGCCTAGTTAGCTGCATCTCCTTAATCACACAGAGTTGCACAATATTTACGATGCTACCTAGGTCAACAAGTGCAAGCCTAATACTAAATTAAAATATTTGGATAGAAATTACCAGAGCATCGGCTTACGGGCTCTCGATGCTTTCTCTTTCCACTTTGTTGAAGATGATAGGGTCTTAAAGTCCATCCCTTATCCTTTTTCTGGATGAGGACAACCCATCGTGCTGTTGCATCTGAGATACTGCTCTCGCTATTATTCCTTCGACAATCATGTTGATCGTTCCCTGCTGAGTCAGGCATTCCCACGGAGTCCCAATCTCTTTTTTCCTTGCGTACTTAGACCAGCTACTAAAGAACTCCTTCAAATTCCCCCTTCTCAGCAGATCTGCTACTTCGTACCTTAAGTCCTTGCAATCCTCCGTTGAATGACCCAGGATTCTGTGGAATTCACACCAAAGCTCTATGTTCGTGCGTCGCTTATTTGGGTTGGAATGAACTGCTATAGGGAACCAGACTTCTTTCATATTTTTCATAGCCATGACAAGATCTACGACTTCTATATTAAAGTTGTATGAGGCCACACTCAGTAGCCTTGAGTCATTCGTGGACTTCTTCAGTGGCGCTTCTCCTTATCTTCTGGGCTGACCTTGATCATACCATGGTTTATTCGATCTACCTTCATGCCTAGGGGACGGTCAAGCTGAATATTACGAGATCTCCCTTGTTGTCTCCCTCTAATTCTGACCCCGTGATCAGCCTCTATCCTCATTTTGATAGTGTATCTGTTGTTTACTTCGTTCTTGGACTTGGCCGGGAACTCCTTTAAGCTTTTTTTAATTTTCTTGATGCGTCCGAACTATCGACGTTCAGGCCATCAGTGAATGTTGCGGCAGCCTAATCTTCAGAGATTGCGGCAGTAGCATCATTTCCCGTTAGAAGCTCCCTACAAAGTTACGAAGTAACTCATCTTTCCTTTTCTTTATGGTGAATATATCCTTCTGGTGGGTTTCGATCCTCCGGGCTCCAGCATAGGCCTTAACGAATGCATCTGCAAGAGCAACAAAATAATCAATATAATTATAAGGTAAGAGAGTATACTAAGAGTGTGCTCCATTTGTGAGCGTTTGGCTGAACTTTTTCAGCATAACATATTCGATTTGGTGTTGCTGCAGGTCATTCCGATGATCGCGGCCTTGAAAGTCATGATGTGTTCGTTCGGGTCTGTCGTGCCGTCATACCAGGTATGTCGGGCATTTGGAACTTCTTTGAGATGGGCTTCGAAGTCGTTTCTTCCTTGTGGGATATCTTCTCATACTTTTTCGCCCCAACCCTCTTTAGTATCAGGGTCCCCTAGTATCTGGCTCATCCGCTCATAGAGCTCTTTTCTATCACTGCGAGTCTCTCTAGGTCCATCTCTAGCACTGCAGGTTTTGTTCTTGCATTTGTTGCGGATACATCTGGCGTTCCCGTGTCTTCGCGTCATCTACCGAACGTTTATCTGGCGTTGTCTCGGATAAGGAGTTCAAAAACTTCTCCATGTGTTCCATTATGGCGTTGTTTGCTGCCAAGGTTGCGGCTAGTGCGGCTTCTGAGGGCATGCCCTCTTCTGTGAACATCCCCTCCACCTTGGAGTATGGGCGTCTTTTTCTTTTCTTAGGCCGCTCCTTGAGTCGTGCCTCATGGCTTTACGTTGGATAAACGTCTTTATCTATAGATTCATTAACTTTCAGAGAGGTTGTTGTTTCCTCCGATTTCGTCTTTGATGTTTCGGCCTAGTTTGTCAGGTCCTGATGCTTGGTGGGCACCTGTTTCTCCCCAAGTTCCTTCGATCCGTGAGTCATGCTCTCTTCACTTGACATGTTTTTAGTGCAACATTTTTTGTTTAGGATTTTTTCAAGAAGATCAACTACAGATCGAGACAACTCCACAACTGTCTATCCCCACAGACGGCGCCAAAAAATTTTCAGTGAAAATTATTCTAACCAAAAATACGGTTAGATATTTGTATTCAAGGGTTTAAAGACAAGTAGATCGTATACGATCCGGAGACCCTCTTAAACTAGTCCGGAGTTGCCGACTAAGTTACGAGTATGCAAGATTAACGTGTAAGTAAAATGCGATAATAAGCAAGTAAAATGAATAAAATGTGTTGGATCTAACAATGAGCTATGAATCAAACAAGAGCCGAAGAAGAGAATGATGTATTAGCTTGAGAGGGATCTGGTTTACAAATGTGAGCTTAGAGAGAATACAATGTGTCTTCCTTCTCTTCTAAGTCTTGTATATATAGGACAAAACTTTGACTATTATGATCCAAGAAAGTTGTGGCGATGTGAGCAGACTGACATCACCGTGCCCACGCGCGTCGCGACACCCTAATCTACGAAGGCTGATGTGACGGAAGTTGTTGGGAGTGGAGGATAGCTGTGAAGATCCTTTGGAGCCGTTGAGGTCTCCGGAACTATCAATCTTCTTGGATACGCTAAACGCCCCCGGATGCATTTCTACCCAATACACAAGGTCGGTGCTGCATCAAATTGGCCATCGTTGGGCTTGCAAAATATTTCTTCATCTGCACTGCACCGGCAGCAATAAATAAAAGGCCTTGAGAGAAACATTGTAAAACGCGTACATGGATGACACCATTCTTCTTCTTTTTCTCCTCACTAGATCGGCCCCTACTTGCAGATTAAATACGACTCAACCAAACAAAGTTCTAATAATTTATTTTTAACTTTTTTTTTGTTTTATCTGTTATAATCATATAAATATCTAAAATTTATATTAAACCATAAATTTAGAAAACTTTCATATTAATAAATTTTGTGTTCAGTAAAAAAAAAGACCGAGTGATTTTTAACATTTTTTGAAATTGTAGGCAACTCCTCAAGTATGGATTGAAGTCTAACATTGTGTTTTGCATATGTCATTCTTTGGGAAATGCGGAAAAGTTTTTTGTCGCATTTCTTCAGGACTTATTTTATGAAAATGCTATATGTAGATGTATTGCCAAGGAGATTGAATGAGCCTTTCATGTGTTATTTCTCCTTATGCGGTGATTACTTTAATCTCAAAGTAAGAAACAACAAACAAAAGGCTTCGATTTTCTTAAATTTGGTTCTTGGCATTAAAAAAAAAAGAAAAAAAAAGGAGAAAGGAATAAAAAAAAATTACTTAAAGATAAATATTGGACAGTCCATTAACAACTTCACTTAAATTAAGGCGCAGTCCGCGGGAATACATTATTCAGTTAAGTATAGTAATTATATATGACTATTCAGTTATCTAATTCATACAAAAAAAAATATTCCGATACACTTAGATTCCGTTATGCCGCGAAATTTGGAGAAGAATCGAACTATCAGAATCTATTATACCATTTATGTCGGCGCCGTATGAGCCCGACCGGCCCGGCACGGTCCAAAACGGCACGACCGTTCTAATTCATACAGAATGGACAAATTTAGCTCCAAACATCGTCAATTGTATGTAATTAATTTCCGAAGTTTCTCACACAAAAATTTCCTATCTATTTACTATATCAAGAACCAACAAACTAAAATGATAGCTATACTATTCACAATTTTTTGTAATATTCAAGAACTCAACTACGGAGTTGCTCTAGTGATCTCCATCTCTCTTTCTAGTGACCCGAATATAGAGATAAACAGTAGCAAAAATGGCAGTAACAAGTCCACCAATAATAACTCCTCCACCAGCAACCGACTTATCTGAATGATGATGCTCTCTTTCAATACTCTCTGGAGCTTCTCCAATGGAGGGTCCTTTTTCAACTTCATTTTCACCTGGCGGATCTGCTATGCTACTCTCACTTGTTATTGACAACAAGGCTCTATGGACCATCATCTTTCTTGGGTATGCAAGTGATGTTGTAGTTGTAAATTCCTCTGCCCCTGCTTGAAGTGCCAAGATTCCTAGTAGCACAAAGTAAGAAAACACAAATCTAAATCGACCCATTATTTGAAAGTGGAAATCTTTAGAAAAAGCAAAGTGAATCTTGAATGATACTATGAGAATATTTTGCTCAGAAAGTCTGGAAGTATATGTGTGAGCTCTAAATTTGGGTTGTGAGTGATGTTGGGTATAAATAGAAGTTGTGAAAGTGTGAAAACTATTACAAACTCCTTCTCCATTTATTTAAGCATATTTTGCTTTTCGAGAATTAATTTAACTAAATTTATTAAATTAAATTAGATTAAAATTTATATATTTGAAAATTATATGAAAAATACTATAAATTACAATATTTTTCATATCAATTTGATTAAAAAAATCTTAAAATATTAATTAAAATTCATATAATTTGAATCTCAAAAAATAAAAAATACCACATAAATTAAGATAGAGAGTAATATAAAAAAATAAAGAACGAAAAATATTTGAAGGTTGAGAGGCCTTTACTGGATGAGAAGACACGTTGGCTGAGGGGGTCCAGCTGGCACTTTTTACGCCTGTGTTTTAAAATATTTATCTTATTTTTTATTTTAGTCGGTTTAAAAATGATATTTTTTTACTTTATAATTCTTTTTAGTTTTAACTTTTTACATGATACGTTTAAGATCACAAGATTAAAAAATATTTTAATATATCGTATATGTCTTTAGTTAACAATCATAAAATTTAAAAATCTTCTTTATTTTTTAAAATTTTATTAGCGGTCAAAATCAGATAAAAAATAAGAAACTAAAGGAATAACATAAAGATGGGACCCAGTTATTCCCAACAGAATTGGGGACACAGCTTTCTTGGTCATACTAATGGGAAATGTGAAGCTTTTAATTTAACACGTAAAATTATGGAGGGGGAGTGGGTAAGGAGAGTGATATCAAACGCAAACAGAGAGAGAACAGCTGGAAAAATAATGGAACTAACGGAAACTGAACTGGAGTTAATTTCATGCCGCTCACTCTTCTAGATTGTTCTCTAGTTTTGTCACAAGACCCAACTAAATGCGACCGAATTTCCCGTGAGCAAAAATAGCTCTGACTACATGAGTTTGTGAAGGGAAAGTTTCGAAGGCGAAACTCCCCATTTGTATTAGAGGTTCATTGGCCAGGTGGATGTAAATCGAGGGATATGTGCGAGTGGTAGTCCTGCAAGGGAGAGGACCAACGGAACACGAACTCAGCAACAGCCCTTGTAATATTTCAGCAAAGACTTTCACCACACGAATTCGAAACCCGCGATGTCGGAGTGGTTGTACCCCAATCACCTTGCCACTTACCAACTCACTTGTGCCCCTGGGGGCTCTGACTACATGAGCTTACCATTAGGGGTGACGTATATCGGTTCCGTTCAGTTTTATATCCGAAAAATATGAACCGAATAAAAATTAGTTTTAAAAAAAAAATTGAATACAACTTTTTTTAAAAAAAAACCGATATGTTCGGTTTATATGCCGAACGTATCGGATTATATCGGTTTTTCTAGTGGGCCGGGTCGGGTCGGTCGGGGAATTTTTTAATTTTTTTTTAAAATTGAATTTTCAAGACTAAAATTGACATTCACACCTACACTATCATGAAATTTTGACGTTGAAATCTATTGTGTATCGTGAGATGTTTACTAAAGAAAAAAGAAAATTAGAAATCGATTTGGGGGAAAACACAAATTGAGGCGGTTTGACCGGCCCCGTCTCGAAAATACGCAAAATGAATTTTTTTTGGGTAAAACGGACATCCGAGCGCATAGTTATGACCATTTAAAGTTTTATCAATTTACAACTACTTTTTCTCCCTACATTTTATGTCAATGCTTCCGTGATATGTTAATCAAGTTCATGCCGCATGCGACTTCCATAAAAGTTTCATAGATTAGCTTCAATTGCTATGATTCAAGAAATAGTAGTAACTTATATCTATATATATATATATATATATATATATATATATATATATATATATCTATATATATATATTTAATTCAGTTTTTCAGTTCGTATCCAAAATTTAAAAAACCGAACCGAATCACTAAATCCTGATTCGGTTTGGTTTTTCAAAAAAATGGTTTTTTTTTAAAAAAAAATTCGAGAAAAAACAGAATCAAATTTTGATTCGGTTCTCCAGGTTTTTTTTGGTTCTCCAGGTTTTTTGCCACCCCTACTTACAATAACTGATTAAGTTAGAGTTGATTATAAATGAATTCTTGCTATCAACATGATTTAAATTCAGTTCAGTCTAATATCATACTCAATACCTCCCAATTCATATGAGGTAGTTTGATTGAATATGAAATTTAATAAAATAAAATACTTCTTCCATCTCAATTTAAGTATTTTAATTTGATTTGACACGAAGTATAAGAAATAAAAGAGATTTTTAAATTTTATGATCTTAAATTAATGATGTGTGATGTCTTTTAAATCTTGTGATCTTAAACTTGATTTGGAATTGGAAATTACTAAATATATAAAGAAACATTATTTTTGGGACATACCAAAAAAAAAAAATAAGACACTTAAATTGGAACGAATGAGTACTATTTTTGAATTTTGTGATCTAAAACACTCCCTTAGCTAAATCCAATAAACTTTCTAAATCCTAAAATAAGTCTTCATATTGAAATCTTAAACCAAATCTTCATATTGAGTATAAAATCATGGTAATTTTAGAAGAATATGATCAATTTTTTCTTGAAATTTTAAAACACCACTTATTTTGAAATAAAATAAAAAATTCAAAACATCACTTATTATAGAACGGAGGAAGTACACTACATCCTAGAGCGTATATAAAGAATATTTTACATATCCACACTAATTTGATATACTCCAACAAATTACTCCCTTTCTCTTCTATATTACCAATGCACATCTACATGCATTAACCTTTAATAGCGGCCATCAACGAATAAAACTAAAACTCTTTAAGATATTCATTACTGCTTCTGTCCAAATTAACCGTCATGTTTTATTTCTTTAGAGTTAAATTATGCTAATTTTGACCAATATTTTAAAATAAATTTTTCATCATATTGACATAAGAAAAATTAGAATTTGTAGTACTTTTCATATAGTTTTTGAATAAATTTTAGTTTTTAAAATATTTTGATGATCTAATACAATTAATCTTCATAAATTAGTGAAATTGACAATTGAAAAGCGAAGACAAATAATTTAAAACAGAGGGAGTATAAATAAACCGTGTTGGCAATTTTAAGAAAGTACCTTTTTTGTGTCCAGCTTTAATAAAGAACTTGCGTATATTTAATTTCCTCAAGTCAATCAGTGGGGAAATTCTGGTAATTTGAGTCTTGAGAGCAAATGTTAGTAGAAAGATTCCAAAAAAGCACAGTAACTTCAAGTTGGATGGTTTTATCTTATTGATTGATACACAACAACGCGGGATTCAACGAAATTATAAAAGAACTTTTCACACAATAAAGTACTACATCATCTTGCTGTCGTTCTTTATTTTTATGACTCAACAAGTTGCTGTTGAAACAAAAAATAATGTTACTGCTCCTAATGCTTGTTGGACAAAATTTAAATATGGGGAAATGTCAAAATGTACTCCCAACGTTTGCTTCTTGTTTAATACTACTATATGTAATCTTTTTACCTTTCGACTTTCTATTGGTATCTTTTGTTTCAAATATATTTATCTCACGAACCATATATTGGTGTGATTTGGTGGAAGCGACATAGGTCCATAGTTTAGACCTTTTTTCAATTGTTCAAGGATATATTTGAACTTTTCTAATTATTTAAGAGCATTTTCAAATTATTGAAGGTATATGTAAACTAACTTAATAGTTTAGGAGTGGATTTGAATCTCTTGTTTGTTTACGTCGAATATGTCAGAGTCAAGCTCGATAGCTGTTAGATGGAGGGCAAATATCCGATGAAATTAATGATGCAGGACTCAGGACTTTCGTGGATCGAAATATAAATAGAAGGAAAATTATATGTAATACACATTAAATATTTTAGGGGTTTGAACGTGTTTCCTTTAAAATATGAAAAATAGTCCAAAAAAATGAAAATGAAGTAGGTAAGATTGCTGCAATAAGGAAAGCAGCATGGTTGGGCTGAAGGGGACAAGACGATATTATTAGCAACCAATAATACAATGCAAAGAGTCCCGGGGCACAGGCGAGTTGGTAAGTGGCAAGGTACTTGGGGTACAACCACTCGACGTCGCGGGTTCGATTCCGTGTAGTGACAGTCTTTACTAAATATTGCAAGGGATGTTGCTGGGTTCGTGTTCCGTTGGTCCTCTCCCTTGCAGGGCTGCCACTCACGCATATCCCTCGATTTACATCCCACCTGGCCAAGAGGCCTCTGGTACAGATGGAGGGTTTCGCCTTCGGGACTTTCCCCTTCACAAAATAATACAATGCAAAGATAATTAATGGCATTGGATTTTTGTGCATACGCCTAACATATATATGTGGGACCCCGTTCTAATTTGTGATGCACCAATCATCTACGATGAAAAGAGAATAATCTCTTAATTATTTTCATTAATGAAAAGATATATAAACATGATATACAATATCTAATTATGAAAATTAAATCTATTTTTTTCTAATACAATATTACAACTATTCCTAATACAAGAGTACTACCATAATTATATAACTTTCAAGACTCTACTAATTATGGTAAGAAATATACAAATTATACATATGAGACAGTGTATATGGTAGTCTTTCACACCCCCGCAGTCATAGCGGGCGGTTGTCGTACGTTGAGACTGTCCCTAAAATTTTCAAACAGAATTTAAGGAATACCCTTAGTAAAGATGTCAGCAATTTAGTACCGTGAAGGGACATGCAACACACGTACTTGTCCACGAGCTACCTTTTCGCGAACAAAGTGAATATCCAACTCGATATGTTTAGTGCTCTAATGTTGGACTAGATTCGCAGAGAGATAGACCGCACTAACATTAACGCAGTTGACCAAGGTAGCTTTATGAATAGGAAAGTGAAGTTCTAATAGGAGATTACGCAGCCAACAGGATTCAGACACCACATTAGCTACCCCTCGATATTCGGCCTCCGCACTGGATCGTGATAAAGTACTCTGGCCTTTAGCCGACCAAGAGACCAAGTTATCACCAAGAAACATACAATAACCATATATCGAACGTCTGGTATCTGGACATCCACCCCAATCAACATCTGTATAAGAAACGAGAGTAGATATGGAGGATAGATATAAGTGCAAACCATAATCAAGAGTACCTTGTATGTAACACACAATGTGTTTAAGAGTGTGCATGTGCTCGTCCCTCGTATCATGCATATATAAACATACATGCTGCACTGCATAAGTAATATCGGACCTCGTGAAAGTAAGATACTGAAGAGCCCCTGCAAGACTGCGATAGTGGAAATGATCCTCGTAAGATGTGCTAGAATTAGCACTCAGCTTCGGTTTGGTGTCCATCGAAGTAGGAGAGGATTTACAGGATGACATGTCAGCCCGTTCAATAATCTCAGCCGCATACTTTCTCTGGGATAGAAATAGACCACATGCATGACGAGTTACAACTATACCCAAAAAATAACTCAAAGGCCCCAAGTCTTTCATAGCAAATTCGAAACTAAGAAGAGACATGATAGACTTGCACAGTTTATCAGAAGATGCAATCAATACAATATCATCCACATATAACAGGATGTATGCCAGAGAAGTACCACGACGATAGATGAATATAGAAATGATCAGAACTACTGTGAGAAAACCCGATAGTAGACACATAATCGACAAACCTTTTATATCAAGCCCGATGAGCCTGTTTAAGCCCATACAAAGACTTCTTTAGCAAACAGACATGGTTAGGATAATCCGGATCCCTGAAATCGAAGGGTTGATGCATGTATATTATCTCCTTGAGATCACCGTGTAAGAAAGTATTTTTCACATCCAGCTGATAAATGGGCCATGCTTTTTATAGAGCCAGACTGAGAACAGTGCGAGTGGTTGCCGGTTCGACCACCGGACTAAATGTCTCTCCATAATGCACGCCAACCTGTTAAGTTTTGCCATCACCTACAAGACGGGCCTTATGCCTCTCAATACAACCATCAGATTTTTCTTTATGAGTAAAAATCCACATAGAACGAATAACATTGACACCAGGCGGACAGGGCACCAACTCCCACGTCTTATTTTCAATAAGAGCATTATATTCATTATCCATGGCCATTTTCCTATTTGGGTCAAGAAGGCAGACATTGGGTTACGTGGTAATGGTGATTTAGTGACATTAGAATTAAGATTAAAATGTTGTTTTAGTTTAAAAATACCTCATTGGCTATGAGTAATGGGCCCTTGACTCGGAATAGAAGTGGACTGGACTTGGCATGGTGTCGGGTCATCTCAGGACTGGCCAGCAGGCAGTGGGCCTACTGGCCGTAGGGCTGGACCGACAGACTAAAAAATTGAGCCGGCAGGCAGTGGGCCTGCTGACCGACGAACCGGACTGAAGGAGTACTCAACCGAAGGTGTGGAAACTGAGCTAGCAGGCAGCAGGCCTGCTGGCTGAGACGTTGGACTGAGAGGGACATTTAATGGGCCAGCAGGCAGTGGGCCTGCTGGCAGAACTGGGTCACGGGAATGCTGGGCCAAATGGTGGATGGTATACGGTGATAGTCCATCATCCAAAAAATTATAAGAATTACACAATTTAGCAAACGAAAAATGGGTTTCATAAAAAATGACATGGCGACTAATTATGATTTTATTCGAGGATAAATTAAAACATTTGTACCACGATGATTAGACGGATAACCCAAAAACACATAAGCGGTAGAACGGGCTTGAAGTTTATTAATTGTAGTGGATGGGAAGAGAGGATAGCACAAACCTCAAACACCCTAAGACGAGAATACGAATGATCTTTATGATAAAGAAATTTTAGTGGAGATTTGTATGCTAATCCTTTGCTAGGGAGTATGTTAAGGAGGTAAGTAGTCATTTGTAATGCATGATGCCAAAAGGAGGGTGGTAATAAAGCATGGGCTTGTAAAGTCCGAATAATATTATTAATGGTACGAATTTTTCTTTCGGCTTTTCCATTTGTGAGGACGTATGAGGACAAGAAAACCTAAAAGATATGTCATTAACATTACAAAATTCCCGAAATGGTCCATTATTAAATTTCTTTCCATTATCACATTGAATGATTTTAATTTTCCGTTCAAATTGGGTACGGATGAATGCTCTAAACGATAGAAACGTGGAATATACTTGAGACTTCTTAGACAACGGAAAAGTCCACAAAAAATTAGAATAATCATCCAAAAATAACACATAATAACGATGACCCAAAGAGCTCAAAATGGGAGATGTCCATAAATCACTATGAATAATATCAAATAGAATCAAAGTACTAGAATTAGAAGCAACAAATGGTAATTTAGCATGTTATCCAAGCGGACAAGAAGGAAAAATATTTGTACTATGCGTACTATTACACTCAATAAAATTATTATTTTTAAGAGATGAAATAATAGACGTCCCCAGATGACCCAAACGTGCATGCCATAAGGAAGGTGCTAAGACGACAAACGTTGACATTGTGACTTGGCTAATAGTGGTGACGATGGAAGTGGTGATGGGATAAAGCTCGGCCGACTATCACATCGCATTAGAGGTATCCCCGTCGAAAAATCCCTCACAGAAAATCCAAAAGGATCAAAGTCAACAGAAACCAAATTATCAGTTGTAAATTTGTGAACAGACACCAAATTTTTAATTAAGTGAGGGGCATAAAGGACATTTTTCAAGGCGAGAGGTGGGTTCGGGGGAGATAAATTTGTGTGACCATAACTACGAATTGGAATTAAATGACCATTACAAAAATTATGCCACGATTTTTGCTCAAATTGAAATAACATGAGAGATTACCTGGTGCGGACGTCATGTAAGAAGTAGCACCGGTGTCCATGTAACAATTTGCATCCGGGAGATATAATCCAAGTATACGCATCGCGGCCTCGATATCCTTGTGTGTCGGGGCTGCCGCTGCTGGGACGGAAGCAGCGAAGGCCTACTAAGGCCGAGGCCCAAGAAAGCCTGTCTACTGCCAGTGAACAGTTCCTTGCCTAGTTGTGTTATGTCGCTGCGTGCCAGAATTGGGCCTGGCCCAATTGGTTGAGGGAAATGGGCAAGGCGGCATGTGCCACTACCTGTTGGCCCAAGGCCACTGCCCAGCGGCCCAAGCCTGCTGCCACGGTTTAGTGGCCCGTCCCCTATTGGTCGCCACTACCTGTCGGTCTGCCACCCTTACCGCCGCCACGTCCTCCACCGTGATTTTTACCATGGTTTTGACCCTTTTTGCCACCCCGTTGTTACGGTTTTGACCCGACTACTACGTGGCCACCATCATGGAGGAATTGGCTCCGTGTACCCGCTTTTTTAGCCAAACCTACTTCTTCTAACGTGAGCATGGAATGTGCCAGGTAGAACAGTGGGAGAGGATTGCTTTGACGAATAAGAGTGTCAACCCCATTATACGCCTCGGAGAAGCCTGCAACCATATGAAGAATGAGAAAATCATTCGTAACGGGCGCGCCAATGTTTTTGAGTTGATCCGACAACTCCTTGAGCCGACGACAATAGGCGGATGCATTCGGAAAATCCTCCATATTTATATGGGAGAATTCCTGCTCAAGGGTCACAACACGAGATTTCTTGTTATCTTGGAATACATCACGCAATCTATTCCAAGCTTTCATTGCCGTGGTGTCCGATTCGATAATCATCTGTAAGAGGTCCGTCGAGATGGTGGAATAGATCCATTGAAGGACCGTATCATCAAGAGTTGACCACAACTCAATTTCATTCTCCATGGAAGGTACATTCTCCTTGCCTTTAGCCGGTGGAACGATGTGATGAAGGACTATATTAGACCTTGCGTGAATTTTAAATAGTTCTGCTCTCGTCATGTATTGGATGTTGTCCATCTCAAGAACAATAGGAATGTTGTTTTTGATATTGGAGACTGCAAGGGCATGATGAAAGGTGTTCTTTGTGGTAGACACGATTGAAGAACAAGAGGAGAATTAAGAATTTTGGGAGAAAAAAAAATCGAAGGGAGAGGTGTCGGCCGAAAATACTATTCAGGGTTAGGGCGGCGGAAGAGAGGTTGTGGAGAAGGAAAATTTGTCCTAGACTTCTGATACCATGAAAGAGAATAATCCCTTGATTATTTTTATTAGTGAAAAAGATATTTATATATATACGTGATATACAATATCTCATTATGAAAATTAAATCTACATTTTTCTAATACAAGACTACTAACCTTTTCTAATACAAGAGCACTATTATAATTATAAATGTACCATAACTCTACTAATTATGATAACATATGCACGGTTTGACCGTGTATATGGTAGTCTTTAACTTCTAATCTTAATCTCTCTCCTGCATATTGGACACAAATTCTCACCCAATAGTAATAGGGTGCTTAGTGGAACTCTACATGTGTATTATTGGACAACAACGCTT
This sequence comes from Anisodus tanguticus, assembly GCA_034509755.1. NCBI lineage: Eukaryota > Viridiplantae > Streptophyta > Magnoliopsida > Solanales > Solanaceae > Anisodus > Anisodus tanguticus. Next base: position 17,397,943 of record CM067551.1, on the reverse strand, counting down.
GATCAACTGAGCTCAAACTTTGATTTTCTGGTTAACTATGAATAATAAGAGTTGGATTTGGGGTTGATTCTACACGTTCAACTGAACTTATTAAATTTAATTCAAATCATTTATATGTTCAATTGAACTCATTACATTCCGTTCAAATCATTTATATTTATACATACAAAAAAGAATTGAAATATATAAACGGCGGAGCCACCTGAAAGCAAACAGTGTCAGTCGACGACACTTGATCAAATATTTTTACTAAATTTATAAATAAAATGTAAAAGTTTAAAATAAATATGCATAGCACAAATTGACGCTAGTGGATATATAGTATATGCACTGTCTAGTCCAACTGATCAGACGTGTAACTAGATTATTCTGTGTCACTCAATTCGCTTTGGAAAATAAATTATGTTTAAGGTTACCATGAATACATTATTAGCAAATTAAAAATACTTGAACTGTGTTTTACTTGTACCTTTACTAATATGGTCGACAGATAATGTTTTCAATATATTATCTATAATAGTTTGTTCATTTGTTCGTTTCTCCAAATATTAATTTTGTTTACTAAAGGGTAACTTACTCCCTCAGTTCCATAATAAGTGTTACTTTAGCCAAAAAAATTTATTTCATAATAAGTGTTATCTTAAGAAATCAAGTCATAAATTGGCTAGTTTTTTCAATTCTATCCGTTTCCACAATAAGAAGAAAAAGCAGAATTTTTCCTGAATATAAATATGAACTACTACAAGGAAAATCGATCCTTAGAAAGACAAACACTTGATTGTTTACCCTTGACAAAAACTGACAAATCAAAATAACATCTAAATGATGATTATAAAAGCCACATAATAACTTGTTATTGTTGGATTTTCAATAGCAAAAGATTTACTACTTGTGCATGCTCTAATCAAGAGAAAAAAGTAATAAACTCCACATTGCATTATTGATTTCTTATTATGTGCGCTTTCGGCTAAGGTCACTTATTATGGGACGGAGGGAATACATCGGTTGCTACATTTAATAGCTAGTATTTACCAGCTATGTTGTGTATTTCATTGTATTTAAATAAATAAGTGTATAAATTGATGTATGCTTTTATTTTGACTGTATTTAATTGTATTCGAGCTCTGATCAGCAACGTCGTCGGCGTTGCGACATCCGGCAGTGATCAGATTTGAAAATTATTTGATATATTCGATTGTGTTTGAATGTATTCGAGCTCCAAATTAAATAAAGCGACTACCGGCGTATTCACAACAACTAGATCTCATATCCAAAATGCAGCGACTATCCGCGTATTCAACTATGTTTTGAATGAATTCGAACTCAGATTGAGAAGATAGGGGTGAGGGACAAAAGAGTATTCAATTTGGTTATATTTAAATAACAAACATTCAAAAAATACTATATTCAATTCACTATATTCATTCGTAACTATTTTACATTGTATTCAATTCAGTTGAATTCAAACAACAAAAAATAAAAAATATACAAAGATTTGAAGAACATATTAGCGAAATTACAAAAACATATATTGTATTTACATTCAAAAATGCAAAACTACACTCAGATCCGGCTAGACCTGACAAACACATTGTTTTCCGGCCAGATCTGAAATATCACGGCAACACCACCATGTAAAGCACCATGGCAACACCGCCAGATCTTATGGCGACAATGTCAGATCTAAGATACCATAGCGAAACCATTAGATCTGAAAAACACAACACTACCAACACTGCACTGAAAATAACTTTAGTTGCCTCAGTGTAAATAAATAATTTCATTAGCGGCAAAAAATCGGAGAAAAGCATTGTATTTTGTCGGAGATTCAAAGCCATGAATTTCGATACCTGTTCAGATTTGAGAAGTGTACAACGACGCATGAGCCGAAGGAGAAGAGAGAGGAAAGAGAGAGAGAGGGGGTGAGAGTCAAGGGAGAAGAGAGATGGAACAAAGAAGAGGGAGAGAGGTGACCGATGTTGAAAAGTTATATAACAAGAACATAAAATATATGAAGAAGAACATAAAGATGAAGGTTTGATAATATTAAGAACGAACACATAATTAGAGGCTTGAAATACGTGCAAAACGATTTTCTAAAAAAGATATTTTCTCTTTCTCCTCTGCGAGATTGCTACGGGATTATAAATAATTTTAGTAGATCTGACAAGCCTTTTGGAAATCTACACTGAACAAACAATGAAAAAATCCATTTTAGGAAAGAAAAAACTTTTCTGATTTTCAAATGTATGATTTTTGCTGAAGAAAAAATTTTTGGAAGGAAGAATTTGTGTACCCAAAAAAATAAAGTAACATTAAAAATTCACACTTTAAAAGGCAAGAAAATTCTTTCTAAATAGACAAAAGTGGTTATGTAATTATCAAAGGACACTTCCTTTTATAAAAAGGGGTTGAGATCCCCTCAGTAACAATTTGTCAAGTATTTCTCAATAGGGCCTTAGATGGTCGCCACCTGTACAATAGTAATTTTAATGGTAATGATTTATTTTTCTCTATTCAAGGATTAACTATAGTATTAGACGTGGGTTAAATAGATACTCTCCCTGTCATCATTATCATGCCTTGGCCATCAACTTCTTCTTTCATTCCATCAAGATACCCACTAAAACAACGGCTTACTATTGCATAAAAAGGAGTTTGCAGTGAAAAATTAAAAACTAACAAGAAACCAATTCTTGTAACCGAATCTAAGTTTGTATCCTCAGTTTGTCAATAACGAATGCTAGTTTATTGCCTTTTCAGTGGTTTTTGTTGGGAGTTTTGCTCTATGGTACTTTATAAAGCAGTACGGGAAGTATTTAACTATTACAAGTATTCGAAAGGATAAACAAAGATTTCAATAATTCAACATAGAATCTGAAATTACAATCGTTACACAAGTAAAAACTGGAAATTTCAGTTTTGTAGAAGACGGAAAAATGTAAATTGTTTTTGCTGAGTCGAGTGTAGCACTCTGTCCTTAAGACAATATTGCCCCGTATGTATCATTTATACGTCCTGGACAATTTGTCTCCCAAGATAAAACAGCAATGGAACCCTTGAGCAAAGGAAACTCAAGAGCTACCGTGAAGAATATTGAGTAACGAAATGATGCTTGGAAGTTGTAGGAAGAAAACTATTTTGGTTGTGTATTTTCGTGCACCGTTTTGTTTTGCTTTGCCTCTCTTCTTGTTAACTCTTATGCTCAACAATGGTGTAAGGGGGTGTTTATATAGGAGAGGGATGGACTCGTTTTTTCTGAAAATCGCCTCCATAATAGCCAAATAATGGCCATTATGGAGGTAGTAAAGTCACCAACATAAATGGGAGAAAGACCAACGGATTTGGCCATTATAGGAGGAGTAATTCAGCCAAAATAAATGGTGAATTGAGTGCTTGGCATTTTTGTTTTTGACCGTCGAAATTTCGATGTTCGGAAACTTCGGGGACCAAACTGTACATCTTGAAAGAATTCGGTCCAAACAAAGTACATCGAAACTTTCGGGATCAAACCGTACCCGGCAAAAGCCCAAAAAGATAATATCGAGAAGACCCACGACCCACGGCCCACGACCCCGACCCGAGAACCCGAGAACCCGAGAACCCGAACCGGCGGAACCGGCGGGCGGGCGGCGGCGCGCGCGTGTGGTCTTTCCTCGAACCGAAGCACATCTAAGTCCTCCCTCCTTTAAACACATGGGATACCCCTTGGGGTCCCAAACCCCAAACCAATTTCGAATCTTATATACACAACAATTCTTTCTTCCTCTACCGATGAGGGAGAATTACACACAATACCACACTTTCCATGCTTCAAACACCTTACTTCGTGAACCAATATCTCTTTCATTTCTCAATGAAATTTGACGATTCTTGGCCCTACGGTTATCTACGTACTTAGTAGATCATGCATGTGTGAAGAACCGGATTCTCCAACATACGTTACACTAGTGTTTAAGCCGTTAAAGTTGGTCGGTCGCAACTCCCGCCAAAGGCAAATTTCCAACAATCCCCTCTTGAAAGAGATTTTGGCGCACTCACATGGTGTCTTTTCATTTCCAGCAATATTTCAGCGGACCGATGTTGCATAAGGAGAGGTAGCCTCAGCTTTGAACCTTCCATAGTTGAATACCATCGGACTTACTTACTTTGCGCGGTGAACGTGATGTCTTGAACCGTCGGTGTTTAGTGTAAGCCAAGACAACGGTACCAACACAACAAATTCCCTTACTCTCTTCTTCGTAATGTTTTGTCCGTTTTGGCCATGGACAACGTCTTGGATTCTTAAGTGCGTTCAATTTGAGGCGGCCCGTCCTCGCACTTAAATAGGTGGTCTCCTACAAGGTATCCTGCTATACCCCACTTCACAAGTGTTAGGAACCATTAAAAGTTTCCCAAAGACCTAACCTCAAATGTTGAGGATCATTACGAGTTCGAAAACTTAACCTTTACCCATACCGAGATAGCACTTAACGTCTATCGCGGGAACGACTTTGGATTTGGTGTTTCTTTTCGAAATCACTATCCGAAGTGCTCATGCTTCCACTAAAGCGATCAACCGAACCTTTACAACTTAGTTTTCCCATTGAACCAAATTACCGGGATCTCCGGTTCGTAAGGTTGGGTTTCCGCCGTATTGGTCCGTATATTTTGGGTTTTAAGCCCATTCCCCTAGACAGCAGAACATTTGATTTCCGGGTAGTCCCTTAGTTAGTAAATAAGGAAGTGACACCCGTGATGATCAACTGCCATACGGTCTTATGTCTCCTGACATATCCTGACAGATATGCCCGTACGCCGTCATCCATGTCCTTCCCGAAGCCGACCGGCTAGCCCACGGTGTATAACTGCTGAAGGCACGGGTTTCTCCCAATAAGGGACGTCCTCTAAGGAGTCGTGAAGTTACTCAACTTCTTTCATGCTTTGTATAAAGCGATAAACTCCGATTCCATCATGAATCGGCCGATGCGAGTTTGCTTAGAGGATTTTCCAAGAACCACCATACACATTTACTTGTGGCTTTGGTGTTCTTCAGATCTGATGTCCAGTTTGCATCACTGTGTTCTCTCAGAACCGCTGGACATCCAGAATACTATAATCCGTAGATAAGCGAATAATTCAGATATCGTCATATCCGACTTAACGCCTTCCTATTAATCATGTATTGAAATCATCAGTGAACCTTAGTTCAATTGATCTGTTTGTAGGACGATACCATGTCGGTTGTAGTGTGTACAATACATTGAACTACAAGTGACCTGTGCATATCGCTCCTTGTCTATAGGTGCACCATGATTCCAATCAGTTCTATGATTCATATCCATTGGTGGCTTCAACGAGACTGTCAACTATCGACCAGTCCGTTAGATGTCTTAGAAATCCAATTCCTAAGATGTCATCTGTGATACCCATATATTTCATATCGAGACTTTGTTTCTATATGATTTTCACTCTCAGACCGTTGGTTTTCCAACTGTTGGCTTTCTAACTTCAGAGTCAATGTTTCGTGATCGATTCATTGTTTCGTTTTATCCGAGACTTTCGGGACCAAAATGTTAACATTTTCGGGGACCAAAATGAAAGTTCGAAGGAAGCCCAACAGTTCAAACAAACCAATTCGATCCTCTTCTTCCAACTCTCCGGTAGGGGAAGGTCGTTTCAACACCCATGCCCCGTAAGACTACAATGGCCCCGGATGTGAAACCACTCACAAGGGAGCACTTTTTACAACCCAAAGGTTCTTTTCCGGAGGAAGATTAACCATTACACACGTATGGTTCTATATATGGAATCTATTTCTCCCTTTAGCTTCTTTCCAAAGCGGCGCTTTTGGAGATAACAATTATTTGTTAATTGTCCATGGTTCGTTCTCAACCATACAAGCTAGAAGGACCGGAACAAGTCTTTGTCCCCTCTTTGCTCCGTCTTGGTTCAACATCTAGAATCCCCGAGTTCGCAGATCCGGAATATTAAGTTCCGGATAGACAAGAACTTTCGAGTCTCGAAGATACGGAACGTCTAGTTCCGGATGATCAGAGCCCTCGCGGGTTCTTGTTAACCTTGAGCAATTACTCCTTTTTCCTTTTCCAAGGAAAGTTATCTCCAAAGAATTCAGCATTCTTTGACGCCAAGAGGCGATCAACACTATCGTTATTTGCAGATCCGGTGGATATGCAATCTACGATCTTAGGTCAAACTTGACTGTTTCGGTAGCCCATCTTTTACCAAGCTACCCCTCATAATTTGGGCGTACGACTTCGCGCTTGGCTAACACCGTTAGACTGAGGTGAGAAATGAACATTCGTTTAATGAACGATGCTTCACATTCTCCCCTCTATCACTACGAATTTCTCAATCCGTAGGCTTAGTTGATTTTCAACTTCTCGCTTTGTAGGGTTCAACAACTTCATCTTTGCTTTTCAATAAACAAAGGATTCCATACGTTGTACCATCATCAATGAAGATCACAACGTACTTGTCTCCCCCCTCTATTTTGTATAAACTTCAAATCACCCAAGTAGGTGTGACTAAGTTCTAGAGGAGCGGTGCTTCTTTCGCTATTCCCTTGATAGAATTTGGAAAGGTGATTTTGCCTCTTCGTCTACCTCACATTCATTTTGAGGGTTTATGTCGACAGTAGGCAACAATCTCAACATCGTTAGCTTTTGAATGACTTGCTATTTAACGTGTCTTAATCTATGATGTCATAGATGCACGGATTACAATATATCATTCATTTGGCTATAGACATATTGTACCACTCTTAGTTATTACGGACCTGTTGGACTAGTCTCAAATCAGATTTGACCAACAACGTCCTTTAACCAAGTTAGGAACATGTATCACCTCTTTTAGAGTGATCTCATTCCTTGAAGTCCTATTGAGGACAACCTCTCCAGCCCCTTTGATTTTAGAGGTGGCGTTGCTTCACATGAACAACCTTTTGCCCGTGGTTAGGGCGTAACCGGATCATATGTGATCTCGATACTCGGGTCCACTCTAGTTGCTTTGGCAGACTGAGTGTCCAATTTCTTTACTGCCTTTATTTAGGCCTTCGATCATTTAGGACCGGAAACTCGGCCCACCTTACAAGGTGTCCATTACTTTTCCTATGAAATGAATTTCGGCACCACTCCCGGTCGCCCGGAGGCTTTATATGACCGAGTGTCCAATATCATCATATCAAAGGAATTTTGGCCCACCGGTCGCCGGAGGCTTTTTATGACCGAGTGTCCAATATCATCCTATGAATGATCTTCTCGCCAAATAGTATGACAGGCTCAACGTCTTTAGCTTTTAGTCTTCTTCCGTTATGATTGGTGCCCAGATAATTCTTTGGCGCTTACTTAAGAGTGGTAAGAGTTTTCGCACGTTAGTGGATCTTTCTCCATTGTATGTGCGACATACTTTACACACTTTTAATTATTACACTTAAAAGAACGGATCTTTTTAAGTCGTTTACCAAATCCAATCTTTAAACGGGAAAGAAGATGAGATTAAACTTCTGATTTGTTAAAGCGTAAGGAATATAAATTATTTTCATATTCCTCCTTACTTTAATCTATTTTTTTTTAATCAGACATCATTTAATCTTTATTCTTGACAAGTAAGAAAAATACTTATCATTTAATCCTTATTCTTGACAAGTAAGAAAAATACTTATCCCAATTTCGGATTCTGGCTCACTTCAGTCATTTCATCAGACTGAGTGTCCATTTCCTTCTCACCATTATTCGGATCCTTTGTCTGGGACAGATATAGGCCTTCTGCTACAAGATAGAATAACATCTTCACTCTTCTCCTCTTGTCCCAGTTGACATCCTCAGGCTCTCGTGAGCGCTTGTTCCCACCAGTCTTGGTAGCGGTGACACCATGAACACGTTCATCATCATCACTCTCTTCTACTAGAAAACCATTTCCATATCCAGATTTGGTCACACAACTTTTGACCGACATCTTTCGAACACTAATAGTAATACAATACAATATTGTCTTAAGATGTTGGGAGTTTTGCTCTATGGTACTTTATAAAGCAGTACGGGAAGTATTTAACTATTACAAGTATTCGAAAGGATAAACAAAGATTTCAATAATTCAACATGGAATCTGAAATTACAATCGTTACACAAGTAAAAACTGGAAATTCCAGTTTTGTAGAAGACGGAAAAATGTAAATTGTTTTTGCTGAGTCGAGTGTAGCACTCTGTCCTTAAGACAATATTGCCCCGTATGTATCCTTTATACGTCCTGGACAATTTGTCTCCCAAGATAAAACAGCAATGGAACCCTTGAGCAAAGGAAACTCAAGAGCTACCGTGAAGAATATTGAGTAACGAAATGATGCTTGGAAGTTGTAGGAAGAAAACTATTTTGGTTATGTATTTTTTTCGTTTTTTCTTTGCCTCTCTTTCGTTAACTCTTATGCTCAACAATGGTGTAAGGGGGTGTTTATATAGGAGAGGGATGGACTGTTTTATGCTGAAAATCGCCTCCATAATAGCCAAATAATGGCCATTATGGAGGTAGTAAAGTCACCAACATAAATGGGAGAAAGACCAACGGATTTGGCCATTATAGGAGGAGTAATTCAGCCAAAATAAATGGCTGAATTAGAGTGCTTGGCATTTTTGTTTTTGACCGTCGAAATTCTGATGTTCTGGAAACTTCAGGGACCAAACTGTACTTCTGGCAAAGTTTTCTGGCCCAAAAAGATAATATCAGAAGACCCACAGCCCACAGCCCACAGCCCGAGAACCCGGACCTGACGGGCGGGCGGGCGGGCCGCGGCGGCGCGCGTGTGGTCTTTCCTCGAACCGAAGCACATCTAGGTCCTCCCTCCTTTAAACACATGGGATACCCCTTGGGGTCCCAAACCCCAAACCAATTTCGAATCTTATATACACAACAATTCTTTCTTCCTCTACCGATGAGGGAGAATTACACACAATACCACACTTTCCATGCTTCAAACACCTTACTTCGTGAACCAATATCTCTTTCATTTCTCAATGAAATTTGACGATTCTTGGCCCTACGGTTATCTACGTACTTAGTAGATCATGCATGTGTGAAGAACCGGATTCTCCAACATACGTTACACTAGTGTTTAAGCCGTTAAAGTTGGTCGGTCGCAACTCCCGCCAAAGGCAAATTTCCAACAGTTTTTTCACAACAAATCATACTTACCAAACTTTAAACATAATTAATTAAATTAGTTGCAGAATTTTGATTTGCTATACTTGATTATGAATTTATGTTATATACAGATATTATAACAGTTAACAGATTCATTTCTCTAATTTAAGAAAATTGGGAGAGACATTGAGTGTGCCGTTTTACTTTTACCAACCTTGCTGGCATATGTTGATAGCTTCTTAAGGGAATAATATACAATATACTTCTTGATGGAATGTAAGAAGAAGCTGATGGCTAAGGCATGATAATGATGACAGGGATAGTATCTATTTAACCCACGTCTAATACTATAGTTAATCCTTAAATAGAGTAAAATAAATCATTACCATTAAAATTACTATTGTACAGGTGGCGACCATCTAAGGCCCTATTGAGAAATACTGGACAAATTGTTAGGGGATCTCAACCTCATAAAAAGACATCTTCTCATGAAAACCCTTTTTTTTTATAAATAACACATAATTTAAGGTTTAAAACACGTGCGGAACTGTTAGAAAATTACGGGGCAATTCCATAATTACCTCAAATCTTCATTATTCATAATTGATATTGTAATATATTGGAATATCTCATTAATTATGATGATTATAATTAACATCTTATATTTTAGGTAAAGTAATTTAGTCTTCCATAAGACAAACATATTATGATTGTATATATATTGTACCATGTGAATAAAATTAATCAAGGAATCAATTTCCAATATGGTACCAAGAGCCTAAAATTATTTTCCCTAAAAAATTTCTCTCCTCTCTCGGCTACTTCTCCAGGCCTAATCAACCTTATTTCTTTTTCCTCCATTTCTTTTGTCTTTTCGACCAAACCCTACCCTAATCGTAAACCACTTTCTAAACCCCTAGCCACCAAATATAATATAACCCCCCCCCCCCAAACCTCGGCTACAATATTTTTCTCTCCGAAAATTAGGATTCTTTACTCTACTTCCATCAAACCAAAACAATTTCTCTCCTTTCTTGATTTTTAGTAGAAATTATGGCCGAAAAACAAACTTTTCATCATGCTCTTGCTGTAAATAACGTCAAGAACTTTATCTCCATAAACCTTGAAATGGAGAAAGGGCAATACATCTCTTGGAAAGAATTGTTCAAAATTCATTGCCGCGCTTATGAGGTCATAGACCATATCATCCCGTCCGAGTCATCATAGGATACCACTATGGTGGACAAAATGCTATGGTACCGGTTGGATGCTATAGTCCTTCAATGAATTTATGACACCATATCAAATGATCTTCTACATACCATATTAGAGCCGAATTCTACGGCTCAACAAGCATGAGAACGGTTACAAAACATATTTCAAGATAACAAACTTTTTTGGGCTGTATATCTTGAACACCAAGCGAGAGATTTCAATTTTGTGTTCGTTGTTCATATTATCAAACCTTCATCTTTGTGTTCTTTTTCGTATATTTTATTTTCTTGATATATAGTATTTCAACAAGCGAGAGACGGAAGTTAGGGAGAAGAGAGAGATATGAGGGAGAAATACAAGTCATTAACTTTATGTATTTGGTATAGCTATGATATGTAAATTGAAGATTCATTGTAATTACTAAATGTAATTAAATTAAATAGCAGTTAACCATAAATTCATTTTAGAGTTAGCTATGTCCGGTAAATATTCTAAACTATTGTATTTGTCATTGAATATATATACATAATACATGTAATAAAATCATATTATGAAATCACTTATCTAAATTTTTTATTAGCGTCTGCCTAGGATTCATTTGAGCAAATGTAGGGAAATTCAAAGTTCTTAATTAAGAACCACCAGTTTGCAAGTGCAGTAATCTGTCAATTAGCTGGCGTAACAGCTGGGATACAACAGTCATATGCTTGTTTCCTCTTTTATTTGGTACTCAGCTCAGCTATCTACTTGTAGACCTTGTAATAGGTAGTTATTTTCTGTAGAATATTGGGGTCCATAATGTGTACGTTTAACTAAAAATCTAAAATGATCCACAGTACATAAAACCTATGCATGGAACAAATATTTTTTTTTAAAAAAAACAAAAACAGAATCACTCACAAATCGATACACTAAGGGTGTATTCGATAATGAGGAAAATATTTTTTAATTTTCCCATGTTCAGTTGATCATAATTTTTGAAAAATATTTTTCCTTAAAAATAATGAAAACAACTTTTCTAATATAAGTAGGAAAACAAGTTTCACAAATGACGTTCCACATTGATTTTGTCTTTTCCACCTTCCAATAGACCTCATCTTCACTCACACCCTCATAGCCCCCATCCCCACCACCCCACACCCGTGTCCCCACCTCCACCTCTCATTATTGTTTATATTATATACAAATGTGTTTATGATAATATTTTTTGTTTGTATACCGAACACAAGAAAATAAGTAAAATTCACTTATTTTTCTAGAAAATGTTTTCTAAGAAAACATTTTTCTTCGTACTGAACACACTCTAAAAGCTACTCATCTTAATGAAAGAAATAATCCCCTTGATTATTTTCATTGATTGAATAGATATATATATATATACAAGTTACAAAACATTCTTCTACCATAATTCTAACTATACAATTATGGTAAGTGTTTATCATAATTATGGTAAGTGTATATCCTAATCTATGTAACAAATATACTACAATATACACACAATATACTTTCCTTAATATACAAATCTTGTCCACTGTTTTGCTGCCCTAACTCCCGTGATGGGATGGACGTGCTGGGCATTGCCGAGAGGCCCAACAAGCCCACTGCTTCTTGCTGCACTGCTGCTTGCTGCTTAGGCCACTGCCGAGAGGCCCAATAGGCCCACTGCTGCTTGCTGCACTGCTACTTAGGCCACTGCTCCAGTCCACCGATATACATGTGATATACACTTTCTTTGTATATTCGGTGTATATCACATGTATATGGCTCGTTTAACACACACCCCCGATCATAGCGGGCGGTTTTCGAACGCCGAGAGGCCCTGTCTCTAAAATCTTCAAAGAGAACCGTGGTAGACCCTTTGTAAAGATGTACGCAATTTGATAACGAGACGGGACATGCATACGCGAACTTGACCCTTTGCAACCTTTTCACGGACAAAGTGAATGTCCATTTCGATATGCTTGGTGCGTTGGTGTTGAACTGGATTACCTGAAAGGTAGATGACACTAATGTTATCGCAATATACAAAGGTTGCCTTCTGAATGGGACAATGAAGCTCCAAAAGCAAATTACGTAGCCAATATGATTCGGAGACCACATTCGCTACCCCTCGATATTCGCCTCGGCACTTGAGCGTGATAGAGTTGCCTGACGTTTTGCTGACCAGGAGACCAAGTTATTGCCAAGAAACATACAGTAGCCAGAAGTGACCGTCTGGTGTCGGGACAACCACCCCAATCAGCATCCGTGTAAGAGACACGTGTGGATGTAGATGAAGGATACAAGTGCAACCCATAGTCTAGTGTCCCCTGAATATACCGAATGATGCGTTTGATTGCATTCATGTGCTCAACTCGGGATCATGCATGAATAAACACACCTTTGAACCGCATATGTAATATCCGGTCCGGTAAAGGTAAGATACTTGGAGGGCCCCCCGGACCTGCGATAGCGGGTCGGGTCCTCGTATGGTGCACCTGCTGCGGCACTTAGCTTTGGGTTTGCATCAACTGGCGTGGAAGTGGACTTACAGGATGACATTCCACCCTTTCTATGATTTCAGCAGCATACTTTCGTTGAGACAAAAACAAGCCACCTGAATGACGCTTGACGGCAATCCCCAAAAAATAACTCAAAGGCCCTAAGTCTTTCATAGAAAACTCAGGACTGAGCATGGTCATGATAGACTGGCGCAAGGCATCGAAAGAGGCAGTCAAGATGATATCATCCACATACAACAAAATGTAGGCCAATAACGAACCACGGCGGAAGATGAACAAGGAATTATCTGACCTGCTGTGAGTGAACCCAATAGTCAAAACAAAGTCAGCAAATCATGTATACCAGGCCCGTGGAGACTGCTTAAGCCCATATAATGATTTCTTCAACAAACAGACATGATGAGGGCGGTTGGGATCCCTGAAACCCAACGGCTGATGCATATAGACTGTTTCCTTGAGATCACCATGTAGAAAAGCATTCTTGACATCCAACTGATGAATTGGCCAAGTCTTTGAAAGAGCCAAGCTAAGCACAGTGAGAATGGTAGCCGGTTTGACCACCGGACTAAACGTCTCACCACAATCAATTCCAACATGCTGAGTCTTACCATCACCAACAAGTCGCGCCTTATGTCGAGCAAAGGACCCATCTGAATTCTCCTTATGAGCAAAAATCTACATAGACCTGATAACATTAATACCATATGGACGGGGCACCAACTCCCACGTCTTATTATCAATAAGAGCATTATATTCATCAGTCATAGCAATTTTCCAATTAGGGTCATTTAATGCGGACACAGGATTGCGGGGCAAGGGGGATTTAGAGACATCATAATGTAAATTAAAATGTCTTTTAGGTGTAAATATGCCCCGCTGACTACGAGTGACCGGTCTATGACTCGAGGATGAAGTGAGGGAATTTTGGGAATTTTTTGGGGTCGGGACAGACGGGCCAGCAGGCAGTGGGCCTGCTGGCCCAAATCGGTAAACTGTGGTGTCGTCTGGATCAGTTCTGAATTGGCACGGACAGCCCAATTGCGGGGACCTGTTCCGAAATTGGAACCGCCGCTTGCGGTGGCGGAATCGTGGGACCAGCGGGCAGAGGGCCCGCAGGAGGATTTTGGGTGCGGGATATGTCCGAAAAATTCCGAATAATATACGGGGATATGTGGTCATCCAAAAAATTATACGACCTAGGCTCGGGAGTATGAACTCTGGTAAAATGAAATTGGGTTTCATAAAAAATGACATGGCGATTAATTATGATTTTCTTGGAGGATAAATCAAAACATTTATAACCACGATGATTCGACGGATAACCCAAAAATACACACGGGGTAGACCGAGCCTGATGTTTGTTAATTGTGGTGGATGGGAATAACGGATAACACAAGCACCCAAAAATCCGAAGATGAGAATAAGAATGGTTCTTATTATATAGGATTTTTAGGGGGGGAGAATATGTCAGACCTTTAGACGGAATTATATTAAGAAGATATGTGGCCATTTGTAGAGCATGATGCCAAAAATATGGGGGTATGGAGGCATGAATTAAGAGAGTTCGGACAATGTTATTGATGGAACGGATTTTGCGTTCGGCCTTTCCATTTTGTGGAGATGTATGAGGACACGAAAACCTAAAATTGATCCCATTAGTAGCACAGAAATCCCGAAACTTCTATTGTCATACTCTTTCCCATTATCACATTGAATATTTTTTATGTCTCTTTCGAATTGAGTACGAATGAACGCTCTAAATTTGATGAAGACGGAAAACACTTGTGATTTATTTGCAATTGGAAACGTCCACAAAAATCTAGAATAATCATCTAAAAAGAGAACATAATATCGATGACCCACTGAACTAAGAACCGGAGACGTCCATAAGTCGCTATGAATAATATCAAATGGCATAGAAGTATGAGAATTGGAGTCTACAAATGGCAACTTAACAATTTTTCCTAATGAACAAGACTGACAAATTGGAGTACGACTCGTACCCTTACAAGAAATAAAGCTATTTTTATCTAAAACCGATAAAATAGAAGATCCCGGATGACCCAGGCGAGCATGCCACATGGAAGGAGAGATGGCTGCAAAAGCTGACGGCAAGGCTGGACTCGATGGACTGAAACCGGGCATGATAGGATACAGATCCCCCTACTATCACACCTCATGAGATGACTCCCCGTCTTGAAATCCTTCACAGAGAAACCGAAAGGATCAAATTCAATAGAAACAGAATTGTCATTTGTGAACTTTCGGACAGACACTAAATTTTTAATCAATTAGGAGCATGTAAAGTATTTTTCAAGAGGAATGGTGGATTGGGGGGAGAAAACGTTTTCTGACCATACCTTAGAATTGGAATAGAACTGCCATTACCAATAATTATCCCCCGAGGGGTGCTCAAATTGGAATAAGATGAGAGAGTACCTGATTCGGAAGTCATGTGAGTAGTGGCACCGGTGTCCATATACCAATTTGGGTCCGGTTGAGATAACCCCAGTGTGTGCATTGCGGCCTCGATGCCGTGGTGGAGCCGGGCCGTAGCCGCCTTTATTCTTCGCCACCGCCGGGCCACGCGGCTAGTGGGCCGCCACTGCTGGGTGTTGGGCCTGGACTGTTGGCTAGCCCATTGGCCGTGGTGGAGATGGGCCGTAGCGCGTTGTTCTTTGCCGCCGCCGGGCCACCGGCCGCGTGGGCCGCCACCGCTTGGGTGTTGGGCCTGGACTGTTGGCTAGCCCACTGGCCGCTGGAACCTGCTGCTGGATGGTATGGGTTCCACTACCATGGGCCCCACTGCTGGGCCCAGGGGGTGGTGGGCCATTGTACCCTGGATGGGACCCACCGCCTGCTTGTTGACCACCGGAACCGCCACCAGAACCGCCGCGTTTGCCCCCGCGGTTTTTGTTATTATTTTTGCGATTATTCTTGCCGCCACCATTATTATGGTTTTGGCCCGAATTATTCACTAAACCCGAAGAACTAGGAGAGGATGCCACCATGACGACTGGGCTTGCTCCGGTAGCCGCCTTTTTAGCCAAACCGGCTTCTTCCAACGTAAGCATGGAGCGGGCTTGATAAAAGTCGGGAAGAGGGTTGCTTTGGCGAAGGAGAGTTCCAACACCATTATAGGCCTCCGAAAGACAGGCAACCAACTGTAGAACTAGACGATTATTTGTTATTGGTGCGCCAACATTATGGAGTTGATCTGGCAACTCCTTTAGTTTCTTGCAATATGCAGAAACGTTCGGAAATTCGTCCATTCGAACGAGAGAGAATTCCTGCTCGAGTGTGACGACACGTGAATGTTGGTTGTCTTGAAATATGTCACGCAATCTATTCCATGCAGCCATAGCCGTGGTATCCGGCTCAATAATCATCTGTAGAAGGTCCACCGAAATAGTGGCGTAGATCCACCGGAGAACGGTAGCATCAAGTGTAATTCATAACTCAGGATCCTCCGCAGAATTCTCGGCGTCGAGAGAGATTTGAGATTCCGTAAGTAACTCAGTGAGTGCTTTCTAAGAAGGGCTTGGAAGAAGAAAATGAAATAGGAACAACCGCGCTGGTCGTAATAGATCGACTTTCATGCTAGTTCTTGCTCCAGCATTGCTGGGTTAGCCGAAAATCAAAGTTTATCCGGTCCCTGAAAAATTCGCTTTTTATGATTACACTAGCGGGAGAAATGATGTGATGAAGAACTTGATAAGAGATAGCGTGAATTTTAAACAACTCCGCCCACATCGCATATTGGACGTTTTCCATCTCAAGGACAATAGGGATACCGCTCTTGATATTGGACACCGTGAGGGCAGGGTGATAATTGTTCTTAGACATATTGGAAGAACAAAGAAGGAAGGGAAATTTAAGAGAGGTGTTTGTGAGAGCGGAAGATGAATTTTGGAAGAGAAACCCGAGGGGGGGTGTCTCGGCCACAAGGAAGACAAAAGTTGAGAGAAAAACTTTTGTTTAGACCTAGTCTCTTGATACCATGAAAGAAATAATCCCCTTGATTATTTTCATTGATTGAATAGATATATATACAAGTTACAAAACCTTCTTCTACCATAATTCTAACTATACAATTATGGTAAGTGTATATCCCAATCTAGGTAACAAATATACTACAATATACACACAATATACTTTCCTTAATATACAAATCTTGTCCACTGTTTTGTTGCCCTAACTCCCGTGATGGGCTGGACGTGCTGGGCACTGCCGAGAGGCCCAACAAGCCCACTGCTTCTTGCTGCATGCTGCCGCATAGGCCACTGCCGAGAGGCCCAACAGGCCCACTGCTGCTTGCTGCACTGCTGCTTAGGCCACTGCTTCAGTCCACTGATATACATGTGATATACACTGTTGTATATTCAGTGTATATCACATGTATATTGCTCTGTTTAACACTTAATTTCATTTTTCTCCAGGGGAACGTTAAGGAACTAATTTATTCAACTATAGAGTCAAGGAAGAACATACCGGCGCGATGATTCAATAGAATAGGTGGTCTAAAATCAAAATTTATAAATATTTGAAAAAGAATTATGACTTCACCTGATTGAGTATGTCAATTAAACATTTACAATATCCTTTTCTACTTATACAATTGCTCTTATCACTTTTAAGTTCAAAAATAGGTTAAACCCAAGCATAGTGACTATTATACTTTATAAATATTCAAGGTTGATACAATACCGTTTCTGATCTAATTAGCTTGAGCTGGTAAAATGTCAACAAAGCACTCAAAGAATTGAATAAAATCTTACACAGTCAAAGTTATAAATAAGATCGACTCAAGTTAAAGTAATTATTAGAAAAAATAAGCAATAAGAGGTAACTACAATGTTAATTGCCAACAACTTTCAATCGTATTTTTGAAAATTAGCATAAATTTTGGAGTTATGTGCTTAACAATTTAGATACTTCTAACTCAGCTTGTACATCTTGTTGCAGATCTAGTACTTTCAACAATATATAATATAGATCTTTCTAAAAGAAAAACCGTATGTCATCGGATCATTTTACTACTAATTTCAGTTATTGGAACAGAAAATTTGCTATGGAAAATTATTTTCTACTAAGACATCATCTTCATTTAGGAGTAAGTCAATTACAGAACTCAGAAGTGTTGTCATCATTTTACTTATAATGAGAAAATTAAATAAGCTAATACAAAACTATACAGTAGATTCTGTTGGGAGTTTTGCTCTATGGTACTTTATAAAGCAGTACGCGAAGTATTTAACTATTACAAGTATTCGAAAGGATAAATAAAGATTTCAATAATTCAACATGGAATCTGAAATTACAATCGTTACACAAGTAAAAACTGGAAATTCCAGTTTTGTAGAAGACGGAAAAATGTAAAATGTTTTTGTTGAGTCGAGTGTAGCACTCTGTCCTTAAGACAATATTGCCCCGTATGTATCCTTTATACGTCCTGGACAATTTGTCTCCCAAGATAAAACAGCAATGGAACCCTTGAGCAAAGGAAACTCAAGAGCTACCTTGAATAATATTGAGTAACGAAATGATGCTTGGAAGTTGTAGGAAGAAAACTATTTCGGTTGTGTATTTTCGTGCACCGTTTTTTCTGCATCCGTTTATGTATTTTCGTGCATATGTCTTAGTGCTCAACAATGGTGTAATGGGGTGTTTATATAGGAGAGGGAGGGGCTGTTTCTTTGCTGAAATCGCCTCCATAATAGCCAAATAATGGCCATTATGGAGGTAGTAAAGTCACCAACATAAATGAGAGAAAGACCAATTGTTTTGGTCATTATAGGAGGAGTAATTCAGCCAAAATAAATGGCTGAATTGAGTGCTTGGCATTTCTGTTTTTGACCGTCGAAATTTCGATTTTCGGAAACTTCGGGGACCAAAGCTGTACATCTTGAAACATCGGGGACCAAACCGCACATCCGAAAGAATTCGGTCCAAACTCGTATATCCGAAACTTTTGGGATCAAACTGTACTTCTGGCAAAGATTTCTGGCCCAAAAAGATAATATCAGAAGACCCACAGCCCACAGCCCACGACCCGTGACCCGTGACCCGTGAACCCGAGAACCCGGAACCGGACCGGACGGGACGGACGGGCGGCGGCGGCGCGCGTGTGGTCTTTCCTCGAACCGAAGCACATCTAGGTCCTCCCTCCTTTAAACACATGGGATACCCCTTGGGGTCCCAAACCCCAAACCAATTTCGAATCTTATATACACAACAATTCTTTCTTCCTCTACCGATGAGGGAGAATTACACACAATACCACACTTTCCATGCTTCAAACACCTTACTTCGTGAACCAATATCTCTTTCATTTCTCAATGAAATTTGACGATTCTTGGCCCTACGGTTATCTACGTACTTAGTAGATCATGCATGTGTGAAGAACCGGATTCTCCAACATACGTTACACTAGTGTTTAAGCCGTTAAAGTTGGTCGGTCGCAACTCCCGCCAAAGGCAAATTTCCAACAATCCCCTCTTGAAAGAGATTTTGGCGCACTCACATGGTGTCTTTTCATTTCCAGCAATATTTCAGCGGATCGATGTTGCATAAGGAGACGTAGCCTCGGCTTTGAACCTTCCATAGTTGAATACCATCGGACTTACTTACGCGCGCGGTGAACGTGATGTCTTGAACCGTCAGTGTTTAGTGTAAGCCAAGACAACGATACCAACACAACAAATTCCCTTACTCTCTTCTTCGTAATGTTTTGTCCGTTTTGGCCATGGACAACGTCTTGGATTCTTAAGTGCGTTCAATTTGAGGCGGCCCGTCCTCGCACTTAAATAGGTGGTCTCCTACAAGGTATCCTGCTATACCCCACTTCACAAGTGTTAGGAACCATTAAAAGTTTCCCAAAGACCTAACCTCAATTGTTGAGGATCATTACAGGTTTTGAAAACTTAACCTTTACCCATACTGCAGATAGCACTTAACGTCTATCGCGGGAACGGCTTTGGATTTGGTGTTTCTTTTCAGAAATCACTATCCGAAGTGCTCATGCTTCGACCGAAGCGATCAACCGAACCTTTACAACTTAGTTTTCCCATTGAACCAAATTACCGGGATCTCCAGTTCGTAAGGTTGGGTTTCCACTTTGTATTGGTTCGTATATTTTGGGTTTTAAGCCCATTCCCCTAGACAGTGAGAACACTTGATCTCCGGGTAGTCCCTTAGTTAGTAAATAAGGAAGTGACACCGTGATGATCAACGCCATACGGTCTTATGTCTCCGACGGATCGTGACAGATATGTCCAGACGCCGTCATCCGTGTCCTTCCTAAAGCCGACCGGCTAGCCACGTGTAAAGCTGCTGAAGGCACGGGTTTCTCCCAATAAGGGACGTCCTCTAATGAGTCGTGAAGTTACTCAACTTCTTTCATGCTTTATATAAAGCGATAAACTCCGATACCATCATGAATCGGTCGATGCAAGTTTGCTTAGAGGATTTTCCAAGACCCACCATACACATTTACTTGTGACTTTGATGTTCTTCGGATCCGATGTCCAGTTTGCATCACTTGTGTTCTCTCGAACCATTTGGACATCCAGAATACTATAATCCGTAGATAAGCGAATAATTCGGATATCGTCAAATCCGACTTAACGCCTTCTATTGATCATGTATTAAGATCATCGGTGAACCTTAGTTCAACCGATCCGTTTGTTGGACGATACCGTGTCGGTTGTAGTGTGTACAATACATTGAACTACACGTGACCCGAGCATATCGCTTCTTGTCTATGGGTGCACCATGATTCCAATCAGTTCTATGATTCATATCTATTGGTGGCTTCAACGAGACTCATCAACTATCGACCGAGTCCGTTAGATGTCTTAGAAATCCAATTCCTAAGGTGTCATCTGTGATACTCATATCTTTCATATCGAGACTTTGTTTCAATATGATTTTCACTCTAAGACCGTTGGTTTTCCAACTGTTGGCTTTCTAACTTCGAGTCAATGTTTCGTGATCGATTCATTGTTTCTGTTTTATCCGAGACTTTCGGGACCAAAATGTTAACATTTCGGGGACCAAAATGAAAGTTCGGGGAAGAAGCCCAACAGTTCGGCAACCAATTTCGATCTTCTTCTTCCAACTCTCCAGTTTGGAAGGCTGTTTCAACACCCATGCCATGTAAGATTACAATGGCCCTGGATGTGAAGCTACTCACAGGGGAGCACTTTTTACAACCCAAAGGTTCTTTTCTCGGAGGAAGATCAACCATTACACAAGTATGGTTCTATATATGGAATCTATTTCTCTCTTTAGCTTCTTTCCAAAGCATCGCTTTTGGAGATGACAATTCTTTGTTAATTGTCCATGGTTCGTTCTCAACCATACAAGCTAGAAGGTATGGAACAAGTCTTTGTCCCCTCTTTGCTCCTTCTTGGTTCAACATCTAGAATCCCTGAGTTCTGGAGATCTGGAATATTATGTTTCGGATATCCAGCAACTTTCGAGTCCTGTAGATACGGAACGTCTAGTTCCGAACAGTCAGGCCCTCGCGGGTTCTTGGTAACCTTGAGCAATTACTCCTTTTTCCTTTTTCGAGGAAAGTTATTTCCAAAGAATTCAGCATTCTTTGACGCCAAGAGGCGATCAACACTACTGTTATTTGCGGATCCGGTGGATATGCAATCTACGATCTTAGGTCGAACTTGACTGTTTCGGTAGCCCATCTTTTACCAAGCTACCCCTCATAATTTGGGCGTACGGGTTTGCGCTTGGCTAACACCGTTAGACTGAGGTGAGAAATGAACAGTCGTTTAATGAACGATGCTTCACATTCTCCCCCTCTATCACTACGAATTTCTTAACCCGTAGGCTTAGTTGATTCAATTTCTGCTTTGTAGCGCTTATCCGCTTCAACAACTTCATCTTTGCTTTTCAATAAACAAAGGATACAATACGTTGTACCATTATCAATAAAGGTTATAACGTACTTGTCTCCCCCCTCTATTTCGTATAGACTTCAAATCACCCAAGTAGGTGTGACTAAGTTCTAGAGGAGCGGTGCTTCTTTCGCTATTCCGTTGACGGAATTTAGAAAGGTGATTTTGCCTCTTCATCTACCTCACATTTATTTTGAGGGTTTATGTCGACAGAAGGCAACAATCTCAACATCGTTAGCTTTTGAATGACTTGCTATTTAACGTGTCTTAATCTATGATGTCATAGATGCACGGATTACAAATATATCATTCATTTGGCTATAGACATATTGTACCATTCTTAGTTATTACGGACCTGTTGGACTAGTCTCAAATCAGATTTGACCAACAACGTCCTTTAACCAAGTTAGGAAAATGTATCACCTCTTTTAGAGTGATCTCATTCCTTGAAGTCCTATTGAGGACAACCTCTCCAGCCCCTTTGATTTTAGAGGTGGCGTTGCTTCACATGAACAACCTTTTGCCCGTGGTTAGGGCGTAACCGGATCATATGTGATCTCGATACTCGGGTCCACTCTAGTTGCTTTGGCGACCGAGTGTCCAATTTCTTTTCGCCTTTATTTAGGCCTTCGGATCATTTAGGACCTCGGAAACTCGGCCTACCTTACTAGGTGTCCATTACTTTTCCTATGAAATGAATTCGGCACCACTCCGGCCGCCGGAGGCTTTATATGACCGAGTGTCCAATATCATCATATCAAAGGAATTTTGGCCCACTCCGTCGCCGGAGGCTTTATATGACCGAGTGTCCAATATCATCCTATGAAGGATCTTCTCGCCAAATAGTATGACGGGCTCAACGTCTTTAGCTTTTAGTCTTCTTCCGTTATGATTGGTGCCCGAGATAATTCTTGGCGCTTACTTAAGAGTGGTAACAGGTTTACGTCGGCGGATCTTACTCCCTAGTATGTGCGAACATACTTTACACACTTTAGTAATTACACTTAAAAGAACGAATCTTCTTAAGTCGTTTACAAAATCCAATCTTTAAACGGAAAAGAAGATGAGATTAAACTTCTGATTTGTTAAAGCATAAGGAATATAAATTATTTTCATATTCCTCCTTACTTTAATCCATTTTTTTTAATCAGACATCATTTAATCTTTATTCTTGACAAGTAAGAAAAATACTTATCATTTAATCCTTATTCTTGACAAGTAAGAAAAATACTTATCCCAATTTCGATTTCTGGCTCACTTCAGTCACTTCATCAGACTGAGTGTCCATTTCCTTCTCACCATTATTCGGATCCTTTGTCTGGGACATATATAGGCCTTCGCTACAAGATAGAATAACATCTTCACTCTTCTCCTCTTGTCCCAGTTGACATCCTCAGGCTCTCGTGAGCGCTTGTTCCCACCAGTCTTTGTAGCGGTGAGACCATGAACACGTTCATCATCATCACTCTCTTCTACCAGAAAACCATTTCCATATTCAGATTTGGTCACACAACTTTTGACCGACATCTTTCGAACACTAATAGTAATACTATACGGATATTGTCTTAAGTTGTTGGGAGTTTTGCTCTATGGTACTTTATAAAGCAGTACGGGAAGTATTTAACTATTACAAGTATTCGAAAGGATAAATAAAGATTTCAATAATTCAACATGGAATCTGAAATTACAATCGTTACACAAGTAAAAACTGGAAATTCCAGTTTTGTAGAAGACGGAAAAATGTAAAATGTTTTTGTTGAGTCGAGTGTAGCACTCTGTCCTTAAGACAATATTGCCCCGTATGTATCCTTTATACGTCCTGGACAATTTGTCTCCCAAGATAAAACAGCAATGGAACCCTTGAGCAAAGGAATCTCAAGAGCTACCGTGAAGAATATTGAGTAACGAAATGATGCTTGGAAGTTGTAGGAAGAAAACTATTTCGGTTGTGTATTTTCGTGCACTCGTTTTTCTCGCATCCGTTTATGTATTTTCGTGCATATGTCTTAGTGCTCAACAATGGTGTAATGGGGTGTTTATATAGGAGAGGGAGGGGCTGTTTATCGCTGAAAATCGCCTCCATAATAGCCAAATAATGGCCATTATGGAGGTAGTAAAGTCACCAACATAAATGGGAGAAAGACCAACTGTTTTGGCCATTATAGGAGGAGTAATTCAGCCAAAATAAATGGCTGAATTGAGTGCTTGGCATTTCTGTTTTTGACCGTCGAAATTCCGATTTTCCGGAAACTTCGGGGACCAAAGCGTACATCTTGAAACTTCGGGGACCAAACCGCACATCCGAAAGAATTCGGGTCCAAACTCGTATATCCGAAACTTCTAGGATCAAACTCGTACTTCTGGCAAAGTTTTCTGGCCCGAAAAGATAATATCAGAAGACCCACAGCCCACGACCCGTGACCCGTGACCCGAGAACCCGTGAACCCGGAACTCGGAACCGGAACCGGACCGGACGGGACGGGCGGGCGGCGGCGGCGCGCGTGTGGTCTTTCCTCGAACCGAAGCACATCTAGGTCCTCCCTCCTTTAAACACATGGGATACCCCTTGGGGTCCCAAACCCCAAACCAATTTCGAATCTTATATACACAACAATTCTTTCTTCCTCTACCGATGAGGGAGAATTACACACAATACCACACTTTCCATGCTTCAAACACCTTACTTCGTGAACCAATATCTCTTTCATTTCTCAATGAAATTTGACGATTCTTGGCCCTACGGTTATCTACGTACTTAGTAGATCATGCATGTGTGAAGAACCGGATTCTCCAACATACGTTACACTAGTGTTTCAGCCGTTAAAGTTGGTCGGTCGCAACTCCCACCAAAGGCAAATTTCCAACAGATTCTCCTATGGATGCATGAGCTTGCACCATAGGTTCACACATACAAGCACGCACATATTGTACGCAGTGCAGGTTACAAATAAACAACCACATGGAAACAGAATAATATGAATTAGATTCTTTTTTAGATAAATCTAAAAAAAATAATTCTTTGATTATTTTAATTAATTGAAAGAATATTTATATAAGTTACATATTTCCATAATAGGAGAATCTTATTCTTATTCTACTTGGATACTAAATATACAATTATGGTAATACAAATATTATGGTAAGTGTACAATACTAATTACACCATAATATTACCTAAACTAGGAGACTACAATGATACCTAAATATGTACACCATATACGGTCTAGTGGAGGAATCCGAGAGAACTAATATACATAATATACACATGTATATCGTGTGTATATTATGTATATTTAACACACACCCGCAGTCATAGCGGCGGTCTTCGAACGCTGAGACTGTCCCTAAAATCTTCAAAAAGGATCGAGGGCATACCCTTTGTAAAGATGTCGGCAATTTGATATCATGACGGGACATGGCAGACGCGTACCTGACCACGAGCAACCTTTTCGCGGACAAAGTGAATGTCCATCTCGATATATTTAGTGCACTGGTGCTGAACCGGATTACCAGAAAGGTAAATGGCACTAATATTATCGCAATAAACCAAGGTTGCTTTCTGAATAGGTAAATGAAGCTCCGATAGCAAATTACGTAACCAACTTGATTCCGAGACCACATTAGCTACCCATCGATACTCGGCCTCGGCACTGGATCGGGACAACGTCGACTGGCGTTTTGCAGACCATGAGACCAGGTTATTACCAAGAAACATACAATAGCCAGACGTAGACCGTCTGGTGTCTGGACATCCACCCCAATCAGCATCCGTATACGAGACAAGTGTGGACGTCGAGGAAATATATAAATGAAAACCATAGTCCAGTGTACCCTGAATATACCGAATGATGTGTTTGAGTGCATTCATGTGCTCAATCCTGGGATCATGTATGAACAAACACACCTGCTGGACATCATATGTAATATCCGGTCTCGTAAAGGTAAGATATTGAAGGGCCACTGCAAGACTGCAATAGCGGGTCGGATCCTCGTAGGGTGCGCCGACCGCGGCACTAAGCTTGGGCTTAGTATCAACTGGAGTGGAAGTGGACTTACAGGATGACATCCCAGCCCTCTCAATGATCTCAGTTGTATACTTCCTTTGAGATAAAAACAACCCATCTAAATGACGAGTGACATCAATCCCCAAAAAGTAACTCAAGGGCCCCAAGTCTTTCATAGCAAACTCAGAGCTGGGCATGGTCATGATAGACTGGCGTAAGACATCGGAAGAGGCATTCAAAATAATATCATCCACATATAACAGAATATAGGCCAAGGACGAACCACGACGGTATATGAATAAAGAATTATTCGACCTGCTGTGAGTGAACCCAAAAGTTGAAACATAGTTTGCAAACCTCGTATACCAGGCCCGGGGAGATTGCTTAAGCCCATATAAGGACTTCTTCAACAAACAGACATGATGAGGATGTTTGGGATCCCTGAATCCCAAAGGTTGATGCATATAGACTATTTCCTTGAGATCCCCATGTAGGAAAGCATTCTTTACATCTAACTGATGAATAGGTCATGCATTCGAAAGAGTCAAGCTAAGCACAGTGCGAATGATAGCTGGCTTGACCACCAGACTAAACGTCTCACCACAATCTACAACAACCTGCCGAGTCTTACCATCACCCACAAGTCGTGCCTTATGTCGAGCAAATAAACCATCTGAATTCTCCTTATGAGCAAAAATTCACATAGACCTGATAATATTAATACCAGATGGACGGGGTACCAACTCCCACGTCTTATTATCAATAAGAACATTATATTCATCAGTCATAGCAATTTTCCAATTTGGGTAATTTAAGGCAGACACAGGATTACGGGGTAAGGGGATTTAGGGACATTAGAATGTAAATTAAAATGACTTTTTGTTTTAAAAATACCCCATTGACTACGAGTGATCGGTCTATGACTCGAGGAATAATTGGGTGGATTTCGGGAATTTGTTGGGCTCGTGACGGACTGGCCAGGAAGCAGTGGGCCTACTGGCCCAACTCGGGAAACAGGAGTAGGAACTGGACCAGTGGCGGTACTGGGACTGGCAATGGGTGACAGACCAGTGGGGCCAGCGGGCAGTGGGCCCGCTGGAGGATTTTGGGTGCGGAAGATGTTCGAAAAATGCTGAATAATATACGAGGATATACTATCATCCAAAAAATTATACGAACTAGGAACGGGAGTATTAACTTTAGCAAATGGAAATTGGGATTCATCAAAAATGACATGACGATTAATGAGGATTTTATTAGAGGATAAATCAAAGCATTTGTAGCCACGATGATTAGACCGAAAACCCAAAAACACACACGGAGTAGACCAGGCCTGAAGTTTGTTAATTGTGGTGGACGAGAATAACAGATAACACAAACGCCCAAAAACTCGAAGATGTGAATAGGAAGGAATTTTATTATATAAAATTTGAAAGAGGGAAGAATATGTCAAACCTTTGGAAGGAATTATGTTAAGGAGATAGGTAGCCATTTGGAGAGCATGATGCCAAAAAGACGGGGGTACGGAATCATGAATTAATAAAGTTTGGATAATGTTATTTATGAAATGAATTTTGCATTCGGCTTTCTCATTTTGTGAAGACGTATGAGGACAAAAAAAACAAAAATTGATCCCATTATTAACACAGAATTCCCGAAACACCCCATTATCATATTCTTTGCCATTATCACACTGAATATTTTTTATTTCTCGGTCGAATTGGGTTCTGATGAATGCTCTAAATTTTAAGAAGACTGAAAAAACTTGAGATTTTTTCGCTATCGAAAACGTCCATAAAAACTTAGAATAATCATCCAAAAAGAGAACATAATACCGATGACCCATAGAACTAAGAACAGGAGACGTCCATAAGTCGTTATGAATAATATCAAATGACATTAAAGTATGAGAATTTGAGTCTACAAATGGCAACTTAACAATTTTTCCTAAAGAACAAGACTAACAATTTGGAGTACTACTCGTACCCTTACATGAAATAAAATAATTTTTATTTAATGACGACAAAATAGATGATCCTGGATGACCAAGACGAGCATGCCACAAGGAAGGAGAAATGGCTGCAAAGGCGGATGACAGGGCTTGACTCGATGAACCAGAAGTGGGTGTGATAGGATAAAGATCTCCCCTACTATCACACCTCATGAGAGGACTCCCCGTCTTGAAATCCTTCACAGAGAAACCAAATAGATCAAATTCAATAGAAACAGAATTGTCAGTAGTGAATTTACGGACAGAGACTAAGTTTTTAACCAATTTGGGGGGCGTGTAGGGTGTTTTTCAAGATAAGAGGTGGATGAGGGGAGATAAAGTTTTATGACCATAACCACGAATTGGAATAGAATTACCATTACCAACAATTATGCCGCGAGGGTTGCTCAAATTGGAATAAGACGATAGCGTACCTGAATCGAATGTCATATGTGTAGTGGCACTGGTGTCCATATACCAATTTGGGTTCGGAGGATTTAAACCAAACATGTGCATTACGGCTACGATGTCTGTAGACGTGGGTGCCGCTGCGTGATGGGCCTGCAGGGGTCGAGGACCAAGTACCCTTGCTTGCTGCCTCAGCTAGATGATTGGATGTATGTGGTCCAGGTAGAATTGAGCCTGGACTGCTGCTGGTCCGCCCACTGCTAGTGGAGCGAAACTGGACTGGGCCCAAACTGTGGCTGTGAGGCCCACTGCCACTGCAGGGGCCCACTATGGGCCCCAAAATTGCTGCTGCTGCTGACCACTGCGAGGGTCGCCACCACCATTCTGCTAGCTGCCGCCGCGGTTCTTGCCATTAGTTTTCTTATTTCCACCCTTTTTGCCGCCACCGTTGTTGCGGTTTTGGTCTGAGTTGTTGGAACCGGTAGGATAAACCGTGGACTTGGTCATCATGACTACGGGACTAGCACCAGTAGTCGCTCGTTTTTCCATGCCTGCTTCTTTGAGTGTAAGCATAGAACGAGCCTGATAAAAATGTGAAAGCGGATTGCTTTGCTGAAGAAGCGTTCCAACACCATTATAGGCCTCGGAGAGGCCGGAAACCATTTGGAGGACCAAATGATCGTTCTAAACTGGCGCGCCAACGTTGCGAAGTTGGTCCGCCAATTCCTTTAATCTTTTGCAATATGTCGAAACCTTAGGAAAATCTTCCATAGTGACGTGGGAGAAATCCTGCTCAAGGGTAACAACTCTAGAATTTTGTTTATCTTGGAATATATCACGCAGTCTATCCCAAGTCGCATGTGCCATAGCGTCAGGCTCAATAATTGTTTGCAAAAGGTCGGTAGAAATTGTGGAATATATCCACTGGAGGACAGTGGCATCAAGAGTCGTCCACAACTTATGATCATCCTCGCGTTTTGGCACCCCCGTATCCTCAGGAGCCGCGGGGATTATGTGATGGATGACTTGATGCGATCGTGCGTGAATTTTGAACAGTTCGGCCCACGTCGCATATTGAACGTTTTATATTTCAAGAACAAGAGGGATGTTATTCTTGATGTTAGAAACTGTAAGGGCAGGATGAAACGTGTTCCGGAATGTAGACATATTGATAGAACAATATGTGATTGAGGGATTTGGGAGAAAAATTTGGGAAGAAGGGGGTTCTCGTCGGCATGAAACCCGAGAGCAAAAGTCTCGGAATTGCTAGGGAGTCGACGGAAATTGGAGGAGTTAGAGAGAGGATTTTAAGACCTAGACTTCTGATACCATGAAAGAAATAATCCCTTGATTATTTTCATTAATTGAAAGAGTATTTATACAAATTACATATTTTCATAATAGGAGAATCTTATTCATATTCAATTCCTAAAACCTTATTCTACCAAATCAGCCTCAAAGAAAAAAAAATCTAACACTTTCTGGATAGACAAGAACCAAAAGGGCTAAGACTATAAACAACTACTTTACATATTTTCCTGGAATAAAAAATCTTGAAGGTCACTTAACTACTTGTCTCCCTATTTTCGCAATTTTTTACTAAGAGGATGAAGGGGTTTCCCGTGTTTTGGTTAGAAGTACCACTTCTTGAAATGGATATAGTCCATTTTTTCTGTTCTCATTGACCAAGCCCGTTTGTGCTTTGCAAAGAGGGTGGTCTCTTGATTTTTAACGGAATTGAAATAGGAAAAATTACGCGATCTGACAAATGTTTAGATTGTATTTATGATACATTGTTATAGTTCTAAAAAATTACGAAACGTAGTTACATATAGATTTTGTAGCAAACATTCAATACATATGCGTAATTGTATGCACTGATACAGTAGGCGTTGATACAGTTTTTTGGCACAATTTTCAGCTGATACAGTATGCGTTGACAAAAGTTGATACCCGACTGATACAACTGATACCATCCTGATACCCTCTGATACAACTAATATCCATCATCTGATACAACTCTTTCGCCGATACAACTTACACGCCTGATACAACTCTTCCGCCTAATATAACAATTGTAACTATTTATGCTCTAACTTATAGCTCTTTATGAAATATTTTCATTTAATAAGGTAAAACCCCAAATATCCAAGTCATAACATGATAATGAAGAAGCCCAAACCATTGATAACTCAATTTTCTTTGTGGGTTTGTTTCTCTGTCAAGAGGAAAATGATTTAGAATCGTTTGTTCACAGTGGCCGCCATTTGAAATTGATGGTTGGAAGAACTTGGGCCTACAGGAAGTCCATTCCACGCCTCTTTTCGGCTTACGAACTTTACATATGAGCCTTCCCAGTTATAGCCCAATAAACCCATATCATATCTACTTCATTCTTATTTACTTTTAACTTTTTTTTTCTTCTGATGCCACCCCTATTTGTTAACGAAATGGAAGTGTAACAAGAAAATATTGAAACATTGGCATATAAATTCAAGCTGCCAACAAAAGAAAAAGTTATGTAGTTGGATCATTTGTTCTATCCGTTCAAGTTTTGCTTCTCTAGAGAAGCTGAGAGACGAAAAATGAACCGTTCGCAAACCGTAATGGGAAAAAGTAGCTCTGACTTCTCTTATTTGCATGTTTGAAAATTTAAAATAAAAATTTGGTATACTATAGCCAATTGTACAAATTGGTAAGAAATTGCTATTGGCAAAAAGTCCAGATACATTGAGGATACACTATATACTCATAGTAAACACAGCATAGCCCATACATTTTTAACCAATCAAATGACATTGTTTGGAGTATTATAACTCAGCAACAACGTACTAGAGCTATTTTATGTTTGTTAGATTTTTCTGTAGTGTAGTGTAAAACTTCATGGAGGAGGAGGATGAGAGAACAATTCTGGCGCCAATGAGGTTTTTATTTGAGAGAAAAAAGAAGACTATGCCATCATTATATGAATACTAGTAATAATAGCATGGCACTTCGATTTCGATATGAGAATTTTTTGTATTTTTTTTTGCAAAACATTAGATTCTCTTTATATACGAAATTACTTTTTTTTTAGCCATGTCATGAATCACTTGGTTGGAGCCATGGTCTACCCAGCAGTGCTTCATATCCAAATTGCTCTTTGTCTAAGATTGGACTAAAGGTACCAAAGCAGACATCCTTTTTTGTTCTTTTTATTTTGTTTGCTTCCATCACTAACCAGTTCAGCTCGGCTAGTGGGATTTTGTGTTCGAAGGACCTGTTCGACAAGACCAGATCCATTAACAAACCCAGGTCCAAGCTAGGTGTACACCGCCACGTCAAGACCGTTTTTAGCCTGGTCCAAGTGTGGGAGATCTTTACCATATAGTATAGTAGCCCTGCCCTTCCGATTATGTTTTCTAGATTTTCCAGTAGTTATACTTAGGGGCGGATTAAGTGTGTGGGGGGGTGGGGGTGGGGGGAGTGCTCACCCGAACCCTCTCATCAAAAAGTTACATTGTATATAAGGTAATTATTTTTATTTTTATCTACATATATAAATTTTGATTCCCCTAAATAAAATACTAAATCTTTGTTCAATGATTTAGGGGTTCAAAATTCATCTTGAGGTTTTAAGTTCAAATTCCAATGATTACTTTTTTATTTTTCGAACCCTCTTATTAAAAATCTTGAATATGCCGCAGCCTAAAAATTCCTTTTTTGTTTATGTCTAGTCGGCTAGTCTAGTGCTCACCCGAACCCTCTCAGCAAAAAGTTACATTGTATATAAGGTAATTTTTTTATTTTTTATGTACATATATAAATTTTGAATCCCCTAAATAAAAGACTAAATCTTTATTAATTGATTTAGGGATTCAAAATTTATCTTGAGGTTCTAAGTTCAAATTTCAATGACTACATTTTTATTTTTCTAACCCTCTTATTAAAAATCTTGAATCTGCATGGGCCTAAAAATTCCTTTTTTGTTTATGGGTTAGTCGGCTAGTCTCTTTCTCTAAGCCTAGATTTCTGGATCTAGAATTCAATGACATTTCTTGCGCAAGGACAATTTACCTTTGTACACTTTGTAATAACAAATACTTGAAATTTAATGCATTGGTATCACAAAAATGTTTTATTTTCGAGAGTTAAGCCAATTTAAAATGGTAAAAAATTATCCACACCTGGTGTACACCAAACTAATGAATGCAAGACAAACGTCTTGCATATCCTCATTCTGTAGAATTGTATTAATCTCCCTTAGGGAGCCTTTCTCATTAATACAATATATATATATATAATGTGGAATCCTTATATAATAGGAATTCTAATTCTACCATAATTACATAACACTAAATATGGTAAATATGTTACATTATACACAGCTAATACACCCCTTCAGTCTGAGTGGGTGGAGGTCGGATGCTAAGGCTGGATCTGAAATCAAGAAAGAGTTGTCTAGGAAAGCCTTTTGTGAATATATCTGCATATTGATAAGAGGAGGGCACGTGTAAAACTTTGATGTGACCGAGAGCAACCTTCTCACGAACAAAGTGGATGTCCATCTCAATATGCTTGGTTCGCTGATGTTAACCGGATTATGAGATAAATAGATAGCGGATATATTATCATAATAAACCAAAGACGCCTTACGCAACGGAACACTGGAGCTCCAAAAGAAGGTTTCGGAGCCAACAGATCTCAGCAACAACATTAGCAACACCTATGTACTCTGCTTCTGCACTCGAACGGGATAATATGGCTTGTCTCTTGGCAGACCTCGAAATGAGATTATCCCCCAAGAACACACAATAACCTGATGTGGATTGTCGCGTGTCCGGACAGCCTGCCCAATCAACATCAGTATATGATAACAACCTGGTTGGTGCTGATGGTTAGAGATGCAATCCATAATCAAGTGTGCCCTTAACGTATCGAATGATAAGTTTGAGGGCAGTGAAATGAGGCTCCTTGGGGGGCATGCATGAATAAACATACTTGCTGAACAACATAAGCAATATCATGTCTGGTGAAAGCAAGGTACTGTAGTGCACCTGCAAGACTCCGGTAGAGAGTGGGATCTGACACTGGATCACCATCCAAAGCACTGAGCTTTGATTTAGAATCAACTGGAGTAGACATGATCTTGCAATTTGCCATTTTCGCCTTGTACACAATCTCATCTGCATACTTACGCTGACAAAGGAATATAGTATCTGCAGATCTAGTCACTGAAATCCCCAAAAAATAGCTCAACTTCCCCAAGTCAGTCATAACAAATTCTGTTTTGAGTAATGCAATGATCTCATTTTTCAACAACTCAGATAAGGCAATAAGCACAATATCATCCACATACAATAATAAATATGCAATGTTCTACCTCTATAAAAAATAAATAGATAATTATCACACTTGTTGCATACAAACCCAAGTTGCATGCTATACTGGACAAAGCGATCATACCACGCTCTAGGGGCCTTTTTCAGGCCATAATGTAACTTACGGAGATAACATACATACAAAAGGGCTGCTGGATGGACAAAACCAAGTGACTGGTGCATGTAAACAGTTTCTTTTAAATCTACATCTAGAAAGACACTCTTTACATCAAGCTGGTGAATCGGCCAATGTTTTCCGATAGATTGTGTGAATAGTGGCTAGTTTCACAACCGGACTAAAAGTTTCACCACAGTCAATACCCTCCTGCTGATTTGTGCCATTAGCCACAAGTCTAGCCTTATATCTCTCAAGGTCACCATTGTCTCTATATTTATAGTGAAAAAGCCACATACATCGGATCACATTCAACCCCTCCGATCTAGAAACCAAATTCCAAGTGTACTGTTTCGTTAAAGCATTAAATTCCTCACACATGGTTGCATTCCAATTTGGGTCTAGTGTGGCCAATTATGGATTTTTGGGAATTGGGGATAATGTCTGAGTGGATAGGTTAAAATGGACTTTGAGT
This sequence comes from Anisodus tanguticus, assembly GCA_034509755.1. NCBI lineage: Eukaryota > Viridiplantae > Streptophyta > Magnoliopsida > Solanales > Solanaceae > Anisodus > Anisodus tanguticus. Next base: position 17,363,825 of record CM067551.1, on the reverse strand, counting down.
TTGAAAATCTCATGTTGGACATGAGTTTTCATATGGTGCGAAGGGGCTGGGGTGTGCGGGGTGGGTCTGTTAGGTGTCGGGCCAGGGTGTTGGTTCGGGATTGGTATCTGCTGGTTGTCAGTGGTTGGATCTAGTAGTAGGTGGGTGTCGACGGTGGTGTCGATCCAGTGGTGTCGATGGGTGGCGGTGAGGGTGCTGGTTAGGTTGTCAGATGGGACATTAGTGCCGAGCTGGAGGGTGGACCTGGTTGGGTTGGGTAGGTTGTCGGGGGTGGTGACCGTGCAGAAATGGAGGGTGTGGCGGTGTTCCGTGGCAGAGACAATTCTGGCGGACTACCGGTGGTGACAAAGGCTGTCAGCGGTGATGGTGGACCAGAAGACTGTCTGACAGTGGACACCGTTACCGGCAGTGATGGTGGACCAGAAGACTGTCTGACAGTGGACGCCTTTACCGGCGGTGATGTTGGGACTGTGGTGGCAGTGTGTTGGAGTTCGTGAAGAATAACGAGGGAGGTGTCAGTCTCGTCAAGAAAGGTGTAGTCCGTGTTGCGGAATTTTTGGATGTTTGCAAACAGAAAAATCGTCTCATCAAACGTGAAGTGACGAGAAATAAGAATTTTATGAGTGGATAAGTCGTAGCACAAATAGCCCCTATGGTTAGGTGGGAAACATAAGAAAACACATGGAGTAGTCCGGGGTGCTAACTTATGAGGGGCGGTAGATGCGATATTGGGATAACACAAGCAACCGGAAATCCGAAGATGGTCATAGGAGGGGATCCGTCGGTATAATATTTCGGTTGGGAGTCATGTTATGAAGTGTACTGATGGGTAAAATATTAATGACGTATTCTACCATTTTAATAGCATAGACCCAAAACGCAGGAGGTAAAGAAGCATGAAACAGAAAAGTGCGAATCATATTTCTTATAGTGCGGATGATTCGCTCGGCTTTGCCATTTTGAGGGGAGGTGTGGGGACACGAAAAACGAAACATCGTGCCATTATTTTTGCAAAATTTGTGAAACGTGGAATTATCAAATTCATGACCATTATCACATTGAATAGATTTAATAGCTTTTTCAAATTGTGTGTGGATGAAAATACGAAACTCAAGAAATTTGGCAAAGACTTCTGATTTAATTTAAGAGGATAAATCCATATAAAATGAGAGTAGTCATCTAATAAGACGAGATAATATTTATGACTAAGAGAACTAGTAATGGGAGATGTCCATAAGTCAGCATGAATGATACTAAACGGAGCAAACATAACAGAAAGAGACGATTTAAACGGAAGACGAACATGTTTGCCTAATTGACAAGAAACACAATTTTGGGCAAGTTTCCCATTACAATGAATAAAAATATTGCTTCTAAGAAAATTAAAAACAGGAACTCCTAGGTGTCCAAGCCTATTATGCCAAGTTAACGGAGATATAACAGCAAGAGATGTAGGAGAGCATGAGCTGGCAGCGGAGGTGGATGGAAAAGTATATAGATCCCTTGTGCTATTGCATCTCGTGAGAGGTGTCCCCGTATAAAGATCCTTCACAGTAAAATCAAAAGAGACAGAATTGTTACGAGTAAATTTTTGAACAGATATAAGATTTTTAATAATGTTGGGAGTATATAGGACGTTATTTAGGGAGAAATGTGGGTGAGGTGGTTGGGTGTAGGTGGTACCATATCCCTGAATTGGAATGCGATGACCACTACCTACAGTGATGTATTGAAGATACTTTAGCGGAAATAGTTTGGGAAGATTACTTGCAGGCCGGGTGAGGTGAGATGTAGCCTCCGTGTCCATATATCAATTTTTGCCGGACTATTGCATGGTCATGCTGTTGAAGGGCTGACCCAATTCGGATGGAGTCAGGCCACTATATGATGGCGTCGACTGGGCCTGAGGGGCCATCTAGCGGGCCATGGGAACTGGGCCTAATAGGCCGGGTTGCTGCTGAAACTGAAAGGGTGTTTGGCCCATCTGCTGCTGGATGAAATACAGCTGGACCGAGGCCCACGGGCCAGTGTTGGGACACCGCCCTGGGTCGACCCAATTTGTTGAAGGTTGTGACTACTGTTGGTGGCTGGCATTGCTGCCACACCCTCGGCCCCGCCCCCCGCGCCCCGCCCCTTGCCACCTTTGTCGCCACCGCAACCACCCCGCTGTTGGTGGCTATCCAACGGTGGTTGGTCAACGAGGGGGCGGAGGAATTGGCGGGAGCGTCAACCGTTAATGCTTTTTGGTTGTGTTCTTCTTGTTTTACATGTCGTATTTCTTCTAACAACAATTGCGATCGAGCCTTGTTGAAACTGGGAAGAGGGTCGACCTGTTGGATCATTGTTGCGAGTGTGTCATATTCTCCTTTTGGTAATCCTGCAACAAGTTGGAGAACCATTTTTGTCTCAAAAATTGGTGTCCCCACGTTGGATAATTGGTTTGCAACAATTTTTAATTGTTTGCAATACTCGGACATGGTGGTGAAGTTTTCTAGACGTGTGTTGTTGAACTGTTCTTCTAGATATACGGCACGAGTATGCTTGTTATCTTGAAATATCTCCTCCAAATGGACCCAAATTTCACGTGCTGAGGCACCTGCCATAGTACCATAAATCCATTATTTTACAATAGCGTTAAGACGACGCCATGTCGTGTCGGGGATGTCAAGAGGGCGAGGAACAGACTCATCAATGTGGTCAAGCACATTGTACGCGCAAGCATGAATATAAAACAGTTCAACCCAAGAAGAATATTGACTCTCCTCCTGATCAAGAATTAAAGGGACGAAATTCTTGATATTGGTGATGATAAACGCCGGATGGAATGAGGAATGTGAGGAGGGAGGGTGATCGTCAAAGACAACCGTAGAAGATGCGGAAGCTTTAGGTGAGTTGGGAGTAGACACGGTAGCCACAGACAGGAGGAAACAACCGTGAAAGAGAGGGAAAAGCGAGTGACGGAAAACACAAAACTCCGGCGGCGGGATTCCCGAGGGCAGGGGCCCGGCAGCGGAAGAAGAAAATTAGGTTTTGTGGCTTAGACTTCTGATACCATGTAGAATTGTATTAATCTCCCTTAGGGAGCCTTTCTCATTACTACAAAATATATGTAGGTGTACAATGTGGAATCCTTATACAATAGAGATCATAATTCTACCATAATTATATAACACTAAATATGATAAATATATTATATTATACACGGCTAATACATTCATCACTTAACCATGACTAAGTGATATGTATTTTTACTATAATTTTCAATTACCATGATTAATATTCATGGTTTGATGCATACCCCGGTGTGGGCAAGTATTTTCCATTTAAAAGCTAACTTCAAATAAATGTTACAGTAAGTATCATGTTGATTATCTAAAAAAAGATGGTAGGTAAAATGTTATATACAGCCTATTAATTTTGAGCGGTACAGTTTTTTTCGTTCACTTTCAATCTGTTCCATAAATCAAACTGGCTAAAATAATTCATTGGGTCCCCATTTCTGTTGTTTTGTTCTGAAATTGATCTCTCATAAGCTATTTTCAATTTCCTTTTTGATTGAACCATGATATTTGATGTGGTCCAAATTAGAAGGTCCTTAGTGAAGATAACAGATTTGGCTTCTCCCTTGGTGAATTATTCACCCCCTACACGTAGGTCTCTTTGTCACTATATATAAAAATTTGGGTCCACATTGAAACTTTAGGTAAGTCAATAATTGGTGTCAGCCAAGCGCAAATTCAAAAGCATTGGATTGTCCCATTCCCCCAAAGGATGATATTTTTTGCAGAGAGATAGAATTATAACTTCAATTTAGTGGATCCAAAAGCACTCTCCATCAAACACTCAATTCATTTCAAAATTAGCTCCCTCTTTGATTGAAAGGTGTAATAAATATTTCACTGGCTCCAGCTGTTTCTATTTAATTTTTTTTTTTTTACTATTTTTATAGAGTTATTGGACTTTAAGGTACAAGAAAAATGAAAGATATTGTAGATAATGTTTAATTGAGATGACGGTCCTTTACATAAGTCGATAGATAAAGATTAAGGGATGTGAAGGTCTTTTTTTATATGTTTTCCGATAATTCTCACTTCATGAGCAAGTATTGTTTGAGCTTTGTTAGGCCAAAATTTATTTTCTTTTCCTTATCTCAATTCTTGTTTACAAATGTTGGAATTCATAATTATGTTGTCTAAGCTCAAGTTGGCGGCATCTTGAAATGATTACAGAATGCTTACCTCCTTAGATTCGGTCTATTCTATGCAAAGGGGTGTTAAGTTTCTGCTATTAATGAAAGTGTTGTTTATATGGATTTGAGCAATTTTAATCTCATATGAACTATATGACTTTAAGGTTAGAGTTAGGGCTAAGATTTTTTTTGTTTATCACAGGAAAATGATGAGATGATGTTCTTTATATAATGATTAATTGAGCTAATGGTCCTATATATAACTCCATATAGGAAGATTATGAGCACAGTTGTATCACACTGTTACATAGTGCATGGTATTGGTGGATATCAATACTCGTAAAGTAGGTGGTAATGTCATAATTATATTGGGATTACAAAATAGATTTTGAAGTTTAGGTCAAGTAATAGGAGAATTTGTAGTCCATTTGTATATAAATATATCCATTAAGGTATCTAGTTAGACCTTACTCGACTTTGTACATCGAATTATTGAGGCATATAGGTCATCAGACTCATGAGACAAGAACTATTATTACTTACATTACCAACCTATCGCACTTATCACTACGAAACAAAAAAAAGTAAATATTTTATGAAAATAACACGAAGTGTGATTTGATTTCTCTTTTTTTCCCATTGTTTGTAAAAAGAAGCCTTGTGGTACAATTGTTAAGAGTCTCACATCAGAAATGAAATGAGAATATGAATTAATTATATGGACTTGGACAATCCTCACCCTACAAGTTAACTTTTGATGTTGAATTACGCCAAGATGCCACATCTTTACAACAATAATTCAATATGAATGACAATTGATGTGATATACAACAGCCACATTAATGCATCTTTCATTAGATTAGCAGCCTGAATAACTTATTAAAGCTAATGGTCCAAGTTAAGAGTCATCACTCTACAAGTTAGTTTTAGAGGTTGAGTTAGGATCAAGATCCATTCTTTATTTGGTATCAGAGTTAGACTAATTCCAATTCTTTGTTCACCGAGATTGGGCCCCCATATTATATTATCGACGCTCTAGTTAACAAGGTCTGGACGTGCGGGAGAGTGTTAAGAGTCCTCACATCAGATATAGAATGGGAACATGGACTCCTTATGGACTTGGACAATCCTCACTCTACAAGCTAGCTTTTGGGGTTGAGTTAGATCCAAGATTTATTTTTTACACAATCATCATTGTTTTTCCCACTACTGCATTGATAGGTTTGTAATTAAAATTTTACAACTAATATAAGTTGCGTGACACTTTTTTTTGTTTCACAAATTGGTGGATCAAAACGTGTGTATTCAAAAGTATAAAATTCGGGTTCACTAATTTGTAATACCAGAAAAAATCCACTCCTACTTGTGTTGTTATTTCAGACACAAAATAAAGTTTTTCGATTCCTAATTCATTTAGCTCAATTTTTCGATTTTCTATAACTTTGAAAACATTTTACTGTGAATTTAGTTATTCAAAAAGTTGCTTGTGATAAACTTGCTGCGTTTCAAGTTGATCCTGGGATAGTTTAGCAAGAAAACATAGTTAAACAACTTCATATATAAATTAATGGATTTCGAGATTTTGTGGCGATTCCATTAACCCCTGTAACCTGTAAAACATAGAGATATTTTTAAGAATTCAAAAACTCATATTTTAAATGTTGAGTTGATGTTTTCTTCATCAAGCTAACTTTTAATTATGACTTTATACTTTGTATACTAAAGTTGTACAATTGAGAGAAGTTTGAGCAATACAAAGGTAGAGATAGCTCGAGCACAAGACACTCAGAGCAATACAAAGGTCAAGATAGCTCGAGCACAAGACACTCAACTAACACTGCTCGAGTTTTGTTGTCAAATTGATCAGAGATCACGATTCACGAACATTACTACCCTTGAACCCCATTAGCATTCCCAGCAATTAGCTTGACGAATTTTAATAACCTACATCACAAATTCACAACAAAAAATTTGACAAAATGTGTTAAACTGACCACCTTAATTTATTTGATCACTGATATACTGTTCAAAAACTAACAAAATAATCAACACACAAGAATTATTCGACAAAGGAGAAAAAAATAAGAGAGAATAATAGGTGAAGAGGACTGAATATGTGTCACTTTAATGTAGTAGTATATTAATAGAATATATACCGTATATTCCTATGATAGTATTAGAGATCTTGTACATCTGTAATTATGGTAGTAATCTTTTGTATTAGGAAAATGTATATTTGATTTCTGTAATTATAGGCTAGGTTTAATATTGTATATCATGTATATAAACCAATTACATTAATAAAAACGATCAAGGGATTATTCTCTTTCATGGTATCGGCAGTCTAGAGCAAATTTTTCCTTCTCCACAAGCCCTTCCGCCGCCCTACTCCTTCGGCAGCCACATTTCAACCGCCACCTGCCTTCATTTTTTTTTCCGAAACCCTAATTCTGCTCTTGTTCCTCAATCATGTGTAACACAAAGAATACCTTTCATCCTGCCCTTGCAGTCTCCAACATAAAAAACAACATCCCTATTGTTCTTGAAATGGAGAACGTCCAGTACGCTACGTGGGTAGAACTTTTTATAATTCATGCAAGGTCTCATAGAGTCCTCCATCACATCATCAAACTGGAAAAAGGCAAGGAGAATGTGTCTTCCACCGATGATGAAATAGAGTTGTGGGCAACTCTTGATGCTATGGTGCTCCAATGGATTTATTCCACCATTTCTACGGATCTCTTATAGACAATCATCGAACCCGACGCCACGACAATGGAAGCTTGGAATATGTTGCGTGATATATTCCAAGATAACAAAAGTTCCTATGCCGTGACCTTTGAGCAAGAATTCTCCCACATAAATATGGAGGATTTTCCGAATGCCTCAGTCTATTGTCAACGACTCAAGCAGTTGTCGGATCAACTCAAGAACGTTGGTGCATCCATCACGAATGATCATCTCGTTATTCATATGGTTGTAGGCCTCTCTGAGGCATATAATGAGGTTGGAACTCTTATTTGCAAAAGCAATCCTCTCTCACCGTTCTACCAAACACGTTTCATGCTCACCTTAGAAGAAGTATGAATGGCTAAAAAGATGGCTACCGGAGCCAATTCTGCCATAATGGTGGCCACGTCCTGCGAAACTGATGACTTTCAATCATTCTATAAAAATTATGGTCAAAACTGTAACAACGGAGGTGGCAAAAAGGATCAACCGTGGAAAAAATCACGGTGGCGGACGTGGAGGTGGCAAGGGTGGTGGCCGCGGTGGCAACGGCGGTAGCAGTGGCGGACGAGGAGCAGACAATGGCGGTTAGCAGGGAACTTGGCCTGAACCCCTAGCAGCAGGCTTGGGCCGCTGGGTAGTGGCCCTGGGGCCTGCCTTGGGCGAATGGGCAGTGACCCATGTCGCCCTGCCCGTTTCCAGGATCAAACTGGACCAGGCCCAGTGGATAGTAGAGGCAGCAGCAAGGCTAGCCTGGACCTCAAAATAATTTGGTCTGGCAGCAGCCTGGCCTGCTTGGGCCTCGGATTCAGCAGGCTTTCGCTGTTGCGGGCCCAGCAGCAGCCCCGACCCATACGAATATCGAGGCAGTGATGCATACACTTGAACTAAATCCTTCAGATGTAAATTGGTACATGGACACCGGTGCTACTTCTCACATGACGTCCGCACTAGGTAATCTCTCATCTTATTTCAATTTGAACAAAAATCATGGCATAATTATTGGTAATGGTAATTCGATTCCAATTCGTGGTTAGGATCACATTAAATGATCTCCCCTAAACCCGCCTCTAGCCTTGAAAAATTTCCTTCATGCTCTTCACTTAATTAAAAATTTAGTGTCTGTTCAAAAATTTACAATTGATAACTCGATTTCTGTTGACTTTGACCTTTTTGGATTTTTTGTGAAGGATTTCTGGACGGGGATACCGCTAATGAGATAGTTGGGGCGAGCTCTATCCCATCACCACCACTATCACCACTACATAAGACACACCCTCAACGTTTGCCGCTTTAGTATCTTCCTTATGGCATGCGCATTTGGGTCATCCGGGAGTGTCTGTGTTTTCCTCCTTTGAAAATAATAAATTTATTGAGTGTAATAGTGATCGTTGCACTAATGTTTATCCTTCTTGTCCGCTTGGGAAACATGTTAAATTGTCGTTTGTGGTTTCCAATTCTAGTACTTTGTTGCCATTTGATATTATTCATAGTGATCTTTGGACATCTCTCATTTTAAACTCTACCGGTCACCGTTATTATGTGTTATTTTTGGTTGATTATTCTATTTTTTTGTAGATGTTTCCGTTATCTAAAAAGTCTCAGGTTTTTTCTACATTCCTATCATTTATAGCATTCATCCGTACACAATTTGAACGAAAAATTAAGAATATTCAATGTGATAATGGAAGGGAATTTGATAATGGGTCATTTAGAGAAATTTATAAGGTTAATGGTATATTTTTTCATTTTTCATGTCCACATACGTCATCACAAAATGGAAAAGCCGAAAGAAAACTCTACATCATTAATAATATTGTTCGTACACCACTAGTCCATGCATCATTACCACCTTCATTTTGGCATCATGCATTGCAAGTGGCAACGTACCTCCTTAACATACTCCCTATCAAAGTATTAGCATACCAATCTCCACTCAAAATTCTTTATCAAAAAAACCATTCATATTCTCATCTTAGGGTGTTCGAGTGTTTATGTTATCCTCTATTCCCCTCCTCTACCATCAACAAACTTCATGCCCGCTCTACCGCGTGTGTATTTTTGGGCTACCCGTCTAATCATCGTGGTTATAAATGTTATGATTTATCCTCTAATAAAATCATAATTAGTTGTCATGTCATTTTTTATGAAAATCAATTTTCATTTGCTAAGTTGCATAATTCCATGTCCAATTCTTATAATTTTTTGGATGATGGGCTTTCCCCGTATGTGGTCCACCATTTGGTCCGCCCACACCTCGGCTTTTGGACCAGCAAACACCGGCAGGCCCACTGCCTACCGCCTCAAACACTGCCCGTCCTCACACTCTGCCAGCAGGCCCATCTCCCTTCACCCCCGAATCTCAGCCAGCAGGCCCACTACCTCCTAGAACTAATGCCACACACCGTGTCCAATTCCGCCAGCAGAGCCATTGCCTGCGGCCCAAACACGTCCACCCTCCGGCCTGCCCAACTCCTTCCAACCCAGAACGGTACCGAGAACACCACAACGACCCAGCTCTAGCCTAATTCTATTCCAGATCAAGGGCCCGTTACTCGTAGCCAACGAGGTATTTGTAGACCAAAATGATAGTTTAATCTCAACTCTAATGGAACTAAATCACCCCTACCACGTAACCCCGTGTCTGCCCTTCATGACCCGAATTGGAAAATGGCCATGAATGATGAATATAATGCTCTTATTGAAAATAAGACTTGAGAGTTGGTGCCCCGTCCGTCTGGTGTCAATGTAATTCGTTCTATGTGGATTTTTACTCATAAGGAAAAATATGATGGTTGTTTTGAGAGGCATAAGACATGTCTTATAGGTGATGGCAAAACGCAACAGGTTGGCGTGGACTATGTCGAGACATTCAGTCTGGTGGTCAAACCGGTAACTATTCACATTGTTCTCAGTCTAACTCTCTCAAAAGCATGACTCATTCATCAGCCAGACGTAAAAAATATGTTCTTGCACGGCGAACTCAAGGAAACTGTATACATGCATCAACCATTGGGTTTCAGGGACCCCGATCATCCAAAGCATGTGTGATTGATGAGGAAGTCCTTATATGGGCTCAAATAGGCTTCTGGGGTCCAGTACAAAAAAATGCAGATTATGTGTCTACTCTTGGGTTTTCTCATACCAGGTTTGATCATTCTATGTTTATCTACCATCGCGGTTCTTCTCTGGCAAATATTCTGTTATATGTGGATGATATTATATTGACTGCTTCTTCTGATAAACTATGCAAGTCTATCATACATGTTCTCATCTCTGAATTTGCTATGAAAAACTTATGGCCTTGGAGTTATTTTTTTGGTATAGCTGTAACTCGTCATGCAAGTGGTCTATTTTTGTCCTAGAGGAAGTATGCATCAGATATTATTGAACGGGCTGGCATGTCTTCCTGTAAGTCATCTCCTACGCCGGTTGACACTATACCGAAGATGAGTGCTACTTCTAGCACACCTTACGAGGATCCCTCCCACTATCATAGTCTTGCGGGGGCTCTTCAGTATCCTACGTTTACGAGGCCCGATATTACTTATGCAGTGCAACAGATGTATTTATTTATACATGATCCGAGGGAAGAACACATGCACCCTCTCAAATGTATTGTGCGTTACATTCAGGGCACTCTTGATTATGGTTTACACTTATATCCATCATCGGTATCAACTTTCATGTCTTATACAGATGTTGATTGGGGTGGATGTCCAGATATCAGACGTTCGACATCTGGTTATTGTATGTTTCTTGGTGATAACTTGGTATCTTGGTCGGCTAAACGCTAGGCTACTTTGTCGTGTTCTAGCGCGGAGGCCGAATATCGAGGGGTAGCCAATGTGGTGTCTGAGTCCTATTGGTTGTGTAACCTCCTCTTAGAGCTTCATTTTCTTATTCGAAAAACTACCTTGGTTTACTGCGATAATGTTAGTGCGATATATCTCTTTGGGAATCCGGTCCAACATCAACGCACTAAACATATTTAGATAGATATTTACTTTGTTTGCGAAAAGGTAGCTCATGGACAAGTATGTGTATTGCATGTCCCTTCACGATATCAAATTACTGACATATTTACCAAGGGTCTTCCCTTAGTTCTATTTGATGATTTTATGGACAGTCTCAGTGTTCGAAGACCGCCCGCTAAGACTGCGGGGGTGTAATAGAATATACACCTTATATTTATGTGATATTATTAGAGATCTTGTACATCTGTAATTATGGTAGTAATCTTTTGTATTAGATAAAATGTGTATTTGATTTTCATAATTATAGGCTAAATTTACTATTATATATCATGTATATAAACCAATTACATTAATGAAAATAATGAATAAATTATTCTTTCATATATGAATTAGAAGGATTGTGAAAATAAAAGAGACAGGGTACTCTAGAACTGCATTGACCCTCCATATATTACTCTACATCATTCATCTATGTAATTCACAACCTACCAATAACAATAATGATAAATCCGATGTAATTACATAAATAGGCTCTGAAATAAGATATAAGTAAACCTTAACACCTATCTTTATGAGATAAAGAGTGTTACTCCGCTCAAAATAATCAACACAGAAGAGCTAGAAAGAAGAATAACGAAGAGACTGAATATGTGATGAATGATTTATCAAATTAATGAAGTAACGTGAAGGAAGAGAAAAAAGACACAGGGTACTCAAGAACTGAATTAACCCGCATATGTAGTAACATCATTAATCTATGTAAAATTCACAACCTACAATTGAATGAGGTGTATTCACTGGTCATTGATCTCAAAGAACTGAAGTGACCTCCAGTAGGCAAACTTTATCCTATAAAATAAAGAATCTAAGGCCCACTTGTTCCCCGGGACATAGCTAGACGGCAAATGAGGGAACATAAAATTCAGCTGGGGTCTACAAGGGTGTGTTCGAACCCTGGTGAGAGCAATTTGCTCTCTTCTGAGGTAGAACCTAGTAGGTGATATCAATTGTTCTGTTCTCAAACCCTGGTCATTCAGACACATGCCGCGATTTACTGGTAGTAGTGCTGAAGGACCGGGACTATTATCTCCAAGAATAGTGTAAGTCGAAAAACTGATATAAAAAAAAAAAAAAAAAAAAAACTAAGGCCCACTCAAATTATGCTGACTCATCATGGACCCAGATTCTTTATCCATCTCTTCTTTCTCTGGTAACCCGTGGGCCATGATGCAGTCTGTGATTTCGGATCGGGACCCAAAATTAGCACAATTATCACGTGGAAATGTGCAAAATTTGCCTGATAAAAACCTAATTTTGACCACATAAATTTGATTTTCATTTGTTTCCGTACACCCGATAATATTGTTTACAAATTGCTAACGAATACGCCTTCAAAAAATTCACAGAAAACATATCCAATGTAACTAGTCTGTGATCTGATTCATAGTAGTAACAAATAAAACTTGGGCCAAGAATAGAAAGCAAATGAAAAATACTTCATTAAAAGAACATAAACATTAAACAAAGAGATGATGAAATTTTTACATACTAGAAGACGTGACCAAAATTATGTAACATGGAGTTCATGTCATTTTTCTTTTGTTTATCTTTTTATACAATGCAAGACAGAACCCCAAAATTCCCAATCAACACAAATGTGTCCGGCTAGTTACGTACGAGTAGTCTTGTGCTGGTGGTGCTGGCACTCAACAGGGGCAACAGGGAACCTAGCCGTATCCGTGCAATAATCATAAACCATATGGTTAGCCCTGACCCAAATCAACTGGTGGCTCTGGTGCAGGCTCAACTCGGACATAACGGGTTCATCCCACCAGTACCTCTTCGCACCACTACTGCTGCAACGCCGAGTATTCTCAGCAGTTGCAACAGTAGCCGGGCACTCGCAGCCATCGATCTCAAACCCCTTGTAGGATGCGACGAAGGGTGCGTGGGACCAATCAGTCTTGACCAATCCACCTTGTGTAGCCCAGTCATCTGCATTCCATATTGAACTGTACACACCCATTGGTTGGTCCTTGGGGAATGGGATACCCTTGTGCTCCAAATTCGAGTGCACACGGACTGGTGTCTCATCTACCAAGAATCTGTACAACAATATGAAATTAACGTATTAATATTCCATTATTTGAAGTTATCAAGAAAAGACATTATTCTTAAAAAGTGCAAGTTGGGATCCAATTTTGGGAATGTCAAGAAAAAGGAATCTAACTCTTTTTTAAGTAGTTCTATTTAGCATTTCAATTCTATAAAATAACCATGTTAGCACTATTTTATTTTCTTGTAATTACAGATACTTTAGTAATGTGATAAATTAACTGGAATAATAAGGGCACTTACACAACTTGGCGTTGGTTCCACAAAATGGAATAAGAATGGAAGTCCTTCGATGGGTCGAACCAAAGGTTCAATCTTTGTTCCCTGTTACCCACACCATTAACGTAAACATTGGTCTGTACCGTGTATGGTTCACCAGTTGTGTTACCTAGAAATTCAAAATCAAACTCATTGTGGGTTGGTCCTTCTGATGACATCTGCATATCACACGTAAAACAGAGTCCAAAAAAGATACTTATATCAGCATCAAGAACAGATAATTTCAATATTAAGAAGGTTAAGTAGTCAATAAAGTCAAGCCATCATTATTTTACCCAATAGAAAAATTAATTGGAAAGAGGGGCAATTATTTTTCCTGGATATGATGAAAGGTAAAAAGGAATTAAATGCTCAATTTATTGTGATTTAACATGTTCACAGGACTTGAAAAAATGATCGAATGCATGTACGTATACTGAATCTGATATAATGTCGCATTACTAATACTGTCGGCCACTTGAAATTTTGCACTATTAATGGATTCAGTGAAATGTTAATCTTTTAACTTCTCTACTTTGATAAAAATATTGTTACTATTACTTACGTAGAAAGCAGTGACAGTTCCAGCAGAGTCACCCTCTACAAGCTTAATCTGAACAGTAACTTTCCCAAACATATACTTGCTCTTTGATTGAAACCCAGTACCTGAAATATCACATAAAATAAGGTAAGAAAAACATAACTAATGATACATATCACATTATAATAATACAACATGAGTCAAGAAGAAAATATATATCTCAAAAGTACCAGATTGATTGTCCAGTTTCATCCTAAGAATTTCTCCTTCAGTTGTCAAATGGTCCAAAGCCCAACTAGGCTGATATAGTTCCTCAAATTTTGCAGAACGAACCACAGCCACCATCATTACAAAAATATCCAAGAAAACACAACTAAAAGACACCATTTTTCTGAAGAATTTCGGAGAGAAAAGAGAGAGCAGACTGATTAGAAGAAAAAACTGTGAAGAGAGCCAAAGGAAGTGGGTTAGGCTTAAAATATATATTTATGTACTCATCACTATCCACGTTGGACCCGGTACTCGATGTGTCAGAGGGTAAAACATAAAATATTTCCAAATATTATAGCCGTTAGCACTAATTTGCTTAGCTGGATTAAAGTTGGTCCCATGGTGGGGAGCAGCACATAGGTCTAGTCGCTGTTGAGAAAAGGATGAGTACGGTCCTCGGGTATAGCTGGATGACTATCAAATGAAAAAAAAATTAAAATTCAGCTTGGAGATTTGCATTGTGTGTTTGAACTCTGATGAAGTAATTTATTCTCTTTTGAGATAAGATCTTGTATGTAATATCAGTTGCTCTGTTCTTAAAGTCGGGTTATTCAGACACATCCTGCGATTGACTGATAGTAGTATTAAGGGATTGGACTACTATCTTCAGGAATAATCTGACGTAAGCGGGAAGACTGAATATAAAAAAAAAGGATGAGTACTAATGATGACCAATGGGAGATGAACGCATGGAATATTGCAGCTGGTCACTGCAGTGTACAGTTGTCATTGGCAGTAGCAGTTTAAAAAGAGGGGAAATTCTTTTTCCTTTCTAAAAGCCAAGTATTCGCTTCGCGTGTAGTGAAAAAAGACGGTCGCTCCTTTAATTTGTACAAGCAAGAAAAATTCATGAGAGGATTACTTATTACAATTAGGGGTGAGCACGGGTATAGGGTATTCAGATATCCGATCGGAATCGACACTAACGGATAGGTTCCGGATAGATATATTATAATAACGGATAGGGTCCGGGTAGTAAAATTAGGAACCGATCAATGTCGGGTCCGGTTCCGATTCCGGCAAATAGAGACAGGGTACCCGGACCCGGAACCGATACCCGGAACCTATAAAATATTAAATATTTTTATTTTTTTTAGAAATATTTGGACCACTTTTAATTTTCTCCAAAATTATTTGTTGCACGCCTGCACATTGATTTTCCCCACCCCAAAACTCTCTCAATAACAATGGCGTTTTAGCTACACCACCGAGTTTCATCTTCGTCGTTGTTGAAGCTTTCTCTCAGGTACTTTCATCGTTGTCGTCATTGAAGCTTCACCTTTGCCTCTTTCTCTCCTTTGGTTGTGTTCACGTCATTCCTAAAATGCATATGGGTTCATATCTAACTCTTCAATTTCTTTTTAATATCATATGCTTGTTCTATTTCAGGCGATACTCATCTTCAATTTGTATTACTTTTTTATTTGAAATGTAAATCTATTTTTAAAATTTGTGTATATTTTTGTAGTTGTGAAGATGAAATTTAGGGATTTACTAGTATAATAAATCTTTTCTTTTGTATCGAAGAGCTTATGAACACGAAAATAAGTTTAATTCAGATATTTTCAAATTTATTTTGAAATCAACACATTCAATTAATTGAGTGTCAAATTTAACTTGCAATTTTAGGTTTTGGTAACAGAATTAGCTTTTCTAAAACTTCTTATAAGGGTACTAAAAACTCCGATTGCAGGCTAAAAAACTACTTGATGAAATTATTTTAGAACTCTTTTTTATTCTCATAGGCTTAAAAATTGTTGCTTAATTTGTGTTTTTTATTTACAGGGTACTCCGGGTAATGATTGCTATGGGTAGGTTCCGGGTAGTAAATTTAGGAACCGATCTTTTACCGGGTAGGGTCCGAGTAGTTAAAAAATGTTAGGGTACCCGGACCCGCTCACCCCTAATTACAATAACATCAATGAGATTTACCTTTTTACAATAACCTCAATGAGATTTACCTTTTTTTATTTCTGAAAGTGAATAATCTCTTAATTATTTTTATTAATAAATATATATATACAAATATATAATTTTCAAATATGGAAAAATAACTCCATATTTTCCTACTCTAATTCTAATAGTTTTTTTCTATTATAAAACTAATACCATAATTACACTTGTACAATGATTCTACAAATATGGTAAAACAATATATAAAAGTCATCTATGTCACACCCCCGCAGTCATAGCGGGCAGTTGTCGTACGCTGAGACTGTCCCTAAAATCTTTAAACAGAATCAAGGAAGACCCTTAGTAAATATGTCAGCAATTTGGTACCTTGAAGGGACATGCAAGATGCGTACTTGTCCACGAGCTACCTTTTTTGCGAACAAAGTGAACATCCATCTCGATATGTGTTAGTGCGCTGATGTTTGACCGAATTCCCAGAGAGATAAATTGCACTAACATTATCATAGTAGACCAAAGTAGCTTTCTGATTTGGGAAGAGTAGCTCTAAGAGAATATTACGCAGTCAACATGACTCAGACACCACATTGGCTACCCCTCGATACTCAGCCTCCGTACTAGATCTCGATAAAGTAGTCTGACGTTTCGCTAATGAAGAAACCAAGTTATCACCCAGAAACATACAATAACCAGAGGTCGAACGCCTGGTATCTGGGCATCCACCCCAATTAGCATATGTATAAGACACGAGAGTAGAGATGGGGGATGGATATAAATGCAAACCATAATCAAGGGTGTCTTGCATATATCGTATAATGCGTTTGAGAGCATGTATGTGCTCAACCCTCGGATCATGCATAAATAAACACATGCTGGACTACATGAGTAATATCTGGTATCGTGAAGGTAAGATACCGAAGAGCCCCTGCAAGACTGCAATAGTGGATGGGATCCTCGTATGGTGTGCTAGTATTAGCACTCAACTTTGGTTTGGTATCAACTAGAGTAGAAGAGGACTTACAAGATGACATGCCAGTTCTATCAATGATCACGGTTGCATACTTCTTATGTGAT
Organism: Anisodus tanguticus; assembly: GCA_034509755.1. Taxonomy (NCBI): domain Eukaryota; kingdom Viridiplantae; phylum Streptophyta; class Magnoliopsida; order Solanales; family Solanaceae; genus Anisodus; species Anisodus tanguticus. Next base: position 17,346,760 of record CM067551.1, on the reverse strand, counting down.
AAAAATAGACCATATGCATGATGAGTGACAGCTATACCCAAAAAATAACTCAAGGGTCCCAAGTCTTTCATAGCAAAATCTGAACTAAGAAGGGACATGATAGACTTGCGCAGATTATCAGAGGAGACAATCAAAATAATATTATCCACATATAACAGAATGTATGTCAAAGAATTACCAGGATGAAATATGAACAGAGAATGATCAGACCTATTGTGAGAAAATTCAATAGTAGACACAAAATCTGTAAACCTCTTATACCAAGCCTGTGGGCCTGTTTAAGCCCATACAATGGCTTTTTCTGCAAACAGACATGATGAGGATAATTGGGGTCCTTAAATCCCAATGGTTGATGCATGTACACTGTCTCCTTAAGATCACCGTATAAGAAAACATTTTTCACATCCAGCTGATGAATGGGCTATTCTTTCGAGAGAGCCAAACTGAGAATAGTGCAAATGGTTGCCGGTTTGACCACCAAACTAAATGTCTCACCATCTTATGTTCATTATTTATATTGAGACCCGATTAAACTTAGATTCACATCCAAAAAAACTACATTACGGGGCAAAACACTCCCTAATAAAAGTGACTATGTATTTAAGAGGACTCAAACTCGAAATCTCTAATTAAAAATAAATGAGTATTTGTTGCTTCACCACATTGTTGGTTAATGAGAGCTACAATATCGATGCAAAGTGAATAACTCTGTCAAGTTGTTATTTCACATAAGTAATGATTAGGTAATTTAGCACAAAAAGGAAATATAACATATATGGGGCGGAGTGTTGGCCGGTCAAGACTTCGCACACCCAAAAAATAAAAGTTGCGGAGATGAGGATGCTAAGATGAATGTGTGGGCATACAAAGAGGGATAAAATTAGAAATGATGATATCCGGGATAGTGTGAGAGTGGCCTCAGTGGAGGATAAGATGCGGGAAGCGAGGTTGAGATAGTTCGGGCACGTGCAGAGGAGAGACACAAATGCCCCAGTGCGGAGGTATGAGAGGTTGGCTATGGACGGGTACATGAGGGGTAGAGGTAGGCCGAAGAAGTATTGGAGAGAGGTGATTAGACGGGATATGGCGCAAGTACAACTCACTGAGGACATGACCTTAGATAAGTGGTTATGGACACGGATTAGGGTAGTAGGTAGTCCAGCGTAGTCCTACCTACGCGTACAAACTAGTAGTTGTAGTATTATTATTGTAGGCCCGCTTAGCCTATCATACTAGTAGGCACATCATTGCTTTATAGTTCTCTGTCGTTTGATGTATGCTGCTATGTGTATTTTGTTTGACTTATTTACCTACATTAGTTATTACTTCTTTTTCGAATTAGCTATCATGGTTTAGTCGTTGTGTTTGTCTTACTTTGCTTGTGCTTGTGCTTTGTCTTGAACCGATGGTCTCTCGAAAATAACCGCTCTACCTACCAAGGTAGAGGTAAGGTCTGCGTACACTCTACCCTCCTCAGACCCCACGTTGTGGGATTTCATTAGATATGTTATTGTTGTTGTTGTTGTTATCCTTGGTTATTATTGAGCGGCGAAATCAAATTTTAGAATTTAGAGTTCGAGTTCCTGATTTTATTACAATTCATTTGACTCAAAAATAATTATTTGTAACCTTTTATGATTTTTCCTACTATATATACAAGATTCGAGCTACAATTATTGAATTTGATTATCTCCCAACTTGCCTTCTACATTGGAGTCTATTTGTATTAACTTGTAACTTCTCCAAATCGATACGTGCCATATTAATAGTAAACTAGGTTACTGAAAAATGTTAAAACCAATTTACAATCATAGATATTACGAGAAGTAAAACGTGTTAGAAGAAGATGTCACACATCATATTGGGGCAGGATGGATGAAATGGAGGCTCGCATCTGAAGTCTTGTGTGATAAAAAGGTGCCACCAAAACTTAAAGACAAGTTTTATAGGGTGGTGGTTAGACCGACTATGTTGTATGGGGCGAAGAGTTGGCAAGTCAAGGCTTTGCACATTCAGAAGATGAAAGTTGCGGAGATGAGGATGTTGAGATAGATGTGTGAGCATACAATGAGGGATAAAATTATAAAAATAATGATATCCGGGACAAAGTGGGAGTGGCCTCGGTGGAGGATAAGATGCGGGAAGCGAGGTTGAGATGGTTCAGACATGTGCAGAGGAGAGACGCAAATGCCCCAGTGTGAGAGGTTGGCTATGGACGAGTTTAGAAGGGGTAGATGTAGGCCGAAGAAGTATTGGGGGGGGGGGGTGATTAGACAGGATATGACACAGGTGCAACTTACTGAGGACATGACCTTAGATAGGGGGTTGTGGAGGACACGAATTAGGGTAGAAGGGTAGTAGGTAGTCGAACGTATCCCTACTTACGCTTACAAACTGGTAGTTGTAATGTTATTAATGTAGGCCCGCTTAACCTATCATACTAGTATGCACATTATTTCTTTATAGTAGCGTTTGATTTCTACTTCTATGTATTCTTTAGTGTACTTTATTTATCTTATGTACATGTATTAGTTACTGCTTCTTTTTCAGAATGCGCTAGCATTGCTTATTTGCATTTGATATCAGTACTTTCATAATGCTTTAAATTTCTTGTCCAAATTTGACTGTTTCTCTTACTTTGCTTGTGCTTATGTTTTGTCTTGAGCTGAGGGTCTCTCGAAAACAACCGCTCTACCTGTCAAGGTAGAAGTAAAATCTGTGTACACTCTACCCTCCTCAAACCCCACGCTATGAGACTTTACTGAGTATGTTGTTGTTGTATATATATGGGGGAAGAATACTTTTTTTAAGGTTGGCCCATGAATAACGAGGAGTGGAAGGGGAAAATAGGGAATATTTGGTGGAATTGAAAACACTATTGGAACCATCAAATTACATCTCAAATCTCAAATCTCAAATATTTTCAAAGTAGTAGTATTAAGAAAAATGCATTTGAGTGGGAAACAAATTGTAAATATTTAGGTTGCAATCTTGTTTAAAAAAATCATACATAGATCATAATATAAAGCAACTCAACTCCATAACATGCATGTAACATGTTCTTCCCAAATCTACTTTTCTAAATGGGTTCTAAATTGTAATTAATTAAATGCTTGGTGAAAGTGAAGTAGCTGTTAGGAATGTGGGGGCCTTGGGGGGGTGGGGGGGGTTGCACTTTTATTCTTTGCATTTGTTTTGGAATTACTATAGTGATGATGGCAGTGGCAGCTGCAACTTTTGCCGGGCGCACTCATCATATTGTAACATCTTTTCTCTTCTTTATTTATGCTTTCCTTTTCTTTTTTTTATATTCAATTTTCTTAATTATGCCAGACTATTTCTGAAGATAATAGTCTCGATCCCCCAGCATTAGTATCAGTAAATCGCGGGATATGCCTGAGTGACCAGAGTTTGAGAACAGAACAACTGATATCATCTACAAGGTCCTACTCCAGAATAGAGCAAATTACTTCCGCCAGAATTTAAACCCACGATATAGATCTCCAGCTGAATTTTAAGTTCTCTCTAGGTGGGGACTATGCTTTCCTTATTTAATGCTACCCATTTCATTTTGAAGTTACCATTCTCCTTTAAGAGCACACTTTATTTTAGATCCTCAACATGTGTGCCATATGCACAAACCTGGAGTATCATTTTAAGTACAACAACAAAGAAATATACTACAACTGTATCTAAGTAGTTTATTATTACTCCTACTATTAAAATAAGCATATACTAAAATGTTTTCTTCTAGCGTTTACGAATTAAATATAGAGGTTATTCAGAGTATTACAATTACAAAAATATAAAGGGGAATGTAGCAAGTGAGATCTGCTCCATACAGATCCAAGAATATCCTCATTTTGAATGTTTTATTTACTCCAATTTGCTGATAAACAGTTGTGTTCCAATAAGTAATACTAGTTGAAGGGTCTATGAAACAATAAAAACAAAATGAAATAAACTCGAATGCCAATTCTGTTTCCTAAAGTTGGAAATTATGTCATCCGACACCAGTAATAACACTTTAGCAAAACAGAAAACTTTGAAGAGTAAATGCAGCGAAAATTTAAAGAACACAAATGTTTTAAATTTTCATAAGTTATATATATAATATAACTTATGATAGTCAATGACCAAATGTATTGTATATATATAATGTACAAATTCCTTTCTTTACCGATTTACAAGATAAAACGGATATGAATTAAAAGTTGAAGTCGCAGATGACTTCTGCCTGAAAAATCTAACTAAGTAGACATAGACAACTTCTCATTACAATCGCTCCATACAAAACTAATCTAGAATCTAAACAAAAATTGTAATGTTGGACAGAATGTTGTCAACACACTCAGACAACATTGGTGATCCAGATTTTTGAGATGAAATTCCGAGAGCTCTCTTGGGTATTCCTTGAAAAGCTCATCGATCAGTTGTGGAAGTTGAGGGAAAGGTGGATTGCTGGTGGGATTGGTTGGAGAAGATCATGGAGTAATAATCTCAATAGCTTTGGCTTGATCCTCACGACAAGCAACAACTTTTGACTTAGTCCTCACTCATTTTTTACCAGTTTCTTTTTACCTTGCCAAGTTATTTTTACCTCATAGTAATATTTACACAATATTACTGCATCGCGTGAAGTAAGGTAAAATCTGTTCAGAAAATGTTGCTACGAATGTTGTGCAACATTTGTCCCAACATACTTACACATTCATATCAATACATTAGGAGATATGTTGGGTCAAATGTCACAACATCAAATCCAATTTTAACAATCTCCCCCTTTTTGTCTTTCTTCACAAAACTCATTAAAATGTAAAGTTGACTTAGGATGTTGTCACAAATGTTGTCCGACATCTGGGATTAACAATTTCAAGTTCATACTCCCCCTTAACATGTGATGGCATACAAGCAAACATGTGTATACCGATTCATAGGATTAGAAAAGAAAAAAAATATGAGCACACATATCACATTTCATCCAATATATACAAACCACAAATAAAAATATTCATTGTCAACAAATATCAATATCAATCAACTAAAGATCCTCATACAGCATCGACAACAACAACAACTTCCTCCTTGCTCATCATACAGCTGCAACAACTTACAACAACTTTCTACTCCTGCATAACAACTTCAACTTCCTCTGCACAACAACCTTTAGCTTCTTCCAGACTTTAGCTTCCTCCCCACGCATCAGCATCATTTCCCCCTTTTTGTGAAGAAAGTAGCATCATGAAATGGTCTCTAGCTTGTATCAGGGCATTTCTTGCAACATCAACCACAAAAATCTGTTGGTTGATTTTTCCAATTTGATCCACAAGTCATTCTGTAGACAATGTAGATTGTCCTGGACCAGTGTTGCCCAGAATGTTGGTGACATTTATGGAAACATTTTCACTTTCAGCTTCTTTCTTCCAGGGTAAGTCGATGACTCTGTCCTTGCTCTTCAAAATTACTTTGTTTACAGTGTAAAGCTTAGGAGCCTTCCCTAAAGTGTCTTCTTTCTTAGGCTCAAAGTCTTAGATGGTTAATACTTTGTAGATCAGAGAGGGAAATTGAAGGATTGCAATTGATTCTTTGTCAGCCAAGTTGGCAATTTGATGAAATATCATTTTTCCCAAATCAACTTTCAAACATTTCCCAACTTTATACAACATGGTGGCTTGTTCAGATGTCACAATTGACTCATTCATTGAAGGAAGCCAATTTTGAATAGCAATTTTGTGGAGGGTCGAAAACAGGGATGTTAGTTTGCTGGGGATCATTGTGCTCGGAAGCCTCCGTATTCATTGGAGGACTTATGCTCATTGTAGTGTTGGAGTGGATGTTGGATGACATTTGTTCTGACATTGGTGATGTTTCCATTGGTGAAAATTTGGGAGATCGTTTTGAAAAGTTGGGGTTTCTGATAGAGATTGGAGTTTGGTTTGGTGATTCCATCGATTAGGTAGGTAGATGTATACCCGATGTAATTTTCCCTCCCTTTTTTTATTTTATAGGAAAATCAAAAATGATAAAATAATAGCAAATGAGCGGAATATTTATATACATGACAACCCTTTTCTTAGCAACAAAAATTCCTTATTTTTAGGTGTTTCAATTTTACACAATAACTTACACCTAAAATATTGGGATAAAAAATAAACATCACGGTAGGAATAAAATTTAATCTTATCATTTTAAATTCTGAAATTCCATTAAACAATGCATATAATAGGAAGTAAAATATGATATTTTAAAAATCAGATAAGAACAACATCTCAACACATATCACATTCTGAAAATATCAACATCAATGTTAGAACATTTTAGACGACACAAGTATTTTGATCCCACAAAAATTTTCAGATTTGGCAACAAACCAAGACACGTTTTATATGCACTTTATGAGTTTGACCACTGGACCAATACAATATTTTTCCATCGTGTCCTTGGTCTAATCATATAACACATATAAAAGATTTTTCGTGTAAAAAATAAGAATACTTTTATGGTATTCTCAAATCTCTTTTGAAGCACTCGATACTCCTATAGAATATGAACGGTATCTTTTCACGGGCTTTGTCCATTTTTCACAGTTGTCAAATATTTGTAAAGGCTTTGCCTTATTTTGATACTCCATTTTTATGATATATATATATATATATTATCATTGCAAAGAACGATATCACTTTGATAACATATTCTTATTGAAGGATCATGCTTGTGTGACCAAACGTTATGCACCATACATCAACAATAATCAGTTAGTGATATAACATAGGTAAATGTCACCCGAAATGTTAGACAACATTTCAGCCGACATTCACCAAAAATGCCTTTTTAGAGATTACAGAGACCAAGAGATTTCTTTAAACTAGAAAATTTCTCATGGTTCAAGCTTTTGTAAAAATATCAGCTTGTTGATGAAGAGTGTCAATATGTTCAATTTGAACTAGCTATTTTTCAACTAAATCTCTTAAAAAGTGATGTCGAATATCAATATGTTTTGTACGTGAGTGCTGAACTGGATTTTTAGAAATATTTATAGCACTTTAATTATCACAGTACAAAATCAAAATGTTGCTAGTAAATCCATAGCCGTCTAACATGTGTCGTAGCCATATTAATTGAGAGCAACAACTTCCAACTGCTACATATTCAGATTCAACAGTTGAAAGTGAAACACAGTTTTGATTACGACTATACCATGAAATAAGGTTATTGCTAAGATAAAAACATCTTCCACTTGTACTTTTTCTATCATCCACATCTCCAGCCCAATACGAGTCATTAAATCCTATTAAGTTAGGATTAATGTCCTTGGAATACCAGATTCCCAACTTACATGTGTCAGCAACATATCGAATAATACGTTTCACGGCATTTAAGTGGGACATTTTGGGACAAGCTTGAAAACATGCACAAACACAAACACTAAATATAATAAATGGGCGACTAGCAGTAAGATAAAGAAGGCTACCTATCATAGACCATTCAACCTCGGTATCGGCAACCAAGACACCCTTCTATGTCGAATGAATCTTCAAATCATCATCTTCAAACCACGACTCCGATCACGGTTTCCAGTTGACTTTATCTCAGGTGACAGGGGCAGGAGAACACTTCACAAAATCGATATAATATTGGGTCGACATTTTCACCAACATTATCCTTACATACCTTCTGCGATGAACCCATTGATGTTTTCATCTGTTTAGCATTTTTCAAACCAAATCTTTTAACTAGATTCTTGGCATATTTACTCTGTGAGATGAAAATTTCATCTTCACTTTGATTTATCTGCAAGCCTAAGAAAAAAGTTAATTCACCAATCATGCTCATTTCAATTGTCGATGACATAGCTTCAACAAATGAATTTAGGTACGACTGTGAAGTCGATCCAAAGACTATATCATCTACGTAGATTTGAGAAATTATAATATCTATATCGCGTCGTCTAATAAACAAAGTACGATCAGCTTTGGCACGGTTAAAACCAAATTCAAGAAGAAAGTTAGTTAAACGACCATACCATGCACGAGGGGTTTGTTTCAACCCATACATAGCCCTTTTAAGCTTGTACACATAGTGTGGATGGTAAGGATATTCAAATCCTTTTGGTTGTTCAACATATACCTCTTTGTCTAGATAACCATTTAAGAAGGCACCTTTTACATCCATTTGGTGTAAAGTAATTTTCAGACAACAAGCAATAACAAGTAAAAATCTAATCCATTTGGGGTAAAGTAATATCAAATTTTGCCAAATGATCCATGTCATTTAAAATATAACAAATACACTCAAAAACATGAAAGTAATGCAAGTTTGGTTTCTTTCCATTTATAATCTCATAGGGTGTCATCTTTGTTCCTGACCTTAAATAGACTCTATTAGCGATGTGATTATCAGTATTCAAGACTTCTGCCCATAAACATTTTGACAAATGTTTAGAACTAAGCGTCACTCTAGCCATTTCTTGTAATGTCCTATCATTTCGTTCTGCAACTCATTCTGTTGAGGAGTTTTGGAGGCAAAAAACTCATGGAAAATACCTCTTTTCTCACAAAAATTTGTGAATGAACTATTTTCAAATTCTTTTCTATGGTCGGATCTAATCCGAAAAATAGGAGAATAGAATAAATTTCTAATTCTAGAGTACAAGATTTTAAACATGTCAAATATTTGTGATTTTTCTTTCAAAAAATATATCCAAGACTATCTAGAAAAATCATCTACTATCACAAAGGAATACATCATGCCTCCTAGACTGTCTACTTCAATTGGACCTATTAAATCCATATGTAGCAATTGAAAACAGTGAGACGTACCCGAATGTTGTCCGTCGTGTGGGACAACATTATGAGAGACACGGGTTTGCTTACCTTTCAAACAATCTTCACATATAGTTTTACCTTTATGGATAAGTTTGGGTATGCCTCTAACTGCTTCATATGAAACTAAATTAAATTGCGGTAGTTGACATGCCCCAACATTTGATGCCATAGTGTTGTGTCATCGACCTTAGCATTATTGCATGTTTCTTGTCTTACAACAAGATAGCAATTGTCACATGTTCTTGTACTTGTCATGACACATATATTTGCTTCATTCGTAACTTTACAAGCATTCTTATTAATTTTTACCTCAAGATTTTCATCACACAATTGACTAATACTAATCAAATTAGCCATTAATCCCTCAACGTGTAAGACATTTATTAAGGCTAGAAATACAGGAACATCCAAGATCCCTTTTTCAATTATTTTGCTTTTACTTCCACCTCCATAAGTCACGATTCCTCCATTGAATGACTAATAGTTCTTTAGAAAACCTTTTGTACATGTCATGTGGAGAGAACACCCACTATCAAAGTACCAAGAATTTGAAATGTTAGTTCTTAATGCAGTTATAGCAACATTACATGTTACTCCTTTTTAGGAACCCAAACTCTCTTAAAATATTTTTTATCTTTTGGCTCAGAAATGTTGCTTTGATTGTTATCCGGAATGTTGGACAACATTTTAGGCAACATTTTGCTCACAGAATCTTGAAGTTTGAAATCGTATAGTTTTAAGTGTCCAGGGGAGTTACAGTGATGACACACAAACTTCATATTCTTTGACATTTATGAGAACCTATTATTCATCCCTTTTTCTTTTACAAAGCATATTTTTTCATTTTTATCAAAGAGATTAGAGCCTATGGTTTTAAGAGAGTTTTCGTACCCAATTCCTGCATGTGAAGGTTTACTAAAGTTGAGTATCTCATTCAATTTTGAAGTCCTCGTGTTGAGCTTACGGAAGGTTGCTTCGGCTAAATCCAATTTTGCACGGATCTTACCAAATTCAATATCTTTTTTGGTAAGTGCAAACTCAAGTCGGGTTATCATGCCTTTTAATACTAAATTTTCATGAGTTAAAGATTTTACTTTTTTGTCAAGTTGCTTGGATTCTATGATTAAGTCTTTACAAAAACTTTATAATTCATTAATCATATCATCTTTGCATTCAACTTGATCCATACAATCAACCTCACTAACAGAAATAGAACCACTAAAGCAATTAACATCAGAATAGTTAAAGAATTCATACATTTGAGATGTCACTGAGGATGTTAATGTCATTGTTGATGTTGGAGCAAATGTCGTGGCATCTGAGACAACATTGTATACGACATCTTCATTATCCGATAGAGACTGTTCGAAAATAGTAGCCAGCATTGCTTGTGTTTTAATTTCACGATCTCCTTCCTCTTCTCCTTCATCATCACTAAGAGAAACTCATAGGTTCTTACCAAATTTTCTAAGAGTGTTTGCACATTCGTTAACATAGTGATCCCAACCCAAGCATGCATGACACTGCACAAAATCAAGTTGTTTGGGATCAAATTTGGTACGATCTGAGTTGGTTCTTCTTAGTTGATTTTCTTTTTGTACATTTGGAAGGAATTTAGTGGGATTTTGATTAAAGACTTAGTTTTGGTGCTCTTTAGATTTAGATTGATTTCTCTCATTGTTGAACTTCCTCACCATCGAATTGTATTTTCGAGTGAGTAAGGCAACATTTACACCATCACCAATTTCTTCAAGATTCTCATCCTCTTCTTCGATTTGACTCTCCGAGGATTGAACTTGAAGTGCCACATTCTTGCTTTATACAATTAATTTTGATACTCAATGTTCATCTCATAAGTTTTGAGAATGCTCATCAAGGTATGAAGGTCCATTGTGGCAAGATTGTGAGTTTCTTCAATAGCACAAATCTTTAAATTGAACTTTTCAGGAAGAGAACAAAGAGCCTTTTCAACAAGTTGAGTGTTGGTTAATGGTTCACCGAGCACTTGACATTCATTTGAGATGTCAATCAACTTTTCAAAATAAGATATAATATCATCCGCTTCTTTCATCCTTAAACGTTCATATTTACTCACGAGCATGCGTAGCTTTGTTAAACAAACACTTGAGCTACCTTCACAATGAATTTGTAAAGTATCCTATGCATCCTTAGCCGTGGGGCAGTTTTGAATGAGTTTGAACATATACATATCAATCCATCCAAAAATTGCATTTAAGATTTTTTCGTTAAAGCTAGCATTATTGGTTTCTTTTGTAGTACATTCGGATTCAGGTTTAACAAGAATGTCACCTTCCTCATCCGGTGGCAACATTGGAATAACATACCCATTGGTTATAGATCTCCATGCCCTAACATCAATTGATTTGATATGAGAACGTAGGCGAATCTTTCAATAGGCATAATTTGATCAATCTAAAATAGGAAGCCTACCAATAGTTCAATTTGTCGGATCCATAGCTTATGACAACAGGATCAAACACTTATTGTGTTAAGTGTCGGCTCTGATACACTTGAATGGTGCTATGGAACAATAAAAATAAAATGAAATAAATTCGAATGCCAATTCTGTTTCCGAATGTCAGAAATTATGTCGTCCGACACCAGTAACAACACTTTAGCAAAACAAAAAACTTTGAAGAGTAAATGCAGCGAAAATTTAAAGAACACAAAAGTTTTTAATTTTCATAAGTTATATATATAATATAACTTATGATGGTCAATGACCAAATATATTGTGTATATATAATATACAAATTCCTTTCTTTACAAATTTACAAGATAAAACGGAAATGAATTAAAAGTTGAAGTCGCATATGACTTATGCCTGAAAAATCTAACTAAGTAGACATAGACAACCTCTCATTACAATCGCTCCATACAAAACTAATCTAGAATCTAAACAACAATTGTAATGTTGGACAGAATGTTGTCAACACACTCAGACAACATTGGTGATCCAGATTTTTGAGATGAAATCCCGAGAGCTCTCTTGGTATTTTTACTTTCTGGTTCTGGATATCGATACTCTGTAGTAGTCTCTATTTATAGTAGAAGGTATTCCTTGAAAATCTTATCGATCAGTTGTGGAAGTTGAGGGAAAGATGGACTGTTGGTGGGATTGGTTGAAGAAGATCAGGGAGTAATAATCTAAACAACTTTAGATTGATCCTCACGACAAGCAACAACTTTTGACTTAGTCCTCATTCATTTTTTACCAGTTCATTTTTACCTTGCCAAGTTATTTTTACCTCATAGTAATATTTACACAAATATTACTGCATCGCGTGAAGTAAGGCACAATCTGTTCAGAAAATGTTGCTCCGAATGTTGTGCAACATTTGTCTCAACATACTTAAACATTTATATCAATACTTTAGGAGATATATTGGGTAAAATATCACAATATTAAATCTAACATTAACACTAGTAATATATTACTATAGTTAAATCTCTCAAAGAATGTATCTTCTAACTCAGCAGATAATATTAATTTGCACATGTTACAATCAATAATTTTCGACGGGTCAATTTTTTTTTTTTTGGATGGTAAAATTGAATTGCCCAATTGAATTGCTCTGTTAACTGAAAGAAAGTAGTAAAAGAATGAATGTGCTGTTTGATCGGTGTTATGTCAAATCTTAATAATTGAACTGCTCTATTCATTGAAACAAGAGAATGGCTTTAATCATTTTTGTTAGTCGTTTTTTGGATAAGGGAGCATTGAGTTAATAGATGTATTTTATGAACTTTATTCCTGTAACTTTTTGACATTCAATTGGTTTAGAAAATACAAATAAGCAGGCGTTTATATGAACGAAGCTATACAGGAGGAGAAGGTGAAGTGAACGTGGGTTACAACAATGGTAGGAAACAGAAAGTAAGTAACTGTTAACTATTACAATAAACTGAAATAATAACACACTGAAATTTCAACAAACTGAAATTACAACCATTTTGATATTTTGTTGGGTCGAGTGATGACACTCTGTCTTTAAGACAAGATTGCCCCGTATATATCCTTTTGCGTTCTGGACAATAGTCTTCCAAGATAAAACAACAACTTAACAAATGAGCAAAGGAAACTCAAGTGTTACTTTGAAGAACTTAGAGTAACGAAATGATGTTGGAGAGTAGGAAAAATAATTCTGATTTTTCTGTCTCTAATCTCAATAATTGAGCCAAAGGCTTCAATTTATAGTGTAAGGAGGGTGACTTCTCAACTAGCTAACTAATGGTTGTTAATAGCCATGTAATGACAATTAGTGATGAGTTATTGTTCTGCCTTCCATCGTGAGCCCGAGCCCAGATGGGAAGGGCGGGCGGCGGTGGCGCGCGTGTGAGCTTAGCCTCGAATCCAAGCACACCTAGGTCCTCCCTCCTTCAAACACATGGGTTACCCCTTGGGGTCCCAAGCCCTTATCCATTTTTGAGACTTATAAAATGAACAAATCTTCCTTTCCCCACCGATGAGGAGATTTGTTCCACACCATATTTTCATGCTTCAAACACCTCACTTCGTGGACCAATATCTCTTTCATTTCTTAACGAAATTTGACGATCATTGGCCCTACGGTCATCTACTCACTTAGTAGATTATGCACATGTGAAGAACCAAAGTTTCCAACATGCGGAACCCTAATGTTTAAGTCATTAAATATGGGTGAACACAACTCCCACCAAAGGAAAATTTCCAACAATCCCCTCTTGAAAGAGATTTTGGCACACTCAGAAGGTGCCTATTTTCAGCAATATTTTAGCGGACCGATGTTGCATCAGGAGAGGTAGCTTCAGCTTTGAACCTTCCATAGTTAAATACCATCAGACTTACTTACTACGCGGTGAACGTGATATCTTGAACCGTCAGTGTTTAGTGTGAGCCAAGTCAATAGTACCAACACAACAACTTCCCTTACTCTTTTCTTTGTAATATTTTGTCCGTTGTGGCTGTGGACACTTCTTGGATTCTTAAGTGCGTTCATTTGAGGCGGCATGTCCTCACACTTAAATAGGTGGTCTCCTACAAGGTATCCTGCTATACCCCACTTTACAAGTGTTAGGAACCATTAAAAATTTTCCCAAACCTAACCTCAACCGTTGAGGATCATTAAAGGTTTTTGAAACTTAACCTTTACCCACACTGCAGATAGCACTTAACGTCTATCGCGGGAACAACTTTAGGTTTATGTTCCCTACAGAAATCATAACCCGAAGTGCTTTTGCTTCCACCGAAGCGCTCAACTGAACCTTTACAGCTTAGTTTTCCTATTGAACCAAATTCCTGGGATCTCCAGTCAGTAAGGTTGGGTTACCACCGTATTGGTACTTAAAGCTTGGGTTTTAAGCCCATTCTCCTAGACAAGCATGGGTATGCCCTTTGTCAGTGGGTCTGCTATGTTATCCTTTGATTTTATGTAATCAATGGATATTATACCCGTGGTGATCAGCTGCCTAACGGTCTTATATCTCCGTCGAATATGACGAGATTTGCCGTTGTACATAGAACTTCATGCCCTTCCTAAAACCGACTGGCTATCGCAGTGAATCATCACTGAAGGTACGGGTTTGTCCCAACAAGGGACATCCTCTAAGAATTCGTGAAGCCACTCAACTTCTTCTCCTGCTTTGTCTAAAGTGATAAACTCCGATTCCATCGTGGATCGGGCGATGCAAGTTTGTTTAGAGGATTTTCAAGACACATCCACAAACTCAACGATGGTAACTAAACACGAGGGTAGCGCTCGTTGCAGGACTTAACCCAACACCTTACGACACGAGCTGACGACAACCATTCACCACCTGTGTCCGCGTTCCCGAAGGCACCCCTCTCTTTCAAGAGGATTCACGGCATGTCAAGCCCCACCACCAATTGTAAATATATATCCACTGGTGGACTTGGTGTTCTCTATGTCAGATATCCAGTTTGCATCACTTTACCCCTCTAGTACAACTGGATATCTTGAATAATGTAACCCATAATTTAGCGTGTACTTCAAGTAATGTAGCACCCGATTCAACGCTTTCCAATGATCATTACTTGGATCACGGGTAAATCTAGCCAACTTGTTGACTGCATAAGCAATATCAGGTTGGGTGCAGTTTGTTATGTACATCAAACTCCCAATCACCTATGCATATTGCTCCTGCCATACGGGTGCACCACAATTTTTATCAATCTTTTGATTTCTATCCAGTGGTGACTTCATAGGCGAACTGTCAAACACCAATCCATCAGACGTCTTAGAGATTTTTATCCCTAAGATGACATATGCGATACCCATATCCTTCATGTCAAAACATTGTTTCAACATGTTCTTAGTCTCTAGGATTAAGCTAGGACTGCTTCCTGTGATCAATATGTCATCTACGTACAGACATATCATGACGAACGAGTCAGAGTTACCTTTCGTGTAGACGCATTTATCACACTCATTAATGGAGAAACCCTTTTATAGTAGAGTACTATCAAACTTTTTATGTCATTGCTTCAGAGCTTGTTTCATCCGTACAGAGATTTGACAAGTCGACTGACTTTTTTCTCTTACCTTGGAACCACATACCCCTCGGGTTGTTCCATATAGATTTCTTCTTCCAAATCACCATTTAGGAAGGCTATCTTAACATCCATTTGATGTATCTCAAGGTCATGCAACGCTGCAATCGCAATGAATACTCATATGGACGTCATCCTAGACACTGGGGAGTACGTGTCAAAATAGTCAAGGCCTTCTTTCTGTCGATAGCCCTTGACTACCAACCTGACTTTGTACTTGTCTATAGACCCATCTGCTTTATACTTCCATTTGAGTATCTATTTACAACCCAACAGTTTATTTCCCAAAGGAAGATCAACCAACTCCCAAGTATGGTTATGCAGGATGAAGTCTATTTCACTCTCAATAGCTTCTTTCCAGAGCGGTGCCTCTGGAGTTGACAATGCTTCAGCAATTGTCCTTGGTTGGTCATCAACCATATAAGCTACAAAGTCAGGACCAAAAGTTTTATCCTTCCTAGCCCTGTTACTTCGCCTTGGTTCTATCTCTGGAGTCTCCAAGTTCTAAGGATCTGGAACACTAGATTCCAGATATTCAGCTACTTCGAAGTCCACTAGACCTGAACCATCTAGATCCGGGCAGTCAACGACTCCTGGTTCCTGAGAGCTCTGTTCATAACTTCATTTGCGAGATGTTATGTCTTTTTCCTTTCTAGAAAAAGTATCCACAAAGAATTGAGCATTCCTTGATTCCATGATTGTACTCCCGTGGATATCTGAAATATCTGACTTATGCACTAAGAAGTGATAAGCACTACTGTTATTTGTATATCCGATGAAAATGCAATTTATAGTCTTATGCCCAATCTTGACCTGCTTTGTCTTAGGAACTTCGACCTTTGCCAAACAACCCCACACCTTTAAATATTTATAAGTGGGTTTATTTCCCTTCCATGATTCATATGGAGTTTTGTCCTTACCCTTATGTTGGACTCTATTAAGAATCGTATTAGCGGTAAGGACAGCTTCTCCCCACATGTTTTGGGGAAGACCGGAATTGATGAGTAAGGCATTCATCATTTCCTTCAATATGCAATTCTTGTGTATAGCAACACCCTTCGACTGAGGTGAGTATGGATCCGTCGTTTGATGAACAATGCCTGATTCGGCATAATATTCCTCAAATGGTGCTACGTATTCTCCCCCTCTATCGCTACGTATTGATTTAATATGCATGCTTAGTTGGTTCTCAACTTCTGTTTTGTAGCGTCGGACCGCTTCAAAGGCTTCATTTTTACTTTTCAACAAGTAAATGTAACAATACCTTGTGCTATCATTAATGAATGTCACAAAGTACTTATTCCTCGCTAGTTTGTGCAAACTTCAAATCACATATATCTGTGTGAATAAGTTCTAGAGGAGCGGTATTCCTTTCGACGAATCAAAAATGAATCTTTGTAAGTTTTGCCTCTACGCACACCTCACACTTATGTTGAGGGTTTACATCGATAGACGGCAACAACTCCAACTTTACCAACCTTTAGATGGACTTATAGTTAATATGTCTTAATCTATGATGCCATAAATTATAAGAATCAAGCAAGTAAGAAGAAGTTTTAATTTTATTGCTTGGACGCATTACATACGTGGCGTTAACTTTGAAGAGGCCTTCACATACGAAGCCTCTCCCCACGAAAGTGTCATTCACTCAAACATGCATGCCGCAAAGAAGGAGAAAGAGCGGCAAATGTAGAAGGTGTGGCTTGACTAGTGGAAATGGTGGTGGTGGTGGTGGTGGTGATAGGATAAATCTCTCCCCGACTATTACACCACATTAGAGGTATCCCCGTCGTGAAATCCTTCAGAGAAAAACCAAAAGGGTCAAAGTTAACAGAAACCCAATTATCAGTTGTGAATTTTTGGACATACACCAAATTTTTAATTAAGTGAGGGGCATGAAGGACATTTTTTAGGACTAGATGTGGATGAGGGGGAGGGGGGGACAAATTTGTGTGACCATAACAACGAATTGGAATTGAATTGCCATTACCAACAATTATGACACGATTATTGCTCAAATTGAAATAAGACGACATATTACCTTGGGCGGAAGTCATATGAGAAATGGCTCCGATGTCTATATACCAATTTGCATCCGGGAGATTTAATCCAAGAGTATGTATCACGGCCTCAATATCCGTAGGTGTCAGATCAGAAATTGGGCCGCAACAGCGAATGCATGCTAAGGCCGAGGCCCAAGCAAGCCAGCATGCAGCCAGGGCCCAACCGACTGCTTGGGCGCTATTGTTGGAACTGGGAATTGGGCCTCTGGCTAGCCCAATTCACTGGAACGCCTGGGTATCCTGGAAAGGCCATGTTGGGCCACTGACCACTGTTCTAGCAACCCCACGGCTATTGTGCAGTAGCCCAAGGCTGCGGCCAGTGGTGCTGCGGCCAGTGGTGCGCGGCCTAGCTGGCCCACTGCCACCACGTTCGCCACTACCACCGCTATTGTCGCCGCAGTTCTTGCCACCATTTTCCCGATTTTGACAATTTTTCCGCCATCATTGTTACAGTTTTAGCTAGAATTGGCCGAGAATGATTGAGGGCCATCAGACGTAGCCATCATCATGACAGAATTAGCTCTAGTAGGCGCCTTTTATCCAAGTCGGCCTCTTCTAATGTGAGCATGGAACGGGCCTGGTAGAACGGTGGAAGATGATTACTTTGACAAAGAAGCGTCCCAACGCCATTATAATCCTCGGATAGGCCTGCAACCATCTGAAGAACGAGACGATCATTAGTGACGGGCACACCAACATTCTTAAGTTGATCCGCCAATTCCTTCAGCCTTTTACAATAGGCTGAGACATTCAGAAAATCCTCCATATTGACATGGGGAAATTTATGCTCAAGAGTGATGGCACGAGAATTTTTGTTATCTTGGAATATATCACCCTCTCGATTGCAAGTTTCCATCGCCGTGGTGTCGGATTCAATAATCGTCTGCAACAGGTCCATAGAGATAGTGGAATAAATCCACTGGAGTGTTGTAGCATCAAGAGTCGTCCATAACATAGGGTAATCATCGGCGGTAGGCACCTTCTCCTTGCCTGCTTCTGCGGGGATGATGTGATGAATGACTTGATGCGAGCGTGCGTGAACTTTTAATAATTCCGCCCACGTCGCGTATTTGACATTTTCATCTCAAGAACGAGAGAGATGTGGTTCTTGATGTTGGACACAGTAAGGGCAGGATGAAACGTGTTCTTTGAGGTAGACATTATGAAAGAATAAGAGGAGAATGAGGGATTTGGAAGAAAAAATTGGGAGAGAAAATTTTGGCCTGCGGCCTGACGGTTACCGAGAATGAAGAGAGTAGCGGAAGATTTCGGGAGAAGATATTTTTGCCCTAGACTTCTGATACCATGAAAGAAATAATCCCTTGATTATTTTCATTAATGAAGAGGTCTATATATACAATATACAATCTCTAAAAATGGAAAATCCTATTCTTACTATAATATTAATATCCTATTTACACTTGTACAAGAATTCTATAAAATATGATAAGAAACCTAAATATCCTAAATATATACACTTTGTCCGTGTGGGATACACGGTGATTTCTATCAGTTAGGCCGAAGAAGAACGAGGATTGTGGGGGAGGGGAGGGGGGGAGCTATTTAGATAGAATATGACACAACTTCAGCTGACTGAAAATATGAACTTAGATAAAAAGGTATAGAGGTCGAGGATTAGAGTAGAAGGTTAGTAGAAAATTGGATGTTGTTGCACTTTGTGTGAGAGAAGATGGTGGATAGCCTACTACTCTCCTCTCATCTTTTTAGTAGTATTATTTATTATCGCGTGTTTCTTATTTTTAGTAGTACTATTTAGTTATCGCGTAGTTTCTAAATCTTTAATGTGTATTACTATCTATTGATGTATTTGTTTCGTATCTTGTTATTTTGATATCTTAATTTACTTTGAGTCGAGGGTTTATAGAAAATAGGCTCTCTATCCAATAAAGATAGGAGTAAAGTCTCCGTACATCCTACTCGCTTCAGACCGCATTTATAGAATTACAATAGATATTGTTGTTTGTTAACTATTATAAGTTGAAAGGAAGGAGCACAAAAATTGTGAAGCCATGTATTCGGAGAAGGAAAATGCTGAATATATGTCCAAAATCACATTGATCAACACAGGGGCGGCTCGATATACTGGAGGGCCTAAAGTCGAAATAAAAAAGATGCCTTTATTTATATAATAAATTTTTATATATATTATTTGATGTTTTTTATATTTTGATGTTATTATTGTTTTTAATTGACAATATAGCCTATTCGTGAAAGTTTGCGGGAGATATTATTGATCTTAAGTAAGATTTCATTGATTTAATTATGATAACTTAGGTAATTTTTTTAAAAAGGATATTAAAAATTCTATACGCAATAGTAACATTTAAAAATACAAGTAAAACTTCACTTGATTGTATGTCAATTAGAACTTGATTGTATGTCAATTAGAGTATCAACTTCTACTTATATAAAAAAAATATTACGATAATTTTAAAAGTGAATTAAAAACCATCAATATTATAATGACTATTGGGTGCAGCCATGATGTCTTGTGCAACTACCCATTTATTATGCTTTAAAAGACATTCAAGGTTAAGATAATATTTTTTTCAATCTAATCGCTTAAATAATTGTTTAGCTTGAGCTTGAGAAATGTCTAAAAAGCACTCAACGAATTGAAGAAGATCTCACTAAGCCAAAAGTATACACAAGATTGGATAAATTTAATGTGAATTAGATAATATTAAGAAGTTTGAAGTAATTAAAAAATTTATTGCCTACACCTTTCAACTGTAATTACATCAATTATATTTTTAAAAGTAGCAGAAACTTTGAAAAATATGTGTGTAATAATGATAAAAAATTGACAACAAATAATTTAAAAAATTTATTTATGACTAATAATAAATATATAATTATTTAAATTATACATATAAGATGAGTAATTTTAGGGCCTCAATATTGTTGGGGCCTAAAGCCACAACTTTAGTGGCTTTAGGCTAAAGCCGGCACTGAATCAACAGTTATTTTGTTTTCTCTCGTTTTTCTGACTTTACTTGACTCGAACTCTCAACCAATAACAGAAAGACTGAATCACCTTTGTTATCCCATCTCTTATCCAATTGCATGTAATTATTTGGAGAGCGAATTTTAATGCATGAGTTGGAGCAAGATTTTAATTTATGAATTTTGGATCATAATTTCTTTTACTTATTAGATTTTGGATGGATTGTTTCTACTTATTAAATAATTTTTTTACCACAAACAAATATTTAAAATAAAATTATTAAGTTTTATCAGATTCGTAATCACTAGGATGACTGCCCCTGGATGGGACTGTAAGTCCATTCATAGGGATTGAGTCTCATATTCAAACACTAAGTTAGACGATGTTTTTCTCAATAAGTCTCCCCAAGCTACCACCATTCCTAGGCTCCAAATTAAACTCGGTGCCACTTTAAGTTAAGGAGTTGGATAGTAATAGTTCATTCGAATCTCAACGCTGGTAGCTCTCTAGCACTAGCAAGAGAACGATGAGCTAGTAGAATTTGCCTTGTTGTATTTATTATATTATATAGGGTCAAATTATCTCTCTAGTTAGGAGTAGAGCGCATACACCATCCTTTTCAGACTTTACTCGTGAAATTATAATAGATTGTTATAGCGTGAAGCTATCGGGAATGTGAAGGCAAACCAACCAAAAGTGGCATTTGAAAGTTTTGTAAGAAAAATATCTTCAAAATCTGCTCTTTAAATCAATAATTATATGCCCCATTCATATTTCCTACACACAAAATAATCCTCCGTATTAGAGGGATGCGTAGCGTGCCATACTAGTATTCTTTAAGTTTTAAGTCAGTCGAGGTGTATGGGCTTCTGATTCATTGCCCAATTTGTCAAAGGTTTAATTTGTGTTCATTACAAAACGTACACTACTTTTTCAATGTAACTTAATTACCATTCAAACGCTTTACTTGTAGGACAGCACGAAGCATTCGTCATTTTCTAGTGGAAGCCCCATACACCGTAAATTTTCAGCTCCAATATCAGTAAATTGTAGTACTTCCTCCGTTTCATAATAAGTGATTATTTAGATTTTTTAATTTTTTTAAAATAAGTGATTTTTTAAAATTTTAAGAATATTTTGGACAAGCTTTTTTAAAATTTCTTTTATTTAAATAATCAATATTCATTAATTAATTTTTTTCTTCTAAATATTAATTAGGAGTAAATTAATAAAAACATTCCTAATATTCTAGAAGTGGACACTTTTAAGGTATATAGAAATTAAAAAAATCATTTACTATAAAGTGGAGGGAGTATTCTACTAACAATAACTCTATTCGACCCCTCCTCTTTTTTCAATTTTCCTGTCGTGTCTATTGGGTTAATAATGGACATGGAGTACCATGACATCCCATCACCACACTTTTTTTTTCTTTTTAATATTCATCCATTATCCAAAATTTACAAATGATTAATCTGAATTCATAATTTGTAAAATTTTATTTTTGAGAATTAAAATTTTGTTAACCACCAAAGTAGAGCAATACAAATCAGTAGCAAGCTATACACAATTTGCTAATAATCTGAAACAATGCACGAGAGCTTAGGCTAGAAAGTAAGGTTATGGACTACATTTTAAATTTTAGGTGGAGCTCTAACACACATAACGTAAAGTATCTCCTTGACTATAGCATCCTGATTTCTGTTTTGTTTCTCAAAGATCTTCAAGTTTCTCTAAATTCAGATGGCATAAATGACTTCTGATAGAATAATTATTAATTAATATTATAATTAATGATTATTGTAATTAATTGTATAATCATTTGTATATGATAGGTAGATTAGCATTAACTTAGGGAGATTATATGACATGATTGTAGCATCATCAAATCACATCATTAGCATAATTGTAGGTTGTATTAGTGGTATAATTACCACATTATTGAAAGATGAATATTGAGCAAAATATTCTTACATGGTATCAGAAGATTAGGGAAAAAATCGTACCCTAAACAATTTTCTTCCCCACCGTCGGCCACCCCTCCCACCACCGGCCGACCACCACAAATTGTTTTTTTTTCCGATCAACAATGTCTGACTCCAAATTTACATTTCATCCCGCTCTTGCCGTCTCTAACATCAAAACACATATTTCCATCACTCTTGAGATGAAAAATGTTCATTACGCAACTTGGGCAGAGCTCTTTAAAATATGTTGTCATTCCCACCGGGTTATTCGTTACATAATCCCACCGGAAAAAAGGCAAGGAAAAGGTGTTAAAAATCGATGATGAAAAAGAACTATGGCTCACACTTGATGCGACAGTTTTCTCGTTGATTTATACAAACTATCTCTAGCGATTTTTACCAAGCATGTTCTATGCTTATTCTTGAAGAGGCGGGTTTTGCCAAAAAAGCCGCAACCGTCTCAAATTCCTCCATGGTTGCCACCCCAGCCAATGAAGCTACTACACATTTTGAACCTATACAAAAAATATGGGACAAAAAGAACGAATTTGTGGTAAAAATCGGGGTGAAAATCGCAACAATGGCAAAGGTGGAGGCCACCGGAATTTTGGCAGCGGAGGACACGGCGGTATGAGCGGCGGAAACAACGGACAGCAGGCGGCTACCGGCCAGCAGTGGCAGCCCCGACCATAGTGGGGCGGCAGACCACCACAGTGGGTCTGGCAATGGCCTTGGGTTGTGCCACCTGCCCATTCCCATTCCCATCGGGTAATTAGGCCAGGCCCAGTCCAAGGAAAACTGGCCAGCTCACTACCAGCCAGCAGCCTGGATTTGGGCCAAGAAACAATGGTTTGTTATCCAGTTTTGGGCCACTATCGAACCAGTGGCAAGAGGCCCATTCGGCAGTGGTAGGAGGCCCATTCGGTAGTGGCTAGCCCAACCGATATTGAGTCCGCCATGCACGCCCTTGAACTTAATCTGCCCGATGCGAATTGGTATATGGACACCGGAGCGACGTCTCATATGGCGTTCTCCCAAGGTAATCTCTTGTCCTATTTTAATTTGAGAAAAAATAATAGTATAATTGTCGGAAATGGCCATTCTATTCCAATCCGAGGTTATGGTTCTACTATATTGTCTCCACCAAAACCACCATTAACTTTAAAGAACGTCATTCATGCTTAGTGTCTATTCGAAAGTTTACTATTGATAATTGGATGTCTGTTGATTTTGACCCTTTTAGATTTTCCGTGAAGGATTTTCAGACGGGGACGCTTCTAATAAGATGTGATAGTCAAGGGGAGCTCTATCCAATTACCACACCCAGTCAACAAGCCAAGTTACCATCCACTTTTGCAGCTTTCGCACCTTCATTATTGCATGAACGTTTTGGTCATCGGGAGCACCTGTTTAGCTCCCTCAAACAAAATAATTTTATTTCATGTACTCAATCACGTAATTGTAACATGTGTCGTTCATGTCCACTTGGAAAACATGTTCAATTGCCATTTGTTTTGTCTAAATGATACATTTATGCCTTTTGATATTATCCATTGTGATATTTGGACATCCCCTGTTTTGAGCTCTTCGAGCCATAGATATTATTTGCTCTTGCTAGATGATTACTCTAATTTTTTGTCGACGTTTCACTTGTCTAAAAAATAGGGGTGACTAGTGGGCCGGGCTCGGGACCGTCAGGCCGGGTTTGGCGGGATCGAGTCAGGCGAGATCGGGATAGGCGGGATCTGCCGAAGTCCTGCCCCGATCCTGATCCCGATCCCGTCGAAATCGGGTCGGGTCGGGTCGGGATTGGGATCGGGGTCGGGTCGGGTCGGGATCCGGGGTGGTTTTTTTTTTTTTTTTTTTTGCACTTAATTTTAAAAATAACATATATATAAAAAAACTCAATAATTAAACAAGACAAGATAGTGTAATAAAAACATCCCAAGGCTGTTTTTTGCCTCTTATATTATTTAATAGACATATGATTATTTTTGTAATACAAATACAATTGTTAAAATTGCAACTTTGTGGTGTTGTTCAAAAGTTGCAAATTACATAGTAAAATTGCAATTAAAAAAATTACATTCGAAAAAAAACCTGTTCTAGTTTCTTGATAATTTCATGTGGTTCTTCGGTTGGAATTGGTATTTTGCTGGTCAAATTGCTCCACATCGCTTCCACCACCTTCGGATAAGATTTCGTTGTAGTTTTCGTCTTCTTCTTCGTTGATCTCCAGTTGACCGCACCTTCTCCGCTCCACTCGTATCCAATCTCTGAATAATACTACAATATCCAAGTTGTCTCCGGCTAATGAGTGTCTGTGCTCTCATATTTGATATATGCCGGCAGAAAAAGCACTTTCGACGCCGTTGATGACGCTTGAATGTTTAAACATCTGGGCCATCATTGAAAGTGTTGGAAAGGTCTTCTCATTCCCCCTCCAGTATTTCAGCAAGTCTTCACGTCCTTCTTCATTGAGAACTGCTTGGTACGGTACAGAACCCTGCAAAACAAAAATATCAAAATCGCTAATTTGATTAGTAGCGGTACGGACCGCCATTTTATTTCTGAGGCTTTCAATACTAGCCGCAGAAACAACATGTCTTTTGTGAGGTTGTGTTGAAGAAGAAGATGGTATGGAAGCCGGTAGGTTACTAGCACTTTCTTGTTGGTAAAACCTATATACTTTTTTGCATTCGTCTTCTATGCTAGACAACACTTCTTCTTTAGTTTGTTCAATAGGTGGTGGGTGATTTGGATTTTTGGGACTTGGAGGTGGTAGTACTTCTATACAATCGTAAATAGTTTCAATAAGTGATTTAGTACCGTCTATTTTAATAGTCGGATTTAATACAACACCAATAATATAAATAGTGGGAATATGAATAAAATATTTTTTATTTTGATAAACATTTTTTTAATAGCTGCCTTATAAGCTGGTTTTTCCATATATTCACTAAGTAATAAAAATATTAGAGCTATATAAAACAACATAGTTGAAATAGTAGGATAATATATACAAGAAAATTCTTTTGTTGCTTGAAAGAATTTCTCTAAAAATACAATAAGTTCAGAAATTTTTCCTAATTGCTATTTACAACCATATCAGCTAATTTTGATTATGAGAGTTAAAAAATAAAGTTATAGGTTTTCTATAGTCATAAGCAACAAGTAGTTGCTCGTATAAAGAATTTCACCTAGTGGGTACTTCTTCTGGAATTTTTCTATAAGGTAGTTGGCAATCGTGACAAGTTTTTTTATATTCTTTTCTTCGTTGTATTCTATTATTTTTAAAAATAAAGTTTATAGAAAATTGTATTTTACTAAGAATGTCTTCAAAAAGTGATAGACCATCCTTTAAAATTAAGTTATATATATGGCACACACATTTTATATGAAAATGATCTGGAAAAGATGGAGTTAAACTATTTTTTAAAATTATAATAGCGTAATTGTTAGAAGAAGTGTTATCTAATGTAATAGTCATAATTTTATCAGTTATTCCGTAATAACGCACACTTGATAAATATTTTCTGCAATAAAAGTACTAGTGTGCCTATCATCTATATATCTATACGCTAAGATATGTTTTTGCATAGACCATTTATAATCTATCCAATGACAGGTTAAATAATCATGGCCGTTAGTACTACGGCCTATATCAGAAGTGATAGTCACTTTGCCATTAAAATGATATAATGAATAACGTAAATATTGTTGATATTCATGTGTGAATTTAAATATATCTCTCTTAATAGTTGATCTAGGAAAACCGTTAAAAGCAGGATTATACATATCTCTAATGTAATGAATAAATCGGGAGATGAGGGAAATGAAAAAGGCAAACCCTCCATAGCAACTAATTTTGCTATTGCTTCCATATCTCTATGTTTATCGTATTTAGGGCCTACAATTCCCCCGTCATAGGGTTAATTTGACCTTGTACTTGGTCCGGGACAGTATGTGAACCTTGTACCGATGGAGCGGACGTTTGCGCACCCGGTTTTGAAGCCTCGTATTGGGCATACCTAGCTGGATGAGACCTTGATACGTGTCTCATTAAACCCCCCGTGCCACCTTGACCTTTACCGGTTTTAAATTTTAAAACATCTTTACAAATTTTACATCTACCTACTTGATTCTCTACGTCCCTATCAAAAATTGTCCATGCATCTGATTTTAATATTCGTTTTGCTGGACCTCGTCTCATACTAGGGGCAATATGAGGCATTTCAGTTGAAGGTGCACTAGTGGGTGTGTTGTCATCTACATTAGTGGGTGTATCATCTAGATCATCGTCTAAATTAAAGTCTTCTTGAGCTCCAGAAAATAGCTCTTCGTCTAAATCTAATGGTATTGTAGAAAAATGTTCAGTATCAACAAAATCATCCTGTGTAGGAATAGGATTCTATCTAGAAATAGAATGATTAGAAGAAGTACCCTTGCCCTTGTTGCCCCAACTAGAAGAAGCATGACCCCTACCCGTAAGCATACGTTTAAATCCTTCCATTATAAATTTATAATTATACTAATAAATAATTAAAGTAACTGAAATTAAGTGCGCTAAATAAAATAAACAGACAATAATAATTTAATGAAGGAACGAATGTACCAAACGCCGACGTAACGTCGACGTGTAATCGAGAGGTTGAAAATTGAAACTTTGCTCGATGAAAGATCCTCAAGCTAGTTGTCTACTTCACTCCCAAATGAATAAATAAAATTGAATATTTAGTAGACAATGTAGACTTGTAGAGAGATAGATTGAGAGATTAGAGAGATTGTAGGAAGATTTGTGAGAAAGATGAAGAGAAAATGAGGTATTTATAGTTGGGAAATTGGGTTAAAGTGTAAATATAATAACTTATGGGTTAAAAATAAATATTAAGGGGGGAGGGGGAGGGGGAGGGGGAGGCCAAAAATGGTTGTTGCACAACTACCAAAATGTAAAATGGTCATTGGTGCAACAACTATTTTTGCAAAGGGGGACTTCGGGCGGGATCGGGTCGGGACGAGACCATGTCCCGTCCTGGTTCGAGTCCCGATACCATGATTGTTTTTTTAAAATAATCGGGATTGGGGCAGGACCGAGGTGGGACCGAGGCGGTGTCGGGGAGGGACCGGGCCGACCCGGCCCACTGGCCAGCCATAGTAAAAAATCAAAAGTTTTCTCCACATCTATCACCTTTAGAGCATTCATCTAAAATCAATTTGAACGGAATATTAAAAATATCCAATGTGATAATGGTAGGGAGTTTGATAATAGGCATTTTGGGATTTTTGAAATTCTAATGGTTTAAACTTTCGCATGTCATGTCCCCACACATCCTCACAAAACGGGAAGGCAGGACAATAAATCTAAACCATCAATAACATTGTTAGAACATCCCTTGATCATGCTACACTACCACCATCATTTTGGCATCATGCACTACAAATGACAACGTATATATTGAACATACTTCCCCACAAACACTTGTGCTATCAAGCTGCTCTAACAATCATATACCTAAGGGACCCATCGTATTCTCATTTACTTATATTCGGGTGCTTATGTTATCCTCTTTTTCCATCCACCACAATCAACAAACTTCAACCCCGGTCTACTCCTTGTATTTTTTTGGGTTATCCTTCTAATCATCGAGGTTACAAGTGTTACGACCTATCCTCTAATAAAATCATTGTGAGTTATCACATAATCTTTGATGAAACAAATTTCTCATTTACCAAAATGCATGTGTTCGGACCACCTACCTATGATTTTCTAGATGATGGCATATCACCGTATTTGGCCCAACATTTTTCTGGTCCCACATCCACTATTTCGGCCAACCCAAAATTTTTAGATGAATTGGGCCCAGAAACAGTGGCCCAATCACGGAACAACACTGCTCAGCAAACTGGGCCAGTTTCTTCGTCCCTGAGCCTAGTATCTGCCGGCAGTTCTTGCCCATTATTTCAAAGCCCACTGTCTGGCAGTGGCTTGGGTCATGGCCCATCACTTGGCATTACGGGTCACGACCCAATACACTACCCACTGCCAGGTAGTTTTGATATCCCCGTTGCCCTGATCCCAAGTCCGGCCCAGCAACCAGTCACCCGTAGTCAACACGACATTGTCAAACCCAACACCAAATATATCCTACACACCCGAGTTTGAAAATCACCATTGCCTCGTAATCTTGTGACTACCCTTAATGACCCGAATTGGAAAATGACTATGGATGATGAATTTAATGCTCTTATTAAAAATAGGACGTGGGAGTTGGTACCTCGTCCTCCTAATGCTAATATAATTCGGTCTATGTGGATTTTCAGTCACAAAGAAAGATCTGATGGTACTTTTGAGTGGCATAAAGCCCGTCTTGTAGGTGATGGGAAGACACAACATGTTGGTGTGAATTGCGGTGAGACGTTTAGTCCGGTGATTAAACTGACAACTATCAGAACATTCCTTAGTTTGGCTCTCTCAAAGGCATGACCTCTTCATCAGTTATATGTTAAAAATGCTTTCCTCCATGGATAAATAAATGAAACAATATACATGTACCAGTCTTTGGGATACATGGACTCCACTTATCCAAATCATGTGTGCCTGCTCAAGAAATTATTATATGGTCTAAAATAGGCCCCACATGTAGTAATATTGCTTATCTTCTTTTATATGTGGATAATATTATATTAACTGCCTCATCCGATGTTCTTCGCAAGTCCATCATGTCACTGCTTGGCTCTGAATTTGCTATGAAGGATCTAGGGCCACTACACTACTTTTTAGGGATAACTGTGACACGTCATGCATGTAGTTTATTTTTATCCCAAAAGAAGTATGCAACATAGATTGTTGAACGTGTTACCATGTCCTCCTGTATACCGTCAGCGACTCCGGTTGATACTAAACCCAAATTGAGTGTCTCCTCCGGCAAGCCATTTGCCGACCCGACACTTTACCGCAACTTGGCAGGGGCCCTGCAATATTTACGTTCACAAGGCCGGATATTTCTTATGCAGTGCAACAGATGTGCTTATTCATGCATAATCTGATGGATGATCATATGCATGCTCTCAAACACATTGTGCGTTATATTCAGGGTACTCTAGAGTATGGCTTGTATTTATATCCATCGTCGACATTCACCCTTGTCTCCTACATTAATGCCGACTGGGGAGGATGTCCGGATCCCAGATGCTCCATTTCTGGTTATGGTATATTTCTTGGTGATAACTTGGTATCTTGGTCTTCCAAACGGCAAGCGACGTTGTCCAGATCCAGTGCCGAAGCAGAATACCGAGGGGTTATAAATGTTGTGTCTGAATCTTGTTGGCTTCAAAATCTTCTTCTAGAACTCCATTGTCCAGTTCCGAAGGCGATATTGGTGTACTGTGATAATGTTAGTGCCATCTACCTTTCACGGAATCCGGTGAACCATCAACGCACTAAAAATATTGAGCTAGATATCCATTTTGTTCGTGAAAAGGTTGCTTGCGGACAAGTGCTTGTCTTGCATGTCCCATCGCGCTATTAGATTGCAGATATTTTTACTAAAGGTCTTCCGCTCAGTCAAGCGGCTTTCAATCCATTCCTTATAGTCGAGTTATTTTTAGCCCCTATCCAACCAGTCAAGTGGCTGCATCTCTGGTGTCCTGCTTGTGGGGAGAGGGATGCGGGAAAGTGGGGTCCTCTGAGATTATTCCGTTTCCTTCCTTATCAGATAGGGGCCCGTGGGGCTTATTTATTGAAAAGGGGGAGTGTCAACATATGCCTACCTCCTGCTTCGACTGCGGGGAGTGATAGAATAAGTATTAATTAATATTGTAATTAATGATTATTATAATTGATTGTATAATCATTTGTATATGATAGGTAGATTAACATTAACTTAGGGAGATTAGATGGCATGATTATAGCCTCATCAAATCATATCATTAGCATAATTGTAGGTTGTATTAGTTGTATAATTACCACATTATTGGAAGATGAATATTAAGAAAAATATTCCTACAGCTTCAGTATAGAGTATTTTGAATACTCGAGCCCTCTGTGATCTCCTTTTGGATTTACAATTCATCCACTGTTGATACTGCTCTCAGTTGGTTTAGAATAAAACTGTGGCTGCATCCATTGCAACACTCTGTCTCAAAGTCTTCTAGCAAAATCACATTAAACAAAGAGGTGATCCCTTGTCTTTCATGTATCTGGCATAAATTGCATTTGGTGTCCACCTCAAGGTCCCGTTTGTCTAGCCTAATAGTAGTCAGTAATTTTCCTAACAGTTGCAATCATACAGCAAATATAGCTTCGGTCTGGCTGCATTTTTGAAACATTAGACACTTTCAAGACATTATGGGACTAGTATTGAGGGATTGACAATGAATTTGCCTAATCAAGATCTTACCAGGGAAATTTCTTGGCTTCAAACATCTTTTTGATCATCTAACAAACTTGCATTGACACTTACACACTGTTCAAACACTCATTCTTTATGTAATAAGTATGGATCCTGTAGGGTTTTGTTGGGTTCGTAGATCAAATAGTAAGCACAACGAAAGTTTAAAATTTCTTACCCAACAACAATCCTAGCATGACTTATTCGATAATCATGTTGTATGGTCAAAACATGATAAAAGAAAACTTACAGGTTTTTGTTAAACAACGCAATATACATGTGATATACACTTAATATACATCAGTGTATATCACATATATATATCAACGATATAAGCGATGCGGCCGTTGGGCCAACGAGCGTACTGCCCAAGCGAGGAGCCCAATACATTACCCAAAGCAATGATCGCCCCCATTCTCCGGCGTTGGGTCGTAATGCAATGCCCCACCAAAGCAATGATCGCCCACTCCAGAGGCCATCGCAAATAGCCATTCTCGGCCCACCTTTGGAAGGCAATAGCCTCGACCCATCTCGGCCGAGAATGAGTATAAAACAATAGTGTATATATGGTATATATATTGATAGTATATTGTAAGGAAAAGGATACCTTAATTAGTGTTATACACTTACCATAATTGTATAGTTAGAATTAGGGTAGAATAAGGATTTAGAAATAGAATAGGAAAAGGATTTCCCTATTATGGAAATATGAACTTGTATATATAGCCTTTCAATTAATGAAAATAATCAAGGGGATTATTTCTTTCATGGTATCAAGAGACTAGGTCTAAACCAAAAGTTTTCTTCTCTCAAACTTTTGGCTCTTTGGCCGAGAACCCCCCCCCCTCCCTCGGGTTTTTCTCTCCAAATATCTCGTCTTCCGCTCTCAAAAACCTCTCTTAAATTTATCCTCCTTCTTTGTTCTTTCAAATATGTCTAAGAACAATTTTTACCCTGCCCTCACGGTTTCCAATATCAAGCTCAGTGTCCCTATTGTCCTTGAGATGGAAAACGTTCAATATGCAACGTGGGCGGAGTTGTTTAAAATTCACGCTATCTCTTATCAAGTTCTTCATCACATAATTCCTCCCGCTAGACCCCTTCCGCGGAGGATCCCGAGGTGTGGATTACACTTGATGCTACCGTTCTTCGGTGGATATATGCCACTATTTCAGTGGACCTTCTACAGACGATTATGGAGCCCAATACCACGGCTATGGCTGCATGGAATAGATTGCGTGACATATTCCAAGACAACCAACATTCCCGTATCGTCACACTCGAGCAGAATTCTCTCTCGTTCGAATGGACGTATTTCCAAACGTTTTCGCATATTGCAAGAAACTAAAGGAATTGGCGGATCAACTCCGTAATGTTGGCGCACCGGTGACAAATAATCGTCTAGTTCTACGAGTTGGTTGCCGGTCTTTCGGAGGCCTATAATGGTGTTGGCACTCTCCTTCGCCAAAGCAACCCTCTTCCCGACTTCCATCAAGCCCGCTCCATGCTTACGTTGGAAGAAGCGGTTTTGGCTAAAAGGCGGCTACGGAGCAAGTCCGGTTGTCATGATGGCATCCTCTCCTAATCCTTCGGGTTTTGTTAATAATTCGGGCCAAAACCATAATCATGGTGGCGGCAAGAATAATCGCAAAAATAATAACAAAAACCGCGGGGGCAAACGCGGTGGTAATGGTGGAGGTTCGGTAGTCAACAAAACGTCGGTGGGTCCCATCCAATGAACGGTGGCCCACCACCCCCATGGGCCCGCAGCGGTGGGGCCCATGGCGTGGAGCGATGGCGGTGGACCGTGGGCCGGCGGCCCATACCACGGCGACGGGAAATTCCCGGCGGCCGGTGGGCCGGCCAACGGTCCGGGCCCAATGCCCAAGCGATGGCGGCCCCCGGCCGTGGCCAAGCGGTGGCGGCCACCGCGGCGTGGCCGGCCACGGCGGCGGTGGTAGTAGTTACGGGCCGGGACCAGCACGGCGGAGTTCTTGGGCCCCGACCTCCGCAAGCCCATCATGCGGCGAGCCCTACTCGGACCGATATCGAGGCCGCGATGCACACGTTGGGATTGACTCAACCGGATCAAAATTGGTACATGGACACCGGGGCCACTACTCACATGACTTCCGACTCGGGTACTCTCTCATCTTATTCCAATTTGAGCACCCCTCGGGGGATAATTATTGGTAATGGCAGTTCTATTCCAATTCTAGGGTATGGTCGAAAACGTTGTCTCCCCCAATCCACCACTCCTCTTGAAAGATACTTTACATGCTCCTAAATTGATTAAAAATTTAGTGTCCGTCCGAAAGTTCACAAATGACAATTCTGTTTCGTTGAATTTGATCCTTTCGGTTTCTCGTGAAGGATTTCAAGACGGGGAGTCGTCTCATGAGGTGTGATAGTAGGGGGGATCTATATCCTATCATGCCCGGTTTTCGTCCATCGAGTCCACCTTGCCATCGCCTTTTGCAGCCATCTCTCCTTCCATGTGGCATGCTCGTCCGGGTCATCCGGGATCTTCTATTTTATCGAGTTTTAGATAAAAATAGCTTTATTTCTTGTAAGAGTACGAGTCGTACTCCAATTTGTCAGTCTTGTTCATTAGGAAAAATTGTTAAGTTGCCATTTTTAGACTCCAATTCTCATACTTCTATGCCATTTGACATTATTCATAGCGACTTATGGACATCTCCTGTTCTTAGTTCAATGGGTCATCGATATTATGTTCTCTTTTTAGATGATTATTCTAGATTTTTGTGGACGTTTCCAATTGCGAATAAATCACAAGTGTTTTCCGTCTTCATAAAATTTAGAGCGTTCATTCGTACTCAATTCGAAAGAGAAATAAAAAATATTCAATGTGATAATGGGAAAGAGTATGACAATACTCAGCAACTGGGCCGGTCCAGCCCAGTTCTGGAACTGGTCCAGAAGCCGAGTCCAGCCATTTCCGATTTGGGCCAAGCAAGCCCATGCTTGCTGGCCGTCCGTCCCGAGCCCCAGAAAATTCCCAAAATTCCATTAATTCTTCCTCGAGTCATAGACCGGTCACTCGTAGTCAGCGGGGTATTTTTACGCCTAAAAGACATTTTAATTTACATTCTGATGTCTCTAAATCCCCCTTGCCCCGCAATCCTGTGTCCGCATTAAATGACCCTAATTGGAAAATTTCTATGACTGATGAATATAATGCTCTTATTGATAATAAGACGTGGGAGTTGGTGCCCCGTCCATATGGTATTAATATTATCGGGTCTATGTGGATTTTTGCTCGAAGGAGAATTCGGATGGGTCCTTTGCTCGGCATAAGGCGCGACTTGTTGGTGATGGTAAGACTCAGCAGGTTGGTATTGATTGTGGTGAGACATTTAGTCCGGTGGTCAAACCGGCTACCATTCGCACGGTACTTAGCTTGGCCCTTTCAAAGACTTGGCCAATTCATCAGTTAGATGTCAAGAATGCTTTTCTACATGGAGATCTCAAGGAAACAGTCTATATGCATCAGCCGTTGGGTTTCAGGGATCCCAACCGCCCTCATCATGTCTGTTTGTTGAAGAAGTCATTATATGGGCTTAAGCAATCCCCACGTGCCTCGGTATACACGATTTACCGATTTTGTTTCGACTATTGGGTTCACACACAGCAGGTCAGACAATTCTTTGTTCATCTACCGCCGTGGTTCGTCATTGGCCTATATTCTGTTATATGTGGATGATATCATCTTGACTGCCTCCTCCGATGCTTTGCGTCAGTCTATCATGGCCATGCTCAGTTCTGAATTTGCTATGAAGGACTTAGGGCCGTTGAGTTATTTTTTGGGGATTGCCGTCAAACGTCATTCAGGTGGCTTGTTTCTGTCTCAACGGAAGTATCTTCTTCGAGATCATAGAGAGGGCGGGATGTCATCCTGTAAGTCCACTTCCACACCGGTTGATGCAAACCCAAAGCTAAGTGCCGCGACGGGTGCACCATACGAGGACCCGACCCGCTATCGCGGTCTTGCGGGGGCCCTCCAAGTATCTTACCTTTACCGGACCGGATATTACATATGCGAGTTCGGCAGGTGTGTTTATTCATGCATGATCCCGAGTTGAGCACATGAATGCAATCAAACGCGTCATTCGGTATATACAAGGGACATTGGACTATGGGTTGCACTTGTATCCTTCATCTACATCCACACTTGTCTCTTACACGGATGTCGATTGGGGTGGTTGTCCCGACACCGGACGGTCGACTTCGTCTCACCGTATGTTCCTTGGCAACAACTTGGTCTCATGGTCGGCAAAACGTCAAGCAACTCGTCACGCTCCGGTGCGAGAGGCGAATATCGAGGGTAGCGAATGTGGTCTCCGAGTCATGTTGGCTACGTAATTTGCTTTTGGAGCTTCATTGTCCCATTCGAAGGCAACCTTGGTATATTGCGATAACATTAGTGCCATCTACCTTTCGGGTAACCCGAGTTCAACACCCAGCGCACCAAGCATATCGAAATGGACATTCACTTTGTCCGTGAAAAGGTTGCAAAAGGTCAAGTTCGCGTATGCCATGTCCCGTCTCGTTATCAAATTGCGGACATATTTACAAAGGGTCTACCGGCGGTTCTATTTGAAGATTTTAGGGACGGATCTCGGCGTTCGAAAACCGCCCGCTATGATCCTGCGGGGGTGTGTTAAACAACGCAATATACATGTGATATACACTTAATATACATCGGTGTATATCACATGTATATATCAACGATATAAGCAAGTGCGGCCGTTGGGCCAACAACGTACGGCCCAAGCGGGCCCGGCGACCCAGACAATTTAAAGAATGATCAGCCCCCATTCTCCGGTGTTGGGCTGTAATGCAATGCCCAAAGAATGATCAATGATCGGCCCACTCAGAGAGGCCATCTGCAAATAGCCATTCTCGGCCACCCCACGGAAGGCAATAGCCTCGGCCCATCTCGGCGAGAATGAGTATAAAACAATAGTGTATATATGGTATATATATTGATAGTATATTGTAAGGAAAAGGATACCTTAATTAGTGTTATACACTTATCATAATTGTATAGTTAGAATTAGGGTAGAATAAGGATTTAGAAATAGAATAGGAAAAGGATTTCCCTATTATGGAAATATGAACTTGTATATATAGCCTTTCAATTAATGAAAATAATCAAGGGGATTATTTCTTTCAGTTTTCGTATGCGGGATTCAACACTAAGGTATCCACGAGATTTGTTTCCTCGATTGCAAGATCTAACTCCAGTGTATTTCCTATTCAAGAAAGCTAGGAAATTTTGCTTTAGGAACTGAGAAGTTTTTTTTTTATAACTCCATAATTATGGGGTATGTGTTGTATATATAGGAGTTCAGGCCAAAACCTAAACAAATCTAAAACAGGAAAACCTGGGCCATGTTAATGTTCAGTGGACCAGATGGCACCCATATAATATATCCAACACATTTAATTAAATCTAAAATCCAATTCGACGTAATTAAATAATTTCTATCAAATAGAAAATTTCCATAATTATTATAAATTAAATATCTCGATTCTCATCGAATATTTAATACTTTCTCAATATACTCTTATATCGAAGAAACAATCGCATATAGTGTAACCCTATAGGCCTTCACATATCGATATTAATCTAATTAAGGTCCATACGAAACTCCTAGACTGCGTCGTATGACGAACTCAATATGTGAAGTACGTTTATATGAATCCATCAAACTTGACCTTTATGCGGAACTATAAATTCCTTTCATTCGCGACACACTCGATTAAGCTTAGGATTTGTCAAGTGTCTATCCAAATGGCTTAATCACTTTATCTCACATTTATTAGTTGACAACTAGACCATATTCTAAATATGTCTCTTGCACTGGTCAGTGACTTCAGTCAACCTAATAACATTGAGAAGTTGAGTGCTCTCTCTCATATTTTCAATCGAAGAATGAATCCTATTCTTGGCTCAACTACCACCTTGATTTACATCCTGATGCACCCAACACAAGCCTTATTTTTTTTCAGAAGGAGTTTAAGCTTAGAACTTGGTCAAAGTACATCATTCTGTAAACAAGGTGCGTATTGACCTCAAGTCAAAGGACCTTTAAATTCCACACGCCGATTACACTATAGACATGTATAACAAATAGTTTATCGGCAGGGTATACCAATACTTCTCCAAAGTATCCATGTGTCCATCACGAGTAACCATTACTCGTAGCTGTGAGACATACTACATGTGATGCAGACCACATGTCGACTTATAGCATATCATCGATATCCCATTCTCGATGATCATTAGTCAAAGCTATTTTGAGAGTTACGTTCTATCATTAATATCTCACTCTATTAATGACAACTTAAGCTCAAGGGATGCACATATATGAATAATTGCAAACAATCAAACAAAACAATAATTCAATAATTACAAATGTCATAATTATTAATCTCATTAATAATACAAATGTGATCAAGAATTTATCCCTAATGTAGATTTTCTCTAGGACATACATACTTTCATATCATCTGATCCATATCTTGTCCTGTTTATGATCAATATTCCACCAATGCTTTGTTAAGACTGATTTGTTCTCAAAGTGCAAATTGATGATATATTCAGCCCCCAACACTTTTAGGAGTGCATAAATTCTCCCACATTACTAATGCCTTCTTAGTAATAGAGCTACTGCCTTACCACAAGTAGCTCTTACAGTGTGCTTCAATAAGCTTCAAGACCTTGGATGATAAAATGAAATATTTTAAAAACTTGAATGTCAAACAAAACAGATTGAATAAGTTGGCCTTACCTGCAAATGATAAATTTCTAATAATTCAGGAGGAAAATCTGGTTATAGGAGAGGCTGCCACTGTATAAGAAATATCTTCGGAGTAGAGAAAGGAACCCCTAAATATTTAAAGGAAAGTTCACCATAAGAATAGTCTATATGAGTAATAATGCTCTCCTGAACAACCTGTGAAACACCATCAAACTCAAATTCAGAATATTGGAAAAACATAATAAAGTAGTCGATGAAGAATAGTCACCGATGATAGATCACTTCCAGTAAAAAATAGTAAGTCATATGCAAAACACAATTGACTCAATCCAAGGTAAGCATATCTTGGATGAAACTGAAACCGAAAGAAATAATCCTTTGAAAGAGTATATATACAATTTACATATTTCCATAATAGGAGAATTCTATTCCTATTCTACTCCTAAAACCTTATTCTACTTGGACACTAACTATACAATTATGGTAATACAATTATGGTAAGTATACAATACTAATTACACTCAAATTCTACCTAAACTAATATACAAAATCCGAAATATACATATGATATATTGTATATATTTATATATATTTAACACACCCCCGCAGTCATAGCGGGCGGTCTTTGAACGCTGAGACTGTCCCTAAAATCTTCAAAAAGGACCGAGGGAAGACCCTTTGTAAAGATGTCGGCAATTTGATACCTGGACGGGACATGGCAGACGCGAACTTGACCACGAGCAACCTTTTTGCGAACAAAGTGAATTTTCATCTCGATATGCTTAGTGCGCTGGTGCTGAACCGGATTACCAGAAAGGTAGATGACACTAATATTATCACAATAAACTAAGGTCGCTTTCTGAATGGAACA
Organism: Anisodus tanguticus; assembly: GCA_034509755.1. Taxonomy (NCBI): domain Eukaryota; kingdom Viridiplantae; phylum Streptophyta; class Magnoliopsida; order Solanales; family Solanaceae; genus Anisodus; species Anisodus tanguticus. The sequence goes on along the minus strand of CM067551.1, from coordinate 17,308,317 downwards.
ATGAAGCTCTAACAACAAATTACATAACCAACATGATTCAGAGACCACATTAGCTACCCCTCGATACTCGGCCTCTGCACTAGAACGGGATAAAGTCGACTGACGCTTCGCAGACCATGAGACCAAGTTATTACCCAGAAACATACAATAGCCAGACGTAGACCGTCTGGTGTCCGGACAGCCACCCCAATCAGCATCTGTATACGAGACAAGTGTCAACGTGGATGAAGGATATAAATGCAAGTCATAGTCAAGTGTACCCTGAATATACCGAAGGATGCGTTTGAGCGCATTCATGTGCTCAACTCTGGGATCATGCATAAACAAACACACCTGATGTACGACATACGTAATATCAGGTCTCGTGAATGTAAGATACTGAAGGGCCCCTGCAAGACTGCGATAGCGGATCGGATCCTCGTATGGTACGCCGGCCGCGACACTAAGCTTAGGCTTAGTATCAACTGGAGTGGAAATAGACTTACAGGATGACATCCCATCCCTCCCAATGATCTCAGCTGCATACTTCCTTTGGGATAAGAACAACCCACCGGTATGACGAGTGACAACAATCCCCAAAAAATAACTTAAGGGCCCCAAGTCTTTCATAGCAAACTCAAAGCTGAGCATTGTCATGATAGACTAGCGTAAGGCATCGGAAGAGGCAGACAAAATAATATCATCCACAGATAACAGAATATAGACCAAGGACGAACCACGATGGTAGATGAACAAGGAATTATCTGACCTGTTGTGAGTGAACCCAATTGTCGAAACATAGTCGGCAAACCGCGTATACCAGGCCCGTAGAGACTGCTTAAGCCCATATAAGGATTTCTTCAACAAATAGACATGATGAGGATGTTTGGGATCCCTAAATCCCAAAGGTTGATGCATATAGACTGTTTCCTTGAGATCACCATGTAGAAAAATATTCTTCACATCTAACTGATGAATGGACCATGCTTTCGAAAGAGCCAAGCTAAGCACACTGCGAATGGTAGCCGGTTTGACCACCGGACTAAAAGAACCATCAGAATTTTTTTTATGAGTAAAAATCCATATAGACCTAATAATATTAATACCAGATGGACGGGGTACCAACTCCCACGTCTTATTATCAATAAGAGCATTATATTCGGATCATTTAATGCAGAAAAAGGATTACGGGGTAAGGGTGATTTAAGAACATTAGAATGTAAATTAAAATGTCTTTTTAGTTTAAAAACACCCCGTTGACTACGAGTGACCGGTCTATGACTCGAGGAAGAATTGAGCGAATTTTGGGAATTTTCTGGACTCGGGATGGAATGGCCAGCAGGCCCACGGCCTGCTGGCCTATTACGGTAAACATGTGTAAGAACTGGACCAATTTCAGAATTGGACTGGACTGGCCCTGAAACTGGCCCTGTGACTATACTGGGTACTGTAGCTTGTGACGAGGCAGTGGGCCCGCTGGAGAATTTTGGGTACGGGAGACGTCTGAAAAATGGTGAATAATATACGGGGATACACCATCATCCAAAAAATTATACGAACTAGGCACGGGAGTACTAACCTTAGCAAACGGGAATTGGGATTCATAAAAAATTACATGACTACTAATGATGATTTTATTAGAAGATAAATCAAAACATTTGTAACCACGATGATTGGACGGATAAGCCAAGAACACACAGGGGGTAGAACCGGCCTGAAGTTTGTTAATTGTGGTGGACAGAAAAAGTGGATAAAACAAACACCCAAAGACCTTAAGATGGGAATACGAAAGAGTCTTATTATATAAAATTAGAAGGGGGACGAATATGTCAAACCTTTAGAAGGAATAATGTTAAGAAGATATGTAGCCATTTGTAGAGCATGATGCCAAAAAGACGGGGATATGGAAGCATGAATTAGTAAAGTGCGGACAATATTATTAATAGTACGAATTTTGCGTTTGAATTTCCCATTTTGTGAAGACGTATGAGGGCAAGAAAAACGAAAATTGATCCCATTATTTGCACAAAATTCCTGAAACACCTCATTGTGATATTCTTTGCCATTATCAATTGGGTTCTAATGAATGCTCTAAATTTTAAGATGGAAAAAAATTGAGATTTTTTTGCTATTGAAAAAGTCCACAAAAATTTAGAATAATCATCCAAAACGAGAACATAATACCGATGACCCAAAGAACTAAGAACAGGAGACGTCCATAGATCACTATGAATAATATCAAATGGCATTAAAGTATGAGAATTAGAGTATACAAATGACAACTTAACTATTTTCCCTAAAGAACAAGATTGACAATTCAGAGTGCTACGCTCACCCTAACAAGAAATAAAATTATTTTTCTATAAGGAAGACAAAATAGACGATCCCGGATGACCTAGACGAGCATGCCACAAGGAAGGAGCAAGGGCTGCAAACGCTGACGGCAAGACTTGATTCGATGGACCGAAACATGGCGTGATAGGATAAAGATATCCCCTATTATCACACCTCATGAGAGGACTCCCCATTTTGAAATCCTTCACAGAGAACCCAAATGGATCAAATTCTATGGACATGAAATTATCAGTGGTGAATTATCGGACATACACCACTTTTTAATCAATTTTGGAGCGTGAAGGGTATTTTTTAAAATAAGGGGTGGATGAGGGGGAGACAATGTTTTATGACCATAACCACGAATGAGAATTGAATTACCATTACCAACAATTATACCATGATTGTTGCTCAAATTGGAATAAGACGAGAGAGTACCTGAATCGGATGTCATGTGAGTAGTGGCGCCGGTGTTCATATACCAATTTAAGTCCGAAGGATTTATTCCAAGCTTGTGCATCGTGGCTTCGATGTCGGTAGAAATGGGGCCCGCTACATGATGGGACTGGTGGGGCCCACGCCTTCCTCCGTGCTGACCCGGTACCCCACTGGATCGATGGACCGAGACTGGGCTGGAGTAGTTGGACAGAAAAGAAGGCTGAAATTGGGCCCAATTACCGTAGGCTGGAAGCACTGAAAAGCCGAGATTGTTGGGCCACTACCTACTGGTCCAGGCCCACAACCAGGGGGCCCAAGGCTGGGACCAGTGGGGTTGAGGCCCACTGTTGATGGGGCGGGGCCTACTGACGCCGGTACTACTGACGTTACCACCGCGATTTCTTCCATTATTTTTCCTAGTATTCTTGCCGCCACCGTGAGCACGGTTTTGGCCCGAATTAACAACACACCCTGGAGAATTTGTGGAGGACGTCATCCTGACCACGGACTTGCCCCGATAGCCTCCTTTTTAGCCAATCCGGCTTCTTTCAAAGTAAGCATGGAGCGGGCTTGATAGAACGTTGGGAGAGGGTTACTTTGATGAAGTAGGGTCCCAACGCCACTAAATGCCTCGGAGAGGCCAGCAACCATCTGTAGAACCAGACGATCTTCACTAACGGGCGCACCAACATTGCGAAGTTGGTCCGCCAATTCCTTCAACCTTTTGCAATAAGCTGAAACATTCGGGAAATTTTCCATGTTGACGTGGGAAAAGTCCTGCTCAAGAGTAACAACTCTAGAATTCTAATTCTCTTGGAATATGTCACGCAGCCTATCCCAAGAAGCCATTGACATAGCGTCTGGCTCAATAATTGTCTGCAACAGGTCAATAGAGATAGTGGAATAAATCCACTGAAGGACGGTGACATCAATCATTGTCTATAACTTAGGATCATCATCACGTTCAGGCACCTCCGTATCCTCAGGAGCCGCGGGGATTATGTGATGAATGACTTAATGCGAGCGAGCATGAATTTTAAACAACTCGGCCCACGTCGCGTATTGAACGTTTTCTATTTCAAGAATGAGAGGTATGTGATTCTTGATGTTAGAAAACACATGGGTAGGATAAAACGTGCTCTTTGTCGTCGACATAACGAAAGAACAATAGGTGATTTTGTAGAAAACTTGGGAAGAGAGGAGGTAAAATTTAACACGAAATCTGAGAAAGGGGCACAAAAATCGATGCAGGTTTTGGCCCGAGAAAGGGCATGAAAAACCGAGAGAAATTTTGGATAAGAGCGGAAGCAATTTAGTCCTAGACTTCTGATACCATGAAAGAAATAATCCCTTGATTATTTTCATTGATTGAAAGAGTTTATATACAATTTACATATTTCATAATAGGAGAATCTTATTCCTATTCTACTCCTAAAACCTTATTCTATATGGACACTAACTAGACAAGAATGGTAATACAATTATGATAAGTATACAATACTAATTACACTCAAATACTACCTAAACTAATATACAAAATCCGAAATATACATATGATATATTGTATATCATATGTATATTTAACAGTGTACAATACTAATTACACCACAACATTACCTAAACTAGGAGACTAAAATATTACCTACACTATAGACCATATACACGGTCAAAATAGCCAAACCGAGAGCCAATATACATAGGATATACACGTGTAGATCGTGTATATCCTATGTATATTTAACACACACCCGCAGTCATAGCGGGCGATCTTCGAACGCTGAGACTGTCCCTAAAATCTTCAAAACGGACCGAGGGAAGACCCTTTGTAAAGATGTCGGCAATTTGATACCTGGACGAGACATGGCAGACACGCACTTGACCACGAGCAACCTTTTCGCAAACAAAGTGAATGTCCATCTCGATATGTTTAGTGAGCTGGTGCTGAGCCGGATTACCAGAAAGGTAGATGGCACTAACATTATCACAATAAACCAAGGTTGCCTTCTGAATAGAACAATGAAGCTCTAGCAGCAAATTACGTAACCAACATGATTCCGAGATCACATTAGCTACCCCTCTATACTCGGCCTCGACACTAGATTGGGACAAAGTGGACTGACGTTTCGCAGACCATGAGACTAAATTATTACCAAGAAACATACAATAGCCAACGTAGGCCATCTGGTATTCGGACAACTACCCCAATCAGCATCTGTATACGAGACAAGTATGGACGTCGAGGAAGGATATAAATGCAAGCCATAGTCAAGTGTACCTTAAATATACCGAATGATGCATTTGAGCGCATTCATGTTCTCAACTCTGGGATCATGCATAAACAAACACACATGTTGTACGACATACGTAATATCTGGTGTCGTGAATGTGAGATACTGAAGGGCCCCCCGCAAGACTGCGATAGCGGGTCGGGTCCTCATACGGCGCGCCGGCCGCATCACCCAATTTGGGTTTAGTATCAACCGGAATGGAAGTGGACTTACAGGATGACATTCCAACCCTCTCAATGATCTTGGTTGCATACTTTTTTTGTGACAAGAATAATCCACTTGTATGACGAGTGACAGCAATCCCCAAAAAATAACTCAAGGGCCCAGTCTTTCAAAGCAAACTCAGAACTGAGCATTGTCATGATAGACTGGCGTAAGGCATCGGAAGAGGCAGTCAAGATAATATCATCCACATATAATAGTATATAAGCCAAGGACGAACCACGATGAATATGAACAAGAAATTGTCCGACCTGCTGTGAATGAACCCAATAGTCGAAATATAGTCGGCAAACCTCTTATACTAGGCCCGTGGAGACTGCTTAAGCCCATATAAGGACTTCTTCAACAAACATACATGATGAGGATACTTGGGGTCCCTAAACCCCAAAGGCTGATGCATATACACTGTTTCCTTGAGATCCCCATGTAAGAAAACATTATTCACATCTAACTGATTGATGGGCCATGCTTTCGAAAGAGCCAAGATGAGTACAATGCGAATGGTAGCCGACTTGACCACTGGACTAAACGTCTCCCCACAATCCACACCAACCTGTTGAGTCTTACCATCACCCACAAGCCGAGCCTTATGCCGTGCAAACGAACCGTCTGAATTTTCCTTATGAGCAAAAATCCACATAGACCTAATAATATTAATACCAGATGGACGGGGCACCAACTCCCACGTCTTATTATCAATAAGAGCATTATATTCATCGGTCATAGCAATTTTCCAATTCGGGTCATTTAATGCAGACACATGATTACAGGGTAAGGGTGATTTAAGAGCATTAGAATATAAATTAAAATGCCTTTTAGGTTTAAAAATACCCCGTTGACTACGAGTGACTAGTCTATAACTCGGGGAAGAATTGGGCGGAATTTGGGAATTTTCTGGACTCGCTACGGACTGGCCAGCAGGCAGTGGGCCTATTGGCCCAATTCGGGAAGTAGAAACAGTGGCGGATGCAAGAACTGGACCAGTTCCAGTATTAGGTTGGACTGGGCCAGTGACAAAACTGGGCAGAGAGGGCTGCGACGGACCAGTGGGACCGCGGGCAGTGGGCTCGCTGGAGGATTTGGGGTGCGGGATATGTTCGAAAAATGGTGAATCATATATGGGGATATACCATCATACAAAAAATTATACGAACTGGACAGGGATTACTAACCTTAGAAAACGGAAATTGGATTCATCAAAAATGACATGACGACTAATGATGATTTTATTAGAGGATAAATTAAAATATTTGTAACCACGATGATTAGATGGAAACCCCAAAAAAATACATGGAGTTGACCGGACCTGAAGTTTGTTAATTGTGGTGGACGGAAATAATGAATAACAAAAGCACCCAAAGACCCTAAGATGTGAATACGAATGAATCTTATTATATAAAATATGAAGGGGGGAGGAATATGTCAAACCTTTGGAAGGAAGAACGTTTAGGAGATATGTAGACATTTGTAGGGCATAATGCCAAAACGATGGGGGTACGGAAGCATGAATTATTAAAGTGCGGACAATGTTATTAATTGTACGAATTTTGCGTTCGTCTTTCCCATTTTGTGAAGACGTATGAGGGCAAAATAAATTAAAATTGATCCCATTAGCTGCACAAAATTCCCGAAATACCCCGTTGTCATATTCTCTGCCATTATCACATTGAATATTTTTTATTTCTCATTCGAATTGGGTTCTAATGAAAGCTCTAAATTTTAAGAAGATGGAAAAAACTTGAGATTTTTTCGGTATCGGAAAAGTCCATAAAAATTTAGAATAATCATCCAAAAAGAGAACATAATATCGATGACCCACAGAACTAAGAACAGGAGATGTCCATAAGTCGCTATGAATAATATCAAATGTCTTTAAAGTATGAGAAGTAAAGTCTACAAACGGCAACCTAACATTTTTTCCTAAAGAACAAGAATGACAATTCGGAGTACTACGCGTACCATTACATGAAGTAAAATTATTTGTACCTAAGGAAGATAAAATAGACGACCCCGGATGACCAAGACGAGCATGCCACAAGGAAGGAGCAAGGGCTGCAAATGCTGAAGGCAAGGCTTGACTCGATAGACCGGAACTTGGCGTGATATGATAAAGATCTCCCCTACTGTCATACCTCATGAGAGGACTCCCCGTTTTGAAATATTTCACAGAGAAACCAAATGGATCAAATTCAATAGAAACGGAATTTTCAGTGGTGAATTTACGGACAGACACTAAGTTTTTAATCAATTTGGGGGCATGTAGGGTATTTTTCAAGATAGGGGTGGATGGGGGGGAGACAAAGTTTTATGACCATAACTAGGAATTGGAATAGAATTACCATTACCAATAATTATGTCATGAGGGTTGCTCACATTGGAATAAGACGAGAGGGTACCTGAATCGGATGTCATGTGGGTAGTGGCATCGGTGTCCATATACCAATTTGGGTCCGGAGGATTTAATCCAAGCGTGTGCATTGCGGCTTGATATCTGTAGACGTGGGGGCCACTGTGTGATGGGCCTGCGGGGGCCGAGGCCCAAGTACCTCTGCTTGCTGCCTCGGCCTAGAGAGAGTACCGAAACTGGGCCACTGTATGATGGGCCTCTGCTGCTGCTGGCCGGCCCATTGCCAGTGAGGCTGCATCGCTGGGCTGCCACTACTTGGCCCAAACTGTGGGGCCCACTGCCACTGCATAGGGGCCCACTACGGGGCCAAAAACTGTTGTTGTTAATGACTGCCCCGAGGGGCACCACCGCCACCACCACTGTTCCGACTGCCGCCATTGTTGCCGCGGCGATTCTTGCCATTATTTTTCTTATTTCCTCCCTTTTTGCCACCACCGTTGTTGCCGTTTTGGCCCGAGTTGTTGGAACCGGTAGGATGAATAGTGGATTCAGTCATCATAACCATAGGACTAGTACCGGAAGCCGCTTTTTTAGCCATGCCCGCTTCTTCGAGTGTAAGCATAGAACGAGCTTGATAAAATTGCGGAAGTGGATTGCTTTGACGAAGAAGCGTGCCAACACCACTATAGGCCTCGGAGAGGCCTGAAACCATTTGGAGAACCTAACGGTCATTCGAAACCAGCACGCCAACGTTGCGGAGTTGGTCGGCCAATTCCTTCAATCTTTTGCAATAAGCCGAAACGTTAGGGAAATCTTCCATATGGACGTGGGAGAAATCCTGCTCAAGAGTAACAACTCTAGAATTTTGATTATCTTGGAATATATCACGTAGTCTATCCCAAGTCGCATGCGCCGTAGCGTCGGGTTCAATAATCGTTTGCAAAAGGTCGGTAGAAATTGTGGAATATATCCACTGAAGGACGGTGGCATCAAGAGTCGTCCACAACTTAGGATCATCCTCGCGTCTTGGCACCTACGTATCATCAGGAGCCGTAGGGATTATGTGATGGATGACTTGATGCGAGCATGCGTGAATTTTGAACAGTTCGGCCCACGTCGCATATTGGACTTTTTCTATTTCAAGAACAAGAGGGATGTTATTCTTGATGTTAGAAACTGTAAGGGCAGGATAAAACGTGTTCCTGGATGTAGGCATATTGATAGAACAATATGTGATTGAGGGATTTGGAAGAAATTTTTTGGGAAGACCGCCCTCTATGACTGCGGGGGTGTGTTAAATATACACGGTATACTTATATAGTGTATATATGGTCACTGTTATGCCCACGGTTTGGGATACTAATTTGGTATTGTTTGTTGTAATATTTTAGTATAAATATTACATTATTAAAATTGTACACTTACCATAATTGTATAGTTAATGTCCAAGTAGAATAAGGTTTTAGGAGTAGAATAGGAATAGAATTTTCATATTATGGAAATTGTAAATTATATATATACTTTTTTATTAATGAGAATAATCAAGGGATTATTTCTTTCAAAAATTGATATAGTGATCATGCTTTATTTGAACTAATTTGTAAACACAGCATATGTTTTATTTGCACAAATTTCAGTTTCACATATTTGTCTTGTGATGTGCTGGTTTATGTTTGTTTCAACCGCCCATATTATAATTTGTAAATACACTTATCATTTTAATATTACTACTATTTCTTTTATCTACCAAAAGATAAAAATACAATGGAATAAGATCCGATATAGTTTAGTGGAAAATGTGACAACTACATTTCGAAAGATTTGCAAAAAGTAAAATAAAAATTAAAAATTAAATTATTTTTAATTAAATAAATATTCTTTAAAAATGAACTAATAAATATTAGTGACACATAAAGTGAAACAAAGAAAGTATATACGTAGTTGATTGATAGGGAGTAGCTCTCCTTTGAAGAGGATTTATTCTCTATCTTGCAAACCTTCCCATATCAATTATATGGAGCCAATTTGAATATAAAAGAGGATGCAAATTTGCGTGAAAAGTAAAAGAACGGTCTACAAAATACTATATCTTCAATTTATGCTCTTGCAATGTTTAAATTTTATTTAAAACTTTTTATTTTTACCAAAAAATGTCAAATAGCTTTTTCATAATTAATAAGTTATTGAAAAAAAAAAAAGCAAGAGCATAAAAGAGAAAGCCAATGTTAAATTAAATTCTTTTTTCACCATTGAACTTGGGCTCGTGCTAGCATGGGCTAATCGCCCCTAGTTCATTAGTAAGAAGAGAACAATAGCATGACTCACTGCAAATTAAATAATGGCCTCATTTTGACCATAGAACATCAATTTTATAATTCGATCAAACAAATGATAATACCTAAGACCGTAGATTGCATATCCACCGGATCCGCAAATAACAGTAGTTTTTATCGCCTCTAGGCGTCAAAGAATACCGAATTCTTTGAAGATCGCTTTCCTTGAAAAAGGAAAAGGGGAGTAGCGGGACGTTCAGTATCTACAGGACTCGAAAGTTGGCCGGCTATCCAGGAACTTAATATTCCGGATATCCGCAAAACTCGGGGATTCTAGATGTTGAAGCGAGAAGGAGCAAAAGAGGGGACAAAGACTTGTTCCATACCTTCTAGCTTGTATGGTTGAGAACGAACCATGGACAATTAATAAATAATTGTCATCTCCAAAAGCGCTGCTTTGGAAAAAAAGCTACAAAGAGAGAAATAGACTCTATCATATAGAACCATACTTGCGTAATGGTTGATCTTCCTCCGGAAAAGAACCTTTGGGTTGTAAGATGTGCTCCTCCGAGTAGCTTCACATCCAGGGCCATTGCAGGTCTCGCGTGGCATGAATGTTGAATTAGCCTTCCCAACTTATAAACAGAACAATGAATCGACCACGAAACATTGACTCGAAGTTAGAATGCCAACATTGGAGAATCACGGCCTAAAAGTAAAAGTCATATTGAAACAAAGTCTCGATATGAAAGATATGGGTATCACAGATGACATCTTTGGAATTGGATTTCTAAGATATCTAAATCTGGTCGATAGTTCGATGGCCTCGTTGAAGCCACCAATGGATATGAATCATAAGCGATTGGAATCATGGTGCACCCATAGACAAGAGCGATATGCTCGAGGTCACGTGTAGTTCAATGTATTGTACACACTACAACCGACCTCGGTATCGTCTTCCAAAGCGTATCAATCATTGAACTAAGGTTCTGATGATTTCAATACATGATCAATAGAAAGGCGTTAAGTCGATATGACGATATGATGCAAACCGGACATCGAGATATTAAGAACATCAAAGCCACAAGTAAACGTGTATGGTGGTTCTTGGAAAATCCTCTAAACAAACTTGCATCGGCCGATTCATGATGGAATCGGGGTTTATCGCTTTATACAAAGCATGAAAGAAGTTGAGTAACTTCACGACTCTTTAGAGGACGTCCCTTATTGGGAGAAACCCGTGCCTTCTGGACAGCTATACACATCGTGGCTAGCCGGTCGGCTTCGGGAAGGACACGGATGACGGCGTCCGGACATATCTTTTAGGATCTGCGTCGGAGACATAAGAGCTGTATGGCGGTTGATCATCACGGGTGTCACATCCTTGTTTACTAACTAAGGGACTACCGAGGAGATCAAGTGTTACGCTACCTGTCTAGGGGAATTGGCTTAAAACCCAAACAATACGAACCTTTGCTGGAAACCCAAATCGATTGGAGATCCCAAGAATGTGGTTCAATGGGAAAACTAGTTGGAAGCATTATGTAAGAATCCAAAGTCGTTCCGCGATAGACAATAGCAGGTTGCTTCCAAACTTTAAAAGATCCTCAAACGGTTGAGGGTCTGACATTATGATGAAAATTCAACGAGAGAATTTAGCGCTACTACTTCAAAGAAATCTATAACAATTGAACTTACAAATACAAGTAATACCGGTCTCTTTACAAAACACACCAGTTAAATTATCACTGATATTATTTCTGCAGATAGGTAAACAATATTGAATGTCCTTGCATTTTATATCATAAGGTGCACGGCATTCCGAATCAATAACTTGGTAATATTGAGTCATAGCTGGACTGAAAACTACAAAAAAAATATTGGGAAAAGTGTCAAATTTTTCCTCAAACTATGCTTTATAGTTGAACATTGCCCACCGTCAAACTTTGACATCAAATTACCCTTCCCGTTAGCAAACTTATTAAATTTGCCCTCAGCCGGATGGAATTTCTGACTTGGACTTCACGTTGGATCCACATAGACGTCACGTAGGATCACCCAATTATTTTAACCCGTAAAGTGTACCCGTACCCGCAACCCATACCCGTTACCCTATCCTTTAAATAGTTTCAACCTGTTACCCTCACTGTTGCTTCTTCTGTAGCAGACCTCTGCCATCTCCGACGAGTTCCCATGTTGGAGCCGGCGAACTCCACCATTGTACAGCCAATTCACCATCAACGCCTCCACTTCATCTCCCTCTCATCCCTCTCCGTATTCTGGCAGTTGCCGCCGTCAAATTTGACCACCGAACGGCTGATAATGACGACCACTAACCACAACTGCTCCATCTCCACACCAACACGAAATCACCAACCAAACGCCCTTCTCCCTTTCCCCCTCTTTTCGTCATTGTCGGAACAAAATAACTCCACCAACAACAACCAAATAGCCCCTCTTCTCTGCCGTTCACCACCACTCCTCTGCCACCTTCTCCAGTGAAAAATACAGCATCATGAATAAAATTATCTCTCTGAAGAAAAATCTCTTTCACCACTCTCTTCTGAACCCTCCCTCAAAAGGGTCACTCTCAATTCACCACCACCCTTCACCACCACCGCCGCCGCCATTGCCTTTACTGAGGATGGTCCTTCCATTTCACCATCCCCTGCTTTTTCACCCTTGTCCAAAAGGGTGTCTGAAAAATCACCTTTTTCTACCAACACCGCCGCCACTGCTGCTAATACCACAGCGGCGCCACCACCCACGGCTCTCAATCACCACTGGAACTCTCACCTCCGCCATCATCCACTGTGGCACCGCCCAATGCTTACGATCAGGAACCTCCTCATACACACCCACCCCCTATTTTCTCAGAACCACCTCCATTACCTGCAGCAAAATTATCTCCTCCTCTACCAAAACCAACTCCTCTAGAAAAATCAGTTGGTGCACACCATTCAGAAAAACCAACATGAAGCAACAATGACTCTAATTCAGCTTCATCTGAAATGGTTATAGTTGCTGGAAAAGCGGTGGCAGGATTGGTGATTTTTGCCACTATCATTGTTTTCTTACTTTACTAGAGAAGGAAGAAGAAAGAAAGCTACTATACCAATCCTACTCCTTGTCCTCGACGTCTGCCTAGATTGTACTTAATTAAATTTTGTCTCTTTAATTTGTTAGAGTATATGTTTCATATACTGCATTAGATTGTAAATTGAAAATGTTTAAATACTTGAAAATTGGGGGTTGATCGATGGGTTAAAAAGAGGGTTTGGTGGGGGTTATTTAGTGTCATTATTGCAGCTGTGGAATTCCTATTCCTACTCCTAACTGGCGTCTATGTGATCCGACGTGGAGTCCAAGTCAGAAATTCATTTGGATGAGGACAAATTTAATAAGTTTGCTAACGGGAAAGGTAAATTTAATTTCAAAGTTTGACGGAGGGCAATGTTAAACTATAAAATATAATTGGGGACAAATTTGACCTTTTTTTCTTTAATTATATATTATTATAATCAGTTAGAAACTTAGAGATACCAATTCAGGAAGATAAAAGTCGTACCATTGTTAATTAATTTATTATTTTGTTTATATCTAAACAAGATGTTAAATTATGATTAAGAACTACATAAGTAGTATTACAAATAATACTTATCCAAATTATTTAGGGCAGCCCGTGCACAAATTATTTATATATTAAAATGATTATTTGAAGCATTCTTGATTGAAGAAAAAGATGGTATTTAACTTTGCAAAATCACATTAATAATAAAATAGATAAGATGTAAACAGAAAATGATGTAAAACTTAAAAAAGGAGAGTTTTAATGCACGAACACGACAAATACGTGATGATAAGAAGAAGACGGTAGCAATTTCTTTTTGCCATTTATACTTGATTATTGTGCATGTACTTTTAAGAGTGTTAATGAATTGTCTAGCCATGATTGTAATATATATACATATGAGTCAAAGATTATCATAATATAATAAGACTAAGTCGAAGATTGTGATAATTAGGGCCTCCAACAAACTTCTATTACGCAAGAAAACTATTTGGATAGTTTATAATAAATTAGATAATAAGATAGAGTTGTTATAATTAATACATTTTATTAAGCTATTAAATAATTAGAAAAATTACATTAAATTTTCGTCAAATTGTGTATTTTTTGTCTGATTATATTTTAGTTATTGTGACAATTCAAAACCTTCAAAGTCGTGATACCTAACCCAACCGTCAGTCAGGTGAACCTATCTCAACAACCACAATACACAAGATTTAATTTAAAACCTAATAACGTACAGTAAAATAGTATAAATGAAAATGACACTAAATCGAATACACCGCGAAGAATAATTGATATAACACCTAAAAACTGATGTGACAAGTCATATGCTATTAAAAATAAAAAGTACAACTAGAATACTATAGATACAACATCTATTTGAATATAAAAATAGAAATGAAAGACTAAGCTAGTGTTGGTACTCTATTATACTTTATAAAGCAGTACGGGAAGTAAGTAACTATTACAAATGTTCGAAAGGATAAATAAATGGTCAATCTTCAAAACTGCCGCATGTGTGTTGTGTCTTGAATCTTGATCACCTTGCAAAACCAATGTTGAGAACTGCCGCAAGTTTGTTGTGTCTTGAATGTTGATATCCTAAAATCAAGAAACAACTAAATCTGGATGGTTACAACGTTGTGTGTTGAGTCGAGGATAGCCCTCTATCCTTAAGACAAGATTGCCCCGTATATATGCTTTTACGTTAGCGGGCAATAGTCTCCCAAGATAAAACAACACTTTAATCTCAACGCTACAAAGCCAATAGGTTGAGGCTGGCGAAAAAAACAAATATGACTTGACTTGCTGAAGATATGGAATAGGAAGGAAGAGTATATGTCTACTCTTCTCTTTTGTCTCTGTGTATATAGTGTATCTTTGTAGTGTATATCTTGTGTATACGTGAGGGTTCACCACCGTTTTTGTCTTTGAAAATCGTTTTTCTCGCTGTTTGCGGTGTTGTTTTTTGTGTCATTTTTCTCGCTGTTTTTTCGCATTTTGTGCGGTCAAAATTGAGCCAACAACTCGCTCAATATATAGCATGCAAGAGGGGTTGTCCAACTGCCAAAACAATGCTGTAATGGCCATTAAGAGAGGCCATTAAAACAGCCAAGTAATGGCTATTAAGGCCATTGAAAGAGGTGCCCAAATGCCCAAGTAACGGGTGTTAATTGAGAGTTAATCAGCCAAATAATGGCTGGTTAATGCTCCAAAACGCATCCAACGGTAGGCGAAAAAGTCTCCGAAACTCTGGGGACCAAACTGTAAATATTGAAACTTCGGGGACCTAACTGTACATATAAAAGAATTCAGGTCCAAACTGTACATATGAAACTCCAGGGATCAAACTGTAGATCTGGAAGAGTTCTCTGGTCCAAAAAGATAATATCAGAAAGTCCCCACAGCCCATGACCCGAGCCCGAGACCGGACCGGACCTGACCGGACGGGCGCGCGACGACGCGCGTGTGGGCTTAGCCTTGAACCCAAGCACATCTAGGTCTTCCCTCCTTTAAACACATGGGATACCCCTTGGGGTCCCAAACCCTTTACCAATTAGAGACATATATAGAGAGCAATTCTTCCTATTCCCACCGATGTGGTAGATTTGTCCCACACCACATTTCCATGCCTTAAACATCTTACTTCGCGGACCAATATCTCTTTCATTTCTCAACGAAATTAGACGATTCTTGGCCATACGGTCATCTACTCACTTCGTAGATCATGCACGTGCAAAGAGACAAGGTCTCCAACATGCGGAACACTAGTGTTTAATTCATCAAAGATGGATGGATGCATCTCCCCGCCAAGGGCTAATTTCCAACAATCCCCTCTATGAAAGAGAGATTGTGGCGCACACACAAGGTGCCTACATTTCAGAAATCTTTCAGCGAAAAGATATTGCATCAGGATAGGTAGCTTTCGCTTTGAACCTTCCCTAGTTGAATACCATCGGACTTACTTACTGCGCGGTGAACGTGATGTCTTGAACCGTCAGTGTTTAGTGTAAGCCAAGACAATGATACCAACACAATAACTCTTCTTATTCATTTTCCTTCTTACGTTTCTGTCCGTTGTGGCCATGGACACACTTGGATTCTTAAGTGCGTTCATTTGAGGCGGCCATCCTCGCACTTAAATAGGTGATCTCCTACAAGGTATCCTGCTATACCCCACTTCTCAAGTGTTAGGAATCATTAAAAGTTTCCCCAACCTTAACCTCAACCGTTTGAGGATCGTTTAAAAGGTTTGGAAGCTTAACCTTTACCCACAATGCAGGTAGCACTTTAATGTCTATCGCGAGAACAGCTTTGGATTCATGTTTCCGTACAGAAATCATCATCCGAAGTGCTTCTTGCTTCCACCGAAGCGCTCAACTGAACCTTTTGCCGCTTAGTTTTCCCATTGAATCAAATTCTTGGGATCTCCAATTAGTATGGTTGGGTTTCCACCGCAAAGGTTCGTATTGTTTGGGTTTTAAGCCAATTCCCCTAGACAGGCAGAACACTTGATCTCCGGATAGTCCCTTAGTTAGTACACAAGGATGTGACACCCGTGATGATCAACTGCCATACGGTCTTATGTCTCCGACTGATCCTGAAAGATATGTCCAGACGTCGTCATCCGTGTCCTTCCTGAAGCCGACCGGCTAGCCACAGTGTATAACTGCTGAAGGCACGGGTTTCTCCCAATAAGGGACGTCCTCTAAAGAGTTTTGAAGTTACTCAACTTCCTTCATGCTTTGTATAAAGCGATAAACTCCGATTCCATCATGAATCGGCCGATGCAAGTTTGCTTAGAGGATTTTCCAAGACCCACCATACACATTTACTTGTGGCTTTGGTGTTCTTCAGATCTGATGTCCAGTTTGCATCACTGTGTTCTCCCGAACATTTGGACATCGAGAATACTATAATCGTAGATAAGCGAATAATTCAGATATCGTCATATCCGATTTAACGTCTTCTACCGATCATGTATTAAAATCATCAGTGAACCTTAGTTCAACTGATCTGCTTTGTAGGACGATACCAGGTCGATTGTAGTGTGTACAATACATTGAAATACACGTGACCTAAGCATATCGCTCCTTGTTTATGGGTGCACCATGATTCCAATCGGTTCTATGATTCATATCCATTGGTGGCTTCAACGAGATCGTCAACTATCGACCGATCCGTTAGATGTCTTAGAAATCCAATTCCTAAGATGTCATCTGTGATACCCATATCTTTCATATCGAAACTTTGTTTCAATATGACTTTCACTTTCGATGTTGGTTTTCCAACTGTTGGCTTTCTAACTTCGAGTCAATGTTTCGTGGTCGATTCATTGTTTCGTTTTATCTAAAACTTTCGGGACCAAAATGTTAACATTTCGGGGACCAAAATGAAAGTTCAGGAAGAAGCCCAACGGTTCGGCAAACCAATTCGATCCTCTTCTTCCAACTCGGTTGGGAAGGTCGTTTCAACACCCATGCCATGTAAGACTACAATGGCCCTGGATGTGAAGCTACTCACAAGGGAGCACTTTTTACAACCCAAAGGTTCTTTTCCCGGAGGAAGATCAATCATTACACAAGTATGGTTCTATATGATGGAATATATTTCTCTCTTTAGCTTCTTTCCAAAGCAGCGCTTTTGGAGATAACAATTATTTGTTAATTGTCCATGGTTCGTTCTTAACCATACAAGCTAGAAGGACTGGAACAAGTCTTTGTCCCCTCTTTGCTCTGTCTTGGTTCAACATCTAGAATCCCTGAGTTCTACAGATCTGGAATATTAAGTTCCGAATAGCCAGAAACTTTCGAGTCTGTAGATACAGAACGTCTAGTTCCGGACGATCGAGCCCTCGCGGGTTCTTGTTAACCTTGAGCAATTACTCCTTTTTCCTTTTTCAAGGAAAGTTATCTCCAAAGAATTCAACATTCTTTGACACCAAGAGGCGATCAGCACTACTGTTATTTGCAGATCCAGTGGATATGCAATCTACAGTCTTAGGTACAACTTGACCTGTTTCAGTATTCCAACTTTTGTCAAGCCACCCCACATACTTTGGGCGTACGACTTTGCGCTTGGCTAACACCGTTGGACTGAGGTGAGAAATGAACAGTCGTTTAATGAACGATGCTTCACATTCTCCCCCTCTATCACTACAAATTTCTCAATCCGTAGGCTTAGTTGATTTTCAACTTCAGCTTTGTAGCGCTTATCCGCTTCAACATCTTCATCTTTGCTTTTCAACAAACAAAGGATTCCAAAGGTTGTACCATCATCAATGAAGATCACAACGTACTTGTCTCCCCCCTCTATTTTGTATAAATTTCAAATCACCCAATTAGGTGTGACTAAGTTCTAGAGGAGCGGTGCTTCTTTCGCTATTCCCTTGACGGAATTTGGAAAGGTGATTTTGCCTCTTCATCTACCTCACATTTATTTTGAGGGTTTATGTCGACAGAAGGCAACAATCTCAACATCGTTAGCTTTTGAATGACTTGCTATTTAACGTGTCTTAATCTATGATGGCATAGATGCACGGATTACAAATATATCATTCATTTGGCTACAGATATACTGTACCATTCTTAGTTATTACAGACCTGTTGGACTAGTCTCAAACCAGCTTGACCAACAGCGTCCCTTAAACCTAGTTTGGGACATGTATCACCTCATCTTAGAGTGATCTCATTTCCTGAAGTCCTATCGAGGACAACCTCTCCAACCCCTTCTACTTTAGAGGTGGTGTTGCTTCACATGAACAACCTCTTGCCCGTGGTTAGGGCGTAACCGGATCATATGTGATCTTGATACTCTGGCCCACTCCAGTTGTTTTGGCAGACTGAGTGTCCAATTTCTTTTCTGCCTTTCTTTAGGCCTTCAGATCGTTTAAGACCTGAAAACTCTGGCCCACCTTACTAGGTGTCCATTACTTTTCCTATGAAATGAATTATGGCCCCACTCCAGTCCCCCGGAGGCTTTGTATGACTGAGTGTCCAATATCATCATATCAAAGGAATTTTGGCCCACTCCAGTCGCCCGGAGGCTTTTTATGATTGAGTGTCCAATATCATCCTATGAAGGATCTTCTGCCAAGTATGACAGGTTTAACGTCTTTAGCTTTTAGACTCCTTCCGTTAAGATTGGTGCCCAGATAATTCTTGGCGCTTACTTAAAAGTGGTAATAGTTTTCGCACAGTTAGTGGATCTTTCTCCATCGTATGTGCGAACATACTTTACACACTTTAACAATTACACTTAAAAGAACGGATCTTTTTAAGTCGTTTACAATCCAATCTTTAAATGGAAAAGAAGATAAGATTAAACTTTTGATTTTAAAGCGTAAGGAATATAAATTATTTTCATATTCCTCCTTACTTTAATCCATTTTTAATCAGACATCATTTAATCTTTATTCTTGACAAGTAAGAAAAATTACTTATCCCAATTTCGAATTCTGGCTCACTTCAGTTACTTCATCAAACTGAGTGTCCAGTTCCTTCTTACCATTATTCGGATCTTTTGTCTGGGACAGATATAGGCCTTCTGCTGCAAGATAGAATAACATCTTCAGTCTTCTCCTCTTGTCCCAGTTGACATCCTCAGGCTCTCGTGAGCGTTTGTTCCCACCAGTCTTGGTAGTGGTGACACCATGAACACGTTCATCATCATCACTCTCTTCTACCAGAAAACCATTGCCATATCCAGATTTGGTCACACAACTTTTGACCGACATCTTTCGAACACTAATAGTAATACAATACAATCTTGTCTTAATTGTTGTTACTCTATTGTACTTTATAAAGCAGTACGGAAAGTAAGTAACTATTACAAATGTTCGAAAGGATAAATAAATGATCAATCTTCAAAACTGCCGCATGTGTGTTGTGTCTTGAATCTTGATCACCTTGCAAAACCAATGTTGAGAACTGCCGCAAGTTTGTTGTGTCTTGAATGTTGATATCCTGAAATCAAGAAACAACTAAATCTGGATGGTTACAACGTTGTGTGTTGAGTCGAGGATAGCCCTCTATCCTTAAGACAAGATTGCCCCGTATATATGCTTTTACGTTAGCGGGCAATAGTCTCCTAGGATAAAACAACACTTTAATCTCAACGCTACAAAGCCAATAGGTTGAGGCTGGCGAAGAAAACAAATATGACTTGACTTGCTGAAGATATGGAATAGGAAGGAAGAGTTTATGTCTACTCTTCTCTTTTGTCTCTGTGTATATAGTGTGTCTCTGTAGTGTATATCTTGTGTATACGTGAGGGTTTGGTCACTGTTTTTCAGCCACTATTTTGCTGAATTTTCAGCCACTGTTTTGTGCTGAAAATGTTGTTTTCTCCGCTTTGTTTTCGCTTTGTTTGCGTCTTGTTTTTCGTGTCATTTTTCTGCACTGTTTTTCGCCTTTTGTGCGGTCCAAAATTGAGCCAACAACGCTCAATATATAGCATGCAAGAGGGGCTGTCCAATCGCCAAAATAAGGCTGTAATGGCCATTAAGGAGGCCATTAAAATGACCAAGTAATGGCTATTAAGGCCATTGAAAGAGGTCGCCCAAATGCCCAAGTAATGGGTTGTTAATGGAGAGTTAATCAGCCAAATAATGGCTGGTTAATGCTCCAAAACGCATCCAACGGTAGGCGAGAAAAAGTCTCCGAAACTCGGAGACCAAAATGTAAATATTGAAACTTCGGGGACCAAAGCGTACATATAAAAGAATTCAGGTCCAAACTGTACATATGAAACTCCAGGGATCAAACTGTACATCTGGCAAAGTTCTCTGGTCCAAAAAGATAATATCAGAAAGTCCCCACGGCCCGTGACCCGAGCCCGAGACCGGACCGGACCGTACGGGCGCGCGCGCGCGCGCGTGTGGGCTTAGCCTTGAACCCAAGCACATCTAGGTCTTCCCTCCTTTAAACACATGGGATACCCCTTGAGGTCCCAAACCCTTTACCAATTAGAGACATATATAGAGAGCAATTCTTCCTATTCCCACCGATGTGGTAGATTTGTCCCACACCGCAGTTCCATGCCTTAAACACCTTACTTCGCGGACCAATATCTCTTTCATTTCTCAACGAAATTAGACGATTCTTGGCCCTACGGTCATCTACTCACTTCGTAGATCATGCACGTGCAAAGAGACAAGGTCTCCAACATGCGGAACACTAGTGTTTAATTCATCAAAGATGGATGGACGCATCTCCCGCCAAGGGCTAATTTCCAACAGCTAGCTCATAGTAGGTAGCAGCTCAACACTAGAGCGATGGTCACCCAAGGCTCTCTCACGAACTCGGCACCCAACAAAACTCATTCTTGCCCATAGGAGTTTAAAAAGTGTAGCATGAGTATAATATTAACGCGTACTCAGTAAGTACCATCAATTGACTCCAACAAAATAGTTACGAGGGTTTATCGTAAAATACTCATTATCAACCTCTTCAATTATTACATCCAACGGTAATAATAAAATGTTGGGAGATTTTGCTCTATGGTACTTTATAAAGCAGTACGGGAAGTATATAACTATTACAAGTATTCGAAAGGATAAACAAAGATTCAATAGTTCAACTATTAATCTGAAAATTACAATATAACAACAAAATTGAAATTACGATTTTGTTGAAGACTGAAAAACGGAAACTGGTTTATGCTGAGTCGAGTGTGGCACTCTGTCCTTAAGACAATATTGCCCCGTATGTATCCTTTATACGTCCCTGGACAATTTGTCTCCCAAGATAAAACAGCAATGGAACCCTTGAGCAAAGGAAACTCAAGAGCTACCGTGAAGAATATTGAGTAACGAAATGATGCTTGGAAGTTGTAGGAAGAAAACTGGTTTTGTTGTGTATTTTCGTGAGCTTTTTTGAACTGTTATTTTTTCAGTTCTATGTGGTGCTCAACAATGGTGTAAGGGTGTGTTTATATAGGTGAGGGAGGGGCTGAAAACTGCCTCCATAATAGCCAAATAATGGCCATTATGGAGGTAGTAAAGTCACCAACATAAATGGTGAAAGAACCAACGGATTTGGCCATTATAGGAGGAGTAATTCACCAAAATAAATGGTGAATTGATTGACGTTTCTGTTTTGACCATCGAAATTCGAACTTCGGGGACCAAACCGTACATCTTGAAACTTCGGGGGACCAAAAAGATAATATCGAAGGCCCACGCCCCACGCCCCACGACCCGTGAACCGGAACCGGAACCGGAACCGGACCGGACGGCGGGCGGCGGCGGCGCGCGTGTGGTCTTTCCTTGAACCGAAGCACATCTAGGTCCTCCCTCCTTTAAACACATGGGATACCTTGGGGTCCCAAACCCCAAACCAATTTCGAATCTTATATACACAACAATTCTTTCTTCCTCTACCGATGAGGGAGAATTACACACAATACCACACTTTCCATGCTTCAAACACCTTACTTCGTGAACCAATATCTCTTTCATTTCTCAATGAAATTTGACGATTCTTGGCCCTACGGTTATCTACGTACTTAGTAGATCATGCATGTGTGAAGAACCGGATTCTCCAACATACGTTACACTAGTGTTTAAGCCGTTAAAGTTGGTCGGTCGCAACTCCCGCCAAAGGTAAATTTCCAACATAAAATGCTACATGAGGGTCATAATTAAATATACACACCGAAACATATAAATTATGTATGAAAAGAGCATGTGATGAGTGCATACTGAAATAGAGATTAAATTTTATTTCTGCAAGAATTTGTCAATTTAAAAGGAGGAAAACATGACCAAATATTCAAACTCACATAAACATCATCTGCTATTTTGAATCAAAATCATGGCATAGCCGAATCAGTAGTACTGAGAAAGTCGAAGAAGAAGAAGAGCAAAGCTAAACATATAATTGAAATTGATATAGTACCAACTGAAATTATCACAAAGAAAAAAGAAAAAGCCAAATAAAGAAAACACCGGATAAATGCACAAAAAACATAACAAAAATAGGAAGTGTTCCGATAATTATCACTCGTTTACACTCTTTTGAACCAAAGAAGAAAGGGAAAACCTCTCTGTCACACTTCAATTTTTTCATGGAGAATCAGTTTAATCTTTAGCTCTTGCATAGAAAATCCTAATTTTGTATACAGAAGTTTTGGGGAAGAATTTACAAATCCCACCTTTTTAAATGTAAGATAGATTTTTTTTTTTTTACACACATTTAATTTTACTTATTCAAGACAACTGCTAAATCTAGAGAAAAAATGTAAGTTTTGAGCTTCAAATTTATTTATCAATGGCATAGAGAATGGGGTAATTAAAGGAAAAATAAAAAATAACTATTATTGATTCTTACGTGGTCAAGATATACACAATCATCGTGTTTTAATTAACTCTCATGTATGTGTGTGCATACTTTCTTGGTCAAATCAGTCGATAAATGGTAAAAGAGTACTTTAAAATAATTAGGGGTTACCCCAAATTCGAGACTAGTATAGAACTATAGATAAGCGTTATTTTGTGAAGGGAAAAGTCCCGAAGGCGAAATCTCCCACCTGTACTAGAGGTCTCTTGGCTAGGTGAGATGTAAATCGAGGAATATGCGCGAGTGGCAGCCCTGCAAGGGAGAGAACCAATGGGACACGAACCCAGCAATAACCTTTGCAATATTTCAGCAAAGACTGTCACCACACGGATTCAAATCCGCGACGTCGGAGTGATTGTACTCCAATCACCTTGCCATTTACCAACACGGATAAACATTATTTTAATAATTTTTCCTAATTATTTTATAGTGATTAGAGTTTGAAACTTGAAATATTTTGCCTTGGAATTAGTGATTGAGAAGACATAGAAAGTCCAATAGGTAAGTGAGGCACGTGATCGATCAAAAGACGGCATGGAAGGATGGACGGCGACGGCGTTTTCGGATCCACTCACTACACGTGAGCCTGTTGAATATAGTAATGCTTCTCTTACCATTTTCCTCCTAAAATATCTGCACACAAACACTATTTTTGGTAATTATTGAAGTGACAAAATTAGTCCTTAAATTTGATTCGTCCAAATTTAATTTAAGTTTAGATGAATTAATGATTCATTTTTAATTAAATTAATATATTTTGACCTAACTAATTCAACTCCTCAAAAGGTTGAGCTTGTTTTGGGCTAATAAGTAGTTTAAGCTGGCTAACGAGATATGTTATATTTGATTTTTTTTTTACTTAATGTTCTATATAGCCTATTAAAAGAATATTTAATTGGGTAATAAAATAATTATAAAACTAAATAAAGAAATTAAAACTATTGGAGAGTTAAGTGGTTTGGACATTGATATATATTGGTTAGCCCATTTTGACTTGACATAGTCAAGTAATTTATGGACCAATCACTAATCAGACTCATTTATTTTGATCCGCAAATTTATTCGAACACGTCAATTTGACACCCTACTAATAGTAGCCTTCAGTTCAGTACTTCAGTTTATGATAATATTTAATTAAGTAAGAGGTTTAAGAGAAAAATGAATTTTTTTTACCTACCTGCTAATTGTATACTAATATTTCAAAATACAGTGTCATTGAAGGCACAAAGGAACATTGCAATTCAAGAGTTCCTATATTTAGAAATAGGACAATTTTTTTAGGGAAAAAATTATTAAGTCTATTCTCACAATGTAAATCCAGGTATTCAGTTCACAATACCTATGTTAATCTGTTAGTTTTTCAGGGTAAATAACAAATGAAAATGTAAAGGCTCAACAAACTGAATGAACTAACTTTAACTACCAAATATAGATAGCTAACTCATTTCACTCATTTTCAATGGAACTCCTAAATTTTAAGCCTTACAATTATTACAATACTTTAGCTTGTTCCACAATAGGCAAAAGTAAGTGAATTAAGGAAAGGGTTAACTACACTAAACACTCCTGCATTCAGGGGCGTCAGAGAGTGTTCACCCGAATCCCTCGGCAAAAAAACATTGAATATATAAGGTAATCTTTCAAATTTATTTTTATTTTATTAACCTCTTAGTGAAAATCTTGGATCCGTCACTGCTTGCACTATAACTCAGTTATGGATAGACTTTATGTATTTTAAAATTACACACTTACACTTTCTGAATGGGAGTCTTGGAGTAACTAGTAAAGTTGTTGCTATGTGATCAGAAGGTCATGGGTTCAAGCCGTCGAAACTAAAAGTGAATAATCCCTTGATTATTTTCATTAATGAAAAGGTGTATATATACATGATATACAAAACTAATTAAGAAAATTAAATCTACCTTTTCCAAATACAAGACTAATACTATAATTATAATTGCACAAGAATTCTACAATTATGGTAATTAATATACTAAAATATGGCCTACCGATATACATGGTTTTGACCGTGTATATCACCTTCTGTCACACCCCCGCAATCATAGCGGGCGGTTTTCGTACGCTGAGCTGTCCCTAAAATCTTCAAAGTGAACTAAGGGAAGACCCTTAGTAAAGATGTCGGCAATTTGGTATCGTGAAGGGACATGCAAGACACGTACTTGTCCACGAGCTACCTTTTGGCGAACAAAGTGAATATTCATCTCGATATGTTTAGTGCGTTGATGTTGGACCAGATTCCCAGAGAGATAGAATGCAATAACATTATCACAGTAGACCAAGTTAACTTTCTGAATAGGAAAGTGTAGCTCTAATAGAAGATTATGTAGCCAACATGACTCAGACAGCACATTGGTTACCCCTCGATACTCGGCCTCCGCACTGGATCGCGATAAAGTAGCCTGGCGATTTGCGGACCAAGAGACTAAATTATCACCAAGGAACATACAATAATCAGATGTCGAACGTCTGGTATCTGGACATCCACCCCAATCAGCATATGTATAAGACACGAGAGTAGAGACGGATGATGGATATAAATGCAAGTTGTTGACCAATTTTGTCCACGATTTTCCAATATGTAGTTGCAATTTTAAATATTTTGACACCTCAAAAAAATATATATATATATATATATATAAAGCTTTTAATATCGTCGTCTATTTTCAATATCATTATTTATTTATTTATTATTATTATTCGTATTTCTACTACCATTTGCCTTTTAATATCACAAGCATAGTTTTACCATAATATGCTATGTCATTTTATTTTCGCAAAACGGCATCGCATTTTATTTTAAGCATTAAGCATTTCACAAATATTATGTTTTATTATTATTGCATCGTTATTTTTATCTTTATAATTTATATTTCTTCAAAGCATTTTTTTTAATTATAAACCCTTTTATTTTAACCCAAACCCATTTCACCCAAAACATTATATCAACCCCAAAAATCAATCTACAAATTTAACCCCCTATTTTTTTGGCCCAAACGAACCCCCCCCCCCCCCCCCAGTCCCAATTGGCCGACCCGGTCCAAACCCCAACTCCCATTTATTCTCTCCCATATCCATTTCACCCCTAAAAACAATCCAACACCCAACTAAATTTTAGCCCAAAATCGACCAGCCCAACCGGACACCCCCAATACCCAACCGAGGCCCAATTTGACCCAACCCATATTACTCCTCAAAACCTAAAACACAACAACCCTACACCCCTTTACCCAAAAATGAAACGCACCCAAGACCTCCCAAAATCCGGCAGTCCCCACCAAAATCACCTTCGGGCCGCCGGTTAAACACCATCATCCAAATATCTTCAAACCAAACACACCCATCGACCGTCAAACCCCAAAACCCTTTCTCCAAACCAGCAGCCCTTTCCACCATCGTCCCTTTACCCGCCGGACAAACACCCTCACCACACCGCTGTCACCATGTCCTTTCCACTCAGACCTCTCGCATCACCCCAGTTCTTTTCCCCTTTCTCAAAATCTCAGAGCCTAGCTCGTCCAATCAAATCGTCCTAAAGTTGCAAATCATTTATTAGTCGTTGGGTCTCTAAGACGAACCTGTAAGGATTCGGTGGGTAAGAGCATCAACCCATACCCCTGTCATCATTTCAGTTTCAAAATCTATCAAAACCGTCACTTTTTTTCTCTTTTATTTGAATTCGAATTTCGAATTCTACCTATACCCCCCCCCCCCCCCTTTGTTCTTCAAGAAAAGGGGAGAAAGGAGGACTAAAAAGAAAGAAAAATATCTGTTGTGTTCTTGATTTTTAGCATTCGCTTTTCTTGTTATTCAAGAAATAAGTCCAAAAAATCGAAAGAAAGGGTGAGTTTTGTTCTTAAAGTTTGGGGTTAAAATACTCCTATTTGCTTCGTGAACCCTACTCCGAAAATCTTCTTTTGTTTGTAGTTCTTCACTATTTTCGGGTTCCGATTGGGTCACTGTTCTGGTCGGGTCAACCATGTTCAAGTAAAGCTTTTCCAGATTTATATGTTTTATATCTTGTTGTTGGTTATCTGAAAATTTGAGAAGAAATCGATTCGGGTTGGAGCCTCTAATTCGGGTCGGGTCGACCCAGTTTGGGTAAATTTCCAGATTTAAATGTTTTATATCTTGTTGTTGGTTATCTGAAATTTGAGAAGGAATCGATTCGGGTTTGAACCTCTTATTCGGGTCGGGTCAACCCGATTTGGGTAAATTTCCAGATTCATATATTTTATATCTTGTTGTTGGTTATCTGAACAAATCTGAGAAGAAACTGATTTGGGTTGAGACATCTGATTTGGGTCGGGGAATCGATCTGGGTCGGGGAATCGATCCGGGTCGGGTCGACCCGGTTTGGGTATATTTCCAGATTTTGTGTTTTACATATTATTTGGTGGTTATCTGAAAAAATCAAAAAAAAAATGATTCTGGATTCCTGGTCACCACTGTTCTGGGTTGCATTTCTCGGGTCGGGTCGACCCAAAATCTGGGTCATCTGTCCGGGTCTGTTTTTCAGAACTGGGTCGATTACCTAATGTTTTCTTCACTGTTTCATCGTCTTTTCGGGTCGGATTTTTCAGACACTCCGAATCCTGCTTCGGTCCGAAAACTTCAGAATTCGGGTTGTACGTATTAATTGCAAACTGTTGGTTTATTTTGGTATTTAAACATCCGTGCACGGATATCTTGTTGATTTACCGATTTAAATAGATGTTTTATTTAGGCCAATGAAATTGAATTCGAGGCTGCGCCCCTTCGGAAATTGCCTTTGTTTCAGTTTACTGTTTTTGGCATTTAAACATCCGTGCACGGATGTCTTACCGATTTACTGATTCGAATAAATACTACACTTAGGCCAATGAAATTGAATTTGAGGTCGCGCCCCCTTCGGAAATTGCCTCTGTTTCAGTTTACTGTTTTTGGCATTTAAACATCCGTGCACGGATATCTTACTGATTTACTGATTTGAACATGATACTACACTGGCCGATTAAAATATCCATCGATTTTGAGGCCTCCACAGTTGGAAAGACGGAAATAAAACTTCTGGAGAAGGATGAAAACTTAAATCTTTTTTTTATCCGAGAGATCAACATGTTTAGTAGGCGAGGCAACTAAAATGACCGTTTAGTTATATGTTCGCAGACACGACGTGATTAGAATGATCTTTTCTTTTTTCATCCGAGAGATCAACATGTTTAGTAGGTGAGGCGATTAAAATGACCAACGAGTTATATATTCGCAGCCATGACGTTATTGGAATGATCTTTTCAAAATTTAAGTCTAAGCCCTCCGTAATCAAAACATTTATTGTTTTGGATACGGATCCGAAGTTTATTTATATTCAATTGTTTTCTAATCGTTTGTTCTTGACAGCTTGCAACGAACAAAATCAACGAAGGCAAATACTCCTCGGAGATTATTTATTTTGTTATTTTTACTTTCTTTAATTCAGCTTTATCTTGCTCTGTATTGTAATATTATTTATTGCACTTATGTAATTATTTAAATGCTTAGAATAGGTAGACTTAGAATTAATTAATAGGGTTGTCTAAAACTAGAAACCCGTCGCTAGCTTATTTACTTGTAGACTCGGTTAATTCAAACTTAGAAATCATCCGCTAGTTTATTTATTTTTAGGCTCGGCATGCATATTCAAAATTTTCAAAAATAACTTTGATCATCTTCTATTCACTTTTTTTAATCATACAAATAAGTTTATCTTTTTTTCAATTTGCAACTCAATGATTTCCAAAAAAAATTACTTCTTTGGCATTATAAATAATTCATTTTTCTCCTTACTATTAATTGTTACAAATGCATATTTTTCAACTTTACATGTATTTTTCCTTAATATCATACAAATGCATACTTGTACAAAATGCATTCTTTACTAAATATTTGTAAATATCTTTTTAACTTTATATACTTTTAAACATGTATTTTTCTTAGCAATAATTAACCTGAGTTTGAGCGGATAACCACAAGTTAACGGATTTTAAAGGATGTCTAATCTCTTTCCTTTAGGATAATAAAGAACTCTTACCTAGAATGTCATTAGTTTCGCAGACATTAAAATTGGAGTTACATTGTAGCATTTAGTCAACATTTAGGTGCCCTAATTCACCGTAGAAAAATTAGGTGGCGACTCCTTAACCCAATACCCATGAATCACCAATATATTGTACTCCACTTTGACCGCACGATTAAAAACGAGCGCGACAACATGGCGACCCCGCTGGGGAATACAGGTTCTTAACCATAACAAATTCAGGTTATTTATTATTGCACTTTCTGTTTTTGCTTCTTATTTGATCTGTTGTTTTAAATTGCTTCCTTTGTGAAAAAAATTGTATGCTTAAACTGCTTTAATTGCTACTTTCTTTACCGCTTTTCTTAAATTGGCATTTCACTCATATTTCTTCCACTTCAGAAAATTGACACTAACACACATGCACGCGAGGTGTGTTTTGCACACCCGCAAACTTCTTTCAAATTTCCAAAATTATAGGAGAGTTGGTATATGCGCGGAGCGTCCGGACCATCCGGTTGGCCGCGTAGCCTTCTCACTCGAGCAGTCCGCTCGGGAACCTTGAGTCTAGTCAGCTAAATCTTAGAAAATTTAGGATAGAGTTATACCACCCTTTATCTTAAGTCATGCATGCATGCATACACCTGAGGTGGGTCAATCCTTGGTATCGACTCCATAATTAAGAAATCCATCAAAATTGTCGACGAGTCTCACAACCCAATGACTAACCATCATATTATGTGTAGCGTGATAATGATTGACGAATCCAAGCCTAATCATGACATGCCGAAAATGGAAAATGCATTCATTTTGTCTTCATTTCCAACAAAAACATTGCAGTTTAACAGCTTAGATCAATCTATCGTAATTTCGCATATCTGGCGTTTAGGCCAACCTCTGGCATAAGAGAGGCCCCATGCATATTAGGACGCGCATTTAATTTCCATACAATCTGCTTGTTATTTTCTGCTACTTTCCACTCTGTGCATATTATTTGAAGCAATAATTACCCGCCTTATACTAACTTTGTTTTCTTTATTTTTCAGGAGGTTTATTTTGTCTAATTTATTTCCCCAAATTGTATTAGTATTTAATGAAACAAATTGTATTAGTATTTAATGAAACAAAACGATTTAAATTGAGGTCTGAATCGCATTTATGCATTTTAATGTATTTTGCCTCCATCTTTTGAAAGCCTAAATGACAAATCTACTACGCTTTTGTTATTTTAAAATTAGTGTCATTTCATAATTTTCTTTTCTCTTTCAGCATGCAAACTAATAAATCTGTTGATAATGTGAATGTGACATGTAATGAAACAAACAAACAAAATCCAAACAACGAACATGACTTCGAAGAATATGAGGAAGACTCGCAGCCAGAAGAATTGACAGAGGGATTGGAGCATTTTGAGAATAAGCCAAAGCCAAATCTAGATGAAACAGAGGCAGTAAATTTGGGTGATGCAAAATATGTGAAAGAAACAAGAATCAGCGTCCATCTGAGCACCGCACAAAAGAAAGAACTGACGGATTTTTTGAGGCAATATATCGATGTATTTGCTTGGTCTTATGACGATATGCCAGGTCTGAGCACATATATTATTTCGCATAAATTACCTATTGATCCATCCCGCCCTCCGGTGAAACAAAAAAAAAAAAAAATCAAGCCTGATTTGAGTTTAAAGGTCAAGGAGGAGGTGTCCAAGAAATTCGATGCAAAGGTCATTCGAGTCACAAGATACCCCACTTGGTTGACCAACGTTGTACCTGTGCCGAAGAAAGATGGAAAAATACGGGTGTGCGTGGATTATCGGGATCTCAACAAGGCTAGCCCGAATGATGATTTTTCTCTCCCAAATATTCACATACTCATTGATAATTGTGCGAAGCATGAACAACAGTCATTTGTTGATCGCTTTGCTGGTTATCACCAAATCCTGATGGACGAGGAAGATGCGGAAAAGACAGCATTCACCACACCTTGGGGAGTATACTATTACCGAGTAATACCGTTTGGACTCAAGAATGCAAGGGCCACTTACATGAGAGCCATGACTACCATTTTTCATGATATGATCCATAAAGAAATCGAGGTATACGTGGATGACATCATTGTCAAGTCACGAAGGACTTCAGATCATTTGTCAGATTTGAAGAAATTCTTTGACCGGCTGAGGTAGTACAATCTGAAGCTGAATCTCGCAAAATGTGCATTTGGTGTCCTTGCTGGGAAGTTGTTAGGTTTCATCATGAGTAGAAGGGGCATTGAATTGGACCCTTCGAAGATAAAAGTTATTCAAGACTTGCCTCCTCCGAAGAGCCGAAAGGACGTGATGAGTTTTCTCGATCGTCTCAATTACATCAGCAGGTTCATAGCACAGTCGACGGTAATATGTGAGCCGATATTCAAATTACTGAAGAAGGATGCTGCTACCAATTGGACAACAGATTGCCAGCAAACTTTTGACATAATCAAGGAATATCTGTCTAATCCGCCGGTTTTGGTGCCTCCATTACCCGGAAGGCCTTTGTTACATATCTATCGGTGTTAGAAAACGCATTTGGATGTCTGCTGGGGCAACATGATGAAACAGGAAAAAATGAGCAAGCTATATACTACTTAAGTAAGAAGTTCACGCCTTATGAAGCCTGGTATACTTTGTTGGAACGCACTTGCTGCTCTTTGACTTGGGTCGCTCAAAAGTTTAGACATTACATGTCTACATATACCACCTATCTCATCTCAAGATTGGATCCGCTCAAATACATCCTTCAGAAGCCCATGCCAACTGGGAAGCTAGCAAAATGACAAATCCTGCTAAGCGAGTTCGATATCATATATGTAACCCAGAAGCCCATCAAAGGACAAGCACTAGCTGATCATCTTGTCGAAAATTCTGTAGATGAAGAATACATCCCTCTCCGGACTTATTTTTCGGACGAGGAAGTATTGTTTATTGGGGAAGATATCTCAGAAGAATACCCAGGTTGGAGAATGTTCTTCGACGGAGCTGCAAACTTCAAAGGAGTTGGTATCAGAGTAGTTTTGATTTCAGGATCAGGACATCATTACCCAATTTCGGCAAAGCTCAGATTCCCCTGCACCAACAATATGGCGGAGTACGAAGCGTGTATACTTGGACTCAGAATGGCTGTTGACATGAACGTGAAAGAATTATTGATTATCGGTGATTCAGACCTATTGATCCATCAAGTGCAGGGCGAATGGGCCACTAGGAACGTGAATATACTTACATACCTGCATTGTGTGAAGGAGTTGTGCAAAAAGTTCAGTGAGATAGAATTCAAGCATATCCCACGAACACAGAATGAATTTGCAGATGCTTTGGCAACTCTGTCCTCCATGATTCAACATCCGGATAAGAATTACATTGATCATATCAAGGTGGATTTGTTGGACCAACCAGCCTACTGTTTCCACGTAGACAAAGAACCAGATGGAAAGCCCTGGTACCATGACATTAAGAGCTATCTCAAGGCAGACGAATATCCAAAAGACATAATCAATACTCAAAAGAAGACACTTCGGAGGTTAGCAAACCATTTCTTCCTACAAGGAGAAATTCTTTATCGGAGGACTCCGGACTTAGGTTTGTTAAGATGTGTTGACGCCCAAGAAGCAAGCAAGCTAATTGAAGAGATACACGGGGGCACGTTGCAGGCCTCATATGAATGGTTTCATTTTAGCAAAAAAGATTCTGAGAGCAGGGTATTTTTGGATGACCATGGAGACAAATTGCATTCGCTTTGTGCAAAAATGCCACCAGTGCCAGATTCACGGCGATTTGATCCGAGTGCCTCCAAACGAACTCAATGTGACGAGTTCTCCTTGGCCATTTGCAGCTTGGGGCATAGATGTCATTGGCCCGATCGAACCCGCATCATCGAACGGGCACAGATTCATTTTAGTAGCAATTGATTATTTCACAAAATGGGTAGAGGCATCATCATACAAGTCATTGACAAAGAAAGTGGTGGTCGACTTTGTTCACAATAACATCATCTGTCGATTTGGAATCCCTGAGTCGATTGTAACAGACAATGGAGCCAACCTCAACAGCGGTTTGATGCATGAGATATGTGAGAAGTTCAAGATCATTCACCGCAATTCCACTCTATACCGACCTCAGATGAATGGAGCAGTCGAAACAGCCAACAAAAACATAAAGAGAATACTGCGAAAAATGATTGATAATTACAAGCACTGGCATGACCATTTGCCCTTTTCCCTTTTGGGATATCGCACTACAATCAAGACTTCTATTGGGGCAACCCCGTACCTTTTGGTCTATGGAACGGAAGTTGTGTTGCCGGCAGAGGTAGAAATACCGTCCTCAAGAATTATCCAAGAAGCCGAGTCGAATGAGTCCAAGTGGACACAGAATTGGTACGAGCAATTGATGTTGATTGATAAAAAGCGAATGAACGCAGTCTGTCACGGACAACTTTATCAAAACAGGATGGCTAGAGCTTTCAATAAGAAAGTGAGACCAAGGATGTTCAAACCAGGGCAGTTGGTGTTGAAACGCATATTCCCACACCAAAATGAAGCTAAAGGAAAATTCGCGCCTAACTGGCAAGGGCCTTACACGGTTCACCGGGTGTTACCTGGAGTAGCGCTAATCTTAGCTGAGATGGACGGCGAAGTGTGGCCAAAAGCTATCAATGCAGATGCAGTGAAGAGATACTATATCTAGGATTTATTATTCTCCATGTAATACCTTTCCTATGTTATAAAAGTTGCGCTCCCTCGGCGGGATACGCGTAGAACCCACATAGGGTTTCGTCTCTTTAAGACAGAAATTTCCTGAAAAAAATCCCATGTGCTTGTAACATGAACTACGTCATGACCTGATTCCCTCGGCGGGATACGTAGGCGGCCACATCGGCTTCGATCCCATTTTTAGAAAAACCCTTACAATCCCCTTTGCTTGTAATGAACTACGTTATGACCTGATTCCCTGATGTGGATACGTAGGCGGCCTAAATCGGCTTCGGTCCCACCATTAAGAAATATTTTCTGCTTTATCTTGCATATGACAAATTGCACCCATCTGATCGCCCCTGATAGGACAAGCAAGCAGCCCACGCAAGACTAGGTCTCGTCCAGCTAAAGGTTCAGCATCCTCGCATATCGGAAACTGGGGAAAAAATTTAAGGGTTCACTGCCAGAAGACGCCGATAAACATGGAAAAGCATCGGCAAGCTAAATCTTCAGCCAGAAGAAGGATTTTAGATAAGACGTTTGCTTTGTTTCACCGCATATCACTGCTCGACAGACATTTATATATATGCATACTTTCGTATAAGCAAATAGTTTTCAACAAATATTTTCATTAGAGTTCGACAAAAAATTTATTGATATGAATATTTTCTTATAAACAAATTGTTTCAACAAATGTTTGCACTAACAACTAGCCAAGACCGGAAATCAGGCAGGAGCTATGGTCCAAACCAGTGGGACACATGAGCGTCAGGGGGCAAAGGTACAAAAGTCAATACGAATCGACCCCCCGCCCAAAACTCACAAGCTTTTTTTGGATAAAGGTCACAAACAACAACGTCTATACAATGACGACATGAGGAACGTCTATACAACGACGACATCAACAACGTCTATACAATGATGACATCAGCACCGTATATACAACGACGACATGAGCAACGTATATATAACGACGACATGAGCAACGTCTATACAACGATGACATCAGCAACGTCTATACAATGACGACATGAGCAACGCCTATACAACAACGACATCAGTAACGTCTATACAACGACGACATCAGCAACGTCTATACAATAACGATATCAGCAACGTATATACAACGATGACATCAGCAACGTCTATACAACGACGACATCAGCAACGTCTATACAACGACGACATCAGCAACGTCTATACAACAACGACATTAGCAATGTCTATACAACCACGACATCAGCGACGTTTATACAACGATGACATCAGCGACGTCCACACAACGACGACATCAACAATGTCTATACAATAATGACATCAGCAACGTCTATACAACGATGACATCAGCAACGTCCATACAATAATGACATCAGCAATGTCTATACAACGATAACATCAGCATACGTCCATACACCGACGTCATCAACAATGTTTATACAACGATGTCATCAGCAATGTCTATACAACGATGTCATCCATACAACGACGTCATCAACATAACGTCCATACAACGACGTCATCAGCATAACGTCCATACAACAACGTCGTCATCGACAACTGTCTTTTACATCATTACAACGACGTCATCAACATTATGTCAGCACAACAGTTGTCTCTTACAATCAACAACATTTACATCGACACAACGACGACATTTGTATTACGTTCTTACAACAACGTCATCGCATTACGTTTGTTCAAGGGCATCATTTCGACTCACAGAGTCGCATTTTTTATGTATTCATTCTCTACTATTTTTGTCTTAGCAATTATGCACTAATTTTATCTTAAGTTTTAGTTTGCAGGAGCTTTAATTTGCAGGAGCTTCAACACAATGTGGAACTATCTCTTACGGCGAACCGATGCAATTTTGGTCAGCAGCCTACTTCGAACGTCGTTCCGCTCTTCCCCCAATAATTTTGTCACATCTGCAACCAGTGTCATTATAACTCGACACTAGGGCAATATCTCTTGAAACTGCACCAACTTTTGCAATTTCATCTCCCTTAGAATTCTATATTCATCCATGCATCCCTAATCTTTCTTCGAGTCCGATGATCATGGACAAAATTGGCTACTCAGTCAACTTCTTTGTCCGAAAACTCTTTCATCATTTTCGGCCAAAGAGGGGCATCTGTTGACACCCAATTTTGTCCACGATTTTCCGATATGTAGTTGCAATTTTAAATATTTTGACACCTCAAAATATATATATATATATATATATATAAGGCTTTTAATATCGTCGTCTATTTTTAATATCATTATTTATTTATTATTATTATTATTCGTATTTCTACTACCATTTGCCTTTTAATATCACAAGCATAGTTTTACCATAATATGCTATGTCATTTTATTTTCGCAAAACGGCATCACATTTTATTTTAAGCATTAAGCATTTCACAAATATTATATTTTATTATTATTGCATCGTTATTTTTATCTTTATAATTTATATTTCTTCAAAGCATTTTTTTTAATTATAAACCTTTTTATTTTAACCCAAACCCATTTCACCCAAAACATTATATCAACCCCAAAAATCAATCTACAAATTTAACCCCTATTTTTTTTGCCCAAATGAACCCCCCCTCCAGGCCCAATCAACCGACCCGGTCCAAACCCCAACTCCTATTTATTCTCTCCCATATCCATTTCACCCCTAAAAACAATCCAACACCCAACTAAATTTTAGCCCAAAATCGGTCAGCCCAACCGGACACCCCCAATACCCAACCGAGGCCCAATTCGACCCAACCCATATTACTCCTCAAAACCTAAAACACAACAACCCTACACCCCTTTACCCAAAAACCAAAAGTACCCAAGACCTCCCAAAATCCGGCAATCCCCACCAAAATCACCTTCGGACCGCCGGTTAAACACCATCATCCAAATATCTTCAAACCAAACACACCCATCGACCGTCAAACCCCATTCAAGTACCTCTTTGGCTCGCACACCTTTCTCAGGAAGTGGTTTGTTGGACATCTTTTCTCTCAATCAAGATTCACAGTTACCATAGGACTCCAAGTCAAATGGTTCCAAGTAGTCTAACTTCCTTAATATCGCTATCCTTGATTCATTGATGTGACCAAGTCTACAATGCCATAAGTAGGTGGGGTTTCTTGGATTACTTATCTTAGCTCATTTATTTTGCACATTGAAAATTTCACGACTACAGTTTAGAACATACAAACCATCCACAAGCGGAGCATTTCCACAAATAAAACCATTACAAGACAGTACATACCTGCCATTGGCAATAAATGAGGAAAACCCCTCAATGTTAACACTGGGATAGAAATAATATTCCTCGTCAATGAGGGAACAAAATAACAATTATTTAGTTCTAAAGAAAAGCCTGAAGATAAATCTAGTCTATAAGTTCCCATCGTTCAGCATCCACTCGTGCTCCATTTCCAACGCGCATGTCTACCTTCCATGGTCCAACCTTTCTGTTGTCAATCAGACCCTGCACATTATTACAAATGTGTGAGCCACAAGCGGTATCCAATACCTAGCAGTGAGAGTTATTTATAGACATATTTAT
Source organism: Anisodus tanguticus (assembly GCA_034509755.1). Classification (NCBI taxonomy): domain Eukaryota; kingdom Viridiplantae; phylum Streptophyta; class Magnoliopsida; order Solanales; family Solanaceae; genus Anisodus; species Anisodus tanguticus. Next base: position 17,270,687 of record CM067551.1, on the reverse strand, counting down.
TTCAATGACAAACATACCTTGTCCAGTAGAGCTAGAAGCACCTGGTGCTTTGCCTCCTCCTGGAGTTGTGCAGTCCTTATTCCAATGCCCCTTCTTCTTGCAGTTGAGACACACATCCATAGCTACCTTTGTCATCTTCTGAACACCTCCTCTAGGTTTCAAAACTATGGGTGCAACAATTGTCTTACCCTTCTTCTTCCTTATGTTCTTACGCTTGGGTTTGAACTTGTTGGATGCGCCCACCATGAGCACAACTTTACCTTTAGAGGTAGATAATACAAAGGTCTTCAACATGTTGTAAAGATCTGGAAGACTCGCCTTGGTCCCATTCATATTGAAGTTCACAATGAAATTCTCAAATGAACCAGGAAGCGAATTCAGGATCAAGTTGACAGAGACATTTATAGGCATCTTCGTTCCAATCGAAGCCAACCTTTCTATCAACCCAATCATCTTCAGAACATGCACTGACACTTGACCCCCTTCGTTCAGCTTATACTTTAAAAGGTCTCTCAACAGTTCATACTTCATTGTCTTAGACTGTGAGTCATAGAGACTCTTCAAATGTTCTAGTATTTCGTTGAGGCCCATGTTTTCTTGTTGCCTATGTAACTGCACAGTCATGGAGGACAACATTACACACTGTGCCGAGGTAGAATCGTCCAGATGTTTCTGATAAGCCACCTTGTCAAACAAGGCATACTTAGCAGAGTCTTCAGCAGGGACTGTGGGGAACATTGTGTCTAACACATATTCAATTCTTTCTTGTCTTAATACCAATCACAGATTTTTCAACCAGTCAGGGTAATTAGCTCCAATCAACTTGTTTGTCTCGACCAACATTTTCAGTGATAGATTCTACATTTTATATAGATTGAAAAAATAGATATAGTTGAAATTATAATCTAATATAACTTCTATTGAACACATTCATTAACTAATTAACATGGCATTTAGTTTAATTAGCTCCCACTATTTTAACATACTCTTCGACCCCATGGAAGAATACGGACTCATATCAAATATGGTCATAATGGGCCAAGATCCAGGTTCATGTTATCTCCGCGTTTGTTGTGGCTGATAACTTCAATAGCACAACCTGGTAGGTCTCCAAACTAATTTCAAATAATTTGTAACTCTTGTTTGACCGAATGTTCCAAACAATCGATCTGCGTCCCTTGGCTTGTCCGACACTGTGGCGCCATGACAGCTTAGCAAGTCAACCCCGTTATGAGACTGGAATTATGCATCTAAGTGAGTTATGCCATATAGAGCAAACATTGTGGTGTAAATACTCATTAAAGGTTTATCACCCACTTCTACATTTAACATGCATCTATGAAAGAGTCTGAGTCCTCATAGACTTAGAGCAAATGTTGTGGCATAAATATTCATCTCGACGAAGAGGATTTTGCACTACAATCAATTATAATGGATGACACGTTCATTTTAAATGAGTTGTATTAAATTTTGGGGAATATTTTAATTTAGAGTTTTAACCAAGATCAACTCTAGCATGCTATATCAAATAAAGCATCTTAACTATCATGCAAAGTCAACTAAACACATATTGGGTACCGCCTTCCCAAGTATGATATTAAGCGATTTAAACACATATTGGGTGCCGCCTACCTAGACAATTATTTGCGGACGTTATTCTAGTAATTTAAATGACAAACATTTTGACATTTAACACATAAACAGTATACTTATCAAATAACATATTGTATAATAATAATCGTGGGTTAAACATTCAGAACTCTGATTTTTTTTTTTGGACAAGGTGGAGCCGCGCGCTAATCATTAGGGTCGCGGTGCCAGTGAGGCAGAAGCCTTTCGGTTTCTGCAATGCATTAGCGTCGCGGCGCTGGTAAGGCAGAAGCGTAGTGCATTAGGGTCGTAGCGCCTATTGTCCAGTAAGTCCAGAATTTTAAAACTGAAGCTTTTAATCGCGGATCTCGAACAGGAGACAGGAGCCGCGGCTCCTGCCTGTCACCGTGATAGGCGCCACGCCGCCGCCTTGTAACCCTAGCAAGCACCATGGAGCCCTACCATAGGGTCGCGGCGCCGACGTCCTGACAGAACGTATCCGTGTTGATTTTCTAAAAATCGTCCAAACCCTAAATCCAATTTAGGGATCAGATCACAGATCCTTTTTCATCACCCACTATTTTCAATAACGCACATATCGACCATCATCCATTCCAACCCGTTCTTCCCCGTGCACCATGATCGCAATGAACCGGTTATCTGCACTTTGGCTTAGTCCGAGTTAGAATGAAATGACTTCCTCGATTTAGCATAGTTGGATAGTTTAGGGTGACATCAAAATGTTAATTGTTCAGTCAAGATATGTTGGATTTCAAGAAGCCTTGATTTAATTCAGTTTGAAAACCAATTTTATGTTTAACTCATGTTATTATTTTATTCAATTTGTTATTTAACCATTTAACCAGTCTGGGCTCTGATATCATTGTAAGGTTTTGTTGGGTTCAAAACATATAAGTAAAGCACATCGAAAGTTTAAAATTTATTTACTTACCCCAACAATGCCTTCTAGTATGGTTATATGACAATCAAAACCTGTAAAGTAAAACTTAAACAAGAGCACTTACATATTATATAATCTGGAATCTTTACTAAGGGCACACACGCGTTTGTTCCCTTCGATTGCAAGCACCTTGCTATAGTGTATTCCTCTGTCAAGAAAGCCAGGAAATCTTGGCAGAGATTCGAGAAAGCTTTATTCTAAACTCTAAGTCTAGAATTGTTTTATATATTCTATATTTTTTATCAATGAGGTTAGTGTTGTATATATAGTTAATTTTTAGGTCAAAATCGGATTAGGGTTGGGCTCTAAGACTGGCGCAAAAACTGAGGTGCAGTGGGCCAGTCTGACCGGTTCACTGCCGGGTCGGCGCCGCGGCCCCTTACGTCCAGCGACGTTCCTCGTTTCATTAATATATATTCAGCACATTTAATTAAATCCAAAATTCTATTTTGACTTAATTAAATAATTTCTATCAAATAGAAATTATCTCATTAATATCTCAATTCCAAATTGAATATTTAATACTTCTTCAATACACTCTTAGATCGAAGAGACAATCGATATAGTGTGACCCTATATGCCTTCATATATTGACACTAATCCAATTAAGGTTCATACAGAACTCTTAGACTGTGTCGTACGAAGAACTCAATATGTGAAGTACGTTTACATGAATCCAGCAAACATAACATTTATGCTGAACTATAAATTCCTTTCATTCGCGACACACTCGATCAAGCTTAGGATTTGTCATGTGTCTATCCAAATGGCTTGATCACTTTATATAATCTATATTAGTCGACAACTAGACCATATTCTGAATATGTCTCTTGCATTGGCCAATGACTTGGTCGACCTAATATCACTGAGAAGTTGAGTGCTCTCTCGATTATCCAATCGAGGAATGAATCCTATTCTTGGCTCAACTACCACCTTGATTTACATCCTGATGCACCCAACACAAGCCGTTTCTTATCCAGAAGGAGTTTAAGCTTAGAACTTGGCCAAAGTACATCATTCTGTAAACAAGGTGCGTATTGACCTCAAGTCAAAGGACTTTTATATACCACACGTCGATAACACTATAAACATTGTATAACAAATAGTTTATCGGTAGGGTATACCAATACTTATCCAAAGTATCCATATGTCCATCACGAGTAACCATTACTCGTAGTTGTGAGACATACTACCTTCTCCAAAAATGTGATGCAGACCACATGTCCACTTATAGCATGTCAACGATATCCCATTCTCGATGATCATTAGTCGAGGCTATTTTGAGAGTTACGTTCTATCATTAATATCTCACTCTATTAATGTAAGCTCAAGGGATGAACATATATGAATAATTGCAAACAATAATTCAATAATTACAAATGCCACAAATATTAATCTTATTAATAATACGAAATGTGTTCAAATACGTTTTGTCTCTAATATAGATTTTCTCTAGGACATACTTATTCCGTAGCCGAGACTTGAACATGGGTCTCTTGGATGAGAGCCGAGTATCCTAACCAACGAGACTACAACGGAGCTTCTGCATCATTGTAAGATATGCGTTATATATTTCGAACATTGAAATTAGTGGATGTTGATAATTGTAGGAGAAATTGAATGTAGACTTTACTACTACTTTGAAAGCACGAAAGGTAAAATGGATGGGCTTATAGATTCTTAAGAATACCTTCAGTTTGGTTCCTAGGGAATATGGTCCCTTGAGAGGTTGAAATTACTCAACTTTTTTTTTTGGGGAATGATGTAAATTTGTTTCCTTGATGTGAGTTAAGTTGGTAGAGTTGGAGAAATTTTAAGAATTTGAAGAGTTGAACCTTTGTAAGGTGCCTCTCACGGTTTTAGCTGTTCTAGTTTTTACTTTTTAGGGACATTAGTGGCCACACAAGTAACTAACTAAATTAAGCTCTCTCACTGTCATTTTTCCATTATAGGTTTTTTTTCCTTTCTAATTAAACGATCAACCAGAGCTTTCACCTCCTGAGGTGGTGGAAGATTTGGCATAAACCCCTACAATATAAATTTAAGGGAAAAGTTATATTTATCCTGTATTTTGAGAAAAAGTTTTCATTTTTTGTGGTTTTTATATATAGGTATTGAGGTTCGAAATGGAGCTTGATTGTGTCATGTTTGATCGGAAATTGGTTGCAAATTATTTTTTCTTATAAAAAAACAATACTTTTTTGCAAACTATGGGGGTGGGGAGGAATTCAACATTGTAAACAAACAAATTTTGTAAAAAATTGCAAAAAAGATTTCACCACTTTTCCGACCAAATTAACAGAATATGTGTAACAAGCTGGGTGTCACTCCAAAATTGCACCACCACCAAACTTGTATGTTGTCAAAAAAAATTCCTTGCCAATTTAGATTCTAATGAAAAAAGAAATGCCATAAAGAAACTGGGACTCAAGAAACTGTCCCATATGGAATGACTTTGGTACAATCATTCCTTAAACTAATTGATAGCATGAAATAAGAGGTCCACTTATTCCTTAAGTCATGAAAAAGAAAGCCCAAATAAATTAAAGCTCTAAATAAAATGCAAGAAATGATGAGTTTACTTGGAATTGAATAAAGCTTCAACACAAGACCCACCTATCCACAGGACTTGCTACATTATTGCTTGTCCCAGGAAGAAGAGATAAGATATACTAGTACCTTTTTCTGCCTACACCATTTCTTTCACTTTCACCAATATATATTAGGCAGAAAAAAATGAGTAAATCAACTATGTCATTCATGAATTTCATGGTTCTATCAATACATTAGTCTACCTACATAGATATACTTCCTCTATCCCAATATATGTAATATATTTTCCTTTTTAGTTTATCCCAAAAGAATAATATATTTTTATATTTAAAAATAATTTAACCTAAAACTTCTCCTTTTACTCTCAACGAAATGATTTACAACCACACAATTATACTTATTTTAGACCATAAATTTCAAAAGTCATCATTTTCTTTTTTAAATTTCGTGACTAATCTAACTATAGTACATAAACTGAGACGGAAGTTCAACCACGAAATATTGATTTTTCCACCTGACTCGCAAACCCGCCACTTCATTCATGTAATGCTGATCCATTAGGATTAAGGTGTATTTTTTTCTTAAAATCCATCCACTCAGACTTTCACGTCCAATGGTGATGGGGGGTTTTGCATTGACATCTTGTTTATTAATACTCCAAAAGAAAAAGTACACGGAGGACTAGGCCTTTGCCTCACTTATCCTAATGATAGTACGGTGTATTTTTACTTTGCCACTCTCAGTTTTTTTTTTTAATCTTTTACCCCGGCCCCATTGTCATTTCTGTTTACAAAAATCTCTTTAAACTGTTAATGATCAAGCAAGAACTAGTAGATAAGAAAATTAGCGTAAGTGGTTTCTCAAAATATCTTTTGGCTGACAAACAAGAAGTTCCTCCCAAAAAACATAACACCATGCCTGATAGTTTATTTTGTACTTGATGCAGGTGTAGCATATGAACAAATATTACCTGCCTAAAAGAAAAGGTGGCAAACTGGCACATTCTTTTTTAATAATTTCAACAGAGTGAGAGAGAGAGACTAATTTCAACATTGGCTAGAAGAATATTATCAAATGAACAAAGGGTTGATAGGCCAAATGAAGCATCTAGTGTCCCCGAAAAGGAGAATTGTTTAGTTAAGATAGTTTAATTTTCCCTTTCTTTAGAAGAATTGGGAGTTAATAGTAAAGAAAATGTCCATCTGAGAAGAAACAGAGGGACTGAGGGAACATGGAAAGACTAAAGAGAGAAAAGAAATGCTTATGGTTGAAGTAATATTATTGAATGTGGCCTCACTAATCGAGTGTTATCACTCTGGCATGCTCACCAAGTTAAGATGTACTCCAAAGCATCTAGCAATTAGCATGTGAATATCATCATCATCATCATCATAATGCATTGGTTCTTTGTACCATTTTGAACATTCTATAACTCTTGCATGTCTGTTGAGAATATTGACATGAAATGCATTGTTTTATTGCTGGAGAAGAATAGTTGTCTATGGAAAATGAGATGGGGAACACAAATTCATCAGAAAATCAAGGTGAGTTTGGTAATCTTGAAAAGTTTAGGAGTAAGCTCTTGCTTCTTTGAATTTCAAGAATGTGTTAATCCCTCCAGTCCAGATAGCAGTTGTTTTGGCAAACTGCGTTTATTTCAAAAAATTTGACGTTTTAAAAGAAAGTCTTATGCTTATTATTTCTAATTTGTTGTTGCTTCTTTGAATTGAGAGAAATCTATTACTCTCTCCGGACCCCGCATATAGCGGGAGCTTAGTGCACCGGGCTACCCTTTAATATTTGACGTTTTAAAAGAAGAAAACACTCCTATTGCTTTTACCCCAAATTCACTCTTGTTGCTTGAATTAGTGGAGTGTTAACTAAGCGAGACATTTAGGAGATATAAAAGTTATTTTAGACGAGTACTCTTATGATTAAGGCTATTCAAGATCTTTCTTAAGGGGTGTGTAAATATCTTAAGGACAGATAATATGTGAATCGAAGGTAATAGTTTGCGATTTTGATGTTTGATAATTCAGTAGAAGAAGATGCTGATGCCAACACTAACAGAAACAATAAATTTTTGTTAGTACAGAAAGTGTTCACGGAGAAAGGATCATAATTCCTGAAGATGAAACTAATTATAATCGTAAAAAACCAGTGGGATTTCCTTCAACTACCAAAGATCCTACTGCAGGTGACAAGGAAGGTTTATCATAGTTAGGTTTGCATGGTTATGGAATTGGCTTCACTTCTATCTCATTTTTCTATGATTTGTTTTATGATAATTGTCTTTCTCTTGATCAAGAAAACCCTGTTTGTATTTCATTTTCAGAGATAAATAACAAAGAGACAGAAACTAAGCATCCTTATGAACTTCCATAGGTTCAAATAGAACCAAATGACTTGGTTAGTCCAGATATCAATGTTCATTCTGATTCCTGCCAGAATGCTGAGTGAAGCATTGATCACTATCTGGAGTCTACTTTTGAGGGAAATGATGAAATTCACGAACCACCTAAAGAGAAAGGTAGCCCCCCTCAAAGAATAGTCCCTACCTCAGCTTAGCTTAAGTAGCTTAAGCATTGTTTACCAAGTTTAGAGATTATTCCTGATATCTAATTGATAAACAAAATAATTTTACAGATAAGAGTTTTCTTCAGATATTGATGATCAAATAGATGATTTGATAGTGGGAAAAAATGAATCTTAACGGACATATTGATTGAGGAAAATCATGAATTTATGACTTCTGGAGATCAGGATGAAAATGGTTTTGGGGTTAACGATGAAGGAGATGAAACAATGGAAATGAATTCAAATCTAAGAGATACTCCTCAGATTATTCCATTGGCTTTCTCTGCAACAATCCCGGAGCCAGAAGACAAATGCATGGATCTTACTCAAGAGTTTTTTCTGATACCAAATTGATCAGAAAATGAAGGGAAGAAATGTGATCTTAAGATAACTAAGTCTTCTGGACAGGCATTTCATGAAGTGAACATTGACGATACAGCTCGTTCAACCAGCATGAAGGAGGATTATGCAATGAAGGTGGCGAGTGCTGGCTAAGACAACTGACAATGCAAGTATTCAAACTGATGTCTCTCTTACTAAGCACCAACCTCCAGTAGAACAATCACTGGATACTTAAGAAGTTATTGGAATGACGCCTAAAAATGGAATAGTCCCTACTAAATTTACATCACCGGCTATTAATCATGAGGAAGATCTGATAACTAGTATTATGAACAAGAATGCGGAAGAGTTGAGAAGTCTTGTAGAACAGAACTGACAGATAAGTGCATATTACAGCTAGGCACCTTAAAACCAGGAAATGATGAATGTGTAGCATATCCTTCTTTTACTAATGAAAAATGTGTAAATGGAGATATGTTACCACTTCTTCAACATACAGCCCCTTCTGAAGCATCAGATATAGCATTCAAAGGTTCAGTGGTGAATCAAATTCAAAGAAATCAGATGATGAAACTGCGCTTAGAAAGTCTCCAAGCTTTGATTTTGGTGTCTCTTATGATGCTAGGTCTGAAGAATCGGATCAAACTCCACTTCTTTATACTGAGAAGACACTAACAAGAAGTTTATCATTAGACTCCCATGCAAAGTTCTCAAACATAATAACAAGAGCAGAATATGGCGGAAATTTGTTGGAGTATGAGGCTGTGGCAGTTGAAGAAAAGACTAATAGGACAGAAAGAAGTGATTATCAGGTTTCAAAAGCTCCAATTTTGTGCTTGTTGGAGAACGGGGAAAATAGTAATCAATTATCAGAGACAGACTCAAAGACTTCCCAACCAAAGGAACTTTCTCTAACTTCACTAAAAGGAAGTGGAAAGTGCCAGCCTAGACCATCCTTCTTCAGCAGTTGCATCTGTTGCATAACCGCAATTCATTGAGTTAAATAAGATACAAACATGTTTTCTATCGTTTCATATGGTTTGTTTTTTCATCTGACACTTTTCATCACAATGGAGAGTCAAGAAGATGTATAGGTATGTAAGATAATGAACATTTGGAAAGAACATATGTGTGAGAGTGAGACAGACACTATGAATGCCCGAGCTATATCGTTCATTTTTGTCCGTCTTTTAGGTACTCCTTTAATTTAAACCAGTTTACATTAAAATTCTATAGTACTGTACTTAAAGAAAATAGTTACCACTATGAGGTTTCATCAAGAAGAAATTGTAACATAGGTAGCAGAGCTGCCTTTCTTTGTAATTTGAAGTTCATGTTTCTTGTATCAGCTTATATTGGGAGTTGAGACCTTATACGTACATTACATGTCAATGTTTCCGAACTTTTTTCCCGTTGCTCCAGCCAGGAATTGATGAGTCTCAGTATACGTAGAGTAAATGCAAAGGCAATCAACGCATTATACATGAACTAAGTTAATGTATGAATTACCCAATATTTGCTGCTAGCTAGACATTATAGACCTTGTAGCATAACGAGGTTGATCCTAGACTCGAGTTCTCAAATAGTGAAGGATCATTGTATATTTCAGTGTAGCCAATAACCTTGTAGCCCCTGCTTGTATTGCAATAGGTGCAAAATCTCCTCCACCTTTGTCTTTTACTAATCTTACACACCACGTCCTGATATTCTTCTTGGCCTTAACTAATATCCCCAATATTCATGTTAACGGTCACGGCCATGTGATCAGGAAGTTATGGGTTCAAATCGTGTAAACAGTCTCTTGCCTTACAATCCAAGTAACCTCACATATTCTAATTATAATCATATTATAAACATAATAAGCATGTTGTGAAAAACAGATTTCAACACTTCAATAAATAAGTCAATAAATATTCACGTGCAAAATCTCCTCCCCACTCGTCCTAGAAAATACTCAGTATAACCAGTACACCTGCTTTATCTCATATAACATATTATATACTTATTGCGGTATGTGCAACCCGATCCAATGCATTTATATATTTATTGCGGTACGTGCAACCCGATCCAATGCATTTATATGTTTGTTGCGGTACGTGCAACCCGATCCAATGCATTTAAATATTTGTTGCGGTACGTGCAACCTGATCCAATGCATTTATATATTTGTTGCAGTATGTGCAACCCGATCCAATGCATTTATATATTTGTATATATATGTTATATGTTCAAAAGACTCGAATATTATTTTCTTCTTTCAACTTTTCGCCCTTCCCACTTGTAAGGGGTTATAACTCTCGAACCGTGACTTTAAATAAGGTGTTTCTTACGCCGAGTCGAAGGTAACACGGGGATCTATCACTATCCCAAGTTTCCTCTGAAAATGCTTAGTATAACTAGTACCAATTCATGCAAGAAACAACCCTATAAACTGTGAAACATTCTTTTAAAATGAAGAAGACAAGTTGAAAAATTAGCTTTGGGATTGGAGTTGAAAGTTCAATTAGGAGTAGATCACAAAAACAGAATACTGAATCAAAAACTTGTTTTTTATAATCTTCTGTGATTATACAAAACCTTGTACTAAATACCTTGGCATCAAAAAGTTAATTAATTAAATAAATAGAGGAAGCTGTATAAATGAAATAAGATGGAGCACCCTTGATCATCACCCTAGCGAATTGACTCGGCAGTTTGTGGCTTGTACAACTCCCTCAAATCAAATTGTAATCCTTTTGGAAGATGAATAAAATGCTCAGTTGATGTTAAAAAATATAAAATCACTTGTCACACCCCGACTTTTCTCAAGTCTTCCCTTAGGCCGTGATGGCACCTGGACAACTTTCCCTCTTCCTCAGGCGAACCATTTTAATACACCCCTTTTCAAATTAAACCTGTATTTAAGTGCAGAAGTAGTGATAACAATAAAAGTAAAAAAAATGTTTTGTATTTCATTAATAAGAGCGCGAGCCCATGCTCATGCAACCATAACCTCTACCTAGATTCAATGGAAATTTCACACATGAAAATAGAAATTTTGATGTTTGAAAGGAAACCATCTCATATGGGGCATCCCCGAGATAATGAGACTAACTTCTCCCACCTACTTATTTAAGAACGAAAGTCACCAAATCCAAAGCAATGGATTGGTGAAACAAATGGGACTGTGGGACGATCGCTAGCCATGTTGCTGAACTTTCCCCTTGTCGGACTTTTCTGAAACATGTTAGATAAAAGAGTTAACCCTACCATTCGGGCTGAGTGAGAACCTCGCCTTACAATCCAAGTAACCTCACATATTCTAATTACAATCATATTATAAACATAATAAGCATGTTGTGAAAAACATATTTCAACACTTCAATATATAAGTCAATAAATATTCACGTGCAAAATCTCCTCCCCACTCGTCCTAGGAAATACTCAGTTTAATCAGTACCCCTGCTTTATCCCATATAACATATTATATACTTATTGCGGTACGTGCAATCCGATTCAATGCATTTATATGTTTGTTGCGGTACATGCAACCCGATCCAATACATTTATATATTTGTTGCGGTAGATATGTTTCAAGCATAGATGATTATTGTTAAAACAGAGCAATATACATGTGATATACACTGAATATACAAGCAGTGTATATCACATATATATCACTGGATCTAATGAAGCAGTGGGTTGTCCGCCAGAAGACATGATTGGGCCTCACTCCCAGTTGGGCCTCTAGGCCAGATTGTATATATCCAAGTGATATATGGATAGTGTATATATGGTATATATATTTGTAGTATATTGTAATAAAAAGGATACCATAATTAGTGTTATACACCTACCATAATTGTAGAGTTAGAATTATGGTAGAATAAGGATTTAAAATTAGAATAGGAAAAGGATTTGTAGTATTATGGAAAGATGTAACTTGTATATATATATCTATTCAATCAATGAAAATAATCAAGGGGATTATTTCTTTCATGGTATCAAGAGACTAGGTCTAAACAAAAGTTTTCTTCTCTCAAACTTTTGACTCTTTGGCCGAGAACCCCCCCCCCCTCCCTCGGGTTTTCTTTCTCTCCAAATATCTCGTCTTTCGCTCTCAAAAACCTCTCTTAAATTTATCCTCCTTCTTTGTTCTTTCAAATATGTCTAAGAACAATTTTCACCATGCCCTCACGGTTTCCAATATCAAGCTAAGTGTCCCTATTGTCCTTGAGATGGAAAACGTTCAATATGCAACGTGGGCGGAGTTGTTTAAAATTCACGCTATCTTTTATCAAGTTCTTCATCACATCATTCCTCCCGCTAGACCCCTTCCTGCGGAGGATCCTGAGGTATGGATTACACTTGATGCTACCGTTCTTCGGTGGATATACGCCACTATTTCAGTGGACCTTCTACAGACGATTATGGAGCCCGATACCACGGCTATGGCTGCATGGAATAGATTACGTGACATATTCCAAGACAACCAACATTCCCGTATCGTCACACTCGAGCAGGAATTCTCTCTCGTTCGAATGGACATATTTCCGAACGTTTTTGCATATTGCAAGAAACTAAAGGAATTGGCAGATCAACTCCGTAATGTTGGCGCACCAGTAACAAATAATCGTCTAGTTCTACAGTTGGTTGCTGGGCTTTCGGAGGCCTATAATGGTGTTGGAACTCTCCTTCGCCAAAGCAACCCTCTTCCCGACTTTCATCAAGCCCGCTCCATGCTGACGTTGGAAGAAGCCGGTTTGGCTAAAAAGGCGGCTACCGGAGCAAGCCCAGTTGTCATGGTGGCATCCTCTCCTAGTTCTTCGGGTTTTGTTAATAATTTGGGCCAAAACCATAATAATGGTGGCGGCAAGAATAATCGCAATAGTAACAAAAACCGCGGGGGCAAACGAGGCAGTTCTGGTGGCAGTTCCGGTGAGCAACAAGCAGGCGGTGGGTCCCATCCAGGGTACAGTGGGCCACCACCACCATGGGCCCAACAGTGGGGCCATTGGCAGCGGAACCCGCATCCTCCAGCCAAAGTTTCCAGCGGCCAGTGGGCTGGCCAACAGTCCAGGCCCAACGCCCAGCAGTGGCGGCCCACTGGCCAGTGGCCCAACAGCAGTGTATCCAGCACCTACGGCCCAGCAGCATCACGGAATGACGTCCTTGGGCCCCGTCCTCCGCAAGTCCATCATGCAGCGGGCCCCACTCAGACCGATATCGAGGCCGCGATGCACACGTTGGGATTGTCCCAACCGGACCCAAATTGGTACATGGACACCGGGGCCACTACTCACATGACTTCCGAATCAGGTACTCTCTCATCTTATTCCAATTTGAGCACCCCTCGGGGGATAATTGTTGGTAATGGCAGTTCTATTCCAATTCTAGGGTATGGTCAGAAAACATTGTCTCCTCCTAATCCACCACTCCTCTTAAAAAATACTTTACATGCTCCTAAATTGATTAAAAATTTAGTGTCTGTCCGAAAATTCACAAATGACAATTTTGTTTCTGTTGAATTTGATCCTTTCGGTTTCTCGTGAAGGATTTCAAGACGGGGAGTCATCTCATGAGGTGTGATAGTAGGGGGATCCGTATCCTATCATGCCGGTTTCGGCCCATCGAGTCCAAACCTTGCCATCGCCTTTTTGCACCATCTCTCCTTCCATGTGGCATGCTCGTCCGGGTCATCCGGGATCTTCTATTTTATCAGCTTTAGATAAAAATAGCTTTATTTCTTGCAAGGGTACGATTCGTACTCCAATTTGTCAGTCTTGTTCATTAGGAAAAATTGTTAAGTTGCCATTTGTAGACTCCAAGTCTCATACTTCTATGTCATTTGACATTATTCATAGCGACTTATGGACATCTCCTGTTCTTAGTTCAATGGGTCATCGATATTATGTTCTCTTTTTAGATGATTATTCTAGATTTTTGTGGACGTTTCCAATTGCGAATAAATCACAAGTGTTTTCCGTCTTCATAAAATTTAGAGCGTTCATTCGTACTCAATTCGAAAGAGAAATAAAAAATATTCAATGTGATAATGGGAAAGAGTATGACAATAGGGAGTTTCGAGAATTTTGTGCTACTCATGGGATAAATTTTCATTTTTCATGTCCTCATACATCTTCACAAAATGGGAAAGCCGAACGCAAAATTCGTTCCATAAATAACATTGTCCGAACTCTCCTAATACATGCCTCCATACCTCCATATTTTTGGCATCTTGCTCTACAAATGGTCACTTACCTTCTGAACATAATTCCATCTAAAGGTCTGACATATTCTTCCCCCCTCAAAATCCTATATAATAAGAACCCTTCTTATTCTCACCTTCGGATTTTTGGGTGCTTGTGTTATCCGTTATTCCCATCCACCACGATTAACAAACTTCAGGCTTGGTCTACCCCGTGTGTGTGTTTTTGGGTTATCCGTCGAATCATCGTGGTTATAAGTGTTTTGATTTATCCTCCAAGAAAATCATAACCAATCGCCATGTCATTTTTGATGAAACTCAATTCCCATTTACGAAAGTTCATACTCCCGAACCTAAGTCATATAATTTTTTGGATGACCAAATATCCCCGTATATTATTCAGAATTTTTCGGACATCTCTCGTACCCAAAATCCTCCAGCGGGCCCACTGCCCGCCGGGACCGCCACACAAGAATCCGCCACACTCACAAGAATCTAGCCACTGGAACTGCTCCATAATCCGAGTCTAATTTGTATCGTTTTGGGCCAGCAGGCCCACTGCCTGCTGGCCAGTCCGTCCCGAGCCCAGCAAATTCCCAAAATTTCATCAATTCGTCCTCGAGTCATAGACCGGTCACTCGTAGTCAGCAGGGTATTTTTACACCTAAAAGACATTTTAATTTACATTCTGATGTCTCTAAATCCCCCTTGCCCCGCAATCCTGTGTCCGCATTAAATGACCCTAATTGGAAAATTGCTATGACTGATGAATATAATGCTCTTATTGATAATAAGACGTGGGATTTGGTGCCCCGTCCATATGGTATTAATATTATCAGGTCTATGTGGATTTTTGCTCATAAGGAGAATTCAGATGGGTCTTTTGCTCGACATAAGGCGCGACTTGTTGATGATGGTAAGACTCAGCAGGTTGGTATTGATTGTGGTGAGACGTTTAGTCCGGTGGTCAAACCGGCTACCATTCGCATCGTGCTTAGCCTGGCTCTTTCAAAAACTTGGCCAATCCATCAGTTGGATGTCAAGAATGCTTTTCTACATGGTGATCTCAAAGAAACAGTCTATATACATCAGCCGCTGGGTTTAAGGGATCCCAACCGCCCTCATCATGTCCGTTTGTTGAAGAAATCACTATATGGGCTTAAGCAGTCTCCACGGGCCTGGTATACACGATTTGCTGATTTTGTTTCGACTATTGGGTTCACTCACAGCAGGTCAGATAATTCTTTGTTCATCTACCGCCGTGGTTCGTCATTGGCCTATATTCTGTTGTATGTGGATAATATTATCTTGACTGCCTCCTCCGATGCTTTGCGCCAGTCTATCATGGCCATGCTCAGTTCTGAATTTGCTATGAAGGACTTAGGGCCGTTGAGTTATTTTTTGGGGATTACCGTCAAGCGTCATTCAGGTGGCTTATTTCTGTCTCAACGGAAGTATGCTGCTGAGATCATCGAGAGGGATGGGATGTCATCCTCTAAGTCCACTTCCACACCGGTTGATGCAAACCCAAAGCTGAGTGCCGTAGCAGGTGCACCATACAAGGACCCGACCCGGTATCGCAGTCTTGCAGGGGCCCTCCAGTATCTTACATTTACCAGACCAGATATTACGTATGCGGTTCAACAGGTGTGTTTATTCATGCATGACCCCAGAATTGAGCACATAAATGCGATCAAACGCATCATTCGGTATATTCAGGGGACACTGGATTATGGTTTGCACTTGTATCCCTCATCTACATCCACACTTGTCTCCTACACGGATGCTGATTAGGGTGGTTGTCCCGACACCAGACGGTCGACTTCTGGCTACTGTATGTTTCTTGGCAACAACTTGGTCTCCTAGTCGGCAAAGCGTCAGGCAACTCTATCACGCTCAAGTGCCGAGGCAGAATATCGAGGGGTAGCGAATGTGGTCTCCGAATCATGTTGGCTACGTAATTTGCTTTTGGAGCTTCATTGTCCCATTCAGAAGGCAACCTTGGTATATTGTGATAACATTAGTGTCATCTACCTTTCCGGTAACCCCGTTCAACACCAACGCACTAAGCATATCGAAATGGACATTCACTTTGTCTGTGAAAAGGTTGCAAAGGGTCAAGTTCGCGTATGCCATGTCCCGTCTCGTTATCAAATTGCAGACATCTTTACAAAGGGTCTACCAGCGGTTCTCTTTGAAGATTTTAGGGACAGTCTCAGCGTTTGAAAACCGCCCGCTATGACTGCGGGCGTGTGTTAAAACAGAGTAATATACATGTGATATACACTGAATATACAAGCAGTGTATATCACATATATATCACTGGATCTAATGAAGCAGTGGGTTGTCCGCCAGAAGACAGGATTGGGCCTCACTGCCAGTTGGGCCTCTCGGCCAGATCACTGCCAGTTGGGCCTCTCGGCCAGATCACTGCCAGTTGGGCCTCTCGGCCAGATTGTATATATCCAAGTGATATATGGATAGTGTATATATGGTATATATATTTGTAGTATATTGTAATAAAAAGGATACCATAATTAGTGTTATACACCTACCATAATTGTAGAGTTAGAATTATGGTAGAATAAGGATTTAGAATTAGAATAGGAAAAGGATTTGTAGTATTATGGAAAGATGTAACTTGTATATATATCTATTCAATCAATGAAAATAATCAAGGGGATTATTTCTTTCAATTATCATAAGAGATTCCCAACATATCATATGGTACGTGCAACCTGATCCAATGTATTTATATATTTGTTGTGGTACATGCAACCCAATTCAATGCATTTATATGTTTGTTATATATGTTATATGTTCAAAACACTCAAATAATAATTTCTTCTTTCAACTTTTCGTCCTTCCCACTTGTAAGGGTATAACTCTCGAACCGTAACTTTAAATAAGGTGTTTCTTACGCCGAGTCGAAGGTAATTCGGGAATCTATCACTATCCCAAGTTTCCTCTGAAAATGCTTAGTATAACTAGTACCAATTCATGCAAGAAACAACCCTATGAAAATTGTCTCGCCATAATTTTTGTAAAAAAAAAATACAATCTTAAAACAATCATAACGTTTTATCCATACGTCGGATTTATCTCCGTAAAGTATCAAACTATCGAGAACATAGAAATATAGAATTTTTATTCAGTACAACTTTTCAGATTCCTCACCGATACATTCAGTTCTTTTATTTTAACAACTCTCAGAAAACTATTTCGCCGGATTTTTGTAAAACAAAATACAATCTTAAAATAGTCATAACTTTTTATCCGTAAGTCGGATTAATCTATGTAAAGTCTCAAACTATCAAGAACATAGAAATCTAAAACTTTTATTCAGCACAACTTTTCAGATTCCTCACCAATATGTACAGTTATTCCGTTATACTTCGCCCTCCGAATTTCATTCGATCCAAGGCAGAAACTTTGAACTGCGATAACTCTCAAACCTTATGTCGGTTTTAGTCCCGCTTGAGCTCAATCTGATCGTGAAGGAGATATGTACAACCTTGTAAAATTTCATCAAATTTCAATAGACATAACTCACCGAAACAGATTGTAATTTCATGACTCAAACTAGTTATTAAATAACCTACTAACAATAATTTCATGATCATTCTTTCAACATCCGGATCATATTCTAATATGTATTGTAACTTAAAAATAAGGGATTATACTAAGAATTATGAGTGAGAGAACTCACCTTGTTGCTTCGTGACCCCGAATGAAAATCTCAAACTTTGACTACACCCTTTTCGGAACTCCTCAATTGCTAAAGGTAATTTTTCTTTTGTTCTATGTATTTTCTGGTTTCTTTCTGTCTTATGAAAAAAAATATAGGATATCGAATATATATATATATATATATATATATATATATATATATATATATATATATATATATATATATATATATTGTGGATTGTGTGTGTAACTTTCAGGAAGGTGGAAGATTGTGTATTAATCTGTATCACAAAAGAAGGACTTGTCTTCATTTATAAATGAGAAAGAAACATCTAAAGAGATGGTTCTATGTCTGAATGAATGCTCAAACATTTCATGAATTCAATGACAGTAATGAGCACGGAGTAAAGACAATAAACAGTAGTAAAAGAGTCTTTTTATATTTGGAAAAAGACGTTAGTGATAGATCAGAATAATGACGCATTAATGCATTCAAGTAGTCAACAACGTTTTTCCCAAATTGAATTTAAAGGGTATTAAAGGCTAATTAAAGGTTAAGGAATGTGTTATAACTTCTTCTTTTTTGAGATACAATAATTATTTCTCTAACAGTAAGTTTATCTCATTTTTCACATATTCAAAGGTCTATATATTTTTTTGAAAACAAATGATATTGAACAATATTGAATGTTAATGAATAGTTTGTGGGGATTTCAAAATTTTGAAAACCACCTAAAGTCGTTAAAGTATAGAGACTTTACATCACTATATACGAACTATATAGTGGTTATACACTAATTATACATTGCATAGGAGTAACATTTGCAAAAAACAAAAATAAGAACTAGAATTCCTTTTTGTTGTGGACTGACTCAATTTCTACTAAAATTGAACAAAAAGTTACAAATTTAAAGAAAGAGAGTACAATTTCAGAAACTAATAATAATAATTAAATCATCCTACGATTTCTTGGTTGTTACATTGACGAGTTTATAAAAATTAAACAAATACTAGAAGAACAATAACATGGACGAGAAAAGAATAAAGAAGGAAATTATGAATATAATTAATGATTTTTCACTTCTAATTAAGTTCTATCCAACGTTCATCATCATCTTAACAAATTCATCAAGGTTGACTTGCCCGTCACCATCCAAATCTGCTTCTCTAATCATCTGCTCAACTTCTTCATCTGTTAATTTCTCCCCAAGATTGATCATCACATGCCTTAGCTGCACATGACCCAAAAATAATTTCAATTAATATTTTAATAATTTCCGGTATTTCAACAAGGAAAAAAAAGAAGAAAACTTGTTTAAAATAATAATATTAAAGAAAGTAAAAAAAGAGAAAGTGCGATATTGATCAGTGTGAAATATGGAAAAATTCATTGGGCGAAAAGTTGGTCTAGTGAGATACCCTTATAACTTGGACTTGAAACAGCTGTATAAATAAAATTATGTTATTATGATATTAATGACAGATCATATTCACATGTGAACCCCTCAGCAGCCAAGGGTTAACTAAATCCCTTCCACAAAACCCTAGCAGTTGTGACAATGACAAGAATGAATTTATTTTTGATATCCATTGAGCATATGTATTTCTTTTTTTATTTAATTATAATGAAAGTTTATGTTTTTGAATTAGGATATGAGTACTGGCCGTACATGAGTGACTTACGAACTGTACTAATTATTAAATTAGGATATTTTAAGCCTTTTTTTTTAATGTAATTTTACAATTGACAAGACTAGTTAATCTATGCTGTGTCCAAATGATAACAAATTTATGGTTTTTCACCAACGTAGTTCTATCCTGAGTCGATTATATTTTTTTAGTCGTGGATCTATCAAAAACAATTTTTTTATCCCACAATGTAGGGGTAAAATCTCATATATACTACCCTCCTCAAAGCTCCGCTTATAAGATTGCACTGAATATTTTATTATTGTTAGTGCTAGAATCAGAATTTTCACTCATGAAATATAACGAAGTAAACACATAAAAATATCAAAGAGATTCAACATAGAGTATATACTTCACCAAAGTCAAATCAGTAACGTTTCGGTGATCTAGATTCTATGAGTACAGAATGATTACGATCTAGTTATATTTGTACATTTTATTTAATTTTCTTCATTTTTGTATGAATAGTTCGAGCTGAAATCCGTCCGGTCAACCTACAACACTCTGAATATTAAGAATTCTTAAAACTTGATTTATATGGACAAACCTCAGTAGCAGATATATAACCATTTTGATCTTTGTCAAACACCTTGAAAGCCTCTTTAAGTTCTTCCTCTGCATCTGTGTCCTGTTTCATAAAACATAGCCCCTAATTAGAACCCTGCTTATTATGTTTTCTTCTCATGCATAAATAAATATTCCCTCCGTCTTTGTCTTTGTTTGATTTTGCACAAAGTTTAAGAAATAAAGTGAGACATTTGAATCTTATAGTTATAAATTAAAGATGTATATAATGTACTAAAATGTCTTTTAAATCTTGTGGTTCTAAACTTGTCACGTAGTATGTTTGAATTGTCAAATTACTAAATATAAAATGAGACACTCTTTTAGGGACAGACCAAAAAGAAAAGTAAAACACTTAAATTAAGACGAAGGGAGTAACAAAGATAAATTTGTATTACCTTCATTTTCTTGGACATAAGGTTCAAGAATTCAGTGAATTCAATGGTACCATTGCCATCAGAATCAACTTCAGCAATCATATCCTGTAGTTCTTCCTCTGTTGGATTTTGATCCAATGACCTTATCACTGTCGCTAATTCTTCAACCGTAATGCAACCTGCACTTACATATATGAAATGCATTAACTCCAACACAATATATATATAACATATTCAAAAATAAATTGAAACAAAAACGAAGAAGAAACTAGTAATTACCATCTCCATCTCTGTCAAACAGACTGAAGGCTTCTTGCAATTCAACAATTTGATCATTGTTCAGTATATCTCCCATTATTATTAATTTTTTCTTGTCTTTCGTACCTCGAAAGGACAGAGAAAGAACAGTTTGAAACAGAGAGGAAGAGAGTAGAATGAGAAAATAAAGAAAGTTGAGTATAGCTCAATCCTCGCTGGGCTTTATGTAGAGAAAAAAATTTAATGTGTCATGAGGGGCTTACTAATAAATGCGTATCCCATTGAAAAGAAAATTAGGGGGAAAAAATGAGTCAAAAACGTGAGAAAGGTAGTATTACGAGTACAAATATATAATTAAACACAAATCTAACAAAAATTAAGCCAGCTAGCCTTCTAGTAGTACTAGCTGGGTTCTAATATGAAAAGATTACTTATTTTGAACTAATGACAAGTCTCTTTCTTAACAAAGTATATGTGTATTGGCAGAGTCAAAAATGTAGAGTTAGTGGTGGGATTAGGTGGTGTTGTAGTCATGACTTTGTCACATTCCCAATCTCATACCATGACAAGACCATAAAACACTTCTACATTTTCCATGCTACTTTCTTGAATATTCGTTAAAGAATGAATACTTGACCTAATTCAATCCAAAAAATAATTTGTAGGGTAAGGATTGTCCAAGTCTATATAAGTAATTCATGTTCTCATTTTATTTTCGATGTGGGACTCTTAACACTCCCAATTCAGATATACTATCCCTTATCTTAGATGATCTTAGTTCTAGCATAGTAGGTCTTGAGGTCCCGGAGGCTAAATCAATGAATAAGGAAAAGCCTCGGTATTCCAATCATATAACTGCAATCAAACCCAAGACCACGAAGCTGAGACCCTTCATAGTTGCTGATACTGAGACGTTATTGGACGAGAAAAGTAATGCTCATGTGCCTGACGGCATGCCCAGACCTCGTTAACTGGAGCGTGGACAATATAATTTGGGGGCTTAACATCGGTGAACAAAAAATTGGAATGAGTCTGACTTTAATATTATGTAAAGAATGGATCTTGGACGTAATTGTCCAAGTCCATATAAAAAATTCAGGTTCACATTCCATTTTCGATGTGAGACTCTTAAAATATTCCCCTCCACCCCCACCCAACCCCCATATGGGTAAAATTTACCCACACACATATATATATTTTGACTCTTTTTAAAATCTCGTTATACCATTGATATTTCAATCCTTGATAAGTGGGGGTTAGTTAATATGATGCAACTAACCATGCTGCTCCATAAATTCATCTTAGATAATTATTATAATATTCTCTATATTTTCTACTATCAAGATATTTTCTTTAAAGAGAAATTATTTTCCTTTTTTTTTTCAGAAACATAGAGATAGGGGACAGAGAGCATTGAAAGAGAAGACTGGAGAAAGCATGGGGAGGTGTGTACAGTGAATTCAAATAAATCTATTTGTTTTATTTTTCACCAAAGTATTGGTTAACGCTGGCGTTGCTTGCACCAAGGTATCCAGTTTGAGTCACTTGCTCATTTCTGCCGTCTTGCATCCCTCCTCATTTGCTTAAAACAATGGAAAGATAGTGTTGGCTTAAGACAAAAAATACTACTTTGTTCTAATTTATGAGAAATTTCTTTAGCTATAAATTATTTTATTAAGAGAAAAATAAAAAATTTAAAATTAAATTATTATATATTATATATATAAAAAAGTCATTCTTTTTTAAATTAGCTAGAATCCAGTAAGTAATAGTTAGTACTTCTTTTCCTTTGGCTTAATTAAAAATTAAAAAAAGAACCTAAACTCTTAAAAAAGAATTTTTGCAAGTGCAATTGTACATTATCAAAATCTTTATTTCAAAAAGCTTTCATACGATAACGCGATAGAGTGTTGGCCTGTCGCCGCTGCGCGGAATCAAAGTTTATAAAGGCAGCAGCTATTGTTGAATGCGTAATCTGTGTAAGCATTATAGTGTCATCTGAAATTCTTTGTCGACAATAAGGATTTTGAGCTAAAAACAAGACAACCTCCACATTTTACTAAAATGGACTCCGTTCTTTAACTAGATAAGAATTTTAAAATAAATAGAATTTTATATTTATAATTTTAAATTAAAGCTGTGTATAATATATTACATATTTTTTTGATATTGTGATTTACACGAGCCGTGTAAAATGTTAAAATTTGTTAAACAAAGCAATATACATGTGATATACACTGAATATACAGCAGTGTATATCACATATATACAAAGCAATGGATCAGGCGCAGTGGGCCTTCGGCTGACAGACGACACGGCCGAAGGCCAATTGGGCCTTCGGCGGCAAAAGCCAAGCGAGAGGGCCGCTTAGGGCCTCGGAAGTGGCCTCTCGGCCGTAATTGTGGACAACACAATATTGTATATATGGTATATATATTTGTAGTATATTGTATTGTAAAGGTTACCTTAATTAGTGTTATACACTTACCATAATTGTATAGTTAGAATTATGGTAGAATAAGGATTTAGAAGTAGAATAGGAATAGGATCTTCCTATTATGGAAATATATAACTTGTATATATAGCCTTTCAATTAATGAAAATAATCAAGGAGATTATTTCTTTCATGGTATCAAGAGACTAGGTCTAAACAAAAGTTTTCTTCTCTCAAACTTTTGACTCTTTGGCCGAGAACCCCCCCCCCCCCTCGGGTTTTCTTTCTCTCCAAATATCTCGTCTTTCGCTCTCAAAAACCTCTCTTAAATTTATCCTCCTTCTTTGTTCTTTCAAATATGTCTAAGAACAATTTTCACCATGCCCTCACGGTTTCCAATATCAAGCTAAGTGTCCCTATTGTCCTTGAGATGGAAAACGTTCAATATGCAACGTGGGCAGAGTTGTTTAAAATTCACGCTATATCTTATCAAGTTCTACATCACATCATTCCTCCCGCTAGACCCCGTCTTGCGGAGGATCCTGAGCTATGGATTACACTTGATGCTACCGTTCTTCGGTGGATATATGCCACTATTTCAGTGGACCTTCTACAGACGATTATGGAGCCAGATACCACGGCTATGGCGCATGGAATAGATTGCGTGACATATTCCAAGACAACCAACATTCCCGTGTCGTCACACTCGAGCAGGAATTCTCTCTCGTTCGAATGGATGTATTTCCGAACGTTTCTGCATATTGCAAGAAACTAAAGGAATTGGCAGATCAACTCCGTAATGTTGGCGCACCGGTGACAAATAATCGTCTAGTTCTACAATTGGTTGCCGGTCTTTTGGAGGCCTATAATGGTGTTGGAACTCTCCTTCGCCAAAGCAACCCCTCTTCCCGACTTTCATCAAGCCCGCTCCATGCTGACGTTGGAAGAAGCCGGTTTGGCAAAAAAGGCGGCTACCGGAGGAAGCCCAGTTGTCATGGTGGCATCCTCTCCTAGTCCTTCGGGTTTTGTTAATAATTCGGGCCAAAACCATATTAATGGTGGAGGCAAGAATAATCGCAAAAATAACAAAAACCGCGAGGGCAAACGAGGCGGTTTGGGTGGCGATGATCAACAAACAGGAGGTGGGTCCCATCCGGGGTACAATGGCCCACCACCACCGTGGGCCCAGCAGTGGGGCCAGTGGCAGTGGCACCCGCACCCTCAAAGAAGCGGTGTACGCTGCGGCCGGGCCGGTGGGTGGCCGGCGGTCCCAGTCCGAGCCCAATACCCGGCAGGTGGCGGCCCATCGGCCGGTGGCCCCCAAGAATGGCACCTACAGCGGTAACAACCCAGTTCCAGCACGGCCAGGAGTCCTTGGGCCCCGTCCTCCGCAAGCCCATCATGCAGCAGGCCCCACTCAAACCGATATCGAGGCCGCAATGCACACGTTGGGATTGTCCCAACCGGACCCAAATTGGTACATGGACACCGGGGCCACTACTCACATGACTTCCGAATCAGGTACTCTCTCATCTTATTCCAATTTGAGCACCCCTCGGGGGATAATTGTTGGTAATGGCAGTTCTATTCCAATTCTAGGGTATGGTCAGAAAACATTATCTCCTCCTAATCCACCACTCCTCTTGAAAACACTTTACATGCTCCTAAATTGATTAAAAATTTAGTGTATGTCCGAAAATTCACAAATGACAATTCTGTTTCTGTTGAATTTGATCCTTTCGGTTTCTCTGTGAAGGATTTCAAGACGGGGAGTCATCTCATGAGGTGTGATAGTAGGGGGATCCGTATCCTATCATGCCCGATTTCGGTCCATCGAGTCCGGCCTTGCCATCGCTTTTTGCGCACCATCTCTCCTTCCATGTGGCATGCTCGTCCGGGTCATCGGGATCTTCTATTTTATCGCCTTTAAATAAAAATAGCTTTATTTCTTGTAAGGGTACAAGTCGTACTCCAATTTGTCGTCTTGTTCATTAGGAAAAATTGTTAAGTTGCCATTTGTAGACTCCAATTCCCAAACTTCTATGCCATTTGACATTATTCATAGCGACTTATGGACATCTCCAGTTCTTAGTTCAATGGGTCATCGATATTATGTTCTCTTTTTAGATGATTATTCTAGATTTTTGTGGACGTTTCCAATTGCGAATAAATCACAAGTGTTTTCCGTCTTCATAAAATTTAGAGCGTTCATTCGTACTCAATTCGAAAGAGAAATAAAAAATATTCAATGTGATAATGGGAAAGAGTATGACAATAGGGAGTTTCGAGAGTTTTGCGCTACTCATGGGATAAATTTTCATTTTTCATGTCCTCATACATCTTCACAAAATGGGAAAGCCGAACGCAAAATTCGTTCCATAAATAACATTGTTCGAACTCTCCTAATACATGCCTCCATACCTCCATATTTTTGGCATCATGCTCTACAAATGGCCACATATCTTCTTAACATAATTCCTTCTAAGGGTCTGACATATTCTTCCCCCCTAAAAATACTATATAATAAGAACCCATCTTATTCTCACCTTCGGATTTTTGGGTGCTTGTGTTATCCGTTATTCCCATCCACCACAATTAACAAACTTCAGGCTCGGTCTACTCCGTGTGTATTTTTGGGTTATCCGTCAAATCATCGTGGTTATAAGTGTTTTGATTTATCCTCCAAGAAAATCATAATCAATCGCCATGTCATTTTCGATGAAACTCAATTTCCATTTACGAAAGTTCATACTCCCGAACCTAAGTCATATAATTTTTTGGATGACCAAATATCCCCGTATATTATTCGGAATTTTTCGGACATCTCCCGTACCCAAAATCCTCCAGCGGGCCCACTGCCCGCTGGCCCAACAGTACCGCCACACCCAGTTATTCCCCATCGGAACAGCTCCAAGAATCGGGCCGGTCCCAGCCCAGTTCCGGAACCGGTCCGAAGCCGAGTCCGAGCCGAGTTTCGATTTGGGCCGTGAGCCCCGACCGCCCGCCCGAGCCGAAAATTCCCAAAATTCCCTTAATTCTTCCTCGAGTCATAGACCGGTCACTCGTAGTCAGCGGGGTATTTTTACACCTAAAAGACATTTTAATTTACATTCTGATGTCTCTAAATCCCCCTTGCCCCGCAATCCTGTGTCCGCATTAAATGACCCTAATTGAAAAATTGCTATGACTGATGAATATAATGCTCTTATTGATAATAAGACGTGGGAGTTGGTGCCCCGTCCATATGGTATTAATATTATCAGGTCTATGTGGATTTTTGCTCATAAGGAGAATTCAGATGGGTCATTTGCTCGGCATAAGACGCGACTTGTTGGTGATGGTAAGACTCAGCAGGTTGGTATTGATTGTGGTGAGACATTTAGTCCGGTGGTCAAACCGGCTACCATTCGCACTGTTCTTAGCTTGGCTCTTTCAAAGACTTGGCCGATTCATCAGTTAGATGTCAAGAATGCTTTTCTACATGGAGATCTCAAGGAAACGGTCTATATGCATCACCGTCGTTGGGTTTCGGGGATCCCAACCGACCTCATCATGTCCGTTTGTTGAAGAAGTCATTATATGGGCTTAAGCAGTCTCCACGTGCCTGGTATACACGATTTGCTGATTTTGTTTCGACTATTGGGTTCACACACAGCAGGTCAGACAATTCTTTGTTCATCTACCGATGTGATTCGTCATTGGCCTATATTCTGTTATATGTGGATGATATCATCTTGACCGCCTCCTCCGATGCTTTGCGTCGGTCTATCATGGCCATGCTCGTTCGTTCGAATTTGCTATGAAGGACTTAGGGCCGTTGAGTTTTTTTGGGGATTGCCGTCAAACGTCATTCGATGGCTTATTTCTGTCTCAACGGAAGTATCTTCGCCGAGATCATAGAGAGGTCGGGATGTCATCCCGTAAGTCCACTTCCACACCGGTTGATGCAAACCCAAAGTCGAGTGCCGCAACAGGTGCACCATATGAGGACCCGACCCGCTATCGCAGTCTTGCAGGAGCCCTCCAGTATCTTACCTTTACCAGACCGGATATTACATATGCGGTGCAGCAGGTGTGTTTATTCATGCATGATCCTAGAGTTGAGCACATGAATGCAATTAAACGCGTCATTCGGTATATACAGGGGACACTGGACTATGGGTTGCACTTGTATCCTTCATCTACATCCACACTTGTCTCTTACACGGATGCTGATTGGGGTGGTTGTCCCGACACCAGACGGTCGACTTCTGGCTACTGTATGTTCATTGGCAACAACTTGGTCTCATGGTCGGCGAAACGTCAAGCAACTCTGTCACGCTCCAGTGCAGATGCAGAATATCGAGGGGTAGCGAATGTGGTCTCCGAGTCATGTTGGCTACGTAATTTGCTTTTGGAGCTTCATTGTCCCATTCAGAAGGCAACCTTGGTATATTGCGATAACATTAGTGCCATCTACCTTTCAGGTAACCCAGTTCAACACCAGCGCACCAAGCATATCGAAATGGACATTCACTTTGTCCGTGAAAAGGTTGCAAAGGGTCAAGTTCGCGTATGTCATGTCCTGTCTCATTATCAAATTGCAGACATCTTTACAAAGGGTCTACCAGCGGTTCTCTTCGAAGATTTTAGGGACAGTCTTAGCGTTCGAAAACCACCCGCTATGACTGCGGGGGTGTGTTAAACAAAGCAATATACATGTGATATACACTGAATTTACAGCAGTGTATATCACATATATACAAAGCAATGGGATCAAGGTAGTGGGCCTTCGGCGGACAGCCAGCGGAAAAGCGAGAGGGCCAATTGGGCCTTCGGCCGCAGCCTAAGGCGGCAAAGCGAGAGGGCCGCTTAGGGCCTCGGAAGTGGCCTCTCGGCCAGAATTGTGGACAACACAATATTGTATATATGGTATATATATTTGTAGTATATTGTATTGTAAAGGTTACTTTAATTAGTGTTATACACTTACCATAATTGTATAGTTTGAATTATGGTAGAATAAGGATTTAGAAGTAGAATAGGAATAGGATCTTCCTATTATGGAAATATATAACTTGTATATATAGCCTTTCAATTAATGAAAATAATCAAGGGGATTATTTCTTTCAAAATTAAATTATCAAATATAAACACACATAAAATATCATTTTTTGTGAGTTTCACACACCAACTAACATATTCCATTTTTCTACTTTACCTATTACCATCTATGTATTATAATTCACATCAACTTTCAGTTATTCTCTTTTCTTACCTGAACTATCACCATCTATGTATTACAATACACATTAACTATCAATTGTTCTTTTTTCCTACCTGAACTATCACCATCTATCTATTACGATACACATCAGCTAACAGTTGTTCCATTTTCATACCTTAACTATTACCATCTAGATATTATAATACACATCAACTATCAGTTATTCTTTCTCTTTTTTTGAACTATCACCATATATGTATTACAACACATATTAACTACCAGTTGTTTTTATCTGAACTATAACCATCGTTCAGGTAGGGGAAAAAAATAATTGATAATTAAGGTGTGTTTTAATACATAAATGATAAAAGCTAAAATGTGAAACTTGTAAATAAATGATAGTTCATGTAGGGATGGGCGTATATCGGTTCATATCGGTTTTGTATCCGAAAAATATGAACCAAATAAAAATTAGTTTTTTAAAAAAAATATATGTTCGGTTTATATCGCCGAACGTATCGAATTATATCAGTTTATTCTAGTGGGCCGAGTCGGGTCGAGGAATTTTTTATTTCTTTTTTGAAATTGAATTTTCAAAACTGAAATTGACATTCACACCTACACTATCATGAAATTTCGACGTTCAAAACTATTGTGTATCGTGAGATGTTTACTAAAGAAAAAGGAAAATTAGAAATCGATTTGGGGGAAAACACAAATTGATTGGGAAAACAGACATTTTTCTAAAAATTGGTTGTGCCTATGGCAGTTTGGGCCGGCCCCGTCTCGAAAAAATACCCAAAATCAAAAAATAAATTGGGTAAAACGGACATCCGAGCGCAGAGTTATGACCATTTAAAGTTTTACCAATTTACAACTAATTTCTCTCCCTATATTTTATGTCAATGCATCCGTGATATGTTAATCAAGTTCATGTCGCATTCGACTTTCATAAAAGCTTCATAGATTGACTTCAATGACTATGATTCAAGAGATAGTAGTAGCCTAAAATAAAAAATAAGATTAATTACATATTCAATTCGGTTTTTCGGTCCGGTTCGTATCCAAAATTAAAAAACCGAATCGAATCACTAAATCCTGATTCGGTTCGATTTTTCAAAAAATTAGTTTTTTTAACCGAATAAAAAGCGAATCGAATAGCCGGTTCGGTTCGGTTTTTTCGGTTCTCCGGATTTTTTGCCCACCACTAAGTTCATGTGTGTTTTTAATCATTATCTCAATATAAAAAGCGATATTGACTTTTAAATAAACTAAAAATAAATTACTTAAATTGAAACAGAGGAATTGTGCATAAATATTACACGTATAAAGTTACAATTTAAACATTATCAAGACGTTCCTACCACAATACACTCTCATCATATCAAAGGTATTTAAAGGAATATGTTCCTTAATTTTATTGATGAATGATTTACAATATATATAAGGTTACAAGAATATTTACTTTGATACAAACTAGGTAACTAATTAACCTAATTACAAAAGGATTATAATTCTACATAAAATAGGAGATATACAATTAATACAATTAATGAAAGAATATTGGGAAATATTCTATTACACTCCCACAGTCGAAGCGAGAGGTTCTCGAACACTGAGACTGACTCGAAAATCATCAAATAATATGCGCGGAAGTCATTTGGTGAAGATGTCGACAGTCTGATATGCTGGAAGGAACATGAAGGACACGAACTTGATCACGAGCCACTTTTTCGCGAACGGAATGAATGTACATGTCAATGTGTTTAATGCGCTGATGTTGGAAAGATATATCGCGCTAATATTATCACAGTAGATCAGTGTTTCCTTTTGAATTGGGCAGTGAAGCTCAAGTAAAAGGTTAGAGATCCAACAAGACTCAGAGACGACGTTGGCGACACCTCTGTACCCTGTTTCTAGACTGGATCTGGATAGTGTAGGTTGCCTTTTGGAAGACCAAGACAATAGGTTATCCCCGAGAAAGATGCAATAATCAGACGTGGAGTGTCGGGTGTCAGGACATCCACCAGTCAGCATCAGAATAAGTAGTGAGACCAGTAAGCGAAGACATGTATAGATGTAATCTGAAGTGCAGTGTACCTTGGACGTATCATAAAATACGTTTGAAGGTATACATGTGTGCCTCCGTCGGACTGTGCATGAGCAAGCAGATTTGTTGCACGGCATAAGATGTCTGGTCTCGTGAATGTGAGGTATTGTAGGGCCCCAGCCAGGCTACGATAGTGAGTTGGTTTTGAATATGAAGGGCCAAAATTAACGCTGAGCTTGGAATTAGTGTCTATAGGCGTGTGGAATGGTTTGCAAGATGCCATACCTGCACGGTCAAGGATATCTTCGGTGTACTTCTTCTGACATAGAAATAGGCCGCCAGAATGTCGAGTGACAGAGATGCCCAAGAAATAACTCAGAGGGCCAGATCTTTCATAGCAAACTCAGAGGAAATGAGATACATAATGGACCAGCGAAGAGCATCAAATTATTTAGTGAGGATGATGTCATCAACATATAATAATAGGTAAGCCATGTTTGTATCATTATTGTAGATGAACATGCAATGATCGGGTCTGTAATGTGAA
This sequence comes from Anisodus tanguticus, assembly GCA_034509755.1. Taxonomy (NCBI): domain Eukaryota; kingdom Viridiplantae; phylum Streptophyta; class Magnoliopsida; order Solanales; family Solanaceae; genus Anisodus; species Anisodus tanguticus. The sequence goes on along the minus strand of CM067551.1, from coordinate 17,239,662 downwards.
AAACTGATAGATAAAACATAATCGGTGAACCGTTGATACCATGCTCGAGGAGCATGTTTCAGTCCATAGAGCGATTTCCGCAATAGACACACATAATTCGGATGAATAAGATCCCAAAAACTCATAAGTTGATGCATATATATTGTTTCATGAAGATCCCTTGTAAGAAGGCATTAATGACATCAAGCTGATGAATGGGCCAAGACTTGGATATGACAATGCTGAGAACGGTCTGGATGGTTGCGGGCTTTACGACTGGGCTGAACGTTTCATCACATTCCACTCCCACCTGTTGAGACCTGGCATCACCTACAAGACGAATCTTGTATCTCTCAAAAGAACCATCAAATTTTGTTTTATGTCTAAAAATCGACATAGAACGAATAATGTTAGCATCAGGTGGACGGGGTACTAGGTCCCACATCTTATTATCAATAAGAGCATTATATTCGTCAATCATTGCGGTTTTTCAATTAGGGTCGGACAAGGCATACTTCGGGTTACGAGGGATGGGGAAAGAGACAACTGAAAGGTTAAACAACCGTTTAAGTTTATGAATTTCGTGCATGGGTTTCCATGGTCCGAGAGTGTGTCTCATGATACGAGACGGGAGGGGGGGTTTGCCGTGGGACTGCCGGGAAGAGGAGGAAAGACAGGGGTGATGGTACTCGCTGGCCGAACCTCGATTTTCCGAGAGGTGATTGCGGAATGGAGGGCCCGACGATGGTGGAGAGGGTGACTTCGGCAATGCTGGCCCGAGTGGTGTTGCGCTTGATTTTTCGGGTTTCCTCAAGGATGAGCTTTAAACGGGCCTCATAAAATGGAGGTAACGGCGTGCATTGTTGAAGGATGGTGGAAACGCCATCATAGGATTTGTTCATACCTGCAATAAGCTGTATGACCAATCGTTAATTAGTGATTGGTGCGCCGACGTTGAAGAGTTGGTCGGCAAGCATCTTGAGTTCTTGGCAATAGGCAGACATGTTTGGGAAATCGTCCTGATGAACGTCCTTGAATTGACTTTCAAAGTATAATGCTCGTTGAGTTTTGTTGTCGTGGAAAATACTGTCCAAACATTCCCACGTTTGGCGGGCAGTGGCATCGGTCTCAATGATGGTGTGAAACAGAGCATTATATATCGTGTCATATATCCACTAGAGGACGGTTGCATCCAAACGAGATCAGAATGCATCATTAGAAGCCAAAGCCGATGGTACGTCTGTGGACTTCGATGTGGGAGGAATGATGTAGTCGATAACTTCGTAAACACGAAAATGGATCTTAAAAAGCTCCGCCCATGAGGAGTATTGACCTTTTTTCATCTCAAGAGTCACATGGATGAAGTTTTTAATGTTATTTATGGAAAGTGTCGGATGAATTTGGTTTTGTCAGCCATGGAAGATAATATTTTTTAGGAAGAGGGGGGGAGAATGGCCGGAAAAACTAGGGTTCCGTAGTGGGGAAAAGAGGGGGGGCGGTTGAGAGAAGTCGGCAGTTAGGGTTCCGACGTGGGCTAGGTGCCGACGTGGAAAAAAGGTGGAGGCCGAGAAGGAATATCGGCGGCTAGGGTAGGATTTGTAGTTTTAGGCTACTGATATCATAAAGGAATATGTTCATTGATAAATAGTTTACAATATATATAAGGTTACAAGAATATTTACTTTGATACAAATTAGGTAACTAATTAACCTAATTACAAAAGAAATATAATTTTACTTAAAATATGAGATATACAATTAATGTAAAAAATATTGAGAAATATTCTATTAGTATTAGAAGGCTAGTTGGCACGTGGCATACAGTGTTCAAGAAAAGAAAAAGTCCAATGCCTAAAGGAAATATTATACGTGGGCGATGATGATAGGGGCTGAACACTAGTATTAACAAGTGACTTAAGCATAGGGGTTAGCGCTAAAAAACTGTTAACTTTAAAAACAAAGATTTGATTGATGGAATAATCAAGTGTCGATTCATGGACATAAATGTGCTTGGCTGTCAATACGCGCTTTTGCTTCTGCCGAGGTGCATTCTTATTTGGATCTTTTGATCTCATCTCATGCAACAATAATAAATTTACTGTAATTTCATAAATGATTATAAAGATGGTGTGTACGTAGATAACAAATATTATTTTTACCTTTATTAAGTGTAATTTCATAAATGATAAGAAACATGGTGTGTACTTAGACAACAAATGTTACCCCAACGTTTAGAAAGATCGAAGAATTATTTTTTATATACTCTCAACTCAGGATAGAAGAATTATTTTTGTTACCCCTATCTTCTAGAATGAGTTCTCCAACAAAGCTTTTTGAAACCACCTCTCCGCATGTCAAGTATTTCGTTGTCAAAAGTCCTCCGGGGCATCGCTAGATGACAAAGGAGGGAAACTTAAAATTCAGTTGGAGGCTTGTAGCGTGTCTTCGAACCTGGTGGGAGCAATTTGCTCTCTTTTGGGATATGACTTTTTAAGTGATATCAGTTGCCTTGTTCTCAAACCCTAGTCATTCAGGCACATCCCGCGATTTACCGATAGTAGTGCTGAGGAACTGGACTATTATCTCTAGGAATAGTCTAGCGTAACCCGAGAATCTGGATATAAAAAAAAAATATTTCGTTGTGAATAATCGATCTCACTCCCTTCAAAAATGCTGCAGAAGAAGACCATAATATTGTTAGTCTTTGTGCTCCTACTTTAATTATACTAAATTCTTAATTGTTAATGTTAATTAGATTTATGACAATTATTAACTTATTAAAATTGTAATAGACCATAATATTAATAACATTTTTGCTTGTTTAAATTGATGCTAAATCATAATTTGAAAACAATTAATATTCTTTAATTATTATCCGCAGTTATGCTTATACTAATACCAGTTACTTTTAAAAATTCAAATAAATAATATTTTTTCTTATTGGTTGAAATGTTCAATATATAGTTCTATTATTATAATTATATAATGTATAATTTACTTTTAACTAACTTAAGCAAATAACTTTAACCACATTTTAGTTCCAAACTAATTTATTATATTATACAATTACTAATATTTATGCATCCAATAATTTTTCTTAGAGTTAAATATAAAGAGGGGCAAAGGCTCAAATATCTTTCTGGACTACACGATTTAGAATAAATTTACCTTTTGTTAAAAAAGTGTCTCGTTTTTACTCTTGTCGTAATAAAAATGGCTCAATTTTGTCCTTTTGGGTTTACGACATTATCATAAACGATAAATTTAAGCCATTTGTAAGTTCAAGGGGGCCAAATACCTCCGATCTCTATCATAAGTTCCAAAGAAGAATGAGAATAAGCCCAAAATAGCAAAAAGGAATATAACCTTAGATATGATAAACAAAATAAAATCATATCGAGGTCTGAACGACTTTAGTATGACATCATTCGAATGTTGATTCATGTAGCACATCACGCCATCATACAAAAATTATACATAGGGCAAATCTGGATCATTCGCAAAGCTCAAAAGCAAACTATTTTACTTCTCTCTTAACTATAAGCAAATAATATTTGGTTGTTTTAACAAGAAGATTTCCTACAAATTAACATTGCAATTATTCCAAATGGATAAATCAAGTCATGTACGTCGCAAATAATTAAAAATCATAATTAAGTTAGGATTAAAGGGAAAATGAGTTCACAAGTTTAATCAATTAAATTTGTGTACTCTGACATGCAATTATCCTCTTTGAAATGTTATTCATTGTTAGTTACTTCTTAACTTGCTCTAAATCGTATAGTTTAGGATTAAATTTGGACCTTTGCAGTATAATTAATGAGTGATGAATAATTTTTTTAAAATTAGATTTTCGATATTAGGTGTAAATGACAATAATTAGCGACTAATAAAATGAAATTTGAAACAATTGTCATAATATATTTGACATTTATATCAAATGTCAATGTTTTAACGACATTTTCACCAAATGTCATTAAAAACAACGATATTTTGCAACAAATGTCATAATATATTCGACATTTGTATCAAATATCATTGTTTTAACGAAATTTTCGCTAAAATATCGTTAAAACAATGACATTTTATGTCAAATGTCGTTATTTTTGCGACATTTTTCACCTAATGTCGTTGTTTTTACGATATTTTGCACCAAATGTCGTTGTTTTTACGACATTTGATATCAATGTCATTGTTTTTACGTTATTTGTTTATAAATGTCAGGAAAATCTTTATTTTCCGACATTTATTTCAAATGTTGGCAAATAAATATCGTTGTATCCCTACTTTCTTGTTATGTGCCATGAACACTATGTATTGTGTGAGTAAATGAAAGAATAAATAATTTTGCGGATGAATGATAAAAATTATGTTATAAAATTATGTTATTGTTAGAGGATTCAAATTCAAATTTTAATTTAGAAATGAGATTTCCTTAATAGTTATTCTCAACGTTTCAAAATACTTCTTATTTGGATCTTTTGATCTCAACTTTGGGCTCATACACAATATTGTGCGAGTAAGTGAAGGAATAAATAAATCACGGTAGAATGATAAAGGTCTTTATACTTCTAAAGGATGGATTCAAAATCAAGCTTTGAATTTTATTTGGACCAATAAATTTGGACATCGATTGATTAAACATAAAAAGAAACACAAATAGAGGGAGAGTGGAGTGTCTTGGAAAAAAATGTAAGAATTTGAAGACTAGGTTTTCAAAAAAGTCAAACTTTTGTTCAGTCGGTCGAACTAAGTATACACTACTTAGGGATCGTTTGCTTTGAAAATAAATTATGCTCGGATATGTTATGTTGGAATTAGTTATGTTGGATTAATTATGTTAGGATTAGTTATATTGAAATTATTTTTTATTGATTGTTTGGTATGTTGTATTAAAAATAACATACATTGCATAATTTTTAAAAAAGAAAAAATTTATTTACCGTCCTGGGATAACTTATTCCATCCTATGGTAGATATAAGTTATCCCAGTACTATTTTTATTCCTCGGATAATTTATCCCAGGGTTAATAACCAAACGAGGGATAAGAAATTGCTAAATTCTTATCCCAGAATTAATAACCAAACAAGGGATAACTTAGAGTTACTTCATAAGAAAGAAATAGTGTGGTTAATATTTTATCCTCATTAGTTTAAGACTACTCAAAAGTTTACAAAGGAAAAATCGCATGGATAAATGGTGACAGTAGTTATTTATGTGCCACAAACAAATACGAATGCCTATAGTGTTCTACTTCCTTCCATTCAAAATAAGAATAGTCTTAGGCAAACTAATTTACTCCAAAATAAATACAATGCTTTAAAAAACTGAGAAGACGTTAATTATTTTTTTCCAAATTGATCGTTTCTTCAATAAATTATCTAAAAGGTCTGGTGAGTGTTAAAAAAGTAATTTGAGAAGATATAAAGAGTAACTAGTCAAATAGCTCTTATGGCTAATGTTATTAAATAATTGTCTTAGTGAATGTACCAAAAATCTTAAATTACTTATTTTGGATATGATGGAGTAATTTATTTGGAAACCTTTGTTGGTAAAACTTAATTGGCGCAATATGGTTGACAGAAACAAAAATAGAATAAAATCGAATCACACTCTTTAAACAAAAGTAGTGCAAGTAAATCATGTAGCTTTTTATTCCGTTTTTTTTTGGAGGTAGTTATGCTTGATAAGAATGAAAATGTAGCCTTAATCGTGTTGCATATGCAGTAATTCATTTTCAATACGTTGAGCTAGCATTTGGTTGGTCACCAATTACCTAGAATATTGTGATCAAGAACATCCAACTGGATACTTTGACTTGGTTTTGTAGTGGCTCCGGATTTTTTTATATTTTCCTAATGTATTTTAAAGAAATAAAAGAAATGCCTAGAGTGCTGATTTGGTAACTTGACAATCAAATTAGTGTAAACTCAACAAAAACATGTGTATTTGTGTTGGATATGATAACGGAGTACGAGAAGTAAATAAATATTACAAGTGTTCGAAAGGATAAACAAATAGACAATATTCAGAATTGTCGCAAGCTTGTTGAGTCTTGAATCTTGATAACCTGAAATCAAGAAATACTAAATATGGATTGTTACAACTGTGGCTGAGTTGAGAGATGACTCTCTATCTTTAAGACAAGATTGCCTTGTATATATGCTTTTACGTTAACGGGCAATAGTCTCCCAAGATGAAACAACAACTAATCAACACTACAAAGCAAATAGGTTTATTTTGACGAAGAAAACAAACACGAAACTAGGGGTCCTGAGCCCGGACTGGACGGGCGGTGGTGGCGGCGCACCGCGCGTGTGGGCTTAGCCTTGAACCCAAGCACATCTAGGTCCTCCCTCCTTTAAACACATGGGTTACCCCTTGGGGTCCCAAACCCTTAGCCAATTTTGAGACTTATAAAGAGAGCAATTCTTTCTTTTCCCACCGATGTGGTAGATTTGTCCCACACCATATTTTCATGCCTCAAACACCTTAATTCGTGGACCAATATCTCTTTCATTTCTCAACGAAATTTGACGATTCTTGGCCCTACGGTCATCTACTCACTTAGTAGATTATGCACGTGTGAAGAGACAAAACCTCCAACATGCGGAACCCTAGTGTTTAATTCATTAAATATGGGTGGACGCACCTCCCCACCAAAGGTAAATTTCCAACAATTTGTTCATTGTCGTAGGAGTATATTAGAAAGTCTAAATGTAATTAAATTGAAACAACTTTTAGACAGCTGTTTGAGGTATTTCGTAAAAGCCATTTTCCTCTTGGGAACATGTATGAAAATTTGTGTTCATTCATTGACATTAGTCGTCGGCTAATATTTGCCAAATTTATTTGCCGTTCGCTTTAAAAATAGGTGAATTCTTTCTTCGTTTTGTAAAAAAAAAAAAAAGGGAAAATTTTGCCAAGCCAAGTTTTTGTAAAAACTGAACAATTACTCTTTTTTTTTTTTTTTCGGCTAGGTATTCGATATTCGCATTGAAGTCCGACTATATTCGAATTCGTGTCGGATAGAGTCCATTTTTGGAGAAGCGCTCCCTGCTAAATAAAATTTCATACCGAAGGCTCGAACCTGAGACATTGATTAAGGTCTCATCTATTACACCACATCTTTCGAGATGTGTTCAATCTTCGTATAGGGATAATTTCAATAATATACAATTCAACATAAAAAATTACATCCACCTAACCATATTTTAATTTACATCCACATAGCTAAAAAAAATTCACGGTTTACAACATTTTACAACAATATACAACTTTATACATTTACTATAAAAATGTATCAATCTTGTATAAAAAGTATATAATAGTAATGTATAAGAGGTGTTTATACACGCTTCTACACTATTATATAATATTATACAAAATTATACAAGAGGTGTTTATACATAAGATGTGTTTATATATAATATATAAGAGATATTTATACATATTTCTTCACTATACAAAAGTGTGTAATAATGTATAAGAGTTGCTTATATACACCTTACCCGATTATTTTTACTAAGATGAGATCCAAAGACGGGGTAAATAAAAATAAAGATGAAAAAAAGACCTTTACGTCACTGAGTTGTAGCTTGTCGCTGTTGATTGAAAATCTCGTCAAAGCTCGAATACGACCTCAGTTAAATCTCGATTATTTGCTTAAACTTGACGGAGTCAACACTTTTATTGACAGTATTTGAAAAATGAAGGGACGGAACCAATTTCAATGGTGGGCAGTCCAGTGCACTAAGCTCCCGTTATATGCCGGTCCAGAAAAGATCCGGACCATCAATTTCAATGGTGGAGTTTCGGTTTTCTGGCGATTATTTAATGAACAAAGAAGATGACCATGGTGGTCGACGGGTTGCACGAACGATGAGGTTTCTCCCTTCGAATATGGAAGGATGAGATGTGAGCTTTGTATCGGAAGGGAGGTGGGATGTGAATGGATGAAGAAATAAACCTCTGTCGGTCATGAGCACCATGGTCAAGTCTTCAGTCAAAGCTCATGTCTCCGGTGGCTAACGGGGGTAAAAAAATTAAAATAGGTTAAATCGTGAAAGAAATAATCCCCTTGATTATTTTCATTAATTGAAAGGTATATATACAAGTTACAACTAAGAGAATCCTATTTCTATTCTACTCCTAAAACCTTATTCTACCATAATTCTAACTATACAATTATGGTAAGTGTACAATACTAATTAAGGTAACCTTTACACTACAATATACTACAAATATATATACCAAATATATATTCTGTCGTGATGGGCAATCTGCCCGTGATGGGCTCTGTCCGTGATGAGCTCAGTCCGAGATGGCCATTACTCGTGATATACACTTATGTATATCAAGTGTATATCACGGGTATTTACCTTGTTTAACACACATCCACAGTCATAGTGTGCGGTCTTCGAACGCTGAGACTGTCCCTAAAATCTTCAAAAAGGACCGAGGGAAGACCCTTTGTAAAGATGTCTGCAATATGATATCTTGATGGGACATGACAGACGCGTACTTGACCCCGAGCAACCTTTTCACGGACAAAGTGAATGTCCATTTCGATATGTTTAGTGCGTTGGTGCTGAACCGGATTATCAGAAAGGTAAATGGCACTAATATTATCGCAATAAACCAAGGTTGCCTTTTGAATTGGACAATGAAGCTCTAAAAGTAAATAACGTAACCAACATGATTCTGAGACCACATTGGCTACCCCTCGATATTCAGCCTCGGCACTTGAGCGGGATAGAGTCGCCTGACGCTTCGCAGACCAGGAGACCAAGTTGTTGCCAAGGAACATAAAGTAGCCCGACGTAGACCGTTTGGTGTCTGGACACCCACCCCAATCAACATATGTGTATGAGACAAGTGTGGATGTCGATGAAGGATACAAATGCAAACCATAGTCCAGTGTACCCTGAATACACCTAATGATGCGTCTGAGTGCATTCATGTGCTCAATCCTGGGATCATGCATCAATAAACACACCTGCTGGACAGCATACGTAATATCCAGTCTGGTAAAGGTAAGATACTGAAGGGCCCCTGCAAAGACACCAAGCTTGTGCTTAGTATCAACTGGAGTGGAAGTGGACTTACATGATGACATCCCGGCCCTCTCGATGATCTCAGCTGCATACTTTCGTTGAGACAAAAACAATCGATCTGAATGATGCGTGACGGCAATCCCCAAAAAGTAACTCAAGGGCCCTAAGTCTTTCATATCAAATCAAAGCTTAGCATGGTCATGATAGACCGGCGTAAAGCATCGGAAGAGGCCGTCAAAATGATATCATCCACATACAACAGAATGAAGGCCAAGGACGAACCACGATGGTAGATGGACAAGGAATTATCTGACCTGTTGTGGGTGAACCCAATTGTCGAAACATAGTCAGCAAACCTTGTATACCAGGCCCGTGGAGACCGCTTAAGCTCATATAAGGACTTCTTCAATAAACAGACATGATGAGGATGGTGGAGATCCCTGAATCCTAACGGCTGATGCATATAGACTGTTTCCTTGAGATCACCATGTAGGAAAGCATTTTTGACATCCAACTGATGAATAGGCCATGTATTTGAAAGAGCCAAGCTAAGCACAGTGCGAATGGTAGCCGGCTTGACCACCGGACTAAACGTCTCCCTACAATCTATGCCAACCTGCTGAGTCTTACCATCACCCACAATCCACGCTTTATGTCGAGCAAATGAACCATCTGAATTCTCCTTATGAGCAAAAATCCACATAGACCTGATAATATTAATACCAGATGGACGGGGCACCAACTCCCACGTCTTATTATCAATAAGAGCATTATATTCATCAGTCATAGCAATTTTCTAATTTGGGTCGTTTAAGGTAGACACATGATTACGGGGCAAAGGGGATATAGAGACATTAGAATGTAAATTAAAATGTCTTTTAGATGTAAAAATACTCCGCTGACTACGAGTGACTGGTCTTTGACTCGAGGAAGTGTGGAGTGGATTTTGGGAATTTGATGGGCTCGGGACAAACTGGCCAGTAGGCAGTGGGCCTGCTGGCCCAATTCTGGAAGCAGACACGGCGTCGGAAATAGGATCCGGAACTGGACCAGTTCCAGTGTTGGGCTGCCCCGGCCCAATCGGTCGGCGGCCCGGTGAGAAGGCGTGCGAGAGATGACCGAGACGGGCCAGTGGGACCAGCGGTCGTGGGCCCGCTGGAGCATTTTGGGTGCGGGAGATGTCCGAAAAATGCTGAATAATATACGGGAAAATTTGTTAATCCAAAAAATTATACAAACTAGGCACGGGAGTATGACTTTTAGCAAACAGAAATTGGAATTCATCAAAAATGACATGGCGATTAATGATGATTTTATTGGAGGATAAATCAAAGCATTTGTAGCCACGATGATTAGATGGAAAACACAAAAACACACAGAGTAGATGTCACGACCCGACCCGACGGACCGCGACTAACCGCCCTAATGACGTCATTATCCTGACCTGTCACACATAATCCAACTAACACCTAATGAGTCTGAAATCCGGCAGCATAACGTTGCAATAACAACATATGCCGGGGTAGGCAAGCCGACAAGGCTGCCTTTACCCCCGAATGTACCTACCTCCTGAGGAGTCACAACTAGACAACACAATACAACAGGCAAGCCGACAAGGCTGCCACTAGATAATATCATATATACACGGGGACACCCCAACATATAGTACAATACCATGAGTGACCAAAATAGAGTTATAACCCTTACATAAGTACAACCCACAACTGTCTACAGACCTCTATAAGAAGGACAACGACATATGACGGGACAGGGCCCCATCGTGCCCCTAAATATACATAAATCAAAATGATGGGGTTCTGTACCAAAATGGTAAAGCTCTGGATCAAATGAGCTTTCCAATCAGCTGCGTAGGAACCTAAATCGTAGGGTCACCAAACTGAGCACCTGTACCTGCGGGCATGAACGCAGCCCCCCGAGTAAAGGGGGTCAGTATGAAATAATGTACTGAGTATGTAAACATGAAATACTGAAAATGAGATCATAAGTAGCCAATGGATAACAAGAGGTCAGTATAAAAATCAGGATCCAAATCCAACTGTGCCATAAACAATAAAAGTTAGTTGTGCCTTATAAAAATGAGAGTCAAGTCCAGAAAACATGAATGCCTGTCCATCTACATATATATACCTGTAACATAATCCGGCCCACTAATGCGGGACTCGGTGGAATCATATCGTAATCTAGCCCATATTGGGACTCGGTGAAGTCATATCATAACCCAGCCCATTCTGGGACTCGGTAAAGGCATATCATAACCCGGCCCATTCTGGGACTCGGTAAAGTCATATCATAACCCGGCCCATTCTGGGACTCGGTAAAGTCATATCATAACCCGGCCCATTCTGGGACTCGGTAAAGTAATATCTCATCTATGGATCCATCCTACGTAACCCGGCCCTCTAGTGAGGGACTCGGTGAATAATGCAAGGCTGTGCACGAACATAACCCGGCCCGAGACTCGGTGAAGTGAAGTAATAACACTTAGCACGAGTAGATTTCATGAGTAACCATATGCAATCAAAATTTTCATTTGACTCCCAATAAAATCATTATAATAGTGTCATAATAAACTCTTTACTGAAAAATCATAGGCACTTCTCATAACTAACATCTTTATGAATTAAACTGTATAAGAATCACGTACGTCCGTCGTACCTTCATTAAATAAAAATCATGCCAAAGAAAGAAGGAATAGTTCACATACCTCTTAGACGAACTAACCAACTCAATATTAGAGTACGTCTCGTTTTAGAACTTCAACCTTGTTGTCGAATTTATCTAAGTTCCGCGGGTCCTTGTACGCTCTATGAATGATTATCTACATCATACGGATGATTTAAATCACAATCGAATCAACATACTAAAAACAGATTCAATGGGACATTCTAGCGAACATCTTGAACGCGTAGAACCTATATTCCTTCTATATAGAAATCTAAACATAAAGCGAAACACCTAATCCTCCTTCTTTTATTACTACAATCTTCAAGACAGTATAACAACTCTACATGCAACCTCCAATTTCGTACAAACAGTTCCGAGAATACCCCATTAATCCAAACTTAACATTTTCGATAATCGTCCTAGAACTAGTGGCAAGAATCGAACTCAGAAATTGTACAAACTATTAAGAACAATGAAGGTTACTTCTCTTAAATACAGCGACGAGAATCGTTGGAAAATCTCTTGCTCGAATCAGCTTCCGACAAACAGAAACAGAACTCAAAATCGATTCGCGCTAGAATCCTTTCGTATTCAAAGTTCTTGTAAAGCTTCTGAGTTTCTAACTTGTTAATGGTTTCGGTTCTACTGGAATTTAAACCCAGAATACCAAGAATTCTCCCTTTGGTCATATGAAAGCTTGCAGAAAATTTCCAATTTTGGTCGAGAATTTCGGCGACTACCGACTGAGGCTTTACTCCTTCTGCTTGGAGTGCAACAAATCGTTATCCATGGAAATGTTCCTACAGATTCTTGATGAAGATGAAGGTTGAAGAAATGGATTAATGTAGAAAGAAGGGGCTTATGGGCTGCTGTCGGTCGATCGGTTTGGGGCTTAGTCACCCCCAAATCGATTATAAGAACACACTTTTCAATTCCCACTATACATTGTCCCCTCCTTAATTAATTAATCCCATAATTAATTAATTATACACACAATTAAATTCTCGATCTCCAATTATTTAAATTCCGGTGATTAATAAAATCCTCTTATGTCAATATCATAATTCCTGTAATAAAATACCAGTCTATAATCTCTTCGGGGATACACAATTATTATTATTATTACACACCGCCGCCACATTATTAAATCCAAAAATTATTTCGGGGTCACGTCCTTCTATAAACTAATTTTCTTATTAACATACACAAGTACAACATAAATTTTTCCGGTCGGGTCTACTCAACTGCGTTATGTGTTCAACCGTTACCCGAAGATACGGGACGTTACATCCTCTCCACCTTAGAAACATTCATCCTCGAATGTCAGTATGACATAACTAACTCTTGTCCTAATAAGAATGAACACATAGTTGACCAAGTTCAGTAAAAGCTAGAGAGGAAGTATCAAATTTGTCATTCCAACTCATCAAAAGTAGAGGATACAACACTCATGGATTAATTCATACTATCTTTTAAACTGTGAGGAGATACATATCAATCTATGACTACTTCTAAATAATCGACTCAAGTTTCATATGCAAACCAAAATAAATGCATGGTGACTGCATTCTTTAAATTCAAACAATAGATAAAGGAGGTAGAAGGTGTCAATATCTAATTTTTGAGTCCTATACGCAACATAGTTATTTAAAACAGTTCACACATCAGTGCAATTAGCCATGTAACTGTTTTATACTATTGCAGATGATCATTTTGTTGTACTGGTTTGGGATAGAGTGCAGCAAACACAGCTGTTAATGCTCATGATTTTTCAACAACAACCGCCTCAAAATAAAGGCAGCAACATGTGTTTGTGCAGGTCACAATTCCTACCCAACTGCAGCAGTGATAACAATGGTGAGTAACAGCAAAACAATATCCAACCAGTAGCCAAATAACAGCCAAACAACAGCAGTAAATGAGCTCAAACATCAGTCAAAACATCAAGCAGAACAACAACCAAAACATCAGCCACAAGTGACCTTAAACAACAACCAGACAGAAGCTAAACATGGTAGCTAACTGCATCAAAAATTAACAAATATATACAGCAACTAGCTCAATACAACAGTGGCAATAAACTATGCAGCACCTAATGGAAAACAGGCATCAGTAATCAGAACATGGAATTACAGACAACAAAGAACCAACCCCCCTCACCAGCAGTAGCTACTCCCCTTTTTGGAGAAACAACCACAACCTTAAAGCATAATTAAATAGTTCTAACAGCAACCACAAATGAGGCAGAATGCATCAATTATTTGCATTACAGTACAGTAGATTAGTAGCCTTTTCAGCACTATAGGGCAGTCCCCCAAGGCTATATGTGCAGCAAACTAATAATAACACACAACCAGAATTTATCTCAAAGGTAACAACAGCCTTACCCAATTTACTACAGCCCATGGCAGCAAGAGATCATGTAACAACAAGTGGTAAACAAGCAGCAACTATAACTCAGAATCCAATATTTTAAGAGCCACACAAGTCTTAACAATGAATAAGATAACTAAGAGAGCACAAAATGTTTGAAAACAGGACATTTGGGACTGAAAAAGGGTAGCAACATCTGTCACAACTGAGGCAATAACATATGTTTAAAGTGTAACAGGGACAGCAGTAGCAGTTACCAAGAACAGCAACTAACCAGCAATAACATGTGATATGAAACCACAACCATAATAGCATCAAGCATGGTAGTTAAATGCCTCATTATCTTGACTGGTTTCCTGACAACCTGTCTAAATATGCTGGATATTTCACTTCTCATACAGTCATACATCCTTGAACAATACAAATAAGATTATAGGCAAGCAAACGCAATCAGGGCATAAAAATGGATTAAGCAACCTTTGCATATTTTCTTACCTATAACATGTCTTTAATTAGAACCCTAACATGAGAGGTCATATTTTAAAACAAGAAGGGTTGAAACTCATCTTGGAGGTTAAGGTCTACATATAACTGGAACAACTTTAAATTAACAGCACTTTAGGCATGAAGTTACCTGACACTGCATGTGTACAAGTCTGAAATTAGCACATCATGCTTTGTTTTAACTGCACAAGTTAACTTTAAACTACCACAACACCTTCATCAACATATATCCACTTAGGTCAGTTTTATCTAATTAAACAGGCTCCCAAACTGTCATATTATCACTATTTCCAGCATAAACAGTTTGCATATTAATTAATACAGATTCATTTATCAAATTCAGGTCTAGATTGGTTGTGCCACTCACCTATGGATATGGTTATGCAGAGCATTACATCAGAAACAAAAAGTAAGCAACTTGGCATGCCAATACTAAGTCAAACAACCATTATATCACTGTTAACAGCCATCAAATACTTGCTGAATTAATCTTGCTTCAATATCTGCACCTAACCTATGATCACACCATGTCCAGGGCCAAAACAGATACCTTAAGAGGTTGCATACCAACAGTTCACAGAAGCAAAATTACAGGGTCCAGAAAAACTATATGAATCATCTTTGCAAAACTAGCATGCTGAAATTAGCCTAGGTTTATCATTTTAACTTGTTGGGAAGACATGTCAATTAGCATAGTGGTCCTAAAATTCCTAACTTACACATGCACTTAAACTAGGTGGATTGGTTTACACATAGGCAATGATAACATGGATACATGAATGGATGTAGAAATAACTCTTTTCTAGGTACTCATAACATAACTTCAAAGTTCAGACCACATAAAGTTCAAGTTACAAGAACATAGATGCAACAAATACATACCTAAAAAACAAATTAGGAACTAAACTTTCCTTTGGACATATCACAACCTCTTGGGTTAGTGTTAAGCTCATAGAGTCTAACAATAAACTAAAATAAGTCCTTTGGTTTAAAAAAAATTCAGTTTATATCACAGTATGCATCCATAGATTCATATCAAGTCGGAATTGTCTCTAACAACATTAATTACTCCAAGATCAATCCAAACATATAACCATTTAGATGATATTCATAACTCACAACCATCACATATACCATATACTTCAACCAAGATCAAACATAATATATCATATTCACAAAGGCCTTGGATATCTAAGGTCTCAACGGTTATCTATCATTCTAAGATTCTCAAAGTTTCCGCTTCCCAAGCTTACATTATTTCTTTCATAGGTGAGAGAGACAATTTCTCATGATCTCAAAACGTTCTACATCATACTGCCCTCCTGGCGTATTCGTCGGATAGAAGTCACTTACTGACTGGATACGAATATAATCCAACCGAAGTCTTTTTGGTAATCGACATTACCGAAATGGTAACAGGCACTAGTTAAACTCGAATTCTTAAGATTCAGCTTTACCGCACAATCTATGATATGAAAGAATAGAAACAATTCTAAATGCCCTGCAGCCTCCTGCGTATAAGTATGGTGCACAACATACCCATACGCAAGACTCTACTAGACACGGTATGTAGACATTTCGAGGACTAACTGCTCTGATACCACTTTTGTCACGACCCGACCCGACGGACCGCGACTAACCGCCCTAATGACGTCATTATCCTGACCTGTCACACATAATCCAACTAACACCTAATGAGTCTGAAATCCGACAGCATAACGATGCAATAATAATATATGCCAGGGTAGGCAAGCCGACAAGGCTGCCTTTACCCCCGAATGTACCTACCTCCCGAGGAGTCACAACTAGACAACACAATACAACAGGCAAGCCGACAAGGCAGCCACTAGATAATATCATATATACACGGGGACACCCCAACACAGAGTACAATAGCATGACTGACCAAAACAGAGTTATAACCCTTACATAAGTACAACCCACAACTGTCTACAGACCTCTATAAGAAGGACACCGACATATGACGGGACAGGGCCCCGTCGTCCCCCTAAATATACATAAATCAAAATGATAGGGTTCTGTACCAAAATGGTAAAGCTCTGGATCAAAGGAGCTTTTCAAACAGCTGCGCAGGAACTTAAACCGTAGGGTCACCAAACTGAGCACATGTACCTGCGGGCATGAACGCAGCCCCCCGAGGAAAGGGGATCAGTATGAAATAATGTACTGAGTATGTAAACATGAAATACTGCAAATGAGATCATAACTAGCCAATGGATAACAAGAGGTCAGTATAAAAATCAGGATCCAAATCCAACTGTGCCATAAACAATAAAAGTTAGTTGTGTCTTATAAAAATGAGAGTCAAGTCAAGAAAACATGAATGCATGTCCATATACATATATATACCTGTAACATAACCCGGCCCACTAATGCGGGACTCGATGGAATCATATCGTAACCCGGCCCATATTGGGACTCGGTGAAGTCATATCATAACCCGACCCATTCTGGGACTCGGTAAAGTCATATCATAACCCGGCCCATTTTGGGACTCGGTAAAGTCATATCTCATCTATGGATCCATCCTACGTAACTCGGCCCTCTAGTGAGGGACTCAGTGAATAATGCAAGGTTGTGCACGAACATAACCCGGCCCGGGACTCGGTGAAGTGAAGTAATAACACTTAGCACGAGTAGATTTCATGAGTAACCATATGCAATCAAAATTTTCATTTGACTCCCAATAAAATCATTATAATAGTGTCATAATAAACTCTTTACTGAAAAATCATAGGCACTTCTCATAACTAACATCTTTATGAATTAAACTGTATAAGAATCATGTACGTCCGTCGTACCTTCATTAAATAAAAATCATGCCAAAGAAAGAAGGAATAGTTCACATACCTCTTAGACGAACTAACCAACTCAATATTAGAGTACGTCTCGTTTTAGAACTTCAACCTTGTTGTCAAATTTATCTAAGTTTCGCGGGTCCTTGTACGCTCTATGAATGATTATCTACATCATATAGATGATTTAAATCACAATCGAATCAATATACTAAAAACAGATTCAGTGGGACATTCTAGCGAACACCTTGAACGCGTAGAACCTATATTCCTTCTATATAGAAATCTAAATATAAAGCGAAACACCTAATCCTCCTTCTTTTATTACTACAATCTTCAAGACAGTATAACAACTCTACATGCAACCTCCAATTTCGTACAAACAGTTCCGAGAATACCCCATTAATCCAAACTTAACATTTTCGATAATCGTCCTAGAACTAGTGGCAAGAATCGAACTTAGAAATTGTACAAACTATTAAGAACAATGAAGGTTACCTCTTAAATACAGCGACGAGAATCGTTGGAAAATCTCTTGCTCGAATCAGCTTCCGACAAACAGAAACAGAACCCAAAATCAATTCGCGCCAGAATCCTTTCGTATTCAAGGTTCTTGTAAAGCTTCTGAGTTTCTAAGCTTGTTAATGGTTTCGGTTCTACTAGAATTTAAACCCAGAATACCAAGAATTCTCCCTTTGGTTATATGAAAGCTTGCAGAAAGTCCCCAATTGTCGAGAATTTCGGCGACTACCGACTGAGGCTTTACTCCTTCTGCTTGGAGTGCAACAAATCGTTATCCATGGAAAGGTTCCTACAGATTCTTGATGAAGATGAAGGTTGAAGAAATGGATTAATGCAGAAAGAATGGGCTTATGGGCTGATGTCGGTCGATCGATTTGGGGCTTAGTCACCCCCAAATTGATTATAAGAACACACGTTTCAATTCCCACTATACATTGTCCCTCCTTAATTAATTAATCCCACAATTAATTAATTATACATACAATTAAATTATCGGTCTCCAATTATTTAAATCCCGGTGATTAATAAAATCCTCTTATGTCAATATCATAATTCCTGTAATAAAATACCAGTCTATAATCTCTTCGGGGATACACAATTATTATTATTATTACACACCGCCGCCACATTATTAAATCCAAAAATTATTTCGGGGTCACGTCCTTCTATAAACTAATTTTCTTATTAACATACACAAGTACAACATAAATTTTCCCGGGTTCGGGTCTACTCACCTGCGTTATGTGTTCAACCGTTATCCGAAGATACGAGACGTTACAGTAGACCGAGCCTGAAGTTTGTTAATTATGGTGGATGGAAATAACGGATAACATAAACACCCAAAAACTCGAAGATGAGAATAAGAAAGAGTTTTATTATATAAAATTTGAAAGGGAGAAGAATATGTCAGACCTTTGGAAGGAATTATGTTAAGGAGATATGTAGCCATTTGAAGAGCATGATGTCAAAAATATGGGGGTACGGAAGTATGTATCAATAGGGTGCGGAGAATGTTATTTATGGAACAAATTTTATGTTCGGCTTTTCCATTTTGTGAAGATGTATGATGACAAGACAAACGAAAATTTATCCCATTAGTAGAACAGAATTCCCGAAACACCCCATTGCCATACTCTTTTCCATTATCACACTGAATATTTTTTATTTCACGGTCGAATTGAGTTCTGATGAATGCTCTAAATTTTAGGAAGACAGAAAAAAACTTGAGATTTCTTCGCTATTGGAAACTTCCATAGAAATTTAGGATAATCATCCAAAAAAAGAACATAATATCGATGACCTATTGAACTAGGAACAGGAGACGTCCATAAGTCGCTATGAATAATATCAAATGGCATTAAAGTATGAGATTTTGAGTCTACAAATGGCAACTTAACAATTTTTCCTAAAGAATAAGATTGACAAATTGGAGTACGACTCGTACCCTTACATGAAATAAAACTATTTTTATCTAAAGCTGACAGAATAGAGGACCCCGGATGACCAAGACGAGCATGCCATAAGGAAGGTGAGATGGCTGCAAAAGCTGATGACAGGGCTTGACTTGATGGATCGGGACTGGGTGTGATATGATAAAGATCTCCCCTACTATCACACCTCATGAGAGGACTCCCCGTCTTGAAATCCTTCACAGAGAAACCAAAAGGATCAAATTCAATAGAAACAGAATTGTCAGTAGTGAATTTACGGACAAAGACTAAGTTTTTAATCAATTTGGGGGCGTGTAGGGTATTTTTCAAGATAAGAGGGGGATGAGGGGGAGATAATGTTTTATGACCATAACCCCAAATTGGAACAGAATTACCATTACCAATAATTATACCGCGAGGGTTGGTCAAATTGGAATAAGATGAGAGAGTACCTGAATCGGATGTCATGTGGGTAGTGGCACCGGTGTCCATATACCAATTTGGGTTCGGTTGAGTGAAACCCAGTGTGTGCATCGCGGCCTCGATATCGGTCTGAGTGGGGCCTACTACATGGTGAGCTTGCGGAGGTCGAGGCCCAAGAATTCCAGACCTGGACTGTCCTGGGCCGTAACTGCTGGAATTACTGGGCCAGTGGGCAGTGGGCCGTTGGGAAGCCCACGGGCCGGATACCGGAACTTGTTGTGGAGGTGGGACGTAGGGCCACTGTCCACTGGTCCAAGCCCACGGCCTAGAGGCCCAAGGCTGAGACCAGTGGGTCGGTGGCCCACTGTAACCTGGATGGGGTCCACTGCCACTGCTTTGGCCATCGTGACTGCTGCCGGAGCAGCCGCGTTTGCCCCCGCGATTTTTTCCATTATTTTTCCAGCCATTCTTGTTGCCCCCGTGTGATCGGTTTTGGTTTGAATTGTTACCAAAATTTTGAGGACTAGGGGAGGAAGTCATCATGACTACGGGACTAGCATTAGTAGCCGCCTTTTTATCCAAATCGGCTTCTTCCAAAGTAAGCATGGATCGGGCTTGATAGAACCTTGGAAGAGGATTACTTTGACGAAGGAGAGTTCCAACGCCACTATAGGCCTCGGATAGGCCAGCAACCATCTGTAAAACCAGACGATCTTCACTAACTGGCGCACCAACGTTGCGGAGTTGGTCCGCCAATTCCTTCAACCTTTTGCAATATGCTGAAACGTTCGGAAAATTTTCCATGTTAACGTGGGAAAAATCTTGTTCAAGAGTAACAGCTCTGAAATTTTGATTATCCTGGAATATGTCATGCAGTCTATCCCATGCGGCCATCGCCGTAGCGTCTGGCTCGATAATCGTCTGCAATAGGTCGCTGGAGATAGTAGAATAAATCCAGTGAATGACAGTGGAATCAAGTGTTGTCCATAATTTAGGATCATCCTCGTGTTTAGGCACCTCTGTATCATCAAGAGCCGCGGGGATGATGTGATGGATGACTTGATGCGAACGAGCGTGAATTTTGAACAACTCGATCCTCGTCGCGTATTGGACGTTTTCTATTTCAAGAATTAACGGGATATGATTCTTGATGTTAGAAACAACAAGGGCATGGTGAAACGTGTTCTTTGGCGTTGATATAACGAAAGAACAAGAGGTGAAAGAGGGATTTTGAGAGCGGAGAAAAATTTGGTAAATCCGAGGGGTGGGGGGTCTCGGCCGAGAGGAAGAACATAAATTTGTGAGAGAAAACTTTTGTTTGACCTAGCTCTGATACCATGAAAGAAATAATTTCTTGATTATTTTCATTAATTGAAAGGTATATATACAAGTTACAAATAGGAGAATCCTATTCCTATTCTACTCTTAAAACCTTATTCTACCATAATTCTAACTATACAATTATGGTAAGTGTACAATACTAATTAAGGTAATCTTTACACTAAATATACTACAAATATATATACCAAATATACATTCTGTCGTGATGGGCAATCTGCCCGTGATGGGCTCTGTCCGTGGTAGGCTCAATCCGAGATGGCCATTACCCGTGATATACACTTCTGTATATCAAGTGTATATCACGGGTATATTGCCTTGGTTAACAAATCGGGTAATTATTTTTGTCAAGTCTACATAGCAACTTTCCTTTCGTCCGTCCACGAGGCTGTAAAATAGAGAAAGGGGCGGCTAGATAGAGTAAAAATTCCTTTTGTATAAGCTGGAAAACTTTTTCAGTGTTTGTTTAAAAAAGGTGGGAAAAATTGAACTCTCCAAAAACTGTGTGTTTTTTGCGAATAAATTACCTTCTCGTGTATGATTGTCAAAAATATTTTCGATATTTGATAATATTATTATCAATCTCTAATGAGTATTTTTTTTTCCTGTGCAAAATATTTGACCATCCAAATAAACGTCAAGTCCTCTTCTTAGAAAACAAATTTAATAAGTCTCCCAGAAATCTTCCAAAAAAACGCGTTGCTGAATTCTCCTAAACTCAAACACGAAGGAAGGGGGAAAAGAACATATTGTCGGTCAAAATGAGTGTAGACGAGTATGATGGACTAGAACCTTCAACCTACTAGTCAGTCAAGCAATTCCTATTTGTTAATATTACACCCTAGTGCAATAAACGCTGAACACAAACCAAATTCGATTAAGGGTCCAACAAAATAGGCAATTATGAGGGATATCAACAATTAAATTGGAATTATTTCTTTTTTATAAAAGATCCATTAATTTCATCAAAAACAACGATGGAAAGGCAATATGTCTATATAATGTACAAAGACATTTTCTTGCTTTTCCTGTGAAACGTATCTTTTGATGGGCCTTCTTAAGGACACAAATCTAGGAACCTAAAGTAATACTATAAAATTTCATTCATGATGTACTTGGTAAATTGCATCGTATGTGAAAAACGTGATGATCAAAGGTGATAAACAAAGACGAGGTGGATAAAAGATTGGACTCCAGAACCGAAATGGTGCAAAAAAAACTTTTTATGTAACCAAAATGGATAGCAAAATCTAAATGTACCATAAATTGGTACTCCTATAACTGATAGCGGCGGCGGTGGTGGCAGTGGCGGAGGACGGGGTGGCGGCAGTGGCCAGCAAGGCCTGGGCCGTAGCACCACTGGCCGCAACCTTGGGCCAGTGGGCAGCGGCCCACTCCACCTTAGTCGGCTCCTCAATTTTGGGCCAGGCCCAATAGCAACCGACAACATGCTCGGCAGAACCAAGCCTGGAAGCAGCCTGGCCTATTTGGGCCTTGACCTCAGCAGGCCTTCTCTGCTGCGGGCCCAGCAACATTCCCGACCCACACGGATATCGAGGCAGCGATGCATACACTTGGATTAAATCATCTGGATGCAAATTGGTACATGGACACCAGTGCTACTTCTCACATGACATCAACACCTGGTAATCTCTCGTCTTATTTCAATTTGAGCAAAAATCGTGGCATAATTGTTGGTAATGGTCATTCAATTTCAATTCGTGGTTATGGTCATACAAATTTACCTCCCCCAAACCCACCTTTAGCCTTGAGAAATGTCTTTCATGCTCCTAAATTAATTAAAAATTTGGTGTCTGTTCGGAAATTTACTACTGATAATTGGATTTCTATTGACTTTGACCCTTTTCGGATTTTCTGTGAATGATTTTTCGACGGGGATACCTCTAATGAGATGTGATAGTCGAGGAGAGCTCTATCCCATCACCACTAAACAAGTCACGCCGTCAACGTTTGCCGCTTTAGCACCTTCCTTATGACATGCGTGTTTGGGTCATCCGGGGGCGTCTGTTCTTTCCTCTCTTAAAAACAATAATTTTATTTAGTGTAATAGTACGCATAGTACTAATATTTGTCCTTTTTGTCTACTTGGGAAACATGTTAAATTACCGTTTGTTGCCTCCAATTCCAGTACTATGTTGCCATTTGATATTATTCATAGTGATTTGTGGACATCTCCCGTTTTGAGCTCTTTGGACCACCGTTATTATGTGTTATTTTTGGATGATTATTTTAATTTTTTGTGGACCTTTCCGTTATCTAAAAAGTCTCAAGTTTATTCCACATTCCTATCATTTAGAGCATTCATTCGTACCCAATTTAAATAGAAAATTAAAAACATTCATTGTAATAATGGACGGAAAATTGATAATGGGCCATTTAGAGAATTTTTTAAGGTTAATGGTATATCTTTTCGCTTTTCTTGTCCACATACATCCTCACAAAATGGGAAAGCCGAGAGAAAAATACGCACTATTAATAATATTGTTCGGACATTACTAGCCCATGATTCATTACCACCTTCATTTTGGCATCATGCATTACAAATGACCACTTACCTTCTTAACATACTCCCTAGCAAAGGATTAGCATATCAATCTCCACTCAAAATAATTTATCACAAAGGTCCGTCGTATTTTCATCTTAGGGTGTTTGGGTGTTTATGATATCATCTCTTTCCATCCACTACAATAAACAAACTACAAGCCCGCTCTACCGCTTATGTATTTTTGGGTTATCCGTCTAATCATCGTGGTTACAAATGTTATGATTTATCCTCTAATAAAATCATCATTAGTCGTCATGTCATTTTTTATGAAATCCAATTTTCGTTTGCTAAGTTGGATCATTTTGTGTCTAATTCTTATAATTTTCTGGATGATGGGCTCTCACCGTATGTGGTCCACCATTTGGTCCGGCCCACGTCTCGGGATTTGGACTAGTAAACACCGACATGCCTAATGCATACTAGCCCACTGCCTTCCCGTGATCAATTTCAGCCATCATGCCCACTGCCAGCTGGCCCAAACTCCCTCCACCATCCAATTTTGCTAGCAGGCCCACTACCTGATGGCCTAAACTCCCTCCATCGTCCAATTTCGCCAGCAGTCCCACTGCTTACTGGCCCATTTTCCTTCGTCCGTTGAGTCCCAGCCAGCAAGATCACTACCTGATGCCGAATTTTCGTCACCCAGCATTTTCGGCCAACAGGCCCACTGCCTACCGGCCTAACCCGTGACCCGCCTCTCCGTCCAGTCAGTTTCGACGTCCATACACCGACTCAGGTCCGGCCCACTTCTATTCCGAGTGAACGGCCCGTTACTCATAGCCAATGGGGTATCTTAAAATCAAAATGACATTTTAATCTCAACTCTAATGTCACTAAATCACCCCCCACCACGTAACCCAATGTCTGCTCTTCGTGATCCGAATTGAAAAATAGTCATAGATGATGAATATAATGCTCTTATTGAAAATAAGACGTGGGAGTTCGTGCCCGTCCGCCTGGTGTTAATGTGATTCGTTCTATGTAGATTATTTCTCATAAGGAAAAATATTATGATTGTTTTGAGAGGCATAAGGCTCGTCTTGTAGGTGATGACAAAACTCAATAGGTTGGCGTGGATTGTAGAGAGACATTTAGTCTGGTGGTCAAACCGACAACTATTCATAATGTTCTCAGTCTGGCTCTCTCAAAAGCATGACCCATTCATTAGCTGGACGTGAAAAATGAGTTCTTACACGGTGATCTCAAAGAGACTGTATACATGCATCAGTCCTTGGTTTTCAGGGACCCCGATCATCCTAATCATGTGTGCTTGCTAAAGAAGTCATTGTATGGGCTAAAACAGGCCCCTCGGGCCTGGTACTAAAAGTTTGCAGATTATGTGTCTACTATTGGGTTTTCTCACAGTAGGTTTGATCATTCTCTGTTCATATATTGTCGTGGTACTTCTCTGACATACATTTTGTTATATGTGGATGATATTATATTGACTGCATCCTCTGATAAATTGTGCAAATCTATCATATCTCTTCTCAGCTTCGAATTTGCTATGAAAGACTTAGGGCATTTGAGTTGTTTTTTGGGTATAGCTGTAACTCGTCATGCATGTGGTCTTTTTCTTTCCCAGAGGAAGTATTCCGCTGAGATTATTGAACGGGCTGACATATCATCCTGTAAGTCATCTCCTACTCCGGTTGACACCAAACCGAAGTTGAGTGCTAATTCTAGCACATCCTACGAAGATCCCTCCCACTATCGTAGTCTTGTAGGGGCTCTTCAGTTTCTTACGTTCACGAGGCCCGATATTACTTATGCAGTGCAGCAAGTGTGTGTATTTATGCATGATTCGAGGGAATAACACATGCACGCTCTCAAACACATTGTGCGTTACATTCAGGGCACTCTTGATTATGGTTTACACCTATATCCATTCTCCATATCTACTCTCATGTCTTATACATATGCTGATTGGGGTGGATGTCCAGATACCAGACGCTCGACATCTGGTTATTGTATGTTCCTTTGTGATAACTTGGTCTCTTGGTCGGCTAAACGCCAGGCTACTTTATCGTGTTGCGTAACCTCCTCTTAGAATTTCACTTTCCTATTCAGAAAGTTATCTTGGTCAACTGCGATAATGTTAGTGCGATATATCTCTCTGGGAATCCTGCCCAACATCAGCGCACTAAACATATCAAGATGGATATTCACTTTGTTCGCGAAAAGGTAGCTCGTGGACAAGTACGTGTCTTGCATGTCCCTTCACAGTACCAGATTGCTGACATCTTTACTAAGAGTCTTCCCTTAGTTCTGTTTGAAGATTTTAGGGACAGTCTCAGCGTACGACAACCACCCGCTATGACTGCAGGGGTGTGATAGAATATACATAGTATATTCTTAATATACTACGTATATTCCCTGATATTATTAGAGAACTTGTACATGTATAATTATGGTAGTAGCCTTGTATTAAGAAAATGTATATTTGATTTCCATAATTATAGGCTAGGCTTACTATTGTATATCATGTATCTAAACCTTTTACATTAATGAAAATAATCAGGGATTATTCTCTTTCAATAACACACAAAAATTTGAGATTAAAGCATAAACTATTCTAATGCGTTTAAAGCCGTCATGATCCATTCTGATTTTGGACAAAGAAAGAGTCGCAATCTTTGATCTTCTTCTAACATACATGATCCATCCTGCCTGGTCTTAGAAGATTTAGGTACTAAAGGAAGCCAATCAAAGAGAGGTTGCAACTTGCAAGGGCTTAAACTCCCTTAGGTAATGTGTGTAACTCATGACATTATATTTCGTCTTGAACATTCTGTCATTCAGCTTCTCCAGGACAGCTCAAATTTAGGGAGAAATCTATAACAAAGGCATTCATTAGTTCAAATTGAGAACTGCAATTTAGATGGCTAACCGTCATGTTGCAGTTAACTTCATTAGCTTCAAGTCACAGAGGAGGAGATCCCATAAGGCAATATTATAGCATTATAGGCAACTTCTTTGTTTCAAAATATGCTCCTACTATTTATCTCACAAGAGTTGAACTAATCTTTTAACAAAATATCAGCAATGAAGTTACATCAAGAAGCAAGTAACCGACTTCCTATACTCTTTCTATAATAGCTTCTTGATAAGCTGAACAAGCAGAAAATATGTTCTATATACTATTTCAAGCATTGGTAGATAGTAGCCAAAGAACAAAAGGATACTCCTCATAGTCATTCAGAAGGTCTCTTGACTTCACGGAGTTGTACTGAATTCTCAAAGCAATGGTAGAAACCATAATGAGGGAATCTCTCGTACCATGTTTCTTCGTTTACATGGGTGTCCCAGTGCTCCCCATTGCTGCTCTTTCCATACTTGTGCACCCATCCTGAACCATTGTGGCCTTCTCCCCAAGTTCGATTCCAACGATCTCCATGTTTTCCTGCCCACCATGTCTCCCCTTGCTTGACTCCATTTCCATTTAGATCAAAGTTCTCATCCCATTTATCACCCCATTTCGCCCAACCATCTCCTTCAAAGCGCTCAGCCCATTTATCAGTATACTTTGTGCTGCCACCTTTTCCATCATACTTCTCACCCCACCTGCCAAATGGAGTTGCACCATAATTGGTAAGGAATTACTATAACATGAAGCAGTAACTAACTAGAAATAAATGCCAGAAAAATGCTTCCAATTACCAAAAGTAGAAATAAAAGACTACTGAAGAAAGAAGTGGTTTTTCCATAAATGGCAGACTCAATGCTAGTTACCTGAGGGCACACATGAACTAATAGCTTAAATTGGAAAATAGAATGCATAGATGTTAGTACCTTTCATGCCAAACATGAGCATGACCGGCATCAAGGGGTGTGTTTGGATCAATGCTGCACCACTTATGGGCCCATTTCTCCGCTTGGCCACCGGCACCATAGTGCTCCCACCATTTCTCCTGCCACTCCTCACCTTTCTTATTCCTTCCCCACTTATCTGCAGTTTTCTCCATATAGACAAGCCCTCCACTCTGCACAGAGCCACAAAATAAACAGAAAATAAGAGAAGATGACAGTGTGTCTCAAGATAATAAAATTATCTCATAGTTTCTCAAATCCCATTCATAGGTCATCCTTCCTAGTTACAACCTATATTAGCCGGAAGAATACAGCAGCACCGTTCTTTTTCGTTCAGAATGTTAGGAATGGAAATTTCACACCAAGATAGATGACAGAGAACAAGAAAAGAAAAAATAGGAGCACAAAGTTCTTATACAATGTTCAGTTAAATAACATTAGTTACCCAGAAGAGGGTCAAAAACACCAATATATTATCATGACCATAATTATACTATGATTCATCTCATCACCAATCAAGCAAGCGATCAACAATCTCCATCAAGGCACAAAGTATAGAGACTTGGAGACCTTAATTTTAAATGATTTTGTTAAAGTTACTATTTTCTAGTGCCCAATTTTTCTGTACCTTGATATAGAAGAAACCAGACTCCGATTAGAAAGTAGATATTGGTAGATCCGAACCTTGTCTCGCTAAAAGCATCCAAGAACTTTAAGGAAAGAAGTTATGACCAAGGAATTTTACATTGTTCTCTAAGTTTTCACAGTGTTTTCCTCTTTATATCCCCCCCCCCCCCCCCCCCCCTTTCTCTTTTTATCTTCCTTCTTTTCACTTCTGTCAGGTAATAGAAAGCAGTCTTGGACAATAACTAACACAAAAAGATGACCAAGCACATGAAGTCTGACCTGCCACATTGATTCTTTCCAGAACTCGTGCCACACATTTCCAGCAGCATCTCGTCCTGACTTCTCAGAACCTAGTTCTTTATGACCAAATTCATCAGCAGCTTCCCAATACTTGTCTTCCCATTCAACAGTTTTGTCAGCACTAACACCCCTGGTTAGCGTCCACTTGATAACCACTCCGTCAGGTCGTTGTTCAGTCCCGGTCTCCTTCCACCATCTTGATCCATCAGGATTGATTCCCTCGGGTGATGCCGTGTTTTCCTGCTTAAGGGCATAAGCTGCTTCAGCTGCATTTGTGGAGAACAGAATGCCAAGTTCACGCTCCTCCTCCTGGTGAGGTATCTCAGTTGTTGAGCTGGAATCTTCTAGATTTTCAACCTCTAAATGTGATTGAAGAGGTGGAAGAGGAGGACTATGTTTGCTATCAACCATAGCACTCTGAAATGAGATAGATAGAAAATCTGGAGACCGTTCTTTCTCTATCACAGGGATTAGTGGGTCCGGAGACGACCCATCTGACTTCATCTGAATGTCATCAATAGAACTGTCTGAAGGAGGTGTCCATGACCAGAAACTTGGACCTGGTGTTCCCATTATTGTTCCAGATCGAGGCACAATGGAAATTACATTTTCCGGTCCTGATCAAGTTCAAAAAGATAATGACTGAGCCACAATTTAATAAATAGCACTGGAGTAGAAGATTGGAGCAAGTAATATCTTAATTCTCAAAATTGTGGAGTATGAGCAACCACCACGCATAAGAAAACATTACAGCTAAAAGTTATAGATAATTGTGGAAGGCAACCTCATAGAATAATTAAAAGTTATAGCTATTAGAAGCACTGCAACTATGCTGCACAAAGAGGAACTATGCAGAACTTTTTTAAAAAATATAAGGTGAAATTCATTAAATGAGTACCATGGAGGTACTGCAAAAGTACAGAGATACGGAATCATAACAGAGCTATAATAGCAAACTGGGTAGCAAAATGAGATCAGCACTGTGAAGGGAGAAAATAAGGAAAGGAGAAGGGTAGCAAGAAGCAGAAAAGGTCCTTGTATTTCATTTTAATCATCCAGATGGGCTTGGGAGGTTGCCAATAGCTTTCTAATATACAAAAACGAGGCAAAACACTTAGGTATTGAAAGAAAAAAAATTAGGCACAGTTAAATACATATCCTTGAAGTTCCATGTCAATCAAAAGCTTATTTGTGTTTATATGTCGGGTAACAGTTAAAGCCCATCCCCATCGGGGAAGACGCCAACCAGCAAAAGCTTATTTATGTTTATTACATTAGAACCAAGAGTTTCTTGAATCATGTCACACTGAAACATCATTGGTTAATTTAGATCAATTATCAACATAGTTAATTTCATGAATGCAATGGAGGTCAATAGTCTACTAGAGAACAACCTCAGAAATTTCAACTGTGAAATTCTAAGAAATTAAAATGGATATTCAAACATCAAGCAAGCACGTATAGTAGTGACTAAAGAGGGACTTTACTGAGAGCATAATCAAGTGCCCTGCATCCAATCCAAGTTTAAGATAATCTCAAAAGACTGCAACTAATACAATCCCAAGAATGGAAGATGAAAATTCCTCCAGGATTACAACAACATACTCAGTGAAATCCCAGGATTAGAAAGAGAAATCTATGAAAAGGGGCAAAAAGCTCCAAGTATCTGACGGAGTGTGTCATACAGCCATTTATTTTTAACTTCTTTTCCCCTTGTACATACTTAAGTAGTTCCTGGAGCCTTGCACCTCAAGCTCTCAAGAAAATGCAAAAACTCATTCTCACTTCCTATTGCACTCATAAAATATTTTAGACCTACTATTGGATCAATCATCATAAATCACAAGTTGACATTCTAGATTACAGCAATTAAAGATCAAGAGCGTAATAAAAGCCTGTTAACATTGTTAAAAAATAAAAAGAGTCAGGAATTTCTAAAATTAACGTACCCAATAGTAAAACTGTAATCAAACTGTTTTCCTCGTCCAAACTTCAAAAGAAGATAGCTATGATTGTTGTTGGAGTGTGTCAACATAAAAGAATGGTGAAGCAGAATTTTTTTAAAAAGCAAAATCTGCCTGGTGTACTTATTTGTTTGACAAAAAATAACTCAGGAAACATTACTATAAATACTACAGCAGATATAGCAGAGTTTTCTAAAAAAGGAAATTGGACAACTATTCTATCACAGTGATCTTTCACGTTGTAATACAACATATACTCTGAAATGAGGTGTGCTCATTATAGACTACGCACTACTAAAATCGTAAAGAAGCTTAAAGTTATCTTGATTTTAATGCCATCAGCCAAATATAATTTCTTGAATTTAAGTGCATACACTAACAAACTGCTCAAAACACATCGAAAGACTCATAAACAATTCTTAGTATGTATACACATTCTTACAACATTTCTTTAATTTCTATATACATATAATTTCGCGAGAAAAGATATAAAAAAATGTTGTAAAAAGGAAAATTGAAACATAATGACAGAACAAAGATTGAAATTACCTTGTTGTTCATTTTCACGAGTTTCCAATTCGAGAGAAATGTCGTTCAGTTGGGACACAGCATTCTCCTTGAGCAATGCCTTGGCAGCAGCAATGGCAGCAGCAGCACGATCAATAACCTGCATTCTCTGAATCCTATCTCTTTCTTCAGGAGAAACTTCTAGAATCCTCTTGAATTCATCGCTCTTCTTCTCCAACATCTCAGGACTAATTTCATCATCATTCTTTGAAGTATTCTCAGCTATTCTTTGAAACTCAACAGATTTTCTCTCACGATCAACTGCCTTCTTCCACATATCCAAATACGAGTCTTTTTCATCTGATGAAACTTTGATTCTTGAACTCTTCTTTCTCCTTTCTGTTAGTATTTTCCATTGGGATTGCAGTTTACTGGTGGAAAGGGAAAATGGGTATTCTAGTTTGGGTTCTTGGATTACTGAAATGGCGGCGCGTGTGGGGAAATGAGTCGCCATAGGAGAGTACTGTCGAGCTCTCTGTTTTCCGGTTTGCAGAGCAAAGAGCGGTGGATTATGAATATTGTGCGAAGTAATTTTATGGGATTTGCAAATATTTGTAGGCTTTTATTATACTTTTGGAAAGATGGAAAAAAAGAAAAAGTTTTCTTGAAATTGAAGGAAGGTTGTGATGCTGTCTCCTTTATGCTTGGCGATGCGGTAAAGAGGGGTGCCAAATTTACCGGATTTCTGAGAGGTAAAAGAAATTAAGAGAAGTAAAAAGAACAACATTTTTTTTACGGAAATGTGCCAGTGAATATTAGTAGAATATTCACCATATATTTTATAATTACTAGTGTCGTATAATTATGATAATTACAGAATTCCTCTTGTATTAAAATTTTATATTGTACACACTATATATATTTATATTAATGATAAAGGCTCCCTAAGGGAAATTAATACAATCTTACATGGTGTCAGAGCCAAAACCTAAACCCTTTTCTTTCTTTCACCCACAGCCTCACCTCGATTTCTTCAACCGACGGTTGCATCTCGAGTCAGAACTTTTCCTTTTCTCTGCTTTCTGTCTTCCTTCACCCGAGAAGCATAGTGCTTTGTCTTCTCCTTCGCCCACCCCAAATTTGTCAGAAGCAAAAAACTTACTATTTTTTTTTCTTCCGGAGAACAAAGTTTTGTTGTCAGAAGCACAAAACTTACTGTTTTTGTTTTTCCTTCCCGAGAACAAAGTTTTGTCACCCAAAATATTTTTTCTTTCTTTTTCCCTCGTCCGGACCCCTTATGCCAAGCAACCAATTCTGGGCCCAATTTCAGACGGCCTACCAGTCCGCCCCAAGTCAGTCAATGGGCCAAAGCAATCCGACCCTATTTCCTAGATCCCAGCAATCCGCTCCAGGACTAGGGCTGGCAATTTTACCCTAACCCGATGGATATCTGATCCATCCGACTCGATTATATGGACGAAAATCCGACAAAACACGGATTTTAATCGGGTGACAAATGAATCGGGTGACGTATCGGGTCGGATTCGGGTGGACATACATCCAACCCACCACCCGACAATTCTCCTAGTTAAGATTTTGCAAGTCTTCTTAATAACTTCAAAAGGCAAAACCTGGAGTGCAACAAATTGACATAATTTCTTGATGTAATTGTGATTGAAGTCATCCAACTAGCACTAGATACGGTTTTTCAACAAAAACAAAAAATAGAGAACGAATAAATCTTTTGTTTCACTTTTGAAAGAATATCTAAAGGACATATGTGGAGTTTACGTTTTAAGAAAAATATCATTTCCAATTTGAAAAATTCAAATGAATACTGATTTGATCTACTTATTAATTTCTATTTTTCTCCCTTGAGAGAAAAACAAAATATTTACTTGGAATTTCAAAATCTAAAAAAGAATAATTTCCTTTATTCTTTTTATATCGGGTGGAATTTCAAAATATTACAAATTATTTCCCATCTGTATCATCCTCGCATTACAAAGATAATACATATTCTATAATTGTCATTCGTTATAACAACATTTCACTATAACGACCTCATTTTCTTCGGAACCGATTTTTTATGTTATATTTTAGGTGATTGACTGATTGTGCTATAATTTATATCTGTGAAGCACCAGATCCACCCGATTCACCCGTGGATGATGGGTGGATCGGATATGGATGAAGAAAAATAGGGTGATGGATGGAGGGTGATGGATGGATGGTTGGCGGGTGGAGGCGGATTAAGCTCCACCCGATCCACCTCCGATCCATTGCCAGCCCTAACCAGGACTCTCCCAATCCAATTTGGACTCGGCTTTCATCACATTGACTAATCGGCAGCCCGATAACGTGTGGTATATGGATACGGGTGTCACATCTCACCTCACCAATAATTCTAGTAATCTTCTTCAACTGCGAAGTTTAAATACTCCATAATCTATTATGGTTGGAAGCGGTCATCGCATCCCAATTCAAGGATTTGGCCACACACTAACCCCACCACCGCGTCCCTGCTTCTACCTAAATAACGTCCTATATGCCCCAAATATTATCAAGAACCTAATTTCCTTTAGAAAATTTGCCAGAGATAATTCTGTATCAATTAATTTTGACCCGTTTGGGGTTTTCTGTAACGGACCTACGTACCGAAAAACTCCTTACGAGATGCAATAATGAGGGGGACCTCTATCCTTTCCTATTCACGTCCGCTGCCAGTGTCACCCCTCCCACGTCTCAAACTGCCCATGTCTTTTCTCCATCGCGTTAGCAATAATCTCTCCGTCAACCTGGCATAATAGACTTGGACACCCAGGAGGCCATGTTTTCAATTTTCTTCGAAACAACAATTTAATTCGTTGTAATGATGAGAAACTTGCCCAACAGTGTTTTTCTTGCCCTTTAGGCAAACATGTTCGCCTTCCTTTTCAACCTTCTTCAAGTGTCACTTTTTCTCTCTTTGATGTTGTTCATGCAGATTTATGGACATCTCCCATTACTAGCTCACTGAGTCGCAAATTTTATCTCATCTTATTAGATGACTACTCTCACTTTATTTCGGTCTATCCGCTTAAATTCAAGTCTGAAGTGTTTGCCAAGTTTCTTGCATTCTGTGTCTATGTCAAAATGCAATTTGAAAAGGACATAAAATCGTTTCAATGTGACAACGGTCGTGAGTTTAATAATTATGCGTTTCACAATTTTTGCTCCACTAATGGCGTGATTTTTCGGTTCTCCTATCCCCACACCTCTTCCCGAAATGGCAAGGTCGAATGAATCATTCGCACTATCAATAACATGATTCGTACGATCCTATTCCATGCCTCCCCCCCGGTCTTTTGGGTCTATGCTATCAAAATGGCCGAATATATTCTAAATATTTTACCCATCCAAGCTCTCCAGAATAGAACACCCACCGAAATTTTATTCCGTAGGATCCCAACTTATGAGCACTTACGAATTTTTGGATGTCTGTGCTACCCAAATCTTGCCTCCACGGCCCCATATAAACTTGCACCCCGCACCAATTCTTGTGTGTTCTTGGGTTTTCATCCCAATCATAGGGAATATATGTGCTATGACGTGTCTTCCCGCAAAATTATTGTGTCTCGTCATGTCATGTTTAATGAAGCCATCTTCCCTTTTGCAAATATCCAAAAATTCCAAAACACGGATTATACGTTTCTAGACGAATCCATTATTTCCTCCATCTATAGCACGTTACTCCACCGTGACACCACTGTTCCGTCACGGCCGGAACCCACGCTCCCAGTTTCAACAGCCACCGCCCTGCCCCGTCGAGTCTTCCATTCCCGACGTCAATCCAACCCACCGATGTCTCCCAAATTCTGGCAACCACCAACACATCTCCTATCGTCCACCCAGTCCTCCGCCACAATACTACTGTTCCGGCAGCATCAAATAATCCCTTCAGCGATCTGTCAGGTCAGTCACTACCACTACCGGCAGTCGACCAGTCCAATCTCTGTCGCTGTCGACTGCCACTGTCTCCACCGGTAATCGACCTGTGGCATCACCGATATGCCTAATCGACACATCCACCAACCTTCGCTGACGTCCCTAGTGTCAATACCACTGATATTCATCATTCCAGTCCACCAGCCGACTCCCATTACTATTTCGGTCCCCCCAACCCAGCATCATACCATAAACCCGACACTGATTGCCCTATCATCGCCTAGTCCCAACCTCTTCCCGTTACCGCACCCCACATCCCGTAACCCCAACCAAATCAATCATACCCAACCCACCCTATATCGGCCACTCGATTCTACCAATACCCTAATACCCTCCGTCGACCACCTACACCACCTACCCGCCATATTTATTGTCTCCCAAATACCACGAGTCATTGCTTCCCAAAATATTCGACCCACTGTCTAACCCACACCCGACACCCCACCAAAATACCCAATCTTCCCCTGCCCCTACACATCATATGGAGACACATGCTCAACACGAGATTTTCAAACCCAAAGTCCAATTTAACATATCCACACAAATCGTATCCCCAATTCCCAAAATTCCAAAATTAGCCAAACTAGACACAAATTGGAATGCGGTCATGTATGAGGATTTTAATATTTTAACGAAACAACACACTCGGGATTTGGTTCCTAGATCGGATAGGGTGAATATGATTAGATGCATGTGGCTTTTTCATCACAAATACAGAGACAGTGATGATCTAGAGAGATATAAGGTGAGACTTGTGGCTAATGACACTAATCAACAGGAGGGTATTGATTGTGGTGAGATGTTCAGTTTGGTTGTTAAACCGGCTACCATTCACACAGTTCTGAGTATTGCTATAGGTAAGCATTGACCGATTTATCAGCTTGATATGAAAATGTGTTTCTACATGAGGATTTGAAAGAAATTGTTTACATGCACCAGCCGCCGGGTTTGTACATCCAATAGCCCCTCAATATGTATATCATCTTCGTAAGTCACTTTATGATTTGAAACATGCCCCTAGAGCATGGTATGATCAGTTTGCACAATATACTATGCAGATTGGGTTTGTTTGCAACAAATGTGATAATTCTCTATTTATTTTTCATAGAGGTAGTAGCGTTGCCTATTTGTTGTTATATGTGGATGACATTGTGCTTACTGCCTCCTCGAATTTGTTGAAAATGAGATTATTGCACTGCTTAAAATTGAATTTTCTATGATTGACTTGGGGAAGTTGAGTTATTTTTTGGGGATATCAGTGACTAGATCTGCAGACTCTTAGTTTTTGTGTCAGCGCAAGTATGCAGAGAAAATAGTATACAGGGCTAAAATGGCAAACTGGAAGATAATTTCCATTTCGGTTGACTCTAAATCAAAGCTTAGTGCAGTTGATGGTAAACCAGTGGCAGATCCCACCCTTTACAGGAGTCTTGCAGGTGCATTACAGTATCTTACTTTCACCATGCCTGATATTGTTTATGCTGTTCAGCATGTGTGCTTATTCATGCATGCCCCCATGGTGCCTCATTTTACTGCCCTTAAGCGTATCATTCGATACGTTAATGGCACACTTGATTATGGCTTGCATCTATACCCCTCCACACCGATTAGGTTGTTATCATATACGGATGTTGATTGGGCAGGCTATGCGAACACGCGACGCTTTACCTCCGACTACTATGTGTTCTTAGGGGATAATCTCATTTCTTTGTCTGCCAAGAGGCAAGCCATGTTATCCCATTCGAGTGTAGAAGCAGAGTATAGAGGCGTTGCAAATGTTGCTGCTGAGATCTGCTGGCTCCGAAACCTTCTTTTGGAGCTTCAGTGTCCATTGCGTAAGACGTCTTTGGTATATTATGATAACATATCCGCTATTTATTTATCTCACAATCCGGTTCAGCATCAGCGAACCAAGCACATTGAGATGGATATACACTTTGTTAGTGAGAAGGTTGCTATCGGACATGTCAAGGTGTTGCATGTGCCATCTTCATATCAGTATGTGGATATCTTCACTAAAAGACTACCTAGACAGCTATTCCTCGACTTCATATCCAGTCTAAGCGTCTGGCCTCCTCCCTCTCCGACTGAGGGGGTGTATTAGTGAATATTAGTAGAATATTCACCATATATTTTATAATTATTAGTGTTGTATAATTATGATAATTATAGGATTCTTCTTGTATTATAATTTCACATTGTACACACAATATATATTTGTATTAATGAGAAAGGCTCCCTAAGGAAGATTAATACAATCTTACCGTCATGATTGCATGGTGTGTGTCTCATAAGATAAGGTTTAGATTATTTCTTTTCGTTTAATTTTTGGTTTATGGATCAGAGTTGTCTAAAATACTAGTGGGACAGGGAATTACACTAGGTAAATAATATAACATTAAAACCATTTATCCATTTTGCAGTATGGGGGCCTACAAATTATATGTACATAAACTATCTAATTTTGTGGAAAATTAATGAGTAAATACATCATTACCATCTTATTACCCTGAACAACTCCAAACTTATGTTATTACCTCCTTTCTCAGTCGATCCCAGTTTGAAGAAAGAAAATATATGTCCTCCGGGGCATAGTCCAGTGGCAAAGCCAGGGCGCTATAAGGCGCTCTGGCATGGGACAGCATGGGTTCGATTCCCCGCAAGCACGAAGAAATTCTGCATGTTGGGAAATTTGACCTTGTCTCATTGATCAGTTGTACGCTCCCAGAAAACTGGCCACCGGAGCACATCCCGCGATTTACCTGGTGATAGTTGTTGAAGGGCCGGTGCTATTACCTCCAGGACGTCTGGGTAATACCAGTGAAGTAGTCAGGCGCAAGCCTGGAAACCTAGATTATCAAAAAAAAAAAAAAAAAAAAAAAAAACAAAAAAAAAGAAAGAAAATATCTTTTCACGGACCAATTAATGAACGCCACGTGTCAAAGTTAAAAATTAATTTAAAAAATGGCTATTTTACAAATTAAAAAGAAAAAGATCCCTACCCATCTCCTTCTCTCCTTTCCCCTGACCTTCTTCACAAAATCAAAAATGGTGGAACATAGTTTTGAAAATGAAAATTAGTGACTATTTCCCTCTCTATCGAAAAATATAGTGGCTGATATTTTGCTCCTCCTTTTCCCCATTTACTGTCTAAACAACATCCATCTCCACCTAGAACAAAGGACGAAGACCCATAAATAAGAAGAAAAAAATTCACTATACCAGGTTGTTAAAAAGAGCATATTGTTAATGTTAAATTTGGTGTTGTGACATTTGACCCAACATATCTCCTCAATTATTGATATGAATGTGTAAGTAAGTTGGGACAAATGTTGCACAACATTCGGACCAATATTTTCTTAACAAATTTTGCCTTACTTCACGCGATACAGTAATATTTGTGTAAATATTACTATGAGGTAAAAATGACTTAGCAAGGTAAAAAGAAGCTGGTAAAAAATGAGTGATGACTAAATCAAAAGTTATTGCTTGTCGTGAGGAATAAGCCCAAAGCTATTGAGATTATTACTCCCTAATCTTCTCCAACCAATCATTGGAGGCGAAATGAGGTACAACGCACTATTCGGCAGACTTTGGATACATAACATGAAGTTCATACCTTTGATATTGCACATGATGCTAAAATTCTCAACTCCTGAGGGAATTAAGACAATTTGAAGAGAGCAACCGGTAGCAAGGGAAATGTTCGCGGTAGAGGAATCAGTACAAGCACCGAAAGAAGTAAAGGACGTGAATAAAGGAAAAGAAGTTAAATATCAATCACAAGATTTGGGCCCGTCGAGTCCGAAGAAAGAAAAGGGAGAGAAGATGAATTACGAGGAAGAGGAGGATTACTATCGCATCCCGATGTTATTTGTGCTACTGGATGATTCAAATGCCACGAAGTCAACTATAGAAGAACTAGATGAAGTCATCTTGTTTGTACATCTGCCGGACAGTAAAGTATACCTAGGCCCCGAGTTATCTCGGAGTTCTGGCTTAAATTAATTGAATTTCTTAAAGCTAATGCCGATTTCTTTGTCTGATCCCACTAAGACATGATTAGTATTCCATCGGAGATTACAATTCACAAGTTGAGTTTGGACTCGAGCTTCTCCCCGGTAAAGCCAAAAAGGATATCAGTGGCTGATTATAAACATAAGTTTGTC
This sequence comes from Anisodus tanguticus, assembly GCA_034509755.1. Classification (NCBI taxonomy): domain Eukaryota; kingdom Viridiplantae; phylum Streptophyta; class Magnoliopsida; order Solanales; family Solanaceae; genus Anisodus; species Anisodus tanguticus. The sequence continues at coordinate 17,200,606 of CM067551.1, read as the reverse complement.
AAGGAGGAGATAACAGAGCTTTTAAATATAGGTTCTATCCGGGAAGTAGAATATCCGGATTGGTTAGCAAACGTAGTTGTCGTATCTAAAAAAGGCAAGAAATTGAGAATATGCATAGATCTTAAAGATTTAAATAAAACATGCCAAAAAGACTCTTTTCCTTTGACGCACATCGATCAGATGATCGACGCTATGGTAGGGCATGAGATATTAAGATTTCTTGACACTTACTCTGGGTACAACCAAATCAGGATGAATTCGGAGTGTTGACACCCAATTTTGTCCCCTCTTTTTTGATTTTGTTTGCGATTTTAAATATTTTTGACACCTCAAAATAATTTTAATATAATATATAAAAATAAGGCTTTTAATATCATCGTCCATTCTCAATATTATTATTATTATTATTATTATTCGTATTTCTACTATGACAACATTATTCTCAATATTAAAACCCGCTGGCCACCTCACCTGACACCACCCATGCCCTATCCCCCAAATCCCACAACCTACTCCCCTAAAATTCGCTCCAAATCGTCATACTTTTACCCCTTTATTTTGAAATTCAAACTCGAGTCGAACGTAATGGGGAGAATCTATACCCCCCCCCCCCCCATTTGTTCTTACTCAGAATGATGAAAAAGTCTAATTGACGGACTCCTATCGGTACCATGATGTGTGGCCGTGAGCGAGCCAAGTTCAAGCCCCCGGGCGAGAGCAAGAGGAAGACGGAATTTGGGGGGGGGGGGGGGGGGGTTCTTGTGGTCCTAAGTCCAAGAAATAGAAATCGAAATTGTTTTTTGGGTCCGAAAAAGGAGAAGTTTTTCGGGTCCGAGGTCTGAAAATCGAAATCAAAAAAGGAAATGGTTTGTTTTGTTCTTAATATTGCCTAGAAAAATACTCCTTTTCGATTCCTAATCTTCAATCCAAATGCCCCCTTTGTTTCATAAATTCTTTAATCCGAAAATACTCTTTTCTTTTGTTCCTAATTTCTAGTCCGAAAATTCTTTTTGAATACTAGTTTCAAAACCTCAGAATTCCTTTTTTTTCCTGGGTCGGGTCGGGTCGGATCCGTCCCGGTCAGGTTGATTCCGAAATCGCAAAATTAGCATCCTAAAAATCGCAAAAAAAACAGCATTCCAAAATAACTTCTCTGAGCGGATCGACTAATCGAAACACGCCTCGGTTCACTGCCCGGAGAAGGTAAATTCGAATTTCTCTCAAATTTTATTTCTTGTATCTCTGTGTTGTTTTCTTTTAACTAATAGTGTGTTAGTGATATTTATTGGCATCATTGTCTGTTTAATCATGTTATGGCTAATTTAAGTTTATTTTGTTCATTAAGTTGTCAATTAGATGTATGTTTAATATGATATGCTAAGAGTGCTTCTTACACATGTTTAAGTGTCATTATGCCTAACACAATATGAATATGAATCTGTACGCTTATCCTAGCTTGAATGATGTTGTACCTTTGAAATGTTGCCCTTAATGGTTACCTGTTCAAGTATCTGTCTCCATGTTTACCAAACTTACTATATGCTTGCTTCTGTCTTTCTAAGTGCTAAAATGCATCCATGATAGCATGTAGTATCTTTTAAATTATGTTATGATATATGTCTGTCTTTCAAATCATTTGAATAGTGTCTGTGCTAGCATATTACATTTACTAAAACAGCTTATATCATGTTAACCATCAGCCATTGTTTGCATACACTTTGTTTGTAATCATTTTTCATGTAAGTATGTATATGATAGTTTTGATATTGAAACTTCCTAGGGGATGAGTAAAAATATATGGATGGTGTAACCCCATTTGTTGCCTTACTCTGTTAAACTTGATGATTTGTTCATGGTCAGACTTTTAAAGTGTTTCCTTTAAGCATCATGTTGAGTTGATACACTCCTTTCTATGTTCTGGTTTACTAGCTGCTAAAATCCTATTCATTAAATTGTTTGGGTGTTTGCTATCCTTGTTGTTTGTTAAGAATATGCCTTAAAAGTACCCTTTAAACAATCAAAGTTTTTCCCCAGATTCTTAACATTAAGGATTTATGACTTGGCAAAATTGTGAAATCTGGATACTTTGACTGCACCTTGAAGTTGTTTTGTGTGTTCATTCCTACTTAAAAAATATGAATCCTTGTCCATCGTTGATATATGAAGATGTTTTCCCAATATTTGGATTAAGTCATATTAACTCTCATAAGTCAAAAACACTTTGTACCCCACTTGTTCATAGTTTGTTAAAGATATGTAATTCTCGATTCTCATTCTTCACTCTTCTCTTTCTCTGCATGACTTCGGGAGTTTCAAAAATGTGAAATATCTCGAGGATGCCCGAACAAGGTGCTGCACTTGATGGCTGTTGGTTGCGTTTTGACCATTTTGCTAATGTATTTTGAGCCAAGAGCTGCTACTCGTGGCTGCTGTCTTGCTGCTACTTGGATGTTGCTTCACTGCTACTTGGATGTTGCTTCATTGCTACTTGTTACTACTGTTTCCCTGCCGACAGTGGTTGCATTCTGAGGGTTGTGTTGCTACATCTGTGAAAGGTTATTGGCTGCCATTCGATGCTATTTTGGGACAAAATTCAACCGCGTTTTGGCCAAACTACTACTGCACTTTAGGCAGGTTTAATGCCAAATTGTGCTGTGTTTTCTTGGCCAAATTTGAGCCAGTTGCTGCTATGTTTTGAGTTACACCACTGTTGTATTTTGACCAAACTACCGCTGCGTTTTTAGCAGATTTGAGTTCATTATCATTGTGTTTTTTGAGTCGAACTGTTACTGCGTTTTGGTAAAAACTGCTATTGTGTCTTGGCTAAAAAACTGCTGCTTTAAGAACTATTTCGGACAGCTGCAATATTTTTGAAAATTCTACTGATTTGAACATGATACTACACTTGGGGCCGATGAGAATAATTAATTTGAGGCCATGCTCCTTCCGGAAAGGTTGTCCCTCAGTTTTCTTTCCTTCAGAATAGGGCGATGATGAGACTTATAATAAAATCACATACGAGAAACCAACATGCGTTAGCAATGCAACTAGATTGACCTAGGAGTCTCTAGTTCGTAGCCACGACATGAATTAAATTTCTTTTGCTTAAAAAAATATAAGTTTGAGCCTTCCGTAATTAAAACTTCTATTGTTTTATATTGATCCGAAGGTTTTACTCGCATTTATTTATTTCTAACTATCTTTTATTTTATACCTTGCGAGGCACATCTAAATAATATGGGATAGCAAAGTGGGGTTCTACAGAGACGAAAGAGAACAAGATTGTCGGACTCACGCCCAAGGCCCAAGAGACTACACTACCGTCGCCTCAGCCACTACCTTTTTAACTTATTTTAAATTCCACCAACTTTTTATTTTGTATTGTAATTTAATTACTCTGCTTGTGTGGTTGTTTGAACACTTAGAATAATTAGGCTTGAATCGTTAGATTAATTGGGTAGTTTAAAATTAGAAATTCATCGCTAGTTTATTTATTTTAGGCTTGGGTAGTTTAAAAAATTGGAAACCTGCCGCTAGCTTATTTATTTTAGGCTCGTCATACACATTCAAAATTTTCAAAACAATTTGGTCACCCTTTACTCGCATTATTAAACATACAAACAAGGTTTCATTTCTTATCCGATTTGCAATTTAAAATGACTTTCATAAAAAATCACTTCTTTGCGTTTCAAACAACTTGCTTTTCTCTTTACTATCAATTGCAAAAAATGTGTATTTTATAAATAATGTCATATACATGCATACTTTTATCTAAAATCAACTTTGCATGTATTTTATCAACTTTTCCATACAAATGCATACTTTTAATCAAAAATCAATTCTACATGTATTTTTATAAACAAGGCCATACAAGTGCATGCTTTTATCAAAAAATCAATTTTACATGTATTTTATAAACAATGACATACAAATGCATATTTTTCTCTAAAAAATCAATTTTACGTATAGTTGTATAAAAATGTCATGCATATTCTTTCCGGATTTTATGTCAGAATTTATTTCTCAAAACCGCAATCACCTTTGTGAGACTCTTCAAAAGAATAAATGGTAAATTCTTTACATTGTCAAAAATGCATCTTTTATTAACTACTTGCATCATCCCTTTTAACCTTATATTTTTAAACATGTATTTTTCCTTAGCGTAATAATTAACTTGAGTTTGACCGGATAACCGCAAGTTACCGGATCTTAAAGGATGCATAACTCATTCCCTTTAGGATAATAAAGAACTCTTACCTAGAATCTCATAGTTTCATAGACCATTAATCAGAGTTCATTTTGTGTTAACACTTAGGTGCCCTGATTCACCGTAGAATAATTAGGTGACGACTCCTCAAGCTTAATCAAACTCAGGGAAAACGCCCGTGTGTCACGACCGTTGGTAAAAAACGGGTGCTACACGGAGGATCAATAGAAAACTTCTTTTATAACTAGATACATAACTTATTGCTATAACATAATGATGTTTGGATTAAAAAATGCCGGAGCAGTATATCAACGCCTAGTTAATCGCATATTCAAGGACCAAATAGGTAACACGATGTAGGTTTATATTGATGATATGTTCGTTAAGTCCTTGGAAACAGAGGACCATTTAAAGCATTTGCAGGAAACATTTGACATACACCGAAAGTACAACATGAAATTGAACCCAGAGAAATGCGCTTTTGGAGTCGGCTTAGAGAAGTTCTTAGGTTTCTTGATTTCAAACCAAGGAATAGAGATCAATTCAGATAAGATCAAAGATATCGAGAAAATTTCGGAGGTGCTGGAGGATGTGAAAGCAATGCAGAGACTCATCGGAAGGCTGGTCACTCTGAGTAGATTTATCTCTCGGTCTTCAAAGAAGAGTCATATGTTCTTCTTTTTGTTAAAAAGAAGAATGACTTCTAGTGGACTCCGGAGTGTCAACAAGCTTTGAGAGATTTGAAGAAGTACTTATCTAGTTCGCCATTGCTGCATAAATCGAAGGCAAATGAGCAGTTGTTCCTATATTTGGCTATGTCAGAAGTAGTTGTAAGTGCTATTTTGGTTCGAGAAGAAAAAGGTACACAATTTCCTATTTATTATGTGCATAAAACATTAGCTAGTGTAGAAACTAGGTATCCTCACTTGGAATAATTGGCATTAGCATTTATAACGGCTGCTAGGAAATTGAGACCATATATGTGTAGTAACAACTTATCCGCTGAAGAATGTAATGCTTAATTGGAAATTTGTGGTAGGTTAGCCAAATGGACAGTAGAAATTAGTGGATATGACATAGAGTATAAACCAAGAACAACTATAAAATTTTAGGTATTAGTGGACTTCATGACTCACTTTACATCAGAAATGATACCCAAGGTGGGAAGAGAACTTCTACTTACCACGGGAGCAACTTTAGGGATCTGGACCTTGTATACATATGGAGCTTCAAACGTAAAAGAGACTAGATTAGGGGTGGCCACAATTAATTGCGTGTGGCCTAAATCATCTTTCTAAGCATGCATCATCTATGATTTCGTCTTGAATAGCAAGCAAGCAAGTTCTAGGACTTTCCACCATCTTTCCTCAAACCAAAATTCAATCATGTCTAAACCAATATTTGAATACAAGAAATTCACCAATCATGGTCGGGTTTTCATACTTATTAATAATTAAAAATAACTCAAGACCTATCCAACTCAAGCATACAGATTTATGTATTTCATGGCTATCAAATTTCATCCAACTCTATCACATGTGTACACTCAATCTCATGGCTATTATTATCAACTTGATTCATTGACACAAGACACTCAAACACTGACGCTAAACAAAGACACTAACAACAAACAAATAACTTAACACAAATAATTAACACTATTAACACAAAACAGTAAGACTTCCCCCTAAACCTATTCAACACATTGTCCCCAATGTGATAAGTAAAGCAAGAGTAAGAAGACTCACCGAAACTGCAGCTAAACGATTCAGAATGGTGGTGGCAGCGGTGACTACTAGGGCTGGTACTGTGGAGGACAACTCACAATTCACCTAATCATAAACAACACAGAACAAGAAACAGCAGGACAATGAGATTGTTCAAAACAAGATAAACAAAACAAAATAAAATAACAGAATTAAAATATTAGGTTGACTCCAAATAGCGCTGTCGTTTAACGTCATTTAGCTGGACGCGGATTTCCTCTTCATTTCACGATCTCTTTTCTCATCACCTTCTTCATAGTTGGATTCAACCTCTTTGCGCCTCAATTGAAGGCCTGCTCCCATTGTCTTCGCATTGTGTTAATGCTACTTCAAGAGCATCAGTACTCTTGAAGCTTTCCTCAGCAACCGCTTGGTCAATTATATCAATGGAAAAACAATCGTCACTTGCTCTGGGATACGATATTGACTTGAATACATTAAATACCACATCTTCGCCCTGCACTCAGAGTCTCAATTCACCCTTCTGAACATCTATAAGTGCTTGCCCCATGACTAAAAATGGTCTCCCAAGCATTATAGGACATCAGCATCCTCCTCTATTTCAAGAACAATAAAATCAGCAGAAAAAATGAATTTGTCCACTTTAACTAACACATCCTCAATAATTCCCCGTGGATGCTTGATTGAGCGATCTTCTAATTGCAAGGTAACTGCTGTAGGCCTAGCTTTACCCAAACCAAGTCTACGAAACACATATAAGGGCATCAGGTTGATATTTGCCCCCATATCAGACAGAGCATGCTGACACTCGAAAATTCCCGATAGTGCAGGGAATAGTGAAGCTCCCTGGATCTCTCAACTTCCTGGGAAGCTTTTTTTGCAAAATAGCGCTACACTCTTCAGTTAACGCCACAGTCTCATAATCTCTCATTTTTCTCTTTTTAGAGAGAATTTCTTTCATGAATTTGACATAACTGGGCATTTGCTATAAGACTTCAGCAAAGGGAATATTTATGTGCATCTTCTTGAATATTTCCAAAAACTTGGAAAATTGTTTATCCAAAGAATTCTTTCTAAGCCTCTGCGGGTACGGAATTCTAATTTGAGGCTCATTACTCACTGTTGGTGGTGCCTTTTCCACCGTGGGGTGGTCTTCAGTAACCCCCCTTCCCTTAATTAGATGTCTCACTCAATTTGTCTGTCTTCTCCGCAGATGATAGAGGTGCAACTGGTTCAACTTGCTTACCGCTTCTCAAATTTATAGCCTGACATTGCTCCTTCGAATTTACAACAGTATTACTAGGGAGATTCCCATGCGATATGTTGTTTAACATATTTGCTAGCTGACCCACTTGTGTTTCCAGGTTTCGGATAGAAGATCGTGTTTCAGTCATGAATTGAGTCAGGGAATTGGTGTGAGTCAACAAGGCTGCTTGCAATTCATTGGGTTCAGCTTGTTGAACTTGTGGTTTGGGCTGCTGAAATGACAAAGCTTAACTCATGGGTTATTGTTGATACTGCCCTTGGAATTGTGGTTGCTGGTTCTGATATTGCCCTTGAAATTGTGGCTATTGGTTTTGGCTATTTCTCCACGAAAAATTAGGGTGATTTCTCCACCCATGATTATAAGTGTTGGAGAATGGATTGTTGTAAGACCTCTGAAAATTCTCAACTGCTTGAACCTGAGCTTGGTCCATAGGTACATTGTTGGGATCCGCTACTGTGCAATGATCAAAAGGATGTGGTCCTCCACAGATTTCACAAACCACTTGCATTTGAATAACATTTGTGGACATAGTATTCTGATGTAATTGCTTTGTCAAAGAAGAAACTTCAGCCGTTAACGCGGTGATGGCATCTAACTCATGAACTCCAACTACCTTTTTGTTGTTGGTCGGTCTTTCATCAGACTGCTGATGGTTATTTGTTGTCATATCTTCCAACATCTCATACGCCTCATTAGCACTATTGCTCATGAATGTCCCTCCAGGAGCATCATCAATTATGGTCTGGGTCGTACCACACAACCCATTGTAAAAATTATGGACTAACATCCGCTGCTCAAGCCCATGATGAGGACATTTCCTTTCAACTCTTTGAATCTTTCCCAAGCATCATATAAAGATTCTTCGTCCAGTTGATAGAAGTTGTTTAGTTCTCCCCTTAGTTTAGCAGCCTTTGATGGAGGGAAGAATTTTGCAAGAAACTTCTGAGCCAGGTCTTGCCACGTAGTGATGGAGTTAGCTTGCAGAGAGTTCAACCAACTTTTGGCTCGGTCCCTTAGTGAGAATGGGAAGAGCCTCAATCTAATAGTGTCATCAGTCACACCATTGTATTTGAATGTTGCACATAACTCCAAGAAATTGGCCAAGTGCATATGTGGATCTTCAGAGGGCAAACCCCCAAACTGAACTGTGTTCTGGACCATCTACATGATTGCTGGCTTAATCTCAAAATTATTTGCCTCCACAGTTGGTGGTCTTATACAAGTCTGCACGCCTGTTATAGTTGGAAGTATATAATCCTGTAAGCTTCTCACAGCGGGATTCTGAGCTTACTCCTGCACCATTTCTGGCACCCCTCTATTCAACCCATCATTATTATATTGATTAGCCATAGCGGTTGAATCAACAATTCTTTTATTCTTTCGGTTCTGCTTGCACGCTTTTTCAATCTCAAGATTCAGAAGAACAAGGTTGTCTACTCCTCTTCTGCTTCGCATATACCAAAGCTACCTAAAAATGATCACAAACACTGCACGTAGATAAAAAAAATGAATAATAATAAAATGTGTTCTAGGAACAACCAAATTAGAAATAAGATTAATTATTATGATATTGATAATACTTCAGTCCCCGGCAACGGCGCCAAAAACTTGTTGCGGTATTTGTAGATGCTACACAAGTGTACGTATCACAATTTGTAATAAACTTCGGTAAGACCGAGTATCATCCACAGAGACTGATTTATCAAGTACTAATTAACTAATCTTTATTTTCTATTTGGCTAACGAATATACGTGATGATTCCTAACTAAAGAACTAACAAACTAACATGAATTTCTAGAATAAAATAGCAATGAAAACACACGAGGTTTAATGAAGTAATGAAGGAATTAGGGTTTCCAATCTCCTCAACTTTCCACTCTATCATTCATTAATGCAATACTAACGATTCTTCTTCTTATTAAGATAGCATGTTAACTGAGATGTTATATATTCCGGTTAGGACATATAAAAACTCAACCTAAGTGAGAACTTTCTATATTTCTATGATAAGTTCGACCACATATGAGGATTAAGATTAATAACCTAAAACGCTACACAGGCAATCGTGATACTCTCGTTTAAGATTAAACCTATGTCTAATCAACTATAGCATATTCAAATCTCCCTTTTCAGATCTCGATTTGAAATCATATAGATAATGAAAACTAAAGGCCAATTAATTCTCATTCAATAAACGCAAGTTGAATAGATTTTAATAGATGAAGAAGAACATTAACAATGCATTAAATCATAATAGAGTTTCAAGTGATTCAACGGAAAATCCTAATAAAGTAATTAGCTCCTAGACATGCTAAGAAAACTAATTAACTTAATATCCAACATAAACTGAATAAAGTAAAGAAAAGGAAACAACTTGAACAATAGATGTCTCTAATGGCTTCTTGCCTCCCAAGTGTTCTCCCTTTCAGAAAAACGTTTGACTCAATATATATCACGAAAAATCCCTAGAATGGACCTTTTTGCCCTTGTTAAATTTAGGTTTTTCGCTGCCCCGACGTCGTCGGCGCCGCAGCTCAGCTATTAGAGCACCGCGACACTAATTCGATGCTGAAACATCCTTGCTCACTTTGCCTGAGGGGTGCCGCGACTCTTCTGCTTGTTGCACCGCGGCTCTTCTGCTTGTTGCACCGCGGCTCTTCAGCCTTCTTCGTTCGGAATTTGTTTAAATTGCTTTCCGAGCTTCCTAGGGCTTCTTTGACTTATTTCTTGTGGCCAGGTATACATTTTTATCCTCAATAACCGACTATTTCCTTTGGATTCACCTTATTCCTTTCTGAATCGCTTAAGACCTGAAAACGCACAACACACGCATAATACTGCACAAAACAACTAAAAGACAAACAAAAGACTCTCTAAAACACACTCTAAAATAATACTAAAATCTACCTAACAAACACCCCCAAACTTAAACTTTACGCGTCCTCGAGTAAAGAACTTTAGACACCCTAAAAAAAGAAAAACACACAAACTCTAAAAATGAATCAAGTCAACCACAATATATCATGCCTCGATAATCATGAACAACATGTAATAAAATCTTCAGGAACATTCTAGCCACTAATTTGCTATCTAGAATTTCAAGTCAGATATTCCTCAAATTTGCTTAAAATTATTAATGCATATGACCACTCAACCATGATTATCGACTTAAAGAAGTATTCAATATTAGTTTATGCACAATGAATTCTCACCAACAGTCCATCAGGCCAAAATTCTATAGGCTTGCTAACCTGCTACTCCACTAATTCAGACAACGCATGATCAAGAATCAATAAGACTTTTATAGGTTATGACGATAGGCTTAGGCACGGGTAGATGAAATGTCATTTAGGCTCAAAGTTATCATAAGCATATACACCAATCAACTCCCCTCTATATTCATATTACATACCAAACGCAATCCCCAATTTTTCTTTTCTTTTCTTTTCGAATACACCCTCAAACTTGTTTTTCAATGTATGTACAATGAAGTGTAATATATTCTCGTTTATTTTCTTCAATCCTTTGTTCTGCTATTGATAGTACCCAATCTAAAATACCAATTACAAAGTATCAATCCCCAATCATATACTTATATGCTCATGGAATTCAAGGGAAGGAGAATATTTGTAAAGGATTTCAAGTAGGCTCAGAATGGATGTCAATCAAAGACGGGTTACTTAAGGCTCAAAAAGGGTAACTAGGGATTACATTAGTCAAGGTTGGCTTGAAAGGCTCAATCGTTCCAAAGATGGCCTAAATCATCTTCCTAAGCATGCATCATCTATGATTTCGTCTCGAATAGCAAGCAAGCAAGTTCTAGGACTTTCCACCATCTTTCCTCAAACCAAAATTCAATCATGTCTAAACCAATATTTGAATACAAGAAATTCACCAATCATGGTCGGGTTTTCATACTTATTAATAATTAAAAATAACTCAAGACCTATCTAACTCAAGCACACAGATTTATGTATTTCATGGCTATCAAATTTCATCGAACTCTATCACATGTGTACACTCAATCTGCTCAGTTAAGTGTATTCATACGGTTTCGATGTATTCATGAATACAACGAGTAAAAATCTACTCAGTTAAGTGTATTCAAAATAGAAAAATCTCCTTCAAAATACAAAATACAACCAAAAACTAAATACAAAAAATAAAATACACCCCAAATACACTGGATTTTACACAAAAAATTATGAATACACTAAAATTTTGAATAGAAGAAATAAAACATACAACGAAAAATTAGATTTTACACTAGAAAAAAATGAATACACTCTAAAAAATACTTCAAATTCATTGTATTCATTTGTATACACTCAAAAACTGAATACAAGAAATAAAATACATAATAAAAAATTAGATTTTACACTAGAAAAAAAATGAATACACTTCAAAATCACTGTATTCATTTGTATACAAAAAAATCTTCTTCAAAATACGGGCTAATAAAGTGTATTTTTTGTCAGATTTGGACAATAAAGTGTTTTCCGGTTAAAATTGAGCCTTACCGACCTTGTTTGCCATCTGTTAATGGCCGTTTGCCGGTGGGTTTTCAGCTGCTCCAGTTCATTAGAGCTAAAAACTCCTCGTCAGAGCAGTGAAGACGAAGAGAGATGAGGTAAGGGACAACAGATGCAAAGGCACAATATTGGTTTCTCCGGCATCGTAAATTCGCCGGAGAAGATGGACAGTGAAGAGAGCATTGGTATGGGTTTCGTGAGCTCCTGCGGCGATTCGTGGTGGCCGACGACGACGGTGGGAGAAGACAGAGGGAAAAAAGATAGAGGTAAAAAATAGAGAGATAGTTGAGGGAGAAGGGAGAGAGGGGTTTGAGGGAAAAGATGATATCGTGGATGTATTTCAGGTATTAGTTACCATGTGTAATTGAAATACAATATTTAGCTTTGGAATGTAATTAATATAAACTATAGCTACTAAATATAATTATGTACTAATAGTTAGTTATGCCATGTAAATTTTCCTAAAAATAAGGTCCTTATACTTAGTCATTAAATGACCCTAAACCGGAAGGATTTTGCCTGGTAGGAATCAAACTAAAATAAAGATTTGTATTCAAAGATTGATTAAGCTATTTTTAAGACGGAGGGAACATTCACCTGGATCAACACAAACTAAGTGATGATTTATTTTAAGTAAAACTCCGAAGTCGGAAACAATGATTTGCTAAGTTATTGAAAGCAAAAAAGTAGTAACGAATGCGAAAAAATGAGGTAATTCCAATTAAGGCGAAGGAAAGTTGGAATATTCATTCATAATTAAGGCCGCAACAACGGCTAGAACAAAATTACACAAAAAGGAAAGAAACTACACATGCATGTAAGCATGGTTCCTTGGAATGCGGCTTGATCTCTTGAGTCTTTGGGGAGTGGTTATGTGAGCAAACCTAGAAGTGTTCACCGGCGGCGCTGGATTTGCAGAAGTTCCAGCCTCATTGAAGAGGCGATCAAAATCTTCTTGCTCAAAGTTTTGGGCCAGTTGTGATGATGGAGGAGGAGTTGAAGTTCTTGGTTTCTTTGCCAACGGCTCCTCATCTGTGGTTTCATCATCATATTCAATGATGACGAGAACTGGCTCGGCGGCCGGTGGCATGGTGGAAGAATTCGGCGCGGCATCGAATAATGACACAACACCTTCAGTAGCAGTATATTCTCTAACTCCGACAGGAATGTCCTCTACCGAAGTTGTGGTAGTCTTCCTCACCCAAACATCATCTCGGGAGATGCCAGTGTTTTGAACCCCGGAAGGGCCATCTATTTTCGGAGTTCTTTTCTTCTTTGAAGTAATCAAGGGTGACTTAAGAGGTTTTGAAGATTTGGATTTTATAGTTTTCTTTTTCTTTGGTACCTTGGCGATACAATGAGCAGAATCAGCTGGGTCGAGAATCGAATTGGGGATAGCTGGAGCAGCTGAAGGGTTGGTCCTTGGGATCGCAGTGACCTTCGATAAACCTGAATGTTTTAAAAAAACGAAGAAGTGAAAATGTATACAAAAGTAGTAATGGAAAAAAGAGTCCAGAAGATGCTTATCGTGGTTTTGAGCTTTCCATCAGGTTTTGGAAAGCACTTTCCATGTCCGCTTTCTGTGCGGAAGAGTGCTTATAATTTTTCCACCCATGTGTGGAGATCCTCAACATGGGTCGGATTCTAGTAGACAACTGAAAGGGTGGCAACAAAATCTTAAGGTAAGTCATCCAAAATCATAGGTAAAAACAAAAGAAAAAAAGTTTTTGATAGTTACGATGCAAATTCCATTCCTCCGGAAAGGGCATAAACTTTACCAAAATTATTTCAGCGGTAGAAACCGCGACAAAATATTCCAGCCAACTTCGATCTCGGTCTTCGTCGATGCTGGAGAAGATGAGAAATTTTCCTCATTTTGAGATCTGAACGATCCCGCCACGAAAAAATCTTGAAACATACAAACGGATCAGATGATCTAAGATAAAGATTTCATTGGCCTCGTTGGCCAAAAATCAGAGGCTAGTAATGACCCTCCAAACAGATGGACCAATTTGTGCAATACATAAATTGTAAGTCTTGTACATCTCAAGGATCATGTTGTCAATCTGAGGAACAAGCTTGAAAGTGAAAGGATAAGTGTAAACATTGGAGTACCCGGACCTGAAGGTAGTAATATCTTCATCCGGGCTATGTATAATGATTCTGGAGAGACCGGTCCAACCACAGTCTTTTCAGATTATGTCGAGGTCGGAGGCACTAATGGAGGTCGACCAACTTTTAGCCTCTTCACCTCGGTCGGATTTCAAAGTGGCAACGCGAACAAAAAATTCATTGTCAAAATAAAAAGTGAAAGGAAACATATCAAAAGCTCTGGGCTAAACGGCATCCTGAGCTTCAGGGGACTCACCGGCGTCGACGGCATCATCAGTGACGGAGATGAAGGGGCCGGAGAAAATTGCCTTGAAGAAGATCGGGTAGTTTTAGCCATGAGGATGAAGGTATGAAGATGTGAAGATTTGAAGGTTGAAGGTTGAAGGGTTGAAGGTTTGAAGGTTTGGGGATTTGAAGACTTGGAGATTTGATGATTTTAATGAACAGATGCGTAAACTTGAAGAAATTGTTGAAGTAAAAAGTGGAAAAGGTAGAAAAGAAAAGGGTTTTATAGAGTTTGAAATTGTTATTACGAAACGTTTCGGTTCATTTTGGAGTGATAAGTCGTGGGTCAGATTATGGAGAAGACGAAGCGTTTCGTTTTCCGCCTATTTCGAAGTAATTTGAAAAGGAAGCTTGCAAGAGAAGACAACGAAGAAATCACTTTCACTTCCCATCGCTTCGATAAACTTTGATCCGGGAAGTGTAGGGACTATATGTATACGGTAAAAATCGGCACGATACGTGGCAAGGTATGGGGTTCGAATAAGGTGATGGAGTTCTGCATCGGATGTGAGTTGCATCGATACAAGACCGAATGTCAAGATAAGATCGGGTTGTGACTGGATCAGGTTACACCAGGCGAATAACCGGAGGAGCTCAACGCGTACCCCTTTCGGATATGGCGCGAGCCGTTACTCCTTGTTCATTAAGAGACCATTATTGTCATTTAATTACATTTAATTGGAGAATGATTCTCGGGCATCAATTCATTGTACTTGTAGCTATAAAAGGAGCACAACCTTCATGTTGGAAGGGCATCCTACTCTCATTACTCACTAGCACGATCTTACTTACTGCTATTATAATCATAAAGCTCTCATTATTGGCTCGAAACTGAAGCAATTAAGCTGAGGCCCGGACCAATCTAACTGAGGGGATTCATCTTGGTTTACAACATTTCAGGCTATCTTTCTTACTTGTTATTTCCATTTATTTACTTATTGTTAATTTTTTATCACTTTATATTACAAATCGATTCACGTATCTTTAAACCACTTACAAATTCAATTATACATTTTTTGGAGTAAACAGATTCATAGTTAATGTTGTCATCGCACATAAATGTTATGGCGCGATGAAATGGCAAGGGTATTATAGTTAGAGCGGTGATAGTATACGCACGCTAGAGTTTAATCAGTCTACAATAGCTTCTTGTTATACATATTTTACTACAACATTATCTACCGGGTCCTTTTAGCGCGAAGCAAGAATATAAGGAATGCATAAATTCATAAATTAGACATTATTTATTCAGGGCAGATCCAAATTACTATAGTGATCCTATTTATCTATTTAGACTTGACTATTTAGTACCTACATTTATTCCCCTACACAATCACATCGCAAGAGAGACACGTTGTCAACATTTTTTCTCCACAAAATATACTATGTTTTACTTTGTAAGTTCATTAATTTTCGGGTCAAATTTATAAAATAAATGGGCTGAAACTCCATTATATAAGTTATATATTTTATTTGGTAAAAATATTGGAGTTTCAG
This sequence comes from Anisodus tanguticus, assembly GCA_034509755.1. Taxonomy (NCBI): domain Eukaryota; kingdom Viridiplantae; phylum Streptophyta; class Magnoliopsida; order Solanales; family Solanaceae; genus Anisodus; species Anisodus tanguticus. The sequence goes on along the minus strand of CM067551.1, from coordinate 17,184,978 downwards.
CCATTTTCTTTATTTTTGGCTCATAAAAATACAGTTGAAACAGATACAGTTTTTTTCACGGATTGTCCTTCACATAGACTAGTCTTTAATTTTTGCCTTCAAATAACCGGTCTGTAATTTTTGCTCCTACTTCTCATTTAATGAAAATTTATGTGTTGAAGTACCCTTATTCGTTAGCCTATGAAATCATAGATTCTGTGTTAGAACCAAGAAGAGTTAAAAAAAACAATTTCGTAAGGCAAGGTTTCATAGAAACTATGCCTATCCGGGGTAAAATTTAATTGAAACTATGTCTTGTCCAGCATAGTTATGTAGGATAACTTAATTTTTACAGAACTATGACGGACAGGGCATAGTTTCTATATAGTTACTTAGAAACTATATTTTAAGGCATAGTGCTATAGGATAACTTAATTTCTTCAGAACTATATTGGATAAGACATAATTTTTATGTAACATTTCCTTGCAATTTTTTTTACATTGCTAGGGTTCGAACCTAGAATCCGATTTTTTTTTGTTTTTTCGATGTCAACGGTATTTTCAGCACTTTTTTATTACTTAAAGTGTCGAAGGACAAAAATAAAAAAACCGAGATTTGAGGGATAAAAATTAAAGACCACCCAAGATAGGGGCAATCGGGCGAATTGCTCAAACATCTACCCATTATTCTGTCTAAATGATTTTATTTGGCTTAAAAATTATGGAGCTTTAGCTCAAGTTTTTTTTAAAAAAAAAAATAGCCCAAAGAAAGAACAATTGAAATAAATAGCTCTTGCATCAAAAAAGGAATAAAAATACACAGAAAAAACCTCATTATTTTGGCTAAACCTTTTTTATTTGACTAAAAATAATAAAATTCTAACAAACATTGTTTTTTTACTGATTTGGCCCGAAATAAAAAAAATTCATATTATTAAACTAAATAATCATTGTATATGAAGAAAGAAAAATAAATACACTCCACTATTTTTGCTAATTTTCTGATTCGTCTAAAATAATAAGGTCGCGGCTAAGTTTTTTCTAATAGACTTGATCCATAAAAAGAAAAAGCAGAACTATACAGTTGAACATATATTTACTGCGTCTAAAGAAGAAATTTTTAGAAATGCTAGGTTAAGATAAAATTTGTTTACTAGTGATGTTAATGTAAAGAATGTATATTGGGCCTAACTCAACCCCAAAAGCTAACTTGTAGGGTGAGGATTATCCAAGTCCATATAAGGAGTCAATGTTCTCATTCTATTACCGATGTGAGACTCTTAACACTCCCCGCACACCCAGACCCCCGTTAACTGGAACGTGAATGACATAAAACATTGATGAACATAGAATTGGAATGGGCCTGACTTTAATTTTTGAATGCGCTACTTGAGCAACTATGATCGAAATACATGATCATATCCAGCTCTTGTGATCATATGGATCTCTTTTCATGTGTACCAAACTATGATCGAAATACATGAGACGTTAATTTACTAACTCTATAAATGTACTCGAACTAAAACAAATAAATGCATAACATATGTTTGTGTATAAACGTTTTTCACGTAAATATGATTAATTAAAAATAGTATATATTTTTACTTCATTTATTCACTTTACTATAATAAGTTGCAGGTTAATCTCTAGGAGGAACTTTCCTCACGTGTTTTGCCTGTTGAGAGGGCTAGAAGTTAGCTATAACGTGAGTTGTGAGAATGTGCATTGAAGATTCCACTCGCTGTGTATCTATGTGTACGGGGGGGGGGGGGGGGGGTGGATGAGTCATTTGCAAGGGATTAAAAGAGAGTTTTTGAGTAACCAATGTATACGAAAGGTGGTCACCAGTTGATTATAAATTTTCTTATTTCTTATATTTTCTATTTTCATAGGACTAACTACATTTTGGTTTAGTATATAAGAAGCTATTTTCATAGTGGAGTACACATTACCATTTATTTATAAGGCGACAATGAGCTTTTCTTTTTTCAGTGATAAGAACGTGTCCTTGCTGGTTGTCTGCTACGGGCCGGGTCAATATTGCAGTGACTGTAATTTTCGATTCTAACGCATCTTCTTTTGTATTAGGTACTAACTCTCATGGATGATCTAATATTGGTGTACTCTTATTACCAATCAAGATCGACAAAATGGTGACATTAGGTGAAATAATCCCCTTGATTATTTTTATTAATTGAAAAAATATATATACAATTTACATATTTTCATAATAGGAGAATCTTATTCCTATTCTACTCCTAAAACCTTATTCTACTTGATCTAGCTATACAATTAAGGTAAGTGTACAAGACTAATTAAGGTAACATTTACATTACAATATTACAACCATATACACACATATTATACTGCCCGTGATAGGCCAACCCGAGATGGGCTTCAACTTAAAGGACCTGTGATATACACCATGTATACCAAGTGTATATCACAGGTATATACCTTGCTTAACACACCCCCGCAGTCATAGCGGGCGGTTTTTGAACGCTGAGACTGTCCCTAAAATCTTCAAAAAGGACTGAGGGAAGACCCTTTGTAAAGATGCCTGCAATTTGATATCTTGACAGGACATGACAGACGCGTACCGACCACGAGCAACATTTTCGCGGACAGAGTGAATGTCCATCTCGATATGCTTAGTGTGTTGGTGCTGAACCGGATTACCCGAAAGGTAGATGACACTAATATTATCGCAATAAACCAAGGTTGCTTTCTGAATGGGACAATGAAGCTCCAAAAGCAAATTACGTAACCAATGATTCCGAGACCACATTAGCTACCCCTCGATATTCGGCCTCGGCACTAGATCGGGACAATGTCGACGGACGTTTTGCCGACCATGAGACCAGGTTATTCCCAAGAAACATACAATAGCCAGACGTAGATTGTCTGGTGTCCGGACAGCCACCCCAATCAGCATCCATATACGAGACAAGGGCGGACGTTAAGAAAGGACAGAAATGCAAACCATAGTCAAGTGTACCCTGAATATACCGAATGATGCGCTTGAGTGCATTCATGTGCTCAACTCTGGGATCATGCATAAATAAACACACCGCTGGACCGCATACGTAATATCTGGTCTCGTGAATGTAAGATACTAAAGGGCTCCTGCAAGACTGCGATAGTGGGTTGGGTCCTCGTACGGTGCGTCGGTCGTGGCACTAAGCTTGGGCTTAGTATCAACTGGAGTGGAAGTGGACTTACAGGATGACATCCCAGCCCTCTCAATGATCTCAGCTGCATACTTCCTTTGAGATAAGAACAACCCACATGTATGACGAGTGACAGCAATCCCCAAAAAATAGCTTAAGGGCCATAAGTCTTTCATAGCAAACTCAGAGCTGAGCATATTCATGATAGACTGACGTAAGGCATCGGAAGAGGCAGTCAGAATAATATCATCCACATACAATAGAATATAGGCCAAGGACGAACCACGACGATAGATAAACAATGAATTATATGTCCTGCTGTGAGTGAACCCAACAGTCGAAACATAGTCAGCAAACCGCGTATACTAGGCCCGTGGAGACTGATTAAGCCCATATAAGGACTTTTTCAACAAACAGACATGATGAGGATGTTTGGGATCCCTAAATCCCAAAGGCTGATGCATATAGATTGTTTCCTTGAGATCACTATGTAGGAAATCATTCTTTACATCTAACTGATGAATAGGCCATGCTTTCGAAAGAGCCAAGCTAAGCACAGTGCGAATGGTAGCCGGCTTGACCACCGGACTAAACGTCTCACCACAATCTACCTCAACATGCTGAGTCTTACTATTACCCATAAGCCGCGCCTTATGTCGTGCAAATGAACCATCTGAATTTTCTTTATGAGCAAAAATCCACATAGACCTAATAATATTAATACTGGATTGACGGGGCACCAACTCCCACGTCTTATTATCAATAAGAGCATTATATTCATCGGTCATAGCAATTTTCTTATTTGGGTCATTTAACACAGAAGTACGGGGTAAGGGTGATTTAAGAACATTATAATTTAAATTAAAATATCTCTTTGGTTTAAAAACACCCCGCTGACTACGAGTGACCGATCTATGACTTGAGGAAGAATTGGGCGGATTTTGGAAATTTTCTGGACTCGGGACGGACTAGCCAGCATGCAGTGGGCCTGCTGGCCCAAGACGATAAACAGGAGCAGGAACTGGACCAGTTCCAGAATTGGGCTGGACTGACCCAATCGCTAGAACTGGCCTAGTTGCGATACTGGGACTGGCAGTGGGTGACGGACCAGTGGGCCCGCTGGAGAATTTTGGATGCGTGATACGTCCGAAAAATGGTGAATAATATACGGGGATATACTTTCATCCAAAAAATTATACGAACTAGGCACGAGAGTATTAACTTTAGCAAATGGAAATTGAGATTCATCAAAAATTACATGACGATTAATGATGATTTTATTAGAGGATAAATCAAAGCATTTGTAACCACGATGATTAGACGAAAAACCCAAAAACACACATGGAGTAGACGGGGCCTGAAGTTTGTTAATTGTGGTGGATGGGAATAACATATAACACAAACACCCAAAAACCCGAAGATGTGAATATGAAGGAATTTTATTATATAAAATTTGAAGGGGGAAGAATATGTCAAACCTTTGGAAGGAATTATATTAAGGAGATATGTAGCCATTTGTAGAGCATGATGCCAAAAAGACGGGGGTACGGAAGCATGAATCAATAAAGTTCGGACAATGTTATTTATGGTACGAATTTTGCATTCGGCTTTCCCATTTTGTGAAGACGTATGAGGACAAGAAAAATGAAAATTGATCTCATTATTAGCACAGAATTCCCGAAACACCCCATTGTCATAATCTTTGCCATTATCACACTGAATATTTTTTATTTTCCGTTCAAACTGGGTTCTAATAAATGCTCTAAATTTTAGGAAGACAGAGAAAAGTTGAGATTTCTTCGCTATCGGAAAAGTCCATAAAAATATAGAATAATCATCAAAAAAGAGAACATAATACCGATGACCCAATGAACTAAGAACGGGAGACGTCCATAAGTCGCTATGAATAATATCAAATGGCATTAAAGTATGAGAATTTGAGTCTACAAATGGCAACCTAACAATTTTTCCTAAAGAACAAGACTGACAATTTGGAGTACTACGCGTACCCTTACACGAAATAAAATTATTTTTATCTAATGACGACAAAATAGAAGACCCCGGATGACCAAGACGAGTATGCCACAAGGAAGGAGCAAGGGCTGCAAACGCTGACGGCAAGGCTTGACTCTATGGAGTGAAATCGGGTGTGATAGGATAAAGATCTCCCCTACTATCACACCTCATGAGAGGACTCCCCGTCTTGAAATCCTTCACAGAAAAACCAAAAGGATCAAATTCAACAGAAATGGAATTGTCAGTGGTGAATTTACGGACATACACTAAGTTTTTAATCAATTTGGGGGCATGTAAGGTATTTTTCAAGATAAGGGGTGGATTGGGGGAGGCAAAGTTTTATGACCATAACCCTGAATTGGAATAGAGTTACCATTACCAACAATTATACCATGAGGGTTTCTCAAATTTGAATAAGACGAGAGAGTACCTTGATCGGATGTCATGTGTGTAGTCGCGCCGGTGTCCATGTACCAATTCGGATCCGATTGCGTCAACCCAAGCGTGTGCATTGCGGCCTCAATATCGGTGTGAGTGGGTGTGGGGCCCATTGCGGAGAATGCTTGTATGGGCCAAGGCCCAAGCAGTCCACCCTGCTGCCCCGACCCAGTGCTGAAATGAGACGAATGGGCCTGACTGTTGGGCCTGAATTGGGGCTTTCCAGCCCACTGCCCGTTGGGAGAACTTGGAAAATAGGGGCTGTTGGGCCCCAGCCCCACTGCCATGTGCCCCATGGCTGGGACCAGTAGGGATGTGGCCCACTGTTGACTAGACGGGGCCCACTGCCAGAATGTTGTCCACCGGAACCGCCGCGTTTGCCCCCGCAATTTTTGCCATTATTCTTACGATTATTTTTGTCGCCACCATGAGCACGGTTTTGGCGCGAATTATCAACAAAACCCAAAGAATTTGTGGAGGACGTCATCATGATTACAGGGCTTGCACCGATAGTCGTCTTTTTAGCCAAACCGACTTCTTCCAAAGTAAGCATGGAGCGGGCTTGATAAAAAGCAGGAAGTGGATTGCTTTGACGAAGGAGAGTCCAACGCCATTATAGGCCTTAGAAAGGCCGACAACCAATTGTAGGACCAGGCGATTATTTGTCACAGGGGCGCCAACGTTACGAAGTTGGTCTGCCAACTCCTTGAGTTTCTTGCAATATGCAAACATATTCGGAAAATTCGTCCATGCGAACTTGAGAGAATTCCTGCTCGAGTGTGACAACATGTGAATGTTGGTTATCTTGGAATATGTCACGCAATATATTCCAGGTAGCCATAGCCGTAGTGTCCGGCTCAATGATCGTCTGTAAGAGATCAACTGAAATAGTGGAATAAATCCACTAGAGAACGGTAGCATCAAGAGTAATTCATAACTGAGTATCCTCTGCGGGAATAGGTGCAACAGGAGGAATTATGTGATGGACGACTTGATGGTAGATAGCGTGAATTTTAAACAATTCTGCCCACATCGCATATTGGACGTTTTCCATCTCAAGAACAATAGGGATGTTGTTCTTGATGTTAGAAACTGTGAGGGCAGGATGAAAAGTGTTCTTAGACATAACGAAAGAACAAAGGGAGAGGAGGGAAAATTTGGGAAGAGTAGAGGTAAAAAATATCACGATTCCGGTGAAGGGGATGGAAATCGAGGCTGTTGTGGCCGAGAAGTGGCACAAAAACCGAGAGCAAGGCGGAAGCAAGTTTAGACCTAGTCTCTTGATACCATGAAAGAAATAATCCCCTTGATTATTTTGATTAATTGAAAGAGTATATATACAATTTACATATTTCCATAATAGGAGAATTCTATTCCTATTCTACTCCTAAAACCTTATTCTACGTGGATACTAAATATACAATTAAGGTAAGTATACAAGACTAATTAAGATAACATTTACACTACAATATTACAACCATATACACACATAATATACTGCCCGTGATGGGCCAACCCGAGATGGGCTTCAACCTAAAGGACTCGTGATATACACCATGTATACCAAGTGTATATCACGGGTATATACCTTGCTTAACAGCATCAATTTAATTGCAAGTTGTGCTTGATATTGAAGACCAAGCCAATGAACAGGATCTAGGCCTTGGAGCAGGGTATGTTTTTATTTGTATTCTCACTCTCTGATTTTTTGTTAAAGTATTGGATACTTTATCAAAATTCCTGTCGAATAGAGTCTAAGGTGGCTAAAAACCGGAAGTCATCCTAATCCTTGTGAACTACGCATATATACACCTTTATTTTTTAATCTTTCTCGCCTTCTGTTAGTTGTAGAAATCTGAATAGTGACATAAGACATAAGGGTGCATTTCCTTTCGGGCAAGTTTTTGCAGCTCTAGGATTTATGCCACCGGCCTCTCGTGGTACATTTATCACTGGTATGCTTTTCCCTCTACAGAAGGTTTAATATAGGATAACGAATAATTTAGGTGTTCATTGAATAAATAATCCGTTGGTTAGTTTAGTTTTTAGGTACTATACCAAAATATAAATATAGCCGGGAGCACCTTTTTTAACCAATTCAGTCTGGAATTATACTAGCTAATTCTCTGATATTATTTTCTTATTAATCTATAAAAAACTATTACTTTTAAATGTTTGGAAGAAAAATTAGACTTTTCATTTTATCCTTAATAAGAAGCTTTAATAGTCATGCAAATGTTATAATAAAATTTCAAATCATACATTTCAAAAGTTTATAATCACATAAATATTATAGGAGTAATAATTTATTTAAGATTTTATAAAAATAATAAAAAAATTAAAATCTTCAAATCAAACTATGTCACACAAATGATATGAATGGGATTAATGAAGAGAAAATATGAGTAACCACAACGGAAGCATTGGTGAAGAGAAAGTTAAAAGAAAAAGAAAAACAAAGCCTTGCATCTCTCATAGCTTTCTCTATCAGAATACCTTCATGTCTTCATCAGTCATTTAGTTTCTTACTTTAACCAATAAATTATTTCTCTTGTGAAGTAGGGATCCCCAATTTTTCTTCCAGCACAGAGATAAAGACATGCTTGGCTACTACTTTATAAACACTGTATTTTTCACGTTAATCTTATTTGAGTCGTTTTAGTTGTACTTGTACCCGTTGTCATGTCATTAAAAAAACTCGTAATTTCATTTCTTTTTTGTGTTCTTCGTGAAGATAAATCTTCTTCTATTTTTGTTACAACATGCTAATTGGTTACAGAGCTAATCCTCCACCCTAGTTGTACAAAATTTATTTAAAGTGGATATAGAAAAACAGAACCATGAAGATATATCAATCAATAAGTATTACTAGTTTTTAAGAGATAATTGTCACACACACATCGGAATATCATTTTTTTTGCGAGTTTTCTGTCTGAACTATCAATTACGTTTTTGGCCTGCGGCAAATCTCACTTTCCCGCTCGCAGTATAATAAACCGGTTGCTTGATCCTAACCCTAGCACGAGATTAAGCATTGAGGAATTAACGGAGATTTCGTGGTTCAAGAGATCTGCAATGAAAGCGGAGGAGCTGAATCATCATCAACAACAACAATTTGGACAAGGTATATTTGCAAAGGAGTATAAAAGATCATGTAGATTGAACGCTTTTGATCAAATATCAATGTCGTGTGGGTTGAATTTATCGGGCTTATTCGAAGCGAAATCACATAATAAGAAAGAGCTAAGGTTTACTACAAGTGTTCAAGTAGGAAGTGTTGAAACTTGGAAAAGAGGAAGGATATAGACTTGAGAGAACAAAGGGTGGAGGAATTGGGTTGATAAAAGGGAGAGTGGTATTGTTGGTGGAAATATGGGAAATAGCAGCAAACTTGTGGTTGGTGGAGATTAAGGTTGTCGATGGAGGACAAGAATTTGGTGAAACTCAATGGGAGGTAATCGAAGTTGGGCTGAAAGATATTGTTGTTTCATGGTATAATGATGCTGGCTCTTGAGTTAGTATATGAAATATAGAGAACTTCTAATATATTTCTTTTTGTTTTGTATAATTTTTGTTGGAAATTTGCCTTTGACGGGGAGATGCGTCCACCCATCTTTGATGAATTAAACACTAGTGTTCCGCATGTTGGAGACCTTGTCTCTTCGTACATGCATGATCTACGAAGTGAGTAGATGACCGTAGGGCCAAGAATCGTCAAATTTCATTGAGAAATGAAAGAGATATTGGTCTACGAAGTAAGGTGTTTGAGGCATGGAAATGTGGTGTGGGACAAATCTACCACATCGGTGGGAATAGGAAGAATTTCTCTTTATATATGTCTCAAATTGGTAAAGGGTTTGGGACCCCAAGGGGTATCCCATGTGTTTAAAGGAGGGAAGACCTAGATGTGCTTGGGTTCATGGCTAAGCCCACATGCGCGTCGCCCGCCCGTCCAGTCCGGTCTCGGTCACGGGCTGTGGGGACTTTCTGATATTATCTTTTTGGACCAGAGAACTCTGCCAAATGTATAGTTTGATCCCTGAAGTTTCATATGTACAGTTTGGACCTGAATTCTTTCGTATGTACAGTTTGGTCCCCGAAGTTTCAATATTTACAGTTTGATCCCCAGAGTTTCTGGAAAGTTGATTCTGCCTCGTTGGAACTGTTCTTTGAGGCATTAATCAGCCATTACTTGGCTAATTAACTCCTTCATTAACAGCCCATTACTTGGGCATTTGGGCAGCCTCTTTAAATGCCTTAACATCCATTACTTGGTTGTTTTAATGGCCTCCCTTAATGGCCATTACAGCCTTGTTTTTGGCAGTTGGACAGCCCCTCGTCCATGCTATATATTGAGCAGTTGTTGGCTCAATTCCAGACAACACAACAAGCTGAAAAACAGTCATCAATATAGCACAGAAAACACATGAAAAATAGACTGAAATTCAGCAAAACAGTGGCTGAAAATTCAGCAAAACAATGGTGAAATTCAGTGCAAAACTATGACCGAAATTCAACAAAACAATGGTTGCTCGAAACAGTGACCAAACCCTCACATATACACAAGATATACACAACAGAGACACACTATATACACAGAGACAGAAGAGAAGAGTAGACAAAAACTCTTCCTTCCTATTCCATATCTTCAGCAAGTCGATTCATATTTGTTTTATTCGACAGGCTCAACCTATTGGCTTTGTAGCGTTGAGATTAAAGTGTTGTTTTATCTTGGGAGACTATTGCCCGCTAACGTAAAAGCATATATACGGGGCAATCTTGTCTTAAGGACAGAGTGAAATCACTCGACTCAACACACAACGTTGTAACCATCCAGATTTAGTTGTTTCTTAATTTCAGGATATCAAGATTCAAGACACAACAAACTTGCGGCAGTTCTCAACATTGGCTTTGCAAGGTGATTAAGATTCAAGACACAACACACGTGCGGCAGTTTTGAAGATTGACCATTTATTTATCCTTTCGAACATTTGTAATAGTTATTACTTCCCGTACTGCTCTATAAAGTACAATAGAGAACCAACAATTTAAGACAAGATTGTATTGTATTACTATTAGTGTTCGAAAGATGTCAGTCAAAAGTTGTGTGATCAAATCTGGATATGGCAATGGTTTTCTGGTAGAAGAGAGTGATGATGATGAACGTGTTCATGGTGTCACCGCTACCAAGACTGGTGGGAACAAGCGCTCACGAGAGCCTGAGGATGTCAACTGGGACAAGAGGAGAAGACTGAAGATGTTATTCTATCTTGCTGCAGAAGGCCTATATCTGTCCCAGACAAAAGATTCGAATAATGGTAAGAAGAAATTGGACACTCAGTTTGATGAAGTGACTGAAGTGAGCCATAATCCGAAATTGGGATAAGTAATTTTTCTTACTTGTCAAGAATAAATATTAAATGATGTCTGATTAAAAATGGATTAAAGTAAGGAGGAATATGAAAATAATTTATATTCCTTACGCTTTAAAATCAGAAGTTTAATCTCATCTTCATTTCCGTTTAAAGATTGGATTTTGTAAACAATTTAAAAAGATCCGTTCTTTTAAGTGTAATTATTAAAGTGTGTAAAGTATGTTCGCACATACGAGGGAGAAAGATCCACTGACCGTGCGAAAACTGTTACCACACTTAAGTAAGCGCCAAGAATTATCTGGGCACCAATCTTAACGGAAGGAGTCTAAAAGCTAAAGACGTTGAACCTGTCATACTATTTGGCAGAAGATCCTTCATAGGATGATATTGGACACTCAGTCATACAAAGCCTCCGGGCGACTGGAGTGGGCCAAAATTCCTTTGATATGATGATATTGGACACTCAGTCATACAAAGCCTCCGAGCGACTGGAGTGGGGCCAGAATTCATTTCATAGGAAAAGTAATGGACACCTAATAAGGTAGGCCAGATTTTCCAGGTCTTAAATGATCTGAAGGCCTAAAGAAAGGTAGTGAAGAAATTGGACACTCAGTCTGCCAAAGCAACTGGAGTGGGCCAGAGTATCGCGATCACATATGATCCGGTTACGCCCTAACCACGGGCAAGAGGTTGTTCATGTGAAGCAACGCCACCTCTAAAATCAAAGGGGCTGGAGAGGTTGTCCTCAATAGGACTTCAAGGAATGAGATCACTCTAAAAAGAGGTGATACTTGTTCCTAACTTGGTTTAAGGGACGCTGTTGGTCAAGCTGGTTTGAGACTACTCCAACAGGTCTGTAATAACTAACAATGGTACAGTATGTCTGTAGCCGAATGAATGATATATTTTGTAATCCGTGCATCTATGCCATCATAGATTAAGACATGTTAAATAGCAAGTCATTCAAAAGCTAGCGAAGTTGAGATTGTTGCCTTCTTTCGACATAAACCCTCAAAATGAATGTGAGGTAGGCGAAGAGGCAAAATCACCTTTCCAAATTCCGTCAAGGGAATAGCGAAAGAAGCACCGCTCCTCTAGAACTTAGTCACACCTTTATGGGTGATTTGAAGTTTATACAAAATAGAGGGGGAGACAAGTACGTTGTGATCTTTATTGATGATGGGTACAACGTATGTAATTCTTTGTTTGTTGAAAAGCAAAGATGAAGTTGTTGAAGCGGATAAGCGCTACAAAGCATAAGTTGGAAATCAACTAAGCCTATGGATTGCGAAATTCATAGCAATAGAGGGGGAGAATGTAAAGCATCGTTCGTTAAATGACTGTTCATTTCTCACCTCAGTCCAACGGTATTAGCCAAGCGCAAAGTCATACGCCCAAATTATGTGGGGTGGCTTGGTAAAAGTTGGAATACTGAAACATGTCAAGTTGTACCTAAGACTGTAGATTGCATATCCACTGGATCTGCAAATAACAGTAGTGTTGATCGCATCTTGGCGTCAAAGAATGATGAATTCTTTGAAGATAACTTTCCTTGTAAAGGAAAAAGGAGTAATTGCTCAAGGTTAACAAGAACCCGCGAGGGCCTGACTGTCCGGAACTAGATGTTCTGTATCTACAGGACTCGAAAGTTGCTGACTATCCGGAACTTAATATTCCAGATCTGCAGAACTCAGGGATTCTAGATGTTGAACCAAGACGGAGCAAAGAAGGGACAAAGACTTGCTCCAGTCCTTCTAGCTTGTATGGTTGAGAATGAACCATGGACAATTAACAAATAATTGTCATCTCCAAAAGTACTGCTTTGGAAAGAAGCTACAAAGAGAGAAATAGATTCCCTCATATAGAACCATGCTTGCGTAATTGTTGATCTTCCTCCGGGAAAAGAACCTTTTGGTTGTGAAATAGGATACTCAAAAGTGAGTACAAAATAGATGGATCTACTGACGAGTTCAAAGCCTCGGCTACTTGTACATGTGCTCCCGTGGGAGTTGCTTAACATCATGGGCCATTGCAGTCTTGCGTGGCATGGATGTTGAAACAGCCTTCCCAACCGGAGAGTTGGAAGAAGAGAATCAGAGTTGGTTTGCTGGACTGTTGGGCTTCTTCCTGAACTTTCATTTTGGTCCCTGAAATGTTTACATTTTGGTCCTGAAAGTTTCAGATATAACCAAAACAATGAATCTGACCACAGAAACATTGACTCTAAAATTAGAAAGCCAACAGTTGGAGAATCAACAGTCTGAAAGTAAAAGTCATATTGAAACAAAGTCTCGATATGAAAGATATGGGTATCACCAGATGACATCTTAGGAATTGGATTTCTAAGACATCTAACGGATCGGTCGATAGTTGACAGTCTCGTTGAAGCCACTAATGGATATGAATCATAGAACTGATTGGAATCATGGTGCACCCATAGACAAGGAGCGATATGCACAGGTCATGTGTAGTTCAATGTATTGTACACACTACAACGGACCTGGTATCGGCCTACAAACAAATCAGTTGAACTAAGGTTCACTGATGATCTTAATACATGATCAATAGAAGGCGTTAAGTCAGATATGACGATATCTGAATTATTCGCTTATCTACGGGTTATAGTATTCGGATGTCCAAAGTGGTTCCGGGAGAACACGGTGATGCAAAGCGGACATCGATCGAAGAACACCAAAGCCACAAGTAATGTGTATGGTGGGTCTTGAAAAATCCTCTAAGCAAACTTGCATCGATCGATTCATGATGGTATCGGAGTTTATCGCTTTATACAAAGCATGAAAGAAGATGAGTAACTTCACGACTCATTAGAGGACATCCTTTATTGGGAGAAACCCGTGCCTTCAACAGTTATACATTGTGGCTAGCCGGTCGGCTTCAGGAAGGACACGGATGACGGCGTCTGGACATATCTGTCAGGATCTATCGGATACATAAGACCGTATGGCAGTTGATCATCACGGGTGTCACTACCTTATTTACTAACTAAGGGATTACCCGAAGATCAAGTGTTCTGCCTGTCTAGGGGAATGGGCTGAAAACCCAAACAATACGAACCTTTGCGGTGGAAACCCAACCATACTGATTGGAGATCCCAAGAATTTGGTTCAATGGGAAAACTAAGCGGCAAAAGGTTCAGTTGAGCGCTTCGGTGGAAGCAAGAAGCACTTCAGATGATGATTTCTGTATGGAAACATGAATCCAAAGTTGTTCCCGCGATAGACATTAAAGTGCTACCTGCATGGTGGGTAAAGGTTAAGCTTCCAAACCTTTAACGATCCTCAAATGGTTGAGGTTAAGGTTGGGAAAACTTTTAATGATTCCTAACACTTGTGAAGTGGGGTATAGCAGAATACCTTGTAGGAGATCACCTATTTAAGTGCGAGGATGACCGTCTCAAATGAACGCACTTAAGAATCCAAGTGTGTCTAAGGCCACAACGGACAAAAATGTAAGAATGAAAACGAATAAGAAGAGTTATTGTGTTGTTATCATTGTCTTGGCTTATACTAAACACTGACGGTTCAAGACATCACGTTCACCGCGCAGTAAGTAAGTCCGATGGTTTCAGCTAGGGAAGGTTCAAAGCGAAAGCTACCTCTCCTGATGCAATATCTTTTCGCTGAAAGATTGCTGAAATGTAGGCACCTTGTGTGTGCGCCACAATCTCTCTTTCATAGAGGGGATTGTTGGAAATTTGCCTTTGGCGGGGAGATGCGTCCACCCATCTTTGATGAATTAAACACTAGTGTTCCGCATGTTGGAGACCTTGTCTCTTCGCACATGCATGATCTACGGAGTGAGTAGATGACCGTAGGGCCAAGAATCGTCAAATTTCATTGAGAAATGAAAGATATATTGGTCTACGAAGTAAGGTGTTTGAGGCATGGAAATGTGTGTGGGACAAATCTACCACATCGGCGGGAATAGGAAGAATTTCTCTCTATATATGTCTCAAATTGGTAAAGGGTTTGGGACCCCAAGGGGTATCCCATGTGTTTAAAGGAGGGAAGACGTAGATGTGCTTGGGTTCATGGCTAAGCCCACACGCGCGCCGTCGCCGCCCGCCCGTCCGGTCTCAGGCTCGGGTTTCGGGTTTCGGGTCGTGGGCTGTGGGCTGTGGGGACTTTCTGATATTATCTTTTTGGACCAGAGAACTCTGCCAAATGTACAGTTTGATTAACTCCTCCATTAACAGCCCATTACTTGGGCATTTGGGCAGCCTCTTTCAATGGCCTTAACAGCCATTACCTGGCTGTTTTAATGGCCTCCCTTAATGGCCATTACAGCCTTATTTTTTGCAGTTGGACAAGCCCCTCTTCCATGCTATATATTGAGCAGTTGTTGACTCAATTCTGGACAACACAACAGGCTGAAAAACAGTCAGCAATATAGCATAGAAAACACACGAAAAATAGACTGAAATTCAGCAAAACAATGACCAAACCCTCACATATACACAAGATATACAAAACAGAGACACACTATATACACAGAGACAAAAGAGAAAAGTAGACAGAAACTCTTCCTTCCTATTCCATATCTTCAGCAAGTCGATTCATATTTGTTTTATTCGACAGGCTCAACCTATTGGCTTTGTAGCGTTGAGATTAAAGTGTTGTTTTATCTTGGGAGACTATTGCCCGCTAACGTAAAAGCATATATACGGGGCAATCTTGTCTTAAGAACAGAGTGAAATCACTCGACTCAACACACAACGTTGTAACCATCTAGATTTAGTTGTTTCTTGATTTCAAGATATCAAGATATCAAGATTCAAGACACAACAAACTTGCGACAGTTCTCAACATTGGCTTTGCAAGGTGATTAAGATTCAAGACACAACACACATGCGGCAGTTTTGAAGATTGACCATTTATTTATCTTTTCGAACATTTGAAATAGTTATTACTTCATGTACTGCTCTATAAAGTACAATAGAGAACCAACAATTTTTTGTCTCAAATGAATTTAAATGAGAAATATGATTTGTAAAGATTCATGTAATTGATTCTAATTTATTTGAGATTGAAGCTTAATTATAGTTATTTTTATATATGTAAATTATATATAATGCTAGTTTGTAATAAGGAGCTAGCATCTAATATTGCAGCTCCCATTCGTAAAGAAAGAAAATTGAACGAAGTCAATAATGATTTCTTTGTCTTGTATTCATACAAGAATAGGTGAACTAAAGCGTGTAAGTTGTAACAATCACTACAAGAAAGTGGATATCTTATTAAGCATTTTAAATGTAATAATATAGTCTCATTTTCTCTTCATATTTCTCACAAATCTTTCTACCGTCTCTCTAATCTCTCAATTTATCTTTTTACAAGTCTACATTGTCTACTAAATATTCAATTTTATTTATTCATTTGGGAGTGAAGTTGGCAACTAGCTTGAGGATCTTCCATCGAGCAAAGTTTCAATTTTCAACCTCTCGATTACACGTCGACGTTACGTCGGTGTTTGGTACATTCGTTCCTTCATTAAATTATTATTGTCTGTTTATTTTATTTAGTGCACTTAATTTCAATTACTTTAATTATTTATTAGTATACTTACGGGTAGGGGTCATGCTTATTCTAGTAGGGGCAACAAGGGCAAGAATCCTATTTCTAGACAGAATCATATTCCTACACAGGATGATTTTGTTGATACTGAACATTTTCCTACAATACCATTAGATTTAGACGAGGAGCTATTTTCTGGAACTTAAGAAAACTTTAATTTAGACGATGATCTAGATGATACACACACTAATGTAGATGACAACACACTCACTAGTGCACCTTCAACTGAATGCCTCATATTCCCCTTAGTATGAGACGAGGTCCAGCAAAACGACCATTAAAATAAGATGCATGTACATTTTTTTATAGGGACGTAGAGAATCAAGTAGCTAGAGACACGTAGCAAGGGCTCATCTAGCTAGGTATGCCCTAATACGAGGCTTCAAAACCGGGTGCGCAAACTCCCACTCCATCGGGACAAAGTTCACATACTGTCCCGGACCAAGTACATGGTCAAATTAACCCCATGACGGAGGGAATTATAGGCCCTAATTATAATAAACATAGAGATGGGGAAACAATAACAAAATTAGTTGCTGTGGAGGGTTTGCCTTTTTCATTTTCTTCATCTCCTGGTTTTATTCATTACATTAGAGAAATGTATAATCCTGCTTTTAACGGTTTTCCTAGATCAACTGTTAAGATAGATGTATTTAAATTTGCACATGAATATCAACAGTATTTACGTTATTCATTATATCATTTTAATGGCAAAGTGGCTATCACTTCTGATATATGTCGTACTACTAACGACCATGATTATTTAACGGTAACCTGTCATTGGATAGATTATAAATGGTCTATGCAAAAACGTATCTTAGCGTATAGATATATAGATGATAAGCACACTGGTACTTTTATTGTAGAAATATTTATCAAATGTGCGATTATTACAGAATAACTGATAAAATTATGACTATTACATTAGATAACGCTTCTTCTAACAATTACGCTATTAGAATTTAAAAAAAATAGTTTAACTCCATCTTTTCCAGATCATTTTCATATAAAATGTGTGTGCCATATATATAACTTGGTTGTAAATGATGGTCTATCACTTTTTGAAGACATTCTTAGTAAAATACAATTTGCTATAAACTTTATTTTTAAAAATAATAGAATACAACGAAAAAAAGAATATAAAAAAACTTGTCACGATTGCCAACTACCTTATAGAAAAATTTCAGAAGAAGTACGACTAGGTGGAATTCTTTATACGAGCAACTACTTGTTGCTTATGACTATAGAAAATCTATAACTTTATTTTTTAACTCTCATAATCAAAATCCAACTGATATGGTTGTAGATAACGATTGGGGAAAAATTTATGAACTTATTGTATTTCTAGACAAATTTTTTCAAGTAACAAAAAAAGATTTCCGGTATATATTATCCTACTAATTCAACTATGTTGTTTTATATAACTCTAATATTTTTACTGCTTAATGAATATATGGATAAACCAACTTATAAGCCAGTTGTTAAAAAATATTTATCAAAATAAAAAAATATTTTATTCCTATTTCCACTATTTATATTATTGGTGATGTATTAAATCCGACTATTAAAATAGACGGTACTAAATCACTTATTGAAACTATTTACTATTGTATAGCAGTACGACTACCTCCAAGTCCCAAAAATCCAAATCACCCACCACCTATTGAACAAACTAAAGAAGAAGTGTTGTCTAGCGTAGAAGACGAATGCAAAAAAGTATATAGGTTTTACCAACAAGAAAGTGCTAGTAACCTACCGGCTTCCATACCATCTTTTTCTTCTTCAACACAACCTCACAAAAGACATGTTGTTTCTGCGGCTAGTATTGAAAGCCTCAGAAATAGAATGTGCGGCCGTAACACTATTAACCAAATTAGCGAGTTTGATATTTTTGTTTTGCAGGGTTCTGTACCGTACCAAGCAGTACTCAATGAAGAAGGACGTGAAGACTTGCTGAAATACTGGAGGGGGAATGAGAAGACCTTTCTGACACTTTCAATGATGGCCCGAGATGTTTGAACATTCAAGCGTCATCAACGGCGTCTGAAAGCGCTTTTTCTGCCGGTAGATATCAAATAGGAGAGCACAAACACTCATTAGTCGGAGACAACTTGGAGATTGCAGTATTATTTAGAGATTGGATATGAGCGGAGCGGAGAAGGTGCGGTCACCGAAGATCAACGAAGAAGAAAACGAAAACTACAACGAAATCTTATCCGAAGGTGGTGGAAGCGACGTGGAGCAATTTGACCAACAAATATCAATTCCAACCGAAGAACCACAGGAAATTATCAAGAAACTAGAACAAGTTTTTTTCAAAATATAATTTTTAATTGCAATTTTACTATGTAATTTGCAACTTTTGAACAACACCACAAAGTTGCAATTTTGACAATTGTATTTGTATTACAAAAAAATCATATGTCTATTAAATAATATAAGAGGCACAAAAACAGCCTTGAGATGTTTTTATTACACTATCTTGTTCAATTATTGAGTTGTTTATATATGTTATTTTTTAAATTAAGTGCACCAAAAAAAAAAACACGACCCGATCCCGTCCCGACCCGATTTCGACGGGATCGTGATCGGGACGGGACTTCGGCGAATCCCGCATGTCCCACCCCGACCCGATCCCACCCCTTTTCCCCGTTCCGTCCCGCCCTGACCCGATCCCATCAAACTCGCCCCGACCGTCCCGAATCCGGCCCACTGGCCACCCCTACTTGTAGTAGGAGTACTTTCTTAAACCACACACCAACATATGAAGTTTTCAAAGACCTAAATAAAAAAGAACATTTGAATTTTATGATCTTAAATTAAACATATGTATAGTGTATCAAAATATTTTCTAATGTTGTTTAAACATGTAATTTAGGATGTTGAAATTAAAAAGTTGTCAAATTAGGAAAGAGATAATTTTTTTAAATAAACTAAAAAGAAAAGTAAGACCCCACGTTGTAAGATTTCACTGGATATATTGTTGTTGTTGTTGTATACCGAGAAACTTCCTTATGTGCCTCAGTCTACCGATATTAGTTGTGTGAGATACCTTTTTGTTTCACAAAAATCCGGACTCAAATCTTACTCTTTTGGATTCGTAAATTTTGAGTCCACATTGTTGTGAGATACTCCCTCCGTTTTAAATTACTTGTCACTTTTGTTGGTTTACACATCCCTTAAGAAATTTAATTATGAGGGTATTTGATCTATTTTACCCTTATTTATGTCTAAGTTATAAACTCTCAATTAAATATTTACTCTATTATATGTTATTTTCATTAATGATAAATGATAAAATAGAAAAAATAATAATTAATTATATATTAATTTTCTAAATGATAAATAATTTGAAATAATTATTTTTAATATTCACTATATATAATTTGAAACGGAGGGAATAAGTCACACAATTAATGTTTATGTGAGGCACATAATATTTTTTTTCTTAATATAAAGTCAGACTATCATAAAAGTACTTTGACTACTCCTCCTTTCTCCTTCAGTGCACGTGCATACTGCACACAAGAAGAGTCTGATATTAAATGTACAACCTAGGATTCAAATAACAAATGTGAAAAAACATTTTGTGCATAATAATACTAATATACTATGGTCCTGCTAGACCACATCGAGCTAAAAATGGCTTATAAACATCTTACTTATACCCAGCTTTTATTACACTTAGAGCTTGTTTGGTATTAGTGATAAAGAATAATTAATTTCAAAATTAAATTTGAAATGTGTTTATTCCATGTTTGATTGGAATAAAATTATAATATAACTAATTTTGAAATTAATTATTCTGAAATTGTAGTATTATTTTATCCATGTGAGAGGATAGAATAACTAATTTCAGGATAACTTAACTCATGATTAATTATTATGGGATAACTTGTTTCCAATCAAATGACCCTTATTATTTATACCTCTTTTTTATATTTATCGTTATTAGTGTGACCCCTATTTTTCTTAGTTGAGCCTAGGGGTGGCCAGTGGGCCGGGTCGGCCCGGTCCCGCCCGAACCCAAGTAGTTAAAAAAAATCGGTATTGAAACTCGAACCGGGACGGAACAATGTCTAGTCCCGGCCCACCCCAGTCCCGCCTGTCCCGACCCGATCCCGTCCGAAATCCCCCTTTTACAAAAATGGTCGTTGCACCAACGGTCATTTTACATTTTGGCCGTTGTGCAACGACCATTTTTGGCCTCCCCCAATCCGCCTACCCCCTTAATATTTATTTTTAACTCATAAGTTATTATATTTACACTTTAACTCAATTTTTCAACTATAAATACCTCATTTTCTCTTCATCTTTCTCACAAATCTTCCTACAATCTCTCTAATCTCTCAATCTACAAGTCTACATTGTCTACTAAATATTCAATTTTATTTATTCATTTGGGAATTGGGAGTGAAGTTGGCAACTAGCTTGAAGATCTTCCATCGAGCAAAGTTTCAATTTTCAACCTCTCGATTACACGTCGACGTTACGTCGGCGTTTGCTACATTTGTTCCTTCATTAAATTATTATTATTATCTGTTTATTTTATTTAGCGCACTTAATTTCAATTACTTTAATTATTTATTAGTATAACTATAAATTTATAATGGAAGGATTTAAACATATTCTTACGGGTAGGGGTCATACTAGAAGTAGGGGCAACAAGGGCAAAAGTCATATTTCTAGACAGAATCCTATTCCTACACAGGATGATTTTGTTGATACTGAACATTTTCCTACAATACCATTATATTTAGACGATGAGCTATTTTTTTAAACTCAAGAAGACTTTAATTTAAACGATAATCTAGATGATACACCCACTAATGTTGATAATAACACACCCACTAATGTTGATGACAACACACCCACTAGTGCACCTTCAACTGAAATGTCTCCTATTCCCCCTAGTATGAGACGAGGTCCAGCAAAACGATCATTAAAATCAGATGCATGGATATTTTTTTATAGGGACGTAGAGAATCAAGTAGCTAGAAGTAAAATTTGTAAAGATGTTTTAAAATTTAAAACTGAAAAAGGTCACGGTGGGACGGGGGGTTTAATGAGACACGTAGTAAGGGCTCATCCAGCTAGGTATGCCCAATACGAGGCTTCAAAATCGGGTGCGCAAACGCCCGCTCCATCGGGATAAGGTTCACATACTGATACTGTCCCGGATCAAGTACATGGTCAAATTAACCCTATGACGTGCGGAATTGTAGGCCCTAAATACAATAAATATAGAGATAGGGAAGCAATAGCAAAATTAGTTGCTGTGGAGGGTTTGCCTTTTTCATTTCCTTCATCTCCCGGTTTTATTTATTACATTAGAGATTTGTATAATCCTGCTTTTAACGGCTTTCCTAGATCAACTGTTAAGAGAGATGTATTTAAATTTGCACATGAATATCAACAGTATTTACGTTATTCATTATATCATTTTAATGGAAAAGTAGTTATCACTTCTGATATAGGCCGTAGTACTAACGTCCATGATTATTTAACTGTAACTTGTCATTGGATAGATTATAAATGGTCTATGCAAAAACGTATCTTAGCGTATATATATATATAGATGATAGGCACACTGGTACTTTTATTGCAGAAAATATTTATCAAGTGTGTGATTATTACGGAATAACTGATAAAATTATGATTATTACATTAGATAACGCTTCTTCTAACAATTACGCTATTACAATTTTAAAAAATAGTTTAACTCTATCATTTTCATATAAAATGTGCATGCCATATATATAACTTAATTGTAAAGGATGGTCTATCACTTTTTGAAGACATTCTTAGTAAAATACAATTTACTATAAACTTTATTTTTAAAAATAATAGAATACAACGAAGAAAATAATATAAAAAAACTTGTCACGATTGCCAACTACCTTATAGAAAAAATTCAGAAGAAGTACCCACTAGGTGGAATTCTTTATACGAGCAACTACTTGTTGCTTATGACTATAGAAAACCTATAACTTTATTTTTTAACTCTTATAATCAAAATCCAGCTGATATGGTTGTAGATAGCGATTGGGTAAAAATTTCCGAACTTATTGTATTTTTAGAGAAATTTTTTCAAGCAACAAAAGAATTTTCCGGTATATATTATCGTACTATTTCAACTATGTTATTTTATATAGCTCTAATATTTTTATTACTTAGTGAATATATGGAAAAACCAGCTTATATGACAGCTATTAAAAAAATGTTTATCTAAATAAAAAAATATTTTATTCATATTCCCACTATTTTATATTATTGGTGATGTATTAAATTCGACTATTAAAATAGACGATACAAAATCACTTATTGAAACTATTTACGATTGTATAGAAGTACTACCACCTCCAAGTCCCAAAAATCCAAATCATCCACCACCTATTGAACAAACTAAAGAAGAAGTGTTGTCTAGCGTAGAAGACCAA
This sequence comes from Anisodus tanguticus, assembly GCA_034509755.1. NCBI lineage: Eukaryota > Viridiplantae > Streptophyta > Magnoliopsida > Solanales > Solanaceae > Anisodus > Anisodus tanguticus. The sequence goes on along the minus strand of CM067551.1, from coordinate 17,161,966 downwards.
TGCAAAAAAATATATAGGTTTTACCAACAAGAAAGTGCTAGTAACCTACCGGCTTCCATACCATCTTCTTCTTCTTCAACACAACCTCACAAAAGATATGTTGTTTATGCGGCTAGTATTGAAAGCCTCAGAAATAGAATGTGCTGCCGTACCGCTACTAACCAAATTAGCGAGTTCGATATTTTTGTTTTGCAGGGTTCTGTACCGTACCAAGCAGTTCTCAATGAAGAAGGACGTGAAGACTTGCTGAAATACTGGAGGGGGAATGAGAAGACCTTTCCGACACTTTCAATAATGGCCCGAGATGTTTTGAACATTCAAGCGTCATAAACTGCGTCTGAAAGCGCTTTTTCTGCCGGCAGATATCAAATAGGAGACCACAGACACTCATTAGCCGGAGACAGCTTGGAGATTGTAGTATTATTTAGAGATTGGATACGAGCGGAGCGGATAAGGTGCGATCAACCAGAGATCAACGAATAAAAAGACGAAAACTAAAACGAAATCTTATCCGAAGGTGGTGGAAGCGACGTGGATCAATTTGACCAACAAATACCAATTCCAACCGAAGAACCACAGGAAGTTATCAAGAAACTAGAACAAGTTTTTTTTCAGAATGTAATTTTTTTAATTGCAATTTTATAATGTAATTTGCAACTTTTGGACAACACCACAAAGTTGTAATTTTGATAATTGTATTTGTATTACAAAAAAATCATATGTCTATTAAATAATATAAGAGACACAAAAACAGTCTTGAGATGTTTTTATTAAACTATCTTGTCTTGTTTAATTATTGAGTTTTTTTATACATATGTTATTAAAAAAAAAAAATTGGAAAAACCGCCTGGATCTCGATCCCGCCCCCGCCCCGACCCGATTCCGACGGGATCGGGACGAGACTTCGGCAAATCCCGTCAAACCCGATCCCGCCTGACCAGTCAGCCCCGATCCCGCCCCTTCACCCGTCCCGCCCCGACCCAGCCAAATCCGGCCGCCCTTTGACTATCTCGAGGCTCGGTAAATATAATTTCAATGGCTTGTTCCAAGTTAACTGTACTTATTATAATATAATTAACCAATGCCATTTGAGTGGCTCAATATAGTACAAAAAATTCAACATTACAAGGTATTAATATTCAACCCATCATAACTTAAAGTGCATATTCAACCAACAAAAATTAAACCTACCCATTTTACCTACTTACACAAAATAACTAAAAGCAATTAATAATACAATCAAATATTTTACAGTAAACAAGATACACATATACAAATTAAACTAAACAGTCCTCATTGGTTCCACTATGTACGTTAAATAATCACATTCAATAAATTAACCAATATATATTAGTTTGTCCCAAAATATAGACATTCAAACACATGCATTTCACTTCCTCGACTTCAAATAACCCTTCTCCAAAACTCAACAAGGCCATTTCACATCCACCTCTCATAGTCCAAAATAATCAGAAAAAACCTATTTTCTTCCTCTAATGTTCAAAATAATAAAAAACTTAATTTTTTAAATTTGAAGTATCAATTATCTGAGAATTATAATGCAAGAACAAGTACAAATCGTGATGATGTTGGATCTTGAGCTACAAGCGACTGACGAGTGAGGAAAGTTCTCCGATGAAAGCAAAGAAAAAACCGATCAGAGATGATATCTCTTCGGGGGCAGTTGAAAGCCCCGTGAAAATTAGTCAATGAGCTTTAATATTACCAAACTCCATTTAATGAGTTCTTAAACATTGTACAAAATATTATTTCTAATTTTTCACAGGAGGTAAAAGTCCGGGTGGATAGATTTAATTAAAAAAAAAAAAAAGCAAGCTGAGTAGAGTAGAGTACGTGAATGCAATTTCATTAAGTTTGAGGGCCACTTTAGCATTTACCTGTATTCACATGGATATATATACGCGCAGAGAGAGAGAGAGAGAGAGAGAGAGGGGAGAAGTATGGAAGCTCCGAAGTTATTGCTGTTGATTTTGCTGATTCGTTGCGACTTGTTTATAGGCAAATCCCTCGGAGATGGCGTCACTCCTCAAGAAGCCAAAGAGCTTAGAGACGAGGTTACCTTCTCCTTATCAATACGCAGATCGACAAATTTTTCCATTTTTGGACTTTTTAAATGTAGTTGTGTAAAGTGTTGTTGGATAGGTAGGATGCTGTTACTTCAATTATTTGATGTATCAAGTGGCTTTTTTTGTTGATTTCTGTATAAGATTATTGCTTTGAGGATCAATTTGACAGCTCTTTAATAGGAAGTTTAAAGTTGAAATAATGGAGAATATATTATGGTTCATAATGTTGCAGTTGGGGGAGGGCGGAGCAGATGTCAATTTAAAAGAAAAATGCATTCTTTATAATGAGAAGACTTCCAATTTGCTTTATTTCTTTCTAAATTGAGTTGTGTAAAGTGTTGTTGATTGATACGATGGACATTAATTCAATTATTTGATGTAACAAGTGACTTGTTTGTTGATTTCTGCATAAATTTATTGTTTTGAGAATCAATTGAGAGCTCTACGATAGGAACTTTAAAGTTGAAATAATGGAGAATATGTTATGGTTAACAATATTGCAATTGGGGGAGCCGATGCCAATTTGAAAGAAAAATGTATTTTTTATAATGAGAAACTTGTATTTTGTCGGAATGTTTACAGGAGAGATCAAAGCATTTGAACACATGAAATGAATAAGTATTAAGAGCTAGGAATAGACAGTAGCATGGTTATTGATGTTGAAGGTTCTAACATCGAACATATTAATCTATTTTCTTGTTTGAAAATCAAAACATTTAGTACCCTTTTTGTAAAAGGAGAAGAAGCACTTCTTGTTCGTTCTTCAGCCTCACATTCTTATATTGCTTTTAGTAGTAATCCGGCCTTGATATCCTAGATTGGTAGTAGGTGGTTAAGGAAAAAAAGTGACCTAAAGTTGAGCAGATAATATCTTGTTCATTTTCTTCTGTTTTGCCTTTCCTTCTGATTTCGAAATTTCTAACGTGATAAAAAAATAGTGATATTTTCATTCCTTTTTTAGGTGCGTGAGATGTTCTACCATGCATTTAACGGATACATGGACCATGCTTTTCCACGTGATGAGTTAAGGCCTTTATCTTGTGGAGGAGAAGACACACTTGGTGGCTATGCCTTAACATTGGTAAGAAGACATCTTTTTTTGCTGGACTACTAATTTTTCCTGGTACACATATAGTTAATGTTCGGATCATGTGCAATTTTACAGATTGACTCATTGGACACCTTGGCTTTGCTTGGTGACAAAGAGCGCTTTACTGTCTCTGTTGAATGGATTGGTAAAAATCTTCGGTTTGATATTGTGAGTATGGAATTTGAATAAAAGCATAATGAACTTACGAGCGACTGATTTTACTCTTTAATGGACATTGCCTTGTGAATTTTAGATCATTAACTTGTTGAAGTTGGATGAAGCGGAGTATTGGGATAACTGGTAAAGTTGCTGCCATGTGACCAAGAGGTCATGGGTTCAAGCCGTGGAAACAGTCTCTTGCAGAAATGTGAGGTAAAGCTGCGTACAATAGACCCTTGTGGTCCGGCCCTTCCCCGGACCCCGCACATAGTGGGAGCTTAGTGCACCGGGCTGCCCTTTTTTTAACTTGTTGAAGTTGGATGTAGAAGCACTTATCTGACTTCTTTAAGGTTTTTTTTCCCATTAACTTCTTTTGAGTGCCATGGAAAGGTGGTCTCCAATGCGACCATAATCATTCCTGTCTGTTGTTGGGTAATCAGATACTTTTTAGTGATGCTTCTAATGTTGAATATACAAGCTCTCATGTGTGGGCCTCGTGTTCAACTTGTATGATAAAATCGAATTTATGAACCATCAAGTAATTTGACGAGGTTAAACTTCTGTTGTATTCCCTATGTTTGATGCTTTTGTCAATTCAGAAAATAACTGACTTGTGTAAATTTAAGTTATTACTAAATTAGGAAAACTAAACAAGTCATTTTACCTGTAAAGATTTTGTTATTTTTAATCTTACTTCATCAAAATAAAAATATATAGTTATTTTTATCATTTGCTGACTTTATATTGTAAGCTTAGAGTTTGCTGCTTGCTATTTACAGCTCTTTCACATAGAAGCAGCCTCTTTCACATACCTCATATCTCATTCTGGAATTTATCTTTTTTGATGAAGTGAGTTGTTATATTGAAAATCCATCAAGAAGATGCATAAAGCTTTACAAAGAAAAGGTTAAAAACTCCAGACACTGCAAAAGCCTAGTAAGAGCTGGGAGTTTAAAACCATGAGCAAAAAACTCAAGGCTGCTAAGCCACTGAGAGGGAGCCAATGAAATCTAAGAGGGGGATAACATCATTCACAGGGGATAGATTGCTCCCACTAAAAAGTTTAACTAAACACTTTGATTTTAGAGAACAGTTAGGAGGTGAAGTCCCATTAAAGCATCTGCTCTTCCTCTCTGTCCATAAACACCAAAAAATACATGCACGAATCATTTGGCAGATCTTCTTGATGGTTTTGTCTACTTTCCATAAGCTCCAACTTTCAACTGCTTCTTTTAAGCTATATGGGATTGTCCAACTGATTAAAAAAATTGTTGTAAACATGTACCAGAGATCTGCTGCAACAGGGCTGTGCAAAAAAAGATGGTTAACTGACTCTGAATCTTTATGGCACATATAGCGTCTGTTCACCAAATGAATCTTCTTCTTTTTCAAATTATCCAGAGTTAGTATGGCATTTTTGAGGGGTGTCACATTCATCCTTTTATAACCTGCCTTCAATGAGAACACTCCTTTGCTTGATGATCCCCATTTCAGGCTATCTGATGTTTGTGATTTCACTGGAAAACCTTCCAAAGATTTAAACAGGTCAAAGATCTCTCCCAGTTCCCAATCCTGCAAATTTCCATCCCTGCTGCAAGTAACTGTAGAGTCTGGTTTTGTTGCTATTAGGAAGAGTCTAGGATGAGAGTCTTTCAGGGGAATATTAAGCAACCACCTATCTTTCCAAAACTTTACAGTGGTGCTATTTCCAATCCTAAAGGCTTCCTGAAAGAAGTCATCCTTCAGATTAATAATATACTTCCAGGGACCAACATCATGAGGGGCTGTATTCTTGGTTCACCAGTTGTCAATTTTCCCATACTTTGCATTTACCACTTCTTTCCATAGGCTAGGTGTCTCCTGGCCGTACCTCCACCCTCATTCTGGAATTTCCATTAGAAACTGGCCTCAATGTTTGATATCTGTTGCCTATTGTTGTGTTTTAGGAAAGACATCTATTAGAAAAATGGTAAAAATGTGATAATTGTTCACTTTTATGGATTCAGAATTTAGTCTGCCCACTTCTCTTGCTGCAGATTTAGGTTATGTTTGATAAAAGTGAAAGCTAAATACACAAAAATCTGAAATCTCAAATTTGAGTTGTTGAGCTGTAAGAGTTAAAAGGTTGTGTTGTGTGAATCCCTATATTTCACAGTAAAAGGTGTCAATTTGACATGAAATTAAGGTGCAAAATATGAGTATTTCTTACCTATCTAACATGTTTACAACTGTTTAGATTTAACAAACTTGTTTCAGTTGTATTTTTAACTGCCAACTATTAAATGGCAATCAAAATTAAATCTTTATGCAAGAGGCAGAAGTGATGTAGAATGCTCAACTAGGAATCACATTTTGGGTTCCATGTGACTGTTCATAGTTTTGAGTGGTTAGTGAACTTTTACTTGAAATAGTATAGCATTTAGTAGGAATTGTTATTGCATTATCGAAATGTTTGATGACTAGTTTACTTAATATGGTTTACCCAGAATATTTTTAATCTATAGGTACATTGTAATTTTTACTGTTGAATTAGGTGAGCAAACGGCCCTTTGTCCACCTTGACATACTTTGCTTTGTATCTTCCTGAAGAGGGTTTAGCTTGGAGTATCAATACTTCTAACAAGAATCTAAGTTCTTAAGATATGAGCGAGAAAAAACTTTGTTCATATACTCTGCTTTATACCTTCCTGAACAGGTTTTACCTTGTGTTAGTACTTCTAACAAGCATCTGAATTCTTAAGATAAGAGCAAAAAGGAAGTTCTGTCCATTCGATGTAATTTACTGATTTTGAAGGTTTATGTTTGAGTTTCAGCTTTCGCCTGGCCTTTGTGAAATTATTTTCCATTTCCATTTCTGCCACAACTTTCTGAGGACTAATATCTTGTACACTATTTTCTGAGTTTATGAAATTACTATGTATTTGCAGAACAAAACAGTATCTATATTTGAGACTACAATTCGTGTCCTTGGAGGTTTAATTTCAGCTCATCTCATTGCAAGTGACCAGAACACGGTATAATATTCATATCTATGTTTTCCTCTTTTAAAAAGTATTATTTTCTGAAACAACAGACTATGTCTTCTGTATATTAACTTTAGCCAAGTGGAATACTCTAAGCTACTTTCTCCAAAAAAATTTAATCAGATCCTTTCTAGAACTGCAGGGCATGAGGATTCCCTCTTATGATGATGAATTGCTTCACTTGGCCGAGGACTTGGCACGGAGAATGTTGCCAGCATTTGATACTCCTACAGGTATCCCTCGTGGAATTGGGTTTTGGTGATAATTGATGTCAGTCAGCTAGAATCAATCTTGTCAAGAATGTTGTGTAATTATCATAAATAAGTTGTACATCAACTAGGGAGATTATTTTTCTTGTAAATGTGTAACTATGATTTTGTTCATATTTTAGATAGGTGTATATTAATATTACTATGTAAACACCCAATAGCCGCTCTCTGTCAATATTCTCCCGTGTTCTTTATTTCTCACATGGTGTCAGAATCAGTCCCGTACTTGTTTTGCTTTTCAATGCTGGACCTCCTTTTTATGTTATTCATGCTTCCGATGTCAAATCCTGGGCATGCGCCGGTGGTTAGAGTATTCAACATTAGTTGAATAGATTGCTGTCTCCATTAATTAGATATTATAGCTTGAGGTGCTTGATAAAGATCATAGGCTTGTCCATCTCATGATAATTGGTGTTAGATCATGAGGCTTATCCAACTCATGACAATCTCCAGTCACAACACCAAAGTTGATCTATGTGTAGAGTTTTCTGTTACTTGGTTTGTAGGATATTTTATGATCCAAGCAAGTATTTTATGATAAAAGCTTTGAAGTGTGAATTTGAATCTAACACTTTCCTGTCCTAGTAACTAGATCTTTCCTATCTTACATTCTGAATTACTTTTGCTGCAGGAGTTCCATTTGGATCAGTAAATTTGTTGCATGGAGTCGATGAACATGAAAGCAAGGCATATCCTCTTTGTATTCTCCTTTTCCTCTTTGCCGTGCTATATAGGACTTCTGTCTATACTGGTATTATGTTTAGTCTGGCAGTGGTTGAGATGGTGCATACATTCTTACTCAAGTTTACTTCAGATTAACTTATCAGGAAAAGGAATCTGCTTCTATCCTGGTTCTACATGAACATGCGTGCCTTTTCTTTCTAGCCTGGTGGATTTGTTATTTTGTTCTATGCATAGTTGTAAATCTAATTCACAATCTTTGAAGACGGAAACATCTTGTGCAGCATTGTGCTGCCCTATCCCTTCCAAAAAAGCAGAAGAGAACTCAACAGAATCTCTTGAGATAGAAAACTTTTAATCTCATCTAATAGACATGAATGGGGCTAGAGAAACTGGCCAGATTGCTATTTTTGAACTAAGGATTACTTTTCAGTAGTTTAAGAAGATTTGACCTTGTTGATGGCCTGCATGAGAATTGAGAACCAGTATGACAGGACAAAACATAATCTGCATGACGTTAGGTCATGGAAAGTGATATATGAAAATATTCTGTTTTACTTGTCTGCAGGACCATGTATGTTCAACTTACATTTGCTGTGCATACCATGGGCATTTTATCGATGTCTTAGCTATTAAAGCTGTCTGATACTCTACTTGCTTTAATTTCTTAATCAACTTTTCTTTCCTGATACATGCACACACATTATCACCCTATACTAAAGCCATATTTTTGGGTGGCTAGATAACATCAACTGCTGGTGGAGGGACGCTGACATTAGAATTTGGGATACTCAGCCGCTTAACGAATGATCCCAGTAAGTGTATCAAATTTCCTTTCAACCTCTGATCTTAGTCAAGAGGACCTTTAATATTTTGTTCAGGTTTACTCGTTCTAGTGACCCTCTCACGAAACGTTTGTTTCAGCTGAGTTTAAGGTTACACACTTAAATCCTTGTTGGAAAGAACACTAACGAGCATGTAATGTAGGAAAATTTGAGTATATCTTTAGGAATGCGGTTGATCTTTTGAAGTTTGGGTATAAGAGTGAGGCTTCAATTATTGCTCTAATGATGGATAAACTATGGGTACTCGAACGAAAGGCCACATTAAGAATGCTTATCGTTGAGAGGAAGAGAGCAAATGACTAAAAGAGAAACCATTATAAAGAAGGGAAAATGACCAAAAACCTCCAGAATGAATCTATATCCCTTGTAGTGGAATTCTTTTCCATTTTTATTATGAAGGTAAAGGAAAAAAGATTATGAGACCGTTCAAGAACTATAGCATTACTGTTAGTAATTTTAAGCACATCATAAAAGCAACTGCATATTTGGAGAAGGGTTAAAAATACAACAACAACAACATACCCAGTGTAATCCCACAAGTGGGGTCTGGGAGGGTAGTATGTACGCAGACCTTACCTCTGCCTTGGGAGGTAGAGAGGTTGTTTCCAAAAGACCCCCGGCTCAAGAGAAAGTGTGACAAAGAAAGGTCAGGAGAAGGATTAAAAATATACTGATAATTGTCTGTTGGTTGATCTTAGTCGAAACATAAAATAACAACTCTCTCATAGACATGTTATGGAAAAAATGGAACAATATATGTAATTGCTAGAGGAGGTAGGGGGAATATAGCTGTCCTGTTGTGACGGGCTGGTTTTTGATGTAATTTTGTACCATCTTAGTATCTTCTAATAAACTTTACTTTGTCAATAAAAAAAGACCAACTCTCTTAAAATGCTTGTTCATGATTTCTGCACATCTACGAGTTAAGGATTATATTGTCTTGAGATCTCTGCAAGTGCGTGTGAACTATAGACAGTAAAGAGCATCTTGCACCAAATTTTCATCTAGAACTGTTCTTTTTATAACAGTTCAGTGAGAAAATACAAAGGTTGATCTAAATTGATTTTCACAGTACCATTGGCTGGGAGCCTTAGTCTTTAATTTTTACTCTTTAACCTGGTTTAGTAACAAATCTCAGATATTAGTTGGGTTCTTCACAAACTGAGACTTTCCTGTGTTTTTTGTTCTGGCAGATGACTAGGTATATTGTTTTACTTATGCCCTGAACAACATTATGTTGTTTCTTTTAACTTTGGAAGTTACTTGGCTGAAAGAAGCATGAAGAGAAAAGCCTGAACCTGTTAGGGAGTAAGACTTTTTTTTTTTTTTGTGGTGGGGGCAATTTGAGGTATTTGGTAAGTTAGGCGGGGGAGGTGCACAATTAGATGTCTGAAGTCTCTTTTGTGGTCGTCTTAACAGTTAACAATAAAGATTGTGCACTCATCTGAGTCTCTACTCTCTCCATTCTGACTTTTTACAGAGATATTCCTGTCATCCATCAGATATCTAGTGCGTAGTGACTGTTAAAGTTTGGATAAACTTCTTATTTCTCAAGCCCTCAACTAGCCAGACCTTCTAAAATTTTCTGGACAGTAGTATATTCCCCCTTCATTGTGTGTTTGGTAAATTGAGCAGGTAATTCTTGTAGTTTTCGTTGGGAACTTGTGCCTATTCTTGTCTTAATGAAAATGTAGTTTTTGAGCAAGTTGCAAAGAACGCAGTCCGAGGATTATGGGCTCGCCGGTCAAAGATCAATCTTGTTGGTGCCCACATAGATGTTTTTTCGGGTGACTGGACACAAAAGGTCACATTCTTTTAAAACTAGGATATGCATTTTGTTGTTATGATAGGACATTTGATTTGATTTGATTCATGATGTCACACAATTTTAAATCCTTGTTGCTTTTAATAGATATGACAAAGGCTTCACATAGTAATGCTATTAACTTTTGTTACAAAAATCTTGTACGAGTTTGAAAAGTATAACTGGTTTCACCCGGATAAAGGAGGAGAATCATAGTAGGTTGATGGCTAGCATAAAAGCATCAAATTATGATGATAAAGGAGCCTTATTGCTGAGTCTGTGAAGGCTATAGAGTGTAGTTTCCAGCTTTGCTGATTGCTTCTTGGGTTGAAGAGGCTAGATGAATAAAAGACTGATGGGCTGGACAAACACCTTTTCTTGCTCGAAATCACTCCTTGCTTCCACAAAGTCTTGAAAGTGCAAAAAATTGTCTTTCAGTTTAATCTCTTTTTCTACAAAATCCAAAATAGAAAAGAAAGGAGAAAAATCTGGAACAGCTGAAATCTTTTGAATTTCATGATTTAGTGTCTGAAACAGTGGTGTTTGAACTACAACTATGTTAAAAACATATACTTTGATCTTTGACTCCTGTAACCTAACTAACTATTTCTTGTGCATATTTATAGTACTTCTCTTAAATAATGTATTATGTATATTCCTCATTTGATCACCTTTTCCCCTCTCTTTGCATGATGAGAATGTTATGAATAATCATCTAACAGAAAGCGTAAACATCCTCTCTGCTCAAATATTTAGATCTAGTAACTTCTCAAAGTGTTTAGCATTATATCTAATTTGTAGATTATTAGAACCCTCGACATTTTAACGATTATGGTTGACTGAAAGCTGGATACCTTAAAGAAACTGTTTTAAACTACACACTGCCACTTTGACTTCTTTAGCCATTCCATCTCCAGTAAGGATTCGGGAACTTCCATTTTTTAGCACTGCAATTTAGTATTATTCAGCTTGGTTTTCTGCATTTCTTTCGCTTTCCCTTAGTGGTCAAGCAAATATATAAGATGTTCATTCCTTTGCAGGATGCTGGGATAGGGACGAGTATAGACTCTTTCTATGAATATCTCCTAAAGGTAAATACTCAACTGTCCAGAATAATTACTTTCTATGTAACACAAATTAAGTAAAAAATAAATGAATAGCACGTATTCATAGACATAGTTTGTTTGCTTGAAATCATTAACACTCATTTCTTATTGGGAACTGAAAGCTCAAAGTAATGATCGCAATAAGCTATTCTACTGTTGCTATTGCTCCTAGATATATTTTTGCTATCATGATTCTGGACTCAGTTAATGGAGCAGAATGGGTACAGATGATTCGTGTAGCTGGCCTAACTAGTTTGGGGTTGAGACCTAGATGATTGATGGATTAATTTTGAACTCCGTTAGTTGTTGGATTGCCTCATAAGAAGCCTTATCTCATCTAAGGTACTGACCGACTGTTGCTGTATGGCTCTGTTACAGTCTGTAATGGTGCCTTACTTCAGTAGTCACTTTCTGTATTCTGGGAAGAAGCTTCACTCTTTGTGACAAATTCTCCCACTTATTTCCGTGCCCACAAAATTTAGAGTATAGGGTCCATTTAAAACTTAAGTGAGAATCACTGAAGAATTATGGTCAAGGTTTCTAGCTTTATGTTTAAAAGAGAGAATTGGGACAGTGTAATTGCTAAATCATAACATGGAACTCAGGTTTCTATAGTATAGTCTTAATTCTTTTAGAAAGTAGCTTCTTGTCTTTTTCATATTTAAAATCTCATTCATCATAGTTACAAAAATCCTTGAGCCTCTCTTTATTTACCTAGTTATGGTCTTATGGTCTATGGATGAGCTAATCATTAGTATAAAATATGAACTTCTATGTGCATGCTATTTTTCACATGATATTGTGTTAATTGGAAAAACTAGCGAGGGGAACAATCAAAAGTTTAAACTGTGGAAAAGCATTACCAGTCACATTTAGGATAAGAAGTAAGACAGAATGTAGACATGAAAGTTTCACCCCCATAAGAAGAATGAAATTGAAGTTAGAATGGATGGAATTTTGGTGCATAAATGCAAACAATCAGACATCTACGCTCAATGTGTTAGGAGAATGATATGACAGATGAAGATGTAACATGTAGAATTAAAATCGGATGGCTGAAATGGGGAGGAGGTATGGGAATGGTATACGATAGAAAGATATCTACCAAGATGAAAGGAAAGTTCTATAGAGTGGTTGCGAGACCAACAATGTTATAGAAGTGAATGTTTTGCTTCTTTAGAAGTGCGGATGTTAAAGAAAATGTGCTGTCATATAATATTAGGCTACATTTAATAGTAAAAGAGTATTAGACAAGATTAGAAATGATCACATCTGACAAAAGTACAAGTAGCACGTTTAGAGAATAAAACGAGAGTATCAATTGAGATGGCCCATGTTCTATGTAAATCAATTGCACTGATCTGTAAGTGAGTTATTATGAGAATTCAAGGTGTTAAATGGATACGACAACAACATACCCAGTGAAATCCCACAACGTGGGGTCTGGATACAAGTAGAGCTAAATCATATGGAGGAACTTGTCTCAAAAAACCTACAATTTCTTGGGATGCGGGCTTAGCAAAGGATATATTTGTGTGTCAATGTAGGAATACGCGTGATATTTTGAGAACCTCTATTGAGAACCCCTGATGTACCATAAAAGACAAGTTATTGAGCATTTGGAATGAAACGGGCTCCACATAGATGACAGACTAGAATGCCCTTACTAGTTTAGGGTAGAGGCGTAGTTGTTGCATTCATTTAAGTTATAAGTTATCAAATTTTTTCTTCTTGTGCATTCTTTTTCTTAAAAGTTTATCTTGTCTATTCTTACATTCATGATATTATTCAAATTTGAACGGTGAGGAAAAGGACACTTTCATCTTGATTGTCTTTTTGATGATTCCTTATGACTATCCATGTTAAAATATATTCCGTACATAAGGAAACTAGAAAGCTATAATTTTTGGTATTACCATGATTAGTGGGTGTTTAGGTAAGCTTATAAATTGGTCAAACTAGTTAATAAGCACTTTTGGCTTATCTACGCTTTTGGTGAACACCAAAAGTGCTTATTAGACGAGTTCTTAAAATCAACCAAAAGCCACAAGTTGGTTACTCCCAACTTATGTATTTTCAACTTATAAACACGTTTGGTTTGACCAATGATTTTACTATTTTGTCCCTAATATTTATTGTAATAGTTGACATACGCTTTTCCAAAACAAAATATTCAACTCCCTTTCCATTTGATTTCCTCCATTGGTCCTTTTCATGTAAAGATACTTTTAAATTTAGCTTTTCTATATAGCTTCAAGGTTATTTCAGTCATTTTAACAGAAAAAGTACTTCTCAACTCTTTTTTTATTATTAGTTTCAGGCTTACAACACTTCTAACCAAATATGTAATCACTTATTTATTAAATCAGTTTAAGCACTTAAAAGTGTTTTTCAGCGCTTGATACTTATCAAGTACTTCTAATTGGCTAACTGAACGGGCTCTTTGTTACTAGTCCCTGTCTTAGCTGTATTTACATCAAACTCAGAGATAGTACTCGTTCTTTGGACCTAGTTCAACACTAGTTTCATCTCTTATTGGAAAAAAATTGAAGCTGGGAAACAATGAAAAAATTCAAATTAATGTGGCAGAAAACTAGAGTTTCATGTATTTTACTATTGGGCAGAGGGAAGCTGTATTAAAAAAGGACCTCCTTGCACTCCCAGGGAGTGGAGGGGGACGGGGGAGAGGAAATGAAAAGGTGTTGATAGGATGGGTATTTTCTGACATCTACCTCTAGGAAATTTGGCTATGTTCTGGTTGATGAAATCAGACAATATTGTTACTATCATCTTTATGTTCCTGTTCTTTATGGATCACCTTTCTTGTAATTGACAACTGGAAGTTCTGCTTTGACTGAAATGAGTTAGTAGTTTAATTGCTTCTTTTTACACTATCCTGAAGTCCTATAGGTTGATTTGTATGTACATTCTGGTTTTTTAATTCTAACCTACTCATTCACGTTTTTAAGTCAGGCTTATTTGCTATTTGGAGATGAAGAATATCTTTTCATCTTCCAGGAAGCTTACAAGGCTGCTATGAAATATCTCTTTAATGATCCTTGGTAAGTAATCTTCCTTTCTAAGGCTTGTATTCACTACAGAGAAAACCCTGTGTCTATAATGTATTGCTGCTGAAAATCAAGACAATGAATATAGTTACTTTTTAGGAAGTATATCGATTCACAACCTGTCTAGATTCGTTTAGTTTGAGTATGAATACATTTTGTAGCATATTTCATAGGATATTTTAGAACATTCTCTAGTTAATTGTAAGAGAATAATTACTTCCATTATTTTACACAGAAATAGAGAATTACAACTCACTTTACTGTACATAGACTAAGGCTCCTATATGGGAAGCCTCCTTGTCTAGTCGATAACCAATTATAGACAATATTCTCCTTGTACCCTCTCATTTTACAAGTTGGTACTATACAACTTAACGTCTTGTCTCACCCTGCACTAAGGTTTAATTTTCTTTTGTATTTGTCTTTCTCAATATGTAGGTATGTTGAGGTAAATATGAATTCTGCTGCCCTTGTCTGGCCTCTATTTAACAGCTTGCAGGCATTCTGGCCAGGTCTTCAGGTGATTTGCTTATGGAGATATTTCACACTCAAGAAACGAATTTTTTGAGCATTGGCAAACCATTTTTTCCCTACAAATGTTAATTCGTAGATAGAACTAACTTTTATGTATTTGTTGAAAAGGTTCTAGCAGGGGATATTGAGCCTGCCATTAGAACACATGCTGCCTTCTTCAGTGTCTGGAGAAGATATGGGTTCACCCCAGAGGGTTTCAATCTAGCTACCCTCAGTATTCAGGTACTGCCTTCTTCAGCGTCTGTTGTCTTATTCTTTTGATATTTTAAGTTTGCTTATGTGCTACTTCTTTGATCAATGCCCTTCTATAACATAGATTTAGGCAGTGCCCATTAGCATGAAATTGTTCTGGAGGGACCTTATATGCACTTAAAAGGAAAACCTCCATTTGTATGGTTCGGTCGCACAACTTAGCCAGCGTTGTGAACAAACATAATGTCAAAAGGTCTTATTTTGGCCAACTTTATCGAGATGCCTTCGTCTCGTACAGCTATTTCTCCATTGGGCCATTCTGTAGGACACTTGATCATTATTTTAGCAAGTTATTTTCAGATAAAGTCAGCCATATTTAAGATATGAAATGGTTGGATCGTCGTAGGGATAGATCATTTGCATTGCTGTGAAATATAAGCAGTCAGGCTAACACATAAAGTCTTTTCTCTCAAACTCTTTTTTCATGGATCTTGTTCCTTCTGTTGTCTCTCCTGCTGACTGAGAACCTGATTTTTGTCGCGGGTGTGTTTAGGAATGGTTTATTTCCTATATTATTACCATCTTACTTATCTTTCATTTTGTTGTTTTCTTACATTGTAGCAAGGCCAGAAAAGCTATCCTCTGCGTCCGGAATTGATTGAGAGCACATATTGGCTGTACAAAGCTACCAGAGATCCCAGGTCTGCTTGTTTGCTCTTGAATTGTTTTTATGCCTACCCTTTTTCATTAGCGAATTGAACTCAGAACTCATTGGCTGATTAGTCACTGCCTTTTTGAAGACTAAAATATCTGAGGCACCCAAGATATCCAACTCGATACATAGCAAAAACTCAAGCTCCCACAAAATTAAGGAATCAACTGAAGTGCCTATGTCGTACACATCCAGTATGTCACACAAAAAAGCCATTAAAGCTCAAATATCTGTATTTCAATCTACGGTTATACTTTCTCTTCAAAGCATCTCTGATATATAATTTCTTTTTTATGTCCGAAGGACTGGTATTGTCATCCAAAGCCTTTTATCTACCTTTCACCTTCCTTCCTAAGGACCAAAAATGCCAGGCTGGCGTAGTCATCCAATCCCTTTTATCTTCCTTTTCACCTGCCTTTCTGCCAGCTTATCAACTCCTCTTTAACAGTCCTTGGGATTACCCAGCATTATCCAAGAAGTATTAAACCATACTCCACTGCTGCTTTGGCTATCTGGCAATGTAATAGTAGGTGGGTCACCTCTTTCTTGTCTGCCTTAGGCATGTCACTACTGATGGCTATGTCCCTTTTCTGGAGATTTGAGTGAGTTATGCAAAGCTTCAGGTGTTGCAATCCAACAAAAACTGGCCACTTCTGGAGGTCCCCTGTCTTCCAACTGATCTTACATGTCCATTGTCTTTTGGCGTTTGCTGATGAAGTTAATCTGCTATAGCTAGACTTAACAGAATACTCTCCACTATTATTTTCCTTTCATATTAGCTTGTCTGGTTCCTGATAGATTCTGACTCCTTCCAGCTTTGTTGGCAGCTGAAACATCTCTCGTATACTTCAGTCTTCAAAGTGCCTTCTGATGACAATTCCCAGCCATTTTGAGACCAGTGAAGTGCTACTCTGTTCTCTCTTCTCCATGTGAAACTACATAAATCAAGAACTACTCCTTCAAGAGGATGTCATCCATTCAAAGTATCCTGCCAGAATTTCTACTATTTCCCATTGCCAATAGAGAAGCAAATGTGTGATGAATTCCTCCCTTAACTTTCCGATATTCTTCCAAACTCCTACTCCATATGTTATCACAGGCTTTGTACACCAGAACCTACTAAAGTAATATTAAGCCCTGATTATTGGTTGAATCTTCTGATTCCAAGTTATACCGCTCTGCAGCCATTTAAGCAGCAGGCTCTTGTTATTAGACCAAGTTTCTTAATACCCACTTCACCCTGTTTCCTGTTCTCAGCCACCTTGCTGCTTACAAGAGGGAAGTTGTTTTCTCATTGTTCCCCACCCACCAAAACTTTCTCTTTCACTTATCAAGCCTTGTCTCATATGTCGGCAGACTTTGTGGGAAATTATTGATGAGTGTGATTCCCCCTCCCAGAGTTATGTATTGTCTCTTTTAAATTGCTAGCTTCTTCTCAAACTCCTCTAACCATTTCAGATACCGCCATTCTTATTCTTTGCTCCCAGAGTATATGTCATGAAGCAAGCTTAAGAAACCTCACAAAGACAGTGGGTGTATCATGAAGCGAGCTTAAGTTCTCAGATTTTACATTGTAAATACCAAGTGCAAATAGAGGCTAACTGTCTGCAACAATTCCTTTGATTCCTTGTTCCATTTGTATAATTGTTTGTTTTCGAACACTTGGGTTATTCACCGGTGATGCATATCTTAGCTGTGCTCAACTTATCATTTTCTAAGCAAGGTAAACTTAACTTGTTACCAACAACAGCAACGCCTCGGTCATAAACAAGCCAGGGTCGGCTATATGAACCCTCACTGGCCATGTTTCTCCATTTAAATTCATCTCAGACCAACCATATACAAAATAAAATAAAAATAAAATAATCATAAATTAATTAAGCATTATGATCATTAATACTTCCCCATGCTTCTTTAGAAACGTTCGCTACTTCAAAGATTAATTGGCTGCCAGTTCTCCAAAAACAGAAAGGTGATTCCAGAAAGGGTGAGAGAATGGTTAATGACTATGCACCATCCGAGAAAGCTGCATGGTCATTGAATAAGACCTGAAAACTTTGATCAAGGATATAAAAATCTCTTTCTTTCTTCATTGGTTACTGTTTCTTCATGGACAGTAATTTAATTAATACCGCGCATAGCGGGAGCTTAGTGCACCGGGCTGCCCTTTTACTCAGATGCCTTAATTTTCTCTTACTTTACATTATTAAATCATTTGATAGGTATCTTGATGCTGGAAGGGATATGCTTGCTAGCTTGCAATATGGTGCTCGATGCACGTGCGGGTATTGTCATATATCTGATGTTGAATTTCACAAACAAGAAGATCACATGGAGAGCTTCTTCTTGGCAGAAACTGTATGGAATAAGGCAGTTTTATTTGACCATGTTCTATATGCGGTATATCAATTTATTCTGTGTCTTGACTAGATGATATGATACAATTACAAGGGACTAACTACATGAAAATATCCTATCGTGTCGGTACTCTCTACTCCTGGGTATTAATGAGGAGATAGAAAAAAGTAAAAGTACAAACAAAACAACTATGCCTCAGCCCCAAACAAGTTGGGGTCGGCTTTATGAATCCTCACCTATCATGTTTCCTCCTTTATATGAGGATTCATATGAATTGGAAAGTTTTATGTTGGCTACCAGCCTACCGCAACCCTCCTCCTTTATCCGGGCTTGGGACCGTCAATGTGAGCAAGATTACACATGTAGAGTTAAAAAGTAATGTAAAAGAAAATAAAAAATTTCATTTGTTCTTGAATTTTTTTTATATACCAATTTTAGTCCTTTAATTAGTGCAGAGACGTTTTACCTTGAGTTTGTGTGCGTCAATTTTAGTCCTTTTGCAGCAGGATTCAGCTAAATTAATGAAAACTAGTAAGCTCCTCCAGCTTCTCTGATTCTTCAGGCCTTCTACTGCCTGCTGACCAAAACTTGGCTTACACTCTGCAACCTTGACAGTAAAACCTGCAAAATGTTGTTGCCAAAACCTCGTGAAGCACTTAGGGTAGCATTGATGTTTATAGTGGGGTTGGTTTGGGCATCTTATAAGCATCTAATTTAGTGACAAAGAAAGTGTCATATCTCTTGTATTTCTATACTGAGCCTAAACGGAAAGTCATTAAGGACGTCAAAATCAGGTCGGTGGATGATTACTCTGATACCATATCCAGTAGTCTTGTTCTTGGACCTAATATTGTAGATGGTTAATGTCCGTTGTTAGTCATCTAACGCAGTCGGTTGAATTCAAATACTAGGATGAGGTGCTTAACTCTTCTCATAGATTTTAAACATGTCTGTCCTAAGATGTAATCTGCTTTCTTTCTTTATATAGTCTTCTTAACTATGTTAGACTAGCTATTGTACTCATGTTTAGATTGAAAAAATTTCCCTTTCCGGTTGTGTGTGCGCACACTTATCTGAGTTTTGATGAGTAAAGATGATGTATTATGGGTGCTAGTGTGGCTGATCTTATATTCCGATCTTAGGTTAGTACAATAGAAGTAACCTTCTGGTGTTTATGCCTTATTACTATATATCTATGAAAAAAAGAAAGAAAAGTAATGTGTATTGTATTTGAGATTAATCTACTTTTTTTTTCAGGTTAAATATCTGTGGCTTCTTTTTGATTTAGCTGCTGGTCCAGATAACCTGGTTGAGAATGGCCCATACAAGTAAAACATCTATAGCATCCTTCGTATTCATTGTCTAGCTTTTCTTAAAATTTTCTGTGTTGCCCTTCGCTGCCCACACAACGAAAAAAAGAGATATCCAAGAGAAAAAAACCGCGCCATTTCCATTCCTTTTCCTTTATTCTTTTTTTCGCCATCATCCTTTCTCAACAGAGATGTTTTCACTTATTACTTTTGGCG
The DNA here is from genome assembly GCA_034509755.1 of Anisodus tanguticus. Taxonomy (NCBI): domain Eukaryota; kingdom Viridiplantae; phylum Streptophyta; class Magnoliopsida; order Solanales; family Solanaceae; genus Anisodus; species Anisodus tanguticus. The sequence continues at coordinate 17,142,512 of CM067551.1, read as the reverse complement.
CCTTTTTTAAATTTATTTAAAGGTATATCTTCAGCACAGAAGGCCATTTATTGCCTGCAACTCCTCAAATATCCTTAGTACGTGAGCATTGTTCATACTTCGGAGCATATTGTAGGAATAGCAATTTGAGACTGAAAACTCATTCACATGAGAGTGCAGAAACTAATTCCAGTGGGTCTCAAACACGACCTGCAGATTCCAGTTTCTTATCGCGCTCCAGTTATCAAAGTTCCTCACCTGTCTCTGGTTTGAAGGTCAGAAATTTAATGGTAAAGGTTTTTATTGACTAATTCGCATTGAATATTTGATTCAATCATTGAGAATTTGCTAAAATGAAATCCTCTTGTTTGATCTAGTGTAGCTAATTAAGCATGACGGTATGATGAAAAGTTGGACATAAGTCTGTTCTTTTTGTAAGATCCAAGTTGCAAGGCACTAGCACTTCCTTGATATCATAAATTGGTACTTATATATCAAACAAAAATTAGAATTCTTTTTCAGATTAGGTACACTGCCATACTCTTGGATATTACTCTCTAGGGAGAAGATAAACTAGCTCGTCGTGAATTCCTATTTGGGCTAAACTGCCAATTTCTCTAGTATTATGGAGCTCACGTTTTTCCTTATAATTAGCACTATCTTCAGAAATGCAGCGTAAATACATTGGCATACTATATTATGCACTAAATGAAACAAGCTGGGACCTTGCTTGTGGCAAATCCAGTTTGGACTAAATTCCCAATGTTCTTTAGTATCGGGGAGCTTGAATATGTTTGTCACACCTAGCCAAACTACCATCTGTAGCAACTGTTTTCCTTCTAATCTTAAGCTCTTGGTTGCTTTCTCGCTAGAACTTTAAAGGAGAAGTAATGTGTTAAATTCTTTGAATGTCCCAAAATGGAAGATTTCGCATAAATGAGGAGAAACTACATATTCTGATCCTTGATTAAATATATTGTTCTATTTCATATGGATACCATGGCTAGTGATGTTCCCACTGCCTTTGCCCCCCCCCCCCCCCCCCCCCACACACACACACACACACACACCAACCAAATTAAAAAAAAAATAGAACTAGTGAGATTTCCAATGTTAGTGGAAGATTCATTTTCAATCACCAAGCTGAGGAAGATTTGTTTTATGATAGGGACTCTGTCCAGGGCTAACCCATGGACAAAGGTTTGGCATATCATTCATGGCTCCGGTGGATCCAAGTAGTGAGGATGAACAATCAAGCCAAAGGGAGACAACTGAAATTCAGAGTCACTCAGTTGTGCTGATTTCAAACCCCAATCCTGAGGTTTCCCTATCAGGTTCTCATAATGATCATGAAAATGACCCAGCTCATGCGCCCCAAGAAGAAAGTCCCTCTTCTAAACAAAGAAGATTGACTGGTGGCAACCTGTAATATAATTTAGCCTTTTCCAATTTGCTGACCGTAAAAGCACTTCTAGAGTTGGTCATGAATTGGAAGGGGTTCAACCTTCAAGGTCCTGGCAAGTGAAGTCTGGGTTCTGCAAGTATATGGCGATTTGACTGATACCCGTTGGGACCAGAAGATGGTATTTGTGGCAAGTGCTCGATCATGATTCTTAAGTGGTTATTGGGACTCATGCAGGCATATGCATCATCTTATACGTAGAGCTGGCATCATCCAGGTCTTCTTACTGTATACTAAATTTGCTAACCTTTTAAATGCTGCGACGGAGTTGGGCAAAACTTAATTTTTGGCGATCCAGATCAGAGACAGGAAGAGAGTAATAAACTTTTGTATATTTAAGAATTGCTAACCCTCGGTATTGAGTCTGTTCCTTGGTCAGTTATTTTCTACAGGCTATTTGATTATAGTTTACCCAAATTCATGTTGTAATACATCAATCAGTGCCAAATGGACTACATTCTTTGAGTTTTTTTGGACCCCAGGTTTTCTGATACTATAGTCGGTGGTGTCAAATTAGAATTTTGGATAACTGAGCTGAGTTTTCGCTCAACATTGACTAATAATTAAACAAAGTCAGTTCCGGCTTGTGAATAACTAAGTATAGCATCGTTGAATTTCGAACTGTTTACCCATGTCTATAATAATATACTTTAAATCTGGATTTATATGCTTTGCGATGAGCGTCTGAAGTAGTCAAACAATGAAACAAAACATGCAGGAGTGAGTCGAATATAGCTTTTTCTGTATCAACCAAGTGTATTAGGCAAAGTGTGCACTTAAGCTCATCAATGCTATTTTTGCATTTTGTCAAAACCAAACATCTAAAGAATAGAAGAAAGGAAATCACAGTCAAACTAATAAATACATGACATGTATAGGAACATATATAACTATCATAGTTAATTAATACATATTTTATTAGATCATTTAACGAGAGTACAGTCCTACGATCATCATCCTTGGCCTCAAGGTATATGAAAGTTTTTCTCAATGTCTCCCATTCACAAGAAAGTATTCGGCTCATGCTCTTGAATTATTATTCACGAATGAACTGACAAAGTCAAAAGAAAAATCTCATTGTTGTAAAAAAAAAAAATTCGCATTCTCACTTTGTAGAGCCAGTCCTGCTCTTACCTCATCAAAGGATCTTCTCTTCCTCTGCTTTTTCCTTTTCTTATTCATGGGTCCACCAATCCACCATAAATATGTAAAAGAAAAAGAAAATTACCCAAACAAAAAGTCGGGTAAGAATCTGGCTGTCTACCTAATGTCAAAAATAGCCCTAAACCCAAATCATTTCTTCTGTCATTGGAGAAGCCCATAACAGCATTAGAGCATGAAAGAAAAGAACTTGAATTCATATGACCGTTAAGCCCAACTTGAATTCAAATCCCTTGGCCATTGGCGCCATGAAATGCAATGAATCAAACTGTTTCTCATCTTCTCCAAACTTGCAAAACCCTTAGAAGGTTAAAATCAGTCCACGCTCATTTATTAATATGTGGATCCATTGCCTCATCAGACCTTGTTCTGAACAAAATCATTCGTCTTTACTTTCGTTTCGGTGCAACGGACTATGCTCGCAAGGTGTTCGATGAAATTACTGAACCAAACCCTTTTCTTTGGACTTCAATGATTCATGGGTATGTTGAAAATTCTCAGCAAAATGAAGCTTTTTCACTCTTCCGCGACATGCGTATACGAGATATTACGCCTTTGAATTTCACTGTATCATCGATACTTAAGGCGTTAGGACGGCTTAAATGGTTGAGAGATTGTGAGGGGATTTTTGGGGTTATTTGGAAATGTGGGTTTAGTTTTGATTTATTAGTGCAAAATTCTGTGATTGATTGTTTTATGAGATGTGGGGAAGTTGATTGTGCGAGACGAGTATTTGTTGGGATGGAAGAAAAGGATGTTGTTTCTTGGAACTCGATGGTATCGGGGTACGTGATTAATGGAAGACTTGAAATGGCACGAGAGTTGTTTGATAGCATGGATGAGAAAAATGTAGTTTCTTGGACTAGTTTGATATGTGGCTATGTTAGGAAGGGAGATATGGTAGAGGCTAGGAATCTTTTTGAGGCTATGCCTAGTAAGGATATGGCTGCTTGGAATGTGATTATTTCAGGGTACATAGATGTCGGTGATGTGCACAACGCGAGTTTTCTGTTTCAGGTGATGCCTATTCGTGAAACTGGGACGTGGAATTTGATGATAACAGGATATTGTAAGGCGGGTGAGTTAGAAAGAGCAAGGGACTACTTTGAACAAATGCCCTGTAGGAATGTGGTGTCGTGGACTATGATGATAGATGGCTATGTTAAGTCTGGGAACTTGCATGAAGCGAGGAGTTTATTTGATCAAATGCCGGAGAAAAATCTTATTACATGGTCTACCATGATTGGTGGCTATGCTAAGAATGGGAAGCCTTCCGCTGCTTTGGAATTGTTCAAAATCTTCAGAAAGCAGAGTCTTGAACTGGATGAGACTTTTATTTTGAGTGTCATCTCAGCATGCTCTCAATTAGGGATTGTAGACGCTGCTGAGTCAGTCATGAGTGAGAATGGGGTTTCGAGATATTTTTCGGATACACGTGTTGTTAACAGTTTAATAGACCTCTATGCAAAATGTGGAAACATTCAGAAAGCCTCGCAAGTATTTGAAATTGCAGATAAAAAAGATTTGTGTTGTTATAGTACAATGATTGCAGCGTTTGCTAATCATGGCGTAGTTGAAAAAGCGGTGTATTTATTTGAGGATATGCAAAGAGGGAATATAGAGCCTGATGAAGTAACTTTCCTTGGGGTTTTGAGTGCTTGCAACCATGGAGGACTAGTTAATGAAGGGAGGAGGTACTTCAAGCAAATGACCGAAGAATTCAAAATTCAGCCTATGGAGAAACATTATGCATGCATGGTTGATATCCTTGGTCGTGGTGGGTTCCTTGAGGAGGCCCATGAGATGATATTGAGTATGCATGTGGAGCCCACTTCAGCCGTTTGGGGTGCAATGCTTGCAGCTTGCAGTGTTCATCGCAACGTCCAGATGGCTGAAATTGCAGCTTCTGAGTTATTCAAGATTGAGCCTGAGAATTCTGGAAATTACATTCTATTGTCCAATATTTATGCTGCTGCAGGAAGATGGCATGATGTTGCTAGAGTAAGGGCAATGATTAGAGAGCATAACGTGAGAAAAAATCGGGGATCTAGCTGGATTGAGTTGGGTTCTGCAGTGCATGAGTTTGTAATGGGAGATGTGTCACATATGGATACAGACAGGATATGCTTCATATTGAGCCTACTAAATGAAGATATGAAGCTTTCAGGACATACCAAAGATAAGGATCTGCATCCAATTTCTACGTTGTACCCCTCTTATCTATCTCTTTCAAGTGATATTGAAATGGACGAGGAACTGTTTTGACTGATTTCTGCTCACAACATTACTTCTCTTGGATATAGATTTGAATACTGATGTTCTTAAATGTTGAAAATGTTTAGGATTTGTAGCCTTGCCCTTAATAAAATTTAGTTAAACAGGCTTGTATGTTTTTTAAGGAATTAGTTCCAATATTCATTAGTTAACGAAAACTTCGAAAGTTTCTCTCCGTTAACTTCCATTTCCCCCCCTAGAGCACCTATGTAATTACTGAAGGAGAATAAAAGGAAGAAGGGAGTCCATTCAGATCGAATAAAAGCATACCTTTCATAATCAGCAGGACTATGGCCTATAAGACAATGGTTTTCGCGCAGTGCTTTAACCTAGTGGAATGGCAGAACAGCTACTAGAATCTATAGTGAGTTTAGGCATGTATATCCTTCATTGTCCATAATTGCTTCTGATGTTCTCTGTAGAATGTTGAATAGCCTACATGTGAACTCTCTTCATATGAAGTCAAAGGGACCTAAAATCAATCACCTCTCATATGCAAATGATATTATAATATTACCGTCATATGGAGGAACTATATCAATCAAATTGATCAAGCATTAGTTGACTACATAAGGAGCAAACTTCTACATAGACAATCCGCAAAAGCAAAAGGTTCAACAGGTTTGCCTATTGATGACAATAGTTCTGCCGTAGGTGTCCATCTTACTGTGTTATATAAATTAATTCTGCAGTATATACCTGCTGCCATTTCTTAAGCGCCATTCAATAAGATAGTTCACAAATTACATACTACACCATGCAATTTACCCGCCAAAAACATATGATAATACCGTCGATCTTTCATTACATATGATATAATATTCAAAGTTTAAGACCATATGATATATCGAGAGTTCAAGATCATAATGTAATTGTGGGGAATGCATAACATGAAACTTTGAGCTAGAGTGCTATGAAACTCTTTTGAGAGGATTTAGATTTAATTAGATTCACACAATTGATTGTGAACTTAAACTCCGCTTGTGTGAGCTCACTCACATTGTCAGTCTCAAGCCAAGATAAAGGAGGAGGGTTGCCGAGGATCAACCAGAAACAACCCCATTATCCCATAAAGGTACGGGAAAGGCTAAGTCCGCTTTCTCACCGGTCGTAGAAAGTCGGCGCTGTCTTAGCCTTCCCTGACCATAATCGCTCCCACACTTGTAGCGTTCGTGATCGGCCTCCTCAACCGTGTATCGATCGAAAGGCAGGGCGGCACAACCCCCAACCAAGGGAGTGGTTACGTCCAGTATGTCCCCCCTTATTCTCGACATGCTATGGTACCCCGGAGTGGGTAGGAGCGGGTCGAGTCCGTATCGCCGCGGAGCAACAACCGCGTCCGGATCTGATCTATTTACTCGGCAATTCATCCGCTGACTTCACGGTCGCCAAAGAAGCCCCAAGAAGCATCAAACATTTCCGATGAGATCCACGTGCTCTTATCGTTAATTAGGTATGCCTCCAGATCTGAATGTATACCCTAGGCCAAGGGGTGTGATCCCCCGAGCATACCCGACAACATTCAGGGATGGATGTAGACCCATCGGGTAGGGATAATCATTCCGATCCTGGGAGAAATGGCGACCATTCTCAAGAACGAAAAAGATATGTCCATACTAAAAGAGCTAAATCGGATGGTGATTAGATTCATTCCGTAGCACGGGATTCTGTAACAGCAAAAATGTTGACCCCTACTACCGGTCCCGCATTTTCATCTGAGAAAGACCAGTGCTAGTTACATGACTGTTGGAGGAGAAACCATTGTGTGAAATGTTCACGTAGAAGCTCCTCAGGATCCGAAGTGGTGGCTGCTACAAGAATAGAATATTCCAAAACATTCGCTTCTGAAAGAATTTGAACTAGTTGTGCCGCAGTTGAGCGTGAAGGCTCTTTCCTTTTCTCTCAGAGGGTTGGGCTGCTACGGAGCGTCACAACAAGGGAAAGCCAGAGAAGGGCCTGACGTGAACGGCCGCTTTCTTGGAACTAATTCATAGGCACTTTCCATTAGTTAGACTTCACACACTATATAAACAAATAGTTGAAGCCCTTTTTCCCCACTTCCTTACCGGTAGGGCAGTCCGTCTGGACTCCGATCGAGAAAGCCTTATCCTCGACCTACTTCCATGGAAGTGGGAAAGAATTAACACCAGAATGGAGTCTAATATAGTCCTGCCAAGCGTTGGGGAAGAAGCAGTAACTTGGTAAAAGGGCCCCGACTTATTTCCAGAATGTGAGTTCGACCGCGGCTTCCCCCTTTTTTTTTGGGGGGGGGATCAAGTTCCTTGTGCATTCCATTGTCTCGTATTGTACTGTGCCGTATCAGACCAGATAGATCTATTGAGTGAGAGAAAGGGAGAAATGATTCATTTTGGACTCAAAAGCAAGGACTTTGGGAACTCTTTCTTCTGTATCGAGGATCATCGAAATAAGCAAGAATACTATTTCGACGGAAAATACCATTTACGGGGATTACCGCGGTATGTGTGAGTCAAGATTTTACTTAGTGATCCGAATGAGCAATTTGAATTACTGCAGACTGGTTTCCTCCTATATACCTCTGCCCTCCAATAGGACTATACTGAGTAGCGGGAAGGTCGGAATCTAGTGAATCTGTCACCATACTAGGCTAAGCTCAAAGCTTTCCCCGGAGCATATATTTATTTGCCTCTTTCCTTAGTCTCGAGTTTTCCATAGAAAGCACGTGGCTCAACAGTGACTGCCTCCATTATGTTGTTGCTAGCAAATACCACTATTTTTTGTTTTGGATCTTCCAAATCATTCCCGCATGAGATCCGGACCCATTTTTTCCCGATCCTTCGAGAAAAAGATTCATTCTCTTCATAAAATATAGGAGGTAGAACCAATAAAGATTTCTTTTTCGATTCATCCCCCTGACTATTTATTTTATGAAAACCTCGCATTCAACCTCCTCAGACATTAACATTGATAGAGTTTGACGTTGAATAGCCATAGTGAGTTCATCACCAGTGGCATAAGCAGAGGAGGCATACGTACATCTTACCCTCCTCAGACTACACTTGTGGGATTATACTGGGTTTGTTGTTGTTGATTGCGAACTTGATTAAGTTTTGAATGCTGAAGTTCCTTAAAATGCTCCAACTTGAATTTATGTTTGAAACAATGTAAGAATTGTATCCTCTCCTACAACGTATTATTTGTTGTTTATTACTAATACTATAATCTTAGGTATAGGGAATAAGGCTGATTTATCTTTTTTTTTTAAAAAAGGTTGCTAATCATGATTTATTAAATGAAGAATAACCTTGAAACTACGAACATATCTGTTAGGATATCTTATGTGTTAATTTTGGAATTTGTTGAATCTTTAACTGTACCATATACATTTTGCTTAAAGTGCTGGTGTGCGAGGCGCTATGATTATTATGTTTGAAAAAGAAAGAACGAAAAAATATATGCTGCAAATGATAAAGCCTTTAGACATAGACAGATATCTGGCTTTAGGATGCTAAACTTGGAAATGGTTTCAGATTAAAGATATTTGTTGGAAATTTACTAATGTGGAATTAAATTTATCCCATTATTTATGAATCGAACAATTGGGCCCCGCACGTCGGAAATATCGTTTCCACACACGTGCAATCTTAGTGCCAAGTATCGTAAATTTCGTTAATGAAAGAGATATTGGTACGTAAGTAAAATGTTTGAGACATAGAATGATGACCGGTTATTTGCTAAATGACAAGTGTTCCATGTTGGTAAACGAAGGAAGGATTGTGCGAAGTGTAAGATGGTACGGGTCAGAAAAGGGCCGCGGAGCCAAGAAGGGCCGCGGCGCCTCCCGGACTGGGCCGCAGTGCCCCCTAGCAGCGCCGCGACGCATGACTGGCAGTGAGCGTCGTGGGTTTTCTGGTTGAATTAGCGTCGCGGCGCTAATGTGGCAGAGCCGCGACGCTTCATTGGCAGTGATTGCTCGACGAAATCCCAAAAGGTTTGGCTGTTGAGGGGGTTTCAATGGCATTGAATCCACCCAATAATGGTCATTACTTGGACCATTATGTTGCTGCATTACTTGGGGGTTAAATGTCATCCGTTACATGGCAATTGATTGCCATTATGGGGCATTTGAAAGGCCATCTTGCACACCTATAAATTGAAGCCTTGCCTACAAATTGAAGCCTTGGCTCAATTCTATAGAAGAACATATATGAACATATGAACAGAAAAACAAGTTTACAACACCACAAAGAGATCAGATTTTTCTGATAGCAATCCTTCTCTTAGCAATCTTCATTATTCGTGTTCTTCGGTGAGATCATTTGTGTAGGCTTTGCACACTTGATAGTTTGTTGTTTCATCTTGAGAGACTATTGTCCACACTTCCGTAAAGCCCATATACATGGGCAATCTTGTCTTAAAGACAAAGAGACATCTCTCGACTCAGCCGGTGGTGTTGTGATTATCTAGTTGGTTGCTAAGTATTTCAGGTGTTAACTTAATAGACGAAGGACTCTAACCGTTCGTATTCTCAGCGGATCTACCAGCCACAAGAGTAACAGTTCATGTTCTTGTATTTCCAAATACAAGTTCCATATTTGAAGTTCCAATTAAACATCAAGATATTGACAACTTGTTGTTGTCCTCTTTGTTGTTTATCCTTTCGATCACTGTAATAGTTATTTACTATTCCCGTTGTTGATTTACATATTCCAACAGCTGCAACTTAGTAAATCATTTCATATATTTTTTCTTGAAAGCATCTTTAGGACATATTTTCTATAAAGAAGATTGATGTGAATTAGAAAAAAGTAAAAATAAAGAGAGTTACCCTTACTAATATGTTGGTTAAGTGTGAATAATTGCCATCATTACCTCAGTTATTCTTAGTACTACCATGTATATATTTCCTCCGAGTCATATTCCTCCTGTGATTGAAAATATATCACACTATTTAAGAAAAATATTTAATAGTCTTAACGAGAGGAGTAATTGTTAAATTATATTTATCTCTCTTTGAAGATCTCACCTAATTCACACTCCACGAATTAAAATAAGGATAGATTTTAAAACATCAATAAATATTTAACTTTAAAGTGTATATCAGAACAAATTTAATTCGATAAAATGACTAATATTTGAGGTATTAGTGCATTTAGATAATAGTAATGATAAGATCAGAGATATAAAATCAATATTATAATAATCATGATTAACTTATATCACCTTTTCATCTAACTTTCTTTTTGCTTAATGTAGGTAGCACAAGGCTCCAAGCTAACTTATTTTTTAAGCCTTAAAGTCATTACAAAATTAAAATATTACTACTAGTAAAACACAAGAGATTCTCTTAATTGCTCGATAAGATTCTCAAGAAAAAAACTATAATTATTCGATAAATGTCTTGTGTCCACCAACTAGCAGCTAGCATGATGGTTAAGGAACCATTGGATACTTAAATTAAATCTCAAAAGTCCCAACCCACTCCCCTTTGCCACAAACATAATTAAAGGACTTGGAAGCAATGATAAAGTATGATTAACAAGACTAAAGGCTAATTACACGTACATTGGAATGAGAATCTTTCATATTTTTATTTATCTTATCTCTGTGTTGAATAAGGCAATTTGCAAGAATGTCATGTTCATTATTAATGGTGGAGTTCTTTAAAGTAGTACTTTGGTTTAATACATTCGCTGCACCTGTGCTTTCACTAATTCAGGCATTTGACCATGTTGATTTTTTGTCACATCTTAATTACTTCTCATGGAATTGTTATGTCTGATTAAAGGAATATATTAGCGAATATTCACAGTATATTTTGTAACAATAAAAATTCTAAGTTATCTTAAATATACATCTATCATAATTACAAAATATACTGTGAATATTCGGAGAATATTCGCTAATAGAATAGTCTATAATAATATTTTGCTTATCTCACAAATCCGATGCTTACCTATCATATAAAAGTGAGGTAGAGTATCTCAAAGTTTTTGAGCTCAATCAGCTTATCAGTGATTTTTAGAACTGGTAGTTCCGTCATATTTTCATTTTGTATGTAACACTTAATTAAACGGTAGGATTTTTTTACTGTCTTAAGAAAAATTCTACTACTTATAATTTAAGAGAATATAATTAAAATTGTCTCATGTCCCTTTTGGTTAGAGGATGTTTAGCTGTTGTTCGGAAAATAAGGGCTGCATGTCCAGTTTCCTCAATTTTTTTTTGTTCATAGCTGTACATATTCCTTTGATAAATACACTTTTTATTTATCAAAAAAACAAATGATCTCTCATATTTGGGATAGATTTAAAGTAATTCTTTAAATATATTTGTGAGCGATTTTGTTCTTCAAGATTTTTTAAAACTGAATTCTTTTTGATGGAATATTTGGTGGAAAATATCATTTTAGAACATGAAGGAAACCGAAAGTATTCACTTTTAACAAAACTTATCAAAAGTATTCACTTTTAACAAATTTAATTATATTTAAGAGACTATTTTAAACCTATCTCCAAACATAACCATTTTGTCTTTTCTCTAAAAGATAAAAAGGATTAACAAAACTCTTTAATTAAATGCTGGAAAATTTTCCTCTTCACTTTTTCCTTAGCCTCTTCTTCATTCTTTTTTAATTCCTTGAGGTTGGAAGAAGGAGTGGTGGTCAGAGTGGAGGAGTCATTAATTTCAGAACTACCGATGACTAATTAACAAGTTTGATAATCAAGCAGCTTTGGATTTTTGGAGCTTGAAAATCTTACTTTACTTTGGTCCATTTCTGCTGATGTATGATTTTAAGGCAATACTATGAAATAGATCAAAGAAATGCTATATAAAGGAGAATCAGCTCACATTCAATATTTCATTTGAGAAGCATAATTAATTCATTTGCTTCTAGAGCTAGCAAATACATTGTTAATTTGTATATGTCTGATGATATTATTTTCTTCCCCACAGAAAAAGGAAAATAAAAGTGCAGGATGGTTTTAGCCTTGTTTTTTATTTCTTCCATACTGAATAAGTTCTGTAATTCTGTTCCAAGGATCAAACGAATTTGCTGATGTATGGTTTTAGAAGAAACAAACGAACTGGAACATCCGTTTAGAACAACAAGAGATCTGTTAAAACCCCAAGCAGAATACAACAAAGAATTTCAAGATAGATAAAGGAGAACAAAGGAAAAGAAGGCACATATCCAAGATTTCATTGAAATATTGTGTCTGTACAACTGCTTCCAGAGCAAATACATTGTTCATTCCTATGTCTGATGCTATTATTCCCCCCCCCCCCACCCCCGCAAAAAAAAACTATGAGGAAAATAACAGGACCTATAAAACATGGTTTATAGCCTACAACATATAGAGGAGTATCATTTTACCCCTTGAAACAAAACTGCAAATGGTAATGCCTTTTTTTTTTTTTTCCTGTTTGCACTTGCCACTTCAAAATCCAGAGAAATTAAAACTATTTGATTACAAGAGGATTTCAAAATATTCAATTTCCAGGTTCTTGTAACTCGACAACCCAAGCTGAAAAAACCTCAGAGAATTCATCATCTTCTAGCCTAAGCCTTTGATTCTCCTTCTTAAACTTCACATCCTAAGCCTCTTGCTTCTGATCCTTTCATTATCCTTAGCCTCTTGCATGATGATAAGAACATTCTGAAATAGCATAAAACAACCCCACATCAGAATTATAACGGATAATTACATTTTTGGACCGCTCAAAAGAATAATAGCCTATTAAGTAAAAATATACATATTATATACACAAAATATACATGATCACCGTATAGATTTTGTATATTTTAACTAATGCTCGTAATTAATTTCGGCCGATAATGAAAAAGCCCATTATAAAAATGATTTTTAAACAACCCCATATGAGAAAATCTAAAACCATGGTTCCTAAAAATTGGATTCAAGAATCAAGAACTTACTCAAAAGGAACATCACCAACAAGCATCAAGTCACCATCTTTATCTTCATAAGCAGGTGCAAATTCAGACCCTTTATAGCCTTCCCTTTCTGAATATTCACCTATAGTGAGTTTAAACATCTTCTCCAATGCCTTCAACAGTTCTGGATAACACTTGTACATTTTCAAATCAATTTTTCTAAGGTAAGGAGCTCCATCCATGCTAACTTTAACATACATCCCATATTCACTTTCTGTCTTCTTTTGTGGTAAGTTATTTTTCCTGTTAGATCTCACTGGTGGCCACCCAACAATTTGTGCCCTGCAAACATTTTATGATTTCAAAGTTTAGTCCTTTTCTCCATAATCTAAAACAAAAAAGTACTGCCCGATGCACAAAGAATCCCGCGTTAGCAGGATCCGGGGAAGAATCGCACCCTAAGCAGGGCGGATCTAGGGCCGGGGAGGGGAGGGAACACCCTCGTCAAAATATTAAGCTGCATATATAAGGTATTTATATATATATATATAGATTTTCAATACCTAAACACGAGTAGAGGTTGGTTCAATGGGTTAGGAGTTCAAAATTCACCTTAACGTTTCAAGTTCAAATCTCAAACACTATCAACCCTAAGGGGGTGTGAGAGGCATCTAAGGAGACAGTCTAACCTAGCTGCTTCACGACTCGAACCCGTGGAGATAATTTTTTGGTTGCTCCAGGCTCTCCTTCCTTTCTCCGTAATCTAATAGATATAAAAGCCACCAAGATTTTAAAGGGAAAATATCAAGACTTACTTGGCAACAGGTGGAGTTTTGGCATCTGAATTGGAGTTCGATTCACAATCTTCATCCTCAGTAGGCAAAGCCCTCTTGTTGTTAATCTTAGTATTTGACACAATTTCCATTTCTGTCCCTGGTAAACCCAATCTAAGCTCTGTTGCCTTGAGATTCAAATCCTTCACACACTCCATCTCTCACAAAATGATTCTTGAAAATCAAACCTTTGCAAAATTTTCCAAGATTGCTGTTTATCTTCTTCAAGATTGGTTTGAAGATGCTAAGTGGTGGGTTGCTAACTTGCTGTTATATATAAAAGGGAAAGTGAAATTGTAGCTCTTTAGGTATTGGGGAAAAGAAAAAGGAAATAATGGGAGAGTACATAAAATTGGGACAAGACAAGCAAAGTTGTCGGCAGGAAGAGTTGCAGCATAAAGGCAAGTGATGATATATTTGGGGGACAAGAATTGGACAAGTTCAGCTGTTCATGTGGTCCTGTGGAGTAGACTTTAAGGAGGGACGGTCAAGATGCACTTTGGAAATACCTTTCCATTCTCGAGTTTGGTCCTTGAAAATAAAATACTAGTGGTAATTTTTGGTTAGTGACAGATTTTTTTTTTTACAGTGAGACTTCTCAAAGCTAATTGGAATTAATCCAATTGACTTTCTCAATTTATATGGTATCATTTACTTTTTAGTTTGTTTTAAAAAAATGTTATTTTTTAATAATTAGAACTAAATTAATTTTAATTTTTTTTTTACATTTAATGAAATGATTTATAATCACATATTTTTTTAAGAATTATTTTAAATCACACATTTTAAAAGTCAACGTTTCTTTCTTAAATTTTGTGTCAAGTCAAATGGTGTCATATAAATTAAAACAAAGGGAGTAAGTGAGAAGCAAAAATGAATATTGACATGGACTTCAATTTTATATACTACTCCATCTGTCTCAATTTATATGACACAATTTTTTATTTATAGAAATAATTCTACTTTATTGAAGGATTTATAGTTAAACAAATATCTAAAACTTGTTTTGAATCACAAATTTCAAAAGTTTTATTTATTTATTTCGTGTCAAGTTAAATGGTGTCACATAAATTAAAACGGAGAAAGTATCATAAAAAAAAGAAGATAGAAATTGAAAAGGCCAAATACATATATAGGCCCTTAAACTAGACATTAATTTTCACTTAGATACTTTAACTAAAGCTTGTTCATATTGCCCTCTCAACAACATAAAAAGTGTGTTTATTAAACACAAATTTAAAAGTTCCAATTCAGTAGGTGTGCGTGACACTCACTCTCTTCTGATATGTCAGGATGAACGAATAGAAATATTACATGTCAGCAAAAAAGAAATAAGGAAGAGAAAGCAGGTGGTGGCCGGAGGCAGTGGAGTCGTTGAGATGGTAGCGGATGCTTTCAATGAGAAAATAAAATAATGCTCCTTCAGTCTTGATGCATAATGTTTTGCTTGCTACTTCCGACTGATACCAGAATGACATTTCTCCAATATTGCAGGTTTTGCAAAAGCTCCACTTTTGTTGAATAAAATACTACAACTTTGGAAATTTAGATTTATATGCAATTTATTTTTTTTATCCTGTGAAAGTGAAAAATTATAGCTGAAATTGTAAGGGACTAATATGAAGAAGAAGAAGAAGAAGATGGTAGTTATGTCTCGGACCGGATCTGAAAAAGGAGAGGAGGCAATTGTGAAGTTGGTGGTAGTGTCGAATCTTAAGAAAAAGGAGAAGCAAGAGGAGGTGGTGATTACCATTCTGGCAAAAGCTTTGCATATTCCGGCGGGCAGTGGACAAAATGAGCTTCTTACGCGCCTTCAACATGTGACAAACACATACGTGTACATGTCACCAAATTCTACTTAATAGATACATTTTCTATGGGGTTGAGGAGGCCTTTAGTTAAAGTGTTTAAGTGAAAATTAGTGTCGGGGCTATATATGTATTTGGCCTATTAAGTATTTATAAATAAAAATTAAGTATACTGTTTTAGAGTTCAAATGTTGAAGTATTTCGAATAATCATGGCCAAAAGAGCCTTGAGAGAAGCACCACCACAAACTAAGCTAGTATTAATTAATTAATTAAAATTAAGTAAATCCAGTATTATATAATGACAACTGTGGTGAGAGAAGGGTAGTGGGAAGAGAATTGGGAAGCGAGAAAAGAAGGCTAACATGTGAATGCGGGTGTTGGTTATGTGTGGCAAAGCTTTCGGGAATTTATGGGTTTTTCCGCGTTAGTTCAAAAAAATTATATATTATTTTATATAAAAATTAGTCATGTAGAAATTAATTATTCATGTATTATTAGTTATTTCATACATTATTCTGTATAAAATTATAAATAAATTTCTTCATAATTTATATTAGTTATGTGGGATGATTATTCAAATTGCTAACCAAATGTAATAAAAAAATACTACCAGATATGATATTATTATGTATGATATAATATATGAATACTTAATTCTTAACGAGCTATCAAACTAACCCCTAGTGTTCAAGCTGATTTAATAGGATATTATTTAGGAACTAAACCCACAGTTCCAGTTTCTAGTCGCATAAACTGAATCTCTGGAAGTATCCTTTTCCTCATTCATTTCTCTATTTGTGTCAGTCATGTAACCGTGCACTTTACTCTAGCTTCTCATATTTTTATGTACGTCACCGATTGCGAAATTTGACCTTGTTTTCGTGCAATTTTATATTACTCCTACTCAGTAATAGTTTTTTTCTTAGGAGCGGTTTGGACATTATTTAAAATCATAAGATAAAATTATGTTGTGTTTTGAACATGCAATTTAAATTTTTTATTTTTAAGTTGTATTTTTCTTATAGACATAAAAATCTTATAAATTGTGAAAATTATCAAAAAAAATTCAATTCTTATACAATCTTACCAAATGAGCAAGTCAGAGTTCATAACAAAATCAATACGCTACTAGAAAGTCTTTCTAAAAAATACAACATATTGATCAAACTTTAGTTCAATAAAATGAAAAATTGAACATGAGTTGTAGTGTAACTATTCTTTAATATAATTCTCCCATGTGGTTGGTAAGAGTAAATTTGTTATAAATATACTACCAATTTGTAGATCTCTTAATATTTGATATAAATGGTTGGTAAGCATGATTCGTAAATATATCTACCAACTTATGGATCTATTTTTACAAAATATAAACTTATGAGTTAACTTTTACATTTAAAAAAATTTAAAATCATGATTTGAAATCCTAAATCATGCCTTTTTGGATGATTTGGGATTTCATCTCATGAGATGAAATCGCATGTCTAAACGCTGATTTCATCTCATGAGATGAAATCGCCTGTCCAAACGTCTACTTAGATTTTAGGGTGAGTTAGGTAGGACAAAAAATATTTTTTTGAATACGTAATTTTTTATTTATTTACTGTTTAATAAGTAAAAAAGTATTTATATATAATTTAACAAAATATTATAGGGGCGGGATAAAGATGGGGAGCGGGGGTTCGAGCCTTGAGGGTAGGATGGTCAAGAGGTGATGGTTGGGGACATTGAATGAGTAGGAGACAAGAACTTGAAATGTCACTTACAAAATTTATTTTTCTATTTTCATTAGGAAAGTCATTTTTCTCATTAATCTGAAAGAACTTATTTTCCTAGAAAAAATATTTTATAAAATATTTTAACCAACCAAACATGAAAAAATTGAAATGATATATTATTTTGATGATGAATATTCCCAAATACATCTTTTCAATGGTTTGTTATCTACTTAGCACTTGAGCAAATTTTTGAGAAGGAAAACTTTTGGAGAAGTATATTTGAGTGAAATTTTATGCAAGCGTTTACAAGTGTCCAAAATGCAATTTGTATTTTGTATGCTTTCTTAATCAAGATTCTGTAAAATCAAGAGTATAGTGATTCATATTGTTTACTATCCGAACAGCTTTTCCAATTTCCTAAAAAAATTGTGCATAAATTGGTAAATTGATCTCCAACATATTCCCAATTAAAAACGCAAAAAGAAAAGTATATTATTTTTTTTTGGTTGAAAACAATGTCATGTTACAATAAGTAGTCCCGATTAAACAAAATAAGAAAACGCAAGTGGTATTCTTTTAAAATTAAAACCGAAAGTCACCAGAATAAGGCCATCATGTTGTTGGCCTCTTGGGAATTATTCAGTTATTCTGAAAAGATTTTCCTGAATCTCAGGAATCACAATAACTGAAAATATTTTCTTCTTTGCTCCAAGCAAGTAGCAAATCATACAATATCATGAGATATGCCTTCGACACCGTCCAAGGGATACAATACAACACTTAACTTTATTTGGGCATAGAAATCAAAAACTTTTTCACTTTTTTGAAGTTAGAGTTGGTGTTGATCATAGTTTTTGCAATAACATTTTGTTGTTGAAATGTACTTTTTCAATAGGTTTTAGTTGTGAAAAAGGTGAAAAACAAGGTTTTGATTATTTTTCAAATTGTATTTATAATTTTCATGGTCAAACACTATTTTTTTGAAAAAAGTGAAAAAATATTTTTTAAAATGAATAATTCTTATGGCCAAATGCATCCTAAATTTCACAAATTTTGATAAGATGAATTTGCGATTTTGAAATGCAAGTTGTAACACTTATAGTTTAGTTGTAACGTTCTTAATTACATTTTTGGCTAATTTCCTGACACCAGATTGCTTTACTTTTTCCCTCTAAAATGGGAAAGGAGTGAACAGCAATGATGATCAATAAAATGGGTGCAAATCATGAAGATCGGGGTTTAAATTTAGTACAAACAAAACATATTAGGTGTGCTTTCTATTTTATTTTATTTTTTTTAATCCAGGTTTCCAGGTTTGCGCCTGACTACTTCACTGGTATTACCCAGACGTCCTGGAGGTAATAGCACCGGCCCTTCAACACTATTACCAGGTAAATCGCGGGATGTGCTCCGGTGGCCAGTTTTCTGGGAGCGTACAACTGATCAATGAGACAAGGTCAAATTCCCCAACATGCAGAGTTTCTTCGTGCTTGCGGGGAATTGAACCCACGATGTCCGATGCCAGAGCGCCTTATAGCGCCCAGGCTTTGCCACTGGACTATGCCCCGGAGGACAGATGTGCTTTCTATTTCTAAATTGGTTCAATCGAATTATTCGATATTCATACTGGTGAAATAATAGATTTTAATTAGTCGAGATACACAGTCGGGACATTATTTTCATATTAATAAATAAAATAAAAATGGGGAAGGAAAGCACATCAAAATGTTGGTTTATTTGGTTACAACTAGGGATGACAACAGATCGGATCTGGACCTGAATTCAGATCCATCGGGTCCATAAAAATCATATCCAAATTCGGATCCACGGATTGGATCTGGATCCACATGTAAAAAAATTTGTCTTGCTAAGAATGTAACCTTGCTAAGATTTTTTTTTGAACTGACAAACGGTTTTTACTTAGCTAACAATTTACTGTGTTTCAATTTTGAAATGTTTATATGAGATATTTTGTTCGTTGTCTCGTTTTGATTGTGAGCTATTAATTGAAAATGTTGGACAATGACAATAGTTGTGGAAAATGCTGACTAGTATTTCCACAATGCAGAACTTGCATGTGCTTGGAATCTTCACAAATAAAGTGAATATAATTTTAACTACTTGTCTATGGAGATGTTAGTCATTCACTAATATAACATTGATTTTATTATCGAAGTTACCTCTTTATTTTTTGGTTTTTGAGTTAACGCGGGGATGAATTAAACTTGTTTTGAGAATTAAACTTGCAAGGATGTACTTAGCAATTTTAAGAAAATACTTATAAAATTACATTTTAGATTATGAATATATTCAATAAAAAATGGATCCACGGGTCGGATCTGGACCGGATACGGATCTCAAATACAAGATTAAGATCCAGATCCGATCCTTCAGAAACGGATCCGGGTCCGATCCGGATTCGTCGGGTTCAAATTTTGAAGATCCATATCCTATAAAACGAATCTGGATCCACCGGGTCCAGGATCCACTGCCATCTCTAGTTACAACTAGTATTCCGTATGTGATCTTTCTCGGAGGTTTTAAAAAAATAATACTACTAGCTAGTTGAAACTTTTTTAAGACAACAAAAAGTCCAAAATAAGTAAGCAAATGACTGGTTGATTTTTCGACACGAATTCAAATTTAATAGAATTCAGATATAATATCAGACACCAAATGAAGAAACAAAAAAAATAGTTGTATGTTCCTCGTGCCTTCCAACTAGGGATGACAACGGATCGGATCTGGACCGGATCCTACTAGATCCAGATCCAGATCCGTTTTTCATACCTGAATCCAAATCCGGATCCAGATCCGTCGGGTCCATAAAAATCAGATCCATATCCGGATCCATTGGATCCACAGGATCCACGGATCGGATCTGGATCCACATGTAAAAAAATTTGCCTTGCTAAGATTGTAACCTTGCTAAGAATTTTTTTTGAACTGACAAACGATTTTTACTTAGCTAACAATTTATTGTGTTTCAATTTTGAAATGGTCATATGAGATATTTTGTTCGTTGTCTCGTTTTGATTCTGAGCTATTAATTGAAAATGTTGGACAATGACAATAGTTGTGAAAAATGCTGACTAGTATTTCCACAATGCAGAACTTGCATGTGCTTGGAATTTTCACAAATGAAGTGAATATAATTTTAACTACTTGTCTATGGAGATGTTAGTTATTCACGATATAACATTGATTTTATTATCGAAGTTACCTCTTTATTTTTTGGTTTTTGAGTTAACGCGAGGATAAATTAAACTTGTTTTGAGAATTAAACTTGCAAGGATGTGTTTAGCAATTTTAAGAAAATACTTATAAAATTACATTCTAGGTTATGAATATATTTAATAAAAAATGGATCCACGGGTCGGATCTGGACCGGATACGGATCTCAAATACAAGATCCGGATCCGGATCCGATCCGTCAGAAATGGATCCGGGTCCGATCCGGATCCGTCGGGTCCAAATTTTGAAGATCCATATCCTATAAAACGGATCTAGATCTACCGGATCCGGACCAGGTCCGGGATCCACTGCCATCTCTACTTCCAACTTGAGGGAGGGGGAGGGGTGGGGTGGGGGGTGACAAAGTCGAAGCTGAGCCCAAACTGAAGCTCCTCATTTTTTTTGTGCGGATTTCCCTCTAACGCACTTGTCTTTAATTTATGTCCTTCATATATGTGCTCTTTAATTTTTGCATATGCTATTTTTGTATGAAAATATCCATGTCTGCTTTGCAAGGCATAGTCTATAATATTTTTTTTTCTTTGAAAACTGAATTTTTGCATGGCATGACATAAATTATGTAGGAATTAAGTTATGCGGCATATTTTTATAGTATTTTTTTTTAATTATGTTGAGTGTTGAAAATTATGCCTTATCCGGCATAGTTTGTGTGGATGTTATGATACATATGTTGAAATTAAACGCTAATTATGTCTGGCAAAATATGAAATTATGCCTTATCCGGTATAATATGTGAGTTGTGTATGATACGTATGCCGAAGATATAACACTAATTATACCGAGCAAAATTTTAATTATGTCACACTAAAAATAATAAAAGATAAAAATTTAAAAACTCAAATTTAAAGGAGAAAAATTAAAGACCACCCAAAACAGGGACATTTGTGCGAATGACCCCCTCATTCTGAATATATAGGCTAGAAGCCCATCTATTATAGGGCTTTTATCGTAGAAATTAGGGGTGTAAAAAAATTTGGAAAATCAACCGGAATTTATAAAAGAAACCCGAAAAAATCCCGAATCGTACCGAATATCCTTCATGTATAAAATATTATATATATATATATATATATATATTAATAAATATGTTAAATTTAATATATAAAATACATTTTATAGATTATGTTTTAAATATAAAAAAGAATTTTGGCCACTGACTTTGGGCCTTTAGTGGTGGATTTAATTTTCAAAAGATACCAATTACCCTTAGTAGCCAAGCAATTAATAGAAGGCAGCTAAACACCACCTACTATTCCACTCCTATTATAAGTGTGAAACTAGAATCTTCAATTTGGAGAGCAATTAACAAGATTCAACAATTCTTGGTGGAAAATTGAAGTACTTCTTTAGGAACGCAATTGCCATTCACTCTGGTATTTACTTTCATATTCTTTGTTCTCCCTTTTACTTTTTCAGTCAAGTTATCTAGTTTTTTCTTTTGAATTTTTTTTATTGATGTTAATTACATGCCATTTTTTCAAATCTATACCTTTTGAATCACAATTTCTTAGTAACTCAATAATTTTGTGGAGGTCTGCGTCATTAGAGACACATTTTAATTATGGTATATTTTGAGGTGACACTTTAAAAGTAAAATAATAAAAAATTAACCGAACCGTACCGATATCGAAGATAATGATTGGGATGGTTTTAAAAAATCTAATTTTGGTTATATACTATAAAATAACCGAAGGACAGGGATGGTATAATTTTTTAAAAATAACCGGCCGAATTGTCCCATTGACACCCCTAGTAGAAATAACATTGGAAAAACAACCCAAAGTACCCCAAAAATGTAAAATATTTATCCATCCATGTCCCCTCCTAAAGTAATTCCGCTTCTATCCCAATCGGCCGAAAATATTTATCCGAATATCCTCTCACCCAAAAATCCTTCCCCATGATATCATCGCATCACAAATATATTTATATATTATGATGGTATCATGGATGACTAAGAGAAGGACTGAAGCAGTATTTCATGATACCTCCTCAGTATAATTATATACCATGATGATATCATGAAGGACTAAGATAGTGTCTCATTGAAGAATTGAAGCAGTTCTCCAAGATATCATCTCAGTATATTGTATATACCATTATGGTATTTCTGAAGACTGAGGAGTGTCTTATTGAAGGATTGAAGTAGTCCTCCATGATACCATCTCAGTTTATGTATATAAGATGATAATATCATAAAGGTATTTTTTTAGGAAAGTGTGCTTTTTGAATAAATGAATATGATCCTCTATGATACCCTGTCAGTATATTATATACCATATGAGTTTCATAGAGGGTTCTATAGGGCGGTGGTTAGACCAACTATGTTATATGGGACGGAGTGTAGGCCAGTCAAAACTTCGCACATACAAAAGATTAAAGTTGCGGAGATGAGGATGTTGAGATGGACGTGTGGGCATACAAGGAGATATGATTAGAAATGATGATATCCGGGAGAAAGTGGGAGTGACCTCGGTGGATGATAAGATGCAGAAAGCGAGACTGAGATGGTTCGGACATGTGCATAGGAGAGACACAGATGCCCCAATGCGGAGGTGTGAGAGGTTGGCTATGGACGGGTTCAAGAGGGGTGGAGGTATGCCGAAGAAGTATTGGGGAGAGGTGTTAGACGAGATATGGCGCAGGTGCAACTTACTGAGGACATGACCTTAGATAGTGGGTTGTGGAGGACACATATTAGGGTAGAAGAGTAGTAGGTACTCTAGCATAGTCCTACTTATGCTTACAATTTGAGAGTTGTAGTGTTATTAATGTAGGCCCGATTAGCCTATCACACCTATAGGCACATTATTGCTTTATAATCAATTGTAGTTTGATTTCTGCTGCTATGTGTTCTTTAGTGTATTTTGTTTAGCTTATTTAGTTGTGTTAGCTACTGCTCCCTTTTGTTCGAATTCACTTTATACTGCTTTAGTTACTTATATGAGTTTGATCGTTTCTCTTGCTTTACTCTTTACTCTTGCTTTATTTTGATTGTCTTGCTTGTTATTATGCTTTGTCTTAAGCCGAGTGTTTCTCGGAAATAGCCGCTCTACCTACCAAGGTGGAGGTAAGGTCTGTGTACACTCTACCCTCACCAGATCCCACAGTGTGAGATTTCACTGGGTATGTTGTTGTTGTTGTTGTTGTTATGGGTTTCATAGAGGGTTGATGTGTGTTTTTAAAGAATGAAAGAAGTCCTCTGTGATACCATCATGATATATAAGATACATGGTGATATCATGTTGGTATCATAATTTTGAAGGCATTCAGGTAAATAATTTTGGGGCATGAAAGTAAGGGGATATGGGTGGGTAATTATTTTTCTTGAAGGAGGCACCTACGTTCTTTCCCAAATAACATTTACTACTAGTTATTTTTAGGGTCATTCGCATGAATACCCCTATCTTAGGTAGTCTTTAATGTTTGCCCCTCAAATCGTTGGTCTTTAATTTTTGCCCTTCGACACTTTAAGTAACAAAATAGTGACCGAAGATACCCTTAACATCAAGAAAAAAAAACGGGCCTATCCTTATCTCTGACCGAATTTCGCAAGACAAATGTCTAACATAAGTTCTGTAAGAATTAAGTTATCTGACATAACTTCATTTCTACATAACTTATGCTAGACAATGCAGAACTTAAGGCGAACTATGAAACTTTGCCTTGCGAATTACTTACTACACAATTTATGCCGGATAACTTCATTTCTACAGAACTTGTGACGTTGAGAATAAAAATTCGACTCTACTGGGGATCGAACTAAGAATCTCTTGTTTCATAGACCATCGAATAAGGATATTTTGGCTCATAAATTTTCATTAAATGAGAAACAGAGGTAATAATTAAAGACCCGTAATTTAAGAGACAAAAATTAAATACAATCTGTATGAAGGGCAATCCGCGCACCATTGTCAATTTGTCATAAAAATTTAAATTTTATAGGTGGTGGTGAAGTTTAAAACTTCAGTACGATGATTGCTTTCTGATTATAGAAGTTGAAAGGTGGATATATGTAAATTTTTGTCCGTGTTTATCTAATACGTCGAGAGTGATTAGTTTAACCAAATACCAGAAAATATTTATTTAAAAAGTATTTTTCATAGAAAACATTTTAAGCCGAGTGTGATTAGTACTTTACCATCATTATTTCAAAGAAACTGATTCATAATCTCTAATTAAGGAGTAATTAAATTGAAAGCAAGGTAAAACAAAATTCATTTCTAAAATAAGTATGTAAATCATACTGCCGACTATGTCGTTACTTAAGGTAGTAGCTTAGAAGTAGAAACTTTTCAACCCAAAGACTAACATTGACCAACTCTTCTGGCATTTCTTTACTGTTTGGATAACACTTCATTTTCTGGTAATTATACCCCCAACAGTCGTGCTCTTTGATAATTAATGTGCATTTAATTGATCAACCCAAAGTAGTGGTGGTGAATTGAGTACATCAATGACATAAGAGCAAGAAAGACAGTGATGGAAATTTTGGTCTTCTTCCATATATTTCTTTTTCTGAGTATTTTCTTGTGACCACAAGATTTTTGAAAATTCAAAGTGACATGACTCATCAAAGAACTGGAAAACTAGCTTGCTTAAGTTTGAGATGATTGACAAAATTTTAAGGAAGATTTAACGTCTATATGCAACATTAGTAATGTACGAATCGGAGTCGTGATTTAGGTATATGACGATCTAACATCTAACATATATAACAATTTGTAATAAAGTCTGAAGCCCCTTGCGAGGCTCTTGAGTAACATGGAACATGTGATTTAACTACACCTCTTAGTTTTCTTTGATGTAAGTATTTCTATTCTAAAATTTCAATATTAAAAAAGATACAAAAGGAGTTTTTTCGTTTTAATTTCAACTAATCTTTATTTACTTATCACTTCAGATTTAATTTAATTTACTATGTAATGCATTCATCCATATATTTTACACCTAAACACTCAACTCTCCTATCCTATGTAAATTAATTAATATTTGTGTAGGACTCTTATTATGTAGGAAGATCAACTATCAAGTGTATTATCATTATCATAATATAAAATAAGTAAATGATATTCTAATTGAGTCATATTACATGAATATTTTGCATAATCTACTACTCCCTCCGTCTAAAAAAGATTGTCTTATTTTTCTTATTAGTTTGTCTAAAAAAGATTGTCTTATTTTTCTTATTAGTTTGTCTAAAAAAGATTGACACATTTGGAAACAATTTTACTTTATCAGATGATTTACACTACACAAACATCTAAGGTTTGTTTTCAATTACACATTTTAAAAATCTTTCTTTAGTGCTTAAATTTCGTTTCAAGTCAAATTAAGATAAATTTTTTGAGACAGAGGGAGTATAATATTTTAATTTTAAAACTATTTACAATACAACGAATTAAAATATAAAGACGCAAATTCGATTCATACCTTAAAGTGGGGAATTTTGTATTAATGCCAGCCGCTAAGAAGTGACACTAACAGTAGGATAAAATGACAAAACACAAAGTTAGATTGAGTATGGGCATATGTCAAATACATGTATTTTCAAAGTGGTCTCGAAAGATGAAACATACAGCCATCAATTGCCCCAAAGGGAACAAATTAGTATCTCATTTGGAGGGAGGGGCAAGCTAGATATTTGCAATATTACTTGTGGGATAAGAGTTCATTATGGGTCTCTGTCACATTAATTTCTGAAATAATTAAATCCATGGGCATTAGGTGGATCTCTTGGCTGAGGGAGTAATACCTTACTATGTGTATATCTACCACGGGTTCTCCTTTCTTGTTGCGTTCATGTCTTCGGTCCTATCCCATTGCTACTTATTATTAGGGCTGGCCAGTGGGCCGGGACAGCCCGACCCCGACCCGAGCCCGTCCCGAGCCCGCCCCGGTCCCGCCAAAAAAAAAAAAAAAAAAATTTACGGGGGCGGGACTCGAACTCGGGACGGGACGAGGTCTCGTCCCACAAGACCCGAGCCCGCCCCAGGCCCGCGAGACCCGAGCCCGCCCCGAGCCCGCCCCGACCCCGACCCCGACCCCGCCCTTTGCAAAAATGACCGTTGCACCAACGGCCATTTTAGATTATGGCCGTTGGCCAACGGCCATTTTAGCCCCCCCCCCCCCCTCCCCCAACCCCCTACCCCTTAATATTTATTTTTAACCCATAAGTTATTATATTTACACTTTAACCCAATTTTTCAACTATAAATAACTCATTTTCTCTTCATCTTTCTCACAAATCTTCCTACAATCTCTCTAATTTCTCAATATATCTCTCTACAATTCTACATTGTTTGCTAAATATTCAATTTTATTTATTCATTTGGGAATTGGTAGTGAAGTTGGCAACTAGCTTGAGGATCTTCCATCGAGCAAAGTTTCAATTTTCAACCTCTCGATTACACGTCGACGTTACGTCGGCGTTTGGTACATTCGTTCCTTCATTAAATTATTATTGTCTGTTTATTTAGTTTAGATCACTTAATTTTATTGTCTTTAATTATTTATTTATTATCATAATTAAAATGGAAGGATTAAAAGGTATGTTTAAGGGTAAAGGTAAGGGTGCTTCTTCTAGTAGGGGCAACCAGGGCAAGGGTACTTCTTCTAGTCATCTTATTCCTACACAGGATGATTTTGTTGATACTCAACATTTTCCTACAATACCATTAGATTTAGACCAGAGCTATTTTTACGGAACTCAAGAAGACTTTAATTTAGACGATGATCTAGATGATATACCCACTAATGTTGATGACAACACACCCACTAGTGCACCTTCAACTGAAATACCTCCTATTCCCCCTAGTATGAGACGAGGTCCAGCAAAACGACCATTAAAATCATATGCATGGACATTTTTTGATAGGGACGTAGAGAATCAAGTAGCCATATGTAAAATTTGTAAAAATGTTTTAAAATTTAAAACAGGAAAAGGTCACGGTGGGACGGGGGTTTAATTAGACACGTAGTAAGTGCTCACCCAACTAGGTATGCCCAATACCAGGCTTCAAAACCGGGTGCGTAAACGCCCGCTCCATCGGGACAAGGTTCACATACGATGCGTTGGGACCAAGTACGAGGTCAAATTAACCCTATGACGGGGGGAATTGTAGGCTCTAAATACAATAAACATAGAGATAGGGAAGCAATATCAAAATTAGTTGTTGTGGAGGGTTTGCCTTTTTCATTTCCTTCATCTCCCGGTTTTATTCATTACATTAGAGATATATATAATCCTCGCTTTTAACGGTTTTCCTAGATCAACCGTTAAGAGAGATGTATTTAAATTCGCGCATGAATATCAACAATATTTACGTTTTTCATTATATCATTTTAATGGCAAAGTATCCATCACGTACGATATAGGTCGTAGTACTAACGGCCATGATTATTTAACCGTAACTTGTCATTGGATAGATTATAAATGGTCTATGCAAAAACGTATTTTAGCGTATAGATATATAGATGATAGGCACACCTTTGGTACTTTTATTGCGAGAAAATATTTATCAAGTGTGCGATTATTACGGAATTACCGATAAAATTATGACTATTACATTAGATAACGCTTCTAGTAACAATTACGCAATTACAATTTTAAAAAATTGTTTAACTCCGTCTTTTCGGACCATTTTCATATAAAATGCGCGTGCCATATATATAACTTAATTGTAAAGGATGGTCTATCACTTTTTGAAGACATTCTTAGTAAAATACAATTTGCTATAAACTTTATTTTTAAAAGTAATAAAGTACAACGTAGAAAAGAATATAAAAAAATTTGTCATGATTGTGGACTACCTTTTAGAAAAATTCCACAAGAAGTATCCACTAGGTGGAATTCTTTATACGAGCAACTACTTGTTGCTTATGACTATAAATTACCTATAACTTTATTTTTTAACTCTCATAATAAAAAGCCGGTGATATGATTTTAGATAGTGATTGGGAAAAAATTTCCGAACTTATTGTATTTTTAGAGAATTTTTTTCAAGCAACAAAAGAATTTTCCGGTATATATTATCCTACTATTTCAACTATGTTATTTTATATAACTCTAATATTTTTATTACTTAGTGAATATATGGAAAAACCAAACTTATAAGGCACTATTAAAAAAATGTTTCTCAAAATAAAAAAATATTTTATTCCTATTCCCTCTATTTATATTATTGGTTCTGTATTAAATCCTACTATTAAAATAGACGGTACTAAATCACTAATTGAAACTATTTACGATTGTATAGAAGTACTACCACCTCCAAGTCCCAAAAATCTAAATCACCCACCACCTATTGAACAAACTAAAGAAGAAGTATTGTCTAGCGTAGAACACCAATGCAAAAATATATATAGATTTTATCAACAAGAAAATGCTAGTAACTTACCGACTTCCATACCATCTTCTTCATCTTCAACGCAACCTCACAAAAGACATCTTGTTTTGCGGCTAGTATTGAAAGCCTCGAAATAGAATGTGCGGTCGTACCTCTACTACTAACCAAATTAGCGAGTTGGATATTTTTGTTTTGCGGGGTTCGTACCGTATCAAGAAGTTATCAATGAAGATGGACATGAAGACTTGCTTTGAAATCTTTGGAGGGGAATGAGAAGACCTTTCCGACACTTTCAATGATGGCTCGAGATGTTTTGAACATTCAAGCGTCGTCAAGCTGCGTCGAAAGCGCTTTTTCGCGCAGCGAGATATCAAATAGGAGACCACGAGACACTCATTAGCCGGAGACGACTTGGAAATTGCAGTATTATTCAGAGATTGGATACGAGCGGAGCGGAGAAGGTGCGGTCAACCGGAGATCAACGAAGAAGATGATGAAAACTACAACGAAATCTTAACCGAAGGTAGTGGAAGCGACGTGGATCAATTTGACCAACAAATACCAATTCCAACCGAAGAACCACATGAAATCATCAAGCAATTAGAACAGGTTTTTTTTGAGAATGTAATTTTTTTAATTGTAATTTTATTATGTAATTTGTAACTTTTGGACAACACCACAAAGTTGCAATTTAGATTTTAGACAATTGTATTTGTATTACAAAAAAATCATATGTCTATTAAATAATATAAGAGGCACAAAAACAGCCTTGGGATGTTTTTATTACACTATCTTGTTTTGTTTATTGAGTTTTTTTTATACATATGTTATTTTTTTTTTAAAAAAAAAAACCCGCCGTATCCCGAGCCGAGCCGAGCCGACGGGATCGGGATCGGGACGGACTTGCTCCGGTCCCGCCGGACCCGACCCCGCCGAGCCCGCGGACCCGACCCCGCCCCTTCTCCCGTCCCGCCCCGACCCCGACACCGCCAGACCCGGCCCGCCAGACCCGAGCCCGGCCCACTGGCCACTCCTACTTATTATCCTCAAGGATTCAAAATTTAAAATCTACAATCTTACCATCGTTTTAAGTTAATATCTAATAATAGCTGAGTTAATAATCAAATATTATTAAACAATATATAAATATATATATATATATACACACACACAAATATACATACATACACGATCTAGATAAAATTACTGAGTTTTCGTGAACCCACGTGTCATACTAACTTATTTTCACTTTAAGTTATTCATTTTGCTCCTATGTATCTAAAGCGACAAAGTTGTTCTTCGCTCGATCACATGATGAACATGTTTTAAGCTAACTACATGTCTAGCGCTAAGTGGAGTTTGTGGTCACTCGTCGTTTCTCGCTTGTTTGAAAGAGCTTCAGATTTGATCCAACACTACATTTGATATTCCATTCGGCCCTCACTAGCTCTTTGCTTACTTGTACAAAAAGCATGCCTGAAGGGATTAATACGCTCACCGTACACTTGCATTACCACCTGAGCTTCCTTATTGCTCTGCCTAGCTCCTACGCCTAGTACGAACCTGATCATCACATGGTTGCTAAAGCAAGTTAAACGGCACTAGGAAGACAAAAGACTCTCACGCCCGAAAGCTCTGCGGTACGTTGGAGAGCTTTTAGATCCCACTCTAAAATGCCTACCCTGATTACACCCCCACCAAAAAAGTATTTATTGAGTAAAAAGTTTCTGTTGTTTTAAATAACCTATTCACACCAAAATTTTCCGAAATCAGAGTATATTTTATTTGGTAAGAATATATTTATAAAGTAAATATTATTGAGCAAAATTTTATATTGATAGAATATATGTAAATATATTTAATGATTTGGTAAAGATTGTTAGTGATTTTGTATTAGTTAGGTGTATAATTAATTTCTATAATTGTAGCCTAGAATGACTATTGTACCTCATGTATATAAGCAAATTAAGCTAATGAAAATAATCAAGAGATTATTCTCTTTCATGGTATCAGAAGTCTAGGACAAATCTTCCTCTCCTCCCTTCTTACCCACTTCTGCCGTGCCCTACATTTTTTCCCTCACCTCCTCCGCCAATATCTTCTCCAGTCAGTTATGTATGACACAAATAATATCTTTCATCCTGCTCTTGCAGTCGCCAACATCAAGAATAACATCCATATCGTCCTTGAAATGGAGAACGTTCAATATGAGACATGGGCATGATACGGGAGACTAACGTGGAAGTAAGGCTTGATATACATGTCATCCCAAAGAAAGGAAGTTTCAAGTATCTTGGGTCTATTATCCAATGTAATGAAGATATTGATGATGATGTCACATATCGTATTCGTGTGGTGGATGAAATGAACACTCGCATCCAGAGTCTTGTCGATAAGAAGGTACCACCAAAACTTAAAGGCAAGTTCTACAGAGTGGTGGTTAGACCAACTATGTTGTATGGGGCGGAGTGTTGGTCAGTCAAGAACTCTCATATTCAGAAGATAAAAGTTGCGAAAATAAGGATGCTACAATGGATGTGTGGGCATATTAGGAGAGCTAGGATTAATAATGAAGATATTCGGGACAAGGTGGAAGTGGCTTCGATGGTGAATAAGATGCAGGAAGCGAGACTGAGATGATTCGATCATGTGCAGAGGAATGCACGGATGCCCCAGTGCGGAGGTGTGAGAGATTGGTTAAGGACGGTTTCAGGAGAGGCAAAGGTATGCCGAAGAAATATTGGGAGAGGTGATTAGACAAGACATAGCGCAGATCCAA
The DNA here is from genome assembly GCA_034509755.1 of Anisodus tanguticus. Lineage (NCBI taxonomy): Eukaryota > Viridiplantae > Streptophyta > Magnoliopsida > Solanales > Solanaceae > Anisodus > Anisodus tanguticus. The sequence continues at coordinate 17,111,020 of CM067551.1, read as the reverse complement.
CTTACCGAGGACATTACTTTAAATGGAGGACACAAATTAGGATAGAAGGTTAGTAAGTAATAGAGTGTTGTCTGTCTGATCCTTTCATACCGGTAGTCATACCCTAGTTATGCGTACAACCTAACCTCAAAGACTCGACTTGTGGGGTTGCACTAAGCATATTATTATTGCTGTAAAAGATCATAGAGTAATGGTTAGTAGGAGTTATGACCACTTTCTCCGCTTAAGAGTTGTTTACCAATAATATAATTTGGTATTATTATTTTAATATTAAATTTGATCCAACAAGTGAAGAGTTACTTTCTTGACATATAAGCTTCTAGTAGATCAGCTTAATTCTTTTTTTTTTTAGATAAGGAGGGATCACTAAAACCTTATGTCAAAATCACTAATTATACTATGCACATAGTATAATTAACTATATTATAATTAACTTTTCAACAAATTAAAGGGTTCACTATAACCCCCTTACACTGCCTCCGTCCTTTGGAGCTATGTAACTATGTTTCTAAGTTGGATTTGCAGGAGTATATGACATATATCCAAAAAAGAAATTGTAGCCGTGTGTGATTTTGACTCTACTATGCTACTCCAAAGAGAGATTATATATTTTTGGGAGGCCCCTTGGGGGTAATGGCTTGTTATGAAATTGTGGCTAGGAATAGTCCAGATCATAAGATCATAAGATCATAATAATTAAATAATCTCATTTTATGTTAGGTTAGAAAGAAACAAGAGAACATGGGGTTTGGGAGGGGATGTTGATTGAACAAGGGGCACATCTAGGGTTAGGGATGTTTTCCATCTCTTTTGGATGTGACCTGTCTCTAAGACATCACCATGCCCTAAAAGGCTTTGAATGAGTTATATATTTGATTTGTTGATTGCTCTTATACTGATAATTGATATTCATGAGTCATGTAGGAGAAATTTTGACACAACATGGTATGACCTCACCACCCAAAATATTTCCTATATATTTCTTTTCCTCATTGAGTTTTGCCAAATGTTTCATTTCTTTTTGCTAGGAACAAAACACGTACTAAAGTGATTCCAAATTATACTGTGAGATAGTAATTTCTACTTCCCTTCATCTCAATTTATGTAACGATATTTGATTGGATGCAAAATTTAAGAAAAATAAAGACTTAAAATATATGGTCTAAATAAATTATAGATGGTATATGAGTGTTATAAATCATCCATTAGAGAAAATGAAATATTTAAAATTAAATTATTTTTGAATGTAGAAATATGTCGTTCCTTATGAGACAAATTAAAATAGAAAAACATGTCACATAAAATGAGATAGAGGAATCACTATTTCACATAATGTAATGACATTAGTCATGAGCGGAGCTAGGGTACCGATGGGGTTTATTTGAACCCTCTTTGCCAAATAATTACAACATATAAGGTTAATTTTTTTTATGTATACATAATTAATGTTGAATCCCCTGGTTTATTAGTATGTTTACTTCTTTAAATTTTAAATTTTCTTAATAAAAATTCCCGCTCCACCACTGTGACTCCAAATTTTTTTCTTTAGGAAAGAGTCTATATTATTTATTCCGTCATCCAGCTTATCTGGAAGAAGGGGGTTTTCAGTTTTTTACAATGTTTGGAGCAGAAAAATCATAGTTTAGCAAGTATTATGTTACATCTCTTTTAGTTTGATGGAGTCAAAGTTGCCCTTTAATTAATATATCAAACTTTTTATTCTTCTTACATACGTGCTTATAATTGATTGTTTGGTCATTGGATCAGCTCAACAAATAGTACATGAGCTTTAGTTTTCATGTCATGTCATGTCATAACCAAAAGACAAATTCGGAGGGACCTAAAAAGTTGGAACTTGACTTCATGTTTTTTATTAAAGAGTTCATTAGTGATGCATATGAACATTTTGTAGGATTTTGTTGAGTACCAAACATATAAGTAAGGTACAATGAAAGTTTAAAATTTTATTTCTTATTTATTCCAACAATATTTCTAATATGGTTATACAACAATAAAAACCTGTAACATAAAACATAAACTTACAAGTTAGAATATCTGGAGTATTTATCTACTATAAGGTGCACACGCGGTTGCCCTTCCGATTGCAAGCTCCAAGCTTCAATGTATTTCTCTATCGGAAAGCTAGGAAATCCGGCAGAGGTTAGAGAGAGTTTAATTCTATGTCTGTAAGGATTAGAATGATAATCTGAAATTGGTGTCTGAATAATAAAGGGAATGCCTCTATTTATAGTTGAAAATTAGGTCAAAACCGGATTAGGGTTTGACCTTGGGCTTGGCCAAAAAATCAATGCAGAGGCGTCGCGGCCCTAGGGTATGGACGCCGCGGCGCTCGATGAGTTTCTGCACTGTCTCGATTTATTTCCCGCGCATTCTTAATTAAATCCAAAATCTAATTTTGACTTGATTAAAATAATCATTATTCATTTAAATATCTCGATTCTAAATCAAACATTTAATTACTCTCTCAATACATCCTTAGATCGAAACGGACAATCGACATAGTGTGACCCTACAAGCCTTCTCATATCGACATTAATCAAATTAAGGTCTGCGCGAAACTCCTAAACGGCGCCGCAAGACGAACTCAATATGTGAAGAATGTTTACGTGAATCCAGTAAACTTAACCTTTATGTGGTAAGATAAATCCTTTCATTCACGACACACCCGATCAAGCTTAGGATTTGTCAAGTGTCTATCCAAATGGATTAATCATTGTATCTCATCTATATTAGTTGACAACTAGACCATATTCTAAATATGTCTATTGTGTTGGACAATGACTTAGTCAACTTAATATCATTGAGAATCCGAGTGTTCTCTCGAATATACATTCGAGGAATGAATCCTAATCTTGGCTCAACTACCACCTTTAATCCACATCGTAATGTACCCAATACACGCCGTATCTAAACCTATAAGGCATTTGAGCTTAGGACGGGATCAAAGTACATTACTTTGCAGACAAAACGCGTATTGACCTAAAGTCTAAGGACTTTTATCTCCCACACATTGATCATACTTTAGACAAGTTTAACAAACAATATATCAGCAGGGTGTACCAATACTTCCAAAGTATCTATGTGTCCATCACGAGTAGCCATTACTCGTAGCAGGTGAGACATACTACATCCTCTAAGGATGTGATGCAGACCACATGTCGACTTATCACATATCATCGATATCCCATTCTCGATGATCATTAGTCAAGGCTATTTTAAGAGTTACTTTATAATATTAATATCTCACACTATTAATAACATCGTAACATTCAGGGATGCATATTATAGAATATTACAAACAATCAATTAATAATTCAATAATTGCAAATGCCAAAATATTAATCTCCATTAATAATAATATGAATGTGTATAAAGTACATTTGTCCTAATACAGATTGTCTCTAGAACATAAATATACTTTCAATCTCCCATTTGGCCTAGAGCCAATCTCCAACATATCTAATGCCCATATTCTCAAAATGACCATTATGCTTGACTAAGCTTAATGGTTTAGTGAGTGGGTCAACTAGATTATCGTCTGTGGGAACATAGTCTAATCTAATATCTTCAGTCTCCACTATCTCCCTGAGTATGTGGTACTTCCTTGGTACATGTTTGTTTCTATTGGTTGATCTTGGTTCCTTAGCTTGCGCAATCGCACCAATGTTGTCACAATAAACCGTTATTGGACAAGTGGCACTTGGAACAACCCCTAGTTCCTTCAGAACTCAGATATCGCGACAACTTCTTTACCAGCTTCCGATCCAGTAATGTACTCAGCTTCTGTTGTCGAATCAGCAGTTGTAGCTTGTTTGGAACTTTTCCAGCTTACTACTCCACCATTGAAAATGACCCAGATTGAGATTTATAGTCATCAACATCCGTTTGGAAGCTAGCATCAGTGTACCTAGTAGAAGCTAGCTTTTCTTCCCCACCATAGACTAAGAAGTAATAATTAGTTCATCTAAGATACTTAAGAATACTCTTGACTGCCTTCCAGTGTTCTTCCCTAGGATTCTGCTGGAATTTGCAAGTCATACTAAGTGCAAATGCCACATCTGGCCTAGTACATGTCATGACATACATGATCGATCCTATAGCCGAAGCATATGGAGTCTTTTTCATGCGTTCAAGTTCTATAGTATTAGAAGGACTATCCTTCTTAGATAACTTGATGTCTTGTCCAATAGGTAGACCGCCTTTCTTGGAATTTTCTATAGAAAAACGTCTAAGCACTTTGTCTATGTAGATTGACTCTGACAGCCCCAACAATCTGTTAGGTATATCTGTATAGATTCTAATCCCCAGAATGTAGCAGGCTTCACCTAAATCCTTCATCATGAAGGTACTAGACAACCACTCTTTTACTAACTGTAGGAGAGTCTTATTGTCTCCCATTATTAATATGTCATCTACATATATGATAATGAAGGCAATACTCTCATCCTTGCGTTTACTATAAACACATGGATCCTCTTTGCTTCTGATGAAATCAAATGACTTGATAGCCTTGTCGAAGCAAATATTCCAACTCCTTGAGGCTTGCTTAAGCCCATAAATGGACTTTTGTAGCTTGCATACAACATTTGGTTTGGACTCAAGTGAAAAACCCTCAGGTTGTTTCATATACACCTCCTCAACTAGATTACCATTGAGGAAAGCAATTTTGACATCCATCTGCCAAATGTTATAGTCATAATATGCAGCTATTGCAAGCAAAATCCAAATGGACTTAATCTTAGCAACATATGAAAAGGTTTCATCATAGTCGACCTCAGGCCATTGATTATAACCTTTATCCACCAATCTTGCTTTATAAGTCTGTACTTTGCCATATGCATCAATCTTCTTCTTGAAGACCAATTTGCATCATATGGGTCTAACCCCTGTTGGCAAATCAACCAAGTTCCAAACTTGATTTATGTACATCGAGTCCATCTCAGATTTCATGGCTTCTTGCCATCTCTACGAATCAATGTCTAACATAGCTTCGCTGTAGGTTGTAGGTTCATCATCATCAGGAATATCTATCTCATTGTGTGTTTCAACAAGGAGATTAAGTCTTTCAGGCGGACGATGAGTCCTAGTGGTCCTACGGAGTTGATTATTCTACGTTTCAGTGTTTGTTACATTATGATTGTGAGAAGGTCTTTGTGTGTTGGACAATCCATCACCTTGAGAGCTTTTAGGAATGTCATTTTCATGTATTTCCTGAATGAAATGATGTACAACCATTGTATCATCTTCCATTGGTTGTGTATAAGAGTCTTGCCTTTCTGCACTATCTCTCACAGCACTCCCACTGGCTGAACCCAATCTTCACAAGATACTCCTATTGAATCCTTGTTTAGGTCATTCGACAAGGGTTCAACTTCTGTGTTATCTTGTGGTTCTTGAATTTCTTCAAGTTTTATATTTGTGTAGCTATGTTCCTTGTATACATATTCTTCTTCAAGGAAAGTTGCATTCCTGAAAACAATGACCTTATGTTCTCCAGAAAGATAGAAGTAGTATCCCTTAGTTTCCTTTGGATACCCCACGAAGTAACATTTCTCACTTTTAGATTCCAACTTGTCAGTGAGCATCTTCTTAACATATGCGGGGCACCCCCAGGGTCTCATATGTTTAAAAGCTGGCTTCTTGCCACACCATATCTCATAGGGTGTCTTTTCTACTGACTTGGAAGGAACCCTGTTCAGAACATATATAGAGGTTTGTATAGCATGTCTCCAAAGGTATGTTGGTAGAGCTGATGAGCTCATCATGGATCGAACCATATCCAATAAGGTTCGGTTTCTCATCTCGACAACACTATTCATCTGTGGTATTCCAGGAGGTGTCCATTCTGACTGGACTCCATGTAGCTTTAAGTAATCTAGAAAATCCTTGCTCAAGTATTCACCTCCTCGATCCGATCGAAGGGTCTTGATGCTTGTTGCAAGTTGCTTCTCTACTTCCGACTTGTACTCCTTGAACTTCTCAAAAGCCTCGGATTTGTGCCTCATAAAATACACATATCCATACCTTGTGAAGTCGTCAGTAAAAGTGATGAAGTATGGGAAGCCTCCTTTATCTTGAGTCGAGAATGGACCACATATATCAGTATGGACCAACTCAAACACCTCCTTGGCTCGCACACCTTTCCCAGAAAGTGGTTTATTGGTCATCTTTCCTCTCAAGCAAAATTCACAATTACCATAAGACTCCAAGTCAAATGGTTCGAGGTAGTCTAACTTCCTCAATCTTGCTATCCTTGATTTGTTGATATGACTAAGTTTGAAGTGTCATAGGTAGGTAGAGTTTCTATGACTTATCTTGGCTTATTTATTTTGTACATTGAATATCTATCGACTACAGTTTAGTGTATACAATCCATCCACAAGAGGAGCAGTTTCATATATAATATTATCAAAAGACAGTACTTGACTGCCATTATAAATATACGAGGAAAAACCCTCCATGTCTAAATCTGGGACAAAAATGATATTCCTCGTTAACGAGGGTACATAAAAGCAATCATTCAACACTAAAAAATAGCCGGAAGGTAAATTTAATCTATAAGTCTCTATGCGCTCAACATCTACTCGTGCTCTGTTTCCAATGCGTATGTCTACCTCCATCGGTCCAACCTTCATGCTATCCGTTAGCCCGTGCACATTTGTACAAATGTATGAGCCACAAGCGGTATCAAATACCCAGGAATGAGAGTTTTTATAGACATATTTATTTCAATGACGTACATACCTTGTCCACCAAAGGCAGGAGCACCTAGTGCTTTTCCTCCTCCTGGTGCCGTGCAATCCTTCTTCCAATGCCTTTTCCTATGGCAGTTGAGACATTCATCCTTAGCCGTGTTTACCTTCTTCTTCACACCTCCCTTGGGCTTCATAGCTGAGGGCGCAACGACTGCTTTGCCCTTTTTCTTCTGCCATTCCTTGCCTTTCGGCTTGGGTCGGCTAGAAGAGCTCACCATGAGCACAACTTTGCCTTTGGAAGTGGAAGACTCAAAGGTCTTGAGCATGTTGTGCAGCTCCGGCAGAGTCGCCTTCGTTCCATTCATATTGAAATTCACTATGAAGTTCTCAAAGGAACGAGGGAGAGAGTTCAAGATGAGGGTGGTAGCGACATTCTTTTCAAACTTCATTCCAATTGAATCAAGCCTCTCTATCAGCCCTATCATCTTCAACACATGCTGCGAGACCTGGCACCCTTCATTGAGCTTACACTTAAAGAGTTCTATTAGCAACTCATATTCCATAGTCTGGGATTGAGAGTCATAGAGACTCTTCAAGTGTTCGAGCATCTCATTGGGCCCCATGTTCTCATGCTGTCTCTGAAGTTCCATAGACATGGAATACAACATTACGCATTGCTTATTTGAAGTGGCATCATCTAGATGTTTCTGGTAAGCATCCTTATCAAAAGAGGCATATTCGTCATAGTCTGTCACAGGGACTGTTGGGAACACCGTGTCCAACACGTATTCTATTTTCTCTTGTCTCAGTACTATTCGCAAATTCCTTAGCCAGTCAAGGTAGTTCGGTCCAGTAAGTTTGTTCATCTCAATCAACATTTTCAATGATAAGCTCGACATATTTTATAATCTGAAGAATTAGATAGACCGGAAATCAAACTCAAAATCTATTTCCTATTATACACATTCATTTAGGCTAATCACAAATCCTTTTGTTTAATCAGCTCCCATTATTTTAACATACTTCTACGACCCTATGGTAGAATACATACCTATATTAATTGAGGTCATAATGGGCCAAGATCCAAGCCTATGCTATCTCCGCGTTTGCTTTGGCTGATAACTTCAATAACATATCTTGGTAGGTTCTAAACCAATTGCAAAACTTATTCGCAACTCTTGGTTGATCAAATATTACATTTAATCTTGCGTCCTTATATTAGTCTGACACTTTAGCATCAAGATTTGTCTAAGTAAGTCAACCCCATTACACGACTGCGTTTATGTATCTAAGCAAATTTGGCCTTTGTGAGCAAACACTTTGGTGTAAATACCCACAAAAGTTTATCATTTACCTTTACATTAAAACACATCTATGAAAGAGTCTGGGTCCTCGTAGACTTAGAGCAAGTGCTTTGGCATAAATACTCGTATCGCGGGAAAAGGATTTTGCACTCTAACAATTATAATAGATGACGCGTTTTAATATAGACTTGTATTTAAAATTTTGGGGAACATTTTAATTCAGGGTTCAAACCAAGATCAACTCTTTTATGCCATATCCAATATGACATCTTAACATTATGCAAAACTAATGACACATATAGTTGGGAACCGTCAACTCAATATGCATGACATAAGATGGTTTAATCAAACACTGGGCGCCACCTGCCCAAACAGTTATAGCGGACACTATTCGAGAAATGTAAATGACAAATATTTTGATATTTAGCACATAAACAGTATACTTAAAAAATAATATACCGTATAATAATAATAATCTTGGGTTAAACATTCTGAACTCTATTTTTTTGTTTCTAGACAGGTGGGGCCGCGACGCTAATCATTAGAGCCACGACGCCACTAAGGCAGAAGCCTTTTGATTTCTGAAAAATGCATTAGCGTCGCGACGCTCCACCATGGAGCCGCGGCGCTGCAAGGGCAGAAATATTTCTGCTTCTGCAATTGCATTAGCGCCGCGATGCTTCACTATGGACCCGCGGCGCTGCAGAGCCAAAAATATTTTTGCTTCTGTAAATGCATTAGCGCTGCGGCGCTCCACCATGGAGCCGCGACACCTATTGTCCAGTTAGTCCAAGTTTTTGAAACGAAGAATTAGCGCCGCGGTGCCACCTTGAAACCCTAGCAAGCGCCGCGGTTCCCTACTATAGGGTCGCCTCGCTCATGTCCTGACAAACATTTCTGTGTTGATTCTTAAAATCGTTCGAGCCCTAAATCCAATTTAGCTATCAAATCACAGGTCCTTTATCATCACCCACCATTATCAATAACGCCCATATCGACCATCATCCATTCTTACTCATTCTTAGCTGTGCCCCGTGCAATGAGCCGAACAACACACTTTTGGCTTAGTTCGAGTTAGAGCGGAATGACTTTCTCGAGTTAGCGTAGGAGATAATTTAGGGTGATATCAAAAGGTCAACATTCGTTCAAGACAAGTAGGATTTCAAGAAACCTCATTTTAATCCTATTTTATGTTTAACCCATATTATTATTCTATTAAATTGTTATCTAACCATTGAACCAGCCTGAGCTCTGATACCACTGTAGGGTTTTGTTGGGTACAAAGCATATAAGTAAGGCACAACGAAAGTTTAAAATTTTATTTCTTACTTATCCCAATAATATTTCTGGTATGGTTATACAACAATCAAAACCTGTAACATAAAGCATAAGTTTATGCTTTATGTTGCCCTTCCGATTGCAAGCTCCAAGCGTTAATAAATTTCTCTTTTGGAAAGCTAAAAAATCCAGCAGAGGTTCGAGAGAGTTTAATTCTATGTCTCTAAGGCTTAGAATGATAATATGAAATTCGTGTCTGAATAATGAAGGGAATGTCTATATTTATAGTTGAAAATTAGATCAAAACCGGATTAGGGTTCGACCTTGGGCCTGGCCCAAAAATCGATGGAGAGGCGTCGCGGCCCTAGGGTATGGGCGTCGCGGCGCTTCGATGAGTTTCTGCATTGTCTCGATTTATTTCCCGCGCATTCTTGATTAAATCCAAAATCCAATTTTGACTTAATTAAAATAATCATTATTCATTTAAATGTCTCGAATCTAAATCGAACATTTCATTACTCTCTCAATACATCCTTAGATCGAAACGGATAATCGACATAGTGTGACCCTACATGCCTTCTCATATCGACATTAATCAAATTAAAGTGTACGCGGAACTCCTAGACGACGCCGTAAGACGAACTCAATATGTGAAGTACGTTTACGTGAATCCAGTAAACTTAACCTTTATGTGGTAAGATAAAATCCTTTCATTCAAGACACACCCGATCAAGCTTAGGATTTGTCAAGTGTCTATCCAAATGGCTTAATCATTGTATCTCATCTATATTAGTTGACAACTAGACCATGTTCTAAATATGTCTATTGCGTTGGCTAATGACTTAGTCAACTTAATATCATTGAGAATCCGAGTGTTCTCTCGAATATACATTCGAGGAATGAATCCTAATCTTGTCTCAACTACCACCTTTAATCCACATCGTAATGTATCCAATACAAACCGTTTCTCAACCTATAAGGCATTTGAGCTTAGGACGAGATCAAAGTACATTACTTTGCAGACAAGGCGCATATTGACCTAAAGTCTAAGGACTTTTATCTCCCACACACTGATCATACTTTAGACAAGTATAACAAACAATATATCAGCAGGGTATACCAATACTTCCAAAGTATCTATGTGTCCATCACAAGTAGCCATTACTCGTAGCAGGTGAGACATACTACATCCTCCAAGTATGTGATGCAGACCACATGTCGACTTATCACATATCATCGATATCCCATTCTCGATGATTATTAGTCGAGGCTATTTTAAGAGTTACTTTATAATATTAATAACTCACACTATTAATAACATCGTAACATCCAGGGATGCATATTATAGAATATTACAAACATTCAATTAATAATTCAATAATTGCAAATGCCAAAATATTAATCTCCATTAATAATAATATGAATGTGTTGAAAATTTACTAAATGTGGAATTAAGTATATCCATTAATTTATGACTTGAACAATTGGGGCCCGCACGTCGAAAACGTCGTTTCCACACACGTGCACACGTAGTGCCAAGTATCGCAAATTTCATTTGTGAAAGAGATATTGGTACGTATGTATTACGTTTGAGACATAGAATTATGGACGGTTATTGGCCAAATAACAAAGTATTCCACGTTGGTAAACGAAGGAAGAAATGTACAAAGTGTAAAATAAAACGAGTAAAAAATCGCCGCAGAGCTGAAGGGCCGCGACGCCACACCGTCGGAGCCGTGGCGCAAATTGGTTGGTCAGTCACTGGCGTCGCGGTGCTAATTCACAGCACCGCAACGCTTCGGAGGCAGAAAGCTGCGACGGGAAGTTAGAAAAATCTGACCTTTGGGCTAGTTTTGGAGCATTGATTTTCCATTACTTGGCACATGAATTTAGCCATTATTTGGTTGAATGTAACCCCTCAATCAAGTGCAATTACATGGCTATTGAAGGCCATTAGTTGGCTAGTTGAGGGGTGTTCTACTTACACTATAAATTGAGGCCTTTGGCGCAATTGAACAACACTCAACACTTAGAAAATACTCCAGAATTTTCAGAGTTCATCTTCTTCCTCTCTAGCAAAGTTACTATACTCAAAGTTCTTCAAGAATAACACTTGAGTTTCCTTTGCTCATTTGTTAAGTTGCAGTTGTATCTTAGGAGACTATTGCTCAACACCGTAAAAGGAGATATACGGGGCAATCTTGTCTTAAAGACAGAGTGCCATCACTCGACTCAGCAAATCACATAAGCAGTTTGTTAAGGTTTTGATTTCCAGTTTTATTCTAATAGTTTGTTTATCCTTTCTACCATTGTAATAGTTACTTACTTCCCGTTCCTACAACAATTGTATCCCAATAATTTTAAGACAAGATTTGTTGTAAGTAAGTTAGAAAGATGACTGTCAGAAATCAAATTGCTTCTGATTTTGTTGCTGTTGCTCAAGGCAATCCCTCTGCCTTCCCCACTGCTCAAGACACTCCTAATGCCTTTCCGGTTGTCCAACGCTCATCCAACGCCTTTACTGCCGTTCAAGGGAATATTGTCGTTCCTCCACCCGCTGGATTTCACCATGAACGCCCTGAAAAGTTCATGGGGTCAAACTTCAAGAGATGGCAACAAAAGATGTTATTCTATCTGACTGTTATGGAAATGACACGTTTCCTAACATAAGATTCTCCACAAGCTGGAGATGAAATGAACCATTCGCCTTCTGAAACGGGTGAAGGGGCCCTAGGTATCCATGTCATTAATGACATGAAGATAGTTCTGGATGCATGGAGTCATAGTGATTTCATGTGTAAGAATTACATATTGAACTGCTTGTCAGACCCTCTCTACACGGTGTATTTCACCGTTGGCACTGCCAAAGAGTTGTGGGAGAAGCTGCAAAAGAAGTACAACACACAAGATGCAGGTACTAAGAAATTCATCGTTGGAAAATTTCTGAAATTTCAAATGGTGGATAATAAAACATTGATGTCCCAAGTCCAGAAATTTCAAATGATTCTACATCACCTGGATTTGGAAGGTATGAAACCAAACGAGTAGTTTTTTATTGCATGACTGATTGAAAAGTTACCTCCTTCATGGAATGAGTTTATGAGTTACTTAAAACTCAAGACAAAGGAAATGACCTTTGAAGAACTTATTATCAAACTCCAAATTTAGGAAGATAATAAGAAGGCCTTGCCTAGGGGTAAACAACTCGCTGAGGCAAAGGCAAATCTGGCTGAGGCCAAAGAGAATCCAAGCAAAAAAGCGCAAGTTCCAGAAAGATGGCAAGACCTAAGCAGCGAAGAAGTTCAAAGGAAATTGTCACCACTGTGGAAAACCTGGTCACATGATCAAGGACTGCCGCAAGCTCAAGACTGAGCAACAAGAGAAGGCCAAGGCTAAGGGCAAGGCACAAGTTAACGTCGTCAAAGGCCAGGTTCTGGACGACATGATTGAGGAGTTCTCAGCGGTGGTGCTAAAAGCAAACCTTGTTGAGAATCCCATGCAGTGGTGGATGGATACATGTGCTACAAGACACATCTGTTCCAATAGATATGCCTTCTCCACTTATACACCGGTTACAAACAAGAAGTTGTTCATGGGCAACAACGCTTCATCTGACGTGTTGGGGGTAGGAAAGGTAGTCCTGAAGATGACTTCTGGAACGGAGCTCACTTTGAAGGAAGTGATGCATGTTCCTGAAATTAGAAAAAAATTAATTTCAGGTCCTTTATTGGTTAATGCTGGTTTTAGGCTAGTGTTTGAGTCCAATAAATTTGTAGTCACTAAAAATGGAACACTTGTGGGAAGAGGATTCGTCTGTGAAGGCCTCTTTAAAGTTAACACCATGTTTGTATTACGTAAAAGAAATAATATTGAAGTCTCTTCTTCTTACTTGCTTGAGTCCTCTAATTTATGACATCATAGATTAGGACATGTCAACTACAAGTCCATCCAAAGGTTGGTAAAGTTGGAGTTGTTGTCGTCTATCGGCGTAAACCGTTAACATAAGTGTGAGGTGTGTGTAGAGGCAAAACTCACAAAGCTTCCTTTTCAATCTGTCGAAAGAAATACCTCTCATCTAGAACTTATTCACACAGATATATGTGATTTGAAGTTTGCACAAACTAGGAGGGGGAACAAGTACTTTGTGAAATTCATCGATGATAGCACAAGTTATTGTTACCTTTACTTGTTGAAAAGTAAGGATGAAGCCTTTGAAGCGTTCCGACGTTACAAACCAGAAATTAAGAACCAACTAAGCATGCAGATTAAATCCATTCGTAGCGATAGAGTGGGAGAATACGTAGCGCCATTTGAGGAATATTGTACCCAATCAGGCATTGTTCATCAAACGACGGCTCCATACTCACCTCAATCGAACGGTGTGGCGGAACGTAAGAACCGCACATTGAAGGAAATGATGAATGCCTTGCTCATCAATTCCGGTCTTCCCAAAACATGTGGGGAGAAGCTGTCCTTACCCAATTTACTAAATGTGGAATTAAGTATATCCCATTAATTTATGACTCGAACAATTAGGGGCAGCACGTCGAAAACGTCATTTTCACACACGTGCACACGTAGTGCCAAGTATCACAAATTTCATTAGTGAAAGAGATATTGGTACGTATGTATTACGTTTGAGACATATAATTATGGACGGTTTTTGGCCAAATGACAAAGTATTCCACGTTGGTAAACGAACGAAGAAGTGTACAAAGTGTAAAATGAAACGAGTCGGAAATAGACGCAGAGCCGTGAATTCAGCCATTATTTGTACACATGATTCTTCATTACTTGGCACATGAATTCAACCATTATTTGACTTAATGTAATCCCTCAATCAAGTGCAATTACATGGCTATCGAAGGCCATTATTTGTCTAGTTGATGGGTCTTCTACTTACACTATAAATTGAGGCCTTTGGCTCAATTGAACAACACTCAACACTTAGAAAATACTCCAGAATTTTCAGAGTTCATCTTCTTCCTCTCTAGCAAAGTTACTATACTCAAAGTTCTTCAAGAATAATACTTGAGTTTCATTTGCTCATTTGTTAAGTTGTTGTTGTATCTTGGGAGATTATTGCTCAACACCATAAAAAAAGATATACGGGGCAATCTTGTCTTAAAGATAGAGTGTCATCACTCGACTCAGCAAATCACACAAGCAGTTTGTTAAGGTTTTGATTTCCAGTTTTATTGTAATAGTTTGTTTATCATTTCTACCATTGTAATAGTTACTTACTTCCCGTTCCTACAACAATTGTATCCCAACAGAATGTGTATAAAGTACATTTGTCCTAATACAGATTGTCTCTAAAATATAAATATACTTTCACATTTTAGATTGAGTTAATTAAGAATTATTAAAGAAATGACCTTTAATCTAATTTTAATTAATTAATTATACTCTAAGTTACCTATTATAGCACGTTACTTATATTTTATTCTAAGTTACTAATTGATGACATTAAATAAAATTATCTGTAATTACTTTTTAAATAATTTAATTATACAAAAAAGATTACACGTCAGTATATAGAACTTAACTCATAAAATATCTAAGTTTACTGATTTTTCAAAACTCACATACATCATTAGGAGTAAAAGTTTTAGGGCAGAGTCATATTTTCAGTGAAATGTTCCCTCCAACATCTAACCGACTCCATTATAATTACATAAGGAATCAAAGAAATCGAAAATTACAGTTTTTATTTATTTATACAGGTATGAATATTGAAGGGACAGAAGCCGCGTCTGTCTGGTGGCAGATTTTTTTTTTGTCTTGCGTTACACGACCACGAGCAACCTTCTCTCGCACAAAGTGGATATCCATCTCAATATGCTTAGTTCGCGATGTTGGGTGGATTATGAGACATATAGATAGCGAGATATGTTGTCACAATAAACTATAGACGCCTTGCGTAATGGACAACGGAGCTCCAAAAGAAGATTTCGGAGCCAACGGATCTCGGCGACGACATTAGCAACTCCGCGATATTGCAGCCGGCACTCGAACGGGACGGCGTGGCTGCCGCTTGGCGGACCATGAGATAAGATTATCCCCAAGAAATACACAGATGCCGGAGGTGGAGCGACGTGTGTCGGGGCATCTGCCCAATCCTGCATCCGTGTAGGCTAGCAATTTGGTTGGGGCGAGAGGGGTATAGATGTAAGCCAAAGTCAAGTGTGCCCTTAACATATCCGATAATACGTTTGAGGGCGGCAAAATGGGACTCTCGGGGATCGTGCATGAACGGACACACCGCTGAACGGCATATGCAATATCGGGCCTAGTGAATGTAAGATGCGAAGAGCACACTGCTAGACTCCGATATAGAGTGGGATCGAAGCGGCGCACCGTCATTGGCACTAAGCTTGGATTTTGAGTCCACCGGAGTTGGCATAATTTTACAATTTGCCATCTTGGCCCTGTACACTATCTCTTGCATACTTTCGCCGACACGGGAACATATTGGCAGCGAGATCTAGTCACCGATATACCCAAAAAATAACTTAGCTTCCCCAAGTCGGTCATAGCAAATTCGGTTTTGAGTAGAGCAATGATTTCATTCTTCAACCCGTCGGATGAGGCGGTAAGAACAATATCGTCGACATATAATAGCAAATATGCGGTCTTTGCTACCTCGGTGAAAAGTGAAGAGAGAGGTATCACACCTGCTACATACAAAACCAATTTGCGGAAGATACGGCGAACCGATCATACCAAGCGCGGGGGCTGTTTCAATCCATACAATGACTTCCCGAGACGACACACAAAGCGTGGAGGCGCCGGATGAACAAAACCCGGAGGGTGATGCATGTACACGAGTCTCTTTCAAATCCCCATGAAGAAACACATTTTTGACATCAAGGTGATGAATCGGCCAATGCAAGCCCATAGCAATGCGAGAACAGTCCGAATAGTGGCCGGTTTAACAACCGGACCCGAATGTCTCACCACAATCAATACCCTCCGCGATTAGTGCCATTTGCAACTAGTCTTGCCTTATACCTCTCTAAGTCACCATTGTCTACGAACTTGTGACGAAATAGTCACATACACCGGATAACATTCACACCCGGTGGTCTAGGTACCAAATCCCAAGTGTTCGCTTGGTTAAAGCGTTAAACTCTTCGCACATGGCCGCATTCCAATTGAGGTCCAGTTTAGCTAGTTTTGGATTCTTTGGAATGGGTGATAAGGTTTGTGTGGAGAGATTGAAGTGAACCTTGGGTTTGAAGATCCCGTGTTGTGCACGAGTCTCCATGCGGTGAGGGGGCTGCGGTGGGAGGTCGGGACCGGTTCTTTGGGACTTGGTAGGCACTGGGCCGGGGCCCAGGTGGCGGAGCAGAGTTCTTTGCAGAAGTAGGAGACTCGACGGGGTGTTGGATTTGCCGGACCGGGGAGGCGATGTTGGTGGTGCATTAGACTCAACATGGTGCGGCATGGGTGGTGTGGGAGGCTGGACTGGGTGGTAGCATTGCTTTGCGGGAGGGTCGATGACACCGCCGGAGAGCGACGATGGCGTCGGAACAGTGAGTTGCTTTTGGTACAGATTTTGGATGACCGGAGACAAACTCGGTTCATCGAGAAAGATGTAATCGGTGGTCGAAATTTCCGGAGATTTGAAAAAGGAAAGGTTGTCTCGTTAAAGGTAACGTGACGGGAGACGATGATTTTGCGAGTAGCAATGTCATAGCACAAGTAGCCCCGATGATTAGGAGATAGACCAAGGAAGACACATGGAAGAGTGCGAGGGGCAAGTTTGTGGGGTGCGATGGAGGCTATGTTGGGGTAGCATAAGCATCCAAAAATACGTAGGTGATCATATGATGGCGCCTACGGTATAAGATTTCGTAGGGGTTTTGTTTTGGAGTGTGCTAGTTGGTAAAATATTTAGAAGGGATTCTACCATTTTGACAAAGCATAGACCCAAAAAGGCGGTGGTAGGCGGGCATGAAACGAAGTGTGCGGATCATGTTATTGATGGTACGTATAATTCTTTCGACCTTTCCGTTTTGGGAAGAAGTATAGGGACAAGAAAAACGGAAAACCATGCCTTGTTTAGAACAGAAATTGTGAAATGCCGAGTTATTAAATTCACGTCCATTATCACATTGGAATGATTTAATAGGTTTTTCAAATTGTGTCTTAATGAATTTTTGAAACTCGAGGAATTTTGCGAAAACTTGATTTGAATTTCGGTGGATAAATCCGGACAAAATGTGAAAAATCATCCAAGAATACTAGATAGAATTTATGACCCAAAGAGCTAGCAATCGGAGATGTCCATAAATCGGCATGAACAATATCAAAAGGAGAAAAAGTAACTTTGTTTGATGACATAAAGGGAAGACGAGTATGTTTGCCTAGTGGACAAGAATAACGAGTGTTGGGCAATTTTCCCATTATTACATTGAATACGCTTAGAAGTCCTAAGAAAAGTAAAAAGCGGGTCTCGGGGTGTCCGAGTCGGTTGTGCCAAGTTGAGGGAGAGATCGCCGCAAGGGATAGAGGTGCTTGCGGTCGACGGTGGAAGATTGAGTGAATGGGTAGAGGTCTCCCACACTATTGCGGCGTGTAAGAATTTTCCCCGTATTGAGTTCCTTCACGAGAAAAACCAAAAGGGTCAAATTCGACGGACACGTAATTATTGCTAGTGAATTTTCTAACGGAGAGATTAAGTTTTTAATGATGTTAGGTGTGTATAGGACGTGGTTTAGGGAGAAAGGTGGATGTGGATGTTTGGTGTGTGTGTTACCGTAACCTTCAATTGGAATGCGATTACCATTGCCGACAAGTAATAAATTGAGGACACTTTAACCGACGTAGTTGAGATAGGTTACCCGACGACCGGGTGAGGTGAGATGTGGCTCCGGTGTCCATGTACCAATTGTCGTCGGGCTGTTGAAGGTTCACGGTGGTGTATGCCCGGCCCAAATCGGTCGGGGCCGGCCTGTGGCTTGTTGCGAGTGCTGCTGCTATTTCGCTGGACCGCAATGGTGCGCGTAGTTCTGCTTCTTCTTCTGGCTGGACCGCAATCGGTGGGCCTTGCGCTAACGCTGGGTGGGCCTACCTGGTGGCGGGGCGGGGCCCAACAGCCGATCGACCAAGGCTGCTGGGCCGGGCCCCCTGCGGTCGGGTACGGGCATGCGGGCGAGGCCCGATTCGCTGGTTGGGCCACCGCCGCCGCTGGTTGGACCACTGCTGCTGCTGTCCGATGGTGGTTGTTGTCCACCCCCTTGGTTGCATTGACCCTTTCCGCGGCCCTTGCCTTTGTTGTTGCGACCTCTGCGCCACGACCTCCGCCGCTCTGTTCCGCTTCGCTGCTGGGCGCCAGTTCTTGTTGGCCGCGCGAGTGTTGCCATCCGTCAACGGCTAACGCCTTTTGATTATGTTCCTCTTGTTTAGCACGTCTAGTTTCTTCCAACAATAGTTGTGAACGTGCCTTGTTGAAACTTGGGAGAGGGTCGGCTTGTTGAATCATTGTTGCGAGTGTGTCATATTCGGCTTTCGGTAAACCCGCAACAAGTTGAAGCACTATCTTGGTTTCGAAACGGGAGTCCCGACGTTGGATAGTTGATCGGTTATGAGTTTCGATTGCTTACAATATTCGGACATGTTGTTAAAATTCTCGAGGCGGGTATTGTTGAATTGCTCTTCCAAATACACGCCCGAGTATTTTTATTGTCTGAAAGATTTCTTCTAGCCGGACCCAAAGTTCACGTGCCGTAGCACCTGTTTTCATGATAGTGCATAACGGATCTTTGGAGATACTAATTAGTATAATTATTAAATTAAAGTTCAAATCTATAATATGTAAATTATGTAAAGAAATTGTAGAGCCATCAAAACGGGTTGAGCTAGTCTCCAAAGCTAGTGGCCACGGGCTATAGAATTCAGCCATTCACCAGCCTAGTCCCATCCTAAGCTAGTGGCCGCGGGCTAGCACTTCAATTTTCTCAAGAAAAATCTTTTCAAATTTTTCAACTGCCTCAGTAATGCCACTTTTACAGCGACAAGTAGTTCTTGATGTAATTTTTTAACAAGACCCAACACACAAGTATCCTTCTTTTTACCATCTAGAGAAACAAAAAAAAAAAAAGACAGAGACTGTTTTTCCAAAATGATACAAAATATTGTACGGGAAAGCTTGGTGGTAAAAAAAAAACTCACTTCAAACCGTTATTACCTCAACGGTGAGCGCTTGAGCATCAAGCTCCGTCCCCATGGGGACCGGCGCGTCAAACATAGATGACATCATAACAAATGCTCTATGTCCAATAGAGGACCTGTTGGGAGTTTTTGCTCTATGATACTTTATAATGCAGTACGGGAAGTATATAACTATTACAAGTATTCGAAAGGATAAACAAAGATTCAATAATTCAACTAGAAATCTGAAAATTATAGTAGTTACACAAGAAAACTGGAAATTCCAGTTTTGTAGAAGATGGAAAAATGGAAATTGTTTTTGCTGAGTCGAGTGTAGCACTCTGTCCTTAAGACAATATTGCCCCGTATGTATCCTTTATACGTCTGGACAATTTGTCTCCCAAGATAAAACAAAGCAATGGAAACCTTGAGCAAAGGAAACTCAAGAGCTACCGTGAAGAATATTGAGTAACGAAATGATGCTTGGAAGTTGTAGGAAGAAAACTGTTTTCGGTTGTGTATTTTCGTGCCTTCGTTTTTGGTGTTCTCCTTGATGCTCAACAATGGTGTAAGGGGGTGTTTATATAGGTGAGGGAGGGGTTGATTACGCCCTCCATAATGACCAAATAATGGCCATTATGAAGGTAGTAAAGCCACCAACATAAATGGAGAAAAGACCAACGGATTTGGCTATTATAGGAGGAGTAATTCACCAAAATAAATGGCCGAATTGAGTGCTTGGCAACTGCTTTGACTGTCCAGATTCTGGAAACTTGAGGGACCAAAGCGTACTTCGGCAAAGTTCTCTGGCCCAAAAAGATAATATCAGAAGGCCCGGGAGCCCGGAACCGGACCGGACGGGCGGGTGGTGGCGGCGCGCGTGTGGTCTTTCCTCGAACCGAAGCACATCTAGGTCCTCCCTCCTTTAAACACATGGGATACCCCTTGGGGTCCCAAACCCCAAACCAATTTCGAGTCTTATATACACAACAATTCTTTCTTCCTCTACCGATGAGGGAGAATTACACACAATACCACACTTTCCATGCTTCAAACACCTTACTTCGTGAACCAACATCTCTTTCATTTCTCAATGAAATTTGACGATCCTTGGCCCTACGGTTATCTACGTACTTAGTAGATCATGCATGTGTGAAGAACCGAATTCTCCAATATGCGTAACACTAGTGTTTAAGCCGTTAAAGTTGGTCGGTCGCAACTCCCGCCAAAGGCAAATTTCCAACGGGACCAATATCAATCACCTCTCTTATGCTGATGATATAGTCATCTTCACCAGTGAAAATACAAAATCAATCAGTATGATCATGAAGCAAATAGACAGGTATGAAAAAAGGTCAGGACCAAAAATGAATGCTAATAAGTGTTTTTCTCTAATTGCTTCAGGTACAGATCCTAGTAGGATCAACAAAATCAGAAGGACTAGTGGTTTCCTGAATAGATCATTCCCTTTTGTCCTATCTACCTTGGTAGAAAGAAATCAGAGTATTTTGAAAAGATGTTATCCTAGTGGCTGGCAAAGCAACATGTTATCTTTTGGAGAAAAGTGACTTTAATCAAGCATGTCCTCCGATCTCTTCCTATAAATACTCCTTTTAAGCAAATTATTAAGCAGATGGAGAGATATTTTGTTACATTTTTCTGCAGACATGTGTTTTTCTAAGAGGGTGTAAGAAGCATGTGGCAGATGGAGAAGCTAAGAATTCTTATTTTTTGAAACAAAAATGCAGCTGCCTAACTTTAGGATCAGTTATGACAAGGCCAACTTTTTTGTTAGCTAAATGTATAGCCTATAAATTCTGAGAATGAAAAGCTATGCTTTAATCATTCTCTTTTTGGTGATTGCTAGTGCAATCAGTGATGTATAATGGGGGTAAGGTCTAGTCCCCTCTATTTTTTGCGTTTCTCATGAATAATATACATCACCAAGAATCCAATCCTGATTTTTTTTTTTTTAAAAATAATGACAAAAATACAAGTACTCAAATAGGAAATGTGTTCTTGACATCGTATATCACCCGTTAAGTTTTATAATTAAAAAAAACAGAATGTAGTCTAAAATAGATAATTCCTTAATTTATTAATGATTTTGTAAGCTTGAGAATAGTTGATTATGGTCCATGGCCATAACCTCTCGGGTGTGTGTTTTTCTCATTTACATCTCAATGTTCATCAAGTTATGGTTGGGTTAAAACTGTCTAAAAATACTTTTAACATAAAATTGCATCATTTGGCCTTCAAATGGCTGGTCCTCAATTTTTGTCCTTCAAAATCAAACTTATGTCTAGTGGGGCATAAATTCTTTAAGAAATCTAGCATAACTTGTGAGATGTTATGATCCAAAAATATAAATTATATCCTGTGAAAATTGTCTTGAGTGACAAAAATTAAAGACCAACACAAAATAGAGGTGAAAGTGTAAATAACTCGATGTGATATTGTTTGCTTTGAGCCAAGCCCGTGAGATTTTCACTAAAAGGCCTCACACCACTAAAAATATCCAATATTATAAATAGTTTACGTTTCTTTTTCTGCTACCAATATAAAATTTTGTTCACACACCTAATAGAGGGCTTCTTTTCTTATATGGCCAATCAATTACTACATTATTTAGGCAGAGATTGCTTTTCCTAATCATTCAAACCAAACTTTGTATAGTTTTATGTAAATTGCTGGGATTAATTTTTCTAATCCTCAGCTAGGGGTGTATATATATCGAGGTGGTTCGATTTTTTTTTTTTTTTTTTTACCAAAACAAATCAACTAGTCGGATTTTTAAACTTATAAAGCAAATTAAACCAATAAAGGTTAGTTATTTTGATCATGGTTTTTTCAGTAATTTTATGTTTTGATTCGGGTTTTTTATTTATTTTTTCGTGGAAAAGGTCTCCACAACACATGTAACTAGGGCTTTGAAGTATTTCTTCTATCCTAGCTAGTAAGATACAACAATTACATATATGGTGCTTCCAAAAAAATAACATAAAATGTGAGATCAATTATAACATTATGGTAAAGTATAGTGTCAACAGCAATACCGATAATAAATTCATAGAACAAGTAATGTTAATAAGAGATAATGAAAATAAATATATTTTTATTGAATTACTAGACCATTCAAAATTTAAGTACAATTGTTAAATAATAGGGGTGGCCAATGGGCCGGGACTCGGGCTACGGCAGGGATTAGCGGACCGGGATTGGTGGGACAGGAATAGGTCCCGTCCGTCCCGTCCCGTCCCACATCCCGCCGGAAGGGGGGACGGGTTTTGGGGAGCGGGACGGTAGGGTTTTTTTTTTTTAAAACACTTAATTTTAAAAAAATATTTAAACACTTCAATAATTGAACAAGATGGTGTAATAAAAACATCACAATGTTGTTTTTGTGCCTCTTATATTATTTAATAGAAACATGATTTTTTTGTAATACAATTTCAAAATCGCAACTTTGTTTCATTGTTCAAAAGTTGTAAATCACATAGTAAAATTGCAATTAAAAAAATTACATTGTTAACCATACTTTTTATAGTTTCTTCACAATGTCTTGAGGATATTCGGTTGGAATTGGAAGTTGTTGGTCAAATTGTTCGACGTCGCTTCATGTTCCCTCGGACAAGATTTCGTTGTAGTTGTAGTCGTCTTCAGACTCAGATTTTGTTGTAATTGCAACCTATCTTTGTGTTTATCATATTTAGGATCTATAATTCCCCCGTCATCGGGTTAATTCGACCATGTACTTAGTCGGGGACACTATGTGAACCTTGTCCCGACTCAGAGGGCATTGGCACACCCGACGTTTCAGCCTGATATTGATTCCACCTAGCCGTGTGCTCGTTTTGTACGTGTCTCGATAAACCTCCTATCCCACCTTGACCTTTTTCGGTTTTAAATGTATAAACATTTTGACAAAATTTTACATCTAACTACTTGATTCTCTTTGTCCCTATAAAAAAAATACCATACATGTGATTTTAATTTTCATTTTGTGGGGCCTCGACTCATACTAGGGGAAATATGAAGTATTCCAATTTGAGGCTGAGACTCAGTCTGAGCCTGAGGTTGAGGTGCACTAGTGAGTGTGTCAACTACATTATCGTCAAAATTAAAGTCTGGTTCAAATGCAGAATATATCTCATCATCTAATGATATATCATTAAAAAAAAATAGTTTCTTCTATATGAGTAAAATCAATCAAATCATCGGGACTAGAAATAGGATTACAAGAAGAAGTATCCTTACTCTTGTTACCCCTACTAAAAGAAGTACTCTTACTTTTACCCTTAATCATACGTCCAAGACGTTCCATTATAATTATACAAATAAATAATTAAAGTAAATGAAATTAAGTGCGATAATTAAAATTAAGTAACAATAATAATTTAAAGAATGAACGAAGGTACCAAACGCCGATGTAACGTCGACGTGTAATCAAAGTTAAAAATTAAAACTTTGCTCGATGGATGATCCTCAAGCTAGTTGCCAACTTCACTCCCAATTTTTGAACTTTGATATAAATTAGCAAATAAAATATAAAATTTAGTAGGCAATGTAGAGTTGTAGAGAGAGATTAGAGAGATGGTATGAAGATTTGTGAGAAAATAAAGTATTTATAGTTGAGAAATAGGGTTAAAGTGTAAATATACTAACTTAGAGGTTAAAAATAAATATTAAGGGGGTAAGGGGGTTTATGGGGTGGGGCCATTTTAGCTATTATACCCGTTGCACAACGGCTAAAATCGAAAATGGTTGTTGTGCAGTGACAATTTTTGCAAAGGGGAGGGGGGATCGGGGTGGGGGCGGGGCGGGGGTGGGGCGGGGCGGCGCGGGTCGAATCGGGATCAGGATCGGGACGGGGGACGAGCCATGGTCCTATTCCGAGTTCGAACCACGACATCATTTTTTTAAGGGGGATCGGGGCGCCGCGCGGCCGGATCGAGTCGATCCGGCCTACTGGCCAGCCTTAATTGAAACCAAACCAAATCAATTATGATCGACTTTTTAGCAATACCAAATCATTAATCAGTTTCTTCTTTGATTTAACTCGATTTATTTATTTAGTGCGATTTATAGATTTTCATGCAACAATCCTATCAACCTTACGACTATAGAGCTAAAGTTGAAGGGAATATAACTGTCCCCTAAATATTTTGAGCTTATACTCTGTGATTCTTTTAAGAATTTCTCCAACAAAAATAATCCAATCAAATAAGTATGATCTTAGTTTTATAAATCTTGGCTATGCCAATTTCTGTAAGGGCCGCATCATCAATATGTGATTAAAACAGGCAGACTCTTTCCCTGCGATCATTCTTGATCATTAAGTATGTCATTACAAAACTAAAAAGTCACCTAAATTCACGGGTGATGAAAAAAAAAAGGAACACGTGAAAACACATGGCTGGAGTTGCAACTTGCAAGTGACAATACATAATAAACAAATTCTACCTGAATTAATGGAACTATCGGTATATATTTGAATAAGAAAATACTCTTTTTCAGCTTATGTCAATATTGTACAATGGGTGAGCTGATTGATCATGGCTCTTTATTGGACCACTCACTTCAGGTTCATTGTTACCTTAATCATTGCATTTCCCCGTCCTATTCTTTTTTGTTATTTTCATTACTTAAATTTAAATTCCCTATATACTTGACATAAATTAAACAACAACAACATATTCAGTGAAGTCCCACAATGTGGGTCTGGAGAGGGTAGAGTGTACGCATACATTACATCTATCTTGATAGGTAGATCGGCTATTTTCGAGAGACCCTCGGTTCAAGACAAAGCATAAGTACAAGGAAAGCAAGAAAATAAGTCATGCTAGCGCATTCTGAAAAAGAAGCAGTAACTAATGCAGGTACATAAGATAAATAAAGTACATTAAAGAACACATAGCAGTAGAAATCAAACGCTACTATAAAGTACTACTGCGCCTACTAGTATGATAGTCTAAGTGAGCCTACAATAATAACACTACAACTGCCATTTTGTAAGCGTAAGTAGGGCTACGCTCGACTACCTACTACCCTTCAACCCTAATTCGTGTCCTCCACAACCCCTTATCTAAGGTCATGTCCTCGGTAAGTTGCACCTATGTGATATCCCATCTAATCATCTCTCCCCAATACTTTTTTGTCCTACCTCTACCCCCCATGAACCCGTCCATAGCCAACCTCTCACACCTCCGCACCGGGGCATTTGTGTCTCTCATCTGCACATGCCCGAACCATCTCAACCTCACTTACCGCATCTTATCCTCCACCGAGGCCACTCCCACTCTATCCCGGATAGCATCATTTCTAATCATATCCCTCATTTTATGCCCACACATCCATCTCAACATCTTCATCTCCATAAATTTTAACTTTTGGATGTGCAAAGTCTTGACTGGCCAACACTCTATCTCATACAACATAGTCGGTCTAACCACCACCCTATAGAACTTACCTTTAAGTTTTGGTGACACATTTTTATCGCATAAGACTCTAGATGCGAGCCTCCATTTCATCCACCCTGCCCCAATACGATGTGTGACATCGTAATCAATCTCTCAATTCCCTTGGATTGTAGATCCGAGGTACTTGAAGCTTCCTTTCTTCGGAATGACCTGAGTACCAAGTCTCACATCCACGCCTGTTTCAAGGTCGCTCCCGTTACTGAACTTACACTCCAAGTATTCTGTCTTGGTCCTACTTAATCTGAACCCTTTAGACTCTAGAGTCTGTCTCCAAACCTCCAGTTTAGCATTCACTCCATTGCGAGTCTCATCAATCAGGACTATGTCGTCTGCGAATAACATACACCATGGCACCTCCCCTTGGATCTGTCGCGTCAGGCCATCCATCACCAAGGCAAATAAGAATGGACTAAAGGTTGATCCCTAGTGCAACTCTATCGTCACTAGGAAGAGCTCTGAATCCTCTCCTACTATCTGTACCGTGGTCTTGGCTCCATCATACATATCCTTGATCGCTCTAATGTACGCCACTTGTACACCTCTAACCTCCAAACATCTCCATAGAACCTCCCTAGGGACTTTGTCGTATGCCTTCTCGAGGTCGATTAAAATCATATATAAGTCTCTCTTCCTCTCCCTATACTGCTCCACCAACCTCCTAATTAAAGAAGATAATAAATAAAGACAAATCATTGGGGTATCATAATAATTAGAAATATTTACATATCCCTGACAAAAGAAAAAACCCTAATCTAAAACAAAAAGAATCTTTATACAATCAGATTGATAAAATTACAAAAATAATCCATTATATTTGAGGTAGATTCAAAGTAATTATTTAGATATACCTTTTAGCAGTTTTAATTCTTTAAATTTGTCAAAAGTGAGTATATTTGGTATTCACAAATATTTAACAAACTTTATCTTGTTACCAAACCATGGAAAAAAATAAGGATTTAGCAAGAACTCACATAGAAGATGCGTTTTTTTTAGATTTAAAGTAATTATTTAAATATAATTTTGAGCGTTTTTTGATTCTTTAATTAGTTGTCAAAATGAGCATTTGTGATTTTCGTAAATGCTTAACAAACTTTATTTTGTCGCGAGACTTGTGAAAATATAAGGATTTAACAAGTACTCACATTTGAAAATGCGTTTTTCTTTCATCTGTAGTTTCTATATTGTTTGATCTATTTTCTAAAGTCCGAGTGCAACTCTTTTAGTTATAATGTCTGCTATTTTTTATCTCAAACTCAACCTTCAATCCACTGATTTCTCCTGCAAAGAAAACTTCTTGCAACAAAGATTCAATCAAGCCACCATCTAAGTGAGTCTTTCTACTTTTTTTTCCTTCTCTTTACATAATATTCATGAAGTATTAACCCCTAGTCTCATTTCACGTGTCTTAGTTTGATTGAATATTAAATTTAAAATGTAAAGAACAATTTCAAATCTTGTTGTCTTTAACTAAAGGCGTGTAGGCTTACTAAAACACAGAAACGTGATTTTTTTTTAAAAATAGACTAAAAAAGAGAGTAAAATAAATAAATTTAAACATAGTGACACTATAAAATAAAAGAAATTAGTGAAGGACAAAGCATACAGTTAAACAGCAAAAAGACCTCACTATAAAATAAAAGAAATTAGTGAAGGACAGAGCATACAGTTAAACAGCAAAAAGACCTCACTATAAAATAAAAGAAAGTAGTGAAGGACAAAGTATACAGTTAAACAGCAAAAAGACGGTGCTAATCCGTTAGGATTAACTACACGCTACTTAGCGATAGATTAACATCGACGAATTTCCTAGTTAATTCCTATTTTTTTTTAGTGGGAGTAAAAGAAATAATCCCTTGATTATTTTCATTAATGAAAGAATATATATACCATTTACAATTTTCATAATAAGAAAATCTTATGCCTATTCTACTCCTAAAACATTATTCTACTTGTATAATAATTATTACAATTATGGTAAGTGTACAATTCTAACTTAACTACAACAAAACATTACCTAAAATAGACCACTAAACCGTGATATACACGGTATGTATACACCGTGTATATCACGGGTTTAACAACCCATTTTTGCTAAGTCAGCCCGTGATATACATGTCAAATATACCGTGTATATCACGGGTGTTTATCACACCCCCGCAGTCATAGCAGGCGACATTTGTACGTTGAGACTGTCCCTAAAATCTTCAAACAAAACAGAGGGAAGATCCTTAGTGAAGATGTCTGCAATATGATACCTGGAAGGGACATTGCAGACGCGTACTTGTCCACGAGCTACCTTTTCGCGAATAAAGTGAATATCCATCTATATATGGTTAGTGCGCTGGTGTTGAACTGGATTACCAGAAAGGTAGACGACACTAATATTATCACAATAAACCAAAGTAGCTTTCTGAATAGGACAATGAAGCTCTAAAAGAAGATTACGTAACTAACAGGATTCAGAGACCACATTGGCTATCCATCGATACTCGGCCTTCGCACTAGAGCGTGATAATGTAGACTGACGCTTCTCAGACCATGAGACCAAGTTATTACCAAGAAACATACAATAGCCAGACGTGGAGCGTCTGGTATCGGGATAGCCACCCCAATTAGCATCTGTATACGAGACAAATGTAGACGTTGAAGAAGGATATAAATGTAAGCCATAGTCAAGCGTCCCCTGGATGTATCGAATAATGCGTTTGAGCGCATTCATGCGCTCAATCCTGGGATCATGCATAAATAAACATACCTTTTGTACGGCATACGTAATATCTAATCTCGTGAAAGTAAGATACTAAAAATCCCCTGCAAGACTGCGATAGTGGGTCGGATCCTCGTAAGGTGAGCCAGCCGCAACACCCAGCTTGGGTTTAGTATCAATTGGAGTGGAAGTGGACTTGCACGAGGACATACCAGCTCACTCAATGATCTCAATTGAATACTTCCGTTGTGATAAGAATAACTCACCTGCATGACGAGTGACAACAATCCCCAAAAAGTAACTCAAGGCCCCCAATTCTTTCATAGCAAACTCAGAACTGAGCATTGTCATGATACACTTTCGCAAAGCATCAGAATAGACAATCAAGATAATATCATCCACATATAATAGTATATAAGCCAGGGAAGTACCACGATGATAAATGAACAATGAATTACCAAACTGCTGTGTGAAAACCCAATAGATGAAACATAGTCTGCAAATCTCTTATACCAAGAATGAGGGGCGTGCTTAAGCCCATACAAGGAGTTCTTCAATAAACAGACATGATGTGGATATTTGGGGTCTCGAAAATTCAAGGGTTGATGCATGTAAACGGTCTCCTTAAGATCACTATGTAAGAAAACATTCTTCACATCTAGTTGATGAATGGGACAAGCTTTCGAAAGAGACAGACTGAGAACAATGCGAATGGTAGCCGGTTTGACCACCAGACTAAATGTCTCACCACAATCCACGCCAACCTGCTGAGTTTTACCATCACCTACAAGACAAGCCTTATGTCGTGCAAAAGAACTATCAGAATTATCTTTATGAGTAAAAATCAACATAGACCGAATAATATTAACACCAGAAGGACGGGGCACCAACTCCCATGTCTTATTTTCAATAAGAGCATCATA
Source organism: Anisodus tanguticus (assembly GCA_034509755.1). Lineage (NCBI taxonomy): Eukaryota > Viridiplantae > Streptophyta > Magnoliopsida > Solanales > Solanaceae > Anisodus > Anisodus tanguticus. The sequence goes on along the minus strand of CM067551.1, from coordinate 17,081,455 downwards.
TTCGTTATTCGTAGCCAATTTCCAATTCGGGTCATTTAATGCAGACACTGGGTTACGGGGTAGGGGGATTTAAGAACATTAGAATTTAGATTAAAATGTCTCTTTGGTTTAAAAATACCCCATTGACTACTAGTGATCGGTCTGTGACTCGGGGGAGAATTGGTTGAATTTTGGGAAAAAATCAGATGGATAACGGACTGGACAATAGGTAGTGGGCATGCTGGCCCATCATTGGAAACCGAAACTAGGCCAGAAATAGAAATCGAGGAAGAAACAGTCTCGGCATTGGGATGGGCAATCGGCCCAACAACAAAAACTGGGGTACGAGAATGGCCCAATAAGTGGTGCGTAATGTATGGTGACACTTCGTCATCTAAAAGTTATACGAACTAGGCACAGGACTACTCACTTTGGCAAACGGAAATTGAGTTTCATAAAAAATTACATGGCGACTAATGATGATTTTATTAATGATAAATCAAAACATTTGTAACCACGATGATTGGAAGGATAACCCAAAATACATAAGGAGTAGAATAGGCTTGAAGTTTGTTAATTGTAGATGACGGAAATAACGGATAACATAAGCACCCAAAAACCCCTAAGATGTGAATACGAAGGAGTTTTATTATATAGACAATGAAGGGGGGATGAATATTCCAAACCTTTGATAGGAAGTATGTTTAGAAGATACGTAGCCATTTGTAGAGCATGATGCCAAAAGGAAGGGGGTACGGAAGCATGGACCAATAAGGTTCAGACAATATTATTAATGGTACGAATTTTTCATTTGGCCTTTCAATTTTGAGAGGACGTATAAGGACAAGAGAAACGGAAAACTATGCCATTATTTTCACAAAATTCCCGAAACAACCCATTATCATATTCTTTGCCATTATCACATTGAATATTTTTAATTTTCCGATCGAATTGGGTACGGATACATGCTCGAAATTTTAAGAAAGTGAAAAAAACTTGAGATTTTTCGCTAACGGAAAGGTCCACAAAAAATTAGAATAATCATCCAAAAATAGAACATAATAACGATGGCCCATAGAACTTCAAATGGGAGATGTCCATAAATCGCTATGAATAATATCATATTTTCCTAATGGACAAAATGAACAAATTGGAGTACTCCTCATACCCTTGTTATTTAAAGAGGAAAAAATCAACGACCCTGGATGACTCAAACGTGTATGCCACAAGGAAGGAGCAAGAGAAGCAAATGTGGATGACTTGACTTGACTCACGGAATTGGCAATGGTGATTGGATAAAAATCGCCCCTACTGTTGCAACTCATAAGTGGTATCCCCATTTTGAAATCCTTCACAGAAAATCCAAAAGGATTAAAATTAACGGAAACCCAATTATCAGTGGTGAGTTTGCGAACAAATACCAATTTTTTAATTAAGTTAGGGGCATGAAGGGTATTGTTCAAGACAAGAGGTGGATGGGGAGGGGGCAAAGTTGCACTACCGTGAATATGAATTGGAATTGAATGACCATTGCCAACAGGGTACATGAGTCAGATGTCATATGGGAAGTGGCTCCGGTGTCCATGTACCAATTAACATCCGGGGGATTTAATCCAAGTGTGTGCATAGCGGCTTCAATATCCGTCGGAGTGGGGCCCGCTGTATGATGGGCATGGGAGTGGGGCCCACTGACAAAAAGGTAAAATCTTTAACTTATGAGAATTTAGTATTAAAAGGAACGATAACCCGACTTGAGGTTGCACTTACCAAAAATGATATTGAATTTGGTAAGATCTGTGCAAAATTAGATTTAGCCGAAGCAACCTTCCGTAAGCTCAACACGGGGACTTTGAAATTGAATGAGATACTCAACTTTAGTAAACCTTCACATGCAGGAATTGGGTACGAAAACTCTCTTAAAACTATATGCTCTAATCTCTTTGATAAAAATTAGAAAATATGCTTTGTAAAAGAAAAAGGGGTGAATAATAAGTTCTCATATATGTCAAAAAATTTGAAATTTGTGTGTCATCATTGTAACTCTCTTGGCCACTTAAAACCATACTGTTTCAAACTTCAAAATTCTGTGAGCAAAATGTTTCCTAAAATGTTGTCCAACATTCTAGATCGAAGCAACATTTCTGAGCCAAAAGGTAAAAAATGTTTTAAGAGAGTTTGGGCTCCTAAAGAGGATGTAACATGTAATGTTTCTATAACTAGGTTCTTGGTACTTTGATAGTGGATGTTCTCTCCGCGTGACATGTACAAAGGTTTTCTAAAGAAATATGAGTCATTCAATGGAGGAAACGTGACTTATAGAGGTGGCAGTAAAAGCAAAATAATTAGAAAAGGGATCTTGGATGTTCCTGGATTTCCAGCCTTAAGAAATGTCTTACATGTTGTGAGATTAATGGCTAATTTGATTAGTATTAGTCAACTATGTGATGATGATCTTGAGGTAAAATTTAATAAGAATGCCTGTAAAGTTATAAATGAAGCACATATATGTGTCATGACATGTACAAGAACATGTGACAATTGCTATCTTGTTGTAAGACAAGAAACATGCAATAATGCTAAGGTCGATGACACAACACTATGACATCAAAAATTGGGGCATGTCAACTACCGCAATTTAGAAAAATTGGTCTCATATGAAGCGGTTAGAGGCATACCCAAACATAGCCATAAAGGTAAAACTGTCCGTGAAGATTGTTTGAAAGGTAAGCAAACCCGTGTCTCTCATAATGTTGTCCAACACGATGGACAACATTCATGTACGTCTCATTGTTTTCAATTGCTACATATGAATTTAATGGGTCCAATTGAAGTAGACAGTCTAGGAGGCATGTGGTATTCCTTTGTGATAGTAGATGATATTTTTAGATATTTTTGGATATATGTTTTGAAAGAAAAATCACAAACATTTGACATGTTTTAAATCTTGCACTCTAGAATTAGAAATTTATTCTATTCTCCTATTTTTTGGATTATATCCGACCATGGAAATGAATTTGAAAATAGTCCATTCACAATTTTTTGTGAGAAAAAGAGAATTTTCATGAGTTTTCTGCCCCCAAAAACTCCTCAATAGAATGGGGTTGCAGAACGGAAGAATAGGACATTGCAAGAAATGGCTAGAGTTATGCTTAGTTCTAAACATTTGTCAAAACGTTTATGGGCGAAGCCTTGAATACTGCTAATCACATCGCTAATAGAGTCTATTTGAGGTTAGGAACAAAGATGACACCCTATGAGATTATAAATGGAAAGAAACCAAACTTGCGTTACTTTCATATTTTTGGGTGTATTTGTTAAATTTTAAATGACAGGGATCATTTGGCAAAATTTGACTCTAAGAGTGATAAATTAATTTTTGTTGGCTATTCATAAAATAGTCATGTTTTTCGAGTATACAATCTGAGATCCAGAACTGTACAAGAGTTTGTAAATGTTATCTTTGATGATCTTTTTGATGTTTCAGGAAAACTATTGAAAATAACATTATAGATACAATGGAAAGTCCACATAGTGTAGAAGAATCGGATGTTTCCACAAATATTGCCACACCTGAAGCAACATTGAAACAACAATAGATACCACATAGGCCATAGATGGGGAGTCAAGTACTGAATTGTTAGACCAAGTTCGTAGGACCCATCATCAAGGATTAGAAAGAATCATCAAACGGGCCAAGTGATAGGGGGAGTTTTTGAAGGAATTAGAACAAGAGGCAAAGAACCACTCAACTATAGAGAAATGGTAAGGTATGTGTGTATGTCAACCATATACTAAGAGAATAGTCTTTCTTGTTTTATATCTACATTAGAACCAAAGAATATTGTAGAAACACTTAAAGATAATTTCTGGATACAAGCAATGCAAGAAGAGTTTGAACAATTTTCTCGAAATGATGTCTGGGACTTAGTTTCACGTCCAAATAATACAAATGTAATTGGAACTAGGTGGATTTTTAAAAATAAATCAAATGAATCGGGAACAATTTTTAGAAACAAAGCACGTCTAGTTGCACAAGGTTATACTCAAGTTGAAATAAGTCCCTCGTGCATGGTATGGTCATTTAACTAACTTTCTTCTAGAATTTAGTTTTAACTGTGGCGAAGCTGATCGTGTTTATTAAACGACATAGTGTAGATATTATAATTGCTCAAATCTACGTGGATGACATAGTCTTTGGATCGACTTCACAATCGTACCTAAATTCATTTGTTGAAGCTATGTCATCGATATTTGAAATGAGCATGATTGGGGAATTAACTTCTTTCTTAGGCTTGCAAATAAAGCAAAATGAAGATGGGATTTTCATCTACATAGTAAATATGCCAAGAATCTAGTTAAAAGATTTAGTTTGAAGAATGCTAAACAGATGAAAACGCCAATTGGTTCATCGCAAAAGGTATGTAAGGATAATGCTAGTGAAAATGTCTACCCAACATTATATCGATCTATGATAGGTAGCATTCTTTATCTTACTGCTAGTCGCCCAGATATTATGTTTAGTATTTGTGTTTGTGCACGTTTTCAAGCCTGTCCCCAAATGTCCCACTTAAATGTCGTGAAACGTATTATTCGATATGTTGCTGACACATGTGAGTTGGGAATCTAGTATTCCAAAGACACTAATCCTAACTTAATAGGATTTAGTGACTCAGATTGGGCTGGAGATGTGGATGATAGAAAAAGTACAAGTGGATGATGTTTTTATCTTGGCAATAACATTGTTTCATGGTATAGTCATAAACAAAATTGTGTCTCACTTTCAACTGGTGAATCTGAATATGTAGCAGTTGGAAGTTGTTGTTCTCAATTAATATGGCTACGACACATGTTAGATGACTATGGATTTACTAGCAACATTTTGATTTTGTACTGTGATAATTTGAGTGCTATAAATATTTCCAAAAATCCAGTTCAACACTCACGTACAAAACATATTGATATTAGACATCACTTTTTAAGAGATTTAGTTAAAAATCAGCTAGTTCAAATTGAACATGTTGACACTCTTCATCAACTAGCTGCTATTTTTACAAAAGTTTTGGACCATGAGAGATTTTCTAGTTTAAAGAAATCTCTTGGTCTTTATAATCTCTAAAAAGGCATTTTTGGTGAATGACAGTTGAAATATTGTCTAACATTTCGGGTGACATTTACCTATGTTAAATCACTAACTGATTATTGTTGTTGTATGATGCATAACTTTTGGTCACACAAGCATGATCCTTCAATAAGAATATGTTATCAAAGTGATACCGTTCTCTGCGATGATATGAAAAAATATACATATATATCATAAAAAAGGAGTATCAAAATAAAACAAAGCCTTTACAAATATTTGGCAACTGTGAAAAAGGGCAAAGCCCATGAAAAGATATTGTTTCTATTCTATAGGAGTATCGAGTGCTTCAAAAGAGATTTGAGAATACAATAAAAGTATTCTTATTTTTTACACGAAAAATTCTTTTATATGTGTTATATGATTAGACCAAGGACACGATGAGAAAATATTACATTGGTCCAGTGGTCAAACTCATAAAGTGCATATAAAACGTGTCTTGGTTTGTTGCCAAATCTGAAATTCTTATGGAATCAAAATACTTGTGTCGTCCAAAATATTGTTAACATTGTTGTTGACATTTTCAGAATGTGTTGTGTTGGGTTGTTGTTCTTATCTGATTTTTGAAATATCATATTTTACTCCCTGTATATGCCTTGTTTAATGGTCTTCCAGAATTTAAAATTATAAGATTAAATTGTATTCCTACCGTGATGTTTATCCCAATATTTTAGATGTAAGTTATTGTGTAAAATTGAAACACCTAAAAATAAAGAAATTTTATTGCTAAGAAAAGATTTGCCATGTATATAAATATTCCTCTCATTTGCTATTATTTTATCATTTTCAATTTTTCCATTAAAAAAAAGGGGGAGGGAAAATCACATCTATACATCTGCCTACCTAACCAATGGAATCGCAAACCAAACTCCAATCTCTATCAGAAACCCTAACTTCTCAAAACCCTCTCTCAAATTTTCACCAATGGAAGCATCACCAATGTCAGAATAAATGTTATCCAACATCCACTCCAACACTCCAATGAGCACAAGCTCTCCAATGAATACAGAGGCTTCTAATAAAAATGATCCCCAACAAACAGAACAAACATCCTCTTCCTCCAATCTCCTAGAAAACCCATATACAACAATAGTGTTTAAAGGTTTTGATGAACCTTTAGATATTAGCTATCCTGGAGATAATAATAACCTTATAGATGTTGATGAAACTGTTGATTTTTCATCTTTGAGTAAAATATTAAGGTCCTCTACCTTCTCTACTCGTCGATCGAGTAAAGTTTATGAGAAAACAATCCAAGAAGGACTGAGTAACAAAAGGTCTAGCTTTGAAACATTTATACCCTCTTACTCGAGCAGTTCAAGTGAAGATATGGACTATGTGATTTCAAAAGAGGAGAGTGAAGAAGAACCATCTGCTTCAGTGCAGCCAAATATGCCTCAAGAAAGGGAAATCCCAGACGATACTCCTTTAAAACAATTCTTTCCAAAGGGAGTTCCCAGACCTACAAAGTCGAGTGTTGCTCCAAATGTTGCCACTGATGCCACAACATCTCAGGCTACATTTCTTGCCAACATCGAAGGAAGCATAAGCTACAACATTCTCCAGCAGTACTGAATCCACCGATTCAGACTTTGAGGTATCTGCTTACTCAGATAAATTCTATTCTAAAACTAACTATGATATGTGGGACTGTTACAAGAATATAGTGATTAGACCTGACAAAGTATTAGATATTGCTTCCTGTGCTGAATATACTTTGGTAGAATTTTTTAAGGATAAACAATTTCTTAAAACTGTCACAGAAAAAGAACCTTATGTTGATGAAGTAGTAAGGTTATTTTATGCTAATCTGAGCCCTGTTATAGAGAAGACCTCTTCAAAGAAATTTGAGAAGGTATATCTCTACAACAAGGTCTATCTGTTTACGCCTTCTATTATAAATCAATGCATGAGACTAGATGTTGGATATAATGTTAGAGAAGCAGAACATGTCATATACAATAGGGATGAAGTGATTGAATACCTCACTGGATGTATGATGAAGAAGTGGATCCCTAGATGTCCAGCCTCCAAACTAACAACCCTGTTTTCCACCCTCCACAAAATTGCTATTCACAATTGGCTTCCTTCAATAAATGAGTCAATTGTGACATCTGAACAAGCCACCCTGTTGTATAAAATTAGAAAAGGTTTGAAATTTGATTTGGGAAAAATAATATTTCATCAAATTGCCAACTTGGCTAAGAAAAAATCAACTTCAATTCTTCCATTTCCCTATCTGATCTACAAAGTATTAACCACCCAAGGATTTGAGCCTAAGAGAGAAGACACTTTAGGAAAGACTCTTTAGTTTTACATTGTAAACAAAGTAATTTTGAGGAGCAAGGACAGAGTCATCCACTTAACCTGGAAGAAGGAAGCTGAAAGTGAAAATGTTGCCAGAAATGTCACCAACATTTTGGGCAACACTGGTCCACGACAGTCTACACTGTCTAAGAATGGCTTGTGGATCAAATTAGAAAAACCAACCAACATATTTCTGAGGTTGATGCTGCAAGAAATACCCTGATACAAGCTAAAGATCATATCATGATGTTACTTTCTTCACAAAAAGGGGGAGATGATGTTCAGGGAGAGGAAGCTAAAGGCTGTTGTGCATAGGAAGTTGAAGCTGTTATGAAGGCTCTGCTGCTGCTGTATGATGAGCAAATATGGAGTTGTTGCTGTTGTAGATGTTCTATGAGGATCTTTAGTGGATTGATATTGATATTTGTTGACAATGAATATTTCTATTTGTGGTTTGTATATATTGAATGATATGTGATATGTGTGCTCATAAGTTTTTCTTTTCTAATCCTATGAATCGATATACACATGTTTGCTTGTATGCCATCACATGTTAAGGGAGAGCATGACCTTGAAAATGTTGATCACAGATGTCGGACAACATTTGTGACAACATCCTAAGTCAACTTTACATTTTAATGAGTTTTGTGAAGAAAGGAAAAAAGAGGGAGATTGTTAATGTTGGATTTGGTGTTCTGACATTTGACCCAACATATCTCCTCAAATATTGATATGAATGTGTAAGTATGTTGGGACAAATGTTGCACAACATTTGGACCAACATTTTAAAAACAGATTTTGTCTTACTTCACGCGATGCAATAATATTTGTGTAATTATTACTATGGGGTAAAAATGACTTGGCAAGGTAAAAAAGAGCTAGTAAAAACGAGTGAGGACTAAGTCAAAAGTTGTTGCTTGTCGTGAGGACTGTTGATATTATTACTCCCTGATATTCTCCAACCAATCCCACCAGTAGTTCACCTTTTTCTCAACTTCCACAACCGAGTGATGAGCAATTCAAGGAAGAATTTCTACTATAAACAGAGAGGCTACTGCAGAGAATAGATATCCAGAACCAGAAAGTAAAAATACCAAGAGAGCTCTCGGGATTTCATCTCAGAAATCTGGATCACCAGTGTTGCTTGAGTGTGTTGACAACATTATGTCCAACATTACAATTGCTGTTTAGATTCTAGATTAGTTTTGTATGGAGAAATTGTAATGAGAGGTTGTCTATGTCTACTTAGTTAGATTTTTCAGGCAGAAGTCATCTGCGACTTCAACTTTTAATTCCTTTCCATTTTAACTTGTAAATCTGTAAAGAAAGGAATTTGTATATAATATATATACAATACATTTGGTCATTGACCATCATAAGTTATATATATAATTTAAAACTTTGTGTTCTTTACATTTTTGCTGCTTTTACTCTTCAAAGTTTTTTTTGTTGCTAAAGTGTTGTTACTAGTGTCGGACGACATACATTCCGACATTCGAGTTTATTTCATTTTTGTTTTTATTGTTCCATAGCCCCCCCCCCCCCATTCAAATAATTTTCTATATATAATTCCAGTATGAGTCTGATTAGCCTCTGTGCACTGACTGTGTAGACAAAATTATTTAATATCATTAGGTTAAGAATTACCGAAAATAATACTAGCATGTGTATACGCTTATGATATAAAAGATTTTTTACCATTAACAGTTGTGATAACCGAGATGTATATAAGATAGAGCTGCTCAGATGATAAGCACTCTCTAACTCCAATCCAAAGGTTATGAATTCGAGTCACATAGAGAAAAAAGGAGGAGCTCCTAGGGCAGGGGTAAAAAAAAACAGAGTAAGTATCCTTTCCTATCAAATTAAAAGCTTAAATTCAATCTCAGAAAAATGAATAGTCTTTAGTGGATGGAGAGCGCTTTATTCTTAAAATGGTTTTTTTTTTGGCACAAATTTTAATTAGTTAATGCTCAAAGCAAATATCGAACATCGAATCAAAAATAAAATAATCTTTACATGATATGTCAGAAAATCAAGATCATGCTTTTCTGGAATTCTTTCTATTTAAAGATCTTATAATGAAAAGTTGTAACGGCTACATCCTAAATGCAATTTTTTCAAGAAACTGACATATCTGTTTCTGACTATGTACCTACTTATGAAGATAAGGATGGGGACTGGATGCTCGTGAGAGATGTAAGTTAAATTTTATCATTATTCTCTCCTTATTATAACACCAATTAATTAAGTACCTTACCAATGAATAGCAATATCTATTTAATGGGAAGTTAATTAATAGAACTCCATCTATTGCAAATTATTTATCAAATCATGATTTTTTTTCAGGATGTTTGTTGATTCATGCAAGCGTTTACGCATAATGGAAGGATCGGAAGCCATTGGACTTGGTATGAGTTTTTCCTTTCTTTTTAAGTTTCAATTAAATTACTACCTCGCGTTTCAGTATTAAGAAAATACGAATTTGCGACGGACGTTTCCAGCGAAATACCATAAAAATATGAAATTTGTTGGAAATTTAATAATGTAGAATTAAGTTTATCCCATTATTTATGACTCGAACAATTGGGGGCCCCCATGTCGGAAATGTCGTTTCCACACACGTGCAATCTTAGTGCCAAGTATCGTATATTTCCTTAATGAAAGAGATATTGGTACGTAAGTGAAATGTTTGAGACATAGAATGATGGACGGTTATTGGCTAAATAACAAGTGTTCCACGTTGGTAAACGAAGGAAGGATTGTGTGAAGTGTAAGATGGTACGGGTCGGAAAAGGGCCGCGGAGCTGAGAAGGGCCGCGACGCCTCCCGGACTAGGCCGCGACGCCTCCCGGACTAGGCCGCGGCGCCCCCTTGCAGTGCCGCGGCGTCTGATTGGCAGTGAGCATCATGAGTTTCTGGCTGAATTAGCGTCGCGGCGCTAATTTGGCAAAGCCGCGGCGCTTCATTGGCAGTGATTGCTCGACGGAATCCCAAAGGTTTGGCTGTTGAGGTGATTTCAATGGCATTGAATCCACCCAATAATGACCATTACTTGGACCATTATGTTGCTGCATTACTTGGAGTTAAATGTCATCAATTACATGGCAATTGAATGTCATTATGGGAAATTTGAAAGGCCATCTTGTACACCTAGAAATTGAGGCCTTTGACTCAATTATATAGTGGAGAAAAAAAATGAACAAGTGAACATACTTACAAGTTAACAACACCACAAAGAGATCAGTTTTTCTGATAAGCAATCCTTCTCTTAACAATCTTCATTATTTGTGTTCTTTCCTGTGATCATTTGTGTAGGCTTTGCACACTTGATAGTTTGTTGTTTCATCTTGGGAGACTATTGTCCACACTTCCATAAAGCCTATATACGGGGGAAATATTGTCTTAAAGACAGAGAGTCATCTCTCGACTCAGCCAGTGGTGTTGTGATTATCTAATTGGTTGCTAAGTGTTTCAGGTGTGAACTTGATTCTCAAAGGACTCTAACCGTTCGGATTCTCAGCGGTTCTACAAGCCACAAGTGTAGCAGTTCATGTTCTTGTATTTCTGAATACAAGATCCAGATTTGGAGTTCCAATTCAAGATCAAGAGATTGACAACTTGTTGTTGTAATATTTGTTGTTTATCCTTTCGATCACTGTAATAGTTATTTACTATTCCTGTACATTATTTACATATCCAACAATTTTAAGACAAAATTGTATTAGTGTTCGAAAGATGTTGGTCGACAAGTGTGTAACCAAATCTGGCTATGGTTGTGGTTTTCTGGTTGAAGACAATTCTGTTGACAGTTCTGTTAACAGTGCAAACACTGTCTCTAACAAAAATCTTGTTGTTGACGGTCAATAAGTTGATTGTGTCGCCTCTCCCAAGAGTAGAGGAAACAAGCGCCCACGAGAGGCTGATGATGTCAACTGGGACAAGAGGAGAAGGCTGAAGATGATGTTCTATCTTGTAGCAGAGGGCCTATATCTGTCTCAGACAAAGGATCCGAATTATGGTAAGGATGATGTGGACACTCAGTCTGACTGAAGTGGGCCAGAATACAAAAGGTCTAAGTTATTTATCCTTCCTTATCTATAATGTGTTTAGATAATATCTGATTAAGAGTGTGTAAAGCAAGTCTAGGAATATGAAAGTGTTTTCATTAAAAAACTTATATTCCCTACACTCTAAAATCAGATATTGAATCTCCTTCCTTCCCGGTTAAAAATTGGACTATTGTAAACAAAACTTAAAAGATCCGTTCTTTTGAGTGTAATTATTAAAAGTGTGTAAAGTATGTTCGCATATACGAAGGAGAGAGATCCACTGACTGTGCGAAAATTATTACCACTCTTAAGTAAGCGCCAGAGATTTCCCTGGGCACCAATCACAAGGGAAGAAGACTAAGAGATAATGACTTATCTTAAGACGTTGAACATGTCATCTATCTGACAGAAGATCCTTCATTTGATAGGATGATATTGGACACTCAGTCGTACAAAGCCTACGGGCGACTGGAGTGGGCCAGAATTTCCAGGTCTTAAATGATCTGAAGGCCAGAAGAAAGGCAAAAAATTAATGGACACCTAGTGAGGTGGGCCAGAGTTTCCAGGTCTTAAATGATCTGAAGGCCAAAAGAAAGGCAGAAAAGAAATTGGACACTCAGTCTACCAAAGCAACTGGAGTGGGCCAGAGTATCCAGATCACATATGATCCGATTACGTCCTAACCACGGGCAATAGGTTGTTCATGTGAAGCAACGCTACCTCCAAAGTAAAAGGGGTTGGAGAGGTTGTCCTCAATAGGACTTCAGGTAATGGGATCACTCTAAAAGGAGGTGATACATGTTCCAAACTTGGTTTAAGAGACGCTGTTGGTCAAGCTAGTTTGAGGCTAGTCCAACAGGTCTGTAATAACTAAGAATGGTACAATATGTCTCGTAGCTAAATGAATGATATATTTATAATCCGTGCATTTATGCCATCATAGATTAAGACACGTTAAATAGAAAGTCATTCAAAAGCTAACGAAGTTTAGATTGTTGCCTTCTGTCGACATAAACCCTCAAAATGAATGTGAGGTTGGCGAAGAGGCAAAATCACCTTTCCATTCGGTCAAAGGAATAGCGAAAGAAACACCGCACCTCTAGAACTTAGTCATACCTACATGGGTGATTTGAAGTTTATACAAAATAGAGGGGGGAGACAAGTACTTTGTGACCTTCATTGATGATGGTACAACATATTGTATCCTTTTTTTTTGTTGAAAAGCAAAGATGAAGTTGTTGAAGCGGATAAGCACTACAAAGATGAAGTTGTTGAAGCGGATAAGCACTACAAAGCAGAAGTTGAAAATCAACTAAGCTTACGGATTGAGGAATTCGTAGTGATAGAGGAGGAGAATGTGAAACATCATTTATCAAACAACTGCTCCTTACTCACCTCAGTCTAACGGTGTTAGCCAAGCGCAAATCCGTACACCCAAAATATGTAGAGCAAGGCAATCCTTACCGCTAATGCGATTCTCAGAAGAACTCTGCATAAGGATAAGGATAACCCTCCGTGTTAAACATGGAAAGGATCACACCTACAAATATTGTGATGTGGGGTGGCTTGGTAGAGGTTGGAATACCGAAACAGGTCAAGTTGGACATAAGACTGTAGATTGCATATCCCCTGGATCTGCAAATAATAGTAGTGCTTATCGCCTCTTGGTGTCAAAGGATATTGAATTCTTTGAGGATAACTTTCCTTGAGAAGGAAAAAGAAGTAATTGCTCGAGGTTAACAAGAACCCGCGAGTGTCCGATTGTCTGAAACCAGACGTTTCAAAGCTACAGGACTCGGAAGTTGTTGACTATCCGGAACTTAATGTTCCAGATCTACAGAACTCAAGGATTCTAGATGTTGAACCGAGATGGAGCAAAGAGGGGATAAAGACTTATTCCATGCCTTCTAGCTTGTATGGTTGAGAACGAACCATGGAAAATTAACAAAGAATTGTCATCTCCAGAAGTGTTGCTTTGGAAAGAAGCTACAGAGAGAAACAAATTCCATTATATAGAACCATACTTGTGTAATGGTTGACCTTCCTCCGGAAAAGAATATTTGGGTTGTAAAAGTGGATACTCAAAAGTGAGTACAAAGTAGATAGATCTATTGACGAGTATAAGGCCTCGACTACCGGGACATGTGCTCCCTTGTGAATAGTTTAACATCCAAGGCCATTACAGTCTTGCGTGATATGGATGTTGATATCGCCTTCCTAACCAGAGAGTTGGAAGGGGAGGATCGGAGTTGGTTTGCTGGACTGTTGGGCTTGTTCCTGAACTTTTATTTTGGTCCCTGAAATGTTTACATTTTGGTCCTGGAAGTTTCAGTTAAAACAGAAACAATGAATCTGACAACAGAAATATTGACTCTGAAGTTAGAAAGCCAATAGTTGGAAAACCAACAGTTTGAAAGTGGAAGTCATATTGAAACAAAAGTCTCGATATAAAAGATATGGGTATCACAGATGATATCTTAGGAATTGGGATTTCTAAGACATCTAACGGACTGGTCTAACTCCAAACTCAGTTGAGAGATAGTTGACAGTCTCGTTGAAGCCACCAATGGATCATAGAACTGATTGGAATCATGGTTCACCCATATATAAAGAGCGATATGTGCAGATCACATGTAGTTCAATGTATTGTACACACTACAACCGACCTGGTATTGGCCTACAAAGCAGATCAGTTGAACTAAGGTTCACTCATGATTCTGGAAATGATCGATAGAAGGCGTTAAATCAGATATGACGATGTCTGAAATGTTCGCTTATCTACGGATTACGGTATTCTTGATGTCCAGCGGTTCTGGGAGAACACAGTGATGCAAACTGGACATCAGACTTGAAGAACACCAATGCCACAAGTAAATATGTATGGTGGGTCTTGTAAAATCCTTTAAGCAAACTTACATCGGCCGATTCATGATGAAATCAAAGTTTATCGCTTTAAACAAAACATGAAAGAAGTTTAGTAACTTCAAGACTCCTTAGAGGATGTCCCTTATTGGGAGAAACATGTGCCTTCAACAGTTATACAATGTGGCTAGCCGGTCGGCTTCGGGAAGGCACGGATGACGGCGTCTGGACATATCTATCGGAGACATAAGACGGTATGACAGTTGATCATCACGGGTGTCACTTTCTTGATTACTAATAAAATGATATAGCGGACCTTAGGGGTGAGCATGGGTACAGGGTACCCAGATACCCGACCGGAACCGACACTAACGGGTAGGTTCCGGTAGATATATTATAATAACGGGTAGGGTACGGGTAGTAAAATTAGGAACCGATCAATGTCGGGTCCGGGTCCGGCAAATAGAGACAGGGTACTCGGACCCGGAACCGATACCCGGAACCTATAAAATATTAAATATTTTTATTTTTTTGAGAAACATTTGGACCACTTTTAACTTTCTCCAAAATTGTTTGTTGCACACCTGCACATTGATTTTCCCCACCCCAAGATGTAAATATTTCAGCTTTTTCACCCCCTTTATTCTAGAATGATCTTTGTGCCCTAAGAGAAAACACCCAAAACTCTCTCAATAACAATGGCGTTTTAGCTACACCACCGAGCTTCATCGTCGTCGTTGTTCAAGCTTTATCTCGGGTACTTTTATCATTGTCGTCGTTGAAGCTTCACATTTGCCTCTTTCTCTCCCTTGGTTGTGTTCACGTCGTTCCTAAAATGCATATGGGTTCATATCTAACTCTTCAATTTATTTTTAATATCATATGCTTCTATTCTATTTCAGGCGATACTCATCTTCAATTTGTATTACTTTTTTATTTGAAATGTAAATCTATTTTAAAATTTTGTGTATATTTTTGTATTTGTAAAGATGAAATTTAGGGATTTACTAGTATAATAAAGCTTTTCTTTTGTATCGAAAAGCTTATGAACACGAAAATAAGTTTAATTAAGATATTTCCAAATTTATTTTGAAATCAACACGTTCAATTAATTGAGTGTCAAATTTGGCTTGCAATTTTAGGTTTTGGTTACAGAATTAGCTTTTCTACAATGAATAAGTTTTCTAAAACTTCTTATAAGGGTACTAAAAACTCCGATTGCGGGCTAAAAAACTACTGGATGAAATTATTTTAGAACTCTTTTTGATTCTCATAGGCTAAAAAATGTTGCTTAATCTGTGCTTTTTATTTACGGGTGCCGGGAACCTACCGGACCCCGGTCCGGTAGGTTCCGGGTAATGATTGCTACGGGTAGGTTCCGGGTAATGATTGCTACGGGTAGGTTCCGGGTAGTAAATTTAGGAATCGATCTTTTACCGGGTAGGGTCCGGGTAGTTCAAAAATGTTAGGGTACCCGGATCCGCTCACCCCTAGCGGACCCTTTAACTAAGGGACTACCCAAAGATTAAGAGTTTTTCCTGTCTAGGGGAATGGGCTTTAAACCCAAACAATACGAACATTGCGGTGGTAACCCAACCATACTGACTGGAGATCCCAAGAATTTTGTTCAATGGGAAAACTAAGCTGCAAAAGGTTCAGTTGAGGGCTTCGGTGGAAGCAAGAGCACTTCGGATTATGATTTCTGTAAAGAAACGTAAATTCAAAGTCGTTCCCGTGATAGACATTAAAGTGCTATCTTCATGGTGGGTAAAGGTTAAGCTTTTAAACGTTTAACGATCCTCAAACAGTTGAGGTTAAGGTTGGGAAACTTTTAATGATTTCTAACACTTGTGAAGTGGGGTATAGCAGGATACCTTGTAGGAGATCACCTATTTAAGTGTGAGGACATACCGCCTCAAATGAACACACTTAAGAATCTAAGTGTCTCCACGGCCACAACGGACAGAACAATAAGAAGAAACGAATAAATGGGAGGTATTGTTAGTACCGCTGTCTTGGCTTACATTAAACACTGACGGTTCAAGACATCACGTTCACCGCGCAGTAAGTCCGATGGTATTCAACTAGGGAAGGTTCAAAGCGGAAGATACCTCTCCTGATGTAATATCTTTTCGCTATAAGATTGCTGAAAGTAGGCACCTTGTGTGTGCGCCAAAATCTCTTTCAAGAGGGGATTGTTGGAAATTTACTAATGTGGAATTAAGTTTATCCCATTATTTATGACTCGAACAATTGGGGCTCCGCACGTCGGAAATGCCATTTCTACACACGTGCAATCTTAGTGTCTAATATCGTAAATTTCGTTAATGAAAGAGATATTGGTACGTAAGTGAAATGTTTGAGACATAGAATGATGGACGGTTATTGGCTAAATAACAAGTGTTCCACGTTGGTAAACGGAGGAAGGATTGTGCGAAGTGTAAGATGGTACGGGTCGAAAAATGGTCGCGGAGCCGAAAGGGCCGCGGCGCCGGAGCGCCGTGGCGCCCCTTGCAGTGCCGCAACGCCTGATTGGCAGTGAGCATCGTGAGTTTCTGGCTGAATTATCGTCGCGGCGCTAATGTGGCAGAGCCACGACGCTTCATTGGCAGTGATTGCTCGACAGAATCCCAAAGGTTTGGCTGTTGAGGTGGTTTCATGTAACATCCCGTTCTTTTGGGTCAGGATTTGAATTGCTAGGCATATGTAAAAATTGCTTGGCATATGTAAAAATCGCTAGGCGTGTGTAAATAGACCTGAGCATTGGGAAATTTCATGTTATATTTACGTATGCTAAGAAAAAGAGATTAACATATAAAAGGATGCAACCACGAAATAATTTTGGACGTAACAAGTATGACGACGGGGATCGGAAATAAATTTGGTGTGTGAATGAAGAGGTTATGGACTAGTGTCATATTACAAAATTATGACATTAAGGATATGAATGTCTAATAAGTTGTCAAGATTTAAGTGAAATGAGATCACAATATTAATTTGAGTATGATTAATTAATTGTGGGATTAATAATTTTAATAGGGGACAAGTGAAAGTGGAATATGATACGTGTAAACTTAGTATTAAGTGTCCTAATGACAAAGGCGTATTACGAGTTGGTGGCAAGCTCTTCATTTAATATATGACATCCTGTTGACACGTTTGGATAAGGAAATCAATGAAACAGTTAGTGCAGCAACTCATTTTCAACTTGAGGAATTTTTCCTTTTTCTTTGTGAATTTTATGCATCATCTTGGGTATTATTTGAAAACACCAAAACGTAGTAGCAACCGAAGGCTTCTTCTTCTCAACTTAAATTAGGATAAGTCATCGTGAGGTAAAAATATGAGCAGCAACATTATTCATTTTTGTCGTGAGTTTCGTGTACCGCTTCAATTCCGTTGTTCCGTTTATCGTTGAATAGTAATTCGGGGTTTCTTAAAAAAATAAGATTGAAGTGCTATACGGCGTATACGTGTCGATAAGCGTATCGGCTAAGGTATGTTAAGGCAAATTATTTCTTTCTTTTGGCATGTTCCGTGTAACGAAATATAACTGTGATATTGTTCCATAATTTATTCTACTCCTAGTTGTTAAGAATATTCATGTTATTGATTCCTATGCTAAAAGCATGTCTAAATATGTTCCTAAACCCTTATTGAGGTATATAGGAGAAATGTTGAACATTCCTAATCTTAGCCGAAGGCTATGATAAGAGCATGTCTAAATATGTTTCCATGACCTTATTGAGGCATATGGAAAAGATGTTGATATTCACAGTGTTAGCTAAAGGTAAAAGGATATTGTGTCACCCAGGATGTGTTATTGTCATTCATGCATTTTCATTTGCATTTTATTCATGTCTTACCCTGGACCATATATTGGGGATGGAAAACGGGATACGCAGACCACCTGATCAACTGAGATATGATAATGATAAAACATGTGTGGCTTAATGAAGGAAAATGCCTGATTAAGAGCCATATATATATATATATATATATATATATATATATATATATATATGATTGGGAGGAAGATGCCTTTATGTGGCCAGTATATATGTATTTACCGCATTGTGCATGACATTTAGACATATTATTCCAACAACGGCCGACATGAAATAATGCCCACAAAGGCTGTTATGGTAAGGAAGATGCCAGATGAGGTCGATGTGTCACATTTGCATTGTGCATAACATTTAGGCATATGTATTACGGCCCTCAGAGGCATTTACTGCTGGTCGGTTGTTTCTGTTTCAGCATTTGTTATATCCCTGTTATGCTATTATTCATGCCTGACATACTCAATACATCAGTCGTACTGACGTCCCTTTTATCGGGGGACGCTGCGTTTCATGCCCGCAGGTTCAGTTAAAGAGGGTGACGGTTGACGCTAGTAGGTTGTTGGTTCAGCTGATGTTGGAGCACCCTATTTATTTCAGAGTGGCAGTCTGGTCGTGGTACAGTATTTTTGCATACGCATATGGGTATGGTAGGGTCATGTCCCGTCCTTGTGGTGTCATGTATTCTTTAGAGGCTTGTAGACTGGTGTCCTGTGTGTAGTGGTCCTGTATGGCCTTGTCGGCCTTGGTATGGATATGTATATATAAGTTTGGATTTTTGGCTAAGATTTTCCATAATCCCTTTCGGCTTAGTCCGTGTTTAATTACGAGTTGGGGGTTAATAGTGTGATTAGCGGTACCCGGCGGGCGGGATCCGGGTGCCCGTCGCGGCCCTCCGATTTGGGTCGTGACAAACTTGGTATCAGAGCATGTCTGTCCTACGGAGTCTACAAGATGTGTCTAGTAGAGTCCTGTTTATGGGTATGTTGTGCACCATACTTATAAGCAGGAGGATGTCTGACATTTAGGGATGGCTTCTATTCTTTCATATCATAGATCGTGCAGTAGAGCTGAGTTTTAAGAATTCGAGTTTAACTCGTGCCTGTTACGGTTTCAGTAATGCCGGTTACCAAAAAGACTTCGGTTAGTTTATACTCATAGCTAGTAAATGCGCGATTTCTACCAAAACGATTGATACGCCAGAAGGGGCAGTATTATTGTTAAAATTCGAGATTATGAGAAGTTGTCTCACTCATTTACGGAAGATGGAAAAGATAATGCAAGACTGGAAAGCGAAATATTTAGTAAGGTAAATGAAGTACTAAGCATCGGAACGCAGGAGATTGTAAGAATTTTTCTTTGTAGACCTTATCGTATTTACGATTACAGCAGTACCTTCTTCCAGAAGGATTATGATTAGCAGGGAGATTGAAGTTGGATTGAGTGTAAATACGAGTGTTATGTTGACCACTGATGGTGAGAAGTATGACACAATCAAAGGGTAGTGGTTGGGAATATGAAAGTAGTTAATGGAATGATATGATTAAGTATCAAGGCAGAAATGTTTTCCGCTTAGTGACGAATAGAATGAAGGATTACAACAAGAAGGATAAAGGTGAATGAGGTTATAGTTATACAGGTCTCACAAAGGTATGATTATTCTAGAACGGCGAGGGACAGAAAGAACTCTTCGGTCAAAGGTGGCGATTCTCTGGTGTGCAGAAAGGGAATATGAGAGGTTCCAAAAGGAGCATAAGGTGAGTTCTATTTTCATAGTGTTCTAATTAATGCTTAAGGACCATGTGGGATCTGATGCAACGTTATATATTACATTGAACAACCGTGAAAAGGTGGTTGTATTTTCTGACGCCGTGACGGAGATTAGGTATGTCACCCCAACATTCGAGGATGAATGTTTCTAGGGGGGGGGGGGGGGAGGATGTAACATCCCGTACTTTCGGGTCACGGTTTGAATTGCTAGGCGTATGTAAAAATCTCTAGGCGTGTGTAAATAGACCCGAGCGTTGGGAAAATTGATGTTATATTTACGTATGCTAATAAAAAGAGATTAGCATATAAAATGATGCAACCCCGAAATAATTTTGGACGTAACAAGTATGACGACGGGGATCGGAAATAAATTTGGTGTGTGCATGAATAGGTTATGGACTGGTTTCATATTACAAAATTATGACATTAAGGATATGAATGTCTTATAAGTTATCAAGATTTAAGTGAATTAGGATCACAATATTAATTTGTGTATGATTGATTAATTGTGGAATTAATAATTTTAATAGGAGGACAAGTGAAAGTGGAATTGGTACGTGTAAACTTGGTATTAAGTCTTCTAATGACTAAGGCGTAGTACGAGTTGGTGGCAAGCTCTTCATTTAATATATGACATCCCGTTGACACGTTTGGATAAGGAAATCAATGAAACAATTAGTGCAGCAACTCATTTTCATCTTGAGGATTTTTTCTTTTTTCTTTGTGAATTTTATGCATCACCTTGGGTATTATTTGGAAACACCAAAACGTAGAAGCAACCAAAGGCTTCTTCTCAACTTAAATTAGGAGAAGTCATCGTGAGGTAAAAATATGAGCAGCAACATTATTCATTTTTGTCGCGAGTTTCGCATACCGCTTTAATCCCGTTGTTCCGTTTATCGTTGAGTTGTAATTCGGGGTTTTAAAAAAAAAAAAGATTGAAGTGTTAAACTGCGTATACGTTGTGTCGATAAGCGTATCAGCTAAGGTATGTTAAGGCAAATTGTTTCTTTCTTTTGGCATGTTCCATGTAACGAAATATAACCGTGATATTGTCCCATAATTTATTCTACTCCTAGTAGTTAAGAATATTCATGTTATTGATTCCTATGCTAAAAACATGTCTAAATATGTTCCTAAATCCAGCCCAATTCAGTCTCGGTTCCAGTTCCAATTCTCGATCCCGGTTCCAGTGTTGGGCCAGCAGGCCCACTGCATGTTGACCAGTCCATCCCCCATCCGAATTTTCCCCAAAATCCACCCAATTATTCCCCGAGTCACCAACCTGTTACTCGTAGTCAACAGGGTATTTTTAAACTAAAAAGATATTTTAATCTTAATTTTAATGTTCTTAAATCCCCATTACCCCGTAACCTAGTGTCTGCATTAAATGACCCGAATTGGAAATTGGCTATGAACGACGAATATGATGCTCTTATTAAAAATAAGACGTGAGAGTTGGTCCCCCGTCCTTCTGGTGTTAATATTATTCGGTCTATATGGATTTTACTCATAAAGATAATTCTGATGGTTTTTTTGCTAGACATAAGGCTCGTCTTGTAGGTGATGGTAAAACTCAAATGGTTGGCGTGGATTGTGGTAAGACATTTAGCTCGATGGTCAAACCGGCTGTCATTCGCACTGTTCTCAATCTGGCTCTTTCCAAGTCATGACTCATTCATCATCTCGATGTGAAGAATGTTTTATTACATTGTGATCTTAAGGAGACAGTCTACATGCATCAGCCCTTGGGTTTTTGAGACCCCACATATCCTAATCATGTATGTTTATTGAAGAAGTCCTTATATGGGCTCAAACAGGCCCCACGGGCTTGGTATAAGTGATTTGCAGACTATGTATCTACTATTGTATTTTCTCACAGTCGGTCTGATAATTCTCTGTTCATATATCGTCGTGGTACTTCCCTGACTTATATTCTCTTATATGTGGATGACATTATCTTGACCGCTTCTTCTGATGATTTACACCAGTCGATCATGGCACTACTTAGTTCTGAGTTTGCTATGAAAGACTTGGGGCACTTGAGTTATTTCTTGGGAATTGCTGTCACTCGTCATGCAGGTGGGTTATTCTTATCACAACGGAAGTATGCTGCTGAGATAATTGAGCGGGCTGGAATGTCCTCATGTAAGTCTACTTCCACTGCAGTTGATACGAAACCCAAGCTAGGTGTTATGGCTGGCTCAACCTTACGAGGATCCTACCCACTATCACAGTCTTGCAGGGGCTCTTCAGTAGCTTACTTTCACGAGACCAGATATTACGTATGTCGTACAACAGATGTGTTTGTTTTTTCATGATCCAAGGGTTGAGCACATGAATGCGCTCAAACGTATTATACGATACATCTAGGGTACACTTGACTACGGCTTGCATCTATATTCGTCGTCGACCTCTACGTTGTTCTCGTATACAGATGTTGATTGGGGTGGTTGTCTAGACACCAGACACTCCACGTCTGGTTATTGTATGTTTCTAGGTAATAACTTGGTTTCATGGTTTGCAAAGAGACAATATACATTATCCCGCTCTAGTGCAGAGGCCGAGTATCGAGGGGTAGCCAATGTGGTATCTGAATCATGTTGGTACGTACTCTTCTATTAGAACTTTATTGTCCCGTTCAGAAAGCTACCTTGGTTTATTGGTGATAATATTAGTGTTGTCTATCTTTCTTGTAATCCGGTTCAACATCAGCGCACTAAACACATCGAGATGGATATCCACTTTGGTAGCGAAAAGGTAGCTCGTGGACAAGTACGCGTCTGCCATGTCCCTTCCAGGTATCAAATTGTAGACATCTTTACTAAGGGTCTTCCCTCAGTTCTATTTGACGATTTTAGGGACAATCTCAACGTACGAAGACCGCATGCTATGACTGCGGGGGTGTGATAAATATTACCGATATACCCGTGATATACACGGTATACACAGGGCATATACCGTGTATATCACAGAAAACGAGCCATATAAGGAAACAAGGAGACCGTGTATATCAGGTAATATTAGGAGTATATTATTGTATTTAATTAGCATTATACATTTACCATAATTGTAGAATTTTTGTACAAATAGAATAGGGTTTTGAGAGTAGAATAGGAATAGAATTTTTCCATATTATGGAAATTATAATTATATATATACTCATTCATTAATGAAACTAATCAAGAGATTATTTCTTTCAATATATTTATACTAGTGCTAAAAAGGGGAACAGTTACTCAAATGCTCTAAACTACGCCTTAAAATGAAGTAAGGCCGAATTAGCTATTTTTGGGCTGCCCAAAAAATTATATCTTATAAAAATTTCATAGTATTTTCATATTTTGTGTATGACTAAAATATAGAAAATATATCTACACCATCTTAATTGGTAACTTTTTCAAAACCCTATTTTACACTACATAAAAATCTCAATGATAGTAGAATATCTCATTCCAATACTAGCTTTTGGAAGATACTTGATTTTGAAGTATCTTTGTGATTTTACGAATGTGTGATAATCTTTTCTTTGCATCTACCTATACATTATTTACATGTTTCGGTTATTTCCGGTAAATATATTTAAAAATTAGTATTATATTTATATGTGTGCGCGTGCATTCACATATAGGAGTATTAGTTATTTTTATTCTTAAAATCCGACAGCTTGTGAATGGCCTTTGCACATGCAACGTTGTCTGGTAGAAGCCTCCACGAAATCCTCTGTTTCATCTACCTACCTACCTACACCCACCCACCCCACCAAGAGAGAAAGAAAAAAGAGCTTTTGGTGATGTTTGCTAACTACTCTCTTTAGTGTGTTCAGTTTTATGTCTATTCCTTCAGGATTTTTGTGGTACAGAGTAGCAGCAGTGGAAGAACTTTATTTGAGGGGAAGATTGTAAAAGTATATTTATGTCCTAGAGATAATCTGTATTAAGATAAATATACTTTATATATATTTGTATTATTATTAATGGAGATTAATATTTTGACATTTGTAATTATTGAATTATTAATTGATTGTTTGTAATATTCTATAATATGCATCCCTGGAGGTTACACTGTTATTAATAGTGTGGGATATTAATATTATAACGTAACTCTTAAAATAGCCTCGACTAATGATCATCGAGAATGGGATATCGATGATATGTGATAAGTCGACATGTGGTCTGCATCACATCCTTAGAGGATGTAGTATGTCTCACCTGCTACGAATAATGGCTACTCGTGATGGACACATGGATACTTTGGAAGTATTGGTATACTCTGCTGATATACTGTTTGTTATACTTGTCTAAAGTATGATCAGCGTGTGGTAGATAAAAGTCCTTAGACTTGAGGTCAATACGCGCCTTGTCTACAAAGTAATGTACTTTGATCCCGTCCTAAGCTCAAATGCCTTATAGGTTGAGATACGACTTGTATTGGGTACATTACGATGTGGATTAAAGGTGGTAGTTGAGCCAATATTAAGATTCATTCCTCGAATATATATTCGAGAGAACACTCGGATTCTCAGTGATATTAGGTTGACTAAGTAGTTGGCCAACGCAATAGACATATTTAGAATGTGGTCTAGTTGTCAACTAATATAGACGAGATACAATGATTAAGCCATTTGGATAGACACTTGACAAATCCTAAGCTTGATCGGGTATGTCGTGAATGAAAAGATTTTATCTTACCACATAGAGGTTAAGTTTTTGGATTCGCGTAAACGTACTTCACATATTGAGTTCGTCTTGCGGCGCGTCTCGGAGTTCCGCGTAGACCTTAATTTGATTAATGTCTATATGTGAAGGCATGTAGGGTCTCACTATGTCGATTGTCCTTTCGACCTAAGGGTGTATTGAGAGAGTAATTAAATGTTCGATTTAGAATCGAGATATTTAAATGAATAATGATTATTTTAATTAAGTCAAAATTAGATTTTGGATTTAATTAAGAATGCGTAGAAAATTAATCGAGATAGTACAGAAACACGTCGAGCGCCGCGACGCCCATACCCTAGGGCCTCGACGCCTCTGCCTCAATTTTTGGTCCAGGCCCAAGGTTAAACCCTAATCCGGTTTGACCTAATTTTCACCTATAAATAGTGGCATTCTCTTCATTATTCAATACAATAATTTTCAGATTATCATTCTAAGCCTTAGAGACTTAGAATTAAAATACTCTCTCAAACCTTTGCCGGATTTCCTAGCTTTCCGAAAGAAATACATTGAAGCTTGGAGCTTGCAATCGAAAGGGAAACCGTGTATCATCCTTATAGTAGATAAATATTCCAGATACTATAACATGTAAGTATTATGCTTTATGTTACAAGTTTGATTGTTGTATAACCATACCAGAAAACTTGTTGGTGTAAGTAAGAAACAAAAATTTTAAACTTCCGTTGTGCCTTACTTATGTGTTTTGAACCCAACAAAACCCTACAGTGGTATCAGAGCCCAGGCTGGTTCATGGTTATATAACAATTGAATAAAGTAATAATATCGGTTAAACATAAAATTGGATTAAAACAAGGTTCTTGAAATCCTACATGTCTTGACTGAATGTTAACCTTTTGATATCACCCTAAATTATCTCCTACACTAACTCGAGGAAGTCATTCCGCTCTAACTCGAACTAAGCCAAAAGTGCGTTGTCCGGCTCATTGCACGGTGCACGGCTAAGAACGGGTAAGAATGGATGATGGTCGATATGAGCTTTATTGATAATTGTGGGTGATGATAAAGGACCTGTGATTTGATCCCTAAATTGTATTTAGGGCTCGAACGATTTTGAAGAATCAACACAAAAACATTTTGTCAGGACGTCGGCACCGCGACCCTAATTCTTCATTTTTTAATTCAAGACTTACTGGACAGTGGGCGCCGCGGCTCCACAGTGGAGCGTCGCGGCCCTAAATAAAATATAGAAGCCGAAATGCTTATGCTTTGCGAGCGCCGCGACTCTAAAGCACTGCATAAGCATTCTGCCTCGGTGGCGCCGCAACCCTAATGATTAGAGCCGCGGCCCCGGCAGTCGAAAAAAATCCATGATTATTATTATACAGTATATTTGATAAGTATACTGTTTATGTGCTAAATGTCAAATTATTTGTCATTTAAATTACTAGAATAGCGTCCGCTATAACTGTCTGGGCAGGCGGTGCCTAGTATTTGATTAAACCATTTTATATCATGCATATTGGGTTGACGGTTCGCAACTATATGTGTCATTAGTTTTGCATGATGTTAAGATGTCATATTGGATATGGCGTAAGAGAGTTGATCTTGGTTAAAACCCTGAATTAAAATGTTCCCTAATTTTTTTTAAAATACAAGTCTAAATTAAAACGTGTCGTCCATTATAATTGTTAGAGTGCAAAATTCTTTTCGGCGATACGAGCATTTATGCCAAAGCATTGCTCTAAGTCTACGAGGACCCAGACTCTTTCATATGTGTGTTTTAATGTAAAGGTAAACGATAAACTTTTGTGGGTATTTACACCAAAGTGTTTGCTCACAAAGGCTAAATTTGCTTAGATACATAAACACAGTCGTGTAATGGGGTTGACTTGCTTAGAAAAATCTTGGTGCCAAAGTGTCGGACTAATCTAAGGACGCAAGATTAAATGTAATATTTGATCAACCAAGAGTTACAAATAAGAATTGCAATTGGTTTAGAACCTACCAAGATGTGTTGTTGAAGTTATCAGTCAAAGCAAACACGGAGATAGCATAGGCTTGTATCTTGGCCCATTATGACCTCAGTTAAAATAAGTTTGTATTCTACCATGGGGTTGTAGAAGTATGTTAAAATAGTGGGAGCTAATTAAATAATAGGCCATATTTATTACCCGAAACGAATGTGTATAATAGGAAACATATTTTGAGTTTGATTTCTAGTCTATCTAATTCTTCAGATTATTAAAGATGTTGAGCTTATCATTGAAAATGTTGATTGAGATGAACAAACTTACTAGACCGAACTATCTTGACTGGCTAAAGAATTTGCGAATAGTGTTGAGACAAGAGAAAATAGAATACGTGTTGGACACGGTGTTCCCAACAGTCCCTGCGACAGACTCTGCTGAATATACCTCTTTTGATAAGGAAGCTTACCAAAAATACCTAGATAATGCCACTTCAGCGCAGTGCGTGATATAGTCTTCCATGTCTATGGAACTTCAGAGACAATATGAGAACATGAGGCCCAATGAGATGCTCAAACACTTGAAGAGTCTCTATGACTCACAATCCCAGACTATGGAATATGAGTTACTAATAGAACTCTTTAAGTGTAAGCTCAATGAAGGGGGCCAGGTCTCGCAGTATGTGTTGAAGATGATAGGGCTGATAGAGAGGTTTGCTTCAATTGGAACGAAGCTTGAAAAGAATGTCGCTACCACCCTCACCCTGAACTCTCTCCCTCGTTCTTTTGAGAACTTCATAGTGAATTTCAATATGAATGGAACGAAGGCGACTCTGCCGGAGCTGCACAACATGCTCAAGACCTTTGAGTCTTCCACCTCTAAAGGCAAAGTTCTGCTCATGGTGAGCTCTTCTAGCCGACCCAAGCCGAAAGGCAAGGAATGACAGAAGAAGAAGGGCAAAGCAGTTGTTGCGCCCTCAGCTATAAAGTCTAAGGGAGGTGTGAAGAAAATGGTAAATTCGGCTAAGGATGAATGCCTCAACTGCCACAAGAAGGGGCATTGGAAGAAGGACTGCACGGCACCAGGAGGAGGAAAAGCACCAGGTGCTCCTGCCTTTGGTGGACAAGGTATGTATGTCATTGAAATAAATATGTCTATAAATAACTCTCATTCCTGGGTATTGATACCGCTTGTGGCTCACACATTTGTACAAATGTGCAGGGGCTAACTGATAGTAGGAAGGTTGGACCAAGATAGGTAGACCTACGCGTTGGAAACGGAGCACGAGTAGATGATGCGAGCGTAGGAACTTATAGATTAAATTTACCTTCCGGCTATTGTTTAGTGTTGAATGATTGCTTCTTTGTAGAGATGGCAGTGAATCCTGGACCGTCCGGATCCGGTGGATCCATATTCATTTTATAGGATAGGATCTTCAAAATTTGGACCTGATGGATCCGGATCGAACCCGAATCCGTTTCTGACGGATCGGATCTGGATCTTGTATTTGAGATCCGTATCCGATCCAGATCCGACCCGTGGATCCATTTTTTATTAAATATATTCATAACTTAGAATGTAATTTTATAAGTATTTTCTTAAAATTGATAAGCACATCCTTGCAAGTTTAATTCTCAAAACAAGTTTAATTTATCTCCTCGTTAACTCAAAAACCAAAAAATAAAGAGGTAACTTCGATAATAAAATCAATGTTATATTAGTGAATGACTAACATCTCCATAGACAAGTAGTTAAAATTATATTCACTTCATTTGTGAAGATTCAAGCACATGCAAGTTCTGCATTGTGGAAATACTAGTCAGCATTTTCCACAACTATTGTCATTGTCCAATATTTTCAATTAATAGCTCACAATCAAAACGAGACAACAAACAAAATATCTCATATGAACATTTCAAAATTGAAACACAGTAAACTGTTAGCTAAGTAAAAATAGTTTGACAGTTAAAAAAAAAATCTTAGCAAGGTTACATTTTTAGCAAGGCAAAATTTTGTACATGTGGATCCAGATCTGATCCGTGGACCCGATGGATCCGATGGATCCAGATTTGGATATGATTTTACAGACCCGATGAATCTGGATCCAGATCTGAAAAATGGATCTGGATCTGGATCTAGTAGGATCCGGTCCAGTTCCGATCCGTTGCCATCCCTACTTCTATGTACCCTCGTTAACGAGGAATATCATTTCTATCCCAGTTTTGGACATGAATGGTTTTTCCTCGTATATTTATAATGGCAATCAAGTACTGTCTTTTGATAATATTATATATGGAGCTGCTCCTCTTGTGGATGGATTATATACACTAAACTGTAGTAGAGAGATATTCAATGTATAAAATAAATGAGCCAAGATAAGTAATAGAAACTCTACCTACCTATGGCACTGCAGACTTGGTCATATCAATGAATCAAGGATAGCAAGATTGAGAAAGTTAGACTACCTCAAACCATTTGACTTGGAGTCTTATGGTAACTGTGAATCTTGCTTGAGAGGAAAGATGACCAATAAACCACTTTCTGGAAAAGGTGTGCGAGCCAAGGAGGTGTTTGATTTGGTCCATACTGATGTATGTGGGCCATTCTCGACTCAAGCTAAAGGAGGCTTCCCATACTTCATCATTTTTACTGACGACTTCACAAGATATGGATATGTGTATCTTATGAGACACAAATCCGAGGCTTTTGAGAAGTTCAAAGGGTACAAGTCGGAAGTAGAGAAGCAACTTGCAACAAGTATCAAGACCCTTCTATCGAATCGAGGAGGTGAATACTTGAGCAAGAATTTTCTAGATTACTTAAAGCTACATGGAGTCCAGTCAGAATGGACACCTCCTTGAACACCACATATGAATGGTGTTGCCGAGAGGAGAAACCGAACTTTATTGGATATGGTTCGATCTATGATGAGCTTCTCAGCTCTACCGACATACCTTTGGGGACATGTTATACAAACCTCTATATATGTTCTGAACAAGGTTCCTTCCAAGTCAGTTGAAAAGACACTCTATGAGATATGGTGTGGCAAGAAGCCAACTCTTAAACATATGATACCCTGGGGGTGACCTGCATGTGTTAAGAAGATGCTCACTGACAAGTTGGAATCTAAAAGTGAGAAATGTTACTTCATGGGGTATCCAAAGGAAACTAAGGGATACTACTTCTATCTTTCTGGAGAACATAAGGTCATTGTTTCAGGAATGCAACTTTCCTTGAAGAAGAATATGTCTACAAGGAACATAGTTGCACAGAGATAGAACTTGAATAAATTCAAGAACCACAAGATAACACAGAAATTGAACCCTTGTCGAATGACCTAAATGAGGATTTAGTGGGAGTATCTGGTGAAGATTGGGTACTTAGAGTACGCCCTTCAGCCAGTGGGAGTGCTGTGAGAGATAGTGCAGAAATGCAAGACTCTCATACACAACCAATGGAAGATGATACAATGGTTGTACATCATTTCATTTAGGAAATAAATGAAAATGACATTCCTAAAAGCTCTCAAGGTGATGGATTGTCCAACACACAAAGACCTACTCACAATCAGAATGCAACAAATACTGAAACGTAGAATAATCAACTCTGTAGGACCACTAGGAGTCATCGTCCGCCTGAAAGACTTAATCTCCTTGTTGAAACACACAATGAGATAGATATTCCTAATGACGATGAACCTACAACCTACAGCGAAGCTATGTTAGACACTGATTCGCAGAGATGGCAAGAACCATGAAATCTGAGATGGACTCGATGTACATAAATCAAGTTTGGAACTTGGTTGATTTTCCAATAGGGGTTAGACCCATATGATGCAAATGGGTCTTCAAGAAGAAGATTGATGCATATGCCAAGGTACAAACTTATAAATCAAGATTGGTGGCTAAAGGTTATAATCAACGACCTATGGTCGATTATGATGAAACCTTTTCACTTATTGCTAAGATTAAGTCCATTCAGATTTTGCTTGCAATAACTGCATATTATGATTGTGATATTTGGCATATGGACGTCAAAACTGCTTAGCTCAATGGTAATCTAGTTGAGGAGGTGTTTATGAAACAACCTGAGGGTTTTTCACTTGAGTCCAAACCAAATGTTGTATGCAAGCTACAAAAGTCCATTTATGGGCTTAAGCAAGCCTCGAGGAGTTGGAATATTTGCTTTGACAAGGCTATCAAGTCATTTGATTTCGTCAGAAGCAAAGAGGATCCATCTGTTTATAGTAAACGCAAGGATGAGAGTATTGCCTTCATTATCATATATGTAGATGACATATTAATAATGGGAGACAATAAGACTCTCCTGCAGTCAGTCAAGGAGTGGTTGTCCAGTACCTTCATGATGGAGGATTTAGGTGAACCTGCTACATTCTGGGTATTAGGATATATAGAGATAGACCTAACTGATTGTTAGGGCAGTCACAGTCAGTCTACATAGACAAAGTGCTTAGACATTTTTCTATGGAAAATTCCAAGAAAGGCAGTCTACCTATGGGACAAGGCATCAAGTTATCTAAGAAGGATAGTCCTTATAATACTATAGAACTTGAACACATGAAAATGATCCCATATACTTCATCTATAGGATCGATCATGTATGCCATGACCTGTACTAGGCCAGATATAGCCTTTGCACTTAGTATGACTTGCAAATTCCAGCAAAATCCTGGGGAAGAACACTGGAAGGCAGTCAAGAGTATTCTTAAGTATCTTAGACAAACTAAAGATTACTTCTTAGTCTATGGTGGGGAAGAAAAGCTAGCTGCTACTGGGTACACTAATGCTAGCTTCTAGACGGATGTTGATGACTACAAATCTCAATCTGGGTACACGTTCATTTTCAATGGTGGAGCAGTAAGCTGGAAAAGTTCCAAACAAGCTACAACTGCTGATTCGACAATAGAAGCTGAGTACATTGTTGGATCGGAAGTTGGTAAAGAAGTTGTCGCGATTTTTGAGTTCCTGAAGGAACTAAGGGTTGTTCCAAGTGCCACTTGTCTAATAACGATTTATTGTGACAACACTGGTTCAATTGCTCTAGCTAAGGAACCAAGATCAATCAACAGAAACAAGGAAGTACCACATACTTAGGGAGATGGTGGAGACCGAAGAGATTAGATTAGACTATGTTCCCACAGACGATAATCTAGCTGACCCATTCACTAAACCATTAAGCTTAGTCAAGCATAATGGTCAATTTGAGAATATGAGCATTAAATATGTTGGAGATTAGCTCTAGGCCAAGTGGAATAAAGGAGCCGAATGAAACCAAAGTTTCATGTTCGGTGATTGAAAGTATATTTATGTCCTAGAGACAATCTGTATTAGGACAAATGTACTTTATACACATTCATATTATTATTAATGGAGATTAATATTTTGGCATTTGCAATTATTGAATTATTAATTGATTGTTTGTAATATTCTATAATATGCATCCCTGGAGGTTACACTGTTATTAATAGTGTGAGATATTAATATTATAACGTAACTCTTAAAATAGCCTCGACTAATGATCATCGAGAATGGGATATCGATGATATGTGATAAGTCGACATGTGGTCTACATCACATCCTTAGAGGATGTAGTATGTCTCACCTGCTACGAATAATGGCTACTCGTGATGGACACATGGATACTTTGGAAGTATTGGTATACTCTGCTGATATACTGTTTGTTATACTTGTCTAAAGTATGATCAGCGTGTGGTAGATAAAATTCCTTAGACTTGAGGTCAATACGCGCCTTGTCTACAAAGTAATGTACTTTGATCCCGTCCTAAGCTCAAATGCCTTATAGGTTGAGATACGACTTGTATTGGGTACATTACGATGTGGATTAAAGGTGGTAGTTGAGCCAATATTAAGATTCATTCCTCGAATATATATTCGAGAGAACACTCGGATTCTCAGTGATATTAGGTTGACTAAGTAGTTGGCCAACGCAATAGACATATTTAGAATGTGGTCTAGTTGTCAACTAATATAGACGAGATACAATGATTAAGCCATTTGGATAGACACTTGACAAATCCTAAGCTTGATCGGGTATGTCGTGAATGAAAAGATTTTATCTTACCACATAGAGGTTAAGTTTACTGGATTCGCGTAAACGTACTTCACATATTGAGTTCGTCTTGCGGCGCCGTCTAGGAGTTCCGCGTAGACCTTAATTTGATTAATGTCTATATGTGAAGGCATGTAGGGTCTCACTATGTCGATTGTCCTTTCGACCTAAGGGTGTATTGAGAGAGTAATTAAATGTTCGATTTAGAATCGAGATATTTAAATGAATAATGATTATTTTAATTAAGTCAAAATTAGATTTTGGATTTAATTAAGAATGCGTAGAAAATTAATCGAGATAGTACAGAAACACGTCGAGCGCCGCGACGCCCATACCCTAGGGCCTCGACGCCTCTGCCTCAATTTTTGGTCCAGGCTCAAGGTTAAACCCTAATCCGGTTTGACCTAATTTTCACCTATAAATAGTGGCATTCTCTTCATTATTCAATACAATAATTTTCAGATTATCATTCTAAGCCTTAGAGACTTAGAATTAAAATACTCTCTCAAACCTCTGCCGGATTTCCTAGCTTTCCGAAAGAGAAATACATTGAAGCTTGGAGCTTGCAATCGAAAGGGAAACCGTGTATCATCCTTATAGTAGATAAATATTCCAGATACTATAACATGTAAGTATTATGTTTTATGTTACAAGTTTGATTGTTGTATAACCATACCAGAAAACTTGTTGGGGTAAGTAAGAAACAAAAATTTTAAACTTCCGTTGTGCCTTACTTATGTGTTTTGAACCCAAGAAAACCCTACCGATTGGAGAGGAACTTCCATTCCCATATCTTGGAGTAGATGATAGAGTAATGCTTTGGGTTGTCATTTGTCAATTATTTACTTAGGAAGTATCTTAATTGACGAGATGAATAGACCCTTTCTCCAAATGCTACAACATCTATACTACAAAATATAGATAAAAATTGCTCACATAGCATGTCCTCCACAGATTTATAGGCTGCATAGTAGACGGTGTAGTGTCGGATAAAATAACTACAGACCTATCGACCCTTCCTATTCTCTTTGTTTTCTTTTTCTTTCAGCTTTGGTCACGTTCTCTTCAAGAAATTCATAGGCAGTATTTTAAGAGTTCAATAGAAATGATTGATGACATTCCACTCCAGATGTCAAAAGGCGATCATTTTACTGGTATAAATCTAGCTCATTTGACACCTTCCCGAAATGGCACATGCCATTGACACGAAAACATGTTACAGGTTCAACTTGCTTGTGGAAAATTCTGTTTTATGAAGAACCTAATAATTCATCCATTTCAGACTATTTTGAAATTTAAGACCATTTAATTCCACAACCTAAACTTCTTCTGCAATCATCCTTTACAGCTAAAAGAACAGAGCAACTTTCAAATGCAAAAATTTAGGCCAACTCCAGCAGATCCCAGGATGCACAAGCTCAATGGCAATCACACAAGATGTTCACGAACAGGAAAAGGGGCAAAATGTTCTTGCATAACCATAATTCAATAGCTAAAAAATCAGGAAAAGACTTGAATGTGCTATGAAATCGGAAGAACGTGAGCATAAAAGGCCCGTGAGCATCATAATGCCCTCTTAATTTGAGCATTTAAAAAGAATCAAGTTTAAGAGACACCAATGTCATGACAAAAATAAATAAAAATGATATTTATCAGCTGACCACAGTAATTCCAAACTTAACTCTTTTATAATCCAAGAACTTCATCAAAATTCTAGCAAATGACGGCACAAGATAACCTAACATCCCATAGGAATGAACCTTGATGAGTGAGTAGCACCAATACCGGGTCTTCCATGCTTGACAGGCTTGTATGAGATTGAGAATTCAGCCAGATAGTGGCCAATCATCTCAGGCTTGACCTCAATCTGATTGAATGTCTTTCCATTGTAAATACCAATGACACTTCCAATCATCTCAGGAACAATGATCATGTTCCTCAAATGAGTCTTGACAGGCTCTGACTTCTCACCTGGCGGAGCCTCACGTTTCTGCGTTAAAATGCTCAAATGAGAAAGGAAGACTGGAGAGACATAAAGATACTAATACAAATAAACCAAGGGAACTGTCATTTCAATTGAAACATGAGAAAGAAAATATAGGGCATGTCCTCACTTGGCAGCAACCGAGAGAAGCAATGTAGACAAATCCTCAAAAACCCAACTAAAGCACGCTATGACACAGGGTTTCGCACAATACATAAAGTCTTGCTGGACTACCAGCCAGAGCTAAATTTCAGGAGAATTGCCAGCCAAGGTGATTCCTTGTTAAACCTTATCATGCTATCCATGTGTAACTCTTTTGGAAGAAATTTCAGCCGCAGCTATTAAAATTTGAAAGGCAGGATGAGCCGAAAGGAGCAACTTATTAAGGTTCTATTGAACAACTCTAAAGATCAAAGGTTAACAAAGCATATTCAACCAAAAACAGAAAAGAAAAATGATTTTTCCCTCAACTAAAATCCGTCAAGTACAGCTTTTCACATCAAAATTAGATTACATGTTCTCTAAAATCAACCTTTGTCAAGATACAGCTATCAAATAAGCATGCCAAAGAAAATCAGGTTTCAAAGAATCAAGCAGAACTCTTTTCTAAAATATGTTTTAAACAAACTTTTAGTATATAGTGAAGGAAGTTAATTTTGTGCCTTTATTTCATTCCAATATTGTTATATATATACAAGTGTATAAGACTAATAATAAGGGAAGAGCTATCTAATCATACTCTAATTATGTGATACTAATTTACAATCATATCCTAATCATCCTAAATTATGTGATACTAATAATTACAATTGCTATGAGATGATTGAGCTAATTATTCTAACAGTCCCCCGCAATCATAGCGGGAGGTTCTCGTATGCTGAGACTGTACTTGAAATCATCAAATAGTACACGCGGAAGACCTTTGGTGAAAATGTCAACAATCTGATAACAGGATGGTACATGAGAACACGGACTTGTCCACGCGCAACCTTTTCTCGGACAAATAATATATCCATTTTTATGTGTTTTGTGCGTTGATGCTAGACTGGATTACCGGATAAATATATCGCAATCACATTATCACAATAGACCACAATTGCTTTTTCAATCGGACAATGGAGCTCTAAAAGGAGATTACGGAGCCAATATGATTCAGCAACCACATTGGCGACCCCTCGGTATTCTACTTCAGTGCTTGACCGAGACATCGTCGGTTGTCGTTTTAACGACCATGAAATGAGGTTGTCTCCCAAAAACACACAATAACCAGAGGTGGAATGTCGGGTGTCCGAGCAGCCACCCCAATCGGCATCTGTATAAGATGAGAGACTCAAAATGGAGGACTTATACAAATGCAATCCAAAATGAAGAGTACCCTTAACATACCGCAGAATTCGCTTGAGAGC
The DNA here is from genome assembly GCA_034509755.1 of Anisodus tanguticus. Taxonomy (NCBI): domain Eukaryota; kingdom Viridiplantae; phylum Streptophyta; class Magnoliopsida; order Solanales; family Solanaceae; genus Anisodus; species Anisodus tanguticus. The sequence continues at coordinate 17,045,383 of CM067551.1, read as the reverse complement.
CCCCATATGCTCTTCTTTAAGATCATGCATATGTAAACATTCTTGTTGAACCGCATAAGAGATATCAAGTCTCGTGAAAGTAAGATATTGCAATGCCCCTGCTAGGCTGCGATAATGCGTTGGATCACTGTATGGAGTACTTGTAGAGTTACTCAATTTTGCCTTTGTATCAACCGGTGTATGTGACGGTTTGCAGGAGGACATACCGGCTTTGCCCATGATCTCCTCAGCGTATTTCTTTTGATTGAGAAACAGACCACCTGCATATTGGGTTACAGCAATTCCTAAAAAGTAATTTAAAGGACCCAAATCCTTCATTGCAAATTCTGCAGCAAGGAGGACATAATAGACTGGCGAAGTGATGCAGATGATGCCGTGAGAATGATGTCATATACATATAGAAGGATATATGCCATGTCATTTTCCTTTTTATAAATGAACAAGGACTGATCGGACTTGCTGTGTGAGAAATCCAGTGTGGATACAAACCTTGCAAACCTGTTATACCACGCCCGGAGAGCTTGTTTCAAACCATATAAAGAATTTTTCAATAGGAAAACATAATCCGGATGTGAAGGATCTCAGAAACCCAAAGGTTGGTGCATGTAAACTGTCTCCTGTAGATGGCCATGTAAGAATACATTTTGGACATCCAACTGAGTAATGGACCATGGTTTTGACAGTGTCAAGCTAAGAACAGTCCTGATAGTTGCTGGCTTAACTATCGGATTGAATGTTTCACCATAATCCACGCCAACCTGCTGAGACCTGCCATCACTAACAAGACAAGCTTTGTATCTCGCAAAGGAGCCATCAGAATTCTTTTTATGACAGAAAACTCATATAGACCTGATTATGTTCACATTAGATAGACGGGGCACTAACTCCCATGTCTTATTTTTAATAAGAGCATCAATTTCATCTAACATGGCAGTTTTCAATTAGGGTCTGATAGAGCCGCTTTGGGATTTTTTGGAAGAGGTGATGGTTGGACTGAAGATGTTAGGTTAAAATGATGCTTGGGTCAAAAATCCTGTACATGGCACAGGTTTCAATGGTCCGAGGTTGGGGATTTGGGATTTCGGGTAGGCTAATAGGCCGAGGAGAAGTTCGATCTTGGGCCAAAACTGACGGTTGGATTTCTACTTGGTAACTGGGCCGACACGGGTCAAGATTTTGGGCTTGAAACGATGGTCCTGGTTGTCGATTTGGGGATACGGGTGAGGGAGCAGTGGGCTCCCTCATTGGGCCTACCAGCCACGAGATGTGGACTGGGTTGAGGCCGACGGTAAAGAGGCAGTGACCTTCTCACCTCGGACTGGTCCAGTCCCATTTTGTCGTTGGGCCGGTATGGTGTGGGGAGTATTTTGGGCTGGTCCCATATGATTTTGGGTATGTAGATGGTGATGTAAAATTAGATGTATTCCGTCGTCCAAAAAATCATATGAAGGTGGGGATGCCACATGAGAATTAGCAAACGGAATGTAGACTCATCGAAAACTACGTGACAAGAGATAATGATTTTCCCGTTCATCATATCATAACATTTATATCCTCTATGATTTTGTGGGTATCACAAAAATACACAAGGAGTGGAACGGACATTAGTTTGTTAATGGTTGTGGACAAAAATAAGGGATAACACAAACACCCAAAACCCTTAAATGTGTAAAATACGGGAGACGCTGGTACAACATTTGTGTAGTGATATGTTGGAGAGTAGTTTTTTAGGAAGAATGTTTAAAAGATATGTGGCCATTTAAAGTGCATGATGCAAAAAAAACTGGTGGAGTGTACGAATGCACAAGAAGTGTCCGAATTATATTGTTAATCGTTCGAATTTTTCTTTCGGCTTTCCCATTTTGAGGTGATGTATGTGAACATGAAAGACGCAAAGACATTCCATTTTGGTGACAAAAATCATTAAATTGGGCATTTATAAATTTCCTCTCATTGTCACACTGAAAACATGTAATGGATTTGTCAAATTGGGTTTTGATAAAAGCTCTAAATTGTTTAAAATGTTGAAGACTTGCGATTTTTCCCTAAGGGAAATGTCCACAGAAAATTCGAATAATCATCCAGAATAAGCAAATAATATTTATGACCTGCAGAACTCAAAACCGGGGAAGTCCACAAATCATAGTGCATAAGATCAAATGTCATAAGCGTGTGTGAAGTAGATAATGAAGAAAGAAGTTTAACATACTTCCAAAACACACAAGTCTGGCAAACAGAAGAGTCCAAAAGTTTATTACAAGCAACAAAATTATTTTTTCTAAGAGTATTGAACATTGGTGCTCCCGGGTGTCCCAACCGATTATGCCATACGATAGGGAAAATAGTTGCAAAGGTTGATCGTTTGGTCACTTGGTTGTTGGATGTGGTAGTGATGGGATACAAGTCCCCCATGCTATTACATCTCATTAGTGGCATCTCCGTCTAAAAATCATTCGCAGAAATCCAAACGGATCAAAATTCACAGAAACATTGTTGTCATTTGTAAAACGTCGTACATATATCAAGTTTTTAATTAGTTTTGGTGCATGTAAGACATTTTTCAAATATAACAGTGGGTGAGTGGGGGAAGTTTTACTTGACCAATACCACAAATTGGAATTTCCTGGCCACTGCCGACAATAATAATTTTATTACTGCTCATATTAAAATAAGATGAGAGATTACCTTGAGATTTTGTCATGTGTGACGTAGCCCATATGTCCATGTACCACGAATCATCAGGAACATTCAGATTAATGTTGTTCATGGCCTGTTTGATATCGGTGGGAGCATAACTTGCGGAAGATGGTCTATGGGCTGCAAAAGCTTGTTGCGGATAAGAACCTAGAACTCCGGATTGTCGGTTTGAAGATGATGGCCTGGCCCACGACGAGATGGGGTATGGGCACGGAGGGGCAGCCCATTGTGGTGCCCAATCCCACGGCGGGTTCTGCCCCCACTGATCCCCGTCGAACTGGGCCTGCGGTTGCCACTGGCTGGGCCACCAATGCCCCTGTTGCTGGTGGTTGTTGTTGCTGCCCCTTTCCGCCATTATTTTTTTCTTTGTTATCATTACGATTTTACGCCCATTTTTTACCATTGTTGTTGCGATTTCCAGTTCCACCCGAACCAAAATTTTGGGTTGCAAAATCCGCGGATTATGAGTTGGTGGAGATGAGGGTTGTTACGGCAGTGGCTGCCCCCGAGTCTGTTTGCTTTGCCTTGTGGATTTCTTCGAGATCTCGAACAAGCCTCATAAAATGGAGGCAAAGGATTACTTTGTTGAATGAACGTAGCAACCCCATCATAATGTTCATTTAACCCTGCAATTAATTGAATAACTAACTGTTGATTCGTCACTGGCGCACCAACGTGGGATAGTTGGTCGGCAAGCATTTTCAACTCTTGACAATAGGTGGAAACGTTTGAAAAATCATCCAACTTGACATTGGTGAATTGATTTTTAAGATATACGGCCCTAGAAAGTTTATTATCTTGAAAAATATTTTGTAAACGCTCTCATGCTTGTTGAGCCGTAGAGTCCAGTTCCAAAATAGTATGCAAAAGATCGTTGGAGATGGTGCCATAAATCCATTGAAGGACTATGGCATCTAAGCGAGACCATAACTTTTTGTCAACACCGGTGGTGTCTGATGAAGACTTGGAATGGATGATATGGTCTATTACTTCGTATGCTCGGCAATGGAAAGCCCAGTTAGAATCAAAGGAGTTATTGACATTCTATGTGGAGGTTGAAGAATTTGAATAAAGTTTGTTTAGTGCAGGCAGAGTTCATTTGGACTGAACCACTCCAAGTGAATCAAAGTCACGTTGAAGGTTCAGAAAGAGGTTCTTCACGGAGCTATCCTTGAGCAGGCCTACACAGTTGAATATGTTGTCCAAGACCAAATGTGTGAAGCTTGTACGAGGGTTCAGGCTAATCCCGACCAGGGGATGGCTGCTGTGCAACTACGACAGCATGTTTCACACAGGAGAACTTTCTTCTATTTGGAACAGCTTATTCTTAAGTATGATGCTGCTGCTCGTGCTATAATGATTAAGCAAATGGATCAAGGAATTGATATGTTCTTCTCTAATCGGAGTCATGCTGTAAAATTCTTGGAGTTTATAGCAAAAGTTGTTCCCAGTCGGAGCCATAATGACAAACAACTAGTGTCTCATGATGTCAAGAGCAGCATTTACAACTATGTATACCTTTTCAGTTGAAATTTGCCCAGTTTGTCGGAAAGACTTGATTTGTCTTCCACCAAAAGTTGCGAATAGTTTGGGGAATCTAGGGCCACTTGTCGTCTGCACCAAGGTGAGTAACAACATTGCTTTACTTGACCCATTTACTCTCAGGAACTGTTTTCTGGATGCGGAACAATATTGGAGGTCGTCTTTTAAGTCCCTACTTTCAAGTAGGCAGCTTGTGGAATATATAGTTCTTGATGTTGAGGCTGTTTCTTCTGAGGTCAATATTGATGGATCTAAGTACGCTTTGGCAGATGCCCAAGTAGCTCGTATATCTGATTTTGGAAAGAATGATACAATTTTCAATGTACGAACACATCTGGGGCATCTTCTAAATCCTGGGGATTATGCACTTGGGTATGACTTATTTTCTGCTGCTAATAACAATGATAGTGAGCTGGACAAGTATAAAGGCTTTGTTCTCCCAGATGTGATACTGGTTAAGAAGAGCTATGAAGAGAAATGGCAGAAGAAGCATGGGAAGCCTCGTTCATGGAAGCTGAAATCTCTCAATATGGAGATTGATGAAAATGTAAAGGGTAGAGATTATGTAGAGAAGAACAACTCTGAGTATGAACAATTCTTAAGAGATTTAGAGGAGAATCCAGATTTGAGGTTCAACATATCCCTTTATCGCAACAGGGAGTATCAGCCATCAGAAATGGCATCTGTGACTGATGACGATGATGCCCCCCCCCCCCCCCTTCTGTCCCATTGGAGGAATTGTTAGCTGATCTTGATTTAAGTGAGGAAGCTGACGACAGTGATAGCATGACGGAGTGAGTCGAATACTTGAACATGCACTTTGCTTTATTGGATACTCAAATCTTAGATGAATTTCATTGGTGTGACCTGCTGCTGCTGCACCCTTTGCCCTTTTCCCTGCTGCTGCTGCACCTGTTGCCCTTTTCTACAGTATTTACTGTTTTATAAGTATGATTTCCTGCTTTTGTGGTTTGTTATTCTTTGTAAAGCACAAAGAATCAGTTTTGTTTGGAGTAATCAGTTCCCGAGTCATGTAGGTGTGATTGTACTCATACTTGTTTGGAGTAATCAGTTTGAATGCGAACACAAATACAGTGACAACCATCTCTTCCCTACTAAAAGTGAAGCCACTGCTTTTCAATAGAAGAATGTATTTTGAAAGGTTCAGTTAGAATAGCAGACGACAAGCCAAGTTGGAAACACTGCAATCATAAAATTTTGTTTCTATTTATATTGTGGATCTAGGGCGTGTTTAATGACTGTTCAACTATTTATTAGGTCTTTATGATCTTCTTACTTCTCAATTGATGGTTAAAGCTTCACCTTCACTCCCCCTTCCCAACCCTCTCTCATGCGCGGACATAGAGCACCTGCTAGAATGTCTCACAGTGAATAGAAGTATGAATGGGTGTGGCCATTTTCATTTGTCGGATGGATACAAAGACCGTCTTGCTTCCATTGTCTAACACGCTGATTCAGTAGTTTATTGTATCCACTGGATTAACAATTGAGAGGGTGGAGATGAAGAGTAACATTGAGTCCTTCACTATGGATGATATATCGGAGAAAGAAAAATTTAATAGTAATAGTCAGAATTCAATATTAGAAAAGTAGGAGTAAGAATTTAAAGGGTCTCAACGCTTTTCACACTTTATATAAGATTTCACTGAATTATATATGATTTGACTGATATTTAGGCCGAGTTAGTGTTTTTCTCAAGATAAAAACGACTCAAATTGAACCAAACACCACCCTTATATAGGGAGTAGTAATTCTTCGGCCCTAATCAAATAAAGTCAGAAGAGCCATTAAAGCAGCGCAAATAGGAGCTGTAGATCCGTGAAAAAGCAACGGCCCCCCTCTTTTTTATGTCTCGAGTACAAATAATTTTCCCCATGCAGCTGGTTGTGGGCACGACAAGCTTTAATGTAAAACAATAAAGAATAATAAGGTCGAATTGCTACAAAGTGATGCTGGCTATCACTCCTCACTAAGCATTTATGCCTCTGCGAGCAATCCTTTGCCCTGCTCCAAAAAACACAGCTTTCCCTATCATTCCTGTACGAAGGCCACAAACTAGAGCCACTGTTCCTATAGCCACCCATTTCCAGTCGATCCCACCATCTCCTCTATGGCCTCGGATTTCCACAGCTCTATCTTCTTCAGCAGAAACTCGCTCCAAAGCATCAACGCCTTCATCAAGCGAGATCTTTGTAGTGATTCGTGCCATCATCGCACACCTAGAAACTGCTGCCTCTGATTTTCTTGCATTCTGGTATGCTCTGAAGCCGTTGTGCAATTTCTTGACCGTTCCCCACATTCCATGACGAACTCCCAGCTTAGCAACATCTTTAGGGATGCCCATATCTTCATAATGAAGAAGTGTGACTTCACATGCAGATAACTGTCCATCTCCCTTCTTCGATTCCACTGCATCCATTTCACGAGTGTACACTTGAGTAAAGTTCAACTTAAGCAACAGGCAACAACTAATTTTGCTAAGTTAGTCCATTAAAACATACGTGGGTAATGGTGCTACCTACCCGGCTTAACAATCCAACTTGAAAAGTACAGGTCCACACGCGTAGGCTTGTCACGTCTTTGCAGAGCTGGGTATGGTACACTCTGTGGAAGATCAATGTTTTAAGATGTGAATATGATGTGTAACTTCATGGTTTCAGAAAAATATACTAGTTGTTAACAACACAAATAAAAAAGGCATCATGACAAAATGTAATATTGGATAACTTAGTCCAAGTACAAATAAGTTAATTTATGAACTTCATGGAAACTACTAAAGGTTTTAGACACAGCAGCTTCATAAGTCCAAAAGGTCTGAAAAATGTTAGGTGGAAGCACTAATAAAAGACACTGTATAGACAGAGCAGTCACTTAAATTTGTATTTGAAGCATTCAGACAACAATCAAATTTACATGTGGTCCTCTAAAGCTCACCTTTGTCACACAATAGTGTGTTTTCCCAGATTCCCATATTCTTCTACCGATGATATATTCACGATCACTGCAGAAGAACGGGAACTGCAGCAGCAAGAACAATTTACGTGAGTGCAGAAGCTAATGGAAGAAATGAATCATAAGGGATTTCTCACAACACTGAAACAGCTTCAATGAGTAACGAACCTTTTTAATCCAGTGGATAATCATAGATCCTGTATGTGGACATTCCTGCAATATCTTGAAATAACCTAGCATCGGGTCCCATTTTGGCCTAAACTCATCATCCCAGAAGAAATCTCTGACTAAGTCAGGAGTTGCATCTTCGAAAACAGTTTTGGTTCGATAGATTGTTGGGCCCATCTGACAAACAGAATGGTTCTTTTAGAATCACTAAGAGAGAACAGAGAAGTTTCAAAGAAAATTTAAATTAATAGTATGGATTAAAAGGCCTTTGATCATAGACAAAGTCACCTTGCAAATCATACAATACAAAGGCTTGAGAAATACAGATGAAAAAATGAAAAAAAGAGGATAGTTTATACTTACTCCAGTAGTACATCGGATATTGCCATCTAGCTGAAGAGCATAAAAAGGTCTGGTTCACGGAGAATCACAAAAAATGAAAAACTCCTTTTCCACTTTTGATAATTTCTCAGTAACATAACGGTAATTTTGCTAATTGATATGAGGATTTGAAAGTAGCAAAAGGAATAAATCTATCAAAAAAAGCCATAAAGCACATACAGTGATTCCCCTAAAAAAAAACAAAATATAGCAGTGATTTAAGGAGAGGCACATGTCTCCCTCAAGCTAGGTCTGCGATGTTATTTTGGCATGTCAAAATAATAATATGAACATAGTAGAAATCAAATAGGCCCTCCCCATCTCCTCAGGGGAAGAAAGCACATATCATAAATCAAGCTCAAAGAAGTTGGCCTAAAAGATCTTCCCCCTGTTTTATTGGCAAAACATACTGAAGATGTATCCAAATGTAAGCAAAAATGAATAAATTACGAGGTTGCTAAAATGAGCATCTAAAGCTGTGTCAGGAAGGGGGACTCATTGCTGTATCACCAAAAACCAATCCCTCCTATGAAACAGGGGACATCATGTTACTAATTCATGCTTCTATAAGTTAAACGAAAAATGCAAGCTGATATCAAGTCATTTATTAAATTATCTTTTTGAGAGAAATAATTTTTTGAGAAAGAAGTCATTTATTAAATTATCAGCAGACGACTTCTTCAATTTTCCCCCAAAACAAGAACCCCTATCTACGACCTGACCCTAAACTGATCCTTGAATTGGTGCAAGTATAGGCTGATTTTCAGCCTCTGGATCATTTGAAACATCAAGACAGCAGCTGATTAAAGAACAAAGCAAAGACATGAGTCATACTAAAGTATCAAACATATAAATAGCTCAAACAGATTATGTTGTGCTAAGGAAATTTTGAAGTTGTAACTCCATAAAAGCTGGACTTAATGCTCCCATATACCAGATCCATTACCGGTCAAAAAGGAGATGATAGTTTCTGAAGAGTCCTAATGCTTATCCTGAAAGTATATACCACACACTTGCAGTCTTACCCTTTCAGCTTATTAAGTTACGTGATGTAAGTAAAAGTTGGGATCAAGCAATTCTCAAGAAAAATGGTTCTAGAAACCAAAAATGTTGATGAAATGCCATATCACAATCTAGGTAAACTTGACCTCAGGCTCATGCCGCCAAGCTTGGTATGTGAAGTTTGAAGTAGAGCGCTCCATCATGGTTTGCCATGCCATCTCTCCATCTTTACCATCTAGTAGATGCAGCAAGTGCTCCAGATCTTTCTCAGTTACAATGTCCTCATTTTCTGATCCAGTGATATGTCTGCAGGAATGGAGTAGATGCTGTCATGTGTCTAACCATATAAAGGGACAAAAATCATCCAAAAGGGCGAAAATTTGTGCCAGTAATGTAAGCACTCTATAGGATTGAAATTCTCAGTCAACACTCGGTAGGAATGCATATTACTAAGGAGACCGGTAATTAGTTATTATCATTCTCATTTAAATCAGCCACCTTCTTTCCCAGAACTGCAAAACGTAGAAATCGTCTTCTAAATTTTGCCTTAATGACTTTAACACAACTACTCTTCTATATTTTGTTCAACACTACAGAATAAGGTCACTTCAATGCAGAAAAAGAAACTGTGTATACTTGAGAACCATGATTTGCACATAAAGATAGTATCTAATGCATCACAAAATTATATTTTAGCGGGAGCTTAGTGCACCGGGACAGATTCGAGAACAAATACACATTCTCGTGATTTGTATCCAAAGGTCACTTAGACATTGAAAAATTGGATTATGAAATTGCGAAACATAATTTTTGAATTGGATCAATACTTCCAATTGAATAAGTATGAACAAAGGATCCATGGATGAAGATAGAAAGTTTATTTTCCCGGATGAAATGAAAATTGGATTCATGTAACAGGAAAAGATTTCCCATTCCTTAGCCGGAAAGATATGTGGCCATGAAAGAGGGATTAAGTGGTCCCTTTACTCGTAAATTGAACAGTTCCGTTCTAGTATACATTGAACATTGACAAATGTCAATTATGATTTCTTCCCAACAACAACAACCCAGTGTGATCCACAAGTGGGGTCAATTATGATTTCTTCCCAGTTTAATTTAATTCAAAGATTTTACTTATTGCATCAAACAATGAAGAAAAACTACATATGCTACAGACAAAATGTAATATATTTGTATTGTTTTATAAATGAGATATCTTCTGCAAGTTAGCTGGCCCAACCCCAGTTGGCCCTCTAGTTTGAAACTCGGGGGAGTACGGGCAGACCCCTCTGCTCAGCTACCACTTAAATACCAAGCTTCAGTTGGTGGCATGGTTCAAACTCGTGAAGTACGCCCAACCCACACATAATGCGCTGCGTCTTTACACTGAATCAAAGCCCTGGCAGCGACACCAACACGTAATTTCTGATCTTTATTACCAGGGCATGTCAGGAAAAGTTTGTAAAACCACGGGTCTCCAACACTGAACTTCCGTGCGTTGTTTTCACAAGCTTAGTAAGGTATCTGCAGAGAAGTGGGTATGCCTCCAATTACTGGAAAGACGATAGCACATACCAAAACAAAAATCTCATCCAATGAAGGTACTGGTTCTTTGGACCTAGTAACTGGTGAAGAAGAGAGACGTCAGACTGCGGATATTCAGGGAGAGAGGTAAGGCAGAGAATTTGACTAGAAATGGATTATTGTTGAAGGAATCATGATTGTCGGTTCTGGACATCTTACAGGAGTAATAGAAGAAGTATTGCACTTGGACCAGGTAAAAAGATTGCTAAGATCCAGAAACTCAGAGATATGAGTGTAATAATAGTGCTTGCATCTGCAATTAAAAATTAGGGACTTCAGCTGACGCAAGTGTATAGCTTCATGATGACTGAATATCCAAAAAGCATGCCACAGAACAGTCCCCTGTAAGGATCATATGGCTGTGCCCTCAAGTATCAAGAAGTAGAGTTCACAGTCACAAAGTACCCCCAAATTTCCGATTACCCAAACAAATGGGCCTATAAGTCACACTACCATAATTTACATGCATCTCGCAATCAGCACGAGCAAAAGCAAAGCTACCGTTCCCCAAGTCCTGATCTCTTAAAATATGAAGCAAATCATTTCCTATAAACAAGAGAACCGAAAAGATAAACAACTGAATTTTAAGAAAAAATGGTAAACAGATGTTTAAAACTGCAACGAGGTTTGGTGTGATCTTTGGTATTTTTTATAACAATGGGGTGGGGGACCCGTTTGTGCGCATCTCGACTAATTCCACAGGGTACCTCCTACCAACACAAGTATCGGGTAACTCTGTCCACCAAGGCTTGGATATATGAAAAGAAATCACATAGTATTTTTACCTCCGCTAGGATTCAAACGTGAAACCTCATGGTTCTCAACCTACTTCATTGACCACTAGGACACACCCTTGGGTGCATGGTCTTTGGATATCCTTGAGAACATCCATACTGTCTGTTTTAAACCCTCGACAAAAGAACAAAAATAGGAGAGATGACTAGGATAAAATAAACAAATAAGTAAAAGGAACCAAAGATGTTTGCGCAGTCCATACAATTTGATGAAAGCGAAAGTCTCTTTAAAACTAGCAACTTCGTGTTTTCAGAATTACAATATATAAAATTCCCAACATAGAGGTGAAAAGAAATTCTAACTATATATGAAACAGAATTTTAGTGGTCAGAAGCAGCTTACTCCTTCTACTTCTTTCTTTTTTGGTATGGTAAACTCCACCCCACGAACACCCACACCCAGAAACCAACCAACATCCTTTCCATTATGCTCCCTTGGTGACTCAAAAATTCCCAACCTCCTAGTTGATGGTGGAATGCTCTTGCCCCTGAAGCAACCCCATTTGGCAAAGCACTTACTCTTTTCTAATCTTTCCTTCTCTATTTATATTACTTATAAAAAAAAAAAACTTACTCTTTTCTAATCCCTCAAATAGTAAATCAGCTTCCAATATCTAGAGGTGGAAAAAGCGGTAAATGAATCTGGGTTACAAATGAGCATACACATGGCCACTTATTTAACCACTTGGGAATAAGTATGTGTATGAACTTGTAATTACCTAATTTAACCGCAGAAGTAAACATAAGTCGCAGTCCAAACTCATCTATGAATCAGCAAACACTTGTGCATCACTTGAAAGGTAGTGACTCAATTCGATGAGAAGGTAATTATTTTTGTCATATTAATAGTTCCCAACATCATCACAAATTGAAAATATTGACCTCTGGCGCATTTCCACACAAATGCTTTATTGACGGTAGGAATGAGACGAGTTTGTTTTCTTTCTTTTTTTGTCTATAAATAAAGACGGCACAACATTTACACGTGAGATTGCATGATTTACATATAGTAGTTCAATATTTTATAAGGCTCACAACCTTAGGTCTCTAAACACCTTTCAAAACCTATACCCTAATGAATAAGTGTGTGTCTCAAAATCCCTCTTAGGTCAAATGATTTCCAAAAAAAAGAAAAGAAGACTCAAAGGGCTACTAGCAGTATAAGTGTAGCACAAAGATCTATAGAACAGGAACTATTGAGTTTCCAGGTGCTCATTCCTTAAGAAGGTATGAAGTCCCATTATTCGAGAGCCCCTTCATGAATTGTCAGTCTCACATGAGTCATTCCTTAAGGAGTGAAGTCTCAATATTATAAAGCCCCTAAATGAATTGTCTCAACTACCTCAGGAACCTTATTTGAACAACCAACTTCAACAGTATTTCTGCTAGGGATTTGATTAGGGTAAAGCAAATGAAGTGAAAGAACAGTAGTTTCAATATTTAAACTTCTTCTCTTAAAAAAAAAGAAGAGGAATCAACGCCTGAATTCACTCCGAAAATTAGATGGCTTGATCCTCATTTTCTAAACATTGTCATTCTTTTTGAGACGGGGGAGTAATAATTGCACAATTTCATTTCGTTCTAAACAATAAAAAGGGCTCAGATCCTCATCTTACAGATAAAAACTACATATAGTTGAATGAAACTTAGCTCCCTTCTTGTGGGATTACATTGGGTACGTTGTTGTTGTTGCATTTTTGCTTGTCAAAATTTAGGCTCAGAAGCAAGAAGAATCAAATGTAGCAAAAAACTTTTACGATTGTATATACTCTATACCAACTTATGTGACATGCATTCAAGTTTGGGACATTCCAAACTACCACACTTCGGAATAAATTACATAAGATATAACGTTAACAATTTTCAAAGTTCAAATTCATTTTAAAATTCAAATTCAAAGCGTTGAAATTTCTTCAAGTTCAAGTTCATTTTTAAAAGTGCATTGCTTTCTTCCAATCATCCTCATATGATAGGTGCATGTAGGTGCCCAGAAACACTTGCAGAACAATGTATGAGCTGGTTTAAGGTGTTGTAAAGCACTGTAATCAGCTCAAATTCAATGCGGAAACTTCATCGGGCCTTTGTGTTCTTCTTCAAACAACAAGCGTAGACACACCATCGATCCCCAGATTTAACTCTATGTTAGAAAACTTTTTCCATCTACTCTCTAGTTTACAACAACATCAGGAACAAAAAACCCAGTGTGATCCCACAAGTAGAGTGTGAGGAAGGTAGGGTGTACACAGACCTTACCCCTAACCCCTACCTTGAGAAGTAGAGAGATTGTTTTCGATAAGACTCTAGGCTCAAAGAAAGATGAAAAAGAAGTCAGTAGCAACAATCATAAACAACAACAAGATAATGCAATAACCGAGGCTAAAAAAACAACAGACAGTAATAGAAATCTAACAATACGAAAGTATAAGAATAATACTAATACTCCGGGAATGAAAAAGAAAGATGTTTGACTACCTACTAACCGTCTATCCTAATTCTCGACCTCCTCACCCTCCTATCAAGGGTCATGACCTCAGTGAGACTGAAGTTGTGTAATGTCCTGCATAATCCACCTCACCTCAATACTTCTTAGGCCTACCTCTACCCCTCCTCAAGCCCACTATGGGCAACCTCTCCAGTTTAATCGTTGAAATACATACCACCCAATGACCTACTATTCCCATTAAAAAGAAAACTATAGCTTGTCGAATCCACTCACATTTACAAGCAACAACATAAATCATTCAAAGATCATTTAAACAGTAAACTTGTTGTCACTAAATGAAACAGAAATTTCACAGGAAAACAATAAGAAGAAAAAAGAAACACAATAAATTTTTTGCTTGCCTTCATTTATTAGCAATTATCAACCTTAGTTACAATATCACACAAGCAATCATCCATTAACCTCACCAAAACCCTAAAAATCCAAGTTTTTTGCACATAAATCCCATTTACATCCAATTCAAAAATCAAAACCCTAGAAATAAAAATATGCATATGTATCTGCTATATTGCAAAATGAGATCAGATTAAAAACATACCTAATGATAGAATCATCCGGACCCGAATCCGAATCCGAATCAGCCGGCGAAGGCTTACGTGTCCTCCCCTGGAAATTAAACCAGAGTTTCCTACCAACAGAAAATGCCGAAAGAGCAGTAAAGGCTAACCAAAGCCGGCGAGCACCAAAACCGGGAGGAACGGTCCAAACGAACCGGTTGAGTTTAGACCGGAGTCCTAAACAAACAAGGCCGGTCCAACGAGGTCGCCAAGACCAACCGATCATTAACCCGATCATGATCGCAACCCAAATTGGGACAAGGCAAACCAAAATGTCGACGAATGTTTCCATTATAGCAGGCTTGTTCATCAATTCCACCCACCTCTCCACCTCCATCTTTGTTAGAGCAAAATTGAAGAGGTAGTTGGAGATTTCATTGGAGTCAAGCTACATAGAAATTGGCACTTAAATTTGGGACAGGAAGAAAAAGGAGAAGAAGAAGAAGAGGAGGAGGAGGAGATACTGTTTGATTGTGTACGGAAATACACGTGGCGAGATATGAACTCTCAGATAAACTGGATAATGGCGCGTGGGATTACGCAGCCTGGTTGAGGCTTAGAGTTAATTTCCCGTTTTTTGTTCAATAGATTATCACTTAAAAATCATTATGAAGTGATAAATACTTAATTAAGAGACGAATATCTTGTAACGTCATGTGTGAATAATAATAAACGCTCACAGGGAGACATAACTATACGTGGCCAAAAAGTTCATTTTAATTGTGATCTTTTGTCTGACAAGCTATCTTTGTTGGAACTTTTTTTTCTTCTTCATTGAGTAAGAAGAAACGATAATTTAAATTAGGGAAAAGGGTCAAGATTTGCTCTTCAACTTTCTATTAAAGATTATATTTGTGCTTTGTTAAAGTATAAGGTCAAATATACCCTTCACGTTAGTAAAGTTATCACATATGTCCTTTATTGGACGGAAACTCCATGTAGATGACACACGTGCTCCACGTGGATGACACATGGGATGACCCAAATTAAAAATTTAACCCACAAACTAAAAATCTCCATACCCGACCCAAACCCAAGACCCAGCCCTTTCGTCTTCATCAGCCACCGCCACCGCCGCCACCGCCGCCACCACCGCCAAAACCCGGCAAACTCCCGCCATCGCCACTACTTCCCCACCGCCACTGCTTCGCCACCAACATACCATCATCAACACCCCACTGAAACACCGTCATCGTCATCATAGAAGTAAGAACAAACGCCGAGGTCAATGATATTGTTATACCCATAAAGATATAACAATATCATTGACCGCCGAAAATATATTCCGGGCACAAATCAACATTTTATTGTAAATATAAGTAGTGTAAAAACAGTCAATCTAAAATATTAATGGGTGCAGAATATAGTTAACCAAAACGGAGCAATAGCTAAACAAAGCGAAGTTCATGACCGAGGAATAAGAAATCAGTATGACACCTATCAAATATAGTAGAAAAACAATTTATTAAACAAAGGGGTCACTGGAGCAACGATCAAGCTCAACACCAAGGGGTCACCAGACTATGACTGGTGACAGCGGGGGTAAGGGTATTTTGATAGTGGTGGTCGACTGGTCGGAAATGGTGTAGTTGTGAGGGTGTTGGTATTGTTGGTGGTGTGGTCACCGAAGATAGTGTGGATCTGGGTCTTTGTGGCTCAGCGGAGTTTGGTCGGAGCTGACGGTGGTGGTGTTCTTCGAAGTAGCGTGTTCATTAGAGAAGAAAGTGGAGTGGGGTTATTTTGGTTGTTGGTTTGTTGGCATCGTTCCGGTAGTGATGGAGATGACGGAGCTGCTAAGGGAAGAGAGAGAAAACGACGAGCAGTGGCGGCGTCGTGGGTGGCTTTCATAGTTTGGCAGTGGTGGAGAAGAGGTGTGGTTGGTGTGGCGGAGTGGGGTGAGGACTATGTGTGGTGTTGGGGCTGTAGTTCGCCACGGTCGTCCAATTATCAACTCCGGCGGCGACGACAACAGAATAGTGGAGTTGGAGGCGGTGGTGGTGGCTGATGAAGACTAAGGGGCTGGCCCTTGGGTTTGGGTCGGGTATGGGATTTTTAGTTTGTGGGTTGAATTTTTAATTTGGGTCCGCTCATGTGGATCTGTATTTGACATCCACATGGGATTTCGTCCAACACAGGGCATATGTGACAACTTTGCTAACGTGGAGGGTATATTTGACCCTATATTTTAACGGAGGGTAAATATGATCCACCCTTTTCCCTTTAAATTATTTCTTCTAAACATTTCGATGCATAAAGTACCTTGTGTTAGCAGGGTTCGGCGAAAGATCACACTTTAAGAATGTGGTATAGATAACCTATTTTAATAAAAATATTAGTGATTGCTTCTACAATTCGAACTTGTAACCTATAAGTATAATTTTCCGTTACGCCAAAACTACTTTTCTAAAAAAGGGATGCAACATGAAGACTTCTCGTGGGTCACCAATCTCAGTACTACTCTTGCTCAAACACGATTAACTTCAAAGTTTTTATGTGATCAAATGCGTTAGTGCTTGTATGATCGCATTCTAAAGGAGAGATGCAACATGAAGCCTTCGATCACCCATTCTAAAGTAATTTAAAATTATCGTCGCTAATTTGAAGATTATATATATATATATATATATTTGAAAAATATTGCAATCCACCTTTTTAACTTATATATTTGAATTTTCACTTAACTTGTGATGTTTGAATTTTCACTTGAAATTTATAAAAATGTACCGTCTAAGATCGCAACTTTTATAATTTCTCTGGCCTAACTAAATTAATGTGTTTGAAGTATGAGCAGTAAGCAACCCATTAATTTTGTGTGGAAGCTAGAATATATGATTTCTAATTTTTGTGAAATTAACATTTAAAAAGTACTTAAATTAAAATACTTCCATAGTTAAAATGTCTTTAAAATGATTTTAAGGCTCATTGTTATATTACAAGAATTATTTAATTTATTAATAATAATTGTGCCTTTTCATGATGGAAGAAGCTTTTTGAACCGCGTTTATTTAATGTCTCTTCGTGATTTCTAGAGTCCAACCTATTGTATCATTTGTTAATTGTCCAACTACCGTTAATATTTATTGACTAGAGAATTAGAAAGGACAAAATTATTCTATCCCTGAAGGTACAAGTTGAAGAAGTTAACTATTATGTTTAAAATTACTTACCATATGTTTTTCCGACATTCCATTTTTTTTTACTCTAATGGTGTGCTCAGCGGAGGAAAATAATTTTTTGATTTTTTTTTAGTTATTTTCTGATTGGTTGATTAAAATTTTAAAAATATATTCTCTAGAAAAATAAATTACTTCAAAATAAGGAAAATGACTTTTCTAGTGGAAGTATGAAAAATAAGTTTCACAAATGACATTTAGATTGATAATGTTCTTCCCACCCTCCAACATACCTCATATTCATCCCCACCATGTAGCCATAAATTTGTCTAGATTATATACAAATATTTTAAAGATAATTATTTTTACTTATGTATCAAACATAAGAAAATAAATTAAAAATCCACTTATTTTTCTGAAAAACAACTTCTTTCATACGCGAACACACCCTTTAATTCTCGAATCATCTAGTTAAGGGAATCCAGAAAATTCAGGAAATCGACGTCCTCCAAATCATTAAACTTCCCGAGAAGAGGAGTATGATCGCCATTAAAACCCTTCTTGGAAATCGAAATCATCTCTACTGAATTGTGTAATGGAAAATTGGGCGAAATTATTTTGAATTATCACAATGACATAATGTTGTCACCCATTTGGATTTTGTCATACAAGTATCTTCGTTATTAGTTAAGTAATTCAAAAATATCCTTCACTAATAATTACTCCAACTGGGATAAAACTATAAATAATTTTTTTTTTAAAAAAAGATAAAAATATATCCTATACTATTCGATCCACTTATAATTATTTCAATCGGATAAAAATACAATTAAAATTATAAAAGGACAAAAATACCCTAAACTGTTCAAAAGAGAACAACTTTAATTTCCTCTATCGGATTGTGACTATTTTAAATTAGAACTATATTAAAATACTATAAACACCAATAAACCTTTATTCCATCATCCACGCAGTAAGGACTCCAATGAACTGTACTCATGAATTAAAATGAAAATTCTAGATCTATGAACGTTTTCATCTAATTTACTAACCTTTGAACCTTGGCATTATTTATTCCTATGACGGTACAATTAAATTTATATATATAATTTAAGAATATACGAATTAAGATGACCAAATTGAATTAATTATAAATACAACACAATAATATGATTGAAGAGCAAAATATCAAAAATAGAATAATTCGTTAAACAAATAAATATAGCCTGAGTTTCGACTTTAATGGCTGACAACAATCCCTTAAATCCTATGTTTTGGCACGGAACAAAAAAGGAAGTGGATGGAGTCTATATGTTTAGTTAAAAGAGAATTAGAAAGAGTAAATGATTATATTTCTGAAAGTACAAGTTAAATAAGTTATTCTGTTTAAAACTATTTTTGCTTCCTTTACCGTAGTTATGGCTATAACTTACTCACTTTGTTTGTCGTACTTTGTTTGGGCTTGTGCTTTCTCTTGAGCCGAGGTCTCTCGGAAACAGTCGCTCTACCTACCAAGATAGATGTAAGGTCTGTGTATACTTTACCTTCTTCAGATCCATATTGTGGAATTTCACTGAGTATGTTGTTGTTGTTTAAAACTACTTATCCTATTGTTTTCCCAACATTTCATCTCTTTTTACTTTAAATTTTTGAATTACACACTTTATCATCTTTACTAAGTCTAATGAAAATTTTATATTTTAACTAATAAAATTATCTTTATATTATCGTAGTGAGATATTTTTGTCATAAAAGTGTCTTCGTTACTAGTTAAGTATCTTAAAAATGTCCTTCAACTAATAATAATTTCAACTTGAATAAAAATATAAATAAAAATACCTCTAAACTATTTGAAGAGGACAACTTCCCTCTATTTTATTGTTTATGTTGGTACTCTATTGTACTTTATAAAGCAGTAGGGGAAGTAAATAACTATTACAAGTGTTCGAAAGGATAAATAAATGGTCAATCTTCAAAACTGCCGCAAGCTTGTTGTGTCTTGAATCTTGACAACCTGAAATCAAGAAACAACTAAATCTGGATGGTTACAACGTTGTGTGTTGAGTCGAGTGATTGCCCTCTGTCCTTAAGACAAGATTGCCTCGTATATATGCTTTTACGTTAGCGGGCAATAGTCTCCCAAGATAAAACAACATTTTAATCTCAACGCTACAAAGCCAATAGGTTGAGCCTGACGAAGAAAACAAATATGAATTGACTTGCTGAAGATATGGAAAAGGAAGGAAGAGTTTCTGTTTACTCTTCTGTTTTGTCTCTGTGTATATAGTGTGTCTCTGTAGTGTATATCTTGTGTATATGTGTGTTTTTCCTCACTATTTTGCTATCTTTTTCGTCACTGTTTGTATTGATTTTCTGTCACGTTATTGAGCCAAATGAGGCATCAATATATAGCATGGAGGAGGCTGCCCAACAGCCACAAACAAGGCTGTTAATAGCCATTAGTGAGGGCTGTTAATGGCCATTAGGGAGGCAGATTAATGGCAGGTTTAAGGACTGTTCATGGCCATTGAAGAAGGGCTGATTATGGAGGAGTTAATCAGCCAAGTAATGGCTGATTAATGCCCCAAAAAAATAGTTCCAACGGTAGGCAGAAAGTTTCTGCCTTCCGTCATTCCAAATTCAACTTTTCAGAAACTTTAGGGACCAAACTGTAAATATTAAGCAATTTGGGGACAAAAAGATAATATCAGAAAGTCCCCACAGCCCGCAGCCAGTGACCCATGACCGAGACCGGACCGGGCGGGCGGCGGCGGCGTGCGCGTAGGCTTAGTCTTGAACCCAAACACATCTAGGTCATCCCTCCTTTAAACACATGGGATACCCCTTGAGGTCCCAAACCCTTTACCACTTTAGAGACTTATAAAGTGAACAATTCTTCTTTTTCCCACCGATGTGGTAGATTTGTCCCACACCATATTTTCATGCCTCAAACACCTTACTTCGTGGACAAATATCTCTTTCATTTCTCAACGAAATTTGACGATTCTTGGCCCTACGGTCATCTACTCACTTAGTAGATTATGCATATACGAAGAGACAAAGCCTCTAACATGCGGAACACTAGTGTTTAATTCATTAAATATGAGTGGACGCACCTCCCCGCCAAAGGCAAAGGGTTTGGGACCCCAAGGGGTATCCCATGTGTTTAAAGGAGGGAGGACCTAGATGTGCTTGGGTTCAAGGCTAAGCCCACATGCGCGTCGCCGCCGCCCGCCCGGTCCGGTCCGGTCCGGTCCGATCTCGGTCTCGGTCTCGATCTCGGGTCTCGGGTCACGGGTCGTGGGCTGTGGGACGTGGGATGGGATGTGGGGACTTTCTGATATTATCTTTTTGGACCCCAAATTTTTTAATATTTATAGTTTGGTCCCTAGAGTTTTCGGAAAGTTGATTTTGGGAAAGACAGAAGGCAGAAACTTTCTGCCTACCGTTTGGACTATTTTTTGGAGCATTAACCAGTCATTACTTGGCTGTTAACTCCTCCATAAACAGCCTCTTCTTCATGACCATAAATCAACCTCTCTAAATGGCCATTAACAGCCTCTCTAATGTCATTAACAACCCTCATAATGACTATTTACAGCCATGTTTTGGGCAGTTGAACAACCCTCTCGTGATGCTATATATTGAGCTATTTTGGCTCAATTGTGGAGACACATACAGTGACATAAAATAGCACAAACAGACACGAAAAACACTACACAAAACAGTGATGAAAAAATGCAAAACAGTGTTGAAAAACAGTGAGTAAAGACGCTCATATATACAAGATATACACAACAGAGACACACTATATACACAGAGACAAAACAGAAGAGTAAACAGAAACTCTTCCTTCCTTTTCCATATCTTCACAAGTCGATTCATATTTGTTTTCTTCGTCAGGCTCAACCTATTGGCTTTGTAGCGTTGAGATTAAAAGTGTTGTTTTATCTTGGGAGACTATTGCCCGCTAACGTAAAAGCATATATACGAGGCAATCTTGTCTTAAGGACAAGAGGGCAATCATTCGACTCAACACACAAGTTGTTAACCATCCGATTTAGTTGTTTCTTGATTTCAGGTTATCAAGATTCAAGACACAACAAGCTTGCGGCAGTTTTGAAGATTGACCATTTATTTATCCTTTCGAACACTTGTAATAGTTATTTACTTCCCGTACTGCTTTACAATAAAAAATCAACAGTTTATAAATATGAAATATTCAAAACTAGAACTACATTGATAAAATAATATAAACAAAAATAAATCTTCCTTTAATAATCCTCACAGCAAGAGCTCTAACAAACAACACTCATGAAATCAAAATAAAAATGCTCGATCTATGAACTTTCTCATCCAATTTACAACTTTTTGAACCTCAGCATGAGTAATAACCCTTCATTTCATTAACATTTTCCTTCAAATTATTTCTTTGAGTCTTAATAGTATCTAAAGGAAATTTGAAGTATTAATCACAATTATCACTCGTGGAGAACTCAACCACTACTAAAAAAATGGAAAAACCGATGGAAAACATGACTCGTTGGTTTTTTCGATAATTATTTTTATATTTTCTTCTAAAATAAACCGATGGAGTCCGTCGACTTTTAGAGCGAAAAATTACAGTTTAAGAGTATTAATTAAAAACAATGAAAGTATTTGATCAAAGAACATGTGTGGTCTAGTGGTAGAGTTGTCTAATGCCCAGATACATACTTGGGTTCGATTTCAAGTTGCTACATTATATATTTTTTTAAAACGACGGAGTCCGTCGATTTCTTTAATGTTACATAATCGACGGGATCTGTCGGTTTTAACCAGCGCACTCCGTCGGTTTTTGGTCGGTTTTCATTAAAAACCCGGCGCAGTCCGTCGATTTTGGGCAGCTTTTTAGTGCTGAAAGTCATACTCCCTCCATCCCAAAAAGATTATTTTACTTTCTTTATTAATTTATTTTAAACAGATTGACACATTTCTATATTTAAAAATAATTTAACTTTATAAATTGATTTACAATCATACAAATATCTAAGACTTGTTTTGGATCACTCATTTAAAAAATCTTCATTTATTTTTTAAACTATGTGTCAAATTAAAATAATAACTGAGGAGTACCAGTTATGCTTTAGAATAATTTCAGGAGTTTAATTTATTGATTTATGACTTTATCTCATGTGCCACATCATGCTGATGTAAGATACAAATAAAGAAAATGGAAAAGGAAAAGGTGAAAAGTAAATCAAAGCCTTTCATTGTAGAAACCCAACAAAAGTTCTCTTTCAAGCTTTCAAATAGGCTTTTCTCATCTTTTAAAAAATTTACACTTGAATGCTTCTTCTTCTTTTTTTCTCTTCCTTTTACCCCTAAAATTTTGCACTAAGTATAGTCAAGTCACTCACAAAAAAAGAAAGTTCACTTAAAGTGTTTAGAACCAATTCATCTTTCATTTTGTGATGGGCTTTATCCAGCAAAAGCACTGCTTTTGCCTCACACACACTCAAGTTGTCTCTCTTCCATTCTTTTGACTCCTCAAATCATAATAGTAATAGTTCACAAGCATAATTAGATAGATCATTTTTCTTGTACTAAAAAAATAAATCACAAAAATTCGAAAACATATGCATCATTATAAAGTAAGATATGATGAGTGACATTGATTTGATTTGAGCAACTTTCTTGTAAATCAACACACTAATTGGACTTCATACTGATTACCATATAGATTCATCTAGCTTTTGTTTGACATTTATAAATAGTTAGACAAAATCAATATTTGTAGACTTTTTTCTCACCCAAATAAGTGTAACGCTTTATACAAATTTGTTGAATAGCTGTAGTTTCCTATTGGAGTTAATGCGGTTGCACACAAGCTATGGGAGTATCAGTCCCTCATTTATTTGTTGCTTTACCTTTACTCAAAGACTCTTTAGGGATCACATCGTTAAGATCAATTCCCGTTTTGTAAAATTAATTACAATTTTATTATTTCTTTTAATTAAAAGTCCTTTAGTTTAGCGCGCGCACACACTAAAAAAGAGCACCGCATGACAAAAGTATGGTCTAATTTTCAAGTAATTTAATCTATTATATCAAATTATTTATCTTATTTTTAGGTTACTATGTATAAAACATCAAATAAATTTGACTTACAATAATAATATATAAGTCTCGATAGCAAGCATGATATAGTGAATCGAAAAATAGAGCTACAACCTATCTTATAGCCAGTTAATTTGCTATGACACTTTATATAATATAAATTAACCACATTATTAGCGAATATACTCAAAATATTCTCTATATATTTTGTAATTATGAGTGTTGTATATTTATGATAGATTATGATCCTTATTGTATTAGGATTTCATCTTGTACACACTATATATATTTTGTATTAATCAGAAAGACTTCCCAAGAGATATTAATACAATCTTACATGGTATCAAGGGTCAAATCCTAAACTCTAATTCTTTTCTTCTCAATCCGCCGCCCACCTCGGTTTTCCCAACCACCGGCGGCTTCACCACTCCTTGGCTGAGAACAAATTTTTCTTTGTTCTTCCTAGTCTTCTTTCTCCTACTTCAATAAAAATAATCTACTATAATGACTCCTCCCACAACTCCCACAGCAGCCTCAACCTCATCCGTCATCACTCATGCCATACCAAAATTATCCTTTTCACCCTCTGTTCATCCAGCACTCACCGTCACCAACATCAAGAACTTCATTCCTATAATTATTGATCAAGAAAACTGTCAGTATTCTCCATGGGTTGAAACTCTTATGTATTCATGCATGTGTCTCTAACGTGCTTGACCATATCGACGACTCCTTCCCTCACCCCATTGAGGTTGATGACTCAACATGGCGTCGTCTAGACGCCGTTGTCAAATAATGAATACATGACACTATCTATCAGAACTTGCTCCTCACTATAATGAAAATCGGCGCCACGGCACATGAGTTATGGATTCGGTTAGAGGAATTCTTTCAAGATAACAAGCACTCTCGTGCTGTGTATTTGGAAGAACAATTTAATAATACACGCCTTGAAAATTTCTCTAACATGTCCGATTATTGCAAGCAGTTGAAACTAGTGGCAGACCAATTATCCAACGTCGGCACACTTGTTTTCGACAAAAATGGTCCTACAATTAGTTGCAGGCCTACCAAAAAGTGAGTACGATACTTTATCCACAATGATACAGCAGGCTGATCCGTTACCCAGTTTCAACAAGGCCCATTTGCAATTATTGTTGGAGGAAATCCGACGTGCAAAACAGGACGAGCACAATCAAAATACGTTAGCAGTCGAAACATCTCCTCAAAATAATCAAATGCGGAACAACCGCGACGGAAGGGGCCGCGGCAGTGGATGGGGTGGCAAAGGGCGTGGGAAAGAGGGCCGCGGCCAGCAGCAAAATCAGCAACCGTAGCAGCCCATTCACTATACAATTGAACCGACCCAATTAAACAAATTCAGCACGGGAACTGGGCCAGTTTTCCTAGACATATCTCGGCCCATTTCCCTTTCCAACAACAGGGAATATTGGGCCTAGTTCTAGGAACTCAGACATCCCAGTTTCAGCCGCACCAAGCCCACTTCATGCAGACCCAACTTCCGCAGCCTTCCTCCGGTCTGGCTCCTACTAATTTAGGCCAGGCTTTTAGCACTTTGAACTTGCAGCAGCCCGACGAAAATTGGTACATGGACACAGGAGCCACATCTGACCTCACCCGCTCTGCAGGTAATATTCCCAAACTGTTTTGATTAAAGTATCTTCAATATATTACCGTTAGGAATGATCATCGCATTCCAATACAGGGTTATGGTACCACTTACACACAATCGCCTCACCCACCCTTTTCCCTTCAAAATGTCCTGTATGTTCCAAACATCATTAAGAACTTAATTTCTGTCTGAAAATTTACTTGTAATAATTCTATCTCTATTGACTTTGACCCTTTTGGTTTTACTGTGAATGATCTTTGTACGGGGACACCTCTTACGAGATGCAATAGCACGAGAGATCTCTATCCATTCTCATCCACCTCCGCTGCCAGCTCATGCTCTCCCATATCTCTCGCAACTATTTCTCTGTCAACTTGCATAATAGGTTTGGCCACCCAAGAGCCTCAATTTTTTATTTTCTTAGAGGCAATAATTTTATTAAATGTAATAATGGAAAACTTGCCCAGCACTGTGTTTCTTGTTCTTTAGGCAAACATGCATGTCTTCCTTTTAAATAATCTTCAAGTGTTACGTTTTCTCCTTTTGATATTATTCAAGTTGATTTATGGACATCTTCTATCTCTAGTTCATTGGGTCATAATTATTACCTTGTCTTATTAGATGATTTTTCTCATTATATTTGGATCTACCCACTTAAATTTAAATCAGAAGTGTTTGCCAATTTTTTTGAGTTTCGTACTTTTATCAAAACACAGTTTGAGAAAGCCATAAATCTTTTCAGTGTGATAATGATCGTGAATTCAATAATTCCATATTTCACAGATTCTGTAAAAATAATGGCATGGTATTTCGATTATCGTGTACCCACACCTCGCCTCGAAATGGAAAAGCAGAACGAATCATTCGAACCATAAATAACATGGTTCGTACTCTCCTATTTCATGCCTCCCTTCCTCCGTCCTTCTGGTCCATGCAGTCAAAATGGTAGAGTATGTTTTAAATATTTTACCTACTAGCACCCTTCACAATATGACCCCAAAACGAAATTCTATACCATCGGATCCCTTCTTATAATCACCTAAGGATATTCGGTTGCCTGTGTTACCTCAATCTTGCATCCACCTCCCCTCACAAATTAGCACCTCGAACCACTCGTGTGTCTTCGTATGTTTCCCATCTAATCATAGGGGCTATATCTGTTATGACCTGTCCACTCATCAAATCCATGTCTCTCGTCACGTCACGTTTGACGAGACCATATTCCCTTTTTCGAATATTCAAAAATTCCAAAAAATGGACTATACCTTTCTTGACGAGTCTGACATCTCCACCGTCGTTCTCAGCTAACTGCATCAATCCACCACCGTGAACCCATACCTGCCATCCACCGTTGCCACTACCGACGACGGCTCTACGACATTGTCGCCACTTATCTCTCAGTTACAACCATCGTCGATTGCCACCGACACTGGTAATCAGCCCAGCTCCTATGTCTCACCACCGGATATCGACCTCACCACCAACTATTTTGTCGCCTCCAACAACCACAACATCCGATAGCCCAATCACCCACCCCTTCACAGTAACCCTACAAGAACACCATCAACACACCACTGTCATATCCTAAACCCACCACCGACGCCATACCCGACAATATCTACTCTACATCACATCGCTCAACCCACATCGTCGACCGTACCCGACCCATCATCGCCTACACCAAACCCGATGACATCCCGCTACTCACCTCACCCACTTCCATGTTCCACTACGCAACAACCCGACACCACACACCAGTATAGTGACCCGCAACCAAAAGCCCAACTAAATAACCATCTACACACTGCCCCAACGCACCGAATGGAAACCCGTGCGCAATACGGGATTTTCAAGCCCAAAGTCCACTTTAACCTATCCACACAAATAATTTCCCCAATTTCTAAAAACCCCAAATTAGCCAAACTAGACCCTAATTGGAATGCGGCTATGTGTGAGAAATTTAATGCTTTAACGAAACAGCACACGCGGGATTTGGGTGAATGTGATCCGTTGCATGTGACTTTTTCGTCACAAATGCAGAAACAATGGTGATCTAGAGAGGTTTAGATACTTGTTTTGGCATAATTCAATGATTTTAAGGGAATGGTGACTTCAGTTTCAATGTAAGATCTTTCCTTAGACAACAAAGCTATTGATTATAGTGAAATTGAAAAGTATTTGGCTAGCTTCTGTTGGAAATTTGCCTTTGGCGAGGAGATGCGTCCACCCATCTTTGATGAATTAAACACTAGTATTTCGCATGTTGGAGACCTTGTCTATTCGCACATGCATGATCTACGAAGTGAGTAGATGACCGTAGGGCCAAGAATCGTCAAATTTTGTTGAGAAATGAAAGGGATATTGGTCCACGAAGTAAGGTGTTTAAGGCATGAAAATGTGGTGTGGGACAAATCTACCACATCAGTGGGAATAGGAAGAATTGCTCTCTATATAAGTCTCTAATTGGTAAAGGGTTTGGGACCCCAAGGGGTATCCCATGTGTTTAAAGGAGGGAAGACCTAGATGTGCTTGGGTTCATGGCTAAGCCTACACGCGCGCCGCCGCCGCCCGCCCGTCCCGTCCGGTCTCGGGCTCGGGTCACGGGTCATGGGTCACGGGTCGTAGGTCATGGGTCGTGGGCTGTGGGCTGTGGGCTGTGGGTTGTGGGAACTTTCTGATATTATCTTTGTGGACCACAAAACTCTGCCAAATGTATAGTTTGATCCCTAAAGTTTCATATGTACAGTTTGGACCAGAATTCTTTCATATGTACAGTTTGATCCCTGAAGTTTCAATATTTACAGTTTGGTCCCCAGAGTTTTTGGAAATCTGTCAGCCTACCGTTGGACTATTTTCTAGAGCATTAACCAGCCATTATTTGGCTGATTAATTCCTCCATTAACAGCCCATTACTTGGGCAGAGAGCAGCCTCTTTGAATGGCCTTAATAGCCATTACTTGGCTGTTTTAATGGCCTCCCTTAATGGCCATTACAGCCTTGTTTTGGCGAGTTGGACAACCCCTCTTGCATGCTATATATTGAGTAGTTGTTAGCTCAATTACGGGACTGCACGAGATGCGATAAACGCACTACAAAACAGGACTGAAAACACACGAAAACAGCAGCGTTTTTCAGTCACAAAAGAGCACAAAACAGTGGTCGAAATCTGTCCAAAATAGTGGCAAAAATCTGTGCAATTTGTGAGTGGAAAACAGTGACCAAACCCTCACATATACACAAGATATACACTACAGAGACACACTATATACACAGAGACAAAAGAGAAGAGTAAAGAGAAACTCTTCCTTCCTATTCCATATCTTGACAAGTCGAGTCATATTTGTTTTCTTCGACAGCTCAACCTATTGGCTTTGTAGTGTTGAGATTAAAGTGTTGTTTTATCTTGGGAGACTATTGCCCGCTAACGTAAAAGCATATATACGGGGCAATCTTGTATTAAGGATAGAGGGCTATCCTCGACTCAACACACAACGTTGTAACCATCCAGATTTAGTTATTTCTTGATTTCAGGATATCAAGACTCAAGACACAACAAGCTTGCGGCAGTTCTCAACATTGACCTTGCAAGGTTATCAAGATTCAAGACACAACAAGCTTGCGGCAGTTTTGAAGATTGACCATTTATCTATCCTTTTGAACAATTGTAATAGTTATTACTTCCCGTACTGCTTTATAAAGTATAATAGAGTACCAACAATTTAAGACAAGATTGTATTGTAATACTATTAGTGTTCGAAAGATGTCGGTCAAAAGTTGTGTGACCAAATCTGGATATGGCAATGGTTTTCTGGTAGAAGAGAGTGATGATGATGAACGTGTTCATGGCGTCACCGCTACCAAGGCGGTGGGAACAAGCGCTCTCGAGAGCACGAGGATGTCAACTGGGACAAGAGGAGAAGGCGAAGATGTTCTTCTATCTTGCGGAGAATGCCTATATCGTCCCGACAAAAGATCTGAATAATGGTAAGAAGGAAATGGACACTCAGTCTGATGAAGTGACTGAAGTGAGCCAGAATCCGAAATTGGGATAAGTATTTTTTTTACTTGTCAAGAATAAAGATTAAATGATGTCTGATTAAAAATGGATTAAAGTAAGGAGGAATATGAAAATAATTTATATTCCTTACGCTTTAAAAATCAGAAGTTTAATCTCCTCTTCTTTTCCGTTTAAAGATTGGATTTTGTAAACAACTTAAAAAGATCCGTTCTTTTAAGTGTAATTATTAAAAGTGTGTAAAGTATGTCGCACATACGATGGAGAAAGATCCACTAACTGTGCGAAAACTCATACCACTCTTAAGTAAGTGCCAAGAATTATATGGGCACCAATCATAACGGAAGAAGACTAAAAGCTAAAGACGTTGAGCCTGTCATACTATTTGGCAGAAGATCCTTCATAGGATGATATTGGACACTCAGTCATACAAAGCCTCGGGCGACTGGAGTGGTGCCAGAATTCATTTCATAGGAAAAGTAATGGACACCTAGTGTGGTGGGCCAGAGTTTCCAGGTCTTAAATGATCTGAAGGCCTAAAGAAAGGCAGAAAAGAAATTGGACACTCAGTCTGCAAAGCAACTGCAGTGGGCCAGAGTATCCAGATCACATATGATCCGGTTACGCCCTAACCACGGGCAAGAGGTTGTTCACGTGAAGCAACGCCACCTCTAAAGTAGAAGGGGTTGGAGAGGTTGTCCTCAATAGGACTTCAGGGATTGGGATCACTCTAAGATGAGGTGATACATATCCCAAACTTGGTTTAAGGGACGTTGTTGGTCAAGCTGGTTTGAGACTAGTCCAACACGTCTATAACAACTAAGAATGGTACAGTACGTCTGTAGCTAAATGAATGATATATTTGTAATCCGTGCATCTATGCCATCATAGATTAAGACACGTTAACTAGCAAGTCATTCAAAAGCTAACGATGTTGAGATTGTTGCCTTCTGTCGACATAAACCCTCAAAATGAATGTGAGGTAGGCGAAGAGGCAAAATCACCTTTCCAAATTCTGTCAAAGGAATAGCGAAAGAAGCACCGCTCCTCTAGAACTTAGTCACACCTTTATGGGTGATTTGAAGTGTATACAAAATAGAGGGGGGAGACAAGTACGTTGTGACCTTCTTTGATAACGGTACAACATATTGTATCCTTTGTTTGTTGAAAAGCAAAGATGAAATTGTTGAAGCGAATAAGCGCTACAAAACAGAAGTTGAAAATCAACTAAGCCTACGGATTGAGGAATTCGTAGCGATAGAGGGGGAGAATGTGAAGCATCGTTCATTAAACGACTGTTCATTACTCACCTCAGTCCAACGGTGTTATCCAAGCGCTAAGTCATATGCCCAAATTATGTGGGGTGGCTTGGTAAAAGTTGGAATACCGAAACAGGTCAAATTGTACCTAAGACTGTAGATTGCATATCCACTGGATCTGCAAATAACAGTAGTGCTTATCGCCTCTTGGCGTTAAAGAATGTTGAATTCTTAGAAGATAACTTTCCTTGAAAAGGAAAAAGGAGTAATTGCTCAAGGTTAACAAGAACCCGCGAGGGCCTGACTGTCCGGAGCTAGACGTTCCGTATCTACAGGACTCGAAAGTTGCTGGCTATCCGAAACTTAATATTTCTGATCTGCAGAACTCAAGGATTTTAGATGTTGAACCGAGACGGAGAAAAGAAGGGGACAAAGACTTGTTCCAGTCCTTCTAGCGTGTATGGTTGAGAATAAACCATGGACAATTAACAAATAATTGTCATCTCCAAAAGCGCTGCTTTGGAAAGAAGCTACAAAGAGAGAAATAGATTTCCTCATAAAGAATCATACTTGAGTAATGGTTGATCTTCCTCCGGGAAAAGAACCTTTGGGTTGTGAAAAAGGATACTCAAAAGTGAGTACAAAGTAGATGGATCTACTGACGAGTTCAAAGCCTCGGCTACTTGTACAAGTGCTCCCCTGTGAGTATCTTAACATCTTGGGCCATTGCAGTCTTGCGTGGCATGGATGTTGAAACAGCCTTCCCAATTGGAGAGTTGGAAGAAGAGAATCAGAGTTGGTTTGCTGGACTGTTGGGCTTCTTCCCGAACTTTCATTTTGGTCCACGAAAGTTTCGAAAGTTTCAGATAAAACAGAAACAATGAATCTGACCATAGAAACATTGACTCTGAAGTTAGAAAGCCAACAGTTGGAAAACCAACAGTTTGAAAGTAAAAGTCATATTGAAACAAAGTCTCGATATGAAAGATATGGGTATCACGAGATGACATCTTAGGAATTCGATTTCTAAGACATCTAACGGATCGGTCGATAGTTGACGGTCTCGTTGAAGCCACCAATAGATATGAATCATAGAAGCGATTGGAATCATGGTGCACCCATAAACAAGGAGCGATATGCTCGGGTCACGTGTAGTTCAATGTATTGTACACACTACAACCGACCCGGTATCGTCCTACAAAGCAGATAAGTTGAACTAAGATTCACTGATGATCTTAATACATGATCAATAGAAGGCGTTAAGTCGGATATGACGATATCGAATTATTCGCTTATCTACGATTATAGTATTCGGATGTCCGGCGGTTACGGGAGAACACGGTGATGCAAACCGGACATCGGATCCGAAGAACACCAAAGCCACAAGTAAATGTGTATGGTGGGTCTTAGAAAAACCTCTAAGCAAACTTGCATCGACCGATTCATGATGGAATCAGAGTTTATCGCTTTATACAAAGCATGAAAGAAGTTTAGTAACTTCATGACTCCTTAGAGGACGTCCCTTATTAGGAGAAACCCATGTCTTCAGCAGTTATACACTGTGGCTAGCCGGTCGGCTTTAGGAAGGACACGGATGACGGCGTCTGGGCATATCTGTCAGGATCTGTCAGGAGACATAAGACCGTATGGTAGTTGATCATCACGGGTGTCACTTCCTTGTTTACTAACTAAGGGACAACCCGGAGATCAAGTGTTCTGCCTATCTAGGGGAATGGGCGTAAAACCCAAATAATACGAACCTTTGCGGTGGAAACCCAACCGTACTGATTAGAGATTCCAAGAATTTGGTTCAATGGGAAAACTAAGCGGCAAAAGGTTCAGTTGAGCGCTTCAGTGGAAGCAAGAAGCACTTCGGATGATGATTTCTGTACGGAAACATGAATCCAAAGTTGTTTCCGCGATAGACATTAAAGTGCTACCTGCATGGTGGGTAAAGGTTAAGCTTCCAAACCTTTAACGACCCTCAAATTGTTGAGGTTAAGGTTGGGGAAACTTTTAATGATTTCAAACACTTGTGAAGTGGGGTATAGCAGGATACCTTGTAGGAGATCACCTATTTAAGTGCGAGGATGGCCGTCTCAAATGAACGCACTTAAGAATCCAAGTGTGTCCAAGGCCACAACGGACAAAAACGTAAGAAGGAAAATGAATAAGAAGAACTATTGTGTTGTTATCATTGTCTTG
Organism: Anisodus tanguticus; assembly: GCA_034509755.1. Taxonomy (NCBI): domain Eukaryota; kingdom Viridiplantae; phylum Streptophyta; class Magnoliopsida; order Solanales; family Solanaceae; genus Anisodus; species Anisodus tanguticus. The sequence continues at coordinate 17,012,858 of CM067551.1, read as the reverse complement.
GCTTACACTAAACACTGACAGTTCAAGACATCACGTTCACCGTGCAGTAAGTAAGTCCGATGGTTTCAACTAGGGAAGGTTCAAAGCGAAAGCTACCTCTCCTGATGCAATATCTTTTTCGCTGAAAGATTTCTGAAATGTAGGCACCTTGTGCGTGCGCCACAATCTCTCTTTCATAGAGGGGATTGTCGAAAATTTGCCTTTGGCGGGGAGATGCGACCACCCATCTTTGATGAATTAAACACTAGTGTTCCGCATGTTGGAGACCTTGTCTCTTCGCACATGCATGATCTACGAAGTGAGTAGATGACCGTAGGGCCAAGAATCGTCAAATTTCGTTGATAAATGAAAGAGATATTGGTCCACGAAGTAAGGTATTTAAGGCATGAAAATGTGGTGTGGGACAAATCTACCACATCGGTGGGAATAGGAAGAATTGCTCTCTATATAAGTCTCTAATTGGTAAAGGGTTTGGGACCCCAAGGGGTATCCCATGTGTTTAAAGGAGGGAAGACCTAGATGTGCTTGAGTTCATGGCTAAGTCCACACGCGCGCCGCCGCCGCCCGCCCGCCCGTCCTGTCCGGGCTCGGGTCACGGGTCACGGGTCGTGGGTCATAATGGCTGATTAATTCCTCCATTAACAGCCCATTACTTGGGCAGTGAGCAGCCTCTTTGAATGGACTTAATAACCATTACTTGGCTGTTTTAATGGCCTCCCTTAATGGCCATTACAGCCTTGTTTTTGGCAGTTGGACAGCCCCTCTTGCATGCTATATATTGAGTAGTTGTTGGCTCAATTCTGGACTGCACAAGCAGGCGTAAACGCACTGCAAAACAACACTGAAAACATACGAAAACAGCAGCGTTTTTCAGTCACAAAAGAGCACAAAACAATGGTCGAAATCTGTCCAAAATAGTGGCAAAAATCTGTGCAATTCGTGACTGGAAAACAGTGACCAAACCCTCACATATACACAAGATATACACTACAGAGACACACTATATACACAGAGACAAAAGAGAAGAGTAAAGAGAAACTCTTCCTTCCTATTCCATATCTTCAGCAAGTCGAATCATATTTGTTTTCTTCGACAGGCTCAACCTATTGGCTTTGTAGTGTTGAGATTAAAGTGTTGTTTTATCTTGGGAGACTATTGCCCGCTAACGTAAAAGCATATATACGGGGCAATCTTGTATTAAGGATAGAGGGCTATCCTCGACTCAACACACAACGTTGTAACCATCCAGATTTAGTTGTTTCTTGATTTCAGGATATCAAGACTCAAGACACAACAAGCTTGCGGCAGTTCTCAACATTGGCCTTGCAAGGTTATCAAGATTCAAGACACAACAAGCTTGCGGCAGTTTTGAAGATTGACCATTTATCTATCCTTTCGAACAATTGTAATAGTTATTACTTCCCGTACTGCTTTATAAAGTACAATAGAGTACCAACAGCTTCTACTGGGGTACCTCGGATGGGAAACAAAAATATCACTGGAGTTCTTGGTACAACTTATGCTTTCCAACAGACGGAGGGGGAGCAGGATTCAGGAGTATGGAGTCGATTAGTGAAACCTTCGCCATGAAAAGATGGTGGAGGTTCAGAACATCCAAATCGTTATGGAGTGAATTCCTTATGGCCAAGTATTGTAATAGAATTCACCCTGCTAAAAAGGAATGGGGCAAAGGACAATCTCATAACTGACAAAAACTCCTCGAAGTTAGAGACAAGACTGAAAAGAACATTCTATGGAGATGTAATGCGGGCAACATCAACTTTTGGTGGGACAACTGGCTGGATATTGGTGCTTTAGCAAATATTATTCAAATAGATGCCCCCGAAGACAATATAAAGATCAAGCATATCAGAATAGGCAATTTTCTCCAATATGATCAAATCCAACAGCTTCCTGAGTACATTATTGAGCTGATCAACTCTACCAAGTCAGGGGAAAAATTTATTCCTGATAAATCCATCTGGAAAGCTTCCTCTTCGGGACTTTTTACTACTGCATTTGCGTGGCAACAAACCAGGGAATCAGATGCAACTCTAATATTCTGAAAAAATGTTGGCATAAATTCTTGCCTTTTAAAATGTCCTTCCTAAGTTGGAGAATGCTTAAGAAAAAACTCCCCTTTGATGATATTATTATTTTCAAGTTTCGTAAAAAAATTGCTTCTATGTGTAACTGTTGCAAGAACCCTCAAGCAGAAACAATGCATCATAATTTTGTTGATGGAGAGTTGGCTAAAACTACGTAGAGAACTTTTGGAGGGCCTCTAGGCATTAGATGAGAGGATCAACCTATTATTTCTTTATTCAACACTTGGTGGAGCTGTAAAACTCAAAATTATATCATTGACTATCTTGAGAATCACCCCCATTATTATATGATGGGAACTATGGAAAGCAAGATGCGCTGCAAAGTATGGAGGTAAGAAATTATTTATTTCTAGAGTTCATTATTTTATTCTTAATCATCTCATGTGAGTCATTCAAACTCATAATATCAATATCGATGGAACTTATATTTGGAAGGGTATTTGTGATGCTCTTACCTCCCTCGCCCCTCGTATTGTTTGTACAACTGTTGTATGGAAATACCCTTTATTTGGTTGGGTGAAAATCAACACGGACGGTAGTAGGATGGAGGATGGAACAATTGGAGTAAGTGAAATCGTTTGGGATCATAGGGGAGAACTCATTATGGCCTTTGCGCAAGGGCTCTAACAACTTGGCTGAGGCAAATGCGGCACTTTTTGGATTAAAATGGTGCTATGATAATGGTTATCATAGGGTTGTGCTAGAAAGTCATTCCAGATTAGTGCCGCATTTGCCAAAGCCACATGGTAGGATAGGATTTTCATGCAAAAATGTGACCGACAACTGTAGTTAAATTTAAAGTTCAAAGAGGAGCTAATGCTAATGATGAAAAGTCATAGGGTGAAAAGAGGTTTGATTGGTAATTCATGGAACAATATCTCTCATGCAACTACGCCAAACATAAAGTGAATAGAGAAAATTAGGAAAGCTTTAAATCAAACAACATAGTAATACAATATTCTTTGCAACTCTCTACAAGCAAAGTCCATTTAAAACACTTTCTATAACTGTATTAAAAGGTGAAAAACCTAACTTTGTTTTATTCGAAAATTCTTTCTTTTTTCTTCACTTAGTCATATTTTCACACCGATGTTTCTCAACTAATTTGATGAAAGATAATGGACTAAAGTTGTACTGTTCACAAAAGAAAAAAACGCGTTTATATTTTGTAATCCATTTTTCTGGAAAGAGGAGCTAAAAAGTAGGGGTGAGCATGGGTACAGGGTACCCAGATATCCGACCGGAACCGATACTAACGGGTAGGTTCTTGGTAGATATATTATAATAACGGGTAGGTTCCGGGTAGTAAAATTAGGAACCGATCAATGTGGGTCCGGTTCCGGCAAATAGAGACATGGTACCCGGACCTGGAACCGATACCCGAAACCTATGAAATATTAAATATTTTTACTCCACTATTTTTTAGTTAATAAAAAAAAGAAAAAAAGGTCATACTAAAGTACACCATTTAAGGAGGGAAAACCAAATGCAGAATAGTCACTTTCACCATCAAGAAATAAATCAAATAATACAAAGTGACAATCATAAGCAGAGAAAAAGCCAAAAGCGGTAGAAAACTAAAAAACTGGATTTTTTAAACTATGTAATCCTTTAAGCTATTGAAAAAGAAAGTTGAAACGAAAACCAAAGCAAATCTTTGAAACATTCTTGGAATATTTGCTCCGAAAGGATTTTTTATAGGTTTTGTGGCACTGGCTTTCAGAGGATAAGCAGACGAGTTTATTCCTAAACCAAATATGTTATTCGAAGGTATTATTTTGCACAAAGAAACAAACACCGATTCCGGGTACCCAGGAACCTACCCGGAATCGCAGGGTTTGTGTAGGTTCCGGGTAATGATTGCTATGGGTAGGTTCCGAGTAGTAAACTTAGGAATCGATCTTTTACTGAGAAGGGTCCGAATAGTTCAAAAAAGTTAGAGTACTTGGACCCGCTCACCCCTGCTAAAAAGGGAAATCAAGAAAAAACAGACTTGTAAAACATCCAATAAATCTTGATTGCCACCCCCACAATCCTAATTCACATTCAATATCTAACTACCTTTAATTTCTACATAACAAAGTAACAGACAGTTCTATCATCTATGGCTATATAATTCATCAATAAGTACTAGTATATTTCTATTCACATTTTTTCATATTTGGAAATTTGTTAAGAAGATAATGATGAAAACCAACCCCTGCTAGTTGTTTCTTCTTTATCTGTAAAACAAGAAAACAACCATGACGCGGTTAACAAAAGAGCCAAGTATTTTTTATTTCTCTATGTGTGTTTAGCATAGAGGTTAATTCAGAATTTAAATCGAGAATAAATATAATCTTATGTTTTAAAAAAATGCAAAAATAAATCCAAGTCGAAAACAATGAATTCAATTGAATAGTAGAACTACCCTAGACCCGCCTCTCTAGAGAGGAGCGATCATCAACTTTAAACAACAACAATAACATACTCAATGTAATCTCACAAGTGGAGACTGGAAAGAGTAAGATGTACGCAGACCTTCTTCCTATCTTTGTGAAGTAGAGAGGTTATTTTCGATAGATTCTGACTCATGAATCATCAACTTCAAAGTATAAGCAAAATGGTTGCATTATATGTAGGCGAAAACAAAAAGTTGAGTTGGGGGGAATGAAGCCTGGTCCGAAATCATTCAGATCATAATCATCAACGTCTTTAATTTGCTGAATGGTTTCGAGCCAGACAGCATTCCCCTCAACTAATGTTTTCTTTCTCTTGGAAAAACAATAGCAGGAAGGGGAGGGGAGGGGGAGGGGGGTAATCGTGAGTATAGATAAGGGCCATGCATTCATTTGTGCTATTTGGACATATATATATAGGCTATTCATATAAGTGACGTGAGCGACGGGTTTGTCTTTTTTGTGACTCATGATTTGCAGTTCTCCTCTTTACTTTTAAATACTACATGTTCCATAATTATGATTTTGACACAAACATTAGACCAGTTTTGGTATTTCAAGTAATCAGTGTTAGTATTAGACCTGTCCAAAGGTCGGGTCGGGCCGGGTCAGGGCCGGGTCGGGTGGCTTTTTTTTTCCTCCTTGCCCGACCCTGGTCCGACCCTGACCCTATATTTTTTTAAAAATTCCGACCCTGGCCCTGACCCTTCGGGGACCCTACGGGTCACGGATCGGACCGACGAATTTTTTTCCAGGTAGGGTCGGGTCGGGGCGAGTTTTTTTTTTTTTTTTAAATTGAATTTTCAAAACTGAAATTGGTATTCACCCCTAGATTACCACGAAATTTCGACGTTGAAATGTATTGTATATCGTGAAATCTTGACTAAAGAAAAAGAAAATTAGAAATCGATTTGGGGAAAAACACAAATTGATTGGCAAAACGACGTTTTTCTAAAAATTGGTCGCACCAAACCGCCTTACGCTTTTGACCGGCCCCTGTCTCGAAAAAATATGCAAATTCAAAAAAAAAACGGATAAAACGGACATCCGAGCGCGAGTTATGACCATTTAAAGTTTCACCAATTTACTACTTTATCTCCCTACATTATGCTTCCGTGATATTAACAAAATGACTAATAATATAAATATATAATTAATAATCACTACCGTTTTAATCTTATTTTATGTCGAGCTAAATGTAGATTAGAGCAATATATATATATATATATATAACTTATTAATGCATTATATCACTTATTAATGATAATAAAAATATATATAAGTACAAAATAAATATTAATGAAGGAAAAATAATATAAATTATATTAAAAATATATGACTTGATATAAAATTTAAAAAAGAAATATTAATTTTTGAAATGTATGGTCTAAAATAAACTTTAAATAATTATGCGGCTATAAATCATTTCATTAAAGGTAAAAGTAGAATTTTAAAGTTAAATTATTTTTAATTATAGAAATATAATATTCTTTTTTGAACAAACTAAAAAAAAATTAGCGTCAATAAATTGAGTCAGAAGAAGTATATCATATTGCTAGTTATATTTATTGTTAGTGAGCCGTTTTCAAGAAAATTTGGCAGATGACTACGAGGGGTATGGCTTTGTTCCTTGTTGTCCCGCATTGAAACACCACTGGATTTAAGGGAGATGAAATTCCTAACTTTGGGAGTTGGGATACAAGATTTAAAAGCAGTTCAAATCACCTTTTAACAACACTATATACAATTAGCTGCTTTAAATTGTTAAACACTGTGACATTCATTTTCCATTTTAAATTAAAAATCTCCCGTTATGTTTTGAATGCTAACTCAGCTGAACAAATTCATCCTAATAACTATGGCGAACATGTATAATTGGTTTAATTTTGTTAACTCAAAGTCGTCAGTCACAGCAGTAACCGTAGTATAAGGGATTTAAGAATTAATTAAGACTATTTGCCACTTGCAATGAATACGTCTGAATAATTTGTCTATCTTGGAAGTCAATGGAAGAGATTTATAGAGCAACAAGGCCAATGCTTAGTCTTACCTGCCCTAACTAAACTTTTGAATTCAAAACTATCCTTTATAACCAAAAAGACAAAAAGAAGAAAATCCATGAGCTCTCTTCACTATGACAGTGCTATGTCAGTAATATCTTCTTTTAATATTTTTGCATACCCCTTAAAAATAACATTAATAATAAAAGATATTGTCTAAAACATCCTATGTCTTTTTCTTAAGTATCTAGTTTAAATAACAATCCACTAATTGGAGCAGCAAAAGTGAATTTAGACAAAAAAAATGTTTATTTTCCTAAAAAATCAAATATTTTGTAACAAATTTCTTCCTGCCAAACCAACTAGTTCGATCCAACCCAGCGGACTTAGAGCAAGAAATGTAATTTATCAAAACAACTAACATCCGAGACCAGAAAGAGTACCAATCAAGAATCATTGTTGGCTAGTTGAAGTGTTTTAACCTTTTCTTTTCCCCTTGTTAAGGAAAACAGTATGAGAATATTAAGGGTGTTCCTTCTGTGTGTTAATTAGAAGTTTAGATAATGAGATCTAGTTCATTGAGAGTGGAAATGATATATAGGAGCGCCCCCATTGTTATCTGGTTCATGAGGTTTCACTCTTTGCTATTCAAGCCTCATTTACCTTAATTACTGTTTATGTACTAGCAATTGAAAAAGTGATCTAATTAATTAGTGAAGTGCCACTTCATTTACTGTTTATGGACTAGTGAAGTGCCATTTTCATTTTTTGTTTCGAAATAAAAAGATTTCAAAGGCAAAAATTGGGTGACTAACAGCTTTAATTTGTGCTGAGACAAGTTAATGCCTAAAAGGGGAATAGTAACCCTGAATTTCAAATATTATTTATTCATACCTTTTGTTATAATTTTCGTCCAATTATAACCTTAATTTAGACGGACTGAAGTCAATCTCACGATAAAATAACCTGTTCCCAATTTAATTTAACCCGCTCAGATCCGACCCGCTTCTCTTCATTAACCCACTCCCAAAATATTAACCGAAGGAATCCATCCTCCACCAACACAGAAGGAACATTCAAATCTCCGGTGGTATTTTTGACCCTTCTCTCAAATCTCCGGCACTACTCTTGCTCCACCGTTTCTTCTCTTCCTCCGGCGACATCCACGGTCTACTCTTCGGCCACGTGTCCCAACTCTTACAGAACACAAGAAAATGACAGAACACAAGAAAATGACAGTGGATAATGCAGGATACATTCAACTTGTAGAATTGAATAAACTTGCTCAAAACACTAATTTTCCGACCTAATGTGCCGAAGAGCCAATAGGAGCGTGAATTATGTCCAAGGATGTATGCCCAACTCTACTTCTCACGCTTTTACCCCTCAAAACTCTCCCTATACAATTGGGTGAATATTTTGGGGGTGGGTTAATGAAGGGAAGCGGGTCGGATCTGGGCGGGTTAAATTAAATTAGGGATGGGTTATTTTATTGAGAGGTGACACATGTCAGTCCATTTAAATTAAGGGCAAATGGCATCAAAGTATAACGATAGGGATACAATTGAACGAAAAGTATAACAAAGGGTATGAATAAATAATATTTAAAAGTTTAGGAATATCCTTTTCCTTTTTTTTAAAGTGTAGTCAACTTCAATAATATTTTGAAAATGACATTGTATTTGGTGTAAATATTCTGAGGTACAACATTTCTTTCATGGCCTCACGATATATAAGGTTGAAGTAAAATGTAAATGTAGTCCAGAAGAATGGCATATCTATAGGCACTAATCTGACTAATTACTAACAGCAACTCTTAATGGATAATTTCCTAATATTTTTCTGGTTCTCTTTCCTTATAGAAGCTTATTGATCTGTGTACGCCACTATAGTACAGTTGTTCTTAGTTCTGAAATTTTAGTTGTAAGGAGATATGGTATTCATCTGCAGAGGAAACTGAAAGAAAATTCTTGTTCATCCTTATAAAACACTTGTGTTAGAGCCAACTGAAGAACATAATTCCAGATACTAGTTCTTTATAGGTCATAGTCAACTCTTAAGAAATCCAATATTACAATAACAACAACATATCCAGTGTAGTCCCACAAGGTACGGTCTGGAAGGGTAGAGTGTACGCAGACCTTACCCCTACTATGAAGGTAGAAAGATTGTTTCCGATACTCTCGGCTCAAAAAAAGCAAACCATAGCAGTAAGAAATCCAATACTATAAAACTGAAATGTAATATAAATAATATTATACCAAGTTAAAAGTCACACTAACTTCAAGATTTGAAAAGCATACACAAATTTTAAGATTCAGACCTTTTTGACTGTGATTTTGCTTCCACATATGTAAGTCACTTTCTAACTAAAAGTCATATTTTGCAGAATATCTACACGAACACTTGAGCGTAACTTGCTTTACGCTCCATTTATATCTTTCCCTTTTGCTTTCCAAACTTTACATCATTACTCCTACCCAATTGACAAAAACAAAAGTTCTCTGCACCACTAAAGCACACCTTAATGGGCCCTGTGCCTCTACCTTTGTATTCCCTCACTAAGTACAATCACTGACCTTGTGTTCCCTCACTGGCTATGGGAAGAAAACTAGTATCAAACTTGATATGCAAATGCTACTATTCAAACTACAATACAAAAGATGGACATTCTAAATAAGTAAGAAGTGGACGTTGGCCAATATACTAAAAAATTATCAAATTTTATAGAAGATGGGGTCTCTTTACACAAGAATGGGAATAACTTATAGAAATTTACACTTAACAAGTTAATGTTACAGACTACTGCAAAAAAAGGTTTTGCAGTTTAAATGAGAAGTCAATGGACAGCCCTTAGAGCTGTCACAACAAGCAAAATACAAGAAAATAATGGCTCTCACTTTATTAAATTAAACTCACCATGGGCTCAAGAATGAACGATAATATCCATATTCATTTCTTCTTACATCTTACTCATATATGACTCATCAGTAGCAGAACCCCTTTGGATATCGAGACGGTCTTAACTATCTAGAAGCAAAGGAGGTATTTGCATTGTAACCAAGAATGTGCTGATTTCCTCGGTCATAAGCTCCTACATCTTTATCCAAGCCACCTGTGTCACCGCAGCTCTTCCTTCTGCCAAACTTTGGTGATTTTGCACGGGTCGGTGGTGGCTGCGGGACAAAGGAAAAGAACTTAAAATCATAAGGTGGTTAAGTTAAACGGCAGGGAATGTCAACAAATCAGTAACCTAATGTGCACTTTAACATGCTCAAAGGCCACAAAAGGGAAAAAATGTCACAATAACACAACAGATAATATTAGAGATAACACTCCAATGCCTTTCGATAATCTAATTTACAAAATAGTCAGCAAGTGTATAGGTTATGTATATTAAGTATAAGTATACATATAATATACATGATCAGTGTGCCTTTTGTATATTTTGGCTAGCGCCTGTAGCTAATTCAGCCGATGGACCAAAAATGTAAAAAGCCTAAAAAATTATGGTTAACCTCATCTAAAAGTTGATGTTACTGTAAACTATTGGTGATGAGAATGCAGTACCTTTTTCAGTTCAGCCTTAGGTGGAGGTCCTTCATGGTAGAAACTCGGCATTGGGTTTGCCTTAAACAACAAATTCCTTCTCATTTGCTTCATAGCTGATTCTCTCTCTTCCTAAGCTTGGAAGGTAGAACGAAATCAAAAAAATATATTGATTGATAAAACATTCATTAATTCAGTTTTTGTAGGAAAATTTTCATAGATCGTATTCTACTATTACATCCAGCATCAGGTGAGAGCAACATAAAGGGGGCACATACCTTTGTCCTTTCCTCCCATTGAATTTTCTCAGCCTCCAAAGCTTGATGTTTCTCCTCTAACTTGGAGTAAAACTGCAAGAAGGGGAAAAAGAAAAACAAGCGAGAATTAGCCAAGATTTAGATTTTTTACTTCAAGGAGACCTGGAAGTTCCTTTTCAGCTACCTCCTTCCTTCTTGCTGCACGTTCAGAGGACCGAAATACTGGGGCTGCTGCTACAGTGACCTTGAATTTTCTTGCTGATACCACATCACTTCTCATAGTCGAGGAAATCATCAAATGGCAAAGCAGAATCCATTAAGGACACACATCAGAGAAATCAAACACTTTGTCAAGTTAGATCAAAGGAGAAAGATCATACCAAGAGGCAATTGACGAGTCTTCCTCATCAGAATTTTTCTTGTTGTCAGAATGCAGTGGCTTCTTAGGTGCAACTCTTAAGGAAACCTGAAAGAAAATATCAAAGCCACAGATTCAGAGATCCTAACTCCAATAGTTATGCATCGATTGCTGAGTGAAAAGTAAGTTTTCTCATTAACTAAAAGCGGAAGCAAAAGAAAACGTGAGGACTGTCATTTTGCAAGATATAAAAGCACTCACGTCGCCTGCATCATTCCTAACAGGACGAGTTCCATGAGAAGCACGCCTCTCAGTTGCCAGAGCAAATGGCTGGGGAACAGTGCACTTTGTTTTACAGGTTCCAGCAACAGATTTGGTTATCGATTTTACTGAAGCTCTTGGTTTCCTGTTATCATCCTTTACTTTTGAGCTTGGTCGATCTTGTTCCTCTCTGTTCTCAACTGACATTTCAACTGAGTATTCCTTCACTTCATACTCCTCTGTTTCAACATTCTCATTCGGCATATCAGTTCTCTGCTCACCGTCCGAGTAACTTGTTGTACCACCTTGCTCCTTTTCCATACAGATATCTGTAACTTCTAACCCCATCAAACCTCTGAAAAAAAGTAAATAAAATAAGAAAGCTGATAAACACCCGTGATATACACGGTATATTTGCCATGTATATCACGGGCTGACTTAGCAAAGATGGGCTGTTAAACCCATGATATACACGGTATGTACCATGTATATCATGGTTTGGTGGTCTAATTTAACTACATGAGGATATTTGGGGTCTCGAAAACCCAAGGGCTGATGCATGTAAACGGTTTCCTTAAAGATCACCATGTAAGAAAGCATTCTTCACATCTAACTGATGAATGGGTCATGTCTTGGAAAGAGCCAGACTAAGAACAGTGTGAATGGTAGCCGGTTTGACCACCGGACTAAACGTCTCACCACAATCCATGCCAACCTGTTGAGTCTTACCATCACCTACAAGACGAGCCTTATACCTCGCGAAAGAACCATCAGAATTTTCTTTATGACGGGGTAGCAAAGATGGGCTGTTAAACCCGTGATATACACGGTGTATACATACACGTGTATATCACAGTTTGGTGGTCTATTTTAGGTAATGTTTTGTTGTAGTTAAATTAGAATTGTACACTTACCATAATTGTATGTTTTGGGAGTAGAATAGGAATAGGATTTTTCTATTATGAAAATTGTAAATTGTATATATACTCTTTCATTAATGAAAATAATTAAGGGATTATTTCTTTCATGGTATCAGAAGTCTAGGTTCACAAAATCCTATAGACTTTTTCTCCGCTGCCTCATTTTCCGTGCTTCTCTCTCGGAATTCGTGCCCTAATTACCTCCTCTTCTCCCAAATTTTTTCTTCCTTCACCTATTGTTCTTTCGTTATGTCTACGTCAAAGAACACGTTTCATCCTGCCCTTGCAGTTTCCAACATCAAGAACCACATCCTTATTGTTCTTGAGATGGAAAACGTCCAATATGCGACGTGGGCAGAGCTTTTCAAGATTCATGCCCGTTCGCATCTAGTTCTTCATCATATCGTTCCCTCAGCCGCAGGCAAGAAGCCTGCCCCAGAAGTTGACCCGATATTATGGACTACTCTTGATGCTACCGTTCTGCAGTAAATTTATTCCACTATCTCTACGGACCTCTTGCAAACGATTCTTGAACCCGATGCTACGGCGATGGAAACTTGGAATAGGTTATGTGACATATTCCAAGATAACAAAAACTCCCGTGCTGTTAGTCTTGAGCAGGAATTTTCTCACGTTAACATGGAGGATTTTCCGAACGTCTCAGCCTATTGCAAAAGGCTGAAAGAGTTGGCGGACCAACTCCGCAACGTTGGTGCGCTCATTAGCAATAATCGTCCTGTTCTCCAGATGGTTGTTGGCCTATCCGAGGCTTATAGTGGCGTTGACACTCTCCTTCGTCAGAGTAATCCTCTACCACAGTTCTATCAAGCCCGGTTCATGCTTACGTTGGAAGAAGCCGCATTGGCTAAAAAGGTGGCTACTAGTGCAAATCCAGTCGTCATGATGACAACATAAGACGCTACACCGTCCTTCTCCGAAAATTCAGGCCAAAATCGCAACAACGATGGAGGCAAAAATGGTAAAAACTCAAAAAAATAATGGCGGAAACCGAGGTGGAAATAACGGGGGTGGACCTTTGGGCAATGGGCCGCAAGCCCACTGGCCACAGCCCTGGAACTGGATCGGTGGCCCTTGGCCCACTGGCCCCTATTATCCGCAATCGGCCTACCCGGGAAACTGGGCCTAATTTCCCAACATGCCCAATTTTTCCAACCAGCAGTTCAGTCCGAGACCAGGATCTGGGCCAGGGCAATAGGCAGGGGTGCTTGGGCCTCGGCCTGGCCCGGCCCATCATGCAGTGAGCCCCACTCCGACGGATATTGAAGCCGCTATGCACACACCTGGATTAAATCCCCTGGATGTAAATTGGTACATGGACACCGGCGCCACTTCCCATATGACATCCGACTCAGGTACCCTCTCGTCTTATTCCAATTTCAGAAAAACTCATGGTATTATTATTGGTAATGGTCATTCAATTCCAATTCGGGGTCACGGTAGTGCAGCTTTGCCCCTCATCCACCTCTTGTCTTGAAAAATATCCTTCATACCCCTAACTTAATTAAAATTTGGTATTTGTTCGCAAATTCACCACTGATAATTGGATTTCTGTTAATTTTAATCCTTTTGGATTTTCTGTGAAGGATTTCAAACTAGATATATAATATAGAGAACACCAAGTCCACCAGTGGGTATATATATTTACAATTGGTGGTGGGGCTGTGTCTTGAAAATCCTCTAAGCAAACTTGCATCGCCCGATCCACGATGGAATTGGAGTTTATTGCTTTAGACAAAGAAGGAGAAGAAGCTGAGTGGCTTCACGACTTCTTAGAGGATGTCCTTTGTTGGGACAAACTCATACCTTCGTGATGGTTCACTGTGACTGCCAGTCGGCTTTAGGAAGGGCACAAAGTTCTATGTACAACGGCAAGTCTCGTTATATTAGTCGGAGACATAAGACCGTTAGGCATCTGATCACCACGGGTATAATATCCATTGATTATGTAAAATCAAAGGATAACATAGCAGACCCGTTGACTAAGGGCATACCCAGAGATCAGATGTTCTGCCTATCTAGGGGAATGGGCTTAAAACCCAAGCTATAAGGACTGATACGGTGGTAACCCAACCTTACTGACCGGAGATCCCAGGAATTTGATTCAATGGGAAAACTAAGTTGTAAAGGTTCGGTTGAGCGCTTTGGTGAAAGCAAAAGCATTTCGGATAGTGATTTCTGTAAAGAAACATTAATCCAAAGTCGTTCCCGCGATAGACATTAAGTGTTATATGCAGTGCGGGTAAATGTTAAGTTTCCAAAACTTTTAATGATCATCAACGGTTGAGGTTAGGTTTGCGGAAATTTTTAATGGTTCCTAGCACTTGTGAAGTGGGGTATAGCAGGATACCTTGTAGGAGACCACCTATTTAAGTGTGAGGACAGACCGCCTCAAATGAACGCACTTAAAAATTCAAGAGTGTCCACGTCCATAACGAACAAAACATTAAGAAAAAAAGAGCAAGGAAAGTTATTGTGTTGGTACCGTTGACTTGGCTTACACTAAACACTGACGGTTCAAGACATCACGTTCATTGCACAGTAAGTAAGTCCGATGGTATTCAACTATGAAAGGTTCAAAGCGGAAGCTACCTATCCAGATGCAACATATGTCCGCTGAAAGATTGCCGGAAATAGGCACCTTGTGAGTGCGTCAAAATCTCTTTCAAGAGAGGATTATTGGAAATTTGCCTTTGATGGGGGTTGCGTCCACCCATCTTTAATGACTTAAACACTAGGTTCCGCATGTTGGAGACTTTGGTTCTTCACACGTGCATAATCTACTACTTGTGTAAATGACCGTAGGGTCAAGGATCGTCAAATTTCGTTAAGAAATGAAAGAGATATTGGTTCACAAAGTAAGGTGTTTGAGGCATGAAAATATGGTGTGGAACAAATCTCTCACATCGGTGGGGAAAGAAAGAATTGTTTATTTTATAAGCCTCAAAAGTGGATAAGGGTTTGGGACCCCAAGGGGTAACCCATGTGTTTGAAAGAGGAGGACCTAGGCGTGCTTGGGATCAAGGCTAGGCCCACACGCGCGCCACCACCGCCCACACGCCCTGTACGGGTCGGGTCGGGCTGTTGGGCTTCTTCTGATATTATCTTTTTGGACCCCAAAGTACTTAGTATTTACAGTTTGGTCCCTAGAGTTTCAGGAAAGATAAAATTAGAAAGAGTCGTCGCCAACCTGTCGGAGCCGAGGCGCCGGAGCTCCGCGGCCCCTCCAAGCCAGAGTCACTACGCTAAATGGGCAGTAGCTACTGGAGCCGCAGCGCTAATGTTGCAGGGCCGCGGCGCTTCCAGGCAGTGTCTGTGTGACGGAAGGCTGAAAGTTTCTGACTTTTGGACTGGTTTTAGAGCATTGAATCTCCTTTATTTGGCACATGAATCCAGCCATTTACTTGGTTGAATGTAACATCTCAATAAGTGTCATTACATGGCTATTGAAAGTCATTAGTTGGCTAGTTGAGAGGTCATCTTCCTTACACTATAAATTGAGGCCTTTGGCTCAATTGAGAAAAAGACTTGGAAATATTTTTCTGAAATCTTCTTCCCCTTTGGCATCCTTTCAATACTCAAAGTTCCTCAAGAGTAACACTTGAGTTTTCTTTGCTCATTTGTAAAGTTGTTGTTTTATCTTGGGAGACTATTGCCCATAACGTAAAAGTATATATACGGGGCAATCTTGTCTTAAAGACAGAGTGTCATCACTCGACTCAGCCAAGTCACAAAGAGTTCGTGTTTGTTCTCGTTTCTAGTTTTGTAAACTAAAGATTATAAGTTTCTTATTGTAATCTTAGTAGTCTCTAGTAGTTTATCATTTCTAAGCGATTGTAATATTTACTTACTTCCCGTTCCCTGCACTTGTTGTACTTACATAAACAATTTATGCATACTGAATAAGCAAGTGCATGGAAACTTGAGATCTGTTCTATTGCTTTTAGGAAAAATCTGGCAACAGTCAACTGTGACTTTTGCAGTTAGAGGCACATCCATCTTCGTTTTGACACTAAATTGTGCATAAAACGAACTTAAAGATACCCATCTTCAGAAACATGTTAGGCTTCTCGTTAGGGTAGCAAAAAGGACTAAGATTAACTCTTAGGTACCAGGAATCAGCATGCTGATGTGACAAATGTATGTTGTCAAACAAGGTGGAAAAATCATATTGTTCCAAAAAAAACAAATGCTCTATATAATTTATGTGGTATTAATGACTGAAGTCCTTTCATATCCATTAAAAACCCTGATTGTGACAAAGAAATCTCATGAAAGAAAACCAAATTTCCCTAAGATCCAGGTTATATTAGAAGTTTAATTTTGTCTAATTTCTTGATGAACAAATATACCACCAAAGCACACAAAAATGATGAAGCTGAAGTGGTTTTATCTTATCCCACTGAAACATTTGCTTTCAGTATAACATCAAATCTCTCTCGGGCAGAAGTTTCTGAATCGCTTTCTCCAGCATCTGATAATTGCTACAGTGTGTTCGGGATTAGATTATTTCAAGCGCTTATTTCTTACAAAAGTAGCAAGGGAGAAGCCTTCTAATACTAAAATCAATGCTGGACAGTGCAGTTTAGGATCAATGGGTTGGCATCCTAATACTAAATAAAAAGAAGAAAGAACCACAACTTTTTTCTTCTCAATAATTAATGAAACAAGGAGAATATAGAGATACAAGATACTATAAAGCCTCAGAAGTGGTGAGTCCAAAACTATAACCAGAAAATATGCATGTATTTACACATTATATACAGTAACATACAAAAAGAGCAGTCCGGTGTACAAAGCATCCCACGTTCATGCAGGGTCGGGGGAAGGGCCGGACCCCAAGAGGGTGTGATGCAGAAACATATAACTACTGGAAAATACATATGAAAAAAAATAGTGTAAAGGGGGTCTATAAATTGTGCCAATCGCAGACAAATAAAGTCAAACCTCTCTATAACAGTCATCCTCTATAACAACATATCACTCTAACAGATGTTTTCTGTAACCGATCTTTTATGTTATGTTATATTATATGTTCTCTATAACATCTTAATATAGGAGCTAAAATATATATGAACAAACGACATTGTTATAGAGAGGTTTTGACTGTATTAGGCAAATTTCATGATGTATTACATAGAAAATGACTACCTATCTGAAAAATGAAAAAGTACAGCAGGGATACAGCTATAGTTAACTTTTGACTATCATCAATTTATTTCGATTATTTTAGTTTAGATTATTTAGTATTTCGAATTTTATTTAGATATTTGTAAATAAAAAAAAGTAATAAATACAAAAAATAGAAATAATAAGGAAGAGTAGGATTTTTTCAGGGAATGATTGGTCCGTCAGAAAAGGAAAAAGGTGTGAAATTCTATTTTTTTAACTTTCATTTGATTCATTGTTAAGACGAGATATCTAGAAACATAAATATACTAAAATTGGACAAATGATGAAGGGATTAAGGGAGCTAAAAGAATGCGAGTTCTTATCCAGAAAATCAGAATCAGACATCTTGACATACATTAGAATCCAATTTCAAGATTTTTCAGAAACCCTATCATTTCACATTTTTACCTCTAACTCAACCTCTTAAATTTGACTCCATGTTCTAATCAACGAAAAATATCAGCTATCAGCTACCAGCAATTTTCATGATGCGACATTCATCTCTTTCTCTGGATTATCACACCCATCAAATTACAGCTCAAAACCATAAAACCACATTGGCTATATTTAATAATCTAGCATATTGTCAAAAAGATCTTTTCCTATATATAGATCTACCCTAGAATGTGCATAACATCATAATCAAATCCAATAAGCAATGCAAACAGATCAATAGTCTCACAAAAATTAAAAATAAAGAATGTACCCAAAATAACATAATCCATTATATGTATAGATTTTTGAGAATTTTCTATTACATACCTTGAAAAGGACCGATTTGTTTGCCGCTTCTTCCTCTTCCTTTGGGGGGCTTCTCTATTACTGGATTTATATGTGCCTTCTCTTACCCAGAAAATATATATAAGTATGCAGTTACTATTATTATTATAAAGTAAAAGAAGACAAATGAAAATATATTTTATGCTGTATATAGCAGAAAGAAAGAAAGAAGAATGTATATATAGTAAAAGAAAGAACACGAAAAAAGGAGCTCTTTATGCTATTTTTATTATATTTCTTTATGGATTTAGACAAAAGAGGAAAGGAATAACTTTGCTGTAGAAATCATAACATGCTATTTTTATTTATTTCGTTAATACTAATTTTGCGGCATAATCACAAATCCTTTTTTTTTTCTTAATGGAATTAGATATTTGGCTGCTTGATCAAAAATATTTAGAGCCGTTAATCAACATAAATTATTCACTTAGTTTATATATATATATATTATATTTCTATTGGTTATTTTTAGGCAAGCCACTAAATAAGTTAATTTCCAAAAGAAAAAGCTAATGACATTGGTTGTGGTTCGTATTTTTTTTTTCTTAATTGATAAAATTAATGTTATGTGATCCGTAGGTTAATATATATATATATATTATATTTCTATTGGTTATTTTTAGGCAAGTCACTAAATAAGTTAATTTCCAAAAGAAAAAGCTAATGACATTGGTTGTGGTTCGTAGTTTTTTTTTTCTTAATTGATAAAATTGTTGTTATGTGATCCGTAGGTTACGAGTTCGAGCCATTAAAATAACCTCTTGTAGAATACAAGGTAAGACTGATATAATAAACCTAAATTCGTGTGGTTCAACCCTTACCCGGTACCACGGATAGCGAAAGCCTGGTTCATAGTTATATTGATAGAAGATTATTTTCTTTTTCTTTTGTGTAACAAATGAGTAGGGAAAACCAATTATTGTGGCCTTTGGCCACTGATGTATCCCTTGAAGAGGACTAAAGTAATTTAAAGATTACTATGTATAATGAAAGCAACTAAAGAGATTAAATTGCCAAATTAGCTTTCAACTTCGAGCATAGGTTTTAACTTCTAACTTCACTATAGATAAAATAAGGAAAATTTGTATATTTAGCTCTTGAAATATTAATAAATTATAATTTTTATTCTTTACGATTTTTTATTTAGTAGCTTTAACCTGAAATTAATTGATATATGCAATTTTTATTTCTTTGGTTGTGAATCTTCACAATTGATAAATCATCTAATTATTGATATGGTATGTTAGTTTAAATTGTTACTGTCATATTTGAGGATAATATGATTCTCAAATAGTCTAAATATAATGTATTTTCTAATAAGGATAAAATTACATATTTTAATTAATTAAAAATTAAATAAATTTTATAAGTGAAGGGTGTCAAATGCTACGGAAAGTAAAAATAAGAGATGAAAATAAACCGAATACCAATTCTGTTTCCGAATGTCGGCAATTATGTCGTCCAACACCAGTAACAACACTTAGCAAAACATAAACTTTAAAGAGTAAATGCATCGGAATTTAAAGAACACAAATATTTTATATTTTCATAAGTTATATATATATATATATATATAACTTATGATGGTCAATGACCAAATGTATTATATATATATATATTATATACAAATAAACAAATTCATTTCTTTACAGATTTACAAGATAAAACGGAAAGGAATTAAAAGTTGAAGTCGCAGATGACTTATGCCTGAAAAATCTAACTAAGTAGACATAGACAACCTCTCATTACAATTGCTCCATACAACAATAATCTAGAATCTAAACAGCAATTGTAATGTTGGACAAAATGTTGTCAATACACTCAGGCAACACTGGTGATCCAGATTTCTGAGATGAAATTCCGAGAGCTCTCTTGGTATTTTTACTTTCTAGTTCTGGATATTGATTCACTATAGTAGCCTCTCTATTTATAGTGGAGAGTCTTCTTTGAAAATCTCATCGATCGATTGTGCAGGTTGAGGAAAATGTGGGCAGCTGGTAGGATTAGTTGGAGACGATCAAGGAGAAAAAATCTCTAACAACTTTGACTTGTTCCTCATGAAAAGCAGGAGCCTTGACTCATTCTTCACACGTGTTTACCAACTCATGTTTACCTTGTCAAGTCATATTTACTACATAATAATCATTACGTGAAGTAAGGCAAAATCAGTTCTGAAAATGTTGGTCCGAATGTTGTGCAACATTTGTCCCAACATTCTTATACATTCAAAATCAATACTTCATGAGATATGTTGGGTCAAATATTACAACATCAAATCCAACATTAACAATCTCTCCATTTTTGTCTTTCTTCACAAAACTCGTTAAAATGTAAAGTTGACTTATGGTGTTGTCATAAATGTTGTCCGACATCTGTGATCAACAATTTCAAGGCCATGCTCCCCCTTAACCTGTGATGGCATACAAACAAACATGTGTATACCAACCCATAGGATTAGAAAAATATGAGCACATATATACACATACCATCCAATATATACAAAACACGAATAGAAATAAACCATTGTCAACAAATATCCGCATCAATCCATCAAGCCATTGAACAAACATTTACAACTTAGGTTCAGGAACATCATTTATTTTCCTCCTTGCTCATCATACATCAGCAGCAGCTTCCAAGTTCCAACAACTTTCTACCCTGCATAACAGCTTCAGCTTCCTCTGCATCAAAGTAGCTTCAGCTTCCTCTGCATCAAAGTAGTTTTAGCTTCCTCTGCATCAAAGTAGTTTTAGCTTCCTCCCCATGCATCAGCATCATCTCCTCCTTTTTTGTGAAAAAAGTAGCATCATGAAATGGTCTCTAGCTTGTATCACGGCATTCCTTGCAGCATCAACTTCAGCAATTTGTTGGTTGATTTTTATAATTTGATCCACAAACCATTCTGTAGACAGTGTAGACTGTCTTGGACCAGTGTTGCCCAGAATGTTGGTGACATTTCTGGCAACATTTTCACTTTTAGCTTTCTTTTTCCAGGTCAAGTCGATGATTATGTCCTTGCTCTTTAAAATTGCTTTGTTTATAGTGTAAAGCTCAGGAGTCTTCCCTAAAGTGTCTTCTCTCTTAGGCTCAAAGCCTTGGGTGGTTAACACTTTGTAGATCAGAGAGGGAAAATGAAGAATTGAAGTTGATTCTTTCTCAGCCAAGTTGGCAATTTGATGAAATGTCATTTTTTCCAAATCAACTGTCATACCTTTCCCAACTTTATACAACAGGGTGACTTGCTCAGATGTCACAATTGACTCATTCATTGAAGGAAGCCAATTGTGAATAGCAATTTTATGGAGGGTGAAAAATAGGGTTGTTAGTTTGTAGGCTAGACATCTAGGGATCCATTTCTATCAGTATACCTCCAGTGAGGTATTCAATTACTTCATCCCTATTGTCTATCACATGTTCAGTTTCTCTAACATTATCTCCAGCATTTTGTCCAATACATTGATTTATGATAGCAGGCATAAAAAGATATACCTTGTTATAGAGATATACCTTCTCAAATTTCTTTGAGGAGGTATCCTCTATAGCAGAGCTTAAATTCGCATAAAACAACTTTACTATCTCATCAATATATGGTTCTTTTTCAGTGACTGAACCAAGAAGTTGTCTGTCCTTTAAGAATTCTACCAAACCATATTCATTACAGAAAGCAATATCTAACACTCTCTCAGGCCTAATTACTCTATTCTTGTAAAAATCCCACATATCATGGTTAGCTTTAGAATATAATTTATCTGAGAAAGCAGATACCTCAATGTCTGAATCAGACATGTCTGAACTAATGGATTTGGTATTGTTGGAGGATGTTGTGGCGTGTCTCTTCGTATGTTGGCTGAAATATTGCATGAGATGTTGTGGCAACATTTGGAGCAGTACTTGTCCTTGTAGTCCTGGAAACTCCCTTTGAAAAAAATTATTTCAAGGGGGTTTCATATGAGATTTCCTTTTCTTGAGGCACAATGGTTTGTTCAGAAGCAGATGGTTCTTCCTCAGTTGATAAAACATAGTCCGTATTTTCACTATCACTGCTCGAGTAAGCGATTTTAGATATTTCACATTTAGTCCTTTTGCTACTCGAACCTTCTTGGACTATTTTCTCAAACACTCTACTCGATCAGCGAGTAAGAAATGTAGATGACATTGGCCTTTTATCCAGAGATGAGAAATCAAAAGATTGATCGACATCTATAGAGTTATTATTATCTCCAGGATAGCTGATATCTAAAGGTTCATCAAAACCTTTAAACACTATTTCTTTAGAAATATCCTCAGGGAGATTTGAGGAAGAAGACTGGCCCGATTGCTGAGGTGTATTCGACGGAGGGCTAATGCTCATGGGAGTGTTAGATGGAATGTTGGTTGACATTTGTTCTGACATTGGAGAAGTTTCCATCGGTGAGAATTGAGGAGAAAGTTTTGTGGAATTAGGGTTTGTGAAAGTAATTGGATTTTGATTTGGTGTTTCCATCGTGTAGGTAGGAAGGTATACACCCGTTGAGCTTTTCCTTTTTTTTTTTTTTTTTTGTAAAAAAAACAAATGAGAGGAATATTTATATACGTGGCAAATTTTCTTAGCAACAAGAATCCCTTAGTTTTAGGTGTTTAAATTTTACACAATAACTTACACCTAAAATATTGAGATAAAAGAAATAAATATCACGGTAGGAATAAAATTTAATCTGATAATTTTAAATTCTGAAATTCCATTGCATATAATAGGGAGTAAAATTTGTCATTTCAAAAATCAGATAAGAGCAACATCCCAACAAGTATCACATTCTGAAAATGACAACAACAATGTTAGCAACATTTGGACGACACAAGTATTTTGATCCCACAAATATTTAAAATTTGGCAACAAAGCAAGACACGTTTTATATGAATTTTATGAGTTTGACCACTGGACCAATGTAACATTTTCCCATCGTGTCCTTGGTCTAATCATATAACACATATAAAGGAATTTTTTGTGTAAAAAATAAGAATACTTTTATGATATTCTCAAATCTCTTTTGACGCACTCGATACTCCTATAGAATAGGAACGGTATCTTTTCACGGGCTTTGCCCATTTTTCACAGTTGCCAAATATTTGTAAAGGCTTTGCCTTATTTTGATACTCCCTTTTTATGATATGTATATATCATCGCAGAGAACGGTATCACTTTGATAACATATTCTTATTGAAGGATCATGCTTGTGTGACCAAAAGTTATGCACCATATAACAACAATAATCAATTAGTGATATAACATAGGTAAATGTCACCCGAAATGTTAGATAACATTTCAGCCGACATTCACCAAAAATGTCTTTTTAGAGATTACAAAGACCAAGAGATTTCTTTAAACTAGAAAATCTCTCATGGTCAAAAGCTTTTGTAATCAACTAGTTGATGAAGAGTGTCAACATGTTCAATTTGAACTAGTTGTTTTTCAACTAAATCTCTTAAAAAGTGATGTCTAATATCAATATATTTTGTACGTGAGTGTTGAACTGGATTTTTGGAAATATTTATAGCACTCAAATTATCACAGTACAAAATCAAAATGTTGCTAGTAAATCCATAGCCGTCTAACATGTGTTGTAGCTATATTAATTGAGAGCAACAACTTTCAGTTGCTATATATTCAGATTCAACAATTGAAAGTGAGACACAGTTTTTTTACGACTATATCATGAAACAAGGTTATTGCCAAGATAAAAACATCCTCCACTTGTACTTTTTCTATCATCCACATCTCCAGCCGAATCCGAGTCACTAAATCCTGTTAAGTTAGGATTAGTTTCTTTGAAAAATATATTTTATGCTATTTATAGCCGAAAGAAGAAGGTAGTAATGCTATTTTTATTTTTATACTTTAGGACTCGGACAAAAAAGGAAAGGGAGAATAAGAAATTTTATTAGCTGCAGTTTGTGGTAAAATCATATATCCTTCTTTTTTCTAGAAAAAGAATACTTCCTTCGTCCCAAAATATTTATCGTCCTTAGTAAAAATACTTGTCATTTTATTTAATTAAGATAAAATTAAATAGTTTTTACTATTTTATTCTTATATTAATTAGCAATATTTAAGAGGTTCTATCATTGATGGAGTAAATATTTATTGAGAAGAGATTATATGATAGAATATGTTAAGATGATAAAATAATCAAAATATTATCCTTATAAATATTTTCTTAAAAGACGTGTAAATAAAAAATGTAATAAGTATTTTGGGACGGAGGGAGTAGCTATTAGCTACTATGATTGTGGTTCTTAGTTATAACTTATAAATTTATAATGACGGATTATTTCTGCTTTTACTTTTCTGTAACAAAACGAGTAGGGAAGACCAATCATTGTGACCCTTGCCACTGATTTGTATCCCTTGAGGAAGACAAAAGTAAAGTAAAGATTATTACAATGAAAGCAATTAAAGAGATTAATCTCTCGATGTTGTTTTATTTGGCAATTTTTATCAGTATCTCGATGCTAAAAAATTGTAATGATACAAAATCTTTAGATTAGAGCTAAAGAGATTAAATTCAATATTAGCTCTAATCTTGACAAACCCAAGTAGATTACAGCTAAAATTCCTGAAACTTGACTCTTTAACCATAAAGAGTTGCACAGTCGAAAAGAAATCATTGCTTTAATTTGCTTCCATCTTTGATTACTATTTGCTAACCCTTCTGATAAAGTCCCACAACCTCTTTCTAATTTTAATTTTTCAACCCCACTCGTTTCATTTTAATGTGAGGTACAATAGACCTTTGTGGTCTGACCATTTTCTAAACCCCGCGCATAACGAGAGCTTAGTGCAACGGGTTGCCTTTTACTCCTTTTATTTTATTCAAATTACTCGTTTTACGTTTTTGGGTTTTAAAAATATTTTTAAGAATGTTGTTCGATTAACAATTTATCTCCTAAGAAAAGTGATCCATTAGTACAAATGTTTGCTCAGAGTTCTTTAGTCTTGTTAGAAATTTATATGCTAGTAGAAAATGTACATAGTTCTTAATACTAGAGAAATTAATTTGGTTTATACAATATTAGATTGAGACGGATTTAAGTGCAACGACATGAATAAATATTAAAGTTTCACATAGTAAAAACCAACATGTTTGAGATTAGGACATAATTAATTACTAGTAAGTTGCTCGCGCTTCGCGATCATAAAAATATTTCAAATTTATAAAGAGAATTAATAAATCGATAATGAATTTAATTTTATTAGAGAAATATAATAATGCTTATAAACGATACACGTTTGGGTTATTCATCTGTTAGTTTATAAAATATAATTCATTTAGAGCATATACTTCTATATATTATTAACTATAAACTATCAAAGATGCTTATCTGAGTTTTATCTAATTGAAGACCCAAAGGAGTATTAAAAATATAATACTAAAAATTCAAATTGCATGATTTCATTTTAAAGCCAATATCATTAAAATAACCAGTTACCAATCAAGCTGTTACCTTCCCTAATTCCAGTTTTTTGTTTATTTTTTGCTTTTACGGTATATTTTTTCAACTCACGTCCCTGATTCCCCCTTTTTTTTTTCATCCGTTATTCGATATTCATATTGGGACCGACTAAATCATGATTCGTGCCCCAATGTCCCACATTGAAAGGTAAAGATTCCGTACCCGGAAGAACTCGAGACCTAATGAAGTAGTACTTCTCCACCACAACCATGGTTGGTCCCCTCTAACTCTTCTGATCTTCTTGTAACCCCATCAAAATATCCAGATATCAATCTGTTCTTAGAACTCTTTATCGCAGGGATTTGATGCTATCTTCGAAAGTGGAAGATTATTACACTTGGTTTCTGGGAGAAATTATGTCATCATTTCGACTGTTTTAATGGAATAGATCTGCAGTTTAGTATTATATTTTTTTCAAAAAAAAGTTTCATTTGCACTCTAGAAGTTTCAGATGCAATTAAATTAATGGCGCTATTAAACAATAGAAATTTCGCATGATCACCTAAATATAAGACTATAGTTTAATCTCTCTTCTTTTTTTTCAATTGTAAGGGAACTGTAAAATTCATATGGTGCAAACTTGATTGATGACAACGAAGAAGACGATGGAATCCTTTGTATTTTAGGTAAAAAGGGTCATTTATTTGGGTAGAGTGAGTGTAGAGTCCTAAGTTCCTAAGTTACCTTCTATTATTTGCCTATTTTATAATTTAAACTAAGTAATTTTTCCGCAGCGGTCATATATGACTTCATAAAACTTACAAATTTAAATGCTAAAAATAAGAAAAAAACTAAAGATATTAAGAACATTCTAAATTAAAAAATTTAACGTTGTTAATATATCTCAAGAACTTCTAATAAAAGATTGCAAAAGTCTTCTGAATCTTCTATAAAATTTTGAATTGTAACATTTGTTCCTTGATATAATTGCCTTCAAAATATTTATTGATTTTTTATGCAATAATCAAGCATTTTTTTTATTTTTGTCTACAGAAATAGTACAGAATAAATTTGCTTCTGACAAGATACTCAAAGAGATTTTAACAAAGGTATGAAACTTTATCGTCATATCATAGAAAACAATTATCAATCACAATTCACGTGAAAAAAATGTTGGAAATTTACTAAAGTAGAATTAAGTATATCCCATTATTTATGACTCAAACAATTGGGGTCTCGCACGTCAGAAACGTCGCTTCCACACACGTGCACTTGTAGTGCCAAGCATCGCAAATTTTATTAGTTAAAGAGATATTAGTACGTATGTAATAAGTTTGAGACATAGAATGATGGACGTTATTGGCCAAATGACAAAGTATTCCACGTTGGTAAACGAAGGAAGAAGTGTACGAAGTATAAGATGAAACGAGGAGGAAATCGTCGCGGAGCCGTGAAGGGTTGTTGCGCCACACCGTCGGCGCCGCGGCACCTCCCAGGCAGCGCCGCAACGCTAATTGGTTGGCCAGTCACTGGAGCCGTGGCGCTAATTCACAGAGCCGCGGCGCTTCGGAGACAGAATGCTACGACGGGAAGTTGGAAAATTCTGACCTTTGGGCTGGTTTTGGAGCATTCAATCTCCATTACTTGGCACATGAATTCAGTCATTATTTGGCTGAATGTAACCCCTCTTAATAAGTGTCATTACATGACTATTGAAGGTCATTAGTTGGCTAGTTGAAGGAACATCTCACTACACTATAAATTGAGGCCTTTGGCTCAATTGTTGAACAACACAACACTTAGAAATATCTACAGAATTTCTGATTTCATTTTCTTCCTCTCTAGCAAGTCTACTACACTCAAAGTTCTTTAAGAGTAACACTTGAGTTTCCTTTGCTCAATTGTTAAGTTGCTGTTGTATCTTGGGAGACTATTGCCCGATAACATAAAAGGAGATATACGAGGCAATCTTGTCTTAAAGACAGAGTGTCATCACTCAACTCAACAAATCATACAAGGAGTTTGTTCCATTATTGATTTCCAGTTTTATTGTAATCTTTAGTTTATCCTGTCTAGCAATTGTAATATTTACTTACTTTCCGTTCCCTGCAATTGTTGTATCCCACAATTTTAAGACAAGATTTGTTGTAAGTACCTAGAAAGATGACTGGAAGAGAACAACCCGCCTTTGATTCTGCTGCTACTACTACTCAAGGCAACCCCTCTGCCTTCCCCACTACTCAAGGCACACCAAATGCCTTTCCGGTTGCTCAAGGCTCAACCAACGCCTTTTCTGCTGCTCAAGGGAACTCTCAAATTCCTCCACCCGCTGGGTTCCATCGTGAACGCCCATAAAAGTTCATGGGCTCCAATTTCAAGAGATGGCAACAGAAGATGTTATTCTATCTGACTGTTATGGGAATGACTCGTTTCCTAACAGAAGATCCTCCACAAGTTGGAGATGAAATAAACCATTCGCCTACTGAAACGACTGAAGGGGGCCAAGGTATCCATGTCATTAATGGCATGAAGATGGTTCTTGATGCATGGAGTCATAGTGATTTCATGTGTAAGAACTATATTTTGAACTGCTTGTCAGACCTCTCTACACGGTGTATTGCACTGTTGGCACCGCCAAAGAGTTGTGGGAGAAGCTGCAAAGGAAGTACAACACACAAGATGCATGTACTAAGAAATTCATCGTTGAGAAATTCCTGAAATTTCAAATGGTGGATAGTAAAACAGTGATGTCCCAAGTCCAGGAATTCCAAATGATTCTACATCACCTGGATTTGGAAGGTATGAAACCAAATGAGCAATTTTTGGTCGCATCGGTGATTGAAAAGTTACCTCATTCGTGGAATGAGTTTATGAGTTACTTAAAACTCAAGACAAAGGAGATGACCTTTGAAGAACTTATTATCAAACTCCAAATTCAGGAAGATAATAAGAAGGCCTTGCCTAGGGGTAAACAACCCGTTGAGGCAAAGGCAAATCTGGCTGAGGCCAAAGAGAACCCAAGCAAGAAGCGAAAGTTCCAGAAAGATGGCAAGACCCAAGCAGCGGAGAAGTTCAAAGGAAACTGTCACCACTGTGGGAAACCTGGTCATATAATTAAGGACTGCTGCAAGCTCAAGACTGAGCAACAAAATAAGGCGAAGGCTAAGGGCAAGGTACATGTTAACGTCGTCAAAGACAAGTTTCTGGACGACATGATTGAGGAGTTCTCAGCGGTGGTGCTTGAAGCAAACCTTGTTGAGAATCCTATGCAATGGTGGATGGACACAGGTACTACAAGACACATCTGTTCTAATAGAGATGCCTTCTCCACTTATACACCAGTTACTAACAAGAAGTTGTTCATGGGTAACAACGTTTCCTCTGACGTGCTGGGAGTAGGAAAGGTAGTCCTGAAGATGACTTTTGGAAAGGAGCTCACTCTGAAGAAGGTGATGCATGTTCATGCGATTAGGAGAAATTTAATTTCAGGTCATTTATTGGTTAATGCTGGTTTTAGGCTAGTGTTTGAGTCCACTAAATTTGTAATCACCAAGAATGGAATGTTTATGGGAAGGGGCTTCGTCTGTGAAGGCCTCTTCAAAGTTAACGCCATGTCTGTATTACGTGCAATCAATAATATTGAAGCTTCTTCTTACTTGCTTGAGTCATCTAATTTATGACATCATAGATTAGGACATGTTAACTACAAGTCCATCCAAAGGTTAGTAAAGTTGGAGTTGTTGCCGTCTATCGACGTAAACCCTCAACATAAGTGTGAGGTGTGCGTAGAGGCAAAACTCACAAAGCTTTCTTTTCGATCAGTCGAAAGGAACACCGCTCCTCTAGAACTTATTCACACAGATATATGTGATTTGAAGTTTGCACAAACTAGAGGGGGGAACAAGTACTTTGTGACATTCATTGATGATAGCACAATGTATTGTTACCTTTACTTGTTGAAAAGTAAAGATGAAGCCTTTGAAGCGTTCCGACGGTACAAAGCAGAAGTTGAGAACCAACTAAGCATGCATATTAAATCCATTCATAGCGATAGAGAGGGGGAATACGTAGCGCCATTTGAGGAATATTGTGCCCAATCAGGCATTGTTCATCAAACGACGACATACTCACCTCAGTCGAACGGTGTGGTGGAACGTAAGAACCGCACATTGAAGGAAATGATGAATGTCTTGCTCATCAATTTCGGATCTTCCCCAAAACATGTGGGGAGAAGCCGTCCTTACCACTAATATGATTCTTAACAAAGTCCCACATAAGGGTAAGGACAAAACTCTATATGAATCATGAAAGGGAAAGAAATCCACCTATAAATATTTAAAGGTGTGAGGTTGTTTGGCAAAGGTCGAAGTACCCAAGCCAAAGCATGTCAAGATTGGGCCTAAGACTGTAGATTGCATTTTCATCGGATATGCAAATAATAGTAGTGCTTATTGCTTCTTAGTGCATAAGTCAGATATTCCAGATATCCACGGGGGTACAATCCTGGAATCAAGGAATGCTCAATTCTTTGAAGATACCTTTCCTAGAAAGAAAAAGACATAACCTCTCGCAAATGAAGTTATGAACAAAGCTCTCAGGAACCGGGAGTCGTTGACTGTCCGGATCTAGATGGTTCACATCTAGTGGACTTCGAAATGGCTGAATATCCGGAATCTAATGTTCCAGATTCTTAGAACTTGGAGACTCCAGAGATGGAACCAAGGTGAAGTAAAAGGGTCAGGAAGGATAAATCCTTCGGTCCTGACTTTGTAGCTTAGATGGTTGATGACGAACCAAGGACAATTGTTGAAGCATTGTCAACTCCAGAGGCACCGCTCTGGAAAGAAGCTATTGAGAGTGAAATAAACTCCATCCTGCATAACCATACTTGGGAGTTGGTTGATCTTCCTCCGGGAAATAAATCGGTGGGTTGTAAGTGGATACTCAAACGGAAGTATAAAGTAGATGGGTCTATAGATAAGTACAAGGCCAGGTTGGTAGTCAAGGGCTATCGACAGAAGGAAGGGCTTGACTATTTTGACACGTACTCCCCGGTGTCTAGGATGACATCCATACGAGTATTCATTGCGATCGCAGCGTTGCGTGACTTTGAGATACATCAAATGGATGTCAAGATAGCCTTCCTAAATGGTGATTTGGAAGAAGAAATTTATATGGAACAACCCGAGGGGTATGTGGTTCCAGAGCAACAGAAGAAAGTCTCTCGGCTTGTCAAATCTTATACGGGCTGAAACAAGCCCCGAAGCAATGGCACAAAAAAATTGATAGCACAAAAAAGTTGCTCTAATCTTACCTCTAATTTTTTGTGAGACATAGGATAGCATTTTCTGAATGTGGAATACACTGCTTCCTGAACATTTTATACGTGTAATTGATCCTAAATGAAGTTGTCCTAAATGGCTTGTTCGCTGGCACCCTCTCTATGTTGGATGATTAATTACTCGACACATAAGCTTAAGCCTTCCCATTCTTAATTAAACTTATTTCATAATTAATCAATCACACACATAATTAATTTCGTGATCCCAATTCTCTTAAATCTTAATGATTTATAAGGCCTTCATATACTCAATGTCATAATTTTATGATATGACACTGGCCCATAACCTCTTTATGCGCACACCAAATATTATTTCTAATCCCTGTCATCACACTTATTATGTTCAAAATTATTTCATAATTTTATTCTTTTATATTCTAATATCTTTATTAGCATATGTAAATATGACCAAAAATCCTCCAACGCTCGGGTCTATTTACATATGCCTAGCGATTCAAACCATTACCCGAAAGTACGGGATGTTACAGAATCCTGGGATCAAAATTGCTTATGATTCTCCTGTCACTAAACATTTTATCATCCGTTCGACCAAGTTTATTGATTCCTTGAGGAGAGCAGGATCGATAACAGGCTGCCACAGAGGACTTCAAACTACAACCCCAAAGGGATAGACATCAGATTTCTTAGTTAATTGTTGTCTTGTCAAATACTCTGGATAAAGATATCCGAAGCTCCGTTTCACTACAATACTAACATGTGTTTGATCAATACCCGGATCATTTTTTGATAATCCAAAATCAGAAACTTTAGCCCGGAGATTTTCATCAAGCAATATATTCGGAGACTTGACGGTGGATAATTGACTTATGAGAACCAGTATGAAGATACTGAAGTCCTCATTTTGGCGATTCTATTCAAATTTCATGCCTTTGTGTCCAATCTGAAAGAACAAAACTGGGCAGAGAGGACTGTGACAGGCCAGTGGGACCAGCGGGCAGTGGTCCCGCTGGAGAATTTTGGGTGCGGGAGACGTCCAAAAAATACTGAATAATATACAGGGATATTTGTTCATCCAAAAAATTATACGAACTAGGCACGAGAGAATGACTTTTAGCAAATGGAAATTGGGATTCATCAAAAATAACATGGCGATTAATGATGATTTTATTGGAGGATAAATCAAAGCATTTGTAACCACGATGATTAGAAGGAAAACCCAAAAATACACATGGAGTAGACCGGGCCTAAAGTTTGTTAATTGTGGTGGATAGAAATAACGGATAACATAAACACACAAAAACTCGAAGTTGAGAATAAGGAGGAGATTTATTATATAAAATCTGAAGAGGGGAAGAATATGTCAAACCTTTGGAAGGAATTATGTTAAGTAGATATGTAGACATTTGAAGAGCGTGATGCCAAAAATATTGGGGTACGGAAGCATGAGTTAATAGAGTGCGGATAATGTTATTTATGGAATTAATTTTACGTTCGGATTTCCCATTTTGTGAAGATGTATAGGGACAAGAAAAGCGAAACTTTATCCCATTAGTAGCACAGAATTCCCAAAACACCCATTGTCATACTCTTTTTCATTATCACACTGAATATTTTTTATTTCACGGTCGAATTGGGTTCTGATGAATGCTCTAAATTTTAGGAAGATGGAAAAAACTTGAGATTTCTTCGCTATTGGAAGCGTCCATAAAAATTTAGAATAATCATCCAAAAAAAGAACATAATACCGATGACCCATAGAACTAGGAACAAGAAACGTCCATAAGTCGCTATGAATAATATCAAGTGGCATTAAAGTATGAGATTTTGAGTCTACAAATGGCAACTTAACAATTTTTCCTAAAGAACAAGATTGACAAATTGGAGTAAGACTCGTACCCTTACATGAAATAAAGCTATTTTTATCTAAAACTGACAAAATAGAGGACCCCGGATGACCAAGACGAGCATGCCACAAGGAAGGAGAGATGGCTGCAAAAACTTATGGCAAGGCTTGACTCGATGGACCGGGACTGTGATAGGATAAAGATCTCCCCTACTATCACACCTCATGAGAGGACTCCCCGTCTTGAAATCTTTTACAGAGAAACCAAATGGATCAAATTCAATAGAAACGGAATTGTCAGTAGTGAATTTACGGACAGAGACTAAGTTTTTAATCAATTTGGGGGCGTGTATGGTATTTTTCAAGATAAGAGGGGATGAGGGGGAGACAATGTTTTATGACCATAACCACGAATTGGAACAGAATTGTCATTACCAATAATTATACCGCGAGGGTTGCTCAAATTGAAATAAGATGAGAGAGTACCTGAATCGAATTTCATGTGGGTAGTGGCACCGGTGTCCATATACCAATTCGGGTCCGGTTAAGTCAAACCCAGTGTGTGCATCGCGACCTCGATATCGGTCTGAGTGGGGCCTGCTGTGTGATGGGCTTGCGGGGGCCGAGGCCCAAGTACCCCTGCTTGCGGTCTCGACCCGAGGCTAACTCGCCGGCCGTAATCGAACCAGCCGAATTGGGCCCGGACCGCCGCGGGCTTGCCACTGCTGCTGGGCTGACCACTGCCGCTGGAAGGTAAACTAGCTGGGCCCAAACTGCTGTTGTAGGGCCTACTGCCACTGCATAGGGGGCCACTGTGGGGCCCAGAACTATTGTTGCTGCTGCTGAGCACCGCGAGGACCCCCACTGCCACCACTATTCTGCCGGCTGGCATCGCGGTTTTTGCTATTTTTTCTTATTTCCATCCTTTTTGCCGCCACCGTTGTTGCGGTTTTGGCCCGAGTTGTTGAAACCGGTAGGATATATCGTGTACTTGGTCATCATGACTACGGGACTAGTACTGGTAGCCGCTCGTTTTGCTATGCCTGCTTCTTCTAGTGTAAGCATAGAACATGCCTGATAAAATTGCGGAAGCAGATTGCTTTGCTGAAGAAGCGTTCCCACACCACTATAGGCCTCAGAGAGGCCGGAAACCATTTGGAGGACCAAACGATCGTTCGAAACCGGAGCGCCAACGTTGCGAAGTTGGTCCGCCAATTCCTTTAATCTTTTGCAATAAGCCGAAACATTAGGGAAATCTTCCATATTGACGTGAGAGAAATCCTGCTCAAGGGTAACAACTCTAGAATTTTGATTATCTTGGAATATATCACGCAGTCTATCCCAAGTCGCCTGTGCCGTAGCGTCAGGCTCAATAATTGTTTGCAAAAGGTCGGTAGATATTTTGGAATATATCCACTGAAGGACGGTAGCATCAATAGTCGTCCACAACTTAGGATTATCCTCGCGTTTTGGCACCTTCGTATCCTCAGGAGCCGCGAGGATTATGTGATGGATGACTTGATGCGATCGTGCGTGAATTTTGAACAGTTCGGTCCACGTCGCATATTGAACGTTTTCTATTTCAAGAACGAGAGAGATGTTATTCTTGATGTTAAAAACTGTAAGGGTCGGATGAAACATGTTCCGGGATGTAGACATATTGATAGAACAATATGTGATTGAGGGATTAGGGAGAAAATTTTGGGAAGAAAAGAGGTCCCGTCGGCACACAAACCGAGAGCAAAACGTCTCGGAAGTGGAGGGAAGTCGACGGAAAATTTAGGAGAGTAGAGAGAGGATTTTAAGACCTAGACTCTTGATACCATGAAAGAAATAATCTCTTCATTATTTTCATTAATTGAAATTTCACCATATCACACTGAAGTCTATGAATGTAACTGTTGCATAAAACGTGGACATTGCATCATTTTCCTTCACAATGAAGATCATGATTGTGTTAGTCAAATAAACACCAAAGACAAAATTCACTTTTAAAGCATTTAAACCAAGAAAAGTTCATAAATACGTTAGCAAAATCTAGATCCTAAATTAAGACATAACAAAAGGATATGAGGAGTAAT
Source organism: Anisodus tanguticus (assembly GCA_034509755.1). Classification (NCBI taxonomy): domain Eukaryota; kingdom Viridiplantae; phylum Streptophyta; class Magnoliopsida; order Solanales; family Solanaceae; genus Anisodus; species Anisodus tanguticus. The sequence goes on along the minus strand of CM067551.1, from coordinate 16,978,340 downwards.
TGAAGCCATTTCCAAGTAAACATTTTATTTACTGATATATGTCATAATTGTATTCCTAAATGCCCGGTTTCAAGCATATTCAGGACTGGCAGGCATCAATACAGGTAGAACCTCCAAAACCAAGAGGTAGCATAAATACCAGGGGCGGATTTAGGGTATCGGGTTGGGTTCCCAGGAACCCACTAACTTTTGCGTGAATCCTGTATTTGTATTGAGAAATTCAATAAATATATAAGAAGTACGAGTTGGAAAAACATATCAGTAATACACAGTAGAGAAATATCTCTTGCTAAAACCTCTTCTTTCCTCTTCACTTCCTATAAGAAACCAAGAAACTGAGAATTAATAATTTATAAAATGGTTAAATTGCGAAATACATTCTTTGCACTAGTATTTCTGCACCAAAAACATCAATCCATCACTCTGAAACACACTTTCTACGTAAACCAAATATTAAAATAGTAACAGCGTAAAGAAATCCAAAAAAAGAAATAGATAGAGGGGAAAGAAAAAATGGAACATATATAGAGAGACTTGAATGAATGGGATCCCCTATACAAGGACCAAACTGTCGTCAATACTTGAAAATCAGTTTAACCCTTGACCACAAGGGTACAATAGACCCTTGTGGTCTGACCCTTTCCGAACCCCGCACACTGCCATTTTTAATTCAAGTCTAAAACATGGTTATGACAGTGAGAAGATCCACCTGCATTTCATTCTTCAGAATGACCAAGAAACACTTGATTTTGTCTCTTCGAAATGTCTCTTTTACTACCCCTCTTTTATGGTGTATATAGAAAGTTTTGACTTGACCCCTAATTGATCATATCGATGCAACACATAATGTGGCTGCCAAATGCAAATGCATTACGGAGAGCAGGGCAATAATTCAAGCATCACAATTAAGATTTCTCATTCAAGGTTCTTATTCCCTTTGTGTATGGTTTAGGAACATGATCTATCATGTATCAACTAAACAGTAAAACAAACATGCCTAATTATAAGCTTACCTTCAACCAGAAATTATCAACTAATAACACAATTTAAACACCTATTCCATCCTTATATTGACTCACAATTTAAACACCTATTCCATCCTTATATTGACTCACAATTTTTTCACCTATTCCATCCTTATATTGACTCACAATTTTTTTTTAAAATAAAAAACTGATACAGACTTTGAAGTACATAATTATTGAGTACCAGGATCTAGTTATTAAGTAACATTCTCAGCACAGTCAAGATCCGATTCATAAACTGTTTCTAAAAACTTGCAAGTTTGATTGTGAACCCAAAAATACTTTAAGAACAATAGCAATACAATCCTCAGGCAAGAGAGAATATAACGAAGAGACCGTTCAGACATATATGGCAACGGAACAAAGAATCCGTGTCTGAATCTACGAATGACATGAATCTATTTCGAGTCAGGATTTGAAGGCTCCGTACGATATCCAGTCCAGATTTGAGATACTTTACGGTGATAAAGGCAGAAGGGAGAAGGTTTCCGTTGGGAGTAATTGTGTGTGTAGTTTGTTATCCTGAAGAGCAGATTTTATTTTTTAGAGACGGCAAATTATGCCTATTTCGAAGCGAGACAAGAGTTCTGTTTTTCATTGTGAAAAGTGTTGGAAATTTGCCTTTGGCGGGAGTTGCGACCGACCAACTTTAACGGCTTAAACACTAGTGTAACGTATGTTGGAGAATCCGGTTCTTCACACATGCATGATCTACTAAGTACGTAGATAACCGTAGGGCCAAGAATCGTCAAATTTCATTGAGTAATGAAAGAGATATTGGTTCACGAAGTAAGGTGTTTGAAGCATGGAAAGTGTGGTATTGTGTGTAATTCTCCCACATCGGTAGAGGAAGAAAGAATTGTTGTGTATATAAGACTCGAAATTGGTTTGGGGTTTGGGACCCCAAGGGGTATCCCATGTGTTTAAAGGAGGGAGGACCTAGATGTGCTTCGGTTCGAGGAAAGACCACACGCGCGCCGCCGCCGCCCGCCCGTCCGGTTTCGGGTTCACGGGTGGCCTTCTGATATTATCTTTTTGGGCCAGAAAACTTTGCCGAAGTACAGTTTGATCCCGAAGTTTCGACGTACGGTTTGAACCGAGAATTCTTTCGAGATGTCTTGTTTGGTCCCGAAGTTTCAAGATGTACGGTTTGGTCCCCGAAGTTTCAAGATGTACAGTTTGGTCCCCGAAGTTCGAATTTCTATGGTCAAAACGAAACGTCAAGCACTCAATTCGGACCATTTATTTTATTTGAATTACTCCTCCTATAATGGCCAAATCCGTTGGTTCTTTCACCATTTATGTTGGTGACTTTACTACCTCCATAATGGCCATTATTTGGCTATTATGGAGGCGCTTTTCAGCCCCTCCCTCACCTATATAAACACACCCTTACACCATTGTTGAGAACTAAAAAAGAACAGAAAAATAACAGTTCATAAAGCTCACGAAAATACACAACGAAAACAGTTTTCTTCCTACAACTTCCAAGCATCATTTCGTGACTCAATATTCTTCACGGTAGCTCTTGAGTTTCCTTTGCTCAAGGGTTCCATTGCTGTTTTATCTTGGGAGACAAATTGTCCAGGACGTATAAAGGATACATACGGGGCAATATTGTCTTAAGGACAGAGTGCCACACTCGACTCAGAAAAACCAGTTTCCATTTTTTCGTTTTCAACAAATTTGTAATTTCAGTTTTGTGGTTATCTTGTAATTTTCAGATTACTAGTTGAACTATTGAAATCTTCATTTATCCTTTCGAATACTTGTAATAGTTAAATACTTCCCGTACTGCTTTATAAAGTACCATAGAGCAAAAACTCCCAATAACTTAAGACAATATTTGTATAGTATTACTATTAGTGTTCGAAAGATGTCGGTCAAAAGTTGTGTGACCAAATCTGGATATGGCAATGGTTTTCTGGTAGAAGAGAGTGATGATGATGAACGTGTTCATGGTGTCACCGCTACCAAGATCGGTGGAAACAAGCGCTCTCGAGAGCTCGAGGATGTCAACCGGGACAAGAGGAGAAGACTGAAGATGTTATTCTATCTTGTAGCAGAAGGCCTATATCTGTCCCAGACAAAAGAACCGAATAATGGTGAGAAGGAAATAGACACTCAGTCTAATGAAGTGACTGAAGTGAGCCAGAATCCGAAATTGGGATAAGTATTTTTCTTACTTGTCAAGAATAAAGAGTAAATGATAAGTATTTTTCTTACTTGTCAAGAATAAAGATTAAATGATGTCTGATTAAAAATGGATTAAAGTAAGGAGGAATATGAAAATAATTTATATTCCTTATGCTTTAACAAATCAGAAATTTAATCTCATCTTCTTTTCCGTTTAAAGATTGGATTTTGTAAATGACTTAAAAAGATCCGTTCTTTTAAGTGTAATTGTTAAAATGTGTAAAGTATGTTCGCACATATGATGGAGAAAGATCCACTAACTGTGCGAAAACCGTTACCACTCTTAAGTAAGCGCCAAGAATTATCTCGGGCACCAATCATAACGGAAGAAGTCTAAAAGTTAATGACGTTGAGCCGTCATACTATTTGCGAAGATCCTTCATAGGATGATATTGGACACTCGGTCATAAAAAGCCTCCAAGGCGACCGGAGTGGGCCAAAATTCCTTTGATATGATGATATTGGACACTCGGTCATATAAAGCCTCGGCGGCGGAGTAGTGCGAATTCATTTCATAGGAAAAGTAATGGACACCTAGTAAGGTGGGCCGAGTTTCCGGTGTCCTAAATGATCCGAAGGCCTAAATAAAGGCAAGAAAGAAATTGGACACTCGATCGCCAAAGCAACTAGAGTGGACCCGAGTATCGAGATCACATATGATCCGGTTACGCCCTAACCACGGGCAAAAGGTTGTTCATGTGAAGCAACGACACCTCTAAAATCAAAGGGGCTGGAGAGGTTGTCCTCAATAGGACTTCAAGGAATGAGATCACTCTAAAAGAGATGATACATGTTCCTAACTTGGTTAAAGGACGTTGTTGGTCAAGCTGGTTAGAGACTAGTCCAATAGGTCTGTGATAACTAAGAATGGTACAGTATGTCTGTAGCCAAATGAATGATATATTTGTAATCCGTGCGTCTATGCCATCATAGATTAAGACACGTTAAATAGCAAGTCATTCAAAAGCTAACGATGTTGAGATTGTTGCCTTCTTCGACATAAACCCTCAAAATAAATATGAGGTAGATGAAGAGGCAAAATCACCTTTCCAAATTCCGTCAAGGGAATAGCGAAAGAAGCATCGCTCCTCTAGAACTTAGTCACACCTACTTGGGTGATTTGAAGTTTATACAAAATAGAGGGGGAGACAAGTACGTTGTGATCTTCATTGATGATGGTACAACGTATGGAATCCTTTGTTTGTTAAAAAGCAAAGATGAAGTTGTTGAAGCGGATAAGCGCTACAAAGCGAAGTTGAATATCAACTAAGCCTACGGATTGAGAAATTCGTAGTGATAGAGGGGAGAATGTGAAGCATCGTTCATTAAACGATCGCTCATTACTCACCTCGCCCTAACGGTGTTAGCCAAGCGCAAACCCGTACGCCTAAATTATGTAGGGCAAGGCGATCCTTACCGCTAATGCGATTCTCAACAGAACTCCGCATAAGGATAAGGATAAGGATAACTCTCCGTGTGAGACATGGAAATGATCTCACATACAAAAGTTGTGATGTGGGATGGCTTGGTAGAAGTTGGACTACCGAGACAGGTCAAGTTCGACCTAAGACTGTAGATTGCATATCCACCGGATCCAAATAACAAGAGTGATGATCGCCTCTTGGCATCAAAGAATGCTGAATTCTTTTAAGATAGCTTTCCTTGGAAAAAAAAGAGGAAAAAGGAGTAATTGCTCAAGGTTAACAAGAACCCACGAGGGCCTGACTGTCCGGAACTAGACGTTCCGTATCTACAGGATTCGAAAGTTGCTGGCTATCCGAAACTTAATATTCCAGATCTGCAGAACTCGGGGATTCTAGATGTTGAACCGAGACGAGAGCAGCAAAGAAGGGGAAAAAGACTTGTTCCGGTCCTTCTAGCTTGTATGGTTAATAATGAACCATGAACAATTAACAAATAATTGTTATCTCCAAAAGCGCTGCTTTGGAAAGAAGCTAAAGAGAGAAATAGATTCCATATATAGAACCATACTCGTGTAATAGTTAATCTTCCTCCGGGAAAAGAACCTTTGGGTTGTAAAAAGTGCTCCCCTGTGAGTAGCTTCACATCCAGGGCCATTGTAATCTTACATGGCATGGGTGTTGAAATAGCCTTCCCAACCGAGAGAGTTGGAAGAAGAGGATCGAAATTGGTTTCTTTGTCGAACTGTTGGGCTTCTTCCGAACTTTCATTTTGGTCCCCGAAATGTTTACATTTTAGTCCGAAAGTCTCGATATAAAACGAAACAATGAATCGACCACGAAACATTGGCTCGAAGTTAGAAAGCCAACGAGTTGGAAAACCAACGGTCTCGAGAGTGAAAATCATATTGAAACAAAGTCTCGATATGAAAGATATGTGTATCACGAGATAACTTCTTAGGAATTGAATTTCTAAGACATCTAACGGATCGGTCAATAGTTGACGAGTCTCGTTGAAGCCACCAATGGATATGAATCATAGAATCGATTGGAATCATGGTGCACCCATAGACAAGAAGTGATATGCACGAGGTCACGTGTAGTTCAATGTATTGTACACACTACAACCGACCTGGTATCGTCCTACAAACATATTAGTTGAACTAAGGTTCATCGATGATCTTAATACATGATCAATAGAAGGCGTTAAGTCGGATATGACGATATACGAATTATTCGCTTATCTACGGATTATTGTATTACGGATGTCCGACGGTTACGGGAGAACACGGTGATGCAAACCGGACATCGGATCCGAAGAACACCAAAGCCACAAGTAAATGTGTATGGTGGTTCTTGGAAAATCCTCTAAGCAAACTTGCATCGACCGATTCATGATGGTATCGGAGTTTATCGCTTTATACAAAGCATGAAAGAAGTTGAGTAACTTCACGACTCATTAGAGGACGTCCCTTATTGGAAGAAACCCGTGCCTTCGGCGGTTATACACCTTTGTGGCTAGCCGATCGGCTTTAGGAAGGACACGGATGACGGCGTCTCGGACATATCCGTCGGGATCCGTCGGAGACATAAGACCGTATGGCGTTGATCATCACGGGTGTCACTTCCTTGTTTACAAACTAAGGGACTACCCGGAGATCAAGCGTTCGCTGTCTAGGGGAATGGGCTTAAAACCCAAAATATACGGACCAATACGGTGGAAACCCAACCTTACGAACCTGGAGATCCCGGTAATTTGGTTCAATGGGAAAACTAAGTTGTAAAGGTTCGGTTGATCGCTTCGGTGGAAGCATGAGCACTTCGGATAGTGATTTCGAAAAGAAACACCAAATCCAAAGTCGTTCCCGCGATAGACGTTAAGTGCTATCCGTAAAGTATGGGTAAAGGTTAAGTTTTCAAAACTCGTAATGATCCTCAACGAGTTGAGGTTAGGTCTTTGGGAAACTTTTAATGATTCCTAACACTTGTGAAGTGGGGTATAGCGGGATACCTTGTAGGAGACCACCTATTTAAGTGCGAGGACGGCCGCCTCAAATTGAACGCACTTAAGAATCCAAGACGTTGTCCATGGCCAAAACGGACAAAACATTATGAAGAAGAGAGTAAGGGAATTTGTTGTGTTGGTACCGTTGTCTTGGCTTACACTAAACACCGACGGTTCAAGACATCACGTTCACCGCGCAGATAAGTAAGTCCGATGGTATTCAACTATGGAAGATTCAAAGCTGAGGCTACCTCTCCTTATGCAACATCGGTCCGCTGAAATATTACTGAAAATGAAAAGACACCATGTGAGTGCGCCAAAATCTCTTTCAAGAGGGGATTGTTGGAAATTTGCCTTTGGCGGGAGTTGCGACCGACCAACTTTAACGGCTTAAACACTAGTGTAACGTATGTTGGAGAATCCGGTTCTTCACACATGCATGATCTACTAAGTACGTAGATAACCGTAGGGCCAAGAATCGTCAAATTTCATTGAGTAATGAAAGAGATATTGGTTCACGAAGTAAGGTGTTTGAAGCATGGAAAGTGTGGTATTGTGTGTAATTCTCCCACATCGGTAGAGGAAGAAAGAATTGTTGTGTATATAAGACTCGAAATTGGTTTGGGGTTTGGGACCCCAAGGGGTATCCCATGTGTTTAAAGGAGGGAGGACCTAGATGTGCTTCGGTTCGAGGAAAGACCACGCGCGCCGCCGCCGCCCGCCCGTCCGGTCCGGTTCCGGTTCCGAGTTCCGGGTTCACGGGTCACGGGCCGTGGGCCGTGGGCGTGGGCCTTCGATATTATCTTTTTGGGCGAGAAAACTTTGCCGAAGTACGGTTTGATCCCGAAGTTTCGGACGTACGGTTTGAACCGAATTCTTTCGATGTCTTGTTTGGTCCCGAAGTTTCAAGATGTACGGTTTGGTCCCCGAAGTTTCAAGATGTACGTTTGGTCCCCGAAGTTCGAGAATTTCTATGGTCAAAACATCAAGCACTCAATTCGGCCATTTATTTTATTTGAATTACTCCTCCTATAATGGCCAAATCCGTTGGTTCTTTCACCATTTATGTTGGTGACTTTACTACCTCCATAATGGCCATTATTTGGCTATTATGGAGGCGATTTTCAGCCCCTCCCTCACCTATATAAACACACCCTTACACCATTGTTGAGAACTAAAAAGAACGAGAAAAATAACAGTTCATAAAGCTCACGAAAATACACAACGAAAACAGTTTTCTTCCTACAACTTCCAAGCATCATTTCGTGACTCAATATTCTTCACGGTAGCTCTTGAGTTTCCTTTGCTCAAGGGTTCCATTCTTTTTTATCTTGGGAGACAAATTGTCCGGGACGTATAAAGGATACATACGGGGCAATATTCTCCCAACAAAAAGTAAGGGTAGAATCTCAAAATAAATAAATGTAGTTACTCATCAGTGAGGGCCACGTATAGATATTAAAAGGGTAAAAATACCTGAAAGCTTAACTGTAATAGGTATTGACCGTGTAACATAGAATGAACATACATTACAAAGCCACCATTGATCTTCTCTTAAAAGAAGAACAATTCAAATAAGCCAAAATTCTGAATTTAGTTTGAATATAATAATACTAAATATCTTGCAGGAAGCTCAACTATACATCTATAACCAATAAAATTATTTTCTGAGTTCAAAAGAACCTTAAGAAAAACTTAATTGCCTACTAATTCTAATAATACTCAAAGTTAATCAGTTACGAACTGCTAAATCCTTTCTTGAGTTGCCGCCTTCAACTCCATTGATATCTTCCGTTATTATACTCCTCATATTTTGAAAAGGATAAGATGAAGGGAAGAGAGATCGGTTCAGCTATCCCACATTCTAAAAGAAAATCAAAATCAACTGAAATACTAATAGAGGGAGAACTTTAAGGATAAAACTTGGTTTGGTTATATTTGACTGACAACTTAATTTCCTCCATAAATGTCCGAAAAGTTTTCTGGAGTCAAAAGGTAGCCGATGGTTTTTTCCAGCAGTGACTGTTCGGATTTTATTGTTAATATGATAAATCAAATAAATGGGAGAACATAGATAAATAGGATTCCTAGTTTTTTGAGAGCGCCACAAGTGACAAATGCTTTCAAATAAACATTAAGTATCATTTATCAATATCAAAGACGAATCTAGACCTTAAGGTATAGGCTATCTTAATCAAACCTGTAGCATGCTTTGAGTTTCACATCTCTCGGTGCACGTTAGCCTTAACCTGCACCAACCATGGGTAGGAGGCCCAAACTTGTAGCTCAGACGGTAGACGAAGCTCATAAAGGTCGGGCAAAGACTTCTAAGCAAAGCAATGAGACTGTAGCAATGGAAGTATCCAATTCTGGGGATGTAACAGTAGTAGTATCAACTATCAAGTATGGTAGGAGTGCAAACCCCTAGTAGATCTCCGACTCCAAGTGAAGCGGTGAAGACGACTTTGACGGACTAGTTGGACATTGTTCACTCCCATAGATAAGGGAGGAGTCAATCTTGGGCGGATGAGGTCGAACAACATGAATCAACTACTGATAAGTTTCTGGATTCGAAGGCATTTATATGGGACAATTTTGACATCAAAAAAATCTCTAATGTTAGAATTAAAATTAGAATATGTTAGTCCAGACACGAAAGGAACACAACAAATCCGGGAAATTGATTGTGATGACATATTACTGAAATTGAGTATTTGATTAGAAGCCAACTTTATGTTCCAATTGGCAGAAATATGGATACTCTGATAGGAGGAATAAAGCCAATTAACCAACTCTTACTGTAGAGACAGAAGCAAAATAACCGGACTCAGAATAAAGTGCTGATAGATCCCCTCCAGTTAAAAATCATCCAGTAATCTTTAATACACCTCTGAATTGAAGACACGTGTACTATAGCATTTTAAAAGGTTTGGATCTCTTCTTCTCCAACCATAATAACTAATACTAGAACTTATTGTCGGATCAACTCAAGAACGTCGGAGCACCGATCACGAATGATCGTCTCGTTCTTCAAATGGTTGCGGGCCTCTATGAAGCGTATAATGGGGCTGGAACTCTTCTTCGCCAAAGCAATCCTATCACACCGTTCTACCAAGTTCCATACTCACCCTAAAACAAGCGGGGTTGGCTAAAAAGGCCACAACCGGAGCACATTCCGCCATGATGGTGGCCACATCTCGAGATACCAATGACTCTCAATTATTCTCTGAAACTATAGTCAAAACCGTAATAACAGTGGTGGCAAAAAGGGTCAAAACCGCAACAACAGTAGCAAAAATCGCAACGGTGGCGGCAGCAACGGTGGCAAGGGTGGTGGCCGAGGTGGCGACAGTGGCGGACGTGGTGGCGCTCAGCAGGTGTCCGGGCCATAGCACCCCGGCGTAGCCTTGGGCCAGTGGGCAGTGGCCGTGGGACTTGCCTTGGGCCAGTGGGCAGTGGCCTATACCGCCCTGCCTTTATCCTACATAAAACTGGGCCAGGCCCAATGGCAGGCAGGCAGCAGCAGCAGACAACCCATGCTAGGCTTCGACAACAATCGGCCTGGAAGCAGCCTAGCCTGCTTGGACCTCGGCCACAACAGGCTTTCGCTGCTGTGAGCCCAACTACCTCCCCGACCCATACGAATATCGAGGTAGCGATGCATACACTTGGGTTAAATCCTTCGAATACAAATTGGTACATGGATATGACTGCTATTTCTCATATGACATCCGTGCAAAGTAATCTCTCGTCTTATTTCAATTTTAGCAAAAATCATGGCATAATTGTTGGTAATGATCATTCAATTCCAATTCGTGGTTATAGTCACACAAATTTGTCTCCCCCAAACCCGACTTTAGCTTTGAAAAATGTCCTTCATGCTCCTCAATTAATTAAAAAATTGGTGTCTGTTCAGAAATTTACAACTGATAACTCGGTTTCTGTTGAATTTGATCCATTTTGAATTTTCTGTGAAGGATTTCTGGATGGGGATACATCTAATGAGATGTGATAGTCGTGGAGAGCTCTATCCCATCACCACTGATAGTCGGGGAGAGCTCTATCCCATCACCACCACCTTCACCATAAAACAAGTCACACCATCAACATTTGCAGCTTTAACATCTTCCTCATGACATGCACGTTTGGGTCATCCGGGAGTGTCTGTTTTTTACTCACTTAAAAATAATAAATTTATTGAGTGTAATAACACTCGTAGTGCTAGTGTTTGTCCTTCTTGTCCGCTTGAGAAATATGTTAAATTACCCTTTGTTGCCTCTAATTCTATTACTATGTTGTCGTTTGATATTATTCATAGTGATCTTTAGACGTCTCCCGTTTTGAGCTCTTTGAGGCACCGTTATTATGTTTTATTATTGGATGATTTACTCTAATTTTTTGTGGACATTTTCATTATCTAAAAAGTCTCAGGTTTATTCCATATTCTTATCATTTAGAGCATACATCCGTACTCAATTTGAACGAAAGGTTAAGAACATTCAATGTGATAATGGGTCATTTAGGGAATTTTGTAAGGTTAATGGTACAGTTCTCATGTCCACATACGTCATCACAAAATGGGAAAGCCGAGAGAAAAAATCCGCACTATTAATAATATTTTCGTACATTACTAGCCCATGCATCATTATCACATTCATTTTGGCATCATGCATTACAAATGACAACTTACCTTCTCAATATACTCCCTAGCAAAGGATTAGCCTACCACTCTCCACTCATAATTCTTTATCAAAAAGACCCTTCGTATTCTCATCTTAGGGTATTTTGGTGTTTATGTTTTCATCTATTCCCCTCCACTACCATAAACAAACTTTAAACTCGTTCTACCACTTGTGTTTTTTTGGGTTACCCATCTAATCATCGTGGTTACAAATGTTATGATTTAACCTCTAATACGATCATCATTAGTCGCCATGTCATTTTCGATGAAACTCAATTTCCATTTGCCAAGTTGCATAGTTCCACGTCCTATTTATATAAATTTTTGGATGATGGGCTGCCACCGTATGTGGTCCACCATTTGGCCCAGACCACACCACGACACATGGACCAACGAACACAGTCAGACCCACTGCCTGCTGGCCCAAATCTATCTAGTCCACAGCTGCTGCCAGCAGGCCCACTGCCTACTAGCCCAAATATTTCCTGCCCGCAGCCTTCTACCAATAGACCCACTGCCTGCTGGCCCAAATGTGTCCCGACCACAACTTTTGCCAGCAGACCCACTTCTTCCTGGCCCAACACATTCCGGCCAACACCCAACCAACCCAGACCCTCGGCCCACACTGTCTTTCCAACCCGAAACTAACACGTCGGGACCTGGGCCAGCCACGACTCCCACCCATATCTAGCCCACTTCAATCTCGGGACCAGTGCCCGTTACTCACAGTCAATGGGGTATTTTTAGACCAAAGTGACAATTTAATCTCAACTCTAATGGTACTAAATCTTCTCTACCACGTAACCCCGTGTCTGCCCTTCGTGACCCGAATTGGAAAATTGCTATGAATAATGAATATAATACTCTTATTGAAAATAATACGTGGGAATTAGTGCCCCATCCACCTAGTGTTAATGTGATTCGTTCTATGTGGATTTTTACTGATAAAGAAAAATCTGATGGTTGTTTTGAGAGGCATAAGGTCCGTCTTGTAGGTGATGGTACAACTCGACAGGTTGGCGTGGATTGTGGAGAGACATTTAGTCCGGTGGTCAAACCGGTAACTATTCATACTGTTATCAGTTTAGCTCTCTCAAAAGCATGACCCATTCATCAACTGGATGTGAAAAATGCGTTCTTACACGGAGAACTTAAGGAAACAGTATACATGCATCAACCCTTCGGTTTGAGGGACCCCGCTTATCCTAATCATGTGTGCTTGCTGAAGAAATCTTTCTATAGTCTAAAACATGCTCATCTGGCCTGGTACAAAAGATTTGCAGATTATGTATCTACTCTTGGGTTTTCTCACAGCAAGTCTGATCATTCTCTATTCATCTACCATCACGGTACTTCTATAACATACATTCTATTATATGTGGATGATATTATATTGATTGTTTCCTCTGATGAACTTCGCAAGTCTATCATATCTCTTCTCAACTCCGAAATTGCTATGAAAGACTTGAGACCATTGAGTTATTTTTTGGGTATAACTATCACTCATCATGCAGATAATCTATTTCTATCTTAGAGGAAGTATGTAGCAGAGATCATTGAACGGGCGGGCATGTCATCATGTAAGTCATCTCCTACTCCGGTTGACACTAAAGCGAAGCTGAGTGGTACTTATAGCACACCATATGAGGATCCCCCTCACTATCATAGTCTTGCGGGGGCTCTTCAATATATCACGTTCACGAGGCCTAATATTACTTATGCAATACAGCAGGTGTGTTTATTCATGCATGATCCGAGGGAAGAACACATGCCCGCTCTCAAACACATTGTGCGCTACATTCAGGGTACTCTTAATCATGGCTTACACTTATATCCTTCATTGGTATCTACTCTCATTTCGTATACAAATGTTGATTGGGGTGGATGTCCAGATATAAGGCATTCGACATCTGGCTATTATGTGTCTTGTTGATAACATGGTCTCTTGGTCGGCTAAATGCCAGGCTACGTTGTCGCGCTCTAGCGCGGAGGCCGAATATCGAGGGGTCGCCAATGTGGTGTCTAAGTCGTGTTGGGTGCAAAACCTCCTCTTAGAGCTTCATTTTTCCTATTCGAAAAGCTACAATGGTCTACTGCGATAATGTTAATGCGATATATCTCTTGGGGAATCCTTGTACAACATTAGCGCACTAAACATATCGTGATGAATATTAACTTTGTTCGCGAAAAAGTTGCTCGTGAACAAGTACGTGTCTTGTATGTCCCGTCACGTTATCAGATTGCTAACATCTTTACTAAGGGTTTTCCCTTGGTTTTGTTTGAGGATTTTCTGGACAGTCTCAGCGTACGCCAACCGCCCTCTACGACTGCGGATATATTATTTTGATATAATTAGTGATTTTGTATATATTTAATTATTGTAACAATCTTTTGTATTAGTTGGATGTAGGGCTGGCCAGTGGGCCGGGTCGGCCCGATCCCGGCCCGACACCGCCCCGGTCCCGCCTCGAACCCGAGTAGTTAAAAAACAAATCGGTATCGGGACTCGAACCGGGTCGGGACAATGTCTCATCCCGACCTATCCCAGACCGCCCCAGTCCCTCCTGTCCCGACCCGATCCTGATCCCGCCCCGGTCCCGACCCGATTCCGCCCGAAACTCCCCCTTTTGCAAAAATAACCGTTGCACCAACGACCATTTTATATTTTGGCAGTTGTACAACGGCCATTTTTGGCCTCCCCCCCTCTCCCAACCCCCCTACCCCCTTAATATTTCTTTTTAACCCATAAATTATTATATTTACACTTTAACCCAATTTTCCAACTATAAATACCTCATTTTCTCTTCATCTTTCTCACAAATCTTCCTACAATCTCTCTAATCTCTCAATCTATCTCTCTACAAGTCTACATTGTCTACTAAATATTCAATTTTATTTATTCATTTAGGAATTGGGAGTGTAGTTGGCAACTAGCTTGAGGATCTTTCATCGAGCAAAGTTTCAATTTTCAACCTCTCGATTACACGTCGACGTTACGTCGGCGTTTGATACATTCGTTCCTTCATTAAATTATTATTGTCTGTTTATTTTATTTAGCGCACTTAATTTCATTTACTTTAATTATTTATTAGTATAATTATAAATTTATAATGGAAGGATTTAAACGTATGCTTACGAGTAGGGGTCAAACTTCTTCTAGTAGGGCAACAAGGGCAAGGGTACTTCTTCTAGTCATCCTATTGCTACACAAGATGATTTTGTTGATACTGAATATTTTCCTACAATACCATTAGATTTAGACGAGGAGCTATTTTCTGGAACTCAAGAAGACTTTAATTTAGACGATAATCTAGATGATACACCCACTAATGTTGATGACAACACACCCACTAGTGCACCTTCAACTGAAATGCCTCTTATTCCCCCTAGTATGAGACGAGGTCCAGCAAAACGACCATTAAAATCATATGCATGGATATTTTTTGATAGGGACGTAGAGAATCAAGTAGCTAGATGTAAAATTTATAAAGATGTTTTAAAATTTAAAACTGGAAAAGGTCACTGTGGGACGGGGGGTTTAATGAGACACATAGTAAGGGCTCATCCAGCTAGGTATGCCCAATACGAGGCCTCAAAACTGGGTGCGCAAACGCCCGCTCCATCGGGACAAGGTTCACATACTGATACTGTTCCGGACCAAGTACATGGTCAAATTAACCCTATGACGGGGGAAGTTGTAGGCCCTGAATACAATAACTATAGAGATAGGGAAGAAATAGCAAAATTAGCTGTTGTGGAGGGTTTGCCCTTTTCATTTCCTTCATCTCCCGATTTTATTCATTACATTAGAGATTTGTATGATCCTGTTTTTAACGGTTTTCCTAGATCAACTGTTAAGAGTAAGGGTGGCTAGTGGGCCGGGACGGCCCGAGCCCGCCCCGACCCGACCCCGCTCAAAAAAAAAATGGGAGCGGGACTCGAACTCGGGATGGGACAATATCTCATCCCGCTAGACCCGAGCCCTCCCCGACCCCGCCCCGACCCCGTCCCGAGCCCGACCCCGACCCCTCCCTTTGTCTCCCCTTTGCAAATATGGCCGTTGCACCAACGACTATTTTAGATTTTGGCCGTTGGCCAACGACCATTTTAGGCCTTCCCCCTCCCCCTACCCCTTAATATTTATTTTTAACCCATAAGTTATTATATTTACACTTTAACCCAATTTTCCAACTATAAATAACACATTTTCTCTTCATCTTTGTCACAAATCTTCCTACAATCTCTCTAATCTCTCAATATATCTCTCTACAAGTCTACATTGTTTACTAAATATTCAATTTTATTTATTCATTTGGAAATTGGAAGTGAAGCTGGCAACTAGCTTGAGGATCTTCCATCGAGCAAAGTTTCAATTTTCAACCTCTCGATTACACGTCGACGTTACGCGTTTGTACATTCGTTCCTTCATTAAATTATTATTGTCTGTTTATTTTATTTAGCGCACTTAATTTTATTATCTTTAATTATTTATTATCATAATTAAAATGGAAGGATTAAGAGGTATGTTTAAGGGTAAGGGTAAGGGTGCTTCTTCTAGTAGGGGCGGCAACCAGGGCAAGGGTACTTCTTCTAGTCATCTTATTCCTACACAGGATGATTTTGTTGATACTCAACATTTTCCTACAATACCATTAGATTTAGACGAGGAACTATTTTCTGGAACTCAAGAAGACTTTAATTTAGACGATGATCTAGATGATACACCCACTAATGTTGATGACAACACACCCACTAGTGCACCTTCAACTGAAATACCTCCTATTCCCCCTAGTATGAGACGAGGTCCAGCAAAACGACCATTAAAATCAGATGCATGGACATTTTTTGATAGGGACGTAGAGAATCAAGTAGCTATATGTAAAATTTGTAAAAATATTTTAAAATTTAAAACTGGAAAAGGTCACGGTGGGACGGGGGGTTTAATTAGACACGTAGTAAGTGCTCATCCAGCTAGGTATGCCCAATACTAGGTTTCAAAACCGGGTGCGCAAACGCTCGCTCCATCGGGACACGGTTCACATACTGATACTGTCCCGGACCAAGTACAGGGTCAAATTAATCCTATGACGGGGGGAATTGTAGGCTCTAAATACAATAAACATAGAGATAGGGAAGCAATATCAAAATTAGTTGTGGAGGGTTTGCCTTTTTCATTTCCTTCATCTCCGGTTTTATTCATTACATTAGAGATATATATAATCCTGTTTTTAACGGTTTTCCTAGATCAACTGTTAAGAGAGATGTATTTAAATTCGCGCATGAATATCAACAATATTTACGTTATTCATTATATCATTTTAATGGCAAAGTATCTATCACATCTGATATAGGTCGTAGTACTAACGGCCATGATTATTTAAATGCAACTTGTCATTGGATAGATTATAAATGGTCTATGCAAAAACGTATTTTAGCATATAAATATATAGATGATAGGCACACTGGTACTTTTATTGCAGATAATATTTATCAAGTGTGCCATTATTACGGAATAACCGATAAAATTATGACTATTACATTAGATGCTTCTTCTAACAATTATGCAATTACAATTTTAAAAAATAGTTTAACTCCATCTTTTCCAGATCATTTTCATATAAAATGCGTGTGCCATATATATAACTTAATTGTAAAGGATGGTCTATCACTTTTTGAAGACATTCTTAGTAAAATACAATTTGCTATAAACTTTATTTTTAAAAGTAATAAAGTACAACGTAGAAAAGAATATAAAAAAACTTATCACGATTGTGGACTATCTTATAGAAAAATTCCACAAGAAGTATCCACTAGGTGGAATTCTTTATACGAGCAACTACTTGTTGCTTATGACTATAAAAAACCTATAACTTTATTTTAAAACTCTCATAATAAAAATCCAGCTGATATGATTTTAGATAGTGATTGGGTAAAAATTTCCGAACTTATTGTATTTTTAGAGAATTTTTTTCAAGCAACAAAAGATTTTTTCGGTATATATTATCCTACTATTTCAACTATGTTGTTTTATATAACTCTAATATTTTTATTACTTAGTGAATATATGGAAAACCAGCTTATAAGGCAGCTATTAAAAAAATGTTTGTCAAAATAAAAAAATATTTTATCCCTATTCCCACTATTTATATTATTGGTTCTGTTTTAAATCCTACTATTAAAATAGACGGTACTAAATCACTAATTGAAACTATTTACGATTGTATAGAAGTACTACCACCTCCAAGTCCCAAAAATCTAAATCACCCACCACCTATTGAACAAACTAAAGAAGAAGTGTTGTCTAGCGTAGAACACCAATGCCAAAAAAATATATAGATTTTATCAACAAGAAAATGCTAGTAACTTACCGGCTTCCATACCATCTTCTTCATCTTCAACACAACCTCACAAAAGACATGTTGTTTCTGCGGCTAGTATTGAAAGCCTTAAAAATATAATGTGCGGTCGTACCTCTACTACTAACCAAATTAGCGAGTTGGATATTTTTGTTTTGCAGGGTTTTGTACCGTACCAAGAAGTTATCAATGAAGATGGACATGAAGACTTGTCGAAATCTTTTGGAGGGGAATGAGAAGACCTTTCCGACACTTTCATTGATGGCCCGAGATGTTTTGAACATTCAAGCGTCATCAAGCTGCGTCCGAAAGCGCTTTTTTGCGGCGAGATATCAAATAGGAGACCACAGACACTCATTAGCCGGAGACAAACTTGGAAATTGCAAAGATTATTCGAGAGATTGGATACGAGCAGAGCGGAGAAGGTGCGATCAACCGGAAATCAACGAAGAAGAAGACGAAAACTACAACGAAATCTTATCCGAAGGTGGTGGAAGCGACGTAGATCAATTTGACCAACAAATACAAATTCCAACCGAAGAACCACAGGAAATCATCAAGCAATTAGAACAGGTTTTTTTGAGAATGTAATTTTTTTAATTGCAATTTTATTATGTAATTTGCAACTTTTGGACAACACCACAAAGTTGCAATTTAGATTTTACTTTTTAGACAATTGTATTTGTATTACAAAAAAATCATATGTCTATTAAATAATATAAGAGGTACAAAAACAGCCTTGGGATGTTTTTATTACACTATCTTGTCTTGTTTATTGAGTTTTTTTTATACATATGTTATTTAAAAAAAAAAAAAAAAAAAGAAACCCGCCGGACCCCGCCCCGACCCCGACCCTGCCCCGACCCGATTCCGACGGGATCGGGATCGGGACGGGATGGAGCAAGTCCCGCTAGACCTGACCCCGACCCAGCCAGGCCCGCCCCGCCAAACCTGAGCCCGGCCCACTGGCCAGGCCTAGTTAAGAGAGATGCATTTAAATTTGCACATGAATATCTGTCGCGCCCTATTTTGACCTGCTGTCAAAGCGGAGCACAACGTGTCTAGTGATTCCTGGGTATTATTAAGGAGTTGCCACCTAATTATTTTTACGGAGAATTAGGACACCTAAATATTAAATAATGCTGCAATGTAACTCCAATTTTAAGGTCTGCGAAACTAATGAGATTCTAGATAAGGGTTTTTTATTCTCCTAAAGGGAAGGGGTTAGGCATCCTTTAAGATCCGCTAACTTGCGGTTATCCGGTCAAACTCAGGTTAATTATGTATTTAAGAAAAAATGCATGCTTAAAAATATAAACTAAAAATGATGTTGCAAGTATTTAGTAAAAGGATGCATTTTGTACAAGTATGCATTTGTATGGTTTTTAAAGAAAAATACATGTAAAGTTGAAAAAGTATGCATTTGGGACAATTAATAGCAAGGAGAAAAAAAAATGAATAATGCCAAAGAAGTAATTTTTGGAAATCATTTTGAGTTGTACAATTAATAAAATGAACAGAAGATGATCAAAGTTTGTTTTGAAAATTTTAAATATGCATGACGAGCCTAAAAATAAATAAACTAGCGGAGGGTTTCTAAGTTTGAATTAACCGAGCCTACAAGTAAATAAGCTAGCGACGGGTTTCCAATCTTAGACTATCCTATGAATTAATTCTAAGTCTACCTATTCTAAGCATTTCAATAATTACATAAGTGCAATAAATAATATTACAGCACAGAGCGAGATGAAGCTGAATTAAAGAAAGTAAAAACAACAAAATAAATAATCTCCGAGGAGTATCTCCCTTGGTTGACTTTGTCCTTGCAAGCTGTCAAGAACAAACAGTTAGAAGCAGTTAAATATAAATAACTTCGGATCCGGATCCAAAACAATGAATGTTTTGATCACGGAGAGCTCAGACTTAAATTTGGAAAAAAGATCATTCCAATCACGTCGTGGCTGCAAAGATATAACTCATCGGTCATTTTAATTGCCTCGCCTACTAAACATGTTGATCTCTCGGGTGAAATAAGAAGAAAAGATTTAAGTCTCATCCTTGCCCTGAAGTTATATTTTCCGTCTTTACAACTGTGGAGGCCTCAAAATCGACGGATATTTTTCATCGGCCAATGTAGTATCATGTTCAAATCAGTCAATTATACCAAAGCAGCAAGCCTAAACCGAGAGGCATTTTCCGAAGGGACGCGACCTCAAATCCAATTCCATCGGCCTAAGTGTAGTATTTGTTCAAATCAGTAAAATAATACCAAAACAGTAAAATCGAAATCGAGAGGCATTTTCCGAAAGGACGCGGCCTCAAATTCAATTTAATTGGCCTAAATGTAGTATTTGTTCAAATCAGTAAAATAATACCAAAACAGTAAAACCAAAATATTGCAGTTGTACAAAGCAGTTTTAAACTAAGCTGTTTTCAGCCGAGAAAAACAGCAGCAATTGGGTTTTGAAAAAAATAACGCAAAGTGGGCTTGAAACACGAAGCGGTGGACTTGAAAAAAGAGCGAGTGGGTTGTCCAAAGCAGCCTTAAAGCATCTATTTTTCAGCTAAGAAAACAGCAGCAATTTGGGCTAAAATACAGCAGTGATAAGAAATCAAATATGCTCAAAATGTAGCAGTAAAATATTTCCGAAAAGAAGTGTAAATGGTCAAGATTGCAGCAGTTATGCGCGGCAAACGCAGCATCAGAATAATGGCTCAAAAGTGTAGTAATCATCCCAAGTATTGCAAGCAATGGCGGTCTCGAGAATCAAGCAGCCAAAAGGAACAAACCCATAACGAGAACTATTTAAAGATGGCATGTATCCAGAATCTCAAGGTGCAACAGGATACCACAACCACTGGTAGCACAGCAAAGACATAAAGGGAAAGGTAAACTTAAAAACTAATCACACTAAACCTCAAATTTGAAAGATAAGAAGACAAAGAGGGCTACCACCATTCATTTCGATGCCGCAACAAGATTCAAAAGGCTTCTTGAACCTTAGGCATGGCAGCTATCGAAGAAGGCTAAACCCAACCTGAAGCTTGTCTTCGCTTTCAACCAGCATAACAAGATAAATATAAAACCTAACATATATATTCTGAAAGTCTCAAACAAAGACAGGAACAAGACATGAGATAGAAGGACGGGAAACACAGACTTGTCATTCAAACTTGTAGAACAATGAGTGATTTCAAACATAAAGGATTCATATAACATGAAATACAAACCCTTCCAGTCAGATACATACTCAGCCATATAGAGGCGTTGATATTCATGGAATATTCAAAGTATACATGATATGCTTGGGAATATACAACCTAGATATTCATCTGGGGTATACCTAGATGTCTATACTTTGTATACACTAAAACATGCCACTACATGATCATGATTGAGTTGAACATAAGAGGCGAATAAGCAATATCATAAATGAAACCAGCTAGTTCAGACAGGTACGAAATACTAGCATAGGCCTTATTTAACAATTTAACATACATGGCATGTGCAAGATAGCTTAGGAGAACTTTACATGCTAATGTGGAGAAATTTTGACACTTAAGCAAGTAAGGCAAGTATATAGTCAATTTGATAAACATGCAGACCTAGAAATAAAAAGGTAACTAAACATACATGGCGTTTGATATGTAGAATCACATAAGCTGGACTAAGCATTTATAGTCACATTCATGCTATGCATTAGGTGTGATGACACTAAGGTAGGTAGGATAAGTATGTGGTAAGTTATATAGACATGTGAGGCAAACATGAATGACCAAACAAACACTTAAGGACACCATTTAGATATGCAGCTCTATTTTGGCTAACTAAATTATGTAGTTATGATCATGTTATACATTTGGACGTAGACATTTCATAATAGGACGCAACATGATTAGGATTGTTACAAAGTACATTACAAGTCAAAACAACTAACACATAATAGCTAATAAAGAACTACCATTTATGAACCAGTTAAGAGAACATGATCCAGATAGCAATGTTTCACATTTTCAGCCCATATCTAATCAAATAGAGATCCAGAATGCCTAAAGCTCCAAATTTACAATCTTAAAATCAAATGCACAGGTTCACAGAAGGCTAGCAAAGGTTTAAAGTTAACCTACGCTATATCACACATTAATCACAAAGTCACATGTAAACAGATTAACAAACATATGTCTGGGTCCCTAAAGAACTAAAATTGAGTCACTTCTTAGCATGTGATATTAGGCACACAAAGAACTTCGCATTCAGCCTTTAATTATCTCAGATTATGGCCTTAAAAGTAAAAAAAAAAAGACATCAGGTTGCTCCTTTACATCACAATTTTCATTAAGAAAATCCTACAATATCACACAACACATAAGGATAGATATAAATCCAACACAACATGTCTAAAGCACAAATAATCAACTAAACAAGCAAACATCATATGGTATTCAACTAATCAACATCACAATCCCTTCAAATAGGTATTAAACAACCTCTTCAGCATAATACATTGAACATAGACCTAAACAATAACTTTATAAATTAGAAATACTTAGATCATCTAAAACAGGCTAGCCAAATATCACACTTAGGCATTAACTAGTCTGCAACATGAATAATCAGTACATAGTTAGCACCAGAACATGAAAAATACAGAAAATAAATTGAGAGGAATTTATGTTTTACTGATCTTCTCCGGGCAGCGAACCGAGGCGTGTTTCGAATCGTCGACCCGCTCAGAGAAGTTTGTTTATGCGATTGAAAAAGAACAAAATATTTGTGGCTTTGCCGAGCCGGAACCGAGAGTAAAAAAGAAAGGGATTTTGAGAATCGAAAGCTGTTCAAGGAGAGGGTTTTTTTTCTGCCTATCTTTGCCTCTGAACAAGCCTAAGAAATGGTGAATTTTTTAGTTCGACTTTTGAAGAACCGAGAGTTTTCGTCCAAAAAAAAGCCTCCCCTTCAACAACCCACAAAGGGTTCTATTTATAGCCCCAATCGAGACCCTAATGGCTAAGATTTGAAAATTGAATTCAAAGTAAAAGGCTGAAAAATGTGACGATTTTTTTGTCGAAAACCGAGATGATAAAGAAGAGGTAGGGGTTTGTGTTCTTATCCATCGAGTTCTTGAAGGTGTTCTAGAGGCCCACCACATCATGCATGTTTTGCTGGTCGATTTGACTCGGACGAGCTATTCAAAGCTCTGGGTTTGCAGAAAAAGGGGAAAAGGGGACTGGGGTGATGCGAGGGCTCGCTCGTGGAAGGGACATGGTGGCAGTGGTATGTGAGGGGCGATTATCCGGCGGGGTTTGGAGAAAGGGCCGCCGAATTTTTTGGGGCATCGTTTGGTTCTGGTTTTCGTTTGGTTTTGGGGACGATTTGGTTGAAGATGGGATTTAGGGGTTTTAGTTGGGTTTTGGGCCGGTTCGGTTGGGGGAGACTTGGGCTGGTGGGTGTTGGGATGGAATGGGCGATGGGTTAATGGGAGTGGATATTAGGCCACGGTCTTGGGCCGACGATTTTGGGAGATAATGGAAATAAAGGGGAATGGGTTTGTTGGTCGAGTGGGCCTGGGTCTTGGGCCGAAAAATAGGTGGAGTTGAATTGTTTTGGGTTGAGTAGAAATTATTTTGGGTTGGGGAAATAAAATGGGTTATGGGTTTAAAAATATAAAAGGGATTTAAAAATAAAAAAAACATTGAAGAAAAAATGTAAATTATTAAAAATAAGATTTAACGATGTGATAATAATAAAACACAATATTTGCGAGATGTTTAATGCTTGATAAAAAGTGGAATGCGATGCAATTTTGCGAAAATAACATAACATAGAATATTAGGGGAATTATGATTACGACTTAAAAAAATGGTTGTAGAAAATATGAATAATAATAATGAGAATAATAATATATATGTATATATATAAAAAATATTTTTGAGGTGTCAAAAATATTTAAAATTGCAAATAAATCGAAAAAGATGGGACAAAATTGGGTGTCAACAATATCAATAGTATTTACGTTATTCATTATATTATTTTTCTGGCAAAGTATCTATCACGTCTAATATAGGCCGTAGTATTAACATCCATGATTATTTAATGGTAACTTTTCATTAGATAGATTATAAATGGTCTATGCAAAAACATATCTTAGCGTATAAATATATAGATGATAGGCACACTGGTACTTTTATTGCAGAAAATATTTATCAAGTGTGCGATTATTACGGAATAACTGATAAAATTATGACTATTACATTAGATAACGCTTCTTCTAACAATTACACTATTACAATTTTAAAAAATAGTTTAACTCCATCTTTTCCAGATCATTTTCATATAAAATGCGTGTGCCATATATATAACTTAATTGTAAAGGGTGGTCTATATTCTTAATAAAATACAATTTGCTATAAACTTTATTTTTAAAATAATAGAATACAACGAAGAAAAGAATATAAAAAAACTTGTCACGATTGCCAACTACTTTATAGAAAAATTCCAGAAGAAGTATCCACTAGGTGGAATTCTTTATACGAGCAACTACTTGTTGCTTATGACTATAGAAAACCTATAACTTTATTTTTTAACTCTCATAATCAAAATTCAGCTGATATGGTTGTAGATAGCGATTGGGTAAAAATTTCCGAACTTATTGTATTTTTAGAGAAATTTTTTCAAGCAACAAAAGAAATTTTCGGTATATATTATCCTACTATTTCAGCTTTGTTGTTTTTTATAGCTCTAATATTTTTATTACTTAGTGAATATATGGAAAAACCAGCTTGTATGGCAGCTATTAAAAAAATGTTTATCAAAATAAAAAAATATTTTATTCATATTCCCACTATTTATATTATTGGTGCTGTATTAAATCCGACTATTAAAATAGACGGTACTAAATCACTTATTGAAACTATTTACGATTGTATAGAAGTACTACCACCTCCAAGTCCCAAAAATCCAAATCACCCACCACCTATTGAACAAACTAAAGAAGATTGTTGTTTAGCATAGAAGACCAATGCAAAAAAGTATATAGGTTTTACCAACAAGAAAGTGCTAGTAACCTACCAACTTCCATACCATCTTCTTCATCTTCAACACAACCTCACAAAAGGCATGCTGTCTCTGCGGCTAGTATTGAAAACCTCATAAATAGAATGTGCGGCCGTACCGCTACTAACCAAATTAGCGAGTTTGATATTTTTATTTTGCGGGATTTTGTACCGTACCAAGCAGTTCTCAATGAAGAAGACTTGCTGAAATACTGGAGGGGGAATGAGAAGACATTTCCGATACTTTCAATGATGGCTCGAGATGTTTTGAACATTCAAGCGTCATCAACTGCGTCTGAAAGCGCTTTTTCTGCCGGCAGATATCAAATAGGAGACCACAGACACTCATTAGCCGGAGACAGCTTGGAAATTGTAGTATTATTCAGAGATTGGATACGAGTGGAGCGGAGAAGGTGCGGTCAACCGGAGATCAACGAAGAAGAAGACGAAAACTACAACGAAATCTTTTCCGAAGGTGGTGGAAGCGACGTGAATTAATTTGACCAACAAATACCAATCCCAACCGAAGAATCACATGAAATTATCAAGAAACTAGAATAGATTTTTTTCAGAATGTAATTTTTTTAATTGGAATTTTATTATGTAATTTGCAACTTTGTTGCAACTTTTGGACACCACCACAAAGTTGCAATTTTGACAATTGTATTTGTATTACAAAAAAATCATATGTCTATTAAATAATATGAAAGGCACAAAAACAATCCTGAGATGTTTTTATTACACTATCTTGTCTTGTTTAATTATTGAGTTTTTTTTATACATATGTTATTAAAAAAGAAGAAGGAAAAACCGCCCGATCCCGATCCCGCCCCGCCCCGATTCCGACGGGATCTGGATCGGGACGGGACTTCGGCAAATCCCGCCAAACCCGATCCCCCCGACCCGCTAGCCTCGATCCCCCCCCTTCACCCGTCCCGCCCCAATACGACCCCGCCAAACCCGGCCCGCCAGTCCCGAGCCCGATCCACTGGCCAGCTTTAGTTGGATGTATATTTATTTTTCATAATTATAATCTAGAATGACTATTGTATATTATGTATATAAGCTAATTAATTAATGAAATGAGATTATTTTCTCTCGGGTGTATTGAGTTTTAGTGTTCCACGTAGTTTTGAAGAAAAGAAAGGGAAAGAGGGGCTTCAATTTTTCTTTCCTTCCCCCTCTTTTCCCAAACAAAAGTGAAAATGTGAAGTTTCCGTTTCTTCTCAAAGCTTCCATAGCAAGAAATTCGTGCCAATGGGGTCAGCAAGTCCGAAACACACATGCCTCAAGCTGGAACATATATTCGTGAAAGGCACATGGTTCTCTTCTCACTTTGACCTTTTCATCACGGACGGTCTTCAATCTTGGACTTGCAATGGTATTTTCCCCTCTTCTTGAAATTTAAACTCAAAAATTTTGTGTGTGTAATTTTTGGGGCTTTGTGTAGCTTCGGAGGAAGAGGTTGAAGAGAGAGCATCTCAGTGGGATCAACCCGTTTCGGAGTATATTGATTTGGGTGAGAAGTATTTAGGATTTCAACAACCCGGTTCTATTTATGGGTTTGATGATGCTGGCTCTGGCCATAAAAGGGTTAGCTTTTCTTTAAACTTAGTTTATTGCACATTCATTTATTTGATTATTTCCTAAAGTGATAACAGAAAGGCACCTTAAAGATGAGATTTTAGCTTAATCATTAATCATGTAACACTCCGTGCGCTTTGACTTGTTGCATTATAATTTGAGATTTTAGCTTAATCATCACTAACTCTTATAGTTTGAGTAACAACAACAATAACAACATGCCTAAAGTGATAATCTATGCGTTGAGTAATCTTGAAAGAACAGAAAGGCACCCTACAGATGAGATTTTAGCTTTAATCATGTGATGCGCCGTGCGCTTTGACTTGTTGATGAAATTCCATATTGCCGTGTAATTTTAAGTCATGACTAACTCTTATAGTTTGAGTATTTTGAGTATACATATCATTTCTATGTTATTTGAGCATATAATAGGAATAGTTGGTTCAGACTTGTGTTTTTGATTCATGAGTTGCTCAATTTGATTTGAGACTTTGCAGTAGCATTATAAGATACAAGTTAGGAGTAATTCTAGGCTGTTCAGTTAGTCGCTCATTAAACACCCATCATAGGACTATATTACTTGAACGCAATTAGCGATGGCAATGGGGCGTGGTGGTGTGATTTTGAGCCTATGCGAGGTGGGGCGGGCCAACACGATAACGAGGGCGGTGCGGTTGTGGGCAGCACATTTTATATAGAACATCCATTCCGGTTGACTCTAAAATCTAAATCTACATAGATGAGTTGAGTTTTCCTATTCTAGATAGATCTGATCCAAATTCAAACCCAGTTCATTTGTGTTCATAACAAAGCTAAAGAGTTGAATGACCTTTATAACTAGATTGCCCAAACTGCACTATTTGTATGACTCTTAAGTTTTCCCTGTCTTTATGGAGATGTATTCCCTGTGACATTTTAATATAGCATTTCTTTCTAGGGGAGGGCGTATATCGGTTCATATCGGTTTTGTATCCGAAAAATATGAACCGAATAAAAATGGTTTTTTTAAAAAAAAACCGAATCCAACTTTAAAAAAAAACCCCGATATGTTCAGTTTATATCGCCGAATGTATCGGATTATATCGGTTTTTTCTAGGGGTGGCCAATGGGTCGGGGCGGGAGATTTTTTTGTTTTCTAAAAACAATTGAATTTACAACACTGAAATTGACATTCACACCTACATTATCACGAAATTTCGAGGTTGAAATTTATTGTGTATTGTGAGATGTTTACTAAAGAAAAGGAAAAATTAGAAATCGTTTTGGGTGAAAACACAAATTGATTGGGAAAACGGATGTTTTCGTAAAAATTGGTGGCGCCAAACCGCCTTGCGGCAGTTTGCCCGGCCCCGTCTCGAAAAAATACGCAAAATAAAAAAAGATCGGGTAAAACGGATATCCGAGCGTAGAGTTATGACCATTTAAAGTTTCACCAATTTACAACAACTTTCTCTCCCTACATTTTATGTCAATGCTTCCGTGATATGTTAATCAAGTTCATGCCGCATTCGACTTCCATAAAAGCTTCATAGATTGACTTCAATTGCTATGATTCAAGAGATAGTAGTAGTCTAAAATAAAAAATAAGATTAATTACAAATTTGCCCCGGTTTTTCGGTTCGGTTCATCCCCAAAATTAAAGAACCAAACCGAATCATTTAATCCTGATTCGGTTCTTTAAAAAATTGATTTTTTTTAAAAAACCGAACCGAAGCGGTTCGGTTCGGTTTTTTCGGTTCTCCGGATTTTTTGCCCACCCCTATTTCTTTCAGTCATGTGAATCTTTTTCGTTACTTTGATAAATAGTGCTCCTCATTTGAGTTTTTTATTCCACAGTTCATTGAGTGACTGATAAGTTGCTAATATTTTAGTATTGAATTGCTATAAAAATAAGAGTGTGTTTATATTAAAAGGTTTTAACTTGTATACAATGATAGTGTAGAATTTTTATCAGAGTAGGTGATTATCTTTGCAGGTTAGTTACTATTTTTATTGAGTTATAGAAAACTTTTATAACTAGACAATTTCTTACGAAATATTACAATTTATTAGCAACATTATTAAGATAACAAACAAGAGCAATAAACTATTAGCATTTATAGGAGAAAGCAATCTGGAAACCGACAACAATTAAAGATCAATCCCATTAAAATAGGGATAACAATTAATCATCCATAAATCCTCCATTATTTCCAATATCTTTTGTATTTTGAGGTATTCCTAAAGATGGGCAAAAATAAAGGGAAACATACCAAGAGGATAACTTCTATATAAAAGATAGTAATAAATAGGCATCCGTAAAAAGAGGAAGCTATCTTTTCTATAGAAGTTATCCTCTTGGTATGTTTCCATTTATTTTTGCCCATTTTTAGGAATACCCAAAAATAAGCAAAAGATATTGGAAAGAATGGGAGGATTTATGGATGATTAGTTATCCCTATTTTAATGGGTTTGAGCTTTAATTGCTGCCGGTTTTCTGATTGCTTTATGCTATAACTGCAAATAGTTTATTGCTATTATTTGTTATCTTGATAATGTAAATTGTACTATTTCATAAGAAACAGGTCTAGTTATAAAAGTTTCCCTAATTAATGATAAGGATCCCAACTGATTGCTTATTTAGTGGCAGAGTACCGTTTTGAATGGTAGTACTTTTATATGTAGGTTTCTTAAAACTGCTATATATGATATAAAAACTGCTATATCCGTAGCATTTCAAAAGATATACTAGTATTGTATATAACTCTTAATAGTTGCTAGGGTAAGAATTTCATGCATGGAAGATTGTGGACTAATCCTTTTGAATTTTTAAACGGGGCGGTTGCGGAGTATGCAGGGTGGGTTGAGTCTTTGTGGGTTTAGGTTGAACCCACCCCACGACCGCCCTACACCGCACCATTGTCCTCTCTAAATGCAGTAGCACAAGAGGGTGCAATCAGCTTGGACCCTTGGCTAAGAATGTGATTTTAAGCATATGAAATAACTGTTTAGATTGCCCTTCGTTTTTCTTAAAGTCTGTTGTTTTTCTCCACAGCTTCATAGTCTAGTACATCTTTGCTTTTAATTGCTTAATGAGTGTCTTAAGGAGCAAAAAGTTTATCTAAGGTGAAGTCGATGTAATAGACTTCTTTATGGTATTATTGCAAGTTTGAAAAGCTATGATGTGCTTTCCATGTATTCCATTATTTTTCTTTGATCTTTGTAGCTCTCATGGACATTTGAGAAAGAAGGCACAAAGCTGGAATGGCGGTGGAAATGCCAACCATCTCCTAATAGCAAAAAAACTACAGCTGATATCTTGGACTTCCTCATGGATGCAAATATTAGACTGAGTGTAAGGATCCTGATGGTTGTGCTGTCTCTTACTTAAAGTTACAATTTACTCCCCACACTTTGTCGGTTTACATAAACTTTTATTAATATGTCGTCTTGAAAACTACTCGCTGATAATCAGATGAACCTAAGTGATTAGGACCTTTTATGCATAACATGCATTACAGCCAGAGTTAATGTTTTGGCCATGAATGACAGAGAATCTGTTTTTAGGAATGTTAGCGGAGGATGTAATACTTCAGTATCTGTGCCTACAGTTCCCTTTCATGCTCTATATGGATTGGTGGTCTGGCAATAGTTGGTTGCACTGTTGCTGCTATGATTGGTTTCCTCAGATCTGCCTCTCATTTGAGCATGGTGCCATTTCTATCTTGGGAGCACCGAAAGTGGAATCATCTTGTTCTGAAGCTTCTAGATGATAGATCACCAACAATGTGACATGTGAATATACTTGGAATTTTGTTGTGTCATTCTAAGTGGACATTATGGTGTGTTCGGTATGAAGGAAAATGTTTTTTTGGAAAATGTTTTCTAGGAAAATAAGTGGGTTTCTTACTTATTTTCTTGTGTTCGGTACATAGCAAAAAATATTATCCTAAAAGCATTTGTATACAATCTAGACAAATATTACGGGAGGTGGGGGTGGTGGGGATGAGGGCTAGGGTGGGGATGAAGATGAGGTGTGTTGGAGGGTGAGGAAGACACAATCAATGTGTGATGTCACTTGTGGAATCTGTTTTCACTACCTCCAGCATGAAAGTCATTTTCCTCATTTTTAAGGAATTTGTTTTCCTAGAGAAAATATTTTCCAAAAATGTTGACCAACCAAACATAGGAAAATTGGAAAATTTCCTCCATACCGAATACCCTATGTTGCAAATGTTTTTCCATCTCAATATGCCTAGACGTTTCAAAAAAGCTCGTGAATCTGTCCCATGCGAGACTTCTTTCAGGAGAACTTAAATTCATCCTTAATATGAATATTTGTATATAAAGAAAAGAATGTGAAGACATTCCTGTTGTGGGTGGTGTCGGCCCTTCTCTCCCTAATTGATTTTTCCTTATTTTTCTTCCCAGTGCAAGGAAAAAGTAGTATATACAGAGTGAATATTCAAGTTACTGCAACTGCTTTGAGCCTGTCTTTTTACGTATCATATTTAACATGGTAAATAGAAATGTCTTCTCTCATCTTGATTTTCTGATATCTCAGCTTTAGAAAATGTTGTCACTTCTTCCTTCCAACTAAACAGCAATCTAGATGGTTCTGCAGTTTGGTATGCTTTCACAGTTTCATATTTGATTGAAATTGGATGAGGTTGTCGATCAATTCACTTTGAGATACCGTCTTTGGAAGATATTAATTATCTGTTTGTTTCATTTGAAGATCTATGTACATTGTTCTGCAGTGTGAAAACTCGCACGGGTTTATTTGATTCAAATTCTCACGAGTTTATTTGATATAAATAGGATGAGGTTGTCAGTAAAACTCAGTCATTTGAGAGGCTGAGAGTGGAGGCAGAAAAATGTTTAACACAAAGCGAGAAACTCAGCAAAGATAAGGAAGAATTTGAATCTGCAATATATGCAAAGGTGCTGTTTTCAGACCAAGCACTAAGCTCTGTTTATTATTTCACGAGATTGTTTGGATTTGTTATGATTTTGCTCTTTCGTTTTACCTTTTATGTATTCCAAGCTCTTTCCGAACACCCCAAAAAGTTCCTCCATGACTGGTAATGACTGTGTTCTGTTTACTTCCAGTTCCTTGGAGTCCTGAATTCAAAGAAGAAACAACTCAGAGAACTTCGTGATAAGCTCTCGAAACAAGGAACCACTGTTCAAGAGCCAGAAGAAGAGGATGCACAATCTACAGACAGAACTGAGACCTTTGATGAGGGAAGTGATGAGGAAAAAAGTGGGGAAGAAGTGGAGAAGGAAGATGTTGGAACTTCTTCATCACAAAAGGATGATGTTGGCACTTCAAAAGATGTTCCAGCTAGAAGGGGTCGTGGTCGGGGCCGAAAGAGAAAGTAAATATCTTTCTAGCTGCTTTTTCTTGTATTTTTACTTTTACACTGTTGAACTTGTGAATATTTCAAATTTGGCATTTGTCTAATATTATCTCGACACCTCCTTGTTTCCCAAGGTGTTGGCACTAAGTTTTGCATATAGTTCAAGTCTGAGAGCTTTATTAGGCAAATTTATCTGCACTTTGGAGAATATCTGAGGCACTGAGCAACGAGAACCTATGAGTCAACTGATTGCTGTACTTCATGAGCAAAGATGATACTGCAAGCCAGGAAATTTTAATGTCATTCTCACTTCGGTTATCTAAGATGTGATACCTTTATGGATTAATTGGAGTGAAAGCCATTTTAAGGCTGCTGTTTAAACCATATCCGGCATTTGCAATTTTTTTACGAAAAAACCACAACTTAAGAAAGCTGTCAGAGAGCAGCTGCTTCTTCTTTACTTCTTTGTGCAAACAAGAGATTTAAGGAACATATATTTCTTATTCTCTTCTTGCTTCTTCCTTTCCAATGTCTTGGGATTTGGAAATGCAACTAGTAAACTTTAATAAAAACGCTAGTTTGAGTTATATAGTTCAAATTTCAGGACACTTAAACTTTACAATCAAATGTCCTGAAGTTTAAATTTCAGGACACCAAACTTTACAATTCAAACTTGAGGACAGTATGTCCTGAAATTTAATACTCAATTGTTTCCACTTTTGGGACAATTGTTTCTCATGACTTAATTAGAAAAATTTAATACTCAATTAAGTGTAAACATGTAACCGTGTTTAACGGATATCTAACGCCTTTCCCTAGGTCAAGTGAACATCATAAATTCATACTACACAACTTAAGTTAGCTCACTAGTAGTAGTTCAAAAGGATATCTCCAAAATTATTCGATTATTTCAAAAGTAAAAAAATCAAATAGGTGATAACTGATATAGCATGCGTAGTGATAATATTAGGTGGTAACTTCACTAAATAATACTTTCTTCGTCCCAAAAAGATTGTCTTACTTTACTTATTAGTTTGTGACAAAAAAATTGACACATTTTATATTTAAAAATAATTTAACTTTATGAGATATTTACAGAAATACAAATATCTAAGACTTGATTTGAACTACACATTTTAAAAAAAAGGATGCACATGTATAATCTACCTTTTATATCAGGTCAAATTACATGAGGTGAAATTGTAATTAAGTCAAACCCATAAATAATTTACACTACTAATTAGCTAAGAATCCAATAAATACAGGTACATCTAAAAACTGTGAAAAGTAACATTTGACGACAACATTTGCTGATATAAAACATAAGATCCAAGAAACCTTGTTTTATTCAAAACAAAATATAGCCGTTACACAAAAGATCCTCCAACGGCTATCTTTCTCCTTAATTCCCCCTCCTTCAATCTTTCTCTTTATAGTCCTTTAGATTGTCCATTGACATTTTCAATCACTGCAATTTCTCTCTCTTTCACTCTTGTTATTTCCAAATTCTTTTCCTTTTCTTGATTTTTCTGCATATCTCTCTAAAAAAACATTCAAAATGAATGATCTAATGACAAAATCTTTCACAAGCTACGTCGATTTAAAGAAAGCAGCCATGAAAGACATCGAAGCTGGACCCGATTTGGAAATGGGTATGACCCAAATGGATCAAAACCTCACTGCATTCCTCGAAGAAGCAGAGAAAGTGAAACTGGAAATGAATTCAATCAAAGACATTCTTCGTCGTTTACAAGACACAAACGAAGAAAGCAAGTCCTTACACAAACCCGAAGCTCTTAAGTCAATGCGAAATCGCATAAATTCCGATATTTTAGCTGTGTTGAAAAAGGCAAGAGCTATTAGGTCTCAGTTAGAAGAGATGGACCGGTCTAATGCAATAAACCGGCGGCTTTCTGGGTGTAAAGAAGGGACACCGGTTGATAGGACTCGATCGGCGGTGACTAATGGGCTTAGGAAAAAGCTTAAGGAATTAATGATGGATTTTCAGGGATTAAGGCAAAGGATGATGACTGAGTATAAAGAAACTGTTGGGAGAAGGTATTTTACTGTTACTGGTGAGCACCCTGATGAAGAAGTTATTGAGAAGATTATTTCTAGTGGAAATGGTCAAGGTGGTGAAGAATTTCTTTCTAGAGCTATTCAGGTAATGCCTAAACAAAACAAAGCTAAAAATTGTGTCTTTTTCCCCCTATTTTTCTTTCTGCAATTCAATAGTGGTGGTTTGATTTGAAGTATTTTATTTCAAGATTAATGGGAATAATTGAATTTTTGGAGTGTTACTATAGTAAAAATTGATAGGGAGGATTCATATAGTCGACTATCGAAATTTCTCTCTGTTGAACAATAGTTTTTTGTTGAACTGTTTCATGGTGGCTTGTACAAATTTGTTGATCTATGTCAAAGAACCCAAATTATTGAATTTTGAGTGTTACTAGTCCAAATTCATAGTCGATTTGGAGTGTTACAGTGAGGATTCAATGTAGTTTACCCCTCACATTAAACTTTGAACTGTTACTAGTCCAAATTGAAAGCAAAGTATTTTATTCCAAGATTTATGGGGTTACCAAATGTAGGGCGTTTTACAGTTTGTTGACTTATGTCAAAGAATTCATATGGAGTGTTACTAGTCCAAATCAATAGTGAGGATATTATTGTGTATTCATATACCCGACCCTAAATTATTGAACTTTGAATCGTTACTAGTCTAAGTTGATAGTGAGGATTCTTGTATAGTCAACCAAACTAAATTGGAATTGAAGCATAGTTGTTACTCCATTATTTATTGACTAACAAACTTTTTTGGGTGGGTTGCAGGAGCATGGGAAGGGGAAGGTGTTGGAAACAGTGGTGGAGATACAGGACCGTCACGATGCGGCGAAGGAAATAGAAAGGAGCTTGCTGGAGCTGCACCAGATATTCTTGGACATGGCTGTGATGGTTGAGGCACAAGGAGAGAAAATGGATGACATTGAGCACCATGTGGTGAATGCAGCTCAATATGTTAGTGATGGACACAAGAACCTCAAGACTGCACAAAAATACCAGAAGAGCAGCAGGAAATGTATGTGCATTGGAATTATACTTCTCCTGATTCTGATCCTGCTTGTCATCATCCCAATTGCCACCAGTTTCAGTCATTCTTGAAGCACCCCATGGCAGATAGAGAAACTACTGAGCTTGCTTTCATTCTTTATATTCATTTTAGCAGTTAAGTTGATCACTCTCGTGAGAATATGTTGCTATAGCTATCTGTCCTTAGTCCTGAAGTGAGTATAGATTTGTTGTTGCTGAATTAGTGTAGTGTGCTATATTTGTTACAAGAGGGGAGGGACAATATTTTAGGCAATTTGGGCTGCCAATCTAAAGTTATCCGACCACATTTATCAGCCCGTCCAAATAAAACGCAAACCAGGAAGCTAATTGTTCTTAGTCTAGGACATCCTGAGAAGGGATTAATGCTGCACAATTCTATTGCCTTAATTTGTAAATGCATATCGCCAAAAGACTGATCCATCCAAAGACCAGAGTACTTTTGGAATTTTTCTGTGGCGTGATGTGTGCCTAGGCTATGATGTTTTGAGGGAGATCGATTAATCGTTCTATTAAGCCAGATTGACATAA
Organism: Anisodus tanguticus; assembly: GCA_034509755.1. Lineage (NCBI taxonomy): Eukaryota > Viridiplantae > Streptophyta > Magnoliopsida > Solanales > Solanaceae > Anisodus > Anisodus tanguticus. The sequence goes on along the minus strand of CM067551.1, from coordinate 16,943,038 downwards.
AAAAAACTACTCCAAAACTTTTTATGGTTTTTGGTAGGTGAGATTCCATTTGATTTGCAAACTGGTCCGTCCATGCACATCTTTTTATACACCAAGAAGGTTTTTAAAGGCTCTTGTGCAACGAATTAAGTTGCTTTTGTCTACCCTGCTAGCATTGTGATCTTTCAAAAGGGGAACTAGTTATTTAATTCTGCATTGTCATCATATGTACTAATAAAACCTGTTGAATTAGCTAACTAGCTTAGAGATAAATATGTTTACCAATGGCAATAATATGCAGGTAATAATTAATCTTCAGATTTCCATTAAATAAAAACATATCTTGGGAGACTGTTTCATCGCTTAATATTTGACACAAGACCGGTGGAAACAAGCGCTCTCGAGAGCCTCGAGGATGTCAACTGGGACAAGAGGAGAAGACTGAAGATGTTATTCTATCTTTAGTAGAAGGCCTATATCCGTCCCGGATAAAGGATCCGAATAATGGTGAGAAGGAAATGGACACTCCGATGAAGTGACCGAAGTGAGCCGTAATCCGAAATTGGGATAAGTATTTTTCTTACTTGTCAAGAATAAGGATTAAATGATAAGTATTTTTCTTACTTGTCAAGAATAAAGATTAAATTATGTCCGATTAAAAATGGATTAAAGTAAGGAGGAATATGAAAATAATTTATATTCCTTATGCTTTAACAAATCGAAGTTTAATCTCATCTTCTTTTCCGTTTAAAGATTGGATTTTGTAAACGACTTAATAAGATCCGTTCTTTTAAGTGTAATTACTAAAGTGTGTAAAGTATGTTCGCACATACGAGGGAGTAAGATCCACCGACCGTGCGAAAACCGTTGTTACCACTCTTAAGTAAGCGCCAAGAATTATCCGGGCACCAATCATAACGGAAGAAGTCTAAAAGTTAATGACGTTGAGCCTGTCATATTATTTGGCGAAGATCCTTCATAGGATGATATTGGACACTCGATCATACAAAGCCTCTGGCTGAATCAAGTGGGGCCAAAATTCTTTTGATATGATGATATTGGACACTCGGTCATATAAAGCTCGGGCGACCGGAGTGGTGCGAATTCATTTCATAGGAAAAGTAATGGACACCTAGTAAGGTGGGCCGAGTTTCTAGGTCTTAATGATCCGAAGGCCTAAAGAAAGGCAGTAGAAGAAATTGGACACTCGCCCCGCCAAAGCAACCGGAGTGGGCAGTATCTGGATCATATATGATCCGGTTACGCCTAACCACGGGTAAGAGGTTGTTCATGTGAAGCAACACCACCTCTAAAGTAGAAGGGGTTGGAGAGGTTGTCCTCAATAGGACTTGAGGGGAATGAGATCACTCTAAGATGATGTGATACATATCCCTAACTTGGTTTAAGGGACGCTGTTGGTCAAGTTGGTTTGAGAATAGTCCAACAGGTCTGTAATAACTAAGAATGGTACAAGATGTATGTACGTAGCCAAATGAATGATATATTTGTAATCCGTGCATCTAGGCCATCATAGATTAAGACACGTTAAATAGCAAGTCATTCAAAAGCTAACGATGTTGAGATTGTTGCCTTCTGACGACATAAACCCTCAAAATAAATGTGAGGTAGATGAAGAGGCAAAATCACCTTTCCAAATTCCGTCAAGGGAATAGCGAAAGAAGCACCGCTCCTCTAGAACTTAGTCACACCTACTTGGGTGATTTGAAGTTTATACAAAATAGAGGGGGAGACAAGTACGTTGTGATCTTCATTGATGATGGTACAACGTATGGAATCCTTTGTTTATTGAAAAGCAAAGATGAAGTTGTTGAAGCCTACAAAGCGAAGTTGAAAATCAACTAAGCCTACGGATTGAGAAATTCGTAGTGATAGAGGAGAATGTGAAGCATCGTTCATTAAACGAATGTTCATTTTCACCCTCGCCTAACGGTGTTAAGCGCAAGCGCTACGTACGCCCAAATTATGGGGCACGTCGATCCTTACCGCTAATGCGATTCTCAATAGAACTCCGCATAAGGATAAGGGTAACCCTCCGTGTGATACATGGAAAGGATCTCACATACAAATGTTGTGATGTGGGGTGGTTTCATACCTAAGACTCGTAGATTGCATATTCACCGGATCTCGCAATAACGTAGTGTTCATCGCCTCTTCGCGTCAAAGAATCTTTGAATTCTTTGGAGATAACTTTCCTTGAAAAAGGAAAAAGGAGTAATTGCTCAAGGTTAACAAGAAACCGCGAGGGCTCGATCGTCCGGAACTAGACGTTCCGTATCTTCATGACTCGAAAGTTGCTTGTCATCAGGAACTTAATATTCCGATCCGAGAACTCGGGATTCTAGATGTTGAACCAAGACGGAGCAAAAGGGGACAAAGACTTGTTCCAAATTCCTTCTAGCTTGTATGGTTGAGAACGAACCATGGACAATTAACAAATAATTGTTATCTCCAAAAGCACCGCTTTGGAAAGAAGCTAAAGAGAGAAATAGATTCCATATATAGAACCATACGTGTGTAATAGTTGATCTTCCTCCAGAAAAGAACCTTTGGGTTGTAAAAAGTGCTCCCCGTGAGTAGCTTCACATCCAGGGCCATTGTAATCTTACATGGCATGGGTGTTGAAACTTCCCAACCTTGAGGAGAGTTGGAAGAAGAGGATCGAATTGGTTTCTTTGAAACTGTTGGGCTTCTTCTCCGAACTTTCATTTTGGTCCCCGAAATGTTTACATTTTAGTCCCGAAAGTCTCGGATAAAACAGAAACAATGAATCGACCACGAAACATTGGCTCGAAGTTAGAAAGCCAACAGTTGGAAAACCAACTATCGAGAGTGAAAATCATATTGAAACAAAGTCTCGATATGAAAGATATGTGTATCACGAGATGACTTCTTAGGAATTGAATTTCTAAGACATCTAACGGACGGTCAATAGTTGACGATCTCGTTGAAGCCACCAATGGATATGAATCATAGAATCGATTGGAATCATGGTGCACCCATAGACAAGGAGTGATATGCACGGGTCACGTGTAGTTCAATGTATTGTACACACTACAACCGACCGGTATCGTCCTACAAACATATTAGTTGAACTAAGGTTCACCGATGATCTTAATACATGATCAATAGAAGGCGTTAAGTCGGATATGACGATATCCGAATTATTCGCTTATCTACGGATTATTGTATTCTGATGGATGTTCTGGGAGAACACGATGATGCAACTGGACATCGAATCGGTCGAAGAACACCAAAGCCACAAGTAAATGTGTATGGTGGTTCTTGGAAAATCCTCTAAGCAAACTTGCATCGACCGATTCATGATGGTATCGGAGTTTATCGCTTTATACAAAGCATGAAAGAAGTTGAGTAACTTCACGACTCATTAGAGGACGTCCCTTATTGGGAGAAACCCGTGCCTTGAGATTCTACACTTGTGGCTAGCCTGGTCGGCTTTAGGAAGGACACGGATGACGGCATCTGGACATATCTGTCGTCGGATCTGTCGGAGACATAAGACCGTATGGCGGTTGATCATCACGGGTGTCACTTCCTTGTTTACAAAATAAGGGACTACCCGGAGATCAAGTGTTCTCGCCTGTCTAGGGGAATGGGCTTAAAACCCAAAATATACGGACCAATACGGTGGAAACCCAACCTTACGAATGGAGATCCCGTAATTTGGTTCAATGGGAAAACTAAGTTGTAAAGGTTCGATTGATCGCTTCGTCGAAACATGAGCACTTCGGATAGTGATTTACGAAAAGAAACACCAAATCCAAAGCCGTTCCCGCGATGACGTTAAGTGCTATCTGCGAAGTATGGGTAAAGGTTAAGTTTTCAAAACCCGTAATGATCCTCAACCAGTTGAGGTTAGGTCTTTGGGAAACTTTTAATGGTTCCTAACACTTGTGAAAGGGTATAGCAGATACCTTGTAGGAGACCACCTATTTAAGTGCGAGGACGGCCGCCTCAAATTGAACGCACTTAAGAATCCAAGACGTTGTCATTACGAAGAAGAGAGTAAGGGAATTTGTTGTGTTGGTACCGTTGTCTTGGCTTACACTAAACACCTGACGGTTCAAGACATCACGTTCACGCGCACTTGCAAGTAAGTCCGATGGTATTCAACTATGGAAGGTTCAAAGCCGAGGCTACCTCTCCTTACGCAACATCGGTCCGCCGAAATATTCATTGGAAATGAAAAGACACCATGTGAGTGCGCCAAAATCTCTTTCAAGAGGGGATTGTTGGAAATTTGCCTTTGGCGGGAGTTGCGACCGACCAACTTTAACGGCTTAAACACTAGTGTACCGTATGTTGGAGAATCCGTTCTTCACACATGCATGATCTACTAAGTACGTAGATAACCGTAGGCCAAGAATCGTCAAATTTCATTGAGAAATGAAAGAGATATTGGTTCACGAAGTAAGGTGTTTGAAGCATGGAAAGTGTGGTATTGTGTGTAATTCTCCCACATCGGTAAGAGGAAGAAAGAATTGTTGTGTATATAAGATTCGAAATTGGTTTGGGGTTTGGGACCCCAAGGGGTATCCCATGTGTTGAAAGGAGGGAGGTAGTATGAGTTGGTCTTTTTGACTCAATATTTCGATTCTATTAAAGTTGTCAAAGGTTCAAGGAAATTGATATTGAATGTAATCGAATGAAAGAACTTGTATTTCACTATCTCAGAAGTACACGCCTTTATACAATTATTAGAGGTTCTATCAAAGGTAAGTAAATATCCTATACATCTCACGTATTCAAGGAAATTGATGTTGTTGAATGTAATCGAATGAAAGAACTTCTATTTCACTATCTCAGAAGTACATGTCTTTATACAATTACTAAAGGTTCTATCAAAGGTAAGTAAATATCCTACCCATCTCTCCTATGATATAGCTAGCTATATAAGATTCAAAAATGAAAGAACTTGTATTTCACTATTTCAGAAGTACATGTCTTTATACAATTACTAGAGAGGTCTCTCCTATGATTTAGCTAGCTATATAAGGTTAGAGAATATCCTTACAATAACCTATAATATTCGGTAACACTCCCCTTCAAGCTGGAGCATAGATATTGATCATGCCTAGCTTGTTACACAAATAATTAACTCGAGCTCTATTCAACGCTTTTGTGAACAAATCAGTAAGTTGTTCTCTTGTCTTCACGTAGTCAGTAGAAATCAAGTTTTCTTGAATCTTCTCACAAATAAAATGACAGTCAACCTCGATATGTTTAGTTCTTTCATGATACACCGGATTTGAGGCAATATAAAGAGCAGCTTGATTATCACACCAGAGTTTTGATGGAGTAGGATGCTCTAACCCAATTTCAGTTAAAAGATGATGTATCCACATAATCTCACACGTAGACAGCGACATGGCTATGTACTCAGATTCTGCACTTGATTGAGATACAACACTTTGCTTCTTACTCCTCAATGATACTAGGTTCCCTCCAACAAAGACACAATATCCTGTAGTAGATCTCCGATCAACTTTTGATCCAGTATAGTCTGCATCTGCAAAACACTCAACACGAGTATGGCCATGATTGCTATATAATATGCCAAGTCCGGGAGCTCCTTTTAAGTAACATAGAATCTGTTCCAAAGCTTCCCGATGCTTGACCGTAGGTGTGGACATAAACTGGCTAACAACACTTACTGCAAAAGCAATATCCGGACGAGTCACAGTAAGGTAGTTTAACTTTCCAACTAACATTCTATATATCTTTGGATCATCAAAAGGATTGCCATCGTCTTTCATAAGATGCATATTGGGAATCATCAGAGTACTACAAGGTTTGGAAACCAACTTTTCAGTGTCTGCAAACAGGTCAACAATATACTTTCTTTGAGACAGAAAAATTCCTTTGTTGCTTCTATTTACTTCTACTCCCAAAAAATATTTCAACTGGCCTAAGTCCTTTGTATGAAACCTAGTATGTAGGAAAAACTTAAGAGAAAAGATTTCCCATAATCACTTCCTGTGATGACAATGTCATCAACATTTACAACAAGGAGAATAATGCCAATTGTTGATAGCCGATGGAAGACCGAGTGATCACATTTGCTCATTTTTAGCCCAAAATCCTGAACTACCTCATTGAACTTGCCAAACTAAGCCCGTGGACTCTGTTTCAAGCCATACAATGACTTCTTCAAATGACAGACTTTTCCATACCCTACCTAAGGGACAAAACCAGGCAGTTGATCCATATACACTTCCTCCTAAAGATCACCATGAAGGAACGCATTCTTGATATCCAACTGATGTAAAGGCCAATTCTCGAAAGCAGTTAAAGAAATGAACAAGCGAATAGAGGTGAATTTGGCAACCGGAGAGAAAGTGTTTGAATAATCGACCCCATAAGACTGAGCATATCCTTTAGCCACAAGTCTGACCTTAAGCCTTGCTATAGAACCATTTGGATTAACTTTAATTGTGAAGACGCACTTACATCCCACTGGTTTCTTTCCTTTGGACAAATCCACCAAATCTCATGTGTGATTTTCCTCTAAGAAATGTATTTCATCAAGCATTGCATCAGACCATCCAGGTTCATTATTTTGGGTACAGAGATAGAGTCTAGAGAAGCAATCAAAGATCTAGACATAGAGGATAAGCGATCACAGGAAACAAAATTAGCAATGGAATATGTGGACTTGAAAGTACGTGTACCTTTGCGAAGAGAAATATATTTTCTGAAGGATCAGGTTGAGGAGGATATGATGGCAACAGAACTGGTGTAGGACATGTATCATTGGCCTCTTTCCTTCTCGAGTAAACTTGAACAATCGGCAGTCTTTCTAGCTCAGATGACACGGGTGTTGAAGGCACAATAGACGATTGGTGCTCAACAGAAGATCTAGGACACAGAGAAACAACATCATCTTATTGTTCTGTTGAAGCACAAGTAACCTGATAGACTAACCACTCATCTTTCTCCCCATGACTCGTAGAAATGGGAGATGCATAAAAGAATGGTGTAGTCTAAAAAAATACCACATCCGTTGACACCAGATATTTTCCAAGTTTAGTAAAATAACATTGATACCCCTTTTGGAGGCGAGAATAGCCTAGATAAACACACTTCAATGTCTTGGGGTCCAACTTGACAACAGATGGGCGTACATCTTGAACATAACAAGTGCTGCCAAACACCTTATGTTCCACAGGAAATAGTGAGTTGTTTGAAAAAAAATAATACTATAAGGCACATTACTAGCAAGTACAATAGATGACATGCGATTAATCAAAAAACAAACCGTAGAGACTGTATCTGCCCAAAACTGTTTAGGAACCTTCATTTGGAACAAAAGTGCTCGAGCTGTCTAAAGTAGATGCCTATTCTTCCTTTCAGCAACTCCAATTTGAGAGGATGTATCAACACATGAAGACTGATTGAGAATACCGTGTTGTCTCATATACGACTGGAATGACATACATTCTTTAGCATTGTTACTCCTTAGAATACACACAAAAGCATTGAATTGAGTTTCGACTTCACACAAAAGGCACAAAAGTGAGTAAACACTTCCGAGCGACTCTTCATAAAATAAATCTAAGTCATTCGAGAGAAATCATCCACAAAAGTGATAAAATACTTATATCCAATTTTGGAGACGACAAGACATGGTCTCCAAACATCAGAGTGAACCAACTCAAAAGCCGACTCAGCCCGCTTATTAACCCTTGGACTTAATGAGCTACGATGATGTTTTGCAAGTCGACATGACTCACATTCTAAAATATTCTGGAACTGAGGACAGAGCTTCTTTAACAGAGGTAGAGAAGGATGTCTCAATCGACAGTGTGCTTCAAATGGAGACACAACACTAGAACATGCAACAAATCGAGACTCTCATTCATTAAGGATGTAGAGATCGCCAAATACATGACCTTTACCAATAATCTGATTCGTCTTAAGATCACGAAACAAACAATGACCAGAGAAGAAAGAAATATAACTATTAAGGTCTCTGGTAACTTTGCTAACAAAAATCAAATTAAAAGCTAATTTTGGTAGACTTAATACATTGACAGGGTAATAGAGGAAGTTGGTTTAACAGTCCCGAATCCAACAATGTTACAAGTTGATCCATCAGCTACAGTAACTGAAGAGGGTTTTTTGTTAGTGGAAGCTAGTAAAAATATTAGGATTGCATGTCCTGTGATTTGGGGCACCAGAATCAATTACCCATTTATTTGAAGAGGTGATAAGACATGTTTTATCTACTCTGCAAAGGCATTAACTGAAGTGGATTCCTTTAGTGATTTCCGATATTGAGAGAATTTAGCAAACTCCTTCGCCGAAACCAAAATCATTTTATCAAATAATGATTTAGCAGCAGCAACTTTAGACCTTTGAGTTCTACAGTCAGGATTTTCCAAAGTAGTGGATTGAACCCAAAATAAATTGAAGCAACAAAATATCATAAACAATGGAATACTCCAATAATTGTGAGACCCAAAAATAACAACTAAGAATTTGACACCAATAAAGGTATCCCAGTAAAGTATAATACCCAAACTAAATTCAGTAGAGATCAACCCAATGAATCAGACCAGATAATATTATGAATTAGGAACCAAAAACACCAAAAAATCAGAGAACCAATACCAGAAATTAGGAAAAAAATACGGAACAAATCAGAGAACTACTAATATGAAAGAAAAAGAGATGGTCTGGCCAAAATAATCCAAATCCACTGGAGTTTGTATCTGAATTTCGAAATCCCTGAAAGAAATAATTGTCGCGCCCGATTTTTTACCTTGCTCGAGGTTAAAGCGGAGCACGGCGTGTTCGGTGATTCCTGGGTAAAGAATTGAGGAGTCGCCACCTAATTATTTTTTATGGTGAATTAGGACACCTAAATATTTAAACTAAATGCTGCAATGTAACTCCAATTTTAAGGTCTGCGAAACTAGCGAGATTCTAGGTAAGGGTTCTTCATTATCCTAAAGGGAAGGGGTTAGGCATCCTTTAAGATCCGCTAACTTGCGGTTATCCGGTCAAACTCAAGTTATTTATTGTGCTGAAAAATGCATGTTTAAAAGATATGAAGTTTTAAGGAAAGAATATTGCAAATAATTTATTTAAAAGATACATTTTTTGCCAAATTGCATGGCTATATAAAAAAAATAAATATAAAATGAGTTTGTTAGCAAAGTATGTATTGCATAACATAACTTATAAAATATATAGGGGATAAATAATAATAAAAAAAAAAATGCATTTGTGAAACATGACTTATAAGATGCATATAGAATAAAAGTACATACATATGTGAATTGGTTTTGATGAAAAGTATACATTATATTATGCCCATAAAGTATGCATTTAGTATATATGTGAAGTTGATTTTGGAATACATGAAAGCATGCATTTGTAAAGCATTATTTATGAAAAGTACATGCAGAGTTGAGAAAGTATGCATTTCATAAAACACTATACATAACAAATAGATATAAAGTTCATTCGTTTACAAAAAATATGTATTAGGTGATAATAAAAGTGAATTTTTACGAAAATCTTTCAATGTTGCAAATCGGATAAAATGCAAACCTTATTTTTTAGGATTAAAGAAAGTGAGTGATAAATAGCCAAATTATTTTGAAAGATATTAGAGCATGCATAACGAACCTAAAAATAGAGCAAAGTAACTAGAGGCTAAGTTTGGAACATACAAGACGGCCCTAAACAAATAAAGCTAGCGATGGTTTCCAATTCAAATGAGCCTAAGAAATAAACTAACGGGAGTTAGACTATCCTATTCATTCATCTATTCGCGGCCTAATTATTCTAAGCATTCTAATGACGATACATAATTAAATAATTATTACAACCCAACTAATAATGAAAGACAAAATTAGACAATAAATAGAAGTGGCGGCTAGGATGGATGACAATATCATCGGCACCCTATTTGTTTTGAAGTTCCGAGAGCGGGGAATGCAATGAGCATAGATGTAGTTCTTCATTTTGGACGAAGTCATGATGAGTCTCATAACGAAACTCTTCGTTACTCCCGACGCATTTCATGTAAGTAAAGGAAAAGAAAAGGATTAGTAGACGGAACGAAAATATAAACTCATGAATATTCCTAATATATATATACACGAAATATACAACATTAAATATACATGGGAATGAATACTCATGGTCATATATTTTACATATCCTTAAGACATTATTTTTTTTTTCAGATTTTGGCACATTAAAGTAGCCGAAGAAAGAATGTGTGTTAACACAACCGGTTCTACATTTAAACAAGAATAAAAGAGGCAAGGAAGACCAATGTATAAATTATGTAAACATACATGATAAATTCCATTGAACTCATCTTAATCTTGAAAACACGACATTCATAATCTTAAACCAAAAGCACATACTATTATATTAAACATGGATAATATACTCCTTTTAGAATTGCACATATTAATCTAGAATATAACAATGTATATGTCGTCATTTTAATCAATTAAAGTATGCTCATTGTTTGATTTAAAGGCAGCGACCAAACTACAACCTACAATAATTTTGAATATCAACAAATCGCTAAGTGTCCTAAGAATATTTAATCAAGTCATAGCTCTTTCAAACACGTATTAATCTTACATTATCCGTATTGCCCTTAATAATGAACCCAAAATGCCTTGCTAAAGCTAATGACAATAATTAGTTAACCAACACATCGAATAATATCATCTATCACATATCAACTCCAAAATCAGAAATATCCCAACGACATATATACAATTATGTAAGCAAAACGTCTCATTATCATATTAATTAATCAAGACTACATTACTTAGCAAAATATCATATTAAATCAAGCATAAACACACAATCAAATAAGCTTAAAGAAATATAGAAGAATTGGAACGAGTCTAACATTTTTCGGGTAGCGAACCGAGGCGTGTTTCGAATCGTCGACCCGCTCGGAGAAGTTGGAATTCAGATTTTTGAGGTTTCAGAATTCTGATACTGATTTTGGAATGCTGCTTTTCTGAATTTTGGAATTCGATTTTCTGATTTTTGGAACGAAACAGAACTGGTTTCGGTTCATACCCGACCCGGAATGCGACCCGACCCGACCCGGAAATCCGACCCGAAACAGAAAAAAAAGGATTCTCGGATTGAGAAATTAGGAACTAAAACAGAGAGTATTTTCGGACTGATTTCTTGACTATTTTTGAAAAATTTCGAACTCTTTTTTATTTCGATTTGACCTTCAAAGACAGATCCTTCTTTCTTTTCCTCCTCCTCTTTTTTGAAGAACAAGGGGGGGTATTTATAGATGGGTTTCCCCCCAACGTTCACCTCGTCGAAGTGAGTTTGAAATTTGAATTAAAGGTAAAGATTTCTGAATTTTGGAAGCGGATTTTTGGGGTATGGGTATGGTGAAGTGATGGGAGGGGTGTGGTGGTGTCAGGGTTTGGTGGCAGGGAGTTGGTGGTGGCAGGGGCATGGGGAGGCGACGTGGGGGTAGGGGTGTAGGGTGGCGGCGGTTGAAGGGTTTTTAGGTTTAGGTTTTCTTTTATTTTTTTGGGTTTTGTTTTGGTTTAAAGGGGTAAAGGGGAATGGGAATTGGGCCGGTCGGGTTGGGTTTTTTGGGTGTGATGGTGGCCGGTTGGGCCTAGGGGTTAAAAGGGGAAGGGAATTGGGCCGCGAGTTTTGGGTGTGGGTTGTGGGAATTGGGGGGAAATAAAGGGTTTTGGGCTGAAAATGTTGGGTTGTTTCGGTTGGGCCCAAAAATGGGGTTTTGTTTTGGGGGGTTTGGGAGTTGGGGTAGAATAAAAAAGGGTGTGGGAGTTGGGGTAGAATAAAAAGGGTGTGGGAGTTGGGCCGGTTTAGGGGGTTTTCGGGTGGGCCAAAAATAAGAGAATGGGAAGTTGAATTGTTTTGGGGAGAATTTGTATTGGGTTGGGAAAATGAAATGGGTTAGAAATTGTTTTGGGTTTAAAAAAAAAATATAAAAGGGGTTTAACATTAAAAATATTATTTTTGTTTTGTAAAAGATGTGAATTATTTAAAATAACATAACGATGTGATAATAATAAAATATAATATTTGCGAAATGTTTAATGCTTAATAAAAAATGGAAATACGATGCAATTTTGCGAGAATAAAATAACATAGAATTTTCGGATAAAACTTATGATTACGATAAAAATGCAAATGATAGTAAAAAATGCGAATAATAATAATAATATATATATATATATATATATAAATTGTTTTTGAGGTGTCCGGAAGTATTTAAAATTGCGAATAAATAGGGAAAAGATGGGACAAAATTGGGTGTCAACAATAATCTCTTGATTATTTTCATTAATAAAAGAATATATATACAAATTATAATTTTCCATAATAGAAAAAACCTATTCCTATTCTAATCCCAAAACCTTATTCTAGTTGTACAAGAATTCTATAACTATGATAAGTGTACATGACTAATTTAATACAATAAATACAATAATTATATTACATAAATTCTTGCAAAAACCATGATATACACGGGCTTGTATACCGTGTATACCACGATTTCACTTATGGAAAGTTTCCTTGTGAAACCGTGATATACATGGTATACAAACCCATGTATATCACGGGTATATTTAACACACCCTCGCAGTCATAGCGGGCGGTCTTCGTACGCTGAGACTGTCCCTAAAATCTTTAAAAAGGACCGAGGGAATACCCTTTGTAAAGATGTCTGCAATTTGATACCTGGAAGCGACATGGCAGACGCGTACTTGTCCACGAGCTACCTTTTCCCGAACAAAGTGAATATCCATCTTGATGTGTTTAGTGCGCTGGTGTTGAACATGATTATCATAAAGGTAAATGGCACTAACATTATCATAATAAACCAAAGTAGCTTTCTGAATAGGACAATGAAGCTCTAAAAGAAGATTACGTAACCAACAGGATTCAGAGACCATATTGGCTACCCCTCAATACTCGGCCTCTGCACTAGAGCGTGACAATGTAGACTGACGCTTTGCCAACCATAAGACCAAGTTATTACCAAGAAACATACAATAGCCAGACGTGGATCATCTGGTATCCGGACAGCCACCCCAATCAGCATCTGTATATGAGACAAGTGTAGACGTCGAGAAATGATATAAATGTAAGCCATAGTCAAGTGTCCCCCGGATGTAACGAATAATGCGTTTGAGCGCATTCATGTGTTCAATCTTGGGATCATGAATAAACAAGCACACTTGCTGTACTGCATAAGTAATATCTGGTCTCGTGAAAGTAAGATACTGAAGAGCCTATGTAAGACTGCGATAACAGGTTAGATCCTCGTAAGGTGAGCCAGCCGCAGCACCCAACTTGGGTTTAGTATTGACGGGAGTGGAAGTATATTTGCACGAGGACATGTCAGCGCACTCAATAATCTCACCTGCATACTTTCGTTGGGATAAGAACAATCCACTAGAATGACGAGAAACAACAATCCCCAAAAATTAACTCAAGGGCCCAAGTTTTCATAGCAAACTCAGAGATGAGCATGGTCATGATAGACTTGCGCAAAGCATCATTAGAGGCAGTCAATATAATATCATCTACATATAATAAAATATAACATAGAGAGGAACCACGATGATATATGAACAATGAATTATCAAACCTGCTGTGCGAAATCTCAATAGACGAAACATAGTCTGCAAATCTCTTATACTAAGCCCGCAGGGCCTGCTTAAGCCCATACAAGGACTTCTTCAATAAACAGACATGATGACAATATTTGGAGTCTCGAAACCCCAAGGGCTGATGCATATAGACGGTCTCCTTAAGATCACCATGTAAAAAAACATTCTTCACATCTAACTGATGAATGAGCCATGCTTTGGAAAGAGCCAGACTGAGAACAGTGCGAATGGTAGCCGGTCTGACCACCAGACTAAACATCTCAGCACAATTCACGCCAACCTGCTGAGTCATACCATCACCTACAAGACGAGCTTTATGCCTCGCAAAAAAAATGGTCAGAATTATCCTTATGAGTAAAAATTCACATAGACCGAATAATATTAACACCAGAAGGACGGGGTACCAACTCCCACGTCTTATTTGCAATAAGTGCATCATATTCGTCGGTCATAGCCGATTTCCAATTCGGGTCATTTAATGCGGACACAGGGTTACGGGGTAGGGGGATTTAAGAACATTAGAATTTGGATTAAAATGTCTTTTCGATATAAAAATATCCCATTGACTACGAGTGACCGGTCTGTGACTCGGGGGAGAATTGAGTGGATTTTGGGTCAAAGGTGGAAGGGTGACAGACGGGCCATCAGGCAGTGGGCCTACTGGCCCAACACGAGAAACTGAATCAGAGACTGGCCCCGAGAGAATTGGGGCAGAACTGTGCTGAATATTTGGCCTAGTCTCTAAAATGGTAGGGGCAGAATTGGGCTGAATATTTGGCCAGTTGTTGGACCCGAGACAGTGGAAGGAGGGCTAGCGGGCAGTGGGCCTGCTGGCGGATTTTGGGTGCGGGGTAAGTCCGAAAAATATTGGATAATATATGGGGAAACAACATCATCCAAAAAATTATACGAACTCGGCACGAAACTACTCACTTTAGCAAACGGAAATTAGGTTTCATAAAAAATAATACGATGACTAATGATGATTTTATTAGATGATAAATCAAAACATTTGTAACCACGATGATTAGACAGATAACCCAAAAACACACAAGGGGTAGAATGAGCCTGAAGTTTGTTAACTGTGGTGGACGAAAATAATGGATAACATAAACACCAAAAGACCCTAATATGTGAATACGAAGGAGTCTTATTATATAAGATTTGAAGGGGGATGAATATGCCAAACCTTTGGTAGGAAGAATGTTAAGAAGATATGTAGTCATTTGTAGAGCATGATGCCAAAAGGAAGGGGGTACGGAAGCATGGACCAATAAAGTTCGGACAATATTATTAATGGTACGAATTTTGCGTTCGACTTTCTCATTTTGTGAGGACGTATGAGGACAAGAGAAACGAAAATTGATTCCATTATTACCACAAAAATCCTGAAACAACCCATTATCATATTCTTTGTCATTATCACATTGAATATTATTAATTTCCCATTTGAATTGGGTACGAATGAATGCTCTAAATTTTAAAAATATGGAAAAAATGTAAGATTTTTTCGCCAACGGAAACGTCCATAAAAAATTAGAATAATCATCCAAAAATAGAACATAATAATGATGGCCCAAAGAACTGAGAACGGGAGATGTCCATAAATCACTATGAATAATATCAAATGACGTTAAAGTACGAGAGTGAAAGTCTACAAACGGCAATCTAACAAGCTTTACTAGAGGACAAGATTGACAAATTGGAGCACTATGCGTACCCTTACAAGAAATAAAATTGTTTTTATGTAAAGACGAAATAATAGATGACCCAGGGTGACCCAAACGTGCATGCCATAAGGAAGGAGCGAGAGCCGCAAAAGTAGATGGTAAGGCTTGACTCGAGAGACCGGATGTGGGTGTAATAGGATAAAGATCTCCCCTACTATCACATCTCATGAGAGGAATCCCCGTCTTGAAATCCTTCACAGAAAACCCAAAAGGATCAAAATCAATAGAAACCCAATTATCAGTGGTTAATTTACGGACAAACACCAAATTTTAATTAAGTTAGGGGCATGAAGGACATTTTTCAAGATAAGAGGGGGGTGGGAGACAAAGTTTTATGACCATATACCAAAAATTATCCCACGATTGTTGCTCAAATTGGAATAAGACGAGAGAGTACCTTGGTCGGACGTCATATGGGTAGTGGCTCCGATGTCCATGTACCAATTTGGGTCCGAGGAATTTAATCCAAGCGTGTGCATCACGGCTTCAATGTCGGTAGGAGTGGGGCTCGCTGCATGGTGAGCCTGGTGGGGCCGAGGCCCAAGCACGCCGACTTGTTGTCCCGGCCCAGAAGTGCCTCTCGAGTTCCACAGTGGGCTGGAGTAACTGGGCCTGCTTGGCTGCTGAAATTGGGCCCAGTTTGGGTGGGCAGTTGACGACGAGAAATAGGGGCTGTTTGGCCCAGGCCCACTGGCCTAGTTCCACGGCCATGGGCCTTAGGGCTGTGGCCAGTCGTCTTGCGGCCCACTGCCTCGAGGCCCATTGCCACCCCCGTTATTACCACCTCGATTTCCGCCTTGGTTTTTGCCATTATTTTTGCGATTCTGACATTTTTTGCCACCACCGTTGCAGTTTTGGCCGGAATTGTTGGAGACGGATGGAGAAAAATTGGACTCGGTCACCATGACGATTGTCGGGTCCCCAATAGCCGCTTTCTTAGCCAAGCCGGCTTCTTCGAGCGTGACCATGGAATGGGCCTGATAAAATTGCGGAAGAGGACTACTCTGACGGAGAAGCGTACCGACGCCACTATAGGCCTCAGAAAGGCCTGCAACCATCTGAAGAACCAGACGATCGTTGGTAACGAGCGCACCAACGTTGCGGAGTTAATCCGTCAATTCTGTCAACCGTTTGAAGTATGTTGAAACGTTGGGGAAATATTCTATATTGATGTGGGAAAATTCCTGCTCAAGGGTAACAACATGAGAATTTTGATTATCTTGGAATATATCACACACTCTATTCCAAGCATCCATCACTGTAGCTTCGGGTTCGATAATCATTTGCAACAGGTCGGTAGAAATAGTGGAGTAAATCTACTGAAGAACGGTAGCATCAAGGGTTGTCCATAACTTAGGATCATCCTCGGGTTTGGGTACCTCCGTATCCGCAGGAGCCGCGGGGATAATGTGATGGAGGACTTGATGCTAGCGTGCGTGATCTTTGAACAGTTCGGCCCACGTCACGTATTGAACATTTTCTATTTCAAGAATGATAGAGATGTGATTCTTGATGTTAGAAACAGTAAGGGCAGGGTGAAACGTGTTCTTAGCCATAATAGCAACGAATGACGTGATAAAGGGATGTGAACGAAAATTTGGGAAGAGAAAAGGCAATATTGGGCACGAAAACCGAGAAGAATGTCTCGGAAACCGATGCTTATTGGACGGAAAAGTGGAGAGAAAAAATAAGACCTAGAGCTCTGATACCATGAAAGAATCCTATAACTATGGTAAATGTACAAGACTAATTTAATACAATAAATACAATAGTTATATTACATAAATTCTTGCCAAAAATGTGATATACACGGGCTTGTATACCATGCATACCACGGTTTCACATATGGAAAGTTTCCTTGTGAAACCGTGATATACATGGTATACAAACCCATGTATATCACAGGTATATTTTCAGTCCCAACACCAGAGTAAAATTGTAAACCCGTCAAAAATGGCAGCAACAAACCCGTCAACAATGGCAGCAGCAAACCCGTCAACAATGGCAGCAGTAGAGACCAGAGAAATTGGCCACGAAGAAAGGAGAGGAGAAGAAACTTGGACTGAAACCGCGTCCGGTGTTGAGACAGTAAGCCTAACTCCAGCGAAGCCAAAGATATGGCATTGATACCATGTAATCTAATGAGAACTTGTATTTTATTATCTCAGAAGTACATGTATTTATACAGTTAGTAGAGATTCTATCAGTAAATATCCTACACATCTCTCCTATGATTTAGGCTATATGTTAATATTCTATAATATTATGTAACACCGGATAAGAAGAAAAAAGAAAGGATACATGTCATGGTTACTAGGAAATGTTCTTCCTTTGTTTTTTTTTCCTTCCCTTTTCTTTTTTATCTTTTATGACTTTTCAGAAAAATTGAAGATGATCCAGCTGGGGAAAAAGGAAAAGGAGTGAAGAAACTCTTAATTGAATACTAAATGTGTTATTCAAGCTCCTATATTGTGGCACTTTGATTCCTAACAAAACCGAATTGTGATGTGAATTTTTGTTTATAGCCTTACAAATTCACCAAAACCTTTTTCATTAGTACTCTCCTAGACAAAAGAGGATAAAAATGTTCTTTATTTTTTTAAAAAAAGATCCAAGAACTTTGAGTTTTTTTAGGCATCGCTATTATCATTTTAAGTTAATCCTCAATAATTAATAAACACGGCTAGAAAGACCTCATTGACAACTAGAATTTTCCAAGTTATTAGATGATTCAAACCACGATGAGGCAGATTGAATGAGAAAATTCTTTGATCATAGATTCATAGATGTGACGACTAACCAACCACAAGAGTTCTCACAAATTTGCTGTCTTTGTCAACAAAGACACCAACTCACAACATAAATACTGGATTACAGGTGATCCTTCTAAAATAATCACAGTTATTTACTTTTGTATTTTATTATATTACTTGTGGTGGTTTAATAACATTTTTAAAAATAAGCATTTCTAAATATATGTTCTAAACACTTGATGGAATAGGCTAACAAACATTTTAAATTGAATTGCTAATAGCAATTACTGCATAAGGGGAGTAATGGTGGAAACCAACAAGATTACTCATCAGAGAAATATGTATGATAGTAGTCTACAATCATACATATTTCTGTGATGAGTGAAGATTATAAACACAAAAAAGATTTGATAATTTTTTAAAATGCACCAAAGAAATGAAGTTTCTTCTCTTCCCGATTCAAACCATATAACTTATGAAAGATTTTATTATTTAATCGAATTTCCAAGGTAAAAGGAGAATAATTACGCAGTTCCTTAATTTCAATGAAATTTGAATCCAAGAGCTATACTTAGAACTTTAACATTATCAGTAAAGTTAACCTTCAATAACGAACACGACTAGAAAGACTTTAGGGAAATGGTTTAAATTTGTTTTTTATTAATAGTGGAGGTCATGTATAGTACTTATGCCGTAATAAGATTGGTCCAAAGTTTGTAATGCTAAAGCTTTCGGATACATGGACATGTTTTACAATAAAAAATGGTCAAGTTTGTCCGGCACATAAATTCTTTCTTACCAGAAACAGTAGTCCATATTTTCCCTTGAATTATGCGAAACTTAAAGAAATAATCCCCTTGATTATTTTCATTAATTGAAAGGCTATATATACAAGTTATATATTTCCATAATAGGAGAATCCTATTCCTATTCTATTTCTAAATCCTTATTCTACCATAATTCTAACTATACAATTATGGTAAGTGTATAACACTAATTAAGGTAACATTTACACTACAATATTACATCAATATACACTCCTAATATACTACAACCAACACGCCCGTGATGGGCTTCGCCATCGCCGAGGCCCACCGCCTTGCTCGTTCGCCCACGCGCTTCAACCACCGCCGAGGCCTTCGCCATCGCCGAGGCCCACCGCCTTGCTCTGTCCGGTCCATCGTTGCTTGCCCATCGCCGAGGCCCACCGCCGAGGCCCGCCGCTTCCCGATCCATCGCTTTGCCTCGTGATATACACTCGTTGTATATTGGGTGTATATCACGGTATATTACGCTGTTTAACACACCCCCGCGAGTCATAGCGGGCGGTTTTCGAACGCCGAGATCGTCCCTAAAATCTTCAAAGAGAACCGCCGGTAGACCCTTTGTAAAGATGTTCGCAATTTGATAACGAGACGGGACATGGCATATGCGAACGTGACCTTTTGCAACCTTTTCACGGACAAAGTGAATGTCCATTTCGATATGTTTGGTACGTTGGTGTTGAACTGGGTTACCTGAAAGGTAGATGGCACTAATGTTATCGCAATATACCAAGGTTGCCTTCTGAATGGGATAATGAATCTCCAAAAGCAAATTACGTAGCCAACATGATTCGGAGACCACATTCGCTACCCCTCGATATTCTGCCTCTGCACTTGAGCGTGATAGAGTTGCCTGACGCTTCGCCGACCAGGAGACCAAGTTATTGCCAAGGAACATACAGTATCCAGAAGTCGACCGTCTGGTGTCGGGACAACCACCCCAATCAGCATCCGTGTAAGAGACAACTGTGGATGTAGATGAAGGATACAAGTGCAACCCATAGTCCAGTGTCCCCTGAATATACCGAATGATGCGTTTGATTGCATTCATGTGCTCAACTCGGGATCATGCATGAATAAACACACTATTTGAACCGCATACGTAATATCCAGTATAGTAAAGGTAAGATCGGAGGGCCCCACAAGATCGCGATAGCGGGTCGGGTCCTCGTATGGTGCACCGCCGCGGCACTCACTTGGGGTTTGCATCAATCGGCGTGGAAGTGTACTTACGGGATGACATCCCGTGCCCTCTCTATGATCTCGAAAGATACTTCCGTTGAGACAAAAACAAGCCACCCGAATGATGCTTGACGGCAATCCCCAAAAAATAACTCAAAGGCCCTAAGTCTTTCATAGCAAACTCGTAGGCGAGCATGGTCATGATAGACCGGTGCAAGGCATCGAAGAGGTAGTCAAGATGATATCATCCACATACAATGAATGTAGGCCAAGGACGAACCACATCGGTAGATGAACAAGGAATTATCTGACCTGCTGTGAGTGAATCCAATAGTGGAAACAAAATCAGCAAACCTCGTGTACCAGGCCTTTGGAGATTGCTTAAGCCCATATAAGGACTTCTTCAACAAACATACATGATGAGGACGGTTTGGATCCACGAAACCCAACGGTGATGCATATAGACTCGTTTCCTTGAGATCACCATGTAGGAAAGCATTCTTGACATCCAACTGATGAATTGGCCAAGTCTTTGAAAGAGCCAAGCTAAGCACAGTGCGAATGGTAGCCGGTTTGACCACCGGACTAAACGTCTCACCACAATCGATCCCAACCTGCTGAGTCTTACCATCACCAATAAGTCGCGCCTTATGTCGAGCAAATGACCCATCTGAATTCTCCTTATGAGCAAAAATCCACATAGACCTGATAACATTAATACCATATGGACGGGGCACCAACTCCCACGTCTTATTATCAATAAGAGCATTATATTCATCAGTCATAGCAAATTTCCAATTAGGGTCATTTAACGCGGACATAGGATTGCGGGGCAAGGGGGATTTAGAGACATCAGAATGTAAATTAAAATGTCTTTTAGGTGTAAAAATACCCCGCCGACTACGAGTGACCGGTCTATGACTCGAGGAAGAATTGAGGGAATTTTTAGGCTCGGGACGGACGGCTTGGCCGGCGGTGGGCTCCGCCGGCCCAAATCGGAATCGGAAGCCTTGTTCGGAGTAGTTCCGAGAATTGGGGTGGACGGCCCAATTGCCGGAACTGTTCCGATCACTAGAATTTGGCGTGGCGGTGCTTGTGGGTCCGGCGGGCAGTGGGCCCTACTGGAGGATTTTGGGTACGGGAGATGTCCGAAAAATTCTGAATAATATACAGGGATATTTGGTCATCCAAAAAATTATACGACTTAGGTTCGGGAGTATGAACTTTCGTAAACGGGAATTGAGTTTCATCAAAAATGACATGGCGGTTGATTATGATTTTCTTGGAGGATAAATCAAAACACTTATAACCACGATGATTCGACGGATAACCCAAAAATACACACGGGGTAGACCGAGCCTGAAGTTTGTTAATTGTGGTGGATGGGAATAACGGATAACACAAGCACCCAAAAATCCGAAGATGAGCATAAGAAGGGTTCTTATTAAATAGGATTTTGAGGGGGGAAGAATATGTCAGACCTTTAGAAGGAATTATGTTAAGAAGATATGTGGCCATTTGTAGAGCATGATGCCAAAAATATGGAGGTATGGAGGCATGAATTAAGAGAGTTCGGACAATGTTATTTATGAAACGAATTTTGCGTTCGGCCTTCCCATTTTGTGAAGATGTATGAGGACACGAAAACCGAAAATTGATCCCATTTTTAGCACAGAATTCCCGAAACTCCCTATTGTCATACTCTTTCCCATTATCACATTGAATATTTTTTATTTCTCTTTCGAATTGAGTACGAATGAACGCTCTAAATTTGATGAATACGGAAAACACTTGTGATTTATTCGCAATTGGAAACGTCCACAAAAATCTAGAATAATCATCTAAAAAGAGAACATAATATCGATGATCCACTGAACTAAGAACAGGAAACGTCCATAAGTCGCTATGAATAATATCAAATGGCATTGAAGTATGAGAATTGGATTCTACAAATGGCAACTTAACAATTTTCCCTAATGAACAAGACTGACAAAGTGGAGTACGACTCGTACCCTTACAGGAAATAAAGCTATTTTTATCTAAAACTGATAAAATAGAAGATCCCGGATGACCGAGATGAGCATGCCACATGGAAGGAGAGATGGCTGGAAAAGCTGACGGCAAGGTTTGACTCGATGGAGTGAAACCAGGCATGATAGGATACGGATCCCCCTACTATCACACCTCATGAGATGACTCCCCGTCTTGAAATCATTCACAGAGAAACCAAAAGGATCAAATTCAACGGAAACGGAATTGTCAGTAGTGAACTTCCGGACAGATACTAAATTTTTAATCAATTTAGGAGCATGTAAAGTATTTTTCAAGAGAAGGGGTGGATTGGGGGGAGACAACATTTTCTGACCATAACCCTGAATTGGAATAGAGTTGCCATTACCAACAATTATACCTCGAGGGGTGCTCAAATTGGAATAAGAGGAGAGAGTACCTGATTCGGAAGTCATGTGAGTAGTGGCCCCGGTATCCATGTACCAATTTGGGTCCGGTTGAGTCAACCCCAACGTGTGCATCACGGCCTTGATATCAGTCTGAGTGGGGCCTGCTGCATGATTGACTTGCGGAGGTCGGGGCCCAAGAACTCCTGTCCGTGATGGAGTTGGGCCGTAGCCGCTGGAGTTGCTGCTGTTGGGCCACTGGCCAGTGGGCCTCCATTGCTGGGTGTTGGGCTCGGGACCGTTGGCCGGCCCCACCGGCCGCCGGAACTTCTTCTTTGGATGGTAAGGGGTTGGCCCACGGCCCACCGCCCTGCCCCCATCGCCACGGGCCCCATTTCGGGCCTGGGGGGTGGTGGGCCACTGTTCCCTGGATGGGACCCACCGCCTGCTTGTTGACCACCGGAACCGCCACCAGAACCGCCGCGTTTGCCCCCTGCGGTTTTTGTTATTATTCTTGCGATTATTCTTGCCGCTACCATTATTATGGTTTTGACCTGAATTATTCACAAAACCTGAAGAACTAGGAGAGGACGCCACCATGACGATGGGGCTTGCTCCTGTAGCCGCCTTTTTAGCCAAACCCGCTTCTTCCAAAGTAAGCATGGAGCGGGCTTGATAGAAGTCAGAAAGAGGGTTGCTTTGGCGAAGGAGAGTTCCAACCCCATTATAGGCCTCCGAAAGACCGGCAACCAACTGTAGAACTAGACGATTATTCGTTATTGGTGCACCAACATTACGGAGTTGATCCGCCAACTACTTTAGTTTCTTGCAATATGCAGAAACGTTCGGAAATTCGTCCATTCGAACGAGAGAGAATTCCTGCTCGAGTGTGACGACACGTGAATGTTGGTTGTCTTGGAATATGTCACGCAGTCTATTCCATGCAGCCATAGCCATGGTATCCGGCTCAATAATCGTCTGTAGAAGGTCCACTGAAATAGTGGCGTAGATCCACCGGAGAACGGTAGCATCAAGTGTAATCCATAACTCAGGATCCTCCCCAGGAAGGGGTCTAGCGGGAGGAATGATGTGATGAAGAACTTGATAAGAGATAGCGTGAATTTTAAACAACTTCGCCCACGTCGCATATTGGACGTTTTCCATTTCAAGGACAATAGTGATACAACTCTTGATATTGGAAACCGTGAGGGCAGGGTGATAATTGTTCTTAGACATATTGAAAGAACAAAGAAGGAAGTGTAATTTAAGAGAGGTTTTGGAGAGCGGAAGACAAATATTGGAAGAGAAACCAGAGGGGGGTGGGGTGTCACGGCCAACACAAAGAGAGGACAAAAGTTGGGAGAGAAAAACTTTTGTGAAACCTAGTCTCTTGATACCATGAAAGAAATAATCCCCTTGATTATTTTCATTAATTGAAAGGCTATATATACAAGTTACATATTTCCATAATAGGAGAATCCTATTCCTATTATATTTCTAAATCCTTATTCTACCATAATTCTAACTATACAATTATGGTAAGTGTATAACACTAATTAAGGTAACCTTTACACTACAATATTACATCAATATACACTCCTAATATACTACAACCAACATTGCCCGTGATGGGCTTCGCCATCGCCGAGGACCTTTGCCTTGCTCGTTCGGTCCATTGCTTGACCCTTTAGGCCTTCGGCCCATCGCCGAGGCCTTCGCCCTCGCCGAGGCCTACCGCCTTGCTGTCCGGTCCCTCGCTTCGACCCATCGCCGAGGCCCACCGCCGAGGCCCACCGCCGAGGACGTCTTCGCCCGGTCCATCGCTTTGCCTGTGATATACACTGCTGTATATTGGGTGTATATCACAGGTATATTACGCTGTTTAACAGAAACATCCCAACACAATGCATTTGTTATGTTTTTTATTACAACTTAATAACATGAACTTGAATAGATCAGAATGATTAGGATACATAACAAAATCTTAATTCTATTAAAATATTATCCATCCAAGAGCTTTTGCAAAGAAGACATTTCACAATCACTTCATCCACTTCCATCGTTACCTACTGTGGGTTACAACAATTGTAGAAAATGGGAAGTAAGTAAATATTACAAATTACTAGAAAGAATAACTAAAGATTACAACAAACTAGAAATAAAAATGATTATAAACTCCTTGTGATTTGCTGAATCGAGTGATGACACTCTGTCTTTAAGACAAGATCGCCCGTATATATCCTTTTACGTTATCGGGCAATAGTCTCCCAAGATAAAACAGTAACTTAACAAATGAGTAAAGGAAACTCAAGTGTTACTCTTGAAGAAGAGTATAGTAACTTGCTAGAGAAGAAGAAGAAGATTTCAGAAAATTCTGTAAGTGTTTCTTAGTGTTGAACAATTGAGCCAAGTGCCTCAATTTATAGTGTAAGGAGATGACCCCTCAACTAGCCAACTAATGGCCTTCAATAGCCATGTAATGACACTTATTGAAATAATGGCTGAATTCATGTGCCAAATAATGGAGATTCAATGCTCCAAAACTAGCCTAAAAGTCAGAACTTTCCATCTTCCCGTTGCAGGATTCTGCCTTCGAAGCGCCGCGGCTCCAGTGACTGACCACCCAATTAGCGTTGCGGAGCTTCGGCGCCTTGGCTCCGACGAGGCTACGCCGCGGCCCTTCGCGGCTCCGCGACGACTTCCGACTCGTTTCATCTTACACTTCTTCCTTCGTTTACCAATGTGGAATACTTGTCATTTGGCCAGTAACCGTCCATCATTCTATGTCTCAAACGTATCACTTACGTACCAATATCTCTTTCACTAATAAAATTTGCAATACTTGGCACTACGTGTGCACGTGTGTGGAAACGATGTTTCTGATGTATGGGCCCCCAATTGTCCGAGTCATAAATAATGGGATAAACTTAATTCCACATTAGTAAATTTCCAACAATCCCCTCTTAAAGAGATTTTGGTGCACTCACAAGGTGCTTATTTCCAGCAATCTTTCTGTGGATCGATGTTGCATTAGGAGAGGTAGCTTCAGCTTTGAACCTTCCATAATTGAATACCATGGGACTTACTTACTGCGCGGTGAATGTGATGTCTTGAACCGTCAGTGTTTAGTATAAGCCAAGCCAACGGTACCAACACAACAACTTCCCTTACTCTGTTCTTCGTAATGTTTTGTTCGTTGTGGCCGTGGACACTTCTTGGATTCTTAAGTGCGTTCATTTGAGACGGCCTGTCCTCGCACTTAAATAGGTGGTATCCTACAAGGTATCCTGCTATACCCCACTTTACAAGTGTTAGGAACCATTAAAAGTTTACCAAAACCTAACCTCAACCGTTGGGAATTATTAAAGGTTTTGGAAACTTAACCTTTACCCACATTGCAGATAGTACTTAACGTCTATCGCAAGAACGACTTTGGATTTGTTGTTTCTTTACATAAATCACTATCCGAAGTGCTCATGCTTCCACCGAAGTGCTCAATTGAACCTTTACAGATTAGTTTTCCCATTGAACCTAATTCCGGGGATCTTCAGTCAGTAAGGTTGGGTTACCACTGTATTGGTCCTTATAGCTTGGGTTTTAAGCCCATTCCCCTAGACAGATAGAACATCTGATCTTTGGGTAAGCCCTTTGTCAGTGGATCCGTTATGTTATCATTTGATTTTATGTAATCAATGGATATTATACCCGTGGTGATCAGCTGGCTAACGGTCTTATGTCTCCGTCGAATATGACGAGACTTGCTGTTGTACATAGAATTTTGTGCCCTTTCTAGAGCCGACTGGCTGTCGCAGTGGATCATTACAGAAGGTACGGGTTTGCTCCAACAAGGGACATCCTCTAAGAAGTCGTGAAGCAACTCAGCTTCTTCTCCTATTTTGTCTAAAGCGATAAACTCCGATTCCATCATGGATCAGGCGATGCAAGTTTGCTTAGAGGATTTCTAAGACACAGCCCCACCACCAATTGTAAATATATACCCACTGGTGGACTTGGTGTTCTCTATATCGATATCGGTTTGCATCACTGTACCCTTCTAGTACAGCTGGATATCTCGAATAATGCAACCTGTAAGTTAGCGTGTATTTCAGGTATCGTAGTACCCGATTCAACGCATTCTAATTATCATTACTCGGATTACGGGTAAACCTAGCTAACTTGTTGACTACATAAGCAATATCAGGTCGGGTGCAGTTTGTTATGTACATCAAACTACCAATCACCTGTGGATATTGTTCCTGACATACGGGTGCACCACGATTTTTATCAAACTTTTGATTTCTATCCAATGGTGACTTCATAGGCGAACTGTCAAACATCTCAAACTTTCTCAACACATCCTCGATGTAGTGAGACTGAGATAAGATAGTCCGGCAGACGTCTTAGAGATCTTTATCCCTAAGATGACATCTGTGATACCCATATCCTTCATGTCAAAGCATTGTTTCAACCTGTTCTTAGTCTCTAGGATCAAACTAGGACTGCTCCCTGTGATTAACATGTCATCTACATATAGATGTATCATGATGAACTAGTCACAATTACCTTTCGTGTAGACACATTTGTCACATTCATTAATGGAGAAACCCTTTGATAGTAGAGTACTATCAATTTTTTCATGTCATTGCTTCGAGGCTTGTTTCAACCCGTACATATATTTGACAAGCCGACAGACTTTCTTCTCTTGCCCTGGAACCACATACCCCTAGGGTTATTTCATATAGATTTCTTCTTC
Organism: Anisodus tanguticus; assembly: GCA_034509755.1. Classification (NCBI taxonomy): domain Eukaryota; kingdom Viridiplantae; phylum Streptophyta; class Magnoliopsida; order Solanales; family Solanaceae; genus Anisodus; species Anisodus tanguticus. Next base: position 16,915,721 of record CM067551.1, on the reverse strand, counting down.
CAAATCACCATTTAGGAAGGCTGTCTTGACATCCATTTGATGTATCTCAAGGTCACGCAATGATGTGATCGCAATGAATACCCGTATAGACGTCATCCGAGACACCGGGAGTACGTGTCAAAATAGTCAAGGCCTTCTTTCTGTCGATAGCCCTTGACTACCAACCTGTCCTTGTACTTATCTATAGACCCATCTGCCTTATACTTCCATTTGAATATCCATTTACAACCCAACGGTTTGTTTCCCGAAGGAAGATCAACCAACTCCCAAGTATGGTTATGCAGGATGGAATCTATTTCACTCTCAATAGCTTCTTTCCATAGCGGTGCCTCTGGAGTTGACAACGCTTCAACAATTGTCCTTGGTTCGTCATCAACCATATAAGCTACAAAGTTAGGACCGAAGTATTTATCCTTCCTGGCCCTTTTACTTCGCCTTGGTTCCATTTCTGGAGTCTCCAAGTTCTGAGAATCTAGAATACTAGTTTCCGGATATTCAGCCACTTCGAAGTCCACTAGATCTGAACCATCTAGATCCGGGCAGTCAATGGCTCCTGGTTCCTGAGAGCTTTGTTCATAACTTTGTTTGCGAGAGATTATGTCTTTTTCCTTTCTAGGAAAAGTATCCTAAAAGAATTGAGCATTCCTTGATTCCATGATTGTACCCCCGTGGATATCTGGAATATCTGACTTATGCACTAAGAAGCGATAAGCACTATTGTTATTTGCATATCCGATGAAAATGCAATTTACAATCTTAGGCCCAATCTTGACCTGCTTTGGCTTAGGCACTTCAACCTTTGCCAAACAACCCCACACCTTTAAATATTTATAGGTGGGTTTCCTAGCCTTCCATGATTCATATGGAATTTTGTCCTTACCCTTATGTGGGACTCTATTAAGAATCGTATTAGCGGTAATGATGGCTTCTCCCCACATATTTTGGAGAAGACTGGAATTGATGAGCAAGACATTCATCATTTTATTCAATGTGCGGTTCTTGCATTCCGCAACATCGTTTGACTGAGGTGAGTATGGAGCCATCATTTGACGAAAAATGCCCGATTAGGCATAATATTCCTCAAATAGCGCTACATATTCTCCCCATGGATTTAATCTGCATGCTTAGTTGGTTTTCAACTTCTGCTTTGTAGCGTCGGAACGCTTCAAATGCTTCATCTTTACTTTTCAACAAGTTAAGGTAACAATACCTTCTGCTATCATCAATGAATGTCACAAAGTACTTGTATACGTGGAGAAGACATCTCTATTGGAACAAATGTCTCTGGTAGCACCCGTGTCCATACACCATTGCATGGGATTCTCAACAAGTTTGCTTCAAGCACCACCACCGATAACTCCTCAATCATGTTGTCAAGAAGCGTGTCTTTGATGACGTTAGTCTGTGCCTTGCCTTTGGCCTTGGACTTCTCTTGTTGCTCAGTCTTAAGCTTGCGGCAATCCTTGATCATGTGACTAGGTTTCCACAGTGGTGACAGTTTCCCTTGAACTTCTCCGCCGCTTGGGTCTTGCCGTCTTTCTGGAACTTGCGCTTCATGCTTGGGTTCCATTTGGCCTTAGTCAGATTTGCCTTTGCCTCAGCGGGTTATTTTCCCCTAGGCAAGGCCTTCTTATTATCTTCCTGAATCTGGAGTTTGATAATAAGTTCTTCAAAAGTCATCTCCTTTGTTTTGAGTTTTAAGTAACTCATAAACTCATTCTACGAGGGAGGTAACTTTTCAATCAGTGATGCAACAAAAAACTGCTCATTTAGTTTCATACCTTCCAAATCCATGTGATGTAGAATCATTTGGAATTCCTGGACTTGGGACATCACAATTTTGCTATCCACCATTTGAAATTTCAGGAATTTCCCAATGATGAATTTCTTAGTACCAACATCTTGTGTGTTGTACTTATTCTGTAGCTTTTCTCATAACTCTTTGGTTGTGCCTACGGCGCAATACACCTTGTAGAGTGGGTCCGACAGACATTTCAGAATATAGTTCTTACACATGAAGTCACTATGACTCTAAGCATCAAGAACCATCTTCATGCCAGTGACGACATGGATACCATGGTCCCCTCCAGCCGTTTCATTAGGCTGAGGGTCCACTTCATCTCCAGCTTGTAGAGGATCTTCTGTTATGAAATAAGTCATTCCCATAACAGTCAGATAAAATAATATCTTTTGTTGTCATCTCTTGAAGTTGGAGCCCATGAATTTTTCTGGGCGTTCATGATGGAACCCGGAGGGTGGAGCAAATGTAACGTTCCCTTGAGAAGCAGGAAAGGCGTTGGATGAGCCTTGAGTAGAGGTGAAGGCATTAGGTGTGCCTTGAACAACAGTGGGGAAGGCAGAGGGGTTGCCTTGAGTAGCAGCAGCAGAATCAGAAATGAGTTGTTCTCTCCCAGTCATCTTTCTAAGCACTTACAACAATCTTGTCTTAAAATAGTGGGGTTACAACAATTGCAGGAAACGGGAAGTAAGTAAATATTACAAATTTCTAGAAATGATAAACTAAAGATTACAACAAACTGGAAATAAGAACGATTACAAACTCCTTGTGATTTGCTGAGTCGAGTGATGTCACTCTGTCTTTAAGACAAGATTGCCCCGTATATATCCTTTTACGTTATCGGGCAATAGTCTCCCAAGATAAAACATCAACTTAACAAATGAGTAAAGGAAACTCAAGTGTTACTCTTGAAGAACTTTGAGTATAATAAACTTGCTAAAGAAGAAGAGGAAGATTTCAGAAAATTCTGTAAGTGTTTCTTAGTATTGAACAATTGAGCCAAATGCCTCAATTTATAGTGTAAGGAGATGACCCCTCAACTAGCCAAATAATGGCCTTCAATAACCATGTAATGACACTTATTGAGGGGTTACATTCAACCAAATAATTGCTGAATTCATGTGCCAAATAATAGAGATTCAATGCTCCAAAACCAGCCTAAAAGTCAGAACTTTCCATCTTTTTGTCGCAGCATTCTGCCTCCGAAGCACCGCGGCTCTACGAATTAGCACCGCGGCTCCAGTGACTGACCACCCAATTAGCATCGCGGCGCTGTCTAGGAGGCGCCACGGCTCTCCGGCACCTCGGCTCCGATGGGGCCGCGCCGCGGCGACTTCCGACTCATTTCATCTTACACTTCGTACACTTCTTCCTTCGTTTACCAACGTGGAATACTTGTTATTTGGCCAATAACCGTCCATCATTATATGTCTCAAACGTATCAGTTACGTACCAATATCTCTTTCACTAATGAAATTTGTGATACTTGGCACTACGTGTGCACATGTGTGGAAACGATGTTTCCGACGTGCGAGCCCCCAATTGTTCGAGTCATAAATAATAGGATAAACTTAATTCTACATTAGTGAATTTCCAACACCTACCACCGCCTACCACTATGCACCACCAGTAACCATCTCCATCACCACAGTTAGTCGTCACCACCACTAGCTAGCCACCATTTATAATCGTTACCAACCACCAATTATAACCACTACTAATCACCACATTAGCCACCATCATACTTCATCAATCACCGCTATCAATAACCACACCATCATCCGCCACAATTCTCAGGAACCACCACCAATTACCTCTATAAACCATTATGGTTAACCATTGCATCAACCACACCTCATGACTACTAATTAGAATAATCACCACCATCAACCACCGTTATTATCAACAATAAGCACCCACAACCACCGTTAGCCACCTTTAAATATTATATTATGTTCTATTTAATTATTTTAATTCCTCACGAGTCAATATGGCGGTCTTATCATTTATTACCATGGGAATATGTTAATCATGGTTCGGGATAGCTAATTCTAACATGATATATATCATATATGTTAAGTATTACACTAACTCAATTAGTCAAATCTTAATGTGAATGTTACTACGTACTAGCAAGATGAATCATATTTTTCTTTTTCGTAGTCTTTTTTATGTCTTCATATTAATTAATTAAACAATAAAGAATGAGCTACCAATTCTTCATTGTCAACTGACTCCGTTCTTTGAAGTATCTTCAAATTGAATACGCAAGTGAACTTTTGTGTTGCATGCTTAGTCATTTTCCACCAAAGAAGAGACTGTAGAATTGTATAATTCTTCTTGTTCGGAGGCTTCTTATTAATACAATATATATAGGTGTTTACAAGTACAAACCTAATTGTATGAGAATATCTAGTTTATATAATTACATCAAAATCATAATTACAGAATATATAAAGAATATTAATATATTCTCTATCACACCCCCTCAGTCGGAGATGGAGGAGGCCGGACGCTGAGACTGGATCTGAAGTCAAGGAACAACTGCCGATGAAGTCACTTAGTAAATATATTTGCGTACCGATAGGAAGAAGGAACATGTAACACCCGAACATGACCCATGGAAACCTTCTCACGAACAAAATGAATATCCATCTCAATATGTTTGGTCCTCTGATGTTGAACCGGGTTATGAGACAAATAGACAACATATATGTTATCACAATATATAATAGATGCCTTACGTAAGGGGAAATAAAGCCTTAGAGGAGGTTTCTGAGACAACAAGTTTTGGCAACAACGTCTGCAACGCCTATATATTCTGCTTCTGCACTCGAATGGGAAAGCGTGGCTTGCCATTTTGCAGACCACAAAATGAGGTTATCACCCAAAAATACATAATATCCGAAAGTAGATCGACGTGTGTCAGGACAGCCGCCTCAATCGGCGTCCGTGTATGATATCAGCCTGGTCGGTGCAGATGTATAAAGATGTAATCAATAGTCAAGGGTGCCCTTAACGTATCAAATGAAACGTTTAAGAGCGGTAAAGTGAGGCTCCCTGGGAGCATGTATGAACTAGCACACATATTGAATAACATAGGCAATATCGGGCGTAGTGAAGGTAAGATACCGAAGTGCACCAGCGAGACTCCTATAAAGAGAAGGATCATGCACCGGATCCCCATCATTGGCGCTGAGCTTCGATTTCGAGTCAACTGGAGTAAGTATGATCTTGTAGTTTGCCATTTTAGCTTTGTAAACAATCTCTTCGGTATACTTACGCTGATACGGAAACATTACATTCGCGGATCTAGTCCTGGAAATCCCCAAGAAATAACTCAATTTACCCAAGTCCGTCATGGCAAATTTTGATTTAAGCAAGGTAATGATCTCATTTTATAGAACATCAAAGAAGGCGTCCAGGAAAATGTTAGCCACATAGAGCAAAAGGTATACAGTGTCATTACCTCGATGAAAAATAAAAAGTGAATATCACTTTTGCTGCACATGAACTCGATATTCATGATGTAGGTGGAAAATTGATCATACCAAGCCCATGGGGCTTGTTTCAAGCGATAGAGTAACTTGCGAAGACGACAGACATGCTGAGGAGTCGAGGGATGCACAAAGCCAGGTGGTTAATGCATATAGATGGTTTCTTTCAAATTCCCATGTAGGAACGCATTTTTCACATCAAGTTGATGAATCGGCCAGTTCTTCCCCATAGAAATTCTCAAAATAGTATGAATGGTGGTAGGTTTAACCACTAGACTGAAGGTCTCACCACAATCAACACTTCTCTGTTACCTGTGCCATTTGCCACGAGTCTCGCCTTATGGCATTCAAGCTCACCACTATCCTTGAATTTGTGATGATATATCCATATACAATGAATCACATGACCCCCTCTGGTTTTGGGACAAGATCTCAAGTGTGTTGTTTAGTGAGCGCATCAAATTCTTTACGCATGGCCGCATTACAATTTGGGTCAAGCTTGGCTAATGTTGGATTTTTAGGTAGAGGTGAGATAGTTTGAGTGGATATATTAAAGTGGACTTTTGGATTGAAGATCTCATATTGGGCACGAGTTTCCATGCGGTGTATAGGAATAGGGATCGGATGGGTAGCATTTTGTGGGATGTGGCCAGGCTGCGTGTGATCTGGGCTCGGGGATCGGAGGGCAGACGGGGGTGGGGGGTATTCGACGTGGGCAGAGGGCCAGGTGGGGTAGGCTTTTGGCAGTGGGCAGTGTGTGACGGGGAAGTGGAGGGTGGTGACAGCACACTGCCCGTAGGCAAGCAGTGTGTTGGGGGTTCGACAAAAGACGTGGCAGGTGTCGGAGGGTCGGGTGGGGCCGAACTACTAGTCCCATGTATTACATTTTTAATGAGAAGGGATGTGTCTGAATTGTCAAGGAAGCCATAATCAGTGACTTGGTATTTTCGGACGTTTGCAAATGGGAAAATGTGCTCCTCAAACATGACATGGCGAGAGACTAGAATTTTATTTGTGGACAAATCATAGCATAAGTACCTCCTATGATTCGACGGGAAACTCAAGAAGATGCAATGAGTATACCTAGGCGCTAGTTTGTGAGGAGTCGTGGAGGAAAAATTCGGGTAGCATAGACAACCAAAGATCCGAAGATGGCCATAGGAAGGGATTCAACGGAAGAGAATTTCGGTTGGAGTTTTATTATGAAGAGTACGTGTTGGTAGTATATTAAGGATATATGCTACCATGTGCAATGCATAGATCCAAAAGAAAGGGGGATAGAGGCATGAAAGAGTAAAGTATGGATCATATTGTTGATGATGCGCAGGATTCTTTCGGCTTTTCTATTTTGAGGGGAGGTATGGGGGAAAGAGAATCGAAACATCATGCCATTATCCGCACAAAATTTATGAAAAGGAGAATTTTCAAACTCACGGTCATTGTCACATTGAAACGTTTTGATATTTTTCTCAAACTGGGTTTTAACATATGCTTGAAATTCAAGAAAAAGTGGGGTAAGCTTGGGACTTATATTTTAGAGGATAAACCCAAAAAAAGTGAGAAATCATCCAAAAGCACCAAATAATATTTGTGGCCTAGTTTGCTAGTAATTAGAGATATCCATAAATCCGCATGAATGATATCAAAAGGAGAAAATGTTACACTCATTGATGACTGAAAAGGAAGTCTAACATGCTTCCCTAAAGGACAAGAGAAGCAATCGTGAGGAAATTTCCCTTTATTACATTGAATTAAATTAACTCCTAAGAAAATTAAAAATTGGTGCTCCCGGGTGCCCAAGTCTATCGTGACAAGTTGATGGAGAGATTGCAGCCAGAGAGGTATGTGGATTGACACTTGTAGCAGAATTGGATGATAAATTATAGAGGTCGCCCACACTATTGCATCTCGTAAGAGTTGTCTCCGTACGTAGGTCCTTCACAGAAAAACAAAAGGGTCAAACTCAATAGATATGGAATTGTAACTAGTAAATTTCCAAACATAAATAAAGTTTTTAATGATGTTAGGCGCATATAGGGCACTTTTTAGGGTAAAGGGAGGGTGAGGTGGTGGTGTTTGAGTGGTGTCATAGCCTTGAATTGGAATGCGATTGCCATTTCCGACCAAAATAAATTGGGGATTGCTCAAATTAAACAGTCGAGGAAGATTACCAGAGTTACGACTGAGATGAGACGTGTCCCCCGTATCCATGTACCATATGTCATTGGGCTACTGGAGATTCATAGTGTTGTCGGCCTGAATCAGTTTGGTAGGGGTCATAAGACCGTATGCCTGCTATTGCTGGTGGGCCATGGAGAAGTAGGCCTGGTGTGGCTGACCCGTGTGGTGTGGGCCAAGAGCAGGGCACAGAATACTCAGGGGTCGGATTCGGGTGTTGTGTCGGGGCGATTGGGTATGGACAAGGGGGGAAGCTCAATTTCCTGGGGTTGGCCCACAGATATGGGGATTGGGCCTGTCGTGGCTGTCCACTGGAATTGGACCGGCCCCCTAAGCCCCTTTCTCCTCCGCCACGTCTGTTGCCTAGGCCTCAACTTCTGTCACCACCTCGGCCACCGCACTGATTTTGGTGGTCTGCGGGTTGCGGTGATCCGGCGGGTGCAGGGGTTGTTGGTGGTGCATCTACTACCAACGCCTTCTGATTATGTTCGTCTTATTTGGCACGTCTATTCTATTCCAATAGCAATTGTGATCGGGCCTTATTGAAGCTAGGGAGGGGATCAACTTGTTGGATCATCATTGCAAGTGTATCGTACTCACCTTTAGGCAACCCATTAATGAGTTGAAAAACCATATTTGTTTCGGAAATCGAATTGCCAACATTAGACAATTGATCAGCAACTAATTTTAGTTGTTTACAATAGTCTGACATGTTAGCAAAGTTCTCAAGACGGATGTTGTTAACTTGTTCCTCCAGATACACGGCACGTGTATGTTTGTTGTCTTGAAAGATTTCTTTTAGTCTCGTCCATAATTCGTGAGCCGAAGCATATGTCTTCATAATGATATGAAGTAAATCCTTGGATATGGTGTCATATATCAATTGTTTGATGATTGCATCGAGGCGCTTCCACGTTGGGTTGTCGACGTCGGGTAGACAGGGGTGGCGGCATCGATGTGATCAAGGACGTTGTAAGTACATGCATGTATTCAAAATAGTTCAACCCACGAAGAGTATTGACCATCCTCTTGATCAAGAATCAAAGAGATAAAGTTCTTGATGTTCGTCACGGCAAAGGCCGGATGAAAGGTGTTAGGAGGGGGAGTAGGGTGTGTGTCATGGGTGGAGGAGGAAGAGGCGGGAGAAGCCATGGACAAGGGCTTCCGGCGGCGTGAGAAAGAAAATAGGGGAGGGGGGACGCCGAATTTAGGGTTTTGGAGGAGGGTAGGGTTTGACTTTTCATACCATGTAGAATTGTATAATTCTCCTTGTTGGGAGCCAGATTTAGGGTTTTGGAGGAGGGTAGGGTTTGGCTCTTAATACCATGTGGAATTGTATAATTCTCCTTGTTCGGAGGCTTCTCATTAATACAATATATATATAGGTGTTTTCAAGTACAAACCTAATTGTATGAGAATATATAGTTTACATAATTACATCAAAATTATAATTACAGAATATATAGAGAATATTAATATGTTCTCTATCAAATTCGTTAAATCAGTGTTATCCATTAAGCAATTAATCTATACTGTTTCAATATTGTTAAGAACCTTATTTTATGTAACAAAGTGATTTGAAACATACTTACATGCATGGAAACCTTATTCATTGTTTACGGTCCAGAAGGTTATATCTTTTTTGGCTTTCAGATAAATCTTTTGAGACATTATAAAATGCTTGGTATGAGAGTTTGAGTTTGTCAATTTAGTTGGTTCTTCACTCCCAGATCAATTAATTATCTGCAGGTAACACAATAGAAAATTTGTGAGATATATATCTATGTTTCTAATTTAATGCCGTTCCCCAATATAAACTCTCCGAAGTTTCGTGTAGTTCATTTGGGTTGAACTTATTATATATCATTAGTGTAAATTAATTCTTACATGATCAACGTATTTTGGAGTAACTGATTATGAAAAATTAAGTTTATTATATACAATTATTTTTTGTTATACGTCATGTCAACAAAAATTGTACAATAAAATTACACACTGCCAATGCATTTAATCCAACATGCGGTACGTATCATGTATGATATTTCCGAAATTACCACATTCGGGAAAGATCGGTTATATTCAAGGAAGAACTTTTATATGATCAACAAATTGATGTCGACTTTAAACATTGTACATAATTTACAAACAAATGAAGAAATTGAAATATCTGAAATCAGCAATCCTTTCCCCGAACCCTTCTAAAGAAAATCCAAAAAGGAGTTCCCAGAAAATGTAAATTTAAAAGAATAAAATAAAAGGACACCATATACCCTGCTAATATGTCATAAATCAAATTATCCTATATCGCTAATTGTTTGCGTAAAGAAAAAGAGGCCAAGTAATTTTGGTTCTCCTATATGAATCTTCACTATCAATGTCGCAAATTGATGTGGAACCAACAATTTGAGCAAGGTAACACGGGCAAAGGAGTTATAGGTGCACTATTGATGAGCTTCATTCCTATTATCAACCGCGACACCAAACTGAACCATGAGGCTGCCTGGATAAGCACTAGCTCAAAGTGCATTTCATTGACATTGAGTGGGCAACCTGAGCCCGAGCTTCCAGGGATATTGGTGCAACCAGATGGTCCTGAAGGAGGGACTGGACCTCTTTGAAGAGACTGTAATTTCATCAACTCTTTTTCATGTAACAACCTCGTTCCTTTCCCTGGCTGGGCAAACACAAATAGAACAAGGGCTAAGAATACCAATAAAGTGGTTTTGAGACACTTCATCTATTTATGTTGTAAAAGACTGCTGTTTTAATTTGTTTGGTTGAGGAGGGAACATATTTACAGGCAAAGTTTCTTATTGTTTGATTATAGGATAGGTTTTTGACTGTTGCCTACCGCCATAATGTTGTAATAAAAAAATTAATATCCCTAGGAATCATGTGGTTTTGGACTGACATCCATTATTCAAGGTTTTCAATACCCATCGTCTTATTTACTGCTGTACTTTTGTATCTGCTTCGATCTACTTTTCTTTTCCTTTCATTTTCTATTATCTTCTTTTCTTCTCTTTTTTCTTTCTTTGAGCCGATGGTCTTTCGGAAACAACATTTCTGTCCTACAAAGTCAGGGGTAACATCCTACCCTCCCCAGTCCCCACTGAATATGCTGTTGTTATTTCATATAATGTACTAACGAGGTAAACCTAAGTGGGAATTATGTAGTTGATGATGTTAAAATTTGGGGAAGAAACTTTTCAGATTGTATCTTCCTACTAGCTTCGTGGAAGCATTAGGCTGCAGACTAAAGGCAATTCCTGTGAGGGAAGTTTCGTGGTAATTAGGTGCTAATGGTTTCCCCCCTTTACCTTTGTGAATACGTTTCTGTTGGACGTTGTTCATTGACTTTCAGAAGTGAATGAATCAGTGCTGAGTTATTCCGAGTATCAATATGCAGAATGAATGAGCCATCTGTTTCCTAATTATTTTGGAGAAGGTAAGGGAGGCTCGGAAACAACCTCTTTCTTTTGAGCCGAGGATCTATCGGAAACAACTATTCTATTTTGTAAAGTACATAGAGGTAAGGTCTGCGTACATCTTACCCTCCCCAGACCCCACTTATGAGATTACACTGGGTATGTTGGGTATGTGTGTGTTGTTGTTGTAAGGTAAGAGGCTCGGAATAGGAGTAAAATGAAGGAAAAAAACATTACACTTTTTGTAACGATTCAGGTATTATCGTCCAACCTCCTTTCGAGTTCAATCACTAGCCGTCTGAGTTGTTGCACTTCAAGATGTAAGACGTCAATTCTATGAAAATATGGCCAGACACCACTCAATTATCTACCTTAAACGAATTACCCTACCGCAGTACTTATGCTTCTCATTTGTCACTAATAATTCAACATATTTGACCATCTTAAACCAATTTAGCTAACCAAGTCATTTACCATTTCTAATCCATTCAATTTATTGTAATCCCTTCAAAAACAACGTGCACTTGAACACACTGTTTATACCTCCTAGGGAAAATTATTTCGTAGCGGCTCCAGAGTTTACTCCAATGCCCTGTGGGGCGGCAAGTCTCACCCATTACTTTCTGGGGCAGTAGAAAGTGCTTCAATCTTCACATCTATTTATAGTCTGTCGTTTTTGACCACTGGATAAATGGAACTCCTTATCTTGATCGAAGAATTTACTATTTATCTCTGGAAGAATTTAGTTGGTTCGTAACTATGTCTGTGAAAAAGAATAAAGCATCCACTTCCAAAGCCCTCTGACAGTCTCACCGATTACCTTAAAGGACAGTAGAACCTGCTCCAATCCTAACAATTACAGTATATAGTAGCATTCCCATTTCCTATGTTCCTATCTATTATTATATGGAAAACACTGATGACATCGTAAAACTGCAAATCATAAAACTATATATTGGACATCAGGCATGAGCAAACACCAACTTTTGAGCATCAAATAGCCAATATGAGGATATAGCAAAGCCATATTTTCCAAAGATAAAAAATATGAGGGTAGAATCACTCTTTACAAAAGGCTACGACCTCGCTTCCAAACCAAAAGATCAAAGGCTCAAACCTAAAGACAGGTTACGGCAGAGGACAGCCCAAATATTTCCGAGCTAAGCTTCACCTTAGATAGCCCGCTTTCAAAGCCCGTTTGAAGGCCTAAATATTCTATACCCGTTTACACCACACGCCATGTTTGAATAATCAGGGATGTGATACAGGTGACTCGTATCAGTATGAGCATTTCTCATTCCAAGAAAAGATGGATCAGAACCCATCAATTGCCACTGGTCACGAACTAACTGATCAATCTGCCCATTTACAAATTGTGGATTAGGCTGTGGAATCATATTCGTAATACTATCATAAAGGCCTCCAGAATAGTTATGATGTAACTCGTCGTGATAACTTCTTGTTCGCTGAAACCTACAAGAGCGTGTTGAGGGACCGAGATCAGTTGACATGCTAATATCACCCGGAAAACTGAACTGCCGATTCAGATGGTGTGGCCCATTGCTAAAACTTTGCCAGCCTGAGTTTGGTTTGGAAGCCCTTCCAATTCCATGCTCATCGTCCAGCAAGTCATTGATTATATCAAGGTGTGGAAATTCATCTGCCAATACACTCTGGGACTGGCAAGCAGAAGTGCAGACTGGAAGCTCAGACGGAATATTATCATAGGTCCTGCTGTTTACATGCTTTAACATATCAAATTCCTGGATGTCATTTAAGATAAAAGGATGTTGTGATACTGACCTACTATAACTTGCAATACCCTCCCATTTCTGTCCATTCCACGAGGTATCCTGATTCACCATACCATAACAAAAGCTTGGTCCAGCTGAACTATGTTCTATTCTTTCCGAGCGTTGTGGCGACAACATTAGGCCAGAAGTCGGTGACGGTGCTTGAGAGTATGAATGTGGCGAGTTAACAGCTAATCTTGGAGAATGAGGCTGACTAAAACCAGCAGGACTTCCAGAAACAGGACCGCCCATAATTACATTTCTGTAAGACTGAGGAACATAACTGTTTGTTGCTGGTGAAGGATCAGGACCCAATCGACCAGCTGCACTAACTGAACGAGGCAGTAATTGTGTTGCCTGAACCATGGAAACAACAGGGGCAGCAGGCTTAGGTCCAGGAACAAAAGAAGCACTCAAGGGTCTCGACTGGGCAGGCACTTGTCTAGAGATGGGCCTTTCAGCTGTGGTAGAAGTAGTAACTTGTTTAGACAGGGACTTTTCAGCTGTAATTGGAGAAGGCCGTGGCAAGGGCTTCTTCAAGGCTTTTAGCACTAAGGTTTTATGAGGATCAGCCTTCAACATCACAGAAGTTTCAGCTGAGATAACCTCCGGAGCTGATTTATCAGTCAGTTTAGGACTATCTGAAGATGAACTTTTGACCGAGATAGGATCACTAGTGACCGAGATTTTCAAATTTGCCTTTGACTGAACAGCAGTCAATGTACTTTTTTGAGGGCTTCTAGAAAGAGACTGGACACTTGGCTTCAACATGGAAGATCTCTCTTTATCATCAATTAGCTTTCTCTGCTGCAGAACTGCTACTTTCTGCATACAGCAAGAAAATGATGTTGCATGATAATTGTAACTCAATATAAGACAACATGCACATAATCAAGCATCTACAGAGTAATCACCCTCTGAAGTAATCAATTGGAAAGGCCGGCATCTCACCATATGCATAAACAAAGGGATGAATAAAATTAACAAGTAACATATGAAAGCCTATGCAATTAACCAACATTCCAGAAATACATTTTTCTACATAAATAATATTCCAGAAGAACATCCTTAAGGACAAGATAGTTTCCACATGTTCTTTTGTTCCATTTCTTCGTTGGTAGTTCTATAAAGAAACGTTAGTGGAAGGAGATGGGTATCTACAAAATTTTCACAGCAAAGTGCAAAGGAGAGACAGAATTTAAAAACCTAGAGGAAAATATCATAGCGATATGCAAAGGAGAGGGACAGTTAAAAAACTAGAGGAAAATATCAAAAAGGGGAGTTTAGAACTAAGAGAAACACATGATTTAACTGCTTCAAGCTGCTGAGTGTTCAGCAACCACACATTTAGGATGATATCCACTCCGTTTGGAGGGTCAAACAAAGAATGATTACAGGGAGAAGATAAGAACCTTGTTAGTAGCTTGCTGCTCGCATGAAAAAAGTGCAGTAGCCTGAAACTCAGTTCCTGTTGCCCCACAGCTTACAGATGTATCACTTAGCTGCCCTTCATCTGAAACAACATCCGATGTCTGACCAAGTGTTTCACTAGCCCAATCAGCTGCCTTACAAGTTGATCTGCTTCGTTCATTCCTCCTTCTAAAAGGTTGAAGCACTGGGAATTAAAACTAACACAGACATTTTAAAAGATATTTAGATGGAAGCAGAAAGGTTACCTGCTAGGTAATTTCTGGTTTTTCTGGCACAAAGAAAAACCTCTGTGGGTTCCATTAATAACTACTGAAGCAATTGAGTCTGTGGAACACGTTGATGAACTATCATCCATTATGGAAGGACTTCTCCTTCCCGCTATCCCATTCTGTGAAGCTGAAAGACCAATTAACCCGCTGCAACCAGTTTCCACGGATCGATGCACTTCTGAGGTGTCAGTATCCCAGTTGACAGGACTTGCATCTCTGTCTTCTGAATCAGGATGAAATACAGAGTCTATAGAATCAGAAATATCAGAAATCTCTTCCAGTACATCTGGTTTACCAAGTACTTGTCCTGGCACCTCGGTCATGTACTCATTTCCTTCACCAACGGGACCATCTACTTCAGTCTTATCTTGCTCCATAATATCAGGTTTTTCCCTCTCCTCATCCTTTGCTTTCCGGATATTCCGTTTCTGTTTAGACTGAAGTACAAAGTAAGCAACTAAACGCAATAACATGTAACTATCCTAAAAGTTGAATTCTTCTTGGGAAATTAAATGAAAATGAAGTGATTTTCAACATTAAGCTTGCTTATATGTAGCATGCATTTCAGTATTTTCTGGCAGATAATCACTTTTCTGCATAACCAGTTTTTGATTGGCCAAGCTCCATAATGAAATTTCTCAAGAAAACAAAAGGCTAAGAAACAAGAGGATAATGTGAGCAATTACATTATATAGCCCCAGAGCCTACAAATCATCTTGCCAAAAATCAAAATTAAAAATAATAAATTTGCACCAAAGATAAATACCCAGGATAATACATGAAGAGCTCCTTAGTCCAACATTTCCATAAACACTTAAAAGAATTTCCAATCGAAGCATCTTGCTTGTCCTTTTCTGGATAAGTAATGGATCAATTTTCTTATCCTCAAGGACAACAAGGGGTTCGTGTGCTCCACTGTGCAAGTAGAAGATATAATTAACAATTCTTGTCCTACTAAGTTGGACAGAGTGATTTCAGTGCATGCTGAACTCAAAATAAAGATTTTAGCCATTTGTAACAGGTCACTAATGCAAATTAAAGATATAAGACTTAGTTTTGTATACTAAACCTCCTGCAAATAAATCCACTGGAAATTATTACTTCCGGCTTTTAAGTGATTTGTGGGTTGTGGGGGGAGAACTTTTCTCTCTCTTGAGTAAGTTGGTCTCGCTCTCTTTTCAATAATAACATGTTTGTCTAAGCTTCTAAAATCAGCTTATACTGAAAAGTATTTTTGGTGAGAAGTAATTTGTGTTTGGCTATTCAATTTGAAAAGCACTTTTGAGTAGCAATTAGTGTTTGGCCAAGCTTTTAAAACGAGCTTACAAGTGTATTTTCTTGAAAGTACTTCTGGGGAAAAGTTATTTTCTTAGGTTCTGAAAAACAGCTTCTGCTACTCCCCAAAAGCACTTGTTTTTCCTAAATTGTTGTATAAATAATAAATCTGATTATTCATGCAATTTTTGTAATTAAACTCGATGCAAATCAATACCTGCTTTTTCTTTGACTTCTTTTCCTTCTCAGATGCTCGTTTAGCTTTCTGCTCAGCTTCAGCCAACCAAACAGCCTCTTCACGGATGAGTTCCTCTTGCCTCTTTAATGCAACAGCTTCCTGATATGCAACCTCTATTTTACTGCAGAATGTAAACAATCAAGTGATTGTTAACTATCAAAAGCTGTAGTCTATAAAAATTTACCACTAGCTAAAGGAAGCAGAAGAACTCATAACTTGTATCGAGAAGAAACAAATAACATTATCACCTCACTGATGCAGAAAATTCAGTTAAGAATGCAAGTGGTGTTAACCTCTGCTGGTGGGAAAACTAATAATCCATCACAACAATCTATTATTTATGATACTAAGATCAAGCTCATTAATGTAAAAGATATATATGCATAGTCAGATTCAATGCAATCTGAGTTGGATCACATGAGCACTACCCTTTTCTTGCAGATCACATAAAGATCTGGACACCAATTTTTGGATTGACTTGCAGTTATATGACAACAGAAAAGGTAAATAGCTGATTAAAAACGTTTTACCTGAAAATCTCTGCGAGGACAAATATTTCAATAGTTCGCCGACCTAGTTCAGTTAAGCGCCTCTCATCACGCTGAATGGAATCCCTGTTTGTGTCCTCTCCAGAAGTGCCATCCTGAAATGAAAAAGTAATGGTAAGATAAGTAAATGACTATACCGCGTATGCGTGGAGTGCTATCCTGCTCAAGTTCTGTATCCTTGCTTGCAAGGGTATAGGCTTGAGAAGGAAAGTTCAATAAAAGCTCGCCAGAATGCTTTCAAGCCATGATACATGTATGGAGAACAAGAAAAAATGTATGTTTATATATCTGTTTCTTTTCCTCTTTCTGTTTTCTCTTTTTTTCTAATTTTGGTGAAAAGGGGGAGAGAAGATGACACCTTCAAACATCAAAATTCTGACTACATTACCACAAAGAAAAACAGACGCTTTGTGGATATGCTACTAACTATGAAGCATCTAATGCAGTTCTTTCACTTATCTTAGCCCATAGACTTCTGTTCTGAAATATGAAATTCCTTGACAATGGAAAACAATACAGTAGGATATCATTCATAGTTCAATCAGAATATCATCTTTGTTATATAAGCAGTTGATAGTATTTATATACAAGTTACAACTAGTCAAAAGATCAAGCGCATTTCTTCTAACATCCAGTAGCCCATCATAGGAATCACTTTAATATGCATCCAAACGGGATGAGCAATCAAACTAAATGTTCGTATTCAACTAAAAAAAGATACTTAAGCATACTAACATCATTACATGAAACAACACGGTATATCTACTTTACAAACTAAACTTATAGATCATTCATAATCTAAGAACCGCTATAAGCCTATAACAAGAAATCTAAATCCAACATGAAACATGATAAATAGAATCATCTAACTAGCAATGAAGTAAAACCTAGGAAGTCAGAAGTCTAAATGTTGACCTTCACTGATTAGAAAGGCAATGACGTTCTCACTTATTTGATCTTTACATGCCAAAAGGAACCTAACAGTAAGTGACGCAATTAACACTATAGTTGTTAGACATTGTTTGTAAGGGCTATATTGTTGGACATATTCGCATCGAGTTACATGAATGCAATTATGTAACTCACCTTCGTACGATTCTGAGGACCTTTCTCATCCTTTGGAGGCAATGGCTCCAAAACAGCCCTCTCAAGCAAAAGCAAGACGTCATCCACTAAGACAAACATGTCTTTCTCCATGGAAACAATAGGAACTGTTTGTTCCTCTGCATCTAAATATTTCCCTTTACCTGTCTGTCCCTTAGTCTGGCCTACCAGAGCTTTAAGCCCACTGTACAACGAGTCCATCACAAGAGTAGATGTAACCTCTTTTTCTATGAAGAAGTTCTTGACCACCATTTTCAAAATCCGATCCGATTTCTCCCTGGACATGCTGCGTCTAGAATTCTGATCTATTCCTATCCAAAAAGCACAGAAACTGATCCATGATAAATAAGCAGTCAGTAAGTTTTCCGCGGAGAGTTAAGAATTACACAATTCAGAACATAAATAACATTATGCAGTGCCTGACAGAAGACAAGGGGAACAAAAACCTTATTCAACATATATCTAAATATGAGTATGAGTCAGTCGCCACCAGTAACATACTAAATACAACAAGGCAAAAACATAGAACTAGAAGCTAGAGGACTGTCACACAAATACTCTCCAGAACATGGCAAATGGTTGAGAAAATTCACATCCTACCTCGACCATCTAGCTTTATCCTCTATTAATTTCCCAAGCTTTCCTCGTCGCTCTTCCACAAAATGGCGGCAAATTTGCTCAACATTCGTTAAATACACCCTAACAAGCTCTCTCCGATATTGACAGTCAAGGCAATGGAAGGGACGCTCTGCCCTCTCCCTACAAATAACAAACATTGGTCACAATGGTTAGCATCACAAAGATCTCCGTAGAATTTGATAATCACTGTTTGAGATCCACTAGAACATGAATAGGGCAGCTTATGAGCTCAAGAGTGAATACTAAGAAGACAGCAAATTTTTATACAAAATGGAATTTTGAGAAGAATATAGATAAGAGGACTGGACGTCCATAAACTGATTAGAAACATTAACTGGGAAATTAAAATAAATAGAGCCTTCCAAACTAAAGATATTATCTCCTTGTTCTGCATTGGTCTGAGTTACTATTTGGTTTATACTTAAAACTAGACAGCAAGGGTACTTCTAAAAAGTCATCCTGTCCGTGTTGAAAACAATGTCTAAGATGACACGCATTAGATATACATCAACAAAGGTTCCACAAACCATTCATCCTCCCAACTTTTCAGTCATTGTGTGACGGGACCATCAAACTCCTCGAATTGTTTTTAAGACACCATTTCTGACCTATTCCATGTCTCATTCTTCGTATGGTAGACAACGTAAAATTATAAGAAAAATCTATGAAGTTGAATATCATTAACAGCATTTTAACGACAAAAAAGTGCATGCCTTTGAATACCGAGGCTATAAAAATTAGAAATATCAAGAACCTGTATCAATAGCGTTGTGCTGAACACTAGGTTATCAAAAAAATAGTGTTGTACCGAACACTTCTGTAGAAATTTCATGTCAACAACAATGTCAAGTCAAATGACATGACATATGCCTGTTTAAGTAGACTTGACATCATTCCATTTGATACTTCCTTTCATAAGTAAAAGCCACTTTTAACAAATACAATTGACATAACTAGCTCTTACACATCCTTATCCCGGAATACATCAGGCAGCACATCGCATAAACCAAAAAGAAGTGGGAGAAAAGGCAAAACTTTTAGCTGCCTCCGTTAAAGCTCTAAGTTAAGACACAAGTTACTCCCATTGTCCCAATTTATGTGAAAGGCTTTCCTTTTAATATGTCCCAAAAGATGATACCTTTCTCTTCTTTGTAATTATTTAATTTTAACATTCTAGGAACGGCTAGGTTGTTTAATGTCATATTTCGGATGGCTAGGATGCCAGAGGAGTGGAGGTGGAGTACAATGGTCCCATTGTACAAGAACAAGGGCGATATTCAGAGTTGTAATAACTACAGGGGTATTAAGTTGCTAAGCCACACTATGAAAGTCTAGGAGAGGGTGGTCAGTTGAGGATGAGAAGAGATGTGTCGATATTTGAAAACCAGTTCGAATTCATGCCGGGCCGATCGACTACAGAAGCTATTCATCTTGTTAGGAGATTGGTGGAGTAGTATAGAGACAAGAAGAGAAACTTACACGTAGTGTTTATTGACCTGGAGAAGGCATATGATAAAGTCCTGGGAGATCCTTTGGAGATGCTTGGAGTCTAAAGGTGTGCATGTGGCCTACATTAGGGCAATCAAGGACATGTATGAGGGTGCCAAGACCCGGATTAGGGCAGTGAAAGGTGATTCAGAACACTTTCCGATCGTGATAGGGTTGCACCAGGGATCAGTCCTTAGCCCGTTTCTATTTGCCTTAGTTATGGATTAATTGACACAACATATTCAAGAGGAGGTGTTGTGGTGTATGTTATTTGCGGATGACATAATTTTGATCGACGAGACGCGTAGTGGCAGTAACGATAGGATGGAAGTTTGGAGAATGACCTTAGAGAGTCCAAGGGTTTTAGGTTGAGCAGGACTAAGACGGAGTACATGGAGTGCAAGTTTAGTGACATGACGCAAGAGACATATGTGAAAGTGAAGATTGAGACACAAGTTATACAAAAAAAAAAGAGTTTCAAGTATCTTGGGTCTATTCAAGAAAATGGAAAGATTGACAATGATGTCGCCCACTGTATTGGAACAGGGTGGATGAAATGGAGGCTCGCCTCTGGGGTGCTTTGCAATAAGAAGGCGGCGCTTAGACTGAAAGGTAAGTTCTACAGAGTGGTGGTTAGACCAACATTGTTGTATATGGCAGAGTGTTGGTCAGTCAAGAGCGTTCACGTTCAGAAGATGAAGGATGCGGATGTTGAGATGAA
The DNA here is from genome assembly GCA_034509755.1 of Anisodus tanguticus. Lineage (NCBI taxonomy): Eukaryota > Viridiplantae > Streptophyta > Magnoliopsida > Solanales > Solanaceae > Anisodus > Anisodus tanguticus. Next base: position 16,895,314 of record CM067551.1, on the reverse strand, counting down.
TGTGTGGTCATACTAGGAGAGATATGATTAGGAAAGAAGATATACGGATCAAGGTTGGAGTGGCCTCCGTGGAGGACAAGATGAGGGAAGCGAGACTGAGATGGTTCGGGCATGTGAAGGAGGGGTAAGAATGCGCCAGTGAGGGGGTGTGAGAGATTGGCGATCACAGGAGGTTGAGAGAGAGAGGTAGGCCGAAAAAAGTTTGAGGGAGGTGATTAGACTGGATGTAGCTCAGCTCCGACACTGAGGATGTGACTTTAGATAGGAAGATCTGGAGGTCGAGGGTTAGAATAGAAGGTTAGTAGGTATTTGAGTTTGTCGCGTTGTGTGTGCGAGAGGTGGGGGGCTAGCCTTCCAATCTCCTCGTCTCATTTTCTTAGTGGTACTAATTTGGTATCGCGTAGATCATTATCTTTATGTGGGTATTATAATGTTGCGCCATTTATTTTGACTCTTGATTTTTTTTGCTATCTTATTTTTCCAGCATTGACTACGTTCCTCTTAAGCCGAGGGTCTATCGGAAACAACCTCTCTATCCATCAAAGGTAGAGGTAACGTCTGTGTACATCTTATCGTCTCTAGACCCCACTTGTGGGATTACACTGAGTATGTTGTTGTTATCCTCATTTTACCCATAATGACATGATTTGTTGGGATTTTCACTACCATTCACTTAAATCAAAAAATAACATGTGGAACTCTCCCCACCACTCTTTTTTGATACTTTACATATATTTGACTTACACGACAAAAAGCTAAAATTTTAAACTCTGTGTGCAGTCAAACATTGTCACATAAAATGGGATAGACAGAGTACAATATAACATTTGAACATAGTTAAATCAAAGCGAGAAAAATGACTAGACCACCACATCAACAACAAAATTTATCTTTACCTATTCTACAGGCGAAAACGATGTAAAACTCCTATCATGAATAGATCCCAAATTATTCACTTAATGGGAAAACAAAACTAAGGAAATAGTGATGGACCTGATAACTTGGACTTGGGCTTTGATTATGAGGGTATCAACATCAATAAATCCATCTACAACTTTGGAAAGCTCCATAAATTTTTTCCAGCCCCAATCATGTTCTTTCTTGCAGAAGCGATGCAATGTATCTGCAGAAATTTGCAACAGCATATTAATAGGAGGGAACCAAGAAGTCCATCGCACAAGTGATGTCAAATAAACTCACCTGAATACTTGGATTTCTTTGGATCTTTGTTAACCACAGCTATAGTAAATTGAGCAAAATGACCCCAACCTGTTCTTATCACAATAGAAGGGAAAAACACCAGCTTAGCTAAAGCATCATTTTCAAAAAAGTTGTGACAAACACTATCAGCATTATCATACCTGGAAGAAGCTTATCATGATTAGCCACACAAAGAAACAAAGAGAGATGATTGCAGACATCACATCCCTGAGGATAAATCAAAATGTACCTGCCACCAACAGTTGGACCAGAAAACTTCTATTAGTAACTTCTTATTTTATAAATTGATGATTGTCATTCAATGAGAGCAGAAACAAGCAATACAGAAGATGCTACTGTTTTTCCCCGCCCATTGGCAATGTCGACTAAAAATTACAATAGTAGCAAAATGGAACACAGGCAAACTCCAAAGTTAATTCTCAGAAAGAAAAGCCTACACATATTACTTTATATTTGCATACAAGAGTGTGGTAGCCAGCACTTAAGAGTATTTTTGTTTCAACAAAGAGAAGGAGAAGGGTGGGGGAACACACGTCATCTATGAATCATTCATTTATGTCAGTACAGCTAGAGGGGAAATAAAAGAATTTACTTCATTGTTTTTATCCATTTACAAAAGGTTGAAAAAGATGAAGTGGAGGAATTACACAGCTCTCCACTCCTACTTCCAAACTAAACAGAAATACAACCCTTACATCTCCCTTTGGCCTAAAGGGACAAAGAGGTATGCACATAAAGCTTTTCCGCAACTCTCAGATCTTTACCTCTTCAAAGAGAAAACCAAATAGGAAAGATAGAAAAGACTAAGTGGTCCTATGACCATTGCAGGATATATCCAACATAATAAAGATGTAAACGTAATAGATTTTAGTCAATTAACAGTTGAATGCCGTAAACATAGATCAGCAGCTGATGCATGTTTTTCCAAAATCAATACACGCTGCATGGGAACACATCTGGCTCATCCAGTATCACCTTCTAAGCATTTAAAAGACGAGATTATAGAGCCAACTGCACAAGTATATTTCACAAAATAATTCTTCCCAAAGATATGGTACCATTTGTAGCCGCCAACCTCAAAAGCATTACTCCGAAGTTCTCTCTTGTTAATTTGTGAAAACTTATCAATCTTCCAGGTATATTTTCCATATAGCTCAGACGGTTTAGGTCCTGAGAGACAATAGAAAAGGTTAAGAAAATAAATAAAGTGAAGGTCTTCATATAAGGCGTCATAAAATAGTGCACAAGTGGAGAACTGGTGAAGTATAAGGAAGAAACTTCATACGAGAAACAGGTAGTTGTCTCTCTGCAAGTTAGAGGCTCACATTACTAAAATGAACCTGTGTTCCACATATTCCAATTTGGCAAATGCATGCATGAGAAAGGATCATATCTTAGCCTATGGGATCTATCAAGTATACATCAAGCATATCTAATAGGCAAAAATAACACGCTATTTTGCAATTTACTTCTACTGTAGAAAATAAGAGAATAGAAGAGATGTATTAATGACTTTATGATTTAATGAATACAATATAAACCTGATATAGGTGTCAAAACAATACACATGATATTAGCCTATTGTGGGACAATATTTTATTTTAAAACTTGAAACTTATAATATTATACTTCAACACTCTTAAGAGTAGTACTTAACACCTGTGTTGCTTGGACTCTTCAATATTGTCGTCGGGTGTGTGTCGGATCCCCAAAAGTTGTACATTTTTGGAGAACCGACAGGGATGCAGCAACACTTTTGGAGAGTCCAAGCAAGCAACATAGCTTAACACTTTACCATATCCGTTAAAACTCAAAGTCGAGAAACTAACTTGGGTTCGCTTTTTTTGAAAATAGAGAAAGTAAATAGTCACTAAACTGATAGCCGAAGAACCTATCATTGAATCAATTAACTACGCTCAATCCCAAATTAACCGGGTTTAGCTATATGAATCCTCTATATCTACTATACTTTATTTGGACCTATTTCATTCCAATACTAAATAATTTGTCTTTCAAATTAAGAGATGGACCGGATACTGCCATTATCTTTAAAAAAAAATAGGAGCACTAAATGAAGAGATTCTCTATATCTAACACGTGTCCCCACATTAACATACAAGTCAATAATAATACAAAATATCGGTCCCAATTAGATGGTAAAGTTTACATGGATTTTTCGCTTTCACAAAACTTGTTTTTAGTGAATCTTATTGAATTTAGAGAATCTGCCGAAGAGTTGCAGAAAAATTTAGAACACCAGATTCTTGCCAGATAAGCTTGATAACCAGAATCTGTAAGAAAAGCTTGAATCTTGGAATCCCGTCGTAAACAAAGACCGAAGTAGTAGTCGAAAAGTGATGTGTGCCACAAAGGTTACTAAAAAGACAGGTTGCCACCACACAATCACCAGAAAAGGTGTTTGTCAACTACCAATCGATGAAAATAGTCCATCTTTAATCAAGTTCAGGTCTCTCACAACCTCTGAGCTCTCAGCATTCACAGAATAGATGACAAACTCATTTCCCACAAATGAAACAATGTAGCAATACTTCAAGAGAACCAAACAAATAGTACCAAATCAAACAGCATAAAGTTCCTCCCTCATCTTACAAGAATCAAAACGAATTCTAAAGAAAGGTTGCAAAAGATCAAAAAAGAGAAGAACCATACCGCCATCATCGTCGTCATCACTGTCCCAATATGGAGGTGATGTTAATGGAGTTCCATTTTCCACCTGCTCACAGTACCCCCATTCCGCCAATGCTTCACTAGTTCCTGCCTCCTCACTTGCACTTGACGCCATTTCTCACTCCACCACCTTCACCTGTCTTCAGTACAGAGATGTTAAACCCCGTTACACATTAACTAATACAACAACAATAACAATATACCCAGTATAATCCCACCACCAGGTGGGGGTAGGTGGGGGTCTGGGGAGGGTAGAGTGTACGCAGACCAAGGCGAAGCCAGTAAGTGGTTAGGGGTTCATCCAAACCCCTTTTGGCAAAAACATTACACCTTATATACAAGGTTAAAGTTATTTTTTATGTATATACAGTAGATGTTGAATCTACCTTGTCTTCTTCGTGACTTTACTTTACATATTTTTTAACCCCCTTAATAAAAATCCTAGCTCGGCCACTGGCAGACCTTACCCCTACCTTGTAATGGTAGAGAGTTCGTCTCCGATAGACACTCGGCTCAAGGAAATAATTACGAATTACTCCTAACTAATCTTTACAAAAAAAATGCTAAAGCTTCCGCTTACATTTATAGAGAATTAAATTCAGAAAGTGAAAAGTAATGCAGTATGCAGATCTTCATAAATTATTAGTATTCTTCTAATAAAGGTAGCCACTCTCATTGCATTAACATTAAGAATTCTAACTTCTGGATAATGCAAAGTTCAATTTTCAAACACCTATTGAAATTGGTAATCATCAAGGACTGAACATCACTAAAACTCCTCAAACTGAATACCAACAATAAAAATATCTTATGATAAACCCTATTTCCTTTCAACTTTCCGATAAATTAAAAGCACTCTAACTCAATCAATATAATAAGCAAACCTCAGCAATTACATAAATTGGATGTTAACTCGAATAGAGAATGAGGAAACAAACTCCTGATTAAAGGATCGAAAAAGTGAAATTACTAAATTATCCGCATCAATAAGAAGCCTAAACCTAAATGCCTAAAGCAAGCAAAACAAAGGCGCAAGATTAAAAAAAAAGAAGGGAAAAGAAAATATGGAAGTAGTGAATATTACAAAATTAGAAGCGTATATCAAGGGAGAAAAAGGACCTGAATTAAAAAATAGAGGTGTATCAATGGCGGAATGGCAGCTAAAGAGAAAGTGAGGAGGGATTTCAATGTTGAAGAAGCTTACTTATTTATTTATTTAGTGTAAGTATGTTTTATAATGTAGTCTCAGGGCATATTTGTATATTGGCTAAGAGTTTAATTACATATTCTATTGGAAATAAGGTTTAGTAATTTATTTAGTAGATGATTTTGGTACAGCTTATAAATTCGTTATAAGTATAAAGAAAAATTATGCGTATATACAAATTTAATGCATGCCATTTTCGTATAATTTGTAGGTTAACTAAATCATCCCCTCCCAGCCTCCCTTTCAGCTATTTTGAGGAGTATGAACTAGAAAGTATAAGAGATTTAACGAGGTTGTTTGATAGATGTATTAGAGAAAATATATATATATATAGCGTAATAGACTCTTGAATTTTTTTAGGAATTTTACTTGAACACTCTAACTGAGATATATACCACTTAAATCCTCTAAGAAGACAATTAATGTGTCATTTTGATACATATCGATGTGCGTGTGCCTCCCACATCTCATGTGGAGCGTGAACAAATATATCATGCTATTAATGTGGGTCCTTAATTACACGTATCAACAGGGAAAACAAATAAAAAATATAACTTTTTTTATTTTATTTTTTTCTCTTTCTCTTTCATATTGCCTTTAGCTCCACTGTAGCCATTACCTCAACCACCACTTCCCTGCCACCTCCACCATCAGGACACTGCCTCTGTCACCACCGAGCACATCTCAATACCTACCATCATTGTAACAATCGCCTCGACACCCCTAATATCACCTCGGTCACAATACCTACTTTCCTTACTAAATGACTTGTCATCCCACAACAGTAATGTGACTACCGTTACTGGCATTGTCTGTTCGAAATTTACTAATGTGGAATTAAGTATATCCCATTATTTATGACTTAAACAATTGGGGCCTCGCACGTCGGAAACGCCGTTTCCACACACGTGCACACGTAGTGCCAAGTATCGCAAATTTCATTAGTGAAAGAAATATTGGTACATATGTAATACGTTTGAGACATAAAATGATGGACGGTTATTGGCCAAATGACAGAGTATTCCACGTTGGTAAACGAAGGAAGAAGTGTACAAAGTGTAAGATGAAACATGTCGAAAATAGTCGCGAAGGGCCGCGGCGCAGCCCCGTCGGAGCCGAGGCGACGGAGCGCCGCGACGCTAATTGGGTCTTCGATTCTTTGGAGCCGCGGCGCTAATTCACGGAGCCGCGGCACTTCGGAGGCAGAATGCTGCGACGGGAAGTTGAAAAGTTCTGACCTTTGGGCTGGTTTTTGAACATTGATTCTTCATTACTTGACACATGAATTCAACCATTATTTGGTTGAATGTAACCTCTCAATTAAGTGTCATTACATGGCTATTGAAGGTCATTAGTTGGCTAGTTGAGGGGTCCTTTCCTTACACTATAAATTGAGGCATTTGGCTCAATTAAAGAACACTACACAACACTTAGAAAATACTCCAAAATTTTCTGAATTCATCTTCTTCCACTCTAGCAAAGTTATATACTCAAAGTTCTTCAAGAGTAACACTTGAGTTTCTTTTGCTCAATTGTTAAGTTGTTGTTGTATCTTGGGAGACTATTTCCCGATAACGTAAAATGAGATATACGGGGCAATCTTGTCTTAAAGACAGAGTGTCATCACTCGACTCAGCAAATCACAAAGCAGTTTGTTAAGTTCTTGATTTACAGTTTATTGTAATATTTAGTTTATCCTTTCTTACCATTGTAATAGTTACTTACTTCCCATTCCCTACAATAATTGTATCCCAACAATTTAAGATAAGATTGTGTAGAAAGTACTTAGAAAGATGACTGCAAGAGAACAAATTGCTTCTGATTCTGCTGCTGCTGCTCAAGGTAATCCCTCTGTCTTCCCCACTGCTCAAGGCACACCTAATGCCTTTCCGGTTGCTCAAGGCTCATCCAACGCCTTTACTGCTGTTCAAGGGAACGTTGTCGTTCCTCCACCCGCTGGATTCCACCATGAACGCCCTGAAAAGTTCATGGGCTCCAACTTCAAGAGATGGCTACAAAAGATGTTATTTTATCTGACTGTTATGGGAATGACTCGTTTCCTAACATAAGATCCTCCACAAGTTATAGATGAAATGGACCCTTCGCCTACTGAAACAGCTGAAGTGGGGCTAGGTATACATGTCATTAATGGCATGAAGATGGTTCTTGATGCATGGAGTCATAGTGATTTCATGTGTAAGAACTATATATTGAACTGCTTGTCAGACCCTCTCTACACGGTGTATTGCACCGTTGGCACCACCAAAGAGTTTTGGGAGAAGTTGCAAAAGAAGTTCAATGCACAAGATGCAGGTACTAAGAAATTCATCGTTGGGAAATTCCTGAAATTTCAAATGGTGGATAGTAAAACAGTGATGTCCTAAGTCCAGGAATTCCAAATGATTCTACATCACCTGGATTTGGAAGTATGAAACCAAATGAGCAGTTTTTGGTTGCATCACTGATTGAAAAGTTACCTCCTTCGTGGAATGAGTTACTTAAAACTCAAGACAAATGAGATGACATTTGAAGAACTTATTATCAAACTCCAAATTCAGGAAGATAATAAGAAGGCAAATCTGGTCGAGGCCAAAGGGAACCCAAGCAAGAAGTGCAAGTTCCAGAAAGACGGCAAGACCCAAGCAGCGAAGAAGTTCAAAGGAAACTGTCATCACATGATTGCGGAGTTCTAAGCGGTGGTGCTAGAAGCAAACCTTGTTGAGAATCCCATGCAATGGTGGATAGACACAGGTGCTACAAGACACATCTGTTCCAATAGAGATGCCTTCTCCACTTATACACCGGTTACAAATAAGAAGTTGTTCATGGGCAACAACGTTTCCTCTGACGTGCTGGGCGTAGGAAAGGTAGTCCTGAAGATGACTTCTTGAAATGAGCTCACTCTGAAGGAGGTGATGCATGTTCCTGAGATTAGAAGAAATTTAATTTCAGGTCATTTATTGGGTAATGATGGTTTTAGGCTAGTGTTTGAGTCCAATAAATTTGTAATCACTAAGAATGAAACGTTTGTGGGAAGAGGATTCGTTTGTGAATTCCTCTTCAAAGTTAATGTCATGTCTGTATTATGTACAATCAATAATATTGAAGTTTCTTCTTACTTGCTTGAGTCCTCTAATTTATGGCATCATAGATTAGGACATGTCAACTACAAGTCCATCCAAAGGTTGGTCAAGTTAGAGTTGTTGTCGTCTATCGACGTAAACCCTCAACATAAATGTGAGGTGTGCGTAGAGGCAAAACTCACAAAGCTTCATTTTCGATCCGCCGAAAGGAATACCACTCTTCTAGAACTTATTCACATAGATATATGTGATTTGAAGTTTGCACAAACTAGAGGGGGGAACAAGTACTTTGTGACATTCATTAATGATAGCACAAGGTATTGTTACCTTTACTTGTTGAAAAGTAAGGATGAAGTCTTTGAAGCGTTCTGACGTTACAAAGCAGAAGTTGAGAACCAACTAAGAATGCGGATTAAATCCATTCGTAGTGATAGAGGGGAAGAATATGTAGCGCCATTTGAGGAATATTGTGCCGAATCGGGCATTGTTCATCAAACGACGACTCCATACTCACCTCAGTCGAACGGTGTGGCGGAACGTAAGAACCGCACATTGAAGGAAATGATGAATGCCTTGCTCATCAATTCCGGTCTTCCACAAAACATGTGGGGAGAAACGGTCCTTACCATTAATACTATTCTAAACAGAGTCCCACATAAGGGTAAGGACAAAACTCCATTTGAATCATGGAAGGGAAAGAAACTCACTTATAAATATTTAAAGGTGTGGGGTTGTTTGACAAAGGTTGAAGTACCCAAGCCAAAACAGGTCAAGATTGGGCCTAAGACTGTAGATTGCATATTCATCGGATATGCAAATATTAGTAGTTCTTATCGCTTCTTAGTGCATAAGTCAGATATTCCAAATATCCACGGGGGTACAATCATGGAATCAAGGAATGCTCAATTTTTTTTAAGATACCTTTCCTAGAAAGGAAAAGACATAACCTCTCGCAAATGAAGTTATGAACAAAGCTCTCAAGAATCGGCAGTCAACAAAATATAATTGATACAACTAGTACAAATGGAAGAACAAAGATTAATTTGATAAGCGATGAGGTAATAAAAAGAGAATTAGCCAAACTATCGACTAAAGAGGCAAAGAAATACAGGAATATTTACTTTGGAGGAGTAGAATTCACGATAAAAGCATACTTTCAAAAGAATATTGATACACCTATACGGATATACGTAGATGACGGAATATTAGGAAATTTGCGGGATGCATTAATATCGTAATTAAAGGAAATTTGATATATCGAAATTAAAATTTACTATACAACCGAGACTTTAGTGTATCGTTAAAAGACGAACATAAAGATTTAGCTTTAACATTATATTATAAATTAGATGGAATAGAAATGCCACCAGGAAGCAAAGTAATGAGTATAGAAACTAAAATGATATATGCCTTAACAGGAAATCACCATGTAAGGAAACAACATGAGATGAATATAATAGTACCAAGAATATATAAGGAAATACTTGAACAAATAGAACATAAAGAAAATTCTAGGATTACCATACCAGAGGAAATATTCATGGATTTTAAAACCGAACATTAACACCTTCAAAAAGATTAATTCCAAAAGTAGAAGGATCAAGACTAAGTATAACCAGAGAATCATCACATAGTTTACAAAGAATAGAACCTAGAACTATTGACCTGATAAATATAGACTGTAATAGATTAAAAATCAAAGTTATAATATTTAAAAACATGATAATTATGGACGGAATAGCTGAAATAAATACTAGAGAAATTAAAAGTTTTATACATATAAGTAAAATAAACGAAAACGAGTGTAGTATAATAGAACCACAAACTTATAATTACCCAGAAAATGAAAGAGAAATAATAATTACCAAAAGTGTAAATTTAAGATTTAAGATTCAAGACCTAGAATATAAAATCAATATAGGAGTAATAGAATATGATAGCTTAAATGAATTATTATTAGGAAGCGATTTTTTATCTATGATAAGTTACAAGATAAACAATAACGGAATAGAAATTAATGATCAAGGTAAAACTAGATTCATCAATAAAATATGAACGTACAGTTAAAAATAATAAAGAAAAAACAGAAATTAAAAACTATAAAGACGGCCTTATCGGGAGAAATATATTCCCAACTAAAATACTTAGAGTACGGTGTAAAAGAAATGAAATTAGAAAATGATATAGCACAATTGGAAAAACAATGCGAAAAGTTTAGTAAGATATGGATAGACGTAGGTAATGGATGGAAGAAACGAATAAACAACCACGATTATGAGTAATAACGAGAAAATAAATGCGTTATGGGAAGAGATTATATTAAAAGAAAAAATGAAAAGTATATTACTACTAATGGATGAAGTAAAAGATAATCGAATAAATCCAACGATTAATTAGAGAAGAACTGACTAACTTATGGAATGTATCGAAATACCAACATTTAAATTAATACTAGAAAAACTGAATATGTTACTAGAAGAAAAGAGCAAAGGAAAACAAAAGGAAACTAGTGAAGAAGCCAAGACGAGTAAAGAAACGACTATAGAAAAAACGACTACCCATAAACCAGAAATAGTACCAATAGATGCATGGAGAAGAAGCAAAATACCTATAATGGTAGATATAAGCAAAATAAAACCAAAATTGCCAAAAGATGTAATAGATACTCTAGGCGGACTAACAAGACTAAATAAAGAAGGAAAATTCTAATGGAACCTAGTGCGATTACATTTCTAAGAACTCACGGAAAGCGAGATTATAGAAAAAGAAAGGTATAAATACGAACCAATGAGATCTAAGCCGATAAAAGAAGAAAAAGTCCCCGTAAAAGAAGAAGAAAAGCCAACTTACGAATCTCTAAAGATAGATAAACAAGAACAACAGATAAATGAATTAAAAGCAGAAAATCTAAAGTTAAAATCAAACGATAATGCTGAATGGTATGACAAATACAAAAAATATAAAAGAAAGCATAAAGATACGAAAACAATGTTGAAAGAGACTAAGATAGAACTAAGAGAAACAAAGGAAGAGTTGAAACAGGAAATATCGGAACTCAGAGAAGAAGTGCACATCTTAACAGAACAGTTAAAAAGGTTAAAAGGAAAAAAGAAAGAACGAAAGATAAAATTAAGCAATGAAACTACGTCAAGTAGCAATCACACAGAAGATGAAAATCAAGAATTGCAAGTAGTAGAATTTATAGAAGAAGAAAACTCGAAGATCTTTGAGATAGTAAAGGAAAACAACCAAATAATAGAAGCTTTGAAAAAAAGAAAAAAGAGTAAACGCGATAATAGAAGATGAACCGGATAGCGATATAGAGGATGAATATAATGGACCAATTGAAAGCGAGATAGAATCAGAAAATATAATCAATGAAGATGCGAGATGACTACACGAAGAAGATTTAATAGACCCTAATCTAGAAGTAATAACTAGAAGGAATACAAGATTACCAGACCATATACCTGTACGACAACAGGCTGAATTTAAAGAATTAGTAGGATCAATGACCCAAGGAGTAAACTATAATGGATATTTTCTAGATTTAGACAATGTTTACGACGAACAAGAAGTAGGAAGAAGAATAACAGACTGGAACTTAGGAATGTATATAGCATTAATGAATAGTACGCAAACAGAAAACTTAGATTACATGTATGACTTAATATCAAGAACTCTAATCGGAAAATCAAAGACATCTTGGATAGAATCAATAGCATATCGGTGAGAAGTGAAGTATTAAGTTATGCGACGATTGGAAATCAATGTTAATGATATTCGATCTCTCGTTAAAAAGAGAATTTTTAGGCGAAAAATGGTTAGTAGCCGAGAGAAAATGTACTAGCCGAGAGAAAAGCGAGATTATTATGAACCGAATAATATGAAATGTTGTAAGATAAATAAACTACGAGAATATACAATTAGCTTTAGTAAGTTCTTTTACGAAGCTAGATTCTTACCAGAAGAAGGCATGATTTACCAACAACTATATTACGATCATTTACCAGTACCATATAATATTGAAATATCAAAAGAATATGTACAGTTAGAACCTAAGGAGAACACCCTAGGAGAAAGAATACGAGTTTTGAGAGCATATCTAATGAGAAAATGCGAAGAATATCGACTACAACAAAAAATTAAAAAAGATAAGAAAATAGGATTAAGGGAAATATGTGGATTTACTGAAAGAAGATTAATATTTGGATGCGATGACAATAGAAAAGAAAAGAAGTATAGAAAACATAAGAAACACAGAAAATACAAGAATAAATACGAAAGAGATTACAAAGATAAGAGATATAGAAGATATAAGAAAAAACCTTATTATAAACCCTATAAACCCTATAAGAAAAAGAGATTCAGGAGATATAGGAATAATCCAGACACCAGGAGTAAATTTAGATATAAAAGAAAATTTAGGAAAAGAAGAAACGTAAATCCTATAGAAGCAGACAAGTCTAAAACCAAGGAAGAAAAAGTTAAAGAATGCAAATGTTGGAATTGCAATGAGAAAGGACACTATGCAAATAGGTGCCCGAAGCTAAAGAAAACAGGAGTAAAATACATAAATACAGAACAATTTATAATGAGCCTGCAGCAGATTAAAGAAGATAATAATAAATGGTATGATTACGAAGATTTCTATGTTAGTGTAACAGAAGAAGAATCAGAGACAGAAAAGGTAAGTTATATCAACCGACAATCAGTTAGTGAAGATAGTTCTGAATAAAATGAATACGCTAGAAAGACAGAAAAGAGAGCTGATAAGAGAAAGAGAATACTGGATACAATGCGAGGAGTATACTAGGCGAAAACTAATTGCAACTTCTGCAGTTAATGAAACAGGAAGTATGTACTACAATGATAGGTACAGAAAGATCACCAAAAGGTTATCAGAAATAAGAGCAGCAATGAATAAGATACATTGGAAACAAATAGAAATTGCAAGATTGATAGAAGAATCAATGAGAGATGAAGAGACTAGACAGGAAGTACAAGAATATGAACAGGACGTAGAACTCAACAGAAGGTTAGATAATCCTGACTAAATGGTAGCAATACATATAGAAGCTCAAATAGAATACAAACAGAATAAAATGATAAAACAAAAAATATTTATTGATAGTGGAGCAGATATATGTCTAGCCAGAAAAGATGTTTTAGAATCTCACAGATGGAAAAGATCTAAGATACATAGAGCTAAGGTATCAGGATTCAATGAGCAATCCAAAGAATTAGACGTAATAGCAGAAAATATGAGAATTGTATTAGGAAAAACTATTTTCAGATTACCAATAGTATACCAATTAGACAATATGAAACAACAAGTTTTATTAGGAAATAACTTCCTAGATTACTTCAAAACCCAAGTAATTAATAAGAATACATTTTGTCTACAATCCCCCTGTAACAAATGGATTATACTGAAAAGAATATTACCAGTAAATACCATAAGATTATATGCCATTAAAATGGAAAGGAATAACAATTTAGAGCTTTTAAAAGAGAAGTATTTAGGGATGTTAAAAAAGAACTTCGGAGAAAATCCGATGCAGCTTTGGGAAAAAGAAAAAATATATGGGGAAATAAAGCTGATAGATCCAAATGATTTAGTCGAACAAAGCCCATAAGATATATCCCAACGGATCAAAAAGAATTTGAAATCCAGATTAAAGAATTATTAGAAATGAAGGTAATAAGAGAGAGTAAGAGTCCTCATAGTAGCTTGACCTTCCTAGTAAGGAAACATAATGAGCTAAAACGAGGAAAAGCCGGATTAGTAATCGATTATCGAGAATTAAATAAAAAGACTATTTTTGACGGATACTTTTTACCCTATAAAAGAAACCTCATTAACGAGACTAGGGAATAAAAAATGGTTTAGTAAATTCGATCGTAAAAGTGGATTTTGGCGAGATTAAATTGACTAATGAATCTAGAGCTTTAACAGCATTCAGTGCCCCTCAAGGACACTATGAATGGAATGTATTACCAATGGGATTAAAAAATGCACCGCAAATCTTTCAAAGAAGAATGGATCAAGTATTTAGAAAGCTTGCAGACTTCTGTATCATATATGTTGATGATATATTAGTTTACAGCAACAGTTTAGAAGATCATATTAAACATGTAGAACAATTCATTGAAACGATTAACCAACACGGAATACTGTTATCAGAAAAGAAATCGGAAATATTCAAGAATACTATTGAATTCCTAGGCTACATTGTAGATAGCGAGGGAATACAATTACAAGAACATGTTGTAACAAAGATTAAAAACTTCAAAGAAAAATTAGAAAATAAAAGAGAAGTTCAGCAGTTTCTTGGAGTAATCAATTATGCAGCAGATCATATAAAAGATCTATCATATTTGAGAAAGCCACTGCAGGATTTGATTAAGAAGGATGTAACCTTTGAATGGAAAGAAGAGCACACCCAGACGATTAACAAAATTAAAGACAAGGTAAAATCATTACCAAAACACAGAGTACCAACAGATCAAGATCAATTAGAACTCTTTACAGATGCTAGTGACATAGGATGGGGAGCCGTTCTAATAGCATATGATAAATAAGATGTCGATAAAGAAAAAATATTAATTTGTGGATACGGAGGAGGAACATGGAAACCTAATGAAAAGAATTATCACATAAATGAAAAGGAATTATTGGCAGTAAAATTTGGAATTAAAAGATTTCATTACCATTTACTACCAGTAAAGTTTATTGTTAGAACTGATAATACTCAGGTAAAGGCGTTTATCACAAACAGAATAGATCCTTTACCAGAACTGAATAAAAGAAGAAAATGGCAATCATTCTTTTGTTGTTATGATTTTATTGTTAAGAACATATCTGGAACTAAAAATGTTTTAGCTGATTTTCTTAGCAGATATAATGTCAATTAGCAACGAAGACTTTGAAGAATACATAGTCAAGGCTATGCAAGAGATTATCAAAACCAATGAAATACTGATTACCCGATTACAAGAAAATACTCAAACCATCGGAAAATTAGCAGAAGCCATTAAAGATTTTACAAAATTCAAAACCTTACAAAGAGAAACCTCACAAAAAACACCGACTACCATACCACCACTACAACAGAAAACCTTTGTACCATTCTCGTCTAAACTAGCAAAAATGCCATCAGCCATACCCTCAACATCGGCAACGGTATCTATGGCAGACAATCTGAAGTATAGGCCTGAAATGATTACCGCCTATGAAAAA
This sequence comes from Anisodus tanguticus, assembly GCA_034509755.1. Lineage (NCBI taxonomy): Eukaryota > Viridiplantae > Streptophyta > Magnoliopsida > Solanales > Solanaceae > Anisodus > Anisodus tanguticus. The sequence goes on along the minus strand of CM067551.1, from coordinate 16,879,872 downwards.
ATCAATAAATTTTATGATTATAAGACTAACCCTGATATTGTACGCAGTGCTAAACTGAGTAAATATCCAAGATTTATTTGCAGTGAAAGAGCAAATCCGAACATTGTGGAACGATTATTCACATACGAATTTATTGACAAAATTATCACAGACGATAAAATGATCAACCTCACCAAGCTACCACAGATTATCACCAGATCAACAGAACTCATGATGGAATCCTTTGGCAAAGGAATCTACGGAATACAGATTTTAGACGCATCAACAGATTTAAAGGGTAAGCCAATTGTTATTTGTCAAATTTTTAAGACAGGAAGGAACAGCACCATAAGCGGGGATGATAAAAACTTAAATATGACAATTCCCTGTGCATTGGACAAATTCCAAGACTGGATAAGTACCAAACGAGTATTTGGATTAATGACATTGAGAACCAGAATAGAGGACATGCTACGAAATCGGAAGGCATCCGTAATTGGATCTTCCAAAGGAGGAGATGTAGAAGAAATTATGACCCTTTACTACGACAATGACATCGAAGTAAAGGAGACAACAGAATTAACCCTGTTATTAGACAAGATTACCAATCTAAAGCATACCCATGCTGAGGAGACTATCAAAATATACAAAACTATGACTGAACAAAAACGACGACCAATGATCAAAACAGAGACGGTATCAACGTCTACGGTCAGTATTAAGAAAGAACAAAGTCATGATCCTTTTGACTAAGGAGGGAAAAACAGATTATTTTTGCAGGAACAATGTAAACCCTGGCGAAAGAGGCCTTATGGCCTGAAGAGATTATTGCTTAACAGCCCAATGATTATGGCTTAACAGCCCAAAAGATTATTAAAGATATCATTTAGATTTAAACTATTTGACATCTAAAAGAGGCTTATGGCCCAAAACAGATTATGGCCCAACGTAGTGTTTCATACTATGGTAAAGCCCAAAAAGATTATCATGAAAGGGAACATGTAGTTTACTACCTGTAACCCAAGAAAAGAGGTCCTAGGGACCCAAAAAGACTATGGCCTTATGGCCCAAAAACTGATTAAACACTGTTAACTCAGAAAAGAGGTCATAACAGACCCAAAAGAATATGGCCCAATGTAGTTTAAACTACAGAAAGCCCAAATAAGAGAGGCCCTAGTGCCCAACATGATTACAAACCGGACAGCTGGAAAGTAATAAACAGAACAGCAGCCCGACAAGAAAATGACATTGCCCACAGAAAGTCATGACAGATTATGACAGCTGAACAAAACGCCGGATAACGACAAAGGCGGAATAGACAGCTGACGGATTAGCAGACTAAACGACAAAACAACTTTACGAAAGGAGCGGACAAGGAGGCTGTGGACACGTAGCCTTTATGACTTTTGTAAAAGTATTTTGTCGATTAACGCATGTTACTTTACGACTTTTGAAAAGTAATCTTGTTTACTTTTAAAAAGCGATGAATAGTGAATAGCCGAGGTTATCTATATAAGGAGCCTCTTGTAAAGATGAAAGATTCATTCGGAAATAGACACAACCTTTAGATAACAAAAAAAAATTCTCTCAAATGTCCAGCTAAACACACCTTAGTCTATAATCAATTATCAACAAAGAAGCATCAGAATTATAATTGATTATCAATATAAGAACACCATAAGAACTAGAGTAGAATATACTTTGATTATTTATGATTAAGAACCATATTAGTCTAAGCATAACATCTTTCAGACGGCGATCAGAGGATATCCGTAATTGACTCCCGGCTCCAAGGCGACATAGTACCCGCAGTGCAAGGATGCGAAGGGGAAGGACAGCCACAGGAGGGTTGAGGCTACTTCGTGATCTGAAAGCCTGATTAAAAGGTATGTGCTCGAACTATGTGTTTCTAATTATAAATTTGATAAGTATGATTACTCTATTGTTATGTTGTTTGAATACTGATAGTAGATTATATTATGATGTTTTGAATGCTGATAAGAGATTATAGACGCTTTAATAAAAAATGAAATCAACCTTGAGATTATTGACCCGATTATTACATGCTTATCATATGATTAACTCTGAAAAATGTTTGATTAAACAGATTACCGTCTATGTTCTAGCCTTTAGGGGTATATAGATGAAGAAAAGATCCGCCGTACAGCCCGTACAAAAATTGGTATGGTTCAGATCTAGTGGACCTCGAAGTGGCTGAATATCCGAAATCTAGTGTTCCAGATTCTCAGAACTTGGAGACTCCAGAGATGGAACTAAGGCGAAGTAAAAGGGCTAGGAGGGATAAATCATTCGGTCCTGGCTTTGTAGCTTATATGGTTGATGAAGAACCAAGGACAATTGCTGAAACATTGTCAACTCCAGAGGCACCGCTCTGGAAAGAATCTATTGAGAGTGAAATAGACTACATCCTGCATAACCATACTTGGGAGTTAGTTGATCTTCCTCCATGAAATAAACCATTGGGTTGTAAATGGATACTCAAATGGAAGTATAAAGCATATGGGTCAATAGATAAGTACAAGGCCAGATTGGTTGTCAAGGGCTATCGGCAGAAAGAAGGTCTTGACTATTTTGACACGTACTCCCCGGTGTCTCGGATGACGTCCATACAGGTATTCATTGTGATCGTAGCATTGCGTGACCTTGAGATACATCAAATGAATGTCAAGACAGCCTTCCTAAATGGTGATTTGGAAGAATAAATCTATATGGAACAACCCGAGGGGTATGTGGTTCCAAGGAAAGAGAAGAAAGATTGTCGGCTTGTCAAATCTCTATACGGACTGAAACAAGCCCCGAAGCAATGACACAAAAAATTTGATAGTACTCTACTATCGAATGGTTTTGCCATTAATGTGTGTGACAAATGTGTCTATATGAAAGGTAACTCTGACTCGTTCGTCATGATATGCATGTATGTAGACGACATGTTGATCACAAGGAGCAGTCCTAGTTTGATTCTAGAGACTAAGAACATGTTGAAACAATGCTTCGACATGAAGGATATGGGTATCACATATATCATCTTAGGGATAAAGATCTCTAAGACATCTGATAGACTGGTCTTATCTCAGTCTCACTACATCGAGGATGTGTTGAGAAAGTTTGAGATATTTGACAGTTCGCCTATAAAGGCACTATTGGATAGAAATCAAAAGCTTGATAAAATCGCGGTGCACCCGTATTGGCAGGAGCAATATGCATAGGTGATTGGTAGTTTGATGTACATAACAATCTGTACCCTACCTGATATTACTTATGAGTCAACAAGTTGGCTAGGTTTACCCGTAATCCGAGTAATATCATTGGAAGGCGTTGAATCGGGTACTACGATACCTGAAATACACGCTAACTTACAGGTTGCATTATTCGAGATATCCAGATGTACTAGAGGGGTACAATGATGCAAACTGGATATCTGATATAGAGAACACCAAGTCCACCAGTGGGTATGTATTTAAAATTGGTGGTGGGGCTATGTCTAGGAAATCCTCTAAGCAAACTTGCATCGCTCGATCCACGATGGAATCAGAGTTTATCATTTTAGACAAAGCAGGAGAAGAAGCTGCGTGGATTCATGACTTCTTAGAGGATGTTCCTTGTTGGGACAAACCCGTACCTTCTGTAATGATCCATTGCGACAGTCAGTCGGCTCTAGGAAGGACACAGAGTTCTATGTACAACGGCAAGTCTCATCATATTCGATGGAGACATAAGACTGTTAGACAATTGATCACTATGGGTATAATATCCATTGATTACATAAAGTCAAAGGATAACATAGCGGACCCGCTGACAAAGGGCTTACCCAAAGATCAAATGTTCTGCCTCTCTAGGGGAATGGGCTTAAAACCCAAGGTATAAGGACCAATACGGTGGTAACCCAACCTTACTGACTGTAGATCCCAGGAATTAGGTTAAATGAGAAAAACTAAGCTATAAAGGTTCAGTTGATCGCTTAGGTGGAAGCATGAGCACTTCGGATAGTGATTTCTGTAATGAAACACCAAATCCAAAGTCGTTCCCGCGATAGACTATAAGTGCTATCTGCAGTGTGGGTGAAGGTTAAGTTTCCAAAACCTTTAATGATCCTCACCGGTTAAGGTCAGGTTTGAGGAAACTTTTAATAGTTCCTAACACTTGTAAAGTGGGGCATAGCAGGATACCTTGTAGGAGACCACCTATTTAAGTGCGAGGACAGGCCGCCTCAAAATGAACGCACTTAAGAATCCAAGAAGTGTCCACGACCACAACGGACAAAACATTACGAAGAACAGAGTAAGGGAAGTTGTTGTGTTGGTACCGTTGACTTGGGTTACACTAAACACTGACGGTTCAAGACATCACGTTCACCGCGCAGTAAGTAAGTTTGATGGTATTCAACTATGGAAGGTTCAAAACGTATGCTATCTATCCAGATGCAACATCGGTTTCTGAAAGATTGCTGGAAAGGCACCATGTGAGTGCGCCAAAATCTCTTTCAAGAGGGGATTGTTGGAAATTTACTAATGTGGAATTAAGTATATCCCATTATTTATGACTCAAACAATTAGGGCTCCGCACGTCGGAAACGTCGTTTCCACACACGTGCACACGTAGTGCCAAGTATCACAAATTTCATTAGTGAAAGAGATATTGGTACGTATGTAATACGTTTGAGACATAGAATGATGGACAGTTATTGGCCAAATGAAAAAGTATTCCACGTTGGTAAACGAAGGAAGAAGTGTACGAAGTGTAAGATGAAACGTGTCGAAAATTGCCGCGAAGCCCAAAGGGCCGCGTCGCAGCCCCATCGAAGCCGAGGCGCTGGAGCGCCGCGGCGCCTCCAGGGAGCACCGCAACGCTAATTGGGTCTTCAGTTACTAGAGTCGCGACGCTAATTCACAGAGCCGCGGCGCTTTGAAGGCAGAGTGCTGCGACGGGAAGTTGAAAAGTTCTGACCTTTGGGCTGGTTTTGGAGGATTGATTCTCCATTACTTGACACATGAATTCAGTCATTATTTGACTGAATGTAACCTCTCAATTAAGTGTCATTACATGGCTATTGAAGGCCATTAGTTGATTAGTTGAGGGGTCCTTTCCTTACACTATAATTTGAGGCCTTTGGCTCAATTGAAGAATACTACACAACACTTAGAAAATACTCCAGAATTTTCTGAATTTATCTTCTTCCTCTCTAGCATAGTTACTATACTCAAAGTTTTTCAAGAGTAACACTTGAGTTTTCTTTGCTCAATTGTTAAGTTGTTGTTGTATCTTGGGAGACTATTGCCCGACAACGTAAAAGGAGATATACGAGGTAATCTTGTCTTAAAGACAGAGTGTCATCACTCGACTTAGCAAATCACAAAGCAGTTTGTTAAGTTCTTGATTTACAGTTTATTGTAATATTTAGTTTATCCTTTCTTACCATTGTAATAGTTACTTACTTCTCATTCCCTACAATAATTTCATCCCAACATTGTTGTCATTGTTACGCTGTAGAAACTAGAATCTCTGGCCAATATATACGTCTTTTCATCCACATCTATAACACCCACCAGTACAACGATCATCAATTATAAAATACGCATTCCTATTCATTGGTGTTAGCTCTACCACCGTTGTCGGGGAGAAGTGTTTTCCCGTTTAATTGTTACTGTGAACTCAATTTTTTTTTGTTCAAATTCAATTTTAAAATCTAGAAATTCAACAATTCTTCGGAAGAGAATTTCATGATTTTTTAATTTTATTTTTGAAAAGAGATATTAGAAATTCCATGATTCTTTCCACTTATTTGTCACATCACCTAGTTTATGAAAGAGAAATGGAGGATTGGATTTTTGGAAAGAAAGAAGAATGGGTGTGTTTAAAACATTTTTTTTTTAAATCAAAAGCTCGTTTGATTGATTATTTGGTATTAAGAGCTATGCGTTTTTTTATTGGTTTAATTATCACATCATCACGTGTGAATTGTACGCACTTGTTGTATATTAATTTTGTGTTAAATTGGCACAACAAACGTCTTTTTGGAGGTTCAGGTGGTATGACTCTCAGTTGAAGTGTCCAAATGGAATTTCTGAAAAAGTTCGAGAATCTATGTATTACGCTTATTAGATTTGATATTATTAGTTTTTTGTTTGATAGTGTTTTGCCAAGTGAAGGGTTTTTGAGGGACTTTTCTTATAAATTACATGGGGAGAAAAAAAGAGAGAGAGAGAGAAGGGAACATTGAATAACACCTATTGTGCGTAAGATATCCTTCAATACTAATGTATTGGTGGTAATTCATGAGTTATGTTAAGCTAATCAATTTGCAATTTTAATTTCAGGAAATGTTTGATCCTTTTTGTATGGTCCCTAAGTTTAGTTAGCTAATGGCTGCTTTATAATGAATTTTTGTATGGCTCTTTTAGTCTAGTTAACTTCCTATTGAAATTATATTATCACTATATTACTTTGGAGGAATAATTCAAGGTTAATTGGTTGAAGATATAGAAGTCATTTATTATACATTCTTGAGTGTCAAAAGTCCCCTAATTTTTGTAACGTGTCAAGCATGTTCAAAGATTGACCATTTTGGTGAATTACTATAATTAAAGATTAGTCATTTAGGTTGTTCCCAAAGTGAACTATCAAAGTTTTAGATCAATAATGGTCAAAACTCAAAAGTAATGTACAATGTACACAATAAATTGATGTTCAATTAGCTAAAGGTCTAACCGAAAATATTCAACTCTTTATTCATGTTCACGAGCATTTTTGCTATCAACGAAAAAAGGTGTTGCATTTTTAGTTCCTTTTTTTAACTCTTAAAGAAAAAGAAGGATTCGGTCGTTTAGTTTAGTCAATAGATATGCATTAATGGTGGTTCATGTCGCTCCATTTTAGCTCAAGACAACACTAGCATAGAAAGTATGAATTCGACAAAATTCTAAAACTTTAATAATGGTAAGAAAAAGTGATAGATGAAAAAAAAAAGATTTGCTAGGGATATAATCAAAATTTGACTTTTTATTGAAATTATAGTATCACTACACTACTTTGGAGGAATAATCCAGAGTTAATTGGTTCAAGAACTATTTTGAAGAAATAGTAGTCATTTATTATATTCTCTTGAGCGTCAAAAATCGCCCCAAATTTATATAACTTGTCAAGCATGTTCAAAGGTTGACCATTTTGATGAGTTAATGTAATTAAAGACTACTCCCTTCATTCCATAATAAATTGTGTTTTAGGCTTTTCATTTTATTTTAAAGGAAGTGGTGTTTTAGGATTTCAAGAAGAAATTGACCTTATTCTTCGAAAATTACTCTTATTTAGATAATCAAGAATCATTAAGTAGTTTTTCTTTTTTAGACATAAATTAGAGTAATAAATTAGTAAAAACAATCATAATTTTTTAAGAGCGAGCGATTTCTTAAGGGGTGTGCATAGACTAAAAATGTTACTTATTATGGAACGGAGGGAGTAGTCATTTAGGTTGATCCCAAAGTGGTGTACACGATAAAATTTGATGTTCAATTAGCTAAAGGTCAAACCTAAAATATTCAACTTTTTATTCATCTACGGTGTGCCTTTACATTTCATTAATTCCTCATACCAAGATCATGACACGAGCATTTTCCTATCAACGAAAAAAGGTGATGCGCTTTTAGTCCCTTTTTCAACTTTTGAAAAAAAAAAAGGATTTGATCGTTTTAAATTGATTAATCAATAGGCATTTATAAATCACAAAAACATATATTCCTTTTAAAATTAAATTATTTTTAAATATAATAAGACAATCTTTTTGAGAAGGGAGTAAGAACTTTGGAGGGTTCGTGTCACCCCATTTTAGCTCATATCAATTTAGGGCCAAGCTCTAGAAAATATAGACAATTTGACTAAAGATTGTAGGGCTTTAACCACGAAAGGAGCCCTTTCAAAAATTCTCGACGGCCAAGGCAGAACCCGGGCTGAAGAGGGAGTTTGGAAATAGTTTTCAACCAGCAATAGACGCGCTTCGGTTAAAACCTCACTAGTTGCGTCATTGCCCCAAGCGCAAAGATAATTCTATATGCTTTTGCCATCGAATTTTGTACCTCATTTCTGGACGCTATGTCTCCACATGATCGATGTGGGATAACTGCTACTTGGATTAGTATAATCTCTAACCTATCTTCTGAAATAGTGAAAGTGGAAACCATACAACTGTCCATTAGTTTTAAATTATTTCACTTGATTAACTTAACATTAGTTACTCCCTTAGTAAGTATTTGGGGCTGTTTGGTTGTTGGTTAGGAAGGGAGTTATTCATATATTAAAACTAGCATAACTAATATTATTATGTTTGATAACTTTTTTGTTGATGCATACCAAGTACGATTTTTTGTTATCATTTTACAATCCACATAACTAGAACATGTATAAGTTATGAGTCAAATATATTATTTTATGCAGGATAAAAGATAGAATAACTACACCCGCATAACTAATTCATGCATAACTAATACTTATATAACTCGAACCAACAACCAAACCGATAGAATACCGTGTATATCCCTATGATATACACGGTTTTGACTAGTCATGTACCATAAATAGAAGTTGTAAATTATGTTGTATAATTACCATAATTGTATAATTACCATAATTGTAGAATTCTTGTACAAGTAGAACTAGGATATTAGAAGTTTAGCAGGAATATGATTTTCCATATTTAGAGATTGTAACTTGTATATATACCTATTCATTCAATAAGAATAATCAACGGATTAATTCTTTCATGGTATCAGAAGTCTAGGTCTAGACTACATCCCTTCCCAATTTTCTTCCGCTACTCTCGGCTCAAACTCTGAGAACCCTTCTCGGTTTCCGGCCGACTTCTTCCTCCTCCTTTCCCAAATTTTCTTCCTAATCCCTAATTCTCCTATTGTTTTTTCGTTATGTCTACGTCAAAGAACCGGTTTCATTCAGCCCTTACAGTTTTCAACATCATGAACCACATCCCTATTATTCTTGAGATGGAAAAAGTCCAATACGCGACATGAGCGGAATTATTAAAAATTGACGCACGCTCGCATCAAGTCCTCTATCACATAATTCGCTCAACACCTGGCACAGAGGAGGTGCCTAACCCCGAGGAAAATCCTATGTTATGGACGACACTTGATGCTACCGTTCTCCAGTGGATTTATTCCACTATTTCTACCGACCTCCTACAAACGATCATTGAACTCGACACTACGACAATGGAAACTTGGAATAGGGTGCGTGATATATTTCAAGATAACAAGAATTCACGTGCTGTCACACTCGAGCAGGAATTTTCACATGTCCACATGGTAGATTTTCCTAACGTTTCGGTCTATTGTAAAAGGTGAAGGAATTGGTAGACCAACTCCGCAACGTTGTTGCGCCAGTTACCAATGATTGTCTTGTTCTCCAAGTAGTTGTAGGCCTGCTTGAGGCCTAAGGCCTATAACGGCTTTGGCACACTACTTTGTCACAGTAACCCTCTACCACCCTTTTATCAGGCCCGTTCCATGCTCACGTTAGAAGAAGTCGGCTTAGCTAAAAAGACGGTTACAGGTGCAAATTTCGTCACCATAATAACCACGTCAGATGACCTCACTCATTCTCCGAGAATTCTGGCCAACACCGCAACAACGGTGGTGGCAAAAGGATCAACATCGTAAAAATAATGGCAAAAACCGTGGTGGTAACGGAGGTGGCCGAAACAATGATGGCAGCAGCAGTGGGCCGTGGGCCCCCTGGCCGTAGAACTAGGCTAGTGGCCATTGGCCTAATAGTCCTTATTAGCCCTTACCCGGGTAACTAAGCCCAGTTCCAGCAACAGGCCAGACCTAGTTTCTCGAGTCTAAATACTGGCAGAAGATTCACTTTTGGGCCGGGGCCGCAGGCAGGTTTGCTTGGTCCTCGACCTCTACAAGCGTTCCAGGCATTGGGTCCCACACCAACTCCGACAGATATAGATTCACTTTTGGGCCGGGGCCGCAGGCAGGTTTGCTTGGGCCTCGACCTCTACAAGCGTTCCAGGCATTGGGCCCCACACCAACTCCGACAGATATTGAGGCTGTAATGCACACGCTTGGATTAAATCCTCCAGACGTGAATTGGAATATGGACACCAGAGCCACTTCTCACATGACGTCTAACCAAGGTACTCTCTCGTCTTATTTCAATTTGAGCAAAAATCGTGGTATTATTGTTGGTAATGGCAATTCAAATCCAATTCGTTGTTATGGACATACAACTTTGTCTTCCCCACATCCACCTCTAGTTTTGAAAAATACCCTTCATGCCCCTAACTTAATTAAAAATTTGATGTCTGTCCAAAAATTCACCACTGATAATTGGATTTTTATTAATTTTGATCCCTTTGGGTTTTCTGTGAAGGATTTCAAAACGGGGATACCTCTAATAAGATGCAATAGTAGGGGAGAGATTTATCCTATCACAAATACTACCACTTCCGCGAGTCAAGCCATACCGTCTACTTTTGCCGCCCTTGCTCCTTCATTGTGGCATGCCCGTTTGGGTCATCCGGGATCGTCTGTTATTTCTTCTTTGCATAAAAATAATTTTATTTCTTGTAAGGGTACGTGTAGTACTCCACTTTGTCCTTCTTGTCCGTTAGGGAAACATATTAAATTACCATTTATAGCCTCTACTTCTAGTACTTTGATGCCGTTTGACATTATTCATAGTGATTTATGGACATCCCCGTGTTAAGTTCTGTGGGACATCGTTATTATATCCTATTTTTGGATGATTATTCTAATTTTTTGTGGACCTTTCCTTTATCGAAAAAGTCTCATGTTTTCCACATTCTTAAAATTTAGAGCATTCATACGTACCCAATTCGAACGGAAAATTAAAAGTATTCAATGTGATAATGACAATGAATATGATAATGGGTTGTTTCAGGATATTTGTGATGCTAATGGCATAGTTTTTCATTTTTCTTGTCCTCGTACGTCCTCACAAAATGGGAAAGCCGAACGAAAATTTGTACCACTAATAATATTGTCCGTACTTTATTAGCACATGCTTCTGTACCCCCTTCTTTTTGGCATTATGCACTACAAATGACTACTTACCTTCTTAACGTACTTCTTACCAAAGGATTAGCATCTAAATCTCCCATTAAAGTTCTCTATAATAGGATCCTTCGTATTCTCATCTTAGGGTCTTTGGGTGTTTATGTTATCCACATTTTCCGTCAACTACAATTAACAAACTTCAGGCCTGTTCTATCGCTTGTGTGTTTTTGGGTTATCTGTCTAATCATCATGGTTACAAATATTTTGATTTATCATCTAATAAAATCATAATTAGTCGTCATGTTATTTTTGATGAAACACAAATTTCTTTTACTAAAGTGAGTAGTCTCGTGCCGAGTTCATATAATTTTTTAGATGACGAGGTCTCACCATATATTATCTACCATTTTTCCGATTTGTCCCGTGACCAAACTACTGCAGCAGGCCCACAGTCTACCGCAACCATTTTTCTGCCTAGTGGGCCGATGACACGGTCCAATACCGATCTCGGTACTGTTCCAGTGTTTTAGCCCAACCCGAGCACGTTACTGTTCCTGTTCCAGTTGTTGGGCCAGCAGGCCCACTGCTTGCTGTCCAGTCCATCCCCGTTCCACACATTGCCCAAAATCCATCCAATTCCTCCTCTAGTCAAGCCCGTTACTCGTAGTCAAATGGATATTTTAAAACCAAAATGTCATTTTAATCTTAATTCTAATGTCCTTAAATTCGCCCTCCCGCGTAACCCTGTGTCCACATTAAATGACCCGAATTGGAAATTGGCTATGACTGACGAATATAATGCTCTTATTGAAAATAAGACGTGGGAATTGGTGCCCCGTCCTTCTGGTGTTAATATTATTCGGTCTATGTGGATTTTTACTCATAAAGAAAATTCTGACGGTTCTTTTGAGAGGCATAAGACTCGTCTTGTAGGTGATGATAAAACTCAACAGGTTGGCATGGATTGTGGTGAAACGTTTAGTCCGGTGGTTAAACCAGCTACTATTCATACTGTTCTCAGTTTGGCCCTCTCAAAAGCATGACTCATTCATCAGTTGGATGTGAAAAATGCCTTTTTACACGGTGATCTTAAGGAGACAGTTTATATGCATCAACCCTTGGGTTTTTGAGATCTCAATCATCCTTATCATGTCTATATGCTGAAGAAGTCCTTGCATAGACTTAAGCAGGCCCTACGGGCTTGGTATAAAAGGTTTGCAGATTATGTATCTTCTATTGGTTTTTCTCACAGCCGGTCTGATCGTTCTCTCTTTATATATCTTCGTGGTACTTCTCTGGCATATATTTTGTTATATGTCAATGATATCATATTGACTGCTTCGTCTGATAATATGTGCAAGTCTATCATGACACTTCTCAGTTTCGAATTTGTTATGAAAGACTTGGGGCCCTTGAGTTATTTCTCAGGGATTGCTGTCACTCCCTAAGAATTATGCCGCTGAGATCATTGAAAGAGCAGGTATGTCATCGTGTAAATCTACTTCTACTCCGGTTGATACTAACCCAAAGCTGAGTGCTACATCTGGCACTAAGTTCGAGGATCCCACCCACTATTGTAGCCTTGCAGGGGCACTTCAGTATCTTACCTTCACAAGGCCTGATATTACTTATGCAGTTCAACATGTTTATGCATGATCCACAGATTGAGCATATGAATGCGCTCAAACGCATTATACGATACATCCAGGACACACTTGATTATGTCTTGCATTTGTATCCTACATCCGTTTCTACACTTGTGTCTTATACAGATGCTGATTGGGGTGGCTGTCTTGTTACCAGACGCTCGACTTCTGGTTATTGTATGTTTCTTGGGGATAACTTGGTCTTATGGTCTGCAAAATGACAAGCTACATTATCAAGATCCAGTGCAGAGGCCGAGTATCGAGGTGTGGCGAATGTAGTGTCATAATCATGTTGGTTGCGTAGTCTTTTGTTAGAACTACACTTTCCTATTCAGAAAGCTACCTTGATCTACTGTGATAATGTTAGTGCAGTTTATCTTTCTGGCAATCCGGCCCAACATCAACGCACTAAACATATCGAGATGGATATTCACTTTGTTCGCGAAAAGGTAGCTCGTGGACAAGTACGTGTCTTACATGTGCCCTCTCAATACCAAATTGCTGTCATCTTTACAAAGGGCCTTCCCTCGGTCTCAGCGTACGACAACCGCCCGCTATGACTGCGGGGGTGTGATAGAATACCATGTATATCCCTATGATATACACAATTTTGACTTTTGACTAGTGATGTACCATAAATAGAAGTTGTAAATTATGTTGTATAGTTACCATAATTGTAGAATTCTTGTACAAATAGAACTAGGATATTAGAAGTTTAGTAGGAATAGAATTTTCCATATTTGAAGATTATAACTTATATATATACGTATTCATTCAATAAGAATAATCAAGGGATTAATTCTTTCCCAAACAACCACTTTGTATTTTCTATCAGTTGAAGGCACTTAAGGAACTAAACATATTCTTGCAACAAAAATATTTACATTTAGCTTTGGTCAATAATCATTTTCTAAATTGTTAGAATCACCTTTGGCCTTTGTAACCTAAAACTTATGCTGTGCATAAAACTAGGCGATGCTTGTTTTACTCACTCATATTGATTTTGGACTTTAGCTAATTGGTTCAGGAAATACTTTAAAGGAAGAATAGTCATTTATTATCCTCTCTTTATGTCAAAAGTTGCCCCAAGCTTTTGTAACGTGTCAAGCATGTTCAAAGATTGACAATTTGGTGAGTTATTACTAATATAATAATTAAAGATTAGTCATTTAAGTTGACTCCAAATTGACCTATCAAAGTTTTAAACCAATAACAATGGTAAAAAATAGTGTAACTATAAATTGATGTTCAACACGTTAGCAAGGGTCCAACCTAAACTATTCAATAAGTAACTCAACTGCTTTTTTTTTAACAAATCCGCAACTGCTATCCTTCGAATGCGCACTAAGTAACCTGCTCGCTCTGCAATAGCTCGCAAATTACAAATGAAATGTAAACTGCACTAGACAAGTCCGGTGCGATGAGCTCTGACTGAGAAGGCTGCTGGTGAGAGAAATCGATCCCGAATCTCCCATGTGGAAAACCACTCACGGCTCATCAACCAACTTAGCCAACTCTTGCGGGTCAATTCAACTCTTTATTCATCTACAGAGCGCCTTTTCATTTCATGAAGTGTTAATACCAAGGTCCGATCACGACCATTTTGCTATCAAGGCAAGAAAATGCTTCACTTGTCATTTCTTTTTCAACTCCTAACAAAAAAATATGTCTGCATTGATCCTTTTAACTTGCATTAGTCAATAAGCATTTACATAGCTCAAAAACATATTCTAAGCTTACAATAATAACTACGCCTTAATCTCAAGTAAGTTAAAATCAACTATAAGAATTATCGCTATTCATATCATTCAATTTAAGCTCATATCTGTAGCAACAACATATCGGAAGCTTAAATAATTAAAATTTCTAAGAATACAATAGATATAAGTAAAAGAATATGTTCCATGCCTTTCATTGATTATTATGTACAATATATGTAGTGTTACATAATTATTTACATGACTACAAACAAGGTAACTAATCTTCCTAATTACATTCAAAATATAAATTTATCTAATATAAAAGATATACAATGATACAGGGATATTCTTGTAATATTCTATCACACCCCCGCAGTCGAAGTAGGAGGTTCTCGTACGCAGAGACTGACTCAGAAATCATCAAGAGTATGCGCGGAAGTCCTTTAGTAAATATATCAGCAATCTGATACCGGGAAGGAACATGAAGGACACGAACTTATCCACGAGCTACTTTTTCACGTACAAAGTGAATATCCATTTCAATGTGTTTAGTGCGCTGATGTTGAATGAGAATTTCAGAGAGATAAATCGCACTGACATTATCACAGTAGACCAATGTAGCCTTGCGGATTGGGCAGTGAAGTTCCAGCAGAAGGTTACGTATCCAACAAGACTCAGAAACAACATTCGCTAATCATCTGTACTCGACTTCGGTACTGGATAGAGACAGAGTAGGTTGTCTTTTAGAAGACCAAGAAAGCAAGTTATCTCCGAGGAAGACACAATTATCTCAGGGTGCCGCGGGGGGTTGGACAGGATCGGAAAGGAGGGCTGAGACGTGGCAGCGGGATCCGGTATAGGACCGGGAGTGAAGAGGTGGGGCAGAGATAAGGCAGTGATGTCAAGAGGATGGGGGCTAGCCGAGAGGCAGTAGCTGAATCAGAAGGTCGAGAAGGGCTGTTCCGAGGCTCCTGTTGCGGGGCTGGGTGGGTTGCCTGACTCGGGACGACGGTGATTTGGTCGGTTACCGGTGATGGTAACGACTGATTTTGCAAGTGATGAATTAGAAGGGGATTTAGGCCATCATTTAAGAAGTCATAGGAATTTGGAGGTGGAGAATTAATTTTGGCAAAGGGAAATTGGGACTCATCGAATATGACATGCCTAGAAGCGATTATTTTTCGGCTTGACAAGTCATAACAGTTGAAACCTTGATGATTGGGGGGGGGGGAGGAGGTAACCAATAAAGACACACGGGGATGACCAAGGTTGCAGCTTGTTGATTTGAGTGGAGGGATAGAGGGGGTAGCATAGACATCCGAAAGTTCGTAAATGCTTCTAGGAAGGATCCCGAAGATAGAGAACTTGAGTGGGAGATTTGTGTTTGAGAGATTTGTTTGGGAGAATGTTCAAGAGATAGGTTGCCATTGAGAGGGCGTAATGCCAAAAATAGGGGGATAAAGGTGTGGGAAAAGAGGGCACGAATTAAGTTATTTATGGTTCTAATTTTCCGTTCAGGTTTTCCATTTTGTGGAGAAATGTATGGACAGGAAAAATGAAAAACAAGGCCGTGTTTGGCGCAGAACAATTTGAATTGTTGATTATCGAATTCCCTCTCATTGTCACATTGAAAACATTTGATATTCTTTTCAAATTGTGTCTTTATTAAAGCACTAAGGGGAAAAAATAGAATAGACTTGGGACTTATTACCAATGGGAAAAATCCACAGAAAGTTAGAATAATCATCCAAAAATAATACATAATATCTATGTCTAGTCGTGCTTAAAATAGGAGAGGTCTATAAATCAATGTGTATTAAATGGCAGTAAAGTACAGGTGGATGAAGAATAAAATGGCAATTTGACATGTTTCCCAAAAATGTAAGATTCACAAACATGAGTATTAGAGACACGTTTGCAATCAATAAATTTAGTTTTGCTAGAATCTCCTAGATGTCCTAATCTATTATGTCATAAAAGAGACGAAAGAGCTGCAAAGGCTGATGGAGAAGAGGCTGGATGGCCGACGGTGGTGGTGATAGGATAAATGTCCCCGGTGCTGTGACATCCATTATTCGCATCCATGTCATAAGGTCCTTCACAGAAAAACCAAAATGTTCAAATTTAAGGGAAACATTATTGTCGGTTTTGAAACGACGCACAAAGATTAGATTTTTATAAGTTTTAGGGCATGAAGGACATTGTTTAAAACTAACGGTGGATGTGGTGGGGAGGGGGATGATTGTCCATAACCTTGAATGGGACTGCTTTGTCAACTACCAACAATAATATTATGATTTAAATTGCTCATATTGAAATAAGACGAGAGAGTACCTTGGGATGACGTCATATGAGATGTGGCGCCAGAATCCATGTACCAACTGTCGTTTGGAACATTGAGAGACATCGTGTTCCTAGACGCCTCAATATCCGTCGGTGCGTAGGTTGAAGACTGAGAGACCTGTGTATTGTATGCCTGCTGTAGACGTACGCCAAGGATACCGGACTGGGGCTGTCGGGCCGGAGGTTGAGTCCAGGAGGACGTCGGGTAGGGGCATGGTGGAGCAGCCTAAGTCGGCTGGACCCATGCAGCCCATGGTTGGTAGGCAACCCATAACGGAGGCTACTGCCACTGCTGCTACGGGTGGCTGCTAGCCGGCGAGGGTTGCCCTCTGCCGCTGCTGCTACTATTGCCTACTCGACCACTGCGGCTTCGGCCAGAATTTCGCCCTTTATTGTTATTTCGGGATTGTGAACCATGTTTTTTATCGTTGGCTTGTCGGTGGTGCGGGGTAGAGACCGAGCCCATCGGGTTAGCAGGTGTGCCGCCAGTGGTCACGAGGGCGGCGTCGGCGATGTTTGTGTTGGCCGCGGCCCGCTTGGTTTTTCGGGTTTCTTCAAGGATGAGTCTCAAACGAGCCTCATAAATGGAGACAATGTCGTGCTTTGTTGGAGGATGGTAGCGACGCCATCATAAGTTTCATTCAAACCCGCAATGAGTTACTCACCAATCATTGATTGGTGACCGGTGCACCGACGTTAGAGAGTTGATCGACAATCATCTTAAGTTCTTGACAATAGGCCGACGCATTAGGAAAATCGTCATGCTGAATGTCCTTGAATTAATTTTTCAAATGCAAGGCATGTTGTGTCTTGTTATCGTGAAAGATGCTTTCCAATCGCTCCCAAGTTTATTGTGCAGTAGCGTCAGTTTCAATAATTGTATGCAATAGATCGTTCGAGATTGTGCCGCAGATCCATTGTAGTACAACCGCATCTAAACGTGACCAAAGTTTGTCATCATGTTTCTCCAGGGGTTCGGTTGTGGACTTTTATTTTGGAGGGATGATGTGATCGATGACTTTGTATTCAAGACAATGGATCTTAAACAATTTCGCCCAAGAGGAATACCGAACTTTTTCCATCTCAAAGAGTTATGAGAATGAAATTCTTGATATTGTTGACTTCAAGAGTAGGATGAAATTTAGGTTGTTCAGCCATTGAAAATTGGGGAAGAAGAGGGGAGGAGGTTTGCCGAGAAGTAGAAGAAAAGGGAGAGGGAGGACGGTGGATGGGAGGGGGCCGAGAGGTGGGGAATGGCTAGAGGAGGAAAATTTTAGGGTTTGATATATGATATAATAAAGTAATATGTTTCATGCCTTTCATTGATTATTGCGTACAATATATATAGTGTTATATATTTATTTACATGACTACAAACTATGTAATTAATCTTACTAATTATAATCGGAATATAAATTTATCTAATATAAAAGATATACAATGATACTAGAAAATTCTCGTAAAAGATATACATAATTCTACTACTACTCATTCGAATACTGTGATTTCAGAAATTCTATCTCGATCTGCAAAGCAGAATTTTTCTTCTTCTCATTCTCCACTTCATTTCTCAGCTTCTCAATCACCTCAATCAAATTGTCTTTCCTATTCACTTCCACAACATGTTGTTCCCCATGAAAAAAACTGATCAAATTCATCACATTTTGTCTTTGATCATCCAAACTCTTCTTCAAAAACAATAAGCTAGCCAACATTACTTCCCTACTAACACTCCCTGCACCCCCAATCTCAGCATGAATTTTTCTATCTCCACCACAAACTATAGCATTTTCAACCTCGGACGACTGGCGTGAACCTCCCGGTGAACTTATAGTCGATGTATCGGAAAACAATTCCGATACATCGACTTGCTTCACCACATCATCAACATTATCTGGTTTTAGTCTACTAATTTCTTGATCTTTTTCAGCTGGAAAAAGAAGTACTGGATCCAGTTCGAATCCGTCCACGTTGAAATTCCATCCACTAATCCTTCTTTCTTTAGAAATTTCCCCATGTATTGGATCCTCATCATCATTATCTTCATCAGATTTCTTCAAGGACAAAAGTCTCTGAATCTTAATTACCTGTCTAAACCTCTGTTCTACACTTGGCAAGCCATGCAAAACATGCTTAACCAAAAAATCAGGGCCTTTATTACAACTCTTAAAGAAAGGATGCTTCAACAATTTCTCTGCTGATGGTCTTCTAAATGGATCTTGATCAAGACATAATCCTACCATATCCTTAAAAGCCTTTGAGAATTTCTTGTAATTCTTGCTGTTTTTAGTTTTTTCGTAATCGGAAAACCGAAATCTCTTTGTGATTTTCATGAACAATGATTTTGAAGGTGGAAGATGAGATAAGGGAGGTCTTCCATGTGCTAATTCAAGAGCAGTAATACCAAAAGACCAAATATCAGCCTTGAAACTGTACCCTGTACGTAGAAGTGACAAAATTAGCTCATAAAAATATGACTCGCTCAACACGTTGAAATTTGGGTTGGTCATTAACCTGTCCATTTATTTGATCAGCTCAATCCATGAGAAATATTGTAAAAATATTTTCAGTAAGTAATGAAGAAAAAATCAGTTTTATGAGGTACTAAAAAATTATAAAAGAACAGATAAAAAATTACAACTTATTAAGAATTGGACAGATTGAATTATGATCTTCTTTTTAGCTCATTTTAGTTCAAACTCAAGTAACTTTTTACCTGCCCATTTAACACCCTACCTGTATGTGAATGTATCACTTCAGGGGCCATCCAGTAAGGTGTTCCAGCCACATCGGTGAACATTAAACACGAAGAGGAAGAAGAATATGACGACGAATAGCCTGAAATTGGCTCGTAAATTGATGCAGAAACTCCGAAATCCGCGAGCTTTATAGTTCCATCAGAATCTATGAGAATGTTCCCTGCTTTAATATCGCGGTGTAAATGGCCTTGATTATGAAGGTATGCCAACGCATTAAGCGTCTCTTTGAGGACTATCGCGATACATGGCTCGGATAAACCATCAGGGAAAGATGAGGAAATAATAGACTGAAGAGAACCTGCAGACATAAAAGGCATGACAACCCAAAGATAACGATCGACAGTGAAAGAACAGTGGGCTTTAAGGATGTTTGGATGAGACAAGAGGGACATTGTCTTCGCTTCGCGTCTAATGTTGTCGAGATCAGCTTTTGATTGATCAAGATCAATGGCTTTGATCGCGATGACAGATGAGTTCATTGGAAGACAAATGGCTTTGTATACAATGGCACTAACACCTCTACCAATCTCATCTAGAATTTTATAGCATGTTGTGTCTAAAGGATACTGAATTTTTTTGTGCTCTTCTTCATATTGCCCTTCTTGATTATAAGCCATGAATGTGGGGTGTCTGAGAAACTATGTTATTTTTTTTTTGGTTTAACTTCTTGTAAAGAAAGACTTGAAGTATGGCAAATTTATGAACTAATTTTTTCTTCAAGAAGATGAAAGAAAGGCTAAAAAGTAAAGATACAGAGAAGCTTGGAGTGGTTTTCCTGTGAAAGATTGGGAAAAGAGGTCTATCCAAAGCGGTGAAATATTTATTTCATTACTCTTTTAGTTATAAAGTGCTTGTGCTGTTGTGCATGTGAATTTTCAACTGCCTTTCTATCGAGATGGCAGATGAGGATGAAATTGGCTTGATTGTCTAGTTTTTGAGACATAGTTATGAATGTTGAAGTTTCGCTACAATTTGATTATCTAGGATTCTCTGTCTCTCATAGTTTCATGGTTTGAAACTAAAGTATTTTCATCTAAAATTGCAATGATCATGGTGTTATTGTTGGAACAGTAGGTGTAAATAAGGCTTTGAGGCGTGTAGAACACTATCTTTTAAGGTATTAATCGCCCCCACTATTAAGAACGATTGTTGTTGGGAATTGGCAACAAACCTTACAGGATACAACAAAACCTTCAAAATCTGCCAGCAGCAATTTTTGAAGATTTCCTTTAGAACTTCTCTTATGAACAAAGATTGATTGAAGAATAGTTGAGAAAGAGAATGACAAAAACATATTTAAATTTGTGAACAGATCTGCATATTTATAATTCCAAAAGGAGGAAGTTAATATTTGAATGATACTTGTTCACACAAACAGTCATGTCCGTTCAAAGAAAGTCACCTTTTCAAAACAAGTCTGGTGACTTTTGAATTAGAAAATTTCAGACCAGTAAGGATATCGGTAATGTTATGTACTATTTGTGAAAACAAATCTTAACTTCCTCCATAACTTATAATTCAAATCTTTCTCAACTAACCTAATATACAAGTTACTCCAACAATCCCCCATTAAGCTTGTAATATTAGGCAAATATAATTTCATGCATATAAAAGGTATCTTTCGATTTAAACCTTTTATTAGTATGAACATTTCAAGACTCCAGATAAATCACGGTGGCATACAAGCTTAAACCGAGATCTATCTTCTAGAATCGGAAATACAATACACATGAAATACTTGTTCTAATTAGAAGTACACCAATTTAGTTAGCACGAATCTGTCCTTGTGATACCTTCTGTGATTCATGAACATTTAAACCCCTTCTTACAAACCAGACTAGCAGAAACAGGATTTTTTCTTATTTCTGGTACATGTAAAACATTAAGCAACAACAACTTCTTTCCAGAAGTAAAGTCTATTTCAACATTTTCTTTTCCCATCACTTTGGCAGGATTGTAGTTTCCCATCAGAACTTCTTGGCCATTCTCTGCATTTTCATAGGTTTTAAACAGTGACTTATTGTTTTAGACATGAGTGGTAGCACCGGAATCGAACCACCAATTGTTTGATAAATTATCCGCAGCCATATGAAGTTCCGTGACCATTCCAATTTGTATATCCGAAACCATTGCGACCAAATCATCAAGTCCAAGTTCCACCATATTTGCTTTATTGGAATTTTGGACACTATTATTGTTTGTCTTTTGTTTCTTCTGAAACTTGCAGTCACGCTTATAGTGTCCCTTCCTACCACAGTGATAACATGTCTTTCCTTTCTTTGGATTGTTAGAACTGGATTTGTCGTAATTATAAAGGCCTGCTGTATCAGCAAACTTTCTCTTGTTTCCCCCAATTTTCTGATCATAAAGTTTTTTGTTCCCTTCAACAAAATTCATTTTTCTTTCGGATTCAGACACATGCTTTTTAACAATACTTCTAGTTTCTTCTTCAATTCGCAAGTGTTTTTGAATATGTTCAAGGGAAAAATCTTCTGTGATATGCAGTAATTTCTTCCTGTAACCATTCCAACTAGAAGTAAGATTTGCAATTATTCCTCCCACTTGTAATGCTTCAGGAACTACCACTTTAGGATCTTTAAGTTTGAAAACAAGAACTTGCAGTTCATGGACTTGATCCATAACAGAAATATGATCAACCATAGAGAATTCAAAATATTTCATAATAAGGAATTTGTCCACACTTTGTCTCTCAGTGTTGTACTTGTACTCCATGGCCTTCCATATCTCTTTTGGGGATTGAACAGATGTGAAAATATGGTATAACCTATCTGACAAATTGTTGAGAATATGCCCTCTACATAAAAGTTCATCTTCCTCACGTTTCTTTCGTTCTTCCTTCATCTATTCATTGTCTTCAGGTGTTGGATCTGGAAGTTGTTGGAAATTTGCCTTTGGCGGGAGTTGCGACCGACCAACTTTAACGGCTTAAACACTAGTGTAACGTATGTTGGAGAATCCGGTTCTTCACACATGCATGATCTACTAAGTACGTAGATAACCGTAGGGCCAAGAATCGTCAAATTTCATTGAGAAATGAAAGAGATATTGGTTCACGAAGTAAGGTGTTTGAAGCATGGAAAGTGTGGTATTGTGTGTAATTCTCCCTCATCGGTAGAGGAAGAAAGAATTGTTGTGTATATAAGATTCGAAATTGGTTTGGGGTTTGGGACCCCAAGGGGTATCCCATGTGTTTAAAGGAGGGAGGACCTAGATGTGCTTCGGTTCGAGGAAAGACCACACGCGCGCCGGTTCCGAGTTCCGGGTTCCCGGGCCGCGGGCTGTGGGCTGTGGGCTGTGGGTCTTCTGATATTATCTTTTTGGGCCAGAAAACTTTGTCAGAAGTACAGTTTGATCCCAGAAGTTTCCAGATGTACAGTTCGGACCAGAATTCTTTCGATTTACGAGTTTGGTCCCCGAAGTTTCAAGATGTGCGGTTTGGTCCCTCAAGTTTCCAGAATCCGGAGAGTCAAAGCAAGTTGCCGGGCACTCAATTCAGCCATTTATTTTGGCTGAATTACTCCTCCTATAATGGCCAAATCCGTTGGTCTTTCACCATTTATGTTGGTGGCTTTACTACCTCATAATGGCTATTATGGAGGCGAGCTTTTTCAGCCCCTCCCTCACCTATATAAACACCCCCTTACACCATTGTTGAGCACTAAGACATATGCACGAAAATACGAAACAGATGCAAAAAAAAGTGCACGAAAATACACAACCGAAATAGTTTTCTTCCTACAACTTCCAAGCATCATTTCGTTACTCAATATTCTTCACGGTAGCTCTTGAGTTTCCTTTGCTCAAGGGTTCCATTGCTGTTTTATCTTGGGAGACAAATTGTCCAGGACGTATAAAGGATACATACGGGGCAATATTGTCTTAAGGACAGAGTGCTACACTCGACTCAGCAAAAACCAATTTATATTTTTCCGTCTTCTATAAAACTGGAATTTCCAGTTTTTACTTGTGTAACTATTGTAATTTTCAGATTCCATGTTGAATTATTGAATCTTTGTTTATCCTTTCGAATACTTGTAATAGTTAAATACTTCCCGTACTGCTTTATAAAGTACCATAGAGCAAAACTCCCAACAGAAGTTCGGGAAGATCTGGATCAAGGATGTAGGAGATCTTCAGGGCAGTGAGTAGAAACATCATCTTGTCTTTCTCGTGAACAAAATTTGTTCCATCAAACCTATCTAACTTAACAAATCTTGTTTTATCACAGAAGCAGATTTGGACTCCATTGCAACATTAATACCTTAAAATTGTTGGGACAATGGGTGTAAATAAGGCATTGAGGCGTGTAGAATACTATCTTTAAGATATTAATTGCCCACGTTATTAAGAACGATTGCTGTTGGGAATTGGCAACAAACCTTACATGATACAACAAATCCTTCAAAATCTGCAGGTAGCAATTTCTGAAGATTTCTTTTAGAACTTCTCTTTAAGAACAAAGATTGATTGAAGAGTAGTTGAGAAAGACAAATGAGAAAAATATATTAAATTTGTGAACAGCTCTGGATATTTATAATGCCAAAAGGAGGAAGTTAATATTTGAATGATACTTGTCCACACAAACAATCATGTCCGTTCAAAGAAAGACACCTTTTCAAAAAAAGTCTGGTGACTTTTGAATTAGAAAATTTCAGATCAGTAAGGAGATCGGTAATGTTATGTACTATTTGTGAAAACAAATCTTAACTTCCTCCATAACTTATAATTCAAATCTTTCTCAACTAACCTAATATACAAGTTACTCCAACAATCCCCCATTTAGCTTGTAATATTAGGCAAATATAATTTCATGCATATAAAAGGTATCTTTCGATTTAAACCTTTTATTAGTATGAGCATTTCAAGACTCCAGATAAATCACGGTGGCATACAAGCTTAAACCGAGATCTATCTTCTAGAATCGGAAATACAATACACATGAAATACTTGTTCTAATTAGAAGTTCACCAATTTAGTTAGCACGAATCTGTCCTTGTGATACCTTCTGTGATTCATGAACATTTACAAAACGACTTCTTTTGTTGAGGCGGTACCACCTCTTATGTTCATATAGGTGAAGTTCTTATTCAAACGAATACTATTATCCTTATTCAGAATGAATAATTTTATACTAACACTTCGTTAAGAGTACGACCACTCATCCTTCTTTTATAAGATAGTACTAACTTCATAGATCATGAGATAATCATGAATTTAGTACTTATCGCCCTTGGTAATAATTTGTTGTTACCCGTTAAAATTTTTAACTAGTGATATGATAGAGAAAGTTGGGTTCCCATTATCAACAAGTCTAATTCATTTGTCTTAATCCTAAACCTGCAGAAGTACTTCTTATCAACTCTCTCTCGAGAGCCCTTTAGTAAAAGGATCAGCCAGGTTATTACAAGATTTAACATAGACAACGGTAATTATACCATCAGAAATTAATTATCTCACATATTCATGTCTGAGACTATGTCTAGATTTTCCACTATAAACTTTGTTATAAGCTCTAGACATAGTCGCTTGACTATCACAGTGTAAGGAAATGGCTGGAATTGGTTGTGGCCACAACTTAATATCCAACAAAAGATTTCTTAGCCATTTTGCTTCCTTACCCGCTACTCCAAGAGCTATGAACTCGACTTTCATGGCAGAATGAGTTTTGGTCACTATTTTTTGGGAGAGTTTTGGTCGATTTAGGTCCGAAAATTTAGGTTTAAGTTTTAAAAATCCGAAATCTTCTTAAAGGTTTTATTGTATTTTTGTGTTGTTCTTCACTATTGAGAAGTCCGGATTACAAAAATCTGAAATCTTCTTAAGGGTATCTGTTCTTTTTTTTGCATGTGTTCTTCATGTTAAAGATTCCGAAAATATAGGTCGAAATTATTGGGTTTTGGTGTTGAAGAATCTGAAATTTTGCTATTTTTTCACTGTTTTTCGGGTTCCGGGTCGGGTCGAAACCGGGTCAATTTTTTTTCAGTTTGGGTTTAAAGATTATAAATTCAAGTTTGTTTGTTGTTAATTTTGGTTATGAATCACCCCTTTTGTTTCTTAATTCCCAAATCCGAAAATACCCCATTTGTTCTTAGATTTTCGAATCCGAAACACTACTTTTAGCCTTTAATTTTGCAATCTGAAAATTCCATTTCATTCCTCATATTTTTCGCTCAATTTGGGTTTGATTTGATTCCGGGTCGGGGCACTTTGTCTGTCCGGGTCAGTACCGGGTTAGTACTGGGTCGGATTTTCAGAAACAGAATTCATTTCTATTTTCGGGTTGAAAAATCAGAATTCGGTAAATCCAAAAAATCAGAATTCTAAACATTTTCGAGCGAATTCGACGATTCGAAACAACGCCTGGGTCGCTACCCGGAAAAGGTTAGACTCATTTCAATTCTTCTATATTTCTTTAAGCCTATTTTATTGTGTGTTTTGAGCTTGATTTAGCATGATAATTTGCTAAGTAGTGTAGTCTTTATTAATTAATATGATAATAAAATGCTTTGTTTGCATAATTGTATATATGTCGTTGGGGTATTTCTGATTTGGAGTTAATATGCGATAGATGATATTGCTTCGATGTTATTTTGTTAACTAATTACTGTTATTTGTTCTAGTAAGGTATCTTGGGTTCATTATTAAGTGCAATACGGATAATGTAAGATTAATACGTGTTTGGAAGGAACTATGTCTTGATTAAATACTCTTAGGACACTTAGCGGATTATTGATATTCAAATTATTGTATGTTGTGTATGTTGTTAGCTTGGTTGCTGCCTATTAAATCAAACAATGATAGCATACTTTAGTTGATTTAAATGATGATATTTACATGTTATATTCTAGATTAATATGTGCAAATTTGGGAAGTCTGTTTATCCATGTTTATATAATAGTATGTGCGTTTGGTTTAAGTTTATGAATATCATGTTTCTTTGAGATTAGGATGGGTTCAACTGAATTTATCATGTCTGTTTACATAACTTATACATTGGTCTTCCTTGCCTATTTTATTCCTGTTTGAATTTGGAACCAGATGTGTTAGCACATGCTCTTTCTTCTGCTACTTTAACGTGCCAAATCTGAAAAAATGATGTCTTAAGGATATATAAAATATACGGACATGAGTATGCATTCCTATGTACATATAAGTTCTATATTTTGTATATATATATTGGGAATATTCATGTGTTTATATTTTCGTTCTGTGTACTAATCATTCTTTTCTTTTATTTACATGAAATGCATCGGGAGTAACGAAGAGTCTCGTTATGAGACTCATCATGACTTTGCCCAAAATGAAGAACCACATTCGCGTTCATTGCATTCTCCGGCCTCTGAACTTCAAAACAAATAGGGTGTGATGATATCGTCATCCGCCCTAGTCGCTGCCTTTATTTATTGTCTAATCTGTCTTTCATTATTATTCGGGTTGTAATAATTATTTAATTATGTACTGTCATTAGAATGCTTAGAATAATAGGCTGCGAATAGATGAATGAATATGATAGTTTAACTGCCGTTAGTTTATTTCTTAGGATCGTTTGAATTGGAAACCCATCGCTAGCTTTATTTGTTTAGGGCATTCTTGTATGTTCCAAACTTAGCAGCTAGTTACTTTATTCTATTTTTAGGCTAGTCATGCATGCTTTAATCTCTTTAAAAAAACAATTTGGCCGTCTCTTATTCACTTTTTTTATCCTAAAAAATAAGGTTTGCATTTTATCCGATTTGTAACATTGAAAGATTTCCATAAAATCATCTCTTCACATTATAAATAAAAAAATGTTTTTTCTATTATCAAATTGCCAAATATGTATTTTTGTAAACGAATAAACTTGCATATATTTTTATGAATAATGTCATATGAAATACATACTTTTCTTAACTCTACATGTATTTTATAAATAATGCTTTACAAATGTATGCTTTCTAAAAATAAATGCATGCCTTTTTCAAATCAACTTCACATATAAACAAAATGCATATTTTATGTATAATGTATACTTTTCATCAAAATCAATTATACATGCAAACACATGCTTTTTCATCAAAATCAATTCACATGCATCTTGTAAACGATACTATACAAGTGCATGCACTTTTATTCTACATGCATCTTATAAGTCATGTTTCACAAATGCACTTTTTTTTTAATCCTACATGTACTTTATAAGTTATGCCGCAATACATACTTTTGCTAACAAATTCATTTTATATGTATTTTTATAAACAAAGCCATGCAATTTAGCAAAAATACATCTTTTAAATCAATTATTTGCAATATCCTTTCCTTAAACTTCATACCTTTTAAACATACATTTTTAGCATAATAAATAAACTGAGTTTGACCGGATAACCGCTAGTTAGCGGATCTTAAAGGATGCCTAATCCGGACAATAAAGAACCCTTACCTAGAATCTCATAAATTCGCAGATCATAAATCGGAGTTATTTTGTAGCATTTATGCTAAAATTTAGGTGCCCTAATTCACCGTAAATTAAATTAGGTGGCGACTTCAAAAACAAGCTTTAGAAGCTTTTTTTATTTTTTTTAATTTTAAACGCACAGGAAATTCGGCCGGATGCCGACGCCGGGTTAAAAAATGGCGCGTTCACATATTATTTAGAATTTGCATTTAATTAGTTCATTAGTGGCCTAAAGTACAATAAAATCGGATTACCCGGTAACATAACATTCTGAAAATGCTATGCGATATAGAGTCAAACTTCTTAGTTTTGGCCGTATGTTTGAACATAGAATCTTTAAATTTTTTGAAATAAAATTTACATATTTAAAAATTACCTAAAAAAAATACTATAAATCATCATAATTAATAATTTAAAATATTTAAAAGACATGAAAAATTTTTGGTCAAAGGAACAACTCGTTTGACTCTCAAAATGCGAAAATTGTCAAACAAATTGGAACGGAGGGAGTAATATGAATGTTCAATGAAAAGCTTTTGTTGTAAATGAATTACCAAATTCTTTTATAGAGAACCCCAGCCTTCTCTTTCTCTCCCTGGAGGTTGTGTTATACTTACTCTCAAAATTCCCTTTATAGTAATGGAAATGTTTTACATGATTTTATGACACTATGGAATATTAAATCAAATCTATAAGAGCATGAACCTGATTGTTACTCATTGTGAAATAACTTGCAAGATCAGTATACTTTTGGCTGGTAAATCGCTGAAAATCAGTTCAACAGGAGAGAATCTATTGTGGAAAGCAGCGGAAATTGGCATGTAAACAAAATTTTAGAGGAAAAAAAGATTTGTCACCTTGCTAAAATTGTAAGAGAGACGCTTTAAAAGTTCCTGCTACAAAGTGTACTAACTAAGCCCCCCTTACCCCCCCCCCCCCCACACAAAAAAAACACTAAATTGTGTAGAGAAGTTGCTAAATTGAGTCGATGTCAGTAAATGACGTGAAAACACTTCCTGATGTCGAAATTCAAAAATCAGCGAGAGGTTCCCTACTCTTCTTTGATCTGTCTTAAGAAAGTTTTGTTAGAAATGCTGTATTATTCCATGAGGTCTAGAAGCACTTAGTTTCTAGTTGGATTTGCTCCTCCCACATTCGTTCAATGAAAATAAATAAGAGGCTCGTGGCATTTACGTTTCATTTTAGCCTTTGAGCGAGGATACTCTAACAAGAACAACCTAACCAGGATTGGAAAGGATTTAATTCACACTTCCTCCGTCCTAATTTATGTGGCACCATTTTTTTAGTTTGTCCCAAAATGAGTGTCACATTTCTTATTTGACAACTATTTAATGACACTATCTCTATTTTATCCTTGTTGGGTCCCACTTACTTTTAAAGATGTACTAATTATGTAAAAAATCAACAAAAGTAGATACTAAAGTAAGTTCAATTTGGTAATCACAATAAAATATTTCCTTATTTCTTAAACTCTATGCCTGATCAAATTGTGTCATAAAAATTAGAACGGAGGAAGTATAAGTTAATATTGTAAAAACTTTAACACTATTAATATATTTTAGCATATTGTAGTAAGTAGTTAATTTGTTTCATTTTCCTGATTACTAATCTCATATTTTGTGGACAATTATGTGTGTTATCTTTTGGAGGACTTAATAATAGTATAAACAATTCTTTTAAAGTACAGTACTACACGTGTATAATAGTTAAATTCAATTGGAATAAATATGAAATATACCGTAATTTATAGATGGAATCACACGCATATACATATGGTCTTCCTTTTTCAGGCTTACTAATAGGGTCTTAGGAAAGGACAGAGGGTTGGAATCAGTGAGTATAGAGGGTGTCTTTATTTCTCCATCTTTTTTGTCACATATGTTTATAGCAAGTATGTTTATGGCATGTGCGAGTGCTCGCTCCTCTCTCTAACATATTCCCTCAACAGTAACATCCCCACCCTATCCACTTCCCTGCCTCTCCGACCTATCACCGGCGGCTGCGGTGACGGTAAGACCCCGACTCCGACCACCCAACGGCGGCGACGAAAAAACATTTTTTTCTAGGTCTTTTTAATAAAATTTCATTTTTCCCGTTCTTTTGTTCATTTTCTTGTTCTTGTGTTCTTTTTCTCCTAAGTCTACACATGTACTCGATTTTTTTTACCTCGGTGACCGGAACAATACGTAAACAATATCAGAATAGTACGTAAACAATATCAGAATAGTATTTGCGGGGCGGTGAACAGGACCGGAACAATACGTGAACAGTGCGCGATACACAAATAGTATTTGCGGGACGGTGAACAGTACATGGATCAGTGATTTCGCTGGCAAACAAGTTCGATTCAACTGGAGTTGGTACCTCCGGTTACCCGTATCCATTCTTTGTCCTTAACCTTGTTAAATTTTGCCCTTTCTTGTCTTTAGATATATCACTCTTAACGTAGTGTTTTTACTTATCTCTAGATTCTTGGTAACTTATGCTTGCACTCTGATCCATTCATGTTTTAGGGTAAACGTTTGAGTAGTTTATTAGTTTATATTTTCTTTAATGGCTTTGGTAAATGATGGTAGACTAGGGTCATGTTTTCGGTCAGGGACGGGGGCGAGGGTTAGGGGGGATAAGCGGGGTAAGGGAGATATTATACTGAGAATAGGGTCTTGGAACATTAGGACTTTAACAGGGAAGCCCATAGAGCTAGTTAAAATTTTTAAGAAGAGGATGATTAATATAACATGTGTCGAAGAAACCAAATGGGTAGGACCTAAGGCTAAGGATGTAGACGAGTATAAGTTATGGTTCTCGGGTAGGTCGAAGTATAGGAATGGGGTCGACATTTTGGTAGACAGCGAGCTAAGTGATCAGGTGGTAGAGGTGATGAGGGTCAATGACAGGATGATGGCGATTAAGTTGGTAGTTGGAGGGTGCATTATGAACATTATTAGTGCTTATGCGCCGCAGGTGGGCTTGGGTGAAGAGGAGAAGAAACACTTTTGGGAGGATTTGGATGAAGTGGATGGAGGTATACCACCCACTGAGAAGTTATTTGTAGAAGGGGATTTCAATGGACATATCGGGTCACTTCCGAGGGGTTATGACGACGTGCATGGAGGCTTTGGAATCGGAGACAGGAACGGGGGAGGCATCTCACTTTTGGAGTTCGCTAGAGCTAATGGGATGGTGATAGCCAATTTGAGGTTCCTGAAGAAGGAGAAACACCTGGTGACTTTCCGTAGTTCGGTGGTGAAGACTCAAATAGACTTTTTGCTCCTTAAGAAGGTTGACAAAGGTCTATGTAAAGATTGCAAGGTTATTCCAAAGGAGGATCTTACAACCCGACATAAGCTTTTAGTGATGGATTTGGAGATCAAGTTGGAGAAGAAGAATAGGGTTATGGAAGACAAGTTAAGAATCAAATGGGGGAGTATGACCATGGCTAGTGCAAATGAGATGGTGGATATATTGATGGCCAAGTGGGATTAGGAGAGTAGTGGAGATGCGATCGGTATGTGAGACAGGACGACCAGTTGCATTTAGGAGGTAGCTAGAGAAGTGCTAAGGGCCTCACGGGGTAACCGTGGTAGGCATCGATGAGACTGGTGGTGGAATGGTAAAGTTCAAGAGAAGGTGGACACGAAGAAATCAGCGTATGTGAAATCGGTAGAAAGCAAAGATGAGATAGAGAAGTGGACGAATAGGGAACTGTATAAGATGGCAAGGAAGGAGGCAAAGCTAGCTGTTACGGCAGTAAAAACGACGGCTTCTGAATGTATGTATGTGGAATTAGAGGAGAAAGACAGGGATAAGAAGTTGTACAGACTAACCAAGGTAATGGAGAGAAAGGCCTGTGACTTGGATCATGTGAGGTGCATCAAGTACGGGGACGACAAAGTACTAGTAGAGAAAAACATATTAGTCGGAGGTGGTAGTCTTACTTCCATAAACTCTTGAATAAAAAAGGAGATGGAGACATTGTGCTGGGAGATCTGGAGCATTCTGGTAGGTACCAGGATTTTGGGTATTGTAGAAGAATTAAGGTTGAGGAAGTTAAGGGTGTTGTTCGCAGGATGCGCAGGGGACGAGCAACCGGGCTTGATGAGATCCAGTTGCATTTTGAAAGAGCGTAGGCAGGGTAGGTGGAGTGGCTGACTGAGTTGTTTAACGTCATTTTTAAGACGACAAGAATGCTCGAAGAATGGAGGTGGGGTACAATGATTCCCTTGTACAAAAACAAAGGTGATATCCAGAGTTGCAACAACTGTAGGGGCATCAAGCTGATGAGTCACACTATAAAAGTTTGAGAAAGGGTCGTGGATATGAGGGTGAAGAGAGATGTGTATATTTCCAAGAACCAGTTTGGATTCATGTCGGGGCGTTCGACTACTAAAGCCATTCATCTTATTAGGAGTTTGGTGGAGCAGTATTGGGAGAGGAAGAAAGATTTACATATGGTTTTCATCGACCTCGAGAAAGCATACGATAAAGTACTAGGGAGGTTCTATGGAGATATTTGGAGGTTAGAGGTGTACATGTGGAGTACACTAGGGCGATCAAGTATATGTATGCTGGAGCCAAGACTAGGGTACGGTCAGTAGAAGGAGACTCGGAGCACTTCCCAGTGACGGTGGGGCTTCACCAGGGATCAACTCTTAGCCCATTCCTATTTTCCTTGGTGATAGACGGACTGACGCGACAAATCCAAGGGGAGGTACCATGGTGTATGTTATTTGTAGACGACATAGTCCTTATTGTTGAGACTCGTAGCGGAGTGAACGACAAGCTGAAGGTTTGGAGACAGACTCTGGAGTCTAAAGGGTTCAGGTTGAGTAGGACCAAGACAAAATATTTGGAGTGTAAGTTCAACAACGGGAGAGACCTTGAGACAGGGGTAGAGGTGAGGCTTGGTACTCAGGTCATTCCAAAGAAATGAAGCTTCAAGTACCTAGGATCTATTATCCAAGGGAATAGAGAGATTGATGACGATGTCACACATCGTATTGGGGCAGGGTGGATGAAATGAAGGCTCGCATCTGGAGTCTTGTGCGACAAAAATGTGCCACCAAAACTTAAGGGCAAGTTCTATAGGGTGGTGGTTAGATCGACTATGTTGTATGGGGTGAAGTGTTGACTAGTCAAGACTTCACACATACAAAAAATGACAGGTATGGAGATGAGGATGCTGAGATGGATATGTGGGCATACAAGGAGAGATAGGATTAGAAACGATAATATCTAAGATAAAGTGTGAGTGGCCTCGGTGGAGGATAAGATGTGGAAAACGAGATTGAGATGGTACGGGCATGTGCAGAGGAGGACGGATGCCCCAGTGCAGAGGAGGACGGATGCCCCAGTGCGGAGGTGTGAGAGGTTAGCTATGGACGGGTTCAGGAGGGGTAGGGGTAGGCCGAAGAAGTATTGGGGAGATGTGATTGAACGGGATATGGTGCAGGTGCAACTTACTGAGGACATGATCTTAGATAGAGGGTTGTGGAGGACACATATTAGGGTAGAAGGGTAGTAGATAGTCGAGCGTAGTCCTACTTACGCTTACAAAATGATAGTGTAGTATTATTACTGTAGGCTCGATTAGCCTATCACACTTATAGGCGCATTAGTGTTTTATAGTCCTCTGTAGTTTGATTCATGCTACTCTGTGTTATTTAGTGTAATTTGTTTATCTTATTTAGCTGTGTTAACTACTGTTTCCTGTTGTTATAATGCACTACCATGGCGTATTCGATTTTATTATCTGTATGTTCATAATACTTTTATTTCTCGTTTAAGTCTGACCGTTTTTCTTGATTTGCTTTGCTTTGCTTGTGATTATGTTTTGTCTTGAGTCGAGGGTCTTCCGAAAATAACCGCTCTACCTATCAAGGTGGAGGTAAGGTCTGCGTACACTCTACCATCCCCAGACCGCACATGTGTGATTTCATTGGGTATGTTGTTGTTTTATGTTTATAGCAAGTATTCATTAACCTTCACTTCAAATTCTGCTCTGCAAATACATATAATGGGGATAAGTGGGTCTTTGTGCCCTCCAATTGGCCACCAGTCCTTCACTAAATCTAAAGCTAAATATGGTACAATCTTTTGCATTCTTCGAGTTGTTCTGAAACAATGTCCCTTTCTCCATACAAATAAAATGGACACAAAATCTTTGATGATGAATTCACTCTGTTTTTCTATCCTTCACTTTTTTCTTTAGAATTTGTAAATCTAAGGGCGACTTGACCAATTCCTAGTACTTACATTACTCATCATCATTACTTACATTCAGTTCCTACTAGCTAGCAAAGAACAAATACAAATCGTACAAAAGAATATTCATGACTCGGTTTCAAAATATTAATAGCGTCAAGTTTCTTGCATCAACAACCATTAAATTGTACTCCTCCTGGATTTTCAGTGATCACTTGATAAAAAAAAATTGATCCAAAATATTTGTGTAATTTTTTTCAGTTATTACACAGAAAATTTGAATTTCAATATCAGAGCTGATGGATACTAATTTTGTTGTTTATTAGTTGTAAGACTTCATTTTTATGGTATCTTCCTTTCTTGTGGGAGTTATCACAATTCGTCATTTAAGTTTATTAAAAAAATCCGATACAAGAACAAATTGCTTAGTAGTTTATTAAGTTCTCAAAACTTGTTATCATTCTACAACATTAATTTAGTAAGAATTTGTCACATACGACTTCGTTTACCACTCAAATTAATTCATTGTTTCTAGATCTTCATATCATTTTTAATTTCTTTTGCATCGTAGTTCCTTTTCGAATGTGTTCTCTCAGCTTGAACTTGTCACAATACAAACTTAAGGAGTAACTTTTATTTTGAAGAATTTGAAAATTTGAGTTTCCAGAGCAATGTTTTTAAAATTTTTAAAGCAAACACGAGTTACCTTTAATATCTTTGAATTATACTACTAGTATGTATGTACATATCTATCATTGTGATTCTCAAAGCTAATTTACGCTTTATGTTGGCATCACATTCCTCTTTTTAGTAGCGAATACTCAATAATAGTACCTTATTTTTGGATAGTCCAACTTACACAATAATAAACACATGAAATTTAAATATGTTTCCGCATTGCCACCATGCATGCCTAAAAGAAAGCAATAAAAAAAAACACTCAGAGAAAACAGGCTTTTTCGGAAGTTTTAAGAATTTAAATTATTTGCTTGAAGGATCGATTACATAAAAGTTTATATTTTGTATTATAGTTCGAGTTCTGAAAATGAAAAAAACTTTGATATGGAGTGTTTTTTTGTTTTGTTAATGGATTCTCCGCTAAGCGAATATGAATTAGTCGGCCTAGTAGGTACCAAATACAAGATACTCCCTCCCCCGTCACAATTTATGTGACATCATTTGACTAGGCACAGAGTTTAAGAAAGAAATGAAGACATTTTAAATTTATGGTCCAAAATAAGTATTAGAGATTCGTGAGACTGTAAATTATCTAATAATTTTTTTTTAAATATAAAAAAATAATATTTTATTTGAGATACAGTAAAAAAAAAAAATGATATCATATAAATTGAGAAAAAATGAGTAGCTTATAAAAAAGGGAGAAAATTGCATGACCTTGCAGATCCAACAAAGCTTCTATATTAAGTAAGTTATGAGCAAAGATAGAGTTTTTCTCCTAAATACTCTCAAATGGGTTTTTCTTCTTCTGGCTTAGTATTTTTATGGCCTCACTGTACACGTCCTCCCCTTGGTACTTAACACCTCCCCACTATCCTACCCCCACTGTCATTTTTTCCTCTCAAACACATATCATCATCATTATTCCCCTGCTAGTAACCCTTACCAAGGAATAAAATCCCCTCAACAACCAAAATTATTATCAGAGGGAAAAGTTATGCTTGAACATAATAAACTAGATTTCCTAGTTTTAGTTTCCTCTTAATCTTGCTAGGTTTTGGCTGAAAATAAATGTCAGGCATGGAGAGAAACAGTTTCAACAGTACAACTACAAAGGACTTGAAATACAGAAGCTGCTTCATGGCAAGACACATGAAAAAGTTGAGCAACAACGACGACAACAACAATAATGTTAAAGAGTACTCATCATGGGCTTATTATTATTATTATGGAAATGAAGATGATGGATTAATGTGTTGGCCTCCAAGATCTTATACATGTAGTTTCTATAAAAGGGAATTCAAATCAGCCCAAGCACTTGGTGGGCACATGAATGTTCATAGAAGAGATAGAGCCAAGTTCATGATGAGACAACAATCACCCCACCACCTACAGATAAATATAGGTATTCTCTTCTAAACCTTAATCTTGAACCCAACCCTAACCCTGGTTTTTCATCATCATCAGAACCAACCTCTCCTTCAAGAAAATTCTCTCATTATACTTCAAGCAGTGACGGAACTTGCCCAAAATATTAAGGGGAGCGGTAACTACTAACTAAAATATTATAATTGAAATTTATAAGAACAAAATATAATTTTATCAAAGATTCAAAATAACATCAACACAACAAAAATATAATATATAAAAGGAAAGACGTACCTAGAATTAAAGTGCCGCCCTTCGTTCTTTTAAAGACTTGAAATCATTAATAATTGAATAGAGCTAAATCTTCCAGCTATCTCTTTTTCAATATAAACCATCATATTGTCAGCAAGAAATTCATCCTCCATCTTATTACGCAACCTTGTCTTGATTATCTTCATTGCTGAAAATGGTCTTTCTGTAGTAGCCGTAGAAACCGGAAGAGTTAAGATAAGGCAGATTATCCGGTCAATCAAGTAATATGTATTCGCCTTCCCTGTTTTTTCCAAAGCTTCACACAATTCAGACATAGTTGACAAGTTATTCAATTCTGGATGACTAACAACTTCAAGAATAAAGTGTTGAAGTTGAAATCTCAAATTTGTTTTCTCTTGCTCACTAAAATCCACTTGATAGAATTTTTCTACAAGAGCACATATATCATCCATATCAAATGCTTTGTAAATATCTTTAGGAACCAAACTATTGCTTAGCCTCAAAAGTTCCATTGTTTGCACATTAAACCTGTGATTCAATTCCTGCAATTGTTGAAAACAACATGTAATTGCTTATGATGCAACTATGCATCCAAGGCATACTAGATTTATGTTTTGTAGAAGAAAAAGAGACCCAAATAAATAAATAAATAAATAAATAAATAAATCTTCTGCAGTTAAGTATTACCAGAGATGGAGAGACAAGTGGAGAGAAATAGATTATGAGAGAGTAGAGTCGTGCTGCGAGTGTGAGTTCGTGAGTCGCTGGTGCCGCCGAGAAAGTGACGGAACTTAGGGTTTTTAAATCGTGAGTAGTATATATATAAAAAATTTATTTTTTTGAGTTTTTTGAGGGGGGACACAACTCCCCTCCGCTCCTACCATAATCCGCCACTGACTTCAAGATTACCTTTTGATCCCTCTATTTATAGTAGTGATGGTGGTACTTATTGTAAGAATGTATTAATCTCCCTTGAGGAGTCTTTCTCATTAATACAAATATATTTAGTATGTACAATGTTGAATCCTAATTGAATGCAGATCTATATTTACCATAATTATAGACAAATATTAATTATAGAATATACGACGAATATATGGTAATATTCGCTATCACACCCCCTCAGTCGGAGCGGGAGAAGGCCGAACGTTGAGACTGGATCTGAAGTCCAGGAACAGCTGTCGAGGGAGTCCCTTAGTGAAAATATCTGCATATTGATACGAAGAAGGCACATATAACACCTTAACATGACCTAAGAAACCTTTTCACGAATGAAATGTATATCCATCTCAGTATGCTTGGTTCTCTGATGCTGAACCAGGTTATGAGATAAGTAGATCACAGATGTTATCACAGTAAATCATAGATGCCTTACATAAGGGACACTACATCTCTAAGAGGATGTTTTGGAGCCCGCAGATCTCAACTACAATGTTTGCTCTCTATATTCTGCTTCTGCACTCGATCGGGAGAGTGTGGCTTGCCGCTTGGCAGACCATGAGATAAGATTGCCTCCTAAGAGAACAATAGCCTGACGTGGAATGCCATATGTCCGGACAGCCTGCCTAATCAGCATCCATATATGATATCAGCCTGATCGGTGCAGAGGGGGTAGAGATGTAATCCATAATCAAGAGTGCCTTTAACATATCGAATGATACATTTAAGAGCTGTAAAGTGAGGCTCCCTGGGGGCATGCATAAATAAACACACATGCTAAACAATATATGCAATATCAGGCCTGGTGAATGTAAGATACTGAAGTGCACCTGCGAGACTCCTATAGAGAGTGAGATCGGACACCGGATCACTGTCAACAACATTGAGTTTTGACTTCCAGTCGACCGGAGTAGGCATGATTTTGCAATTTGCCATTTTAGCCCTGTATACAATTTCTTCCGCATACTTACGCTGGCATAGGAACATAGTCTATGCAGATCTGGTCACATAAATCTCCAAGAAGTAACTCAACTTCCTAAGTCTGTCATAGCAAATTCAGATTTAAGCACCATAATGATCTCATTTTTCAACACATCAGAAGAGGCAGTCAAAATAATATCGTCCACATATAATAACAAGTATGCAATGTCACGACCTCAATGAAAAATAAATAGTGAATGGTCACATTTGCTGTACACGAACCCAATCTGCATAATGTAAGTAGCGAAATGCTCATACCAAGCCCTGTGGGCTTGTTTCAATCCATACAGTGACTTACGGAGACGACATGCATAATGAAGAGCCTTTGTATGTATAAAGCCTGGCGGTTGGAGCATGTAAACAGTTTATTTCAAATCCCCATGTAAGAATGCATTTCACATCAAGCTGATGAATCAACCAGTTCTTACCCATAGCTATGCTCAAAACAAT
Organism: Anisodus tanguticus; assembly: GCA_034509755.1. Classification (NCBI taxonomy): domain Eukaryota; kingdom Viridiplantae; phylum Streptophyta; class Magnoliopsida; order Solanales; family Solanaceae; genus Anisodus; species Anisodus tanguticus. The sequence goes on along the minus strand of CM067551.1, from coordinate 16,841,028 downwards.
GCGAATGGTAGCCAGTTTAACCACCGGACTAAAGGTCTCACCACAATAAATACCCTCCTGCTTCCTTGTGCCATTTGACACAAGTCTGACCTTGTGACGTTCAAGATCACCACTGTATATGAACTTATGACAAAAGAGTCACATGCAACAAATCACATTCACCCTATCTGGCCTCGGAACAAGATCTCACGTGCACTGAATGGTAAGCGCATCAAACTCCTCATGCATGGCCGTATTCCAATTTGGGTCAAGTTTGACTAGTTTTGGGTTTTTAGATATATGTGATATGGATTGTGTGGATAGGTTGAAATGTACTTTTGGTTTAAAATCCCATATTTGGCGTGGGTTTCCATTTGGTGTGTGGGTACGGGGGCTAGGTTACGGGTTGCAGGTGGTATGGCAGGGGCAGTGTGGTCTATTGGGATGGGGCAATGTGGTGTAAGACTGGACAGTACGTGGCGGGAGGGTGCGGGTATCTGTGGGTCCAGGGGATAGGTTACGGGAGAGTGCTGGGTGGGTGGTTGTATCGGGGGGAGTCAGGAAGTAGCTAGGGTAGGTTCTGCAGTGGAGGGAGGGCTGCCGGAGGTTGGGACATGTGGGGTAGTGTGGTGGTAGAAAAACTTGGTGGACAGTGGGTGTTTCCAGGTAGATGTGGGACTAGAGTTTAGGATGTGCGAGTTTGCGAGATGTGTGGGTGTACTAGAGGGGAGATAAGTGGTGGCGAGGGGTGGAGGGATGTCGGAGGTGGTGGTCATGGAGCCAGATTGGGAGTTCCACATAGCATGTGTTGGACGAGAGGGGAGTTGTCCGAATTATCAAGAAATCCATAGTAGAGACAGTAAACTGACGGATATTGGAAAAAGGGAAGATAGATTCCTCAAACGTGACGTGATGTGAGACAATGACTTTGTTTGTGGATGGATCAAAACATAGATATCCCCTATGGTTGGGCGGGAAGCCCAAAAAGATGCAATGAATGGACTTAGGTGCTAACTTGTGAGGCACCGTGAAGGCAAGATTAAGATAGCAAAGACATCCAAACGTGCATATGTGACCATATGTGGGGATACGACGAAATAAAATTTCAGTCGGAGTTCGATTTTGGAGAGTGGTGGTAGGCAATATGTTAAGTATGTATTCTACCAATTTTAATGCATATACCCAAAAGGGCGGTGGGAGAGAAGCATGAAGGAGCAAGGTACGAATCATATTATTAATGGTACATAGAATTCTTTCAGCTTTACCATTTTGAGGAGAGGTATGCGGACACGAGAATCGAAATACCATGCCATGATTCGAACATAATTTATGGAAGAGGAAATTATTAAACTCACAATCATTATCACATTGGAAAGATTTTATGTCCTTTTCAAACTGAGTTTTAATATATGTGCGGAATTCAAGAAACGTGTGGTAGATCTGTGACTTAAATTTGAGCGGATAGACCAATAGAAAATGTGAGAATAACAAAACCAAGTAATATTTATGACCAAGTTTGCTAGTAATAAGAGATGTCCACAAATCCGTATGAATAATGTCAAAAGGGGAAAAAGTAACACTTAAAGAAGACATAGACGGAAGTCTAACATGTTTACCTAAAGGACAAGAAAAACAACTTGGGGCAAGGTTCCCCTTATTACATGAAATAAAATTCCGACTTCTAAGAAAATTAAAAATAGGAGCTTCGGGGTGTCCAAGTCTGTTGTGCCATGTGGATGGAGAGATCACGACAAGGGATGTGCGATGATTGATTTTGGCAGCTGAGGTAGATGAGAAAGAATAGAGATCCCCCACACTATTTCATCTCGTAAGAGGTGTCCCTGTGCATAAGTCCTTCACAGAAAAACCAAAGGGGTCAAACTCAAGAGATACCCAATTATCAATAGCAAATTTCCTAACAGAGGTTAAATTTTTGATGATATTGGGGCATAAAGGACGTAACGAAGGGAGAAGGGAGGGTGTGGTTTTGGTACATATGTGGTGGTTCCATACACATGAATTGGAACATCATTGCCATTACCAACCAAAATAGATTGAGGAGTGCGCAATTAAAAATACGTGGAAGCTTACTGGAGTTGCGAGTGAGGTGGGGTGTGGCCCCTGTGTCCATGTACCAAGCATCATCGGGCCTGCTGTGCGGGACTCGACTGCCGAGGGGCTGGACCCGGGCCTAAAAGACCCTCCTGCTGCCAGTGGGCCTTGGCAGTTAGGTACGGGCAAAGTGGTGCCGCCCAACCGCCAAGAAACTGTCACTGCATTGGGTCGGTCTATTGGACCGGGTATCGAGCCTGTTGTGGCTGATTTCCCGAGGCCTTTCTCCTGTCGCCTTTGTATTTTCTGCAACGTCCACTGCCCGGCCTCGGCCTATACTACCGCGGTTGCCCCGCTGCTGCTAGTTGTCGGTGGGGCCTGCAGGTGAGGTGGTGGTCTCCGGAGCATCAACTACCAACGCCTTTTGATGTGTTCCTCCTGTTTGCACGTCTGGTTTCTTCCAAAAGTAATTGTGACCGGACCTTATTGAAGCTGGGTAGGGGATCGACCTGTTTTATCATTGTTGCCAGGGTGTCGTAATTACCTTTCGGTAAACCATTAATCAGTTGAAACACCATATTGGTTTCGGAAATTGGAGTGCCTACATTATACAGTTGATCAACAACCAACTTCAGTTACTTGCAGTAGTCAGACATATTTGCAAAGTTTTCAAGACACGTGTTATTGAAATGTTCCTCAAGGTACACGACACGTGTGTTCTTGTTGTCTTGAAAAATTTCTTGCAACCGTATCCATAGATCATGAGCCGAGGCTCCTGTTTTCATGATCGTATGAAGCAAGTCCTTAGATATGGTGCCATAAATCCACTTCTTGACAATAGCATCAAGACATAGTCATGTCGTGTCGTCGACCTCGATAGGACTAGGGAAAGAGTCATCAATATGATCAAGCACGTTGTAAGCACATGCATGAATGCGAAATAGTTCAATCCACGAGGAATATTGACCATCTTCTTGATCAAGAAGTAAGGGAATAAAGTTCTTGATATTAGTGACGACGAATGCCGGATGGAAAGAGGGAGTGGAAGAGGACGTGGGAGGGTTGTGGATGACGATTGGGGAGGAGGATGAGGCCGTGGGAGATGTGGGAGTAGCCATGAAAGTCATTATAGTGGCTGAATTTTGGTGAGGAAGAGAGTAGAAATCGGAAAATTAGGGTTAGGTTTTAGAGTATTAATCTCCCTTGAGGAGTCTTTCTCATTAATTGAAATATTTATAGTGTGTACAATGTTGAATTCTAATTGAATGAGGATCTATATTTACCATAATTACACACAAATATTAATTAAAGAATATACGGTGAATATATGATATATTTGCTATCACTTATGAAATGAGGAAATGGGGAAAAAGGTGTTGTTCCAAACAATGACTTGAAAAGGAATGCCAAAGCACTTCTTGGGGTTGAGAAACTTGGCTCTTTCTGCATGCGAGAAAATGAATTTCTGAGATTGGATTTAGAAATTGGGTTGCTCACTGAATCAAAACGAGATTTGGATCTGGAACTTCGACTTGGATACACTTGAGACCAAATTTCTACAACTCTAAGGTTTAAAGAAACAAGAAAAAATATGATCTGGTGATGAATTAACACGTGAGAGGAGCGCAGATGCAATGAGGTGATCAGTAATACCTCGATAGACTGACGTACTCGCTACTATTATTTTTGTCTTTTTTTAAATTCTATTATCTTCAATATTATTGCCACGATGTAGCTATCACAAGTAATATGTTTCTCCATTGTGCTCAACTTTTTTCATCGTTATATATAGTTTTGCATTTTAAGATGGTGCATTGTCACTTAAAAGTAGATCTGTCCAAAGGTCGGGTCGAGTCGGGTGACTATTTTTTTTTGGCTTGCCCGACCCTGGCCCGATCCTGACCCTATATTTTTTTAAAAATTCCAACCCTAGCCCTGACCCTTCGGGAACCCTACGGGTCACGGGTCGGCCCTGACCCGTCGGAATTTTTTGGCGGGCCAGGATCGGGTCGGGCCGGGTCGAGAACTTTTTTTTTCAAAACTAAAATTGGCATTCACCCCTACATTACCACGAAATTTCGACGTTGAAATGTATTGTATATCGTGAGATCTTGACTAAAGAAAAAGAAAATTAGAAATCGATTCGGGGAAAAACACAAATTGATTGAGAAAATGGACGTTTTTCTAAAAATTGGCTGCGCCAAACCGCCATACCCTGTCTCGAAAAAATAGGCAAAATCTATTTTTTTTGGGTAAAACGGACATCCGAGCGCAGAGTTATGACCATTTAAAGTTTCACCAATTTACAACTACTTTCTCTCCCTACATTATGCTTCCATGATATTAACAAAATGACTAATAATATAAATATATAATTAATAATCAGCTATCTTTTTTATCTTATTTTATGTCGAGCTCAATGTAGATTAGAGCAATACATATATTATAAAAACATGCATTATATCACTTATTAATGACAAAAATATATATAAGTACAAAACAAATATTAATGAAGGAAAAATAATATAAATTATATTAAAAAAATATGCGGGTCGGGGTCGGGTCGGTTCAGACGGGTAACATTTTCTGACCCTGGCCCGACCCTGACCCTGATCGGGTCCCCGCTTTTTCGGGTCGAGTGGCTCGCGGGTCAGCTATAAGCTGACCCTGGCCCTGGTTTTTTGGGTCGGGTCGGGCTGGGCGGGTCCCCGACCCGTTGGACAGGTCTACTTAAAAGTAACCAGAATCTAAGGGAGAGAGCTTATTTTTATTCATTTAATTATGTCTTTAACATGCCTCCTTAATTTATTTATTTTATAATGAGTGACGATGAAATTCGAACATTGGATCTTTATCTGCTCTGATACAATGACGAAATGTGTGACCATTTCATTAAAAAGATTAAGTCGTAAAACTGTCAAAAGAAAGCACATTTTTATTTATTTAACTATCTCTTCAATAATCCTCCACGTTCAAACTATTTTTTCCAGCATGTCAAAACTGAATTAGCTAATTGCTTATTATGTGATCATTCTAACGGAATCTCACTTTAAATATACGGTTTATTATTATTATTATTATTATTTTATTATTACATAGGGGTAGGGGAAGGGGAAATGGGGAAGGGATTACAACGTGGCGATTCGAATCCTAATCAACAAGGTGAAAGTTTAGGTAGCCAAGCAACTGAGCTACTAGATTCCTACTTATATGATTTATTAGAATTGTGATGTGAAACCGATAAGAGTCCGTAGAGAGAAAAATCTCAAGTGTAAGATACAAATTAACTTGGTACATCATCTGACAAGATGCAACTTTTCACATAGTGTAGTAGACTTTTGCAGTTTTGTATTGTATAAAAACAACATTGTTTTGAGACCATATTGTTTAATGCATTGTTTGAGTTAAGTTACGTTAGACATGCGCCTAATATTTAGATCTAGATAGAAGGCGATGTCTTTGTTTAATGTTGTATATGGACTTATGGAGTACTTATTTGACATACATTTTGACCAAGAAGTGGATGGCCAACTCCTTTATGCCAATGTTTTAAGTACAATGTTGGAAAAGACATAATTTTTCATTTTCATGACCTTGCAAGCATTTAAAATTCATGGGCTGCACATGGGATAATGGTGCTAATATCAGGAAAGTGAATTCACATGAAGTACCACTACTACTTTCTTTTGAATCATACATCTGAAAGTATGTATGTCCTAGAGACAATTATTATTCGGGATAAATGTACTTGAACACATTCGTATTATTAATAAGATTAATATTTATGGCATTTGCAATTATTGAATTATTATTTGATTGTTTGTAATTATTCATTAATGTGCATCCCTTGAGCTTACGTTGTCAACAACAGAGTGAGATATTGATGATAGAACGTAACTCTTAAAATAGCCTCGACTAATGATCATCGAGAATGTGATATCGATGATATGTTATAAGTCGACATGTGGTTTGCATCACATTCTTAGAGAATGTAGTATGTCTCACCTGCTACTAGTAATGGTTACTAGTGATGGACACATGGATACTTTTGGAAAGTGTTGGTATACCCTGCTGATAAACTATTTGTTAGACATGTCTAGAGTATTATCAGCGTGTGTGATATAAAGTCCTTTGACTTGAGGTCAATACACACCTTATTTACAGAGTAATGTACTTTGACCATGTCTTAAGCTTAAACTCCTTATAGGATAAGATACGGCTTGTGTTGGGTGCATTATGATGTAAATTAAGGTGGTAGTTGAGCCAAGGATAGGATTTATTCCTCGATTGGATATTCGAGAGAGCACTCAACTTCTCAGTGATATTAGGTCGACCAAGTCATTGGCTAATGCAAGAGACATATTTAGAATATGATCTAGTTGTCGACTAATATAGATGAGATAAAGTGATCAAGCCATTTAGATAGACACATGGCAAATCCTAAGCTTGATCGAGTGTGTCGCGAATGAAACGAATTTATCATCTCACATAAAGGTTATGTTTGTTGGATTCATGTAAACGTACTTCATATATTGAGTTCATTGTACGGTGCAGTCTAGGAGTTTCGTATGGACTGTAATTGGATTAGTGTCGATATATGAATGCCTATAGGGTCACACTATGTCGATTGTCTCTTTGATCTAAGGGTGTATTGAGAAAGTATTAAATATTCGATTTGGGATCGAGATATTTAAATTGATAATAACTATGTTTCTATTAGATGGAGATTATTTAATTAAATCAAAATTAGATTTTGGATTTAATGTGCTGAATATATATATTAAACGAAAACGGGAAACATAAATTTACGTAAGGCATCGCGGCGCCGACCAGGCAGTGGGCCCAGTCAGACTGGCCCACTGCACCTCGGTTTTTGGGCCAGGCTTGGAGCCCAACCCTAATCTGATTTATTGCCCTAATTTCAACTATAAATACAGCACACCCCATAAGTTAAAACACACTAATTCTCATAAAAAAATTCTAGAGTTAGAGTCTAGGATAAAACTCTCTCAAACCTCTGCTAAGATTTCCTGGCTTTCTTGACAGAGGAATACATAATAACATAGTGCTTGCAATCGAAGGGACAGTCGCGTGTAATCCCTAAGTAAAGACTCCAAATAATACAATATGTAAGTGTTTATGTTTTATATTACAAATTTTTTGATTGTCATATAACCATACCAGAAGAAATTGTTGGGGTAAGTAAGAACAAAATTTTGAACTACCGCTATGCCTTACTTATGTGTTTTGAACCCAACAAAATCCTACTGTGGTATCAGAGCTCAGACTGGTTCAATGGTTATATAACAATTGAATAAAATATAATATGGGTTAAACATAAAATTGGATTAAAACAAGGCTTTTTAAAATCCTACATATCTTGATTGAATGTTAACCTTTTGATATCACCCTAAATTATCTCCTACGCTAACTCGAGGAAGTCATTTCGTTCTAACTCGAACTAAGCCAAAAGTGCAGATATCCGACTCATTGCACGGTGCACGGTGAAGAACGAGTATGAATGGATGATGGTCGATATGTGCGTTATTGATAATGGTGGGTGAGGATAAAGATCTGTGATTTGATCCCTAAATTGGATTTAGGGCTCGAATAATTTTAGAAAATCAACATAGAAACATTATGTCAGGATGTCGGCGCCGCGACGCCCTACCATAGGGCTCCGCGGCGCGTGCTAGGGTTTTCAAGGCGGCGCCAAGGCCCTAATGCTTTGTTTTTTTTAATTCCAGACTTTCTTGACATTAGGCGTCGCTGCTCCATGGTGGTGCGCCGTAGCTCTAATGCAAGCCGAAGGTTTCTGCCTTGCAAGCGCCGCGGCTCCATGGTGGAGCACCGCGACGCTAATGCATTACAAAAGCAGAATTTCGGCTTTTGCCTCACTAGTGCCAAGACCCTAATAATTAGTGCCGCGACCCCATCGGCCCGAAAAAAAATATTTTTTTGTTCAGAATGTTTAACCCATGATTATTATATAATATATTTGATAAGTATATTATTTATGTGTTAAATGATTGCCATTTAAATTACAAGAATAACGTCCGTAAATAACTGTCTGGGTAGGCGGCACCTAGTATATGTTTAAACTACTTAATATCATGCTTGGGCAGGCGGTACCCAATAAGTGCTTAATAGACTTTGCATGATAATTAAGATGTTATATTTGATATAGCATACTATAGGAGATCTTGGTTAAAACCCTAAATTAAAATGTTCCCCAAAATTTAATACAAGTCTTATTTAAAATGAACGCGTTGTCCGTTATAATTGATTGTAGTGCAAAATCCTTTTTGGCGAGATGAGTATTTATGCCACATCATTTGCTCTAAGTCTATGAGGACTCAGACTCTTTCATAGATGCATGTTAAATGTAGAAGTAGGTGATAAACCTTCATGAGTATTTACACTACAATGTTTGCTCTATAAGGCAAAACTCACTTAGATACACAATTACAGTCACATAACGGGGTTGACTTACTAGGCTATCTTGGCACCACAGTGTCGGACAAGCTGAGGGACGCACATCGATTGTTTAGAACATTCGGTCAAACACGAGTTACAAATTGTTTGAAATTAGTTTAGAGACCTACCAGGTTGTGCTGTTGAAGTTATCAGCCACATCAAACGCGGAGATAGCATGAACCTAGATCATGGCCGATTATGACCATATTTGATATGAGTCTGTATTCTTTCATGGGGTCGAAGAGTATGTTAAAATGGTGAGAGCTAATTAAACTAAATGCCATGTTAATTAGTTAACGAATGTATTCAATGGAAATTATATTAGAGTTTAATTTCAAGTCTATTTGTTTCTTCAGTCGTATAAAATGTCGAATCTATCCTTGAAAATATTTGTCGAGACAAACAAGTTGACTGGATCACCCTGACTGGTTAAGAAATCTGCGATTGGTGTTAAGACTAGAAAGAATTAAGTATGTGTTAGACATAGTATTCCCCACAGTCCTTCTGTTGAAAACTCTGATGAGTATGCCCTGTTTGACAAGGTGGCTTATCAGAAACATTTGAACGATGCTACATTGGCAAAATGTGTAATATTGTCTTCCATGACTATGGAGTTACAGAGGCAACATGAAAACATGGGCCCCAACGAAATGCTAGAACACTTGAAGAGTCTATATGAAAAATAGTCTCAAACAATAGAGTATGAACTGTTGAGAGACCCTTTCAAATGTAAGCTGAACGAAGGGGGACAAGTGTCAGCGCATGTTCTAAAGAAGGACTACATAGCTCCAAGAGGAGGCAAAGCACTAGGTGCTTGTACCTCTACTGGACAAAGTATGTTTGTCATTGAAATAAATATGTTTATAAGTAACTCCCACTGCTGGGTATTGGATAGCGCTTGTGGCTCGCACTTTTGTAGTAATGTGCAGGGCCTAATTAACAGCAGAAAGGTTGGACCTTGGGAGGTAGACTTGCGCGTTGGAAATGGAGCACGAGTAGATGTTGAACGCGTGGGAACTTATAAACTAGATTTACCTTCAGGCTTTTGTTTAGAACTAAATAATTGTTATTTTGTTCCCTCATTAACGAGAATATCATTTCTATCCCAATGTTAGACATTGAGGGTTTTTCCTCATTTATTGCCAATGGCAGTTATACTGTCTTTTAATGATTTTGTTTGTGGAAATGCTCCGCTTGTAGATGGATTGTATATTTTAAACCGTAGTCGTGAAATTTTCAATGTGCAAAATAAACGAGCTAAGATAAGTAATCCAAGAAACCCCACCTACTTATGGAACTGTAGACTTGGTCACATCAATGAATCAATGATAGCAAGATTAAGAAAGTCAGACTACCTGAAACCATTTGACTTGGAGTTCTATGGTAACTGTGAATCTTTCTTGAGAAAAAAGATGACCAACAAGCCACTTTCTGGGAAAGGGGTGCGAGCCAAAGAGGTACTTGAGTTGGTCCATACTGATGTATGTGGGCCATTTTCAACTCAAGCTAAGAGAGGCTTCACTTACTTTATCACTTTTACAGACGATTTCACAAGGTTTGGGCATATGTATCTTATGAAACACAAGTTCGAAGCCTTTGAGAAATTCAAGGAGTACAAGTCAGAAGTAGAGAAGCAACTTGAAATGAGTATCAAGACCCTTCGATCAGATCGAGGAGGTCAATACTTAAGTAAAGAATTTCTGAATTATTTGAAGCTTCATGGAGTCAAATCACAATGGACACCTCCTGGAACGCCACAATTGAATGGTGTTGCTGAAAGGAGAAATCAAACCCTATTAGATATGGTTAGATCCATGATGAGTTTCTCAGCTCTACCGACATACCTTTGGGGCTATGCATTGCAAAACTCAATTTATATTCTGAACAGAGTTCCTTCAAAGTCAGTAGAGAAAACTCCATATGAGATATGGAACGGCAAGAAGCCAACACTTAAACACATGCGACCCTGGGGTGCCCTACATATGTAAAGAAGATGCTTACTGACAACTTGGAATCTAAAAGTGAGAAATATTATTTTGTGGGGTATCCAAAGGAAACTAAGGGATACTATTTCTATCTTCCTGGAGAACATAAGGTCATTGTTTCCAAAATGCAACTTTCCTTGAAGAAGACTATGTCTACAAGGAATAGAGCTACAATAAGATAGAACTTGAAGAAATTCAAGAACGACAAGATAACACAGAAGTTGAACCCTTGTCGAATGACCTAGACAAAGATTCAGTGGGAGTATTTGGTGAAGATTGGGTACTTAGAGTACGTCATTCAGTTAGTGGGAGTGCTGTGAGAAATAGTGCAAAAATGCAAGGCTCTCATACACAACCAATGGAAGATGATACAATGGTTGTACATCATTCCATTTAGGAAATACATGAAAATGACATTCCTTAAAGCTCTCAAGGTGATGGATTGTCCAGCACACAAAGACCTTCTCACAATCGATGCAACAAACACTGAAATGCAGAATAATCAACTCCGTAGGACCACTAGGACTCATTGTCCGACTGAAAGACTTAATCTCCTTGTTGAAACACACAATGAGATAAATATTCCTGATGACGATGAACCTACAACCTAAAACGAAGCCATATTAGACATTGATTTGCAGAGATGGCAAGAAGCCATGAAATATGAGATGGACTCGATGTACATAAATCAAGTTTGGAACTTGGTTGATTTGTCAACAGGGGTTAGACCCATAAGATGCAAATGGGTCTTCAAGAAGAAAATTGATGCATATGGCAAGGTACAGACTTATAAGGAAAGATTGGTGGCTAAAGGTTATAATCAACAACCTGGGGTCGATTATGATGAAACCTTTTCACCTGTTGCGAAAATTAAGTCCATTCGGATTTTGCTTGCAATAACCGCATACTATGATTATGACATTTGTCAAATGGATGTTAAAACTGCTTTCCTCAATGGTAACCTAATTGAGGAGGTGTTTATGATACAACCTGAGGGTTTTACATCCAAGACTAAGCCCAAAGAAGTGTGCAAGCTACAGAAGTCCATTTATGGACTTAAGCAAGCCTCAAGGAGTTGGAATATTTGCTTTGACAAAGCAGTCAAATCGTTTGACTTTGTTAGAAGCAAAGAAGATCCCTGCGTTTATAGTAAGCGCAATGAAGGGAGTATTGTTTTCATTGTTATATATGTAGATGACATATTAATAATGGGAGATAATAAGACTCTCATGCAATTAGTTAAGAAATGGTTATCCAGCACCTTCATGATGGAAGACTTAGGTAAAGCCTGCTACATTCTTGGAATTAGGATCTATAGAGATAGACCTAATAGATTGTTGGGGCTGTCACAGTCCACATACATAGACAAAGTGCTAAGACGATTCTCTATGGAAAACTCTAAGAAGGGAAGTCTTCCTATGAGTCAAGGCATCAAGTTATCAAAAAAGGATAGTCCTTCTACTGTTGCAGAACTTGAACGCATGAAAAGAATCCTATATGCTTCAGCTGTAGGATCTATCATGTATGCCATGACCTGTACGAGGCCAGATATGGCCTATGCACTTAGTATGACTTGCAAATTCCAGCAGAATCCTGGGGAAGAACACTGGAAAGCAGTCAAGAGTATTCTTAAGTATCTTAGACGAACTAAAGAATATTTCTTAGTCTATGGTGGACAAGAGAAGCTAGTGTGTACTGGGTACACTGATGCTAGCTTCCAGACAGATCTTGATGACTTCAAATCTCAATCTGGATATGCCTTCATTTTCAATGGCGAAATAGTGAGTTAGAAAAGTTCCAAGCAAGCTACAACTGCTGATTCGACAACTGAAGCCGAGTACATTGCTGGATCGAAAGTTGGTAAAGAAGCTGTCGCGATATCTGAAGGAACTAGGGGTTGTTCCAAGTGCCATTTGTCAAATAACGATTTATTGTGACAACACTGGTGCGATTGCGCAAGCTAAGGAACTAAGATCAACAAACAGAAACAAGCATGTACCAAGGAAATACCACATACTCAGGGAGATGGTGGAAACTGAAGAAATAAGATTAGACTATGTTCCCATAGATGATGATCTAGCTGACCCGTTTACTAAACCATTAAGCTTAGTTAAGCATAATGGTCATTTAAAAACATGGGTATTAGATACATTGGAGATTGGCTCTAGGCCAAGTGGGAGATTGAAAGTATGTATGTCCTAGAGACAATCATTATTAAGGACAAATGTACTTGAACACATTCGTATTATTAATAAGATTAAGATTTATGGCATTTGCAATTATTGAATTATTATTTGATTATTTGCAATTATTCATTAATGTGCATCCCTTGAGCTTACATTGTCATTAATAGAGTGAGTTATTGATGATAGAACGTAACTCTTCAAATAGCCTCGACTAATGATTATCGAGAATGGGATATCGATGATATGTTATAAATCGACATGTGGTCTGCGTCACATTCTTAGAGAATGTAGTATGTCTCACCTGCTAGTAGTAATGGTTACTAGTGATGGACACATGAATACTTTTGGAAAGTGTTGGTATACCCTGCTGATAAACTATTTGTTAGACATGTCTAGAGTATTATCAGCGTATGGGATATAAAGGTCCTTTGACTTAAGGTCAATACACACCTTATTTACAGAGTAATGTACTTTAACCCTATCCTAAGCTTAAACTCCTTATAGGATAAGATACGGCTTGTGTTGGGTGCATTATGATGTAAATTAAAGTGGCAGTTGAGGGAAAAATAGGATTCATTCCTCGATTGGATATTCGATAGAGCACTCAACTTCTCAGTGATATTAGGTCGACCAAGTCATTAGCCAATGCAAGAGACATATTTAGAATATGATCTAGTTGTCGACTAATATAGATGAGATAAAGTGATCAAGCCATTTGGATAGACACATGGCAAATCCTAAGCTTGATCGAGTGTGTCACGAATTAAAGGAATTTATCATCTCACATAAAGGTTATGTTTGCTGGATTCATGTAAACGTACTTCATATATTGAGTTCGTTGTACGGTGCAGTCTAGGAGTTTCGTATGGACCGTAATTGGATTAGTGTCGATATATGAATGCCTATAGGGTCACACTATGTCGATTGTCTCTTTGATCTAAGGGTGTATTGAGAAAATATTAAATATTCGATTTGGGATCGAGATATTTAAATTGATAATAACTATGTTTCTATTAGATGGAAATTATTTAATTAAATCAAAATCAGATTTTGGATTTAATGTGCTGAATATATATATTAAACGAAAACGGGAAATGGAAATTTACGTAAGGCATCGCGGCACCGACCAGGCAGTGGGCCCAGTCAGACTGGCCCACTGCACCTCAGTTTTTAGGCCAGGCTTGGAGCCCAACCCTAATTTCAACTATAAATACAACACACCCCATAAGTTAAAACACACTAATTCTCATAAACAAATTCTAGAGTTAGAGTCTAGGATAAAACTCTCTCAAACCTCTGCCAAGATTTCCTGGCTTTCTTGACAGAGGAATACACCATAGCATAGTACTTGCAATCGAAGGGACAGTCGCGTGTAATCCCTAAGTAAAGACTCCAAATAATACAACCTGTAAGTGTTCATGTTTTATGTTACAGATTTTTTGATTGTCATATAACCATACCAGAAGAAATTGTTGGGTAAGTAAGAACAAAATTTTAAACTTTCGTTGTGCCTTACTTATGTGTTTTGAACCCAACAAAACCCTACGGCATCCCAAAAAAAGTTGTTCGCTTTGTGGGAAACAAAGTGCCACACAACTGTTACTTAAAATAAAACTGATTCTCCACATTATGAGAGGAGTCTGTCATTTCATTCATCTTCTGGAGTTTTTATACTTAACGAATCTTTAATCATCAAAATAACTCGTTGATAATATTAGACATATGCCTTTTGGAGAAGATTATTTGGTAGTACTAATTTTGACAAACTATGTGCTCCGGTAATCATTTTTTCATAACAAGTGGAGTATTTTCTCTATCTCAATTGATGTGATACATTTTCTTTTTTATTTTTTCTCATAAAGAATGTCAGTTTTTTATGTTATATATTTACTAACAATTTAATTGTAAAACTCTCATTTCCTTAATGACATGATTTTATAAACACTCAAATATTTAATGTTATTTGTTTTAGATCATCAATTTTGGATTTTTTCTTCTCAAATTTCGTGTCTAATCAAACAGTAGCACATAAATACGGATGGAGAGAGAGAAACAATAAATAGGTGACAAGAAGTTTATTGTACTTGAAAATTTAGATGACAATGTTTATCATATATATATTATTTTAAAAATATGAATATAAATATTGATTGATTAAAATATTCTTTTAATATTGAACGACTTTTATACTCTTTAAGAACTTAAATACCTTTAAAGAAGCAATTCAATATTGGATATGATTGTAATAATAAAATTAGCCAATATCTAGGACTTCAATTTTAACTAAAGAGTTGTTATTTGACTACAATTGTATTTGAAATCCTAAACCTTTACGGTGATTGGTGAATTGGTGTCTAACTTTGCCAATAATTCCCACGTTGGTTAAAATATTAGTGTTAACTCAAGTTTATTTCTCAAAGGACTCAATTCATATATCCGTATAATTATAATGGATAATAGTTACAAACGAATGTATAATAATAGAAAAAACGGTTTCAAGGTGATAAATTATAATCCTTCCATTTCAATTATTTGTCTTAGTTTGAATAGGTAGGGAGTTAAAAAAAAAAAAAATTTTTGAATCTTGTGGTCTTAAATTAAAGATATTTGTAAATAATAAAATATCATTTGAATTTTGTGGTCTTAAACTAAAAATATGTGTAAGTACCAAAATACCATTTGAATTTTGTGATCTTAAATATGTCATATAGTAATAAAGAATTAGACATTCTTTTTAAACATACTAAAACGGAAAGTAAGAGAAACAATTTGAAATTGAGGATGTGAGAGTTATTCACTTGGTTTGGTATTAAGTGATTAAATTAAATTGAGTTATTCATTTTATTTGGTGTTAAGTGATTAATAAAGATATAATTGTGGGGGAAGTAAGAGATTGACATTTATGAAACCAAATGTAGATATAAATAAAACTAAAAAGTAAATATACAAAGTATGACAACACTATCTTAACCAATAATATTCGGATTCGTCGAAATCATTTGATCGAGGAAAATACCTAGAATTTTTTTTACCTCTAATAGTATAAAACGTTGTACCTCAGAAAAATAATGTAATGTATTAAAATAATATTATTTAATATTTTCTTCCGGTAATTGAGATTGACAAAAAATAACGTATAAATGCACGTTCCTAGAAATTAGTGTATTGAAATAATGTGTTAGAATGATGTTGCCAAAATTAAAAGAGAGTATACACAAAACAAGGAACCAGGAAGCTTTTCCCATGTGGTGTTATTGCCTTGTTTCCTTGTCGGAGACTGGTAGCAGTGAGCTAGCAGCTGGCAAGTATTATATAAGTTTTCGTCAAGTATGAACAAATTGATACCTTTATGATTGTGTGTCTGCCTTTACAAAAAGGAATTCATGATTCATGAAGCACACATGAGGACCAAACAATAATAATGGTATTGTACTTTGATATTTCCTTAAAGTTGTTAAGAGTTTAAGTTGAAGAATGACAATTCCATCTGTTCAGAAGCCAGCAGTATTTGAATGGCTCACATACAATATAATTGAAGTCCTTTGTCAAATCTATATAGTATAATATAAATTTAGGAATAAATAATATTATATGATATCTCTTTATCGTCAAAAAATTATTTATTTATCTTTTTTGGGTTTTTATGTCATTTTTAATTATTTTATTTTAATTTAAAAAGTCATTTGCATAAGACCATAACACACCTCTTCATCTTCATAATTTCTACTCTTTATTAATATTAATAATTAGTTTCATAATTCTTAATTTAATGTACAAGTTATGATACCTAATTAGAATCACACCAACATGGTATTTTCATTCCAATAAATGGAGGGTATTGTAGAATGGATGAGGAGAACAAAAGCACAAAATCTATCTATATATATATATATATATATTATAAAGTCTATATATATTATAAAGATTTTTGTAGATTTAATAATTGAGTTTATTGTGTGAAAATTCCTAAAAATTTAAGAAAACAAATAAATATATCTGGAACTGAAGTTATATGTATTTGTTATAGGATCTATTTTAAACCCTTATATACCATGAATCACATGTGTAAGATTATGGATTTCAAGAATGAGACTATTTTAATAGAAACTAATTTTGGTAAATCCAAGATTATAATCAGAAGACCTATCAAATTGAATGAAATTGATTTTCCCAAAGAGTGGGTCATAGAAGGAGCTTCTCCTCCTCAAAATGATTTTAATTCAGATATAACTGAAATTGAGCAAACCCCAGATAGGACTATTAAGTTAAAGTATTCTGAACCAAATTATTTATTGGACAGAATTGAACGCAACAACTTTGATTTTAGATCTAGATCTACTAGATCTGATCATTCAAATCGCTCTTACATTTCGCCGGTTGATTATTTTGTTAAGTTGCCATCAAGAGCTTCTATTTCTCAACTTAGAGAAAGTGCTCATAATAGAATTAATAGTATTCGAATCGATAAGGATAATATTGCTAGTGGGATCCACGAAGAAGGCCCGAAAATAACCGAGTCCGATATGAACTTTCCTATTACATGATGAATCAATCTGAAAAAATGATTTTAGTCGGGGATCACCCGCGAGAAAAATGATAAGTGATGAATTCTTTAAACCTAGATAGGAACCGTTTAAAAAAATAATTTTTTGAAGCTTTTAATAAGGAAGAAAGGATTTTTCTTCAGGAAGAATTTTATAAAGACCTCACTGAAGCTAATAAGATAATATCTTTTGTTCCTTGGTTTATGACCAAATATGTAGGAGATTATATCTCTGTTCTAGAAAAAGAATATAGATTGACAAATGGGGAAGTTGTTAATACTGTTCTATCTCCTCAACAACCATTTTTAATTGAAAAGGACAACACTGTTATACATTTTGCAGCTTTTTCAAAATTATTTGAAAATGATACTTTGCAGATTACTGCTAAGCACATTAATATTATGCTAAAACAACAAAATTATGCCAATGTTTATATGAATATATTAAGTGAACAAATTGTTTTATTACATGATAGAGTAGAAAAACTGATTTTCGAAATCGGAAAATTACATCACTCTACTACTGTTCATACACATGAAATTATTGTCGTCACTCCTAGTGTGCATCCTCCTCTTGCAATTAAAGATTTCAAATTAAGAGCTTTTTCAGAAATAAAAAATTTGCTTGATGATAAATTTAAAGTCTTAAAAATTAGTCGTTTGACGGGTAAGGATAATACAGATTATGCTTTGACTTTGACCTTTCTGGCGATGATTATAAACAGAGAGTGTCAGATGAGGTTAATAACCTAGAGAAATATGCTACAAAACCAGTCCAAAGGATGCACTACTATCTTAGACCTACTCCTCATGATGTTCTATTTGAGGAGCAAGAGATTGTTGATAATAATAGTTATAGTGAAAAAATATTTATGAATGGAATATAGATGGTTATACCGAAAGAAAGATTTATACAGCTGTTCATAGAATGCTTATGTATAGTACAATCTGCAAAGCTAATAATAACACAGACAAAATCATTGCGGAAATGATAGTTGCAGGGTTTACAGGTCAATTGAAAGACTGGTGGGATAATTATTTAACCCCGGACCAAAGGCATAAAATTATTATAGATGCTGTTAAGATAGATACTATATTAGGCGTTAAAGAGCGGAATGTTTTTTATACACTAGGTAATATAATAGAGCATTTTACAGGTAAGTGGTCTGACATAGTGAAAATATTAGGACCATGCTCCAAAACCTTAGATGTAAAATCTTAACCTCATTTAGGTGGTATAAGGATGTCTTCCTTAGCAGGGTAATGGAATTGCCAGAGTGTAATAGCCCTCACTGGAAATTTAAATTCACAGATGAATTACCTAACCTCTTCGCAGAAAGAGTTAGAAAGGCCCTACGAAAAGGAGGGATTAGCATTAATTATGATAATTATATTTATGACAAGTTAATAGGTACT
This sequence comes from Anisodus tanguticus, assembly GCA_034509755.1. Classification (NCBI taxonomy): domain Eukaryota; kingdom Viridiplantae; phylum Streptophyta; class Magnoliopsida; order Solanales; family Solanaceae; genus Anisodus; species Anisodus tanguticus. Next base: position 16,822,390 of record CM067551.1, on the reverse strand, counting down.
TGTATCCAAGAAGGTATATCCCTATGCAATGAGATTAAGATGAATCAACAGATTAAGAGATAAAATCTCAATAAGAGTGAATTATGTGGCCGGTTTGGAATGGAAATACCCAAGGCAAAAGCACCTCATAGGCGCAAAAAGTAGAATCAACAAAATTTCCAAGAATGGAAATCAAAATGTATGGAAAAGAAGGCGTGAAGAAAATGGGAATTCAAGACCCGAGAGTTAGAAAGGCCCTACGAAAAGGAGGGATTAGCATTAATTATGATAATTATATTTATGACAAGTTAATAGGTACTTGTATCCAAGAAGGTATATCCCTATGCAATGAGATTAAGATGAATCAACAGATTAAGAGATAAAATCTCAATGAGAGGCAACAACTGAGTGAATTATGTGGCCAGTTTGGAATGGAAATACCCAAGGCAAAAGCACCTCATAGGCGCAAAAAGAAGAATCAACAAAATTTCCAAGAATGGAAATCAAAATGTCTGGAAAAGAAGGCGTGAAGAAAATGGGAATTCAAGACCCGAAAGAATTTTATCAAATCAAAAAATTCAAAAGCATGTTGAAAATGTGGTAGGACATGCCATTTTTTTTATTATAAAGAATGCAAAGTGCAAAGTTAAGGAAAAGATCAAGGCTCTTAATATTGATGAAGATATTAAGGATACATTATCCAAACTATTATTGAATTTCGAGCCAGAAGATTCGGTTCAGAATCAGATGCAACAAAGGATTAGTCCTCAGATGAGGATATTAGAGTTCTTAATAATGAAAAATATATCTCTTCTGATACAGAGGAAGAATGCATGCCTTGTCAATTAGGGAAACCTTGTTTCCAGTAATACCAATAAGGAAGACGCTGAGTTTTGTAATATATTTTCTCAATTTAAAGATATGAATGTTAATGTTTTGATAGATAATAACCTTGTGGAACTATTAAAAATGATTAAAGATCCATATATTAGATAAAAAATTATAGATCAGGTCCAGGACGCCCCTGAAACTTCAAGTGGACAACGAGTTCTGGAGAAGTCTTCAACTTATACCATGTCTCAGCTTAAAAAGCTCATGAAACAACAGAAAGGTACAATGAGTACTCCTAGAGATCTGAAGAAAGAGATTGATAACCTTAAGCAAGAAATCTTAGAGCTTAAGAGATATACTACTAGACTGGACAACAAGATTTCTAGTATTGAAGGTAGGATAAACAAATCGTAGATACATATGCCTTGGAAATAACCAATACATGTACATAAGTTTTTTTACAAACTCTTGAGCTTATTACTTCTCAAAAGCTTTTCATAAAACATACTCTCTTAATTGATTATAATTTTTTAAAAAAGGGTTTACTGCTCTTTTTGATACTGGAGCAGATGTAAATTGTATACAGGAATGACTTATTCCTTCTAAATATTTTCATAAGAATACTCGTAGTGCAATCTGCTAATGGGCAGAAACTACAAATTACTTTTAAATTATCAAGAGCTTATATTTGAAAAGAAAAAGTTTGTATATCAGACAATTTTGTTTCGGTAAAAGATATTTTGAATCAAATAATTTTGGGAACACCTTTTATACAAAAAATATTTCCCATTATTGGAATGGATAAAGAAGGTATTATAGGAGCCTTTGAAGGAAAAAAAAATTACATTTCAGTTTTTAACTGAACCGTTTTCAAGAATTTTGAATGAGATCAAAGACAAGTTGATGAATAAACATCAACAAATTAATTTTCTTAAAAAAGAAATAAATAGTATCAATATTGATGGACTTTGGCAAAATCCAAAGTTGCAACAAAAAATTGATTTCATAAAGAATCAATTTTCACTTCATATTTGCAATGATCATCCCAATGCCTTCTGGGATAGAAAAATCATATTGTCACCCTTCATGATGAAGAAAATTTCAAGGAAAATAATATTCCTACAAAGGAACGACCGTGCCAAATGAACTCTGAATATCTAGAATTATGTAAAAAGGAAATATCTTCTCTTTTGTAGAAGGGTTTAATAAGGCCCTCAAAATCACCATGGTCATGTACTGCTTTTTATGTTAATAAACATTTTGAGCAAGAAAGAGGAGTTCCTAGACTCGTTATTAATTATAAGCCACTTAATAAAGTTTTAAAATGGATTAGATATCCTATTCCGAACAAAAAAGATTTATCAGATAGGCTTAATAGTGTCATCATATTTTCTAAATTCTATTTAAAATCTGGTTACTGGCTGATTCAGGTTGCGAAAGCAGATAAATACAAAACTGCTTTCAATGTACCGGTGGTACAATTCGAATGGAATGTCATGCCATTTGGATTGAAGAATGACCATTCTGAAATCCAAAATATTATGAATGATATATTCATACCTTATAATAACTTTATTAATGTTTATATCGATGATATTTTGGTATTTTCTAATAATATAGAGACACATTTTAAACATCTTGATATATTCACGAAAATCGTAGTTCAAAATGGTTTAGTTATATCAAAACCAAAGATGACCCTCTTTCAAACAAAGGTCAGATTGTTGGGTCATAATATTGAAAACAAGGAAAAATTATTCCTATTAATAGAAGCATTGAATTTGCATCGATATTCCCAGATGTTATCACTGATAAAACCCAACTTCATAGATTCTGGGGGAGCTTAAATTATATTTCACCATTTTATAAAGATTTGGCAAAAGATACATCTCTTTTATATGATAGATTGAAAAAAATCCCAAGCCTTGGAGTGAGGAGCATACTAAAGTAGTTCTACGTATTAAAGAGAAGGTTAATAATCTTCCCTGCTTTACTCTTGCAAATCCTGCTTGGCAAAAGATTATAGAAACAGATGCCTCTGAAATTGGTTATGGATGCATTCTAAAACAATATTCTCCAGTTAATAAACAAGAATATCTAGTGCAATTCTATTTTAGCAAATGGAATATTATCCAGAGAAATTATTCAACTGCAGCTAAGGAAATACTTGCTATAGTTAAAAGTGTTTTGAAATTTCAAGGAAATTTATATAACCAGAAGTTTTTAATAAAACCTGATTGTCAGTCTGCAAAGTTTATGTTTAACAAAGATTGTAAACATGATGTTTCTAAACAGATGTTTGCTAGATGACAAGCTTTATTAGCGTCATTTGATTTTTAGATTCAATATAAAAAAGGGTCGGATAATAGTCTCCCTGATTTTTTAACACGAGAATACTTGAGGTCCTAACTCTATTGTTATAATTCATTTGTAGAATGAGGCCACAATGGCGAGGAAACCCTACCTTTCAAAGAGGAAGGGGATGACGTGGAATTGGATGAGGAAATACCCTTGTTCAAATGGGAAACAAAAGGCTTATAGCCAAAGATCTAGTAGGGACTTCCAATGTTAATAAGGATAGTCCATTTCAGGAAAGAGTGGAAGCATCTTCCAATTCAGAAATATCAAAGGGAAAAGACAAAGTTTAATAAAGACATAGGTCCCAACCATTGTAAAAATGAATTTACTTTAATAAAGTAAAGCACATTATTGTGTATTATTGTACTTATTTTGGCCCAATGTATTTTGGCCACTTTTTATTTTTTAGCCACATGTTGTGGACCCTATTACTTTTTGATTCGGCCACGTTTTGGTCATTTGTTTTGTTTTTCTTAGCTATGATCCTCTATATAAGGATCCTTCATTTTTAGTTCGAGGCAGGTTGCAGAACGCAAACCCCCCCCCCTCTCTTAAAAATACACTCTCTAATAAATAAAGTTTGGAGTTTGCTATACATCTCCCTCTTCTAAGCACAATCTTTTAGGCTTCGGTAATTTTCTTTTCTTTTGCCTTATTTATATTTTTATCATAATTAAGCCTAAATGATACGCTAAATCACTCTGTGTTGAACTATTTCACACTAGACTACGGGCTATTATGGCAAAAATGCTTTAATTAGCAGAAATTCATATGAGAAGGTACTGAGGTCGGGCAGAGGATAACCCAAACGGAATGTCTGAAGCTTAGGCTGATGGTCCTATTTTTATCCCGCTGAGCTGAGATGGCGTTAGAGCATTTTTGGATCTGTTATGAGTTAAGACAACCTCTATGCTAGAGATTATCGACCCGCTAAAGGTTCCTCTAGTAGTGTCCTCTCTATGATCTGTTCCAGCTGAAAATGGTAACGCTCAAGGAAAGGAAATATCTTCATCCCTAGCAGAAAGTTCAGGTAAAATTCAACTACTGAGACTATATCGCCAGCTTTAATAAAGCTCTTCTATATGAAAATCCTAATAATAAGCATTCATGGTTTATAAAAATATGTGCCAAAGTTTATAAACAAAACATACCAAATTGGCTAGGTCAATGGTGGATTCATTATGGTCCATCGGTAACTATGTTGCCGCAACAGTTTAAAAGTTTATATACGGAGTAGGTAGAAGTTTCTCCTAAAGTAATAAAATGGGAAAATAATAACATCATTATAGACGGAATTGTGATTATGCATTTCTTTATTGAATTTTCAGTTCCATGGATCATGAAATGGTCAGTCGAAGTTGGGGATACCCAACAGAATATACCCTACATTCATAGAACATTTTATACGAGGTTCTGGAAAAAGCTTCTCCAGAAAAACAAATAAGGCACTCTCCATGGCCAGGAACTCATAGACCAAATACAAGACATCATAACTCATTATAAGGGGTTATGACAATCGAAACAACAACAAGAGATTCATAGTCCATTTAAATACATATCCCAAAGACTCCAGATCAAAAAGGGAGTTATTTCTAAAGCAGAAATTATAGCCACTTATATGGCAGAAGTTAAAAGAGATTTGATAAAAAATTTGGAGGAAGAATTCCCTTCAGATACTTCGATGGCTTCAGTTCATATAAGTGAAGATGACGATGAAGATAATATTCTTGAAGAATCTCAGCCCCCATATGACGATGACTTTGATGTGGAGAAATATCTCAGAAAATTCCAGGAAAGAGTGGAAGCATCTTCCAATTCAAAGAAATCAAAGGAAAAAGACAAAGTTTAATAAAGACATAGGTCCCAGCCATTATAAAAATGAATCTACTTTAATAAAGTAAAACACATTATTATTTATTATTGTACTTATTTTGGCCCAATGTATTTTGGCCACTGTTTGTTTTTCAGCTACATGTTGTGGATCCTATTACTTTTTGATGTCGGTCATGTTTTGGTCATTTGTTTTGTTTTTCTTAGCTATGATCCTCTATATAAGGATCCTTCATTTTTAGTTCAAGGCAGGGCGTAGAACGCCAACCCCCCCTCTCTCTCTCTTAAGAATACTCTCTCTAATAAATAAAGTTTGGAGTTTGCTGAACATCTCCCTCTTTTGAGCACAATCTTTCAGGCTTCGGTTATTTTATTTTCTTTTATTTTTCCTTATTTATATTTTATATCATAATTTAGCCTAAATGATAGGCTAAATCACTTTGTGTTGAACTATGTCACACTAGACTACGGGCTATTATGGAAAAATACTTTAATTAGAAGAAATTCATATGAGAAAGTACTGAGGTCGGGCAGAGGATAACCCAGGTGGAATATCTGAAGCTCAGCCTTTTTTCGACTCTGATAAGGATCTTTATAAAAATAAAATAAAAACAAACATAAAGACTAGAACAAAACAAAAGAAATATACAACTCGGATGGATCAAAGTACTGTTCATAAATAGGGATTATAATCCGAGTATATCCCAACATTCACACATAGATCAATACGAAAAATGGCCCATAAAAACGCCTTAAAATTCATCAATCGACTGAAAAGGGTACTCCGTACCACAAGAGTATAACTGTTAGAATACACCAGGACCCATGGTGATATGTACTATAGGAATCCTTCCCATGATTTTAATGTAGGGTTATTTAGTGTAGAATTCTATCCTTTTTATATATATATAAACATATCTTCGCAGAGCATTCTATACAATAAAGGCTTATTAGCCTATCATAATAAATAACAAGAATTAAAAAGAGAAGGAGAGGGAATAGTACCTAAGTTGTGCCCAAGAGAGAGAAAGTATACAAGAATACTGAAATAATATTATTGAGAGAGATTTTTACAATGTTTGGTATTTTGTCTTCCAAGACTTGTTTTTACAAGTGAATGAGAGTCCCCTTTTATAGGTGAAGGTGGACTTCAAATCTGATTAAAATTTATAAAATAAATAGTAAATGAATCTAATAATTACAAAATAACAACAACTTTACATAAAGTGAAAAGTAAGATAAGAGGGAATCTTATCTTTTGAAAAGAAAATAAGAGACTTTATTAAAGTTGGAAAAAGCTTTATTAAAGCTGAAAATGACATTTGTCCTAACTGACCATTATTGAGTCATTGTGGCCCATCACTAATGTCATTTTATTCTGACATTTTTGATTTTCCCTTCGAACTTGTTTCTTCCTTTTTGGATTTATGCTTTTGTTGTATAGCCTCTATCAGACTGTCAAACAAGTCTTCTGTGGTTGGTTGGTAGGTATAATCTTCCAATGGCTGTGATTCTCCCGCTAGGCATTGGTTGTCCTCCGGGACCATTGATGCAGTAGATGCTTCCGAATAAGGACTGTTATATACCTTTGCTTTGAAATTTCTTATGAAATCTTCTTTACCTTATCAAGGTATGTAGTCATAAGATTTTCCTCTGATGCCTAAGGATTTCTGACCTTAATAGACTTTTCCAATTTGGAAAAGAAAGATGATTCATCTTCTCTGGTTTTCTGCTCCATACGATGGATATTTTAAAGACTTTTAACCAACGAAGATATGTCTTCTTCTAATTGCCATCCATAATGGCGAGTTTTGTCCTCTGGATCTTTGTCTAATAATTTGGACCAAAACTTACAAAGATATTTCCTTTTAAGACATATAATGCCTTGCTGATTTCTTCCTATTTCTGGAATCCATTTCCAAATACATGGAATACCTGTCTACATGAAGAAAAATAATAAAGTAGAGCCTTCGATATAATCAGAAGGATTTTCTAGGGTAACACTGTGTGTTACTTGAACTCATTCCTTGTAAAAAGTTATATAAGGCTCCTGTAAAACCTGAATTTCAGGTCCAATAACACTCCATCATGGGAATATCCATCCTGAGAGTAATAAACCATTCTATCTACTTTTAAAAAATTTAGAATTAATTTTAATCCACCAGGAATGACCATGCTTATGATTTTCATAATAGAAAACCTGTGTAAAAACATTGATATAATCATAATAATTGAATGTCATCTTTATGGTTGTGCGAGGAATTATAAATTCCTTTGATCGAAATGAGCTAATTCCCCATTCTTAAGATAGAATTCTGAAAAATTTCTTTCGAATCCTGGCTTATTATCTAGGAACGATGTGATTTCAGCAGCGCTAGTTGCAATGAGGATATATTCATAATACATCTTGTTCTTTCCTTTTGGGAAAGGATTGTAGAAATTTTTTACATATCGATTCATTAGAATCCAAGAATCATTTAAATAATTTTTGCCTTTATGATACAGGTAGAGAATTGTCTCTTCATGACCTTTGACCAAATATTGGTCTCTGTTTTCATTCCGATTGTTGGAGTTTCTGGGCATATGAGCCTTGTATTTGACTACTAGAAGTTCCTTCTTTGTCCATGAGTATTACTTTTGGAATATTGGAAATATTATTTTCAGTAGAGTTAGATCTGCCAGAGCCTCAACCCGAGCCTCTGCCTTATCTATCCCTATTAGGAGTAGGTTGTGTCCATTTTGGACGCATCTTATCCCTGCAAATATTCACGAGTGAGAAAGTCATGAAGTGAATTATTTTCACCTTTAAGATATTGAATTTCAAAATCAAATGGGGCTAAATGAACCTGCCATCTCGCAAACATCTGTTTGGAAACATCATGCTTAAAGTCTTTTTGGAACAAGAATTTGGCTGCTTGTCAGTCAGTTCTTATTAAGAACTTTGAATTATAAAGATCATCCTGAAATTTCAGGACACATTTAACTATAGCAAGATCTTTTTTAGCTATAGTAGAATAATTGTTTTGACTATTAGTCCATTTTCTAGAGTGGAATCGAATAAGATATTCTGTTTGGTTTGGGGATTTATCTGTTTAAGAATTCCACCATAACCAATATCTGAGGCATCTATCTCAATGATTTTCCCCATTTTGGGTTAGCAAGCATTAGACATGGCAAATCTTGTACTTTCGCTTTGATCTTTTTCACTGCTTCCGTATGGGCATTTGTCCACGGGGTAGCAATCTTTTTTAATCTATCATACAAGATAACTGCATCCAAAGATAAATCCTTGTAATAAGAATAAATATAATTTAGACTTCCTAAAAACCTTTGTAATTGTGTTTTGTCAAGAATTGCATTTGGAAATTTTGAAGCAAAATCAATACTTCTGGTAATAGGAATAATTTTCCATTTTCAATATTATGACCAAGAAATCGAATTTTCGTTTGAAAATATCCATTTTGGATTTGGATATTACCAACCCATTAGTAATAATGATTTTCTTGAAAATCTCCAGATGACGGATATGATCCTGTATATTTTTTTGAAAAGACTAATATGTCATCAATATAAACAATGATAAAATCACTATATGGAGTAAAAATATCATTCATATTATGTTGAAATTCAGATGGGGCATTTTTCAGCCCAAAAGGCATAACATTTCATTCATAGTGTTCGAATGGAACTGCAAAGATAATTTTATACCTATCAGATTCATGAATCTGTATTTGCCAAAAACCTGATTTTAAATCAAATTTTGAGAAGAAGATAATTTTCTTATTAGGTATAGGATATCTAATCCATTTTAAAACCTTATTAAGGGGTTTACAATTAATAACCAATCTTGGATCTCCTCGCTCCTGTTCATCATGTTTATTAACATAAAATGTTGTACAACTCTATGGGGATCTTGAAGGTCTAATTAACTTCTTGTCTATAAGAGTAGAAATTTCCTTCTTATAGAAATATTCGAATTCATCTAACAAGGTCTTTTCTTTGGGTTTATCTTCATATGGAAGATAAACAATATGCTTCTTCCTATTCCAAAAAGCAGTAGGTAAATCATTACAAATAGAGATAGAAAAATCATGCTCTATTTCTTTTATTTTATCCTGTAATTTAGGAATTTGCAAGCTGATCATTGATATTATAAATCATCAATTCTTGTTGTGAATAATCAAGATGTTGTTTTTTATTTTGCACTAGACTAATTAACATAGTCTTGAATCTGGATTTTTGGAAATATTATAGCACTCAAATATCACAAGTACAAAACTAAGATGTTACTTGAAAAACCATAGTCGTCTAACATGTGTCTTAGCCATATTAATTGAGAGCAACAACTTCCAGCTGCTACATATTCAGATTCATCAGTTGAAAGTGAGTCATAATTTTGTTTATGACTATACCAAGAAACAAGGTTATTGCCAAGGTAAAAATATCCTTCTTTCTATCCCATTGTTCCGAGTCATTCCTATTAAATTAGGAAGTGTCTTTGGAATACCAAATTCCCAACTCACATGTGCGGCAACATATCTAATGATACGTTTTACATCATTTAAGTGGGAAATTTTGGGACAGGCTTGGAATCGAGCACAAACACAAATACTAAACATAATCTTCCAGAGTGAGATAAAGAAGGCTACCTATCATAGATTGATACAATGTTGGGTCAACATTTTCACCAACATTATCCTTACTTCGATGAACCCATTGGTGATTTAGCATTCTCCAAACTAAATAACTAGATTCTTAGCATATTTACTTTGTGAGATGAAAATTCCATCTTCACTTTGCTTAATCTGCAAACCTAAGAAAAAAATTAGTTTCCCAATCATGCTCATTTTAAATGTCAATGACATAGTTTCAATAAATGAACTTAGGTACGACTGTGAAGTCGATCCAAAGACTATGTCATCCACATAGATTTGAGCTATTATAATATCTACAACATTCTTTGGTTGTAATGTAGCTATAAAATAAGAGAGACTAACCTCTTGGTATATGGTAGACATACATACCTTACCATGTCTCTATAATTGAGTGGTTCTTTCTCCCTTGTTTCCATTCCCTCAAAAACTCCCCCTATCACATGGCTTGTTAGATGATTCTTCCTAATCCTTGATGAGGGATCCCTTCGTACTTGATCTAGCAAATCAGCATTAGACTCCTCATCCACACCCTCTGTGGTCTTTGGTTCAGGTTCAGATGTTGCTCCAGATGTGGCAACATTTGGGGCAACATCTGATTCTTTAGCATTCTGCACATTTTCCACTGAAACTGTAATATTATTTTCAGTTGTATTTCCTGTAAGATCAGAGCAATCATCAAAAATAACATTTACAGACTCTTGCACAGTTTTGGTCCTCAGATTGTATACTCGATAAGCATGACTATTTTGTTAATAGCCAACAAGAATTCCTTTATCACTCTTAGAGTCAAACTTTGCCAAATGATCTTTATCATTTAAAATGTAACAAATGTACTCAAACACATGAAAGTAACGCAAGTTAGGTTTCTTTCCATTAATGATCTCATAGGGTGTCATCTTTGTTCCAGGCCTTAAGTAGACTCTATTAGTGAAGTGACAAGTAGTATTTAAGGCTTCAGCCCAAAAATATTTTGACAATTTTTTAGAACTAAGCATAACTCTAGCCATTTCTTGCAATGTTCTATTTTTCTTTTTACTACCCCATTCTGTTGCAGAGTTTTGGGAGCGAAAAACTCATGGAAAATTCCCTTTTCTCACAAAATTTTGTGAAGGAGCTATTTTCAAATTCTTTTCCATGATCGGATCTAATCCAAAAAATAGGAGAATAGAACAAGTTCCTAATTCTAGAGTGAAAAATTTTAAACATGTCAAAAGTTTGTGATTTTTCTTTCAAAAATATATCCATGAATATCTAGAAAAATCATCTAATATCAGGAATATATGGAATACCTCAATGGACCCATAAGATCCATGTGAAATAATCGGTCCTGAATGTTGTCCGTCATTTTGAACAACATTAAGGGAAACACGGGTTTGCTTACCTTTTAGACAATCTTCACGGACAATTTTACCTTTATGGCTAAGATTGGGTAAGCCTCTAACCGCTTCATATGAGGCCAATTTTTCTAGATTGCGGTAGTTGACATGCCCCAACTTTTGTTGCCACAGTGTTGTGTCGTCGAGCTTGACATTATTGCATGTTTCTTGTCTTGAAACAAGATAGCAATTATCACATGTTCTAGTACCTGACATAACACATTCATTAGCTTCATTCGTAACTTTACAAGCATTCTTATTAAACTTTACCTCAAGTTTGTCATCACACAATTGACTAATACTAATCAAGTTAGCCATTAAACCCTCAACGTGTAAGACATTTCTTAAGGCTGGAAATTCAGGAACATCCAAGATTCCTCTTCCAATTATTTTACTTTTACTGCCACCTCCATAAGTTACGTTACCTCTATTGAACGACTCATAGTTCTTTTGAAACTCCTTTGTACCTGTCATGTGGCGAGAACATCCACTATCAAAGTACCAAGAACCTGAAATGTTAGTTCTTAAAACAGTTATCACAACATTACAAGTTACATCCATTTTGGGAACCCAAACTCTTTTAAAACATTTTTTACCTTTCTGCTCTGAAATGTTGCTTAGAATGTTGTCTGAAATGTTGGACAGCCTTTTAGGCAACATTTCGCTCTAAGAATTCTGAAGTTTGAAGCAATATGATTTTAAGTGTCCAGGGGTAGTTACAATGATGAAAAACTTCATATTCTTTGACATATATGAGAACTTATCTTTCATTCCTTTTTTCTTTTACAAAACATATTTTCTCATTTTTTTCAAATACACTAGAGCCTATAGTTTCAAAAGAGTTTTGGTACCCAATACCTGTATGTGACGGTTTACTAAAGTTGAGTATTTCATCTAATTTAGAAGTCCCTGAGTTGAGCTTACGGAAGGTTGCTTCGGCTACATCCAGTTTTGCACGAATCTTACCAAATTCTATATCTTTTATGGTAAGTGTAACCTCTAATCGGGTTATTGTGCCTTTTAGATTTACATTCTCATGAGTTAAAGATTTTCCTTTGATTCAAGTTGCTTGGATTCAATGATTAAGACTTGACAAATATTTTGTAATTCCTTAATCATCTTATCATTGCATTCAACCTGATTCAAACACTCAGCCTCACCACTAGAAGTAAAACCACTGAAGCAATTTACATCAGGATAGTTAAAGAAAGTGTACCTCTCGGATGTTGCTGGGAATGCAGATGTTGTCACTGATGTTTCTGAAATGTCATGACATCTGAGGCAACATTATAGATGACATCTTCATTATCTGACAGAGACTGTTCGTAAACAGTGGCCATCATTGCTTGCGATTTGACTCATTAATCTCCCTCCTCTTCTCCTTCATCATCACTGAGTGAGACCCACAGATTCTTACAAAATTTTCTTAGAGTGTTTGCAGATTCATTAGCATAATTACCCCAGCCCAAGCATGCATGACATTGCACAGACTCTAGTTGTTTTACGATTGAATTGGTTATTCTTAGTGGACTTCCTTTTTGATTACTTGAAAGAAACTTGGTGGGCTATTGATTGAAGCCTTGGCTTTGATGCTGTTTAGTTTTGGATTGATTCCTTTCATTGTTGAACTTCCTCACCATCGAATTGTATTTTCGAGTGAGTAAGGCAACATTAGCACCTTCACCAATTTCTTCAAGATTTTCATCCTCTTCTTCGATTTGGTTCTCCGAGGATTGAACTTGAAGTGCCACATTCTTGTTCTTATATAGTTCCCTTTGATTCTCAATGTTCATCTCATAGGTTTTGAGAATGCTCATTAAGGTATGAAGGTCCATAGTAGCAAGATTGTGAGCTTCTTAAATGGCACAAATCTTTAAGTTGAACTTTTCAGGAAGAGAACAGAGAGCCTTTTCAACAAGTTGAGTGTAGGTTAATGGTTCATCAAGCACTTGACATTCATTATATATGTCAATCAACTTTTCAAAATAGGATTTAATGTCATCCGCTTCTTCCATCCTTAAACGTTCGTATTTGCTTATAAGCATGCGTAGCTTTGTACGACGAACACTTAAGCTACCTTCACAATGAATTTGCAAAGTATCCAATACATCCTTATCTGTAGGGCAGTTTTGAATGAGTTTGAACATGTAAATATCAACCGATCCAAAAATTGCATTTAGGGCATTTTCGTTAAAACTAGCGTTATTAGTTTCTTCCGCCGTTCATTCGGATTCAGGTTTAACAAGAATGTCACCTTCCTCATCCGGTGGCAACATTGGAACAACATACCCATTGGTAATAGATCTCCATGCCCTAACACCGATTGATTTTATGTGAGAACGTAGGCGAATCTTTCAATAGGCATAGTTTGTACCATCTAAAATGGGAAGTCTACCAATATTCTGATTAGCCGGATCCATAGCTTCAAATGATATGACCAAGCACTTATTGTGTTAAGTGTAGGCTCTGATACCACTTGTTGGGTCCCAGGGGTATGCTATGGAACAATAAAAACAAACTAGAAGTAAAAAAAATCGAATGCCAATGCAGTTTGTAAATGTCAGCAATAATGTTATATTTCACAAGTGACAACACTTTGATAAAACTGAAAAACCTTTAAAGAGTAAAATGCAGCGGAAATAACAAAGACACAAAGGTTTAATATTTACATAGGTTATATTGATTATATAACCTATGACGGTCAGTGACCGAAAGTATTGTATATATTTATATACAATTGAATAAATTCATTTCTTTACAATTTTACAAAAGAATACAAAAGGAATTAAAAAGTTGAAGTTACAGATGACTTCTGCCTGAAAAATCTAACTACATAGACATAGACAACCTCTTATTACAATTGTTCCATACAAAGAAAATCTAGAATCTAAACAATGACTGTAATGTTGGATAGAATGTTGTCGACACACTCAGGCAACATTTGTGATCCAGATTTCTGAGATGAAATCCTGAGAGCTCTTTTGGTATTTTTACATTTTGATTCTGGATATTGATACACTACAGTATCCTCTCTATTTATAGTAGAGAGTCTTCCTTGAAAATTTCATCAATCGGTTGTGGAGGTTGAGAGAAATATGGGCAGTTTGTGGTAGATGATTAAGGAGTGAAACTCTCAACAACTTTGACTTGTTCTTCATTTGACTCCTTCTCCCACATTTTACACAACTCCTAATTCACATGCCTAAGTCATTTTTACCACTCAGTAAAACAGTTACTGCTTAACGTGAACTAAGGCAAAACTGTTATGAAAAATGTTGGCCCGAATGTTGTGACATTTGTTCCAACATTTTTATATATTCAAATCAGTCCTTTAGAAGATATGTTGGGTCAAATGTCATGACACCAACCCAACATCAACAATCTCCCCCTTTTTGCCTTTCTTCACAAAACTCATTACAAACCTACACTGACTTAGGATATTGAGACAACTGTTGTCTGACAATTGTGATGAATAATATCAATATTGTGATACCCCTTAATCTGCGATGACTTTCAAGTAATCATGCGTGTACCGATTCATAGGATTAGAAAAGAAGAAAATATGTTAGCACATATATACATATCATCCACTTATACAGATTTATATACAGACCATAAAAAGAAATATTCCATTGTCCACACAAACCAATATCCATCTTGTCAAACAGTTAACTGCTCAGATAAAATAACATTCATGACCTTCACACAGTATCAACCAGTAGCAACAACTCATCATACAACAACAACTTCCAGCAGCTTTCTACTCCTGCATAACTGCTTCTCTGCACAGAACATCAGCCTCTAGCCTTCTTCCTCAGTTCCCCCTGCATCAGCACTTCCTCTTCTTCTCTCAGCTTCAGCAGCCTGCATCAGCACTTCCTCTGCTTCTCTTGGCTTCAACAACATTATTTTATCCGCATTTTTGTGAAGAAAGCAACAACATAAAATGGTCTCTGCCTTGAATCAGATCATTCCTCATAGTATCAACCCCAGATATTTGTAGGTTGATCTTTGCAATTTGATTCACAAGCCATTCAGTAGACAATGGAGACTATCTTGGACCAGTGTTGCCAAGAATGTTGGTGACATTCCTGTCAACATCTGCACTATTTCCTTTCATTTTCCAGGGTAGATCGATGACTCTGTCTCTACTCTTAAAAACTGCTTTGTTTACAGTGTACAGTTCAGGAGCCTTCCCTAATGTGTCCTCTCGTTTAGGCTTAAGACATTGGGTAGTTAAAACTTTGTATATCAGAGAGGGATAAGAGAGGATTGAGGTTGATTCGTTTTTTGCCAAGTTGGCAATTTGATGGAAGAACATTTTGCCCAAATCAACTCTCAAAGTTTTCCTAATTTTATATAGAAGTGTGGATTGATCTGTAGTTACAATTGACTCATTCATTGAAGGAAACCAATTGTGTATGGCAATTTTGTGGGAAAACATGGTTGTAAATTTAGAGGTTGGACATCTAGAGATCCACTTATGCATTATACCTCATCTCTATTGTCCACTGCAGGTTGCAGTCATTATTCAAAAGTTAGAGTGATGTAATTTTGGCAGAAATGATGCATTTTTCACTCCAGGTGTTAGAATGATGTAATTCCAGCCGAAAGGTTGCAGTCGTTATTCAAAAGTCCAAGTGATGTAATTCTAGCCGAAAGATTGCAGTTGTCACTCCAAGTGTTAGAATGATGTAATTCTAGCCGAAAGGTTGCAGTCATCACTCTCAGTTATAGAATGACGTAATTCCAATAGAAAGGTTGTTGTCTTTATTAAAAATTCCAAGTGATGTAATTTCAGCCGTCAACACAGAGTGATTTAGCCTATCATTTAGGATAAATTATGATATAAAATATAAATAAGGCAAAAGAAAAGAAAAGAAAATTACCGAAGCCTGAAAGATTGTGCTCAGAAGAGGGAGATGTACAACAAACTCCAAAATCTACAACTCGGATGGATCACAGTACTGTTCATAAATAGCAATTTTAATCCGAGTATATCCCAATAGTCACACATAGATCAATACAAAAAACGGCTCATATAAACGCCTTAAAATTCATCAATCAACTGAAAAGGGAACTTCATACGACAAGAGTATAATTGTTAGAATACCTCATGACCCATAGTGATATGTACTGTACGAATCCTTCCCGTGGATTTTAGTGTAGGGTTCTTTTGTGTAGAATTCTATCCCTTTATATATATATATATATATATATGACCATATCTTCGCAGAGCATTCTAGACAGTAAAGGCTTATTAGCCTATCATAATAAATAATAAGAATTAAAAAGAGAAGGGGAGAGAATAGTATCTCAAGTTGTGACCAAGAGAGAGAGAAAGTATACAGGAATATTGAAATAATATTATTGAGAGAGATTTTTACAATGCTTGGTATTTTGCCTTCCAAGACTTGTTTTTACAAGTGAATGAGATTCCCCTTTTATAGGTGAAGACAGACTTCAAATCTGATTAAAATTTACAAAATAAATAGTAAATGAATCTAATAATTACAAAATGACAAACAACTTTACATAAAGTGAAAAGTAAGATAAGAGGGAATCTTATCTTTTGAAAAGAAAACAAGAGACTTTATTAAAGTCGAAAAAAGCTTTATTAAAGCTGAAAAGGACATTTGTCATAACCGGCCATTATTGAGTCATTGTGGCTCACCACTAATGTCATTTTATTTTGAGATTTTTGATTTTCCTTTCGAACTTATTTCTTCCTTTTTGGATTTATGCTTTTGTTGTATAGACTCTATCAGGCTGTCGAACAAGTCTTTTATGGTTGGTTGGTAGGTATAATCTTCCAATGGGTGTGATTCTCCCGCTAGGCAAGCATATTGGTTGTCCTCTGGAACCATTGATGCAGTAGATTCTTCCGAATAAATACTATTATCTACCTTTGCTTTAAAATTTCTTATGAAATCTTCTTTTACCTTATCAAGGTATGCAATGATAAGATCTTTCTCTGATGCCTGAGGATTTCTGACCTTAATAGGCTTTTCCAATTTGGAAAAGAAAGATGATTCATCTTCGCTAGTTTTCTTCTCCATATGATGGATATTTTAAAGACTTTTAACCAACGAAGATATGTCTTCTTCTAATTGCCATCCATAATGGCGAGTTTTGTCCTCTGGATCTTTGTCCAATAATTTGGACCAAAACATACAAAGTAATTTCCTTTTAAGACATTTAATACCTTGATGATTTCTTCCTATTTCTGGAATCCATTTCCAAATCCATGAAATACCTGCCTGCATGAAGAAAATTAATGAAGCGGATCCTTCAATATAATCAGAATGAATTTCTGTGGTAACACTCGGTGTTACTTAAACTCATTCCTTGTAAAAAGCCATATAAGGCTTCTGTAAAACCTGAATTTCAGGTCCAATAACACTCCACCATGGAATATTAGAAATATTATTTCCAGTAGAATTAGATCTGCTAGAGCCTTGACCTGAGCCTCTGCCTCCTCTACCCCTATTAGGAGTAGGTGGTGTCCATTTTGGACGCATCTTATCCCTGCAAATATTCACGAGTGAGAAAGTCAGGGAGTAAATTATTTTCACCTTTAAGATATTGAATTTCAAAATCAAATGGGGCTAAATGAGTTTGCCATCTCACAAACATCTGTATGGAAACATCATGCTTAAAGTCCTTTTGGAACATGAATTTGGTTGCTTGGCAGTCAGTTCTTATTAAGAACTTTGAATTATAAAGATCATCCTGGAATTTCATGACACATTTAACTATAACAAGAATTTATTTAGCTATAGTAGCATAATTCTTTTGACTATTAGTCCATTTTTCAGAGTGGAATCGAATAAGATATTCTTGTTTGATTTGGGGATTTATCTATTTAATAATTCCACCATAACCAATATCTAAGGCATCTGTCTCATTGATTTTTCCCATTTTGGGTGTGCAAGCATAAGACATGGCAAAGCTTGTACTTTCGCTTTGATCTTTTTCACTGCTTCCGTATGAGCATTTGTCCAAGGGGTAGCAGTCTTTTTTAATATATCATATAAGATAGATGCATCCAAAGATAAATCCTTGTAATAAGAAGAAGTATAATTTAGACTTTCTAAAAACCTTTGTAATTGTGTTTTGTCAAGAATTTCATTTGGAAATTTTGAAGCAAAATCAATACTTCTGGTAATAGGAATAATTTTCCCTTGTTCAATATTATGACCAAGAAATTGAATTTTCGTTTGAAAAATATTCATTTTGGGTTTGGATATTCCCAACCCATTAGTAATAATGATTTTCTTGAAAATCTCCAGATGACGGATATGATCCTGTAATTTTTTTTCAAACACTAATATGTCATTAATATAAACAATGATAAAATCACTAAATGGAGTAAAAATATTATTCATAATATGTTGAAATTCAGATGGGGCATTTTTCAGCCTAAAAAGCATAACATTCCATTCATAGTGTCCGAATGGAACTGTAAAGACAGTTTTATACCTATCAGATTCATGAATCTGTATTGCCAAAAACCTGATTTTAAATCAAATTTTGAGAAGATATTTGAGTGATATAATCGGTCAAGGAGATCCTTCTTATTAGGTATAGGATATCTAATCCATTTAAAAACTTTATTAAGGGATTTATAATAAATAACCAATCTTGGAACTCATCGCTCATATTCAGCATATTTATTAACATAAAATGTTGTACAACTCCATGGGGATCTTGAAGGTCTAATTAACTTCTTGTCTATAAGAGTAGAAATTTCCTTCTTATAGATTTTCAGATATTCAGAATTCATCTGACAAGGTCTTTCCTTTGTCGGAATATTCTGCTCAATGAAACTATCTTCATATGGAAGATAAACAATATGCGTCTTCCTGTTCCAAAAAGCAGTAGGTAAATCATTAAAAATAGAGATAGAAAAATCATGCTCTATTTCTTTTATTTTATCCTGTAATTTAGGATTTTGCAGCTGATCATTGATATTATAAATCATCAATTCTTGCTACAAATAATCAAGATGCTATTTTTTATTTTGCACTAGACTAACTATTGTCTTTGTTTTTGGTGCAGAAATCAGGGAAAGGTTATTAACTTTTCTTCAAAGGTACTTGTAATACCTTGTCGATCAACATTTGTGAGAGACATAATACTATCAATGAAGGGTATGTCTAGTATTATTTCATTAGCTAAATTTTAACTAAAATGAAAGAGGTTTCTATGCACCTTTTATCATGGCAAATATAAGCACCTGGCAATTTATAGGAAACATCTAATTTGCTTCCATCAGCTCCGGTTACTTTACGCGTGGTCTTCATAAAGTACTTTGTGGGTATTGATAGAATCATAATCTTAATTAATAATATTCCAATTATTAATTAAGATTATTGTAGTATATGTAATATCTTATGTATATGGTAGGGAGAATTGGAATAGATTAGAAGACTTGATTTTAGCATATCTTGTCTCATTCATTACCTTAATTTATGCTTGTAATATTGGTATACGTACCGCCTCTTATGGATGGAAATGATGAGGAAAACATTCCATAATTCTTACATGGTATACAAAAGATTAGGAAGAGATCCTAACCCTACCAAAATACCTCCCAAAACTGGCTAACCACACCCCACCGATTTTTGCTTCTCTTTGTTCGTTCATCTCTATTATTGTTCTTCATAATTTTTTTCTTACTTTTCCAATTAACCATGTCTGACTCCAAAATAAATTTTCACCCAGCCCTTACCGTTTCAAACATTGAATCGCACGTTTGCATCACCATGGAGATAGAAAATGTTCACTATGCCACTTGGGTTGAACTCTTCAAAATTTGTTGTCTTTCCCACCGGTGATTGATCATATAATCCCGCCGGAAAATGGGAAAGTAAAGGAGTTGAAGATGGTTGATGACCAAGAACTTTGGGAAACTCTTGATGCCAGAGTTTTATCTTGGATTTATGCAACAATCTCTTCGGATTTGTTACACACAATAATGGAGTCAGATTCTACGGCCATGGAGGCTTGGAATCGATTGCCGAATATTTTTCAAGACAACAAAAATTTCCGCGCCGTTACGTTAGAACAAGAATTCTCCATCATTGATATGACGGATTTTCCAAATTTGCGTCGGCATATTGTCAACACCTTAAAGTCTTGTCGGATCAACTTAAAAACGTTAGTTCGTCGGTTACCAACAATCGCTTGGTTTTACAAATGGTTGTCGTCCTTACCGACGTCTATAGTGGTGTGGGGACACTCATCCAACAAAGCAATCCTCTCCCATTATTTTATCAAGCACGTTCGATGCTTATACTTGAAGAGACAAGCTTTGTTAAAAAGGCTGCCACCGTCTCCAATTCCGCCATGATTGCTACTCCCACAAATGACGGTGCTATCCATTTTGAACCCACACAACAAAATCGGGGACAAAAAGGAAAAAATGGTAATAAAAATTGGGGTGGAAATCGCGGAAATAATAAAAATGGAGGCCATTGGAATTCCGATGGCGGTGGTGGAAATTCTAGCAGGAAGATTACCGGCGGCCAGCAGCAGTGGCAGCCCCGCGGTGGCCTAGCCTAGTGGGCCGGCAGTGGCCGTAGACAGTGCCACCATGCCCTACCCAACTGGGAACTAGGCCATGCCAAATTATCGACAAAATGGTATGCCCACTGCCGGGCCAGGCAGTTTTGGCCCCAGACCATTTTCCAGCAGTGGCAGTCATGGACAAGGCAGTAATGGGCCATTGCCGAACCAGTGGTAGGAGGCCCATTCAACAATGGCATGCCCAACCGACATTGAGTCCACCATGCACACTCTTGGGCTCAATCCACCCGATGCAAATTGGTATATGGACACAGGTGCAACATCTCATATGACTTCCTCTCAAGGTTACCTTTCGTCCTATTTTAATTTGAGCAAAAATAATGGTATAATTATCAAAAATGGCCATTCTATTCCAATTCGAGGTTATGGATCTACTAAATTGTCACCCCAAATCCACCACTAACCTTAAAGAATGTGCTTCATGGCCCTTAATTAATCAAGAACTTGCTATCTGTTCGAAAGTTTACTACTGATAATTGAGTGTCTGTTGTATTTGACCCTTTTGGATTTTCCATGAAGGGTTTTCAGACCGGGACAATTCTAATGAGACGTGATAGTCAAGGGGAGTTATATCCAATCACTTCACCCATTCAACAAACAAAGTTACCATCTACTTTTGTAGCTTTCAACAATTCATTATGACATGAACGTTTGGGGCATCCGGGGGCATCTGTTTTAGGCTCCCTCAAACAGAATAATTTTGCTTCTTGTATTCAAACATGGACTTTGGATAAATGTCGTTCATGTCCATTGGGTAAACATGTTCAATTTCCATTTATCTTATTCATGCACTTTATTGCCATTTGACATTATACATTGTGATATTTGGACTTCACCCATTTTGAGCTCTTCAGGCCATCGGTATTACTTGCTATTATTAGATGATTACTCAAATTTTTTATGGACTTTTCCCTTGTCTAAAAAAATCGCAAGTCTTTTCCACATTTCTAAAATTTAGAGCATTCATCTGAACTCAATTTGAATGGGAAATAAAAAAACGTCCAATGTAATAATGGTAGGGAGTTTGATAATCGGCAATTTTGGGATCTTTGTAACTTTTATGGTTTGAATTTTCACCTTTCATGTCCATATACCTCTTCTCAAAATGGAAAGGCCGAACGTAAAATCCGAACCATAAATAACATTGTTCGAACTTCCCTTGCCCATGCCTCATTACCCCCATCATTTTGGCATCATGCACTTCACAGGGCTACATATGTATTGAACATACTCTCTCACAAAAACCTATCCTACCAAGCCCCCCTCAAAATACTCTATTTACGGGACCCCTCATATACATATTTACGGGTATTCGGGTGTTTATACTACCCCATTTTTCCATCCACCACCATTAATAAACTCCAACCCCGGTCCACACCTTATGTTTTCTTGCGATATCCGTCTAATCATCAGGGATACATGTGTTATGACCTCTCCTCAAATAAAATACTTGTGAGTCGTCATGTCCTTTTTTATGAAACAAATTTCCCGTTTGGTAAAATTCACAAGTCCGGACCCTTTACCTATGCATTTTTAGATGATGGATTGCCCCCGTATTTGTCCCATATTTTTTCGGAACCCACTGCTTCGTCCAGCCCGCAACATTTGGACCACGAAATAGTGGCCCAGTCGCAGGACACAAGTGCCCAGCGAATTGGGCCATCTGTTTTGGGCCGAAATATTTCTGGGACAACAACAATGGGTCAGGGAACTAGGCCTACTCTTGCTAGCCCACTGCCCAATGTAATATCCATCCTTGGCAGTGGCTTGGGCCAAAGCTCATCCCCTGCCAACTGCCAGGTAGTGTTTCCCAACCCACCGGCCCACATAAAAATTCAACCCATCATCCATTCACCCATAGTCAACATGGCATTGTCAAAAGCAACACAAATTATAGACTACACACCTAAGTATCAAAGTCACCTTTACCTTTCAATCATGTGTCTGCACTCAGCGACTCGAATGGGAAAATGGCTATACATGATGAATTTGATACTATTATTAAAAATAAGACGTGAGAGTTATGTACTTCATCCTCCTAATGCCAATATAATTCGATCTATGTGGATTTTCAGTCACAAGGAAAAATTTGATAGTACTTTTGAGAGGCATAAAGCCTGTCTTGTAGGTGATGGAAAGACACAACAAGTTGGTGTAGATTGTGGGGAGACGTTCAGTCTAGTGGTGAAACCAGCAACTATAAGGACAATCCTCGGTTTGGCTCTCTCAAAGTCATGGCCACTCCATCAGTTGGATGTCAAAAATGCTTTTCTTCATGGCCAGCTAAATGAAACGGTATACATGCATCAACCACTGGGATATCGGGACTCCAAATATCCAAATTATGTATGTCTACTCAAGAAATCACTTTATGGGCTTAAATAGGCTCCCCGAGCCTGGTAGAAGCGGTTTGCGGATTTCATTGCACACATTGGGTTTTCTAACTGCCTTTCTGATCACTCATTATTTATCTACCGACAAGGTAATAATATTGCTTATCTTCTGTTATATGTGGATGATATAATCTTAACTGCCTCATCAGATGCACTTCACAAGTCCATCATGTCACAACTTGCCTCAAAATTTGCAATGAAAGATCTCGGCCCTCCTCACTACTTTCTACGCATAGCAGTGACACGTCGTTCAGGTGGGTTATTTTTATCCTAAAAGAAGTATGCACCAGAGATTGTTGAACGAGTTGGAATGTCTCCTTGCAAACCATCCGCAACACCAGTAGACACCAAATCCAAATTGAGTGCATCTTCTGGAAAGCCTTTTGTTGATCCATCTCACTATCGCAGCCTTGCAGGGGCCTTACAGTATCTTACATTTACCAGGCCGGATATTTCTTATGTTGTGTAGCAAGTATGCCTCTTCATGCATAATTCGATGGATGATCATAGGCATGCACTCAAACGTATTGTGAGATGTATTCAGGGAACTCTAGATTATGGGTTGCACTTATACCCTTCATCAACATCCACCCTTATGTCCTACACCGATGCATACTGGGGTGGATGTCCTGATACCAGACGCTCTACATCTGGTTATGGTATTTTTCTTGGCGATGACTTGGTTTCTTGGTCCTCCAAAAAGCAAGCCACACTATCTCGCTCTAGTGCTGAAGCATAATACAGAGGGGTCGCCAATGTAGTGTTAGAATCATGCTGGCTTCAGAATCTGCTCCTAGAACTCCATTGTCCAATTTCGAAAGCCACATTGGTATACTGTGATAATGTTAGTGCTATCTATCTCGCAGAAAATCCGGTGAACCATCAACGCACTAAATATATCGAGCTAGATATTCACTTTGTTCGTGAAAAGGTGGCTCGCGGACTAGTACGTGTCTTACATGTCCCATCGCGCTACCAGATTGCGGATATCTTTACTAAAGGTCTTCCGCTGATACTCTTTGAAGATTTCCGGGACAGTCTCAACATTCGTCTCCCTCCCGCTTCGACTGCGATGGAGTGATAGAATCATAATCTTAATTAATAATATTCCAATTATTAATTAAGATTATTGTAGTAAATGTAATATCTTATGTATATGGAAGGGAGAATTAGAATAGATTAGAAGACTTGATTTTAGCATATCTTGTCTCATTCATTACCTTAATTTATGCCTGTAATATTGGTATATGTACCACCTCTTATGGAATGAAATGATGAGGAAAATATTCCATAATTCTTACAGGGATAAGTCCCTCCCGGATGCAATTAAGATCTGCCCCTGAATCAATTAAAGTAGGGACACTCTTGTACATTTCACCTCTATCAATTGATAAATTGATACTAGTAATTCATTGCGGGAATATAAATTAATTGCTCCCAAAAATTCTACTACTTCCATGCTATTCGAGGAAGTTGGATGATCAGGGATAAGTGTATAACCTAGTTTTTCTGATTCTAAAGAAGCAATTATATTATCTAGGGTAGACTAATGTTGCTTAAGAAGAGCTAGTTCTGCTTTGAGATCATGAATATCTTTCTTCAGTTCTTGAACTATTAGAGGATTATTTGGATTCCTCTTTTTCTACAATTCCTCAAGAATTTCTGAGAAATTATAGAGTTGATCACTCTTTTGATTGACCTTTGGGGGCATATGAGGAACTTTCTCCTTTTCATTGGCTTTGAGTAGAACCTCAAGAATTTGAGCTTGCCGGGTTTTATCTGGAACAAACTCCAAGATGTCATCAATCTCTTCTCCATTAATGACATTTATATTAAAATTTAAAAATGAGCTTGGAGTTTATAAAACTCTTCCTCGGTATCCTGATCATCATTAATGACCTGACATTTGTCATTTGTACATGCACATGGACCTTCATCTTCTGTCGAAGAAGAATTCGGATCATTATAATCAGAACTTATAAAGTTATCTGAATCATTTCATTCTTCTGACGAAATCACTATCTTCATTAAGGCATCTTTGATGGTATCGTCAATATTAAGATTCTTAATATTATCCACCTTCTTCTTTTTACACTTATTAGCGTAATGACCCTTTTCTCCACATTTATAGCTGGTAGGATCCTGCTTCTTCTTTCTCTTAGGGATATAACCCTTCTTTTCGTTTCTGGCTCTTTTCTTGGTTGCCCATTTCTTGTAAGAGTCAGATTTGTACTTCTTATAGTATTATTCTTATAAGGCTTCTCATAATTTCTTCTCTCTTTTCCCCCCACATTAGAGGATCTTGTGTCTTTAAAACCAAATTGTTGGCAGAATTCTCCTAATTGAGTTTTTACTGTCAATCTTTGCTTTTTAAGCTGATTTTGAAGCTTTAGGTCTTTACAAAGAGATAATCCCTCTTCCATGCATTTTCCAATGAGATGACCAGATGAGTAAAAATTCTATTGAATCTGAGAATTCCCTGAGTCTTTGGAGAGGTTCCTTTTCATCTTTTCCGCATATAGAGAGGGGAGGCCATCTATAAATCTGGCTTTCTAGAAATTGCTATTTGCTTATGGGAGGTTTAGGACTTGACTAAGGAAAATATCCTTATACCACCTAAATGAAGTTAGGGTAGGACACATATCATTTTGTAAAAGAGTCCTAATGTTATCATAATTGGTAGAATAGTTACCAGTAAAATGATCTAAAATGATGAAAACAAGGGTCATAACCGCATTGGGTCTGACTTCATTACCATCTTATTTTACAACATTATAAATCGCCAATTTTTGGTCTGAGGTAAGATAATTATCCCATCATGCTTTAAGCTGACCAGAGAATCCAACAGTAACCATTTTGACTATATGGTTATCAGATTGATTATTTCCCTTGGCTCCTGCGGCGTACATAATTATTTTATGGCAAGTTCTAAAGATTTGACTATTAGCCCCACCATCTATATTCCATTCAACAATTTTGGTGCTTGTAAATGCAGTAGGCTCATTCTTGTAATTTTTCTCTTCTATAAGAACATCCATAGGTGTAGGTCTCAGGTAATAATAATTTTTGAGTTAAACTTGGGTATCCATTTACCTTTTCGTAACACAGTAATTTGTGCCTCGTCATCAGTCTCAGAAATTTTATCAGTACTAATTATTTTAATACCTGGTGTAGAACTACTGGTACATGAAATATTCAGATTAGTCTGGAATTTTGAAAATAATTCTTCCAAATCACCTATTAATGTATCTGATGGTTTTTTCGCTAGGTGAATACCTTCCATAGAAGGAGGAGGCTAGATATTAGCTGGAATTTCCAGAGCTTATGGAGGCTTATCAACCGTAGCATCCATAGTAGCCTTTTGGTTCTCTATTAGAGATTTGAGTTGGTCAATCTTGTTATGTAACAAGTTCATTTGTTCACTAATAATCTTCAAAGTAATATTAGTGTGGTTGTTCTGTTTGAACAAGCAGTTGATCTGATCAATGGTAGGACCATTAGGACAGGCTTGTAAAATCAACTTCATATAAGGCTGAGCATGTAAATCATTATTACTCTGGTCCTTTTTTAATGAAAATGGTTCGTCTGGAGGATATATACTCCTAAGGACCTTTTTAGAATCTAAATGTCATTGTCTTTCAATAATATTAAGACTAGGTAAGGCATAATCTTGAACAAACCAGCGGACAAAAGGTTTATAATCCTGTTGTTTTTGTAACTGGTCATAAAACTCATTTTAATAACAAGTTGTTCTTCTTTATTAAAGAAAGAAAAAAACCATTTTCTGAAAAGAGAATATTCTTCTCTAAGAAATTCTTTTGAAATATTTTTTCGTAAATCTGACCCTGGACTATAATCCACAACAAAAGTGCTTTTACTATTGTGACTCATTAAAATAATCTCCAAAACCCATCTCAGAAGGGGTTGGATCAATCATTTGATCTGTTTTTATTCCTATAGGAATTTGATTATCTCCTATCTTGATTTTATCAATCTTCTCATCCTGAGAGATTTCGGAAGGAGTGGTGACTCTGTACAAGTCTTCATTAACATGGGAAGTAGATGCTCTAGAGGTAGAAGGTCTAGGGATGTCATTGAAAGTATATTTATGTCCTAGAGATAATCTGTATTAGGACAAATGTACTTTATACACATTCATATAATTATTAATAGAGATTAATAATTTGGCATTTGCAATTATTGAATTATTATTTGATTGTTTGTAATTATTCATTAATGTGCATCCCTTGATCTTACGTTGTCATTAATAGAGTGAGATATTAATGATAGAGCGTAACTCTTAAAATAGCCTCGACTAATGATCATCGGGAATGGGATATTGATGATATGTGATAAGTCGACATGTGGTCTGCATCGCATCCTTAGAGGATGTAGCATGTCTCACCCGCTACGAGTAATGGTTACTCGAGATGGACACATGGATACTT
The DNA here is from genome assembly GCA_034509755.1 of Anisodus tanguticus. Taxonomy (NCBI): domain Eukaryota; kingdom Viridiplantae; phylum Streptophyta; class Magnoliopsida; order Solanales; family Solanaceae; genus Anisodus; species Anisodus tanguticus. The sequence goes on along the minus strand of CM067551.1, from coordinate 16,794,929 downwards.
TGGAAGTATTGGTATACCCTGCTGATATATTGTTTGTTATACTTGTCTAAAGTATGATCAGCGTGTGAGAGATAGAAGTCCTTAGACTTGAGGTCAATACGCGCCTTGTCTACAAAGTAATGTACTTTGATCCCGTCCTAAGCTCAAATGCCTTATAGGTTGAGATACGGCTTGTATTAGGTACATTACAATGTGTATTGAAGGTGGTAGTTGAGCGAAGATTAGGATTCATTCCTCGGATATATATTCGAGAGAACACTCGGATTCTCAGTGATATTAGGTTGACTAAGTCGTTGGCCAACGCAATAGACATATTTAAAATATGGTCTAGTTGTCAACTAATATAGATGAGATACAATTATTAAGACATTTGGATGAACGCTTGAAAAATCCTAAGATTGATTGGGTGTGTCGTGAATGAAAGGATTTTATCTTACCACATAAAGGTTAAGTTTACTAGATTTGTGTAAACGTATTTCACATATTGAGTTCGTCTTCCGGCGCCGTCTAGGAGTTCCGTGTAGACCTTAATTTGATTAATGTCGATATGAGAAGGCATGTAGGGTCACACTATGTCAATTGTCCGTTTCGATCTAAGGATGTATTGAGAGAGTAAATTAAAATGTTCGATTTGGAATCAAGACATTTAAATGAATAATGATTATTTTAATTAAGTCAAAATTGTATTTTGGATTTAATTAAGAATGCACGAAAAATAAAGTCGAGTGCTGCGGCGCCCATACCCTAGGGCCGCGGCGCATGCCAAGCGCCGCAACGCCCATACCCTAGGGCCGCGGCGCATCTGCCTCAATTTTTAGGCCAAGTCCAAGGTCAAACCCTAATCCGGTTTGACCTATTTTTCAACTGTAAATAGAGGCATTCACATCATTATTCAACAAATTAATTCTGAAAAACATTCTAAGCCTTAGAGACTTAGAATCAAATACTCTCGAACCTCTGTCGGATTTCCTAGCTTTCCAAAAGAGAAGTACATTGAAACTTGGAGCTTGCAATCGGAAGGGCAACCGCGTGTGCACCTTATAGTAGATAAAGATTCCAGATTATTATAACTTATAAGTAAATGTTTTATATTACAAGTTTCATTGTTGTATAACCATACCATAATTATTTTTGGGGGTAAGTAAGAAACAAAAACTCTTAAACTTCCAATGTTCCTTACTTATGTGTTTTGAACCCAACAAAAATCTACAGTGTTATCAAGAGCTCAGGTTGGTTCAATGGTTATATAACAATTGAATAGAATAATAATATGGGTTAAACATAAAATTGGATTAAAATGAGGTTTTTTTAAATCCTATATGTCTTGAACGAATGTTGACCTTTTGGTATCACCCTAAATTATCTCCTACGCTAACTCGAGGAAGTCATTCCGCTCTAACTCAAACTAAGCCAAGTGCGTTGTCCGGCTTATTGCACGGTGCACGGTGAAGAACGAGTAAAGAATGGATGATGGTCGATATGGGCGTTATTGATAATGGTGGGTGATGATAAAGGATCTGTGTATTGATCCCTAAATTGGATTTAGGGGTTGAATGATTTTTTGAAAATCAACACAGAAACATTTGTAAGGACGTCGGCGTCGCGGCCCTATGGTAGGGTGCCGGGGCTCTTACTAGGGTTTTAAGGAGGCGTCGCGGCTCCATGGTGGAGCGCTGCGACGCTAATGCTTCATTTTAAAATATGAACTCACTGGACAACAGGCGCCGCAACGCTAGTGCATTTTTCAAAAAATTGGCGTTACTGCCTCAGTGGCGCCGCGACACTAAAGATTGGTGTCGCGGTCCCACCTGTCCAGAAATAAAAAAAATCTGAGTTCAGAATGTTTAACCCAACATTATTATTATACAATAGCTTATTTGATAAGTATATTGTTTATGTGCTAAATGTCAAAATGTTTGTCATTTACATTTCTAGAATAGTGTCCTCTATAACTGTCTGGGCAGGCGGTGCCCAGTGTTTGATTAAACCATCTTATATCATGCATATTGGGTTGACGGTTCCCAAACTATATGTGTCTTTAGTTTGCATGATGTTAAGATGTCATATTGGATATGGCGTAAAAGTGTTGATCTTGGTTAGAACCCTAAAATTAAAATGTTCCCCAAAACTTAGATACAAGTCTAAATTAAAATGCGTAGTCCATTATAATTATTAGAGTGTAAAATCCTTTTCGTCGATACGAGTATTTATGCCAAAGCATTTGCTCTAAGTCTACGAGAACCCAGACTCTTTCATAGATGTGTTTTAATGTAAAGGTAAATGATAAACTTTTGTGGGTATTTACATCAAAGTGTTTGCTCACAAAGGCCAAATTTTCTTAGATATATAAACGCAGTCGTGTAATGGGGTTGACTTGCTTAGACAAATCTTGGCGCCAAAGTGTCGGACTAATCTAAGGATGCAAGATTAAATATAATAATTTGATCAACCAAGAGTTGCGAATAAGTTTTGCAATTGGTTTAGAACCTACCAAGATATGTTATTGAAGTTATCAGCCAAAGCAAATGCGGAGATATCATAGGCTTGGATCTTGGCCCATTATGACCTCAATTAATATGTCTGTATTCTACCATGGGGTCGTAGAAGTATGTTAAAATAGTGGGAGCTAATTAAACAAAAGGCCTTGTTGATTAGCCTAAATGAATGTGTATAATAGGAAATAGATTTTGAATTTGATTTCCGATCTATCTAATTCTTCAGATTATAAAGATGTCGAGCCTGTCGTTGAAAATGTTGATTGAGATGAATAAACTTACTGGACCAAACTACCTTGACTGGATAAGAAATTTGTGAATAGTACTCAGACAAAAGAAAATAGAATACGTGTTGGACACGGTGTTCCCAACAGTCCATGCGACAGATTCTGAAGAATATACCTCCTTTGATAAAAATGCTTACCGGAAACATCTAGATGATGCCACTTCGGCGTAATGCGTAATGTTGTCTTCCATGTCGATGGAACTTCAGAGACAACATAAGAACATGGGGCCCAATGAGATGCTCGAACACCTTAATAGTCTCTATGACTCTCAATCCTTGACAATGGAATATGAGTTGCTAATAGAAATCTTCAAGTGTAAGCTCAATGAAAGGGGCCCGGTCTCGCAGCATGTGCTGAAGATGATAAGGCTGATAGAGAGGCTTGCTTCGATTGGAATGAAGATTGAAAAGAATGTCACTACCACCCTCATCCTGAACTCTCTCCCTCGTTCACTTGTGAACTTCATAGTGAATTTCAACATGAATGGAATGAAGGCGACTTTGCCAGAGCTGCACAACATGATCAAGACCTTTGAGTCCTCCACTTCCAAAGGCAAAGTTGTGCTCATGGTGAGCTCTTCTAGCCGACCCAAGCCGAAAGGCAAGGAATGGCAGAAGAAAAAGGGCAAGGCAATTACTGCGTCCTTAGCTATGAAGCCCAAGGGAGGTGTGAAGAAGAAGGTGAGCGTGGCTAAGGATGAATGCCTCAACTGCCATAGGAAGGGGCATTGGAAAAAGGACTGCACGACACCAGGAGGAGAGAAAGCACCAGGTGCTCCTGCCTTTGGTGGACAAGGTATGTACGTCATTGAAATAAATATGTCTATAAATAACTCTCATTCTTGGGTATTGGATACCACTTGTGGCTCACACATTTGTACAAATGTGCAGGGGCTAACTGATAGCAGGAAGATTGGACCGAGAGAGGTAGACCTACGCGTTGGAAATGGAGCATGAGTCGATGCTGAGCGCGTAGGGACTTATAGATTAAGTTTACCTTTAGAATATTGTTTAGTGTTGAATGGTTGTTTTTATGTTCCCTCGTTAACGAAGAATATTATTTCTATCCCAGTGTTGGACATGTAGGGCTTTTCCTCGTATATTTATAATGGCAGTCACGTACTGTCTTTTAATAATGTTATATATGGAACTGCTCCTCTTGTGGATGGATTATATACACTAAACTGTAGTTGAGAGATTTTCAATGTACAAAATAAATGAGCCAAGACAAGTAATAGAAACTCTACCTACCTATGGCACTGCAGACTTGGTCATATCAACGAATCAAGGATAGCAAGATTGAAGAAGTTAGACTACCTCGAACCATTTGACTTGGAGTCTTATGGTAACTGCGAATCTTGCTTGAGAGAAAAGATGACCAATAAACCATTTTCTGGGAAAGGTGTGCGAGCCAAGGAGGTGCTTGAGTTGGTCCATACTGATGTATGTGGGCCATTCTCGACTCAAGCTAAAGGAGGCTTCCCATACTTCATCACTTTTACTGACGACTTCACAAGGTATGTGTATGTGTATCTTATGAGACACAAATTCGAGGCTTTTGAGAAGTTCAAAGAGTACAAGTCGGAAGTAGAGAAGCAACTTGCAACAAGTATCAAGACCCTTCGATCGGATCGAGGAGGTGAATACTTAAGCAAGGATTTGCTAGATTACTTAAAGCTACATGGAGTCCAATATGAATGGACACCTCCAGGAATGCCACATGTGAACAGTGTTGCCGAAAGGAGAAACCGAACCTTATTGGATATGGTTCGATCCATGATGAGCTCCTCAGCTCTACCGACATACCTTTGGGTACATACTATACAAACCTCTATATATATTCTGAACAGGATTCCTTCCAAGTCAGTAGAAAAGACACCCTATCAGATATGGTGTGGCAAGAAGCCAACTCTTAAACATATGAGACCCTGGGGGTGCCCTGCATATGTTAAGAAGATTCTCACTGACAAATTGGAATCTAAAAGTGAGAAATGTTACTTCGTGGGCTATCTAAAGGAAACTAAGGGATACTACTTCTATCTTCCTGGAGAACATAAGGTCATTGTTTCCAGGAACGCAACTTTCCTTGAAGAAGAATATGCCTACAAGGAACATAGCTGCACAGAGATAGAACTTGAAGAAATTCAAGAACCACAAGATAACACAGAAAATGAACCCTTGTCGAATGACCTAAACAAGGATTCAGCGGGAGTATCTGGTGAAGATTGGGTACTTAGAGTAGGCCCTTCAGCCAATGGGAGTGTTGTGAGAGATAGTGCAGAAATGCAAGGCTCTCATACACAACTAATGGAAGATAATAAAATGGTTGTACCTCATTCCATTCAGGAAATACATGAAAATGACATTCCTGAAAGCTCTCAAGGTGATGGATTGTCCAACACACAAAGACCTTCTCACAATCAGAATGCAACAAACACTGAAACACAAAGTACTCAACTCCGTAGGACCACTAGGACTCATCGTCCACCTGAATGACTTAATCTCCTTATTGAAACACATAATTAGATAGATATTCCTGATGACGATGAACCTACAACCTACAGCGAAGCTATGTTAGACAATGATTCACAGAGATGGCAAGAAGCCATGATATCTGAGATGGACTCGATGTACGTAAATGAAGTTTGAAACTTGGTTGATTTGCCAATAGGGGTTAGACCCATAGGATGCAAATGGGTCTTCAAGAAGAAGATTGATGCATATGGCAAGGTACAAACTTATAAAGCAAGACTGGTGGCTAAAGGTTATAATCAATGGCCTGGGGTCGATTATGATGAAACCTTTTCACCTGTTACTAAGATCAAGTCCATTCGGATTTTGCTTGTAGTAGCTGCATATTATGACTATGACATTTGGCAGATGGATGTCAAGAAGTGTATATGAAACAACCTGAGGGTTTTTCAATCGAGTCCAAACCAAATGTTGTATGCAAGCTACAAAAGTCCATTTATGGGCTTAGGCAAGCCTCGAGGAGTTAGAACATTTGCTTTGACAAGGCTATCAAGTCATTTGATTTCGTCAGAAGCAAAGAGGATCCATGTGTTTATAGTAAACGCAAGGATGGGAGTATTTCCTTCATTATCATATATGTAGATGACATATTAATAATGGGAGATAATAAGATTCTCATACAGTCAGTTAAGGAGTGGTTGTCCAGTACCTTCATGATGAAGGATTTAGGTAAAGTCTACTACATTCTGGGGATTAGGATCTATAGAGATAGACCTAACAGATTGTTGGGGCTGTCACAGTCAGTCTACATAGACAAAGTGCTTAGATGTTTTTCTATGGAAAATTCCAAGAAAGGCAGTCTACCTATGGGACAAGGCATCAAGTTATCTAAGAAGGATAATCCTTCTAATTCTATAGAACTTGAACGCCTGAAAAGGATCCCATATGCTTCGGCTATAGGATCGATCATGTATGACATGACCTGTACTAGGTCAGATGTGGCCTTTGCACTTAGTATGACTTGCAAGTTCCAGTAGAATCCTGGGGAAGAACAGTGGAAGGCAGTCAATAGTATTCTTAAGTATCTTAGACCAACTAAAGATTACTTCTTAGTCTATGGTGGGGAAGAGAAGCTAATATGTACTGGGTACACTGATGCTAGCTTCCAGACAGATGCCGATGACTATAAATCTCAATCAGGTTACACATTCATTTTCAATGGTGGAGCAGTTAGCTGGAAAAGTTCCAAACAAGCTACAACTACTGATTCGACAACAGAAGTTGAGTATATTGCTGGATCGGAAGCTGATAAAGAAGTTGTCGCGATATCTGAGTTTCTGAAGGAACTAGGGGTTGTTCCAAGTGCCACTTGTCCAATAACGGTTTATTGTGACAACACTGGTGCGATTGCGCAAGCTAAGGAACCAAGATCAACCAACAAAAACAAACATGTATCAAGGAAGTACCACATACTCAGGGAGATGGTGGAGACCGAAGAGATTAGATTAGACTATGTTCCCACAGACGATAATCTAGCTGACCCATTAACTAAACCATTAAGCTTAGTCAAGCATAATGGTCATTTTGAGAATATGGGCATTAGATATGTTGGGGATTGGCTCTAGGCCAAGTGAGAGATTGAAAGTATATTTATGTCCTAGAGACAATCTATATTAGGACAAATGTACTTTATACACATTCATATTATTATTAATGAAGATTAATATTTTGGCATTTGCAATTATTGAATTATTATTTGATTGTTTGTAATTATTCATTAATGTGCATCCCTTGAGCTTATGTTGTCATTAATAGAGTGAGATATTAATGATAGACCGTAAATATTAAAATAGCCTAGACTAATGATCATCGAGAATGAGATATCGATGATATGTGATAAGTCGACATGTGGTCTGCATCACATCCTTAGAGGATGTAGTATGTCTCACCTACTACGAGTAATGGTTATTCATGATGGACACATGGATACTTTGGAAGTATTGGTATACCCTGCTGATATACTGTTTGTTATACTTTTCTAACGTATGATCAGCATGTGGGAGATAAAAGTCCTTAGACTTGAGGTCAATACATGCCTCATCTACAAAGTAATGTACTTTGATCCCGTCCTAAGCTCAAATGCCTTGTAGGTTGAGATACGGCTTGTATTGGGTACATTACGATGTGGATTAAAGGTGGTAGTTGAGCCAAGATTAGGATTCATTCATCGGATATATATTCGAGAGAACACTCAGATTTTCAGTGATATTAGTTTGACTAAGTCATTGGCCAACACAATAGACATATTTAGAATATGGTCTAGTTGTCAACTAATATAGATGAGATACAATGATTAATCCATTTGGATGGACACTTGACAAATCCTAAGTTTGATCGGGTGTGTCGTGAATGAAAGGATTTTATCTTACCACATAAAGGTTAAGTTTACTGGATCCGTGTAAACGTATTTCACATATTGAGTTCGTCTTCCAGCGCCGTCTAGGAGTTCCATGTAGACCTTAATTTGGTTAATGTCGATATGAGAAGGCCTGTAGGGTCACACTATGTCGATTGTCCATTTCGATCTAAGGATGTATTGAGAGAGTAAATTAAAATATTCGATTTGAAATCGAGACATTTAAATGAATAATGATTATTTTAATTAAGTCAAAATTGGATTTTGGATTTAATTAAGAATGCACGAAAAATAAAGTCGAGCGTCGCGGTGCCTATACCCTAGGGCCGCGGCGCAGTGCAGGCGCATGCCGAGCGCCGCGGCGCCTCTGCCTTAATTTTTGGGCCAGGCCCAAGGTCAAACCCTAATCTGGTTTTGACCTATTTTTCAACTATAAATAGAGGCATTCACCTCATTATTCAACACACCAATTCTGAAAAACATTCTAAGTCTTAGAGACTTAGAATCAAATACTCTCGAACCTCTGCCGGATTTCCTAGCTTTCCGAAAGAGAATTACATTGAAGCTTGGAGCTTGCAATCGGAAGGGCAACCGCGTGTGCACCTTATAGTAGATAAAGATTCCAGATTATTATAACTTGTAAGTAAATGTTTTATGTTACAAGTTTCATTGTTGTATAACCATACCAGAATTATTGTTGGGGTAAGTAAGAAACAAAAACTCTTAAACTTCCGTTGTGCCTTACTTATGTGTTTTGAACCCAACAAAAACCTACAGTCATCTATGGGAGAAATATAATAATGAGATGACATGGACTTACCTAATTTAGGTAATTGTTTTGAAAATTGGAGATGGTTATTACCATATGTAGTTTGAACTACATGAGCAATCTGAGTATTTATCCTAGGTTGGACAGGGACTGCTTTCTGGATTAGCCAATCGTTTGGGTATTAAATTCATCCCAACTGATAGGTCTTCAAGTTGTTATCCTAGACCTTTTGGCTAGGTTGATTTCTATAAGAATCGTTTGTCTATTTCTTTTATCATTCATAATCTTACAATTAGGATTCTTAGTGTCTAAAACACAGAAATAGATATGATAACAGATACGATGACTTATGTTTCAGGCATGTAATTATAACCATGAGCTTTTACATATAATGTTAAAGCATGAAAAATATTCGGATTAGACAAAGATAAAGATGGTTTATAAAAATATGTGCTAAAGTTTATAAACAAAGCATACCAAATTGGCTAGGTCAATCGTGGATTCATTATGGTCCATCGGTAACTATGTTGTCGCAACAGTTTAAAAGTTTATATACTTAGTGGGTAGAAGTTTCTCCTAAAATAAAGAATGGGAAAATAATAACATTATTATAGACGGAATTGCGATTATGCATTTCTTTATTGAATTTTCAATTCCATGGATCATGAAATGGTCAGTCGAAGTTGGGGGATACCCAGCAGAATATACCATGAATTCATAGAACATTTTATACGAGATTCTGGAAAAAGCTTCTCTAGAAAAACAAAGAAGGCACTCTCCATGGCCAGAAACTCATAGACCAAATACAGGACACCATAACTCATTATAAGGAGTTAAGACCATCGAAACAACAACAAGAGATTCATAGTCCGTTTAAACACATATCCCGAAAACTCCAGATCAAAAAGAAGAATTGCAACATTAATACCACAACATTAATACCTATTAAAGATGTTAATTATCGAGAAGGGAAAGGGATATTGCAATGAGTTTTCTGCCAGAAAAGTTTCACGTCGTGCAACATTAATGCATGCTAATAAATATTGATATTAATTATAATAAAAGGGAAGAGATAATATAGTATTTAAGCCTTTTTAACATAAATTGAAGGAATATAATAAAGGAAAAATTGCCAAAAAATAGGAGAAAAAAGATAAATTGGTTTCTTGGCCTAAGAGAGGTGTCACATCACCTACTTTATGCCTAGCTTTATAATATATATATATAAAATAATATTAACTTACAAATTACGGTTCCTAATAAGGAATCCATAATTTAAAGCATCAGTAAAAATTTAAATGAAGTAGGCGGTAGAACCGGCCAACATCATAATGCAAGAATTTAAAGAATTTAAGGTGGTAGAACCGGCCAATAATTTAAACATGAATTTAAAAATATTAGATGATATTATCATCTATAATCATATATATATTAAAAGTATTTAAAACTTACAAATATTTAGAGTTGGATATTTTCAAGGAGACCTTGAGAATTTACAATGTCTTTGGGAATTTCAGATGAGGGGAATTTTCTCTAGAATTTCTAAGGGGAATTTTAGATGAGGAAATTTGGTTTAGAGAGAAACCTTCTCTTTCTAAAACTGAAACTTTTCATCTAAAAAAGCTTGTCCTAAATGAAGGGGAGAGAATCTCCTTTTATAGGAGTCCTACATGACATTTTCGTAAATACAAAAAGAATTACATCATTCATGATATTTTCCAAGTTGAGAATTATGCCATCCATGACATCATCCACGTTTGGCATTTTCTTGAATTATTGCTGGAATCTTTTACTTTCAATATTTCCTTTTTGAATGTATCTTTTTGTGGTATTTTCTTTTGTCGGTATTTTGTCTGAACTTTATTGCTGGTATTTTGTCTTCTTTTGGAATCTTTTCAGAATCCACTGTTGCAAAAATTAGCATCATCTTCTAAGTCAATCCCTGGTTCTTCTTCCTCTAATGAAGAGACTTGTTTTGATGAAGATGGCGCAAACTTCAGAATTATCGCTTGCATTTCTTCTGGATTTTTAGCCGCTGCAAGCATTGAGGCCATTTGGAATTACTGGGTAAGAAACTGGGTGTGCTCCGGTATTTGTAGTGGTACATGTTCATGAATGGATTGTCGGGTATTTAACAATTCCTAGATTTTTGATGGGATTAGGCTTGCTGGTATTTCATAGCTGTCCCACCAGCTTATTTTGAACCTTCTCCGGACTGTTGGAGTTTTATTCTTAGAATAATCCATGAACCATGTGAATACCCACGGCAGATGGAATCTGGTGTGAATTAGGTGTAGGGGCCCGAATATTTTTCTTCATCAGTAGGTTTATAAAGGGATTTAAAGAGGTTAAAAGATTGAATGATTTGGGATTTTAATATATCTAAGGTGGATCCAAATTGTTCCCACCATGAATTCCACCATGTTGGGAATTGAGATGGAATATATGAGGTATCAAAATGAAAGAGCCAGGTATGACTTTATTTGGTATTTTGAACAAAAAAGGAATTGAACTGGGGATCTTAGTCTCAATCCTAAACTCATAGCTTTTAGAAGCTAAGCAAGTCCAGTGCTACATGCTTTTTTTGACAAAAATAGCTTGTTGGTAATCCCAGTAATTAAATGGAATATCAAAAAATATGGTATTTTGATGGGTATCATGAAAATTAAGGAGTTGAGACAGATCATTTCCCCAATTACTTGGAGCAATTACTCTAAATATTTTGCAAATAGAGTAAGAAGGATCTTTGTTATTTTTATAATTATTTTTTATTGTGGCTGATCCTAATATTTCTAGGATAGGTTGATAAAAATATGAGGTTTTTAAGATATCCCATGATTTGTAAAATCATCCTTGTCCAAAATATTTTTGGATTGCTAAAAAGGATCTTTATCAAAAAATCCTTTTTCAAGAGTCACAATATTTTTAAAAAAAGGTTTTATAAAAAATTCAGAAATTGGTTTTTTGGGGACTTGTGGTACCACAAGTTGGAAATTTGAAAAATATTTTTGAGAAAGGGTTTTTGAATATTCTCCTTTCTCTAATTTACTAAAACTTTGAGAGGGTTTAATATCTCCTGAACTCTGGATGATTTCCTGTTTAAGAATTTGTAACTGCATCAACGCCTTTTGTATTTCTTGGGTTTTGGTAAGGAGTTGCATAAGGTTTTCAGCAGTCATTCTCTGTGCGGGATCTTCTGGTGTTTTAGGCATAGACTGCGGTGTTTTTATTTTTATTTTTTTCTTTCATGATTGCATCATACCATGCCATAGGTTTTCAGCAGGAGTTTTGGTAGTGACGAAATTTGTAGTTTGTTTGGAAGCAATGAGATTTATTTGTTGTTGAGGTGCAACAACTGATGGATTACTTCCTGGAGGAGGGACCTCCTCCTTCCTTTTATGGAGTAAAGCTCCACACCTTGTATAGTTACAGTACTGTTCAGATTCTCGCATGTCCTTCTGTGATATCTTGTCCTTGTAGCCTAAGCAGTTGGGCATGGGTCAATGATAGGACATTGTTGTCTTGTGACCAGTATCAGGAAATTATTTTCTATTTTGGAAGAATTCCCGGGTTATAAAATTTGGAATATGATTTATTTCTCCTTTAATAATATCAATATTAAAGTAAAAAATACTAAGAAACAATTGCCAGAAAATATTGTTTAAGTGCAATGTTTCGAACATATTTATTACAAAAGGTTTAATTTAGTAAAAACTTTTGTATGCATAAAATAATGTTCAAAAAGGTATTAATCAAATGGATAGAAGTATATTGGACTATACACTCTTTCTCCCCTGATTTTTGTTCCAAGGTACTTTCATACCTTAAGTCAAAGGTGTTTGTTGTCTGAAGACACGGGATTTCTAGCACTTGTTTTGCATAAGACAAATCTATAATATGATGTTTTCTACTCCAAAAGATAATTGGAATATCAAAACATATTTTGTTTTTGTGAGGATTTTGGGGTTTAGTCATCTTTTCCTTAGCAACTGGTATTTCTAATAGGGTATTTAATTTTTTGAAAGAAAAATTATATCTCACTTCTTGTAGATGATATGATTTTTCCTGTATTTTGGCATTTATACTATCTTCGTGTATTGAACATGTTTTTATTAGATTGAGATCTCTTGTTTTTTGTTATGTTATAAAATGGAATTTTATTTTCTTGTTATTAAATTTAAAGGATATGAAATCATTATCTACCTTATATGGGGTGATAAGAGTTATGGTGTTCCTAGAATGACGGAATTATATGTCTTTTACTAGGACAAATGATGTTGTTATAGAAACTCCATCATTTATAATCAATGCACTGATTTTGGATTTAATTTCTAATTTAGAATTATTAGCTGCCACTAATTTTTCACGAGTTTTTTCCTAGAATTTTTCTGGTACTATACCTGTTTTTATGCAATTTAAATATGCTCATGTATCAAAAATAGCAATTTTTTTATATTTAAAATTTTCTGAGAATTTAAGAATTATTTTTATTAGGTATTTATTAGATGTGATTTGTCATAAGACACTAAGAAAGTCTTCTGGGACTTCTTTTAGACTTTGTATTTGGTTTTCAATTTTTTTCTTCTGGCTCTATGGGATTTTCTGAATCGGAATTTTTCAGAATTGGATTATTTTTATTAAATCAGAATCTTGTTTTTATTTTTCTTTTAATTCTTTTATTTCTGTTTTACTTGTTTAATTTCTTTTTGTAGTTCTTGAGTTGTTATTTCTTTGGTTTCTTTTATCTTTTTCCCTTTTCCTAAGATGTTTGTTAAGTCATAGGTATTTTTAGAAGTGTTTGGTAAAATAGTATTTTTTATTTCTTTCTTTTCTTCCGTAAAAGATTTTAGAAGTTTATTTAAATATACTTTTTGGTGTTCCGTATCTATGTGTTTTACCACGTCTAGCGTGAATTTTTGATCTTTGGTTAACACATATATGTTTTCCTTGGTCTTTTTCAAAATTTGCAGATGAACTACTTATCGCAGAATTCTCTTGTCAATTAAAAGGATGGTGGGATAACTATCTCACTAACCAACAACAAGAAGACATTTTAAATTCCATAAAACAGATGAAGAAAGAATAGCAATCTTAGATGAAGTAGACGAACCCCTACAAGATGCAATATCAACCTTGATACTGACAATATCACTAAATTTCATAGGTGATTCTACTCATCTAAAAGATAAATATGCCGAATTACTTTCCAATATAAAATGTAAAAAACTAAGTGATTTCCAATGGTACAAGAACACATTCTTAACCAAGGTAATGTTTAGAGAAGATTCCAACCAACCATTTTGGAAAGAAAAATTTTCTAGCAAGATTGCCTACCCTTTTAGGAGAAAAGTTAGGAATAAAATTAGAGATGTATGTGGAAAATAAATAATACATTATAATGAGTTCACATACGGACAACTAGTCAGTATAACTCAACAAGAAGGATTAAAAATATGTCAAGATCTAAAATTGCAAAAACACCTAAAATGCGAACTAGAAAGAACTAGGTTAGAACTAGGTTCTTTTTGCCAACAATTTGATATAAATTCCAAAAATCAACATTCTCTAGGTTGTACAGGAAACTATAGTAAAACTTATAAAAACCATATAAAATTACAGGAAGAAAAACTTTAGAGCTAGTGAAGAATATTATAAAAATCCTCATTACAAAAATTTCAGAAATAAAAGAAATCCTAAGTATGAATCTAGGTTCAAAGATATCACATGTTACAAGTGTAATAAAAAGGGACATACTTCGAAATACTGAATGAACCTCATCAACTAGATGAATTGGTCACAACTAGTATTTCGAAGTATGTCCCTTTTTATTACACTTGTAACATGTGATATCTTTGAACCTAGATTCATACTTCTTAGGATTTCTTTTATTTCTGAAATTTTTGTAATGAGGATTTTTATAATATTCTTCACTAGCTCTAAAGTTTTTCTTCCTGTAATTTTATATGGTTTTTATAAGTTTTACTATAGTTTCCTGTACAACCTAGAGAATGTTGATTTTTGGAATTTATATCAAATTGTTGGCAAAAAGAACCTAGTTCTTTCTAGTTTCCATTTTAGATGTTTTTGCAATTTTAGATCTTGACATATTTTTAATCCTTCTTGTTGAGTTATACTGACTAGTTGTCCGTATGTGAACTCATTATAATGTATTATTTATTTTCCACATACATCTCTAATTTTATTCCTAACTTTTCTCCTAAAAGGGTAGGCAATCCTGTTAGAAATTTTTCTTTCCAAAATGGTTGGTTGGAATCTTCTCTAAACATTACCCTGGTTAAGAATGTGTTCTTGTACAGTTGGAAATCACTTAGTTTTTTACATTTTATATTGGAAAGTAATTCGGCATATTTATCTTTTAGATGGGAAGAATCACCTATGAAATTTAGTGATATTGTCAGTATCAAGGTTGATACTGCATCTTGTAGGGATTCTCCTACTTCATCTAAGATTGTTATTCCTTCTTCATCTGTTTTTATGGAATTTAAAATGTCTTCTTGTTGTTGGTTAGTGAGATAGTTATCCCACCATCCTTTTCATTGACAAGAGAATTCTGCGATAAGTAGTTCATCTGAAAATTCTAAAAAAATTTAAAAAGAAAAAGGAAAATGTATATGTGTTAACCAAAGATCAAACATTCACGCTAGACGTGGTAAAACACATAGATACGAAACACCAAAAAGAATATTTAAATAAACTTCTAAAATATTTTACGGAAGAAAAGAAAGAAATCAAAAATACTATTTTACCAAACACTTCTAAAAATACCTATGACTTAACAAACATCTTAGGTAAAGGGAAAAAGATAAAAGAAACCAAAGAAATAACAACTCAAGAACTACAAAAAGAAATTAAACAAGTAAAAACAAAAATAAAAGAATTAAAAGAAAACAAAAACAAGATTCTGATTTAATAAAAATAATCCTTTCAAAAACTATACAGGAAAACTCTGATTCTGAAGATTCCAATTCTGAAAATTCCGATTCAGAAAATCTCATAGAGCCAAAAGAAATAATTGAAAACGAAATACAAAGTCTAAAAGAAGCCTCAGAAGACTTTCTTAGTGTCTTAAGACAAATCACATCTAAGAAATACCTAATAAAATAACTCCTAAATTCTCAAAAAATTTTAAATATGAAACAGTTTCTCTTTTTAATACAAGAGCAGATTTAAATTGCATAAAAACAGGTATAGTATCAGAAAAATTCTAGGAAAAAAATCATGAAAAATTAGCGGCAACTAATAATTCTAAATTAGATATTAAATCCCAAACCAGTGTGTCGATTATAAATGATGGAGTTTCTATAACATCATTTGTTCTAGTAAAAGACATACATAATTCCATCATTCTAAGAACACCCTTTATAAATCTTATCACCCCATATAAGGTAGATAATGATTTCATACCCTTTAAATTCAATAACAAGAAATTAAAATTCAATTTTATAACAAAACCAAAAACAAGAGATCTCACTCTAATAAAAGCATGTTCAATACACGAAGATAGTATAAATGCCAAAATACAGAGAAAATCATATCATCTACAAGAACTGAGAGATGATTTTTCTTTCAAAAGTTTAAATACCCAATTAGAAATACCAGTTACTAAGGAAAAGATGACTAAACCCCAAATCCTCACAAAAACAAAATATGTTTTGATATTCCAAATGTCTTTTTGAGTAGAAAACATCATATTATAGATATGTCTTATGAAAAACAAGTGCTAGAAATCCCGTGTTTTCGGATAACAGACACCTTTGACTTAGGGTATGAAAGTATCTTGGAACAAAAATCAGGGGAGAAAGAGTGTATAGTCCAGTATACTTCTGCCCATTTGATTAATACATTTTTGAACATTACTTTATGCGTACAAAAGGTTTTACTAAATCATTTTTTTTGTAAAAAAGATCTTCGAAACCTTGGACTAAAATAGATTTTCTGGCAATTGATTATCAGTATTTTTTACTTTAATATTGATGTTATTAAAGGAGAAATAAATCCCATTCCAAATTTTCTAATCCGTGAATTCTTCCAAAACAGAAAACAACTTCCTGATACTGGTCACAAGACAGCACTGTCCTATCCTTGCCCCATGCCCAACTGCTTGGGCTACAATGACAAGATATCACGGAAGGACATGCGAGAATCTGGACAGTACTGTAACCATACAATGTGTGGAGCTTTACTCAAGAAAAGGAAGGAGGAGATCCCACCTCCCGGGAGTAATCCATCAGCTGTTGCACCTCAACAACAAACAAATCACATTGCGTCCAAACAAACTACAAATTCCATCACTACCAAAACTCCTGCCAAAAAACCTATGACATGGTATGATACAGTCATCTAAGAAGAAAATGGAAATGAAAACACCGCACAATTTGTGCCTAAAAATCCAGAAGATCCCGCACAGAAAATGACTACTGAAAATCTTCTGTAACTCCTTAGAAAATCTCAAGAAATACAAAAGGCATTGATGTGGTTACAAATTCCTAAATAGGAAATCATCCAAAGTTCAGGAGAGATTAAACCCTCCCAAAGTTTTAGTAAATTAGAGAAAGAAAAATCTTCAAAAATCATTTTCAAATTCCCAACTTGTGGTACCACAAGTCCCCAAAAAGTCCATTTCTGAATTTTTTATAAAACATTTTTTTTCAAAATATTGTAACTCTTGAAAAATGATTTTTTGATAAAGATCCTTTTTTAGCAATCCAAAAATATTTTGCACAATGATGGTTTTACAAATCATGGGATATCTTTAAAATCCTCATATTTTTATCAACATATCCTAGAAATATCATGTTCAGCCACAGTAAAAATATAATTATTATAAAAATAACAAAGATCTTTCATACTCTATTTGCAAAATATTTAGAGTAATTGCTCCAAGTTATTGGGGAAATGTTCTGTTTCAACTTCTTAATTTTCCTGATACCCATCGAAATATCCCATTTTTTTATATTCCATTTAATTCCTATGATTACCATCAAGCTTGGTTCAATTCCTTTTTTGTTCAAAATACCAAACAAAGTCATACATGGCTCTTTCATTTTGATACCTCATGTATTCCATCTCAATTCCTAGCATGTTGGAATTCATGGTGGGAACAATTTGGATCCACATTAGATATATTAAAACCCCAAATCATTCAATTTTTTAACCTCTTTAAATCCCTTTATAAACCTACCGATGCTCATCTTCTAAAAATCGAGAAGAAAAAGAAGGCATCTTCAAAAGAAGGCTCTTCATCAGAGGAAGAAGAACCAAGGATTGACTTGAAAGATGATGCAGTTTTTGGCAACAGTGGAATTTGAAAAGATTGCCAAAAAAGACAAAATACTAGCAATAAAGTTCAGACAAAATACCGACAAAAGAAATTGCCACAAAAAGATACTTTAAAAAAGGAAACAGTGAAAGTAAAAGATTCCAGCACTAATTCAAGAAAATGTCAAACGTGGATGATGTCATGGATGACGTAATTCTCCACTTGAAAAATATCATGAGTGATGTAATTCTTTTTGTATTTACGAAAATGTCATGTAGGTCTCCTATAAAAGGAGATCATTTCCCCATCATTTAGGACAAGATTTTTCAGATGAAAAGTTTCTGTTTTTGAAAGAGAAAGTCTCTCTCTAAACCAAATTCCTCATCTAAAATTCCACTCATCCGAATTTCTCAAAGCCATTGTAAATTCTCAAGGTCTCCTTGAAAATATTCAACTCTAAATCTTTGAATATATATATATATATATATATATATATATATATATATATATATATATATATATATATATATATATGATTATAGATGATAATATCATCTAATCTTCTTAAATTCATGTTTAAATTCTTTGCCGGTTCTACCGCCTTAAATTCTTTAAATTCTTGCATTATGATGTTGGCCGGTTCTACCGCCTACTTCATTTAAATTCTTGCATATCCTTTAAATTATGGATTCCTTATTATCAACCGTAATTTACAAGTTAATCTTATTTTACTTTCTGCATATCTCCTTTATCTTTTAATTTTTCAATCTCTTATATTTCAATTCCTTCCTTGTCTATTATCCCCTTTAGATTCTCGGGCGTAGTTTGGTTAGGAACCGTAATTTATAAGTTAATCTTATTTTATTTTCTGAATATCTCCTTTATCTTTTAATTTTTCAATCCCTTATATTTCAATTCATTCATTGTCTATTATCCCCTTTAGATCCTCGGGCGTAGTTTGGTATCAGAGCCAAGGGGGTAGAGATATAGAGAATGTTCATATTTATGAAATTCTTGTCTAGAAGTTTAGGGTCTTCTGAGTTTTCTTGTCTAGGAAGGTCCGGGTAGTAAGTCCTCAAGGGTAGGCAATCAAGCCCGTGAATAGCTTAGGATTGTAGGAAGAACTTAAATTTCAAAATAAGATTTTATAAAAATGGATACGTTTTTCAATAGACCTACTTCTTCAAACTTTGGTTCAACATCCTCCATGGATTCAAAGAAGATAATAAATTCGAAAGAAATAGTTATACAAGATTTTAAAAAAATTGATAGATAATTGGAAAATACCGAGAGTAAATAGAGATCAAATTTACAAAAAATCTAAATATCATTTTTCAAAATTGATTTTACTATTAAAACAGAGGAAAGAGATATTCAGTTATCAAAACCCTTTGAAACAATCCAATTGCTTTCTAAAAATTCCTTGAAAAAACATAGTGAAAGAAATTATAAATACATTCATATTGACTTAGTTCAATTAGAGATAAAACCCTTAACTAAGGAAGGATTAAATACTTCAATTCTTACAATCTTAAGAGATGTCAGATTCACTAACTTTGAGGACTCTTTGTTAAGTTCTGTCGAATCTAGCCTCTGCACGGGGCCAATCTCTTTCGATTGTTACCCAAACTTTTCAATATCCCTTAGTGATAAAAATATCCTAAAATCTCTTGTTTTACAAATAAAAACTCATAATTACCAAATGCTTGAAGGATCAATTCCAGTAGCAATAATATCTAGAATCCATTATAAAGCTATGCTTTCTGCTTTTGCTACAAAAGTTAGATACCATAGCAAAAAAGTGAAACATTGTTATTACAAACGGATCTTTCCAAATCTAACATTGTAATACCAAGACCTATTAAATGGAAGAATATTACCTTACCATAAGAATGGATCTTGGAAGGAGTAGTAAACCTGAAAACATAGAAACTTCCAACCAAATACCAATCTTAAAGAAATAACCCAATATCAAGATGGTAGAGTTAGTCTATCATTCCATAGCAAATCTACGAGTAATAGATACGATGATACAAGTTCCATAGAGACCCTATATTTAGGAAGAGTCTCACAAATTCCTTCAGTAATAAATACACCTTATAAAACAAAACTCAGACGTTCTACGTCAAATCTACCCAATTTAACAAACGTAGACTACACCAATGAAATTATAAAAATTCCACTGTTAGAGAGAAAATGGACGACCAAGAACCTACTAGTCCAACATTTTCCTCGATCACGGAAAATATAGTAAATGAAATTAGAGTTTTAGAAAAAAGAATTCCAAGTAGATAAGAAATTCCTACAAAAAGAATTGTATGGAGATCATAACCTAGAAAAAAGAAATTAGTTCTTTCAAAACTTCTTAAATACTAGGAAACAAATACAAAAAAAATTCTATGAGTTTGTAAATGAAAATAGATTAAACATTCTATTTTTCGACTGGTTTAAAATATATTCCACTCCAAATTCTATAGATTATCCTTTTTAAAAACAGTAAATCCTATTACAACTAGGAATAAAACACCAATGTGGGAGACCCTAGCTGATACTAGGAAAATCCAGTCTAACCACCCTCCTCTACAAGAAATTAAGCTTACGATACATGGTCGCCCGGTATAACCAATTTCTTTTAAAAACCCAGCATAGGATGAAAAAACTAATATAAAATTCATTCTCACACAAAATAATTTGACAAATATTAATTTTAATTCCATAGGAAAGCAATTAGATAGAGTGGAATAACACATAAAACTCAACCTTTAGTCACTATAGATTCCCCAAAAAAATCCACATAATTGAAATTAAAAAGCCCGATCTTTCAACCCTTTCATGTATCTAAAGATAGTGTTAAAAATATCCAATAAAATAAATATGAATTTATTAAGGCTATACAATATCAGTTAAGTAGAATTGGGACGTTCAGTAGTTCGAATACAGAAACTATTATCCTAGATACACCATAATCAAGTCACAAATCACGACATTGACTTGTGATTCTGATAATAGTAAAGCCTTAGAACAATTCCAAGATAAAATACCCTTAGTTAATAAAATGGATTGGAAACAACCCACACATCAACAATTAAAAATAATTCCAGCTCCAGATCTAGGAATAGTAAAACCCTTAGCTCAATCCCAATTCAATGCCTCTCCCATCTACGACTGGAACATAGACGGGATGACCAAATACAATATCCTTAGCTTTCTCCAACAAATGACCATGGTCACAAATGCCTATAAAACACACAATGGTGCCTAAGATAGGACCATTGCAGAACTACTTATCGCAAGACTCTCTTGTCAATTAAAAGGATGGTGGGATAACTATCTCACTAACCAACAACAAGAAGACATTTTAAATTCCATAAAAATAGATGAAGAAGGAATACCAATCTTAGATAAAGTAAGAGAACCCCTACAACATGCAGTATCAACCTTGATACTGACAATATCATTAAATTTCATATGTGATTCTTCCCATCTAAAAGATAAAAATGCCGAATTACTTTCCAATATAAAATGTAAAAAACTAAGTGATTTCCAATGGTACAAGAACACATTCTTAACCAGGGTAATACTTAGAGAAGATTTCAACCAACCATTTTGGAAAGAAAAATTCCTAGCGGGATTGCCTACCCTTTTATGAGAAAAGATTAGGAATAAAATTAGAGAAATATGTGGAAAACAAATAATACCTTATAATAAGTTCACATACGGACAACTAGTCAGTATAACTCAACAAGAATGATTAAAAATATGCCAAGATCTAAAATTGCAAAAACACCTAAAATGGGAACTAAAAAGAACTAGGTTAGAACTAGGTTCTTTTGCCAACAATTTGATATAAATTCCAAAAATCAACCTTCTCTAGGTTGTACTATAGTTGGCTAGTGGGCCGGGCTCGGGTCTGGCGGCTGGGTTTGGCGGGGTCGGGGTCGGGACGGGCGAAGGGGGCGGGGTCGGGTCTGGAAAGGTCTGGCGGGACTTGCTCTAGTCCCATCCCGATCCCGATCCCGTCGGAATCGGGGCGGGGCGGGTTCCGGCGGGTTTTCCTTTTTTTTTTTTAATAACATATGTATAAAAAAAACTCAATAAACAAGACAAGATAGTGTAATAAAAACATCCCAAGGCTGTTTTTGTGCCTCTTATATTATTTAATAGACATATGATTTTTTTGTAATACAAATACAATTGTCTAAATTGCAACTTTGTGGTGTTGTCCAAAACATGCAAATTACATAATAAAATTGCAATTAAAAAAAATTACATTCTCAAAAAAACATGTTCTAATTGCATGATAATTTCCTGTGGTTCTTCGGTTGGAATTGGTATTTTTTGATCAAATTGATCCATGTCGCTTCCACTATCTTCGGATAAGATTTCGTTGTAGTTTTCATCTTCTTCTTCGTTGATCTCCGGTTGACCGCACCTTCTCCGCTCCGCTCGTATCCAATCTCTGAATAATACTGCAATTTCCAAGCTGTCTCCGGCTAATGAGTGTTTGTGGTCTCCTATTTGATATCTACCGGCAGAAAAGGCGCTTTCAGACGCAGTTGATGACGCTTGAATGTTCAAAACATCTCGGGCCATCATTAAAAGTGTTGGAAAGGTCTTCTCATTCCCCCTCCAGTATTTCAGCTAGTCTTCATGTCCATCTTCATTGATAACTTCTTGGTACGGTACAGAACCCTGCAAAACAAAAATATCCAACTCACTAATTTGGTTAGTAGCGGTACGGCCGCACATTCTATTTCTTAAGCTTTCAATACTAGCCGCAGAAACAATATGTCTTTTGTGAGGTTGTGTTGAAGATGAAGAAGATGGTATGGAAGCCGGTAAGTTACTAGCATTTTCTTTTTGGTAAAACCTATATATTTTTTGCATTGGTCTTCTACACTAGACAACACTTCTTCTTTAGTTTGTTCAATAGGTGGTGGGTGATTTAGATTTTTTGGACTTGGAGGTGGTAGTACTTCTATACAATCGTAAATAGTTTCAATAAGTGATTTAGTACCGTCTATTTTAATAGTCGGATTTAATACAACACCAATAATATAAATAGTGGGAATAGGAATAAAATATTTTTTTATTTTGATAAACATTTTTTAATAGCTGCCATATAAGCTGGTTTTTCCATATATTCACTAAGTAATAAAAATATTAGAGTTATATAAAACAACATAGTTGAAATAGTAGGATAATATATACCGGAAAATTCTTTTGTTGCTTGAAAAAATTTCTCTAAAAATACAATAAGTTCGGAAATTTTTACCCAATCACTATCTACAATCATATCAGCTGGATTTTTATTATGAGAGTTAAAAAATAAAGTTATAGGTTTTCTATAGTCATAAGCAACAAGTAGTTGCTCGTATAAAGAATTCCACCTAGTGGATACTTCTTCTGAAATTTTTCTATAAGGTAGTCCACAATCGTGACAAGTTTTTTTATATTCTTTTCTTCGTTGTACTCTATTGCTTTTAAAAATAAAGTTTATAGCAAGTTGTATTTTACTAAGAATGTCTTCAAAAAGTGATAGATCATCCTTTACAATTAAGCTATATATATGGTACGCGCATTTTATATGAAAATGATCTGGAAAAGATGAAGTTAAACTATTTTTTAAAATTGTAATAGCGTAATTGTTAGAAGAAGCGTTATCTAATGTAATAGTCATAATTTTATCGGTTATTCCATAATAATGGCACACTTGATAAATATTTTCTGCAATAAAAGTACCAGTGTGCCTATCATCTATATATCTATACGCTAAGATACGTTTTTGCATAGACCATTTATAATCTATCCAATGACAAGTTACCGTTAAATAATCATGGTCGTTGGTACTACGACCTATATCAGACGTGATAGATACTTTGCCATTAAAATGATATAATGAATAACGTCAATATTGTTGATATTCATGTGCGAATTTAAATACATCTCTCTTAACAGTTGATCTAGGAAAACTGTTAAAAGCAGGATTATATATATCTCTAATGTAATGAATAAAATAGGGAGATGAAGGAAATGAAAAAGGCAAACCCTCCACAGCAACTGATATTGCTTCCCTATCTCTGTGTTTATTGTATTTAGGGCCTACAATTCCACCCGTCGTGGGGTTAATTTGACCCTGTACTTGGTCCGGAACAATATGTGAACCTTGCTCCGATGGAGCAGATGTTTGCGCACCCGATTTTGAAGCTTGCTATTGGGAATACCTAGCTGGATGAGCACTTACTACGTGTCTAATTAAACCCCCCCCCCCGTCCCACCGTGACCTTTTCCAGTTTTAAATTTTAAAACATTTTTACAAATTTTACATCTAGCTACTTGATTCTCTACGTCCCTATCAAAAAATATCCATGCATCTGATTTTAATGGTCGTTTTGCTAGACCTCGTCTCATACTAGGAGGAATAGGAGGCATTTCAGTTGAAGGTGCACTAGTGGGTGTGTTGTCATCAACATTAGTGGGTGTATCATCGAGATCATCGTCTAAATTAATGTCTTCTTGAGTTCCAGAAAATAGCTCCTCGTCTAAATCTAATGGTATTGTAGGAAAATGTTGTGTATCAACAAAATCATCCTGTGTAGGAATAGGATGACTAGAAGAAGTACCCTTGCCCTGGTTTCCCCTACTAGAAGAAGCACCCTTACCCTTACCCTTACCCTCACCTTTAAACATACCTCTTAATCCTTCCATTTCAATTATGATAATAAATAATTAAAGATAATAAAATTAAGTGCGCTATATAAAATAAACAGACAATAATAATTTAATGAAGGAACAAATGTACACGTCGACGTAACGTCGACGTGTAATCGAGAGGTTGAAAATTGAAACTTTGCTCGATGGAAGATCCTCAAGCTAGTTGCCAACTTCACTCCCAATTCCCAAATGAATAAATAAAATTGAATATTTAGTAAACAATGTAGACTTGTAGAGAGATATATTGAGAGATTAGAGAGATTGTAGGAAGATTTGTGAGAAAGATGAAGAGAAAATGAGTTATTTATAGTTGAAAAATTGGGTTAAAGTGTAAATATAATAACTTATGGGTTAAAAATAAATATTAAGGGGGTAGGGGGAGTTGGGGGAGGCCAAAAATGGCCATTGCCCAACGGCTAAAATCTAAAATAGTCGTTGGTGCAACGGTTATATTTGCAAAGGGGGGGCTTTCGGGTGGGATCGGGGCGGGCTCGGGATTGGCGGGCCTGGGGCGGGATCGGGATGGGTCGGGATGAGACATTGTCCCGTCCCGGTTCGAGTCCTGCTACCGAATGTTTTTTTATATACTAATCGGGGTCGGGACGGGCTCGGGTACGGGTGGGGTCGTCCCGACCCACTGACCAGCCTTAGGTTGTACAGGAAACTGTAGTAAAACTTATAAAAAACATATAAAATTACAGGAAGAAAAACTTTAGAGCTAGTGAAGAATATTATAAAAATCCTCAATACAAAAATTTCATAAATAAAAGAAATCCTAAGAAGTATGAATCTAGGTTTAAAGATATTACATGATTTCAAAATACTGTAAAATGAATAAAAGATTATAAGAATTAAAGCTAGATGAAGAGATAATTCAAATAATCTCTAATCTTTTAATATATTATTCTGATTCAAACACCGAAATAGAATCTGAAAGGTTTTCTTCTGTATCTTCAGAAGATAATGAACCTCTTCAAGTAGAAGAATTGGTCACAACTAGTTCATTTGAAAAATCTGGAAAAGAAAAAGGGAAATGTATATGTGTGTTAACCAAAGATCAGGAATTCATGCTGGAGATGGTAAAACGCATAGTTACAGAACACCAAAAAGAATATTTAAATAAACTCCTAAAATCTTTTACAGAAGAAAAGAAAGAAATCAAAAATATCATTTTACCAAACACCTCTAAAAATACCTATGACTTAACAAACATCTTAGGAAAAGGAAAAACATAAAAGAAAGCAAAGATTATATTTACACACACATTTATGAGCTATAATTTCAATTAAAAATTGTGATTTAATTTATTTATAGAATGTATGTTTTGTACATATATACATGAAAAAAATAGTTCTTCTATATCAATTAAATATTCTTTCATAAATCATCAGATGTTTCTTAAGACCGCGCAAAGCGCGGACAAATTCACTAGTTTATATATAATATAAAGTTAGGAATAGACAATCTTATATGGCACCTCTCTATAGCCAAGAATTCTATTTACAACTTCTTATGTTCCAATTTATATGATGTACTCCCTCCGTCCCAATTTATGTGATGTACTTTCATTTGGCACGCACTTTAAGGAAAAAAGGAAGACTTTTGAATCTTATGGTCTAAAATAAGCCAAAGATATTTGTGTGGTTATAGATCATCTCGTTTTGCATAAAAGGTAAAGTTTAAATTTAAATTATTGACAAATAAGAAAATATGTCA
Organism: Anisodus tanguticus; assembly: GCA_034509755.1. Taxonomy (NCBI): domain Eukaryota; kingdom Viridiplantae; phylum Streptophyta; class Magnoliopsida; order Solanales; family Solanaceae; genus Anisodus; species Anisodus tanguticus. The sequence goes on along the minus strand of CM067551.1, from coordinate 16,768,781 downwards.
TTCTTTTTTTGACAGATTAAAAAGGAAAGTGAGTCATTCTTTTTGGGACATAGAGAGTAATTTAACTGGGCACGAAGTTTAAGAAATAAATTAAGACTTTTAAATTTTGTGGTTTAAAACAAGTCAAAGATATTTGTGTGATTATAGATCACCTCGTTAAACGTAACGGTAAAATTTAAAGTTAAATTATTATTAAATAAAAAAATGTATCATTCTTTTTGGGATGGTTAAAAATGAAAGTGTTATAATTGGGACAGATGGAGTATCTTTTTCTCTTTTTTGGCTTTTTATATCATTATAAATTATTTTATTTTAATTAAAAAAGACATCTCCATAACTCTCACCCCTTCATCTTCATAACTTCTGCTCTTAATTAGTATTAGTAATTAATTTCATAATTCCTAACACTGTGGAACAATTGAAGGGATTAGCGCAGCTTGGTAAGAGGCCATTCCTTGCTTTCAGGGTTTCGGCATTCAAAGTCAAAGGATTCTTTGTTTAAGTTTCATAATAAAGTAAAGGAAATCGGCCTGCTCTTCTTTTTAATGTACTAGTTATGACACCTAATTAAAATTACACCAACATGGTATTCTCATTCCAATAAATGGAGAGTATTGTAGAATAGATGACGAGATCGAAAGCACGGAATTGTAGAACTAAGGAGGAGATCAAAAGCATAAAATGAAAAGAATGTTGCTGGAGAAGGAACTATTCCCACGTCAGGTATTCAAATATTTATTTTAGCAAGTGAGTGAGTGTTTGGTACTTTTATTATATGAATATCTTGTAGAATGTTTAATTATAGAACTTCTATTGTTGATCTTCTTTTTCAGTCTGTTCGTTGTAGAATGAATGAGGAGATCAAAATCACATAATTATAGAAGTAGGGAGGAGATCAAAAGCACAAAATGAAGAAAATGTTGATGGAGAATGAACTATTCACGTATCAAGTACTTATATTATAAATTACAATAATTAATAATTTAAAAATATTTAAAAAACATATGAAAAAAATGCAATAAAAATAATTCGTACTCTTTGAAAATAAAAAACCGTCACATAAATTAATGTAGGGAGTAGTAAAGTTCACATTTCTTTCTAAAGTATTCATGACATGTATGTCAAGCCCTAGTACAAGTTCCTAAGGCATACCCCTCTTTATTCCCGAAGCTCCACGGGCTAGTAAAAATTCACTTTGTATCGAATTATACCATTACCATATGCTTTACCTCTTATTTATATTTTTGTCAATTCTTTTGAGTTTTATTCTTGTAAACAAACTATCCATACAAATTACTTAACACGTTAACTATAACACTACACGGGTTGTTATTCACCGTGGAAGTATCTAAATTTTGAAATAATTAATTCTACATTTCATATTTTACCCTGAAAAACTTTTATAACCCTACAAATGGTATGATATGTTTTAGGTCACTAGTTCTAACTGTTTAGAATCACTAATGTTTGACATCTTAAGACCACACGTTTCAATACTCCCTCTGATCCAGTTCATATAAGTGTCCACTTATTAGTTTTAATAAAGAATTTATTAATATTCTCCATATATTCTTTAATTATTATTTTAATGTAATTATGTAAACTAAATATTCTCATACAATTAGCTTTGTAATTGTAAACACCTATATATATTGCATTAATGAGAAGTCTCCAGACAAGAGAGAATTACACAATTCTACATGGTATCAGAAGTCAAACCCTAATCTCACTTCTACCCTAAAAGAAACTGGCGAACCGGCGCCCCCCCCCCCCTTTTCGCAATGCCGAATAGTCATTTTTCATGGCTTCTCCCGAATGTTCCTCCTCCACCCACGACATCACACATCCTCCTCCTCCATCATCTTCTCCTAATACATTTCATCCTGCCTTTGCCGTAACAAATATCAAGAACGTTATCCCTTTAGTTCTTGATCAAGAGGATAGACAATACTCATCGTGGGTTGAACTATTTCAAATACATGCTTATACATACAACGTCTTTGATCACATCGATGCCACCACGCCTCGTCCACCCGATGTCGACAACCCGACGTGGAAGCAGCTAGATGCAATCGTTAAACAATAGATATATGGCACCATATCCAAGGATTTACTTCATACTATTATGAAGACATGTTCTTCGACTCACGAATTATGGACAAGGCTAGAGGAAATCTTTCAAGACATCAAATACACACGTGCCGTGTATCTGGAGAGCAATTTAATAACACATGTCTTGATAATTTTGCTAATATGTCCACCTATTGTAAACAATTGAAATTAGTTGCAAACCAATTATCTAATGTTGGCAATCCGATTTCAGAAACAAAGATGGTTCTGCAACTAATTAATGGTTTGCCAAAAGGGAGTACGATACACTTGCGACAATGATCCTCTCCCTAGTTTCAACAAGGCCCGTTCAAAATTACTATTGGAAGAGACTATATGTGCCAAACAAGACAAACATAATCAGAAGGCATTAGTAGTTGATGCACCGCTGCACCTGCCAGACTACTGCAACACGCGGACCACCAAAATCAGCACAGGGGTCGAAGCGATGGCAGGGACCGAGGCCGCAGCAACAGGAATAGCGGCATAGGACGAGGTCGTGGAGGTTGGTCCAATTCCGGTGGACAGCCATGGCAGGCCCAGTCCCCATATCCGTGGGCCAGCCCCATGCTGTGTCCAGCCCCGGAAAATTGGGCTTCCCCTTGACCTTACCCAACCGCACCAGCCCAACACACGAGTTTGACACCGAGCATACTGAGCCCTCCTCCAGGCCCACACCACACGGTTCAACACACCACACGGTTCAACAACACCAGGCCCACTTCTCTAAGACCCAATAGCAACATCAGGCATATAGTCTTATGACTCTTACCGAACTGAGTCAGGCCTACAACACTATGAATCTCCAACAGCCCAATGATGCTTGGTACTCACTCGTGACTCAGGTAATCTCCCTCAACTATTTAATTTGAACAATCCTAAATTTATTTTAGTCGGAAATGGAAATCGCATTCCAATCTAAGGCTATGGCACCACTCAAACACAACCACATCACCCTCTCTTTACCCTAAAAATGTCCCATATGCTCCTAACATCATTAAAAACTTAATCTCTGTTAGGAAATTTGCTAGTGACAATTCCATATCTATTAAGTTTGACCCTTTTGGTTTTTCTGTGAAGGACCTACGTACGGGGACAACTCTTACGAGATGCAACAGTGTGGGGGACCTATATCCTTTCTCATCCAATTCCGCTGCAAGTGTCAATCCATCAACCTCTCTAGCTGCAATCTCTCCATCCATTTGTCACAGTAGACTCGGGCACCCGGGAGCACCAATTTTTAATTTTTTTAAAAGTCAGAATTTTATTCAATATAATAAAGGGAAATTTACCCACGCCTACTACTCTTATCCTTTAGGAAAGCATGTAGACTTCCTTTTCAATCTTCATTGAGTGTAACTTTTTCTCCTTTTGATATTATTCATGTGGATTTATGGACATCTCTCATTACTAGCAAACTGGGGCACAAATATTATTTGGTGTTTTTGAATGATTTCTCTCATTTTCTTTGGGTTTATCAACTAAAATATAAGTCCCAAGTTTACTCATTTTTTCTTGAATTTCAAACATATGTTAAATTCCAATTTGAGAAGACCATCAAAACGTTTCAATGTGATAATGGCCGTGAGTTTGACAATTTCCCCTTTCATAAATTTTGTGCGGACAACGGCATGGTGTTTCGCTTTTCTTGCCCCCATACCTCACCTCAAAATGGAAAAACCAAAAGAATCTTACACACTATCAACAATAAAATCCGCACAATGCTCTTTCATGCTTCCATCCCCCCTTCCTTTTAGGTCTACTCATTGCACATGGCAGCTTACCTTTTTAACATATTACCAACGCGAACTCTTCAAAATAAAACTCCAACCGAAATTCTCTTTTGTTGGCTCCCTTCTTATGGTTACCTTCGAATTTTTGGTTGTCTATGCTACCTGAATCTCGCCTCTACGACCCCTCACAAATTAGCACCTAGGACTACTACTTGCATTTTCTTAAGTTTCCCGTTAAATCATAGGGGATACGTATGCTATGATTTGTCCACAAATAAAATCCTAGTCTCTCGCCATGTCACATTCGAGGAGAACATTTTCCCATTTGTAAACGTTCGAAAATTTCAAGCCACTGACTACGGCTTCCTTGATGATTTGGACACTTCCCCTCTCATTCGAAATGTAATACATAGAGCTAATAGTCCGGCTCAATGCTCATCGCACCTGCCAGCTTTCCCGTTGACCACCCCGTTCCCCCGTCGACCACCCCACTTCCCACTACCCCCGTCACCCACCCACAACCCCCTGAACTCGTTGCCTAACATATTGCCCCTGTCGAACACCCCCTACCCCTATTACTGCTCCACTTTCCCCGTCACTGCCCCACAACCCATTTCCCCAATTACTACCCCACCACCCACTGCCCCCGGTCCCTTTTCCTACACACCGCATGAAAACGCGTGCCCAACACAGAATTTTCAAATCAAAAGTCCACTTTAACCTATCCACTCAAACTATCTCACATCTACCTAAAAACCCAAAATTGTCCTAGCTTGACCCAAATTGGAATGCGGCCATGCGTGAGGAATTTGATGCGCTCACAACACAACATATTTGGGATCTTTTCGCGAAACCAGAGGGGGTGAATGTGATTCGGTGTATGTGGCTATATTGTTATAAATTCAGAGATAGTGGTGAGTTTGAACGCCATAAGGCAAGACTTATGGCAAATGGCACGGGGCAACAAGAGAGAGTTAATTGTGGTGAGACCTTCAGTCCAGTGATTAAACCTACCACCATTCGTATTGTTTTGAGCACTGCTATGCGGAAGAACTGGCCGATTCATCAACTTGATATGAAAAATATGTTCTTAGATGGGGATTAGAAAGAAACTGTCTATATGGATCAACCACCTGGCTTTGTGCATCCCTCGGCTCCTCAGCATGTATGTCGTCTTCAAAAGTCACTTTATGGCTTGAAACAAGCCCTCTGGACTTGGTATAAGCGATTTGCCACCTACATCATGCATATCGAGTTCGTGTGTAACAAAAGTGATAATTCATTTTTTATTTTTCATTGAGGTAATGACCTACATACATTTTGCTCTATGTGGATGACATTGTCCTGACTGCCTCCTCTGATGTGCTGAAAAATGAGATCATTCATTGCTCAAATCAGAATTTTTCATGACGGACTTGGGTAAGTTGAGTTATTTCTTGGGGATTTTCGTGACCATATCCTAGAATGCAATGTTCCTGTGTCAACGTAAGTATGCCGAAGAGATTGTTTACACGGCTAAAATGGAAAACTACAAGATCATGCCTACTCCAGTCGACTCGAAGTCAAAGCTCAGCGCCAATGATGGGACCCGGTGCGTGATCCTTCTCTTTATAGGAGTCTCGCTGCTGCACTGCAATATCTTACCTTCACTAGGCCCGATATTGCCTATGTTGTTCAACATGTGTGCTTGTTCATGCATGCTCCCAGGGAGCCTCACTTTACCGCTCTTAAACGTATCATTCGATACGTTAAGAGTACCCGTAACTATGGATTACATATTTATCCATCTGCACCAACCAGGCTGATATCATACACGGACGCCGATTGGGGCGGTTATCCCGACACACGTCGATCTACTTTCGGCTATTGTGTATTTTTGGGTGATAACCTCATTTCGTGGTATGTAAAACAACAAGCCACGCTTTTCCGTTCGAGTGCAGAAGCAGAATATAGAGGTGTTGTGAACGTTGTTGCCGAAACTTGTTGGCTCAGAAACCTCCTTCTAGTTCTTCATTGTCCCTTACGTAAGGCATCTATTATCTACTGTGATAATGTATCTGCTGTCTACTTGTCTCATAACCCGGTTCAACATCAGCGAACCAAACATATTGAAATGGATATTCATTTTGTTCGTGAGAAAGTTGTCATGGGTCATGTTCGGGTGTTACATGTTCAATAAAGTAAAACAATTCATATTTGGACATTAGACCCCTAATCCATTTTAAATTATAAAATCCATTACCTAAAACAACTTTTCGATACTCCTAAATTTTTGTTCAAATTAATATTTTTCATTATTTAATAATAGTAGGGATATAGTAGCTCATTTAGTTGGTTACCTGAACTTTCACCTTGTTGGTGAGGGTTTGAATCCCCACATTGTAATCTCCTCCCCATTTTTCTTTTCCCTACTTCCTATGTAATAAAAAAAATTAATAATAAAATAAAAATATTCAACATATTATTTCAACTATAAGAAAGTGAAAGTAGAAAATATTATTTTGATAATCGAAAAATTTATATATTTGGGAAAACTATTAACAATCCGTTAAAAACCTATAGTTAAGTAGTGTGCTTAGTTCTACTACCATTCAACTATATCATTTTATTGTCTGCTTTAGAAACAATTTTACAATATTCTGATTTTTTATTCGAATTTATATATTTCACATTTTGAAAATAAAATTGAAATATTTAAATGGGTTTTATAATTTAAAAATGGGTTAAGGGGTCTTATGTCCAAAAATAGATTATTTTACTTTTTTTGAAAATATAGGCATAGTTTAATTACTTTTTGTCCAAAAAAATTCGAAAGCTACTTTAGTGGGACTTTTATACTAGTTCAATGTCCATTTGAGAAATTGACTCTAAATCCAACATTGATTGTCCTTTCATTTTGTGAAGCCTAGAGAGCCTTGAATCAGTAAAATCTACGAATTTATTCAAGAATTATACTCTCTGTTTTCCAATCCACCATTCAAGAATCAATATCAATAAACCTATTAAATTGTTTTCCCCTTAATTTTTGTATACAGGCACCATTACATAAATTGGAACACAAGTAAGCAACTGCAAATCACATAGATGGGACACTATAAGCACTTTACTCATAAACCATAGTCCTATCACCTAAAAATCATAAACTAATAGTCCGCTGAGGCTGAGCACATATAGTGGTTCTTTATGCATGAGTGCTAAAACGTGACGAAGTGCCTGCCTAATCAACTGCTTCCATCGCACTTATAATAGATTGATCTAATGGTAGTTTTTGGATGTTCTTTTTATAAAATTTCCAGAAAAGTCATGCTTAATAAACTAGGGAAGAAAACTATATAACAATAATCATATGTAACAATATTTCAATAAATCGGTCAATTTCTTTGAAACCGAGGTTTATGTTATATTAAAATGTGTTTATATTGTTGGAAATTTGCCTTTGGCGGGAGTTGCGACCGACCAACTTTAACGGCTTAAACACTAGTGTTACGCATGTTGGAGAATCCGGTTCTTCACACGTGCATGATCTACTAAGTAAGTAGATAACCGTAGGGCCAAGAATCGTCAAATTTCATTGAGAAATGAAAGAGATATTGGTCCAAGAAGTGAGGTGTTTGAAGCATGGAAAAGTGTGGTATGGGATCAATTCTCCCTCATCGGTGGAGGAAGAAAGAATTGTTTTGTTTATAAGTCTCAAAGTTGGCTTGGGGTTTGGGACCCCAAGGGTATCTCATGTGTTTAAAGGAAAGAGGACCTAGATGTGCTTCGGTTTGAGGAAAGCCTACACGCGCGCCGCCGCCCGCCCGTCCGGTCCGGGTACCGGGTTCACGGGCCTGTGGGCCTGAAGTTTCATATGTACAGTTTGGTCCCTGAAGTTTCAATAAAGTCAGAATTGGGCAGAGATCAGAAACGTCCAACAGCACTCAATTCAGCCATTTATTTTGGCTGAATTACTCTTACTAAATGGCACTTATGGAGGCAGTTCATTCATCAGCCTCTCCTTCAACTATATAAAGGACCCCTTGTCACCATTGTTGAGGTACAACTTCCAGCATCATTTCATTACTCAAAATTCTTCACGGTAACACTTGAGTTTCCTTTGCTCAATTGTTCATTTGCTGTTTTATCTTGGGAGACAATTGTCCAGGACGTATAAAGGATACATACTGGGCAATATTATCTTAAATAAAGACAGAGTGCAAACACTCGACTCAGCATACACAAAAACAATTCCAATTTCTTGTTCAAGATTATTGTAATTTCAATTTGTTGTTGAATTGTAATTTCAGTTCTTGCATTACTTAGCAATTATTTGTAATTTCCTTTTCCTGCACCTTTGTAACCAACAAGTTTAAGACAATATTAGCTTACTGTAACTACTGCAACATGGCTGGAAACATGAATGATATTGATGTTACTGATGCTGCCTCTCAAGGCAACAATGTTGCCTTCCACGCTACCGCCGCTACTGCCGCTACTGGCCAAGGCAGTAACTATGCTGCCTTCACTGCTGCTGCCGCTACTGTTCAAGGCAGCAACTCCGCTGCCTTCCCGACTGCTGCTACTAAACCTTTTGCCTCCCACCACCATGATCGCCCTGAAAAATTCATGGGATCAGAATTTAAGAGATGGCAGCAAAAGATGTTGTTCTACTTAACTGTTATAGGCATGGCCCGGTTCCTAACTGAAGATCCTCCACGAGCTGGAGATGAAATGGACTCTTCTCCTGCTGAAACGGGTGAATGGGGCCTTGGTATCCATGTCGTTAACGGCATAAAGATGGTTCTTGATGCGTGAATCATAGCGATTTCATGTGTAAGAATTACATACTCAACTGCTTGGCAGACCCTCTCTACACGGTCTATTGCACCATTGGCACTGCCAAAGAGCTGTGGGAAAAATTGCAAAAGAAGTACAACGCACAAGATGCGGGTACTAAGAAGTTTATCGTTGGGAAATTTCTAAAATTCCAAATGGTGGATAGTAAGACATGATGTCCTAAGTCCAGGAATTCCAAATGATTTTACATCACCTGGATTTGGAAGGAATGAAACCAAATGAGCAATTTTTGGTTGCATCGCTAATTGAAAAGTTACCTCCTTCGTGGAATGAGTTTATGAGTTACTTAAAACTCAAGACAAAGGAGATGACCTTTGAAGAGCTTATTATCAAACTCCAAATCCAGGAAAATAATAAGAAGACCTTGCCAAGGGGTAGACAACCTGCTGAGGCAAAGGCAAATCTGGCTGAGGCAAAAGGAAACTCAAGCAAGAAGCGGAAGTTCCAGAAAGATGGCAAGGCCCCCGCAGCGGAGATGTTCAGAGGTAAGCTTGTCACACCTTTGTGGGAAACCTGGTCATAGGATCAAGGAATGCCGCAGCTCAAGACTGAGCAACAACAAAAAGCCAAGTCTAAAGGCAAGGCGCATGCTAACGTCGTCAAGGACACGCTCTTGGATGACATGATTGAGGAATTCTCGGCAGTGGTGCTAGAAGCCAACCTGGTTGAGAATCTGATGCAGTGGTGGATGGACACAAGTGCTACCAGACACATCTGTTCCAACAGAGATGCCTTCTCCACGTACATACCGGTCACCTACAAGAAGTTGTTCATGGGCAACAACGTTTCCTCTGACGTGATGGGGGTAGGAAAAGTGGTCCTGAAGATAACTTCCAGTAAGGAGCTCACTCTGAAGGAAGTGATGCACGTCCCAGAGATTAGAAGAAATTTAATTTCTGGACCTTTATTGGTTAATGCTGGTTTTAGGCTAGTGTTTGAATCCAATAAGTTTGTACTCACTAAGAATGGCACATTTGTGGGGAGAGGCTTCGTCTGTGAAGGCCTCTTCAAAGTGAATGTCATGTCTGTAATGCGTCCAAGTAATAAAGTTGAACCTTCTTCTTATTTGCTTGAGTCTTCTAATTTATGGCATCATAAATTAAGACACGTTAACTACAAGTCTATCCAAAGGCTGGTAAAGATGGAGTTGTTGCCGTCTATCGACATAAACCCTCAACATAAGTGTGAGGTGTGCGTAGAGGCAAAACTAACCAAGCTTCATTTTCGATCTGTCGAAAGGAATATTGCTCCTCTAGAACTTATTCACACAGATATACGTGATTTGAAGTTCGCACAAACTAGAGGGGGAACAAGTACTTTGTGACATTCATTGATGATAGCACAAGGTATTGTTACCTTTACTTGTTGAAAAGTAAGGATGAAGCCTTTGAAGCGTTCGACGCATAAGTTGAAAACCAACTAAGCCTACGGATTAAATCCACTCGTAGCGAGAGAGGGGGAGAATACATAGCGCCATTTGAGGAATACTGTGCCCAAGAAGGCATTGTTCATCAAACGACGGCTCCATACTCACCTCAATCGAACGGTGTGGCGGAACGTAAGAACCGCACATTGAAGGAAATGATGAATGACTTGCTTATCAATTCCGGTCTTCCCCAAAACATGTGTGGAGAAGCCGTCCTTACCGCTAATATGATTCTTAATAGAGTCTCACATAAGGGTAAGGACAAAACTCCATATAAATCATGGAAGGGAAAGAAACCCACCTACAAATATTTTAAGGTGTGGGGTTGTTTGGCAAAGGTTGAAGTACCCAAGCCAAAGCAGGTCAAGATTGGGCCTAAGATTGTAGATTGTATATTCATCGGATATGCAAATAACAGTAGTGCTTATCTCTTCTTAGTGCATAAGTCAGATATTCCAGATATCCACCAGGGTACAATCATGGAATCAAGGAATGCTCAATTCTTTGAAGGTACCTTTCCTTGAAAGGAAAAAGACATAACCTCTCGCAAACGAAGTTATGCACAAAGCTCTCAAGAACCGGGAGTCGTTGACGGCCCGGATCTAGATGATTCAGATCTAGTGGATCTCGAGGTGGTTGAACATCCGGAATCTAGTGTTCCAGATTCTCAGAACTTGGAGACTCCAGAGATTGATCTAAGGCGAAGTAAAAGGCCCAGGAAGGATAAATCCTTCGGTCCTGACTTTGTAGATTATATGGTTAATGATGAACCAAGGAAAATTGCTAAGGCGTTGTCAACTCCAGAAGCACCGCTCTGGAAAGAAGCTATTGAGAGTGAAATAGGCTCCATTCTGCATAACCATACTTGGGAGTTAGTTGATCTTCCTCCGGGAAATAAATTGTTGGGTTGTAAATGGATACTCAAATGGAAATACAAAGCAGATGGGTCTATAGACAAGTACAAGGCCAGGTTGGTAGTCAAGGGCTATCGGCAGACAGAAGGCTTTGACTACTTTGACACATACTCCCCGGTATCCCGGATGACATCCATACGGGTATTCATTGCGATCACAGCTTTGCATGACCTTGAGATACATCAAATGGATGTCAAGACAGCCTTTCTAAACGGTGATTTGGAAGAAGAAATTTATAATGACCAACCCGAGGGGTATGTGGTACAAGGGCAAGATAAGAAAGTCTGTCGGCTTGTCAAATCTCTGTACAGGCTGAAACAAGCCCCGAAGCAATGGCACGAAAAATTTGATAGTACTCTACTATCGAAGGGTTTCGCCATTAATGAGTATGATAAATGTGTCTACACGAAAGGTAACTCTGACTTATTTGTTATTATTTGCCATATGTACAGTTTGATCCCTGAAGTTTCATATGTACAGTTTGGACCAGAATTCTTTAAGATGTAAAGTTTGGTCCCTGAAGTTTCAAGAAAGTCAGAATTGGACAGAGATCAGAAACGTCCAACAACACTCAATTCAGCCATTTATTTTGGCTGAATTACTCTTACTAAATGGTCAATCCGTTGCACATCTTCACCATTTATTTTGGAGGAATTACTACCTCCATAATTGTCATTACTTTGCCAGTAATGGCACTTATGGAGGCAGTTCATCAGCCTCTCCTTCAACTATATAAAGGACCCCTTGTCACCATTGTTGAGGTACACGAAAATACATAAACAGAAATAGATTTCAGTCTTCCTACAACTTCCAGCATCATTTCATTATTCAAAATTCTTCACGGTAACACTTGAGTTTCCTTTGCTCAATTGTTCATTTGCTGTTTTATCTTGGGAGACAATTGTCCAGGACGTATAAAGGATACATATAGGGCAATATTGTCTTAAAGACAGAGTGCAAACACTCGACTCGGCATACACAAAAACAGTTCCAGTTTCTTGTTCAAGATTATTGTAATTTCAGTTTGTTATTGAATTGTAATTTCAGTTCTTGCATTACTTAGCAGTTATTTGTAATTTCCGTTTCCTGCACCTTTGAAACCAACATATATTACAACATTTCACCATAGAATGTCAAAAAATATCAAGACCGATAACATCTTTATAAAAAAGTTTGACAGTAGGTTTTGAAGAAATCAAGAAGGGGCTGAATAATGTGGTTGGTTCCTACGTCCTAATTATAATCACTTAACGTGATGAACATTGGAAAGGGAATTGACTGTGATACGTCCTTGTTATGATGCATTCACTTAAATGTCATGACAACGATTTCTGAAGACAGTACAGAATTTGAATAATTCCCGACCTCCAAAGATCACGTCTTCTATATATGTTTCTCTTGTTATTTCATATATGCTCAAAACAAAAGTACAAGAAGATAGCATAGTCTTTTAGGAATCGTTTGTTACATGAACTAAGTTATTCCGGGTTTATAATATAATCACTGAACTCAAGTGGGATAAAATAATATCAAGCTTGAAGGTATAAGATAGATATCCAAAACTAAGTTTGAGAAAATTTTATACCTTGTTTATTGAAGGTATAAATTAATCCTGGGATAAATTTTACTTTTAAACAAATAAGATATAAAATTTATCACAAATTTAATCCCGGAATATCCCACCTTATCCCGCGTACCAAACAACTCCTAGAATTATATCTCCTTTGCAAATTAAATCATCTTCTAGATAGATACTTAGACAATAATCATACTCACAAGGATGAATATTAAGTTATGTGCATTTTTTAGCATCTCTATTTAAGTTATATATGGCTTTTAAATTATTCAAAATCAGGTAATTTGCCCGCGCTTTGCGCGGTAATAATTGACCTTGTTAAACTTATGAATGATCCTTTTAACATTCGAATATTTAAAAAATGGAAAGCTAAGTTCTTGTGAAAAGTTTTATTCCTTAAATCCAACTTTATTAGGTTTCATGCTTTAATCCATTAATTATGGATCTTAATATTATATTTCTCTCTAGTTTTTTTTCACTAATACAATCTAATGTGTTTCCTTTGCACACCCATAAGTACAATTTTTGTAAGCATTTAAACCTAATAAAAGAACTGTGCATATCTACTCTTGGATAATCTAAGTTGACTTTATGCTTTATTCATTTCTCATTGCAAAATTTATATACAAAAAAAAAAATTTATATGATCTAAAGAAATGTTCAACGGAAAAACTTTCAGCACTTGTATCCCCGCCAACTATATCATATATTCGGGAAAATGGGCATTAGAAATGTGCCAGGAAAGAAAAGTCTTTGATGGCTTCAGCGGCAAAATTTCAAGCACCTTTCGTCCCTGCCCCAACTATATCATATATTCCGACAATCACGATAAACGGGCTTTAGAAATGTGCCAAAAAAAAAGTCTTTAATGGCTCTATATATATAAATGAACTTATACACAAATATAAGAATTAAAAATCAATGTAAACATCACAATTACATAACGAAAAGTTCAGATTTTTATTTCTCTTAAACTCTCCTTTTTCTTCTCTTAATTTGCCTTTATAACAAATTCTGAATAAATCTGCATAATACACTATCTCGTATAAATACACACATTTATGCAGTTTACATCCGGACCATCTCCGTCTGACCTTCTTCTATAGTTGACGTCCTTTTTAGCGCCCAAATTTCAGGCTGAAATCTCTACCTTTGGAACCTGAAAAGCAACCAATTATATGTTGGGATACAATTGTTGCAGGGAACGGGAAGTAAGTAACTATTACAATAGTAAGAAAGGATAAACTAAATATTACAATAAACTGAAAATTAAGAACTTGACAAATTGCTTGTGTGATTTGCTGAGTCGAGTGATGGCACTCTGTCTTTAAGACAAGATTGCCCCTTATATCTCCTTTTACTGTGTTGGGAAATAGTCTCCCAAGATACAACAACAACTTAACAAATGAGCAAAGAAACTCAAGTGTTACTCTTGAAGAACTTTGAGTATAGTAACTTTGCTAGAGAGGAAGAAGATGAATTCAGAAAATCTGGAGTATTTTCTAAGTGTTGAGTAGTGTTCAATTGAGCCAAATGCCTCAATTTATAGTGTAAGGAGAAGACCTCTCAACTAGCCAACTAATGGCCTTCAATATCCATGTAATGGCACTTGATTGAGGGGTAACATTCAGCCAAATAATAGTTGAATTCATGTGCCAAGTAATGGAGAATCAATGCTCCAAAAGCAGCCTAAAGGTCAGATCTTTCCAACTTCCCGTCGCAGCATTCTGCCTCCGAAACGTCGTGGCTCTGTGAATTAGCGTCGCGGCTCTGTGAATTAGCGTCGCGGCTCCAGTGACTGGCCAACCAATTAGCGTCGCGGCGCTGCCTGGGAGGCGCCGCGGCTCCGACAGTGTGGCGACGCGGCCCTTCACGGCTCCGCGGCGATTTCCGACTCGTTTCATCTTACACTTCTTCCTTCGTTTACCAACGTGGAATACTTTGTCATTTGGCTAATAACCGTCCATAATTGTATGTCTCAAACATATTACATACGTACCAATATCTCTTTCACTAATGAAATTTGCGATACTTGGCACTACGTGTGCACGTGTGTGGAAACGACGTTTCCGACGTGCGGGCTCCAATTGTTCGAGTCATAAATTAATGGGATATACTTAATTTCACTTTTAGTAAATTTTCAACAGTATATGTTAGATATACTTGGTTGGGAACTTATCAATTTCCAGCATGGAGCCCAAATAAGACGTTGGGAACTTATCAATTTCCAATAGCTCAAAAAACTTCATTACATAACAACATTGACAGCATATTATAAGCTGCTCTTGGACAGGTTGGATCTATGCTCTATCTATTTCTCCTTGCAAGATCTATATAAAATAAGGGGAAATAGATTGTATGATCTAAAGATCTGTTTAGATGCAAAACTTTCAGCACCTTTGAAGTTATCGTATGTAACATATATTAGCTTCTCAATTTGTTCAATTTATGATCACGAAAATATGGTATTCTTATTAACATAGGACATACCTTAACTCCTAATTCTAATCACATCGAAACTTCTGTTATTAATCCGTACAATCTGATTAAGATATTACCCAAATCTATATAAATATATAAATCAGGGACATAGGTCGCTTATATGGCACTCTCTAAAGCCAAGAAATAATATACTTATCCAAATCATAATTAGAAACACATGGTCAAAGCACATACCTCGAGCCAGATAATCAGATCACCGAAGTAGTCTCACCCTCCTATGGCCTGTAGTTTCCCCTTTGCCTTCCGCCGCGGGTACTTCTTTCGCCTGGGAGCTTGGGAGTCCAGTTACGGGTATCCTCTGATCGTCTTTTCGCCGGTGTTGTGCTCCTACCAGTATGGTTCTAATCATAAATTATCAAAGTATATTAATCTGTGTTCTTATAATACTCTTAGTTAATATAAGATTAATCTTATAATTTGTTCTTCGGATGATATTCAATTATTCTTGTGATGTTCTTCTGCGATATCGGATTATAGACTAAAGGGTGCTTTAGCTAAACATTGAGAGTGTTGTTAAGAAATTTTTTGTATTCAGAATTTTCGACCTCCCTTTCCCTTTTACAAGAGGCTCCTTATATAGATAACCTCGTCTGATCACTATTCAGAACTTTTTTCAAAAGTAAACAGTACTTTTTCAAAAGTCGTAAAGTAAACAGTACTCAAATAGTTCTAAACAGTATTCAAATAGTCCTAGACAAACTACTTTTCCAAAAAGTCATAAAGGCTACAGTGTCTACAGTGCCTTGTCTGCTACTTTCCGCAAAGTTGCTTTGTCTTCTTCTCTTCTGCTTTTCAAAAAGTCGTAAAGGCAACAGTTCCTTGTCTTCTCCTTTTTGTAAAGCCATTTTGTCCGTATTTGGTTAATCTTTCAGCTGTCCATTCTGCTTTCGGCTTTATCCGGCGCTTATGTTCAGCTGTCATAATCTGGCATGACTTTCGTGGGAAATGTCATTTTCTTGTCGGGCTGCTGTCCTGTTTAACACTTTCCAGCTGTCCGGTTGATTTTTAATCAATTGTGACACAATAATCATTTTGGGCCGTGAGGCCATAATCTGTTTTTGGGCACTAAGGCCTCTTTTGTTTGGGCTTTCTGTAGTTTAAACTACATTGGGCCATATTCGTTTGGGTCTGTTATGACCTCTTTTCTGCGTTAACAGTAGTTAATCATTTTTTGGGTCGTGAGACCATAATCTTTGGGTCATAAGGCCATAATATTTTTGGGCTTTACCGTAGTATGAAACACTACGTTTGGGCCATAATCTGTTGGGTCATTATGGACCTCTTTTCCTGGATTACCAGTATTATAATCTTTTGGGCTTTACCATAGTATAAGACACTATGCTGGGCCATAATCTTTTGGATCACTGTGGATCTCTTTTCCTGGGTTACCAGTGTGATAATCATTTGGGCTGTAAAGCCATAATCATTGGGCCGTTAAGCCATAATCTTTTTAGGCCATAAGGCCTTTTTCGCCAGGGTTTACATTGTACCTGCAAAAATAATCAAAATTCCCTCCTTATTCAAAAGGATCAGGATTGTAATCAAAATGTATTTTGATTTCTTTCTCCTTCATATTAATCATCTAATAATGTGATGAGTAGTCTTTGAGTAGCCAATCAACAACTCGTATACTAGTTTCCTTTCCATTTATTAGATATTTAATATATTCAATAGTCCGGTAGATGCTAATCATTTTATTCACTATTACTTGTCTGACGATTATGTTGCCTTGATTATCTAGTAGTTCAGATGGCTTCATTTCGTCGTAATAGAGTAATTCTTTCCAGGCTAGCTTTAGTTTTTCACAAAGGATATTCCGTTCAATGACATATTGCAACCTGTCCCTGTTCAGTTCTCTGATTTGGTTGAATGAAGGATAGGTTTTCATACTGATCTTTTGCTGCTGCTAATCTTGAGATGTTTCCTTAGCTTGCTGTTGCATAAAACATCATGGTTAATCATAAACATTAATAATATAATCTTGAGATATTTCCACAACTTGCTGCTGCATAAAATATCATAGTTAATTAGATATTCTTTGTTAGTCTTCTTGGCTATAATCTCTTGCATAGCCTTGGCTATGTATTCTGCAAAGTCTTTGTTGTTAATTGACATTAGATCTGCTAAGAAAATCAGCTAAAACATTTTTAGTTCCAGATATATTCTTAACAATAAAATCATAACAACAAAAGAATGATTGCCATTTTCTCCTTTTATTCAGTTCAGGTAATGGATCTATTCTGTTTGTGATAAACGCCTTCACCTGAGTATTATCAGTTCTAACAATAAACTTTACTGGTAGTAAATGGTAATGAAATCTTTTAATTCCAAATTTTACTGCCAATAATTCTTTTTCATTTATGTGATAATTCTTTTCATTTGGTTTCCATGTTCCTCCTCCGTATCCACAAATTAACATCTTTTCCTTATCAACATCTTCTTTATCATATGCTATTAGATTTGCTCCCCATCCTATGTCACTAGCATCGTAAAGAGTTCTAATTGGTCTTGATCGGTGGGTACTCTGTGTTTTGGTAACGATTTTACCTTATCTTTAATCTTGTTAATCGCTTGGGTGTGCTCTTCTTTCCATTCAAAGGTCACATCCTTTTTAATCAAATCCTGCAGTGGCTTTCTCAAATATGGTAGATCTTTTATATGATCACGTTGCATAATTGATCACTCCAAGAAAGCTATTTGTACTTCTTTTTTGTTTTCTAATCTTTCTTTAAAATCTTTAATCTTTGTTACCACATGTTCCTGTAATTGTATTCCTTCGCTATCCACAATGTAGCCTAGGAATTCAATAGTATTCTTGAATATCTCTGATTTCTTTTCTGATAAAAGTATTCCATGTTGGTTAATCGTTTCAATGAATTGCTCTATATGTTTGATATGGTCTTCTAATTTCATTCTTTAACGTAAACTAATATATCATCAACATATATGATACAAAAGTCTGCAAGCTTTCTAAACACTTGATCCATTCTTCTTTGAAAGATTTGCGGTGCATTTTTTAATCCCATTGGTAATACATTCCATTCATAATGTCCTTGAGGGGCACTGAATGCTGTTAATGGTTTTGATTCATTAGTCAATTTAATCTGCCAAAATCCACTTTTACAGTCGAATTTGCTAAACCATTTTTTATTTCCTAATCTGTTAATGAGATTTCTTTTATAGGGTAGAAAGTATCCATCAAAAATAGTCTTTTTATTCAATTCTCGATAATCAATTACTAATCTGGCTTTTCCTCGCTTTAGCTCATTATGTTTCCTTACTAAAAAGGCTGGGCTACTATGAGGACTCTTACTTTCTCTTATTACCTTCATATCTAATAGTTCCTTAATCTGTATTTCGAATTCTTTTTGATCCGTTGGGCTATATCTTATGGGTTTTGTTCTGACTAATTCACTTGAGTCTATTAATTTTATTTCTCCATATATTTTTTCTTTTTCCCAAAGTTGCATTGGGTTTTCTCCAAAGTTACTTTTTAACGTTCCTAAATACTTCTCTTTTAAAAGTTCTAAATTATTATTTCGTTCCATTTTAATCGTATATAATCTAATGGTGTTGACTGGTAATATTCTTTTCAGTATAATCCATTTATCACAGGGTGATTGTAGACAAAATGTATTCTTGTTAATCATTTGAGTTTTGAAATAATCTAGGAAGTTGTTTCCTAATAAAACTTGTTGTTTCATATTGTCTAGTTGGTATACGATTGGTATTCTGAAAATAGTCTTTCCTAATACAATTCTCATATTTTCTGCAATTATGTCTAATTCTCTAGCTCGCTCATTAAATCATGATACCTTAGCTCTATGGATTCTAGATCTTTTCCATCTATGTGATTCCAATACATCTTTTCTAGCTAAGCATATGTCTGCTCCACTATCAATGAATATTTTTTGCTTAATCATTTTATTAGGTTTATATTCTATATGGGCTTCTATATGTATAGCTACCATTTAGTCAGGTTCATCTAATCTTCTGTTGAGTTCTTCATCTTGTTCGTATTCCTGTACTTCCTGTTTAATCTCTTCATTTCTCATAGTTTCTTCAATTAATCTAGCTATTTCTATTTGTTCCCAATGTATTTTATTCATTTCTTCTCTTATCTTTGCTAATCTCTGGGTAATCTTTCTGTATCTATCATTATAGTACATACTTCCAGTCTCATTAATCGTAGAAGTTATAATTAGTTTGTGTACGGTATACTCTTCGCATTGTATCCAGTATTCTCTTTCTCTTATTAGTTCTCTTTTCCGTCTTTCTCGCGTATTCATTTTATTCAGAACTATCTTCACTGTCTGATTGTTGGTTGATATAACTTACTTTTTCTGCTTCTGATTCTTCATCTGTTTCACTAACATAAAAGTCTTCATAATCATACCAGTTATTATCATCTTCTTTAATCTGTTGTAAACTCATTATAAACTGTTCTGTATTTATGTATTTTACTCCTGTTTTCTTTAGCTTTGGGCACTTATTTGCATAGTGTCCTTTCTCATTGCAATTCCAACATTTACATTCTTTAACCTTTTCTTCTTTAGTCTTGGTTTTATCTGCTTCTATAGGGTTTACATTTCTTCTTCTTCTAAACTTTCTTTTATATCTGAATCTATTCCTTGTATCTTGGTTATTTCTGTATCTTCGAAACCTCTTTTTCTTATAAGGTTTATAATAAGATTTTTTCTTATACTTTTTATATTTATGCTTCTTGTCTCTACGGTCTCCGTCATATTTATCTCTGTACTTTTTATGCTTCTTATGTTTTCTATACTTCTTTTCTTTCCTATTATCATCGCATCCGAATATTAATCTTCTTTCTGTAAATCCACATACCTCTCTTAATCCTATTTTCTTATCTTTTTTAATCTTTTGCTGTAATTTATATTCTTCGCATTTTCTCATTAGATATGCTCTTAAGACGCGTATTCTTTCTCCTAGGGTGTTTTCCTTAGGTTCTAACTGTACGTATTCTTTTGATATCTCAACATTATATGGTATAGGTAAATGATCATAATATAGCTGTTGGTAAATTACTCCTTCTTCTGGTAAAAATCTAGCTTCGTAAAAGAATTTACTAAAGCTAATCGTGTATTCTGGTAATTTGTTAATCTTACAACATCTCATATTATTCAGGTTCATAATAATCTCTGTTTTCCTTTCGCCAATACATTTTCTCGGGCTACTAACCATTTTTCGCCTAAGAATTCTCTTTTTAACCAGTAAATCAAAAATCATTAACATTGATTTCCAATCCGTTGCATGGCTTAAAACTTCTCCTCTTAGCATTGATATGCTATTGATTCTATCCAATATGCTGCTTTTCCGATTAATGTCTTAGATATTAAATCATACATGTAATCTAGGTTTTCTGTCTGGGTACTATTCATTAATGCTATATACATTCCTAAATTCCAGTCTGTAATTCTTCTTCCTATTTCTTGTTCATCATAGACATTGTCTAATTCTAGAAAATATCCGTTATAATTTACTCCTTGGGTCATTGATCCTACAAATTCTTTAAATTCTGCTTGCTGTCCTATAGGTATATGATCTGGTAATCTTGTAGTCCTTCTATTTATGACTTCCAGATTAGGGTCTATTAAATCTTCTTCCGGATAATCATCTGCATCTTCATTAATTATATTTTCTGATTCAATTTCTGTTTCTATATGTCCATTATAATCATCCTCTATGTCACTATCTGGTTCTTCTTCTATTATTGCATTTACTCTTTTTCTGTGGTGTAAAGCTTCTAATATTTGGTTATTTTCTTTTATTATTTCTGTGTCTTCGGCATTTTCTTCTTCTATGAATTCTACTACTTGTAATTCTTGGCTGGGTTGTTCATTATTGTCTGTACTACTGCTACTCGAGTCAGTCTCATCACTTAATCTTATCTTTCGTACTTTTTTCTTTTTATTTTTTAATTCTGCTAATTGTTCTCTCAGGATTTGTATTTCTTCTCTGAGTTCTAATACTTCTTGTTTTACCTCTTTTAATTCTTCCTTTGTTTCTCTTAACTCCACTTTTGTTTCTTTTAGAAGAGTATTCGTATTCTTATGCTTTCTTTTATACTTTTTGTATTTATCATACCATTCTGCATTATCGCTTGATTTTAAATTTAAATTTTCTATTTTTAATTCACTAATATGTCGTTCTTGTTTATCCAATCTTAGATTTAGGTATTCATAAGTCGTTTTTTCTGTTTCCTTTACAGGCATCTTAACTTCTTTAAGTCTTTCTTCCTTTATAGGTTTTGATCTTATAGGCTCGTATTTATGTCTTTCTTTTTCTATGATCTCTTTACCGTGAGTTTTTAAAAACGTAATCGCACTTGGCTCCATTAGAATTTTCCTTCTTTATTCAGTTTTGTTATTCCGTCTAAGGTTTTTATTACTTCTTTTGGTAATCTAGGCTTTATTTTACTGATATCTACCATTATTGGTATTTTACTTCTTCTCCAAGCATCTATTGGTACTATCTCTGGTTTATGTGTAGTTGCTTTTGCTATAGTCGTTTCTTTGCTCGTACTTGCTTCTTCACTAGGTTCTTTTTGCTTACCTTTGCTTTTTTCTTCCAATAACATATTCAATTTTTCTAATATTAATTTAAACGTTGGTATTTCTGATACATTCCATAGGTTAGTTAATTCTTCTCTAATCATTTGTTGAGTTTTATTCTGATTATTTTTTACTTCATCCATTAGTAATAATATACTTTTCATTTTTTCTTTTAATACAATTTCTTCCCATAACGCGTTTATTTTTTCGTTATTACTCATAATCAGGATTGTTTATTCGTTTCTTCCATCCGTTACCTACGTCTATCCATATCTTACTAAACTTTTCGCATTGCTTTTCCAGCTGCTCTATATCTTTTTCTAATTTCATTTCTTTGGCGCTGTATTCTAGGTATTTTAGTTGGCTGAATATTTCTCCTGATAAGGCTGTCTTTAAAGTCTTTAACTTCTGTTTCTTCTTTATTATCTTTTACTGTATATTCATATTTTATTGATAAATCTGGTTTTACCTTGATCATTAATTTCTATTCCGTTATTGTTTATCTTATAGCTAATCATAGATAAAAAATCACTTCCTAATAATAATTCATTTAAGCTATCATATTCTATTACTCCAATATTAATCTTATATTCTAAGTCTTGGATCTTAAATCTTAAATTTATACTTTTAGTGATTATTATTTCTCTTTCATTTTCTGGGTAATTATAAGTCTGTGGTTCTATTATACTGCATTCGTTTTCATTAATCTTATTTATATGTATAAAACTTTTAATTGCTCCAGTATTTATTTCTGCTATTCCATCCATAGTAATCATATTTTTAAATATTATAACCTTGATTTTTAATCTATTACTATCTACGTTTATTAAGTCGATAGTCCTAGGTTCTATTCTGGGTAAACTATGTACTGATTCTCTAGTTATGCTTAATCTTGATCCATCTATTCTGGGAATTAATCTTCTTGACGGCGTCATTGTTCTGGTTTTAAAGTCCATGCATATTTCTTCTGGTATAGTAATCTTAGAGTTTTCTTTATGCTCTATCTGCTCAAGTATTTCTTTATACATTCTTGGTACTATTATGTTCATTTCATGTTGTTTATGATGGTTTCTGTTAAGGCGTATATCATTTTAGTCTCTATACTCATTACTTTGCTTCCTGGTGGCATTTCTATTCCATCTAATTTATAATATAATGTTAAAGCTAAATCTTTATGTTCGTCTTTCAGCGATACACTAAAGTCTGGTTGTATAGTAAATTTTAACTTCTGATATATTAAATTTCCTTTAATTACTGATATTAATGCATCTTGCAAATTTCCTAGTATTCTGTCATCTAATACATAAATCTGTATGGGTGTATCAATATTCTTTTGAAAGTATGCTTTTATCGTAAACTCTACTCCTCCAAAGTAAATATTTCTATATTTCTTTGCTTCTTTAGTCGATAGTTTGGCTAATTCTCTTTTTATTACTTCATCACTTATCAAATTAATCTTGGTTTTTCCATTTGTACTCGTTATATGCTGGTCTAATAAGTTGTAGAATAGGAGTAAAGATAATTGAAGAAAAAGGTCGCTTATATGGCACTTATATCTCTAAAGCCAAGAAATTCATTTATCTATTTCCTCAATTTTTTGAACTTTTTCCTAATTTTCGCATTTAATATGTGATGTATATTGAAAACCCAAAAGGCATCACTTTAAAGTAAGGGTGTCCAACAGGACGGGGCGGGGTGGGGCAGGGCGGAACGGGCTAGGCGAGACTCGGGTTCCGGCGGGCCGGCTAGGCAGGACGATGGGAGGTCCCGTCCCACATCCCACCGGAACGGGGTTAGGTTTAGGCGGGTCGGGCCGGGGTCGGGCCGGGACTCGGGTTTTTTTTTTTTTTTTTGCCACGTAATTTTAAAAAATAAAATATATAGTTATATACAAACACTCTAATAATTGAACAAGATAGTGTAATAAAAATATCCCAAATATGTTTTTGTGCCTCTTATATTATTTAATAGAAATATGACATAGTAATTCAATTTCAAAATTACAACTTTGTGGTGTTGTTCAAAAGTTGCAAATGACATAGTAAAATACTGAAATTGTAATTAAAAAAATTACATATTCAACCATACTCTTTCGAATTTCCTCACAATGTCTTGAGGATCTTCTATTGGAATTGGAATTTGTTTGTCAAATTCTTCAACGTCGCTTCCTGCTCCCTCGGACAAGATTTCGTTGTAGTTGTAGTCTTCTTCTTCATTGTTCTCCGGTTGGCCGCACCTCCTATGCTCCGCACGAATCCAGTCTCTAAATAGAACTGCAATCTCCAATGTGTCTCCTGCCAATGAATGTATGTGCTCTCCAATTTGAAAACTTCCCGCGGAAAAGGCGCTTTCAGACGCTATTGATGACGCTTGAATGTTTAACACATCTTGGGACATCTTTGTTAGCGTCGGAAATGTCTTCTCATTCTCCCTCCAGTATTTCAGCAAGTCTTCTTATCCTTCAGCATTGGTAATTAATTCGTACGGTACAATACCCTACAAAACATAAACATCAAATTCGCTAACTTGTGAAGAAGTTGAACCGCTAAACATTTTATTTCTAAGGCCTTGAATACTAGCAGCAGAAATCGCATGTTTTTATAAGGTTACAGCGAAGTAGTAGAAGATGGTACAAAAGCCGGTTTATTATTTGCACTTTGTTGTTGGTAATACGTATATATTTTTTTGCATTCGATGTGTAAGCTAGACGTAACTGCTTCTTTAGTTGTTGTGTCAGTTGGTTCTTCAGTTAGGTCTGTTGGAAGTACTTTTACACAATCATAAATCGTTTCTACAAGTGTTTTACAACCGTCTACTTTAATAGTTGGATTTAATACAACACCAACAATATAAATAGTAGGGATAGGAAAAAAGTACTTTTAAAATTTTTTAAAACATTTTTTCAATAGCTGCCTTATAAGTTGGTTTTTGCATATATTCATTAAGTAACAAAAATATTAGAGCTATACAAAATAACATATTTGAAATAGTAGGATAATAAATACCGGAAAAATTCTTTAGTAGCTTGATAAAATTTCTCTAAAAATCTATTAAGTTCTAAAATTTTATCTCAGTCACTATCTACAAGCATATCCCTTGGATTTTTATTATGGGCGTTAAATAATAAAGTAATAGGTTGTCTATAATCGTAAGCAACAAGTAGTTGCTCATACAGAGAATTCCACCTAGTCGAAACTAGAGGTGGCCAGTGGGCCGGGCTCGGGTCTGGCGGGGTCGGGGTCGGGGCGGGACGGGCGAAGGGGTCGGGGTCGGGTCCGGGAGGGCTCTGGCGGGGTCGGATCTGGCGGGACTTGCTCTAGTCCCGTCCCGATCCCGATCCCGTCGGAATCAGGGCGGGGCGGAGTCGAGTCGGGTCGGGCGGGGTCGGGATCGGGGCAGGTTCGGGCGGGTTTTCCTTTTTTTTTTTTTTTTAATAACATATGTATAAAAAAACTCAATAAACAAGACAACATAGTGTAATAAAAACATCACAATGCTGTTTTTGTGCCTCTTATATTATTTAATAGACATATGATTTTTTTGTAATACAAATACAATTATCGAAATTGCAACTTTGTGGTGTTGTCCAAAAGTTGCAAATTACATAATAAAATTGCAATTAAAAAAATTATATTCTCAAAAAAACTTGTTCTAATTGCTTGATAATTTCCTGTGGTTCTTCGGTTGGAATTGGTATTTGTTGGTCAAATTGATCCACGTCGCTTCCACCACCTTCGGATAAGATTTCGTTGTATTTTTCGTCTTCTTCTTCGTTGATCTCCGGTTGACCGCACCTTCTCCGCTCCGCTCGTATCCAATCTCTCGAATAATACCGCAATTTCCAAGTTTGTCTCCGGCTAATGAGTGTCGTGGTCTCCTATTTGATATCTCGTAGGTAGAAAAAGTGCTTTCAGACGCAGTTGATGACGCTTGAATGTTCAAAACATCTCGAGCCATCAATGAAAGTGTCGGAAAGGTCTTCTCATTCCCCCTCCAGTATTTCAGCAAGTCTTCATGTCCATCTTCATTGATAACTTCTTGGTACGGTACAGAACCCTGCAAAACAAAAATATCCAACTCGCTAATTTGGTTAGTAGTAGAGGTACGGCCGCACATTCTATTTCTGAGGCTTTCAATACTAGCCGCAGAAACAGCATGTCTTTTGTGAGGTTGTGTTGAAGATGAAGAAGAGGGTATGGAAGCCGGTAAGTTACTAGCATTTTCTTGTTGATAAAACCTATATATATTTTTGCATTGGTGTTCTACGCTAGACAACACTTCTTCTTTAGTTTGTTCAATAGGTGGTGGGTGATTTAGATTTTTGGGACTTGGAGGTGGTAGTACTTCTATACAATCGTAAATAGTTTCAATTAGTGATTTAGTACCGTCTATTTTAATAGTCGGATTTAATACAGAACCAATAATATAAATAGTGGGAATAGGAATAAAATATTTTTTTATTTTGATAAACATTTTTTTAATAGCTGTCATATAAGCTGATTTTTCCATATATTCACTAAGTAATAAAAATATTAGAGTTATATAAAACAACATAGTTGAAATAGTAGGATAATATATACCGGAAAATTCTTTTGTTGCTTGAAAAAATTTCTCTAAAAATACAATAAGTTCAGAAATTTTTACCCAATCACTATCTACAATCATATCAGCTGGACTTTGATTATGAGAGTTAAAAAATAAAGTTATAGGTTTTTTATAGTCATAAGCAACAAGTAGTTGCTCGTACAAATAATTTCACCTAGTGGATACTTCTTGTGGAATTTTTCTAAAAGGTAGTCCACAATCGTGACAAGTTTTTTTATATTCTTTTCTTCGTCGTACTTTATTACTTTTAAAAATAAAGTTTATAGCAAATTGTATTTTACTAAGAATGTCTTCAAAAAGTGATAGACCATCCTTTACAATTAAGTTATATATATGGCACGCGCATTTTATATGAAAATGATCTGGAAAAATTGAGTTAAACTATTTTTTAAAATTGTAATTGCGTAATTGTTAGAAGAAGCGTTATCTAATGTAATAGTCATAATTTTATCGGTTATTCCGTAATAATGGCACACTTGATAAATATTATCTGCAATAAAAGTACCAGTGTGCTTATCATCTATATATCTATACGCTAAGATACATTTTTGCATAGACCATTTATAATCTATCCAATGACAAGTTACAGTTTATAATCATGGCCGTTAGTACTACGACCTATATCAGACGTGATAGATACTTTGCCATTAAAATGATATAATGAATAACGTAAATATTATTGATATTCATGCGCGAATTTAAATACATCTCTCTTAACAGTTGATCTAGGAAAACCGTTAAAAGCATGATTATATATATCTCTAATGTAATGAATAAAACCGGGAGATGAAGGAAATGAAAAGTGCAAACCCTCCACAGCAACTAATTTTGATATTGCTTCCCTATCTCTATGTTTATTGTATTTAGGGCCTACAATTCCCCCCGTCATAGGGTTAATTTGACCTCGTACTTGGTCCGGGACACGTATCGTATGTGAACCTTGTCCCGATGGAGCGGACGTTTGCGCACTGGTTTTGAAGCTGGTATTGGGCATACCTATTTGGATGAGCACTTACTACTTGTCTAATTAAATGCCCCCCCCCCCCCCCCCCCCGTCCCACTGTGACCTTTTCTAGTTTTAAATTTTAAAACATTTTGACAAATTTTACATATAGCTACTTGATTCTCTACATCCCTATCAAAAAATGTCCATGCATCTGATTTTAATGGTCGTTTTGCTGGACCTCGTCTCATACTAAGGGGAATAGGTGGTATTTCAGTTGAAGGTGCACTAGTGGGTGTGTTGTCATCAACATTAGTGGGTGTATCATCTAGATCATCGTCTAAACTAAAGTCTTCTTGAGTTCCAGAAAATAGCTCCTCGTCTAAATCTAATGGTATTGTAGGAAAATGTTGAGTGTCAACAAAATCATCCTGTGTAGGAATAAGATGACTAGAAGAAGTACCATTGCCCTGGTTGCCCCTACTAGAAGAAGCACCCTTACCCTTACCCTTAAACATACCTCTTAATCCTTCCATTTTAATTATGATAATAAATAATTAAAGATAATAAAATTAAGTGCGCTAAATAAAATAAACAGACAATAATAATTTAATGAAGGAATGAATGTACCAAACGCCGACGTAACGTCGACGTGTAATCGAGTGGTTGAAAATTGAAACTTTGCTCGATGGAAGATCCTCAAGCTAGTTGCCAACTTCACTCCCAATTCCCAAATGAATAAATAAAATTGAATATTTAGTAAACAATGTAGACTTGTAGAGAGAGATATTGCGAGATTAGAGAGATTGTAGGAAGATTTGTGAGAAAGATGAGAAAATGAGTTATTTATAGTTGGAAAATTGGGTTAAAGTGTAAATATAATAACTTATGGGTTAAAAATAAATATTAAGGGGTAGGGGGGTTGGGGGAGGGGGGGAGGCCTAAAATGGCCGTTGTCCAATGACCAAAATCTAAAATGGTCATTGGTGCAACGGTTATATTTGCAAAGGGGGAGCTCTCGGGCGGGTTGGGCTCGGGGTCGGGATGGGCTCGCGGCGGGGTCGCGGCGGGGTCGGGTTTGGCGGGCTAGGGCGGGCTCGGGTCTGGCGGGATGAGACATTGTCCCGTCCCGAGTTCGAGTTAACTAGCTATTAAATTATCAAAGGAAAAGACAATAGTTTAGCCGATCAACTCAGCAGATTAAAAATTACTTCAAATTAACTAAGTTTGTTGTTGGTTTTTAGCAACATGAGTTCTTCAAGACCGACTCCAAAAGACAAATGGAAAGGCCCAGCCAAACCCGTAGACGATTATAGACAAGCTATGTTGGGAAATCTGAATTTCAGACCCACAGTTGCAAGAGACACTCCAGTATTAGAAAGACTTTATTTCGGTAAGAATAATTTAGTTTGTTTTCCACCATCTAACCTTACGTTTAAAGTTTTGCCAGACTATGTCATAGACAGACATCAGAGGTGCCTAATCGACAACTTGTGGATGGCACACAACAGAAAAGACAACAGTCATTTCGTAGCCACATTAAATAGCACTTGTTTTTATTTCAACGAAAAGAATTTGGACAAAAAATTCAAGTTTTATGTCATTGCCCACGGAAAAACAAATGGTATTTTCCAGACTTGGCTCGAAGTAGTAGACTCAATAAAAGATTTTAAGACTCCTTTATTCAAAGGAGTTAATGTTTTTATAGAAGCCTTAGACTATGCTCGAGGAACCCTTGGGCCTAATTTCTTTTTATCACCAGCTTTAAGACATAGCCAAAACCAGACTCCTCAGTACAAAATACAAAAAGACACAGATAAAATAATCTTTTGCGATCATTGTAGTACAATGACCGAAGCTTTTAAAAGACTAAACCAGACCAAAGAAGAGCTTCAAAGACAAAATATCCATCTCTTAGAAAAAGTCACAGAGCTAGAACTAAAACTCAGACAAAGCTCTATCAGACAAAACACACAGAGTTCTCCATCTCCTTCAAAAATGGATGAGACAGGTGTGCATTCCCTTCTGAATGCTAAGAAATCTATTGTACCAGATATGGGTACAACTAGTCCGGTGCAAACGGTTGCCGGTAAAGACTTACCAAATCCGTTAATGGCTTTCACTTTGCCAAAAAGTGAAGAGGAACCAAGTTCCTCAATGACAAGACGAAAGCTCCCGCAGACAATGACCGGATCATCATCCAAAGCAAGGAGCAGACAGATAAAAAAACAACAGACCAAAAGTATAGAAAGATTATAAAAGAGACTCTAGAAAATATTTTTAAAGAACAAACGGAGGCCAAATAAAGAGGATAAACATGAAATCCCAGTGGCTACGCCACCAGTGGCATCCCTGCCTACAGACAGTAATCAGAATTTAGATGATATAGATCATGTATCAGAGACTAGTTCAGACAACGAATTCTTGGAATCTAACTACGCACAGGATGCTCAAGATCCTAATGACGACGATGATTCAGGAATGAGTTTCGACTCAGTAGCCTTGCATAACTTAGACACCTGAGCCGAGGAATAAACAGGAGTTAGCAACCAGACAAAATACAATAATGCTAAAGCTACGGACGAAAATGAAGATGCTAAAGCAGCAGACAGCGAAAAAGATAAAGTAGATTAAAGCAAGACAGGTGTTGCCAGAAGACAAGAATAAAAGTAAGTGGACGGCAACAAGATAAAAAGCAAGGACAGCAAACGCAAGACGACAAATGAAAAGAAAAAACTTTTTGAAAAGTTGAAGTGACGATGGGGCCCTCAGCGCACCCGGCCGAAACTTTCAAAGATTCTTTTACTTGTTTGAAATCCGAAGTTTGAAGTCCGAAAGACTCTATAAATACTAAGACTCGAGGATGCAGAAGACTGATTGAAATCAGAGAATGAAACTCGATTGAAAATTATTCCCAAGAAAACCCACAACATCCTCTCTAAATGTTTTTCATAGTTTCCCCCTTTTTCCCATCTGTGTAAATTTCCCCCTATGTAAGATATTATTCTCTTACTTTGCTTTCACCGTAGTAGTAGTAGTTTCCGGGACTCCCGAAAGGGAAACCTCCCTGTTCTTCTAGATATGTAAGTCTACTTTTCAGTAGTTTATCTCTTACCATGTATATTATGTTGTTTTGAATATTTATAAAATCTTGCAGGATTGCAAGAATTATGTTGTTAATATTTGTTGATATTTTCATCATGAACCTTTCTATATTGTTATAATCATGAAGTTTTTAATTACTGTTGTAATCTTAACTTTATTATGCTTAGACATGGCTATCTGATGAACTTAGTATATGGTTATCTTTTAAACTCTGTAATGACATCCATGGATTAGCTTGTAAATTCCTATGTCAACGGTGGTTGATAATATGGCATGTTGATGTCCGCTGAAGGACGGTGGTGGCCTGAAAATTGGGTGTGGCTAAAGACGACAGTCATTATTTGGGTAAGGTTTAAAGGACGAGATGAACAGTTCAAAAGAAGAAATGAATATGCATAGTAAACTCAAAGAACGTAACAGTAACTAGAAATATAAATGATGATGAACAGTATATAGAGACTAGTGACTGGACATAGTCCAGATTAAAAAAAAATTATATTATACACAGGAGATAGACTTTGAATTATAAAGACTTATATAGACGGATTATAACAGGAAGGGAGTACCGAGTAGGACTACACAACCTTATTCACACACCCACTATTGAAATATTTTTTGAAATATCACCCATATCATACGGTCAAAAGAAAGTTGCATACTCGTATCCGAATAATATATAAGACCCCCCCCTATTTATATTGATATAGATAGACTAAAGTTAAGAAAGACCAATAGATCGCCCCCTCTACCTAGTTACCCAACTTCTCCAGACACCTCGACCCCTAATTACTCCACCTCACCTAACACTTACATACCTTCACCTACACATTAATGCGAAGCTCTTTTTTCGCAAGACACGTTAGATTCAGAGTTTGGAATATACGTAGAGAAGTTAGAAAGAAAAATAGGTACGAAAAAGCTTATAGACAATTAAAGAACCTTTGTGAATTAATAGAAACTAGGAATCAAGGAATTAAAAGAATAGGACAGCAAGATCTAATAGACTTCTTTTTACAGAACGTACTATCAACCCTAGAAAACCTAGAATACAACAACTTTGCGGCTAGCATATACAATAGAATAATACAAGGTGAAATAGATTTTGAAATTTTAAAAGATTTACGTTGGCATCTGGTACGAATACAGAATGACATAGAACACGCAGATAGGTGGATAAACTACCAAGAGTGGAAGTTTAAAGGCCTAACGGAACTTTAGGATAAACAAAATAACTCACCTAAAACACTTAGACTATTTAGATTTAAGAATAATACCAGAAAAGAAATATAGAATCTTAAAGGATAATAGCGTTATAAAGTGTAATTTCAACTCAGGAGAACACACTCTCCATAGTGAAGAAAAACAGTTAAATACAATAGTAGACCTAATAATAAACTTAAGTGAAAAGGTAAAAGAAAGTAACAATCTATACACCTCAAACTTACAAAGATTAGAAGACATACTCCTTAGACAAAAAGAGATTTTCAAAAAATCAGAAAACAACTTAGAGTATATAAATAACTTAGTAACTACTTGCGATTTAAAAAAGGTATCTACAAAGAAAGATTTAGAAAAAGCTTTTAAAGATAATTTAATAGCTATTGAGCTAAAAGTAAGTCAAGAAATTAGACAAATTAAAACAGACCTTACAGAAAAAATATTAAAACTAGAAGACTATGTTAAAGAACTAAAACAGACTATTATTTCATGAGTAGAAGAGAAGAAGCCTTAAAATTGATAGATAAATCATTACAATTCCCAACAGACTATAAAGACTACATTCCTAGTCAAAAGGCAGATCAAATAATTATACAACAGAATATAATAATAGCCTCTCTAGTCCTAGATCTTCATCGAAAATTAGATTCATTATCAGCTCGATTAGACTTGATAAGCGATAAAGTATATCAACTAACAAAAGAACAAGAAAAAGACAAGCAAGTAGACGAATTAATAGATCAGTTAAAAAGAGTGGAAATAACCCCACAAAAGGAAAAAGAAAAAATAGTAAGAAAGCCCCAGAAATGGACTTTTTTACAAATAGATCAAGAACGGAAGGAGAAACTTCTAGACCAAGCTTCTCAGAAGATAGGATAGGAAACAGTTTAATATCTAGAATATTAAATAGAAGAACTCCAGAAGAAATTAATAGACAACTTAGCGAAGTGATAAATGTAGATCGAGACATAAGTATTTTTCAACAGAACCAGTTAAATTTACTAAACCCTAGAACGTTATACAACACAGGAAGATTTGCGTCCACAGCTCAACTATATAGACATTATAGAGAAGAGCAGTTGTCCGTATTAGGAAATTCAGCTAAGACTATAAGGTTAATCAGTGAAGAATCCTTTAGACAAATTAAAAGAAACACCAGGAGCCTCATGCATATGGGACTAATGGTAATAGGTATAAAAGGTCTAACAAGAAAAAACTTAGGTAGCAAAGTCCTCTTAGTAATCTATGATGACAGATGGACAGACATGAAAAAATCCATCATAGGTATGACAGAAATAGACATGACAGACAATGGCGGAATTTTTTACATTAGCCCAGACTTTCTAATGAACCTAGCAGAATTTGGAAATAATATAAAAATAGGAATCCAAACAAAAGGCTATGAAGAAATGCATAGCGGTAATAATTTGTTGTTATGTTTAGGGTTCTTAGGAAAAATGACAAACAGTAGTAATACGAAGTTTAAAATAAAGATAAATGGCGTAGTAGAGTTAATGAGCAACAAAGGCATTAACTTAATCAAACCTACAAAGATTCAACCTGAAGAATACGCAGGTTTAGAATGGAAATTAGAACATTTTAATAATAAGAAAAAAATGTTACAACCTACGTCTCATCTAGAATACACAAACCAACATGGACAAACCTCTATAAGGTTTACCGACTATAATTACACCCCACATAAAGAATGTGAGGAAGAAAATACTATAGAAGAAACAGACCTAAACCTAATGAATATAGAAATTATCCAAGAAGGATATGAGGTAGATATCGCCATAGACAAAGCAAAGGACCTGAAGAAAAAGAAACCAAAGATGTTATTCAGATGCAAAGGTTGCAAAATGGATAATATGGAATTAGATAAAACTATAGAACATTTTAAAATATGTGAAAAAAGAACAGACAATGCAGGATATAGAGAAGAATACCTTTCAAAACAAAAGACAGAAATGTTTGAAGAAATATGGAAGGATCTCTCATTAAACAGCGAAGTAGATTTTGAAACTAATTCAGAAATTAGTCAAAAAGAATTAATGGAAACTAGTGCATCTAGCTCTAGTCCATTCCAGAGAACTACTGGAGAAAACATTACAGTAGACACAAGTACAGGTAATATACCTAGAAGACGCGTATATAGAACAACCGGAGAACCTGTAGACAATGTTAAACCGTCAGGGAAAAGAATGCCATTAGAAGAACCTATAACTCTCCAAGAAGGAGGAAATAGAGGCAAAATTCTAAATATAGCTGCCCATGACCCACAAATATGGAATTCTGTAATAGACTTGTGGAAGGGAATAGTGGTAGCAGACTATATACAAAATTACGTAGAAACAGATCCCGAGACAATGTATAAGTACTTAGAGACTTTCCTAGGAGAATCGACAAAGGCATTATGGGAAGCCTATAAGACAACTTTCCCAGAAGAATTCCACCAGTTGGTATCTATGGGATCAAACCCATATAACTTCACCAATAAAATACATACACTTATCACAGGTGAAGACCCAAATAGTGGACTAATAGTATTACAAAGAAATGCGTTAATAAAATTAGAACAACCTAAGTATAAGTAACTGGATCTATATTAAGAAATTTCTAAATGATTTCTTCTATTACTGTACGATCAGCGGCAACTCGTTTGATCAAGACTTAGGAAAAAAGCTCTTTAACAAATTACCATGAGCTTTAGGAAGAGAAATAGAAGAATGATGGAATAAGCGGAACGGAATAGTACAAAATCCTAACGCTAGATGGTCCATTGGACATAGAATCCAGCATATAATGGAAATACTACAAGAGAAATGTACGCATTTGCAGATACAGAAACAACTCAAACAGAATGAGTTAAGTTTCTGTAAGAGTGTAATATACACTACTCAGAGCTATGATAAAGACCCTCAGAAAAGGAAAAGCTATAAAAAGAAGAAGAAATATGGTTATCAGAACTACGATAGATACGATAAGAAAAGATAATACCTTAGGAAATCAGTAGCAAAGAAACCATATCTAGATAAAAACAAACACATAAGAAAATATAGAAATGATAGAACTTATAAAAATAAGTTAGAATGTTTCACTTGCGGTAGCATAGAACATTTAGCTAATACTTGCCCCAAAAGAATGAATAATAACTCAAAAAATGCTCAATTAATAGAAGATTTTCAAGAGACGTTAATAAACGTAGACGAATATATGTCTGATACAGAAAGCATATATTCTATAGTAAGTATAAATACATGAGAAAATAACAAAATAGACTCTTCGACTCGTGTCGATGATTTTATTAATGAAATGGGAATAGAACAATTAGATATAAATGAAGACTTTAATAATTTAGTAAATATCGCATGATGATTGCGACCATTTATTTGAAAAAAATAAAGGCCTAGATAGCAAGCATGTTGCATTTGCAAATGGTTTTAGCAGAGTAAAAGGGCCAAATGCAAAAAATGTTACATGGAAGGATGTATAAATTGCCTTCAGAAAGAATTAAAAATTATAATAGGTCCGAAAGAATTCTTAAATAAAATTCAAGAAGACATATCAATAGATACAACAATAGCAGTAAGACTAATGACTCTAGAAACAAGAGTCAACACTCTAGAAATCAGATTAGCTCAATTAGAAAAAGGTAAGCAGAAGGTAGTTGAAGACAATTACATTTCTGAAGAAGATGATCAAATAGATACAGAAGCAGCCTCCGAACTAATGAATTCGGAAGAAAAGACTTTAATATGTAATGAAGACAAAAAATTCAGCTCCTTAAGACTAATGACTAAAATTAGAATTAAAGATTACGAGATTACAACTCTAGCTTTAGTAGACACAGGATGTACCAGAAGTATATTTAATAAGCTAATAGTTCCGAGTCATCTGGTAAAAACACTAGATAAGCCATCTTCAGCAGTACAGATGGATGGGACTCATAACTTCTACAGACATTACCTGCAAGAAGCTACAATTAGTTTTATGAATACTTGCACAAATAACCCTAGTTATAAACTAGATAAAATTTTAGTACGAGAACTAAACATTAATACAGATTTTGTGATAGGACTGGACTTCTTATTAAACAATAATGGAAGTTGTACCATCACAAGAGATGGAATAATATTCCAAAGAAATAGTACATATACTCCAGTACAGACCCAGAAAATAGAAACAAAAATCATACAGATCTCTCCTATAAATTTAAAAAACAACGACACCACCAGTTGTTGCACTGACTACAGTAATGGAGAAAAGTATTGCTGTCAGAACAAAAATAAAACTTATTACTAGAAGATATCCTAGAAGAAGAAGAAAATTTACTAGAAAAGAACTATACGTTAATAGATCTAGAAACAGAATTTTATAACTTCAAAAATGGAATAGAAAAAATAGGAATAATTAAAGATAAAAAAGATTTAGATAACATAGTAAAAATCTTAGATGAATTAGAGATCATAGGAGAAAAGCCCTTAAACACTGGAATAATAACAAAATTCTATGTGAATTAGACATTATAAACCCAGAATATATCATAAGAACATCTTCAATAGAAGCAACTAACCAAGACATAGAAGATTTCAAACTACAGATTAAAGAATTAATGAGTTTAGAAATTATAAGACGCTCAACGTCTAAACATAGGTCAGCAGCTTTCATAGTGAGAAATCATTCGGAGATAGTCAGAGGCAAAGCCCGAATGGTAATAAACTATAAAAGACTAAATGATAACACAAGAAGTAACAGTTATAAGTTACCAGACAAATCAGAATTAATTAATAGAATACAAGGAAAAAATATATTTAGTAAGTTTGATTGCAAGTCAGGATATTGGCAGGTTAAGATGCATCCTGCCAGTATAGAATGGACAGCTTTCACTTGTCCAGAAGGACATTTTGAATGGCTGGTTATGCCATTTGGCTTGAAGACAGCTCCACCCATTTTCCAAAAGAAAATGGATGAAATATTCGGAGACTATAAGAGATTTACAATAGTTTATGTAGATGACATTTTAGTGTTCAGCTATAATATGGCAGAGCACCTAGGACATTTGCAGACAGTTTTTAGACTTTTCGTCAGTAATGGAATAATAATTAGCAAGAACAAAATGGAATTATGTAAGACATACATAAACTTTTTAGGAGTAACTATAGGAGAAGGAAAAATTAAATTACAGCCTCACATAGCTAAAAAGGCTTTAGAAATGCCCGATAAACTAGACAATACCAAAGATTTACAAAAAAAATTAGGTATCCTAAATTATGCTAGAACTTTCATTAAAGACTTAGGAAAAGTAGCAGGACCACTTTATTCTAAGACAGTTCTATCGATGTTAAAAAGTTTAACGCAGAAGATATAAAAATAGTAAAACTGCTTAAACAAAGAATCCAGAATATCCCTGATCTAAATATGCCTTTAGAAACAGACTACTTGATTATAGAAACAGACGGTAGTTTTGAAGGTTGGGGAGCGGTACTGAAAGCAAGAACAAATAAGTACAGTAGCAAGACTTCAGAAAAGATTTGCGCTTATCAAAGCGGAAAATACAAAGAAAAAGGTAATATGAGTAGTATAGACGCAGAAATATTAGCGGTGATCTACGGATTAAACGCCTTTAGATTATATATTCTAAATAAACCAGAAACACTAATCAGAACAGACTGCGAAGCAATAGTTAAGTTTCACC
Organism: Anisodus tanguticus; assembly: GCA_034509755.1. NCBI lineage: Eukaryota > Viridiplantae > Streptophyta > Magnoliopsida > Solanales > Solanaceae > Anisodus > Anisodus tanguticus. The sequence goes on along the minus strand of CM067551.1, from coordinate 16,731,541 downwards.
AGAAAATTAATGATAAAAATAGCAGTAGACGTAGATGGTTAAATTTCTTAGATACGGTATCCATATACAACCTAGTTTTTGAACATATCAAAGGAAAAGACAATAGTTTAGCCGATCAACTCAGCAGATTAAAAATTACTTCAAATTAACTAAGTTTGTTGTTGGTTTTTAGCAACATGAGTTCTTCAAGACCGACTCCAAAAGACAAAGGGAAAGGCCCAGCCAAACCCGTAGACGATTATAGACAAGCTATGTTGGGAAATCTGAATTTCAGACCCACACGCTGCAGTAGACACTCCAGTATTAGAAAGACTTTATTTCGGTAAGAATAATTTAGTTTGTTTTCCACCATCTAACCTTACGTTTAAAGTTTTGCCAGACTATGTCATAGACAGACAGCAGAGGTGCCTAATCGACAACTTGTGGATGGCACACAACAGAAAAGACAACAGTCATTTCGTAGCCACATTAAATAGCACTTGTTTTTATTTCAACGAAAAGAATTTGGACAAAAAATTCAAGTTTTATGTCGTTGTCCACGGAAAAACAAATGGTATTTTCCAGACTTGGCTCGAAGTAGTAGACTCAATAAAAGATTTTAAGACTCCTTTATTCAAAGGATTTAATGTTTTTATAGAAGCCTTAGACTATGCTCGAGGAACCCTTGGGCCTAATTTCTTTTTATCACCAGCTTTAAGACATAGCCAAAACCAGACTCCTCAGTACAAAATACAAAAAGACACAGATAAAATAATCTTTTGCGATCATTGTAGTACAATGACCGAAGCTTTTAAAAGACTAAACCAGACCAAAGAAGAGCTTCAAAGACAAAATATCCATCTCTTAGAAAAAGTCACAGAGCTAGAACTAAAACTCAGACAAAGCTCTATCAGACAAAACACACAGAGTTCTCCATCTCCTTCAAAAATGGATGAGACAGGTGTGCATTCCCTTCTGAATGCTAAGAAATCTATTGTACCAGATATGGGTACAACTAGTCCGGTGCAAACGGTTGCCGGTAAAGACTTACCAAATCCGTTAATGGCTTTCACTTTGCCAAAAAGTGAAGAGGAACCAAGTTCCTCAATGACTAGACGAAAGCTCCCGCAGACATTGACCGAATCATCATCCAAAGCAAGGAGCAGACAGATAAAAAAACAACAGACCAAAAGTATAGAACAGATTATAAAAGAGACTCTAGAAAATATTTTTAAAGAACAAACGGAGGCCAAACAAGAGGATAAACATGAAATCCCAGTGGCTACGCCACCAGTGGCATCCCTGCCTACAGACAGTAATCAGAATTTAGATGATATAGATCATGTATCAGAGACTAGTTCAGACAACGAATTCTTGGAATCTAACTACGCACAGGATGCACAAGATCCTAATGCCGATGATGCTTCAGGAATGAGTTTCGACTCAGTAGCCTTGCATAACTTAGACACATGAGCCGAGGAATAATTAGTAGTTAGCAACCAGACAAAATACAATAATGCTAAAGCAACGGACGAAAATGAAGATGCTAAAGCAGAAGACAGCGAAAAAGATAAAGTAGATTAAAGCAAGACAGGTGTTGCCAGAAGACAAGAATAAAAGTAAGTGGACGGCAACAAGATAAAAAGCAAGGACAGCAAACGCAAGACGACAAATGAAAAGAAAAAACTTTTTGAAAAGTTGAAGTGACGATGGGGCCCTCAGCGCACCCGGCCGAAACTTTCAAAGATTCTTTTACTTGTTTGAAATCCGAAGTTTGAAGTCCGAAAGACTCTATAAATACTAAGACTCGAGGATGCAGAAGACTGATTGAAATCAGAGAATGAAACTCAGATTGAAAATTATTCCCAAGAAAACCCCCAACATCCTCTCTAAATGTTTTTCATAGTTTCCCCCTTTTTCCCATCTGTGTAAATTTCCCCCTATGTAAGATATTATTCTCTTACTTTGCTTTCACCGTAGCAGTAGCATTTTCCGGGACTCCCGAAAGGGAAACCTCCCTGTTCTTCTAGATATGTAAGTCTACTTTTCAATAGTTTATCTCCTACCATGTATATTATGTTGTTTTGAATATTTATAAAATCTTGCAGGATTGCAAGAATTATGTTGTTAATATTTGTTGATATTTTCATCATGAACCTTTCTATATTGTTATAATCATGAAGTTTTTAATTACTGTTGTAATCTTAACTTTATTATGCTTAGACATGGCTATCTGATGAACTTAGTATATGGTTATCTTTTAAACTCTGTAATGACATCCATGGATTAGCCTGTAAATTCCTATGTCAACGGTGGTTGATAATATGGCCTGTTGATGTCCGTTGAAGGACGGTGGTGGCCTGAAAATTGGGTGTGGCTAAAGACGACAGTCATTATTTGGGTAAGGTTTAAAGGACGAGATGAACAGTTCAAAAGAAGAAATGAATATGCATAGTAAACTCAAAGAACGTAACAGTAACTAGAAATATAAATGATGATGAACAGTATATAGAGACTAGTGACTGGACATAGTCCAGATTAAAAAAAAATTATATTATACACAGGAGATAGACTTTGAATTATAAAGACTTATATAGACGGATTATAACAGGAAGGGAGTACCGAGTAGGACTACACAACCTTATTCACACACCCTCTATTGAAATACTTTTTGAAATATCACCCCCCCCCCCCCCCTATTTATATTGATATATATATATATATTAGTACAAGAATATTTAAACTAGATAACTAATCAACCTAATTACAATAGGAAATATAATTCTACCTAAAATAGGAGACCTAATTACAATAGAATTATAATTCTACCTAAAATAGGAGACATAATTACAATATAAATATAATTCTACCTAAAATAAGAGATACAAAGAATATTCGAGAAATATTCGATTATTCACTTCCGCATATGAAGAGCTCCAAGCTTATTGTCGTTTACATGATTTTCAGCGCATTTGGTACGGAATGCTTGCAGATATGACTATTCAAAATATTTCAAATTGGTGTCTTGATCATGATGGTCCTTTGAACTAATTGCAACAAGAACTGTTGCTTTATATACATGTAAATGTTTTACATTAGCTTGTACTTATGATAGTTAGTTAGTACAAAATATTTCCATTATGTTGAATAAAGTTTATTTATGTGTAATTACCTTAGAAATGACTTGATCGTGTAAATATTAGTTACTCATCACTGAACTAATCTCATATTGAAAAGCCGACATTGACAATTTCGATTTGGTAATCTGTACAAGCTACCCTGCCGCGGACAGAATAAAACAATGGGGAGAAGACTTAGAGGCCAAAGAAAATGGTGAAAGGGAGGAAAAAAGGAAGAGATCGCCAATATTCAAAGTCAATCTTTAGTGAGTTAATTTTCTTTCGGACAGCGTGTAAGATCATGTCAGATGTTGACTAATTTTTTAAATAAATAGTATTATGTTCTACAAAAAATTATATTTTAGTCCAGTTGCTTATCATTTTGAACACATACCAGGATAGAAGACCATATTACATATTAGTTAATTTTGCTCTTGGAGTTCTTATGTATGATTATGTGTTCTTTTTGTTCTTGGAACTTTCTACATCTAAAAAAACACTTCGAATTCTATTTTAGGTTAAGAATAAGTGTGTGTGACGAAGAAAATACCCATACATGATGAAGACAATACAGATTTGGAATTCTTTTGACAAATGTAATCAACAGAACTTTCATGAGACAGTTCTACTTTCAGAATACAACAAAGACTTAATGAAGGGCATACTCTTCTATATGGAATATATTTGATAAATATTGATAACTCTCGAATAAAGTATTAGAACGGAAAGATCCATTAGATAATGAACTATTGGTTCTAAGTTGGTGATGTTGCAACAGTTCATTGTAGACGGTTACGTAACAATAAGAAAAACAATTTTGTTATATTCGAAATAATAAGGAAGAACACCAGGCTATATCCCCCTTCCCCTAGATTGATGGATGATTGTTAAATGGTATGAAAAACTATTATAGGGGGGTTGGGGGGGGGGGGGGGGGGGGGGAGACCTTGATATATGATACAAAACTACCAAGATGCAATTGCAATTTGTTAAACGGTTGGAAAATTATTTTCTTGGCGTACTTGGGACCTTGGTATAGGATACAAAATATTTAACATGCAATTGTAATTTGTAAGTACGTTGGAATTAAAGAGGAAGAGGAGTGGAGCGCTAATTAAGACAAGTCATGAAAGAGGAAAAATAGTGGGAGGTTATTCAAGAGAAGTTAGGTAACGGGTAAAATAAAAGGTGCGACTGTTCGGGAACTGAAAAAAGAAAAGGATTGAATTGATAAATGAAGGAAAAAGGAGGAAAACGGGGGAAAAAGATAAATAAATATATATATACATATATATATGTATATATATAGCCAACTTAACAACTTTATAACTATTGCAATTTCTTCTTCTTCAGCGAACTCGATAACAAATTTAGGAATTAGTGAATCACCTCTTTTTCTACAGATCATACTCTGATTTTTGCTATTACAACACTTCATCTGAACCCTCCTCCCCAAGCAAATGTGGTATCATTAGAACACCTATAAGAGACACATGTTGGTCATAGGTTCAACTATTGCATGAAGCTTTCAAATTTATTGGTCGTTAGAATTTGTTATTACTCGATAGAAATAAATATGAATAGAAGACAAGAATGTCACTGACTTGGCAACTCTTAAATGTTGTAAGCTTATTGGAGAAGTTCCAATCATTCAATTTTTTAGCTCTCTGAGTACTTCGATATTTGTTGTACATGCAACTTGATATAAGATGCTTCGTATCTCCAGATAATTAGTTGTTTGTGAGTGTGCTTTTACCGCTCAAGAATGCTTCGTAACTTTATACATAAGATTTGGTAGCCCCAGCTTCGGGTATTTGGGCCTAAGTTTTCAATTTCAAACGTAATATCTGAAGTTTGGAACCGCCAAACCTAACTTTACGCACAAATATCTGAAGTTTGTTACATGCAATATGCCAACTTCGGACATTTGGATTTGAAGTTACCTTTGACAAATGTAACTTCAAACTATGTTCAACTTTGTTCCTGTAAGTTTGAAATTAATTCTGAAGCAACTAAATTTAAAAAGTTTTTAAATTTCAATAATTTTTTTAAATAGGGACTCCTAAAATGGCTATTTGTGGACTTCCTCCATCCTCGGCATTAGATCATGTCAAACAGCCAGCCCGATAAAAACTCTTACTGCAAAAGTGGCCCATTAGCATACTTGAAAATGGGTTGCGTTTGAACAGGTCCTGGAATATTGTGTTTTCCCATGCAATCCTATATGTAGCATTTACAAAAGCAAAGAGAGTTACTTGCTCGCCAAAAATAATTATATATATGAAATATACATAAATTATATAAAATATGTATATTATATGTATATATTCATTAATATATAAGAAAATATGCATTTATTGGCTACTATTTTGGTGGATGGCTTATAGTGTAAAAAATTCAAAAATAAACTCTTTCATTAACAAAGCAGCAAAAAACATATAATTTGTATATGGCTTCTACTTTACCATGCCTAACTGCATTTAGTGATATGAAAAAACAGTGCCGGCTTTAGCCTAAAACCACTAAAGCAGTAGCTTTAGGCCCCAACCATATTGAGGCCCCAAAATTATTCATATTATATGTATAATTTTAAATAATTATATATTTATTATTAGTCATAAATGTAAATATTTTCATTATTTATTGCCAACTTTTTTTAATCATTATTACACATATTTTCCAAAGTTTATGCTACTTTTAAGAAAAATAATTGTAATTACAATTGAAAGGTATAGATAAATAAAATTTTAATTACTTTGTCTTAATATCATCTCATTCACTTTAAATTTAATCAATCTTATCTATAAATTTGGCTTTTTAAGATCATCTTCAATTATTTGAGAGTTTTTTATTCATTTTTTAAGCTCAAGCTAAGCAATTATTAAACTATTAGATTAGAAAAAGCATTATCTTAACCTTGAATGTCTTTTAAAGTATAATAAAGTGACAGCCCGGTGCACAAAGCATCACGTGTTAGTAGGGTCTAGAAAAGGACCGCACCCCAATAGTCACTATAATATTGATTTAAAATTATCGTAATAGAAAAAATTATATAAGTAGAAGATGATACTCTAATTGATATATTCAATCAAGTGAAGTTTTGCTTTTATTATTAAATGTTACTATTGTTTATAGAACATTTTTAATGTTTTGGTAACAATTGCCTAAGGTTTCAAAATTAAACTAATGAGATCTTACTTAAGATTAATAATATCTCACGAAAAAATTCACAAATAGACTATATTGTAAATTGAAAAAAAGGATATCATCAAAATATAATGAACTAGTTTTGGAATTTAAGAATCTATAAAAATAAACACCAAATAAAACATATAAAAACAAGGCCTCTTTTTGTATTTCTGTTTTAGGGCACATTATGTGTCAAGCCACCCCCGTGAAAAACATATGTCAAATGTCATGAGATTTTTCTCAGTCAATATAGTAAGAAGACACAAAGTTGAATCATGTGTTATTTTAACATAAAATGTATATGGTTCTGTGACATATCTATCATTTAGTAAAGGAAGAAAAGGAGACAAGAAATTGCCCGGTTTTCCCATTAAATGGGCTGGTTTTTAATTTTTGACCATCAAATGGAAATTATGTCTTCTTGAACATAAGTTCTTTACATGATCCGGATTTCGTAAAGAACTTATGCTCCGGAAGGCATAATTTTTGTTTGAGGGCAAAAATTAAAGACCAGTACAAAATACGAGTAAAAATGCAAATGACCTAAATGGAGATACTAACGGGTTCATATATGTGTTATATATTTGTATAAATTTCTTTTATATTTTTCTTAACATTTCTTAAGAAAGAAACCACTTAAAGTTTTAAAATTTTATAAAGAAAAGTATTCGCACATATAAATGAGTCTCGAACTCAAGTATTTATTATTTATTTCATTTGGGATGGGAAGGAGAAGTTTTTGTGGAATTGAAATCTTAGAAATGTTATGCTCAAAGCTTGTAAAGCCTCCAAAATCTATGAAATTTTGCTTGTGCGCGGTGCCACGAATGCACTTCCCAACTCTCGATGCGATAACGAAATATGGGCTTTTGCTTATAGTTGAACATAAGGAGAGCCCAAAATATGTAAAGACCATTTTGACTTCACTTAGTGGAACCATCCCTTTCTGAATCAATTTTCCAAATATCCCCCTTGATAACCAAATGAGTTGCCCAAACGGACAAAATTAAGTGCCTGACCAACTGAGCTGCGACGCTCTTTTCCCTTCCTGAATCAATGTTATTATTAGGGTGGGCATGATACGGTAGATATCGATTATCATATCGGAATTGAAATTTTACATACCACAGTTTCGATATTATGGTATGTGATATGATATTTGGTATGCATTTTTAAAAAAGTTTAATATTCGGTATGATATTTGATATTTATAAAAACAAATATCGAAAATTCGAATATCGTATCCAAGTATATAGTTACATATATCATTCATATATATTAATATTATAAGACTAACAACTATATAAACTAGTATTAATACAAAAATATTTGTTCAGACGTTGAAATGTTGACACTATCTTGATTGAAATGTCCTTTTTGTGTAATTTATATGAAGGGGATTGCTTGTATTTTCTTTTGAATATTTTTACATGTGTAAGTTGTTAGTACGATATAATTGATATGTTTCTTGAATAATCAAAGTTAAAATTTTCTATTATATGAGTATACGTAAGTCGAAATCGAACAAATTTTGGTTATCGATTTATCATACCGCAAAATACCGAAACCGAACTTGAAAATACCGAACATACCAAATTAATTTGGTAAGATATTTTTAAAAATCGAAAATCATAATTTCCGTATCGAAATTTCAAATAATGTACCATACCATACCATGACCGCCCCTGTTTGTTACAATCCAAATCCGGGTAAAGTGTACTGATATACAATTTTGGCGTGACCATTTAACTTGTGCCCCCCTTTTTAAAGTTTTTTGCATGTAAACCTATTCCGAGACAACTGTAACTTATGTCTAAAGTTTCTTATGGCTAAAGTTCAGACAAAAATGATTAAATTTCAGCTATATGTGGCTGAACTTCTGAAGTTTAGTCATTTTTGCCTAACTTTAGTCATTTCTTTCCAAAAATGTACATATGGTTAAAGTTCAAATAAAAATGACTGAAGTCAGTCATTAACTTCAGCTATAGAATAACTAAAGTCCAATAATTTCTACCTGAACCTCAGTCAATACAATGAACTTCACTTGTATATAACTTCAGTCATTTTATATAAAGTTTAATATTGTCACGCCTAACTTCAAACAATGCAATATCTGAAGTGGATAGGTTAACTGATGTTGTCAAAACAAGCTGACCCATGAAATTTTTAGGCAACTATTTGGACCGCCACTTTGCATGACTATTTGATAACTACCGGTTCTCGTTACACAACATGAATCGATTACATGTCAAGCTCAAGTCCTTGGAGTGCTTCAAGAGATCAAGGATCAAGCTCCAAAGAATGACTAATTTTGTAATTAAGTCTTAAGGTCCATTTGGTCATTTCTGTAATAGACTAGTGCTACTATAAAAAGTGATACTTAGGGTTACTTTTATAAGATAGCTTTTGGATGATTAAAGATTTTACTCTTTGGTGGGTGTTTGAATTTTTTTCATGCATCTCTTTAGAACCTCTCTTGGGTCTATTCATGTAGAGTTCTTTCTCCTCTTCCTTGAATTCATTTTAAAAAATATATATATTTATTCATTTGATGTCTTATATATAGTTATAGGAAAAAAGTTTTATTAGGTACTCAAATAAATCATAAGAAAACAAATAAAGAATTTAAAATTTAGTAAGAACTGGGCAGGTCGGGTAGTGACCCAACTTTTAGCTCATTTTGGTTTAACCCGTTTCAGCGCAAGTAAATTTTCAATTAATCAATGATCCGCTCATTTTATTAACTCAATCCATTTTTATATATTCAAATTCAGCTCAATTCTCCCATTTGACACTCTTAATTCCTCTAATTAATTGTCCTTTCTTCTTTCTAATTGCTTGTTATCTCTTTCCCCCTACTTATTCTTCATTATCTTGTTATTTTCAATTGCTTACGCCTATGGGTTGTTATCACTATTGAAGGTTGTTAGGCGACCATTAGGACCACCGTTTTAACACTGCAAGTAACATAATCAGGCCTTTTTCTATTATGGTATGGTTATCTTCATTAATGGCTCATAGCTAAAAACTCATAGACTCATAGCATTATAGAAAAAAATCATTTGCGGAAATGGTCAATGAAGGCAAATGGTACTTTAACCAACAATTTTGGGCATATGAAAGATACGTAGTCCTAAACTGCTCTTGCACGAACTTTTATAGATGTTGAACTTTTAAGTAAGGGAAAAATGTGTTTCGTGAGTTTAATGTTTTGATGGGGTTTTGAGATCTTATCCTACACTATTTCTTAAAAGATGAAAAAAAATTATTTGTTAACAAAAGTAGTTCTTGATCTACATATTTGAAAGTAGTATTTTCTTAACTATATATGTATATTACCTCAATGCATAAGGTAGCTTAAAATCAGTGAGACAACAACGTGCAATTTCTAAGTCTTAACTTGAAGAAAACGTTAGAATATTTTACCATATTTTATGCTTGTCAATAGTTACTAATGTTATTTTGGCTCACTAGTGTAGCCTCATTGGCACACTTTATTTCGTAAAAATAACGTAAACTGATTATTTTCAAATTATGTATTTGAAAAATAATCACTATAAAAAAATTTAAATTCCACAAATAAACTTCCATAACAATATTATGGAGTTGAGTATGTGAAGTAAATAAGCAATGGAGTAAGGGGCAAAACAGTCTTTACACTGTTCCGAAAGTTAGTTAAGTTTGTTAAGCATGTTATTAGTTAGTCTGTTACTAAGCTATAATGATTAGATATTAATCATTCCTTGTATATAAATACATAGACTACTCATTTGTAAGAATCACAAGTTATGAGATTAATTCAATGATAACTACTTTCATTTCTTCTCTTCTATTTGATCTTCTTCTTCTGTCAATCATTTTCTTCATTGTTTTCTTACACAGTTTATGAACAATGAAGTGATTTAGTTCATGGTATCAGAGCTCTCACACGAAGGCTGTACAATCAAAGATTCGTGGGTATGATTCAATTCTAGAATAATCCAATTCCGTTAAAGGGTAACTGTAATTCAATTCATCTTTGAGCAATAATTCATCAAAGAAGTGATCGAAAAATCGACTGTACCAAATCCGACGAATTCTAATAATCTTGATGCAAATGCACTGCTAATTTTGATGTTAATGGTGTGAATGGCACTGCTGCACAGATTGGGCTTGAAGGAACTCAGAATGTACAAGGATCGACTCAAGTAATTGATCACAATCACCCTTTGTACTTGCATGCTAATGATGTAAGTGGAATTTTCCTACTTTCTTTTCAGTTAATTGGTCAAGAAAACTATACCTTGTGGGATGGGTCTATGCGAATTGCTCTCCTAAGTAGAAATAAACTAGGCATGGTGGATGGATCCTGTAAGAAATAAAGGTTCAAGAAAGAACTTTGGGCACAGTGGGATGTGGTAAATGTAATTGTCTTATCATGGTTGATGTATTATATGTCCAGTCATTTGCTTAGTGGAGTAGTGTATGCAACTAGTGCTTGGGTTGTGCGGGAAGAATTAAGAGAAAGATTTGAAAAACTTAATGGTTCAAGAATTTTTAATCTTCGCCAAGAGATTGCAACTCTTACCCAAGGAACATCTTATGTGGTTGTGTATTTCACTAGACTTAAGAATTTGTGAAATGAATTTGAGTCACTAGTTCCAGCACCTGATTGTTAATGTGAAAAATCTAGAGAATTTGTTGCATACTTGCAAGGCAGAAGCTCTATCAATTTCTAATGAGGTTAAATGAAAATTATCTTCAAGCAAGAAGTCAAATCTTGATGATGACTCCATTACCCAGTGTTAATTAAACTTATGCCATGATTGTGAATGATGAAGGGCAAAAGACTATTGTGTCTAGGTCTACTGGTTTGCTAGGAGTTGGACCTTCTATGGGTGGTGCAGGACCATATATGAGTGCATCTTATGATCCTACTGCAATATACTAAAAAGCTGGACAACAGAAATACAATAAAGATTATACTCTGCAGTGTGATTTCTGTAAACTGAAAGGCCATACCAAGTAGAACTGTTGGAAGTTGTTTGGATATCCACCAAATTTCAAGAAAAGAAAGGGTGGATCTATGAATAACTCAGCAGGGTCATCAACATATAGTGTGCAAACTGAGAGTTTTAATCCAGTGTTTAACAATGTGAACCAACAGAATAATGGTCAAGAGCAGGATCAAGTTATAGAAAATGTTGTTGAACTATATCAAGAGAAAGAACAAGAAGCAAAAGCATAAAAACTAATAGGGATGATGCATCTTGGATCTTATATTTCATCAAGAAACAATATGATCAAATTCTGCAGATATTGCATCAGTCCAACCATCACTCAGCAAGTGCAAATGTGGCAAGCTCATCTAAGCAAACAAGTAACAGTAATGGTATAGATATGATTAGAGAATTGTTAGTATCACATAATGGTAAAGAGTGGATTATTAATACTGGTGCCACTAACCATATGGTAGGAGATGCTAACATGCTAGACAAAGCTATCATTACTGTCAACTCTAAGCCTAAAATATGTATTTGCCTAATGTAGATATAACTTATGTTACACATATTGATTTAAGTCCAATTTCTGAAAGAAGCACTCTTATTAATGTTTTCTTACTTCCACAATTTAAGTACAATTTTGATATGTGTCTCAAAAGCCACTAGGGAATTGAATTGTGCTGCACTATTTTATTATGTTTTTTGCATTTTTCAGGATCTCTCAAGTGGAAAGATGAGGAAGATTGGTAGACAAGAAGATGGATTATACCTACTGAATAAGTTATCTGGCATCACCTCTCATTGAGTGTCTCTAGCAGCTAATAATATTCAAGACAGTTCAACTAGTATTAGTTCTATAGATATAAACTTGTGGCATAAGAGATTTGAACATGTATCTTCTACTGTACTTAGCAAACTTTTGCCTAATAAGGTAGAAAAAATAGCAGAAATAGTCAACAAGTGTCATGTATGCCCTAGTGCTAAACAAACTAGATGTTCTTTTCCTGCAAGTTCTATAAAAATTACTGATTCATTTGATATTTTGCACATATGAATATTTGGGGACCATATAAAATACCAACTGTTGATGGCAACGAGTATTTTTAATTGTGGTTGATAATTACGCTAGAATAACATGAATATATTTACTAAAACTCAAATCAGATGTATGTGTTGTAATTTAGTATTTCTCAATTATGTGAAGACACAGTTTAACAAGGTTGGAAAAGTGTTTAGAACAGATAATGGTATTGAATTTGTCAATGAGATGTGTAGTAACTTGTTTAACAATATGAGAATAATACATCAAAAGACTTGTACATATTCACCCCAACAATATGTGTAGTAACTTGTTTAACAATTTGTAGTCATCTATCATTTTCTTGTGTTCAAGTACAGAAACTGAACTTTTTTGGATGTTGAAATATACTGAGGGTGCCACATATTCTTTGTTGTTCTTCACCCATCGCCTTGGCAAATGTCTATTGCCAGTCTTATCTTTTTTGTTTGAAATGTGAGTATTGACGATCATCACTTCATAACTGTGCAGGACTGCAGGTGCTTTTTTTGGGTCAAAGACTGCTAAGGAGCCACAAAAAAAGACATGTCTCGAATGCATCACCGGTATGAAATGCAACAGTAGCATCTAATAGTATGATGCTGACATGGACGTAAAGAATGATATCGTTTATGAGTGGATATTTTGTTTCAATATGCATGTAAATAATATCTAGCATTAGCATGCGATGCTGCTTAAATGTTGACTTACATGGGTCAATTTTGATTGTATGCACAATCTCATCAATATCAGTTTCAATTTTCATCATGTTGGGCTCGTGCTGGCACGACCATTCTCACCTAGTGTCTTTAGGGTAAGATTGTATTAATTTTCTTTGGAGAGCTTTTCTCATTAATACAAAATATATATAGGTGTACAATATTGAATCATTTCATAATAAGGATCTCAATTCTACCATAATTATACAATACAAAATGTGGTAAATATGTGCATTGTTACACGTGCTAATACAACTCTTCAGTCTGAGCAGGAGGAGGTCGGACGTTAAGACTGGATCTGAAGTCAAGGAAGAGTTGTCTATGAAGGCCTTTTGTGAATATATCCGCATACTGATAAGAGGAAGGCACGTGTAATACTTTGACATGACCGAGAGTAACTTTCTCATGAACAAAGTGGATGTCCATCTTAATATGCTTGGTTCGCTGATGTTGAACTGGATTATGAGATAGATAGATGGTGGATATGTTATCACAATAAGCCAAAGACGCCTTACGCAAGGGACATTGAAGCTCCAAAAGAAGGTTTTGAAGCTAACAGATCTCAGCAACTACATTTGCAACGCCTCTATACTCAGCTTCTGCACTCGAACGGGATAGAGTGGCTTGCCTCTTGGCAGACCATGAAATGAGGCATCCCCTAAAAACACACAGTAGCTGGAAGTGGAGCGTCGCGTGTCCGGACAACCTGCCCAATCAGCATCCGTATATGATAACAATCTTGTCGGTGCGAAGGGTATAAATGCAATCCATAATCAGGTATGCCTTAACATATCGAATGATACCCTTGAGGGTAGTAAAATGAGGCTCCCTGGGGGCATGCATAAATAAGCACACCTGCTGAACAACATAAGCAATATCAGGCCTGGTGAAAGTAAGGTATTGTAATGCATCTGCAAGACTCCTGTAGAGGGTGGGATCTGACATTGGATTACCATCAACATCACTAAGCTTTGATTTAGAGTCAACATTAGTAGACATGATCTTACAATTTTCCATTTTGGCACTGTACACAATCTCATCTGCATATTTACGCTGACAAAGAAACATTGTATTTGCAAGTCACTCTGATCCCCAAAAAATAGTTCAACTTCCCCAAGTCATTCATAGCAAATTCAGTTTTGAGCAAGGCAATGATCTCAATTTTTAGCAAATCAGAGGAAGCAGTAAGCACAATATCATCCACATACAACAATTAATATGCAATGCTACTACCTCTATGAAAAATAAATAGAGAATTATCACACTTGCTGCATACAAACCCAATTTGCAAAATAAACCGTGCAAAGCGATCATACCATGCTCGACGGGCCTGTTTCAACTCATACAGTGACTTACGAAGACGGCATACATACTGAGGGACTGCTGGATGAACAAAACCAGGCGGCTAGTGCATACAAATAGTCTCTTTCAAATCTCCGTGCAAAAATGCATTTTTCAGATCAAGCTGATGAATAGGCCAATGCTTACCCATAGCAATACTCAAAGCCGTGCGAATGGTAGACAATTTAACAACCGGACTGAATGTCTCACCACAGTCAATACCCTTCTGTTGATTTGTGTCATTAGCCACAAGTCTTGTCTTGTACCTCTCAAGGTCACCACTATCTATGTATTTATGACGAAAAAGCCACATGCATCGGATTACATTCACCCCCTCCGGTCTAGGAACCTAATCCTAAGTGTTTTGTTTTGTTAAAGTATTAAATTTCTCACACATGGCCGCATTCCAATTGGGGTCTAGTTTGACTAATTTTGGAGTTTTGGGAATTGGTGATATGGTTTGAGTTAACAAGTTAAACTGGACTTTGGGTTTGAAAATCTCGTGTTGGGCACGAGTTTCCATCCGGTGGGTTGGGGCAGGGGTATTTTCGGTGTTAGGTGGCACATGTTGGATCCGGGGGGTGACCGATTGGATGTGATGTTTGGGGGAACTGCGTACGGCGACAGGGTGGGGTGTTGGATATGTTAGTGGTGGGTTGGGGATAGTTGTCAGTGGTGGTGTTGTGAGAGTATCGATCTAAGTTCCGGGGTTGGTCGACGATGTGGGAAAATTTATGTGGTGTTGGTTAGGTAATGTTGGATAAGGCGTCGGGGTGGGTTGGGGCCTAATTGATGGTTTGGTGGTATGAGGTTGATGGTCTGGATGCCGGTGGTGGTTGGGTTTGGGTTGCCAGTGACTGGGGAGGAGTCGGAGGGAGGGTGGTGTACTGGCAGGTCGACGATGGTGTTTTCTAGTGGCGGAGACACAATGGTATGATGGGGTATCCGATTATCGGTGGAGTGGACAAAGTGGTTACTAGTAGACTATCGGAGGTGGCAATGCCTTGACTGGGGTTTGACGGAGCAGTGGTGGTGGCAGATCGGACTAGAAGGGATGGGGAGCTGACGATCGGACTGCCGGTGGTGGCAGTTTGTGCGCCTGCCGTCGCCGAAACAGTGGCAGTCGATGGAATGCTTGTTAGACAAGTGGTGATGGGTCCGAATCTTCGAGGAATTGGTAATCAGTGACTCGGAATTTTTTAATGTTGTCAAACGGGAAAATATACTCAACAAAAGTGATGTGGCGAGAAATTATGAATTTATCGATGGAGAGCTCATAGCACATGTATCCCCTATGGTTTGACGGGAAACCTAGAAAGGCGCATGGAGTAGATCTGGGTGCCAATTTGTAGGGGTTCGTGGATGTCAGATTAGGGTAACACAGACAACCGAAAGTTCTAAAATGGTCATAGGTAAGGATCCGACGGTAGAGAATTTCAGTGGGTGTCCTATTTTGAATCACACGGGTAGGTAAAATATTGAGAATGTGTTCTATCATTTTTAGTGCATATACCCAAAAAATAGGAGGAGAGACGCATGAAAAAAGAGGGTATGAATCATATTATTAATGGTTCGGAGAATTCTTTTGGCTTTACCATTTTGAGGGGAGGTATATAGGCACGAGAAACGAAAAACCATGTTGTTAGCCGCACAGAATTTATGAAATAAAGAATTATTAAACTCACGACCATTATCACATTGAAATGATTTTATGTCTTTTTCGAATTGCGTTTTGACCAGTGTACGAAACTCAACAAATTTGGAGAACACTTAAGATTTGAGTTTGAGTGGGTATACCCAAAGAAAGTGGAGAAATCCTCCAAAAATACTAGATAATATTTGTGGCCTAAGTTGCTAGTTATGGGAGATGTCCATAAATCAACGTGAATATTATCAAGGGGAGACTCATAGAAGTCGTAAATGGTAGTCTAACATGTTTCCCTAACTGACAAGAGGAGTAACTATGAGAAAGATTCCCTTTGTTACATTGGATCAAATTTCGATTTCTAAGAGAATAAAAAATATGAGAACTCGGATGACCAAGTCTACTATGCCACGTTAAGGGAGATATGGTTGTTAGAACGGTGGGATGAGTGACACTAGCATCTCGTAAGGAGTTTTTCGGATGGAAGTCCGTTACAGAAAACCCAAAAGGATCAAAGTTAATTGAGACAAAATTATCGGTGTCAAATTTTCTAACATAAATTAGATTTTTGATGATGTTTGGGCATAAAAGACGTTTTTAAGATAGAAGGGGGGGGATGCGGTGGTGGAGTAAGGGTGTGGCCAAATCCTTGAATTGGAATGCGATGACCATTACCGACCATAATAAACTGCGGAGTATTTAAATTTTGCAGTTGAGTAAGGTTACCAGAATTGTTGGTGAGGTGAGACGTGACACTCGTATCCATATATCACGCATTATCGGGCTATCGAGGAGTCAATGTGGCAAAAGTCTAGCCCAAATTGGATTGGGATAGGCCTGGAGCGGACTGATAGGCTCCAGAAAATAGGATCGTGGTATAAGTCATTATAGTGAATTATTTTTTGGTGGTATAAGTCATTATAGTGGATTATTTTTTGGTGAATGAAGACTGAAGAGGACATAACTTTTCTTCTCGGGTTAAGGAAAGAACTAGAAGAAAAGGTATTGTGCTTACGATAAGTTGGACGAAAAAAACTGTGTCTCGGTTAAAGAAATGTCATAGAAAAAAAAGAGTTGTGTTGTTTTCTCGGGTGATGGAGTCTTTTGGTCCTTGGTAAAGGGAAAATCTGCAGAGAAAAGGAAAAGGAAAAGTGTGCTTTGGTTCTTCGGGAATGGAGAACTAACAAAAAAAGCACGAAAAGAGGGGCCTGACAACTATGCAGGTCGGCTTCAGGAACGAACAGAAGGCAGAAAAAAAGAGAAAACACTGTTTTTCGGGCAGTTGGCTTCTGATACCATGTAGAGTTGTATTAATCTCCCTTGGGAGAGCCTTTCTCATTAATACAAAATATCTATAGGTGTACAATATTGAATCATTCTATAATAAGGATCTCAATTCTACCATAATTATACAACACAAAATATGATAAATATATACATTGTTACACGTGCTAATATTTAGAAAAATAAGTTCCTTAAGAACTAACTTAATGACTTCTCTAGTTGAAGCAAATAAAACAAATTTCAACATTCCAAACTCTTTGTCTCCTCCCTACACCCAACGCCCCCCGCTTCCCATCCTTGACCACCCAATTCTATGCCACCTTTGATCATCCTACTCCCCACCCTTATAGTGTTTTCCTAAATTACAACTTACTGTAAAGAATGGATCTTGGGCTTAACTCAACCCCAAAAGCTAGCTTGTAGGATGAGGATTGTCCAAGTTCATATAAGGAGTCCATGTTCCCATTCCATATCCGATGTGGGACTCTTAACACTCCCTACACGCCCAGACTTTGTTAACTGGAACGTAGATAATATAATTTGGGGGCGCAACATGTGTGAACAAAGAATTGAAATGTCTCTGGCTCTGATAACATGTAAATAATGAATTTTGGGTCTAACTCAACCCCAAAAGCTAACTGGTAGGTGAGAATTTTGGGCCTAACTCAACCCCATTTTTCATGAAATCATTTATCTTTATTTCAAACGCAACCTTTATATATGACTTAATATATAGAATAATAAACTATTGTAACTGATTAAAATTAAACTTATAATATAAAAGGCTGAATTTTTAAATATGATATTTTTAGGGTAATTAATACTAAATACCCTTATGATATAACTCAGTTTTGGATACACTCCATGCATTCTGAAAATCAAACACTTATTGTTATCTCGCATGTGTTCAAAAAATCATGAAAAAAAAAACAACCCAAAGCAAAAAAAACAGAAATTGGAAAAATAATGCAGAAGTAAGAAAATATCCGAGACCACAGAATTCACTGTGTGTCCTTAAGGAATTTAATCCCCTCACTGTATCCGAGGTTATGGATTACTTCCTCCAAGGATAAAACGGATATACCTGTCGCAGGAGTAGCGGTACGTCAAACGCCTTCGATTTCGACGAACTCAAAGTTGGCAACGAAACACAGTAAGACTCGATAGTTTTATTTGTGGAAAAAGAATGCAGAATTTCATATGCAGAAATTTTTGTTTTTGGTGTCTTAAAAATGAGGCATTAGCTCAGTTTATATAGCCTCGAAGGTGCCTCTTCGGAATAGGTTGGTGACTGTTGGGAAAGATTGCCTTCATTTTCCTTCCATTTCTCATTCACACCAACTTGGCTAGTTTTATTCATTAACTAGCTTTAACAATCCCCCACATGAATGGGGAATGGCTATATGATGAAAAACATGCATGACAAAAACTGTGTGATTCGTAAGCAAGGATTAATCGCATCTGGATAAGTAGATTTCTCTTTGAACTTTCCGTAGTGAAACATATGTCGGATATACTCGGTCAAATCGGTAGATTTGATATCCTTGAACCGTCGAGCTTTGGTGTATACCTAGACAACCACACGTCACACAATTAACCCTTTAACCGTCTTTGGTTCTCATTGTTTTGTTCGTTTCAGCCATGAACACTGCCTGGTTCATAAGTGCGTAGAGAATTGGACTTACATAATTCTCCTTGAAGCGGCTTACACTTCACACTTACATAGGTGATTCCTAAATATGTCATCTCGTAGATACACTATTTGATATACCCCGTACCAAACTTAGGAACCATTAAAAAGTCGTAATGTTTTATCCTGGTACTGAACATTGTCTCATCACGAGAATGGACCAAAGATTTTATTGTGACAATGTTGAACCGTCATTAATGACTTTGTTTGATCTCTTTGAACCTAGATCTTGGGATCTCCAGTCTTCTAGGTAGAGTTACCGTCACAATGACTTGTCCTCGGCCATAGTCCCATTCCCCTTGATGATCTTTCAACTACCTCTCTAGTTAGGCCTTTAGTTAGTGGATCCGACACATTATCTCTTGACTTAACATAGTCAATTGTGATAATTCCAGTAGAGAGTAGTTGTCTAACGGTATTATGTCTTCGTCGTATGTGACGAGACTTTCCGTTGTACATAAGGCTCCCGCTCTTCCTATTGCCGCTTGGCTATCGCAATGTATGCATATAGGAGCCAACGGTTTGGGCCAAAATGGAATATCTTCTAAGAAATTCCGGAGCCATTCAAACCTTCTTCACCGGCTTTGTCTAAAGCTATGAACTCGTATTCCATTGTAGAGCGGGCGATACATGTCCGTTTGGATAACTTCCAAGACACTCGCTCCTCCACCTATGGTAAAAACATATCCACTTGTGGATTTAGTTTCATTGAACCGGTGATCCAATTTGCATCACCGTATCCTTCAATAAGCTCGGCAGGATATCCGTTATAATGCAAAGCAAAGTTTTGAGTATGTTTTAAATACCCCAAAACTCGTTTCATTGCCGACCAATGTTTTTGGTCGGGATTACTAGTGTAGCGACTTAGTTTACTTATAGCACACGCAATATCGTGTCGCGTACGAGTTCATGATATACATCAAACTTCCCAACACTCGGCATAATCCAATTGAGAATGACTTTCACCTTTATTCTTTGCAAGAGCAAGGTTCATATCAATTGGCGTCTTTGCAACTTTAAAGTCCAAATACTTGAACTTTTCAAGTACCTTTTCAATATAATGAGTTTGAGACAATGCTAGACCTTGAGGAGTCTTATGGATTTTAATTCCCAGAATTAAATCGGCAACTCCTAAGTCTTTCATATCAAACTTACTAACAAGCATGCGCTTAGTAGCATTTATGTTAGCAATGTCGTTACTCATTATCAACATATCATCCACGTACAAACAAACAATGACTACGTGGTTCGGAGTGTTCTTAATGTAGACACATTTATCACACTCATTTATCTTGAATCCATTTGACAGCATTGTATGGTCAAATTTTGCATGCCTCTTGTTTGGTGCTTGTTTTAGTCCATAAAGAGACTTAACAAGTCGACACACCTTCTTCTCTTTCCCTGGAACTACAAACCCCTCAAAGTTGTTCCATGTAAATTTCTTCCTCTAACTCTCCATTTAAGAAGGCTGTTTTCACATCCATTTGATGGATTTCAAGACCGTACACGGCGGCTAACGCTACTAACACCCGAATGGATGTAATCCTCGTTACCGGCGAGTATGTATCAAAGTAATCAAGACATTCTCGTTGTCTAAACCCTTTAACAACTAGTCTTGCCTTATATTTATCAATAGTACCATCAGCTTTCATTTTCCGCTTGAAAATCCATTTGGAACCTAAAGGTTTATTCCCTGGAGGAAGGTCAACCAATTCCCAAGTATGGTTGTTTAATATGGATTCTATCTCACTATTGATTGCCTCTTTCCAAAATTGAGCTTCCGATGAAGACATAGCTTTGTTGAAGGTTCAAGGCTCATTCTCCAACAAAAATGTTAGAAATTCGGTCCAAATGAAGTAGGCGTCCTTTGACGTTTGTTGCGTCTTGGATTTTCCTCATCAGGAATATTTTCCTTTGTTTCTTCCCGAGGTCGTTTAGATTCTTTGCTAGACGACTCACATTCCTTTTTATACGGATATATGGTTTCAAAGAAGTCAGCATTATCTGATTCAATTACCGTATTCACCTGAATGTCGGGATTTTTTTGATTTGTGAACCAGAAATCGATATGCCTTACTATTTGTGGCATATCCTATGAAAACACAATCAATGGTTTTAGGTCCTATTTTTACCCTTTTGGGTTTAGGAACTTGCACCTTGGCCAAACACCCCCACACTTTGAAGTATCCCAAATTGGGCTTCCTTCCTTTCCACTTTTCGTATGGAATAGATTTTATTTTTCTATGGGGCACTCGATTGAGTATTCGGCTATTTGTTAGAATGGCTTCACCCCACAAGTTCGTGGTAAACCGAACTTATTAACGTGGCATTCATCATTTCTTTCGGGTTCTATTTTTCCTTTCCGCAATTCCGTTTGATTGTGGCAAGTAAAGCGATTGTTTGATGAATAATGCCATATTTTAAACATATTTGTTCAAAAGGAGATTCATATTCACCGCCCCTATCACTCCTTATCATTTTAATCTTTTTGTTAAGTTGAGTCTCAACTTCAGTTTTGTATTGCCTGAATGCTTCAATTGCTTCATCTTTACTATTAAGTAAATAAACGTAGCAATACTGTGTACTATCATCAACAAAAGTTATGAAATACTTCTTTCCACCGCGAGATGGGATTGACTTCATGTCACAAATATCTGTATGGATTAAGTCTAAAGGACTTGAATTCCTTTCAACTGACTTAGAAGGATGTTTAACATACTTAGACTCAACACAGATTTGACATTTTGATTGATTGCATTCAAACTTAGGCAATACTTCCAAACTAATCATTTTTCGCAAGGTTCTATAATTGACATGTCCTAAACGTGAATGCCATAAATTATTTGACTCAAGTAAGTAAGACGAAGCAGAAACTTTATTATTATTGGCAACGACCATTACATTAAGTTTGAAAAGGCCCTCTGTGAGGTAACCTTTTCCTATGTACATCTCGTTCTTACTTATTACAACCTTGTCAGAAACAAAAACACACTTAAACCCATTCTTTACTAGAAGTCCGGTAGATACTAGATTTTTCCTAATTTCAGGAACATGACAAACGTTGTTGAGAGTCATCACCTTGCCAGATGTCATCTTCAGCAGTATCTTTTCATAACCTTCAATTTTGGCCGTTGCAGAATTTCCCATATATATGGTCTCGTCGGGCCCGGCGGGAGCATATGAAGCAAAGGCTTCTCTAACAGACAAATGTGGCGAGTGGCGCCAGAGTCAATCCACCACTCTTTCGGATTTCCCACTAGGTTGCACTCAGACAACATAGCGCACAAGTCATCAACTTCCTCGTTTGTTTCAACCATATTAGCATGACCCTTCTTCTTTTCCTTTTTCCGAGCACGACAGTCTGCAACTTTGTGTCCGATTTTTCCACAATTGTGGCAGTTTCCCTTGAATTTCTTCTTGTTGGGATAGCTCTTTGGTCCCGATGCATTTTTCCTCTTTTTCAGATTAGTTGGGGCAGTTTCAACAATATGTGCTCCCCTATGGTTGATCTCCCATTTGCCTTCTTCTCGCT
This sequence comes from Anisodus tanguticus, assembly GCA_034509755.1. Lineage (NCBI taxonomy): Eukaryota > Viridiplantae > Streptophyta > Magnoliopsida > Solanales > Solanaceae > Anisodus > Anisodus tanguticus. Next base: position 16,709,004 of record CM067551.1, on the reverse strand, counting down.
GCCTTGTTATCTTCCTCAATTCTCAACCGGACGATGAGATCTTCTAGTGTCATCTCCTTTCGCTTGTGTTTCAAGTAATTTTTGAAGTCCTTCCATGAAGGAGGCAGCTTTTCTATTACTGTCGCAACTTGAAACGCCCCACTAATCACCAAACCTTTAGCGAGTAGATCGTGGATGATAACCTGCAACTCTTGAACTTGAGTAACGACAGACTTGCCATCTACCATTTTGTAGTCCAGAAATTTGGCAGCGCTGAACTTCTTTAATCCAGCATCTTCTCGTTTTATATTTCTTTTTCAACGCATCCCATAGTTCTTTTGATGTTTCCACATTACTATAGACGTTGTAAAGATCATCCTCCAGTCCGCTAAGAATATAATTCTTGCACAAAAAATCTGAGTGCTTCCATGCCTCAGTTATAACAAAACGTTCATTTTCAGGTGTTGATTCCGACAAAACCGGAACGACCTCCTTAATAAACTTTTGGAGGTTTAAAGTAGTTAAATAGAAGAACATATTTTGTTACCATCGTTTGAAATCAATTCCGGTGAATTTTCCAGCCTTCTCTGCCGGAGCCGGTGCTGGTGCAGTACGACTGGAGGACGCACCATTGCTCGTAGAACCAACCATGGGGGCTGGTGTGGCAGGAGCAGTAGCATTCAAATTTGGAGTCATGTCTCCCATTTCTGTCGCAAACGAAGCAACATAAAAAGTTTAATAAACGGTGAAGACTTCGAACCGAATTAGTTTTGACAGCAACAAATGTAATACACAACGGTGAAGATTTTATTTCTTCAAACCGAATCAAGGTTACACAAACAGATTTAAAATACTTGAAACGAAATGCAGTAAATTGTATGTTGTATACTTGATGAAGTTTTTAGTCTCCAAATGAGTAGAAAGTTATGAAAACTTTAATCTCAACCGGAGTAGAAAATCCGAAGATTTTAGTCTCCAAACAACATATAAGTTCGTTACACCGAAACAACAAACATTTTTTTCCGTAAACGTTCTGTAATTGTTAAACAAGAACAAATGAACACAGAAATAATTAATAAATTCCTTAAGCTTGTTATCTCGCCTGTGTTCAAAAAATCAAGAAAAAAAAAACAACCCAAACCAGAAAAAACAGAAATTGGAAAAATAATGCAGAAGTAAGAAAATATCCGAGACCACAGAATTCACTGTGTGTCCTTAAGGAATTTAATCTCCTCACTGTACCCGAGGTTATGGATTACTTCCTCCCAGGATAAAACGGATATACCTGTCGCAGGAGTAGCGGTACGTCAAACGCCTTCGACTTCGACGAACTCAAAGTTGGCAACGAAACACAGTAAGACTCGATAGTTTTATTTGTGGAAAAAGAATGCAGAATTTCAGATGCAGAAAAATTTGTTTTTAGTGTCTTAAAAATGAGGCATTGACTCAGTTTATATAGCCTCGAAGGTGCCTCTTCGGAATAGGTTGGTGACTGTTCGGAAAGGTTGCCTTCATTTTCCTTCCATTTCTCATTCACACCAACTTGGTTAGTTTTATTCATTAACTAGCTTTAACACTTATAACCTTTATAATATAGAAATCATTCACTTATACCTCGATGAGATATATTCGCAATTAAATATATTAAAATATTATTGTCAAAAGTAAATTAAATATGTTTTATGTTTATGAAATTTAATAAAGAGATACATTTTTGTTGAACATCTTCATTCACTCAATTGATTAAAACAGAGAATAAACATTTTTGGAAACATGTATCTTTTTAAAATATATAAATAAGAAATAAACACAAATTACTCAATAAGATATATCGACTATTAGTAATAATTTTCATACACTTTAAATATGTAAGTTGTTTTTATTTTTATTTAATTATAATATTTTATTATATAAATTTCTTATTTTTATTTTAGTTAATTTATTTATTCTTTCGCTTCAAAATTCTAAAATTACCTTAAGTTTTTTGTTCATTTATAATGATAATTTATCTTTTAATAATTATATTTTAATATATTTAGGGATGTAACTGTACGATTTTCATAGTAAAGGGGTGTAAATTATTTAATTTTAAATATAAGGGTGTATTCAAAACTGAGTCATATTACAGCCATATTTAGTCTAATTAACCAAAATTATCTAGACTAAGTATTACAAATTACAATAACCAAAAGGATAAGCCTTTGAATAGGTCCAAAGTGTTCCCGACAAAATCAAGAACATGTCTAATTTTTACACTCGTGGTAATCACGTAATAAGGACTATGTTCATAATCATGCTAGATGATTAAGATCATCCATGATACTTAAGAAATTATATAGGCCCAAAGAAAGGAGGGACTTATTTTTATTGAGGCCTTAGGATGTTAATTCATTAATATTAAAATCTCACACCTAGTCTTTCAACTATTTTTATTCACAGCAATTAAAACTGTTGCCAATTTTCTTGTTCTGCTAACATAGAGAGTGAGGTCACAACCTTTACTTTGTTTTTATGTCAATTTTAATTTAATTTGTCCTTTGAATTAGTGAGATAAAAGCAGAAAAGATCCAAATTAGAAGTTAAAGGAAAGTCAGATTTGGATCAATTCTTGGAAAGAAACATTTAACAGATTTGTTTAATGTCATAATTACTACTACTTAAGCCCACAGGTTTTGTAAATTCCACCTGATTGGATTCAGGAGAAACAACGACCCGAAAACAACTGCGTAGTATAGGATTTAACGCTTTCAACATCAAAGAACAAACAACGTTTGTGTTGTTTCTATTTTCAAACATTGGCCAACATAATTGACTTTTAAAAGACATGTTTCCCGCACAAGTTTCAAGTGCATGAACCTTCATCTCATATTTCTATCATTAATTAATTACAGTACTTTATACTATAACTTGTACCCAGGGGCCGATAAGACTATTTAGCTGACAGTCAAGGAATTTTAATTAAGGGTGTCAAAATACAAACAAAAAAAGGTGTCAATTGTGGCTCCGCCGGCACCCGTGATATTATATTGTTCGAAATATTCAACTAATTAAATTTCTCAAAAATTATGCAATGCAAATAGGTTAAAATAGAAATCTTTTTCGTATATACAAATTATTGAATCCTATCAACATAGGAAAATATATACATAATTTCTAGAGTTAAATTTAAACTTAAATTAATTTATTATTAAAAAAGTTAGAGTTATATACCTAAAACCAGCCCACCTTTTTGTAATATTTTCACAATGAAAATGATAAAATAAATTATATATCCAAATCTTTTAGTATTGTATTCTACTTTTGGAAAATGCAATACGATGATCATTTCAAGACAGACAAATGTACTTACTAGTATAACGGAAAGAATAATAAGAGGACATTCTAATAGTTTTGCTTATTATAAAATAAAAAGGATAATATGTGGGCGCTCCATATATAAAATTTATCTATGCTGGGTTTTTTTCAATTCCGTTAAATTAAGGCGTTAAAGTGTGATAATGAATATATAAAATACTATTTTGCATGTCGAAGGCGAACAAGGATTAGTACAATATTACTTGGGCGTAATAATAAGCATGCAATATATAATCTAATTAAGGAGAGCCCTTGGCCAAGCTAAGTTGAAAATTACACAACGGACTAAAGATTCAAACGCATGTACTGGCCGCCTCTAACTTCAAACGATCTTTACTCCTAATCTATAACGAGTTAGTTAGGCTCTGGGTAAGGTATTAATTAAAGCAAGAGTCTAGCTTTTAATGTATCAAACTATTTGTCAATAGCTTAATGTATCAAACAATTGGTTACAAAAAGTTGTGGCTTTTTTTACCACAATCTATCTCGCAACCTAGCTAGTGGGCGCCAATACACAGTAGTGTCAACAAAGCGGCGGAACCTGAAACCTAATTCTTTTCTCTTAAAGCTTTTTACTATTTTAATTTACATGGTATCAAAGTTTTCACTTCTCCTCCTCTAGCAATGCTAAATTAAATTGTTCTTGCCACCTCTGTTTATATGTAGTTTCTCCGTAGACGTTCTTTATATTAGTTACTTTTTGTAAAATAGGAAGATATATATTATTAAGTAAATACAGTAGTAGTACAAGAATCAATATGTTGCTGAGATGGATGTGTGGGCATACAAGGAGGGATAAGATTAAAAATGATGATATCCGGGACAGAGTGGAGTGGCCTCGGTGGAGGATAAGATGCGGGGAGAGAGGTTGAGATGATTCGTGCATGTGCAAAGAAGAGACACAAATGCCCTAGTGCGGAGGTGTGAGAGGTTGGCTATGGACGGGTTCAAGAGGGGTAGCGGTAGGCCGAAGAAGTATTGGGGAGAGGTGATTAGACGGGATATAGCACATGTGCAACTTACTGAGGACATGACCTTAGATAGGGGGTTGTGGATGACACAGATTAGGGTAGAAGGGTAGTATGTAGTTGAGCGTAGTCCTATTTACGCTTATAAACTGGTATTGTAGTGTTATTATTGTAGGTCTGCTTAATCTATCATATTAGTAGGCGCAATATTGCTTTATAGCCCACTGTCGTTTGATTTCTGATGCTATGTGCTCTTTAGTGTACTTTGTTTATCTTATTTGCATGCGTTAGTTATTGCTTCCTTTTTCAAAATGTGCTATCATGGCTTATTCGCTTTTACTACAATCATTTTCATACTGCTCTAAATTTCTTGTCTGGATCTGACCGTTTCTCTTGCTTTGCCTATGCTTATGCTTTATCTTGAGCCGAGACTCTTTCGGAAACAACCGCTCTACTTATCAAGGTAGAAGTAAGGTCTGCGTACAATCTACCATTTTAAAATCACATTATGAGATTTCACTGGGTATATTATATCTGATAAGTACAAGAAGCAATATGTTATGAGTGTCCAACACTGTTACAAGTAATAAAGTTATAGGGTGGCGACTCATGAGTGAGTCGTTACGAAAAGTAACGAGATTAGGGGATCCTATACAAAAAGGCGTAGCTAGAGGAGATTCAGCTTAACGGCCCGTTTGGATGAGCTTATGACTTTTGTCTTATAAACTAAAAATCATAAGTTAGGGATTCTAGATTATGACTTTTGACTTATTTTTGTTACTTTGGCTTAAAAACAAATACTTAAATCACTTTTTTACATTTACCCAACACTATAAAGATGCTTAAAAATTTTGACTTAAAAACACTTAAAATAAATTAATCCAACAGGCTGTAAGCCACTGGTCATGGTACAGAAGATGTCGATACGTCATTCGTTAATACATAATGTACGAAAAAAGTAGTGATGCAAAAATACGCATGGATATTGTGGAGAATTATCTTTGTCCCATATTTTCTTGGACAGTAAAATGCTAAATTGTTCTTACTTTTTTAGAATTATCTTTTTGGTCCTAGATTGTTTTTCTTTCAACTTCCTAAATTGTTGAACAAATAGTACTTAATGTGTTATCTCTGTAAGATGATATTAATCTCCCTTGGAGAGTCTTTCTCATTAATATCAATATTTATAGTGTATAATATACAATTCCTAATACAAGAGGAATCTTAGTCACAATACAAGAGGAATCCTAGTTTACCATAATTATCTATCACTAAATATACTTACAATATATGGGATATATACTAATTATGGATAGGGATTTGTAGTGTCTTATTGTACACGTTTACATACCCCCTCACTCGGAGCGGGAGGAGGCCTAACGCTAAGACTGGATCTAAAATCAAGGAACAACTGTCTTGGGAGGCCCTTCGTGAAAATATATGTGTATTGATATGAGGAAGGCACGTGCAATACCTTAATATGCCCGAGAGTAACCTTCTCGCGAACAAAGTGGATGTCTATCTCAATATGCTTGGTCGCTGATGCTGAACCGGATTGTGAGACAGGTATATGGTGGATATGATATGTTATCACAGTAGATCAGAGACGCTTTACTTAAAGGACACTGAAGCTCCAAGAGAAGGTTTCGGAGCCAACAGATCTCAGCAACAACATTAGCAACTCCTCTATACTCAGCTTATGCACTCGAACGGGATAATATGGCTTGCCGTTTGACAGACCAAGAGATGAGATTATCACCCAAAAACACACTTTAGCCGGATGTAGAGTGGCGGGTGTCTGGACAGCCTGCCCAATCTGCATCTGTGTAGGATAATAGCGAGTTCAGTACGGATGGGTATAAGTGTAGTCCATAATACAGTGTGCCCTTAACATATCGAATGATACGTTTGAGGGCAGTAAAATGAGGTTCCCTGGGGGTATGCAAGCAGACCTGCTGGACAACATAGACAATGTCAAGCCTGGTGAAGGTGAGATACTGAAGTGCACATGCAAGACTCCGATACAGAGTAGGATCAGTCACTGGAGTACCAACCATTGCACTAAGTTTGGATTTAGAATCAACTGGAGTGGACATAATTTTGCAGTTGTCCATCATAGCCCTGTGCATGATCTCCTCTGCATACTTACGCTGGCAAAGAAACAAACAATATGCGGATCTGGTGACTGAGATCCCCAAAAAATAACTCAATTTTCCCAAATCAGTCATGGCAAATTCAGACTTGAGTAGTGCAATAATCTCGTCTTTCAACACATCAATAGAGACGGTAAGAACAATGTCATCCACATACAATAGTAAATAAGTAGTATTATGGCCACGATGTAAAGTAAAGATAGAGTTATCACATCTGCTGCATGTAAACCCAATACGCATAATGAACTGTGCAAAACGATCATACCATGCTCTGGGGGGCTGTTTTAAGATATAGAGTGACTTACGGAGATGACACACATAATGTGGGGCTGTTGTGTGGACAAAACCAGGCGGCTGGTGCATGTATACAGTTTCTCGTAAATCCCCATGAAGAAATGTATTCTTTACATCTAGTTGATGAATTAGCCAATGTTTTCCCATAGCAATGCTTAGAATTGTGCGAATGGTGGTCGGTTTAACAACCGGACTAAATATCTCACCGCAATCAATGCCCTCCTACTGGTTAGTACCATTTTCCACTAGTCTTGCCTTGTATCTTTCTAAGACACCAATATCCCTGAACTTGTGACGAAAAGCCACATGCAACGGATCACATTCACCCCATCTGGTCGAGGAACCAAGTCTCAAGTATGTTGTTTCGTTAAAGCATTAAACTCCTCACACATGGCCGCATTCCAATTCGGGTCCAGTTTGTTTAATTTAGGTCTTTTTGGAATAGGTGAAATTGTTTGGGTGGCCAGGAAAAATTGGACTTTGGGTTTGAAAATCCCGTGTTGGGCACGGGTTTCCATTCGGTGTGTGGGCATTGGCTGGGTAAGGGTTTTGGTTGATTGGTTGGTGGGACTGGGTGATGGAATAATCGAGTGTGGGGCAGTTTGTGTCATCGGGACTGGGTTTCAGTCGAGGGTAGTTGTCGGGTGGTGTGGACCAATGGCGGTGCTTGGGATTGGAGTCGAGTGGGTTGGGTCGGTGGGTGCTGGTGAACTGTGGTAGGGATTTGTGGGGATTCTCGGTATGCCGAAAATAGAGGAGGTTTGTAGGGTAGGGTACGATGTCAATTAAGTAGTAGGTCCGGTAGCTAGGTTTGTTGGGTGGTGGTTGAGGGGCAGATTGGGGTCGGCACGGTAGTGAGACTGTGGGGGCGGCACAATGGATGGGACGGTGACTGGTGAGTGGGTGGAACTTGGAGGCAGAGTGGTGCTAGAGGTGGCAAGACGCGGTCACGGGGAGGACACTGGTGGCAGGGATACCGACGGTGGGCGCTGTACGATGGCAGTTGGAGGTTGTAGAGGTACAGTGGTGTCAGCCGGGCATAGTCCCTGAAGGTGGATAGGAGAGAGAGTTGAGTTGTCTAAAAATTCATAATCCAATTTTTGAAATATTTGGATGTTGGAAAAAGGGAATTGCGTCTCATTAAAAGTGACGTGACGCGAGATGAAAATTTGACAAAGTGATGTGACCCGAGATGAAAATTTGACGAGTGGATAGGTCATAGCACAGATCGCCCCTATGATTTGACGAAAAACCTAAGAAGACACACGGAGTGGTGCGGGGAGCTAATTTGTGAGCGGCTGTGGAAGAGAGATTAAGGAAACATAGGCAACCGAATATCCATAGGTGATCATAGGAGGGAACCCGACGGTGTAAGATTTCAGTTGGAGTCATGTTATGGAGGGTACTAGTGGGTAAAATATTAATGACGTATTCTACCATTTTGACCGTATATACCCAAAATAATAGAGGGATGGAGGCATGAAACAGAAACGTGCGAACCATGTTATTTATTGTATGGATAAGACACTCGGCCTTGCCATTTCGAGGGGACGTGTGAGGACACGAAAATCAGAAGACCATGCCATTATTGGTGCAGAATTTTTGAAACACGAATTGTTAAATTCACGGCCATTGTTCACATTGGAAAGATTTAATGGCGCGTTCGAATTGCGTTTTGATAAATGTGCAAAATTCAAGAAATTTGACAAAAACTTCGGACTTAAATTTTAATGGGTAGATCCAAAGAAAGTGAGAGTAGTCATCCAATAACACGAGATAATATTTATGACCTATGGAACTAGTAATGGGGGAAGTCTACAGATCAGCATGGACAATATCAAAAGGAGCAAACGTAACGCTAACTGAGGAATTAAACAGAAGACGAACATGTTTGCCTAATTGACAGGAAATGCAAGTCTGGGCAAGTTTCTCATTACATTGAATAAAATTATTACTTCTAAGAAAATTAAAAACGGGAGCTCCTGGGTGTTTGAGCCTATTGTGCCAAATTGACGGAGACAGAGCAACTAGGGTAGTGTGTGAGAGGGAACCGGCAGCGGACAAGGATGTGAATGGATAGAGGTCCCATGTGCTATTGCATCTCGTAAGAGGTGTCCCCGTACGTAGATCCTTCACAGTAAAACCAAAGGGATCAAAATCAACAGACACATAATTATTACGAGTAAATTTCCTAATGGATATTAAATTTTTGATGATTTGTGGGGCATGCATGACATTATTTTAGGAGAAGGGTGGGTGAGGTGGCGGAGTGTGGGTGTGACCATAGCCCTGAATTGGAATGCGATGACCATTGCCAACTGTAATAAATTATGGAGACTTTAAACAATATAATTGGGAAAGATTACCTACGGACCGGGTGAGGTGAGAGGAGGCTCCGGAGTCCATATACCATTTTTTGTCAAGCTGCTGCAAACTTATACCACTGAATGCCAGACCCAAGTCGGTGGGAATTTGATTTGAGGGCTGATGTGGGAACTGGGCCTGCACGACATGGGCCTGTTGTTGCTGGAACATGGGCGGTCGTGGACCTGGAGCCTAGCCTGTAACTATTGTTGCTGAAAAAGGAACTAGGCTGGAGGATATCCTGAAACCGTGGCCCAGTTCTCATTTTGGGTAACCAGAGATTGGGCCGGCCCATGACGTGGTGTTGCTGAACTGCTGGGGTTATTGGCCTCGTCCTTTCCCGCGGCCCTTGCCACCTCGCCCACTGCCGCGGCCCCTGCCACCATGCCGCTGCGGTTTTACCGCAGTTGGATGTTTTCCGGCGAAGGTTCTGTTGGCCGGCGGTGGCCTGATGTTGTGCGGGCGGTTCAACTGTTAATGCCCTCTGGTTATGTTCGTCCTGTTTCGCAAGTCGAGTTTCCTCCAATAACAATTGCGAGCGTGCTTTGTTGAAACTTGGTAGAGGGTCAACATGTTGTATCATCATGGCTAGAGTGTCATATTCACCATTGGGGAGGCCCGCAACTAATTGTAACACCATCTTAGTTTCGGACACAGGCGTACCAACATTGGACAGTTAGTCTGCCACCAGTTTTAATTGCTTGCAATATTATGACATATTAGAGAAGTTTTCAAGACGGGTGGTGTTGAACTGTTCTTCCAAGTACACGATGTGAGTGTTCTTGTTGTCTTGAAAATTTTCTTCCAAACGTGTCCATAGATCACGGGCAGAGGCACCTATTTTCATGATTGTGTATAGTAAATCCTTGGATATAGTGTCATATATCCACTGTTTGACCACGGCATCGAGGCGACGCCATGTGATGTCGTCCATATCGGGAGGACGAGGGAAAGAGTCATCTATATGATCAAACACATGCATGGATACGAAATAGTTCCACACATGACCAATATTGGTCATCTTCCTGATAAAAAATTATAGGGATAATGTTCTTGATGTTGGTAACGGCGAGAGCCGGATGGAAAGACGGTGAGGAGAGAAGAGGGTGGTTGGATGACGACTGAGTGTGAAGCGGAAGCATTGGAAGAAGTGGGAGTAGCCAAATTCTCCATTAGGATGGTGGAAATTGGGAGGAGAAAGAAAATTGGTGCCGTCGGCCGAGAGATTGGGGGGGCAAGAATAGGATTTTTTCTAGAATAGGATTTTGGCTCTTGATACCATGTAAGATGATATTAATCTCCCTTGGGGAGTCTTTCTCATTAGTATCAATATATATAGTGTACAATATACAATCCCTAATACAAGAGGAATCTTAGTCACAATACAAGAGAAATTCTTGTTTACCATAATTATCTATCACTAAATATACTTACAATATATGAGATATATACTAATTATGGGTAGAGATTTATAGTGTACTTATTGTACATGTTTACAATCTCTACACCTTCCGAAGAAGGCAATGATAAAATGTGGAGTAACCTGATCATCCCCTTGTTTATAGTTTATACCACTATTTGAGTCTCGTAACGTCAGCGTGTTTTTTTTTGACAAATATATTTTCCAAAGATTGTGACATCTTTAAAAGAAAGCGGTAATTAAATTAGCATACGTATATAATTAGCATTTTTATAACTGGCTTTCTCTTATCTTGAAGTACCTCTTTTATTCGATGTAACAATTTAATATACAAAATTTACGTACTTGACTAAATTATAGAGGTAATTAAAGTGTTTCACGTCGAACGATTATTTAATTTTCATTAAGAGTGAGGCAATTCCAATTATTACATCGTCGGTAGTGATTGTAATTTATTTATATTCTAGACAAGCAGACAATTCCTAGGAAACACTATTTTCTATTGGACCTTATTTTGTCAAAGTATTTGAGTGGGATTGGAAAAATGTCACGCTTTATTCCTAAAGATAAGGACCCTTTCTAAAAACTTGTTTTATAATGACACTTTGTTTTGAACTACATCTTCATTGAAGAGAGAAAATGAAGGACCGAATCGTATTGAATTTACGATAAATTATACAATAGGCGGGACTGGAATTATAGCAGGAAATATTTATCTATATTTGGCATTTACATTAAGTTAATATAACTTATCATGATTAAATGATGTAATAGAGTAAATTTATATATTAATTAATTATAATTAAGTAAAAAAATTATATTCAAACATACAACATGTATATATTGATTTGATATAAATATTTGAGGAACATTTTACCAATTACAGCTTAGTGATTATAAGTATGTATTACACAAAAATCCTCCAAAACAAATCTTACATAAATGTGTGGTTATACATAAATGTGTGGTTATAAATCATCTGATAAAGTTAAATTATTTTTAAATATAGAAATATGACATTCTTTTTTAGACAGATCAAAAATGAAATGATATCACATAAATTAGGATAAAGGGAGAAATATAACTCTAAGGTGGTGTGATTAATATAAATTGAATTGTTGAATGAAGTATGAATATCAATCAGATATGTTTAACTAATTTCATTATCCATTGTTTCCATAATGGGTAATGAAAATTTACAGAAAAACTAATATACTTGTATATGACAATATTATATGACTTTAATTTTTAACTTATATTGCCCGCTAATATATCAGTAATGGAATGAATAATGATTTTTCTGGAAGTGATATTAACTTCCTTTGTTCATTTTTACGTGTTTTTCGTTGACTTAACACTCTCCTTTAAAAAATATTTATTATAGATTTATTTTATTATATTTTGAAAATCTAAGTTTGCTACTAATATTTTATGTGGTTAATTAATAATAAGAGCAATATTGAAAGAAAATAATGAAAGCAGAACCTCATGACCTCTTTCGATTGCTAAACATAATCTATTTTAAATTCACTAGAGCGTGTAGATCTGGACAACAAATCTACACGATGTTTCATTCCTTTGAAAGGCTATTGAAACAAGTTTCCATCCTAGACATCTCTTAAAAAAATCTTAATAACTTACTAATTTGTTATAATGGACAAATAAAAAAATAATCGGGATAAGAAAAAGGAAAGGAGGAAGCGATTAGTGATATCTATAGACGAAGCGTGTGCAATATTTTATCCTCAATCTTTTCTGACTCATAAAAGAATAAATTGAAATATTCAATTTTTCTTATAAGTTTGTATTAATCTTCCTTGGGATTCTTCTCATTAATTCACAATATATATAATTGTACAGAGATTGATTCCTAATAGTAAGAATTCTAAGTTACCATAATTATACAACAATCATAATTACAAAATATAATATGAATATTCGGAGAATATTCGCTAATACTCCCCTCAGTCGAAGCGGGAGGAGGCCGGAGGCTAAGACTGGATCTGAAGTCGATGAATAACTGTTTGGGTAGTCCCTTTGTGAAAATATATGCATACTGATAAGAGGAAGGCACATGCAATACTTTGATCTGACCGAGAGCTACCTTCTCACGTACAAAGTGGATATCCATCTCAATATGTTTGGTTCGCTGATGTTGAACCGGATTATGAGATAGATATATGGCATATTTGTTATCACAGTAGACTAAAGACGCCTTACGCAGTGGACAATGGAGCTCCAAGAGAAGATTTCGGAGCCAACAGATCTCAACAACTACATTAGCAACTCCTCGATACTCTGCTTCAGCACTCGAACGGGATAATGTGGCTTGCCTCTTGGCAGACCAGAAATAAGATTGTCCCCTAGAAATACACAATAGCCTGAAGTAGAGCGTCACGTGTCCGGGCACCCTGCCCAATCTGCATCCGTATAAGAGAGCAACTTGGTCGGGGCAGAGGGGTAAATATGTAACTCATAGTCAAGTGTGCCCTTAATGTATCTGATGATACGCTTAAGAGCAGCAAAGTGGGACTCCCTCGGTGTATGCATGAACAAACATACTTGATAAACGACATATGCAATATCAGGCCTTGTAAATGTAAGACACTGAAGGGCACCTGCAATACTCATATACAGCGTAGGATCAGATACCGGATCACCATCAACAACACTAAGCTTGGATTTCGAATCTACCGGAGTGGGCATAACTTTGCAATTAGTCATCTTAGCCTTGTATATTATCTCATCTGCATACTTACGTTGATTCAGGAACATAGTATCTGCAGATCTGGTCACTGAGATACCCAAGAAATAACTCAACTTGCCCAAATCAGTCATAGTAAATTCGGTTTTGAGTAGAACAATGATTTCATTTTTCAATCCGTCAGATGAGGCAGTTAGAACAATGTCATCCACATATAATAGTAAGTAAGCAGTGCTACTACCGCGATGAAAAATGAAAAGAGAGTTATCACACCTGCTGCTAGAGATGGCACTGGATCCTGGACCTGGTGGATCCAGATCCGTTTTATAGGATATGAATCTTCAAAATTTGGACCCGACGGATTCGGATCGGACCCGGATCCATTTCTGACGGATCGGATCTGGATCTGGATCTTGTATTTGAGATCCGTATCTGGTCCAGATCCGACCCGTGGATCCATTTTTTATTAAATATATCCATAACCTAGAATGTAATTTTATAAGTATTTTCTTAAAATTGCTAAGCACGTCCTTGCAAGTTTAATTCTCAAAACAAGTTTAATTTATCCCCGCATTAACTCAAAAACCAAAAAATAAAGAGGTAACTTCGATAATAAAATCGATGTTATATTAGTGAATGACTAACATTTTCATAGACAAGTAGTTAAAATTATATTCACTTCATTTGTGAAGATTCTAGCACACTGCATTGTGGAAATACTAGTCAGCATTTTTCACAACTATTGTTATTGTCCAACATTTTCAATTAATAGCTCACAATCAAAACGAGACAACGAACAAAATATCTCATATGAACATTTCAAAATTGAAACACAGTAAACTGTTAGCTAAGTAAAAATCGTTTGTCATTCAAAAACAAAATTTTTTACATGTGGATCCAAATCCGATCCGTGGATCCGGATTTGGATCTAATTTTTATGAACCCAAAAGATATGGATCCGGATCTGAATTCAGGTATGAAAAATGAATCTGGATCTGGATCTAGTAGGATCCGATCTAGATCCGATCTGTTGCCATCCCTACTTGCTGCATATAAACTCAATCTTCATAATATACCTGGCAAAGCGTTCATACCATGCTCGGGGGGCATGTTTCAAGCCATATAGTGACTTCCGAAGACGACATACATACTGGGGGGCTGCAGGATGGACAAAACCAGGTGGTTGATACATGTAAACAGTCTCTTTTAAGAAATTCATTTTTCACATCAAGTTGATGAATCGGCCAACACTTACCCATAGTAATACTGAGAATTGTGTGAATGGTAGCCGGTTTAACAACCAGACTAAATGTCTCACAACAATCAATGCCCTCATACTGATTAGTGCCATTAGCCACAAGTCTTGCCTTATAACCGCTCTAAGTTACCACTGTCTTTGAACTTGTGACAAAAAAGCCACATACATCGGATCACATTCACCCCATCCGGTCTAGGTACCAAATCCCAAGTGTATTGCTTTGTTAAAGCATTAAATTCCTCACACATGACCGCATTTCAATTAGGGTCCAGTTTAGCTAGTTTTGGTTTTTGGGGAATATGTGATATGGATTGTGTGGAGAGGTTAAAATAAACCTTGGGCTTGAAAATTCCGTATTGAGCACGAGTTTCCATATGGTGGGTAGGCAGTTGTGTATGGTCTATGTTTGGTGGGTTGCGGTTCTACTGAGTCGGGATTTCTGAAATGGAGGGTGACTATTGGGGTTCGTCGGTTGGTGTCGGTATCGAGGACTGGAGATGAACAGGGTTTGGGTGGTGAGTTTGGGTCAAAGTTTTGTGGTGGTTCGACGGTGTTGTTGTGCTTGGTAGTTCAGGCAGTGTGTTAGGACAGTGGGTTTCGATTTGAGAGTGGATCAGTGATGTAACTGGGTTGGGGTAACTGGATAGAGACTTGGGTAGTTGGTGGCGGTAGGTTGGTGAAGTGGGTGGGTCGACTATTGGGGCGATGGACCGGGAACTGGGTAGTGCGGTGGTGCCGACGGTGCCGGAAAGAGTTGGTGACTGGGCAACTGAGCAAACACTGACGAGGCCGGAACAATAGGGTGGTGATTGAACAATGATCTGATGGTAGGGGACAGATCTGTGTCATCGAGAAACGTGTAGTTCGTGGTTTGAAATTTTCGGATATTGGAGAATGGAAAACTCATTTCATCAAATGTGACGTGGCGAGAGACAATAATTTTACGACTGGATAAGTCGTAGCACATATAACCCCTATGATTAGGTGAAAAAATAATGAAGACACAGGGTGTGGTTCGTGGGGCTAATTTGTGAGAGGCAATGGAGGCTAGATTGGGGTAGCATAGACAACCGAAAATTCTGAGTTAATCATAGGACGGGATCCTACGATATAAAATTTCGATGGGGGTCTTGTTTTGAAGTGCTAGTGGGTAAAATATTGAGGAGATATCTTACCATTTTAACAACATAGACCCAGAAAGATGGAGGAAGACAGGCATGAAACATGAGTGTACAAACCATGTTATTGATGGTATGTATAATTCGTTCAGCCTTTCCATTTTGAGGTGAAGTGTGGGGACATGAAAAACGGAAAACCATGCCTTGATTTGAGCAAAACTTGTGAAATGTCGAATTATTAAATTCACGTCCATTATCACATTGAAAATATTTTATGATTTTTTCAAATTGAGTTTTAATGAATTTCTGAAACTCAAGAAACTTGACAAAAACTTCGGGTTTGAACTTTGGTGGGTAAATCCAGATAAAATAAGAAAAATCATATAATAAAACTAGATAAAATTTGTGACCCAGTGAGCTAACAACATGAGATGTCCACAAATCAGCATGAACAATATCAAATGGAGAAAATGTAACAATTAAGGATGACATAAATGGAAGACGAGTAAGCTTGCCTAGCGGGCAACAAAAACAGTTTTGGGCAAGTTTCTCATAATTACATTGAATACACTTATTAGTCCTAAGAAAATTAAAAACAGGTGCTCCTGGGTGTCCAAGTCTGTTATGCCAAGTTGACGGAGAGATTGCAGCAAGAGAGGTAGGTGATTGTGGTCTGACAACGGAAGATTGCGTGAAGAGGTAGAGGTCTCCCACACTATTGCAACGAGTAAGGATTTTCTCCGTATTGAGATCCTTCACAGAAAAACCAAAAGGGTCAAATTCGACAAAGACGAAATTAATTCGGAGAATATTCGCTAATATTTCTATCCCCATATTTAGTAAATTCAAAATTAAATAATCGTATGATCATTAGAGTCAAGAGGGTAAGGATTGTGTTTTCTTTATATTGTCCATTAATCTATGCTTGAAACAACCATTAAAAAAGAGTGAGTTCAAATATGAATTGGTTTCCACATTTCCAAAAATGGAAGTGATCTTTCCACCTTGAATATTTTTTAATAAAAAACAAAATAGTATATTTTTTAGACCTTTCTGTCTTTATTTTATTCCCAAATTTGACCTCTCAACTCGTAAGAACCACGCGCAGTTGTCAGCTTCCTCAGTGCGCACGCCTCTCATATTTTTACAGTAAATGTGGGTCAGTGATCATGTGCATCACATTTTTGTTTAAATTGTAGATACAGTAAAATATTTCTTTATCGTAAATTGTATTCACTCGTCTCAAAATATTTATTATAATTATTATAAATAAATATCTCAAATTATTTGTTATTTTCGAATTTCAAGATAAAATAAATTATTTTTTTCTACTTTATCCTTGGCAGAATTTTTCAAGGAAGACTACAAATTCCTTGATTATGGGTGTTATTACTCTTATGCAAGTACCAACAACAAGCCAACCTTGTTATCTTAAACACCTGATCACGTTTTACAACATGTAATTACTACAGTTAACTACTTTCACCATATTAAGAGTATAAAGTGGTTCATTACTTCATTAACACAAAGTGGAAAAGGAAGTAAAAACTGATAAAAAAAAAGTCCTTACAGCACACATTTGCATTTACTATAGATAATGCCATTAACACATATTCATTTAATGGAGAGATGAAAGCTTAGATATAAATAATGTTAAAATAGTAAAATACCCCTTCTAATAATTATTTCTTAAGGGAAGTGTAAATAAAAAATGATAAATATTTTGAGACGGAGAAAATAGCATGGAGATAAGGAATTTTCTTCAACGGTCAAAATGAAAAAGAAGAAAAAGAGTGGAAAAATTAACTAGAATATAATAGAGATTTTTTTTACTCAATAATAAGCTAATATCTGAAATTCGTTAGTTCCACTAATATAGATTCGTGTCACAGTAAAGCATAGTTAAAATGAAAAAATATTTATTGTTGATTTTTTGTATGATTTGAATTCGAGACTTCTAATAAGGTTGGAGAAATAAAATTTATCTGATTGCATCGTTTTATCATTTATAGTGAAAAACCTATATTTTCATAACTAGCTTCATCTCAACTGAAACATCTCGCGTGGCTCATGAGTTATTTAATTATTATTTAAAATTATTTTATTCATTAGGCTCAATTTAACATTTATTTTTTATTTTTTTATTCGATCTGATCAAAATTTTAATCATATTATAACTTAAGATTACTTTATGATTGGGGTGAATACTAACTAAAATATAAAATATAAGATATAAGATTTTAAAGTAATCAAATTAAATTATTACAAATTTCTTTGAATTTATTGATAATTTACTTTTTCTTTGAGAGTTCAAGTTTGTGGTTTAATTTAATTATCCATATTTGGATTTAAGTTCTAATTTAAACATGTAATTACATAGTTTAATGTCATGTGAATTCAATTATTAAATTTGACTACTAATTCTTATATTTTTCTGTTAATCAATCAATTCATTATGAAAGTAATTTTCCCTAAAGATGTGGGCATAAAATTACTTATGGGGGGAGGGAAATATTAAAGAACTGTCTTGGATTCGGTTCAAGCTTAGCAAAGTTTGATTTGATTCGAAAACAGCTTGGTACGATATATAGCAGTATGATTCAACTTAGTTCGATGCCAAACTCACTATGTTGTGTGTTATATATAACTGACAATATTATATGTGAGTGGGTGTTGCCCTTCAACACTGACAAACTCATTAGATGATTATCGCATAAATGCAACTGTTAACATGGATACACAAACATATAAGATGAGACAAAATTTTTAAAAAATTACATTATATAGAACGCCCATACAAAACATATAGATAAAATGAGAAGTATGTAAGTATGAAGTTTTACAATTGTTGACAAGGAAAAAGTTTGTACAATTGTTGACAAGGAATAAGGTAGACTTAAATCGCATACATAAGTTAATCTCTTAAAATTAGAATCATTTAGAAAGATCGATCCATATTGCTTAAAATAGAGCAAAAAGAGAAATACTCCCTCCAATCCAAAATAATTGAGATTTTAAACTTAGACACATGAATTAAGAAATTTATTAACTCCTAAAAATTAAAAGGGGTTTTGACTTATATACCTTTACTTATGATCGTCTTATTTTTTTAGATTGACATAATTATTATAGTGATATTGAAATATATCAAGGACAAATTTGAAAAAGAAAATTAAATACTTTCTTAATTTTATGAAATATTAATTATTTTGGAATATCTTTTAGAGGTCAAAACCTCAAGGACTAGAATAATATGGGCGACCAATTATTTGTTATTAAGTTTTACTCCTATTGGTATATGTTTGCTTTAAGTGCAACATTTATAAAGACTATATAAGATTTTTAATTACTAAACAGTTTATTTATCTCACAAATATAGGGTAAGATTTGTGTATAGCGGTATATTCTATCATTTTTAGACATCATTTAGGGGTCATTTGGTAGGATATATAAGAATAATATTAAATAAAGTGTATTAATAATACTAAAATTAATTATATTGCAATTATTTTTTATCAACGGTATGATTTCTTATATTAAATAAATAGATAATATTAGAATAGGAATAGTATTGATATTTACATTATTATATAGGTTTGCTATGTATAAGAATAGTGCCAAATAAAGTGTATAACTAATATGTACTTGCATTAATTATATGTGAGTTGAGAAATATCACCAAATAAGAAATTAAATAATATAAAATTTAATATATATATTATTTTCTCTGATACGTCTTAGAAAATGTTCCCTTACCGAATTACACTAGCTAGTTGTTGTTAGATAAAGGAAATTTTAAATATTGAGTTAAGACTGATTTAATTAAAGCACATAAACTGTGTATAGAAAAATAGTTTCGTGCCGCTAGATCTCAATGGGCGAGATTTCGGCTCTCAACTTAGCTTTACTCGGCGTACGTCCGGCCAACCAGTATATCTGCGAGCTTTTCCGTATGAATATCCTTCACGCTCCTCCGCTAGCGCGTGCAATCACCTCCATTGGCACGTGGGCTATTACATTCCTCTCTAGTTCTATACGTCAAAATATATTTTATTCCTTGGTATCTATGTATACAGAGAGAGAAAGATACAGAGAGGAGTAATAGATTTTGAAAGATTTAAATAAAATAATACTCCCTCTATTTCAATTTATGTGGCGTTATTTTTTTTTGTCTGTCTTAAAATAAATATTATATTTTTATATTTAAAAATAATTTAATTTTATAAAATAATTTATAATTATATAAGATTTATTTTATAACATATTTCATTTTAAAAAATTTTTTAAATAAAAAATTCAGTTTCAAGTGAAATGATGGAATGCACTTCTTTATTAAGCAAAGCGCGTCTAAGTTGTCTTCATGTAAGGTTTGTGGTCCCCAACATCCCCTCCCTTTTTCTACTCTCTTATAGCAAACAACGGCGCCAACAAAACCTCTTACTTCTCTCTCTATACATACACACGCACGTATATATAGCTTCCAATGCTCAACAAATACTAGTACAATACACTTACGTACTAAAATATCCTTTGAGAATTAAACAAGTAAAATAAAAAAAGTGTATCCAGTGAGCTTGGTTTGTACTAATGAAGTGAAAACCCGGTTTTGCCCCTCCATCACTTCCAATTTTTTGTGGTGGTCGGGGAAAACGGGTTGTAATGTGGTACCCGTTAATTTGAGCCCATAGATTTTGTTGATGATACCAATGCAGGTTGGGGAAAATGGAATTTCGAATAAGAGAATGATGTCCAAATCGTCTGTATATATTTATTATTGGGATCTACATGTGGGCGAAAGATAAGATCTCTCTATTAGATTCGATTGTTCTAGATTTTGCTCTTCAAAAAAGAAATATTTATTATTTTCCAGGTAATTATGCTCTGCAATAATTCCTTTTTCCCACTTTTTTCAGGTTTTACATTAATTTCATTCTTATTATAGTTTGGTTCCTTTTTGTTTGTTTAGTGGTCTCTAACTTGTTCGACTGGACTTATGAGTCCCATCTGTATTTAGTTGATAGGTACTCCGTCGGTCCCAATTAAGTGTATTAATTTGAGAATATAAAGTTTAAGAAAAGAGACTTTTCAATCTTGAGGTTATAAATTAAACATTTATGTAATGTGCATTAAATATATTTTTAGAACGGACAGAAAAAGGAAGTAAGATATTCCCACCGTTCACTTTAATAAAAATAGATTTTCACTTTTATTTGTCATATTTAGCAAATCAAGAAAATACAATTTATTTTTTTGTTGTTTTACCTATAATATTAATTACTCATTTTAAATTATTTTTTAAATTTATTAAAATTATGCGCTTCATTTATTATTTCTCAGAGACGTGCAAAATCAATGATGTGACAAGTAAAAATGAACGGCGGAGTACTTAAATTGGACGAGGAAGTGTAGTACTTCTTTGGAAGTAACAATTTTGCAAGAACATATTCTTTTTTAAGTTGTAGGACTAGTTGTCTTTGAGACTCTGCAACCTATGTTATGTTATTGCAAGTGGGTGTTGGTGCATGCATTTGTATCTATTCCTGGAATTTTATATTGTTTTCACTTTTGTTTTTTTTAATTTTAAAGGTGTTTTCATGTTCTTGGCAAACTGGAAATGAATTTGACAAGTTTGTCTCATGCATATGTGGTTGGATTGTCAGGTTTATGATTCTTGATTAAGCCATATCTGTGCTGAAATGGATATTTAGGCTATACAGTTAATGGGCTGAAGACTTGGTCTATTGAATGCAATGTTAAGGACATTAGCATCAGCTCTGTTAATTTGGTCGTTGCTTGTTTCCTTATCGGCTGCTGATAATGGTTACCCTCGATGTAACTGTGATGATGAGGGATTTTGGAGCATTGAGGGTATCTTAGAGTGCCAAAAAATCAGTGATCTCTTTATTGCGATAGCGTATTTTTCTATCCCAATTGAGCTCCTTTACTTTGTCAGCTGTTCTAACTTTCCATTCAAATGGGTGCTCTTTCAATTTATTGCGTTCATCGTTCTGTGTGGCATGACTCATTTGCTCAATTTCTGGACTTACTATGGCCAACACCCGTTTCAGCTTATGCTTGCTCTAACCATTTTTAAAGTCCTTACTGCACTGGTATCCTTTGCCACGGCTATAACCCTTATCACCCTCTTTCCTATGCTGCTTAAAGTCAAGGTGAGGGAATTTATGCTGAAAAAGAAGACTTGGGATCTTGGTCGAGAAGTTGGATTAATAAAGATGCAAAAGGAAGCTGGATGGCATGTTCGGATGCTTACACAGGAGATACGAAAGTCACTTGACCGTCATACAATACTCTACACAACTCTGGTGGAGCTATCCAAGACACTGGATTTGCATAATTGTGCTATTTGGAAGCCCAACGAGAATAAAACTGAGATGAACCTAATTCATGAGCTGAGAGATAGAAGCTTTAATAGTGCGTATAATTTACCCCTCCCGAGAAGTGATCCAGATGTAATAGCAATTAAGGGGAGTGATGGGGTAAAGATACTTGATGCCGACTCCCCACTTGCTGCTGCGAGTAATGGAGGTAGTAGGGAACCAGGAGCCGTGGCTGCAATTAGGATGCCGATGCTGAAAGTGTCAAACTTCAAAGGTGGGACCCCTGAACTTGTCCCAGAATGTTATGCTATACTGGTTTTGGTTCTTCCTGGTGAACAAGGAAGATCATGGAGCAACCAGGAAATTGAGATAGTCAGGGTTGTGGCTGATCAAGTTGCTGTGGCTCTGTCCCATGCTGCAATTCTTGAAGAGTCTCAGCATATGAGAGAAACATTGGAAGAGCAAAACCGAGCTCTGCAACAAGCGAAGCAGGATGCACTTAGGGCGAGTCAAGCAAGGAATGCATTTCAGATGGTTATGAGCCACGGGCTTAGAAGGCCCATGCACTCAATATCGGGTCTTCTCTCCTTGTTGCAAGATGATAACTTGGGTAATGAGCAGCAACTTCTTGTGGATACAATGGTTAAAACCAGTAATGTCGTGTCAACCCTAATAGATGATGTGATGGATACTTCAACAAAGGACAATGGTAGATTTCCTTTGGAGATGAGGCATTTTCAGTTACATTCAATGATAAAAGAAGCTGCTTGTCTTGCCAAGTGTTTGTTTGCTTATAGGGGTTATAATATTTCCATCGAGGTTGACAAATCTTTGCCAAATCATGTCGTGGGTGATGAAAGAAGAGTTTTTCAAGTTATTCTTCATATGGTTGGAAATCTTTTGAAGGACCCCAATGGAGGGTTTCTCACATTTAGGGTTCTCCCAGAAAGTGCAAGTAGGGAAGGCATGGGTGGAGCTTGGAAAACAAGGAGGTCAAACTCATCTCGTGACAATGCCTATATCAGGTTTGAAGTTGGAACGAGCAATAATCATTCTCAGTCAACATCCACGTTGCCACATTACAGTCAAAAGCGCTGCAGTAGGGAGGTGGATGAAGGCTTGAGCTTCGCTGTGTGCAGAAAGCTGGTTCAGGTACTTTATTGCTAAATACCAGCATCTGAGTATGTATCAATATAACTGGAATTTATGCACCCAACTGTCTCATTTGGTTCTAATCTCTTCCTTTTGTGGTAATATTAGACACTCAACTTCGATAAAATCATCCTGTTATAGGTTAACAGCAAGTAAAGTTATTATTACTAAGGCAAAATGATATTAGGCACGCTAGTTTGAAATTTCTCCTGCAATTTGATGAGATCTTTTAAATCATAATTTCTGTTTGACGTTAAATACAGCAATTTCTGTGTTAAAGAAGATAGCGCAATGTCATGACCTTGATTGCCTGTACACATAAATATGTCCAATTCCCTTTGACCGGGAAATATGATGCTAAAGTTGCTTAAGTTGATTTACGGAAGTTTTAACCCCAGTTCATTGGGAATGAAAATGTGAAACCATGCCTACCCTGGTACTTGTTCTTTTTTTTCCCTTTGATAATAATTTCAAGTGCATATATTTGTGGTTTGGGGGTAGCACTAGCTTCTTTCTAATATGCGAAAATAATGAACAGTTGATGCAAGGAGACATCTGGGTAATCCCAAATCCAGAAGGTTTTGATCAAAGCATGGCTGTCGTTCTTGGGCTTCAACTGCGGTCGTCAATTGCCATAGGCATTCCTGAATATGGGGAATCGTCTGCTTATTCACATCCACACACACTCCTCCGAGGTGTTAAAGTTCTGTTAGCAGATTATGATGATGTGAATAGAGCGGTAACAAGGAAGCTACTTGAAAAATTTGGATGCAGCGTTTCTGCAGTTTCATCAGGACGTGACTGTCTTGGTATTCTTGGCCCTGCTGTATCCTCATTCCAAATTGTCCTTTTGGATCTTCACCTGCCCGATTTGGATGGCTACGAAGTAACCATGAGAATTCGGAAGTTTGGCAGCCGCAGCTGGCCATTGATCGTTGGTATAACTGCAACTGCTGATGAAGATGTTACTGGAAGATGCCTGCAAATTGGAATGAATGGACTTATTCGTAAACCAGTGCTATTGCAAGGTATTGCTGATGAGCTTCAGAGGGTTCTGCCACGGGCAAGCAGAATGATGTGATGATGTTAACACTGCCTTATAGGAGTGGAGCATAATAAGGCAGGGCTTCATTCAACAAAGATGCGCAAACGAAATTGCCTGGACAAACCCTGAAGATTCCAGCATACAGATGTAACATACATACAATCTTTGAAATCAAAATGGTATATAAAATATATCGTCCTTTCTACTCACATAAAAGCTCGCAGCTCTAGAAGATTTGACTGCCAGGTTTGCCATTCTACATTTTATTGAGCTTAACAACTCAGAATTTAACTGTGTCCCTAGAACTGAAGTATATAGTGTTGGAAATGACTTGAGAATAGCTCCATTTCTAAGTTATGAAGCACTAGATTCTTGCTTTAAGATTTGTATTTTCAGGGATATCTGTTGCCCATTGAAAATTTTGGGTGAAGAATGTTCAAAAGGCTGATCTAAAATGTAGGCTTATATGATATGCATTCACCAATATACTAAAATACTTCATTAAGATGAGACTCTACATATTTTCAGACTTCAATGAAGTTGGTTCTTGCACTTATATATGCCAATATCTTTTTTAGGTTGTCGACCCGTTTGGCCATAAGAATTATTCACTTTTTTCCGGAAAATTTTCACTTTTTTCAAAAAACAGTGTTTGGCCATGAAAATTCCAAATACAACTTGAAGTTGTATATGGAATTTGAAAAATTGTTTTTCACT
Source organism: Anisodus tanguticus (assembly GCA_034509755.1). NCBI lineage: Eukaryota > Viridiplantae > Streptophyta > Magnoliopsida > Solanales > Solanaceae > Anisodus > Anisodus tanguticus. The sequence continues at coordinate 16,684,140 of CM067551.1, read as the reverse complement.
TTTTTCACAACTAAAACCTTGTTGGAAAAGTACATTTCAACAACAAAATATTATTTGCAAAAACTTTGGCCAAACACAACTCCAACTTCAAAAATTCCAAAAAAAGTGAAAAAGTTTTTGGTTTGCCTCATCATAGTTGATTTGAATAAAATGAATTCCCCCATTGATTGAATACTTTCTGTTGACTGGAATTAAATTGAAATGAATAATCTGATGATGAAATCCTATCTGTTTGTCTCCAACTATGGTTGCTAGAGGTGGAGTTGATTAGTCAGACTGTGATATCCTCAATATAGTCTGAATTTGATCTTTATGTATATGTGAGGTAGTTGCGAGTCCTTCGCTTTTCAAGTAAATTTCCCATAATGTTTTGCTATTACATTAAAAAGGGTAGATATTGGCGACTCTAAAATGCTCACTAGCTACAGCTATAAAAGTTATTCTAGATTGTATGTCTAAGCTTAGGGTCCAAGAGAACATCTAGTTGCAGGGGCGGAGCTAACCTTGTTCGAGGGGAGTCAACTTACACCCTTTCATCAGAAAATTATACAGTATAGACAGGTCAAATTTTTTTTAGATTTATATTTACTATATGTTAAATCCACTTGGTTTCTTCGTGTTTACTTTTTTATATTATGAATCCCCCTCATTTTGGCTATACGTGTAAGCAGATGAGCTAGTAGCTACAAAAACTTACTATAGCAACTTGGTTCAGAACATGTGGACTGCATGGTTCTATCTTTTTGGATAAAATACTTATTGTGGCTGTATTATTTTATGCTGCATGTGCTTGATCCTTTTGGATAGGGGCTACCAAACTCATTTTCCAACTTCACCATATCGAAGGTATATGGACAATTTGCATGTATGTCCATTCCTCAGCTGTGTTAAATGGGTCAAAGATGCATTCAGGTGATTGTTTCTCTGAACCTTTGTGACAAAATTAGAGACCATATGCATGAATTTGGATACGTAGGTACATGCATTCTCTACTTCCGATTTACTTTGCCCCTTTCTTAAAAACTCGGCAAAGAAGATGTCATACCGTTTTCATTGACGCTTCCAACTTTTATTTGGACGTCTCTTAGGGTATAATTTTTTTTTCTTGAGCTAACAGTAATATAAAATGACATGAATCGTCATTTCAACTTCTATTATTAATTTCTTTTTTATGCTTTGTCATTTGGCTTTTATATATAGTGAAAATTAAGCAATCTTCATCTGAATCAGTCGGAGGCCTGGCTTAACAAAATGAAAGTGAAGAGAGTACTTGAAAATCCTACCCCAAAAGAAAAAGAAGATAACTAACATCGTAAGGCTTAAAAAACAAATAGCATGTGTACCAAATAGTCTGCAATTATTTAAACGAAGCTGATAATTCTAGCTAACGTTGATTGCTTACTCCATAAGGCTACCTTTTTGGTTAGTTAAAAGAAATTAGATTACCTAATCTTTTGAACTATAAAGCAGGAGGGTTTACTGCTGGGAGGTTTTTGCTCTATGGTACTTTATAATGCAGTACGGGAAGTATATAACTATTACAAGTATTCGAAAGGATAAACAAAGATTCAATAATTCAACTAGAAATCTGAAAATTACAATAGTTACACACGAAAAATTGGAAATTCCAGTTTTGTAGAAGATGGAAAAATGGAAATTGTTTTTGCTGAGTCGAGTGTAGCACTCTGTCCTTAAGACAATATTGCCCCGTATGTATCCTTTATACGTCCTGGACAATTTGTCTCCCAAGATAAAACAGCAATGGAACCCTTGAGCAAAGGAAACTCAAGAGCTACCGTGAAGAATATTGAGTAACGAAATGATGCTTGGAAGTTGTAGGAAGAAAATTATTTTCGGTTGTGTATTTTCGTGCACTGTTTTTGGTGTTCTCCTTGGTCATTCTTAGTGCTCAACAATGGTGTAAGGGGGTGTTTAAATAGGTGAGGGGGGGGTGACATCGCCCTCCATATGCCAAATAATGGCCATTATGGAGGTAGTAAAGCCACCAACATTAATGGGAGAAAGACCAACGATTTGGCCATTATAGGAGGAGTAATTCAGCCAAAATAAATGGTGAATTGAGTGCTTGGCATTTCGTTTTTGACCGTCGAAATTCGATGTTCGGAAACTTCGGGGACCAAACTGTACATACGAAAGAATTCGGTCCAAACTCGTACATCCGAAACTTCTGGGATCAAACTGTACTTCTGGCAAAGTTTTCTGGCCCAAAAAGATAATATCAGAAGACCCACAGCCCACGGCCCGTGGCCCGTGACCCGAGAACCCGGAACTCAGAACCGGACCGGACGGGACGGGCGGGCGGTGGCGGCGCGCGTGTGGTCTTTCCTCGAACCGAAGCACATCTAGGTCCTCCATCCTTTAAACACATGGGATACCCCTTAGGGTCCCAAACCCCAAACCAATTTCGAATCTTATATACACAACAATTCTTTCTTTCTCTACCGATGAGGGAGAATTGAACCCAATACCACACTTTCCATGCTTCAAACACCTTACTTCGTGAACCAATATCTTTTTCATTTCTCAATTAAATTTGACGATTCTTGGCCCTACGGTTATCTACGTACTTAGTAGATCATGCATGTGTGAAGAACCGGATTCTCCAACATACGTTACACTAGTGTTTAAGCCGTTAAAGTTGGTCGGTCGCAACTCCCGCCAAAGGCAAATTTCCAACAATCCCCTCATGAAAGAGATTTTGGCGCACTCACATGGTGTCTTTTCATTTCCAGCAATATTTCAGCGGACCGATGTTGCATAAGGAGAGGTAGCCTCGCTTTGAACCTTCCATAGTTGAATACCATCGGACTTACTTACTGCGCGGTGAACGTGATGTCTTGAACCGTCAGTGTTTAGTGTAAGCCAAGACAACGGTACCAACACAACAAATTCCCTTACTCTCTTCTTCGTAATGTTTTGTCCGTTTTGGCCATTGACAACGTCTTGGATTCTTAAGTGCGTTCAATTTGAGGCGGCCCGTCCTCGCACTTAAATAGGTGGTCTCCTACAAGGTATCCTGTTATACCCCACTTCACAAGTGTTAGGAATCATTAAAAGTTTCCCAAAGACCTAACCTCAACTGTTGAGGATCATTACGAGTTTTGAAAACTTAACCTTTACCCATACCTGCAGATAGCACTTAACGTCTATCGCGGGAACGGCTTTGGATTTGGTGTTTCTTTTCGAAATCACTATCCGAAGTGCTCATGCTTCCAGTGAAGCGATCAGCGAACCTTTACAACTTAGTTTTCCCATTGAACCAAATTACCGGGATCTCCGGTTCGTAAGGTTGGGTTTCCACCGTATTGGTCCATATATTTTGGGTTTTAAGCCCATTCCCCTAGACAGCGAGAACACTTGATCTCGGGTAGTCCCTTAGTTAGTAAATAAGGAAGTGACACCCGTGATGATCAAGCGCCATACGGTCTTATGTCTCCGACGGATCCCGACGACAGATATGTCCGGACGCCGTCATCCATGTCCTTCCTAAAGCCGACCGACTAGCCACAAAGTGTATAGCCGCCGAAGGCACGTGTTTCTCCCGATAAGGGACGTCCTCTAAGGACTCATGAAGTTACTCAACTTCTTTCATGCTTTGTATAAAGCGATAAACTCCGATTCCATCATGAATCGGTCGATGCAAGTTTGCTTAGAGGTTTTTCTAAGACCCACCATACACATTTACTTGTGGCTTTGGTGTTCTTCGGATCCGATGTCCGTTTGCATCACTTGTGTTCTCCTAGAACCGCATTTGGACATCCAAAATACTATAATCCGTAGATCGCCGAATAATTCGATATCGTCATATCCGACTTAACGCCTTCTATTGATTATGTATTAAGATCATCGATGAACCTTAGTTCAACCGATCGTTTGTTGGACGATACCAGGTCGGTTGTAGTGTGTACAATACATTGAACTACACGTGACCGAGCATATCGCTCCTTGTCTATGGGTGCACCATGATTCCAATCGGTTCTATGATTCATATCCATTGGTGGCTTCAACGTGACTGTCAACTATCGACCAGTCCGTTAGATGTCTTAGAAATCCAATTCCTAAAATGTCATTTGTGATACCCATATCTTTCATATTGAGACTTTGTTTCAATACGACTTTTACTTTCAGACGGTTGATTCTCCAACTGTTGGCTTTCTAACTTCAGAGTCAATGTTTCTGTGGTCAGATTCATTGTGTCTGTTTTATCCGAAACTTTCGGGACCAAAATGTAAACATTTCAGGGACCAAAATGAAAGTTCAGGAAGAAGCCCAATAGTTCAGCAAACCAACTCTGATCCTCTTCTTCCAACTCTCCGGTTGGGAAGGCTGGTTCAACATCCATGCCACGCAAGACTGCAATGGCCCTGGATGTTTAAGCTACTCACAGGGGAGCACATTTTACAACCCAAAGGTTCTTTTCCCGGAGGAAGATCAACCATTACACACGTATGGTTATATATGATGGAATATATTTCTCTTCTTAGCTTCTTTCCAAAGCAGCGCTTCTGGAGATAACAATTATTTGTTAATTGTCCATGGTTCGTTCTTAACTATACAAGCTAGAAGGTATGGAACAAGTCTTTGTCCCCTCTTTGCTCCTTCTCAGTTCAACATCTAGAATCCCTGAGTTCTGCAGATCTGGAATATTAAGTTCCGGATAGCCAGCAACTTTTGAGTCCTGAAGATACGGAACGTCTAGTTCCGGACAGTCAGGCCCTCGCGGGTTCTTGTTAACCTTGAGCAATTACTCATTTTTCCTATTTCAAGGAAAGTTATCTTCAAGGAATTCAGCATTCTTTTACGCCAAGAGGCGATCAACACTACTGTTATTTGCAGATCCAGTGGATATGCAATCTACAACTTTAGGTACGAAACCACCTCACATTACAACATTTGTATGTGAGATCCTTTCCATGTCTCACACGGCGGGTTATCCTTATCCTTATGCGGAGTTATGTTGAGAATCACATTAGCGGTAAGGATCGCCTTGCCCCACATAATTTGGGCGTACGGGTTTGCGCTTGGCTAACACCGTTAGACTGAGGTGAGTAATGAGCAGTCGTTTAATAAACGATGCTTCACATTCTCCCCCTCTATCACTACGAATTTCTCAATCCGTGGGCTTAGTTGATTCAACTTCTGCTTTGTAGCGCTTATCCGCATCAACAACTTCATCTTTGCTTTTCAACAAACAAAGGATTCCATACGTTACTATCATTAAATGACGATCACAACGTACTTGTCTCCCCCCTCTATTTTGTATAAACTTCAAATCACCCAAGTAGGTGTGACTAAGTTCTAGAGGAGCAGTGCGTCTTTCGCTATTCCCTTGACGGAATTTGGAAAGGTGATTTTGCCTCTTCGCCTACCTCACATTCATTTTGAGGGTTTATGTCGACGGAAGGCAACAATCTCAACATCGTTAGCTATTGAGTGACTTGCTATTTAACGTGTCTTAATCTATGATGGCATAGATGCACGGATTACAAATATATCATTCATATGGCTACAGACATACTGTACCATTCTTGGTTATTACAGACCTGTTGGACTAGTCTCAAACCAGCTTGACCAACAGCGTCCCTTAAACCAAGTTAGGAACATGTATCACCTCTTTTTTTTTTTTTTTTTTTTTTAGAGTGATCTCATTCCTTGAAGTCCTATTGAGGACAACCTCTCCAGCCCCTTTGATTTTAGAGGTGGCGTTGCTTCACATGAACAACCTCTTGCCCGTGGTTAGGGCGTAACCGGATCATATATGATCCAGATACTCTGGCCCACTCCAGTTGCTTTGGCAGACTGAGTGTCCACTTTATTTTCTGCCTTTTCTTTAGGCCTTCAGATCATTTAAGACCTGGAAACTGTGGCCCACCTTACTAGGTGTCCATTATTTTTCCTATGAAATTCATTTTGGCCCCACTCCAGTTGCCCGGAGGCTTTATATGACTGAGTGTCCAATATCATCATATCAAATAAATTTTGGCCCACTCCAGTCGCCCGGAGGCTTTGTATGACTGAGTGTCCAATATCATCCTATCAAAGGAATTTTGGCCCACTCCAGTCGCCCGGAGGCTTTATGTGACTGAGTGTCCAATATCATCCTATGAAGGATCTTCTGCCAAATAGTATGACATGTTCAACGTCTTTAGCTTTTAGACTCCTTCCGTTAAGATTGGTGCCCAGATAATTCTTGGCGCTTACTTAAGAGTGGTAACGATTTTCGCACGATCGTGGATCTTACTCCCTCGTATGTGCGAACATACTTTACACACTTTAATAATTACACTTAAAAGAACGGATCTTCTTAAGTCGTTTACAAAATCCAATCTTTAAACGGAAAAGAAGATGAGATTAAACTTCGATTTGTTAAAGCATAAGGAATATACATTATTTTCATATTCCTCCTTACTTTAATCCATTTTTAATCGACATAATTTAATCTTTATTCTTGACAAGTAAGAAAAACTACTTATCCCAATTTCGGATTCGGCTCACTTCGGTCACTTCATCAAACCGAGTGTCCAGTTCCTTCTTTACCATTATTCGGATCTTTTGTCCGGGACAGAGATATAGGCCTTCTGCTGCAAGATAGAATAACATCTTCAGTCTTCTCCTCTTGTCCCAATTGACATCCTCAGGCTCTCGAGAGCGCTTGTTTCCACCAGTCTTGGTAGCGGTGACACCATGAACACGTTCATCATCATCACTCTCTTCTACCGAAAACCATTTCCATATCAGATTTGGTCACACCATTTTTGACCGACATCTTTCGAACACTAATAGTAATACAATACAAATATTGTCTTAAGTTGCTGGGAGGTTTTTGCTCTATGGTACTTTATAATGCAGTACGAGAAGTGTATAACTATTACAAGTATTCGAAAGGATAAACAAAGATTCAATAATTCAACTAGAAATCTGAAAATTACAATAGTTACACACGAAAACCGGAAATTCAGTTTTGTAGAAGATGGAAAAATGGAAATTGTTTTTTTTGCCGAGTCGAGTGTAGCACTCTGTCCTTAAGACAATATTGCCCCGTATGTATCATTTATACGTCCCTGGACAATTTGTCTCCCAAGATAAAACAAAGAATGGAACCCTTGAGCAAAGGAAACTCAAGAGCTACCGTGAAGAATATTGAGTAACGAAATGATGCTTGGAAGTTGTAGGAAGAAAATTGTTTTCGGTTGTGTATTTTCGTGCACCTTGTTTTTGGTGTTCTCCTTGGTCATTCTTAGTGCTCAACAATGGTGTAAGGGGGTGTTTAAATAGGTGAGGGAGGGGGTCGACATCGCCCTCCATAACATGACCAAATAATGGCCATTATGGAGGTAGTAAAGCCACCAACATTAATGGGAGAAAGACCAACGGATTTGGCCATTATAGGAGGAGTAATTCAGCCAAAATAAATGGCGAATTGAGTGCTTGGCATTTCGTTTTTGACCGTCGAAATTCGATGTTCGGAAACTTCGGGGACCAAACCGTACATCTTGAACTTCGGGGACCAAACTGTACATTTGAAACTTCTGGGATCAAACTGTACTTCTGGCAAAGTTTTCTGACCCAAAAAGATAATATCAGAAGGCCCACAGCCCGTGACCCGTGACCCATGATCCGAGAACCCGGAACCCGACGGGACGGGCGGGCGGCGGCGCGCGTGTGGTCTTTCCTCGAACCGAAGCACATCTAGGTCCTCCCTCCTTTAAACACATGGGATACCCCTTGGGGTCCCAAACCCCAAACCAATTTCGAATCTTATATACACAACAATTCTTTCTTCCTCTACCGATGAGGGAAAATTGAACCCAATACCACACTTTCCATGCTTCAAACACCTTACTTCGTGAACCAATATCTTTTTCATTTCTCAATGAAATTTGACGATTCTTGGCCCTACGGTTATCTACGTACTTAGTAGATCATGCATGTGTGAAGAACCGGATTCTCCAACATACGTTACACTAGTGTTTAAGCCGTTAAAGTTGGTCGGTCGCAACTCCTGCCAAAGGCAAATTTCCAACATTTACTATATTTTCTGAAGTTCAATCTTGAGATTGTCAACTGTGACAAATACAGCACAAGGGTGTTTTTTTTCCTACCTATTTGCAGTCTTGACGTAATTTCCTCCTTTTTACTTTCAGTTGAAGATTAATCGTCCTTCCATTCTTTAGAAGTTCAATTTCCTTTGTAAGTAAAAAAAAAAAAAAGAATTTCTTTATCAGTTATCAGTAATCTCTCCATTTCACCTTTCATTTAGACTAGTCAAATTTAATTGTTCTCTGCTCCAACGGTTGTAGAATACAATGTAAGCAATCAATTCACTTCTTTTAATGTCATGACCCGAAATTGTATTGCCATAATCGACACACAGCTATGTTTTGTCTCGATCAACAATTAAGAGAAGCTAATGGAAGCGATGTCTGCTTAGATGAATGAAGATCAGTGATGTACGCAGAAATTTTCAGTAAGCAATATCGACATTTAGAGAAGTGAACAAATAGATAATTCATTATAAATGTCATATTAAATTTTGACCATACTGATAAAACACAATTCAAGTATGCTACTAAATTTTTTTGAACTAATTTCCCTTTTAAAATTTATTCATGATGACCTTAAAAATTATTTATTTTTCTTGTCGAAACAACACAATGAACTTTGTCTTAGTGTTGATTGATCCGTATGTTTGAGGAAGCTAGTGTTTGATTCCTTTTTAACCTGGGTCAAAAATTAAAACACATGTCTAAGCATATAAAAATTCAACCCCCAACACACAAGAAGCTAGCTATGTATTTGACCCTTGGAGTGCATACTGTCCAGTGGCGTTAATTTGTGCTATTTTTACGTAATTTTAATTTTTTACATTATAAAGAAAATCATCATCAAAGATTGTTATAGGATGATAAATACTCTTTCATTCTTATCAGAAGTATTCGGTCCGAGTCCTTGAAATGGTGTCAACTTTGGCAGGATTTTCCGGCGTGAGTCCAAACTAGTGGAGTTTTAAAGTGAGTATCGAATACCTTATGGGAAACGCATGAAAAGAAGAATGAAGACAATCTACCTTAGTACATAATTAGGAGTAGTAAATATAGTACTCCTATAAAGTATAAACTAAGAGCAGAAAATTCCTTTAATGGATGAACAAAGATCAGAACGAAACTAGAGTCAAAAAGAGAAAACAAAAATTCAAATCACAAGAGAATAGGCAAAAAGAAAGAATTCAATTCACAAAATTAAGACTAGGCTAGTTTGATTCTGATTTTCAGTACAATACGAATCGTGATCACTAGGCGGTTAAGTAAACCTTTCTACACAAGACTTTCTAGAATACGACTTGCTACATCATAGGAAGATACAGTTTGCGCACACTTATTCCAATTGACTTTTCCCATTTCTAGTAAACTCACTGAAGAAGAAAATTAAAAGATGTCTTACTCTTACCTACCATTTTCATTTTATTTAGAAGTTCCGAGAAATAAATAGTTTACTTTCTGGATGAGCAAGATATTTTTAGACTGAATTCATCAATATCACTATTTGCACTATGGAACACAATGGCTAATTCGGCTGACCGGAATTTTTGTTTTGATAAAAAACATTCTGAAACCGAATGAAGGAAACTGACTGCATGACATTGTAGTCTTGTAGACACTTTCAATTTTAGTGAATCAAGTCCACACACACCACAATTTCAAGTCACAACTATTAACACGATGATTAATAATTTGTTTTAGGGAAAAAAATGTTCGTTCTTTTTCCGCTTGTTGATGTTGGATGGATGTTGTGACAACATCTGTAAATGCTCAGGACAACATCTTATGAAAATAAGAATGTTGCTTGCGATGTTGTGACAACATTCCTGACAACATCCCTGTAACGATTTTGCCTATTCTTCCGGCCAAAACAGGTTGTGTTACTGTGAGTAAAAAATGACCTAGGCAAACTAACAATGATGTTGTGTTTAAAACGTGGTAAAAGAAACAGTCAAAGCTTGGAGAGGAAGCAGCGTGAAGACCAAGTCCAGAACGTTAAGCTTTTGAAGGAGCAAGAACCGGTCCAAGCTGAAGCCTACCAACCAGTGAGGATTTCAAGGGAAGTTCCACACTATAAATAGAAGGGAACTTCAGAGTATCGATATCCAGAATTGAACGAGAAAAATTACCAAGAGAACTCTCGGATATTCACCTTAGAAACCTGAATCAACACACTTAGCCTAAAGTTGTATAACAACATCTAGTCCCACATTACTACTGCTGCTCAGATTCTAGATCAAGCTTATATTTCAAGCAATAGTAATGAAGATGTTGTATTTATCTTTTTAGATCTTTTAACTTTAGGCTGAAGTCATCTGCGACTTCATTTTTGTTTGTAATTTCTTTTTCGCATTTATTGTTCAATCTTATAAAAAGAAATTCATTTGTAATTGTATTTAATTTATACAATTCTTTGGTCATTGACCATCAAGGGATATATTAATATATACTCTTGAAAATATAAACCTTGTGTCTCTTTACTTTTCCGCTGCATTTACTCTATAAAGGTTTATAACTGTTTTATCACAATGTTACCTTAGATGTTGACACAACATTGAAGGCAACATTCAGAAACTGTTTTAATTGCTTTAGCTATTACTATTTTATTCTTACATATTCTTGCTTATCCGTAGCCCCGGAACTAACAAGTGGTATCAGAGCCAACACTTGATACAATAAGTGTTTGATTCTGAATATTACGGCTATGGACTCAGCTATACAAAACGTTGGTAGACTTCCAATTCTTGACGGAACTAACTATGCCTATTGGAAAATCCAACTACGTTCGCACATCAAATCCATTGATGTTCGAGCTTAGAGATCAGTTTCCGAAGGCTATGTGATTCCCAAGTACCCAGCAGAAGAGGATGGTGATGTACTTACCAAACCCGAATCTGAATGGACCGCGGAAGAGATCAACAGTGCGAGCTTCAATGAAAAGGCCCTAAATGCGATATTTGGATGGGTAGATCTCTATATGTTCAAACTAATCCAGAATTGTACTACGGCCAAGGACGCTTGGGAGACCTTTCAAACTCATTGTGAAGGTACCTCAAGTGTACGACGTACAAAGCTTCGCATGATTTTGAGCCAATACGAACGCTTAAGGATGGAAGAATCTGAAGACATAAAATCCTATTTTGAAAAGTTAATTGACATTGCTAATCAGTGTCAAGTGTTTGGTTCTCCTTTAACCAACACACAACTTGTGGATAAAGCTCTCAGATCTCTTCCTGAAAGGTTTAATACTAAGATTTGTGCTATTGAAGAGGCCCATAATCTTGCTACTATGGATCTACATGCCTTGATGAGCATCTTTCAAACATATGAGATGAACATGAAGAGCCAAAGAGATCTGTATAAAGACAAGACTTTGGCACTCCAAGGACAAACCTCGGAAACTGAATTGGAAAACGAGGAAGAAAACTTGGAGGAACTGGAAAATGGTGCAACTGTTGCCTTACTTACTCGTCGATTCAATTCGATGGTGAGAAAGATCAACATTGATCGCAATAAAGCCAAATACAAACAACATCAAAACCCACTCTTCAATAAACAACCGAATATGTCACCTTCTGAGCAAAGAAATCACAATCCACTGAGGAAATCTAACTCCGACAGTACCAATTTCAATCCCAAGCAACTCGAGGGAGTGCAGTGTCATGCATGCTCGGGTTGGGGACACTATGCTAATGAGTGTGCAGACACCATTAGAAAAATTGGTAAGGTTATGTGGGTAACTCTCAGTGATGATGAGAACGAAGAAGAGGAAAGAGATCAAGAAGAAGAACCACAGGCAATGCTGCCAGCCATGTTCGAACATTCACTGTCCGACGATGAAGATGTTATTGACAATGTTGCGACAACATCAGACTCAACATATGAAATGTCTTCAACATCAGAGAGGTATGTATACTTTGACTATTCTGATGTAAATTGTTTTAGTGGATTTATTTCTTCATCTGAGGCTATAAATTTGGATCTAGTTGACTCCAAAGACGACGTAATAAAGGAATTACAAAATCTGTGTAAAGTCTTAATCACTGAATCTGAGCAACTAGACTCAAAAGTAAAAATATTGGCTCTTGAGAATAGCAATCTGAAAGGCACAATCAACCGATTAGAGGTGGTAAGTACCAAGAAGGACCTAAATCTTTGTAAGATTCGTGCACGACTGAACGTAGCTAAGACCACCTTTCAAAGGCTCAATATGGGAACCTCCAAACTGGATGAAATATTAAGCTTCAATAATCCTACAAGGGCTGGGCTTGGGTACCAATCTCCTAGCAAAACAAATACTTCCAGAATCCATAGTCAAACTGAGAGGATAAAATTTATCAAAGAAAATACGAGCAACTCTCAGATCACTGAAATTGGATCGAAGTTTGTATGTAGCTTCTGTAAAAAGTTCGGACATCTTATGCCCTACTGCTACAAACTTCAAAACTCTGCACTCAAGATATTGCCTAAAATGTCGTCAGCAATGTTGCCCAACATCACTGACAACATTCAAAGTAACCTGCCTGAAAGCAGAAGGAAGAAAAATGAATGGGTACCCAAATTGAATCTGAAATGTAATGTGTGCATAACTGCTTTGCGTACTAACATTACAGGGTCTTGGTATTTTGATAGTGGATGCTCACGTCATATGATAGGTACCAAAAGCCTACTGAATGAGTATGAAGCATCCAATGGAGGATACGTGACCTTTGGAGGAGGAAGTAAGAGTAAGATAATTGGTAAAAGAACTCTTAATGTTCCGGATGTACCAGCTTTGAAATGTTCTTCATGTAGAAGGTTTGGTTGCTAATCTTCTTAGCATAAGCCAACTATGTGATGATGATCTCGAGGTGAAATTCAATAAGCTTGGATGCAAGGTTACATATTCTGCAGATAAATGTGTCATGTCAGGAACCCGAACGGGAGATAATTGCTACCTAGTCGGTAGACAACCTGACACTTTGGCATTAAAAGTTGGGACATGTCAACTACGGCACCTTGGAGAAGCTGATCTCATTTGAAGCTGTCAGAGGCATTCCCAGACTGGATCCAAAAGATAAAACACTGTGTGAAGATTGTTTGAAAGGAAAGCAGACCCGAGTCTCTCATAATGTTGTCCAACGTAACAGACAACATTCAGGTACGTCTCATTGTTTCCAATTATTGCATATGGATCTTGTGGTACCACGACCCAACAACACAAATGTTATTGGGACCAAGTGGATATTCAAAAACTAATCAGATAAGTTAGGGAAGATTGTCAGGAACAAAGCTCGACTTGTTGCTCAAGGATATACACAAGTAGAAGGTATCGACTATGACGAGACCTTCGCTCCTGTGGCTAGAATTGAGTCAATAAGGTTACTTCTTGCTATTGCTTGCTATCTAAAGATTATCTTTCACCAAATGGACGTTAAATGTGCCTTTCTCAATGGATACTTGGACAAAGAAGTTTATGTTGAACAACCAAAGGGATTTGAGGATCCTCACCATCCACATCATGTGTACAAGCTCAAGAAAGCCCTGTATAGACTAAAACAAGCACCACGTGCATGGTATGGTCGTCTAACTAACTTCCTTGTTGAGTTTGGGTTTACCCGTGGAGAAGCTGACAGAACATTATTCATTAAAAGACACGGTGTAGATGTAATAATAGCTCAAATCTATGTTGATGATATTGTTTTTGGTTTGACTACAGAATCACTAGTAAAGTCTTTTGTCGAAGCAATGTCGACAACATTTGAGATGAGCATGATTGGAGAACTAACATTTTTCTTAGACTTGCAGATTAAACAGAATGAAGATGGGATCTTTGTATCTCAAAGCAAATACGCCAAGAATCTTGTTAGGAGATTTGGTCTGGAAAATGCTAAAACACATGAAGACTCCAATGGGCTCTGCGCAACAGGTATGTAAAGACGATGTTGGACAAGATGTTGACCCAATATTATACCAATCTATGATAGGTAGCCTTCGATACCTTATCGCTGATCGCCCGATATCATGTTTAGCGTATGTGTTTGCGCCAGGTTCCAAGCCAGTCCCAAGGTATCTCATTTTAATGCTGTGAAATGTATCATTCGATACGTTGCCGGTACAAGTGACTTGGGAATTTGGTACTCCAAAGACACTAATCCTAATCTAATAGGATATAGTGACTCAGATTGGGCCGGTGATGTAGACGATAGAAAAAACACTAGTGGTGGGCGTTTCTATCTTGGCAATAATCTAGTCTCATGGTACAGTTGTAAACAAAATTGTGTATCTCTCGACTACCGAATCTGAATATGTGGCAGCCGAAAGTTGTTGTGCTCAACTGATTTGGTTACGACATATGCTAGATGACTATGACATATCTAATAACTCCATGATTTTGTACTGTGATAATCTGAGTGCTATTAATATTTCCAAAAATCCAGTTCAGCATTCACGTACAAAGCACATAGACATAAGACATCATTTTTTAAGAGACTTAGTGGAAAAACAACTAGTTCAAATCGAACATGTTGATACTCTTTTTCAACTGGCTGACATTTTTACCAAACCTTTAAATCATGAGAGGTTTTCTAGCTTGAAAAAATCTCCTGGTCTCTGTTTTCTTTGAAAATAAGACAGACTAGGTAGATGTTGTCCGAAATGTTGTCCTAACATTCTGGGTAACATTTACTGTTGAGTCAATATGCAGGATAAGTGTTGTAGTGATGTTGCATTTTTTTTAAAAAAAGATTCAAGCATGACTTTAAAAGGACAAGATATGAAGGCGAAGCCTCTACTAAAAGATTTGGATGTATACAAAAAGAGCAAAGATTTAAGATTGGTATCGTTCCTATTCTATAGGAGTACCACGTGTTCAAAAAGGTTGAAAATTCCTCAATATTTTTTTTAATCTGTATGTGTTCAACTAAGTTGATTAAGGACAATGGTAAAATGTTACATTAGTCCAGCGATCAGCCTCATAGGGAACATGTACGGAAATATTATCTGCCAAATCAAAAAATCCTTGGAGTCTCATAATGCTTGTTTAACTTTGAAATGTTGCCAACATCATCAACAACATCGTGTTCCAGTACATTGATCAAACTGGTTTATCTTATTTTATTCATGTTTTTGGTATTTAAAACATCTCTGTTTTTAACTGAAAGTCCAAAAATTTTGGATGATCATTTTTTTTAAAATGATGATATGTGCTATGACAATCCTATTTTAGGTGTGTAAAGAGTTTTTATTCTTCTATACAATCTAAATTTAAGGAAAAGGAGTTTAAGTGTAAGTATACTTTGCCATAATAAAACCTCCCATTTTTTGTCTTGGAATTGTCACATCAGCCGACTACCAACCCATTAAACCATGGCAGCCCAAACAACACCGTCATTTCTCAAAACCCAAAGCTTCTCCAACACGCCAAATCCTTCAAAAGCCTCTCCCATGTCCGTGTCCCCAAAATTAATAAACACCAAAGATTATTCTCCAATGTCGACTAGTCCAGCAAATAACGACAAGGTTTACAAGCATTATACTTCCATCAATGACTTGAGACTTGTCGAGGAGGACTGCACACTGGCTATGATCCTGCTTGGTTCAGATAAGCCATTACAGGTGAGCTACCCAGGCGATAATGAAAACCCAATAGATGTTGATGCAACATCTAATTTCTCGAACCTTGCCTCAAAATTGACATTTCCGACGTAAAGGTCAAAGAGGGTTTTCGAAAACCAATTCGGTGGATACCAGTCTGCCAAAAGATCTAGGGAAGAGTCGACTTTCCCTGTTGATACTACCACAAGCAGCAGCACTGACACCAATTTTAGTGAGCCCAGTTCCTCCAGAACTCCATCGACTTCCACTCCACAAGTAGAATCTGAGAAGGAAAAAGAAGAAGAAGAGATGTCTGATGACACACCTCTACGAAACTTCATTCCTAAAGGGGTCCATATAACATACTGGAATTTTGATAAATATGTTGCCTCAACATCAAAGGCAACAGACGAGAAAATGGACCAGACTATGTTGCCCCAACATCCGAGGCAACACCTGCAGCCACCTTATCCGAACAAGTATACACATAATCTGAAACAGATTATGAGGTAATTCCCCACTCTTCCATGTTTCAAACTAAATCACGCTCCAGAAATTGGAATTGGTTTAAGAATAGAGGAGTTAGAGGGGAGAAGGTGATTGACCTAACTTTATTCTCCAAAAATGGTTTAGTTGATTTCTTAAGTAGTCGAAACATCTTAAGCTCTGTATCTGGTAAGAATCCTTATTGTGAGAAGGTGATTAGGGTGTTCTATGTTAATCAGATGCTTGCTGTTAAGGACACAACCTCAAAGAAATTTGGGAAAGTGTACCTATACAACAAGGTATACAATTTTACACCTAATATCATCAACTTCACCCTTGGGATAATTATTAGCAAAAGAGAACCTCAACCAAACTCCACTGTGGAGGAACTCAATTCAATGATCAAGTATCTTACAGGGAATTTGATCACTGTTTGGGCTCCTCGCAGCCCTGTGTCGAAACTCACTGCCTTGTTTGCCACTTTGCACAAACTTGCTATATACAACTGGCTACACACTCTCAACGAGACAGTAGTGACCCTTGATCAAGCATCACTGCTTTTTAAGATTGGAAGGAATCAGAAAGTTGACTTAGGAACACTTATATTCAACCATGTTGTCAACTTGGCAAGAAAAATAAAGCAACTCTGCCCTTCCATACCCCTCCTTGATTTTTCAAATCCTGCTCAACCAAGATTTTAAGACTCCAAAAGGAGAAAAGCCGAGTCCAAACCTTAGAGGTTTACTCAGTACAACGAGCAGTTGTTAACAGCAGGGACAGGGTTATTGACCTGCCCTGGAAGAAAGATGAATGGGACACTAACACATCAAAGGATGTTGCCGACATTCCTGGCAACATTGCTCAAGGACATGTCCCAATGTCCAAAGACTGGCTACGACAACACATTGCTGAACTTGACAAACAAATTCAAGAACTAGTGCGAGTTAAGAACTATTACATGGGCTTACTTTCTTCACAAAAAGGGGGAGATGATGCTGATGCTGGAAGTAGACAGACAGGGGGAGATGATGCTGATGCTGGAAGCAGACAAATAGGGAGAGCTACTGATGCTGATGCTGGAAGCAGACAGACAGGGAGAGCTGCTACTGATAAGGGTGCAGGTAATGATGCAGGGGAGAGGAGGTGAGATGATTGATTGCTAACTACATCTGAAGCCATGGAGATGAAGATGGTGTTGCACAGAGTGATTGATCACAAAAAGCGGCTGGAAGCTATTGTGAGTTGATTACTCTAGTCAAGGATGATTATGCTGATGGAGTGTTGATTCAATGATGAATGTTTATTTGAATAGTGGACTATACTGACATTACTGACATTTGGAATATTATTTGTGTTTGTATTTTTTAACTTTGAGACATTTGGTCTGTTCTTGCAGACATTATGACTGTTTTCAAAAGCTGTTTATATATGTTTGCCTGATGTGGATTGTTATGAATGGTTACCGTAGACTGATTACGCAGTTGCCGTAAGTAAGTCATGACTAACAGAACATAACTCTTATCTGATCAAATCATCTTTACAACACTGCTTGAAATTTGCTACTGCAGGTTAAGAGGGAGCATAACACTGATCCTACTGATTCTTGGAATGTAAGGACTACATCGGGAATCAGTATCCTAGTCATTTTCGCTTCGTACGGAGTTTTGTGAAGAAAGGCAAAAAATGGGAGATTGTTGATGTTGGATGGATGTTGTGACAACATCTGTAAATGCTCAGGACAACATCTTATGAAAATAAGAATGTTGCCTGCGATGTTGTGACAACATTCCTG
Organism: Anisodus tanguticus; assembly: GCA_034509755.1. Lineage (NCBI taxonomy): Eukaryota > Viridiplantae > Streptophyta > Magnoliopsida > Solanales > Solanaceae > Anisodus > Anisodus tanguticus. Next base: position 16,666,227 of record CM067551.1, on the reverse strand, counting down.
ACAACATCCCTATAACGATTTTGCCTATTCTTTCGGCCAAAACAGGTTGTGTTACTGTGAGTAAAACATGACCTAGGCAATCTAACAATGATGTTGTGTTTAAAACATGGTAAAAGAAACAGTCAAAGCTTGGAGAGGAAGAAGTGTGAAGACCAAGTCCAGAACGTTGAGCTTTTGAAGGAGCAAGAACCGGTCCAAGCTGAAGCCTTCTTTTACTCAGCCTTCGCAACCAACCAGTGAGGATTTCAAGGGAAATTCCACACTATAAATAGAAGGGAACTTCAGAGTATCGATATCCAGAATTGAACGAGAAAAATTACCAAGAGAACTCTCGGATATTCACCTTAGAAACTGGATCAACACACTTAGCCTAAAGTTGTATAACAACATCTAGTCCCACATTACTACTGCTGCTCAGATTCTAGATCAAGCTTATATTTCAAGCAATAGTAATGAAGATGTTGTATTTATCTTTTTAGATCTTTTAACTTTAGGCTGAAGTCATCTGCGACTTCATTTTTGTTTGTAATTTCTTTTTCGCATTTATTGTTCAATCTTGTAAAAAGAAATTCATTTGTAATTGTATATAATTTATACAATTCTTTGGTCATTGACCATCAAGGGATATATTAATAAATACCCTTGAAAATATAAACCTTGTGTCTCTTTACTTTTCCGCTGCATTTACTCTATAAAGGTTTATAACTGTTTTATCACAATGTTGACACAACATTTAAGGCAACATCTAGAAACTGTTTTAATTGCTGTAGCTGTTACTGTTTTATTCTTACATATTCTTGCTTATCCGTAGCCCCGGAACTAACACCACTGATAGATGGTCAAACTTTAAGTCTATTAATGATTGAGACGCAATATATATGAATTGGGTTAAAAGTACAATTTCATTGGGCTCAATGTATATATATTCATCTTATTGGACTTCAAATGATGAGCGTAGCATAGCTGGATGGCAAAGGAGGGGTACTTAAAATCCAACTGGAGGGCTGCAGCGTGGGTTCAAACCCTGTTGGGAGCAATTTGCTCTCTTCTGGGGTAGGACCTTGTAGGTGATATAGTATGGCGTAAGCTGGATATAAAAAAAACTATTAGCAAGTGTACCATATTTATATTTACCATATTTAGTGTTATGTAATTATGGTAGAATTAGGATATCGGTGGCAAATTTTCTAACATAAATTAGATTTTTGATGATATGTGGGGCATAAAAGACGTTTTAAGAGAAGTGGGGATGCAGTGGTGGGGTAAGAGTGTGGCCAGATCCTTGAATAGTAATGCGATGACCGTTACCGACCATAATAGACTGCGGAGTATTTAAACCTCCCAGTTGAGTAAGATTACCAGAATTATTGGTGAGGTGAGACGTGGCGCCTGTATCCATATACCACGCGTAATCGGGCTGCCGAGGTGTCACTCCTCCCACCATTCTAACAACCATCTCTCCATCAACGTGGCATTACAGTAAACTTGGTCATCCGGGTTCTCACATTTTTTATTCTCTTAGAAACCGAAATTTAATCTAATGTAACAAAGGGAACCTTTCTCATAGTTGCTCCCCTTGTCAGTTAGGGAAACACGTTAAACTACAATTTACAACTTCTATGAGTACTATTTTCTCTCCCTTCGATATTATTCACGCTGATTTATAGACATCTCCCATAACTAGCAATTTAGGCCACAAATATTATCTGATATTTTTGGATGATTTCTCTCACTCTCTTTGGGTATACCCACTCAAACTCAAATCTTAAGTGTTCTCCAAATTGTTGAGTTTCGTACACTGGTTAAAATGCAATTTGAAAAGATATCAAATCGTTTCAATGTGATAATAGTCGCGAGTTTAATAATTCTCTATTTCATAAATTTTGTGCGGCTAATGGCATGATCTTTCGTTTCTCCTGCCCCTATTCCTCTCCTCAAAATGGTAAAGCCAAAAGAATTTTCTGAACCATTAATAATATGATTCGTACCCTCATTTTTCATGCGTCTCTCCCCTACATTTTTGGTATATACGCTAAAAACGGTAGAACACATTCTCAACATTTTACCTACCCGTGCGATTCAAAATAGGACACCCACCGAAATTCTCTACTGTCGGTTCCCTACCTATGACCATCTTAGAATTTTTGATTGTTTATGTTACCCTAATCTGACATCCACGACCCCCCACAAATTGGCACCCAGATCTACTCCGTGCGCCTTCCTAGATTTCCCATCAAACCATATGGGGTACTTGTGCTATGAGCTCTCCATTGCTAAAATCATAATTTCTCACCACGTCACCTTTGTTGAGTATGTTTTCCCGTTTGACAGCATTCAAAAATTCCGAGTCACTGATTACAATTTTCTTGAGGATTCAGACACATCACCTGTTGTCCACCAAGCTCTCCGTCATGCAACCACTGTTCCGACAACAGACAGCACTCTGCCACTACCACCTCCTGCCACTGCCACTACCGGCGGTCTATCAGGCAACTCTGCGTCTCTGCCACTGCCACTACCTACTGTCGCCACCACAGAACGCAACTCTGCGTCTCTGCCACCCGGCTGGTCTCTGTCACCATCACCACCGATTGCCACTACCACTGGCAATCGACCCAATATCTGAGCACCTTCTCCGGTCAACATCGGTCTATCAGGAAACTCTGCATCTCTGCCACTACCACTACCTACTACCTACTACCGCCACCACAGAATGCAACTCTGTGTCTCTGCTACCCGTCTGGTCTCCGTCACCATCACTGCCAATTGCCACTACCACAAGCAATCAACCTAATATCTCAGCCCCTTCTCCGATCACCGTCCCCTACTCTGTGTCGTTATCGCATCCCCAACCCCCACCCGCAACCACACCGCCCCTAAAACCCCCCCATCGAACCACCATAGTACCACCACCGAACCATCACACCGGTCTCTCCCCACCACCGACTCCATACCCCATATCATCGACCTCCGCTAGTCACGATCTACCCAGATCGGCAATACCATACAACTCCGCTATTGCATCCAACCTCGACCCATCCAGATCGATACAACCCACACTCTTACCCAACTACACAACCCCGATTCCGACCCCACACAGTACACCCGACCCGACAACCAACACCCTTACCCAACCAGCACCCTCACACCATATGGAAACCCGTGCCCAACACGGGATTTTCAAACCCAAAGTCCAATTTAACCTATCCACCCAAATAATTTCCCCTATTCCCAAAAGCCCAAAATTAGCCAAAATGGATCCGAATTGGAATGCGGCCATGTGTGAAGAGTTTAATGCTTTAACAAAACAACGTACTTGATATTTTGTTTCTCGACCGGAGGGGGTGAATGTGATCTATTGCATGTGGCTTTTTCATCACAAGTACAGGGATAGTGGTGACTTAGAGAGAGATATAAGGCAAGGCTTGTGGAAAATTGTACTAATCAGTAGGAGGACATTGATTGTGGTGAGACATTCAGTCCGGTTATTAAACCGACCACCATTCGCATCAGTTCTGAGCATCGCTATGGGAAAGCATTGGTCGATTCATCAACTTGATGTAAAAAAATGCTTTTCTCCATGGGGATTTAAAATAAACTGTCTACATGCACCAGCCGCCCGGTTTTGTCCGTCCAGCAGCCCTTTAGTATGTATGTCGTCTCTGTAAGTCACTTTATGGTTTAAAACAGGCCCCTCGAGCGTGGTATGATCGCTTTGCACATTTCATTATGCGCATTGGGTTTACATGCATCAAGTGTGATAATTCTCTGTTTACTATCCATAGAGGCAGTAACACTGCTTATTTATTGTTATATGTGGATGATATTATTCTTACTGCTTCTTCCGATGTGTTGAAAAATGAGCTAATTGCACTGCTCAAAAATGAATTTGCTATGACTGACTTGGGGAAGTTGAGCTATTATTTGGGGATTTCAGTGACCAAATATGTAGATACTATGTTTCTTTGTCAGTGTAAGTATGCATAGGAGATTGTGTACATGGCTAAAATGGCAAATTGCAAGATCATGTCTACTCCAATTGACTCTAAATCAAAGCTTAGTGTCTTGGATGGTAATTTGGTATCAGATCACACTCTATACATGAGTCTTGCTGGAGCACTACAATACCTTTCACCATACCTTATATTGCTTATGATGTTCATCAGGTATGCTTATTCATGCATACCCTCAGGGGGCCTCATTTTACTGCCCTCAAATGTATCATTCGGTATGTTAAGGGCACACTTAATTATGGATTGAATCTCTACCCCTCAACACCGACCAAGTTGTTATCATATACAGATGCTGATTGGGCAGGTTGTCCGGACACGCGACGATCCACCTCAGGCTATTGTATGTTCTTAGGGGATAACCTAATTTCTTGGTCAGTTAAGAGACAAGCCACATTATTCTGTTCGAGTGCAGAAGCAGAATACAAAGGTGTTGCTAATGTTGTTGCTGAGATCTGCTGGCTCCGAAACCTTCTTTTGAAGCTTCAGTGTCCTCTCCGTAAGGCATATTTGGTCTATTGTAATAACATATCCGCTATATATCTATCTCGTAATCCAGTTCAACATCAGCAAACCAAACACATTGAGATGGACATCCATTTTGTTCATGAAAAGGTTGCTCTCGGTCATGTCAAGGTATTGCATGTGCCTTCTTCATATCAGTATGCGGATATATTCATAAAGGGCCTTCCTAGACAACTTTTCCTAGACTTCAGATCCAGTCTTAGCGTCTGGCCTCCTCCCACTCCGACTGAGGGGTGTATTAGCAAGTGTACCATGTTTATATTTACCATATTTAGTGTTATGTAATTATGATAGAATTAGGATCCCTTGTTGTATAAGGATTCCACATTGTACACCCATATATATTTTGTATTAATGAGAAATGCCCACCAAGGGAGTACAATTCTACAAAAACAATCAACCGGATGTCCTCTTATCCTAAATGCTCAAATTTGTGACACGTGTATAAATGGGCCAATAGTATCTATCCACATGCTAAATAATGTGTTATGCATATCAAATTAAAAGCCATTCAAAACCTGACTAGAATAATGACCCGGTTCTATCGAATCAAATAAGACATTATCACATATCTATTATAATTGGTATGTTAAATTAAGTGAATCAAGCAAATCAAAATGAAAGGGGTTAGACCTCATAAAAACTCCTCGTCACTAACTATAAACAAATTAAAGGTTCTTCATAAACCCAGGGGACGATCATCAAAATAGTAGAAACATCATCAACAGAAATACATACGTCAAGAGGACAGGGAAAGCTCTAAAAAATGTAACGTTCAAAGTTTTTCTCCACGGTTGTGATTAAACTCGAGGAATAAATTAATTAAAATCAAGACTCGGAGCATGTGAGTTCAATATCATCAATTCGTGGAAGTTGAATCTAAAAACATTATTCATAACGGTCATTAAATTGTTCGTGATGATCAATAATATAAGTGTAGGTAAACATGGTGTATCTAAAAGGTTAAACAAGAAGAAAGGCTGAGTCGAGAGATAACTCTCTGCCTATAAGATAAAATTGCCCGTATATATGCTTTTACGGTAATGAACAATAGTCTTCCAAGATAAAACAACAACAACACAAAGCAAGTAAGGTTGATTCTGGCGAAGAAAAAGAATATAGAACAGACTGTTGAAGAGGGGAGAGGATTTATGTATTTTCGTATGTTTGAACTGAACAATAATGTTCAATTTATAGGTGAAGAAAAAGGCATTTCTGATTGTTGAAGTCAGATTAGTTGCAACGTTTCAGAGTCGTTGCAACGTTTGGTTATCTCCGAAACTTTCAGGATCAAAATGTAAATAAGAAACATTTCAGGGACCAAAAAGAAAATTCCAGAAGACAGCCCACGACCCAAGCCCGAGCCCGGACTGGATTGGATAGGCGGGCGGGCGGCGATGGTGAACGTGTGGGGCTTAGCCCCGAACCCAAGCTCACCTAGGTCCTTCCTCTTCTTAACATATGGGTTACCCCTTAGGGTCCCAAACCCTTACTCAAAAATAGAGTTTATATAGTGCTCAATCCTTCCATCTTCTATCTATGTGGGAGATTTGTTATTTTGGCCAAAATAATCCATCTATTCATGTCTCAAACACCTTACTTTGTGTACCAATATCTATTTCATTCCTTAACGAAATTTGACAATACTTGGCACTAATATCATCTACTCATTTAGTAGATTAGACATGTGCGAAGAAATGATTTTTCTGGCATGCGGGGCCCACATGTTTAAGTCATTAAATATGGGAAAAACTTAATCCCACATAGTTAAATTTCCAACAATCCCCACTTGAAAGAGAACTGGTGCACACAGGGTGCCAAATTTCAGCAATCTTTCAGTGGAAAGATATTGCATTAGAAAATGTAGCTTTCGTCTTTGAACCTTCCTTAGTCGATTACCATCGGATTTACTTACTGTGCGGTGAACGTGATGTCTTGAACCGTCAGTGTTTAGTGTAAACCAAGACAGTGATATCAACACAATAACTCCCCTTATTCATTTCTTCTTATAGTTTTATCATTTGTGGCCATGGACAATTCTTGGATTCTTAAGTGCGTACTTTTGAAATGGCATGTCTTCGCACTTAAATATGTAATCTCCTATAAGCTATACTGCTATACCCCACTCGCAAGTGTTAGAAATCATTAAAAGATTTTTGAAACTTATCATTTACCCATTATACAAGTAGCACTTAATGTATATCACGAGAACAATTTTGGAAGTATATTTCTTTAAAGAATAATAATCCAAAGTGTTCTTACTACAAGTGAAGCGCTAAAACTGAACCTCTATAGTTTAGTTGTCCTATTGAACCAAATTCTTGGGATCTCCAGTCAGTAAGGTTGGGTTACCACCATAAAGATTCTTATTGTTTGAGTTTTAAGCCCATTCCCCTAGACAGACAGAATATTTGATCTTTGGGTAGACATTTAGTTAATGGATCTGCTATATTATCCTTTGATTTGACGTAATCAATGGAAATGACACCCGTGGTGAACAACTGCCTAACGGTCTTATGTCTCCGACGAATATGTCTAGACTTGCTGTTGTACATACTATTTCGTGCCCTTCATAAAGACGATTGGCTGTCACAGTGAACCATCACTAAAGGTACGAGTTTATCCCAACAAGAGATATCATCTAAGAAGTCGTGAAGTCATTATGCTTCTTCTCATGCTTTATCCAAAGTAATAAACTCTGATTCCATCGTGGATCGGGCGATGCATGTTTGCTTAGAGGACTTCCAAGACACAGCCCCACCACCAATTGTAAAAACATATCCACTGGTGGATTTGGTGTTCTTTATGTCCGATATCCAGTTTGCATCAATGTATCCTTCCAATATGTCTGGATATCTAGAATAATGTAATCCGTAAGTCAATGAATATTTCAGATATCGTAGTATCCGATTTAACGCCTTTCAGTGATCAATTCCAGGATTACGAGTAAACCTAGCCAACTTATTGACTGGATAAGCGATATCGGGTCGGGTGCAGTTTGTAATGTACATTAAACTGCCAATGACCTGCGCATATCGCTCTTGGGATACGGATGCACCACGATTCTTATAAATTCTATGATTCATATCCATTGGTAACTTCATATGGGGACTGTCAAATACATCAAATTTCCTCAAAACATCTTCAATGTAATGATTTTGAGATAAGATCAGCCCGTCAGATGTCTTAGAAATCTAAATTCCTAAGATTACATATGCAATACCCATATCTTTCATGTCGAAATATTATTTCAACCTATTCTTGATTTCCAGGATCAAATTTAGACTACTTTCGGTGATGAGCATGTCATTTACGTAAAGGCATAAATGAGTCAGAGTTCCCTTTGATATAGATACATTTATCACATTCATCTATGGAGAAACCTTTTGATAATAAATTATTATCAAACTTTTCATGCCATTGTTTGAGTTCGTACAGAGACTTAACAAGTCGACATACTTTCTTTTCTTGTCCTGGAATTACATACCCCTCGGGTTGTTCCATGTATATTTCCTCTTCCAACTCTCCGTTTAGGAAGGCTGTCTTAACATCCATTTGATGTATCTCAAGGTCACGCAAAGATGTTATGGCTATGAATACCCTTATGGACGTTAATCTAGACACAAGGGAGTGTGTGTTAAAGTAATCGAGGCCTTCCTTTTGTGTGTAGCCTTTGACTACTAATCTGGCCTTATATTTGTCAATAGTTCCATCTGCTTTGTACTTTCTTTTGAGTATCCACTTGCAACCCAAAGGTTTGCTTCTCGGAGCAAGGTCAACTATTTTCCAAGTATGGTTCTGCATGATGGAATCTATTTCGCTTTCTATAGCTTCTTTTCAAAGCGGTGCTTATGGAGTTGACAATGCTTCCTTAATTGTCCTCGGTTCATTTTCAACCATATAGGTTATAAAATCTGGACCAAAGGTTTTGTCCTTTTTGGCCCTTTTGCTCCGTCTTAGTTCAACCTCTGGAACCCCTAAGTTCTGTAGATCTGGAACATTAAGTTTCGGATAGTCAGTAACTTTTGAGTCCTGTAGATTTGGAACGTCTAGTTCTGGATAATCAGAAAATCCCGGGTCTTGTTAATTTTGAGCATTTTGTTCATAACTTCATTTGCAATAAATAACTTTTTTTCCTTTCGAGGAAAGATATGTTCAAAGAATTCAGCATTTCTAGATTCCATTGATTGTACCCTCGTAGATATCAGGTATCTCCGACTTATACACTAAGAAGAGATAAATACTACAGATATTTGCATATCCGATGAATATGCAATCTACAGTCTTAGGTCCAATTTTGACCAGTTTTGGTTTAGGTACTTCGACCTTTGTCAAACAGCCCCACAATTTCAAATATTTGTAAGTGGGTTTCTTTCCTTTCCATGATTTATATAGAGTTTTATTCTTATGCTTATGCGGAACTCTATTGAGAATTGTATTAGCGGTAAGAATCGTTTCGCCCACATGTTTTGGGCAAAATCAGAATTGATAAGTAAAGCATTCATCATTTCCTTTAACATACGGTTTTTACGCTAAGCAATACCGTTAGACTGAGGCGAATAAGGAGTGGTCGTTTGATGAACAATGCCGAATTGAGCATAGTATTCTTCAAACGGTGCTACGTATTCTCTCCCTCTATCACTACGAATTGTAACATTTAATCTGTAGGTTTACTTGATTTTCAACTTCTGCTTTGTAACGTTTAAATGCTTCAAACGCTTCATCTTTACCTTTCAACAAGTAAACATAACAGTACCTTGTGCTATCATCAATTAAAGTCACAAAGTACTTGTTCCCCCCTCTAGTTTGCACAAACTTTAAATCACATATGTCGGTGTGAATAAGTTCTAGATGAGCGGTGTTTCTTTCGACTGAATGGAAATATGATTTGGTTAATTTTGCCTCTACGCACACCTAACATTTATGTTGAAGATTTATGTCGAAGGAAGGCAACAATTTCAACTTTACTAACTTTTGAATGGATTTATAGTTAACGTGTCATAATCTATGATGCCATAAATTAGAGGACTCAAGCAAGTAGGTAGAAGGCTTTATTTTATTAGATGAACGGATTACAGACATAGCATTCATTTTGAAGAGGTCGTCACACGCGAAGCCTCTTCTTACAAATATACCATTCTTAGTTATTACAAATTTGTTGGACTCAAAAACTAATCTAAATCTAGCCTTGACCAACAGTGGCCCTGAAACCAAGTTCTTGCGGATGTCAGGGACGTGCATCACTTCCTTCAGAATAAGCTTTTTGCCTGAAGTCGTTTTGAGGACAATCTTTCCAACCCCTTGCACTTCAGAGGTAGCGTCGTTTCCCATGGATAGCTTTTTCCTCGAGATTGGGGCGTAAGAGGAGAATGCACTCTTGTCAGAGCATATGTAACGGGTTGCACCCGTGTCTATCCACCATTGTCTTGGATTCTCCACCAGATTTGCCTCCAGCACTACAACCGAGAAATCCACAATCATGTCGTCAAGGTTCGAATGATCATCCTTGTCTTGCACAACATTAGCCTTGGCCTTGCCTTTGTTCTTGGTTTTTTCCTTCTGATCTCGCTTCAGTTTGCGGCACACTTTGATCATATGGCCAGACTTTCCACAGTGATGGCAGTTTCCTTAGAACTTCTCTACCGTTTGGCTTTTGCCGTCTCCCTGGAACTCGCGCTTTTGGTTAGCGTTTCCCTTCGAATCAACCAGATTTGATTTTTCCTCCATTGGTTGCTTTCCCTTAGATATAGCCCTTTTATTGTCCTCATGTATTTGCGGTTTGATGATAAGGTCTTCAAACCCCATTTTTTTTGTTTTTAGTTTGAGATAACTTATGAACTCGTTCCATGAGGGAGACAATTTCTCAATCAAAAACGCAACCAGAAACTGGTCATTTGACTTTATTCCTTCCAAGTCCAGATGATGAAGAATCATTTGAAACTCCTGGATTTGGGACATCACTGATTTACCATCCACTATTTGAAATTTCATAAACTTTCCAACGATGATATTCTTAGTACCCGCATCCTGTGCGCTGCACTTTTTCTCGAGTTTTTCCCACAACTCATTTGTCGTCTTCACGATGCAATACACAATATAAAGTGTATCCAACTGACCGTTTAGAATGCAACTTTTGCACATGAAATCACTATGATTCCAGACATCCAGTGTTAACTTCAGGGCATTTGTGACCTGGATATCTTCACCCACTTCAATAGTTGTGTTAGACTGAGTGTCTATTGCATCCCCACAAGAAGGGGGATCTTCTGTCAGAAAGCGTGATAGGTTCAACATAGTAAGATAGAACAACATTTTTTGTTGCCATCTCTTGAAATTGGTACCCATAAACTTTTCTGGGCGTTTGCTTTAGAAACTGGCAGGAGCAGGGACAACAACATCCCCTTGAGTAGCAGCAGCAGAACCAGAAGCAATGTTTGAAACAGACATCTTTCGAATACTCAGAAAATTTATCTTAAATTATTGGTAAAAATGGTGTATCTGAAAGGTTAAACAAGAAGAAAGGCTGAGTCGAGAGATGGATCTTTATTTTTAAGACAAAATTGCCCCGTATATATATTTTTACGGTAATGGACAATAGTCTCCAAAGATAAAAACAGCAACAACCAACAATACAAAGCAAGTAAGATTGATTTTGGCGAAGAAAAAGAATATAGAACAGACTACTGAAGAGGGAGAGGATTTCTGTATTTTTGTATGTTTGAACTGAACAGTAATGTTCAATTTATAGGTGAAAAAGAAGGCGTTTCTGACTGTTGAAGTCAGATTAGTTGCAACGTTTTAGAGTCGTTGCAACGTTTGGTTATCTCCGAAACTTTCAGGACCAAAATATAAATAAGAAACATTTCAGGGACCAAAAAGAAAACTTTGGAAAACAACCCACGACCCGAGCCCGAGCCCGGACCCGATCGAACACTCTAAGTAGACACTCTTTTTGAATCTAGGGAGTAATATTTTAAAATAGTTTCATAATTATAAGTTTTCATATGATTTAATTAAATGATATCTATTTGATTTTAAATTTTGGGTGCATCCACTCATCAGTAAATAAAAATGTTTGTGCACCCACTCGAATTGAAAAAATTAATCACTCATTTTATTTTTTTGTTTTGTAAAACCGCTACTAGGTGACTCACTCCTTTAAAACTTGAACACCCTTGATGAAAAATTTGGATCCGCCACTATTCTAGAGTCAACTTAGTTACTCATAATTTTAAAGCTAAATTAATTATATTAATTTAATATTTTAAAATTAGAATAGTTATTCAAAAATTATAAAAGAAGTATTATATGTTGTACACTCTTCATCCTAAAAAGATTGGCTTAATTTAACTTGACATTAAGTTTAAGAGGTCCCATGCGAATCCGTAAATCTGATGAGCATGCCTCAACAAAAGGATGGTCCTTTATGCATTTCATTTTTTCCTTAAGGGAAAAAAGTACCCCCATCATAGTGAACCTCTCCTTGTGATCGGGATGAGGTAGATGCCTCCCAGCCGGGGGGCGGATCGAATCGGAGTTTCCTTAGGTATCCACCGACCTACAATTATCCTTAAACTTTTGTGCTTGGTGGAGAAGAAGCGAACAAAAGTACGCTCGCTTGCTGTCTTTGGGGTTGATATCCAGGTTCTGATTTTGCCTCATCTGATAATAAAAGTACCTCCGTAAGGACTCCATCTCAACATCAACTCGCATTTGATGGTTATTTTACTTGAACATTTTCATTAACGCACAGCACTTGTAAACAGACAAAAAGCAGAAAGAGAGCCTGAGGTGCTGCCGCAGCGAGGCAGGCCCGTCTATCAATAGAAATAGCTCTTTATGAAATATCTAGGTCGTTAGGTCTAGGTATGGTTCTACCTGCATGCCATAGCTTATAAGCCAAGGCTGTTCTGGGTACATTTTTCTAGGTATCCTATAAGGAGAATGTTGTGGGTTTGGAGGAACGGGAGAAAAAAAACTCATTTTTCTAATCGGACAAAAGAGCTTGTGGCTTTTCATAACGTTGTTGTGCATCCACCGCTTGTGCGGGCCCCCGTCAATTCCTTTGAGTTTAAAGCAAGTCAGAATAGGCTCTTACTGCTCTAGAAAGAACTTCCCTTGAATCAACTGCTATTGATATTTGGGAAACTAACCTTAGTGTCCAAATATTGTCGCGGGAAAGACTTTTTGAATCAATAAAGGAAGCTTATTTCATAAGCTTTTGGGAATAGAAGGGGAAGGAGAATATGCCAATGAACTTTAAGCAGAGGACAAAGCTGGGGATGACAAGGTTCTTTATCAACGATGCGGTAATGGCTGGGGAGAGGAAAGGTTCCTTTTTTTAGGGTACTCTCGGGAACAGATCCAGTGGAGACGGACAAAGTAGGCAATAAAGTAGCTGGAAGACATCAAGATTCTCCAGTTTATGGTCACTTCTCTATGGTACCAGTTGTTGCTTTATTGAATTTGCTTCACTAATAGGCTACCATACTAGATCTGACCAACTGCTCATCCTACCTCCTCTACGTTCTTGACTGCCCACCTTTGTCTCAATAGAGTCTTTCATCTCTTCCTTATCTGTTGCTCTGTAGCTGCCTTCCTCGCTTCGTCTTCGACTTTCAGAGTTGTGAACTAACATCTTCCTTTTACAGCCAGACAACTGGTTTTTTAGCCTTTAACCCCCCTTTATTTTATGGAGTTCGTTGTTCAAAAAATGATTCGCAGAGAAGAGAGAGATATAATAATAAAAAAAAAGAAATATACCAATACAAGATCTTCTAAATCTTGAGATGGAAATTTCTATACATTCTCTTCTATTTGATTACTTGAGAAATAAAGGAATATTTTTAAAATGTGTGATCTAAAACAAGCATTAAATATTTGTGTGGCTGTAAATCATCTCATAAAGTTAAATTGTTTCTAAATATAGAAATGTGCCAATATTTTTTGAACAAACTAATAAGAAAAGTAGACCAATCTTTTTGGAACAGAGGGGGTAATTTTTTTCATATCAAGATTATGAAATAATATTTTAAAATATTAGTTAAAATTATAATTTAAGAATGTAAGAATTATTTTTGAGTTGTATGATTTTATTAGTATATGTCTCATTCTTACAAGTTACAAGAAAGTGCTATTAAAAGTAACGTGAAAATGTTGAAACAAAAAACTTCTATATAAGTTTATCCTTTTAATTCAAATAAGTCATAAATTATAAATTGTTCTTTTGAAATATATGAAATTTAACTTATAAGTATATAAATTGACTAATAACTTTATTATTTTATCCTATTATTTCTATGTAACTTTTAAAATATTTCAAAATTAAACCATACCCTTCTTCACGACCGTTCAGTCATATTTTATCCGAGATCCAGCAATACCCCCTTCACCTATTCTACCCTCAAGAACAATCCAATTCCTCTTGGAAATTGGCATTATTTGTATAGAAAACTCTCTTTTACTTTTATTGAGTTACTTTTTTTACGTCCAATTTGCATACTGTTGTATAACTAAACAACTACAGTACTACGTTATCAATTGCCAGAATACATTGACAATCTCTTACATTTGTTCATAAATTTTATTTAGACCTTAGAATTAATAAAACACACGATAGCTTAGTCCTATAAAACATTTCAGAAACTTTTTTGCACGTGCTCTCAAATGTCATTACTTTCAATAATTTAACTGGGCAGTCCAGTACACTAAACTTTTAAATGTCAATACATCAATAAATTAACTATTTAAAATATATCACATTATTTAATTATATGCATTAAGCCTCAATAAGATACTCCATAAAACTTCAGACATATTCTAATTGAGACTGATATTTAATTAAAAGTGACATATTTTATTTAACTAGTTTATTTATGTAATTAACGCTTAACAACACACACATAAACTTTTTAAAAAATTGACTATGGTTGATGACTCTTATATAGCTGTTTATTATTTTTACTTAAATATATATGTACTTATTTATTAAATCAGGTTGAGTATTCATAACCTTTTCAATGGATTTTCTCCATCTCAATTTATTTAGTATTCTTTTATCAATTAAAAAAGAATGATATTTTCATATTTAGTAATAATTAAATTATAATTTATTTTATTTATTTAACAAAATAATTTATAGACATAAATTTCGATGACTTATTTAAAATCACATATCATTCTCTTTTTTTTCTTAAATTACGCGACTAATTAAACATCTTTACATAAGATATTTTAAATCGGTCCAATTAGTCAGACGGATGAGATGTATAAAAGCAGACTTATGGTTCGGTTGTATTATTGAATATGTAGCAGCCAACTAGTGGGTGATATATTTTTTTCCGTTATATATATCGCACTCATTGTTCCCTTAACATTCATAATAGTAATATTCGTCATCTTTATCCTACACAACAACACATTTCAAAGCAAAAATAATCATTTTTTCTCTTACCACAATGTGCACGTTAGAAAAGACCGGCAACATTTTTTATCTTACGCTTACCGGCGACGATGAACACCGGTTGAACCCTACGCTCATCGCCACCCTCCGTTCATCATTAGCACAAGTTAAATCCCAAGCCGTGAACAGTTCCGTTTTGATCACCAAAGCCGACGGCAAATTCTTCTCTAACGGCTTTGATCTAAACTATGCACAAGCCGGCGGCTCACCACAAGCTTCCAAAGATCGGCTACTCAACATGGTTGATTTATTCAAGCCGGTGATTGCCGATTTCATGTCGCTTCCAATTCCAACCATCGCCGCCGTCACCGGCCACGCTGCGGCGGCGGGATTGATGTTAGCGATGAGTCATGATTATATAACGATGAGATCGGATAAAGGTGTGCTGTATATGAGCGAGCTGGATATAGGTATGACTTTGCCGGACTATTTTATGACGTTGATAAGGTCTAATATTGGATCGGCCGGTGCGAGGCGGACCTTGGTGTTGAAAGCGGCGAAGATTAGGGCGGAGGAGGCGGTGGCGATGGGAATAGTGGATTCGTCGCATCCTACGATGGACGAGACGGTGGATGCGGCGGTGCGAATGGCGGAGGAGCTGGGGAAGAAGCGGTGGAATGGTAAAGCGTATGCAGAGATTAGGAAATCGTTGGTTCCGGAATTGTGTGGGCTATTAGGGTTGAAAGACACTGTAGTCATGCCTTCACGCCTGTGAGGATCATATTTTGTTTTTGTATTTCCTTCTTTTTACAAATATTAATATAATAATTGTTCCTATTTTGTAGACTTTGGACTCTGTGGTGCCATTCTGTTTAAAAATTAATTATTGATTTCAACTGCTTCCTGAATTTATGTCTATCTGAACATAATTAGTGTATCACTGCAACAAGCAATATGGGCGATAACATCTTCAGTGGATTTTTGAGAGAGATTATTTCGGATAGCTCAAAAAAAATATTTCAAAACAGGTTGTTTCCGATAATTCAAAAAAAAAAAAAATTTAAAGAAAAATATATAGCTTAGTATTTTTATTTTATAATCACATTAACAGATATATAAACAAATGTTTTTCTCGTTATTATGTGATTACAGACATGGGAAGGGTGCAATATAGATAAACCGGTCATAAATAGAGCAAAAGAAGTGTTTATACTATCTAATTTAGCAACGTTAATTGGCTACATAAAAATGGAATTATTTTATCTGATTTATTTATTTTGGTGTGAGGAAATAATGTAGTTGTGACTCATAGGCGAATTTTAAATTTTTGATAAATTATTTAATATATTAAATAAATATTGTAATAAAAATATAGAGTTTAAGCTAAATTTACACTCGTGAACAAAGTTGTAGCTCCGCCTTGTAATAGTCGTAGCACGTTGGTTGACGCTTCTTGTTGAAGAAGAAGAAATGTCACTGTGAAGGCATACTCATCGATAGAATAATTCTTTTTCTTTGTCTTCAACTAATGTTGCTTAACATATATCTTCAAACTTGGAATTGTTCACAATTATGACAAACCTTACGCTTTACTTTATTGAAAAATCAAAAGGGCCTTTATTTGGCTAAAAAAAAACTTTGTATAAATCTTTCTAGACTTGAAATTTTGTATGGTTTTGGTGACTTTGTTATCAAGATCGTTTGGTGTAGCTATGTATATATAGATAGTAGAGTGGAAATTGTTCAAAAGAATAACAATGCATATACGGTAGAAATTGTTATACCGTGACTGAAAATATATATTTGAATTATCATGTAATAATAAAAATAATATACTGACTGTTAGATGATGAATAATAATATATGAGCTCTCATGCCTGCTTAGTTGAAAGAAAAGTTTGCCTTTAAATGCTTTTATTTATATGTTGCCAATACATGTATTTTTTATACATGTTATCTCGTATAAATTTCATCATAGATTATCTGAAATTTATAAATTTGTTTTAAATTTTATATAGAAAACGTCCACAGGCAAGAGCTAGAACAACACCAAAAGCCCTAAGAATTTGTTTATGAATTTTAGAACTTCTAAAAATTGCCATTATTTCTTTCTAATTAATTCACATCAAGACTGGTTCTGATTTATTTTATAAAAGATCTTCATTTTTATGCGTAAAAAATTGAAAAATAATATACAAGAAAACTTTATTTATAGACATTAAAAAATTTAAAATAATACACAAACAAAATTTGACATGATCATTTTCTTCTTGTATTTAAATTATTCAAGGTATGTTCATCCATTTCCTTTAAAATAGGTGCATTCATTGTCATACCGCGGATGGGTAAATTGACTAAATTCACATTAAAACCGAAAATATAAGTGGGATTCAATAGTCCCCAAGAGAAGAACACGAGGAGAAAAAGGATGCAAAATCCTTATAATAGTGAAGGAGCTCACTTCAAGAAGGAAGCGTTTTACTCTTTGCCAATAACAATTTTTGTTGCCATATGTGAAAAGTTGTTACCAAAAATATTTTTGACAAAAAGTTATTGCACACTGTTGCGGCAAACTCTAATGCAAAAGTATATAGAACAAGAAAAGATGTTATTGTCAAAAACTATATTTTGTTATAAAAAAGTCATGTAATTGTAGCTTAATTATAAGAAATTCACAACAAAATATTTAACTTATGAGTGGTTGCAACATGCACAATCCTCATTTTCCTTTAAAATTTTCAATGATAGCTGTAAATTTAAATAAAAATAAAGAAAGTTTGAACCCAAAAACTGCTTACAATTCGAACAAGAGCATCAAATATATTAGGCCATTAAGTTCTAATACAATCATTTTAGTAATCTTAAAAAAAATCTTCTTCCAACTATTTGTGCATTTGATGTTCCATACTGCCAGCAGCAGCATTAGTTTACAAACTTTATCCTATAAAAAGAGGAGAAGCATTATTAATATTTGTAAACAAGAAGTTGCAAAAACGCATGAACATAGATTGAACAAGAAAAGAAAGGTATGTATGTGGATATGAACAATAACACAAAGCAGCAGTTGAAGCCAAATAAATACATAACTATGTGACAAGTAGGCATCATTACCCACTTGTGACACTAGAAAGCCATGCAATCACACTTATATAGAACATGGCGGTGCTCTTGACCAAAAAATGCTACTCCATTCAAGTAAATTCAAAAAGGTTTCTGTTGGAAATTTGTCTTTGGCGGGAGTTGCGACCGACCAACTTTAACGGCTTAAACACTAGTGTTCCGCATGTTGGAGAATCCGGTTCTTCACACATGCATAATCTACTAAGTAAGTAGATGACCGTAGGGCCAAGGATCGTCAAATTTCGTTGAGAAATGAAAGAGATATTGGTCCACGAAGTGAGGTGTTTGAAGCATGAAAAAGTGTGGTATGGGATCAATTCTCCCTCATCGGTGGAGGAAGAAAGAATTGTTTTGTTTATTAGTCTCAAAGTTGGCTTGGGGTTTGGGACCCCAAGGGGTATCCCATGTGTTTAAAGGATGGAGGACCTAGATGTGCTTCGGTTCGAGGAAAGTCGCCGCCCGCCCGTCCCGTCCGGTCCTGGTCCGGGTTCTCGGGTCGTGGGCTGTGCTGCTTCTGATATTATCTTTTTGGACCAGAATTCTTTCATATGTACAGTTTGATCCCTGAAGTTTCAAGAAAGTCAGATTGGGTAGAGAACAAAACGTCAACAGCACTCAATTCAGCCATTTATTTTGGCTGAATTACTCTTCCTAAATGTCATCCGTTGCACATCAAATTCACCATTTATTTTGGTGAATTACTACCTCCATAATTGCCATTACTTGGCCAGTAATGGCACTTACGTGGGCAGTTGGTAAGTCTCTCATTCAACTATATAAAGGACCATTTGTCACCATTGTTGAGACACACGAAAACACATAAACAGAAACAAGAAATCAGTCTTTCTACTACCTTCCAGCATAATTTCATTACTCAAAATTCTTCACGGTAACATTTGAGTTTCCTTTGCTCATTTGTTCACTTGATGTTTTATCTTGGGAGACAATTGTCCAAGACGTAGAAAGGATATATACGGGGCAATATTGTCTTAAAGACAGAGTGCAAACACTCGACTCAGCATACCAAAAATTGTTCCAGTTCATTCTTCAAGTTCATTCTTCAAGTTCATTGTAATTTCAGTTTATAGTTCAATTATAATTTCAGTTCTTGATACTTAGCAGTTACTTGTAATTTCCGTTTCCTGCACCTTTGTAACCAACAGTTTCTACATATTTTTCTACTTTTCGCTCAATTGATGCAATTTCCCCTTTTTCACAAACAAAAAATCCTACCTAAACAGTTAGGAAAAAATTACTAAAGATTCTATTAGTACAATTTACAAACCACATGTAAGACTATAGACGCAAATGAGAAAAAACAGAATGCATATATATCAGAACACTCGGAATATAATCACGGAAATCCTTTTCAAGCTTTATAGGAATTAAAGAATAATTAAGAAGTAGAAAATCCAGCTAATCAGAAACAAAGAAAGGAGGATATTTTCTGTATTAGTGTCTTTCTCTTAGGATCGAATATATATAACGTTAAACTGATTAAATAATGGTAATAGCAGTCAAATGGTAGAAATTCTACCCGCAAGGGTAGCCAAGTTGGTGTAGCAGTAGAGCGCGGGACCGCAAGGTCACGAGTTCGATCCCCTGCGGCATAAACCTTCTTGGTTGAGCCTGTCACACATGGCTTGCCAAGTGTGGTTAATCGGCTGACGTGGTTTGCAGGCTATTGCGTCAGTCCGTGGTTTACCCTGTGCGCATTCGACAGAGTAGCGGTTGCGGGTTCCTTCGTAAAAAAAAAATGGTAGAAATTCTGATATAATAGTCATTATATGGAGTTTAAGTCACACTTCATCTCAAGGGAATGCATTTGGACATACTTTGGTAATTATAAATTTGGACTTTTTCTAGTAAGCTCAAAAAGAATAAAAATATTTTTTGCAAACTCAAATCTGAATTATATCTTACGTAAGTCTCGCACGTAAAGACGAGAGAATCCATCTTTTTATTGCCTTCGGACCCATTTCTCACGTGTACGAATCCACTTCCTTTTTCTAACTTTTCACAATCTCACTAAAGGATGATACTTATAAAGTGAAAAAAAGTTGTTCCTAACCCATGAGAAACACTTCTTTTTGAGATAATTATTATTTGAAAAAAAAATTCTAATATGCTATCGAACTATCGCAAATAATTTATTTATGTCATCGTTATTATCAAAATGACTCATTCATGTCATTTTTCGTTAATGCCGGTTTTACAATACCATTTCTTATTAATGTCGTCGTTAATAATGTTAAACAAGGAAATAATCCTGTGATATACACTGAATATACAGAAGTGTATATCACAGGAATACAATGGACTGGACTGGCAGCTCTCGGCAGTGGGCTCTCAGCAGTGGCCCAGCAGATCACCAACAAGCCCATTCTCGGACAGATTGTAGAAAATGCAATCTTGTATATATGACATATATATTTGTAGTATATTGTAGTGTAAATGTTACCTTAAAATTAGTGTTATACACTTACCATAATTGTATAGTTAGAATTATGGTAGAATAAGGTTTTAGGAATAGAATAGGAATAAGATTCTCCTATTTTGTAACTTGTATAAATACCTTTCAATTTATGAAAATATTCAAGGGGGTTATTTCTTTCATGGTATCAAAAGTCTAGGTCACACAAAAATTTTCTCTCCAAATTTTTGTCCTCCCTCTCGGCCGAGACCCCCCCTCGGGTTTTACCAAATTTTGTCTTCCGCTCTCAAAACCTCTCTTACTAATCACTCTTTCACCTCTTGTTCTTTCGGTATGTCTACATCGAAGAACTCGTTTCACCCTGCCCTTGTTGTTTCTAACATCAAGAATCATATCCCGTTAATTATTGAAATAGAAAACGTCCAATACGCGACGTGGGCCGAGTTATTCAAAATTCACGCTCGTTCGCATCAAGTCATCCATCACATCATTCCCGCGGCTCTGGATGATACAGAGGTGCCTAAACGCGAGGATGATACTAAATTATGGACAACGCTTGATGCTACTGTCCTTCAGTGGATATATTCTACTATCTCCACTGACATATTGCAGATGATTATCGAGCCAGATGCTACGGCGATGGCCGCATGGGATAGACTGCATGACATATTCCAGGATAATTAGAATTCCAGAGTTGTTACCCTTGAACAGGATTTTTCCCATGTCAATATGGAAAATTTCCCGAATGTTTCAGCATATTGCAAAAGGTTGAAGGAATTGGCGGATCAACTCCGCAACGTTGGTGCGCCTGTTAGTGAAGATCGTCTTATTTTACAGATGGTCGCTGGCCTATCCGAGGCCTATAGTGGCGTTGGGACTCTCCTTCGCCAAAGTAATCCTCTTTCAAGGTTCTATCAAGCACGATCCATGCTTACCTTGGAAGAAGCCGGTTTGGCTAAAAAGGCAGCTACTAATGCTAGTCCCGTAGTCATGATGACTTCCTCCCCAAGTCCTCAAAATTATGGCAACAATTCAAACCAAAACCAATCCCACAAGGGCAACAAGAATGGTTGAAAAAATAAAAATCGCGGGGGCAAACGCGGCGGTTCAGGCGGCAGTCACGGTGGCCAAAGCAGGGGCAGTGGGCCCCCTCTAGTTTCCAGTGGGCCACCGAACCCCTAGTCTCAGCCTTGGGCCGTGGGCTTGGACCAGTGGACAGTGGCCCTACGGCCCAGCTCCAGCACCTTTTGCACCCACTGGCCAGTGGGCTTTCCAGCAACCCAGACGGCCCACTACCTACTGGCCGAGTAGCGGCAGCAATTCCAGCAGCTTCAGCCCACGGCAGCAGCCCAATTCTGGAATACTTAGGCCCCGGCCTCGGCAAGCTTACCATGCAGACAGATATCGAGGTCGCAATGTACACACTAGGGTTGACACAATCGGACCCAAATTGGTATATGGATACCGGTGCCACCACCCACATAACATCCGATTCAGGTACTCTCTCATCTTATTCCAATTTGAGCAACCCTCGTGGTATAATTATCGGTAATGACATCTCTATTCCAATTCAGGGTTATGGTCAGAAAACGTTGTCTCCCCCCAATCCACCCCTTATCTTGAAAAATACTTTACATGCTCCCAAATTGATTAAAAACTTAGTGTCTGTCCGAAAGTTCACCACCGACAATTTGTTTTCGTTGAATTTGATCCTTTTGGTTTCTCTGTGAAGGATTTCAAGACGGGGAGTCCTCTCATGAGGTGTGATAGTAGGGGAGATCTGTATCCTATCACGCCCGGTATCGGTCCATCGAGTCAAGCCTTGCCATCCACCGTTACAGCCATTTCTCCCTCCTTATGGCATGCTCGCCTTGGTCATCCGGAATCCTCTATTTTATCAGTTTTAGATAAAAAAATAATTTTATTTCTTGTAAGGGTACGAGTCGTACTCCACTTTGTCAATCTTGTTCATTAGCAAAAATTGTTAAGTTGCCATTTGTAGACTCCAATTCTCATACTTCAATGTCATGTGATATTATTCATAGCGACCTATGGACGTCTCCTGTTCTTAGTTCGTTGGGTCATCGATATTATGTTCTCTTTTTAGATGATTATTCTAAATTTTTGTGGACGTTTCCAATTGCGAATAAATCACAAGTGTTTTCCATCTTCATAAAATTTAGAGCGTTCATTCGTACCCAATTCGAATGAGAAATAAAAAATATTCAATGTGATAATGGGAAAGACTATGACAATAGGGAGTTTCGGGAGTTCTGTGCTAATAATGGGATCAATTTTCATTTTTCGTGTCCTCATACATCTTCACAAAATGGGAAGGCTGAACGCAAAATTCGTTTCATAAATAACATTGTCCGAACTCTCTTAATTCATGCTTCCATACCTCCATATTTTTGGCATCATGCTCTACAAATAACCACATATCTCCTTAACATAATTCCGTCCAAAGGTCTGACATATTCTTCTCCCCTCTACATCTTATATAATAAGAACCGTCTTATTCTCATCTTCGGGTTTTTGAGTGCTTGTGTTATCCGTTGTTCCCATCCACTACAATTAACAAACTTTAGGCTAGGTCTACTCCGTGTGTATTTTTGGGTTATCCGTCTAATCATCATGGGTACAAATGCTTTGATTTATCCTCCAAGAAAATCATAATTAATTGCCATGTCATTTTTTATGAAACCCAATTTCCTTTTACGAAAGTTCATACTCCCGAGCCTAGTTCGTATAATTTTTTGGATGACCAAATATCTCCGTATATTATTCGGCATTTTTCGGACATCTCCCGCACCCAAAACTCTCCAGCGGGCCCACTGGCCCCACTGACACATCTCGGTCGGTACTGCCCAGTAGTCACACTGGGCCAGTTTCAGTGATTGGGCCAGTCCAGCCCGTCACTGGAACTGGTCCAATTCCAGTCGTTGTTTCCGTCGACGGGTCCATTTCCAGAATTGGGCCAGCAGGCCCACTGGTTGCTGGCCAGTCCTTCCCGAGCTCAGAAAATTCCCAAAATCCGCCCACCTCTTCCTCGAGTATTAGACTAGTCACTCATACTCAACGGGGTATTTTTACACCGAAATGACATTTTAATTTACATTCGAATGTCTCTAAATCCCCATTGCCCCGTAATCCTGTGTCTGCCTTAAACGACCCGAATTGGAAAATTGTATGACTGATGAATATAATGCTCTTATTGATAATAAGACGTGAGAGTTGGTGCCCCGTCCCTCTGGTATTAATGTTATCAGGTCTATGTGGATTTTTACTCATAAGGAAAATTCGGATGGTTCTTTCGCTCGACATAAGGCACGGCTTGTGGGTGATGGTAAGACTCAGCAGGTTGGGATAGATTGTGGTGAGACGTTTAGTCCGGTGGTCAAGCCGGCTACCATTCACATTGTGCTCAGCTTGGCTCTTTCAAAGGCATGGCCTATTCATCAATTAGATGTCAATAATGCTTTCCTACATGGTGATCTCAAGGAAATAGTATATATGCATCAGCCGTTGGGGTTTAGAGATCCTAACCGTCCTCATCATATCTGTTTGTTGAAAAAGTCCTTATATGGGCTTAAGCAGTCTCCACGGGCCTAGTATACG
Source organism: Anisodus tanguticus (assembly GCA_034509755.1). Lineage (NCBI taxonomy): Eukaryota > Viridiplantae > Streptophyta > Magnoliopsida > Solanales > Solanaceae > Anisodus > Anisodus tanguticus. The sequence continues at coordinate 16,642,118 of CM067551.1, read as the reverse complement.
AGGTTTGCTGACTATGTTTCGACACGTGGGTTCACTCACAGCAGGTCAGATAATTCCTTGTTCATCTACCGTCGTGGTTCGTCCTTGGCCTACATTCTGTTGTATGTGGATGATATCATTTTGACTGCCTCTTCCAATGCCTTACGCCAGTCTATCATGGCCATGCTCAGTTCTGAGTTTGCTATGAAAGACTTAAGGCCCTTAAGTTACTTTTTGGGGATTACCGTCAAGCGTCATTCAGGTGGTTTATTTTTGTATCAAAGAAAGTATGCGGCAGAGATCATCGAGAGGGCTGGGATGTCATCCTGTAAGTCCACTTCTACTCCGGTTGATGCAAAACCGCCCCTTAGTGTCACGGCAGGTGCACCATACGAGGACCCGACCCGTTATCGTAGTCTTGCAGGGGCCCTCCAGTATCTTACCTTTACCAGACCGGATATTACATATGTTGTTCAGCAGGTGTGTTTATTCATGTATGATCCCGGAGTTGAGCACATGAATGCAATCAAACGCATCATTCGGTATATTCAAGGGCACTGGACTATGGTTTGCACTTGTATCCTTCATCTACATCCACACTTGTCTCTTACATGGATGCTGATTGGGGTGGTTGTCCCGACACCAAACGGTCGACGTCTGGCTACTGTATGTTCCTTGGCAACAACTTGGTCTCCTAGTCGGCAAAGCGTCAGGCAACTCTATCACGCTCAAGTGCAGAGGCAGAATATCGAGGGGTAGCGAATGTGGTCTCCGAATCATGTTGGCTACGTAATTTGCTTTTGGAGCTTCATTGTCCCATTCAGAAGGCACCTTGGTATAATGCGATAACATTAGTGCCATCTACCTTTCAGGTAACCCCGTTCAACACCAACGCACCAAGCATATCAAAATGGACATTCACTTTGTCCGTGAAAAGGTTTCAAAGGGTCACGTTTGCGTATGCCATGTCCCGTCTCGTTATCAAATTGCAGACATCTTTACAAAGGGTCTACCAGCGATCATTTTTGAAGATTTTAGGGACAGTCTTAGCGTTCGAAGACCGCCCGCTATGACTGCGAGGGTGTGTTAAACAAGGAAATAATCCTGTGATATACACTGAATATACATAAGTGTATATCACATGAATACAGTGGACTGGACTGGCAGCTCTCGGCAGTGGCCCAACAGATCACCAACAAGCCCATTCTCGGACAGATTGTAGAAAATGCAATCTTGTATATATGGTATATATATTTGTAGTATATTGTAGTGTAAAGGTTACCTTAATTAGTGTTATACACTTACCATAATTGTATAGTTAGAATTATGGTAGAATAAGGTTTTAGGAATAGAATAGGAATAGGATTCTCCTATTTTGTAACTTGTATAAATACCTTTCAATTTATGAAAATAATCAAGGGGATTATTTCTTTAAAAAAAAATAGCATATATGAGCCATTTTGATAACGACAATGACATAAATTAGCAAAACTATTAACGAATGGCATAAATGAGTCATTTTCAATAGTTTGATGGCATATTTGAGCTTTTTCCTAATTATTTTTCTAACAACCCCACATTACACAAAAGGAATATTAAGGAATAGAATGAAATAAGTACGTTTTGTTAGGTCTTCCACAAGTGAATATAATGCGTCAAATATAGTTTGTTTTGGACTATGACTCATACCTAGATAAAATAAGCTTAAACTTATAGAATAATTGTTGAAGTTTAAAACTTCCATATAAGTATTATATTTTAACCCCCCCCCCCCCCTACAATCTATGTTGTTAATCGCGGTTTTATTTTAATAATTCAATCATCAAGTGTATGCTGCAGAGCAATACACCACATATAAAAAATATGAATTGAATCAAGAGTTTAAGTCAACCTCATTTTGAGTGATAGTATTTCACTATATTCACACCATTATAGGAGGAACAAATTTTAATAATGCATTACCCCATATAAACTTACTTCATGGGATTGTCAATTGCATTAGGTTGGATCACCATCACCGTTGATCCTTTTGAATTAACAATAATCTCCTTCCCCTCGATGCTTTAGACATTAATCTCCTTTGCAAAAGTTTACTCAGAGGATCAACCAAATTCACTTTTGATTTTACATAATCTCTAGAACTAGTTTCGTCTATCAATATATGCTTGATTACATTATGTCTTTAATGAATGTGTTTATTTTTTGCCATTAATTTTTTTTTATTTTTCACCATACTATTGTTGCTTGGCAATCAATGTATTGACACAAAAGTGTTGATTTTATTCTAATTGGAATACTCACTAATTTTCAACCACTCAACCTCATCACCAACCAACTCTAATAAAATTAATTTAGATTTTATAACTGATCTAGAACTAAGGATGACGAAATATTCATGACTGATAAGTCTGTCAAAAAATTGAGACGAATTTATAGGAGTACTAAATCAACATCCATAATTTAGTATATCCATAACAGTTAATATATATTATATCATAAAAAAGTGTCATTTATAAATTAAAAGAACAAAGATATTGTTAAATAAGGCAATATACACACAATATACATGTGTATATTGCCTTACTTAGCATCTCGGATTCTGCCCAAGATTGAGGCTCTCGGTTTTGTTCTTTATGGTAAATAGACAATGTAAGAATATTGTATATTAGGAAAATATATGTGTAGTATATTAAAATGTATTTGTTACCTAAATTAGGATTATACACTACCATAATTGTAAAGTTAGAATTATGGTAGAATAAGATTTTAGGAATAGGATTCTCCTATTTTGTAACTTGTATATATACCTATTCTATTAATGAAAATAATCAAGGGGATTATTTCTTTCATGGTATCAAAGCACCAAACATATTGTGATAATGTTAATTTACTTTTAGAGCTTCATTGCCCCATTCAGAAGGCGACCTTAGTATATTGTGATAATGTTAGTGGCATCTACCTCTCAGGTAATCCGGTTCAGCACCAACGCACCAAACATATCGAAATGGACATTCACTTTTTCCGTGAAAAGGTTGCTCGAGGGCAGGTACGCGTATGTCATGTCCCGTCAAGATATCAAGTTGCAGACATCTTTACAAAGGGTCTTCCCTCGGTACTCTTTGAAGATTTTAGGGACAGTCTCAGGGTTCGAAGACCGCCCGCTATGACTTCGGGGGTGTGTTAAATAAGGCAATATTGCCTTACTTAGCATCTCGGATTCTGCCCAAGATTGAGGCTCTCGGTTTTGTTCTTTTATTGTAAATAGACAATGTAAGAATATTGTATATTAGGAAAATATATGTGTAGTATATTGAAATGTATTTGTTACCTAAATTGGGATTATACACTACCATAATTGTAGAGTTAGAATTATGGTAGAATAAGATTTTAGGAATAGGATTCTCCTATTTTATAACTTGTATATATACCTATTCTATTAATGAAAATAATCAAGGGGATTATTTCTTTCAGATACTATATCGATTTTCTTCTAGGAATGAGGATTTGAGCCTGACTTTGCACTTAACCGTGTCAAGGAATATCATTAGACCACAAATCTTGATAAAATTGAAAACATAAAGGAAAGAACGTAGGTATTATTTAAGAGGTATTTATCTACCGTAGTTATATTTTAAATTAATTACCTATGGTAGTTATATTATGTATTTATTTACCTACCATAGTTGTACTATGAGTTTTTTGTAGCAAATTCACATTTAAACCTCATTCCTCGTCTATTCTTCTTCTAACCTAATTCCTCCACCACCGTTCAACAACTTCATTCTGCCGCCGTCGTCTCCGATGTCCGACGACAATTTTACATATTTCTGTCAAATCCTTCTATTATTAAGTACGGCTAGTACCATTTCGATGTGTTTTAATTCTTTCGAACGATTTTGTTGCCAGTCTCTCCTGATCATTCGTCGTCTCCTAGAATTTTGAATTTCATCTTCACAACATCCTTTCTTGTCGCCTTTTTTCTCTCCTCGTTGTTATTACATCCGTTCTAATTTGTGTTATATAATTTGACTAGACACGGAGTTTAAGAAAAAAAAGATTTTTAATATTTATGATCTAAAATAAGTCATAGATATTTATATGGATGTAAATCATTTTATTAAAGGAGAAGTTTTAAATTAAATTATTTTTATATATTAAAACGTATCATTCTTTTTAAGATAGAAAAAATCACGTCACTTGGGAGAGAGGAAGTATCCTTTGGCCTTCTCCGCATCAAATTATGGCTTGGTTAGAATTGGTTTGAAATTTGATGAAAACAGCCGATGTGCTGCAAAAGTGAAAATGACTTCAACATAAAAGTCAAGAAATACAGATCCATAAGTATGGTCGATTTCAGACCGCGCCACTGGTTCCATATAGTTCCAGATCTGGCCGTCGTCATCACCTTCATCACCGTCACCGGGGTCAACTAGACCGGCAGCTTTTTCAGCTTACCTTGCTCGGCTGCTCGTTGTTTCTTGTATTTCTCAGATCTTGCCGGCTCAGATCTAATCAGATTTGAGTGTATTCAGTATTTCTGAATGAAAATATAGTATATTTTTTGTATTTTTGCATATATTTATGTAATCCAAAGGAGATTTTTTTCGAGAAATCCCTGTATGTTTTTTATTTGTTGTATGAATACAATTAAATTAAATACATTGTAAAAATAGATACAAATGAATACACAATGAATTAAATACAGACCAATATCCCTGTATTTTAAAGATTTTTATGGTTTGAATACAACGAATACCCCTAATGGCAAACACTTTGTAGCTACAAACGGTAATTAACGAAACTATAGCAACGCATTGCAAACAATGTCCAAACTATAGTCATTTGTGAAAATTACTCAAAAAAATATATTCTTAGGCTTTAATCGCACAACCATTTTGGCTTCAACCAAGAGAGCACTGATATCTACAATCCTTGCAAACTGAGAATTTTTCAACTAAAAACTGTGACTAAGAATACTTCTGAACAATTTACTATTCCTCCTGTATTGACGCATTAAAGAGTTTTGATCTAATATCCCGTGATCTTTTGTCATTAATTAATCAATTTTGTCCTATATCAAATGGGGCAAAAAACTTGGGATCCTAAAATCATTATAATGTAAGATTTTCTTTATCATGCCATCTCAGCCTCAGAACAAGAAAATCAAATGGAGACAGAGCAAGAGCTAACTATAAAAGAGAATCCAAGCACCTTAAAAGCTAACCGACAATCATGAATAATCCAATCTTATACAACCACTTCAAAGATGTATCCTAAGCTGATTTGGGCTTAAGAGTCTTTTTCTTTGGTAGCCTCCGGTTAATCGAGTTCTTCATCCCCACGAAAAACAGCAACGCACCAAAGAGTGACAGACCCTAAGAAGGAACAAAATCCAATTAACTCATGTTTGGATGCATTTCACTTGTCAAAGTAAAAAGGCGTTAAATTAACGAACCTGCAGGAACTCTTGTAGAACAACAAAATATTGTGGTTCTCCGAAGTTATAGTGGCAGAAATCGTGCAGAAGTGGAGTAGCCGCTATCAAGTAAAACATCTGGCAGTATTGAAAACAGATGATTGAAGGTTAAAACATAGTGTACGAAGAAATCTAAACGAAGATGTCAATCAATTCTAGGTGACTGAAATTTCTAACCAGTAGAACAGCACCAGTGAAGCTGCCAAATACAAATAGCAATCCACCCAATCCCTTCAGAGCCATGAATGCTGCTGCCACATGTCTAACCTGAAAAAAGTGATTCACAAATGTCGTTGTACCAGTATCCTTTTTTAAGATGGAAAAAACGAAATTCAACTTATCTAGTAAAATAGGAAGCATAGCGAAAATAACCATTACATCAATTTTTGGTGCTCCTGCCCACAACTTGGATTCAACAAATTCATGGAAACCAGCCACTTTGGGAGCCAATTCCTTTGCAGCAGGCCCACCATCTTCCCCAAAATCATTGAACCTGTAAAATCACCAATCATTCCACCCGCATTAGTTTAGTAGAAGGCAAAATCTCTGCATTCATCAAGGAAGAAGAGGAAAAGATGCTATGTAAACTAAAATTGTGAGCTAACAGCTTTTATTTGGACTGTTAAGAGTGGTATCATAAGAAGAAAGATGCAAACTAGGACGGTACATCAATTGCACCATTTTCCCGGTGTAATTACACTTACCGCCTTTGTAATTCCACTGTAACTTGAACCATAAACTAATAACAATCAGCAAAGTACTGCGGTTCATGGATTATTAAACTTGCAACATTAGCATTACTCAAGAAAATACAGTAATTTAATGAACCTGCTGCATAACATGTAAGTCCAGCTTTAGGGTAAAGATGAAAGTTGTTTTCCGTATTATAAAGTTGCATCTAAGGTTATTGCTCTTGCTTATTACCTAGAGGAGGGAGGCAAGTTCTACAACAAAAAGACGGGTTTTCCTGTGGAGTCCTAAAGGAATAGGAACTTGGAAAGAAATTACCAACCACCACCAACAAGAACATAAGACGAGCAAATATAACATTAGCCATCTAAAATCCTTTTAAAACAGAAAGGAAAAGTTTCAGCCAGAGCTGAACTATTTGTCCACAACAGAAGCAAACAGAGATCCCATAACAGAAGGCAAACAGAGATATATATATATATATATATATATATATATATATATATATATATATATATCTAAAGAACATTAAGCAAAAGGTCACCTTCCTTCACCAACACATGTCACGTAATTTTTTTCCACCAACCAAGCAGCAGCAACTTAGCTACCTTGAGAGAAGTAAGATAAAAGATCCAAAGTATTGCATCCGATATCAGCACCTAACAAAGCAAACCAATCGAAACTAGGGAGCTTAAATATTTTTTTATGCATTGAAGTTTTCATTCTTAACCTACTGTTAACGGAGAGCAAGTTATCTTTTATACTTGAACACTCTGGCTCTCTCAGACTGGTCACTGTGCTATTCCATCCTATACATGTCTTCCAAAGAGCTCTAAGTTACATTTAGCTCAGTGTGAGCCTAGTTAACTGAATCTGATGGCAGCTTACTAATCTATGATAAATCAAAAATCGAATCGACTGTCCAACTCAAGCACAGAATACAGCAACACCAAAATGATCAAGCTTCTTCCTCCAGTAATAGACAGCTCAGGTTACAGTAATTGCATACACAAAAGGCAAAATGCCCTGAAAGGTGTTATTCTCAATAACCAATTAGTACAAATGGGGTCACATGCATGTTGCACCCAACACATAACAATCTGAAAGAAATATTTTCAATAACCAATTAGCTCAAATGGGTATACATGACCACCACACAAAGAACCACCCTCGAAGCAATGAAACCATTATATGACCTTTCGCAGTTTTCCCCTGTTTATGCAATGAATTAACATTACAAAATAACCACTCAGTCCATGGTTCAGCATACTGTTCAACCAAAAAACAACAACAACAACAATAACATACCCAGTGAAGTTCCACAATGTGGGGTCTGGGGAGGGTAGAGTGTACGCAGACCTTACCTCTACCTTGGTAAGTAGAGAGGTTGTTTCCGAAAGACCCTCGGCTCAAGACACTATTCTACCAAAAAACATGGACGAAAAAGGAAGTGGGTAAGATAAGGGGATATGATGGTGGCCCTCGAAGGTAAGCGCTGCTAGGATAACATGCTCATCTCCATCTGATTAGATTCAACTTTGGTCAGAAGCAAAAGCAACTTGGCTCCAAGGGAAACTAAGGAGCTGTTTGGCCATGAGACTTCTTCACTTTTTTCCGAAATAATTTTTCACTTTATTTCAAAATCAGTGTTTAGTTGTAAAATTTCCAAATATGACTTCTTGTTGAATTTCAAATTTCGAAAAGTGCTCCAAACTTATTTTCCAACTCCATCTTCATAAATTCCAAATAATGTGCTCTCTTCTCTCCTTTGCAAAACTTATAACCAAGCACAACTCCAACATCAACAACAACAACAACAACATACAAGTGAAATCCCACAACATGGGGTCTGAGGAGGGTAGAGTCTACTACCTTGGAAGGTAGAATCCAACATCATAAATTCCAAATTAAGTGAGAGTATTTGGACCTACGTTAGACCTAATCCCTGAACCATTTACCAACATGAACTTCATCAAGATTCAAAACCACCTAATACTTTGCCTTGACAGAGCAGTAGAGATCAAACAAAAACTTCAGAAAACAGTTGACAAACCAAAAGAAGAAAGAACGTAATGAGCACCCACTTTCTAACTTCAAATACCACATTATCGACCCAGCTGGGAGAAAAGAAATTCATCTCACAACTAATTGCATCTAACAGAAATCAGTCAAATCAAAACCCAACATATCCAATAGTTATTACCCAACTTTAAAATAATATCCAAGATTCCTAAAGCTCAAATTAACAAACCCTTTGCTGCTTCAACCATATACTTCAAAAACCACATAGCACAAACATATTTCAATGTATATGTGTGTACATATGCTGGATCTATCAACACCCCCATTCTTTTTCTTCACAGCACCATCAATATAACAAGAAAATGAAGCAAATACACACAAGTAAAGAACAGATCTGAATATAGAGAGAGAGAGAGAGAGAGAGAGAGATAGAATACATTTGCCAAGCAGAGAGGATGAAGACGGAAGCAAAGAGGACCCTCCCAAGAAATGAAAAGAACCCCATTTTTTTTTCCTTGCAAATGAACTCTTCTTTGTCTCTCTCCAAGCTGGGGAGAGAAGGAAGTTGAATGAGGAGGAAGAGCGTAGGTGGTGTTTGATGGCTACTTAAAAGACTTGAATTCTTGAATTTATTTAAGGAGTATTAAAGTATTGATGATGGGAGAGAGGTGAAGGGTTCTTTCTTTTTGTTTTGCTTGTGAATTCATCTCTTTTTCCAATTTTCAAACATCCAGATTTTCTTACATAAAAATGTTTGCCCCAAGATTTTTTAAACTTTTTAACTTACAAGTTAAAGTCATACACATATTCTTTAAGAAATAGGCTGTTCTTTTTAGTTTAACTTTGAATCATTAGGGATAATTTGATTACTGATTAGCAAGTGAATAATTGTATTAAAATCATCATAACATGTTTGGAATTGGCATTCAAGGGTCTCAAGCTCGAATTAGTTGAGATACTGACAAGTTGTCTGAATATCACGATTATAAAACAAAAATGTTTGATATAGCATTTTAATTATTATATATAAAATTCATCACTCTAAATACTTGTTTAGTTACCAATTTACAATAATAACTAAAATATGTATTACTTCTCAATTTATGTAATATGCAGGATAAAAAATATAACTATTTTTTGTGTATCTACGTAGCTCTAACCATCACCCAAATAACCCTTGATGGTATTGTTTCTTTTTCTTTTCTTTTGAATTTTAAATGGCACCTTAGTTAATAATTGATGGTATTATTTCTTTTGAAATTTTAGATGGTAGTTTTTTTTTTTTTTAAAAAAAAAAAAACATATATTTCGAAATGCAAATATACAAATTACGTGTGCTCATACAACATGAATTAATTGATGTGGCCATAAATTGGTTCAAATACCAGCTCTATAAAAAGAAACTAAATATATACTCCCTACGTTCCTAAATAAATAGTGTTTTAGGTTTTTTATTTTATTTCAAAATAAGTGTTGTTTTAGGATTTCAAAAAGAAATTGGCCTTATTTTTTCGAAATTACCCATATTTACATAATCAAGAATCATTAAGTAGTTTTTCTTTTTCTAGACATTAATTAGTGATAAGTTAATAAAAACACTCATAATTTTTTAAAATGAGCAATTTCTTAAGAATGTGTATAAACTAAAAACATCATTTATTATAGTACGGAGAGTGTATTTGTATAATTTGAAGTATATATTGTGTTAGACGTGTTCAAATATCTAGAACATTCAACAACGTGAATAGTGTCATTTAATGAAATCTACAAAGTAATTTATTTTGTTTGAGTTGATGTAAGTAAAAGAAAATTGAAAATTCAAAAGAATTACTTATAGCTAAACACGGTCATTGATGGAACATAAATAGTTCTTGCAGAAATTATTAACTTAATTAACTAGTTAAATGTTTAACATAATATGTAGATAACAACATACATCTACTTTGTAATGGTACATTAATTTAATACGTACTTCGTTACCAAAAATTAGATTAACTATTTTACTTGCTTTTCTTTCTTTCCTAGAACAAAAACTGACTACTTCTCTGGGGACATATCTTGCTGGATTGGATCTAGATTTCATCTCTTATTCCTAACAAAAGAATTCAATTGAAAACTCTACAACTATATATGATCTATAATATCATAATTCATAATGGATTAATTAACAAATTCTAATATGCGTGGTATAGTATTATTTTACAGAAAAGGACGTCCCTTAGTCATTAATTTAATTAAATGAATCGATAAAAGAAAGCAATAATTGAGAGTATGTGGCTGCGTTTATCTGGTGAGATCTAAGCTATAATTAAATGCAACTATTTAAGATCTCACCCCCCAAACAATTAATTGACGTGTTGCCTGTTGGTTGTGTAGTGATAACATAACAAATAAAATGGTAGTATTATTACTAGAATAATTACTGTTTGTGTCGCTTAATCAGTCAATAAAACACAACCTGTTTCACGATCACCGCTAAAATTTTATTGAGGAATAAAGTATTTGCAAGGTGACGTTATATTTTTGGTTTATCTTATGTAATAACTTATGCACCTACCATTCAATGCAAATAACAATAGGAACAATATCTTCATCTCATGCAAATAATAATAGAGTTTAGAAAAGAAAATAATAATAATATACATAGTGTTTATCAATGAATTTGTTTGTAAGTTACTATTAAGAAAAAAAGCAAAAATTTAGTCAAATTTATATTTTAATAAAAAATAATAATGATGAGTACTCAGAGTCATTGATATTAGTTTCTTCACCACAAAGGAAATCCATGATTAATTAGTAATATATATATATATATATATATATATATATATATATATATGCATATGCTTAGTCTTGGCGGCGATCCTCTTTTGTCTTACATAATTTTTATTCATAAATCTAACTAATTTTGCTGAACTTTAATTTGAAGAGGCATCCAATGACAACGTGCCTCACGTGAACATGTCACGTCCTTTTATTTCTTCTATATTCTAAACTAATAAACCTTTTGCATGTGATGTGGGTTTGATCAACTTCTATTACTACTTGTTTCTTGATTCATTTACTTGAAAGGCCAATACTCACTACGACCCTTCGCTATTGCTGTAAGGTGAGAAAGATAATAACGAGTGATCTACGAGGCCAATCTTGGCGAAGAGGAAACAGAAAACATGATAAAGGGGACTGGTTTTGTTAGCAAGTAAGGAATAAGGTTGATTTAACATTATTGTTAATAGCTCACGTCCGAAATGAAATACGAACATGAACTCCTTATATGAACTTGGACAATCCTCCCCCTATAAGCTAGCTTTTGGAGTTGAGTTAGACCCAAAACTCATTCTTTACATGATATCAAGAACCAAAACCCTAAAAACCTAGTCTTTTTTTCGGTTATCACCCCCCCCCCCCTTAAAACTTTTCAGCCGACAGTGTAACCTCCTCTCGGTTTCTCTAGGTTTTTCCCATTCTCAACCACTCCAATGGATCCTTTGACTACTCCCACATCTCACAATGCCTCCACTTCCTCCCCATGCGTAGTTTAAACACCACCCATAACCCTTTCATCACCTTCTTTTCATCCGACTCTAGACGTCACCAACATCAAGAACTTTATTCTCTTGGTTCTTGATCAAGAAGATGGTCAATACCGGTCATGGGTGGAACTGTTCATAATTCATGCATGTGTATATCACGTGCTCGATTACTCTACACAATCATAAAAACATGCTCATCGGCACGTGAATTATGGACTCGTTTAGAAGAAATATTTCAAGACAACAAGAACACTCGTGAAGTGTCTTGGAAGAGCAATTCAACAATACCCGTCTTGAAAATTTCTCTAACATGATCGATTATTGCAAGCAGTTGAAACTAGTGGCGGGCCAATTGTCCAACGTCGGCACACCTGTTTCAGAAACTAAGGTGGTCCTATAACTGGTTGCAAGTCTACCGAAAGGTGAGTACGACATTTTAGCCACAATGATACAGTAGGCTGATCCATTACCCAGTTTTAACAAGGCCCGTTCACAATTATTGTTGGAAGAACCCCGACGTGCTAAACAGGACGAGCATAATCAGAAGGCGTTCGCAATTGAAACGCCTCCCCCAAAATCCCGACACCGCCGGCCAGCCACCAATGCTAGAAAATACTCATATGAGAAACAACCGCGGCAGCAGGGGTGGCAGGGGTTGAGGCGATGGACGCGGTGGCAAAGGGTGTGGGAAAGGAGGCCGCAGCCAGCAGCCAGCAGCAACAACCACAGCCGCAGCAGCCCAATCCATTCACTAATTGGACCGGCCCAGCGACTGGGTTTTAGCCTAGAAACTGGGTTCATTTCACTGGACCTGTTGCGGCCCTAACTCCCTTTTCAGCAACAAGGAATATTGGGCCCATTCCAGGCACTCGGCAGACCCACTTTCAGCACCAAGCCCATCTCATGCAAGCCTAGTTTCCGCAGCCTTCTACTGGTCTAGCCTCCACTGATTTGGGTCAGGCCTTCGCAGTTTGAATTTGCAGCAGCCCGATGAAAATTGGTACATGGTATCAGAGCGAGGCTCATTCCAATTCTTTGTTCACCGATGTTGAGCCCCCATATTATATTGTCCACACTCCGGTTAACGAGGTCTAGGAGTGCGAGAGAGTGTTAGGAGTCCCACATCGGAAATAGAATGGGAACATGGACTCATTATATGTACTTGGACAATCCTCACCCTACAAGCTAGCTTTTGGGGTTGAGTTAGGCCCAAGATCCATTATTTATATATATATATATATATATTATATTAAATAAGTATAATTAATTGAATTTGGATTCAGTAATTAAATTAAATTATTTATGATAGAATTTTAAACTCACGCTAATAAAATTTAATCTTGAATCTGCATCTTATCAGGAAATTGGTCCTTTTAGGTAACATGCTATACACGCAATTGGTTCTTCTAGATGCGAGAAAAACATGTGACAACACATGAGTCCTGAATAGAGATGGCAGTGGATCCTAGACTCGGTCCGAATCTGGTGGATTCATATCCGTTTTTTAGGATATGGATCTTCAAAATTTGGACCTGATGGATCCGGATCGGACCCAGATCCAGATCCAGATCCAGATCCATTTCTGACGGATCGGATCTGGATCTGGATCTGGATCTGGATCTTGTATTTGAGATTCGTATCCGGTCCAGATCCGACCCGTGGATCCATTTTTTATTAAATATATCCATAACCTAGAATGTAATTTTATAAGTATTTTCTTAAATTTTTTTATAATTTCTGATATGTAAATGATATGTTTAATCATACATATTTATTGAGATGATTTTTTTTAGTTATCTCTTTTTAAAAAGTAATATTTTTTCATATTGGAGAGGTGCTGAAAGGGATCAAAAGATATCCGTAACAAATAACAGTTGAGTTGTAGAACTGTAAATGATGTGATTACTAGCTTTTGTCACATATATATGTCTAGAAGTTGGTTTGCATAAATTAAAAATTGTCTCGTACCATGCGAGTAAAAAGGCTTCCTTCTCTTTTAACTTGTGACATTTAAGTGTTTAATTAAATATTGATCCTTATTAGAAAATTAGTAGCACATTAAATAAATTAGCAGGTTGGATAGCATACAATTGGTAAGCAAATATGTCTTCATATATAATCAAGTAAGAAAAATTAAATTCTAAAGACTTAAAGAAAATAAAAAAATAACAAAATCCAATAGAGAGTTGTAACTACTCTCTTGTTTTTAGCTCTTTTAGCTCTCTTCTCCCAACAAACCCTCATCCTCCAAAGTTGTTTCCCGATCATACCACCGAGCTGGTTGTCTCTTGGTTTATTCCTGCACTTGTATTTTTTTTGTCATTGAATTTTAAGTTATTGCAATATATAGGCTATTTCACAAAACAATTAAGAAAAATAAATCACGTGTGATCAGTGAGGCTATTATTTTGTTTAACATGGTTGTAGAGTTTGGAGTGGCCTAGAGGTGCTAATTGGCTACTGTTACTTCATGTTTTGATGTAATTTATTTGGGTACCGACCTTTCCTCAAAAGTAAAAGCAAAATATCAAATCTATCTCAGGCAAACAGAGAATTAGACATGTCTTGGAATGACAAAAAATGAACTTCCATGTATTAGAATTAGACATGTTAAAGGACAATATACTTTTTGCTTAAATCTGTCTATGAATTTTGTAAACTTTAATTTGTTTTCTTTTGTTTTTTTTAGCATATGTTGATTGAATGAACTCAATCATTTTTTTTCAATAAGATTGGGTTTTATTTTGTCAAAAAAGTTTTAACATGTGAGAATATTATTCAAGACAATTTTTTTTACATGTGGATCCAGATTCAATCCGTGGACCCATTGGATCCGATGGATCCGGATTTGGATCTGATTTTTATGGACCCGATGGATCTAGATCCGGATCCGAATCCAGGTATGAAAAACGGATTTGGATCTGGATCTAGTAGGATCCGATCCAGATTCGATATGTTGCCATCCCTAGTCCTGAACCTAAATAACAGAGTAAAAACTCCAAATGGATCTTTCTATCGTGGGGAAAAAAATCTGATCCAAACTATCTATAGCACAAAAATTTCATGTGCTATAAGAACCTAAATAATGTCCCAGACCAAACGGCCGTTAGGGTTGCCTTGGCCCATATAGCGCATGAGTTCCATAATAATATCGACGCAAACTCCATCTCTGTACACTTTCTTCTCCTTCATCTTGTGTTTTTCTCTCTTCCTCCCATTCTTTCTTAAAAATTAGTTGAGTATCTCTCTAGCATCAGGAAGCTCAAGGTTATCTAGTGGTTGGACTAAAATTACACAGAGATATTTTTAACATGGTATAACATTATCTATTTTAGGCCAAGCCCGCATGATTTCACCTAAAAGATCTTTCACCATTAAGAATAACTATGTGTTGGTTTTCTATTGTAGTAAAGCAATACGGAAAGTAAATAAATATTACAAGTGTTCTAAAGGATAAACAAAGAGGCAATGTTGAGAACTGCCGCAAGCTTATTGAGTCTTGAATCTTGATAACCTGAAATCAAGAAACAACTAAATCTGGATGGTTACAACTGCTGTGCTGAGTCGAGTGATTGCACTTTGTCCTTAAGACAAGATTGCCCCGTATATATGCTTTTACGTTAATGGGCAATAGTCTCCCAAGATAAAAAATACTTTAATCTCAACATTACAAAGCAAATAGGTTGAGTCTGACGAAGAAAACAAATATGAATCGACTTGCTGAAGATATGGAAAAGGAAGGAAGAGTTTCTGTTTTCGTCCAACGTTTTTGGAGTGACTTTCTCTTATGTTTTGTCTCTGTGTATATAGTGTGTCTCTGTTGTGTATATCACACTGTATTTCGTCACTATTTTTGGGTATTTTCGTGTGTTTTTTTTTGTCACGTTATTGAGCCAAAGAGGCATCAATATATAGCATGGAGGAGGCTGCTCAACTGCCACAAACAAGGTTGTTAATAGCCATTAGTGAGGGTTGTTAATGGCAGGTTTAAGGCCATTAGAGAGGCTGTTCATGGCCATTGAAGGAGGGCTGATTATGGAGGAGTTAATCAACCAAGTAATGGCTGATTAATGCCCCCAAAATCAACTCCAACGGTAGGCAGAAAGTTTCTGCCTTCCGTCGTTCCAAATTCAATTTTCCAGAAACTCTAGGGACCAAACTGTAAATATTAAGCAATTTGGGTTCCAAAAAGATAATATCAGAAAGTTCCCAAAGCCCGAAGCCCGAGACCGGACGGGACGGGCGGGCGGCGCGCATGTGGGCTTAGCCTTGAACCCAAGCACATCTAGGTCACCCCTCCTTTAAATACATGGGATACCCTTTGGGGTCCCAAACCCTTAACCACTTTAGAGACTTATAAAGAGAGTAATTCTTCCTTTTCCCACCGATGTGGTAGATTTGTCCCACACCATATTTTCATGCCTCAAACACCTTACTTCGTGGATCAATATCTCTTTCATTTCTCAACGAAATTTGACGATTCTTGGCCCTACGGTCATCTAATCACTTAGTAGATTATGCTTGTGAGAAGAGACAAAGCCTCCAACATGCGGAACACTAGTGTTTAATTCATTAAATATGGGTGGACGCACCTCCCCGCCAAAAGGCAAATTTCCAACACAATGCTGTGGACTTTGTTCGAAGGAGAGATTTGTCAAAATTAGTTGAATTTTATGCTCTTTATTTTTGTTTTTGAACTACAAACATTATGCACCATTAAATTATTTTGAAAAATACAGTTTCCGGCTAAGAGTATATTTGATGTGATATAACATATTAAAGTGATTTTTTTTGTTATAAAATAAAGATGACTTTGTAACACAATTTTTAATAGTTAAGTGACTTTTCTATTACAAAATAAAAAAAAAGTAAATTTATTACAATAATAGAATAACAATATAAGCAACCAATAGGAAATAACTCATATTCATATTGATTGCTTGACCTGAGCTGATGGAGTAGTCTTCTAGAACCTCCATGACCAGCTTCAAAGTCTTGGAGTTTCCTGCACAGAAAATTATTAAGTCATCAGCATAACCTATGTGGTTGATCCTAGGCCCTTTATCTTGCATAGTAAAGCCAATGAACTTAGGATTGTTGTACAAATCATTTAGCAATGCAGGACAAATCTTAGACCACTAGTTTGAAGTTCAAGGGTAAAGAATCCATATTTAAGCGATTTGGCCCAAGTTGAGCCATTGCAATAATGGCAGGGAAAAGCACAGAATTAATCAAGTGAAACTATCCACACCCAATGACTAAAAAATTTTAAAAGTCACTTCCTAACCTTTTCAAAATAATTCAATTTTTAAATTAATTTCAACATATGTATAGATTATGTATCACTACTGTATATGTATAAAAAATGTATCATACATATAGAAATTATATCGTTGTTGTGTAGAATATGTATCATTACTGTATATGTATAAAAAATGCATCATATGTATAGTAAACGTATCATTGTTGTATATAAAATGTGTATCCCTACGGAATATGTATCATTGTTATATAATTTGTTTAACAATACATAATAAATATATAATCAGTGTATAATGTGTACACACTAATGATACAATTATTATGCATTTATACGCAAGAAAGAATTATCGAAAAAAATGGAGACCGCCGGAATTTTTTTCGGTCAGATCTATACCAAACAACCATAGATCTGATGATTTCACAATCATAGAAAGGGGTTTGTCGGAGATCTGGCCGGCGTCATTGGAGACGATGGAGAAGAGGGAAGCGAGGTGGGGTTTGTTAGTTGGTTGCTCCGGTTCATTGGAGCTCAAAGCTCCTCGTCGGAGCAACGAAAGAGATTAAAGGGGTTGGTTGGATTTTGTCTAGTTCGTCGGTGATGGCTCTGGGTCAGTGACGAGGGGAAGCAAAAGGGGAAAGGGAGAGGGGCAGAGAGAGATGAGAGGGAAAAAAAGGGAGATGATGTGTGTCGTGGGTTGGCCGAAGATTTTAATCTTCTCTGTTCCCATTTTTCGGCTGTCGGAGATTCGTCGGCGTTGATTCTCTCGGAGTTGAAATTTGCCGTAGAAGTGCGGCGACATGTCTTGGGTGGTCCTCCCGTGAGAGAGAAAAGAAAGAGGAGAAAGTGAGAAAATAAGATTTGACTAAATTTGTCTTTATTTTGATCCTGATGGTTATTTCGGGTCATTTATTTAAACTTGACACTTTTTAGGCCTTTTCTTTTTGCTGGTGGTCACACCATGTCTTTTTTCCTACTTAAAATGGAGCCTTTTGGACCTTTTTTTCTCTAGTGGCCATACCATGTCCTTTTTTCCCATAATGATAGGTCTTAAAGCCCGTTTGTGACTAGGGTATGTTTTGGCACCATATACATTATTTTCCATAAAAAAATATTTTTTGGTGTTTGGTTGGTGAAAAAGATTTATTTCTCGAAAAGATTTATATTAATGATTAACAATACTATTAGAAAATTCGAGTGTGTTCTTATGAAACTTTTAAAATTTAAAGATTAAAATAATGTTTAAGTGTTAATTGGAATATATAATATGAAGTTAAAAGTTAAAATGATAGTAAAACACTATGCTCATAAGTAAGAAAAATCATTTGTAACTTTCCTTGGAAAATGTTTTCCGGTAATCAAGTACCAAGAATTATTTTTCTTAAAAAATAACTTTCGTCCTACTAAATACATATTAAGAAGGAAATTAATCTTGCGATAGACGAGCCTTGGAAGCAATAATTGCACCTGAATCGACCTCTTATCTGATCAACAAAGTTTTCTTGAAAATCTCTCAAGTAATTTTTTGTTTGTTTAAGGTATTCTATTAATTTAGATTCACATAAGAAAGTCCTTATCTAATTTTGGTCATTATCCTTAAACAAAGGTTATTAAATAAAGCGATTGGAAAGACTAGGCATTTTACTTGACCCGAACAATTTAGGAAAGACCTGAATATTAATCTTGTTATTTAATAAAACATCGTCTGAATATACAAGTTTCGAAACAAATAGTATCTATTTTTGAAATCAAAATTCTAACAGGAAAAGGACACAAGTAACCATTCGGGCCACACTATTAACAACTGGATCATGACCTAAGAAACCTAAAAGATATTTTTAGCCTTTTAAAAATAATTTCATTTCGTGACTTTTTTTCAACTAATTCAAGCGCGCGCGCGCACACACATATATAAAATGTATCATTATTGTGTAGAATATGTATCACAATCGTATATTTATAGAAAAATGTATCATACGTATAGAAGTTGTATCATTGTTATACAAAATATGTATCTCTATAGTATATGTTTTGGAAAATATATTATTGTTGTATAATAAATGTATACTTACTAATTATATACATATTATAATAATTATAGAAAAAACCTTTAGCAACCTTTAGTGGCGATATTTTGATCTTTTGCATCGATTTTAGTCGCCACAAAAAATCAAATCTCTTGTGGTGATTGGAACGCTGAGCTAGTGTGTCCCTTCTTTTGCAATAACTTTAGTCGCCACAAAAAATCGAATCTCTTACTGTGATTAGGGATGGCAACAGATCGGATCTGGACCGGATCCTACTAGATTCAGATTCAGATCCGTTTTTCATACCTGGATCCAGATCCGAATCCAGATCCATCAGGTCCATAAAAATCATATCCAAATTCGGATCCATCGGATCCACGGATCAGATCTGGATCCACATGTAAAAAAATTTGACTTGCTAAAAAGGTAACCTTGCTAAGAATTTTCTTTTTGAACTGATAAACGATTTTTACTTAGCTAACAGTTTACTGTGTTTCAATTTTGAAATTTTTATATGAGATATTTTGTTCGTTGTCTCGTTTTGATTGTGAGCTATTAATTGAAAATCTTGGACAATGACAATAGTTGTGGAAAATGCTGACTAGTATTTCCACAATGTAGAACTTGCATGTGCTTTAAATCTTCACAAATGAAGTGAATATAATTTTAACTACTTGTCTATGGAGATGTTAGTCATTCACTAATATAACATTGATTTTATTATCGAAGTTACCTCTTTAATTTTTGGTTTTTGAGTTAACGCGAGGCTAAATTAAACTTATTTTGAGAATTAAACTTGCAAGGATGTGCTTAGCAATTTTAAGAAAATACTTATAAAATTACATTTTAGGTTATGAATATATTTAATAAAAAATGGATCCATGGGTCAGATCTAGACCGGATACGGATCTCAAATACAAGATTCAGATCCAGATCCGATCCGTCATAAACGGATCCGGGTCCGATACGGATCCGGATCCGATACGGATCCATCGGATCCAAATTTGAAAGATCCATATCCTATAAAACGGATCCGGATCAGGATCGGATCCAGAATCCACCGCCATCTCTAACTGTGATTGAACAGAGAAGTTAGTGCTTATCAATTATTTGGGCAGAAAAACCAAAAACTCAAACATGGGCCATTAAAATTTCTGTTGACCACATAGCGTCCTTTTCCCAATTCTAACATCATGACCTATAGCCTAATTACATTTGTAAGAGTATTACTCATTAGTAGAGTGAATTCGATTTTCATTATACCCTTTCCACATTCCATCCTCATTCGATGTAACTAAAAGTTTTAGTATAGAGAGCCCCCCCCCCCCATGGGGTAGGTTTCGTGACCCAATGGTTTAGGAGCACGTCAGACATCATGCAACAATGATCAGGAATAGAAGGCATATAAATATTAATTCTTTCACTTTCGACGTCCTTAAATAACAGTATAGTATTATCTTTTCGAGGTCTGCAAAAGTTTTAAAAATTATCTTTTAGTAAAAAAATTTAAAAGTTTTGTAATAATAAATTATGAATTAAACAACTTTTAATATAACTTCAAAATAATTAAAAAAAAGGGGCAGCCCGGTGCACTAAGCTCCTGCTATATGCGAGGTCCGGGGAAGGGCCGAACCATAAAAGTCTATTGTACGCAGTCTTACATTGCATCTCAGCAATATGTTGTTTCACGGCTACTCCAAGGCTCCTCCTCTAACTTCTAAAATAATTATTTGCCTACAAAAATATTACTCCATGCGTTCTATAATAAGTAGTGTTTTTAGCCTATGCACATCCCTTAACAAATTGCTCACTCCTAGAATCTTATGAGTGTTTTTACTAGTTATCCCTAATTAATGCCTAGAAAAAGAAAAGTTTACTTAATAAGTTTTTATTATGTAAATAAGAATAATTTTGAAAGAATAATGTCAATTTCTTCTTGAAATCATAAAACACCACTTTGGAACAAAATAGAAAGCCTAAAAAACCATTTATTTTAAAAGTCAGGGAGTATAGTCAACAAATTCACCTAAAATCATATACTCCATTCCTCCCAATTTTAAGACATAGGTCGAATTTTGAGAGTTAAATAAAAAAATCTTTGATCATTTATTTGTATGCTCGTTAAATATTTAAATTGTTAATTCTTGTGACTTATAGTAGTTTTTATATTATTTCTAAACATGTACTCCTTCTGTCCCAATTTATATAACACACTTTCATTTTTAGTCAATCCCAAAAAGAATGACACGTTTCTTTATTTGACAACAATTTAACTTTAAACTTTACCTTTTACACGCCGTTTCAAAATAACTATTTTATCGATATAGGATACTTATATTGATAAAATGATTTGAACCGCTTATTGTAAATTGTAAAAATGGGGATTTGACCCCTTTATCTAATGCTGAATAGATGACCTATTCTAAATAAAAAGAGCTTTTTGGATTTGAAAAAAAAAAAGAAACAACTTTGCTGACAATTACATATTTTTTATTTTGTCAGAAGAGTCCTCCGAATATTCTGGTCTTACATTAGTTTCAAATTTTCAATATCTTTTTGGAATATGAACAATCACACAAATATCTTTGGCTTATTTTAGATCATAAGATTCAAAAGTCTCCTTTATTTTCTTAAACTTCTTTCAAAAACCTTAAAGATTATATGTCTAAATTGAAAGAAATAATCCATTGATTATTTTCATTAATTGAAAGAGTATATATACAATTTACATATTTCAGGAAAATCATGTTCCTATTCTACTCCTAAAACCTTATTCTAATTGGAAACTAACTATACAATTATGGTAAGTGTACAATGCTAATTAATACAAAATATTTACACTTTATTTTGAGGACAAAACCGTAATATACACTTATTTAAGGTAAATATATATATCACGGTATATACTATACATATACTCTATATTTAACATAAATACCTAACAAAAAAAAAAAAATTTGATTCTCAAAATTCTAACTAATATCATATAAATTTGGCCCGGACCATTTCACGTATTGGAGATTGTACCTCTCACTAATGTCCCCTGCTTTGACTTTATACAAATAAAACTTTCTGTAGTAGGAGTACTTCCTTTCTTCTCCAGTTTCTCTAGCAGAAAAAAGAAAATGGTTGTCACAGGTGAACATAGCTATGACAGAACAAGTGAATTAATCGCATTCGATAACACACAAGCTGGTGTTAAAGGACTAGTTGATGCAGGAGTTACAAAAGTCCCACTAATTTTCTACACACCACAAGATGCATATACTAAGGCATCTAATGATCCTGAAAAATCCCAATTCAATATTCCTGTTATAGACTTGGATGGCATCAGTAAAGATCCATTTCGACGTAAGGAGATAGTCGAAAAAATCCGTGATACATCGGAAGTGTGGGGTTTCTTTCAAGTGGTCAATCATGGAATTCCTTTAAGTGTTCTTGAAGAAATGTTGAATGGTGTTAGGAGATTTTATGAGCAAGATACTGAGGTGAAGAAACGATGGTATACGCGTGACACCTCGAAAAGAGTGGTGTATAATAGCAATTTTGATCTGTTTAGTGCTGCATCGGCTAATTGGAGGGATACTATTTATTGCAGTATTGCTCCAAATCCTCCTACTGCTGGTGAATTGCCAGAGGCTTGTAGGTATTTACTAGTTGATATTAGTGAATATTAGAATATATTCACCATATATTTTATAATTATTAATAGTATATAATTATAGTAGATATAATATTCTTATTGTATTGTTATTCAATATTGTACACACTATATATATATTTATATTAATGAGAAAGACTCCTCAAGGGAGATTAATGCACTCTTACATGATATCAAGAGTCAAACCCTAGAAACACCTAAATTCCTCTTTTTTTCTTTGCAGTTGCCGCCGACACATATTTTTTCGTCTTTCTTTGTCCCAATTTTGTGACTACCATGTCTACTACAACCTCTCATAAGGCTTCCTCCTCCTCCACAGTCGTCATAGACAATCCCCGCTCTCTCTGCCACTTCTTCCTTCCATACGGCGTTCGCTGTCACTAATATCAAGAATTTCATTCCCTTAGTTCTTGATCAAGAAGATGGTCAATATTCTTCGTGGGTTGAACTTTTTCATATTCACGCATGCGCGTATAACGTACTTGACCATATTGACGACTCTTTTCTTCGCCCCATCGACGTTGCAGACTCGACTTAGCGTCCTCTCGACGTATAGTCAAACGATGGATCTATGGCACCATCTCTAAAGACTAGCTTCATACGATTATGAAAACCGGTGCATTGGCTCGTGAGTTATGGATACGTTTGGAGGAGATATTTCAAGATAACAAGAACACTCGTGTCCTGTATTTGGAGGAACAATTCAAACAATACACGTCTCGAGAATTTTGCAAACATGTCCGAGTATTGCAAACAATTGAAACTTGTTGCGGACCAATTTTCCAATGTGGGGACACCAATTTCCGAAACGAAAATGGTCCTCCAACTAGTTTCTGGCTTACCAAAGGGCGAATACGATACTCTAGCAACCATGATTCAACAAGCCGACCCACTATCGAGCTTCAACAAGGCTCGTTCACAATTATTTTTGGAGGAAACCCGGCATGCCAAATAGGATGAACACAATCAGAAGGCGTTAGCAGTTGAAAATTTGGTGACAAATGACAACACCACCGCCCAACCGCCACCGCTGGACAACCAACATCCGCATGGCAGCCACAGCAGTGGCAGAGGCGGCATAGGCCATGGCAAGGGCGGCAGATTAGGCCAGCCAACGCAACAACTAGGCCAACCCAGGCCACTGGCTCAACAATCTCGGCTGGGCTCCTTACCCGTTCCAGCAATCACTGGCCCAGTTCAATGGCCCATGGCAGCCGTGTCTTTTAGGCTCAGGCCTAGGTCATCGACACGTCACCAACCAGCCCTATCAGGCCCAACAGCAGCACCACTTCAACAGCTTTGCCCCAACCGATTTAGGCCAAGCCTTCAATTCTTTAAATATGCAGCGGTCGATGAAAATTGGTACGTGGACACGGAAGCCACATCTCACCTCACCCGATCCTCAGGTAATCTCTCAAATCTGTCTCGTTTAAAGTATCCTCAATTTATTAGGGTTTGCAATGGTCATCGCATTCCAGTTCAGGGTTACAGTAGCACCTACACCCAACCACCTCACCCACCCTTCTCCTTAAATATCATTAAAAATTTAATATCTGTTAGAAAACTCACTCGTAACAATTCTGTGTCTGTTGAGTTTGACCCATTTGATTTTTCTGTGAAGGATCTTCTTATGGGGACACCCCTTACGAGATGCAATAGTACAGGGGACCTCTATCCATTCTCATCCACCTCTACCGCCAGATCCTACTCACACACCTCTCTCGCTGCCATCTCTCCGTCAACTTGGCATAATAGACTTGGACGCCCAGGAGCTCCTGTTTTTAATTTTCTTAGAAGCAATAATTTTATTCGATGTAATAATGGGAAACTTGCCCGACATTGTTTTTCTTGCCCTATAGGCAAACATGTTCGCCTTCCTTTTTAGTCATCTTCAAGTGTTACGTTTTCTCCATTTGATATTGTTCGTGCTGATTTATGGACATCTCTCATTACTAGCTCACTGGGTCATAAATATTATCTAGTCTTATTAGATGATTTCTCTCACTTTATTTGAATTTACCCACTAAAATTCAAGTCTGAAGTTTTTGTCAAGTTTCGTATTTTTATTAAAACACAATTTGAAAAAATCATCAAAATTTTCCAATGTGATAATGGTCGTGAGTTTAATAATTTCACGTTTCACAAATTTTGCAAAAATAATGGCATGGTTTTTCAGTTTTCGTGTCCCCATACCTCCCCCAAAATGACAAAGCCGAACGAATCATCCGCACTATCAATAACATGATTCATATTCTCCCTCATTCCTTTTGGGTCTATGCGGTCAAAATAGTAGAATACATACTTAATATTTTACCTACTAGTACCCTTCATAACATGACCCCCACCGAAATTCTATACCGTCGGATCCCCTCATATGATCACCTTCGAATCTTCGGTTGTCTCTGCTACCCAAATCTTGCCTCCACTGTCCCTCATAAATTAGCACCTCGCACAACTCCATATGTCTTTGTAGGCTTCCCGTCTAATCATAAGGGCTACCTATGCTATGACTTGTCTACTCGTCAAATTCATGTCTCTCGTCACGTCATGTTTGAATTGCCAGAGGCTAATTGGAGGGATACTACTTATTGCAGTATTTCTCCAAATCCTCCTACTGCTGGTGAATTTCCACAGGCTTGTAGGTATTTACTCGTCACGTCATGTTTGAATTGCTAGAGGTTATATATTTTGTAATTATTAGTAGTGTATAATTATGGTAGATATATGATCCTTATTGTATTGAGATTCAACATTGTACACACTATATATATTTGTATTAATGAGAAAGACTCATCAAAGGAGATTAATACATTCTTACAGTTGAACTTTCATATCCGCTCATATAATTGGGCACCGAAAGAAATTTGTTAACTGCTTTAGTCACCGGAGATGCTCATATGATCTATCTGGAATACTAGATAGAACTTTAAGTCTCCTATTAGTGTCATCTCTGTACATGAGTACATAGAGATAGATAGCCCAGAAAAAATGGTCTGCTTAGATATCCTTTGTTACCTTACAACTGACTATGAATAACTGCATTCACGGGGTACAAGGGGTTCATTTGGATCCTCTTCTTCAGAAAATTATGCTGCACTACTTAAATTCTTCGTGTGTTTATTTTAATTAAAATATTCTCGCCACATCACTGTTTTCAACCATATTTTGAAACATACATCATCTTATCTAATAATTACGCCCCAAAACAAGTAGATAATATAGCATTTTCAGGGTTTCCAAAAAAACATTCTTGAAGCTTATTAGCGAATATTCTCCGAATATTTTGTAATTATGATAGATGTAAATTTAAGGTAACTTAGGATTCTTATTGTATTATGAATCAACCATTTAAGGTAAGTTAGGATTCTTACTGTATTAGGATTTAACCTCTGTACAACTATATATATTGTGATTAATGAAATAAATCCCTAAGGGAAATTATTACAATCTTACATGGTATCAAGAGCCTAAACCTAAACCCTACTCTTCTCCTTTCTTTTTCT
Source organism: Anisodus tanguticus (assembly GCA_034509755.1). Classification (NCBI taxonomy): domain Eukaryota; kingdom Viridiplantae; phylum Streptophyta; class Magnoliopsida; order Solanales; family Solanaceae; genus Anisodus; species Anisodus tanguticus. The sequence goes on along the minus strand of CM067551.1, from coordinate 16,615,967 downwards.
CTCAGCCGAAACCACCAACCTCCCTTCCCCTCGGCCGGCGGCAACAAGGTTGCCACCATGTCTTCCCCCATAAATTCCGGTTCATCCACTGGCACACTTGACAACCCCTCTCAACGTTCATTGTCTTCTTTTCATCCGACATTCGCCGTTAACAACATCAAGAATTTTATCCCTATAATTCTTGACCAAGAAGACTGTCAATATTCCATGTGGATGGAACTATTCTATATTCATGCATGTGCATACAATGTGCTCGACCACATAGATGATTCTGTTCCTCGTCCCACCGATGTTGCAGACTCAACCTGGAGTCGCCTTGACACCATCGTCAAACAATGGATCTACGACACCATCTCTAAAGACTTGTTGTGCACTATTATGAAAACAGGTGCTACGGCACGTGAACTTTGGGTCCGGGTAGAAGAATTTTTTCAGTAAAAATACTCGGGCCGTGTATTTGGAAGAGCAATTCAACAATACACGTCTCGAGAAACACGACGTGCCAAACAAGACGAGCATAATCACAAGGCACTAGCCGTTGACGGCATGACTTCACCGGCCGCCAACACTACCCAGCCACCACCGCAAGACCACCAACAGCAGCAGTCCCGCGGCAGAGGGCGTGGCGGCAGAGGCTGCGGTAACAACAATTAAGGGAAGGGTCGCGGCAAAGGCAACCACAACCAACAGCCAGGCCCAAACACTGCCTATTTTCCGTGGCTGGACAGCAGCCAGCATGGCCCAACCAGCAGAACTGGGCCTCGCCTGCATGCCCATACCCAACTGCAGGGGCCCAGTTCCAGCAGCCTTGGTCGCCTGTCCTATTGGGCTTTGCCCTAGCCAACAGGTAGGCCCACCCGGCCAGCAGTAGCAAGCCCACCTGCTCACTGTCCAACAGCAAGCGCAACCAGGCAGCCTGACCCCCACTGATTTGGGCCAGGCCTACAACACCGTGAACCTTCAACTGCCCGACGAAAATTGGTACATGGACACCGGCGCCACATCTCACCTCACCCGGTCGTCAGGTAACTTATCTCAACTACTTCGGTTAAAATATCCTCAATTTATTACTGTCGGCAATGGTCATCGCATTCCAATTGAAGGTTACGGTAACACACACACCAAACATCCCCATCCACCTTTCTCCCTAAACCACGTCCTATACACCCCTAACATCATTAAAAATTTAATCTCTGATAGAAAATTCACTCGCAATAATTCTGTGTCTGTCGAATTTGACCCTTTTGGTTTTTCTGTGAAGGAACTCAATACGGGGAAAATTCTTACGCGTTGCAATAGTGTGGGAGACCTCTACCCCTTCACTCAATCTTCCACTGTTAGACCGCTAGCACCTCTATCCCTTGCGGCGATCTCTCCCTTAACATGGCACAACAAACTCGGACACCCCGGAGATCCAGTTTTTACTTTTTTCTTAGGACTTCTAAGCGTATTCAATGTAATAATGGGAAAATTGTCCAACACTGTTTTTCTTGCCTACTAGGCAAGCATACTTGTCTTCCATTTATGTCATCAAACAGTGTTACTTTTTCTCCTTTTGATATTGTTCATGCTGATTTGTGGCCATCTCCGATTGTTAGCTCGTTGGGTCACAAATTCTATCTAGTATTCTTAGATGATTTTCACATTTTTTCTGGATTTACCCACTAAAATTCAAATCTGAAGTTTTTGCCAAATTCCTTGAGTTTCAAAAATTCATTAAAACACAATTTAAAAAATCTATCAAATCATTCCAATGTGATAATGGACGTGAATTTAATAACTCGGCATTTCACAATTTCTGTTCTAAACAAGGCATGGTTTTCCATTTTTCTTGTCCCTATACTTCCTTCCAAAAAAGGCTGAACGAATTATACGTACCATCAATAACATGGTTCGCACCCTTCTGTTTCATTCCTGTCTACCACCGCCTTTTTGGGTCTATGCTGTTAAAATGGTAGAATCTCTTCTTAATATTTTACCAACTAGCACTCTCCAAAACAAAACCCCTACCGAAATCTTATACCGTAGCTACCATCATATGTTCATCTACGTATTTTTGGATGCTTATGCTACCCCAACATAGCCTCCACTGCACCTCACAAACTTGCCCCTCGCACTCTGCCTTGTGTCTTCGTTGGTCTATCTCCTACTCATCGGGGCTACCTGTGCTATGACATTGCCACTCGCAAAATCATCGTCTCCCGTCAAGTCACCTTTGACGAGACGACCTTTCCTTTTTCAAATCTCCAAAAATTTCAGACCACCGATTACATCTTTCTCGATGAACCGAGTCTGTCCCCAGCTATCCAAACTCTATACCAACAGCAGCCTACTATTCCAACAGTCCCGTCCCCAACACTGTCCGGCACCACCCAAACAGATCCTTGCTCTCGGTCCAACACCCCAACAACATCCCTGCTGCATCCAGCCGTGTCTCCTGCACCTCCAGCAGCACTGTTGCCCCCCAGTCCAGCAACCATAAGCCCGCAGCCTACCAGTCCCGCAACCCTGCTGGCTACCAGTCCAGAACCAGTGGACCTGCAACTTCCCAGTCCTGACCTCCCACTGATGTCCTCTCATCGCATGGAGACTCGTGCACAACACGAGATTTTCAAACCCAAGGTTCACTTCAATCTCTCCACACAAACCTTATCAACCATTCCAAAAAATCCAAAACTAGAAAAACTGTACCCTAATTGGAATGCGACCATGTGCGAGGAGTTTAACGCTTTAACCAAGAAGTACACTTGGGATTTGGTACCTAGACCAAACGGTGTGAATGTTATCCGGTGTATGTGGCTATTTCGTCACAAGTTCAGAGACAGTGGTGACTTGGAGAGGTATAAGGCAAGACTAGTTGCCAATGACACTAATCAGCAGGAGGGTATTGATTGTGGTGAGACATTCAATCCGGTTGTTAAACCGGCCACTATTCGGACTGTTCTCAGTATTGCTATGGGCATGCATTGGCCGATTAATCAGCTTGATGTCAAGAATGCATTTCTTCATGGGAATTTGAAAGAAAATGTGTACATGCATCAGCCACCTGGCTTTGCCCATCGGCAGTTCCGCAGTTTGTATGTCGTCTCAGGAAGTCATTGTATGGATTGAAATAGGCACCCCGCGCTTGGTATGATCATTTTGTCAGGTATCTTCTGCAGATTAGTTTTATATGTAGCAGATGTGATAACTCTCTCTTCACTTTTCACCGAGGTAGCAGGACTGCTTATTTGCTATTATATGTCGATGACATTGTTCTTACTGCCTCATCTGACGGTTTGAAGAATGAAATCATTGCTCTACTCAAAACTGAATTTGCTATGACTGACTTGGGCAAGCTGAGTTATTTTTTGGGTATATCAGTGATCAGATCTGCAGCCACTATGTTCATGTGTCAGCGTAAGTATGCAGAAGAGATAGTGTACAGGGCTAAGATGGCAAATTGTAAAATTATGCCAACTCCGGTGGACTCAAAATCCAAGCTCAGTGCCAATGACGGTGCGCCAGTATCTAATCCCACTCTATATCGGAGCCTTGTAGGTGCCCTTCAGTATCTTACATTCACTAGGCCTGATATTGCATATGTCGTTCAGCAAGTATGTCTATTTATGCACGACCCCAGAGAGTCCCATTTTGCGGCCCTCAAACGTATTATCAGATACGTTAAGGGCACACTGGACTTCGGATTACATCTCTACCCCTCTGCCCCAACCAAGTTGCTCTCCTACACGGATGCCGATTGGGCAGGATGCCCCGACACACGTCGCTCCACCTCAGGCTACTGTGTATTTATTGGGGACAATCTTATCTCATGGTCCGCCAAGCGACAGACCACTCTATCCCGTTCGAGTGCTGAAGCAGAGAATCGCGGAGTTGCTAATGTCGTTTCTGAGAAATCTGTTGGCTTCGAAATCTTCTTTTGGAGCTCCAGTGTCCGCTGCACAAGGCGTCTATAGTCTATTGTGATAACATATCTGTCATCTACATGTCTCACAATCCAGTCCAACATCAGCGAACTAAGCATATTGAGATGGATATCCACTTTGTACTAGAGAAGGTCACCCTTGGTCAGGTCAAAATTTTACACGTGCCTTCCTCCTATCAGTATGCAGATATTTTCACAAAGGGACTACCGAGACAGCTCTTCACCGACTTCTGATCCAGCCTTAGTGTTCGGCCTCCTCCCGCTCCGTCTGAGGGGGAGTATTAGCGAATATTTTCCGAATATTTACCGCATATTTTGTAATTATGATAGATGTATATTTAAGGTAACTTAGGATTCTTATTGTATTATGAATCAACCATTTAAGGTAAGTTAGGATTCTTACTGTATTAGTATTCAACCTCTGTACAACTATATATATTGTGATTAATGAAATAAATCCCTAAGGGAAATTATTCTAATCTTACAAAGCTTTTTCCAAAATTATTTGTCATGTTTCCATTCAAATACACCTGTCACGAAAATTGAAACTTCTCTTGAGGTAAAGCAAGTATAATAGTCTAAATGTCATTTCTAAACGTAATCAGTAGCGGAGCTAGGATTTTTCACTAAGGGGAGTGGAAATATAAAGAAGTAAACACACAAAGAAGCCAATGAAATTAAACATATATAGTAATATATACATTAAAAAAAATATTTACCTATCTACACAGTTTTCCAGCAAGGGGGTGTCATTGGACAAGAGTAGCTAGCTCTTCCACTGAACGTAATTGGATGGTGATTAACCTCTGAAATACTTCTACAGGAGCTTGTCAATTTAGCATTTTAGATATCTAAGTAAAGTTTTATGATCTGTCACATTATTCTCTTCCTGCAGGGATATTCTGATCGAGTATGGGGAGCAAGTGAAAAAGTTAGGTTGTTCTTTATTTGAATTACTCTCCGAGGCTCTTGGCCTCAACCCGAGCTATCTGAATGACATTGGTTGTTCAGAGGGACTTGCTGTTTTGTGCCATTGTTACCCAGCATGTCCTGAGCCAGAACTAACTCTTGGAGCTGGCAAGCATTCAGACAGTGACTTCCTCACAGTACTGCTACAAGATCATATTGGAGGCCTTCAGGTTCTTCATAACAATTATTGGGTTGATCTTCCTCCTGTATCTGGTGCTTTAGTAGTAAATCTTGGTGATCTTTTACAGGTAAGTGTCACATACAAGGGCGAATTTAAGTGTAAAAATTGGGTTATGTGAACTCATGATCACCTGACTAAACTTGGTATATTATGTGTATAATTTTTAAAATAGGTCTAATATTATCTGGAGGAACCCATGGTCAAAAGAGACCCGGTGGTGCACTGGTTAAGGTGCTAGGATTAATTCTTGAAGGTTGAGGGATCGAACTCAACTTGTTGCACTATAATATATTTTTATCTTATCTTAAAAGCAATGGTGCACCCATCCTCTTAAATCTTGTATTTGCCTCTGGTCACATATTATATGAGTTTATGCTCCTTGTAGCAGGGTTTTAATTGACATGAATAGGTTTAGAAATGGATCTAGGATTGAAATTTATGAGCTCGGGACTTAAACTTTTTGAGTTACTGGGTTCTAAATTGATAATCTATGAAATATTATATGAATTTCTTAAGACAAACAAATGGTTTCGGCCAAAGCTACATAGTTCTGCCGAACACATACCTGAACTATACGTCCAACCCTGCATAGGTTGAAATGTACTAACTTCGTTTTGTTGGAAAATATCCAGCTCATAACAAATGACAAGTTCAAGAGCATTGCACACAGAGTATTGGCAAGTCGTGTTGGTCCAAGAGTATCGGCGGCCTGTTTCTTTACCACCGGTCACTCGTTATCATCAAGAGTTTATGGACCAATTCAGGAGTTGTTATCAGAAGATAATACCGCGAGGTATAAGGAAACTACTGTGAAGGACTATTCAGTTCATTATGATGCAACAGGCATAGGAGGGAAATCTGCTTTGTCAGATTTCAGGATCTGAACTTGGCAGGAAATATTTGTTAGTTTGGAACTGTTAGATTCTACAATCAGCTATATGTAATAGTGTGTCTACGTGACTTTGATTTTATTCTAAACATTGTATAGAAGTGTATCTAAGAAAACAGAGATTCACATCAGATATAAGTGACTTTCCTTTAAAGTATCTGCCTTCATCTGGTGAGGAATAGGAGGTCTGTCAAATTATTCAGAGTATACTCCAAAATATTTTTACTTTTAAGCTTCATTTCATCCAAGGATGCCATCATACTAGCACTAACGTATCGGATCTTAGCAGAACTCCGAAGTCAAGCGTGCTTAGACGAGATTAGTACTACGATGGGTGAACCCCTGGGAAGTACTCGTATTGCATCCCTCCTTTAGCCTCTTGTAGAAATGCAGGCTAAGGTTGCGTACAATAGACCCCTGTGGTCCAGCCCTTCTCCGGACCCCGCACATAGCGGGAGCTTAGTGCACCGGGCTGCCCTAAGCTTCATTTCATCCAACCACATATAGAACTGATAAAAAATTCTTCCAATTTAAACTATCATCGAGAAGGTAATCACTCAGTCCTGGTCCATAAGTGGTGTTCTCCAGGAGAGAATCAATTTTTTTCTCTGGACTGCAGTGGTTAAATCTGCAGATATTGAAAACACACACTACTGATAATTACATAATACCATTGCGGCAACTGGCAAATCATCAACCTGAAGTCTTAAGATTCACATTTTCTTCATGCATCATGATATTTGGTCTTTTCGGTATTCGCATTTTCCAGAAAATGTTTTCTAAACCTGGCGAAAGTAGAAAAAATAAGTTTCATAAGTGATATTCCATTCCTTTTCGTTCTCCAACATATATACCCCATCTCACTCCCACCCCCATAGCCCCCACCTCCACCGCCCCGCTTCCTTATCCTCACCCCATCCTTCATAGTGTTTGCCTAAACTATTACTCCGTATATAAATATCTTTGGAGTAATATTTTCTACTTACTTACTGAACACCATAAGACAAAAAAGAACACCAAAAAATATTTCCCTTCGTACCTAACACACCCTAGGTAAGTAAGTGCTAAGAAATCTCTAACTAGCTTCCGCTTTATCATTTTCTCTTTTTCTATATCGACAACTATCCTTCTAAAATCTCTAAAAAGCTCCATTTAACTCAATATATATACCAACAGAATGCTTAATCAAGATACAACAAAAAAAAAAAAACAAAAAAAAAAAAAACTAAATAAAGGGGAGTCTTGATGCAACTGTACGTACGCGTATAACCAGGTGGGTACGGATTCAAGCTATGAAAACATCATCTTTTAAAAATACAAGGTAATATATGACCCTTCCCTAGACCTCGCGCATAGTGGGAACTTAGTGCATTGGGTTGCCCTTTTACCACGCCACTATGGCTCCCAATGAACTGGTAGAACTGCATTTCTTGAACCTCTTGCATGTCCAAAAGAGAAAATTGATCTTTTGATGACTCTGGCACTGCTACCTTCACTAGGACTAGCATCAGGAACTTGTCTTTGCTGTTGTACAGTCTCTTGAATTGTCAAATAAAGTTGTCTGTCAGCAGCTGAATCCATAGAGAAAGATCTCCTAATTTGTTGGATTCCAAACTGTTCATCTTTTCTCCTTATGTCAATGCACTCATCCCCCATACTTGAAACATGACTAAATCTTTTGTTTTCTGCTATTTCTATGCCTGTGAAATTATCATTTGGAAAATCTTGAGGGGTGGAGCTAATTGGAGCAATGATTTGATGATCAAAAGGGAATTTATTTGATGAGATGCTGGTTCTACAAAGTGGACAATTTGCATTGTTTTGAAGCCAAACATCAATACAATCAATGTGGAATATATGAGCACAACTTGGAATTATTCTTAGCTTCTCATTATCTTGAAAATCATTCAAACAAACAGCACATTCACATGAACTTGTTTTCTTCTCTGATATTGCATCTTTTCCTTCCCTTTTCTTGTACTGAAAAATGGGGATTGATCGAATTACAGATTCGTCTAGTCCCCGATTTTCCAGTGCAGGGGAGTAAAATGTTAAGGGATCTTGGACACGTCGCCTTCTAGAGAAAGAAAATTGACTCAAAAGATCAATCCTATGCCAATTTAAACAGCATTTGATGACAAAAATGTAGTAACTAACTAGCAAGAAACCAGTAGCCAAGATACTGATAATGGCAATGACTATAATTGGAAAGCCAGTATGGGATGAATAACTTGGAGGACTCTTCATAGGAGAAACGGATTCCATTTGATAAATTTTGTAAAATAAGGAGAAAATTGGTAATCTTGAATGCACATGAACATGTTATGGAAGCTGAAGAAAAGTGATAAAGAATCGGTAGATGAGAAAATAGTTGTAGAAGTGAACGTTTGCCATTTCAAGGTTGAGAGAGTTGAAGGATCAGTGGCCTATGGTAGGGAACGCTTTACCTATATGGGATTTCACGACGCAAATCTAAATTTAGTCAGACTCCAATAAAGATACAAAACTCTAAGTGAGAAACAATAAAAAAGAGTTTTAGGATGATAGGCCTATGAGAAAAGGAGACATCAAATGAGATGAATGAATGAACATATATAAGTCTTAAGGAAGTCTGAACGTAGAGGACATATAGTTGGTGAATACTGTATCAGCCTCCAACAAGAAAAAAAGTGGTCACATTTGTAATCTAAAAGATATTGTGATTTAATGATTTCAACAAGTTAGCGACTATTTCTTTTTTTCAGATTACTAACTCATACCTAATAAAGACATGAATTATAATAGTAATTGATTTTTAGCTGATCTATTTTCATAAAAACTGTATATCATTAATGCCAACTACATCAAATTGGCACTAATTTTCATTTCGATACATCAAAACTGATCCTTCTACCTATTAGACACTTCAATACTTGTCAAAATGTACCTAAAGAATACTATTTCCATCTTTCCATTCTCTTAGTTTCCACTAAGATGCACTTTTTTTATTACATAGGATTATTACATAGGATTAGGGGAAGGAGAAATAGGGAGGGGATTACAATGTGGGATTCAAACCCTCACCAACAAGGTGAAATTTCAGGTAGCCAACCAACTAAGCTATTAGATCCCTACTCCACGAACATGCACTTAGAAACTTGTTACTTATTTTTTTAAGGCTGAAGTCATCGACAGACCCTTCAACTTGTTCATGTATTTCACTTAGACTCTCCAACTGAGACCTCTACCACCCGTACTCTCAAAGAAGACGTTTATTGTGCCACTTGGACATAATTTTAATTTGCAGCCAAACAAAAATAGTGCGTGCAATTCACACGCCAAAATAACGAATAAAATGGAGACACATGGATTTTAACTTAAATAAATAATAAATTTAAAAAGAAAAAGAAAAAATGCCACCTCAACAAATTGTGTCCAAGTGACACCTAAACGTCTTCTTTGAGGGTTCAGATGGTAAGGGTCTCAATTGGAGGTCTAAGTGGAATACATAGATAAGTTGGAGGGTCTGTCGATGACTTCAGTCTTTTTTAATTATCGTAAGCTTAATACCTGGAGACCCCTTTGAACTTGTCACTTCTTATTTAGTATGTATCTAAATTATTTTTGCTTCTAATTACCTCTTTATACTTGTTTATTTGATAATTTTCACCGCCTTGAACGCTGACAAGAAAAAGAAAGAGCGTGGTTACGTAAGGTAATAATGTAAAAATACTTTCCACTGTGTCTAACATAAACTCTTCCAATAGAGTTGCTCCAATTAAGGTATTTTTACCTATAATATGGATTCAATCTTTTGAAAATGATTACTCTAAGGGAACCTTTGACAAGTTAACCCCTCCCTAATCATCAACAAGAAACCGAAAAACCTTTATACCGCACATGCAATCCACGACTATAAAATAACCTACCACCCATCCCCAAACATATAGTAATTCACATGATCACAAAAATAATGGGTTCTTGGCCTCTGACCGCCAAATTTGAAATCTTGAAGTAGTCAAGAAAGTTGCACCACATTTAGGATGACAAAATTCAATTGGGACCCAATCCAGAAACCCGTTGTCAAGAAAAAGCAGATATCAAACAAGTTAAAGTCAAAACTGTAATAAGAAAACTGAATCCTAGAAACATGTAAAGTATAGAAACTGATAAATAGGACCGACACACTCTTACGATTAGACTTCAATTTGAATGTACACTGTTGACTGGTTATATAGAAAGACACGATACTTAATTGGGTAGGAAAAATGAAGGGTCTTTCTCAGCATACTCATTACTGTTGTGACACCGTCAATGTTTGAGCTCTGACTGGCATAACAATAATACTTCTACTTGTTTCTTCTTCATAAACTATTTCAAACACTATAACATATGGACCATAATCATCATGATTTGAACAGTATAAAGCCAAAACTATCGGCCTTTTTTCTTTTAAGAATAGAAGGGATAACACATAAGTACCTCTAAAGTAGTCCTTTCTTTAAACCTTAAAAACTAAGCAGGTCCAGATGATGACTGGGGTGGCTTAACAATTCAAGTTCATCCATTAAGTAATGCTAAATCACATTCCAAAAATAGAAGTACAAAATTTAGAATCTTTTTATTAATAAATTTATTATAAAATATGTAATGTGGAGTAATAAATAAAAAAAAATTGAGACCTTCTAATATTTGGGGCCTAAAGAAGTGGCTTTAGCAGTGAAAGAAATAATCTCCTTGATTATTTTCATTAATTGAAAGGTATATATATAAGTTATATATTTTCATAATAGGAGAATCATATTCCTATTCTACTCCTAAAACCATATTCTACCATAATTCTAACTATACAATTATGGTAAGTGTACAAGACTAATTAAGATAACATTTACACTACAATATACCACAAATATACAACCTGCCCGTGATGGGCCATTCTGTCTGAGATGGGCCATTCTGTCCGCAGTGGTCCTAAATTACCCGTGATATACACTATGTATACCAAGTGTATATCACGGGTATATACCCTGTTTAACACACCCCCGCAGGCATAGCAGGCGGTCTTCGAACGCTGAGACTGTCCCTAAAATCTTCAAAAAGGACCGAGGGAAGACCCTTTGTAAAGATGTTCGCAATTTGATATCTCGACGGGACATGGCATACGCGAACTTGACCACGAGCAACCTTTTCACGGACAAAGTGAATGTCCATTTCGATATGCTTAGTGCGTTGGTGCTGAACCGGATTACCAGAAAGGTAGATGGCACTAATATTATCGCAATAAACCAAGGTTGCCTTCTGAATGGGACAATGAAGCTCTAATAGTAAATTACGTAACCAACAAGACTCCGAGACCACATTAGCTACCCCTCGATATTCAGCCTCGGCACTTGAGCGGGATAGAGTCGGACTGACGCTTTGCAGACTAGGAGACCAGGTTGTTGTTAAGGAACACACAATAGCCAGACGTAGACCGTCTGGTGTCGGGGCAACCACCCCAATCAGCATCTGTATACGAGACAAGTGTGGCCGTCGAGGAAGGATATAAATGTAAACCATAGTCAAGTGTTCCCTGAATATACCGAATGATGCGTTTGAGCACATTCATATGCTCAATTCGGGGATCATGCATGAACAAACACACCTGCTGGACAGCATATGTAATATCTGATCTCGTAAAGGTAAGATACTGAAGGGCCTCTGCAAGACTGCGATATCGGGTTGGATCCTCGTAGGGTACGCCAGCCGCGACACTAAGCTTGGGTTTTGTATCAACTGGAGTGGAAGTGGACTTACAGGATGACATCTCAGCCCTCTCGATGATCTCAGCTGCATACTTCCGTTGAGACAAGAATAATCCATCGGAATGACGAGTGACGACAATCTCCAAAAAGTAACTCAAGGGCCATAAGTCTTTCATAGCAAACTCAGAGCTGAGCATGGTCCTGATAGACCGGCGTAAGGCATCTGTAGAGGCAGTCAAAATGATATCATCTACATACAACTGAATGTAGGCCAAAGACGAACCATGACAGTAGATGAACAAGGAATTATCTGACTTGCTGTGAGTGAACCCAATAGTCGAAACATAGTCAGCAAACCTTGTATACTAGGCCCGTGGAGACTGCTTAAGCCCATATAAGGACTTCTTTAACAAATAGACATGATGAGGATGTTTGGGATCCCTGAATCCCAACGGTTGATGCATATAAACTGTTTTCTTGAGATCACCATGTAGGAAAGCATTCTTTACATCTAACTAATGAATAGGCCATGCTTTTGAAAGAGCCAAGCTGAGTACTACGCGAATGGTAGCCGGCTTGACCACCGGACTAAATGTCTCACCACAATCCACCCCAACCTGTTGAGTCTTACCATCACCCACAAGCCGCGCCTTATGTCGTGCAAACGAACCATCTGAATTTTCCTTGTGAGCAAAAATCCACATAGACTTAATAATATTAATACCAGAAGGACGGGGTACCAACTCCCACGTCTTATTATCAATAAGATCATTATATTCATCGGTCATAGCAACTTTCCAATTGGGGTCATTTAACGTAGACACAGGAGTACGGGGTAAGGGTGACTTAAGAACATTAGAATTTAAATTAAAATGTCTCTTTGGTTTAAAAACACCCCGCTGTCTCCGAGTGACCGGTCTATGACTTGAGGAGGAAGATGGCGGATTTTGGAAATTTTCTGGGCTCGAGATGGACTGACCAATAGGCAGTGGGCCTGTTGGCCCAAGACGATAAGCATGCGCTGGAACTGGACCAGTTCCAGAATTGGGCTGGATTTGCCCAATCGCTGGAACTGATCCAGTGACGGTAGGGTGTGACTGACTTGTAGGGCCAGCGGGCAGTGGGCCCGCTGGAGAATTTTGGGTGCGGAGCATGTCCGAAAAATGGTGAGTAATATACGGGGATATACCATCATCCAAAAATTTATACGAACTAGGCTCGGGAGTATGAACTTTAGTAAATGGAAATTGGGTTTCATAAAAAATTACATGGCGATTAATGATGATTTTCTTAGAGGATAAATCAAAGCATTTGTAACCACGATGATTGGACGGAAAACCCAAAAACACACACGGAGTAGACCGGGCCTGAAGTTTGTTAATTGTGGTGGATGGAAATAACGGATAACACAAGCACCCAAAAACACGAATATAAGAATAAGAATGAGTCTTATTATATAAAATTTGGAGGGGGGGGGGAATAATAAGTCAGGCCTTTGGAAGGAATTATGTTAAGGAGATATGTAGCCATTTGAAGAGCATGATGCCAAAAATATGGGGGTACAAAAGCATGAATTAAGAGAGTGCGGACAATGTTATTTATGAAATGAATTTTGCGTTCGGCTTTTCCATCTTGTGAAGACGTATGAGGACAAGAAAATAAAAATTGATCCCATTATTAGCACAAAACTCCCGAAACACCCCATTGTCATATTCTTTGCCATTATCACACTGAATATTTTTTATTTCTCGTTCGAATTGAGTTCTAATGAATGCTCTAAATTTTAAGAAGACAAAAAATACTTGAGATTTATTTGCAATCGGAAACGTCCATAAAAACTTAGAATAGTCATCCAAAAAAAGAACATAATACCGGTGACCCAGAGAACTCAGAACAGGAGATGTCCATAGGTCGCTATGAATAATATCAAATGACATTAAAGTATGTGAATTCGAGTCAACAAATGGTAACCTAATATTTTTTCCTAAAGAGTAAGACTGACAATTTGGAGTACTATTCGTACCCTTACATGAAATAACATTATTTTTATGTAAAGATGACAAAATAAACGATTCGGATGACCAAGCCGAGCATGCCACAAGGAAGGAGTAAGGGTGGCGAACGCTGACGGCAAGGCTGGACTCGATGGACTGAAACCGGGTGTGATAGGATACAGATCTCCCCTACTATCACACCTCATGAGAGGACTCCCCGTCTTGAAATCATTCGCAGAGAAACCAAAAGGATCAAATTCAACAGAAATAGAATTGTCAGTGATGAATTTTCGGACAAACACTAAGTTTTTAATCAATTTGGGGGCATGTAAAGTATTTTTCAAGATAAGGGGAGGATTGGGGGGAGATAGAGTTTTATGACCATACCCCTGAATTGGAATAAAGTTACCATTACCGACAATTATACCACGAGGGTTGCTCAAACTGGAATAAGACGAGAGAATACCTTGGTCGGAAGTCACGTGTGTCGTTGTGCCGGTGTCCATGTACCAATTTGGATCCGGTTGCGTTAACCAAGTGTGTGCATTGCGGCCTCAATGTCGGTGTGAGTAGGTATGGGGCCCACTGCCGAGAATGCTTGTGTGGGCCAAAGCCCAAGCAGTCCACCCTGCTGCCCCGGCCCAGTGCTGAACCGAGAAGCTAACTGTTGGGCCTGAATTGATGTTGTCCAGCCTACTGCCCGTTGGAAGGGCCTGGAAAATAGGGGTTGTTGGCCCACGGCCTATTGCCCCAGCCCCACTGCCATGGGCCCCACGGCTGGGACCAGTAGGGAGGAGGTCCACTGTTGACTGGACGGGCCCCACTTCTGGACTGCTGACCACCGGAACTGCCGCGTTTGCCCCCGCGGTTGCCCCCGCGGTTTTTGTTATTATTCTTACCATTATTTTTGTCGCCACCATGGGTACGGTTTTGGCCCGAATTATCAACAAAACTTGAAGAATTTGTGAAGGACGTCATTAGGACGACGGGGCTTGCTCCGGTAGCCCCCTTATTAGCCAAACCGGCTTCTTCCAAAGTAAGCATGGAGCGGGCTTGATAAAAAATGGGAAGTGGGTTGCTTTAACGAAGGAGAGTTCCAACGCAATTATAGGCCTCAGAAAGGCTGGCAACCAATTGTAGAACCAGACGATTATTTGTCACAGGTGCGCCAACGTTACGGAGTTGGTCCGCCAACTCCTTGAGTTTCTTGCAATATGCAGATACGTTCGGAAATTCTTCCACACGAACTTGAGAGAATTCCTGCTCGAGTGTGATAACACGTGAATGTTGGTTATCAAGTATGTCACGCAATCTATTCCAAGTAGCCATAGCCGTAGTAACCGGCTCAATGATCGTCTGTAAGAGGTCAACCGAAATAGTGGAATAAATCCATTGGAGAACGGTAGCATCAAGAGTAATCCATAACTGAGGATCCTCCGCGGGAATAGGTGCAGCGGGAGGAATTATGTGATGGATGACTTGATGGGAGATAGCGTGAATTTTAAACAATTCTGCCCACGTCGCATATTGGACGTTTTCCATCTCAAGAACAACAGGGATGTTGTTCTTGATGTTAGAAACCATGAGGGCATGATGAAAATTATTCTTAGACATATTGAAAGAACAAAGGGAGAGGAGGGGAAATTTGGGAAGAGTGGAGGTAAATAATATCACGAATTTCGGTGAAGGGGGACAGAATTCGGCGACGGTTGTGGCCGAGAAAGGGCACAAAAACCGAGAGCAATGGCGGAAGCAAGACCTAGTCTCTTGATACCATGAAAGAAATAATCCCCTTGATTATTTTCATTAATTGAAAGGTATATATACAAGTTACATATTTCCATAATAAGAGAATCCTATGTTGGAAATTTGCCTTTGGCGGGAGTTGCATCCGACCAACTTTAACGGCTTAAACACTAGTGTTCCGCATGTTGGAGAATCCGGTTCTTCACACGTCCATAATCTACTAAGTAAGTAGATAACCGTAGGGCCAAGGATCATCAAATTTCATTGAGAAATGAAAGAGATATTGGTTCACGAAGTGAGATGTTTAAAGCATGGAAAAGTGTGGTATTGAGATCAATTCTCCCTCATCGGTAGAGAAAGAAAGAATTGTTTTGTTTATAAGTCTCAAGGTTTAGCTTGGGGTTTGGGACCCCAAGGGGTATCCCATGTGTTTAAAGGAGGGAGGACCTAGATGTGCTTCGGTTCGAGGAAAGCCCACACGCGCGCCGCCGCCGCGTCCGGTCCGGGTTCCGGGTTCACGGGCTGTGGGCTGTGCTTCTTCTGATATTATCTTTTTGGACCAGAGAACTTTGCCATATGTACAGTTTGGTCCCTGAAGTTTCAAGAAAGTCAGATTGGGCAGAGGAACAGAACGTCAACCAGCACTCAATTCAGCCATTTATTTTGGCTAAATTACTCTTCCTAAATGCCATCCGTTGCACATCAAATTCACTATTTATTTTGGTGATTTACTACCTCCATAATTGCCATTACTTGGCCAGTAATGGCACTTATGTGGGCAATTCATGAGCCTCTCCTTCAACTATATAAAGGACCCTTTGTCACTATTGTTGAGCTACACTTAACACACAAATAGAAACGAATTTAGTCTTCCTACAACCTTCCTGCATCATTTCATTACTCAAAATTCTTCACGGTAGCACTTGAGTTTCCTTTGCTCATTTGTTCATTTGCTGTTTTATCTTGGGAGACAATTGTCCAGGACGTAGAAATGATACATACGGGCAATATTGTCTTAAAGACAGAATGCAAACACTCGACTCAGCATACCAAAAACTGTTCCAGTTTATTATTTATTGTTCATTGTAATTCAGTTTATTGTTCAACTGTAATTTCAGTTCTTGTAATACTTAGCAAACTACTTGTAATTTCCGTTTCCTGCATCTTTGTAACCAACATCCTATTCCTATTCTACTCCTAAAACCTTATTCTACCATAATTCTAACTATACAATTATGGTAAGTGTACAAGACTAATTAAGGTAACTTTTACACTACAATATACCACAAATATACATACCAAATATACAACCTGTCAGTGATGGGCCATTCTGTCCGAGATGGGCCATTATGTCCGCAGTGGTCCTAAATTACCCGTGATATACACTATGTATACCATGTGTATATCACGGGTATATACCATGTTTAACAAGCGGCCTTGCCCTTCATCTGGCCTTGAAGATAACGCCTGAACTCGTTTTTAATGGTATTAAGAATCCTTAAACGAGTTCACCCTACATAGTTTAAGGTCATATATAATTGAATGGAAAAGGACTACTTTGGGGGTATTTATGTATTGTCCAAGAAACAAACAATTTTGTTTTTGTAGACTCTTACTTCCATTCTCAATTAGACCATAGAACTCTTACTTCCATTTATATAGACATTTTTTTCATATAAGAATGACCGGTCATTAATTTATCTCACAAAAATGTTGAACAAAATCGTATACCACTTGAAAATTTATTAGACTGAGGTACTAATACATGGATAAACCTCAACCAAGATCCCATAGTCTAAACATCTCCATTTCACCAAAAAAGTAAGGCACGTTAATTGGAGGCATAATTATTTAAGCATTTGACTTGCGTCTCTCTAGATAACATAATACCAAAACTAAGGCAGAGGTGGAACTAGCACTACTTTTCAATTGTGGTAGGAGATATTGGGGTTTTATAACATTTCCATTGTGTCTTTGCCAATTAATTCTCACTGTAAGCAATCTCTATAGTCAAAATTAATCCATTTGTAGCTGTTGAGAAATGCATGTATGAGCACACGCGTGCTTTATCCTCCATGGAGCCTAATGAACAATGCAATCGAACCATTACAAAGGATGCACTCCTAATATGAGTTAACTGTTGGGTTAAGTAATTAAGTTGAAAAACACTCCCAATATGGTGTGAAATTGCGATACTATTAGCTTTGGACAAAGCTTATTCAGTTTTCCCCGAAAAATCTTGCTCCATTATGAGTGTTACTATTTGGTGTGATAATATTTGGTTTAGCCTCTTTTTCTAGTCAACTTTTAATGTGAAACTCTATCTGCACATCCCACAGTTTCTTCCTCGAACTAATTAATACTCCCTTCGTCCCAATTTATATGACACCATTTGACTTGCTACGAAGTTCAAGAAAAAAAAGAAGACTTTTAAAATGTGTGGTCCTATCAAAATCTGCAATGCAATGTAGTGTAAACAAGCCAGAACAATCAAGCTCAATGTATCGAGCTAACTAATCCTAAGCTAACCGACCTACTTAGCTGTTGACTAGGCAATGATAACAACAACATACCCAGTAAAATCCTACAACGTGAGGTCTGGAGAGGGTAAAGTGTACGCAGACCTTACCTCTACCTTGGTAGATAGAGCGGTTGTTTCCGAAAGACCTTGGCTCAAGACAAAGCATAAGCACAAGCAAAGCAAGAGAAATGGTCAAACCCGGACAAGAAATTTAAAGCAATATGAAAATGCTGATAACAAAAGCGAATAAACCATGATAGCGCATTCTGAAAATAGAAGCAGTAACTAACGCATGTAAATAAGATAAACAAAGAACACTAAAGATCACATAGCAGCAGAAATCAAACGACAAGGACTATAAAGCAGTACTGCATCTACTAGTATAATAGGCTAAGCATGCTACAATAATAACACTACAACTACCAGTTTGTAATCGTAAGTAGGACTACGCTCAACTACCTACTACCCTTCTACCCTGATCCGTGTCCTACACAACCCCCTATCTAAGGTCATGCACCTGTGCCATATCCCGTCTAATCACCTCTCCCCAATACTTTTTCGGCCTAACTCTACCCTTTTGAACCCGTCCATAGCCAACATCTCACACCTCTGCACTGGGGCATTTGTGTCTCTCTTCTGCACATGTCCGAACCATCTCAACATCGTTTCCCGCATCTTATCATTCACCGAAGCCACTCCTACTCTATGCCGGATATTATCAATTCTAATCATATTCCTCCTTGTATGACACATATCCATCTCAGCATCCTCATCTCCACAACTTTCATCTTTTGGATGTGCGAAGTCTTGACTGGCTAACACTCTGCCCCATATAACATAGTCGGTCTAACTACCACCCTATAGAACTTGCCTTTAAGTTTTGGTGGCACTTTTTTATCACACAAGACTCTAGATGCGAGCCTCCATTTCATCCAACTTGCTCCAATACGATGTGTGACTAATCATCAATCTCTCCATTCTCTTGGATAATAGACCCAAGATACTTGAAGCTTCCTTTCTTTGGGATGACCTGAGTACCAAGCCTCACATCCACGTCTGTCTTATGGTTGCTCCCGTTACTGAACTTGCACTTCAAGTATATTGTCTTGGTCCTACTCAGCCTGAACCTTTTAGACTCCAGAGTCTATTTCCAAACTTCCAGCTTAGCGTTCACTCCGCTGCGAGTCTCATCAATCAGGACTATGTCGTCTACGAATAACATACACCATGACTCCTAAGTAAACTAAGTAAATCTTGATCCCATTCAAGTTGGAGGTGTTGATAACAATGTCAATTTTCCCATGATGGTAGAATATTGGACCCTAGTTAGAGCTTTGGTTAAGACATCAGCAAGTTGGTCTGTAGTGGAGATATGATGTAATGTGATCAACCCATCATGTAGTTCACTCCTCACAAAATGGCAATCAAGCTCTATATGTTTGGTCCTTTCATGGAATACGGGGTTTCTAGCTATATGCAAAGTTGTTTGACTATCACAAAACACCTTCATAGGCAATGGAATTGTGAGTTCATCAAACAATCTCTGCAGTCATACTAGTTCACCTACCACCTTCCTGAGGGCCATATATTCTGCTTCTTTTAAAGAAAGTGAAATAGTCTCTTGTTTCTTGGACTTCCAGCTTATAGGGATGTTAGAAAGAAGTACAATATACCCAATCACATACTTCCTAGTGTCCGGGCAAGCAACTCAATCTGAGTCACAATATGCCCGTACATCATAATTTGAATCATTGGATAGGAATATCCCTAGAGTGAGATCACCTTTTAAGTATCTAAGAAGATGAAAAGAAGCTCTCAAGTGTAGTTCACTTGGATCCTGCATGAATTGGCTTAAGTGATGGACATTGTATGCTATGTCCATCCTTGTATTGGTGAGAAAGTTCAATTTGCCAACAAGTTTTCTATAATATGTTGGATCTTGTAAGGCTGGTCCCTCTTTGGCCTTAAGTTTGATTTAGGATCTAGTGGAGAGGACAAATTGCTATATTCCATGACATAAGACTCTTTCAACAAATCAAGAGGAAATTTTCTCTGAGAAATGATGATCCCATCATCTTTGTACAAGACATCCAAACCCAAAAAATAGTGTACCTTACCCAAGTCTTTGATCTTGAATGTTTCATGTAGGAAAGTTTTCAATGATGATATCTCTGTAGTGTTTCTACCATTGATGATAATGTTATCAACATACACAGCTACATAGATTGCAGAGGTATGACTCTTCTTATAAAATAAGGAATAATCATTTAATGAGTGAGAGTATCCTCTAGAACACAAAGCTTCAGTGAGTTTAGCATACCACTGTTTACTAGCATGTTTCAAACCATATAGGGATTTATTTTGTCCGCATACCATCCCTAAACTAGATACTAAACCTGGTGGAGCAGTTATGTAAACTTCTTCATATAACTCTCCATGCAAAAATACATTATTTACATCCAATTGAAAGACATTCCATCCCTTATTAACTATTGTAGCAAGTAGGGCTCTCATAGTGGTCATTTTCACTATAGGTGAAAAAATTTTTTATGTATAGTCTATCCTGTCTATTGTGTGTACCCTTTTACTACTAATATTGTCTTATATTCTGTTTTGTGTACCCTTTTACTACCAATATTGTCTTATATTTCTCAATGCTGCCATTTTCCTTATGTTTGACCTTAAAACCCCACTTACAACCAATAGCTTTCTTTCCATTAGGCAACGGGATCAGATCCCAAGTATGATTAGTATGGAGAGAATCAAATTCCTGAGTCATGACAGTTTGCCAAGCAGGGTTCAACACTGCTTCTTTATATGAAGAATGTTCATTATCATTGCAAATGTTCATCACAAAGATTTGACTCTCAGGTGTTAAGGTTGAATGGTGTGAGTGATGAAATAGGGACTAAGAGAGAAGTTGTTGTTTGGTTTGAGGTTTGGAACAGTGTGGTGATAGTCTTGCAAATATACAGGGTCTTGAGAGGTCTGCTAGATTTTCTTGCCTCAATAGGTGGTGCATTAGTAAGTGATTGATTTTCCTTCTAAGGTATAAGTCCGGTTGTATGGTGTTGTGAAGAAATGTTGTCACTAATAGTATGGTATTTAGGACTGGATGTATCATCTGTGTGACTCAGATATGGCACTAAGGATGTCCTACAAGTTTGAATGTCCGGTGACAAATTGTTTGGTGCATCACTTCCAGTCCCACCATCATATAAAACATTGGGTGCTGATTGTTCAACATTATCAAATATATCAATGAAAGGAAGTGAATGCAATGTAGAAGATAGATGACTAGAGTCAGAAGAAAGAAAGAAAGAAAGGAAACACACTCTTTAAACACTACATTCCTAGAACATGAATTTTCTTTGTAGCTATACTTAAGACTTTGTAACCTTTGATTCTAAAAGAATATCCAATGAACACATGTGGGGTTGTTCTGGGTTGAAATTTGTCTCTATGAATTTTTAATAAGGTAGGATAGCAAATGCAACCAAAGCTTCTCATATGAGAATATGTAGGTTTTTGGTTATATAATAGTTCATATAAACACTTGCCCTTTACATGAGATGTAGACAGTCTGCTAATGATGTAAGTAGCACAAAGAATACATTCTCCCTAATATTTTGATTGGAAAAGAAGTGTTCTAGCAGTTTCTAGTAGGTATTTGTGTTTTCTTTCCACCACATCATTTTATTATGGTGTGTATGGACAAGTTTTTTCATGAATAATGCCTTTACTTTGAAGGAAATTGGGTGTTTCTGAGTTTACAAATTCCAAATCATTGTCTGTCCTAATGGATTTCATAGATGTGTTGAATTGGTTTTCAGCTAAGGCTACAAAAGATTTGATGAAATTCAAGGCATTGCTCTTACAAGACAAGAGCTGAGTCCAAGTGGATCTACTATAGTCATATACAATGATGATGAAGTACTTATAGTTGTCATGGGTACCGGTATATTAGGGGGCCCATAGGTCAATATGTAATAATTGGAATGGTTTTGTGGTAGTTTTTGTGCTTTGTGGAAAGAGTAATCTAGATTGTCTTGACATAGGGCATATGGAACATGTGAAAAGTTGTGCAGGTGAGAAGTTTTCATGTAGCGCATGTATCTCTCATTTTCCCAAAGGGTACATGTCCAAGTCTATTGTGACACATACACATCATTCACATGAGATATAAGAGATTTTGAAGGAAAACTCTGATTTTTATTGAATGAAGAGGTACTATTTGGGGCACAATGACCAATACACTTATTTTTTGAAGATGAATTATGAACACCGGAATGAGAATGACATTGTGTACGATGAGAACAATATCTTGAAACATTTGACACTGAAACAAAACTACTAGACATATCTTGAGAGGACTTGTTGTTGAGGTACTTTGAGCATAGAAAATAGATTCCAGATCTCACTCTACCAATTTTCAGAGGCCTCTTTATTGAAGGGGCCTGCAGAAAGCAAGATGTATTGGTAAATGCAACAATATTGTTAGAATAGGAATTCAAAGAATGAATTGACACTAGATTATATTTTAATGAAGGCACAAAGAACACCTTATGTAGAATGATGTTGAGTGCAAGCTTAACACTATCAATTTGTGTTGCCTTTACTTTGTATCCATTAGGTAAGATGATCAGTAATGGGTAAGGTAAAGTCACTATGCTGTCCAGTAGATATTTATTAAAGGTCATATGGTTTGAGTCTCATGAGTCTAGTAACCAAGAGTTAGCTTTGTTCTTGAAACAACTACAAGATATTTTACCAAAATCAATAGAAGAAGTACATATGATTGTACCTGCAAAGTTCACTGAACTATTGACATTATTTGTGTTTGAATTCTCTCCTCCATTACCTGAATGAAAATATTGTAGAAAATTCATGATCTTACCATACTGCCCCTTATTAAGTTGCATAGCATTACTGTCACCCAACTCACTTTGTTCATTCCCTTTGTTTGACAAACCATTAGTGTGCACATTTGCCATAATTCTCTTTCCCTTGTTGTTGTTGTATCTATAGTTTGACTTGAGTTTTGAGAATTGTTTTAATAGTAATTATGGTGTGTGGCAGGATTAAGAGTGAAATTTTGATTGGGATATCCATGTAGCTTATAGCACTTATCTTTGGTGTGACCTAGTCTCTTACAATGCTCACATATCACTCTAGTCTTGTAACTATAGCCTTGATTACTAGTACTAGCAGAGTAAATTTTTTCTATATACATTCCCCTGATTGCTAATGCTAGAATGATTGTTATTTCTATAATTGTTTTGCCCCTGCACATTCACACTCAGAGACGTTGGCTCTGCAAATATTTGATTACTAGGCTTAATTTTTGTTTGTTTTTCATCTTGTACCAGTAGGGAATAAAACTTGAGCCAACAGATGTAATGGATTCACCATGAGGATACTACCTCGAATCACAATGTACACCTCATTCAAATCCATGAGAATTTGGATTAATCTTCTGTCCTGCTCTACTTTGTAAAGGTTTTCCCTAGCTCCGCATGTACAGTTGCAAGTGCATTGTGTTTTGGCATGTAAAGTGTTGAGTTCTTCCCATAATTTCTTCATCTTTGTATAGTAAGTGGAGATATCAAGATTACCTTGAGAGAGATCGTTTATTTCCCTCTGAATCTGATACAGTTTTGCACCATTAGTTTGGTTATAACGATAATCCAATTCCTTCCACAATTCAGCTGAATCATTCACATACTCAACACAATCGGCAATCTTCTTTGCAAGTGAATTTAGGATCCACGATATAACTACATCATCGCACCTTTCCCACCGTCAAAACAAGTGCGAATATGGATCGAGCCTTTTGCACTCTCCGTTACCAAAACCTAATTTATTCTTCACGGAGAGAGCTCTCAGTACTCCTCTTCTCCATGGTCTATAACCAATTCCATTGAAGGGAACTGGAACAACCTTAGTGCCAGCATTTTTGGAAGGATGCATGTACATTAGAGAGCTCACATCCATCGTGATTTAATCATTTCTATAAGTGGATTGCTGAGTAGATTGATCACCTTCTTCGATCACCATTGTTGTTCTTCAAAGACAATGATACGAACTCAAAAAGATTATAAGTGTTCGATTGAATTCAAATCGAACAGAAATTGGGAATAAATCGAGAAAGACAAAAAACCCTAAAATCGAGCGGAATCATATCAACAATGATACGAGCACAGTAGGCTCTGATACTATGTCAAAATCTGCAATGCAATGCAGTGTAAATAAGCAAGAACAGTCAAGTTCAATGTGTCGAGCAACAATGGCGAACTGCGCAGATGAGCTCAAATCATTTCGTAGAGAGAGAATGAATTGGGAAATGAAACTTGAACTTCATTGATCCACTAATGTGTATTATATATGGGATTAAGAAGAGAAATCAAAATGTCTAATCGTCTACAAAATTATCTAATTTCAGATGGCAGAGTTAGTTATAAGTAACCCAAACTAACTTGTAACTAATCCTAAGCTAACCGACCTACTTTGCTGCTGACTAGGCAATGATAGTTACAATAATAATTAAGACTAACCGAGACTAAGTAAACTAAGTAAATCTTGACAGGTCCAAAACAAATCTTATATAAATGTGTGGTTGTAAATCATTTTATAAAATTAAATTATTTCTAAATATAGAAATGTGATATTCTTTTGAGACAGATCAAAAAGAAAATGATGACATATAAATTGAGACAGAGGAAGTACTTATCAAGTTACAAGGTTATTTTAACAAGTTACATGGCTATTTTGCCAAGTTCTTTAGAGAGAGTTACATCGCACACCTAGATGTTCTCTCTACCTACCAACCAGTGTCAGATGTTTTGTTACGCAGGAAGTCACATGAAAAGAGGAGATAGCGCGCGACACGCTGAGCTTGAAGCTTTGAGCCAGAGCACCCAACTAGTTGGATCCGAGGAGGATCTGGATAGATTGTTTGGGAAAGATATTGGAACAGTTCTTCCGATCCCTAAGAAATTCACAAGATGGAACGTACAAAAACTAATCAAATTTATTAACGTGTATACCAAAATTATAATCCATATATTGTTGGAAATTTACTAATGTGGAATTAAGTTTACCCCATTATTTATGACTCGAACAATTTGGCCCCGCACGTCGAAAATATCACACACGTGCAATCTTAGTGCCAAGTATCGTAAATTTCGTTAATGAAAGAGATATTGGTACGTAAGTGAAATGTTTGAGACATAGAATGATGGATGGTTATTAAATGACAAGTGTTCCACGTTGATAAACGAAGGAAGGATTGTGCGAAGTGTAAGATGGTACAGGTCGAAAAAGGGTCGTGGTGCCCCCCTCGCAACGCCGCGGGGCCAGAGTGGTGTTGACACCCAATTTTGTCCCATCTTTTCTGATTTTATTTGCAATTTTAAATATTTTTGACACCTTAAAATAATTTTAAAATATAGGCATATATATGTATATATATCATTATTATTACTATTACTTGCATTTTTATTGTCATTTGCATTTTATATATCATAATCATACTTTTTATCATAATATTATATGTTATTTTTATTTTTGCAAAACGACATCGCATTTTTTATTTTTAGCACCAAGCATTTCACAAATATTATATTTTTTGTCATATTGTCATCTTTACAATTTATAAATTTTACAAAGCTTTCTTTTTATATAATAAAACCCCTTTTTATATTTTAAACCCATAACCCATTTATTTCCCAACCCAACACAAACACCAATTTTAAAAGGGCAGCCCATTTGGCCACCCCATTTTCGGCCAAAGCCCAACCAAAACAGCCCACAACCCCAAGCCCAATCCCTTCTTTTATTTCCCCCCTTTTATCCCCTAACCCTAAAAACACAACAACATAAAAAACCAATACTCCTCTCTCTCTCCTTCACAAAACACACCCAATCCGCCGCACCTCACCCATACCCGTGACCCCATACGCCGGTCACCTCACACGGCACCACCACCAACCCCCTCTGCCCCTGACACCCCCATACTCTTATCCCCTAAAATCCGCTCCAAAAATCATCACTTTTGGCCTTTATTTTGAAATTCAAACCCATTTTTTTCATCAATAAAAACACCCCATTGTTCTTTATCTTAGAGGGAGGTTCGGGTATAGTTCTTGTGGAGTCCGAATCGGAAAAGAGGGGATTTTTGGGGGAGGTCCTAAGTTCGAAAAAAGGGGGTTCGAAAAGTTGTTTTGTTGGTGGTTTTCGGTGCTTTTTGTTGTTGTTTTTCGGTACTTTTTGTTGGTGGTTTCCGGTCGGTTTGTTGATTTTATTTCGGGCCGGTTTTGAGATTTCACTTTTCGATCGTTGTTTTGGTTAGTTTCTCTCGATCGGAGTGCTAAAAATAAAAAAATCAAGAACAATCCGGGTCGGTCAGGTCATTACTCTATCTCGGTTACTGTTCCGACGGGTAAAATTTCCAGATTTTGTGTTTATATTTTGTTGTTGGTTATCTGAAATTTAGAAAGAAATCGATTCGGGTTGAAACATCCGTTGAAACATCCGAATCGGGTCACTTATCTAGGTCGGGTCGACCCGATTTGGATGAAATTTCCAGATTTTGTGTTTATATTTTGTTGTTGGTTATCTGAAATTTGGAAAGAAATCGATTAGGGTTGAAACATCCGATTCGGATCGGGTCACTGATTCGGGTCGGGTCTAATTCGGGTCGGGTCGATCCGGTTTGAGTAAATTTCTAGATTTTTGTGTTTAATATTATGTTGTTGGCTATCTGAAAATCCAGGAAAAACTGTGGGTCGGGTTTCTGTTTTGGGTCGGTTTTTGCTGATTCAGGTCGGGTCAGCCTGGGTCTAGTAATAATTTCAGATTTTTTTGTGTTTAATATTTTATTGTTGGTTATCTGAAAATTCAAAAAAAAAATTGTTCGATTCGGGTCGGGTCGACCCGAAATCAGGTCGTGTCACTATTCAGTCTCGGGTCAGATTTTTCAGAAACATTCCAAATGCTGCTTCGGTCCGAAAGTTTCATAATTCGGGTCGTACCTTTTAATTGCAAACTGTTGGTTTATTTTGGCATTTAAACATCCGTACACGGATATCTTACTGTTTTACTGCTTTGAATAAATACCGCATTTAGGCCAATGAAATTGAATTCGAGCTCGCGTCCCTTCCGACATCATTTCTCGTTTTTGGTTTTACTGTTTTACTGCTTTACTGCTTTGAATAAATACTACATTTAGGCCAATGAAATTGAATTTGAGGCCGCCCTCCGAAAAATGCTCTTCCTTTTCAATTTGTTGTTTTGGGTATAATTTACTGATTTGAACATGATACTACATTGGCTGATGAAAAAATATCCGTCGATTTTTTAGGCCTCCACAGTTGTAAAGATGGAAAATAAAACTTCTGGACAATGATGAAACTTAAATCTTTTTCACCCGAGAGACCAACATGTTCGGTAGGCAAGGCAACTAAAATGACCAACGAGTCATATGTTCGCAGCCACGACGTGATTGGAATGATCTTTTCAAAATTTAAGTCTGAGTCCTCCGTAATAAAAAACATTTATTCTTTTGGATATGGATCTGAAGTTATGTATATTCAATTGTTTCTAACCGTTGGTTCTTGACAGCTTGCAAGGGATAAAGTCAAAGAAGGCAAACACCCCTCGGAGATTATTTATTTTGTTGTTTTTTACCTTCTTTAATTCAGTTTTATTTCATTCTGTATTGTAATAGTATTGTACTCTGAAATTATTGAAATGTTTAGAATAGTTAGACTTAGAATTAATTAATAGGGTAGTCTAAAACTGGAAATCCATCGCTAGTTTATTTATTTTAGGCTCGGTTAGTTTTAAATCCGAAAATCGCTAGTTTACCTATTTTTAGGCTCGTCATCCATAAAATTTACATTGCATATATTTTTTATCAATTTTCATTCAAATGTAAACTTTGTTTCAACTTTACATATATTTTTAATGCCATACAAATGTATACTTGTACAAATGCCTCATTTCATTAAATACTTGCAACATCATTTTAACTTTATATTTTTAAATATGCATTTTCTTAGTACAATAATTAACCTGAGTTTTATCGGAGTTATTTTGCAGCTTAGTAAATTGGAGTTATTTTGCAGCATTTTAAGTTAGCATTTAGGTGGCGACTCCTCAAATCAAGCATTTTTGTCCAATCCAGAGGGAATCGAGCCATCGCGTCGCGAAGCCCGCAGGTCAAAAACGGGTGCGACAAGTGGCAGTGAGTTCTGTGTCGAATTAGCGTCGTGGCGCTAATATGGCAGAGCCGCGACGCTTCATGGGCAGTGACTACTCGACGGAATCCCAAAAGTCTTGGTTGTTGAGGGGGTTTCAATGGCATTGAATCCACCCAATAATGGTCATTACTTGGACCATTATGTTGTTGCATTACTTGGGGGTTAAATGTCATCCATTACATGACAATTGATTGTCATTGTGGGGCACTTGAAGAGGCCATCTTGCACACCTATAAATTGAAGCCTTGACTCAATTCTATAGAAGAGAGAAGAGAAGAACATATATGCACATATGAAGATAAAAAAAAGTTCACAACACCACAAAAAGATCAGATTTTCCTGATAAGCAATCCTTCTCTTAGCAATCTTCATAATTCGTGTTCTTCACTGAGATTATTTGTGTAGGCTTTGCACACTTGATAGTTTGTTGTTTCATCTTGGGAGACTATTGTCCACACTTCCGTAAAGCCTATATACGAGGGCAATCTTATCTTAAAGACAGAGAGCCATCTCTCTTCTCAGCCAGTGGTGTTGTGTTTATCTAATTGGTTGCTAAGTGTTTCAGGTGTTAACTTAACAGACGAAGGACTCTAACCGTTCATATTCTCAGCGGATATACAAGCCACAAGTGTAGCAGTTCATGTTCTTGTATTTCCGAATACAAGTTCTATATTTGAAGTTTCATTCAAGATCAAGATATTGACAACTTATTGTTGTCCTCTTTGTTGTTTATCTTTTCGATCACTGTAATAGATATTTACTATTTCCGTTGTTGCTTTACATATTCCAACAATTTTAAGACAAGATTGGTAATAGTGATTCGAAAGATGTTGGTCGACAAGTGTGTGACCAAATCTGGATGTGGTTTTCTTCTTGACAACCGTGCTTTCAAGATTGGTCCTAGTTATGGTTCTCTCTTTGACGACAGTTACAAGTCTGTTTCCATCAAAGGAGGGATCTCTGGATCTGATTCTGAGCTTCAAGATACTGCTGATAGTCATACTAGTATGACTAAAGATCAAAGACGAGTTGGTGTCACCGCTCCCAAGGATGGTGGAAACAAGCGCCCACGAGAGGCTGAGGATGTCAACTGGGACAAGAGGAGAAGGCTGAAGTTGATGATCTATCATGTCGCAAAAGGCATATATCTTTCCCAAACAAAGGATCCTAATTATGGTAAGGAGGATATGGACACTCAGTCTAACTGAAGTGGGCCAGAATCCAAAAGGTCTAAGTTAATCATTCCTTATCAATAAAATATTTAGTTAATATCTGAATAAAAGTGTGTAAAGCTAGGCTGGGAATATGAAAGTGTTTTCATTAAAAAACTTATATTTCCTACACTCTAAAATCAGATACTGAATCTCCTTCCTTCCCGGTTAAAGATTGGACTATTGTAAACAAAACTTAAAAGATCCATTTTTTGGGTGTAATTATTAAAAGTGTGTAAAGTATGTTCGCACATACGAAGGAGAGAGATCAATGACTATGCGAAAACTGTTACCACTCTTAAGTAAGCGACAAGGATTTCCCTAGGCACTAATCACAAGAAAAGAAGACTAAAAGATAATGGCTTATCTTAAGACGTTGAACCTGTCACATTATCTGACAGAAGATCCTTCAATTGATAGGATGATATTGGACACTCAGTTGTACAAAGCCTACGGGCGACTGGAGTAGGCCAGAATTTATTTGATAAGGATGATACTGGACACTCAGTCGTACAAAGCCTACGGGCGACAGGAGTGGGGCCAAAATTCATTTGACTGAAAAGTAATGGACACCTAGTGAGGTGGGCCAGAGTTTCCAGATCTTAAATGATCTGAAAAGCCAAAAGAAAGGCAGAAAAGTAATTGGACACACCCAAAACAACTGGAGTGGGCCAGAGTATCTAGATCACATATGATCTGGTTACGCCCTAACCACGGACAAGAGGTTGTTCATGTGAAGCAACGCCACCTCTAAAGTAGAAGGGGTTAGAGAGGTTGTCCTCAATAGGACTTCAGGGAATGGGATCACTCTAAAATAAAGTGATACATGTTCCAAACTTGGTTTAAGGGACGTTGTTGGTCAAGCTGGTTTGAGACTAGTCCAACAAGTCTGGAATAACTAAAGAATGTCAGTAGCTAAATGAATGATATATTTGTAATCCGTGCATCTATGCCATCATATATTAAGACACGTCAAGTAGAAAGTCATTAAAAAGCAAACTAAATTGAGATTGTTGCCTTCTGTCGACATAAACCCTCAAAAATGAATCTGAGGTAGGCGAAGAGGCAAAATCACCTTTTCATTCCATCAAAGGAAAAGCGAAAGAAGCACCGCTCCTCTAGAACTTAGTCACACCTTTATGGGTGATTTGAAGTTTATACAAAATAGGGGGAGACAAGTACTTTGTGACCTTCATTGATGATGGTCCAACGTATTGCATCCTTTGTTTGTTGAAAAGCAAAGATGAAGCTATTGAAGCGGATAAGCGCTACAAAGTAGAAGTTGAAAATCAACTAAGCCTACGGATTGAGGAATTCGTAGTGATAGAGGGGGAGAATGTTAATCATCGTTCATCAAATGACTGTTCATTTCTCACCTCGGTCTAACGGTTTTGCCAAGCGCAAAGTCGTACGCCCAAAATATGTGAGGCAAGGCGATCATTACCGCTAATGCAATTCTCAACAGAACTACGCATAAGGATAAGGATAACCCTCCGTGTGAAACATGGAAAGAATCTCACATACAAATGTTGTGATGTGGGGTGGCTTGGTAGAAGTTGAAATACCAAAATAGGTCAACTAGGACTTAAGACTGTAGATTGCATATCCACTGGATCTGCAAATAACAGTAGTGCTTATCGCCTTTTGGTGTCAAAGAATGTTGAATTCTTTGAGGATAACTTTCCTTGAGAAGGAAAAATAAGTAATTGCTCGAGGTTAACAAGAACCCGCGAGGGCCTGACTGTTCGGAACTAGACATTTCGTATCTACAGGACTCGAAGTTGCTGACTATCCTGAACTTAATATTCCAAATCTACAGAACTCAGGGATTCTAGATGTTGAACCAAGACGGAGCAAAGAGGGGACAAAGACTTGTTCCAGGCCTTCTAGCTTGTATGGTTGAGAATGAACCATGGATAATTAACAGAGAATTGTCATCTCCAGAAGCGTTGCTTTGGAAAGAATCTACAGAGAGAGAAATAGATTCCATCATATAGAACCATACGTGTGTAATGGTTGACCTTCCTCCGGGAAAAGAACCTTTGGGTTGTAAAAGTGGATACTCAAAAGTGAGTACAAAGTAGATGGATCTACTGATGAGTATAAGGTCTCGACTACTTGTACATGTGCTCCCCTGTGAATAGCTTAACATCCAAGGCCATTGCAGTCTTGTGTGACATGGATGTTGAGACAACCTTCCTATCCGGAGAGTTGGAAGGGGAGAATCAGAGTTGGTTTGCTGGAATGTTGGGCTTCTTTCTGAACTTTCATTTTGGTCCTGGAAGTTTCAGTTAAAACAGAAACAATGAATCTGACAACAGAAACATTGAATCTGAAGTTAGAAAGCCAACAGTTAGAAAAACCAACAGTCTGAAAGTGAAAGTCATATTGAAACAAAAGTCTCGATATGAAAGATATGGGTATCACATATGGCATCTTAAGAATTGGGATTTCTAAGACATCTAACGAACTAGTCTAACTCCAAACTCAGTTGTGAGATAGTTGACAGTCTCGTTGAAGCCACCAATGGATATGAATCATAAACTGATTGGATTCATGGTGCACTCATATACAAGGAGCGATATGTGCAGGTCACCTGTAGTTCAATGTATTGTACACACTACAACCGACCTGGTATCGGCCTACAAAGCAGATCAGTTGAACTAAGGTTCACTCGTGATTCCGAAAATGATCGATAGAAGGCGTTAAGTCGGATATGACGATATCTGAAATATTTGCTTATCTACAGATTATGGTATTCTAGATGTCCAGCGGTTCTGGGAGAACACAGTGATGCAAACTGGATATCAGATATGAAGAACACCAAAGCCACAAGTAAATGTGTATGGTGGGTCTTGGAAAATCCTCTAAGCAAACTTGCATCGGCCGATTTATGATGAAATCGGAGTTTATCGCTTTAAACAAAGCATGAAAGAAGTTGAGTAAACTTCACGACTCCTTAGAGGACGTCCCTTATTGGGAGAAACCCGTGCCTTCAACAGTTATACACTGTGGCTAGCCGGTTGGCTTCAGGAAGGGCACGAATGATGGCGTCTGGACATATGTGTCAGATCTGTCGAGACATAAGACTATATGGCAGTTGATCATCATGGGTGTCACTTCGTTGATTACTAATCAAATGATATAGCAGACCCTTTTTAACTAAGGGACTACCCGAGATCAAGTGTTCTGCCTGTCTAGGGGAATGAGCCTAAAACCCAAACAATACGAACCTTTGTGGTGGTAACCCAACCATACTGACTGGAGATCCCAAGAATTTGGTTCAATGGGAAAATTAAGCTGCAAAAGGTTCAGTTGAGCACTTCGGTGGAAGTAAGAGCACTTCAGATGATGATTTCTGTAAAGAAACATAAATCCAAAGCCGTTCTCGCGATAGACATTAAAGTGCTACCTGCATGGTGGGTAAATGTTAAGCTTCCAAACCTTTAACGATCCTCAAACGGTTGAGGTTAAGGTTGGGAAACTTTTAATGATTCCTAACACTTGTGAAGTGGGGTACAACATGATACATTGTAGGAGATCACCTATTTAAGTGTGAGGACATGCCGCCTCAAAAGGAACGCACTTAAGAATTCAAGTGTGTCCACGACCACGACAAATAAAACAAAAGAAGAAACGAATAAATGGGAGGTATTGTGTTGGTACCGTTGTCTTGGCTTACACTAAACACTAACGGTTCAAGACATCACGTTCACCGTGCAGTAAGTAAGTCCGATGGTATTCAACTAGGGAAGGTTAAAGAGGAAGCCACCTCTCCTGATGCAATATCTTTTCGCTGAAGGATTGCTGAAAGTAGGCACATTGTGTGTGCGCCAAAATCTCTTTCAAGAGGGAATTGTTGGAAATTTACTAATGTGGAATTAAGTTTATCCCATTATTTATGACTCGAACAATTGGTCCCCGCACGTCGAAAATATCATTTCCACACACGTGCAATCTTAGTGCCAAGTATCATAAATTTCGTTAATGAAAGAGATATTGGTACGTAAGTGAAATGTTTGAGACATAGAATTATGGATGGTTATTTGCTAAATGACAAGTGTTCACGTTGGTAAACGAAGGAAGGATTGTGCGAAGTGTAAGATGGTACAGGTCGGAAAAGGGTCGCGGCGCCCCCCTCGCAACGCCGGAGTGGTAGTGAGTTCTGTGTCAAATTAGCGTCGCGATGCTAATGTGGCAGAGCCACAGCGCTTCATGGGCAGTAACTGCTTGACGGAATCCCAAAAGTCTTGGCTGTTGAGGGGGTTTCAATGGCATTGAATCCACCCAATAATGGTCATTACTTGGACCATTATGTTGTTGCATTACTTGGGGGTTAAATGTCATCCATTACATGACAATTGATTGTCATTGTGGGGCACTTGAAGAGGCCATCTTGCACACCTATAAATTGAAGCCTTGACTCAATTCTATAGAAGAGAGAAAAGAAGAACATATATGCACATATGAAGATAAAAAAAAGTTCACAACACCACAAAAAGATCAGATTTTCCTGATAAGCAATCCTTCTCTTAGCAATCTTCATTATTCGTGTTCTTCACTGAGATTATTTGTGTAGGCTTTGCACACTTAATAGTTTGTTGTTTCATCTTGGGAGACTATTGTCCACACTTCCGTAAAGCCTATATACGGGGGCAATCTTATCTTAAAGATAGAGAGCCATCTCTCGACTCAGTCGGTGGTGTTGTGGTTATCTAATTGGTTGCTAAGTGTTTCAGGTGTTAACTTAACAGACGAAGGACTCTAACCGTTCGTATTCTCAGCGGATATTCAAGCCACAAGTGTAGCAGTTCATGTTCTTGTATTCCGAATACAAGTTCTATATTTGAAGTTTCATTCAAGATCAAGATATTGACAACTTGTTGTTGTCCTCTTTGTTGTTTATCCTTTCGATAACTGTAATAGTTATTTACTATTAAGCAACATATATTTTGTAATATTTTGTGTTGTATAATTATGGTAGATTTAGAATCCCTATTATATTAGAATTCCTCATTGTACATACTATATATATTTTGTATTAATAGAAAGACTCCCAAGTTAGATTAATACAATCTAACATGATATCAAGAGCCAAAACATAAACCCAATTTCTTTTTTTACACCCACGTTCCGTTAACCGGCGGCGTCAGAATTTCTTTCTTTTCTCTGCCTGCCTCTCTCCTTTACCCAAGTAAGTTTCACATTAGTCTTCTAGTTAGAGAAAATTTCAAAGTGCTTTTCTCCTTCTTCTTGTCAGAATTGCCTCTTTCTTTCTTTTTTTCTTTACTCGAAAAAGAAGACAAGAACAAAAACTTTTTTTGATTTATGATTTTCTGCTTTCTTTCAGAACCGTCTGCTTTTTCTGGTTTCTATGTCCTTTTCATTACCCGAGAAATAATTAATTTTTTGTCTGTGTTTGCTTTCTTCCGTGGTCCATGCTCCATTACCCAAGAAAAGCATAAGAAATCTATACTTCCTTTTGTTTTCTTTCGCGAAACAATACGCAACCAGCTTTTTCTGCCTTCTGTTTCCTACAGTAAGCAGAAACCCCATCCTTTACCCGAGAACTTTTCTGATATCTACATTTTTTTTTCATCTTCCCGAAAAAAAGATTCCGAAAGCCATGCATTTCGCTTTATATAATTGGACAGGCCACATCAATCAGGCCCAATTTCCAGGAACCCATCAATCCGTTCTTGGCTATCCCAATCCATTTTAGGCCAGACTTTTGACACTTTGACTTCTCGATAGCTCGATAATGCGTGATATATGGATATGGGCATCACATCTCACCTCACCAATAATTCTGGTAATCTTCCTCAACTGCAAAATTTAAATACTCCACAATTTATTATGGTCGGAAACGATCATCGCATTCCAATCCAAGAGTTTGGCCACACACTAACCCCACCTCCGTAACCCCATTTTCCCCCTGAATAACGTCTTATATGCTCCTATCATTATCAAAAACCTAATCACCGTTAGGAAATTCACCACCGATAATTCTGTATCAATTAATTTTGATCCGTTTGGATTTTCCATAACTGACATATGTACCGGGAAACTCCTTACGAGATGCAATAGTGAGTGTGATCTCTATCCTTTCCTATCCATGTCCGCTGCTACTGTCAACCTTCCCACTTCTCTGACGGCCCATGTCACTCCTCCCACCGCTTTAGCAACAATCTCTCCATCAACCTAGCACAATAGACTTGGACACCCATGAGCCCATGTTTTCAGTTTTCTCATAAACAATAATTTAATTCGTTGTAATAATGATAAATTTTCCCAACAGTGTCTTTCTTGTCCTTTAGGCAAACATGTTCGCCTTCCGTTTCGGTCTTCTTCAATTGTTACGTATTATCCCTTTGACATTGTTCATGCAGATTTGTGGACATCTCCCATTACTAGCTCACTGGGTAATAAATTTTATCTTATCTTATTAGATGAATATTCTCACTTTGTATGGGTCTATCAGCTTAAATTCAAGTCTGAAGTGTTTGCCAAGTTTCTTGCATCTCGTGTCTATGTCAAAAGACAATTCGAAAGAGACATAAAATCACTTCAGTGAGATAACAATCGTGAGTTCAATAATTCAACGTTTCATATTTTTTTCTCTACTAACGACATGGTTTTTCGATTATCATGTCATCACACCTCCTCACAGAATGGCAAAGCCGAATGAATCATTCGCATTATCAATAACATAGTTCGTACGACCATGTTTCATGCCTCTCTCCTCCCTCTTTTTGGGTCTATGCTGTTAAAATGACCGAATATATTCTAAATATTTTTTCCACCCAAACCCTTCAAAATAGAGCACCTACCGAAATTCTATTATGTAGGATCCCAACTTATGAGCACATACGGATTTTCGGCTACCTGTGCTACCCGAATATTACTTCCACAGTCCCGCATAAACTTGCACCTTGCACCACTCCTTGTGTGTTCTTAGGTTTCCCGCCTAATCATAGGGGTTATCTGTGTTATGACATGTCTTCCCACAAAATTATTGTGTTTCGTCATGTCACGTTCAATGAAGCAATCTTTTCTTTTGCAAATATCCAAAAGTTTTGAAATACGGACTATACCTTTCTAGACGAGTCCGACACCTCACCCGTCATACTCACCGAACTCTATCGAATAGCCAGCACCGTTCCTGCATCCTCGTCGCTGCAAAATACTACTGCCACCGCAATACTATTTTCGGCCACCCTCCACCACCAGTCGCTGCCACCTCCAGCGGCTTTCCTGCTCAGTCTCGACCTCCGCCGATTGCCCACGTCCCCTCCATCAATCGGCCTCCCTTGTCTGTGACTTATTGCGTTGTCACATCCATTGTTCCGACACCACCAACCGTCATATTCGCCAACTCCGACCAGTCAGGTTTCCCTTCCCGGTGTCTACTCAGTCTGCTGCTCCATCTCACAAACCCAAATTAGACAACCCGACCCCTACCCAATATCGGCAACCACCACCACCCATATCGATTCTGATCTCCTACTCGACACAACAACCATCTCTTCATGATCATCGCACCACATCCCAACCCAGTCGCCCCTACTGTCCCTTACCCATACAGTAACCACGACATCTCGAAACACCACTGTCCCAATTCTCGACACCCACCCTATCTCACCTGCCCCTGACCAGAAGCCCAGCATAACTACCAAACCTGCCCTTGTCCCCACACACCGAATGAAAACCTGTGCCCAATATGGGATTTTCAAACCCAAAGTCCAATTTAACCTGTCCGCACAAATAATATCCCCGATTCCCAAAAACCCCAAATTAGCCAAACTTGACCCAAATTGGAATGCAATCATGCGTGAGGAAGTTAATGCTTTAACAAAACAACATACTTGGAATTTGGTTCCTAGACCGGAGGGGGTGAATGTGATCCGATGCATGTGGCTTTTTCTCACAAGTTCAGAGACAATGGTGACTTAGAGAGATATAAGGCAAGACATGTGGCTAATGGCACTAATCAGCAAGAGGGTGT
The DNA here is from genome assembly GCA_034509755.1 of Anisodus tanguticus. NCBI lineage: Eukaryota > Viridiplantae > Streptophyta > Magnoliopsida > Solanales > Solanaceae > Anisodus > Anisodus tanguticus. Next base: position 16,578,541 of record CM067551.1, on the reverse strand, counting down.
TGATTGTTTGAGGAGACATTCAGTCCGGTTGTTAAACCGGATACCATTCACACAGTTTTGAGTATTGCTATGGGTAAGCATTGGCCTATTCATCAGCTTGATGTGAAGAATGCATTTCTATATGAGGATCTAAAAGAAACCGCTTATATGCACCAACCGCCTGATTTTGTCCATCTTGCAGCCCCACACTATGTATGTTGTCTTCGTAAGTCACTTTATGGCTTCAAACAGGCCCCTAGAGTGTGGTATGATCGATTTGCACAGTACATCATGCAGATTGGGTTTGTATGCAGCAAAAGTGATAATTCTCTATTTATTTTTCATAGAGGTAGTAACATTGCCTATTTGTTGTTATATGTGGATGATATTGTTCTTACTGCCTCTTCCGAATTTGCTATGACTGACTTGGGAAATTGAGTTATTTTTTGGGAATCTCAGTGACTATATCAGCAAATACTATGTTTCTTTGCCATCGTAAGTATGCAGGGGATATTATGTATAAGGCTAAGATGGCGAATTGCAAGATCATGTCCACTCCGGTTGACTTTAAATCAAAACTTAGTGCAGTTAATGGTGATCCAGTGTCCGATCCCATGCTTTATAGGAGTCTCGCAGGTGCACTTTAGTATCTTACTTTCACCAGGCCTGATATTGCTTATGATGTTCAGCATGTATGCTTATTTATGCATGCCCCTAGGGAGCCTCATTTTACTACTATTAAACGTATCATTTGATATGTTAAGGGCACACTTGATTATGGATTACATCTATACCTCTCAGCACTGACCAGGTTGTTATCATATACGGATGCTGATTGGGTTGGATATCCGGACACGCGACGCTCCACCTTCGGCCCTGTGTGTTCTAGGGGATAATCTAATTTTTTGGTCTGCCAAAAGGCAATCCACCTTATCCCGTTCGAGTGCAGAAGCAGAGTATAGAGGTGTTGAAAATATTGTTGCTGAGATCTGTTGGCTCCGAAACCTTCTTTTGGAGCTTCAGTGTCCCTTGCGTCAGGCTTCTTTGGTTTACTGTGATAATATTTCCGCCATATATTTATCTCATAATTCGGTTCAGCATCAGCGAACCAAGCATATTGAGATGGATATACACTTTGTTTGTGAGAAGGTTGCTCTCGGTAATGTTAAGGTGTTGCATGTACCCTCTTCATATTAGTATGCGAATATCTTCACGAAAGGTCTTCCTAGACAATTATTCCTCGACTTCAGATCCAGCCTTAGCATCCGGCCTCCTCCCGCTCCGACTAAGGGGGTGTATTAACGTGTATACCAAAATTATAATCCATATATTTTGTAATATTTAATGTTGTATAATTATGGTAGATTTAGGATCTCTATTGTATTAGGATTCGTCATTGTACACTATATATATATATATATGTTGTATTAATGAGAAAGTCTCTCAAGGGAGATTAATGCAATCTAACAAAATTGAAAGAAATAATCCCTTGATTATTTTCATTGATTGAAAGACTATTTATACAAGTTACATATTTCCATAATAACAGAATCATATTCCTATTCTACACCTAAAACCTTATTCTACTTGGATACTAACTATACATTTATGGTAATACAATTATTATGGTAAGTGTACAATACTAATTACATTACAACATTACCTAAATTAGGATACTAAATATTTACCTAAACTACACGGTACAAAGGGTTGAAATTCGAGAATCAAATACATATATATTGTGTGTATATTGTGTATATTTAACTGACCCCCGCAGTCATAGTGGGCGGTCTACGAACGCTGATATTGTCCCTAAAATCTTCAAAAAGGACCGAATGAAGACCCTTTGTAAAGATGTCGGCAATTTGATATCTTGACGGGACATGGAAGACGCGTACCTGACCACGAGCAACCTTTTCGCGAACAAAGTGAATGTCCATCTCTATATGCTTAGTGCGTTGGTGCTAATATTATCACAATAAACCAAGGTTGCTTTCTGAATGGGACAATGAAGCTCCAAAAGCAAATTACGTAACCAACATGATTCCGATACCATATTAGCTACCCCTCGATACTCGGGCTCGGCACTGGATCGGGACAATGTTGACTAACGTTTTGCCAACCATGAGACTAGGTTATTACCAAGAAACATACAATAGCCAGACTTAGACCATCTGGTGTCCGGACAGCCACCCCAATCAGCATCTGTATACGAGACAAGTGTGGATGTCGAAGAGGGATATAAATGCAAACCATAGTCCAGTGTATCCTGAATATACCGAATGATGCGTTTGAGTGCATTCATGTGCTCAACTCTGGGATCATGCATAAACAAACACACCTGCTGGACAGCATACGTAATATTTGGCCTCATGAATGTAAGATACTGAAGGGCCCCTGCAAGACTGCGATAGCAGGTCAGATCCTCGTATGGTACACCGGCCGCGACACTCATCTTGGGATTAGTATCAACTGGAGTGGTTTGTGGGGCTACCGCCGCCTTCTTAGCCAAACCGACTTCTTCCAACGTGAGCATGGAACTGGCCTAGTAAAATGGTGGGAGAGGATTACTTTGATGAAGCAGTGTCCCAACTCCATTATAGGCCTCGGATAGGCCTGCAACTATCTGGGAAAAAAAGACGATCATTGGTAACGGGCGCACCAACATTTCAGAGTTGATCCTCTAATTCCTTTAGCCTTTTACAATAGGCTGAGACATTCGGAAAATCTTCTATGTTGACGTGGGAAAATTCCTGCTCAAGCATGACAGCATGGGTATTTTCGTTATCTTGGAATATATCACACACCCTATTCCAAGTTTCCATCGCCGTAGCGTCAAGTTTAATAATTGTTTGCAAGAGGTCTATAGAGATAGTGGAATAAATCCACTGGAGAACGGTAGCATCAAGGGTTGTCCATAACGTAGGATCATCCTTGGGGGTAGGCACATTCTCCTTGACAGTGACTGATGTGATGATGTGATGGAGGACTTGATGCGAGCATGCGTGAACTTCGAATAATTCTGCCCACGTCGCGTATTAGACGTTTTCCATCTCAAGAACAATAGGGATGTGGTTCTTGATGTTGGATACTGTAAAGGCAGGATGAAACAAGTTCTTTAATGTAGACATAACGAAAGAACAATAGGTGAATTAGGGAGTTGGAAGAAAATTTGGGAAGAGAGGAAGAAATTGCACGGAAACCGAGGATGAATCACAGAATTCGAGACGGAAGAAAAGGGTAGTCGTAGTGTTTTTGTGAGAAGGTATTTTATCCCTAGACTTATGATAACATGAAAGAAATAATCCCTTGATTATTCTCATTAATGAAGAGGTATTTACAATCCCTAGTTATGAAAAATCCTATTCCTACTATAACAATAAATGAAAAGTCATATTCCTATTATAACAATAAAGCATAATTACACTTGTACAAGAATTCTTCAACTATGGTAAGTTTACAACTAAAACTTGAACTCGGATACACGTGTATACTCCTTCTGTGAGCAACATTTTAAATGAATTCTACAACCCAAGTAAAAGAATGTTAGAATCTTGCAAAATGCAAAGATGGTCAAATATATCATCAAATGTACAACAACAACAATGTTTATTCAAAAATCAGAATCACACTCTCTCTATCACCAATGCCTTGGTTAATGTGGTACAATTATATATGGAGTACTTCTTAGCTTTAGTAATTTTTTGTAAGACGGTATGAAATTATCCGTAAATTCAAATTTTCTTTTTAGATGAATCTTAGAAGCAAAAAGACTTCATTAAGGAGTTATAGTTTTCAATATATATATATATAACTCTAGGGTACACTATTACAGGTTAACAACCCTGACGGATGCTACCTTAACCTTAACTCAAGACAGACCCAAAAATGCCCTAACACAACCATAACTTAGCGGGCTTGAACAGGGCCATCAGTCCGAGCTTCAGATATTCTGACTGGATCATTCTCTACCAAACCTCAATATTTCGTCACATGATTTTTTGCTAATTAAAGCATTAGTACCATGATTCTCAATAGTCTAGTGCAACATAGTTCAACACAAGGTTTTTAGCGTTTCATTTAGGCTAAATATGAATATAGAATTAAAATTAAAATTAAACAAAATTTAAAATTACCTAAGATGCTGAGGTTGTGCTCAAAGCAGGAGGATGTACATCAAACTTTAAGCTTTTATAAAGAGAGTTTTTACAAATGGAGAGAGTAGTTGGCGAAAGTCTACCTCTAACTTAGAATGAAAGATCCTTTTATAGATCAGTTCTAGAAAAACAAAATAAACGATCAAGGCGTGGCCGACATTCGGGTCCACTACATGTGATCGGAAAAGAAAAGATAAAAAGTGGCCAAAATAGATAGGGGCCAAATAGTACAATAATGTGCACTAATAATACATTTACTTTATTAAAGTAGATTCCTCTTGTCCGGTTTATTTATGATGGGTCCGGCTGCTTTGCCCTATCAAACTTTTTCTTTTCCCTTGGTTTTATCGGAAGTGGAGGATTCCTCAATTTTTTTCTGAAACTTCTTGAGATATTCCTCAATGTCCAAGTCAGTATCATATGGATCTTGAGAATCTTGAATATGATTTTCCTCCTCCATATGGATTGATGTCATAGATGTATCTGAAGGAAATTCTTCATCTAGATTTTTTATTAAATCTTTCTTTACTTCAGCCATATAAGAGGCTATGATATCTGCTCTTGAGACTACTCCCTTTTTAAGTTGTAGTTTCCTGGTAATATGTTTGAATAGACTATTATTCTCTGACTGCTGTTCCTTCTGCTTTAATTCTTTATAATTTGAAGTGGTAGTAGTCATCAAGTCTATAAGTTCTTGTCCATGTAAAACATCATCTTTGGTCTTCTATAGTAATTTTTTCTAAAACCTTGTATAAAAGATTCTTTGAAGACAAGGAATATGTTGTTGGGTATAACTCACTTATACCGACCATCTCATGATCCATGGGATGGAGAACTCAACAAAGAAATTCATATTATCCACTCCTCTTATTATTGTATTATTTTTTCCCAATACAAAGAAATACATCAATCCATTCAGTATATAGACTTTTGAATGGTTGTGGTAATATATTTACAGATTGATCATAATTAATCCACCATTTCTAGAACCAATTAGGGATGTTTTTCTTATAAACATTTGAACAAATTTTTATAAACCATGAATGTTTCTTATTAAAATTTTCATAGAGAAATTTTTTATGAAAACTATCCACATAATCCCAATAATTATATTTTACCTGGACTTTCTGTTCATGGTGGAAATATTCTCTTTCTTTCATGGTACTGAATCCCCAATCTTCTGGGGTGAATACCTTCTTAATTATGATCTTAGAAAAGTTATAAGCTTTCCTGGTATTCATCGGATAATAGTGCTGAATGTTAGTTGATCCAGTGGTTGAGAGTATGGTCTCATAATGCATTCTGGATTTATAAGTAAGAATGGGATATGAGCCAGTTTCCAGATATCGTTTCATTAATTTCCATGGTTCTTCCTTTCATTGAAGGTCTTTATAATCCAGAAGAAGTATTACTTCTTTGTCCTCATGTTGCTCATAGGCATCATTTCCCCATTGATCATCATTTATAACTTCTGAATAAGAAGGTGGTGTATTATTATCCTTCTCCTTGGATTTTATGAAATCCATAAACTATAGATATAAAGGACTTTCTTTGTCAATGTTAGAAGGTCCTGCAATATTTTCAGCTATAAGCTTCTTGTTTCCTATTTGGACTAGGGTATTACCACATCCAATTCCACGACCTCTTCCTCCCCTTCCTCTATAACGATTGGGGTCGCCTTGCCATGTAGGCCTCATCCTTCTGTAAATAAACATAATAATAGAGTTATGTACTCAAATATTCTCTTGTCAGAAAATCAGGAAGACTATTATCTGTCCCTTTCTTGTGTTGGATTTCAAAATCAAATGGTGCCACTAAAGCTTGCCACCTAGCAAACATCTGTTTAGAAATATCATGCTTACAATCTTTATTAAACATATATTTGGCCGATTTGCGATCAGTTTTTATTAAAACTTTTGGTTATATAAACCACCTTGGAATTTAAGAACACTTTTGACAATGACGAGTATTTCTTTTGCCACTATGGAATAATTCTTCTGACTACTATTCCATTTGCCAGAATAGAATTTTACAAGATACTCCTATTTATCAACTAGAGAGTATTGCTTCAGAACGCCTCCGTAACCAATTTCTGAAGCGTCTGTTTCTATAATTTTCTTCCATGTATGATTGGCTAAAGTGATACATAGAAGGTTATAAACCTTTCCTTTAATTCTCTTGACATCCTGAGTATGATCGTATGTCCATGGTTTGGGAATCTTTTTTAGTCTATCATATAAAATAGTTGTATCTTTGGTCAAATTCTTTATAAAAGGAGATATATAATTTAAACTTCCTAAAACCCTTTGTAGTTGAGTTCTATCAGTAATGATATCTCGAAATTTGGATGCAAATTCAATACTTCTATTGATGGGGATGATTTTTCCATTTCAATGTTAAGACCTAGAAATCTAACTCTAGTTTAAGATGCTTAAAATGATTTTCTAAATTTTCAGAAAATACTAGAATATCATCTATGTATACAATAGTAAAATTACTATAGGGCATGAAAATATCATTCATGATTTTTTTGAAATTCGGAGGAAGCATTTTTCAATCCAAACGGCACTACATTCCATTCGAATTGCCCCATTGGAACATTAAAAGCATACTTATATTTATCCGCTTCAGAAATTTGAATATGGCAATAACTAGATTTTAAATCAAATTTCGAAAATATGATAGCATTATGAAGTCTATCTAATAAATCCTGTTTATGGGGAATAGGGCTTCTAATCCATTTTAGAACCTTGTTAAGGGATTTATAATTTATGACAAGTCTGGGTACTCCCCTTTCTTGCTCATCATGTTTATTAACATAAAAAGAAGTGCAGGACCATGGTGACTTTGAATGTATTATTAAACTTTTTGCAAAAGAGTAGAAACTTCAGCTTTGCATAATTCCAAGTATTCGAATTCATTTGGCATGACAGGGATTTACTAGGAATATCCTTTTCATTGAAAATCTCTTCATATGGAAGAGTAACAATATGTTTTATCTATTGCAGAAAGCATTTGGGTGGTCATTATATATTTGTAATGAAAAGTGAGTTTTTATAAAATCAATCTTTTGCTGTAATTTTATTTTTTGCAAAAGTTATTCTATATTAAGAATATAAATTTTTTATTTAAGAAAGTTGATCTCTTGATGTTTATATTTCAACCGGTCTTTTATTTGGTTTAAGACTCTAGAAAATGGCTCAAATATAAATTGGAATACCACTTGTCTTTTATCAAAAGTTCTGATGATGCCATTTGCATAAATTCTTGAGATAGAAAATATTTTATTAATAAATGGGGTGCCTAATATAATTTGACTTGAAATATCTTTTACCATGATAAAACTATCTGGTATGCATACCTTGTTTTGACAAATATAAGCTTTTGGTAATTTAAAAATTATTTGTAGTTTCTGTCCGTTAGCAGATCTTACACTATGAGTAGTTTTATGAAAATATTTAGAAGATATAATTCCTTCCTGTATGCAATTTATATCCTCCCCACTATCAATAAGATTTGTAAATTCTTTCTTAAAGTTGTAATCTATTAAAAGGGTAATTTTCACATAAAAGTTTTGACAAGTAATTACCTCAAGGGCTTGTAAAAATCTCATGTATCACCTATTTCTGTATTTGTAGTGTTGATATCCTCCCAGTTGAGATTATCAACATCCTCTATGATAGGTTATTTATCTTTCCCTTCGAGACTAGAACTTATGTAATCTCTTAAAGTATTACCTCTTTTTAATTCTACAATTTCTGTTTTCGAGATTATCAATCTATTTTTCTAAATCCCTGGTAGTACTAGGAATTGCCACCCCCTTATTATGATGCATTATCTTCTTCAGTTCTGACATGGTATGTGCACCTGATTTTTCCAAAAAAAAATTCCCTCGTGAAGTTTCTGCTTTTTCCGGAATTTGATCTATGATTTTAGATCTCATTTCTGGATCTTTTATAACCTTTAAAAGTTCAACGAGGTGCTTACCTTCAAGGACATTAATATTCATATCCTTAAGTTGGGAGAAGATGTTATAGAACTCATCATCCTGTTTGTTTATATTACTAGAACAGAGTTTTCCTAATTGGCATGTCGTACATTCCTCTTATGATTCTGAGGACATATAATCTTCATTATTCAGTTGGAGAATATCATCCTCCGAAGAATCCGTTGTATTATCCGTCTTTAAGCCTGAATCTTCAAGTTCGGAATTTAGCAATAATTTGTATAATGATTCTTTAATATCATCGTCTATGTTAAGGGCCTTGATTTTTCCTTAACCTTACAATCCTCATAATAATGGCCCGTTTTTCCACACTTCCAACTGGCTTTTGGATTCTTAGACTTTATAAAGTTTTTCTGAGTCTTAAACTCCTTTTTCCTTCGGATCTCTTTTCCATGCGTTTTTCCTTCCATTCCTGGAAATTCTTCTTATTATGCTTCTTACGTATGTGAGACGATTCTTTTGCTTTAGGCGTGTCCATCCAAAACTGGGTGAAAAATTCACCAAGTTGTTGTCTTTCATTGAGACCTTGCTTGCTGATTTGTTGGTTCAGCTTAATCTCATTACATAAGGCTAAACCTTTTTGGATGCAAGTTCCTATAAGTTTGCCATAGATATAATTATCATAATTGATATGTATTCCCCCTTGTCTAAGGTTCTTTCTAACTCTTTCAGCAAAGAGGCAGGGTAATCCATCTATAAATTTGGATTTTCAATGAGAGTTATTACATTCTGGCAGTTCCATAGCCCTGCTAAGAAAGACATCCTTATACCACCTAAAAGAGGTTAAGATTTTACATCTAAGGTTTTAGAGCATAGTCCTTATATTTTCATTGTCATCTGACCATCGACCAGTAAAATGTTCTATGATATTTAAACAAAGTGTATAGACAGCATATTCTTGTGGTTCTGAACCTGGTTCGGTTTTTACCGCAACCAATATAGTACTTCTTTGCTCTTGGGTTAAATAATTATCCCACTAGCCTTTTAATTGGCCAGTAAATGTTGAGATTATCATCTCTGCAATAGACTTATCATTATTCTTATTAGCCTTGCATATAGTGTAGTACATAAGCATCCTATGTATAGTATTATAGCACTGTCTCTCGGTATAACCATCTATATCCCATTCATAAATGCATGTCCCACTGTAACTATTGTTATCAAAAATATCTTATTCCTCAAACCGTACGTCCTGAGGGGTGGGTCTAGGATAATAGTACCTTGTTTGAACATGTTTTCTAGCAAATCTACTTGAGTAATTGGCCAGTCTATTGACCTCATCTGAAACCTTTTGTCTGTAATCATCTGCAGACATGTCGAAATCATAATCATCCCCTTTTTCTTCTGTTAAAGGACTGATTTTTAATCCCTTAAACTTCTCATCAAGCAATTGTTCAAGTTTTGTATAACCTCTTAACTTGAATTCTTTGATTTCAGGGGGAGGCTGCACACTAGGAGTGGCTATAGTCGTATGAGGAGCAGTAGAAGGGTGCAATTTTCTGATTTCAGAAGTCAATTTTTCTACTCTATCATGTAAAAGAACAATTTGTTCACTTAATATATTCAGATAAACATTTGTATAATTATTATGTTTTAGCATAATATTAATATGCGATGTTGTAACTAAAGTAGTATCATTTTAATTTTTTTTTTAAAAAGCCGTAAAAGTAAGCACCTTATTATCTTTTTCAATTTGGAAAAGGTTGTTGGGGAGGTAAAATTGTATTAATTATTTTTCCGTTAGAAAGTTTATATTCTCTTTCTAAAACAGAAATATAATCTGCTACGTATTTGGTCATAAACCAATGGACAAAAGATATAATCTTATTGGCTTCATAAAGATCTTTATAAAATTCTTCTTTGAGAAATGTTCTTTCTTTTTTATCAAAAGTTTCAAAAACCCATTTTTTAAAATGGTTCCCGTCTGTTTTAAAGAAATCATCACTGATCTTTTTTCTTGCGGGTGATCCCTAGCTAAAATCATTTTTTGATTTTGATCCATTAAACAGATGGATAATTCATATCTGACTCGGTTATATCCGGTCTTCTTTAACAACATTGGCGATACTATCTTTACCAATTATGATCTTATCAGCTCTGTTATCATTAATATCAACTTTCCTAATTTGAGAAGCGGAGGCTTTTGAAGGAGATCTCACCAAATAATCAGTTGGATCAATATAAGAACGGGAAGTAGATCTATAAGATCTAGAGCGAAGACTATGTAGCTCAATTTTGTCAGTCAAGTAGTTTGCTTCAGAAAACTTTAACTTAACGGTACCATCTGGTGTTTGCTCAATATGAGTAATATCAGTATTAAAATCATTTTGAGGTGCAATTGCCCCCTCAATTACCCATTCAGTGGGGAAATCAATTTATTCCCACTTTATAGGTCTTCTAGTTGTTATTTTGGATTTACCAAAATTCGTTTCTATTAATATCGTTTCATTTTTTAAATCCATCAATTTGCACATAGGATTATGTGTGTATAACAACTTGAAATAAATTATGTATCAAATACATACAACTTCTGTACCAGGCATATAATCATAACCATGTAATTTTATGCTAAGTATTAAAGCATTCAGAGAATTCTCATCTTGCAAGAATACCTGCAAGTTAGGATATGCATTAAAATAAACAGGACCATAGGCCAAACTGGTTTGCATTGTTCCTATAAAGAACTTTTTCTAGTTACAGTTTCTACCATCTCTTAAAGCTGCTATAAAGCTCTCTGGTAAGCCTCTTAAAGTAAGTGGCTTAAATGCAACTTGAACTAACCCAATATGCATAAAACGATGGATTTCCTTATAAGGAGCAAGATCTACTTAATAAGTGGACTATTCAGAAGATCAAATCCAGATTAATATATCAAATGGTCACTTTTGAAAAATTAGGCCTAATATGTGTTTGTGTGCATGTGAGAAGACTAGACACAAGAACAATAGATCATTCCTAGCCTAAATTTACATGAGTGATACATGTGCTCAAAGATGACTACAACTTTATGAGTTCAGAATTCTATGGTAGCTAGCTAGCGACCTCAAAGTGCTAATTATTGGATTAAAAATTTAATATTGTACACATTTTATGAATTTTCTTAACACGTATAGAGTTTTGACGAAAGTTATTGAGTCGGCCGAACCCATATTTACATTGTAGATCTGTCCCAACATGTGTTGGTCGGACCTCGGAGATAATAGATCGCGGAATAGTAAAAAAAGACGGACAAGCTAACTCGGACTCCATAATTATTAAAATAAAGAAACTAAAAAGATATAATATTTGTGAGAGAGAGGGGAGAGAGGGTAGAGAGAGAGTACATGTAAGTTAACCACTGCAGCATAGGTTGACTCCAACACTTTCGCCCTCTGGTCACCATTGCTAAAAGAAAGAAAATGGATTATGATGTTTCTATATATTGACAAAATACAAGCTTATAGTTCAATATTTTATATAGGCTTAGAGTTATTTGGAACTTACTCAAGTAAAAAGTAGGCACCATCTGAGAGGCATTTTATTACTCTGGTTGTGCTGGGTAATAGAGCTCTAAAACGATCACAATTAATCATAGTGTCCAGTCCCCAGCTGAACAGTCTCCGAAAATAGCCTGCAATAATTACACTATTAATATAATTTAATTTACTGTAACATGTTATCCTAAATTATTTTCCAGATTATAAATTAAGTCGTGTTCATTTTATAAAGTTAGTTGCATAATCTAATAGTAGTATAAATATTATACACTATTAATGCACGAAACTTATACTTCTTTCTTTATTGTAATTTAGTTTATTAAATGATAAATTCTACTAATTGGCCATACATTTTTTGCGTTCTTCATTCCTTTTGCTAGTAGTTCCTCCATAATTGCTTAAAAAATCTTTGCACCTCTATAATGTTGATTGGTAGCCTGAAATATAAATTTGACATGCATATTAATGTTATTTCACTAGTACAAGTTTTAAATATTAAATAGAACATAATTAAAGTGTACATTTGATAATAGAAATGTGGAACTAATTGAGATTGATTCTCAATGACATACTTTATCGACTGCTTCAACGTCTCCTGTGTATGAAAATCCATCACAATATCTGGTCATAATTCTGTGCCAATTGTAGAAGTCTGATAAAAATATATGGAGTAAATATCAATAGTCTAAGATGGTTATCCAATTAATAAGTATCCGCGTACTCTTAAATATAATCACTATTAAAAAGGTAAGACTTAGTGACAAACAAAATTTGTAGCTAAACAGCAAAATGCATTACTAATTCTATTCAACGATGAATTAGTGATAGATTATTATAAAAGTATGTTAGCCAAGGACAAATTAGCAATTAAGTGTTGAAATATGTAAAGCATCAACGGAAATAGTAAAATAACTATTACAGTGATCGAAAGGATAAACAATAATGAGGACAACAACAAGTTGTCAATATCTTGATCTTGAATGAAACTTCAAATATAGAACTTGTATTCAGAAATACAAGAACATGAACTGCTACACTTGTGGCTTGTAGATCCGCTGAGAATACGAACGGTTAGTCCTTCGTCTGTTAAGTTAACACCTGAAACACTTAGCAACCAATTAGATAACCACAACACCACCGACTGAGTCGAGAGATGGCTCTCTGTCTTTAAGATAAGATTGTCCCCGTATATAGGCTTTACGGAAGTGTGGACAATAGTCTCCCAAGATGAAACAACAAACTATCAAGTGTGCAAAGCCTACACAAATGATCTCAGCGAAGAACACGAATAATGAAGATTGCTAAGAGAAGGATTGTATTAGGAAAATCTGATCTCTTTGTGGTGTTGTGAACTTGTTTTTATGTTCATATGTGCATATATGTTCTCTATATTTTTCTATAGAATTGAGCCAAGGCCTCAATTTATAGGTGTGCAAGATGGCCTTTCAAATGCCCCATAATGGCAATCAATTGCCATGTAATGGATGACATTTAACCCCCAAGTAATGCTACAACATAATGGTCCAAGTAATGGCCATTATTGGGTGGATTCAATGCCTTTGAAACCACCTCAACAGCCAAACCTTTGGGATTCCGTCGAGCAAACACTGTCTGGGAAGCGCCGCGGCGCTGCAGCATTTAGCGTCGCGGCTCCAGAAGCCAAACAACCAATTACCGTCGCGGCTCAGCTAGGAGGCGTTGTGGCCCTAATTAGCCAGAAGGCCCACTGCCGACCAAGTGCCGCGACCCTAATTCAGCATTCTTTGACACTAAGAGGAGATAAGCACTACTGTTATTTGCAGATCCAATGGATATGCAATCTACAGTCTTAGGTTCAACTTGACCTATTTCGGTATTCCAACCTCTACCAAGCCATCCCATATCACAACATTTGTATGTGAGATCCTTTCCATGTTTCACACGGAGAGTTATCCTTATCCTTATTCGTAGTTCTGTTGAGAATCGCATTAGCGGTAAGGATCGCCTTGCCCCACATAATTTGGGCGTACGGCTTTGCGCTTGGCTAACATCGTAAGACTGAGGTGAGTAATGAGCAGTCGTTTGATGAACGATGCTTCACATTCTCCCCCTCTATTACTACGAATTCCTCAATCCGTAGGCTTAGTTGATTTTCAACTTCTGCTTTGTAACGCTTATCCGCTTCAACAACTTCATCTTTGCTTTTTAACAAACAAAGGATGCAATACGTTGGACCATCATCAATGAAGGTCACAAAGTACTTGTCTCCCCCTCTATTTTGTATAAACTTCAAATCACCCATAAAGGTGTGACTAAGTTCTAGAGGAGCGGTGCTTCTTTCGCTTTTCCTTTGACGGAATGGAAATGTGATTTTGCCTCTTCGCCTACCTCACATTTATTTTTTAGGGTTTATGTCGACAGAAGGCAACAATCTCAATTTAGTTAGCTTTTGAATGACTTTCTACTTGACGTGTCTTAATATATGATGGCATAGATGCACGGATTACAAATATATCATTCATTTAGATACTGACATTCTGTACCATTCTTAGTTATTCCAGGCTTGATGGACTAGTCTCAAACCAGCTTGACCAACAACGTCCCTTAAACCAAGTTTGGAACATGTATCACTTCATTTTAGAGTGATCCCATTCCCTGAAGTCCTATTGAGGACAACCTCTCCAACCCCTTCTACTTTAGAGGTGGCATTGTTTCACATGAACAACCTCTTGTCCGTGGTTAGGGCGTAACCGGATCATATGTGATCTAGATACTCTGGCCCACTCCAGTTGTTTTGGGTGTGTCCAATTACTTTTCTGCCTTTCTTTTGGCTTTTCAGATCATTTAAGATCTGGAAACTCTGGCCCACCTCACTAGGTGTCCATTACTTTTCTGTCAAATGAATTTTGGCCCCACTCCAGTCGCCCGTAGGCTTTGTACAACTGAGTGTCCATTATCATCCTATCAAATGAAGGATCTTCTGTCAGATAGTGTGACAGGTTCAACGTCTTAAGATAAGCCATTATATTTTAGTCTTCTTCCCTTGTGATTGGTGCCTAGGGAAATCCTTGTCATTTACTTAAGAGTGGTAACAATTTTCGCATAGTCATTGGATCTCTCTCCTTCGTATGTGCGAACATACTTTACACACTTTTAATAATTACAACCAAAAGAACGGATCTTTTAAGTTTTGTTTACAATAGTCCAATCTTTAACCGGGAAGGAAGGAGATTCAATATTTGATTTTAGAGTGTAGGGAAAATATAAGTTTTTAATGAAAACACTTTCATATTCCCAGCCTTGCTTTACACACTTTTATTCAGATATTAACTAAACTTATTATTGATAAGGAATGATTAACTTAGACCTTTTGGATTCTGGCCACTTCAGTTAGACTGAGTGTCTATATCCTCCTTACCATAATTTGGATCCTTTGTATGGGATAGATATAAGCCTTTTGCTATATGATAGAACATTATCTTCAGCCTTCTCCTCTTGTTCCAGTTTACATCCTCAGCCTTTCGTGGGCGCTTGTTTCCACCACCCTCGGGAGCGGTGACACCAACTCGTCCTTGATCTTTAGCCGTACTAGCATGACTATCAGCAGTATCTTGAAGTTCAGCATCAGATCCAGAGATTCCACCTTTGATGAAAACAGACTTGTAACTGTCGTCAAAGAGAAAACCATAACTAGGACCAATCTTGAAAGCATGGTTCTCAAGAAGAAAATCACATCCAGATTTGGTCACACACTTGTCGACCAACATCTTTCGAATCACTAATACAAATCTTGTCTTAAAATTGTTGGAATATGTAAAGCATCAACGGGAATAGTAAATAACTATTACAGTGATCGAAAGGATAAACAACAATGAGGACAACAACAAGTTGTCAATATCTTGATCTTGAATGAAACTTCTAATATAGAACTTGTATTCGGAAATACAAGAACATGAACTGCTACACTTTTGACTTGTAGATCCGCTGAGAATACGAACGGTTAGTCCTTTTTCTGTTAAGTTAATACTTGAAACACTTAGCAACCAATTAGATACCCACAACACCACCGGCTGAGTCGAGAGATGGCTCACTGTCTTTAAGACAAGATTGCCCCCGTATATAGGCTTTACGGAAGTGTGGACAATAGTCTCCCAAGATGAAACAACAAACTATCAAGTGTGCAAAGCCTACACAAATGATCTCAGCGAAGAACACGAATAATGAAGATTGCTAAGGGAAGGATTGATATCAGGAAAATCTAATCTCTTTGTGGTGTTGTGAACTTGTTTTTCTGTTCATATGTGCATATATGTTCTCAATATTTTTCTATAGAATTGAGCCAAGGCCTCAATTTATATGTGTGCAAGATGGCCTTTCAAATGCCCCATAATGGCAATCAATTGCTATGTAATGGATGATATTTAACCCCCAAGTAATGCTACAACATAATGGTCCAAGTTATGGCCATTATTGGGTGAATTCAATGCCTTTGAAACCACCTCAACAGCCAAACCTTTGGGATTCCATCGAGCAAACACTGCCTGGGAAGCGCCGCGACGCTGCAGCATTTAGCGCCGCGGCTCAGATAGGAGGCGCCACGACCTTAATTAGCCAGAAGGCCCACTGCCGACCAAGCGCCGTGGCCCTTCTCGGCTCCGCGGCCCTTTTCGACCCGTTCCATCTTACACCTCGCACAATCATTCATTCATTTACCAACGTGGAACACTTGTTATTCATCCAATAACCATCCATCATGCTATGTCTCAAACATTTCACTTACGTACCAATATCTCTTTCATTAACGAAATTTACGATACTTGGCACTAAGATTGCACGTGTGTGGAAATGATATTTTCGACGTGCGGGGCCCAATTGTTTGAGTCATAAATAATAGAATAAACTTAATTCCACATTAGTAAATTTCCAACATTAAGTACCTAGCTAATTCCAATATTTTTATAGTGAACATACCTGGATTAAAGGTCTTGTTGTTGCTTAGCAAGCGACTAAAATTACGGGTGTTGGGCATATGGTCAGAGGAGCCATTGCTGCAGCTAAGACGTTGTCCACAACCTTCCACATTTCTACACCATCCTCCCCCCTAATTAATCACGTACAAGCCTAATAATTAGCACTAGTATATATTGCACTAAACTTTATATATAGACTAAGCTATTACATGAATTTGAAATAGGAATTAAGGTTGTTGTTACAAATATGGGCGTGAAATTTAGCCCATAAGGATAATACCCCGCTCAAGTTTACGCCTTGCTATATATAGTCATGAGTCTATTTATAGTCGCGATTGCTATCATAGACAACAAAGTTAAAACTTCCAAGAAAAGACTTCAAATTGGGAGGCGATCCTTCCGGTGAACTGATCGTACCCCAAACCGATACAAGTGAATAAATAGAGCATACTAGGGCGCTTGAGAGAACCATGTCAAAGGAACTCGGTAAAATAACACCGTAATTCCGAAGGCATAGATTGGCCACGACATATGATCATGGTACGTCATGAATTGGGCACACAACAAGTTACCCCATTTATGGATTTTGACGGATTTAGGCTTTAGGTATGTAAGTCTAAATTGATTTATAAAAAGAACTTGTCACAACATTGAAAAAGGAAAAAGACATAGATTGCACTCTGAACTATACCAAAAAAATCGAGTTCACACTCCAACTAATCGGGTGACCAATTACCCCTTGCACAATGAAAAAGTGAATTTATTTACCATTTGATACACATATAACAACTTGCACAAGGGGAGGTGTTACAACACTCACTCGTCGTGTCAGCGTCACGTTAGTGCCACGCCAGAAATGTTCTAAATTTTATTTTTATTTTCTTTTTCTTTTCTTTTCTTTATTCATTGATTTTTCTTTTATTAATTATATTTTACACTAACTAATTCTTAATTAACCATTAAAATTTTCAATAATTATGTTCTTCATCACCAAACCACCCCACCGACCCATCTCTTATCCCATCGAAAACACCAAATCTGCCACCACATGAGCCAACATTACCATCAGAAATTTAATTTCAAAACTCACCACCGACCACCTTCTCCACCGTTGTTGTGAGATCTTCTGGACGACAAATCAGTTTTTTAAACACCGGTACCTTTGTAATTAAGGAAGAGTTTGGGTGAAAGTGAGAGCTTGAGAAAGATAAAAAAATTGAAAGAAATGATTGAGATAATTTTGCTGGAAGAGGGGAAAAGATAGAAAAGAAAGGCGAGCAAAATTGAAGAAGAAAGGTGGAGGGGAGTGCAATAACTTTTTTAGCGGAACTGGTTATGATGAAGAGAAGTGAAGGAGAAGAAAGGGGTAGGAGGGGAGGCGTGAAGATGGAGAAGAAAGGCGGGGGTGGGGGTAGTGAAAGTCATTTTTTAATTTTACAAAATCAGTTTTTATTTTGATTTTGACTCCACTCGCCCCTTTTCTCATTTTTATTTATTTTGGTGTCACATCACTTCTCAATGAGGCAATAAATACATTTTTTTAATTATATAGAATAGTAATAGGTCGCCTCATTTGAAATGTGAATTCGACTTTTCGAATATACTTCAAGAAGCAATCTATGCCTTATAAATTTTTTTGTATGTTAGATATAGTCATAAAGTTTTTTTTTTAATTAAATTTATTTGGCGAATAAACAAATTAAAAGAAAATAAACAAAAGAATGAAAAAGTTAATTTCGGTTCAGTTGGGTGATTCAAGACCTGATTCGACTTAAAATTGACCTGTGTATCTTAATCAAAGTAATTTTCAGACAAATTATGGCCCAACTTATTTCTTGATTCGATCTGTTTTGATCGCTCTAAATTTAACTCAACCTTTGTTCGACATCTCTAATCGCAAATAATAAATGAGAAATAACATGCACGAAAATAAAAGTGTGGACAAATATGGCTCACCTCAAGCCAAACTACCCAATAATTGACTCCATTTCCAAACCCTTTGTCATAGTGGTATGCTGCTGGACTTCCGTCCAAACAAACTGTAATTTTTTTGTCACCACAAAAACAAGTTAGTAAAATTACTCATTAAAGAATTCTTTTATCACTTTGATTTATATTAATAAGTTGATGATTTAACCAGCTCCTTTTGCGACGGCATCTTGAACAAGCGTTTTCTGAACAGTGTTTGGTAAAACTTCTGCTTTTACTTGTATCAATGAACAAATCAATAGGAAAAATGAGACCTTTCTGCAAGAAAAAAAAAGACTAAGAACAAAAAACATAAACAATTAGTATCTATTAGAGGCCAAAAAACCCACATGAAGTTATGTATGAGTAAATTAAATTTCTATGTAGAGATCTAGCTAGAACTAATGCAACTATTATTGCTCTTTGATCAACCCAAAATTATTATTGGCATGTGCCATTGAGCTGACTTAATGGAGTCAACACTTCAATGATTATACAATGTTTTGAGAATTTTAGCATGCCCTTCTCACGCTTAGTATAGTTTAACCAAGTCGTTAGAACAAATTAAACATCTCTCAAAATTGGAAAAATCTTGTATAAAGGCTGTCTCTATATAGCATGTAGGTAGCTTATATACCGTCAAACTATATAAGTTATTCTCTTTAATATTTCACTATAATGGTAAAAAAGATGGAACCAATTCATGTTTTGTTACATATATATTCTATTCCATCCTGTAAACGTGTAAATATAGGAAATAATATATTCCCTACCCATAATTAGAATATTTCCATATATTGTGTAAATATAATTATGGTAAGACTATGATTCCTCTTTTGTATAGGCTTAGGATTCCTATTGTATAAGGGATGAATATTGTACTCTATATATACCTTGATATTAATGAAAGACTCCCCAAGGGAGATTAATATCATCTCACATGGTATCAAGAGCCAAATAAACAAAACCCTAAAAATCTTTCTCTTCCACAGCCGTCGGCTGCCTCTCCTACGTCGCGGCCCTCCCATATTTTCTTCTTGCTTTTCGGGTTTTGTTCTTCCTTTTTTCTTCTCTAAATGGCTATCCCTGATTCTTCCACAATTTCTAACGCCTCTACCTCCACAAATCCCACCACAAAGTCATCACCCCCATTTCATCCCGCCCTTACTGTTTCTAACATTAAGAACCATATTCCCATTATTCTTGATCAAGAAAACAACCAGTATTCTTCCTGGATTGAACTTTTTCACAATCATGCATGTCTCTATAACGTGCTTGACCATATTGATGACACTATTTCGCGCCCTACGGAGGTTGATGATTCTATCTGGCATCGTCTCGATGCCGGCGTCAAACAATGGATATATGGTAGTATCTCTCAGGATTTGCTCCTTACTATCATGAAATCTGACTCCATAGCCCTTGACTTGTGGAATCGTTTGGAGGAAATTTTTCAGGACAACAAGCACACCCGTGCCGTGTATTTGGAAGAACAGTTCAACAAAACACGTCTTGAAAACTTCTCCAATGTCTCTGAGTACTGCAAGCAGCTTAAACTTCTAGCGGATCAACTCTCCAACATCGGCACGCCTGTCACTGACGATAAAATGGTGCTACAAATGATTTCTGGCCTTACTAAGGGCGAATATGATACTTTGGCCACCATAATTCAACAGGCAGATCCGCTACCGAGTTTTAACAAAGCTCGCTCACAATTGTTGCTCGAAGAAACCCGTCGTGCTAAGCAGGATGAGCACGCCCAGCAGGTGTTAGCTGTCGACACACAACCTCAAGATCAGACGCCACCAGACAACTCCCAACGGCGGCGGGGGGCGCGGCGGCAAGGGTGAAAAGGCCGCGGCGTTAGAGGAGGCCGTGGTCGTGGCAAGGGTCGCGGTCAACAGAACCAACATCAGCAGCAACAACAACAGAGATCGCAGAACAACTGGGCCGCGGCTCCTCAGCAGTTCGTCTACAGCGCCGCGGTGGCCCAGTAGATGAGCCGCGGAGCCGGTTCGAGCCGCGCGCCAAGTCCATTTCAGTACCAGCAACCATACAATCCGTATTTTCAAAATATTTGTCATAGTTACTATTTGATCAGTCAAAATATATTTCTTTGATCATATTTTTCTCAAATATCGTGTAAATATTTTGAATTGATAACTATTGTAACTTATAGTACTTTGGATGTAGTTTCTAAATCTATAAATTTTATTTCGAAAAAATTGAAAATTTTATATTTAAATTAACATCATACATTAGTTAGTTTGAACCTCATACTCTGAATCAAAGTCAAAAATTCTGAAACAGAAAGAGTATATATAATGGCATTTTACAATAACAATTAAAAAATATTCTGACAAATAATGCATGAAAGAGGTTCGCATGTATATACCTCATTGTAGAGATCGACCTCTTGTGATGTGTGCGAAGTATGGGTTTCTGATGGAGTCTTAATTATGACAATCCTAAATGTCTTGTCGTTTGAAGAGGTACTGTCTGAGCAAATATATATTTGAAATATACAGAGGTAATGCCAAGAAATGTGGTATAACATTAGTTTATAAAATTCATTCACTCTCATAACATTCATACGCGTATCAGACCCCATTTTCTAAAAAATGTATGGAGAGAAACTCTTTAAAGAATAAAATAAAATTTTCGGAAGGCACTGAAAATTATTTAATCATGCCTCAAGTTCTTGAAATTTGCAATATAGAGGAAAACATTTTTTTTCTTTTTTCTTTACAATATTCTCTTTCCTTTTGAGAAAAATTAAGGGGTCGATTTGGTCCGAAGGATAAGCAAGAATAATGTTTGGTTACTAATTTTGAGATAAGTTATCTCATGAATAAAAATAGTATTGGGATAGCTTATACCTGCCACATGGTGGTATAAGTTATCCCAGGATTATAAAGAAACTTTTTTTTTTAGAAATTGTGCAATGTGTGTTATTTTTAATACACATACCAAACAGTCAATAAAAAATAATTTGAAAAGAACTAATCCCAACATAATTAATGCATAATTTATTTTCGAACCAAACAACCACTAAAAGTACTAGTTTTGAGCAATCGAGTACTAGTACTATGTAGCAGCATTAAAGGAAATGCAGAATTTCTTTTAGAGAGATGCCTAGCTCTGAATAATATTAATTATATTCTAACTTCATTAGTAATGAAATTATGCTTCGTTTTAGTGACATCTTTTCAGAGATTTTAAGCATTAATAAGTTTCCAATGAAAGGTAAAGTATTACTAATTCTTTCGGATGCTTAGCTATTTTAGTTGGACAGTTGGAAGGCAAGGAAATTTTAATTCCTATGTCAGAAGAAAAAAAGGAAATGATAAGGCATTCTCAAAAAGTAATCTAAACATGCAACTTTTTGTCAAAAATATTTTATATACTAATTTTCACAAACTAATTCAACTGAAATATATCTCTACATCCAAATCCAAATTTTAACTTCTTTAATAAATTTTTTTGCCAAATGTATGTTTTTACAGACTATTTTAGTGCTTGACCAATCCTCCCAATAGTAGAAAACAAAAGATTCATACGAGAAATCACAAGTAAATAGATCTCTACTTGATACTTCCTCTAAAAATAAAGGTACATGATATGTTATTGTACTATTATTTACCACTAATTGTAAGTTATTTAAATAGGTAATTAGATTACTCTAATTAAATAGGTATGATATCTGGTAATCATTTTTGGTGAGACTTTGCCCTACGTGGGTCGCTCATCGATAGACACGAATGTTCCGCCCACAAAAAGCCATTTTCAATAACAAAAAGTTCTCTCTAGGAGAGGAGACTACTAATCCCTTCAACTTGTTAATCCCCGTTGGGGGTACTGAAGTTCTTTCCCCCCCCCCCCCTTTTTTTTGTTATATGCGAAGTTTAGGAAAGCAACAAGTATGGATTCTTTAGCACTTGATGATATAATCAATCGGTTGCTTGAAGTTCGTGGTAGACCTGGTAAACAAGTTCAACTTTCCGAGGCAGAAATCAGACAGCTCTGTCTAAAATCCAGAGAAATTTTCTTGCAGCAGCCTAATCTTCTTGAGCTCGACGCACCCATCAAGATCTGCGGTACTAAACCAACTTTTAGATTCCAAGGGCTCTTTTTTTTTTCTTTTTCATTTCAGTTGTTTAGTTGCTTTTTGCAATTTTTAGCCTTAATTCCGTCTGGGTTTCAGTAGAATGGGTGTTCCTTCAAGTGGTTGTTACTGAAATTATTTTGTTGCAGTGAATAAGTACTGATGTGGTCTTCGTTAGGGTTACGTTCATTAGTACTGGTGAACAATTGGTTTTATGATTCGAAGTTGACTTTTCCTAATTCCTGTTTATTTGGTTCGACTGAAAACTTATCCGTGATTAAATTATTCTTCAGTGTTTGATTATTTTCCACCTATATTGGGGGCGGAAGTCCTTTTTCCGGGAAATGTAGGGTAAGGTTACGTACAATAGACAATTGTGGTCTGACACTTCCCAACCCTTCACATAGTAGGAGCTTAGTGCACCGGACTATCCTTTAAATGTCACTAGTGCTACATATCTCTTGCTCATATCTCTAGTGGTAAGAGCGCAACACGTGATGTGTGGGTTTGAGGCGCATATCACGAGTTGGAACCCTGTTACTGTCAAAAGCTTAAATAAGCTTGTTATTTAAGTGGAGAAGGATAGAAGGGTGCACCCATTATCCACGAGTTTCGAACCAAGTGTCATTGGCCCTCAGAGATTTCTCGGTTATCAAAAAGTTATCCTCATATCCTACCCTCCACCTCGTACATCACTTGCTTTGTACTCAACTAAACACGGGAGGGTGATCCATTAGATAATTTTCAAGGTCAAACGATTTTTCTGAAGAACATCTCCCTTCATGTCAAATGCGCCCAAATCATATGAAATTTGCTTTAATTAGTTTGAAGGTTGTTATCAGCTGCATAGTGTGGAACTGTGGATAGAAATTTTGCATTCAACTTAATGAGGTCACCAGTAGTTTCAGTTACAAACAAAAGTACGAGTAGGAAGGATTTGACTTGCTTTAAGATATTTTGTATTCCGGAATCCGTACTAGTATTTGATAGTTTAGCTCAAGTCTATTTCTTAGGGTGATATTACTAGGATTTAATCCTCATTTGTAAATAATAACTCCACTTTTAAGTTGTTTATCTTTTTATTTTATATTCTATATTTCTGCTGGGACA
Source organism: Anisodus tanguticus (assembly GCA_034509755.1). Taxonomy (NCBI): domain Eukaryota; kingdom Viridiplantae; phylum Streptophyta; class Magnoliopsida; order Solanales; family Solanaceae; genus Anisodus; species Anisodus tanguticus. The sequence continues at coordinate 16,554,791 of CM067551.1, read as the reverse complement.
GTTTGTAGTGTGTCGCTAATTAACAAGCACCTAGCATATCTTTATGCATAGTGAAATTAACCTTTGCTAATGATCTCATTCATGGTTCTCTTCCCGCTTTATAATCCATCATTCTTCTTTATCTAGCTATGCCAGTGTAAAGGTCTCTCATTAGCATTATGTCTGGTCAGGGAGGCATGCTTTTGAAAGGGAATTATTGGATTACTCACCTTATGTGAAAAAATGTGTCCCCTTTACTTATTATTCACTCTTTTACTTCATAACGGAACTAGAAAAATAACCCCTACCTCTCAATCTTTTCTGCCCCTCCTCGTTCACACCTTTTTCTCTCCTCAAATTTATTTTTGAAAGTAGGATGATATCTTTTAGCAGTCCTCCACTTTAGTCTTTTATCTTTTCAGGCTGAACCTACCGAGTAGGGCATGAATTGCTCTTCTGAAGGGCATCTTATCGATACCTAAGATTTTATTTAAATTGATGCTGACCAGCTATCCTTAAGAACACAATTGCCCGAATTCCAGCAAACTCTCTTCCATTTCCTCAAATCACAAACCCTTCTACCCTTCTCTTTCATCGAATCTACTAGAGCACTGTTATATTTTTTCCTCAACAACCATTTCACTGAAAAAAAGGTTTCAGTTGGGCACCGTTTTTTATTTAATCAATCGGAGAGTTTAATCTGCCGGTCACCATCTCATTCGCGATAATCTGCAATTTTCAGAGTCCAAAATCAGCGTTCTTGTTTTGGCAAAGATCCGGAGAGACGAACTGTCGGAGGAGCTTCATATCCAACTCTCGTTGGTTTCTCTCTTCTTCTTTCTTCTTTTTGTTCTTTTTTCCCCTCGATGTACACATATACTCGACTTTTTGGTGAAAACTCAAGTGAACAGTACTTCACCGGCAAACAGGTTCGATTCAACCGGAGTTGGTACCTCCGGTTACCCATATCCATTCTTTGCCCTTACTCCTATTGTTAAATTTTACCGTTTCGCTGTATTGATTCGTGACTTTACGTTCTTGCATTTATCCTTCTTGTCTTTAGTTATAGCATTCTTGGCGTAGTGATATTACTTGCCTCTAGATTTTTGTTAACTTGTGCTTTCACTTTGACCTACTGTTTTTAGGGTAAACGTTTGAGTAGTCTATTATTTTATATTTGCTTTAGTGGCTCTGATAACTGATGATAGACTAGGGTCATGTGCTCAGTCGGGACGGGGGCGAGGGTTAGGGGGGTAAGTGGGGTAAGGGAGATGCTAGGCTGAGAATAGGGTCTTGGAACATTGGGACTTTAACGGGAAAGCCCATAGAGCTAGTTAAGATTCTTAAGAAGAAGAGGATTAATATAGCCAGTGTCCAGGAGACCAAATGGGTAGGACCTAAGGCTAAGAATGTAGACGGGTATAAGTTATGGTTCTCGGGTAGGTCGAGGTATAGGAATGGAGTAGGCATTTTAGTAGACAGTGAGCTAAGAGATCAGGTGGTAGAGGTTAGGAGGGTCAATGACAGGATGATGATGATTAAGTTAGTAGTTGGAGGGTTCACTATGAACATTATTAGTGCTTATGTGCCACAGGCGAGCTTGGACGAAGAGGATAGGAATGGGGGAGGTGTCTCACTTTTAGAGTTCGCTAGAGCTTCTGAGATGGTGATACCCAATTCGAGGTTTTTGAAGAAGGAGGAGCACTTGGTGACTTTCCGTAGTTCAGTAGCTAAGACTCAGATAGACTTTTTGCTTCTTAGGAAGGTTGACAACGGTCTTTGTAAAGATTGCAAGGTTATTCGAGGGAGCATCTTACAACCCGACATAAGCTTTTGGTGATGGATTTAAAGATCACGAGGGAGAAGAAGATGAGGGATGTGGATGACAGGTTAAGAATCAAATGGGAGAGTTTGACTATGGCTAGTACAAAGGAGATGGGGGAGGCTGATGGCCAAGAGGGCTTGGGGGAGTAGTGGAAATGCGACGTGTATGTGGGACAGGACGGCCAATTGCATTCGAGAGGTATCTAGATAAGTGCTTGGGGTCTCGAGGGGTAGCCGTGGTGGGATGGTAAAAGTTCAAGAGAAGGTGGAAGCGAAGAAAGCAGCGTATGCGAAATTGGTATAAAGCAAAGATGATGTGAAAATGTGAACGAATATGGAACTGTATAAGATAGCGAGGAAGGAGACAAAGCTTGCGTTTACGGCGGCGAAAACGGCGACTTTTGAATGCATGTATGTGGAATTAGAGGAGAAAGGCGGGAATAAAAAGTTGTACAGACTAGCCAAGGTGAGGGAGAGGAGGGCCCGTGACTTGGATCACGTGAGGTGCATCAAGGATGAGGACGACAAAGTACTGGTGGTGGACGCGCATATTAGGCGGAGTTGGCAGTCTTCTATAAACTCTTGAATAAAAAAGGAGATAGAACATCGTGATGGGAGATCTGGAGCAATATGGTAGGTACCGATATTTTGGGTATTATAAAATCATTAATGTTGAGGAGGTTAAGGGTGTTGTTCACAGGATGCGCAGGGGACAAGTGGTCGGGCCTGATAAGGTCGTAGTTGAATTTTGGAAGAGCGCAGGCTGGATAGGTTTGGAGTGGCTGACTGAGTTGTTTAACGTCATTTTTAAGACGGCGAGAATGCCCGACGAATGGAGGTGGAGTACAATGATCCCGTTGTACAAGAACAAATGTGATATCCAGAGTTACAACAACTATAGAGGTATCAAGCTGCTAAGCCACAATATGAAAGTTTGGGAAAGGGTCGTGGAGATGAGGATGAGAAGAGGCGTGTCTATTTTCGAGAATCAATTTGGATTCATGTCGGGGCGTTCGACCACAGAAATCATTCATCTTAGGAGGTTGGTGGAGCAGTATAGGGAGAGGAAGAAAGACTTGCATATGGTTTTCATCAACCTCGAGAAGGCATACGATAAAGTTCCTAGGGAGGTTTCATGGAGATGTATGGAGGTTAGAGGTGTACATGTGGCGTACACTAGGGCGATTAAGGATATGTATGATGGAGCCAAGACCAGGGTACGGACAGTTGGAGGAGACTCGGAGCACTTTTCAGTGTTGATGAGGCTGCACCAGGGATCAGCTCTTAGCCCATTCTTATTTGCCTTAGTGATGAATGGACTAACGTGACAAACTCAAGAGGAGGTATCATGGTGTATGTTATTCGCAGACGACATTGTCCTAATTGATGAGACTCTCAACGGAGTGAACGCTAAGCTGGAGGTTTGGAGACAGACTCTGGAATCTAAAGGGTTCAAGCTGAGTAGGATCAAGACAGAATACTTGGAGTGCAAGTTCAGTAACGGGAGCGCCCTTGAACCAGACGTGGAGGTGAGGCTTGATACTCGTGTCATTCCAAAGAAATGAAGCTTCAAGTACTTCGGGTCTATTATCCAAGGGGATGGAGAGATTGATGACGATGTCACACACCGTATTGGGGCAGAGTGGATGAAATGGAGGCTCGCATCTGGAGTCTTATGCGACCAAAAAGGTGCTACCAAAACTTAAAGGCAAGTTCTATAGGGCGGTGGTTAGACCGACTATGTTGTATGGGGCAGATTGTTGGCCAGCAAGACTTCGCACATCCAAAAGATGAAAGTTGCGTACATGAGGATACTGAGATGGATGTGCGGGCATACAAAGAGGGATTGGATTAGAAATGATATCCGGGACAGAGTGTGAGTGGCCTTGGTGGAGGATAAGATGCGGGAGGCGAGGTTGGGATTGTTTGGGCATGTGCAGAGGAGAGACACAAATGCCCCAGTGCGGAGGTGTGAGAAGTTGGCTATGGACGGGTTCATGAGGGGTAAAGGTAGGCCGAAGAAGTATTGTGGAGAGGTGATTAGACGAGAGATGATGCAGATACAACTTACTGAGGATATGACCTTAGATAGGGGGTTGTGGAGGACACTGATTAGGGTAGAAGGATAGTAGTTAGTCGAGCATAGTCCTACTTACGCTTGCAAACAAGTAGTTGTAGTGTTATTATTGTAGGTCCGCTTAGCCTATCATACTAATATGCGCAGTATTGCTTTATAGTCTCCTGTAGTTTGATTTATGTTGCTATGTGTCCTTTAGTGTACTTTATTCGCCAGTTACTGCTTACTTTTCATACTGCTTAATTTTTTTTTTCTGACCGGATCTGACTGTTTCTGTTGCTTTGCTTTTGTTGTTGCTTTGCTTGTGCTCCCTCTTGAGCCGAGAGTCTCTCGAAAACAACCGATCTACCTACCAAGTTAGAGTTAAGGTCTACGTACACTCTATCCTTCCTAGACCCACGTTATGGGATTTCACTGACTATATTGTTGTTGTTGCATTAGCTACCATTCTTTTTTCGGGACAGTCTCCTCTCCCCACAAAAAACCCCTAAACCAAAAACAAAAAGTGAGATTTTTGCTGAAATGCAGGGGCGGACTTGAACACCCTCAACAAAACATTATATATGTACATATATATGTTTTGAATATCCTGAACAAATGAAAAGGTTAGCTCAAGCGGTCCAAGTTGTTCAAAATTCTCTCCAGCGTCCAAAGTCCGATTCCCAGGGACAACATTAATTTTTATGTTTAGTTTTTGGTATTTTTTCGACTCCCCGAGTGAAAATTCTGGATCCGAAATGTAGTAAAGGTTATGAATAGTATTAGGTGAATTTTTCTGAAGTAGATGAATAGTATTACGTGAATTGTAAGCAAAGTGTCTTTACCATGTCCTGTCCTTCATTATGTCCTTCATTATGTGATTTAACACCTTTGATTGTTGAACGTGTTAGTTTCTGGACATAAAAAGTTGTGTATGGATTCCATTATCATTTTTAAATAAAAAGTTGATGGATGAAATCCATCAACGCCGGAGCATAAAATCATCTGTGATATTCATGACCACTTAATTGTTCCTTATAAACTGAGGCATTGAGGTGATATATTATGTTTCTGTTCTTGCTAGCTCCTTCGTCATGCAAAGGGTATCAGCATATCAGTTTGTACGAACTAACTTTAGAAGAGAGTCGGAGAGAGACAGACATCAGTGTGTGTCCGTAAAATGAATGGAGTTATAATCTCCAATTTTTTTAGTTCCTGGCAGTTGCTGCTATTGTAGTTAGTAAGTTATTTGGTATCCAATACGAAATTTTTTTGGCAGTGATTCATGATTACAGTTAGTTTTTATCTTTGGGCTACCTAGAAGGAAAGAGAAATTTGTAACTTCTAAAATAGATATCAGTGGGAAATCTGATGTAATTAGTTATCTTAGTTACCGGTCTTTCAGGTACTAAGTTTCTCATAAGGTTTCTCGTCAAGCTTAAAGGGATGAAACTTACACTTCCATTCAGGTCAAATTGATTTGTGGCTTCTCTTTCTGTGGCTCATAATCTTATAAAATATCTTGATTCTCTTACATACTCTCTCAGCTTTTATTTTACTTTACTTCCCATTCCAAATTTCTCTCTTTTTCAGCCATTTGCTATTACCCATTTGCCAATTGTGAGTTCATAAACTAATCAAATTGCCATAGTTTAGAGTATAGATACCATGGAGTCATTTGGTCAACATGAAATTTGCATGTCTAGATTACAGTGCAAACAACTGTGTGACATGATATATTTAACTTTTATCATGTTTTTGTTTTCCAACTAAACTTGCATGTCTAGATTATCAGAGGCACGAGCTAGTAGTATCTCTAGGTTTCCTTACTCTCTTTTCTCTTTATTGTTTGGGGGATGTACCTACACTAATGACTAATTATCATTTAGCTCTGCCTTCCTGTTGAAAGCACAAGTAACAATTTTACGAACTGAAACTCAAGCTAGAGTAGAAAATGCGACTTATTCTTTATGTAATTTACTTTCCTTGAATTTCCTCATTCAATTTGATTTGCCAACTGATTTAATTTTTTGAGAAGCCAACCAGGATTTTAATTTTATTGGTTGAATTCAACCTTTAAGGTTCTTTGGGTTAATTCCATTATATTTTTAGTTATGAGTTCATATTTACTGTTTATTGCAATTTTAGTAGATTTTTACACATAAATTTATATTTCGCATGGGAAGTACTGGGTTCAGACTTCTGATGAACCGGCTACCAGAAAGCTGCATCCTCCCCTGAAGCCAACTCATTATTATGTTTTTCTAAACTAAGAAACTAAGAAAAAGCACTTGCATTCTAATAGAAAGCAAGCAGAATACTTTGACCCTTTTCTGAGGTGGAGTGCACCTAGTCCAGTGCCCTTAAATAACCAATTCCTATGCCCAGTCTATGGGTCACTGGCGGTGTGACTACATCGAATTTGAGAAAGAATTGTATCAATTCCGTGTGTTTAGATGGTCACCATGATTTAATCCTAAAGAAGAGACTTCCATTGCTTTAGCATGGATATCTCTCCGAAGTCTGGTTACCTCCCTGTATGTTTAAGAGTACTTTAATCACATTGCTGCAGTGTTTTCAACGGTACCTCTTAAGGGGAGGGATTGGAGCAATGAGTTTACACTCTCGGAGGAATCTTCTGAAGTGCTCTCTTTCTGCAGCGTTTGCCTCGTGATATTTTCAGAAGAGCTGTACAGCAAGCAAATGATATCTGTGAATTTGGGAAAACGGTGTTGGAGATGGTTAGAAATACACATCTACTTGTATTTCAGTTAGTTTGGTGAACTCATTGAGTCTATATGCTGTTTGGGTGGGTAATGATGTATGCTCTAGTATTCATTATGTTACTAGCACCTTAATCCAGACCATGAATATTCTTTGGAAATATGTACAAAATTGGAGCAACTATAGAGGGACCACCACTGCTTTGGGAGACACCTGCTTTTTAGCCCCTTCAAATAGTTTATAAAACTGGATGAGCTGGTAAATTTGCTAAACCAGATGGAAGTGGGTCCTCAAAGGACAAGATATAAGAGTATTTTTGTCCATTTCTCTTTTCATCATCTTCATTTGAAATTATGAACTTGTCTTTACACGAGTTCAATTCACACCAAGAGCAATAGAAAAGCCACCGACATCAACAATTTTCTCAGTAGTTGATTCATCCACATTACATTAGAATCTAATTTATTTTGGGTGCAACCAACAATGCTACCATACTAATAAGTGATAACTCGTATCATCTATTTCACAGATAATAATGCCATTTCTATAAAATGGAACTTTTCTGCTGTGGAGAAGAGCGTGAATATTACCAAAAAATACAGATAAATAAAGAGTAAGTGATTGTTTGATTTGTTTTAATTGCTTTTAGATCTGTGAGACTCAACTGAAGAGGGCTGGTTTTGATGTTCTTTGGGTAATTGGACCTGCTGGGAATATTATAGCTTGTCAATCAATTGCTACTATCACTAACATGCCAGTAATGATGCCGTCCAGTTAGATCAATTAGTGAGGTCATCGTTATTTTCTGATTAAAAGAACTTTACTCAAAGAGCTAAGCCTGCTGTTGTATTCTGTTCTTCAAGTTGTGCATGCTTCCTGACCACTGTTTCAATCCCCTTATGCATTGTATTTGCTAATATTGCTGTTCGTAGATTTCTGTGTTGCATCCTTCTGCTGCTTCTAATCTGTCATTTCTTACTGACCAGTATTTTTGTCCCCCCCCTAACCCCCCAAAAGAAAAAGAAATATGTCTTTGGTCAACACTTGTTTTTAGCTAATTTTTCTTTGCAATACGAGGTCAGGGGATATCCATGGTCAGTATTCAGATCTACTGAGGCTGTTTGAATATGGTGGATTGCCTCCAAAATCCAATTATCTATTCTTGGGTGATTATGTTGATCGGGGGAAGCAAAGTCTGGAAACGATATGTCTTCTTCTTGCATATAAAATAAAGTATCCTGAGAACTTTTTCCTTTTGAGGGGAAACCATGAATGTGCTTCTGTGAATCGTATATATGGATTCTATGATGAGTGTAAACGAAGGTTCAATGTTCGGCTGTGGAAAGTATTCACAGATTCTTTTAATTGCCTCCCCGTGGCTGCTCTGATTGATGAAAAGATATTGTGCATGCACGGTGGACTCTCTCCTGATCTTCAACATTTGGATCAGATAAGGAATCTACAACGACCAACTGATGTTCCAGAAAGTGGGTTGCTCTGTGATCTTCTCTGGTCAGATCCTAGTAAAGATGTTAAAGGGTGGGGAATGAATGATCGGGGAGTTTCTTACACCTTTGGCCCTGATACGGTCACAGAGTTTCTTCAGAAGCAAGATCTTGATCTTGTCTGTCGTGCCCATCAGGTTTGAACGGGATATTACTTATAATGTTCTTTTTTGGGGGGAATTTCGTTTATTCAATCTTACTGGCTGTGTGTGTAACTGCAGGTTGTGGAAGATGGATATGAGTTTTTTGCTGATAGACAACTTGTGACGATCTTTTCAGCCCCTAATTATTGTGGAGAGTTTGACAATGCTGGTGCTATGATGAGTGTGGATGAGACGCTGATGTGTTCTTTTCAGATATTAAAGCCTTCAGAGAAGAAGCCAAAGTTTGGAGGATTTGGGAGCAATACTAAAAATGCAACTCCAGCAAAAACTAAGGTAAACCTATATTCAAACAACTTTTACTTGTCGATCCAAGTGGTATGCATGTTTTATTAAACAATTACTAAAACAACCTACTATCTATTGCAAGCACGGAGGTCAAAGGAATAGCAGTTTTAGTAAAAGTGCAGCCCGTGCACTAAGCTCCCGCTATGCGCGGGCCGGACCATAAAGGTCTATTGTACGCAGCCTTACCTTGCAGAACTGCAAGAGGCTGTTTCCACGGCTTGAACCCGTGACATTCTGGTCACATGACAACAACTTTACTGGTTACTCCAAGGCTCTCATTCGAATAGCAGTTTTAGTAAAAATTTAAAAGTACTCAATCAAAAAAAATCCAACCTTCTATTTTCAAGCACTGGATAACCTTTGGATAACCCCTTTTTTCTCAGTTCCTTCTTTAGGAAGAAATAAAAATAGTGGTCAGAATCTCACAAGACAAAACTATCCTTGGTCTATCATTAGGAAGAAACAAAAATAGTGGTTAAAATCTCATTAGATAAAACTATCGATATCCATTCGAACTAATTCCAATAATTTTTTAGTTCCTTTATTAGGTGAAATTTTGAAGGTGAACTTATAGCCTGCTTCTGCCCGTTTTTGACTATCTGATATGAGAACCATCAAAAAGTAAAAGGTGTTGTGTTACTGTTCACCAAAATCAAATTATGATTAGCATTCAAGAGAATGCCAGCAGTTGGATCCAGGAATTGTCTAATTCATTGACTTATAAACCTAATCAATGTCCCTTGAAGTTCATTCTGCAAGAAATTTCCTTTATCTTCCGTTTCCCTGTTTCCTTATTGTTGGGGTAGATGACTTGCACTCCTTATCACATTTTGTTGATGTCTCTAGGCATCAAAGATCATGGTGCAGGCTATTTTGGAATATAATCAGTATATTAAGTCTTTTTCTCATGCGTGTCACATGAACTCAGATGTGTAATTCAGTCAATGCGATTATGTAGATGTTGTTTTTAGTTAGTTGTGCAGTTACTTGTAAAATGAAGTATTTGTCATAGTTGAGTCAGTCTGATGGTTATCATTCGCTTATTAGATGAATCATTGTATGTTTTGCTTCTTCTAACTGTACTTGTGTTTTTTTTTTACTATGGTCACTTAATGTCACTGATTCGGTTATCCCTCTTAGTGCCACTTTAACACTTACCTAAATTTCTTTACAGTCATTTCTTGGTAAAATTGGATGAGATGAACCAACCCCAGTATTGACGTCAACTACCTCTCTTGGCTCCAGTATATGCAAACGGAGGCTCGGGCTTGGAGCATTGCAGAAGAGAAGAAGATACCTTCCCAAGGTTCGAATCGTGAAATCTGTAATAATTTTGATTTGTCATGTATAATATAAACCAATCCAGTGAGGCAAGCTCTATGATTCACAAGCAAATAGATTTTCTAACCCTTTTCGTTTTTTTTATTCTGGCAATTTTTTTGGTGCAGTCTGATACAGGGAACAAATGTTACCCTTTGTGTTTAAAAGTGCTGGATCTCTGTTTTCTCAGATTCTTATGTTTCTCTTGTAGTGTTCCAATCTGCTGTAGAGTTTTTCTGTCCCTTGGATTTAATATTTTCTCAAACTGAAGTTACAATTTGAAACCTATCAATTAAACCTAAAGTACATAAATAAAACATCCATCTTCCATAACTTAGGGCAGCTTGATTAATTACATGTTGAATTAAATAAATAATTAGGTCAAATATCATAATTTCAGTCCCCAAGTGTGCAATGGTCTTTAATTGTCTTCTTCGCCCTTTTGCCTCATAATTTCAGCTTCCCAAGTGTGCGATGGTCTTGAATCATCTTCTTCTCCCCTTTTCAATTTTAATTATGGATAATCATGTTCTAACAAGGAAACTCTTATGTGCATATCCTCGTTTGGTGCCGCCAATTTTTATGAAAACCCAATTAATTTGTGTTTTCCTCAAAAGCGATTTATATTTTTTTCTTTTTTTAGTAAACATTTCACGATACACAATAAATTTCAACGTCGAAATTTTGTGGTAATGTATGTGTGAATGTCAATTTCAGTGTTGGAAATTCAATTTAAAAAAAAAAACAAAAAAAATCCTCCGACCCGACCGGCCCACTGGCCACACCTACAAAAAAATTTATATAATTCGATATGTTCGACGATATAAATCGAACATATCGGTTATTTTTTTTAAAAGTTGAATTCGATTTTTTTTTAATTATTAATTTTTATTCGGTTCATATTTTTCGGATACAAAATTGATATGAACCAATATACGCCCACCCCTAGAAAGAAATGCTATATTCCTAAAAGAAATGCTATATTAAAATGTCACAGGGAATACATCTCCATAAAGACAGGGAAAACTTAAGTCATACAAATAGTGCAGTTTGGGCAATCTAGTTATAAAGGTCATTCAACTCTTTAGCTTCGTTATGAACACAAATGAACTGGGTTTGAATTTGGACATTTTGTGTGACTTTTTAGTGGAAGGTATAAATATCAAATCCCATAAAAAATTTCACCTTTAACCCATCAGACTTTTCAATTTTTTTTGTCTGCTAGAGAAGATGAACCGCTCTTTGTGAAGATAAACAACTCTTTTTCGTGAACAAGATATTGCTGATACCTTTTTTGTGCTTTGTGGGTTTTTGTCTATTTCCTTTGTGAATCCATTGAATGGAATTATACCGGCGGCAACATCACCAAGCAGATGCAAAGGGTAATTTTGACTGAAGAAACCCAGCAACAACAACTTCCCCAAATTCTCAATTCACCAAAATTTTCTCAATCCGAAACCCTAATTTTGACTGAAGAAATCCAATAAATTGTTCACACCCAAGTGAGAAAATAAAGAAAAATCAGTCAAAGTAACAAATAGAGAGAGAAATTGAAGTAGAAAACAATTAAAATAGCGAGAAATAGAAAGAGAAGAAGATAATAATAGAATCAAATGGAGAAGAATATCTGATTAGCTGAAAGAATTAGGAATCTCTGTTCCACCAAGTTTTCCTAAAACTGTTGATGAGAGAGATTGAAGGAAACAATTTTATATATTTTAATAAAAATGTAAAATGTGTGTGAAAAATGTCGAATTTGACGGGGAACATATAGATATAGGTTGTGTGAAGAAATGCTCGCAGCTTTCCTACAAATAGTTGGCCAAAATACTCAATATTATGTAATTCTTAATACATTTGGCCGATCATAATTTGCTGTTAGTGAAAATTTCCACAAGATTTTGTTGGCCAATTTCGTTGTTATCTTGAACCAATTGATTTTCGTGTTCCATTAAAGTAGATCACTATTGCTCATTATCCGATTAAGTTGGTTGGTTAGCATCATAAAAGTAAAAAATCTATGTGGTCCTTTCAAATTTTTATAAATCTTTTAAAATCCAAACGTAAAAAATCTTGATTGTAATTTTTTTTTAAAATCTTTTAAGTCATTACATTCCTAAATAGTCTTTTAAAATCCACTGGACTTATTTATCTATAAATAGTCTTTTAAAATCCTAATTGAATACACCCCCTAAAGACATATTATATAAAATTTGATCAACAATTTAAATTATATTTTTTTATTATATTATTATAAAAAGAATTGAAACTTATATTATTTTTCGTATAATTTTCGAATATCTAAATTTTAATTTTAAAATATTAAATTAAGTATTGAAATTTAGTCCAGTTAACTTTTTTTTAAAAATATTACAAATATTTTGGGACGAATGGAGTAGTATTGACCAAATTCTCAAAAAACATATTGTAAAATATTAGTATTTTTTTTTTTAGATAAAATCTAATTTTATCTTCTTATAAAGAGTGGTATTTACTATACTATATTTTATGATCAAACTATTTTCTTTATTTTAAGATAATATCCAAAGACCCCTAAATTCAGCTTCAGCGCATTTTATTCAAATCACCCTTAAATTATTTCTGGTTCTAATTATCCTATCCTTGTATTTGGCTTTTTTATGATCCTTGTGTAGTGATGTGTAAAAGAATCTAAAATATCATTTCCTTTTATATTTAGTCATTTCAATTGCTATTTCCTTATCTTCTTTCATATATCTTCTCTATTCCTCCTAATAAAATATTTCTCGAATACTCTTTCATTAATGGTATATATCTTATTTTATGTAGAATTATATTTCTATTGTAATTAGGTCTCCTATTTTAGGTAAAAATTATATTTTCTATTGTAATTAGGTTGATTAGTTTCCTACTTTAAATATTCTTGTACTACTATATATATTGTATATTATTGATGAATACAATCAAGGAACATATTTCTTTATGGTATCAGTAGCCTAAAAATACCTCTACCGCAGCCGATAATAGCTCTCGGCCGCCACTCCACGGAACCTTAGTATTTTTTTTCCAGCCATTCTCTCTCCTCCTAATTTCATCTTTCATGAGTGACAAAACCAAATTTCATCTTGTACTTGCAGTAAACAACATCAAAAACTTCATCACTATCACCCTTGAGATGGAAAATGGTCAATACTCCTCGTGGGCGGGGCTTTTTAAGATTCATTGTCGTGTTTATGAAGTTATCGACCACATGATCCCTCTTACACCAAAGTCCATAGACCTACCCTCGGCTTCAACTTCTGATGATGCATTCTGGTCTCATTTAGACACAGCCGTCCTCCAGTGGATATACAACACAATCTCTAATGATCTGTTGCACACCATCATTGAGACCGATGTCACTTCCCGCCAAACGTGGGAACGTCTGGAAAGTATTTTCCACGACATCAAAACTTTACGAGTATTATATCTTGAAAATTAGTTCAAGGACGTTCATCAGGACGATTTCCCAAATGTGCCGATCAACTCTCTAACGTCGGCGCACTAGTCACTAATCAAGAATTGGTCATGCAACTTATTGCAGACTTGAACGAATCCTATGGCGGTGTTGCCATCATCCTTCAACAGTGCATGTTGTTACCTCCATTTATGAGGCTCGTTCAAAGCTTATTCTTGAGGAAATATAGAAAATCAAGCGCAGCACCACTCAAGCCAGCATTGCCAACGCCGCCCTCACCACCACCGTCGGGCCCTCCGCTGACGGCAGGGCCTCCAACTCCGGCAACCAGAATCGCCGCCCGAAGACCCACAACAGTCTGTATCCACCCACAACAACCGCCGGAGTAGGCAGTCCGGTAATGGCAGATGGAATTCTGGCAACAACGGCGGCGGGGAAGGGACGATCTCGCCGGCGCGAGAAAACAACCGACGACCGCGGAAGTGGCAGCAGCCTCCACCGTGGGCTGCCTACCCGTTGTGGGCCGTGTGGGCCCCATCATCATGGGTCTCTCCTCCTAGCCCGTATCCGACGTCATCGTGGAGTCCACCTTAGAACCGACATTCCCACTCTGGCATACTCGGCCCACGTCACTAACAAGCCTACACAGCACAGGCCCCCCCGCCCTCAACTTATGCACCGACTGACATTGAGGCAGCTATGAACACAATGTCACTCAACTCTCCAGACGAAAATTGGTATATGGACACATGCGTCATATCTCACATGACGGCATCACAATGTACTCTCTCGTCTTATTCCAATTTGAGTAATTTAAATCGGAATATTATTGTTGGTAGTGGACAAGGCATTCCCATTCGCAGTTTTAGTCATTCATCCTTATCCCCACCACTAATCTTAAAAAATGTCCTATGTGCCCCTAAACTCCTTAAGAATCTAATCTCTGTGCGACGTTTCACAATTGATAATAATATTTCCCTTGACTTTGATCCTTTTGGTTTTTCTATGAAGAATTTTACGACAAGGAGATGAATAATGAGATGTGACAGCATCGGAGATCTCTACCTTATTTCAAACACCGTCAACAATCCAGCCTCAGTTCCATCAATTTTTGTTGCTCTTTCGTCTTCCTTATGACACTCTAGATTAGGACATCCAGGAGATTCTGTTTAATGTTCCCTTAGAAAAAATAATTTTATTAATTACAACCGTATTTCTAGGACTCCTATATGTGAATTCTGTGTTTTTGGGATACATGTTAAATTGCCATTTTCTGCATCCACAAATTGTACTTTACTACCTTTTGATATCATACATAGTGATTTGTGGACGTCCTCTATTTTAAGTACAGTTAGCCATCGGTATTATATGTTGTTTTTGGACGATTATTCCGACTTTCTATGGACTTTTCGAATTGGCAATAAATCTCAGGTCTACCCCATTTTTTTCCTCATTTAGTGCTCTCGTAAAAACACAATTTTAAAATGTTTTCAATGTGACAATGGCATGGAATGCAATAGTAATCAATTCAAACAGTTTTGCTTCAATAACGGTCTTACTTTTCATTTTTCCTGCCCTCACACCTCCTCCCAAAATGGTAAGGCCGAACGGAAAATCCAAATCATAAATAATCTAATTCGTGCCCTACTTGATCACGCCTCAATTCCCCCTCAATTCTGGCGTTACGCACTCTCCATGGTCACCTATCTCCTAACATAATCCCAAACAAGTCTCTAGCTCAACGGTCGCCCACTCAAGTTTTGTTTCGTAGGAACCCCTTCTACCAACACTTGCGTATTTTTGGATGTCTTTGTTATCCTCTCCATCCGACCACTCACAAACTCCAACCCCAATTTTCCCCGTGTGTGTTTTTGGTCTTGTAGGTGATGGCAGGTCTCAACATGTGGGAGTGGACTGTGATGAAACGTTCAGCCCGATCGTAAAGCCCACAACCATCCGAACCGTCCTCAGCATTGCTCTATCCAAGTCTTGGCTCACATTCATCAGCTTGATGTCAAGAATGTCTTCTTACATGAGGATCTTCATGAAACGGTATATATGCATCAGCCTATGGGTTTCAGGGATCCTATTCATCCGGATTATGTGTGTCTGTTGGGGAAATTGCTCTATGGACTGAAATAGGATCCTCGAGAATGGTACCAGCGGTTCGCCGATTATGTCTCATCTATCGGTTTTTCACACAGTATATCCGATCATTCCCTGTTCATCTACAACAAGGGTACATACATGGCTTACCTATTATTATATGTTGATGACATCATCCTCACCACATCATTTAATGCTCTCCGTCGGTCCATTATGTCTCTCATTTTCTTTGAGTTTGCTATGAAGGATTTGGGCCTCCTGAGTTATTTCTTGGGCATCTCTGTCACTCGACATTCTGGCGGCCTATTTCTGTGTCAGAAGTACGTCGAAGAGATCCTTGACCGTGTAGGCATGCCATATTATAAACCATCACACACGCCAGTAGACACTAATTCCAAGCTTAGCGCTGATTCTGGCCCCTCATATTCAGACCCTATTCATTATTGTAGCTTGGTTGGGGCTCTGCAGTACCTCAGATTCACGAGACCTAACATATCCTATGTCGTGCAACAACTCTGCCTACACATGCATACTCCGACGGAAGCACGCATGCCCTCAAACGTATTTTACGTTACATCCAAGGTACACTTCACTTCGAATTACATCTATACAAGTCTTCGCTCACTGGTCTCGCTGCTTATTCTGATGCTGACTGGGGTGGATGTCCTGACACCCGACGCTCCACATCTGGTTAATGCATTTTCCTCAGAGATAACCTATTGTCTTGATCTTTCAAAAGGCAACCTACACTATCCCGGTCCAATGCTGAAGCAGAGTACAGAGGTATCGCCAACGTCGTCTCTGAGTCTTGTTGGATCTGTAACCTTCTAATTGATCTTTACTGCCCGATTCAAAAGGCAACACTGGTCTACTGCGATAATATTAGTGCGATATATCTTTCCGGCAATCCTGTCCAACATCAGCGCACTAAACACATTGAGATGGACATTCATTTCGTTCGCGAAGAAGCGGCTCGTGGTCAAGTTCGTGTCCTTCATGTTCCTTCCAGATATCAGATTGCCGACATCTTCACCAAAGGACTTCCGCGCATACTATTTGATGATTTTCGATCCAGTCTCAGTGTTCGTGAACCTCCCGCTTCGACTGCGGGGGTGTAATAGAATACATTCTTTCATTAATTGTATATCTCTTATTTTATGTAGAATTGTATTCATATTG
The DNA here is from genome assembly GCA_034509755.1 of Anisodus tanguticus. Classification (NCBI taxonomy): domain Eukaryota; kingdom Viridiplantae; phylum Streptophyta; class Magnoliopsida; order Solanales; family Solanaceae; genus Anisodus; species Anisodus tanguticus. Next base: position 16,538,213 of record CM067551.1, on the reverse strand, counting down.
TAATTAGGTCTCCTATTTTAGGTAGAATTATATTTCCTATTGTAATTAGATTGATTAGTTACCTAGTTTAAATATTCTTGTACTACTATATATATTGTACATTATTGATAAATACAATCAAGTAACATATTCTTTTACCTCCATTAAAATATAGCTAGTAATTTTTCCTTTGAGAGGATAACGATTATAGAAAAAACAAATATAGGGGATAACTAGAACTAGTTAAACAGGGCATCCATGGATGACTAGCAACGGAGAAACCAGAACAGTTGCGCTATTTTAGATTTGAGGAGATTTGCGTCTGCCGATGGAAAAATTCAAATTATCAGATTTTGGTACGTACATAATGATCAGCAATGGCATATGCGAGCAATTTGTTCCTCTAGAAGTAGATATAGTATGTTAGATGTATATTTGTATAGGCTCCATCGTAGAGACCACATACCTCTACCTAAATTGATGTTGTTGAAGCACAAGTCAATTTGAGTCGAGAGGTAACGGCAGATGCATTAATTTCCCATTGTTTTGCTAGATTTTAATTTTTTCCAAATATCCGTTTGATAACCAATTTAGCTGCCATGTGTGATAAACTAGCTGAATAAATCCTTTTTTTATTATTCATAACATGATTGTCTTTTGTGATCTTATCCATATTTGGTAGGTACTAAGTGAACATCATAATGAACCATGCCATTGAACATGGGGATGTTTCGTTTTAATTGCTTTTTCAATAACAGATAAGTACCTATTTGTGTTTGGTTTTAGAAAATTTTCGGAGAACCTTCTCGAAAAATAAAAACCAACTTATAACTAAATTAGTTTCCTGGTATATAATTGGCCGAGAAATAAAAGCGTGAACAAAAAATTTCTAAAACCAACTGAACACTTATTCTTCCCTTTCATGAAAAGGGTTATAGCATAAGAAATAAACTGTTTCGTTTTTAAGTTAGTGTTGGAAATTAGCCTTTGGCGGGGAGATGCGTCCACCCATCTTTGATGAATTAAACACTAGTGTTACGCATGTTGGAGACCTTGTCTCTTCACACATGCATGATCTACGAAGTGAGTAGATGACCGTAGGGCCAAGAATCGTCAAATTTCGTTGAGAAATGAAAGAGATATTGGTCCACAAAGTAAGGTGTTTGAGGCATGAAAATGTGGTGTGGGACAAATCTACCAGATCGGTGGGAATAGGAAGAATTGCTCTCTATATAAGTCTCAAATTGGTAAAGGGTTTGGGACCCCAAGAGGTATCCCATGTGTTTAAAGGAGGGAAGACCTAGATGTGCTTGGGTTCATGGCTAAGCCCGCCCGTCCGGTCTAGGGCTCGGGTCTCGGGTCACGGGTCACGGGCTGTGGGGACTTTCTGATATTAATTTTTTGGATCAGAGAACTCTGCCAAATGTACAGTTTGATCCCTGAAGTTTCATATGTACAGTTTGGACTTGAATTCTATCATATGTACAGTTTGGTCCCTGAAGTTTCAATATTTACAGTTTGGTCCCCAGAGTTTCTGGGAAGGTGACGGTAGGCATGGGAATATTTTTTTTTAGGCATTAATCAGCCAAGTAATGGCTGATTAACTCCTCCTTTATCACCCTCCTTCATGTCCATAATTCAGCCCTTCTTGATGGCCATTTACATCCATTACTTGGTTGTTTAATGCCCTCCTAATGGCCTTTAACAACCATATTTGGGCAGTTGTTTAGCCCCTCCTCCATGCTATATATTGAGCCTCATTTGGCTCAATTCAGTGACTGGAAAGACACAGAAAAACAGACTGAAAAACAGGCAAAAACAGTCACGAAAACAGTGACTGAAAATTCAGTGAAAAACAGTGACCAAACCCTCACATATACACAACTGAGACACACTATATACACAGAGACAAAAGAGAAGAGTAGACAGAAACTCTTCCTTCCTTTTCCGTATCTTCAGCAAGTCAAGTCATATTTGTTTTCTTCGCCAGGCTCAACCTATTGGCTTTGTAGCGTTGAGATTAAAGTGTTGTTTTATCTTGGGAGACTATTGCCCGCTAACGTAAAAGCATATATACGGGGCAATCTTGTCTTAAGGACAGAGGGCAATCCCTCGACTCAACACACAACGTTGTAACCATCCAGATTTAGTTGTTTCTTGATTTCAGGTTATCAAGATTCAAGACACAACAAGCTTGCGGCAGTTTTGAAGATTGACCTATTTATTCAACAATATTCAATTTCTGAATATTGAATATTTGTTCACCATTTCGAATACTTGTAATAGTAATTTACTTCCTGTACCGCTTTATAAAGTATAATAGAGTACTAACAGTTAGTACATTATATTAAAGTAGAAATGTGTTAAGATGTGTTATTGGGTATAGAATTTGATATTAGAAACATAAAAAAGGGTATAGAATTTGATACATAAGGGCTTTTAGGCTAGTTGTGGCTTTTGGTCGTGTTATGCCACCTTATTGGACTTTGACGAAAGCATAGGATCGAGTTGAAAAACGTGGAGTGTATATGGATCAAGCATGCATATCACAATTACAATTTTATCCTTTTCGTGGATAATAGTTGGCTTGTTTGAATGGTTTGTGATTATACTTCACCTTGACGATTTGAGAAATCGACTAAGATTAGGCAATATGAGTGTAGTATATACGAAGTTTAAGCAGTGTATAATCCACTTGATAAGTGTACCTTCTATTCCATAATTTAGAATTTTAGTTCACTAACTAGTAAGAAACACTTGGGTTCAAATGGGGGTTTAAAATAAGAACTAAAATAAAAAGAAACATTTTTCATAATAAATCTTTCAAGAAAAAATGACTGCAATAACATTATTTGTTGTTTATTGCTTCTATTTTAATTTTATTTTAAATTGCAAAGTGGTTATGTTGCTCATTAATTATTACAGTAAATTGTAAAATCTGTCTGAACTAATAAATAGGTAATTATGTAGACTTAAACTAGAATTTCTTCTTAAGTATTTTATTAAATTTATGTATAGATCTAGAATTTATGCCCATTATCTAGTCTATCTTTAAAATTCAACAACAAAATTAATAATTTGCAACTTACATTTCTCGGATCGGGTACAAGAAAAAGTGAAAAAGTTAAAAAGAGAAAAAGAACAAGGCAAAATACATTTGTTAATCCCGGTGCTACTTAAATCTTTTATCAAAGACTTGTCAAAAGTTTACTTTAAAAAGTCACGCGTAAGCTATTGTAATTTGTAAGCATGTGGAAGGAAAATATTTATTTGCTATTGGTGTATGCACCAATTTGATGAGTGCATGACAAATGATTTTATATAAGATTTATCACTTCTTTAAAATAATTAATTAAATTCTTATCTCAATTTATCACTTAACATGATAAAGTAACTGATGTATATTGTTTAAAGCAGTACGGGAAGTAAATAAATATTACAAGTGTTCGAAAGGATAAACAAGTAGGCCAATGTTCAAAACTGCTGCAAGCTTGTTGAGTCTTGAATCTTAATAACCTGAAATCAAGAAACACTAAATCTGGATTGTTACAACTGTGTGCTGAGTCGAGTGATGTCACTCTGTCCTTAAGACAAGATTGCCCTGTATATATGCTTTTACGTTAAACGGGCAATAGTCTCCCAAGATAAAACAACACTTTAATCAACACTACAAAGCAAATAGGTTGACCCTGACGAAGAAAACAAATTCAACTTAAGGAGGGATGTTCTTTCTGCCTTCAGTCGTTCCCAAATTCAACTTTTCAAAAACTCTAGGGACCAAACTGTAAATATTAAGCAATTTGGGGGTCCAAATAGATAATATCATATAGTCCCACGTCCCACGACCCGTGACCTGAGCCCGGACCGGACGGACAGGCGGCGGCGGCGCGCGTGTGGGCTTAGCCTTGAACCCAAGCACATCTAGGTCCTCCCTCCTTTAAACACATGGGTTACCCCTTGGGGTCCCAAACCTTTAGCCAATTTAGAGACTTATAAAGAGAGCAATTCTTCCTTTTCCCACCGATGTGGTAGATTTGTCCCACACGATATTTTCATTCCTCAAACACCTTACTTCGTGGACCAATATCTCTTTCATTTCTCAACGAAATTTGACGATTCTTGGCCCTACGGTCATCTACTCACTTAGTAGATTATGCATGTGTGAAGAGACAAAGCCTCCAACATGCGGAACACTAGTGTTTAATTCATTAAATATGGGTGGACGCACCTCCCCATCAAAGGCAAATTTCCAATAGTAACATGGATTTGTGTATGCATAAAGTGATAATGAGTTTTTCCTTCTATGTCTATGCAAGTACAATTAGTGTTTGGAGGCTAAATTATCTCTGCTAAATTATAGTCTTGAGATTATAATTTTTGGACTAATTTATTCCACCTGTGACTGGAAGGTGGGATAAAATAATTTCAAATTTAATGGGATAAGGTGGAATATGTATATCGAAGATTAAGTTTTTACTGTATTTGGTTGGAAGTATAAATTTGTTTCAAAAGAAATTTATATCATTAATCAAACACAATATAAATGTAATTTCAGATTTAATCCTGAGATATCTAACTTATCACGCATACGTGTTAACGCATTCACCCAAATATTACTCCATAAATGTGTCACAATCGCTATACACTGAAACACGTGAAGGATAAATCTAACACTACGTTAATTGATTATTCCTATCCAGATTCATAAAGTTGGGACGGTTATTGAATTAAACTCAAAAGTTCTATCCGTTTGTTGTAACGTGTGAACAGTGCAACTGAAATACAAGTTGCAAAATTTATATCCTATGTATATTGATCTCGGTTTTTGTATATAATTTAGGTAATGTTTTAGTTTCCTAGTTTAGGTAATGTTGTGATGTAATTAGTATTGTACACTTACCATAATATTTGTAGTACCATAATTGTATAGTTAGTGTCCAAGTAGAATAAGGTTTTAGGAGTAGAATAGGAATATGATTTTCCTATTATGGAAATATGTAAATTGTATATATACTCTTTCAATTAATGAGAATAATCAAGGGATTACTTCTTTCATGGTATCAGAAGTCTAGGTCTTAAATTCTCTCTCAAAATCCCTCCTAATTTCCGTCCAACTGTCTCGTTTTCCGAGCCTATTCTCCTCGAAATTCGTGCCGATGGTCTATCCTTGCTTCCCAAAATTTCCTTCAAAATCCCTCAATCACATATTGTTCTATCAATATCTCTACATCACAGAACACATTTCATCCTGCCCTTACAGTTTCTAACATCAAGAATACCATCCCTCTTGTTCTTGAAATAGAAAACGTACAATATGCGACGTGAGCCGAACTGTTCAAAATTCACGCATGCTCGCATCAAGTCATCCATCACATAATCCCCACGGCTCCTGAGGATACGGAGGTGCCACGACGCGAGGATGATCCTAAGTTATGGATGACTCTTGATGCCACCGTCCTTCAGTGGATATATTCCACAATTTCTACTGACCTTTTGCAAACGATTATTAAACTTGACGCTACGGCGCAGGTGACTAGGGATAGACTACTTGATATATTCCAAGATAATCAAAATTCTAGGGCTGTTACTCTTGAGCAGGATTTCTCCCACGTCAATATGGAAGATTTCCCTAACGTTTTGGCTTATTGCAAAAGATTGAAGGAATTGGAAGACCAACTCCGCAACGTTGGCGTGCCAGTTTCGAATGATCGTTTGGTCCTCCAAATGGTTTCAGGCCTCTCCGAGGCCTATAGTGGTGTTCACACGCTTCTTCGTCAAAGCAATCCTCTTCCGCAATTTTATCAGGCTCGTTCTATGCTTACACTCGAAGAAGCAGGCATGGCTAAAAAGACGGCTATCGGTGCTAGTCCCGTGGTCATGATGACCGAGTCCATTATTCATCCTACCAGTTCTAACAACTCGGGCCAAAATCACAACAACGGTGGCGGCAAAAAAAGAGGACATAAGAAAAATAATGGCAAGAATCACGGCGGCAACAATGGCGGTAGCCGAAATAGTGGTGGTGGCGGTGGTGCCCCTCGTGCGCGATCAACGGCAATACGCGCGGTTTTAGGCCCCGCGGTGGGCCCCCATATGGCGGGGCGGGGCCCCACGGTTTGGGCAAAAGTGGATGCCCGGCGATGCGGCCTTATCGGTAGTGGTGGGCCGGCGGCAAGAGGCCCAACATGCAGTGGCCCACTTTCGATAATCTCTCTAGGCCGAGGCAGCAAGCAGGGGTACTTGGGCCTCATTCCCTATAGCTCATCACGCTGTGGCCCCCACTTCTACCGACATCGAAGCCGCAATGCACACGCTTGCTTTAAATCCTCCGCACCCAAATTGGTATATGGACATCAGTGCCACTACCCACATGACATCTGATTCAGGTACGCTCTCGTCTTATTCCAATTTGAGCAACCCTCATGGCATAATTGTTGGTAATAGTAATTCTATTCCAATTCGTGGTTATGGTCATAAAACTTTGTCTCCCCCCAATCCACCCCTTATCTTGAAAAATACCCTACATGCCCCCAAATTGATTAAAAACTTAGTGTCTGTCCGTAAATTTACCACTGACAATTCTGTTTCTATTGAATTTGATCCATTTGATTTCTCTGTGAAGGATTTCAAGATGGGGAATCCTCTCATGAGGTGTGATAGCAGGGGAGATCTTTATCCTATCACACCAAGTTCCGATCTATCGAGTCAAGCCTTGCCATCAGCGTTTGCAACCCTTGCTCCTTCCTTGTGACATGCTCGTCTTGGTCATCTATTTTGTCTTCCTTAGATAAAAATAATTTTATTTCATGTAAGGGTACGCGTAGTACTCCAAATTGTCATTCTTGTTCTTTAGGAAAAATTGTTAGATTGCCGTTTGTAGACTCTAATTCTCATACTTTAATGCCATTTGATATTATTCATAACGACTTATGGACATCTCCTGTTCGTTCTTTGGGTCATTGATATCATTTTTCCCTTTTTGGATGATTATTCTAAATTTTTATGGACTTTTCCAATAGCGAAAAAATCTCTAGTTTTTCCATCTTCTTAAAATTTAGAGTTTTCATTAGAACCCAATTCGAATGAGAAATAAAAAATATTCAATGTGATAATGATAGAGAATATGACAACGGGGTATTTCGGAAATTTTGTGCAACTAATGGGATCAATTTTCATTTTTCTTGCCTTCATACGTCTTCACAAAATGGGAAAGCCGAACGCAAAATTCGTACCATAAATAACATTGTCCACACTTTATTGATTCATGCTTCCGTACCCCCGTTTTTTTGGCATCATGCTCTACAAATGACTACATATCTCCTAAACATTCTTCCTTCCAAAGGTTTGACATATTCCTCCCCCCTTCATAATTTATATAATAAGATTCCTTCGTATTCACATCTTAGGGTCTTTGGGTGCTTATGTTATCCGTAATTTCCGTCCACTACAATTAACAAACTTCATGCTCGGTCTACCCCGTGTGTTTTTGGGGTTTCCGTCTAATCATCGTGGTTACAAATGTTTTGATTTATCCTCTAATAAAATTATCACTAATCGCCATGTAATTTTTGATAAATCCCAGTTTCCATTTTCTAAGGTTAGTAATCCCGTGCCCAGTTCGTATAATTTTTTGGATGATGGTATTTCCCTGTATATTATTCACCATTTTTTGGATATATCCCGCACCCCAAATCCTCCAGCGGGCCCACTGCCCGCTGGTCCGTCGCAGCCCTCTATGCCCAGTTTCATCACTGGGCTAGTTTCAGCAATTGGGCCAGTCCAGCCCAATACTGGAACTGGTCCAGTTCCTGCATCCGCCACTATTTCTGCTTACCGAGTTGGGCCAGCAGGCCCACTGCCTGCTGGCCAATCCGCCCCGAGTCCAGAAAATTCCCAAAATCCGCCCAATTCTTCCTTGAGTCATAGACCAGTCACTCGTAGTCAACAGGGTATTTTTAAACTAAAAAGGCATTTTAATCTACATTCTAATGCTCTTAAATCACCCTTACCCCGTAATCATGTGTCTGCATTAAATGACTCGAATTGGAAAATTGCTATGACCGGTGAATATAATGCTCTTATTGATAATAAGACGTGGGAGTTGGTGCCCGGTCCATCTGGTATTGATATTATTAGGTCTATGTAGATTTTTTCTCATAAGGACAATTCAGACAGTTCATTTGCAAGGCATAAGGCGCGACTTGTAGGTGATGGTAAGACTTAACAGGTTGGTGTGGATTGTGGAGAGACGTTTAGTCCGGTGGTCAAACCGGCTACCATTCGCACTGTGCTTAGCTTGGCTCTTTCAAAAGCATGGCCCATTCATCAGTTATATGTGAAGAATGCTTTCTTACATGGTGATCTCAAGGAAACAGTCTATATGCATCAACCCTTGGGGTTTAGGGATCCCCAATATCCTCATCATGTCTGTTTGTTTAAAATGTCCTTATATGGGCTTAAGCAGTCTCTACGGGCCTGGTATACGAGATTTGCTGACTATGTTTCGACTATTGGGTTCACTCACAACAGGTCAGATAATTCCTTGTTCATATATCGTCGTGGTTCTTCCTTGGCTTATATACTATTATATTTGGATGATATTATCTTGACTGCCTCTTCCGATGCATTACGCCACTCTATCATGACAATGCTCAGTTCTGAGTTTGCTATGAAAGACTTGGGGCTCTTGAGTTATTTTTTGGGGATTGTTGTCACTCGTCATGCAGGTGGGTTGTTCTTATCTCAAAGGAAGTATGCAGTTGAGATCATTGAGAGGGCTGAGATGTCATCCTGTAAGTCCACTTCCACTCCAGTTGATACTAAGCCCAAGCTTAGTGCCGCAACCGGCGCACCATACCAGGATCCAACCCACTATCACAGTCTTGTAGGGGGCCTTCAGTATCTTACGTTCACGAGACCATATATTACGTATGATGTCCACCAGGTGTGTTTGTTTATGCATGATCCCAGAGTTGAGCACATGAATGCACTCAAACACATCATTCGGTATATTCAGGGTACACTTGACTATGGCTTGCATTTATATCCTTCTTCAACGTCAACACTTGTCTCATATACGGATGCTGATTGGGGTGGCTGTCCGGACACCAGACGGTCTACGTCTGGCTATTGTATGTTTCTTGGTAATAACTTGGTCTCATGGTCTGCAAAGCGTCAGTCGACTTTATCCCATTCCAGTGCAGAGGCCGAGTATCGAGTGTAGCTAAGTGGTCTCTGAATCATGTTGGTTACGTAATTTGTTGTTAGAGCTTCATTGTCCTATTCAGAAAGCGACCTTAATCTATTGTGATAATGTAGTGCCATCTACCTTTCTGGTAATCCAGTTCAGCACCAACGCACTAATCATATCGAGATGGACATTCACTTTGTTCGAGAAAAGGTTGCTCGTGGTCAAGTACGCATCTGCCATGTCCCTTCCAGGTATCAAATTGCAGACATCTTTACAAAAGATCTTCCCTCGGTCCTTTTTGAAGATTTTAGGGACAGTTTCATCGTTCGAAGACCGCCCGCTATGACTGCGGGGGTGTGTTAAATATCCATAGGATATACACGATATACACGTGTATATCCTATATATATTGATCTCGGTTTTTGTATATAATTTAGGTAATGTTTTAGTCTCCTAGTTTAGGTAATGTTGTGGTGTAATTAGTATTGTACACTTACCATAATATTTGTATTACCATAATTGTATAGTTAGTGTCCAAGTAGAATAAGGTTTTAGGAGTAGAATAGGAATAAGATTCTCCTATTATGGAAATATGTAAATTGTATATATACTCTTTCAATTAATGAAAATAATCAAGGGATTATTTCTTTCACCTCAGTGACAGATAATTAACTACTATTTCTTTTATGACTGTTGCTCTTAAAAATAAAGAAAATTTGTATATTTAATTAATTTGATAAAGTCATCAATGATTGACAACGACAAATTTTAAAAAAGTTAAAGTCTTTTCTTAGTGGAACATGACTTGTACGACCAAGGGAAAAGGGAGCCTGTGGCAAGATTATACATTGAAGTAATTGGAAGATCTAGTCAAAGAAGGTGATAGCTATATAGATTCGTTCCGATCCTTTCCGATAAAACGCAGTTTACAAGTCACGTTAAGCCGCCGGTCTATCATAGGAAGATTTGTATATCTTTTATTCAACATTAACCATCTCTTATGACCAATCACTCCAATGATAAATTACATTATAATTTATCAAGTCTTTTCAACTAGTACATTATTTGCACGTAATTATTGATTCTTGTATGCATAACGTGGAAGAATAAACGTTCCCACATCACAAAGGTAAGATTAGCCTTCATTTTATTTATAGAAAGGTAAATTTCAAACTTACATTTTTCAATATCTAAAATATTACTCTCTCTGTTCCAATTTATATGAGGATGTTTGACTTGACACAGAGTTTAAGAAATAAATGAAGACTTTTGAATCTTATGGTCTAAAACAACCAAATTTTTTTTTGTGGCTACAAGCATTTCATTAACGGTAAAATGAAAATTTTAGAATTAAATTATTACTAAATATAGAAAAATATCAATCTCTTTGTGACTTATTAAAAAAAAAAAAGTCTCGTATAAATCAAGATGAAGGGGTCATTGTTATTAAAGTCGTCACCTTGGAATATCAAACTAATCTTTTGATACTCATAGTTTGTGCCTTAATTTAAGCAGTTACATTGTGTTGATAAAATAAAATTAAAAATAGAGAATTCAAAATTTAGATTCATCTAATTATACTCTCATGATTAGTCAGATTACTCTCTCAATAACCAGAGTCTTACTACGTTCAGGTTCTCAGATCTTTTTCTTTTTTAGGGACATGACTGGCACAAAATGTGTATTTATCATGTAGGGTTTTGTTTGGTTAAAACATCAAAATAAAGCACAACGAAAATTTAATATTTTATTTACTTAACCCAACAATTCCTTCTGGTATGGCTATATGACAATCAAAACATGTAAAGTAAAACTTAACGAAGAACACTTAAATGTTAGTTATCTGGAATCTTTACTAAGGGCGAACACGCGATTGTTCCTTTCGATTGCAAGCACCTTGCTATAGTGTATTCCTCTGTCAAGAAAGCCAGGAAATCTTGGCAGAGGTTTGAGAAAGTTTTATTCTAAGCTCTAAGTCTAGAATCGTTTATGTGATTAGTATGTGATATCAATAGGTTAGTGTTATATATATAGTTATTTTTAAGTCAAAAACCGGATTAGGGTTGGGCTCTAAGCCTGGCCCAAAAACTGAGGTGCAGTGGGCCCAGTCAGGGCCGCGACGCCTAACATTCCTCGTTAATATATATTCAACATATTTAATTAAATCCAAAATTTAATTTTGAACTTTAATTAAATAATTTCTATCAAATAGAAATTATCCCATAGTTATTATCAATTTAAATATCTCGATTTCAAATCGAATACTTAATACCTTCTCAATACACCCTTAGATCGAAGGAGACAATCGACATAGTGTGACCCTATAAGCCTTCACAAATTGACACTAATCCAATTAAGGTCCATACGGAACTCCTAGACTGCGCCGCACGACGAACTCAATATGTGAAGTACGTTTACATGAATCCAGCAAACATAACCTTTATGTGAGATGATAAATTTCTTTCATTCGCGACACACTAGATCAAACTTTGAATTTGCCATGTGTCTATCCAAATGGCTTGATCACTTTATCTCATCTATATTAGTCGACAACTAGACCTTATTATGAATATGTCTCTTGCATTGGCCAATGACTTGGTTGACCTAATATCACTGAGAAGTTAAGTACTCTCTCGAATATCCAATCGAGGAATGAATCATATTCTTGGCTCAACTACCACCTTAGTTTACATCATAATGCACCCAACACAAGCCGTATCTTATCCTATAAGGAGTTTAAGCTTATGACATGGTCAAAGTACATTACTCTGTGAACAAGGTGTGTATTGACCTCAAGTCAAAGGACATTTATCTCCCACATGCTGATAACACTCTAGACATGCATAACAAATAGCTTATCAGCAGGGTATACCAATACTTTCCAAAAGTATTCATGTGTCCATCACTAGTAACCATTACTAGTAGCATGTGAGACATACTACATTCTCCAAGAATGCGATGCAGACCACATATCAACTTATAGCAGATCATCGAGAATGGTATTCCATTCTCGATGATCATTAGTCGAGGCTATTTTGAAAGTTACGTTCTATCATTAATAACTCACTCTATTAATGATAAGCTCAAGGGATGCACATATATGAATAATTGCAAACAATCAAACAATAATTCAATAATTGCAAATGCCATAAATATTAATCTTATTAATAATGCGAATGTATTCAAGTACATTATGTCCCTAATATAGATTGTCTCTAGGACATATATACTTTCAATCTCCCATTTGGCCTAGAGCCAATCTCCAATGTATCTAATGCCCATGTTTTCAAAATGACCATTATGCTTAACTAAGCTTAACGGTTTAGTAGATGGGTCAGCTATATTATCATCTGTGGGAACATAGTCTAATCTTATTTCTTCAGTTTCCACCATCTCTTTGAGTATGTGGTATTTTCTTGGTACATGTTTGTTTCTGTTTGTTGATCTCGGTTCCTTAGCTTGCGCAATCACACCAGTGTTATCACAATATACTGTTATTGGATGACTGGCACTTGGAACAACCCCTAGTTCTTTTAAAAACTCATATATCGAGACAACTTCTTTACAAGCTTCCGATCCAGCAATGTACTCGAATTCAGTCGTCGAATCAGCAGTGGTTTCTTGCTTGGAACTTTTCCAACTCACCGCTCCACCATTGAAAATGAAGGCATATCCAGACTGTGATAGCCCTAACAATCTATTAGGTCTATCTCTGTAGGTCCTAATTTCAAGAATGTAGCAGGCTTCACCCAAGTCCTTCATCATGAAGGTGCTGGATAACCATTCCTTGACTGATTGCATGAAAGTCTTATTGTCTCCCATTATTAATATGTCATCTACATATATAACAGTAAAGACAATACTCTCTTCCATGCGCTTACTATAAACGCTGGGATCTTCTTTGCTTCTAACAAAGTTAAACGATTTGACTGCTTTGTCAAAGCAAATATTCCAACTCATTGAGGCTTGCTTAAGTCCATAAATGGACTTCTGTAGCTTGCATACTGCTTTGGGCTTATTCTTGGATGTAATACCCTCAGGTATTACCATATACACCTCCGCATTTAGATTACCATTGAGGAAAGCAGTTTTAACATCCATTTGCCAAATGTCATAATCATAGTATGCGGCTATTACAAGCAGAATTATGGACTTAATTTTCGTAACAGGTGAAAAGGTTTTATCATAATCGACCCCAGGTCGTTGATTGTAACCTTTAGCCACCAATCTTGCCTTATAAGTTTGTACATTTCCATATGCGTCAATCTTCTTCTTGAAGACCCATTTGCATCATATGGGTCTAACCCCTGTTGGCAAGTCAACCAAGTTCCAAACTTGATTTATGTACATCGAGTCCATCTCAGATTTCATGGCTTCTTGCCATCTCTGTGAATCAATAGTTAACATAACTTCGATGTAGGTTGTAGGTTTATTGTCATCAGGAATATCTATCTCATTGTGTGTTTCAACAAGGAGATTGTTTTTCAGGCTGACGATGAATCCTAGTGGACTTACGGAGTTGATTATTCTGTGTTTCAGTGTTTGTTGCATTCTGATTGTGAGAAGGTCTTTGTGTGTTGGACAATCCACCACATTGAGAGCTTTCAGGAATGTCATTTTCATGTATTTCCTTAATGGAATGATGTACAACTATTGTATCTTCTTTCATTGGTTGTGTATGAGAGCCTTGCATTTCTGCGCTATCTCTCACAACACTCCCATTGGCTGAAGGGCGTACTCTAAGTACCCAATCTTCAATAAATACTCCCACTGAATCTTTTTCTAGGTTATTCGACAAGGGTTCAACTTCTGTGTTATCTTGTAGTTCTTCAATTTCTTCAAGTTCTATCTCATTGCAGTTCTCTTCCTTGTAGACATAATCTTCCTCAAGGAAAGTTGCATTTTTGGAAATAATGACCTTATGTTCTCCAGGAAGATAGAAATAGTATCCCTTAGTTTCCTTTGGATACCCCACAAAGTAATACTTCTCACTTTTAGATTCCAACTTGTCATTAAGCATCTTCTTTACATATGCAGGGCACCCCCAGGGTCGCATGTGTTTAAGTGTTGGCTTTGGATCTAACCATATCTAATAGGGTTCGATTTCTCCTTTCAGCAACACTATTCATTTATGGCATTCCAGGAGGTGTCCATTGTGATTGGACTCCATGAAGCTTCAAGTAATCCAGAAATTCTTTACTTAAGTATTTACCTCATCAATCTGATCGAAGGGTCTTGATACTTGTTTCAAGTTGCTTCTCTACTTCCGACTTTTACTCCTTGAATTTCTCAAAGGCTTCGAACTTGTGTTTCATAAGATACATATGCCCAAACCTTGTGAAATTGTCTGTAAAAGTTATGAAGTAAGGGAAGCCACCTTTAGCTTGAGTTGAAAATGTCCCACATACATCAGTATGGACTAACTCAAGTACCTCTTTGGCTCACACACCCTTCCCAGAAAGTGGCTTGTTGGTCATATTTCCTCTCAAGCAAGATTCACAGTTACCATAGGACTCTAAGTCAAATGGTTCCAAGTAGTCTAACTTTCTTAATCTCGCTATCCTTGATTCATTTATGTGACCAAGTCTACATTGCCATAAGTAGGTGGGTTTCTTGGATTACTTATCTTAGCTCATTTATTTTGCACATTGAAAATTTCACGACTACAGTTTAGAACATACAAATCATCCACAAATAGAGCATTTCCACAAACAAACCCATTAAAAGATAGTATATAACTGCCATTGGCAATAAATGAGGAAAACCCCTCAATGTCTAACACTGAGATAGAAATAATATTCCTCGTCAATGAGGGAACAAAATAACAATTATTTTATTCTAAACAAAAGCCTCTAGTCTATAAGTTCTCACGCGTTCAACATCCGCCCGTGCTCCATTTTCAACGCGCAGGTCTACCTCCCATGGTTCCAACCTTCTGTTGTCAATCACCCTGCACATTATTACAAATGTGTGAGCCACATGCGGTATCTAATACCCAGCAGTGAGAGTTACTTATAGACATATTTATTTCCATGACAAATATACCTAGTCCAGTAGAGCTAGAAGCACCTAGTGCTTTGCCTCCCCCGGAGTTGTGCAATCCTTCTTCTAGTGCCCCTTCTTCTTGCAATTGAGGCACACATCCATAGTTACATTTTCCTTCTTCTGAACATCTCCTCTAGGTTTCAAAACTGTGGGTGCAATAACTGCCTTACCTCTCTTCTTCTGCATGTTCTTACCCTTGGGTTTGAACTTGCTAGATGAGTCCACCATGAGCCCAACTTTACTTTTAGAGATAGTTGATTCAAAAGTTTACAACATGTTGTGAAGCTCTGGAAGACTCGCCTTGGTCCCATTCATATTGAAGTTCACAATGAAATTCTCACATGGACCAGGAAGCGAATTCAGGATCAAGTTGACAGAGACATTTATAGGCAGCTTCGTTTCAATCGAAGCCAACCTTTCTATAAACCCAATCATCTTCAGAACATGCGCTGACACTTGACCCCCTTCATTCAGCTTACACTTAAAAAGGTCTATCAACAATTCATACTCAATTGTCTGAGAATGTGAGTCATAGAGACTCTTCAAGTTTTCTAGCATTTCATTGGGGCCCATGTTTTCATGTTTCCTCTATAACTCCACAGTCATGGAGGACAACATTACACACTGTGCCGAGGTAGCATCGTCTAGATGTTTCTAATAAGCCACCTTGTCAAACAGGGCATACTCATCAGAGTTTTCAGCAGGGATTGTGGGGGAATATTGTGTCTAATACATACTCAATTCTTTCTTGTCTTAACACCAATCATAGATTTCTCAACCAGTCAGGGTAATTAGCTCCAGCCAACTTGTTTGTCTCAACCAACATTTTCAGTGATAGATTCGACATTTTATATAAATTCTGAAGAAATAGATAGACTTGAAATTATACTCTAATATAATTTCTATTGAACACATTCGTTAACTAATTAACATGACATTTAGTTTAATTAGCTCCCACTATTTTAACATACTCTTCGACCCCATGAAAGAATACGGACTCATATCAAATATGGTCATAATGGGCCAAGATTCAGGTTCATATTATATCCGCGTTTGCTGTGGCTGATAACTTCGATAGCACAACCTGGTAGGTCTCCAAACCAATTACAAATAATTTATAACTCTTGTTTGACCGAATGTTCCAGACAATCGATCTGCGTCTCTCGGCTTGTCCGATGCTGTGGCGCCAAGACAGCCTAGCAAGTCAACCCCGTTATGCGACTGCAATTATGTATCTAAGTGAATTTTTCCTTATAGAGCAAACACTGTGGTGTAAATACTCATAAAGGTTTATCACTACTTCTACATTTAACATGCATCTATGAAAGAGTCTGAGTCCTCGTAGACTTAGAGCGAATGTTGTGGCATAAACACTCATCTCGCCGAAAAGGATTTTGCACTACAATTAATTATAACAGATGACACGTTCATTTTAAATGAGACTTGTATTAAATTTGGGGAATATTTTAATTTAGGATTTTAACCAAGATTAACTTTAGCATGCTATATCAAATATAGCATCTTAACAATCATGAAAAGTCAACTAAGCACATATTGGGTACCACCTACCCAAGTATGATATTAAGAGGTTTAAACACATATTGGGTGTCGCCTACCCAGACATTATTTGTGGACGCTATTCTAGTAATCTAAATGACAAACATATTGACATTTAGCACATAAACAATATACTTATCAAATAATATATTGTATATTAATAATCGTGGGTTAAATATTTTGAACTCTGAATTTTTTTTTGTTTCTGGACAAGCGGCGCCACGTTTCTGTAGTGTATTAGGGTTGTGGCGCCTACTGTCTAATAGGTCCAGAATTTAAAACGAAGCTTTTAATCGCGGATCTTTGGACAAGAGCCGCGACTTTTGCCTTTACCGTGATAGGCGCCGTGGCGCTCCACCATGGAGCCGCGGCGCCTCCTTGAAATCCTAGCAAGCGTTGCGGCGCCCTACCATAGGATCGCGGTGCCGACGTCCTGACGAACGTTTTTGTGTTCATTTTCTAAATCATCCAAACATTAAATCCAATTTAGGGATCAGATCACAGATTCTTTATCATCACCCATCATTATCAATAATGAACATATAGACCATCATCCATTCCTACCCGTTCTTCACCGTGCATCATGTTCGCAGTGAACCAATTTTCTGCACCTGGCTTAGTCCGAGTTAGAACGGAATGACTTTCTTGATTTAGCATAGTTGATAGTTTAGGGTGACATCAAAAAGGTTAATTGTTCAGTCAAGATATGTAGGATTTCAAGAAGCCTTGTTTTAATTCAGTTTGAAAACCAATTTTATGTTTAACCAATATTATTATTTTATTCAATTGTTATATAACCATTGAACCAACCTGTGCTTTGATACCACTGTAGGGTTTTGTTGGGTTCAAACATCAAAGTAAAGCACAACGGAAATTTAAATTTTTATCTACTTACCCCAACAATTCCTTTTGGTATGACTATATGACAATCAAAACCTGTAAAGTAAAACTTAACGAAGAACACTTAGAGGTTACTTATCTGGAATCTTTACTAAGGGCGAACACATGATTAGTCTCTTCGATTGCAAGCACCTTGCTATAATGTATTCCTCTGTCAAGAAAGCTAGGAAATCTTGGCAGAGGTTTGAGAGAGTTTTATTCTAAACTCTAAGTCTAGAATCATTTATGTGATTAGTATGTGATATCAATGGGGTTAGTGTTGTATATATAGTTTTTTTTAAGTCAAAAATTGGATTAGGGTTGGGCTCTAAGCCTGGCCCAAAAATGAGGTGCGAAGGCGATCGATTGGGCCCACCGTCTGTCGGTCTGCGCGGCTCAGCCTAGTAGGCGCGCGCCTAACATTCCTCGTTAATATATATTCAGCACATTTAATTAAATCCAAAATTCAATTTTGACTTTAATTAAATAATTTCTATCAAATAGAAATTATCCCATAGTTATTATCAATTTAAATATCTCGATTCCAAATCGAATACTTAATACCTTCTCAATACACCCTTAGATCGAAAAGATAATTGACATAGTGTGACCCTATAAGCCTTCACATATTGACACTAATCCAATTAAGGTCCATACGAAATTTCTAGACTGCGTCGTACGACGAACTCAATATGTGAAGTACGTTTACATGAATCCAGCAAATATAACCTTTATGTGAGATGATAAATTTCTTTCATTCGCGACACACTCGATCAATCTTAGGATTTGCCACGTGTCTATCCAAATGGCTTGATAAGTTTATCTCATCTATATTAGTCGACAACTAGACCATATTCTGAATATGTCTCTTGCATTGGCCAATGACTTGGTCGACCTAATATCACTGAGAAGTTAAGTGCTCTCTCGAATATCCAATCGAAGAATAATCTTATTCTTGGCTCAACCCCCACCTTAGTTTACATCATAATGCACCCAACACAAGTCGTATCTTATCCTATAAGGAGTTTAAGCTTAGGAGAGGGTCAAAGTACATTACTCTGTAAACAAGGTGCGTATTGACCTCAAGTCAAAGGACATTTATCTCCCACATGCTGATAACACTCTAGATATGCATAACAAATAGTTTATCAGCAGGGTATACCAATACTTTCCAAAAGTATCCATGTGTCCATCACTAGTAACCATTACTAGTAGCAGGTGAGACATACTACATTCTCCAAGAATGTGATACAGACGACATGTCGACTTATAGCATATCATCGATATTCCATTCTCAATGATCTATTTTGAGAGTTACGTTCTATCATTAATATTGCACTCTATTAATGACAACGTAAGCTCAAGGGATGCACATATATGAATAATTGCAAACAATCAAACAATAATTCAATAATTGCAAATGCCATAAATATTAATCTTATTAATAATGCGAATGTGTTCAATTACATTATGTCTCTAATATAGATTGTCTCTAGGACATATATACTTTCATATCATGCAAATATTCTGCCTTTTCACGAAATCACTTAATCGATTATATTATTCTAATTTATCCTATTTACATTGAAGGGGTCATTTAATAAGCTGATTTGGAGGTGAGTTATACATGTATTAAATTCAAATAATTAATACATATATAAATTAGGAGTGAATTTATGTATTACATGAATAACTAAGCCCTGCATAAAATAATACATAGGATCTCTCGTAACTAATCTCTATATTACTAATACCCGCATATTTTTAATCGCTACCAAACAACGCGAGAATTTGGAGGTTGAGCTCTACTCCTCCGATCCATAATAAGTGGTGTTTTAGGCTTTTTATTTTATTTCAAAATAGGTGGTGTTTTAAGATTTCAAGAAGAAATTTACCTTATTCTTCCAAAATTACTCTTATTTGCAAAATCAAGAATCATTAAGTAGCTTTTCTTTTTTAGACATTAAGTAAGGCAAATTAGTAAATATACTAGTAATTTTCTTGAAGTAATTATTGCTAGTGAATTTTCTAACAAAGATTAAGTTTTTAATGATGTTAGGTGTGTATAGGACGTGGTTTAGGGAGAAAGGCGGGTGTGGATGTTTGGTGTGTGTGTTACCGTAACCCTCAATTGGAATGCGATGACCATTGCCGATAGTAATAAATTGAGGACACTTTAACCGACGTAGTTGAGATAGGTTACCTGACGATCGAGTGACGTGAGAAGTGGCTCCGGTGTCTATGTACCAATTGTCGTCAGGCTGATGAAGGTTTACAGTGGTGTAGGCCTGGCTCAAATCAATCGGGGCCATCCGCTTGGACTCCATTTGCCGCTAGCTGTTTGCGATTCTTCTTGCTTCTTTGGACTGCAACCGGTGGTGTTGCTGCTGCTGCTGGTGGTGGCTCTGCACTGGTGGTTGGGGCAGGGCCCAAGAGGCCGATCGACCAAGGGCTGGGCCCGGGCCCCTACGGTCGGGTACGGGCATGCATGCGAGGCCCGATTCTGCTGGTTGGGCCACTGCTGTCGCTAGTTGGACCACTACTTTTATTCTGCTTTGCTACGATTCTTTGCTTTGTCCGATCCACTTTGGTTGCTGGCCTTTTCCGCGGCCCTTGCCTTTGTTGTTGCGACCTCTGCCGCCACGACCTCCGCCACGGCTCGCCGTCTTCTTGCATTTGTACATCTTTGTGATGGCCGGTTGTTCTTTGGCCGCAGTGTTGCCATCCGTCAACGGCTAACGCCTTTTGATTATGTTCCTCTTGTTTAGCACGTCTAGTTTCTTCTAACAATAGTTGTGAACGTGCCTTGTTGAAACTTGGGAGAGGGTCGGCTTGTTGAATCATTATTGCGAGTGTGTCATATTCACCTTTTGGTAAACCCGCAACAAATGAAGCAGGAAGTATCTTGCTTTCGAAATATCAAAGTCCCGACGTTGGATAGTTGATCGGTTAAAAGTTTCGGTTCTTATAATATTCGGACACGTGTTAAAATTTGTATTATTTGCTCTTCCAAATATGACCAATTTTTTTCTCTCAAACATTCTTCTAGCCGGTTAAGTTCAATTGTTGCTTTGTTTTTTCATAGTTCAAAGGTATTGGAGATGGTGTTTAGATCCATTGTTTGACGATGGCGTCAAGACGATGCCAGATTGAGTCTGTAACATTGGTGGGACAAGGAACATATTCGTCAATATGATCGAGCACGTTGTATGGACATGCATGAATGTAGAATAGTTCCATCCACATGGAATATTGACAGTCTTCTTGGTCAAGAATTATAGGGATAAAATTCTTGATGTTGTTAACGGCGAATGCCGGATGAAAAGAAGATACTGAACGTTGAGAGGGGTTGTCAAGTGTGCCAGTGGATGAACCGGAATTTGTGGGGGAAGACATGGTTGTCGCCTGCCGAGTGAAGGGAATTTTCTGGTTTAGCCGAGAAAGGGAGAAAGAAACCAGATTTTTTTTTCTGTGAAATCAGAAAAAAAATTCTGATTTCGGCCGAGAATGAGGAAGGGAAAGGATTTAGGTTTTAGGCTCTTGATACTATGAAAGATAGAATAATTTCACTTAGGGATTCCTTTCATTATTCACTATATATATAGTTGTACAAAGGTTGATTCCTAATATGGTATGAATTCTAACTTACCTTACAAAGGTTGATTCCTAATATAATAAGAATCCTAAGTTACCTTAAATATACATCTATCATAATTACAAAATATACAGAGAATATTCGGATTCTAACTTACCTTACAAAGGTCGATTCCTAATATAATTAGAATCCTAAGTTACCTTAAATATACATCTATCATAATTACAAAATATATAGAGAATATGAATATTAGCTAAATTTTTTTTTAGAGTTTCTATTACATGAAGAAGTAAAGGTGAATGGAAAAGAGACAGTGAAATGTGGAAGACTTCCTTGGGTGTAATTGAAATATATGCCTTGATGATAACTTGTAGTTTTTCTTTTGTGGTAAAAATACTTGTAATTATGTTATCTTATTCGAGCATATATATGAACTCTATCAATTTCTTCTATTCGTTCGCAGGTTCTGCAAAATAACGTACAGAATATTGTACGTAGACATGTTCTCATTAAAAGGTAAAGTAGATCCTTATAAAAAATATGTTTCCACCAAAACACTTACTAAGTAATAAGTTCTGAAAGAGAATTTATTATTTTATGTAGTTGTTTAATCAAGAGATGACCTCTTGAAGATTTTCTTCTTTGCATGATTTTTTCAAAGGAAAGCTTTTTATTTTTTGTTAGGTTATCTCAATCATATCATATCATTGTCATTGTAATTAGTATAATATAATTTAGATGATTAGGATATGATTATATAGGTCTCCCTTAATGTTAGCCTTCTAATGATATTATACAAAGTGTATATATATTTCAATTTTGGGAATAAAATAACCATGGAATTAACTTTCTTCATGGTATCAAGAGCCACAAAATAAACCCCAAAATTCTTTTCTTTTCTTTGCCCTAAACGTCGGCCTACCCTAGATGATACCCACCCACTTTCGGCCACCCCCTCCCAAACCCTAACTAGGTTTTCTTCCTAAACAAAACCCTAGCAGAAAAAGAATCCTCCCTTCCAAACTCTTCTCGGCTTCTTCCTCAATTAGGGTTAATCATCTCTCTAAAATATTCTTTTCTTTCCTATTTCTTGAATATTAATGGCCGAAAAACAAAAATTACATCCAGCTTTTGTCGTGAACAACGTCAAGAATTTTATTTCCATAACACTTGAGATGGGAAAAGGGCAATACACCTCTTGGATGGAATTATTTAAAATCCATTGCCGCGCATATGAGGTCATAGGCCATATAATCCCTTCCGAGTCATCATCGGATACCACTGAGGTAGATAAAAAAATATGGTCTCGTTTAAATGCTATTGTCCTTCAATGGATTTATGGCACTATCTCAAATGATCTTTTGCATACCATATTAGAACCGAACTCTACGGCAAAACAAGGGTGGGAATGTTTGCAAAACATTTTTAAGATAATAAACTTTCTAGGGCTATATATCTTGAACACCAATTTACTAACATTAAATTGGATGACTTCTCAAACGTTTCCGCCTATTGTCAAGAATTGAAGGTGTTTGCAAACCAACTATCTAACGTTGGTTTGCCGGTGATAAATCAAAGGTTGATTCTTCAATTGATTGCAGGGTTGAATGAACAGTATGATAGAGTTGCTACATTCATTCAGTAGAGTAATCCGTTGCCTCTATTTTACGAGGCTCGTTCGAGGTTGATTTTCGAAGAAACCTCCAAGGCAAAGCAGACAGCCTCCGGGGTAGCCACCGTCAGAACGGCCTCTTGTTTTCACTAACTCATATTCCGCGAATTTTGCGACACCAAATTTCAGTTCGGGAGGAACCGGAAATCGCAATAATAATAGCAAAAATGGGGGTCAAATCGCAACAACAACAAAGGTAAAAATAATAGTGGAAAGGGATATTGAAGGGGTGGAGGCCAACCCACGGCGGCAGCGAAAACCACCAATAGTCGGGGGCAGTGGTGGCCAGCCAGTGGCAGCCGCAAGCCCGGTCGGCGGAGGCCAGTGGGGGAAGTACCCGCCGTGGGCTTGGGCCCCACAATGGGCTGCCCCTTCGTGCCCATGCCCCACCTCATTGTGGGCCAGGCCGTCATCCACAAATCGACAGCCCGGAGTTTAGGTTCTCGCCCGCAACAAGCCTTTGCAGCCACATGCACCATCTTCCGTAGGTTATGCTCCCACCGATATCGAACAGGCCATGAACAACATGAATCTGAATATTCCATATGATTTGTGGTACATGGACATAGGGGCTACGTCACACATGACGACATCTCAAGGTAATCTCTTGTCTTATTTTAATATAAGCAGTAATAAAAATATTATTAACGGCAGTGGGCAGAAAATTCCAATTCATGGTATTGGTCAAGTAAAACTACCCCCCCCCCCCACTGTTATATTTTAAAAGCGTCTTACATGAACCAAACCTGATTAAAAACTTGATATATGTACGACGTTTTATAACTAACAATAATGTTTCTGTGAATTTTGATCTGTTTGGGTTTTATATGAAGGATTTTCATACGGAGATGTGACTAATGAGATGTAATAGCATGGGGGACTTGTATCCTATCACTTCCATTTCCAACAAACACGTGACCAAACCATCAACCTTTGCAGCTATTTCCCCTATCATTTGGCACAATCGGTTGGGACACCGGGGAGCACTGGAGTTCAATAATCTTAGAAAGAATAATTTTGTTGCTTGTAACAAACTTTTAGACTCTTCTGTTTGCCAAACTTGTGTGTTTGGGAAGCATGTTAAACTTCATTTTTCATCCCCTACTTCTCATACAATTATGTCATTTGATCTTATGCATTGTGATTTGTGGATATCACCAGTTTTGAGTTCTGCATGTCATAAATATTATATACTTATTTTGGATGATTATTCAAATTTTCTGTGGACATTTCCCTTAGAGAAGAAATCACAAGCCTTCACCATTTTAAAACAATTTAGTGTTTTTATCAAAACTCAATTTGACAAATCCATTAAATATTTTCAATGTGACATTGCGAGGGAATTCATAAATGCTTAATTTAATAATTTTTGTCACCAAAATGGGATGTCTTTGCTTCTTTCATGTCCACATACATCACCTCAAAATGGAAAAGCCGAAAGAAAAATTCAAACAATTAACAATATGATTCGCACACTTCTTGTGCATTCGTCCACACCATCAAGGTTTTGACATCATGCACTTCAAATGACCACGTATCTCTTAAATATTCTTCCTTGCAAACTACTATCCAACATATCACCTACACAAATGGTGTACCATCGTCTTCTATATTTTACACATTTGAGGGTTTTGGGGTGTTTGTGTTATCCCTTGTTTCCATCCACAACCATTAACAAACTTCAGCTCGTTCAACTCTTTATGTATTTTTGGGATACCCACAAAATTATAGGGGATATAAATGTTATGATATGACGAATGGAAAAATCATTATCTCTCGATCACGTAGTTTTTTATGAGTCTACATTCTCGTTTTCTAAGTCTCATGTGGCATCCCCATATTCGTATGATTTTTTGGACAACGGAATACATCTAATTTTACATCAGCATCTCAATACCCAAAATCACATGGGACCGGCCCAAAATAATTCCCACATTGTACCAGCCCAACCACAAAATGGGACTGAACCAATCCGCGGTTCGGAGGTGACTGCATATTTATCGTCTGTCTCGGCCCAGTCCACTTCCATGGTGCCAGGCCCAAATGAGGGAGCCACTGCTCCATCACCAGTGTCCCCACTCCAGTCACCAAATCGACAACCAGGCGCAATTTTCCAGGCCCAAAAACTTGACCCGTGTCGGCCCAGTCACCAAACAGTAAGTCCACCGCCAGTTTTGGCCCAAGAACGGTCCTCCCCTTGGTCCACTAGTCTACCTGACAACCTAATTCCCCAACCTCGGACCATTAAAACATGTGCTATGCACGATATTTCGGCCCAAGCATCATTTTAACCTAACATCTTCAGTCCAACCATCACCTCTTCCAAAAAATCCCAAAGCGGTCTTATTAGACCCGAATTGGAAAGATGCCATGTTAGACGAAATTGATGCTCTTATTAAATATAAGACGTGGGAGTTAGTGCCCGTCCATCTAATGTAAACATAATCAGGTCTATGTGGGGTTTCTGTCATAAAAAGAATTATGATGGCTTATTTGCGAGATACAAAGCTCGTCTTGTTGGTGATGGCAGGTCTCAGTAGGTTGGCGTGGATTGTGGTAAAACATTCAGTCCGATAGTTAAGCCACCAACTATCAGGATTGTTCTTAGCATGTCACTGTTAAAATTATGATCCATTCGTTAGTTGGATGTCAAAAATGCATTCTTACATGTCCTAGGAGACAGTTTACATGCACCAGCCTTTGGGTTCCCAAGATCCTACACATCCGAATTATGTTTGTCTGTTCAAAAAATCATTATATGGTTTAAAATAGGCTCCCCGTGCGTGATATAATAGGTTTGTAGGTTTTGTATCTACACTGAGTTTCTCACACAGCATGTCCGATCAATCCTTGTTCTTTTATAAGAAGGGATGTGACATGGCATACATACTTTTATATGTAGATGATATCATTCTCACAACATCATCTGCATCACTCCGCCAGTCTATTATGTCCCTCGTTGCAAATTTGCAATGAAGGATTTGAGTCCCTTAAATTATGTTTTGGGAATTTTGTAACTCAATATGTCGGTGATCTATTTCTCAGTCAAAAGAAATATGCCGCGGAGATCATTGAAAAGGTCGGGATGTCCTCCTGCAAACCGTCACATATACCGGTTGATACTAAAGCAAAATTGAGTAACTCTATCGGTACTCCATATAGTGATCCAACACATTACCGCAGCTTAGCTGGGGCATTGCAGTAACTTACCTTCACGAGATCCGATATCTCATATGCAGTTCAACAGGTATGTTTACATATGCATGATCCGAATGAAGAATATATCGGGGCTCTCAAGCGAATTATGTTGTATGTTAAGGGTACTCTTCACTTTGGATTGCACCTGTATAAGTCCTCCATTTCAAGTCTCTCATCTTACACAGATGCTGATTATGGTGTCTGCCCCGACACACGACATTCCACATTTGGGTATTGTGTATTTTGGGAGACAATCTCATTTTATGGTCGTCAAAATGACAGCCGACGATGTCTCGATCTAGCGATGAAGTTGAATACCGAGGGGTAGCTAATGTGGTCGTTGAATCATGTTGGCTACATAATCTACTTTTAGAACTCCATTGTCCAATTTCAAAAGCAACAGTGGTTTATTATGATAATATGAGTGCGATATACTTATCAGGTAACCCAATCCAGCACCAACGCACAAAACACATAGAAATGGACATCCTGTTTGTCCGAGAAAAGGTTGCACATGGACAAGTCCGTATTCTCCATGTACCGTCGCATTATCAGATTACTGACATTTTCACCAAATGTCTTCCGTGCGTATTGTTTGACGATTTCAGGGACAATCTCAGCATACGAGAACCTCTCGCTAAGATTGCGGGGGAATGTTAGGATAATTATGGAGTCATTCCATAATTATCCCAATCATATAATTCCCAAATCATATCATATCATTGTAATTGTAATTAGTATAATGTAATTTAGGATGATTAGGATATGATTATATAGGTCTTCCTTAATGTTAGCCTTAGAATGATATTGTACAAAATGTATATATATTTCAATCTTGGGAATAAAATAACTATGGAATTAACTTCCTACATTTTTATTTCTATAACCATCCGATATTTGATATCCACTAGTCCAATTAATTTGAATTTCTACCGAATGTGGCACGTTTAAAAAGCGCTCTCGATAAAAAAATTCTTTGTTCTCAAAATTCGAACTCGAGACCTCAAGTTAGGGTGGAGTGATCTTGATTATCCACTGCATTACTTGTTCGTAAAAAGAGAAGAAGTTAAATTTGAGGTGGTAGGATGAATAAAGACTTGCTTAGCAATACTCCAGTAATATATATTTAAAAAAAAAATATGTTTGTTTCATAGAGGTATGGGAAGGGGAATTGGGGAGGGGACTATAATATGGAAAATCAAACGATCACTAACAAAGTCAATCAACTAAACTACTAAGATGTGATTTTAAACAAAGAATTTTCTGAAAACATGACGCAGAGATAAAGGCTGAGGATTGTAATATTGATGAATATTTATTTGTTCGATAAGCATCTTGATATTGAAAATAAATAAAATAATGTGAGCGTGGTGTATATTGATTTATTTTAGCACTAGTGGGGATAGCCCGGGCTTCGCCTGGACCCAACATCCAAAAATTATTAAATTCGGGTGAATTCGTATCTTAACTAATTTCTTATTCCAAATTAAATTTGATAGATTGTGTAGATTAAGACTATTTTTTAAAGAAGAATTTATTTTTGCCACATAATCATAATACAACAATTTATTTGTTCCAAACTTAGTATTTCTTTTTGTCTCTTCATAATATGTGATGCATAATTATCCCCAATTTTTTTATTTGCAGTGGCTATTTATTTAAACAGTTTATCCCCAACTTTCTATTGTTTTAGCGAATTATTTTTGTTTTTGCCAAAATAATGTAATTACATTTTGTTAATTCCTTTTTAGATATAATGACCAATTTTTTTAACTGTATATTTCTTCTCTTTCGGGTGAAATTCATAATACAAATTTAGTCGGAAATAGTTTATTTTTACCGAATTAAATCTGTTTAGCTAAAATAGTGGATTTTCAACTGTTTAAAATTTTTATTCCTTTTTAAATGCAATAACTATTTAATTTAACTGTAATTTTTCTGGTCAAATCTATGGGAAAATGGTGGAGCGCCATTATTTAGCCAATTCTATTTTTTTTTAATGGACTATTCGTGTTAAGTGCTCCAAACAAAGTCAAATGTTTGGAAATTTGCACCGTTGAAATTTTTACTTTTGACATTTAAAATGATTAGGAATTTTTAAATGGTACTAAAGCGGAGAGTAAACTCGAGCCGAGCAATGCGTGGATGAACCAATGGGTTCTTGACGTGCCCTGCTAACGTGAACTTTTTGGAGCACCTAAAAGTTAACTAATTCATCATATTAACTAAGGGTGGCCAATGGGCAACTTGACGTCCAAGATAAAGAGATTCGACATCTCAAAGGAATCTTTCAACAAAGAGATGCCCAACTGGAGCGGGCCGGTGATGTGCCCATCATTCGAGCTGAATTAGATCGCATTAAAGGTGACTACCTTTGGGCAATGAACGACCTAGAGCTTGTCAATGAGGAAAACAAAACCTTGGACAAATGATGGTCTTTACAACGATTTCCATGTCCTTACCCAAAAGCTCGAGGATCAAGAGTAGGTCCTAGCACTATCTCGTGCAAAAGGAAGACTTCTTCAACGCCGAGTTCGATTGCCTCGACACCGAAGCTTACCGAGATTGAAGCAAAGAGAGCTGTTGAATAAGCTGTACTGAAGGAGGCTCAGGACCAAGCCAACCAACAAGCCCAAACCAACGAAGGGCTGAGAAATGAGCTCGAGGCCTCTAACCAAAGGAATGCTGAGAGTTCACCCCAACTTAACCAAACCTTGGCCGAAAGAGATTAAGCTCAAGCCGATGTGGAGGTTGAGGTAGCCCAGACAGTGCTAACCGAGTACATAACTTAGAATATCCGGAGGTATACTTTGGAACATGCTCGAGATGGGATCTAGGAGATTGATGACAAGATTGTTGAGGCAAAGGACCTCGAGCTCAAAGTCTACCGCAAGCTGAATGGCGATAGTTCCGAAGATGATCCTGAGGACTCTGAATCTAGGTCGGACTAAACTTTAGGCTTACATGCCTTTGTGTTATTTTTTTTCTTTTTGCATATTTTTCTCTGGCCATTTTCCATCATTGTCTATGAAATGAATATCCTTTCTGACTTAATCATAATTTCTTTCTACCTTTTAACATTCGTTATTGCTTTCTTATTTTCAATATCTTAGCTAAATAAACCTTTAACCCAATTTGGGCTAGTTGCCTTCGATTTTAGAGTTTTACTTAAACAAAACATCACTTAATTTGTGTCGATCTAGATGAAATTTTTCCCGGTCTTAAAAATAACTTAAACAATTTTTGAGTACAAACCTTCACTTTGGTTTGATTCTTACTAGGCAATTCCTTCCGGATCTGGGTCATTTAATGACTAAATATAAGGACCTTATTTTTATGCTTATGAATAAGACGTCTCTTATTCATTTCGGGCATGAATGTTGGAGCTTCGTTTATTCCAACTTTTAGTCAATTCAAGTGTCTCTAAGAATAGGCTAGATTCATTTGATCCGGTGCCTTAGAAGAATGCTTTTGGAACATTATTTATTTTTGCTCCGAATGCTTTTATGACGACAGTCCCCAGTTAAGTACTTAAAAAAATTATTAGCTCATAAGCCTAATAATTTTATCAATTATCCGGAGACAAGCATATGTAGATAAATTTTCGAGGCAAATTTCGGATAAAGTGCAATTTCATTCAGACTTTGCTTCGATCAAACAACTAGGCAAGATTCATTCAATATTTTTGCCTTTACACGATTTGTCGTAATATTAACACTACTTAGGCAAGATTCATTCATTCTTTTAACCCTTACAATAATCCTAAACAAAAAAAAACTTCGAATTTCTTCATTTGAACTTCTTTACTGAGAGTATAGCAGTCCCCTAGTGTTTGTAATCGAAGTATGAGAATTCAAACATTATTTGATCTTCATCACTGGGCCGTTCCTAGTGTTTGTCCAATCTTCAACTCCGGTCTTCAACTACTTAGTAACACGCTTTACATTATTACCTCGTTAAAAACCTTACCGGAAAAACCCTTTTCGGGATAAAAACTGTGCTAAGGGAAAAAGAGTGCTACACATATTTTCAGATCTAATTCTAACTCTTCGGTATTTGAATGATTACTCCGTCTTTGTTCATGCAAAAGTTAGCAATATCAACACAAATAAAGTTCAAAACATTAATCGAACACATACCTTTGCAGTAATATCGCTTCAAGTGTGCAATAGTTTTAGTTGTTTGGCAACTTTTGACCATCTTCGACTTCCAATTAGTACGAGTCTTTATCGGTTATTCCTGACACTTTGTAGGGACCTTTCTAGTTTGGGCCCAATTTCCCTTCATTAGGATTTTTGGTATTGAGGGTTACTTTTTGTATAACCAAGTCCCCTATTTGAAAGTGCCTAAGGTTAGTCCTTCGATTATAGTATCTTACCATCCTTTGTTGTTGATCCACTAACTATAACAATGCTAACTCATGATGTTCATCCGTTAAATCAAACTTGACTGTCATAGCTTCATTATTTGATTCTTCAGTTGTAAGGCTGAACCTTACGATCGGCTCGCCAACTTTCACCAAAATTAGTGATTCTGTATCATAAACCAAAGAGAACGGTGTCTCCCTAATGCTAGACTTTGGCGTCGTTCTATATGCCCACAACACCTCTAGTAGAATTTCTCTCCATTTGCCTTTCGACTCTTTTAGTCTCTTCCTCAAATTCTGAATGATTGTTTTATTTATTGACTCTGCTTGTCCATTTGCACTCGGGTGATACGGATTCAACACTATCTTCAATCCCTCAAGAAAGTCATTTACTTTCTTTCCAATGAATTGACGGTCGTTGTCACAAGTAATCTTTGTCGGTATTCCAAACCGGCAAACGAGGTGATCCGAAATGAAATCGATGACTTTCTTTTCTCTAACCTTCTTAAAGGCCTTCTCTTTAACCCGCTTAGAAAAATAATCAGTCATAAACAAAATGAAGCGTACCTTTTTAGTGCCCATGGGAGAGGCCCCACAGTATCCATCCCCCATTTCATGAATAGCCATGATGACAAAACCGAATGCATTAATTTTCGGTTAGTGAATCATCGGTGCGTGCCTTTGGCACTCATCACATTTTCAGATGAAGTTATTTGTGTCTTCCTCCATCTGAGACCAATAGTACCCGGCCCTAATCAATTTTGGACCAACAATTCTCGCTCCCGAATGATTACCACAAGTCCCCTCGTGAACCTCGCGCATCACGTAATAAGTTTTTCGGGTTCTAAACACCTCGCTAAAAGACCATAAAAGGACTTTCGGTACTATTGGCACATCTACCAAGTAAAACCTAGCTACCTTAATACGAAGTGCCCTTGACTCCTTCGGATCCATAGGCAATTTTCCATCCCGAAGGTAGTCAATATACTTATTGCGCCAATCCCAAGTCATTCTTGTCGTAAGATTTTTCTTTGAACTGTTTGAAAGTTATCCAACTTGAGTTATGAGAGTACAAATGGTTTCCTTTTCATTTTTAGAAAGAAAAAAGACTTACATCTTTAATTGATTTGATCATTTTATGGATCGAGTTGTCATTTCTTAGATAGAATTCCATACAGAGAATTATTTTTCTCGAGTCGTACTAGGAGAAAGCTTCCTATACGTTTCTAGGGGGTGTTATTCATCTACATCTATCCCAATGAGCCGTCTATCGAATCGTTGCAATTGATGTAAAATCCTAAAGAGAAGAAAAAGATCTTCGTAAAGTGGATTTTTATGATCCGATAAAGAATCAAACTTATTTAAATGTTCCTACTATTTTATATTTCCTTGAAAAGGAGTTCAACCTACATGAATTGTTCAAGATATTTTAAAGAAGGCGGAGGTTTTTAAGGAACTTTGTCCTAATCAACCGAAATTCAATTAAGGAAATACAAAAAAGGGGATAGTGATTTGTATATAACTTTGTATGACTTTTCTCTTCTATTTTTTGTATTTCCGCCTTTTCCTTTTCTATTCGTATTTATTTATCATTGCTTCCTTTGAATTCCGTGTTCTATAACGATAAAACCTCCTATTTTATTGATCTTCAAAATCTAAAATTCGGGCATTTCCTTCAATTGGGTGATTTTTGGAACTCTACTAAAACAAAACAAAAAATCAAATTTCCTTATCTCACTTAACTTGATTGAATCCAATATGGATTCAATAAATCTAAGTAAATTGTAGTTTTGCTTTCTACTTATTATTTATTTATTCTTCCATCTATATTTTTTGTATCTATTTTGTTTGGATTAAATTTGTAGTGTCAATCCAACACAAGTCCTTTTTAAATATTTTTTATTGTTTTCAATTGAATTTTTTTTTTTTTTTCAATAGTCAATATTTATATTAATAACAGTGTATCGAACAAATATAATTCATTGTGATAAATGAAGTATTTAGTTTTATTTTATGTTTAAAATTAATTAGAAAGTGTGAATGTATTTTTTTAGATTTCTTCTTTCAATGATTTTTGGTTGTCTTTAATCTCTTTATTTCTTTTTCTTCTGATTGAATAGTTGACCTAGCCCCTTGTTATTTGAAGAAACCCTCCAATTCAATTGGTATTTTTTCATGAAAAGCAGACATGAGATAAAAAATCTAGTGTTTCACTAAGATTTCGAATAGCGGTCCCGAATTCAAGTTGATTCTATTTCGACTCTTTCTCATAGAAAGATGATCAAACAATTCTCAATCATGGTCCTTGTGGATCGGATCATCCATATAATATACAAAAAGAAACTCCAGATATTTGAGATCTTTCTCTTTGAATAAGATCTCAATTCCAGCGATGGTTTCATTAGATATCTTACAACTAGAATCCCTCTTTTTTCGGATCCCATTGTTTTGCCTCATAATAAATTAAAAATTGCTCATGCTACTCAGTCGAGAGCCTTGAGCACTATACAAGGACGTGTTGTAGGAGTAAGCCATTACCTTTCGGGTGGAATTGCCACAACATGGACATTCTTCTTAGCAAGAATTATTGCAGTAGGATAATGACTAGGAGCATTTGAAAAGCATTATGGCATTACGATTTTCAAGGTTTATCATCATGTCCACCATCAATCGCGATGTTTAGAAGTTGCACAATTGTTCCCAAATCAAACTCCTCAGCTTTCACGGATGACCCCAAATTCGCCAAGGCATCGGCCTCGTTGTTTTGTTCTCGAGATATGTGTTTCATGGTCCATTCTTTGAACCGATGCAATAATACTTGAACTTTCTCTAAGTACTTTTGCATCATTTGTTCCTTCATTTCGAACACACCGTTCACTTGATTAACAACCAAAAATGAGTCATATTCTGCTTCGATGACTTATGCTCCCAAACTTCGTGCCAATTCTAAACATGCGATCATAACCTCATACTCGGCTTCATTGTTAGTCAATTTCACAATTCTTATTGATTGCCTAATAATATCTCCCGCATGTGTCTTAAGCACTACCCCTGAATTGGACCCTTTCACATTCGAAGCTCCATCCGTGTACAAGGTCCAGACCCCCAAAGTTGTTCCCGAGATTATTATCAGTTCTCTTTCTACTTCATAAATTATTCCGGGTGTAAAATCTACTACGAAGTCTCCTAAAATCTAAGACTTTATAGTTGTTCTTGGCTTATATTCTATGTCATATACACTAATTTCTACTTCCCATTTGGCTAACCTGCCAGATAGTTCCGGTTTATGCATTACATTTTAGCGGATAAGTTGTTACTATACATATATGATGTTATTGAAAGTATGGTCTCAATTTTCTAGCAGTTGTTATTAATGCTAATGCCATTTTTTCTAAATGAGGATACCTAGTCTCTACACTAGCTACTACTCACATAATAAATAGGAAATTGTGTATCTTTCTCTTCTCGAACCAAAATTGCACTTACGGCTACTTCGGATACTGCCAGATATAGGAATAACTTATCATTAGCCTTCGATTTATGCAGCAACGGCGGGCTAGACAAGTACTTCTTTAAATCCCTCAAAGCATATTGGCACTCTAGTGTCCATTCGAAGTCGTTCTTTTTTTAAAACAAAGAGAAGAACCCATGACTTTTCTCCGAAGATCGAGAGATGAACCTACTCAGGGCGGTCAGTCTTCTTGTGAGTCTTTGCACCACCTTTACATCTTTAAGTACCTCCATAATTTCTTTGATAACTTTGATCTTATCCGAATTGATCTCTATTTCTCAGTTTCAAACCAACAAATCCAAGAACTTGCCCGAGCCAACTCCAAAATCACGTTTTTCTGGATTCAACTTCATATTGTACTTTCGAAGTATGTCAAATATTTCCTGTAAAATCTTTAAAGGGTCATCTGCTTCCAGGGACTTTACTAACATATCATCAATATAAACCTCCATTGTATTACCTATTTGGTCCTTGAACATGCGATTAACCAGGCGTTGATATG
The DNA here is from genome assembly GCA_034509755.1 of Anisodus tanguticus. Taxonomy (NCBI): domain Eukaryota; kingdom Viridiplantae; phylum Streptophyta; class Magnoliopsida; order Solanales; family Solanaceae; genus Anisodus; species Anisodus tanguticus. The sequence continues at coordinate 16,503,719 of CM067551.1, read as the reverse complement.
TTGCTCTGACATTTTTTAAACCAAATGACATTATATATAACAATACGTCCTATACATAATTATGAAAGAGGTTTTCTCTTCATCCTTCGGGTTCATCCTAATTTGGTTCTACCCAAAGTAAGTGTCAAGAAAACTCAGCACCTCATGCCCCGTCGTAGCATCAATCATTCGATTGATGTGTGGCAAAGGAAAATATTTTTTTGGGAATGCTTTATTCAAATACTTAAAAGCTATGAACATTCTCAATTTATTGCCTTTTTAAGTTTGACAACTACGTTTGCTAGCCTAGTCTGGATACTCTACTTCTAGGATGGAACTTATATTCAATAATTTTATTACCTCCTCATTGAAAAACTTGTGCTTGTAATCGGACATTGATCTTCTTTTTGCTTTAGCAGAGGAAAACTCGAGTCCAAACTCAACTTGTGAGTTGTGATGTCCGGTGAAATACATGTCATATCTAAATGGGACCAGGCAAAGCAATCGGCGTTAGCTTTAAGAAATTTAATTAATTTAAGCCTATGCTCCGGGGTTAGTCTGGTGTCCAGATATACCTTTTATCTGGTAGATGCACGAACAAAATGACTTGCTTCAGTTCTTCTATAGTTGACTTCCTAGCATCTTAATCATCCGACAACACGAATGACCTCGGGACGCGATGGTAATCTTTTTTTCTCATAATCTATCTTCTCCCCTTCTTCTTTCTTCGGACTTGACAAGCTCGAATCTCGTGATTGCTATCGCGTCCTTCACTTCCTTTGGTGGTTGCACCAACTCCTCTACTGCGAACATCTCTCTTGCTGCCGGGTTGCTCTCCTCGAACTGTCTTAATTCCCTCTGGAGTTGGGAACTTCAGCATCATATGCAATGTTGAAGGTATGGCCTTCATGTCATGTATCCAGGGCCTTCCGAATAGTGCGTTGTACCTCATTTAGCCTTCAATGACATAAAACTTCATTTGGCGAATTGTGTTGGCTGCATTGACTGGAAGAACGATTTCATCTTTCGTGATCTCACTTGCCATGTTGAATCTATTTAGAACTCGGGCTGCCAAAAAAATTTGATCCAACAAACGCAATTGCTCCACCACCTTCCACCGGATGATATTGGCCGAGCAACCTGGATCAATTAAAATACGCTTAATATGAAATTTATTAATAAATACAAAAATTATTAGTGCATCATTGTGAGGTTGAATAATGCCCTCCGTGTCTTCATCGTTAAAAGATATTATTTCCTCCGGTACGTAAACCCGAGATATTTTCTCCCTAGTTATTAAAACTTTTGTCTTCTTTGAAGTCATGACGGATTCCTTCATAACGTATATCCCTCCTATAATCATATTTATGACATGCTGGGGTTCAACCGGATCCGCTTGATTGTTTGTTTCTCTATTTATGTAGTTTCCCTTTGCTCGATCGCTTAAAAACTCGCGTAGATGATCATTTTCAATAGCTATGTCACTTTATCCCTCAATTGACGACAATCCTTCGTTCGGTGACCATGAGTATCATGGTAATCACAAATCAAATTTGGATCTCTATGAGCCGGATCTGTCCGAAATGGTCTCGGCCACCTTGCCTCATTAATATGTCCAATAGCCAAAACAAGTCCTGCAACATCGATGTTGAAATTATATTAGTCTTGGATTTTCAACATTATTAGAAGAAGATACATTGGTATCATTCTTAAATTGCAAACCTCTGCTGGTTGATCCTCGATCATTACGCCTATTCCCTTTGTCCGATGAGAAGTTGTGATTATTACGACCCATATTCGATCTAAAGTTTGATCTTTTAGGTTGCTGTAGGGTTGATACCTATCTTTTGAAGGATTTAACTCGATTCAGCTATTCTATTTGATTTATCAAAATTCTTGTTCCGTCTTGCTGACCCCGAAGGAAGTTCGAGCTAATCATCATCCACTCAGATTTTAGACTCATATCTATTGTGCACATCCGCCCATGTCACCACCGGAACTCTAACAAGTTCTCCTTTAGTTGTCAAGAGGCACTAGAACTCTTAGGATTCAATCCATTTGTGAAGGCTTCCACTGTCCATTCATCCGGTACTCAGGGGAAAAGCATTTGTTCATATTGGAACCTTGTCACGAACTCCCACAGCAACTACGTATCCTTCTGAGCAATTTTGAATATTCTTGCTTTCCTTGCTTGAACCTTCTTTGCTCCGGCATGTGCCTTTATAAAAGCATCTGCAAGCATTTTAAACTAGTTAATAGAATATTCAGGTAACATAAAATACCATGTCATTGCTCCCTTGGACAATATTCACCAAATTTCTTCAAGAATATCGATTCGATCTCATCCGCGTGCATGTCATTGCTCTTCACCGCACAAGTGTACAACGTCACGTGCTCATGTGATTCCATCGTACTTTGGGAGATTAGGCATCTTAAACTTCTTCGGTATCAACTTCGGTACTACACTCGATGGGAATGGCAATTGGATGTATCTCTTCGAGTCTGGTCCTTCAAGATTTGAGGCACTCCTGAAATTCGGTCTACTGTGAATTTTAGGTTTCAACCTTCTTTTCATTAGTATCCATTTTCTTAGTCAAGGCTTGGAGCATTTTCAAGACCTCCGAGGACTTATTGGTCCCCAATTCATTGCCATTTTCATCAACCTAGTCATCCTCTCGACTCGAATCTTCATTACGGATGGGATGAATTTCATCTGCCGCACTTGTTCCACTACTCTTGTTTTGCAATTGAGTGATGGCCTCTCTGGTGCTCCTTCAGCATGTTGAAGATTCGAGCCAAATTTATTTTGCCATCTTTATCGTCGTTTGGTGTTTTCTCACATGACCTTCTGGATCCTGGGGTGATATCACGGGGTTATTCTGATGCTCTCCGATTATCGGGTCAACGGGCGGAACACCGTTGTTGTTATTGACATTATCATAGTTGTTGTTGTCTTCATAGATGTTGACCATAACTTGGGTGTCACTAGCCATCTTTCAAGTGTTTTGTATTGAAATGTTTTCACAAAGCCTCAAAAGAAACAGGTGAAGTTTGAGTTTAAACAAATCACTACTATTATCATTAGCCCCGCGGTGGGTGCCAAGTTGTTTACCCTAAAAATGTACAGTTGAATTTATAAGTGGTTTTAAGGATACATGGATCGATTATAAATAAGTATACTAAGCAGTTAACAATAAGTAAGCAAATCAAAATAATAAGCAAGTAATTAGCATGAAATGCTATGATCTTGATTGAAACAACTCGACAAGTTTAGTTCGATCCTCAATTGATTTGCTTCGGGTCCGAGCCAACAATGAGAGCTAATAATCGTAATTGATGTAAGTAAATTGCACAAAGCATGAATAATGAGAATGAGATGCCCTTTCAACATGAAGGTTGAGCTCTTTTTATAGTATTAAGAATACAAGACATTTATGCCCGAGAATCAATCTCTAATTAAATGAGAATAACGATCACTTAATGAGCAAAGAGTAACGGCTAACTCCATATTCGGAACGGGTACGCGCTGAGCTTCCCCGATCCTTCATCCGATGTTACTTGGTTCTGTCGCTACCCAGTCTTGATTTGATACCCGGACTCATTCCGATGCAACTTTTATCTAGTGCAGAATTTTGACGCTTCCTTCGATTCCCACATCTAAAACATGCCACGTGTCGTGTCGGTTTTCGCCGTATACAATGTTGTACACACTTGAAAGAAAGAAGAAAGTTATCCTATATTATTTCTCTTATTCTCGTCTTCTATATTGTTATTTTGAGCTTAGTTTTACAATAATTTTAATTTTTTTCCTGAAATATGTACATAAGTAATAACCGGTGGAGTGGTGGTACATTTATAATATCATAGCCATCTCTAATAGGCAAACAAATAATAGAAAATTCATATGTTTTTGTTGTAATAATTAGTAAGATATATATCGCATAAAACTGTTTGTAATATATAACAAATAAAGCATCTATAGTGCCCAAGATACTGATATAAATTACTTGTTTCTTGCCCCTATTACATGGGATAGAGCTGTCAAAACGGGTCAGCCTATCCCAATCTAGTCTAAGCCTCGCGGGCCATGAATTTGGTGGGCTAGGACGGTCCAACCCTTTATTTGAAAGAGCCTTAAAATGATCAACCCAACCCAGTCCTAAAAGGGCTGCGGGTTGGGACGAGCTAGCTCTTCGTTTTATCAATCTTTTTTTATAAGAAATTTTCTTTTCAGTCTAAATTCGAACCTATAAGTATGCCAATTTGTTAACATTTCTAACATTATTATATGGAAGTACATAATTTTACGATAACTTATAGCAATATATATAAACAAACCGTAGACCCAATTCAAATGTTGTCCGAAAGAGTAAATTTTCAAAGAATATATTTGCACAACATTTAAAAGAAGCTACAAAATCTAAATGGTACCCTAAAAAAGGCACATATACATGAATCAATCAAGAAAATGTTCGAATTTGGGCCTTGGCTTCACATCATCCAAATGGGCCTATCCGTATCCGATCCACAATTGTCTAGCGAAACTGATAAGCTATAAAATGGCAGCTAGGGTTTCTCCTTTCGTCAACAGCTGCTCCGTCACAAGTTTGAGGACTTCCATTAACAGCTATGGTACGCTATCTTCTGTTTATTATAATTTCGGTATTGTATGCGAAGATAAGTATATGGACATTTTATCTCATTTAGCTTTTATCCTCTTATTATGAGTGTCTTCATAGTTCTGTTTGGATAATTGTTATTTAGATGCCTTGATAATAATTACTATAAAGTTTATCTAAGAAACTATATATTACGTACACAGTGTATCATTTATAGGGAAGATGATGGTGCACTAGCAAGTAAGCTTTCTCTTTTTAATTAATTCCAAAAGTAGCTTTCATGAAATTCCAGTTTCACCTTTTTAAAATTTGTTCATGCACATTGAAATTGGCAAATCAAAGAATTATTGTGTTGAATACGGCACATGCATGAGATGAGGACCAATTAAGCATATGGCGTCCAAAAGTAGGCACCGTCTTTTATTGACACAACAATATATTCACGAGAGCTTACATTTCATTTCATTTAGAAAAAGAAAAGAAGACAAAACTCCATTAAGTGGCTCACCCCTTTCAACTAATTTGTATGATTTTTTTTATTTCAATATTTTTAGTTTATTTTGCCATTTAATTTAGAGCTCTTTACACCAATAAGAACACCAAAACAATGTGATATAGTTATTCTAGGTTCCCGGTCTATATACAATCATTGTGTTTATTATCATTGATAGTGAATATATTCCCTGTATTCCACCACCTCTTCGTGATATATAGCCAGTATACTCTGCTCCTTCATGATATACCACCCGTATACCCTGCTACTCCCTGACATACTCCCCTTCTTCTCAAACAGAATTTGTATACCGCTGATATACACCGATATACACAGTACCTAGCCCCATATTCTCTACTTTGTAGCCCGTATACGTCAAATATACAGGCAGTATACACCATCCGATACACTTATCACATAAGCAGCCCGGTATACAACTGATATACGACAGCCTCTCAACCGATATTCTTCCACGAATTTTCGATAACCCCCATGGATTCTCCTGCTTCCGCTTCCTCAACTCCTGGCGTCACAAATTATCAGCCGCAGACCCAGTACCCGACTCAGTGGGCCGAGCCACTGCCCAGCCATCAGGCCCACTACACAGCGGCCCAGCAGCAACAATGGCCATTGCCGAGGCCCAGCACTACCAGGCCTTTTTCCAGCAGCGAGGCCCACTATACAACAGCCTGGCAGCAATAGTGGCCCCTGCCGAGGCCCACTGCCTATCGGCCCAGCACCACCGGGCCTCTTTCTAGCCGCGAGGCGCACTAAACAACGGCCCAGCAGCAGCACGATGTCACATGGTATATGGATACGGGTGACACGTCTCACCTCACCAACAATTCTGGTATTCTTCCTCAACTGCGTCATTTAAATACTCCTCAATCTATTATGGTCGAAAATGGTCACCGCGTTCCAATTCAAGAGTTTGTCCACACACTAACCCCACCACCGTATCCCCACTTCCCCCTTAAAACGTCCTATATGCCCCTAACATTATCAAGAACCTAATTTCTGTCAAAAAAATTGCCACCAATAATTTCGTATCCATTAACTTTTACCCATTTGGTTTTTATGCAACGAGCCTACGTACCAGGAAACTTCTTAAGAGATGCAATAGTGAGGGGAACATCTATCCTTTCCTACCCACGTTCACTGCCCATGTCACTCCACCCACCGCTTTAGCTACAATATCTCCATCAACGTGGCATAGTAGACTTGGTCATCGGGGGGCTCATGTTTTTATTTGCTTAGAAATCGTGATTTAATCCACTGTAATAAAGGGAAACTTTCACATAGTTGCTCCTCTTGTCATCTAGGGAAACATGTTAGACTTTCATTTACATCTTCTTTAAGTATTACTTTCTCTCGCTTTGATATCATTCATGCGGATTTATGGACGTCCCTTATAACTAGCAACCTCGGTCATAAATATTATTTGGTATTTTTGGATGACTTTTCTTACTTCTTTTGGGTCTATCCACTTAAACTTAAGTCTCAAGTTTACTCCAAATTCCTTGAATTTTGTACCTTGGTTAAAACACAATTTGAAAAAGACATCAAAACGTTTCAATGTGATAATGGTCGTAAGTTCAATAACTCTCTTTTTCATAATATTTGTGCGGCTAATGGCATGGTTTTTCATTTCTCATGACCCCATACTTCCCCTCAAAATGGTAATGCCTAAAGAATTCTCTACACCGTTAACAATATGATCCGTACCCTTCTTTTTCATGTGTCTCTCCCCCCTCCCTTTTGGGTATTTGCATTAAAAATGGCAGAACACATTCTTAACATCTTACCTACCCGTACGATCCAAAATAAGACACCCACTGAAATTCTCTTCTGTCGGATCGCTTTCCATGATCACCTTCGAATTTTCGGTTGTCTGTGTTATACAAATCTTGCCTCAACGGTCCCTCACAAATTAGCATCTCGCTCCACTACGTGTCTTCCTATGTTTCCGTCAAACCATAGGGGGTACTTGTGCTATGAGTTATCCACTGATAAAACTATAATCTCACGTCATGTCACGATTGTTGAGTACGTTTTCCCATTTGACAACATCCAAAAATTTCTAGCCACTAATTACAAATTCCTTGATGACTCGAACACCTCACATCTAGTCTAAAATGCACTACAAAATCCGCACCCTCAGGCCGTCCCGCCAACCATCCCGTCGACCCCACCCAACTGCCCAAATCCTACCTTATTCCTGCCCCAAAATACTCCAGGGACACTACCCCAAACAGTCCGCCCACCCGACAACCAGCCCTTGCCCGTCCCACTGCCCAGCCCCCCTGCCCGTCACCACTGCCCAATCCAGCCCGGCGTCTCCCAGCCCTCTGCCCCACATGTGACTGTCCCACACACTGCATGGAAACCCGTGCACAACACGGAATTTTCAAACCAAAAGTTTACTTTAACCTATCCACTCAAACCATCTCGCCCAGTTTTAAAAATCCAAAATTAGTCAAACTTGACCCAAATTGGAATGTGGCCATGCATGAAGAGTTTAATGCATTAACCAATCAGCACACTTGGGATCTTGTTCCAAAACCAGAAGGGGTGAATGTGATTCAATGTATGTGGCTTTATCGTCACAAATTTCGAGATAGTGGAAAGCTTGAACGCCATAAGGAAAGACTTGTGGCTAATGGTACTGGTCAACAGAAGGGTGTTGATTGTGATGAGACATTTAGTCCGGTAGTCAAACCAGCCACCGTTCGTATAGTGTTGAGCATAGCTATGGGAAAAATTGACCTATTCACCAGCTTGATGTCAAAAATGCTTTTTTACATAGGGATTTGAAAAAAAATGTTTATATGCATCAACCGACTAGCTTTGTGCATTCGGAGGTTCCTCATTATGTCTCTATGATTTGAAACAAGCTCCTAGGGCTTGGTATGAGTAATTTGCTACATACATCATACAGATAGGGTTCGTGTGTAGCAAGAGTGATCATTCCCTGTTCATATTTCATCTAGGTACTGACACGACTTATCTTCTTTTATATGTAGATGATAATGCTCTGGCAGCTTCTTCTGACACTCTGAAACTCGAGATTGTTGCCTTGATCAAGTCTGAATTTGCTATGACAAATTTGGGTTATTTGAGTTATTTTTTAGGGATATCAGTGATCAGATCCACACATGCCATGTTCTTGTGTCAGTGTAAGTATGTAGAGGAGATTGTCTACAGGGCTATAATGGCTAACTGCAAGATCATGCCCACTCATGTCGACTCAAAGTCCAAACTCATTGCAGATAATGGGGATCCAATCAGCGATCTCTCTGTATATAGGAGTCTCGCATGTGCTCTTCAGTATCTCACCTTCACTCTGCCAGATATTTCATATGTTGTTCAACAGGTGTGCTTGTTCATGCACGCTCCTAGGGAGCCTCACTTTACAACTCTTAATCGTATCATTCGGTATGTTAAGGGCACTCTTGATTATGGACTACATTTATATCCCTCCGCACCGAATATGTTCTCCTACACAGTCGCCGATTGGGCAGGTTGTCCGGACATCCGTCACTCTACGTTCGGCTATTACGTATTTTTAGGAGATAATAATATTTCATGGTCTGCCAAGCGGTAAGACATGCTTTCCCGTTCGAGTGCTGAAGCAGAACATCGAGGCGTTGCGAACGTTGTTGCCGAGCTATGTTAGCTCCGAAATCTCCTTCTTGAGCTTCATTATCCCTTACATAAGGCATCTTTTGTCTACTGTGATAACATATTTGTTGTCTACTTGTCTCATAAATAGGTTCAACATCAGCGAACCAAGCATATTGAGATGGATATTCACTTTGTTCATGAGAAGGTTGCAATGGGTTCACATTAGGGTGTTGCATGTTCCTTATTCGTATCAGTACGCAAATATCTTCACAAATGGGTTTCCTCGGCAACAGTTCCTTGACTTCAGATTCAGTCTCAGCGTCCGGCCTCCTTCCGCTCCGACTGAAGGGGTGTGATAGTGAATATATTCATATATATTCACAATATATTCTGTAATTAAAGTAATGTAAAATAGAGATCTTAATTCTATAATGACTACAATTGTATACTATATATATATATATATATATATATGACATTAATAAAAGAACTCCCTCAAGAAGAATTACACTATTCTACCGTATCCTACTTAATTTTTCCTACTAAATTATAAGTTCATCAAATGTACTTTCTTGGGCCTCAAATAATATTCTAGTACATGACTGATAATGGTACTAGAACTTCCATTCAGGATATTTATACTTCATATTCATCCCCTTTTCCCCTTATCATTCGCCCAACACCTACCTCCCCCCCTTAACACCACCCCCCCCCAAAAAAAAAGAAGAAGAAGAAGAACAACATCAACAACAAAAGAATTTACGCGCGAACTATTAGTTAATCTATATTATATGTCTTTGAAGATTTTTGCGTAGTCATTAAGAAATTAGATATTTTTAACAGCCTTAATCATTAAAATATTTGTCTAAATCATCATTTATCTCTCTATGATGTATCTGTTGGTTTTTACAAAGGATTTGCAGGAAACGGAAATTACAAGTAATCGCTTATGTAGGAATTGAAATTACAATTCAACAAGAAAGCTGAAAATTACAATATAACAACAAAATTGAAATTACACTTTTGTTGAACAAGAAAACGGGAAAGTTGTTTATCTTTGAGTCGAGTGTGGCACTCTGTCCTTAAGACAATATTGCCCCGTATGTATCCTTTATACGTCCTGGACAATTCGTCTCCCAAGATAAAACGAAGAATGGAACTATTGAGCAAAGGAAACTCAAAAGCTACCGTGAAGAATATTGAGCAATGAAATGATGCTTGGAAGATTAGGAAGAAACCGATTTTTGCTTTGTGTATTTTCGTGTATGTTAAGTACTCCTCAACAATGGTATAAGGGGTGTTTATATAGGTGAGGGAGGGCTATTTAACTGCCCCATAACAGCCATTATTGGCCAAATAATGGCCATTATGGAGGTAGTTAATCCACCAAAATAAATGGTGAAAAATGCCAACGGATTGGCCATTATAGGAGGTGTAATTCAGCCAAAATAAATGGCCGAATTGAGTCTTTGGACGTTTCGTTCGGACCGTCGAAATTCGATTTTACGAAAAACTTCGGGGACCAAAGCGTACATCTTGAAACTTCGGGGACCAAACCGTACATGTTGAAACTTCGGGGACCAAACTGTACATCCGAAAGAATTCGGTCCAAACCGCACATCCGAAACACGGGATCAAACCGTACACGGCAAAGTTTTCTCGGCCCAAAAAGATAATATCGAAGGCCCACGGCCCACGACCCACGACCCGTGACCGTGACCGTGACCGTGACCCGTGACCCGTGACCCGTGACCCGTGACCCGTGAACCCGAGAACCCGAACCCGGAACCCGGAACCGGAACCGGACCGGACGGGCGGGCGGCGGCGGCGCGCGTGTGGTCTTTACTTGAACCGAAGCACATCTAGGTCCTCCCTCCTTTAAACACATGGGATACCCCTTGGGGTCTCAAACCCCAAACCAATTTCAAGTATTATATACACAACAATTCTTTCTTCCTCTACCGATGAGGGAGAATTGATCACACACCACACTTTTCCATGCTTCAAACACCTTACTTCGTGAACCAATATCTCTTTCATTTCTCAATGAAATTTGACGATTCTTGGCCCTACGGTTATCTACGTACTTAGTACATCATGCATGTGTGAAGAACCGGATTCTCCAACATACGTAACACTAGTGTTTAAGCCGTTAAAGTTGGTCGGTCGCAACTCCCGCCAAAGGCTAATTTCCAACAATCCCCTCTTGAAAGAGATTTTGGCGCACTCACATGGTGTCTTTTGATTTCCAAGCAATATTTCGGCGGACCGATGTTGCATAAGGAGAGGTAGCCTCGGCTTTGAACCTTCCATAGTTGAATACCATCGGACTTACTTATCGCGCGGTGAACGTGATGTCTTGAACCGTCGTGTTTAGTGTAAGCCAAGACAATGATACCAACACAACAAATTCCCTTACTCTCTTCTTCGTAATGTTTTGTCCGTTTTGGCCATGGACAACGTCTTGGATTCTTAAGTGCGTTCATTTTGAGGCGGCCTGTCCTCGCACTTAAATAGGTGGTCTCCTACAAGGTATCCCTGCTATACCCCACTTCACAAGTGTTAGGAACCATTAAAAGTTTCCCAAGAACCTAGCCTCAACTGTGAGGATCATTACAGTTTTGAAAACTTAACCTTTACCCATACCTGCAGATAGCCCTTAATGTCTATCGCGGGAACGGCTTTGGATTTGGTGTTTCTTTTCGAAATCACTATCCGAAGTGCTCATGCTTCTCTTGAAGCGATCAACCGAACCTTTACAAGACTTAGTTTTCCCATTGAACCAAATTACCGGGATCTCCAGTTCGTAAGGTTGGGTTACCATTTGTATTGGTCCTTATATTTTGGGTTTTAAGCCCATTCCCCAGACAGGCAAGCCATCCGATCCTTGAGTAGGCCCTTTGTCAATGGGTCGCTATATTATCCTTTGACTTGATGTAATCAATGGATATTATACCCGTGGTGATCGGTTGCCTAACGGTCTTATGCCTCCATCGAATATGATGAGACTTGCCGTTGTACATAACATTCCGTGCCCTTCCTAGAGCCGACCGATCGTCGCAGTGGATCATTACCGAAGGTACGGGTTTGTTCCAACACGGAACATCCTCTAAGAAGTCATGAAGCCACTCGGCCTTCTTCTCCGCTTTGTCTAAAGCGATAAACTCCGATTCCATCGTGGATCGGGCGATGCAAGTTTGCTTAGAGGATTTCCAAGATACAGCCCCCACCACCAATTGTAAATATATACCCACTGGTGGACTTGGTGTTCTCTATATCGATATCCGGTTTGCATCATTGTACCCCTCTAGTACAATTTGGATATCTCGAATAGTGTAACCCGAAGTTTAACGTGTATTTCGGGTATTGTAATACCCGATTCAACGCCTTCCGGTGATTATCACTTGGATTACGGGTGAACCTAGCCAACTTATTGATTGCGTAAGCAATATCGGGTCGGGTGCGAGTTTGTTATATACATCAAACTACCGATTACTCGTGCATATCGCTCCTGGTATACAGGTGCACCAAGATTTTTATCAAGCTTATGATTTATATCCATTGGTGACGCTATCGGAGAACCGTCTAACATCTTGAACTTTCTCAAAACATCCTCGATGTAGTGAGACCGAGATAAGACCATCCGTCGACGTCTTAGAGATTTTAATCCCTAGGATGACATCTCGCGATACCCATATCTTTCATGTCGAAGCATTGTTTCAACATGTTCTTAGTCTCTAGGATTATCCTAGGATCGCTTCCCGTGATCAACATGTCGTCTACATACGGGCATATCATAACAAATGAGTCGAGTTACCTTTCGTGTAAACACATTTATCACACTCATTAATGGCGAACCCCTTCGATAGTAGAGTACTATCAAATTTTTCGTGCCATTGTTTCGGGGCTTGTTTCAGCCCATACAGAGATTTGATAAGTCGACGGACTTTCTTCTCTTGCCCTTGAACCACGTACCCCTCGGGTTGGTCCATATAAATTTCTTCTTCCAAATCACCATTTAGGAAGGTCGTCTTAACATCCATCCGGTGTATCTCAAGGTCACGCAAAGCTCGCGATCGCAATAAATACCCGTATGGATGTCATCCGGATACCGGAGAGTATGTGTCAAAGTAGTCAAAGCCTTCGTCCGTCGATAGCCCTTGACTACCAACCCGGCCTTGTACTTGTCTATAGACCCATCCGCCTTGTATTTCCGTTTGAGTATCCATTTACAACCCAACGGTTTATTTCCGGAGGAAGATCAACCAACTCCCAAGTATGGTTATGCGAGAATGGAGCTTATTTCACTCTCAATAGCTTCTTTCCGCAGCGGTGCTTCCGGAGTTGACAACGCCCGAGCAATTGTCCTTGGTTCATCATTAACCATGTAAGCTACAAAGTCGGGACCGAAGGATTTATCCTTCCGGCCCTTTTACTTCGCCTTAGATCCATCTCTCGGAGTCTCCAAGTTCGAGAATCGGAACACTAGATTCCGGATGTTCAGCCACCTCGAGATTCGCTAGATTCGAACCATTTAGATCCGGGCAGTCAAGGACTCCGGTTCTTGAGAGCTTTGTGCATAACTTCGCTTGCGAGAGGTTATGTCTTTCTCCTTTCTAGGAAAGGTACTTTCAAAGAATAGAGCATTCCTTGATTCCATTATTGTACCCTGGTGGATATCGGAATATCGACTTATGCACTAAGAAGCGATAAGCACTATCGTTATTTGCATATCCGATGAATATGCAATCTACAGTCTTTGGTCCAATCTTGACCTCGCTTTGGCTTAGGTACTTCAACCTTTGCTGACAACCCCACACCTTAAAATACTTGTAGGTGGGTTTCTTTCCTTTCCATGATTCATATGGAGTTTTGTCCTTACCTTTATGTGGGACTCTGTTCAGAATCGTATTAGCGGTAAGGACGGCTTCTCCCCACATGTTTTGGGGAAGTCCGAATTGATAAGCAAGGCATTCATCATTTCCTTTAATGTGCGGTTCTTACGTTCCGCCACACCGTTTGATTGAGGTGAGTATGGAGCCGTCGTTTGATGAATAATGCCTTCTTGGGCACAATATTCCTCAAAAGGCGCTACATATTCTCCCCCTCTATCGCTACGAATGGATTTGATCCGTAGGCTAAGTTGATTCTCAACTTCGCTTTGTAACGTCGAAACGCTTCAAAGGCTTCATCCTTACTTTTCAACAAGTAAAGGTAACAATACCTTGTGCTATCATCTATAAATGTCACAAAGTACTTGTTCCCCCTCTAGTTTGTACAAACTTCAAATCACATATATCTGTGTGAATAAGTTCTAGAGGAGCGGTATTCCTTTCGACGGATCGAAAAGGAAGCTTAGTAAGTTTTGCCTCTACGCACACCTCACACTTATGTTGAGGGTTTATGTCGATAGAAGGCAACAACTCCATCTTTATCACCTTTGAATAGACTTGTAGTTTACGTGTCCTAATCTATGATGCCATAAATTAGAAGACTCAAGCAAATAAGAAGAAGACTCAACTTTATTTCCTTGACGCAATACGACATGGCATTCACTTTGAAGAGGCCTTCACAGACGAAGCCCCTCCCCACAAATGTGCCATTTTTAGTGAGTACAAATTTATTTGATTCAAACACTAGCCTAAAGCCGCATTAACCAATAAAGGTCCGAAACTAGATTTCTTCTAATATCCGGGACGTGCATCACTTCCTTCGAGTGAGTTCCTTGCCGGAAGTCATCTTCGGGACCACCTTTCCAACCCCTAGCACGTCCGAGGAAGCGTTGTTGCCCATGAACGCCTTCTTGTCGGAGACCGGAGTGTACGTGGAGAAGGCATCTTTGTTGGAACAGATGTGTCTTGTTGCACCCGTGTCCACCCACCTTGCATCGGATTCTCCACCAAGTTGGCTTCTAGCACCACCGCAGAGAATTCCTCGATCATGTCATCCGGAGCGTGTCCTTGACGACGTTTGCTTGAGCCTTGCCTTTTGACTTGTCTTTTCGTTGTTGCTCGGTCTTGAGCTTGCGGCATTCCTTAATCCTGTGACCGGTGTTTCCCACGGTGATGACAATTACCTCTCGAACATCTCTGCTGCGGGGGCTTTGCCGTCTTTACGTAACTTCCGCTTCTTGCTTGAGTTCCCTTTGGCCTCTCGCCGATTTGCCTTTGCCTCGGCATGTTGTCTACCCTTTGGCAAGGTCTTCTTATTATCTTCCTGGATTTGCGGTTTGATAACAAGCTCTTCAAAGGTCATCTCCTTTGTCTTGAGTTTCAAGTAACTCATAAACTCATTCCATGAAGGAGGTAACTTTTCAATCGGCGATGCAACCAAAAAGCTGCTCATTTGGTTTCGGTCCTTCCAAATCCAGGTGATGTAAAATCATTTGGAATTCCCGGACTTGGGACATCAGCGTCTTATCGTCCACCATTTGGAATTTTAGAAATTTCCCAACAATGAACTTCTTAGTACCCGCATCTTGTGCGTTGTACTTCTTTTGCAGTTTTTCCCACAACTCTTTGGCGGTGCCAACGGTGCAATAAACCGTGTAGAGAGGGTCTCGCAAGCGATTAAGTATATAGTTCTTGCACATGAAATCGCTATGATTCCATGCATCACGAACCATCTTCATGCCGTTAACGACATGGATACCAAGGCCCCCCTTCACCCGTTTCAAAGCAGCGAAGAGTCCATTTCATCTCCGGCTTATGGAGGATCTTCCGTAAGGAATCGGGCCATGCCCATAATCTGTTAGATAGAACAAGCATCTTTTCTTGCCATCTTTTGAATTTCGATCCCATGAATTTTTCAGGGCGATCATGGTGGTGTGAAGAAGAGGGTGGAGCTCCGAGCAGGGAAGGCGGCGGTGTTCTTTGCCTTGAGCAAAGTGGGAGCGAGCAACAGCGAAGAAAGGCGGCGGTGTTATCGCTTGAGCGATGCAAAGCATTGGCGAGCAACATTGCCTCGAGAGGCAGCAGCAGTAGCAGCAACATCGGACATATTTCCAGCCATGTTATTGCAGTTACCGTAAGCAGAATATTGTCTTAAGTTGTTGGTTTTTACAAAGGATTTGCAGGAAACGGAAATCACAAGTAACTGCTTATGTAGGAATTGAAATTACAATTCAACAAGAAAGCTGAAAATTACAATATAACAACAAAATTGAAATTACACTTTTGTTGAACAAGAAAACGGGAAAGTTGTTTATGCTGAGTCGAGTGTGGCACTCTGTCCTTAAGACAATATTGCCCCGTATGTATCCTTTATACGTCCTAGACAATTCGTCTCCCAAGATAAAACAGCAATGGAACTATTGAGCAAAGGAAACTCAAAAGCTACCGTGAAGAATATTGAGCAATGAAATGATGCTTGGAAGATTAGGAAGAAACTGATTTTTGCTTTGTGTATTTTCGTGTATGTTAAGTACTCCTCAACAATGGTATAAGGGGTGTTTATATAGGTGAGGGAGGGCTGTTTAACGCCCCCATAACAGCCATTATTGGCCAAATAATGGCCATTATGGAGGTAGTTAATCCACCAAAATAAATGGTGAAAAATGCCAACGGATTGGCCATTATAGGAGGTGTAATTCAGCCAAAATAAATGGCTGAATTGAGTGCTTTGGACGTTTCGTTCCGGACCGTCGAAATTCTGATTTTCTACGAAAAACTTCGGGGACCAAAGCGTACATCTTGAAACTTCGGGGACCAAAGCTGTACATGTTGAAACTTCGGGGACCAAACCTGTACATCCGAAAGAATTCTGGTCCAAATCGCACATCCGAAACTTCGGGATCAAACTGTACTTCTGGCAAAGTTTTCTGGCCCAAAAAGATAATATCAGAAGGCCCACGGCCCACAACCCGTGACCTGGACCGGACGGGCGGCGGCGGCGCGCGTGTGGTCTTTACTTGAACCGAAGCACATCTAGGTCCTCCCTCCTTTAAACACATGGGATACCCCTTGGGGTCCCAAACCCCAAACCAATTTCAAGTATTATATACACAACAATTCTTTCTTCCTCTACCGATGAGGGAGAATTGATCACACACCACACTTTTCCATGCTTCAAACACCTTACTTCGTGAACCAATATCTCTTTCATTTCTCAATGAAATTTGACGATTCTTGGCCCTACGGTTATCTACGTACTTAGTACATCATGCATGTGTGAAGAACCGGATTCTCCAACATACGTAACACTAGTGTTTAAGCCGTTAAAGTTGGTCGGTCGCAACTCCCGCCAAAGGCTAATTTCCAACAGTATCTCATTTAATTGATATTTCTCACCAATTGGATGAATTTGGAAAAAGTACTAATAAATACTTCTTTTTTTCTAATCTAAAATGTTTACTTTATTGAAACAAATTCAGATTATCAAACTACTACGTAATATTTACAACCAAATGGTGTGCTACAGTTACTTGTGACATTCCAAATCTACCTGCGACGTTTTCCAATTTAAGCGGATAACAACCATCAAACTTTTTTTTATTCTTTTTGTTTTACAACAACAATCAAACTTAATGTTTCAGCTGTGTCAATATTGAAAACAAGTAAGTTTTTTTTTTTTTTTTTTAAAGTGAATGGAAAATTTCAAAGAATTATAGTAACATTTCTTAAGTCTTTCGTTTCTGGTAAATTAAGGGCCTTTTTGGATGCTTTTGCCCCCATCACCATTTGGGACCAAGAAAATTAATGTAATGCATTAGGATTCAATGCAGCTTCCGCATTACGTATACAAATCAAAAGGTAAATATGGTGGTAAAGGTTATATATATCTCATATGGTACGTCTTAGATATCAAAAGTCTTTAATTATGAAATGACCGTACGAAAAAGTCCATTCATAAAAGAAAAAATCTTTTCCTAGTGTAGAACTTTACCTTCTACTACCTTCTTTTTTTCAATTTGCTTCTTGGCGAGAATTTTGAGTAAAAAGATTCAAAATATAAAGAACTAAACAGATATAATATTTGTATATATAAACATAAAAATAGTTTTGAATTTGTATGTACACTGTAATTTTTCAGTCATGCGGATTCACCACACTCTGTCCCTTGGGGGGAGGGGGAGGGGGAGGGGGTTGAGGAAATTGCAAGGAATGAGAGGATGTTTGGAAAAGTCCACACATACAAAAAAAAAAAAGTCCATAATATCATACTAATTAGCCATAATTCTCCTTTCTTTTTATGGTTCCTTTCTCTCTCTCTTTATATATACACTCCAAGTTAGGCAAATTCAATATGTTTTGATGGAATTCTCAATGATGAAAAAGAGGTCTTCTCAGAAAATAGGGGTCAGACAGTACAAGAAATCATCAGTTCCACGTCTTAGATGGACTCCTGAGCTACATGAACTCTTCATTGAAGCTGTTCAACATCTTGGAGGTGGAGAAAGTAAGTTTCCAAAAAATAAAACAATTTTTTGCTTACCCTAATATGAAGTTTTTTACTTGTTTATTTCTTGATCCATATATTTTTCTTTCTAACTTTGATGCCTTTGGCTATGTTTGTGTATGTGTGAATGGGGGTGGGGGTGTATTAAAGAGTTTTATGTAAAGATCAAGAATCATGGATAATCATTAGTTAATTATGATGATGTTTTTAGTAAAATTTGAGGATTAATTGTTTGTTTTGAATTAACATGACAGAAGCAACTCCAAAGAGAATTCAACAGATGATGGCAGTAAAGGGATTGAAGATCTCTCATGTTAAAAGCCATCTCCAGGTATTAATAGTACTACTACACCCTATGTTACTCAGACTCTTAAAAGATGTCAGACAGGTGGGTGTCGGATTCTCTGAAAACAAAGTATTTCTGGAGAATACACAAGTGCGACAACATTTTTGAAGAATCCGAACAATATAGATTGCACCCATCACATGTATTATTGTTCTTTCTAGTTTTGCATTGTAATAACTATATACTATCATTATCAAATTTTAGATTTGTTAAAGTGAATTTTTTAAATTCTTTTTCTTTGAATTAAAGGTTTCAAATACAAATCGTGACGATTTCAAAATTAAGAAAAAAACAACGGAATGACACACGTTTAAAGTATGTTTGATCTCGAGAAAAATATCACCTGCAAAGTGATTTATTTAATATCCACAAGTTGGGCATAGGTATTTCCATATATTTCGAGGCATAGAGAGGGAAGAATTAACAGCCTAATTGGTAATGTCATTTCAGATAAGACTTCATTTTTAAGGATAGACTTATCATAGGTTAGATCGGTCAAAAAAATGTGATAGTTCTTTTTTTGTGTGTGTTCTTTTTGTTTTCCAATGATAGACTTTTAGGACATGATGCTTATAATTAGATAATTGATTAGGTTAGGTATGAAACATGCTAGCCCTAGAAGCCCTACGATTATTGAATAATAAACCTTCAAAAGTTTGAAATATATATGGTTTACTAATGATCAGCTGTTTCATTCTAAGCCATGCATAATTTCCTTATAAAAAGTAATGATTTTTCTTCCCTTTTTATAATTAAATCAAGCCCAATAGTAGAAAAGAAGTTCAATTAACAAAAATATGTATTAGCCAAAAGTTATCGATGTCACCAATTTGCTTAGATTAACATTACCAGCTTAGCTCAACCACTATAACTCCCTCGTGTAATTATTTTGAATTTGTCTTCCTCCTTTTATAGGATTTAAACTTCGGTTTTCTTTTTGTCATACTTTCAGTTTTATGTATTTTCTCCATTTCAGTTTACACAATCTTTTCTTTTTCAATTGTTAGAAAAAGATTGGCACACTTATAAATTTAAAAACAATTAGCTTTACACTTCTTATTTTGTCCTTATTGAGAACCTTTTATAATCATATAAATATTAGTATGACATCTTCACAAATTTCAAAAGTCATTTATTTTTTAATTTTCATGTCAATTTAAAATATATCACGTAACTTAGAATAGAGGAAATGGTCAACTTATTTTGATGTCTAAACTTTGTGTTAGTCAGTTTCATGCATTTCTACTATTTGGTGTCCTTGAATTGAAAGCTTCGTTTTCTGATCATTAATTGTTTGATATGATTGAAATTTGGAAAATTCAGATGTACAGAAACTTAAAGGAGCGAACCAGCGATGTGAACAACTTCCATGAAGAGAGACCACAATTCTCTTGGTCTTCCCTACAGTAAGTCTTTATCCCCATAACTTTAATTAGAGTTTGCATTCGAATCTTGAAA
Organism: Anisodus tanguticus; assembly: GCA_034509755.1. NCBI lineage: Eukaryota > Viridiplantae > Streptophyta > Magnoliopsida > Solanales > Solanaceae > Anisodus > Anisodus tanguticus. Next base: position 16,483,804 of record CM067551.1, on the reverse strand, counting down.
ATAAATAAAAAATCTTGACGGGAAAAGTCATTTTCTTTAATGCACGTTACATATATAACGAAAATCTAAATTAATCGGGATTTCAAAATAAATATTGAACACCAAATGAATAAAACAAAACACTTCTATATTGTGTTCTCTCGTTCATTCCATCTTATTATACTAATTGTTATCATACGTCTGTTTCAATTTATGTAAATGAGTTTTCTTGATTGATAACGGTCAATTTATTTAATTTTGAGTAAATAAAATTTATATATGAAAACTAAATAAAAAAATAGTAGAAGTAAATATATTACAACAACAACATACTCAGTGTAATCCCATAAGTACAAGTAAATATACTATAATTCAAAAAACGTTTGAGAAAATTACAATTAAGAAAAAATTGTTTGATTCCCTAAGTAATAGAGTAACACTTTTACATAAAATGGTATAGAGGGAGAGCACTTAGTTAATCATTAGCTGTTTCCTTTTTTTCCCTTCCAAATATATGAATTTAAATTCCCTATACTTGACTGCAGAAGGAAAGACCTGGATCATTCAATGCATTCATTAATTAGTAGTGTGCATTATTAGCTTACCAAAACACTATGACTTTTGGTTATGAATAATATCCCAACTAGTGTTCACTGAGTCAGCTAGTACAGTTAATCAACTCAGTCTAAATAATTACATGACCTTGAGTGGCTATTTCTACCTAATTGTCTCTTTTTTGTAAAGAAAGGGTGAAAAAAAAGAAGAAGAAAAAACAAATAACAATAAACAGCTATATATGAGATGACTTAAAAAGCTATAGTCCATACTCCATATTCCGATGGCTCGTGATTTAATTGGCCACTTTTTGATGCTCAAATTTGATATTTAGTGTGATTTTATAGCAATAACAGGCAATTTTTGTTAAATAATATTTAATTATATACACTATATGAAGACATCTAACTTTTCATTACACATTTGCAGGCATGTGTGTGAAACATTAGAACATCCTTCAAAGAGCAGCAAGCAGATAGAACCTGGAAGTCAACTGTCTTACAAAGCAAGAATTAATGAATATACTGACCAAGTTGGTGAAAATATATATTGTTATGAATACCAGGTTTGATTATTTTCTTTAACTCCTGACATATTTCATTTCCCCTAATATAGATAAGGATTTGTATGTTATTGTGAAAACATCTTCGTTAATTACGAATGAGGGGTACGGTGAGATGATTGGGGATCTGTTCCTTAATTAGAATTCTTGGGTTTGAACGCGTGGCGGAGCCACATTTAAGCAAGGGTTCATATGATACCCCTTGCTTAAATTTTACTTATTATACATATGTATATTATAAGCCAAAAATAATAAATGTGTGATAAATTAGGATTGAATTGAAATAGAAGCTCGATACAATCTATTTTAATTAAAAAAAGAATTCTCTTAATAAAATATCTGGCTTCGTTACTACTGAAAACATAGAATCTATTCGCAGAAAGTGCTTTACCTTCCTTATTGGATAGTGCGTTGAACTTCATTTTCTTTGTGTGATTTCAGGAAGCACAAAGGAGTTTAAGTAGTGGAATGACAAAGGAAGAAGAAGATGGTGGTGGTCTAACTAGTGAGATTTGTGAGTTTCCACAAGCAGATGGTGAATGTGAAAGGGAGATCAATTTTTGGCCTTTGGATGATCATCATAAAAATTCTCAAACTGATTCCTCGAGAATGTTTCTAGACCAGCAGGTTTTGCATTCTAATAAGGACAATTCTCACATTAACCTAGATTTATCTATTTCTTCATGTTTCTATTGTTAGTTATGGTAATATAGAGTAGTCCCCTAGCTAGCTAGTATATTTTATCTTATCCTGTAGAATGATATTAATCTCCCTTTGAGGGGTCTCTTTCATTAATATAAATATATAGAGTGTGTATAATATGGAATTCTAATACAAGTAGAATCTTATATCTACCATAATTATACAACACTAATAATTACAAAATATATGGAGAATATTTTATAATTATTCACTAATACACCCCCTCAGTCGGAGCGGGAGGAGGCCGGACGCTTAGACTGGATCTGAAGTCGAGGAACAACTGTCTAGGAAGTCCTTTGGTGAAGATATCTGCATACTGATACGAAGAAGGCACATGTAACACCTTAACATGACCGATAGCAACCTTCTCACAAACAAAGTGGATATCCATATCAATGTGCTTGGTTCGTTGATGCTGAACTGGATTATGAGATAGATATATAGCGGATATGTTATCACATTACACCATAGACGCTTTACGCAAGGGACACTGTAGCTCCAAAAGAAGGTTTTGGAGCCAGCAGATCTCAACAACAACATTAGCAACACCTCTATACTCTGCTTCTTAATTCGAACGGGATAAGATGGCTTGCCTCTTGGCAGACCATGAAATAAGATTATCCCCTAAGAACACACAGTAGCCAGAGGTGGAGCGTCGCGTGTCCGGACAACCTGCCCAATCTGCATCCGTATATGATAACAACTTGTTCGGTGTAGAGGGGTATAGATGTAATCCTTAATCAAGTGTACCCTTAATGTATCGAATGATACGTTTAAGAGCAATAAAATGAGGCTCCCTAGGGGCATGCATAAACAAGCACACCTGCTGAACAGCATAAGCAATATCAGGTCTGGTGAACGTAAGATACTGAAGTGCACCTGCAAGGCTCCTATATAGAGTATGATTAGACAGACCGTCAACAACACTGAGCTTTGACTTAGAGTCAAACGGAGTGGGAATGATCTTGCAATTCGTCATTTTAGCCATGTACACAATCTCCTCTGCATACTTACGCTGACACATGAACATTGTATCTGCAGATCTAGTCACTGATATCCCAAAAAGTAACTCAACTTTCCCAAATCAATCATAATAAATTCGGTTTTGAGCAGTGCAATAATCTCATTTTTCAACACATCGTATGAGCCAGTAAGACTACATTGTGGGAAAGCAATAATACTGACATTTGTATCTAGGCGCCCAGTAGTTTTTGTACGAATCATGAACAAGAAATTCTAGTGGATTATTTTATTCTTATCATTTGGCTCTTCCTTTTCTACGTTTTGAGAGTATGTTGTATATCCTCAGACCTCAATTTTCAGAAAAAGGATATATATTGTAATGAGAACGCTCAAAAGAATGTGGTCCTATATGTGATATTGAAATAATTCTCTTTGTGTAATGCCTTTGGAAATAATTGAGGAAATTGGGTTTCAGGGAGGTAGTGCATAATAAATTACGGGTTCATACAAACTGCATAATTTTAGCTCAAATCTTTGTATGTGTTAAAGGAATCATTGATTGCGAACCCAATAAATTGAATGAGTTATGGTAGAATTCCAAACTCGAACCCATAAAGTTCAAATGTTAGATTAGATTCATCTATTGTGTACCGTCTATCAAATTTCTCTTTTTTTAAATAAGAATTAGTGAAATATATTCTTAATTAGTGGTATGAGGACTAATGGAGAAATATTGAAAAAGTTAAAAGTTACTGATAAAAGAGACAAAAGAGTTCCGACTGAGAGCAGCTAATCAATGTACATGTTTTGTGAAAAAAGGCATTAGATATTGGTCCAAACTTCAGTGCCTTTTTGCTAAAGTCTTGTTAAGTCCTTTCAGAATCTTCCAAAACCATACCAAGTTCAACAGAGCAAGTACCAATGGCACAACCGATACCAGGAAAATCCCAAATGTATGCATCTGCCTGACCTGTTTCAATCAGAAAAAAGATAGATGGTTCAGTTCTTTGCTCTATTACTTGAAACTTTGATAACTAACATCATTTGAAAAAACAAAATTATATTAGCAAACTAACAGAATGAACGAAAATAGCAGATTTTTGCATTGTCAGCGAAACATTATTATCTTGTCCTGTATTTAGAATAATATTATACCTGATCGAAGTGGATGTAGACGTGGCAGAACAAGTAAATGAATAACAATATTCTCGCAACCTGCAATTAACCATCTATGATTTATGTTAAACAAAGCAATATAACCGTGATATACATCCAATATACAGAAGTGTATATCAGGGGCAAATGGAGCAAAGGAGCAAAGCAGCAAAGCAGTCTCGGATAAGGCCCATTACTGGCCCATCACGGACAGTAATCAGTGGCCCATCACGGGCTGGTTGATATGTGTATATATGGTATATATTGTTGTAATATTGTAGTGTATTTGTTACCTAAATTAGGATTATACACTTACCATAATTGTATAGTTAGAATTATGGTAGAATAAGGTTTTAGGAGTAGAATAGGAATAGGATTCTTCTATTTTGTAACTTGTATAAATACCTTTCAATTAATGAAAATAATCAAGGGGATTATTTCTTTCAATTTAGCATTTCATCAAGGACAGAACAAAAACTTGATAAAAAGTCTAATCGGTCGCAAATAATTTACATACCAGCCAAGCAAACACCATCATGAAACCATTTATGAGGTATGCTTTTGACTTCTTCAATCCAGCTACATCAAGATACCTATGCAGACAAAGGATTTGATCAATAAAATGGAATATGGGGAAAGATAATTCGTAAAGAAGCAAGTTCGAATTTGATATTAGTACCATCTCAAGTTGATCCCAGGGGTAGTTGCCTCAGAAACTAAAACCATGTACACATAAAGCTGCCCTTCACCAGTCAACATGGCATATGTTACTGCCACCATAGAGAGGAGGTGATGAACCAGCTGCGAGCATGAGGAATATGTCAATCACCAAACAAATCTTGAGAATCATATGATATGTCAGGAAAACGCAAGTCTAGATTAAATTGAAGGAAGACTAAATGTACTTACATACTCCAGTCCACCTAAAGAAGGATAAAACCAAAGGATCATAGCAAGATCAGTGATAAAATATCCCGCAGAAACCTATAAGAAGACCATTAAAACTGATTAAAAAAGAAACAAGTGTCAACAGATAACACTCATAAGAATCCCACTCATGACCAGAATACATTTGAAGATAGAGAGTCAGTTTGGTTATTATTCAATCCAACAGGGACATCATAGCAACTAAATTTTTCACCGATAAAAGATTATGACGTTTAAGTTGTCCCTCGGAGTATGCATGATAACTTTCCACTATTTGAACTACTAAAAAAAAGTATGTGGGCAAATATTCAAGTCATTGATGCTAATGGTTTTCTACTTCTGTTAATTCTTCGACCAACTAACTTATCTTTTCTCTTTTCTTTGTGTGTACAATCACTTTAGGAAAGATCAAGTAACATGCTGATCTAAACCATGAATTCTGAGTGCTTCTGATGTGAGATAATAAACGAAGCTAGGGCGCAAAGTTATCAATTGAAGCAATGTGACAACACAAAAGAAGTAATTTGACCAGAAAATAGATAAAAACACGATTAAAAATTACTTTCACTGGCTTAAGCTATGTTGCTCTGACTCTCCAAGAATGTTGCCGCAGCCGTGTCGGATCCTTCAAAAATGCACTACAAAGTATCCGACACACACTCCTCAACATTTTGAAGAGTCCGAGCAACATTGGGCTTAAGTACCTCAGCCTTTAAGGAAAAGTAATTAGATGAGGACGACAAACAAGGGGAGAGAAAAGGAATCCCAGCTGGACAGTTCATTTTACAATGAACAACAGCCTAGCTTCTTCATAGGAAGATTTCTTCTTCGAATCCTATTGAGAACCGCCAACTTACTTCTTTAAACCTTTGACAAGAAAACCAAGTAAGTGAGAATCGAACCAAATATGACAACCTCCAGTAATGCATGTTCTAGAAAGGATGCTTACTAGAACTATTAGAAAATTCAGCAATGTAACAGAAGTATGAGTCGATAACTTTAACTAGCATCACAGTCAGTGGAGCTCAAAAAGGCCTAACGACCAAAGTAAAATACACTAGGGCAACCAAGTTGAACCCAACTTGAGATTAAACATTCCTTATTTCCGCCAACAAATTAATAGTGACAGGTAAACAACAACATGAGTGGATAATATAGAACTCACCCCCAAGACAAAGGTTGATAAAGTGGAACTCCGCATAGTGACAAGGCCAGACAGTTGATCATCAGAGAAAAGATCTGACCAGAATGCCAAGTACAGTGACATGGCTGTAATGAATATTGCATGAACTGTGGATATGGACCTACACCATAAGTGAAGCTTATATTTACTTGACCATGACAAAGAATAGTAATAATGAGGAGAAAAGGATGACTAATTACCGGTTATTCCACTCAACTTGTTGGGATTTTGAGAGCCCAGCATAGCCTTTAAAGTAAATAGAGGTGAATATCTGGCTAAGATCATATACCTGAAACCTCCAGATATTTAAGAAATAGCTAGTAATACAAACACAGAAATGTGAAATACTGCTCATATTTAAGAAAACATTATAGTAAGGAACTAGTGATACCAATTTACATGCGAAAATGCCACCAATGACAGATGAGTAGACAACGAAAGAATCTGAAAGCATGTAGCTTCGAAGAAGCAGCTCAGCACGTGTTTGGTAAGCGTTGATTTCCATTAAAGTTGCAGCAGAAGAAAGAATAAAGCTTTTCCTTTGCCTAAAAGTTTGTACTCTATGTAAACTTACTTGACTTTTCTCCGTACTTTATTTCTCCTGAATATAATGAAAAGGAAGATGAAACATAAACTACATCAATCTCATAAATATGCTAGTTATCAGCCTCAGGTGTAAAAGCAAAGATTGTACGGTTAGAGTTGCACGACATAGTTTTAACTTATGCTTAGATGCTATTAACCAGTGTTAACTTATTCTTAGATGCCATAACCAGTTTTAACTTATGCTTAGATACTTCTTTACCTTTGACTAGAAACTCAAAATTTGCATGAGTTTAAACCCGATGTAGACATAGACCACATTTCAACTTGTATATCTTCAGGGCTTTCAAATATATATAGTGGAGATTTCAAGAGCACTGGTAATAAAATCAGGTATAAAAAAAAAAATTATGTCTATCCAGTTGCTTCTAGTAAGATACAATCAATACAATTTGATCAGAATAGTTTCTTCTGGACTATCTTGTTGACACTCCTTTTCTTAACCAAAAGTTTTTTCACAGAATCATGTATATCAGTTGATATTTCTACTTGATGGAGTAGTTCTGAATCAGACGCGTAAGGAACAACGTGATCTAATTACACAAAATTACTTCAAATGGGCTCCTTAAAATTTTCTATTCTTCAGCATTTCAGGCTAAATTAGATAGCTAATCTATTAGTAATGTTTGTCAAATTCCTGGCATGGCTTATGTTAAACCTAGAAGTGTGTTCCACATAATGGAAAGTTTTTTCCAAAGAAAATTTTTCATCGATGAAATCATCCTCTAGTGTTTGGTTGCTTTAAAGTGCTGAAATGTTTTCTTAAAGGAAAATATTTCGGAAAATGACTTATCCCACTTATGACAGAATCATTTTCCTTTACGAGTATTTCAACAGTCGCACCACATCAGTTGCTTCAATCAATAATTATATGTAGTTTCCAGCCTTTACTACTAAACACTAGAAAATGATCCAATTTTTTTGTATTCAATGTAAAATATACCACGGAAAACATCTTCCTTCACACAAAACGCACCCCTAATGGAAAAATATAATGGTGGAAAGCAAAGATAGCAAAAAAGCAGTAAGAGAAGCATAGAAAGATAGCGGAAGGTGGCAAAAACAGGATCTCCATCTAAATAAGCAACAGCACATAAGAATAGATGCCAACACCCCTAAGAGTCCCTTTCTCTTCTAGTTTTCCCTTTTCTGTTTCCCTCTTTGCTTCATATTATTTCAACAAGGCTCCAATTGAGTTTTTTACCGAGACATCAAAATGCATGTCCCTTTGATCATTTTCCAACAGTTTATAAGTTCTAGATGAGGTGGTTCACATAATACATCATGGAAACACATCAGATAAACATCTGAGTTCGAGTTTCACCACTGCCAATCAACAAAAATGTTCACATGCTCGAGCAAGAAAAACAATTAGAGCCGCACATGAAGGGACATATTGCAAGATGCCCATTGTGACCACTTAACTTTAAGAAAAGGAAGTTCAAATAACACAAAGACTCGTGTACCCATTTATTTACTTATATTGATGAGGACAACACAAAAGACACTTTAAATCATGAAAATGCAAAAGTAGAATATACCAAATATGTGAAAAACTGTAATAAGCCCTGAGGAATTCCTACCAACAGAATATGATTAACCAAACCAAATACATTTAACATTCCTAAGATCTTATTTGAGACCTGCCCAAATGCATTAGTTTGACATTCCTCTACCCAAAATACAGAAGACAGAAACATAATGAAAAAAACAGAAGAAAAAACAGGACAGAAAAGAAAGGATGCCTTTTAACAATCACAACTATATGCCCATCTTAGAGATTATTGTTTAAAGGGGCTAAGCAGCCTCCTAAACCACATAATCCCACAATGATTTTGTGGCTTATAGGCATTAAAACTAATAATTCTACTGCGATAAAATTCACCATCAATTAAACAATCACTTCTCTTATAAACTTAACCATAAGCGCAAATAGCACCAAACGAGTACCAAGAATTCATTAAAAGTTAGAAACAATGACAAATTCTTGGACTAAATTAAACCTCAACGGAAAAGCTTTTCTTTTTCTTTTCCCTCCTCCCAAATTCTTGGACTATTTTATTGTTCGAAGAGAAAAACAAAACAGAGTACAGTTCAATCTTTCACATTTCTTCTACCCTTTCATCTGAAGAAGAGAAACAAAACCAAGAATTGATAACAGAGCAAATAAGAGTACATACACAGTTCATTGGTACTCTTTAATTCATCAATAGTTGAAACAGAAGAAGAAGGAGAAGAAGCAGGAGGAGGAGGAGGACTAGTTTTGACTTACCCCAAACAAAAAGAAGAGAAACTTGTTTGTATATGCTATCTTTGATGGTTTCTTTTCTGTTAGGAAAATGCGTTATTTGTATAGCAGAAACGGAAATCCAAAGAGAAAGAAAGAAGAGAATCTGAGACTTGGACGACACTCTCGGTTCCACTATAGTAATAAAATTTTGTTCTAGAATCTACATATCCTTCCCACGTGGCATCAGATGATTCTTGAAATTGGACCGTTTTTGGCAATTTTGGTTAAATAATAATTACAAATATACTATTCTAACACTGCATTACTACTCCCTCCGTCTCAAATTATTTATCGTTTTAAAAAGTTTAAGACATAATTAATTATTTTTTCTCTATTTTATCTTTTGTCATTAACAAAAATAACACATAAATAGAGTAATTATTTAATGAAGAAAGATTATAACTTAGACATAAATAAGGGTAAAGTATGTCAAATACTCCTTCTAATTAATATATCTTAAAATGCTTGTAAACCAAAAAAGCGACAAATAATTTGAGACGGAAGAAGTAGTTTTTTCAAGTTTTTAGTTTTCTTCCCAAATTTTGCACTATGAATTTTAATAATCTTCTTGTTCCTCGATCGGAAATCATTTTGTGCTTAAATTAATAAATCTTCAAGATGGTATTTTATTACTTACGGATATAGAATTATAGACTGATGATGGAAGGGCAAGTATTAATTTTGTGGCTTTGGATAGTTTTGAAAAACCGTTTCATGTCTATGGATTCACAATCTAATATGTTGGGAATATCATGAGTGTGGAAGCGATTGCTATTAGAAATGCTCTTGAATGTGCTATTAGTAATGAATGAAAGAATGTGAAGATTTTATATGATGCTAGTAAATGTTATTGATATGATCCAGAAGTGAGTGGATACTTGAGGGGATTGGTAGCATAGTCCACTTCGGTTTGTTTTCTAGCTTTTTGTGTATGTACGTTTATCCACAAAAGTTGATAACTAATTCCTTTTGTCCAACTTAGATGTCAAAGCGGATTGGTCAGCATAGACATCACGCTATAGAATTCTATAATTCTAACTCAACTTGAATTCTTGATTTGAAAAGGACTTCAAAATGCTTAGCATATATTAGTATTAAGCGGGTGGCTAGCACTTCAATTTTTCTCTAAAGAAATCTATTTGAATTTGTCAATTGTAGTATTGAAGTCATTTTGATGGATACAATACACGTAATTGTTGATATAATTTCTTGAGTAAAATCAACATAATCATTTATATTTTCACTATGTAAAGAGACAATACAAAGAGAGCAAAGCCTAATATTCAAAATGATATTAAAACATTGTTACTTTTATATGGAATGAAAATACAAGTTATTTTATATAGATGAAAAATACATGCTCCTCATACTTTCACCCATTAATTAACAAAAACTCTTATGGATAATTTCTTCTGTAGGAATGATAAATTCTGAAAATAATTGATGGTACATGGGATGTAAGCTAATTCACCTTTCATGGCTAGATTTTTCTCATTGACATTACAACAAAGTGATAATTTAAATAATGAATACTTAAAGGAATTCAGATTATTGTAGCAAGCAATTAACAAACACCACAAATAAACAGGAGAAAAGAAATTAGAGAAACAACAGAGATTTGTAGCTACACAAGTCTAAATGAAAACGATGTAAAATAAAGAAACTCTTTTACCCTCCTCTAATTTAGTCTTTAATTAATTATGTAAGAAATATTTAATGTTTTATCCCATAGCATCCCAACCAAAGGCCCATGAACAGACTGAGTTGGGCAAATAGCATTAGTTTTAAACGGGCTTTAGAAATCTTAGCACAATCTCACCTAACTGCCGAGTTAGATTGGGATGCCGTCATGGGTTAACCCATTTGAAGGGGAAAATGTGCAATTTCTTTCTTATTTTCTCAAGAATTTTCACTGGATATCGCTGATGGGATTGATATTTGTGTAATTATAGAACGACACATATAACTCCGTTTCCATGATCTTCTTTTCCTGCTCCTCTTCCTCATCCTTCATATTGGCTTATAAGATCAAACCATTCATCTAAGAACAAGACAAATAAGAATTAGAAAGAAGAAAAACATCAATCATGTCATTTATAAGGTTATTGTAGTTTTTTACTTTAGACATCTCTATTTTGCTCGTAAGTGTGTATGGAGAGTGTAAAATATATCTGCCTTTAGAGAGGAGCTAATACTACGAGAAACGTAACAAATTATGACCCAAAGGTTAGTTTTTCACAAATTCTTTAAACAAATTAAACAACGGCCTAATGATCATATATTATGTGCAAATCTCCATTTTCTTTTTCCTCACGGCTCTCTGTCCTAAGTCCTAACCAACCCTATTTTTTTTATTTTAGCTCCTTTTCTTAAGTGGTAAGGATTAAAAAAGAAAATAATGATGCTTTTTATTATCTATTGTGTAAAAGATTCAATAAAGCAATTCAATTGAATCTTTTGTTGATTGTGACTCCGCCACCGGATATATATATATGCAAGGAAGCAAACTCAAGCTTGCTAGTAGAAACACACGGAGTAGTGCTAAAATTTTAAAATTTAAATATGATTTGAATTTTGTTCGTACATAAATTACCTAATTGTGCACTAAGTTACGTTGTGTGTTGAGTCGAGGATAGCCCTCTATCCTTAAGACAAGATTGCCCCGTATATATGCTTTTACGTTAGCGGGCAATAGTCTCCCAAGATAAAACAACACTTTAATCTCAACACTACAAAGCCAATAGGTTGAGCATGTCGAAGAAAACAAATATGACTCGACTTGTGAAGATATGGAATAGGAAGGAAGAGTTTCTCTTTACTCTTCTCTTTTGTCTCTGTGTATATAGTGTGTCTCGTAGTGTATATCTTGTGTATACGTGAGGGTTTGGTCACTGTTTTTGACTGATTTTCAGCCATCGTTTTGCTGATTTTTCACCACCGGTTTGCTGATTTTTCGGTGTCTTTTCGTCGTTTCGTGGCCTGTTTTTCGTCTATATTTCGCCACCGAATTGAGCCAAATGAAGCTCAATATATAGCATAGAGAAGGGGCTGTCCAATGCCAAAACATGGCTGTTAATGGCCATTTAGGAGGGCATTAAAACGGCCAAGTAATGGTTGTTAATGGCCATTGAAAAGGTCGCCCAATGCCCAAGTAATGGGTTGTTAATGGAGGAGTTAATCAGCCAAGTAATGGCTGATTAATTCCTCAAAAAAACGATCCCAACGGTAGGCGAGAAAAAGTCTCCGAAATTCGGGGACCAAACTGTAAATATTGAAACTTCGGGGACCAAACTCGTACATATAAAAGAATTTCGGTCCAAACTCGTACATATGAAACTTCGGGGATCAAACCGTACATACGGCGCGAGTTCTCTCGGTCCAAAAAGATAATATCGAAAGGCCCACGACCGTGACCCGTGACCCGTGACCGTGACCGTGACCCGTGACCGTGACCCGTGACCCGTGACCGTGACCGTGACCCGTGACCGGACCGGACGGGCGGGCGGCGGCGGCGCGCGTGTGGGCTTAGCCTTGAACCCAAGCACATCTAGGTCTTCCCTCCTTTAAACACATGGGATACCCCTTGGGGATCCAAACCCTTTACCACATTAGAGACTTATATAGAGAGCAATTCTTCCTATTCCCACCGATGTGGTAGATTTGTCCCACACCACATTTCCATGTCTCAAACACCTTACTTCGTGGACCAATATCTCTTTCATTTCTCAACGAAATTAGACGATTCTTGGCCTACTACGGTCATCTACTCACTTCGTAGATCATGCATGTGCGAAGAGACAAGGTCTCCAACATGCGAAACACTAGTGTTTAATTCATCAAAGATGGGTGGACGCATCTCCCCGCCAAAGGCTAATTTCCAACAATCCCCTCTATGAAAGAGAGATTGTGGCGCACGCACAAGGTGCCTACATTTCAGCAATCTTTCAGCGAAACGATATTGCATCAGGAGAGGTAGCTTTCGCTTTGAACCTTCCCTAGTTGAAACCATCGGACTTACTTACTGCGCGGTGAACGTGATGTCTTGAACCGTCAGTGTTTAGTGTAAGCCAAGACAACGATATCAACACAATAACTCTTCTTATTCATTTTCCTTCTTACGTTTCTGTCCGTTGTGGCCATGGACACACTTGGATTCTTAAGTGCGTTCAATTGAGGCGGCCATCCTCGCACTTAAATAGGTGATCTCCTACAAGGTATCCTGCTATACCCCACTTCTCAAGTGTTAGGAATCATTAAAAGTTCCACAACTTTAACCTCAACCGTTTGAGGATCTTTTAAAGGTTTGGAAGCTTAACCTTTACCCACCATGCAGGCAGCACTTTAATGTCTATCGCGGGAACAGCTTTGGATTCATGTTTCCGTACAGAAATCATCATCCGAAGTGCTTCTTGCTTCCACCGAAGCGCTCAACTGAACCTTTTGCCGCTTAGTTTTCCCATTGAACCACATTCTTGGGATCTCCAATCACTATGGTTGGGTTTCCACCGCAAAGGTTCGTATTGTTTGGGTTTTAAGCCAATTCCCCTAGACAGCGAGTAACACTTGATCTCCGGGTAGTCCCTTAGTTAGTAAACAAGGATGTGACACCCGTGATGATCAACCGCCATACGGTCTTATGTCTCCGACAGATCCTAAAAGATATGTCCGTACGCCGTCATCCGTGTCCTTCCGAAGCCGACCGGCTAGCCCACGTGTATAATCGCCGAAGGCACGGGTTTCTCCCAATAAGGGACGTCCTCTAAAGAGTCGTGAAGTTACTCAACTTCTTTCATGCTTTGTATAAAGCGATAAACCCCGATTCCATCATGAATCGGCCGATGCAAGTTTGCTTAGAGGATTTTCCAAGAACCACCATACACATTTACTTGTGGCTTTGGTGTTCTTCATATTCGATGTCCAGCTTTGCATCACGGTGTTCTCTCGAACCATTTGGACATCCGAATACTATAATCCGTAGATAAGTGAATAATTCGGATATCGTCATATCCGACTTAACGCCTTTCTATTGATCATGTATTGAAATCATCGTGAACCTTAGTTCAATCGATGCGCTTTGGAAGACGATACAGTGTCGGTTGTAGTGTGTACAATACATTGAACTACACGTGACCGAGCATATCGCTCCTTGTCTATGGGTGCACCATGATTCCAATCGATTCTATGATTCATATCCATTGGTGGCTTCAACGAGACTCGTCAACTATCGACCGATCCGTTAGATGTCTTAGAAATCCAATTCCAAATATGTCATCTCTGTGATACCCATATCTTTCATATCAAGACTTTGTTTCAATATGACTTTTACTTTTAGACCTGTTGATTCTCCAACTGTTGGCATTCTAACTTCGAGTCAATGTTTCGTGGTCGATTCATTGTTCTCGTTTTATCCGAAACTTTCAGGACCAAAATGTAAACATTTCAGGGACCAAAATGAAAGTTCAGGAAGAAGCCCAACAGTCCGGCAAACCAAGTCTGATTCTCTTCTTCCAACTCTACGGTTGGGAAGGCTAATTCAACATTCATGCCACGCAAAGACTGCAATGGCCCTGGATGTGAAGCTACTCACAGGGGAGCACATCTTACAACCCAAAGGTTCTTTTCCCGGAGGAAGATCAACCATTACGCAAGTATGGTTCTATATGATAGAGTCTATTTCTCTCTTTGTAGCTTCTTTCCAAAGCAGCGCTTTTGGAGATGACAATTATTTATTAATTGTCCATGGTTCGTTCTCAACCATACAAGCTAGAAGGTATGGAACAAGTCTTTGTCCCCTCTTTGCTCCTTCTCGGTTCAACATTTAGAATCCCTGAGTTCTGCAGATCTGGAATATTAAGTTCCGGATAGCCAGCAACTTTCGAGTCCCGTAGATACGGAACGTCCATTCCGGACGATCGAAGCCCTCGCGGGTTCTTGTTAACCTTGAGCAATTACTCCCTTTTTCCTTTTTCAAGGAAAGCGATCTTCAAAGAATTCAGTATTCTTTGACGCCAAGAGGCGATCATCACTACTGTTATTTGCAGATCCAGTGGATATGCAATCTACAGTCTTAGGTACAACTTGACCTGTTTCATTATTCCAACTTTTACCAAGCAACCCCACATAAATTGGGCGTACGACTTTGGCTAACACCGTTGGACTGAGGTGAGAAATGAACATTCGTTTAATGAACGATGCTTCACATTCTCCCCCTCTATCACTACGAATTTCTCAATCCGTAGGCTTAGTTGATTTTCAACTTCTGCTTTGTAGCGCTTATCCGCTTCAACAACTTCATCTTTGCTTTTCAACAAACAAAGGATTCCATACGTTGTACCATCATTAATGAAGATCACAACGTACTTGTCTCCCCCCTCTATTTTGTATGAACTTTAAATCACCCAAGTAGGTGTGACTAAGTTCTAGAGGAGCGGTGCTTCTTTCGCTATTCCCTTGACGGAATTTGGAAAGGTGACTTTGCCTCTTCATCTACCTCACATTTATTTTGAGGGTTTATGTCGACAGAAGGCAACAATCTCAGCTAGCTTTTTGAATGACTTTCTATTTAACGTGTCTTAATCTATGATGGCATAGATGCACGGATTACAAATATATCATCCATTTGGCTACAGACGTACTGTACCATTCTTAGTTATTACACAGACCTGTGACTAGTCTCAAACCCAAGCTTGACCAACAGCGTCCCTTAAACCAAGTTAGGGATATGTATCACCTCATCTTAGAGTGATCTCATTCCCTGAAGTCCTATTGAGGACAACCTTTCCAACCCCTTCTAATTTAGAGGTGGCGTTGCTTCACATGAACAACCTCTTGCCCATGGTTAGGGCGTAACCGGATCATATGTGATCTAGATACTCTGGCCCACTCCAGTTGCTTTGGAAGACTGAGTGTCCAATTTCTTTTCTGCCTTTCTTTAGGCCTTCAGATCATTTAAGACCTGGAAACTCTGGTCCACCACACTAGGTGTCCATTACTTTTCCTATGAAATGAATTCTGGCCCCACTCCAGTCGCCCGGAGGATTTGTATGACTGAGTGTCCAATATCATCCTATGAAGGATCTTCTGCCAAATAGTGTGACAGGCTCAACGTCTTTAACTTTTAGACTTCTTCCGTTAAGATTAGTGCCCAGATAATTCTTGGCGCTTACTTAAAAGTGGTAGCAGTTTTCGCACAGTTAGTGGATCTTTCTCCATCGTATGTGCGAACATACTTTACACACTTTAACAATTACACTTAAAAGAACGGATCTTTTTAAGTCATTTACAAATCCAATCTTTAAACGGGAAAGAAGATAAGATTAAACTTCTGATTTTAAAGCGTAAGGAATAGAAATTATTTTCATATTCCTCCTTACTTTAATCCATTTTTAATCAGACATCATTTAATCTTTATTCTTGACAAGTAAGAAAAAACTACTTATCCCAATTTCGGATTCTGGCTCACTCCAGTCACTTCATCAAACTGAGTGTCCAGTTCCTTCTTACCATTATTCGGATCTTTTGTCTGGGATAGATACGTGCCTTCGTCGCAAGATAGAAGTACATCTTCGCCTTCTCCTCTTTTCCCGAGTTGACATCCTCGACTCTCGAGAGCGCTTGTTCCCACCCGGTCTTGGTAGCGGTGACACCATGAACACGTTCATCATCATCACTCTCTTCTACCAGAAAACCATTGCCATATCCAGATTTGGTCACACAACTTTTGACCGACATCTTTCGAACACTAATAGTATTACAATACAATCTTGTCTTAAATTGTTGGTACTCTATCGTACTTTATAAAGCAGTACGGGATGTAAATAACTATTACAAATGTTTAAAATGATAAATAAATGGTCAAACTTCAAAACTGCCGCAAGTGCGTTGTGTCTTGAATCTTGATCACCTTGCAAAGCCAACTTTGAGAACCGCCGCAAGTATGTTGTGTCTTGAATCTTGATATCCCGAAATCAAGAAACAACTAAATCTGGAAGGTTACAACGTTGTGTGTTGAGTCGAGGATAGCCCTCTATCCTTAAGACAAGATTGCCCCGTATATATGCTTTTACGTTAGCGGGCAATAGTCTCCCAAGATAAAACAACACTTTAATCTCAACACTACAAAGCCAATAGGTTGAGCCTGTCGAAGAAAACAAATATGACTCGACTTTGTGAAGATATGGAATAGGAAGGAAGAGTTTCTCTTTACTCTTCTCTTTTTTGTCTCTGTGTATATAGTGTGTCTCTCGTAGTGTATATCTTGTGTATACGTGAGGGTTTGGTCACTTTGTTTTTGACCGATTTTCAGCCACTGTTTTGCTGATTTTTCAGCCACCGGTTTGCTTGATTTTTCAGCCACCGGTTTCTTTGGTTTTTCGGTGTCTTTTTCGTCTGTTTCGTGGCCTGTTTTTCGTCTATATTCTGCCACCGAATTGAGCCAAATGAAGCTCAATATATAGCATAGAGAAGGGGCTGTCCAACTGCCAAAACATGGCTGTTAATGGCCATTTAGGAGGGCATTAAAACGACCAAGTAATGGTAATTTGTTAATGGCCATTGAAAAGGCCGCCCAATCGCCCAAGTAATGGGTTGTTAATGGAGGAGTTAATCAGCCAAGTAATGGCTGATTAATTCCTCAAAAAACGATCCCAACGGTAGGCGAGAAAAAGTCTCCGAAAGTGCGGGGACCAAAGCGTAAATATTGAAACTTCGGGGACCAAACTCGTACATATAAAAGAATTCTGGTCCAAACTGTACATCTGGCAGAGTTCTCTGGTCCAAAAGATAATATCAGAAAGGCCCACAGCCCACACAGCCCGTGACCCGTGACCGGACGGGACGGGCGGGCGGCGGCGGCGCGTGTGTGGCCTTAGCCTTGAACCCAAGCACATCTAGGTCTTCCCTCCTTTAAACACATGGGATACCCCTTGGGGATCCAAACCCTTTACCACATTAGAGACTTATATAGAGAGCAATTCTTCCTATTCCCACCGATGTGGTAGATTTGTCCCACACCACATTTCCATGTCTCAAACACCTTACTTCGTGGACCAATATCTCTTTCATTTCTCAACGAAATTAGACGATTCTTGGCCCTACGGTCATCTACTCACTTCGTAGATCATGCATGTGCGAAGAGACAAGGTCTCCAACATGCGAAACACTAGTGTTTAATTCATCAAAGATGGGTGGACGCATCTCCCCGCCAAAGGCTAATTTCCAACATAAGCTACCACAGTCAGGGTATATGAAGGTATTACTATCAACTCAAAATTATTGTCGTGAAAATACATTTCTTAAAGGAAAATGAGAACACGGTTTCTTTTTTCTAGCAAATAATTAACAATAGCAATACCAAAGTCCCTTTTTTTTCTAAGGTGAATTTAGAGAGCACATTTTTTAATCTTCATAATACAGTATGGGGCTTTTTTTTTGGTTGCTAAAGTGGCACTATCTGTATTTATTTAAGGGAAGTTAAAAAATTAAATTTAGTTTATATATGTAGCTTGTCTACATCAAAAATAGTAGTATTTGCTTAGTGGCATTTTGGGCTTCAGATGTTTCTGAAATTAGCAGATGCAAAGTTAACAATGTTTCCTTTATCCTAATTTAGCATAATCTATATCCTTTTTTGGAAGAAAGTATAATCCTAACAAAAGGGTTAAATCAAATTAGTCTTCTCCTTTTGGATATATACGAAAGTCATCCTTTATACTTACGTAAAAATAGTATACTAGTAGATTTGATCCTGTCAACTATAAACCTGCTGATAATTTTATAAGAATTGTTACTCAAAATAATAAGTTTAAATTAAATTAAAGATTCAAGGGTTTCAATTTATGAATAATTAGCATGATAAGAGAGTAATTCAATTTGTTAGTAAAACTGGATGATATAAAATATTCTCTAATAAAATAACAGAACAAAGGTCCTACTTGATTTCAATATATATAACGTTATATAAAAAATGGCATAATAGTATACATAAAAATACATATATTATAATGCATAAACTAGGGTAGGTATAACATAATAAATAAAATATTTTGTATATATGTGCTCACTGCTTATGTAATTATTTCCTCCTTTTAAAAAGTAGTAACATAGTTTAGAAAACTTTTCAGATACTTAGTGAAATCACGGATGACATCCAACATTTACGAAACAAATTAAAAGTCAAATGTGTACCGGATATATTGAATTTAATTCCAAATATAAAGTCGCTATGTCGAAGAGCTTTTACAGCTTTTGTACCTAAATTTTTATTTTGAGTAAATTCTACATATCATACTTTGTTTCTATTCCGAAAATTATACCCCAACATTTGCATAAAACAAGGAACCTCACTTAACCTCAAATTTGATGGTGACATTGTCATAATCTTAAAGGTCAAAAGTGAATCACTTAGAGAGAGAAAAATTACACCATAAGTTGAAAATGACATGGGAAAATTTCGAAAAATGACTTATCACCTTTTACAGGAAAAGAAATTCTTCAAAGATTTAAGCGAATACGAAAAAAATTAAATATTTATCCCGAACACACCTAAGTGTAATTTACTCAGTTTCATTGAGAAAGTTACCTTCATATGGTTATCCCTAATTATACACATCTTTCTAAAATTTCGTTCTCAAACCTTAGTCATTCAGGTATATTTCGCGATTTACTGATAGTAGTGTTGAGAGATCGGGATTATTATTTTCAGAAATAGTCTCATCGTAAATGGAAAAACTGAATATAAAAAAAATAAAGTGCAATAGTAGAAGCAAGAAAGGGACCTTTGCGTTGGAGATGAGGAGAGATATCATAGCTTATCCTGAAAATATACTTTTTATGTATAGTAGTACTATGATTTTTGAGTGGCGCCAAATTGATAAGTGCAGTTCACGTCCAAAAGATGTTGTTTGGATTTTCCACTGGAATATTTATTTTGGAATTTAATTAATTTTCTACCATGTCCGAAAAATATTATTGAGAAATAAGTGCTTCATACAAAACAATTATATTTCTCGTGGCTAAAATTTAAAACTTTCTCACATTAATTTATTACTCCCTTCTGTTCCCTGTTTACTTGTTCATTATATATATATATATATATATATATATATATATATATATATATATATATATATATATATATATATATATATATATATATACTTATTCATTTTAACAAATCAAAAGATATTTCTTATTTTCTTTCATGTTACCCTTATTGTTAAGTAATTATATAAAGTATTAGTAGTCAAATTTAGATTTTACAGCATAATTGAAAATAAATTCTTTATAATTAGCTTTAAGGAAAATATCAAGTCAACAAGGGACAAGTGAAAAGAACGGAGCTAGTAATATAAATCTTTTATGAGGACTCATACTCTTGGCAAATGTGAATTTGGTTTATAGAAATGGTTATATTCTGCTATTAAACAAATCTTCCTACGTTGTAGCTTGTCGCACAAAGTTTCACGGGGTTTGAAATATTTTACGGATCTTCCTTATTTTATATACTAACTTAGAAAACTATACGTTAACCTATAAATTGATTAAATTGCACCTTAAATACATATACTATTTTTCATTTCGCCTCATTTTTTGTCTATACTATTCCCGCTAAGCCTATTATATAAATTTACGCTTGGACGTTCACCTTGATGCACCTCACGTCTCATTGTTTCTTTATAATATTTCATCTTCATTAATTCTCTTATTATTATTCTTAACTCTTGGAGGTACAATGTGTTAAGAGTCTCACGTCGGACTTGGACAATCATCACCCTACAAGTTAGATTTAAGGGTTGAATTAAGTCCCAAGATCTATTTTTTACAGGGTATTAGAGTTTCACAAGAATTGTAAAAAAAAATTCCTAATCAAAAACTTTGATTTGGATGGTCTATGCGTGTCTATATTTATGCAGGCCGCCCCCTTCCCCACCAGAAAATGAAAATGCGTTGTTTGTCCTAGTGTGCCTGTCTAGAAGTGTATTGTAGGGCATTGAATATTTCAAGTAAACGTTAATGTCTAGTCAACACGAAAAGTTATAGAGTGACAAATAATCCTTCTATTTTTGATAAAAGATTTATCTTCGGATTCGGAAAATAGTTTTTTTTTCTAACAAAAGTGGTTTATTCTTTAAAATGAGATATTTCGACACGATTCCAGATTAATCGGATCAAAATTGGTATTGAAAAGCGACACCAGATGAAAAATTAAAAGAACAAAAGTGTGCAGCTTAAGTTAGCTGTTGTTTCTTAATAGTATTTATATATTACTCTCTTTATTTTAATTTATATAATATAATTTGATTTGAGGCGAAATTTAAAAAAAAATAAAAATATAAAATTTATCGTCTTAAAATGTCATTTGTGTGTGATTATAATACATCTGAAACTTAAAGTCTTAAACATATCACAATATTTATTTTATTATAAAATTATCTCATTACAAATAAAATAAAAGGTTGAAAATTATATTCTTAAATATAAAGATTATTTTTAGATCGAAGTAATAAAGAAATAGTACTACTAGTATTTACTTAAATTGAAATAGAAGACATTAATATCTTATTATATATCTCTTACCATCCCGCCGCCTACGAACACGGTTTGGGCCCGCCAATCGCGTCAAATATAGAGCCAAATATGTAATAAAAACAATGTTAAATTAACAAAATCAATAATAATAAATCTAGTACTCCCTCAGTGGCTCATCCCCACCAAAATTATCTTAGTTTGACTTGATACGAAATTTAAAAAATAAAAAAATATTTTTAAAATATATAATTCAAAAAAAATTCTTAAATTTTTATGTAATTAAATTATTTTTAAATATAAAAATATATTAATATTTTTTAGACAAATTATAAGCTAAGTAAAATAATCTTTTTGATACTGAGTGAGAGTACAAGATATACAGTAATAGTATACACTATATTTTTACTAATTGCTGACATATATTATGTGTTTATTACTGTAACTTGATACATGCAACTGGACCACTCCCTAGTCCCTAGTACTAGTATTCCTCTTTCCATAGATAGTACCTGTTATTCTTTTTTCCTTCTCACTCTTTTAATAGTTTCAACTTGAGTTTGCACCTGAACTTCCTTTTCAATTCCTTTCCCTCTTTTCAAACTCAAAATCATTACTTAGTACTTCAGTCTGTCAGAGCAATTACTTCTTGACTAGTTTTTTGAGAATACAACTGATTTCCACAAATACAAATTTGAGGTAAGCAAATCACTTTCTTTGTTTCTTTTTCATGTTTATGCCAATATGATGGGATTTCACCAGCAGCTAGGGTCATTATTATTTTTTTTTGCTTGTAGGTTTGAGATTTTGGGCCAAGATCATGCAACGTTGACTTTAGTGCTCAACTTTATCAGATTCTTGAGGTATTTTCCCTGTTTGGGGAAATGGGTAGCTTAAAGATTGATTCTTGATGTTATTAACAAGAAGGGGTGTTGCTTTTCTAGTTGGTTCCAAGAAATGAGAGAAATTTTCAATTCTTGTTCAGTTCAAGCATGTTTTTTCTGAGATTTTGGGCTGAGTCACATAGCGTTGACTTTGTTTACTTCATCAATTTTGCCTTACTTCTTGAGGTATATGTTCTATTTGGGAAAGTGTGTAGCTTAAAATTTTGATTTTTGGTGTTAGTTATGAAGAAGGGGTTCAAGAAAAGGTTGACTTGTAAGCCTACCCTTGTCCAATTTGTGTTTTAGGTGTTCTGAGGTGATTAATTTTTGGATGAGTTGATGATATGTTTCCTTTTTATCTTGAAACTTTATTTTGGATGATGATATGGAAATAGAATTAACTCTCTGGTGGTATATTCTTTCTCTTGGATGCAGGGATTTAGAGTCTGAAATCCTTAAATGTTTGATCATGCTGGATGAATTTTCAGGGATGAATTCTTGCTAGTTAAATTTTAAGGCAAAAATTAAGTTTGAATAATGGAGAGTGGAAACGAGCTTTCGTCGTCCCTGAGTTTTGCTACATCTTCTTATGTATCAAATGGGTGCAGTAGTAGTCCCCAGGAACCAGGACCAAGTCTTGATCATTTGAGTAATTTATGTGGTAGTCTTGAGAAACTCCTGCTTAATCCTGAATATGACTATAGTGATGCTGAAATAGTCGTTGAGGGGATTAGTGTTGGCATTAATCGCTGTATTTTGGCTGCACGAAGTCAGTTTTTCCACAAAAAGTTTAAGGAGAAAAATGAAAATTCCTTGAAAGATGAAAAACCTAAGTATTTGCTGAAGGATTTGGTACCTTTTGCCTCAATTGGATATGAAGTATTCATGGTCTTCCTGAATTATTTATATACGGGAAAGATTAAGCCGGCTCCTCTAGAAGTTTCAAGTTGTGTTGATAATGCTTGTGCTCATGATGCTTGCCGCCCTGCCATTAATTGTGCAGTGGAGCTCATGTATGCTTCGTCCACGTTTCAGATAAAAGAACTCGTTATGGCCGTAGAGGTCAGTGTTTGTTATTCTGGTTAAGTTCTATATATGCATTTGGCTCTCATTCTTGAACTAATCATACAATCATCCTGTGACGCCGTTTATTCGAAAACACAAAGCATACTGAATATAAATCAAATGCTTGACTTAGACACATTTTCTTCACAATCTTTTCAGGTTTGTATATAACGATTTCTGTTGAAAATGCTGATGTCCAGAAAACATCTCCGTTTTGCCTAGTATAGGAATCGTTGTTTCTGTCTTAACATATTATAATTCATCACATTTTATTTCATTAATGAGTTATCTGACAAGAGAATTTATGGAGCGTATTCAACATTTTCTGAAGTGTCTAAAGACATGTAGTCCTACTTAGGGGCGGATTTAGTATGTAAGTTATGGATTCATATGCAGTAAATTGGTTCAAACCCTGTATATGTGTTAAAAAGTAAGCTAAATAAGACCAAATAATAGATTTTTATCCCGGTAAATCAATTGGGCTGTGGTAGAATTCTAAACTCAAACCCGTAAAGTTCAATCCTGAATCCACCTCTTGTCCTACTATGCCCCCATGATCAGTTATAGCTGCTTCGGACCTCAATCTGTAGACTGATACTATCAAACCGCTATCTCAGTCTGGATGATGGCCTTAAGAGGGCAAGTTGTCCCATTTAGTTCTAAAATTTGGACAGAAATAGAAGTAATTTTATTATAAAAAGAACTTAATATTGTCGTTTTTGTCAGGTTTCAGGAAAGAACTCTAGGAAATTTAGAATTCATCGAGTTTAAGTGATGTACATTTACTAAATTGCTAATTAATGAATCCTGTTGCAGATAAACTCTGTTTGCCATATGCACAGTTTGAGTCTTATATTTAATATCCTGCATGAGTTAGGGTCCGATCAATAAGTGGGATGTGACAGCTAGTACCAGGTGTATGATTTTATTGTTTTTGCCATGCAGATGAGTCTCAACATCTTACTAGAGTACCGAGTTATTCTAGTTCTGTCCTCTATGTATGTTTGTTGATTGTACAGTACTAATGACTCGCTATTGAATTTATAGTGGCAATCTTACTAGATAGGAAATATAGAACCATGAGATTTTTATTGCTTTTAACTTTGTAGTTACATTGTTTTCTTGTAATATGAAGAGTCCTGATTAATGTTCTGTTTGAGTGCAGCGCTATCTCGTACACTTTGTTGATAAGGCTACTCCAGAGGATGTAATTCCTATACTTTTAGCTGCGTTTCACTGCAAATCTAATCAGCTTCTTGAGCACTGCGTCCAGAGAGTGGCACGATCTGATTTAATCAATGCTACTCTTGAGAAAGAACTCCCTCATGAAGTTTTGACCGGCATAATAGCAAGGCGCCTCAAATCTCGCCAAGGGACTGAACCGGATTCAATAGAAGTGGACTCCTTGAGTGAAAAGAGAATTAGGAGGATTCTAAAGGCTCTGGATTCCGATGACATTGAATTGCTACAGTTACTCCTGGGAGAGTCTAATATCACTTTAAACGAAGCTTGTGCTCTTCATTATGCAGCTACCTATTGCAACTCCAAGGTTGTGAACGAGGTACTCGAGCTCGGTTTAGGCGCTGATGTCAATCTTCAGAACTCCCGAGGGTATAACGTCCTTCATGTTGCTGCTAGACGAAAGGAGCCATCAATTATAATGAGACTACTTGCAAAAGGAGCATCAGTCTTGGACACTACGCGTGATGGACATACAGCACTATCTATATGCCGGAGATCGACTCGGCCAAAGGATTACAATGAGCCAACAGAGCAAGGAAAGAAAACTAATAAAGACCGCATTTGCATTGATGTTTTGGAGAGAGAGATGATTAGGAATCCTATGATTGGGATCATGTCTTCTTCATCAATGGCGTTGGCTGATGAATTACTCATGAGGTTGCTTTTATTTGAAAACAGAGGTAACTTGGTTAACTTATGTTGAAGTGAACTCTCTTAGTGCGAATATTCACATTCTTTATGCAATTATGGGGTAACAAAAATGTTAAAGTTTATGTGGTCTAATTTAGTCTCTATATCCATTCTCTTCTTCTTGGCTTATGTTATTTGAATGTGGCTCCTGATATGGATCTTCTTGCAGTGGCATTGGCACGAATGTTATTTCCTCATGAAGCCAAGCTAGCTATGGAAATAGCACATGCTGATTCAACCTCAGAGTTTACTGGCCTTTCAACAACAAATGGCTTATGCAGAAATCTGAGAGGGGTTGACTTGAACGAATTACCATCTGAGCAAGTGAAAAGACTCAAAGAGCGGCTGATCGCACTGCAGAAAACAGGTGATAATTACTCTCTCCGTCCTTCTTGGTACATTATTTAAAAGGAGGAGCCAGTGTTCCTAAAGGAGGAATTGAACTTTTGAAACTGCAAAAGATAATCATTGAGGAATGGAAGTTATCTTGCTTGTTTATAATTCACATGAATCTTCCTTTTGGTCCTACTAGGCTTCATTCAATTATTCATACATATTTTATTCGTCAGTTTCTTACTTAAATTGATTATCGAAACTTCAAGTCATTTCCGCCTTTAGGAGATCATGAAAACAGTATTATAGTTGCTAGATATAACTTTCTATCCCTTTCTCCGTATGTTTTGGCTTCAAGGATGGCAAAACATAGGCTGGCCACTGTAAATGAATGTCATCAAGGCTCCCACTTCCGCATAATAAGTAGGAATAGTGTTTTTTCCATGAATAGTCTTTCTCAATATTGTGTTTTTTTTGTCTACCTTAATGCAGTGGAGACAGGTCGACGTTTTTTCCCCAACTGCTCCGAAGTTTTAGATAGATTAATGGAGGATGACACGCTAGATTCCTTGATGTTAGAAAGTGGCACCTCTGAGGAACAAAGATCAAAGAAGATGCGATACACAGAACTCAAGGATGAAGTTATGAAAGCATTCAACAAAGACAAAGCTGAAATGAGATTGGCGGCCTTCTCTACGTCTTCCTCCTCTTCATCTTCCCCAAAGAATAGTGCTAGCCACAAGATTAGGAAAAAGTAGGTCCTTTCAGTAGCTATATAACTAGCCTTGGCCCTTGTCCATGAGCTTAACTTGATTGAGCTCCATATACTATAGTACTCATATGATGCTTCTTGATTTTACTTTTGGTAGCTTGTTTTGTAGAGAAGAAATTGGACAAGTATATCTGAATCAATCATTGTGTAGAAAAGTATAAAGGAGAGTGGATTGATTGTGGGGGTAGGGGCAAGAGGAATAAAAGTAGGTACAGGAATGGTTTTTCTTTCTTTTGTTCTATGTTGCTTCTTTTGGATTGATGGTTAGTTTATGGTGATATATACTAAAAAGGGATCTTAAGATTGAGCATGTATTCCCCGCAAACTTGCATCTTTTAGGACTTTTGCTAGCTGTAGATCCACACGTACTGATAGAGATGGATCCAAAATTTGAAAGTTTATGATTTCTAGCGACCCCTTGCATGCCACCGAGCCCCTAACACAGTAGTATAAATTGGTTCACAACTTATTATACGTATGTCAGTGGATCTCAAACACGTCTAAAGGGTCTGGTCACAAGGTTCTGGTTAACTTATACAATAAACTGTGTCTCTGCCCTTGCATACTGATATTCGTACTCGATTTATTTCTTTCATAGGCATGGTTTCAACCCACATCAGTAGAAACTTTTTTTGGTGAGTGAGACTTATGTAGAGTACTTACACTATACATAAAGCAATTTGTTCAATTATAATCTTGCTGGATCAAACATACACAATAAAGTATCAAAGTGGATGGTTTTGAACCTTAAATTTCACCTACTCTTAATTAATATCAAAAGTTTAATTCTCTCTGTCTGTTTAATCACCATCTCTGTCCAATAATCTCGTAATTTGCAAAATGAAAAAAAAGTACACTTTTCCAGAAAGAAAAATTCATTTACATAATAAAAGATCTATTAACATGCTATTGTGGACTTGTGGTCTTATAAATCATTCATCTAAAAGCCATCAAAATAAATTAAAGACCTATTAACATGCTATTGGGTTCACAGTAAAGATATTTAGTACAATAAGTTTTTTAATATATATACTAGATCTACATGAACCACATACACCGTAAATCCGCCCTGAATCTCACCCTAAGTTTTCAATTTGTGCAGTGGTAATACCATTGATTCGTTTTTGCACCACATGCATTAGAAACAAACTCCAAAACAGAAGTAACCACTTCTTCAACCACATTAGCACATGTGGTGTCCACAACAAATCTTGGAACATTACCAATATCATAATCCCAACACCCTTCATACCCTTCCAACAACTTTTCCATCTCCTGCCACGTAGACGGCTTGTGCCAGCTTGAGCCATGCACCTCACTCCTCCACTCGAGCCGCCTACGCCACTTGGCCTCGTCTCTCGGCTTGCACTCCACGACAACAACCCGAGCCCCACTATGAGCTGCCAGCTCAAGGATACAATTGAGGTGAGCTCGACGAGAGAGTGGTGAGTCGATCACCACGCTCAGCCCCAAGTCTAGCTGAGCCGAGGCAATTTGCCACATGGCTTCATATGATAGGTCATTGAGGAGTTCTGTGAGCTTTGGTGACTTGTTGAAGAGGTTTGGTGCAATCTTTGAAGTGATCTTTGTCTATAAGAGGGCATTTGAGGGTTTTAGCCATGGAGTAGGCTAGTGTGCTCTTTCCAGTGCCTGGATGGCCTTTCATAGCCAAAATTATTGGCCTTTCTTCAAATATTTGATTGTCCATTTGGTTCATTTGAGTGAGGATCGGATTTTGGTAACTAAATACTACTTTCTTTGTCCCAAAAAAGATTTAATTTTGACGGTATTGTTAAAACATAGAATCTTTCAATTTTTTGAAATAAAATTTATATATTTGTAAACCACGTAAAAAGTACTATTAAGTCACCATAATTATAATTTAAAATATTTAAAAGACATTTGAAAAAATTACCGTAAAAAAATATTTCATTTAATTCTCGAAAAATAAAAAGTGTCAATCTTTTTGGGACGGAGAAAGTAATAAGTTAAAGATAATATATGAGAGTGGATAAGGCTATGGTAATTGCCAACTAAGGATTGTCCCACACATTATTATCGTTTATTCTACGTAACTTACGAGAACGATGGCCACTTCATTTCTTTATCAAATTTATTACTTCATTGTTTCAATTTCAATTTATGTGACATTTGAAAATAATTTAACTTTCTAAGATGATTTAGCTAGTGTTTGGTCATAAATTCCCAAAAATATTTTGAAAAACTTGATTTAGGTAAAAAAAAAATCAAGTTTTGAAAATGTGTTTGGCCATATTTTTTCAAAACATATTTTACTTTTTGTTTTGAAAAACATGAAACATTACTTATACCCATAAATTCTAAAAACTATCAAGAATACTCAATCATACAAAACATACATACTTGCTAATCTCAAATTGTGCAGAACATGATATTTAAATAACAACTGCTAATAACACACTTACTAGCTACTACAATTCAAATTACAATACAAAGATCCATTTTTATCTTCGCAATGAATTTCTACTGGCAGGGCAATTTTTCCTAGCATTTTTTCTTCTATTGTTAGGGCACAACTTAGCTCGTTCACTTTATAGAATAGGCTATTTTAATTGTGGAAACATGATAGATACGACTTTAATGGAGGACCATGATAGATAGAATTAGTTGGGTCATAAATAGATGAGACGTTTTAATGAAATACAAAAGTTTAAGGTAATTTTTTAAAGTTTTGAAAATGCCAAAATATAGATCTTGACCCAAAAATAGATTTGAGCTAGAATTTGGGATTTGAAGATTTGTTTTCAAAATCTGTCAAAAATTTATGGCCAAATAAAGATTTGAAAACAAATCTTCAAAATATGCTCCCAAAATCTATGGTCAAACGGGAGCTTAGTCACACAAATATTCAAGATTTATTTTGGATCACAAATTTCAAAAGTCTTCCATTCTTTTTTTCAAGTCAAATGATATCACATAATTTGGGATTCGGGACGGAGGGAATATTATTTATTTGTTTGTTTGTTCTTGTGATAAGGAGTTTTAGAAACTAGAGGACATTTACCATATGAAATTTGGGATTAAGGACACAAATGGTCATTCTGGTGAAATTATTGACACCCAGTAGTCCAAGAATCTTAAAGGTTATTTTTAGCTTTTTCAAAATAATATTATTTCTAGCCATTTTCAACTAATTCCAGCATATGTATATAAACTGTATCATTGTTGTATATGTATCACTACTGTATATGTGTAGAAAATGTATCATATGTATAGAAATTGTATAATTGTTGTGTAGAATATGTATCACTACCATATATGTATAGAAAAAATGCATCACACGTATAAAAATTGTATCATCGTTGTATAGAATATGTACCCCTAAAGTATATGTATAGAAAATATATAATTGTTGTATAATTTGTATATAATAAATGTATAATCAACGAAAATTTTTTGTTTAATAAATGTATAATTAATGTATACTTACTAATTATACATATACTATATATGTTATGGGTTATCTTTTGAAGGCTCAATTAATGTACACTTATTAATTATATACATATTTTGAGATATTTTTTGAAGGCTCAATATGAATATTTTTCGTTGATCTTTAGTGGCGACTAAAGTCACCACAAATCGTCCTATATTTTTTTGTAGCGAACCTTTTAGTGACGACGTTTTGATTTTTTGTGATGACTAAAGTCGCCACAAATAGTCCTGTTCTTTTTGTAGCGAACCTTTTAGTGACGACGAAACTTGCCACAAAAAGTCTGTTTTTTTTTTTGTAGTGAATGGGTTGGGCGGCTAGCGCTTGGCATAACTTTGGGCCAAACGGTCAACTCGTGGTATTAAGCTCAAATGGGGCCTTTTGAAACTTTATTTTTTGTTGGTGACCTCTCAATATCCTTTTTCCATTAAATTTAGCTCGTGAAAATATAACATCAATCGGTCCATAATTGGGCGGGATTGATTGGGCTTAATACTAATTGGAAAATTATTTTCAGAAACATAAACCAGCTTTTGAGTATTTACACCATAACCACTTCTAATTTGAGTGGCACATGACACTTCTTCTTCTTCAATTAATGAATTTCAAGTTGTATTGTGAAGTTCAAACTTCACATTTCAAACTTGAAGATATTTATGTCCTGAAGTTCTCATTGCATAAGTCTGCAGTTAGTAGAGAAGATTGGTATTGTTCAGTCCGAATCCACGTGCCTTGCTCAAATCTATTGAATTTTGTTTCGCCGTACAATTCTTGATGGTGAGAATTTGATGATTATGATTTGTGTTAGCACCTAGAAAATATGAGATTTGAGAATACTCAAATCATTTGATTTCTTCAGGATTACCTTTTCGTTGATGAATATAGGTTGCAATTAGGGATAACTTGAAAGTATATTTATGTCCTAGAAACAATCTATATTATGACAAATGTACTTTATACATATTCATATTATTATTAATGGAGATTAATATTTTGGCATTTGCAATTATTGAATTATTATTTGATTGTTTGTAATTATTCATTAATGTGCATCCCTTGAGTTTGCGTTGTCATTAATAGAGTGAGATATTAATGATAGAGCGTAACTCTTAAAATAACCTCGACTAATGATCATCAAGAATGAGATATCGATGATATGTGATAAGTCGACATGTGGTCTGCATCACATCCTTAGAGGATGTAGTATGTCTCACCTGCTACGAGTAATGGTTACTCGTGATGGACACATAGATACTTTGGAAGTATTGGTATACCCTGCTGATATATTATTTGTTATACTAGTCTAAAGTATGATCAACATGTGGGAGATAGAAGTCCTTAGACTTGAGGTCAATACGCGCCTTGCCTACAAAGTAATATACTTTGATCCCGTCCTAAGCTCAAATGCCTTATAGGTTGAGATACGACTTGTATTGGGTACATTGCGATGTGGATTGAAGGTGGTAGTTGAGCCAAGATTAGGATTCATTCCTCGGATGTATATTCGAGAGAACACTCGGATTCTCAGTGATATTAGGTTGACTAAGTCGTTGGCCAACGCAATAGACATATTTAGAGTATGGTCTAGTTGTCAACTAATATAGATGAGATACAATGATTAAGCCATTTGGATAGACACTTGACAAATCCTAAGCTTGATCGGGTGTGTCGTGAATGAAAAGATTTTATCTTACCACATAAAGGTTAAGTTTACTAGATTCGTGTAAACGTACTTCACATATTGAGTTCGTCTTCCGGCGCCGTCTAGGAGTTCCGTGTAGACCTTAATTTGATTAATGTCGATATGAGAAGGCCTGTAGGGTCACACTATGTCGATTGTCTGTTTCGATCTAAGGATGTATTGAGAAAGTAATTAAAATGTTCGATTTGGAATCGAGACATTTAAATAAATAATGATTATTTTAATTAAGTCAAAATTGGATTTTGGATTTAATTAAGAATGCACGAAAAATAAAGTCGAGCGCCGCGGCGCCCATACCCTAGGGCTACAGCGCCTCTGCCTCAATTTTTGGGTCAGGCCCAAGGTCAAACCCTAATCCGGTTTTGACCTATTTTTCAACTATAAATAGAGGCATTCACCTCATTATTCAACACACAAATTCTGAAAAACATTCTAAGCCTTAGAGACTTAGAATCAAATACTCTCGAACCTCTGCCGGATTTCCTACCTTTTCCGAAAGAGAAGTACATTGAAGCTTGGAGCTTGCAATCGGAAGGGCAACCGCGTGTGCACCTTATAGTAGATAAAGATTCCAAATTATTATAACTTGTAAGTAAATGTTTTATGTTACAAGTTTCATTGTTGTATAACCATACTAGAAATTATTATTGGGTAAGTAAGAAACAAAAATTTTAAACTTCCGTTGTGGCTTACTTATGTATTTTGAACCCAACAATTCCTTCAGTGGTATCAGAGCTCAGGCTGGTTTAATGGTTATATAACAATTGAATAGAATAATAATATGGGTTAAACATAAAATTGGATTAAAACGAGGTTTTTGAAATCCTATATGTCTTGAACGAATGTTGACCTTTTGGTATCAACCTAAATTATCTCTTACGCTAACTCGAGGAAGTCATTCTGCTCTAACTCGAACTAAGCCAAGTGCGTTGTACGGCTCATTGCATGGTGCACGGCTAAGAACGAGTAAAGAGCGGATGATGGTCGATATGGGCTTTATTGATAATGGTGGGTGATGATAAAAGACCTGTGTATTGATCCCTAAATTGGATTTAGGGGTTGAACGATTTTTTGAAAATCAACACAAAAAACATTTGTAAGGACGTCGGCGCTGCGGCCCTATGGTAGGGTGCCGCAGCTCTGACTAGGGTTTCAAGGAGGCGCCGCGGCTCAATGGTGGAGCGCCGCGGTGCTAATGTTTCGTTTTTAAAATATGAACTCACTGTACAACAGGCGTCGCGACTCCATGGTGGAGCGCCGCGGCGTTACTGCCTCAGTGGTACCGCGGCGCTAATAATTGGCGCCGCGGCCCCACCTGTCCAGAAACAAAAAAAAATCTGAGTTTAGAATGTTTAACCCAACATTATTATTATACAGTATATTATTTGATAAGAATAATGTTTATGTGCTAAATGTCAAAATGTTTGTCATTTACATTTCTAGAATAGTGTCCGCTATAACTGTCTGGGCAGGAGGCCCCCAGTGTTTGATTAAACCATCTTATATCATGCATATTGGGTTGACGATTCCCAAACTATATGTGTATTTAGTTTGCATGATGTTAAGATGTCATATTTGATATGGCGTAAAAGTGTTGATCTTGGTTAGAACCCTAAAATTAAAATGTTCCCCAAAACTTTAAATACAAGTCTAAATTAAAATGCGTCGTCCATTATAATTATTAGAGTGCAAAATCATTTTCGGCGATACGAGTATTTATGCCGAAGCATTTGCTCTAAGTCTACGAGGACCCAGACTCTTTCATAGATGTGTTTTAATGTAAAGGTAAATGATAAACTTTTGTGGGTATTTACACCAAAGTGTTTTCTCACAAAGGCCAAATTTGCTTAGATACATAAACACAGTCGTGTAATGGGGTTGACTTGCTTAGAAAAATCTTGGCGCCAAAGTGTCGGACTAATCTAAGGACGCAAGATTAAATGTAATAATTTGATCAACCAAGAGTTGCGAATAAGTTTTGCAATTGGTTTAGAACCTACCAAGATATGTTATTGAAGTTATCAGCCAAAGCAAACGCGGAGATAGCATAGGCTTAGATCTTGGCTCATTATGACCTCAATTAATATAGGTATGTATTCTACCATGGGGTCGTAGAAGTATGTTAAAATAGTGGGAGCTAATTAAACAAAAGGCCTTGTTGATTAGCCTAAATGAATGTGTATAATAGGAAATAGATTTTGAATTTGATTTCCGGTCTATCTAATTCTTCAGATTATAAAAGATGTCGAGTCTGTCGTTGAAAATGTTGATTGAGATGAATAAACTTACTGGACCGAACTACCTTGACTGGCTAAGGAATTTGCGAATAGTACTCAAAAAGAGAAAATAGAATACGTGTTGGACACGGTGTTCCCAACAGTCCCTGCGACAGATTCTGAAGAATATGCCTCCTTTGATAAATATGCTTACCAGAAACATCTAGTTGATGACACTTCGGCGCAATGCGTAATGCTGTCTTCCATGTCGATGGAACTTCAGAGACATCATGAGAACATGGGGCCCAATGAGATGCTCGAACACCTGAAGAATCTATATGACTCTCAATCCCAAACAATGGAATATGAGTTGCTAATAGAACTCTTCAAGTGTAAGCTCAATAAAGGGGGCCCGGTCTCGCAGCATGTGCTGAAGATGAAAGGGATGATAGAGAGGCTTGCTTCGATTGGAACGAAGCTTGAAAAGAATGTCGCTACCACCCTCATCCTGAACTCTCTCCCTCGTTCCTTTGAGAACTTCATAGTGAATTTCAACATGAATGGAACAAAGGCGACTTTACCAGAGCTGCACAACATTCACAAGACCTTTGAGTCTTCCACTTCCAAAGGCAAAGTTGTGCTCATGGTGAGCTCTTCTAGCCGACCCAAGCTGAAAGGCAAGGAATGGCAGAAGAAGGGCAAGGCAATCGTTGTGCCCTCAGCTCTGAAGCCCTCGGGAGGTGTGAAGAAGAAGGTGAGCACGGCTAAGGATGAATGCCTCAACTGTCATAGGAAGGGGCATTGGAAAAAGGACTGCACGGCACCAGGAGGAGGGAAAGCACCAGGTGCTCCTGCCTTTGGTGGACAAGGTATGTACGTCATTGAAATAAATATGTCTATAAATAACTCTCATTCCTGGGTATTGGATACCGCTTGTGGCTCACATATTTGTACAAATGTGCAGGGGCTAACTAATAGCAGGAAGGTTGGACCGAGAAAGGTAGACCTACGCGTTGAAAATGGAGCACGAGTGGATGCTGAGCGCGTAGGGACTTATAGATTAAATTTACCTTCCGGCTATTGTTTAGTGTTGAATGATTGTTTTTATGTTCCCTCGTTAACGAGGAATATTATTTTTATCCCAGTGTTGGACATGGAGGGCTTTTCCTTGTATATTTATAATGGCAGTCACGTGCTGTCTTTTAATAATGTTATATATGGAACTGCTCCTCTCGTGGATGGATTATATACACTGAACTGTAGTCGAGAGATTTTCAATGTACAAAATAAATGAGCTAAGACATGTAATAGAAACTCTACCTACCTATGGCACTGCAGACTTGGTCATATCAACGAATCAAGGATAGCAAGATTGAGGAAGTTAGACTACCTCGAACTATTTTACTTGGAGTCTTATGGTAATTGCGAATCTTGCTTGAGAGGAAATATGACCAATAAACCACTTTCTGGGAAAGGTGTGCGAGCCAAGGAGGTGCTTGAGTTGGTCCATACTGATGTATGTGGGCCATTCTCGACTCAAGCTAAAGGAGGCTTCCCATACTTCATCACTTTTACTGACGACTTCACAAGGTATGGGTATGTGTATCTTATGAGACATAAATCCGAGGCTTTTGAGAAGTTCAAGGAGTACAAGTCGGAAGTAGAGAAGCAACTTGCAACAAGTATCAAGACCCTTCGATCGGATCAAGGAGGTGAATACTTAAGCAATGATTTTCTAGATTACTTAAAGCTACATGGAGTCCAATCTGAATGGACACCTCCAAGAATGCCACAAATGAACGGTGTTGCCAAAAGGAGAAACCGAACCTTATTGGATATGGTTCGATCCATAATGAGCTCCTCGGCTCTACCGACATATCTTTGGGGACATGCTATACAAACCTCTATATATTTTTTGAACAGGGTTCCTTCCAAGTCAGTAGAAAAGACACCCTATCAGATATGGTGTGGCAAGAAGCCAGCTCTTAAACATATGAGACCCTGGGGGTGCCCTGCATATGTTAAGAATATGCTCACTGACAAGTTGGAATCTAAAAGTGAGAAATGTTACTTCGTGGGGTATCCAAAGGAAACTAAGGGATACTACTTCTATCTTCCTGGAGAACATAAGGTCATTGTTTCCAGGAACGCAACTTTCCTTGAAGAAGAATATGTCTACAAGGAACATAGCTGCACATAGATAAAACTTGAAGAAATTCAAGAACCACAAGATAACACAGAAAATGAACCCTTGTCGAATGACCTAAATAAGGATTCAGTGGGAGTATCTGGTGAAGATTGGGTACTTAGAGTACGCCATTCAGCCAGTGGGAGTGTTGTGAGAGATAGTGCAGAAATACAAGGCACTCATACACAACCAATGGAAGATGATACAATGGTTGTACCTCATTATTCAGGAAATACATGAAAATGACATTCCTGAAAGCTCTCAAGGTGATGGATTGTCCAACACACAAAGACCTTCTCACAATCAGAATGCAACAAACACTGAAACGCAGAGTACTCAACTCCGTAGGACCACTAGGACTCATCGTCCACCTGAAAGACTTAATCTCCTTGTTAAAACACACAATGAGATAGATATTCCTGATGACGATGAACCTACAACCTACAGCGAAGCTATATTAGACATTGATTCGCAGAGATGACAAGAAGCCATGAAATCTGATATGGACTCGATGTACGTAAATCAAGTTTGGAACTTGGTTGATTTGCCAATAGGGGTTAGACCCATAGGATGCAAATGGGTCTTCAAGAGGAAGAATGATTGATATGTCAAGGTACAAACTTATAAAGCAAGACTGGTGGTTAAAGGTTATAATCAACGACATGGGGTCGATTATGATGAAACCTTTTCACATGTTGCTAAGATCAAGTCCATTCAGATTTTGCTTGCAGTAGCTGCATATTATGACTATGACATTTGGCAGATGGACGTCAGGACAGCTTTCCTCAATGGTAATCTAGTTGAGGAAGTGTATATGAAACAACCTGATGGTTTTTCAATCGAGTCCAAACCAAATGTTATATGCCAGCTACAAAAGTCCATTTATGGGCTTAAGCAAGCCTCGAGGAGTTGGAACATTTGCTTTGACAAGGCTATCAAGTAATTTGATTTCGTCAGAAGCAAAGAGGATCCATGTGTTTATAGTAAACGCAAGGATGGGAGTATTGCCTTCATTATCATATATGTAGATGACATATTAATAATGGGAGACAATAAGACTTTCTTGCAGTCAGTCAAGGAGTGGTTGTCCAGTACATTCATGATGAAGGATTTAGTTGAAGCCTGCTACATTCTGTGGATTAGGATCTATAGAGATAGACATAACAAATTGTTGGGGCTGTCACAGTCAGTCTACATAGACAAAGTGCTTAGACATTTTTCTATGGAAAATTCCAAGAAAGGTGGTCTACCTATGGGACAAGGCATCAAGTTATCTAAGAAGGATAGTCCTTCTAATTCTATAGAACTTGAACGTATGAAAAGGATCCCATATACTTCAGCTATAGGATCGATCATGTATGTCATGACCTATATTAGGCCAGATGTGGCCTTTCCACTTAGTATGACTTGTAAGTTCTAGCAGAATCCTGGGAAAGAACACTGGAAGGCAGTCAAGAGTATTCTTAAGTATCTTAGATGAACTAAAGATTACTTCTTAGTCTATGGTAGGGAAGAGAATCTAATATGTATTGGGTACACTGATGCTAGCTTCCAGACAGATGTTGATGACTATAAATCTCAATCAGGTTACACATTCATTTTCAATGGTGGAGTAGTTAGCTGAAAAA
This sequence comes from Anisodus tanguticus, assembly GCA_034509755.1. Classification (NCBI taxonomy): domain Eukaryota; kingdom Viridiplantae; phylum Streptophyta; class Magnoliopsida; order Solanales; family Solanaceae; genus Anisodus; species Anisodus tanguticus. Next base: position 16,446,168 of record CM067551.1, on the reverse strand, counting down.
GTTCCAAACAAGCTACAACTGCTGATTCGACAACAGAAGCTGAGTACATTGCTGAATCGAAAGCTGGTAAAGAAGCTGTTGCGATATCTGAGTTCCTGAAGGAACTAGGGGTTGTTCCAAGTGCCACTTGTCTAATAACGGTTTATTGTGACAACACTGGTGCGATTGCGCAAGCTAAGGAACCAAGATCAACTAACAGAAACAAGCATGTACCAATGAAGTACCACATACTCAGGGAGATGGTGGAGACTGAAGAGATTAGATTAGACTATGTTCCCACAGACGATAATCTAGTTGACCATTTACTAAACCATTAAGCTTAGTCAAACATAATGGTCATTTTGATAATATGGGCATTAGATATGTTGAAGATTGGCTCTAGGCCAAGTGGGAGATTGAAAATATATTTATGTCTTAGAGACCATCAGTATTAGGACAAATGTACTTTATACACATTCATATTATTATTAATGGAGAGTAATAATTTGGCATTTGCAATTATTGAATTATTATTTGATTGTTTGTAATTATTCATTAATGTGCATCCCTTGAGCTTGCGTTGTCATTAATAGAGTGAGCTATTAATGATAGAGCATAATTATTAAAATAACCTCGACTAATGATCATCGAGAATGGAATATCGATGATATATGATAAGTCGACATGTGGTCTGTATCACATCCTTAGAGGATGTATTATGTCTCACCTGCTACGAGTAATGGTTACTTGTGATGGACACATGGATACTTTGGAAGTATTGGTATACCCTGCTGATATACTGTTTGTTATACTTGTCTATAGTATGATCAACATGTGGGAGATAGAAGTCATTAGACTTGAGGTCAATACGCGCCTTGCCTACAAAGTAATGTACTTTGATCCCGTCCTAAGCTCAAATGCCTTATAGGTTGAGATACGACTTGTATTGGGTACATTGCGATGTGGATTGAAGGTGGTAGTTGAGCCAAGATTAAGATTCATTCCTCGGATGTATATTCGAGAGAACACTCGGATTCTCAGTGATATTAGGTTGACTAAGTCATTGGCCAACGCAATAGACATATTTAAAGTATGGTCTAGTTGTCAACTAATATAGATTAGATACAATGATTAAGCTATTTGGATAGACATTTGACAAATCCTAAGCTTGATCGGGTGTGTCGTGAATGAAAGGATTTTATCTTACCACATAAAGGTTAAGTTTACTGGATTCTTGTAAACGTACTTCACATATTGAGTTCGTCTTCCGGCACCGTCTAGGAGTTCTGTGTAGACCTTAATTTGATTAATGTCGATATGAGAAGGCATGTAGGGTCACACTATGTCGATTGTCCGTTTCGATCTACGGATGTATTGAGAGAGTAATTAAAATGTTCGATTTGGAATCGAGACATTTAAATGAATAATGATTATTTTAATTAAGTCAAAATTGGATTTTGGATTTAATTAAGAATGCACGAAAATAAAGTCGAGCGCCGCGGCGCCTCTACCTCGATTTTTGGGCCAGGCCCAAGGTCTAACCCTAATCCGGTTTTGACCTAGTTTTCAACTGTAAATGGAGGCATTCACCTCATTATTCAACACACAAATTCTGAAAAATATTCTAAGCCTTAGAGACTTAGAATCAAATACTCTAAAACCTCTGCCGGATTTCCTACTTTTCCGAAAGAGAAGTATATTGAAGCTTGGAGCTTGCAATGGGAAGAGCAACCGTGTGTGCACCTTATAGTAGATAAAGATTTCAGATTATTATAACTTGTAAGTAAATGTTTTATGTTACAAGTTTCATTGTTGTATAACCATACTAGAAATTATTGTTGGGGTAAATAAGAAACAAAACTTTTAAACTTCCGTTGTGCCTTACTTATGTGTTTTGAACCCAACAATTTCTTTCTAACTTAGTTGCTTTTTAACTATGTATTGTTACTGCTACTATTGTTGTTGTTATTGCTTCGCCTATCATATAAGCTTCCCAGTGATGGAACTTCTCGTCTTAAACCAAGTGGAACGAGTCTCTACCGTTCTTTTTAAGTTGTGATTGTGATTTAATTACATTGCAATTGTTGGTTATGTATTAAACAACCTACAAGTGGTTATTGGTGTAGCTAGAGCCCGAATATTTTGGGCATAAATAAAATCAGTCCATCAGAAATTTCGGATCAATATATAGCTAATCAAAATTAACCCATATAAGAAACATAACTTTTTTATTTGATTTGTTTGATGTAGTCATAATAAATCAAATTAAAAGCTTTGATTATCATAATTTTGTAATGGCACACATTATAACGGAAAAAACAAAGAAATGAAAAATGACTATGAAATAAGTTAATTGATTGTTGGGTTACTATTTCTTCAAGAAAAATAATTTATTCATTTATTAATTTAACTCATTTACCCATCAAAATATAATCTAATCCACGCATCTAACATCATCAGTGACATCTCAAAAACAAAATTGGAAAACGTTGCTTTTGAGGAACAAGTGCGTTTACTGGTAGATTTCTTTGTTACGGTTAGGTTTTAATGATGACATCATTTCAACTGTTAAGCCAAACTGCGATAAAGAGTCGACGGTTGAAACTGACCAGTCGACTAACCTAACTATTAGAAATGTTCAAAACGAATGGAGAAGCGAGTCTGACTATCCAAAGAAGTTTGTTATAGGAGACATAAATGAAGAAATGAAGACCAGATCTCGATCTTCAACGAAAAACAATGTAAATTTGGCTCTTATCTCACGACTAGAGCCAAAGAAAGTTGATGAAGCTTAGAAATATGATCACTAAATTAAAACTATGAAGGAAGATCTAGACCAATTTGAGAAAAATAATATGTGGTATCTAGTCCCTAGACCTTAAAATGCTTCAATTGTTGGAATCAAATGGGTGTTTCGAAACAAGCCCAATGAAACTAGAGATGTAGTAAGAAACAAAGCTCGACTTGTTGTTCAAGGATACTCACAACAATAAGGATTTGACTATGATAAAACATTTGTTCCAGTTGCCCGATTAGAACCAATTCGAACGTTACTTGCTTATGTTGCATTTAAAGAATTTTCCAAATTAATGCAAAGTGAATTTGAGATGAGCATGATGAGAGAATTGACATTCTTCTTGGGATTATGAATTCATCAATCTGAGAAGGGAATATTCACTTGTCAAAGTAAATACACCAAAGAGCTCATCCAAAATTTTTGCATGAGTGAAGCAAAGATAATGGGAACCTCATGAGTCCTACCTGCTCAATACATAAGGATGATGAATATAAACCAGTTGATGAAACTAAGTACAAAGGAATTATTGGATCATTGCTCTATCTCACTGTCAGTCGACTAGACATCATATTTAGTGTTTGCAGATGTGTCAGGTATCGGTCAGCTCCTAAGGAATCTCACCTTAGTACTGTCAAACAAATTATTAGATATCTTATTAGAATAGTATCTCATGGTTTATGGTATCCAAGGACTATTTCTGATGCTGATTTTACATGTGATAAAGCCGATCGTAAAACTACAAGTAGCACTTGTCAACTACTTGGAAAATCTCCGATCTCATGGAATAGTAAAAAACAATAGAGTGTGCCACTCTCTACTACTGAAGCAGAATACATTGTCATTGGAAAATGTTGTGCTCAACTTCTTTGGATTATTCATCAATTAAGTGACTATGATTTACTATTTAAACCTGTTAAAATCTTGTGTGATAATTCTAGTGATATTTACTTAACTAAAAATCATGTTCATCACTTTAGGACAAATCACATAGATATTAAACATCATTTTATTAGAGATCATGTTCTTAGGAAAGCTACTGAATTAGAATTTGTGTGCACTGATAAGAACCTTGCGAATATTTTCACAAAACCCCTCTTAGAAGAAAGATTTTGTATGCTTAGAGAATCTTTAGGAATTATGGCAAATCCCCAATGATAATTTATTTTCCTTATTTGCACCGGGATAAAATATTCTATATTAATTATTATGTCTAAATTTTATAACTTGTCTTATATTTATCTCTTGACAACTCTCTTAAGTGTCATAATTGCTTCTTGTCAGTTCAAGTCACTTCAATGAATCACTCTGCCGGTGGTTCCCTTCCCTAAAAATCTCTTCCCATTCCTGACGCCTCAATTTTCTCTCATACTCATTCTCTTTAACTAGCACTCACTTTATCCTTCTCCTCACACCCCTTCTCCTTCTTTTATACGCCTCATTCACCATGTCCAAAATCCAAAATTCCTCAAATTCCTCCACCAGAAGCAGCTCCCGTTTCAAAAATAAGGGAAAACTCACTTCCACCGTAAATTTAGACTCTTACCACTCTGCTCACTCCTCATCCTCTGACGCCACCGATTTAATATCCCTATAAATCTTGGCAAAAGACACATTGATCCAGATACTTGCTCCGAGTCTGTGAAGAAAAGCAAGCCCGATAGTGAAAATTTTCTTGATCTCAAGCAAAAATTCTGGGACATTCCTAACATGAATTTTTTTTCTCACCCTCAAGGATAAGTCCATCATCACTGGTCGCATCGTCGATTTAGATCTCATGCAGTCGCAATTTTGTAAAGTAAAGCACCTTTTCTCTTATCAAGGTTGGGCAAGCTTTTTTTTAAATTCTACCTGTATTTATAAAATCCTCATGCGCATGTTTTATGCTAATCTCCGTTCCCCCTAAACCCAATGAACTCGAAACTCTTGTACTTGGTACTCACATAGTGTTAGATTGTGATGTCCTTGATTCTATTCTTGGTTGTTCCTGCTCTGGTTTTTATGACCTCCCTAAAATTACTTGGCCTGATTCTCTCAATGTCTCTTTTGACCAAACCAAAAAGGTCTTGTCCAACTCTCCTACTACCCTTGCTCAATTGGGCCCCTTAGATATCACATTTGAATATCGTGTTCTCTGTCACAGTGTCCACCACCATTGTTCCTCATGATGGGTCATTCTCTAATATCATTCAAAGAGATGTCCGAGTTGCTTATTGTCTGCTTTCCAAGAAAAAGCTCAAGTTGTTTTCCATTATCATAAACTACATGCTTGAATGTGCTGTTAATCTCACTAATATTTTCTATGGTATGCTTATAACTCGAATTCGTGAGGCCCATCAAGTCAACTTAAATGACTACCCAGTACTCCCGTCAAATAATATTATAATTCTAGAGCGTTTGAAAGTATGGATTATGTTCTCTCTGTGGAAACTTGACTTGCCAAAGATGTTCTTGAGGAACCACACCCTAAGTCCCCTTCTAAGTCCAAACCCTGTACTGCATCCCCTGTTATGCCTAACATCTCTATGGAAATTCTCTCTAAGCTCAATGTCATTGATGCCAAAGTTGAGTCTCTCAAGGACTTGATGGCACCATCTCTCTTTCACATTGAGAAAATTCTAGGCTCCACCAAAGAAATAGGTAGTGATGTTGCTCGTCTCAAGATTAAGATGGATACCGTGATGAAGGAAGCTACAAAATTATCTGCTAAACTGCAGACAAGTATAACTGATTTGCCTGGAAAGTTCTCTGATAAGCTTGAGAAAATCAAGGATGGACTTGTCAACGTTGGCCTATTTTCTCCGACCTATAGCCTAGCAATAGCAGCAGCAGCTTGAGCAGCAGGAGGAAGGAGAGCAGCAACAGGAGGACATGGAGGAGCTCTGATTTGCTTGTTTATGCTTGTGTTTTTAGATTGTTTTACTTGGCTTGTTAAGACAATTTGCTTGCTATGTTTTTTTCTGGACTGTATATGGGACATAAGTCCAGATGCTTGGTTACCTAACTTAGTTGTTTTTAGGATCATATCTCTGGATTATTTTTTTTATTGATGCCAAAGGGGAAGAAAAAGATATTATAGTCAACTACTCAGGGGGAGCACTCCAAGGAAACTACTCAGGGGGAGCACTCCAAGGAAACTACTCAGGGAGAGCACTCCACATATGCAGCGGTCAACTGATGAACAGGGAAGTTGACTACATAACTCTTACATTTGTTGTCATCATCAAAAGGGGGGAGATTGTTAGTGTTAGGTTTTAATGATGACATAATCTTTGTGCAGGTCTTACAAGGCAAAGACATGCTCAGCTGACTTACAAGGCCCAACGGAAGACTCCAGCCCAGCTGACTAAGTGAAGCCCAAAGCAAGTGTGTGTTCAAGCACAATAAATAAGTAACAACTTATTTAAGGAGACAAATAAATCAAGAATGTAAAAGATCAAATCAAGTACGTATGAAATCTTGGCGCATTAATCAAGCATATTTAGTTTACTTAAGCAAGTAAACTAGTACCAAGCCGTAAAGGAAACAACTACGGACAAGCATCTTGAAAATTCAGTTTCAACATTCACAAGGAAGGAAGATCAGTCCGTTGGAAAAATCTAACCTTATTCTTGGAAATTAGGATTCCCTATTCCTATTTTTAAGGATCAAATCTCTTGGGTTGTCATCTCTGCCAGAGCCAAAAGATCCACTCTACAGCTATAAAGAACGGCTCCAAAGGACGAAAGAACTCATACTTTCGTCTCAACTTCTCAAGCTCTCCATTTCACTTTTAGCAAGCATTGTAATTCTGAATGATTTATAGTGTATACAAAAAAGTGAAAAGAGATATAGTATAGTTGGGGAGGCATTATATCAAAAGATTACGAGTGTTTGAGTGTAGAGGTAGGAGCTCCATTTAAACTATCATTGTATCAAACCAAACTTCAAAAGAGTTGTAGAGAACACTCTTGCAACCCAAGGGGATTGGATTATGAGTATAAAAACATCTGGTGTCAATTACTTTCCGCATTTAAATTCTGCACTATATTTGTTAGCAGTCGACATCACCTTGAGGTAGTTGACTAAGAAACAAAAAATTACAATTCACCCCCCGCACTTTCACTCTTATCCTACATCGATCTTTAATGTGCAAGGTTATTCAATATTTACCTACCTTCTCTTTTGACTAATGACAATTTGCAAAAAAACGTTAAACGTGTTCTACATTCAAGTGATAAATAGTACTAGTACTTAATATATACTCTAGTATTTTTGCTTTCTTACTTATCACATAATGCATAGTATAATAACTCAATAAATGTTTAAAAAGGGTAAAAAAATTACTCCACATTTGATTATTCACATTTTTATTCATATATTTCATTGTTTAAGCTAACAATGTACAATAAATTTTATTGATAATAAAATTATTAATAGAAACAAAGTGTCATTAAGTATAGAGCCCAGGAAACATACATTTCCTACTGTCTTTTTCCAAAGCAGAAATAATAAAAGAAGGACGAGCGGGATAAGATATTAGGCTCCCAAAAATATCTAGACTTTATTCTTTGCCAAAATATCAAAAACTCCGTTAGCCTCTCTAAACATTGCACAATAATTACATTTCCCCCTAAATCAAGTTTATCTCCATAAAATATAAGTAAAGTTTATGCTGGAATCTCTTGCAGTTAATTTTTGTCCTTCGGTTACCTATTAGTACATGAAAGTCTCTATTATCTTTCGTCTCAAATTAAATATGCCTTCTTATACTAATGATTTTCCACTGTAGAAAAATTGTCCAGATTTGAGCGATATGGTGAAACCTTTGTATGAATAATAATATATTTGGACCTTTTTAAAATTGTTTAGGCTTATCATTTGGACCTTTTCAACTGTCGAAGGACATACTCCAAATTATTGTGAATAGCATAGTGAAAGTATGTATGTTCTAGAGACAATCATTATTAGGGACAAATGTATTTGAATACATTCGTATTATTAATAAGATTAATATTTATGGCATTTGCGATTATTGAATTATTATTTGATTGTTTGTAATTATTCATTAATGTGCATCCCTTGAGCTTACGTTGTCATTAATAGAGTGAGTTATTGATGATAGAGCGTAACTCTAAAATAGTCTCGACTAATGATCATCGAGAATGGGATATCGATGATATGTTATAAGTTGACATGTGGTCTGCATCACATTCTTAGAGAATGTAGTATGTCTCACCTGCTACTAGTAATGGTTACTAGTGATGGACACATGATACTTTTGGAAAGTATTGGTATACCCTGCAGATAAACTATTTGTTAGACATGTCTAGAGTGTTATCAGCGTGTGGGATATAAAGGTGCTTTGACTTGAGATCAATACGCACCTTGTTTACATAGTAGTGTACTTTGACCCTGTCCTAAGCTTAAACTCCTTATAGAATAAGACACGGGTTGTGCTGGATACATTATGTTTTATTTTATGATTCATTCTTCGATTGGATATTCGAGAGAGCACTCAACTTCTCAGTGATATTAGGTCGACCAAGTCATTGGCCAATGCAAGAGACATATTTAGAATATGATCTAATTGTCGACTAATATAGATGAGATAAAGTGATCAAGCCATTTGGATAGACACATGGCAAATCCTAAGCTTGATCAAGTGTGTCACGAATGAAATGAATTTATCATCTCACATAAAGGTTATGTTTGCTGGATTCATATAAATGTACTTCATATATTGAGTTCGTCGTACGGCGCAGTCTAGGAGTTCCGTATGAACCTTAATTGGATTAGCGTCGATATATGAAGGCCTATAGGGTCACACTATGTCGATTGTCTCTTCGATCTAAGGATGTATTGAGAAAGTATTAAATATTCGATTTGGAATCGAGATATTTAAATTGATAATAACTATGAGATAATTTTTATTAAATAAAAATTATTTAATTAAATCAAAATAAGATTTTGAATTTAATGTGCTGAATATATATATATTAAATGAAAACGGGAAGCGGAATTTTACGTAAGGCGACGCGGCGCCTGCTAGGCTGCGACGCGGCGCCTGCTAGGCTGCGACGCGGCGCCGACCCGGCAGTGGGCCCAGTCAAAATGGCCCACTGCACCTCAGTTTTTGGGCCAGGCTTAGAGCCCAACCCTAATCTGATGTTGACATAATCCTCCCTATATAAACAACACTAAACCCCATAAGTTAAACACATTAATTCTCATAAACAGATTCTAGACTTAGGTCTAGGATAAAACTCTCTCAAACCTCTGCCAAGATTTCCTGGCTTTCTTGACAGAGGAATACACCATAGCATAGTGCTTGCAATCGAAGGGATAGTCGTGTGTACTCCCTAAGTAAAGACTCCAGATAAAACAACTTGTAAGTGTTCTAGTTTTATGTTACAGGTTTTGATTGTCATATAACCATACCAGAAGAAATTGTTGGGGTAAGTAGAACAAAATTTTAAACTTCCGACGTGCCTACTTATATGTTTTGAACCCAACAAAACTATATATATGTTGAGGATAAAATCTATTAAGAGTAGAACAGTAGAATATATATGTTGAGGATAAAATCTATTAAGAGTAGAACAGTAGAATAACAAACGTGTAGCGTTTGGGAGTTTTTCTAAAATTGACTTGATGACTTCTAAAACTGTCCATAGAATTCAAGTTTCCCATTGCTCTACATTAGTTAAATAGAGTGAAAAATACAAGAGATCCAATTTAACTCTGCTTCACATTTTGTTGATGTGGTAAAGTTGAAGTGGCCACTAAAATCCATAATTATAATTTAAGGACTATTTGTCGCCACCAATATCCTTAGTAATACGCTAAGACCACTTGACAAATCCTGACTTTATTACAGTAGCTAAAAATTTCAACTAAATTTGAGTAATGTAATTGTCACTTGCTTATTTGTCAACGAGCACCAAAATAAGTTAATAAACACAATTGGAACCAAAATTTCCATATTTTATACCAACACCTTTCCTAATATTGATTTTTTTATGCCCACTCTCCCGGCCACCCACTCAGTCGCATCCCCCTAGTACACAATAGGGTTAAACAAAGCTGTTAATTAATAATTTCAATGACATTATTGCTGTCAATGTTATTTAATAGTGACACTAGTTAATTGGCTGTAATCTTTTCCATCTCCATCTACCATTACATGTCATATTTTTGGCAATTATAGGCACCGTTTGGAAATTATTTGAAATGAGTGATTTTAAAATTAGGTTGATTTGAAGTTTAAGTTTTGTTTGGACATTATTTGGATATGTTAAGTTGTAGTTTTTCTCATAAACTTGAAAACCCACAAATTGTGAAAATTATCAAAACTTCTCTAATTCTTATATACTCTTACCAAATAAGTAAATCATAGTTCATAATAAAGTTAATACACTACCAAAATATCTTTCTAAAAATTACGACATCCATTGATCGAACTTTAGTTCAATAAAAACGAAAATTGAACATGAGTTGTAGTGTAACTACTCTTTAATATAATCCTTCCACATGATGCGGGCAATCTCTTCACGCCGAGGATGCATTTTACTAATCAGATGACCGAGAAGACGAATCAACATTGTTACTTTGAGCCGGTTATTGGTCAAATAAATATATCTACCAACTTATGATTTTTTTCTTACAAAATATATATATTTATCAGTCAACTTTACATTTAATTTTTTTTTAAATCATGATTTGGAATCCCAAATCTTACTTTTTGGAGAATTCGAGATTTGAAGTCATAATCTGAAATTGAATTTTTGTGCAAATTTCATAAATAAACGCTAATGTAAAATTTAAAATTTAAATATGAAATCATAATTTCAAATCGTATGGCCAAACGCCTACTTAGCCACTTTTATAGTTAAATGATTTATTGTCCATTATTTAGCAAAATTTGTTATTGTTTAAAATTTCCAAGTGTCAATCATGGAGGTTTAAACTCTTAGGCCCTTATCATTTTCAAGTCTGGTATTCTCCCGAGATTCTCTTACTCTCTAAAAAAAAAAAAGATAAAAAGGAGAATTATACGAATTTTCTTTGAGGATTCAACTTATAGCACATACATCTCCTGTGATATGAAATATACCCAAACCTCCCTTCTGTCATCATTAGTTTGTGTAATACATCTTAATCTACCAATGGACAAATTTTTCTTGTGTATTAATTTGATTCTCTTCTATTTTGTCATGTAACAAACTTAACTTATTTCCTTTATTTATTATTTATTCTTAATTGTTAAATATCCATAGGATATACACGATATACACGTGTATATCCTATGTATATTGGCTCTCGGTTTGGCTGCTTTGACCATGTATATGATCTATAGTGTAGATAATGTTTTAGTCTCCTAGTTTAGGTAATGTTGTGGTGTAATTAGTATTGTACACTTACTATAATATTTGTATTCCATAATTGTATAGTTAGTGTCCAAGTAGAATAAGGTTTTAGGAGTAGAATAGGAATAGGATTCTCCTATCCACCCCTTATCTTGAAAAATACCCTACATGCCCCCAAATTGATTAAAAATTTAGTGTATGTCCGTAAATTCACCACTGAATTATGTGTCTATTGAATTTGATCCATTTGGTTTCTCTGTGAAGGATTTCAAGACGGGGAGTCCTCTCATGAGGTGTGATAGTAGGGGAGATCTTTATCCTATCACACCCAGTTCCGGTCCATCGAGTCAAGTCTTGTCGTCAGCGTTTGCAGCCCTTGCTCCTTCCTTGTGGCATGCTCGTCTTGGTCATCCGGGGTCGTCTATTTTGTCTTCCTTAGATAAAAATAATTTTATTTCATGTAAGGGTACGCGTAGTACTCCGAATTGTCATTCTTGTTCTTTAGGAAAAATTGTTAGGTTGCCGTTTGTAGACTCTAGTTCTCATACTTTAATGTCATTTGATAATATTCATAGTGACTTATGGACATCTCCTGTTCTTAGTTCTTTGGGTCATCGGTATTACGTTCTCTTTTTGGATGATTATTCTAAATTTTTATGGACTTTTCCGATAGCAAAAAAATCTCAAGTTTTTTTCATCTTCTTAAAATTTAGAGCTTTCATTAGAACCCAATTCGAACGAGAAATAAAAAATATTCAATGTGACAATGGCAAAGAATATGACAATGGGGGATTTCGGAAATTTTGTGCAAATAATGGGATCAATTTTCATTTTTCTTGCCCTCACACATCTTCACAAAATGGAAAAGCAGAACGAAAAATTCGTACAATTAATAACATTGTCCGCACTTTATTGATTCATGCTTCCGTACCCTCTTCGTTTTGGCATCATGCTCTACAAATGGCTACATATCTCCTTAACATCCTTCCTTCCAAAGGTTTGACATATTCGTCCCCCTTCAAATTGTATATAATAAGACTCTTTCGTATTCACATCTTAGGGTCTTTGGGTGCTTATGTTATCCACTCTTTCCGTCCACCACAATTAACAAACTTTAGGCCCGTTCTACCCCGTGTGTGTTCTTGGGTTATCCATCAAATCATCGCAGTTATAAATGTTTTGATTTATCTTCTAATAAATTCATCATTAGTCGCCATGTAATTTTTTATGAATCCCAATTTCCGTTTGCTAAGGTTAGTACTCCCATGCCGCGTTCGTATAATTTTTTGAATGATGATATATCCCCGTACGTTATTCACCATTTTTCGGATGTATCCCGTACCCCAAATCCGCCAGCGGGCCCACTATCTGCTGGTCCTCCAGCCACAGCGTCACATCCAGTTCTGGGTCCAGCAACTGGGCCAACTATTATGCCTAGTTCTGGCCAAGTTTCGTGCCCAGTTGGCGGGTCCAGTACTGGCCTAAGTCTTGCTTCCAGTTCTGGCCCAGTCCCTGTTCAAATCTCCGTTCCAGCCAGACTCCGTGTTGGGCCAGCAAGCCCACTGCCTGCTGGCCAGTCCGTCACGTGTCCCGATATTTTCCAAAATCCGCCTGATTCTTCCTCGAGTCATAGGCCCGTCACTCGTAGTCAACGGGGTATTTTTAAACCAAAAAGGCATTTTAATTTACATTCTAATGTTCTTAAATCACCCTTACCCCGTAATCATGTGTCCGCATTAAATGACCCGAATTGGAAAATTGTTATGACTGATGAATATAATGCTCTTATTGATAATAAGACGTGGGAGTTGGTGCCCCGTCCATCTGATATTAATATTATTAGGTCTATGTTAATTTTTGCTCATAAGGACAATTAAGACGGTTCGTTTGCAAGGCATAAGGCTCGGCTTGTGGGTGATGGTATGACTCAGCCGGTTGGTGTGGATTGTGAGGAGACGTTTAGTCCGGTGGTCAAGTCGGCTACCATTCGTACTGTGCTCAGCTTGGCTCTTTCGAAAGTATGACCCATTCATCAGTTAGATGTGAATAATGTTTTCTTACACGGTGATCTCAATGAGACAGTCTATATGCATCAACCCTTGGGGTTTAGGGATCCCAAATATCCTCACCATGTCTGTTTATTGAAGAAGTCCTTGTATGGGCTTAAGCAATCTCCACGGGCCTGGTATAAGAGGTTTGCTGACTATGTTTCGACTATTGGGTTCACTCACAGCGGGTCGGATAATTCTTTGTTCATATATCCTCGTGGTTCGTCTTTGGCTTATATACTTTTATATGTGGATGATATTATCTTGACTACCTGTTCCGATGCCTTACGCCAATCTATTATGACAATGCTCAGTTCTGAGTTTTCTATGAAAGACTTGGGGCCCTTGAGTTATTTTTTTAGGATTGTTGTTACTCGTCATGCAGGTGGATTGTTCTTGTCACAGATGAAGTATGCAGCCGAGATCATTGAGAGGGCTGAGATGTCATCCTGTAAGTCCACTTCCACTCTCGTTGATACTAAATCCAAATTAGGTGTTGCGGCCGGTGCACCGTACGAGGACTCGATCCGCTATCGCAGTCTTGCAGGGGGCCTTCAGTATCTCACATTCACGAGACCAGATATTACGTATGTCGTCCAGCAGGTGTGTTTGTTTATGCATGATCCCAGGGTTGAGCACATGAATGCGCTCAAACGCATCATTCGTTATATTCAGGGTACACTTGACTATGGATTGCATTTATATCCTCCATCGACATCCACACTTGTCTCGTATACATATGCTGATTGGGGTGGCTGTCCGGACACCAGACGGTCTACGTCTGGCTATTGTATGTTTCTTGGCAATAATTTGGTCTCATGGTCTGTGAAACGTTAGTCAACTTTGTCCCGATCCAGTGTCGAGGCCGAGTATAGAGAGGTAGCTAATGTGGTCTCAGAACCATGTTGGTTACGTAATTTGTTGTTAGAGCTTCATTGTCCTATTCAGAAGGCAACCTTGGTTTATTGTGATAATGTTAGTGTCATCTAGGTAATCCGGTTCAGCACCAGCGCACTAAACATATCGAGATGGACATTCACTTTGTTCGTGAAAAGGTTGCTCGGGGTCAAGTACGCGTCTGCCAGTCCCGTCCAGGTATCAAATTGCTGATATCTTTACAAAGGGTCTTCCCTCGGTCCTTTTTAAAGATTTTAGGGACAGTCTCAGCGTTCGAAGACCGTCCGCTATGACTATGGGGGTGTGTTATACACGTGTACATCCTATGTATATTGGCTCTCGGTTTGGCTGCTTTGACCGTGTATATGGTCTATAGTGTAGATAATGTTTTAGTCTCCTAGTTTAGATAATGTTGTGGTGTAATTAGTATTGTACACTTACTATAATATTTGTATTACCATAATTGTATAGTTAGTGTTCAAGTATAATAAGGTTTTAGGAGTAGAATAGGAATATGATTCTCCTATTATGAAAATATGTAACTTGTATATATAATCTTTCAATTAATGAAAATAATGAGGGATTATTTGTTTCATTAATCATATATGGGTGCATGTCATTCAACTTTTTTCAAAATAACAGAAACAATGATGACCAAAAAGTGCAAAAACAACACAAAACAAAATGAAGACTATCTCTCTACTCTATTTGAAATTTATCTTTATTTTTTCAATCCTTGTTAATTTTACTCTTTTTTTGTTTGTTTTGTATTTATCTTTTTAAGTGTGCGAATATCATTTGAAGAAATTGAATGGGGGATAGTAAGATTTGACTCATGATTCAAAATTTGTCATTACTAAATAATAGAGAGATGGCATAAGGAGGCAAAATTGTCAGGCATGTGGATTAAAGTTTAGATTTATTATGCGCATATTATATATAACTAAACGAATTAAACCTATGTGAAGTGAACAACCAAAAAAGAAAAGGTTATTTAATCGCTGAGATTAATAAAGGCTTTGGCTAATTATCTCGAGATTCTCATATTACAATCAAATCACTAGTTACAGTGATTATGAAGTTATTTTGGATCCCAATGTTAGATAAGTCAAGCGAAGTTTAAAAATAATGAAACATTAAAAACTTTGCAACGACTGAAAGCCAACAGGTAATTAACCTCCAAAATCGCAACTTCAAAACTTATTAAGTTACTCCTATGAAAACTGAATTAGTTCTAGCATCATGAGTAGTCACTATAAGCTCAAGGTATTTTAATAATCTTAAGTAGCAAGCTACAAGGTCTTATATATCTTTTCTCTCGTGTGATTTCAATTTTTTTTATTGAATATTTAATCTTAGTTGACTCAATTTTCTTAAGTGCCATCTTGATTAATTCTTTCTGCTTGTGCGATTTAATTTTTTTTAATCTTCGCTTAACTTATTTTATATTATTATAAAATAGTGGGATGGATCTCTATTCTTATCGTTTGTCGTGTTCCTTTGATTTTTCACCTTTTAAATATTAGAAATGTCTAGAGAGTGTTTATCAAAGTCCTACAGAAGTATGCATATCATGTTCTAATTTTTACTAGGGTTGTCCAGTGGGTCGGGCCGGTCCGATCTCGACCCGCCCCGATCCCCCATAAAAACAATTATCGGTGTCGGGGTTAGAACTCGGGACGGGGCCTGGGATCATCCCGATCCCGACCCGACCCGACCCCAACCCCCCCCCCCCCCATCCCGACCTCATCCCACCCCGCCAGCCCCCGTTGCAACAACAACCAAATTTCAATTTTGGCCGTTGTACAACGGCTATAACGGTCATTTCCCCCACCCCACCCCCACTCCCCCATAAACCCCCCCTACCCCCCTTAATATTTATTTTTAACCGCTAAGTTAATATATTTATACTTTAACCCTATTTCTCAACTATAAATATCTCATTTTCCTCTTCATTTTTCTCACAAATCTTCCTATCATCTCTCTAATCTCTCAATTTATCTCTCTACAATTCTACATTGCCTACTAAATATTATATTTTTTTTTGTTCATTTATATCAAAGTTAAAAATTTGGGAGTGAAGTTGGCAACTAGCTTGGGGATCATACATCGAGTAAAGTTTTAATTTTCAATCTTCCTTACACGTCGACGTTACGTCGGCGTTTGATACCTTCATTCATTCTTTATATTATTTTGATACTTAATTTTAATTATCGCACTTAATTTCATTTACTTTAATTATTTATTTGCATAATTATAATGGAACGCTTTGGACGTATGATTAAGGGTAAGGGTGCTTCTTCTAGTAGGGGTAACAAGGGTAAGGGTACTTCTTCTAGTAATCTTATTCCTAGTCCCGATGATTTCATTGATTTCACTCATATAGATGAAACTACTTTTTTTAATGATATACCATTAGATGATGAGGTAGATGAACCAGACTTTAATTTAGACGATAATCTACATGACACACCCACTAGTGCACCTCAACCTCAGGCTCAGACTGAGTCTCAGCCTTAAACTGAAACTGGAATGCCTCGTATTCCTCCTAGTATGAGTCGAGGCCCCACACAACAACAATTAAAATTAGTTGCATGAAATTTTTTTGATAGGAACCAAGAGAATCAACTAGCTAGATGTAAAATTTGTAAAAATGTTTATAAATTTAAAACCGAAAAAGGTTAAGGTGGGACGGGAGGTTTATTGAGACATGTACAAGGCAAGCACACAGCTAGGCGGAATCAATACCAGGCTAAAAAATCGGGTGTGTCAATGTCATCTGAGTTGGGACAAGGTTCACATAGTGTTCCAAACCAAGTACAGGGTCAAATTAACCCGACGACGGGGAGAATTTTTGGTCCTAAATATGATTAAAACAAAGATAGGGAAAATATGGCAAAATTATTGCGGTGGAGGGTTTGCATTTTTCATTTCCTTCATCTCCTGGTTTTATTCATTACATTCGAGAAACATATAATCCTGCTTTTAATGGTTTTCCTAGATCAACTGTTAGAAGGGATGTTTTTAAATTTGCAAGTGAATATCAACAATATTACGTTATGCATTGTATCATTTTAATGGCAAAGTGGCTATCACTTCTGACATAGGCCGTAATACTAACGGTAATGATTATTTAACAGTAACATGTCATTGGATAGATCAAAATTGGTCTATGCAAAAACGTATTTTAGCATTAGATATATTAATGATAGGCACACTGAAAGTTTTATTGCACAAAATATTAATGAAATTTGTGATTATTATGAAATAATTGATAAAATTATTACTATTACATTAGATAATGCTACTTCTAATGATTATGCTATAAGACTTTTAAAAGTTCGATTAACTCCATGTTTTCCTAATCATTTTCATATAAGGTGTGCGTGTCATATTTATAACTTAGTTGTAAAGGATGGCCTAAAACTTTTTGAAAGAATTCTTGGTAAAATACAATTCGCTATAAATTTTATTTTTAAAGGTAATAAAATACAGAGACGCAAAAAGTATAAAAAAACTTGTCATGATTGTGGATTACCTTATAGAAAAATTTCATAAGAAGTTTCGACTACGTGAAATTCTCTGTATGAGCAACTAATTGTTGATTACGATTATAGACAACCTATAACTTTATTATTTAACGTCCATAATACAAATTCAAGGGATATGCTTGTAGATAATGATTGGAATTTTTTTTTAGAACTTAATGGATTTCTAGAGAAATTTCAAGCTACTAAAGAATTTTCTGGTATTTATTATCCTACTATTTCAAATATGTTAATATAGCTCTAATATTTTTATTACTTAATGAATATATGGAAAAACCATCTTACGCTTCATCTATTAAAAAATATTTATAAAATTAAAAAAATACTTTTTTCATATTCCCACTATTTATATTATTGGTATTGTATTAAATTCGACTATTAAAGTAGACGGTTGTAAAACACTTCTAGAAACGATTTATGATTGTATAGAAGTACTTCCAACAGACTCAACTGAAAAACCAACTCACAAACCAACTAAAGAAGAAATTACGTCTAGCATACACACTGAATGCAAACAAGTATATATATATATATATATATTACCAACAACAAAGTGCAAATAATCAACCGGCTTCTGTACCATCTTCTACTAATTCGCTGCAACCTTATAAAAATATGTGGTTTCTAATGCTAGTATTTAAGGCCTTAGAAATAAAATATTTAGTGGTTCAACTTCTTCACAAGCTAGCGAAATTGATGTTTATGTTTTGCATGGTGTTGTACCGTACGAATTAATTGTCAATGATGAAGGACATGAAGACTTGTTGAAATACTGGAGGCACAATGAGAATACATTTCCGACACTAGCAAAGATGTGTTGAACATTCAAGCGTCATCAACAGCGTCTGAAAGTGTTTTTTCTGCTGGAAGATTTCAAATAGAAGAGCACATACATTCATTGGCGGGAGACACATTGGAGATTGCAGTTCTATTCAGAGATTGGATTCGAGCGGAGCGTAGAAGATGCGGTCAACCGGAGATCAACGAAGAAGAAGAATACAACTAAAACAAAATCTTGTCCGACGGAACAGGAAGCGACGTCGAACAATTTGACCAACAAATTCCAATTCCAACCGAAGATCCTCAAGACATTGTGAGTAAATTAGAAAAAGTATGGTTAACTATGTAATTTTTTTAATTGCAATTTCACTATGTGATTTGCAACTTTTGAACAACACCACAAAGTTGCAATTTTGAAATTGTATTACAAAAAAATTATATTTCTATTAAATAATATAAGAGGCACAAAAACAGTCTTGGGATATTTTTATTACACTATCTTGTTCAATTATTGAAGTGTTTATATATATTGTTTTTTAAAATTAAGTGGCAAAAAAAAATCTCAAATCCCGATCCTGATCCGACACGTCCCCCCAAATCCCGGCGGGATGTGGGACGGGACCTCTTCCCGGCCCGCCTATCCTGGCCCGCCGGAATCCGCGTCCCAACCCTCCCCCGTCCCGCGCGGGACTCGCCCCGCCCCGCCCCGTTGGACAGATCTAATTTTTACTTGTCACTCTTACATGATGTTTTTAAAAGAAACACCGGAAATTAATCAAATTGTACCGGTAACGAAGAAAAACTGAAATAATGAGACGGTTTCGAAAAGTAACTTTCTACAAAATAAAGTAACAAAAAAATTATAAATCGATCGAACTGTACCATTTACCCCATCTGCTAATTAATAGCATCTATAAAAAAAAACTGCACAATAAACGTTAGCTCAACTCTCGTTGTAGTCCTTTTGGCTGTTTCTCTGTTCATGACCCTCTTATGTAATAGGAAAAAGGTCTTTGAAAATGTCACTTGATTTAAGTATAAAAAGCTTTTACACTCAAATTGTCGGGAAAAAAGGAAAAAAGAGGAAACTTTTCGTAGTTATTCAATGACCCAAAAGCTTTTAAGCCCATAACTAGCTTCATCAAAAATAAACTTTCAGTAGCAAGTAATAAAAGAAAATTGCAAAGATCCTAAATGGTCAGATAAGTAGTACTTTTACACATGATAAAACGTTTAGATTTATTACGCGTATGTTATACTCCCTGGATTAAAAAGAGTGTTCACTCAACCATTTGAACACTCCTTAAGAAAATATTATTTACACAAAAATAGGTAATTTGATTAAAATATCCCTAATTAAATAGGTATTGGAATTTGATCACCTAACAATTAATATGGTCAAATCTGAAAAAAGTAAAGTTAATTTTTTTTTGATTTGATAAGTGAATATTCTTTTTGACTCAAAAGATAAAAGGCTAAGTGAACATTCTTTTTTATTCGGAGGAAGTATATAACTAAAAAAAAAAAAACCTATGTGCGGTAGAACAACCAAAAAAGAAAAGGTTATTTAGTCGCTGAGATTAATAAAAGCTTTGGCTAATTACCTCGAGATTCTCATATTACAATCAAATCACTAGTTACAGTGATTATGAAGTTATTTTGGATCGCAATGTTAGACAAGTCAAGCCATTGTAGTTTTAATGTTTTATTATATATATATAATAAAACATTAAAACTACAGCTCAATATTCTCCTTCAAGGCAATACTCAATAGGCAATCGATTCTATTCCTGAAAAAGGAGGGATACTATACTATATATCTTATTCTACCAAGTTTAAAGTTTGTATTAATTCAAAAAAATATTCTGTTATTAAAATGTTCAATTAGGGCCACTCCTCAGTCCCACCGGGACACCAAACGAAAAGATAAACATTTAAATTAAAATAAATAAAAGAAGAAACCATCCAGATGGACTTGACAAAAAGTGACAAGCTTCTTTTGGTGGCACTTGACAACTGGTAATGATAACGATTTATTTTCTTAATTCAGCCACTAATTTTACCATTATATACATAAATCATTTTCAAGTCAAAAGCTGCTCTCAGCTGGCAATTTCTTTCCCTCCCAATATTCAATCAACTCCCATTAGTATTTTTCAAAGTTTACGTAACTAAATTGTTACTAGCTCCTTAATTACCTCCAAAATGAAAATATATGCTAGTAACAATTTTGTAAAATAGGTTTCCCATGGTGTGAGAGGAGAAAAAAAAGATTTATTTGTTTTATATTCATGATATATGAATCAGCTTATATGCATCTCGACTTACTCCGCAGCTTATAAGAAAGTATATTAGATTTGAGCAACACATAATGCCAAGTATACTCTCAACTTCAAAGAACCAGTGAGAGGTCACTGGGATGATTAAGTTGGCATTCCCCAAAAGTTTTTTTTAAGTGTCAGGACCCTCATTTTATTTTTCATTTATTTTCGCTCAAGAAATTACTAATGAGCTGACGAGCAAATATGTGAAGGCCTTTGTGTATTTTTATTAATTTTGGGGTTAAGTTTTAAACTAATAAAAATCTAAAAATATAGGCTCCAACTCCAACTGATCGATCATCTTCACCGTCATCTTCACTCCCGCCAAATTCCATCATTTGATCTTCCCACTTTTCAATAATATAAATAACTTGAAGAAAATATAATCGTTATTTGAAGTTCTTCAATATCCCCTTCTTCAACTTCCTTAGAAAGATGCGATTTCAAGATTAACATTACCTTGAAGAGATATATAGGTATGGAACCCTAATTTTATCCTTCTTTTTTATTTTTTCGTTATTAGTTTGTAATATTTCCTTTTTGTTCACAATTTTGATTATATTCATGGCTATGATAAATTATCCCGAAAAAAATAATATGAAGAGTACAAAGTCTATTGAGAAAGATAAATAAAAAAGTAATAAATTTGTTTGGATGGGTAAATCGGCGGTGGAGTCCGCTTGAATAACAGGCAACATCGAAAAAGATTGAGATTGCAGGAGAAAGGAGAAGACTTTCTGCGTAATTTCATTACTAAACGAAAGAAGGATTCTAATAAACGAGTAGAAAAAGAAAAGAATTGTGATGTTCATGAAGAAGAAACTATTGAAAAAGAAAAGAATGGTGATGTTCATGAAAAAGAAGAAGAAGAAGTAGTGAAAATAGTGTTCAAGATGAAGGGGAAGATAATGATGATGAAGAAGAAGAAAAAATGATGATGAAGAAGAAAAAAATGACAATGATGATGAAGAAGAAGAAGTAAAAGAGGAGGAGGAAGAAGATGACGATGATGATGAAAAGGATGAAGAAGAAGAACAAGAAGTAGAAGAAGAAAACAATGTTAATGAGATGGTCATAAACCTCGCAAGGTATGAATTGACCACATGGGGGACTAAGCTTGGTGGTAATTTCAATGGCAAGATCTCATTAAAGTATAGGATGTCAGTTTTTTTTTCCGAATAGATACAAATTATTACTGATCAAGGACTTGCCAAATATTTTGAAAAATCTTGTTTTGGCCACTCCATGTCTTTGTCAACTCTATGGAGTGGATTTAATGGAATTCATTCTCTTCTTCTTCGTCAAGTTATGGAGAATAAGAAGAAGCATGAGATGTGGTTCATAGTGGAGGGACTGCCCTATTGTTTTGGGTTGAGTCAGTTTGCACTAATCACATGTTTGAATTGCAGAGTTTTTTCCAGTAAGGAAACGAGGAAGACCATTTTCTCAAAAGGTGTGAATTTTTGGAATAAACTAAGAAAACTTACCTAAAATACGAGGTTGACCACTGGTGCGCTGCTTAAATTGGTTTAAGAAAAAGGTACATTGAATGATTTATAGAAGCATAAGGTTGTAATGATTGTGTTGTCCATACCGTCTTATTGGCTCGTGATGTTGCTAAAAAGTTGATAAGAAGTGAATCACCATGGTGCATAGAATTAAATTCTTTGAGAAATTTCCATGGGGCAAGGAATGCTTCAACCTGACCTTTGAATATTTGATGAAGCCGAACATTTGCAAGATGCACTGATTATCTTGTCAACAAAATCAACCACCATAGTATGCTCTTTATCGCTATCCCTGGGCCTTTGTTGTAAGTATTTCAATGAACCAATATGCATATTATATTATTATAGATTAGTGATTGATATCTTAATGCTTATTCTACTTATTTATTTACTATAGGCATGGACATACGAAGTTATGTCATTTATTGGGAAAACTGTTGCCCTATCTAAACAACGTTCTTTGCTAATTCCAAGGATTTTGAGATGGCAAACGAAGGAGAAGCCCGAACCTGTTGATCTTTTCAGAAATGTAATTGAGCGTGCGGTAGTGATAATAACCTATTAATGTATTAGAACTTGGGTTGGTGATTTCCTATTCTGATTTTATCTGTTGTTGGTTTTGTTTCTTGAGGTGGTGAGACTCTTTCTATACTCTGATGATACGGATAAGAGTAAGAAGTACATTAAAAATCTTGTAGATTATGACGATGAAGTACCGGACCCGAATATTGATGCCCTAAATATGGAGATTGGTAATACACGTCAATTTCGTGTGAAAATGGAACTTGCATCTGATTTTGGGCACGAAGACCAAGTTGAAGATCAAGATCATGGAAGAAGGGCTAAAGAGACATGCAACCATTGTAGTCGTGGGCCAAGTGTCATTGAAAATAGATTGACATCAATTGAGGATGAACTAATTGCCATTTACAAATTGCTGGAGACAAAATCAAGAAGACGTTCTAAATGTGTTTCTTCTTCAATTAGGTCCAGTAGGAAGAGGATCCGGAAGGCATTGCAATTTGTCAATGCTAAGAAGTCCAAATTTAATGTCAACTTCTGTGACATTCAAGTTAGTTAGTAGAAACTGTTATGATCTATTGTCAATTTCTATATTATTCACTTCTGTTAATTTTGAACCAGTGAATGCTCTTGATAGTTCTCCTTTGAGTTATCCTGACCATGTTGATGATGCCTATGATGGCTCTTCTAGTCCTTTGCCTGATCAAGTTGCTGATACTAGTTGCAATTCTTCCTTTGACTAATCATTCACATGTCCACAATGATGATGGCCCTTATAGTTTTTTTCCTGATCAAATTGATGATGCTAGTTGCAAGACTCTTCCTTCTAGTCATTTGCATGTTCAAGTTTATGATGCTAGTTTTAAGACTCTTCCTGGTGAGGTTGTTGATTCTGCTGTTGATAGTGAAGATAGATCACCCGATAGAAGAATTATTGATGTCTTAGCATAGATACATGACAAGGATGATATTGAAGAGTTTGGAGATGCTGCTCAAAATAGCTATGAGACTGTCAATGAAGAAGTTGTTTGAAAAATTATTTAAGTTTCTAATTATTTAAGTTACTTTTAGAATAATTGTTTAAGCTATTTTTTGAAACAACTATTTAAGTTAAGTTACTTTTTGGAGCAACTATTTAAGTTAAGTTACTTTTTGAAATAATTAGTTAAGTTTCTTTTTTATATAGCTGCAAATTACTCACCATTAACAATTTATTAATGGCAAATATTAATTTACTTTTTTTATACTTATCATTTCACAATTTTCACTGTCATAATTCACCAATTGTTATAATGAATGTTTTGTGTAGTGCGTATAGTGGTGAAATAAATTTGCCTAACAATTTACCTAATGAACCTGTTATTATAACTGATGTTTTGTCTACTGAGTCTAGTGTTAAATTTGCCTAACAATTTGCCTAAGGACCCTGTTGTTATAATGGATGTTTTATGTACTGAGTCTAGTGGTGAAATAAATTTATCTAATGAACCTGTAATTATAACGGGTGTTTTGTCTAGTGAGTCTAGTGTTAATTTTCCTAACAATTTACCTAAGAAACCTGTTATTATAACGGATATTTTTTTACTAAGTCGAGTGTTAAATTTTACTAACAAATTACCTAAGGAACTTGTTATTATAACGGATGTTTTGTCTACTCAATCTAGTGGTGAAGTAAATTTGCCTAATAATTTTCATAATGAAGCAGTTATTATAACGACTGTTTTAGCTAGTGAGTCTAGTGTTAAATTTGCCTAACAATTTGCTTAAGAAATCTGTTATTATAACGGATGTTTTGTCTACTGACTCTAGTGTTAAATTTTTCTAACAATTTGCCTAAGGAACATGTTATTATAACTGATGTTTTGTCTACTCAATCTAGTGGTGAAGTAAATTTGCCTAATAATTTTCATAATGAAGCAGTTATTATAACGATTGTTTTAGCTAGTGAGTCTAGTATTAAATTTTCCTAATATTTTTTTTAATGTAGCAGTTATTATAACGCATGTCGTGTCTAGTGAGTCTAGTGGTGAAATAAATTTGCCTATTGCAAACATAAGAATTGTTCACAACAACAAAACAAAACATAAACTTAAATATTGAGATATTTAGGCAAACATAAACTTCAATATTCATAGATTTAACAAAAATGGCCTATACTGCATTCAAATACATTAAAATTTAAACATGAGGAGGGGAGTTAGGGGGGGAGGGGTAATCAAATCGCCTATTTCAATCTCTGCCAAAATATATAGGACCATTAGCATGCGAACAATGCGCCTAATGTTCATCTCATGGCGTTGAGCATCCTCGTTGATACGTTGTACTAGGCTATTCAGATCAGCTCTTATATGAGACAGTCAGGACAAACATTTCGGTCGTTTCGCATTGATGGCATTTTTTATCAAGTGAGAAGAGAAAGATAAAGATTGCAAGTGAGAAAAGTAATAGGTGTGGGTATTGAATTTATAGGAGTGAAAAGGTGTTGTTTCGTGCTTTAGTCATCAATTACATCGATTGGTGCAATAATCAATTAAATCACAACATTTTACGAAGTGATTTGACAAGGGCAAGACGAACAACTAGAGTCTATTAATAATATTTTTCTTGGATATTAAGTTTCATATGATAATAATATAATATAATTATTAATATAAGGTTTAAGTTAAATATCACTTAAATTTATAAAAACTTAAAATGGTGACTAAAAATATGTTAAAAGGGATGAAATTGGTGACTTGATATATTAATTATTAAAAATAATGTGTAATTACACATTAACTACGACATAAGTTACACTTCAAATATTAGATAACAATACCCACGTCTTGATAAGCTTAAAAGGTAAATACCAAAATTTATTTCTGTAGACTAAACTTAATTTTAAATACCAACATATTTGGATTTTTTTGGGGTAAAATATAATAGCATGTAGTAAATCCAAATAGAGTCTATTAGAATACACACTTATGAAACCTCTCATAATAAGGTGCTACTTCACGTAAAGGTGCCTTGTTCGGGTTAAATCATTAAATCAATAGTCCTTATGGTGTAGTAGAATCCAAATACAGTCTATTAAAATACATAATTCTGAAACCTCTCATAATAAGGTGCTTTTCACGTAAAGGTGCCTTGTTCGGGTTAAATCATTAAAGCAATAGTCCTTATGGTGTAGTAGAATCCAAGTACAGTCTATTAGAATACATACTTCTGAAATCTCTCCTAATAAGTTGTTGCTTCACGTAAAGGTGCTTTTTCACCTTTCAAGGTGCATTTTCACCTTTTAAGGTGCCCTTTCGTTCTATAAATATCATACTTCACGAATTGTTGTGACATTCACAATTATCCTTCTTCACGTATTTTATTAATCAAAAGACCAGACGACAAATTCGATATGGATCAAGGGAACGACTTATCAAACGGTGTACCAAATGGACTATCAAATGGTGTACCAAATGGACTACCAAATGACATAGCTCCAGCACCACCGAACTATGTAGAACGAATGATAAGCTACTTGTTATGGATTTTGCATGTCTAGAAACTGACATAAGGGATACAAATGATGAGATCAACTGATGCAATGCTAGAGATTGGGGTTATGAGGGACGGTTGGAAGAACTCAACAAGGCCGTCAAAAGAATAGAGAGGATACTCACTATACTTCTAGAGGAAAGAGGACAGACTCTTGCAGAATTCAATAGCCCTCCAGATTCTTCCCTCCTCCTTAACGTAGATTTCAACAGCCCTATCAATTCCCTCGCTCATGTCTAATTAATTTTTTAGTATATAGCATAATTACTATTCTCCCCCAGATGTAATCATTCATAGTATATTAATGTTGATGATAATATTGTCTATTATAGTTTTCAGTATAAATTTGTTTTATCCATGCTAGTGGTCAGTTTGCATATCGTTCAGTTTGAAATCTAAATAATGAATATCTGCAGTTATAATAAATGTAAAAGAGGTGTAGTGATAAGTTTGTCAATTGGTCCATTTTGAAATCTAAATATTAAATATCTACAGTTCTAATATCCATAAGGACAGTCTAGTAATAATATTGTCTATTACTATTTCGTATTACTTTAAGTTTCCTGTACAAATTTATCCTAAATTAGACTATATCATTTGTCAAATTATCCAGTTTTAATCCTAAATATTGAATATCTTCAGTTCTAATAATTGTAAAGGCGATTTAGTGGTCAGTTTGCATATCGTCCAGTTTGAAATCTAATTATTGAATATCTACAGTTAGAATAAACGTAAAATCAGTGTAGTGATAAGTATGATGATGGTTCGGTTTGAAATATAAATATTAAATAATATCAATTCTAATATCCGTAAAGGCGGTCTAGTGATCAGTTTGTCTATCATCGATTCTATATATGTAACATGTAACATAACAGAATCACTAAATAGTTCGGTTAATTCAATATCTTGCAATACAATATAAGTTCCAAGTTCATAACACAACACAATAAATTCAAGAAGTTCAAATTAAAAAAATCAGAACACAACATAGAAGATTATTACAACAACTTGAAGGAAAATAAATCGGTCTCTATTGTGTGACAAAGCTTTTGGACAGGTGGTCTTCTTGTGGTCATATTGTTTGCACATTGAGCATTTATATCTCTTCTTCATGGATATAGATGCTTCCTCAGTATTCATAGTATGGCTTCGACACCTTTTTCACGATCGATGACTTATTTTCATGAAAGCTAGCATCAATGCATTTACAAATGCCTTTGTGATTATTGATATTTGCCCACGAAAAAAATCCATGTCATCGATAAGATTTTGGCTGAGATGTGTTGTAGAATACTCTGATGAGC
Organism: Anisodus tanguticus; assembly: GCA_034509755.1. NCBI lineage: Eukaryota > Viridiplantae > Streptophyta > Magnoliopsida > Solanales > Solanaceae > Anisodus > Anisodus tanguticus. The sequence goes on along the minus strand of CM067551.1, from coordinate 16,418,588 downwards.
CATATTTATTGAAATCAATGGCAAAATCGTCGTTATTTTCTTGACAAGAATTATTTTTGGATTCTTAAACAAATAAAGATGGTGGTTGTGGTGGGTAATGCAGCCGTCGTGACATTTGAACCTACAACGGACTCTCAGCCACATATCCTTAGAATGGGCCTAGAACTATCACAAGCAATATCAAGAAGATACATACGAACATGATAATTTGTGTTTATGAATGCATGAACAATTTTTTTTCTAGTAGACGCAATACTAATCGTATAACTAATCGTCACGTCGTTGGGCGAGCATTTTAGATGACCACTTTCGATGGCGCTTTCAACCAAATGCTTATATGTACATGGCCTTTGAATTTCAATTGGTACTGTCACTTTTGTTCTTGAATCCCAAATCTAGCAATTTGAAGTCTCCACCCATTCAGCATAATATTCTCCGCCTATTACAATACCATCCTCCATAATAAATAAACTAGACTAATAAAAGAACAGTTCGTCTAAAATATCTTCAACTAGACTAATAAAATAACAGCTCATCTAAAATAACTTTAATTAAATAAATCTTCTACAATTGAGCTGATTAAACAGGAAATAACTTGAAAAAATAATAATTATTGATTAAAAAAATTTTTCTACAGAACCACAATCAAACTCTCATAAATGCACAAGAATTGAACTAATAATTGGTGACCAATTTCGATGATTTGAATGAAAATTACCAGAACAAAAAATGGAGGTATCCGAGCGGGACGAATAGAGGGAGCTGAGGATGATGAATCCAAGTCTTACGAAGGTGCAACGTCGAATATGAGCAATTTTATAGTAAAAACTGAGCATGAGAAATGGAATTAATGGTGCCATACGTGAAGAAGAAGTAGTTGGACAACTGGGTTTTTGTCAATTTGGGGAAATTATTAATAATTGAATGACAAAAGACTATTATTTAAAATTTGGGGGTTGATTTGAAAGCTTGGAATAGTTCTAATTTTATTTTATTATTATTATTTTTTTAAAATTATTGGACGAAAATATATTTTTTAAAACATGGGGGTTTATTTTGATGCCCCAATAACTTGACTCTAATTAATTAGCATTAATTCAGATTAGGGCCCTACAACCAAATAATTAAGAACTTTTGCCCAAACTCCTAAAAAAACCTATCATTGGACCTGCCATCAAACATGCCCAGGTTCTGAGAATCTTTTTAAACAATACTTCTTTCCTTAATCAAATTTATAAGGTAAGAAAAGCGAGCTATGGGCCAGGGTTAAAAGTAGGGGTGGCCAACAGGGCGGGTTCGGGACGGGTCCTCCGGTAGGATTGGCGGGTCGGGATTGGCGGGATTCGTCGATGTCCCGTCCTGTTCCCGGTCCCGTCGAAAAAAGGGACTGCTCTTATCGGGCCGGGGCGAGGTCGGATCGGAATCGGGTTTTTTTTTTTTCTTTACACTTAATTTAAAAAATAACATATATAAACACCTCAATAATTGAACAAGATTGTGTAATAAAAACATCCCAATATTGTTTTTGTGCCTCTTATATTATTTAATAGAAATATGTTTTTTTTGTAATACAATTTCAAAATTGCAACATTGTGGTGTTGAAAGTTGCAAATAACATAGTAAAATTGCAATTAAAAATCACATATTTATAAACACATTTTCTAGTTTCTTCACAATGTCTTGTGGTTCTTCGGTTGGAATTGGAATTTGTTTGTCAAATTGCTCGACGTCGCTTCCACCTCCGTCAGATAAGATTTCGTCGTAGTTTTCGTAGTCTTCTTCGTTGATCTCCGGTTGACCGCACCTTCTACACTCCGCTCGTATCCAATCTCTGAATAAAACTGCAATCTCCAAGTTGTCTCCCGCTAATGAGTGTATGTGCTCTCCTATTTGAAATCTTCCGGCAGAAAAAGCGCTTTCAGACGTTGTTGATGACGCTTGAATGTTCAACACATCTCGGGCCATCTTTGATAGTGTCGGAAATGTCTTCTCATTCTCCCTCCAGTATTTCGGCAAATCTTCTCGTACTTTTTCATTGAGAACTGTTTTGTACGGTACAAACACCCTGCAAAATAAAAACATCAAACTCGCTAACTTGATTAGTAGTGGTACCACTATACATTCTATTTCTAAGGCTTTCAATACTAGCCGCAGAAACATCATGTCTTTTTTGAGGTTGTATTGATTAAGAAGAAGATGGTATGGAAGCCGGTTGGTTGCTAACACTTTCTTGTTGGTAATATCTATATACTTTTTTACATTCATCGTGTATGCTAGATAAAACTTCTTCTTTAGTTGGTTCCTTAGGTGGTTGGTCATTTGGATTTTTTGGAATTGGATGTGGAAGTACAGCTATGCAATCATAAATAATTTCAATAGGTGTTTTACAACCGTCTATTTTAATAGTCGGATTTAATACAACACCAATAATATAAATAGTGGAAATAGGAAAAAATATTTTTTAAATTTGATAAATATTTTTTTAATAGGTGCCTTATAATATGGTTTTTTCATATATTCACTAAGTAACAAAAAAAATAGAGTTATATAAATAACATAGTTGAAATAGTAGGATAATAAATACCGGAAAATTCTTTAGTAGCTTGAAAAAAATTCTCTAAAAATACAATAAGTTCTGAAATTTTTTCCCAAACATTATCTACAACCATATCAGTTGGATTTCGATTATGGCGTTAAAAATAGAGTTATAGGTCTTCTATAACCATAAGCAACAAGTAGTTGTTCATATAAAGAATTTCACCTAGTCGCTACTTCTTCGAGAATTTTTCTATAAGGGAGTCCACAATCGTGACAAGTTTTTTTATATATTTTTTTCTTTGTATTCTATTACTTCTAAAAATAAAGTTTATAGCAAATTATACTCTATTAAGAATGTCTTCAAAAAGTGATAGACCATCCTTTACCACTAATTTATAAATATGGCACGCACATTTTATATGAAAATAATTAGAAAAAGATGGAGTTAAAAGATCTTTTAAAAGTCTAATAGCATAATTATTAGAAGAAGCATTATCTAACGTAATTGTCATTATTTTGTCAGTTATACCATAATACTCGCAAATTTGATGAATATTTTCTGCAATAAAACTTTCAGTGTGCCTATCATCAATATATCTCTATGCTAAAATACGTTTTTGCATAGACCATTTATAATCTATCCAATGACATGTTACAGTTAAATAATCATGGTTGTTAGTACTACGACCTATATCAGACGTGATAGATATTTTGTCAGGAAAATGATATAATGAATACCGTAAATATTGTTGATATTCATATGAAAATTTAAAAACGTCTCTCCTAACAGTTGATCTAGGAAAATCGTTAAAAGCATGATTATACATATTTCTAATGTAATAAATAAAACCAGGAGAGGGAGGAAATGAAAAAGGCAAACCCTCCACCGCAACTAATTTTGCTATTGCTTCCCTATCTCTATGTTTATCATATGTAGGACCTACAATTCCCCCCGTCATCGGGTTAATTTGACCTTATACTTGGTCCGGGACACTATGTGAACCTTGTCCCGACTGAGAGCGCATTGTCGCACCCGAATTTGTAGCCTCATATTCATCCCACTTAGCTTTGTGAAAACTTTGTACATGTCTCAATAAACCTCCCGTCCACCCTGACCTTTTTCTATTTTAAATCTATAAATATTTTTACAAATTTGGCATTTAACTACTTGATTCTCTTGGTCCCTATCAAAAAATCTCATGCAACAGATTTTAATTTTCGTTGTGTGGGGCCTCATCTCATACTAAGGGGAATAAGAGGCGTTCCAATTTCAGTTTGAGGAGGTGCACTAGTGGGTGTGTCATCTAGATTATCTTCTAAATTAAAGTCTGGTTGAGTTGCAGAATATATATCATCGTCTAACGGTATATCATTAAAAAATTCAGTTTCATCTATATGAGTGTAATCTATCAAATCATCCGGTCTAGGAATAGAATGACTAGAAGAAATACCCCTGCCCTTGTTACTCATACTAGAAGAAGTACCCTTAATCTTACCCTTAAACAAACCTCTTAATCCTTTCATTTTTATTATGCAAATAAATAGTTAAAGATAATGAAATTAAGTGTGATAATTAAGATAAAATAAAAATAATAATTTAAATAAGGAACGAAGGTACCAAACGCCGACTTGTAATCGAGATTGAAAATTGAAAATTGAAACTTTGCTCGATGAATGATCCTCAAGCTAGTTGCTAACTTCACTCCCAATTTTTTAACTTTGATATAAATGAGCAAAAAAATATAATATTTAGTAGGCAATTATTGTATAGAGATAAATTGAGAGATTAAAGAGACTGTTGGAAGATTTGTGAGAAAGATGAAGAGAAAATGAGGTATTTATAGTTGGAAAATTGGGTTAAAATGTAAATATATTAACTTAGGATTAAAAATAAATATAAAGGGGGTAGGGGGTTGGGGGAGGCCAAAAATGGCCGTTGCACAACGGCCAAAATATAAAATGGTCGTTGTGTAACATCCATTTTTTGCAAAGGGGAGAGGGACGGAAGGGACCGGGGCGGGATCGAGCCTGGGGCCGGACCGGCCCGGGCGGAACGAGCCCAGGTTCTGTCCCGAGTTCGAGTCTTGTCCCCCTTTTTTTTTGCGGGCGGGACTGGGGCGGGATTGGGCCGACCGGCCCATTGGCCAGCCCTAGTTAAAAGGTACATCTCAAGTTGGGTAAATATTTGTCCACAAGTGTTTACACCAGATTAATGTAATATATCATGATTAAATAATTTAATGAAATGAATATATACTTTAATTAACTATGTTTAAGTCATAATTGTACATATTCAAACACATATTATACACTTATTGCTTTGATATAAACACCCTTGAGGGTTGGTTTACCCTCAAATTGGCAAGTTGTCTGTTCACCTTTCAAAAATTGGAGAAATTTAGAACACAGTGTAAAACATCAAATCAGAATTCCGTAATCTAAGGATGTGCAAATATACTAGTAATTTGCTTGATTTAACTTTCCCTTTCTGAAATTCCGAGTTCACACCCCACCCCACCCCAATACAGCAACATTTTCGGTTTGAATTCTTATTTTGTTTTTAGTTAAGCAATTGTAGTTACTAGTAACTTGCTAAAGGAGATTTAAATATCTTTCTAAATCAAGCCAAAAAGATATATACTTAACAAACACCACATTATAAATGTGTACTCAGTCTTTCTTTTTTTCCCCTTAACGGAATACATATAAGTACGTTTAACTGCTAAAAAAATAATAGGAGTGGTACTTATCTTCAAAAAAGAGAAGAGAAAACAGCTAACTTTACAGCTCCGTTTCTTTTTTTTCTTATAAAGGTAAAGGTTGCTAACTTCAGAATTCTTAGTTTCTAGGTCATAAAACATATCAACGATACAGAGAAAAATTGAGAAATGTATATGACAATGCTAGGAACTAATTGGCGAACCAAATCGAATTCAAATCAAAGTTTAATAAAAATGAAAAAGGACGAGTGAAGAAACATTTGAATACACTAAAGCAAGATTTGACTAAATTAATATACCCCCTGTTTCATAATGCTTTTTCTGAGCAGTCTCTACTCAAAGACTGCTTAGACTTCCAGAATTGGATCACATTTGTACATTCTAGTACTACTACTGAAATTGGAAGGACATTAATTCTGCAAAGTATTATGTATGATCTATGATGTAACATTTATATCAATGTTGAAAATTTACATATAACAAAATGCAATTGCTTATTCAGCTAATATCTTCTTTTTCTCTAAGTTATGCTGCTCCCTTTGAATTTATATAGATAGACAAAACAAAAAATAATTGCTTTAAAGTTTAAACTAAAAGAATAAGGGATCCAAGGTCCTGTTGAGTAATGTACCTTCATCTTGCTTTATTCTATAGAATTTTCATCATTTCTTGTTTTCTCCAAGATTTGTTTTTGTTCCCTTTGCTGTTTAAATCTCCTCAAAACTTCATCAATAGTAATATCAAAAGCATCATTACTACTCCCTAATCCCTGATTAGACCTTGCATACAAATACTTAGGCATAGCATCAATCAAAATTTCCCTCATCCTTTTAACATCTTCTTTACTAAACTTATCAAGAACCTTTGTAACTATAGAAGTATCATTTCTAACTTCATTATGATCCATATACACTGAATAATCCTCTGATGGCAAAGGCAAATGCCATTCATATTGAGTCTTAAAACTTCCTTCCCAAAAATAAACCGGAATTGAACCTGCCAACATGCAATCAAACATTGATCTTCGCGTAAATCCATCCCCTTTTGGTTGTAAACAAAAATCACTATCCAAAAACGCTTCAAGAATTGCTGGTGCCCCATCATAACAATGAGCGACAGAACAATCCACCACCTTACAAGACCCCGTCTCGTTCTTACAGTAATTCATCAACACTTCGCGAAAATCATTCTTGATTTTCTTCCTCACCGCGCCAACGAAGCAAAAATGACTAGAACGATTTCGCGACCTAACGAGATCTTGCCATTGTTTGATCTCAGTTTCGAACTGAGGATGAAATGCCGTAGGATAAGGTACACTAACTTCTAAATCATCCCACGGGTTTTTCTCAATCGATAAACGGAGAACATGTTTCATAAGTGGCATTCGGAGAAAACTCGTGCCCCAATCCGAATCATCGTCCGTTTTTCTTCGAAATGCCCACGTTAACCTACCAAAAATCAAAAAATGATCCGACCCGTTATTTCGATTCCAATAAGGTTGATCTTTAACCCATTGTAACATATGTTCACTAGGCTGATCTCGTTCTTTTGCCGTGGTGAACCATAATATTTTCCCAATGGCTAGACCTGCATAAAATGGGATGTAAAATGCAGTAGCATTTTGAGGGTCTAATGTTCTACACTTGTAGTTTAACATTCTTTCATGGTAAATGACCTCGGCTGAGTACATGTCCGTCCAGTACCAAGCGGACCTGAGATTCTCCGGTACGATTGACTCGAGCCCAGTTGCTTTTGGGCCGAGTCCGCCATTAGAAACGGCGTTACACCGTGAACTCCATGGGTCTAAATCATGACAGTTGTTTAAAAGATCCTTGTTGAACTTTGTTGGTAGATCGTACACGTATACTCTCCCGGATTCACACTCATCGTGAGATTCCTTAGCTTTTGCTAACTGTTTCTGTAATTGGGTTTTGCTCTGTTTTTGTTGTTCTTTTTTGGGTTTCGAATCTTGCAAGTCTTGAACGTGGTCATTTCTTTGTTTCTGATGATCAATACTCTGAGGCAATTGGTCTTTGTTCTGTTTGTGAGGTTTTGATGAGATTTGGAAGTGGTGGTGGTGTCGGGGAGGAGAAGTACCTGCGAGGAAGAGAATGAAGGTGACTTGGATGAGAATGATGAGGAGAAACCATTTACAGTGATGAAAACCAACTTGAGATTTGATTAAGTGGAAGGAGTTTCTGAGTTTCTTGAATGTCTTCCTAGGGGAAGAATTTTCAGATGGCAACATTATTATCAGTGTGGAAGTTGAAAAGTGTCACTCAATTAGATGCTTATGTTGCGGTGATGAAGAACAGGGGAGAGGAGAGGAAGATAAAAAATAAATAAACCAATCAATGAATTGAAATGGGAATGGAGGAGGAGGAAGAAGAAGAAGATCAACAAGGAATGTAGTAGAGAATATAAGTCAATAAGAGGAGAAAGAGAAAGTACTAAATTGGTGGAGAAATTTCATGATAGGTCACCTCCACCTTTTACACAGTAAATGAGTTTAAGTTATATACCGGTAGTATTAATGTTAAAAGTATTCATGAAGATATTTATAAGATGAATGATGCAAATTTGTATGATAATATTAAGTGGTAATTGGTAAATATGATAATTAACATGTTAAAATTTACTTAAAAGTGTAAAAACTCTTTACGATGCTAATTAGAGGTGAAGTCAATTTTTTAATTTATAAATTTTGAATCGTATTTTTTTTACTTATTGAGTTCTGAATGAATTATGTATATATGTTAAACAAACTTGTAGATACAAACAAAATATTTGAACCAAAATTATCGAGTTCCGTCGAATCTGTAACTCAAATAGTGGTTTCGCCCCTAATGTTAATGTACATGTCATAAAAATTTATGTATATTTGAGAAAACAGTTAAATTTATTTATGGTGACGTACGTTAATGTTATATTCCCTCGGGTTCAAAATAAGTGTTCACTTATAAATTCAAGAAGAAATTAAATTTTAATTTTTTCAGATTCGCCCTATTTATACAAGACAATAAATAAGCAATAGTCTTATTAAACAAGGTAGTGTAGTCAAAATATCTATTTTTTCTAGGAGTTATAATATTTACTTAAGGGGTGTGAAAAAAGGCTAAGTTGACATTTATTTTGAACCGGATGAAGTAGCATATTTTACTTTATTTTTTAGGTTATAATAATATGCTCAACTTTGTTATAAATAGTTTTACAAATTGTTGTGAATTTATTTCACAATGATATTAAAAAAACACTATACAGTATGCATACGAGTAAAACTTTTCGGAGAAATCTTATAAACAACACGATAATGAGTTTAATTAATCGACGACAAAACGCAATGACCCAATAGTCAAGTTGAAAGACGTGTTAGTGAAACACTAAAGAATATTACTCCTATCAAGTGGAGTTTCGAGTGGGGAATTAAAATTTATAAAAATTGCTAGAAGTATATATGTGTTTGTTCCTGGTTGGTTCTTCCAAAGTGGAAAGACAATCTGAGGTCAGTGTTTCGAAATAAATATTGTAGATGATTGCGTAATTTTTAATGAATAATTAAGTAATTCTTTTGGGAATCAATGAATTATTTAGTACTCCTATTAGTGTTAATTTCGATGGCAATGGATCAATCAGGTGCGTCCACGTTCATAATGGCACCAAAAACATGATTAAGACAGCAATTATGATGGGTACACTAAAGTCCATTTGAAACGTTAATATGACGCTGCTAACTTGAGGGGTCAAATAATTTTGTAGCCCTTTATAAACTTACTTTTAAGTTTTATAGAAATGTGACATTTGAAAATCAAGAGATATTAATATTTTATACATATTTTATTCTTATTATTAAATACAGATCGTGTATAAAACTTAAAACTCTTGTGAAAACAAATGCATAGGGATGGATTCAAATTTGGGTAAACTCACAGAGTATAACAATATAGGAAAAATCTATACTATCATCGTATTTTAGTCTACATATATTTTGATTGAATTAGTGGTGAAAAAAATAGTGCTTTCACACAAAAAAATTAAAAAAAATCTTTTAACGGAAACTTATTTTCGCCGTGCACTCAATGAGCTAGTTTGATGAAATGAGGTGGAAAATTATATTTATAACACAATTTTTTCACTGATTATTGATAGGTAAAATCTCTATTTTTAGTAGTGAGATAACTTATACTATTTTACTAGTTGCCAATTTTACTTTTGATAAATAGGTTACTTGTAGTTTTCTATTGAATTGAGAGGATAAAATTTTGTTTTGCACTATTAGTACATGAAAGTCTAACACTACAAGATTACTATAGATGAAGCAAGTTCAGGAATAAAGTTCTTCACTTCTACCAATAACAGAAACGACGAAAGGAAAAGAAAGATGAAGGAATAAGGAAAGTATAGTTTCAATTCAACTAGAACATAGGCATTCATTTTGCTCATTTTTTTGCTGAATTTATACCACTAAAAAGAATATTTAGCAGTCTTTTACTAAAAAATAAAAATTCTCAATACAGATAAGTACAATTAATGAGGTTAGATCTTACCTTATCAATCCAAATGATGTAAGGTAATTTATTTGGTGGGTTACGGGCGGACATTTCACTAGAGGTTTTGAATCTATCCTTGTGTGATTTCCGTTGAAGCATTTACTCGATCGAGGATGGGTTTTCACCAGAGGTTTTGAATCTACCCTTGTGTGATTCCAGTTGAACCATTTACTCGATCGAGGGTGGGTCTATTACTTTCTCTGTTTCATAACAAGTGGTGTTTTACCTTTTCACTTTGTTTCAAAATCAATGGTATTTCACAACATTAAGAATGCTTTAATTTTTTTCTTTCAATTTTATCCTTTTTTTAAATAAATCAAATTTTATATAACCAAGAATATTTTTTTTTGTTAAATTGTTTTTTTATTACATAGGGGTAGGTGAAGGGGAAATGGGTGAGGGAATTAGGGATTCGAACACTCCCCAATAAGATTAAAATTTAGGTAATCAACTAAATGAACTACTAGATCCCTACAATATAATCAAGAAATTTCTAAAGAACTAATACTTCTTTTTCAAAGCATTTGATTAAAGATAAGTTTGTAAAATTACTTCTTACTTTCTAGAAGTGATTAATTTTTTAAGAAGTGTGCTGAAGTTAAAACACCACTTATTGTGAAACTAAGAAAATAATTAACTAGCATGAACGAAATGTAAGAGGTAGAAAGAACTAGGTGTTGTACTGCATTAACTGGTGTTGACTACGAAAATTTTGGTTTAAGCCTTTAAGGTACTTTCATCAATTAAACTTGCAAAAAAAGTGTGTTACTCCCCTGTCTCTAGGGATGGCAACGGATCGGATCTAGACCGGATCCTACTAAATCTAGATCCAGATCCAGATCCATATCCGTTTTTCATACCTGAATTCAGATCCGGATTCAGATCCATTGGGTCCATAAAAATCAGATCCAAATTCGGATCCACCGGGTCCACGGATCGGTTCTGGATCCAAATGTAAAAAATTTAGCCTTGCTAAGAATTTTTTTTTGATCTGACAAACGATTTTTACTTAGCTAACAGTTTACTGTGTTTCAATTTTGAAATGTTCATATGAGATATTTTGTTCGTTGTCTCGTTTTGATTGTGAGCTATTAATTGAAAATGTTAGGACAATGACAATAGTTGTGGAAAATGCCGACTAGTATTTCCACAATGCAGAACTTGCATGTGCTTGGAATCTCCACAAATGAAGTGAATATAATTTTAACTACTTGTCTATGGAGATGTTAGTCATTCACTAATATAACATTGATTTTATTATCGAAGTTACCTCTTTATTTTTTGATTTTTGAATTAACGCGAGGATAAATTAAACTTGTTTTGAGAATTAAACTTGCAAGGATGTGCTTAACAATTTTAAGAAAATACTTATAAAATTACATTCTATGTTATGAATATATTTAATAAAAAACGGATCCACGGGTCGAATCTGGACCGGATACGGATCTCAAATACAAGATCCATATCCGTATCCGATCCGTCAGAAACGGATCCGGGTCTGATCCGAATCCGTCGGGTCCAAATTTTTAAGATCCATATCCTATAAAACGGATTTGGATCCACCGGGTCCAGGATCCACTGTCATCTCTACCTGTCTCAAATTATTTATCGTGGAGACTAAAAATAATTGTCTTAAATTTGTGTTGTTTTAGAAATTCAAGGCCTAATTTATTATTTTTTCTTCATTTTACCATTTGTCATTAATGAAGATGACACATAAATAGAATAAATATTTAATAGAGAAATTATAACTTAAACATAAATAAAAATAAAATAGGTCAAATACCCCTCTTAATTAATATTTTTTAAGGGGCATGTAAACTCAACAAGAGACCAAAAATTTAAGACGGAGGAATATCAAATATGGTCATTTATGAAAAACAAGATGTTATATTGGCATTACATTATAAAAAGAGAGCTTCATTTATCGATAAAATATTACTAGCAGAATTAGACAAGTTATTCGTTGGAGTGTGAAGAGTGAAGACTTGTACCAAAACAAAGTGAAGATTGAAGACTGCACTCACTTTTCTTCAATACTAATAATCCTGCTTAGATACCAAGATCCACCTTCACTCTCTTCTTAATAAATTACCTTTTATCAGAAAAGTGGGACTTTAAATAGTGCCAATGTGATCAAATATAACTAAATCAAAAAGTTTTATATTCTTAATAATTAAATATTTGCTTATTTCTTTTTTTTTCTTTAAGATATATGTATTGACAACAAATTTTTTGTCTATTGTCAGTGTAGTTTAATCTCTTAGGGGTCGTTTTATAGTACATTGTTTACCTTTTTATTAGATTACTGCTAATTAATGGTATTCATAGTGGTTTATCTCCAATATCCTTAAAACTGATTCGTGTAAATATTTTTTAAAGTTTCAGTACATTAACTAAAATTCTTTTCTTTAGTAATCAACTACTCTATTAGATGAATCTTTTTTTTTTCTTTCAGAACTACTAGATGAGTTTGCTTGTAATAAAAGGTGTAAAGTTTGAGATGTAAGTCCATAACTTTCCATATTACCCTAAAACCAAACAAAAATATAGCAAAGAGAATCTTTTTTTTTTACTTAGTCTAGATAGGAAAATAGATAGATAAATAAATAAAAGACCACTGAAATTTGTCAACCCCAAGTTGACACATGTATTGACGAGAATTTAGGGATGATATATTCAAAATAAGAATAAATAAATAAAAATGGAAGAAAAACCGATCCAACATTGACTAAGTAAATTAATTAGTTCCCATTAGTCGGTGTAGATCTATGACTTATGAATATTGAATCTCAAAAATCAACTCATTATCATTGAACTATGAAATATATATTTAGTTGGAACTTGGAATCCAAGTATTGATAGCATACACCCAGTGGGCATTACCCACCGTGGGCTTGGGCACCACAATGGGCTGCCCCTCCTTGCCCATACCACACTTCGTCATGGGCCAGGCCTCCTTCGTCAAACCGACAGCCCGGAGTTCTCGGTTCTCGTTCGCAACAAGCTTTTGTAGCCCATGGACCTTTTTCCGCAAGTTATGCTCCCACTGATATTGAACAGGCCATGACCAATATGAATCTGAATGTTTCGGATGATTCGTGGTACATGGACACGGGGGCTACGTCACACATGACGGCATCTCAATGTAATCTCTCATCTTATTTTAATATGAGCAGTAATAAAAATATTGTTGTCGGCATTGGGCAGGAAATTCAAATTCGTGGTATTGGTCAAGTAAAACTTCCCCACTCCCCTCACCCACCTTTATATTTGAAAAACGTCCTGCATGCACCCAAACTTATTAAAAACTTGATATTTGTACGTCGTTTTACAACTGACAACAATATTTCTGTGAAGGATTTCCAGACGGGGATGTCACTAATGAGATGTAATAGCACTGGGGACTTGTATCCCATCACTACCACTACCAACAACCAAGTCACCAGACCATCAACTTTTGCAGCTATTTCCCCTATCACGTGGCATAATCGGTTGGGACACCCGGGAGCACCGGTGTTCAATGCTCTTAGAAAGAATAATTTTGTTGATTGTAAGAAACGTAGGGACTCTTCTGTTTTCCAGGCTTGTGTGTCTGGAAAGCATGTTAAACTTCCTTTTTCATTATCTACTTCACATACGCTTATGTCATTTGATCTTATGCATTGTGATTTGTGGACATCCCCGATTTTAGGTTCCGCATGTCATAAATATTATATGCTTATTTTGGATGATTATTCGAATTTTCTGTGGACATTTTCCTTAGGGCAAAAATCGCAAGTCTTCACCGTTTTCAAACAATTTAGTGTTTTTATCAAAACTCAATTTGGTAAATCCATTAAATGTTTTCAATGTGACAATGGGGGGAATTCATAAATGCCCAATTTAAAGATTTTTGTCACCAAAATGTGATGTTTTTGCGTCTTTCATGTCCACATACCTTACCTCAAAATGGAAAATCTGAAAGAAACATTTGAAAGATTAACAATATAATTCGCACACTTCTTGTGCATTTGTCCACACCACCGGTCTTTTGGCATCATGCACTTCAAATGACCACATATCTTTTAAACATTCTTCCTAACAACTACTCTCAAACATATCACTTACACAAATGTTGTACCATCGTCTCCCGTCTTTTACATATTTTAGGATTTTTGGATGTTTGTGTTACCCCTTATTTCCGTCCACAACCATTAACAAACTTCAGGCCCGTTCTACTCCTTGTGTGTTTTTGGGATACCCATAAAATCACAGGGGATATAAATGTTATGATATGACGAATGAGAAAATTATTATCTCATCACGTAGTTTTTTATTGTCTACATTCCCGTTTGCTAATTCTCAGGTGGCATCCCCACCTTCATATGATTTCTTAGACGACGGAATACATCCAATTTGAAATTACCATCTCAATAACCAAAATCATATGGGACTATCCCAAAATACACCACAAACCATGCCAGCCCAACAACGAAATGAGACTGGGCCAGTCCGAGGAAAGCAGCCCACTGACTCCTTTTCTTCGGCCTCGGTCCAGTCCATGTCTCGTGATTGGCAGGCCCAAAGGAGAGAGCACACTTCTTCCTCACCCGTGTCCCCAACCACGCCAAAAATCCCATCTCGTCAAGCCCAAAATCTCAACCTTCATCGGCCCAATCACCAAGCTGCAAAATTGATTACCCAACCTTCGGTCTTGGCCCAACTTCGGACCTCCCCTCGGCCCAATTCACTACCCGACAGCCCAAATCCCCCGCCTTCAGTATTAGCCCAACCTCATACCATTGAAACCCATGTCATGCACTAGATTTTTCAACCCAAACGTCATTTTAACCTAAGATCTTCAGTCCAACCATCACCTCTTCCTAAAAAACCCAAAACAGCCCTATTAGACCCGAATTGGAAAGTTGCCATGTTAGAAAAAATTGATGATATTATTAAAATAAGACGTGAGAGTTAGTGCCCATCTATCTAATGTGAACATAATAAGGTCTATGTGGGTTTTCTGTCAGAAAAAAATTCTGATGGCTCTTTTGCGAGACACAAAGTTCGTTTTGTTGGTCATGGCAGGTCTCAGCAGGTTAGTGTGGATTGTGGTGAAATATTCAGTCTGGTAGTTAATCCAGCAACTATAAGGAATGTTCTTAGCTTGTCACTATCAAAATCATGGTCCATTCATCAGTTGGATGTCAAAAATGCTTTTTACATGGTCACCTACATGAGACAGTTTACATGCACTAGTCATTGGGTTTTAGAGATCCCATACATCCGGATTATATTTGCCTGTTGAAAAAATCTCTGTATGGTTCGAAACAGGCTCATAGTGTGTGGTATAACAAATTTGCACGGTTTGTATCCACTATGGGTAAGTCCGACCAGTTCTTGTTCATTTATAAGAAGGGCAATGACATGACATATATCCTTTCATATGTAGATGCCATCATTCTCACAATATCATCAGCATCACTTCGCCAGTCTATTATGTCCCTCTTTGCATCAGAATTTGCAATAAAGGATTTGGGTCTTTTAAATTATTTTTTAGGCATTGTTGTAACTCAATATACCGGTAGTCTGTTTCTCAGTCAAAATAAATACGCCGAGGAGATCATTGACAAAGCCGGTATGTCCTCTTGCAAACCGTCACATACACCGGTTGATACAAAGGCAAAATTTAGTAACTCTACAGGTACTCCATACAGTGATCCTACACATTACCGCAGTTTAACAAGGGCATTGCAGTATATTACTTTCACGAGACCTGGTATCTCCTATGCAGTTCAACAAGTATGTTTACATATGCATAATCCGAAAAAAGAGCATATGAGGGCTCTCAAGCGAATTATGTGGTATGTTAAGGGTACTTTTCATTTTGGATTGCATCTGTATAAGTCCTCCATTTCGAGTCTCTCATCTTATACAGATGTTGATTGGGGTGGCTGCCCGGACACACGACGTTCCACCTCTAGTTATTGTGTGTTTTTGGGAGACAACCTCATTTCATGGTCGTCAAAACGACAGCTAACAATGTCTCGGTCAAGTGTTGAAGCAGAATACCGAGGGGTAGCTAATGTGGTCGCTGAATCATGTTGGCTCCGTAATCTTCTTTTAGAACTTCATTGTCCGATTGAAAAGCAATCGTGGTTTATTGTGATAATGTGAGTGCAATATACTTATCAGGTAACCATGTCCAGCATCAACGCACAAAACACATAGAAATGGATATCTTATTTGTCTGAGAAATTTTTTTGCATGTGGACAAGTCCGTGTTCTCCATGTACTGTCTCGTTATCAGATTGCTGACATTTTCTCCAATTGTCTTTCGCGCGTACTGTTTGATGATTTTAGGAACGGTCTCAGCATATGAGAACTCCCGCTAAGACTGCGGGAGACTGTTAGGATAATTATGGAGTCATTCCATAATTATCTCAATCATATCTAGACCTGTCCAAAGCTCGGGCCAGGTCAAGTGCCTTTTTTTTCTGCTTGCCCGACCCTGACCTTGTTTTTTTTAAAATTTTCTGACCCTGGCCCTAACCTCCGAGGACCCTACGGGTAGAGATTGCAGTGGATCTTGGACCCGGTCCGAATCCGGTGGATCCAAATCCGTTTTATAGGATATGGATCTTCAAAATTTGGACCCTACGGATCCGGATCCATTTCTGACGGATCGGATCTGGATATGGATCTTGTATTTGAGATCCGTATCCGGTCCAGATCCGATCTGTAGATCCGTTTTTTATTAAATATATCCATAACCTAGAATGTAATTTTATAAGTATTTTCTTAATTTTTTTTCATAATTTATGTATTGGGTAAAGGGTTGAACCAAGATAAGACACAAGTCACACAACCATGTAATTTGTCTTTGAAGTTTCATTTCTTTTACCTATATGCTCTCTGCAGTTTCCCATATTTTCATTTCTATAAAAAGAAAAAATTATCACTCTTCTTTAAATTTCCCTTTCTTGAATCTGTTAGCCGTAAGCTTTAAGTATCTTTCTCTCATTTGTTTGATCAGCAAAAAAGAAACTGGGACTTTTGATATATGACTGACATTGTTTCATGTTGTTTAATGAAGTCAATCAGTAGAACCACAAGTGGAGCATCACTAAAGGCTTAAAAAATTAGCTCAAAGTTGCAACCTGTTCAGCATCACTAATGAAGTCAATCGTCTTTATTTTCTTGTGATGCTAAAAACTTTGTTTAGTATTTTGGAAGAATGGTGTCATGTTTGTGTAGGTTGATTGAATGAACTCAATTATTTTTTTCAATCAGATTGCGTTTCATTTTGTCATAAAAGTTTCAACATGTGAGAATATTATTCAAGCCAAAAAATTTACATGTAGATCCAGATCCGATCGGTGGATCCGATGGATCCGGATTTGGATCTGATTTTTATGGACCCGATGGATCTGGATCCGGATATGGATCCAGGTATGAAAAATGGATTTGGATCTGGATCTAGTAGGATCCGGTCCAGATCCGTTCCGTTGGCATCCCTACCTACGGGTCGCGCGTAGGCCCTGACCCGCTCTATAAAATAAAATATATTTTTTTATTAAAATAACAGTCCAAATTAAAGTCCAAAAACATAACATATATTCTTAAAACATGTAAAAAAACTCCAAATTAAAGGATTTTTATTTTTAAAAAATTGAATTTCCAACACTGAATTTGACATTCACACCTATATTACCACGAATTTTCGATGTTGAAATCTATTGTATATCGTGAGATCTTTACTAAAGAAAAGGGAAAATTAGAAACCGATTTATTGGAAAACACAAATTAATTGGAAAACAAACATTTTCCCAATCAATTGGAGGAGGCAAACCGCCTTGCGGCAATTTGACCGGCCGCGTCTCAAAAAAATACACAAAATCAAATTTTTTTTGGGTAAAACGGACATCCAAGTGCAGAGTTATGACCATTTAAAGCTGCACCAATTTAGAACTACTTTCTCTCCCTACATTTTATGTCAATGCTTCCGTTAATTAAGTTCATGCTGCATTCGACTTCCAAAAAATTTTCATAGATTGGCTTCAATGGCTATGATTCAAGAGATAGCAGTAGCCTAAATAAAAAATAAGATTAATTACGTAGGTAGGTTTGGTTCATCCCAAATACTAAATAACTTACCATAATAAAATAAATATTAATAAAATAATATACCTTAAATAAACATTAATAAAATAATATACCTTAAATAAACATTAATAGAATAAAAAATAATATGAATGGGTCGGGTCGGGTCAGTTCAGACTGGTAAAACATTCTGACCCTGGCCCGACCCTGATCCTGATCGGATCCCCGCTTTTTCGGGTCAGATGGCTCACGGGTGAAATATAAGCTAACCCTGACCCTGATTTTTTTGGGTCGGGCAGGTCCCCGACCCGATGGACAGGTCTAATCATATCAAATCAATGTATTTGTAATAGTAATTAGTATCATATAATTTAGGATGATTAGAATATAATTAGATAGGTCTTCCTTAATATTAGTCATAGAATGATCTTGTACACTTGTATATATATTACAATTTTGGAATGAAATAACTCATGAAATTAACTTCCTTCAAAAATGACATGTTTCGTAGTGCGGTAGTTTAGGTATCTGATTTTCAGTAATTCAGATATTAAATTTTAATTATAAAAATAATTAGAAGTTACATTAATAATAACGTGTATATTTACATTTTAATAATATTCGACAAATAAGAAAAATAACTACTTGACTTTACCAAAGAACAATGTTGACATATAGAACAACAGAAAAGAGTACTACACGTATTATGTGTAGTGGTAGTCTAACGGTTTAGTGCATTTGATATAGTAAATTAATATTTTGGAAGGAATTATGTTAAGGAGATATGTAGTCATTTGAAGAGCATGATGCCAAAAATATGGGAATACGGAAGCATGAATTAAGAGAGTGCGGACAATGTTATTTATGGAACGAATTTTGCGTTCGGCTTTCCCATTTTGTGAAGACGTATGAAGACAAGAATAATGAAAATTGATCCCATTATTAGCACAGAATTCCCGAAACACCCCATTGTCATATTCTTTGTTATTATCACACTGAATATTTTTTATTTCTCGTTCGAATTGGGTTTTAATGAATGCTCTAAATTTTAAGAAGACGGAAAAAAACTTGAGATTTATTCGCAATCGGAAACGTCCATAAAAATTTAAAATAATCATCCAAAAAGAGAACATAATACCGATGACCCAAAGAACTAAGAACAAGAGACGTCCATAGGTCGCTATGAATAATATCAAATGACATTGAAGTATGAGAATTTGAGTCTACAAATGGCAACCTAACAATTTTTCCTAAAGAACAAGACTGACAATTTGGAGTACTATTCGTACCCCTACATGAAATAAAATTATTTTTATGTAATGACGACAAAATAGAAGATCCCGGATGACCAAACCGAGCATGCCACAAGGAAGGAACAAGGGCTGCAAACGCTGACGGCAATGCTGGACTCGATGGACTGACACCGGGTGTGATAGAATAAAGATCTCCCCTACTATTACACATCATGAGAGGACTCCCCGTTTTGAAATCCTTCACAGAGAAATCAAAAGTATCAAATTCAACGGAATTGTCATTGGTGAATTTTCGGAGAGACACTAAGTTTTTAATCAATTTGGGGGCATGTAAAGTATTTTTCAAGATAAGGGGTGGATTGGGGGGAGACAAAGTTTTATGACCATAACCCTGAATTGGAATAGAGTTACCATTACCGACACAATTATACCACGAGGGTTGCTCAAATTGGAATAAGACGAGAGAGTACCTTGATCGGAAGTCATGTGTGTCGTCGCGCCGGTGTCCATGTACCAATTCGGATCCGGTTGCGTCAACCCAAGCGTGTGCATTGCGACCTCAATGTCGGTGTAAGTCGGTGTGGGGCCCACTGCCGAAAATGCTTGTGTGGGCCGAACGTGTCTGCATATTGCAAGAAACTCAAAGAGTTGGCAGACCAACTCCGTAACATTGGCGCACCTGTGACAAATAATCGTCTGGTTCTACAATTGGTTGCCGGCCTTTCTAAAGCCTATAATGGTGTTGGGACTCTCCTTCGTCAAAGCAATCCACTTCCCGCTTTTTATCAAGCCCGTTACATGCTTACTTTGGAAGAAGCCGGCTTGGCTAAAAAGGCAACTACCGGAGCAAGCCCTGTGGTCATGATGACGTCCTCCACAAATTCTTCGGGTTTTATTGATAATTCGGGCCAAAATCGTGCTTATGGTGGCGGCAAAAATAATCGTAAGAATAATGGCAAAAACCGCGGGGGAAAACGTGGCGGTTCCGGTGGTGGTTCCAATGGACAACAATCCGACAGTGGGCCCCGTCCAGTCAACAGTGGGCCACCTCCCTACTGGTCCCAGTCTTGGGGCTGAGGCAATGGGTCGTGGCCCAACAACATTTTCTAGGGCCTTCCAACGGGCAGTGG
The DNA here is from genome assembly GCA_034509755.1 of Anisodus tanguticus. Classification (NCBI taxonomy): domain Eukaryota; kingdom Viridiplantae; phylum Streptophyta; class Magnoliopsida; order Solanales; family Solanaceae; genus Anisodus; species Anisodus tanguticus. The sequence goes on along the minus strand of CM067551.1, from coordinate 16,398,315 downwards.
GCTGGACAACCCCAATTCAGGCCCAACAATCAGGTGTCTTCCTCTCGGTTCAGCACTGGGCCGGGATAACTGAGAATTCTCCGCGGGAACAGGTGCAGCGGGAGGAATTATGTGATGGATGACTTGATGGGAGATAGCGTGAATTTTAAATAATTCCACCCACGTCGCATATTGGACGTTTTCCATCTCAAGAACAATAGAGATGTTGTTCTTGATGTTAGAAACCATGAGGGCAGGATGAAAAATTGTTCTTAGACATAACGAAAGAGCAAAGGGAGAGGAGGGGAAATTTGGGAAGAGTGGAGGTAAATAATATCACGAATTCCGGTGAATGGGGACAGAAAACGGAGACGGTTGTGGCTGAGAAATGGCACAAAAACTGAGAGCAAGGGCGGAAGCAAGACCTAGTCTCTTGATACCATGAAAGAAATAATCCCCTTGATTATTTTCATTAATTGAAAGACTATATATACAAGTTACATATTTTCATAATAGGAGAATCTTATTCTTATTCTATTCCTAAAACCTTATTCTACTTGGATACTAACTATACATTTATGGTAATACAATAATTATGGTAATACTAATTATATTACAACATTACCTAAACTATGATACTAAATATTTACCATAAATTACATGGTACAAGTTGGCCAAACCCGAGAGTAATTTGGAGAGTAAAGCGGAGACCAATATACACAATATACACATGTATATTGTGTGTATTTAACAATACTTGACTAGTACTTGGAAGGCAGGGAAGAAAAATAGAGACACAATATTAGTAAAACTTGGCAAGAAAAAATAGATATTGTTGATTGATACTTATTTTTAATACACCATATCGGAATGTTCAGATTTTTAAAGAATATGATTTGATTAATGACTTAAGTCTTAAGCTTTATCCACCCATTTTCTTTTGGAAAAAATGATAGAGCATGTGAGAAAGAATAAGAAATAGAACGATTTGAATTAATTTATTTTAGGATATTTTTTATTGACGAATGCTCTTATTACGTTCGTAGTTGATGAAGGATGAGAACTAACTATGTAATTTCCCCCTAGCATTTTCACTAATGAAAAGTTTTTAAAATAAATCATGTAATGTGGTGAGATGATTGCCAAATTGAAAGCTACACACTTAAGTTATGAAAAAAGAAAAGCATTTCGATAAAAATCATTTAGCTTCCTCAATATGTATAATCAGTGCAAATCTAAACTATTCTGACATGTAAGTTCGATTTTTAGCCGTTTAAACACGAAGATGCTTCACTTTTTGCATCACAGTAAGTGTTACGGCTTGATTGGGCATGAATAATCTTTTTGCCATAATTGTTTGTAAATACAAATTTTCAAGAGAAATTGAAGTATCAATTTAAATGTTTATTTCAAGTGAAATACTAGTATCGATTTTATTCACAAATTTTCAAATTCTGTTCATAGCCCAATGCAAACTTTCACAAACTTCTGTCTTTAAACAATTGTTTTGCTAACTTTTACTTTTTTTCAAAAGACTACCTAAATGTGCCAAACAAATGTGATATACACAAAAGCTATAGTTGCAAATATATATCATCTTTATTTATTTGCTATATTTCTCTTTCATATGATCCAAAAAGTTTAATATTTATGTTCAACATATTGTGTTATTTTATTATCGTTCTATTTGATCCAAAATTCAATTTTCTGATTTTATTAATAAACTTTTCAATTTGAATTATGAGAGTTACAGTTCTGTTCTTTTGAATAAATTTTATCTCAAAATTGAAATTACAAGGCACTAATTGAATTTATTTGAAAATAATAAGAATTTGATTTATGAATCTAGTAATGAAGTGTGTCACAACAGTGAAATACTTTCTCCTGATAAATGAGGGTCTGACACCAAGGTTCCAGGCAAAAATTTCTTGTGTGATTTGTTGAGTCGAGTGATGACACTCTGTCTTTAAGACAAGATTGCCCCGTATATCTCCTTTTACGTTGTCGGGCAATAGGCTCCCAAGATACAACAACAACTTAACAATTGAGCAAATGAAACTCAAGTGTTACTCTTGAAGAACTTTGAGTATAGTAAACTTGCTAGAGAGGAAGAAGATGAATTCAGAAATTCTATAGTATTTTCTAAGTGTAGTATTCAACAATTGAGCCAAAGACCTCAATTTATAGTGTAAGTAGATGACCCCTAAACTAGCCAACTAATGGCCTTCAATAGTCATGTAATGACACTTATTGAGGGGTTACATTCAGCCAAATAATGGTTGAATTCATGTGCCAAGTAATGGAGATTCAATGCTCCAAAACCAGCCCAAAGGTCAGAACTTTCCAACTTCTCGTCGCAGGATTCTGCCTCCGAAGCGTCACGGCTCTGTGAATTAGCGTCGCGGCTCCAATAACTGACCAACCAATAAGCGCCTCGACGCTACCTGGGAGGCGCCGCGGCGCTCCGGCTCCGACGGTGTTGCGCCGCGGCACTTCACGGCTTCGCGGCGATTTCCGATTCGTTTCATCTTACACTTTGTCATTTGAACAATAATCGTCCATGATTCTATGTCTCAAACGTATTACATATGTACCAATATCTCTTTCACTAATGAAATTTGCGATACTTGGCACTACGTGTGCACGTGTGTGGAAATGAAGTTTCCGACGTGTGGGGCCCCAATTATTTGAGTCACAAATAATGGGATATACTTAATTCCACATTAGTAAATTTCTAACAATCCCCTCTTGAAAGAGATTTTGGCGCACACACATGATGCCTTTTCCAGCAATTTTTCAGCGGATCGATGTTGCATCTGGATATGTAGCTTCCTCTTTGAACTTTCCATAGTTGAATACCATCATACTTACTTACTACGCGGTGAACGTGATGTCTTGAACCGTCAGTGTTTAGTGTAAGCCAAGTCAACGGTACCAACACACCAACTTCCCTTACTCTGTTCTTCGTAATGTTTTGTCTGTTGTGGCCGTGGACACTTCTTGGATTCTTAAGTGCGTTCATTTGAGGTGGCATATCCTCGCACTTAAATAGGTGGTCTCCTATAAGGTATCCTACTATAACCCATTTTACAAGTGTTAGGAACCATTAAAAGTTTCCCAAAACCTAACCTCAACCAGTGAGGATCATTAAAGGTTTTGAAAACTTAACCTTCCACTGAAGCGATCAACTGAACCTTTACAGCTTAGTTTTTCCATTGAACCTAATTCCTGAGATCTCCCGCCAGTAAGGTTGGGTTACCACCGTATTGGTCCTTATACTTTGGGTTCTAAGCTCATTCCCCTAGACAAGCAGAACATATGATCTTTGGGTAAGCCCTTTGTCAGTGGGTCCACTATGTTATCCTTTGACTTTATGTAATCAATGTAGATTATACCCCTGGTGATCAGCTACCTAACAGTCTTATGTCTCCGTCGAATATGACGAGACTTGCCGTTGTACATAGAACTTCGTGCCCTTCCTAGAGCCGACTGACTGTCGCAATGGATCATTACAGAAGGTACGGGTTTATCCCAATAAGGAACATCCTCTAAGAATTCGTGAAGCCACTCAGCTTCTTCTCCTGCTTTGTCTAAAGAGATAAACTTTGATTCCATCGTGGATCAGGCGATGCAAGTTTGTTTAGACGATTTCCAAGACACAACTCCACTACTAATTGTAAATACATACCCACTGGTGGACTTGATGTTCTCTATATCAGATATCCAGTTTGCATCACTGTACCCTCTAGTACAACTGGATATCTCAAATAATGCAACCCGTAAGTTAGCGTGTATTTCAGGTATCGTAGTACCGATTCAATGCCTTCCAATGATCATTACTCGGATTACGGGTAAACCTAGCCAACTTGTTGACTGCATAAGAAATATCAAGTCGGATGCAGTTTGTTATGTACATCAAACTACCAATCACCTGTGCATATTGCTCCTGGCATACGGGTGCACTACGATTTTTATCAAGCTTTTGATTTCTATCCATTGATGAATTCATAGGCGAAATGTCAAACATCTCGAACTTTCTCAACACATCATTAATGTAGTGAGACTGAAATAAGACTAGTCCGTCAGACGTCTTAGAGATCTTTATCCCTAAGATGACATCTGTGATACCCATATCCTTCATGTCGAAGTATTTTTTCAACATGTTCTTAGTCTCTAGAATCAAGCGAGGACTGCTCCCTGTGATCAACATGTCATCTACGTACATGCATATCATGACGAACGAGTCAGAGTTACCTTTCATGTAGACACATTTGTCACACTCATTAATGGGGAAACCCTTCGATAGTAGAGTACTATCAAATTTTGCGTGCCATTACTTCGGGGCTTGTTTCAGCCTGTATAGAGATTTAACAAGCCGACAGACTTTCTTCTCTTGCCCTGAAACCACATACCCCTCGAATTGTTCCATATAAATTTCTTCTTCCAAATCACCATTTAGGAAGGCTGTCTTGACATCCATTTGATGTATCTCAAGGTCACGCAATGCTGCAATCGCAATGAATACTCATATGGACGTCATCCTAGACACCGGGGAGTATGTGTCAAAATAGTCAAGGCCTTCTTTATGCCGATAGCCCTTGACGTCCAACCTGGAATTGTACTTATCTATAGACCCATCTACTTTATACTTCCGTTTGAGTATCCATTTACAACCCAACAGTTTATTTCCCAGAGAAATATCAACCAACTCCCAAGTATGGTTATGCAGAATGGAGTCTATTTCACTCTCAATAGCTTCTTTTCAGAGCGATGCCTCTGGAGTTGACAATGCTTCAGCAATTGTCCTTGGTTCATCATCAACCATATAAGCTACAAAGTTAGGACCGAAGGATTTATCCTTCCTGACCCTTTTACTTCACCTTGGTTCCATCTCTGGAGTCTCCAAGTTCTGAGAATCTGGAACACTAGATTCCGGATATTCAGCCACTTCGAGGTCCACTAGATCCGAACTATCTAGATCGGGGCAGTCAACGACACCCAATTCTTGAGAGCTTTGTTCATAACTTCGTTTGCGAGAGGTTATGTCTTTTTCCTTTCTAGAAAAAGTATCCTCAAAGAACTGAGCATTCCTTGATTCCGTGATTGTACCCCCCGTGGATATCTAGAATATCTGACTTATGCACTAAGAAGCGATAATCACTATTGTTATTTGCATATCCGATGAAAATGCAATCTACAGTCTTAGGCCCAATCTTGACCTACTTTGGCTTGAGTACTTCGACCTTTGCCAAACAACCCCACACCTTTAAATATTTATAGGTGGGTTTCTTTCCCTTCCATGATTCATATGAATTTTTGTCATTACCCTTATGTGGGACTCTATTAAGAATCGTATTAGCGATAAGGACAGCTTCTCCCCACATGTTTTGTGGAAGACCGGAATAGATGAGCAAGGCGTTCATCATTTCCTTCAATGTGCGGTTCTTACGTTCCGCCACACCGTTCGACTGAGGTGAGTATGGAGCCGTTGTTTGATGAACAATGATCGATTCGGCACAATATTCCTCAAATGGCGCTACATATTCTCCCCCTCTATCGCTACGAATGGATTTAATCTGCATGCTTAGTTGATTTTCAACTTCTGCTTTGTAATGTCGGAATGCTTCAAAGGCTTCATCTTTACTTTTCAACAAGTAAATGTAACAATACCTTGTGCTATCATCAATGAATGTCACAAAGTACTTGGTCCCCTTAGTTTGTGCAAACTTCAAATCATATATCTGTGTGATTAATTTCTAGAGGAGCGGTATTCCTTTCGACGGATCGAAAAGTAATCTTTGTGAGTTTTGCCTCTACGCACACCGTACACTTATGTTGAGGGTTTACGTCGATAGTCGGCAATAACTCCAACTTTACCAACCTTTGGATGGACTTGTAGTTAACATGTCTTAATCTATGATGCCATAAATTAGAGGACTCAAGCAAGTAAGAAGAAGCTTCAATATTAATGCTCGCACATATTACAGACATGGCGTTAACTTTGAAGAGATCTTCATAGGCGAATCCTCTTCCCACAAACGTTCCCTTCTTGGTGATTACAAATTTATTGGACTCAAACACTAGCCTAAAACCAACATTAACCAATAAATGACCTGAAATTAAATTTCTTCTAATCTCAGGGACATGCATCATCTCCTTCAGAGTGAGCTCCTTTCCAGAAGTCATCTTCAGGACTACATTTCCTACCCCCAGCACGTCAGAGGAAACATTGTTACCCATGAATAACTTCTTGTTTGTAACTGGTGTATAAGTGGAGAATACATCTCTATTAGAACAGATGTGTCTTGTAGCACCTGTGTCCATCCACCATTGCATGGGATTCTCAACAAGGTTTGCGTCAAGCACCACCGCTGAGAACTCCTCAATCATGTCATCCAGAAACCTGTCTTTGACGACGTTAACTTATGCCCTGCCCTTAGCCTTGGCCTTCTCTTGTTGCTCAGTGTTGAGCTTGCGGCAGTCCTTGATCATGTGATCAGGTTTCCCACAGTGGTGACAGTTTCCTTAAACTTCTTCGCCACTTGGGTCTTACCATCTTTTTGGAACTTGCACTTCTTGCTTGGGTTCCCTTTGGCCTCAGCCAGTTTTGCCTTTGCCTTAGCGAGTTGTTTACCCCTAGGCAAGACCTTCTTATTATCTTCCTGAATCTGGAGTTTGATAATAAGTTCTTAAAATGTCATTTCATTTGTTTTGAGTTTTAAGTAACTTATAAACTCATTCCACGAGGGAGGTAACTTTTCAATCAGTGATGCAACCAAAAACTGCTCATTTGTTTTCATACCTTCCAAATCCATGTAATGTAGAATCATTTGGAATTCCTGGACTTTGAGACATCACATTTTTGCTATCCACCATTTGAAATTTCAAAAATTTCCCAATGATGAATTTCTTAGTACCTGCATCTTGTGCGTTGTAATTCTTCTGCAGTTTTTCCCTTAACTCTTTGGCAGTGCCTACGGTGTATTACACCTTGTAGAGAGGGTCTGACATGCAGTGCAAAATATAGTTCTTACACATGAAATCACTATGATTCCATGTATCAAGAACCATCTTCATGCCATTAATGACATGGATACATTGGCCCCCTTCAGCCGTTTCAGTAGCCGAATGGTCCATTTCATCTCCAGCTTGTGGAGGATCTTTTGTTAGGAAACGAGCCATTCCCATAACAGTTATATAGAATAACAACTTTTGTTGCCATCTTTTGAAGTTGGAGCCCATGAACTTTTCTGGGCGTTTATGGTGGAATCCAGCGGGTGGAGGAACGACAACGTTCCCTTGAGCAGGAGAAAAAGTGTTGGATGAGCCTTGAGCAATCGGAAAGGCATTGGTTGTGCCTTGAGCAGTGGGAAAGTCAGAGGGGTTGCCTTGAGTAGCAGCAGCTGCAGAATCAGAAGCGAGTTGCTCTCTTCCAGTCATCTTTCTAAGCACTTACAATAAGTCTTGTCTTAAAATTGTGGGATACAATAATTGCAGGGAACGAGAAGTAAGTAAATATTACAATTGGTAGAAAGGATAAACTAAAGATTACAACAAAACTAGAAATCAAGAACAAAACAAACTCCTTGTGTGATTTGCTGAGTCGAGTGATGTCACTCTGTCTTTAAGACAAGATTGCCCCGTATATCTCCTTTTACGTTGTCGGAAAATAGTCTCCCAAGATACAACAACTTAACAATTGAGCAAAGGAAACTCAAGTGTTACTCTTGAAGAAATTTGAGTATAGTAAACTTGCTAGAGATGAAGAAGATGAATTCAGAAATTCTATAGTATTTTCTAAGTGTAGTATTCAACAATTGAGCCAAAGACCTCAATTTATAGTGTAAGTAGATGACTCCTAAACTAGCCAACTAATGGACTTCAATAGACATGTAATGACACTTATTGAGGGGTTACATTCAGCCAAATAATGGTTGAATTCATGTGCCAAGTAATGGAGATTCAATGCTCCAAAACCAGCCTAAAGGTCAGAACTTTCCAACTTCTCATCGCAGCAATCTGCCTCTGAACTCGTGAATTAGCGCCGCAGCTCCAGTAACTGACCAACCAATTAGCGTCGCGGCGCTGCCTGGGAGTCGCCGAGGCTCCGACGGTGTTGCGTCGCGGTCCTTCATGGCTCCGCAGCGTTTTCCGACTCGTTTCATCTTACACTTCGTACACTTCTCCCTTCGTTTACCAATGTGGAATACTTTGTCATTTGACCAATAACCGTCCATGATTCTATGTCTCAAACGTATTACATACGTACCAATATCTCTTTCGCTAATGAAATTTGCGATACTTGGCACTACGTGTGCATGTGTGTAGAAACGACGTTTCCGACGTGGGGGGCTCTAATTGTTTGAGTCACAAATAAGGGGATATACTTAATTCCACATTTGAGGCGTACGAAAGGGGTTATTTAGTGATATTTGAGGCGTACGAGGCCTGTGGAGGCATTTATGATATAGTTATGACGTGTAGAGCCGTGTGGGTCCTATTTTATTATATTCTTGTAGTTTGCTGACAAGTTAATTTTTTTGGATAAGACTAAAAACTATGGCTAGCCAGTCCCCGGCCCTACCCCGAACCCGACCCGTCCCGGCCCGCCCCAATCCCGCCAGGCCCAACCCGGTCTCGGTCCCGCCCCGATCCCTCCCGAAACCCCATCTTTGCACAAATAACCGTTGCACCAACGACCATTTTACATTTTGACCATTGTGCAACAGCCATTTTTGACCTCCCCCCTCCCCCAACCCCCCTACCCCATTAATATTTATTTTTAGCCCATAAGTTATTATATTTAATCCAATTTTCCAACTATAAATACCTCATTTTCTCTTCATCTTTCTCACAAATCTTCCTACAATCTCTCTAATCTCTCAATCTATCTCTCTACAAGTCTACATTATCTACTAAATATTCAATTTTATTTATTCATTTTGAAGTGAAGTTGGCAACTAGAGCAAAACTTCAATTTTCAACCTCTCGATTACACGTCGGCGTTTGGTACATTCGTTCCTTCATTAAATTATTATTGTCTGTTTATTTTATTTAGTGCACTTAATTTCATTTACTTTAATTATTTATTAGTATAATTATAAGTTTATAATGGAATGATTTAAACGTATGCTTACGGGTAGGGGTCATGCTTCTTCTAGTAGGGACAACAAGGGCAAGGGTACTTCTTCTAGTCATCCTATTTCTAGACAGAATCCTATTCCTACACAGGATGATTTTGTTGATACTGAACGTTTTCCTACAATACTATTAGATTTAGACGAGGATCTATTTTCTGTAAACTCAAGAAGACTTTAATTTAGACGATAATCTAGATGATACACCCACTAATGTAGATGACAACACACCCACTAGTGCACCTTCAACTGAAATGCCTCTTATTCCCCCTAGTATGAGACGAGGTCCAACAAAACGACCATTAAAATAAGATGCATGGACATTTTTTGATAGGGACGTAGAGAATCAAGTAGCTAGATGTAAAATTTGTAAAGATGTTTTAAAATTTAAAATTGGAAAAGGTCACGGTGGGACGGGGGGTTTAATGAGACACGTATAAAGGGGTTATCCAGCTAGGTATGCCCAATATAATGCTTCAAAACCGGGTGCGCAAACGTCCACTTCATCGGGACAAGGTTCACATACTGTCCCGGATCAAGTACATGGTCAAATTAACCCTATGACGGGGGGAATTGTAGGGCCTAAATATGATAAACATAGAGATAGGGAAGCAATAGAAAAATTAGTTGTTGTGGAGGGTTTGCCTTTTTCATTTCCTTCATCTCCCGGTTTTATTCATTATATTAGAGATATGTATAATCCTGCTTTTAACGGTTTTTCTAGATCAATTGTTAAGAGAGATGTATTTAAATTTGCACATGAATATCAACAGTATTTACGTTATTCATTATATCATTTTAATAGCAAAATGACTATCACTTCTGATATAGGCTGTAGTACTAACAACCATGCTTATTTAACGGTAACCTGTCATTAGATAGATTATAAATGGTCAATGAAAAAACGTATCTTAGCGTATAGATATATAGATGATAGGCACACTGGTACTTTTATTGCAGAAAATATTTATCAAGTATGCGATTATTACGGAATAACTGATAAAATTATGACTATTACATTAGATAACGCTTCTTCTAACAATTACGCTATTACAATTTTAAAAAACAGTTTAACTCCATCTTTTTCAGATCATTTTCATATAAAATGTGTGTGCCATATATATAACTTAGTTGTAAAGGATGGTCTATCACTTTTTGAAGACATTCTTAGTAAAGTATAATTTGCAATAAACTTTATTTTTAAAAATAATAGAATACAACGAAGAACAGAATATAAAAAAATTTGTCACGATTGTCAACTACCTTATAGAAAAATTTCAGAAGAAGTACCCACTAGGTGGAATTCTTTATACGAGCAACTACTTGTTGCTTATGACTATAGAAAATCTATAACTTTATTTTTTAACTCTCATAATCAAAATCCAGCTGATATAGTTGTAGATAGCGATTGGGACAAATTTTCAGAACTGATTGTATTTTTAGAGAAATTTTTTCAAGCAACAAAAGAAATTTTCGGTATATATTATCCTACTATTTCAACTATGTTGTTTTATATAGCTCTAATATTTTTACTGCTTAATGAATATATGGATAAACCAGCTTATAAGGCAGCTATTAAAAATGTTTATCAAAATAAAATAATATTTTATTCCTATTCCCACTATTTATATTATTGGTGTTGTATTAAATCCGACTATTAAAATAGATGGTACTAAATTACTTATTAAAACTATTTACGATTGTATAGCAGTACTACCACCTCCAAGTCCCAAAAATCCAAATCACCCACCACCTATTGAACAAACTAAAGAAGAAGTGTTGTCTAGCGTAGAAGACGAATGCAAAAAAAAATATATGTTTTACCAACAAGAAAGTGCTAGCAACCTACCGGCTTCCATAACATCTTCTTCTTCTTCAACACAACCTTACAAAAGACATGATATTTCTGCGGCTAGTATTGAAAGCCTCAGAAATAGAATGTGCGGCGGCCGTACCGCTACTAACCAAATTAGCGAGTTTGATATTTTTATTTTGCAGGGTTCTATACCGTACCAAACAGTTCTCAATGAAGAAGGACACGAAGACTTGCTAAAAACTGGAGGGGGAATGAGAAGGCCTTTCCGACACTTTCAATGATGGCCCGAGATGTTTTGAACATTCAAGCGTCATCAACGGCGTCTGAAAGCGCTTTTTCTGCTGGCAGATATCAAGTAGGAGAGCACATACACTCATTAGCCGGAGACAACTTGGAGATTGTAGTATTATTCAGAGATTGGATACGAGCGGAGTGGAGAAGGTGCGGTCAATCGGAGATCAACGAAGAAGAAGACAAAAACTACAACGAAATCTTATCCGAAGGTGGTGGAAGTGACGTGAAGCAATTTGACCAACAAATACCAATTCCAACCGAAGAACCACAGGAAATTATCAAGAAACTAGAACAGGTTTTTTTCAAAATGTAATTTTTTTAATTCCAATTTTACTATGTAATTTTTTTAATTCCAATTTTACTATGTAATTTGCAACTTTTGAACAACATCACAAAGTTGCAATTTTGACAATTGTATTTGCGTTACAAAAAAAATCATATGCCTATTAAATAATATAAGATGCACAAAAACAACCTTGGGATATTTTTATTACACTATCTTGTTTAATTATTGATTTTTATATATATATATATATATATATATGTTATTTTTCAAATTAAGTGCAAAAAAAATAATCCGCCTCGGATCCCGATCCCGCCCAGACTAGATTCCAACGGGATCGGGACGGCAGCGAATCCAGCCTGTCCCGATCACGCCGGTCCTGACCCGATCCGATCCCGCCTCTTTCCCAGTCCCGCCCCGACCCGATCCCGACAGACCCGAGCCCGGTCCATTGGCCACCCATACTAAAAACAAAGGAAACTCGGCCGAAATTTTTGAAAATTTAGAGAGTTATATAAATTTCGAGGCCCTAAGAGTTGAAGGTGAAAATGGGGGGCTAAAGGATTGCTATGCAAGAGCTTAGGGTGACTTGCGAGCACAATAATAATCTACAAATGTCATTCGAGGACGAATGATACTAAGTGGAAGAGAAGGTAGCGTCCTTTAAAATTTTGATTTAAGTTTAACACTTTAAGCGCACTAACGAATATAGAAAATATTCGTTTTTGTACCGACAATGACGACGAATTAAGAAAAATATTATCGGACATGTTAATACTTATATAACATGGTTCGGAGGTACATGATGGATTGTTAATATCTAAAGATGTTCAAATAAGAGATGAATTTATTTTGGGCAATTCACACGATTGCCACGTTTTGGGGTGGTCTTTAATTTTTTCCCATCAAATTGGTGATTTTTAATTTTTGGCCTTTGCCTAAAATAATTACCGAAAATACTTCTAAAATTCTGGGTTCGAACCCCAGCAGAGTTAAAAAAGAATTCGCAAGACAAGATTTACAATTTCGCAAGACAAGATTTTGATTGAAATTATGTCTATTCGCTTAAAGGTACATATAAACTATGCCTTGTCCGGCATAATTTTTATGAAAACTTGCCTTGCGAATTAGTACTACATAACTTTGGCCGAATAGACATAGTTTCTATGAAAATCTTGCCTTGTGAAATTATTTTTGTTTTTTTCTGTTGAGATTCGAACTCAGACTCTCTGATTTCATAGACTAGCGAATTAAATAAAATAGTTGCGGCCAAAGGCTAGGAAATTTAATTTTAATTTGCTCATCCGGTCGAGGGGATGATCGGGCCCGTGGGTTCTACACCCCGGTGTACTTTTGCTCATTCGGTCGAGATGATGATCAAACCCGTGTGTTATGTACCCCGGTGCATCATAGCCTATCTGGCGGGGAGAGTACGTCAGACCTCGTAGATGGCATCCTGAGTGTATATGTCACATATAAATTTGAGACTCGAGATATGGACATCAGAACTATGGAATACTATGACACTTGAGAAGTTTAAAAATCTTAAATATGTTATAAAGTAAATGGTGTTTTATTACATACTATGGTGGATTATATTATTTATTTGATTTATCTTTCATGCATTTGTTATTTTCTATATATATATATATATATATATATATATATATATATATATATATATATATATATATATATATATATATATATATCGCCCCACCACGAGTGATGGATATGACGCATATCTGAGTATTTCAATACTCATGCATCATTTGTTTTAAATGATGTCAAGTTTAGCAGACGATCAGGTGCAGGGCGGCCAGCATACGGGCTAGAGTTCATATAGCTTTCTACTTTTGTTGATCCCACCTTTGCACTCGTGGGATCACTTTGTTTCAGTTGTATACTTTTGTATAGTGTGGGATGGCCCCGTCACAGCTATCTTTCTCATTGCATTCGATGGAGCAAGAGGAAGAACTTCATGCAAATGCCAACTTGCGTACACGATTTATATGTGAATTTGATACTATAGTCAAATCCTCTTCATAAGTCCTTTCTTACTGCTTTATATGCTTTGGACTATTTTGGAAAATGGGTAATCATATGGCATCACGAATGACATTCCTATTTATTGCTAGTTATGTATGATGCAGTTTGATCATTAAATGAGTTACTTTATTTCTCTCATTATTAATATTGTTATTAAATTAATAAATGGAGTTATGCAAATATGAGTTGGGGTATGTGTTATGTTATAATGTTTCGCTTGGTGTAAGTTGGTAGGCATTGGGTGCCGGTCACGCCGCAATTCATTTTGGGGCGTGACAAATTTGGTATCAGAACCTAAGTTTAATGTGTCCTAGAAAATCTATGGAGCCGTGTCTAGTAGAGTCTAACTTATGCGAGTGTTGTCGACCACTCGTATATGTTAAAGGCTATGAACATTTTAGAAAGTTTCACTTTTCTTTTCATTCTAGATCGTGCAAGTGAAAACTCAAGTGATTTTCGGTGTCGATGAACAATACTGGTAAATAATGATTTTCACCGGCAAACAGGTTCGATTCAACTGGAGTTGGTACCTCCGGTTGCCCGTATCCATTCTTTGTCCTTATCCTTATTGTTAAATTTTGCCGCTTCGCTGTATTGATTCGTGACTTTACGTTCTTGCATTTACCCTTCTTGTCTTTAGTTATAACATTCTTGGCGTAGTGGTTTTACTTGCCTTTAGATTCTTGGTAACTTGTGCTTTCACTTTGATTCCTTCCTATTTTAGGGTAAATGTTTGAGTAGTCTATTTATTTTAAATTTGCTTTAGTGGCTTTGGTAACTGATGGTAGACTAGGGGCATATTCTCAGTCGGGGACGGGGGCGAGAGTTAGGGGTAAAGGAGATGTTAGGCCGAGAATAGGATTTTGGAACATTGGAACTTTAACGGGGAAGTCAATAGAGCTAGTTAAGATTCTTAAGAAGAGGGGGATTAATATAGCTTGTGTCCAGGAGACTAAATTAGAACCTAAGGCTAAGGATGTGGACTGGTATAAGTTATGGTTCTCGGATATGTTGAGGTATATGAATGGGGTAAGCATTTTAGTAGACAATGAGCTAAGGGATCATGTGGTAGAGGTTAAGAGGGTCAATGACAAGATGATGACGATTAAGTTGGTAATTAGAGGGTTCACTATGAATATTATTAGTGCTTACGCGTCACAGACGGGCTTGGACAAGGAGGAAAAGAGGCGCTTTTGGGAGGATTTGGACGAGGTGGTGGGTGGTATACCACCCACTGAGAAATTATTTATATAAGGGGATATCAATAGACATATCGAATCACTTCCGGGGGATTATGACGACGTTCATGGATGCTTTGGCCTCGGGGACATGAATGGGGGATGCGTCTCTCTTTTGGAGTTTGCTAGAGCTTTTGAGATGGTGATAGCCAATTCGAGATTTCTGAAGAAGGAGTAGCACTTGGTGACTTTCTGTAGTTCGGTGGCTAAAATTCAGATAAACTTTTTGCTCCTTATTGACAACGGTCTTTGTAAATAATGTAAGGTTATTCTGAGGGAGTATCTTACAACCCGATATAAGTTTTTAGTGATTGGATTTAGAGATCAAGATGGAGAAGAAGATGAGGGTTGTAGATGATATGTTAATAATCAAATGGGGGAGTTTGACCATGGCTAGTGCAAAGAAGATGGGGGAGAGGTTGATGACCAAGGGGGATTAGGGGAGTAGCGGGGATGCAATTGGTATGTGGGACATGACGGCCAATTACATTCGAGAGGTAGCTAGAGAAATGCTTGAGGTTTAGAGGGGTAGCGCTGGTGGGCATTGAGGGGACTGGTGGTGGAATATAAAGTTGAAGAGAAGGTGGAAACAAAGAAAGCGGTGTTTGTGAAATTGGTAGAAAGAAATTATGAGATGGAGAAGTGGACAAATAGAGAACTGTATAAGATGGCGAGGAAGGAGGCAAAACTTTCGGTTACAACGGCTTTTGAAAGCCTGTATGTGGAATTAAAGAAAAAAAGCGGGGATAGGAAGTTGTACATACTAGCCAAGGCGAGGGAAATGAGGGCCCGTGACTTGGATCACGTAAGGTGCATCAAGAACGAGGACCATAAAGTACCGGTAGAGGACATACATATTAGGCGGAGGTGACAATCTTACTTCCATAGACTCTTGAACGTAAAAAGAGAGATATATTATACTGGGAGATCTGGAGCGATCTGGTAGGTACCGGGATTTTAGGTATTGTAGAAGTATTAAGGTTGAGGAGGTTAAGGGTGTTGTTCGCAGGATGCACAGGGGACGAGCGACAAGGCCTAATGAGATCCTAGTTGAATTTTGAAAGAGCGCTGGTAGGGCAGGTTTGGAGTGGTTGACTGAGTTGTTTAGTGTCATTTTTAAGATGGCGAGAATGCTCGAAGAATGAGGATGGAGTACAATGATCCCATTGTACAAGAACAAAGGTGATATCTAGAGTTGCAAAAACTATAGGGGTATCAAGCTACTAAGCCACACTATGAAAGTTTGGGAGAGGGTCATGGAGATGAGGGTGAGAAGAGTCGTGTCTATTTTCGATAACCAGTTTGGATTCATGCTGAGGCGTTCGACCACAGAAGCCATTCATCTTATTAGGAGGTCAGTGGAGCATTATAGGGAGAGGAAAAGAGACTTACATATGGTTTTCATCGACCTCGAGAAGGCATACGACAAAGTTCATAGGGAGGTTCTATGGAGATGTTTGAAGGTTAGAAGTGTACCTGTGGCGTACACTAGGGCGATCAAGGATATGTATTATGGAGCCAAGATTAGGGTACAGACAGTGGGAGGAGACTCAGAGCACTTTCCAATGTATGTTATTTGCATACGACATAGTCCTGATCGATGAGACTCGCAGCGGAGTGAACGCTAAGTTGGAGGTTTGGAGACAAACTTTGGAATCTAAAGGGTTGAGGCTGAATAGGACCAAGACATAATACTTGGAGTGCAAGTTCAGGAACGGGAGTGACCTTGAGACAGGCGTGAAAGTGAGGCTTAGTACTCAGGTCATTCCAAATAAAGGAAGCTTCAAGTACCTCGGGTCTATTATCCAATGAGATAGAGAGATTGATGACGATGTCACACAACGTATTAGGGTAGGATTGATGAAATTGAGGCTCGCATCTGGAGTCTTATGTGATAAAAAATGCCACCAAAACTTAAAGGAAAATTCTAAATGGCGGTGGTTAGACTGACTATATTGTATGGAGTGGAGTGTTGGCCAGTCAAGACTTCGCACATCCAGAAGATAAAAGTTACGAAGATGAGGATGCCAAGATGGATGTTCAGGCATACAAGGAATGATAAGATTAAAAATGATGATATCTAGGACATAGTGGGAGTGGTGTTGGGGGAGGATAAGATGCAGGAAGCGATGTTGAGATGGTTTGAGCATGTGTAGAGGAGAGACAAAAATGCCCAATACGGAGATGTGAAAGGTTGGATATGGACGGGCTCATCAGGGGTAGAAGTAGGCTAAAGAAGTATTGGGGAGAGGTGATTAGACGGGATATGACGCAAGTACAACTTACCGAGGACATGACCTTTGATAGGGGGTTGTGGAGGACACAGACTAGGGTATAATTGTAGTAGGTAGTCGATCGTAGTCCTACTTAAGCTTGTAAACTAGTAGTTGTAGTGTTATTATTACAGGCCCGCTTAGCCTATCATACTAATAGGTGCAGTATTGCTTTATAGTCCCTTGTAGTTTGATTTTTGCTGTTATGTGTCCTTTAGTGTACTTTATTTAGCTTATTTATCTACGCTAGTTACTATTTACTTTTTCAGAATGCGCTATCATGATTTATTCATTTTTGATACCAGCATTTTTATACTACTTTAAATTATTTCTGATTGGATTTGTCAGTTTCTTTTGCTTTGCTTTTGTTGTTACTTTGCTTATGCTTATGCTCTGTCTTGTGCCGATGATCTCTCGGAAACAACCATTTTACCTACCAAGGTAGAGGTAAGGTCTGCGTAGATTTTACCCTCCCCAGACCCCACGCTGTGAGATTTCACTAGGTATGTTGTTGTTGTTGTCTAGATCGTGCAAGTAGAGCTTAACTTTATTAATTTTCTCTCTCTAATATGTGTATTGTTGGAACTCATAGACAATATGGTTGGTACTCGCGCGTCTATGACACAAAGTGCACCCGCTAATCCTGATGAGGTTATTCCAGATGAGGCTTCCAATGGGTTGCCAGTGGCTCATGGGGTCGAGGTCGTCCCCCGAGGAACTCGAGGGCCTAGTGAGTAGGAGAGCATATACCTCCACCTATGACTGACTCAACTGCAATTCCACATCCTGTGGTTGATAATACCCTGTCTCTTCTACAGGCTATCCAACTACTCACTACCTTGGTAGCGACTCAGGCTCAGAGGGCTACTGAAGCCCTTACACATGTTCATGATTCGAGTTCCCGGATTGACAAGTACTTGAAGCTCTTTCCGCCGTCTTTCCATGGAACTAGACATGAGGATGACCCTCCTGAATACTTAGATGAAACTAAGAAAGCCTTGCAGGTGATGAATGCTACCGTGGAAGAAGGGGTCGAGTTTGCTTCTTATCAGTTGAAAGGTGTGGCCTACACCTAGTATGAGACTTCGGAGATGATGCTCATATTGCTACATAGGATGACTTCTACAAGGGATTCATGAATCAGTTATTTTCTGATGCGGATAGACATGCCCTTGCCACCTAGTTCGAGCAGTTAGAGCAGAGGTCCATGACCGTCAGAGAGTATAGTCACGAGTTCACTCGTCTGTCAAAGTATGCTCCCTACATGATTCCGGATGAGACTACTAGAGTTCAAATGTTTGTTAATAGATTGAGACCATATCAGATCATATGCATCTGTCGCTGCTATACACCCATGTTCCTTCTCTTCTATTGTTAGCCATGCTGAGAAGTTGGAAATCTAGAACAAGCCAAACAAGACGGATTGGGACCAGAACAAGAAGGCCCGTATAACAGGTGGTTATAGTAGTTCTTTTGAAGGAGGAGGTAGTAGAGGGCCGTCAGAGGTGACTAATTCTATTGTACCATCTGTTGAAAGTGCTCCATCAAGAGACAGGGACAGAATCAAAGAGGTCATTCTAGGTCAGCTTAAAGTGCTACTCATTGGAGCCAACCCTCCCAGCAAATACCCATATGTGGGAGGTGTGGTAGGAATCATTGGGGTTCATGCCGCGTAGAGAACTATAGATGTCACTATTGTGGTATTAAATGCCACATTCAGAGAGATTATCGTAGATTTCAGAGGGAGAATGGTGGTTCTTCAGTGCAACAGGCTAGATCCACAACTACTATGATTGTACCTCCCCTAGCTCGAGGCACTACTACCCAGGCTGGGCGAGTCACTTGCAGTAGTAGTGCTTTTACTTTAGGTGGACATGGCTAACTCTATGGACTAATTCCCAAGGCTGATGTTGAGGCGGGTAACGCTACCGTGACAAGTATACTTACTATTTGTACACTTGATGCCTATGTTCTTATTGATCCTAGATCCACATTTTCCTATGTTACCCCGTATTTTGCTTTAGATTTTGGGATAGAACCAGAATATCTACTTGAGCCGTTTTCAGTATCTACTCTGGTTAGAGATTCTGTTATTGCTTTCCTTGTGTAAATAGGTTGTATGGTAATAGTTCAAGATAGAGAGACTACGACAGACCTAATTGAGTTAGAAATGGTCGACTTTGATGTGATCATGGGTATGGATTGGTTATCCAAGTGTTATGCCAATTTTAATTGTCGTGCTGAGATAGTCAAGTTTGAATTTCCGAATGAACCAGTTTGTGAATGGAAGACCAACATGGTTGAGCCTCGAGGTAGGTTAATTTCCTACCTTAAGGCAAAGAAGATGATCACAAAGGGGTGTTTCTATCACTTGGTGGCAGTTACATACACGAATGCCACGGCACAAACTCTTGAGTTAGTGTCAATTGTGAATAAGTTCCAGAGGTCTTCCCGGTATACCACCGGATTGAGTTATCAATTTTGGGCTAGATGTGTTTCCAGACACTCGGCCTATATCTATTCCACCTTATCGTATGACTCCGGCGGAGTTGCGAGAGTTGAAAGAACAATTGAAAGACCTACTTGAAAAAGGTTTTATTCGATCGAGTATATCACCGTGGGGTGCGCCAGTACTATTTGTCAGAAAGAAGAAGGGTTCTCTTAGAATGTGCATTGACTATCGTCAACTCAACAAGGTGACAATTAATAACAAATATCCATTGGTGCGAATAAATGATTTATTCGATCAATTGCAGGGTGCTAAGTACTTTTCAAATATTGATTTACGGCCAGGTTATCATCGGGTGAAAATTAAAGAGAAGGATATCCCAAAAATGACATTTAGGACTCGCTATGAGCACTTCGAGTTCTTTGTGATGTCCTTTGGGTTGACGAATGCTCCCGCAACCTTTATGGATTTAATGAATCATTTTTTCAAGCATTTCCTTGACACATCTATGATTGTTTTTATCGATGATATCTTGGTATATTCACGGACCCAAGAGGAACATGCCAATCATTTGATAGCATCTTTGCAGACACTTAAGGAAAATAAGCTTTATGTAAATTTTTTCAAAAGTGAGTTTTGGTTACAATCGGTTGCATTCTTAGGCATGTGATCTCAAATGAGGGTATTAAAGTTGATCTCGCGAAGATCAAAGTTGTTACGAGTTGGCCGAGGTTGACAACATTGATTGAAATTCAAAGTTTCTTGGGTTTAGCGGATTGCTATCGGAGATTCGTTAAGGGTTTCTCTACTATTGCATCACATTTTGACTAAGTTGACTCAAAAGACGATCAAGTTTCAGTGATCTGATACTTGTGAGAAAAGTTCAAGGAGTTGATGGCTAGATTGACCATAGCACCGGGTGTTGACTTTGTCGACGATTCAAGGGACTTTGTGGTTTATTGTGACGCATATCTGAGTATTCCAATACTCATACATCGTTTGTTTTAAATGATGTCAGGTTTAGAAGACGATCAGGTGTACGGTGTCCAGCGTACATGCTAGAGTTCCTGCAACTTTCTACTTTTGGTGAGCCCACATTTACACTCGTAGGATCACTTCGTTTCAGTTGTATACTTTTGTATAGTGCAGGATGGTCCCGTAACTTTATCATTTCATTTGTAGCGTCATAGAGGCTCTATAGACTTTTTACAATTTTTGAAAATGGGTACTCATATGGTACAAAAATGACATTCCTATTTATTACTACTTATGTATGCTGTAGTTTGATCGTTAAAAGAGTTACTTTATTTCTCTCATTATTAATATTGTTATTAAATTAATAAATGGAGTTATGCAAATATGAGTTGGGGTATGTGTTATGTTATAATGGTTCACTCAGTGCAAGTTGGTGGGCACTGGGTGTCGGCCACGTCGCAATTCGTTTTGGAGCGTGACAGCTTGCTATCCAGAAGAGATTAGCAACTGTTTATAGGCTTGAAATTGGGGTATCAGAGTGGACAAAGAATGTGTGTTGTGCAGTTTAGGACAGGTAGAAATAATAGAGCATTTATGGTTTGAGTTTCGCTATACAACACATCATGAGATAGGGGGTGCAATGTATGGAGAAGCAAGTAAATCACAACAGAGCCAGAACATAAATACTGAAATTCTTCTTCTCAACAACAGTTTATCATGTGTGGAATGAGAGGAACACAAGGAAATTTCAAGAGATTCAACAAAAAAGTACAAGAAGATGGTCCAATTACATGTTTGAGACAATCATCAGAAGAAATGCAAGCATATCACAGAGAAATTAAATTGTTTCCTAATTAGAAGCTTTGTCTTGTATGTACATATTTAGATGCTCTTAGCAGAAATAGAAATTTTGATAATATGAGGTCTGGTTCCATAGTATAAACAAAACCAACATATCGTACAACTTCACTTTTGGTTTTGAAATAAAAGTTTAACTTTCGACCAAAAAAAAAAAGAATTTGATTTCTCTCTATTTTCTTTAAGAAAGAGGTGGTGGTGGGGGGTAGTTTAACAAAAAAACAATATTCAACCATTAAATTATTTAGTAAAAAAATCATTTAATTAACCTATATATTAAATAATCATTCGAGCACTTGAAAATTACAAAAAGGAAAAAGATTAATTTGCTATCTTCACCCATTTTCCTCAATATCAATTATATGTTACTAATTTTTATGTGTTTTTTCATCTTTTAATGATCTAAATTTTCTTTCTTGTTAGTTGTATAGTATAAATTGTTTCTTATCCCAAATTAAGACAAAAAGAAAAGGGAAAAAGAAAAGAAAAAGATTTCACGAGGGTTCAAGAAAGAAGAGCAGAAAGGGCAAAGAGCAGCGCCGCGAAGAGGAAGCGAAAAAGAAAACAAAGGGACATTGCAGAATATCCCCTCCAACTTTCTGATTATACCTATATATATCCCCAGAAAAAAACGAAAAAATCAGATTGAGTGTAGAATAGGAAATGGCGTCAACAGCTCCCTCATCATCATCTGGGTTTGGAAAGAAGAGGCAAAAGAAAGGACAAAGGCAACAAGAAGTTACCAATGTTGCCGAATCCACTCGGATTCGGGTTGCCCAGGTTCTTGAACACTTCCGTGCTTCTAATGATGAAGGTATTTCAATTACCAGTTTTGCAGTTATACTAAATACTATCAGGTCATTTAATAAAAGTTGATAAACCCCATGTTGTTTTCTTGAATAAAAAGATTAACTTTATTACTTACTTGTCTAAGGGAAAATAAGAAAAAGATTGATGCTTTATTGGTTGTATGTTAAGAGTGTCATGTTTTGTTGCTAAATGTGTTGCTTTGGAAGTGATAAAAAGGAATATTTGATGGTTAAATATTGCAAAATGTTGTATTTCAATTGGAGTACCATTTTTGCAGTTATACTAGATACTATCAGGTCATTTGATAAAACTTGATAAACCCCATGTTGTTTTCTTTAATAAAAATATTAACTTTATTTCAACTTGTCCAAGGGAAAAGAAGAAAAAATATTAGTACTTTATTGGTTGTGTCATGTATGTTAAGAGTGTCATGTTTTGTTGCTAATGTGATGCTTTGGAAGTGATAAAAAGGAATATTTGATGGTTAAAGATTGTAAAATGTTTTGTAACAAACTATATTTGATGATTAAAGATTGTAAAATGTTTTGCACAAACTATGTTTTTATGCATAGAGAATGTAAAATGTTTGCAAAACACTGAGTGGGGTTGGTTAGATGAATCCTCAATGTTAATATGACCCCGGTTGGATGCATTTCATTCGTACAATCATTAATTTGTAAAAGACAACTTTAGGGGTTTTCAGTTTTCTGCTATAGCTAGAAATAGCTTAATGACGTGGATAGCTCTATAAAGAAGAGAAACGAATACAAACTGAATTGGAGTAAGAGGGCTGTACACGATCAGGTAGAACACACTTTTAGTTGCATATTCCAATGTTTGCAAAAGTGTTGTGCTTTTCATTGTTCTAATGGGACAATTATTGCATTAGTTACGATTTTAGTTCAATTTATGCTACTATTGCCCTTTTATATAATTGTTGGATTTTGTAGCATCCGCATGTAAAATGCTCTGACATAAAACTTTGAACAATAAAAATGTCGCACAAGCTGGTTTGCCCGCCCCCTCCCCCCTCCAACCCAAAAGAAAAAAAAGGAATTGATCAGACAAGTACCAAGGGCTTTCAATAGACTTCTTCATTTTTGAATTAGCTTGCGACAAGTACTAGCATTAGTATGATTTCGTTGACCGCGTGTTGGCGATCCATCTTGATGACGAAAACAAGAAATCAAAATTAATCGTTCAATGTCTGCTCGTTCTCCCCTCTTCAATTCCCAATGAACAACATGATCTTGACCTATCATTTGTTCAATTTGGTCGATTTGATACTTAGTTAATTCTTTTATCTTTATGTTTCCACTGATACCTAATCGATAACAAACCTGAATGGCATTTTTAGGTAAGAAAAAGAGAAAGAAAGGAAAAAGTGTTGATGTTATTACACGGATATCTTTCATATCCAATTTGATGTTAACAGATATGCATATGGATGGATGCGCCTTTTCATGATTGAGGGTAATGACATTCACCATTCAACCA
This sequence comes from Anisodus tanguticus, assembly GCA_034509755.1. Lineage (NCBI taxonomy): Eukaryota > Viridiplantae > Streptophyta > Magnoliopsida > Solanales > Solanaceae > Anisodus > Anisodus tanguticus. The sequence continues at coordinate 16,374,657 of CM067551.1, read as the reverse complement.
TTAAATTAGACATACTTTACGTGGGTATTACATGAATGCACATTTTATGTTGACTTGTAAAGTACATGATGGTGTGAAGATATCGTATGAAATTGATGCATGATTGTACAACAACAACATACCTAGTGTAATATGAAATTGATGCATGATTGTACAACAACAACATACCCAGTGTAATCCCACACAATGGGGTCTGGGAGGGTAGAGTGTACACTGACCTTACGGACCTTGGGAGGTAGAGAGGCTGTTTCAATTGATGCATGATTGTGCATTGAGAACTTGGGATAAGTATGACATGATCTTATCTAATATTTATGTCTATTCCCTCGTTTTCTTTACTATGAATGAACTGATGATGTGAGAAGATTGTGGAAGATTTTCTTTTTTAAGTGATGAACCTGTTACTATAAGTCTATTAGGGTTGCTGTTTTGCACTTACCTCAAGTTATTGACTTTTTTTGGGGAGAATAAATAGCAGGTTCATCCACATTGTCTGGACACGTTTTAACCACTCTCTTGATACTTTAGACTGTTTGGCCAAGCTTCTAAAATCTGCTTATTTTGAGAAGTGTTTTTTTTTCCAAAAATGCTTTTTTAAAAAGTACATTTGGCGAGAAATAGTGTATTGAGCAACAATTAGTTTGAGCAGCAATTAGTGTTTGGCCAAGCATTTAAAAAGTGCTTTTAAATGTATTTTTCTCAAAAAGTGCTTATGGGCAAAAGCATTTTTTCTTAGTTTCTGAAAAATTGCTTCTGCTACTTCTCAAAAGCACTTATTTTCTCCCAAAAGCTTGGCCAAACACCTCAGTTTTTTTAAAATATGCCCTTTTTGAAAAAAAAAGTACTTTTGGAGAAAAATAAGGTTGGCCAAACATGCTATTAAGTGATATTTTTAATGCTCTTTTTATTCTATAATTGTTCATGACATGTAAATGAGGTATTTCTGACTTTATCCAACAAAAAAAATGTGAATGAGGTAATTCTGATTTATATATAAAATATTACGGATATCTATTTGTTGACGCAGTTTACACATTTGAATCAAACCTTTCAAATCGCGATAGAGCTGCAGTTCATGTGTTATGCCAGAAAATGGGAATGAAATCAAAAAGTTCTGGGTACGTGTAGTAAGTTTCAGCACTATAACATGTTACTTGCATTTTTCCGTAGCATCTAATAATCACGTGCCTTTATAATGCTCTGGCTGCTAAATAGACAGGGTAAGCTTTTTCCCCTTCTGACTTAAGATGATGAACTTGTCTTATCTAGGCGTGGGGATCAACGTCGTATATCTATTTTCAAGACTAAAAATAACATGGACACACTGAAAGGAAAGGATGTGCTAAGTTCTTTTAAATTTTCGGAAGAGGCAAAAGATGTTCTACAGGATTTATTTACACGATATCCACCTGATGATGGGGAGACAAGTGAACAAGTAGTTGGGAAACACAGTAAGAAAGTTGATAAATTACGAGGAAAGAAGGATGATATGTTCTCTAAACCTGCAATGAACAAGTCTGAAATTGCAAAAAGGGTGGAGTCACTTGCTTCAAGAATAGAAAATACCCCAAACCTGAGACAGGTTTTGTTCAGTTTTCTATTTTGGAGTTGACAAATATTCGATACAGAAGCAAAGAGGGCAATAAAAGAATTAGTAATGGCTTGTTGGTTATTTCAGATTACAGCACAAAGGTCTAAGCTTCCAATTGCTTCCTTCAAGGATGTCATTACATCAACTGTAGAATCTAATCAGGTGACCATTATATAGCATCAAACAGTATGACTTGACTATGCCTTTGTACTTTTGCTTCTCCAATCTCAATTAATATTCAAACTGAGAAAGTTTTTTGAGACGAGATAAAGGCTTATTTTCTTTCGTCAGGACTGTGCGCTTCTTACCTTCAAAAGAGAATAAATTGGCACTGCTTGTATCATATTTTGGTTTAATGCCTGCTACGGGTTTGGATGCTTGGTAGTTCTCATCTTGGGTGGATAATTTTATTCCATGTGCAGGTGGTCTTGATCTCTGGTGAAACTGGATGCGGGAAAACTACACAGGTTATAACTTCAAACATTTATTTAGTATTTTTTCTTAATATTTCTCAAAGTATATGTAGTATTTACTAGATATAACTTTTCCTCCCTATGATTCAGGTCCCCCAATATATTTTAGATCATATGTGGGGTAAAGGCGAGACATGTAAAATTGTCTGTACTCAGCCACGACGAATTTCTGCCACATCAGGTTTGCACCTTATGCCCGCTTCGAAGGATTCATTTCTTTCGTGCCTTGTGTGGAATGTGGTAATCAGTTCATAATTGTTCCGAGTATTGCTTGTCCAATGTGCAGTTTCTGAGAGAATCTCTGCTGAAAGAGGCGAAAGTGTTGGATATACTGTTGGTTACAAGGTACTACACTGTTTTTAATGTGGTTTTTTCTTTTTCAGTTTTGCTGGATCACTTTTTTCCTTTGACCAAGATATAAGTAAACTGAGTTTGACAACCGTCTTCTGTGAATGACGTGTGTACTCCTTTCCTATACCAAGATTTATTTTTATTCTTTTGGTATTGGGACCAAACATTTGACCCAGTATAAAAACTTTCTTATTCCTTTCTTTTACTTACTCAAAGAAAGATTTCAAGACATCTCTGCTCAATAGCAAGCCGAAAACAATAACTGAGAGCATGTTCAGACTTTCAAACTTGATATCCATATCAAGAACTTCTACAATAGTCAGATGATAAAGTGCAAAAAAGGACAAAACTTCAAAGTGAATCATATGGAATAATTTTTGATAAGGTAAGGTTTAAATCATATAGAATAAATTATGACAATTAGCAGTATTAAGTAGAGAAAACTGCTAATCCTACCCATGTTGTAAATGGATACCCTACCCAATCCATTTGAAATCCATTCAGAGGTTTTCGGCTTCATTAAAAAGGATTCTGTGATGGTGGAGTTCACTTTCTGAAATTCTAGAGGGTCAGATATAGCTGTATTTGCCCAGATAAGGTGAGTCTGAATCAATGCTTCAGTTTCTTACTTAGCTGTGGATTATTGCATGATTTTCAAAAAGAGTTCCTAAGCATAAGAGGTGAGCAACAGGGGAGGGATCTCAGCGTAGCTTTCTCATCAGTAGCAAAAAGTCTTAACCAAAGGATGATTTTTTCTCTGTGCGTGTTTAATGGCTTTCTAAATATGACTTATGTGGTGCTTAGTTTATAATGAGTAACTATAGTTTTCTGCATGTTCTAACACTTTTAATGCCATAATTGTCACTGCTCTTCCTTTCCATCCACCCCAATCCCTAATCCCCTATCGAAAAAGTCTTCTTCTTTAGTTTAAAAAATAATAATTTAGTTTTGAAAAAGACTTCTTCTTTGCCTCTTGATCATTCTTCGCTTGTAAATTTATGTATGTCCTTTAATTACTGAGTTGCGATGAATTCCAGATACGGCTGGAAAGCAGAGGTGGGAGGCAGTCATCAATTATGTTTTGTACCAATGGGGTTCTACTGAGGGTCCTGGTTTCCAACGGAAGTGCCAGCTTCAACAAGGAAGCTCCCAGGAAAATGGGCAAGGATGACATTTCTGATATAACCCACATCATTGTGGTACTTATCATTTCAATCTTTAATTAATGTTTACATATGCTCCGAAGCATTTCATACTTTAATTACTGCTCTGACATATGCTTTGACCTCTTCTTGTGAGCTGTTAATCCATTGCTTTTATGAAGTCACTCCATCATCCGCTACCTCTTTTCACTCTACTGTCTGTTGTTGCAATTAAGAACGAGGTGAACATTAAATTAACACAATTCTTCAAGATGTAGGAAAGGGCCTCTTTACTCATTGGTCATTTGGAGATCATGTCCTGGAAGTATTAGTTTTTGATGCTGATTGATGCAAAATCTTGATTCTGTTTCTATGTTACATAAGCTTTGTTGCTCTTTAAATTTATTGAGGGGTTTTGCTAATACATAGATGGTAGAACAGAATTCTATTCGATTTATGCAGTATAAGTATTCACGGTCAAAGTTACTGCTAGCTTTTGAGAAGGAACATGTGGAGCTTTCTCGTGTAGGGTGGTTATCGCTATGCTTAGTAGTTTTTTCTTTTTCATAAAAAGATCTAAATGCAACATTAAAAAAATGGACCTTTTATCATTATATTGGAATTCCGTCTTGAGTTGTAAATTTGAGCGTGCAGAATAATTCCTACCGAAGGCTTTTGCCTTTTCTTCCCTTTTAGAAATCTAGGGCTTAATCAGAATCGAAGTACTTCCTTAATCCCTGCACTTAACTGTCAATAGTTCAATACAATTACTATACTCGCGCCTGGGAAAGTTATCAAGGTGAAATATAAGTTCAGATGATGATAATAAATAACAATCGTTGAATGCTGAGGGATCCTCTAAAAAGATTTCATAGATCTCTGCTCTCGATTCATGGGTTTGCATTTTCATGCATCTTCATAGTGTTTTCTTTTAGAGTAATTTGACTCCTAATATTTGCTGTACATTTTCAAAGAATTTTGAGGAAAATCATAAGTTTCTAGATTCATTATTGATAGATGTATACATCAATGACATTAATGAATTCTTGTGTGTTTGATTTTCTAATGGAGCCTTTGATTTTCAGAGAAAGTCTAAATGGTCAAATATTGCAATTCTCTTTTTGCAATGTCATTATGAATTTTATCATTTCCTGAATATTACTCAAGATTACATGTAGAGAACCATAATCTAAGTGCAAGTTCTAGATTTGTGGTAGTAATATTTTTGTTTCTTCCCTATTTTTGTCTGTCTCTGATGTATTCCTTGTTAAGTTATGATGTTCACATTTCTCTTTCTTCTGTTTCCTTCTATCACAATTCTCCTGCAACGATATTTTTAATTGTTTATCATTTATTTACTTTTTAACTTGACTCTTTGATATAAGTTTGTATCATACAAGTCTGGCTTCAATCTGTGTGGTGTTTGTTTTGTTGCTTGCAAAGTTCATTTGTCATGTTATCCCGTGTTACTTCTGCTTGTAGAGATGCTTATGTTTTCTAATTTGACATACATTCTCAGCTGTGCTTCTTCTTTGTTTTCTACTGCCCTACTAACTTCAAATATCATAGGACGAAATTCATGAGAGGGATCGCTACTCCGATTTCATGCTTGCGATTCTCAGGTGCATTGATTTAATCTATTTTATTGTTACATGGATACGTGGATTATGAGTTTTTCTGTCATGAATGATCTTTCTGACAGGAGATGGAACCATAATGTGCTAATTTTGGGCTTGCCAACTGGCCAAGTCAATTAACCTCACTTCTGTAGCTTACTTATGCTAAGCTCTGTCTGGATTATAGAAATTTAGATTGTCATTATCATTCAAGAAAACATAAATAGATGTTACTACTTTATTTCTTTTAATTTAAACCACTGTGAAACACCAAAATGTTCAAGTTGATCTTTCTTTACTTTCAGGGACTTGCTTCCTTCATATCCTAATTTGCGTTTGGTAAGACTATTCGTTTTGCTTTTGTATTGTAATAAAACAGTGCCACTTGTTTCAATTTCAGTAATGTGCATGTGGTTTTATGATATAATAAACTGAGTTAACCTCCAAACAGGTTCTGATGAGTGCTACACTTGATGCTGAACGTTTTTCAAAATACTTTGGTGGCTGCCCAGTTATCCGAGTCCCTGGATTTACTTATCCTGTAAAACTTTTCCCCTAGTTCCTATATGCAGATTTATCTCTTTGTTGGTTTATGATGTGAGTTTTTGAAGTATTTACCCCTCTACACCTATGTCAGGTAAAAACTTTCTATCTTGAGGATGTGCTTTCTATTGTAAAGTCAACTGAAAATAATCACCTTGACTCCACCTCAACCAGTGTCACGTCTGAGGAATCGATATTAACTGAGGAGTACAAAGTTGCCTTAGATGAAGCAATTAATGTGACCTTTTCAGATGATGATCTTGATGCCCTTTTAAATCTAATATCTTCTGATGGGGGACCAAAAGTCTTCAATTATCAGCATTCTTTGAGTGGAGTGACACCATTGATGGTGTTTGCTGGAAAAGGCTGCGTTGGTGACATCTGCATGCTCCTCTCTTTCGGTGCTGACTGCCATTTACGTGCTAATGATGGGAAAACTGCTCTAGATTGGGCTGAGCGGGAGAATCAGACCGAAGCTGCTGAAATAATTAAGAAACACATGGAGAAATCATCTTCCAGCTGTGAGGAGCAGCAACATTTACTTGACAAATACCTATCAACAGTTGACCCTGAACTGATTGATGATGTCCTTATTGAGCAACTATTAAGAAAAATATGCATAGACTCGGAGGTGGACGGGGCCATCCTTGTTTTCCTACCTGGTTGGGAGGACATTAACAGAACACGAGAGAGATTAAAAGCAAGCCATTATTTCAATGATCCGTCTAAGTTTTCAGTAATCGCTCTCCATTCTATGGTTCCATCTGTGGAGCAAAAGAGGGTTTTTAGACGCCCTCCTCCAGGCTGCCGCAAAATCGTTCTTTCAACTAATATTGCTGAAACTGCCATTACCATTGATGATGTTGTTCATGTAATAGACAGTGGGCGAATGAAAGAAAAAAGTTATGACCCTTATAATAATGTATCAACTCTTCAATCGTCATGGGTTTCAAAAGCAAGTGCAAAGCAAAGAGAAGGGCGTGCTGGGCGGTGCCAACCAGGAATTTGTTATCATCTTTATTCAAAACTTCGAGCAGCTTCATTGCCTGATTTCCAGGTTCCTGAGATTAAGAGGATTCCTATAGAGGAACTATGTTTGCAGGTGCTTCATTATTCTTCCTTGTCATTTAGGAATATGATTTTTTATACTGTAAATACTTAGCATGATGATTAGGTGAAATATATTCAGCTATTTATTGGTAGTTGAAAACATTAGCTAGGGATGAAGGAGGTGAAGAAACTTGTAATAATGAAAATAAAAAAAAATTCAGTAGGCTTTTGAAAACTATCACAGTTTTGTTAAACAAATCTACTGACAGTGACTGTAAACTATTAAAAATAGAGCTTGCTGTAAAACAGTTTAAATACCTTTTCTTTGGCAGGTCAAGCTTCTTAACCCTGATTGTAAGATAGAAGAATTCCTGCAGAAGACACTTGACCCTCCGGTTTACGAGACCATACGTAATGCAATCATTGTTCTTCAAGATATTGGGGCGTTATCAATTGATGAGAAACTTACAGAGCTTGGAGAAAGGCTGGGATCTTTACCAGTTCATCCACTTACAAGCAAGATGCTTTTGATTGCCATATTATTGAACTGCCTTGACCCAGCATTGACTTTGGCTTGCGCTTCTGACTATAGAGATCCATTTACCCTACCCATGTTGCCAAATGAGAAGAAGAGAGCTGATGCTGCAAAAGCTGAGTTAGCGTCATGGTATGGTGGAAGAAGTGATCAATTAGCAGTTGTGGCTGCGTTTGAGGGCTGGAAAAGTGCGAAAGAAAATGGTCAAGAATCGAGGTTTTGTTCTATGTACTTTGTATCTTCAAGCACTATGCACATGCTATCAGGAATGCGTAAACAACTGCAATCTGAACTATTGAGGAATGGGTTTATTCCAGGAGATGGATCTTCGTGTAGCCTTAACGCGCAGGATCCAGGCATATTACATGCTGTTCTTGTTACTGGTTTGTACCCTATGGTTGGAAGACTGCTCCCGCCTCTGAAAGGTGGTAAGAGAGCCGTCATAGAGACTGCAGGTGGTGATAAAGTTCGATTACACCCTCATTCTACTAACTTTAAGCTTTCATTCAAAAAATTCTTTGATAGACCATTAATTGTATATGATGAGATAACTCGTGGTGATGGAGGTCTGCATATAAGGAATTGTAGTGTCATTGGGCCACTCCCGCTTTTGTTGCTGGCAACAGAGATTGTAGTGGCTCCTGGAAATGAAGATGATGATGATGAAAGTGATTATGAAGACGCTGATGAGGATGATGGTGAGGAAGATAATACTAAAGCGGATCTGTCAGATGCCCAGCAAGGAGATAAAATTATGTCTTCTCCTGATAATACAGTTAAGGTCATTATTGATAGGTGGATTCCTTTCGAGTCAACAGCTCTTGATGTTGCTCAAATTTACTGCCTGCGAGAGAGATTAGCTAAAGCCATTTTATTTAAGGTATATTCTTCTATTCTGCATTGTTTTAAAGAGAACCTTCTCTCCCTCCTCTCCACCCCAAGCAAAAGAAGAAAAGAAACAAAAACAACTGTAATTAGGGATTTTTTCAATTTTGACCCGTCGGCCAAAATAATTTCCCCGGCTAGCCAAAATATATAAAACCTATACAATGACTATATATTATGACTATATATATTATATGTATATTTATACTTAATATAGAAAACATATGCATTTAGCTAGGTATCATGTGCTGTTGTGATGCCAAGATAGTATTGGAGTATGTGGTTTTTGGTTGGTCTAATGTGTAAGTGAATGTCATACAGGTCACACGTCCTGGAAAAGTTCTTCCTGAGGTTCTTGCAGCCTCTATATATGCAATGGCTTGCATCTTGTCTTACAACGGGATGTCAGGAATCTCATTGCCGCTTGAGCCTGTGGACTCGCTTACTACAATGGTTAGTGCTACTGAGATTGGTCAGTCTGATCCTGGGAGGAATAACGGAATGGATATGAATCCCAACAATTCTCCCGGGTACAACGGCCGGCATCAGCACCCCTATATGCATCATCATGGAGGTGGCATTCACGTGTCAAAGGTAAGACAAACTGAATAATTCATCAAATGTTCAAAACACTTGTTATATTGGGTTGAATTTGTTCAGCTCTGTATCTCAAAGAGTCACTACCGGTACAGGGATCGTTTGTGTATGGAGGAGCTGGGAAAAGAGGTCATTCTAAACGGCAGCGTGGAAATTGATGACAAAGCAGGTTTAGATAGATTTTTTTCACACACTAGCATAGGGAGTTTTCGCAGAAGCGACAGCAAGAGTCTTCCTTTTTTATTTTGGGCAGATACCCCAAGAAGGTAAACATATAGGTGTTGTATGCTGTAGGGAATTAAAATGGGGATTGCTACATCAAAGAGAAGATGGATGAATGCTGTATTTCTGTTGTATGTTACAAAACTGAATGTCTCGAGGCTCTCTTGACTATAGTCCCGAGCATTTGACTTGTTTACAATAGAACAAAGAAATGCATGTTTAAAGAAAAAGCTGTCGAAATAGGTCCTTCATATCTCCTATGTTATTTAAAATTTTAGAATAGATTCTGCCATGTATAACACCTCACCAACTTTCAAGTCATTAGTATTTGTGATATATTCTTAAAAGGGGTTTTACTGTGGTCTAGTATGATTAGTCCATTCATTGCCTTTGCTTGTACATCATTTAGACCACAAACATTTTTTCTCAAAGATGGTTACAATTGGGAAGAAAGACTCGGAAACCGAGAATAAGTGCTCGGAAATCGAGGCACGAGAAGAGAGGTTTGGGAGAGGAAATAATTGATATAGACTTCTGATATCATTAAAAGAATGGATCTTGGGCCTAATTCAACAAAATGTAAAGGATCGTGTGTATCATGGTCCGATTTGGATTCAACATAATGTAATTCATGTATACTTGTACTAGGAAAATGTATTAGAATTAGAATAGGAAAATGTAGAATTATTTTCCTATATTGTCCATATTTAGGAATTGTATATTTGTATATATACCTCATTATCAATGAAAATAATCAAGATATTATTTCTTTCATGGTAGTAGAAGTCTAGGTCTTCTACCGATTTCTCCTCTCTTCCGCTGCCTCGGTTTTCGTGTTCCTTCTCAGAATTAGTGCACCTTACCTCATCTTTCCCCAATTTTTCTTCTAAATCCCTCTTTCACCTATTGTTCTTTCGTTATGTCTACGTGAAAGAACATATTTCATCCTGCTCTTACTGTTTCCAATATCAAGAACCACATCTCTATTGTTCTTGAGATGGAAAACATTCTATATACGACGTGGGCAGAATTGTTCAAAATTCACACAATTTCACATCAAGTACTCCATCACATAATTTCTCCCGCTGTCCCTACACCCGCGGAGGATCCTCAGTTGTGGATCACTTTTGATAGTACCGTCCTTTAGTGGATTTACTCCACTATTTCTACCGACCTTTTACAGACGATCATTGAACTAGACACTACGACTATGGCTACCTGGAATAGATTGTGTGATATATTTCAGATAACCAACATTCTCGAGTTGTCACTCTTGAGCAAAAAATTTCACAAGTCGGCATGGAAAATTTCTCAAATGTTTCAGCTTACTGTAAATGGCTCAAGAAATTAGCGTACCAACTCCGTAACGTGGAGCGTCTGTTATCAATAATCGTCTTGTTCTCCAAATGGTTGCAGGCTTATCTGAGGCCTATAATGGCGTTGGGACTCTACTCCAACAAAGTAATCCGCTTCTCCCTTTTTATCAAGCCCGTTCGATACTCACGTTAGAAGAAGTTGTCTTGGCAAAAAAGGCGGTTACCGGCGTAAGTTCCGTGGTGATGATGACTTTATCCGATAACTCACACAGTTTTGTTGACAAATCAGGCCAAAACCACCACAAATGTGGAGGCAAGAAGGTCAAAATCGTAAAAATAATGGCAAAAATTGCGGCGGCAATAACGGCGGAGGACGGAACAGTAGCAACGCCGGTAGTAAGCCTCAGGGTACTGGGCCCTAGCCCGCTTGGTCTCAGCCCTAGGCCCTTGGCAGTGGGCCTGGACCAGCCACTAGTGGCCTAGTCCAGCCTACTGCCCGCCCAATTATTTTCCAGGCAATTGGGCCCCGGTCCAGCCCAGTCACAGTCCTAATTTTTCTGGTCCTTCAGGCAACACCCAGCAGGGCGGTCTGCTTGGGCCTCGGCCCACGCAGGCTTTCATTGCTGCGGGCCCGGCTCCATTGAGACCGTCATGCATACACTCGGATTAAATCTTCTGGATCGGGGCCGAGGCCCAAGCAGACCGCGAGGGTTTGACAATGTAATTTTGGGGCTTTTCGACTTAAACCATTAACCACGCGCGGTTTAAGAGGTCTACAACGTTCTTCTTCCGGAATTTGTTTAAACTTCTTTCCGAGCTTCTTGGGGCTTCTTTGACTAATCTCTTATGACCAGATATACATTTTTGTCCTCAATAACCGCCTATTTTCTTTGAATTCGCCTTATTCCTTTCTGAATCGCTTAAAACCTGAAAACACAAAACAACACGCATAATACTGCACAAAACAACTGAAAGACAAACAAAAGACTCCCTAAAACACGCTCTAAAACAATACTAAAATCTACCTAACAAACACCCCCAAACTTAAACTTTACTCGTCCTCGAATAAAGAACTCTAGACACCCTATAAAAAGAAAAACACACAAACTCTAAAAATGAATCAAGTCAACCACAATAGATTATGCCTTGAAGATCATCAACAACATGCAATATAATCTTCAATAACATTCTAGCCACTAATTTGCTATCTAAAATTTCAAGTCAGATATTCCTCAAATTTGCTTAAAGTTATTAATGCATATGACCACTCAACCATGATTATTGACTTAAACAAGTATTTAATATTAGTTTATGCATAATGAATTCTCACTAACAGTCCATCAGGCCAAAATTCTATAGGCTTGCTAACTTGCTAATCTCCACAAATTTACACAAACATGCTCAAGAATCAATAGGACTTTTATAGGTTATGACGATAGGCTTAGGCACGGGTAGATGAAATGTGACATTTAGGCTCACAATTACCATAAGCACAGAGACTGATCAAACCAACTTTTGATATGAATTTACAAACCGATAATCAATCCCCAATTTTTTTTCTTTCCCTTCTAGATTGAGAGAACTTACATTTATGTAATTTTTGTGTGAAGCTACACACCCCCAAATTTGTTTTTCAAAGTATATACAACGGAGTGTAGTGTTGACACCCAATTTTGTCCCATCTTTTATGATTTTATTCGTAATTTTAAATATTTTTGACACTTTTAAAACAATTTTTTAAATATAGGCATATATGTGTATATATCTTATTATTATCATTATTCACATTTTTACTATCATTTGCATCTTTATCATAATCATAGTTTTATCCATAATATTCTATGTTATTTTATTTTTCGCAAGAATTGCATCGCATTTCCATTTTTTTATTAAGCATTAAGCATTTCACAAATATTATATTATTTTATTATCACATTGTTATGTTATTTTAAATAATTCACATCTTTTACAAAAATATATATATATATATATATATATATATATATATATATATATATATATTAAACCCCTTTTATATTTTATCCATAACCCATTTTCATTTTTCCAACCCAATACAATTTCTACCCAACCTAAACCGAAACCCATTTTTTCGTCCAAGCCCAATCCCCAAATTAAATTCCCACCAGCCCAATACTCACTAACCCATTCGGCCCAACTCCCAAAACCCCTTCTCTCATTTTAACCCAACCAAACCGAAGCCCAACTCCCCTTTTCTTATTGGCCCAACGCCCAAAGCCAAACTCCCCAATTAAATACCCATTTCCCTTAAACCAATTCCCATTCCCTTATAACCCCAACCCAACAATTCGGTGGCCCAACACCGGCGAACCGGCCAGCCCAATAACCCAAACCCTTTTATTTCCCCAAACCAAACATAACCCCAAAAATAAAAAAATAAAACCCTAACCCCTAACCCTTCAAATCGCCGCACACCCCGCACCCCCCATCCGACCGGTCACCTCGCCCACTGCCACCACCCACTCTCTGCCACCAACCCTGACACCACCACACCCCTCCCGTCACTTCGCCCACGCCCATACCCCTAAAATCCGCTTCCAAAATTCAGAAATCTTTACCTTTAATTCGAATTTCAAACTCGTTCTTGGGGGGAAAATCCACCTATAAATACCCCATGTTGTTCTTCATTTTGAGAGGAGATTTTTCGGGGGATAAAAACAGATTTTCGAAGGATTTTTCGGAAGACTATTCCATATATACATAAAATATTTGTTGTGTTTTAGATTTTAAATCATTTGCTGTCTTTGTTGTTCAAGATACAAGTCCGAAATAGGTCCAAGATTCGAAAGAAAGGAGGTGAGTTTTGTTCTTGAACTTGAGTCCGAAAATCTGTTTGCATTTTTTGTTGTTCTTCACTGATTTCGGGTTGGGTCGGGTCGGCCCGGGTCGACCCGGTTTGGGTATTATTTTCAGAATTCTTGCATGCTCATATTCCCGTATGTTGGTTATCCGAATTTGGTGAATATTTGATTTCGGGTTGAATTTTCGATTCGGGTCTGGGTCGACCTTGGTTTGGGTAACATTTCAAAACACTTGCATTTTTTATTCCGTATGCCGGTTATCCGGAATTTGATGGAATTATTCGATTTCGGATCTTTTACCCGATTCGGTCGAATATCGATCGGACCGGTCGGGTCGACTTGCTTGAATTTCTAAATTTGTTTGCATTGTTGCTGTTGTTGTTATTGGTTATCTGAAATTGATGGAATTATTTGATGTCGGGTTGAATCTCCAATTCGGGTCGGGTCGACCCGGTTTGAATTTCCAATTTTTTTTGCATTGTTCTTGTTGTTGTTATTGGTTATCCGAAATTGATGGAATTATTCGATGTCGGGTTGAATCTCCAATTAGGGTCGGGTCACTGATCCGGGTCGGGTCGACCCCGGTTTGGATTTTTCAAATCTCTTGCATTTCATGTCTTGTATACTTGGTCATCCGAAAAAATAAAAATATAAAAAAATCTGTTTCGGGTTGGCATCCGATTCGGGTCGTCAACATCGGCCGGGTCGTTGACCTTTTGGCATATTTCCGATTATGACATTTTTTTCATATCTCGTTGTCGTGGTTATCTAAAAAATCGAATTTCGATTTCATTCGGGTCATTGTTCGCATCAAATCATTTTGTGATCCGGGTTGGATTTTTCCATAATTACTTCTTAATCTGTTCGGTTGCCCAACATTTCGAGAATTTGGGTCGGATACTTTAATTGCTCACCGCTCGTTTCTTTTCTATGTCTTATTGTTTTATTAATATTGCATTAAGGCCGATGAAATTAACTTCGAAGCCGCGCTTTTCTTTCGTTTTGTTTCCCCGTTTTTTAGCATCGTTTTAATTATCCGGGCGACGGATATCTCACCTTTTTTCTTGTTTTTACTGTTTTGAATAAATATCGCGTCTTTTCGGGTCGCTTTCTATTTTAGTTCACCGCTCGGTTCCAAATTACCGTTCTCTTGTTTTATCGTTTTAAATTAAACACCGCACCTTTCGACATTGCTTTCCGTTTCGGTCCACCGTTTCAAAGCATTCAAATATCCGTTTTATCTTGTTTTACTATTTTAAACTAAGCATCGTGTCTTTTCGGAAATTGCCTCTCTTATTGCTTACCGCCATCACGCTTACCGCTATCGCTATCGCTACCGCATCGCTATCGCATCTGCGCATCGCATCGCTATCGCATCGCTATCGCTATCGCATCGCTATCGCTATCAAGTATCGCTATCTATCGCTTATCATTGCCGTTTCTGTTACTATTTCATTTTAATTTTTTTGATTTGAACACGATACTACACCGGCCGATGAAAAATATCCGTCGATTTTGAGGCCTCCACGATTGCAAAGACGGAAATATAACTTCGGGCAATGATGAAGACTTAAACCTTTTATTTCATCCGAGATCAACATGTTTAGTAGGCGAGGTGAATTATATATTCGCATTTGCCACGATGTGATTATAGTGATCTTTTCTATTTCATCCGAGAGACCAACACGTTTAGTAGGCGAGGCAATCAAAATAAACCACATTAGTCATATGTTTGCAGCCACGACGTGATTGGAATGTTCTTTTCAAAATTTAAGTTCGAGCTCCTCCGTGATCAAAACATTCATTGTTTTGAATACGGATATGAAGTTATTTGTATTTAAACTGTTTCTAACCGTTTGTTCTTGATGACTTGCGTGGATTAAAGTAAATAAAGGCGATTATTCCTCGGTGTTTATTTATTTTATTTCTTTCTTTAATTCAGCTTTTATCCCGCTTTGTATTGTAATATTATTTATCGCACTTATGTAACTATTGAAATGCTTAGAATAGGCAAACTTAGGATTAATTCATAGGGCAGTTTAAGATTTGAAACCCGTCGCTAGCTTATTTATTTGTAGGCTCGGTTAAATTCAAACTTAGAAATCCTTCGCTAGTTTATTTATTTTAGGCTCGTCACGCGTATTCAAGATTTTCAAAACAACTTTTGTCATCTTTTATTTGCTTTATTAAATCATACCGAATAAGTTTATCTTTTGTCAATTTACAATTCATTGATTCCCCAAATTTTACTTCTTTGGCATTATAAATAATTTGTTTTACTATTAATTGTCAAATACATATTTTTTCAACTCTACATGTATTTCTCTTTAAATACCATACAAATGCATATTTAAAAAATCTCTACATGTATCTTTCTTTTTAAAATGCATCATTTACTAATTATTTGCAAACATCTTTAAATCTGTTATACTTGTAAAAACATATATTTTTCTAGTAATAATTAACCTGAGTTTGACCGGATAACCGCAAGTTAGCGGTCTTAAAGGATGCCTAACCCCTTCCCTTTAGGATAATAAAGAACCCTTACCTAGAATCTCAAATAGTTTCGCAGACTTTAAAATTGGAGTTACATTGCAGCATTTAGTTAAATATTTAGGTGTCCTAATTCACCGTAAAAAATAATTAGGTGGCGACTCCTCAATTCTTTACCCAGGAATCACCGGAATAAGTCCGTGCTCCGCTTTGACCTGCTCGCGGGTCGAAAATCGGGCGCGACATGTAGTTCATTTCATTTTTTTGTTTACTTCTCAATATTTTTGTTTTTTTTCTCTTGATGACTCCAAATACCTATTACCAATCACAAATAAAATCGCTCCCAATCATATATTCTTATGCTTATGGTAAAATTCAAGGGAAGAATTTTTTTTGTAAAGGGTTTCAAATATGCTTTATCACGGGCATTGGTCAACAACGAAATTAGTTTTATGCTCAACGGGGTAACTAGGGATTACTGTAATCAAGGGTGTCTTGAAAGGATCAATCGTTCCAAAAAAATAGCCTAAATAATTTTCCTAAGCATGCATTATCTATGGTTTCGTCTCAAATAGCAAGCAGCAAGTTCTAGAACTTTCCACCATCTTTCCTCGAACCAAAATTCAATCATGCATAAACCATTATTGAAGTACAAGAAATTCACCAATCATGATCAAGTTTTCGTACTTATTAATAATTAAAAGAAACTCAAGACCTATCCAACTTAAGCACACAGATTTATGCATTTCATGGCTATCAATTTCATTCAATTCTATCACATGTGTTCACTCAATCTCATGGGCTATTATTATTAGCTTGATTCATTGAGACAAGACACTCAAACACTGACACTAATAACAAACAAAAAACTTAACAATTAAACAAAACAGTAAGACTCCCCCCCAAACCTATTCAACACATTGTCTCCAATGTGATAAGTAAAGCAAGAGTAAGAAGACTTATCAAAACTGCAGCTAAGCGATTTAGAATGGTGGCGGCGACTGTGGTGGATGATAATCAAAGTAGGGCTCATTCGCGGCGCTTTTTCACCGCAGAGTTGGCTCATAATTCACCTAACATAAGGAAAAAAAACACAAACCAAGAAACAACAAGATACTGAGATTGTTCGAAAACAACACAAAATAAAAATAAACTATTAAAATGTTGGGTTGCCTCCCAATAGCGCTGTCGTTTAACGTCATTTTTTCGGACGTAGATTCCCTCTTCATTACAGAATCTCTTTTCTCATCACCTCATTCATAGTTGGGTTCAACCTCATTTGCGCCTCAATTGAAGACCTACTCTGATCGTCCTCGCATTTTGTTAATGCTACTTTAAGCGCATCAGTACTCTTGAAGCTTTCCTCAGCAACTGCTTTGTCAATTACATCAATGGAAAAACAGTCGTCACTTGCTCTTGGATAAGTTGTTGCCCTGAATACATTGAAAGTCACTTCTTCTCCCTGAACTCGGAGTTTTAGTTCGCACTTCTGAACATCTATAAGTGCTTGCCCTATAGCTAAGAATGGTCTCCCCAGGATGATGGACACATTTTCATATTCTTCCATATCCAGAATAATGAAGTCAGTAGGAAAGATGAACTTATCCAATTTTACTAGCACATCTTCAATGATACCTCGTGGATGCTTGATCGAACGATATGCTAACTGCAAGGTAACTGTTGTAGGCCTGGCTTCACCCAAACCAAGTCTACGAAACACAAATAAGGGCATCAAGTTGATACTTGCCCCCAAATCACACAGAGCATGCTGACACTTAAAATTCCCGATAGTGCAGGGAATAATGAAGCTCTATGGATCTCTCAACTTCTGGGGAAACTTCTTTTGTAAAATGGCATTGCACTCTTTAGTTAAAGCCACAGTCTCCTAATCTTCCATCTTTCTCTTTTTAGAGAGAACTTCCTTCATGAATTTCACACAACTGGGCATTTTTTCTAGGGCCTCAGCAAAGAGAATATTGATGTGCAATTTCTTGAACACCTCTAAAAACTTGGAAAATTGTTTATCAAGAGAATTTTTCCAAAGTCTTTGGGGGAATGAAATTCTGATTTGAGGGTCAACCATACCCGCGGGTGGTGCCTTCTCTATACTAGGGTGGTCTTCGGTAATCCCCTCTTTCTCTAAACCTGATATCTCTCCTAAGTCATTATTCTTTTCAACAGGTGGTTGGGTTACAAATTGCTCTATTTGCTTACCACTTCTCAAGGTGATGGCCTGACACTGCTCCTTTGGGTTCACAACGATATTTCTAGGCGGATTCCCTTGAGGTCTGTTATTCAACATGTTTGCTAACTGCCCCACTTGCGTCTCCAAATTCCGAATAGAAGATCTTGTCTCTGTCATGAACTGTGTTTGAGAATTGGTGAGGGTCAACAAAGCTGCTCGCAATTCATTAGGATTTTCTTGTGTGACTTGTGGCCTAGGCTGCTGAGAAAATGAAGCTTGATGCATTGACTATTGTGGACTATTCTGCTGATACTGCCCTTGGAACTGTGGCTGCTGGTTCTAATATCACCCTTGAAACTGTGACTGTTGGCCTTGGTCGTTTCTCCATGAATAGTTAGGGTGATTCCTCCACCCAGAATTATAAGTGTTGGAGAATGAATTATTGTAGGGCCTCTGAAAATTTCCAACTGCTTGAACCTAAGCTTGGTCCATAGGAACATTGTTTGGATCCATTATTGTGCACCAATCAAAAGTATGTGGACCCTCGCAAATTTCATAAACCACTTGCATATGAACAACATTTACAGACACATTATTTTGTTGCAATTGCTTTGTCAAGGAAGCAACTTGAGTAGTTAACGCAGTGATGTCATCTAACTCATGAACCCCTGTTGCTTTTTTGTACTACTCGTTGATCTCTCATCAGACCATTGATGGTTGTTTGTGGCCATATTTTCTAACATTTCATACGCCTCATTAGTACTTTTACTCATAAATGCCCCTCCAACCGCAACATCAATTATGGTACGAGTAGTACCACACAACCCATTGTAGAAATTGTGGACTAACGTCCACTGTTCAATTCCATGGTGAGGACATCTCCTTTGCAATTCCTTAAACCTCTCCCAAGCATCATACAAAGACTCTCCATCAAGCTGATAAAAAATGTTTATTTCTCCCCTTAACTTCGCAGCCTTTGATAGAGGAAAGAACTTGGCAAGAAATTTCTGAGCCAAATCTTGCCAAGTAGTAATAGAATTTGCCTGAAGAGAGTTCAACCAGCTTTTGGCTCGGTCCCTTAGTGAGAATGGAAAGAGCCTCAACCTAATGACATCATTTGTAACACCATTACAATTAAATGTAGCACAAAACTCCAAAAAGTTCGCCAAATGCATGTGTGGATCTTCTGAAGGCAATCCACCAAACTGAACTATGCTCTGGACCATATGCAGGATTGCTGGCTTAATCTCAAAATTATTTGCCTTCACAGCTGGTGGCCTTAAGCATGTCTGTACTCCTGTAACAGCTAGCAATATGTAGTCCCGTAGGCTTCTCACATCGGGGTTCTGAGCTTGTGCCTGCACAAATTCAGGCACCCCTCCATTCAACCCATCATTATTATGTTGGTTTGCCATAACAGTTGAATCAACAATACTTCTGTTCTTTCGATTCTGCTTACACGTTTTCTCAATCTCCGGATTCAGAAGAACAAGGCTGTCTGCTCCTCTCCTGCTTCGCATATACCAAAACCACCTGAAAAATGATCAAAAGATGCTGCATGCAGATTAAGTTAAAAAATGTGTTCTAGGAACAAACAAATTAGAAATAAGATTAATTATTTTGATATTGATAATACTTCAGTCTCCGGCAACGGCGCCAAAAATTTGTTGCGGTATTTTCTAGATGCTATGCAAGTGTACGTATTGCAATTTGTAATAATTTCGGTAAGATCGAGTATCATCCACAGAGACTGATTTATCAAGTACCAATTAACTAATCTTTGGTTTCTATTGGCTAACGAATATAGGTGATGATTTCTAAACTACAGAATTAACAATCTAAAATAAATTGCACAAATAAGGTAGTAATGAAAATACACGAGGGTTAAATTAGTAATGGAGGAATTATGGTTTCCAATCTCCTCAACTTTCCGCTCTATTATTCATTAATGCAAGACTAACGATTCTTCTTCTTATTAAGATAGCAGGTTAACTGAGATATTCTATATTCCGGTTAGGACATATAAAAACTCAACCTAAGTGAGAACTTTCTATATTTCTATGATAAGTTCAACCACATAGGATGATTAAGATCAATAACCAAAACAACTACACAGGCAATCGTGATACTCTCGTTCAAGATTAAACCTAGTCTAATAAACTATAGCATATTCAAATCTCCCTTTTCAGATCTTGATTTGAAATCATATAGGTAATGAAAACTAATGGCCAATTAATTATCATTCAATAAATGCAAGTTACCCGGTCTGGTTCAAATCAGCCGTTCATTCAACACTGCTACAACCAGAGCACGCATTCGTCGACCCCCCAGCAAGTAATAATGGAAAAAGGATGTTTCCTTGCCTGCATTAAGATTTCAAACTCAAACTTGTCGTAAAAAAAAGGCAATCAATCAGAATCAAGAAAAAAATAGGGAAATAGTGAATCAAGATCTAGATAGATCCCTATCTTTATCTCTATCCACAGAGATACCTATCTATATGGAGAGAGATCTATCTATGAATCGGCCTAGACTATCCGTTGGGAAGAAGGGAGGTGACTGGGCCCTATCACAAAATGAGCAAGTTAGCGACTTGTCAAAGCTTAGTGGCAGGTTTTGTCTCAAAAAGAATGTTTTTCAGCGGGAGTCTCATCTGGGTGGCTGGTTCAGTCGCTTTCGAGATCTCAGATTGACGGGTAGTGAGATAGCATACTCTAAGAAAACTAATTAACTTAATATCCAACATGAACTGAATTAAAGTAAAGAAAAGAAAAAGAACTTGAACAATAGATGTCTCTAATGGCTCCTTGTTCTCTTGTTTCTTGCCTCCAAAGCGTACTCTTCTTCAAAATTCGCCTCCCCCAGCATATAAAATGAAAAAACCCGAATGGTCATTTCTGCCCTTGTTAAATTTAGGTTTTTTGCTGCCTGGACGTCATCGGCGCCGCGACTCAGCTATTTGAGCGCCACGACGCTAATTCGCTTCTCAACTTTCTGCCAGTGGGGCGCCGCATCTCTATCATTGTAGACCTCGAGGGGTTGACAATGTAATTTTGGGGCTTTTCGACTTAAACCATTAACCACACGCGGTTTAAGGGGTCTACAACGTTCTTCGTCCGAAATTTATTTAAACTGCTTTCCGAGCTTTCTGGGGCTTCTTTGACTAATCTGTTATGACCAGATATACATTTTTGTCCTCAATAACCGCCTATTTCCTTTGAATTCACCTTATTCCTTTCTGAATCGCTTAAAACATGAAAACACAAATAATACTGCACAAAACAACTAAAAGACAAACAAAAGACTCCCTAAAACACACTTTAAAACAATACTAAAATCTACCTAACAACATGGACACCGGCGTAACTTCTCACATGACATCCGACCAAGGTACTCTCTCGTCTTATTTCAATTTGAGCAAAAATCGTGGCATTATTGTTGGTAATGGCAATACAATTCCAATTCGTGGTTACGATAATACAACTTTGTCTCCCCCACATCCGCCTCTTGTCTTGAAAAGTACCCTTCATGCCCCTAACTTAATTAAAAATTTGGTGTCTGTCCGAAAATTCACCACTGATAATTGAGTTTCTGTTAATTTTGATCCTTCTGGATTTTTTGTGAGGAATTTCAAAACGGGGATACATCTCATGAGATGCAATAGTAGGGGAGATCTTTATCCAATCACGCCCGCCTCCAGTTTCTCGAGTCAAGCCATCGACATTTGCGGCTCTAGCTCCTTCCATATGACATGCACGTTTAGGGCACCCTAGATCGTCTATTGTTTCTTCCCTGCATAAAAATAATTTTATTTCTTGTAAGGGTACGCGTATTACTCCAATTTCTCATTCCTGCCCGTTAGTAAAACATGTTAGATTACCATTTGTAGCCTCTACTTCTCGTACTTTGATACATTTTGACATTATATAACGATTTATGGACTTCTCCCGTTCTAAGTTCTGTGGGCCATCGTTATTATGTTCTATTTTTGGATGATTATTCAAATTTTTATGGACCTTTCCGTTAGCGAAGAAATCTCATGTTTTTTCCACATTTTTAAAATTTAGAGCATTCATCCGCACCCAATTCGAACGGAAAATAAAAAATATTCAATGTGATAATGGCAAAGAATATGATAATTGGTTGTTTCGGGAATTTTGTGATGCTAATGACATAGTTTTTCATTTCTCTTGTCCTCATACGTCCTCACAAAATGAAAAAGCCGTACTAAAAATTCGTACCATTAATAATATTGTCCGAACTTTATTGGTCCATGCTTCCGTACCCCATTTCTTTTGGCATCATGCTCTACAAATGACTACTTATCTCCTTAAAATACTTCCTACCAAAGGATTGGCATATGCATCTCCTCTTAAAATCCTCTATAATAAGAATCCTTTGTATTCACATCTTAGGGTCTTTGGGTGTCTATGCTATTCACTATTTCTGTCAACTACGATTAACAAACTTCAAACCCATTCTACCGTTGTGTGTTTTTGGGTTATCCATCTAATCATCGTGGTTACAAATGTTTTGATTTATCGTGTAATAAAATCATAATTAGTTGCCATGTTATTTTTGATGAAACCTAATTTCTGTTTGGTAAAGTGAGTAGTCCCGTGCCTAGTTCGTATAATTTTTTAGATGACGAAGTCTCACCGTACATTATGCACCACTTAATGGGCCGATCCAGTAACCACGAAATGCCAGCAGACCCACTGCCTGCTGGCCCGCCACAACCCACTACTTTTGCTCGATTTCTGTTGTTGGGCCGATCGACCAACCCATTGCCGAGACTGCTTATGCTCCAGTTTCTGCTCCAGTCCCACCTTCGGTTTCCAGTTTTGGGACAGAAGGCCCACTGCCTGCTGGTCAGTCCATCACCTATTCGGCCTTTCCCCAAAATCCACCCAATTTCCCCCGACACACAGTCCTGTTACTCGTAGTCAACGGGGTATTTTTAAACCAAAAAGATATTTTAATCTTAATTCTAATGTTATTAAATCCCCACTACCCCGTAACCAGTGTCTACATTAAATGACCAAAATTGGAAATTGGCTATGAATGACGAATATAATGTTCTTATTGAGAATAAGACGTGGGAGTTGGTACCCCGTCCTTCTGGTGTTAATATTATTCGCTTCATGTGGATTTTTACTCATAAAGATAATTTTGATGGTTATTTGTTGAGACATAAGGCTTGACTTGTAGGTGATGGTAAAACTCAACAGGTTGGCGTGGATTGTGGTGAGACATTTAGTCCGGTGGTAAAACCGGCTACCATTCACACTGTTCTCAGTTTGGCTCTTTCGAAAGTATGGCACATTCATCAGCTAGATATGAAGAATGCTTTCTTACATGGTGATCTTAAGGCGACAATTTACATGCATCAGCCCTTGGGTTTTCGAGACCCCACATAGCCTAATTATGTCTGTTTATTGAAGAAATCCTTGTATGGGCTTAAGCAGGCCCCACGGGCCTAGCATAAGCCATTTGCAGACTATTTATCTACTATTGGGTTTTCTCACAGCCGGTCTGATAATTCTCTGTTCATCGATCATCGTGGTACTTTCTTGACATATATTCTATTGTATGTGGATGATATTATCTTGACAACTTCTTCTGATGATTTCCAGCTGGTTTATCATGACACTACTCAGTTCTGAGTTTGCTATGAAAGACTTAGGACCCCTGAGTTACTTCTTAGAGATTGCTGTCACTCGTCATGCAGGTGGGTTGTTCTTATCCCAATGGAAGTATGCCGCTAAAATAATTGGGCGAGCTGGTATGTCCTTGTGTAAGTCTATTTCCACTCCAGTTGATACAAAATCCAAGATGGGTGTTGTGGCTAGCTTCCCTTACGAGGATCCCACTCACTATCGCAGTCTTGCTGGAGCTCTTCAGTAACTTACTTTGACGCGACTGGATATTATGTATGCCGTACAACAAATGTATTTGTTTATGCATGATCCTCAGGTTGGTCACATGAATGCGCTCAAACGCATTATCCGATACATCCAAGGTATACTTGACTATGGTTTGCATCTATATCCATCATCAGCCTCTACACTTGTCTCGTATACCGATGCTGATTGGGGTGGCTTTTCGGACACCAGACGCTCTACATCTGGATACTGTATGTTTTTTGGCGATAACTTGGTCTCATGGTCTGCAAAATGCCAGGCTACTTTATCACGATCCATTGCGGAAGTCGAGTATCGAAAGGTAACCAATGTGGTGTCTGAGTCATGTTGTCTACGTAATCTTCTACTATAGCTACATTATCCTATTCAGAAAGCTACCTTGGTCTACTGTGATATTGTGAGTGCAGTCTATCTTTCTAAAATTCGGTCCAACATCAGCGCACTAAACATATCGAGATGGACATACACTTTGTTCGAGAAAAGGTAGCTTGTGGACAAGTACGCGTCCTCCATGTCCCTTCGCTATACCAGATTGCAGACATATTTACTAAGGGTCTTCCCTTGGTTTTATTTGAAGATTTTAGGGACAGTCTCAGCATACGTCAACCGCCCGCTATGACCGCGGGTGTGTAAAGGACCGTGTGTATCATAGTCCGATTTGGACTCAACAAAATATAATTCATGTATAATTGTAATTATGGTATTAGTCTTGTACTAGGAAAATGTATTAGAATTAGAATAGGAAAATGTAGAATTATTTTTCTATATTGTCCATATTTAAGAATTGTATATTTGAATATATACCTCTTATTATCAATGAAAATAATCAAAGGATTATTTCTTCAATAAAGAAACACGAATAAATGTTAAAAATAACATTTTTTGCCTCAATTTTCTCTTTCCATCATGTAAAGGTAGGTAAGGTATGTGTACATCCTAATATCTCCAGACCCCAATTATGAGATTACACTAAGTATATTGTTGTTGTTGTAAGAAGATATGTTAAAAAAAGGAAATATGATATGTACAAGATGAAGTTAGTTTCATATCAACCTCAAGGGTGCAGCCTAAACTATTTTTTAGAGGCAAATTTCGGATAGGATAAGTAAGTTAAACTGAATTTAATGCTTTTGGCTCGAATCATATATACATTAATACAATACTAAAAAAAATCTAAAATATATACATAAATTAAAATGACTTTCATTTTAAATTCATTGAATCTAGATAGTATTTGCTATTTTCACATAGCTACATTTAATTATCAATTGACTGAGACTAGACTCTCCCTAAAAACAACTACTTCCAGTCTGCCTCTTTTCCCATAAAATCCAAGAGTCTGATGGAAATTTACTAAATGTGGAATTAAGTATATCCCATTAATTTATGACTCGAACAATCGGGCCCGCACGTCGGAAACGTCGTTTCCACACACGTGCACACGTAGTGCCAAGTATCGCAAATTTCATTAGTGAAAGAGATATTGGTACGTATGTAATACGTTTGAGACATAGAATTATGGACGGTTATTGGCCAAATGACAAAGTATTCCACGTTGGTAAACGAAGGAAGAAGTGTACGAAGTGTAAGATGAAACGAGTCAAAATCTGACCTTTGGGCTGGTTTTGGAGCATTGATTCTCTATTACTTGCCACATGAATTCAACCATTATTTGGCTGAATGTAACCCCTCAATCAAGTGTCATTACATGGCTATTGAAGGCCATTAGTTGGCTAGTTGAGGGGTCTTCTCCTTACACTATAAATTGAGGCCTTTGGCTCAATTGAAGAACAACACTCAACACTTAGAAAATACTCCAGATTTTCTGAATTCATCTTCTTCCTCTCTAGCAAAGTTACTATACTCAAAGTTCTTCAAGAGTAACACTTGAGTTTTCTTTGCTCATTTGTTAAGTTGTTGTTGTATCTTGGGAGACTATTGCCCAACACCGTAAAAGGAGATATACGGGGCAATTTTGTCTTAAAAATAGAGTGCCATCACTCGACTCAGCAAATCACACAAGAAGTTTGATAAGTTCTTGATTTCCAGTTTATTGTATTAGTTAATTTATCCTTTCTACTATTGTAATAGTTAGTTTATCCTTTCTACTATTGTAATAGTTACTTACTTCCCGTTCCATGCAACAATTGTATCCCAATATTTTTAAGACAAGAGTTTGTTGTAAGTACCTAAGAAAGATGACTGGAAGAGATCAAACTGCTTTTGATTCTGCTGCTGCTGCTCAAGGCAATCCCTCTGCCTTCCCCATAGTTCAAGGCACTCATAATGCCTTTCCGGTTGCTCAAGGCTCATCCAACACCTTTACTGTCGCTCAAGGGAACGTTGTCGTTCCTCCACCCGCTGGATTTCACCATGAACGCCCTGAAAAGTTCATGGGGTCAAACTTCAAGAGATGGCAACAAAAGATGCTATTCTATATCACTGTTATGGGAATGACATATTTCCTAACAGAAGATCCTCCACAAGCTGGAGATGAAATGGACCCTTCGCCTTCTGAAACGGGTGAAGGGGGCCTAGGTATCCATGTCATTAATGACATAAAGATGGTTCTTGATGCATGAAGTCATAGTGATTTCATGTGTAAGAATTACATATTGAACTGCTTGTCAGACCCTCTCTACATGGTGTATTGCACCGTAGGCATTGTCAAAGAGTTGTGGGAGAAGCTGCAAAAGAAGTACAACGTACAAGATGCAGGTACTAAGAAATTCATCGTTAGGAAATTTCTGAAATTTCAAATGGTGGATAGTAAAATAGTGATGTCCCAAGTCCAGGAATTCCAAATGATTCTACATCACTTGGATTTGGAAGGAATGAAACCAAATGAGCAGTTTTTGGTTGCATCACTGATTGAAAAGTTACCTCCTTCGTGGAATGAGTTACTTAAAACTCAAGACAAAAGAGATGACCTTTGAAGAACTTATTATCAAACTCTAAATTCTGGAAGATAATAAGAAGGCCTTGCCTAGGGGTAAACAACCCGCTGAGGCAAAGGCAAATCTGTTGAGGCCAAAGGGAACCCAAGCAAGAAGCGCAAGTTCCAGAAAGACGGCAAGACCCAAGCAGCGGAGAAGTTCAAAGGAAACTGTCACCACTGTGGGAAACCTGGCCACATGATCAAGGACTGTCGCAAGCTCAAGACTGAGCAACAAGAGAAGGCCAAGGCTAAGGGCAAGGCACATGTTAACGTCGTCAAGGACCAATTTTTGGATGATATGATTGAGGAGTTCTCAGCGGTGGTGCTAGAAGCAAACCTTATTGAGAATCCCATGCAATGATGGATGGACACAGGTGCTACAAGACACATTTGTTCCAATAGAGATGCCTTCTCCACTTATACACCGGTTGCAAACAAGAAGCTGTTCATGGACAACAACGCTTCCTCTGACGTGCTGGATATAGGAAAGGTAGTCCTGAAGATGACTTATGGAAAGGAGCTCACTCTGAAGGAAGTGATGCATGTTCCTGAGATTAGAAGAAATTTAATTTCTGGTCCTTTATTGGTTAATGTTAGTTTTAGGCTAGTGTTTGAGTCCAATAAATTTGTAGTCACTAAGAATGAAACGTTTGTGGGAAGAGGATTCGTCTGTGAAGTCCTCTTCAAAGTTAACGCCATGTCTGTATTATGTACAAGCAATAATATTGAAGCCTCTTCTTCTTACTTGCTTGAGTCCTCTAATTTATGGCATCATATATTAGGACATGTCAACTACAAGTCCATCCAAAGGTTGGTAAAGATGGAGTTGTTGCCGTCTATCGACGTAAACCCTCAACATAAGTGTGAGGTGTGCGTAGAGGCAAAACTCACAAAGCTTCCTTTTCGATCTGTCGAAAGGAATACCGCTCCGCTAGAACTTATTCACATAGATATATGTGATTTGAAGTTTGCACAAACTAGAGGGGGGAACAAGTACTTTGTGATATTCATTGATGATTGCACAAGTTATTGTTACCTTTACTTGTTGAAAAGTAAGGATGAAGCCTTTGAAGCGTTCCGACGTTACAAAGCAGAAGTTGAGAACCAACTAAGCATGCAGATTAAATCCATTCGTAGCGATAGAGGGGGAGAATATGTAGCGCCATTTGAGGAATACTGTGCCCAAGAAGGCATTATTCATCAAACGACGGCTCCATACTCACCTCAATCAAACGGTGTGGCGGAACGTAAGAACCGCACATTAAAGGAAATGATGAATGTCTTGCTTATCAATTCCGGTCTTCCCCAAAACATGTGGGGAGAAGCCGTCCTTACCGCTAATACGATTCTTAACAGAGTCCCACATAAGGGTAAGGACAAAACTCCATATGAATCATGGAAGGGAAAGAAACCCACCTACAAATATTTTAAGGTGTGGGGTTGTCTGGCAAAGGTTGAAGTACCCAAGCCAAAGCAGGTCAAGATTGGGCCTAAGACTGTAGATTGCATATTCATCGGATATGCAAATAATAGTAGTGCTTATCGCTTCTTAGTGCATAAGTCAGATATCCAGATATCCACGGGGGTACAATCATGAAATCAAGGAATGCTCAATTCTTTGAAGGTACTTTTGCTAGAAAGGAAAAAGACATAACCTCTCGCAAACGAAGTTATGAACAAAGCTCTCAGGAACCGGTAGTCGTTGACGACTCGAATCTAGATGGTTCAGATCTAGTGGATCTCGAAGTGGATGAATATCCGGAATCTAGTGTTCCAGATTCTCAGAACTTGGAGACTCCAGAGATGGAATTAAGGCGAAGTAAAAGGGCCAGGAAGGATAAATCCTTCGGTCCTGACTTTGTAGCTTATATGGTTGATGATGAACCAAGGACAATTGCTGAAGTATTTTCAACTCCAGAGGTACCGCTCTGGAAAGAAGCCATTGAGAGTGAAATAGGCTCCATTTTGCATAACCATACTTGGGAGTTGGTTGATCTTCCTCCGGGAAATAAACCGTTGGGTTATAAGTGGATACTCAAATGGAAGTATAAAACAGATGGGTCTATAGATAAGTACAGGTCCAGGTTGGTAGTCAAGGGCTATCGGCAAAAGGAAGTCCTTGACTACTTTGACACATACTCTACGATGTCTAGGATGACGTCCATACGAGTATTCATTGCGATCGCAGCATTGCGTGACATTGAGATACATCAAATGGATGTCAAGACAACCTTCCTAAATGGTGATTTGGAAGAAGAAATCTATATGGAACAACCCGAGGGGTATGTAGTTCCAGGGCAAGAGAAGAAAGTCTGTCGGCTTGTCAAATATTTGTACGGGCTAAAACAAGCCCCGAAGCAATGACACAAAAAATTTGATAGTACTTTACTATCGAAGGGTTTCGCCATTAATGAGTGTGACAAATATGTCTACATGAAAGGTAACTCTGACTCATTCGTTATGATATGTCTATATGTAGATGACATGTTGATCACATAGAGCAGTCCTAGCATAATTCTAAAGACTAAGAACATGTTAAAACAATGCTACTACATGAAGGCTATGGGTATCGCATATGTCATCTTAGAGATAAAAATCTCTAAGACGTCTGACGGACTGGTCTTATCTCAGTCTCACTACATCGAGGATGTTTTGAGAAAGTTCGAGATGTTTGACAGTTCTCCTATAAAGTCACCAATGGATAGAAATCAAAAGCTTGATAAAATCGTGGTGCACCCATATGCCAGGAGCAATATGCACAGGTGATCGATAGTTTGATGTACATAACAAACTGCACCCGACTTGATATTACTTATGCAGTCAACAAGGTGGCTAGGTTTACCCATAATCCGAGTGATGATCACTGAAAGGCGTTGAATCGGGTACTTTAATACCTGAAATACATGCTAACTTACGAGTTGCATTATTCGAGATATCCAGCTATACTAGAGGGGTACGGTGATGCAAACTGAATATCTGATATAGAGAACACCAAGTCCACTAGTGGGTATGTATTTACAATTGGTGGTGGGGGAAGTGTATTGGAAATCCTCTAAACAAACTTGCATCGCCCGATCCACGATGGAATCAAAGTTTATCGCTTTAGACAAAGTATGAGAAGAAGTTGAGTGGCTTCACGACTTCTTAGAGGATGTTCCTTGTTGGAACAAACCCGTACCTTCTGTAATGATCCACTGCGACAACCAGTTGGCTCTAGGAAGGGCACAAAATTCTATGTACAACGGCAAGTCTCGTCATATTCGACGGAGAGATAAGACCGTTAGGCAGCTGACCACCACGGGTATAATATCCATTGATTACATAAAATCAAAGGATAACGTAGTTGACCCACTGACAAAGGGCTTACCCAAGGATCAGATGTTCTGCATGTCTAAGGGAATGGACTTAAAACCCAAAGTATAAGGATCAATACGGTGGTAACCCAACCTTACTGACTGGAGACCCTAGGAATTAAGTTCAATGGGAAAACTAAGCTGTAAAGGTTCGGTTGATCGCTTCGATGGAAGAATGAGCACTTTGGATAGTGATTTCTGTAAAGAAACACCAAATCCAAAGTCGTTCCGCGATAGACTACAAGTTCCATCTGCAGTGTGGGTGAAGGTTAAGTTTCCCAAACCTTTAATGATCCTCACCGGTTGAGGTTAGGTTTGGGAAAACTTTTAATGGTTCCTAACACTTGTAAAGTGGGGTATAGCAGGATACCTTGTAGGAGACCACCTATTTAAGTGCGAGGACATGCCGCCTCAAATGAATGCACTTAAGAATCCAAGAAGTGTCCACGGCCACAACATACACAACCTTACGAAGAACTGAGTAAATGAAGTTGTTGTGTTGGTACCGTTGACTTGGCTTACACTAAACACTGACAGTTCAAGACATCACGTTCACCGCACAGTAAGTAAGTCCGATGATATTCAACTATGGAAGGTTCAAAGCGTATGCTACCTATCCAGATGCAACATCGGTCAGCTGAAAGATTGCTAGAAAAAGCACCAAGTGTGTGCTCCGAAATCTCTTTCAAGAGGGGATTGTTGGAAATTTACTAAATGTGAAATTAAGTATATCCCATTAATTTATGACTCGAACAATTAGGCCCGTACGTCGGAAACGTCGTTTCCACACACGTGCACACGTAGTGCCAAGTATCACAAATTTCATTAGTGAAAGAGATATTGGTACGTATGTAATACGTTTGAGACATAGAATTATGAACGGTTATTGGACAAATGACAAAGTATTCCACGTTGGTAAACGAAGGAAGAAGTGTACGAAGTGTAAGATGAAACGAGTCAGAAATCGCCGCGGAGCCGTGAAGGGCCACGGCGCCGGAGCGCCGCGGCGCTAATTGGTTGGCCAGTCATTGGAGCCGCAGCGCCGCGATTCTTCGGAGGTAGAATGCTGCGACGAGAAGTTGAAAAAATCTAACCTTTGGGTTGGTTTTGGAGCATTGATTCTCCATTACTTGCCACATGAATTCAGCCATTATTTGGCTGAATGTAACCCCTCAATCAAGTGCCATTACATGGCTATTGAAGGCCATTAGTTGGCTAGTTGAGGGGTTTTCTCCTTACACTATAAATTGAGGCATTTGGCTCAACTGAAGAACAACACTCAACACTTAGAAAATATTCCAGATTTTCTGAATTCATCTTCTTCCTCTCTAGCAAAGTTACTATACTCAAAGTTCTTCAAGAGTAACACTTGAGTTTCCTTTGCTCATTTGTTAAGTTGTTGTTGTATCTTGGGAGACTATTGCCCAACACCGTAAAAGGAGATATACGTGACAAATTTATCTTAAAGACAGAGTGTCATCACTCGACTCAGCAAATCACACAAGCAGTTTGATAAGTTCTTGATTTCCAGTTTATTGTAATAGTTAGTTTATCCTTTCTACCCTGCAACAATTGTATCCCAACAGAGTCTTCACTTCTTGATTTGAAGGATCATAAATCACCAATTGTCAAGAGTTATTTTCCAAAATGAACTCACCATTTTTCCAAAACCCTAAAGGCCTCTCCACCCTTAAAAGTGGACCAATTCTTTGCAGTTTAGTCCAACAATTTTTAACTCCCAACTCACTTAACAACCATATATCATAATACTTCTCCCTTCTTTTCAAAAACAATATGATGGCAATCAAACCCTAATCCAAAATCACTTCCACGTACTGTTGATCCAACGAGACGTTGAATTTGTGATTGACGCAATATTTTGTAATCTCTAATTGAAGGATTCCATAAAACAATGTTATCTGGATAACCACATACACAAAGAATGCCGTTACATGGACCTATAAGTCTAACGTGACCAAATTTGTCATTGAAGTATGCTGGAAAATCTTGATTGATGAACACATCAAATGTGTCATATTTGGACAATGAGAGGACCCTTTTATTTGTAATATTACTGCGGCGACTAATTAGCAAACGGAGATAATTTTTTCTGCTCCTCAGATTAAGCAAATGCTTTGAGATGAAATTAGGGTTCTTGATGAGAGAATACCACGATCTGCAAACGCACTTGAACCTAATCAAAGAAGTTACAGGCAACCTTGTCAAAGTCGAGAAAATTACATCTTCAGATACATTCATCGCCCTTTAATTTTCTTGTTTTTTCGTCTCTTTTTTCAGCGAAACATTTTTTTTTTCGTCTTTATTTTTGGTTTTCGGGTTTTCTTCAAATGGAAACAGAAATAGAAGAAACTTGCCCATAAATAGTTAAGTTTAAAGTTTCAAGAAATAAAGTGGTGGTTCCAGATGAAGGTAGACGTATAAACGTAGATTAACTTTTTTACTTCCTCGTTTCTTGGAATAAAGCAATTCCCCATGCTCAAAACCACCATTAATTGGATGATGTATAATGCAAATTCGTCTCAATTTTGACATGATATATTTTTAATTCTACATAAAATGATTACTCCAAATTAATAAGAAGTGCTTATGCTGATATAAAAAGAAGACGACAATAAATGGGAAAGTTTTTGCTACTAAATAAAGTACTCCTATAACAATCTTTAAGTCGTTTCTTTATGTTGCTACATGCATGGATTTGGTCTAGGAATAGAAAATTGATAACCTATTTGAAGGAGTCAAATAAGAAACAATATATATTATCTCATTCTCATCACTATATATTCTACTACTAATTGTTAGTAAAGTAAAAGACTCGATATATAGGGTTTCCTACTTATTCAAAGGAGAAAACAACAATTTCTCTCCCAGTAAACCTATATATATGAGGTGCTTCATGTTTTCAAAATAAAACATACATAATGACAATCTAATTATGCTGCTGGTGCCACTTTTGCTCCGTCTCGTCATCATCATTTTCAAACTCTCTATTCAAACAGAAGCTAATTACAGGCCTTGCTTCTATCATGTGGGGACGAAAAGACCAGGCCTTGCTTCTATCAAGTGGCATTTGCAGAAATTAATTTCCCAAGAGAGCTGTCATCTCTTTATTAGTGTTGTTTGAATCTTTTAACTTTTTGAGATTTGCTTTTGCAAAATGAGTGTGCACTGGAAAAGATTCACTACTAAAACATAATAATTAGCTCGGACAAATTCTGCAGCTTTACAGTTAAATATGTCCTAATCCTTTTTAGGGACAGATATTTAGCAACAAATTATTAGAAAATTCTACATGCTACAAGCAATTTAACAACAGATTAGCAACGAAGTTTGAACATCAATTTAACAACAGATTAGCAAGGAAGTTTGAACATTAGTGAAAAGATGACAGGAAGATGTGAGACTGAGAATTGCTTACACAAATTGTTGAGGGAATGGAATGACATGAGGTAAGCTCATGGAGGCTGTCTGGTTTTCACAATCCACACGTGCTTATTCCCTTCATGCACACTCTTTCATTTGCCACCTTGGCAATACAGTTCAAGCTAGTCTAAAAACCAAAGCCATCCAAGTCGAGGTTCATCGTGTAATATAAACTTTTAAGTACTTATATTCACGCTATTATCTAAATTCAACATACTTACATACCAAAATCTATAACATGATAATTTCACGTAGAAGTATCGTAAGATACATATTTAGTTCAAAGGATATTATAGCAATAAATAGAGCCAATAAGCCTTGTTAATAAATTAGTCCCCCCGCCCCCTCCCACCCCACCCTACCCTTGCCTTGTCTAACATTAAAGTATGTCCCTTTAGTGATGGGTTATATGGAAACAGTAATGCTAATGTGTGGGAAAATGGTCAATTTATAGGATTTAATTGTTAATCAGATACGTTCATCGAGTAACAGAATGAACAATAAGAAGTTTTCATTATTAAATACTAAGGTTTGGCATAATAATGGACCAAATAATACAAAAAATCTTGCCTTCTACCCACTTAATCCAATGATCACATAACATCAATATTTAATGTCACTACACTAGTTGTGCACAAGACAAATCGTCTCTTTTACTTACGTCTATCATATCATAATATGATAAAACCACTAAATGTGAGTTGTACGTAACCAGATTTATAAGCTATTATACATACATCGTCACTGTCCACCATAATGTCTTGATAGGGACTTTTCCTATTATATCTAACAACAATAATATGTACACCCTTATGAGAAACAAGAATCCATTAGTATATATCATAAACACATAATTATTTATAATGAGCTCATAATGCCTCATTAGTACATCAGTCACCAGTATAACCAAGGATCATTAGCTTTACATACTTTTTAAATGCTTTTGATTGTAATTTTTCATTTACAGATCTGCAATTATTGGATCATTCTAATTAACGCTCTTTGTCTCCGCAGTTTCACTTTGATGACAAAGTATTATAATGCCATAATTTGGTGTACCTAGTGAGAATTTGTCATTTTTGGAGAAGAATATTACGACAGAATAACAATCATATAGTTTCAGTTGCTCTTGGTATTGTCCATAATCCCAAATCTTGAAATAAACTTCTGCAATCTAACACGTGGATTTTGACTTTAAACATAAGATCACATATTCTGCTTCCTTGATTAATAATATAATGATAGTTAATTTAACATCACTCCACATATTGCTCCTTCACATAATGGTAACAAATACTTAAATGTGGTTATCTCTTCAACTGTCAAAGTATTTGGTAAAATCCTAATTCAAGTATTCAATTAATTGTCAGTATATCGAATATACATAAGCATTTAATCATTTGTTAATTTCTTTCAAGTACGACTATTTACTTTTACAGCTTTTTAGTGATAAATGTTGGAAATTAGCCTTTGGCGGGGAGATGCGTCCACCCATCTTTGATGAATTAAACACTAGTGTTCCGTATGTTGGAGACCTGGTCTCTTTACACATGCATGATCTACGAAGTGAGTAGATGACCGTAGGGCCAAGAATCGTCTAATTTCGTTGAGAAATGAAAGAGATATTGGTTCACGAAGTAAGGTGTTTGAGACATGGAAATGTGGTGTGGGACAAATCTACCACATCGGTGGGAATAGGAAGAATTGCTCTCTATATAAGTCTCTAATGTGGTAAAGGGTTTGGATCCCCAAGGGGTATCCCATGTGTTTAAAGGAGGGAAGACCTAGATGTGCTTGGGTTCAAAGCTAAGCCCACACGCGCGCGCCGCCGCCCGCCCGTCCGGTCCGGTCGGGTCGTGGGCCGTGGGCCGTGGGCCTTCTCGATATTATCTTTTTGGACCGAGAACTCGCCGGATGTACGATTTGATCCCGAAGTTTCATATGTACAGTTTGGACCGAATTCTTTTATATGTACAAGTTTGGTCCCCGAAGTTTCAATATTTACGTTTGGTCCCCATACTTTCCGGGAAGGTGACGGAAGGCCGTTGGACTGCATTTTTGGAGCATTAATCAGCCATTACTTGGCTGATTAATTCTCCATTAACAGCCATTACTTGGGGCATTTGGGCGGCCTTCTTCAAGGCCTTAATAGCCATTACTTGGGCTGTTTTAATGACCTCCTTTAAGGGCCATTACAGCCTTGTTTGTGGCTGTTGGATAGCCCCTCCTCATACTATATATTGAGCTTCATTTGGCTGAAAACAAGATTACTAGAAAACGGGAAGAAAATTGAGCGACAAAGAAAAGCGAGAAAATAGCACCGGAAAGATACAGAAAAATAGCTTATTTCGGTCACGAAATTATGCAAACCGGTGGTCGTAATTCGCAAAAACAAGTGGCGGAAAAACAAAGTGACCAAACCCTCACGTATACACAATATATACACTACCGAGACACACTATATACACGAAACAAAAGAGAAGAGTAAAGAGAAACTCTTCCTTCCTATTCCATATCTTGACAAGTCGAGTCATATTTGTTTTCTTCGACGGGCTCAACCTATTGGCTTTGTAGTGTTGAGATTATAGTGTTGTTTTATCTTGGGAGACTATTGCCCGCTAACGTAAAAGCATATATACGGGGCAATCTTGTCTTAAGGATAGAGGGCTATCCTCGACTCAACACACAACGTTGTAACCGTCCGATTTAGTTGTTTCTTGATTTCAAAGTTATCAAGATTCAAGGCACAACAAACTTGCATAGAGTTCTCAAGATTGGCTTTGCAAGGTGATTAAGATTCAAGACACAACACATATGCGGCTGTTTTGAAGATTGACAATTTATTTATCCTTTCGAACATTTGTAATAGTTATTACTTCCCGTACTGCTCTATAAAGTACCATAGAAATATCAACAATAAATTATATTTAAACACTTTTTACATGAAAGTTCTCTAGAACTTTTCTGATATACTCTCTGAGACAATCCAATAGTTAGTGTGACCTATAATGAAATTATTAATTCATTCATGTCATAAATAATGTCTCATATATTTCATTCAAAAATTCTTTCAGAGAAGATTTTTCATGCAAAATTGCCAAATAATTGAAAGCAAGTAAAATGTCATAAACATATAGAACTGAAAATATAAACTTGCTCTTACTTGTCCTTTGGTACTTTTACCGATCAACGATGTTTTCTTTAATTCCGAAAGAGGTTAGGGAATTATTGAACTTAATATGCCATAGTTATGAGGCTTGCTTAAGTTTATATATTGAATTCTTTAATTTACACGTCATATAATTTTTTTTCTTCAATTTCTTCTAGACCTTCTGACTAGTCCATGTATCCTTATTCCTCAAAGTCTACATTAATAAAACTAATTATCACATCCATTTGATGTAACTCTAAATTATAGAGTAATGAGTAACAAAATTCAAAATTCATAATAATTCTGAAAGAGTCCTTCTTTGAAATCGATCGATGAAAAAAGGCCTTTTTACGAACAACGTATCATTACCAAATAAAATACTTGCAATTTTGGCTTTACATCGTTCAATATTTTCTTTTGAATGATCCTTGGTTCTAAAAACCCAGCTACACCCGATTTCAAACTTTTTGAAGATATTGCCTTTTGAAGAATAATCGTAGAATTAATTTTTAAAGTTCCTCATTTCTTGGAATAAGGCCATTTCCCATGATCAAAAACACCGATAATGGATGGTGTGTAATGAAAACAAGGTTCAATTTTGATATGAATTATTGGTAGTTCTAAATATATAATTAACTCCAAATTAATAATAAAAAGTGCTTATGCTGATAATAAGGAGAAAACCAAGAAGACAATAAAAGGAAAAGTTTACCTTACTAAACAAAGTAGAACATTCTAACAGTCATCCTTTGCATGGATTTGGTCTAGGAATAGAAAATTGATAACCTATTTGAAAGAGTCAAAGAAGAAACATTACATTATCTCATTCTTCACTATTATTTAACTAATAATTAATAGTAATACTAAATTAGGGTTCCTATAGCTATAAATACTAAGGAGTACATAAGAACTAACTTGTCCCTCCCTATAACCCAATTCTCATAAAGAATATCCATGAGAGAAAGTTATGCTGCAGGCGCCACTTTTGCTCCGTCGTCGTCGTCATCATCATCACTTTCAAACTCTCTATTCAAACCGAAGCTAATTACAGGCCTTGCTTCTATCCTGCTGAGACGAAAAGTTGATGTATTTCCGCTCACAATCACCATTTTTTGAACAAAATAAAAAAGGAGTATGAGAACTCCGGAGATTAAACCCTAGCTAGTTGTTAGTTATGAGGGGATGATACTAGCTAGTTCCTCTTGTCTTGTTATTTATAGTACTTATATGAGTGGCATTTGCAGAAAATATCGACCCATAGGTACCTCTGTCTGTCAGCTTATTAGTTGTGTTGATTGAATCTTTTAACTTTTTGGAATTTGCTTTTGCAAATGAGTGCACTGAAAAAAATCATTACGCGTAAATGGACAGGGGGCTAAATGAAATTGTTAGGATTTTGGGAATGTGTGAACACGAAATGATTCTTTGCCACATCTTTCTATTATTTTGTTGGCTATAAATACTTAATTATTTATATTAGATTTTTTACGACATTTTGATTATCTTCTTCATTTTTTCTTCACTTTAAATATATTCTGTGTGATTTGATGTTGGTTGTTGCGTTCGTTATTTATTGGGGTTTGAGATACCGTTACACTGGTGAGTTAATTGGATATATTTCATAACCTCGAGTACTTGAGGAGAATAATTTCCTTAAAGAAACACGGTAAATTAGTGAGCTCAAATTATTTCTTTTTACATTTATTTTCTAGATTCTGTTTAAGTTATTATCAGAATACAATTTAATAACATAAATTAGTGAAAAGATGAGAGGAAGATTTAGACGGTGAATTGCTGAAGTTCACAATTTTTTTAGGGAATGGAATGACATGAGATAAGCTCATGGAAGCTGTCTGGTTTTCACAATCCACACGTGCTTATTCCCTTTCATGCACACTCCCTAATTTGCCACCTCGGAAAATATAGTCAAAACTAGTCAGAAAGCCAAAGCTATTCAAGAAAAGAAAGGAAAATGATAGTATTAGCTATAGGAATTGCATCTGGTTGTCAGTTTTTACCCGACTATTTAATTTATATTCATGTTTTATTTTAATTATTTTGCTTATATTAGGTAGTGGCAAATTTCAGACATTCCTCCTCCTCTCCTTCTTCAATTTTTTTGCTTGTTGAAAGAAATTTCAAACATTCTTCCGAGTCTACGGGTGAGATGTTGACTGAAAAGCTGATTCGGACTATTATTTGAGCTAAAAATCTTGCTTACCCATGTGTTGTTTGACCAAAGAGCCACGTAGCCCCCTAAAAAGATGCCAACGCATTAAATTTGTGACCCACATCTGCTGCCTTTTAATACATTGGGGTTAATTGTAGCAATAGAAATAACGTTATGGACCACAAGAGGGACGGAGGATAATTTTAACCCATTTACCAAACAAAAGGGGTATCTTTGGCCCTTTTCTTTCTCATGCATGTTCGCATGTTCTCAATTGTTTATGCATTAATTTATACTTGTTTTTTTCTCATTGTTGATACCGGCAAGATCCAACCAGATGATGTTTGTTGGTTGATAGTGAGAGGACTCTTAGTACCTTGCTTTCATATCCAAAAGAGGGCGCTGGTTAAAGAACAATCATTTGATTTTCTTTCTTGCTCTCCCTTAGCAGCGAGAAAAGAGTATCTATCTGCTTAGCTTTGGTAGATTTCCTCCAACGCAATCCATAGAAATTTCACGAATCCCTTAGTGGATAAGTCCGACGACTCAACATCAGTGCGGAATTGAGTTTCTTGTTTGGTGGATCTGATCTATAGTTATAGGGCAATACTTACCAAAAGGTTCGAAGAAGGAAGACGCATAAGAGTATATGACCAACCTACCCTTCCGTATAACCTATAAGTTTCAAAGTCTCCTTCATACTACCTATAAAATGTTTATGTTTTAAAGCTAGCTAAGAACGTTATGATGAACTATAATGACAAGTTAAAATGAAGGCCTAGAGCCAAAGCAAAGTTTTTATGAAAAACGTTTTTGGAGTCATTTAAATTTATGAGAAGTGTTTCGTGACCTATAGTGGTTTATGTTTACCCTGAAATTATTCGTGCCAGAGTAGGATAGTAATGCATGTGGAGTTGGTTCGGCCACGAAGTTGCCTAATTAAGCATGTTAATAAAGGAACCGAAACAAATAATTTCTTCATTATTTTCATTAATAAAAAAGTATATATATAATATACAATATCTAAATATGAAAACTAAATCTACATTTTTCTAATAAAAGGCTAATACCTATTCCTACTATAATACTAATATCATAATTACACTTGTACAAGAATTTTATAAAATATGGTAAGTAACCTCATTCTATTTGGTCACTTGGTATACACAGGTATATCGTGTATACACGTTCTATCACATCACGCAGTCATAGCTGCGGTTGTCGTACGCTTCCCTAAAATCTTCAAACAAAACCAAGGGAAGACCCTTAGTAAGATGTCAGCAATTTGGTACCTTGAAGGGACATGTAAGACACACACTTGTCCACGAGCTACCTTTTTGTGAACAAAGTGAATATCCATCTCGATATGTTTAGTGCGCTGATGTTGGACCGGATTCCTAGAAAGATAGATTGCACTAACATCATCACAGTAGACCAAGGTAGCTTTCTGAATAGGAAAGTGAAGCTCTAACAGAAGATTACATAGCCAGCATGACTCAGACACCACATTAGCTACCCCTCGATACTCGGCCTCCGCACTGGATCGCGATAAAGTAGCCTGGCGTTTTACCGATCAAGAGACCAAATTATCACCAAGAAACATACAATAATCAGATATCGAGCGTCTGGTATCGGGACAACCACCCCAATCAACATCTGTATACGAGACAAGTGTAGACGTTGAAGAAGGATATAAATGTAAGTCATAGTCAAGTGTGCCCTGTATGTATCGTATAATGCGTTTGAGCGCATGCATGTGCTCAATCCGCGGATCATGCATAAATAAACACACCTGATGTACTGCATAAGTAATATTTGGTCTCGTAAAGGTAAGATACCGAAGAGCCCCTGCAAGACTACGATAGTGGGTGGGATCCTCATATGGTATGCTAGAAGTAGCACTCAGCTTCAGTTTGGTATCAACCGGAGTAGAAGAGGACTTACAAGATGACATGTCAGCTCTCTCAATAATCTCAGCCGCATACTTCTTCTGTGATAAAAATAGACCACATGTATGACGAGTGACATCTATACCCAAAAAATAACTTAAAGGCTCCAAGTCTTTCATAGCAAATTCTGAACTGAGAAGAGACATGATAGACTTGTGCAGATTATCAGAAGAGGCAGTCAATATTATATCATCTACATATAACAAAATGTATGCCAGAGAAGTACCATGACGATAGATGAACAGAGAATGATCAGACATGCCGTGAGAAATCAGAAAACCCAATGGTAGACATATAATCTACAAACCTCTTATACCAAGTTCGTGGGGCCTGCTTAAGCCCATATAAGAACTTTTTCAGGAAACAGACATGATGGGATACTTGGGGTCCCTAAAACCCAAGAGCTGATGCATTCACACTGTCTCCTTAAGGTCACCATGTAAGAAAACATTTTTCACATCAAGCTGATGAATGAGACATGCTTTCGAGAGAGCCAGACTAAGCACAGTTTGAATGGTTGTCGGTTTGACCAACAAACTAAATGTCTCTCCTCAATCCATGCCAACCTATTGTGTTTTACCATCACCTACAAGACGGATCTTATGCCTCTCAAAAGAACCGTTAGAATTTTCTTTATGAGTAAATATCCACATAGAACGAATAATATTGACACCAGGCAGACGAGGCACCAACTCTCACGCCTTATTTTCAATAAAAGCATTATATTCATCATTCATGACCAATTTCCAATTCGAATCATGAAGGGAAGACACTTGATTACATGATAGGGGTGATTTGGTGACATTAGAATTTATATTAAAATGTCTTTTAGGTTTAAAAATACCACGTTGGCTATAAGTAATTGGCCTTTCACTCGAAA
This sequence comes from Anisodus tanguticus, assembly GCA_034509755.1. Taxonomy (NCBI): domain Eukaryota; kingdom Viridiplantae; phylum Streptophyta; class Magnoliopsida; order Solanales; family Solanaceae; genus Anisodus; species Anisodus tanguticus. The sequence goes on along the minus strand of CM067551.1, from coordinate 16,333,012 downwards.
AAGAAGGGGATGTATTTGGGGTAGGTGTCGGGTAAGGTAAAACTGGACCAGCAGGTAATGGGCCTGCTGGCCTAGAGGCAGTGGGACGTGACGATAAAACTGGGCCAAAGGGTGAATTTAGGCCACCAGGCAGTGGGCCTACTGGCGGATTTTGGTCACGAGTTATCTCGGATAAATGGTGGATAATATACGGTGAGAGCCCATCATCAAAAAAATTATATGAACTAGACACAGAATTATACAATAGCAAACATAAGCATAAAAAATGACATGACGACTAATTATGATTTTATTAGCAGATAAATCAAAACATTTGTAACCACGATGATTAGACGGATAACCCAAAAACACATAAGCGGTAGAACGGACTTGTAGTTTGTTAATTGTAGTAGACGGGAAAACGGATAACACAAACACCCAAACACCCTAAGATGAGAATACGAGGGATCCTTATTATAAAGAATTTTTAGGGGTGATTGATATGCTAAACCTTTGCTGGGGAGTATGTTAAGGAGGTAGGTAGCCATTTGTAACGCATGATACCAAAAAGATGGAGGTAATGAAGCATGGACTAGTAAGGTTTGGACAATATTATTAATTGTACGAATTTTTCTTTCGGCCTTCCCATTTTGTGAGGACGTATGAGGACAAGAAAATCGAAAAGATATGCCATGAGTGTCACAAAATTTCGCGAAATGGCCCATTATCATATTCTAAACCATTATCATATTGAATATTTTTTATTTTTCGTTCAAATTGGGTACAGATGAAAGTTCTAAATTTTAAGAATGTGAAAAAAAACTTTGAGACTTTTTAGACAAAGGAAAAATCCACAAAAAAATAATATAATCATCCAAAAATAAAATATAATAACGATTACCCAAAGAACAAAAAACGGAAGATGTCCACACGGTATACCCGTGTATACCAAGTGACCAAATAGAATGACGTTACTTACCATATTTTGTGGAATTCTTGTACAAATATAATTATAATATTAGTATTATAGTAGGAATACATATTAGTCTTGTATTAGGAAAATAGATTTATTTTTCATATTTAGATATTGTATATTGTATATATAAATATGAAAAATAAATCTATATTTTTCTAATACAATATTAATATATATTTCTACTATAATACTAATATCATAATTATATTGATACAAAATTCTACACAATATGATAAGTAAACTCATTCTATCTAGTCACTTGGTATACGAGGTATACGTCAAACAGTGTGGCAGGGGAGATGCTATCGTCAGCCATACTGATCATATGAGATGACTAATTAAATTAAAGTTAAGAAGAATGTGAGTTGAGTTGTTGTACTCCCTAGAAGAAACAAAGAAAGGTTTGAACATAATATTTCAGAACTGTTTTATGTTAAATATCAAAATTTGTTTAAAATGCTTTCATGCATGCCTTAAATTAATTCACAATATTTTGTCTGCATTCAATGTTATTTAAAATCCTCGTTCCAACTTTAGTGATCGAGGAGATTATTGGAACTCAATGAGTACGGATGTGGTGTACTAACATTCCATTTACTTGGGACAACTATATTGACATATGTCAATGACGTAAAATAGTGTAATCTCCTTGAGTGAAGTCCTTTCATTAATATAATATATATTATATGTATAATTATAATCATAATGGGATGAGTATCTATACTTTACATAATTACACTAAACTATTAATTACAGAATATACAGTGAATATATGAAAATATATTCACTATCACACCCCCTCAATCGGAGCGGGAGGAGTCCGGACGCTGAGACTGGATCAAAATTCAAAGAACAGTTGCTGAGGAAGCCCCTTAGTGAAGATATCTGCGTATGGATACAAAGAAGGAACATGTAACACCTTAACATGACCCATTGCAACCTTCTCGCAAACAAAGTGAATATCCATCTCAATGTGCTTAGTTCGCTGAGGCTGAACCGGGTTATGAGACATGTAGACAGTAGATATGTTATCACAGTAAATCAAAAAATGCCTTACGTAAGGGACAATGAAGCTCAAGAAGGAGATTTCGGAGCCAACACAACTCAGCAACAACGTTCGCAACGCCTCGATATTCTGCTTCTGCACTCAAACGGGAAAGTGTGGCTTTCCGTTTGGCAGACCACGAAATAATGTTATCCCTAAAAAAATACACAATAGCCAGACGCATAGCGACGGATGTCTGGACAACCTGCCCAATCGCTGTCCGTGTAAGATAGCAACCTAGTCGGTGCGGAGGGATATACATGTAGTCCATAGTCAAGAGTGCCCTTAACGTACCAAATAATACGCTTAAGAGTTGTAAAGTGAGGCTTTCTGGGAGCGTGCATGAAGAAGCACACCTGCTGAACAACACAGGCCATATCGGGCCGAGTGAAGGTGAGATACTAAAGAGCACCTTCGATACTCTTATAAAGAGAGGGATCGCTTACCGGATCCCCGTCATCTGCACTGAGTTTTGACTTTGATTCGACAGGAGTGGGCATGATCTTGCAATTCGCCATTTAGCCCCGTAGATAATTTCCTCGGCATACTTATGCTGACATAAAAACATGGCATGTGCTGATCTGGTCACTGATATCCCCATAAAATAACTCAACTTACCCAAGTCTGTCATATCAAATTCAGACTTGAGAAGGGCAATGATCTCGTGTTTCAGTGCATCCGAAGAAGATGTCAGAACAATGCCATCCACATATAAAAGAAGGTAAGCCGTGTCAGTACCTCGATGAAAAATAAAAAGTGAATGATCACTCTTTCTGCACACGAATCCAATTTGTATGATGTATGTAGCAAACCGCTCATACCAAGCCCTGGGGCTTGTTTTAATCCATATAGCGACTTACGAAGACGACATACATACTGAGGAACCTTTGGATGCACAAAGCCAGACGGTTGATGCATATAAACGATTTCTTTCAAATCCCCATGTAAGAAAGCATTTTTTTACATCAAACTAGTGAATAGGCCAATTATTCCCTATAACTATGCTAAAAAACAGCGCGAGTGGTGGCTGGTTTGACCACCAGACTAAAAGTCTCACCACAATCAACTCCCCCCTGTTGCCCAATACCATTGGCCACAAGTCTTGCCTTATGACGTTCGAGCTCACTAATGTCTCTAAATTTGTGACGATAGAGTCACATACAATGAATCAAATTCACCCCCTCTGGTTTCGGGATAGGATCCCAAGTGTGTTATTTTGTTAACACATTAAACTCCTCACGCATGGCCGCATTCCAATTCGGGTTAAGCTTGGATAATTTTGGGTTTTTAGGAATAAGTGATATAGTTTGAGTGGATAGGTTAAAGTGAACTTTTGGTTTGAAAATCCTATGTTGTGCACGGGTTTCCATTCGGTGCGTGGGAACGATCACTGGTTGGGCAGCGGGTTGGGTAGAGGGGTTGGGTGGTGACGAGCAGTGTGTCGGGACAGTGGTGCTAGGCGGTGACGAGCAGTGTGTCGGGACAGTGGTGCCAAGCAGTGTGGTGGGTGACGGCGTATTTGGGCTAGCAGGTTGGGTTTGGGAAAAGTCGACATGAGGGAGGTGCAGTGGGGTGGGAGTGGCGTTAGGCATTGGGTTTGTGGCGGGTTCACTAGTCGACGGGACGGGTAGAGTTGATGAATCAGAGGGGGGTAGTGGTGGTACGGCCGAAGGTGGCAAATATTGTAGCGCATTTCGGACTAGAGGTGAGGGTCAGGGTCATTAAGAAATCTGTAATCAGTGGTTTGGAATTGATGGATGTTGGAAAAATATGAAAACATTCTCCTCGAATGTGACATGTCGTGAGACTATGATTTTTCATGTGGACAAGTTATAGCATAAGTATCCCCTATGGTTCGACGGGAATCCTAAGAATACACAGAGTGGTACGAGGTGCTAATTTATGAGGTACGGTAGAGGCAGGATTCGGGTAGCAGGGACAATAAAAAATCCAAAGGTGATCATAGGTAGGGATCCGACGGAAAAGGAACTCTGTAGGGATCCTATTTTGAAGCGTACGGGTAGGTAGTATATTAAGAAGGTATTCTGCCATTTTTAATGCATATACCCAAAAACTGGGGGGAAGAGACGCATGAGAAGTATGGGGCGGAGAATCGAAATACCATGCCATTAGCCGCACAAATTTTTTGAAAGAGAGGATTATTAAACTCACGACCATTGTCACATTGAAACATTTTTATTTCTTTTTCAAATTGTGTTTTAACATACGTACGAAATTCAAGAAACTTGGAGTAGACTTGAGATTTATAGTGGAGCGGATAGACCCGTAGGAAGTGAGTAAAATCATCCAATAATATTTAATAATATTTATGACCCAATTTTCTAGTAATAGGATAAGTCCATAAATCTGCATGAATAATATCAAAGAGAGAAAAAGTAATACTAAAAGATGACATAAATGGAAGTCTAACATGTTTTTCAAGCTGACAAGAGTAGCAATTTTGAGCAAGGTTCCCTTTATTACATTGAATTAAATTGTTGTTTCTAAGAAAATAAAAAATATGAGATCCGGGATGTCCAAGTCTACTATGCCACGTTGATGAGGAGATTACAGCTAGAGATATGGGAGGATTGACAATGGCAGCGGACATGGATAGGAAAGGATAGAGGTCCCCCACACTATTGCTTCTCGTAAGAAGTTTCCCCGTACGTGGGTCCTTCACAGAAAAATCAAACGGGTCAAAGTCAATAGATACATAATTATCAGTGGCAAATTTTCTAACAAAAATTAAGTTCTTGATAATGTTAGGGGCATTTACGACGTGTTTGAGGGAGAAGAGGGGTGCGGTACTGGAGTTTGTGTGTGGTCAAACCCTTGAATTGGAATGCGCTGACCATTTTCGATCATAATAAATTAAGGAGTATTTAAATTGTGCAGTTGAGGGAGATTACCAGAGTTGTGAGTGAGGTGTGACGTGGTGCCCGTATCCATATACCATGCGTCATCAGGCTGCTGAAGATTCAATGTGCCAAAAGCGTGGCCCAAATTGGTTGGGGTAAGGTCGGACGTTGGGTGTTGGGCTACAGAAAAGTGGGCCTGGTGGCTGGGGCCCATCGGGTGGGACGCTGGGTGGACTCCGAGGATGCTAGGCCGCTGCTGCCACTGTTGTTGTTGGGCCTGGGCTGCTGGAAAACTGATGGAGGGTGAGGCCCAGGTCTCGTATAATCGCGGGCGGTCGGCCCACCTTGTGTCGGGTGTTGAGCCTGTTGTGGACTGCTGGCAGGATTGGCTTGATTCCCCCGGCCTCTGCCTTTGCCTCTACAGCCGCCCCCGCGGCTTTTTCCTCTACTGCCACCGCGGTTGTTCTATGGTGGGTGGTGGTCGGATTGTGTCTGCCGGCCGGTGGTTGCGGTGGGTGTCACAGTGGCGTCAACTATTTTGGGATTATGCTCATCCTGTTTGGCTCATCTCGTCTCCTCCAATAGCAATTGAGACCGTGCTTTGTTGAAACTAGGTAGGGGATCAGCCTGTTGGATCATCATTGCAAGCGTGTCGTATTCACCTTTCGGTAAACCATTAATCAACTGCAAAACCATCTTGGTGTCCGAAATTGGGGTACCCACATTAGATAATTGGTCGGCAAGCAGTTTTAATTGTTTGCAGTAGTCGACCATATTTGCAAAGTGGTTAAGACGTGTGGTGTTGAATTGCTCCTCAAGATACACGACACGTGTATGTTTGTTGTCTTGAAAAATTTCCTCCAACCTCGTCCATAATTCATGAGTCGAAGCTCCGATCTTCATAATAGTATGAAGTAAATCCTTGGAGATGGTGCGATAAATCCACTAGTTTACGATTGCGTCATGACGTTTCCATGTCGTGTTGTCGACGTCATGTGGCGGGGATAGGTGGTATCAATGTGGTCAAGCTACAACAGCACATGCATGAATTTGGAAGAGTTCAACCTATGACGCGTATTGTCCATGCTCTTTATCAAGAATCAACGGAATGAAGTTCTTGATATTGGTAACGGCGAAAGCCGGATGAAAGGTGTTAGGGGTGGAAGAGGAGGAAAAGGAAGCGGGAGAAGCTATGTGGGCCGCGGGTGACACCATGAGGGCTGCCGAAACCACGTAAAGGAAGAGGGAGGGGGTTAGGGATGCGGTATATCAGCCGTATACTAATTTTATATCGGCGGTTTAGTGTATATCAGCCGTATACGAGATGTATATCGGCTGTTACACTAGGGTTTTCGCGTCGGAAAAAGAGAGAAAAGAAGGGGGGCGTGTATAGGGTTTAGGGTAGGGAGAGATTTTTGGCTCTTGATACCATGTAGAATAATGTAAATCTTCTTGCATGGAGTCCTTTCATTAATACAATATATTTAGTGTGTACAATTGTAATATTAATGGAATGAGAATCTCTACTTTACATAATTACACAAAAATATTAATTACAGAATATTGCACAATATACACTGTCAAATCTTGCTAGGTACATGATTTTAGACGAGTAGGTTACAAGCTATGACATTCCCTTACTCCAGTAGCTTTTGGTGCTCCGCCTTGTTTCGTGGAGTCCTTCCTTTTATCTTCATTTATATGAGCTATTTATATAAGTATATGTTATGGTGTTTAGAGAACTAGTCAGAGAACTCATGTTCTACGCATTTAGCCAGTTATGTCAGTAGAGGCTTTACATACGATAATGTCAATTGGATTGTGGTGCCATATTAAGTATATTTATTTGACAGTATTCAGAAATTATAGAACTAAACTTTCGTTCAGATGATATGTTTTGAGCATATATTTTGTACTTTTGAAAAGCATTGCATCGTTGTGAGGAGTTAGAATAGAATATGAAAGAAATAATCCCTTGATTATTTTCATTAATTGAAAGACTATATATACAAGTTACATATTTTCATAATAGGAGAATCATATTCCTATTCTACTCCTAAAATCTTATTCTACTTGGATTCTAAATATATAATTATGGTAAGTGTACAAGACTAATTAAGTTAACATTTACACTACAATATTACAACAATATATACAACCAATATACACAACCCGTGATGGGCCAACCCAAGATGGACTTTCTGCCTTCTACCGTGTTGGGCTTTATCCGAAAGCACCCGTGATATACACTATGTATACCAAGTGTATATCACGGGTATATACCTTGCTTAACAAAATAGAATAGTCAAGAAGGGTTGCTTGGTTAAATTAAGGTACCGAACGCAGGTCACGACTTGATCAGAAATCGGGGCATGACATAAGAAAAGAAAATAGGAGGGAGTCTTGGAATAAAGCCATTCCCCATGCTCAAAACCACCATTATTAATGGATGGTGTGTGATGGGAAAATGGTTCAATTTTGTTAAGGAAAACAAGGACAACAAATAGGAAATTGTGGCTGCAAAGCAAAGTACTCCTAACATTCTTTGTTAGTCATATATCCTTTTGGGTACATGCATGGATTTTCACTAGTAATAGAAAATTGATAACCTATTTGAAGGAGTCAAACAAGAAACACTACATATTAGAATCTCATTCTCATCAGTATTACTATTAGATTAACAGGAAGACTAAATAAGGGTTCCTATTTATATAAGGAGAACATAAGAGCTTGTCCCTCTCTAATCCAATTCTCATAAAGAAAAATATGACCTTCATATTTTCACAGCAACATATATAACTAAAAAATTATGCGGCAGGTGCCACTTTTGCTCCGTCATCATTGTCGTCATCATCATTTTCAAACTCTTTATTCAAACAGAAGCTAATTACAGGCCTAGCTTCTATCTTGCAGGGACGAAAAGGCGATGCATTTGCGTTCACAATCACCATTTTAATTGTTTGAACACACTAAAGACTTAAAATAGTATGAGAAGTCTTAAAAAACAGTAGTTGTCAGTGATGATCTACAAACTTGTCCTATTTATAGCATTGATATGAGTGGCATTTGCAGAAAATATCGACCCATTAAGGGTGTGTTTGGTATGCTGGAATTTTCAATTTTTTCATATTTGGTTAGTCAAAATATTTTGAAAAACAATGAGCCTTAGAGCAACAGTAAAGTTGTCTCCGTCTGACTTATAGGTAACGAGTTCGACTCGTGGAAGCAACCACTAATGTTTGTATAAGAAATATCTTCCTTGATTATTTCATTCCAAAGGGGTAGTAAATATACTCATAATACAAGCATAATTCTAGGCTAGAATTAAGGTAATAAATGACTAAATATACACCTACCATATACAAAATATACACAATTATGACTAAATATTCTATCACACCCCCGCAGTCGAAGGCGGAGGTCGGCGTATGCTGAGACTGTCCCAAAAATCTTCAAATAGAACCAACAGAAGACCTTTTGTAAAAATATCGGTGATCTGATAGCGCGACGGGACATGTAAGACACATACTTGTCCGCGAGCAACCTTTTCGCGAACAAAGTGAATATCCACCTCAATATGTTTAGTGTGTTGATGTTGAACCAGATTCACTGAGAGATAAATTGAACTAACACTCACAATAAACCAATGTCATCTTCGAAACATGACATTGGAGCTCCAGGAGAAGGTTGCGTAGCCAACATGATTCAGAAACCACAGTGGCAACTCCCTGGTATTCTGCTTCGGCACTGGACCTAGACAAGGCAGTTTACCTTTTGGAGGACCAAGATATCAAATTATCACCCAAAAAGATACAATAGCCAGACATGGAGCGTCTGGTATCCGGACATCCACCCCAATCTGCATCTGTGTACGAAATGAGAGTAGATGTCAAAGACGAATATAGATGCAAGCCATGATCGAGAGTGACTGGATATAGCGCACAATGCGCTTGAGAGCATGCATGTGATCCTACATCGGGTTATGCATGAATAGACAAATCTGTTGCACAACACAAGATATGTCGGGCCTCGTGAAAGTAAGATATTGCAGGGCTCCTGCAAGGCTGCGGTAATGTGATGGGTCAGCATACGGCTTGCTGGAAGTAGCGCTCAACTTTGGTTTAGTATCAATCGGAGTGGAGGACGGTTTACATGAGGACATGCCAGCTCGTTCAACGATCTCTTATGCATGCTTCTTTTGAGATAAAAACAAACCTTCCACGTCTGGCTATCCGGACAACCACCCCAATCTGCATTTGTGTACGAAATGAGAGTGGTTTGCAAAGACAGATATATATGCAAGCCATAATCGAGAGTACCCTGGATATAGTGCATAATGCGTTTGAGAGCATGCATGTAATCCTCTATCGGGTTATGCATGAATAGACAAATTTATTGCACAACACAAGATATGTCGGGCCTCGTGAAAGTAAGATATTGCAGGGCTCCTGCAAGGCTGCGGTAATGTGATGTGTCAGCATATGGCTTGCTGGAAGTAACACTCAACTTCGGTTTAGTATCAATCAGAGTGGAGGACGGTTTACATGAGGACATGCCAGCTCGTTCAACGATCTCTTATGTATGCTTCTTTTGAGATAAAAATAAACCTTCCATGCTGGCTATCCGGACACCCACTCCAATCTGCATTTGTGTACGAAATGAGAGTGGTTTTCAAAGACAGATATATATGCAAGCCATGATCGAAAGTGCCCTGGATATAGTGCATAATGCGTTTGAGAGCATGCATGTAATCCTCTATCGGGTTATGCATGAATAGACAAATTTGTTGCACAACATAAGATATGTCGGGCCTCATGAAAGTAAGATATTGCAGGGCACCTGCAAGGCTGCGATAATGTGATGGGTCAACATATGGCTTGCTGGAAGTAGCGCTCAACTTTGGTTTAGTATCAATCGGAGTGGAGGACGGTTTACATGAGGACATGGCAGCTCTTTCAACGATCTCTTATGCATACTTCTTTTGAGATAAAAATAAACCACCTGCATGGCGTGTTAGAGCTATCCCCAAGAAATAACTCAATCGCCCTAGATATTTTATAGCAAATTCCGAGCTAATAAGAAACATGATAGACTTGCGAAGAGCATCAAATGAAGCAGTTAATAAAATATCATCCACATACAGAATGATGTAAGCTATATCATTACCTTGATGGTATATGAAGAGAGAATGATCATACCGCTGTTCGAAAACCTAATAGTAGAAACATAATCGGCAAATCTTTTGTACCAGGCCCGAAGAGCTTGTTTGAGCCCATACAAGGATTTCTTCAATAAGCATATATGATTAGGATAAGTGGGGTCTTTGTAACACATTGGCTGATACATGTACACCGTTTCATTGATTTCTCCGTGCAGGAATGCATTCTTCACATCAAGTTGATGTAGACGTCATGCCTTAGAAAGAGCCAGACTTAGTACCGTGCAGATAGTTGCTGGTTTGACCACCAGACTGAAAGTCTCACCGCAGTCTATACCAACCTGTTAAGTCTTTTCATCACCTACATAATCCTAGGCTAGAATTAAGGTAATAAATGACTAAATATACACCTACCATATACAAAATATACACAATTATGATTAAATATTCTATCATTTTGTATTAGGATATGCTGTTTACATCGCACCCCTTGGGGTGCTGCCCTTCCTTGGACCTTATTTATGCGAGATGCTTTATGCACCCGACTGCTCTTTTAATTTCTTAAAATGAGGAAAATGACTTTCCTAGTAGGAGTAGAGGAAAACAAGTTCCATAAGTGACCTTCCAAGCTCATTGACTCTCCCCGCCCCCAACGACCCCTAATCCTGGCCCCTTGACCATCCCCCTCCCCCCACAAATTCCCACTCCCGACCCTATTCTATCCCCATATTGTTTTTCTAAATTACATATAAATACTATTGGGACAATATCTTTTTTCTTATGTACCAAGCACTGAAAAGTTACTCCATCTGTCCAATTTTAAATGTCTTACTTTCCTTTTTGGTATGTCCTAAAATGAAAAATGGTCAAAATGCCCTTATCCTATTAGAAATGGCTCAAAAATGCCCTTCTTCCACCTATTGGATCAAATTTGCCCCTCCTTTCACCTATTGGGATAAAATATGCCCTTCACCTATTAGAAATGACTCAAAAAATGCTCATCTTTTCACCTATTTGATTAAATTTGTTCATAATATTATTTTCAAACTTAAATTGTCCTCTATTAATGACATAATTATATGACATTTAATTAAGTTTTAACTAATGACATGAACTTTATTTATCGATCCATATAAAATTTTGACCCAATCCCAAAAGACCCAACCCATCTATGACCCAACCAAATACAAAACCCATTTTGATTTAACGCAACTAAGCGATTAGGGGCAAATTTAATCAAATAGGTGGAAGGAGGAGCGTTTGTGAGCCATTTCTAATACGTAAAGGACATTTTTTACCCCAATAGGTGGAAGGTGAGGCAAATTTGATCCAATAGGTGGTAGGACATTTTTGAGCCTTTTTTAATAGGTTAATGACATTTTTTACCCTTTTCGGTCCCAAAAAGAGTGTCTCTTACTATATTTATCAAGTTTTGGCAAGTTTAAGACCACAAAACTTAGAGGACTACAAACATCTTTAATTTAAGATCACAAGATTCAAAAGTCTTTCGTCATTTTTTAAATTTTGTGCCAAGTCAAATTAAGATACTTAAATTGGAACGGAGGAAGGTAAGAAACTCATTTTCCAAGTTCTTACCAAACAGGCCCTAACTTCCCAGAGAGCTGTCGTATCTTTAGTAGTAGTGTTGATTGAATCTTTACTTAAGAGTTAAGACCACACATTGTAATGGCATGAGGTAAGCTCATGGAGGCTACTTGTTTTCACAATCCACACGTGCCTATTCCCTTTCATGCACACTCTTTTGCTTCAGATGATTTGCCAGCTTGGAAATATATATAGTCAAAACTAGTCAAAAACAAAAAAAATAATACTCAATCCGTTGACACACCTTTTCTTTTAGTAATTCATTTAGAAAACAATGAAAATTTTAAATTTGGAAATAATTAGCTTTATAATTATTATTTTATCTTTGATGAGAAGTTTTTATAATCATCCAAATATTATGTCATGCTTTAGATCACAAATTTCAAAAACTTCTATTTCTTCTTAAAATATGTGTCAATTCAAACTTAACTAGCACCGTTTAACAGAGTACCAAATCTGTTTTTTTTTTGTGGCTCAAGTAGTAAATATTTTTAGTTGTGTAAATTAGTTAAGGATTTGTTAAGATTGTGAAGTTAATAATCTATTTATACGTATAATCAAATCAATAATATCCAAAGTGGAACATTCTAACAGCATTTGTTTTGGTTATATATAGTGTTAGCATTGAGATTTCTTTTTTAATTTGTTCTATGAAGAAAAGAGAACAAGAAAAGGAAACAAAGTAAAAGAGGAGCATTTTGGATTTTACAGAATGAAGTTATAAAGCGAAAGTATGAATAGATGTTTTTCAATGGTGAAGCTAATATTCATTTTGTCCATTTGATGTGACACTATACTATTTTTTTTAATTTATTTTAAAAAGCATGATATCTTTCTCTTTTTTTGGAAATTATTTAACCTTAACATCTTTAATGTACTCTTGATGACATGACTTGTTGGAACACACTTAATATAAGTGAAAATACGTATAGAACTTTCACCATCAATTCTCATTAAAAGAATAATTAGTCTTGGAACTTGATATACATAAAACGGAAAACGGTCAAAAATACCTCATTCCACCTATTGGATAAAAAATATCCCTTCTTCTATTTGAATAAAAAATATCCTCAATCTTATTTTTTGTCTTTAAAATGCCCCTAAAACTAACAGGTGACTAGATGGAACTTTATGAAAAGCCATGTCGCAGCATATGATTGATCCATATGTTAATCCAGTGAGAATTAAATTACTCAACCATATGTTTGGATTTGACCCAACTGTATAATTAAACCCGTATTCCCCCACGTGCAAAATACCATGAAGCAGAATCAGAGCTATTTTTCACCTGCTAACATAGGATTACAATATAATTAGCAGGAAAACACGAAATCCAAAATAAAAGGGTGCTAGAAACACAGTCATTGTATAAGTTAAACTCACGTCAGCAGGGGAAAACAATGACAACAATAACATACCCAGTGAAATCTCACACCGTAGGGTCTGAGGAGGGTAGAGTGTACACAGACCTTACCTCCACCTGGTTAGGTAGAACAACAGTTTCCGAGAGACCCTCGGCTCAAGACAAAGCATAATCACAAGCAAGACAATAAAAACAAAGCAAGAGTAAAGAGTAAAGCAAGAGAAATTGTCAAACTTAGATAAGAAATTAAAGCAATATAAAGTGCATTCGAACTAAAGGGAGTAGTAGCTAACACAACTAAATAAGCTAAACAAAATACCCCAAAGAACACAACTACAGTGGATTATAAAGCAATAATGTGTCTATAAGTGTGATAGGCTAATCGGGTCTATAGTAATAACATTACAACTATCTATTTGTAAGCATAATTAGGACTACCCTCGAGTACCTACTACTCTTCCACCCTAATCCGTGCATGCAAAAAGATTAGTGCACTCGCGAAGATGAAGAAAATAAGTAAAAATTAAAAAGACCTGAAATTTCACTCCAACAAAAGGAAAATTTTAAGTGAGAATATGATCCGATGTTTGCTGTAAAATAGAGTGAAGGAACAATAAAGTGGTGATCCAATAAAGCTATGTTATTATAAGAAATAACCCCATACGCATAGCGGAATGTAAAAAGGTTGACCGAGTAAACAGAGGCTACAGAATTGTAATTTAATTGTCATTTGAGGCCCTTTTGTTTATGGCAAATTAATTGGATATCCATATACAAATTAGATCCGGATTTTGTTTCATGCCTGATAGATTTGAAGAAAACTAGCAAATTAGAATCATCAAACCTCACACTAGTTAATCATTAGGAATAATTCGGGTTTAATTATATGATTAGGTCGGATCAATATATATGAGTTGAGTAATTTAATTAACATATGAACCATTCATACACAGCCACATGCCTTTTTAATAAAGCATCTAGTCAATTAGTCAACCATTAGTTTTGGCTCATCTTTCAAGTAAAAAAATAACTTTGAGCACATTTTTTATCCAAAATAGGTGGAAGAAAGATACATTTTTAGTTCAATTGGTGGAAGGAGATTATCTTTGAGCCAAATTCAATAGATTAGGGGTATTTTTGGCCCTTTTCCGTAAATGAAAAGATATGACCAGCTTATTATTTTTGACTGATTTTGACATATAACCACTATAATCTAACACGTAGATAAATTAAAAAATATTTATACGCCACAGCTTATAAGCTTAGCCACATATCCTTTAATATTTCTCGGATTAGTTTGATGATCTGGGCAATATTGAACCCATTAGAAGCCGTAGATGCTACTTTTGATGCATACACTTTTTGTCCCAAATGTATAAATTTTGATTCGTTTCCACTTTTTGTTCTCCTAAAATTTCATATCTTACTTCTAACAATTACATTTTTTTTTGATTTTATAATATAGTCGAGTTTTGATCATTTAGGGATAAGACACTGTTACACATATGAACTTTAGTCAAAATTGCTACGACATATCTTATTTTTTCAGGGGTCTTATTAGCCATGTGAGATTTTTTTTAAAACAAAATAATTACCACCCTAAGCGCTGATGTGGCCAGGAGAGTGTATTTCACTCTCTTTGGGAGAGTGAGAAGAATAAAATCTGACTTGTATCATTTTTTAATTGGTACTTCACATTTAATTACACATAATTAATTATCATTAAAGCTTAAAGTTTTTTTCTAAACTGATTATTTTGAAAAAATGTGGAAAACTTAATTTTTTAAATTAAAATCCGTATTTTTTTAAAATATGGAAACAAAAATTTTCGGATTTTTTTTTGGAAAATCCGTTTTTTTAGAAAATAAATATTAAAAACTGAGTTATCTTATTGTAAAATATGTACTATTTTCAAATCTGGAAATCGGATTTTTAAAGAAAAATGTGAAAAATTGATTTTTTTTTTTATATATGAAAAAAAATCCAGTTTTCCAGATTTAGTTTAAAGGACGGGTTTTCAAATTTTAAGAAAATAATTATTTTTTCCAAAGTTTTTTATAAAAATTCAGTTTTTTCATATTTTGAAAAGAAAAAAACACTTTTCCTGATTTTTTAAAATATAATCCAGATTTTATTTAAAAAAATAAAAATATCCTAAAAATGAAATCATGAAAATCTAGATTTTTATGATATTTTTAAAGAACCAACAACAAACAACAACATACACAATGAAATCTATTTTTCTTTTTTTAAGAAAAAGAAAATTAAGTTTTTCAAATTTTTTAAAAATTGCCACGTAAGCGAAAATAATTTATTTTAAAAAAATAAAAACATAAATATACATGTGGCATGGAGAGTGTATGTCATTCTCCCATAAGAGAGTAGATATCCAGTTTCAGGATGATAACTATTCTTTTGTAAAAAAGTTTAGGGGGTAATACGGCCCCTAAAAAGGTAAGGTGTGTCTTAGAAACTGGGGCCAAAGTTCGGGGGGGGGGGGGGGTAACAGTGCTTTATCCCATTTATTTGTTTAATAACTAGATATTTTATTACTCCATCTGTCCCAATTTATGTTGCACCATTTCCTTGTTGGTCTGTCCCAAAAAGAATGTCACATTTTCATATTAAAAAACAATTTTACTTTATTAGATGATTAATTTAGAGCCACACATTTATATAAGATTTATTTTGGACTTCGAGACCAAGTAGCAGAGGTTAGGAGGATGAATGATAAGATGATAACCATTAAGGTAGTTTTGGGAGGGTTAACCCTTAACATAATTAGTGTGTATGCGCCTCAAGCGGGTTTGGCGGAGGAGGACAAAAGGCGCTTTTGGAAGGAGTTGGATGAGATTGTGAGGGGTATCCCACAGACCAAAAAATTAGTGTTAGGAGGAGATTTTCATGGCCACATAGGGTCTAATGCATGAGGGTATGGGGACATATATGGTGGGTTTGGCTATGTGGATAGAAATGAGTGAGGAATTTCTCTCTTAAACTTCGTGAATGCTTTTATGTTGGTCATAGCTAACTCGAGCTTCCGGAAGAGGGAGAAGCACTTGGTGACCTATTGTAGTGTGGTAGCTAAGACTCATATAGATTACTTGCTCCTTAGGAAGGGTAACAGAGGTGTTTACAATGACTGCAAGGTTATCCCGAGCGAGAATCTTACAACCCAGCATAAGCGCGTGGTTATGGACATAGAAATCAAGATAAAGAAGAAAAATGTTGCTCATGAATGACCAAGCATTAGATGGGGAGGCCTGACTGAGGTTAAAGCTCTAGAGTTGAATGAGAAGTTGGGGGCATAGGGGTTTGGGGGAGTGGCAACGACGTTGATAGTATGTGGGCTAGGACAGCCGGATGCATCATAAAAGCAGCTAGAGAGGTACTGGGGGTTTTGAGGGGCAACCCAAGTGGACGTAAAGGGAATTGGTGGTTGAATGGAGAGGTACAAGGAAAATTAGAAGTTAAGAAAGTTGTGTACGCGACTCTAGTGGACAACCTCGACGAGGATGACAAGAGGAGGAATAGAGAGAGGTATAAGGTAGTGAAGAAAGAAACGAAGCTAGCGGTCACAGCGGCTAAAACAACAAACTTTGAGTACCTGTATAAAGAGCTCAAATGTAAAGGCGGGGATAGAAAATTTTATAGGCTTGCCAAGACGAGATAGAGAAAGTCCTGTGACCTGGATCTGGTGAGGTGCATCAAGGACGAGAATGGCAAAGTGCTGGTAGACAACCGCACGTATTAGGCGTAGATGGCAGGCGTACTCCCATAAGCTCTTAAATGAAGAAAGGGACAGAGCTATCATTATGGGAGAGTTGAAGAATTCTGAAAGTCGTAGAGATCTTGGGTACTGTAGGCGTATCGAGGTTGCAGAGTTTAAGAAGGATATCCGTTAGATGATGAAAGGAAGAGCAACCGAACCTGATGAGATCTCGATAGACTTTTGGAAGAGCGTAAGAGAGACATGTATGAAGTGGCTGACTAGGTTGTTTAATGTCATATTTCAGACTGCTAGGATGCTAGAAGATTAGAGGTAGAGTACAATGGTCCCATTGTACAAAAACAAGAGCGATATTCAGAGTTGCGATAACTACAAGGGTATTTAAGTTGCTAAGCCACAATATGAAAGTCTACGAGAGGGTGGTCGAGTTGAGGATGAGAATGGATGTGCCGAGATCCGAAAACCAGTTCATATTCATGCCGGGCCAATCGACTACAAAAGTTATTCATCTTGTAAGAAGATCGGTGGAGCAGTATAGAGACAAGAAGAGAGACTTACACATGGTGTTTATTGACTTGGAGAAGGCATATGATAAAGTCCCTCGAGAGGTTCTTTGGAGATGCTTGGAGTCTAAAGGTGTGTGTGGCCTACCTTAGCGCAATCAAGGACATGTATGAGGGTGCCAAGACCCGGGTTAGGACAATAAGAGGTGATTTAGAACATTTTTCGGTCGTGATGGACTGCACCAGGGATCAAACCTTAGCCCATTTTTATTTTCCTTAGTGATGGATGAATTGGCACAACATATTTAGGAGGAGGTGCTGTAGTGTATGTTATTTGCAGATGACATAGTTTTGATTGACGAGACGCGTAGTAACGTTAACGATAGGGTGGAGGTTTGGAGAATGACCCTAGAGTCCAAGGATTTCAGGTTGAGCAGGGATAAGACGTAGTACATGGAGTGCAAGTTCAGTGACGTGACATAAGAGACAGATGTAGAAGTGAAGATTGAGGCACAAGTTATACCCAAAATAGAGAGTTTCAAGTATCTTGGGTCTATTATCTAAGGAATGGAAAGATTGATAATGATGTCGCCAACCGTATTGGAGTAGGGTGGATGAAATTATTACACCTCGTAAGATTAAGACGATAATTAAGAACGTCATAAGGAAGTAAGATTCGGATATTGAATATAAGGAACGCTTGCATATGTTAATATGGGAAATTAGTATATAAACGGATGTTATCCCGGAATAGTTTTTCTTTAATGTTATACATGTGACGACGAGAATTAATCCTAGTAGTTGAATTTATTCCAATGGAGTTATAGAATAGTATTGTATTAAAATTGTGACATTGAGGATAGGAGGCTTTATGAAATTCTCGGGAATTAAAAGAAGTGGGTTTAAGATTTATTAATTGAAGAACTTGGGGGGGGGGGGGGGCAAAGTGTGATAAGGAAATTCAGATTTTTTTTATATACCTACACTCACCTCTTTAACTTCATTCTAAACTTAACCAAAAACCTCACCTCTCTTCTCCAAACCCACCCCCTGCTGGCCGAAAATCACCCCAACCCCATACCCAATTTAAGATTTTTATATTCTCTTTCTAGACTATATTTTTCACCAAAAATTAGAAGCAAAACAACACAAAAAACAGTGGCAAAAACAACCACTGCTGGCCGAAACTCTAGCCCAGAAATTTCGAATTTTTGGGATGAAATTTTGGAAGAAAAACATGTAGGGATGAAGGCTTAACATTGTAGAACACTTGCATGTCAATTGGAGTTGAAGAATTGAACAAAAAAGGGAAAGAAATACGAAAATAGTGGGGATTTTCGGACAAGCAGTGGGCAGAAAATTGTGGACTGTTTTGGGACAAATTTGAGGTATAAAATTCTTCTTTCTATGATATAATTGGAATGCATGTTGTTAGAATTAAGGTAATGAATTTGTGTTAAAGAGAAATTGGAATTCAAGCGTTGCATGTGACAATTTTGGGCTAGTTGCCAATTTGGGACAGATTTTGGTGTTATTGGATTCGTTGGTTATTATTGTTATTATTGTCACTAATTACATGATGAAATTGAAAGGAAACATTGATATTTAGTTGGAATTAGTTATATGGAAGTATTGAAATACGAAATTGGATTTTTGGAGTTAAGATAAGAGTTATGGAATTATGACATGTTGTGGCCAAGAACTTGCATGAAATTGTTGGACATGTTGTGATGTATATGGACTGTTTTGTGGTGTTATAATGCTGAAAATTTAGTTACTATTATGCACGTTTAAGTGTGGTAATTGCTAATGTAAGTCCTAAAGGAATAAGGGTGTAGAAAGGCGTAGAAAGGCTTCACATTCTACCCTCGTTGTTGTTGGAACATGGACTGTTTTGTGGGTTGTTTTTAAGGTGGATTAAGAGGCTAAATTTACAAGAGGAGTGGGTGTGTAAATTCCCTTTATTATTGTTTTGGTTGTTCCCTTAATTGGTGCTTGGTTATTGATGTTATTAGCCTCGTTTGGAAGTTGTGGAAACATGTATAAACAGGGGAAGTGCTGCCCGAATTTTTATAGAATAAGAGGTCGTTATTCGATATAAAGTATGCTAGTAATCATAGAATTAACGAACGTATTACCATTATTATAGGTTGAAGTTCTATAACGAGACATATTCTAATATTGGGTCGATTAGTTCGTCTAAAAGGTATGTGAATCCTTTACTCCTTTTTTTTGGCATGATTTAATGAAAGTACGATGGACGTACTTGATTCTTATACAGTTTAATTTCTAAAGAGGATTGTTATGAGAAGTGCCTATGATTTTTCAGCAAAGAGTTTATTATGACATTATTATAATAATTTTATTGAGAGTCAAATGATAATTTTTACTTGCATGTGATTACTCATGATATCTACTCGTGCTAAGTGTTACTACTTCACCTCACCGAGTCCCGGGCCGGGTTATGTTCGTGCACAACCTTGCATTTTTTCACCGAGACCCTTACTAGAGGGCCGGGTTACGTAGGATGGATCCATAGATGAGATATGACTTTACCGAGTCCCAGCATGGGCCGGGTTACGATATGACTTTATCGAGTCCCAACATGGGCCGGGTTACGATATGACTTTATCGAGTCCCAGCATGGGCCGGGTTACGATATGACTTCACCGAGTCCCAGCATGGGCCGGGTTATGATATGATTCCACCGAGTCCCGCACTAGTGGGCCGGGTTACGTTACATATATATATATATATATATATATATATATATATATATATATATATATATATATATATATATATGTATATGGACAGGCACTCATGTTTTCTTGACTTGACTCTCATTTTTATAAGGCAACTGACTTTTATTGTTTATGGCACAGTTGGATTTGGATCCTAATTTTTATACTGATCTCCTATTTTCTGTTGGCTACTTATGATCTCTTTTACGCTTCATGTTTTACATACTCGTACATTATTTCGTGCGACCCCCCTTTCCGGGGGGGGGGCCGCGTTTCATGCACTCGTAGGTACATGTGTTTTCGTTTGGTGAACCTCAGGCCTAGGTTCCTACTCAGCAGGTTGGGAAGCTCCTTTGATTCAGAGCTTTGTCATTTTGGGTATAGAACCCTATTATTTTGACTTTTGTATATTTAGGGGCACGACGGGGCCCTGTCCCGTCATATGTCGTTATCCTTCTTGTAGAGGTCTGTATACAGTTGTGGGTTGCACTGGTGTAAGGGTCATAAATCTGTTTCGGTCAGCCATATTATTGTACTCTATGTTGGGGGTGTTCCCGTGTATATGTGATATTATCTGTTGATAGCCTTGTCGGCTTGCCTGTTATACTATCTATTGGTAGCCTTGTCGGCTTGCCTGTTATATTATCTGTTGGCTGCCTTGTCGGCCTGCCTGTTATATTGTGTTGGCTAGTTGTGACTCCTCAGGAGGTAGGTACATTCGGGGGTAAAGGCAGCCTTGTTGGCTTCCCTACTCTGGCATATGTTGTTATTGCAGCGTTATGCGGCCAGATTTCAGACTCATTAAGTGTTAGTTGGATTATGTGTGACAGGTTAGTTTAATGACGTCATTAGGGCGGTTAGTCGCGGCCCATTGGGTTGGGTCATAACAAAAGTGCTATCAGAGCAGT
Source organism: Anisodus tanguticus (assembly GCA_034509755.1). Taxonomy (NCBI): domain Eukaryota; kingdom Viridiplantae; phylum Streptophyta; class Magnoliopsida; order Solanales; family Solanaceae; genus Anisodus; species Anisodus tanguticus. The sequence continues at coordinate 16,312,140 of CM067551.1, read as the reverse complement.
TAGTCCTCGGAATGTCTACAGACCGTGTCTAGTAGAGTCTTGCATATGGGTATGTTGTGCATCATACTTATATGTAGGAGGCTGCAGGGCATTTATGATTGGTTTCTATTCTTTCATCTCTTAGATCATGCAATAGATCTATGTTATTAGGATAATCCCTTTCTGATGACTTACTATGTTTACAGTTATGCCTCCGAAGAAGGCGATAGCAGCCCAGAAGGGCAAGCCTACAGCGGGAGATACTAGTCGGATTCAGAGAGTTACCAGGTCCCATACTCAGTCTATGCCGGAGACTGTGCCCTAGTCGACGAGCTTTGCTTCGTCGCCACTACCAGAGGCTCAAGTTTAGGGGCAACATCACCAGTTTCCGAGGCCTCAGCACCTGAGCCTCCAGCTCCTCACCCGGGGGCAGAGGACAGAACCATGAGAGATGCGGTGCAGCTGCTGACTAGGTTAGTGGCAGGGCAGACTTATAGACAGGGACCAGGAGTTGGCCCCAGAGCAGATAGTTTGAGGGTCCGTGATTTCTTGAGCTGTAGTCCACCAGAGTTTTTCGGGTCAAGGCCCGAAGATGACCCGCAGGAGTTTATCCGACAGATGCAGCGTATCTTGAGGGTAATCAGGGCTTCGGAGACTGAGTCTGTGGAGTTGGCTTCGTATAGGATGCGGGATATAACTATAAACTGGTATGAGTCTTGGGAGTTATCCAGGGGAGAGGATGTTCCTCCAGCTACATGGGAGGAGTTTACAGAGGCCTTCCTTGGTCACTTCTTGCCTCCAGAGATGAGGAGAGCTAGAGTGGACAGATTCTTATAGTTGAGGCAGAATGACAGGCCCATTCGTGAGTATAGCCTGGAGTTTGATTCATTGGCCAGATACGCACCCACTATTGTAGCAGATATGACAGACATGGTGCATCGCTTTGTGATGGGGCTGGACCATTATCTGATCGATGGTTGTATGTCGGTGGCTCTTCAGCCGGGTATGGATATTGCTCGTATCCATGCATACGCACAAGGGGTTGAGGACCTTCATAGAGGGCGACAGCCAGACATAGGTCATGACAGGGACCAACATAAGAGGGCTAGGTCGGCAGCTTATTCCGGTGAGTCTTGAGGCAGACAGTTCCAGCAGCAGGTCAGATATTCATCGCAGCCAGCACAGAGTGCTCCTCTGCAGTCTACGGGCAGGAGGTTCGACCGCCCCGGGTATTTAGGAGCCGAACAGAGCTCCATGGCTTCGGGTTCTCAGAGGAACAAGGGCTCTAGTCAGTTGAGGCCATCTTATCCTCGGTGCTCTCAGTGTGGTAAGTTTCATATTGGGGAATGTCGTTCGACCGCAAGTGTTTGCTTCTCTTGTGGCCGTCAGGGCCATATGATGAGAGAGTGTCCCAACATGGGTGGTTCAGGTGGGATGGCTCGGCCTACGAGGTCAGGTGCTGGTTCATCGTCATCTATGGCTATGCGCCCCACGGGGCGGGGTATTCAGACGCCAGCAGGCCGTGGTAGAGGTCGTGGCAGAGTTTCTAGTTCCGGCGGTCCTTCGAACCGCATGTATGCTTTGGCCAGTAGACGTGATCAGGAGGCGTCACCAGATGTTGTTACAGGTATACTATCGGTCTTTTTCTGTAATGTATATGCTTTGATAGATCCAGGTTCCACCTTGTCCTACATATCCCCTCTTGTTGCTAATAGAATAGTGATAGAACCTAAGACAATAGAACCATTCGAGGTAGCTACACCGGTAGGAGACTCGGTTATAGCTGAGCGTGTGTATAAAAATTGTTCGGTGGTGATATATAGTCGTCATACCTTAGCAGATTTGATAGAGTTGGATATGGCCGACTTTGATGTCATTATGGGTATGGATTGGTTGGCTTCTTGTTTTGCCAACGTTGATTGTAGGGAGAAGTTGGTTTGATTTCAATTTCCAGACGAGCCCGTTATAGAATGGAAAAGGAATGCAGCATCGCCGAGGGGTAAGTTTATTTCATACCTCAAGGCAAGGAAGATAGTAAGAAAAGGTTGTATCTATCATTTGGTTTGGGTGCATGATACAGAAGTGGAGGTACCGGCTCTTCAGTTAGTTCCGGTAGTTAGTGAGTTTCCGAATGTATTCCCAGATGATCTTCCAGGTCTCCCTCCAGAGCAGGAGATAGATTTCATTGTAGATGTATTGCCAGGTACCTAACCTATATCCATTCCTCCTTATAGAATGGCACCTGCAGAGCTGAAGGAGCAGTTGAGAGACTTGTTGGAGAAAGGCTTTATTAGGCTGAGTACATCTCCACGGGGAGCATCAGTGTTATTTGTGAGGAAGAAAGATGGATCGCTGCAGATGTGTATGGATTATAGGCAACTGAACAAGGTAACCATCAAGAACAGGTACCCCCTTCCCAGGATTGATGATTTATTTGACCAGTTGCAGGGTGCTAAGTGCTTCTCAAAGATAGACTTGCGGTCAGGTTATCATCAGGTGCGGGTAAGGGAGGCAGATATTCCAAAGACAACATTCAGAACCCGATATGGACATTATGAGTTTAGGGTGATGTCTTTTAGACGACCAATGCTCCAAAGCAGGTGTTTATGGATTTGATGAACCGGGTATTCAGGCCGTTCTTAGACATGTTCGTCATTGTATTCATTGATGATATCCTGGTTTATTCCTATTCAGAACAAGAGCATGCAGACCATTTGAGGACGGTACTTAGGGTCCTCCAACACCAGCAGTTGTATGCCAAGTTTTCCAAGTGTGAGTTCTGGTTGACTTCGGTGGCATTCTTGGAGCATATTATCGGGGCTGATGGTATTCGGGTGGATACACAGAAGATTGAGGCGGTGAAGACTTGTTCCAGACCTACGACACCTACTGAGGTACGCAGTTTTCTGGGGCTAGCAGGGTATTACAGAAGGTTTGTGGGGAAGTTTGCCTCAATCTCAGCACCTTTGACTAGGCTAACCCAGAAGGCAGCTAAGTTTCAGTGGACGGATGCTTATGAGCACGGCTTCCAGTTGTTGAAGGATAAGTTGACAACGACTCCAGTTCTAACTCTTCCTGAGGGACCGGATGGTTATGTCATTTATTGTGATGCTTCAGGCATTGGGCTAGGTTGTGTGTTGATGCAGCATGGCAAAGTTATAGCTTATGCCTCCCGACAGCTCAGAAAGCATGAAAAGAATTATCCCACTCATGATTTGGAGCTAGCAGCGGTGATTCATGCCTTGAAGATTTGGAGACAATATTTGTATGGGATTCATGTTGATATTTATACGGATCACAAGAGTCTCCAATATATCTTTAAGCAGAAGGAGTTGAACCTGCGGCGAGAGGCGGTGGTTAGAGTTGCTAAAGGACTATGATGTTGATATATTGTACCACCCGGGAAAAGCCAATGTTGTGGCAGATGCTCTTAGCCGTAGATCCATGGGCAGCTTGACGGATGTGCAGCCAGACAGAAGGAATATGGTTTGTGAGATACATAGGCTAGCGAGTCTTGGAGTCCGGTTGGCGGATTCGGGAGATAGCGGGGTTCTTATTCGGGATGTTGCGGAGTCCTTTATCGCGGAAGAGGTAAAGAGACGTCAGTATGAGGATCCTATTCTGGCCCGGTATAGAGATGCAGCTTTCCGAAAGGGAAAGACTTTATTAGAGGTTACACCTGATGATGTGCTGAGGTATGAGGGCAGATTATGTGTACCTGATATTGCAGGGCTACGACAGCAGGTTATGGGAGAGGCACACAATGCCCATTATTCCATTCATCCAGGGTCGACAAAGATGTGCCATGACCTTAGATGTTTGTATTGGTGGGATGGCATGAAAAGAGACATCGCTGAATTTGTTGCCCAGTGCCCGAATTATCAGCAGGTTAAGGTTGAACATCAGAAGCTTGGTGGATTATTACAGGAGATCGAGATCCCGACTTGGAAGTGGGAAGTGATCAATATGGACTTCATTACATGCTTGCCTCGCACTCAGCGGAAGTATGATTCCATATGGGTTATCGTGGATAGGCTGACGAAATCAACCCATTTTCTTCCAGTTAGGACTACTTACTCAGCTGAAGACTATGCTAGGCTGTACATCAGGGATATAGTGAGACTGCACGGGGTTCCCACATCTATTATATCAGACCGAGGAGCTCAGTTTACAGCTAACTTCTGGAGATCATTCTAGAAGGGATTGGGGATACAGGTGAGTCTCAGCACAACATTTCACCCTCGGACGGACGGGCAGGCAGAGCGTACTATCCAGACATTAAAGGATATGCTGAGGGCCTGTATTATTGACTTCATAGGTAGTTGGGATGACCATTTACCACTCATTGAGTTTGCTTATAACAACGGCTACCATTCTAGCATCCAGATGGCACCGTATGAGGCTTTATATGGGAGGAAGTGCAGGTCACCTATTGGTTGGTTTGATGTAGGTGAGACTAAGTTGATCGGCCCAGACATGGTTCAACAGGCTATTGATAGGGTGAAACTCATTCAGGAGACGTTATTAGCAGCACAGAGTCGACAGAAGTCATATGCTGATAATCGACGTCGACACTTAGAGTTTCAGGTTGATGATTGGGTGTTCCTAAAGGTGTCACCCATGAAGGGTGTGATGAGGTTTGGCAAGAAAGGAAAGCTTAGCCCAAGGTACATCGGGCCTTACTAGATCATTCGTAGGATAGGCAAGGTTGCCTATGAGTTGGATCTACAGCCTGATTTGGAAGCAGTACATCCAGTCTTCCATGTATCTATGCTGCGTAAGTGTATTGGTGATCCTTCCAGAGTCTTCACAGTAGATGACGTCCAGGTGACAGAGGAGCTGTCCTACGAGGAAAGCCCCGTAGCCATACTTGATCGCCAGGTCAGGAGATTACGGACGAAGGATGTGGCTTCCGTCAAGGTATTGTGGAGGAACCACAATAGGGAGGAAGTGACTTGGGAGGCAGAGGATGAGATGAAGAAGAAGTATCCTCATTTGTTCCCTGTGCCTCCAGGTAATTCAATTCAACTCCCCATTTGATTATTGTAATTGGTGAATTGCATATGTGTGATATATTGTGGCCCTATGTGGCATCTGTTGGTTTGCAGAATATAGGCGGATAGGCATAGTTATAAAGGAGACTCTGCCGAAATTTTTCTAGCATTAGACTTATTATGAACATTCGAGGACGAATGTTTCTAAGGGGGGAAGAATGTTACATCTCGTAAGATTAAGACGATAATTAAGAACGTCATTAAGGAAGTAAGATTCGGATATTGAATATAAAGAACGCTTACATATGTTAATACGGGAAATTAGTATATAAACAGATGTTATCCCGGAATAGTTTTTCTTTAGTGCTATACATGTGACGACGAGAATTAATCCTAGTAGTTGAATTTATTCCAATGGAGTTATAGAATAGTATTGTATTAAAATTGTGACATTGAGGATACGAGGCTTTATGAAATTCTCGGGAATTAGAAGAAGTGGGTTTAAGATTTATTAATTGAAGAACATGGGGGGGCCAAAGTGTGATAAGGAAATTCAGATTTTTTTTATATACCTACACTCACCTCTTCAACTTCATTCTAAACTTAACCAAAAACCTCACCTCTCTTCTCCAAACCCACCCCCCTGCTGGCCGAATATTACCCCAACCCATACCCAATTTAAGATTTTTATCTTCTCTTCCTAGACTACATTTTCACCAAAAATTAGAAGCAAAACAACACCAAATACAGTGGCAAAAACAACCACTGCTGGCCGAAACTCTAGCCCAGAATTTTCAAATTTTTGGGATGAAATTTTGGAAGAAAAACGTGTAGGGATGATGGCTTAACATTGTAGAACACTTGCATGTCAATTGGAGTTGAATAAGTGAACAAAAAAGTGAAAGAAATACGAAAACAGTGGGGATTTTCGGACAAGTAGTGTTAAGAAAATTGTGGACTGTTTTGGGACGAATTTTAGGTATAAAATTCTTCTTTCTATGATATAATTGGAATGCATGTTGTTAGAATTAAGGTAATGAATTTGTGTTAAGGAGAAATTGGAATTTAAGCGTTGCATGTGACAATTTTGGGCTAGTTGCCAATTTGGGACAGATTTTGGTGTTATTGGATTCGTTGGTTATTGTTGTTATTATTGTCACTAATTACATGATGAAATTGAAAGGAAACATTGATATTTAGTTGGAATTAGTTATATGGAAGTATTGAAATACGAAATTGGATTTTTGGAGTTAAGATAAGAGTTATGGAATTATGACATGTTGTGGCCAAGAACTTGAATGAAATTGTTGGACATGTTGTGATGTATATGGACTGTTTTGAGGTGTTATAATGCTGAAAATTTAGTTACCATTATGCATGTTTAAGTGTGGTAATTGCTAATGTAAGTCCTAAAGGAATAAGGGTGTAGAAAGGCATAGAAAGTCGTAGAAAGGCTTCACATTCTACCCTCGTTGTTGTTGGAACATGGACTATTTTGTGGGTTGTTTTTAAGGTGGATTAAGAGGCTAAATTTACATGAGGAGTGGGTGTGTAAATTCCCTTTATTGTTGTTTTGGTTGTTCCCTTAATTGGTGCTTGGTTATTGATGTTATTAGCCTCGTTTGGAAGTTGTGGAAACATGTATAAAAAGAGGAAGTGCTGCCCGAATTTTTATAGAATAAGAAGTCGTTATTCGATATAAAGTATGCTAGTAATCATAGAATTAACGAACGTATTACCATTATTATAGGTTGAAGTTCTATAACGAGTCATATTCTAATATTGGGTGGATTAGTTCGTCTAAAAGGTATGTGAATCCCTTACTCCTTTTTTTTGGCATGATTTAATGAAAGTACGACGGACGTACTTGATTCTTATACAGTTTAATTCCTAAAGAGGATTGTTATGAGAAGTGCCTATGATTTTTCAGCAAAGAGTTTATTATGACATTATTATAATGATTTTATTGAGAGTCAAATGATAAATTTTACTTGCATGTGGTTACTCATGATATCTACTCGTGCTAAGTGTTACTACTTCACCTCACCGAGTCCCGGGCCGGATTATGTTTGTGCACAGCCTTGCATTTTTTCACCGAGACCCTCACTAGAGGGCCGGGTTACGTAGGATGGATCCATAGATGAGATATGACTTTACCGAGTCCCGGCATGGGCCGGGTTACGATATGACATTACCGAGTCCCAGCATGGGCCGAGTTACGATATGACTTCACCGAGTCCCAGCATGGGCCGGGTTATGATATGATTCCACCGAGTCCCGCACTAGTGGGCCGGGTTACGTTATATATATATATATATATATATATATGTACATGCACTCATGTTTTCTTGACTTGACTCTCATTTTTTTAAGGCAACTGACTTTTATTGTTTATGGCACAGTTGGATTTGGATCCTGATTTTTATACTGGTCTCCTATTTTCTGTTGGCTACTTATGATCTCTTTTACAGCTTCATGTTTTACATACTCAGTACATTATTTCGTACTGACCCCCTTTCCTCGGGAGGGCTGCGTTTCATGCCCGCAGATACAGGTTTTCAGTTTGGTAAACCTCAGGCCTAGGTTCCTACTCAGCAGGTTGGGAAGCTCCTTTGATTCAGAGCTTTGTCATTTTGGGTACATAACCCTATTATTTTGACTTTTGTATATTTAGGGGCACGACGGGGCCCTGTCCCGTCATATGTCGTTGTCCTTCTTGTAGAGGTCTGCAGACAGTTGTGGGTTGCACTGGTGTAAGGGTCAGAAATCTGTTTCGATCAGCCATATTATTGTACTCTATGTTGGGGGTGTTCCCGTGTATATGTGATATTATTCGTGGCGCGACCTTGTCGGCTTTTCTGTTATATTATCTGTTGGTAGCCTTGTCGGCTTGACTGTTATATTATCTGTTGGCAGCCTTGTCGGCTTGCATGTTATACTGTGTTGGCTAGTTGTGACTCCTCAGGAGGCAAGTACATTCGAGGGTAAAGGCAGCCTTGTCGGCTTGCCTACCCTGGCATATGTTGTTATTGCAGCGTTATGCTGCCGAATTTCAGACTCATTAAGTGTTAGTTGGATTATGTGTGACAGGTTAGTATAATTGTTGACACCCAATTTTGTCCCATCTTTTTGGATTTTATTTGCAATTTTTAATATTTTTGACACTTTAAAACAATTTTAAAATATAGGCATATATATGTATATATATCATTATTATTAGTATTATTTGCATTTTTTATTTGTCATTTGCATTTTTATATCACAATCATACTTTTACTCTAATATTATATGTTACTTTTATTTTCGCAAAACGGCATTCCATTTTTTATTTTTTATTTAAGCATCAAGCATTTCACAAATATTATATTTTATCGTATTATCATCTTTACAATTTATAAATTTTGCAAAGCTTTATTTTTATATAATTAAACCCCTTTTTATATTTTAAACTCATTTCCCCCAAACAATTTCTACTCAACCCAAAACAATTCCTACCCAACCCAAACTAAAACCCATCTCGTCCAAGCCCAACCCATCACCCATTTATTTCCCCAACCCAAAACAATTCCAAACCCCCATTCGAAGCCCACCCGGATTGGCCCAATACCCAACTACCCATCTCTTTATTTCCCCCCTTTAAACCAAACCAAACCAAACCCTAAAAACATTCATTCCACACCCCTCCCAAAATTTCAGCCGCAACACCCCTATCTCTCTCTCTCTCTCACTCACTCACTCCATCAGCCGACGCGATCCCCCACACCCCATACCGGCGACCCCACGTCGCCGGTCACCTCGCCGCACACACCCCACACCCCGGTAACCTCGCCGCACACACCCACCATACTCACAGTCGACAACCCCCATACCCGTGACCCCTACACGACGGTCACCTCACCCACTGCCGCCACCAGTCGCTGCACACTCCACCACGACCCCACATCGTCGGTCACCCCTACACCGACACCATCACTTCACCCATATCCACAACCCCCTAAAACCCGAAACCCATCTAGAAATACCCCCTTTTTGTTCACTGTTTTGGGGGTCGGTTTGTGCGGATTTTTGTCCGAAAAGAGGGAGTTCATGGTCGGATTTTGAGTGGATTTTTGCCCTTTTGTTCACTGTCGGGTCGGGTCGGGTCAACCCGATTTAGGTAAGTTTTTCCATTTTTAATGTTTTTATATATTCTGGTTGGTTATCTGAAGACTTGGAAAAAATCTGTTCCGGGTCGGGTCACGGTTCCGGGTCGGGTCGATTCGACCCGGTTCGAATGAATTTCCAGATTTTGTGTTTTAATATTTTGTTGTTGGTTATCTGAAAATTTGGAAAGAAATCGATTCGGGTTGAAACATCCGATCAGGGTCGGGTCACTGATCAGGGTCGGGTCGACCCGATTCGTGCAAATTTTCAGATTTTTGTGTTTTATATTCTGTTGTTGGCTATCTGAAAATTAAAAAAAAAAAAGAATGATTCCGGGTCGGGTCACTATTCAGAATTCTGGGTCGCATAATTTAATTGCAAACTGTTGGTTATTTTGGTATTTAAATATCCATACACAGATATCCTACTGCTTTACTGCTTTAGGCCGATGAAATTGAATTCGAGGCCGCGCTTTTTCTTTTGTTTCATTTTTCTGTTTTAGCACTATTTCAGAATCCGGACAACGGATATCTTTCTGTTTTACTGTTTTATTATTTTATTAATATCGCATTTAGGCCGATGAAATTAAATTCGAGGCCGCGCTTTTTTTTTGTGTGTGTTTCTGTTTACTGTTTTTTTAAACATCCGTGCGACGTATATCTTTTTGTTCTTCTGTTTTATTGTCTTAACTAATACTGCACTTAGGCCGATGAAATTAAATTCGAGGCCGCGCTTTTTTTTCTTTCTTTCGTTTCGTTTATCTCTTTTCTGTTTTCTGTTTTAAACATCCATGCAACGGATTACTGTTTTATTTGTTTTAACTAATACTACACTTAGGCCGATGAAATTAAATTCGAGGCCGCGCTTTTTTTCTTTCTTTCGTTTCGTTTCTCTATTTCTTTAATTTACTGTTTTAAACATCCGTGCCACGGATATGTACTATTTTTACTGTTTACTGTTTTTTTGAATTAAATACTGCATTTTAGGCCGATGAAATTAAATTCGAGGCTGCGCTTTTTTTTCTTTCTTTCGTTTCTGTTTCAGTTTATTTTTTTGGCATTTAAACATCCGTGCACGGATTGTCTTACTGATTTACTGATTTATATAAATACTGCATTTAGGCCGATGAAATTAAATTCGAGGCCGCGCTTTTTTTTTTCTTCTTCTTCTTTCGTTTCTGTTTCAGTTCACTTTTTTGGCATTTAAACATCCGTGCACGGATTGTCTTACTGATTTACTGATTTATATAAATATCGCATTTAGGCCGATGAAATTGAATTCGAGGCCGCACTTTTTCTTTTGTTTCATTTCTCTGTTTCAGCACTGTTTTTAACATCCGGGCAGCGGATATTTACTGTTTTTTATTTACTAAACATCCCGTCTTCTCGGGAATTGCCTCTGTTTTTCTGCTTATTGTTTACTGCCTGCTGCTGCTGCGTACAGTTCCGATTTTTAATTTTGCTGATTTGAACACGATACTACATTGGCCGATGAAAAAATATCCGTCGATTTTTGAGGCCTCCACATTTGTAAAGACGGAAAATAAAACTTCTGGGCAAGGATGAAACTTAAATCTTTTTCACCCAAGAGACCAACATGTTCGGTAGGCAAGGCAACTAAAATGACCAACGAGTCATACGTTCGCAGCCACGACGTGATTGGAATGATCTTTTCAAAATTTGAGTCTGAGCCCTCCGTAATCAAAACATTTATTGTTTTGGATACGAATTCGAAGTTATGTATATTCAATTGTTTCTAACCGTTTATTCTTGACAGCTTGCAAAGATAAAGTCAAAGAAGGCAAATACCCCTCGGAGATTTCTTATTTTTGTTGTCTTTTACTTTCTTTAATTCAGCTTTATTTTCATTTCGTATTGTAATATTATTGTACTCGAAATTATTGAAATATTTAGAGTAGATAGAATTAATTGATAGGGTAGTCTAAAATTGGAAACCCATCGCTAGGTTATCTATTTTTAGGCTCGTCACCCATACAATTTACATTGCATATATTTTTATCAATTTTCATACAAATGCATATTTATACTTTTTTCAGCTTTACATGTATATTAATGCCATACTAATGCATACTTGTACAAAATGCATCATTTTATTAACATCTTGTAACATTATTTTTATATTTGTAGAAACATGTATTTTTCTTAGCATAACAATTAACCTGAATTTGATCGGATAACCGCAAGTTAGCGGATCTTAAAGGATGCCTAACCCCTTCCCTTTAGGATAATAAAGAACCCTTACCTAGAATCTCATTAGTTTCGTAGATCATAAAATCGGAGTTATTTTGCAGCATTTAGTTAGCATTCAGGTGTCCTAATTCACCTTAGAATAATTAGGTGGCGACTCCTCAAGCAAGTATTTTTAATCCATCCGGAGGGAATCGACGCCATCGCGTCGCGAAGCCCGCAGGTCAAAATCGGGCGCGACAGCATGGCGACTCCGCTGGGGATACTTTCAGGTTCTTAACCATAGCAAATTCAGGTTTATTATTATTATGCTTATATTGCTTCTTATTTGATTTATTGTTTTTAATTGGTTCCTTTTTGAAATTTTGTATGTTTAACTGCTTTAATTGCTATATTCTTTTACTGCTTTCCTTAAATTGGCATTCCGCTCATATTTCTTCCATTATGGAAAGTTTACACTATCACACATTACACGCGAGGTGTGTTTTGCGCACCCGCAAATTCTTTCAAATTACCAAATTTTAGGAGAGTTGGCGTATGCGCGGAGTGACCGGACCATCCGGTGGCCGCGTAGCCTTCTCACTCGAGTAGTCCGCTCGGGATCCTGGAGTCTAGTAAGCCAAATCTTAGAAAATTTAGGATAGAGCTATACCACCTTTATTTTAAGTCATGCATGCATACACCATAGGTGGGTCGATCCTTGGCATCGACTCCACAATTAAGAAATTCACCAAAATTGTCGACGGGTCTCGCTCCCCCAACGACCATCATCGTATTATTTGTAGCCTGATAATGATAGACTAATCTAAGCCTAATCATGACATGCCGATATTGGAAAATGTACATACGTTTTGTCTTCATTTCCAACAAAAGCATTGCTGTTTGACAGCTTGGATTAATCTGTCATAATCTCTCATATTTGGCATTTAGGCTTACCTTTGGTATAAGAGAGGCTCCATGCATGTTAGGACACATTTAATTCCCGCACAATTTGTTTGCTATTTTTCTTCTTTCAACTCTGTACATATTATTTAATGCAATAATTACCTGCTTCAATTCTGTACATATCATACCATATAGTTTGCAACTCTGGGACATAAATTGTGTCACTGCCCTAGGATAAAGCGTTCTTGAACATCAAGACTCGGATCTCGTGCAACAATCAGGGGAGTTTTTGACCATACTTTCACATTCCTACATTTTATTATTCTTTTAGTGACTTTCCTCCTTTCACCCGGTGCTCTTATTTTTGCAGGGAGATCGTCCTCGCGAACAGTTGGGGGCGGTCGTTCTAAAACATTATTCCTGGATATACTCCAGGAAAGAACAAAGCCAAAGGCTTTCACAAAGATGACCCGAAGATGTTTTGACTGGAAAAAGTCAGCCAACACTAGAGTCAACGAGGCGTAATTTTCGTTACATAATTTTTTTTTTTATATCATACCATTTTTCACATATCCTTACGAACTACGAGTGTCTGATTCTCACCATACAGTGTGATACGTAGGTAACCCTTCTCGGGTGCGACACCCCAAAAAAAAAAAAAATCAAATCAAATTTAAAAAAAAAATGAAAAAATTATTCTAGTTTATCAATCTTTTTTCATTACATCCTAATAGACAATCTTTTTTTTTTTTTTCATTATATACTAATGGATAATCTTTTTTTCATTACATCCTAATGGACAATCTTTTTTTTTATATATAACATCCTATTGTGACAATTATTTTTCATTGCATTCATTATATTACGGACAATCATTTTACTTTGCATTCGTCCCATAGTGGACAATCATTTGTTTTATACAGTTTTTACTTATTATTTTATTGCAGATAAATCCTTTTTCAATCATACATTTTTTATAACATATCTGCACGAACTACGCACACCCGATTCTCGTCAAAGATGAGATACGTAGGCAGCCCTATTTGGGTTCGGTACCCTTTATTCAAAAACAAAAAAAACAAAAAAAAAACAAAAATACAAAATATATATATATATATATTCTAAGAATCATTGATGGACTTGGTTGTTACCAACACAGTTAGAAGTGTACATAGGAAAGAACAAGCGGAGAAGACTTCGTGGTAAACCATAGATTCTTCTGGTACCTCTTATTCACGCCTGTGTTGACGCTTAAAAATTGTTTTGCATGCTTCCAAGGTATGAACGAAGCCAACCTCATCGTTTCATATGCATTGTGTGGTGAGTTTTAAAATAAGTTCAATTGCATTGCATTGTGATCTAGAACTTGGCTCGAATGTTTGTTGAGGCGAAATCCTGAGTAACACTTGGTATAGGAAAGGATCGTAGGCTTTCTTTGATCCGTTTGAGCCTTTTCAGCTTACCAAATAACATTATCCATAGTACTCCCCCTTTGAGCCTGAAGCCTATTTTTTTTTTAACAACCACATATTATGCCTATACCCTTTCGAGTGCGTGCACGCACTATCCCCCTCTTGGCCCGACTTCTCGAGCGCATCGAAATGTGCAAATTGTCGAAAATGATCCGAGTTGAAGTTGCAATGTTCCCAAAAGAGGAAATGAAACAAAACAAAGGGACGACTTCACAAAAAATGAAGTAAAAAGCCCCAACAATATCAAAATCAAAAAAAAAAAAAAAAAACTCTGAAAAAGGGGAAAAAACTCCAAACGAAATATTCAAAAGAAATCGGTACAAAATAAAGGGGGCAAAAAGAAGCAAATCGGTATCAAGGCACACAAATACAAAGCGCGGACATATTCCAACGCTCAAGGAATGATTAGTCACTCCTTACCCAAATGATATCCTTTCCTTTCCCCAAGCCTACATTACAAACCCATAACAAGCCCTACATGATCCTATACCAAGGGTTCTCACATTAGTGGATACTTACATGACTCGCCAAGCCTATGGTATCACAATTGAATGCATTGAACATCTTTCGAGGGTGAGTGTACTTCTCTAGACGTCCCAAAGTTCAAAATATCGAAATACATTTGAGAAAGGGACTTTCTTTCGGTGAGGGCATTTGAAACATGAGGTTGCATATGTCAAAACCTTGGCTTGAAGCAAGTGTTCATCCTCGGTATGTCCGAGGTAGCATCCGAAGGTGTAGGAATTACCACGAAGTCGACCTCGGTTATACGAGAGAGAGCGAGAACGGGAACCCTAAGTACATTACTAATTGTTGGTACCAACCGAAGTCAAAATATGATTCTCGTCTTTTCATATTTTCAAAAAACAAAAAAAAAAACCTTGCAAAATATATTGCATCATTTTTCAAACTCTACTCACTCTTTTACAAAAAAAAAAACATTCTACAAATACAAATCTCTTTTAACGCATGAACTACGTTATGACCTGATTCCCTCGGCGGGATACGTAGGCAGCCACATCAGCTTCGGTCTCATTTTTAGAAAACCCTTACGTAATTCTTTTTACTTGCATGAACTACGTTATGACTCGATTCCTCGGCGGGATACGTAGGCGGCCACATCAGCTTCGGTCTCATTTTTAGAAAACCCATACAAAATCCTTTTGGCATGAACTACGTTATGACCTGATTTCCCTTGTCGGAATACGTAGGCGGCCACAACGGCTTCGGTCCCATTTTCAGAAAATCCTTACAATCTCTTTTGCCGCATGAACTACGTTATGACACGATTCCCTCGGCGGGATACGTAGGCGACCACATCGCCTTCGGTCTCATTTTTAGAAAACCCTTACGAATTCTTTTTACTTGCATGAACTACGTTATGACTCGATTCCCTCGGCGGGATACGTAGGCGGCCACACACGCCTTCGGTCTCATTTTTAGAAAACCCATACAAAATCCTTTTGGCATGAACTACGTTATGACCTGATTTCCCTTGTCGGAATACGTAGGCGGCCACATGACGGCTTCGGTCCCATTTTCAGAAAATCCTTACAATCTCTTTTGCCGCATGAACTACGTTATGACCTCGATTCCCTCGGCGGGATACGTAGGCGGCCATATCGGCTTCGGTCTCATTTTTAGAAAACCCTTACAAAATTCTTTTTACTTACATGAACTACGTTATGACACGATTTCCTCGGCGGGGTACGTAGGCGACCACATCGGCTTCGGTCCCATTTTGGAAAACTTCATAATTCCTTTTTCTTATCGCGGCGACGAACTACGTTATGACGATTTCCTTTGTCGGAATACGTAGGCGGCCTATATCGCTTCGGTCACACCATTGGAAATTTTCTTCCATTATCTTGCGAACAACGCAATGTGCTTACATGATTGCCTTAACGGGACAAGCAAGTGGCCCGCACAAACTCGGCTTTATCCGGTTGGAAGTTCATCATCTTCATATATACCGTAAAGCGGGGCATTTTTTAAAGGGTTCACCGCAAGCATATGCCAATAGACACGGAAAATGCCGGACAACTAAGTCTTCAATCTAAACCGATCCGAGCTTGCAAGCGTCAAGGGCAAAAACTACAAAGTCAATGCGAATCAACCGCCCCCGCCCCCAAACTCACAAATTTCTTTGAGTGCGGGTCTTCGAGTTGACAAAGGCGGGAAGCCGCGACATGAGGCTTAATTTCGCAAAGAATTCCCGCATCGCCGCTCACCACAAGGATCACGTTCCTATTGGGCGTCTGTACAAAAAAAAAAACATCATCTTGACCTACAGGGTCCCAGCTGCTATGTCCGTACAAGGACGATATTTCGACTCACAGGGTCATATTTCTCATCCTTATCCATTCCTTTTACATCGCTTATGTCTGCGCATTAACTTTTAATCTAGATTGATGACATATCAATTCGACCTTAGGGTCACACTTTGCATCACGTCTAAACAACGACGTCATTTTACATTTCGTCTATGCAACGACGACATCTGCATCACGTCTAAGCAACGACGTCATTTCATCTCGTCTATGCAACGACGACATCTGCATCACGTCTAAGCAACGACGTCATTTCAGGCGCCCACCTCCTAATGCGGGTATTTTATTTTCAGTCAGGCGCCCACCTTCTAATGCGGGTATTTTTTTTCGATCGGCGCCCACCTCCTAATGCGGGTATTTAAATTTCTGTCAGGCGCCCACCTCCTAATGCGGGTATTTTAATTTAAGTCAGGCACCCACCTCCTAATGCGGGTATTTCATTTTCAGTCAGGCGCCCACCTCCTAATGCGGGTATTTCATTTTCAGTCAGGCGCCCACCTTCTAATGCGGGTATTTCAATTTCGATCGGCGCCCACCTCCTAATGCGGGTATTTTAATTACGTCGGGCGCCCACCTCCTAATGCGGGTATTTCATTTTCGATCAGCGCCCACCTCCTAACGCGGGTATTTCATTTTCGATCGGGCGCGCCCACCTTCTAATGCGGGTATTTCAATTTCAGTCAGGCGCCCACCTCCTAATGCGGGAATTTTAATTTAAGTCAGGCACCCACCTCCTAATGCGGGTATTTCATTTTCAGTCAGGCACCCACCTTCTAATGCGGGTATTTTATTTTCGATCAGAGCGCCCACCTCCTAATGCGGGTATTTAATTTCGTTAGGCACCCACCTCCTAATGCGGGTATTTAAATTTACGTCGGCGCCCACCTCCTAATGCGGGTATTTCAATTTCTCGTCGGCGCCCACCTCCTAATGCGGGTATTTCAATTCTGTCGGGCGCCCACCTTCTAACGGGTATTTCAATTCCAATCGTGCACCCACCTTCTAATGCGGGTATTACAATTTCGGTCGAGCACCCACCTCCTAATGCGGGTATTTCATTTTCGGATCGGCGCCCACCTCCTAATGCGGGTATTTCATTTGCGTCGGGCGCCCACCTCCTAATGCGGGTATTTAAATTTCGGTCGGGCGCCCACCTCCTAATGCGGGTATTTCAATTTACGTCGGCGCCCACCTCCTAATGCGGGTATTTAATTTCGATCGCGCCCACCTCCTAATGCGGGTATTTCAATTTCGATCGGCACCCTCTCCTAATGCGGGTATTTTATTTTCGATCGAGCCGGCGCCCACCTCTAATGCGGGTATTTCAATTCCGTCAGGCACCCACCTCCTAATGCGGGTATTTTAATTTCAAGTCAGGCGCCCACCTCCTAATGCGGGTATTTAATTTCATCGGCACCCACCTCCTAATGCGGGTATTTACATTTACGTCGCGCCCACCTCCTGTGCGGGTATTTCAATTTACGTCAGCGCCCACCTCTAATGCGGGTATTTCAATTTACATCGGGCGCCCACCTCCTAATGCGGGTATTTAATTTCGTCGGCGCCCACCTCTAATGCGGGTATTTCAATTTCGGTCGGGCGCCCACCTCTAATGCGGGTATTTCAATTACATCGGCGCCCACCTCCTAATGCGGGTATTTAAATTTCGGTCGGCGCCCACCTCCTAATGCGGGTATTTCATTTTCGGATCGAGCACCCACCTCCTAATGCGGGTATTTCAATTTACGTCGTGCGCCCACCTCCTAATGCGGGTATTTCAATTTCTCGTCGGCGCCCACCTCCTAACGCGGGTATTTAAATTTCGGTCGGCGCCCACCTCATAATGCGGGTATTTCATTTTCGATCGGCGCCCACCTCCTAATGCGGGTATTTAAATTTTCGATCGGCGCCCACCTCCTAATGCGGGTATTTTAATTTCAGTCAGGCGCCCACCTCCTAATGCGGGTATTTCAATTTCTGTCAGGCGCCCACCTCCTAATGCGGGTATTTTATTTCAATCAGGCGCCCACCTCCTAATGCGGGTATTTAAATTTACGTCGGCGCCCACCTCCTAACGCGGGTATTTAAATTTCGATCGGGCGCCCACCTTCTAATGCGGGTATTTTAATTTCGGATCCAGCGCCCACCTCATAATGCGGGTATTTTATTTTCAGTCAGGCGCCCACCTTCCAATGCGGGTATTTTATTTTTCCTCAAGGCACCCACCTTCTAATGCGGGTATTTTAATCTCATCACACCTATGCAACGGCGCCATCTGCATAACGTCTAAGCAACGACGTCACCTGATCACGCCTATGCTACATCATCATCTACATTGGGAAGTACTTCGAACGTTGTTCCGCCCTTCCCCAGTATATCGCCACATCTGCAACCAGTGTCATCATAAGTCGACACTGGGGCATTATTTCTTGAATGTGCACCATCTTTTGCAACTTCTCTCTCCCCTCGGGATTTTATTTCTTCCCACTCACCCATAACCATCCCTCGAGTCCGGATGATCCAGGACAAAATTGGCTACTCGAGTCAACTTCTTTGTCCGAAAACTCTTTATCATCTCCGCCAAAGAGGGCATCTCGTTGACACCCAATTTTGTCCCATCTTTTTGGATTTTATTTGCAATTTTTAATATTTTTGACACTTTAAAACAATTTTAAAATATAGGCATATATATGTATATATATCATTATTATTAGTATTATTTGCATTTTTTATTTGTCATTTGCATTTTTATATCACAATCATACTTTTACTCTAATATTATATGTTACTTTTATTTTCGCAAAACGGCATTCCATTTTTTATTTTTTATTTAAGCATCAAGCATTTCACAAATATTATATTTTATCGTATTATCATCTTTACAATTTATAAATTTTGCAAAGCTTTATTTTTATATAATTAAACCCCTTTTTATATTTTAAACTCATTTCCCCCAAACAATTTCTACTCAACCCAAAACAATTCCTACCCAACCCAAACTAAAACCCATCTCGTCCAAGCCCAACCCATCACCCATTTATTTCCCCAACCCAAAACAATTCCAAACCCCCATTCGAAGCCCACCCGGATTGGCCCAATACCCAACTACCCATCTCTTTATTTCCCCCCTTTAAACCAAACCAAACCAAACCCTAAAAACATTCATTCCACACCCCTCCCAAAATTTCAGCCGCAACACCCCTATCTCTCTCTCTCTCTCACTCACTCACTCCATCAGCCGACGCGATCCCCCACACCCCATACCGGCGACCCCACGTCGCCGGTCACCTCGCCGCACACACCCCACACCCCGGTAACCTCGCCGCACACACCCACCATACTCACAGTCGACAACCCCCATACCCGTGACCCCTACACGACGGTCACCTCACCCACTGCCGCCACCAGTCGCTGCACACTCCACCACGACCCCACATCGTCGGTCACCCCTACACCGACACCATCACTTCACCCATATCCACAACCCCCTAAAACCCGAAACCCATCTAGAAATACCCCCTTTTTGTTCACTGTTTTGGGGGTCGGTTTGTGCGGATTTTTGTCCGAAAAGAGGGAGTTCATGGTCGGATTTTGAGTGGATTTTTGCCCTTTTGTTCACTGTCGGGTCGGGTCGGGTCAACCCGATTTAGGTAAGTTTTTCCATTTTTAATGTTTTTATATATTCTGGTTGGTTATCTGAAGACTTGGAAAAAATCTGTTCCGGGTCGGGTCACGGTTCCGGGTCGGGTCGATTCGACCCGGTTCGAATGAATTTCCAGATTTTGTGTTTTAATATTTTGTTGTTGGTTATCTGAAAATTTGGAAAGAAATCGATTCGGGTTGAAACATCCGATCAGGGTCGGGTCACTGATCAGGGTCGGGTCGACCCGATTCGTGCAAATTTTCAGATTTTTGTGTTTTATATTCTGTTGTTGGCTATCTGAAAATTAAAAAAAAAAAAGAATGATTCCGGGTCGGGTCACTATTCAGAATTCTGGGTCGCATAATTTAATTGCAAACTGTTGGTTATTTTGGTATTTAAATATCCATACACAGATATCCTACTGCTTTACTGCTTTAGGCCGATGAAATTGAATTCGAGGCCGCTTTTTTTCTTTTGTTTCATTTTTCTGTTTTAGCACTATTTCAGAATCCGGACAACGGATATCTTTCTGTTTTACTGTTTTATTATTTTATTAATATCGCATTTAGGCCGATGAAATTAAATTCGAGGCCGCGCTTTTTTTTTGTGTGTGTTTCTGTTTACTGTTTTTTTAAACATCCGTGCGACGTATATCTTTTTGTTCTTCTGTTTTATTGTCTTAACTAATACTGCACTTAGGCCGATGAAATTAAATTCGAGGCCGCGCTTTTTTTTTTCTTTCTTTCGTTTCGTTTATCTCTTTTCTGTTTTCTGTTTTAAACATCCATGCAACGGATTACTGTTTTATTTGTTTTAACTAATACTACACTTAGGCCGATGAAATTAAATTCGAGGCCGCGCTTTTTTTTTTCTTTCTTTCGTTTCGTTTCTCTATTTCTTTAATTTACTGTTTTAAACATCCGTGCCACGGATATGTACTATTTTTACTGTTTACTGTTTTTTTGAATTAAATACTGCATTTTAGGCCGATGAAATTAAATTCGAGGCTGCGCTTTTTTTTCTTTCTTTCGTTTCTGTTTCAGTTTATTTTTTTGGCATTTAAACATCCGTGCACGGATTGTCTTACTGATTTACTGATTTATATAAATACTGCATTTAGGCCGATGAAATTAAATTCGAGGCCGCGCTTTTTTTTTTTCTTCTTCTTTCGTTTCTGTTTCAGTTCACTTTTTTGGCATTTAAACATCCGTGCACGGATTGTCTTACTGATTTACTGATTTATATAAATATCGCATTTAGGCCGATGAAATTGAATTCGAGGCCGCACTTTTTCTTTTGTTTCATTTCTCTGTTTCAGCACTGTTTTTAACATCCGGGCAGCGGATATTTACTGTTTTTTATTTACTAAACATCCCGTCTTCTCGGGAATTGCCTCTGTTTTTCTGCTTATTGTTTACTGCCTGCTGCTGCTGCGTACAGTTCCGATTTTTAATTTTGCTGATTTGAACACGATACTACATTGGCCGATGAAAAAATATCCGTCGATTTTTGAGGCCTCCACATTTGTAAAGACGGAAAATAAAACTTCTGGGCAAGGATGAAACTTAAATCTTTTTCACCCAAGAGACCAACATGTTCGGTAGGCAAGGCAACTAAAATGACCAACGAGTCATACGTTCGCAGCCACGACGTGATTGGAATGATCTTTTCAAAATTTGAGTCTGAGCCCTCCGTAATCAAAACATTTATTGTTTTGGATACGAATTCGAAGTTATGTATATTCAATTGTTTCTAACCGTTTATTCTTGACAGCTTGCAAAGATAAAGTCAAAGAAGGCAAATACCCCTCGGAGATTTCTTATTTTTGTTGTCTTTTACTTTCTTTAATTCAGCTTTATTTTCATTCTGTATTGTAATATTATTGTACTCCTGAAATTATTGAAATATTTAGAGTAGATAGAATTAATTGATAGGGTAGTCTAAAATTGGAAACCCATCGCTAGGTTATCTATTTTTAGGCTCGTCACCCATACAATTTACATTGCATATATTTTTATCAATTTTCATACAAATGCATATTTATACTTTTTTCAGCTTTACATGTATATTAATGCCATACTAATGCATACTTGTACAAAATGCATCATTTTATTAACATCTTGTAACATTATTTTTATATTTGTAGAAACATGTATTTTTCTTAGCATAACAATTAACCTGAATTTGATCGGATAACCGCAAGTTAGCGGATCTTAAAGGATGCCTAACCCCTTCCCTTTAGGATAATAAAGAACCCTTACCTAGAATCTCATTAGTTTCGTAGATCATAAAATCGGAGTTATTTTGCAGCATTTAGTTAGCATTCAGGTGTCCTAATTCACCTTAGAATAATTAGGTGGCGACTCCTCAAGCAAGCATTTTTTAATCCATCCGGAGGGAATCGACGCCATCGTGTCGCGAAGCCCGCAGGTCAAAATCGGGCGCGACAATAATGGCGTCAGTAGGGCGGTTTGTCGCGGCCCATCGGGTCGGGTCGTGACAGAAATTGAGGCTCTCCTCTGGTGTGCTTTGCGATAAGAAGATGGCGCCAAGGTTGAAAGGTAAGTTCTACAGAGTGGTGGTTAGACCAGCATTGTTGTATGCGACAGAGTGTTGGCCAGTTAATAGTGTTCACGTTCAGAAGATGAAGGTAGAAGAATTGTGGATGTTGAGATGAATGTGTGGTCATACTTGGAGAGATATGATTAGAAATTTAGATAGACGGGATAAGATCGGAGTGCCCTCCCTGGAGGACAAGATGAAAGAAGCGAGACTGAGATGGGTCGGTCATGTGAAGAGGAGTGGTCAGGATGCGGCAGTTAGGAAATGTAAGAGATTGGCGGTCAGATGAGGTAGGAGAGGTAGAGGTAGGCTGAAAAAGAGTTCGGGGGATGTGATTAGACAGGATATGGTGCAGCTCCAACTGACTGAGGACATGACCTTAGATAGGACGACATGGAGGTCGAGGATTATGATAGAATGTTAGTAGGTGTTTGTGTTTGTCGTGTTGTGTGTGCGAGAGGTAGGGGGCTAGCCTTTCCATCTCCTCGTCTCATTTTCTTAGTTGTACTAATTTGGTATCGAGTAGATCATTATCTTTATGTGGGTATTATTATGTCACGCAATTTGTTTGTCTCTTGATTTTTTTCCTATCTTATTTTTTCTGCATTGACTACGTTCCTCTTGGGCCGAGGGTCTATCGGAAACAACATCTCTATTCTGCAAAGGTAGAGGTAAGGTCTTACCCTCACTAGACCCCACTTGTGGAATTACACTGGGTATGTTGTTGTTGTTGTTATTTTGGACCACACATTTCAAAAATCTTTCTTTCTTTCTTAAATTTCGTGCCAAGTCAAATGGTGACATATAAATTGAGACAGAGGAAGTATAAGATTATGAGTGATAATTCAGGGTTATTAAATGCCTTTTCTTTCCACGTACAAAACGAACTATATATGCACAGAAGGGAGAATACGAGATTTAAAAAGTTATGTATAGTTACAGGGCCTTTTTTTATTCAAATGCCGATAGTAAGGAGGGTTTCCCGGATCAACCTATATCCAAAAGGATACAATTTATATAAGGGATAAGACATTGTTACTTCCCTGGACTTTGACCAAAGTTACTACGACACACCTTATCTTTTTAGGAGTCATTTTTTTAGGGTTGTGTATCGGGTGATTCGGTTCGGTTTGTAGACATGTTAAACCATTAAATAACCGTTAATATATCGGTTACTGGGTTATTGGTTAATCGATTGTTGATCGTTATCAGTTTAACCGTTAAAATTTCACACAATTTTTTTTCAAGAACAAAGAACCCATTTTCAAAACTGAAAATAGCTTCGAACAAAATTATCCAATTGGGATAGGAAGGACGTATATAAACTTGAACAAAAAACAAACCAAGAGACATTGAGTTACATTACACAACAATATAGTTCATCCAGTTGAGGCAAGAATCTAAAGCATAATCGAAGTAGAGAACTCTTAAAGGTATCAATTTGTGAAATTCAAGCAGGAGAAGCTGACCAGTTTTAATGGATACAAGAGGAATGACAGAAGAGTAAAACAGTGAAAAGAGCTTCAAATGACTCAAATAAGTAATAATACTGCTACATCCTTCATATGACTCTGATGAAACTAGAGAGACTATTCTGAAGTGAAAAATCAAGTGAACCCTAAGTCTAGTTAAGTGACTTTATATATGAAAGAGTATAATTATAATTAAATAAATGATTATCGGGTTATCGATTCACCCGTTAACAAAAGTTGTCAAACTGAGACTCGAACTGATACCCCAATAACCATAGGACACCACCTGATACTCGAACCAATAACCCATTAACCCGAACCATAAACCCAATAAACCAATAATCAGTTCGGGTTATTGGTTTAACCGTTAATATGCACCACCCTAGTTTTACCCCCTGAACTTTTTTAAAACTGAATAATTATCATTCTGAAACTGGATATCAACTCTCTTATGGGAGAGTGACATATACTCACCTTGCCAAATGTATATTTATTTTTTATTTTTCAAAAAAAAATCGCTTACATGGCAATTTTAAAATTTGAAAAACTGATTTTCTTTTAAAAAATGAAAAATAGATTTTTTTTTTTAAAAAAAAATCTAAAAATTTGATTCTTTTGAAACCCGTTTATTTTTAAAAAATATATATAAAAAACGGACTTTTTAAAAAATATAGAAAAAATGGATTTTTCTTAAAATGTGGAAAATTAGTTTTTTTAAATGTCCTAAAAATCTAGATTTTCATGATTTCATTTTTAGGATACTTTTATTTTTTAAAATAAAATCTGGATTATTTTTTTTTAAAATCTGGAGAAAGTATTTTTTTTCTTTTCAAAATATGAAAAAACTGAATTTTTATAAAAGATTTATGGAAAAACTAATTATTTTCTTAAAATGTGAAAAACCCATTTTATAAACTAAATCAGGTAAACTAGATTTTTTTCAAATATATAAAAAAAAATCAGTTTTTCACATTTTTCTTATAAAAAATAGTTTTCCAGATTTTAAAATAGTACAGATTTTTTAATAAGATAACTCAGTTTTCCAGATTTATTTTCTAAGAACGGATTTTCCATTTTTTTTAAAAAAAAATCGATTTTCCATATTTTAAGAAAATACAGATTTTTAATAAGAAAATCAGTTTAGAGAAAAACTTTAAGCTTTAATGATAATTAATTAGGTATAATTAAATGTGAAGTACCCAATTAAAAAATGATAATTTTATGCTTCTTGTAAGACTGTAATAATCTCACTTGGGGAGTCTTCTCATTATTACAAAATATATATAATGTGTAGAAGAAAGGAATCCTAATTCGGTAAGGATCCTAATCTACCATAAATATACAATATTCATAATTACACAATATATGTTGAATATATGAAGAATATTCGCTAATACACCCCCTCAGTCGGAGCGGGAGGGGCCCGGACGCTGAGATTGGATCTGAAGTCAATGAATAATTGTGTGGAAAGTCTTTTTGTGAATATATCTGCGTACTGATATGACGAAGGCACATGCAACACTCTGACATGACCGAGAACAACCTTTTCACGAATAAAATGTATATCCATATCAATGTGTTTGATTCTCTGATGTTAAACTGGGTTGTGAGAAAGATATATGGCAGATATGTTATCATAGTATACGATGGACGCCAGACGCAAAGGACACTGAAGCAACAAAAGTAGATTTCGGAGCCAACAAATCTCAGCCACAACATTGGCAACGCCTCTGTGTTCTGCTTCGGCACTCGAACGGGATAGGGTGGCTTGTCTCTTGGCAGACCATGAAACGAGATTATCCCCTAAGAATACAGAATAGCCGGAGGTAGAGCGTCGCGTGTCCGGACACCCTGCCCAATTTGCATCCGTGTAAGATAGCAACCTGGTCGGTGCAGAGGAGTATAGATGTAATCTAAAATCTAGTGTGCCCTTAATGTAACGAATGATAGGCTTAAGGGCAGTGAAATGAGACTCTCTGGGGGCATGCATAAACAGACACATCTGCTGAACACCATATGCAATATCGGGCCTGTGAATATGAGATACTGAAGTGCACCTGCAAGGCTCCTATAAAGAGTAGGATCGGAGACTGGAGCACCATCCATAGCACTAATCTTGGACTTCGAATCAACCAGAGTGGGCATGATTTTGCAATTAGCCATCTTAGCCATATATACGATCTCCTCTGCATACTTACGCTGACTCAAGAACATATAATCTGCAGATATGGTCACCGATATACCCAAGAAGTAACTCAACTTGCCCTAGTCAGTCATAGCAATTTCGGGTTTAAGTAACGCAATAATCTCATTTTCAACCCATCAGATTAGGCAGTGAGAACAATATCATCTACATATAGCACTAAGTAAGCAGTGCTACCGCCCCGATGAAAAATGAAAAGTGAGTTATCACACCTGCTGCATACAAACTCAATCTGCATAATTTACTTGGCAAATCGATCATACCATGCACGTGGGGACTGTTTCAGGCCATACAGAGACTTACAGAAACAACAAACATACTGAGGGGCTGCTGGATGGACGAATCCAAATGGCTGATGCATGTAGATTGTTTCTTTCAGGTCCCCATGTAAAAATGCATTTTTCACATCAAACTGATGTATCGGCCAGTGTTTGCCCATAACTATACTCAGAACTGTGCGAATGGTAACTGATTTGAAAACCAGACTGAACGTTTCACCACAATCGATCCCCACCTGCTGATTTGTGCCATTAACCACAAGTCTTGCCTTGTACCTTTCAAGATCACCACTGTCTATGTATTGGTGATGAAAAATCCACATGCAACGAATCACATTCACCCCTTCCGGCCTGGGAACCAAATTCCATGTGTGCTATTTTGTTAAAGCATTAAATTCCTCACACATAGCCGCATTCCAATTAAGGTCCAGTTTGGCTAATTTGGGGATTTTGGGAATGAGAGAAATTGTTTGTGTAGATAGGTTAAAGTGGGTTTTGGGTTTGAAAATTCTGTGCTAGGCATGGGTTTCCATCTGATGGGAGGGGGTAGTGGGTGGGTGGTTGGTCGGTTGGTTTGCTGGTTGCGGATCCCGGGACTGCAGTGGTTGGGTATAGTGTGCATAGGTGGAACTAGGCTGTGTATGAGGTACGGGGTTGTGAGATGGTAGATCTGGTGGGGTTGACGACGGTGGGGGTAGGGTTGGATAGGGCGATGGTAGTAGTTTTTCTTAGTGTTATCGGTGTGGTGGTTTAGTGGTAGGTTGGCCAATAACATGGTGGTCGACGGGTAAGGTATAGGGAACTAGGCTGTCGGAACTGGCGAGTTGCGGAGGTGGTAGAACCATTGGTGGCGGTGGAGGGTGCTGGGTTGCATGAACTTGTTGAAACAATGGGGAGACAGAGAAGCCCGACCAGTGGCCAGTGGTGGTGGCAACTGGCGATGGGTGTGACTGAGATGAAGCTTGGGACGCTATCGTGGAATTGACGGTGACAGTGGGTGGCGGAGACGGGTGAATAGTGGCATACTATAGCAGTTGGTTGAGAATGATGGGGAAGATGTCGGACTCGTCAATAAAGGTATAGTCCGTATTTCAAAATTTTTGGAAATTCGAAAAAAGAGAATGTGTTCTCATCAAACGTGACGTGACGAGAGACATGGATTTGACAAGTTGACAGGTCATAGCAAAGATAGCCCCCTATGATTAGACGGGAAACCTACGAAGACACACAGATTTATTCGAGGTGTTAATTTGTGAGGAGCGGTGGAGGCAAGATTGGGATAACACAGGCAACCGAAAATCCTAAGGTGGTCGTAAAAGGGGATCCTTTGGTATAGAATTTCGGTTGGAGTCATATATTGGAGGGTACTAGTAGGTAAAATATTTAGGACGTATTCTACCATTTTGACTGCATAGACCTAGAAAGACGGAGAAAGGAAAACATGAATCAGGAGAGTACGAACCATGTTAATAATGGTACGTATGATGTGTTCTACTTTACCATTTTGAGGCGATGTGTGGGGGCATGAGAAACGGAAAACCATACCATTATTTCGACAGAATCGGTGAAACATGGAATTATTGAATTCACGACCATTATCACACTGAAATGATTTTATGCATTTTTCAAATTGTGTTTTGATAAAAGTACGAAACTCAAGAAATTTGGCAAACACTTCCGATTTATATTTGTGTGGGTAGATCCAAATATAATGAGAAAAATCATCTAACAATACAAGATAATATTTATGACCAAGTGAACTAGATATAGGAGATGTCCACAAATCAGCATGAATAATATCAAAGTGAGAAAATGTAACACTGAAAGATGATTTAAAAGAAAGACGAACATATTTGCCTAAAGAACAAGAAACACAGTGCTGGGCAAGTTTCCCATTATTACACTTAATAAAATTATTGCCTCTAAGAAAATTTAAAACTAGGGCTCCTGGGTGACCAAGCCTATTATGCTAAGTAGACGGAGAGATAGCCGCGAGAGAGACGGGATAGCAAGATCCGGCAGCGGAGGTGGATGGGAATGGATAGAGATCCCTCGTGCTATTGCATCTCGTAAGAGGTGTCCCTGTATGAAGATCCTTCACAGTAAAATCAAAGGGTCAAATTCAACTGAGACATAATTATTACAAGTAAATTTGGACAGAGATTAGGTTCTTAATGATATTTGGGGCATGTAGGACATTGTTAAGGGGAAAAGGTGGATGAGGTAGTTGTGTGTATGATGTACCATAGCCCTGTATTGGAATGTGGTGGCCATTGCTAATTGTAATGTATTGAGGATACTTTAAACAAAATAGTTTGGAAATATTACCTGCAAAGTGGGTGAAGTGAGATGTGGCTCCCGAGTCCATGTACCAATTTTCATCGGTCTGCTGCAAGTTCAGACTGCTAAAAGGCTGGCCCAAATCAGTCGAAGCCATAACCGAGGGAGGCTGCGGGTATTGGTCCTGGGTTGGCTGATAATATGCTGGTCTGTAAGCTGGAGCTGGGCCCAGCAGTCCCTGCTGTGGATAGGGATAGTGGGCCGGGGCCTGGGCATGAGTTGAGGCCCAGTTCCCATTCTGATATGAGGCTGCTGGGCCGGCCCAAGGTGCTGAAGAGCTGGACTGCTGCTGTTGATTACTGTTCTGCTGGCCACAGTTGCCTTTGCCTCGGCCTTTTCCTCCTCTACCACTGCCGCGTCCTCTGCCACCCTTGTCGTCGCGATTCTGCCGCGACTGATTATTTTCCGGCGAAGGCGGGCCGGCAGGGATTTTATTTTTGGAAGGAGTTTTGACCGCTAACGCCTTGTGAGCATGCTCGTCCTGCTTCGTACGACGGGTCTTTTCGAGCAACAATTGCGAGCGAGCCTTGTTGAAACTTGGTAATGGATCAACCTGTTGTATCATGTTGGCTAACGTGTCGTACTCACCTTTAGGAAGGCCTGCAATTAATTGTAGGACCATCTTTGCCTCAGACACAGGCGTGCCGATGTTTGATAATTAGTCTGCCACGAGTTTCAATTGCTTACAATAGTCAGACATGTTGGAAAAAATTTCAAGACATGTATTATTAAATTGTTCCTCCAAATACATAGCACAAGTGTGCTTGTTATCTTGAAAAATTTCCTCCAATCGAAGCCATAAATCGCGGGTTGAGGCGCCAAATTTCATTATAGTAAGGAGCAAGTCTTGAGAGATAGTGTCATATATCCACTGTTTGACAATGTCGTCAAGACGAAGCCACGTGGATTCATCAACCTCAGGGGAGCGAGGGAAGGAGTCATCGATATGATCAAACACGTTATAGACACATGCATGAATGCGAAACAGTTAAACCCATGGAGAGTACTGGCCGTTTTCTTGATCAAGAATTATGGGGAGACAGTTCTTGATGTTGGTAACAGTCAGGGTTGTATGAAAAGATGTTTTTGGTGTTTCGGGGGTGATGACGGTTGAGGATGAGGTTGTCGTGGGAGTTGCAGGAGGAGTCATTATAGTGGATAAAATTTAGTGAAGTAGGAGAAACGGGAATAAGGAAGAACCAAGGAAGGGAAGTTGATCTTTTTCGGTCAAGAAAACCAATAGGGTGGCCGCCGGTGGTGAAACCCGAGGGGGGGGGGGGGAGTTTCTCTAAAAAAGATCTAAGGTTTTGGCTCTTGATACTATGTAAGACTGTAATAATCTCCCTTGGGGAGTCTTCTCATTATTACAAAATATATATAATGTGTACAAGAGAGGAATCCTAATTCCGTAAGGATCCTAATCTACCATAAATATACAATATTCATAATTACACAATATATGTAAAATATATGGATAATATTCGCTAATACTTCTTACTCTCACAGTGCGTTATCCCTTTATATAACAACAATTGCAGGACTTCATGCTCCCTTTTAAGAAGAGGCTAAACAAAAAGAGTTCTCAAATCTCAAACACATAGCATAAGTTTTCAATGATGAACGAAGGAATCAAGAATCACAAGAAATAACTGAAAGCATCATAGAGACTAAGACACTACTCATCTTTCCTTCTCTTTTTGTGTTAATTATTATTATTGACAAAATTTGTCTTTGTTTCTTCGGGTTTTAAGAGGTGTGGGAGAGAGATTAGATACTTTTTTGTTTTCCACCGGGTATTAAGACACTACTAGTAGTAACAATTTGTATCACCATGACAAAAGCTTTTGAAGATCTCAACGTTTCTAGCCAGGTTCTGAAGGATTCAATGTATTCTGTGTGCCAATACTAAAGGATGCAAGAAACATAGATAAAGGACAGAATTCAGAACATAAAATATATTTGTATTGATAATCCAAAACTGAGAACTATCCAGCAATATGTTTCCATCACAAGCAATATTACATCCATAGGAAAAATGGAAGAGTAAATCTAATATACATTGTTAGTATTGAATGGACTTGCTATTAGCCAGATCTTTGAAGTGTGCATCAGTTGTTTTTTCAGCTGCATATTTGTGTTACTTCTCATCGTTAGCGTTCCGTTTTGCAAGTAAAGGTTACCCTACTACTTTCTAGCAGCCTCACTTTGTTGAGCAGATCTTGTATGGTACCAGAAGCATCCTTTAGTTTGCTCCTTAAACTCTCTTCTTCCTTGGCCCGCTGTCTTCTTTCTTTTATAAGCATGAGAGCTAGAGTCTTACTCCTGTCTTTTTCGTGCTCCCAATGGCGCCAAACCTGTTGTAAAATATTCTTAGTACTATTATTCTCTTCTCTCAAGTCATTGGACACATTATTTCCCATCTTCACAACTGAATTTCCTGAAGTTTGACCAGTTTGCATAGTTGGTATACACACTTGCGGAGTTTGATTTCTTGCTTGTGTTGAAAATTGAACTGGTAACATATTCTCGTGTTCTCCTCCAGTGGATCTTGATTTAGATTTGTCAACGTGACAGGTTGTGTGGCCGATGTTGGAGCTAAACGGGGAACATGGTTTTCTTTTAAGCGCAGAAGAGTTTCCTGGAGCTTGATCAGTTTGCCTAGTGGGCACACACACTTGCTGAGTTTGATTTCCAGACGTAGTTTGATGTCTTGCTTGTATTGAAAAATGAACTGGAAGCGGCACTTTCCCAGACCCTATATAAACGCGGGATGCTTCGTGCACTGAACTGTCCTTTATTGTAGAATGAACTGGTCCCATCTCGCGTTCTACTCTGGAGGATTTTAATTTAGAACTATCATCATGAGAGGTTGTGTGCCCGATGTTGGAGCTAAACGGAGAACAGGAATTTCTTTTAGGCGCAGAACAAGAGTTTGATTCTTTCTCATCAGGAGAGACAGTACTGTTCTTTACATTGCGACGCTTAGCATAACCAATGAAATGACAGTTCAAAGACCAATACTTCTTCTGCATAGCTTGTAAGCGTGCCTCGAGTCTAGCAAGGACGATTGTGCGCTCAAAGCCCTGTTTATCATGAGCTGGTTCAACAAAATTAGCTTCTAAGACGCCTATCACACCGCGACCATCGCTCCCAGCAGCATTCCACACCCTCCAGAAAGGCTTAATGAGCCTGTTCTTGTGATAAACATTGAAACCTTGAATATCAATGTGATGTTTTGCATCTTTCACAAAACCAATAGTTACTGCAGCTACAGATGTTTCATGACCAATGGATTGTGGTCTGTATGTAATCTCCTCAGACAGCATCATGTCGTTCACCAAATTATGATGTTCGACATCTTTCCCCCTCAAAATTATTCGAAAACCAGGAGCAAGTCTTAGATACAAAATTGAGGCATAACTCCTTAAAGAATGTTGATAAGTTAGAAAATGCCTGGAGTTAGGATATTGTTTCGCCATCTCAATCTTCTTCTCGTCTCGACTAACGCCCCTGATTTGAATGTCTTGTGGATCGGTGTCAAAGTCAAGCTCCGTGGCTCCTTCTTCGTCCTCCCAAAGATTGTATATGATAATTCGCGTGCCTTGATCACCTTTCAATAACTCAAACTGCTGGAAGAGATCATCTTCGCTCTCATAAGGAGACCATTGTACTATCGTCTCCGAATTCATTTTCCAATCATTAGCTGAAGATCGAACCAACATCTCCCAAGTCTCTCCCCTCTTAACAAAATCGATCATAGGAACAACAATATCTTCTTTCCCCGTGCTCCTTAAAAAAGTATACGACAACATTCCAACGCTCTGTGTCAACGTGCTCGTTGTTCTGTCTCTTCCCCGAGAAAACACAATCACATCGGCCCCTAGCCTCATACTACTCGTTTTAAAACCGTTTCCGTATTGGCCAATTGTGTTTGCTAATTTGCTTTTCACCGAATATCCAAGAGACATGCACTGACGCATTCTATCAGGAGTCATTCCGCCGCCATTGTCTTCAACTAACAACATTTTGCTCCCCTTGTCTTTCTTGTTGTCCAGCACGTCTACTCTTACATATGTAGCTCCATTGCAAACCTCGTCCATCGCGTTGTCTAGAAGCTCAGCAAAAGCACCCAAAGCCCATTTATGACTGGTTGCGTTTGAATGCAAGAATTTCGGGTGAACTCTCACATGATCCATGCCAACAGTTTGATCATGACCACCACCCGCACCC
The DNA here is from genome assembly GCA_034509755.1 of Anisodus tanguticus. Taxonomy (NCBI): domain Eukaryota; kingdom Viridiplantae; phylum Streptophyta; class Magnoliopsida; order Solanales; family Solanaceae; genus Anisodus; species Anisodus tanguticus. Next base: position 16,279,402 of record CM067551.1, on the reverse strand, counting down.
TCTTTATTGCCATCATAATCTCCAGCTTTCCAAAATTGCTTACAACTAGTGATTGGATTAGCAGGGGAAGCTACCATTTCACTAGTACTTGAAAAAGGTACAGAACAATAATTCTCAACCTTTGGACAAACCGATAAAGGAGCAATAATAATACTAGATTGTTGCACTTCAACTTTCATCTTCTTGATAGGACTTTCTTCGATATCATTGAAATAAGAACCAAAACCATAGTTGGTTATAGGAATCATATGCATAGTTGTGTTTGTCGGGACGTTGGTAGTGTTCTGAATATCGTCTAAATCGTCTATTAGATCGATGATTTCTTGCTTGATAGGCATGGTGATCATGTTGTGAAAATTAACTAAATCAAAAACTTAGGTTCTTGAATGTATAATTTCAAAGAAGGAGAAAAGAAACAGTTGAGAAAAGCTATTGCAAAGTTTACAAGAACTAGTACTGCTTAAGAAGTTTGTAATCAAGAATATGAAATAATGGCTTATATTTATAGAGGTGTTTGGCTTCTCCTAATTCTATATGAATATGGATTCACTAAAAAAGACTCATTAAACCCTAATTTGAGGAAAAGAGGACTAATTTGTTCCATTGTTGTGGGTACTCCAAATCCAAATAGGAAAAGGAAAAGAGAACTAATTTGTTCCAAATCCAAAAAGAATAAGGAAAGTAAACTAGTGCAATAAGGGAATGTGTTGGAGATACTCTTAAGTTTTATTACTTGAACTCCATAATGAACTGATATTTGTTATAAACCCAAAACCTAAACAAATTGGGAACACAAAGAATTGGTATTTTTAAATAATTAAAAGACTACGAAATTAGCCTATTTTGTTATGGTTTTAGCGTTAGAATCCTATATTATATCGACGATTTTCATTATGCTAATATTTTGTCCAGATTTTCTATTATACCGTGTCAAAAAATATCCAAGTTTAGTAATTATAGGGGATTGTGCCATCATACACAAGCGTTTGTAAAAAATTTATAAAAAAATGACAAACTTTTACTTACCTCTAACCCCGACCCGATAACCCGAATTTCTATTTCATATATTTCATTTTTTTACTTTTATAAAAAAACTATAAAAAGTGAGAAATTTTTTCTTCTCACCCCACATTTTTTATTTCATATGTTTTACTTTTATAAAAAAAATTAAAAATGGAAAAAGAATTCATATATCTATACCCTTTTATTTATCTAATTATCCTATTATATTAAAAGCATGAACTCCAAAACTTAAAAGTTAAATTATTAAAATACCCTTTTATTTATCTAATTACCCTATTTAGTTAAAGAAAATTCTAAATAGACACAACTTTTAAAAAGAAAGCAATCACTATTTTTAATTTATTGCAGAAGAATCACACCGTTTTACTTCAGTGTTTTTCTCACAGGAATATCAAGACTATAAATCCCTTGCTGTGGAAAGATGTTATGTAGTTGATTTCGAAAGGCCTTTTGAAGGTTCTATTATATTGTTAGCATTCTTTTCATTTTTGATAAAACATTTTAGGGGTAATATTCATTGTCCTCCCACTTCTCGCTCTTCTGAATTTAATACGTACTCGAAATCATGTAATTCCGTTAATATAATATGCACAACCAAATCAATAAAAAGTAGTACATCATTATTTTCCTCACGATTTAATATTACATCTTACGTAACTTTATTATGTTTTATTCTAATATTTTATTTGAATTACTTGGTCACACAATTGATGAGGTAGAAACACCGAAGTTCACCCAACTATGAATGTTGATCTCTCAATGTCATGTTTCTTTATTTTGTAACTCAAAGTCACTCAACTTTTCTTATGTCACATATAAAGTCACCAACTAATAATTGGGCAACAAAACATAACATGACATTTAATTTATTCCACATGACATTTTGATTTACGGAAAAGAGTCAGATTTGATCTCACAAATAAATTATATTTACCATTCGTTATACATTTTTGATATATTTGTCATTCTCATCCAACTTTCGGATCATATTTCCCTTGTACTCTAAGAAAAAGTCATATTTACCCCTACTTGGTTAAATCTCCATTTCCAACTGTTTTTTAAAACAAAAAGCTGGAAACTGTTTTTTTTTTAAATCTAGAAAAAATGACTGGAAAATTAGTTTTTTAATTAAAAAAACTGGATTTTTTTTAGAATCTGGAAAAATGATTTTTTTAAAACCCATTTTGTAAAAACAAATCTGAAAAATTGAAATTTTTATTCAAAAACATGGAAAAATGTTTTTTTTTAATCTGGATAACTGGATTTTTTTTTAAAAAGAAAGCGTCCTAAAAAATCCAAATTTTCATGATTTCATTTTTTAGGACACTTTTTTAAAACTAAAATCTGAATTAGTTTTTGAAAAATCCAAAAATGGACTTTTAAAAACAATTCTCAAAACACTGGATTTTTAATTAAAAAAAATATCTGGAGAAACACGATATTTTTTAAATCTAGAAAAAAAAATCTGTTTTCCTGATTTAAAAACATGCAGCTTTTCCAGATCTTATTTAGAAAAATGAGGTTTCAACATTTAAAAAAAATCAGTTTTTTCATATTTTTTTTAAAAACCCCAATTTTTCATTTTAAAAAAAATCATTTTCCAGATTTGTTATAAAGAACATTACCACACATGAGGAAAATTAAAATGTAAATGGAGATTTAACCAAGTAGGGATAAAAAAGACGATTTTTAGAGTAAAAGGGAAAATGTGATCCGAAAGTTGGATGAGAATGACAAATATATCAAAAATGTATAACGAATGGTAAATATCAAATCTGACTCTTTTCCGTAAATCAAAATGTCATGTGAAATAAATTAAATGTCATGTTATGTTTTGTTGATGTGATACGTGAGAAGTTGGGTGACCTTGTAGTCAGGGCCGGTCCTGACATTTAGTAGGCCACTGACAAAATATAAATTGAGGGCCCCTATATAGCAAATAAGATAGAAAACTTCAAATATCAATACATTGTCATTTTGAACTTAGTTAGCTTACATTTTACTATAAAACTTCTTTTACTTAAAATAGCTAAAGTGATTGTTTAACAAAAATAACAACAAATTGAACATCAATATTTTCAATTATCAAAACCTAACATCAAAAATTTGACAGAGTTGAGACTTGGAATCAAATAAATTAAGTATGGTCTTACCGAAAACTCAAACAGATGGATGGTGGTCGAAATTCCTCTAGAAGAACCAGATCCAAGGACAACAATGGTGGGATCGGTGGATATGGCGGTGGAAATAGATATCGTAAATTGAGAGTAGAAAATATTCACAAGTACAATGGAGAAGAGAAATAAAATAGGAGAAATCTGAAAAGGGTTTTGAGAAATAATTGAATTCAATTGGTAAAGATGGATTTGAAGAAAATAATTAAGGATAGAAGTGAAGAAGACAAAGAGACCGTCCATTTATTTCTCCCTCTCTTTCTCTGCGCTCTCTTTATTTCATTTCTCTTTCTCTGTAATCTCTTCATCTGATACGGAGGCTTTTTTTCGTTTATCTCTTTAATTGATAGGTAATTAATTTTTTTATGGGCCCAACATATATAATATTAATACTAGTATAGATGTACATGGGCTGGACCCTCTATCACCTGGGGCCCTGGGCTGTGGCCCTAGCCCAACAAGGCAAAAGGCCGGCCCTGCTTGTAGTTACAAAACAAATAAAACCCGCAAGGGTAGCCAAGTTGGTGTAGCAGTAGAGCGCGGGACCGCAAGGTCACGAGTTCGATCCCCTGCATAAATCTTCTTGGTTGAGCCGTCACACATGGCTTGCAAGTGTGGTTAATAGTTATTGCGTCGTCCGGGTTTACCCCCGTGCGCACTCGAAAGAGTAGCGGCTGCGGTTCCTTCGTCACAAAAAAAAAACAAATAAACATGACCTTGAGAGATCAATACCCATAGTTAGATGACCTTCTATGTTACTATCTCCACAATTGATATTACCTCGATCTTTTGTTGATTAGAACTAAAATTATTTCAATATACAAATTAAAATAAAATAAAAACTATTACCAATAGAAGATGTTCCAGCTTTGAAAATCATGCGGGTTATTTTTTATCTCAAACAATAATGTTGATCATAATAGAAAGTAAGTTATATTATCATTATATGTTTGCGTCGTGTCTATCTAACTACGTCAGGTTTAATAAAATTGAAAACCGAAGTAGAATTAGCAAAATAGTGCGTACTATTTAACAAGCTAAAAACAAATATTATTTAATTGAGTGATAAAAATATTAGTAAGTCGAAGAGAATCAGTAAATACCATACAAAAATTCAGAGCACAAAAGTATTTTCTGGATATAATATTAGTTGAAAAATAGGTTATGCCATTTTAAATTTGTATATATTATAATTTATACTTATTTATATTGTCTTTATTTGTGACATTAAGTGTTGGTTAAATCTTTAATAAGAAATAAAATTTTAAGCAACATAAGAGCTATTACATTATTAATAGCTACTTAGATAGTGATAACCTCAAGTCCCCAACTACTCTTCAGTTAAAAAAAAAATTGAAATAGTTTTTACTAATAACACGTTGTGAAGGAATTCCACAATGACATTCCCACAAAAGAAAAATCAAATGATTTTGTATTCATATATAGTTTGCATATTTGTTACAGTGAAATCACTTATTAGAAGAGATAGACCATGAGCAGATAAATAATAGTTACAAACGAAGGATAAGTTAAATTTACATAATTCTTCATAAAAATGATTATTTGACGTACTAAATAGACAAGTTAATGTAATTTATAATTCTAAAATATAGGTATGATCATAAATTGTTGCTTTATGATAAATTAATCCTTGAATTTTATGACATTAGAGTCTCAATTTATAAAGTTATTACGCCAACTGAGCAATTCAAAAGACTGAACATACACCAAAAATATTGTCTATGCTACTAGGTGAGATATATTCAATCACATGCTTGTATCTCATAAAATAAAAATAAGAAAAAGAACATGTACCTAATTAAACTTTATTATTTATATTTGTAGGTTTAGACGATATTCAACTATTTTGACGACAAAAAACAAGTCTTGTATGATGTTACACATTGATCATTCACAAAAACTTACACATTATTCTTTCATGTATAATTATTTGTTCAAATATTTTTTTAAATATCAATATTATTATAAATAAATATGTACTATATGACTCTTTATTCACGTGCAGCGCACGTAACGAGAGACTAGTATGATTATAAATGTATGACAAAATTAATTTAATTTGACCAAAATTTTTTTATAAATATTACCCTTGGAATAGTATTACAGTTATATAATATGGGCTAACTCATAACCAATACACTCATTTATCACCCAACTCATATTTTACCCATATAAAGTACGAACGGGTGAAACCCAATCCATTTTTATTTAAATCTTTTTTAACCTGACCGAATTCAATCAAACCCAGCCATTCTAGATCAAACTAATTAGAACTTTGTTGCCAAATGGTTGTATATATAATTTCAGACTCTTGAGTCTATGATAATTGATGGGTGTCAAATTCTATGGAAAATAAAAACAAGAAATGAAATAAATCGCATGCCAATTCTGTTTTCTAATGTCGGTAATTATGTCATCTGACACCAGTAACAACACTTAACAAAACAGAAACTTCAAAGAGTAAAATGCAGCGGAATTTAAAAAACACAAATGTTTAAATTTTCATAAGTTATATATATTATATAATTTATGATGGTCAATGACCAAATGTATTGTATATATATTATATACAAAAGTACAAATTCATTTCTTTACAGATTTACAAGATAAAACGGAAAAGAATTAAAAGTTGAAGTCGCAGATAACTTCTGCCTGAAAAATCTAACAAAGTAGACATAGACAACCTCTCATTACAATCGCTCCATACAAAACTAATCTAGAATCTAAACATCAATTGTAATGTTGGGCAGAATGTTGTCAACACACTCAGACAACACTGGTGATCCAGATTTCTGAGATGAAATCCCGAGAGCTCTCTTAGTATTTTTACATTCTGGTTCTGGATGTTGATTCACTGTAGTAGCCTCTCTATTTATAGTAGAGAGTCTTCCTTGAAAAGCTCATCGATCGATTGTGGATGTTGAGGGAAAGGTGGACAGCTGATAGGATTAGTTGGAGACGATCAAGGAGCAAAAATCTCTAACAATTTTGACTTGTTCCTCACGAAAAGCAGAAGCCTTGACTCGTTCTTCACACGTGTTTACCAACTCCTTTTTACCTTGCCAAGTCATATTTACTACATAGTAATCATTACGTGAAGTAAGGCAAAATCAGTTCTGAAAATGTTGGTTCGAATGTTGTGCAACATTTGTCCCAACATTCTTATACATTCAAATCAATACTTCAGGAGATATGTTGGGTCAAATGTCACAACATCATATCCAACATTAACAATCTCCTCTTTTTTGCCTTTCTTCACAAAACTCAATAAAATGTAAAGTTGACTTGTGGTGTTGTCACAAATGTTGTCCGACATCTGTGATCAACAATTTCAAGGTCATGCTCCCCCTTAACCTGTGATGACATACAAGCAAACATGTGTATACCAATTCATAGGATTAGAAAAAAATATGCTCACATATATACACATATCATCCAATATATACAAAACACGAATAGAAATATAAACCATTGTCAACAAATATCCACATCAATCCATCAAACAATTGAACAAACATTTACAGCTTAGGTTCAGCAACATCATTCAGCTTCCTTCTTGCTCATCATACAGCAGCAGCTTTCTACCCTGCATAACAGCTTCAGCTTCCTCTGCAGCATAGCAGCTTTAGCTTTCTCCCCCTACATCAACTTCAACAATTTGTTGGTTGATTTTTGCAATTTGATCCACAAGCCATTCTGTAGACAATGTAGACTGTCTTGGACCAGTGTTGCACAGAATGTTGGTGACATTGCTGGTAACATTTTCACTTTTAGCTTCCTTCTTCCAGGGCAAGTCCATGACTCTGTCCTTGCTATTCAAAATTGCTTTGTTTACAGTGTAAAGCTCAGGAGTCTTCCCTAAAGTGTCTTCTCTCTTAGGCTCAAAGCCTTGGGTGGTTAATACTTTGTAGATCAGATAAGAAAAAAAAGGATTGAAATTGATTCTTTCTCAGCCAAGTTGGCAATTTGATTAAATATCATTTTTCTCAAATCAACTTTCAAACCTTTCCCAACTTTATACAATAGGATGGCTTGTTCAGATGTCACAATTGACTCATTCATTGAAGGAAGCCAATTGAGAATAGCAATTTTGCGGAGGGTGGAAAACATGGATGTTAGTTTGGAGGCTGGATATCTAGGGATCCACTTCTTCATTATACCTCCAATGAAGTATTCAATTACTTCATCTCTATTGTCTATCACCTGTTCAGTTTCTCTAACATTATCTCCAGCATTTTGGCTAATACATTGATTTATGATAGTAGGCGTAAAAATATATACCTTGTTATAGAGATATACTTTCTCAAATTTCTTTGAGGAGGTATCCTCTATAGCATAGCTTAAATTAGCATAAAACAACCTTACTATCTCATCAACATATGGTTCTTTTTCAGTGACAAAACCAAGAAGCTGTCTGACCTTTAAGAATTCTACCAAACCATATTCAGTACAGAAAGCAATATCTAACACTCTCTCAGGACTAATTACTTTATTCTTGTAAAAATAAAACATATCATGGTTAGCTTTAGAATAGAATTTATCTGAGAAAACAGATACCTCAATGTCTGAATCAGACATGTCAGAATTGATAGATTTGGTACTGTTGGAGGATGTTGTGGTGTGTGTCTCTTCGGATGTTGGCTGAAATGTTGCCTGAGATGTTGTGGCATCTGTGGCAACATTTAGAGCAGCACTTGTCCTTGTAGTTCTAGGAACTCCCTTTGAAAAAGATTATTTCAAGAGGGTTTCATCTGGGATTTCCCTTTCTTGAGGCACACTAGGTTGTTTAGAAGCAAATGGTTCTTCCTCAGTTGAGAAAACATTGTCTGTATTTTCACTATCACTGCTCGAGTAAGCGGGTTTAGATGTTTCACATTTAGTCCTTTGCTACTCGAACCTTCTTGGACTTTTTTCTCAAACACTCTACTCGATCGGCGAGTAGGAAAGGTAGATGACCTTGGCCTTTTACCCAGAGATGAGAAATAAAAAGTTTGATCGACATCTATAGGGTTATTATTATCTTTAAGATAGCTGATATCTAAAGGTTCATCAAAACCTTTAAACACTATTGCTTTAGAAAGATCCTCAGGGAGATTTGAGGAAGAAGACTGGCCCGGTTGCCGAGGTGTATTCAACGAAGGGCTAATGCTCATGGAAGTGTTGGATGGAATGTTGGTTGACATTTGTTCTGACATTGGAGAAGTTTCCATCGGTGAGAATTGAGGAGAGGGTTTTGAGGAGTTAGGGTTTCTGATTGAGATGGGAGTTTGATTTGTTGAGTCCATCGGGTAAGTAGGTAGATGTATACCCGATGTGATTTTCCTTTCCCTTTTTTTTTTGAGAAAATCAGAAATGATAAAAAAATAGCACATGCGAGGAATATTTATATACATGGCAAACATTTTCTTAGCAACAAAAATCCATTAATTTTAGGTGTTTCAATTTTGCACAATAACTTACACCTAAAATATTGGGATAAACATCACGGTAGAAATAAAATATAATCTTATCATTTTAAATTTTGAAATTCCAGTAAACAAGGCATATAATATGGAGTAGGATCTGATATTTCAAAGATCAGATAAGAACAACATCCCAACACATATCACATTCTGAAAATGTCAACAGTAATGTTGACAACATTTTGGACGACACAAGTATTTTGATCCCACAAGAACTTTTTGTTTTGGCAACAAATCAAGACATGTTTTATACATATTTTATGAGTTTTATCACTGGACCAATGTAATATTTTTCCATTGTGTCCTTGATCTAATCATATAACACATACAAAAGAATTTTCATGTTAAAAATAAGAATACTTTTATGGTATTCTCAAATCTCTCAAAGCCTTGGGTGGTTAATACTTTGTAGATCAGAGAGGGAAAAAAAGGATTGAAATTGATTCTTTCTCAGCCAAGTTGGCAATTTGATTAAATATCATTTTTCCCAAATCAACTTTCAAACCTTTCCCAACTTTATACAATAGGATGGCTTGTTCAGATGTCACAATTGACTCATTCATTGAAGGAAGCCAATTGTGAATAGCAATATCGCAGAGGGTGGAAAACAGGGTTGTTAGTTTGGAGGCTGGATATCTAGGGATCCACTTCTTCATTATACCTCCAGTGAAGTATTCAATTACTCCATCTCTATTGTCTATCACCTGTTCAGTTTCTCTAACATTATCTCCAGCATTTTGGCCAATACATTGATTTATGATAGCAGGCGTAAAAAGATATACCTTGTTATAGAGATATACTTTCTCAAATTTCTTTGAGGAGGTATCCTCTATAGCAGAGCTTAAATTAGCATAAAACAACCTTACTATCTCATCAACATATGGTTCTTTTTCAGTGACTGAACCAAGAAGTTGTCTGGCCTTTAAGAATTCTACCAAACCATATTCAGTACAGAAAGCAATATCTAACACTCAAATCTCTTTTGAAGCACTCGATACTTCTATAGAATAGAAACGCTATCTTTTCAAGGGTTTTGCCCATTTTCCACAGTTGCCAAATATTTGTAAAGGCTTTGCCTTATTTTGATACTCCATTTTTATGACTTAGGCCGAGGATCTAAAAGAGATAACATACACGGAAGGAATCGGGATATAAAGGATTGAAAAATTAAAAGATAATTGAAATATGCAGAAAGTAAATAAAGATTAACTTACAATTTAAGGTTCCAGTTATGGAAACCATAAATCAAAGGTTCTGCAGGAATTTAAATCAAATAGGCGGTTGAACCAGTCAAGTATTTAATGCAGGAATTTAAAAAATTTAAAAGCATGAAGTATTTAAAAGATTATGAGGTAGTACCATCCATAATCATATTCATTTAAAATATTGGAATTTACAAAGTATTTTATCAAGGAGATATACCTTGAGAATTTCTAGGGTATATTTGATCATATGATATGAGTCATATGATATGGGTCATATGAACTGAATCATATGGGTATTTGAGGGGGTATTTAGGAATATTGATTCTAACCTAAAGGGAAATTTCTATAGAGGAGCTCTCACTTCTCTCTAAAATCTGAAGTTTAGAAAGAGAAACTTAGAAAATAAAAGTTTGTAAAGAAAAGCCTATCTAACTAAGGGAGAGGGAGTCTCCTTTTATAGGAGTTTTACATGGTATTTTTGTAATTAAAAGGGAATCTAACTATTCATCTAAGTGGATAATAACTATTCATCCGAGTGGAGAATGACTATTCATCCTTTTGGCATTTTCTTGAATTATTGCTGGAATCTTTGCTTTTTTGAAAGTAGCTTTTTCGAGCACTTTCTTTTGTCGGAATTTTGTCTGGACTCTACTCTGGGAATTTTGAATTCTTTTGGCAACTTTCTTCAGAATCCACTGTTGCCAAAAACTGGATTGTCCTCAATATCAATCCCTGGTTCTTCTTCTTCTGATGAAGAGCCTTGTTTTGATGAAGACGGTGTAAATTTTAGAATTATGGCATGCATTTCTTCTGGATTTTTGGCCGTTGCAAGCATTGAGGCCATCTGGGATTTTCGTGAAAGGAACTGGGTGTGCTCCTGTGTTTGTAGTGGTGCCGGTGGTGTTTGTGGAGGCGCCTGTAAAGGAATGGGTTTTTGGGCATCTAACCATTCCTGGACTTTTTGTGGTGCGAGGTTTTTTGGTATTTTAAAGCTGTCCCACCATAGGATTTTGAATCTTCTTCGGATAATTGAGATTTTGTCTTCCGAATAATCTACGAACCATGTAAAAATCCATGATAAGTGGAATTTTGTGTGAAAACGGTGTAGAGGCACAAATCTTTTTTCTTCCTCAGAGGGTTTAAACTGGGATTTGAAGAGGCTGAAAGATTTAGTGACTTCTGGTTTTTGTATCTCTAGGGTGGATCCGAATTGCTCCCACCATGAATTCCACCATGTTGGAAATTGTGATGGATCACATGAGGTATCAAAATGAAAAAATCAAGTGTGGCTTTGGTTGGTATTTTGAATGAAAAAAGAATTGAACCAAGCTTGTTGATAATCCCAGTAATTAAAAGGAATATAAAAAATAAGTTCATTTTTGTGGGTATCTGGGAAATTTAGGAGTTGAGATAGGTCATTCCCCCAATCAATAGGAGCAATTATGCTAAGTATTTTGCAAATTGAATATGAGAGATCTGTGTTATTTTTGTAAAAATTATTTTTAATTGTTGTTGATCCTGATATTTCAAAAATAGCCTGATAAATATATGGGGTTTTTAAAACATCCCATGATTTATAAAACCATTTTTGTCCAAAATAATTTTGTAGTGCTAAGAAAGGGTCTTTATTAAAAAATACTTTTTCAAGAGTCACAATATTTTGAAAAAACGGCTTTATGAAGAATTTAGGAGCAGGTTTTTTGGGGACTTGTGCTGCCACAAATTGATTTTTTGAAAATTGTTTTTGAGAAAGAATTTTTGAAGACTCTTCTTTCTCAAGTTGGAGTTTTGAAAATTCTTTTTGAGAAAGGGTTTTTGAAGATTCTCCTTTCTCGATTTTTATAAAATTTTGAGAGGTGTTTTCCTCTCCTGAGCTTTGAACAACTTCTTGTTTGGGATTTTGAAGTTGTATCAACGCCTGTTGTAATTCTGGGGATTTCGTCAGGAGTTGCAGAACATTTTCGACAGTTATCTCTTGTGCTGGTATTTTTTGCACAGATGCTGCGGTATTTTCGTTTTCTTCTTTCATGACTGCATCGTACCACGACAGGGGTTTTTTAGTGGGAGATTTGGCAAGGAATTTTTCTTTTTCTTCTTTTGTGGGTTTTTTGGGGGCCATGGAATTTGTTTGTTGTTGTGGTGTAACAACATGTATATTTATTGGTGGAGGTATCTCTTTTTTTCTCTTTTGGAGCAAGGCTCCACACATTGCATGGTAACAGTATTGTCCGGATTCTCTCATGTCCTTTATGGATATTTTTTCACTGTAACCCAGACAGTGGGGCAAGGGACAGTGATAAGACATTTCTGTGTTGTAACCAGTATTGGAAATTTATGGATTTTTATAGGGATAATGAGAGGATATTTCTGTGTTGTAACTGGTATTGGAAATCTGTGAGTTTATTCTCCTGTTTTTGAGTAAACCACTAGTTAAAATATTTTAAAAGTAAAAATTGTCAGAAATTATTTTGCAGAAATTATTTTTGAATGCAATTTTTGAAAATTGTTTTGATATTGTAAATTATGCTTCAAAAAAATTTTGTATGCAAAGGAATCAATTAATTTGATGGAACGGGTATCACAGTTTCTAGGGGACTCGGAATTCTGATCTAAAAAATTATTTCTTAATTCGCCTAGATGACAAGAATAAGTTTTAATCAGATCGAGGTCGCTAGCTTTTGGTTTTATCAGAAAAGGTAATTTTAAACTCTTATTATTGGAATCAAAAGAGATGAAATCATTACCTACCTTATAAGGAGTGATAAGATTTATAAATGGTGTTCCTAAGATAACGGAGTTGTGAATGTCTTTTATTAAGACAAACGATGTCGCTATAGAAACTCCATTAATAATGACGGACGCACTGGTTTGGGAATTGATTTCTAGCTTTGTGTTAGTTGCCGCCGCTAGAGTTTCCTGGGTATTTTCATGAAAACTATTAGGAATTAGACATGTCTTTATGCAATTTAGGTCATCATCGGTGTCAAAGAGAGCAATAGTAGTAATTCTAAAACTGCCTGAAAATTTAAGGGTTATTTGAACAAGGTATTTCTTGGACGTGATCTGTCTTAAAACAGCAAGGAATTCTTGTGGGACCTCTTCCATAAAAGGATTGTCAGGAGGTTCTTCTGGGTTTTCAGAGTCGGAGTTGTCGGACTCAGAACTGGTTTCACAATTATCCTGGGTTTTTGAAAAAATTGTTTTCAGTAGAAGAGAGTCTTGTTCTTGTTTCTCTCGTAGAGCCTTGATCTCTTCTTTGATTTGTTTCACCTCCCTCTGGAGTTCTAGAACTGGGGTTTCTTTGGATTCTTTCATCCTCTTACCCTTTTTCAAGATTTTCGTCAAATCGTAGGTATTTTTGGAGGTGTTTGGAAAATCAAATTTTTGAAATCTTTTTTCTCGTCAGTAAAAGATTTGAGGAGTTTATTCAAATAATCTTTTTGGTGTTCGACATCTATGTGTTGAACCATTTCTAACATGAATTTTTGATCCTTGGTTAAAACACAAACAAGTTTTCCCTTACCCTGATCAGAATATTCAGAAGAAATGGTTGTAAGCAATTCATCTATTTGAAGGGCTTTATTGTCTTCAGAAGACAAAGAAAAGTAGTCAGGTTCTGACTCGGCATTTGAATCGGAGGAATCAATGAGAAGATTGCAGATTTTTTGGGTGACGTCATAGTCGAGCTTCAATTCTTGTAATTTTGTATTCATTTTGCAGTATTTCGATGTATGACCCTTTTGTGACATTTGTAACACGTAATGTCCTTGTATTTGGAATCAGTTTTTTTGGTATTTGGTTTTCTGGATTGATGAGTATTTCTGTAGAGGTTTTTGTAATACTCTTCATTGGTTTTGCTGAAATCTCTCTTTTTGTAACCTCTTGAAGTACTCTTAAGGAATTTATGAGTCTTGCTACAGTTTCCTGTATAACTAGAAGAGGGTTTTGAGAAATTCGTATCAAACTGTTTGCAAAAGGTTCCAAGTTCGCACTTAGTTCTCTTTAGCTCCAGTTTGAGGTGTTTTTACAATTTCAGGTCTTGACAGATCTTTAGACCTTCCTGTTGAGTTATACTGACAAGTTGTTCGTATGTAAACTCACTGTAGGGTATAATCTGTTTACCGCAATTTTCTTTGATTTTGTTCCTAATCTTTTTTCCTAAAAGGGTAGGTAATCCGGCTAGGAATTTCTCTTTTCAAAATGGCTGGTTGGAATCTTCCCTGAGCATAACTCTGGTTAAGAAGGTATTTTTGTACCATTGGAAATTGCTGAGTTTCTTGCATTTGAGGTTGGAAAGTAATTCGGCATTTTTGTCTTTCAAATGTGAAGAATCTCCAATGAAATTTAAAGAGATTGTGAGAATCAAGGTCGCTACGGAATCTTGTAGGGGTTCACCTTGTTCATCAAGGATTGGTATTCCTTCTTCATCAGTTTTGATGGAATTGAGGATATCTTCCTTTTGTTTATCTGCGAGATAATTATCCCACCAACCTTTCAATTGACCAGAGAATCCTGCGATGAGCAGTTCTGCAATGGTCTTGTCTTGCGTACCGTTTTGGGTTTTGTAGGCATTTGCAGCCATGGTCTTTTATTGAAGAAAGTTGAGAATATTATATTCGGTCATCCCATCTATGTTCCAATCATAAATGGAATAGGCATTGAAACGGGATTGAGCAAGGGGTTTTACTATTCCTAGGTCAGGGGCAGGAATAATCTGTAATTGTTGTTGTTGGATCTGTTGTATTGGTCTTTGCCAATCCATATGATTAACAAAAGGTTTTTTGTTTTGGAATGGTTTTGGAGTATCACTGCCGTCGGAATCATTGACAAGAGTAGTGATTTTGTTGGAAAATTGTGGAGTATCAGGAACAACGTGTTCAGTATTAGAACTGTTGGACGTTCCAATTCTACTAAATTGATCTTGAAAAGCCTGAATAAATTCAGACTAATTTTGCTTGATATTCTTGACGCCGTCTTTGGACACCTGAAATGGTTTAAAGGCTTTGGCTTTTCTTATCCTTAGTCGTTCCTGGGGAATCAATGGTGACTAAAGGGTTGGTTTTTATGTGTTTTTCTACCCTATCGAGTTATTTTCCTAGGGTATTCAAACTGATATTGGTGAAATTGTTTTGAGCGAGGATATTCTTGGTATTTTTTTTTTCATCCTCTGCTGGATTCTTAAGAGGAATCGCGTCTACAGGGCAGCCATGAATATTAAGCTTGATGCCTTGTAAAGGATGGTGATTGGACTGGACTTTCCTAGAATCAGCAAGGGTTTCCCACTCCGGTGTTTTGTTCCTAGTCGTAACGGGATTTATCATTTTAGAAAAGGGGTAATCAATGGAATTTTCAGAGGAGTAAATTTCAAACCAGACAAAGAATAGGATGTTTATCTTATGTTCATTAACAAAATTGTAAAATTCTTCCTATATTTATGTCCTAGTATTTAAAAAGGTTTTGAAGAACCAAACTCTTTTTTCTAGGTTGTATTTTTTGTAAAAATCTTTTTGTAGGAATTTTTTATCAACTTTGAAATCTTTTTGTAAAACACCAAGTTTGTTTACTATGTTTTCTGTAATCGAGGAAAAAGTCGGACTAGTAGGTTCTTGGTCCTCTATCTTTTCTCTAACAGTGCATTTTTCATAAACGGGTCTCGATATTTGGTTGGAGTAGTCTACGTTTCTTAGATTGGGTAAATCTGACGTAGAATGTCTCGGTTTTGGTTTGTAAGGAGTATTTATGACTGAGGGAATCTGAGAGCCTCTTCCTAAGTCAAGAGTTTCTACGGAACTGGAATCATTGTATCTACTACTCGTAGATTTTCTATGGAATGATAGAATGACTCTACCATCCTGGTATTGGGTTATTTCTCTGAGATGGGTATTTGGTTGGGAAGTCTCTAGAGGTTCAGGTTTAACAACACCTTCTAAGATCCATTCGTCTGGTAGGGTAATATCCTTCCATCTAATAGGTCTCGGTATAACGGTGTTAGATCTGGAAAGATCAGTTTGTAAAAGAAGGGCTTCGCCTTTCTTACTAAGGTATCTGACTTTTGTGGCAAAAGCTGAAGTCATAGCTTTGTAATGAATTCGGTAAATTATAGCTACGGGAATTGATCCTTCGAGCATTTGGTAATTGTGAGTCTTGATTTGTAAGACCATGGATTTTTGGGTATTTTTGTCGTTTAAAGAAACTGAGAAATTTGGGTAACAGTCAAAAGATATTGGTCCTGTGCAGAGACTAGACTCAACAGAACTTAATAGGGAATTTTCAAAATTTGTGAATCTGGCATCATGTAAGATAGCAAGGATTGGGGTGTTTAATCCTTCCTTCGTGAGGTGTTTTATCCCTACTTGGACTAATCTAATATGGATGTATTTGTAATTTCTTTCTCTGTGTCTTTTCAAAGAACTTTGAGAAAGTAATTGGATCGTTTCGAAAGGTTGAGATAATTGGATATCGCTTTCCTCTGTTTTGATTGTGAAATCGGTTTTGAATAACTGGTACTTGGAATTTTTGTAAATCTGATCTCGATTTACTCTCGGTATTTCCCAATTATCGATAGATTTTTCAAAATCTTGTATCAAGATTTCTTCGGAGTTTATTATCTTCTTTGAATTCATGGAAGAAGATGAACCAAAATCACGCGAAGTAGATCTGTTGAGAAACAGATCCATGTTATGGAACTCCTATAACAGAGCACCCGGACTTCTTCCTAAAGGTCTTTCCTTGGGTATAATTTTCTGCGTTCGTTGAGGACTTACAGACCCTGGACTACCCTAACTTCAGAAGACTCCGAACCTCTAACAAGGAATCTCATCTGGTCTGGATAATATTCTCTCTATTTCTACCAAAAGCAAAAGCAAAGATTCCAGCAATAATTCAAGAAAATACCAAGGATGAATAGTCATTCTCCACTCGGATGAATAGTTAGATTCCTTTTTAATTACGAAAATACCATATAAAACTCCTATAAAAGGAAACTCCCTCTCCCTTAGAAAGATAAGTTCATTTTTAGTAAGTCTTTCTCTTTCTACAACTAGAGAGAAGTTGAGAGCTCTTACAGAAATTTCCCTTTAGGTTAGAATTAATATTCCTAAATATCCCCTCAAATATCCATATGATTCAGTTCATATGATTCATATCATATGACTCATATCATATGATCCAATATGCCCTAGAAATTCCCAAGGTATATCTCCTTGTAAATTCCAATTTATTTTTAAATGAATATGATTATGGACGGTACTACCTCCTAATCTTTTAAATTCTTTAAATTCCTGCATTAAATACTTCACTGGTTCTACCGCCTATTTAATTTAAATTCCTGCAGAACCTTTGATTTATGATTTCCATAACTGGAACCTTAAATTGTAAGTTAATCTTTATTTACTTTCTGCATATTTCAATTATCTTTTAATTTTTCAATCCCTTATATCCCGATTCCTTATGTGTCTATTATCCCCTTTAGATCCTCATCGCAGAGAACAGTATCACTTTGATAACATATTCTTATTTGAAGGATCATGCTTGTGTGACCAAAAGTTATGCATCATACAACAACAATAATCAGTTAGTGATATAACATAGGTAAATGTCACCCAAAATGTTAGATAACATTTCAACCGACATTCACCAAAAATATCTTTTCAGAGATTACAAAGACCAAGAGATTTCTTTAAACTAGAAAATCTTTCATGGTCCAATGCTTTTGTAAAAATATCAGCTAGTTGATGAAGAGTGTCAACATATTCAATTTGAACTAGCTATTTTTCAACTAAATTTCTTAAAAAATGATGTCTAATATCAATATGTTTTGTACGTGAGTGCTGAACTGGATTTTTGGAAATATTTATGGCACTCAAATTATCACAGTACAAAATCAAAATATTGCTAGTTAATCCATAGTCGTCTAACATGTGTCGTAGCCATATTAATTGAGAGCAACAACTTCCAGCTGCTACATATTCTGATTCAGCAATTGAAAGTGAGACACATTTTTTCTTACGACTATACCATGAAACAAGGTTATTCCCAAGATAAAAAAATCTTCCACTTGTACTTTTTCTATCATCCACATCCACAGTCCAATCCGAGTCACTAAATCCTATTAAGTTAGGAATAGTGTCTTTGGAATACCAGATTCCCAACTTACATGTGCCAACAACATATCGAATAATACGTTTCACGACATTTAAGTGGGACATTTTGGAACATGCTTGGATACGTGCACAAACACAAACACTAAACATAATATCTTGGCGACTAGCAGTAAGATAAAGAAGGCTACCTATCATATATCGATATAATGTTGGGTCGACATTTTCACCAACATTATCCTTACATACCTTTTGCGATGAACTCATTGGCGTTTTCATCTGTTTAGCGTTCTCCAAACCAAATCTTTTAACTAGATACTTGGCATATTTACTCTATAAGATGAAGATTTCATCTTCACTTTGCTTTAACTGCAAGCCTGAGAAAAAATTTAATTCCCCAATCATGCTCATTTCAAATGCTGATGACATAGCTTCAACAAATAAATTTAGGTACGATTGTGAAGTCGATCCAAAGACTATGTCATCCACGTAGATTTGAGAAATTATAATATCTACACTGTGTTGTTTAATAAACAAAGTACGATCAGCTTCGTCACGGTTAAAACCAAATTCAAGAAGAAAGTTAGTTAAACAACCATACCATGCATGATGTGCTTGTTTCAACCCATACAAAGCCTTTTAAGCTTGTACATATAGTGTTGATGGTAAGGATCTTCTAATCCTTTTGGTTGTTCAACATATACCTCCTTGTATAGATAACCATTTAAGAAGGCATATTTTACATCAATTTGGTGTAAAGTAATTTTCAGACAATAAGCAATAACAAGTAAAAGTCTAATCGGCTCGATTCTAGCTACAAGTGCGAAGGTTTCATCAAAATCAATTCTTTCAACCTGAGTATAACCTTGTGCAACTAACGTGCTTTGTTTCTAACAATTGTTTCCGATTAGTCTAATTTATTTTTAAAAATCCACTTAGTTCCAATTACATTTGTATTATTTGAACGTGGAACTAAGTCTCAGACTTTATTTCGAGAAAATTGTTCAAGCTCTTCTTGCATTGCTTGTATCCAGAAATTATCTTTAAGTGTTTCATACATACCTTACCATTTCTCTATAGTTGAGTGGTTCTTTGCCTCTTGTTCTAATTTCTTCAAAAACTCCCCCTATCACTTGACCCGTTGGATGATTCTTCCTAATCCTTTATGAGAGGTCCCTACGAACTTGGTCTAACAATTCAGCACTTGACTTCTCATATGTGGCCTCTGTGGTCTCTATTACTGTTTTGGATGTTGCTTCAGGTGTGGCAGCATTTGTGGCAGCATCCGATTCTTCTACAATCTGTGGACTTTCCACTATATCTATAATGTTATTTTCAATAGTTTTTTCCTGGAACATCAGAAAGATCATCAAAGATAACATTTACAGACTCTTGTACAGTTCTGAATCTCAGATTGTATACTCGATAAGCATGACTATTTTGTGAATAGCCAACAAAAATTATTTTATCACTATTAGAGTTAAATTTTGCCAAATGATCCATGCCATTTAACATTTAACAAATACATCCAAAACATGAAAGTAACGCAAGTTTGGTTTCTTTCCATTTATAATCTCATAGGGTGTCATCTTTGTTCCTGCCTTAAATAGACTTTATTAGCGATGTGATTAGTAGTATTCAAGCCTTCTGCCCATAAACGTTTTGACAAATATTTAGAGCTAACCATCACTCTAGCCATTTCTTGCAATGTCATATTCTTCCGTACTGCAACCCTATTCTGTTGAGGAGTTTTGGGGGCATAAAACTCATAGAAAATTCCCCTTTTCTTACAAAAATTTATGAATGAACTATTTTCAAATTTTTTTCTATGGTCGGATCTAATATGAAAAATAGGAGAATAGAATAAATTTCTAATTCTAGAGTGCAAGATTTTAAACATGTCAAACGTTTGTGATTTTTCTTTCAAAAATATATCCAAGAATATCTAGAAAAATCATCTACTATCACAAAGAAATACCTCATGCCTCCTAGACTGTCTACTTCAATTGGACTCATTAAATCCATATGTAGCAATTGCAAACAGTGAGACGTACCTGAATGTTATCCGTCGTGTTAGACAACATTATGAGAGACACGGGTTTGCTTACCTTTGAAACAATCTTCACATACAGTTTTACTTTTATGGCTAAGTTTAGGTATGCCTCTAACTGCTTCATATGAGACCAATTTTTCTAAATTGCGGTAGTTGACATGCCCCAACTTTTGATGTCATAGTGTTGTGTCATCGACCTTAGCATTATTGCATGTTTCTTGTCTTACAACAAGATAGAAATTGTCATAAGTGCTTGTACCTGTCATGACACATATATTGGCTTTATTCGTAACTTCACAAGCATTCTTATTAAATTTTACATCAATATCCTCATCACACAGTTGACTAATACTAATCAAATTAGCTATTAAGCCCTCAACGTGTAAGACATTTCTTAAGGCTGGAAATCTAAGAACATCCAAGATCCATTTTCCAATTATTTTACTTTTACTGCCACCTCCAAAAGTGACATTTCCTCCATTGAATGACTCATAGTCCTTTAGAAAACCTTTTGTACCTGTCATGTGGTGAAAACATCCACTATCAAAGTACCAAGAACCTGAAATGTTAGTTCTTAATGCAGTTATAGCAACATTACATGTTACATCCTTTCTAGAAACTCAAACTCTCTTAAAACATTTTTCACCTTTTGGCTCAAAAATGTTGCTTCGATTGTTATCTGAAATGTTGGACAACATTTTAGGCAAAATTCTGCTCACATAATCTTGAAGTTTGAAACAATATGATTTTAAGTGTCCAGCGGAGTTACAGTGATGGCACACAAACTTCATATTCTTTGACATATATGAGAACCTATTATTCATTCTTTTTTCTTTTACAAAGCATATTTTTCTCATTTTTATCAAAGAGATTAGAGCATATGGTTTTAAGAGAGTTTTCGTACCCAATTCCTTCATGTGAAGGCTTACTAAAGTTGAGTACGTCATTCAATTTCGAAGTCCCCGTGTTGAGCTTACGGAAGATTGCTTCGGCTACATCCAATTTTACACGGATCTTACCAAATTCAATATGTTTTTTGGTAAGTGCAACCTCAAGTCGGGTTATCGTGCCTTTTAATACTAAACTCTCATGAGTTAAAGATTTTACCTTTTTGTCAAGTTGCTTGAATTCTATGATTAAGGCTTTACAAATACTTTGTAATTCATTAATCAAATCATCTTTGCATTCAACTTGATCCATACAATCAACCTCACTAACAGAAATAGAACTACTAAAGCAATTAACATCAGAATAGTTAAAGAATTCATACCTTTCGGATGTCGCTGAGGATGTTGATGTCATTGCTGATGTTGGAGAAAATGTCGTGACATCTGAGACAACATTGTATACGACATCTTCATTATCCAATAAATACTGTTCAAAAACAGTAGCCAGCATTGCATGTGTTTCAATTTCACGATCTCCTTCCTCTTCTCCTTCATCATCACTAAGACAAACCCATAGGTTCTTACCAAATTTTCTAAGAGTGTTTGCACATTTGTTAGCATAGTGACCCCAACCAGAGCATGTATGACACTGCACGGACTCAAGTTATTTGGGATTCTGAGTTGGTTCTTCTTAGTTGATTCCCTTTTTGTACATTTGAAAGGAATCTAGTGGACTTTAGATTGAAGACTTGGTTTTGGTGATCTTTAGATTTAGATTGACTTCTTTCATTATTGAACTTCCTCACCATCGAGTTATATTTTCGAGTGAGTAAGGCAACATTTGCACCATCACCAATTTTTTCAAGATTCAAATCCTCTTCTTCGATTTGATTCTCCGAGGATTGAACTTGAAGTGTCACATTCTTGCTTTTATACAATTCCTTTTTATTCTCAATGTTCATCTCATAAGTTTTGAGAATGTTCATCAAGTTATGAAAGTCCATTGTGTCAAGCTTGTGAGCTTCTTCAATAGCACAAATCTTTAAATTGAACTTTTCAAGAAGAGAACGGAGAGTCTTTTCAATAAGTTGAGTGTTGGTTAATGGTTCACCAAGCACTTGACATTCATTTGAGATGTCAATCAAATTTTCAAAATAAGATTTAATATCATCCGCTTCTTCCATCCTTAAACATTAATATTTACTCATGAGCATGCGCAGCTTTGTTCGACGAACACTTGAGCAACCTTCACAATGAATTTATAAAGTATCTCATGCATCCTTAGCCGTGGGACAGTTTTGAATGAGATTGAATATATACATATCAGCCCATCCAAAAATTGGATGTAAGGCTTTTTCGTTAAAGCTAGCATTATTGGTTTCTTATGTAGTCCATTCGGATTCAAGTTTAACAAGAATGTCACCTTCCTCATCCGGTCGCAACATTGGAACAATATACCCATTGGTTATAGATCTTCATGCCCTAACATCAATTGATTTGATATGAGAACGTAGGCGAATCTTCCAATAGGCATAATTTGATCCATCTAAAATAAGAAGCCTACCAATAGTTGGATTTGTCGGATCTATAGCTTATGACAACAGGACCAAACACTTATTGTGTTAAGTGTCGACTCTGATACCACTTGATGGGTGTCAAATGCTATGAGAAATAAAAATAAGAGATGAAATAAATTGAATGCCAATTCTGTTTCCGAATGTCGGCAATTATGTCGTTTGACACCAGTAACAACACTTAGCAAAATAGAAACTTTAAAGAGTAAATGCAGCGGAATTTAAAGAACACAACAATTTAAATTTTCTTAAGTTATATATATTATATAACTTATGATGGTCAATGACCAAATGTATTGTATATATATTATATACAAAAGTACAAATTCATTTCTTTATAGATTTACAAGATAAAACGGAAAGGAATTAAAAGTTGAAGTCGCAGATGACTTCTGCCTGAAAAATCTAATTAGATATAGACAACCTCTCATTACAATCGCTCCATACAAAACTAATCTAGAATCTAAAAAACAATTGTAATGTTGGACAGAATGTTGTCAACACACTCAGGCAACACTGGTGATCCAGATTTCTGAGATGAAATTTATAGAGCTCTCTTAGTAATTTTACATTCTGGTTCTGGATGTTGATTCACTGTAGTAGCCTCTTTATTTATAGTAGAGAGTCTTCCTTGAAAATCTCATCAATCGGTTGTGGAGGTTGAAGAAAAGGTGGGCAGCTGGTATGATTGGTTGGAGACGATCAAGGAGCAAAAACCTTTAACAACTTTGATTTGTTCCTCACGAAAAGGAGCAGTCTTGACTCCTTCTTCACACGTGTTTACTAGAGATGGCAGTGGATCCTAGACCCGGTGGATCCAGATCCATTTTATAGGATATGGATCTTCAAAATTTGGACCCGATGGATCCGGATCGGACCCTAATCCATTTCTGACGGATCGGATCGGATCTGGATCTGGATCTGGATCTTGTATTTGAGATCCGTATCATGTCCAGATCTGATCCGTGGATCCGTTTTTTATTAAATATATTTATAACCTAGAATGTAATTTTATAAGTATTTTCTTAAAATTGCTAAGCACATCATTGCAAGTTTAATTCTCAAAACAAGTTTAGTTTAGCCCCGCGTTAACTCAAAAACCAAAAATTAAAGAGGTAACTTCGATAATAAAATCAATGTTATATTAGTGAATGACTAACATCTCCATAGACAAGTAGTTAAAATTATATTCACTTCATTTGTGAAGATTCCAAGCACATGCAAGTTCTACATTGTGGAAATACTAGTCACCATTTCCACAACTATTGTCATTGTCCAACATTTTCAATTAATAGCTCACAATCAAAACGAGACAACGAACAAAATATCTCATATAAACATTTCAAAATTGAAACACAGTAAACTGTTAGATAAGTAAAAATCGTTTGTCAGTTCAAAAAAAAAATCCTAGCAAGGCAAAATATTTTACATGTGGATCCAGATCCGATCCGTGGATCCGGATTTGGATCTGATTTTTATGGACCCGATGGATCTGGATCCGGATCCGGATCAGAATCCGGATCTGGATCCAGGTATGAAAAACAGATCTGTATCTAGTAGGATCCGGTCCAGATCCGATCTGTTGCCATCCCTAGTGTTTACCAACTCCTTTTTACCTTTCCAAGTCATATTTACTACATAGTAATCATTAAGTGAAGTAAGGCAAAATCAGTTCTGAAAATATTGGTCCGAATGTTGTGCGACATTTATCCCAACATTCTTATACATTCTAATCAATACTTTAGGAGATATGTTGGGACAAATGTCACAACATCAAATTCAACATTAACAATAATACACTTGGTTTATCAGTTGTTGAACTAAAAAAGTAAAGTGCATGATGAATGAAGTTGAACTATCTTAACACTAGCGATATTATATTGCCGATATACCTTGTTCTTCTTCACCAGGTGCACATGAAGGATGAAGCTTAAGCCATTTCCTTCGGTTCTCGTCCCAATCTTTTTAAGGAAGCAGCGAATTTATTTCAGAATATTAGATATCGAAAGATCATTGATCAATTTCGGTGCACTTTGGGGAATTGATACCCACGAATTTGCTCATTGTCATCTAACAAGTTTTATTTGCCTACCTTCACGAATACCCAGTATTAGTCTCTCTGTTTTTATATGGAATAAAACACCCTGAACAAGGGACAATTAATTAGTCTCTCTTTGAGCCATTTCTAATATATTAAGGACATTTTTTACTTTCAAATATTATAATATACCGGAAATCACAACTTAAACAACAAACGAAAAATCGCGCCCAATTTTCATTGATATTGGTGTAGTTATATTCTCTTTTTTTTAGCCGAGGATCTATCGGAAACAACCTATTTACACCTCAAAGGTAAATGTAAGGTTTAAGTACATTATACCATCTCCAGACCCCACTTTGTGGGATTATACTAGGTATGTTGTTGTTGTTGTATTGGTGTAGTTATATTAATATGATGTTATCTATTTGTTAAATACTCATTTGAATGTCAACCAATATAAGTTTCAAAAATTAATTCGTCAATTTTCAAGATAATGTCGTCTAAACAATAGGTTATTTACGAAAATCGTAATCGTTTTTAATAATCAGATAAGTATTATAATAGATCGAAAATCACAACTTAAACATTAAACGAAAAACTGTGCGCAAAGAGGTGTCATTGTTGGTTCTCAAAGCATATCTTACATTTTTCAATAACGTCTATTAGAATATACATTCGATCTAGTGTCTATTTGTGGCCCTCTTAAATTATCGGTGCATATTTTTCACATTTCTTAAGAACGTCTATTCAAATATACAACATGTCTAGTGTGTGACTCTCTTTAGTTATCATAATTCTTACATATTTCAACGTCTATTAGAATATACAATCAGTCAAGTGTCTATGTGTAGCCCTCTACAATTATCAGTGCATATGTTTCACATTTTTCAATTACGTCTATAGAATATATAATCGGTCTAGACCAGTTATACAACAATTAATAACTAATGTCGATGAATTTGTCAAGTCTTTAATAATAAATTTAATTGACAGTAATGAAATGCCAATAACAAAGAAGCAACAAAAGATAATATTTTAAATTATCCTCAATCAAAACAACAACTAATCAACCTCGTCCCAATTCTCAGCAATTGCCTCATCTCGAACCTCAATTGGATCAGCAGCCCCAGAACCTTAATTATTTTTATTAATTGAAAGGCTATATATACAAATTACATAATAGGAGAATCATATTCCTATTCTATTCCTAAAACCTTATTCTATACATTTATGGTAATACACTACTAATTATATTGCAACTTTACCTAAATTAGGATACTAAATATTTACCATAAATTACATTGACTAATAGGCACAAATCCGAGAGTCCTAATAGGCACAAATCCGAGATTCAATATACACAATTTACACATGTATATTGTGTATATTTAACACACCCCCGCAGTCATAGCGGGCGGTCTTCAAACGCTGAGACTGTCCCTAAAATCTTCAAAAAGGACCGAGTGAAGACCCTTTGTAAAGATGTCGGCAATTTGATACCTCGATGGGATGGCATACGCGAACTTGACTAGGGGCAACCTTTTCACGGACAAAGTGAATGTCCATCTCAATATGTTTAGTATGTTGGTGCTGAACCGGATTACCAGAAAGGTAGATGACACTAATATTATCGCAATATATCAAGGTTACCTTCTGAATGAGACTGTTGCTGGGCCGTCCACTGCCAGTTGGGCTGAAAGCTGCTGGGCTGAAACTGCCGCTGGGAGGCAAACTGGCTGGGCCCAAACTGCAGTTGTGGGGCCTGTTGCCACTGCATAGGGGCCCACTGTGGGCCCCAGAACTGTTGTTGCTGCTGCTGACCACCGCGAGGACCTCCACCGCGACCACCATTCTGTCGGCTGCCGCCGCGGTTCTTTCCATTATTTTTCTTATTTTCACTCTTTTTGCCTCCACCGTTGTTGCGGTTTTGGCTCGAGTTGTTGGAACCGGTAGGATACACCGTTGACTCGGTCATCATGACTACGGGAGTAGTACCGGTAGCCGCTTGTTTTGTCATGCCTGCTTCTTCTAGTGTAAGCATAGAACGAGCCTAATAAAATTGCGGAAGCGGATTACTTTGCCGAAGAAGCGTTCCAACACCACTATAGGCCTCGGAGAGGCCGGAAACCATTTGGAGGACCAAACGATCTTTCGAAACCGGCGCGCCAATGTTGTGAAGTTGGTCCGCCTATTCCTTTAATCTTTTGCAATAAGCCGAAACATTAGGGAAATATTCTATATTGACGTGGGAGAAATCCTGCTCAAGGGTAACGACTCTAGAATTTTGATTATCTTGGAATATATCACGCAGTCTATCCCAAGTCGCATGTGCCGTAGCGTCAGGCTCAATAATTTTTTGCAAAAGGTCGGTAGATATAGTGGAATATATCCACTGAAGGACGGTAGCATCAAGAGTCGTCCACAACTTAGGATCATCCTCGCGTTTTGGCACATCCGTATCCTCAGGAGCCGCGGAGATTATGTGATGGATGACTTGATGCGAGCGTGCGTGAACTTTGAACAGTTCGGCCCAAGTTGCGTATTGAACGTTTTCTATTTCAAGAATGATAAGGATATGATTCTTGATGTTAGAAACAGTAAGGGCATGGTGAAACATGTTCTTTGACGTAGACATAACAATAGAACAATACGTGATTGAGGGATTTGGAAGAAAAAAATTGGGAAGAGGAGGACACCATCGAGGCACGGAAAACGAGAGAAGGGAGCTCGGATTCCGGCTGTTTGGACGGAAATTTTGAGAGAGGAATTTAAGACCTAGACTTCTGATACCATGAAAGAAATAATTCCTTGATTATTTTCATTAATTGAAAGGCTATATATACAAGTTACATAATAGGAGAATCTTATTCCTATTCTATTCTTAAAACCTTATTCTATACATTTATGGTAATACACTAATTATGGTAATACACTACTAATTATATTACAACTTTACCTAAATTAGGATACTAAATATTTACCATAAATTACATTGACTAATAGGCACAAATCCGAGAGTCCTAATAGGCACAAATTCGAGATTCAATATACACAATATACACATGTATATTGTGTGTATTTAACACACTTCATGATCGGCATTTAGAGAGGCAAGAGAGTTATCACCTTATGTCCTGGTGGATTTTTTAAACTCAACAATTGATTTCTTAATTGTTGTCAGCCTCTTTAGAACGACATTCGGCCCGAACACACTCCTGGCAAAATTCACTACCCCTTAATTGAATATTCTCCATATGTTTTTCCACCTATAGGATGTGACCCAATATCTCCAGAAGTCACAGACTCATGTTCTACTTCTCTGGCGAGACGTCGTGGGCGGGCCTCTCCTAACTTATTGCTCCATATCGCATCCGCAATCTCCTCCCTCCTTAATGCATCTATTTTCTCATCCACCTCCTCGTTGTCATAAGGTACATGATTTCTTATGTGGTCCTTCTTCATCTTATCAACAGTTGGCTAAAGAAAAGGATGCACTACGAAAAACAAATGCCAATAAAATCAGTTTCTACATAAGTAGTTTATAATGTACCAATATTGAGATTCTAATAGATTTAAGTTCAAATTGTTACTTCTTCCCCCGATATTTCCTGATTGAATGGATCAAGTTCATCTTGGCAGGAAATTCGTCATTTCAACATCCTTGGAGTTGGAAGTGGAACATCCCATGATTTGGCACAATTACGCCAACAAAGGGGATTGTTTCATATAGCCAAGCAAGTAATGGATGCAACACAAAATACAATCAACTGAATATCTATGGTCTATAATAAAACGATATTCATATGGATAACTTATGATCAATGGCCAAGAAATTCTGAAAAGACAATAACTTTGTGTTGAAGTGTGTGACTTTTGAATTATTTAAACAATTTGAACATGTCAACCTTGTTCATCAAGTAATCCAATATCAGATCAAAGCATATTCACCTAGGGATATTTGTTGAAGCGCACCAACGAATCAACAATTGTTATCCATTTCTTCTAAAGCTTGTTTAGACTTGTCATGCACTAATAAAATGTTGTGAAAAAATCATAGCAATGACACCTTAAGCTTCTCCACTTCGGAGAATTCATTATTTTCCAGGTATTCCACGAGCACACCCTGATTAACACACATGTAATCTAATTTACTTTATTATAAAAAAAATCTTTTTTTTTCATGAACCTTATTCAACTTCTCCACTAGGGATTGCCTTACAATTTAGCCCAGTGACCAATGCAAACTCCCTTAGCTCAAAACAACATGACATATCCTCAAATAAGAATCACATTTCGTGCTTCTTCTTTTTTTTCTGATTCTTAATTTGATGTAGAAGAAGTGAATGAACCAATTGTCCACTAAATTGATCCCACTTTAAGGGCAGGTCCAAGGAGTAGTCAAAACAACTTCTATGAAACAAATTAAAAGTTTATGCTTTCGCAGTTAATCTTTAAAGGCAAACCACGAGTTTATAATAGGTGAAAATTTGTTCCAATAGGTGGAAGAAGGGCAATTTTTAAGCCATTTCTAATTCGTTAAGGACATTTTTAATCCAATAGATAGGAGGGGCAAATATATATATATTAAACTTTTCTTTACTGTCTCTATAATACGAACAAATTTTTATTCATATGTTTTGCCTTCGTCAACACTAAAAATTTTGCAGTTAGTAAGGCAATGTAGCTGATAGTAACTTAAAAACATCCAAGTACTCCAAATGTGATGAAACAATGTTAAGGTATTACTCCCTCCGTTTCAATTTGTTTGTCTGATTTTGACTAGGCACATGATTTAAGAAAGTAAAGAAGACTTTTGAATCTTGTGGTCTTAAATTAAAGATAAGTAAAATGTATCGAAATGTCATTTAATCTTGTGGTCTTAAATATAACATGTGAAAATTTAGAATTAAAAGGTTGTCAAAAAGGAAAAGTGATATTCTTTTTGAAATGAAGTAAAAAAAGGTAAGATAAATAAATTGAAACATATAGAGTACAATATATCAAGGCATCCCTAAAAACTCCAATGAATGGCTCCTCACTAACTACTTGGCCAGTTCATTTGTGAATGCTGAGGCTGTTGATAGACATTGGCCGTTGGTCCAACCATAACAACTGTATCAACTATCGTTTGATTCTGCTGCAGAAGTGGATGAATAGTTGATGATGTAACTGGTTGAGCTGGGTGATAAAAGGCTAATTAAATTGACATTGATAACACAAAATTTTGTGCTTGACACAAAAGTTATTCTAGCTATCTGAGGCTACAAGATTCTAAAAGCCAAGAAAGTTGAATATGGTGGCTTAAAATACGCAAAATTACAACATTTTATACATAGAAACAAGTCATTGAGATAAATGGTAAGGAAGATGTTAACCCTAAAAGTTTATCAATTATAAAGCAATGTTTCTTCTAAAAAAAATAATTAATCTCAATGCTTGTTAATTCCCTTAATCCTTCCCCTTGCATATATATTAACAATATCGAGTTTGACTATATGGGGTATGCAAGGGGAAGGTTCGAGCAGTATTGGTTGAGAAAGCCCGAACCTGCCTCAGACGACTTCTTACAAGTGAATGATTCAGCTGCAGACTCGTGAAGTCCATATTCAAACACAAAGACTTCATGATAACTTGGTTACTCATCCAATCAATATTGACGAACTAATGATGAAATGGATTTATAGTCCCTCATAATCAACTTCCTCGATGCACTACAAAAAAAAAAAGGAGTCATTGACCAATTATAACTCTTCTCATTCAATGAGAGTCACCCAAAAAATTAATAAGAATCTCTTTTCTCCATAGAACTTGTTTTTCGTACTCCCGTTTGAAAAAGATCAATTTCTTGAATATTAAGAAATCTTATTTTAGAGAAATTTGAAATAAACTAATTAAAAATCACAAGAAATTACTCAGATTTAAGTTCATAAATCACTTTATGAAAAGAAAAAAGAAATAACGAAACGAATGATATCTTATTTGATTATTTCTATCAACTCTTCTTCTCTTTATGAAGGCAAAGTATTCAATGATTGATGCAGAAAAAGTGTTAATAGTTAGAATATTTATAGCAAAAATAATGACAATTGTTGTGACCAAATTAGTGGCTTGCATATGATGTAAATTCATTTCTTTCCTTTTATCAATGATTCTTCTAAATCCCTTTTTTATTAGGTAAAGAATTGCTACACCTAGCCTCGCTGTAGTTTTCAAAATAGAAGGCAATTTTTCGGAACCAAACTTTTTATTTAGAGTTTAACTAATAATTTTAAATTGGCATAACACATAAATAAACACTTTAACTTAACCTCAACTGGCAAGTAAACACCCAACTTTGAGAATGCACATCTAGACATCTGATCAACTTGGTTTAAGTTGGCCTCATAAACACCCCAATTTTAAAAAATGCACATTTAGACACAGCTATATTTAAGGTGTCTAGATGTGCATTTTCAAAGTTAGAGTGTTAACAGGATCAACTTAAGTCATGTTTAATTGTCTGAATGTACATTCTCAAAGTTGGGGTGTTTATTTGCTATATTTGAAACCAAGTTAAGGTGTCTATCTATGTATTATGCCTTTTAAATTATATACATCGTCAGTGTAATAAAATTTTATACTATCCAGTCATCTTTATCTGTTGCAGTAGATAACCTATCTTATTTTTAAGATCGCAAATATCACAAAAAACTTTTACATTAACATTGTATAAAACTTAAGCTCCTAACTAATAATATTCACCAACGTTTGATGGTGTAAATATTTTTTACACAACAAGCCACTTTACTTGTTACTGTCTTATTTTCAAAGTTATAAATTATATTTTTATTTTAAGGGAATTTAAAAATGTCACACCTTAAATTTTAACTTGTATTTTTTCTTGTTAAGTGAATTAAAATTTGTATATATGTATAAAGTTTTGTTTGTAGTCTATAAACACAGTTTAATTACCGCCTTCCTTGCATGTGCATCCGCTTCTGCATGATGATATTCCACGTCGCTAGATAATCACATATTTCTATGCGTAAGCTTCCTTCAAACTAGAGTTTTATTAGAAATCTCACAAACATGTTAGGTAGGGATGAATATAACTTGTAATTTATAGACTAACTTAAACTTATATAGTTTTTGTCCAAAACTTATATGCACATATATATTAATAAATTTATAAATATTTGATTGTGATCATTATTATTATGGTATAATATCTTGAGATCGATATAAAATTCATAAGTTTCAAATCTTGAATTCGCCTATGATATTAGGTTCTTTGTTTGTTATAAGGTAATTAAAATGAGGTTGGCACCAACTAATTTAAGGCCTCGTTTATTTATTTTAAGATTAAATCTAAATACATATTTAAATATTAAGATATTATTTCTAGATCTGAACATTAAAGTTATTTTTTGTTGGCATGCATAATTTTGTCTTGTTTCAAATTAATGAACATGATCAAAACTAAAGAAAAGATATATCAAAATTCATTGTTTTGGTGTTTATCCGTATTAAGTAGTGTATGAAAAGAGGAATTTGTCACTTCCATGGCTAACGAATATGCAAAATAAAAAGGTAAAAGGGACACAAAGAGGCCATGTAACGATTCCCACGTTGGAATCGCCATGAAAGGTGAAAGACTAAGAAAACAAAGAAAGAGAAAAGGAACAACATAAAACGCACCATAAGAGTCCTGAACTTGTAGGACAAAATGATATAGATCATCTTGAAGCTCATACACTCTAGATCTAGAGCAACCAAGACAGAGAACTTAGAATTAATGCTCCAAGCAAATAGGCGTCTCTTTACCAGTAAGCATATTCTTGTGTAAGCTGCCGAAAGAACTAAATTCAAGCTCGCAGAACCAGTCTGGAGAATCCAACAAACACATTTGAATAAAGGATTCAAATTTCTCTCCTGGAAAGTTGGTTTGACTCTTGTTCCAATCTGATGAGTGGCAATTGCAGCATCATTTGAAGATGTCAGGGTACCACATATTGTGAACCAATGATCTCCGCAAGGATGACTAAGTACTACTGCATCAGTTTTACTTCCAAATAGAAGTGAACTACACTTGCAACCTGATACCTCAATAATGCTACAATAAGATTGCGTCCTAAGAGTCACAAAGAAAATTCCACCTGCTATCAAATCCAATACAGCATCGATGTTATTATTTTTTGTTGGAAATTAGCCTTTGGCGGGAGTTGCGACCGACCAACTTTAACGGCTTAAACACTAGTGTTACGTATGTTGGAGAATCCGGTTCTTCACACATGCATGATGTACTAAGTACGTAGATAACCGTAGGGCCAAGAATCGTCAAATTTCATTGAGAAATGAAAGAGATATTGGTTCACGAAGTAAGGTGTTTGAAGCATGGAAAAGTGTGGTGTGTGATCAATTCTCCCTCATCGGTAGAGGAAGAAAGAATTGTTGTGTATATAATACTCGAAATTGGTTTGGGGTTTGGGACCCCAAGGGGTATCCCATGTGTTTAAAGGAGGGAAGACCTAGATGTGCTTCGGTTCAAGGAAAGACCACACGCGCGCCGCCGCCCGCCCGTCCGGTTCCGAGTTCCGTGTTCTCGGGCTCGCGGGCTCGGGCCTTCTGATATTATCTTTTTGGGCCAGAAAACTTTGCCAGAAGTACAGTTCGGTCCCTGAAGTTTCAAGATGTACAGTTTGGTCCCTGAAATTTTTCAGAAAGGCAGAATTTCGACGGTCCGGAACGAAACGTCCAAAGACTCAATTCGGCCATTTATTTTGGCCGAATTACACCTCCTATAATGGCCAATCCGTTGGCAATTTTCTCCATTTATGTGGTGGCTTTACTACCTCCATAATGGTCATTATTTGGCCAATAATGGCTGTTATGGAGGCAGTCAAACAGTCCCTCTTCCTCCTATATAAACACCCCTTACACCATTGTTGAGGCACACTAGAGATACACGAAAATACAAAAAGCAGAAAGCAAAGCAGTTTTCTTCCTAATCTTCCAAGCATCATTTCGTTATTCAATATTCTTCACGGTAGCTTTTGAGTTTCCTTTGCTCAATAGTTCCATTGCTGTTTTATCTTGGGAGACGAATTGTCCAGGACGTATAAAGGATACATACGGGGCAATATTGTCTTAAGGACTGAGTGCCACACTCGACTCAGCAAAAACAATTTTTCAGTTTTCTTGTTCAACAAAATAGTAATTTCAGTTTTGTTGTTATATTGTAATTTTCAGTTTTATAGTTGAATTGTAATTTCAATTCTTACATACGCAGTTACTTGTAATTTCCGTTCCTGCAATCCTTTGTAATAACCAACATTTTTCCCAAGAACTCATCTTCTATCTTAGAGTAGTCAGTAGCCACAACAACCAGTAGTCGAAGGAACACCACCACCATGGAATTGTCTAAATAATGAACATCTTCAAACGTTAAAGGTCCATCCACCTGTTTAATTAATAGAAGCTCTGTTTGTCAAACAATTTCCCACGTATCGAAGACATCAAGCAAGTATCCTACTGTTTTGAAAATGAAGAGCATTTGGACAAGTCCTACCATGATAAAACTGTTGGAGTTTGTCTCTATTGTACTTTATACAGCAGTACGGGAAGTATATTACTATTACAAGTATTCGAAAGGATAAACAAAGATTCAATAATTCAACTAGAAATCTGAAATTACAATTGTTGAACAAGAAAAAAAAATTGGAAACTGTTTTTTTTTTTTGCTGAGTCGAGTGTGGCACTCTGTCCTTAAGACAATATTTCCCCGTATGTATCTTTTATACATCCTGGACAATTTGTCTCCCAAGATAAAACAGCAATGGAACACTTGAGCAAAGGAAACTCAAGTGCTACCGTGAAGAATATTGAGTAATGAAATGATGCTTGGAAGTTGTAGGAAGAAGAGATTTTTGCTTGTGTATTTTCGTGTACTGTTCTTAGTGCTCAACAATGGTGTAAGGTGGTGTTTATATAGGTGAGGGAGGGATGAAAGCGCCTCCATAATGGCCAAATAATGGCCATTATGGAGGTAGTAAAGTCACCAACATAAATGGTGAAAGAATTCTGGTCCAAACTATACTTCTGGCAAAGTTCTCCAGCCCACAGCCCGAGACCCGAGACCCGAGAACCCGGAACCGGACGGGCGGCGGCGCGCGTGTGGTCTTTCCTCGAACCGAAGCACATCTAGGTCCTCCCTCCTTTAAACACATGAGATACTTTGGGGTCCCAAACCCCAAACTAATTTCGAGTCTTATATACACAACAATTCTTTCTTCCTCTACCGATGAGGGAGAATTGAACACAATACCACACTTTCCATGCTTCAAACACCTCACTTCGTGAACCAATATCTCTTTCATTTCTCAATGAAATTTGACGATTCTTGACCCTACGGTTATCTACGTACTTAGTAGATCATGCATGTGTGAAGAACCGGATTCTCCAACATACGTAACACTAGTGTTTAAGCCGTTAAAGTTGGTCGGTCGCAACTCCCGCCAAAGGCTAATTTCCAACAAGAACATAAGACACTATGGAGTTGGGAAAAATGGTTAACATGTTCCCATGATAAAATCACAAGATGGTCAAAAATTTAGGGAGTGAACAACATTAGGAGCTGATAAGGACACCAGAAAAAGGATAAATTAAGAATCAATAGAATATATATCACTGCTGACCAAAACTGAAGTAGTATCTCAATGAGAGCAATCACAATAGTTATTGCCTTAACTTGCATGAACAAAGACAGTTGAGTATTGGAAACAAGCACAAAGGTGTTATCATTTGTCAAGCGCATAGGTATATGGCCAATGCCAAGATCCTCTATTACTTTGGTCCAAGAGAGAAATATTAACTTGGTGTTCAAGGTTCACTGATAAACCTTTGAGAAAACAGCCAATAATTAGGGGCACTATGATTTTAGCAACCTGTTCATACGACTTTCCAGGGTCCCAAAACTCCATCACTGCAATTGAATCATAAAATAAACATTGCTCGATTTCCTTTACCACAATGATGTTCATTTGAGGATCCATGATTCCTGCAAATGTTCTAGCAGGAAGGACCTCTGAACATTTTGATATACTCTTGCTCATGGATACTACTTTTAATTGATGTTCAGTATGGTTCCGATCACACTCCTCCAACCAAACAGATTACTTCCCCCATTCTCGATTTTGAAGAGCCTATTCCATTCATGCTCCTCGATAGCATATTTTGCCTCAATAAACAATTCTTTGGTTTCCGCCAGCTTCAGTTCCCCGCCAAGAAGAATTCCATTGGTGAGTCCCTCATATTGATTAGGTTCTGAAGTAGCCATTAGCTCATCTAGTGTATGAAGATCAATAATTTCATAACTGTAAATACAGTTCAACAGAGAGTCGAATATCAGTTGTAGACCAAGTTTGGAACTATCTTCAGTATCATAGTTCTCATCCTCATTTCCAACCAATTCCTCCATTGAATCTCTACTGAAATTGAAGTCCGCAAGATCTAAGAAAGAAAATTGGTAATGTGTAACATCAATATTAAGTTCTCTGGTAAGAACGGGAGTAAGAGGCTGGTATATCTTTTCTTGCTCACCGATGCTGACAAAGTCAGCGTCATCACTCAATGAAGAAACACAACGAGTGATTGCAGCAACATTGTCAAAGGTTATATAACCATCCAGATCAACTTTGAGAGTAATGTCCGATTTCCAACCTCTTCACAAGTTAATACCATATCATTGGGAACCATTTTTTGTGATAGCGAGATTGGATTTATGAGTGAGAATCCAACTACTTGCAATTGCTCGTCATCTAGAACCTCAACTTCATCCGTAAGAGAACTTATATCAAACACCTGGTACTCCTTAATTTCTGACTTTCGCTTGCTATCTTCAAGTTCAAGAGGCTCATCTCCTACACTTTCATCCCATTGCATATCAGTCACATTGATTCCATACATCTGAAGAATTTGATCAAGCATTTGATATTCGTTATCTTTTAACTTCTCCTCTTCGGGTTTTCCAGATTCAAATTGTTGTAGTGTTTCTTCTTCTTTCTCGTCTCTTTGAAGACTTTCATAGAACATCACCTCCACGTGATTTGTAGAGTTCTTTGTTGGCGCATCTTCATCAGTTATCTCAGGTTTCTGAACATTTACATCAAATTTCTTAAGACAAAACTCAAATGGAATGTGATGCTTAATTACAAACTCTTCATCTTTGATTTCGAATAGTACATCGCCAGTAGTGTCCTCCAATTGTTCATCTGTCAAACTGATTTCATCTCTCCATCAGCTGGTTCCAAAGAATATTGGTCCATGATGGTAAAAGCAGTAATATCTTTGGGAACAATGTTCAGGGAATGCGAGATTGAAGGTACGAATGACACTCCCGCTACTAGTGATTGCTTGTCAATGAAAGTCTCTGCTTCGCCCTTTAGAGGACTTTTATCGAACACTTTGTCCCCATTGTTTCTCAGAACTTTAGCATCCTCAATTTGAACTTCCAATGGTCGTTCATCGTTCAAATTGTAATCAAGTGTTTCTTCTTCCTCCAGCCCTACTTTCCCGGCGAGTTTGTTATGAAGAGATAACCTTCCTGTCCTTTTTTGCTTAAACAAGTTCCTATGTTTGTGAAAACACCTCACACCCAACTTCCTGATATATGTGTAGGAGCAGTCACAACAGCTGTCACTGACACTACCGAACTATCATCCATCTGAATGAAATAGGAACTACCGCTAATATGATAAACACATGGAACCTGGTAAGAATAAGGTTTTGAATCACAATCGTAATACTCAAAGCCATAAATATTGAAACTCTGATCTGAACTGTAATACCGATGAGAGTGAGATAGGTGATAAGCGTACTCTCGATAGAAATTGAGAACAACACTACCTTGAGCTTCTAATGGATTGGGTGAATCATGCAAATGGGTAGTAGGTATGGCTGGAATCGCGGATACTTGAGGTGAATGATAGTAATAGTAATTGAACATTACATATTATCGTCGGCTCTGATACCAATTGTAACCGTCCATCAAACGTGAAAGAGAAAGAAAACAGGGAAAGAGAAAAGGGAATAAAAGATATAATTGAGAAGCCAAAATGTGTCAAAACCTAACTACGTGAGTATGAGTAGAGATGGCAATGGATCTTGGACCCGGTCGGGATCCGGTGGATCCAGATTCGTTTTATAGGATATGGATCTTCAAAATTTGGACCCGATGGATCCGGATCGGACCCGGATCCATTTCTGATGGATCGGATCTGGATCTGGATCTTGTATTTGAGATCCGTATCCGGTCCAGATCCGACCCGTGGATCCGTTTTTTATTAAATATATCCATAACCTAGAATGTAATTTTATAAGTATTTTCTTAAAATTGCTAAGCACATCCTTGCAAGTTTAATTCTCAAAACAAGTTTAATTTATCTCCGCGTTAACTCAAAAACCCAAAAATAAATAGGTAACTTTGATAATAAAATCAATGTTATATTAGTGAATGACGAACATCTCCATAGACAAGTAGTTAAAATTATATTCACTTCATTTGTGAAGATTCCAAGCACATGCAAGTTCTGCATTGTGGAAATACTAGTCAGCATTTTCCACAACTATTGTCATTGTCCAACATTTTCAATTAATAGCTCACAATCAAAACGAGACAACGAACAAAATATCTCATATGAACATTTCAAAATTGAAACACAGTAAACTGTTAGCTAAGTAAAAATTGTTTGTCAGTTTAAAAAAAAATCTAAGCAAGGTTACATTCTTAGCAATGCAATTTTTTTTACATGTGGATCCAGATCCGATCCGTGGATCCGATGGATCCGGATTTGGATATGATTTTTATGGACCCGACGGATCTGGATCCGGATCTGGATTCATGTATGAAAATCGGATCTGGATTTGGATCTAGTAGGATACGGTCCAGATCCGATCCGTTGTCATCCCTATACATGAGTAAAAGTAGAAAATAGTATTAATTGTAGGCTAAAGTATAATTTCGAAAAACTATATAAATCTAGGAGCCACATTTTCATCAATTTGTTACAGGCAACCAACACAAAAAAAGGCCCAAAAAATCTCAAAATGGGCTTAATACCCCGAGCTGGCCAGCCGGCCCAGCTTCACGCAAATGGAAAATGCTGCTCCAAAACCCTAGATAATAAATATGTAATAAATTTTCTTTACCTTACATAATTGAATGTACATATATTGTGAATTTATTAGAGTTAATTGTTATATACATATATTCTAAGTTTTGTGTTGCTTGATATGTTTTTCTCTGTATGTCTATGGTATTTTATTCTTTTTTTTTTTATAGATTTGAAGTTCTAGTATGCTCCTTAGGAACTAGAAATGAAAATCAAACTTTTATTTTTTTAAGTTTCGTTGTGTTTTGTAGTTATTTAAGTAATTAAATAAAGTAGAATGAATGTATATTGAACGCGATACAATTTCTATATGTATGATACATATTCTATACATATATAGTAGTGATACATATTCTATACAATAATGATATAGTTTCTATACGTATGATACATTCTCTATACGGTGTGATATATTTTTTCTATACATATACAGTAGTGATACATATTCTATATAAAAATGACATACTTTATATACATATGCTCAAATTAGTTGAAAAATGACTAGAAAATGGAATTATTTTGAAAAGGCTAAAAAATGACTTTTAAGATACTTGGGCTACCGACTGTCAATTGTTTCACCCGATCGGTCATTTCTGTTCTTTTCCCAAATAAAAATTGTCTACTAGTGGTGCTACCAAAATATTATGAACATTAGTATTGCTCTTGTCCCAATTTATTTGACATACTTTAAAATTTAAATCGACATGAGATTCTAAAAATAAATAAAAAAATTTTAAAAAAAATATCTTAAACTTGCTATAATTCATCCTTAAAAAATTACAAGGGCAAGAGAAATGTTTGGTTCCAACCAAAAAAGTGACAAAGTTATTTTATGTAAAAATGAGGTTCCTAAATAAAGTATGATAATCTCCATAATTTTTAAAAATATTTACTTGTAGATTTTAATAAATATTTCATAGAGATCTAATTATATCATCATTAATTTGTTGATTTAGTAAAAGCATCATCTCCTAGAAAAGTAGTTTCACTACACAACACGTTTTATTGGTAGCACACCAGAAAATCTTTAATAGATTTCTATATTGCATCAATAATACATCTACCTTAATAAAAAATACCACAACCATATTTGATTTATGCAAAACAAGAGAAAAAATTAATTAGATCAGCTTCTAAAGCATTTTTAAGTTAAAGAGTTTAAAGTTATTCATACCCAAGTGTACTTCAGAGTAATGAATGTAAGACATGCATGTTTCAAACACACGTTTATCACTTAATCGTTTAAATTAAACTAAATGTATTAGATCTCATATTAACTTTTAACTGTTTATCATTTTATTTGTCAGGGCATCTACTAGTTTATTTGCTTTCCTGTAACAGTGTTTGCTTTCTCTTCAATGGTGTGTTTGGTATTCCACACATACCAGCCCCAAAAAAATACTTAGATTTAAGTTCATAAATAAAGAAA
The DNA here is from genome assembly GCA_034509755.1 of Anisodus tanguticus. NCBI lineage: Eukaryota > Viridiplantae > Streptophyta > Magnoliopsida > Solanales > Solanaceae > Anisodus > Anisodus tanguticus. Next base: position 16,239,287 of record CM067551.1, on the reverse strand, counting down.
AAATTCCATCTTATTCTTTCTATGTAGCAACATATTCAATAATTGATGGATAAAAGTGTTCGTGGTTTAGGGGTTTAACAGCAAAATCAATGACAAATATTATGATCAAAATTTAATGGCTTGCATATGACATTATGATCAAAATTTAATGGTTTGCATGGAATATTATCTACTTTCTTTCCTTTTATCAATGACTATATATGAAACTGGATGATGATTTACTTGTGAATATCATCTTGTTATGATTTTGGGAGGAGATGCAAGCAAGTTAAAAAATAAGAATGAAAATTTCTCTTAAATTTTTTATTAATCATAAGACCTTTATATTTGTACATAAATAAATTAAGTAGTAGACTCCTACAACTAAAGTTTTAGATCCTTTGCAAACTGAAACTAGATATTTTACTAAATCAACTATTAGATTCCTCCACTACTAAACCACTAATTATTCTAGAAATCTATAACATCAATGCATGAAACATCCAACACATCCCCCACCTGCCTTTGAAGCTTGTTGTTCAATGTAAACTTGTAAGAATTTTAATTGTTGGATTTCTTATCCTAATTTTTCTCAAACTTTCTTCCAACATCAAAAGGTCTCAACACTAGTCTTTGCTTAAAGGAATGACTCTCTTGGGCTAATTCTTCCAAGGAGAAAGGTCTCGCGATAACTTGGTAACTCATGGCTTCAATATTAATAAACTGATGATACATTGGAGGATATATATGGTTTCTCGTCATCGACTGTTTTTCTAAGCTAAAAAAAAAAGAATTAGCGATGAATAACTTTTATCAGTCACGCATTAAATTGAAAATCACAAAATATTAATTAGAAGTCAGGAAACAATTACTCAGATTTTTCATCATTTTAAATTCTTCTTCAAACACTCCATAACTTTTGAAAGCTTTTTAGGAGTGCCAATGATGTTCAAATCATCAACCTACACAGCTATTATGACCCTTCAACTATTATGTTGTCGAGAAACGGTCTCATGGATTTGACCCTTTAGAATCTAAACAATGCTCCTTATTATAATATTGTCCTCCTACGTGTACGGTGTAGAACTAGAAAGTTTGGACTTGTCCAACTGCATTTTCAGGCCACCATGCAGTTTTATGGTTTTCACAAACTCAAAAGGCTTTTACTACTTCAAGTGGCCTTATAATTAGACGATGATGCGGTTGGATATAATTGTTGGAATCAAAGTAGTACGAGAAGTAAATAAATATTATTACAAGTGTTCGAAATGATAAACAAACAACCAAGATTATAATCGCCGCAAGCTTGTTGAGTCTTGAATCATGATAACTTGAAATCAAGAAACACTAAATCTGGATTATTACAACTGTGGCTGAGTCGAGAGATGGCTCTCTGTCTTTAAGACAAGATTGCCCCGTATATATGCTTTTACGTTAGCGAGCAATAGTCTCCCAAGATAAAACAGTAAATAATCAACACTACAAAGCAAATAGGTTGATTCTGACGAAGAAAACAAACATGAAACGACTTGCTGAAGAATGGAAAATTTAGAGGAAAAGGAAGAGTTTATGTTCTTTTCTTTTTACTGTTTCTGCTGCTCTCTTATCTTTCTACTCCACTGCCACCAAATAAGAGTAAGGTCTTAATATATAGTGTTTAGGAGGATGACATCTCAACTAGCCAATATGGAGATTCAATGCTCTAAAACCAGCCCAAGAGGCAAAAAACCCACGACCCGAGATCGGACCGGACGGCGGCGGCGGCGCGCTTGTGGGATTAGCCTCGAACCCAAGCACACCTAGGTCCTCCCTCCTTCAAACACATGGGTTATCCCTTGGGGTCCAAAACCCTTGTCCATTTTTTAGGCTTATAAAAAGAACAATTCTTCCTTTTTCCCACCGATGTGGTAGATTTGTCCCACACCATATTCCATGCCTCAAACATCTTACTTTGTGGACCAATATCTCTTTCATTTCTTATCGAAATTTGACGATCCTTGGCCCTACGGTCATCTACTCACTTAGTAGATTATGCACATGTGAAGAGACAAAGCCTCCAACATGCGGAACCCTAGTGTTTAACTCATTAAATATGGGTGGAAGCAACCCCCCATCAAAGGCAAATTTCCAACAATCCCCTCTTGAAAGAGATTTTGGTGCACACACAAGGTGCCTACTTTCAGCAATCTTTCAGCCAAAAGATATTGCATCAAAAGAGGTAGCTTCCGCTTTGAACCTTCCATAGTTGAATACCACCGGACTTACTGTGCGGTGAACATGATGTCTTGAACCGTCAATGTTTAGTGTAAGCCAAGATAATGATATCAACACAATAACTCCCCTTTATTTATTTTTTTCTTATTGTTCTGTCCATTGTGGCCATGGACACACTTGGATTCTTAAGTGTGTTCATTTGAGGCGGCCTGTCCTCGCACTTAAATAGGTGATCTCCTACAAAGTATCCTGCTATACCCCACTTCACAAGTGTTAGGAATCATTAAAAGTTTCCCCAACCTTAACCTCAACCGTTTGAGGATCGTTAAAGGTTTGGAAGCTTAACATTTACCCACCATGCAGGTAGGACCTTAATGTCTATCGCGGGAACAACTTTGGATTCATGTTTCCTTACAGAAATCATCATCTGAAGTGCTCTTGCTTCCACCGAAGCGCTCAACTGAACCTTTTGCCGCTTAGTTTTCTCATTGAACCAAATTCTTGGTATCTCCAGTTAGTATGGTTGGGTACCACCGCAAAGGTTCGTATTATTTGGGTTTTAAGCTCATTCCCCTAGACAGGTAGAATTCTTGATCTTCGGGTAGTTCCTTAGTTAAAGGGTTCGCTATATCTTTTGGTTAGTAATCAAGGAAGTGACACCCGTGGTGATCAATTGACATACGGTCTTATGTCTCCGATAAATCCGACAGATGTGTCCAGACACCGTCATTTGTACCCTTCCTAAAGTCGATCGGCTAGCCACAGTGTATAACTATTGAAGGCACGGGTTTCTCTGAATAAAGGACGTCCTCTAAGAAGTTGTGAAGTTACTTAACTTCTTTCATGTTTTGTTTAAAGCGATAAACTTTGATTTTATCATGAATCGGCCGATGCAAGTTTGTTTAGAGGATTTTCCAAGACCCATCATACACATTTACTTGTGGCATTGGTGTTCTTCAAGTCTGATATCCAGTTTGCATCACTGTGTTCTCCGGAACTGCTGGACATCCAGAATACCATAATCCGTAGATAAGCGAATATTTCTGATATCGTCATATCCGACTTAACGCCTTCTACTGATCATTTTTAGAATCACAAGTGAACCTTAGTTCAACTGATCTGCTTTGTAGGCCAATACTAGGTCGGTTGTAGTGTGTACAATACATTAAACTACATGTGACATGCGCATATCGCTTCTTGTATATGGGTGCACCATAATTCTAATTAGTTCTATGATTCATATCCATTGGTGGCTTCAACGAGACTGTCATCTATCTCACAACTGAGTTTGGAGTTAGACCAGTCCGTTAGATATCTTAGAAATCCCAATTCCTAAGATGTCATATGTGATACCCATATCTTTCATATCGAGACTTTTGTTTTAATATGACTTCCACTTTCAGACTGTTGGTTTTCCAACTGTTGGCTTTCTAACTTCAAAGTCAAATGTTTTTTTGTCAGATTTATTATTTCTGTTTCACTTGAAACTTTCAGGACCAAAATGTAAACATTTCAGGGATCAAAAAAAGTTCATTAAGAAGCCCAACAGTCTAATAAACCAACTATGATCCTCCCATTTCAACTCTCCGGTTAGGAAGGTTGTCTTAACATCCATGTCACGCAAGACCGCAATGGCCGTGGATGTTAAGTTATTCACAAGAAAGCACATGTCCAAGTAGCCGAGGCCTTATACTCGACAGTAGATCCATCTACTTTGTACTCAATTTGAGTATCTACTTTTACAACCCAAAGGTTCTTTTCACGGAGGAAGGTCAACCATTACACATGTATGGTTCTATCTGATGGAATATATTTCTCTCTTTGCAGCTTCTTTCCAAAGCAGTGCTTCTGAAGATGACAATTCTTTGTTAATTGTCCATGGTTCATTCTCAACCATGCAAGCTAGAAGACCTGGAATAAATCTTTGTCTGGAATAAATCTGTGTCCCCTCTTTGCTCCGTCTCAGTTCAACATCTAGAATCCCTGAGTTTTGTAGATCTGAAACATTAAGTTCTGGATAGTCAGCAACTTCTGAGTCCTGTAGATCTAAAACGTCTAGTTCGAAAAATCAGGCACTCGCGGGTTCTTGTTAACCTCGAGCAATTACTTTTTTTTTCCTTTTCAAGAAAGGTTATCTTCAAAGAATTCAGCATTCTTTGATACCAAGAAGCGATAAGCACTACTGTTATTTGCAGATCCAGTAGATATGCAATTTACAATCTTAGGTCCGACTTGACCTGTTTCGGTATTCCAACCTCTACCAAGCCACCCCACAATACAATATTTGTAGGTGAGATCATTTTCATTTTTCACACGGATGGTTATCCTTATCCTTATGCGTAGTTCTATTGAGAATCGCATTAGCGGTAAGGATCGCCTTGCCCCACATATTTTGGGTGTACGATTTTGCGCCTGGCTAACACCGTTAGACTGAGGTGAGTAAAGAGCAGTCATTTGATAAATGATATTTCACACTATCCCCCTCTATTACTACGAATTCCTCAATCCGTAGGCTTAGTTGATTTTCAACTTCTGCTTTGTATCACTTATCCGCTTCAACAGCTTCATCTTTTCAACAAACAAAGGATGTAATACGTTGTACCATCGTCAATTAAGGTCACAAAGTACTTGTCTCCCCCCTCTATTTTGTACAAACTTCAAATCACCTATGTAGGTGTGACTAAGTTCTAGAGGAGTTGTGCTTCTTTCGTTATTCCTTTGATGGAATGAAAAGGTGATTTTGTCTCTTCGCCCACCTCACATTTATTTTGAGGGTTTTTGTCGACAGAAGGCAACAATCTCAACTTCATTATATTTTGAATGACTTTCTATTTAACGTGTCTTAATCTATGATGGCATAGATGCACGGATTACAAATATATCATTCATTTAGCTACAGACATATTGTACCATTCTTTGTTATTACAGATCTATTGGACTAGTCTCAAACCAGTTTGACCAACAGCGTCCCTAAAATCAAGTTTGGGACATATATCACTTCCTTTTAGAGTTATCCCATTCCCTAAAGTCCTTTTTAAGGACAGCCTCTCCAACCCCTTTTACTTTAGAGGTGGCGTTACTTCACATGAACAACCTCTTGCCCGTGGTTAGGGCGTAATGGGATCATATGTGATCTGGATACCCTGCCCATTCCAGTTGCTTTGGCAGACTGAGTGTCCAATTCTTTTCTGCCTTTCTTTTGGCCTTCATGACCATTTAAGACCTGGAAACTCTGGCCTACCTCACTAGGTGTCCATTACTTTTCTGCCTTTCTTTTGGCCTTCAGATCTTTTAAGACCTGGAAATTCTGGCTAACTCCAGTTGCCCGTAGGCTTTATACGACTAAGTGTTCAATATCATCCTATCAAATGAATTCTGGCCCACTCCAATCGCATGTAGGCTTTGTACGACTGAGTGTCCAATATCATCCTATCAAATGAATGATCTTCTATCAAATAGTGTGACAGGTTCAACGTCTTAAGATAAGCCATTATCTTTTAGTCTTATTCCTTTGAGATTGGTGCCTATACAATTCCTGGTGCTTGCTTAAGAGTGGTAACAGTTTTCGCACGAGTCAGTGGATCTTTCTCCCTCGTATGTGCGTACATACTTTACATCTTTAGTCTTCTTCCCTTGAGATTGGTGCCCCGACAATTTTTGGCACTTGCTTAAGAGTGGTAACAGTTTTCGCACAGTCAGTGGATCTTTCTCCCTCGTATGTGCGAACAAACTTTACACATTTTTAATAATTACACCCAAAAGAACGGATCTTTTAAGTTTTATTTACAAAAATCCAATCTTTAAACGGGAAGGAAAGTGAGATTAAACTTCTGATTTTAAAATGTAAGGTATATAATTTTTCTAGAAAACATTTTCATATTCCTAGCCTTACATTAAGTCCTTTTAATCAGACACCATTTAATCTCATTTTTGACAAGAAAGAAAAATAACTTATCTCAATTTTGGATTCTGGCCCACTTCATTCACTTCGTCGAACTGAGTGTCCATTTCTTCTTTACTATAATTCGGATCCTTTTTCTGGGATAGATATAGGCCTTTGCTACATGATAGAACATCATCTTCAGCATTCTCCTCTTGTCCCAGTTGACATCCTCAGACTCTCGTGGGCGCTTGTTCCCACCACTCTCGAGAGCGGTGACACCATCAACACCTTGACCGTCAACAGCATAATCAGAACTGTCTTTTTCCAAAAAACCACAACCATAGCCAGATTTGACCACAGGACTTTTGACCGACATCTTTCGAACACTAATACAATCTTGTCTTAAAATTGTTGGAATCAAAGCAGTACGGGAAGTAAATAAGTATTACAAGTGTTCGAAAGGATAAACAAACAACCAAGATTATAATCGCCGCAAGCTTGTTGAGTCTTGAATCTTGATAACCTGAAATCAAGAAACACTAAATCTGGATTGTTACAACTGTGGCTGAGTCGAGAGATGACTCTCTGTCTTTAAGACAAAATTGCCCCGTATATATGATCTTACGTTAGCGGGCAATAGTCTTTCAAGATAAAATATCAATTAATCAACACTACAAAGCAAATAGGTTGATTCTGATGAAGAAAACAAACATGAAACGACTTGCTGAAGAATGGAAAATTTAAAGGAAAATGAAGAGTTTTGTTCTTTTCTTTTTACTGTTTCTGCTGCTCTCTTATCTTTCTACTCCACTGCCATCAAATAAGAGTAAGGTCTCAATATATAGTGTTTAGGAGGATGGCCTCTCAACTAGCCAACTAATGGATTTTAATAGCCATGTAATGACACTTAGTGAAGAGTTATATTCAGCCAAGTAATGGCCGAATTCAAGTGTCTTGTAATGAGATTCAATGCTCTAAAACCAGCCTAAGAGGCAGAAACCTTCTGCCTTCCTCTTTCTAATTTTATCTTTTCTGAAACTCCAGGGACCAAACTGTAAGTACTAAAAAACCAGTTTGGGGTCCAAAAGATTAATATCAGAAGAAGCCCAAGACCCAAGACCCACGACCCGAGACCCGATCCCAGACGGGATGGGCGGGAGGCAGCGACGCGCGTGTGGGCTTAGCCTCGAACCCAAGCACACCTAGGTCCTCCCTCCTTCAAACACATGGGTTACCCCTTGGGTCTCAAACCCTTATCCATTTTTAGGCTTATAAAAAGAACAATTCTTCATTTTCCCACCGATGTGGTAGATTTGTCCCACCATATTTCTATGCCTCAAACATCTTACTTCGTGGACTAATATCTCTTTCATTTCTTAACGAAACTTGACGATCATTGGCCCTACGGTCATCTACTCACTTAGTAGATTATGCACGTGTGAAGAGACAAAGCCTCCAACATGCGGAACCCTAGTGTTTAAGTCATTAAATATGGGTGGACGCAACCCCCCACCAAATCAAATAACACATTGTTACTGAAATGCATAGACGATATACACGGCACATTGACGGTGTATATCACATTGTCTGTTTTGTAAATATATTACCATAATTATACATGTACAAGAACTCTACTAATTATGGTAATATATTTACAAAATAGACAATGCGATATACACGATCAATGTGTCGTGTATATCGTGGTCTTTCACACCCCGCAGTCATAGTGGATGGTTGTCGTACGTTGAGACTGTCCCTAAAATCTTCAAACATGATTAAGGAAAGACCCTTAGTAAAGATGTCATCAATTTGATATCGTGAAGGGACATGTAATACAGTATTCTTTTCAGATACCATTAAGATAAAGCGATGATCTTGATCTATCTTCTCACAGTTGGCCTGGAGTTATTCCTTTATTGTGTACAATAATTACCTGAACTTAATGTTTGATGACCTCATTAAGATTTATTATTAATAAAAGGGTCACTCAGAATAAATACCTGAGTGATCCAATATTCGCTTAAAAAAAACTACCTCAAGTCGTTTGCTTCTGGTACTGAAGCAGAGATGCTCCCCACATGCCTCAACAGCTTGAAGGTTATCGGTCCTTATAATTTTTGATTTTCATGATGAAGGTCAAATACTTTCCCTTCTAAGAATGCTTGGAATAAAGAAGGTGCCACGGAAGTCGATGCAAATCATTTTACCTACGTGACAGAAGTATTAGTGAAACGCGACGCTCCACCTCCGGTTACTGCGTGTTCTTAAGGGATGATCTCATATCATGGTCTGTCAAGAGGCAAGTCACTCTATCCCGTTCGAGTGCAGAAATAGAGTATAGAGGCGTTGCAAATGTAGTTGTTGAGATCTGTTGGCTCCGAAACCTCCTTTTGGAGCTTCATTGTCCCTTGCGTAAGGCGTCTTTGGTATACTGTGATAATATATCCGCAATATACTTATCTCATAATCCGGTTCAACATTAGCAAACCAAGCACATTGAGATGGATATACATTTTGTTCGTGAGAATGTTGTTTTAAGTCATGTTAAGGTGTTGCATGTGTCATCTTCGTATCAGTATGCGGATATCTTCACCAAAGGACTTCCGAGACAACTATTCATCGACTTCAAATCCAGTTTAAGCATCCGGCCTCCTCCCGCTCCGACTGAGGAGGTGTATTAGTGAATAATATTTGAATATTCATCATATATTTTATAATTATTAGTGTTGTATAATTATGGTAGAAATAGGATCCTTATTATATTAGGATTCCACATTGTACACACTATATATTTGTATTAATGAGATAGACTTTTCAAATGAGATTTATACAATTCTACGAAAAGGACTCAAAAAACTTAAAATTTTGAAAATAGAAAATCTCCACAGTTCACGAAGCAAATTGCTCTTTGTAAGGTTTATATTCGCCTCTCCACCTCTACTCCTCAAGACCATCCTTAGGATAGATGTAGAAAGTCTTCATGGCGAATGCTTGAAGTTCACAAAGGAGTTGATGGGTACCCTCGGGCTTCTCCTAAATTGGAAATAATATGTGAACCATCAAAACTAATCCTATGTTATTTATACTTGATCTGCATGTCAGCCTTAGATATTTATTGCTTTTTCTAACTCTCTCAAAATCAAATTTATTTCAAACATATATGATATGATCTCTTATTTCGAATAATATAAATACTAATGTTGTTTTGGCTTTACTCATATCAATGACATATTTCTATGTTGGTCTCACAAAAAAGGCTGCGATTTTTTTTATCAAAAATTTTCTCAAATCACGTGTTTTTCTCCTCGTAAGACTAGGAGAAATAAATAAATAAGACTTCTTATCCAGAAATTTTAATTTTGATTCTTGTTATTCGACTAATATTATTTTATCATTAATTAATTGAATATGCTCCTTTGCTAAAAAATAAAAAATAAGAAACACCCCAATAAGAGCAAACCAATCTCGTTGTATAACAAAAATCGAAGTGTGTTTTCAAATTATTTCAAATCAAACCAACCATTACCTTTTTAACAGCTTATCTATATAGAAAGAGAGAGGATAGAGGATCATGCTTATTTTTCATCGTCTTTCACTGACCCCAACTTCTTCAATCCTAATGTTCCTGTCTTCTTATTCAAGAGATTTGATTCGGCTTAAATAAAAGTATATCTTCTTCCTTATTCTTTTGAGTAAGCATTTAGAGACTTCTTTAAACATCTGGTTCAAAGAGCTAAGCCCCGATCTCAGTGAATTGGGTCAAAGAACTATCTTCCTGAAGATACCTGCTTAGATGGTTTGTTCCCCAATTCAAATTCGGATCAGTTAGCAAGTGAATTCCTTGTTTTACACAAGTTCTTTATTTGAGTTCAACTGTGCAGTAAAACATGAATTGTAGTAATATGTAATCGAGTAATGTTTTACAGTCATTTTCTTCCACTTCTTAATTTCTACTTTGCTTCTTTGGTGGGTGGAAATTCTATCGTCACCAGATATTCACACCAAGTCGATGGATGATATGTATTTTGTACATAGATCTTTAACATCTAATCATATGATTAATTAACATAAGTTCTAACTTTACTAAATTAATTAACTATAGTAAATTTAATGATTTGATGTAAATATTCGGTGCGAATAAATATTTTCCCTAATGAATAGTGGGAGGAGAGAAAACAGAGGAAGAGGATATTTGAAGGTATTCTTCCTCTAAACTTTTTAAGTGCTGTAAAATAAAACTGTAACCACTGAACTTCGACTTCAATCCATCTAACGTTTTTGTCACCTTGGTACTTCGAGAGATTACTTTTGTGTATTCTATTTTCTCCAATAATAACGCCACTATTAAATCTCATGAGCTAACAAAAAAGAAAAAAAGAAGCGAACAAAAATAATGTATAAGATTTATCTAGCTTTCAAAAATCGAGATAGGTGCATTGATATTTAAAGGAAAAAGTCCTTAGCTAATTAAAGGGAAAACAAAGACAAATCTACTCGTTTTTAATGGTTTTATCCCAACTTACGTACTATTTTTTACTCAGATCCATGTATATATACGCAGAAGAATTTTAAAAAATACATAAAACAATAAAAAAATTTATGACAAATTGCATCAGTTTTAAAAATTAAAAAGAAAATTATAATGAGTTCTCAATCCTTGCTGCATACCAATTAACAATGCAATTATGCTTATAAAAACTATAACCACAGATGACAGATAGTAAGGAAAGCCGAATAAGAAGCAACTTATTTTCAAATGCCATATCCAACTAAAGTATTCGCACATAAAAAGTTTCTCTGATGCCATCTAACGTTCGATAGATCGTCTTTTCTTTTGAATTAATCGAGACATTACCTTGACTAATTCTAAGCTTAAAAGCAGCATTTTGATGCCTAAGAAGGAAATGCATTTCATATTTTCTACATACAAGTTCATTTTCTGCTAATGAATCTATTCAAACTTCTTTAACCTGAATTTACCCTTGGGGATTCTGCTTAGGAAACCACGATCCAGCTTTTGGTAATGGCCTCGAAACTGCTCGAGGGCATTATATACAAAGCCATCAACTTTATCGTCATATCTTTCGTACAACACTGGGAGCATATGCGCAGCAACAAAGCCTAAAACAACCAACATCGCAAGCATATTCAAAATTAAAAACTTTCTGGAGCTTGATGTAACTTCCACAAAAAATATTACCCCCTAATATAAAACCTTGAAAAGAACTCAGAATAAATGTACAATCAATAGTTGAACAAGTAATCCAGCGTATGACAAGATTTCATACCAATGTACAGAACAGTCAAGAAATTGCACCAGCTTCCAATAATAGCAGCAGCCCACAAGCTCACCACAACCTAGAACAAATCCCATGACATTAATTAAGTACTAATCAAAAAGACTCAGGATCAGATGATTCGATGAATTCATAAATTCAAGAACCAGGTAAATTTGTTTCTTTTGCCAAGTGCTAAAAGGTCAACACATCCTGAGAGGAAAGACATGCTTTGTTTTTTGCTTTATTTTGAGCCGAGGGTCTATCGGAAACCACCTCTCTACCCTCAAGGTAGAGGTAAGGTTTGCATACACTCTACCCTCCCCAGACCCCACGTGTGGGATTATACTGGGTATGTTGTTGTTGATCCTGAGAGGAAACTCCTTATGGACAAAATAACAGCATTTTGTTCAGTTAAGTACGTTATCCACTAAATATATCAAAAACATTGAGCAGTAGCATTTCAGAGCAATACAGATTGTCTCATACATTTGATAATGGATAATTGTTTACAAAAGCTGAAGTGAGGCAGCTTCTTACATTACATATGGGAAATAAAAGTTTCAACATCTAGTTACAGTGTATTAAATAACACAGGAGAAAACAAATCTATAACAAAAGACAGAAGAAGGCAGAAGTTTTCTTTTTTTCTTTTCAGGAAAGGGGCCGGGAGGCGCAAGTTTAATGTCGGAAATCTTGCACGTAAGTCGATCTACCAGCTCAAGCAATTTATGTATTTCTAGTTAAGTAACCCTCTTATATTTGTATTGTTTCTAGTATATATTTTCTAAAATCTGGGGAGAACATTGCACACATATGCATCTTACTTCAACAGAGATTTATGTTTGGGAGAGATCTTTAGAATGAGCTAACGTGTACAGAATGTTGAAAAAAAGAAAAACAGCAGTCTCAGTTTGGCTTTTGCAACTGATTTGAAGGGATAGGGAAATTTGTCTGCATTCTTTCTGGAATTTTTGACAGCATAAATGTTGTGGTTTGTCCACTTAGTGAAAATGAAGGGTATAACTACACCTCTCGATATTTATTATTATTTACAATTACAGTTTCCACGGAGCTATATAAAACAGAATGGAAAGCTGTCTGGAAGCACAAACATAAGGAGAGCGGATAAGTAGAAGTTGATACGATCTTTATGTATTATCGTTATTTTAGGAAGGGAAATTCCAGAAAAATCAAATAGTTCAAGATACTTGACTAATGCTGAATCAAAGAAAGTTTACTAAAGGGGTGAAAGGCCCATGACCTTTGCAAAAAAAAATTGGCGAAGTAGATGCAGAGAAGCAAAATCTTTTCTGGACAGATCAGGCTTGAAAAAGTCTCATAAATATAACAAATCAAATGCATACTAGTTTGTAATGAGAACTCTTCCAATTGGATCTGAGAAACAATTTTTATTTAAATAAGCTTATCCATTTAAATAGATTCCAACAAAAAAAATTGAAGATTTACCACTAAGAATTGTTTGATGTTATTCCCACAGGCAACATTCTGAAGGAAGCCCAAAGCACGGTTTACTTCAGCTCCTATTGACTTGGCAATGCTGATGAAAAAGTCATCAGGTAAGACAAGACGAGGGACTTTAGCTGGAGACCTGTTGCCAAAGAGATCGTCATTAACTTGATTCAAGAATATCATACCAATTGATGAATGAGAATAAGACAGGAGAGTAGAATGACACTCAGGAAACATGTTAAGTTGTATGACCTGTTAATCATGCCAGAAGCATTTTTCCATAGAAACTGAACAATCATACCAATGACAAGAGCAAAGCATAAAAGTGAAAGAAAATTGTAGTTCAGCCACTCAAATAGCACCCAGATGGCTGTGGCAATGGCTAAAACACCAGCTGAGATTTTCTTGTTTCTCCATAACAGGACGTCAGCAGCTATAAAAACCGATGAAGCGTATTTAGGATTGGTAATACAACCATAGTAAGGACAAAGGAAAGCTAAGATATATAGGTGGCCTACATTTGCCTCCACCTAAAATGCGGTGTACTGGCTTTTGACGGCCAAATAGCCTATTGAGCTGAGCATTAACTGAGCTTGATTTCTCCTCTTCGAAGAAGGACCCTGACTTCTGCTTCGACAATGACTTCTGCTTTGATAGACCATCGGCAATTGATTCCACAATGTTGTTCAGAAGATTCTCAGCTGTAATAGTTCTCTCAGGCATTTTTCTACATTATTAAGATACAGCAGAGATTCAGTCATCAGAAGAATAAACTTCAATGCACAAAAGTCATCATAGACAAGTGCAATATTCATGTAGACCAAAAACTGGTGAAAATTGAACAAGTAGAAACAGCACGCATGATTATCCAGGTTGATACAAAGCTGGAAAAAGATTGATCCTAATTAAATCCAAAATGTTGTCATTCCAGAGTCACCAGATTGAATCAATTTCCCTTCCCACTAATCTAGACATTCTTCTTTTTCTTGTTAATAGTTTTTTCTTCTTGTATTTCCTTTGGAAGAAAGGCATTCGTTCTTCTGTGAACTGCATATTTTTAATCTGACACAGAACTCGGCACTAATTTATTATCGGTAAGGAAGGAATTCGAAAGACCCATCTGATATCTCCTAATCCATCTATTCAACGACATCCCTCTTGGGCAAGCAGCTTCTTTTCGGAAATTGTATAGTGTTCACTTTTATCATAAAATTAGTTAATCACGTCCTCATAATCCTTCTCTCTTATAGCAACCTGAAGTTCTTCCTTCATCTGCAAGGGAATCAAATGCTATATATATATGTATAAGATAGAGCAATGGTACTACCCTGCACTCCTTTATTCTCTCCAGGCCCTACATCATTTCTTATCAGACCTTTGACTATTCAACAACTTTAACACAATAGGTTTTTTGTATTCCAGTTAGAATTCAGGCATCCCAAAAAGGAGAAGGTGATAAACGAGCTAGGATGGATATGAATCTCGCCCAATGACCAGTCAGCAGACTATAGACATTTCTCAAACATTGGTAATGTAACCATAACCCACTTGTGGCATTACACTGCGTATGTTGTTGTTGTTGGTAATGTAACCATAGCAGTGTTGCTGCCATCTAATTCAAACATTTGTATATACAATAAAATACTGATAATCACAAGCCAATTATCCAACCAGGGAAAAATACATGACTATAGGCAGCTTAACATTTGCATTTCAAGTTAACCAAAATTAGGCGTTCCTCTTTCAGATCCATCCATAATCCTGATGAAACATGCTCACCACTTTGTGGGCAGTAGAACAGACTCACCACTATGTTCATTTAATTGAACAGAAGATGTAACATAGATGGAATCAAGTGAAGTGAAATATCCCAAACAAAATAATTGCTTCCTGCATAAAAGAACGAACTACGGGACAGCAATATGCAAAAAGGAAACCAGAAGAAGTAAGGGAAATACTATGCACAAAGTTCCACTTTCTTTATTGGTGGGCCAATGGGGGAAAAAGCATATCAAGAATTATTACCAAGGATGAAGAAAAAAAAGTGTTATTTGCTTAAGAATTAATTTTACCAGTAAAGAGGAGCACAAATGGGATGCAGAAAAGCTATGTAGCTGTAATCAAAACACCATGTTTGTGACTGTACCTCTCATCACCATAGCCCATGGCACAGGAAATTAAAGAATTGGACAAACCAGAAGTTCACACACAGAGAAAAGGGCAAAAAGAAGTTACATAGAAGGCCCAAAACTCACTGTATAATCCGGGTCATCAGATGACATAAACCATAAACCTCACAAGATTCCTCCTTACTATCACAGTCGAACGAAATTGGACAATTTATTACCAAGTGTACATACTAGTGGATAATTTGTACTTAAGAAATATTTATTGAGATGATTTAATTTACAGTAGAACAAAATTGAGAGTTTATCAACATGGCAAAAGCATTTCAAACAATCTGCAAGTATGGCTAACAATGGGCAGCAATAACAGCTAATTTTATATGGAAAATGAGAGTACAATAGTTACCAACAAGGCAACAACCAACAATACAGATTAATCCAACAGCCAAAAGAACAAAAAAAAAAAGGCAGCCCGGTGGTGCACTAGCCAGACCACAAGGGTCTATTGTACGCCGTCTTACCTTGCATGATTAGGCCAAAGAAAGAACTTCAATTTAATTAATTCATTTTTATTTCTGCAAGACGCTGTTTACACGGCTTTTGAACTCACGACCTCTTGATGCAGCACCTTTATTAGTTACTCAAAACAGCCAAAAGAACTCATGTTTACTTATAAGAACATAACTTTGGAGTGGGATAACTCTAGAAACCACCAAGACACAAATTAACTTCATCAAATAACCAAGATTTAATTTCCCCAAATCAGGTTTATGCATTACCAAAAAGAGCCAATTTTCATTTGCAGGAAAGAATAACATGATTTTCATACACATGAACAATGAACTTAATTCAGAGAAACACAGTATGAACAAAATGTAACAAGCAAAACCCAGATGCCAAAAATAAGAGGAAAAAAAAGGACTCACCAAATGTAAGAAACAGTAACAGAACCAAAACCGTTAAGGCAAACAATGCAAAAGGGTGGATTCCTTTTTGGCTAAAAGAAGATACTTTTTTATTTTTTTGGGGATATTGGAGCTTTTGAGGTGTATTTCTCTAGACTAGTACGTAGTACGTACATTTGGTGACACAGTTAGGTAGAGTAATCGGAGTCATTTGGAGAGTAGGGATTCATACAATTTGAATTGGGAAATGGGACGAAAATGACGGAGAATGAATAAATATTTTATATATGTTCTCTAATTATAATTCTAATGTAATTAAGTAAGTTATACAATTACGTTTATAATTATAAAATATATATTGCATAAATGAGAAGGCTCCAAAAAAGAAGAATTACATTATTCTGTATCAGAAGTCAAACCCTTCCTGCCATAAAATTATACTCGACAGCCACCCCACCCAATCTCTTTTCTTATTTTTCGGCGTCAACCCCCCCACCCAACAAACCCTAAAAATATTTCACCGCCACCTACCTCTCCTTCATTGCTTCCGGCGCCCACATGGCTTCTCTCGCTCCTCCTCCTCCTCCACCCACGACGTCACACATCATCCTCATCATCCCCTACTAACACCTTTCATCCGGCCTTTGCCATAACGAATATCAAAAATTTTATCCCTCTAGTTCTTGATCAAGAGGATGGACAATACTCATCGTGGGTGGAATTATTTCAAATACATATTTGTGCTTACAACGTCCTTGATCACATCAATGCCACCACCCCCGTCCACTCGACGTCGACAATCCGATGTAGAAGCGGCTCGATGTTATCGTCAAACAATGGATATATGGCACCATATCCAAGGATCTAGTTCATACTATTATGAATATGGCTAGAGGAAATATTTAAGAAAACGAACATACATGTGCCGTCTATTTAGAGGAACAATTCACTAACACTCGTTTTAAGAACTTTGCCAACATGTCAGACTATTGTAAACAACTAAAATTGGTTGCCGATCAATTGTCTAATGTTGGCACTCCGATTTCAGAAACAAAATGGTTTTACAACTTATCAATGGTTTGCCGAAAGGTGAGTACGAAACACTTGCGACGATGATACAACAAGTTTATCCCCTCCCTAGCTTCAACAAGGCCCGGTCACAATTGATGTTGGAGGAGACTAGACAAGACAAATAGGACAAGCACACTCCACAGGAGTTGGCGGTTGTCGTAACGTCAACCGCCAACACACCCGCAGGTCCTCCGCGACCTAGGGACCACCAACCTCAATGTCGTGACCTAAGAATGTGGAAGGGGACGCGGCCACGGAAAGCGAGGCGGCGACAAAGTCCACTTCTCCACGTCTGAGCAGCAAGCCTACGGCCCCATGACCCCTACCAATCTGAGTCAGGCTTACAAAGCACTATAAATCACCAGCAACGACGATGCATGGATACAGGTGCCACATCTCACCTCACTCGCGACTCTAGTAATATCCCTCACCTATTCAATTTGAACAATCCTCAATTTATTTTGGTTGGCAATGACAATCGCATTCCAATTCAAGTCTATGGCACCACTCAAACACAATCACCTCACCCACCATTTACCTTAAAAATGTCTTATATGCTTCTAACATCATTAAAAACTTAATCGTTGTTAGAAAGTTTGCTAGTGACAACTCCGTATCTATTGAGTTTGATCCTATTAGTTTTTCTGTAAATACCTACGTACGAGGACAACTCTTACGAGATGCAATAGTGTGGGGGACCTATATCATTTCTCATCCAATTCTACTGTAAGTGTCAATCCACCAACCTCTCTAGCAGCCATCTCTCCATCCATTTGGCACAATAGACTCGAGCACCCAGGAGCACTAGTTTTTAATTTTCTTAGAAGTCAGAATTTCATTCAATATAATAACGGAAAATTTACCCATACTTGCTACTCTTGTTGGATCTTCAGAGGGCAAACCCCCAAACTGAACTGTGTTCTGGACCATCTGCAAGATTGCCGGTTTGATCTCGAAATTATTTGCCTCCACAGCTGGTGGCCTTATACAAGTCTGCACTCCTGTAACGGTCAGAAGTATATAATCCCGTAAGCTTCTCACAGCGGGATTCTGAGCTTGCGCCTGCACCATTTCTGGCACCCCTCTATTCAACCTGTCATTATTGTTGCGGTTTGCCATATCTTCAGTTGAAAGATCAGCTCTGTTGTTTCTTCCATATTCTGTTTGCACGCTTTCTCAATCTCAGGATTCAGAGGAACAAGATCAACACTGCACGCAGATCAAAAGAATAAAATTATTTAAATAATAATAATAAAATTTGTTCTAGGAACAACCAAATTAGAAATAAGATTAATTAACTTGATATTGATAATACTTCAGTCCCCGACAACGGCACCAAAAACTTGTTTGCTTTATTTCTAGATGCTACGCAAGTGTACGTATCGCAATTTGTAATAATTTTTGATAAGACCGAGTATCGTCCACAGAGACTGATTTATCAAGTACCAATTAACTAATCCTTAGTTTCTATTTGGCTAACGAATATAAGTGATGATTTCTAACTAAGGAATTAACAAACTAACATGAATTTCTAGAATAAATTAGCAATTAAAACACACGAAGTTTAATTCAGTAATGAATGAATTAGGGTTTTAATCTCCTCGACTTCCACTCTATCATTCATTAATGCAAGACTAATGATTTTTCTTCTTATTAAGATAGCAGGTTAACTGAGATGTTCTACATTCCGGTTAGGATATAGAAAAACTCAACCTAAGTGGAAACTTTCTATATTTCTATGATAAGTTCTACCACATATGAGGATTAAGATCAAATAACCTAAAACGCTACACAGGCAGTCGTGATACTTTCGTTCAAGATTAAACCTACGTCTAACCAACTTTAACATATTCAAATCTTCCTTTTCAGATCTCGATTTGAACTCATATAGATAATGAAAACTAAAGGTCAATTAATTCTCATTCAATAACCGCAAATTGAATAGATTTTAATAGATGAAGAAGAACATTAACAATGCATTAAATCATAAAAGAGTTTCAAATAATTCGACGAAAAATCCTAATAAAAGTAATTAGCTCATAGACATGCTAAGAACTCATCAATTTAATATCCAACATAAACTGAATTTAAATAAAGAAAAGGAAAAGAACTTGAACAATAGATGTCTCTAATGGCTCCTTGTTCTCTTGTATCTTGTCTCCAAAGTGTTCTCCACCTCATAAAAACGTCTCCTCAAATATATATCATGAAAAACCCCCAAAATTAACATTTTTTCCCTTGTTAAATTTAGGTTTTTCGCTGTCCTGACGTCGTCGATGCCGCGGCTCAACTATTAAAGCGTTGCGGTGCTAATTCTCTTCTGAAAATCGTATGCTCACTGCCTGAGGGGCGTCGCGGCTCTTCAGCCTTCTTCGTCCGGAGTTCGTTTAAATTGCTTTCTGAGCTTACCAGGGCTTCTTTGACTTATTTCTTGTGACCAGCTATGCATTTGTATCCTCAATGACCGCCTATTTCCTTTGAGTTCGCCTTATTCCTTTCTGAGTCGCTTAAAACCTGAAAACACAAAACACACGCATAATACTGCACAAAATAACTAAAAGACAAACAAAAGACTTCCTAAAACACACTCTAAAACAGTACTAAAATCTACCTAACAAACACCCCCAAACTTAAACTTTACTCGTCCCGAGTAAATAACTCTAGACACCCTAAAAAGAAAAACACACAAACTCAAAAAAAAAAAAATGAATCAAGTCAACCACAATAGATTATGCCTCGAAGATCATGAACAACATGCAATAAAATATTCCAGAACATTCTAGCCACTAATTTGCTATCTAGAATTTCAAGTCGGATAATCCTCAAATTTGCTTAAAGTTATTAATGTATATGATCGCTCAACCATGATTATTGAAATAACCAACTATTCAATATTAGCTTATGCACAATGAATTCTCACCAACATTCCATCAGGCCAAAATTCCATAGGCTTGCTAACTTGCTATTCTCCACTAATTTAGACAACACATGCTCAAGAATCAGTAGGACTTTTATAGGTTATGACGATAGACTTAGGCACGGGTAGATAAAATTTCATTTAGGCTCAATATTACCATAAGCATATAAACCAACCAACCAAACTTGATATCCATATTACAAACCCACAACAATCCCCAGTTTCTCTTCTTTACCCAATTTTTATTTTCTTTTCGAACTACACCCCCAAAATTGTTTTTCAATGTATGTACAAGGGAATGTATTATATTTCCATTTTTTTCAATCCTTTGTTCTTCTATTGATAGCACTCAATCTAAAATACCAATTACAAAGTGACAATCCCCCACTCATATACTTATATGCTCATGGAATTCAAGGGAAGGAACATATTTGTAAAGGGTTTCAAGTAGGCTCAAAATAGGTGTTAATCAAAGAAGGATTACTTAAGGCTCAAAGAGGGTAACTAGGGATTAATATAATCAAGGGTGACTTGAAAGGCTCAATCGTTCCAAAAATGGCCTAAATTATCTTCCTAAACATGCATCATCTATGCTTTCGTCTCAAATAGCAAGCAAGCAAGTTCTAGGACTTTCCACCATCTTTCCTCAAATCAAAATTCAATCATGCATAAACCAGTATTCAAGTACACGAAAATCACCAATCATGATCAAATTTTCATACTTATTAATAATTAAACTAAACTCAAGACCTATCCAACTTAAGCACACAGATTTATGCATTTTATGGCTATCAATTTCATCCAACTATATCACATGTGTACACTCAATTTCATGGGCTATTATTATCAACTTGATTCACTAATACAAGACACTCAAACACTGACACTGAAACTAAGACGCAAACAATAAACAAATACTTAACATAAACAATTAACACTATTAACACAAAACAGTAAGACTTCCCTCAAAACCTATTCAACATATTGTCCCCAATGTGATAAGTAAAGCAAGAGTAAGAAGACTCATCGAAACTGTAGCTAAGCGATTCAGAATGGTGGTGGCAGCGGCTACTAGGGCGGGTACTGAGGAGGACACAATTCACCTAATCATAAACAACACAGAACAAGAAACAGCAAGATTGCTCAAAATAAGACAAAACAAAATAACATAATTTAAAATGTTGGGTTGCCTCCCAATAGCGCTGTCGTCTAACGTCATTTAGCCGGACGCAGGTTTCCTCTTCATTTCAGGATCTCTTTTCTCATCACCTCCTTCACAGTTGGGTTCGACCTCTTTTGCGCCTCAATTGAAGGCCTGCTCTTATTGTATTCACATTGTGTTAATGTTATTTCAAGAGCATCAGTACTCTTGAAGCTTTCCTCTGCAACCGCTTGGTCAATTACATCAATGGAAAAATAGTCATCATTTGCTCTAGGATACGATATCGACTTGAATACATTAAAGACCACATCTTCGCCCTGCACTCGGAGTCTCAACTCACCCTTTTGAACATCTATAAGTTCTTGCCCCGTGGAGAAAAATGGTCTCCCGAGAATTATGGGCACATCAGCATCCTCCTCCATGTCAAGGATAATAAAATCAGCAGGAAAAATAAATTTATCCATTTTAACTAACACATCCTCAATAATTCCCCGTGGATGCTTAATTGACCGATATGTTAATTGAAAGGTAACTGTTGTAGGCCTAGCTTCACCCAAACCAAGTCTACGAAAAACAGATAAGGGCATCATGTTGATACTTATCCCCAAATCGCACAGTGCATGCTGACATTCAAAATTCCCGATGGTGCAGGGAATAGTGAAGCTCCCTGAATCTCTCAACTTCTGGGGAAGCTTCTTTTGCAAAACAGTGATGCACTCTTCGGTTAACGCCATAGTCTCATAATCGCCCATTTTTCTCTTTTTTGAGAGAATTTCTTTCATGAATTTGACATAACTGGGCATCTGCTCTAAGGCTTTAGCAAAGG
The DNA here is from genome assembly GCA_034509755.1 of Anisodus tanguticus. Taxonomy (NCBI): domain Eukaryota; kingdom Viridiplantae; phylum Streptophyta; class Magnoliopsida; order Solanales; family Solanaceae; genus Anisodus; species Anisodus tanguticus. Next base: position 16,217,455 of record CM067551.1, on the reverse strand, counting down.
GAATAATTATGTGCAGCTTCTTGAATATTTCCAAAAACTTGGAAAATTGTTTATCCAAAGAATTCTTTCTAAGCCTCTGCGGGTACGAAATTCTTATTTGAGGCTCATTACTCACTACTGGTGGTGCCTTTTCCACCGTGGGGTAGTCTTTAGTAACCCCCTCTTTCTCTGAATTAGTTGTCTCACTCAATTTGTTTATTTTCTCTGCAGATGGTAGAGGTGCAACTATTCAACTTGCTTACCGCTTCTCAAATTTATAGCCTGACATTGCTCCTTCGGATTTACAACAGTATTGCTAGGGCGATTCCCCTGTGATCTGTTGTTTAACATATTTGCTAGCTGACCCACTTGTGTTTCCAGGTTTCAAATAGAAGATCTCGTTTCAGTCATTAACTAAGTCTGGGAATTGGTGAGGGTCAATAAGGTTGTTTGCAATTCATTGGGTTCAGCTTGTTGAACTTGTGGTTTAGGCTACTGGAACGACGAAGCTTGACTCATGGACTGTTGTTGATTATTTTGTTGATACTGCCCTTGAAAGTATGGCTGTTGGTTCTGGCTATTTCTCCATGAAAAATTAGGGTGATTCCTCCACCCAAGATTGTATGTGTTGAAGAATGGGTTGTGGTAAGGCCTCTGAAAATTCCCAAGTTCTTGAACCTAAGCTTGGTCTATAAGAACATTGTTTGGATCCATTGTTGTGCACCGATCAAAAGTATATGGACCCCCGCACATTTCACAAACCACTTGCATCTGAGCAGCATTCACAGACATAGTATTCTGTTGTAATTGCTTTGTCAAAGAAACAACTTGAGCAGTTAATGCGGTGATGGCATCTAGCTCATGAACTTTAGCCACATTTCTATTGTTGGTCGGTCTTTCATCGGACCACTGATGATTATTTGTTTTCATATCTTCCAACAGCTCATATGCCTCATTAGCACTCTTGCTCATGAATGTCCCTCCAGCAGCAGCATCAATTATGGTATGTGTCGTACCACACAACTCATTGTAAAAACTATGGAATAACATCCATTGCTCAAGCCCATGATGAGGACATATCCTTTGCAACTCCTTAAATCTCTCCCAAGCATCATACAAGGACTCCCCATCGAGCTGATAAAAATTATTCATTTCTCCCCTTAACTTCACAAACTTTTATGGAGGGAAGAATTTTGCAAGAAACTTCTGAGCCAAGTCTTGCCATATAGTGATGGAGTTAGCCTGCAGAGAGTTCAACCAGCTTTTGGCTCGGTCCCTTAGTGAGAATGAGAAGAGCCTCAATATAATGGTGTCATCATTTACACCATTTTATTTGAATGTTGCACATAACTCCAAGAAATTGGTCAAGTGCATATGTGGATCTTCAGAGGGAAAACCCCCAACTGAACTGTGTTCTGGACTATCTGCAGGATTACTGGCTTGATCTCGAAATTATTTGCCTCCACAGCTGGTGGCCTTATACAAGTCTGCACTCCTGTAACGGTTGGAAGTATATAATCCCGTAAGCTTCTCACAGTGGGATTCTGAGCTTGCTCCTGCACCATTTCTGGCACCCCTCTATTCAACCCATCATTATTGTTGCGGTTTGCCATATCCTCAGTTGAAAGATCAGCTATCTTGTTTCTTCGATTCTACTTGCACGCTTTCTCAATCTCAAGATTCAGAGGAACAAGGTTGTCTACTCCTCTTCTGCTTCGCATATACCAAAGCTACATGAAAAAAAATTATCACAAACATTACACGCAGATCAAAAGAATAAAATTATTTTTTTTTAAAAAAAATTGTTCTAGGAACAACCAAATTAGAAATAAGATTAATTAACTTGATATTGATAATACTTCAGTCCCCGACAACGGCGCCAAAAACTTGTTTGCGTTATTTCTAGATGCTACGCAAGTGTACGTATCGCAATTTGTAACAATTTTCGGTAAGACCAAGTATCGTCCACAAAGACTGATTTATCAAGTACCAATTAACTAATCCTTAGTTTCTATTTGGCTAACGAATATAAGTGATGATTTCTAACTAAAGAATTTGCAAACTAACATGAATTTCTAGAATAAAATAGCAATGAAAACACACGAAGTTTAATTCAGTAATGAAGGAATTAAGGTTTTCAATCTCCTCGACTTTCCACTCTATAATTCATTAATGCATAACTAACGATTCTTCTTCTTATTAAGATAGCAGGTTAACTGAGATGTTCTACATTCCGGTTAGGATATAGAAAAACTCAACCTAAGTGGAAACTTTCTATATTTCTATGATAAGTTCTACCACATATGAGGATTAAGATCAAATAACCTAAAACGCTACACATGCAGTCGTGATACTTTCGTTCAAGATTAAACCTACGTCTAACCAACTTTAACATATTCAAATCTTCCTTTTCAGATCTCGATTTGAACTCATATAGATAATGAAAACTAAAGGTCAATTAATTCTCATTCAATAACCGCAAATTGAATAGATTTTAATAGATGAAGAAGAACATTAACAATGCATTAAATCATAAAAGAGTTTCAAGTGATTCGACGGAAAACCCTAATAAAAGTAATTAGCTCATAGACATGCTAAGAACTCATCAATTTAATATCCAACATAAACTGAATTTAAATAAAGAAAAGGAAAAGAACTTGAACAATAGATGTCTCTAATGGCTTTTTGTTCTCTTGTCTCCAAAGTGTTCTCCTCATAAAAACGTCTCCTCAAATATATATCATGAAAAAACCCCAAAATGGACCCTTTTGCCCTTGTTAAATTTAGGTTTTTCATTGCCCTGACGTCGTTGGTGCCGCGGCTCAGCTATTAGAGCGTCGCGGCGCTAATTCACTTCTGAAAATCGTATGCTCACTGCCTGAGGGGTGCCGCACCGTGGCTCTTCAGCTTGTTACGCCGCGGCTCTTCAGCCTTCTTCGTTCAGAGTTCGTTTAAATTGCTTTCCGAGCTTCCCAGGGCTTCTTTGACTTATTTCTTATGACCAGCTATGCATTTGTATCCTCAATGACCACCTATTTCCTTTGAGTTCGCCTTATTCCTTTCTGGGTCGCTTAAAACTTGAAAACACAAAACACACGCATAATACTGCACAAAACAACTAAAAAACAAACAAAAGACTTCTTAAAACACACTCTAAAACATTACTAAAATCTACCTAACACTTGTCCTTTAGAAAAGCATGTTAGACTTCCTTTTCAATCTTCATGAAGTGTAACGTTTTCTCCTTTTGATAATATTCATGCAGATTTATGGACATCTTCCATTACTAGCAAACTGGGTCACAAATATTATTTGGTGTTTTTGGATGATTTATGTCACTTTCTTTAGGGGTAACCTCTAAAATATAAGTCCCAAGTTTACACAATCTTTCTTGAATTTCAAGCATATTATTAAAATCAAATTGAAAAAACCATCAAAACTTTTCAATGTGATAACGGTCGTGAGTTGACAACCTTCTCTTTCATAAATTTTGTGCGGACCACGGCATTGTGTTTCGATTTTCTTGCCCCCATACCTCTTCTCAAAATGGTAAAGCTGAAAGAATCTTACACATCATCAATAATAAGATCTACACTATGCTCTTCCATGCTTTCATCCCCCCTTCTTTTTGGGTGTACGCCATACCTCCTTAATATATTACCAACACGAACACTTCAAAATAAAACTCCAACCGAAATTCTCTTCCGTTGAATCCCCTTATAATCACCTTCGGATTTTTTATTGTCTATGCTACCTGAATCTCGCATCCACAGCCCCTCACATATTAGCACCTAAAACTATCCCATTCATTTTCTTAAATTTCCCGTCAATCCTTAGGGGGTAATTATGCTATGATTTGTCCACAAATAAAATCCTAGTCTCACGACATGTCACATTCGATGAGAACATTTTCCTAACGTCCCCTCTCATTAGAAATGTCATACACCGTGCCACCTATCTCGTCCCGTCACTGCCCCAGCCCACTGCCCCACCATCGACTAGCCTTCAGCACCCGTCGATTGCTCCCCCCATCCCGTCGACCACCCACCGTAATCAGTCACTACCTCACCCTCAATCAGTCATGAAAAATACCGTGTCCCAAACCATCCCACTGCCCGAAACCACCCCATTGCCCGTGACCCAAACAGTCCCGCTTTTGACCCATTGTATGAAAACATGTGCCCAACATGAGATTTCAAACCAAAAGTCCACTTTAACCTCTCTGCTCAAACTATCTCACCTATACCTAAAAATCAAAATTAACCAAGCTTGACCCGAATTGGAATGCGGTCATGCATAGAAATTTAATGCGCTCACTACACAGTGCACTTAGGATCTTATCCCGAGACCAGAGGGGGTGAATGTGATTCATTGTATGTGGATATATCATCACAAATTCAGAGATAGTGGTGAGCTTGAACGCCATAAGGCGAGACTTGTGGCAAATGGCACGGGGCAACAAGAGAGAGTTGATTGTGGTAAGACCTTCAGTCCAGTGGTTAAACCAGCAACCATTCGCACTATTTTGAGCATAGATATGGGAAAGAACTGGCCGATTCATCAACTTGATGTGAAAAATGTGTTCTTAGATGGGGATTTGAAAGAAACCTTGTATATGCATCAACCGCCTGGCTTTGTGCATCCAAAGGCTCCTTAGTATGTCTGCCATTTCCAAAGTCACTCTATGGCTTGAAACAAGCCCCAGGGCTTGGTATGAATGCTTTGCCACTTTTCATCATGTAGATCGGGTTCGTATGTAGCAAAAGTGATAATTTATTTTTATTTTTTATCGAGGTAATGATATTGCATACCTTTTGATATATGTAGATGATATTATTCTGACTGCCTCATCTGATGTGCTGAAACACGAGATTATTACCCTGCTCAAATTCGAATTTGCTATAACAGACCTAGGTAAGTTGAGTTATTTTTTGGGATTTCAATGACCAGATCCGAAAATGCAATGTTCCCGTGTTAGCGTAAGTATGCCGAAGAAATTGTTTACAGGGTTAAAATGGCAAACTGCAAGATCATGCTCACTCCAGTCGAAACTCAGCGCCGATGACGGGGATCCGGTGCTCAATCCTTCTCTTTTAGGAGTCTTGCTGGTGCACTTCAGTATCTTACCTTCACTAGGCTCGATATTGCCTATGTCGTTCAGCATGTGTGTTTGTTCATGCATGCTCCCATGGAGCCTCACTTTACCGCTCTTAAACGTATTATTCGGTACGTTAAGGGTACTCTTGACTACAGATTACATCTTTATCCATCTGCACCGACCATGCTGATATCGTATACGGACGCTAATTGGGGCGGCTATCCGGACACACGTCGATCTACTTCTGGATACTCTGTATTTTTTTGTGATAATCTCATCTTGTGGTCTGTCAAACGGCAAGTCACGCTTTCCCGTTCGAGTGCAGAAGCAGAATATAGAGGTGTTGTGAATGTTGTTGCCGAGATTTGCTGGCTTAGAAACCTTCTTCTAGAGCTTCATTGTCCCTTACATAAGGCATCTCTTGTCTACTGTGATAACATATCTACTGTTTACTTGTCTCATAACCCGATTCAGTGTCAGTGAACCAAACATATTGAGATGGATATTCATTTTGTTCGTGAGAAGGTTGTCATGGGCCATGTTCGAGTGTTACATGTTCCTTCTTCTCATCAGTACCCAAATATATTTACTAATAGACTTCCTCGGCAGTTGTTCCTTGACTTCAGATCCAGTCTGAGCGTCCGGCCTCCTCCCGCTCCAACTAAGGGGTGTGATAGAGAATAAATAAATATTATCCATATATTCTGTAATTATTATTCTAGTGTAATTAGGTAAAGTAGAGATCCTTATAAAATTAGGTTTGTAATTATACACTTATATATATTGCAAAATAAGAAGCTTTCAACCAAGAAAAATTACATCATTCTACATAAAATATGAAAATCTATTAAAGCTTTGCCTGCGTGGACTGCATGTCTTTATTAAAGAGACACATGCCACTTGTGTTGTGCCACTATACAAATACCCCTTATTTCTATGTTTTGCGTTCGTAAAAGGGTTACCTGATTTTGATTCGACGGTTGGAATGAAATAATTCCATTTGATTTAATTTTTATTTATTTTTGGTTTGAATCAAAGAAAATGACTTTACAAGGTCTCCTTGAGAAATTATTTCAAAATTTTTATTTTTGCAAATGCAATTCAAACAAACACTTTTTTTCCAAAAGTTTAAAAACTACATTTTGTAATCCGGCTTTGCTCCATATTCAGTGAATAGTCGCATCGAAAACTACTAGTTAAGCAAATGCGAATTGTAACTTAAATAGGGTATCAGATACCAATCACAGTTTTATGTTTAAAAATCTCTCGCCAAGAGGATTTCCTATTATTACTAATATATTCATGTGTAATTTCTACACTTTGAATACGGTGCACATGATCTTACGTGCACACTACCTATTCCAAGGATATCAAAAAAAAAACTCTAGAACTTTTTTTCTAAAAAAAAAAAGAAAAGAGAGCAAAAGACTTGGAAGCTATAAAGATCAATTAGACTGAGCAGGACCAATGTAAACTGGTAGATTCTCACGTCTTCAAACAAAAAAAGAAGTTACTAAAAAATTGCACAAAAGTTAGGAGCTACTATTTATAAATTAGTAAAGCTCAAGCAGATTGAGCTCCAGCACAAACAGGTGGATTCTGCTTCCCTACAAGAGTTGGCTTGACATTCTCACACCTAGACTTTGTTGGTCCTTCCTTTCCATTGTAGGCAATATATTGTTGGGTTTAAATGATAGATTGAATGGAAAATGGAGCATTTGTCCCACATCGGTAGTGGAAAGAAAAGTGGGAGTTCCCTCTTGCTTTATAAAATAAGCATTTGTCCCACATCGGAAAAAGAAAGGAAAAGAGAGGTGTATATATTACATTACACCTTCTCCAGTCACTAAAAGGGTTGAGGGGGCAAGGACCCCTCGCGCCGTCGTCGTCGCTCGCTCGGCTCCGGCTCTTGCAAACCTTCAGAAACAGTACTTCCATGACTATAAATTTGTTTGATTCCTCAAAATTTTACTTACAAATTTTCTGAACTACAAAAACTTCTTCTTCTTCTGCACGAATAAATTCTGTGTGATATACTACTGTTGAGTGGTTCGCCGCTACCAGAATTTGGAGTACTACTATTCTGGTAAGATAATCGTTCTATCCTGGGAGGAGATATTCCATCAACCTCGAGTACTGTGAGGGGAATAATTTCCTTAAGGACACACTTTGAACTAAGTGGGCTCGATTATATTCTGAAAAATATTTTTTATTTTCCAACACTGATTCTGTTCATTTTCCAGTTATTATTGTTTACTGGTTTGTTTTGGAATACAAATTGATAACAATCTTAAGGAAATTATATTTTTAGATTAATCTGTATTTTGTTTTGGAGACTAAAACCTGTGTGATTTTCTACTCCGTATGAAATTTCATATTCTGACTTGAAGACATAAAAACTTCGTTGGAATATTAAAGTTCATACTTGTACAACGATTTGAAGAACATAAAAACTTCATCGTTGTTGTATTCTGATTTGGAGATTAAAACTTGTGTAGTTTTCTACTCCATATGAATATTAGTATTCTGACTCAAAGATATAAAAACTTTGTTGGAATACTAAAGTTTCATAATTATACTACGATTTGAAGAAATAAAATCTTCATCGCTTAAGTCTGTGATTGAATTGCTATTCTGGTTTATTAACTAAAACAGTTTGTCGATTTGACAGTGACAAACGAATAATGGCAATTGAGACTGGAACTACATCTGCAAATAATGCACCAGCGGTTACTCCTACAACCCGTACCGATGTGCCACCAGCTGAGAAACCTGCGAAGTTCACCGGTGCCAACTTTAAATGATGGCAGCAAAGAATGTTCTTTTGTCTTACCACCCTTGGTATGCAAAAGTTCACCAGTGAGGACCCTCCCGTGCCTGCCGCCAACATGCCTGACAACCAACAGTTCATGGTTACTGAGGATTGGAAACAGGCAGATTTTTTGTGCAAATGCTACATTTTGAGTGCCTTAGAAGATGACTTATACAACGTCTACAGTGCAGTAGAGACTTCCAAAGAACTATGGAGTGCACTTGAAAAGAAGTACAAAACCGAAGATGCTTGCTTGAAGAAGTTTGTGGTTGCCAAATTTCTAGACTACAAAATAGTGGATGGAAAAACCGTTGGAACCCAAGTTCAAGAGCTTCAACTTATCTTCCATGTCCTTATTGCTGAAGGTATGGTAGTAAATGAAGCGTTCCAAGTGGCTGCAATGATTGAGAAGTTGCCGCCCTCATGGAAAGATTTCAAGAATTATCTTAAGCACAAAAGAAAGGAAATGAAGTTGGAAGATCTTGTGATTCGTCTCAAGATCAAGGAAGATAACAAAACCGCTGAGAAAAGGTATCGTAAGACTTCACCAATTGAAGGGGCAAACATCGTTGAAGATGCTGCTCTGAAAAAGAACAAGAAAAGGAAGAGACCTTCTGGAAAGGAGAAGGATTCCAACAAGAAAAAGTTCAAGGGCAACTGCTTTAATTGTGGGAAAGCTGGCCACAAAGCCCCAGATTGTCGTCTCCCGAAAAAGAACAAGGGAAAATGACAAGCCAATATGGTAGAAAAGAATGATGATATGGATGATCTATGTGCAATGCTATCGGAGTGCAATTTGGTTGGAAACCCAAAGGAGTGGTGGCTTGATTCTGGTGCCACTCGACATGTTTGCGCTACAAAAGAAGCATTTGCAACCTATGCTCCCGATGGACCCGAAGAGGTACTTGTTTATGGAAAATACCGCAATGACCAAGGTTGAAGGATATGGGAAGATACTTCGAAGATGACTTCCGGCAAGGTCCTGACTCTCAACAATGTTATGCACGTTCCAACAATTCGGAAGAATTTAGTTTCAGCCGGACTACTCGTCAAAAACGGGTTTAAGTGCGTGTTGATTAGTGAGAAAATTGTAATAAGTAAGAATGATTTGTTCATAGGAAAGGGCTACCTCACCGGGGGCCTTTTCAAACTCAATGTAATGGTTGTTGACAGTATTAATGAAAATTCAGCTTCATCTTACTTATTGGAGTCAAATGATTTATGGCATGTTCGTTTAGGACATGTCAACTACAAAATCTTGTGAAAATTGATTAATTTAGAAGTATTGCCTAAATTCGAGTGTAATAAATCTAAATGTGAAATCTGTGTTGAATCTAAGTTTGTTAAACATCCATATAAGTCTATTGATAGGAATTCAAATCCTTTAGACTTAATTCACACATATATATGTGATATGAAGTCAATACCATCTCGCGGTGGGAAAAAGTATTTTATAACTTTTATTGACGATTGCACTCGATATTGTTATGTGTATTTGCTTAATAGTAAGGATGAAGCAATTGATGCATTTAAGCAATACAAGAACGAAGTGAAAAATCAATTGGATAAAAATGATTAGAAGTGATAGGGGTGGAGAATACGAATCTCCTTTTGCGGAGATATGTTTAGAATATGGAATTATTCATCAAACTACCGCCCCTTACACACCACAATCAAATGGAATTGCGGAAAGGAAAAACCGAACACTAAAGGAAATTATGAATGCCTTACTAATAAGTTTCGATTTACCGCAAAGCTTGTGGGGGGAAGCTATTCTTACAGCTAACCGAATACTCAACAAGGTGCCCCACAGAAAAACACAATATATTCCATATGAACTATGGAAAGGAAGAAAACCCAACTTGAAATATTTTAAAGTGTGGGGGTGTTTAGCAAAGGTCCAAGTTCTTTTGCCCAAAAGGGTAAAAATTGGACCAAAAATTGTGGATTGTGTTTTTATTGGCTCTGCTACAAACAGCAAAGCTTGTCGATTTTTGGTTCAGAAATCGGACAATCCCGAAATTCATGTTAATACGGTAATTGAATCAGATAATGATGAATTCTTTGAAAACATTTATCCGTATAAAACTGAATGTGAGTCGTCAAGTGAAAGATCTAAACGACCGCGGGAAGAACCAAAGGAAAATACACCAAGTAAAAAGGATGCAAGGCGTAGAAAACGTCAAAGGACATCTACTTCCTTTGGACCAGATTTTGTGACATTCTTGCTTGAAAATGAGCCTCAAACATTTAAAGCAGCGATGTCATCTTCTGATTCAGCATTTTGGAAAGAGACAATCAATAGTGAGATTGAATAAATTTTGAACAACCATACATGGGATTGGTTGATCTTCCTCCTGGAAATAAACCTTTAGGATAAAAATGGATTTTTAAAAGGAAAATGAAAGCTGATGGCACTATTGACAAATATAAGGCATGACTTGTGGTCAAAGGTTATAGACAAAAAGAAGGTCTTGATTACTTTGACACATACTCGCCGGTAACAAGAATAACATCTATTCGGGTGTTAGTGGCACTGGCGGCCGTATATGGTCAAGAAATCCATCAAATGGATGTCAAGACAGCTTTCTTAAATGGAGAATTGGAGGAAGAAATTTACATGGAACAACCGAGGGTTTTGTGGTTCCTGATAAAGAAAGGAAAGTGTGCAAACTTGTTAAGTCACTTTATGGACTTAAACAAGCACCCAAACAATGGCATGCGAAATTTGACCAAACAATGTTGGCAAATGGATTTAAGATTAATGAGTGTGACAAATGTGTTTACATTAAAAATACTCCAAATCATGAAGTCATTGTTTGTTTATATGTTGATGACATGTTGATAATGAGTAGAAATATTACCGATGTAAATGCAACGAAGCGTATCTTTGGCTAGCAAATTTGATATGAAGGACTTAGGAGTTCTTCGATTTGATCTTAGGCATCAGAATTCATAAAACTCTACAAGGTCTAGCATTATCGCAATCTCATTATATTGAAAGAGTACTTGACAAGTTTAAGTATTTAAATTTCAATGTTGCAAAGACTCCAATTGATGTAAGTTTTGCACTTCAAAAGAATGAAGGTGAAAGTGACTCACAATTGGACTATGCACGAGTTTTGGGAAGTTTGATGTATATTATGAATTGTACACGACCAGATATAGCATGTGTTATAAGCAAGCTGAGTCGATTCACGAGTAATCCCAATCAAACTCATTTGATGGCTATGAAACGAGTCTTGGGGTATTTAAAACACACCCAAACCTATGCTTGCATTATAATAAATATCCCGCAGTAATTGAGGGATATAGTGATGCAAACTGGATCACCGGATCATCTGAAGTTAAATCCACGAGTGGATATATTTTCACCGTTGGTGGAGGAGCAGTGTCTTGGAAATCATCAAAACAGACATGCATCGTCCGCTCTACAATGGAATCGAATTTATAGCTTTAGACAAGGCCGGTGAAGAAGCTGAATGGCTCCGAAATTTCTTAGAAGATATTCCATTCGGCCCAAACCTTTGGCTCCTATATGTATACATTGTGACAAGTCAAGCAAAGAATAGGTAGGGCAGGGAGCGTAATGTACAACGGAAAATCTCATCACATACGACGAAGACACTATACCGTTAGACAACTCCTCTCTAATGGCGTTATCACGATTGACTATGTAAAGTCAAGAGATAACGTGGCGGATCCGCTTACAAAAGGCTTATCTAGAGAGGGAGTTAGTAGATCATCAATGGGAATGGGGTTAAGGCCGAGGACAAGTCATCATGGCGGTAACTCTACCTAGCAGACTGAGATCCCAAGAGCTAGGTTCAAGGAGATCAAACAAAGTTGTGACTGACGGTTCAACATTGTCAAATAACTCAACCCATTCTCGAATGAAGACAATGTTCAGAAATAAGGATAAAACCTTATGGCTTGTTAATGAGTTAATAAAGCATTAAGGTTCTTTAATGATTATCTAAATCTGGCAGTCTATGACCAGATAATGTGGCTATAGGACCACATATTTAGAAATCACCTATGTGAGTGTTAAGTGTAAGCCGCTTTAAGGGGAATGACAGTGAAGGCCCATTCTCTATGCACTCGTGAAACCAGGAGGTGTTCATGGCTGAAACGAACACAACCGTGAGAACCATAAACGGTTGAGGGTTGATTTTGTGACTTATGTTGTCTAGGTATACAACAAAGTTCGACGGTTCAAAGATATCAAATCTACCGATTGATCGAATATATCCGATATAAGTTCACTACGAAAGTTCAAAGGGAAACCTACTTATCCAGATGCAGTCAATCCTCGCTTGTATATCACACTTGTCTGCGCATTCTTTTTTATTATAGCCATTCCCCATTCATGTGGGGGATTGTTGGGTTTAAATGATAGATTGAATGGGAAATGAAGCATTTGTCCCACATCGGTAGTGGAAAGAAAAGTGGGAGTTCCCTCTTGCTTTATAAAATAAGCATTTGTCCCACATCGAAAAGAGAAAGGAAAAGAGAGGTGTATATATTACATTACACCTTCTCCATTCACTAAAATGGTTGAGGGGGCAAGGACCCCTCGCGCCGTCGTCGTCGCTCGCTCGGCTTCGGCTTCGGATTCGGATTTGGTCAAATGATCTGATTCATTGATAATCTTTTTGGACCAAATTTTCTTTAATTTTAATTATTTACTTAAATTAATTAGCTTATCCAATCCCAATCCTCGACCCGACCCGACCCCGGATCCGCGTGTCCGACCCGCGACCCGGCCGGATCCGCGTGTCTGACCCGTGACCCGGTTTCTTTTCCATATTTAAATTTCCCACCAGATTTTGGTGGCTGTTCAGAAGGGTTGCAAACCTTCAGAAACAGTACTTCCATGGCTATAAATTCTTTTGATTCCTCAAAATTTTACTTACAAATTTTCTGAACTACAAAAACTTCTTCTTCTTCTGCATGAATAAATTATGTGTGATATACTACTATTGAGTGGTTCGCCGCTGCCAGAATTTGGAGTACTACTATTCTGGTAAGATAATCATTCTATCATGGAGGAGATATTCCATCAACCTCGAGTACTGTGAGGGAATAATTTCCTTAAGGACACACTTTGAACTAAGTGAGCTCGATTATATTCTGAAAAATATTTTTTATTTTCCAACACTGATTCTGTTCATTTTCCAGTTATTATTGTTTCTTGGTTTTTTTGGAATACAGATTGATAACATATCTATGTCTCCAACTTCCACTCTTTCACATGGTACTCCTTTACTGCACAGTAGCAATACTGCATCTTGTGTTCTTGATGTACCCTTTACGTTTTTTATGCCCACTTTGCTTATCTTTACTTGTGATGGCAACTGCAAAAGTACCACACAAAAATAACTAATCTAGAACTTATTTTTCAAAGAGTTTAAATTTTATATACCGATAACACGAATCAAAAATTTCACTAGTATTCAAGATTTGATATACATGTATAAAAAGTACAAGTAATATTTGACCAAAATGTGCATTACTTCCTCCGCATCACTTTGGTTATCATAGTTTGCCTTTCACATAAAGTTTAATAAAAAGACGTTTGAAACTTGTGGTTTAAATATGTCATAATCTTTTGTGCTATGATAAAACTTTTGAAATTTGTGGTATTAATTAAATATGTCATAATATTTATATGGTTATAAAAGCTTTTCATTAAAAAAATATAAAAATGCCCCATTCTTTCACTGACTAAGAAGGAAATAGTGCCAAGAAAAGTGGAATGGAGGGAGTATGATATTTTGGCGAATGGGTTTAACTGATCACAACTCTTTGCACGCTGTAACTTTGCCCCTAACTGACCGCCTAAAGGAATTTTTACATTAATCGGTCATTTAAAAAACAAGTACTGCAAGCTACTGTCATGGGGGCGCAGGAGCTAGCCAGGTAGGGACAAGGGGATTCATCTTTGAACCTTTTTCGGCAGAAAATTATACTATATACGTCTAAATTATTTTCTATATATGTATAGTAGAGGTTGAATCCTCTTGGATTCTTCGTATATTTACTTCATATTATTTACCTCCCTCCCCACTTAATGAAAATCATGGTTCTGCCACTAACTATTGCATGCATAATAATAAAGGAAGAAACTTACATCTTTGTTGCATTGATTGTAAGGGCAATAGACTTGATCAATGACAATAGGGTTGGTAACATTTGCACAATGATATCTTCATAATGCAAATCTGTGACAACACCTTGATGTGAAGCTGGACATGTCTTCACCCTAACACCATTATCAGTATTAATAAATGTGCAATTTTTCACATAAACTCCCACCACGGGCTTTTCACCAGGAGTTTTTCCAAGGCTTCCAACATTAATACCATGGCCAGGGCCACAAGTAACTCTAGTGATATGAAGCTGGTCCAATTCATCACCTACTGAAATACAGTCATCTCCAGTGCCAATGACACAATCTGTGATGTTTACGTTGCTCGATCGCGCCACGTGGATGCCATCTGTGTTGATGCTTTCCAGTGGAGCTGTGATGTTAACTCGGATGAATGTTAAGTTCTTGCAACCGTTCACGTTGACATGGAAGAGTTTGATGTCTTGTGAAGTTATGTCTTGGATTGTGGAATTTGTAAGGAAGTTGAAACTCAAATTCTATACCAGAGCATAATATTTAGATAGGTTTAAGTTGCATGTATTAACCGGGTAAAAGATAAATACAGATTACCAATTACTATAAGGTACTCATGTCCTGTGCCATTGTACCAATTTATGTATCAATGTTTGTGAAAGAAATAATCCCCTTGATTATTTTCATTAATTGAAAGGCTATATATAAGAGTTATTATATTTCCATAATAGGAAGATCTATTCCTATTCTACTTCTAAATCCTTATTCTACCATAATTCTAACTATACAATTATGGTAAGTGTATAACACTAATTAAGGTAACCTTTACACTACAATATACTACAAATATATATACCATATATACAATATTGTGTTGTCCACAATTCGTATGGTCCGGCCGAGAGGCCCACCGCCGAGGCCCAAGAGACCCTCTCGCTTTGCGCCGCTCTGGCCGGCTGGCCGAAGGCCCACCGGCGAGGCCCAAGCGGCCCATCGCTTTTTCGCTGCTGCCCATCCACGCCCGGTCCATCTGCTTTGTATACCCGTGATATATACCGATGTATATTCGGTGTATATCACGGGTATATTACCTTTGTTTAACACACCCCCGCAGTCATAGCGGGCGGTCTTCGAACGCTGAGACTGTCCCTAAAATATTCAAAGAGAACCGCTGGGAGACCCTTTGTAAAGATGTCTACAATTTGATACCGAGATGGGACATGGCATACGCGAACGTGACCCTTTGCAACCTTTTCACGGACAAAGTGAATGAACATTTCGATATTCTTAGTGCGTTGGTGTTGAACTGGGTTACCTGAAGGTAGATGGCACTAATGTTATCGCAATATACCAAGGTTGCCTTCTGAATGGGACAATGAAGCTCCAAAAGCAAATTACGTAGCCAACATGACTCGGAAACCACATTTGCTACCCCTCGATATTCTACCTCTGCACTTGAGCGTGATAAAGTTGCATGACGCTTTGCCAACCAGGAGACCAAGTTGTTGCCGAGGAACATACAGTAGACAGACGTCGACCGTCTGGTGTCAGGACAACCACCCCAATCAGCATCCGTGTAAGAGACAAGTGTGGATGTAGATGAAGGATACAAGTGCAACCCATAGTCCAGTGTCCCCTGAATATACCGAATGATGCGTTTAATTGCATTCATGTGCTCAACTCTGGGATCATGCATGAATAAACACACATGCTGAACCGCATACGTAATATCTGATCTGGTAAAGGTAAGATGCGAGGGCCCCCGCAAGACGCGATAGCGGGTCGGGTCCTCGTATGGTGCACCCTTTGCGGCACTTAGCTTTGGGTTTGCATCAAGCGGCATGAAAGTGGACTTACAGGATGACATCCCAGCCCTCTCGATGATCTCAGCAGCATACTTCCGTTGAGACAGAAACAACCCACCTGAATGACGCTTGACGGCAATCCCCAAAAAATAACTCAAAGGCCCTAAGTCTTTCATAGCAAACTCAAAACTGAGCATGGCCATGATAGACTGGCGCAAAGCATCGGAGGAGGCAGTCAAGATGATATCATCCACATATAACAGAATATAGGCCAATGACGAACCACGACGGTAGATGAACAAGGAATTATCTGACCTGCGTGAGTGAACCCAATAGTCGAAACAAAGTCAGCAAATCGTGTATACCCAGGCCCGTGGAGACCGCTTAAGCCCATATAATGATTTCTTCAACAAACCAGACATGATTAGGGCGGTTGGGATCTCTTAAACCCAACGGCTGATGCATATAGACTGTTTCCTTGAGGTCATCATGTAGAAAAGCATTTTTGACATCCAACTGATGAATTAGCCAAGTCTTTGAAAGAGCCAAGCTAAGCACAGTGTGAATGGTAGCCGGTTTGACCACCGGACTAAACGTCTCACCACAATCAATTCCAACCTGCTGAGTCTTACCATGACCAACCAATCGCGCCTTATGTCGAGCAAATGACCCATCTGAATTCTCCTTATGAGCAAAAATCCACATAAACCTGATAACATTAATACCATGTGGACGGGGCACCAACTCCCACGTCTTATTAGAAATAAGAGCATTATATTCATCAGTCATAGAAATTTTCCAATTAGGGTCATTTAATGCGGACACAGGATTGCGGGGCAAAGGGGATTTAGAGACATCCGAATGTAAATTAAAATGTCTTTTAGGTGTAAAAATACCCCGCTGACTACGAGTGACCGGTCTATGACTCGAGGAAGAATTAAGGGAATTTTGGGAATTTTTACGGGCTCGGGACGGACGGCCGGCGGGCGGTGGGCTCTTGGCCCAAATCGGTACATATTGGATTCGGCTCGGACCGGTTCCGAGTGGGCTGGGACGGCCCAATAGCTGGAGAACTGTTCCGTGGGTTTGGATTGGCCGGGCGTGGCGATCTTTGTGGGGCCGGCGGGGAAGTGGGCCCCCCTGGAGGATTTTGGGTACGGGAGATGTCCAAAAAATTCCGAATAATATACGGGGATATTTGGTCATCCAAAAAATTATACGACTTAGGTTCGGGAGTATGAATTTTCGTAAATGGGAATTGAGTTTCATCAAGAATGACATAGCGATTGATTATGATTTTCTTGGAGGATAAATCAAAACACTTATAGCCACGATGATTCGATGGATAACCCAAAAAACACACGGGGTAGACCGAGCCTGAAGTTTGTTAATTGTGGTGGATGGGAATAACGGATAACACAAGCACCCAAAAATTCGAAGATGAGAATACGAAGGGTCCTTATTAAATAGGATTTTGAGGGGGGAGGAATATGTCAGACCTTTAGAAGGAAGTATGTTAAGAAGATATGTGGCAATTTGTAGAGCATGATGCCAAAAATATGGAGGTATGGAGGCATGAATTAAGAGAGTCCGGACAATGTTATTGATGGAACGAATTTTGCGTTCGGCCTTACCATTTTGTGGAGATGTATGAGGACACGAAAACCTAAAATTGATCCCATTATTAGCACAGAAATCCTGAAACTCCCTATTATCATATTCTTTCCCATTATCACATTGAATATTTTTTATGTCTCTTTCGAATTGAGTACGAATGAACGCTCTAAATTTGATGAAGATGGAAAATACTTGTGATTTATTTGCAATTGGAAACGTCCACAAAAATCTAGTATAATCATCTAAAAAGAGAACATAATATCGATGACCCACTGAACTTAGAACATGAGACGTCCATAAGTCACTATGAATAATGTCAAATGACATAGAAGTATGAGAATTGGAGTCTACAAATGGTAACTTAACAATTTTTCCTAATGAAAAAGACTGACAAATTGGAGTACGACTCGTACCCTTACAAGAAATAAAACTATTTTTATCTAAAACTGATAAAATAGAAGATCCCGGATGACCCAGACGAGCATGCCACATGGAAGGAGAGATGGCCGCAAAGGCTGACGGCAAGGTTTGACTCGATGGACTGAAACCGGGCATGATAGAATACAGATCCCCCCTACTATCACACCTCATGAGATGACTCCCCGTCTTGAAATCCTTCACAGAAAAACCAAAAGGATCAAATTCAACGGAAACGGAATTGTCAGTAGTGAACTTCCGGACAGACACTAAATTTTTAATCAATTTAGGAGCATGTAACGTATTTTTCAAGAGAAGGGGTGGATTGGGGGGAGACAACGTTTTGTGACCATAACCCTGAATTGGAATAGAGTTGCAATTACCAACAATTATACCCCGAGGGGTGCTCAAATTGGAATAAGAGGAGAGAGTACCTGATTCAGAGGTCATGTGAGTAGTTGCCCCGGTGTCCATATACCAATTTGGGTCCGGTTGAGTCAACCCCAACGTGTGTATCGCGGCCTCGATATCAGTTTGAGTGGGGCCTGCTGCATGATGGGTCTGCGGTGGTCGGGGCCCAAGAACTCCTGTCCGTGGTGCACCTGGGTCATAGCTGCTATTGCTACCGTTGCTGGGCCACTGACCAGTGGGCCGCCACTGCTGGGTATTGGGCACGGACTGTGCTTGACCCCACCGGCCGTTGGAAACCGATCTTTGGATGGTACGGGTTCCACTGCCATTGGCCCCACTGCTGGGCCCATGGCGGTGGTGAGCCATTGTATCCTGGCTGGGACCCGCCGCCTGCTTGTTGACCACCGGAACCGCCACCAGAACCGTCGCGTTTGCCCCCGTGATTTTTGTTATTATTCTTGCAATTATTCTTGCCGCCACCATTATTATGGTTTTGGCCCGAATTATTAACAAAACCCGAAGGACAAGGAGAGGACGCCACCATGACAACTGGGCTTGCTCCGGTAGCCGCCTTTTTAGCCAAATCGGCTTCTTCCAACGTCAGCATGGAGCGGGCTTGATGGAAGTCGGGAAGAGGGTTGCTTTGGCGAAGGAGAGTTCCAACACCATTATAGGCCTCCGAAAGACCGGCAACCAACTGTAGAACTAGACGATTATTTGTTCCGGTGCGCCAACATTACGGAGTTGATCCGCCAACTCCTTTAGTTTCTTGCAATATGCGAAACGTTCGGAAATTCGTCCATTCGAACGAGAGAGAATTCTGCTCGAGTGTGACGACACGGGAATGTTGGTTGTCTTGGAATATGTCACGCAATCTATTCCATGCGGCCATAGCCGTGG
This sequence comes from Anisodus tanguticus, assembly GCA_034509755.1. Lineage (NCBI taxonomy): Eukaryota > Viridiplantae > Streptophyta > Magnoliopsida > Solanales > Solanaceae > Anisodus > Anisodus tanguticus. The sequence continues at coordinate 16,198,292 of CM067551.1, read as the reverse complement.
TATACGGCTCAATAATCGTCGTAGAAGGTCCACCGAAATAGTGGCGTATATCCACCGAAGAACGGTAGCATCAAGTGTAATCCATAACTCGGATCCTCCGCAGAAGGGTCTAGCGGGAGGAATGATGTGATGAAGAACTTGATACGATATAGCGTGAATTTTAAACAACTCCGCCCACGTTGCATATTGGACGTTTTCCATCTCAAGGACAATAGGGACAATTAGCTTGATATTGGAAACCGTGAGGGCGGGGTGAAAATTGTTCTTAGACATATTGAAAGAACAAAGAAGAAAGGAAATTTAAGAGAGGTGTGTTTTTGAGAGCGGAAGACGAATTTTGGAAGAGAAACCCGAGAGGGGGGGGTCTCGGCCAAAGGAGGCAAAAGTTTGAGAGAAAAAACTTTTGTTTAGACCTAGTCTCTTGATACCATGAAAGAAATAATCCCCTTGATTATTTTCATTAATTGAAAGGCTATATATACAAGTTACATATTTCCATAATAGGAAGATCCTATTCCTATTCTACTTCTAAATCCTTATTCTACCATAATTCTAACTATACAATTATGGTAAGTGTATAACACTAATTAAGGTAACCTTTACACTACAATATACTACAAATATATATACCATATATACAATATTGTGTTGTCCACAATTACGAATGGTCCGGCCGAGAGGCCCATTGCCGAGGCCCAAGAGACCCTACCTTTCTCGCTGCCTTCTTGGTGGCCGGCCGAAGGCCCACCGGCGAGGCCCAAGCGGCCCATCGCTTTGCCGTCGCCGCCTTTACCCATCGCCCTGATCCACTACTTTGTATATACCGTGATATATACTGCTGTATATTCAGTGTATATCACAGGTATATTACATTTGTTTAACAGTTTGATTGAATATGAAGTTTTAAAAAGAAAGATATATGAAATATATGGTATAAAACAAGTCATAAATATTTGTGTAATTATAAATTATCTCATTTAGAATAAAATAGAAAGTTTAAATTTAAACAGTATTTAATAAGGAAGTACATAGTAATTGAGGAAGGAATAATTACATGTAAAATTATACGATAAACATTAATTGATAACATGATTAAAATGATTACAAACTTGCTATTACAACTAAAACTACATTGATAATGAAAAAATCTTTATAATTTCAATTTGTATATAACTTAAATCCTATGAGTGACTTTTATATATCTACAATGTACTCCTTCCGCTTTTTTATTTGTTTGTACTAAAAACAGATTTTCTCTTTTATTTGTTCATTTAGCAAATCAAGAGAGATTTATTATTTTTTTCTTCCAGTATTACCCTACTTTAAGTAACTATATGAAATACTAGTAGTCAAACTTGAATTTCTAAAGCAAAATTAATAAGGCTAATTTAGTAAAATGGACTCCTAATAAATATTTTCTTAAGCGTAGTTCCAAATCATCATCTGCCAAGTAAAAAGGAATGAAGCGAGTGAAGGTTTATTGTAGTATCATATCAGGTCATTTATATGATAATAAGAATTACTCTAATATATGAAATTAATACTTTGAAAAAATAATAATTAAGGCAAGTAACTTTGTATGACGTGCTAAATTGTATTAATAATGTAAGATTACATCATCAGCGTATATAAGTTAAATTTGTGTTGAAAACCATGAACATAAATTTTAAGAGAAGTAAATGTAACTTACGTTAGGGAGATTGCCGCAACTTTTGGAATCCTTGCAATTATTCCGAGCCCAAGCCGCTTTACCTTGGCCATCAAAAATACCACCGCCAGAGAGTATGAAACGATCAATATAATTAATAATTAACCATTCAAGATCACCATTGAGTTGTTTAGGATCTGCATTAGCTTTCAAAGTGGCTTGGACTTGAAGCTCAAGAGGTGCCTTGCATGGATCTTGTAGTTTTACTTAGCCATTTCAAATGTGCCTTTTGGTATGTACTTGGGCTTGTTGATGCACATTCCTCTTTGAAAGCATCCAACACTGCCTATATCAACAAAATAAGAGAAAAACTATCATTACACAGCCTATACGTTTTTGGGATAATCACTTTTTTGTATCTCTCTAAAAAATAATGATCGAAAAATATATATGTTCTATATATTAAGTATATATATATATATATATATATATATATATATATATATATATATATAAAAACATACATATGATATGCATATACGTTTTATAGCAAGTGCCCGTAATTAATTTCAGTCGATAGGACAAAAATGAAAAAGCCCTACATTTTTTTGGTAATTATCAAGATAAGAAAAATAACTATAATTATTAATTAGTTTCAGTTAGAAGCAAAATCTAGAGCGAATTCAGTTGGTTCAACAAAACTCACTATTTTTGGTTTGAACCACTATACATATGCAAACTAAGTTAAGAATATGAATATATACTCCCTCACCAGGTCACTGCTCTCCCTTTCACTCGAAACAAGATCGCTTTGTGCCAAGCATAGATATAAATCAATTGCACCGTATTATAATCCTAGAAATGTCATAACTTTCTTTTTGAACGTCTCAATTTTCTTTAACCATTTCAATTATACGGAGGATGTTCGGTTGAACACGAAATTTAAGAAAGAAAGAAAAAGAGTTTTGAAGCTTATGTTTTAAATACACCATAAAATTTATGTAGCTATAAAAACATGTCATTAAGAGTAAATGAGAAATTTAAAATTAAATTATTTCGTAATATATAAATACATCATTCTTTCCTATAATGAATAGAGAGACTAATAGAACATATCAATTCTGAACCTGTTAACTCTAAATATTGGTTCTCCTAAATAGTTAATGAAAGTTGCAGAGGAAAATGCATGATTTTACCTTACTGATATCTCCATTATCTGTTGCGCCATATTTAGTAATATCAAACACTACTGGCTGATTGCTGTTGGTGCCTGAGCGTCTCCAAGTCTTGCTAAAAATAGCAATAGAAATGCAAATGATACCTTGATATTTAATTCCATTTTCTTTTATTTTTCCCCTTTTTTATATTTTTCTTATGTATTTTATTTTATTGGGTTATTGTATTTTTATTTTTTTTTGCTGTTTAAATGGTAAGTGAATGTTGAAGTCTTAATGAATTGAGACCATTAAACTTTTACAGGCTCATTCGGACTTTTGGTGGTTCATCTTATTTTTTATCTTTTCAGACATATGACTTATTCTTATTCTCATGCAAAACCAGTTTAGTAAACATTAGTTAATCTTCTATGGAGCAGCTTCTCTATTGGAAAGGAGGAAAATATTAGGAAGATGCATAAACAAATAATTAGGTTGTGTTGAAAATCTAACACCATTTAGCCAAAGCAAGTTAATTAGAAGCTCTTGCAGTTTGCTTTGAATTTCATAATTCATTGGCCATTTTGGAAAAAGTTAAAAAAGAAAAAAAAAAAAAAAGGAAAGAAGATTGTAAAAGCAAAGATTTTAGTAGTTTATTTTTGCAACTTAGGGAATTATTACTAACTAGCCAGCAAATTAGCTACTAGTAGTTGTTAATTTTCTTCAAGTTATATAGCCTCATCGCCTTGGAATAATGATAATTTGATACTTAGAGTGTGTTTGGTAGGAGGAAAACATTTTTTAAAAATGTTTTTCAATTTTCTCATATTTGGTTTGTCAAAATTTTTAGAAAATATTTTCTTTAGGCAAATAAATTCCTTAAAAATGAGGAAAAAAAATCATAATGAAAGTAGAGAAAACAAGTCCCACGACCAACTACCCCACCATCATCCAACCCCCCAAACCACTACCATCACCCTATGCATCCCCACCCCACCCCACCCCCTCCCAATTTTTTTTAAAAAAAGTTTTAAATATTCTTTTTGCTTTTCTACACCACGCCCCCCCCCCTAGGAGAACTCACCCCCACCCCTCGAGGCGAACCCCCCCCCTCCCCCTCCCCACCACCCCTCTAATAAAATTTAATTATTTAAAAAGAATATTTAATTATTTAAAATTAATATTTAATTATTTTAAAAAGAAAATTAAAATTTTTAAATGCTCTTAAGATAATATTTTATTTTCCTTGCTTACCAAACACTAGAAAATAAGTAAGCAACTCACTTGTTTTTCAAAAAAACATTTTCCTTCCTACCAAACACACCCTTAGTTTAAGTACACATTCATGTTAATATCTGGACGTGCCTTCTTAATTTTAAACTTCATATATGTAACTCTAATAATGTTTGAAGTGTACGGCAAATTGAGCACTACTATTTGTGACCTTCCAATTTCTAGATTGTACCTAATTCTTATCAAAGGACAGCACCTTATTTTTATTTTTTTATTTTTTATAATCCAGGTTTCCAGGCTTGCGCCTGACTACTTCACTGGTATTACCCAGACGTCCTGGAGGTAATAGCACCGGTCCTTCAACACAATAACCAGGTAAATCGCGGGATGTGCTCCGATGGTCAGTTTTTCTGGGAGCGTACAACTGATCAATGAGACAAGATCAAATTCCCCAACATGCAGAGTTTCTTCGTGCTTGCTTTGAAGTCATTATAGGTGGTAAATACATCATAATACTCGTCTCGATTTGTAACCTGCACACTAAATTATGCTATTTTTTACCGAAAAAATTCAATAAAAATATAAAAGAATTTTTAATTATGATAATTCGTAAGTTACATATATTTGTGACAAGTAGGATAAATAAAAAAATGTGAATTTTTCTTAATAATATTATAAAGTAACTTTTTTTATCATCAAAATAAAGTGAATTTTTTTTATTATTAATTTTTTCTTGATTTATTCCATTATTTGAAATGTATATCATTATTATTAATAATATATTTATTTATACTTATTTAACTTATGTTTTCACTTATTTTTCAATTTGATATGTTGATGATATGAGCTTGAATTTAAATAATATGATCAGTGAGAATTCACATCATCGACCTAGCTTATTTGAAACTTGATTAAAAGAAAATTTCAAGTCTATCTCCTAGTGCTAAAAAGATACTCGTACAAATTAAAGGCTGCATTTCTACTACTATTATATATTTTGCATGTTGAAATGAAGTGTGGATGGAAAAAGCCTTACTCCAAAGAACCAAGCCCCACAAGAGTATGACATGGAGATTGCAGTGGAAAGGAAACTAGAACAAACAACAATATTGGCACCAATCAAATCCTCAAGAACCTTATCCCACATCATAAATCTAATCTTCCCCCACATCCAAAAACTAAGCCAATTTCCCTTCACACATCACAAAAATTATCTAAAACATATCGCCCCCCACATCACCATTTCAAGCCAAAAAAGAAAGAAAGAAAGCCTAATTGTTGTTGAAAGAGTAGTGAGGAGTAATGGCTGCTTCCACACAATGCTTCTTGCACCAATACACTGCACTCTCTAGCCCTGCTAGAACACAGAGGTCTGTTACATCCCTCAAGGTTAACCAATTGGTTTGCCGTGCCCAAAAGCAAGATGATGCCAACAACAGTCTTGCCGTCTCTCGCCGATTGGCTCTCACTGTCCTCATTGGTGCTGCTGCCATTGGTTCCAAGGTTGCCCCTGCTGATGCTGCCTATGGAGAAGCTGGTACTTTTCTCCAACATATATAGTACTGTCACATTCTTGTACAAGTTTAACTATGATAAACTGTCTCAAGAATTTTCACACTATCATATCACTTGCATTAAAAGATAATTGTAGGTACCTATCCGTAATATGTGGAATTACTCACTTGAAAGTAGAACATATGTACAATTTAAATCATACTTACACTTTTAGCGTAGTATATAAGTTAAATCCTTTTTGTACGCCTTCATTATGATCTCTTTATTTCTTTTTCCTTTTCATTCATTATGATCTGAATATTGATCTAATGCACCTATATACAACTTTCTCCCCTTGATCTATGTTGCTACGAATCCTCCAAAAATGCCACCAGGTGTTATCAGCTCCTCCAAAAGTAATGCGGTTTTTGAGGATCCGACGAATGCATCGGTATTTTTTGGAGGATCTGAGCAACATAGCGCCTGACCAAAATGAAAGATACCTTTTCTTATTTTGTTTCAGGTGTGCTCTATTAAGTCTTGGTAGTTAATACATGAATCAAGTTATTACAATTCATGGAATAACATGATGATGCTTAATCACCTAGCAATGCATAGAATTGAAGTTAATGATGGTGTTTGTGATAATATGCAGCAAATGTTTTTGGTAAGCCAAAGCAGAACACTGATTTCCAGAAATACAATGGAGATGGATTCAAGCTGGAAGTGCCAGCCAAATGGAACCCAAGCAAAGAGATTGAGTACCCTGGTCAGGTTCTCAGATATGAAGACAACTTTGATACCACCAGCAACCTCATTGTCACTGTCACTCCAACTGACAAGAAGTCCATCACTGACTACGGTTCACCCGAAGACTTCCTCTCTCAAGTAATTCTCCCTCCCTCTCTAAAACCATCCATTTTATAGTTGAGCAAATTAAAGTAGTTAGCTCACAAGTCTTTTTTTATCTTGTTTTTTGTCTGCGCAGGTGGACTATCTGCTAGGAAAGCAAGCCTACTTTGGTAAAACTGATTCAGAGGTAAGTAATTACAACTACTAGTCTGAATTAAAGGATTTATGTTCTGGTTTTTTTAGTAGGATATTTTTCTATTCACTTGAGTGTGAACAAAGGAGTCTAGAATACAGTCCGCATAAGCTACCCTCCTCAACTGGTTGTTGTCATCAAGAAGCGGAGGCTCAATTTGGGGATCACTTGGTAAGATCATAATTCATAACAAGTAATGGCTTTTGATCCGGCCGTTCCCCGGACCCCGCGCATAGCGGGAGCTTAGTGCACCGGGCTGTCCTTTTTTTAATGGCTTTTGATCATATTACCCTGAGATTTTCAACTTCAGCACCAACTAGTGGAAGTAAAATGCATTTCCACTTGCTAACTGTAGCTTAACAAACACATCACTGGCACCCAAGGTTGTGGCCTAGTGGTCAATAAAGTGGGTTGAGAACCATGAGGTCTCAGGTTCAAATCCTAGCAGAGACAAAAAAACACTAGGTGATTTCGTCCCAGCCCAACCCTGATGGATACAGTTGCTGGTGAGAGATGACAGATATCTCTTAGAACTCGTCGAGGTGCGCGCCAGCTGACACCACGGTTATAAAAAATACACACACTGCTGCATTTCAAAATTACTTGTTGACAAACACGAGCCGTTTTTTAGAAATCAAACGAACTATATAACACATGGACGAGTGAAGTACAATAACAATTACGTCTCAATCCGGAGCAAGTTGGAGTCGGCTATATGGATCCTCGCTGTCTATGATGCTCTGCCCCGCAATTGTCTAAATTTGTTGGCTAAAAAGCACTATCTAAACTAAATGTATGGAAGAATTATGATACAAAATTGAAGTGTGAAATTGTTGGTGCAGGGTGGATTTGAATCTGGTGCAGTGGCAACTGCAAACCTGTTGGAGTCATCAAGCGCAGAAGTGGGAGGAAAACCGTACTACTACTTGTCAATATTGACAAGAACTGCAGATGGAGATGAAGGTGGTAAGCACCAGTTGATCACAGCCACAGTGAATGGCGGCAAACTTTACATTTGCAAGGCACAAGCTGGTGACAAGAGATGGTTTAAGGGTGCTAAAAAGTTTGTGGAGAATGCTGCCACTTCTTTCAGTATTGCTTAAGAATGGAAACCATTACTTGAGTTTGTATGTACCTAGTTCTCCCCCTTCTTCAAAACATATGGTGCTGAGATGAGTTGCTTAATTGGACTACTTCCTTTTTTCTCTTTTCAACCAACCCCAAAAAAGTTTTTAGACATGTTTGAAGTATTGTTGGAGGAAGCTAATGTTAATAATTTAATATTTTCTCTTTGCATATATTTGACACCCTTTTCCACCTCTAGCTCTCTCTCTCTCTCTCTCTCTCTCTCTCTCTCTCTCTCTCCCCTCACACTCACACGCAAATGACACTGCATACCTGTTCAAACCATTCACTACTTACCTACCTTAAATAGCACTGGTCAGTTAAAGACACGAGCAACCATTTAAATGGGCAAAAAAACTAAACTTTGGAGGAAGTACGCAATTTATTAAATGGACTGAATGCAAATTTCACATTCTTGTTTGTCATAAATGTTGGTTCGACATGAACTTAAAGAATATACACAAAAACCAGTGGGTAGGGATAAGAGATCATTGTAACATTACACACTTGCCCTTTTGCATCTCAGACTTGCAACTTTGCCATTGCTGCAGTTCACACCATTACCAACAGTGCCATGTTGATTCAAATTTACTCGATCCAAGCCCCATATACGAATAGTACAATCATCACTCGCAGATGCCAGCATATGATGATTTGCTGGGTTCCAGCTAACACAGTTCACCGTCCCAGAATGTCCGGCCAATGTCCCAACAAGATCACCTGAGCCTCTGTGCCATATATAAACCTGAAATATTGCAATAGACCGAAATCAAAGTCTCTCTCAAGGATTTAAGGTTTAGGGTATAGACTAGGATCAAAGTCTCTCTAGAGGATACAAGGTCCGAATCAATATCTGACAACATATTTCTGTGTTTTGTGCCCAGTAATAGAGAAACGGAAAAATCATCTTTTCACTATCAAAAATTTACTTCTCTATAGTACATTTCAATGGAACCAATAATTGATAGCACACAAAAATTACGTTTGAATTAAAACTAGCACTTAATATTTTCCATCCCAAAAACTAAATTGCCTAATAAGATTGTTTTTCTCTTCCTCTTCCCTCCAATTGTTTTTTCCTCATAATTTAGACTTGCTCCAAATAGGTATCTCTAGATACTCAAATGCCTCGTTCCCAACATTAAATTACACACTTTCTATTTCATGACGTCCTATTTTACAGATTCACAAGTTTCAAGAATTCAAATCAATATTATCCACAATCATTATGGAGTACAACTGTACAAGTCAAAATGATATCTTGAATTTCGTGGAGTAAAATCTCGTACACAAATTTGTTGCATATCAAAGTACACATATCACAGCTTCTATTTACAATTGGACTGATGAGCAGACCACTACAACAACAACATACCCAAGTATAATCCCACAACAACAACAACATACCAAGTATAATCCCACAACTGGGGTCTGGGGAGGCAGAGGCGAATCCAGGATTTCAAGATGATGGGTTCACCTTTTAATAAAAAGACACAAAAGTGCAACAAGTTGGATTTGATCCCTACACCTTAAGGAATTAAACTCAATACTAAACCAGTGCACCACTCAGCCTCATTTGACCATGTGTTCCTTCAGTTAATATTAGATATATTTTAAAAATTATACACATAATAAACCAAGTATAGTTGAGTGACCATGGGTTCACGTGACCCAACTAAATTCACCCCTGTGGGAAGGGTAGAGTATACGCAGATCTTAGGGAGGCTGTTTCCGATAGACTCTCAGGCCTCAGCTCAAGGAGAGATGAAAAGGAAGCAGTAACATCAGCAAGATAATAAGATAAACGAAGTGAAAGAAACAATCAAATCCCAAAGCCAAAGAACTTCCAATTTAGGATGTATTCAACACCAAAACCTACAAAAAAACTATCTAATTCCCACAATAACTATCTGACCACTAATTGTAGAAATGTAGGTTATAAAACATTCTATGCTTTAAGGCCTCATTAATCTCATGAAAATATATTTGACGTGTTCATTATTCCCTTTTCTTTTCATTTTTTTTCCAGATAACTTTAGTTTTCCTTCTTTGCTATAACTATTATAGACCAAGTCTGCCTCACTTTACATGGAAGTCATGTCCTGAAGGCAGTAAAGACGTGTCATTGATATAAACTCATGATTATTGAGAGCAGTGGTTATTACAAAGGCAACATGTGGGTCCAAATAGTATAATACACTTTACTCATGATAGAAGAAATTCCCAAAAAAAAAAAAAAGATTAGCTGAGGCAATTTTGAAATACTCAAACAACACAAATACAGCAGAAATAACTCTTTAGGGCATCATTTTACAAGAATCTTAGAAAATGCAAAAGCAAAACACATAATGTCACTTGCATATATGAAGCATAAGCATGAAATGTTATACGCTAAAATGATAACTTGTTCACAGGACTTCTTTATGCAGGAAAATATAGTTTCCTGATTCAGGTAAGCAAAAAATGAGTTTTATGGTCAAAAGACTGGACCATGTGCAATATGCAAACCTAATTTGAGGAATAGAATTGTCATATTATTCATGTGCTTAATAGTCATAATGAGGCACAACCCCAACAAAAGTAATCTGCAACTTCAAAATAGTTTGCTCTTCTAGATCAACAAGAGAAGCAGTACCTGTGAGTCCTCGCTTCCACTGGCAACGAAAGCTTGATCTAGTCCTCCAAAGCACGACCTCACGACGAACCGAGAACGTTTATGCCCCTTATATTTGGCCGTGAGTTTTACCATTCCCTCTATATTCCAAAGATGAATTTCTTGGTTCGAAAGACTAACCAATACATACTTATTGTCTGTGGACAAAACAAATGAGGTTATTGCTTGATCCTCCTGAATTACTTTCTCTACTTTTGATTCCCATCCAAATAGTACTATCATATTTTCTTTACAAACAGAGACAACATGCTTCCCATCACTTGTTATCTCCAAGTCCGATATTCTAATAGTCTTGTGGCCTTGCCAACACTCAAGCTCTTTCCCTTCCAAATCCCACATGCTAATACTTTTGTCAGTTACACCACAGAATACCCTTTTTCCATCAGGAGCCCATCCGCATGAGATCAAACCAAGGCCATTTTTCACATAAATGTGTGTACATTCACCGGACTCGACATCCCACTGTCTGACAACTTCCTCTTCACCACAAGTGAGAAGCTGATGGTCATCAGGACTCCATGATATATAGGAGACAGGTCTCTCGTGACCAGCTAATTGGTGCTTCAAGCAGACACGGCCATCCAATTTGACCTATAAAGAGCAGAAATTGAGGGATGAATTTAAATTCTATCAACTATCCTGATTAGTTCAAATCTTCATGATTGACAGCTCTCTTTTCTTTTATTACCAGCAATGCTCCCCCCCCCCCCCCAACCCCTCACATATACACCAATATTTTCTATGTAATTTTAATCAAACATGAAATGCACCTGATATTAGGATCTTAAAAATTGGAGGACGAACCTTTTTGCATATCGTAGTTTTCCAAAGTACAATCAAGCACCAAAAATAAGAAAACCAAATATTAATCCTTTGATAAGCAAACAGAGGAACTATTTAGGAGTAAATTTACAAAGCCAGTTGAATAAAGCACACCAAGACCCCTGGAACTCTCTAAATCTCTTTTCTCGATAGCTTGTTCAAAATTACTTCATATGGTGAAGTAATATTAGCATCAACTTTCATGTTTTCTAAAGGACGTGGAACTACCAAAATATAAATTTAACGTTGATTTTGTATTCAACTGATTTTTTCCCTCAAATTGAATGCTTACTTGTGCAAGTATCTCTTAGAACATATGTCCGACTGAAGTAAAGTATATGTTAAAGAATCTGATGATAAATCCTAAATTAAGTTTTAGAAAACCTCCAATCAGCCCAAAGATTTGCCATTCTATATAATACCTCTAATGCAGAAAATGGCAGACAGGCCAGCATAGGTACCACGTAGCTTTTCCCACCAAGTCTCAGGAAGAACTCGCCTAGTATTTTTTCCCTCGGATACTGAAACCTTGTTCGAAGAAATCGCCTAGTTGGAATAAGCTATATGAATCCTTTATATCCATTCATCTTCACTTGAGTCCATTTCATTCCGTTAATAACTTTGATCTCTTCAGACAAAATAAGAGGCAAATTAAGAGTTCTCTGATTCTAGGCATTTTATAAATCTCAAGCATGTCCTTACATTATCATAAAATTCATAATTAATTAAAAATATCCTCTTAAGCACCTGATCAAATGGAAATACACCAAAAAAAGGAATAAACCTTAACCTCAACTGGTTGATATCACTTCTACAAATATTTTGCCTTCATTGTGTTCAATTTGTAATACTATATAAGGTTGCGGAAACCACATAAATTGTTTGTTTGAACACTCCTGTGTGGTAATCCATGAGATTGTGAGGCATACAAGATATTAATTCATTAAAGCAGAAGTAAAAGACCATAAGAAAGCAACTATTGATATGACAACAATATGAAGAGAATTAAACATACCTCCCATATAATTACTGAAGAATTAGCAGACGACGCTAAGTAATTTCCATTATGGGAAAACTGCAAGAACCAGACTTCATCATTGTGTTCTCGTAATATCTGGTGCAGTACAAGCAATGAAGAAACAATTAGAGCTTAAGGTGATTAACAAACTGTATCTGCAAGAAATCAGACTCCACTATCAATTATCGCTCTAAAATGACTTACAACACAAAAACAGCTAGTTAGTAAATCATAGCAAGTGGAAAACCAGTGGAGCTCACTTTTATCAAGCACATTTACAATTCCTTGGCACTTTAACACCCCCACCCCAAAACAAGGGCAATTGTTTTTGCTTTCACTTAAATCCAGTGGATCCAACCACATCGTCTGGTTAAACACCCCAAATAAATGGTCAACAAAAGGTACGCGCCAGTCCCAAACAAAGCCAAAAATTAGATAATAAAAAGGACATACTTGATTACACACGAAACATATAAAGACAAGAGAAAGGGAGCCCAATCTCACAACAGAACGAAAAATGAGATGTGCCTACAGGTACTGACTTTTCATTGATTCAAAAGTTTGGCAACTATCCATGAAATGATTCATATCATTATGACCAAAGCCTCATAAAATAGTGGAAACAAGCTCAGTAACGACCTCAAATCACAAAGCTCCCCAGAAACCAATAGTGCTTACCTATTAACTCAAGCATCTTTCTAAGACGAGAGAAATAAAATTGCATTCTTTTTTTTTCCTGATTGGTAAATAAAAATTGTCAACTTACTGAGGACATGACCTTAGATAGGGGGTATGGAGGACACGGATTAGGGTAGGAGGGTAGTAGGTAGTCCTACTTACGCTTGCAAACAGGTAGTTGTAGTGTTATTATTGTAGACCCGCTTAGCCTATCATACTAGTAGGCGCAGTATTGCTTTATAGTCCCCTGTCGTTTGATTTATCTGCTGCTATGTGTTCTCTAGTGTATTTTGTTTATCTTATTTACCTAAGTTGGTTACTGCTTCTTTTTTTTCAAAATGCGCTATCATGGCTTATTCGCTTTTGATACAAGCATTTTCATACTGCTTTGAATTTCTTGTCCGAGTCTGACCATTTCTATTGCTTGCTTGTGCTTGTGCTTTGACTTGAGCTGAGGGTCTCTCGAAAACAGTCGCTCTACCTACCAAGGTAGAGGTAAAGACTGCGTACCCTCTACCCTCCCCAGACCCCACGTTGTGGGATTTCACTGGGTATGTTGTTGTTGGTAAATAAAAATTGCATTCATTAGCAAGCTCGCTATGCATGCATTCCCCATATTTGCTCACAGACAGGGGCTGCAAATAAATTTAGTTAGAGTTTCGTTGTAGATAACCACTCAAAAGGAGCTTACATTTGGAGATCCATGGCATTGAAAGCTGGAGAGTCAATCTTTGTTCTTCATTTGTTATTTGGTGAACAAAGTATTACATAAGCTTCTAGAATTTGTATATGTAGTTTGTAGTATATTGATACATTGAAGCAATTTGACATAGTTTCTTTTAGTGTGAGGCACTAACTTGTTGCATTATTAATAAAAGTTCTTTTTGAAAGTTGTTGTGTGACCCTGGTTCAAGCTGGGAAAACAACATCCAATGTGAGGTAAGGGTGCAATATAGTTTGGCCCTTCCACGCACCCCGCGCATATAGGGAGCTTAATGTACCGGGCTGACCTTTATCCAAAAAATATAAAGCTTCTACAACCATAACAACAAACCCAGTGTGATCCCACAATTGGGGTCTGGAGAGGGTAGGATGTACGCATACCTTACCCCTACCTTTGTGAGGTAGAGATGTTGTTTCCGGTAGACCCTCGGCTCCTCAAAATAAGGATTTCCCCCTTTCCGGATTAGGGATATATAACGCTTCTATTAGATCTTAAACTTGATATAACAAAATTTAAATGTTGCACTTCATGTCTTACAGCAATTTAACAATCTAAAATCCCATCCAATCCAAATACAGCTTCAGGATAAGCCATGTTTATTATCGTTACAGCTTTAAAACAAGCCTTCTAAAAGAGCATATACAAAAATTGGCAAAACCTTCAACCACAAAGAGTTAAATGAAACAACGCATGAATTCAATGAATGCTTTTCCTCATAACACCAAAAAATGTTATTCAAACAATGACATAAAATTTTAGTGGCAACGCTTCTACACAATGACAATGTTCAGAACGCACAGGAATAAACTTGATCAAATACTTGTCATAATATTCATTTACCACCCTACAGATAAAGATAGGACAAACAATTTGCAAGATGCATTGAACATGGAAAACTTTACTTTGTGCCTCACACATCTGACACAAGTTGCATGAGACTTCTTTTTGTTTCACAAATTAGTGGACCCAAAGTTTGTGGACCCAAAAGTGTATAATTTGGGTCCACTAATTTGTGAAACAAAAAGAAGCTTCACACAACTTGTGTCAGTTGTGTGAGGCACAATATAAAGTTTCTCCTAAACATGCCATACATCAAGAGCGTAATCAAAAGGCTTTAGATAAAAAAAAACCAATTACTAATGTGATCTAACCTGCACTGTTTGAGATGGAATATGATCTCTTCCGCACTGATGATCAGTGAGCAGTGACATTTCACCTACCACAGAGTTGTGAAATCTACAAGCATCTAGTTGCAAGTCAAGAGCCTGTTCAACAAGATGTACCAGTCTCTTTTCTGGAATCATAACTGTTGGGGGAAGCAATCTTTGCAATTCCTCTAGTAGCTTTGTACGTGACTTTACTCTCACTATACCTTGACCTGACACCCCAGCAAGAACCTGCTGAGAAGGTGATATAACGCACGAGGAAAGCTGATGGACTCTATCACTATTTATGCAAAGAGGTGAAATCTCTGTCCTCAGTGTCTTCAAGGCATCCATGACTTTTTCTTTGTCCAACAGTTCAAAAAACTTCTGCTCCAATATCACAAAAGATGCCAACTTTACAATTTTTTCATCCACCATACCAAGATTTTCCAATGTGTTTAAACTTTCATCCCATTTACCATCAAGAATTTGCTGCATAAACAAATTAATGACAGAAGAGCGCAAGGGTATCCCTGACTCTTCCTCTAAACGGGCCCCAGTCTTTTTATAACCAAGAGAATATAATGCCTCAGTTATAATCCGAACAAATTCAACTTTCTTGATAACCCCTTTTGTACCAACAACCTCATCGTCCCCTTGAAAAGCCAGGGGCCGAGCCATCGAGTCACTTAATGAACAACTTACAGGATCTCTAACAAATGTCCCGTCTGAAATATCTACCGATTGTCCGGAGGATACCTTCACACGTTTTGACGGTGGTTCATCATCCTCCGCAGCTCCCATGAAATAAACACCTCAGCCCATATATAATAGCAGGGGGGAAGACAAAACTGAAAACGTTGAAATTGTAGGCCTAAACCCTTCAACCGACGAAATAGACCCCTATGTAACACCAGAAAAGAAAATAACATAAACTTAATTAAATAGAAACAGAATAAAGAGAAAGAAGGCCATTCGCAGGATTCAATTTCAACAATCTAAGATTAGAAAAAGAAAACCAGCTGACTAATGAGATAGCAATCAAAACAGAGAGTTGAAAGAAAAACTGCAATTAACAAGAGTATAGGCTAATTTTTATTATAAGTATGTAATCATTTTGTTGAATAAAGATTGCCCAGCATTAAGCAAGAGGATTGCCTGATACTAATATCACATGCGAACATACCCAAAAAGTTATACGAAAGAAAATACTGCTGCTGCCAGTTTCAAACAGTCAAGAGCTTCTAACCTTAAACAGAATATTTAGTTACGAGATAAAATGCCATCACGAGGTGCAACCAGTAACATTGGACCTGATGTCAGATACCAGTAATTGCTTATGCTACACAATGATTTTGCTTGCTCAAGTTGAAACTCAATACACAGAGGGCTCGATCAGAACTAGAGATATGGATCCATATACAAGGTAAAGCAGTCTAAAGGTTTCAGTTTAAGCAGGACTACATGGAATGTAGATTTAGCAACATAACGCATGAGGCGGGGGTGGAAGTGAAGATTGACGCGCAAGTTCTATCTAAGAGAGAAAGCTTCAAGTATCTTGGGTCCATAATTCAAGAAAATGGGGAGATTGATCAGGATGTCGCACATCGTATTGAAGCGGAATGGATGAAATGGAGGCTCGCTTTCGGGATTTTGTGTATTAAGAATGTGTCGCCAAGGCTTAAAGGTAAGTTTTACAGACTGGTGGTTAGGCCAGCTTTGTTGTATAGAGCAGAGTGTTGGCCAGTCAAGAACACCCACGTCCAAAAGATGAATGTGACAGAAATGGGAATGCTCAGATGGAAGTGTGGGCATACTATGATTAGGAACGAAACTATTCGGGGCAAGGTGGGAGTGGGCTCTATTGCAGAGAAAATGAGTGAAACAAGACTAAGATGGTTTAGGCATGTGAAGGGAAGGTGTGAGGATGCACCAGTAAGAAGGTATGAGAGTCGCAGGAGTTAGGAGAGGCAGAGGTAGGCCGAAGAAAAACTGGAGGAGATGATTAGACAGGACATGACACAGCTTCAGCTTACTGAGGACATGACCCTAGATAGAGAAGTGTGAAGATCGAGGATTAGGGTAGAAGGGTAGTATGAGTGATGTCGCACGGTAGGTAGGAGAGGTAGGGGCCAGCCCCCTCTACGCATACCCTAGTAGTAGTATTTAGTAACATCGTAGTTGTTTATTCTTCGATGTGTATCATTATCTATTGCGCTTTTGATTTGTATCTTGCTATTTTACTATCCGATTTTTTGTGTTTGTGTCGTATTCTGTTTCCTTTATTTTCTTTTCTTTCCTTTCCTTTCGAGCCGAGGGTCTTTCGAAAATAGCATATCTGCCCTACAAAGGTAGAGGTAAGGTCTGCGTACATCCTACCCTCCCCATACCCCACTTGTGGGATTACACGGGTATGTTGTTGTTGTATACAAGGTAAAGCACATAAAATTTCCTTTTTAACAACTACTCGAGAGAGAGAGAGGAGGGGTACGGAGGGGCAGCCTGAATTAAAAGCTTAACATACGGCCTAAATAGACATCCAGATTTCATACTACTAGTGTATTGCTCCCGTGAAGTACATTAACATCAATGGAGCATTTGCTACCTTTTTCATTGAATAACCTACTCGGTCTTTTGAATGCTCCAAATCAAACAGCATTATTAATTAATCATGTTCATCCTAAAAATAACAGAATCGATTCAAACAGAGAAATTTCAATTCCCACCTGAAGGAGATAACACAAAATGCAAATGTTTTACCAGTGTGCACATTAGCACACAAGTTCTCCATTAACTAACACTCAAGCTAGGTAGTTACTGTAAAATGAATACATAGATTCAACTCTCAGAGATGTTTGACCTTTGATAATCAAAATCCAATAGAAAAGAAAACACATCCTACATATGTTACCACTACCGACTTGATAGCTCTATCCACTAATGGGAAGAGACTAGTCCTCCTAATCATATGCAAGAATGACTTGAGGCCACAATAAAGCTGGAGCTAGCAACATTAGGTGTAAAAATTTGCAAAGCTGGCTACACAAGGTAATCATTCTCTCAAAATGAAAAAGGTCTACCCTATTCCTCTACAGGATTTTTTAGGTCGGTCATATCAGATCTTGGCAACAAAGTTAATTCTTCCCATAGCAAGATATCATGTAGTGAACCCACTGAGCCCCTCAATTCTGTTATGATCAAGAATGATAGTAAGATACACGCAGATATATATATATATATCAAGATAGTGATGAGTCTTGAGCCTCTTAAACCTGCTATGATCAACAATGAACTAATTATGACAAAATTCCCACCAGTGCAATTGCCTTTACAGTAAATCTAAACCAGTCCCCTCCACCAACAGCACGAACTAAGGATCTTGATCAAACGATTCGATGGGAACAAAAAATCATCCAATAACAAACTTAAAAACACAATACCATAAAAACAACAACTGCACTACTTTAAACTTGTTGCAATAGCTAATTCAACTCAAAATGCATCTGCTGATAGGCTAACTTAACTTCTGCAAATCATACTCATCTTAGTAAAATAAGCATATATTACAATAACCACCCAAAAATCTTTTATTAAGCATCATTTACAGTACCGATTTAAATAAAAAAAAAAACACAACTCGGAAAAATCAGATAATAGATAATCTACTAACACCATTCAACAAATCCAACAAACAAAATCAAGAACGAAAATCAAACCAAACCCAGAAAACATTTGCGTAAAAGAAAAGAAAAGTAAAGTATACATAACAAAAATTACCCAATAAAGATTCGGACAGAATCTGCAATACCCAGAAAGTAAATTGAAGATTCAGATCAATATGGATACATAAACTTATAGAAAAAACAGTAAATCGGAAATGGTATTATGCCAATTGAATTCTTTATTTCCTTTGTATGTCGGCAATTGAAAGAAAGGGTATATGATTGATTGTTGTTAAAGTTAATGGAGCAAAGTGTTGTTTGGCATTTTACTTATTAAGGGTCCCCTCCCCTTTGTAGGGTGTATTTTATAATTTATACTACTAATCTTTTTGCGTGGATTAGGGAACCTTTACCTACCTCTCAAAGCTTTCTCTATTGTTAACATTAATGAAATTATCTTTCTCATTTTATTTGTCGCCTTAAAAGTTTAAGTCTAAATTAATGCATTTTTCTTAATTTATTTTTGAAAATTACGAATACCAGGAAGGAGCAAAGGGCTATTTTTTTTTTTTATATAACTCATATTTTAATAGTTCACCGTATATGCTAATGAAGCAGTCATCCGTAGAACTTCTTTTGTTAGGATTATTACTAATTGTAACTTAAACATTGTTATTCTAACCTATGCTCAAATATTTATTTTATATAATTATTTTGTTAATATATATAAAAGTATCTATTTAACCCCAAAAAAAAAAAGGAAATGTTTCAATATCTACAAATATTTAGTTTATAATTAAGGCGTTAAGACTACATTTTTTAAAAGGAAAGAGGAGTACTATGTCATCATCATATTCTAAGCTTGTATAAATATCTAATCAGAAAGACATGTCTTACAATTAAAAACTGAAAAAATAATGTTCTTCTATTTGATATTCTCGTTTTGCTTCTTTGGACTTCATATGAAACAAGTTAGTAGTCTAATCTTTAGTGTTTGAAAAAGAGGTTATTGAAATGTATGATTTCGTGAGGTACTTCATTCACCGTATTGGCAACATATATGAATGTTTTAACAAATAATATATATTATTGAAGAACCCGTAAATGGAAAAAAATCAGGTTATTTATGAATAATTAAGTTCCAACTCCTGGATATCATTGATTTATTCTAATGGATATATAACAGAATATTTTGACAGAGGATGAACTAATCCAAAATTACCACATGGAGCAAGAAAACGAACATAGATTTTATGTTATTACATGCTTATATTTATTACGAGCATAATCAATAATCAGTAGACTCAAAATATTACAATGAAAAAAGTAATTAATGATACAGATTTTTCGATGAATAAACGCAATATTAAGATCAATGGATCCCACAGAAATTATAACATGTTTGGTCAAATTTTAAATATATTTTAAAATTAATTATCAATATTAAAATAGCAATTATAATTGGCAAAACTTTAAGACTTTTCCAAATGAAAGAGAGACTCCTAATGTTACAAAGTTATTGGCCTTGAGGCCATAATTCACAACTGAAAGTATATTTATGTCCTAGAGACAATCTGTATTAGGACAAATATACTTTATACACATTCATATTATTATTAATGGAGATTAATATTTTGGCATTTGCAATTATTAAATTATTATTTGATTGTTTGTAATTATTCATTAATGTGCATCCCTTGAGCTTACGTTGTCATTAATAGAGTGAGATATTAATGATAGAGCGTAACTCTTAAAATAGCCTCGACTAATGATCATCGAGAATGGGATATCGATGATATGTGATAAGTCGACATGTGGTTTGCATCACATCCTTAGAGGATGTAGTATGTCTCACCTGCTACGAGTAATGGTTACTCGTGATGGACACATGGATACTTTGGAAGTATTGGTATACCCTGCTGATATACTGTTGGTTATACTTGTCTAAACTATGATCAGCGTGTGGGAGATAGAAGTCCTTAGACTTGAGGTCAATACGCGTCTTGTCTACAAAGTAATGTACTTTGATCCCGTCCTAAGCTCAAATGCCTTATAGGTTGAGATACGGCTTGTATTTGGTACATTACGATGTGGATTGAAGGTGGTAGTTGAACCAAGATTAGGAATCATTCCTCGGATGTATATTCGAAAGAACACTCGGATTCTCAGTGATATTAGGTTGACTAAGTCGTTGGCCAACGCAATAGACATATTTAAAATATGGTCTAGTTGTCAACTAATATAGATGAGATACAATGATTAAGCCATTTGGATAGACATTTGACAAATCCTAAGCTTGATCGGGTGTGTCGTGAATGAAAGGATTTTATCTTACCACATAAAGGTTAAGTTTAATGGATTCGTGTAAACGTACTTCACATATTGAGTTCGTATTCCGGCGTCGTCTAGGAATTCCGTGTAGACCTTAATTTGATTAATGTCGATATGAGAAGGCATGTAGGGTCACACTATGTCGATTGTCCGTTTCGATCTAAGGATGTATTAAGAGAGTAATTAAAATGTTCGATTTGGAATTGAGACATTTAAATGAATAATGATTATTTTAATTAAGTCAAAATTGGATTTTGAATTTAATTAAGAATGCACAGGAAAAATAAAGTCGAGCACCGCGGCGCCTCTACCTTAATTTTTGGGCCAGGCCCAAAAAAAAGCATTTATAAGTGTAACATTTTGACTATTTTACTCTCTTAACATATTTCTCCTCAATAAATATTTTCTCTATCATGGATGAAACCTCTTAAATGTTGGTATGTGAGCTCACAAAATCAGCCCATTGATGTAATTAATACAAGGGTAAAAGGGGAAAATTATTTAATTTTATCTTGGTTAAATAAAATGATAAGTATTTTAAAATAAATATTTTTAGCAAGGACCACAAGTATTTTTGGGAGGGAGGCAGTACCATTTTGTGTTGGTGCTATTTGTCCGAACATAACTTTAATTTTCAACTATGAAAAAGGGTATTTATGTATCTCGATCTTATAAGCAGTTCAGTTGAATATATAATCAAAAGTTGTTCTGGAAAAAAAAAAGGTCCAACCGTTTCCTCCTCTATAATTGAGTGTTAATTGCCTTGATAACAATAACATACAGGCACAAACTTGAGGCTCAGGTTTCAGAAGTTAAAGGTGTTGTTGAATGAATTTGTTGAGTTCAAAACACATAAGTAAGACACATCAGAAGTTTAAAAGTTTTGTTTCTTATTTATCCCAACAATAATTTCTGATATGGTTATACAACAATGAAACTTGTAACATAAAACATTTACTTACAAGTTATAATAATCTGAAATCTTTATCAACTGTGAGGTGCACACGCGATTGCCCTTCCAATTGAAGCTTGGTGCAAGTTCCAAGCTTCAATGTATTTCTCCTTCGGAAAGCTAGGAAATCCGACAAAGGTTCGAAAGTATTTGATTCTAAGTCTCTAAGGCTTAAAATGTTTTTTTCAGAAAATGGTGTGTTAAATAATAAGGTAAATGTCTCTATTTATAGTTGAAAAATAGATCAAAATTAGATTAGGGTTTGACCAAGGGACATGTAAATGAAAAATGCGACAAGTATTTTGAGACGTAAGGATTATAACTTCAACTGGACTGTACTATTTCTAGGGCCGATAAGGGTTTTAAAAAAAGATGAGCATCAAACAGATTATGTATTTCTGCCACATGTAGTCAAGGATTAAGAATTTTTGTTCACCAAAAGAAAACTTGTCTCAAGATACGACTCATGCCTTCAAATATTACAGGTTTAACATGAACAGTATATCCGCACACTCTTCCATCATAGCTTAACAAACAAGGCCATGTGGTAGAATGTGAATTTCTGTTAATATACGCTCAAAATATGTCTTAATTCAAATAAACGGAAGGTGTAGAATGCAGTCATTATCACTTTCCCCCTTGTGCCAAAACTTCAACCCTAAGGTCAATGAGATATCTAGTTGTCAACAACCTCAATCAAGGTTGGCTCGTAATCACTGGGTGCCTCGTAGCCGTGCAGATTCATAAAGGTTGCAGCCACATTAGCAAGCCCACCAGTGGGGAGATCTTTGCGGAATCTCACACCGGGTGCCAATCCAGAACCACCAATTGCAATTGGAACCTATAGAAGATAAACAAGAATTGTCGATTCAGAAATTACAACTAAGTACTAATCTTAATGTTAAGTATTATCGATGGACACAAGCACTAAGAAAGTGCTACAAAGGTTTACAAGTGGTGCAAGAGACTGAGCATGTATAACACAGCATCTCCATCACTTACAAAAGACTGCTTGCACCAAAAAAAATCAAAAGAATAGATCTATGTTTTCCTTTATCCTCCAAAAATTCGATGATACCTTTCGAACCAGACTCCACCAAATCACAGCTGGGATAGTGGTCAAAATGTTCTTCTCAGATTAGGAGTTGAAGTTCTCCTCATGAATGAACACAATCCTCAAATTTCCTGACCACAAAGACCCTTCTCCTTTCCCTCCCTGTAATATTTCTGATGTCTCTTTTCTCCTATGTTGCTCAGACTCTCCAAAAATGTCACAGCACCCATGTCGGATCCGCCAAAAATGTCACAGCACCCATGTCGGATCCGCCAAAAATGCACTACTTTTGGAAGATCCGACACATACCCGTTGACATTTTTGAAGAGTCCGAGCAACATAGTTTTCTCCCTATAGATTTCTAAAGTACCCTGAGCTGATGTATACTCAGGGTAACTAAATAGTTTTTTCCCAAACTGCCGGAAGAACAGAATAATGTTCTTTTCCAGTTTTCTACATCCCAAAATGGTGGCAAAGAACTAGACTTGTCCAAACCTCGGGTCGGGTGGCTTTTTTTTTTTCTACCTACCCGACCCTAACCATGTTTTTTTTAAAATTTTCTGACCTTGGCCCTGACCCGCTCGGGTATTTTTTTTATTAAAATAGAAATCCAAAAACATAATTTGAACTCGGGCCGGGGGATTTTTAAAAAAAAATAAATTTCCAAGACTGAAATTGACATTCACACCTACATTACCACGAAATTTCGACGTTGAAATGTATTGTATATCGTGAGATCTTTACTAAAGAAAAGGGAAAATTAGAAACAGATTTGGGGGAAAACACAAATTGATTGGAAAACGGATGTTTTCGTAAAAATTGGCGGCACTTTGGCAGTTTGACCGACCGCGTCTCGAAAAAATAAGCAAAATAAAAAACAACTCGGGTAAAACGGACAACCGAGCGCAAAGTTATGACCATTTAAAGTTGCACCAATTTACAACTACTTTATCTCCCTACATTTTATGTCAATGCTTCCGTTAATTAAGTTCATGCCGCATTCGACTTTCATAAAAGCTTCATAAAATACATATCCCTTAAATAAACATTAATAAAATATACCTTAAATAAACATTAATAAAATAAAATAAAATAAAATAAAAAATATGAACGGGTCGGGGTCGGGTCACTAGTCGTGTCGGGCCGGGACATGTAAAAAATTCTGACCCCGACCCTGATCGGGTCCCCGCTTTTTCGGGTCAGGTGGCTCACGGGTCAGAAATAAGCTGACCCTGGCCCTGATTTTTTCGGGTCGGGCGGGTCCCAGGCCCGATGGACAGGTCTACAAAGAACTAGTAACATAAACATTAGGTCTCTATTGCTAAAATTGAATGAATTACTTACAGGTTCGCAAGTGTGAGAAGTGAGTATCTGAATGTTCCCACTCTTGTCAAGTGCCGGCTCTCCCATCTTGTTTCTCTTAACCATATCCTCGGCATTTCCATGGTCAGCAGTAACTACATATATTCCACCCACTTGTTCAATAGCTTCAAGGATCATCTGCAAGAAAGATAAGTCACAACCATTAGTGATGTCAATGACAGCTATCTTGATAAAATATGTTGGCATGAAGATATCATCATGTGCCTGAAAATTATCATCCACTTCACAGAAGTCTGAAGTACCTTCAGAAATTATGTCAAGGATTGAATATAAAAAATGTAGTGAATGCAACTTTGAGTTTCAGCAGAGCCTCAATTTGACCAAAAAAACAATGAACATGACCAGAAATGCATGCAGGCTTCAGCCTCAAGTTTCAGTAAAAAAACTCCAAAACCAGATTAGTTCTATGCTCCTAATGATCCAAGGCAAGAAGCATCTTAGTAAAAAAGAAAAGCATCATGGAAAGAAATTATAGACAACAAAAAGGCAGTGGAATCCAACCATTGTAGTCAATAATATCAACCTTTTTGCAAGAAAGGTCAATAAAATAAAATCACAGGAATATCTTGTGACACTCGGAAAAATTAAACAAAGGAAGCACTAATACCTTGACACCCAAATCAGCAACCTTGCAAGCTTCAATTGTTGCTTTGATGTCACCAGTATGCCCCACCATATCACCATTAGGTATGTTCACACGTACCTAATAAATAATTAGGAAACCAGGGTATGCTATTTTAAAAAAAAGTCTTTTCAAAAACATAAACACTCACAAAGCAACACCATATATTACCTGGTCAAATTTGCCGCTAAGGATGGCATCCCTAGTCCTTTCAGCAATCTCTAGCGCCTTCATTTTTGGCTTAACATTAAATGTAATCCCACTGTCACTTGGAATTTCCACGTACTCTTCCAATTTCTCGTCAAAATACCCAGAGCGGTTTCCATTCCAAAAGAAGGTGACATGACCAAATTTAACAGTCTCACTGTTGAAACAAGTATGGGAGTTGTTAATACTAGTTCAAAGAAAGCTCGAACTCTTGTATAAATGTTTCTTATAGAACATGTATCTTCTGAAGGAATATTTATCTTCAGAATAAACTCTTAATTTTATCTCCTTTTTTTTCCCGAATTCTAGAGGTGGTTGACTTCCAGGATTTATGATGCAAATAAAAATAGCAGTAGCCTCTACGGTAAATCAGAGATTTGGAACGAATAATAGCAATTTCAATATCCCGCAAGGTATTATAAACAAAGGCACCAGAAGATATATCACATCAACTTACCTGCAAGCAAAAGTCCGAACACCATTGCGCACTAGATACTCCCCAGATGTCCTATCAATCTCTGGAGGAGAAACAAGGTATTTGCTTGGAAGCTTCAACTCGCCATCATATTGGAGCATACCAGCATAATGGATTTTAGGGACTCGTACACGATCAAATTTATCAAAATCAGCGTATTCAAGGGCCTTAGCAAGCATGACCATACGATCTGCTCTGAAGTTGAAAGTCACAACAGCATCACCATCCAAAATAGGCCCAACAGACTTGCCATTATCGTCAACAATGACAAAAGGGGCTAAGTACTGATCATTGGCATTGGGTTCCTGCCTCAACTTCTTTATTGCTTCAACGGGATCCTTGAACTTGTGTGGAGCCTCACCAAGAACTTGTGCATCCCAACCTCTTTTTATGACATCCCAGTCATTCTGCATTAAAGGAATGACTCATAATTAACCATAGAACATGAAGACTAAAATTCTATACTCATATAGTTCGTTTTAAAGCAAAGAAATTGGTATGACAACTAATCAATAACAGTTGTGAAGTAAGGATGATAGAAGACACTAGAAGACTGAAGCATCAGGTCAACTTTATCTAAACGATCTGCTCAAAGCAGAAAGAAGCAATCAACGGGAAAAAAGCTCTTGAAGGATCATCAGAATTGTTTATATCACAAACAACAGAACACATCAATGTCAAGGTAGTATGGTCGTGCCCGAAAAGTATTTGCATCTTGGAACTGTTTTCTTTTTTTCTTTTTTGATAAGCAACTACTATGTGTTATCGGTGTCTGTTAAGAATATTATTAAGTAAAATAAACTGTTTTGAGGATGATACTGTATATATCACTTAGACCAGTTAGGGAGATCATTAGTATATTAGAGGATTCTGTGATGTAAATTCTGATTCTATCCTATTTTAGGACGTTCGTACACACTGCCATTTAAACCACAGTTGCTCCAGGGCATATTCAAGCTCAGAATTTCCAAAATCAAAGATATAACCGGCCAAGTCGAATAAAATAAAACTAGATGAAATTCTATCAAGCTAATTTAACCATACAAGTCTCATCAATGGATTACCGAAATGAAGGCTGCTCCACGCTTTACATGGGGCATTAGAAGCTTCGAACAGAATTCAGTGAAGGGGCTGACATTATCAAAAAGAAAATCTAATATGTAGATATTTAAAAGCCACAAATTTACCTCATAACGATCCATGGTAACATACATGCGACCTCCACCAGATGCAACCCGGGCGTCAACACCTTGTTCACGTAATTTTGCAAGATCATTCTCAAGGGTCTCCATGAAGCCCACACTAGAACCATCCAGAACATCACGCCCGTCAGTGAGGGCATGGACGCGAATTCTTTTGGCACCATGCTCAGCAGCACCTTTCAGCAACAACTGCAACCAAAAAGCAAATTCGATTACATATAGGCGTATCTTTTGTCATTAAAAAATTCGATTAATAAGCCAAGTTAAGGAAACCAAAACATTTTATTGATTTTTGAAGACACTGAGAACGATAGGGACCTGCACTTGGTCAAGCCTGGAGTGGACACCCCCATCACTCAAGAGACCGATGAGGTGTAGAGTTCCTTTTTCAAAACATTCTTTAACGTATTTGAAACCTTCTCCTTCATAGATTTTCCCAGAGGCAAGGGCTAGGTCAACAAGCTTTGCACTACAAAGAAATACATTAGAGACAATAGTAAGCAACTATCCACATTCAAAAAAAGGCACAGAACTATGGAAAATAGCTCCCTAACCCAGTGATTGCATAAAAACATCTGGAATCAAGCAAAAAGATAAAACAAACAAATCCTCAATCACGATTTGTGCTAGAAATAGGAAGTCACAAAAAATATTCTGTTGGTACTCTGAAGTGGACATAGTACGGAGCCACAGTGGAACCAAAAAAGGAGAGAGAACATTTAATCCACACACGGTAAAAGTTCTTTTCATTGCTTCTTACTTCTTTCTCTTTTTATTTCGTTTGATTAGCTAAGACGAGTGTTTGGGACTAACTTTAAGGGATCAAGCAAGATTCCGGTCCCAATACCAATCAGGAAACTCCATTCAGTTCCAAAATAATGATCCCTTTTTTTTTGTTAACATAATGGTTGAAATTAAGGTCGAGGTAAGGTATGCGTACACTCCAGACCCCACATTGTGGGATTGCACTGGATATGTTGTTGTTGTATATTGGTTGAAATTAAGGATCTCTTCTTTTTTCCCTAAAAATTGGTTGAAAGAAAATCATATTACATTACCTTTAAACAACCCATTCCAGAACAAATTTAACACAAGGATCCAAAAAGAAAATTTCAAACTTAACAACCTACAAGATCTCTGAATACAAGTCCAGCAAACAATGATATTCAAAAGGCAAACAAAAGAATAACAAGTAAAGGATTTGTCCTTCTCACCCTTGAGCAAAGATCCTTCCAGCACCAAGAGCATTGTGACCAACCTCACTGTTACCCATGTCATCCTCTGTGGGTAGCCCCACAGCATAACCATGTGCCTTAATCAATCTCCATTTTTCAGGAGCACCCTATAATTTTTTTAGCAAATACCCAGATGAATAAAACAAACATGAATCCATAAAGCAAGAATATTTAACCAAAAAAAAAAAATAGACCCCCTATAAAAAAAAATTGTTTTAGCAAAGACCCATATAAATAAAAAAATCCAGATGAGTAAAAAAATGATAAATTCATAAAGCAAGAATCTTGAAATCAAGAAATCAACCTCTTTGAGAGAGTCCATAACAGGTGTATCAGCAACATGGATAGCGTTAAACTCATTAGGTTTAGCCTCACCCCAACCATCCAAAACAATCACAGCAACTGTCTTTCCCTTTGGGAGCTTAGGATGGTCCTTCAATTTCCATGCATCTCCTGAACTACCCATATCTCAGATCTTAAAATTCTTCACCCAAAAACAAAAGATAGACAAAACAATTATTAAATCAATCAGATCTATATAAGAATAAAGAAGATATTAGTATAGATTTATGTACAAGAGAAAAATAGAGATGAATTACCTTGGAGTTAGAGGAAGCGGTATAGTAGAGGAGAGAGCAAAAAGGTGTGTAGTGGAGAAAACAATGGAGGAGTGAATGGGGGTCTTTATTGGAGTGCTGGGCTGAAAAAACAGAAGCCTACACTTGTTGATATTCAAACAATATTGGCTAAAAAAAAAAAGAATATTGTAGAAATTTTAAGAATTTTTGTTATAAAAAAAAAAGGAAAATCGGGTAAAATTTATTAGTAAAATAAATAATTAGCTTACCAGTTAAAGAATAAAATAAAAAATCATATAATTATAGTTAAGTGATAACTAATTATAATTAAGTCATAAGTGAAAATAGTCATTTGTGTTTATATTAAGAGGACTCTGTTATTGTGGTATGTTTTGTGCGCCGTATTACTTTTTTTTATAGCTAAGTGATAAATTTATATGTATTGATTTGACTAATTAATTTTGAACTTCAATAGTACAAAAACAAGTACTACTAAAAACTTTTTAAGTTTAGAGAAAGAAAATAATATTTCGAGTGAAGACCGGCCAAAAGAAAAAGTTAATAGTGGTGAATACTGATGAATTACATTGTTTTTGAGAAAATTGTTATTAAATTTTTTTTTATTATTATTTCTTTTTCTTTTTTTATTAGTAATAAATAAAGACAGGGATATGCTAAATATGCCAAATTAGTTATGCTTGATTATCAAGAAAGTGATGTTTTGGTAGGCGGGCTCACCTTCGGGACGTGGGCCGTGGCATGGTCCAACTAGCTTCCTTGGGCCTTCTTTTGGATCCGGATTCTAGTGTTACCCATTTTCTCAAGGTAATGGACAGAGCCAAAATTAGGATAGCTTTTTAACGGGTAAACATCACTTATACTCTAAAAATCAAACTATTTACCCGCTTCTATCCCTCTTACTCTTCATAACCTCTAAAAAATTGAAACTATTTATTCGAAATGTCCTCCCCTTCCTCCCAGTTATGATATCAACATGATATATAAATATTTGTCACAACTAGTTCTTGAACCCAAAATTCAAATCAATAATCCTGTCAGTTTTTCAATCTCTTCCTTTACTCATAATATTAACATAAATTTAAGATTTTTAAATAAAATCAATTTGACAATTTAAAAAATTTGTGCAGGAGTGTGATGACGACTATAGTTGTGGTTGGAAAGAAAATTAGGTGAGGAAGATGGTAATTAAGAGAATAGGATCAAATAGTGGTGAACGACAAACTCGTGGTTGTGATTGTAGGGGTTGCGCATACTTTTTTTCCCTTCTGCTATATTTTATAAATTTTTGTTATATACGGTAAATAAGAAAAAATATCTCATGCGTTCAGTAATATAGAGTCTTATTTAATTATAGTGAGTGATTTTTTCTAATTGAAATTCATAAATTTATGTAAGCTTAGACACTTCAAAAACGTAACGATTCACGTGGTAGAATCATCGTGAAACTTGAAAGGAAATGAAAAGGGAAAGCTAAAGAAAAATGTGAAGGAAGAAGATAACAATTTCATTCAATATCTCCTGGTAAAATGCGAATACAGGGTATTTAACATGACCAAACAATCTAACCAAGGCAACTAAGGACTATAATGTAAATAAATGGACCCAAATGATATTAGACAAACTTAGGACACTAAATCCATAAAGTGAAAATAAAATAGGAACCTCTCAATTGTTACATTTCATCCTAGGTCCTCAATGTTGGTAAAACTAGGACTCTTTGAACTTGTGTCGCCCATTCTATGATATGGCATCAGTTTTAGTACAGTTGCAATCTGATTAATCAGTAATGTCACCATATGATTTCAGTTTAAGAATCACAAAGAGAATTCCACTTGCTATGAAATTAATTACAGCATCGGAAGAGATTAGTTTTTCCAAGGAATCATATGCTATCTTAGAGTGGTCATCAGCCTCAACAACCAGTAGACCTGCAAACAACACTACCACGGGCTTGTCCAAATCATGAATATATTCAGAGGTTGTCAGTGTCCAAATCATTTGTTTAAATGATGGAACAAGTTTTTGTGCTGCTTGTTGAACAATTCGCCACTCTATGGAGGCAACAAAAACATCAACCAAGTATTTCAGTGTACTGAAAACTATGAGCAACTGAACAAATCCGACCATGCTAAAACTTAAAACACTGTGGAGCTGCAAAGTGAAATAGCTACAATACTCTAGTAGTGACTAGTGAAGTCACAATGTGATTATGACCTTAAGAGTAAATCATACCAAGAGACTGATATAAAAGGCACCAAGAATGAGTTCCATTAAGACTCAATTGTAAAGTCCCAAAAAAAAAAACACACACACACGTCCCTAAAATCCCTCTCCCTCAACCCCTTCTTCCACTCCCTCACATCCCAAAAATTTGTGCAACTACTCACACGACACAACACACACACATATACACTTTACTATATAAAACTCAACAAAAGGGAAAAGACAAAAATCAGAAACAAAACACAGTGAGAAAAAAAAGAAGAAGAGGATTAAAGAGAGCAATTAAGGAGTTCCAAAAAAGTTTGGTTGAAGTTGAGGTTTTGTTCGCAAATACGAAGCAACAAAGGTGAGTTTTCTCACTCAAAGTTCTTAGTAAAATACTTTATTTTTAAGTTACAATACATGTTAGAATATAATCCTGTTATTGAAAGAATGAACATGAAATTTATGATTGTTTAATGACTAGTTTGGATTGTGCAATTGTAATCTGTTATACTGGTCTATACTTGTTAGAATTGGATGAAATTTTACAGAGTTGTACATATTTCTGTTACGGTCAGTTTGAGACTTTACGGGGATAAATCCGACTTACGGTTTGAGAGTTATCTCTGTTTAAACATTCTGCCTCGGATCAACCGAAGTCTGAAAGGGCAGAATGTATAACGTAAAAACTGTACAAATCGGTAATGAATATGAAATATTGTGCTGAATAATAGTTATATATTACTCTGTCCTTGACAGTTTGAGACTTTACGGGGATAAATCTGACTTACGGTTTGAGAGTTATCGTCGTTTAAACATTCTGCCTCGGATCAACCGAAGTCGGAAGGGCAGAATGTATAACGTAAAAACTGTACAAATTGGTAATGAATATGAAATATTGTGCTGAATAAAAGTTATAGATTACTCTGTCCTCGACAGTTTGAGACTTTACGGGGATAAATACGACTTACGGTTTGAGAGTTGTAACCCTTACAAGTGGAAAGGGCGAAATATTGAAGGAAAGAAATATTATTTGAGCCTTTTGAACATATGACATATTTATACAAATACATAAATGCATTGGATCGGGTTGCACGGACCGCAACAAATACATAAATGCATTGGATCGGGTTGCACGGACCGCAACAAATATATATTGTTGGGAGATTTTGCTCTATGGTACTTTATAAAGCAGTACGGGAAGTATTTAACTATTACAAGTATTCGAAAGGATAAACAAAGATTTCAATAATATTTTCGACTAGAAATCTGAAAATTACAATATAACAACAAAACTGAAATTACGATTTTGTTGAAGACTGAAAAATGGAAACTGGTTTATGCTGAGTCGAGTGTGGCACTCTGTCCTTAAGACAATATTGCCCCGTATGTATCCTTTATACGTCCTGGACAATTTGTCTCCCAAGATAAAACAGCAATGGAACCCTTGAGCAAAGGAAACTCAAGAGCTACCGTGAAGAATATTGAGTAACGAAATGATGCTTGGAAGTTGTAGGAAGAAAACTATTTCGGTTGTGTATTTTCGTGCATTGTTTTTCAGCATCTGTTTATGTATTTTCGTGCATATGTCTTAGTGCTCAACAATGGTGTAATGGGGTGTTTATATAGGAGAGGGAGGGGCTGTTTTCTTGCTGAAAACGCCTCCATAATAGCCAAATAATGGCCATTATGGAGGTAGTAAAGTCACCAACATAAATGGGAGAAAGACCAACTGTTTTGGCCATTATAGGAGGAGTAATTCAGCCAAAATAAATGGCTGAATTGAGTGCTTGGCATTTCTGTTTTTGACCGTCGAAATTCGATTTTCCGGAAACTTCGGGATCAAACTGTACATCTTGAAACTTCGGGGACCAAAGCGCACATCCGAAAGAATTCGGTCCAAACCGTATATCGAAACACGGGATCAAACTCGTACTTCGGCAAAGTTTGATAATATCGAAGACCCACGCCCCACGACCCGTGACCGTGACCGTGACCCGTGAACCCGGAACTCGGAACCGGAACCGGACCGGACGGGACGGGCGGGCGGCGGCGGCGCGCGTGTGGTCTTTCCTCGAACCGAAGCACATCTAGGTCCTCCCTCCTTTAAACACATGGGATACCCCTTGGGGTCCCAAACCCCAAACCAATTTCGAATCTTATATACACAACAATTCTTTCTTCCTCTACCGATGAGGGAGAATTACACACAATACCACACTTTCCATGCTTCAAACACCTTACTTCGTGAACCAATATCTCTTTCATTTCTCTATGAAATTTGACGATTCTTGGCCCTACGGTTATCTACGTACTTAGTAGATCATGCATGTGTGAAGAACCGGATTCTCCAACATACGTTACACTAGTGTTTAAGCCATTAAAGTTGGTCGGTCGCAACTCCCGCCAAAGGCAAATTTCCAACAATCCCCTCTTGAAAGAGATTTTGGCGCACTCACATGGTGTCTTTTCATTTCCAGCAATATTTCAGCGAACCGATGTTGCATAAGGAGAGGTAGCCTCGGCTTTGAACCTTCCATAGTTGAATACCATCGGACTTACTTACGCGGTGAACGTGATGTCTTGAACCGTCGAGTGTTTAGTGTAAGCCAAGACAACGGTACCAACACAACAAATTCCCTTACTCTCTTCTTCGTAATGTTTTGTCCGTTTTGGCCATGGACAACGTCTTGGATTCTTAAGTGCGTTCAATTTGAGGCGGCCCATCCTCGCACTTAAATAGGTGGTTTCCTACAAGGTATCTGCTATACCCCACTTCACAAGTGTTAGGAACCATTAAAAGTTTCCCAAAGACCTAACCTCAACTGTTGAGGATCATTACGGTTTTGAAAACTTAACCTTTACCCATACTGCGCAGATAGCACTTAACGTCTATCGCGGGAACGGCTTTGGATTTGGTGTTTCTTTTCGAAATCACTATCCGAAGTGCTCATGCTTCGACCGAAGCGATCAACCGAATCTTTACAACTTAGTTTTCCCATTGAACCAAATTACCGGGATCTCCGGTTCGTAAGGTTGGGTTTCCACCGTATTGGTTCGTATATTTTGGGTTTTAAGCCCATTCCCTAGACAGGCGAGAACACTTGATCTCCGGGTAGTCCCTTAGTTAGTAAATAAGGAAGTGACACCCGTGATGATCAACGCCATACGGTCTTATGTCTCCGACGGATCGTGACGAGATATGTCCAGACGCCGTCATCCGTGTCCTTCCTAAAGCCGACCGGCTAGCCACGGTGTAGAACCGTCGAAGGCACGGGTTTCTCCCAATAAGGGACGTCCTCTAATGAGTCGTGAAGTTACTCAACTTCTTTCATGCTTTGTATAAAGCGATAAACTCCGATACCATCATGAATCGGTCGATGCAAGTTTGCTTAGAGGATTTTCCAAGACCCACCATACACATTTACTTGTGACTTTGGTGTTCTTCGATCGATGTCCGTTTGCATCACTTGTGTTCTCTCAAAACTATTGAACATCCAGAATACTATAATCCGTAGATAAGCGAATAATTCGGATATCGTCATATCCGACTTAACGCCTTCTATTGATCATGTATTAAGATCATCGAGTGAACCTTAGTTCAACTAATATATTTGTAGGACGATACCGGAGTCGGTTGTAGTGTGTACAATACATTGAACTACACGTGACCCGAGCATATCGCTCCTTGTCTATGGGTGCACCATGAT
The DNA here is from genome assembly GCA_034509755.1 of Anisodus tanguticus. Lineage (NCBI taxonomy): Eukaryota > Viridiplantae > Streptophyta > Magnoliopsida > Solanales > Solanaceae > Anisodus > Anisodus tanguticus. The sequence continues at coordinate 16,163,895 of CM067551.1, read as the reverse complement.
TCCAATCAGTTCTATGATTCATATCTATTGGTGGCTTCAACGAGACCTGTCAACTATCGACCGTCCGTTAGATGTCTTAGAAATCCAATTCCTAAGATGTCATCTCGTGATACTCATATCTTTCATATCGAGACTTTGTTTCAATATGATTTTCACTCTAAGACCGTTGGTTTTCCAAGCTGTTGGCTTTCTAACTTCGAGTCAATGTTTCGTGACCGATTCATTGTTTCTTTTTATCCGAGACTTTCGGGACCAAAATGTTAACATTTCGGGGACCAAAATGAAAGTTCGGAAGAAGCCCAACAGATTCAAAGAACCAATTTCGATCCTCTTCTTCCAACTCTCCAGATTTGGAAGGTTGTTTCAACACCCATGCCATGTAAGATTACAATGGCCCGGATGTGAAGCTACTCACGGGGAGCACTTTTTACAACCCAAAGGTTCTTTTCCGGAGGAAGATTAACTATTACACGAGTATGGTTCTATATATGAAATATATTTCTCTCTTTAGCTTCTTTCCAAAGCAACACTTTTGGAGATGACAATTATTTGTTAATTATTCATGGTTCATTATTAACCATATAAGCTAGAAGGACTCGAACAAGTCTTTGTCCCCTTCTTTGCTCCGTCTCGGTTCAACATCTAGAATCCCTGAGTTCTGCAGATCTGGAAAATTAAGTTCCGAATATCCAGCAACTTTCGAGTCCTGTAGATACGGAACGTCTAGTTCCGGACGAATGTCAGGCCCTCGCGGGTACTTGTTAACCTTGAGCAATTACTCGTTTTTCCTTTTTCAAGGAAAGTTATCTCCAAAGAATTCAGCATTCTTTGACGCCAAGAGGCGATAAAAACTACTGTTATTTGCAGATCCAGTGGATATGCAATCTACAGTCTTAGGTATGAAACCACCCCACATCACAACATTTGTATGTGAGATCCTTTCCATGTCTCACACGGAGGGTTATCCTTATCCTTATGCGGAGTTCGTTGAGAATCGCATTAGCGGTAAGGATCGCCTTGCCCCACATAATTTGGGAGTACGGCTTTGCGCTTGGCTAACACCGTTAGGGCGAGGTGAGTAGTGAGCGGTCGTTTAATAAACGATGCTTCAAATTCTCCCCTCTATTGCTACGAATTTTGCAATCCATAGGCATAGTTGATTTTCAACTTGACTTTGTAGCGCTTATCCGCTTCAACAACTTCATCTTTGCTTTTCAACAAACAAAGGATTCCATACGTTGTACCATCATCAATGAAGATCACAACGTACTTGTCTCCCCTCTATTTTGTATAAACTTCAAATCACCCAATTAGGTGTGACTAAGTTCTAGAGGAGCAGTGCTTCTTTCGCTATTCCCTTGACGGAATTTGGAAAGGTGATTTTGCCTCTTCATCTACCTCGCATTTATTTGAGGATTTATGTCGAAGAAGGCAACAATCTCAACATCGTTAGCTTTTGAATGACTTGCTATTTAACGTGTCTTAATCTATGATGGCATAGACGCACGGATTACAAATATATCATTCATTTGGCTACAAACGTACTGTACCATTCTTAGTTATTACAGACCTATTGGACTAGTCTCAAACTAGCTTGACCAACAGCGTCCCTTAAACCAAGTTAGGAATATGTATCACCTCATCTTAGAGTGATCACAATCCATGAAGTCCTATTGAGGACAACCTCTCCAACCCCTTCTACTTTAGAGGTGGCGTTGCTTCACATGAACAACCTCTTGCCCGTGGTTAGGGCATAACCGGATCATATGTGATCTAGATACTCTGGCCCACTCTAGTTTCTTTGGCAGACTGAGTGTCCAATTTCTTTACTGCCTTTATTTAGGCCTTCCAGATCATTTAGGACCCGGAAACTCTGGCCCACCTTACTAGGTGTCCATTACTTTTCCTATGAAATGAATTCTGGCATCACTCCAGTCGCCGGAGGCTTTATATGACTGAGTGTCCAATATCATCATATCAAAGGAATTTTGGCCCACTCCAGTCGCCCGGAGGCTTTGTATGACTGAGTGTCCAATATCATCCGATGAAGGATCTTCTGCCAAATAATATGACAGGCTCAACGTCATTAACTTTTAGACTTCTTCCGTTATGATTGGTGCCCCAGATAATTCTTGGCGCTTACTTAAGAGTGGTAACAATTTTCGCACGATCGGTGGATCTTTCTCACTCGTATGTGCGAACATACTTTACACACTTTTAATAATTACACTTAAAAGAACGGATCTTTTTAAATCGTTTACAAAATCCAATCTTTAAACGGAAAAGAAGATGAGATTAAACTTCTGATTTGTTAAAGCATAAGGAATATAAATTATTTTCATATTCCTCCTTACTTTAATCCATTTTTAATCGACATAATTTAATCTTTATTCTTGACAAGTAAGAAAAATACTTATCATTTAATCCTTATTCTTGACAAGTAAGAAAAGTACTTATCCCAATTTCGGATTCGCTCACTTCGGTCACTTCATCGACCGAGTGTCCATTTCCTTCTCACCATTATTCGGATCTTTTGTCCGGGATAGATATGTGCCTTCTCGCTACAAGATAGAAGTACATCTTCGATCTTCTCCTCTTGTCCCGTTGACATCCTCGGGCTCTCGAGAGCGCTTGTTCCCACCGATCTTGGTAGCGGTGACACCATGAACACGTTCATCATCATCACTTTCTTCTACCAGAAAACCATTTCCATATCCAGATTTGGTCACACAATTTTTGACCTACATCTTTCGAATACTAATAGTAATACAATACAAATATTGTCTTAAGTTGTTGGGAGATTTTGCTCTATGGTACTTTATAAAGCGACGGGAAGTATTTAACTATTACAAGTATTCTAAAGGATAAACAAAGATTTCAATAATATTTTCGACTAGAAATCTGAAAATTACAATATAACAACAAAAGCGAAATTACGATTTTGTTGAAGACCGAAAAATGGAAAGCGGTTTATCGCCGAGTCGAGTGTGGCACTCTGTCCTTAAGACAATATTGCCCCGTATGTATCCTTTATACGTCCTGGACAATTTGTCTTCCAAGATAAAATAGCAATGGAACCCTTGAGCAAAGGAAACTCAAGAGCTACCGTGAAGAATATTGAGTAACGAAATGATGCTTGGAAGTTGTAGGAAGAAAACTATTTCGGTTGTGTATTTTCGTGCATTCGTTTTTCAGCATCTCGTTTATGTATTTTCGTGCATATGTCTTAGTGCTCAACAATGGTGTAATGGGGTGTTTATATAGGAGAGGGAGGGGCATTTCTTTGCTCTGAAGATCGCCTCCATAATAGCCAAATAATGGCCATTATGGAGGTAGTAAAGTCACCAACATAAATGGGAGAAAGACCAACTGTTTTGGCCATTATAGGAGGAGTAATTCAGCCAAAATAAATGGCTGAATTGAGTGCTTGGCATTTCGTTTTTGACCGTCGAAATTCTCGATTTTCCGGAAACTTCGGGGACCAAACTCGTACATCTTGAAACTTCGGGGACCAAAGCGCACATCCGAAAGAATTTCGGTCCAAAGCGTATATCCGAAACTTCGGGATCAAGGCGTACTTACGGCAAAGTTTTCTCGGCCCAAAAAGATAATATCAGAAGACCACAGCCCACGGCCCACGCCCACGACCGTGACCGTGACCCGTGACCGTGAACCGGAACCGGAACCCGAAGGGAAATCGGACCGGACGGACGGGCGGGCGGCGGCGGCGCGCGTGTGGTCTTTCCTCGAACCGAAGCACATCTAGGTCCTCCCTCCTTTAAACACATGGGATACCCCTTGGGGTCCCAAACCCCAAACCAATTTCGAATCTTATATACACAACAATTCTTTCTTCCTCTACCGATGAGGGAGAATTACACACAATACCACACTTTCCATGCTTCAAACACCTTACTTCGTGAACCAATAACTCTTTCATTTCTCTATGAAATTTGACGATTCTTGGCCCTACGGTTATCTACGTACTTAGTAGATCATGCATGTGTGAAGAACCGGATTCTCCAACATACGTTACACTAGTGTTTAAGCCATTAAAGTTGGTCGGTCGCAACTCCCGCCAAAGGCAAATTTCCAACAATCCCCTCTTGAAAGAGATTTTGGCGCACTCACATGGTGTCTTTTCATTTCCAGCAATATTTCAGCGGACCGATGTTGCATAAGGAGAGGTAGCCTCAGCTTTGAACCTTCCATAACCCTTAACCACAGCCCATGACCCGTGACCCGTGACCCGTGACCCGTGACCCGTGACCCGTGACCCGTGAACCCGTGAACCCGTGAACCCGTGAACCCGTGAACCCGGAACCCGGAACCCGGAACTCGGAACCGGAACCGGACCGGACGGGACGGGCGGGCGGCGGCGGCGCGCGTGTGGTCTTTCCTCGAACCGAAGCACATCTAGGTCTTCCCTCCTTTAAACACATGGGATACCCCTTGGGGTCCCAAACCCCAAACCAATTTCGAATCTTATATACACAACAATTCTTTCTTCCTCTATCGATGAGGGAGAATTACACACAATACCACACTTTCCATGCTTCAAACACCTTACTTCGTGAACCAATATCTCTTTCATTTCTCAATGAAATTTGACGATTCTTGGCCCTACGGTTATCTACGTACTTAGTAGATCATGCATGTGTGAAGAACCGGATTCTCCAACATACGTTACACTAGTGTTTAAGCCGTTAAAGTTGGTCGGTCGCAACTCCCGCCAAAGGCAAATTTCCAACATATATAAATGCATTGGATCGAGTTGCACGTACCGCAACAAAGATATAAATGCACTGGATCGGGTTGCACGTACCGCAACAAATATATAAATGCACTGGATCGGGTTGCACATACCGTAACAAATATATAAATGCACTGGATCGGGTTGCACGTACCACAACAAATGTATAATATGTTATATGGGAAAAGTAGGAGTACTGATTAAACTAAGTTGTTTTTTTAAGACGAGTGAGGAGAAAATTTTGCACGTGAATATTTATTGATTTATTTAATAAAAGGGTGGTAATCTGTTTATTCCAACATGCTTATTATTTTCTTATAATGTGTTTGTAATTAAAAATATTGTGAGGTTACTTTGGACTGTAAGGTGAGATTCCTACTCAGCCCCGGATGGTAGGGCTGACTCTTTTATTTAACATATTTCAGGAAGCCGCGATAGAGGAAAAGCTCCGCAAGAGGTTTAGCGATCGTCCCGCAGCCTCATCGTACCACCAATCTATTATTTCGGATTTGGTGAAAGTTACTCTAGACTAAGTTTGTTTAAAGAATTAAGTTTTATTATCTCGGGGAATGCCCCACATGAGATTGTTCTTCGTAAACTTCAAATTGATTATTATTATATATATTATTTCCGCAAATACATGTCTAATTTAGGAAGAAAAATGAAGTAAATGGTTCGCCTGGAAAGGGATAGTTGTCCAGGTGCCATCACGTTCTAAAGAAAGACTTGAGAAAAGTGGGGCGTGACATCAATATAGTAGCTATTGTTACCATTGCTAGCCACCATTGAAGTAACATCCAAATAAGAGCAATCGCAATTAATAATGCAATAACTTGCATGAAAAAGATACTTTAGCATCAAGAACAAACACAAAGGTGTTATCATTTGTCAGGTGCATCGAATGATTGTTAATACCAATTTCATCACACCACCCAGGTTCTTTGATTGCAACAAAATTAATTGACTGATTCTTTACGAGGTTCACTGGCAAGTGATGCAGAGCATAATAGGGAGACATCTCGTGGACCGTACAACAACCTACATTTGTCCCTTTAGAATATATCCAAATAAATTCATCAATTTGTAATATAATATTTGAATAAGCTGCACCTTTTGTAGCTTGCCATTTAGAAGTCTTATCTTCTACAACCTCCAGTGCAATATCTAGAGGTGGTAATGAACCTATATGACTATAATAATCACCACTTATCACCTTATTTTCTCCTTTGCCCAACCAATATCCTAAATTTAAAAGATAAAACATTAACTTGCTCATACGTGGAAGATTAGAAATGTTGTAATTGTATATTGCAAGAATAATCAAGTAAAAAAATGTCGAGACAAGCCATATATCGACCTCATCCAGCATCATTGTACGCAATTTTACATTACGAGCACAACTAGCACTTCTATTCCAGCTAACACCAGGATCTTCAAGGACTACAACATCATAAGAAGGTAACTACTGCTTTGTCAGGGAACACCAAGATCAATTCAACCCAGCATATAATATTTCTCATGGGCATTTCAAGAGCAACTAGAACATATAACGCTTTAGCCGACCCTCCCACAACTAAATGGTTTGTGATGATTTCCCCACGCAATGACTGAAAGTTTTCCATCACCACCCGCAGACAAGTAGGTGGCATTGTTCTCTTTAGAAAAATTCAAGTATTTATGCCAAAGTTATGATGAAGCCATTTGTTGTATTGATCAATACCCTGAATGGGCTTTATGTTCCTCAACTCTTCAAAATGGTCTGTCACTCTTCGAGCTATAGTTTTAGGAAAATCAGAAAATAAAACTCCAATTGAAAGCTGGCCACTAACTCGAGTGTAACACTTGGGGTCTTGTAGATGACGAAAGAAAAATTCCAGTTCATTTTGCACCTCGCAACACCCCTCACCTTATGTTGCTCTCCACAAGAGGTATTAAAGTAGCTAATGGACACAAAAGATCCAAGAATAGTAATACTATTAGAGATTCAGCAGTAGACTGAATGCCAAGAGCATAGGAACCATCAATGAGGCTACTGGTGAATAAAGATTGATGCAATTCCAAATACGATGACAGGTTTGGGCAAAATACTTTAAAAGACGAATGTGCAATTTTTTTTGAAAATGACGGTCCAACAGAAATAAGACTTCGCAATTTCACATTTGTGACTTGCGCTAATACTCCCTTTGACTAAACTTAGGATTCTAAGAAAATGTATAGTATTTTCGTTAAACCATTCACGTATAGGGGCGGCAAAATGGATAAAAAATACGGATATCCGTCCGACCCAACCCATTTAAAATTGGTTGGATATCTAATTCATTTAAAATGGGTCTAATATGGGTCAACCCATATTATCCACTTAAAATATGAATAACTTAATAGATAAAATGATAAAAACCACAAATTTAGTAAAACAAGTCCCACGAAGTGGCACTTCACCAACCACCCTACCCCCACCCAACTCATCCAACCACCCACCCACCCCATCCCTCCAAAAAGAGTTCTTTTAAAGTTTTTAATATTTTTTTGTTTTCTACACCACTCACGCCCGACCACACTCCACCACCCTCCAAAAAAATGATCTCTTTTTTAAAAATAGTTTAAAATTTTTTTATTTGATTTTTACACCTCCCTTCCCCCACCCCGACCCTGACACCCCACCATCCTTCCAAAAAATCTAATTTTTCTTTAAAAAAATTATTTTGTTTTTCTACACCATCCACCCACCCCTCAAACCGCACCCCCACCCCCCGCATCCCTACCCCTCCCGAATTTTTTTGCTTCATATATTGTATTTTACTTTTATAAAAATTTATAAAGAATGAGAAATTTTGCGTGGTTAAATTTGGTGTGGGATAGGTGGTGGGTTGTGGTTGGGGGGGGGGGGGGGAAGGAGGCGGGTGAGGGTAAGAAATAATTTTTATTTTTTATAAAAATAAAATAAAATATATGAAGTATAAAATTTGGGAGAGGGGTTGAGTGAGGCGGTAATGTGGGGGTGGGATTTGGGTGGGTGCAATGGGGTGGTAATGGTGGGGCTTGGGTGGATATTTTTTGAAAAATATTCTAGGAGATCGTGTCATTGGGGAACTTAAAATTCTATTCTTCCGCAAATGTTGAGGTGCAACTATGTACTGGGGATTAGATTTGTGGACAAGAAGGTAAATTAATTTACTACATATTAGATATATGAAGTCAACATCTTTAAAGTAACTTTAGATAATATGAATAAATATAGATATTCATATTATCCGCCGGGTTAGCCCATTTTTTATCCATGTTAAATATGGGGGTCGGGTAATTGATTCGTTTTTTATTCATCCATTTTTTACCCGCCCCTATTCGACCGGACCCATCCATTTGCCACCCCTGTTCACGTACGTCATTCAGAATCTCCATGAACATTATACTCAATTTGGAAACGAAGTACTACTTCACTTTTCTGACCCCTATCACCACCTTAGATGAATTAAAGCCTAATGGAAAAGGATCAATTACGACATCACTGTAAATATAGTTCAAGGGAAAAGGCAGTACCACTTGATTGAATCTGAAATAGCCTTCAATGTCAAACTTTCTTTTTTCATTAGCAGTCAAATTCTTCATCAAATCTCCTATGAATTTGTACTGCACTACAAAGAAGGAACGAGGTACTTGGCGATGTAGAGATGAAGTCCTTCAGTAACAGAGGCTATGGGAGGCTGATAAACCTTCTCCGCTACATTCAAAATCTTAGAGTTGCTTCGTTGGTCTCTTTGTTCATCGAACACATGATCCTCTTTTATCGAGGGGATGTCTTCTACTAAATCAAATAGGATTCAAACACGAAAAGAAGGGTACTCTTTGTTCGTACAAATGAGGTGAATGCAAAGTGAGTCGTGCTCGGGCGAGCACCAATACTATGAAACTGGTTTAAGATTAGGGTACACTATGATCAATTTATAAATACGTCCCTGCTCCGGTCAGAAATGTTAGGCTCCACCTTCTCTTGTTACATCACTTTTAATTTATTCATCCTTTATTTTTTGAGATTTGAAACTTGTCTTCCATCATACTTGCGAGAGCTTCATGCTATTATTTTTTGAAGTAGTATAATGCAGAGAACAGTTCGAAAAGCAAAGGTAGGTCCTTGGTTTAACTGCAATGATGTTTGAACTTTGAACTGAACACAACAAGGAGAGCACTCTTCTCCTCTAAACAAAGAGGAAGACGACTGAACATTCCATACACTAAGTTGTGGACAAAAGCAACTTTAAAAATAGATGGAAGTTTGGGGGAGGACTAAAAGTGCACCAATATTGCAAATATGGGGACTATTAGCATCCAATATGAAAACACAATGATGACTTTAAGTCTCAGCTCAAAGGTAAGGGACTATGCTTGAGCCTTTTCAAACAAGACTAGGGGTATCAAGTCACTGGTAAATACAACAACATACCTAGTGAAATCCCACAATGTGGTGTCTGAGGAGGGTAGAGTGTAATCTCTACCTAGATTAACTGATAAAATATCTTAATTTTGGGGTAAGAATCTCAACTCTTTTGAGCAAAATTAGTAAATATACAAAATTCGTTCACATGGAAAATTGTATAGAATGTTTTCTGTGGAATTGATGTCAAATATGCTATGATTCTTTTATAATCAAATATCAATATCCTATGAAGTTCCACAATGCAGTTTTTATAACCGGCATGTTTTGGCAAAATAATCACATCCTTCGTAGACTTCCAAACCTGACTGGCTAAGATCTTCCTCTTTAAAGCAAGCACAGCGTTTGCTCATTTTTCCTGTCAACGCTATTTCTGTAGGTCGTTGAACTAATCTTGGATATCCATCGTCACACCAAACCTGAGAAAAGAAGTGTAACTACTTAATTCATCAAGAGCGGAGTCGTGAAATGACATTATCTGCAGTATCTCTGCCATTCCAGCAATACTTGAGAAGTTGCATTTTTGTACAGAAATACACAATGACATAGGCTTTAGGAATCAAGAACCTGCCCATCTAATTGTGTGGCCATTTATCTAGAATGGCATACAAACTACTTGAAAATTTCTTTGCACACCAGAGACAGATGAACTAATGAGTCAGAAATCCATTTTGCTGTGCTTGAAATAACTTTTGAAGAAGACCAACAAACATGTTTAATGACGATCATATCACAACAATCACAGATTCTTTGGAAAAGCACATCAAGAAGCTGTGTCCCTCCTACTTTTTAAGTTTGAATAAAATATATCATGGACCACGTAACTTTTTACGTTTAGTTTCTCTGCCATTTATCAGACAGTGTCGTCAACAGTCTTTTCTCTAGATACAGCCATAACTTGATCTTTTTATTTTCTTTTTAAAAATCTTTTGTTTCCTTTTACCCTTGGTTTGGAAATTGGAGATGAACACAAAGGAAAGTTGACAGTTTCCCTTCCCTTGTTTGGTTTGTTAGGAAAGAATGGGAAGAACCAAGATGACACGCAGATGAAAACATCTCCTATCACATCAAATTTTGTCTTCCAAGGAGAAAACTTAGGTGAAAACAGAGAAATAAAGATGTCATCAGAAGAAAAAAAAATTATGATGGCCTCAACCAAAAAATTCACTCTCATTTGGGCTTCAAGCAAGAGATGATGTATTTTCTTCTGAAATTCCCTGTTCTGAACCTAAAGCAAAAATGGTAGGGAAACTATTATCTCTTGTCTTCCTTCCATTCTTTCCCTATCTTAGTACCTAGTTCGTAATAGGAAAATCTTTGAGGTACAGAGTTTGGAACATTGAAGAAAGAATTTTACCTTTGAACCCTCTTCTTGACTCCACCTTGAATTACAGCTAGGTAGTTTAGCCTCTTCATTCTTCTGTTTTTCCATCAGCTGAGCACCTCTGGCTGCCTTTGCTTCAACCCCTTTTAGGTACTTTGTGGGATTACCTTCACTGTCATAATAACGTCCCACAAGCTTACCGACAAATCTGCGAGAAAGGAAGAGAGTTAGAGATCCATTCAATTCTTCAATCTTAAACTTCCTACCTATGTTAGTCACAATAGGGGAAACAAACATAAGGATGACTTCTTAAACCAAATTTTTTGTTATTGCTTTTCTTTTGAGACTTCCAAACAAATGAAATACGTACCAGGCAGGATTTTAGTTATTTCATTTTGTTGATAACTCTGTGCCAGTATATAACTGATAGCATTCTAGATACTAGTCCATGGTTATAACAATATTATTTGCTTCACCAGAAAAAAAATGTCTCAGGTAAAGGTCATCTTTAGCTTAATCTTCCTTGTTCTTCACGTTGATTTTCATTTCGGGCTACTTACCCTTCAGACACACTTTACACACAATATACTGAAGAAACCAGTTCCTCAGACACATCTCACATGAATGTCTTACAATCTAAGCAGTCGTTTTTTGATAAGGTAAAAGTTAAACTAAGCAGTCGTAAATCGCCAGGTCCATCGGTTAGAGTTTAGTATTTTGATTGTTGGAAGCTAATTTTATGAACTTTAGGGCCCTAGAAATGAATTTTATCTTGCAATCATGCCTCCTCCACGTAACTTCTTTTTAGCTCCAGTTGGAGTAGCTGAGACATATAATTTCATTATATCTTTTTCAGAAAAGACATTCCATTAGGTATTGACAGATGGTGTTAGGACCTAGGAAAGACCACTTCGTCAATTAGGAATCTGTTAAAATCTAAAAGGCAAGGGAGTTTAAAATTTTCCAATCTTGTGGCAAAATAAAATGTCTTTAGTAGGAAGGAACAAAAAGAGATATCTTCAGTGAGAATATAAGGCTGCAGCCATATTCTCTGCCAACTGCAAAGGTCATAAGTGGCAATCACAGGAGATAATTCAGTGAGAATATAAGGCTGCAGCCATATTCTCTGCCAACTGCAAAGGTCATAAGTGGCAATCACAGGAGATAATACCATTAAGGGTCCCTGTTAAGTCATGCAAGGTATATTAGTTAAGTTATTAATTAATTAACCAAAATAAAATGAACTCTTCATATGAACTTTTGGCAAATAAATGACTAGGTTAGAATGGTTCTTCTACTATATTCTGGCAAGTTACCTGGATAAGATTAGGTACCCCTTTTGATCTCAAAAAGGTCACCAGGAAAAGATCTGTATTTTTTCTTTAGTTATCACATATGCAGGTTACCATTCATAATGTAGTGTTTCCGAAGGATAAATGAATAGTCAGTAGTAAACAGCATGGTGTATTTCAATTGCATCTTGCTACCCATCTCTGCAACATTTTCTATATTGGATGCTTGCACAAACCATAATGTAACAGCTTCTGTTTACTTCTCAAACAATTAATGCAGCAACCTGTGTTATTCGGATCATGAGTTCTCAGCCTATTGAATTTTGATTCTTCCACAAATAATCTAGAGAGATATAAAGAAAAGGGCAGCTTGGTGCACAAAGCATCACGCGTTAGCAGGGTCCATGGAAGGGCCGCACCCCAAGGGGTGTGATGTATACAGCCTACCCTATGGATGCTTCCACGGCTCGAACCCGTATAGGTCATATGGAGGAGTTGAATAAAAGACTATGAGATAGAAGAGTTGAATTGTTTCACAATCTATCAGATTCTTTTTTTTTTTTTTTTTGCAAACACTAACATGAGGATATGAGAACTAGGTGACTTCCAGCTTTTATCATGAATTTTTCTTCTCTTAGACCAATGTTATCATCACATTCTTTTCCATTTGCATTTCAATATTTGGAAAGCAAAAGCTCCACCTAATGTTGAGGTTTTCAAACGGTCTTGGATCCCAAATAGACTGAAGACAAGACATGTTATAACAACAGAGAAGAAAACAGACATCTTTCAAATATTTCTTAAAGAGTATGAACAAAGTGGTGATAGCTATAATCATTTTTGATATGCTACATTGCTAAACTAGAGCACGTGGCTAGGAAAAATTGCAAGAGCATGGCAACCATGTGGATATGCAACAATAAAGTAACAGTTCCTTTGAGGTGCTCGTTGTTGACGTGGTATTTCTTTCGTGCTTTTAGAGCTCATTACTTCTAATTTTTTGTGTTGCAAACTTGCAATGCATTGACTTCTTGCTCTCCCTCCTAGCTTTTGGTGTATCTGGTTAGCTTTCCAACATCTTTAAATTGGATTTTTGCTAAGAAACGTCCTTAATCAACTGTTACCTTCTAGTTCCACTCTCCTTTTTTTTTTTTAACTGAGAAGTGCCCGAGGGCCAGTCGAGCAAAGTTTGAAACTTTGTGGATAATGGGCCTGCCCTTCAACCCTTCTCCACTTAAATACTAGGCTTTTCTCTGCTGCAGCATTTGAACCCATGACGTGCACCTACATGTACTATGCCATTACCAACCAAAACCCTTGGAGCTTTCTAATTCTACTCTTCTATGGTTTTGTCCGCCTTCCTAACAGAGACATACGCACAAACATACAACCACCTGCCTAGTCATGTCTATATAATTCTCCATTAGGAATAATCTACTCCTTGACGTTTTGCAGAAATATCTTTGGAAATAAATAATAAATTTAAGTTTTGAATACGAAAGTGAAGGCATTGCTGATAACTTTTCTCCCAAGAAAAATCAACTGTTCACATTTCACACTACCCATTCAAGATTAATAAGTTCAGAAGATGAATTACTCACGTGTATGTTCTGAAGTAGAAATCTCTCCAGTCAACAATACTTTTAACCTATAAAAGTGAGATATAGAGAACAAGTTATTAACCGTCAAGAAAAAAATACTAGGTACAACACCTGTAAAAGATATTTCTACAGACTGATATGAATACAACATCATCCCCTTTAAGATAATATGTAGCGCCACGGGCAGAGATGGTCGGTATGGGAGAAAATACACATAAGCAAAGACAGAAACTCTGAGCATATGAACCTTGCAAAAACCAGAAGGCATTTTGTAAATTACTAGTATCATAAATTTTATTGCAGACGGAAAACCATATGCCATAAAGCATCTTAGATGTTTAGAGATCTAGTCATCAAAAAGATTGCACCAGATATAGTAGGAGGACTGAGACTGACCAAGGACATAACATGTCCAAAACAAGAAGCAGTCTCTGAATGACAACAAAACATCATATTACCTCGGCGCTGGATAAATCACGCAGTGAGTCAGTAAGTCCATCTCCTGTATTAACACAGCGTAAAACAACTTAATTTATTCGAAAAACAATTTAATTTAGGAGCCACAAATCATCAAGACAAAACCAAAACAGAAGAATCATATTTCATTTATACCACGGAAATAGAGAGGCAAGCAAGAAATTTAAATTTCGCAAGTGCTGCATTTAGTCATTGTTTAGGTCTTATTACACAGCACAGCCGCTATGTTGCTCGGACCCTTCAAAAATGCCCAGATGCATGTTGGATCCTTCAAAAGTAATGCATTTTTGGAGGATCTGACATGGATGCGACAATATTTTTGAAGAGTCCGAGAAACATAGAATTACAGGTTTCAAGCTATCTAGAAGCAAGAATAAGGAATTCTCTATAAGTGCGTCAAATTTTGTAGCAGGTCATTATTTTTGTCCAGAGAGGAAATCAGTCAATAACAGCTGGCATTGTTGAAGAAGGCAGCGATTATTGCTTAAAAGGCTTCAAACATCACAATGCTGTTTCCACCTTACAGATGCAACTGGTGCTTAACCACTACAGAAGCATAACAGAACTCTACTGATAAATCACTGCAAACAAGTGACAGGAGCCACCATGAACAATATTTTTGAAAAAAAAAAGTGATTTGACATAATAGGAATGCCACTTTCTTGGCAACTGATGGTGGATGCATTAGCTCTAAGAGAACCCCTCAACGTCTCACCACAACCTTGCTAGGTATGACTCTCCAGAAGCAGAACTGCCTTAAAAATGGAGCAAATCTCCAAGTAAAGATATGCATATCAACAGATCTTCCAATGAAGCCAGTTTGCTTCGTCTAGCAGTTCGCTGGCATAGCAAAGCAGCCTTTTTTGCAAAAGCTGGACTTAATCTGATGCTGCTGTTAATATCTTCCATCTCTTAGAAAGGAAGGTTGATCTATTAAGTTGGTTTTGCATCTGTCATGAACTCTTATTCACACTATTTGCAATCATATCGTGCTATGCAGTAGACAAAGTTATAACGATCTCAATGCACTATATCATAGATCAACCATACCCCCGAAATATCAAAACATAAACAAAAGATTCTAACCTGTAAAGTTTCCTGACACGAATGCACGCGAAGCATCTCTGAAATTTGAAAATTGTAGAAACAATATATGTTAGTTGGAAAAGGCTAAACAATTGAAAATACTCCTATGAGATTGCCTTATATGACACAGAGTTGGGAAAAGTCCAAAACTGATTTTCCTTTATCAAAAAAATTAAGTTCCCAAATATATTAAACCAATCTTATGACATAAAAGTGATAGAATCAAATCACATTAAACCTTCAACAGAGATTACAAATTATGAACCATAAATACAACAACTCCAAAAGCATTGGAAGAGGATCAAACCTTCCAGCAAAATGATTGTAGCCACCCCCTACTCCATAGTGACTCTTTCCTTTGCTCACATCAAATACTGACCTGTTAATAGCACCAACCAAAAGCAATAACATCACTGAAATGTTCATAAAAATGCAATCTTGAAATAACACGAGAGTATAATATAGCACATATAACACATACCCAATAATACCAAGAAAGATGGGCAATCTTGGATCAGACCCATTGTAAGGTGCAAGTTCTTCAACAGTGAAAAGTCTCAGAGAATTCTATCCCACAGCAAAAAATAAAAAATTGATCTTGAGATTCAGATACAAGAATATAACAAAGAGTAGTGATATATTGAAGATATGGAGTTAAATAGACACACTTGTGGAGTAGAATAATGTGATTTGAGAGGGAAAATCTTGAAAAGGAGTAAAGAGAGCAGTGCCACTATAAGAGGAACCCCTAAAAATGGAGACCAACGCATTTTTTTCACCCAAAATTTCCAACTTTCCTGTTAGCGGCTACTCAGAGAATTGTATATTTTTCTGCTCCTTCGTCACCCTTTCTTGAAATTACACCATTAAAAACATTTTTTTAATAAAAAGAACTGACAATTAACATTTTGACTTTTCAGTCAACTTTGGAGAATTGAAAATTTTGACTTTCATAACTGGTTGAGTTGAACTTTGAAACAGAATGAGGACGTGCGCACTGAAGGAGTTAACAATAAAGCTCATAGGGTTGTACTAGGAGCATCCTAAGCTGTTCCTCGTTGCTAGAAGCTGGGTTTACGCTTTGATCCCCTAAGTTTTGTTTATTTAATCTGAACACTTAAAAGGCTTGTTCAGTAGCTGGCTAGGAGCTAATTTTTTCATGTATTAAATCCTGCATAAAGTAGTAACATATTTGATACCATTCTTTTGTTGTGTATAAAATTCAACACATCTAATATAATGTTTGGTTTATAATTAAAAAACTCGCATTATTAATATATATGTAAGTTATGATGAAATCTATATATTATTTTATGCTTGATAAAATAATACATAAAATAACACATAATTTCTCTCATAACTAATTCTTATATTGCTAATACCTGCATAATTCTAACCAGTTATCAAACTGAGTCCGAAACTTAAATGACCAAAAAGTAAGGAGGTGAACAAAAATATCAAAAAAAAAAATTGGGGGAAAATTCAAATTGAACGGGAAAACATGCGTTCTAAAAAATGGCCACGCCAAACCGCCTTACGTCATTTGACCGGCTAGATCTTGAAAAAATACGCAAAATAAAAAAAATCATATAAAACAGACATCTTAGCATAAAGTTATGACTATTTAAAGTTTCACCAATTTACAACTAGTTTCTCTCCCTATGCTCCTTATTTTTTATTTACGTTTTATCTAATTGAATTAGATCTATAAATCTACTTATGTCAAAGCTTTCATTATATATCAATTAATTTTCATCCCACATTATTTAAATCACAGCTTCATAAATTAATTTACTTCAATCTGACATGTCAAAAACAAATGTATCATTAAACATCACATCAATTTATCAATAAAGAATTATATAATTAATATTACAGGATAATGAATAATTTACACATTATTTGTACAGATACAACACCTATATGAATCCCAACATTCACCTGGGGCCATCGATAGACCAGTACTTAGTCTACAAGATAATCATAGGTCCGAGCTACAGTTTAAGTTAATATTATATTTTTTGCATATTATTTACTTAATGACAATTAATTATGTTTATTACTAACTCGTGTGACATCCTAAATTAATTAGGAATTTTTTTGACGTATTCGAAATAAAACTATGCCTTGACTAAAAAATAACACGCTTAAATCAAAACCTTAAAAAATAAAACACTTAAACCTAATGTTAACAAGTTTCCAAACAAAACTTACTTTGGGCACTTTACAACCCCTAAATCGACGATCTGAATGCTTAGGTATCCTTGATGTATTGAACCTACGTCATTGTTCACAGAAAAAATATCAAGTTATATATAGAATATTGACGTTTTGGAGTCTTGACACATGACTAATCTTTGGTCAAAGTATGAAAAAAAAACATGACTAAGTGTTGGAAAATAAAAAAGTTAACCAAAAAAAAAAATACTGCCCCTATTGCGCAATAAGACTTAACCGCACCGTTACGGTTAAATCCCAATCTTTTTTTGTGACAAAAGTATCTTTGCGTACTAATTTACTGTGCAATAGATACTTTTGTCACAAAAAAAATTGGGATATTTTTGTTCAACTCCTTACGTTTTAGGTCATTTAAGTTCCGAACTCCTATCAAACGACCCCTTATTCAGTGAAGCCCCTGTCCATTAGTTAGGGTCTATTATATTGTGCTTGTTGTAACCCTTAGCTTAGCATTAGTCGTAGCTTTCTTCTTAATTTAGCTTGTGTTCTTTGCTCAAAATCTAGTATGCAACATAAACCTAATACAAGTACTAAAATATTTCTCCTCTCTTTTGTATTTTTTCAGTGTGAATTCAAATGAGACAAAATATCTTAGAATGAATAATTTCCCATTTTCTAGCTGAGTAAAAAAAAAACAGAAGAAAAAATCATAAAAGCTTATCTGTATTTGGATGTGAGTTTTCATATTTTCTCTCTTATGTAGATATTTTTAAAATTAAAAATCGAACATTGAATTTCTAGCCAACCTTTATATTATAACCTAGATGACTTCTCTTTTTATTTTTTGGTAAACTTTGTATTTTTTTCTGATCTTCAAATTATTATATTTTGAGGAGAATAATCATATTGATTAATTTTGAACAAAAACATAACAAGAAGGGTTTTATGCACTAATGATGTAAAATATATTTATACAAATAGGTCATTTATAACCTTTTCGCACGGATTTGGCACTTGGATTTTAATTCAAAAAGCGCCTCAACAATTGATTCCGAACTCATTCTTTATAAGGTCCCTAACTCCATTCTCCCATTCCGATATGAGATCTGCCTAAGATGTAATAATGAACACCCCCTTCTTTAGAGGCCTGCCTACCGTCAGGGACTCACATACCCCCCACCCCCTCTCCTTTGAGACTCATCGTCTCGCTGAGGTTTGTCCCACCAGTGTACTGAGTGAGAGTCTCTCTCTGATAGCAGACAATATCTTAAAAATTGAACTATGACCGTTATATTTATAAGGTAATTACATATAAATTTATATCATAAGCATTAAGTGACAACTTGATAAAAATGATAATCAAACAGCTATATTAGGTTAAACTTGTTGGAAATTTGCCTTTGGTGGGGAGGTGCGTCCACCCATATTTAATGAATTAAACACTAGGGTTCCGCATGTTGAAGGCTCTGTCTCTTCTCATGTGCATAATCTACTAAGTGAATAGATGACCGTAGGGCCAAGAATCGTCAAATTTCGTTGAGAAATGAAAGAGATATTGGTCCACGAAGCAAGGTGTTTGAGGCATGGAAATATGGTGTGGGACAAATCTACCACATCGGTGCGAAAAGGAAGAATTGCTCTCTTTATAAATCTCTAAATTGACTAAGGGTTTGGGACCCCAAGGGGTATCCCATGTGTTTAAATGATGGATGACCTAGATGTGCTTGGGTTCAAGGCTAAGCCCACACGCGGGCCGCTGCCGCCGCCCGCCCCGTTCGGTCCGGTATCGGGTCTCGGGTCTTGGGTCGTGGGACTTTCTGATATTATCTGTTTGGACCCCCAAATTGCTTAATATTTACAGTTTGGTCCCTAGAGTTTTTGGAAAGTTGAATTTGGGAACGACGGAAGGCAAAAAGTTTCTGCCTACCGTTGGGGTTGAAGAAGATGAAGAAGCAGCTTTCTCCCCATCATACTAATTTAGACAAAAAGGAGCTAAGTTTGAATACTGTGAAAATAGATACTTTCTTAAATAGATGCATCATTTATAAGAAAAATGGCTTGTCTTCATAGTTAATTTGACATAATGTCATTATCTCATATTTTTTTCTTGTAATAAATAAATAAGTATAAATTTTAACATATAGGTCAGTATTCTAAAAGTCTCAAACATTTAGATGAAAAGAAATATTATAAGATTACATTAATTTAGACCCGGATACTAAAATTGTTGTATTAACTCAGCCTTCACATCGTCGGTCCCAAGTGTATACAAAAGAGGGTTGCCGAGGGTCAATCAAAAGACTGTCTATATTTTACCCTCTTCAGAAATTTATGAGTTTGTGTCTTTGTGGTTGATAATTGGGCTTACGGTTCAACCACAATAGGCCCAACCCAATAGAAAATCAAAGTCTTGCTTGGTCTCTAGATGGATCTTTGTCGTCGTCGTTGTTTTCTCTGGAGAAGTATCAGAGATCGGATTCCTTCTCTTCCACTCTCTCTCTCTCTCTCCTTTCTAGGTAATTTCTCTCTCTACTATTTACAACTCCTTCCATCATTCAATTTTTTCAGATTTTCCATTTTATTCCTCAGAGATGTCGTATTTTTCCATTAAACCATAACAAACTATACAATCTATCCAAACACTGTGTTCATTAATAGAGATACAATACACTACAACACCATATTTCCACGGGAAACAACAATCCAAACAGAGGGTTATAGAATCCATTTGGTAATTGAAACATAGTTTATTAATTGATTGTTTGATTGCAGTATCGTAAAATCGAGAAGAAAATAGAGAAAGATGGGGGTGAAGCAAGTTCTAAAAGCCCTGGATGCTTTTCCACGTGCCGAAGAGCATTTGTTACAGAAGACTAAATCTGGCGCCTTTGGTATTATTTTCTTTTACTCCATGTCTCGTCTTCATGTGGCTAACTAGGATAGATGATCATGACCCCTTTTATTCCTTTTATTTTTGCATCTAATGGGACAAAATAAAAGTGGTCTTAAGTTGTGTTTTGACATGAATACAACTTGGAAAAATGTTAGAATTTTTGTGAGTGATTTGGAGTGAAAAATGTGAAAACATGTATTTGGAGTTTTTCGAATTCCGGAAAATTGTAACAATTCTATGTCCAAACATGATTCCGGAAATAAGTGGAAATTATTAATGGCCAAATGGGTCCTTAATGTTTCAAACAAAGCAGTAATATGGTGGTCTCTATGTCCTTGTACCCCAATTTACCTTTGTGTGGTTGCTGTTCTGATTGAACGGCCCAAAAGTGTTCCATTTAGCTATTGAATGTTAAGCTTGGCATAATGCTCTTTCCCTTCTCTTAATTCAAAATGTAAATCAGACGTCAGGCTTGACAATTACTATACTATTCTCATTCTTTGAAGCATTCTCATAGCTAGGAAGTTGAGTTGTAATGCAACACTTTGTAGCCTCTTGGTTCACAATTTAGTGACGGGGTTCGAATCTGAATCCTAATTTGGATAACCATTCATAGGTTATTGCCTAATTAGGGTTTTTTGGGTAATGTTGATTGGAAGAACCATGTGTCCTGTTCGTGTGGAGACTACCTGGAAAATATGCTGGTTATTTATTCTCTTTATCTGGTAGAATACTGTTTTTGAATGAGATACTATACTTGATAATAGCCTGCATTTTATCCCATTGTATTTCTATCATTCACAGGAGAAAAACAGAAAATCCTGCATGTAGTGACAGTAACTGTTGCCTTTGAATTGAATATCCTAAACTGTATCTATATGTAGGCTGTGTCTTCTGAATTGTGTCTACATTTCTTTGAATATGTTGCTTCTGTATGTTTAAGGTGCTAGTTCATGTTTGTGCACAGATGTTTTCAGCTAATGGCCCTCTAGTTAGTTGATGGTAGTCTATGTTTAGCTGCCGTGACTTTTGGAGATGTATTTTTTCTTCATTAAAGTTATCGATGCTACGTCTGGTTGTTCCTTGGTTGTTTGATTCTATAGATTTTCCTGCCCTTTTGCACAATTGGTCCTCACGCCTAGTCAAATGCAAAGGGCCTGGTACTGAATTGCGACAGTTGCTAGTTACTTCAGTTACCGTTACTTTTGAATTGTCATTTAGAAGATATCGTGCTTACTGAATTCTGCATTTTTTCTTTAAGTTTGATTCTTTACTAACTTTACACCTTTGGTTTTTTCTCACTAGTTTCCATTGTGGGGCTGGTTATCATGTCGACATTATTTTTGCATGAACTGAGTTACTATCTTAATATAAATACAGTTCACCAGGTTTTCCTCTTCTCTTCAATTCAGTTTTCTCTTCATTGTTTATTTTATCCTCTCCCACTTGAGAGTAGCTTAAAGGTTTCTGCTCTGGATTATGCTTTGGCAGATGGCTGTTGACTTGAGACGTGGAGAGACTCTTCCCATACACATCAATATGACATTCCCCTCTTTACCTTGTGATGGTAAGATTTTTTTTTTGTTAAGGTAAGGATGGTAAGAAAAATAACCCCCCTTCTGGTCCATGTTTGCTTACTCTCTTTCAGATTTCATTTTTTATTTGTGAATACCTAGTATCTAAATGCTTCAGACATTGACCAATTTGTTCTACCATGGTAGTTTTAAGCGTGGATGCTATTGATATGTCGGGGAAGCATGAAGTAGACCTTGATACAAACATATGGAAGGTAATTGGTCTATTTGAATTGAGAAATTAGTGCTCCGCCCTACCTATCAAAAAAAGAGGTTCTCTACCCATTAAACTGAAAAGAAAGTGACCATGTTTCGCATGAGAAGATGTATAACACTGTATCTTGTAGTATATTAGTCGTGCTTTCACTTTTGTAGTGTCTTCACTGCATCTATTTGTACCTTTATTAGATTTAATCTGGTAACAATAACTTAGTTTTTTTTTTGCTCGTGTGTTTGTTTTAGGGGGGAGGGGTAAGATGCAGCAGTAGTGGGGTATAACAGAAAAACAGTTATTCTGTTTTCACGTAGTATTTCATGTTTATATTCTTCTGACAGACATGTTTGGCGTTTTTACATTGGCTAGTTGCTTTAATCACATATTAGCATCTGAAGAGAACTGAACTATTAAAAATATTTTGTGCGTTTATTGTTACAAGTTATACTTAAATAGTTGGCAATGCAATGGTTAATATTAAGGCCTAGTTGTTATTTTGATCAGTTTAAAGCCTAATTGTTCTTTTTATATTAGATGTTAGATTCACTATTTTTCTGGAACTTTTTTCTGGCTAGAGACTTGTATGTTTGTGCAGGGATAGCTGTCAGATTTCAAAAACCTCTAGTTTTATTGAATCACTAATGCATCAAAAAATAATTACTTAGTATTTAAATAAATGGACTTGAATAAAATGGAAGTAGGTGCAGAGGATTCATATTGCCCACCCAATTTAAGTTCATCAAAGAGTTGGTTTTGAGTGTGGTGATTGGAGCAAAGGAAGGAGTTAAGTTTGAAAACATGTGGGTGGATAATGATGATTTCATTGAACTTATGGTATGAAGGTGGAATTCAAACAAGGTGAGTGGTAATCCAGATACTCTTCTTGCCAGGAAGTTAGAGTTGTTTAAGAGTGATATTAAGAAATGGAAAAATAAGGTATATGGTAGGCTGGAAGAAAGGAAGAAAAACTCTTTGAGAAGGCTGGAAGAATTGGATCATTTTAATGGAGCCATAACTGATGAGAATGTAGTAAAAGTTGAGAAGGAAACAATCACCTGGGATTTAAAGATCTTAGACCAATTAGTCCATTGGGAAGTGTAGAAGATTATTTCTAAAACTTTGATAGAGAGGCTGAAGAAGGTGATCACAAAACTCATATCCAGTAATCAAAATGCATTCATAAAAGGGAGGCAGACTATCGATGCAACAATCGTAGCAAATGAATGCCTTGATCAATGCTTAAAAAAGGAAATCGGGTAATATATGCAAACTAGAGTTGGAAAAAGCATATGACCATGTGAATTGGTCAATTTTGTTATTAAACTAACGAGGCATATGAATTTTAGGATACATGGCTAAAATGGATGTATCGTCGCATAACCACTTTCAGATTTTCAGTATGAATCAATG
Organism: Anisodus tanguticus; assembly: GCA_034509755.1. Taxonomy (NCBI): domain Eukaryota; kingdom Viridiplantae; phylum Streptophyta; class Magnoliopsida; order Solanales; family Solanaceae; genus Anisodus; species Anisodus tanguticus. The sequence continues at coordinate 16,140,664 of CM067551.1, read as the reverse complement.
GGAAACCTGAAGGATGCTTTTTAAGTCCCATAGAGGGTTGAGACAAGGAGATCCTTTATCTCCTTATCTGCCTTTCCACCTCATTCCTTATAAAAAAAGCCTTGTAAAAATGTAGAGGTTAACTTGTGTTGACTTCACTAGAGATTTTGTTATTGCCTTTCACTTCATATGGAATTTTTGTTTTCTCTTGCAGTACCTACTTCCTATGCCTGTCCAAGCACATATATTCTCCTTTTTTATCTTTCCCTAGCTTTTCCGGAGTTATGAAAGAACTTTGCTAATGGTTAAGAGTTTTTGCAGCTTCGCTTGAACAGTGATGGCCATATTACTGGAACTGAGTATTTGTCAGACCTCGTGGAGAAGGAACATAAACATGGTAATGCCTTTTTGTTCTGCTCTTGACTCCGGGTATAAACTGTGTGACTTTTTTCTCCACATTAGTGAACTTGCATTATTTTTTGTTTTGGATAAAAAATATACTAGATGTTTAATAGCATGGTTCTAAATGACAACTTTGACCAGATGACCACAAAGACCATCACGATGATTCGGATGGCAAAACCCATCTGCAAGGGTTTGATCAAGATGCTGAAAATTTGATTAAGAAGGTTAAGCAAGCATTGGCTCACGGGGAGGGATGCAGAGTATGTGCCTCTTTCATTTTTAGCTTGTTATGTTATTTGTAATCCTACACCTATTACCAAGTTATACCACTTGGGATAGATAAGCATTAATAATTGTATTGCTTATTGCAGGTCTATGGTGTTTTAGATGTCCAACGTGTTGCTGGAAATTTCCATATATCTGTTCATGGGTTAAACATTTTTGTTGCTAAAATGGTTAGATCTCTTGGAATTTTATGTTCTTTTATTGTATGATATTGTGCAATGATACAACAACCTATAGGAAGATATTGACTACTCCATTTAGCTTACTTTTCGATTATTGTTAATTACATATGAACCAGTGATCTTTGAAGGTTTCTAGTTGGAAAATGCTAATATTAAATTTTGAGAATTGTTTAGTTTAATTTATATTCTGACAAAGTAGGGAAATTGACCTCTGATAGGTCTGAGAATCCAATATAGTTTAATCGAGTTATATCTTGGTAAATCAGCTAAAAATGAAATTGTCATTTCTCGCTGAAGGTTTACTATTTCTTCTGTACTTGTCCTGTTCGAACCTAGTGTTTAGATGTTAATTAATTTTCATTAAGAAAAGTGTTTCGGTATTACTTAAGTCCGATGATATAGTTACATATTGAGTTGCTGAATAGTTTGTACTGGCAAGCCATATACTTTTTATTTACAGGTAAAGCATTAAACCACATTTTTTAAGTTTGCTGCATAAATTTTGGTCCTTGTTTTGAAGTACATTACCTTCCTCCTAAAAGTGGAACTTAAAATAGACTGTTGGGAATTGATTGATTGGAAGTTCTCATAGAAATCAGATTTTGTTTTCCTGTTTCTTGCTTCCAGTTTTTGCTTACTCCTGTTTGTATCTGTTTTTAACAACTGCAGATTTTTGGAGGTTCTACTCATGTGAATGTGAGCCATATCATCCATGACTTATCATTTGGGCCCAAATATCCAGGTAGTCACAACCCGCTTGATGGAACAGAACGAATTCTGCGTGGGGCTAGTGGAACATTCAAATATTACATCAAGGTTTGAGTCGTAGCTCTCGTTTGAAATTATTGACATTGTATTTGATGTTTATTTGAAACTATAGTATTTGTACATAGCCATAGATATTTCTCGAACTGAGGAAATGAATGTGCAACTGCACACTTCAGTAATGGCTAATACAGGTCATAAGATGATGCATTCTCCATAGAGCAACATTATTAAATAGAAGGGTAGAGGGGCGAGCCCATTACTCTCTGGGATTTCTCGATTATCAAAAACAGTAAATAGAAAGACACTGATCCTAAATTGACCATTTTCATTTTTTGGTAATTATGGTCCCAGAATAACTTAATTAGCTTTAGCGCTGCCTATACAGCTACACTGAATGGGTGATGGTAGTTTGTGGAGACATTCACAGTGGTGCACGATCTCCATATCCACTTTGAACTGAAATTGAGGAGACTATTTTTCTGCATCAAGGTCTTCAACAACATATAAATGATTTATCTAAAAAAATGATTGTAACTACATATAGTTTCATCAGCTTCCTCCTCCCTGTCCTACTTCCGTTTTCAGTTGTCTCAAGATTGTATCCCAGTGTTTGAAAGGGGGGGGGGGGGGAGGCGAGGCGTAAGCACCGAGACACGGAGCGTATGTCTCGTGTATCTTCAATTTTAAAAGTAAATTTTTCATTAAAATTCTGCAAATAAATTCAAATAAATCACCAATAATATATTATATTTATTATTTGAGAAAGGTAACAACACAAAAAATGATAATAGCCTAGATAATCTTTATCATGACATCTTCATTCACTTCATCATCAATCTCCAGATTTTTGGTCCTTCCCACCCTCAACTAATATTTGCACTGATTTTATTTATATATTCAAAGGAAGAGAAGGGTAAAAAATGTAAGAGCAATGACAAAAAAATGGATAAAGTTGCTTCACGAACATAGTGCTATGAAATCGCTATCATATCAATTTCAGACAATCATCTAAAAAGCTATTTATGACAGTGTTATTTTGTATGAGAGTTTCTTTATTTATTTATATATTTTAGAAAAAATCACTACAAAATGAAAACATGATAACATAAAGTATAAATATAATTACACCAATAATAAAAATCATAATCTATAGCAAAAATACTTTTAAAACAATAAAAATCAAATTTAACGCCCGGGGCGCACACCTTTACGCACAGGGCTTACGCTTTTGCGCCGGGAGCTTACGCCCCAAATTCTAAGGCGTACACACTATGGATTTACGCCTTTCATTTGCGCCCCGGAGCGTTTTTGGTACGCCTTGGGACTTGCCCCGAAAATGCCTTTGAAAACACTGTTGTATCCACTTGAAATGGGAACTTTTTTATTATATTATTGTAATTCTTCTTAATTACTTTAATATCAGAAAAAAGTCAATATTGGGACCTTCACTCTAACAGTATTCAATTATTTTGAAAGTCAATTTTATCTTCACTTTTGGACCCACTTTGATTTAAATATGATAGATTTCCAACTTTTACCTTAGCAGTCGAGTCAAAACTAAAGGTGACACCTGTATTCAGACCCAGGAGCAATTATTAAAATCCGCAGTTCTATAGCAGGAGTAATTTCTTTTCCTGGTATCTGCTAGTATCCTCTGTCAAATTGTCCTTAAAGTAAAACAAGAAAGTGAGAGATTTCCGTTGATTTATGGTGACAATTTGGCTCTCTTTTGCCTTTCTGCATTTTGAAGTTCTGCTTTTTGTTGTGTAGATTGTTCCCACTGAATATAGGTATCTATCAAAAGAAGTTTTGCCAACTAATCAATTCTCTGTAACGGAATACTTTTCTCCCATCAATGAGTTTGAGCGGACATGGCCAGGTGCTTCTCAAAAGTCTTACGTACTCGACAAACTAATTCCTTCTATGAATTGCTGCACTTTTTTATTTTCTCTTGTTGTACTTTTTTGCTTATTGAGTGTCTTTCTCACTTAATGCAGCTGTATATTTCCTATATGATTTATCACCAATTACTGTGACCATCAGAGAAGAACGTCGCAATTTTCTGCACTTTATCACTCGGCTCTGTGCAGTACTGGGTGGTACTTTTGCCCTGACAGGTTTGCTTCTAATACTTAGCTGTAGGATTTATTTATGGTAAAATTCTTTGATAAACTAGAATTCCCTGCTATAATTCTGTTCTTCCTTTTGCACATATATTCTTGTCATTTGAAGGTTGAACTTGATGCTCTACATTTTGTTGTGCGTGAAGAATTTGTAAAAGCATTTGCCCCGATATGTGGAAAATGCTTAGATATATTTTGGTGCTAGTAAATATGATTCTTATTATTTTTAAGGAATCAACCAATTCCTGGGAAATTCTCCAGTGTTCTATAATCTTTTTTCCATGTTCTCAGTTGAGGGTTCTTCCATTCAAACAATATCTCCATTCTCATTATTTTCTGAAGTAGCATAGATCTGGCATTTGCCAATGATTTGGAGTTTATATTGTCTGTTGAGTTAGATACTGATTTTTGTAATTTCAGTCATATGTTTGGGAGTGGCTTAATAGTGGGAACTACATTATATATACTAAAAGTGAGAAGGCTGTTGTAGATTTTAGTGTGAACAACATGTTTTTCCTTTATTCTTTGACTTGCTCTTAAGATCTTGTTTTGTCTGGAAATTGGAATTGAACTGTTTCCAGCAGTTAAGAAACTGGCACTTGAATTTAGTTGGAAATCTTTAATCTAATCACACATTCTTGAAACACTTGAAGAAACTGGACCTTGAATTTAGTTGGAATCTTTAATCCAATCACAAATTCTCACTTACTTACCTTATCTTTTGTGTGTAATAGGCATGCTAGATAGATGGATGTACAGGTTCCTTGAAGCAGTTATGAAGAAAAGTAGCAGAACTCTTGTGCGGTAATTTAAGGATACCTAGTGAGATGTTGCATTACAGAGAAATATTCAGACGAGGGATTTCGTAATCCCAGAGCACTATACGTGGGAATTTTAGCGGTGAACAAGGGAGATCGATAAATGAGGCTTGTGTATATTATGTTCCTGTGTATTTACTTTTATTATTTTTTATCCTTTAATTTTGATAGCACTTTACACAAATATACCCTGCTGTACCCAAGCCATTCTAGGAGTCTGAGAAGATTTACTTACTGGTCATTGTAACATATTCTAGTTTGTAGTTCAATGAAAATGAACATCTCCGGGTTTTCTTGCTCAATTTTAGTGGAAAAATTTGCTGGATCTGAGAGAGATGGACTTCTATGTGATGCTTCTTTCTTTACTATGGATGTCTTGTTTAATGCACTACTAAGAAATACAGTAGTAGTAGATAGTCTTGGTAGATCTAGTAAATTGGAGTCAAACCTATTTGTCTTTTGCACCTGTTTTGCAAGATAATATAACCTAGCCGCTTCAGACTCTGCTCTACTCAATCTTGTACTTCATTTTCCAAAGTATACTATTAGAGAACTAATTCATGAGCTTATTTGCGTATACATTGAAGTGATAACGATTATGATCATCTCCTCACAATGTGTGGGCAATCAATCGTTACCAGTTGCGGATCAATAATAAAAGCATTTGTACATAGAAGCCTGGTTAAAGTGCCTAACACAGCTAAGTTAAGAGGTAATTGAGCATAGCATAACGGTGTTGTATAACGGTCCATGTAGTATTATTAATTGCATAACAATTCATGTTTTTTATGTACCTGCATAACTAAGTACGTGGACTAAAGAATCCTTGAAGTCTGAAGATATTGCTTCCCTCATGTGTTATTTGACTTGTTTCTCTAAGTTTTGGTTCTTAATGTAGATTTTTCATTCCTGGTAAGAGGAAGAATCTGATCGGGCAGAGGCCTTTTCTTCCTGTCCTCTTATTCCAAAGTGAGCGAATTGCATGTAGAGATTTGTAGAGGCTTATTGTTTAATTAGTTAAAATGTACCACTCACAATTGTGATATTGTAATTCATAGTTGTGATTTTGTAAGTTCGAGCCCTACTAAGTCTACCACCCTTTTCACATGATACAAGACAGTCAAAGGAATGCCTCATCCTACAGATCTCAATTTACCGACTGCATCTGGAATCATCATTTGGCTGATTCTCACGAGGAAGAAACAATCAAATGGAGACAAGAACTAACTATGGCTCTTGGCCCAGTTGACGTCTAGGCTAGAGGAAGGTTTGGACGACCACTGGCTACTGGGGAACCCCAGGATTGCAAAATTGCAGTTATTCTGAGATTATATCAAATATATTCTGAACCATATAAAAGTGAAAACGTGGAACTTAGTTTATCAGATGTTTAATAATTTCACTTGAAGATTGTTCTCTGATTTACTAGTCAAAACAACCCTTTAATCAAAGCATAAACCCTTTTGTATTTCATCAAGTAGCAAAAGTTATTCAAAGTTCCATGCTTCCAAATACTTTTGATAAAATGCTCTACAAACTAAATATGCTATTACATTTCTGCATTTTCCCCCACCTTAATGGTACATATTCTATGTGGAAACAGCCTCTTGCAGAAATGTGAGGTAAGGATGCGTACAATAGACCCTTGTGGTCCAGTCCTTCCATGGACCCCGCGCATTAGTGCACCGGGCTGCCCTTATTCTATGTGGCCTATTCCTTGTGCAGCTTAGTACCAAGTGAATTTTCACGGTACTACTAAAAGTAGCACAAAATGAGGAATTCCTCATATTACAAAAATACGACCAGCATCAAATAAGGATTGGACTTCGAGCTATTTACCCAATGATCAGAGAAATATTAGAACTCTGAGTTAAGCACTCTGGATCCTGATCTCTGGCAGCCCCTGATTTTCTGATTGTCCAACTACAGGATGCAATGGTTGTTGCTGCTGATTATTATGGGGGTGGTAGCTATAATATCTTTCATCAGGCAGAACGTGTGGCTGCGCTGCACTGGTTGTCTGTGCATGGGATGATCGAAGGCGTCTGCTTGCTCTCCACCTCAAATATTCTACGAGGAGAGAATTGGTACTAATTGCAATACCGAACCCAGTGAAGGAGGAAAGCAGTACTGATAGTAGTGCATTGACATTAAGCTGCACATTAGCAATTATGTAAATCTTTATGTCTGTTATTTTTGCAGATGAAAAAACATTGGCCTGAACTCCCCCCCCCCCCAAACAACATGCATAAAGAGTAAAGGAAACTAGGAAATATAAGAAATTAAAGAATGAAAGATTCTTACCACTGCATAAAATATATGGGCGAACAGGATAACAATTGCAAACTGAAATGAAGCATAAGCCCATATGTAACTCTTGCTGACTGCAAATGGCCAAAGAATGTAATTATAATTCTTGACAAAAAAGACTCATCCTTCCAATGAAAACAAATATCATAAGGAGTGTGTAGAAAATGTGAAGGAGTGAGTTAACAACAAAAATCCGTCAAAAACAATCAAAATGATGTGAAGAATGTAAGGAATAAGCTAACAATAAAAAAGTGTTACCGAGCCGTTCAGTTACTTTGTCCACCAGGTCAATTTCACTATACTCATGGCTATTGATGAGGTACTTATTACAACATTATTAACAGTTTGTCCAAACAGGCTCTTGGCTAAGACAGAGGAATCAAGCAGTGAACAAATAAAGCCAAGCACGCTCTTGGATAGCAGCACAGAACTATTTTTCCAAACACGTTAACCATGTATACTAAAGATCAAAATTCCACCATAAGTGGCTGCTTCGCTGTCGTGTGTATATCCTATGATATACCGAGTTAACTTCAAGTTCAGAAATGGTGAAATCGAAAATACTTACTATTATTTTTTAAATTGCATTTGACAGTTCTTAGTTTGATATCTAAGAGACGAAATCCAAGATGAATTCACTGGATTAGCAACCTCCTCTATCTCTCTAGCCACAATCTATTTGGAGGTACTCAGTTAAGTTCAAAAGGAGAATTATTGTGTTGAATGTGCATTCTTATCCTACATTTCTATGAGCTAACCTCACCATTGACAGAAAGTTATCAGGAAGGAGAAAATTAGGCTGGAGTTATTTCACAAATGACATCTAATAAGAAGAAAAATAGAGAAAAGAATCATACCCATCGTAGAAGCTATCATAGCAGAAAGGAGACCTAAAACAACAGAGAAAGGTAAAGAGATAGCAAGAGCACGAGCGCCTAAGTCAGACACCTGTTATAATACAAGAAAGAAATTGATAAATACAAATATTCTACATCAGATAGAATGTGAATGCAAAATGAAATACGATCAGAGAAATGGTTGTGCCTTTGATAAGAGTGCTTTTATATTTATTGGACAGTTTTAAACATCACTACAAGCTTTGACATTTAAAGAGACTAAATCATTTTAAGGACATACAGAACAATGACATGTGTTGCAGTAACGATCTGCACTAATTTACCCCCACATATGATATAAAATACCAACTATACCATCTACCCTTTCAAGCAGTTCATGGCGTAACATTACAAACTCCACTAAAAAAATGAATAACACGAATTTAGAATATGAGTATCATGATGGTTAAGACAGGAACCAAGCAGTGAATGGAAAAGCCAAAATTGCATTTAGTAACCAAGTTTAAAGGAGTCATGCGCCTCGTGTCCTACTTCTTTGAAATGTGCAGTTTTGGCACCTAGTTATAGGGTTTGTGCAGAGGCGAATTCAGGATTTAAACTCTATCAATTCAACCTTTAAAGTTTTTAGCATTAAACCCTTTTTGTTTTACGAAGTTTAAACCCATTTTATTTTTAAAGTTATTGGTTCATATCTATTATTTGTTGTAATTCTGATGGACTTTTACACATAAATTTATGCTCTGCGTCAAAAGTTCTGGGTTTAGATCAGTCTCATACCACTATGCTGCATCCGCCCCTGGGTTTGTGCATTTGTTGCCATACTCTTTTAAAATGTGCACACAAAACCTTAACTTTCTAAAAATGTGTAAAAATGGGACTTCCTCTTTACGAAGCTAATTTTAGATGGAAAAATTCATGTATCTTGCACATGATTCTTTATCGGTCCGTTGAAGACTCAAAACCTATTTTAATTCATATAATATTTTTTGTAAGTAATAAAAACCATCAAAAAAAGGAGACCGTTGGACCATGGGTAAATTTGTCTCAGTGTGACCAATAAATCACGAGTTTGAGCCGTGGGAGCAACCATTGATGCATCAGGTTAAGCTACCTACATCACACATTCACACCCCCTTAGGATGCGGCCCTTTCCTAAGCCCTGCTTGAACGCGGGCCTTTAATAAAAGCCATCAATAGCTCCAAAGTCTTCTCCTTACCTCTATAATAGAGACAAATTTAAGCCATCTTAATATAGTGCTAACAATTATTTATTTCAATGATATTTATGATAAAATTTATTTTTTTCAATTCTATAAGTCCTCTAATATGCACACAAAAAGTAATGTATAAATGAAAATGGGCTTTGAACCCTCAAAAAGGCTGATGAACAGGTCGCACATGAATTTTTCTGTCAAAAATCAATGCCGTTAGGAGGAAGTCCTATTTTTGCTTTTTTAATTTTTAATTTGAGGTATTATGTGCCCATTTTAAAAAAAAAAGTAGGACAAAATTTGAACAAACCCTATAAACTAAGTACAAAATGAAACATTGCAAAAAGTAGGCCAAAAATGGACCACCTTATAAACCAGGAATCAAAAAAGGTAACTGGCCTAAACTAAATAGTAGGAATTTACTTATATTATCTCAGCACTTTAACTCGCATAGGAAGAGATATAACAATGATGAAACAAAAAGAAAGTACCAGAAGCTGCTCCAGAAAGCAAAAATATGCCAGCATGCTGACCATGACAAGGATGGGTACGTCTTGCCAGACTCTGTTGACAGCAAAAGAGAAACAATAACCAAATAAGTGTGACAAACCATTTTCCAAGTGACAGTCGCTAACATTTAGAATAACCTGGTTAAAAGTATAATTCCATAAATGAGAAACTATTGACACCAATGATCATGGTATAAATACCACCAGGGCACCAAACAAACACTGAACTGCAGGCCAAGTTTAGTTTGCTGATTTATATGTATAATCTTCAGAAATCAGAGGCCAAGCTTAGAAAGATGCCAGTTCACTCTTCATACAGTAGAAAAGAAAAGAAAAAATGGGATAAGAGGTCTAGAGTATCCCAAAACATAGTACTCTAAATTTTGCTTTAATATGTTAAATCAAACTTGAATTGATTAGATCTCCTTCCTCAATCTTTAATTTATTTTTACTACCAAACTCTTCCAGTGACCGCCTATCGATTTGAAAATTTCCCTCCTCAACCAGAGGCGGAACCTATAAGGTATACACTTGTGAACAGAACTAGTACTGTTTGTCAAGATCTAGAGGTTCATAAGTTCAGTAATTGAGAAGGTTTGAGGATTGATATTTCCTAGTGATTCGTGCTTTACAGTGCATCATGTAAAGAGTCAAAAGCTCCCAAATTTCGATTCTATTACTACTGTTGTATCTTTTACTTTGGTTATCTTTACTATTTATACTGTTAGTACTTTTCTTTCTTCACTATTTTCATCATAGCGTTTTACTCTTGCATTTCGTTCAAACCTGTTCTGAAAAACGATTTACTTGAGCCGAGGGTCTATCGGAAACAACATCTCTAGCCCACAAAGGTAGGGGTAAGGTCTGCATCCACCCCACCCTCCCCAGACCCCACTTGTGGGACTATACTGGGTATGTTGTTGTTGTCCACTAGTGACTGAATTGTAAAGGCATGTAAAATCTAAATGCATGAAGCTAAATTTCGTAATAGAAAGAATCTGCCTAGAATCGCAGTATTTGATCGTCTATATTTATCTGACATCTTATAAGTCTGAGGTTTACATAATATTCAAGTGAAAGTAAAGGAAGCTGCAAAACTTTATCAGCTGGACTTGCCTGTAGCGAGGAACTTCCCTCTGCTGTGTAACAGTTTGGGACCTTCTGGCAGCAGTTGGAGGATTTTGAATTTTCAATAATGTTACTGAAAGATTTCGCACTTCCTGCTTGCAAACATCACATATCTTGTTACCTTTAATACTAAACCACTTCAAGGTGCACTCTTTGTGAGCTAGTGCAAGGTCTCCTTTGCAGCTGCATTCCATTTTAAATGTTTCACTTTCTTCACCAAGTTCAACAAAACAAATTCTGCAAATAGCATCTTCCTCAGGAATATCTTCACCAGTATTATCTGTGGCTGTAGATAGCGAGGGAGAAAAACCATTATAGAGAGGACAGCATGGGTAATCCCTTTACACTTTTACTATTTACTTATAGTGAAGTATCAAATAGTCCTAATAGGTTCAAGGATTCTATCTATTACCAGGAGCCAAAGAAAGTGAACACGACCAAATAGAAATTAGCAATTGTTATAATTAAGCACATTCACCATTCAGCATTATTCGTCCTCTTAAATGTATACTTCCCATTATACGCAGCCAATTCTATCCCTTACTAATTTAAAGTTGTGATAGAACATCTATCAAAAGCTTACTGGGACAAAGACCTATTTTATTTGAAATTAAGATCTACAAATGATATTGCCTTGACTAGACATGGAGTCCAAAATGTTAATTTGACTTACGTACTAATCAGTGGCAGTGGAAAAACATCAAATCATAAAATATTTTAGTTAATTGAATTTGAATTCTTGAAAGTTGTATAGAATAATACTTCCTCTATATCAATTCATAGTCTGTTTAGAAAAGAATTCCACCTTTTTATAATTAGGAACGGCACTTTCTTATAGGAATGACATGATATACTTAAAGACCACAAGATTCACAGGGTAATCTTTGATATGGTATACACACCTTTGCTTTATGACCACAACATCCAAAAGTCTTTTACATTCTTCAATTTCGTGCCCAATCAAAACTAAGACATAAAATGAAACGAAGGGAGTAATACTTTTGGAATGGTGTCAAACACTTTGAAATGTACCAAAAGTAGAAAGCGTGTCAATATAAATTGGGATGTAAAAAAATGAGCAAAGAAAAATAGTTATAACCATAAAAGAATGTCTCAGTATAACTTGCCACAAGTGGCAACTAACTGACCCCTGGATATAATTCTCAATACACAGAGAGAGATACGTATATAGAGTCAACATCTTAGTAGTTGTTCAAGATTGCTTGTGTATACAAATTCTTTTGCAAACTTTGATAACCTTCAAGGATAAACTGCAGCTCAATACCTACTGAACACCAGAGAAAATAGACTCCAGACTTTTTCTTCTCAATAATAATATGGAAATAATTCATTACCTCATTCGGTAATAGATTCGAGATGTTGATAACAAAAAAACAGGTGCTGAGAATCAACTTACATACATGAATTGTTACATTAAGAAAGGTGCTTATTCAAAATCAAACAGGTATACAAAATGATCCAGATGTAAAACAGTTCGTGTTAAAGGCTTGTAGCAATATACTTTTTAGTTCAGAAAATGATCAAAACAGGTTTTTACACATGCACTATTAAATTCACTCGTGTAGCAGTAGCACTATCAGATTAGAGCAGCCAGTGACAAGTACAAAATTCACAAGTCAGGAGGCACAAAATTTGGCATACCTTTTTCTGTTTCTTGTTGTACGTCTGCTGAGGCATCAGAATCCGTGGTTGGGCGAACAACTTTGGAAATTACACGGATAAGACGGCCACTAGAATCTGCCCTCCTTAAGCTACTGCTTTTAACATGTATAGGCACTGAAAACGAACGCTTCATATGCTGTTGAGCTTCAGGTTTCTGTCAGTAAATAAAGCAATAGTACAACCAAAAAAAGTAAGAAAGAGTACACACTAAAGCAGTGCATCTAAATAAGTCAACATAACGACAAAAGACATACAATTAACTCTGAATGAGCATCCAAGTGATTGTCCTCTGAATGCTTTACCACAGTTCCCATTGGTGTCTCTGGTAAAGAGCGGATTGATTTTGTCGTCGAAGAGAACAAAACTTTATTGAGAGAAAATGACCTTGAAGTTGAAGGCTTATCTGAAAGTGGCGTGTCTGGGATAATGAGAACTGTCTTTTCGCCATCGAGAGTTACATTTTTTTCCCTAGTGCTTTTCTGTGGAATCAGATTCTTCATAGATGAGATGAACTTGGCGGAGTGGGGCCTTGGGGGTAACCCTGATCTGGCAGAGTTAGGACTTGGAACATCTATTCTTGTAAAACTGGACAATGCATTTTCCAAAGATCTTGTAGGTATTTGCAGAGAGGAGAGGTTTGGCCGTCTTGTTGACTGCTGCCTCACTAGAGTAGCTTCCTCTCTCTCTCCATTCTATTTCCATAAGACATAAATTTCAGAACACAAAAGGCGCGAAAAGACACAAAAGCAAGAATTAATCAGCATAGTTAACTTATATAGGAGCACAAACTGATCTGCTGCGAGAAATTTGAGAAGCATATCGAGGTTTTGGAATCGGGGACAGGAACGGGGGAGGCGTCTCACTTTTGGAGTTCGCTAGAGCTAGTGGCATGGTGATAGCCAATTTGAGGTTCCGGAAGGAGGAACACCTGGTGACTTTCCGTAGTTCGGTGGTGAAGACTCAGATAGACTTTTTGCTCCTTAGGAAGGTTGACAAAGATCTATGTAAAGATTGCAAGGTTATTCCGAAGGAGGATCTTACAACCTGACATAAGCTTTTGGTGATGGATTTGGAGATCAAGTTGGACAAGAAGAAGAGGGTTGTGGATGACAGGTTAAGAATCAAATGGGGGAGTTTGACCATGGCTAGTGCAAATGAGATGGGGGAGAGGTTGATGGCCAAGGGGGCCTGGGAGAGTCGTGGAGATGCGACCGGTATGTGGGACAGGACGGCCAGTTGCATTCGGGAGGTAGCTAGAGAATGTTAAGAGTCTCATATCGGATATGGAATGGGAACATGGACTCCTTATATGGACTTGGACAATCCTCACCCTACAAGCTAATTTTTGGGGTTGAGTTAGGCCCAAAATCCATTCTTGACATGGTATCAGAGCCAGACTCATTCTAATTATTTGTTCACCGATGTTGGGCCCCCAAATTATATTATTCACGCTCCAGTTAACAAGGCCTGGGCGTGAGGGAGAGTGTTAAGAGTCCCATATCGGATATGGAATGAGAACATAGACTACTTATATAGACTTGGACAATACTCACCCTACAAGCTAGCTTTTGGGGTTGAGTTAGGCCCAAGATCCATTCTTTACAGAGAAGTGCTAGGGGCCTCGCGGGGTAACCGTGGTAGGCATCGAAGGGATTGGTGGTGGAATGGTAAAGTTCAACAGAAGATGAACATGAAGAAATCGGCGTATGTGAAATTGGTATAAAGCAAGGACGAGGTGGAGAAGTGGACGAATAGGGAACTGTATAAGATGGCGAGGAAGGAGGCAAAGCTAGAGGTTATGGCAGCGAAAACGGCGGCTTTTGAACGTCTGTATGTGGAATTAAAGGAGAGGCGGGGATAAAAAGTTGTACAGACTAGCCAAGGCAGGGGAGAGAAAGGCCTGTGACTTGGATCACGTGGGATGCATCAAGGACTAGGACGGCAAAGTACTAGTGGAGTAAGCGCATATTAGGCGGAGGTAACAGTCTTACTTCCATAAACTCTTGAACGAAAAAAGAGATGGAGACATTGTGCTGGGAGATCTAGAGCATTCTGATAGGTACCGGGATTTTGGGTATTGTAGCTATTGTAGAAAAATTAAGGTTGAGGAAGTTAAGGGTGTTGTTCGCAAGATGCGCAGGGGACGAGCGACGCGGGCCTGATGAGATCCCAGTTGAATTTTGGAAGAAAGCACGGCAGGCGGGCGGTATGGAGTGGGTGGTCGATCGAGTTGTTTAACGTCATTTTTAAGACGACAAGAATGCCCGAAGAATGGAGGTGGAGTACAATGATTCCCTTGTACAAAAATAAAAGTGATATCCAGAGTTGCAACAACTATAGAGGTATCAAGCTGATGAGTCACACTATGAAAGTTTGGGAAAGGATTGTAGAGATGAGGGTGAGGAGAGACGTGTCTATTTCCGAGAACCAGTTTGGATTCATGCCGGGGCGTTCGACTATTGAAGTCATTCATCTTATTAGGAGGTTGGTGGAGCAGTATAGGGAGAGGAAGAAAGATTTACATATGATTTTCATCGACCTCGAGAAGGCATACGACAAAGTACCTAGGAAGGTTCTATTGAGATGTTTGGAGGTTAGAGGTGTACATGTGGTGTACACTAAGGCGATCAAGGATATGTATGCTGGAGCCAAGACTAAGGTACGGTCAGTAGGAGGAGACTCGGAGCACTTCCCAGTGACGATGGGGCTGCACCAGAGATCACCTCTTAGCCCATTCCAATTTGCCTTGGTGATGGACGGACTGACGCGACAAATCCAAGGGAAGGTACCATGGTGTATATTATTTGCAGACGACATAGTCCTAATGAGAGTCGCAACGGAGTGAACGACAAGTTGGAGGTTTGGAGACAGATTCTGGAGTCTAAAGGGTTCAGGTTGAGTAGGACCAAGACATAATATTTGGAGTGCAAGTTCAGCAACGGGAAAAACCTTGAGACAGGCATAGAGGTGAGGCTTGGTACTCAGGTCATTCCAAAGAAAGGAAGCTTCAAGTACCTAGGGTCTATTATCCAAGAAAATTGAGAGATTGATGACGATGTCACACATCGTAGTCACACATCGTATTGGGGCAGAGTGGATGAAATGGAGTCTCGCATCTGAAGTCTTGTGCGATAAAAATGTGCCACCAAAACTTAAGGGCAAGTTCTATAGGGTGGTGGTTAGACCAACTATGTTGTATGGAGCAGAGTGTTGGCCAGTCAATATTTCGCACATACAAAAAATGAGTTGCAGAGATGAGGATGCTGTGATGGATGTGTGGGCATATAAGGAGTGATATTGATTAGAAACTATGATATCCGGGATAAAGTGGGAGTGGCCTCGGTGGAGGATAAGATGCGGAAAGCGAAGTTGAGATGGTTCGAGCATGTGCAGAGGAGAGACACGAATGCTCCAGTGAGGAGGTGTGAGAGGTTGGGACGGGTCCAGGAGGGGTAGAGGTAGGTCGAAGAAGTATTGGGGAGAGGTGATTAGATGGGATATGATGCAGGTGCAACTTACTGAGGACATGACCTTAGTTAGGGGGTTGTGGAGGACACAGATTATGGTAGAAGGGTAGAAGGTAGTCGAGCGTAGTCGTATTTACGCTTACAAAATGAGAGTGTAGTGTTATTACTGTAGGCTCGATTAGCCTATTACACTTATAGGCGCATTAGTGCTTTATAGTCCCCTGCAGTTTGATTCATGCTACTATGTATTCTTTAGTGTAATTTGTTTATCTTATTTAGTTGTGTTAACTACTGCTTACTGTTGTTAGAATGCACTACCATGTCATATTCGATTTTATTATTTGTAAACTGCCGCTCTACCTATCAAGGTGGAGGTAAGGTCTGTGTACACTCTATCCTCCCCAGACCCCACGTTGTGGATTTCAATGGGTATGTTGTTGTTGTTGTAGATCATAATGAGCTGACAAACAGATGTTGTCTAATAACAATTCATTTATAAGCAAAAAGTTGCAACTTTGTCAACCTTTACTTCTGAATAACACTGGATATTTCCAATGCACGGCGGAGATCAAATATGCTAAATTGAATGATAAGTATAATGCAAATCCTAATAGAGGTTAGCAAAATGAGACTCTAGGCCTTGGCATACATGCTCTGACTATTTTTTTCCCTATTTTTTTCTACTACTACTTCATAAAAATAAGAAAAAGAAGAATAACAACAACAACAATGCCTCAATATCAAACAAGTTGGGATCGGTCATTTAAATTCATCTACTTCTTTAAAATATGAAATGCAAAAAGAACCAATTGAAGCTCCAAACTAGCTAAAAGTAACGGGTAAAGTTGTTGTCATGTGACTAGGAGGTCACGGCTTTAAGCTGTGGAAACAGCCTCTTGCAGAAATGCAGGGTAAGGCTGCGTACAATAGACCCTTGTGGTTCAGCCCTTCCCCAGACCCTGCGCATAGCGGGAGCTTAGTGCACTGGACTGCCTTTTAACCAATTGAAGCTCCAAACTAGCAAAAAGTAACGGGTAAAGTTGTTGTCATGTGACCAGGAGGTCACGGCTTCAAGCTGTGGAAACAGGCTCTTGCAGAATATAGGGTAAGGCTACGTACAATAGACCCTTGTGGTTCGGCCCTTCCCCAGACCCTGCGCATAGCGGGAGCTTAGTGCACCGGGCTGTCTTTTAACCAATTGAAGCTCCAAACTAGATAAAGTAACGGGTAAAGTTGTTGTCAAGTGACCAGGAGGTCACGACTTCAAGCTGTGGAAACAGACTATTGCATAAATGCAGGGTAAAGCTGCGTACAATAGACCCTTGTGGTTCGGCCCTTCCCCGGACCCTGCGCATAGCGGTAACTTAGTGCACTGGCTGCCTTTTAACCAATTGAAGCTCCAAACTAGCTTAAAGTAATTCCATAAATATCTCAAACCAACTAGTTCATTCAAACTCACTTATCAAAAAAGGAGGAAAAAAAATCAAAATTTTCACATTCCAGCTTCAAATAACTTCCAGAAATTTCACATCTTTCCTTCACCAACCACTAAATAGCATTAAACTCAAGAAAACCCCACAAAAGAAAAGAAGAAAAAATCTTTTCTTTAGCAACTCTCAGTACACAATGACAACCCTTCCCCACCAAGAGGAACCAACCCCCCCCCCTCCCCCCCCACAGACACACAAAAATAAAAACAACAACAAGATAAAAAGAAAATAAGGACAAAAAGAAAAAAAAAAAGACTTACCAGATTAGAATGAGGAGAAGAATCAAATTCAGGTGGTTGTTGATGCATTTCTTGAACAGAATTCTCCATTTTCAGTCACTGAACAAGCAATAGTAAGAGAACCCCAGATCATAAAATCATTGGTATTTGCTGATTTTCTAAATTAAATTCAATTATTGTGTTCTTATCAAGAAAAGAAGTAAAACGTTTTCAAATGAACTACTAGATGGGTTTTGCTTAATTGTTTTAGACAATAATGATGAAAACAAGAAAAGAAAAGAAATCTGTCTTTTTGGTTTTTAATATACTAAATTATTTTGTGTTCATCAACAATACAAAGCATTTTTACCTTTTCAACAACTTATTTTTTGTTTCGATAGTATTGTTACCCGCCAACTTTATTTGGTTTTGCCAGCTGAGTTCAGATTACTTCTTATTTGTATTTGTTGAAATTTGTTTTAAATTCTAATATTTGTCCTCTTATTTTACTTTCTTTTGTTGCTTTGGGTATATTTTTCACTTTTGTTTGACTGTTTTTTACTAGAATTAGCAGCCACCCCACCCACTCTTGCAAATCCATCTTTTTAATCATTGTGTGTGGACCCAAAATAAAGACAGAGAGAAGGAAAGTCTAGTAAAAGTACTACTTTATATGCTTAAAATGGAGATAATTTATTTTACGTCGTAATTAATTCATTTTATATCTATTTCTTTTTCTTAAGTAAAAAAGTATTGCTATGAGCTGAGAGTTTATCGGACTTTCTATTTTTATGGTAGATATATTCTATCTTTTTCAGATCTATTTGTGAAAATATATTGTTATTGTCGTTTAAAGTAAATATGTAGAAGATTTTAATTTATTTTATTTTTTCTGACTTTTTTTGGGTGCCGGACATGACAAGTTACATTATTATTGATCTAATCTCGAAAGTTTTGACTTAAATATCAAAAGTATCTTTTCATAAGTACTATTATCAGTTTATCACATGCACTGGCAGGGTGTAAACCTGCTAATTGAAATTTTATTTTGTACAATTAACCCTTTGCACCCTCCCCCCAGCTAGTAGTAATAAGTTTCAAATTTATTCAAAAAAATAATCTTTCTTTCAAAATGAGATATTGTATTTAACAATTAGACCAAAGCATATGCAAACATATGCTGCCAAAAAAATATTATTTTTAAACCAACCAAAAGGCATTAATTCATGATTAGTTGTATTAACCTAATTATTTGTTTATTTTAGGATTTAAATGTTTTATTAATGAAGAATTGCTTTACATGCCAACTACTTTTTCTATATAATGTTATAAAAAATGTAATTGAATTACTATTTGGTAAATAATGTCTTTTAAAATGTCTATCATGTATAGATAAATAATTTTGAAGTAAAAAAAAAAGGAAAGCTATCCGAGCTCACATCGGCCATTGATATCAAAGTCTCTCTAATAAGACTTCGAATTAGTCGAAGTTCCATTGCAAATATTGAATATTTGGCGGGAAACTAATAGAACTTTACTATATTAACGAAAGTAATGCATAAAGCTTATTCAAGACTAATCAATGAAAATTTTGACTAAAAAAACTAATTAATAAAAATACATTGTTCACTGTAATAAAGTAATTTAAATCGTTAAGTTATGGTGCCGTCATGACAAAAGACTTATCAACCTTTGGTATTTATTACAACATCGAATCATACTAATTTATTATACCCAAGTGATAAATTAATGTGAGAATATATATTAATTAGTGAGATTTATCTATTAATTTATTATAGTAAAGTGATAAATTAATGTGAGAATAGACATTAATTAGTGAGATTTATCTATTAACTAGTGAGATTTAGTGATAACAATGCATTCTTTATACATTTCTTAAATTGATATAAACATTTAATATAAGTAATTCTTTTTCTCTTTGTTACCATTATAGTACAACTTTGTTACTTTTCATCAGCAATATATTAAAGTTTTCTCTAATTTATATTGATTATATATATTTTTATAATAAACTGTGAAATATTACTATACGAACAAAACGAAATCCATACACCTAAGGAGTACCGTCAGTTTTAACCACCTTTCTAGGAAGGGTGCCAAAATCAGTGAGCCTCAAACATAAACAATAAGCTAATTATAAAGTTGTTGTATCATTAAAGCACACTTCCTAACCCTCTTACTATTCCTATACATGTTCACTCTTTCTCTATTTACATGTATATGTTGTATCACAAAATTGCTATGCACATTTATCCCTCTAAAAAATTTGTGATTCCTAGCTGTCCTCACAGCTCCATAAACAGCAGTCATAACCTCTTTCCTGAATTTACTCCAGTGCTGTAGTTTAACTCCAATCCACACCTGTTGTGCCTTTGTATATTCAAAGAATAAATGATCTGCAGTTTCCAACCAATTCTCATTATAGTTAACAAACATTGGATTATCATAATTGGCACTCATCCCTTGAAGTCTATCCTTAGTCAACACTCTTCCTTGAGCTGCTAACCACAATATGAACATACGCATTGAATCATCGTAATTGTTAAATATACACACAATATACATGTGTATATTTGGCTCTCGATTTTTCCCCTTGTACCGTGTAGAATTAGGTAGTATTTTAGTATCCTAGTTTAGGTAATGTTATAATGTAATTAGTATTGCACACTTACCATAATATTTGTATTACCATAAATGTATAGTTAGTATCAAAATAGAATAAGGTTTTAGGAGTAGAATATGAATAAAATTCTCCTATTATGGAAATATGTAACTTTTATATATAGTCTTTCAATCAATGAAAATAATCAAGGGATTATTTCTTTCATGGTGGCGGCAAAAAGGGAGGAAATAAGAAAAATAATGGCAAGAACCGCGGTGGCAACCGACACAATGGTGGTGGCGGTGGGGCCCTCGCCGTGGTCAGCAACAGCAGCAGCTTCGGCCCCACAGTGGGCCCCTATGCAGTGGCAGTGGGCCCCACAACCACAGTTTGGGCCCAGTCAAGTTTCGCCCCATTGGCAGTGGGCTGCCCAGCAGCAGTCCAGGCCCAATTGTGCCTGGTCCACATACAACCAGTCGTCTGGGCCGAGGCAGCAAGCAGGGGTACTTGGGACTCAGCCCCCGCAGGCCCATCACGCAGCGGCACCCATGTCTACCGACATCGAAGCCGCAATGCACACACTTGGTTTAAATCCTCCGGACCGTGCCACTACCCACATGACATCCGATTCAGGTATGCTCTCATCTTATTTCAATTTGAGCAACCCTCGCGGCATAATTGTTGATAATGGTAATTCTATTCCAATTCGTGGTTATGGTCATAAAACTTTATCTCCCCCTCATCCACCTCTTATCTTGAAAAACACATACATGCCCCAAATTGATTAAAAACTTAGTCTCTGTCCGTAAATTCACTACTGGCAATTCTGTTTCTATTGAATTTGATCCATTTGGTTTCTCTGTGAAGGATTTCAAGACGGGGAGTCCTCTCATAAGGTGTGATAGTAGGGAAGATCTTTATCCTATCACACCCAGTTTCGGTCCATCGAGTCAAGCCTTGCCATCCGCATTTGCAGCCCTTTCTCCTTCCTTGTGGCATGCTCGTCTTGGTCATCCAGGATCATCTATTTTGTCGTCATTAGATAAAAATAATTTTATTTCATGTAAGGGTACGAGTAGTACTCCGAATTTTCAGTCTTGTTCTTTAGGAAAAATTGTTAGGTTGTCATTTGTAGACTCAAATTCTCATACTTTAATGCAATTTGATATTATTCATAGCGACTTATGGACGTCTCATGTTCTTAGTTCTTTGGGTCATCGGTATTATGTTCTCTTTTTGGATGATTATTCTAAGTTTTTATGGACGTTTCCGATAGCGAAAAAATCTCAAGTTTTTTCCGTCTTCTTAAAATTTAGAGCATTCATTAGAACCCAATTCGAACGAGAAATTTAAAAAATTCAATGTGATAATGGCAAAGAATATGATAATGAGGTGTTTCGGGAATTCTGTGCTAATAATGTGATCAATTTTCATTTTTCTTGTCCTTATACGTCTTCACAAAATGAGAAAGCCGAACGCATAATTCGCTCCATAAATAGCATTGTTCGAACTTTATTAATTCATGCTTCCGTACCCCCATCTTTTTGGCATCATGCTCTACAAATGGCTACATATCTCCTTCCAAAGGTTTGACATATTATTCCCCCCTTCAAATTTTATATAATAAGACTCCTTCGTATTCACATCTTCGGGTTTTTGGGTGTTTGTGTTATCCGTTATTCCCGTCCATCACAATTAACAAACTTCATGCCCGATCTACTCCGTGTGTGTTTTTGGGTTTTCGTCTAATCATCGTGGTTATAAATGCTTTGATTTATCCTCTAATAAAATCATAATTAATCGCCATGTAATTTTTTATGAATCCCAATTTCCGTTTGCTAAGGTTAAGACTCCCGTGCCTAGTTCGTATAATTTTTTGGATGATAATATATCCTCGTATATTATTCACCATTTTTCGGAAGTATTCCGCACCCAAAATTCTCCAGCGGGCCCACTACCCACTGGTCTCACTGGTCCGTCACATACTGCAATTCCAAGTATAGTCACTGGACCAGTTTCAGCGATTGGGCCAGTCCAGCCCAATTCTGAAACTGATCCAGTTCCTGCGTATGTTTACCGAGTTGGTCCAGCAGGCCCACTGCATGCTGGCCAGTCCATCCCGAGCCTAGAAAATTCCCAAAATCCGCCCAATCCTTCCTCGAGTCATAGACCGGTCACTCGTAGTCAACGGGGTGTTTTTAAACCAAAAAGACATTTTAATTTACATTCTAATGTCCCTAAATCACTCTTATCCCGTAATCCTGTGTCTGTCTTAAATGACCCGAATTGGAAAATTGCTATGACCGATGAATATAATGCTCTTATTGATAATAAGACGTGGGAGTTGGTGCCCCGTCCATCTGGTAATAATATTATCAGATTTATGTGGATTTTTGCTCATAAGGAAAATTCAGATGGTTCATTTGCCCGACATAAGGCACGACTTGTGGGTGATGGTAAGCCTCAGCATGTTGGGGTAGATTATGGTGAGACGTTTAGTCCGTGGTCAAGCAGGCTACCATTCGTATTGTGCTTAGCTTGGCTCTTTCAAAAGCATGGCCTATTCATCAGTTAGATGTAAAGAATGTTTTTCTACATAGTGATCTCAAGGAAACAATCTATATGCATCACCCTTTGGGATTCAGGGATCCCAAACATCCTTATCATGTCTATTTATTGAATAAGTCCTTATATGAGCTTAAGCAGTCTCCACGGGCCTGGTATACGCGGTTTGCAGACTATGTTTCGACAATTGGATTCACTCACAGCAGGTCGGATGATTCCTTGTTCATCTACCGTCGTGGTTCGTCCTTGGCCTATATTATGTTATATGTGGATGATATTATTTTGAATGTCTATTCCGATGCCTTACGCCAGTCTATCATGACAATGCTCAGCTTTTAGTTTGCTATGAAAGACTTGGGGCCCTTGAGCTAGTTTTTGGGGATTGTTGTCACTCGTCATGCAGGTGGGTTGTTCTTATCTCAAAGGAAGTATGCAGCTGAGATCATTGAGAGGGTTGGTATGTCATCCTGTAAGTTCACTTCCACTCCAGTTGATACTAAGCCCAAGCTTAGTGCCGCGGTCGGCGTACCATACGAGGATCTGACCCGCTATCGCAGTCTTGCAGGGGCCCTTCGGTATCTTACATTCACGAGGCCAGATATTACGTATGATGTCCAGCAGGTGTGTTTGTTTATGCATGATCCCAGAGTTGAGCACATGAATGCACTCAAACGCATCATTCGGTATATTCAAGGTACGCTGGACTATGGTTTGCATTTATATCCCTCATCGACATCCACACTTGTCTCGTATACGGATGCTGATTGGGGTGGATGTACGGACACCAAACGGTCTACGTCTGGCTATTGTATGTTTTTTGATAATAACCTGGTCTCATGGTCGGCAAAACGTCAGTCAACATTATCCCAATCCAGTACCGAGGCGAGTATCGTGGGGTAGCTAATGTGGTCTCGGAATCATGTTGGTTACGTAATTGGCTTTTGGAGCTTCATTGTTCCATTCAGAAAGCAACCTTGGTTTATTGCGATAATGTTAGTGTCATCTACCTTTCTGGTAATCTGGTTCAGCACCAGCGCACTAAGCATATCGAGATGGACATTCACTTTGTCCACGAAAAGGTTGCTCGTGGTCAGGTACGCGTCTGCCATGTCCCGTCGAGATATCAAATTGCCGACATTTTTACAAAGGGTCTTCCCTCGGTCCTTTTTGAAGATTTTAGGGAGTCTCAGCGTTCGAAGACCGCCCGCTATGATTGAGGGGGTGTGTTAAATATACACAATATACATGTGTATATTGTGTATATTTGGCTTTCGGTTTTCCCCTTGTACCATGTAGAATTATGTAGTATTTTAGTATCCTAGTTTAGGTAATGTTGTAATGTAATTAGTATTGTACACTTACCATAATATTTGTATTACCATAAATGTATAGTTAGTATCCAAGTAAAATAAGATTTTAGGAGTAGAATAGGAATATGATTCTCCTATTATAAAATATGTAACTTGTATATATAGCCTTTCAATCAATGAAAATAATCAAGGGATTATTTCTTTCAATAATATCTAGTTGTTTATATATTAATGACGTAATTGAAAGAAATAATCCCTTGATTATTTTCATTAATGAATGGGGTATATATACAAGTTACAATCTCCAAATATGAAAAATCTTATTCATACTATACTTCTAAATCCTAATCATACTTGTACAATAATTCTAAAACTATGGTAAAGTTGTACACTAGTTTAATTACAATCCTAATCCTATTTGAGCACGGTACCGTGTTGTATTCTATCACACCCCCGCAATCATAGCGAGAGGTTGTCGTACGCTGAGACCGTTCCTAAAATCTTCAAATAGAACTGAGGAAAGGCCCTTCGTAAAGATGTCAACAATTTGGTATCTGGAGGGCACATGTAAAACGCGCACTTGTCCACGAGCTACCTTTTCGCGAACAAAGTGAATATCCATCTCGATATGTTTAGTGCGTTGATGTTGGACCGGATTGCCAGAAAGATAGATTGCACTAACATTATCACAATAGACCAAGGTATCTTTCTGAATAGGAAAGTGTAATCTAATAAAAGATTATGCAACCAACATGATTCAGATACCACATTAGCCACTCCTCGATACTCAGCCTCTACACTGGATCGCGATAATGTATCCTGACGTTTCACAGACCACGAGACCAATTTATCCCTAAGAAACATACAATAATCAAATGTCGAACGTCTGGTATCAAGACAGCCACCTCAATCAGCATCTGTAAATGACACACGAGTAGAGACGGAAGAATGATATAAATATAATCCATAATCAAGTATGCCCTGGATGTACCGTATAATGCGTTTGAGCGCATGCATGTGCTCAATCCATGGGTCATGCATGAATAAACACACCTGCTGAACTGCATAAGTAATATCAGGTCTTATGAAAGTAAGATACTGAAGTGCCCCTGCAAGACTGTGATAATGAGTGGGATCCTCGTATGGTGTGCCTGACGTAGTACTCAGCTTCGGTTTGGTATCAACCGGAGTGGAAGTAGACTTACAATATGACATACTAACTCTCTCAATAATCTCTGCAGCATACTTCCTTTGAGATAAAAATAGACCACATGAATGACGTGTGACAGCAATACCCAAAATATAACTCAAAGGGTCCCAAGTCTTTCATTGCATATTCAGAATTGAGAATTGACATGATAGACTTACGCGGATTATCAGATGAAACAGTCAATATAATATCATCTACATACAATAAAATGTATGCCAGAGAAGTACCACGACGATATATAAATAGAGAATGATCAGATCGGCTGTGAGAAAACCCAATAGTAGATACATAATCTGCAAACCTCTTATACCATGCCCGTGGGGCTTGCTTAAGCCCATATAAGGACTTCTTCAGCAAACAAACATGATGAGGATGATCGGGATCTCGAAAACCCAAGGGCTGATGCATATAGACTGTCTCCTTAATATCACCGTGTAAGAAAGCATTATTTACATCCAACTGATGAATATGCCACGCTTTTGAGAGAGCCAAACTAAGAACAGTGCAAATGGTAGCCGGTTTGACCACCGGACTAAACGTCTCACCACAATCCACGACAACCTATTGAGTTTTACCATCACCTACAAGACGAATCTTATACCTCTCAAAAGAACTGTCAAAATTTTCTTTATGAGTAAAAATCCACATAGACCGAATAATATTAACACCAAATGGACGGGGTACTAACTCCCACGTCTTATTTTCAATAAGAGCATTATAGTCGTCAGTCATAGCTAATTTCCAATTCGGGTCATGTAGTGCAGACACAGAGTTACGTGATAGTGGGGATTTAGAGACATTAGAATTGAGATTAAAATGCTTTTTTGGTTTAAAAATACCCCTTTGACTACGAGTAACGGGCCCTTGACTCGAGGTAGAGTTGGGTCGATTTGGGGCAATGTGGGACGGTGACGGATTTGCCAGCAGGAGCGGAAACCGATATTGGAGTGGGCTGTAACATCGGAAGCAGACCGGGATCGCATCGGGTCGTGTTTTTGGCCCACCGGCGAATCGGCGGAAACAAAGTGGTAACGGGACTGTGTGGGCCTGGTGGCGTATTTTGGTCACAAGACAAGTCCGATAAATGGTGGATAATATATGGTGAGACCTCGCCATCTAAAAAATTATACAAACTAGGCACGAGACTACTCACTTTAGCAAATGAAAATTGGGTTTCATAAAAAAGAACATGGCGACTAATTATGATTTTATTAGACGATAAATCAAAACATTTGTAACCACGATGATTAGATGGATAACCCAAAAATACATGCGGTGGAACGGACTTGAAGTTTGTAAATTGTAGTTGACGGAAAAAGTGAATAGCATAAACACCCAAAGACCCTAAAATGTGAATACGAAGGAGTCTTATTATAGAGAATTTTAAGGGGAGATTCATATGATAACCCTTTGGTAGGAATAGAGATGGCAATGGATCTTGGACCCGGTCTAGATCCGGTGGATCCATATCCATTTTATAGGATATAGATCTTTAAAATTTGGACACGACGGATTTAGATCGGACCCGGATCCATTTCTGACGGATCGGATCTGGATCTGGATCTTGTATTTGAGATCCGTATCCGGTCCAGATCCGATCCGTGGATCCATTTTTTATTAAATATATTCATAATCTAGAATGTAATTTTATAAGTATTTTCTTAATTTTTTTTTCATAATTTATGTATTGGGTAAAGGGTTGAACCAGGATAAGGCACAAGTCACACAACCATGTAATTTATCTTAGAAGTTTCATTTATTTTACCTATATGCTCTCTGCAGTTTCCCATATTTTCATTTCTAGAAAAAGAAAAAATTATCACTCTTCTTTAAATTTTTCTTTCTTGAATCTGCTAGCCGTAAGCTTTAAGTATCTTTCTCTCATTTGTTTGATCAGCAAAAAAATGGGACTTTTGATATATGGCTGACATTGTTTTATCTTGTTTAATGAAGTCAATCAGTAGAACTACAAGTGGAGCATCACTAAAGCCTCCAAAAATTAGCTCAAAGTTGCAACCTGTTCAGCATCACTAATGAAGTCAATCGTCTTTATTTTCTTGTGATGCTAAAACTTTGTTCAGTATTTTGGAAGAATGGCGTCATTTTTGTGTAGGTTGATTGAATGAACTCAATCATTTTATTCAATCAGATTGTGTTTCATTTTGTCATAAAAGTTTTAACATGTGGAAATATTATTCAAGCAAAAAAATTTACATGTAGATCCATATCCGATCCGTGGACCCGGTGGATCCGATGGATCCGAATTTGGATCTAATTTTTATGGACCCGATAGATCTGGATCCAAGTATGAAAAATGGATCTGGATCTAGTAGGATCCGGTCCAGATCCGATCCGTTGCCATCCGTAGGTAGGAAGTACGTTAAGGAGGTAAGTAGTCATTTGTAGTGCATGATGCCAAAATGAAGGGGGTACGGAAGCATGGGCTACTAAAGTTCGGATAATATTATTAATTGTACGAATTTTCCGTTCAGCTTTCTCATTTTGTGAGGACGTATGAGGACAAGAAAAATGAAAAAATATGTCATTAGCATCACAAAATTCTCGAAATAACCCATTATCGTATACCTTGCCATTATCACATTGAATATTTTTAATTTCCCGTTCGAATTGGGTACGGATGAATGCTCTAAATTTTAAGAAAGTGGAAAAAACTTGAGACTTTTTGGATAACGAAAAGGTCCACAAAAAATTAGAATAATCATCCAAAAATAAGACATAATAACGATGGCCCAAAGAACTTAAAACGGGAGATGTCCATAAATCACTATGAATAAAGTCAAAAGGCATCAATGTACGAGAAGTAGAGGCTACAAATGATAATCGAACATGTTTCCCTAACGGACAAGAAGAACAAAGTGGAGTACTACGCGTACCCTTACAAGAAATAAAATTGTTTTTATGCAAACACGAAATAATAGACGATCCCGGATGATCCAAACGTGCATGCCACAAGGAAGGAGCAAGGGCGGCAAAAGTAGACGGCACAACTTGACTCGTGGAAATGGTGGTAGTTGTGATTGGATAAAACTCTCTCCTACTATTGCATCTCATTAGAGGTATTCTCGTTTTGAAATCCTTCACAAAAAACCCAAAGGATTCAAAATTAACAGAAACCCAATTATCAGTGGTGAATTTTCGGACAAACACTAAAATTTTAATTAAGTTAGGGGCATGAAGGGTATTTTTCAAAACTAGAGGTGGATGTGGGAGAGATAAAATTGTATGTCCATAACCGCGAATTGGAATTGAGTTGTCATTACCAACAATTATACCACGATTTTTGCTCAAATTTGAATAAGACGAGAGAGTACCTTGATCAGACGTCATATGAGAAGTGGCTCCGGTGTACATATACCAATTAGCGTCAGGAGGATTTAAGTCAAGTGTATGCATTGCAGCTTCAATATTTGTAGGTGTCGGGATCGGATTTGGGCCCGTAACATGGAAGGCCTACTGTCCCGGCCCATTATTGTACCGCATTCCACTATTTGGGACCGAGAAACTGGGCCTGGAATTTTGTTGGAACAGAGCCCAGTTTTTCGGATAAGGAGCAGGCGGAAAATAAGGGTTGTTGGGCCAATGGCCACTGGCCTACCGCCACTGCCAGGGGCCCACGGTTGGGGCCAGTTGGCCTGCGGCCCACATTGTAGCTGCCACTGTTCCGTCCTTCGCCGATGTTACCACCGCGATTGCCACCGCTATTTTTGCCATTATTTTTACGATTTTGATCTTTTTTGCCACCACCGTGGTTACGATTTTGGCCTGAATTTTTGGAGAATGAGTGAGGGTCGTCTGACGTGGTCATAATTAAGACAGAATGTGCTCCGTGGCCGCCTTTTTAGCCAAATCGGCCTCTTCTAACGTGAGCATGGAACGGGCCTGATAAAATAGTGGCAGAGGATTACTTTGATGAAGTAGTGTTCCAACGCCATTATAGGCCTCAGAAAGGCCTGTAACCATTTGAAAAACAAGACTATTATTGGTAACGGGCGCACCAACGTTGTGGAGTTGGTCCGCCAATTCTTTCAGCCTTTTACAATAGGCCGAGACGTTAGGAAAATCTTCCATGTTGACATGGAATTTTTTTGTTCAAGAGTGACATCACGAGAATTTTTGTTATCTTGGAATATATCACGCACCCTATTCCAAGTAGCCATCGCCGTAGTGTCGGGCTCAATAATCATCTCCAAGAGGTTTGTAGAGATTGTGGAATAAATCCAGTGGAGAACGATAGCATCAAGGGTTGTTCATGACGTAGGATCATCCTCGGGGGTAGGCACCTTCTCCCCGCCAGTTACGAGGGATTATGTGATGGAGGACTTGATGCGAGCGTGCGTGAACTTCGAATAATTCTGCCCACGTCGCGTATTGGATGTTTTCCATCTCAAGAACAATAGGGATGCGGTTCTTGATGTTGGAAACTATAAGGGCATGATGAAATATGTTCTTTGACGTAGACATAACGAAAGAACAATGGGTGAATTAGGGACTAGGAAGAAAATCTGGGAATAGAGGAGGAAAAGTTCACGGAAACCGAGGAAGGATTCATGGAAACCGAGCAGAAATCGAGAAGAGCGAAAGTGTTTTTAGGAGAAGGTATTTTAGACCTAGACTTCTAATATCATGAAAGAAATAATTCCTTGATTATTTTCATTAATGAATGGGGTATATATATAAGTTACAATCTTCAAATATGAAAAATCATATTCATACTATACTTGTAAATTCTAATCATACTTGTACAAGAATTCTACAACTATGGTAAGTTTGTACATTAGTTTAATTACAATTCTAATTCTATTTGAGCCCGTTACCGTGCTATATTCTATAAGTAATATATAGCTTAGACTATGTATTATTTATTCGATATATATATTTGTATTATTTTTTGTCCTAATTATAATCTAGATTTGACAATATGATAACTTCTCTGGATGATCTCAGTCCAAGAAGGAGGCATATACACTCTCACTTTTTTTTTTCCGCAGAACATTTTCTTAAATAAAATTAAACTTTTTAAAATTCAGGTACAGCTGAATAATAATGTCAAATTCAAAAGTACGATTATATTAAGCCTTATATTGCCGCCAACATATGTGAATTACAGATTCATTATAATCGCATGGTTGTATTCATTTTATATAATTACTGCTTCTCTGGAGGGGGAAATATTTTTTAAAAATATAAGATTAATTTCAAATTCCCCCTCCGGTCTATAGAATAAAAATATTTAATAGGAAAATATTTTCCGTCATACCAAACACACCAATAATAAAAATAAAATCATATGACCCGGGGGGGGGGGGGGAATTGAAATTAATGACTTAGGAAGATAAATTAATGATCGTTTTCATTATGAAATTTTCAAATTATAAGACTCCTAATTAGACAAACCATAATTAGAAGAAAAAAAACCTAAAAATAAACTTTATAGTTTTGGTTTATGTTACCTTTTCTCTACACAAATGACAGGCCGAATAGCCGACCAGCCGACCGGGCCTTTGGGGACATGAAGCATATTTTCTGGGAAGTTTTTTTTTTTTTTAAGTCTTTGATTAAGATGTACTCTACGCTAAAAATATTGAATTTTTTAAAAAAAATTACACAAAACGAATTAGCATATGATATTTGTTGTTACACAAAAGTTATGACGTGATCATAGTTTAATGTATATTATTGCCTTATTTATTAATTAACTAATATAAATTAATGTGATTTGATGCATACATCGAGTTAAATAATTGTTTTTAGAACTTTATAGTCATGTGTTATATAAGAGAACATATAGAGGTTGATTTTGGGGTTTGTAATTCTAGGATCAGAAAATATTGGTTTTGGAAGAAGAAATGGGGATTTCATGTGTTACTCTTTCTGTTACGTAAAGTATAATTAGTACCTGTGAAACTATTATCTTTAAAATGGTTTGAAATTTAAGTGTTTGAAAATGGACTTATCATGAAATTATTTTCTGTACTTGAAACTAAATGGCTAGACATCTTTGCTTTCACAATATTGAGATTAAATCTGTTAGGATAAAAATTTAAATGTACAATAGTAGCATTAGTTACAGTCGTGTAATGTAACGATATTAAAGATATGTACTCTCAAGAGCAACTTCCTTTATTTTCTTCCTTCATGGAATATTCACATATATCCGAGAAAAAATTCCCTTTGAATTCATTTGCATTTCGTGCACTTTTATTGAAGTTGTGGTTTTCATTTCGTTAATAATTGAGCAACTATTTCATGAAGCTTAATTAGCTGATTATCCTTTCATGGCTGAATTAGTGGACAAGTAGGAAATTAAGAACATTTGCTACAGAATTTTGTGCCAGTGGAGATTGAAGACCTTGATGCCGAGCCAGGTTCTACTCACATGGCTTGAATCAAGCTATATATGTAGGCCATTACTTCAGTTTGTGGCGGAATCATAATTTTTATTAAGGGAGTTCAAAAACTATAAAGAAGTAAATGAAAGTATATATATGTCCTAGAGACAATTATTATTAGGGACAAATATACTTGAACACATTCGTATTATTAATAAGATTAATATTTATGGCATTTGCAATTATTGAATTATTATTTGATTGTTTGTAATTATTCATTAATATGCATCCCTTGAGCTTACGTTGTCATTAATAGAGTGAAATATTGATGATAGAGCATAACTCTAAAATAGCCTCGACTAATGATCATCGAGAATGGGATATCGATGATATGTTATAAGTAGACATGTGGTCGGCATCACATTCTTAGATAATGTAGTATGTCTCACCACCTACTAGTAATGGTTACTAGTGATGGACGCATGGATACTTTTAGAAAGTATTGGTATACCCTGCTGATAAACTATTTGTTAGACATGTCTAGAGTGTTATCAGTATGTGGGATATAAAGGTCATTTGACTTGAGGTCAATACACACCTTGTTTACAGAGTAATGTACTTTGACTCTGTCCTAAGCTTAAATTCCTTATAGGATAAGACACGACTTGTGTTGGGTACATTATGATGTACATTAAGGTGGTAATTGAGCCAAGAATAGGATTCATTCCTCGATTGGATATTCGAGAGAGCACTCAACTTCTCAGTGATATTAGGTCGACCAAGTCATTGGCCAATGCAAGAGACATATTTAGAATATGGTCTAGTTGTCGACTAATATGGATGAGATAAAGTGACCAAGCCATTTGGATAGACACATGGCAAATCCTAAGCTTGATCGAGTGTGTCGCGAATGAAATGAATTTATCATCTCACATAAAGGTTATGTTTACTGGATTCATGTAAACGTATTTCACATATTGAGTTCGTCATACGGCGCAGTCTAGGAGTTCCGTATGGACCTTAATTGGATTAGTGTCGATATGTGAAGGGCCTATAGGGTCACGCTATGTCGATTGTCTTTTCTGTCTAAGGGTGTATTGAGAAACTATTAAATATTCGATTTGGAATCGAGATATTTAAATTAATAATAATTATGGGATAATTTCTATTAGATGGAAATTATTTAATTAAATCAAAATTGAATTTTGGATTTAATGTGCTGAATATATAAATTAAACGAAAACGGGAAACAGAAATTTACGTAAGGCGCCGCGGCGACCCAGCAGTGGGCCCAGTCAGACGGCCCACTGCACCTCGATTTTTGGGCCAGGCTTGGAGCCCAACCCTAATCTGATTTGTTTCCATAATTTCAACTATAAATATAGCACTCCCCATTGTTAATTAAACACACCAATTTTATAAACTTTCTAGACTTAGAGTCTAGGACGAAACTCTCTCAAACCTCTGCCAAGATTTCCTGGCTTTCTTGACAGAGGAATACACCGTAGCATAGTGCTTGCAGTCGAAGGGATAGTCGCGTGTACTCCCTAAGTAAAGACTCCAGATAATACAACCTGTAAGTGTTCTAGTTTTATGTTACATGCTTTTATTGTCATATAACCATACCAGAAGAAATTGTTGGGGTAAGTAGAACAAAATTTTAAACTACCGTTGTGCCTACTTATATGTTTTGAACCCAACAAAAACCCTACAGTAAATACACGAAAAAATCAAGAGAATTCAAAAATTATAAAGAAGTAAACATGTGAATAAGTCAGGGGGTTCAACATTTATTATATATACATAAAAATAATTTTAATATTATATATACAGTGTTATTTTTCACCTTAGGGATTTGGACCCCCTTAGCCTTTGCTGGCTCCGCCCCTGGCTGCAGCTACGCAACGCCAGAATATGTTGTAACAATCTCGAGCAATTACGGGCTCAAGCAGAATAAGATTCGATCAAGCTTCTCTTTTTTAAAAAAAAAAATTATAACGGTGTTGTCCGAATCAACTTTCACATGCTACTTCTCACCAGCACAAGTACCGAGTAACTCTACCAATTAATGCTTAGGGAGATATGAATATATAAAAATAGTTGTCTCAAATTATTTGTCGTGATTACTAAAAATAATTGTCTCAAATTATTTGTCGTTTTAGATGTTCATGGCATAATTTTTTTTTTATTTTACCCTTTGTCATTAATGAAGATGACATATAAATAAAGTAAATATTTAATGGAGAAAAATTATAACTTGGACATAAATAATGATAAAATATGTCAAATATCATTCCTAATTAATATTTCTTGAGAGACGTGTAAACTAAAAAAAATGATAAATAATTTAAGACGGATGGAGTATCACGCTTAGTCTCTCTAATCTCCCATAGTTTTCACCCACTTCATCTGCTATTGTGTCATATCCTTCAGTTCACTGTCGGCCTATTACTATTACAACTCAAAATTTAAGTATATATAGGGCTTAGGGTTCTAAAGCTGTATCTTTTTTCTGAAGTAATAAGTGATTTTTTTGGATTATTTTCAAATTGGTGGCTATTATATTCTTTTTACAAAATTATTATTTATCTATGGAAAATTTTGATATAAATCGAATGACCCCTTGTAGAAGAATGTCTGTTCCATTGCGAATGAGTTCAATCATGATGTGAATTGGAACAATTTGAGAACGAAAATTATTAAATTGAGCCTAAGGGGAGAGAATTTAGGAGAAGTAATATAATTCTCCATCGTCTCAAAATGATCAGATTCACGCACAAATGCTATTCTAATTTTTGGGCTATTTTAAAGAAAATGTTTCTCTGATCTATTAGAATGAATGGATAAGCAAATACATGTTCATAAGATAATTCAGGTAGATAGCATTCTCGAGTAATACAATCAATGAGAATATTGCCATGCAGAAGTTTCTATTCAAAGTTTGTGAGGTATATATAGGTAAGTTTCCTAGCTTTGAGTTTGTTCTGTTTCTCTGAGTGCCAAACTAAATTAATATTGATCAGGTTAGGTTGTCATACATGTTGCAAATGTCATTTCAATTATTGAACTGAAAATTATGTATTAGTAAAACTTGTTTCCCCACATATTGTAGCATTTTATATACCATAATAAAAAAATCTGAAATTCTAAGTATAAAGTGATTTTCCTATGGTTTAAGATATTGTCTCCGAGTTTTTGACCTTTTGAAAAATAAACAGATAAATAATTTTATTGATACAAAATAAAGAAAAGTGATTAAGTAAATAAATTCATCAAGTTGAATGCATATTTAGGAAGTAAAAGTTTTGTTGGTAGCAAAATCGGCATGCCTTTAAGTATTAACTTTAACATTTCTTAGCAAAAGTGGTAGGGTACTATCAAAACTATCACACATATCACTTTAAAAATATTTCATCTTAATTTGTTTCACGCATTTTAAGTATGCGCTAGCCTATGCAATGAGTAAATAACTTAAAAGGTAATTTATTACTTATGTTTATTTTATATCAATAAAGTCACTTAAGTTAGAGTAATATATCAATAAAGTTATTATAATCCAAAAGCTAAAGGAATAATTGTATAAACCCTCTCAAATTTGATTTTGTTTGACTTGCCTCCTTTGTGGTTATGTTTATGTCTCTTATTTTTTATAACATTTTTAAACCTAATTATAATGAATATAAAAATATATACTTTAACTAATTTATCCTTTATGATATATTTTTTTGTTTAGTTAATGTTTGTAAACATTTTTTGAAGGAAAAAATATTTTCAACTCCTTTATTATTCACGTGACATGTATATCAAAAAAATTTCCCCTTGATATATTTAGATTTAAGAAATTATTTAACAATGAGATATTTCTTAATTTCTAAATTTTGATTCCATTTTGTCACTGACGTAACATAATTACTTTCTCATATGCAATTTAGAAATTTTAAAAAATATTATTGCTAAATAACTTTTTAAATCTAGATATACCAAGACAAAAAAGAAGTTATATATATATATATATATATATATATATCATGTGAATAACAATGGAACTGGAAATTATTTTTTATTTAAAAATATATTTACAAAATTAAGTAAACAAGAAAATATATACATAAAGGATAACAATAACATACCCAGTGAAATCTCATAACGTGGGGTCTGGGGATGGTGGAGTGTACTCAGACCTTACTTCTACTTTGGTAGGTAGCGACTGTTTCTGAGAGACCATCGGATCAAGACAAAGCACAAGCACAAGCAAAGTAAGACAAACAAAGCGACTAAGCCATGATAGCGACTTCTGAAAAAGAAGCAATAACTAATGCAGGTAAATAAGACAAACAAAATACATATAGCATCATAAATCAAACGACATTGGACTATAAATCAATAATGTGCCTACTAGTATGACAGGCTAAGAGATAAATTAGTTAAATTATATATTTTTAGATGAATAATAATTAGGCTATAAAATTATTACAAAAAGATTAAAATAAGAGAGGTAAGCATATCCACGAAGGAGATAAGTTAAATAAAATCAAATTTGAGGAAAAGTTTGTGCAATTATTTCTTTTACTTTTGGGCTATAATAACTTTATTGATATACTATTCTAATTTGAGTGACTTTATTGATATAAAATAAACATAAGTGATTTTGATGATGAATTTACTATAGTTGAATGAGCTTTTAAGTTATTATCCAACCGAGAAAGGTTGTTGAAAGGAGAAAAAAAAAAAAGCTTTGCTGAAAGAAGAAATCACGGTAGAGGTTATGGTGATTGTGGGTGATCAGAATATTGAAATAAATGAGAGAATTACTGACTTTAGATAATTATCAGATATAAAGGATGTTGATTACATGAGAGTTGTACTTAAATATTCTTGATAAGTAAGAAAATATAAAGGCTATAAATAATTAGTAAAAAAAGATAATGGACTACATATTACAGCTAAACATTTCAAACCATTTTTTGGGGAGGATCATTTCAGCTAGCTATGAGTATAAAAAATAAAAGAAACCAAAAATAACACAAGATTCAAGCTCCCATATTTTAAGTCCAAGAGTTGAACTATTTTTTGAACGAGAGCTTTATAAAAGACAATACCTTATTTTCAGGGAAAAGGTAAAAATAACAAAGAAAGAAAAAAAAAGTATCTACTTTTTAACAGTTAAAGTATTTTAGTACATTGATTAAACTAATTAATTCTTCATGTTAATAAAAAAAAATTACAACAAAATTCAAGGTAACGTATTGCAATATATGGCTAACATCTTATTAACTTGAATATACTTTATTAATATAAATAATGATATTATTATATCAAGTTAAATTAAGAATACTACACTATAGAGTATAGACACAAGTATGAATGAAAGAATGGCGACCCTAATTTTTTTCATAAGTGTGCGTGTCTGTATAAATTTTATTCAAAAATTTACTAAAAAATATGTATACGTTAGCACTTATATGCTGAAATTCAAAAAGAATGACAACACTAATGTCTAATACCAATTCAACTCATTGGATAAGGAATCTCTGCACCTACAAGAGCTTTGGGTGCGATGAAGAGTATCCTGATCGAACAATCAATTTTTTAAATTTTTTTATTTTTAATTTTTAAAAATATTTGATTTTTTATTTTTATTATTTTAGTTTTAATTTTTAAAATATTTGATTTTTTATTTTATTAATTTTTATGGAGAATCTAAGCTTATTTTAGTTTTTAGCTTGTATTCTCACTTGACTATTCTTGAAGTGACGAATAATATTGTTATCCGCATTATTCGTGGATTAGCTCATTTTTTATCAATATTAAATATGAGCGGATTAAATATTTTATTTATTTTTATTTAACTCATTTTTAATCCGCTCATTTGTCACTCGTAATCTCAACAAACACTATCCTTCCATTCTCGTGATGATATATTGATTGGATTTAACACGAAGATGACATGACATTTCATTCAAACCATTTCATTCCCCCCAAAAATTAGCTCCTTATATTTCCCTCAATTCTAAATTGCATCACTATTTTCCTCAAAAAAATATACTTGTTGTTAAGGAATGAAAGCAAAAAATCGTCTCTAAAACCTAAATCCTCTCTGCCGCTTCAATGGAAAAAGTAACCGCCTCGATTCCTCTCCAAGCCGCCAGATATTCAAAACGCACCAATTCCCAATACAATATCCTCCAATCAAACTAAATCCACCACCCCTCCCCCAACCTTTAAAGATAAACTCTTGTATTCTAATACTGAAGAAATAATCTCTATGGACGTCGGTGACCACTATGGCTCTCAATTTCACTTTAATTCGATGGATATTCGATCAATTCGATCTGATTATATGAACAAAAATCTGACAAAACACGAATTTTAATTGAATGACGGATCGGGTCGAATTCGGGTGGACATACATCCAATCCACCCGACCCATTCATCTACCCGTTTATAAAAAAATGTTTTTAGAGACACCCTTCTGCATAATAGGTATGTGTGGATGGTTGGGTCGATTTTAGTGTACTTCAGTGTTGCGGGGACAATGCATACTATAATTAGGAAAGCACCTTTGTTTATGTTTGATAGATATGAACTAGGGAAGTTGATTATTTTTTACCAAGGAGCGGGGATGCAGTTAGGAGAGGAAGGTTTTGCAATTGGATTTTTGTACACGATTGTTGGATTATTATTGGCAGTTATGACTCATGTTTTGGTTAATACGAAGAACAGGGGAACACCCGTATAGAGGTGTACCATTGAAGTGAATGATCCCTTATCCACTAACATTATAACACTAATTCCATCAAGCCACTTCAAATAAATTAGGCAACTTGCTTGACATATAGTATTGTAAAAATAGTATGATGATATTTATTTGATATACTTTTTTTTCGTTTTATCAAGGATTTTAGATGATTGACTAATTGTGCTATAATTTTCATCCGTGAAGCATCCGATCCCCCGATTTACCTGTGGATGATGGATGGATCGGATGTGGAATGAAGAAAAAATAGGATGATGAATGGGTCGGGTGATGGATGGATGGTTGGCGGATGGAGTCGGATTGAGCTCCACCTGATCCACCTCCGATCCATTGATAGCCCTAGTGACCACTATAATCCACCAATTGATATGCCCAATACACAATCTCCTCCAAATACCCTCACGCAAATAATACCTCCCCATCTTCAAATATCCCTATCCACAGAGGATAAAGAGAGAATGTACCAGCAGATTCTCAAAGTTACAAGGAAAACGAATAGTTTATCAACTACTACAAAAAAAGTTGCTGGAACTTTGGAAACCATCTGAAGTGGTCCCATTAATAGATCTCGGCTCGGATTACTTCATTATAAAATTTACTAGAGAAGAAAATAGGATCAAAGTCTTGCAAAAAGTACTATGGTTTATCTTTGGGCATTTCCTATCTGTTCAACGATGAGAACCAAATTTTGTGGCTACAGAAGCTAAACCAATATTTATTGCGCTTTGGATTAGATTACCACAAAATCATATTGGAAAAAATTGGCAGCACCATTGGTAAGATGGAGGTATGCGAGACTCTGTGTGGAACTACCTATGGATATGGATGTACCTGTGAAATCCCATATTTTCATAGGCTCCCATAAACAACAGATCATTTATGAGGGAGAAAACATTCTATGCACCACATGTGGTAAATTAGGGCATACGATAAGCCAATGCCAAATCTCCAAAAGGCACAATTCGACAACATAACAAAAAAACAAAGGAATAATTGAGACAGTTGATTCCAGGAAGACAAGGACAGATGGGGAAATGTCTCATTCAAGCAGCGGCGACAGTCAATCCCAAAGAAAACGGATAATGCAGGTATAAATGTTAATGTATTAGTGAGAGGAATAAATAAGCTTATGAAGTTTTTTTGCTGTTAACATTTATCAAGCTTCATGTTTTGGACCAGCGACTCAAGGGATAATGATTGCAAATGCACAACTTTTGTCTAATTCGTTATTGGGAATTATATGTGAGTTAATTTTTTACTTGGAAAGCTTCTACTGTTTTAAAATGTGAACTTTTGTGCGTGCTAATGAGGTGAAGAATCATTTCACTCTCAATGAGGTTAGTTGGTCTCATCGTGATTCTGATGTGAGAAGAAGTGGAACCGGAAATGTGTTCATCAAGGTACATTTTAAGGACTGGATAAGGGTCACTTATTTTGAGATCTTAATAGTTTCTTTTTCCTTATCGCTTTGATCCCCATGTGAAAATGATTTGACATTTTGCTGCAGAATCTGAATGATACAATTGACAGCGTGAAGCTTGAAGAAATATTTCAAAAGTTTGGAAATATCTTTTCCTGTAAAATTGCCATTACTGAGGATGGAAGGAGTAAATGGATCTGTGATTGGAGGAAAGCAGATGTATGTGCAATTCTCTTTACAACAACAACGATTGGTAATTTAACTATGTAGGATTGAGTTTTTCTCGTCTTTAGTGATTTAAACACATGAGCCCCGCATATCGGAAACATCGTTTCTTCGCACATGCCTAATCTACTAAATGAGTACATCATATTAGTGTCAAATTTCGTTAAGGAATGAAAGAGATATTGGTACACAATGTAAGGAAGATGGAACGATTGGAAATAGATGGATTGTTTTGGCCAAAATGACTAATCTCTACATGGGTGGAAGATGGAAGGATTGATCACTATATAAGCTCTATTTTTGAGTAAGGGTTTGTGATCCCAAAGGGTAACCCATGTGTTAAGAAGAGGGAGGACGTAAGACGAACTTGGGTTCGGGGCTAAGCCCCACACGCGCGCCGCCGCCCGTTCGGTCTCGAGTCACGGGCTGCGGGCTCTCTTTTGAATTTTCTTTTTGGTCCCTGAAGTATTTCTTATTTACACTTTGGTCCTTGAAGATTTCAAAAACCGGAGGTATCGGGAAGGATTTGGAATGGATTCTCGATAACCCTCATGGATTCTTCCGCTTCCGCTTCCTCAACTCCCGACGTCACAAATCTCCTCGTGGAAATTGGGCCAACAATACGTACAGTTCACAATGGGCCTAGCAGTGGTCTAGCAGCGTTCCAGCAACAGTGGGCCAATTCGAACTGGGCCTGCCCCTCAAGCAGCACTCCAGTGGCCCAACAACAATAGCACAACTACGTTCCGGTAGCATTCTAGCAACAGTAGGCCAATTCGAACTAGGCCTGCCCTTCCAGCAGCACTCCAGTGGCCCAAAAACAACACTCTCAGTGGGCTAAACCGAGGCCTAGTATCTTGTCAGCCCATCCAGCGGCTCGCCAGGCAGTCCCAAGCCATCAGGCCCACTACACAGCGACCCAGCAACAGCAGTCGTCCGGCCTCAATCCAACGGATATGGGCCTTACTTTCGATTCTTTAAAATTACAGTGGCCCGCTGATGCGTGGTATATGGATACGGGCGCCACGTCTCACCTAACCAAAAATTCTGGTAATCTCCCTCAACTGCGCAACTTAAATACTCTTCAATCTATTATGATCGAAAATGGTCATCGCATTCCAATACAAGGGTTTGGCCATACACTAACCCCACCACCGCATCCCCAATTCTCCCTTAAAATGTCCTATATGCCCCTAATATTATCAAGAACCTAATCTCTGTTAAAAAATTTGTCACCGATAATTTCGTATCCATCAATTTTAACCTATTTGGTTTTTCTATAACGGACCTACGTACGGGGAAACTTCTTACAAGATGCAATAGTGAGGGGGGGCTCTATCCTTTCCTATCCACGCCCACTACCCATGTCACGCCTCCCACCGCGTTAGCTATAATATCTCCATCAACGAGGCATAGTAGACTTGGTCATTCGGGAGCTCATGTTTTTTATTCCCTTAGAAATCGAAATTTAATCCAATGTAATAAAGAGAAATTTTTCCATAGTTGCTCCTCTTGTCATCTAGGGAAACATGTTAGACTTCCATTTACATCTTCTCTAAGTATTACTTTCTCTCCCTTTGATATTATTCATGTAGATTTATGGACATCCCCTATAACTAGCAACCTAGGTCATAAATATTATTTGGTATTTTTGGA
Organism: Anisodus tanguticus; assembly: GCA_034509755.1. NCBI lineage: Eukaryota > Viridiplantae > Streptophyta > Magnoliopsida > Solanales > Solanaceae > Anisodus > Anisodus tanguticus. The sequence continues at coordinate 16,099,115 of CM067551.1, read as the reverse complement.
TGACTTCTCTCACTTCCTTTGGGTCTATTCGCTTAAACTCAAGTCTCAAGTGTTCTCCAAATTTCTTGAATTTTGTACATAGGTTAAAACACAATTTGAAAAAGACATCAAAACGTTTCAATGTGATAATGGTCGTGAGTTCAATAACTCCCTTTTTCATAATTTTTGTGCGGCTAATGGCATAATTTTTCTTTTCTCTTGCCCCCATACCTCCCCTCAAAATGGTAAAGCCGAAAGAATTCTCCGCACCATTAATAATATGATTGTACCCTTCTTTTTCATGTGTCTCTCCTCCTACCTTTTGTGTATATGCATTAAAAATGGTAGAACACATTCTTAACATCTTACCTACCCGTGCGATTCAAAATAGGATACTCACCGAAATTCTCTACCATCGGATCCCTATCTATGATCACCTTCGAATTTTCGGTTGTCTTTGTTACCAAAATCTGACATTCACGGTCCCTCACAAATTAGCACATCGCTCCACTCCGTGCGTCTTCTTAGGTTTTCCGTCGAACCATAAGGGGTACTTGTGCTATGAGTTATCCACAGACAAAATCATAGACTCACGCCACGTCACGTTTGTTGAGTACGTTTTCCCGTATGACAACATCCAAAAATTCTGAGTCACTGATTACAGATTCCTTGATGATTCGGACATCTCACATCTAGTCCAAAATGTACTACAAAACCCATTGACTGCCGCCCTCCGGCACACTCACCCGTCCTGTAAACTGTCGCTTCCCCACCTCCGGTCCCGCCACATCCCGAAACAATCCGCTGCCCAACCAGTTCCAACACCACCACACTACACAATCCGCCACCGTCTGCCTCTCCCCTCCCCCCGCCAATGTCTGCCTCCCTGTCTTCCCCCCTCCCAAGTACACCCAACCACCCCGTTATATACCGTCACTCCGCCCCTCTGACCTGCATTCCCCCGAAACATCCCGCCACCCACTAGCCCCACACCACACTGCCAAATCCCGCCAAACCCCTTCTCACCCATTGCCACTACCCCACGACCCGATACCCACTGCCTCACCCCCATACCCACAAATCAAATGGAAACTCGTGCCAAACACGGGATTTTCAAACCCAAAGTCCACTTTAAAATATCCACACAATCCATATCACCAATACCTAAAAACCCAAAACTAGCCAAACTTGACCCGAATTGGAATACGGCCATACGTGAGGAGTTTGATGCTCTTACCACTCAACGCACGTGGGATCTTGTTCCGAGGCCAGAGGGGGTGAATGTGATTCATTGCATGTGGCTCTTTCATCATAAGTTAAGAGATATTGGTTATCTTGAACGCCACAAGGCCAGACTTGTGGCAAACGGCATAGGGCAACATGAGGGTATTGATTGTGGTGAGACTTTCGGTTGGTGATCAAACCGGCTACTATTCGCCGGTTCTGAGCATAGCTATGGGTAAGAACTAACCGATTCATCAACTTGATGTGAAAAATGTGTTCTTACATGGGGATTTGAAAGAAATAGTTTACATGCACCAACCGCCAGGCTTTGTACATCCAGAGGCTCCTCATCATGTTTATCGTCTCCGTAAGTCCTTATATGGTTTGAAACAGGCCCCCGGGCTTGGTATGAGCGTCTCGCTACTTATATTATGCAGATTGGGTTCGTTTGCAGCAAATGTGACCATTCATTATTCATTTTTCATCGAGGTAGTGACATAGCATACTTGTTATTATATGTGGATGATATTATTTTGACTGCCTCTTCTAATGTGTTGAAAAATAAGATCATTCGACTGCTTAAATCCGAATTCGCTATGACTGACTTAGGGAACCTGAGTTATTTCTTGGAGATTTCGGTGACTAGATGTGCAGATAACATGTTCCTATGCCAGCGTAAGTATGCAGAAGAAATTGTGTACATGGCTAAAATGGGCAAAATCATGCCTACTCGGTCGACTCGAAGTCGAAACTCAGTATTGCTGACGGTGATCCGGTGTCCGATCCCACTCTCTATAGGAGTCTTGCAGATGCACTTAAGTATCTTACATTCACCATGCATGACATTGCATATGTTGTTCATCATGTTTGTTTATTCATGCATTCCCCTAGGGAGCCTCACTTTACAGCTCTTAAACGTATTATTCGATATGTTAAGGGCACTCTTGATTATGGATTACATCTCTACCGCTCTGCACCGACCAGGCTGATATCATACACGGACGCCGATTGGGCAGACTGTCCAGACACGCGGTGTTCCACGTCCGACTACTATGTGTTCTTAGGGACAATCTTATCTCGTGGTCTGCCAAGAGGGAAGCCACACTCTCCCGATCGAGTGCAGAAGTAGAGTATAGAGGCGTTGCAAACATTGTAGATGAGATTTATTGGCTCTGAAACCTCCTCCTAGAGCTTTAGTGTCCCTTACGTAAGGCTTCTATGATTTACTATGATAACATATCTGCGGTATACTTATCTCATAACCCGATTCAGCATCAGAGAACCAAGCACATTGAGATGGATATACATTTTGTTTGTGAGAAGGTTGCTATAGGTCATGTTAAGATGTTGCATGTGCCTTATTCATATCAATATGCAAATATTTTCACATGGGCTTCCTCAACAATTGTTCATCGACTTCAGATCCAGTCTAACGTCCGGCCTCCTCCTGCTCCGACTGAGGGGGTGTATTAGTGAATATTACAATATATTCACCATATATTTTGTAATTAATAGTAGTGTATAATTATGGTAAAAATAGGATCCTTATTCAATTAGGATTCAACATTGTACACACTATATATATTTGTATTAATAAGAGACTCCCCAAGGGAGATTAATACAATATTACCATCCAAATAATATGCTTTTTAGACATGTAAATTATCTGTATGAGGCTACACCTTCAGGTATTCGAAGTCCCCTACTTCAAGCTTTCTGTATGTCCTCTTCTTGTTAGCTTGTATAGTCATCCTTTATTGGAACCTAGCCAAGTGAAGTTTAGCATATGCAGTTTAACGTTCCTATTCACCAAGCTTTTTGACTACTACAACTACCTCAAAATCCCCTGCAACAAAAGGCAAAGACAAATATACCGGTGGTTATTAGCCAAACAAATCTTCATAAGGTGTTGTCTAATTTGAAACATGATAATTAGTGCCCAATCAGAGGGAAATTACAAGCAATAACACCTCAAAATAACACTAACAATATTTTAAACACTATTTTGCAGTGAAATATAATCATTGACAAAAAGAATAACACTTCCAAGAATGTTCTTTGTTCATATTCAATAGCACAAACCAACACCTACTGGCTGGTATAAGGTAAATACTGATGGAGTATTTAAGAGAGAAAATGCTGGCGGACAAAGAAATTTCTTCTGTGAAACTTGTAATAGAAAAAGCTTGTAGGATTAGCCAATTTTGGCAACTGTAATTCCCTTCGCGGCTTAATTGCTCTGTACTAGAATGTTTGAATAAGATTTTCAGTTTCTCAAAAACAAAAAATAAAAATATGAGGTAACCACAATGATTGATAATAAAAACTTACCACATCTATAGTCATATCAAACAATACTAATTTATCATGATTAAGTAATAAATAGGGGTAAAAATATGTTAAGAGTAAATTTCATTTAAAGACAGTTCTATTTATTAAGTTTAAGATGTTTAAATTTGAATAAACATCTGAATATTAAGATGTATTTAAATCTGAATATTGAATGATTAAAACTGTTTATTTTCTCAACATTTGATTGTTTATAATTTACCTTTGTTAAAAAATTAATAAATATAAAATGTAAATAAACTAATTTGGATATTATACACAAATTATTAGGTTGTATGGTGATGGTTGTTAGTGCATGACCGGTGGTATTCTGTGGTGTTAACTGTTGTTGTCTGTTGTTGTCGTGGAAGTGATTGTGTCGGAGCAACTGATACTGGTGACAATTGGCAACAACAACAGTGGTTACCAGAGGTTATTGCAATGATGATAATTGTTGGTCTAGTAGTGACTAGCTGCGGTCTATATATAACGATGGTTAGTAGTGGTCGTAATAATAGAGATGGTTTAGTGATGATAGAAGAAGGTGGACGATAATGGTCGTTGTGTAATAATAACTAATGATAATTTTGGATAAGGTGATGTGAAAACTCATATTTGCAAAAAAAACTCAATAACCTCTTTAAAATGAAATATTGATCAATTCTAAATAACTCAGATCTATAGACTGGTAAGGTGATTGAATACTAATATAAGCAAAAGCACTTAATAATTTGAGATTTGAACCATCTTGATTCAAATAAGTACAATCAAATGAAGTCTTGAACCTTTTTGTTTGGGAAACAATACTTTCTCTCTTTTGAATGGGACAATAAACATGTGGACATAAGGTAAGTGACAAAAATGTATTGGCTCATTGCATTTATCTTCATAATGTCGATTCTGTTTCCTCTCACCAGCCTGCAAACACCCTTGCGTGTTATAAAATGGAAGGCATCTACAATAACTTGTTTTGGCTTTATAAAGAAATAATTCACTGCTTCACATTTCGTATTCGAAAAATTAACCCACAGCCAAGGAAATATGACCGTCAATCGAATATAGACGCCCACAAAAGTTCTGTGACACCCTTGTCTCCTATTGAAATGAGAAATCCAAGCATCCTATATACAATTAGTACACTAATCCGAGGTAATACTTATACATAGTTTTTCAGAAACTAAGATTAAAATATCTAAACTGTCACTCTGTACTGCACAATTTTGATCAATAGCTCGGTAACACAACTTAGTATCAAGCTTGAGACAAAAAATTATGACTAAGAGACAATATAATAGCGGGCAAGAAAAGAACGCCTTTCTTGATAGCTAATTATTACATATAGGTTGTACCAAGTGGATATCAAATGGTTATTTCTTATGGAATTCTAAGTATAGCATTTGAGTTATAATATTATCTGGAGCTACTGCAACTCTAAACACAGGCTGATAAATCAACACAGATGCTTAACAAATTGGACATCAGTCGCACATTCGTCTCTTCATGGTCCTTCCCAATAGCCATATTCACAGTGTCTACGCCTGTTAAACAAACCAGTGCATTACATCAAAACATAATCCTAGGGGCAAATCCTCAGGAGCCTCCTATGATGGAGCAAGGACAAAATGCAGAGTTCCGTTGACATACATACAAAAGAAATGAAACTATCTTTGGTTACCCCCCCCCCCCATTTTCTTTGTAGGGTACAGCATGGGAACACAAGAGGTAAAACAACCACATGCAACATGTGAGTGTCAACAGTTGCAGCATATCCACAGGTTTCAACAGTCACAGAAACTGGTACCAAACCAATAGAAAGTGGGATAAACACTTCTCATTTTATATCTGGAAGACAATTGTGAGTAGACTGCAATCTCCTTTTTTAACACTATCACTTCGTTCTAAGATGTTTTATGTCCTGACAACAGGCACCTTTAAAGGCTTTTATAGCTAAAACTGTTTTAAATACAAACAACCATTCTTAGAAGAGGCAAACGATTTAAAACACATGCATGACGCACCATATAACAGACCAGCCACACGTGCTTGATATATCAAAGACTCTAGCTTCTTTTTTTTATTGTTAAATCAAAGACACGCTTTTATTCCTATTTTCCAACTTCTGTGTTCAGTTGTTGGTGTCGTTATGATTATTATTGTTATTGTTGACGTAGTAGTAGTAAGTCCTGCTTTAATAATTTTGTATACAAGTAGGAACAAGTGGAGAATTATCAATCACCATATGAATGAGAGTATCAAATTCATCAAGTGGAGAACAAGGAACTTGCCTTACAGAAAGAACTAGAAAAACTTCCTCCCAGAACCTTGTTCACCACTAGCCTTGCCATCTCCAAAGCCATCAAAGCGGTTTGAACGATTTTCATTGTCAGACCGCAAATCACCAAGTCCACTAGAGCGGCCTGAGCCAAATCCTCCAAAACCAGATGAGCGATTTGAACTCCCGAATTTTCCAGAGCCACCAGTCTGATTTGAGCTTCCGAAGCTTCCAAAACCACCACTACGATCTGAACCACCAAAGTTACCAAATCCTCCCTGACGATTGGAGTCGCGCATGTCTCCGGACCCACCAAAATTCCCTGATCGTCCAGAACCAGATCCACCAAATCCACCTGTTCGACCAGAAAATCCGCCTTGCCCACCAAACCTGCCGCCAGAATTTCCGTAGCCACCGGAACGACCTGAATCACCAAACCGACCACTTCCCATGCCTCCACCATAAGAGCCAAAGCGGCCACCACCTCTCCCCATGTCACTGAACATGTCTGTTTCTCCAGCCTCTACTTCTATCTTTGGAAGCTAATTTCAGAAAATACATGAAAATAAGATAATTTGATAAGATGAGAAAATAAGATAATTCGATAAGATGAGAAAATAAGATAATTCGATAAGATGAGAAAATAAGAAAATAACCCTTCGTCACATCTAGCTCTACAATTCACAAGAGTCTTGTGATTCTAATTTGAAAACATCAGAAAATTGCTGGAGCCAGCTACACTCTCACGATTCAATATTATTCAATTAAGTAACCATATACATCAATGAAGATAGTGATACAAAATAGAAAATCACTGAATTTAAACCTCACAAAGAAATAATGATTCAACTTCAATTGTCACTCTTTCAACAAAAGGGCAAGACAAAGATATAGATAGTGAGAAATCTAGCTCCATGAAGTGATTGACGCAAGGAATTGAACTACTTCAAAAAGTCTATATGAAATTTAATACAAACTAGTTTGCTTACATTAGTACTCAAATAATTGCACACCACCACATCTCCCTCACATGGTAAAGCATGTCAATGAAGTAGTAGACCTAACTAAATCCATTTTACATTATTCCAACTAAAACTATCCCTAACATCCCATTTTTTGTTGCATGATTTCACTAGGCACCCAAGGTAAAGATATCTGCTTGAGTTAGTACATTGAAATTACTGAGCGATCTTCAAAAGTAATAGTGACAGTGAAAAGAAGGCTGAAAATGTCTGAAAGATCAAAGTAAACAATGCATTGCGCTATTTTCACTGCAATCATAAAATATTTGGCAGCAGGAACTTTTGATATTTATTAAATAATTCAACTTTTTGGACGCCATGAAAAGGGAGTGCAGAACTAAACAGCAGCCCTTTAGCACTAACAAACAATTACAGCAGTTATAATCTTCTCGAGCATAAAGCTGTTTTCTCCAACTGAGGTTCACATTCATCAGTGCCATCATAAACGACAATGTGGGTAAAATATGAATAGAGGATATCAAAAAGTAAGAGCATCACAGATATTAGCAGTCTTACCTCGATAAATCTGCATCCCACATCGCGTTCAATACCTTTCACATCCCTATGTTGGCCTGAAGAATGTATCAGAACTGCACTTCCTTTCTTCCCAGCACGTCCAGTTCGACCGGATCGATGAACAAATATTTCTGAAGAGTTCGGAAGCTCATAATGTACCACCTGAGCAGCAAATTATCTACTTCAACTTCAGAAAGAAAAAGACAAAAGCAGACTGCAATTGAAGAGACCCAATACCCAGGAACTTTCACTATGCCAATTGGTGTCGTCTGGCATACAGGGCAGAGATGTCATAAGAACACTTACATACTTTTGGTCACATCCTATTTCATTTACTGATTTTTTTCCAACATTCGATTATTATCCTGGCATACAGTAGACTTGATGCACTAGCCAAATAGTGGTTTCAAGTATTTGTTCCCTTCTCCTAGAAGGTTTCAGACATGATTTAGGTGAAAAGCTAAACACACAGCATACATGACTCAATAATATAGCAACACGTGGGTGGGTTGTTGGGAACAATATTATAGGAGAGGAAACTGGAGCAATTGAATTGTAGGGTATAAAGAATCATATTGACCAATGTAGCATGCTGAAAATTATATTGTAGAACAATATTAATTTGCACTCACATACAGTGAGTCGGGTATTTATGCAGGAAATTCAAAAAATTACTAGAATATCACATTTGGGAATAAATTTCTGACCTAAAGCAAATTTTAAACTCATTTTCCACTAAACTAGTTCAAGGGGATTCAATAGTCTATGTATAATTAAAGTACTTGTTCTTGCCCTATCAGTGTAATCTCTGTTGAAGAGGATTGATCGCCTTGGCTCTACATTCACCCTTGCTCGTACTATTGCTTTAAATTTGTAAAAAAGAGTGTTACATTGTATTGAGTTATAAAATAACGTTTAAACCTTTAAAACATCTAGGATCAGGCAAGATTGGTATTTCAATATGCAACTTCCACCTAACCCCTTCTATCACATGTCACGTTGTTGATCATCGGTTCTAACAGAAGATTTTCTCATATATGCTGTCTGCTCTATTGTTGGAAAGTGCAGATGAAAGAAAAGAAATGCGGTAATTATTGAACCTAAAATGACGAGTACAAGAATAAAAGACCAACCAGATCAACATTAGGTACATCAAGTCCTCGAGCAGCAACATCAGTGGCCACCAATACACTGAATTGACCTTGACGAAAACCTGATAGAGTTCTCTCTCTCTGGCTTTGTGAGATGTCCCCATGCAAAGCTTCACATTTGAAACTCTTTTGCATTACATACGACAATCTATCAGCATCACGTTTAGTTTGAGTAAAAACAATGCACTTCCCTCCTTTTGCATGCTCCTGCAGAAATGAAATGCTCAATTAGTTTCAGAGATCTAAGATTATTGAAAAATTAGACAGCAGAAAGACCATTCTTTTTATGTTGGTGGAAAAAAATAGAGTGTGACTTAAACAATATGATGGACATAAAGTAGGACAGAGGAGACTGAGGGTATATCTCCATACAGTTATCAGAGGTCCAAGAATTGCTGGTTTCTGATGCATATCACAAGCAATTGAAAACAAGGAAATCCCATCAGCCAATTTCTGATCAGAATCTCCTACCTGGGATATTGAAAAATTATTTGAAAAATTAGCCGCCAAGGTTCTCAAAAAATGAAGAATGAAGTTTGTATTAAAAAGTTGAGCATTTTGGCCTCACAAGATCAACGTGAAGTGGATTCTTCAGGAACTTGTTGGTAATTTTCAATATCCAACCGGGCATTGTGGCTGAAAACATCAGTGTCTGATGCTTCTGCGGAACATTTTCTAAGATGGTCTCAACATCCTCCGCAAACCCCACATTAAGCATTTGATCAGCTTCATCTAGAACAACAAACTGGATTTCTGCCAAATTCAAAGCACCCCTCTTCAGAAGATCAATAATCCGACCTGGCGTTCCCACAACAATATCTACTCCCCTGTCAAGGGAACTCATTTGGTGTGAAATGGGAACACCACCATAAACACACAGTGTATCCAGACCAGGAGCAGACTCAAAAAATTCTTTATCCACTTGTTTTGCAAGTTCTCTTGTAGGCGCCAAGACTAAAGCCAAAGGATTCCTTCCACGTCTGCATAATTGCGAATAAGCAAATTTTTAGTATTTTACAACTGTAAAAAGTTTCAAATTCGCAACAAATATTCAGAATCAAACTTTCATAACGCTTGCCAAACCTAGCAGATGGCAAATCAATACATTATGCTGCTAGCATATTTAGAGCCTGTTTGGACTTGGCTTACTCTAGGTGATTTTAAGCCAAAATAGCTTTTAAGCACTTTTGTAATGTTTGGATAAGATAAAAAAGTGTTTTTGAGCACTTGTTTTAAAGCCAAAATAACAAAAATAAGCCAAAAGACATAAGGATTCCTAACTTATGGCTTATGCTTATAAGTCATAAGTTATAAGCTCATCCAAACAGGCTCTTATACTACTAACATAAACCAGAGAGAAAGCAGACTGAACAAACCCATGCTTCTCGTTGAAGCGAATGATCTTATCCATGATAGGAATGCCAAAAGCAAGTGTCTTCCCAGTTCCAGTTCTAGCTCGACCAATCATGTCAGATCCTTGCATTGCTGGTTCCAGAACAGCTCTCTGCACAGCCCAAAAAGAATTAAAGTCTGCACCTCGCTTTGCCTTGCATCTCATGACCAAATTAACCTAAGTCTATGCATTAAAACAAACAGTACATCGTAGATTTTCATTTTATGAGACTATATATGCATGCAAGATGTATCGAGGGTACAAAAAGAATCTTTTTTCCTTACAGTCGTATCTACTGTGAAAAGTAAGCGCTCTCAGGTCAAGTTCAGTGCCTAAATTATGCTCATTCCACAAACTAAAACAAGTGGACAGATCATTCCAAACGGGACTTGAGAGGAGAAACTCTTGATATGTTAAGCGCCTTATTATGCAATCAAGGATGTGGCCGGTTAAATGATGTGATTGAAAACCTTAGAGGCCAGAGTTAAAATTCTAGCAGAGAAAAAAACTGGGTGATTTCTTCGGATCTGCTTAGTCAGAATTACTCTGTACCTGTGTTGGTAGATTGTAGCATGGAAATAAGCTAGTTGCACCATTATAAAGAAGATGTTAAGTGCCTTGTTACAAAAACTAGCCAGCCAACCCCATCAGTGTACACCATACACAACTCTAAGTTACTCATCCCTAGATAATATTTAACTTCATCAACAAAAAGAGTACCAGAAACACAAGGGTTTGTTTGGTATGACAAAAATATACTCCAATGAACATATATTCATTCATATGAAGACAAAATTAGATATATAAAGGTACCAACATATTCCTCTATTGGTGGAAAATTGCATCATTTCACTTGATGTCATTATATATCCAACTCTTTAACCCATATAACTTGATTCAATCAACCATGGACAGCATTGTTTAATACAGTAGGATTAAACATATATCACTTGAGGGGTCATCTGGTAGGAGGTATTAGAGAAAATAATACTGGTATTAGCTTTAGTATTTTAATCCCTTGTTTGGTAGTGTTTTCAACCTATGTATGTATTAGTTATACACTAATATTCAGTACTATTCTTATACATAGTAAACCATTACATTAACAATATCAATGCTTACTCCTATTCTAATCGGCCCTATTCAGTACTATTCATATTCTAATACACCCTATTCATTTAATACAACAAACCAAACAGTCCATAAAAAATAATGCCCGCATAACTAATCCCAGCATTAGGGGAGGCTGCCTCTCTAACTCCCAAGGTAGTGATAAGTTCTGCGTAAACTCTAACCTCTCCAAACCCTACTTTGTGAGATTTCACGGGGCTACATCACACCGAAATACAGTACTTCACGAACCTTGCTAACGCAAGATGTTTTGTGCACCGGGCTTCCCTTTATAACTAATCCCAACATTATTAATACACCATATTGAGTACTATACACCCTAACAAATGACACCTTAAGTTTATAACTAACCAAGCAGTGGAAAGTAGTACAGAAAATTATTTTCCTAAAACATTTCGAATCACACCAAAGCTTAAATTTATTTTTTTCCAAACGTAAATGATAGTTGTTTTGTGAGGAAGAGTAACCTGAATAGGAAAGAGCTTAGTAATTTCTTTTTTCGCCAAAGCAGAAACGATCTCCTGAGATATACCAAGTTTCGATATCTCAAGCCCTTCATCATCCTCAGGCAAATCCGCCACCGCATATCCAGCTTGTAAATAACCACTAGAATGAAACCCTCTTACAGAAGAAACCCCCAATCTACCATCAACCCATTTCCCAGTTCTTGAAGTAGTATTGGTAAAGCTGTTAAATTGGGTATTTCCGGGAATGAACTTCGATGGGGAGGAGGAGAATAATAGATGGGTAAGGGCATTAAGAGCAACCCTTTTCGAATACTTTTTCAAGAGAATAAGGCTATTCATTTTTCTTGAAATATATGCAAAGATAAGAGATCAATATGGTAGGGATGCAACTAATTTATGAAAGTACGAGAGGCGTTTGGAGATATTTTTGTTGAGGTAGAAGAGGTTTTTGTCAAGGGTTTAAGAAGAGGAGGAACACTAACTAGACTAAATTCCAAGATCAATATAAGCTGGGCTGGACTTGCTTGTGTTTTAGTCAAACTTAGCCCAATAAAACATGGGCTTTGGAAATGTTTCTTAAGAAGATTTTCTCTTATCCTTAAACTATTGAATTGATTCGTGTTTCGCGCGATGATAAAACTCTTATTGAATTTATAAAATATTTTTTAATATCCAAACAATAAAGATATTTGAATCCTTTTTAGTCCTCAAATTCAAATGATTAGATTTTATGTTTTAATACATTTTATTATTGTGACTTCGTATTTTTTTCTTAAGTTTTTAAAATTATCAACTTTTAATTTTTCAGTAATACTTGAATTTTATATAATAATATAATCTATATAGGTGGAACATCGTTTAAACATAGTTTTTCTTTGTTCTTTTTATTTTACGGATTTTAATCCCTTTAACACGATATAAATTTTAAACATAATTTTTCTTTATTCTTTTAATATATTAAGTATTTATTTATCTTCTCTTCTCTATCTTTCAATAGTTACATTTTAATTCTTTATCTTTTTAAAAAATCTTCTTAAAGGAAAAGGCATCAACAACATACACTACAAGAGTAATAAGGGAAGGGGAGAAAAAAACACAAACGAAATCTTTTTGATTAATTTTTGTCTCATCTTTTTCTTCCTTTTACCTTTCTTTTCTCTTTTTTCTTTCTTTCTTGCTTCGTTGAGAATTCATTTTAATCTTTTACCCTTATCTTCTTCTTTTTTCACCGCAACATGACATTCTTTATGACCAACAACTGCATAACTAAACTTTCAAGCTTCAATTTCATTGACAATTGAGAAATTCATCATTACTAAAAAAAAATCATTGAAAAGATGTAAAATTATTTGATAAAACTAATTGTAAAATAACATCTTTACTTTGTATTGTTGAATATTTTCCGACCTTAGCAGTTAACAGCTAAACATATAAAAGTATGCTTACACTATCTATAAAAATACAGATAGAGGGACGGGAAGTACAAATTGTGAACACAATTGATATCAAAAAAATCCGTACCTGAAAAAAATTGCTTGCGACTAAAGAAAGCTCATATCCATTAGATATTAAAATAGAAAGAAGATGAAAATAACACAAGTAGAAATTATAATAATCTGTCAAAAATAATAATATCATAAAAAATTAAAATAGGGGAATATTGCATTCACGTGTAAATCCATTACTCACCTATTTCCAATCTGCAAAAAAAATCACAATCATGTATAAAAAATAAAAATATAATGTTCTAGAAATTTAAGAAAAATAAAAACAGAGAGTCCAAAAGAACTCACCTCACAAAATCGATTGATAGAGAAGTCGTGATTAAAATTGTGTTGCTTATCATATGTTGATAAGTATGTAATCAAAGCTAAAAAAACTGAAACTTTAAAGTACCCATTAATGGGTTATTTAAGCTTTTTGCTGCCTATAAGCCAAATGTTATATGGTGATATGCATTTATAATGCGTTAATCATCGTGTTTAATTAGAAAATAGGATGCAATTAAATTTTGTAACTCATGCATTAGTAACTGCCAATTATTTAATTTGTTAAAGCACGTCCCCAATTATGTTGAGGAAAAAGAAACAACACGTCCAGTAGCTAGGAATGGCAACAGATCGGATCTGGACTGGATCCTACTAGATTCAGATCGGATCTGGACTGGATCCTACTAGATTCAGATCCAGATCCACTTTTTATATCTGAATTCAGATTTATCGGGTTCATAAAAATCATATCAAAATCTGGATCCACCGGATCCACGGATCGGATCTAGATCCACATGTAAAAACAAATCATGTCAACACCTTAATCTATTTTACTTAGAACCATAATTTATATCCAACGCATGAAGCAACTTTGAATTAGCTATTTTAAGACTAAAAACCATTGACCTAAGAGGTGTAGCATAGACTAACATATTAACCTCAAATCATCCTACTTGACTTGATTAAAGTGAATTTCAGTCACAGAAACATTTAACTCTGAGACAAAGGCCTTGATTTATTGAGCTTATTTAGTCTAAACATGATGTGCACATGACTTAGATGAATTGTATGTCTAAGATAGGTTATGCAAATGATTTATAGTAGATTTGATTGACTACAAACAGGGCTCAAACATGCTATTTAGTCTTAACCACAAATAATGATCATTATTACTCCCTACAACATTTTGTATCTATGTGAATAAATAAATGTTACACAGCTTAAGTTCAAGCAAGATGAACACATTCTAATCTAATCCATTAACCAACTAACATAGTTAAGATCATAATATGAATTTAATGTATGATGAACTCATCCTAATTCTAAACATAACATGATCTTGGGTCCTTTATGGACTTGGGCCTGGCCGAGAAAACAAAAGGAAGACCAAAATTCATTCTAGGTTATGGATATATTTAATAAAAAACGGATCCACGGGTCGGATACGGATCTCAAATACAAGATCCATATATGATCCGTCATAAATGGATCCGGGTCCGATCCGGATCCGTCGGGTCCGAATTTTGAAGATCCATATCCTATAAAACGAATTTGGATCCACCGGATCCGGTCCAGGATCCACTGCCATTAGGGATGGCAACGGATCGGATCTGGATCGGATCCTACTAGATCCAGATCCAGATCCGTTTTTCATACCCGAATCCAGATCCATCGGGTCCATAAAAATCAGATCCAAATCCGGATCCATCGGATCCACATGTAAAAAATTTGCTTTGCTGAGATTTTTTTTTTGAACTGACAAATGATTTTTACTTAGCTAACAGTTTATTGTGTTTCAATTTTGAAATGTTCATATTAGATATTTTGTTCGCTGTCTCGTTTTGATTGTGAGCTATTAATTGAAAATGTTGGACAATGACAATAGTTGTGGAAAATGCTGACTAGTATTTCCACAATGCAGAACTTGCATGTGCTTGGAATCTTCACAAATGAAGTGAATATAATTTTAACTACTTGTCTATGGAGATGTTAGTCATTCACTAATATAACATTGATTTTATTATCGAAGTTACCTCTTTATTTTTTGGTTTTTGAGTTAACGCGGGGATAAATTAAACTTGTTTTGAGAATTAAACTTGCAAGGATGTGCTTAGCAATTTTAAGAAAATACTTATAAAATTACATTCTAGGTTATGAATATATTTAATAAAAAATGGATCCACGGGTCGGATATGGACCGGATACGGATCTCAAATACAAGATCCAGATCCGATCCGTCAGAAACAGATCCGGGTCCGATCCGGATCCGTCGGGTCCAAATTTTGAAGATCCATATCCTATAAAACGGATTTTGATCCACCGGATCCAGAATCCACTGCCATCTCTAACTGCCATCAATACCAATAGCTTACGTCTCATAAAGAGCAACAATGATCTGGGGATGATTACTAATGCAACGTTTTTATTGTATGAGACTTTTATTAATTCGTAGGTTAGTAGTAGAAATGAATCAAAAATTGCAATTAAAAGTGAGAAAAATGTCAAAAAAGGGAGAAAAAAAATAAATGCAAATGTTGGTCATAGAGAGGTGACACATCATCTTGTCTATACCTAGCTTTAATAGATATATTGACTAGGGTGATCTATAAGAAATGCTTTTGGAGGTTGGTGATTTTAAACTTTTGACTCTGCTTGTTCCGTGGGTAAAATTTTAAGTTGGGAAAAGAGTCAAATTTGCCCTCCAACTATGCTTTTCAGTTTAACATTGCCCTCCGTCAAACTTTGGGATCAAATTTACCCTTCCCGTTAGCAAACTTGTTAAATTTACCCTCGGATGGACGGATTTGTGAGTTGGACGCCACATCAGATCCACGTAGACTTCGCGTAGGCTCACATAAATAGGAAAACTAAAACTAAAACCAGAAGATTCCTAATTATCCACTTCAGTCGACCAAACTAATCCCTAAAGTCTCTCTAGCTTCAATCCATTTGAGAGTCTTCGGAGTTGGAAGTCAACACCGACGGAGCTATCAACCATCGGAGCTTGGTACTAGTCTGAGCTAGAATTTAGTTCCATTAATGTGAACTCCACAAGTCTGGTCTCGGTTAGCTCTCTTTCCTATCTGAATCACCTTTCAAGGTAAAAATTCATCTTTTCTAGTATGACTTCACTTTAATCGCACCTAAAACCTCTCACCACTACGTAGGAATTCATGATGCTGCATTTTCCACCGGAGAATGTGGCATAGGAGTGGTGGAAAACGGCAAAGATGAGGGGCTATTTGGTTGTTGGTGGTGGAGTTGGTTTGTTCCGGCAACGACGAAAAGATGGGGAAAGGGAGAAAGGCGTTTGGTTGGTGGTTTCGTGTTGGTGTGGAGATGGAGCAGTTGTGGTTAGTGGTCGTCATTACCGGTTGTTCGGTGGTCAAATTTGACGGCGGCAACTAGCAGAAAACGTAGAGGGATGAGAGGGTGATGAAGTGGAGGCGTTGGTGGTGAATTGGTTGTACAATGGTAGAGTTCGTCGGAGCTCCGACGTGGAAACTCATCGGAGCTCACCGGAGATGGCAGAGGTCCGCTGGAGAAGAAACAACATTGAGGGTAATGGGTTGAAATAATATATATGGTGGGGTAACATGTACGGGTTACGGGTAACAGATACACAATTGGGTGAGCGTGGAGTCTACGTGGATTCGATGTGGCGTCCAACTCACAAATCGGTCCATCAGAGGGCAAATTTAATAAGTTTGCTAACGGAAAGGGTAAATTTGATCCCAAAGTTTGACGGAGGACAATATTAAATTATAAAACATAGTTAGAGGGCAAATTTGATCCTTTTCCCTTTTAAGGTTAACAAGTTCTGACTTTTGACTCTGAAGGTTTGTCATGGAGCAAGTGTGGGTCAAAAGTTCGAAACTACTCATTTTCAAGTTCATTGGGTATAATTTTCTGCTTTTATACAACACCTAAAACACGTTTGAGTTAGTTGATTAAATGTAGTCGATAAGTATGAAATACTGAGAAGCACCTTTGCAAAACTAATTTTTACAAAATAACAGTTAGGATAGAAATGTTGAATCTGCTAATAAGCAGTTATTGTAATTGATAAATCGAAGCATTTTTCTATTGAAATGACTTAAATGTCCTCAAAGTTATTTACTCAAAATGTAAGCGTTAAATTATCTTTACATTGAAAAGTGCAGGTGACAAAAATGAAATTATAAATGTAGTTAGGAGTTTTATTTTGGGAAGAGTATTTAGGGATCATATAAATATTAGAGATAAAACAGTTTGATAAAATTTAAAGTGCTTATAAGCTGAAAAATCGAAAGTTGATTATTCCCAATTTATGTTTTTTGGCTGATCACTTGACTTATAAATACTTGTGGTATTTACCAAACATACATAAGCCAAAAAGTTAACTAAAACCCTCTTAGTCGACTGATAAAATTAGTAGCCTAGTAATATCAGTGGAAGTTTAGCATACAAACTTTGTATGAGCAAGTTTTTAAAAAAGTCTTGTACTTGTTAGCTTATTTATATATTTATAGTTATCAAAAGTGTTTTAAAACCACAAATCAACCAAAAATTATATGTTGGTCATCATAACATATTAACAATTTCGATTTGATCAATATATTTATGATTTCATTTCTAATATCATTTATATGTTATCAGTATGTCTTTTGTTGAGATTTTATTTGAGGCGTGAATTGAAAAATGAAGAGAAATGAAAGTTTGGACAAAGTTCCTTTCATCATTGGATAGGAAAAGGAAGATTGATGTGTTTCTATATAGAAGCACTTCTTCTATCTCTTTAAGAGTTGAAAAGAATCTCGCGTTGTCGTCATAGCTCGGCTCGGGTTGGAATTCGTAGTTGGTCAATGATTGATTGATAAATTTTTTGGACTAAATTTATGTTCTATTTCTGTTATTTCTTTTCTTATTTTTTATATTATTTTCGTGCAGAATTTAATTTAAAATTTGTGGTATTTTTTCGACGGTTATTTTCAAATTTGAAATATTGTAAATGAATGTAGTTAGGTCTAGTACTTCACCGACATGCTTTACTATGTGAGGGAGATGTGGTGGTGTGTAATTATTTGAATACTAATGTAAGCAAACTAAAGTTTGTATTAAATTTCATATAGACCTTTTTGAAGTAGTTCAATTCCTTGCGTCAATCACTTCATGGAGCTAGATTTCTCACTATCTATATTTTATTTATTTTTTTAATATTTAATTTTCCGACTTACGTCAAATTATTCCTGAAGATAGTAATTTCGGTCCCTCAACTTACGCCATATTATTTATGAATATAGTAGTCCCGGTCCTCTCACTAGTAAATCGCGCTAGTGTTTGTCTTAACCTTTTGTTGAAAGAGTGACACTTGAAGTTGAATCATTATTTCTTGGTGAGGTTTAAATTCAGTAATTTTATATTTCCTATGAGTATCTTCTTCAATCTATATGATTATTTAGTTGAATAATGGAAGGGAAAGGGAAATCAGAGAGTTACTTATTTCTTCATTGATCTAGATGTTTACTTATATCTTTGTGAGGTTCAATTCAGTGATTTCCTATTTGAGATTTTTACACAGTTAATTAGGGCAAAATAATTACCTAGTTTAGCCAATATTTTCTTTTTTACCCGCTATAGCCGTCAGAGAGGCCATCTCCTTCATCTCTCCACTTTGGGTCGGGTACTATTTCACTGCTATAAGGAACTCGTTGAGCAGAGTCTGAGTTACCTCC
Source organism: Anisodus tanguticus (assembly GCA_034509755.1). Lineage (NCBI taxonomy): Eukaryota > Viridiplantae > Streptophyta > Magnoliopsida > Solanales > Solanaceae > Anisodus > Anisodus tanguticus. Next base: position 16,080,428 of record CM067551.1, on the reverse strand, counting down.
TCCTCTCTCGGCGACTTTCTCTGCTACCTTATCCCTTCGATCTTCTCCTCGCAGCTGCTGAAGTACTCTTTCAGCTTCACCAATTTCCATTATGTTCAGAAATATTCAAATTAATATTGTGATAATACTTGTGCCACAAAATAGAGAGATCTCCAGATCCGTGATGAATATAAATTATTAATATATTTTCGATATATAAAAATAAGATTTCAAATTAAAACATGAATAATTATATTCTATTCTCGCATTTTTCTAACAAATTTTGTACGAAAAAAAACACATGAAAAAAAAAGAAATAAAAAAGCTAAAAATCAAATAAAAGAAGAAGAAAGCTACTTTAGTCAATAGGGAAAAAGTCATCTTGTCAATATTGTGAAAAATGAAGAAATAAAGTCATTTTGCCCAAGGTAATGTCATTTACTTTGGCCAAAGTAATCACACCTACTTTGGGCAAAATAAAAGCAATCAAAGGGGCATTCTATTTTTTTTTTTTTTTTTTTTTTTATAATCCAGGTTTTCAGGCTTGCATGACTATTTCACTGGTATTACCCAGACGTCCTGGAGGTAATAGCATCGGTCCTTCAACACTATTACCAGGTAAATCGCGGGATGTGCTCCGGTGGCCAGTTTTTCTGGGAGCGTACAACTGATCAATGAGACAAGGTCAATTTTTTCAACATGCAGAGTTTCTTCGTGCTTGCGGGAAATCGAACCAACGCTGTCTCATACCAGAGCGCCTTATAGCACTCAGGCTTTGCCACTTGACTATGCCCGGAGGACATCAAAGGGGCATTCTTGTTGCTATAAATAGAAGATATCTCTTGTCTTAAAAGATCATCCAATTGTAAGAGGAACAAGAACTAGACGTGATCTCTCTCTAGGCCTTTTCTCATAGCAATGATATTTTATAGTCTTCTAAAAATCCTTTTTAGTTTTCATACTCCATAATGGAGTAATCTCTTTCTTTTGAGATAGTAGAAGAAGCTTGATATATTCATAATATTATCTTAGTTTTAATATATTTTTAACTTGAAACCTTATATTTATATTTTAAACTGTACGAAAATAAGAGTTTTAATTAATCATTATTATCAAGTCTATATATTCTATCTCTAAGTTGTAATTATATTAATATTGTATTCTCGCGAAGCAAAATTACTACTTATAACTAATGAGTAAAATAGTAGAGTGCTCGTAAATTTTAATTATTTCTTATTTCAAATCTTCATCTTATTTTTTTCAATTCTATTCTCATAGAGGGATTGAATCAAACAAGTTTATTGATTTAAGAGGTGTTTATCTTACCTCTTTCATTTCTATTCTCACAAAGTGATTGAATAAAATAAGTTTATTGATTTAAACTTTAAAGACTAATCGCAAAAGGTCTTTACACTTTTTAGCACAATTCAAGCAAAAGAAACATTTTGGGATAATGTCACTAGTCTTAAATCTATTAATTGACATAACCTCACGGAGTGCTAATTAATTATTTATTTATTGGTGAACAATTTATAATTGTATTAATAATAAGCAATTATTCTTTAAAAAAATACATGTAGAAATTGAAATTTTATTATAATAATTTTACCAAGTGAATTCAATGATTCCCAACTCTTTCTAAATATAAACCTTTCAGAAGTCATTTGTTTTAATTTAAATCGTTTATAATTTCCAAACTCATCTTTCATCAATTTGATTCTTTCAAACAGTAGTCAAAATATAAGTCTGTAGCATAGATTTTTCAATCTCTGTGGAACGATATCATAAACTATACTAGAATTTGACAGAGTACGAGCAACAAAATCCTATACAAATCAGCTTCGTCAATCCGCCATTACACCATCGAACCACCCCATGTATCACCGGATCTCCACCCATAAACCATCAATGTTCATCTTCATTTTAATTTACCCCGTCATTAATTTTGAGTTTGATTTATTCCGATATTAGTAAAAACATTCGGGTAAAGTGTGTACAACCACTTTTTATACATTATTATACACTTCTATACGGTGTAAAAATGTGTATAAACACTTCTTATACATTATGTATAAGTCCCTCTTATGTACAAATACCTCTTGTATAAGTTTGTATAATATTGTATACTAGTGTAAAAGGGTGTATAAACACATCTTATATATTATTATACATTTTTATACAAAATTAATACATTGTCTACAATAGATTTATAAAGTTGTATATTTCTATATAATGTTGTATAGCGTGAAAAAATGGCTATGCGAATGTAAATTAAAAATATAATTATGTGAATTAAATTTTTATGTTGGATTCTACATTATTGAAATTTCCCACATCTATTTTCTATCACTTACATTACTCAAAATTTTCAAAAATATTATCACACTTATATTATATTCTCCAAAAATATATTATTTCTGGAGAACATTGTTCAGTAAATACTTAAAAAAAATATTTTAAACTTATCCTAAGATGGGATCATTTTTGTCATTTTCTAGCTGGAATGATAATGAAAATGTAGAGAGTTTCGATAAAAAAAGACAGACGGCATCATCAAAAGATTGTAAAATGGGATTATGAGATGACTATATTGTATATTCTGAAACAACAGAAAGATACAAAGAGAAGAAAAATGGGGGAAATGGCCAATAAACAAAGTTTCTTGATATTTCTTTACTCTGCAGTCTTGCATGAGACAAAACAGTAAGTAGTCCAACAGATCAATGTTTATTTATCCATTAATAGAAAAACATCCATCAACTTCACACGCCCATTTCATTGCCGTCCCAATATTCTACTAATCAAAATTAAAATATTGGTCTTTCCCTCTTCTTGAAGAACCCCCCATTTCACTGAGAGAGTAATAGTGGTGGAAAATGAAGAGGTATAGGAATGGAGAAATATGGGATTTTGAGCAAGAAATGCAGCTTTTAGGAGATGGTTTTTGTGATCAGAGAGAAGTTATATTGGGTTTGGATGGTGATACTACTTGTACTGTATGTGTTTGTATGCCTCTTATCCCTTTTGCTGATTCATTACCCGACCCGCCTCCCATTCTTTCACGAGCAATTGCTGGATGCTCCAATCACAACAGTGTAGGAGGTATTTACTTTGGCCTTAGTCCCATTTTAATTGTCACTTTAGCTCTTTTTATGCCCATTAAGAAAAAAAACTATAAATACAACATATAGTTTACTAAAAGTCAACCTATTTATTAGATGCTTTTTTGAAAATCTAGTTGTATTAAAAAAAACTACTTATTTAATGTTATGGATATAGTTGGAAATAATTGTCAATTTTAATCTTGAATTCCTGAAGTGACAATTATTCTAGGACAATTTTTTTGAGCTAAAGCGACAGTTAAATGAGACGGAGGGAGTAACTTGAAACTTTTTGATAGTATATTATTGGGGATATAGGCAAATCATTTATTGCAGCACTGGTAGTGTTAATAATTGAAAATAACCTGTTCCATAAATAGCAAAAATCAGAACTTTCTTAGAGATGTAATATACTCCATTTAGCTGAAGGATTTAAACTACAACAACAACAACATACCCAGTGTAATCACACATAGTGGAGTCTGGGGAGGATAAGATGTACGTGCATACCTTACCTCTACCTTTATGGGGTAGAGAGGCTATTTCCGATATGGCTAAAGAGAACGTAGTCAATGCAGGAATTCTAGGAAAATAAGACAACAAGATATCACAATGTAAAATAAATAAAGCAACAGATAGGAATATACACATAAGAGTATGGATCTAAACTTAAATAATACTACAAAGAAAGAGAGAAGAGGAGATGAAGAGGCTAGCCCCCTACCCCTCTCACACACAGTGCACACAACTCAACTCGACCTCCAAATCTTCCTATCTAGGATCATTGTTCTCAGTCAGCTGAAGTTGTGTCATGTCTTGTCTAATCACCTCTCCCCGATTCTTCTTCGGCCTACTTCTACCTCTCCTAACTCCTGCTATCACCAATCTCTCACACCTCCTAACTGGCGCATCCTCACACCTCCTCTTCACATGCCGGAACCACCTCAGTCTCGCTTCTCAAATCTTGTCCGCCACGTAGGCCACTCCGACCTTGTCCCGTATAACTTCGTTTCTAATCATATCTCTTCTAGTATGACCACACATCCATCTGAGCATCCTCATCTCCGCTACTTGCATCTTCCGAACGTGAACATTTTTGAGTGACCAACATTCTGCAGTGTAATTATTATTTACACTATCAGGTGTAGCTTAACTCGTGATAGCATGTTAGTTACCATTTTTACTAGGTTAACTATTTAATGTTTATGGTAAATTCTACGATGAGATAATGCATAGATTCCCTTACTTTAGATAATACATAAGTTCCCTTACTTAGATACTATTGTAGTACCTACAGTGAAAAGATTAAAATTTTGGTTGACCATCACCATTATTGACGAGTGAATGATGTCTAGCACAAAAGGTTCTTTTCAAGGAACAACATGTTTTGGTACTTTGTGTTTGTTGAGCTAAGTAAGTAGATAAGGAAGGGGAGAGCCCTATCTATTGAGAGAATGCAGGAAAACTAGGAAAAGGAGTGGCTTCCCATTCCTAAACCGAATAGCTGGAACCATTTTGACCGCCTTTTCAATAGAAGGATTTTCCAAACAGATTATATTTAGTCATGGGAAGTTAATGGTTGATTAACAAGAGTGGAAGATCATATTCCGTGAAGGCAAATATATTGTGATGAAGAAAAGTCTTGTTTGATGTTGAAAGGTATCATCAGGACAACTCAATTTGTACTATAAACTACTCGTGGCTCCCCATGGTTTAGTAAAAGGGGGGGGGGGGGGGGATAATTTTCTAATCATATTTCTGAAAGAAATATGCTCTTCAAGCACTTCAACCTGTTATCCTAAAAAAGAAAATAGAGCTCAGATCATCCTGAATATGTCAACTATCTGATTGTTTAGAGATGTTAAGTATACTTTTCTGGTGTCGGATGTACTTCGCTCTATGTTTATCTTTATCAAGTAGATAAGACCTTATCCTGTCTCTTTGTTTGAGAAATGGATAAGGCAGATTTCTGTTTATGGGAGGGAAAACAGTTAGCTTCAGTTAAAGATAATAACTTTCTGCTTTCTATGTAGAAAATTGTGAGGATATGTGACACGAAACTATTATTCGTTATTGTTCCGATTTCGTCTACTTTATTTAAGGATCCGTCTTCTACTGCCCATAGTTCTCAATAAATATCATTTTACAGAAAGCGCTGCGAGGGATGCTCTAGAGCTAGTCATGGCTGATGCTCTTTCAAAAGCAGGCTCACCACGTTTCTGCGTACAAGCTGTTTGTTTGGCTGTCTCTGGTGTCAACCATCCAACAGATGTTGAACGAATAATGAACTGGCTTAGGTATGCTTTAAAAAATTGACACTTTCTTATTGTCTTTCAATATCAATTTTTCCATGTGCTTTACTGTGTGTGTCCAGCACTGGTTCCTAGTGTTCCCTCTGCTGCTACAGGGTGAAATGAAGTGCTATTAGAGATGAGATACCGCTCTCTCTGAATACCCAATTGTACCAAGGCTGTTTGAAATGGTTGGAAAATTTGAAAATTATTATATTATCTTTGAAAAAAATTCTTTCTATCCACTGAAGATGCATTGTGTCACCCCTTGTCCTTCTTACTTGGTAATTGTGTCACCATTTTGCACATCATCTTGTGAGTTGTGACTGGAGGTTCTCTTTCATTCATTGCTCTTTATTTGGATTCATCACGCTCCTGTTTATCTGCTATATTTCATGATTTTTCTTTTCTTTGACTTCATTTTTACTTTGTAATACTTTTACCTTTTTTCTAAATTTCATTCCCTTAATTTTTTTAGAGATATATTCCCCAGACATGTTCAGTTCTTTGTTCAGAATGATGCTGTAGCAGCTCTTGCAAGTGGAACAATGGGAAAGCTTCATGGTTGTGTCCTTATTGCTGGTACAGGAACAATTGCTTATGGTTTTTCTGAAGATGGAAGAGATGCTCGAGCTGCTGGCGCTGGGCCTGTATTAGGAGATTGGGGAAGGTATGCATTTCATTGCATTTGTCATCTCATTTTCATGAATTAAAGTGTTATTTCATCCTTTAGGCTTCTTCTCCCACACCTCGCAAGTCCATTGTCTACTGTGAACATTGAGAGCCAATAAAAGTTGCTGGTAATGATGCTTCATTTGTGATATTTGCTGGATAACTAGATCACGATATGATCACTTTCATCTGAAGATTTTCTCCTTGGTTTGCTGCTGTCTCATATTTAAGCTTAAAGCATTCCTAGTGGAAGTTACTTGTTTGATTAAGTCTTCCAAACCTCATACTAATTTCCATAACAATTTCCAATTTTTACATCTATTCATGATGTCCAAACTATCTGGCTGTGCAGTACACAGTTTGTTCTGATCCGGTTCGGGATATTTTGTTTCTAAATTTGTCCTCAACTCCTTTTGGCTTTTTATTTACCTAGGCAGCAATGGCTTTCTAAAATTTTTGGTTGTTATACTTTTCCTTTAGTTGATTAAGTTAAAGGATATATATCTTGCTCACATGCAGTGGATATGGTATAGCTGCACAGGCATTGACTGCTGCAGTTAGAGCCTATGACGGTCGTGGTCCACCCACTGCACTTACATCAAGTATTCTAAGGAAGCTGGATCTTTCTTCTCCTGATGAACTTATCGGGTACTTGGTCAAAACTTGAATCATTAATCTCAGCAGCTTCACGTATGAGTCAGTTGTTCTTTTAAATGATTTACTGCCTCAGGCATGAACAAACAGTAGCAAATACAGTCAAAATTTGCAATGGAAAAGATGCATGCACATTTGTGGACATGTTGTTAAAGAGTTTTTCTTTTTAAATGCTTAGGGAACACACTTGAACTTGACACCTTAGATGTCAAAGGAACAACATTTGAAATATTCACCAGTTGTCGTAGTAAACATGCATAACCATATTATATGTTCAACTTTGCAAGCTTAGGTTTATGTTGAATTATATGAGTTACCCTCATCTAAAATATAATCCGTTTTTGATTAATCAAAGTACCATTTCTCATCTTTAAAATAATCTGCCAGAGAAAGGAAACCATATGTGCCCTTGTGTGTTTGCCGAATTGTTTTTTCATGGACCAAGCACTTGGGAAACATATATTAGAGGTTGCAATTGATTCCAAATAGGTCTCTGCATTAATATTCTTCATCAACAAAGTGAGGAAAAGGGAGAAGAAGTAGATGTAACTTTCACTACCTTGGAGATAGTACCAGTTTTTGTCTTTAAAAAAACTTTCACTACCTTGGAGGCAATGTTGTTAAGTAACCTGTTTGAGTAATAAAAATACTATCCTGGTTTTTACTGATCCGGCTATTGTAGGGAAACTATGGGAGTCTTTGATCTCTTCTAGGTTGACTTTTTTATGCATCTATATATTCATGTCTCCATTAGCCTGAAGAAAATTTTCTTTCGTAGCTTATATCTTTTCTTGTTGCATAACATATATATAGTACATATACTCATGATCTTGACAGGAAATTACACCTCTAAGCTTCTATTCAAAAGTAATAATACTTTGAACTAGTAAGTTAGATCTTAGTGATATGCTTTTTTGTTTAGATATTTCTATTATTTTACATAGTTTCTTCATGGGGCTTATAGGATTTGTATTCACAAGAACTCTTTGGGTCAGAACATTTTTTCATTAATTTTCAGGTGGACCTATTCAGACCCATCTTGGGCTAGGATTGCGGCTCTTGTTCCAGTCGTAGTGACTTGTGCAGAGGGAGGTGATGAAGTAGCAAACAAAATATTGAGAAATGCGGTTCAAGAATTAGCTTCGAGTGTTAAAGCTGTTGTTAGAAGACTACACTTGTGTGGTGAAGGTATGCTGTCAATCGATTAATTGATTGCAATAGGACTGCAGTTACATGAAAATGTTTGATATCTTTTATATTTATATCTCTGTATCTGTCTGTGATAGTTTCTCTATATTTATTACCTCCAAGCACTGAACTTAGCCTTGAAAAATTTGGTAAATCAGTTGATGTGTTTACTTCTTCTGAAATATGACTTTGCAGTGAACTGTGCTGAAGTATTTTAGAAATAACAGAACTTTAATCATGATTTAATTTTTTCCGACTATATGCTTGACTGGCATCGTGCCTATAAGAGAAAGTCATTGTTGAGAAGTATGGTGCTGGAAAAAGGAATGATAGTGGTCTGAAGCAATTTCACTTTTATATTTTTTCTTGAGATTATGTAAATTAAACATTTATAGGTTCAATCATTTTAGACTTCTCCAAATAATGGACTTCCTCAATTAAATGATTGATTTTGAATCATGTAGGGAATGGTATCATCTGATTGAGAATCGATGTCAATCTAGTGAATGTGTTTCAATAGGATTAGTTTTTATGTAGGAGTTGACAAGGCCAACTTAAAGGTTTTTAAAGGGGAAAACTAGGATAATGTTTTGCTTTTCGAGGTATCTAATATTAGGAGTAGACAATATATTTAGTTGTATCTTTACAGCTCAATTTTAACTAGAACTTGAGGTTTCAAAAGAATCCTCCTGAGTCCTAAGCAAATTATTAACAGAAAATGATGGTATGGCAAACACAGGATAAATGACTAAGAAAATTCTTCTTTAATTTAAATGTGATATATTAGTTGGATTTGAAACTAGGGGGTGATGTATCAGGTCTCAATGAGATTTATCAAGATGTAGTGTGCTTGACTAGTCATTATTACATACTTGTTATTTCAGCAGCTGTCCAGTGTGCTAAGAAGTTGTGTGCCTTAGTTGTCTTCATTATCAAAAGCTCTTTAGTTTTTCCAAAGAATATATTCTTTTTATTGCGTTGTGAAACTTGTCTTACCTCATCATTTGTGCAAAATTGTCTCCAGGCATGACTAACAAGTTGATTTTTGAATAAAATTCCCTGTAGACGGAAATGCTCCATTTCCTCTTGTTATGGTTGGGGGTGTTCTTGAAGCCAACAAGAAATGGGATATAGGAAGAGAAGTCATTAACTGTATATGCAAGGACTTCCCGGGGGTTCATCCCATTTGTCCAAAGGTAAGCATTATTTCCTCAATAATGCTCAATATACGTTCTCATATTGAAAAATAAAAAGGTTATACTTTACCAAAAAGCTATCCTGCAACGTGCGAAGTGTTACCTGGTTCTGTGAACATTGCTCAACCAATTGGTCATCTCATCTAATTTTCTCGACTCTTGGTAATTAGGTGGAACCTGCCATTGGAGCTGCTTTGCTTGCTTGGAACTTGTTGGCTAGATATAGTCGACAAGGGACTCTGAGAAGTGAAACCTATTCTTCTTAAGAGACTTGATCAATTGTACAGGAAGTAAGGATGAATGAAGGTTATTTCAGCATATACTCCACAAAGGAAAATATGTACTTTGTTCTTTTCATTTTTGTCATATAGATTCTTCTTCCTCTTGCTTAGGTTCAGCTTCTTTTTCCCTGTTAGTGGGAATGATTTGGCTCTATACTGAGTGGTATTTAGTTAGTAAAGGTAAATTCTGCTTATCATTTGTTGTATTCTACCCCTACTTAACACAAGAGTTATGTTACCTCCTCCTGTTTCTCTTTTCCCACTCTCCACATGACTGAGAAGTAGGAGTCTTTCTTCTTTTTTCTTTTTATTTGGAGTGATGAGGTATCAGTGTGTATATCTACACTATAAGCATAAGTTTGTCGGAATACATCGACAACCCCTTAAACGTGCTAGTATATTTCATCTAGACGCTCGAACTATGACTTGTTCCAATTGAATACTTGAACATATGATAAAGTGTTCCTATTACACTTTCAACTCATAGATTTTGGAAAAGTTGCCGCACGTATTCTCAAGCGCTCATTTCGTAGTTAAGTTAACCACATTAAATATGACACCTCTTTTAAGTATACAACACATCAACCTCAATTGGAACAAGCATGCAGTTTTTCATGGTGACATCCGAAGATGAATTTCCTTACAAACACATGGCAGGCAAACTGAAAATCCATGCTGCCAAAACAACGAATTGACATATCTAGTACAACAATTAGTGATTCCGTTAAGACTGAAATGCGCGATAAACAAAGAAGTAGAGGGGGGTAGAACAAGAAATATCGTTCAAGTAGGCTTTTGCTTGAAATTACCAACACTGGTTGACGCAAACTCTGAAGAATGCACGCAACTAAGTTTAGTTTTCTCTGCCTCTAAACCAAGTCTTCTCAAGACTCAAGGTTAAAGTTGAAGCTGAATCGAAAGTAGAAAATCCAACTTGTAATTTCACTTCTTTATAAATGTACAAATGGGCGAGTTCTGCAGGTTCATCTAATAAACCATTTGTATTGTCACAGTTTGCTAATGTTCGTCCTTTAGTTGCTCCATGATTACAATGAAATTCCATTGGTAATATACTTTCTACATTTTCTACCCCGCCGACAAAACGATGAAGACATGAAGTTAATAAGATTGGTTGGTGAAACAAGGCAAGCAAAATTAGTTCAACAACTTGACAAGAAAAAACATCGTTAAAGAAAATGAACTTGTCAATGAAATATCGAAGGAGGTTGAAAGGCGGGAAGTAAAATTATGAAAGAAGAGTTTGATATGTATTATTGTAGTAGTTTGTGCAAATTCCAATTTTATGACATAGATTTTGGTTGGGACAAACCTGCTAGGGTGAACATATCAAATGGGCCATTCAAGAACATATTTCTCTTGATGGATAATCATAGTGATGGTGGATTAGAAGCACTGATAATTTTCAGGAATAATTACATCCCATAGCGAACTCTAGGATATATTTATCTTTAGTAACTATTATTTAAATAAATTATAAAGCATAATTATAATATGTATTTGAATTATCTATCATAACTACATTATATATTTAGAGTAGAATATTATATTTTTTATTATTTTTATTTTTGATTGAGTATTAGGATTAGACTTTGATATGCTTCTTCTTCCTCCACCGCCGTCGGCCACCACAAATCGCCGCCGGAGCTTCGGCGACACTCATTGCTATCGCGTTCACATAGATATTGACATCGCCGCCGGAGCTCCGGCGAAACCCAATGAGCAAGAAAGTGTTTGATAAAGCATACACAAATCAATGCTCATAAAGACCAAGCACTGATTTCTCTCTCTTCAACTCTTTTCCTTGCAGCCTCCCTGGCGTTGCGTGCTGTTGCTTCCTCCTCAGTGACAGCTTTTGGCTTCTCATCCCTTTTTCTTTTGTTAACCATCAGTGAAGAAAATTTCCTTTAACAGATCTCGTGAGATTTGGAGGGGTTGAAACAACACGCCCCGGTGGAGGACCACTTTGAAGAGCTTGTGTGGAGAATTACTATGCCTTCCGTCGCCGTCGGATACCACTGCTCGCCGAAAAAGCCGATCCCAAATCGCATTCCACGGTCACCACTCTCGTCGTGACCACCGCCAGCGCCTCCCTCCAGATCTGATCGTTTTCCGGTCGATTTCCGTCGGACACCATTGCTCGTCGGAGTGATTTGTCACCGGATCTTCACCGTCAGATCAGTCAAAACTCAAACCATCGATCGATCAATGGAGCACCAAAACATCGGAAAAGCCGATCCGTTTTCCGACGTGCCGGCTCAGTCCGAGCTTATTTTTTTTTGTATTTCAAATCGGAGTTTATTTTATTTTCTTGTATCTCAGATGGGCTGGTGTATTTTATTTCTTGTATCCAATATTTAAGTATATTCATTAATTTTTAGTGTAAAATAAGTGTTTAGGAGTGTATTTTATTTCTTGTATTCAATATTTGAGTGTATTTATTAATTTTTAGTGTAAAATTCAGTGTTTTGGGGTGCATTTTGTTTATTGTATTCAGTATTTGAGTGTATTAGTTAATTTTTAGTGTTAAATTCAATGTTTCTTTATGTATTTTTTACTTGTATTTTGAAAGAGATTTTTTGTATACAAATAAATAAAGTGAATTTGAATACGCCTGAATATTTTCTTTATGGTTTTGAATACAACCGATGTTAAATATAATAAATTGAATATAATGTAAAAGCAACTACAAATTAATATAACTGAGTTTAATAGAATCTGATTTGAATATAGCTGAGTTGCATACATCTGATTTGAATACATCGAAATCTGACTTGAATACAGCAAAATCTGACTTGAATACAACAAAAACTGAAATAAAACCGAATTTTGAATACACTTTAATGTAGCTATGAATATGCTTAAAAAAATCTCAAAGTATAGTCATTTGTGTAAGTTTCACTTTCTTTTATCAATACAACAAAGCAAACTTTTCTAAGGAGTATACCAATAAATTTCTCATAGAAATAGGGGTGAAATCAGAGGCGGTTTGATACCAAATTGATGGTATCAGGTGCAATTCGTAACAAAGAAGAAGAGGGTAAAAATGCAGAAGAAGAAGTAGAAGAGAGGAGAAATTAAGGGGAAAAAGAGAATCAGATCCTATATCATATCAATAATGCATGTAAATCAGTACAATTGGCTACTTATACTCTTCATATAATCTTGAATTTGAAATCTATGAAAATAATAAAGAAAACAAAATTCAATAAATGCTGAAAATGTGACTGCAACGCCATAACTAACTTTTCCGCCAAAATTTGGAATTGGCTCAATTCGTGTGATTCTGTCCACACCAGCAATGACATGGTATTCCAATGCGTTAACCCGTTCCTAGCCACTGTTAATTGTATTAATACTCTCTTCTCGAGCAACACTGGTCCTTAAGGGTGAAAGAGAAAATATAGCTCTTATGTGTGAATCAAACTCCCAAGTAGCATAGGATGGGTCCAAACCTGTCCATTTGATCAAGCATTGAGCAACAATTTTATTGTCTTTCTTGACCAATCTTCTTTCTAAAACCAGTTCTGGATGATGGTAGTGGGTAGTTGATGACAATACTTGAGTTGGGATATATGAAGTGTGGGATGAATAAGTACTTCTGGTGGAAGAAGAAGTTTATAAGCATCAATACCCACCCTTTCAATTATAGGTTAAGGGCCAAATACCTGGATGTGAGCTTGTGGTAAGGGAAGATAGATAGGGAATATTGCCTATAGGGTTGAAGTTTCACAAAGACCCAATCACCTACTGAGAACTGCTTATCAGACCTATGACTGTTAGTTTGAGCAGACATTCTTTGTTGGGCTCTATGCAAGTGAAATTTAGCTAATTGGAGTTTGAAGTCCCTAAGCAACATCAAGTCTTCTATGACATAAGAAGCAAAATCACATGTAAGATATGAGAGGTGCAATGGTGGAGGATAACCATAGAGTAATTCAAAAGGAGATGTTTGGATAGCAGAATGTGGACTAGAGTTGTACCACCATTCAGTTAAAGCAAGATAGGCAACCCAATCAACATGTGTATCAGCTTAAAAACACCTTAAGTAGGTTTCTAGACACCTGTTAAGTGCCTCTGTTTGACCACATGTTTGTGGATGTATGCAGTAGAAGTTTGTAGGGAAACACCTTGAGCGGTGAGAAATTCCTTCCAAAAATTGCTGATAAAGATAGGCCCCCTATCACTAGTGATAGTAGCAGGGAAACCGTGAAGTTTAAAAATGTTATCCAAGAATATAGGCATCAAGGATTGTGCACTGTAAGGGTGAGACAGAGCAATAAAATGAGCAAATTTTGTTAATCTGTCAACAATGACCCATATCACAATCTTACCCTTAGACTTGGGCAAACCTTCAATAAAGTCGATACTGATATCAGTCCATGGAAGAGCAGGTATATGCAAGGGTTGTAGAAGATCAAGAGAGGCAGTGGTATCATATTTGTTACTTTGACAAGTGAAACATTTGTACACAAACTCAGTGATGTCATTCCTAATACCCTTCCAATAGAAGTAAGCCAACACATTCCTCATAGTAGTATCAATCCCAGAGTGACCACTTGAAGGAGTAGAATGCCATAGAGTCAAGATCTTGGTCCTTGGTTGTCTGTCATTGCCAATAACCAATTTTCCCTTCCTTCTCAGCTGGTTGTTGATCCAAGTATAATGTTTCTGTGGCTGCTGCTGTAATGATTTGATCAACACTTGTAACTCTGGATCATTAGCCCAACTGTCATGGATCTCATCCCACAAATCAGTTTGTACTGAAGACACCATCATTGCCATGAGTTCAGCACCTTGAACTCTAGATAAAGAATCAGTAGCTATATTGTCCTTGCCATTCTTATACTAAATCTCAAAGTCAAATGGTAATAGCTTGGCTAATCATCTAACCTGAGAATCAGTATGCAACTTCTGCTCTAGTAATGTACATCTAATTGGCGACCTCGGACTTGAAGGCTCCCACAAATTCTTGGATTGCTTAAGTATATTTAGAAGGGACGTAAAGGAAGATTTCAAGACCAACAACATGCTTAAATGGATATTCAAGAGCCAAGAGGCTACACTAGACAATTCAAGAATGGACGGCCCAAGCAAATGCCCATTTATGCAGCCCAAGCCTCCTCTTAAGTGTAGTGTTTTTTATTAGGCTCTTTTGTGATAAGGAAATTTAGTTCAGGGTATAAACAACTTAAGTTAGGGTTTGATTGAAGATAGATTATGTTGATGAATATTGATACTCTTTGTGAGTTGTGGTTTATCCCTTTGTCTCTTCATTGATTCTCTCTTGAATATCTCTTGGTGAGATTATTCATGTATGAGTTCAATTCTCTTCTCCCTTAAATTTAATCTTGTAGTTGTTTGTTCAAATTATTGCAAATTTATTTTGTTGGTCTCTAATTTACTTCAATTGTGGGATTGTTCTTTCTTTCTTCAATCTATCCTTACTTTATTTTGCTATCTTTAATTTGTTGTCTTCCGCATATCCTATTTTACATCAAGTAAGTACTTCAATGCCTTTTGGTATGTCTTGACAACGAAATGTTGACCAAGTAGGTAGTGAGACCACTTAGTGACAACAAAGACCAAAGCTAATAACTATTTTTCATATACAAAAAATGCAGCATGACTGGGTGCTAAGCCTTTGCTAATGAAAGCAATGGGATGACCATTTTGCATTAATACAACTCCTATTCCAGTGCCACTAGCATTAGTTTCTACCACAAAGGGTATAGAATAGTTTGGCAAAGCCAAAATAGGTGCAGAAGTGAGAGCTATCTTCAGATTCTGGAAAGCCATATTGGCTTGCTCAGACCATAAGAAATTGTCCTTCTTCAGTAAATCAGGAAGAGGACTGCTGATAAGGCCATAATCTTTGATGAACTTCCTGTAGTAACCTGCTAAGCCAAGGAAACCTCTTAGTTGTTTAAGAGTAAGAGGAGTGGAAACATTATTGTCGGTTGTGAAACGACGCACATAGATTAGATTTTTGATAAGTTTCGGGGCATGGAGGACATTTTAAGGCTAATTGGGGGGGGGGGGGGAGGGTATGGTGGGGACATTATTTCCACCGATGTTGCCGCCGTTGTTCCCAGAATTTCTTCCTCTGTTGATATTCCGGGAATGTGAGCCACATGTCGGATCATTGGCTTGCTTGTGGGATGGGGCGGGAGCCGAGCCTCTTGGGTCAGCATGGTTGCCACTAGTGGCTATGAGGGGGGCATCGGCTGTGATGACATTGGAAGATGGTAGCGATGACATCATAATTTTCATTCAAACCCGCAATAAGTTGCATCACCAATCGTTGATTAGTGACCTGTGCACCGACGTTGAAAATTTGATCGGCAATCATCTTAAGTTCTTGACAATAGGCGACGCATTAGGAAAATCGTCCTGCTGAATAGCCTGAAATTAATTTTCCAGATACAAGGCACGGTGTGTCTTGTTGTCGTGAAAAATACTTTCCAAGCGCTCCCACGTTTGTCGTGCAGTGACATCGATTTCAATTATTGTAAGCAATAGATTATTCAAGATCGTGCCGTAGATCCATTGTAGGACAACCGCATCTAAGCGGGACCAAAGTTCATCATCAAAATCATCAGATCTTTCTAGGGGCTTTGATTTTGCATGGATAATATGGTCGATGACTTTGTATACACGACAATGAATCTTAAATAATTCAGTCCAAGATGAATACTGAACATTTTCCATCTCAAGAGTTATGAGAATAAAATTCTTGATGTTGTTAACTGCAAGAGCATGATGAAATTTAGGTTGTTTAGCCATTGAAAATCGGAGAGGAAGTGAGGAAGTCGAAGAAATAAGGGAGAGGGTTGCTGAGGAGAAGGGCAGCCGAGGAGGGGGGGGGGGGCGACAGCTTAGGGGAAAAAAGAAGTTAGGGTTTGGCTTCTGATACCATGTAGGAATATGTTCATTGCCTTTCATTGATTATTGTGTACAATATATATAGTGCTGAGGGGCGGCAGCTTAGGGGGAAAAAGAAGTTAGGGTTTGACTTCTCATACCATGTAGGAATATATTCATTGCCTTTCATTGATTATTGTGTACAATATATATAGTGCTGCATAATTACAAACTACGTAACTAAAATTTTCTAATTACAATTGGAATATAAATTTACCTAAGATAAAAGATATACAAAATATGGTAATATTCTATCAATGATAATATACAAGATATAGTAATATTCTATCATTGAATATGTTGGAAATTTGCCTTTGGCGGGGAGATGCGTACACCCATCTTTGATGAATTAAACACTAGTGTTCCGCATGTTGGAGGCTTTGTCTCTTCGCACATGCATGATCTACGAAGTGAGTAGATGACCGTAGGGCCAAGAATCGTCAAATTTCGTTGAGAAATGAAAGAGATATTGGTCCACGAAGTAAGGTGTTTGAGGCATGTAAATATGGTGTGGGACAAATCTACCACATCGGTGGGAATATGAAGAATTGCTCTCTATATAAGTCTCTAATGTGGTAAAGGGTTTGGGACCCCAAGGGGTATCCCATGTGTTTAAAGGAGGGAGGACCTAGATGTGCTTGGGTTCAAGGCTAAGCCCACACGCGCGCCGCCGCCCACCCGTCCGGTCCGGTTCCGGGCTGTGGGCTGTGGGGACTTTCTGATATTATCTTTTTGGACCAGATAACTTTGTCAGATGTACAGTTTGGTCCCTGAAGTTTCTTATGTACAGTTTGGTCCCTGAAGTTTAGTATTTTACAGTTTGATCCCCAGAGTTTCTGGAAAGTTGGTTTTCGGTAGACGGAAGGCAGAAAACTTTCTGCCTACCGTTGGACTATTTTCAGGAGCATTAACCAACCATTATTTGGCTGATTAACTCCTCAATTATCACTCTCCTTCATGTCCATAATTCAGCCCCTCTTGATGGCCATTAATAACCATTACTTGGCTGTTAATAGCCATTTTAATGCCCTCCTAATGGCCATTAACAGCCATGTTTTGGGCAGTTGTACATCCCCTCCTCCATGCTATATATTGAGCTTCCTTTGACTCAATTCGTGACTGCATAATAAACAGAAAAATATAAGACAAAAACAGCAATATACACAACATTTTTAGCACAAAAACAGTCACAAAAATAGCCCAAACTGACCATAAAACAGTGAGCAAAACTGTGTTGAAAAACAGTGAACAAACACTCAGATATACACAACAGAGACACACTATATACACAGAGACAAAAGAGAAGAGTAAACAGAAACTCTTCATTCCTTTTCCATATCTTCAGCAAGTCGATTCATATTTGTTTTCTTCGTCAGGCTCAACCTATTGGCTTTGTAGCGTTGAGATTAAAGTGTTGTTTTATCTTGGGAGACTATTGCCCGCTAACGTAAAAGCATATATACGGGGCAATCTTGTCTTAAGGACATAGGGCAATCACTCGACTCAACACACAACGTTGTAACCATCCAGATTTAGTTGTTTTTTGATTTCAAGGTTATCAAGATTCAAGACACAACAAGCTTGCGCCAGTTTTGAAGATTGGCCTATTTGTTCAACAAGATTCAATTTCTGAATATTGAATATTTGTTTATCCTTTCGAATACTTGTAATAGTTATTTACTTCCCGTACTGCTTTATAAAGTACAATAGAGTACCAACAGAATATGATGGCAAGTTGTCCACCAAATGATAGGAAGCCACTTCCGCATAAGGTCGAAATAATGACGGGAGGATCGCCACCGCCACCACAAATTCTTTCCAAAATGGAAGAGCGTGGCTTCGGTGTAACTCACGGATATGGACTAGCAGAGACTTATAGTGCTCCTACGACTTGCTTGTGGAAGCCCGAGTGGGATTCACTTCCCTTGACGAACGAGCCGCGCTTAAAGCAAGTCAAGGAGTGCAATATCTTTGTATTGAAAAAGTTGACGTCAGAGACCCTGAGACCATGGAAAGGGTGCCAGCTGATGGAAAGACTATTGGTGAGATTATGTGCAGAGGATCAGTCCTTTTTGAAGATTTACCCAAAACTTCATCTGGTAAGGTACAAAAATTCACGTTGAGGGAGAAAGCAAAAGCTTTGGGCTACACTGAAAAAGGAAGTGTGATAAGTTGTTAGCATACAAATGTGTGGACATTTACTTTTTATTCTTCTCTGTTTATTAGTGTCACCAATGATGTGATATACTTTCAAATCCTAAAATTAAAATCGTATACTGTTTTCCCATGAGATGTATTACGTTTCAAAAAAGTTATGTATGAAGAATTAATAAAGGGGTTATTCTATTCTACCTCTCTTAGAAAGAAAAGAACTTAAATGAAAATACTTAATAGCATGACAATTATTTATGCAAAACTTCTACCGCGAGCACACGAAATGAAACCGTAGATAGTCGAGCGAAATCCAATCCACTCTTGTTAAGATCTATAAGGTTATAAGGTCTAGCCACCTTGGTTGTATTTATTCTTTTTGAGATTATTTTATTAATATAAAAAAGGTCACTCAGGAGTAATGACTTGAATGGTCTAATATTTTCTTAAAGAAAATTCGATGCACAAAATAATTTGATCTATGGACAACGTCGTGGTGGTAAATATCGTAATGTCAGAAGAATCACTATTACAAAGCATATAGGGGGAGGTCATAAGCGTTTATACTGCAAAGTCGATTCTCGACAGAATAAAATGTATATATATTATTTGAAGATGACAATCTGCAATTATCATAAAGATTCAAAAAATGCTGCTAATGTTACCAAAGAGACATTGCAGCCAGGGGCAAACCTACCCTATTAGGAGGGAGTACGAGCACCCATTAACCTCCGAAAAAACTTTGTATATATATGTGTGTATATATCTTGATGAACTATCTGTTGGAAATTTGCCTTTGGCGGGGAGGTGCGTCCACCCATGTTTAATGAATAAAACACTAGTGTTCCGCATGTTAGAGGCTTTGTCTCTTCACACATGCATAATCTACTAAGTGAGTAGATGACCGTAGGGCCAAGAATCATCAAATTTCGTTGAGAAATGAAAGAGATATTGGTCCACGAAGTAAGGTGTTTGAGGCATGGAAATATGGTGTGGGACAAATCTACCACATCGGCGGAAATAGGAAGAATTGCTCTATATATAAGTCTCTAATGTGGTAAAGGGTTTGGGACCCCAAGGGGTATCCCATGTGTTTAAAGGAGGGAAGACCTAGATGTGCTTGGGTTCAAGGCTAAGCCCACACGCGCGCCGCCGCCCGCCCGGTCTCGGGCTGTGGGGACTTTATGATATTATCTTTTTGGACCCCAAATTGCTTAATATTTACAGTTTGGTTCCTAGAGTTTCTGGAAAGTTGATTTTGGGAGTGACGGAAGGCAGAAACTTTCTGCCTACCGTTTGGACTGTTTTTGGAGCATTAACCAGCCATTACTTGGTGTTAACTACTCCATTAATAGCCCTCCTTCAATGACCTTAATCAGCCCTCCTTCAAGGCCATGAACAACCACACTAATGGCATTAAACCTGCCATTTACAGCCCTCCTAATGGCCATTAACAGCCATGTTTTGGGCAGTTGATCAGCCCCTCCTCCATGCTATATATTGATCCTCATTTGGCTCAATTCTTGACTGGAAAACAGATGCATACAATGACAGAAAATAGCATAAACAGACATTGAAAGTTAGCACAAAACAGTGAGCTAAACTGTGATGAAAATCAGTGAGCAAACACACACATATACACAACAGAGACACACTATATACACAGAGACAAAACAGAAGAGAAGATAGAAACTCTTCCTTCCTTTTCCATATCTTCAGCAAGTCGATTCATATTTGTTTTATTCGGCAGGCTCAACCTATTGGCTTTGTAGCGTTAAGATTAAGTGTTGTTTTATCTTGGGAGACTATTGCCCGCTAACGTAAAAGCATATATACGGGGCAATCTTGTCTTAAGGACGGAGGGCAATCACTCGACTCAACACACAATATTGTAACCATCCAGATTTAGTTATTTCTTGATTTCAGGCTATCAAGATTCAAGACACAACAAACTTGCGGCAGTTTTGAAAATTGGCCTATTTGTTCAACAAGATTCAATTTCTGAATATTGAATATTTGTTTATCCTTTCGAACACTTGTAATAGTTATTTACTTCCCGTACTGCTTTATAAATTACAATAGAGTACCAACACTATCATATATTTTGAAAAAGACCCCTCAAATATATTTGTTGGACTGAGGCATCTGGTCGTTGTGCCCCTTTGGCTCTTGAGTCTGCGTACTCGACTCAAGTTCCAGTCTTGGCTACAACACCTTGTATCTTTTTAGGGAGTTTGACCTACAGTACTTAGTGGTGCGCCCGTCATCCTGGGTCCGCCTCTGATTGCAGTGATGCGACAAGGGGTAACTAGGTGCTCCAAGACCATAAATTTGCAAAAAAAAATAGATTACTGCTCAAATCAACATTCTCAGCTCCCAAAAACATCTAATTTCCGCAAATGAACCATACTGATGAGTTGGAATATCAGCTGTTGAGAGTATAAAGCATGCTTCCACTTGCATTTGGAATAACAACATCCCAATCGGGTCCTTTTAAGAGGAAGGACAATTACACTTGATTCAGGGCTTACATCTTCACTTAGAGGAACAACAACCAAATGTATTTACTAATTGTTTCTGCTGACATTTATATTTCAAAGGAATTGATCTTATAGGTTTGGTTCAGCTACTAGCTTAATCATTTCTTTCCTTAATTTCTATCTATCCTAGTTTAATCTACGTCTCACTTGTGCCACATCTATCGGGAGGGTAATATGGTAAATACTCTAGCAGCCTACAGAAAGATCTAGAATTGACATAGTTTAGTTAGACATGATATTATATTTTGGAAACTGAGTTATCACCATTAGTTCCATTGTGTAGTAAACTCCTCTAGTTTTCTATTTTAGTTTTAGGGTGTGTTGAGTATGAAGAAAAGAAGATTTCTGCGGATAAGTGTTTTTCTTACTAATTTCTTGTGTTTGGTTAGTAAGGAGTAAACATTTTCCTAAGAGCATTTAGGTATATGTTAGACATTACTATGACCCCCCTCTTATACGGATCCCCACCATTTACCATGGACCCGGACCCATATTCTGACTCGACGCAAGACCCGACCTTGACCCGGGAGTCGACCCAAGAACTGACCCCGACAGGACCCGACCCTTTAACAACCCTGACATCGACTCCAAACTGGGATCTTACCCATGACCCTAACCGGACCCCGACTTGGCCCTAACCCAGGACCTGACCACTGACTCGAGACCCAACCTTAGCTCAAACTCGGGACCCGACACCAACCCAAGACATAACCCCGACTGGAGACTTGACTCTGAGTCATAACTTGACCCTGACCCCAACCCTAGATTCGACCACTAACTCGAAACACGATTAAAAACACGAGATCTAACCTCTGACCAGGACACGACCTCGACTCGGGGTAGAGTTTCGTGTCGGGGTTGTGGTTGAATCCTAAGTCGAGATCGAGTCAGCGACTGCGATTGAGGGTAGCATCCTGAGTTGAGGTCAGGTCTCCGATCATGGTCAAGGTCAAGTACCACTAATGTTTGGTACAACACTTACATTTTGGTATTTTCTACTTTCTTCATTTGGTCTTTCATTCCATCTCAGATCAGGCTGGGGTTAGGTCTAATATCGGTGTCGAGGCCTGTATTAGGGTTAGGGTCAAGTATCGAGTTGGGGTCAATCCCTGGTTGAGGTTGGCATCGGGTCCCAGGTCTTGGTCGGAGTCGAATCCCAATTCGGGGTCACAGTCGAATCTCGGGTCAATGTCGAGGTCGAGATCGGGTCCCAGGTCGTGTCGGGGTCTAGTCTAATCTAAAAGTCATGTCGGGGTTTGGTCCGATTTGAGAATCAAATTTTGATTCAGGGTCAAGGTCGGGCCCCAGGTCATAGGGGGTCTTGGGTCAGGTGGGCGGAAGGTAAATGATGAGGTAGTAAAGGGGATGAGCGAGAGTGGTGGGTTACAAGAGATGGTGTGGGCTTGAGCGGAAGGCAGGAGCCGGGCGGGGGTGGGTCGGGGGGTCGAGGTTGGTGTGAGTGTGGGTGGGTATTAGAGGCAGGTGGTAGGTCGAGGGCTTGGGGGTCGAGTCCTGTGGTGTCTGGGTGGATTAGGTGATGGTGGTGGGGGTGGTGAGTTGGAGGAAAGGTACAGGACAGGGCGGTAAAGGGGAGGAGCGAGTGTTGGGTTATGGGAGAGGGTGTGGGCTTGAGGGAAAGGTGGAAGTGGGTGGGGGTGGGTCGGGGCTGAGGTGGGTATAGATGTGGGTGTGGGTGGGGTATTAGGGGAGGGTGGTAGGTCAAGGGGTTGGGGGTCGGGGTCAGGCGTCTGTGGTGTCTGAGTGAATTAGGTGATGGTGGTAAGGTTGAAAGAGAGTTTTGAAAGTGTTTTCCTACTTTTGGTAGAGAAGTAGCTTTTCTTAAATTATTCATTTGAAAAAATACTTTTCAAAACATTTAAGTCAACCAAAATGGAAATTTTGAAAATTCATACCAAATACACTCAAGTTGCATTCCATTAGGAAAAAGAAGTTGCGGTATACGAAAAAGATATGAAATGTGGTGGAAAGATGAAAGCAAGGTCACAATAGCATAATGACCATAAATAAAGATCCTTATAACAAGCTAGTAATTGCAAAATCGAAATTAAAATCTGTATAACCATTAATTAAAGACCTAAACTTGGAGAAGCAAATTCTACTAACTCTGAATTAGTTTCCAATGCAGACATGTATTCTTCTTTCAAACTCACCAGTACTTCAACTCCATCCCCATTTTGGCTGTCCATCAAGAAAATTTTCTTATTAATTGCTACACTTCCCAAACACACCGTACTATGCAACGATGGTTTCCTCTGGTTTTACTTTTAACTTAAGTATTGCCTCAGCTATAGGACCACTTGTGGGTGGAAAAAAGGATCCTCCAACGAATTGGAAAGACGGTATTGGGGCACATGGATTACGTGCCATGGCTGACCAGTGATTGATGAAGTTTGTCATACTTGAACCATCAACAATCTTGTGCGAGACACACGCGCTTATTGCTATTCCTCCGCATTTGAAACGGTTAAGTTGAGCCACAACTAAATTTTCTTTGGATGGAGTCCATGGTACGCCTGTTGGGAATACTAAATCTTCATCCTCAGTACTACCGCGATTAAAAATTTCTGACATTGGACAATCTATTTGTTATTAATCTGTATTTTAAAAAACCAGTAAACAATAATAATTGAAAAATGAACAGAATCAGTGTTGGAAAAATAAAAATATTTTTCAGAATATAATCGAGCCCACTTAGTTCAAAGTGTGTCCTTAAGGAAATTATTCCCCTCACAGTACTCGAGGTTGATGGAATATCCCCTCCCAGGATAGAACGATTATCTTACCAGAATAGTAGTACTCCAAATTCCGGTAGCGGCGAACCACTCAACAACAGTTTATCACACAGAATTTGTTTATGCAGAAGAAGAAGAAGAAATTTGTGTTGTTCAGAAAATTCGTAAGTAATATTCTGAGGAATCAAACGAATTTATAACCATGGAAGTACTGTTTCTGAAGGTTTGCAACCTTTCTGAACAACCACTGAAAATGGTGGGAAATTTAAATAAGGAAAAGAAATCGGGTCGCGGGTCAGACACGCGGATCCGGCCGGGTCGCGGGTCAGGGTCAGGGTCACTAACGGGTAGGATTGGATAAGTTAATTAATTTAATTAAATAATGATTACTTAAATAATTAAAAATTAAAGAAAATTTGGTCCAAAAAGATTATCAATCAATCAGATCATTTGACCGAATCCGAATCCGAATCCGAATCCGAAGCCGAAGCCGAAGCCGAAGCCGAAGCCGAAGCCGAAGCCGAGCCGAGTCGAGCGAGCGACGACGACGGCGCGAGGGGTCCTTGCCCCCTCAACCCTTTTACTGACAAGAAGGAGTAATTCTACTTATAAGTAGAAGAACTTATCATTCCACTACCGATGTGGGACAAATGCTTATTTTATAAAGCAAGAGGGAACTCCCACTTTTCTTTCCAATCATTTCCCATTCACCAATATCAATACCCAACACTATTTGCGCTTCAAGAAACTCGGCCCCCACATCATTGCATTTGACGCTCATCTGCCCATCTGAGAACGACGCCCTTCTTGCAAAAGCTCTTCTTACGCTAACCCTGTTCGTGGGATCAAGTAAGCAAATATGTCATGGTTCCAGGAGTCTATCTATCGCGTATAGACTTTAAGGGCGTGGTGGCATAACCATCGAGGTGAAGTCGTGACCTAAAAGATCGAATGGAACAATATATAGACAAGTAAATCCCTTATGGGTTCCAAGGTATTCCTTTAATTAGTAAGAGTTAAGGGATTTATCATTCAAAGGGAAGGAGACCGTCTCTGAGTGTTCCAGCTAATGGATAGTATAAAATAAGAGTGTGAAGAGTCTCACATCGGATATGGAATGGAAACATGGACTTCTTATATGGACTTGGACAATTTTCACCCTACAAGCTAGCTTTTGGAGTTGAGTTAGGTCCAAGATCCATTCTTTACATGGTATCAGAGCTAGACTCATTCTAATTCTATGTTCACCGATGTTGGGTCTCAAATTATATTATACACGCTCCAGTTAACAAGGTATGGGCGTGCGGGGAGTGTTAAGAGTCTCACATCGGATATGGAATGAGAACATGGACTCCTTATATGGACTTGGACAATCCTAACCCCACAAACTAGCTTTTGGAGTTGAGTTAGGCCCAAAATTCATTCTTTACAAAGAGATATTGAGAGGTAATTCTCAAGAAGTGTAGATATATGACTAGGTTCAAATGGGAGAGTACTATTGCATTGCTTTGGGTAGAACAAGGCTAATGACATGCAAGAACATGGATTAAGTTGATCAAATATGGAAAGCTTTTGAATTTTATGGGACAATGGGGTTGGAGATGATGGTTTAATGATCTTTTTGGAAATAAAAAAAAGTCGTGGTGCAGCCATTTTCACTATGAAAAAGAGAGTTGTCTACCTTTGTGCACTCTACAATTTATAGGCCTTGGGTGGTTCTTTATATGCATATGTGGTTTAGGAACCAACTACGAGTATACACTGTTCCAATTTATGTTATCATTTTCATTTTTAGAGATTTAAACTATGTAAAATTTGACCAATATTTTAAAAAATATTTCTTGATTATATTAATATGAGAATAAATGTAATTTATAGTACTTTTTGTATAGTTTTTTAATATATAAATTTAAAATTTAAAATTTTGAGTTGATCTAATTCAATTTAGCTTCAAAATATAATTAAATTGACTTTTAAAAAATGAAAAGTGTCACGTTAATTGGGATGGAGGATAGGACTAGTATTTTGAATCATCAAATTCTAATAGTCCTCTTTAGTATTTCATTGAATTGCAAGAACGTTTTTGTGTTATGATCCTCCGAATCAGATAGGGATAGATCATCAGATTTCATACTCCCTATAATTTGTTTTGATTAATTAATGCATTATTTTTTCTGGCCAAAAAAAGGACATGCAAGAACGTGTAAAGGCAATCAGCTTTCATCATACGAACGTGCATCAATGATTAGACTGCAGTTTTTTCGATGTATAGAGTTCTAAATTAGGTTAGGCTTATGACCCTTGAGATGCATTTGGTTGGCAGACAATATCTTCTTATGGGAAGGTAAGACTTAAATTCAAGGGGAGAGACAAACGTAATTTGTGTTAGGATTTTTGTCATGATTTTTTTATTATATTGAGTTTTACTTTTTTTAAAAAAAATCAAAGTATTATCATAATTGTTTTTACTTTTTCTAGAAGGAAAATATAATTATCTTCCTGGATTAGGTAGGAGTAGCCTCAATGGAGGACAAGATGCGAAAAACATGGCTGAGATGGTTCAAACATGTGAAGAGGAGATGCCCGGATGTTCCTGCGGAGGTGTGAGAAGTTGGCTATGGACGGTTGCAGGAGAGGTAGAGTAGGCCGAAGAAGTATTGAGGAGAGATTATTAGACAGGACATGGCGCAGTCCCTACTCACTGAGGACATGGCCATAGATAGGAGGTTATGGAGGACACGAATTAGGGTAAACGGTTAGTACATAGTTGAGTGGTGTTTCGTTTATCCTTCTCATACCAGTAGTAGTATTACTCTTGTAGCGTCGTACCCTTTGATTTCTGCTACTACCTGTTGTTTCTTATTTGTCGATTATCTTATTAATTTGTGGTAGTTATATAGCCCTTTTTTCATATTGCTCTATCATACATTTTAGTTCACCGCTACCGTTATTTCTATTTTCATACTGCTTTGTATTGTTTGTCCTTGTGCCGAGTGTCTACCGGAAACATCATCTCTGCCTCCCAAGGCAGGGGTAAGGTTTGCGTACACTCTACCCTCCTCAGACCCCACTATGTGAGATTTCACTGGGTATGTTGTTGTTGTTATTGTTGTATTTGACTAATCTTTTTCTTCAAGGAGAAGTTTTAGAATTCTATAAATAGAAGATATCTTCTTCTCATTCAACAACACAATAGCATCCACAATGTATTCAATTAAAGAGTCTTGTTTAGGAGAAGTTTTTCTCTTAATAGTTTTAGAATATATTTCTAATCATATGTAGATCAATTGACCAAACTCATATCATATTGTAAAGTCTTTTTTTATAGTTTTTTTGTAGTCTCATTTATCGTCGTTCAATGTTTGCAATTGTTAGCTTCCGCATAACACCCTTTTATTTCGATCCCAACACTTTGAGCCTTAATTTGACACAAATACAATTATTGTATGATTTGGCTCCTCCTATTACTGTATCTCTCTTTTCTTCAAATGCATACTTGGATGATTGGCACTGATCTATTACTTTCTATATCTCAATTTGTGAATGTGTTTGACTAAGCATGAAGTTTAAGAGAAATAGAAAGATTTTTAAAATTCCAGAACTAAAATAAGTTATAGATATCTCTGTGGCTATAAATTATTTCATTAATTAAGAAGAAAATGAGAAATTTAAAGTTAAATTATTACTAAATATTGAAATATATCATTCTTTTTCGGACTTTTTTTCAATTATTGTTAAATTTTCTCTTGTTTGTACGGGTGTTATATATCATGAGGATAGTACAAGAGAAGGCTTGGCCTTACCTCAGAATACAACACAAGGATAAAATTATTTATCCTTCACAAACTAACCCCGACACATTTATATATGGACAAGTAAATTAGTTAACAAAAAAGTTCATCTTGTGGTATTTGAGTCTAATGGATGGCATTTGGCTTTTATCCAATTGATAAGGGTCCTTTGACATTAGGAAAAATGCTGAAAAGAGTCGAAGATATGGCTGTTCTGACTACTGTTTTCCAATTTAGCCAAGTGATCCGCAACCATATTGACCTTCCTTAGGCAGTGAATAGCTTGTAATTGCATTGGCTTTCTCCTTGAATCATCTGGAACACAAGTCTTTGAATCAATTTCCAAAAGGAAGTTGCTCAGGTTCCTATTAAGCAGATGTCAAGGCCATGTCACGATAGTTCCCATCCGTGTTCATCTTTAAAGCCAACAATAGGGGCTTTAAGGAAGTTCCCATCTTTAAAGCCCTTATTGTTGGCTAGTGCCAACAAACAGTTAAGCATTTGACAACAGGTTTCATATCTTTTTCCGGACTGGTTAAGATAAAGAAAAGTGTTACGTAAATTGAGACGGCGAAATTATAATTTTAAAGGCTTAAATTAAATAAACTTAACAAATATCTTAACTCTAGTTAAGGGTTTACTTTGGGAAATTACTCCAAAAAAAAATCTATAACTTCCACAAATTTAGGAATCCATTTATATCATAGAATTCATCTCTGACTATTTATGTATCCAAAGAGTATTTCTTTTTGCTTTTAACCATAAAAATGATATTATCTCCCACAATTTTCTTTCTTGCAATCTACCTACAAAGTTTTAAATTAAAGAATAGTTATTTTAGGGGCGTTTACTGATTTTAAATGTTTAATTGGCAAAAAAAGGAAAAAAAATGAACGGTTTCAAATGTAAATAAAAACGATTTATTAACAGATTTGAGGTGGTATAAAATCGTCCATTCAACCAAATATAAAGTGTTATTTCTTACATCCTTGCAAAATAAAAAGAAGCAGAGCAATCAAAATCATTCGTATAGAGGAGAGAAAGATAAGTAGACGTGTTTAGCTAATTTTGGAAACATAATTCCATCTCATTAAATTATTAAGTTGGAATGTAAATGACGTAAAAAGAAAGAAATAATAAATAAATAAAATGAAAGTACTAATACTAACGGTTGCCAAAACAGACGGCCGGTTCTGTTTCAGAAAAAGAATTTTTAGGCCTTGAGGGAGTTGGGAATTTTTTTTATCAAAGTTAGGGAGTGCATTCTTCTAATTTATATTATTAACTGTGGTTAAGATGCTTACTTAAGATAATTTAATCTACGCTTTTATAATTTTAAATAGACAAGTGTTAATCACCCATGTATGCACTTGAGTAATTAAAAAGAAAGTGTAGTGGGAGGGGAGCCCCTGTGATAGGCAGTAAGATCAATAGAGATCATTGATTCTCGAGAGAAGTTATAACACGGCTTTTTCTTCTTTTTTCTTTGTTAATTGACTCTAACTTGGATGAAATAACAAAAACTATCCCACCTTTCCAATTTATGTGACACTCTTTCTTTTTTAGTTAGTCCTAAAAAGAATGACATTCAATTTTTATATGTGAAGGAGCTTGGCAAGTGTACTAATGTTCCCTGATGCTCACAAACAACAGATTATTCACGTACAAGTAGTTAATTAGATATTTAATTAATTACTTAGTTCAGTTGGTTAGTTTGTTATGCGGTTAGTTTGTTAGGCTTAGTTGTAGATTAGCTGGCATTGTGCATTGGTTGTATATATTCAGACATTGTTCCATTAAGTGAAACTTTTCCTTCAATGCAATATGTGATGTCTTTTTCTCTCTCAAATGGCAGCTTCCACTTCTGCTACTTTCTTCTTCTTCTTCTCAGTGTAGATTGGTAGCTTTCAGCTACTTTACATGGTATCAGAGCATTGCGATTGTCGATCGAGGAATTTCTTCAGCTCATGATGAAGAATTTGAAGGATTGCTGAATCGAACAACCTAAGTTTTGGGATTGTAATTGAATTGAAGCTACTTAGTGTTGTGTTTTGTAATCGTAGTTGAATTAAAGATTTAGGTTTTCTAATTGCATGGAAACCATTTCTTCTGGGAAAGAAATTGTAGAAATGGTAACGACGAACATCGATCATCATCATCCTCTATACATGTATCCATCAGATGCACCAGGAACGCTGTCAGTGGGGATTATGTTGAAAGGAATGGAAAATTATTTATTGTGGAGTAGAGCAATGAAATTAGCCTTAATTGGTAGAAAGAAGATCGCTTTTATTGATGGATATATTAAAAGGGATAATTATCAAGGAGGTTTGGCCAAGCTGTGGGATCGATGCAATGCAATTTTTGTGTCTTGGCTGATGGAAATGTAAGTAAAAGTTTACTTAGTGGCATTTTGTTTAACCCTGATTCGCATTTCATATGAGAAGACTTGAAGGAGAAGTTTGATAAGGTGAATAGTTCACAAGCTTTTCAATTGCACAAAAAAATTCACTTTGGTGCAAAGGTAGCATCAGTCTCAATGTATTACTCTAAGCTGAAGGATCTCTAGGATGAATATGATTCAATAGTACCATCACTAGCTTGTGATTTCTCTAAATCCAAGAAGTTTGTAGAACACTTATAGTACCAAAGGATGTTGCAATTCCTAATGGGACTTAATGATAACTACAATTAAGCAAGGAGTCAAGTTCTTATGATGCAACAAATGCCTAACGTAAATCAAGTGTATGCCATGATAAATCAGGACGAAAATCAGAAAATAGTTTTTGGTAATATGATGCAAAGAAACATGGATCTAGTAACAATGTTCACTATAAGGAACACAACTGGAAATTAAAGGCAATAGATAAGGAATTATAATGCTTGTTGTGACTTTTGCCACATGAAAGGGCATGTTAGGGCTGATTGTTTTAAGCTGATGAAATGTGAATTTTGTCACATAACTAGACATATGAAAGAGAAATGCTATCAGCTAATTGAATATCAAGCTGATTTTAAAGGCAAGAGAAGAGAAAATATAGTAACAAGTCCTTTTTATGAGAACAATAATAGTGGACAACAAGGAGCAATGCAGACTCAACAATTGTAGTCTGACATGATGTATTCATACCAGCAACAACAATAGCCTTACCAGCACTAGCAGTAGCCCATGTTCTATCCAAACAATCAGTATCTGAGAATGTATCAAAATCAGGGAATGCCACCACAGATAATGTATCAACAACATGGAATGTCATCACAGATGCAACAACCTATGTTCTCACCTCACCAACAACAAAATTTGACAAATAAGTCCAACATTGGAGAGACTAGTTGTAGTGCTAACATGGCAGATAATTGTGTTTTTTATTGTGAGAAATTTTTGAAATGGATAGTAGATATAGGTGCTACTAACCATATGATAGGTGATCAGAAATATTTACAAGGTGAATGTTTAATAGAAAATGCAGGAAAAGTGCAATTGTCTACAGGTGACTCGGCTAAATTTCACATATTGGAAATTGTGACTTGGGAGGAGGTGCTATTCTTAAGAATGCTTTATGTGTTCCAGCTTTCAAGTTTAACCTCATGTCAATTTCTAAGGTAATAAGGGCTTTAAACTATATTGTCACCTTCTTTCCTACATGTTTTGTGTTTCAAAATCTCTAAACTGGAGGGTGAGGAAAATTAGTAAGGAAGAAGCTGACATGTACATCCTGTTATCACAACCACAAAATAAAGAAGGAGAAATGCGTAAGTGTTTAGCAACAACTCAGCATGTGGATGCAGTTACTTTGCATCAAAGACTCTGCCATGTCCGAATGAGTGTACTGAGAAGAATTTCAATTTCCAAATGTGATAGTAGTTTTGTTTTGAATAATTGTGATGTCTGTCCATTGGTTAGGCAAACTAGAATTCCCTTTCCTATTAGTAGTAGCAGGATAAGTGAAAATTTTCAATTGTTGCATATGGATGTATGAGGACCTTATAAAGTTAAACATATAATGGAATGAGATACTTTCTAATTGTTGTGTATGATTTTTATAGATGGACTTGGGAATTCTTGATGAGACTTAAATCATATTTGATTGTATTATTAAAGAATTTCTTTCTTGAAGTTGAAATTGAATTTGGAAAGAAAATTATAGGTCGGGTCAGATAACGGAACAGAATTCTTCAATCATAATTGTAAGGAATTATTTCAAAAGCATGGTGTTTTGCATGAAAGATCTTGTCCACATACACCACACAAAATGATATTATGGAAAGAAAGCATAGAAATATACTTGAAACATCTAGAGTTGTCAAGTTTCAAGGTAATCTACCTTATAGTTTTTGGGGATACTGTGTGGAAACTGCAACATATGTCTTGAACAAGATTTCTTCTAGTGTTCTTGCGCATAGATCTCTCTATGAGGATCTGTATGGGAAGACACCATCCCTTTCTTATTTGAGAGTCATAAGATGCTTATGTTTTGTGACGCATCTGACTAGGCAGGACAAGTTTAGCCCAAGAGCAGTCAGAGCCATTTTAGTGGGATTAGATCTTATCAAAAAGGCTGCAAACTATTTGATTTCGAGAATAGGATATTCTTCATCAACAGAGATGTAGTTTTTATGGAAAATATTTTTCCCTTCAAGGGTAATACAGGGGAAAATGTAGGATATACAAGATCTTAGAACCAATTTTCCTTTGATGATTTGGTTCATCCTCACGAAATTCCAGCCTCTTTGGGTCCAGATAGACACAATGTTCTTCCTTTGTCCTCAATTACTATAAATGAAGTTGCACTTACACTTTCTATACCAAATAACACATACACATGTAGAGGGACAATAAGTATATCTTCACCTACTAGTGTTGCTGATATTATGGTGCATGTTCCTCAGTTACGTGATCATCCCCCACCAACAAGAAAGTCAACTAGGCAAAACAAACCTCTCATATGGCATAAAAAACTATGTGACCAAACATGGATCAAATAGTTGCTTGTACTCTATAGATACAGTGGTTAATTACATAGGTATGTCAGCTAAGTATCAAAGTTTTTGTCTCATTTGTCCTCAGAAGTAGAACCATCTAGTTATTCAGAAGCAGCTAAGGATACAAGATGATTGAAGGAATGCAGGCTGAAATCCAGGCTTTAGAGGACAATAACACTTGTGAGTTAGTCTCATTTCCCAACGGAAAAAAATGCTATTGGATGTAGATGGGTATATAAGGTCAAGGATAAGGCCACTTGAGAAGTTGAGAGATTGAAAGCTAGATTGGTAGCAAAGGGCTACAATCAAAATGTGGGTTGGATTATCAAGAAACTTTCTCGCTAGTGATGAAAATAGCCATTGTGATATCAATTATCTTAGTTGTTGCAGCTAAGCAGTGGACAATCCCTCAAATGTATGTCTATAATATTTTTCTGGAGGGTGATTTGTATGAAGACGTGTTCATGACTGTTACCGAGGGTTTTGGTGCCAAAAGAGGGAAAAACCAAGTGTGCGAACTTTTGGAGTCCTTGTATGGTCTGAAACAAGTCTCAAGGAAATGAAAAATTAAGCTCATCACAGCTTTGTTGTCATCTAATTTTCATCAAAGTCATAAAGATTACTCTATTTTCACTAAAACACATGATGAGAAGATAGTAGTAGTGTTGGTTTATGTCGATGATTTGCTATTAACTGGTAATGATTCAGTAATGATACAAGACACTAAAGAGGCATTACAACCTAATTTCAAAATCAAGCAGCTGGGAGAACTAAGGTATTTTGTTGGTATTGAGTTTGCTAGAAGTTCTAGGGTATTCTAATACATCAGATGAAGAACGCCCTTGAGCTTATTGTAGACATGGGGCTTGTAGGAGGGAAACTAGTATGTTCTCCTATGGAGTTGAATCAGAAGCTCACAACTACAGAATTTGATCAGTATGTTCCTTCACATGATAAACCTGATCCTTTATTATCAGACCCTAGTTCTTATCAAAGACTTATTGGAAGGCCTCTTTATCTTACTACTACTAAACCAAACATTGATTTTGTTGTACAATGTTTGAGTTAATTTATGCATTATCCCAAAACCTCACACGTGAAAGATGGACTCAGGCTTGTTAGGTATGTGAAACATGCACTATGCCTAGGGATTCTCATGTCATCATCCAGTTCTTCTCATCTCAGTGCTTATTGTGATGCAGACTGAGATTCTTGTATTAATTGTAGAAGATCTATTATAGGTTACTTAATTAGTTTTGGTTCTTCTCTTATTTTTTGGAAATAAAAAAATAGGCTATTGTCTCAAGGAGTTCAGCAGAGGCCCAGTACAGAGCTATGGCCTCTTCAGTAGCAGAGGTAGTTTGGCTCATTGGTTTATCTTCTGAGCTTGGAGTGAAGATTGTGCTTTCTGTCACATTGTTCTGTGATAGTAAATCAGCAATGCAAATTGCTGCTAATTCAGTTTTTCATCAGCGTACAAAACACATTGACATTGATTGTCATTTCATCCGGGAAAAAAAATCTAAGAGGGTCTCATCTCAACTACCTACCTGCCTTCAGTTGATCAACCTGCTGATTTGCTTACTAAGTCTCTTGGTAGGACTTTGCATACTCACTTGATGTCCAAACTAGGTATGAAGAATATCTTCATAGCACCTAACTTGAGGGGGACTGTGAATGATCTTGGCAAGTGTATTAATGTTCCCTGATGCTCACAACCAACAGATCGTATGCAATACAAGTAATTAGTTAGATATTTAATTAATTACTTAGTTCAGTCGGTTAGTTTGTTATGCAGTTAGTTTGTTAGGCTTAGCTGTAGATTAGCTAGCATTGTGCATTGCTTGTATATTTTCAGATTGTAAGACATTGTTCCATTAAGTGGAACTTTTCCTTCAATGCAATATGTAATTTCCTCTTCTCTCTCAAATGGCAGCTTCCACTTCTGCCACTTTCTTCTTTTCAGTGTAGATTGGTAGCTTTCATCTACTTTATACTATATTTAGTAACAATTCAACTTTAAATTTACCTTTTTATTCTTGAATGATTTCTAGCCGCACAAATTTCTATGATTTATTTTAGATCACAAATTTTAAAAGTTTTTCTTTATTCTTAAACTGCATGCTCAGTCAAATACCCTCATATAAAATGTGACGGAGGGAGTATTTTTTTATATATTTATCTAGTCTTGAGTTATTGGGGAAAACATTTTATAACGTCCGAATGATAAATGTCACTATTTCTAGCGTAGCGCAAAAAGTTTTACTATAAACAGAAAGCAAAAAGAGTTGATAACATGGAGTAGTACATATTGTCTCAATTCAGACGTATCACATTACTTGAAATAAACAGTGAATTAGAGATTTGCAATTTTGCATGTACTTGATCAATTCATCATCTTTAGAGCACTCCACGTCCATTTAGCAACTCAAAAATTTGTTTAAAAAAATCCATCTCTTCCTTGTCCAAGGATACCCATGCCTCAATTCCACCGCCACTTTTTGTGTCCATTAATAGGACATGATTCGTGGCTTCGAATTCAATTTGACTCACCCATGACGGACTTCCCCACCCAAAATCCGCGTCATAAAATTGGAAATGGCATCAACTTGTGAAATTGTACATCTCTCTCGATCTGAGCTCCTATCACCATTGCATCATTTACAATCTCCAATATCGATGCGTGCCCTCTATGTTTGTTCTCATATTCATCGCGAAATTCTAGTATTCCTTTTCGTAGTAAAAGCACCAAGTTAGGTAGGCCCACCTTGTCTTTCTCCTTGCATATTGACTTGAACAATGCGATCGCATTTCCCATGCAATCACTTGGTAAGGGAACGACAAGTCATTTTCGTAAGTTAACCGATGGACCAAAAGTGGTGATTTTTTCTCTTTTGATGCCATGGCACATTTCCAAATCAGAGTTGACAATGCTTCGACACGAGTTGGCACTAGTACACTATCGCTAACAGCCTTAGCCTTCAGAGTTGCAATACGCTGAGCATCAAAGAAGAAAATCTTTGTGACATTATTCACTTTTTGGGGTTGCAAGAACAACAATTGTGGTTGATTATTATCAACCGGTGGCAGGAATTTCGCAGTGGGGACAAATTCCAACATCATAGCTCGGGGATCACGACAAGTAGCAATGGCCCAACCATTTATAAAAGTGTTCAAGGTGGGTGCTATTGGAAATTTGCCTTTGGTGGGGAGGTGCGTCAACCCATATTTAATGACTTAAATACTAGGGTTCGCATGTTGGAGGCTCTGTCTCTTCATACGTGCATAATCTACTAAGTGAGTAGATGACCGTAGGGCCAAGAATCGTCAAATTTCGTTGACAAATGAAAGAGATATTGGTCCACGAAGTATGATGTTTGAGGCATGGAAATGTGGTGTGGAAAAATCTACCACATCGGTGGGAAAAGGAAGAATTGTTCTCTTTATAAGTCTCAAATTTGGCTAAGGGTTTGGGACCCCAAGGGTAACCCGTGTGTTTGAAGGAGGGAGGATCTAGATGTGCTTGGGTTCAAGGCTAAGCCGCCACGCGCTGGTCCGGTCACGGGCTTTGGGCTTCTTCTGATAGACCCCCAAATTGTTTAATATTTACAGTTTGGTTGGTCCCTGAAGTTTCTAGAAAGATGAAATTGAGAACGACAGAGTTTCTGCCTACCGTTTGGGTTGGTTTTTTGGAGCGTTAGTGCACATTAACCAGCCATTACTTGGGTGATTAACTCCCTCCTTCAATGGCCATAATCAGCCATTACTTGGCTGATTAACTCCCTCATTTGGCAGTTGAGGAGTCCCTCCCTTATGTTATATATTGGAGTCTTTTGGCTCAATTGTGAGTGACAGAAAATGAGACGAATATACAAGCTATATGCACAGAGACAAAACAGAAGAGAACACATGAAATTCTGTCCACAAACAGTGAACAGTGAACAGAAAACTCAAAACTCTTCCTCCTTTTCCGTTCTTCAGCAAGTCGTTTCGTATTTGTTTTCTTCGTCAGAATCAACCTATTTGCTTTGTAGTGTTGATTAGTTGTTTTTTTATCTTGAGAGACTATTGCCCGTTAACGTAAAAGCATATATACGGGGCAATCTTGTCTTAAAGACTGAGAGTCATCTCTCGACTTAGCCACAGTTGTAACAATCCAGATTTAGTGTTTCTTGATTTCAAGTTATCAAGATTCAACAACTTTGCGGCAGTTCTGAATATTGGCTACTTGTTTATCCTTTCGAACACTTGTAATATTTATTTACTTTCCGTACTACTTTACATATCCAACAGGTGCATCTATAATCTTGTGTGAAGCACAAATTCCAATAGTCATCCCTCCACATTCAAAAAAACGTCACCTGGACGAGCATCGGAATGGCAGGGGAAAGTAATGATTCCTCGTACGGGAGGAAACTTTGAAGTAGCTACATATATGAATTAGGTTGTTCAATAATCTCATCAAGATAGTAATTATGGGCAAATGCTTCGGAAAAGGGTACCCCGTAATCGTTGCAATTTATCGAAGTGTAATCGTGATTGATTCTTCCAGCAAAAGGGTAAAAGCGAGCAAGTATTTTGGATAATGATTTCTTGAGAAGTTGTAACCTTGATGAAAGAAATAATCCCCTTGATTATTTTCATTGATTGAATAGATATATATACAAGTTACAAAGCCTTCTTCTACCATAATTCTAACTCTACAATTATGGTAGTGTATATTCCTAATTATGGTAACCTATATATTACAATATATTACACATATATTTTCCTAATATACAAGATTCTTACCTTGTCTAATATTAACAATTACCAAAAGAATTAGAGCCAAATCGCCAAAGAAATCCGAGAGCCAAATATGGCCAAATCCGAGAGCCATAAGGCATTGCCTTATTTAACACACCCCCACGAGTCATAGCGGGCGGTCTTCGAACGCCGAGATCGTCCCTAAAATCTTCAAAGAGAACCATTTGGTAGACCCTTTGTAAAGATGTCCGCAATTTGATAACGCGACGGGACATGGCATACGCGAACTTGACCCTTTGTAACCTTTTCGCGGACAAAGTGAATGTCCATTTCGATATGCTTAGTACGTTGGTGTTGAACTGGGTTACCTGAAAGGTAGATGGAACTAATGTTATCGCAATATACCAAGGTTGCCTTCTGAATAGGACAATGAAGCTCCAAAAGCAAATTACGTAGCCAACATGATTCGGAGACCACATTCGCCACCCCTCGATATTCTGCCTCGCACTTGAGCGTGATAGGGTTGCTCGACGTTTTGCCGACCAGGAGACCAAGTTGTTTCCAAGGAACATACAGTAGCCAGAAGTCAACCGTCTGGTGTCGGGACAACCACCCCAATCA
The DNA here is from genome assembly GCA_034509755.1 of Anisodus tanguticus. Taxonomy (NCBI): domain Eukaryota; kingdom Viridiplantae; phylum Streptophyta; class Magnoliopsida; order Solanales; family Solanaceae; genus Anisodus; species Anisodus tanguticus. The sequence goes on along the minus strand of CM067551.1, from coordinate 16,042,539 downwards.
GCATCCGTGTAGGAAACAAGTGTGGATGTAGATGACGGATACAAGTGCAACCCATAGTCTAGTGTCCCCTGAATATACCGAATGATGCGTTTGATTGCATTCATGTGCTCAACTCTGGGATCATGCATGAATAAACACACTTGCTGAACCGCATATGTAATATCCGGTCTGGTAAATGTAAGATACTGGAGGGCCCCTGCAAGATGGCGATAGCGGGTCGGGTCCTCGTATGGTGCACCTGCTGTGGCACTTAGTTTTGGGTTTGCATCAACTGGCGTGGAGGTGGACTTACATGATGACATCCCAGCCCTCTCGATGATCTCAGAAGCATACTTCCGTTGAGACAGAAACAACCCATCTGAATGACGCTTGACGGCAATCTCCAAAAAATAACTCAAAGGCCCTAAGTATTTCATAGCAAACTCAGAACTGAGCATGGTCATGATAGACTGGCGTAAGGCATCTGAAGAGGCAGTCAAGATGATATCATCCATGTACAATAGGATGTAGGCCAAGGACGAACCACTGCGGTAGATGAACAAGGAATTATCTGACCTGCTGTGAGTGAACCCAATAGTTGAAACAAATTCAGCAAACCTCGTGTACCAGGCCCTTGGAGACTGCTTAAGCCCAGATAATGATTTCTTCAACAAACATACATGATTAGGGTGGTTGGGATCCCTGAAACCCAACGACTGATGCATATAGACTGTTTCCTTGAGGTCACCATGTAGGAAAGCATTCTTGACATCCAACTGATGAATTGGCCAAGTCTTTGAAAGAGTCAAGCTAAGCACAGTGCGAATGGTAGCCGGTCTGACCACCGGACTAAACGTCTCACCACAATCAATTCCAACCTGCTGAGTCTTACCATCACCAACAAGTCACGCCTTATGTCGAGCAAAGGACTCATCTGAATTCTCCTTATGAGCAAAAATCCACATAGACCTGATAACATTAATACCATATGGACGGGGCACCAACTCCCACGTCTTATTAGCAATAAGAGCATTATATTCATCAGTTATAACAATTTTCCAATTAGGGTCATTTAAAGCCGACACAGGATTGCGGGGCAAGGGGGATTTAGAGACATCCGAATGTAAATTAAAATGTCTTTTAGGTGTAAAAATACCCCGCTGACTTCGAGTGACCGGTCTATGACTCGAGGAAGAATTGAGAGAATTTTGGGAATTTTCTGGGCTCGGGATGGACTGGCCAGCAGGCAGTGGGCCTGCTGGCCCAAATCGATAACTGTTGGACTCGTCGGCTGGACCAGTTCCAGAATTGGGCTGGACTGGCCCAATTTCTGGAACTATTCCGATTCTTTGGAATTACCGGGCGAGAGACGCATCGTGGGTCCGCGGGCCAGCGATGGGCCCATTGGAGGATTTAGGGTGCGGGAGAGGTCCAAAAAATTCCGAATAATATACGGGGATATTTGGTCATCCAAAAAATTATACGACTTAGGCTCGGGAGTATGAACTTTCGTAAAAGGAAATTGGGTTTCATAAAAAATGACATGGCGATTTATTATGATTTTTTGGAGGATAAATCAAAACACTTATAACCACGATGATTCGACGGATAACCCAAAAACACACACGGGGTAGACCGAGCCTGAAGTTTGTTAATTGTGGTGGATGGGAATAACGGATAACACAAGCACCCAAAAATCCGAAGATGAGAATAAGAAGGGTTGTTATTATATAGGATTTTGAGGGGGGAAGAATATGTCAGATCTTTAGACGGAATTATGTTAAGAAGATATGTGGCCATTTGTAGAGCATGATGCCAAAAATATGGAGGTACGGAGGCATGAATTAAGAGAGTTCGGACAATGTTATTTATGGAATGAATTTTGCGTTCGGCTTTCCCATTTTGTGAAGATGTATGAGGACACAAAAAACAAAATTTTATCCCATTATTAGCACAAAACTCCCGAAACTCCCTATTGTCATACTCTTTCCCATTATCACATTGAATATTTTTTATTTCTCTTTCGAATTGAGTACATAATATCGATGCCTCCGTACCTCCACAATTCTCTTTCGAATTGAGTACGCAATTGGAAACGTCCACAAAAATCTAGAATAATCATCTAAAAAGAGAACATAATATCGATGACCCATTGAACTAAGAACAAGAGATGTCCATAAGTCGCTATGAATAATTTCAAATGGCTTTGAAGTATGAGAATTGGAGTCTACAAATGGCAGCTTAACACTTTTCCCTAAATAACAAGACTGACAAAGTGGAGTACGACTCGTACCTTACAAGAAATAAAGCTATTTTTATCTAAAACTGATAAAATAGAAGATCCCGGATGACCCAGACGAGCATGCCACATGGAAGGAGAGATGGCTGAAAAAGCTGACTGCAAGGCTGGACTCGATGGACTGAAACCGGGCATGATAGGATACAAATCCCCCCTACTATCACACCTCATGAGATGACTCCCCGTCTTGAAATCCTTCACAGAGAAACCGAAAGGATCAAATTCAACAGAAACAGAATTGTCATTTGTGAATTTTCGGACAGACACTAAATTTTTAATCAATTTAGGAGCATGTAAAGTATTTTTCAAGAGGAGTGGTGGATTGGGGGGAGACAACGTTTTCTGACCATACCCTAGAATTGGAATAGAACTGCCATTACCAACAATTATCCCCCGAGGGGTGCTCAAATTGGAATAAGATGAGAGAGTACCTGATTCGAAAGTCATGTGAGTGGTGGCACCGGTGTCCATATACCAATTTGGGTCCGGTTGAGATAACCAAGTGTGTGCATCGCGGCCTCGATATCAATATGAGTGGGGCCTGCTGCATGATGGGCCTGCGGTGGTCGGGGCCTAAGAACTCCTGTCCGTGGTGCACCTGGGCCGTAGCCGCTTGTTGCTACCGCCGCCGGGCCACCGGCCAGCCGTGGGCCGCCACCGCCGGGTATTGGGCTCGGATGTTGGTGGCCCCACCGGCCACTGGAAACTGCTGTTGGATGATACGGGTTCCACTGCCATTGGCCCCACTATTGGGCCCATGGCGGTGGTGGGCCATTGTACCCTGGCTGGGACCCACCGCCTGCTTGTTGACTACCGGAACCGCCACCAGAACCGCCGTGTTTGCCCCCGCGATTTTTTTTTATTATTCTTGCGATTATTCTTGCCGCCACCATTATTATCGTTTTGGCCCGAATTATTAACAAAACCCGAATGACTAGGAGAGGATGCCACCATGACAACTGGGCTTGCTCCGGTAGCCGCCTTTTTAGCCAAACCGGCTTCTTCCAACGTCAGCATAGAGCGGGCTTGATGGAAGTCGGGAAGAGGGTTGCTTTGGCGAAGGAGAGTTCCAACTTCCAACACCATTATAAGCCTCCGAAAGACCGGCAACCAACTGTAGAACTAGACGATTATTTGTTACTGGTGCGCCAACATTACAGAGTTGATCCGCCAACTCCTTTAGTTTCTTGCAATATGCAGAAACGTTCGGAAATTCGTCCATTCGAACTAGAGAGAATTCCTGTTCGAGTGTGACGACACGGGAATGTTGGTTGTCTTGGAATATGTCACGCAATCTATTCCATCCAGCCATAGCCGTGGTATCCGGCTCCATAATCGTCTGTAGAAGGTCCAGTGAAATTGTGGCGTATATCCACCGAAGAACGGTAGCATCAAGTGTAATCCATAACTCAGGATCCTCCGCATGAAGGGGTCTAGCGGGAGGAATGATGTGATGAAGAACTTGATAAGATATAGCGTGAATTTTAAACAACTCCGCCCATGTTGCATATTGAACGTTTTCCATCTCAAGGACAATAGGGACACTGAGCTTGATGTTGGAAACTGTGAGGGCAGGGTGAAAATTGTTCTTAGACATATTGAAAGAACAAAGAAGGAGGGGAAATTTAAGAGAGGTTTTTTTTAGAGCGGAAGACAAAATTTTGGAGAGAAAACCCGGGGGGGGGGGGGGGTTCTCGGCCACAAGGCAAAAGTTGAGAGAAGAACTTTTGTTTAGACCTAGTCTCTTGATACCATGAAAGAAATAATCCCCTTGATTATTTTCATTGATTGAATAGATATATATACAAGTTACAAAGCCTTCTTCTACCATAATTCTAACTCTACAATTATGGTAACTCTACAATTATGGTAGTGTATATTCCTAATTATGGTAACCTATATATTACAATATATTACACATATATTTTCCTAATATACAAGATTCTTACCTTGTCTAATATTAACAATTACCAAAAGAATTAGAGCCAAATCTGGCCAACAAATCCGAGAGCCAAATATGACCAAATCCGAGAGCCATAAGGCATTGCCTTATTTAACACTTGATGAATTGATAGCCTTAGCATGTTGTAGGCCTTGAGGAAGAGGATAGTATAGAATGAAAGGAACGGTCATAAGTGGAGATAATTTATCCAAAATGGAGAAATCTAAGCATCTAAGGTGATTTGGAGTGGGAGAAATTGGTTTGATGAACTCTTTAGAGATTATATCAACCTTTCTTAATTTCATGGTTGCTGCTTGATTTTTCTTCGTTTTCAGCTCTAGTTAATAGCATAGAAAGGTTGAGTCTATATCGGATTTATATACTTACTAGCAATTCAAGAGAGGTATGTATAGGCATCTCTACACAAATAGCCGGCCTGGTATACATAGATTATACACCGACTATATATTATTATACACATATTAACATGGAGTATATTACTCCTTCTGTTTCAATTTATGCCTTATTTGTCTTTTTATTCTGTTTAATTAAAAAGAATTTCACTTTCTATATTTAGTAATTGTTTACACCCAAATTCTATATGACATACTGAAGACCACGAAATTCAAATGACATTTGGATACATTACACATATCTTTCATTTAATACCACAAGATTATTCAAAAGTCTTCTTTATTTCTTTAAATTTCATGTCAAATCAAACTAAGATAAAGAAATTAAAACGGGGGTGTATTATTTATCCGCCGGCTATTTTAGTTTAAAAAGTTGAGTGGAATATTATTAGGTTAATTCTTCTTATTTTATTGCCCCTATAAGGAAAATCAGAGCTAAAACTGTCAATTAACGAGTACCAACCAAATGCTAGCTATTATAGAGTTGAAGTGTCCAAATGATACACCGGCCGTTGAAATTTCATTTCCTTCATCGTGCAACAATATCGAATCTAAATTAAATGTAATTGTAGAGATATTGCTAGTGTATTAATTAATTGGCTTCATATATTGAAGAGATCAAGAATAGAATACAATTGAGAAAATAACAATGTATGTTAAGCTTTTAAAGTTAGGCACATAGTTAGCACTATTTTTAAAGTTCTTCAAAAATAGCTCATTTTATAATCCCTCTTTATTATCATTATCTCTCTTTCTTAAACTAATAAACATCTACATCTTTCTCACGTCTCTCTTTTCATCACCCAATACACCCCCTATTTGCTACTACTCATCTCCTCGTTCATTTCCATTTTTTATGGTTGCTGCGAGGTTCTGAGGATTTGCACAAGGCTAGCATTATATAATACACATTATGTAATACACGTGTGACTTACGTGAAAAAATGACTCATTAATTTTTTTCACAGAAGCAACATTTATTAGAAAATATTATCCAGCAAATACATTTCAAAACAGCACATTTCAAAGATATTATTATATGAGGTATAACTGCATATATAGATATTATTTATTTCACATAAAAAAATATACGAGGTATATTAAGTTTATTATACAAAGTATATTAAAATTATACGAGGTATATACAATATATATCTAGCTATATTTTATTATAAAAGCATGAATATATATATATATATTGGTTGGTCAAAATATCTTTCAAATATTGAACGATTTTTATACCCTTTACCATTTTAAAAAGTAGATCTTATTTAGGATATAATCGTAATATTGTATAGAAATTAAATCCTTCTTAAACAGATCCTATGCTACATAGGATACAGATTGATAGTTAAATTCCAATATATAGTAGTAGTAACATATATCCGTTCAGATCATATTAAAATAAATGTGACCTGCAAATTCCAATAGATATAGTAGGAGTAACATATATCCGTTCAAATCATATTAAAACAAATGCGACCTGCAAAAATAACATTGTACGTCAATTTAGGTAAAATACATACCCGAAATGACCCATATTTTAAATTTTACCCGAAATGACTCATATTTTAAATTTTATCCGAAATGGCCCAATTTTGTACTAAAACTTCTCTTTCTAGGATGAAGGCCTAATTTCCTACGATTTCTTCGACGGCGTTTTCGAAGCATCGAAGTAAGTTTCTTCTTTGCGATATCCGGCATCTCCTTGCTTTTCTCGCTCTCACTCTCCTCTTCTACATATTCTTTGTCTCCTCCTCTTCCTCTTCGCTCCTTACTGTAGGTAAATATATGGTGTTAAGTGTATCTGAAAGGTTAAACAGTAATAAGGCTGAGTCGAGAGATGGCTCTCTGTCTTTAAGAAAAAATTACTCGTATAGATGCTTTTACGATGATGGACAAAGGTCCCCCAAGATAAAACAACAACTAATCAACTATACAAAGCAAATACATTTGATTCTAGTGAAGAAAATAAACAAGAACATATTGTTGAAGTCGGAGAGAATTTATGTTCTCTATTTTCGTGCAGAACCAGAATATAAAATTCGTGTTTTCTAGTCTATGTTTTCGTTCTGAAACAGAATAGAAAATTTGTGTTTCTGTTCTCTGATTTTCGTGCAGAAACAGAACATAAGAGAAGAGTTGTTATGTTGTGTATTGTCGCTACTTAATTTGAACAGAAAATGTTCAATTTATAAGAGCAGAAAGGGAAGTAACGCTCTGTTCTGTTGAACAGTCATGTCTGTTGGCTAGTGTATTTTGGAAATAGCCGTTGTAATGTTCCGAAAAACTTTAGGGACTGAAATATAAATAATTAACATTTCAAGGACCAAAAAGAATGTTTCAAAAGAAAGCAACAACCCAAGACTCGTGACTCGAGCGCGCGCGCGCGCGCGTGTGGAGTTTAGCCCCGAACCCAAACTCACCTAGGTCCTCTCCCTTCTAAACAGATGGGTTACCCCTTGGGGTCCTAAACCCTTACTCAAACTTAGAGTTTATATATTGCACAATCCTTCCATCTTCTACCAATGAGGGAGATTTGTCATTTTGGCCAAAAACACTCCATCTTTTCATGTCTCAAACACCTTACTTTGTGTATCAATATCTCTTTCATTTCTTAATGAAATTTGACGATACTTGGCACTAACATCATCTACTCACTTAGTAGATTAGGCATGTGCGAAGAAACCATATTTCCGACATGCGGGCCCCACATGTTTAAGTCATTAAAGACGGGATAAACTCAATTTCACATTAGTAAATTTCCAACAATCTCCTCTTGAAAGAAAATTGGTGCACACGAGGTGCCAAAGTTCAGCAATCTTTCAGCGAAAAGATATTGCATCAGGAAAGGTAGCTTTCGGCTTTGAACCTTCCTTAGTCAATTACCATCGAATTTACTTACTGCGCGGCGAACGTGATATCTTGAATCGTCAGTGTTTAGTGTAAACCAAGACAATCGTATCAACAAAATAACTCTCCTTATTTATTTCTTCTTAGCGTTTTATTCGTTATGGCTATGGACAACGCTTGGATTCTTAAGTGCGTACATTTGAAGCGGTATGTCTTCACACTTAAATAAGTGATCTCATATAAGGTATATTTCTCTACCTCACTCGCAAGTGTTATGAATCATTAAAAGTTTCATAAACTTATCATTTACCCATTATGCAGGTAGCACTCAATGTCTATAACGGGAATGACTTTGAAGTTATATTTTTTTAAAGAATGATAATCTAAAGTGCTCTTACTTCAAGTGAAGCGCTAAACTGAACCTCTATAGTTTAGTTTTCCCATTGAACCAAATTCCTGAGATCTCCAATCAGTAAGGTTGGGTTACTACCATAAAGATTCTTATTGTTTGGGTTTTAAGCCCATTCCCCTAGACATGCAGAATATTTGATCTTTGGGTAAGCCTTTAGTTAATGGATCCGCTAAGTTATCCTTTGATTTGACGTAATCAATGAAAATGACACCCGTAGTGATCAACTACCTAACGATCTTATGCCTTCGACGAATATGTCTAGACTTGCCGTTGTACATATTACTCTGTGCCCTTCCTAAAGCCGATTGGCTGTCATAGTGAATCATCACCGAAGGTACGGGTTTATCCCAACAAGGGATATCCTCTAAAAAGTCATGAAGCTACTCTGCTTCTTCTCCTGCTTTGTCCAAAGCGATAAACTCTAATTCTATTGTGGATCAGGCGATGCATGTTCTGCTTAGAGGATTTCCAAGACACAGCCCCACCACCAATTGTGAAAATATACCCACTGGTGGATTTGGTGTTCTTTATGTCCGATATCCAGTTTGCATCATTATATCCTTCCAATACGGCTGGATATCTAGAATAATATAATCCGTAAGTCAATGAATATTTCAGATATTGTAGTATCCGATTTAACGCCTTCCAGTGATCATTTCCAGGATTACGAGTAAATCTAGCCAACTTATTGACTAGATAAGCGATATCGGGTGCAATTTGTAATGTACATTAAGCTACTAATGACATGCGCATATTGCTCTTGGGATACGGGTGCACCACGATTCTTATCAATTCTATGATTCATATCCATTGGTGACTTCATAGGGGGACTGTCAAATACATCAAATTTCCTTAAAACATCTTCAATGTAATGAGATTGAGATAAGACCATCCCGTCAGTTGTCTTAGAAATCTTAATTCCTAAGATTACATCTTCAATACTCATATATTTCATGTCGAAGCATTGTTTCAACATATTCTTGGTTTGTAGGATCAAGTTTAGACTACTTCCGATGATGAGCATGTCATCTACGTAAAGGCATATCATGACAAATGAGTCAGAGTTCCCTTTGATATAGATACATTTATCACATTCATTTATGGAGAAACCTTTTGATAATAAAGTATTATCAAACGTTTCATGCCATTATTTCGAGGCTTGTTTGAGTCCGTACAGAGACTTAACAAGTCGACATACTTTCTTTTCTTGTCCTGGAACCACATACCCCTCGGGTTGCTCCATGTATATTTCCTCTTCCAACTCTCCATTTAGGAAGGCTGTCTTAACATCCATTTGATGTATCTCAAGGTCACGTAAGGCTGCAATGGCTATGAATACCCTTATGGACGTTAATCTAGACACATGGGAGTATGTGTCGAAGTAATTGAGGCCTTCTTTTTGTCTGTAGAATTTGACTACTAATCTGGCCTTATACTTGTCAATAGTTCCGTCTGCTTTGTACTTTCTTTTGAGTATCCACTTACAACCCAAAGGTTTGCTTCCCGGAGTAAGATCAACCATTTCTCAAGTATGGTTTTGCATGATAGAATCTATTTCACTTTCTATAACTTCTTTTCAAAATGGTGCTTCTATGGTTGACAATGCTTCCTTAATTGTCCTCGGTTTATTTTCCACCATATAGGTTAGAAAGTATGGACCAAATGTTTTGTTTGTTTTGGCTCTTTTGCTCCGTCTTGGTTCAACCTTTGGAACCCCTAAGTTCTGTAGGTCTGGAACATTAAGTTCGGATAGTCAATAACTTCTAAGTCCTGTAGATCTGGAATGTCTAGTTCCAGATAATCAGAAACTCTCGGGTCTTGTTAGTTTTGAGCATTTTTTCATAACTTCATTTGCGCGAAATTATTTCTTTTTCCTTTCTAGGAAAGATCTGTTTAAAGAATTCAGCATTTCTTGATTCCATGATAGTACCATCGTGGATATCAAGTATCTCTGACTTATACACTAAGAAACGATAAGCACTACTGTTATTTGCATAACCGATGAATATGCAATCTACAATCTTAGGTCCAATTTTGAGTTTTGGTTTAGGTACTTCGACCATTGCCAAACAGCCCCACACTTTCAAATATTTGTAAGTGGGTTTCTTTCTTTCCATGATTCATATGGAGTTTTATCCTTACCCTTATGCGGAACTCTATTGAGAATTGTATTAGCGGTAAGAATCGGTTCGTCCCACATATTTTGGGCTAAACCGGAATTGATAAGTAAAGCATTCATCATTTCCTTTAACGTACAGTTTTTGTGCTTGGCAATACCGTTAGACTGAGGCGAGTAAAGAGCGATCGTTTGATGAACAATGCCGAATTGAGCACAATATTCTTTAAATGGTGCTATGTACTCTCCCCCTCTATCACTATGAATTGCCTTAATCTCTAGGTTTAGTTGATTTTCAACTTCTGCTTTATAACGTTTAAATGCTTCCAACACTTCATCTTTAATTTTCAATAAGTAAACATAACAATACCTTGTACTATCATCAATGAAAGTCACGAAGTACTTGTTCCCCCATCTAGTTTGCACAAACTTTAAATTACATATGTCGGTGTGAATAAGTTCTAAAGGAGCTGTATTTCTTTCGACTGAATGGAAAGATGATTTGGTTAATTTTGCCTCGACGCACACCTCACATTTATGTTGAGGGTTTATGTCGAAGGAATGCAATAATTCCATCTTTACTAACTTTTGAATGGATTTATAGTCAACGTGTCCTAATCTATGATGCCATAAATTAGAGAACTCAAGCAAGTAGGTAGAATGCTTTATTTCATTAGATGAACGAATTACAGATATAACATTCATTTTGAAGAGGTTGTCACATGCGAAGCCCCTTCCTACAAAATTACCATTCTTAGTTATTACAAACTTGTTGGACTCAAAAACTAGTCTAAAACTAGCCTTGACCAACAGTGGCCCTGAAACCAAGTTCTTGCGGATGTCAGGGACGTGCATCACTTCCTTTAGAGTGATCTTTTTGCCTGAAGTCATTTAGAGGACAACATTTCCAACCCCTTGCACTTTAGAGGTAGCGCAGTTGCCCATGAACAACTTTTTGCCTGTGACTGGGCATATAAGGAGAATGCATTCTTGTCAGAGCAGATGTGACGGGTTGCACCCGTGTCTATCCACCATTGCCTTGGTTCTCCACCAGATTTGCCTCCAGCACCAATGCCGAGAAATACACAATATTGTCATCAAGATCCGGAGGATTACCCTCGTCTTGTACAACGTTAGCATCTGCCTTGCATTTGTTCTTGGCCTTCAGGTCATTTATGACCTGGATATTTTGGCCCACTTCAGTCGTTGTGTTATACTGAGTGTCTATTGCATCCCCACCAGAAGGAAGATCTTCTGCCTGAGATCGTGACAGGTTCAACGCAGTAAAATAGAACAACATCTTTAATCTCCTTCTCTTGTTGTAATTGTTATGCAGAACCTTACCTGGGCGTTTGCTTTGGAAACTATCAGGAGTAAGGACAACATCACTTCATTGAGCAGTGCCTTGATCAGCAACAACATAACCAACAGTAGTGCCTTGAACACCAGCAGCATAACTAGAAACAAAATTATTGACAGTAGTAGAACCAGAACTGGAAACACAACTGTTGACAGACATCTTCCAAATACTCAGAAAACTTTATCTTAAATTGTAGGTAAAAATATGGTGTTAAGTGTATCTGAAAGGTAAAACAGTAAGAAGGCTGAGTCGAGAGATGGTTCTCTATCTTTAAGACAAAATTGCCCCATATAGATGCTTTTACGGTGATGGACAATAGTCTCTCAAGATAAAACAATAACTAATCAACTTTACAAAGCAAATACAGTTGATTCTAGCGAGGAAAATAAATAAGAATAAAAAGAAGGAGAGAATTTATGTTCTTTGTTTCCGTGCAAAACCATAATAGAAAATTCGTGTTTCTGTTCTCTGATTTTCGTGCAGAAACAGAACATAAGAGAAGAGTTTTATGTTGTGTATTGTCGCTACTTAATTTGAACAGAAAATGTTCAATTTATAAGAGCAAAAAGGGAAGTAACGCTCTGTTCTGTTGAACATTCATGTTTGTTGGCTGGTGTCTTTTGGAGATAACCGTTGTAACGTTCTGAACTTTAGGGACTGAAATATAAATAGTTAACATTTCAGTGACCAAAAAGAAAGTTCCGAAAGAAAGCAACAACCCAAGACCCGAGCGGGCGGCGGCGCGCGTGTGGGGCTTAGCCCCAAACCAAAGCTCACCTAGGTCCTCTCCCTTCTAAACACATGGGTTACCCCTTGGGATCCCAAACTCTTACTCAAACTTAAAGTTTACATATTACACAATTCTTCCATCTTGTACGAATGAGGGAGATTTGTCATTTTTGGCCAAAAATACTTCATCTTTTCATGTCTCAAACACCTTACTTTGTGTACCAATATCTCTTTCATTTCTTAACGAAATTTGATGATACTTGTCACTAACTTCATCGACTCACTTAGTATATTAGGCATGTGCGAAGAAATGATGTTTCCGACATGCGGGGCCCATATATTTAAGTCATTAAAGACGGGATAAACTCAATCCACATTAGTAAATTTCCAACACTTACTCCACTAGCCACTTCATCTCCTCCCGAACCTTAACTCCGATATTGATTACTCATTCATAGCTTCACTCGAGAAATCCCTCACCAAATCTCCTCGATCTGCAACGGGCGGTGAGGATTTAGTATTTTATCTGTACTAAAATATGTTTTCCTGGTGTTATTGTGCATCAAAGACGCTGATTGAGAAAGTTTGGCACAAGTTTTCAAAGCGGGTTATCTTCTTTCTTCACTATTAACTCTTTCCCTTTGTTTAATTTATTTTCAGTAGGTGTGCATGAAAATGCGTTCGAGTAATTGTCACGGTAATATTGATGATGAAGACGATGATTTTGAGACCCATGTTTCTTCTCCTAAACAAGAAAGCACTAGAAGGACCTGCTCGCAGGTGAAGCAAGTTGTTAAGCCTGTTAAGGTCGGCAAGAGAAAGGTCGAGAACAATAATGAAAACGTTAAAAAAAGGTTCTTGCTCTAGTCGAAAATAAGGTATTTTGACTTTTGTGTGATGAATCTTTTATTCACATATTTTGTTCTAGCTCTATTTTGAATAAATGAGTTTGAGAAGTTCAACAACACAGTCTGGAATATTAGTATATGATTCGTTGTTATAATGTAAGATTATAGAGTGTTTTTTTACTGTTTGTCTCTGTGTATAACTATTTTATTCGCTCTCATTCATTGGTATGGGTTCCCTTTGTTAAATATTGGGTGGATTTGATTATGATATTACCACACAACTAGCAAGTAGAAAATGATAACTAAATGGTATTAGAAAAGTGATAATATGGGTTGGTGCTTTTCTAGAGGGACCATGTCTCACTTTTTCATTCTTTCTTTTCGAGTGTTCTTAATTAGTTGTCGGGTTCATTCGAATTGAGTATCTTTTGGCATCGGACTTATATTTGTATAAACTGATATAAATATGTATATATGGACTTGAATTTGTGATCTACATTTGATTTTACTATACCTACTGTATTACTATTGCTAGTGTTTAACATATCTATTTGGAATACCAAACTTTTTCCATTTATTTTTTCACTATTGTTTTTCATGTTGAGGTTGGTGAGTACTATTAGAAGCAGATGAACATTTTCAAACCATGATTTGCTAGCATTCTGAAGTAATGCTTGACTGATACGCAGCTGCAATGTTCCAAGATAGTTGTTTTGGCTACTTCCTCGACTTGTCTTAATTCAACAACCAGAATAAGATGATATATGCTTTAGTACTTAAAGAAATTGCCTCTGGTCGTGAAAAAGAAATATGAATTAAACTAAATGGTTATACCTTTCGGTTCAGAATCAGAGAATTTGCTCTGGTTACTAGGTTGAAGTGTTATGAAGATGATAACACCGTGTATGACGAGCCAAAAGTCAACAGGTTATTGAAAGAATATTTTCACGAAGATGGAAAAAATCAGTAATGAGGGAGAGTTTGCTTGATTGCTTCAAGCAAAAGGGTTGGAAGTCTGATGAGAATGCACTCAAGATGGCCATATTAGTATTCGTGCACCATTTCCTCTTCTCTTATGCTAATAACCATAGCATATTAAAAAGGATTTTGATATAATTGAGAGTGGTCAATATCATAGGTATACGTGAGGCACGTCACGATCCAATTACGGGTATCGTGGTGGCATCTACACAATTCCTCGATAGGAGAATCAATCCCTAAAAGTATACAAGAAGGTTAAAAAATGCGGAAGTGAACGAATTGCAATATAAAATATCAATTCTTCCATTTAAAAACTCATTTATACAAACCCTTATAATACAACCTTCTTTACCCCAAATCTGGTCTGACTTATACAAGCACTTCTAGATACAATAGATGAATGAAAAATAGAACAACATTGTCCCGAATGAATAGGAACAGTCAATTGAGATGGAAATCAAGGCCACCAGAATAAGTGGATTGTCGCGAGCCTCCCATGCTCCAAACTGCAACCTGATAGACCGAGTACCTACATCCACGTAAAAGATACAACAAGCGTAGCATGAGTACACAACGTACTCCCGTAGGCGTCATAGGCCGACAACGATGGAAGATACACGATTAGAGATAAATATCAAGTTGACACCAAATAATCCTACCCTAAACAGTTCAATAATCAAGTAAGTCACATGGTTCACATAATAATTGTATGAACTCCACAGGTCCTTCCGTTCATCTAAAGATTCATGAAATCACATTAATCACTCAAATCACATAAGGCTTAACAGTCATATGAACTATCTCAATCATACAAAGTTCATTAATCATATAACCACTCTATTCACAATAATAGTTCATAAAATCCACTTAATCCACGTAGGAGTTCATCAATCACAAAAATCACCTAAAATGGACTATCATTCACAGAATCATGTTTGATCTCTCACATCTTATTAGACAACACATTCGTTAAGTCGAAACTTAGCTCTTTAATCAGTTAATGTAAACGTGTTTCTCAATTATAACTCTAAAGTTGAGATTACTTCATTAATACCATGTTATTTCCAGGCCCTACCCTCGAGTACGACTAGGTACGATTACATGCACGACACCCATTAATTCGTTAGACTCTCTTCATATACTCTATGTCGTTACCATTTCCTTACCCTTTTTACTAAAGAAAGAAGTCTCACACACATAAGACATACCAGCAAAGACATGCATGATACGTCTCATCAACCATACCAAACGAATCCCTCATTCGACCCATTATCAAGCGAATCATTTAACCATAAGGACATATCTACGTACTTAGTACTCCTAAATAACGTTTAACATTACCGTGTACATACCACAACTTAACAGGAGTTTCATAGACTTTCAAGTTGTAATCACAAGACCAAACGCACAACAGACCAAGTCAAGCAAGGCAACCAACCCAGTTTAATGAGAACAATTCAACAATTCATTCCATCACAACACTTAACCAAATCATCGAATACCAGTCCAACACTTAACTCACCAACAGATAATAAATGAAATGATGTATGTATGATATGAATGCAATGCATATGACAGGCACCTTTCATCTTTCGGTATAAAGTCATTCAAATTGTATGAACAACACACCCATAGGGGATCCGCGAAGTTCATATACTCTTCTGGAATTTCCCATTGGAGCCAACTCTTGGCTGAAAAGTAATAACCATTGCAGGCGTGCAACCCGCTCCCTCGCGTATCATTATCATCATCTAATGTTGTCATAATCTCATAAAGCTCTTACCAATCATGTCTCTTGGATCCACAGTAATTCCATACCACTCTCATATTAATATCATCAGAATCATGAGTGTATGAATGCAAATGACAACACAAGGTAAGAAATCATGATGTAATGAGATGCAACCAAATATAGATATGAATATCACATGCTTTCAAAATTCAATAATATATAATCCAAGTACAATTAGAATATCATATCATAGCATGTGTAGTGAATAAGCACAACAATAGCAAGTATGGCGACAAGCCCACATAATAGCGACAAGCCCAAATAATTAGCAGTTGGAATCAACTCGAGGATGATTCCCTAAACCCATCATCACAGTCCAACATTGATACACATTCAATTGTCTAAATGGGATCCCCAAACATGCTCAATTTCCCTCCATATTTATTTAAGAAAAAGGCATATGAAAACAATCCCCCTAAATTAGGGTTTTTACTCTTTTATTCTCACTTATCTCCTTCTTTAAAGGATAAACCCCTCTTTATTATCATTATCTCTCTTCTTAAACTAATAAACATCTACATCTTTCTCACCTTTCTCTCTTCATCACCCAATACACCCCCTATTTGGTACTACTCATCTCCTCGTTATTCTTTCTGGTTGCTGCGAGGTTCTGATTATTTGCGCAAGGCTAACATTATATAATACACATTATGTAATACACATGTGACTTACGTGAAAAAAATGACTCATTATTTTTTTTTAAAAAGCAACATTTATTAGAAAAAAATATCCAACAAATACATTTTAAAACAACACATTTGAAAGATATTATTCTATGAGGTATAACTGCATATATAGATATTATTTGTTTCACATAAGAAATATATGAGGTATATTAAGTTTATTATACAAAGTACAATAAAAGTATATGAGGTATATAAATTTATTATGAAGGTATAACAAATTATACGAGGTATATAAATTTATTATAAATGTATAACAAATTATACGAGGTATATAAAATATCTATCTAGCTATATTTTATTATAAAAATATAAAAGTATGAATATATATATTGATTGACCAAAATATTCTTCAAATATTAAACGATTTTTATACCCTTTAAAATTTTAAAAAAGGAAATCTTATTTAGGATATAATCATAATATTGTATAGAAATTAAATCCTTCTTAAACAGATCCTATGCTATATAGGATACAGATCGATAGTTAAATTCCAATATATAACAGATATCCGTTCAGATCATATTAAAATAAATGTGACCTGCAAATTCCAGTATATAGTAGGAATAACATATATCCGATCAAATAATATTAAAACAAATGAAACCTGCAAAAATAATATTGTATGTAAATTTGGGTAAAATATTTATCCGAAATGGCCCAATTTTATACTAAAACTTCTCTTCCTCTTCCTCTTCCGCTCCTCACTCCACCGGCCACTTCATCTCCTCCCAGAATTATAACTCTGATATTGATTACTCCTTCGTAGCTTCACTGGATAAATTCCTCACCAAACCTCCACAATCCGCAACGGCCGGTGAGGATACAGTTTCAAGAAAAATGTCGGTGGAGGAATTAGGGCTTTTATGATTGGATTGAAAAAATGAGAATCAAAGGTTTTTATGATCCTTTTCTTCATATTTTATTTGTACTAAAATATGTTTTTCTGGTGTTATTGTGCATCATAGTTGCTGTTTGGGAAAGTTTGGCACAAGTTTTCAAAGCTGGTTATTTTCTTTCTTCACTATTAACTCTTTCCCTTTGTTAAATTTATTTTTTAGTAGGTGTGTACGAAATTGTGTTCAAGTAATCGTCGTGGTAATATTGATGATGAAGATGATGATTTTGAGACCCCTGTTACTTCTCCTAAACAGGAAAGCACAAGAAGGACCCGCTCGCAGGTGAAGCAAGTTGTTAAGCCTGTTAAGGCCGGCAAGAGAAAGGTCGAGAACAACAATGAAAATGTTAAAAAAAAGAAGGTTCCCGCTCTATCGAAAATAAGGTATTCTGGCTTTTGTGTGATGAATCTTTTATTCCCATATTTTGTTCTAGCTCTATTTTGAATGATTGAGTTTCAAAAGTTCAATAACAGAGACAGGCATATTAGTATATGATTCGTTATTATATTCTAGGATTACAGAATGTTTTGTACTGTTTGTCTCTGTGTATGTCACGACCCCTTTTCAGTAATCGTGGTGGCACCTACATAATTACACCGTAGGCAAACCACTCTCAATCATTCACAAGTCATGATATAAATTAAAGCGGAAGAT
Source organism: Anisodus tanguticus (assembly GCA_034509755.1). NCBI lineage: Eukaryota > Viridiplantae > Streptophyta > Magnoliopsida > Solanales > Solanaceae > Anisodus > Anisodus tanguticus. The sequence goes on along the minus strand of CM067551.1, from coordinate 16,024,580 downwards.
AGCAATTATTACATAAGCTGTCTCATAATATAAATGCGGAAGAAAGTAATAAGTGTGATACATCCAATACAACCCCCAAGAGATCTAGTTTTTTAATACAAAAGCACTAAAATATGGTACAAGTCTGAAATGGGCAACCAAGTGCCAAAAGTGAATATATAGTCTGAACATGTCTCCCAAATATGAACAAAAGACAATAAATAGAGAAAGAGCATTCAAGGGTATGCTGGAGGTAGCATCCTCACCTTGGTCAGTTGTCCTGACTCAGCCACGTGGTCCTACAGAGGTGAAAGGTACTGAATCTGCATCCAAAACGAATGCAGCAAGTGTAGCATGAGTACACAACGTACTCCTGTAGAAATCATAGACTGACAACCACGAAAGATACATAATTAGAGATAAATACCAAGTTGACACCAAGTAATCCTATACTAACAGTTCAATAATCCAAGTAAACCGCATAGCTCACAAACTGTTCATAGAGTTCATCAATTATTCAAGTATCAAGTAGCATGTATAACCCTTCGAATTCCAGAATCCAGTCATTTATCAATAACCACTTCAAATACAATTCCAATCACTGTTTATCAATGAAATTGCATAAGTACGTATGATATGAATGCAATGCATATGCAAGGTACCTTTCTCAACCTGGTATACAGTACGTCAAGGTTTTATTATAAAGTACACCATGGGCACGAAGTCCATATACCGCTTCTAGCTAGCCGAAATTCCACACACGAATCTGACTAGAGCCCAAGACTCATTGTCGAGCCTTATCATGTTACATGCATGTAACTATGCTCCCCGTATATTAATATCATCTCAATGTGTCATAATCCAATAGTATTCTTACCTTTTCGGCCTCTTGAATCCACATCATATCCATACCAGGCAAGATATTATGATATGATGAAACGCAATCAAGTATAGAGATGACATGTCATATGCTTTCACGATTCAACAACACATTTATATAATCCAAGTTAGAATCAAGACATCATATCGAAAGCATGTGTGTTTAGTAAACAAACAATAGAAAATATGGCGATAAGCCCAACTAAGCAGTAGTCGGAACTAGCACAATGTTGATTCCCTAAATCACCTATCAACACAGTTCAACACCGGTGTCCACTCAAACGTTCATCACAACCGGCTGAATGGAACCCCCAAACACGCTCAATACCCCCTCAATATTTATAACTAATTATGCACTTCTATCGAAGTCTCAAAAAATTAAATTGTAGCCTACCTCTAGGCCGAACAGAAGCACTACACGATCAAGCCTCGATGATAGCCTTGCCCTTCCTCTACGCCTCGTGATAATCGAAGTGTAATCACACATATTATATCGTTAATATAAGGCTAACACAATATAATGCAAGACTTTAAATACCCATTCCGAGCCCACGCCACGAAGACTTGAACTTTAATACTCAATTACTAAGAACACATACTAAGTAATAACATCCTTAAGTTAATTGGAAATTCATTCACATTTGAACCCTCAATTGGATAATTTATGAAAAGCCCCAATTTGAAACCCTAGAAATTTCGCCCAATTGAAATAAGCTTCTACAACCAAGTTAAGCCTTAAAACATGATCACCTAACAATATTCATCACTAAGGTACAATAAAACTAGTAAACTAATCCATAAACTTTTCATTAATCATTGACTTAACCCTCTTATTCTCACAAGAATGCATCACTCATCTTCCCCCAACTTATAATCATGCTAAACCACCATTATTAAAGAACTTAGAAGCATAGACTTAATTCACAAAGGAAGAATCACTCACCACAAGGATGGAAATTGCTCCTAAACCTATGGAAATGCTCTATGGCGGCTCAGGTTTCGAGATAGTCTATTTTGGGAAAGAATTTCTGATCGAATGAATTTATAGGACACCTGATACAGTTTTTCTGCCCCATCGGAATTGACTCTGCTGGAGCAGACCCACTACGGCGACCAAACCCTCGCGAGGGCGGTGTCACTTGACACCTTGTCTCAGCGCCACGGCGAACACGATTTTGCAGCGGTGGACTTGCCTCTACGAATAAATCATCCGCCACAGCAAAAATCCACCATCTCCCAAACTTCCGCTTTGGAAAGCCAACCTTTCGCTGAGGCGGACACTGGTGTCGTCGAGGCGGACACCAAACATCAGCATGGGAAAAACAGTTAAATCTCCTATCCAACACCCGAAATACTCCCAAGACCCCCCGAACACAAATCAGATATACCGATCTAAGATAAACAGTGCTACGAACTCGTTCGTACCCTCAGATTTTCCATTTAACTAAGCTAAGGCATACTTTTATAAAGAATCCTCCAAGACAAATCAAAATTCAAACTTTACAAATAAGGCCACAAAATACATTTGATTGTCTCGATAAGCAAATCAATGACTTGACTAAGTCATAAATGACCCTCCGAAGCTACCGGAAGCGATGAAATCGAGAAATAAACCCATTTAGCTAAAAGTCAACTTTGAGTCAAATTATCTAACTATAAATTTCTAGTTTTAGGTTTTTCATTCAAAATGCATATAAGTGGACCTCGGGATCCATGACACACATCCACGCACATCACAAACCCCACGCAGAGTCTACGGGAAGGGTCAAACAAAAAAATAAGGGTCTTTAGCTAAAAGCGATCGGACAGGTCGTTACAGTGTATAACTATTTTATTCGCTCTCATTCATTGGTATGGGTTCCCTTTGTTAGAATATTAGCTGGATTTAATTATGGTATTACCACACAACTACCAAGTAGAAAAATATAATAGAAAACGTTGTATAAAACTGGTATAAAACGTTTTATCTGTATCCTAAAAGAATACAAGTGTAGCATGAGTACACAACGTACCCCCGTAGATATCATAGGCCGACAATGATGGAAGATACGTAATAGAGATAAATATCAAGTTGACACAGATAAGCCTATACTAGACAGTTCAATAGCTCATATAGGTCACGTTGTACACATCAATTCATTGAACCATCAAGTCACATTGTTCAAATAAGGTTCCAATCACAGTCATGTACAATTAATTCATTCATATATACAGGGACCTTACTATCATAGTACCCACCAACTTGTACTCTCTTGTCCAAGTCATATTCAAGTTTAACCCCACTTACCCAACTTAGCACATTAAATAAACAAGTCAGCACTTACATCAACAATCATTTTAGAATGATTATCAAGAGTATTACACTTAAGCTAAACATGATGATGTTAACTCATTTATTAACCTTAGCCTTTACACTTAGTTAAGTCTCTATGCAGTTATGGTCTGACACACATAGATCGTTCAAAATCTAACTTTCCACTTGTGACACTTATCACAGGTTCCTTACTAGACTCGTTACCCAGTCACACGATCAATTACCAGACAACACACAAATGCATATAATAACCTGGACCTAGACAATAGTCATGGCATAACTGACATTTCCGACCACAATAGTAGGTGACATCAAACACTTGGACTTACAATCATTAAACCCAAAAACCCCATACACGAGGAAGCAAGCCACACACGACAACCAAATTAATTCAACAACCTCAACCATTTATCCAAGTACTCATAAAGACCAGCCTAATCATTATTTCCAAGTATTCACAAATACAAGCTCAATCATAACGATCATTCTGGTCCAATACAATCAATTCAATCCAAGTAAATTGGGGTTTCACCCAAGTTCCAATAACTAATCATATCACATTTCCAAACCACAATTAATCAATATATGGATGTATTTATGATATGAATGCAATGCATATGTAAGGTACCTTTCTCAACCTGATATACAGTACGTCAATGTTTTATTATGAACCGTACACCCATGGGGACCCGCGAAGTCCATATACCGCTCCTAGCTAACTAAAATTCCACACACGAATCTGGATAGAGCCCAAGACACATTTATCTGAGTAATATCATGTTGCAGGCGTGCAACTCCATTCCCCACATATCAATATCCATTGTAGCGTGCAACCCGAGTCATATGTATCATCATCATCACAATGTTGCCATAATTTCGTAAGTGTTTTTACCTTTCTGGCCTCTTGGGCCCACAACATATCCATATCACTCTCATATCAATATCACATAACCATGAGTGAATATTGCAAATGACAATATAAGTCAAGATATCATGATATACTGAGATGCAACCAAGTAAAGAGATGAAAAGTCACATGCTTTCAAGAATTCAATAGCTTATAGACAAAATCCAAGTCAACATCAGGATATCATATCGAAATCATGTGTGGTGAGTAAACTAAGAATAGAAAACATGGCGACAAGCCCAAATAAGCAGCAGTCGGAACCAGCACAAGGATGATTCCCTAAACCCTATCATCACAGTTCAACATCGGTACCCACTCAATCGTTCATCATAACCATTTGAGTGGGACCCTCATACACGCCTAATACCCCGTAACATTTATAACTACTACATACCTCTATCAGAGTCTCAAAAAACTTAACTGTAGCCTACCTCAAAGCTGAGCAGAAGCCACAAACTCCTAATCTACAAGTCCTCTCGAGCGAATATCGGACGGTCGTAGTTCAAACAAGCGCATGAAGTTCCTATGTTACCACACATATTCAATCAACACATAATGACCAATTCTACATTACACATAATTCTAATGATACCAAATATATGTTGTAAGAAATTCGGGGTCAAAAGTAAATCTAAAACCTCATCCCGAACCTCAAGGGTCAAAATGGTAATTTTATTGAGAAAATGAGTTCAATATTATCAAAATAGTGTTCTATGGGTTCATATGAATCTAACACCTATATTGTTATACTTTAGTCCGAAACCCAAAAAGTGACCCCAATCCCACAAAGGAAAAATCAGAAATTTAAGTTAGAAACACATTACTCATAATCTAAATAGTCATAATCCAATTTCATGAAATTCTAACCCAATTGAGCCTCCAATTTTATGATTTTGTCAAAATCCTTATTGTGTCAAAACCCATAAATCGAATGTTTGTAAAATCCGGATTGAAATCAAAATTTTTGTTAGAAATAGTTTACCCAAGATTTAAACAAGCCAAAAATCTAGAATTTACTGAAATCCAATCATAATTAACTGAAGAAAACTCAAATTTCAACTTAGGGTGTAAAACTACCAATTTTCCCCAACCAAACACGGATAAACTCGATAACCAATAAAAATAATCTTAAATAAACATCAAAATAAAGGTTGGATACTTTCCCCCTAGTTGAAACGAGAACAACGCCGCAAAACTCACCTCAATCGGAGCTCTAGAACTCAAGTTATGTGTAAAATACTAAATAAACGCAGTCGATTTTTAATACACATTCATTTCCGCTCCGGCTGACCAATTTTCTCCCTGGTGGATCCGCTCTAGCGCACACCAGAAACCAATAATTTTTCTTGAAATTAAATGGGCATAACTCCCTCATACAGTGTCGAAATTCGACAATTCAAGTTGCTACAGATCACAAATTTCGACACGCATCTATTACAACAATCAAAACTCAACTCTAACGTCAAATGAATATAATGGTATATTGAAGCATCGAAGGTAAGTGACTTATGACAACGACTCAAACACCTAAACTTGTCCAAATCCAATTTCGAAAGTTTCTACAAGTCACAAATGATCATATGAAAGATGCTCGAACTCTCAAAACATCCAAACGGGTCCATCTTGACCTGATGTTGACTATGGTCAACTCTAAATCATCTCAAAAGCTAGTTTCTCAACCAACCACATTAATCACATCCGAACCTCTCGAGAACCAAACCAACGACTCGACTAAGTCATAAATCATGTGAAGGAGCTAATGAAATTGATAAAACTTTGAAAAAGACGCATTTGCCCCCGATGTTGACTTTGGTCAAACTTCTTCATTTCTTAAGGATTTTCAAAATATCATTTTCCTTATCCAAAACTCCTCCAAAAGTTTGGGGAATCGCTCCACCCATCCCTGCAAGTCAAATACACTCTAACGATGCTAGGGGAAGGGTCAACGGGGGTAAAAGGGTAAAATATCTAAATGACCAAATGGGTCGTTACAACTACTTCCTCGACTTGCCTCTATTCAACAACTAGAATCAACTGATATATGCTTTGTTACTGAAGGAAATTGCCCCCCAGCTGTGAAAAAGAAATATGGATTAAATTCAATGGTTATACCTTGCAGTTCGAAATCAGAGAATTTGCTCTAGTTACCAAGTTGAAGTGTTATGAAGATGATAACACTGTATGAAGAGCCAAAAGTCAACAGGTTACTGAAAGGACATTTTCCTGGAGATGAAAAAAACCAATAATTAGGGAGAGTTTGCTTGATCGCTTCAAGCAAAAGGGTTGGAAGTCAGATGAGGATGCGCTAGATGGCCATATTAGTATTCGTGCACTATTTTCTCTTCTCTGATGCTAATAACCAAGCATATTAAAAAAGAATTTGATATAGTTGAGAGTGGTCAATATCAGAGGTAGGCATGAGGCACAAAAGTATTGGAAGATATGTTCAACGAGGGATAAATTGCGTGCCAAGTTGATGATGTATAGGCTCGGAGGTTTGCCACTTGCATTTCAAGTATGGTTTTACGAGTGCTGCTCCACGCTTGACAAAAATCTTGATTCTTGTGTTGGCAATAGTGTGCAACGTATCCTTAATTGGCAAGTCAAAGAAAGTCTGACATTTGTGGACCTACTAGTGGGAAACTCATGACTAGTATTTACCAGATAACGTTCTTGAACTTCTTAATATTCAAGTTGTGATTGGTATAGTGCTGTTGTTTTTATTCAGTTATTCTGAACTTTAGGTTGTTGTGAGTATAGTGTCAGGTTGTATAATCATGTATAATAATGTTGAAGTCATGTATAATCATGTGTAATAATGTATAATCATGTTAGGTCAGGTTGATATGAGTTTAGTGTCAGATTTCATTTTTTTTGTGTTAGTCATGTATAATAATGTATTGTTACATTTTGTTTACTTTAATTTGTGTATTAAAGTAATTGGATATTTTATTTATTGTTGTAGTTGAAGTACCTTAACATTACCCCTACCAGTGAAGAGAAATCAAGGCTGAACATTACAACATTTTCTGAAGATGTCATTATTGATGATGTTCCATTGGAAGAGGTGCCTACCTTTCACAATGATCATTCTGACGTTGTACCTTTCACAATGATCATTCTGACGTTGTACCCCCAGTTCATCCACAGTATATAGAGCAACAGCCTCTTCCGAGATCCAATACTTCTGCGAGTCCAAAGGATTTGAAGGCTGAAAAAGATCACTCTCGCTTTATCCTTATATTTCCTGAATAGATCCTTGACGTTGCTCCACAAATGGTAGATGCAAAAACAATGTGGCACTTCTGGGTAAACAGTTGATGTTGCTTTCTGGATGTTATCATGTCTATCCGAAACTATACACATCCCTTTTCGAATCCCGAAAATATTCTTTAATTGCATGAAGGCATCTCCAAGATGCGTCATTTTCTGAGTCAACGAGTGCATAGGCTAGCGGCAAAATATTCACTGTAACAGGCCGAATATACATATTTATACATGTTTATACAGGCAAATACAAAATGTAACAGGCAGCAACATTCAGGAAATCAGGCAGCGCTGAAAGTAACACCATGAATCATTTTATACACGATTATACACTCAGTATACAAAAATATACACAATTATACATGTTGGTTTGTTTTTCTTCTGCCCCAATATATCTAGTTTTTTCCCTCTTATTTGGTTTCTTCAGTCATACAGTCCCCCTATATGCTGCTTTGAGAAAGCTCCCATCAACCACCATTATTGGCCTACAATATTCCCAACCCTTGATAGATGGATACAGGACAACAAATGCATAAAGAAAGCGTCCCTGATCCAGCTTATGCAACCTTATAACTGTTCCTGGATTTATGTGCACCAACATATACAGGTATGCCGGCAACTCTCTATAAGATACACTAGGTTTCCCTCTTATCATTCCCATTGCCTTTTCTTTAGCTCGCCACACTTTCATATAGTCCAACTTAACCCCGTGCTCCCATTGCATAACACTTATTATATCATTTGGAGTGTAATTTCTTTTTTGTCTATCACAAAACTAGATTGTTCCCATGTGGAAGGCAGAAGATTTAAATCTCCAAACACAATTGTCGTTCACACAGGAAAGGTGATGCCTAGTGGAAAAGATTTGAAACTTCTTAATAAAAATTTATACACAAATATCTATAAGCATATCCACAAAACACATACATACAGTACATGAATGACTCTATTAACGTACTTACTTTATATTCATCTCTACAAATATATAACAAAATATACAGTTTTATACCATATCTTATTGCACTTCATCTCTTCACCTTAAACTGGAACTTCTTGCGGAAAGCATAGTTTTTCATTACACTAGCAATTGTCTCCTTGTTTATGTAAACCTGATCCATCGCAACATTTCTGTGTAAAACGTTTTCTATTATTCCACAATCATCAATTTCAGTAGCTTCACTACTTCCTTCATCATTCTCATATTCAATTTCATCATTCTCAAACTCAATCATATCTATTGTATAGGCATCGTCAAAACCAGCACTAATTGACACCTCCTTCACTGTTACACACAACGGATAGGCAGCGAATTCTGAATTTTGTTTCTTCAATTCGGAAAGCACACTTACACCAGTGTCATTGTAAATTAGCATAGGCGGTAAACCATCCCTCGGAATGAACTTGATCTCTACGATATTCAATTCAGAATCGACCCCGATCTATTTCGAAATTGCTGCAACTAAGTTTTCAAAATTGAAACTAGATTCCATGACAACACAATCCCCAACGAAATTGAAAAAATTATTTTCAGAATTCCATTCACCACTGTGATGATTGAATGTATATAGGATAAACTTCCATTGAAAAAAATTGAATCAAAATCAGCATTTTCTCTTACTATTAATCGAAGAATATCAAGAAATTACGGAAAATCAAGAAAACCTTCGGACCAATCTATACAGGATAAACTTACATTGAAAAAATTGAATCGAAATCAGTGTTTTCTCTTACTATTAATCGAAGAATATCTGAAAAATCACAAAAAATCAAGGAAACGTTCGAACAAAATCTCGATGCTTGTTCGATTTTCAATCTCAGATAACGAAGGAGAAATAATTATACGATTGGAGGATATATTCAATCGCAGATTTTAATTGCAGATAAGGAACAAAATCATGATCAATCACGAAATTGGAGGAGATATTCAATCGCAGATAATGAAGGACAAATTTGGGGGAGAAATTGACGGAACTCCATTCAAGAAGAATTGGACATCGTACGGAGATATTTCAATATTCAAGCCCTTTTATAGTTGGGCCATAGGTTTGTAATGTATTTTATGGGCTATGAATATATAATTTTCATTAATAAATTATTTATTGATGAAATTATCCCTTTTTATCTATAACAACGAAATATTATTTAAATATCAATATTATTATAGAGGTATAATAGTCATTTGTTAATTCATCTTTCGTTTATTGAGACTACACAAATATTGGCTAATGAGATGAAGTCATATTATGTGTTCAAAGGTAGCCTTTTTGTGGTGAATGTGCCCGTGAGGATTGTGTTCTTGATTGTTTGGGTGTTAGTTTATTTTCAATTTTTGGGATTGCTCCAGAAAATTAATTAAAAATCAGAGAAATTAGTCAAATTTTAGGTGATGATCCACGTTCAAGGACGAATGTTTCAAAGGGGAAGATAATTTAACACCTCGTAGATTCAAGTTAAGTTTGAACTCACTAAATGCGTGTGGTTAGATCCGGACTATGATAAATTATGTGCATTTAGGTGTGGAATTCTACATATGGGCATATGCCAAGCTTGCAAAAGATTTGAGTTGAAAAGAATAGAAAAGAAACAAAGTTAAAAAACTGTGAAGGCAATCGACATACGGACCACATATCCGACAGGTGGGCCGCATGTTGAGTTGTATGTGAGGTCCCATAAATCACTCAAGTTTGGAAATTTTCAAGTTTACAGACAGCATGTAGTACCATCTGTTGAGGCCAAAAAATGTTAGAATTCCAGTTCTCTGAAATTGCAGTGGCGACATACGAACTGCGTCAGATATACGGTCCGTATGCGCACAGTATATTAAGGACTCCAGAAATTCAATTTAACTAGGTTCTGAAGTTGACTTGCGGGCCGCATGTGGAGGCCATCTGTCGCGGTTGGACCAAAATTATAAATATGATTTTTTTTGGATTTTCAATCCTACTTCGTTTTGGCCGACTTTATTTACAAAAATTAAATGATAACTTAAAAAGAGAATCTTTACATAAATCAGCCATTAATCCCAACCAAACAGTGTGTTATTTCTTTATTTGCAAACATTTGTTCGGCTGTATATTTACAAGTACTGAATTTCATTTTGAACCTCAAGTGAAATATTGAAGTGATGATTTTAAAGTGCATTTTAAGTAAAATAGTATCAATATTCACTCACAGTTCTTAAGTTTTAAAACTTTGTTGTTGAAGTAAAGTTCATATACAAACACAATCTTAATTTCCACATCTTTTAAAACTTTTATTACAAATACTTTTTTTCAGCTATAACTTACATATTCTGATATAGGGTGATAACATTCATGATGGCATACGTTCAGTAAAGATTGACGGATTTCAATGAAAAATCAAAAAGATGATTATCGTGGAAGAAGAGCCCAAAATTGTGGCGACGAGTGAGGTAAACGCTACAAATGTTTCATGGCCACGTGAGGCCCAAAGGAGCTGCCACATGGAAGGCCCAAAGGAGGCCTAAAGAGTTGATCTAGCAAGCCTAACAAGGGCTGTTTTACACGAGCAAATTAAAGCCCAAAAGAGGCTGTTTAGGGGCTGCTTCTCATGCCCAAATTTGGGCTGAAATGTTACGCCCAAATTGGGTCATACTTGGAAACTTTTCTTTGTCTTGTTAGGAAGAGTTTGGTATTATTTTTTGGAATTTTTACATGCTTTTCTAGTTTAATGTTTCCTAGTTAGATTTTATCATTTAATTATTTTCATAAAAGTAGATCTTAGTCTCATGCTCTTTGTGATAAGTTTCCTTATATATAGAGACGGATTTTGTTATTTTTCACTACACAACATTATTATTATTTGAGAATTTAACTTTTCTACACATTGTGGCTACTTGAGATTAGGGGTGTACATGGACCAGATTAGTTCGGGTTTTTTAAACACCAAATCAATTGTGTCAGGTCTTTCAATCTATAAACCAAATCAATAAAGTCGGGTTTCTCAATTTTGGTTCTTCTCCGATTTTTCGGATTTGTCGATTTTTTTATTTTTTTGTTGTTCGATGCGAAGCATCTTACAATAATATTTGTTTGACCAAAAATAAGCTCAAATCTGATGTTAAAATGTTAACCTGATTATAGACTTCTAAAATTATATTAGGAGTTTATGCACCATGGACCTTGAGCTGCTTTATGGGTTTTGATTCTAGTTTTCATCAGTTTACTTCTATTCTGGTCACTTCTCATGTATAACATTCTAGTGATTGTTTGACCTCTCCAAATAAGTGTATCATGTTAGATAAATATGTTCTGGGTCATTTCCAACTGGATATCTTAGTTTGTGATGTCTACATTGATTGCATATTTAATAAAGCATTAAGAATATTTATAAATTATATATGTATAAAATAATTTTAAAATTGTTTTACATATATATAATCGGATTGGTTTAACTTTTTTTTTTAGTTAAAACCACACCAAACTTATTATTGTCGGGTCTTTTTTTCAATACCAAATCAAATCACTAATTGATTTTTTTTTTGCCGATTTTGATTTGGTTTATCGATTTGGTGCGATTTGTTGGTTTTCTTTGTATAACCCTACTTGGATTTATCTTGCAACCTTATAAGAACATTCTTCTAAGGGGTAAGATTAATTCGTTAATATCTTTGGTTATTATTCATAAATTAAATAAGGTAACTAGTCTTATACTAATTATTGTCTCTAATTTATTCGAAATAGGGTTCTAGATCACCTTTTGATCTAAGTTCTTGAATTGACTTCATTAGTATTATAATTAACTTTAATCGGTTAATTTTAAAAACTAAGATCAATTAGAGTTCTTAACACATAATCTTGAAATTTGAGAATTATATTCTTAAATTTCGCATACTTTTAATCTTTATATTTTCGTTTTCGTATTATTTTCTTATTTTTATTCAAATAACTCAATATTTATCATAAGGTGTAGACATTTAAATAATGAATCTTTTTTTATCATATGTAAACAAGGTTTGAAGTTTTTGCCAAATGGTACGATAATTTAGAAGTATTAATACCAAAAGACTAGCAACTCTTTTAAGAAAGGAGTTCAACTTATATACATTGATTTGGTAAAGAACTTTTTACATTTTCATAAAGATAAAGAATTTATTAATAATAAAATTAGAAATTTTAAAAATAAAACTGATTTTTAGTACAATTCATGTATATAAATTAATTTAAACTCGAAAGAATAGAAGATAGTAGTACAAAATATTTGCTTAAATATGTTTGGCACTTGTATTTCTCATTAGGTAATCAACCTACAATGATTATCAGTAAAGGAAGTTTGGTGACTCACGCACCTTACTATCCCTTATCTCTTGCAACCCCAATGAGGCCCCTTTTTTCCTTTACTATCACACACATCGAAGCTCACTCCTTACCCTACAAAGTTCTATTCACCTAAATATATCAAATGGAGAAGATGGTTTTTTTTGCGGTTTCCCCACTTAGTGTTTGGTAGTTTTAGTGGAGCTCAATAATATCCGAATTCATACTCCTATCAAGAATTTTTTACCTTTGGTTAAGTGAAGAGCAGTTCATCAACTACACCACATTTTTGTGTGGTGAAAAATGACTTATTTGGTTGAAAATTGAAATTTAGGGCACTTGATATGGAGAAAATATTTTTAATTTTTAATATTTAATTGGTTAACATTTATAGCAAAAACTTTCTTTAGGAAACTATATTTCTTAAAAATGTGGAAAATAAATTCTCTAATGAATATTGAAAAAATAAGTTTCATAAGTATCATTCCGTACTAATTATTTCCTCGCTGCCCTTCGACACACTCCACCCACTGCAGAGGCAGATGTAGAGTATTTGTACTGTGTACCAGGTTTATTTAATTTTATTGAGGTTGTGGAGGACACGTATTAGAGTAGAAGGTTAGTGGGTAGTAGAACGTTGTCTCGCTTATCCTTCCTTACTAGTAGTCGTGGTATTTCTCATATAGTTTCTTATTTTCGATTTTTGTTACTATCTACTATCTCTTGTTATTCGCTTAACGTATTGTTTTGTTGTAGTTACGGTTCCTTTTTTCTTTTTGACTTGCTTTGTTATTGTTTTATCCTTAGCCGAGTATCTATCATAAACAACCTCTCTAGATCTGCGTACACTCTATCCTCCCAAAACTCACTTGTCGGATTACACTGGGTATATTGTTGTGGTTGTTGTTGACATATAGTATAAGTTTAAGTGTAAAAATTCACAAAATTGTAACAAATAGTAAATTCACGCCCATAACTTTAACAATATAATGGGTTCAATGTTAAAAATCTTAAAAGTTAACTCATAAACTTAAATTCTGGATATGTTTCTACCGACCTCCATCCGCACCACCCACACCCCTACACCATTTTATAGTGTTTGCCTATATTATATAAATATTTTTCAGATAATATTGTGGATTTACTTACCAAAGACTAAAAAATAATAAGAAACTCACTTCTTTTTATAAAATTATTTTTAGAAAAATATTTTCCGTGATATTTGAATAAGTAACTACTCAGATGAGACGTATCTGATGTTCGAAATATGAGTTAACGTTTTCAATTTTACACGAGTTTAGACTTTAGATATATATAAATAATTTGTCCAAATTTTATATAAAATTACTACGAATCATCATTTCATATAGTTAAAAATATTTTAAAATGTTAAAAGATATTTTTTTCAAATAATAATTAGTATCGTCAACTTTTAATGAAATAAAATAATTAGTTCAATTAAATGGTGATTAACAATAATTACTGTTTAATATGCTATCCAAACACAGGTTTCAGTTATAAGATTTACGCAGTTAAAAATTTTATAGGTAAAATGGTACTAGTTTGAAACAATGGCACCCAATTCACAAATATTTATAATAAACGAAATGGAAAATTGTACCTGGATTAATAGCACTTAGGGCTGTTTGACTCGTGAATTATTCTTGAAGGGATTTTAAAACAAAAAATTGTTATGACATGTATTATGTATAACAACTTGAATAATTGTTGCTCTCTACATTTTATATTATGTGATATTTTTTTTTATTTATTTAAAATGAGACTGACATCTCTTTTAATATTTAAAAATTCTTTAATTTTAAAGTTTTCATTTTATCCTTAATAGCTTGTTCTTACAATATATAAAATGCATGGCATATAAAAGATTACATGTTTTAAGATATTTATAGTGTTTTTTTTTCTTTAAACTTCACAGGTCGTCATATAAAATGCAACACGAATAGTGTGATACAAACTCAAAATTATTATCGTTACTGAATAACATGTATGACAAGGTTTAAATTACTTAAATAACTTTAGACTCAAATTTATCAAGAATTCTTACTAGTATACTAATGTCATGACTTTTTTTTTTGGTAATTATAACCAACTCTTTTTTTGGTAAACAACAATTTATTGATACCAGGTGAGAATTACAAAGCCAAATAGGGACAGACCCCTACTTCTCAAAATGAAAAATCTGCAGTTAAGCTACCTAGCAATTTATTACAACTCAATAAAATCCAAACTAAATACAAGATAAAATATATCCCAGCAGCCACCAAAACAAACAGCTAAGGTATTGCATCTGCATGATAGTGTATTCAAGCTCTCCAAAGTAGTTCTCCACTTCTGCAGGTCCCGACCTCTGATATGAATATGTAATGCCATTTATCTGCATAGTCTGTCAGCCTGGAAGTGTCTTGCTTGGAATCCAATGATGTTTCCTTCTCTCCATATGAATGATATCACCATGGCAAAAATACTGCACACAATTAAACCTCGAAGAGATTTCTTTCTTGCCCATTTACAAACTCATTCAAACTCTTCTGCCCAGACACCCACAAGTCTTTAGTGAAAGATGGAATAATTTCCCTTGGGGATTCCTTTCATTATTCACAATATATATAGATGTACAAGGTTGATTCCTAATATGGTACGAATCCTAACTTACCTTACAAAGGTTGATTCCTAATACAATTAGAATCCAAAGTTACCTTAAATATACATCTATCATAGTTACAAAATATACGGAGAATATTCTGAGAATATTCGCTAATACTCCCCCTCAGACGGAGCGGGAGGAGACCGAATGCTAAGGCTGGATCAGAAGTCGGTGAAGAGCTGTCGCGGTAGTCCCTTTGTGAAAATGTCTGCATACTGATTAGAGGAAGGCACGTGTAAAATTTTGACCTGACCACGGGCAACCTTCTCTCGCACAAAGTGGATATCCATCTCAATATGCTTAGTCCGTTGATGTTGGACTGGATTATGAGACATATAGATAGCAGATATGTTGTCACAATAGACTATAGACGCCTTGCGTAATGGACACTGGAGCTCCAAAAGAAGATTTCGGAGCCAACAGATCTCAGCGACGACGTTAGCAACACCGCGATATTCTGCTTCAGCACTCGAACGGGATAGCGTGGCCTGCCGCTTGGCGGACCATGAGATAAGATTATCCCCAAGAAATACACAGTACCCTGAGGTGGAGCGACGTGTGTCGGGGCATCTTGCCCAATCTGCATCCGTGTAGGCTAGCAACTTGGTTGGGGCAGAGGGGTATATATGTAAACCAAAGTCTAGTATGCCCTTAACATATCTGATAATACATTTGAGGGTGGCAAAATGGGACTCTCGGGGGTCGTGCATGAACAGACACACCTGCTGAACGGCATATGCAATATCAGGCCTAGTGAATGTAAGATACTGAAGAGCACCTGCTAGACTCCGATATAGAGTGGGATCGAAAGCGGCGCACCGTCATTGGCACTAAGCTTGGATTTTGAGTCCACCAGAGTTGGCATAATTTTACAATTTGCCATCTTGGCCCTGTACACTATCTCTTCTGCATACTTACGCTGACACAGGAATATAGTGGCTGCAGATCTGGTCACCGATATACTCCAAAAATAACTTAGCTTGCCCAAGTCAGTCATAGCAAATTCAGTTTTGAGTAGAGCAATGATTTCATTCTTCAATCCGTCAGATGAGGCAATAAGAACAATGTCATCGACATATAATAGCAAATATGCAGTGCTGCTACCTCGGTTAAAAGTGAAGAGAGAGGTATCACACCTGCTACATACAAAACCAATCGCGAGAAGATACAGCGACGGCGAACCGATAATACCAAGCGCGGGGTGCTGTTTCAATCCATACAATGACTTACGAGACAACACACAAACTGCGGAGCTGCCGGATGAACAAAACCAGGAGGCTGATGCATGTACACAGTCTCTTTCAAATCCCCATGAAGAAACGCATTCTTGACATCAAGCTGATGAATCGGCCAATGCATGCCCATAGCATTGCGAGAACGATCCGAATAGTGGCCGGTTTAACAACCGGACTGAATGTCTCACCACAATCAATACCCTCCTGCTGATTAGTGTCATTTGCAACTAGTCTTGCCTTATACCTCTCTAAGTCACCACTGTCTCTGAACTTATGACGAAATAGCCACATACACCGGATAACATTCACACTAGCTGGTCTAGGTACCAAATCCCAAGTGTTCTGCTTGGTTAAAATGTTAAACTCCTCGCACATGGCCGCATTCCAATTGGGGTCCAGTTTAGCTAGTTTTGAATTCTTTGGAATGGGTGATAAGGTTTGTGTGGAGAGATTGAAGTGAACCTTGGGTTTGAAGATCCCGTGTTGTACACGAGTCTCCATGCGGTGATAGGGCAGCAGTGGGAGGTCGGGACTGGTTGCTAGACTGGGAGTCAGCTGGGCTGCGGGACTGGTTGTTGGACTGATGGGCAGCAGTGTTGCTGCAGAGGCAGGAGACTCGACTGGTTGATGGACTTGCTGGACTGGAGGCAGTGTGGGTGGTTTAGTAGACTCGACAGAGTGCAGCATGGGTGGTGTGTGGGACCGAGAGCAGGGAGCTGGACTGGGTGGCAGCATTGCTGCTGGAGGGGCAGATGACATTGCTTGAGGCAGCAGTGGTGTCGGAACAGTGGGCTGCTGTTGGTATAGACTTTGGATGACTGGAGACAAACTTGGTTCATCGAGAAAGAAATAATCGGTGGTCTGAAATTTCCAGAGATTGGAAAAAGGAAAGGTTATCTCGTTAAAGGTGACGTGACGGGAGACGGTGATTTTGCGAGTGGCAATGTCATAGCACAAATAGCCCCGATGATTAGGAGACAGACCAAGGAAGACACATGGCAGAGTGCAAGGGGCAAGTTTGTGAGGTGCAGTGGAGGCTATGTTGGGGTAGCATAAGCATCCAAAATACGTAGGTGATCATATGATGGTTGCCTACGGTATAAGATTTCGGTAGGGGTCTTGTTTTGGAGTGTGCTAGTTGGTAAAATATTTAGAAGGGATTCTTCCATTTTGACAGCATAGACCCAAAAAGGCGGTAGTAGGCAGGCATGAAATAGAAGTGTGCGGACCATGTTATTGATGGTACGTATAATTCTTTCAGCCTTTCCGTTTTGGGAAGAAGTATAGGGACAAGAAAAATGGAAAACCATGTCTTGTTTAGAACAGAAATTGTGAAATGCCGAGTTATTAAATTCACGTCCATTATCACATTGGAATGATTTAATAGATTTTTAAAATTGTGTCTTAATGAATTTTTGAAACTCGAGGAATTTTGCAAAAACTTCAGATTTGAATTTTAGTGGGTAAATCCAGACAAAATGTGAAAAATCATCCAAGAATACTAGATATAATTTATGACCCAAAGAGCTAACAATCGGGAGATGTCCACAAATCAGCATGAACAATATCAAAGGAAGAAAAAGTAACATTGCTTGATGACATAAATGGAAGACGAGTATGTTTGCCTAGTGGACAAGAAAAATAGTGTTGGGCAATTTTTCCATTATTACATTAAATACGCTTAGAAGTCCTAAGAAAGGTAAAAACTGGGTCTCCGGGATGTCCGAGTTTGTTGTGCCAAGTGGAGGGAGAGATCGCCGCAAGGGATATAGGTGCTTGCGGTCTGTCAGCGGAAGATTGAGTGAATGGGTAGAGATCTCCCACACTATTGCAGCGTGTAAGAATTTTCCCCGTATTGAGTTCCTTCACAGAAAAACCAAAAGGGTCAAATTCGACACACACAGAATTATTGCTAGTGAATTTTCTAACAGAGATTAAGTTTTTAATAATGTTAGGTGTGTATAGGACGTGGTTTAGGGAGAAATGTGGGTGTGGATGTTTGGTGTGTGTGTTACCGTAACCTTCAATTGGAATGCGATGACCATTGCCGATAGTAATAAATTGAGGACACTTTAACCGACGTAGTTGAGATAGGTTACCTGACGACCGGGTGAGGTGAGATGTGGCTCCGGTGTCCATGTACCAATTGTCATCGGGTGTTGAAGGTTCACGGTGGTGTATGCGGCGGCCCAATTGGGGGGGGCTGGGCCGCTTTGCGATTCTTCTTCTTCTTTGGACCGCAATCAGTGGGCTGCTGCTCTTGCTTGTGGGCTGCTGGTGGGCGGGGCGGGGCCCAATAGGCCGATAAACCAAGGCTGCTGGAACCGGGCCCCCGTAGTCGGGTGCGGGCATGCGGGCGAGGCCCGGTTCGCTGGTTGGGCCACCTGCTGCTGCTGGTTGGACCACTGCTGCTGATGTCCAGTGGTTGGCTGCTGGCCAGTCCACTGGTTGCTTGGCCCTTTCCGCGGCCCTTGCCTTTGTTGTTGCGACCTCTACCGCCACGACCTCCGCCGCTCTGCTGCTGCTGCTAGAACTGCTGGTTGCTGCTGGCCGCAGGTGTTGTTATCCCGTCAATGGCTAAGGCCTTTTGATTGTGTTTCTCTTGTTTAACACGTCTAGTTTCTTCCAACAATAGTTGTGAACGTGCCTTGTTGAAACTTGGGAGAGGGTCGGCTTGTTGAATCATTATTGCGAGTGTGTCATATTCACCTTTTGGTAAACCCGCAACAAGTTGAAGCACCATCTTGGTTTCTGAAATAGAAGTCCCGGCGTTGGATAGTTGATCGGTTATGAGTTTCAGTTGCTTACAATATTCGGACATGTTAAAATTCTCGAGGCGGGTATTATTGAATTGCTCTTCCAAATATACGGCTCGAGTATTTTTATTGTCCTGAAAGATTTCTTCTAGCTGGACCCAAAGTTCACGTGCCGTAGCACCTTTTTTCATGATTGTGCACAACAGGTCTTTGGAGATGGTGTCGTAGATTCATTGTTTGACGATGGCGTCAAGACGACGTCAGATTGAGTCTGTAACATCGGTGGGATGATGAACAGATTCGTCAATATGATCGAGCACGTTGTATGCACATGCATGAATGTAGAATAGTTCATCCACATGGAATATTGACAGTCTTCTTGGTCAAGAATTATAGGGATAAAACTCTTGATGTTGTTAACGGCGAATGTCGGATGAAAAGAAGATGCTGAACGTTGAGAGGGGTTGTCAAGTGTGCTAGTGTATGAACCAAAATTTGTGGGGGATGACATGGTTGCCGCCTGCCGAGGGAAGGGAATTTGCTGGTTTGGTCGAGAAAGGGAGGAAAAAACCAGATTTTTTTCCCTGTGAAATCAGAAAAAAATACTGATTTCGGCCGAGAAAGAGGAAGAGAATGGATTTAGGTTTTAGGCTCTTGATACCATGAAAGATGGAATAATTTTCCTTGGGGATTCCTTTCATTATTCACAATATATATAGTTGTACAAGGTTGATTCCTAATATAGTACGAATCCTAACTTACCTTGCAAAGGTTGATTCCTAATACAATTAGAATGCTAAATTACCTTAAATATACATCTATCATAGTTACAAAATATACGAAGAATATTCTAAGAATATTCGCTAATATTTAACTCATCCAATGCAACATTCTACACCATAACCTATTAGTAACTGGACATGCAAAAAATAAGTGTTCAAGTGTCTCAATAGCTGCATCACAGAAGACACATTCCATTGGTACATGGACTTCAAATTTGAGCAATCTATCAATAGTAGCCAACCTCCTCCAAGCAGTCAGCCAAAAAATGACTTTGTGCCTGGATGAATGTTTTTCTGGAGAACAAGACTCTTCCAAGAAACTTTTTGGTAAACATGCATAAGGTGTGTGTAATTAACTAACTTTGCATTAATTACAAATGAAGAATTACAAAACTGTAGCATAGCTATCACAACTTATAATCTTGTCAATTCTTAGTAATGCAAACAAGAAAAGAAGATAAGCAACTATCTGTAGAATTGTATTAATCTTCCTTGGGGAGCCTTTTTCATTAATACAAAATATATGTAGGTGTACAATGTGGAATCCTTATACAATAGAGATCATAATTTTATCATAATTACATAAGACTAAATATGGTAAAATACAAGTAGTACACGTGCTAATACACCCCTTCAGTTGGAGCGGAGGAAGTCGGATTCTAAGACTGGATCTGAAGTCGAGAAAGAGCTGTCTAGGAAGGCCCTTTGTGAATATATCCGCATACTGATATAAAGAAGGCACATGCAATACCTTGACATGATCGAGGGCGACCTTCTCACGAACGAAGTGTATGTCCATCTCAATGTGCTTGGTTCGCTGATGGTGAACCGGATTATGAGATAGATATATGGCGGATATATTATCACAATAAACCAAAGACGCTATTAAATATACACACTATACACACAATAAACATGTGTATATTGTGTATATTGGTCTCGACTTTGCTCTATGAATGACTCTCAGATTTGGCTGATTATTCTATGTAATTTATGGTAAATAATTAGTATCCTAGTTTATGTAAAGTTGTAATATAATTAGTATTGTATTACCATAATTATTGAATAGTTAGTATAGAATAAGGTTTTAGGAATAGAATAGGAATATGATTCTCCTATTATGGAAATATGTAACTTGTATATATAGCCTTTCAATTAATGAAAATAATCAAGGGATTATTTCTTTCATTGTATCAAAAGTCTAGGTTTATTTTCTCTCCCAAATACTCCGCTTTTTTCGTCGAAATCCCTTGCCAAATCCGAGACATTGCTCTCGGGTTTCGTGCCGACGAGAACCCCCTTATTCCAAAAAAATTCTCCCTAATCCCTTAATCACATATTGTTCTATCAATATGTCTACATCCCGGAACATGTTTCATCCTGCCCTTACAGTTTATAACATCAAGAATAACATCCCTCTCGTTCTTGAAATAGAAAACGTCCAATATACGACATGGGCCGAACTGTTCAAAATTCACGCACGATCGCATCAAGTCATCCATCACATAATCCCCGCGGCTCCTGAGGATACGGAGGTGCCAAAACGTGAGGATGATCCAAAGGTGTGGACGACTATTGATGCTACCGTCCTTCAATTGATATATTCCACCATATCTATCGACCTTTTGCAAATAATTATTGAGCCTGACATTACGGCACATGCGACTTGGGATAGACTGCGTGATATATTCCAAGATAATCAAAATTTTAGAGTCGTTACCCTTGAGCAGGATTTCTCCCACGTCATTATGGAAGATTTTCCTAATGTTTCGGCTTATTGCAAAAGATTAAAAGAATTGGCGGACCAACTTCACAATGTTGGCGCACCATTTTCGAATGATCGTTTGGTCCTCCAAATGGTTTCCGGCCTCTCTGAGGCCTATAATGGTGTGGAAACGCTTCTTCGGCAAAGCAACCCGCTTCCGCAATTTTATCAGGCACATTCTATGCTTATACTAGAAGAAGCAGGCATGGCGAAACGAGCGGCTATCGATACTAGTCCCGTAGTCATGATGACCGAGTCCACGGTGTATCCTACCGGTTCTAACAACTCGGGCCAAAACCGCAATAACGGTGGCGGCAAAAAGGGTGGAAATAAGAAAAATAATGGCAAAAACCGCGGCGGCAACAACGGCGGCAACCGGCAGAATGGTGGTGGCAGTGGGGGTCCTCGCGGTGATCAGCAGCAACAACAGTTCTGGGGCCCACAGTAGGCCCATATGCAGTGGCAGTGAGCCCCACAACAACAGTTTGGGCCCAGCCAGTTTACCTCCCAGCGGCAGTGGCCGGCCGGCGACGGTCCGAGGTCCAATTCGGCTGGTCCGATTACGGCTGCGGCAGTCTAGGCCGAGACCGCAAGCAGGGGTGCTTAGGCCTCGGCCCCCGCAAGCCCATCACGCAGCGACACCTACATCTACCGACATCGAAGCTACAATTCACACGCTTGGTTTAAATCCACCGGACCAAAATTGATATATGGACACCAGGGCCACTACCCACATGACATCCGATTTAGGTACGCTCTCGTCTTATTCCAATTTGAGCAACCCCCGTGGTATAATTGTTGGTAATGATAATTCTATTCCAATTCGTGGTTATGGTCATAAAATGTTGTCTCCCCCCCATCCACCCCTTATCTTGAAAAATACCTTTCATGCCCCCAAATTGATTAAAAAATTAGTGTATGTCCGTAAATTCACTACTGATAATTTTGTTTCTATTGAATTTGATCCATTTGGTTTCTCTGTGAAGGATTTCAAGACTGGGAGTCCTCTCATGAGGTGTGATATTAGAGGAGATCTTTATCCTATCACACCCAGTTCCAGTCTATCAAGTCAAACCCTGTCGTCAGCGTTTGCAGTCATTTCTCCTTCCTTATGGCATGCTCGTCTTGGTCATCCGGGGTCCTCTATTTTGTCATCTTTAGATAAAAATAGTTCTATTTCATGTAAGAGTACGAGTCGTACTCAAAATTGTCAATCTTGTTCTTTAGGAAAAGTTGTTAAGTTGTCGTTTGTAGACTCCAAATCTCATACTTTAATGCCATTTGATATTATTCATGGCGACTTATGGACGTCTCATGTTCTTAGTTCTGTGGGTCATCGGTATTATGTTCTCTTTTTGGATTGTTATTCTAAGTTTTTATGGACGTTTCCGATAGCAAAAAAATCTCAAGTCTTTTCCGTCTTCCTAAAATTTAGAGCATTCATCAGAACCCTATTCGACCGAGAAATAAAAAATATTCAGTGTGATAATGGCAAAGAATATGACAATGGGGTGTTTCGGGAATTCTGTGCTAATAATGAGATAAATTTTCATTTTTCTTGTCCTCATACATCTTCACAAAATGGGAAAGCCGAACGCAAAATTCGTTCCATAAATAACATTATCCGCACTCTATTAATTCATGATTCTGTACCCTCATATTTTTGGCATCACGCTCTTCAAATGGCTACATATCTCCTTAACATAATTCCTTCCAAAGGTCTGACATATTCTTCCCCCTACAAATTTTATATAATAAAACTCTTTCTTATTCTCATCTTCGAGTTTTTGGGTGTTTATGTTATCTGTTATTCCCATCCACCACAATTAACAAACTTCAGGCCGGTCTACTCCGTGTGTTTTTTTGGGTTTTTCGTCTAATCATCGTGGTTACAAATGCTTTGATTTATCCTCCAATAAAATCATCATTAATCGCCATGTAATTTTTGATGAAACTCAATTTCCATTCGCTAAAGATCATACTCCCGTGCCTAGTTCGTATAATTTTTTGGATGATAGTATATCCCCATATATTATTCACCATTTTTCGAACGTATCCCGCACCCAAAATTCTCCAGCGGGCCTACTGTCCGCTGGTACTTCCCACACCGTGTCATCTTCACTTTTAGGTCCAGCAACTGGGCCATCCGTTCTGCCCAGTTCTACCCCAATTCCAGGCACTGTTTCTGGTCCAATAGTGGCCCAGTTCTCTGTTTCAGTTCTCATTCTGGGCCAGCAGGCCCACTGCCTGCTGGTCAGTCCATCCCGAGTCCCGTAAATTCCCAAAATCCCCCCGCCTCTTCCCCGAGTCATGGACTAGTCACCCGTAGTCAACGAGGAATTTTTTCACCTAAAAGACATTGTAATTTACATTCTAATGTCCCTAAATCCCCCTTACCCCGTAATCCTGTGTCTGCCTTAAATGACCCGAATTGGAAAATTGCTATGACCGATGAATATAATGCTCTTATTGATAATAAGACGTGAGAGTTGGTGCCCCGTCCGTCTGGGATTAATATTATTCGGTCTATGTGGATTTTTGCTTATAAGGAGAATTCAGATAGGTCATTTGCTCGACATAAGGCGCGACTTGTGGGTGATGGTAAGACTCAGCAGGTTGGTATAGATTGTGGTGAGACATTTAGTCCGGTGGTCAAGCCGGCTACCATTCGCACGGTGCTAAGCTTGGCTCTTTCGGAGGCATGGCCTATTCATCAGTTAGATGTAAAGAATGTTTTCCTACATGAGGATCTCAAGGAAACAGTCTATATGCGTCAGCCTTTGGGATTCATGGATCCCAAACATCCTCATCATGTCTGTTTATTGAAGAAATCCTTATATGGGCTTAAGCAGTCTCCCCGGGCCTGGTATACAAGGTTTGCTGACTTTGTTTCGACTATTGGGTTCACTTACAACTGGTCAGATAATTCCTTGTTCATCTACCGTCGTGGTTCATCCTTGGCCTACATTCTGTTGTATGTGGATGATATCATTTTGATTGCCTCTTCCGATGACTTATGCCAGTCTATCATGACCATGCTCAGCTTTGAGTTTGCTATGAAAGACTTAAGGCCATTGAGTTACTTTTTGGGGATTGCCGTCACTCGTCATTCCGATGGGTTGTTCTTGTCTCGAAGGAAGTATGCAGCTGAGATCATTGAGAGGGCTGAGATGTCATCCTGTAAGTCCACTTCCATCCCAGTTGATACGAAGCCCAAGCTTAGTGCCGCAACCGGCGTACCCTACGAGGACCCGACCCGCTATCGCAGTCTTGCAGGGGGGCCTTCAGTATCTTACCTTTACGAGACCGAATATTACATATGATGTCCAGCAGGTGTGTTTGTTCATGCATGATCCCAGAATTGAGCACATGAATGCACTCAAACACATCATTCGGTATATTCAGGGTACACTAGACTATGATTTGCATTTATATCCTTCCTCGACATCCACACTTGTCTCGTTTAAGGATGCTGATTGGGGTGGCTGTCCAGACACCAGGCGGTCTACGTCTGGCTATTGTATGTTTCTTGGCAACAACTTGGTCTCTTGGTCTACAAAGCGCCAGTCGACTCTTTCCCGCTCAAGTGCCGAGGCTGAATATCGAGGGGTAGCTAATGTGGTCTCGGAATTATGTTGGTTACGTAATTTGCTTTTGGAGCTTCATTGTCCCATTCAGAAGGCAACCTTGGTTTATTGCGATAATATTAGTGTCATCTACCTTTCTGGTAATCCGGTTCAGCACCAACGCACTAAGCATATCGAGATGGACATTCACTTTGTCCGCGAAAAGGTTGCTCGGGGTCAGGTACGCGTCTGTCATGTCCCGTCAAGATATCAAATTACAGACATCTTTACAAGGGGTCTTCCCTCGGTCATTTTTGAAGATTTTAGGAGCAGTCTCAGCATTCGAAGACCGCCCGTTATGACTGCGGGGGTGTGTTAAATATACACACAATATACATGTGTATATTGGTCTCGGCTTTGCTCTATAAACGACTCTCGGATTTGGCTGATTATTCTATGTAATTTATGGTAAATATTTAGTATTCTAGTAGGTAAAGTTGTAATATAATTAGTATTGTATTACCATAAATGTATAGTTAGTATAGAATAAGGTTTTAGGAATAGAATAGGAATAAGATTCTCCTATTATGGAAATATGTAACTTGTATATATAGCCTTTCAAATAATGAAATTAATCAAGGGATTATTTCTTTCAGATGTCTTACGTAATGGACACTGAAGTTCTAAAAGAAGGTTTCGGAGCCAACAAATTTCAATAACAACATTAGCAACGCCTCTGTATTCTGCTTCTACACTCGGCCGGGATAAAATGGCTTGTCTCTTGGCAGATCAAGAAATAATATTATCCCCTAAGAACACACAGTTGCCTGAGGTGGAACGTCGCGTGTCCGAACAACCTACCCTATCAGCATCCGTATAGGACAACAACCTGGTCGGTATTGAAGGGTATAGATGCAAACCATAATCAAGCGTGCCATTAACATATCAGATGATACGTTTAAGGGCAGTAAAATGAGGCTCCTTAGGGCATGCATAAATAAGCATACATGTTGAACAACATAAGCGATATCAGGCCTGGTAAAAGTGAGGTACTGTAGTGCACCTGCAAGACTCCTGTAGAGAGTGGGATCTGACACGAGATCACCATCCAAAGCACTCAACTTTGCTTTAGAGTCAACTGGAGTAAACATGATCTTGCAATTTATCATTTTAGTCATGTATACAATTTCTTCTGCATACTTACACTGACAAAGAAACATAGTATATGCAGACCTGGTCACTGAAATCCCCAAAAAATAGCTCAACCTCCCTAAGTCAGTCATAGCAAATTCTGTTTTGAGTAGTGCAATGATCTCATTTTTCAACAAGTCAGATGAGGCAGTGAGCGCAATATCATCAACATACAATAATAAATAACTCATGATACTACCTCTATGAAAAATAAATAGAGAATTATCACACTTGCTGCATACAAACCCAATCTGCATGATATACTGTGAAAAGCGATCATACCACGCTCCAGGGGCTTGTTTTAAACCATAAAGTGACTTACGGAGATGACATACATAATGTGGGGCTGCTGGATGGAAAAATACATGCGGTTGATGCATGTAAACTGTTTCTTTCAAGTCCCCATGTAGAAATACTTTTTCACATCAAGCTGGTGAATGGACCAATGCTTACCCATAGCAATGCTCAGAACTGTGTGGATAGTAGTCGGTTTAACAACCTGACTGAATGTCTCACCACAATCTATGCCCTCCTGCTGATTTGTGCCATTAGCCACAAGTCTTGCCTCATACCTCTCTAACTCACCATTATCTCTGTATTTGTGACGAAAAATCCACATGCATCGGACCACATTCACCCCCTCTGGTATAGGAACCAAATCCCAAGTGTGCTGTTTAGTTAAAGCATTAAATTCCTCACGCATGGCCGCATTCCAATTTGGGTCTTATTTGGCTAATTTGGGATTTTTGGGAATGGGGGATATGTTTTGTGTACACATGTTAAAATGAACTTTGGGTTGGAAAATTATGTGTTTATCATGGGTTTTCATGTGCTGAGTAGGGGCAGGGGTAGATCGGGATGGTGGTATCGGAATGCGGGGGGTTGGGGTATGAGTCGGGATAGTCACTGGTTTGGGTGTCAGAGATCTGGGAGCCGGAGTTTGGTGATGGGGAAGGGTGGTGAGTATCTGTTGGTGTTTAGGAAGGCAGTGGGTTACTGTGACGATCGGTGGAAGGGTTGGTGATGATGGGGCTTTTGGGTTCTGACTCGGGACGGTAGGGAGAGGTCGATAGTACCGGGTCTGAGCTGAGGCAGGGAACAACGACGTAAGGCGGACATGACACATAAGACGATGGTTCTGTCGGAGATGGAGTGGTAGCAGATCTGATTGGAGGAGTTGGGAAGCTGACAACCTGACCGTCGGTGGTGGCAGTTTGTGTGTCTGCCGCCGCCGGAACAGTGGCTGCCTAACGGAATGCTTGTTGGACATGCGGTGATGAGTCTAAATCTTCGAGGAATTGGTAATCAGAGACTCGAAAATTTTTAATGTTGTCAAATGGGAAAACATACTCAACAAATGTGACGTGGCAAGAAATTATGATTTTGTCGGTGGAGAGCTCATAGCACAAGTACCCCCTATGGTTTGACGGGAAACCTAGAAAAGCGCACGGAGTAGATCTGTGTTCCAATTTGTGGGGGGTCGTGGATGTCAGATTAGGGTAGCACAGACAACCTAAAATTCGAAGATAGTCATAGGTAGGGATCTGACGGCAGATAATTTCGGTGGGTGTCTTATTTTGAATCGCACGGGTAGGTAAAATATTGAGAATGTGTTCTATCATTTCTAGTGCATATACCCAAAAAGTATGGGGGGAAGACGCATGAACAAGGAGAGTACGAATCATATTATTAATGGTTCGGAGAATTCTTTCGGCTTTTCCATTTTGAAGTGAGGTGTAGGGGCACGAGAACCGAAAGATCGTGACATTATCCGCACAAAATTTATGAAGTAGGAAATTATTAAACTCACGACCATTATCACATTGAAATAATTTTATGTCTTTTTCAAATTGCGTTTTGATCAGTGTACGAAACTCAATAAATTTGAAGAACACTTGAGATTTGAGTTTGAGTGGATAGACCCAAAGAAAGTGAGAAAAATCATCCAAAAATACCGTATAATATTTGTGGCCTAAGTTGCTAGTTATGGGAGATGTCTATAAATCAGCATGGATAATATCAAAGAGAGAGAAAATAGTACTCATAGAAGTCGTAAATGGTAGTCTAACGTGTTTCCCTAACTGACACGAGGAGCAACTATGCAACTATGAGAGAGGTTCCCTTTGTTACACAAGATTAAATTCCTATTTCTAAGAGAATAAAAAACGTGAGAACCCGGATGACCAAGTCTACTATGCCACGTTGAGGGAGATATGATTGTTAAAACAATTGGAGGAGTGACACTAGCAGCCGATGTGGGTAGGAAAGGATATAGGTCCCCCTCACTATTGCATCTCGTAAGGAGTTGTCCGGTACGGAGGTCCGTTACAGAAAATCCAAACGGGTCAAAATTAATTGAGACAAAATTATCGATGATAATTTTTTTAATAAAGATTAGATTTTTGATGATGTGTGGGGGCATAAATGACGTTTTAAGAGAGAAGTGGGGATGTGGTGTTGGGGTAAGGGTGTGGCCAAATCCTTGAATTGGAATGCAACGACCGTTTCCGATCATAATAGAATGTGGAGTATTTAAATTTCTCAGTTGAGTAAGATTACCAGAATTGTTGGTGAGGTGATATGTGACACCCGTATCCATAAACCACACGTTATCGGGTTACCGAGGAGTCAATGTGGCGAAAGCCTGACCCAAATTGGATTGAAGAGGGGCTGAAGCGGGCTGTTGGGCTCCAATCAATTGGCCTGAGGAAGTTGGACTCCCTATCTGGAAGCTAGGCTCCACTGTTGGGCCTCATGAGGCTGGATCGAAATATGGAGGCCCATCGATTGGGCAGGTCCGGTCTGCTGGGCTGCCTGGTGGAAGTGGCCCATCAGAGGTGACCCCAGTGCCGGGCCGGGGCTGCTTGCCTCGGCCCGGTGTTACGCGGGCCGAGGGTTCTGGGTTGCTGTGGGCGGCCCAGATCCCGTTGCTACCTTTCTTGCTGGCACAATATCCATTGTGTGTATATTCTGCCATTAGAGATTTCCGGACAGCAAGAAAGAGGAAGAAAACGAACTTTGGTTGTTCGGGCCGTAGCCGAAGCGTATGTCAACTGAGAGGGGCTGTATACTGCCTTTGGGAGGGATTTTAGAAGGAGATAATGATGTATATTAGGTGTATATCCGAGGTATACGAGGCTATGGAGTTCTTGGTCGTTGTATACAAAGTGTATATCGGCGGTATACATCCGGATTGGCGCCAGAAAAAATTAATTGGAGGCTGCCGATTTTATTATTTATGGTAGGGAAGAATTTTGGCTCTTGATACCATGTAGAATTGTATTAATCTCCCTTGGGGAGCCTTTCTAATTAATACAAAATATATATAGGTGTACGATGTGAAATCCTTATACAATAGAGATCCTAATTCTACCATAAATACATAAGACTAAATATGGTAACATAAAAGTATTACACGTGCTAATACTATCCTAAAGAAACAAAATTTTGTATCATAGTTCTAACTCTTACGAGGGCTCTTATATTATAAATATACACAATTTTCTAGTAACGCATTCCCAGCTTCTTGATTTTTTTTCAAAGATTTGCTAATGCATCTCGGTTCAAGTCTAGATAGCAAGATACTGTCTTCTAAAAAGATGAATAGATCTTGTAATGAATTCAATTTTTAATTTTTATTTTAGAATTATGTAATTAAGTGACTGTGATTACATTGAGTATGTTGTTGTGGAATGATCAAAGAGAGGCCTCAGCTGACGCTAATAAAGCCAAAGAGAGTCGTGAAATTAAGTGATTTCTTTTTTAGAATTTTTTAATGATGTCTCTTTGATTTCTCTTAATCTAAATGGAGTGTATAAATTCAGCTTATATCATTCTAAATACTTGCATGACTTGTGTGTTTCCTGGAGCATTCTTCATTGTCCTTTTCACACGATGGTTCCAACATGTAACATTACAATGTTTGTTGATCCATTGCATCAGTCTTTTTCAGAACTTCTTGGAATATTCATATTGAACAAATAAATAATCCTTTGATTCATTTTCTGTTGAGCAAAGACAGTAACATTCATCTACATTCAATTCCCATTTGGTAAGTCTATCAGTTGGTCGCAGTTTTTCTTGCAATTGTAACCACATCATAAATATATATATAACTTTAGATGTAGCAAAATTTTAAAAAATTAAGCATTTTCATCTTATTCCAGGTCAATCACCTATCAACTGGAGGTAAAATATCTAATTTGGTGGCCAGTGGGCCGGGCTCGGGTCTGGCGGGCCGGGTCTGCCGAGGTCGGGGCCGGGGCAGGGTCCGGCGGGTTTTCCTTTTTTTTTTTTCTAAATAACATATGTATAAAAAAAACTCAATAAACAAGACAAGATAGTGTAATAAAAACATCCCAAGTCTGTTTTTGTACCTCTTATATTATTTAATAGACATATGATTTTTTTGTAATACAAATACAATTGTCTAAAATCTAAATTGCAACTTTGTGGTGTTGTCCAAAAGTTGCAAATTACATAATAAAATTGCAATTAAAAAAATTACATTCTCAAAAAAACATGTTCTAATTGTTTGATGATTTCCTGTGGTTCTTCGATTGGAATTGGTATTTGTTGGTCAAATTGATCTACGTCGCTTCCACCACCTTCGGATAAGATTTCGTTGTAGTTTTTGTCGTCTTCTTCGTTGATCTCCGGTTGACCGCACCTTCTCCGCTCCGCTCGTATCCAATCTCTCGAATAATCTCGCAATTTCCAAGTTTGTCTCCGGCTAATGAGTGTCCGTGGTCTCCTATTTGATATCTCGCCGTGAGAAAAAGCGCTCTCGAGACGCGATTGATGATGCTTGAATGTTCAAAACATCTCGGGCCATCGGTGAAAGTGTCGGAAAGGTCTTCTCATTCCCCTCCGTATTTGAAAGCAAGTCTTCATGTCCATCTTCATTGATAACTTCTTGGTACGATACAGAACCCTGCAAAACAAAAATATCCAACTCGCTAATTTGGTTAATAGTAGAGGTACGACCACACATTCTATTTCAAAGGCTTTCAATACTAGCCGCAGAAACAACATGTCTTTTGTGAGGTTGTGTTGAAGATGAAGAAGATGGTATGGAAGCCGGTAAGTTACTAGCATTTGCTTGTTGATAAAATCTATATATTTTTTTGCATTGGTGTTCTACGCTAGACAACACTTCTTCTTTAGTTTGTTCAATAGGTGGTGGGTGATTTAGATTTTTGGGACTTGGAGGTGGTAGTACTTCTATACAATCGTAAATAGTTTCAATTAGTGATTTAGTACCGTCTATTTTAATAGTAGGATTTAAAACAGAACCAATAATATAAATAGTGGGAATAGGAATAAAATATTTTTTTATTTTGACTAACATTTTTTTAATAGCTGCCTTATAAGCTGGTTTTTCCATATATTCACTAAGTAATAAAAATATTAGAGTTATATAAAACAACATAGTTGAAATAGTAGGATAATATATACCGAAAAATTCTTTTGTTGCTTGAAAAAATTTCTCTAAAAATACAATAAGTTCAGAAATTTTTACCCAATCACTATCTAAAATCATATCAGCTGGATTTTTATTATGAGAGTTAAAAAATAAAGTTATAGGTTTTCTATAGTCATAAGCAACAAGTAGTTGCTCGTATAAAGAATTCCACCTAGTGGATACTTCTTGTGGAATTTTTCTATAAGATAGTCCACAATCGTGACAACTTTTTTTATATTCTTTTCTACATTGTACTTTATTACTTTTAAAAATAAAGTTTATAGCAAATTGTATTTTACTAAGAATGTCTTCAAAAAGTGATAGACCATCCTTTACAATTAAGTAATATATATGGCACACGCATTTTATATGAAAATGATCTGAAAAAGATGGAGTTAAACTATTTTTTAAAATTGTAATTGCGTAATTGTTAGAAGAAGCGTTATCTAATGTAATAGTCATAATTTTATCGGTTATTCCGTAATAATGGCACACTTGATAAATATTATCTGCAATAAAAGTACCAGTGTGCCTATCATCTATATATCTATACGCTAAAATACGTTTTTGCATAGATCATTTATAATCTATCAAATGACAAGTTACAGTTAAATAATCATGGCCGTTAGTACTACGATCTATATCAGACGTGATAGATACTTTGCCATTAAAATGATATAATGAAAAACGTAAATATTGTTGATATTCATGCGCGAATTTAAATACATCTCTCTTAACAATTGATCTAGGAAAACCGTTAAAAGCAAGATTATATATATCTCTAATGTAATGAATAAAACCGGGAGATGAAGGAAATGAAAAAGGCAAACCCTCCACAGCAACTAATTTTGATATTGCTTCCCTATCTCTATGTTTATTGTATTTAGAGCCTACAATTCCCCCGTCATAGGGTTAATTTGACCACGTACTTGGTCGGGACGATATCGGTATGTGAACCTTATCCCGATGGAGCGGGCGTTTGCGCACCGATTTTGCGGCACTGGTATTGGGCATACCTATTTGGATGAGCACTTACTACGTGTCTAATTAAACCCCCCGTCCCACCGTGACCTTTTCCAGTTTTAAATTTTAAAACATTTTTACAAATTTTACATATAGTTACTTGATTCTCTACGTCCCTATCAAAAAATGTCCGTGCATCTGATTTTAATGGTCGTTTTGCTTGGACCTCGTCTCATACTAGGGGGAATAGGAGGTATTTCAGTTGAAGGTGCACTAGTGGGTGTGTTGTCATCAACATTAGTGGGTGTATCATCTAGATCATCGTCTAAATTAAAGTCTTCTCGAGTTCCAGAAAATAGTTCCTCGTCTAAATCTAATGGTATTGTAGGAAAATGTTCAGTATCAACAAAATCATCCTGTGTAGGAATAAGATGACTAGAAGAAGTACCCTTGCCCTGGTTGCCCCTACTAGAAGAAGTCTTACCCTTACCCTTAAACATACCTCTAATTCCTTCCATTTTAATTATATGCTAACAAATAATTAAAGTGAATGAAATTAAGTGCGCTAAATAAAATAAACAGACAATAATAATTTAATGAAGGAACGAATGTACCAAACGTCGACGTAACGTCGACGTGTAATTGAGAGGTTGAAAATTGAAACTTTGCTCGATGGAAGATCCTCAAGCTAGTTGCCAACTTCACTCCCAATTCCCAAATGAATAAATAAAATTGAATATTTAGCAAACAATGTAGACTTGTAGAGAGATATATTGAGAGATTAGAGAGATTGTAGGAAGATTTGTGAGAAAGATGAAGAGAAAATGAGTTATTTATAGTTGGAAAATTGGGTTAAAGTGTAAATATAATAACTTATGGGTTAAAAATAAATATTAAGGGGTAGGGGGGAGGCCTAAAATGGCTGTTGCCCAACGGCCAAAATCTAAAATGGCCGTTGGTGCAACGGTTATATTTGCAAAGGGGGAGAAATCGGGCGGGGTCGGGACGGGCTCGGGTCTGGCGGGATGAGACATTGTCCCGTCCCGAGTTCGAGTCCCGCCACCGTTTTTTTTACGCGGGGTCGGGGTGGGACCGGGGAGGGCTCGGGACGGGGTCGGGTCGGGGTAGGGCCGTCCCGACCCACTGGCCACCCTTAAATTTATTAGACTAATGTGACCTGTTGTAGCATCTTGAACTTGATTTAAGTCTGTTCCTGCTTCTAATATTTTTTTGATCATCGAACATCTTTATCGTGAGATATGTAGGTCATTCAAATGCTGACGTTGATGCAATAAATATGATTTATTTGATTCAATGTTTATCCTGCTTGTGTATGAGGTTCCAACAACTTTATGCAAATGCTGTTCTATTTTATATTTTGATGTTAATAGGTTCAAATCACTGCAGATTTGAGTAAACATACTTGTTCCCAATCTATCATAGATGTTTTTGTAATTGCCTTCACGTCTAAGTACTATATATAGATGTTATAGTGAAGTTTCAGTGGCTTTGATAATCCTGAATGGTATAACACATTATTGTGTCCAATAGCCTACAATTCGAATAACACAAATTGAACTAACTGAATTCTTCTTGCATAAGAGAGTTTCTTAGTAGTCTAAGAGGATATTAGACACAATCTTCTCAATATGTGATACCTATTATGTAAAGAAAGTCTTTTTAGTGGACAATGAAATTCTCAAACTTTTAAATGACAAATCACTTTCATTACAATCTCAAATGATGCAATATCATTTCATTATTGAACTCCACTAAAATAGACTGAGTGTTTTTCATATTAGCTTTAAGTCTCGGGACTACTGAGAATTGACCAAAGCAACTATAGAGAGTGGTCACAACAACATGATTAACCCTTGCAAAAAGCAGAAGATTATACGCAAAACATAGATGAGAAATACCAAATTTTGCACATCTTAAATGGTACTTGTAACTTTCGTTTTTTCTGTGTTCTGCAACCTTCCTACTTAAATACTCCACTGCAATTGCATATTGAAAAGGTGTTATAGAATCACCTCGTTTGAAGCCTTGACTGTGCTTGAATTGTCAATCTTAAGAATGACTAACAGTTGAACAATTGATATTCCTGATTTCGGGTTTGAGTCCATGATATAAAATTGTATTTGTTAAAAAATCTCTTATTCCTGATGTGAAAACTTTCGATACAAATTCAAATTTAATCACGACTTGATAAAAATATAGTAAAAAGGGTATCTTGTATTTATAAGTATTTTTATCTGAATATTACTGATAATACACTTTCTATTATTTTACCTAATATCCTACATAAAATAATTACAGTTCTTTATAAAAATTAATTATACGAGTATGTATTGTTTTCACAATAAAGAAACTACTGGATGAACAATGATAGATTTTTATATCATTATTGTTTTTTATTATTGGCAATTCAAAAACGAGTGTGAAAGAACAGTTCCCAAACTTAGCAGCATTTCACAATCTTCACTTCTATAATCTTCCTTAAATTCTTGGGGTCCCCCTATTCCTTTTGTCTTCACTTTCCTTCTTTCTTCTGTAGCTTTCAATATGTGAAAAGAAAATCTAATCACTCAAAAAAAAAAAAAAAAGGAAAAGGGAAAAAAAGTACAGCTGAGGAGATCTACTGAATAGCCTACTACTACTTGAACTCTCTCTCACACCCTGCAGAGATCTTGAAGTAGCTAAAAAAATTGTTTCTTTTACTACTGTAGTAGTGTAGTGTCTTCTACTTAACAACCCTTTTAAGATCTGTTGCTTGTGTGAAGTAAAGGGTATTTAGGGTTTGTGTTGTTTTTGTGTGTTTCTTGATTTTCTTGAAGATCTGTGGGACAAGTATGAAGCAACTGTTGATGGTTGTGTTTAGTTGTGGAACTGGGTTTGGTTGAGATTATGGTTTCTTGCTGCTTGGTGTTTGCTTGGGGTGGGGGGTGGGAGTTGTTGTACTAGCATAGCACTAAAGATTTCATTTTTTTTGGGGTTTTTTATTGTTATTTTTTGTACTTTCGTGGGGCTGCTCTTTTTGGGGTTATCTAGTGGAAAGTATAGTTGATTTGCTGGGATGAGGGTATCTTCATCTGGGTTCAATCCTCTGCCAGAGGAAGGTTAGTTAGTTTGTTGTTGTTCCTTGTTTGGTGAACTTGAAGTGAAGCATTATTTGTAGTGATTAATGAGCATGTTTCATGTTTTTGTGTTTAATTATAGAAGGTGAGAAGAAATGCTTGAATTCGGAGCTGTGGCATGCTTGTGCGGGGCCGCTTGTTTCGCTTCCACCTGTAGGAAGCAGAGTGGTGTATTTTCCTCAAGGGCATAGTGAGCAGGTTAGTAGAAGATATTGTGGTTCATAATGTAGCTCATTGAATTTGAGGTGTTTGATATGGTTCATATTTGACTTTTAGTTGTTTGTTGGTGGCTAAATATAGTATGCTGCTGTTTTTTGTGCCATTAGCCATTGAATTCTCTATAAAATTTTTAGCTGACTGATTTTCTTGAGACACATTCTTTCTGTTTTAGCTTTAAGGTGTACTTGGTACGAAGGTAAATGTTCTCCTAGAAAATGTTTTCTTGGAAAACAAGTTGGTTTCTTACTTATTTAGTTATTTACTAGTGTTTGCTAAGTAAGCAAAATATAATATCCAAGAGCATTTGTATGTAATCTAGCAACACACTACAGGGGTGGGAGTTTGGGGATGGTGGGTGGTGGGGTGGTCAAGGGGTTGGGGGTGTTGGGTGGGTGGGAGGAGATAATGAACTTGGAATGCCACTTATGAAACTTGTTTTCCCAGTGAAAATGTTTTCCAAAACATTTTGACCAACCAAGCATGGGAAAATTGGAAAACATTTTCCTCCATACCAAACACACATGGACTTGAGTTTTCGACGCCTTTAATCTAATCTAGATTTTACAGGTCGCCGCCTCAACAAACAAGGAAGCAGATGCTCATATCCCTAATTATCCTGGTTTACCACCTCAACTAATTTGTCAGCTTCACAACCTGACAATGCATGTAAGTTTTTTTTTGGCTGTGATGTGATAAATATGTACCTTTTTGTCAAGTGTATTCTAAACAGCTTCTAAATTACAGGCAGATGTTGAGACTGATGAAGTATATGCTCAAATGACATTGCAGCCACTAAGTCCAGTATGTCACTTCCTATTTATTCAAATTAGTTTTACTAATAATATTCTGCTAATGGATTTACTCTATGTAGCAAGAGCAAAAGGATGTGTGCCTGCTACCAGCAGAACTTGGCATCCCGAGTAAACAACCAACCAACTATTTCTGCAAAACTTTGACGGCAAGTGACACCAGTACTCATGGTGGATTCTCTGTCCCCCGCCGAGCAGCAGAAAAAGTTTTCCCCCCTCTTGTAGGTCCCTTCAACATAACCCATCAGCATCTTGGTTTTTCTTTTCCTTTTTATTTCTTGTTCTTTTTCTTTGTTATGTCTCATCAGCATTGGATTCTGTAGTATCCTTCTAGTGCTCAAGGGTGTTTAATCAACTCATGAAGAACGTGTCTTGCTCTTGCAGGATTACTCTCAGCAGCCACCCTGTCAAGAGTTGATCGCAAAAGATCTCCATGGGAATGAATGGAAATTCCGGCATATTTTTCGGGGTGAGTTTCTGTGCAGTTAGCTTAAAGGGATTGGTAGTGTTTTGGTAGTTGGTACCATGATCCAAATGAACCTGAAAGAAAAGAAAATTCAAGCTCGAGATAAGTTTTTTTTTTGTCTACTGAAGTATTGAACTTTAAAACCACAACATGGAGCTGAGATTTTTATCCTCATCATAATTGCTGACTTTTCCTTCAAAAGAATATCTACACACACAGAGAGAGTAGGCCAGTGGATGAGTGACTTTAGTTCTGAGGAAGCATGTTTTCTTGCAAGTGAGGTTGTCAGTATGATACCTCATGCAGGGGCTACTTCCTCTTCTACCTTGTCCTTTTAGCTTCCAAAGCCTTAAAAGACCCAACAATAAGATGGAAATGCAAGAGGTTCTGATAACTGGTTCTCTAAATGTAACTTTCTTTTGTTTTCGTTGTTTGTGGAGGGGTTGGCCGGTATTGAGGGGTCCAAATGTGAGTGTGTGAAGAGGTTCTAGATTGCATTTCTCAGAAATTTAGCTGGATGGTTCTTCGCTAATTTTAAGCAAGATGAAGTCAATGGAGTGTTAGTTCCATGCATTACATCTTTGCAAACTTATGGTCCTTTAAGCCATTTTTGTCTGGAAGTTATTGGAGATGATACATACTCTGGTAGTCTGGTAAAATGAACCAAAGATGTTATTTTAACTAAGCTTTTTAAGATCATACTGAAATAAATATACTGAATCTAATGACAATGGGGAGCATTTGTTGGTGATTTTACAACCTTGAGGAATTCTACTTTGCCTGTTTCAGCTTTTGCATCTCTTATTTTGAGGTGGAGGGGGTGATTTTAAAATCATTGCAAACTCTTTGTTTACATTCCATGTTTTCATTTATGAAAATGGGCATAAACATTACCAGCAATTCGTTTCTCATGTTTAGGACAACCAAAGAGGCATCTATTGACAACAGGATGGAGTGTGTTTGTAAGTGCAAAGAGACTTGTTGCAGGCGATGCGGTCATCTTTATCTGGTAGAAGATGTTTTCTGTACCTTCTATTATTTCTTCATAAGATTTCGCTCCACCATTCCGGAACTTTCAAAAAAAGGGCAGCTCGGTGCATTAAGCTTCCGCTATGCGCACAGTCCGGGGAAGGGCCAGACCACAAGGGTCTATTGTACGCATCCTTACCTTGCATTTCTGCAAGAGGTTGTTTCCACGGCTTGAACCCGTGGAGGTCACATGGCAGCAACTTTACCAGTTACTCCAAGTCTCCCCTTCATTCCGGATCTTTCAAATGATTTATATTTTCTCAGATAAATTGCATATTTATTTTAAGTTCAGAATCATATTTGACCACATTGTGTTGCTTGCTAAGCTAGCTGCTGAAATATTGTAATATGCTCCGTCTGCTTGATGGGCCGCGTGAGAGTGGGTCTGTGGTGTTTATTATGTTTATCCATGTGCGTCCCCTTTGGAATCTTGGAAAACATTTATTTCTACATGCCTGCATTATGCAGTTGCAAAAAGCTAAACATTGATTACTGGGAAACTGTGTGTATGACTATGTACCCTAATTGAAAATTTTCATGAATTTAGAATTGATTTCAATCTTTTTACGTCAGTGACTTTTATCTGTGGACCTGCATCATTTTCTTTTTTGGGGAAAGGTAGCTGTGAACCTGCATCATGTATTGGGTGATTTCACCCTCTCAATTCATTGAGATTTTGATCTTTGCTAAAATACCATCGCCTTTTACCAGGAATGAAAATAATCAATTTCTTTTGGGAATTCGACGTGCTAATCGTCCTCAAACTGTCATGCCTTCTTCAGTTTTGTCAAGTGATAGCATGCACATTGGTCTTCTAGCTGCAGCGGCTCATGCAGCTGCAACTAATAGCCGCTTTACAATATTTTATAATCCAAGGTGAAAGTTGTTTCTTTTGTTCCATTTGTTTCATTTGCTAGCAAAGTTGTCACATTTAACCGTTTAGCTTCATAATTTCAGGGCTAGTCCGTCAGAGTTTGTCATTCCTCTTGCCAAGTATGCTAAAGCAGTATATCATACTCGAATTTCTGTTGGTATGAGGTTCCGAATGCTGTTTGAAACAGAAGAATCAAGTGTCCGTAGGTAGGTCTTATCTTCATGGACTTCCACGCACAATTTAAAGTAATTTGAACGACAAGTTGACTTGCGGAGCCAGGTCTCTAGTAAAAAGGAGGGGCATCTATGTGAAAAGGGCAGACTTTGGTGGGTAGTTAAAAAATATTCGTTAGATCTGGGGTTTGAAGTCACTCTATGTCAAGGTGCCTTCCTGAAGTTTTAGCTGATTTGGAGGGAGGGTAAGTTTTTGTAGGAAGAGAACACAAACTTAAGAGATCAAAATCTTTGAGCTACTGTCTCCTCTCCGACAAAACAAAGATATCCAAGTACTTTTACTGTTAATATGTTTACATTCAAAACATAAATAGTATTAATTAGGTGACTTTTGGATTATATTTTAACAATGTTCTTTTATTTTTCTGGAAAATAATGAATATGTTTTGATATGGTCTTGGAAGAAATCTTCTTGTTTATAGAAAACGGGTCCTCATTATCGTATCTCTTATGAATACATTAATGACTTATGATGACTAGTTGAGCTTTCAAAAGCATTTTTTGTTGATAGGCTAATGTCAGGCTTGTTGGATCATCAACAACTCGTGAAAATCCCACAACGTAGTGTCTGGGGAGGGTAGGGTGTACGCAGACCTTACCTCTACCTTGAGAGGTAGAGCGGCTGTTTCCGAGAGACCCTCGACTCAAGACAAAACCTAAGCACAGGTAGAGCAAGAAAAACAGTCAGATCCAGGCATAAAATTTAAGGCAGTATGAAAATGCTGGTATAAAAAACGAATGGGCCATGCTAGTGCATTTTGAGAAGGAAAGGAACTAACATAGATACATAAGCTAAACACAGTACACTAAAGAACACCCAACAGCAGAAATCGCACGCTACTATACAACAATACTGTGTCTACTAGTATGGTAAGCTAAGTAGACCCACAATAATCGCACTACACTACCAGTCTGTACGCGTAAGTAGTACTACACTCGACTACCTACTATCCTTCTACCCTAATTCGTGTCCTCCCCAACTCCCTATCTAAGGTCATGTCCTCAGTAAGTTACACATTCGCCATATCCCTTCTAATCACCTACCCAATGCTTCTTCGACCTACCTTTACCTATCCTAAACCCGTCCATAGCTAACCTCTCACACATCCACAATGACATTTGTGTCTCTCTGCACATGCCCGAATCACCTCAACCTCGCTTCCCACATCTATCCTCCACTGAGGTCATTCACTCTGCTCCGGATATCATCATTTCTAATCCTGTCCCTCGTATGCCCACACATCCACCTCAACATCCTCATCTCCACCACTTTCATCTTTTGGATGTGTGAAGTCTTGATCGGTCAACACTCCGCCCTATATAACATTGTCGGTCTAACCACCACTTTATAGAACTTGCCTTTAAGTTTTGGTGGCACATTTTTATCGCACAAGACTCCAGATGCAAGCCTCCATTTCAGCCACCCCGCCCCAATACAATGTGTAACATCATTATCAATCTCTCTGTTTTCTTGGATAACAGATCCGAGTTACTTGAAGCTTTCTTTCTTCGGAATAACCTGGGTACCAAGTCCACCTCCACGCCTGTCTCCAAGTCATTCCCGTTACGAAACTTGCTTTCTAAGTATTATGTCTTGGTCCTACTCAGCCTAAACCCCTTAGATTTCAGAGCATGTCTCCAGACCCCCAGCTTCGCGTTCACTTCGCTGCGGGTCTCATCAATCAGAACTATATTGTCCGCAAATAACATACATCATGACACCTCTCCTTGGATTTTGATTCGTCAGTCCACCCATCACCAACACAAATAAGAATGGACTTGGTGCAACCCCATCATCACTGAAAAATGCTCTGAGTCCCTTCCAGCTGTCCGTACCCTGGTCTTGGCTCCGTTATACATATCCTTGATCGCCCTAGTGTACGTCACATGTACACCTCTAACCTCTAAACATCTCCAGATAACCTCCCTAGGGACTTTGTCGTATGCCTTCTCTAGGTTGATGAAAACCATATATAAGTATCTCTTCTTCTTCCTATACTACGTCAACCTCCTAATAAGATAGATAACTTTTGTAGTCGAACGCCCCGGCATGAATTCAAACTGATTTTCGGACATAGACACATTTCTTCTCACCCTCATCTCCACGATCATTTTTCAAACTTTCATAGTGTGGCTTAGCAACTTGATATCCCTATAGTTGTTGCAACTCTGGATGTCACTTTTGTTCTTGTACAAAGGAATCATTGTACTCCACCTCCATTCGTCGGGCATTCTCGCCGTCTTAAAAATGACATTAACAATTTAGCTAGCCACTCCAAACATGCCCTGCACGTGCTCTTCCAAAATTCAACTGAAATCTCATCAGGCTCGGTCGTTCGTCCCCTGCGCATCCTGCGGACATCACCCTTAACCTCCTCAACCTTAATGTTCCTACAATATCCAAAATCCCGATACCTACCCGATTGCTCCAAGTCTTCTAGTACAATGTCTATCTCCTTCGTTCAAGAGTTTATGGAAGTAAGACCGCCACCTCCGTCTAATATGCGCATCCTCCACCAGTACTTTGCCGTCCTCGTTCTTGATGCACCTCACGTGATCCAAATCACGGGGCCTCCTGTCCCCCGCCTTGGCTAGTCTATACAACTTCTTATCCCCTTCTTTTTCCTCCACATATGGGCATTGAAAAGCTGCCGTTTTTGCCGTCGTAACAACAATCTTTGCCTCTTTCCTCGCCATCTTATACAATTCCCTATTCGTTCACTTTTTTACCTCATCCTTGCTGTCTATCAAGTTTGTATATGCCACTTTTTTTGCTTTCACATTCTCTCAAACTTCACCATTCCACCACCCGGCCCTCGATGCCCACCACGGCGACCCCGCGAGACTC
Organism: Anisodus tanguticus; assembly: GCA_034509755.1. Lineage (NCBI taxonomy): Eukaryota > Viridiplantae > Streptophyta > Magnoliopsida > Solanales > Solanaceae > Anisodus > Anisodus tanguticus. Next base: position 15,981,956 of record CM067551.1, on the reverse strand, counting down.
CTAGAACTTCTATGGCTTCCTCCCGAATGCAACTGTTCGCCCTATCCACATACCGGTCGCATGCCCACTACTCCCCAGGCCCTCTTGGCCATCAGCCTCTCCCCATATCCTCTGCACTAGCCTCGTTCAAACTCCCCCATTTGATTCTTATCCTGTCATCCCCAACCCTCCTCTTCTTCTCCATCTTCATCTCCACATCCATCACCAAAAGCTTATGTCGGGTTGTAAGATACTCCTTCGAAATAACCTTGCAATCTTTACGAAGACCGCTGTCAACCTTCCTAAGGAGCAAAAAGTCTATCTGAGTCTTAACCACCGAACTACTGAAAGTCACCAAGTGCTCCTCCTTCTTCTGGTACCTTGAGTTGGCTATCATCATCCCAAAAGCTCTAGCGAACTCCAATAGTGAGATGCCTCACCCGTTTGTCCCCGAGTTCATAGCCTCCATGCACGTCGTCATACCCCCGAAAGTGACCCAATATTTCCGTTGAAATCCCCTCTTACAAATAACTTCTCCGTGGGTGGTATACCACCCATCACTTCGTCCAAATCCTCCCAAAAACGCCTCTTCTCCTCCTCGTCCAAGCCCGCATGGGGCGCGTAAGCACTAATAATGTTCATAGTGTTCCTCCGACTACCAACTTAATCGTCATCATCCTGTCATTGACCTTCCTAACTTCTACCACCTGATCCCTAAGTTCGTTGTCTACCAAAATGCTTTCCCCATTTCTATACTTCGACCTACCCGAGAACCATAACTTATAACCGTCAACATTCTTAGCCTTAGGACCTACCCATTTGGTTTCTTGGACACAAGCTACATTAATCTTCCTCTTCTTAAAGATCTTAACTAGCTAGCTCTATGGACTTCCCCGTCAAAGTCCCAATGTTCCAAGACACTATTCTCAGCCTAGCACCTCCCTTACTCCACTTCCCCCCCTAAACCTCGCCTCCGTCCAGAACATGACCCTAGTCTACCATCAATCACTAGAGCCATTAAAGCGGTTATAAACTAATGGACTAATAAAATGTTTACACCTGAAACTAGGACGCCAAGAATGATATATCTAAAGAAAAGAGTAAATGCAAGAACGTAAAGGCAAGAATCAATACAGTGGGACGTCAAAATTTAAAAACAGGGATCGATGCACAGAGTAGGTATTTTGGGCAGAGTAACAGACAAATAATGAAATATGGCCACCGGAGGTACCTACTCCAGGTGGATAATACCTGTCCGCCGTCAGAAATCCTGCTTAAAACCTTGCTCGCTGCCGTAGTTCACTGTTCACTACCGAAAATCACTGTATAGATCTGTGCGTTCTCAGCTTCTGGGTCTATTTTAGGGTTCCGACGAGACAGGGTGCAGCTCGCCGGAAGGGTACCCGCCGGAGAACGAAATCAGAAAACAGAAAGCAGAGAAGAAAGGGGAAAAGGGAGGGGAGAAGAAAAAGGAGGGGAGAGAGTGGGGGCCTGGCCTGCATTTATCGGCGCCGACCCGACCCGAACCCAGAAACAGAAAACGGAGAAGAAAGAGGGAAGAGGTGGAGAGAAGGAGGAGATAGGGGGGGGGGGGGGGCTTCGCCTGCGTTTACCGGCACCGGCGAGTGTAGGGGTGGGGGGAGGGGACTAGCCGTTAGCGAGCAGCCTTACAGAGAGAAATGGTAGAGAGATCAGTCTGTAGAAAATAGGTGAAATTAATATTTAGGGACCAGCCGTAAACATATGCCTAACTCAGTTATATTCTGTAGTCTCTCTGGGGAAAAAGTATCGCTGAAGTGGAAAATTCATATATACCTTTCTCTGAGAAAAGAGACCACCATCTGAAGTGGTGAATTTTGAGTTCATTATGAAGGATGCATTGGAGGTGCCAAATATGGCTGTTTGGTTCGTCTACTGAAATAAATGGTTTTCTTTGACTTAGAAATACCAAATATCATGGGAACTGTATAGTAATTCAAATTTTTCATTGCTGCCAGTGTGGAAAATTGATTCTGACCTGCTGCAAGTTTCCTCAATCTCTCTCTTTAACTCTCACACACATTCATATGCACACTTTAATCATCTAAATATCTTTGGATTTAGGTACATGGGCACAATTACTGGCATCAGTGATTTTGATCCTGTTCGTTGGCCAAATTCACACTGGCGGTCCGTGAAGGTTAGTTTTATAACAGGTGGTCATTTGTGTAAACTATAAAGTAATAGATAAACTAAATGCTACGTGTATCTTATCATAAATTTATAATTGTTCATGCCCCTGCTGGTACCTTTTTTGGTATATTAATATAATCTTTTGTAACTGGTCCTGTTGCAGGTTGGATGGGATGAATCAACTGCAGGAGAGAGGCAACCCAGAGTTTCGCTGTGGGAAATTGAACCTCTGACAACTTTTCCTATGTATCCTTCTCCTTTCTCCCTTAGGCTAAAGCGGCCTTGGCCATCTGGACTACCTTCTCTCCCTGGTAATGTTTCTCCTAGCTATTTTTTCCCTGGGAAACAAATAAATTTGTTAAGTTCTAAATTTCAGTGGTTTGTTTGTTTACCTCTCATTCATTCAGGTTTCCCTAATGGTGATATGACTATGAATTCTCCACTCTCATGGCTGTGTGGTGACATGGGAGATCAGGGGATGCAGTCGCTTAATTTCCAGGGATTTGGTGTTACTCCGTTTATGCAGCCAAGAATTGATGCTTCTATGTTAGGTTTGCAACCTGACATTCTGCAAACAATGGCAGCACTAGATTCATCGAAACTTGCAAATCAATCCCTTATGCAGTTCCAACAAAGTATCCCTAGCAATTCAGCGTCTTTGAGTCAGAGTCAGATGTTGCAGCCTTCTCATTCACAGCAAAATCTGATCCAAGGCTTCTCAGAGAACCAGTTAATATCTCAGGCGCTGATGCTTCAGCAACAATTGCAGCGCCGTCAAAACTATAATGATCAACAGCAATTGCTGCAGCCACAGCTTCAGCAGCACCAAGAAGTGAACTCGCAGTTTCAACATCAACAGCAAACCAAGGCCATCTCCAGTCTCTCTCAGATGGCTTCGGCTACGCAGCCCCAGCTTTCTCATTTGCAAGCCTTAAATTCAGCTGGTTCCCAACAAACATTTTCTGATATACTGGGCAACCATGTCAATGCATCTAGTAATTCTACTATGCAGAGTCTGTTGAGTTCATTTTCTCGTGATGGAACATCTGTTGTCCTGAACATGCATGAAAGTCACCCTCTAGTGTCTTCGTCCTCATCATCAAAGCGAATTGCTCTAGAATCTCAGCTCCCTTCTCGGGTTACTCCATTCGTTGTGTCCCAGCCTGAGGATGTGATGGCGCACAATACTAAGGTCTCAGATCATTCCTCTTTGTTGCCACCTTTTCCTGGCAGGGAATCTTTTTCTGATTATAGAGGAGTAGAAGCTAGACAAAGCAATGGACTCTATGGATTTACAGACTCTTTGAACCTACTGCATAACGGTATGTCCAACATGAAGGGTAATAATGGTGATAATGGATCTTTATCTATTCCTTATGCTACCTCTACCTTCACAAGTACTGTGGGCAACGAATATCCCCTTAACTCAGACATGACAACTTCAAGTTGTGTAGATGAATCAGGTTTCTTGCAGTCCTCCGAAAACGGGGACCAAGCAAATCCAACTAATAGAACCTTTGTGAAGGTGAGCTTCTAAGCTTGTTTGAATTACAATTCACCTCTTGTTCTCTGAATTCCATGGGATAACACTCTGATTAGTTTAAAGAGGGAATATTTTGCGGTATTATGTTGTTTCACACTACATGTTTCTGGCAGGTTCACAAATCAGGGTCCTTTGGACGGTCACTCGACATCTCCAAATTTAGCAGCTATCACGAAATTCGAAGTGAGCTTGCTCGCATGTTTGGGCTAGAAGGCTTGTTGGAGGACCCTGAGAGATCAGGCTGGCAGCTTGTATTTGTTGACCGAGAGAATGATGTCCTCCTTCTCGGTGACGATCCTTGGCAGTAAGAATCCGACCACTTCTTTTCTTGCTACCACAACCTTTTTCTCTCCTCGTCCCCCCCCCCCCCCCCCCCCCCCCCCCCCCATGTGTCTTTTTCTTTTTTCCCGTTTGGGGGGAAGAGGGATTGGTCAAATTATAGTTCTAGACTCAATGCATATAGTTTCAAATTGTGGTTTTTTGGATATATATGATATTTCCATCTTGCCACCACTTAAAATCAGTCTTCTGTTGTGCTGACTCCAATGAATTATGAGAGATCAGGATTCAGCAGAGGCGGCAAAATAGTTAGGTGATTTGTTTTCATAGGTCGAAGTCTTGATGGATAGAATTATCCACTGTCTGTGTTGGTGGAAGATTGTTGGTACCTGATATATTAGTCGAGGTGCATAAAAGATGGCCCAAATGCAATAGTTATTGCAAAAAAGAAAAGAGGGACTGTTGAGTTTCTGACAGAGTTTTGGATACAACGATGTCAATTATATGCCAGTCCCTATCAGATCGGCTATATGGTCCTCTCTATCCATTTGCTTCATTTTGAAATTCTTCATCGCTAAGTGACATCTCAAGAATTTTTTCTGAACAAAAAACTATAAGTTTCTTTTTTTTGTTAACTTTAAAAAAAGCTACTAGTTACTTGATGCTGGGTTTTAAGAATTTTTCGAGTTTCCACAGGTTGGTTTTCCTGTTGGATGCAAAAATTAAACATTAGTGTACTTTTTGGCAAGAGTATTATTAGGCTTAATGTTCTAAATTTATGTTCATGTGGGGCCAAGCGTTGACATTTTTAACGGCGCACATCATATCTCACTTATCTATGCCTGCAAATTGTTTTGCACAAGAAGTCAGACTTGCTGAAGCAGTATATCTGCTGTATTTTTTCTTTTGACGAGTATATCTACTATTGGGTCATATATGCACATACAATGTACCAAAAAAAATGCATGTACAATTTTTTTTTCTTCGTGCGTCTTGTTTTCGTATATCTAATGCTTCCATGTTTTGAACCATCTCTATGTTCGCCCTTCAGGGAGTTTGTGAACAATGTTTGGTACATCAAGATACTTTCTCCACTTGAAGTGCAGCAGATGGGGAAAGAGGGCCTTGATCTTCCAAATGGTGTCCAAGCGCAGAGGCTTCCTAGCAATGTCAACGGATGTGATGACTATATGAACCAGAAGGGCTCCCGGAATACTATGAACGGGATACCATTAGGGTCACTTGACTACTAATGACCAATAGTGTGACCTGCCTAAGGTAATTGTACTATATAGTTGCTGTTGCCCTTGGTTAATGTCTGCAAATTTTTTGTACCATGTTGAGTCAAAATGTCATGTATCTTTTCTACCTAAAGACAAGGGCCACGTTTCATCTGTAGCTTGTATCGCAGACAAGTAACACGGTAAATTGTTATATTATTATTGATAAGCCTGTGGAACTACCTTCAATAGACCAACTACAGAAACATCATATTAGCAGTAGCATGGTTGTAATTTTGCGCTCTCGTTGTACTTTTTTTTTTCCAGACTAAATGCCGCTGTATTAGGAAGAACTACCTTCTATAGACCAACTGCAGAAACATCATATTAGCAGTAGCATGGTTGTAATTTTGCGCTCTCGTTGTACTTTTCCCCCCAGATTAAATGCCCGTTTACTCTGTATTTGGAAGGGGTGCGATCAATTATTAGGGACAGACAGACTAATAAAATAGAAGTTGACCTTTCTTTGTCACATCCGCATTCGTCCTTTTCGGATGCTTGAGCTTCAAGGTTGGTCGACTCTAGTGGTGGTTATAGTTTGAATTCTTAAGCCCGATGGTTCACAAATTCCTGGAACCTCTGCCAAGTTGGAAAAACATTCATTGTAAGAAAGATCCTTGGTGAGCTGAGGACATGAAAAGAAGAACATGAAAAGTTGGTTAGTGCTCCCAAATCTCATTTATCTTGTTAAAAAAGGGCAGTTCGGTGCACTAAGTTCATGTTATGCGCGGGATCCGGAGAAGGGCCGAACCATAAGGATTAGTACGCAATTTTACCCTACATTTTTTAAAGTGGTTTATACAGCTTGAATCTGTGACCTGGTCACATGGTAGCAACTTTACCCTTTCCTTCGTCATTTATCTTGTACGGAATGAAATTATTAACTCCAACAGTCTAGTTTAAGCTACGCTTCCTCCTCTTGAAGGAAGAGGTGAAAAGGGTGATCTATATTTCACAAATTTTGTGAAATAGGGACAATCTAAATAATGATCTAAAAAGAAAGGGGACATTTGCGTAAATAAATCCAATGCATAACCCCCCACCACTATAGGAGGTAAAAGTCTGGTAGTATATTTATTAAATAATAAATATTTCATTCAAGCTCAATAATTATTATTTTTTATGTGAAACGTGGTCCAAGTAGTTCCATATTAGGAAATTGCACTTCCAAGATATAGTCGTTGAACGTGATGATTAAAATTTTCAGCTTGATTTTGAAATTGAATTCCTTAGTAAACTATGTACCATGTCATGACAATAAGATTAATGTTTCTGACAGAAAAAAAGGAGATCTAATTGATGTTTGGGGTATTCTTTTGTTGATAAGATTAAGATTGATAGGTGTAGAACAGATGTAGACGTAGAATTCATTCTACATCGTTCAGGTATGGTGACATTTGACAAATGACAATAAGCAAAAAAGGACGTGGTCCAATTAATTAATTTATGTTTCATAAAATAATTCCAAGTTGCTCTAGGTTGAAAAAACTTTGTATGTGTGCCCCATAATCACATGGCTGCATGTGCAGGATATATAATCTTAGCTTGGTAGTTCGTCACCTATCAATTCATTCAATTGTATACAAACTGATTTATCTATTCATTAATTTACAAACTGATTGATGTATTCAATTGTAAATTATTCATATTTGCTATGTTTGAAAAATCTAAATTAATTATTACTACAATAAGTTTGAGACTTGATTATTTAACGATAAGAATAAATTTAATTGCAATGAAACTTTTAATATCAATACAAATTATCATGCCTGCTATAGAATTTTGTACTTACCTTATTTCTCGAGTTATTTTTCCCACTTACTATACATAGTTACATGTACGTATATCTTTCTAACTTCTTTTCATTTTTCTCTCTTTTGGTCCCAACTCCTTTAGGACTGAAGAATACTTATAGTTGATAGCTCCAAGTCTCCAACTAAAGCTATTATGTAGCCAAGATAACTAACTACACGTAACAAAGGAATTCCCAATTCTGAATTTGACATGTCAGATTCTTGGACACTTGTTCACTAGCTGTAGATGTTAAAAAAAAAAAAAAAGCTGCCCGGCACACTAAGCACCCGCTACGCGAGGTCCGAGAAGGGCCAGACCACAAGAGTTTATTGTACGCAACCTGCATTTTTGCAAGAAGCTTAACCTCCTGATCACATGGCAGCAATTTAAACAGTTAAGCCAAGACTCCCTTCACCAGCTCTAATTGTTAACATCATAAATTCACTCATAACTCCAGAACTTTGTAAGGATGGTTGGTTGGCCCGTCATGATATAGATTGGACAAAAGTGAATCATAGAGCAAGACGACTTAGCATACAGATGCATGATATCAAGAACATGAGCACGCATCATGATATTGAAAACCTTTAGCTGAAAATAGCTTGATTTTCAAAGTCAAAATTCATTCTTGGAGTTTCACATTTGCTTTTTAAGATACAAAAGGAGGGAGGAAAAGAATAATATAAACTAGGAAGACTAACCAAGATTTACAAAATTTCTAGGTTCATTTGGCATTACTTTCTTACGTCTGAGATGCAGCACTACCACTAATTATTAGTTGATCCAATTTTTCTCCTGACAAAATGCTCTCTTTTGCATCAGTGTCATCATCATAGTCTTCATCGTCACCACTCACATCATCATCATCATCATCATAGTCATCTTCGTCATTATTATTGATATTATCGGGAATTCTGTCAACTATCAGCTCGTCGGTACATCCTGTGATCTGCTTAGCTTCCATCTGTTCTTCAGATGTTTTTGCCAAGGACAAGAGAATGTTCTTTGCTTTTTGATCAGGAGATAAGCCGGAAGATGCCATCTCATTGAACCAAGCAACGGCACTGCCAAAATCCTTGTTCCTACCATACGCGTCCATGATTGTAGTGAAGATAGTTTGGTTAGCCTTGATATCATGGACCCGCATTTCGTCATATTTCTCCATCATCTTTTCGAGGTCATTTGTTTTTGCATATCCCTTAATCAATGTGCCATATGTAACGACATTGGGCTCCAATCCATCTTGCTTTATTCTTCTGAAAAATTTCTCAGCACCCTCCATATCTGGTGCGTTAATATAAGCTGATAGCATCGTTGTGTATGAGCAAAGGTCAGGGCTACATCTGCAGGGAAAGACGGAAAATCAAGTCTACTTGAGAATGGACTCCTTGGTTATGGCAAAAGCATTCCACTGACAGATCCCCAAGTAATTGTGCTGGTGAATTTAATCCACTATATTTGCACTTCTACCTTTTTCCTCCCCCCCCACAAACCACCCCACCCCCACCCACCCACCCACATTATTATCCACCTCCCTGCTTTGGGCCAATAATTGCTGAACAAAACACTTTTCCGAACCAAAGATAAAACTTTATTCTATGCACATTTTCATGGTTGAACAAAAACTTCACTTTGCATGACAGCTCCTCAAGCTGTAAATCCACTTGTACCAAGTGTTTGTCAGAAAAATGCCTGTATGAGTTATTTTAGAAACAGTGGGCGCATGAAGAATTTTCAAAGCGGATATAAGACTAACTGAGCCTTGCTTATGGCTAAGCATCCCAAGATTTTGTGGCTACAGAGAAGCGAAAATATAGGAAAACACAGTTTAAGGAGACAGATTGTTGGACCACAAATTAAGTGAAGCAAAGGATAGGAAAATCAAGTGAGATCTTGTGGTCTCCAAAAACAACGGATAAAAGTTTTTGAATAAATACAAATATAGTTAAAGAAGTGTTCATGGAAATGTAAACAACATGTCACCTGTCTCTTCGCATGCTTTTGAAGACAGTACGGGCTTGTTCCACCATTCCCGAGATTGCAAATGCATCTAGCAAGATGTTGTAAGATTTCTGTGTAGGCCTGAAAAAAAGAGGTGCACTCATATAACCTCTTGTAATTAAAAGAAAAGAGAACGCAGTGACTGGCTTCAAAGCATCCATAGCAAGATAATGTAATCTGGCACGGAGATGGAGAACATATGTGTCTCTGAACACACTTCTATCATATTTTGGTGCTTTCTAGTGGGCGCTAGCATCTCTTTGCAGAGGATAAAACAAATTCCATTGAACCAAGAAACCCTTACCTAGATGATTAAGTTTCAGTTAAAGCACAAATGTAAGCAAGAAAGTTAATTGGTTATCTTCTTTCTGAAAAGTGCATCTTCCACTGGAGACAGAATGAGTCTCATCTTTTAATGTGATTTCTTTCCATTCATTAGGTCAAGGAAAATGGAAAAGATAAACATTATTTCGCTAGTTGATGAAATGGCACACATTTGAAAGTAACTGATCATGTGCAATTAGTTCCTAATGATTGAAAGATCAAAATGAATTGATCCTATTTGTATAGCTGACTGGGTGTCTTATGCAGAGAATCATGTTTTGATTAGGCCTAAGGAAGCTGTAGGAAAGGAAAACGATGTAAAATGCTTGGATAATCAGTGGTGTAAAGAACTAAATACCTGACACCAGCATCAAGCATTTCCTCAAAAACAGCTAGTGCCTCCTCTTCTCTTCTTGCCTTTCCATATGCACTAATGAGCAGTGCGTAACTAACAACATCAGGTCGAAGACCAGCTCTTTGCATCTAAAATTAGGCATTCGCTTCAAAATGTTAATCAAGTCATTATAAATAGTACAAAACTAAAAGCACACAAGTGATTAACCACTGCCTGTGTTTACAAAGCTGAACTGATGAGCAAATTTACGAAGCCATTCCATGCGCCCATGATTTTTAAAACCAAACATGAAACTATAACTAAAACAGACAAATCTATTACTACAAATAATTTTGCAAAGAAGGGTCTCAAATCCAGCAAACATAGGAATTGTCAGTGAACTATGTCTACAAAGGGGTATCTTTCTGGTAAAAAATAAGTCTGCAATGGGCTTAACCCCCTGCAGGTTCATTTTATTTTCAATAAGTTCTTGAATCAAATATGCTATAACAAACTAATTCAATAAGTTCTTGAATAAAATAAGTTACAACGAACTATTTGTGACGCAGAAAAATTAAGTGTCAAAATCTTAGAAGAAATTAGAAAGACATGCGGTTCTTAAAAGATCACTAATGCTAACTACTAAGGGAAAAAAACCTATAAAATCAAAAACAAATTTTTTTCGATAGGAAGAGCTATAACAAGCACTTAAGGAGTTGTTCCAGCAGACCTAATGATTATCATTTCCAGAACAAAACAGAACCTATAAATAACTTGCACGTTACCTGATCATAAATGTTTGCAACCTCCTTGTAGTTAGTCTCAAACGACATCAAACTGTTGTAAGTAACAGTATTTTGTGGAATTCCTCGCTCGGCCATCAAAGAAAATAGATGACGAGCTTTCTCATATTTTCCCGCCTTCTTATACATATATATCATCATGTGGAACATTTTCTGGTCTGGTTTTAGAGGAGGTGCATCCATATCCATAAGGCCTTCAAAGACTTCTTGAGCTTCATCAAATTTGTCGCCCTGCATTAGCTCCTTCATTAGTAAGATGCTTCAACTTTCAGAAACCAGTCTAGGGACTTTATATAAAGGAGGTAGACGATCAAAATTTTTTCCTTTCCCACATAAAGCACTGCATGTAGAACTACTGCTTTCTTGTATATCATTGCCTGCTTTTATTACCACTCAATTCCTTTGATATTCACAGATATAGTTCCTCCAAAAATAGAATACTTTAAAACTGCAACAAATCATAGATTGAGAGCAGAATAAGATTCTACAGTTGTCAAAGAAACGACATTCACTACGATATTTCTCAACCTTCTTGATATTTCTCAGATTCAGTTCGGTCAAAAGTTTCCTTTATTCTTGTACCAAACTAGCATCAGAAGCTATTCACAACTATGGCTGGCCAGTGGACCGGGTCGGCCCGGTCCCGCCCTGAACCCGAGTATTTTTTTTTTAAAAAATAGCGGTATCGGGACTCGAACCTGGACGGGACAAGGTCTCGTCCTAACCTGCCCCAGGCCCGCCAGTTCCGACCCGATCCCGCCCGAAACCCCCCTTTTGCAAAAATAACCGTTGCATCAACGGCCATTCTAGTAAGGGAAACAAGGGCAAGGGTCCTATTTCTAGACAAAATCCTATTCCTACACATGATGATTTTGTTGATACTGAACATTTTCCTACAATACCATTAGATTTAGACGAGGAGCTATTTTCTGGAACTCAAGAAGGCTTTAATTTAGATGATGATACACCCACTAATGTAGATGATAACACACCCACTAGTGTACCTTCAACTGAAATGCCTCCTATTCCCCCTAGTATGAGACGAGGTCCAGCAAAACGACCATTAAAATCAGATGCATGGACATTTTTTGATAGGTACGTAGAGAATCAAGTAGCTAGATGTAAAATTTGTAAAGAAGTTTTAAGATTTAAAACTGGAAAAGGTCAAGGTGGGACGTGAAGTTTAATGAGACACGTAACAAGGGCTCATCCAGCTAGGTATGCCCAATACGAGGCTTTAAAATCGGATGCGCAAACGTCCGCTCCATCGGAACAAGGTTCACATATTGTCTCGGACCAAGTACAGGGTCAAATTAACCCCACGACGGGGGGAATTGTAGGCCCTAAATACAATAAACATAGAGATAGGGAAGCAATATAAAAATTAGTTGTTGTGGAGGGTTTGCCTTTTTCATTTCCTTCATCTCCCGGTTTTATTCATTACATTAGAGATATGTATAATCCTGCTTTTAACGGTTTTTCTAGATCAACTGTTAAGAGAAATGTATTTAAATTCGTACATGAATATCAACAGTATTTACGTTATTCATTATATCATTTTAATGGCAAAGTGGCTATCACTTCTGATATAGGCCGTAGTACTAACGCCCATGATTATTTAACGGTAACTTGTCATTGAATAAATTATAAACGGTTTATGTAAAAACGTATCTTAGCGTATAGATATATAGATGATAGGTACACTGGTACTTTTATTGCAGAAAATATTTATCAAGTGTGCCATTATTACGGAATAACTGATAAAATTATGACTATTACATTAGATAACGCTTCTTCTAACAATTACGCTATTACAATTTTAAAAAATAGTTTAACTCCATCTTCTATCACTTTTTGAAGACATTCTTAGTAAAATACAATTTGCTATAAACTTTATTTTTAAAAATAATAGAATACAACGAAGAAAAGAATATAAAAAAACTTGTCACGATTGTGGACTACCTTATAGAAAAATTTCAGAATAAGTACCCACTAGATGAAATTCTCTATACGAGCAACTACTTGTTGCTTATGACTATAGAAAACCTATAACTTTATTTTTTAACTCTCATAATCAAAATTCAGCTGATATGATTGTAGATAGCGATTGGGTAAAAATTTCAAACTTATTGTATTTTTAGATAAAAATTTTCAAGCAACAAAAGAATTTTCCGGTATATATTATCCTACTATTTCAACTATGTTGTTTTATATAGCTCTAATATTTTTATTACTTAGTAAATATATGGAAAAACCAGCTTATATGACAGCTATTAAAAAAATATTTTATTCTTATTCCCACTATTTATATTATTGGTGTTGTATTAAATGCGACTATTAAAATAGACGATACTAAATCACTTATTGAAACTATTTACGATTATATAGCCGTACTACCACCTCCAAGTCTCAAAAATCCAAATCACCCACCACCTATTGAACAAACTAAAGAAGAAGTGTTGTCAAGTGTAGAAGACCAATGCAAAAAAGTATATAGGTTTTACCAACAAGAAAGTGCTAGTAACCTACCGGCTTCCATATCTTCTTCTTCTTCAACACAACCTCACAAAAGACATGCTGTTTCTGCGGCTAGTATTGAAAGCCTCAGAAATAGAATGTGCGGCCGTACCGCTACTAACCAAATTAGCGAGTTTGATATTTTTGTTTTGCGGGGTTACATGCGTACCAAGCGGTTCTCAATGAAAAGGACGTGAAGACTTGCTGAAATACTGGAGGGGAATGAAAAGACCTTTCTGACACTTTCAATGATGGCCCGAGATGTTTTGAACATTAAAGCGTCATCAACTACATCTGAAAGCGCTTTTTCTGCTGGCATATATCAAATAGGAGAGTACAGACACTCATTAGCCGGAGACAACTTGGAGATTGTAGTATTATTCAGAGATTGGATACGAGCGGAGCGGAGAAGGTGCGGTCAACCGGAGATTAACGAAGAAGAAGACGAAAACTACAACGAAATCTTATCCGAAGGTGGTGGAAGCGACATGGATCAATTTGACCAACAAATACTAATTCCAACCGAAGAACCACAGGAAATTATCAAGAAACTAGAACAGGTTTTTTTCATAATGTAATTTTTTTAATTGCAATTTTACTATGTAATTTTCAACTTTTGAACAACACCACAAAGTTGCAATTTTGACAATTGTATTTGTATTACAAAAAAATCATACGTCTATTAAATAATATATGAGGCACAAAAACAGCTTTGGGATGTTTTTATTACACTATCTTGTTTAATTATTGAATTTTTTTATATATATGTTATTTTTTAAATTAAGTGCAAAAAAAAAAAAAAAAAAAAACGCCCGGGATCCCGATCCCGACCCGACCCAATCCCCACCCGATTCCGACGGGATCGGGATAGGGCGGGACTTCGGCAAATCCTGCCTATCCCGATCCCGTCCCGCCCCACCGCCAAACCCGGCCCGCCTGTCCTGAGCCTGGCCCACTGGCCACCCCTATTCACAACCAAGCAAAGGTTCCAGATACAATTACATCTAGAAAATATGTCAAACTTTAAACTACATACACTTCAACCACTATCAAAATCTATTTTTTTTTTTGACTGGTTCAAAATCTAAACTTAACATTTCAATTTAAGGAAAAAACATCGACCACTATTTTCAATAACCCAAAAAAACACTGATACAAGAAGATTTTATACTACATTTAAAAAGATTTATCAATAAAAAGACAAGTAACAACTAATTGGAATAATTGGAGAAACAAAAGTAAGATTTTGGGTGCTTTTGGTATGGAACCTTATACATGGAACCTGCTAAAGTACAACTATTGCTATCACTACTAAGTACCAATTTCCTGTTTAACACTTCATCATCTTATTTCAGTAAATACTCTCTAAAAAGAATTTTTGATGATCTTTTTCAGCTTCCCTAAAATTAAGGAAATCCATCAATTAATAAACTTTCGTGTAATCACAATTCTTTTGCTTTTTCTTTTTCTTGGAAAATCAATTTCCAGTACTTGGTCGGCTATAAAAGTATGTAACATATGGTAATGATACAAGGTCTACTTCGTCCTCTATTATCACTTTCAATCATGACATTGTCGCACCTACGGACGAATTCCATTTGAATGACTGTAGTAACTAAGTAAAAGAAGTAAAGTTTTAGCAAGGGAACAAACAACAATAGTCAAAGACTACATAAGCAAGAGCTTTGGAAAGACTAGAATCTTCAGATATTGTTCAGAAGAAGGGGATAGATTTTTTTTAAACAAAGAAAGTCAGAGGAAGTAAAGGACAGACTTTGCAAAAATGATCTATGGAACCTTTTATTTCTCTTTTCTCTAATTAGTGCTGTCATTGTTATTATCCTTGCTTGTACAACAAGACACAGAAAAGACTAGTTGTTGAAATCTGCCTCATGAGCTGTTAGTCGATGTTGAGTTGGCATGATGACATAGCTGCTGATGTATTTTTACTTGCGGAAGATATTAGTTATTTTCTGGATAAGTTTTTGTTTGTTGATTTCCTATTCTTTAGGCATGTAGTTGTTGGTAGATTTGTTCCTGATTAGTAGGAAGTTCTGTTTCAGTTTTTTACTGCAGATCTGTTAGGATTTCTATTGTATTTAAACAGCTACTCATTCAACTCAATTATAGATCTCTCTTTATCTTCTATTGTTAGTTTCACTCCTCTGTTAAACACTAACACTAGTCAACATCTGCATCTCGAAATGTTTCTTTAGTCTATTTGGCATAAACAAAATGTCCAGAGTAAAACCTTTAGAGTTAAGGGGTCAAAACACACCTTAAGTATCACTTTTTTTTTTAGTTTCCTACATGAACTATCAGGTGTGAGAGTTTTCTACCTAGACTATCACCAACTAGTTGGCAAAACACTCATTAACTATCATTTGTTCACTTGAGGTAGGAAACTAAAAAAAGTGATACTTGAGGTGTGTTTTTGACCTTTATCGCAAACCTTTACTGTCTAAAGATTCCTACAGAAATATCATTAGTGGTCCTTTCTTTTTTTTAAGTAATTTGGGAATATCATTAACGATCTTGATCTGGAGCTTCAGCCAAATGCACAGATCTTCTGTCAGAATCATTACCAAGCAGCACACTCATCATACAAGATGTTAACAAAGAACACATCCCATCTGATCAGTCAGCGATTAATTCACTGTTCTTCCATTTTATCAAGCTTTTTAATTTATTTTTTTATAACCATACCATTTTATCAAGCTTTCTACCAGCTCATGGTCAAGGAACTTATGGATGGACCCATTGCCTATTAAACAAAGATCAAGTAATTTTCCATATTCAGATTGCAGCAATCGTTATTAATCCAATTTCATTGTGTAGTTTTGGCATGCAAGATACTGGAAAATTTTAGTTTTACAATGGTACAAAGAGAATTTCATAGTTGTGTTCAGCCATTATCATTCGCCTTCTTATACCTTAAATATTGAGCTCCTAAGTTTATCTACTTCTGTTATGTATAGTTTGCTACATTACCTCAACAAAGATTTTGAGAATGATTTGGTATGTAATAGCAGAAGGTTCAGGGCCTGAAGTTTGCATTCTCCGAAATACCGCTTCTGCCTTACCGTACTGACCTCCTTTTCCATATGCCTCCATCAGAGCAGTGTGAGATATCACATTTGCGGTATAGCCCTTCTTATTCATGTGCCCTAAAATCCTCTCAGCTTTACCGAAGTCCCCTTGCTTCCCATAGGCCGTAATAAGCATCAGAAAGTCCATCTCGTTGAAATCCCACCAATGCTGAGTTCGAAGCCATTCAAGAATCTACAACGGAAACAACATAGATGAGTAATTGGCTAAAGTCTGCATAAAGGAAGACAACTGAAGTAAAACCTCAAATGTCAAGTATCTGGTTTTTAAATCTATTTAAGAGGATGAGAAAGAAAAACTTCAATAGAGTACAACGTATGTCCCAGAGATTCAATAGAAGAATTGAGCAACTGATTTTAGGAACTGAATCTTTTTGGTAAAACAATGATTGTACGAATGCTTCTAGTTTAGAGCACCTTATCTGCTCCCTCCTCTCCTTACCAATATTATTATTATCTTATCATTATCTTATTCTTCAATTTTATTACTACTATTGTCTCTTTTACTTTGGTTATATTTACTATTTTGCTGTCAATACTTTTTCTTTCGTTCAGTATTTTCATCATAGCTTTTTACTCTTGTATTTATCAAATCTGTTTAGAAAAACGCTTTCCTCGAGTCGAGGGTCTATCGGAAACACTTTCTCTACCTTGCAAAGGTAGGGGTAAGGTCTGCATAACAACCCACCCTCCCAGACATCACTTGTGGGTATGTCGTTGTTGTAGTAATTATTTTATGAATTCCCAACTTAGAAGAAAAAGGGAAATCCCAGATAACAGCACTATAGAAATCAGAAACTCAATTAAATAGCACCATTTTAAACCTAAGTACCACAATCTACACAATATAAAAGGAAAAAAACTTTCTATGAGAAAAATGGCATGTTAGAGAGAAGAGGACAAACCTCACTAACAAGGTTCCACTTCTTAAGCTGCTTAAATCTAACCAAGCTTCCAAGAACAAGGTCCTTCGGAAGAGCCTTGTTCTTGTCCCTCTGGCTTCTCAACACTGAAACAGCAGCACCAGTTTCTTCAATTTCATTCATCATCTTTCTCCAGTTTTTCTGGTCTGCTTCGTCCTCGGCACTCTTGAAAACCTCTACTTTCCTCCTCTTCTGCAAGAACTTTCTCGGCGCCAGCATGCCTTGACACACCACTTCTGCTCTTTTACATATTCTGACATTTGTATCTAATGAATTCTCACCAATATTTGATTTACTGCATGAGAAATGACGGTTTTGCTAAGCACAAGTCCACAACACAGAATTAAATCAAATCCAGAAATCAAGAATGAAATCCAAAGACAACCCTTCAAATTCAATATTGTCATACATGGAGTTGCAAATGGTAACAAGTCATAGATGTACCAAAACAGCACAAACTGCAAAAATCTTATATTTGTTTCTTCTTTTTTTTTCCTACTCTTTTTGTGGTATTTGTTTGCAGTAAAAATAAAGGTAACAGCATAAAGAATCAGGTATAAGATTAGGGTGTGTTTGGTATATGGAGGAAAACATTTTCCAGATAATATTTTTCAGTTTTCTCATGTTCGGTTAGTCAAATTTTTAGAAACTTTTCCTCTAGGAAAACAAGTTCCTTACAAAATGAGGAAAATGACTTCCCTAGGGAAAATAAGTTACACAAGTGTCATTCCACATTGATTGTATCCTTCCCACCCTCCAACACACCTCATCTTCATCCTCACCCAAGTAGCCCCCATCCCCACCACCGCACACCCCAAACCCCCATCCCACCTCCCATAGTATTTATCTAGATTATATGCAAATGCTTTTAGGATAATACTTTTTGCTTACCTACCAAACACAAGAGAATATTTTCCTTCATACCAAACACACCCTTAATAGAGCCATAACTTGGCATTCACTGAGTCCAAGCATTACTTTTCCAAGGCAGGCAAATGTTGGATAGTGAACTTTATTCAACTCCACACACTGTGAACAGCTAAAATTAAATAAAAATTAAATCGTTTAGCCAATAAATCTTCAAAGATAAGATTTTGGCAATTTTAACATTTCTCAACTAATTTCATACAAATCCAATTATAAACAGCAAACAAATCATGCAGAACCTTAATTAATCAGCAAACAAGACCAAAAACACACCCAATATAACACACACAAAAGTGGAGATATTGAGTCTTATCTACACCTAGAAAGAACCCTTTTCAAATCAAGAAAATTCCCAAATTGGTGACCCTTTTAACATATAAGATTGTATGAGTGTACAATATGAAGAACACCCACAAGAGATAGAGACATATGTGTAAATAAATAACAAGAATTAAAGGTTCTTGTTTTGAGCATACCTCCATAAAGAAGAAGAAGAAGAAGATGGAGCTGAAATGAATGGTTTGAGGAAAATCATCATTGTTTGAGGCATTTTGGGTGCACTAGAGGACTGCAATGTTTATGGAGTTGAAGGGGATATTCAATAATCTTTAGATATATTTCATGTGGATTAAAGTGCAATTTTGGTACTTGGTTTAAAAAAATTATCTACTCTACAGTACTTGTTAAAGAAAAAGCACATAATAATAAAAAAAGAGAAAAGGGTCAAATTTGTCTCTAACTTTCGATTAAGAATCATATTTGTCCTCTGTTAAAGTATGGTGTCAAATATACCCTTCACCTTAGTAAAGTTGTCACATATGTCCTTTGTTGGATGGAAATCACATGTGGATGCCATATGCGATCCACGTGGAGGACAATAAACACATGGCATGTGAGACTGAAACCAAACCTCACCCACTTCTACTCCCTCCGTTTAGCGTCTTCCGCTGCTCCGGTGAGGAGCTCCAGCTCCGATGAACCGGAGCAGCCAACAACAACCAAGATACGGGTCGGGTCATGTCAACAACCACCAAAAGACCGCTTAAACACCCAACAGAAAAGTTAAAAAGTTCAGAGAAAAAGAATGAGGAGTTGCAGATGGTAGAGTTAAAAGTTCAAAGGGTGTTGCTCCTCTATGCAATACCTATGATTTCAATTTTTACTGTGTAAAAAAAATAAAATGAAATTCAACAGCCCTCTTGTAGTTAAACAGTACCAAACGACCCCTTAAGTGAGAATCATATTGTAATAATAATTATTGTAGCGAAAATTGTGAGGCAGTGATGATGATTTTCTTCTTTATTTCTCTAAGCTAATCGATTAGGGCAGGAGAACAATCAGACCCATATCTTGACGGGGTGACCCGAAAACTGGTGTTGCAGCCATGGCAGTGATTTCAGTGTCTCTTGCCCTATCGTAAGTAGATTTGAGCCTCAATGTTTGATTATTCTTAAATGTAGCTGGGAGTAAGGGTGGCCAGTGGGTCGGGCTCGGGACGGTCGGGCTGGGTTTGGCGGGATCGGGTCGGGTCGGGTCAGGCGGGATCGGGATAGGTGGAATTTACTGAAGTCCCGTCCCGATCCCGATCCCGTCGGAATCAGGTCGGGATCGGGGCGGGGCGAGGCGGGATCGGAATCGGGATCCGGGGTGTTTTTATTTTTTGCACTTAATTTAAAAAATAATATATATATATATATATATATATTATAAACTCAATAATTAAACAAGATAGTGTAATAAAAACATCTCAAGACTATTTTTGTGCCTCTTTTAATATTTAATAGACATATATTTTTTTTTTTGTAATACAAATACAATTGTCAAAATTGCAACTTTGTGGTGTTGTTCAAAAGTTGCAAATTACATAGTAAAATTGCAAATAAAAAATTTTCATTTTGAAAAAACCATGTTCTAGTTTCTTGATAATTTCCTATAGTTCTTCGGTTGGAATTGATATTTGTTAATCAAATTGCTCCACGTCGCTTCCACCACATTCAGATAAGATTTCGTTGTAGTTTTCGTCTTCTTCGTTGATCTCCGGTTGACCGCACCTTCTCCGCTCCGCTCGTATCCAATCTTTGAATATTACCACAATCTCTAAGTTGTCTCCGGCTAATGAGTGTTTGTGCTCTCCTATTTGATATATGCCGGCAGAAAAAGCGCTTTCAGATGCAGTTGATGGCGCTTTAATGTTCAAAACATCTCGGGCCATCATTGAAAGTGTCGGAAAGGTCTTCTCATTCCCCCTCCAGTATTTCAGCAAGTCTTCACGTCCTTCTTCATTGAGAACTGCTTGGTACGGTACAGAACCCTGCAAAATAAAAATATCAAACTCGCTAATTTGGTTAGTAACATTACGGCCGCCACACATTCTATTTCTGAGGCTTTCAATACTAGCCGCAAAAACAGCATGTCTTTTGTGAGGTTGTGTTGAGGAAGAAGAAGATGGTATGGAAGCCGGTAGGTTGCTAGCACTTTCTTGTTGGTAAAACCTATATATTTTTTTGCATTCGTCTTCTACGCTAGACACCACTTCTTCTTTAGTTTGTTCAATAGGTGGTGGGTGATTTGGATTTTTGGGAATTGGAGGTGGTAGTACTGCTATACAATCGTAAATAGTTTCAATAAGTGATTTAGTATCGTCTATTTTAATAGTCGGATTTAATATAACACCAATAATATAAATAGTGGGAATAAGAATAAAATATTTTTTAATAGCTGCCTTATAAGATGATTTATCCATATATTTATTAAGCAGTAAAAATATTAGAGCTATATAAAATAACATAGTTGAAATAGTAGGATAATATATACAAAAAAATTCTTTTGTTGCTTGAAAAAGTTTCTCTAAAAATACAATAAGTTCGGAAATTTCCCCTCAATCGCTATCTACAACCATATCAACTGGATTTTGATTACGAGAGTTAAAAAATAAAGTTATAGGTTTTCTATAGTCATAAGCAACAAGTAGTTGCTCGTATAGAGAATTCCACCTAGTAGATACTTCTTCTGAAATTTTTCTATAAGGTAGTCCACAATCGTGACAAGTTTTTTTATATTCTTTTCTTCGTTGTACTCTATTACTTTTAAAAATAAAGTTTATAGCAAATTGTATTTTACTAAGAATGTCTTGAAAAAGTGATAGACCATCCTTTACAATTAAGTTATATATATGGAACGCGTATTTTATATGAAAATGATAAGATGGAGTTAAACTATTTTTTAAAATTGTAATAGCGTAATTGTTAGAAGAAGCGTTGTAATAGTCATAATTTTATCGGTTATTCCATAATAATGACACACTTGATAAATATTATCTGCAATAAAAGTTCCAGTGTGCCTATCATCTATATATCTATACGCTAAGATACGTTTTTGCATAGACCATTTATAATCTATCCAATGATAAGTTACAGTTAAATAATCATGGCCGTTAGTACTACGACCTATATCAGACGTGATAGATACCTTGCCATTAAAATGATATAAAGAATAACGTAAATATTGTTGATATTCATGTGCGAATTTAAATACATCTCTCTTAACAGTTGATCTAGGAAAATCGTTAAAAGCAGGATTATATATATCTCTAATGTAATGAATAAAACCGAGAGATGAAGGAAATGAAAAAGGCAAACCCTCCACCTCAACTAATTTTGATATTGCTTCCCTATCTCTATGTTTATTGTATTTAGGACCTACAATTCCCCCCGTCGTGGGGTTAATTTGACCCTGTACTTGGTCCGGGACAATATGTGAACCTTGTTCCGATGGAACGGACGTTTGCGCATCCGGTTTGAAGCCTAGTATTGGGCATACCTAGCTGGATGAGCACTTACTACGTGTCTAATTAAACTCCCTGTCCCACCGTGACCTTTTCCAGTTTTAAATTTTAAAATATTTTTACAAATTTTACATCTAGCTACTTGATTCTCTACGTACCTATCAAAAAATGTCCATGCATATGATTTTAATGGTCGTTTTGCTGGACCTCGTCTCATACTAGGGGAAATAGGAGGCATTTCAGTTGAAGGTGCACTAGTGGCTGTGTTATCTACATTAGTGGGTGTATCATCTAGATCATCGTCTAAATTAAAGTCTTCTTGAGTTCCAGAAAATAACTCCTCGTCTAAATCTAATGGTATTGTAGGAAAATGTTCAGTATCAACAAAATCATCCTGTGTAGGAATATGATTCTGTCTAGAAATAGGATGACTAGAAGAAGTACCATTGCCCTTGTTGCCCCTACTAGAAGAACTATGACCCCTACCCGTAAGCATACATTTAAATTCTTCCATTATAAATTTATAATTATACTAATAAATAATTAAAGTAACTGAAATTAAGTGCGCTAAATAAAATAAACAGACAATAATAATTTAATGAAGGAACGAATATACCAAACGCCGATGTAACGTCGACGTGTAATCGAGAGGTTGAAAATTGAAACTTTGCTCGATGAAAGATCCTCAAGCTAGTTGCCAACTTCACTCCCAAATGAATAAATAAAATTGAATATTTAGTAGACAATGTAAACTTGTAGAGAGATAGATTAAGAGATTCGAGAGATTGTAGGGAGATTTGTGAGAAAGATGAAGAGAAAATGAGATATTTATAGTTGAAAAATTGGGTTAAAGTGTAAATATAATAACTTATGAGTTAAAAATAAATATTAAGGGGTTAGGGGGGAGGCCAAAAATGGCAATTGCACAACGACCAAAATGTAAAATGGCCATTGGTGCAACGACTATTTTTGCAAAAGGCGGGTTTCGGGCGGGATCGGGGCGGGACCGGGATCGGGTCAGAACTGGCGGGCCTGGGGTGGGATGGGTCGGGACGAGACCATGTCCCGGTTCGAGTCCCGATACCCCGATTTTTTTAAATAGCCGGGACCGGGGCGGTGTCGGGGCGGGACCGGGCCGACCCGACCCACTGGCCAGCCAAAGCTGGGAGATTACCCGACCCGTATTTTGGCGGGGTAACCCGGATAGCAGGTAACCTGCAAACATAGTGTCTTTCCACCATCTACACCGGCAACATTGAATGCTTCAACAGAAGCATTAAAAAAAAGATAATTGATGCCATGTGTTTATTGTCCTCCACGTGGATCGCATGTGGCATCCACATGGAATTTCTGTCCAACAGAGGGCATATGTGATAACTTTACTAACGTGTAGGGTATATTTGACCCCATACTTTAACGAAGGGAAAATATGATCCTTAATCAAAAGTTAGAGGGAAAATTTGACCATTTTCCCTAGAAAAAATGACATAAAGGTCTTGAGAGTAGGTTTAAAATAGTCCCTTAAGTATGCAGTTAACAATTTTGGTTTTAAGTTTGTCAATAGTTAACACTTTTAATCTTCATCGAATATATATTAAACTTTGTCTGTTAGATTTGACGGGAACTATAAAAAAAAAGTTAGAGAAACTCACATTTAGAGGTACAACTTTTATAGTTTTTGCTATTTTAAATCTATTTTGTAGAGTACAGTGCAATTTTTTGAGGGTAAATTCTGCATTTCTTTTGTATATTTTTAGTGTCTAATATAATCTTTCGTATTGCAAATTTTAAGATTTGATGGGACTTGCTTGGTGTTTATTATAAAAGTCTTTTTATCACTGTTTTCATCAAATCTAACGGACAAAATTTGATATATATTTTCGGCGATTAAAAGTATTAATTTTTAACAAACTTAAAAGACCAAAATTGTAAAATGCATACTCAATGGATTATTTTGAACCGATCCTCAAACATACGGAACATTTTTTCAGTTTCTTGCACATGATGCATCAATTTTATAGTAACACTTATGCACAAAAATAAAATTTCATACTAACGGCTTTAAATTATGAATGAAAAAATGAAAAAAAGAAAAAAAGTTTAAATTTACTCTCGTACTTTGTAAAAATATCTAACTTTGTCAATTATTAAAATTTTGGCGTATCAATGTTTTTATCATTATTTTAGTCGAAATTGCTTTTAATCATTCAAAATAAGTCATGGTTGAACCAAACTTTTAATTACAAAAATGAAATTTATAATTTTTCCTATTGAATATTAATTAGTCTCTAATTATTTAGATTAGCACCAAAAATTGTCATATGGCTACATTGCCATAGAAACATAACTTCAAAACAACTCAAAAAATTCTTTCATGGCACAACAAAAATGCACCATAGCTAAAGAAAAGAGGAAAAACATCCTTTTAGGAATAATCATCAGCTTTATTCTTGTGTGTAAAATTTATGATCATGAAGTAGTTCTAGAGTGATTTTGAAGATGAAGAATGAAGGTTAGTGATGTTGTTCTGAAGAAACTGCCATGTATGGATAAGATGTAGAGCTGGCCAATGGGCCCGGCTTGGGTCTGGCGGGACGGGTTTGGTGGGGTCGGGACGGGACGGGCGAAGGGGGCGGGGTCGGGTTTGGCGGGACTTGCTCCAGTCCCGTTCCGATCCCGAACCCGTCGGAATCGGGTCGGGACGGGGTCGGGATCGGGGCGGGTTCCGGCGGGTTTTCCCCTTTTTTTTAATAACATATGTATAAAAAAACTCAATAAACAAGACAAGATAGTGTAATAAAAACATCCCAATATTGTTTTTGTGCATTTTATATTATTTAATAGACATGATTTTTTTGTAATACAAATACAATTGTCTAAATTGCAACTTTGTGGTGTTGTACAAAAGTTGCAAATTACATAATAAAATTGCAATTAAAAAAATTACATTCTCAAAAAAACCTGTTCTAATTGCTTGATAATTTCCTGTGATTCTTCAGTTGGAATTGATATTTGTTTGTCAAATTGATCCATGTCGCTTCCCCCACCTTCGGATAAGATTTCGTTGTAGTTTTCGTCTTCTTCTTCATTGATCTCCGGTTGACCGCACCTTCTCCACTCCGCTCGTATCCAATCTCTGAATAATACTGCAATTTCCAAGCTGTCTCGGCTAATGAGTGTCGTGGTCTCCTATTTGATATCTGCCGGCGAGAAAAAGCGCTTTCGGACGCGATTGATGACGCTTGAATGTTCAAAACATCTCGGGCCATCATTGAAAGTGTCGGAAAGGTCTTCTCATTCCCCCTCCAGTATTTCAGCAAGTCTTCATGTCCATCTTCATTGATAACTTCTTGGTACGGTACAGAACCCTGCAAAACAAAAATATCTAACTCGCTAATTTGGTTAGTAGCGGTACAACCGCACATTCTATTTCTGAGGCTTTCAATACTAGCCGCAGAAACATCATGTCTTTTGTGAGGTTGTGTTGAAGATGAAGAAGATGGTATGGAAGCCGGTAAGTTACTAACATTTTCTTGTTGGTAAAACCTATATATTTTTTTGCATTGGCCTTCTACGCTAGACAACACTTCTTCTTAGTTTGTTCAATAGGTGGTGGGTGATTTAGATTTTTGGGACTTGGAGGTGGTAATACTTCTATACAATCGTAAATAGTTTCAATTAGTGATTTAGTACCGTCTATTTTAATAGTCGGATTTAATACAGCACCAATAATATAAATAGTGGGAATAAGAATAAAATATTTTTTTATTTTGATAAACATTTTTTTAATAGCTGCCATATAAGCTGGTTTTTTCATATATTCACTAAGTAATAAAAATATTAGAGTTATATAAAACAACATAGTTGAAATAGTAAGATAATATATACCGGAAAATTCTTTTGTTGCTTGAAAAAATTTCTCTAAAAATACAATAAGTTCGGAAATTTCCCTCAATCGCTATCTACAACCATATCAACTGGATTTTGATTATGAGAGTTAAAAAATAAAGTTATAGGTTTTCTATAGTCATAAGCAACAAGTAGTTGCTCGTATAGAGAATTCCACCTAGTGGATATTTCTTCTGAATTTTTTTTATAAGGTAGTCCACAATCGTGACAAGTTTTTTTATATTCTTTTCTTCGTTGTACTCTATTACTTTTAAAAATAAAGTTTATAGCAAATTGTATTTTACTAAGAATGTCTTGAAAAAGTGATAGACCATCCTTTACAATTAAGTTATATATATGGAACGCCTATTTTATATGAAAATGATTTGGAAAAGATGGAGTTAAACTATTTTTTAAAATTGTAATAGCGTAATTGTTAGAAGAAGCGTTGTAATAGTCATAATTTTATCGGTTATTCCATAATAATGACACACTTGATAAATATTATCTGCAATAAAAGTTCCAGTGTGCCTATCATCTATATAGATATACGCTAAGATACGTTTTTGCATAGACCATTTATAATCTATCCAATGACAAGGTACAGTTAAATAATCATGGTCGTTAGTACTACGACCTATATCAGACGTGATAGATACCTTGCCATTAAAATGATATAAATAATAACGTAAATATTGTTGATATTCATGTGCGAATTTAAATACATCTCTCTTAATAGTTGATCTAGGAAAATCGTTAAAAGCAGGATTATATATATCTCTAATGTAATGAATAAAATCGAGAGATGAAGGAAATGAAAAAGGCAAACCCTCCACCTCAACTAATTTTGATATTGCTTCCCTATCTCTATGTTTATTATGTTTAGGGCCTACAATTCCCCCCGTCGTGGGGTTAATTTGACCCTGTACTTGGTCCGGGACAATATGTGAACCTTGTTCCGATGGAGCGGACGTTTGCGCACCCGGTTTTGAAGCCCGGTATTGGGCATACCTAGCTGGATGAGCACTTACTACGTGTCTAATTAAACCCCCGTCCCACCGTAACCTTCTCCAATTTTAAATTTTAAAACATTTTTACAAATTTTACATCTAGCTACTTGATTCTCTACGTCCCTATCAAAAAATATCCATGCATCTGATTTTAATGGTCGTTTTGTTGGACCTCGTCTCATACTAGGGGGAATATGAGGCATTTCAGTTGAAGGTGCACTAGTGGGTGTATTGTCATCAACATTAGTGGGTGTATCATCTAGGTCATCGTCTAAATTAAAGTCTTCTTGAGTTCCAGAAAATAACTCCTCGTCTAAATCTAATGGTATTGTAGGAAAATGTTCAGTATCAACAAAATCATCCTGTGTAGGAATAGGATGACTAGAAGAAGTACCCTTGCCCTGATTGCCCCTACTAGAAGAAGCACCCTTACCCTTACCCTTAAACATACCTCTTAATCCTTCCATTTTAATTATGATAATAAATAATTAAAGATAATAAAATTAAGTGCGCTAAATAAAATAAATAGACAATAATAATTTAATGAAGGAACGAATGTACCAAACGCCGACGTAACGTCGACGTGTAATCGAGAGGTTGAAAATTGAAACTTTGCTCGATGGAAGATCCTCAAGCTAGTTGCCAACTTCACTCCCAAATGAATAAATAAAATTGAATATTTAGTAAACAATGTAGACTTGTAGAGAGATATATTGAGAGATTAGAGAGATTGTAGGAATATTTGTGTGAAAGATGAAGAGAAAATGAGTTATTTATAGTTGAAAAATTGGGTTAAAGTGTAAATATAATAACTTATGGGTTAAAAATAAATATTAAGGGGTAGGGGGGGGGGGGGGGGGGGGGCAAAAAATGGCCGTTTCCGAACGACCAAATTCTAAAATGGCCGTTGGTGCAACGGTTATATTTACAAAGGAGGGACTACGGGCGGGATCAGGGCGGGCTCGGGTCTGGCGGGCCTGGGGCGGGCTCGGGACAGGTCGGGACGAGACATTGTCCCGTTCCGGTTCGAGTCCCACTACCAATTTTTTTTTAATACTAATCGAGGTCGGGGCGGTGTCGGGTCGGGCCGTCCCGACCCACTGGCCAACTATAATAAGATGGTGAACGTTGTGATTTATGATGAAGAAATAAATTTTAAATATGAGATTAATGGAGAAGTTATGGGCGTAATGACTGACGAGTGATTGAAAGTGGTGAAACTGAAATAAGCAGGTAAATTGGTTGAGAGACAATGAATTAATTACTATTTGATGGTGAGAAGACCGATGTTGGTGCGTTTAATGTTAGGGATGGCAGGTGGGTACAATTTTGCGAATTTCGCACCGCATCCGTCTCAGTTGGGGTAGATATGGGTATAACTTTGGCGGGTAGTAGGCAGATATGGGTATAACTTTGGCGGGTAGTAGGCAGATATGGGTAGATGATGGATTTGCAGTTATTGTTGGAAATTTGCCTTTGATGGGGAGGTGCGTCCACCCATATTTAATGAATTAAACACTAGGGTTCCGCATGTTGGAGGCTTTGTCTCTACACACGTGCATAATCTACTAAGTGAGTAGATGACCGTAGGGCCAAGAATCGTCAAATTTTGTTGAGAAATGAAAGAGATATTGGTCCACGAAGTAAGGTGTTTGAGGCATGAAAATATGGTGTGGGACAAATCTACCACATCGGAGGGAAAAGGAAGAATTGCTCTCTTTATAAGTCTCTAAATTGGCTAAGGGTTTGGGACCCTAAGGGGTAACCCATGTGTTTAAAGGAGGGAGGACCTAAATGTGCTTGGGTTCAAGGCTAAGCCCACACGCGAGCCGCCCATCCGGTCCAGGCTCGGGCTCGGGGTCGTGGGTTGTGGGCTTCTTCTGGTATTATCTCTTTGGACTCCAAATTGTTTAATATTTACAGTTTGGTCCCTGGAGTTTCTGGAATGTTGAATTTGGGAACAACGGAAGGCAGAAAGTTTCTGCCTACCGTTGGAGTTGATTTTTGGGGGCGTTATTGTGCATTAACCAGGCCATTACTTGGCTGATCAACTCCCTTCATTACTTGGCTTACTGAATTACTCCCTCCTTCAATGGCCATTACTTGGCTATTTACTCCCTCCTTCAATGGCCATTACTTGGCTGTTTACTCCCTCCTTCAATGGTCATTAACAACCATGTCTTGGCAGTTGAGAAGCCTCCCTTATGCTATATATTGATGCCTTTTGGCTCAATTGTGTGATACAATACATACAGAAAGTATACAGAATATGACACACAAAAACGAGACAGAAATATATATACGGAGACAAACAGAAGAGTAAAACACAGTCCAAAACGTGAGCAGTAACGTTGAAACGAAAAACAGAAACTCTTCCTTCCTTTTCCATTTCTTCAGCAAGTCGATTCGCATTTTTTTTTCTTCGTCAGAATCAACCTATTTTCTTTGTAGTGTTGATTAAAGTGTTGTTTCATCTTGGGAGACTATTGCCCGTTAACGTAAAAACATATATACGGGGAAATCTTGTCTTAAAGACAGAGTGCAATCACTCGACTCAGCACACAGTTGTAACAATCCAGATTTAGTGTTTCTTGATTTCAGGTTATCAAGATTCAAGACTCAACAACTTTGCGGCAGTTCTGAATATTGGCAATTCGTTTATCCTTTCGAACACTTGTAATATTTATTTACTTTCCGTACTGCTTTACAATATCCCAACATTTATAACCGCCTCATACCCGCATGCCCCGACCCGCATCCAACCGCCCGCCCCATATCCACCCGCCAACTATAATTTTATTTGTACAACTTTATATATATCTAAAGCCCAAATAATTTGGCCCACAAAATTTTAGCAACCCATAAGCCCAATAATAATGAATTGACAGGTTGACAAAATGACAAATGAATTGATTACAAAATATGGCTGGCGGGTACAGTCGGGTGACGGATATACACTTGGGTGGTGGAACGGGTGTGGATTTAGTAATAGCCTAGGTGGATATGGATGTTGAAAATGTAGCCGCCACAGATGGCGGGTAGGTGACGGGTATAAAATTTTCTGGCGGATACGGATGCGGGGGAGGGGTACCCGCACCCGCCCACGCAATTTCCATCCACAGTTAAAGTGAAAGAAGGAATATACAATTATTGAATTTTTTGTGTCCATTTTGCCATAGGGCAAGTTATCCCTTGCAAATGATAAGGGTAAGTTAAACTTTTCGCAAATCACAAGGATAGATTTAGACCTTTTGCCTATATAAGATTGCTTCTTTTAATGACTAAAGATAATGCCGAGCTAAATTATGATGGCCAGGATATAAATGAGTCCAACTTTTAACTGAAAATAAAATTAAAGCTTTTGATAAAGTACAAACACAAATCTAAACCTTTTCTAAAAAAATTATATGGCATAATTATTAGCTATTTCTAATGTTAATTGTTCCATGAATAATATGGGATATGAGGTGACCATCATGGAATTGAAGACTTCAATTTCGAACTTCGAAATCCATAATATGCTTATGTGATTATTTAATGAGTGGAGAACATAGTTCAAGAGAATTAGAAGCCCAAAAGAAGAAAGAAGACCCATGTCTTAAATTTAAATTAGAAGACCCAAAGTTAGAGAGTATTTTAGTATTTTTGCTTAGATAATGAACCACAATATAAATAGGCTATTATGTCTTTCTTTTGGAGAATAGATTATGTTGGATGATGAGTATAGGGTACTCTTTTGAGAGTTGGGGATTTGTCCTATACCTCCTCTTGAACCTCACTTGAATTACTACAAGTAGGTAATTCATGTATGAGTTCATATCTCTTCTCTCTTTGGATTATATCTCGTATTTGAATGTTAATCTAATTAGTTCGTAGATTCTCCTAATTGTTTCTTTGAGTTAATTGATTACATTTCCATTCTAGATTAACCCTTTCTTTCTTTGTATCCTAGATGTAATATTATTGGTTGCATTTACACATGTCTAGGTAATTAATTACTTAAGTATGTGCTCTCTTAATCTTCCTATCCTTTTATTGCTTTCTTAGTTGTTCTTGGTATTCATGTGGGATTGAATAATCCATCTTCAATTTTTTTAAATTTTTTAGTCCGTTTCACACCAAATTGGAATCAGAGCTTGGAAAAAAAATTGTTCCTATAATTCTTAATACTAAACTTTCTTCTATTCAAAAAAAGAAAAAAAATCGAATCTGAAAATTGAAGTAATTTTCGAGTGCATGTTGTTGGGCTTTATCGAAAATAGTCTAAAGAGAGGTTGAATATGAATTTTGGAAGCAATTGATTTGGATCAAAATTTATTTATTTTTCTCTCTATTTTCACAGCTGAAATTTCAGCATTTTGTAGAGTGCGAAAATTTAACTTTTGGAGCTCTTTTTATGCAAATGTTTGTCATATCTTTTGAATTCAAGTTGTTTTTAATCATGGATAAACTATATTAGGTTCTAATTTTGGGATCTAATGATAATTAGGGGTCAAATTTGGATTTCAAAAGTGAGATATTTTCTTTGTGCGAATTTTTTGAAAAAAAAAAAAATGAAGTTTGAGTTGATTTCTTACTTCAAAAATTATTGAATGATGCTTAGAAATGCTCCATATTGATTGAGTAAACTTAATTTGAGTTGGATGTTAATAGATTTGATAAATTGTGGTGACTTTTGAATGACTCTCTTGTTGATTCTAGATTCTACTCGTCATTCCTAA
Organism: Anisodus tanguticus; assembly: GCA_034509755.1. Lineage (NCBI taxonomy): Eukaryota > Viridiplantae > Streptophyta > Magnoliopsida > Solanales > Solanaceae > Anisodus > Anisodus tanguticus. Next base: position 15,950,570 of record CM067551.1, on the reverse strand, counting down.
GTCTTAACAAATCATTTGCTAGTATTTTAGGATACTTGTTCTTATCCTTTGTATTAGTAATTGAGTGCTTTAAATTCATTTCGTGTCAATTCATTCTTGCTTTTCTCTTTATTTTTTTTTTGTAAATTATTTGATTCAAGTCCGACTAGTTTTATTGTCCTTCTTTGTTATTGACATAAATTTCACTCTGGACTGATACTAAAAAATTGCTCAAAGTAATTTGAGATTGATGGTTCTTGAAGAAATTGTGGACATCCCTTGAGAGGTGAAAGACAAAGAGTGGTGAGCTCATTTGAGAGTGGTCTTCAAAGTCTTCGATCTCGAGTGTAAACACGAGTGTTGAGTGATATACATTTTAAGTGATATACTAAGGGAGTGCTTTGTGAGAACCGACTTATATTAGAGATGGCTTTGACACATGGTATGAGTGGTGGTATGAAAGAAATGTGACTTCGTAAATGAAGCTTCCTTACTTCAATGGGAATGATGGTCCGGAAGCATACTTTGATTGGGTCCAAGAGCTTGAAGAGATATTTCACACCTTCAAAGTCTCTAATCTATAAAGAGTAATTTATTCCACTGACATATTCATAGATCATACTTATCGATGGTGGAATGAGGTGATGAGCAAAAGGTATAGAGATAATCTAGGTGCCGTCACAAAATGAAAATAGTTTCAGAGGCTCATGAAAGAGAAATTTGCTCCTACATATTTCCGAGAAAGATATTTGGAAAATATAACAGAGAATCTACTTAGAATTGAAAGGAAGAGTATGATAAGAGTTTGAAGAAATATGCTACAAGGAATAATGACAAGAAAGAAGACTTGAGAAATAATCAAGATGTGCAACAAGAGTCAAGTGATACTTCTTATGGTGTCAATAAAAAAATTGAAGTTAGAAGCACTACAACATTTTAGGCCTTAGACCACCCCTAAAAAGTGTGGCCTAAACTATCAAAAAGTATGGCCTTTGATAAAAGGCCACAATTTTTGACTTTAGGCAGCGCTTTTGAGGGGTGGCCAAAACAAGCATAACCTTTGATCTAAGATCACGCTTTTCAACTGTCGTTGTAGAAGCCACGCTTCAAAAGCGTGGCCTATAGGGTACAAAAGCTACGCCTGTACCACCTCATATGACAACATTTTCATAAGCTCAAACTATATTTTTCAAGCGTGGCCTTTTCTAGCTTAGGCCACACTTTTTAAGTGTGGCAATTTTGTTTAGGCCATAAAGCTTATTTTCATTACCTTCATAAGAGCTACAAATTTGTGGTTAAAACATTACATTTATTTTTATCTATTCTGTAGTAAAATTTGTTTCAAATATATTAACTCAAGTATGAAGATCTCAAGCACTACATTAACTAATAAATAATAAAAGTTGTTACAAATACATATACTAGCAATGAACTTCGAAAAACAAATACATTTCGTGTACTATTTCAACAAATAAAACAAATTGTTTTTCCTACTAGCAATGAACTTTACAAAATCGAGTATATTCATGTAGTATCATCAATAAGCATAAAATTTGTCCAAAAATCTTCATCAACTTTGAATAGATCAACTGACTTTTAGCCACCATTTCTAATTGCATCAACAAAAGTTTCCTGCAAATTTAACATTAAACTAAAGTTAGAAACTAATATATGCAAGGGCAAACTCAAGTGAGAAAAAAAAAGTACTCATAGGCTACATGTTGAAAAAAAAAAGTATCATTCCAGTGTTACATAGATTACATAGCTAGGAATTAAACTCAAGCACAAAAAGAAATACAAAAATTGCAACTTCTCAACTGACATACAAGTTCGTAAAACAATCTTAAGTATGATGCGCATTCTCATAAATAGAAAATAAAACTGATTCAACTGGACCACTCACTACATTTGAGGCTTTGACATAAGAAACACACTGCAGAATTTAAGAAAAGAAAAGGCACAAGCAACTAATTCACATGCGTGTAAACGAAGAATTAGAAGGCCATAAAGAAATTTTCAAGAACCATAACACAAATCACATAAGAGAAGTACATTCTCCTTTAAGCTAATATTTTAATCCGATAATTGAGTTCTAAGATTATGCTGGCCCAATTATTCTGTAATATGGGAATTAGATGTTGCAATCTAATTAGGTAGATTAGTTGAAAGGCAACAAACAATTGCAAGATGTTTATGATGACAAAGGTAAAGAATAAAATAAACAGAGATAACATAACATCAAGTACCTGAAGCATAACGCCAATGTTATCTTCTTCTTTTTTGAAATTGGAAAAAACAACAGTTAGCATAACGCCAATGTTATCCGGAGAACTAACTAGAGTAACTCATCAATGTGCTTTAAAAATGCAGCTCTTTTCAAAAAATCACCTCAGGACCAGGCAATAGCAAACAGTTTGGACCATGTATCAGCTTGTACCCTGTTAGTTGTCCTGTTCTATTTACCGTGCTTGATTTCTAACCTACAAACTTAGATAGTTCACAATAAAATTGATGCAGCACCGACTGGTCTTAAGATCAAAACCACAACCTGAAAGAGAATAATCCCATGATTATTTTCATTAATGAAAAAGTTTATATACATAATATACAATATGTAATTATGGAAAATAAATCTACATTTTCCTAATACAAGACTACTACCTTAATTATTTATGTACAAGAATTCTAATGATTATGGTAAGTAAATATACAATTTACATGGCCATATACACGGCCAATAGACATGTTACCGTGTATATTCTTTCACATCCCCGCAGTCATAGCGGGCGGTTGTCGTACGCTAAGATTGTCCCTAAAATCTTCAATCAGAACTAAGGGAAGACCCTTAGTAAAGATGTCAGCGATTTGGTACCGTGAAGGGACATGCAAGACACGTACTTTTCCATGAGCTACATTTTCTCGAACAAAGTGAATATCCATCTCAATATGTTTAGTGCGCTGATGTTGGACCGAATTTTCAGAGAGATAGACCATACAAACATTATCGCGGCAGACCAAGGTAGCTTTCTGAATAGGAAAGTGAAGCTCTAATAAGAGATTACGCAGCCAACAGGACTCAGACACCACATTGGCTACCCCTCGATACTCGGCCTCCGTATTGGATCGTGATAAAGTAGCCCGCGTTTAGCCGACCAAGAGACTAAGTTATCACCAAGAAATATACAATAACCAGATGTCGAACATCTGGTATCCAAACATCCACCTCAATCAGCATCTGTATAAGACACGCGAGTAGATACAGAGAATGGATAAGTGCAAACCATAATCAAGAGTACCATGAATGTAACGCACAATGCGTTTGAGAGCGTGCATGTGTTTGTCCCTTGGATCATGCATAAATAAACACACATGCTGCACTGTATAAGTAATATCGGGACTCGTGAATGTAAAATACTAAAGAGTCCCTGCAAGACTGCGATAGTGGGAGGGATCCTCGTAAGGTGTGCTAGAATTAGCACTCAACTTCGGTTTGGTGTCAATCGGAGTAGGAGATGACTTACAAGATGACATGCCAGCTTGCTCAATAATCTCAGCTGCATACTTCCTCTGGGATAGAAATAGACCACTTGCATGACGAGTTACAGCTCTACCAAAAAAATAACTCAAAGACCCCAAGTCTTTCATAGCAAATTCAGAACTAAGAAGAGACATGATAGACTTGCGCAATTTATCCAAAGAGGCAGTCAATATAATATCATCCACATATAATAGAATGTATTCCAAAGAAGTACCACGATGATAGATGAACAGAGAATGATCAAACATGCTGTGAGAAAATCCAATAGTAGACACATAATTTGCAAACCTTTTGTACCAAGCCCGAGGGGCTTGTTTTAGCCCATACAATGACTTCTTTAGCAAACAGACACGGTGAGGATGATGGGGTCCTGAAACTCAAGGGTTGATGCATGTATACTGTTTCCTTGAGATCATCGTGTAAGAAATTATTTTTCACATCCTGCTGATGAATGGGCCATGATTTTGAGAGAGCAAGACCGAGAATAGTGCGAATGGTTGCCGGTTTGACCACATGACTAAATGTCTCTCCACAATCTACGCCAACCTGTTGAGTTTTGCCATCACGTACAAGATAGGCCTTATGCCTCTCAAAACAACTATAAGATTTTCCCTTATGAGTAAAAATCCACATAGAATGAATAACATTGACACCAGGCGGATGGGGCACCAACTCCCATGTCTTATTTTCAATAAGAGCATTATATTCATCATCCATGGCCATTTTCCAATTCAGGTCGTGAAGGGCAGAAACCGGGTTGCGTGGTAGGGGTGATTTAGTGACATTAGTATTGAGATTAAAATATCTTTTTGGTTTAAAAATACGACGTTGGCTACGAGTAACAGGCCCTTAACTCGGAATAAAAGTGGGCCGGACCTGGGTCGGTGTAGGGATGTCATGGGATTGACCAACAGGCAGTGGGCCTACTGGCCGATGGATTGGATTGATGGAGGACGTAGAAACTGGGCCAGGAGGTAGTGGGCCTGCTGGCCGAGATGCTGTACCGGGATGGAGAATTATTGGGCATTGCCTGTTGGCTGAGAAACCGGACTTAGACCGAGACCAAATGGGCCAGCAGGCAGTGGGCCTGCTGGCCGAGAAACTGGATCCAAACATGGGACATTTGGACCAGCAGACAGTGGGCCTGCTGGTAGAATTGGGTCACGAGAATGCTGGGCCAAATAATAGATGATATACTGTAACATCTCGTACTTTCAGGCGATTATTTGAACAGCTAGACGTATGCAAGTAGACCCGAGCCTTGGGGAATTTATGTCATATTCACATACGCAAATGAATGGCTTAGTATATAAAAAATGTGGTCCTGAAATAATTTAAGATTTTAACAATTGTGATGACAGGGATTAATAATAATAGTTTGTATGCCTCAAAAGAGGTTACGGACTGGCATCATATTTCATGATCATGATAAGAAGTATATGAGGTGTGTAAAAAATGATCTATTATTTAAGTGAATTTGGAGCAATAATTAGTTATGTGGTTAATTAATTAATTGTGGTATTAATTAGAATTAAAGTGGAAAAGTGTAAGAATTGTCTTGTCCACGCGGGACCATGACAATTAAAAGGAAAGCGTGACTAATATACATATATAGGTGGTGACATTATTAAATTGAAGTGGCAAGGGATAACGCTAATTGTCTAAAATGCGTAATGATGTTGCAAGAATTTATGGTCGAAGTGCTAAGTCTAGACTTCTTCCCCATGGCTTGTATACCCCTCTGCCCAACCCTCAAAGACATTGGCTTGACATTTCTATGAATTTTGTGTTGGGCTTGCCAAGGACTAAAAAGGAGAAAGATAAATTTTTTGTTATTGTTGACCGACTTTCAAAGATGGCTAATTTTATTGCATGTCATAAGTGTGATGAAACATCTCATGTTGCATCCTTATTTGTTTGGAATGTGGTCGAGTTGCATGGTATTCCCAAAATCATAGTGAGTGATAGGGACCCTAAGTTCCTTAGCCACTTTTGGAAGGAATTGTGGGGAGGACTTGGAACTAGATTGTAGTTTTCTACTTATTGTCACCCATAAATCGATGGCCAAACCGAGGTTTTGAGTTGGACTTTAGGTTTTATGCTTAAGTCCATAGTTAAGGGAAAATTAGCATCTCGGAAAGATCAATTGACTTTAGTTGAATTTGCATATGATTGAGTCATTCATAGTACTATTGGCATGTTTAAGTCCATAGTTGGTTGTTATTACTACAAAAATCCAAAAATCAAAACCCTAAAAGTTTTTGTGTTATTTTATTGTTTTGACACTAGATTCTTGTTCTCTAGTATTTTTAGAGTCACAATCTCATGTTTCAAGTCATTTAGAGTCATCCACCATTATTGGTGTTTGAAAATTTGAAACTTGGAAAGTGAGTTTGGTGAAGGAAGACTCTATCGGCTTGAAAAATTAGTGGGTTGTTTTCTCTTAATCAAAGGGAGCTTGCATATAAAATTTGGTGGCGTTTGAAGTTGATTTGAACCTCCATTGAAATTTGAGTGTTCTTGAGTCATCTTCATATCTTCATGTGGAAGAAGATGAAAAAAAGGCTTTTGATTCATATTTTCAAGTCAACTTTGTAAAAAGGTATTTCTAGGGCCAAAAAAGGAAGGTTCCTAGATTTAGTGGGGCCCCATTTCTGCGAATTTTGATTTATTATTAAAAATAATTGAAATTCTACGTCAGCAGGGACCCAGTCAACTCAACGCCACATCGGCAGGATGCCACACAATCAACACCCAGTGTCTGCCATATAGGCCACATGCGCGGGGCAAAACCCACTCGCAGCCTGATGCCGCTTGTTGGTCAACCTCAGAGAGCTTGACATTTTGCTTTTTCAAAAAATTGGGGCGTCTTATCTGTGCTATAGCGCCAGAAAGGCCCCAAACTACCCCACTTTATTTTCTAAGCCATTTTTCATTCAAATTTCTTCCTGTTTGATTTATTCTCCTAATGTTTTCTCTTTTCATCCTTCTAATTAATTATGTAGTAATTACTCCTACTTATTTGTTAATTAATTCTTGATTTCCACTTCTTTTCGTTCTTTTTTTTTTATTTTCAAATTTCATCGATACTTTCTTGATTCAAGTGTGTTCATTTTGAGTCGTCCTTCTTCTTTGAGTCAACAAGAATCTACTCTTGACCTCAAGTAGTAAACGAGACCTTGTGACTTCAACACGATAACTGAACACACAATCATTAGCCGAGACAATTTGTGAGAAAATCAAAAGGTGCACAACACTTGAGCATTTTGTGAGTTACTTTAACTAACCTAACATGTTTGCTTACTTGTTTGAGTGTCTTTAATAGGTACCAATGGCTAATCAAAGTGACGAAACACAAGTTTCCATCGGGGAACCAACTTTGAACGACATGATGAGTGTGTTGGCATCCATTAGTCGTCAAATGAAGAGTATGGATGCGAGGATGGTGAGTGTGGAAGCACAGACAAGAGAGTTGTCTCTAACACCAAATAAGGCTTTCCATGGTACGACAAACGGGGTGCGTCGAGACTCTTCACCCACTTTGTCGCCTAATATCTTTAATCAAAATACCACCCTACACCACCAAATACCACACCACCAACACCCATACGTGATGTCAATCCCATCATGCCACCACCACTAAATGAACCTCATCCACCACCACCAAATGAACCTTACCCACGTCAATCATATTCATCAACCAATCCGATATGTTCAACCCTTGGATGATGAGTTATAAGAAGAGTTCAGAGGTTGGGGTGATCATTATGACAATCGTATGAGGGAACAACATGTGCAATATCAAGGTCCTCAACGAGGTAGAGGTGGACGGAATGGTCCTATGCCACAAATAGGTAGGCAAAAAGGTTATCAAGGAAGAGATGGACACCGAGGCCGTATTTTCTATGGTGGTCACTATGGAGATGACTCATATGGGGATCAAGGGCAACATGGGAATATTGGGGGACGAGACATGAGTCTTAACTCCATCAAGGTAAATCTTCCAACCTTCAAAGGGGGTAGTGATCCTGATGTATTTCTTGATTGAGTTATGCAATGCGATATAATCTTCTTGATCAATGAAATTTTCGAGGTGAGAAAGACGTCTTATGTTATAGCTCAATTTGAGGGGTTTGCCTCAACATGGTGGGAAACTCAAGTTAAAGCACGAAGGATGCATGTATTAGCTTCAATTCCCACGTGGGATGAACTAAAGGCTATATTGAGATGCAACTATGTCACTGAAATATACAATCAAGATCAACTCAAGAAGATCTACACTTTAAAACAAGATAACAAGAGTGTAGAGGAATATTATGATAAGTTCCATCTTTTGAAAATGTGAATCGACTTTGAGGAGGATCCCTTGAATGCCATGACTTAGTTTCGAACTGGGTTGAATAATGAAATTACTTCTCGAATGAGACTCCACAACTATCATGATATTGATAAAACTCTTGAAGCGACTATTGAGATAAATGAGGGACTTAAGGAAGATAAAATCGACAAGTCGAGAGGTTACAAGGGTTCATAAAACAACACCAAAGAAGGGGGAATTTCTTCCTCTAATTGGCAAAAGAACAAAGGGTATATGCAATATTCCAAGAAGCCCTTGATCAACAACCACCAAGTTGAGAAGCAACCTCCAAAATTTGCTCCGAAAGAAGGAGGCAATAATGTTAAACCTCTCCAATGCTTTAAATATCAAGGTTATGATCATAGGATGAGTGAATGTCCTAATCATAGAGCTTTTATTATGAAAGAATCTTATAGTGATGATGATGAGAGGGAGTGTGAGGAGGAGGTTGAAGGAGATATATGAGAATGATGAACTTATGGAAGATGAGCAAAATGATGTCACCGTTCCAAATGGTTTGACAAGGAGAGTGTTAACATGTATGGCCATGCCTCAAGAAGCGGAGATTACCATTCCAAACTATGTGGTGAGGCAAACTATGATAAGCAAGGCCATGGATGATCCTAGCTAAAAGGAGAATCTTTTCCATTCTAAATGTGTCATCCATCAAAATGTGTGTGCCATGATCATTGATAGTGGGAGTTGTGCAAATGTGTCAAGCACGACATTGGTTGACTTCTTGAAAATTCCTATAACAAACCATGGACATCCTTATAAACTTCAATGGCTAAATGAATATGGTAATATGATAGGTCCACCAAGCATCATGGGAGGACCATCTGGTATACACTTGAGCATAATGGCCTCAAACATGTTCTATGTCCTATGACACCCGTGCAAGTGAATGAAGTTTACCAAAAGATAAGAGAGTTGAAAGAGAAGCACAAGGGTGGGGGAGGAAACAAAAAAGTGAGTGTTGGGGAAAGTAGTCTTCAAAATGAGAGTGCTAAAAGGAAGGAGTCACGAGGAAAGGCTAAGGTGTCCCTCTTGGCAAGTTTAGGGGAGATTAGGGAAGAGATGGAGGAGCGACAACCGATAGTCCTTATCATGCATGGGGACTACTCTTTGCACACTAATGAACTAACTTTTTCTTTGCCTAGTTTTATTTCTTCTCTTTTGCAGGACTATGATGATGTATTCTCCACAGAACTCCCAAAGAGATTACCTCCCTTAAGGGGAATTGATCACCAAATTGACTTTGTCTCGAGATCTCAATTACCAAACAAACCGGATTATAGAGCCAACCCGGAGGACACCAAATAGATTCAAAAGTAAGTGGATGAACTTCTTGAGAAGGGAGTGGTATGAGAGAGCATGAGTCTGTGTGTCATGCCGGTGATATTGGTTCCAAAAAAGATGGAACATGGCACATGTGTATTGATTATTGTGCCATCAACAAGATCATGGTAAAGTAATGTCACCCTATACCTAGACTTGATGACATATTAGATGAATTAAATAGTTCATGTGTCTTTTCAAAGATTGATCTAAGGAGCGGGTGCCATCAAATCTTAATGAAACCCGGAGATGAATGGATAACCACATTCAAGACCAAATTTGGTCTCTATGAATGGTTGGTGATGACATTTGGTCTCACTAATGCTACTAGTACTTTCATGCGCTTAATGAATCATGTGATGAAGCCTTTCATTGGTGGTTTTTTACTTTGATGATATTTTGATGTATAGTAAAATCATGGATGAGCATGTTGATCATTTCAGATGTGTGTTTGAAGTTCTTAGGCAAGAACAACTTTATGCTAATGTGGCTAAATGCACTTTTTGTGTTGATGAAGTTGTTTTCTTGGGTTTATTGTGAGTTCAATGTGGGTTGAGGTTGATGAATCTAAAATAGACGCTATTAAAATTGGCCAACTCCTAAATCTATTGGTGATGTGAGGAGTTTTCATGGATTGACTAGTTTCTATAGGCGGTTTGTTAAAGGATTTAGCACCATAGTCGCTCCTTTGACCGAGGTAATCCGAAAGGATAAGCCATTTTCTTGGGGTGAGGAGCAAGAAAAGTCCTTTGAAACTTTGAAATAAATGCTTAGCTCCACACCGTTATTACAATTGCCCAATTTTGATAAAATCTTTGAGATTGAATGTGATGCTAGTAAAATAGGTATTGGTGTTGTTTGATGCAAGACCAAAAACTCATTGCCTATTTTAGTGAAAAGCTTAAAGGTGCGACGTTGAATTACCCTACCTATGATCTTGAATTGTATGCTTTAATTAGAGCTTTGAGTAATTAGCAACATTACTTGTGACCTAAAGAGTTTGTCATTCGTATCGATCATGAGTCCTTGAAGCATCTCAAGGCCCAAGGAAAGTTTAATAAAAGGCATGCTAAATGGGTTGAATTTCTTGAAACTTACCCTTATGTAATTAAATATAAAAAGGAGAAGGATAATGTTGTGGCGGATGTCTTATCCCGCAAACATGTTTTATTAATTGTGGGTTTTGAATGCTTGAAGACATTGTCTCCCGAGGACCCCGTCTTTGCCAAAATCTATCTAGATTGCGAAGAACGGGAAAGAAAATGTGGGCTTAAGGATAAATCTTCTACTCTTTTGCCAAATTTGATGGTTACTTATTCAAAAACAAATGATTGTGTGTCCATGAGCTCTTGGAGAGAACTTTTTGTGAGAGAGGCACATGATGGGGGTTTGATGAGTCATTTTGGTATTGATAAAACCATGAGAATTGTTGAGGAACAATTTTATTGGTCTAAAATGCGTAATGATGTTGCAAGAATTTATGGTCGAAGTGCTAAGTCTAGACTTCTTCCCCATGGATTGTATACCTCTCTTCCCACCCCTCAAATACCTTGGCTTGACATTTCTATGAATTTTGTGTTGGGCTTGCCAAGGACTAAAAATGAGAAAGATAGAATTTTTGTTATTGTTGAGCGACATTCAAAGATGACTCATTTTATTGCATATCATAATTGTGATGAAGCATCTCATTTTGCATCCTTATTTGTTTGGAATGTGGTCGAGTTGCATGGTATTCCCAAAATCATAGTGAGTGATAGGGACCATACGTTCCTTAGTCACTTTTGGAAGAATTGTGGGGATGACTTGGAACTAGATTGTTGTTTTCTACTTCTTGTCACCCATAAATCGATGGCCAAACCGAGGTTGTGAATAGGACTTTAGGTTCTATACTTGAGGCCATGGTTAAGGGAAAATGAACATCTCGGGAATATCAATTGACTTTAGTTGAATTTGCATATGATCGAGTCATTCATAGTACTATTGGCATGTCACAATTTGAGGTTGTTTATGATTTTAACCCACTAACCCCTTTGTCTCAAGATATTTTTTTTGAGTTTAGATGGTAACAAAAAGGGTCGAGTCCATGAAAAAGTTGCATGAGAAGGTGAGGCTTCGCCTTGAGAAGAAGAATCAAAAGACTACCAAAAGAGCAACCAAAGGTTGCAAGAGCGTGGTACTCGAACCAGGTGATTGGGTTTGGGTACATCTTCACAAGGAAAGGTTTCCCAACAAGAGGAAGACCAAATTGATTCCTAGGGGAGACGGTCCATTTGAGGTACTTGATCACCTCAATGACAATGCATACATAATTGACCTACCTCCGGAATACTAAGTTCATAACACCTTCAACGTGTGTGATCTCTCTCCTATGGATGTGGTTGATGGTGACCCCTTAAATTTGAGGATAAATTCTTTTCAAGAAGCGGAGATTGATGCAAGCAAAAGTGCATCAAGACTTTTCACACGGAGCCAAGCTTGTGAGCTTCAACTGCTTCAAGGTTTGTTCATGAAAAGAGATGCACTTGAGTGCATTATGAAGTCGTCCCTGGGATGCCACGTGTTCATGATAGCTTGGGAGGATGGAAGAAAGGATGAGTCACAAGATGACCATGAGAGTAAAGGGGATGATCATGCATGCAAAGTGGCTATCTCTTGAATTTCAAGATTTCGCCCCAAGGAAGACAACCAAACAAGACTCTTACTTCATTAAGGGTATATTTGTAATAGGTAGTTGTCTTTCTTTATATCCTAGTATAAATAGTAGTATTTCTTATTTCCCTAGGTAGACTACTTTGATAATTGATTACAAATATTTTCTTGAGTGTTAGAGAGTTTGTTAAGCTTTTAATTGTGTGTTGGTTGTGAGAGTTGGTTGCTTGGGTACTTGATTACCCTTGAGGTCACTCTTAGAGATTGGTGTTTGACTTAGTATTAATCTGGAGGTTTTGACTAATCTAGAGTCTTAATTGTCAAATTATGTTGGTCTTATGTCAATTTAGTTATTTTCTTTTTGTTGCTTGTTAGTTTCTTTGTTATTCCTTTGTTTCCATATCCTTTGTTATATCATAGATGAATAAAACAGGGAGACTTCACTTTTTCCGACGTAAATCCTTGCTAATTGATGTTTTTTCCGGTGATGATATATAATGGATTGGTGACGAAAATCCTTACTAATTGATGATTTCTTGTGAATGGTTTTTGGGTCAATAACTGGTGGTGTTGGTTTTTATGGATCGGAGGTCCTTCAATGGTACTAGTAGTGACAATAGCAAAGGGGGGCTGGACACTAGTTGTGCGAGTAGAATGACCCAACTGGACCTAGTCAGCCCGAACCGTTTTGCGATTCTAGAGGACCCTGAACAAGAAGAGGCAAAGATGCCAGATCTGGGCACTGCTGAACCGGAAGAGATTGCTCAGGATGACTAGGGTGTGGTCGCCGATGGAACTAATGAAGCTTTTTGCTGAAGAAAATGGCTGGCAGCCATGGAGGAGGTTGACTCGTGGAAGATGGATGAGAGAGAATAATGTTTTTACTTTTTTTTATTTGAACTGATTTTTTTATTAGTTAAATAAGTTTTATATTAGTTTTCTTTTTCTTAATTCAAAATTTATTAATTATTTCGGGCCCACATGCCACATGTCATTGTTCCATTCATCCTTCTGCCACATCATCCGCGTGTGAGTTACACGCTCTTTATTTTTTGGATGTGTTATTATTTTGTGTTTAAATGACACATTAAAAGTGATTTTGAAGGGTTCAAATGGTAGGGTATCAATTAAAGGGTTTACGTGGAATACACGAACAAGTTAAAGGGTTTGTCGATGACTTCAAGAAACTTGCATAATATACTTGCATGTAGATCCGCATGCAAAAAATTGTTGAGGTTTAATTATATATGTAAGCACTTTGTCTATGTAGACTGACTGTGACTGCCCCAACAATCTATCAGGTCTATCCCTATAGATCCTAATTCCCAGAATGTAGCAGGCTTCACCTAAATCCTTCACCATGAAGGTACTGGACAACCACTCCTTGACTGACTGCAGCAGAGTCTTATTGTCTCCCATTATCAATATGTCATCTACATATATGATAATGAAGGCAATACTCCCATCCTTGTGTTTACTATAAACACATGGATCCTCTTTGCTTCTGATGAAATCAAATGACTTAATAGCATTGTCAAAGAAAATGTTCCAACTCCTCGAGGCTTGCTTAAGCTCATAAATGGACTTTTGTTGCTTGCATACAACATTTGGTTTGGACTCAAGAGAAAAACCCTCAGGTTGTTTCATATACACTTCCTCAACTAGATTACTATTGAGGAAAGCAGTTTTGACGTCCATCTGCCAAATGTCATAGTCATAATATGCAGTTATTGCAAGCAAAATCCGAATGGACTTAATTTTCGCAACAGGTGAAAAAGTTTCATCATAATCGACCCCAGGCCGTTGATTATAATCTTTAGCCACTAATCTTACCTTATAAGTCTGTACCTTGCCATATGCATCAATCTTCTTCTTGAAGACCCATTTGCATCCTATGGGTCTAACTCCTGTTGGCAAATCAACCAAACTCCAAACTTGATTTATGTACATCGAGTCCATCTCAGATTTCATAGCTTCTTGCCATCTCTGCGAATCAAAGTCTAGCATAGCTTCGTTGTAGGTTGTAGGTTCATCGTCATCAGGAATATCTATCTCATTGTGTGTTTCAACTAGGAGATTAAGTCTTTCAGGCGGATGATGAGTCCTAGTGGTCCTACAGAGTTGATTATTCCGCGTTTCAGTGTTTGTTGCATTATGATTGTGAGAAGGTCTTTGTGTGCTGGACAATCCATCACCTTAATAGCTTTCAGGAATGTTATTCTCATGTATTTCCTGAATGGAACGATGTACAACCATTGTATCACCTTCCATTGGTTGTGTATGAGAGCCTTACATTTATGCACTATCTCTCACAGCACTCCCACTGGCTGAAGGGCGTACTCTAAGTACCCAATCTTCACCAGATACTCCTACTGAATCTTTGTTTAGGTCATTCGACAAGGGTTAAATTTCTGTGTTATCTTGTGGTTCTTGAATTTCTTCAAGTTCTATCTCTGTGCAACTATGTTCCTTGTAGACATATTCTTCTTCAAGGAAAGTTGCATTCCTGGAAACATTGACCTTACGTTCTCCAGGAAGATAGAAGTAGTTTCCCTTAGTTTCCTTTGGATACCCCACGAAGTAATATTTCTCACTTTTGGATTCCAACTTGTCAGTGAGCATCTTCTTAACAAATGCAGGGCACCCCCAAGATCTCATATGTTAAAGAGTTGGCTTCTTTCCACACTATATCTCATAGGGTGTCTTTTCTACTGACTTGGAAGGAATCCTGTTCAGAACATATATTGAGGTTTGTATAGCATGTCTCCAAAGGTATGTCGGTAGAGCTGAGGAGCTCATCATGGATCGAACAATATCTAATAAGGTTCGGTTTCTCCTTTCGGCAACACCATTCTTATGTGGTATTCCAGGAGGTATCCACTCTGATTGGACTCCATGTAGCTTTAAGTAATCTAGAAAATCCTTGCTCAAGTATTCACCTCTTCGATCCGATCGAAGGGTTTTGATACTTGTTGCAAGTTGCTTCTCTACTTCCGACTTGTACTCTTTGAACTTCTCAAATGTCTCAGATTTGTGTCTCATAAGATACACATATCCATACCTTGTGAAGTCATCAGTAAAAGTGATGAAGTATGGAAAACCTCATTTATCTTGAGTCGAAAATGGCCCACATACATTAGTATGGACCAACTCAAGCACCTACTTGGCTCGCACACCTTTCCCAGAAAGTGGCTTATTGGTCATCTTTCCTCTCAAGCAAGATTCACAGTTACCATAAGACTCCAAGTCAAATGGTTCGAGGTAGTCTAACTTCCTTAACCTTGCTATCCTTGATTCGTTGATATAACCAAGTCTGCAATGCCATAGGTAGGTAGAGTTTCTATTACTTATCTTAGCTCGTTTATTTTGTACATTGAATATTTCTCGACTATCCATCCACAAGAGGAGCAGTTCCATATATAACATTATCAAAAGACAATATTTAACTGCCATTATAAATATATGAGGAAAAACCCTCCATGTCCAAAACAGGGATAGAAATGATATTCCTCGTTAACGAGGGTACATAGTAGCAATCATTTAACACTAGACAATAGCCAGAAGGCAAATTTAATCTATAAGTTCCTACGCGCTCAGCATCCACTCATGCTCCATTTCCAACGCGTAGGTCTACCTCTCTTGTTCCAACCCTCCTGCTATTAGTTAGCCCTTGCACATTTGTATAAATGTATGAGCCACAAGCGGTATCCAATACCCAGGAATGAGAGTTATTTATAGACATATTTATTTCAATGACGTACATACCTTGTCCACCAGAGGTAGGAGAACCTGGTGCCTTTCCTCCTCCTGGTGTCGTGCAGTCCTTCTTCCAATGCCCCTTCTTGTTGCAATTGAGGCATTCATCCTTAGTCGGATTTACCTTCTTCTTCTTCACACCTCCCTTAGGATTTATAGCTGAGGGCGTAGCGACTGCTTTGCCCTTCTTCTTCTGCCATTCCTTACCTTTCGTCTTGGGTCGGCTAGTAGAACTCACCATGAGCACAACTTTGCCTTTGGAAGTGGAAGACTCAAAGGTCTTGAGAATGTTGTGTAGCTCCGGTAGACTCGCCTTCGTTCCATTCATATTGTAATTCACTATGTAATTTTCAAATGAATGAGGGAGAGAGTTTAGGATGAGGGTGGTAGCGACATTCTTTTCCAGCTTCGTTCCAATTGAAACAAGCATCTCTATCAGCCCTATCATCTTCAACACATGCTGTGAGACTTGGCCCCCTTCATTGAGCTTACACTTGAAAAGTTCTATCAGTAACTCATATTCCATAGTCTGGGATTGTGAGTCATAGAGACTTTTCAAGTGTTTGAGCATCTCATTGGGACCCATGTTCTCATGTTGTCTCTGAAGTTCCATAGACATGGAAGACAACATCACGCACTGTGCTGAAATGGCATCATCTAGGTGTTTTTGGTAAGCATCCTTATCAAAAGAGGCATATTCAGCAGAGTCTGTCGCAGGGACTGTTGGAAACACCGTGTCCAACACGTATTCTATTTTCTCTTGTCTCAGCACTATTTGCAAATTTCTTAGCCAGTCAAGGTAGTTATGTCTAGTAATTTTGTTCATTTCAATCAACATTTTCAATGATAAGCTCGACATCTTTGATAATCTGAAGAATTAGATAGACTGGAAATCAAACTCAAAAATCATTTTCTATTACACACATTCGTTTAGGCTAATCAACATGACCTTTTATTTAATTAGCTCCCACTATTTTAACATACTTCTATGACCCCATGGCAGAATACATACCTATATTAATTGAGGTCATAATGGGTCAAGATCCAAGCCTATGCTATCTCCGCGTTTGCTTTGGCTGATAACTTCAATAACACATCTTAGTAGGTTCTAAACCAATTGCAAAACTTATTTGCAACTCTTGGTTGATCAAATATTACATTTAATCTTGCGTCCTTAGATTAGTCCGACACTTTGGCGCCAAGATTTGTCTAAGCAAGTCAACCCCATTACACGACTGCGTTTATGTATCTAAGCAAATTTGGCCTTTGTGAGCAAACACTTTGGTGTAAATACTCACAAAAGTTTATCATTTACCATTACATTAAAACACATCTATGAAATAGTCTGGTTCCTCGTAGACTTAGAGCAAATGCTTTGGCATAAATACTCGTATCTCCGAAAAGAATTTTGCACTCTAACAATTATAATGGACAACGCGTTTTAATTTAGACTTGTATTTAAAATTTTGGGGAACATTTTAATTCAGGGTTTTAACCAAGATCAACTCTTTTACGTCATATCCAATATGACATATTAATATCATGCAAAACTAATGATACATATAGTTGGGAACCGTCAACCCAATATGCATGATATAAGATGGTTTAATCAAATACTAGGCGCCGCCTGCCCAGACAGTTATAGCGGACGCTATTCTAGTAATTTAAATGACAAACGATTTGGCATTTAGCACATAAATAGTATACTTATCAAGTAATATACTGTATTATAATAATCTTGGGTTAAACATTCTGAACTCTGATTTTTTTTGTTTCTAGACAGGTGGGGCCGCGGCGCTAATCATTAGGGTCGCGGTGCCACTGAGGCAGAAGCCTTTCAGCTTCTGTAAATGCATTAGTGTCGCGACGCTCCACCATGGAGCCGCGACACTGCAAGGGCAGAAACATTTCGGCTTCTGCAAATACGTTAGCACCACGACGCTCCACCATGGAGTCGCGGTGCCACCTTGAAAACCCTAGCAAGAGCCGCGACTCCCTACCATAGGGTCGCGACGCCGATGTCCTGACAAACGTTTCTGTGTTGATTTTTAAAATCGTTCGAGCCCTAAATCCAATTTAGAGATGAAATCACAGATCCTTTATCATCACCCACCATTACCAATAACACCCATATCGACCATCATCCGTTCTTACTCGTTCTTTACCGTGCACCGTGCAATGAGCCGGACAACACACTTTTGGCTTAGTTTGAGTTAGAGCGGAATGACTTTCTCGAGTTAGCGTATGAGATAATTTAGGGTGATATCAAAAGGTTAACATTCGGTCAAGACATGTAGGATTTCAAGAAGCCTTGTTTTAATCCAATTTTATGTTTAACCCATATTATTATGTTATTCAATTGTTATATAACCATTGAACCAACCTGGGCTCTGATACTAATGTAGGTTTTTGTTGGGTTCAAAACACATAAGTAAGGCACAACGGAAGTTTAAAATTTTGTTCTTACTTACCCCAACAATTACTTCTGGTATGGTTATATGACAATCGAAAACCTGTAACATAAAACATGAACACTTACAGGTTGTATTATCTGGAATTTTTATCAACTGTGGGTTCGCACGCGAAAGCCCTTTCGATTGCAAGCTCCAAGCTTCAATGTATTTCTCCTTTGGAAAGCTAGGAAATCCGGCATAGGTTCAAGAGAGTGTTTTGATTCTAAGTCTCTAAGACTTAGAATAATAATATAAATTAAGTGTATTGAATAATGAGTGAATGTCTGTATTTATAGGTGAAAAATTAGGTCAAACCGGATTAGGGTTTGACCTTGGGCCTGGCCTAAAAATTGAGGCAGATTAGGTCATAAGCGTCGCGACCCTATGGTGTGGGCGCCGCGACGCTTGACGTGGCCATACACTGTCTCGATTTATTTTCCGCACATTCTTAATTAAATCCAAAATCCAATTTTGACTTAATTAAAACAATCATTATTCATTTAAATATCTCGATTCTAAATCGAATATTTAATAATCTCTCAATACATCCTTAGATCGAAAAGACAATCGACATAGTGTGACCCTACATGCCTTCACATATCGACATTAATCAAATTAAGGTCTACGCGGAACTCCTAGACGGCGCCGCAAGACGAACTCAATATGTGAAGTACGTTTACACGAATCCAGTAAACTTAACCTCTACGTGGTAAGATAAAATCCCTTCATTCACGACACACCCGATTAAGCTTAGGATTTGTCAAGTGTCTATCCAAATGGCTTAATAATTGTATCTCATCTATATTAGTTGACACCTAGACCATATTCTAAATATGTCTATTGCGTTGGCCAACGACTTAGTCAACATAATATCACTGAGAATCTGAGTGTTCTCTCGAATACACATTCGAGGAATGAATCCTAATCTTGGATCAACTACCACTTTTAATCCACATCGTAATGTACCCAATACAAGCCGTATCTCAACCTATAAGGCATTTGAGCTTAGGATAGTATCAAAGTATATTACTTTGTAGACAAGGTGCGTATTGACCTCAAGTCTAAGGACTTCTATCTCCCACACGTTGATTATACTTTAGACAAGTCAAACAGTATATCAACATGGTATACCAATACTTCCAAAGTATCCATGTGTCCATCATGAGTAGCCATTACTCGTAGCAGGTGAGACATACTACATCCTCTAAGGATGTGATGAAGACCACATGTCGACTTATCATATATCATCGATATCCCATTCTCGATGATCATTAGTCGAGGCTATTTTAAGAGTTACGTTATAATATTAATATCTCACATTATTAATAATAGTGTAACCTCCAGGGATGCATATTATATAATATTATAAACAATCAATTAATAATTCAATAATTGCAAATGCCAAAATATTAATCTCCATTAATAATAATACGAATATGTATAAAGTACATTTGTCCTAATACAGATTGTCTCTAGGACATAAATATACTTTCAGGAACATCATCAATGTCATGCCACTTCCCATCCACATCATCTAAAAACCACCACAAAGAAACATTGTCATTAAAAGGAATCTTTATATACTATCATGTCATCTAAAGATAACTACAAATAATTTGTAACATGGAAAATAAGACTTCTATAACAGGTTTAAATACACGGATGGTGTAAAAGCTCTTTTATATTGTCATTATATATAAGTTTTACGTAGAAACATTTGGGTCATGGACCAAATGATTCGCTAACTCACCCCGTATGCTTTTATGAGTTCATACGTGAAGTTGCATCTGAAGTGACTTCAAGTATTCAATAGCCACATCCAGCATTGATGCTTTATCTGTCTGAAAACAGTAAGCCAGGAAACATTAAATTAGAAATTCCTGAAATAAGCAAGCTGAGTATGTTTAAAACAAGCACCAAATAGTCCCAGTCTTTATTTTAATACATTAGCTTTTGCAGTTGGTATAGAAAGTAAAATAAGCCTGCTCAATTGTTGAAAAATATCTAAGTCATGATATACCTCTTGCCTGTGCTTAGTTTTAACGTGTGAGCTGTTCACTTCACATGGTTCACTAATGCTTTTCTAGCGTCAACCAAGAAACTACTCCCAATTAAATATAGATTGTCTATTGTTTCTGTGTTATTATAGGTTGTGCCCGATACTATTCTACTTTAAATCCTAGCAACTTTATAATCAGATGAAAACTACAAATATTGTCCATAAAAATTACAATCAACCTCA
Source organism: Anisodus tanguticus (assembly GCA_034509755.1). Lineage (NCBI taxonomy): Eukaryota > Viridiplantae > Streptophyta > Magnoliopsida > Solanales > Solanaceae > Anisodus > Anisodus tanguticus. The sequence goes on along the minus strand of CM067551.1, from coordinate 15,930,258 downwards.
AGCTGCCTCTGATTCTTCAGCCCCATACCTTAGTAGAGTGAGGAAGAAGCTCTTGCAAGGCCTTCATCTTCTCATTGATTCTATCCCTCCGTCTCTGCAAATAGAAATCATTTGATGATTAAGGTGTATGTCTTTGAAGAAGTCATAACATACACAAATACGCATAGAAAGGTCAACAAATTCTACCCTTTCAGAGAGGTTATGCACTTCTGCCGCACGGCTCCTTCGGGCAGTTCCAGATTTTTGAGCTGATTTGTTTCCGCCAGCTGGTTCTAGCTCATCAGCCTACATAGAAAATTATGCAACTTCAGTACTTTCTTCATCAAAAGATAGGTTAGCCTTGGTTTTAGCCAAGAGACTTAGAGGATATTTATATAACGAGATAATAGCAGTCCAATGCCTTTCAATGATCTAATTTACAAAATACCCAGCAAATATATAGTTTTTGTATATTAAGTATAAATATACTTATAACATACATACGATATACATATAATAGACATAATCAATGTATAGCTTTTGTATTTTTCGGCTAGGACCCGTAATTAATTTAGGCTGACTGGCCAAAAATGAAAAAAGCCCAAATATAACTTACTTTACTCTGGCATTCTGGTTTTTCACCATCTCCGTTTTTCCTTTTGTAACTCTGGCTATTGGTAACTGTAGATTGATTGCACGTTCTTGCATAACTACTACCCGATCCGCCTGAAGATGATGTATTAGCCGGTTCAAATGTGTCTTGATCCATTGTATCACTTTGTGGACTGACTTTTCCAGTATAGTCAGTGATCATTGCTGCAGACAAACCTCTATTTGCACTGCTTGAAAACCGGCTAGTATCCGCATCAATAGCAACTTGATTGCTGCCACAGTGGCTTGAACCAACTGTCATCACAGACCCCCGTAACATTCCATAATTTTGGGCAATGTTTTGAGCACCTAAACGTAGGAAAGTAGACTCGGGCCTCGAGAAATTTATGTCATATTCACGTATGCAAATAAAGAGATTAATTTATAAACCCAAAATAATTTTGGACGTAACAAGTGTGATGACGGAGATCGGAAATAAATTTGGTGTGCGTATAAAGAGGCGATGTACTGGTATTATATCGCATGATTATGACATTGAGTATATAAAGGTCTTATAAGTTATTAAAATTTAAGTGAATTGAATCACAAAATTAATTATGTGTGTGATTAATTAATAATGTGGGAGAAAACACCTAATGACTAATCACCACTAAGAAGCATGTGGCATCCATTAATACTCTCCACCGCCAATATGGCCAGATGGGAGATTAGTATTAACTCGTTCCATGCTAAGTGGTGTATAAAGGGAGCCTCCTCCAATCCCTTTGTACGAAATTGAAACAAAACATTTTCATTCTAAAACCTTCACCCTTTGCAAATTACAGGAATGGTATGCAGTAACATCTCATCTACCCCACCCCCCCACCCCCCACCCCAACTAACACAGCAACATTCCTCCTCCATTTGTTAAAAGGGAATCGGTGGAACTTCCTCCCAACAAAAGCAATTAGAGATTTCATTGTTAAACATTAATGATTTCGTTACCAACATTTAAGTTCAATTTGAAATCCATCATTGGTGTTTTCGACAGTCTTAGAAACAACAGTACCTTCCTTAATTTGGATAATTAGTGGAATCGAGGTATGCTAAGGCAATTTATTTCTTTCTTTTGGCATGTTCTGTTGGGAGATTTGCTCTATGGTACTTTATAAAGCAGTACGGGAAGTATATAACTATTACAAGTATTCAAAAGGATAACCAGTGATTCAATAATTCAACATGAAATCTGAAAATTACAATTGTTACACAAGAAAAACTGAAAATTCCAGTTTTGTAGAAGACGGAAAAATGTAAATTGTTTTTGCTGAGTCGAGTGTAGCACTCTGTCCTTAAGACAATATTGCCCCGTATGTATCCTTTATACGTCCTGGACAATTTGTCTCCCAAGATAAAAACGACAATGGAACCCTTGAGCAAAGGAAACTCAAGAGCTACCGTGAAGAATATTGAATAACGAAATGATGCTTGGAAGTTGTAGGAAGAAGATTTTTTTAAGTTGTGTATTTTCGTGCATATCTAGTGTGCTCAACAATGGTGTAAGGGGGTGTTTATATAGGTGAGGAATGGTGATTTATCGCCTCAAAACTCGCCTCCATAATAGCAAATAATGGCCATTATGGAGGTAGTAAAGTCACCAACATAAATGGGAGAAAGACCAACGGATTTGGCCATTATAGGAGGAGTAATTCAGCCAAAATAAATGGCTGAATTGAGTGCTTGGCTTTTCTGTCTTGATCGTCGAAATTCGAACTTCGGGGACCAAACCGTACATCTTGAAACTTCGGGGACCAAAGCGTACATCCGAAAGAATTCGGTCCGAAGCGCGTACATCCGGAAACTTCGGGATCAAAGCGTACTTCACGGCAAAGTTTTACGGCCCAAAAAGATAATATCAGAAGACCCGCGAACCCGAGAACCCGAGAACCCGAGAACCCGGAACCCGGAACCCAGAACCCGGAACCCAGAACCGGACCGGACCGGACCGGACGGGACGGGCGCGCGGCGGCGGCGCGCGTGTGGTCTTTTCTCGAACCGAAGCACATCTAGGTCCTCCGTCCTTTAAACACATGGGATACCCCTTGGGGTCCCAAACCCCAAACCAATTTCGAATCTTATATACACAACACTTCTTTCTTTCTCTATCGATGAGGGAGAATTACACACAATACCACACTTTCCATGCTTCAAACACCTTACTTCGTGAACCAATATCTCTTTCATTTCTCAATGAAATTTGACGATTATTGGCCCTACGGTTATCTACGTACTTAGTAGATCATGCATGTGTGAAGAATCGGATTCTCCAACATACGTTACACTAGTGTTTAAGCCGTTAAAGTTGGTCGGTCGCAACTCCCGCCAAAGGCAAATTTCCAACAATCCCCTCTTGAAAGAGATTTTGGCGCACACACATGGTGTCTTTTCATTTCCAGCAATATTTCAGCGGACCGATGTTGCATAAGGAGAGGTAGCCTCGCTTTGAACCTTCCATAGTTGAATACCATCGGACTTACTTGCGCGGTGAACGTGATGTCTTGAACCGTCGGTGTTTAGTGTAAGCCAAGACAACGGTACCAACACAACAAATTCCCTTACTCTCTTCTTCGTAATGTTTTGTCCGTTTTGTCCATGGACAACGTCTTGGATTCTTAAGTGCGTTCAATTTGAGGCGGCCGTCCTCGCACTTAAATATGTGGTCTCCTACAAGGTATCTGCTATACCCCACTTCACAAGTGTTAGGAACCATTAAAAGTTTCCCAAAGACCTAACCTCAATTGTTGAGGATCATTACTGAGTTTTGAAAACTTAACCTTTACCCATACTGCAGATAGCACTTAACGTCTATCGCGGAACGGCTTTGGATTTGGTGTTTCTTTTCGAAATCACTATCCGAAGTGCTCATGCTTCCACCGAAACGATCAACCGAACCTTTACAACTTAGTTTTCCCATTGAACCAAATTACGGGATCTCCAGGTTCGTAAGGTTGGGTTTCCACCGTATTGGTCCGTATATTTTGGGTTTTAAGCCCATTCCCCTAGACAGCGAACGCTTGATCTCCGGGTAGTCCCTTAGTTTGTAAACAAGGAAGTGACACCCGTGATGATCAAGCGCCATACGGTCTTATGTCTCCGACAGATCCCGACAGATATGTCCGACGCCGTCATCCGTGTCCTTCCCGAAGCCGACCGGCTAGCCACGCGTGTATAACCGCCGAAGGTATGGGTTTCTCCCAATAAGGGACGTCCTCTAATGAGTCGTGAAGTTACTCAACTTCTTTCATGCTTTGTATAAAGCGATAAACTCCGATACCATCATGAATCGGTCGATGCAAGTTTGCTTAGAGGATTTTATAAGAACCACCATATACATTTACTTGTGGCTTTGGTGTTCTTCGGATCCGATGTCGATTTGCATCACGGTGTTCTCTCGTAACCGCTGGACATCCGAATACTATAATCCGTAGATAAGCGAATAATTCAGATATCGTCATATCAGACTTAACGCCTTCTATTGATCATGTATTAAGATCATCAGTGAACCTTAGTTCAACTAATATGTTTGTAGGACGATACCAGGTCGGTTGTAGTGTGTACAATACATTAAACTACACGTGACCTGTACATATCACTCCTTGTCTATGGGTGCACCATGATTCCAATCGGTTCTATGATTCATATCCATTGGTGGCTTCAACGAGAGATCGTCAACTATTGACCGATCCGTTAGATGTCTTAGAAATCCAATTCCTAAGAAGTCATCGTGATACACATATCTTTCATATCGAGACTTTGTTTCAATATGATTTTCACTCTCGACCGTTGGTTTTCCAACTGTTGGCTTTCTAACTTCGAGCCAATGTTTCGTGGTCGATTCATTGTTTCTGTTTTATCTGAAACTTTCAGGACTAAAATGTAAACATTTCAGGGACCAAACTGAAAGTTCAGGGAAGCCCAACAGTTCAGCAAACTAACTCTGATTCTCTTCTTCCAACTCTCCGGTTGGGAAGGCTAGTTTAACATCCATGCCACGCAAGACTACAATGGCCCTGGATGTTAAGCTACTCACAGGGGAGCACATTTTACAACCCAAAGGTTCTTTTCCCGGAAGAAGATTAACCATTACACAAGTATGGTTCTATATATAGAATCTCTTTCTCCCTTTAGCTTCTTTCCAAAGTAGCATTTTTGGAGATAACAATTATTTGTTAATTGTTCATGGTTCATTATTAACCATACAAGCTAGAAGGACTGGAACAAGTCTTTGTCCCCTTCTTTGCTCTGTCTCGATTCAACATCTAGAATCCCTAAGTTCTGCAGATCCGGAATATTAAGTTCCGGATAGCCAGCAACTTTCGAGTCCTGTAGATACGGAACGTCTAGTTTCGGACAGTCAGGCCCTCGCGGGTTCTTGTTAACCTTGAGCAGTTACTCCTTTTTCCTTTTCCAAGGAAAGTTATCTTCTAAGAATTCAGCATTCTTTGACGCGAAGAGGCGATGAACACTACTGTTATTTGCAGATCTAGTGAATATGCAATCTACAGTCTTAGGTATGAAACCACCACACATCACAACATTTGTATGTGAGATCCTTTCCATGTATCACACGGAGGGTTACCCTTATCCTTATGCGGAGTTCTATTGAGAATCGCATTAGCGGTAAGGATCGACGTGCCCCACATAATTTGGACGTACGGCTTAGAGCTTGGCTAACACCGTTAGACTGAGGTGAGTAATCAGCAGTCGTTTACTAAACGATGCTTCACTTTCTCCCCCTCTATCACTACGAATTTCTCAATCCGTAGGCTTAGTTGATTTTCAACTTCTGTTTTGTAGCGCTTATCCGCTTCAACAACTTCATCTTTGTTTTTCAATAAACAAAGGATACAATACGTTGTACCATTATCAATAAAGGTCATAACGTACTTGTCTCCCCCCTCTATTTTGTATAAACTTCAAATCACCCAAGTAGGTGTGACTAAGTTCTAGAGGAGCAGTGCGTCTTTCGCTATTCCCTTGACGGAATTTGGAAAGGTGATTTTGCCTCTTCGTCTACCTCACATTCATTTTGAGGGTTTATGTCGACAGTAGGCAACAATCTCAACTTTGTTAGCTTTTGAATGACTTGCTATTTAACGTGTCTTAATCTATGATGTCATAGATGCACGGATTACAATATATCATTCATTTGGCTATAGACATATTGTACCACTCTTAGTTATTACGGACCTGTTGGACTAGTCTCAAATCAGATTTGACCAACAACGTCCTTTAACCAAGTTAGGAACATGTATCACCTCTTTTAGAGTGATCTCATTCCTTGAAGTCCTATTGAGGACAACCTCTCCAGCCCCTTTGATTTTAGAGGTGGCGTTGCTTCACATGAACAACCTTTTGCCCGTGGTTAGGGCGTAACCGGATCATATGTGATCTCGATACTCGAGTCCACTCTAGTTGCTTTGGCAGACTGAGTGTCCAATTTCTTTACTGCCTTTATTTAGGCCTTCAGATCATTTAGGACTTGGAAACTCTGGCCCACCTTACTAGGTGTCCATTACTTTTCCTATGAAATGAATTCTGGCACCACTCCAGTCGCCCGGAGGCTTTATATGACTGAGTGTCCAATATCATCATATCAAAGGAATTTTGGCCCACTCCAGTCGCCCGGAGGCTTTTTATGACTGAGTGTCCAATATCATCCTATGAAGGATCTTCTGCCAAATAGTATGACAGGCTCAACGTCTTTAGCTTTTAGTCTTCTTCCATTATGATTGGTGCCCAGATAATTCTTGGCGCTTACTTAAGAGTGGTAAGAGTTTTCGCACAGTTAGTGAATCTTTCTCCATTGTATGTGCGACATACTTTACACACTTTTAATTATTACACTTAAAAGAACGGATCTTTTTAAGTCGTTTACCAAATCCAATCTTTAAACGGGAAAGAAGATGAGATTAAACTTCTGATTTGTTAAAGTGTAAGGAATATAAATTATTTTCATATTCCTCCTTACTTTAATCTATTTTTTTAATCAGACATCATTTAATCTTTATTCTTGACAAGTCAGAAAAATACTTATCATTTAATCCTTATTCTTGACAAGTAAGAAAAATACTTATCCCAATTTCGGATTCGGCTCACTTCAGTCACTTCATCGACTGAGTGTCCATTTCCTTCTCACCATTATTCGGATCCTTTGTCTGGGACAGATATAGGTCTTCTCTGCTACAAGAGAGAATAACATCTTCACTCTTCTCCTCTTGTCCCAGTTGACATCCTCAGGCTCTCGAGAGCGCTTGTTTCCACCAGTCTTGGTAGCGGTGACACCATGAACACGTTCATCATCATCACTCTCTTCTACCAGAAAACCATTTCCATATCCAGATTTGGTCACACAACTTTTGACCGACATCTTTCGAACACTAATAGTAATACTATACGAATATTGTCTTAAGTTGTTGTTGGGAGATTTGCTCTATGGTACTTTATAAAGCAGTACGGGAAGTATATAACTATTACAAGTATTCAAAAGGATAACTAGTGATTCAATAATTCAACATGAAATCTGAAAATTACAATTGTTACACAAGAAAAACTGAAAATTCCAGTTTTGTAGAAGACGGAAAAATGTAAATTGTTTTTGCTGAGTCGAGTGTAGCACTCTGTCCTTAAGACAATATTGCCCCGTATGTATCCTTTATACGTCCTGGACAATTTGTCTCCCAAGATAAAACAGCAATGGAACCCTTGAGCAAAGGAAACTCAAGAGCTACCGTGAAGAATATTGAATAACGAAATGATGCTTGGAAGTTGTAGGAAGAAGATTTTTTCTGGTTGTGTATTTTTGTGCATATCTAGTGTGCTCAACAATGGTGTAAGGGGGTGTTTATATAGGTGAGGAATGGACTGATTTCTTGCCTCAAAATCGCCTCCATAATAGCCAAATAATGGCCATTATGGAGGTAGTAAAGTCACCAACATAAATGGGAGAAAGACCAACGGATTTGGCCATTATAGGAGGAGTAATTCAGCCAAAATAAATGGCTGAAATGAGTGCTTGGCTTTTCTGTCTTGACCGTCGAAATTCGAACTTCGGGGACCAAAGCGTACATCTTGAAACTTCGGGGACCAAAGCGTACATGTGAAAGAATTTCGGTCGAAGCGTACATCCGGAAACTTCGGGATCAAAGCGTACTTCGGCAAAGTTTTCGGCCCAAAAAGATAATATCGAGAAGACCCACGCCCCACGGCCCGACCCGCCCCACGACCCGTGACCCAAGAACCCGGAACCGGACCGGACAGGACGGGCGGGCGGCGGCGGCGCGCGTGTGGTCTTTCCTCGAACCGAAGCACATCTAGGTCCTCCTTCCTTTAAACACATGGGATACTCCTTGGGGTCCCAAACCCCAAACCAATTTCGAATCTTATATACACAACACTTCTTTTTTCCTCTACCGATGAGGGAGAATTACACACAATACCACACTTTCCATGCTTCAAACACCTTACTTCGTGAACCAATATCTCTTTCATTTCTCAATGAAATTTGACGATTCTTGGCCGTACGGTTATCTACGTACTTAGTAGATCATGCATGTGTGAAGAACCGGATTCTCCAACATACGTTACACTAGTGTTTAAGCCGTTAAAGTTGGTCGGTCGCAACTCCCGCCAAAGGAAAATTTCCAACATGTTCTATGTAACGAAATATAACCGTAATATTGTTTCATAAATTATTCTACTCCTAGTAGTTAAGAATATTCATATTATTGATTCCTTTATTAAAAGCATGTCTAAATATGTTCTTAAGTCCTTATTGAGGTATATGAGAAAGATGTTAATATTCTCAATGTTAGCCGAAGGTACATGTTAATATTCCCAATGTTAGCCGAAGGTACAAAGATATTATGTCATCCGATAAATTCAGAATGTTGTACTGTCATTCATGCATTTTCATTTGCATTACAATCATGTATTACCCTGGATCCACATGTGTTATATACACTACTATATGGTATCAATATATATATGTAGGAGATGGGAAAAGGGAATGACGTTAGATACGCGTCACCACCTGCAGCTGGTACAGATATCACGAAAAGAAAGATGCCCATGTGAGGCCAATATTGATGCCCTTATGTGGCCAATATGATAATAAAGTGATGCCCACAGAGGCTGTTATGGACAGGAAGATGTCCTTGTGTGGCCAATATTTATATGTATACCGCAATTGCATTGTGCATAACATTTAGACATATGTATTAGGGCCCTCCGAGTCATTTACTGTTGGTTAGCCGTTTTCGTTGGTGTTGTTGTTGTTGTCATTTGTTTACTGACTATCCTTGTCGACTGTTTCTGTTTCAGATTATTATGTATCTCTGTGATGATATTTCTTATGCATGACATACTCAGTACATCAGTCGTACTGACGTCCCTTTTGTAGGGGGACGCTGCGTTTCATGCCCGCAGGTTCACGTAGGCAGGGCGACGATCCACGTTAGTAGGTTGCTGACTCAGCGGATATTGGAGCACTCCCCTTGTTTCGGAGTGTCAGTCTATCTTGTTACGGTAATTTTTGCATGTACATATGGGTATAGAGGGGCCCTGTCCTGACTTTTTTGATGTCCTGTACTCTCTTAGAGGCTTGTAGACGGTGTCATGTGTGTGTAGTAGTCATGTATGGCCTTGTCGGCCTTGGTATGTATATATATATATATATATGTATGTATATATAAGTTGGTGTTAAATATACAATATACATGTGTATATTGTCTCGGATTTGCTCCCATTAATGGCTCTCGGTTTTAGCTATTTTAGGTAATGTTGTAATATAATTAGTAGTGTATTACCATAATTAGTGTATTACCATAAAGAATAAGGTTTTAGGAATAGAATAGGAATATGATTTTCCTATTTTGTAACTTGTATATATAGTAATTATATTACAACATTACCTAAACTAGGATACTAAATATTTACGATAAATTATAGTACCTAAAATAGCTAAAAACGAGAGCCATTAATGGGAGCAAATCCGAGACAATATACACACAATAAACACATGTATATTGTGTGTATATTGTATATTTAACAGTTGGATTTTTCTGGTTAGGATTCTACTTAGTCCTTATTCGGTTTAGTCCGTATTTAATTATGAATAGGTATTGACTGTATGTTTAGTGGTACCCGGCAGGTAGAATCCGGGTGCCCATCGCGGCCCTCCGGTTTGGGTCGCGACAACCCCTCTTTAACTTCTTACAGTTTTCCACCAAGCTGCACATTGGAGGACCTTACAGGTGGCGGAAAGTTAACACCTTTATGTTGTTGTTGCTGCTGTGCTGATCCAAAGTTGTGAAATCTCGGAGGGGGCATTGGATTTGGATCGAAGACAGAATGATGTTGTTGTGGAAGAACATGGTTGATCTCCAATGGATCAATCTTATAAACCTCATTGTTGTCATCTGATTGCCTAATTGACTTATCAGCTTCTAGTGGAGTTGTTGAAATTTCAGATAAGAAAGGGGAACAAAATTCTTTATCAAATGAATCACCGATAGGGCAGTTAAGCCATGAGACAGTTTCATCATCTTGAATCAAATTGGTCTGATTTCCATAGGATCCAGCAACTCTTATTGTTTACTGATCATGTTTGTTAAACTGATCATATCCTGGCTGTTTTTTATGTGTTTGGCTGTGTAATACTACCTCTCCATTTCGCCACAACAGTTCCACTAGTTCATGATCAAATCTATATATAGAAAGGCCATATATCAAGTTGAAGCTAATTCAAGATTTTTGACAAATTTTAAATAATTTGGTTATGTAGTAGCCCGGTGCACAAAGAATGTAGGGTGCAATATAGACAACCTAACCTAATGCAAACACTAGTGGCTGCTTTCACGGCTCGAACCATGACCTATAGGTCACTCGGAGACAACCTTACTGTTGTTCCAAGGCTCCCCTTCCAATTTGGTTATGTAGTAAAGAGAGTAAATTTATTTACCCCATGGGCTTCTTTTGACGTGGAAGAGGGAGTTCATCCTCAATATTCCATTCAGGAAGACAAGGATTCATGGCTAAAACTACTGCATATCAAGGGAAAAAACAGTCTTTAAACAGTAAAAAGGGTAGTCACAAAATCATCAACTTTTGCAACAAGGAAAAAAAACAGAATTGAATGCTTAATTTATGATACTCCCTTTGTTTCAAAAAGATTGTCTGGTTTTGACTTGACATAAAGTTTAAGAAAGTAGAGAAGACTTTTGAATCTTGTGGTCTTAAATTAAAGACGTGTTGAATGTCAAAAATGACATTTAATCTTATGGTCTTAAACATGCTATGTGAAAAGTTGAAATGAAAAAAATTGTCAAAAAAAGGAAAGAGACATTCTTTTTTAAACAAACTAAAAAGAAAAGTAAGACAAACTTTTTGAATGTGTTTTCCATATCAAGAAAAAGTGAATCTCTTTCAAATGATCATAATAAAAAAATTGAGCAAAAAGGAAACTAGTACAATATCTAAAAGCATGCTGAGTTAACTAATATAGACAAACATGACACAACACTGAAGCTTCAATAGTTCCTCTAGTTTTCACCTATGTTGCTAGAACTCTCAAAAAATGTGGTTGCAAACGTGTTCGATCCTCCAAAAACACACTAATTTTAAAAAAATCGACACACGCCCGTCAGCATTTTTGAAGACTCCCATCAACATAGCTTTTCACAACTTGTCCTTCCCCATGTCAAAATTAACTCTCTAGTAGCGGAGCCAGGATTTTCACTAAGAAGATTCACAAATATAAAAGAGTAAACAAACAAGAAGCCAAGGAGGTTCGACATCTACTGTATATACATAACAAATAATTTTAACTTTGTATATACATACTAATTTTCCCCCGGTTATGTTGCTCGAGCTCTCCAAAAATATTGTTTTAACCGTGTTCGATCCTCCAAAAACACTAATTTTAAAAAATCCGACACACCCATCGGCATCCTTAATGAAATGATTTATAGTCACACAAATGTCTTAAAATTTTATTCTAAATCACAAATTTTAAAAGTCTTCTTTTCTTTCTCAACTTTGTGCCTAGTCAAACGGTGTAACGTAAACTGGGACAGAGGAAGTATAAAAGTACTTTTGGAACATTATTTTCTGCTTATTTACGAAACTCTAGTAAGAAATTCATTTATTTTTGATGAAAAATATTTTCCTTTCATACCAAACACACCCATAGACTATAGTAATGATTTTCATTGAATGGAAGATATTTTTGCACTCATTTGCTGTTGTCTTGTTTGTTATCCTTTTACAGGTGGTCCTGAATTGGTTGATTGCACAAGAGAATGTTGTTCCCATCCCAGGAGCCAAAAATGCAGAGCAAGCTAAAGAATTTGCTGGTGTATTAGGCTGGAGACTCGCTCAACAAGAAATTGACGAACTTCGGTCTTTGGCATCAGATTTGAAACCTATTATAGGTTTCCCTGTCGAAAAGTCATAAGCTGACAATATAATTTTTACATGTATATTATTTTTTATTTTAATTTTTACATGTAAATCAGAGTGAGTATTAAGAAAGTCCTGGAAATGTTAGCAGTGCTGAGTCCTTGAAGGCTTGAACCGTATTCTTTGGGAAAAATTAAGCCCAAAAATCTGGAACATAATAATTTAAAAAAGTACAAGTGAGTAATGATTTGAATGATATTCTGTCCGTTCATTTTTACTTGTCACGTTTCGCTTCTGGATAGTCAATTTAACTAATTTTCAAAACTAAATTAAACCTAGATTAGTTTAATATTTCGCTTCTGGATAGTCAATTTGACTAATTTTCAAAATTAAATTAAACCTAGATTAGTTTAATATTTTAATATTAAAATTTAGATATTCAAAAACTATACATAAAATATTATAAGTTGTAATTCTTCTCATATTAATATGGTGAACTAATACATCTTAAAATGTTATTCAAAATTCATATAGTTAGACTTTAAGAAGTGAAATATGATAAGTAAAAGTGAACGGTTCATATAGTTAGACTTTAAGAAGTGAAATATGACAGGTAAAAGTGAACGGAGAGAGTAGTATTTAATTAAGCTTGTAAATATGTATTAGTTAGGAGACTTCTGAGTTTCTTTTTAGTAGAAGCGGATCTCCAATCACTAACCCTCATGTCACCGGTGAATTTCCGAGTATTGAAAGTGTTTTGTTTGTAAATCATAACTGTCATATTATGATAGGAAAACACGTATTTTCCAACACCATTTTTCATAATGTTGTATTTATATGTTATAGACAGATTTTGAAGAAGGATAAACTAATAGGCTAATCGGCTAGTTAACACCCATTATGTGTGCACATGATAGCCGACGCAATAGCTATTTCCAACAAAAATAAAGGCATGATTATGTTGTGTGCAGGTTTGGTTTCTTGGTAACTTTAACTCTTCTGTTTCCTTCTTTCAGTAATGTAAAAGGCAGAATTTTTCTCTACTGAGCAAGAAAAGTCTTTCTTTCCATTCTTTATGTTTGGTTTCCATTCTTTCTGTTTGGTTTTCTCTTCTTCTTGTTTTGGGGAGGGGGGAGCCGGCGAAAAATTAGTCTGTATATACAAGGTTAAAATTATTTGTTATTGTTAAATATACCCGTGATATACATGGGGTTGTATACCGTGTATATCACGGTTTCACTTTAGGTAAATTTGTATACCATGTATATCACGGTTTCACAAAGGCATTTACCTAAAGTGAAACCGTGATATACACGGTATACAAATCCGTGTATATCACGTTTGGTAGTTGATTTTGTACCATAATTAGTGTAGCCGATTTGTACCATAATTAGTGTAAAATAATTGTATTGTACACTTACCAAAATTACAGGATTCTTGTACTACTAGAATAGGGTTTTGGGAGTAGAATAGGAATATGATTTTCCTATAATGGAAAATTGTAAATTGAGTATATACTCTTTCATTAATGAAAATAATCAAGGGATTATATTCTTTCATGGTATCAGAAGTCTAGGTTAAATTTTCTTTTCCTCAAAACCTCCTTCTCGTGCACGATTTCCAAGACATCACCCTCGGTTTCCGTGCCCTTTGATGCATTCTTTCCTCTCAAATTTTCTTTCAATTCCCTACGTCACATCATACGTTGATTGTGATGGCTAAGAACACGTTTTACACTACCCTTACTGTTTCTAACGTCAACAATCACATCCCTATCATTCTTGAAACAGAAAACGTCAAATACGCAACGTGGGCCGAACTGTTCAAAATTCACACACGCTCGCATCAAGTCCTCCATCATATTATCCCCGCGGCCCTGTAGATACGGGGGTCCCTAAACCCGATGATGATCTTCAATTATGAACGACTCTTGATGTTATCGTTCTTCAGTGGATTTACTCCACTATATCTACTGACCTGTTGCAAATGATTATCGAACCAGACGTTATGGCGATGGATGCTTGGAATAGGGTGCGTGACATATTCCAAGGTAATCAAAATTCTCGTGTTGTTACCCTTGAGCAGGAATTCTCCCACGTCAATATGGAAGATTTCCCCAACGTTTCGGCATACTGCAAAAGGTTTAAAGAATTGGTGGACTAACTCCGCAACGTTGGTGCACCCGTTACCAACGATGTCTTGTTCTTCAGATGGTTGCAGGCCTATCTGAGGCCTATAGTGGCATCGGTACGCTTCTTCGTTAGAGCAGTCCTCTTCCGCAGTTTTATCAGGCCCATTCCGTGCTCACGCTTGAAGAAGTCGGTTTGGCTAAGAAAGCGGTCACTAGGCCCCCTTCTGTCGCCATGGTGACCGAGTCTAATTTTTCTCAATCCGTCTCTACCAACTCTGGCCAAAACCGCAACAACGATGGCGGCAAAAAGGGTCAGAATCACAAAAACAAGGGTAAAAACCGTGGCGAAAACCGAGGTGGAAATAACGAGGGTGGCAATGGGCCTCGGGGCAGTGAGCCGCAAGCCAACTAGCCACAGCCCTGGGGCCCATGGCCGTGGAACTGGACCCAACAACCCCTATTTTCCGCCATATTGATCTAACCCGAACTGGGCCCATTTTCCGCAATTCAGCAGACCCAATTATTCAGGCCCATAGTGGAACACAAGATCAATTTCTGGGACGGGACAGCCAGCTGGTGTGCTTGGGCCTCGGCCCCACCAGGCGCATCATACAACGGGTCCCACCCCTACCGACATTGAAGCCGCAATGCACACACTTGGATTAAATCTCCCGGACGCAAATTGATACATGGACACCGGCGCCACTACCCACATGACGTCTGACCAAGGTACTCTATCGTCTTATTCCAATTTGAGCAACACTCGTGGCATAATTGTTGGTAATGTCAATTCAATTCTAATTCGTGGTTATGGTCATAAAACTTTGTCTCCCCATTTACCTCTTGTCTTGAAAAATGCCCTTCATACCCCTAACTTAATTAAAAATTTGGTGTCTGTCCGTAAATTCACCACTGATAATTTAGTTTCTGTTGAATTTGATCCTTTTGGGTTTTCTGTGAAGGATTTCAAGATGGGGATTCCTCCTCTCATGAGATGTGATAGTAGGGGAGATCTTTATTTTATCACGCCCACATCCGGTCTCTCGAGTCAAGCCTTGCCATCTACTTTTGCAGCTCTCGCTCCTTTCTTATGGCATGCACGTTTAGGTCACCCTGAGTCGTCTATTGTTTCTTCCTTACATAAAAACAACTTTATTTCGTGTAAGGGTACGCGTAGTACTCCAATTTGTCAATCTTGTTCTCTAGGAAAAATTGTTAGATTATTGTTTGTAGCCTCTACTTCTCGTACCTTAATGCCATTTGATATTATTCATAGCAATTTATGGACATCTCCTGTTCTCAATTCTTTGGGCCATCGTTGTTATGTTCTATTTTTGAATGATTATTGTAATTTTTATGGACTTTTCCGTTGGCGAAAAAATCTCAAATGTTTTCCACCTTTTTAAAATTTAGAGCTTTCATCCGTACCCAGTTCGAACGAGAAATAAAAAATATTCAATGTGATAATGACAAAGAATATGATAATGGGTTGTTTCAGGATTTTTGTGATACTAATGGAATAAGTTTTCGTTTCTCTTGTCCCCATACGTCCTCACAAAATGGGAAAGCCGAACGCAAAATTCGTACCATTAATAATATTATCCGAACTTTATTGGTCCATGCTTCCGTACCCCCTTATTTTTTGCATCATGCTCTACAAATGGCTACATATCTTCTTAACATACTTCTTACCAAAGGTTGGACATATTCAACCCCTCTTCAAATCTTATATAATAATACTTCTTCGTATTCACATCTTAGGGTCTTTGGGTGCTTGTGTTATCCACTCTTTTCGTCCACCACAATTAACAAACTTCAGGCCCGTTCTATCGCTTGTGTGTTTTTAGGGAAATAAATGCAAGAATATTTACTTCCATACTCTCATCATTTTTTTACTTCGCAATAACTCGGGTTATTCGTCTAATCATCGTGGTTACAAATATTTTGATTTATCATCTAATAAACTCATCATTAGTTGCCATGTTATTTTGACAAAACCCAATTTCCGTTTGCTAACATGGGTGGTCCCATGCCTAGTTCGTATAATTTTTTGGACGACGCCATCTCCCCATATATTATCCACCATTTTTCGAACTTATCCCGCACCGAAACTCCGCCAGCGGGCCCACTGCCCGCTGGACCCACTGTTCCGAATAACCCTACTGTTTCAAGTCCAGCTTATGCCCCAATTTTAGTAATTGGGCCAGTTGCCCAGCCTAATATCGTCCATGGTCCAGTCACTACTTCGGTCTTGGGTACTGTTTCCACGGTTGGGCCAGCAAGCCTACTGCCTATTGGCCGGTCCGTCGCCTATCCCGATATTTCCCAAAATCCACCCAATTCTCCCCCGAGTCACATATCGGTCACTCGTAGTCAACAGGGTATTTTTAAACCAAAAAAACATTTTAATTTAAATTCTAATGTTCTTAAATCTCCCTACCCCGTAATCTAGTATCCGCCTTAAATGACCCGAATTGGAAATTGGCTATGACCGACGAATATGATGCTCTTATTGCAAATAAAATCTGGGAGTTGGTCCCTCATCCTTCTGGTGTTAATATTATTTGGTCTATGTGGATTTTTATTCATAAGGATAATTCTGACGGTTCTTTTGCGAGGCATAAGGCTCGTCTTGTAGGTGATGGTAAGGCTCAACAGGTTGGCGTGGATTGTGGTGAGACGTTTAGTCCGGTGGTCAAATCGGCTATCATTCACACTATTCTCAGTCTGGCTCTTTCCAAAGCATGGCCCATTCATCAGTTAGATGTGAAAAATGTTTTCTTACATGGTGATCTTAAGGAGACCGTTTACATGCATCAGCCCTTGGGTTTTTGAGACCCTAAATATCCTAATCATGTCTGTTTATTGAAGAAGTCCTTGTATGAGCTTAATCAGGCCCCACTGGCTTAGTCTAAAAGGTTTGCAGACTGTGTTTCGTCTATTGGGTTTACGCACAGCAGGTGTGATAATTCATTATTCATATATCATCGTGGTTCTTCCCTGGCTTATATTATATTATATTATATGTGGATGGTATTATCTTGACTGCCTCTACTGATGCGTTGCGCAAGTCTATCATGACCATGGTCAGTTCTGAGTTTGCTATGAAATACTTGGGGCCCTTGAGTTATTTTTTGGGGATTGCTGTCACTCGTCATGCAGGCGTGTTATTCTTGTCACAACGTAAGTATGCAATTGATATCATTGAGCGAGCTGGTATGTCCTCATGCAAGTTTACTTCCACTCCAGTTGATACTAAACCCAAGTTGGGTGCTGCGGCTGGCTCACCGTATGAGGATCTGACCCATTATCGTAATCTTGCAGGGGCACTTCAGTATCTTACCTTCACGAGACATGATATTACCTATGCCGTCCAGCAGGTGTGTTTGTTTATGCATGATATTCGAGTTGAGCATATGAATGGGCTCAAACACATCATCCGATACTTATAGGGCACACTTGAGTATGGGTTGCATCTTTATCCGTCATCGGTCTCTACACTTGTCTCTTATACAAATGCTGATTGGGGTGACTTCCCGGACACCAGACACTCTGCGTCTGTTACTGTATATTTCTTGGTGATAACTTGGTCTCATGGTTTCCCAAGTGGCAGGCTACCTTATCCCGCTCTAGTGCAGAGGCCGAGTATCGAAGGGTGACCAATGTGATCTCTAAATCATGTTGGTTACGAATCTTCTCCTAGAGCTTCACTTTCCCATTCAAAAAGCTACCTTGGTTTATTGTGATAATGTTAGTGCAGTCTATCTTTCTGGCAATCCGGTTCAACATCAGCGCACTAAACATATTGAGATGGACATCCATTTTGTTCGCGAGAAGGTAGCTCGTGGGCAATTACGCGTCTTACATGTCCCTTCCGAGTATCAAATTGCAGACATCTTTACCAAAGGTATTCCGTCAGTACTCTTTGAAGATTTTAGGGACAGTCTCAGCGTACGAAGACCGCACGGTATGACTACGGGGTGTGTTAAATATACCCGTGATATACATGGGGTTGTACAGCATGTATATCACGGTTTCACAAAGGCATTTACCTAAAGTGAAACTGTGATATACACGGTATACAAACCCATGTATATCACGGTTGGTAGCTGATTTTGTACCATAATTAGTGTAGCCGATTTGTACCATAATTAGTGTAAAATAATTGTATTGTACACTTGCCATAATTATAGAATTCTTGTACTACTAGAATATGATTTAAGGAGTAGAATAGGAATATGATTTTCTTATTATGGAAAATTGTAAATTATATATATACTCTTTCATTAATGAAAATAATCAAGGGATTATATTCTTTCAGTTATGTCTATACAGTAGATGTCGAACCTCACTTCTTGTTTGTTTACTCTTTTATATTTGTGAATCTTCTTAATGAAAATCCTGGCTCCGCCATTAGAGAGTTAGTTTTGACATGGAGGAAGGGCAAGTTGTGAAAAGCTATGTTGCTTGGAGTCTTCAAAAATTAAAATTAAGTTGTTTCTAATTATAGAAAGGTGACATTTGTTTTTAGACGTACTAAAAAAGATAGTGTGACACATAAATTGAGATGGAGAGAGTATAATCTAAGAAAACACTATTGGGATTGGCATGGGAGGCTAGGGATGTGGGGGCGGTGGGGATGAGGCTATGGGATTGGGCGTGGGGTGGGGTGTATTGGAGGGGTATTAGAAAACTACTCTTGTTTCCCTATTTCTAGGAAAATCATTTTCCTCATTTTTAAGGAACTTATTTTTCTAGCCTTTTCTCCTTGAGATTTTCCAAGGACTGCCCAATTAATGACTACCACATTCCTCAAGTCATTCAAGAAGGACCTAAAATGTACTCAATTCTGAATGGCTGAAACTCAAAGGTGAACTTGGACTCTTCTAATGATTACACAACTCTCAAAGACCACAGCTTTTGAAAAGACAAAAAAAGAGTCTCATTTTGATAAAAGGACTATATACTAGGCCCTAAGGCTTTTTTCCTTTTTGATAACCGAGAAATCCTTGAGGTCTAGCTGGCGCACGATTCTAAATTCGGTGGATAATGGGTCCATCTCTACCCTTCTCCACTTAAATACCACACCTATGTCCGTAGCAGGGTTCGAACTCGTGACATGCACCTAATCCACGCATCACATGTTGCGCTCTTACTACTGAACCAAAGCCCTGACACTCAATTAGAAGGGTTAATTTGACGTCATCGTCACTTCTACTTTATCGTTTCCTTGAGATGCAGGTGATATAACCAAAGTTACTTACAGCTTCTACTATGACTAGCGTTACAGTATTCCAAACAAAGCTAAACCTGAAGATTTAAGCTAGCCAAAGCATGAGATTTTCGAGAAACTAGGAAGGTATACCTGCGTTGAAGTCTTACTATAGCTTTCTCCTATTTATTCTATTTATGAGTGGCTGCAACTGCAAGTGCACAAAAGTCAATTGAGCTATAGAAGTAAGATTCTTAATAATCTATAGTCATATACTAAAAGCCCGTACTTTGGTTAGATATTCAGTAGTATAGATCTGTCCTCGAGGGCCTGTGGGAGGATTTTCTGGAGTGTATTTTCCAGTCAGAGCTCCTGCATAGGTTGGGAAATGTAATGAGTTTGGGTCAGATAATGCAAAGCAAAGTTGACGTGAATTTTCTTACTTTTAACTTGAAACAGAAAACAATTAAGATGCTGAAACATATCATTATCAGGGCATAACAATAAGTTATTTGAAGCAAACTGCATGACATACTGGTAACATAGTATCACCCCCTCCAAAGACATCAAAAAGAGAGAAAATAAGGGACAAACTATTGCTATATCAGCAGCTTGAGCAAACAGACTTGGGTATGCAACTTGGAGAGACATAATTTTTGTTTGTTGTAATCTAATCAACCGCAGTAAAGACACAGTCTAGTGGTCCAGTTAGCCTTAATGAAATATGTAGGTATGCAGAAGCAAAGACAGTGTTGCTTCATATTAAGTGAAGCTAGAATACAGTTACATAGTAATATGCTTCATCAAGTTTTCTACAATTCAGATCTGTCAGCGATGATAATCCAAACATGATAAATCCACGTTCATTATATTTAATTGAAAAGGCAGGTATGACATAAGAGTTATAACAGATTTCACATACTAATAAGATGGCAGGGGAGTGCCAGGGGTGCTGTTTCCCTCGTTTCCTTCTATCGAACTTGATATAGACGTCTGAAACCAACAGATTGTATTCCTTAACCCCTTTTACCTCAGCTACAGTAGCAGCTTATTACTGTGATGCATGATCGTTTGGAAGGAACTATTAACTATGTTGGTTAAACTTTTGTACAACAGCAACGACTGGCTCACCAGACGGTTGCTATAGGGTGGAATTTTCAGTAAGTTATAAACTCGTATAGCATAAGTACACACTATATATTCGTGTGATGACATAAATCATTTCCATACTAGGGTGATAAAGGTGCAGGAAACCAGCTTCCAAATATATGTACATAAACAGCTTAAAACCTCATTAACTAAATACATGTCTGGTTCATTGAGGCTGTAAATCGGGTCATTGTACAACAATTCTTCACAACGGAACAGTTTCATACCAAGAATTAAAAAAAAAACAAGAAGAGAAATAGGCAAATTAACTACAAAATCAGGTTTTACCTTGAGCAATGGGTGAATACGCAATCAACGTGACTCCCAGTTCATCACAGGCAGCCTTTACACCATTTTGCTCTGGTAACCTGTATATCAGACTATAATTGACTTGATTTGAAGCTAGCGGGATACCTCTCTTCTTCAGCTGCTCGTATGCATTGAGAAGACGCTTTTCTGAAAAAAGAACTACCTCCATCAGCCAAATATTGTATGTAGCAGGCAATTCTTTTATTTTTAATCCTTGGTTAAGTTGACATAGTCATATTCTCATACACCCTTGATAAGGAAAACAATCTAAAATATTACTGGGCGGGAGAGAAGTAACAACAGTGTACCACTATAGTGTTGTTGGGCCTGTGTTCAAAAAATCAGGAAAAACAGAAACCAAACGGAAAGACAAAAACCAGAAAAACAGAAATTGGAAAAATAATGCAGAAGTAAGAAAATATCCGAGACCACAGAATTCACTGTGTGTCCTTAAGGAATTTAATCCCCTCATTGTACCCGAGGTTACGGATTACTTCCTTCCAGGATAAAACGGATATACCTGTCGCAGGAGTAGCGGTACGTCAAACGCCTTCGACTTCGACGAACTCAAAGTTGGCAACGAAACACAGTAAGACTCGATAGTTTTATTTGTGGAAAAAGAATGCAGAAATTTTTGTTTCAGTGTTTTAAAAATGAGGCATTGCCTCAGTTTATATAGCCTCGAAGGTGCCTCTTCGGAATAAGTTGGTGACTGTTCGGAAAGGCCTTTGCCTTTTTTTTTCCAGAAAAAGAAAAAAAATTCATTTTCCCTCCATTTCTCATTCACACCAACTTAGCTAGATTTATTCATTAACTAGCTTTAACAATCCCCCACATGAATGGGGAATGGTTATATGATGAAAAACATGCATGACAAAAAACTGTGTGATTCGTAAGCAAGGATTAATCGCATCTGGATAAGTAGATTTCTCTTTGAACTTTCTGTAGTGAACATATGTTGGATATACTCGGTCAATCGGTAGATTTGATATCCTTGAACCGTCGAGCTTTGGTGTATACCTAGACAACCACATGTCACACAATTAACCCTTTAACCGTCTTTGGTTCTCATTGTTTTGTTCGTTTCAGCCATGAACACTGCCTGGTTCATAAGTGCGTAGAGAATTGGCCTTACAGAATTCTCCTTGAAGCGGCTTACACTTCACACTTACATAGGTGATTCCTAAATGTGTCATCCTGTAGATACACTATTTGATATACCCCGTACCAAACTTAGGAACCATTAAAAAGCCGCAATGCTTTATCCTGGTACTGAACATTGTCTCATCACGAGAATGGACCAAAGAGATATTGTGACAATGTTGAACCGTCATTAATGACTTTGTTTGATCTCTTTGAACCTAGATCTTGGGATCTCCAGTCTTCTAGGTAGAGTTACCGTCACGATGACTTGTCCTCGGCCATAGTCCCATTCCCCTTGATGATCTTTCAACTACCTCTCTAGTTAGGTCTTTAGTTAGTGGATCCGACACATTATCTCTTGACTTAAAATAGTCAATTGTGATAATTCCACTAGAGAGTAGCTGTCTAACGATATTATGTCTTCGTCGTATGTGACGAGACTTTCCGTTGTACATAAGGCTCCCGGCTCTTCCTATTGCCGCTTGGCTATCGCAATGTATGCATATAGGAGCCAACGGTTTGGGCCAAAATGGAATATCTTCTAAGAAATTCCGGAGCCATTCAACTTCTTCACCGGCTTTGTCTAAAGCTATGAACTCAGATTCCATTGTAGAGCGGGCGATACATGTCTGTTTGGATGACCTCCAAGACACTGCTCCTCCACCTATGGTAAAAACATATCTACTTGTGGATTTAGTTTCGTTGAACCGGTGATCCAATTTGCATCATTGTATCCTTCAATAATCGTAGGATTCCTGTTATAATGCAAAGCAAAGTTTTGAGTATGTTTTAAATACCCCAAAACTCATTTCATTGCCAGCCAATGTTTTTGGTCGGGATTACTAGTGTAGCGACTTAATTTACTTATAGCACACACAATATCAGGTCGCGTACAGTTCATGATATACATCAAACTTCCCAACACTCTGGCATAATCCAATTGAGAATGACTTTCACCTTTATTCTTTGCAAGAGCAAGGTTCATATCAATTGGCGTCTTTGCAACTTTAAAGTCCAAATACTTGAACTTTTCAAGTACCTTTTCAATATAATGAGTTTGAGACAATGCTAGACCTTGAGGAGTCTTATGGATTTTAATTCCCAGAATTAAATCGGCAACTCCTAAGTCTTTCATATCAAACTTACTAGCAAGCATGCGCTTAGTAGCATTTATGTTAGCAATGTCGTTACTCATTATCAACTTATCATCCACGTACAAACAAACAATGACTACGTGGTTCGGAGTGTTCTTAATGTAGACACATTTATCACACTCATTTATCTTGAATCCATTTGACAGCATTGTATGGTCAAATTTTGCATGCCACTGTTTGGGTGCTTGTTTTAGTCCGTAAAGAGACTTAACAAGTCGACACACCTTCTTCTCTTTCCCTGGAACTACAAACCCCTCAGGTTGTTCCATGTAAATTTCTTCCTCTAACTCTCAATTTAAGAAGGTTGTTTTCACATCCATTTGATGGATTTCAAGACCGTACACGGCGGCTAACGCTACTAACACTCGAATGGATGTAATCCTCGTTACCGGTGAGTATGTATCAAAGTAATCAAGACCTTCTCGTTGTCTAAAACCTTTAACAACTAGTCTTGCCTTGTATTTATCAATAGTACCATCAGCTTTCATTTTCCGCTTGAAAATCCATTTGGAACCTAAAGGTTTATTCTCTGGAGGAAGTTCAACCAATTCCCAAGTATGGTTATTTAATATGGATTCTATCTCACTATTGATTGCCTCTTTC
This sequence comes from Anisodus tanguticus, assembly GCA_034509755.1. Classification (NCBI taxonomy): domain Eukaryota; kingdom Viridiplantae; phylum Streptophyta; class Magnoliopsida; order Solanales; family Solanaceae; genus Anisodus; species Anisodus tanguticus. The sequence goes on along the minus strand of CM067551.1, from coordinate 15,906,530 downwards.
CAAAATTGAGCTTCTGATGAAGACATAGCTTCGTTGAAGGTTCGAGGCTCATTCTCCAACAAAAATGTTAGAAATTCTGGTCCAAAAGAAGTAGACATCCTTTGACGTTTGTTGCGTCTTGGATTTTCCTCATCAGGAATGTTTTCCTTTGTTTCTTCCCGAGGTCGTTTAGATTCTTTGCTAGACGACTCACATTCCTTTTTATACGGATATATGGTTTCAAAGAAGTCAGCATTATCTGATTCAATTACCGTATTCACCTGAATGTCGGGATTTTCTGATTTGTGAACCAGAAATCGATATGCCTTACTATTTGTGGCATATCCTATGAAAACACAATCAATGGTTTTAGGTCTTATTTTTACCCTTTTGGGTTTAGGAACTTGCACCTTGGCCAAACACCCCCACACTTTGAAGTATCCCAAATTGGGCTTCCTTCCTTTCTACTTTTCGTATGGAATAGATTTTGTTTTGCTATGGGGCACTCGATTGAGTATTCGACTAGCTGTTAGTATGGCTTCCCCCCACAAGTTCTGGAGTAAACCAGAACTTATTAACAGGCATTCATCATTTCTTTCGGGGTTCTATTTTTCCTTTCCGCAATTCCGTTTGATTGTGGCGAGTAAGGGGCAGTTGTTTGATGAATAATGTCATATTCCAAACATATTTGTTCAAAAGGAGATTCATATTCACCGCCCCTATCACTCCTTATCATTTTAATCTTTTTGTTAAGTTGAGTCTCAACTTCAGTTTTGTATTGCCTGAATGCTTCAATTGCTTCATCTTTACTTTAAGTAAATAAACGTAGCAATACCGTGTACTATCGTCAATAAAAGTTATGAAATACTTCTTTCCACCGCGAGATGGGATTGACTTCATGTCACAAATATCTATATGGATTAAGTCTAAAGGACTTGAATTCCTTTCAACTGACTTATAAGGATGTTTAACATACTTAGACTCAACACAGATTTGACATTTTGATTGATTGCATTCAAACTTAGGCAATACTTCCAAACTAATCATTTTTCGCAAGGTTCTATAATTGACATGTCCTAAACGTGAATGCCATAAATTATTTGACTCAAGTAAGTAAGACGAAGAAGAAACTTTATTATTATTGGCAACGACCATTACATTCAGTTTGAAAAGGCCCTCTGTGAGGTAACCTTTTCCTATGTACATCCCATTCTTACTTATTACAACCTTGTCAGAAACAAAAACACACTTAAAACCTTTCTTTACTAGAAGTCCGGTAGATACTAGATTTTCCCTAATTTCAGGAACATGACAGACGTTGTTGAGAGTCACCACCTTGCCAAATGTCATCTTCAGCAGTATCTTTCCATAACTTTCAATTTTGGCCGTTGCAGAATTTCCCATATATATGGTCTCGTCGGGCCCGGCGGGAACATATGAAGCAAAGGCTTCTCTGACAGCACAAATGTGGCGAGTGGCGCCATAGTCAATCCACCACTCTTTCGGATTTCCCACTAGGTTGCATTCAGACAACATAGCGCATAAGTCATCAACCTCCTCGTTTGTTTCAACTATATTAGCATGACCCTTCTTCTTTTCCTTTTTTGGAGCACGACAGTCTGCAACTTTGTGTCCAATTTTTCCACAATTGTGGCAGTTTCCCTTGAATTTCTTCTTGTTGGGATAGCTCCTTGGTCCCGATGCATGTTTTCTCTTTTTCAGATTAATTGGGGCAGTTTCAACAATATGTGCTCCCCCTATGGTTGATCTCCCATTTGCCTTCTTCTCCGTTGCTTTGTTATCTTCCTCGATTCTCAACCGGACGATGAGATCTTCCAGTGTCATCTCCTTTCGCTTGTGTTTCAAGTAATTTTTGAAGTCCTTCCATGAAGGAGACAGCTTCTCTATTACTGCCGCAACTTGAAACGCCCCACTAATCACCAAACCTTCAGCAAGTAGATCGTGGATGATAACCTGTAATTCTTGAACTTGAGTAACAACAGACTTGCCATCTACCATTTTGTTATCCAGGAACTTGGCAGCGATAAACTTTTTTAATCCAACATCTTCTGTTTTATATTTCTTTTCCAACGCATCCCATAGTTCTTTTGATGTTTCCACATTACTATAGACGTTGTAAAGATCATCCTCCAGTCCGCTAAGAATATAATTCTTGCACAAAAAATCTGAGTGCTTCCACGCCTCAGTTACAACAAAACGTTCATTCTCAGGTGTTGATTCCGGCAAAACCGGAACGACCTCCTTAATAAACTTTTGGAGGTTTAAAGTAGTTAAATAGAAGAACATCTTTTGTTGCCATCGTTTGAAATCAATTCCGGTGAATTTTCCAGGCTTCTCTGCCGGAGCCGGTGCTGGTGCAGGACGACTGGAGGACGCAACATTGCTCGTAGAACCAACCATGGGGGCTGGTGTCGCAGTAGCAGTAGCATTCAAATTTTGAGTCATGTCTCCCATCAGGAAACAACAGAAAATTTAATAAACGGTGAAGACTTCGAACCGAATCAGTTTTGACCGCAACAAATATAATACACAACGGTGAAGATTTTATTTCTTCAAACCGAATCAAGGTTAGCCAAACAGATTTAAAATACTTGAAGCGAAATGCAGTAAATTGTATGTTGTATACTTGATGAAGTTTTTATATCTTCAAATCAAGTACCCAAATGAGTAAAAAGTTATGGAAACTTTAATCTCAACCGGAGTAGAAAATCTGAAGATTTTAGTCTCCAAACAACATATAAGTTCGTTACATCGAAACAACAAACATACACCTTTTTTTAATGCAGTAAATTGTATGTTGTATACTTGATGAAGTTTTTATATCTTCAAATCAAGTACCCAAATGAGTAGAAAGTTATGGAAACTTTAATCTCAACCGGAGTAGAAAATCCGAAGATTTTAGTCTCCAAACAACATACAAGTTCGTTACATCGAAACAACAAACTTACACCTTCTTTTTTTTCCGACAATGTTCTGTAATTGTTAAGCAAGAACAAATGAACACAGAAATAATGAGTAAATTCCTTAAGCTTGTTGTTGGGCCTGTGTTCAAAAAATCAGGAAAAACAGAAACCAAACGGAAAGACAAAAACCAGAAAAACAGAAACTGGAAAAATAATGCGAAGTAAGAAAATATCCGAGACCACGAATTCACTTGTGTGTCCTTAAGGAATTTAATCCCCTCACCGTGCCCGAGGTTATGGATTACTTCCTCCCGGGATAAAACGGATATACCGTCGCGGGAGTAGCAGTACGTCAAACGCCTTCGACTTCGACGAACTCAAAGTTGGCAACGAAACACAGTAAGACTCGATAGTTTTATTTGTGGAAAAAGAATGCAGAATTTCAGATGCAGAAATTTTTGTTTCAGTGTTTTAAAAATGAGGCATTGCCTCAGTTTATATAGCCTCGAAGGTGCCTCTTCGGAATAGGTTGGTGACTGTTCGGAAAGGCCTTTGCCTTTTTTTTCCAGAAAAAGAAAAAAAAATTCATTTTCCCTCCATTTCTCATTCACACCAACTTAGCTAGCTTTATTCATTAACTAGCTTTAACATATAGTTAGATAATCCCACAGCTTTTACAAGGCCCTGCTCCACTCCATCTCCTAAACCGTCAATATAACCTGAAAAAGGATTTTCTTATAGACTAAGCTTTGTTTGTTAAAAAGGAATCTGATTAGTCAAATTGAACAAGGGCATCAGACATGACAAACCTTCAACAACGACATACCCAATGAAATCCCATAATGTGGGGTCGGGGGACGGTAGAGTGTACGCAGACCTTACCTCTACCTTGGTAGGTAGAGCGGTTGTTTTCGAGAGACCATCGGCTCAAGACAAAGCATAAGCACAAGAAAAACAAGAGAAACGGCCAGACCCGAGCAAAAAATTTAAAGCAGTATGAAAATGCTGGTATCAAAAGCGAATAAGCCTTGATAGCGCATTCTAATAAAAGAAATAGTAACTAACGCACGTAAATACGATAAACAAAGTACACTAAAGAACACATAGCAACAGAAATTAAACTACAGGGGACTATAAAGCATTATTGCGCCTATTAGTATGATAGGCTAAGCGGACCTACAATAATAACACTACAACTACCAGTTTGCAAGCGTACGTAGGACTATGCTCGACTACCTACTACCCTTCTAACCTAATCCGTGTCCACAACCCCCTATCTAAGGTCATGTCCTCAGTAAGTTGCACCTGCGCCATATCTCGTCTAATCACCTCTCCTCAATACTTCTTCGGCCTATCTCTACCCCTCATGAACCTGTCCATGGCCAACCTCTCACAGCTTCGCACTGGGGCATTTGTGTCTCTCCTCTGCACATGCCCAAACCATCTCAACATTGCTTCCTGCATCTTATCATCCACCGAGGCCACTCCCACACTGTCCCGGATATCATCATTTCTAATCATATCCCTCCTTGTATGCCCACACATCCTTCCTTATATGCCCACAGACATGACAAACCTTCATTTCCCCATATTCCGGGCCTGGGAATTAGACCATAAAAGCTTTGATCAGTTATTGACTGTTTACTTAATTATAAAAAATTATCCAAAACGAGAGCGCTCAAGAAGCCGACCAATGAAGTTGATAAAGATCTAACTGAAGAAAGTTCTAGACGTGCAAGAGAATCTTTTAGGGCCACTAGGACACTTTGACAGCCAAGTCTCCATGGCAATGCAGCAAATTTAGTTGCAACAGAAACCTCTGCCTCTGGATCAGGTTCTTTTCTTTCCTTGATAAATCTGAAACAAAATGGTAATTTATATTGGAGAAACAACAAATGTGAAGAACATGTAAACTGATTTAATGAGCAACATAAATGAGTTGGTAGGGAGGAGTTAAGGTGCAGATTAATGGAGTTTTAATGCTCCAAAAATCAACTCAAACGGCAGGCAGAAACTTTTTGCCTCCGTCGTTCCTAATTTCAGCTTTCCAGAAACTTCAGGGACTAAACTGTAAATATTAAGCAATTTGGGGTCCAAAGAGATAATATCAGAAGAAGCCCAAGTCCCACGACCCAAGACCCGAGCACAGATCGGACGGGACGGGCAGGCGGCGACGGCGCGCGCGTGGACTTAGACTTGAACCCAAGCACATTTACGGGTGGGCGGCGGCGGCGCGCGTGTGGACTTAGCCTTGAACCCAAGCACATCTAGGTCCTCCCTCCTTCAAACACATGGGTTACCCCTTGGGGTCCCAAACCCTTTGCCAATTTTGAGACTTATAAAGAGAGCAATTCTTCATTTTTCCACCGATGTGGTAGATTTGTCCCACACCATATTTTCATGTCTCAAACACCTTACTTCATGGACCAATATCTCTTTCATTTCTCAACGAAATTTGACGATTGTTGGCCCTACGATCATCTACTCACTTAGTATATTATGCACGTGTGAAGAGACAAAGCCTCCAACATGCGGAACCCTAGTGTTTAAGTCATTATGTATGGGTGGACGCACCTCCCCACCAAAGGCAAATTTCCAACAATCCCCTCTTGAAAGAGATTTTGGCGTACACACAAGGTGCGTACTTTCAGCAATCTTTCAGCGAAAAGATATTGCATCAGGAGAGGCAGCTTCTGCTTTGAACCTTTCCTAGTTGAATACCACCGGACTTACTTACTGTGCGGTGAACGTGATGTCTTGAACCGTCAGTGTTTAGTGTAAGCCAAGATAATGATACCAACACAATAACTCTCCTTATTTGTTTTCTTCTTATTATTTTGTCCGTTGTGGCCATGGACACACTTGGATTCTTAAGTGCGTTCATTTGAGGCGGTCTGTCCTCGCACTTAAATAGGTGATCTCCTACAAGGTATCCTGCTATACCCCACTTCACAAGTGTTAGGAATCATTAAAAGTTTTCCTAACCTTAACCTCAACCGTTTGAGAATCGTTAAAGGTTTGGAAGCTTAACATTTACCCACCATGCATGTATCACTTTAATGTCTATCACTGGAACAACTTTGGATTCATGTTTCCCTACTGAAATCATCATCCGAAGTGCTCTTGCTTCTACCGAAGCGCTCAACTGAACCTTTTGCAGCTTAGTTTTCCCATTGAACCAAATTCTTGGGATCTCCAGACAGTATAGTTAGGTTACCACCGCAAAGGTTCGTATTGTTTGGGTTTAAGCCCATTCCCATAGACAAGCAAAACACTTGATCTTCGGATAGTCCAACTATATCATTTAATTAGTAATCAAGGAAGTGACACTCGTGATGATCAACTGTCATACGGTCTTATGTCTCTGACAGATCCTGACAGATATGTCCAGACACCGTCATCCGTGTCCTTCCTAAAGACGACCAGCTAGCCACGGTGTATAACTGCTGAAGGCACGTGTTTCTCCCAATAAGGGACGTCCTCTAAGGAGTCGTGAAGTTACTCAACTTCTTTCATGCTTTGTATAAAGCGATAAACTCAGATTACATCATGAATCGGCCGATGCAAGTTTGCTTAGAGGATCTTCCAAGACCCACCATACACATTTACTTGTGGCATTGGTATTCTTCATGTCTGATGTCCAGTTTGCATCACTGTATTCTCCCAGAACCGCCGGACATCCAGAATACCGTAATCCGTAGATAAGCAAACATTTCAGACATCGTCATATCCGATTTAACGCCTTTTATCTATCATTTCCAAAATCACGAGTGAACCTTAGTTCAACTGATCTGCTTTGTAGGCCGATACCAGGTCGGTTGTAGTATGTACAATACATTGAACTACATGTGACCTGCGCATATCGCTCATTGTATACGGGTGCACCATGATTCCAACCAGTTCTATGATTCATATCCATTGGTGACTTCAACGAGACTGTCAACTATCTCACAACTGAGTTTGGAGTTAGACCAGTCCGTTAGATGTCTTAGAAATCCCAATTCCTAAGATGTCATATGTGATACCCGTATCTTTTGTTTCAATATAACTTTCACTTTCAGACTATTGATTTTCCAACTGTTGGCTTTCTAACTTCAGAGTCAACATTTCTGTGGTCAGATTCATTGTTTCTGTTTTATCTGAAACTTCCAGGACCAAAATGTAAACATTTCAGGGACAAAAATGAAAGTTCAGGAAGAATCCCAACAGTCCAACAAACCAACTCTGATCCTCCCCTTCCAACTCTCCAGTTAGGAAGGTTGCTTTAACATCCATGCCACGCAAGATTGCAATGGCCCTGGATGTTAAGTTATTCACAGGGAAGCACATGTACAAGTAGTCGAGGCTTTATACTCGTCAGTAGATCCATCTACTTGGTACTCACTTTTGAGTATCCTCTTTCACAACCCAAAGGTTCTTTTCTCGGAGGAAGATCAACCATTACACAAGTATGGTTCTATATGATGAAATCTATTTCTCTCTCTGTAGTTTCTTTCCAAAGCAGCGCTTCTGGAGATGACAATTCTTTATTAATTGTCTATGGTTCATTCTTAACCATACAAGTTATAAGGCTTGTAACAAGTCTTTGTCCCATCTTTACTCTGTCTCGGTTCAACATCTAGAATCCCTGAGTTCTGTAGATCTGGAATATTAAGTTCTGGATAGTCAGCAACTTCCGAGTCCTGTAGATACGAAACATCTAGTTTCGGACAGTCAGGCACTCGCGGGTTCTTGTTAACCTCGAGCAATTACTTCTTTTTCCCTTCTCAAGGAATGTTATCTTCAAAGAATTTAGCATTCTTTGACACCAAGAGGTGATAAGCACTACTGTTATTTGCAGATCCATTGGATATGCAATCTACAGTCTTAGGTCCAACTTGACCTATTTCGGTATTCCAACTTCTACCAAGTCACCCCTCATCACAACATTTGTATGTGAGATCCTTTCCATGTCTCACACGGATGATTATCCTTATCCTTATGCGTATTTCTGTTAAGATTCGCATTAGCGGTAAGGATCGCCTTACCCTACATATTTTTGGGCGTACGGCTTTGCGCTTGGCTAACACCGTTGGACTGAGGTGAGTAATGAGCAGTCGTTTAATGAACGATGCTTCACATTCTCCCCCTCTTTCACTACGAATTCCTCAATCCGTAGGCTTAGTTGATTTTCAACTTCTTCTTTGTAGCGCTTATTCGCTTCAACAACTTCATCTTTGTTTTTCAACAAACAAAGGATGCAATACGTTGTACCATCATCAATGAAGGTCACAAAGTACTTGTCTCCCCCCTCTATTTTGTATAAACTTCAAATCACCCAAGTAGGTGTGACTAAGTTCTAGAGGAGCGGTACTTCTTTCGCTATTCCTTTAATGGAATGGAAAGGTGATTTTGCCTCTTCGCCTACGTCACATTCATTTTGAGGGTTTATGTCGACAGAAGGCAACAATCTCAACTTCGTTAGCTTTTGAATGACTTTCTATTTAACGTGTCTTAATCTATGATGACATAGATGCACGTATTACAAATATATCATTCATTTGGCTACAGACATACTGTACTATTCTTAGTTATTACAGACATGTTGGACCAGTCTCATACCAGCTTGACCAACATCGTCCCTTAAACTAAGTTTGGGACATGTATGACCTCCTTTTATAGTGATCCCATTCCCTGAAGTCCTAGTGAGGACAACCTCTCCAACCCCTTTGATTTTAGAGGTGGCATTGCTTCACATGAACAACCTCTTGCCCGTGGTTAGGGCATAACTGGATCATATGTGATCTGGATACTCTGGCCCACTCCAGTTGCTTAGGCAGACTGAGTGTCCAATTTATTTTTTGCCTTTCTTTTGGCCTTCAGATCATTTAAGACCTGGAAACTCTGGCTCACCACACTAGGTGTCCATTACTTTTCATATCAAATGAATTCTGGCCCCACTCTAGTCGGTCGTAGGCTTTGTACGACTGAGTGTCCAATATCATCCTATCAAGAAATTTTGGCCCACTCCAATCGCCCGTAGGCTTTGTACAACTGAGTGTCCAATATCATCCTATCAAATGAAGGATCTTCTGTCAAATAGTGTGACAGGGTCAACGTCTTAAGATAAGACATTATCTTTTAGTCTTCTTCCCTTGAGATTGGTGCCCAGACAATTCTTGGCGCTTACTTAAGAGTGGTAACAGTTTTCGCATAGTCAGTGGATCTTTCTCCCTCGTATGTGCGAACATACTTTACACACTTTTAATAATTACACTCAAAAGAACGGATCTTTTTAAGTCGTTTACAAAGTCCAATCTTTAAACGGGAAGGAAGATGAGATTAAACTTCTGATTTTAAAGCGTAAGGAATATAAATTATTTCGTGAAAATATTTTCATAGTCCTCCTTACTTTAAGCCCTTTTTAATCAAACATCATTTAATCTTATTCTTGACAAGGAAGAAAAATTACTTATCCCAATTTCGGATTCTGGCCCACTTCAGACACTTCGACGGACTGAGTGTCCATTTCCTCCTTACCATAATTCGGATCCTTTGTCTGGGATAGATATAAGCCTTCTGCTACAAGATAGAACCACATCTTCAGCCTTCTCCTCTTGTCCCAGTTGACATCCTCAGCCTCACGTGGGCGCTTTTTCCAACCACTCTCGGGAGTGGTGACACCATGAACATGTTGACCTTCAACAGCATAATCACAAGTCTCTTCTACCAGAAAACCACAGCCATAACCAGATTAGGTCACACAACTTTTGACCGACATCTTTCAAACACTAATACAATCTTGTCTTTAACTTGTTAGATATGTAAAGCAATACTGAAAGTAAATAAATATTACAAATGTTCGAAAGGATAAAAAAATAGCCAATATTCAGAACTGCCGCAAGGTTGTTGAGTCTTGAATCTTGATAACCTGAAATCAAGAAACACTAAATCTGGATTGTTACAACTGTGGCTGAGTCAAGAGATGGCTCTCTGTCTTTAAGACAAGATTGCCCCGTATATATGCTTTTACGTTAACGGGCAATAGTCTCCCAAGATAAAACAACAACTAATCAACTCTACAAAGCAAATAGGTTGATTCTGACGAAGAAAACAAACATGAAACGACTTGCTGAAGAATGAAAAAGGAAGGAAAAGTTTTCTATTTGTCCACACGTTTCTGCTGCTCACGTTTTTGGACAGAATTCTAGTTATTCTCTTTCTGTTTGTCTCTGTGTATATATCTTGTTGTAGTCTCGAATTGAGCCAAAAGGCTGCAATATATAGCATAAGGGGAGGGACTCCTCAACTGCCAAGTAATGGTTGTTTATGGCTATTAGTGAGGGAGTTAATCAGCCAAGTAATGGCTGATTTAATGAGCAACATAAAGGAGCTATTAGGGAGGAGTTAAGGTGCAGATTAATGGAGTTTTAACGGTCCAAAAATCAATTCAAACGGCAGGCAGAAACTTTCTGCCTCCGTCATTCCCAATTTCAGCTTTCCAGAAACTCCAGGGACCAAACCGTAAATATTAGGTAATTTGGGGTCCAAAGAGATAATATCAGAAGAAGCCCAAGTCCTACGACCCGAGCCCGGACCGGACGGGCGGGCGGCGGCGGCGCGCGTGTGGACTTAGCCTTGAACCCAAGCACATCTAGGTCCTCCCTCCTTTAAACACATGGGTTAGCCCTTGGGGTCCCAAACCCTTAGCCAATTTTGAAACTTATAAAGAGAGCAATTCTTCCCTTTTCCCACCGATGTGGTAGATTTGTCCCACACCATATTTTCATGTCTCAAACACCTTACTTCATGGACCAATATCTCTTTCATTTCTCAACGAAATTTGACGATTGTTGGCCCTACGATCATCTACTCACTTAGTATATTATGCACGTGTGAAGAGACAAAGCCTCCAACATGCGGAACCCTAGTGTTTAAGTCATTAAGTATGGGTGGACTCACCTCCCTACCAAAGACAAATTTCCAACAGTTTATATATAGTGAAAACCAGGACGAACATAATACAAACCTAAAATCGCACCGAAAGAGAACTGCAAGTAGAGAAATAGTGGTTTTCTCGTGATTGTCCACTTTTTTCTGTACAATTAGCAGACTAAGAGCAATGCCAAAATAAAAACTATTCCTCGCCCTTGAACCATGAACCTCAGCGGTATCAATGAATGTTATTCCAGAATCAATATCAAAAGCAGTCTTTGCAGCCTTCAACTTCCTATCTCTCATCGTATCAGTATAAGAGAGTTAAAACATATTGGTTTTTATAATAGAGAAACTGAACAAGCTAGGTATCAACTCAAACAAAATAACTAAGCCCCAAAAAATGAAAGATGGGCTGACATTTCAGATGCTATTAGTAATTACCATAAGATCTTCAGAAAGAAAAAGAAAAAAGTAGAGGAAATTGTTACGTCCTGTTTGGTTCCACGGTATGTCCAGTTTTCCATTTTCTTCTATTAAGATAATCCAAAACCTTGGCTCACTTTCTTTTCTGTTTTAAAGAAAACACTCAGAGCTTCACTAATCAGTCTGAAAGTAGAGCTTCTTGATAAATTTCCTAAACCTTATTTAAAATTTCTGGTTTAAGGCTGCTCACCTGCGCTTGCTCTAGGGATCTAATTAGAGCCAAACTAGGATTTGAAAGTAAAAAAGGAACTTTCCCTTGTTAACCAGAATACAAGTGTACTCTTTTTTCCTTGGTCAAGACAGACTAAGCCAAGAATCCTTTTAAGAACCTTTCTGTACAAGGAGCCCCCAAGGCTTTGCGCTAGTGGTAACAAAGAAGCTGTGTGATATGTGGGTCAGGTACATGGCACGAGTTTGAACCCTGCAGTACAAAAAAGTCTGGTATTTAAATGGAAAAGGGTAGAGGGGCAAGTTCAATATTCACAGAGTTTTGAACCGTGCACCACATACCCTGGTCAATTTCTCCGTTATAAAAAGAAGATTTTTATGAATTACTTCATTGAAAAAAGGAAAGAAATTTTTTGAATTAGTAATCATCAGATTTTAAGGGAAATGGTAGGATCCATGACACGAGGGAAGAAGAAATTCTAGATAAACAGAAATTGTTAGAACGGAGGATTGGAGTGTTACGTTAAATGCAGGAAACTGACGACAGAGTCTAAAGCGGAAGAGTAATTTGGTCATCAGGACACCCTTCAAAGACTACATCAATCAGATAGGGAATCCAAAATATGGTTCAATGTTTGTTATTTTTGCTGAAACAACTTTAGAGTTTTCTACCTATAAAACTGCTTCTTAGACGTTAATGTAGCCCTGAATAACCTATGTTCTTTCTAACATGTTTATACCTGCTATATCAATTGCAACTTCAATATCTACATTGAGGAAAAACAATAATGAAGATATTGTCACAAGCTAGAGGCCAAAATAGCTATAAAGTTCCTGACTATCTTCAAGGAATTAGAAAGGAAAAAGAATATCTAACAACGGCAGTAATTCCAGTAGCAACAGTAACTAATAGCAATATATTTTCCCAAAAGGAAACATAAGTAGGAATGCGCCTGGTCCATAAGAGATGACATATTTTTTCTGTTTTGCAGGATTCCCTGGTCCATAAGTGCAATGACAGTTCTATGTTTACTGTTTTGCAGAATATTCTCAACTTCACTTTCTTAGGTATTCTTTACTACCCAAGAGAAATCCTCTAGGGCACCACGTTCTAGGAGTCCAAGCTATGTGATTGAGTATATACTTTATATATCCGTTGCAGGTCAAGGTCTCCTGTTTTATACCCTTCAAATACAGATTCATATTCTTCATAGATAAATCTTTTAGCCCCACTTTTCATCCTAAACATTGGATTCTATTGGTTTGACCAAACAAGCGATTTCCCTTTCAAACTCTCAGTTGTTTGATGAAATGCTAGCCTCGGGTTATGTGATTAAGAAAATCACATTTAGCTGAGGGAACCAATGGATCAAGGATACTTTTGGTCTCACCGCCTTTAAGATTGTCCTAAGTTTATGACAATTGTGTGCAGGTGAACGTTACACAAAGAGCCATTAGGCCTCAACTAATTTCCTTCTTTCCTTCGGAACAATATTCACAAATAACATTCCCTTCAACCTATGTTCAATACGAACAAACAAGACCATCTTACCAAGAGTATCCAGCTTTCTATGTACGTATTATCTATTAGATTTCCAGAATGAATATCCTAGTAAATCCCTGACTAATAAAAAGTTAATGTAAACAGACACAATACTAAGATAGTAAGGAAAAAGAGGGTCATAATACTCAATGTAGTACTTGAGTTACGGTTCCTCCGAAGCCACTAACTTTGGCTCAGACTATATATATGTGTTAAACAATACACCAAATAATTACAACTACTCCCTCCGGTTCATAATAAGTGTTCACTTAGCCTTTTTATTTTGATTCAAATAAGTACTTAGATAATCCAGAACGAATTAATTATTCTCTTCCAAATTCACCCCTATTTAGAGGGGTGAGTTTTTATGCTATCAAGAAACTATATTAGTTAGGTAGTATTTAACTAAGGATAGTTTAGTCAAAACACTTTTTTTTCTAGAAGTTAGTATTTTCTTAAGATTGTGCTAAAGGCTAATAGTTTAGTCAAAACACCCTTTTTTTAAGAAATTAGTAATTTCTTAAGGTTGTGCTAAAGGCTAAGTGAACACTTATTTTGATCCCGGGGAGTAGTTGATTTCGAAACTAGTAAATCGAATGGGTTGAGGTAGAATTCAACTCAAACCCATAATGTTCAAATTCCGGATCACATAATACCAAACTTGAACACTCATTTTTACATGACAGAAAGGGAAATGAGTACCCAAGCTTAGTACAGAATCAGTTCATCCCACAAATGTAATCAGGATTTAGAAAAAACAATTAGCAAATTAGCTGACCAGCTTATCAGATTTGCAGTGTTATCATAGTAAGAAATGCAAATAATGAGAGAGATATAAATTGCCAAATTTTCAAGAACTTCTTCAATTCCATTACATTTATTTAATTTTAACAGTAACTTACCATCCCATTCAAAGTTGTTCCAATTGTTGGATATGTAAAGCACGTACAAGAATAGTAAATAACTATTACAGTGATCGAAAGGATAAACAACAAAGATTACAACAAGAAGTTGTCAATATCTTGATCTTGAATTGGAACTCCAAAGCTGGATCTTGTATTAAAAAATACAAGAACATGAACTGCTATACTTGTGGCTTGTAGAACCGCTGAGAATCCGAACGGTTAGAGTCCTTTGACGAATCAAGTTCACACCTGAAACACTTAGCAACCAATTAGATAATCACAACACTACCGGCTGAGTCGAGAGATGACTCTTTATCTTTAAGACAAGATTGCCCCCGTATATAGGCTTTACGGAATTGTGGACAATATTCTCCCAAGATAAAACAGCAAACTATCAAATGTGCAAAGCCTACACAAATGACCTCAACGAAGAACACGAACAATGAAGATTGCTAAGAGAATAATTGTTTATCAGGAAAACTGATCTCTTTGTGGTGTTGTATACTTGTATGTATATTGTCTTTTTTCTCTCTTCTATAGAATTGAGCTAAATGCCTCAATTTATAGGTGTGCAAGATGGCCTTTCAAATGCCCCATAATGGCATTCAACTGCCATTTAATGGATGTCATTTAACCCCCAAGTAATGCAGCAACATAATGGTCCAAGTAATGACCATTATTGGGTGGATTCAATTCTATTGAAACCACCTCAACAGCCAATCCTTTGGGATCCGTCGAGCAAACACTGCCTGGGAAGCGCCGCGGCTCCAGAATGCCAAATAGGGAATAGCGCCACGGCGCTGCGGCCCAGTCCGGGAGGCGCCGCGGCCCTTTCCTACCCGTTCCATCTTACACCTCGCACAATCCTTCCTTCGTTTACCAACGTGGAACACTTGTTATTTATCCAATAACTGTCCATCATTCTATGTCTCAAACATTTCACTTACGTACCAATATCTCTTTCATTAACGAAATTTACGATACTTGGCACTAAGATTGCACGTGTGTGGAGCCCCAATTGTTCGAGTCATAAATAATGAGATAAACTTAATTCTACATTAGTAAATTTCCAACAATCCCCTCTTGAAAGAGATTTTGGCGCACACACAAGGTGCCTACTTTCAGCAATCGTTCAGTGAAAAGATATTACATCAGGAGAGGTAGCTTCCTCTTTGAACCTTCCCTAGTTGAATACCATCGGACTTACTTACTGCGCGGTGAACGTGATGTCTTGAAATGTCAGTGTTTAATGTAAGCCAAGACAACGGTACCAACACAATACCTCCCTTTTATTTGTTTCTTTTTATTGTTATGTCCGTTGTGGCCGTGGACACACTTGGATTCTTAAGTGTGTTCACTTGAGGCGGCCTGTCCTCGCACTTAAATAGGTGATCTCCTACAAGGTATCATGTTATACCCCACTTCACAAGTGTTAGGAATCATTAAAAGTTTCCCCAATCTTAACCTCAACCGTTTGAGGATCGTTAAAGGTTTGGAAGCTTAACCTTTACCCACTATGCAGGTAGCACTTTAATGTTTATCGCGGGAACGACTTTGGATTCATGTTTCTTTACAGAAATCATAATCTGAAGTGTTTTTGCTTCCATCGAAGCTCTCAACTGAACCTTTTGCAGCTTAATTTTCCCATTGAACCAAATTCTAGGGATCTCCAGTTAGTATGGTTGGGTTACCATTGCAAAGGTTCGTATTATTTGGGTTTTAAGCCCATTCCCCTAGATAGGCAAAACTCTTGATCTTAGGGTAGTCCCTTAGTTAAAGGGTCCGCTATATCCTTTGATTAGTGATAAAGGAAGTGACACCCGTGGTGATCAACTGACATACTGTCTTATGTCTCCGACAGATATGTCCAGATGCCGTCATCCGTTCCCTTCCTGAAGCCAGCCGGCTAGCCACAATGTATAACTGAAGGCATGAGTTTCTCCTAATAAGGGACGTCCTCTAAGGAGTCGTGAAGTTACTCAACTTCTTTCAGGCTTTGTTTAAAGCGATAAACTTCGATTCCATCATGAATCGGCTGATGCAAGTTTTCTTATAGGATTTTCCAAGACCCATCATACACATTCACTTGTGGCATTGGTATTCTTCAAGTCTGATGTCCAGTTTGCATCACTGTGTTCTCCCAGAACCGCTGGACATCCAGAATACCGTAATCCATAGATAAGCGAACATTTCAGACATCGTTATATCTAATTTAACGCCTTCTATCTATCATTTTCAGAATCACGAGTGAACCTTAGTTCAACTGATCTGCTTTGTAGGCCGATACCAGGTCAGTTGTAGTATGTACATTACATTGAACTACATGTGACCTGCGCATATCGCTCCTTGTATATGGTTGCACCATGATTCCAATTAGTTCTATGATTCAATCCATTGGTGACTTCAACGAGACTGTCAACAATCTCACAACTGAGCTTGGAGTTAGACCAATCCGTTAGATGTCTTAGAAATTCCAATTCTTAAGATGTCATCTGTGATACCCATATCTTTCATATCGAGACTTTTGTTTCAATATGACTTCCACTTTCAGACTGTTAGTTTTTCCAACTGTTGGCTTTCTAACTTCAGAGTCAATATTTCTGTTGTCAGATTCATTATTTATGTTTTATCTAAAACTTCCATGACCAAAATGTAAACATTTTAGGGACCAAAATGAAAGTTCAGGAAGAAGCCCAACAATCCAACAAACTAACTCTGATCCTCCCCTTCCAAATCTCCGGTTAGGAAGGCGACATCAACATCTATGTCATGTATGACTGCAATGTCCCTGGACGTTAAGTTATTCACAGGGGAGCACATGTAAAAGTAGTCGAGGCCTTATACTCGTCAGTAGATCTATCTACTTTGTACTCACTTTTGAGTATCCACTTTAACAACCCAAAGGTTCTTTTCCCGGAGGAAGCTCAACCATTACACAAGTATGGTTCTATATGATTGAATCTATTTCTCTCTTTGTAGCTTCTATCCAAAGCAGCGCTTCTGGAGATGACAATTCTTTGTTAATTGTCCATGGTTCATTCTCAACCATAAAAGCTAGAAGGCCTAGAACAAGTCTTTGTCCCCTCTTTGCTCCGTCTCGGTTCAACATCTAGAATCCCTGAGTTCTGTAGATCTGGAACATTAAGTTCCGGATAGTTAGCAACTTCCAAGTCTTGTAGCTCTGGAACGTCTAGTTCCGAAACCTCGAACAATTACTTCTTTTTCCTTCTCAAGGAAAGTAATCCTCAAAGAATTCAGCATTCTTTGACACCAAGAGGCGATAAGCACTACTGTTATTTGCAGATCCAGTGGATATGCAATTTACAGTCTTAGGTCCAACTTGACCTGTTTCGGTATTCCAACCTCTACTAAGCCACCCCATAACACAACATTTATAGGTGGGATCCTTTCCATGTTTCACATGGAGGGTTATCTTTATCCTTATGCGGAGTTCTGTTAAGAATCGCATTAGCGGTAAGGATCGCCTTGCCCCACATATTTTGGGCGTACGGCTTTGCACTTGGCTAACACCGTTAGACTGAGGTGAGTAATGAGCAATCATTTGATGAACGATGTTTCACATTCTCCCCCTCTATCACTACGAATTCCTCAATCCGTAGGCTTAGTTGATTTTCAACTTCTACTTTGTAGCGCTTATCCGCTTCAACAACTTCATCTTTGCTTTTCAACAAAAAAATGATGCAATACGTTGTACCATCATCAATGAAGGTCACAAAGTACTTGTCTCCCTCCTCTATTTTGTATAAACTTCAAATCACTGATGTAGGTGTGACTAAGTTCTAGTGGAGCAGTGCTTCTTTCGCTATTCCTTTGACGGAACTTGTCTCCCCCCTCTATTTTGTACAAACTTCAATTCACACATGTAGGTGTGACTAAGTTCTAGAGGAGCGATGCTTATTTCGCTATTCCTTTGACGGAATGGAAATTTGAGTTTGCCTCTTCGCCTACCTTACATTCATTTTGAGGGTTTGTGTCGACAGAAGGCATCAATCTGAACTTCGTTAGTTTTTTAAAGACTTTCTATTTAACGTGTCTTAATCTATGATGGCATAGATGAACGGATTACAAATATATCATTCATTTAGCTACAAACATTCTGTACCATTCTTAGTTATTACAGACCTGTTGAAATAGTCTCAAACCAGCTTGACCAACAGCGTCCCTTAAACCAAGTTTTGGGACATGTATCACCTCCTTTTAAAGTGATCCCATTCCCTGAAGTCCTATTGAGGACAACCTCTCCAACCCCTTCTACTTTAGAGGTGGAGTTGCTTCACATGAACAACCTCTTGCCCGTGGTTAGGGCATAACCGGATTATATGTGATCTGGATACTCTGGCCCACTCCAGTTTTTTTGGCAGACTGAGTGTCCAATTTCTTTTCTTCCTTTCTTTTGGCCTTCAGATCATTTAAAACCTGGAAATTTTTGGCCCACCTCACTAGGTGTCCATTACTATTCTGTCTTTCTTCTTGCCTTCAGATCATTTATGACCTGAAAACTCTGGCCCACTCCAGTCGCCCGTAGTCTTTGTACGACTGAGTGTCCAATATCATCCTATCAAATGAAGGATCTTCTGTCAGATAGTGTAACACGTTCAACGTCTTAAGATAAGCCATTATCTCTTAGTCTTCTTCCCTTGTGATTGGTGCCCAGGAAAATCCCTGGCACTTACTTAAGAGTGGTAACAGTTTTCGCACAGTCAGTGGATCTCTCTCTTTCGTATGTGCGATCATACTTTACACACTTTTAATAATTACACCGAAAAGAACGGATCTTTTAAGTTTTTGTTTGCAATAGTCCAATCTTTAACCGGGAAGGAAGGAGATTCAACACCTGATTTTAAAGTGTAGGGAATATAAGTTTTTAATGAAAACACTTTCATATTCCCAACCTTGCTTTACACACGTTTATTCAGATATTAACTAAATACATTATAGATAAGGAAGGATAATTAACTTAGACCTTTTGGATTCTGGCCCACTTCAGTTAGACTGAGTGTCCATATCCTCCTTACCATAATTCGGATCCTTTGTCTGGGACAAATATAGGCCTTTTTCTACATGATAGAACATCATCTCCAGCCTTCTCCTCTTGTACCAGTTGACATCCTCAGCCTCTCGTGAGCGCTTGTTTCCACCACCATCGGGAGCAGTGACACCAACTCGTCCTTGATCTTTAGCCGTACTAGCATGACTATCAACAGTATCTTGAAGCTCAGCATCAGATCCAGAGATCCCACTTTTGACGAAAACAGATTTGTAATTATCGTCAAAGAGAGAACCAAAACTAAGACCAAATTTAAAAGAACGGTTGTTGACAGAGACGGTGTTTGAGCTGTTAACCGAACTGTTTTCAAGAAGAAAACTACAGTCAGATTTGGTCACACACTTATCGACCAATATCTTTCGAACACTAATACAATCTTGTCTTAAAATTGTTGGATATGTAAAGCACGTACAAGAATAGTAAATAACTATTACAATGATCGAAAGGATAAACAACATAGATTACAACAACAAGTTCTCAATATCTTGATCTTGAATTGGAACTCCAAATCTGGATCTTGTATTAAAAAATACAAGAACATGAACTTCTACACTTGTGGCTTGTAGAACCGCTGAGAATCCGAACGGTTAGAGTCCTTTGACGAATCAAGTTCACACCTGAAACACTTAGCAACCAATTAAATAATCACAACACCACTGGCTGAATCGAGAGATGACTCTCTGTCTTTAAGACAAGATTGCCCCCGTATATAGGCTTTACGGAATTGTGGACAATAGTCTTCCAAGATAAAACAATAAAATATCAAATGTGCAAATCTTACACAAATGATCTCAGCGAAGAACACGAACAACGAAGATTGATCAGAAAAGGATTGCTTATCATAAAAATTGGTCTCTTTGTGGTGTTGTATACTTGTATGTATACTATCTTTTTTCTCTCTTCTATAAAATTAAGCCAAATGCCTCAATTTATAGGTGTGCAAGATAACATTTCAAATGCCCCATAATGGCATTCAATTTCCATGTAATGGATGAAATTTAACTCCCAAGTAATGCAACAACATAATGGTCCAAGTAATGGCCATTATTGGGTGGATTCAATGCCATTGAAACCACCTCAACAGCCAAACCTTTGGGATTCCATCGAGCAAACACTGCCTAGGAAGCGCCGCGACTCCAGAATGCCAAACAGGGAATTAGCGTCGCGGCGCTGCGACCTAGTCCGGGAGGCGTCGCAGCCCTTCTCAGCTCTGCGGCCCTTTCCGACTCGTTCCATCTTACACCTCGCACAATCCTTCCTTCGTTTACCAACGTGGAACACTTGTTATTTATCCAATAACCGTCCATCATTCTATGTCTCAAACATTTTACTTACGTACCAATATCTCTTTCATTAACGAAATTGACGATACTTGACACTAAGATTGCACGTGTGTGGAAACGACACTTCGGACGTGCGGGGCCCCAATTGTTCGAGTCATAAATAATGGGATAAACTTAATTCCACATTAGTAAATTTCCAACACCAATAGCTAGTATCACCCAAATACCAAGCACCAATTCCAAGCTTTGTAACCTTTAATTCCGACCTACCAAGCTTCACCTTATCTTCTTATGCAACACTTCTCCCAGAAGCTACAGCTCTGATTTTCTGGACCATCCTCTGGCTCAAAGAACACAAACAAGTACTACTAAAATGCAAAGCCATTTTCTACTGAACTTTCAAGAATTCAAAAAGACTTGTATTATTTTTGCAGGGAAAGAGTGAGAACCTCAATGATTCTCTTGTCTCCTTTTCAATAATTTGAAATGAGGAGGATGACACAAGTGTCGCACATGAGGAGATTGGGTGTAATGGCATTTATGTGTACACGTCTATTTTTTCCTCGTACGGTTATGGCTAATTGGCATTTGGCTCCCTAATCTTCCAAGTTGCAAATCCAATACTTCCACTATTCCACACCCCAAATGAATAATTTTTCAAAAATTGCCCCAATAGCTTTCGTCGAGGCCATTTTTACCCTCCATCAATAGTTGAGCTATTTTTTGCCCCTATCGTTATCAAAATTTGTTATTTTTACCCTTTTAGCTAATGAAATCTTAAATGAAAAATTCATACAGAAAAGGGCAAAAATAATTTATGTATATAGTTTATGAGCAATTTTGGACCTTTTCAGTTCTCTCATCCTACTCATTTTTTTTTTATTTTCCTTTATCTTTTTTCTTTAAAATCTTTCTTTCAGCTAAACTCTATCAGAAAGAAGCTTTGTTGTGGAACTTTTTAGGGTTAAACAATAATTCAACGGCATCTTTACGATAAAGATGAATGTGGCTATGTAAGATAAATAATTTGTAGCTATAGTAGAGATTAAGACACAAATATAACATAATCTTGAGATAGAATTAAGGAAGCGTACCGTTCATCTCCATTGATTCAGCAGCGGTAACAATCGACGATTAAGCTTAAGACCAACTTCCATGATCCACTAGTTATCTTGACAGATGAGGCATCAATCACTATACCAGGAATATAATATGCTAGAGTTTTCTAATAGAAAGAGACATGGGGTTGGTCTCTATTTATAGAGAATGTGTACCCATCACAGGCAATAGTTATTAGACCCAGCTTATGCACACACATAATAATTTAATATTAAGTTTTTTATTAGTCCACCACTTGGCCACATCACTGTCCTTTCATGCTATAACCAATTAACACAAGTCCAAATTCTAACAGTCTCCCACTTGGATACCAGTGTTAATTAAGGACACGAAAACAATTTTATAAAATTTGATGTTTTGAGAAAATCATTTTGAAAAAGATTTTTAAGACTCTATAGTGGTCACAATCTCATATAGTTGAGGATAGAATGACCCATTAAACAATTCATCAAGTCTCAATGGAGAACATTAACGATGAACCATAGCCGGCATCATACCATTTGAGGTATGAATTCTATATATGATCACATATGCAAGCATTTCTATCAACATCGATCAAACATGTGTGCTAAGCATATCACCTTTCTAATCAAGGTAAACAAAGTCACACCTCTTAAAAAGACATAAAAATCACATCACCTCAAGAGCCTCTAAGTGACAACATAATCATATCACAAGGTTTTTCTTGTGCCTTACCTAGGATAATCAAGGCAACAAGCGACAACACTCAAAATGCCATGAGTTTACGCAATATCTAATTGGAATCAATAAATAAATAAATAAATAAATACAAATGTTCATCAATAACAAGCTTGTATTTAAGGACAGGAAATAAAATTATTAAAAGTTGTATCTCAGTCAGCAATTACAAAATAACTCCCACTGACTAAACTACATCAAAAGACTCTAAGATACCTATATTTTGAACATGTTCATTAAACACCACAAGCCTAAGACCTTTAGTCAGAGGATCAACCAACATAGATTGTGTGCTAATATGCTCAATACATATATCACCTTTCTTTATCATGTCTTTAATCTTAATATACTTAACGCTAACATGCTTAGATTCTCATGTCCTCTTGTTATTCTTAGAGAAAGACACAGCGCAATTGTTATCACAAAAGATGGTCACTGGCTTAGATATGAAATCCATAACTTGTAATTTAGTAAGGAAATTCTTTATCCACAGGTGAAGCAATCTCAAAACAAGCAATAAACTATGCTTCCGTTGTGGATGTAGCAGTGATACTCTGTTTCTCACTCTTTCAAGAAATAGCACCTCCAGCTCACATAAAGATATAACCAGATGTTGATCTCATAGAGTCTTGACAACCTGCAAAATTCGAATCTGAATACACTAGAAGTCAAGATTATCAACATTTTTGTACACAAGCATAAAGTCTTTGGCTTGTTGTAGGTATCTCATCACTTTCTTTGTAGCTACCCAATGTGCCCACCAAAATTAAAAGAAAAACTTTCCAATATATTAACAGCAAATGCAATATCAGACCTTGTACAAACTTGTATGTACATTAAACAATCAACAATACTTGATTATGGAACATCTTTCATGATTTTCCTTTCAACTTCATTCTTCCGACATTCATCCTTGCTAATTTTGTCCCCTTCACAACAAGAGCAACACCAGATTTGCAATGAACACTCTCAATATAAGCGCGTTGAGATAGCCCCAACAAACCATGAGACCTATCCCTTTTGATTTCTATCCCAAGAATAAAAGAAACTTCACCAAGATTTTCATATCAATAGATCTAGATAAAAAATGTTTGGTCTCTTTCAACAAGCACAAATCATTAGTAGCAAGTAGGATGTCATCAACGTAGAGAATCATAATAATAATATTATCATTGACTATTTTGATATAAACACATTCATCAAGCTTATTTTTCACAAATCCAAATTTGGTAATGACTTCATCAAATTTCAAGTACCATTATCTGAAAGCTTGTTTAAGCCCATATAAGAATTTGTTAAGATTATACACTAGATATTCTTTACCAGCTTGCTGAAATTCTTCAGGATGAACCATATAAATTTATTCACACAAATTACCATTGAGAAAAATAATGTTAACATCCATCTGGTGCAACTCTAACTCAAAATGAGCCACAAGAGCCATAACTATTCTAAATGCATCTTTTGATAAAACGAGAGAAAACATTTCTTTATAATCAATACCTTATTCCTGAGTATAACCCTTAACAACCAATCTTGTTTGTAGCGGTCTATATTTTCCCTAGAGTCTCTCTTTGTTTTAAACACTTTTTTGCAATCAATAGGTTTGAAACCTACAGACAACTCTACTAGTTCCCACACTCCATTGTGTTTCATGAAGCGCATTTCATCTTTCATTATCTCACATCATTTATCAATATACGGAGAGGAAAAGGCTTGAGCATATGATAAAGGATCAACCAGCTCTCCACATTTACTAAGAGTTTCTGTCACATACAAAATAAAATCAACAGAAATAACATATGTTCTTTCTCTTTATGATCTACGGGGTGACTCAATATTTTCATTATGCTCAAGAACTGTAGGAATTCTATTATTGTTCCCTAAATCCTCCTCCTCATGAATTGGTCAGTTTACCACATTTTCATGTAAAATAAGTACATGAACAATGACTTTCTTTTCTTTCAACACAATTTTCTTATCACATGTACAATCACAATTACAAATATCATGCTCAAGAAAATTTGCATTAATGGACTCAATGATTCTTGTTCTACGTCCAGGACAGAAAAATCTAAAACCTTTAAAGTGATCAGGATAGACTATGAAGAAACAACTGGTAGTTTTAGGATTAGTCTTCTTTTCAGTGGGTGTATAAATATGTACTTCAGTCGAACATCCCCAAACATGAAAATGGTTCAAGCTAGGTTTTCGGATTTTTCAGAGTTCAAAAGGGGTTATAGGGACATATTTTGTAGGAACTCTATTTAGAATATAGGTTTAAAGCTTCACTTCAAATAGATTCAGGCAGGCTAGTCCTTGACATCATACTTCTCATCATTTCCATGAGAGTACAATTTGTCTTTTAGTCACACCATTCTGTTCAGGAGTACCTGACGTGATGTGTTTTCCTACTATCCCACATTCTTACCAAAATTAGATCCAAAATCTATCAAATAAGAAACATACCCACAGAATACTTCAATGTCAAAATCCATTTCTTTAAATACCCATAAGATTCAAAATCGAAATAACCAAAATCCAAAAATAGGAAGCTTCAAAAAGTATACACTATTTAATTATAACAAAATATCATAAACATAATTTTTTACACGATTTTTACTTCTCACTCTTTTTGAGAGAGTAAATACACTTTATGTGCCAAATCAACACTTAAGGGGTATATATTCTGATTTTAAAATATTCAGGGGTAATAGGACCCTATATAGTAAAAGTACGTAATTGAGAATTCGGTTAACTGTTGGGGACACATTTGGCTATTTTTTTTTTTTTACTTTTACTTAGTTAACTTATAGTGTTTTAACTGTCAAGAAATATTGAATTAGTCAACATGAAAAATTTAGAGCAGAATAGTCTATTTTAAAAATAATAATCGCAAAACAGAACTTCTTTATGATAGAGTTTAGCTGAAAGAATTTACTATTTTAGCTTAAAGAAGAATTCCAAAGAAGGATAAAAGAAAGAAAAATGAGTAAGATGAGAGAACTGAAAAAAGCCAAAATTGCCCCTAAACTAGATGGTAGAACACTTTTGTCCTTTTTCATATGAATTTTTGGATCTTTTACTTTTTTTTTTAAGACTCTATTAGCCGAAATGAAAAAAAATATTACTTTTTGATAACAGATTAACAACAACAAAGATTAAAAACAACCTAATTATTAACGGAGAGCAAAAGTATCTCTTAATAGAAAGTATAAGGGTAATTTTGATGACTTTAATTTTTTAAAACTATTTTCTTGGTTGTGGAAGAGCGGAAGTATATGATTTGCAGCTTCATTTGGTGGGAAGCTTTTGGGAACCAATCTCGCCAATTAGCCATAACCGAAAAAACATGCAACGTGTTTTGTTTGAGGAAAAATTAAATGTACGTGTGTTTGCCAAAATTGGCTACAATTAAATACTTTCAAAAAAAATATGCACAAGTGAAATCCTAAACCTATACAAAAGAGGAATCCTAGTCTTACCATAATTATATTTACACAATATATGGAAATATTTTAATTATGGGTAGGGAATATATTGTTTCCTATATTTACACGTTTACACACCCCCTCAGTCGGAGCGGGAGGAGGCCGGACGCTGAGACTGGATCTGAAGTCAAGAAATAACTGTCTGGGAAGTCCTTTGGTAAATATGTCTGCATACTGATAGGATGATGGAACATGTAACACTCTGACATGGCCTAACGCAACTTTCTCACGAACGAAGTGTAGGTCTATCTCAATATGCTTGGTTCGCTGATGTTAAACCGGATTATGAGAAAGATAGATGGCAGAGATGTTATCACAATACACAATAGATGCCTGACGCAAAGGACACCGAAGTTCTAACAAGAAATTTTCGAGCCAACAAATCTCGCCTACTACATTTGCAACGCCTCCGTACTCGGCCTCGAACCGGAGCGAGATAGGGTAGCTCGTCGCTTGCGGACCAAGAAATCGATTATCCCCTAAGAAAACACAAAAGCCGGAGGTGGAGCGTCGCGTGTCCGGACACCCCGCCCAATCGCATCCGTATATGAAAGCAACATGTCCGGTGCGAGAGGGGTATAGGTGCAAACCATAATCAAGAGTGCCCTTAATGTATCGAATGATACGCTTAAGAGCGATGAAATGAGACTCCCCGGGGGCATACATGAATAAGCACACCTGCTGAACAACATAAGCTATGTCTGGCCTGGTGAATGTGAGATACTGAAGTGCACCTGCAAGGCTCCTATACAGAGTAGGATCAGAGACTGGAGCACCATCCATAGCACTAAGCTTAGATTTGGAATCAACTGGAGTAGGCACCTCTTTGCGTTCGCCATCTTAGCCCTGTACACAATCTCTTCTGCATACTTACGCTGACACAAGAACATATGATTGGCAGACCTGGTCACTGATATCCCCAAAAAGTAACTCAACTTTCCCAAATCAGTCATTGCAAATTCGGACTTGAGCAAGACAATAATCTCATTTTTCAATCCGTCGGAGGAGGCAGTAAGAAAAATATCATCCACGTAAAGTAATAAGTAAGCAGTGCTACTACCTCGATGAAAAATGAAAAGTGATGTATCACTCTTGCTGCATACAAATCCAATCTGCAAGATATACCTGGCAAAGCAATCATACCACGCACGGGGCCTGCTTCAGGCCATATAGTGACTTACGGAGACGACACACATAGTGAGGAACTGCTGGATGGGTGAACCCTGGTGGCTGACGCATGTAGACTGTCTCTCTCAGATTCCCATATAAGAATGCATTCTTCACATCAAGCTGATGGATCGGCCAGTGTTTGCCCATGGCAATGCTAAAAAATGTGCGGATGGTAGCCGATTTGACAACCGGGTTGAAGGTCTCACCACAATCAATGCCCTCCTGCTGATTTATGCCATTAGCCACAAGACGGGCCTTATACCTCTCAAGATCCCCATTGTCTCTGAACTTGTGACGAAATAGCCACATACAACGAATGACATTCACCCCCTCAGGTCTAGGTACTAGATCCCACGTGTGCTGTTTAGTTAAAGCATTGAATTCCTCATACATAGCCGCATTCCAATTAGGGTCTTGTTTGGCCAATTTTAGGTTCTTTAGAAGTGGAGAGATGGTTTGGGCAGACAAGTTGAAATGGACTTTAGGTTTGAAGATTCCATGCTTTGAACGAGCTTCCATTGGATGGGTAGGGACAGTGAGTGGCAGAGTGGTGTCTGAGACAGGGGGTAAAGTCGGATAAGGAGAAGGTGGGGGCGAAGCCGTCGGAGGCGCCGCGGCTCCTGGATCGAGAGTCGCGGCGCTGTCGACAGTGTTTCAAAAGATTGCTCTTTGGAAATCAGGCGCCGCGGCGCCTCCTCTCGAGGTCGCGGCTCTGACGACGGAACAGAGGATGTGAGTTGTTCGATTATGAGGAGAGAGATGGCAGACTCGTCAAGAAATTAGTAGTCCTATTTTTGGAATATTGAAAGATTTGAAAACGGGAATGTGGTCTCGTCGAATGTGACGTGACGAGATATGTGGATCTGACGAGTCGACAAGTCATAGCATAGATAACCCCTATGGTTCGGCAGGAATCCTAGAAAGACACATGGAGTGGACCTAGGAGCGAGCTTGTGAGGGGCGGTGGAGCTAAGGTTGGGATAGCACAGACAACCAAAAATCCGTAGATGATCATAAGAGGGGATTTTATGGTAGAGGATTTCGGTAGGGGTCATATTGTGAAGAGTGCTAGTAGGGAGAATATTTAGAGTGTATTCTGACATTTTAGCAGCATAGACCCAGAAAGGTGGAGGGAGGGAGGCATGAATCAATAGGGTGCGAATCATATTGTTAATAGTGCGGATGATTCTTTCAGCTTTACCGTTTTGTGGTGAGGTGTGAGGGCAGGAGAAGCGAAAGACCATGCCGTTATTGGTACAAAAGCGGTGAAACATAGAGTTATTGAATTCACGACCATTATCGCACTGAAATGATTTTATGCCTTTTCCAAATTGTGTTTGAATGAACTTGCGAAACTCAAGAAATTTGACAAACACTTCCGATTTAAATTTAAGAGGATATAACCAAACGTAGTGTGAAAAATCATCAAGCAACACAAGATAGTATTTATGACCGAGAGAACTAGAGATAGGAGATGTCCATAAATCGGCATGTATGATAACAAAATGAGCAAATGTAACACTAGTAGATGATTTGAACGGAAGACGAATATGTTTGCCTAAAGAGCAAGAAACACAATTTTGGGCAAGTTTCCCATTACAAGCAATGAAATTGTTGCCTCTAAGAAAATTAAAAATTGGGACTCCTGGATGACCAAGCCTATTATGCCAAGTTGAAGAAGAAACAACCGCTAGAGTGATGGGAGAGCAAGATCTGGCAGCGGAGGTGGAAGTGAATGGATAGAGATCCCCCGTGCTATTGCATCTCGTAAGAGGTGTCCCCGTATGAAGATCCTTCACAGTAAAACCAAAAGGGTCAAAATCCACAGAGACAGAATTATTACGAGTAAATTGGCGGACAGATATGAGGTTTTTAATCATGTGTGGGGCATATAGGGTGTTTTTGAGGGAGAAGTGTGGATGAGGAGGTTGTGTGTATGAGGTACCATAACCCTTAACTGGAATGCGTTGTCCACTACCAACTGTAACATATTGAGGATGCTTTAAACTAAACAGTTTAGGAATAGTACCTACAGACTGGGTGACGTGAGATGTGGCGCCTGAGTTCATGTACCAAGTATTGTCAGGCTGTTGTATAGAGAGGGTGCTGAACGCCTGACCCAACTCAGTGGGTGTCATACCGGAGGAGGGCTGCGGGACCTGACCTTGCATGAAGTGGGCCTGTTGTGGGGCTGGAGCGGGGCCTAACAAACCAAGGTAAGAATACGGATTGTATGGCTGCTGGTACTGGAATGGACTTGGCGCCGCGACTCGAACCGGAGGGCGCGCGGCGCTCGTAGACGAACCGCCGAGGAGCCGCGCCCGGTTGTTCTGCGATCCCCGTTTCTTTATTCGCTGTTGGTTCTGTTAACCGCGATCCTTGCCATGACCACGGCCTCCTCTACCGCCGCGACCTTTTCCACCCTTGCCGCCGCGGCCCTGCCGCTGTTGGGAGTTATCTGGTGGCGTCTGATCTTGGAGTTGCGTGTCGACAGCTAACACTTGCTGGGCGTGCTCATCCTGCTTAGCACGACGGGTTTCTTCGAGCAACAATTGTGAGCGAGCTTTGTTAAAACTCGGTAGCGGATCTGCCTGTTGAATTATGGTGGCCAAAGTATCATATTCGCCCTTAATAAGGCCAGAAATAATTTGTAGCACCATTTTATCGTCAGTGACAGGCGTGCCGATGTTGGAGAGTTGATCCGCTAGAAGTTTAAGTCGCTTGCGTACTCGGAGACATTGGAGAAGTTTTCAAGACGTGTTTTGTTGAACTCGTTCTTCCAAACACACGGCACGAGTGTGCTTGTTGTCCTGAAAAATTTCCTCCAAACGATTCCACAAGTCAAGGGCTGTGGAGTCAGATTTCATAATAGTAAGGAGCAAATCCTGAGAGATACTACCATATATCCATTGTTTGACGCCGCGTCGAGACGATGCCAGGTAGAATCATCAACCTCCGTAGGGGTGCGGAATAGTGTTATCAATATGGTCAAGCACGTTATAGAGACATGCATGATTGCGAAAGAGTTCAACCCAGGGGAAAACTGGTTGTTTTCTTGATCAAGAATAATGGGAATATGGTTCTTGATGTTGGAAACAGTAAGGGCGGGATGAAACGGGGGTGATGACTTTGTGGTGGGATTTGTGGAGGTAGAGGCGTCAGAAAATGTGGAAGAATCAGGGATAGCCATTTAGAGAAAAGAAGAAAGGAAGAACAAAACCCGAAAAGCAAGAAGAAAATCCGGGAGGGCCGCGCGGCGTAGAGAGAGGCGGTGGTCGTGGAAGAGAAAGGTTTTTAGGGTTTTGTTTATTTGGCTCTGATACCATGTAAGATGATATTAATCTCCCTTGGGGAGTCTTTCATTAATATCAAGGTATGTATAGAGTACAATATTCATCCCTTATACAATAGGAATCCTAAGCTTATACAAAAGAGGAATCCTAGTCTTACCATAATTATATTTACACAATATATTGAAATATTCTAATTATGGGTAGGGAATATATTATTTCCTATATTTACACGTTTACAAGTTATGTGATTTTCACACAAAACAAGCTAAGAAAACAAATTCTTTATTTGTTTAAATTCTTTTTATTTTCTCCTCCTTCTTAATTTTCATCTTTGTTCTTTTTCTCTATCTTCTTCATTTAATATTCTACTATTAACAAACCTTCCGCCATTGCTATCTTGCTCCACAGGAAAAAAAATAAAGATCGCTCACCATTCTCTGAGAACATTATATAAAATCAAAATTAAAAAAAATAGGTTTAAAAAAAAATCACCCCCCCCCCTGTTCGTCTTCTTCTCCTGCGACTCCCCAACTTCGTCTACTTCTCCGACGACCCCCCCCCCCCCCCCCCCCCCATCTTTTTCCCCACCGATCCCTTTCCCCTTTTTGAAACTTTCAATCTAAAAAAAGAAAAAACAAATCTGAAAAATTTCAGCCCAAAAAAAAAGAAAAATAAATCTAAAAATTTCAGTCTAAAAAAGAAAATAGATCTGAATATATAAAAAATTCACCAATTTTTTTCATAAAGTAGATGGAGTTTGTTTAGAAAATATTCTTTTATTTTTTGCTGAAAAATATATTGTTCTTTTTCCCCTCATAATTCATTTTAACTATTATTTCGGACCCAACTGCCACATATTGTAAGTTAATTGGTTACTTTGTCACGTCATCGGTGAGTGTGTTACACGCTCTTTACATATTTGAATGAGTCAGCGAAAAGTGTCTAAATGACACAATCTGGCCCTGCCTCAGGTGTCTAAATGAAACAAGGTTTAGTTGAGGTGTTCAAGTAAAAAATATTGACGACCACAAGAGGTTGTCGGTTGGTTTGGCCTAAGTAATAAAGTCCAAATAGGGCACACTTTGAAAATTTTACTCTCGGCACTATATGTTGGAGATAAAGCCGTACGAGAATAGTGAATAACTATTACAAGTGCTTCGAAAGGATAAACAACAAAGATTACAACAACAAGTTGTCAATCTTTTAATCTTGAACTAGAACTTCAAATCTGGATCTTGTATTCAGAACTACAAGAACATGAACTGCTACACTTGTGGCTTGTAGAACTGCTGAGAATTCGAATGGTTAGAGTCCTTTGAGTTTCAAGTTCACACCTGAAACACTTAGCAACCAATTAGATAATCACAACACCACCGGCTGAGTCGAGAGATGACTCTCTGTCTTTAAGACAAGATTTCCCCCGTATATAGGCTTTACGGAAGTGTGGGCAATAGTCTCCCAAGATAAAACAACAAACTATCAAATGTGCAAAGCCTACACAAATGACCCCAACGAAGAACACGAATAAAGAAGATTGCTAAGAGAAGAATTGATATTAGGAAAATCTGATCTCTTTGGGGTGGTGTTAACTTGTGTGTATGTTCACTTGTTCATTTCTGGTCCTCTATAGAATTGAGCCAAAGCCACAATTTATAGATGTGCAAGATGGCCTTTCAAATGCCCCATAATGGCATTCAATTGCTATGTAATAGATGACATTTAACCCCCAAGTAATGCAGCAACATAATGGTCCAAGTAATGACCATTATTGGGTGGATTCAATGCCATTGAAACCACCTCAACAGCCAAACATTTGGGATTCCGTCGAGCAGTCACTGCCAATAAAGCGTCGCGACGCTAATTCAGCCAGAAACTCACGATGCTAACTGCCAATCAGGCGTCGCGGCTCTGCAAGGGGGCGCCACAACGCTCCGGCGCCGCGACCCTTCTCGGCTCCGCGGCCCTTTTCCGACCCGTACCATCTTACACTTCGCACAATCCTTCATTCGTTTACCAACGTGGAACACTTGTTATTTAGCCAATAACCGTCCATCATTCTATGTCTCAAACATTACACTTACGTACCAATATCTCTTTCATTAACGAAATTTATGATACTTGGCACTAAGATTGCACGTGTGTGGAAACGACATTTCCGACGTGCGGGGCCCCAATTGTTTGGGTCATAAATAATGGGATAAACTTAATTCCACATTAGTAAATTTTCAACATTATACACCTAGAAAAATAAGAAAATTATGTTTTCACAAGTTATGTCGTATGCGTGTGACATAATTATAATCTTCATTTTACTTATCTTTACATTGTTATCAAGTCATGCCGGATTGATAAACTTTTTTGTTACACATCATACTAAACAGGAATAATTTGAAATACAATCTCCATTCTATTGTTTTCAAATTGTTAACAAATTATGCCGGATTAAAAAACTAGTCTATAATGTTTAATACTTAACAAGCTGTGCCATATTGACAAGATCTGATGCATGTCTTTCATACGTTAAATCGTTAGAATTTTCCAAAATCAATTACTCATAAAAAGTTGAAATTAAATAAAATTTTATAATTCAGAGATGATGAATATTACAATATTAAGAACCAGTTAATGGAACCAGAATAAATACCTCGCTTGTGTTACCTCCTCCAAAGAAAAAGAAAAAAAAGGAGCCCAAACTTTGAGAAAAATAATAAGGGAATAATAACAATTTTGTCTCTTAGGTATTGATAAATTCTAATCTTGATTCTTGTGATATTTGATAAAATATATTTAATCTTCAATTAATTAAAATTTGTATTTTTAATTATTTTATGTAAGAAGTCTATATTATATTTGGGTTGATTTTAGAACTGTATTACCGTCAAAGATAGAGTAACAATACAAACTTAACATAACACACGAGTAATAAAGTAGTAGAACGGGATTAAAAATTTGTGATAATTTACAAGGAAACGGATTAAACACACATTTTGATAAGAATCGGGTTACTTGAATAGAAACAAGAAATAAATGCAGAAGCGAAAATACAAAGATTGAAGACGAAATTTAAAGATATGTGAAATTCGAGAAAAAAATCCTAAATTTCAAGATTAAGTGTTAAGAATCCTAATTAATTTTAGTATTCAAAATTAGCGGATTAAGACTAATTATGATACTAATAGAATCAATTTGATTTTTTTTTATTAAAAAATGATTTAGATCCCTATTTCGAAGAAGTTAGAGACAATAATTAGAATAACACTATTATATTCTTTAATTTACGAATAATAATCAAAGATATCAAGTTAAAAATTAATCTTATCTCTTAGAAGAATCGTTCTTATAGCGTTGCAAGATAAATCTAAGTAGTCACACGCAAAGATGTGAAGAAGAGAAATTCTCAAATAATAATAATATCGTCTTTCGAAAAATAACAAAACTCACCCCTATATAGGGAAATCCGATTGGATGGGGCTACAAAAGGAAGAAGTTATGCCTTTCGTGCGGGTCGAAACTTACCCGACAAGGAATTTCGCTACCTTAGGACCGTTATAGTTACGGCCGCCGTTCACCGGGGCTTCGGTCGCCGGCTCCCCTGTCATCAGGTCACCAACTTCTTTGACCTTCCGGCACTGGGCAGGCGTCAGCCCCCATACATGGTCTTACGACTTTGCGGAGACCTGTGTTACTTATCCTATATATCATGAGATTGAAATCTACTTTTATGAAAATGATTAAATACTAAAACCTAACTAGAAACCTTTAAACTAGAAAAAATATGTAAAATACTAACAAGTTTATTCCCTAATAAAATAAGTAGTAGTTTCCAAATATAAACCAAAAGAAATCTACTTTGGGCGTAACTTTTCACCCCTGTTTGAGGTGTAAACCAACCTTCTTAGCTTCATGTTGGGCATAACTTTTTCAGCCCAATCCTGAATGTAGACGTTCTTGACTGTCCAACATAGGTAATTCGCACGAATGCCCTTATTTTGGGGTGGTTTTAATTTTTATCCATCAAATTTAAAATATTTAATTTTTTCCCTTCGCTTAATACCCCGAGATTTTGGATTAAAACTCTTGCTCAGGGAAAATCAAAAAGAATTTCGCAAGGCAGAGGTTTGTGAAAGAATAATCTTTGTACATCTACTATATTAGGTAACTAATCTTCCGAATTATAATTGGACTACACTTCCTAGTAAATAATGTATATTTGGCCTAACTCAACCCCAAAAGTTAGCTTGTACGGTGAGTATTATCCAAGTCCATATTCCCATTCCATTTCTGATGTGTGACTCTTAACACTCCTCGCACGCCCAGACCTCGTTAACTGGAGCGTGGACAATATAATTTGGGGGCCCAACATCGACGAACAAAGAATTAGAATGAGTCTAGCTCTGATACCATGTAAATAATGGATCTTGGGCCTAACTCAATCCCACAAAAATATGCCTATTCGAGTAAAATTAGGTCTATTCGGGCAAAATTAGGCCTATTCGGCAGAGGTTTGCCATAAGGCAAACTTTTACTCAAAATTAGGCCGTAAGACAAACCTCCGCCTTAAAGGCAAATTTCTGCGATATAGGCCTAATTTTGCCCGAGTAGGCTTAATTTTGTTACAAACCTTTGCCTTGTGATTTTTTTTAATTTTTGTTTGAGTAGGGGTTCGAACCCTGAATCCATGAATTTTTAGGCAAAGGGCAAAAATTAAAGATTTCAATTTGAAGGACCAAAATTAAAGATCAGTGCTTTTGAAGCGCATTCCGCATAAAAATGGTCCAACATTCTGCCCCATACAACAATACTGGTCTAACCACCACTTTGTAGAACTTATTCTTCAGCCATGGCGACACCTTCTTATCGCAAAGCACCCTAGAGGCGGCCTCCATTTCATCTATCCTACTCCAATACGGTGTGTGACATCATCGCCAATCTCTCATCTCTTTGTATTATAGATCCTAGATATTTGAAGTTTCCATTTTTAGGTATAGCTTGTGTCTTGATCTTTACTTTCACATTTGCCTCCTGCATCACGTCACTGAACTTGTACTCCATATACTCCGTCTTAGTCTTGCTTAACCTAAAACGATATTTTTGGTATGCAGACTAAGTTATCCCATAATTATAGTGATGAGATTATAATCTCTGGACTAGTTTATCCCACCTAGAAAGTGGGATAAAATAATACCAAACTTGATGGGATAAGATGAGTTATTCAAGACTAAATTTGGGATAAATTTTATACATTATTTGGTTGAAAGTATAAATTTATACCTTCAACCAAATAAGATATAATTTTAATCCCAAACTTAGTCCCGGGATATCCCGCGTACCAAACAACCCCTTAGACTCTAAGATGGTCCTTCAAACTTCCATCATATCGTTAACTCCACTATGCGTATCGTCAATCAAAACTATGCCACCTGCGAATAATATGCATCACGACACCTCCTCTTGTATATGTCATGTCAATTCGTCCATCACTAAGGCAAACAGAAACGGGCTAAGGACTGATCCCTAATGTAACTCATCATGACCGGAAAGTGTATTTCACCTTCAACTGTTATAATCCAGTCTTAGCACCCACATGCGTGTCCTTAATTGCCCTGATGTAGGCCTGAGATACACTTCTAGACTTCAAACATCTCCAAAGAACCTCCGAGAATCTTTATCATATGCCTTCTCAAGATTAATAAATCCAAGTCAAGACAACTCAAAATGCATATCTTTTGGTACTTGAATCTTGACAAAATATATTCTTGACATTTCTATCTTTGTTGTATTCTTCAAAATGTCTAAATGTAACATATAGAATCCATAAGAGGAGAAAATATCGAAAAAGAAATAATTAACAAAGCTTTTCTTACCCAAATCAATCGTCAGTTTTCAGTCACTTTTTAGCTAACATCGAGAAAAATAGTCGGGCTTCAATGCGTTATGAAGGTACTGGACATCGGACACGGGACACCGAATGAAAAAGTAAAAAGTAAAATAAAAAAAATATTGTTCTAAAAAACACGCGTATTTTTTTATCAAATTAAAAAAAGCAAACTTTAACAATGTAGAATAATAACAACAACATACCGAGTGTAATCTACAATATATTTGGAGATGATAAAGTGTACACGTAGCTTAATTCTACTTTATAAGTATTTTGATTATTTCCGACAAATGCCCAAAAAAAGAAAGAAAGAATAGTTAAAAATGGGAACTCCCCGGAAATTCAAAATCCTATGACGAGGGCTGTGAAGTTAGATCCACGCCAACAGCAAAAACAACACACTCCGCGTCCCATATCATGCCACGTGTACATTATTCCACATGGCACATCCTTATTGGTTAACATCTACACTTTCCACCTGTAACCCCAACGGTATATATACCCTACACTCTTCTGTTACTGGAAATTTCCTCTAACCCAATTTTAAAACTTTACCGGAGATCTTTTGTCCGATTAACTCCGATGCCGGCGACTATGTTATTTCGGTTAGGGTTATTCCTATCACTGTTGTTGGTCAATCCAATCCTATCTCAATCTGCAGTTTCCAGTATAGATCTGGGATCGGAATGGTTCAAAATCGCCGTGGTTAACCTAAAACCCGGACAACCCCCAATTTCCATCGCGATTAACGAAATGTCAAAGCGGAAAACTCCGTCGCTCGTCGCATTTCACTCCGGTAGTCGCTTAATCGGCGAAGAAGCTTCTGGAATCGTCGCTCGTTATCCGAACAAGGTCTATTCACATCTCCGTGATCTCATATCCAAACCCTTCCCTCACGTTTCCAAAAACCTAGAATCACTTTACCTGAGTTACGATATATCCGCGGATGAATCGCGGAATGTAGCGGTTTTTAGGACGGAGAAGGGTGATTTCACGGCGGAGGAGTTGGTGGCGATGTTGTTGAAGTATGCCCTTGGATTTGCGGTGACGCATACTCGGGGAGCGCCTGTGAAGGATGCTGTAGTGACTGTGCCGCCGTATATGGGAGTAACGGAGAGGAAAGGGCTGCTTGTTGCGGCGGAATTGGCTGGTATCAATGTGTTGGCCCTTGTGAATGAACATTCTGGTGCAGCGTTGCAGTATGGGATTGATAAAGATTTTTCTAATGGTTCGAGGCATGTGATTTTCTATGATATGGGTGCGGGTAGTACCTATGCTGCATTGGTGTATTTCTCCGCTTATAATACTAAGGAGTTTGGAAAGACTGTATCAACTAATCAATTTCAGGTCAAGGATGTTAGATGGGATGCGGAGCTCGGAGGAGAACATATGGAGTTAAGATTGGTGGAGTACTTTGCAGATGAGTTCAATAAACAGCTAGGAAATGGAGTTGACATAAGGAAGTCACCGAAGGCAATGGCGAAGTTGAAGAAGCAAGTTAAGAGAACGAAGGAGATTCTTAGTGCAAATACAGCTGCTCCAATTTCAGTTGAATCTATTTATGATGATCGGGATTTTAGGTAAGTTTGTTGTCCCTTGATTTTAATCCACATGTAGTTCATCTATTGCTGGGAAATTTTAGTTCTGAAATTGATCTTTTTAGTTCTCCAATGTGCCGTTAGTAATTGAATGATGTCATGTTATCTAGAGAAAGGTGGTTAGTAGTCCTGTCTTATGATATGTAAGGGTTGGGGAAACTTTATGCTGATTCTGGATGAGATTTAGTATATATGCCCATGCACTGGCTATGGTATTTCACGTTTTTCTCGTGATGAACCCTATAAGAGATTTGAGTCCATGTGCTTGAGATGTGATGGATCTACTTTTTTGAAGGAATAGACTTCTTGCTGTAATTGGTTTTTGTAAATTTAAACATTACTGTTGCTATTGCTTTCTTTTCTTCAGCCTTTCACTAATTTGGTACTATTAGAGAAGTCCATGTATCCTGAGATGAATTATTAATCGGAAAATTGGGGCCAGGTCCTACTTTTGGTACATTGATCACCGTAGCCCTCCAGAGAAATTTTCGACCAGGCTAGGTCAAATATCAACTTTGCCTAAGCATGCAAATTGGTTAAAGCAATCTTTTGCTTAGATGCAACGGGAACCCTATATGGTTATAATCACTCTCCCACTTACCCCCAAATCAGCGAAGGAGCACTTTGTGCATGGAGTAGCTTCTTTAGGACAAAATTGATCCAAACCCTGGGATAGTGTTTGGTCAAACACTGCTACTGCCATGGTACTTCTCAAGCTGATCATGCTATGGGATTAAACAAATGCAACTTACTCGATTTTACTTTTTTTTTTGTCCTTGTGTTGTTTCTATTTTGTTTACTTTTTCAAAACTTTTTGCGACTCAAAGTTTAACATGCCATGCAAGTAATAATGATTAATACATGTAGTTGAGGTGAAGGATCAGCTGTTCAGTTAATGAGAGCAAGAGTTTGAAAAGGAGAAAACTAGAATGAAGAAGATCCTTCTTTTCTTATATAAAATGGCATATGTGAAAGGTGAACTAGAGCTTGTAGCGTGGCTTTGTTGAAAGTTGATGCTTTCGCATTCGCTATGATTCTTTGCTATAGAGCTTGTGTGATTAATTTAAAACTGATTCTCTAGGGAAATACATCAAAGCTGGAGTGCTTTGTAAATTGGTTGTTTCTCTTTTGTGTTTCCCCATGTTTGCATGTTTTTCTTCTTAACTTTTAGTTAATATGACACGGATTATGTTCATCTCTAGTTGACATGATCATATGCTCAATTCCGTCTTAGATAAAGAAGTTCTGCTCCCCCACGAGCAGCGTTGCTATCTAATACATATAGGAGTTCCTCTTATGTGTGACTTATGTGTATGTGCTGGCATGCTTACACATGTGGAAGAGGAGGAAGAGCGATATTCAACTAGTATTTTCACTTGTTTTTCATTTATTCACTCATCAGGAATTTATTGTCGCAGGAGCTCAATAACTCGTGAGAAGTTTGAAGAGTTATGTGACGATTTGTGGGAAAAAGCTCTTGTACCTTTAAAGGATGTTCTTACTCATTCTGGTTTGAAAATAGAAGATATTTATGCAGTGGAGTTGATTGGAGGTGCCACTAGGGTACCAAAATTGCAGGTCTGACTCACTGCTCTTTTCTTAACAAAGTTAAGGTCTACCAACTACAGTAAAAATATACATATTTGCAGTTGTCATATACTTGTAAATCCAAGGAAATTTTTTGATTGCTTATGACTTAAATAGTCGGATAAAATAAATGTTGGGTGGCTGGCTGGTGGAGTTTCTTGCCACTGAATCTGTAGCACTATTTTATCTGCAGCCAAGTCAATGTAGATTTAGACATCATTGATTGTAACATGCTCGATTTAGGAGTTGTGAGAACACTGATTGTTTTCTTGAAAATAAAATTCACATTCCTCGATTGCAGGCTAAGCTGCAGGAATTTCTTGGAAGGAAAGAACTGGACAGACACTTGGACTCCGATGAAGCAATTGCACTTGGTGCCTCATTGCATGCTGCTAATATAAGTGATGGAATCAAATTGAATCGTAAATTGGGAATGATTGATGGTTCTCCATATGGATATGTGATTGAAGTAGATGGTCCGGATCTTCCTAAAGATGAAAGCACCAAACAGATGACCATACCGCGTATGAAGAAACTACCTAGCAAGGTATATCAAAAAATTGTTTTGACTGTAAATTGTTGGGGAAACGATAGATTATTAAAGAACATACTTAATGCATGACAGTTTTATGTCCTAATGCGTGATCTAACTGCAGATGTTCAGATCCATTGTTCACAACAAGGATTTTGAAGTTTCACTAGCGTATGAAAGCGATGACTTCTTGCCACCTGGGACTACTTCGCGTATATTTTCTCAGTATGCAGTGTCAGGTCTTGCTGATGCCAGCGAGAAGTAAGATTCATCAATATCTGGATCAAATGGTGTTTGGTGATCTATTTTTCTGAGCTTTGTGCTTTTCCTTTTTTAGGTATGCATCACGGAATCTCTCTGCTCCTGTCAAGGCTAATTTGCATTTCTCCCTTAGTAGAAGTGGAATATTTTCATTAGACCGAGCAGATGCTGTTATTGAAATAACTGAATGGGTCGAAGTTCCAAGAAAGAATCTGACAGTGGACAACTCAACCTCTGCTTCTGCGAACACATCAACTGAAAGTGGCCCCAGCAGTACAGAGGAAAGCGATGAAAAGTTGAACACAGACGGTGGTAGTAGTAACACCTCTGATCCTGGTGCAAATGATTCTAGCACCATAAGTCCTGGTACAGAGAAGAAGCTGAAGAAACGGACTTTCCGAGTTCCACTTAAGGTCTTCTATACATATCCTTTTGTGGGGGATCAATTTTGCATCCCCTTCTTTATTGATTTACCATTAGGTGCCAGGGAAAATGTTATTTTAGAAATACCGTAATGTTATGATGTCTTTAACCAGTCTTATCTGTGAGACTTCGTTGTTCGTGTAGATTGATGAGAAGACTGCTGGGCCAGGAGCATCTCTCTCGGAAGAAACTTTTAGTGAAGCTAAAAGCAAATTGGAAGCACTGGACAAAAAAGATGAAGAAAGAAGAAGAACGGCAGAA
This sequence comes from Anisodus tanguticus, assembly GCA_034509755.1. Taxonomy (NCBI): domain Eukaryota; kingdom Viridiplantae; phylum Streptophyta; class Magnoliopsida; order Solanales; family Solanaceae; genus Anisodus; species Anisodus tanguticus. The sequence continues at coordinate 15,865,948 of CM067551.1, read as the reverse complement.
TTGAAGAATAGCTTGGAAGGATACATTTATGATACAAGAGACAAGGTTTGAGGGCTTATATCTTTAACTCTTGCCCATGCTTGTGATTACGTGGACACCTGATCTGTTTAGCTCTGGAAGCTTGAATGCTTTGTGTGCTTTCTTGATTTTCGCATTTCTCGTTCGAATTGCATACACTTATTCGGTTTGTTAGTACAAATTTTTCCTCTAGCTTAGAGTAATGGCTTTGCAGCTAGACAAATCTTTCTTGCAACAGTTTTCAAGCACATACCCTGATACCCATGCTTCACGATTCTCCTGAAACATCCTTTTGTAACACTGGTCTGCTTTTGAGCCCTCAAATGAAACATATACACAGATGCAGAGCACAGAAACACATGCTTACTCTGTTTCTCCAGTATATTGTTTCCTAGATGTTGTCACCTTGTGTATCCATATTAACTTCTTAGCTTTCTTTTTCTTCTTGTAATGCACTTTATGTCATTAGGCTTCCAGTCGCCTTTCTCCAAATTTTTTGTTTGTTGATTAATCACGTGTAACTTTTTAATAAATCACCTCCTCTATTTTATATGTTGAATGTGCTCATGTACCAGCTTGAATCTGAAGATTTTGTGAAAATATCTACCAGTCAAGAGCGCCAGTCCTTTATTGAGAAACTTGATGAGGTTTGCCTATTTCCTTTTTCCATGTTTACTCATGTATGTGTTTAACGTAAATATACTAATCAAAGTTGCTGCACATTTTTCAGGTACAAGAATGGTTATACACTGATGGTGAAGATGCTTCTGCCACCCAGTTTCAAGAACATTTAGATAAGTTGAAAGCTATTGGGGACCCCATATTTTTCAGGTCTGCTCCTAGTATCAACTGCACTCAAAGGCCAAAACATAGCTACTTTTTGTACAAGGCTAGGTAGTTATGTTGAATGTAACTTTTTGTGCAGATGTAATGAACTTACTGCACGCCCTGCTGCATCTGATCATGCTCGCAAGTACCTTAATGAAGTGCAACAGGTAGGGCATTTGATTTCTTGTTCCAGTCATACTCTTCTGCTCTGTTTGGTTAAATTCTTTGGATGATGAACTGCAGAATGTAAGTTTGAAAGAGTGTGTTATGGTGGTATCTATACATCTAGTTGGACAAGACATAGTACCTATTTATGTTATGGTGGTATCTATATCTAGGTGGACAATAAATAATACTATCTGTTTATTTATTTTCTAAAAGAAAATGGAGAAATCAGTAGGTTTAAGAAAATTTACTAGGTTGCGCCAGCACATCAAACTGTAAGTCGGCACTAAAGTTTTTCAAGTGGGAATGTGGAAAATAAGCTGTATGCTTTGAGGCACTGTTTGAGGTGATAATAGCCATGGGTATCTTCTAGATCTGAAGTGTAGAAGACGTATTGATGAAATTGATAGTAACCTGCATCTGGTATTTCAGTGATTTCACATTTGGTACCATAACTGTCATTTTGGCATTAGTAGAAGATTCAGTTACATTGTTGATGTTGAACTTATCTTATTATCCAGCTTCCTTTGCAATAATCCTTGTGTGATTTTTAAAGCTGTTAGGCATCTAGGTAAGTTTTGCGTCTTTTATGCCTTTGACTCTTGCAATTTACCTTTTATTTCTTTCTTGGATACCTTCAGATTGAGCGTGGATGGGAAACCAACAAATCGTGGCTTCCTAAGGGAAGAATAGATGAGGTGCTCTTTTCTGCTGTTGTGACATTTCTGTTTTGATACGGTAGAAGCTAAGACATCTCTTCTTTAATGTTCATAGCTGGAAATTTAAAAAGTCATGTTTGCAGGTTCTAAATGAAATTGAGAAAGTGAAGAATTGGTTAAATCAGAAGGAGGCTGAACAGAAAAAGTAAGTTCACTTTTTCCTTCTCATTTGTCTTATCTTTTATCTTTTTCCTATTTTCACCCGGTCATATATGTGCATTTACACCACTTTTAATTTAATCAGTGAACATCGCATGTTTTCGTGCCGGAAAATCTTGTTTAGTAAACTATTGAGCCATTGAACTCCTGAAAGTGATTACTGATATACTTTCTGTAAAGAATAAATCTAGTGGATCTGTTTTGCACGTTGAAGCATATATGCTTTGATTTGAACGTTTGCATTTGTATGTACATATGTGTGTGTGTAATTCTTATTTGGTTCTGTATTACATTCAACTAAATTAGGAGGGAGAAAGGTGGAACTTTGTAGTCTTTCATTTGAACATTTTCCCTTATTCAATTGGGACCGGAGGAGGAAGATGGACGAAAAAAAGGGCAGCTTGGTGCACAAAGCATGCCGCGTTAGCAGGGTCCGGGAAGGGCCGCACCCCAAGGGGTGTGCTGTAGACATCCTAATCTAATGCAAGCATTAGTGGCTGCTCGAACTACTTCCACGGCTCGAACCCGTGACCTATAGGTCACACGGGGACAACTTTATCGTTGCTCCAAGGCCCCCCTTTCCAGGGCGTTGGTTGAGTGACAAGGACGTGTCACATGATGTGTGGATTAGCTTTTGAACCTTATTGCAAGGATGTGGCTAGAGCAGGGCACAGACTACCTGGGTTCAAACCTCTTTGTCAACTGAAGTTGGGCCAGAATCCCACAGGAGATTTCTCCGATATCAGAAAAATAAAACGAAACAAAATGTAAAAAGCAAATGACAATAGAACAACTTGAACGTTACAACAACATACCCAGTGAAGTCCCACAACGTGGGGTCTGGGGAGGGTAGAGTGTACGCAGACCTTACCTCTACCTTGGTAAGTAGAGACTGTTTCCGAAAGACCCTCGGCTCAAGACAAAGCATAAGCACAATCAAAGCAAGAGAAACAGTCAGATCCGGACAAAAAATTTAAAGCAGAATGAAAATGAGAGTAACAAAAGCGAATAAATCATGATAAAACATTCTGAAAAAGGAAGCAGTAACTAACGTAGATAAATAAGATACGCAAAGTACATGAAAGAACATACAACAACAGAAATCAAAGGACATGAGACTATAAAATAATACTGCGCCTGCTAGTATGATAGGCTAAACAGGGCTACTATAATAACACTACAACTACCGGTATGTAAGCGTAAGTAGGACTACGCTCAACTACCTACTACCCTAATTTGTGTCCTCCACAACCGTCTATCTAAGGTCATGTCATCAGTAAGTTGATTCTCTTTAATTGCTGAATTTTCATATGTGCTTCACGTCAGTTCTTGAGTTTGACGGCAAAAGTTTGAACAAAAGAATGTGGTTCTGAAATGGCTATGCCTAAGTTACATGCAACAGTACATAGAATTTCTGGTGGCAAAATAATATAAAATATCATTGTTGGCTGGTTCTCCAAGAAAATTATGATCCACATAGTATAGACTACAGGAAGTTGAACAAAATAATTTGGTTCTAAATGACTTGGCCCAAGTTACGCGCAGTATTGCCTAAAATCTGGGGGGAAAATATGCATAAAATATAATTGAGCCACTTGTGGGATTACTATGTTGTTGGTTCTCCATAAGAATTATTACCCATATATCCGAGTGGCGGCTTGCCAGTTTGAGGAAGTCACAACTCTCTATAATATTGTTCTGAGAATCTTTGCTACCTTTTTATCCTTTTTTTCATACATCTTGTTAACACCTTGTCTTTTTTTCCTGCAGCACTCCTGGATCTGAGAAGCCTGCATTTACTTCTGAAGAAGTATATGTAAAGGTTTTTGATCTTCAAGACAAGGTACAAGATCTAAATCTTTGTTAATTCAGTCTAATGATAGAGTTGACCAAGAATTGGTTGTCAACTCATTCCTGATATGAAGCTTCCACTGCTTGATCCTCCCTTTCTCTTCTTTGTTGATCAGGTTAACAAGGTAAATAAAATACCAAAGCCAAAGCCAAAGATTGAGAAGCCTGTGAAAAATGAAACTGAAAGCAGCAAGGAGAAAGCAGACGCTACCAACTCTACTGAGGAGGGTAAAGAGCAAACAGCTGCAGGTGCAGAGAATCCATCGGCCGATGAAAAAGCCGATGCACAGTCTAAAGATCATGAATCGGATCATGATGAGTTATGATTGTTATCCTACAATGACACATCAAAGGCTAGATATCTGCAAATTACAAAGAGGAAGAGATAGAAATTTGGATTGTAGAGTATATACTGAGTCGAACCCATCTTTATCATGGAATGCTTTTTCTCGCCATGCTTTGGGAGTCCTCATTCTCCGGGCAATCTCGGGTTTAAATATACATACCAAGAGATCTTACACTTGATCAGTGGTATCTGTAACACAATATTAATGTAGAACAGCGGGAACATATCCATGCGCCATTTTGGCTGCAGAATAGAATTTTGTTAGCTTCTCTCTATTTCTTTGAATGCCTTTTGCTATCTTTTTGAAACTGGAAAGACTTAAAAGAGTTTAGGCTTGTATTCCTGTGCGTACTATTTCTCTATGATAATGGGTGCAGATTTACTATATATAAATATAAAGAATTTATGTTGTTAGGTTATAGCGACCAAAGCCCGGGTGTGCTAGGCTTGATTACCATCGCGCAAAGTCATCTACATTGCAATCAAATTTATAACGGGTTAGCCATTTTTGTAAACAAGGAACTAACATATTTGAACTGGCACAATCTATCTATACATCTTACAATACCAATGTATGGCTAGATTTCTAATCTCTAGAAATCTATACAGGCAACAATGAACGTGTTTCTTTACCGGGTTTCCCTTTCATTACTCCTTTTACGACAAAGCCACTGCTGCATGCTACATCTGCCACTGGTGCCTGGATGTGCTGGGCTTGCGAGCCTTGCACTTCTCTCGCAAAGTCCACTAGTTCCCCAACTGGTAGGTGTATCTCTGGTAGCAACTGATGTGAATCTTAAGAGAAAGCTACCTATTAAGGTGAAGTCCAGATAAACCAAAAAAAGAATTTCACATTATATTTTGTAATTTCGGATCCAAGTCGAGGAAATGACAAAATGATCCCTTAAATAACTTCTCAGCAGTTTCGGTCTTTTAAGTTTGATTTCCATTAAATATTTAACAAAGATTGTTAGTAAGTGAGAAACTGTAAAAAAATAATAATAATAATAATAGGATGATGACCTTGCAATCATGATATAACAGGTAGCCAAGCCAATATTTCTTGAACCATAACTTTTACTCCCGTTCTTAATGTGGGGCTTTCATCATATATAATTTATGATTTTCTGTTTCTCGGCAACCTCTTGGGTTTGTTGCTCATGAGAATCAGATTAAATATGTTGTCTCAAACGCTATTTATATTGCCTCAGACAATCTTCAAGAACAACGTTTGACAAATTTAGCTCTGATACCATGTGATTGAAGTGAAATACACATAATCACTCACAGTTTGTGACGTCCATCCCTATATCCCATGTTTTGAAATGTAGAAAGGTAATGTTTTTTATAGATTAAAAAGTGCGTCACAAAAATTGAAATAAAATAAGTAATTAATAGAAAATGATACCATACGATTTTTAGAGAATACATAAGACAAACTTTAACATGAAATAGATATAAGTACCTGAATTCGACTCTAGGAGCGAATTAATGTCAATACATATCCATCAAATATGGTTTCCAGCTCTCTCCTCTCTCTTGAATGGACAAGATCTTCAAACTCCTCCGGCCAAATTTGTATCACATGAGTTTTGTTGTTTCAGATCTGTATCGTATGAGTTTTGTTGTTTCATCGGAGAACTTGGACAACAAATGAACAGAGAAAAAATGTTATCGAGGAAAGGGGAAGGACTGGTTCATCGAAAATATCAAAGTTTCATTTTTTTCCGGTGTAATAGTGGATCAATTTATGCTATTGCCCGCCATGAATTGAATTCAGTCTTATATACTAGATCTAGTCTATATAAATATTTGCAATGAGGGATATGGGAAATTCTCACATTTTACTTTTCTTGTAACAAGTGTTCAACAATAATGACATTTTAAAATAAAAAGTTAGATAATGAAAGTGTCAAATGTGTAAAGTTCTTTAATCTGTTCATTCTTGTGAGACAACCTATTTTCCTATAAAACCCGCCACATGCCTTGCGCTATTTAAGATTCTAGCAAAATAAATTTTGCTTCGTTCTGGCCCAATTTACTTTAGCATTATAACTTTACGGACGTTTAAATACACCCCTAAACTCGTTGTAATTTATATACCTTGAAAAGTGACTTGGCAAAGAAAATATACACACTTAGCTAAAAGTAGAGCTGGCCAGTGGGCCAGGACGGCCCGGTCCCGCCCCGACACCGCCCCAAACCCGAGTAGTAAAAAAAAATCGATCTCGGGACTCGAACCGGGACGGGACAATGTCTCGTCCCGACCCATCCCCGGTTTGCAAAAATAATCGTTGCACCAACGATCATTTTACATTTGGCCGTTGTGCAACGGCCATTTTTGGCCTCCCCCAACCGCCCTACCCCTTAATATTTATTTTTAACCCATAAGTTATTATATTTACATTTTAACCCAATTTTTCAACTATAAATAACTCATTTTCTCTTCATCTTTCTCACAAATCTTCCTACAATCTCTCTAATCTCTCAATCTATCTCTCTACAAGTCTACATTGTTTACTAAATATTCAATTTTATTTATTCATTTGGGAATTGGGAATGAAGTTGGCAACTAGCTTGAGGATCTTCCATCGAGCAAAGTTTCAATTTTCAACCTCTCGATTACACGTCGGCGTTTGGTACATTCGTTCATTCATTAAATTATTATTGTCTGTTTATTTTATTTAGCGCACTTAATTTTATTTACTTTAATTATTTATTAGTATAATTATAAATTTATAATAGAAGAATTTAAACGTATGCTTACGGGTAGGGGTCAGACTTCTTCTAGTAGGGGCAACAAGGGCAAGTGTACTTCTTCTAGTCATCTTATTCCTACACAGGATGATTTTGTGATACCGAACATTTTCCTACAATACCATTAGATTTAGACGATGAGCTATTTTCTGGAACTCAAGAAGACTTTAATTTAGACGATGATCTAGATGATACACCCACTAATATTGATGACAACACACCCACTAGTGCACCTTCAACTGAAATGACTCCTATTCCCCTTAGTATGAGACGAGGTCCAGCAAAACGACCATTAAAATCAAATGCATGGATATTTTTTGATAGGGACGTAGAGAATCAAGTAGCTAGATGTAAAATTTGTAAAAATGTTTTAAAATTTAAAACTGAAAAAGGTCACGGTGGGACGGGGGGGGGGGGGGGGTTTAATGAGACATGTAGTAAGGGCTCATCCAGTTAGGTATGCCCAATACCAGGCTTCAAAACCAGGTGCGCAAACGCCCGCTCCATCGGGACAAGGTTCACATACTGATATTGTCCCGGACCAAGTACAGAGTCAAATTAACCCTATGACGGGGGGGGGGGGGGGATTGTAGGCCCTAAATATAATAAACATAGAGATAGGGAAGCAATATCAAAATTAGTTGTTGTGGAGGATTTGCCTTTTTCATTTCCTTCATCTCCTGGTTTTATTCATTACATTAGAGATATATATAATCCTGCTTTTAACGGTTTTCCTAGATCAACTGTTAAGAGAGATGTATTTAAATTCGCACATGAATATCAACAATATTTACGTTATTCATTATATCATTTTAATGGAAAGTATCTATCACGTCTGATATAGGTCGTAGTACTAACGACCATGATTATTTAATGATAACTTGTCATTGGATAGATTATAAATGGTCTATGCAAAAACGTATCTTAGCGTATAGATATATAGATGATAGGCACACTGATACTTTTATTGCATAAAATATTTATCAAGTGTGCCATTATTATGGAATAACCGATAAAACTATGACTATTACATTAGATACCGCTTCTTCTAACAATTACGCTATTACAATTTTAAAAAATAGTTTAACTCCATCTTTTCCAGATCATTTTCATATAAAATGCGCGTGCCATATATATAACTTAATTGTAAAGGATGGTCTATCACTTTTTGAAGACATTCTTAGTAAAATACAATTTACTATAAACTTTATTTTTAAAAGTAATATAATACAACGAAGAAAAGAATATAAAAAAATTTGACACGATTGCCAACTACCTTATAGAAAAATTCCAGAAGAAGTACCTACTAGGTGGAATTCTTTATACGAGCAACTACTTGTTGCTTATGACTATAGAAAATCTATAACTTTATTTTTTAACTCTCATAATCAAAATCCAGTTGATATGGTTGTAGATAGTGATTGGGTAAAAATTTCCGAACTTATTGTATTTTTAGAGAAATTTTTTCAAGCAATAAAAGAATTTTTTGGTATATATTATCCTACTATTTCAACTATGTTGTTTTATATAACTCTAATATTTTTATTACTTAGTGAATATATGGAAAAATCAGCTTATATGATAGCTATTAAAAAAATATTTATCAAATTAAAAAAATATTTTATTCCTATTCCCACTATTTATATTATTGGTGTTGTATTAAATCCGACTATTAAAATAGACAGTACTAAATCACTTATTGAAACTATTTACGATTGTATAGAAGTACTACCACCTCCAAGTCCAAAAAATCCAAATCATCCACCACCTATTGAACAAACTAAAGAAGAAGTGTTGTCTAGCGTAGAAGACCAATGCAAAAAAATATATAGGTTTTACCAACAAGAAAGTGCTAGTAACCTACCGACTTCCATACCATCTTCTTCATATTCAACACAACCTCACAAAAGACATGTTGTTTCTGCGGCTAGTATTGAAAGCCTCAGAAATAGAATATGTGGCCGTACCGCTACTAACCAAATTAGCGAGTTTGATATTTTTATTTTGCAGGGTTCTGTACCGTACCAAGCAGTTCTCAATGAAGAAGGACGTGAAGACTTGCTGAAATACTAGAGGGGGAATGAGAAGACCTTTCCGACACTTTCAATGATGACCCGAGATGTTTTGAACATTCAAGCGTCATCAACTGCGTCTGAAAGCGCTTTTTCTGTCGGCAAATATCAAATAAGAGACCACAGACACTCATTAGCCGGAGACAGCTTGGAAATTGCAGTATTATTCAGAGATTGGATACGAGAGGAGCGGAGAAGGTGCGGTCAACCGGAGATCAACGAAGAAGAAGACGAAAACTACAACGAAATCTTATCCGAAGGTGGTGGAAGCGACGTGGATCAATTTGACCAACAAATACCAATTCCAACTGAAGAACCACAAGAAATTATCAAGAAATTAGAACAGGTTTTTTTTCAGAATGTAATTTTTTTAATTGCAATTTTATTATGTAATTTGCAACTTTTGGACAACACCACAAAGTTGCAATTTCGACAATTGTATTTGTATTACAAAAAAATCATATGCCTATTAAATAATATAAGAGGCACAAAAATAGCCTTGAGATGTTTTTATTACAATATATTGTCTTGTTTAATTATTGAGTTTTTTTTTATACATATGTTATTAAAAAAAAGTAAAAACCGCCGGAACCCGATCCCGATCCCCCCCGACCCGATTCCGACGGAATCGGGATCGGGACGGGACTTCGACAAATCCCGCCAAACCCGGCCGCCAGACCTGAGCCCGGCCCACTGGCCAGCTCTAGCTAAAAGAGCGTAAATATAATAAATTATACTTAAAACTGACTAACTTGTCCATATGTGATTTTTTAATTGGTAATTATATAATTAAATACACTTAATATTGAATATTTCCTTTTTTTATTCATCCCTTTTTCTTTAATCTTCTTCTTCCCTCCTTCTCAATAGTGATTTCAAGAACTCCCAAATCAGAATAGTAGCTGCGAACTGGAAGAATTCTGCCATTGTGAATGGCCATAGAATCAGCAAAAGAGAGAGTATCATCACTGGTAAAAATGGTCCCATTCGTCACCACCAAATCTGCAACTTCACTTAAAAATGAACAACTTCTGCAACTAAGAAATGAAGGAAACTAATAAGAGGACCCATTTGAATGTTGAAAATTGTACTAAGAAAAACTGGTAGAAGCATTAATAAGTAAGTAATTGTCATTGTTGATGAAAAGAGGAAGTGAAGCTATGGAAACAAGGACGACAACATAAAGAGAGAAGGCATTCATCCTCTCTTTGGGGAACGAGAAAAAGGGCGGAGTTAGATTTTGAACTTGGGAGTGAGCTGTTGAGAGTTTTCTAGAATGGCGTTAATGGACTACTGATGAAAATGAAAGTATTTGAAAGAAGATTTCGCGGAAATTAGGGGTATTTATTTGGGAACGGGTCGGGTTTTAATTTGGGCTGAGTTTTGTACATTTTATAATTGCTTTTTAGGTTTGGAACAAATTATATATAAAAAAACTCACTAATGACGTGGCCTCGCACGTGACTCAACAACACCCAACTTTAACTTGATTTGAGTAAGGACGGGTTAAATAAAATTCACTTGAAAGTTATTTAAGGGATATTTAAATATCCGTAAAGTTACAGTGCTAAAATAAGTTTTGGAATACTCTTTTTAAAAACTATTTAAAGTTTAAGATAATTTTGCCAAATTTTGGACCACTCATGTTGCTAATGTATCTTCTTCATACTTCGGGTCAACTTGGTGAAGTTAGGATTTGTCAAAGTTAAATTCAGACCTTCAATCTGAATTTGAATTGCATTCTAACTTGAGACTTATGATTTCAAACTCTAGACCTTGACAATCTGAAGTTGATTCTGAAATGACTAAATGTTAAAAGCTTTCTAAATTCCGACTATTCTTTAAACGGAAAAGGTTCAAAAATATCCATATTGTATTAAAAATAGTTATCCTTATACCTGTTGGATCAAATTTGCACTTTCTTCTACCTATTTGGATCAAAAATATCTTTAACGTTAAATTTAAATTTAAAATTATCCCTCCTTTTAACAAAAATTGATGTGAAATATATGAATTTTTTTATTAAATATATGACATTATTTTTTATTGGTCTACATGTAATCAAACCCAAATCCAACCCATTAAGCCAAATCCATTTTTAGAAGACCCAACATTTCTTCCTCTTCATTTTTGAACCTTTTCCGATCTTTAAATGGAGGGGGGGGGGGGGGTTCCTAAAAACGACTATTTGTGCACTACCCTACCAGTTCCGACATTGTAGATGACAACTTTGCTAGGTTTTGCATTCTCGAGAGCTTTAACATGAGCGTCAATTAGGTCGGTCACATCGATATAGTCTCTTACACACGTGCCATCAGGTATAGTGTAATCTACTCCTCTTATCTGCAATCACCATATAAGAATACAAGTTTAGTTTTACATTCCATTTAGCCGTAAACAAGCTGCCTGTTTTGGAATTTGAAAAAACAAGACAACTGAAAAACAGAAAAACCATGTCATACTTTTGGCACTAATCCTAATGCTAGAGAAAAATCAAGAAAGAAGTACAACAGCTACTTAAAGGCCCTGTCTTTATCAGTAATGCACCTATTAAAGCTTACCTTTAATCCTGGAATTATGCCCTGGCTGCATCAAAAGAAGCACCAGATATCCGACCTTGCTCACGTAATTCTGGTTGTGGAGCTTCTCCTAACCTTCCTTCAGGGTCTGAGCCAATCACATTAAAGTACCTGATTAACATATTCGAGACCATCAGATACTAGCATTGAGAAATGTACATGTACAAAGAGATGAAATAGACCTAGAATCACCGGAATGCTATGATGGGTGCTTATTTTACTGAAAACTGAAGGTTCAAATACTATTTTTAATCACATGAATTATTTAGTATTATTATGAAAGGTGCTGCTTGGACATTGCTCGAGTTGGTTAACCGAAACCGTTCCGATAGTGATAATGCATTTTATTCAATAACAGAAAGGAACTTCCATGCTACGGATCAGCTGACTGTCCCTTTTCAAGATAACGAAGTAATGCACATACCTTAAAATCATGACAGCCATATTTGAAGTCTTTGAGAAGTCCAGTATGATATTTTCTTTGCTTTTCCATATGGATTTTTTGGGGCCTGTTTGTATTCACAGTTGAACTGTAGAATCAGTAACTAGAATAACAATAATGAACAAATATTCCAGACATCAGCAGATGTAAAAATGTCTAAGTTCTAATTAGGGGTGGCAAAATTAACCCAAACCCAAATTACCCGCCCAAGGTTTCATGGGTTTGGACAAGAGTGATTTTGATGATGGGTTGGTTTTGGCTAGACCAAGTTGACCCATTATAAATCAACAGTCCAAATAAACTCATGATGATGCTCAAACTTGACCCATGAAAATGCTCAATCTTAACGATAAGAGCTACATTCTAAATTAAGATTTTTATTTATAAATAATTATTTTAAAAAATTCTTTATTATTTCGGAACAATAAAAATACACCAACGCACCTGTAACATCCCGTACTTTCGGATCACGGTTTAATGCGCTAGGCGTATGTAGAATTGCTAAGCGTGTGTAAATAGACCCGAGCGTTGGAAAAAATTCATGTTTACGTATGCTAATAAAGAGACTAGAATATAAAAGAATTAGACTCCGAAATAATTTTGGACACACCAAGTGTGACGACGGTGATCGAGAATAAATTTGGTACGTGCACAAAGAGGTTATGGACTAGTGGCATATTAGGAAATTATGACATTTGGTATACGAAGGTCTTATGAGTTTTTAGAATTTAAATAAAGTGGGATCTAGAATTAATTATGCGTGTAATTGATTAATTATGGGATAATTAATATTTTAGTGGGGACAAGTCTAGGTGGAATTGTGGACGTGTAAGCTTTAAAAAGGGGTTCTTAAATGACTTACTAATATTACTAATCAGGTGTCATTTGTTAATGAAAGGGTGGCAGCTCGTGATGGGTTAGTGGGGGACAACATAATGGGTAATCATTGTCATTTTGGGAGTTTAAATCTTGGGTTAGGAGTCCTATTCAACTACACGTACTAAGATAACATTTCTTTTGAGAATAAGAATAAGACCAAAGGATCTAGAGGGGTCAGCTTGCTGGCAGGGAGTCAACTTTGCGGCCTTAGGGTCGCAAGTTCGATTCTCCCCTCCGGATATCGTCCTCTGGGGCACATACATGTGGTAAAGCCTGGGCGCTAAAAGCCGCGCGGGCATGTTGCAGTGTGGGTTCAATCTCCGCCAAGCCTTGTGGATGGGGCCTGTGGGGGGGTCAACCTTGTAGCATTGATCCGTTGGACGCAAGCAGACACTGACCATGTGTGCACATCCCGCGATTTACCTGGTGGTGTGGTGCTGAAGGACCGGTCTCATCATCTCCAGGACGTCTGGGTAATACCAGTGAAGTAGTCAGGCGCAAGCCTGGAAACCTGGATTATCAAAAAAAAAAAAAAAAGAATAAGACCAAAGGAAGCAGTGCATTAATTAGAAGCAAATCATGAGTCATTCCTCCAATCCTTTTTTTGGTACGAATTGAAACAAGAGGAAACAGTCAATTCATTTCGTGTAGTTGGAAACAAACTTGCTCCTTACCTTTCTTTATCCAGTGTTATGCTTAGACAAAATTCTTATTTTGGTTAAGGTCTTCTCCAATTATTAAGGTATGTTAAGGCAAATTATTTCTTTTTTTTTGCATGTTCCATGTAACGAAATATAACCGTGATATTGCTCCATAATTTATTTTACTCCTAGTAGTTAAGAATATTCATGTTGTTGATTCCTATGTTAAAAGCATGTCTAAATATGTTCATAAGTTCTTATTAAGGCATACAAAAAAAATGTTAATATTTACAGCGTTAACCGAAGGTACAAGAAAATTATGTCATTTAGGATATTTTACTGTGATTCATGCATTTTCATTTGCATTGCATTCATGTTTTACCCAAGACCGTATATTGGGGACGGGAAACGGAAACGACCACCTGATCAGCTGGGATATGATAATGATAAAGCCTGTGTGGCTTAATGAAGGAAGATGCCTGATTAAGGGTATATATATATATATGTTGTGGGGAGGAAGATGCCCTTGTGTGACCAGTATATATGTATTTATCACATTATGCATGACATTTAGTCATATTATGCCCACAAAGGTCGACATGAAATGATGCCCACAAAGGCTGTTATGGTAAGAAAGACGCCCAATGGGGCCGATGTATATGTATACCGCATTGTATATGACATTTAGGCATATGTATTAGGACCCTCAAAGATATGTAATATTGGTCAGTTGTTTCTGTTTCAGTTATTGTTATATCCCTGTTATACTATTGTTCATGCCTGACATCCTCGCACATCGCCGTATGCGACGTCCCTTTTATCGGGGGACGCTGCGTTTCATGCCCGCAGGTTCAGTTAAAGAAGGTAACGGTTCACGCTAGTAGGTTGATGGTTCAGCTGATATTAGAGCACTCTATTTGTTTCAGAGTTGCAGTCTGGTCGTGGTACAATATTTTTGCATACGCGTAGGGGTATGGCGGGGTCCTGTCCCGTCCTTGTAATGTCATGTATTCCTTAGAGGTTTGTAGATAGGTGTCCTGTGGTTAGTTGTCATTTGTGGCATTGTCGGCCTTGATATAGGTATGTATGTATATATATATATATATATATATATATATATAAGATGGTTACCTGGTTTTTCATAATTTTCTTTCGTCTTAGTCCGTAATTAATTATGATTAGATGTTAAATATACGAATGGCGGTACCCGACGGGTGGGATCCGGGTGCCCGTCGCGGCCCTTCGATTTGGGTCGTGACAGCACCACACTATCCATCCACCCTACCCCTCCCCTATACCAACCCCCACCCAAGCACTGAACCACCCTCACAGCTCTGCCCCCTACCTTACCTACTCCACCCCATGCCCTACCACCTCCTACCCACCTCTACCCCATCTACCCCCACCTCCCGCCCTACCCCTCCACCCCCACCCCTTTGCCCTACCCCATTCTCAAATTTCTATTTCATAGTTTTTTTACTTTTATAAAAAATATGAAAATTTTTCTTACCCCCCCTACCGCCCTAACCCCCCACCTACCCCATCCTCAAATTTTGATTTCATATTTTTTGTTACTTTTATAAAAAAATATTAAAAATATAAAAAAAAAATTACCTCTCACCCTCCACCCCCCACCCCATGCCCTACCCCATCCTCAAATTTCTATTTCATATTTTTTTTACTTTTATAAAAATTATAAAAAATATGAAAATTTTTCTTACTTCCTACCCCTCCACCCCATGCCCTACCCCATCCTCAAATTTCTATTTCATATTTTTTTTACTTTTATAAAAAAAATTATTAAAAATATCAAATTTTTTCTTACCTTCTCCCCCACTACCCTGCCCTCCCACCCCACCCCCAAATTTTCTTTTTCATATATTTATTTTACTTTTATAAATTTTTTATAAAAAATGAGAAAAAATTGCTTACCCCATCCCACCCTCCCCCACCCTCATCCATCCCCTGAACTTTTTACTTTATATATTTATTTTACTCATACAAATTTTTTATAAAAAATGTGAAACTTTTCTTAGTCCACTACCCAGCCCCCCTCTCACCCCCGCCCCACTACCCCTGCCCTCCCACCCATTATTTTATATATTTATTTTGCTTTTATAAAAAATAAAAAAATTCTTAAAAATATTATTCTTATTTTAAAAATAAAGATATGAAAAATCAAATATCATATAAAATAAAATAACATCATAGAAGTTAAGTTTAAAATTTGTAAAAGTAATTGGCAAGTTGGACAAGTTGAGTTATGACCCATCATTTAGCCCATCTTGACCCGCCCATCTTAGCCCAGGTAAGCTTTGAGCGGGTTGAAACTCATCTTGATCTACCCAACTTCAACCCAAACGGCCATCTGACCCCCGGTTCTAATTGACATATGACTACCAATGAAACATCAATGCAGCAATGCCACCAACCAAGAGCAGTCTCCTGGAAGTGCTGCTCCTTCTCTTAAACTCCGCATAATCCGTGCCTGAAAGTTAATGTGCAAATATCTTTAGCGCTTCTAAGTATCTTCTCCTTGTAATTTTATTTATTGGTATTTCAAATCATTTCTCCATTGAATGTTTTAGGTCCTTCAACGTTTCACCCAGTGACAATTCAAGATACTCAGAAATTCTAGTTGATGGCAACTAAATACTGTTATAACAGAATTATCCTGCAACTACTGGATCTACTACTAAAAGAATTTAGTCCAAAAACAAAATAAATTGCTTTCCGAGAATGAATGAGCTATGGAAGCTCAGCGGCCATAGAATACGGGCCATCAAAACTTCCCATACATAATTCTAACTACTAAAAGAAGATCATCAACCTCCTGAACATGATTTAAAGAAAAAAAATATTCGGTTATTGGGAAAAGTCAACAGGGGCTGAGCTAAGGCCTAAGGGGTTCGTCCGAGGCCTCTTCAGGTCAAAATTATTTTTTTTATGTATATATAGTAGACGTTAAATCCTCTTGACTTCTTCAAGTGTTTACTTCTATATATCTTGATACCCGTTAGTGAAAATCCTGGACCGAAAGTCAATATATTTTTACTACCAAATCAGGGTCAACTATGAGAGAAATAAAGATGAGTTTTTTTTTTCCTCAGAAGGGAGATAAACCTATTATTCAGTTCAATCAATACTTCATAAAACCACCTACCTCCAACCTAAATAAACTATCCTATATCTAAATACAAATTACATGACAATTTACAGCACATTCTAAACAGAAGTAGTTAGCACGCTGGAAAAGACCGTGATGCAGAAGATGAATATAAATGAAAAGGTACATTAATCCCATTGCAAAGATGAATATAAAATTTAAAAACACTTTTTTACTAAAAAGTTGATTTGAACAACAGAGAGCCACAAACAATCATGAAACTACATATGACTTCTCTTTTAACATTTTAAAGAATGACTTAAAGAATATATAGCACGAAATTTTCCATAACAAAGAAATGAAGCTTTTGCCAATATATAAATAAGTAAAATCCAGAAAGATAAAAACAAAAAGTCAATACTTTGCAACGACTTTAAGCGGAGGAACCAAGAATTTACCAAACAAGCTAATGGGGTATTCAATTAGGATTTTAAAAAATTATTTTGGGATAAATAAGTCTTATGATATTCAATTAAGACTTTAAATAATCTAAATAAATCTTGTGGTATTTAATCAAGACTATTATGATTTTTTAAAGATGGTGTCCAAATCTAATGGTATTTAATTAGGATTTTAAACCAGAAACAAAAAGTCTTTTATTCAAAAACTTGCTAAACAATCAGAATTTTGTTGACTTTTTAGTGGAAGGTATAAATAACAAACCCTATAAAAAATTCCACCATAACCCACAGACTTTTCAGATTTTTTTTTTGTCTTGTCTACGAAAAGGATTGTGCTTCCAAGAAGCGATACACGCGCCACCATCTTCATGGTAGACATTTTCTCAAAGATCAAAATCCCAAACCTTATTATTACACAAAGCACAGTGTTAAGAAAATGAGAAGATCAAATATTAAAACGTTACAAACCATAACCACAATGGGAAAAAAACTGAGAATATCAATTTTTTAAAACTTACGACCCCATAAAGCAAAACTGCGTACAAGTAAAGATCTTTGGATTTGAAAACTCCTACAATTACGATAAAGTGGGGAAATGCAATTAATTTGAAAATGACTTTTTGTATGTTTTCCCGTCATGATTTGCTTGGCTGGTTTGTGCACTGTTCCGGTGGCCTCGTAGGTCTTCGTGTGACTTTTATTGTGTGGCTACTGCGTTTGCAACTGTTGCTACAAAGTTATTCGGGCTGTTTTGAGATTGTACGGACGATGGAATGTTAGAAGAGGTGTCAGAAATCTATGCATGCAAGTTGTTCGCTGAGAAATACATGTTAGAGAAATTGATATGAAAAATTCATGTGCTTATTAAATTAATAAGAGTTATATCTTCCCAAGTTGGCTACGTCACGTCTATGCTTACTATGGTCCTTTCAAATCTTTATAAATCTTTTAAAATCCAAACATAAAATTTTTTGATTGTCTTTTAAAATTTGTTAAGTCATTACATTCCTAAATAGTCTTTTAAAATCTACTGGACTTAATTATCCCAAAATAGTCTTTTAAAATCCTAATTGAATACACCCCTATAAATTTAACAACAAAAAAATATCAAGAAGATGATCAACAAAAATTTGTAACCATGTAAAATCACATGCAAAAAGCTATTTGTTAAATATACACAATATACATGTGTATATTGTGTATATTGCTCTCGGATTCTCCCTCTCGGTCTACGTGACATTACCGTATATAGAGTATATAATTTAGGTAATATTTAGTATCCTAGTTTAGGTAATGTTGTAATGTAATTAGTATTGTACACTTACCATAATAATTGTATTGCCATAAATGTATAAGTTAGTATCCAAGTAGAATAAGGTTTTAGGAATAGAATAGGAATATGATTCTCCTATTATGGACATATGTAATTTGTATAAATAGTCTTTCAATTAATGAAAATAATCAAGAGATTATTTCTTTCATGGTATCAAGAATCTAGGTTTATTTTCTCTCCCAAATTCTCCAAATTTTTCCGTCGACTTCCCTTGCAAATTCCGAGACCTTGCTCTCAGTTTTTCATGCCGACGAGAACCCCCTTCTTCCCAATTTTTCTTCTTAATCCCTTACTCACATATTGTTATATCAATATGTCTACATCCCGGAACATGTTTCATCCTGCCCTTACAATTTCTAACATCAAGAATAACATCCCTCTTGTTCTTGAAATAGAAAATGTCCAATATGTGACGTGGGCCGAACTGTTCAAAATTCACGCACGATCGCATCAAGTCATCCATCACATAATCCTCGCAGCTCCTGAGGATACGGAGGTGCCAAATGCGAGAATGATCCTAAGTTGTGGACGACTCTTGATGCTACCGTCCTTCAGTGGATATATTCCACAATTTCTACCGACTTTTTGCAAACAATTATTGAGCCTGATGCTACGGCACATGCGACTTGGGATAGACTGCGTGATATATTCCAAGATAATCAAAGTTCTAGAGCTGTTACCCTTGAGCAGGATTTCTCCCACGTCAATATGGAAGACTTCCCTAATGTTTCGGCTTATTGCAAAAGATTAAAGGAATTGGCGGACTAACTTGGCAACGTTGGCGCGCCAGTTTTGAACAATCATTTAGTCCTCCAAATGGTTTCCGGCCTCTCCAAGGCCTATAGTGGTGTTGGAACGCTTCTTCGGCAAAGCAATCCGCTTCCGTAATTTTATCAGGTTAGTTCTATGCTTACACTCAAAGAAGCAGGCATGGCAAAACGTGCGGCTACCGGTGCTAGTCCGGTAGTCATGATGATCGAGTCCATGATGTATCCTACTGGTTCCAATAATTCAGGCCAAAACCGCAACAACGGTGGCGACAAAAAGGGTGGAAATAAGAAAAATAATGGCAAGAACCGCGGCGACAATAACGGCAGCAGCCTGCAGAATGGTGGTGGCGGTGGGGGTCCTCGCGGTGGTCAGCAGCAGTAGCAGCAGTTCTAGGGCCCAAAGTGGCCCCCACATCAACAGATTGGGCCTAACCAGTTTGTCCCTCAGCGGCAGTTTCAGCCCAGCAACTACTCGCCCAATTGGCAGTGGGCGGCCCAGCAACAGTCCAGGCTTAATTCGGCTGGTCTACATACGACCAATGATGCGGGCGGGCCGAGACCGCAAGCAAGGGTGCTTAGGCCTAGGCCCCCGCAAGCACATCACGCAGTGGCACCCATGCCTACCGACATCAAAGTCGTAATGCAAACGCTTGGTTTAAATCATCCAGACCCAAATTGGTATTTGGACACCGGTGCCACTACCCACATGACATCCGATTCAGGTACGCTCTCGTCTTATTCCAATTTGAGCAACCCTCGCGGTATAATTGTTGGTAATTGTAATTCTATTCCAATTCGTGGTTATGGTCATAAGACGTTATCTCCCCCTCATCCATCTCTTATCTTGAAAAATACCCTACACGCCCCAAATTGATTAAAAACTTAGTTTGAGTCCGTAAATTCACTATTGATAATTTTGTTTCTATTGAATTTGATCCATTTGGTTTCTATGTGAAGGATTTCAAGACGGGAGTCCTCTCATGAGGTGTGATAGTAGGAAAGATCTTTATCCTATCATACCCAGTTCCGGTCCATCGAGTCAAGCCCTGTCATCAGCCTTTGCAGCCATTTCTCCTTCCTTGTGGCATGCTCATCTTGGTCATCCGAGATCATCTATTTTATCATCATTAGGTAAAAATAGTTTTATTTCATCTAAGGGTACGAGTTGTACTCCAAATTGTCAGTCTTGTTCTTTGGGAAAAATTGTTAAGTTCTCATTTGTAGACTCAAATTCTCATACTTTAATGTCATTTGATATTATTCATAGCGACTTATGGACATCTCCGGTTCTTAGTTCTGTGGGTCATCTGTATTATGTTCTCTTTTTGGATGAGTATTCTAACTTTTTATGGACGTTTCGATAGCGAAAAAATCTCAAATTTTTTCCGTCTTCTTAAAATTTAGAGCATTCATTAGAACCCAATTCGAATGAGAAATTAAAAATATTCAGTGTGATAATGGCAAAGAATATGACAATGGGGTGTTTCGGGAATTCTGTGCTAATAATGGGATCAATTTTCATTTTTCTTGTCCTCATACGTCTTCACAAAATGGGAAAGCCGAACGCAAAATTCGTTCCATAAATAACATTGTCCGCACTCTATTAATTCATGCATTCGTACCCCCATATTTTTGGCATCATGCTCTTCAAATGGCTACATATCTCCTTAACATAATTTCTTCCAAAGGTCTGACATATTCTTCCCCCCTTTAAATTTTATATAATAAGATTCCTTCTTATTCTCATCGGATTTTTCGGATTTTTGGGTGATTATGTTATCCGTTATTCCCGTCCGCCACAATTAACAAACTTCAGGCCCGGTCGACTCCGTGTGTGTTTTTGGGTTTTCCATCCAATCATCGTGGCTACAAATGCTTTGATTTATCCTCTAATAAAATTATCATTAATCGCCATGTCATTTTTGATGAATCCCAATTTCCATTTTCTAAAGGTGATACTCCCGTGCCTAGTTCGTAGAAGTTTTTGGATGATAATATATCCCCGTATGTTATTCAACATTTTTTGAACGTATACCCCACCCAAAATTCTCCAGCGGGCCGTGGGCCCGCTGGCCCCACTGGTCCGTCACCCCCTGCCTCTACCAGTACCACCACTGGACCAGTTCCAGCAATTGGGCCAGTCCAGCCTAGTTCTGGAACGGGTTCAGTCACTGCTCCAGATTACCGAGTTGGGCCGCGAGGGCCCACTACTCCGCCTGCCGCTCCGTCCCGAACCCAGCAAATTCCCAAAATTCATCCAATTCTTCCTCGAGTCATAGACCGGTCACTCATAGTCAACGGGGTGTGTTTAAACCAAAACGACATTTTAATTTACATTTTAATGTCCCTAAATCCCCCTTACCTCGTAATCCTGTGTCTGCTAGAGATGGTAGTGGATTCTGGACCCGGTGGATCCAGATCCGTTTTATAGGATATGGATCTTCAAAATTTGGACCCGACGGATTCGGATCCGTTTCTGACGGATCAAATCTGGATCTAGATCTTGTATTTGAGATCCGTATCCGATCAAGATCCGACCTATGTATCCATTTTTTATTAAATATATCCATAACCTAGAATGAATTTTGATCTTCCTTTTGTTTTCTCGGCCAGGCCCAAGTCCATAAAGGACCCAAGATCATGTTCTGTTTAGAATTAGGATGAGTTCATCATACATTAAATTCATATTATGATCTTAACTATGTTAGTTGGTTAATGGATTAGATTAGAATGTGTTCATCTTGCTTGAACTTAAGCTATGTAACATTTATTTATTCACATAGATACAAAATGTTGTAGGGAGTAATAATGATCATTATTTGTGGTTAAGACTAAATAGCATGTTTGAGCCCTATTTGTAGTCAATCAAATCTACGATAAATCATTTGCATAACCTATCTTATACATACAGTTCATCTAAGTCCTGTGCACATCTTGTTTAGACTAAATAAGCTCAATAAATTAAGTTTGATTTGGTACCGCCTTTGTCTCAGAGTTAAATGTTTATGTGACTGAATTTTGCTTTGATCAAGTCAAGTAGGATGATTTGAGGTTAATATGTTAGTCTATGCTACAACTCTTAGGTCAATGGTTTTAATCTTAAAATAGCTAATTCAAACTTGCTTCATGTGATGGATATAAATTCTGGTTCTAAGTCAAATAGATTAAGGTGTTGACATGATTTATTTTTACATGTGGATCCAGATCTGATCCGTGGACCCGATGATCTGGATTTTGATATGATTTTTATGGACCTGATGGATCTGGATCCAGGTATGAAAAATGGATCTGGATCTGGATCTAGTAGGATCCAGTCCAGTTCCAATCCGTTGCCATCCTTAGTGTCTGCCTTACATGACCCGAATTAGAAAATTGCTATGACCGATGAATATAATGCTCTTATTGATATTAAGACGTGGGAGTTGGTGCCCCGTCTATATGGTATTAATATTATCAGGTCGATGTGAGTTTTTGCTCATAAGGAGAACTCGGATGGTTCATTTGCTCGACATAAGGCGCGACTTGTGGGTGATGGTAAGACTCAGCATGTTGTGTAGATTGTGGTGAGACATTTAGTCCGGTAGTCAAGCTGGCTACCATTCGCACAGTGCTAAGCTTGGCTCTGTCGAAGGCATGGCCTATCCATCAGTTAGATGTCAAGAATGCTTTCCTACATGAGGATCTCAAGGAGACAGTCTATATGCATCAGCCGCTGGGATTCAGGGATCCCAAACATCCTCATCATGTCTGTTTATTAAAAAAAGTCCTTATATAGGCTTAAGCAGTCTCCCTGAGCTTGGTATACAAGGTTTGTTGTCACTACCGTCGTGGTTCGTCCTTGGCCTACATTCTGTTGTATGTGGATGATATCATTTTAACTGTCTCTTCCGATGACTTACGCCAGTCTATCATGACCATGCTCAGTTCTGAGTTTGCTATGAAAGACTTAGGGCCTTTGAGTTACTTTTTAGGGATTGCCGTCACTTGTCATTCCGATGGATTGTTCTTGTCTCAACGGAAATATGCAGCTAAGATCATCGAGAGGGATGTGATGTCATCTTGTAAGTTCATTTCCACTCCAGTTGATACAAAGCCCAAGCTTAGTGTCGCGGCCGGCGTACCCTACGAGGATCCGACCCGCTA
The DNA here is from genome assembly GCA_034509755.1 of Anisodus tanguticus. Lineage (NCBI taxonomy): Eukaryota > Viridiplantae > Streptophyta > Magnoliopsida > Solanales > Solanaceae > Anisodus > Anisodus tanguticus. The sequence goes on along the minus strand of CM067551.1, from coordinate 15,842,679 downwards.
TCGCAGTCTTGCAGGGGCCCTTCAGTATCTTACCTTTACAAGACCGGATATTACATATGTTGTCCAGCAAGTGTGTTTGTTCATGCATGATCCCAGAATTGAGCACATGAATGCACTCAAACGTATCATTCGGTATATTCAGGGTACGCTTGACTATGGTTTGCATTTATCTCCTTCCTCGACGTCCATACTTGTCTCGCATACAGATGCTGATTGGGGTGACTGTCCCGACACCAGATGGTCTACGTCAGGCTATTGTATGTTTCTTGGAAACAACTTGGTATCCTGGGCTGCAAAGCGTCAGTTGACTCTATCCCGCTCAAGTGCCAAGGCTGAATATTGAGGGGTAGCTAATGTGGTCTCGGAATCATCTTGGTTACGTAATTTGCTTTTAGAGCTTCATTGTCCCATTCAGAAGGCAACCTTGGTTTATTGCGATAATATTAGTGTCATCTACCTTTATGGTAATCCGGTTCAGTACCAACGCACCAAGCATATCGAAATGGACATTCACTTTGTCCGTGAAAAGGTTGCTCGTGGTCAAGTTCGCGTATGTCATGTCCCGTCGAGATATCAAATTGCCGACATCTTTACAAAGGGTCTTCCCTCGATCCTTTTTGAAGATTTTAGGGACAGTCTCAGCGTTCGACGACCGCCCGCTATGACTACGGGTGTGTGTTAAATATACACACAATATACATGTGTATATTGTGTATATTGCTCTCGGATTCTCCCTCTCGGTCTACGTGACATTACCGTATATAGAGTATATAATTTAGGTAATATTTAGTATCCTAGTTTAGGTAATGTTGTAATGTAATTAGTATTGTACAATTACCATAATAATTGTATTACCATAAATGTATAAGTTAGTATCCAAGTAGAATAAGGTTTTAGGAATAGAATAAGAATAGAATTCTCCTATTATGGACATATGTAACTTGTATAAATAGTCTTTCTATTAATGCAAATAATCAAGGAATTATTTCTTTCACTATTCGAGAAAAGAGAAATTATTACGTTAAAAATATTCCAGAAAAAGAATAACAAAAAAAAGACATGAAATTAAGGTTGTTTACCTGAAAGCAAAGAGGAAACGGAAGAGACTTGTCCTTAAGCCAAAATTAATGTCTGTTATAACTTATAATATTAATGTTATTCTCATATAAATGCTAAGGAGAGAGGAGAACAAAACGAGAAACCAATGGGATTTTTTTTTTGTGAATATAAAGACAAAGAGGAAGAAGTAGAAGAGGAGAAGTCAAATAATAATAAAGAGAGAGACGTAGATTTAGAAAATCTGAAAAGAAATTGCAGTGGAAGAAAAGTGGACCATGTTCTTGAGACTAATAAACTAAGCAGCCTTAAAACTATTGAATTTAAATAATAATTATAATAAATAAATTGTGTTACACCTAATTAAAACTGCATTAGTCATTTTACTATTGATGATTCCCCTTTTTCTTCTGCTAAGTGTTTGTGTTTGTGTTTGTGTTTGTGTGTGGAAAAGAGAGTCGTGGTCGATAGGGTAGTGTGTGTATGTGAGAGAGAATGAATTCTTTTTCTAATTGAGAAAGGCAAAATGTCATTTTCTTCTTTGTTGGACTTTTCTTTAATGGATTTTATTATTATCTTCTCATACAATCCGCTTTTATAATTAGAGTACTCCAAATGCTAAATTCCCATTTTTGACAACTAACCCCCAACTACTTACCATTTGAATAAAAGAAAACGTTCTTGTTTGTGTTGTGTTTATAGATATTGAAAAAGAATAATCTCTTCATTATTTTCATTAAGGAAAATGTCTATATATACATGATATACAAATTTAATTAAAGAAATTAAATCTACATTTTCCTACTATAATTCTAATACCATAATTACACTTGTACAAGAATTCTACAACTACGGTAAGTTATTTACAAAACTCAGTTTGGTGATATATATGTTTGGTCTGTGTATATCACGGCTTCTATCACACCCCCACAGTAATAGCGGACAGTTATCGTACGCTAAGACTGTCCCTAAAATCTTCAAACAGAACCAAGGGAAGACCCTTAGTAAATATGTCAGCAATTTGGTACTTTAAAGGGACATGCAAGACACGTACTTGTCCACGAGCTACCTTTTCGCGAACAAAGTGAATATCCATCTCGATATGTTTAGTGCGCTGATGTTAGACCGGATTTCCAGAGAGATAGACTGCACTAACATTATCACAGTAGATCAATGTAGCTTTTTGAATAGGAAAGTGAAGCTCTAATAGAAGATTACGCAGTCAACATGATTCAGGCACCACATTGGCTACCCCTCGATACTCGGTATTCGCACTGGATCGCGATAATATAGCCTGGCTGAGAACTCGAAAGAACAACTGGACGGAGGTGTGAACTGGGCCGAGACTCGGGAATAGTCACGAGATCTGTTGGGCCAGCAGGCAGTGGGCCTGCTGGCAGATCCGGAGAACGGGAGTTTTGGGACCACTGATGGATATATGGTGATGGCCCATCGTCCAAAAAATTATAGGAACTAGACAAGGAATTATGCAATTTAGCAAACGGAAATTGTGTTTCATAAAAAATAACATAGCGACTAATTATGATTTTAATTGAAAATAAGACATAGGAGTTGGTGCCCCGTCCACCTGGTATCAATGTTATTCGGTCTATGTGGATTTTTACTCATAAGGAAAAATCTTACGATTGTTTTGAGAGGCATAAGGCCTGTTTTGTAGGTGATGGCAAAACTCAACATATTGGCGTGGATTGTGGTGAGACATTTAGTCCGCTGGTCAAACCGACTACTATTCATACTATTCTCAGTCTAGCTCTCTCGAAAGCATGACACATTCATCAGTTGGACGTGAATAATGCTTTTTTACATGGTGATCTCAAGGAGACAGTGTACATGCATCAGCCTTTGGGTTTCTGAGACCTCGATTATCCAAATAATGTCTGCTTACTTAAGAAGTCCTTATGTGGGCTTAAGCACGCCCTACGGGCTTGGTATAAGAGGTTTGTAAATTATGTGTCTACAATTAGGTTTTCTTAGAGTATGTCTGATCATTCTCTGTTCATCTATTGGCGTGGTACTTCTCTGGCATACATTATGTTATATGTTGATGATATTATATTGACTGCCTCTTCTGATATTCTGCGCAAGTCTATCATGTCCCTTCTCAGTTCAGAATTTGCTATGAAAGACTTGGGGGCCTCGAGTTATTTTTTGGATATAGCAGTCACTCATCATGCATATGGTCCATTTTTATCACAGAACAAGTATGCGGCTGAGATTATTGAGAGAGCTGGCATGTCATCTTGTAAGTCTACTTCTACTTCGGTTGATACCAAACCAAAGTTGAGTGCTATATCTAGCACACCATATGAGGATCCCACACACTATCGCAATCTTGCAGAGGCACTTCAGTAGTTTACTTTCACGAGACCTGATATTACTTATGCAGTGCAGCAAATGTGTTTATTTATGCATGATCCGCGGATTAAGCATATGCGTGCGCTCAAACGCATTATACGATACATATAGGACACACTTGAGTATGGATTGCATTTATATCCATCCTCAATCTCTACTCTCGTGTCGTATACAAATGTTGATTGGGGTGGATGTCCCGATACCAGACGGTCGATATCTGGTTATTTATGTTTCTTGGTGATAACATTGACCATTTTGGATTTCTGTGAAGGATTTCAAGACAGGGATACCTCTAATGAGATGTAATAGGCTGGGCCGCAGCAACACTAGCTGCAGCCTTGGGCCACTTCACCATGGTCGTGGGGCTATTGGGCCAGTGGCCAGTGGCCCAACTCGGCCTCTCATTTTTATAGGTTTTCCAGCGAATTGGGCCAGTGGCCAGCAGAGGACCAATTCGCCATTCCAGCAATCCCAGCCCAAGCAGCCGGCTGGCCTGCTTGGGCCTCGGCCTCAGCATGCCTTCGCTGTTGTGGGCCCAGTTTCCCGTCCAACACCTACGGATATTGAGGTCGTGATACATACACTTGGATTAAATTCCCCGGAAACAAATTGGTACATGGACACCTGAGACACTCTCATATGACGTCCGCGCAAGGTAATCTCTCGTCTTATTTCAATTTGAGCAAAAATCGTGGCATAATTGTTGGTAAAGGCAATTCAATTCCAATTCGTGGTTATGAACACACAAATCCCCCCCCCCCCACACACACATCCACCTATGGTCCTTAAAAATGTCATTCATGCCCCTTACTTGATAAAAAATTTGGTATTTATCCAAAAATTCACAACAGATAATTGAGTTTCTGTTAACTTTTACCCTTTTGGATTTTCTGTGAAGGATTTCAAAACAGGAATACTTCTAATGAGATGTAATAGTTAGAGAAAGATTTATCCAATCACCACCATCACCATTTCCACGAGTCAAGCCACATCTTCAACATTTGCCGCTCTTGCTCCTTCTTTGTGGCATGCACGTTTGGGTCATCCGGAGTCGTCTATTATTTATTCTCTTAAAAATAATAATTTTATTGATTGTAAGAGTACGCGTAGTACTCATATTTGTCCTTCTTGTCCTCTAGGAAAATATGTTAGGTTGCCGTTTGTAGCATCTACTTCTAGTACATCGATGCATTTTGACATTATTCATAGTGATTTATGGACATCTCCCGTTTTGAGTTCATTGAGCCATCGTTATTATGTTTTATTTTTGGATGATTATTCTCATTTTTTGTGGACTTTTCTGTTGTCTAACAAGTCTCAATTTTTTCCACATTCCTAAATTTTAGAGCCTTCATCCGTTTCCAATTTGAACTGAAAATTAAAAACATTCAATGTGATAATGGTAGAGAATATGATAATGGGTGATTTCGGGAATTTTGTGACACTCATGACATATCTTTTCAGTTTTTTTGTCCTCATACGTCCTCACAAAATGGGAAGGCCGAAGGGAAAATTCGTACCATTAATAATATTGCCCGAACCTTACTAGCCCGTGCTTCCATACCTCCATCTTTTTGGCATCATGCGTTACAAATGACTACTTACCTCCTTAAAATACTTCCTAGCAAAGATTTATCATATCAATCACCCCTAAAAATTCTTTATCATAAAGACCCTTCGTATTTCATCTTAGGGTGTTTGTGCTATCCACTTTTTCCATTCACTACAATTAACAAACATTAAGCCCGCTCTACCGCTTGTGCGTTTTTGGGTTATTCGTCTAATCACCGTGGTTACAAAACTCGGTTTGGTGATATACATGTTTGGTCCGTGTATATCACGGCTTCTATCAGATATCCTCTGTTATTTTCACTAGTCTTATGTGAAAATGTCTAACTAAAGTAATATTTGTAATGAATTATAAAAATAAATTTTCGTGATTTAATATTTTTAACATGACATGAAACGTTTGAAAGTCAAAAGGGTAAGCTTAAAGGATTTTCTATTTTTCTCTCCTGTAATCAAAGTTCTATCTTTTATGGTTTTTCCTTGTTCGTATTTCTCTTTTAGTAATATTTTTATGATTGTTAATTTCAATTAAACGTAGAAATTTCATTAATTACTTACTCGTGTAGAGTCTCCATTATTTCAAAACTTTAAGAACATAATAAGCAAATTAGATACCCAACTGCCGCTAACTACCACTCCTTACAATATAATCTTTTTACTAGTCTCTTGTTTAAAAATCATCGTCTAATTAAAATAACATTTGTAATAAACTATAAATTCAAATGTTTGTAATATAATACTTTTAACATGACATTTTTCATGAAACGTTTATAGTCAAAGGGGGAAGCTTAAAGGATTTTCTATTTATATCTCCTAAAATCAAAGTCCATTTTTTGTGTTTTTTCTTGTTCGTATATTTCTTTTTTAGTAATATTTTTATGGTTGTTAATTCAAATAAACGTGGAAATTTCATTAATTACTTGCTCGTGTAGACTCTCCATCATTTCAAAACTTCAAGAACAAAATAAGCAAATTAGATACCCAATTACCCTCAACTACCACTCTTTACAATATAATCGTTTCACTTGTCTCTTGTGAAAAAATCTCCGTCTAACTAAAATAACATTTGTAATAAACGATAAATTCAATTTTTCGTGATTTAATATTTTTAACAGGATTTCATGAAAAGTTTAAAGGTCAAAAGAGGAAGAAGCTTAAAGGATTTTCTATTTTTCTCTCCTAAAATCAAAGTTCATTTTATTTTTATTTTTCTTGTTCCTGTTTCTTGTTTAGTAATATTTTTATGGTTGTTAATTTTCAATCAAACGTGTAAATTTCATTTATTGTTTACTCGTGTTGACTCTCCATTATTTCAAAATTTTAAGAACAGATTAAGCAAATTAGACACACAATTACCCCCCTACTAGCACTCTTTACGATCTTTTATGAAAATACTTTAGAATAAGTAGTAGGTGGATTAAAAAGGTATGGAGGTTAAAAAGGAAGCAACAAAGAACACCATGTTTAATAAGTTTTGCAGCAAAAGAAATGTTTTGAATAAGTTCAATTTTTTTTAGGAAATTCGTGCTTTTAGCCCATCAAATATAGATAATGTTTTATTTATTCTTATGATATCTGATTAAATACATATAATTTACAATTAATTTAAATGTTCAACTTTGATCCCTTTATTTGTAAATTCAAACTTTTAACAATTGCATCATTTAATTACGCATATGTCATGTCAAGTTTAATGTCTATTTTGAGAGAAATATAATTCTAAAAATAGTCTAAACATGACACACTTTTTTTAAAGGGATAAAAAATACACATTTTAATTAAGTAATAATAAAAATGAATAATTATATATCACAAGGACTAAATTTAAGTTCACCAATAATAGAGGAAGCAAAAGCCCTATTATCTTTTGTTTTTTTTTTCAAAAAAAAAAACAAATTATTCAGTCTAATGTCTAATGAGTGAATTTTGTAACTTATTCAAACAAAATGAAATGCTCTCTTCATATTCAATTAGGGTCGAAGCATTGGAATAGGCTGTCAAAGTTGACTATTCAGATTTTGGAATTTTGAATAATGGAAAACAATTTTTTTTTTCTTTATTACACCAACTTGATAGTACAAAAAATTATCCATGCCAACGTGGGGTCTGGGAGGGTAGAGGGTACGCAAACCTTATCTTTACCTTGATAGGTAGACCGACTGTTTCCTAGAGACCCTCGGCTCAAGATAAAGCACAAACACAAGCAAAGTAAGACAAACAAAGTGACTAAGCCATGATAGCGACTTCTGAAAAAAAAAATAACTAATACATGTAAATAAGACAAACAAAATACACATAGCAGCATAAGTATTTTGATGTAGTAAAGTAAATTAAATTTGATAAAAACTGATGAACGATCAACAATGATTCATATAAAATTTGTTTTGATGGTTAACAACTGTCAAATAATTAAAAAAGATGCTACAATTAGAGAAAAAATATATTTTTGAGGAGTTAATTTGTCTATGTCGATCAACCATGTAGCTCAAGTTAATTGAAATATGATAATAACTGATGAACTATCAAAAAAATTTTAATAGAAAAATATTTGGTGGTCAACAATTGTCAATAAAGAGATGCTATAATTAGAGAAGGATATTATGCTATAATAAGAAAATATATAATATAAGGAGCTAATTAGTCTATAAACGGTATATAATCAAAGAAATTTCTATGACATATTTTAGACCATAAATTTTAAAACTCTTCCTTATCTTCTTAAATTACTTGCCCAATAAAACATTTTCATATAAATTAATTAAGACAGAGACAGTATGATAAAAACATATGGACTGTCATCAGATGATTCAAAGAAAATTTGTTTTGATGGTCAACAATTGACAATAAATTAAAAGAGATTCTATAATTAGAGAAAAAATATATTTACAAGAAGCTCATTTGTCCTTGTCTATATTCTATAAACTATATAGCCCAAACCTAAAAAGACAGTAGTACTAGTAATTTTTCCACTTGGAAGCATTTTCTTAGAGATCAATAAAAGATTTCATTGCTTCTCAATTCTTCTTAGCTGGATATCACTTGTATCATACATAATAAGAAAATTATTAAATTAATATGACGAGAACATGAAGAAACGAGCAATATCAACCAATACAACTTTTCACGTTACAAACTAGTTTCAGCATCATGCATGATAATTTATCTTATTACTATAAACCAATATTTAATTAGTTTTCAGGTCAACCATTTCTAAGATTTTAAAATGAAAAAAAAAACTATACATTATAATGTTGTCTATATGGGAAGCTTTAAGTCAACACAACTTACGATGATCAAAAGTTTATAGGGAAGAAATTTGGTATCGTGTATGGATTGCTAAACTTTAAAGGGTTAGGTAGATTAAATATCAAAATACCAAACAAAGGGTAAAAAGAATTGCTTCTTTCTAAGGTAGAAAGAGATACATGAACCAAATGTGCATATACGTCAATTACATCTAAAATAACTGATAAAGTTATTGTCATGAAGGTCATAGGTTCGAGTTGTGAAAATAACTTCTTGCAAAAATGCAGGGTAAAGCTACGTACAATAGACCTTGTGGTTTGGCAAGGTAAAGTATCGTGTACGGAGCTTAGTACACCGAGCTGACTTTTTTTTTTACATCTGCAATAACCCAAAATATGGAGTTATCGTAAAAGAAAGCAAAATTACTCCACATAATTTGGTGATATTATAATTATGGTGCCTCCATTTTTTCTGGGCGGAAACAATGATTTTTCTTTATTTTAAACTTTAGGCTGTTAAAGAATCTAAATCTATCAAACCCAAAACTCTAAGACAGTGGTTAGAGTAATACAAGAGCTTTATATATCACCTAGGAAGTCCTTATGTGACCCATGTTTTATGACAATATTTTATATATCTGTCCTAAATTAGTTGTTATATTTCACTTCTCGAGAGTCAACCTAATTAATCTTCGAAGCTAAATTGTATTAGATCAACTTAATTATAATAATTTAAATTTAAATATTTAAAACATATATGAAAAGTACTACACGTTGCAACTTTTTTCATGTTAATTTGATGAAAAAATATATTTTAAAATATTGGTCAAATTTTAAATAATTGGACTCTCAAAAAGTAAAACAGGAGAACTAATTTGAGGTGAAAGAAGTATTACTCAACAGTATACTCTTGCGAACCTGTAATGCACTGTGGATTCATGGAAGTGAAAGCAGCTTAACATAAATAATTGACTTTAATATTATGTAAACTAATTTTAATATTCAACCCAAAACCTTCAGGCAAATATTAGTGAAGCGCGGTCAAAAGATCTAAACCCCTTTGGGAGTCTTTATACGATCCACGTTAGACAATAAATTCAACATAAATAACTTATTTATTAACATGAAGAAGTTAAAAATAAGAAACGCTTTTGCTAACTTCTAAGATATTCTTCCCAATATTGTTGAGTGAGGGGGAGGGAACCAAAGTAAAAGAAACCGACTTATTTAAAGTGGTTCACTTTCCTCAATTGGAAAAGATTTCAATTCAGATAGACGTTACCTGGATAATTCAAAAATTTATTAAAAAATAATAAGTAACAAGTCAACCAATAAGAGTTAATTTCACTTGATAAAAGTGCAATTTAAGCTTCATACTACCCAAAAAATTCGCCTTTTTGTTGTTGCAATTCACTGTAGAGGTACCTGCATAACTTTTATGACAAAATGGAAGTTCTTGAAGGTGTATTATTTCTTTTATGATAAAATAAAAGAGTTTCTGAAGTTGTGTTGCTACTTAGAAGGGCTTTCTTGTCCTTTCTAAGTGATAAGGAGAGAGCAAATTAAATTTATTTCGAATATATGATATATTCATTATGCTAAAGATTTTCAATCTATTTTCACTATACAATAGATTAGATTACACTAATGGCATACAACATAAGACGTTCAAAACATAATCTCTATAAATGCCATTTTACACTACATGAGATTTACATGAAACCTCCCATCAATTATCGACGACAGAAAATGCTTGAACATGCATCGACTTTAACTGGTGAAATATCAGGATTTGGACTATAAGAAACATGATGCTACACTCATCCTAACTACTGAACTAGAAATAACATCCTCATACACAGACGCAACGGAGAGAAAGGGCGCCAGTGTTGTTGCACCAGAGGATACCCTTCTAGTAGTGCAACAATAAAGTGTATCAAATGTGATCATCACTAGTTCAGCTTGTATGCCACCAGCATTTACTCGAACAATTTACAATAGGGATGCCACATTTCAATACAATATTGTAAGCAATTTGCGTGAACGTGAAAGAATTTGACATAAGATCCAAAACAATACTTAATTTATCCCGAAAAATGGGTAAAATCAAACATAATGTCTTCCTTCAACTAACTGAGCAGTATAAATATTATGCATAGGATTTGTTATGTGCATGCCATGCTCTGTAGGGTCTTTAGGATGTATCAATATACAGTGTGCAGTATTTTTGCTGGTGAATGCCTTAGAAAAAAAGCCAATGCTTCTTTCTGTGAACTCTAGCTGGAACTTCTGGAAAAAAAAGCAAAAGCGTTCAGTATTCAAGAATAGCTAGCTGATCCAAATTTCTGAATTACTGAGCAACGTTGAAAACAATGACAAACTTGCCTCCAATTACGTATAACGAATTGTAGTGCACTTCACTCCAGAAACTCAGCCACAGTTCTGAAAATTGAGAACAAGAAGTCAAAAGTTGTGTACCTTCAAGGGATTAAACACATTGACACCCTACACAAATTGATAATTACAAGCCAAAGAGAGGAAGTGTTCGTCAGCACAACAAGACACATTTCTGAAATGTTATTTGGAATTCTTTTACCCCCTCCGTTTCAATTTGTTTGTTTTACTTTCCTTTTTAGTCTGTTTAAAAAAGAATGTCGCTTTCTATATTTAGTAACTCTTTATACCAACATCCTACATGACATATTTAAGACCACAAGATTCAAAGGGCATTTTGGTACATTACACACAATTTTAGTTTAAGATAGCAAGATTCAAAAGTCTTCTTTATTTTCTTAAATTACGTGCCGAGTCAAACTAAGATAAACAAATTGATACGGAGGGTTAATCTTATCAGGTTTAGTCTCTTCTAAGATCACCATGAACAATGTTCTGGTCTATGTATATGAATCAGTAGAACATCATCAAACATGATTCTATATATTCTTCTTTTAGGAAATGGTAAAGTGTATAATTAATGTAGCACCAAGAAGGTGCTGTCAAAGTATTTGCAAAGCGCCAGACGAGTATCTCTTCTATCTTAAAAGTATTTTATGAGATCTATCACTGCTTCAGCATCATTTACATAGCTCTGTTACACCTTTCAATTTCTTGGGAGATCAATTTCAGTATATCAAAAAGAGTACTAAAAAAGAAGCGACCATCTGATGTTAATTTTTTGGCATAGGATAAAGTTTACAGGTCGTAAAAAGGTAAAGCTCAATAAGTGCTTGCATCATCAAATTGTGTGTTTCATGACACTTTGACATTTGGAATCAACCTGGTTAAACGATGCAACAATGTCATTAAAAATTAAGGTGCTTTAATTTAATACTTAAAGTTAATTAGTACTACTTCACTTTGGGACGATACTTTCAGTCACATCTATCATGCGTGATACCAAGTAACACGATGATAAAGAGAAATTACTTTCTTCCAAATGAGAACAGCACATCCATTTTTCAAACTAAAATACGATTCATTTTTGTTTTCCTAATAAGATATTTTCGTTTTTTCATTTTGTTCTTATGTAGAGAAGAGAACAATTTACCATTTCAGAGAGGAGATCTCTTAGAGCTCCTTCATATAAATTCATTCTTATAACAAAGTGGGAGAATGCTAGAAGTTCAAATGTGGGACCATGCAACAAAGTTCAGATGAATAACAAAAATAGCAAGTACTCTTTTATTTAAATTCTGGATTTTATATCACAACTCATTATTTTAGTGTTATTTTGTAATTTTCAGGTTTATTTTTGTATTTTTAGGTTTAATAATTCAAGCAAGAAATTTAAGAATTAATAGTCATAAATTAAATAATTGCACAAGTAATGATTGTGCCATGATCATTAGGTAACAGACAAGATGTATGTACCCCGAGATGTATTTTTAGGTTTAATAATTCAAGCAAGAAATTTAAGAATTAATAATCATAAATTAAATAATTGCACAAGTAATGATTGTGCCATGATCATTAGGTAACAGACAAGATGTATGTACCCCGAGAAGGTTGTATGTCCTTGGGAAGGATATCAATGTAGCCGTTGTCCCGGAAAGATGTAACCAAACATATTTTTACGCCAAACTGCAAACAAAATGCAAGAAAATACATAGGCTTATTAGACGAGCACCATCAGTCACCCAATCAAAGGGAAAGAAAAAGAACTGCAGATAAAACGTATGGACGAGAGGCTTATTAACAAAAAAAGAACAGCAGAAACAGCAGATGTCCTGCTCTTAAGTTGCTTTCATGCCTGGTGCTATATTGAACTTCAATCATTAACAGTGAACTGATTTATTTGAATTCTATCCCTTCACCAGTAGGAGAAAAGAGGCAGAAGTTATTGTTTCTTTAAACAGTTTCTCTACTTTATATTTGTCGCTAACTATTAACAAGTAATAATTCCTGTCTTCTTTAGTTTCGTTTGCTTCATTGCTTTTTTCTCATTTAACAAGCTCAGATTTGCAATGCATCAATTTTCTGTCCAGGCAATGCATCTTCATTGACAGTATAATGTGTTGGCTTTTTTCTTGTACATAATGTTCTGAATCACAATGCATCATAATATTGAGTAAGTACATCCTCATATTTCTTCTATGCTACCTCAACAGTGCCATTAAATCTTAGTTCAAATGCTGTCTTACATACTCGCAAGTGTACCACATATATGCTTCCAAAGCTAGTAGAGGCACAAAAGAGAAACTTTCAACTTACTCTATCAGCAGCTGCTTGTAGAGTGACATGATCTCCCCATTCTCCCAACCTGGTTAGAACAAGAAATGTTAGCAACGTATTGAGATCTTCCGCTATAAGAAGCACCAAAAATTGACCAGACAACTTACCTCTTCATCTTCCTCAAGTACCTTCTGTATTTCATGGGTACATAACCTTCATATAACTTTCTAAAGTGCTTCAGCTGAGATAAATTGCCAACTAGGATAAGAAACATGTAGGACAAAAACTAGATATGGAGATAGCGGCAAACTCAAGCAAGTAGAGGTTTGTGTTAAATGTTTACTAGATCCAGAATTAGGTCAAGCAGTTGGACTGATGAGTCTCAGATAAAAATCGGGAAAGCTTTTGTTTGTTACTCTATTAATAGAGAACCAACCAAAAGGGCTTTAATAAAGAAAAGAAATCGGTCTATGATGTGTACAATAGGAATACAGTCAGACTTCTGATATGAAATTAAAAAATCAAGAAAAGTAGGATAGGGTTGGTGCAACTGTGTCTATAGTTCTAAAACTTGTAAAAACCTAAACATTGATAAATTAAGCAAACTAGCACTGAATCAAGTTTGAAGTTCCAACCGTTTCAAGTGAAGTCAGCAGGTGAACACAATCTTGTAACCACAGGATGTTACTTAAAGACTAAGGAGTTTTAGGTTCAACTAGGATTTTTGTTCTACAATACAAATTTGATTCCAGATTTATCAATCACAGACACCCATTTAACAAATCCCTTTGACCTTCTTGATTCAAAACTTTTGCACTTCAGTATATTCCCCTTCACGTGGACAAAAAGTCAGCCATTGTCTATCTATTATTCTATAGTGAAGTGTCCCATACTTGTCCTGTGTCGATTTGGTTATTTACCAACTTCAGTGGTCTACTTGGTTTAGTGCCACCTCCTAGTTACTAAATTACCAGCTTGACCACTATATTTGGGAAGGAATTTTAAGTCATTCTGTGTCAGGTTAGAAGGCTTGCTATTACTTTAATCTGGGCTTAAATGAGCCACATGTTAGAGCTCATTAATTTAGTTTAGGAGTCATAACTTGGACCCCAGAAGAAGTAAACTGCTGCTACAGATTTTCCTTGGAGTTCTGTCCTGCTTCATGAGTTTTCACTTTTATTGTAGTTCCTATTATCCCTAATCATCGGCTTGTTTGCTGTTCGCAGTAGCTTCTCTTTTCCTGTTTATAGTGAGACGGCATAGATTAAAGCACCTCTTTTGGTATAAATCAATAAGTCTACTGGATCTTTTTCATGTGCAACTTCATCCAAAGGCTGTTGTAGCAAAAACTTTAAGATGGACTGAGATATGGAAAGACGCACTTATACCAAAACCATGTTCTTTTACATGAGCAAACCTCATTTTACCCTGTCGATTGCATCACTTGTGTGACAACTGCTGACATTTTCCATTTTGGCTATTGCTGTCATACAGTTCATACTCACGTCACAAAAAAAAAAAAGAATCTAAGGGTAATCTTAGATGAACACAATCCTCAAACATAATCAGTATGTAATCTTCAACTTTTCACATATCATGTTTCCCAACTATAAAGATATGGCATCTGGGCCTAACTCAACCCCAAAAGCTAGCTTATGAAGGAGGATTGCCCAAGTCCATATAAGCAAACCACCCGTCCATTCTCCAACCAATGTGGTGTTGGAAATTTGCCTTTGGCGGGAGTTGCGACCGACCAACTTTAACGGCTTAAACACTAGTGTAACGTATGTTGGAGAATCCGGTTCTTCACACATGCATGATCTACTAAGTACGTAGATAACCGTAGGGCCAAGAATCGTCAAATTTCATTGAGAAATGAAAAAAGATATTGGTTCACGAAGTAAGGTGTTTGAAGCATGGAAAGTGTGGTATTGGGTTCAATTCTCCCTCATCGGTAGAGGAAGAAAGAATTGTTGTGTATATAAGATTCGAAATTGGTTTGGGGTTTGGGACCCCAAGATACCCCATGTGTTTAAAGGAGGGAGGACCTAGATGTGCTTCGGTTCGAGGAAAGACCACACGCGCGCCGCCCGTCCCGTCCGGTCCGGTTCCGGTTCCGGGTCTCGGGTCGTGGGTCGTGGGTCGTGGGTCGTGGGTCGTGGGTCGTGGGTCTTCTGATATTATCTTTTTGGGCCAGAAAACTTTGCCGGAAGTACGGTTTGATCCCGAAGTTTCGGATGTACGATTTGGACCGAATTCTTTCGGATGTACGGTTTGGTCCCCGAAGTTTCAAGATGTACAATTTGGTCCCCGAAGTTTCCGGAACATCGAATTTCGACGGTCAAAAACGAAATGCCAAGCACTCAATTCGGACCATTTATTTTGGTGAATTACTCCTCTATAATGGTCAAATCCGTTGGTCTTTCTCCCATTAATGTTGGGGGCTTTACTACCTCCATAATGGCCATTATTTGGTACATTATGGAGGGCGATAATCGACCCCCTCCTCACTTATTTAAACACCCCCTTACACCATTGTTGAAAGCTAACAAAAACGTTCATACAACACGTATGCACGAAAATACGAAGCTTTCTCAAGAAGAAAATTCTTCTTCCTACAACTTCCAACATCATTTCGTTACTCAATATTCTTCACGGTAGCTCTTGAGTTTCCTTTGCTCAAGTGTTCCATTCTTCATTTTATCTTGGGAGACAAATTGTCCGGGACGTATAAAGGATACATACGGGGCAATATTGTCTTAAGGACGAGTGCTACACTCGACTCGGCAAAAACAATTTCCATTTTTTCATCTTCTACAAAGCTGGAATTTCCGGTTTTCGTGTGTAACTATTGTAATTTTCAGATTTCTAGTTGAATTATTGAATCTTTGTTTATCCTTTCGAATACTTGTAATAGTTATATACTTCCCGTACTGCATTATAAAGTACCATAGAGCAAAAACTCCCAACATGTGGGACTCTAACACACCCCCCCACCCTTCACGCCCAGGCCCGACTGGAGCGTGGACCGGGAGCCCAAACGGGAATGAACCCGGCTCTGATACCATGTAAATATATGACATTTGGGTCTAACTCAACCCCAAATGCTAGCTTATGGGGTTGATTTAGGTCCAAGTGTCATATCTTTACACCAACAAAAGATAACATATGAGAAGCAAATAATGATGGGGAGGCCTGACTGAGGCTAAAGCTCAAGATGAAGGACATGTTTGGCGTTATGGGGGCTTGGGGGAGTAGCGCGGACGCTGATAGCATGTGGGCTAGGACAACCGAATGCATCACGGAAGCAGCTAGAGAGGTACTAGGGGTCTCGAGGGGCAACCCAGGTGAACGTAAAGGGGATTGGTAGTGGAATGGAGAGGTCCAAGAAAAAGTAGAAGCCAACAAAGTTGCGTATGCGGCGCTAGTGGAAAGCGTCGATGATGACGACAAGAGGAGGAATAAGGAGATTGACAATGATGTCGCCCACCGTATTGGAGCAGGATGGATGAAATGAATGCTCGCCTCCGGGGTTCTTTGCGATAAGAAGGTATCGCCTAGGCTGAAAGGTAAGTTCTACAGAGTGGTGGTTAGACCAGCATTATTGTACGGGACAAAGTGCTGGCCATTCAACAACGTTCACGTTCAGAAGATGAAGGTAGCGGAGATGCGGATGCTCAGATGGATATGTGGTCATACTAGAAGTGATATGATTAGGAATGAAGATATACGAGACAAGGTTGGAGTGGCCTCCGTAGAGGATAAGATGAGGAAAATGAGACTGAGATGGTTCAGACATGTGAAGAGGAGGTGTGAGAATGCGCCAGTTAGGAGGTGTGAGAGATTGGCGATCGCAGGAGTTAGGAGAGTTAGAGGTAGGCCGAAAAAAACTTAGGGGAGGTGATTAGACAGGATACGGCTCAGCTCCAGCTGACTGAGGACATGGCCTTAGATTGGAAGATCGGAAAATCGAGGATTATGATAGAAGGTTAGTAGGTTTTTGAGTTTTGTCGCGCTGTGCGTGAGAGGTGGGGGGGGGGGGGGGGCTAGCCTTTCCATCTCCTCTTTTTCCTTTTCTTAGTTGTATTATTTTGGTATGGCGTAAATCATTATCTTATGTGTGTATTACCATGTTGCGCCATTTATTTGGTATCTTATTTTTTTGTTGTCCTATTTTTTCTGCAATTCTACAATGACTTGCGTTCCTTTTGAGTCGAGGGTCTATCGGAAACAGCCTCTCTACCCCGCAAAGGTAGGGGTAAGGTATGCGTACATCTTATCCTCCCTAGACTCCACTTATGGGATTACACTGGTATGTTGTTGTTGTTGTAGAAACCATACCTGTTTTACGACCTCCTTCCTTACATGCTTATGATACTCTGGATTATGATACAACTGATCTGAAAGGGCTCGAAACTACAATAAGCCAAGTAGACAAGTCATAAAGCAGGTTCGAATCACCTGTGAATTAATAAGTAGCATGTGGGTCTCAAGTGCAACGAAAACCTGTCCACTAATCAAAAGAGAACAACCTGACAATTCCCATCTCCTTCCATTTGCATTTCAGTGAGACCATATGTCGCCAATCTGAATCAAAGATAAACATACGATCAGAATTGTCAAAAGGGAATACCATAGAAAAGCATCAACAAGTTGTCGCCTTTTAAGTACAAAGTGCAATTAAAACGTGGCTTCAGCTATGATTAAAGGTACTAATGAAGTTATATTAGACAGACAAACAGACACACACACACACACACATCTGTAAAGTCAAAAAAATAACTTATGAGCACAAAAAATAATAATTTGGACAAATAATTGAAATAGTATAATTGCCCGAAAAAATGAAGTAAAAAATCATGTCAATTAAGTTCATGAACTAATTTATCGTGATTTTGACAGAAAGATGCAGTTTTAAGCTTTTAGTGACTAGTTTTCTTATTATATATTTCTAATTTCTTTTTTTCTTTTTTTCTTTTGATAGGATAGCACAAAAGAAAAAGTCTTTTCAACTAGAGTCTCCGAAGTCATTTATCTGGGCTGTTCTAAACAATGCAGGTTCCATCCTACCTTTGCTCTTACAGTTTTTTCTTAAATACCAACTGCGTATTTTATTCATCTTTCCGAAAAGAGGCCTTACAGATGAGTTGAGGGAATTGTAATGTGAACCAACTCCCTTATCTACCTGAAAGATAGTTGCAGCTATCTTTGTTACAAAGAGCTTTGCTGTTACAATAGAAATAAAATTATAACACTTTGATCATGAGGCAAATTTTCTTAGAGCAGGTTACTAAGTAATCCAGTAATTTATATCTATCTAGAGGAAATAAAGTACGGTTAAGGATAACAAAAATTGATGTATGCTGGATTCACAAAAGTAAGTCAATCTAAGGCCTCAAGCCGAACAACTATGGCATGATCAGTAAAGTGGTGGATAACCTGCTGGAGAGCCTCCCGTGGTCCAGGGTGGCATCATTTGGGTCAGGTATCTGCCCAATTACCCGTGGAGTGTGCTGCCAGGACAATAAGATTGTAAGTAGATCGCAGTATGGTACGACATGGGTTTCCATGGATTCAAGCTCAGAAAGTAATATATAGTAATGCAAAGCATTCACATATAATCTTTTAATTTAACAGAGTTTCTAGATTTTCCAGAAGATAAAAACAATGTAAGAGTGTGTGTGGTTGGTTGCTAGATTTTTCAGAAAATGTTTTCCAATTTTTTCATGTTTGGTATGTGTTGGAAACATTTTTTGTAGGGAAACATGTTCCTTAAAATGAGGAAAATGTCCCTAATGGAAGTAGGAAAAACAAGTTCCATGCATGACATTCCAAATTCATTTTCCCCCCTCCACTTGCCCAATTCCCTAACCCCCACCCCTTGACCATCTCAACCCCCCGCCACCCCCGAACCCCCACTCCCCACGCCATCCACCCCATAGTGTTTTGCTAGATTACACATATATGTTGTTGGGATAATATTTTATTGCTTACTTACCAAACGCGAAAATAAGTAAGAAACCCACTTGTTTTTCAGAAAAATAAGTGAGTTTCTTACTTATTTTCTTATGTTCGGTACGTAAGTAAAAAATATTATCCTAAAAATAATTGTATATAATCTAGACAAATACTATGAGACGTGGGGGTGGAGGGTAGGGAGTGGGATGGTGGGATTGGGGGCTAGGGAGTGGAGGTGAAGATAAGGTGTGTTGGAGGGTAGGAGGAAACAATCAATGTTGGATATCACTTATGGAACTTGTTTTTCCTACTTCCACAAGGGGAAGTCACTTTCCACATTTTTAAGGGACTTATTTTCCTAGAGAAAATGTTCTCCAAAAAATTTAATCAATGTTTTCCTCCATATCGAACACACCCTAAATTTAGATGGGGGCAGCCGGATGCACAAAGTGTGCACCCTAACAGTGTGATGTAGACAGTCTAATAGCATTAGTGGTTGCTTACACTACTCGAATCCGTGAACTATAGGTCACACGGAGATAACTTTACCATTGCTACAAGGCTCGACGCAACTTTACCCTAAATTTAGATGCTTCTTCATAAAAAAGTCAAAGAGTTCCCTGGATTTCTGATCTTCTATGGATCATAGCAGACACTACACAAACCTCTATATGACAAGATAGTGATTCCATCAAATCAGAAAACATTAATTACAGTCCATCAAATCAGAAAACCTCTATATGCCAAGTAAAATTACTTTCTTTCTTCCATAAGATGTCCATTTAAGGAGATTATAAACTCATAAATAACAAAGAAGAAAAGTCTTCTAGTATTAAAAACTAAATGTAATCCTACCGGGATTGAATCCAAATGAGAAAGTCTTTTCCCAAGCTTTCCACCATACTTTTTTGCATTTTCTTCTTCTTCAGCTAAAATTCTTGCAATGGCATGATCATCCTCAGTACCATGTGAATTGCTATTCAAACTAGATCCAGAACTCGAACTTGCTCTTGAATTCCCATAGTATTCATTCATATTATGTCAAACAACTTCTAACCCATACAAAAAACAGAAAAAAAATTCCTATTAAACATTGGTAGTTACCCAATAAATAATAAACCAAGAAAAGTAGAATCTTTAAAAATTTGTCAGCATATATACGCAAATTAAAAGACACCCATTACATTATTCAAAATACCCAAATAAAAGAACATAAAAAAAGATACCAGCTCTGTGGAAAACAACCTCTCTTACCCGTAGAAATAAGATCTAGATCCACTTTATGAGACACTGAATATATTATTATAAAAGAATATAAAAAAGATGTTAGATTTATCGAAAACAGTCTCTTTGTAGAGTTATGGTATGTGTATATCTTATCGGCTAGCCACATCACACTTTATGGTTGTTGTAACTTGTAACAGAACATAACAAAATCAAGAATCAAATAAAGGAAAATGACAAAGCAAGCACAACGGATTGTGTTTCTTGATTTTGATTTCAAGAAAAGAAAAGAAAGAAAAAGATACCTGTGAATTGGAAGATAGTGGAAAAAGGAAAAGTTGGTTGGTTAAGGAAGTATATAACTTGTGAAATATATGAAGACTAAGAGTTAACGTAATTCTCTATCAAAGCCAACATAGAAAGAGATTGAAATGTTTGGGTAAACAAACAACAGCCTACGGGTAACGGAAGCGTGTGTGGGCTTAGCTATAGAAGCTTCTTCTTTTGTAAATCTCTTTGACTTTCACTTGCACAAACACGGCGACTTTTTAGTCCAAAACCTTGTCAAACATCCGTGCTAAATTCAATAAATCTTTTACATAAAATTTTATTATTTGATAAGTAATAGATAACTAACATCTATTATTTCTTTAATTTAGTTAGGGCGTACACTCTACCTTCTTTAAATTCATGTTGTGAAATTTTATTGAGTATGTTATTGTAATTTAATTTGAATTATTTGGCTATGAATAACATTTAAAATATTTAAAATAAAATTTAGAGATTATTTTAAATAAATATATTTATTTATTAAACTGAACAATTATTTCAACGTCAAATTTGAAATATAAACTTTGAAGTTTCAAAAAAAAAAAATTAAAACTTTTTCAAGTTTTCACTCATAAAATTTCAATTATATTTTTATGTTCAAATAAGCCTTCAATTCTAAATACTCTTTTTCAACTTCAAATACTATTTTGGTAAAATCTCAACAAAAGTCACGTTCAAATGCCTACTCTGTTTAATGCAAATACGGGAAAATGGTTATTTTGTTTTATCTTTTTAGTTTAGTGGATAAATTAACAAAATGGTCCTCAATGGTTGATATCGATATTGATTTAGTCTTTAATGTGCTGTTTTTTTCCTCAATCTTTAAACACTTGTTTTCAAACTCTCCAGATAGCCCTTTGGTAAACTCTTCAGTTTAGTTGAAATTTTGTTTAGACGTGTAATTTAAATTTTTTAAATTATATGTTTTCTCTGACATAAAACCTCCACAAGTTATTGAAATCATCAAGACTTTCTCAATTTTCATACAATCTTACAAAATGAGCAAATCATAATTCATAACAAAATTAATACGCTACTAGAAAGACTTTCTAAAAAATACATCATCAATTGATCGAACTTTAATTCAATAAAAAAAATTAAACTTGAGTTGTAGTGTAACTATTCTTTAATAAAATACTCCCACATGGTATGGACAATCTCCTAATATACTACCAACTTGCATAACTTTTAATATTTGATAAAATGGTAGGTAGACATAATTAGTAAATATATCTACCAATTTATGAATCTTTTTCTATAAAATATAAACTGTTGGAAATTAGCCTTTGGCGGGAGTTGCGACCGACCAACTTTAACGGCTTAAACACTAGTGTAACGTATGTTGGAGAATCCGGTTCTTCACACATGCATGATCTACTAAGTACGTAGATAACCGTAGGGCCAAGAATCGTCAAATTTCATTGAGAAATGAAAGAGATATTGGTTCACGAAGTAAGGTGTTTGAAGCATAGAAAGTGTGGTATTGTGTGTAATTCTCCCTCATCGGTAGAGGAAGAAAGAATTGTTGTGTATATAAGATTCGAAATTGGTTTGGGGTTTGGGACCCCAAGGGGTATCCCATGTGTTTAAAGGAGGAGGACCTAGATGTGCTTCGGTTCGAGGAAAGACCACACGCGCGCGCCGCCGCCGCCGCCCGCCCGTCCGGTTCGGGTCGTGGGTCGTGGGTCGTGGGTCGTCTGATATTATCTTTTTGGGCCAAGAAAACTTTGCCGGAAGTACGAGTTTGATCCCGAAGTTTCGGATGTACGGTTTGGTCAAAAACGAAATGCCAAGCACTCAATTCGGCCATTTATTTGGGTGAATTACTCCTCTCTATAATGGCCAAATCCGTTGGTATTTCTCCCATTTATGTTGGTGACTTTACTACCTCCATAATGGCCATTATTTGGCTATTATGGAGGCGAGTTTTCGAGCGATAAAACAGTCCATCCCTCTCCTATATAAACCCCCTTACACCATTGTTGAGAAAAAGAGTTAACGAGAAAGAGAGGCGGCAAAACGGTGCACGAAAATACACAACCAAAATAGTTTTCTTCCTACAACTTCCAAGCATCATTTCGTTACTCAATATTCTTCACGGTAGCTCTTGAGTTTCCTTTGCTCAAGGGTTCCATTCTTTGTTTTATCTTGGGAGACAAATTGTCCGGGACGTATAAATGATACATACGGGGCAATATTGTCTTAAGGACGAGTGCTACACTCGACTCGGCAAAAACAATTTACATTTTTCCGTCTTCTACAAAGCTGGAATTTACGGTTTTACTTGTGTAACGATTGTAATTTCGAGATTCCATGTTGAATTATTGAAATCTTTGTTTATCCTTTCGAATACTTGTAATAGTTAAATACTTCCCGTACTGCTTTATAAAGTACCATAGAGCAAAACTCCCAACATAAACTTATGGGTCAAGTTTTACATTTTAAAAAATTTAAAATCATGATTGGAATCCCAAATCACACCTTTTTGGATGATTTGGGATTTCAAATCATGATATGAAGTTGAAGTTGAAATTTTGTCCAAATTACATAAACAAACGGTGATTTAAAATCAAATTATGAAATCATGATATGAAAACTCATGGTAAGGTTTTTTTCCTTTTGGCCGATAGTTTTCACCTTTTTTTCAAAAATTTATTTCGAAATCATTTTGAACATAGAATTGTTAGGTTTTCTGGAATTTTAAAAATTCTAAACACATGCTTTTACATTTTTTACTCCAAATCACTTACTCTAAAAATTCAATATTTTTTCAAATTCTATTAAACTCCACTTTTCAAATACCACTTTTCAACTATTTAGTAAATAATACTTTCTTTTTCAAATTTAACATTTTTGTGTCCAAATGACCACTTTGATTCTGAGTGTCAATGCCAAGCTCTTGAGTTGGTCCATCCAATTGGGCTTCACTTGTTTGTTTAGCCTATCCATTCCTTAGTGTCAATCCAAGCAATTCATATCCTCCTGGCAGAGGTTAGCATTCTTGATGGATCATTACACAAATGGCCGATTTTGGAGCGGTCTTTAATTTTTATCCTTAAATTTGACGCTCTTTAATTTTTCTCCCTTAGCACTTTAAGTAACAAATAAGTGGTCAAAAATATCCTACACCAAAATAACAAATAACTTTTCACGGGGCATAAATTTATATTTTCGTATCATAATATGTCACGAGTTATTCCGTAAAAAACATAACAAGTTATGTCCGTGACACCAAAATAACAAATAACTTTTTCACGGCATTAATTTATATGTTCGTATCATAATATCCCACAAATTATATATGTTGTATGCCGGGAGGGCATAATGTATTTTTTTTAAAAAAAAACAACAACACACAGACCCACTCATATACTCTACCATCCCATATTAACTACCAAAATTTGTTCTCTCTAAAAAGGATACGGAATATATGCCCCCAAAAGCAACATAACTCCAGTTTCTGAACACTATAACAAATTCTGAAAAATACTACACAACTTATGTTGCATAACTTAATTTCTACATAATTTATGCCGAGCGAAGCCAAATTCAATTTCAGAAGATAAAACAAATCCTATACTTATGTCAAGCGAATTAGGTCTGAATAGATAAAGGTATTTTATGTTGTAAAAATATGGTACTAACAGGATGAAACACATACATCGAATTGTTGTTCTCTGACTTCAAGGTTCTTATGCAGATTCTTTTAGACAATTATTTCGATCATTCTCAATAAATTGGCGAGTACAATAGGTCACAGAAATATTACCTTCAAGATACAATGAAGCCTTAACAACAATTTTGAATTCAAAGTTTGTACTCTATTGATCCAACAAAGAACACATTGTATGGAGTTTCTAATGATGCTTAGGGAAGAAAAGAAAACAGAAGTTTTGATTCCTTTTTAACAAAAGTTTTGATTATTTTCAACAGAAGTTTTGATTCTTTTTCAACAGAAGTTTTGATTCTTTTTCATCAGAAGTTTTGATTCTTTTTCATATCTATTATATTGAATGAGAAGACATCTTTACTACTTATAGAGATTTTGCATCCATTGGAGATGCCTTTTCATCACCAACAGACACCTCCAAGAGGCATTAATGGTGGATATTGGGAAAGGTTGCGTCTGTTCAAATTCAAAGTAAATATGAGTTATGTTAACAGACTTCCCCTAAACTTGAAGAGGCATCACATAAATGATGGCATTTGATTTTGCTGAAAATATCCAACATTCTCCCCCTATTTTCAAAATAAAAAAATAAAAAATAAAATAAAATCTTTCAAAATAGGAATGGCTGCATCACTCAAGTGACTGCCTACGTAGCCGAGTGGGATCAAGACAACGTAGTTCAAGCTAAGTTGAGACAAAGCATCATCGTAGAAGTCATTACATAAATGATAGGTATCTTTTGGATTTGAACCTTCACTTAGTGTAAGAAATTCAAAGCCTTATCGAGGTTCTACAGTGAACTAGTCTTGAACCAAGTACCCCTTGTGATAAAACCGGACTCTCCACACATATTGACAGAGAATTGTGTGTTCTGTAGCTTAGCACGTTAATGATCATGTGCTTATATCCTGGATTCATGAGTATTATTTAAAGAACGGTCTTATTCTCATAGGAATTGGCCTGATTACCATGTTCATATATGTGAGTCTCTAAGGTGTTTCTGCGATACACCTGTAAATAAACATAGACTTATTAAAGATTTTCATCCATCCTCAATCATGCGGAATCACTACACTAATACAGAAATGGGAAGTTTTGACTTAGTGTACCATAATCACTTTCGTAACTTATTGGTACCCATTGAACCTTATTTATCCTTTTCAAAACATAGGTTGGGTTTCTGTTAACCGGTGATCAACCTTCTTTCACAGACCTTAGTCCCATTTTCTTATACTTTATTAAAACCACTGCCTTTGGTAGACTCTTAGTAAATGGGTCTGCCAAGTTCTTTTTTGTTTCAATATAGTTAACTGCAACTACTCATCTCTTGAGTAATTGTCTTACTATTTGATGTCTAAGACTTGCATGTCTTGACTTCCATTATAAGTCTTGTTTGAGACATTATAGATCATAGCCTGATTATCACAATTAATCAAGACTGTTGGAGTTGGCTTCTTCCATAATGGGATCCCTATAAGTAAGTTTCTAAGTCATTTTGCCTCCTTATATGCATCTGCAAGTGCAATTAATTCTGACAACATTGTTGAATCAGAAATACAAGTCTGCTTCTTAGAACCCCAAGACACAGCATCACCACCTAATATAAATATTCATCCAGTAGTAGACTTGGACTTGGATTCTACATTGTTCTAGTTTGCATCGCTGTATCCTTCCAATACAACGAGATAACTTGGAAATGTAAACCATAATCTATGGTTCCTTTCAAGTAAGCCAATACTTTTAAAATTGCTTTCCAATATTCAACACCTGGGTTACTTGAGAAACGACATAGTACTCCCATCGCTTGGGCTATATCTGGTCTCGTGCAATGCATATCATACATAAGACTTCCGATAATACTAGAATACTCAAGCTGTCCATGAGTCCTTCCAGTATTATTCATTAATTTAATAATAGGATCTAAAGGAGTGGGGGCTGGTTTGTCATTGAAATGACTATACTTTTTGAGAAATTTCTCAATATAATGAGATTGAGTTAAAGCCAACTTATCTCCCTTTCTTAGGATTTTAATTCCTAATATCACATCAGCCCATCCAGATTTATCATGCTTACTATAGATACATTTATCAGCATCATTAACAACAAAACCATATGCCAAAACTATTTTGTCAAACTTCTCATGCCATTGCATGGGAGCTTGCTTCAAACCATAGAGGGATTTCACTAACTTGCAAACTTTCTTCTCTTGGCCTGGTACTATGAAACCTTCAGGTTGTTCCATATATATTTCTTCTTCTAAATCATCATTTAGAAAAGTAGTTTTGACATCCATTTGATGTATAACTAGCTTGTGAATAGAAGCAAGTGCTATCAAACAACGAATATATGTGATGCAAGCTACATGAGCATATGTATCAAAGTAATCAATTCCATGTTTTTGTTTATAACCTTTAGCAACCAATATGGCTTTAAACTTATCAATTGTACCATCAACATTCAATTTTATCTTGAATATCCAGGAGGTAAATCAGATAGCACCCAAGTTTCGTTAGACAAAAGTGAATGCTTTTCATCAACATGCATATCATTTGGATAATGTTAAAAACTTCATTATTATTACCCTCTACAAGATATTGTATAAAATTTGAATATTTTTTCTCTATTCTTGCTCTCTTACTTCTTCTAGGTTCGATATCTTCAGTAAGAACTAAAATATCATCAACATGCATATCATACTTGGTAATGTTAAGAACTTCAGTATTATTACCCTCTACAAGATATTGTATAAAATTTGGATATTTTGTCTCTATTCTTGCTCTCTTACTTCTTCTAGGTTCGATATCTTCAGGAAGAGCTAAAATATCATTGTTGTGAGTAGGAGCAGAAGGTTCAACATTGTCATTAGTCTTTACAAGTTCTAGACTAGGTAACAATGGGTTTTTAGTAGGTTGTGGTTGAAAACTAGACATTGTCAAGTTTTCAAAAAATTCTACATCTATAGATTCTATAATCTCAAAAGTGTCAAGGATTAAAAATCTGTAAGTAATAATGTTAAGTGAATAACCTACAAAACATATTTATAAGCCCTATTTCCTAACTTTGGTCTCTTAGGACCAGGCTTTCTGACATATGCCAAACAACCCATGCTTCGAGTCTTTTCAAGTTAGGCTTTCTCTTAAACCACAATTCATAAGGAGAGATATTCTTCTTTTTCAAATGAACTCTATTCAAAATATAGCATGCAAACAAAATAGTTTCACCCCATAAAAAAATTGGTAAACCAGAGCTAATGAGCATAGCATTAACCATATCTATCAAAGTTCTATTTTTTCTTTCAGCAATACCATTTTGTTGGGGTGTATATAGAGCAGTGGATTGATGTACTAAACCATGTTCTTGACAAAATAAAGTAAATTCAGAAGGACAATATACCACCACGATCAAAACGTAAAACCTTAATTTTCTGTCATAATTGTGTCTCTACTTCTGCTTTGTAAATTCTAAATTTATCAAAGACTTCATCCTTAAATTTCATCAAGTAAATATAGGCATATATAGTACTATCTTCAATAAAAGTGATATAGTATTTGTTTCCACCACGAGTCATATGACTTTTCAGATCACCAACATCACTATATACTAATTCAAGCAAAGTAGAATTTCTTATTACAGATTTAAAAGATGTTATAGTTATCTTTGCTTGCACACATATTTCACATTTAGAAACATTATCAAAATTGCAATCAGAAATCAATCCTAATCTTTTCATATTTCTAAGAGAACCATAATTCACATGTCGTAATCTAGCATACCATAAATCAACAGACTCAACAATATAAGTAGAACTATTATTTATTAAATTAAGCTTAACCATCCCATTGTAAGAGTATCCTTGTCCAACAAACATTCCGTTCTTGGACAATACAAACTTATAAGACTCATACGTAACCTTGAATCCAACCTTGTTAACAAGAACTCCAGGAATAAGGTTTTTTCAAATGGCAGGGACATGTAAAACATTAATAAGAGTAACAATCTTTCCCAAAGTAAACGGGAGATCAACAGTGCCTTTGCCAACCACTTTGCTGCTTTGGTTGTTCGCTAAAGTAACTTCGTTTCCTTCTCCACTAATCGTTCATATGTCTTGTAAAGATTTCTATCTTTAGAGATATGAATGGTTGCACCAGTATCGTACCACCATCCACTACCATGATCTGCAACAGTGTTGGCAACTTGCACTACAGCGATAAGTTTGATTTTGTCATCGACCACATTCGCTTCATTTTTCATTTGTTTCTTTCGTTGACGACAGTCACGAGCATAGTGGCCAGGTTTCTTACAAAAGTAGCAATTTCTCTTCTTCTTATCTTTCTTGTCTTATTAAACCGAGTATCAATCTTAGGTTTAAAAAAAAATCAGTTTTTCGATTCTTTCACACTATTAATCTTAGAATGATTTTTAGTTTGTTGACTATCCTTAATCTCTCGTTCACGAGCATCTTCTTCAATACGAAGATGACGCTGTAAACCTTCTAAGTCATAGTTAGTTTCAACATACTTAAGTTTCTTCTTGTAATCATTCCAAGAAGGGGGAAGACGAGAAATAATAACCCCAACAACGAATGAAGATACAAGATCAATTCCAGTATCTTTAAGATGATTAACAATGAGTAAAAGTTCACTGACTTGGGCAATAATTGACTTACTGTCAACCATCTTAAAGTCCATGAAATTACAGATAAGAAATTTCTTGTTACTCGCTTCAGAAATTTTGTACTTATTTTCGAGCGCAGTCCACAATTCCTTTTTTGTTTCAAGACTTCGATGGGCATCGTAAACATTGGCTCCTAGAACATTCAGAATATGACCACGACACATAGAATCATTCTCTTGCCGTTTCTTCCGTTTGGCCTTCAATTCATCGTTGTCCATTGGAGTCACATCAGGAATTTCCTCAAAACTATCTTCAAGGATATACCATAACTTGATAGTCATCAGGAAAAAATTAATAGTCTCTTGCTAACGAGTGAAACCCTCACCATCAAAACATTCTAAACGATTCAAAGTCTGGTTCAGTACTTGCAATGATTGAGCAACAATTGAAGTTTGACCATTCATGTCGTTAATTGTCTAAAAATTATTGTAAAAATATGGTACTATCAGGATGAAACACAGATACCGAATTGTTGTTCTCTGACTTCAAGGCTCTTATGCAGATTCTTTTAGACAATTATTTTGACCCTTCCCAATAAATTGGCGAGTACAATATGTCACAGAAATATTGCATTCAGGTTACAATGAAGCCCTAACAATGATGTTGAATTCAAAGTTTGTACTCCTTTGATCCAACCAAGAACACACTGTATGAAGTTTCTGATGATGCTTAGGGAAGAAAAGAAAAAAGAATTTTTTATTCTTTTTCAACAGAAGTTTTGATTCTTTTTCATCAGAAGTTTTGATTCTTTTTCATATCTATTATATTGAATGAGAAGATATATTTACAACTTATAGAGATTTTGCATCTATTGGAGATGCATTTTCATCACCAACAGACACCTCCAAGAGGCATCAATGGTGGCTATTGGAAAAGGTTGCGTCTGTTCAAATTCAAAGTAAATATGAATTATGTTAACAGACTTCCCTAAACTTGAAGAGGCATCACATCAATGATTGTGTTTGATTTTGCTGAAAATATCCAACATTTTAGTCCACAAATTTTTAGTAAATGAGCACCGGGGTAAAAAGTAAACACCAATTTGTTTGAGGGCAAAAGCTTGTTCTTGATTGCTACATAACTATTCAAAGGCCCAATTGGGAGAACTTGGGTATAACATAAAAACCCAATATCTGAAATAGTAATTAGTTGATTTGGGCTTTCATATGGGAGACTACGAAGGTGTTTACAAGGAGCCACTTAATAGTTCCTCTCTCAATGTCATAATCCAAACCTTAATTCTTGAAATCCTTGAAGCTGAGTTTTCAATTAGACATGGTAGATTTTTACTGCTTACTGTAGGCTAGCCAGGTGAGAGGCATATAGGACCTTTTTGTCAAGGACAACCTGCTAGATTTAAATTGTGCATTTATCATACCATTCTTTTAATATTCAAGCAATAATAATAACAACTGCAATTCCAAATTAGTTAGAGTTGAATTTTGTGATATATGTGTGTGAAAACATTCACTATCCATTTGTGGGGCTTGATAAGTGAAAAATGATGCACTAGAGTGATCAAGGAGGCCCAAACAAAGAAGAGAAAAATAGCAAAGGTAGTAACGACAGAGCAAAATAAATTAACTTCATTCTCTATCCCAAGTCTCTATAAGGAAAAATAGGATTTTTTTTTGTAATTCATTACAAATTCTACTTGTGATAGATTTATGATGAGTTATTGACTGTCACATATTCAAGCTAGCATCACAAAAAATTGGATTTTTCAAATCATGAGGCAGAGATTTTACATGTGGTCGTACAATCTTCATTACTTGAGCGAATTGAAGGCCAAATTTGTGTACCAAATGTGGGTGACTTGAGAAGACTTATACTTGAGGATGTACACGACTAACGTTATTCAATACATTCCCGGCCTATTAACATGTATTGGGACTTGAGGCAACATTTCTGGCGGAGGAAGATGAAGAACGACTTATATAGTGGAATAGGTATCTCCTTGCTTGAGTTGTCAATAGATCATGTACGAGCATCATAGACCAGGTGGGATCATGCAGAGGTTGGTTATTCTTGAGTGAAAGTGGTAACGAGTCACTATGGAATTTGTGGCAGGCATGTTATGTACTTTGAGAAAGATATTAAATTTTATACTAGTCACTATGGAATTGGTTATTCTGACAAGTAGTCAGACGGATATTTTGAGATAGTCGGGCTCCAATATGATTACGGGATACATATATAGTCGGACTTCAATACGGATACGAAACACCAGGTGGGAAACCAAAAAAACATAGTGACTTGTTACCACTTTCACTCAAGAATAACCAACCTTAACGGAATAACCATGACAAGTATTTTGAGATGAATAGAGTATTAAAGTAATAAAAGATATTAGATTTTATAATTTTAGAAAAATATATGATAGAAGTTATTCAGATAAAAACCAAAATTTTATAATAAACGTGTAATATATGAAAATGAATCATCTATAACGATTTTGATAATTGTAACAACCCGTACTTTCGGGCCATGGAAAATCGCTAGACGTATGTAGATAGACCCGAGCGTTGGAGAATTTTGGTCATATTCACGTATGCGAATAAAGGAGGTTAGTATATTAAAGGATGTGGTCCTAATAATTTAGGACTTAATAAGTATGATGATGGTGATTAATAATAATAGTTGTATGTCCCAAAAGAGGTTATGGACTAGTGTTATATCGCACGATTGTGACATTGAGTATTGTTAAGTCTGTTTAAGTATTGTTTTAGAATAAGTTTTAGGGAGTCTTGTGTTAGTCTTTAAGTTGTTTTATACCGTGTTACGCTTGTTTTTGTTTTGTTTTCAGGATAAAGCGAAACAGAATGGAAGTGAGGCGGATTTAGAGAGAATAAATGGATATTGAGGATAACTATGCCGGTTTAGTCAAAGAAACGGTTCAGAGAAGTCCTGGAAAGTTCGTGAGGCATTTGAACGTGTCTCAGATGAAAAAATGACAAATGAGCCGCAACGCCTACAATAGAGTTGCGGCACTGAGGTTCCAAAGAGACCACGTTTCTGGAAGCAGAAGAGCCGCCACGCTCTTTGGACTGCCCTGCGGCCCTTGACGAAATCTGCAAATGAGTCGCGGCGCTTATGTCCGTACAGATTACGAGAACTCATTTTTCACAAAGGCAAAAAGGTCTTTTCAAAGGAGAAAATAGGGTTTGCTTTAAGGAGGAAAAGAGGAGAGAAAAACGGCAGACAAGGAAGGAGAGAAAGAGGTTTTGGAACCTTGGAGGAGCCATTGGAGATCAATTCCTCAAGTTCTTTTTTTTTTGTCTTGAAGTATCATTATGTTAATTTTCAGTTTATGTGTTAATTTTAGAATGACTATGAACTAATTCTTCTATTAGGGTTTTCAATTAAATCACTTGAACCTCTATCATAAACTAATGCAAAGTTATCTTGTCTTCTTCATAAATTAAGGTCTTTTCAATGTGTGGTTATTGAATGAGAGTTGATTGGCCTTTGGTTTTCGTTTATCTAAATGAGTTAAAATCAAAATCTGAAAAGTGAGATTTGAATATGCTTTAGTTGAATTGACATAGGCTTAATCTTGAACGAGAGTATCACGATTGCTTGTGTAGCTTTTAGGTTGTTGATCTTAATGCTTCCTAATTGATGTAATTTATCATAGAAATATAGAAAATTCTCATTTAGGTTGAGTTTTATATGTCGTAACTTGAATATAAAACGTGTTTGTTAACCTGCTATTTTAATAAGAAGAAGAATTGTTAATCTTGCATTAGTAACAGGTAGAGTGGATAGTTGATGAGATTGGAATCCCTAATTTCTCTCATTCTCGAATTCAATTCGTGTGTTTTTGCTGCTAGTTTATTTTTGCATTTTACCTTCGTTTATGTTTTTCTTATTTTAACCTTTACAAATCAAGATTCGTTAGCCAAATAGAAACTAGAGATTAATTATTTGTAATTGATAATTTAGTCTTTGTGGGACGATACTCGGTCTTACCGAAAATTATTACAAATTGTGATACGTATACTTGCGTAGCTCTAAAAATCCGCAACAAGTTTTTGGCGCCGTTGCCGGGGACTGAAAAATTATCAATATCAAAGTAATTAATTTTATTTCTAATTTGGTTGTTCCGAGAACAAGTTTCTAACTTGATTTGCTTGCATCTTTTGATCATCTTTCAGGTAGTTTTGTTATATGCGAAGAAGAGGAGCAGACAACCTTGTTCCTATTAATCCTGAGATTGAGAAAGCGTGCAAGCAGAATTGAAGAAACAAGAGAGCTGGTAGTTCAATTATGGTTATGGAAAATCCTCAAAACAATGATGGTTTGAATAGAGGGGGGCCAGAAATGGTGCAGGAACAAGCTCATAATCCCGCTATGAGAAGCTTACGGGATTATATACTTCCAACTGTAACATGAGTGCAGACCTGTATAAGACTACCAGCTATGGAGGCAAATTACTTCGAGATTAAGCCGGAGATCCTACAAATGGTCTAAGGCACAATTCAGTTTGGTGGGTTACCCTCTTAAGATTCCCATATGAACTTGGCAAATTTCTTGGAGCTATGTGAGACATTCAAATACAATGGTGTGACTGATGACGCCATTAGATTGAGGCTCTTCCCATTTTCTCCAAGGGACCGAGCCAAAAGTTGGTTGAACTCTCTTCAAGCAAACTCTATTACTACTTGACAAGATTTGGCTCAGAAATTTCTTGCCAAGTTCTTTCATCTATCTAAGGCCGTTAAGCTAAGGGGAGAACTGAACAATTTTTATCAGCTTGAGGGGGAATCTTTGTATGATGCTTAGGAGAGGTTTAAGGAGTTGCAAATGAGATGTCCCCACCATGGAATTGAATAGTGGATGTTGGTCCACAATATCTACAATGGGTTGTGTGGTACTACTCGTACCATAATTGATGCAACGACTGAAGAGGCACTTATGAGTAAAAGTGCCAATGAAGCGTATGAATTGTTAGAAGATATGGCCACAAACAACCATCAATGGTCTGATGAGAGATCGACGAGCAGTAGAAAAGTGACTGGGGTTCATGAACTAGATGCTATCACTACTTTAACTGCTCAAGTTGCTTCTTTGACAAAGCAATTGTAGCAGAATACTGTGTCCGCCAATGTTGTTCAGATGCAAGTGGGTTGTGAAATTTGCGGGGGTCCACATCAATGCACAACAATGGATCCAAACAATATTCCTATGGACCAAGCTCAGGTTCAAGCAGTTGGGAATTTTCAGAGGCCCTACAACAATCCATTCTCCAACACTTATAATCCTGGGTTGAGGAATCACCCTAACTTCTCATGGAGAAACAACCAAGGTCAACAGTCACAGTTTTAAGGGAAATTTCAGCAGAATAGTCCACAACAGCCAATGAATCAAACTTCATCTTTTCAGTAGTCTAGGCCACAAGTCCCACAAGATAATCCTAATGAATTGCAAACCACTTTGTTGACTCTCACTAATACCCAGACTCAGTTCATGACAGAGACAAGATCCTCTATTCGGAATTTAGAGACACAAGTGGGGCAGTTAGCAAGCATGTTGATAACAAACCTTAAGAGAATCTGCCTAGCAATACTGTTGTGAACCCTAAGGAGCAGTGTCAGGCCATCGCTTTGAGAAGTGGTAAACAAGTTGAGCAGTATGCACCCCAACCACCTGTTGAAAAGAATATTGAAAAGAATGAAGGCTTGGGAGAGATATCTGGTTTAGAGAAAGAGGGGGTTACTGAAGAACACCCTATTACAGAAAAGGCTCCACCAACGACTATTGTTGATCCTCAAATCAGAATTCCATACCCTCAAAGACTTTCGAAAATTTCTCTTGATAAATAATTTTCCAAGTTTTAGAGGTGTTCAAGAAGTTGCACATCAACATTCCCTTTGTTGAAGCCCTAGAGCAAATGCCCAGCTACGTGAAATTTATGAAGGAAATTCTCTCTAAAAATAGAAAGATGGGAGATTATGAAATTGTGGCTTTAACTGAAGAGTGCAGCGCCATTTTGCAAAAGAAGCTTCCATAGAAGTTGAGATATACAGGGAGCTTCACTATTCCCTGCATTATAGGGAATTTTGAATGCAAGTATGCCTTGTGTGATTTGGGGGGCAAGTATAAATTTGATGCCTTTGTCTGTGTTTCGTAGACTTGGTGTGGGTGAAGCTAGGCCTACAACAGTGACTTTACAGTTGGCAGACCGTTCAGCGAAGCATCCATGGGGCATTATTGAAGATGTGTTAGTTAAAGTGGACAAATTCATTTTCCTGCCGACTTTATTATTTTTGACATGGAAGAGGATGCTGATATGCCTATAATTCTTGGGAGACCATTTTTAGCCACGGGTCAAGCACTTATTGATGTTCAGAAGATTGAGTTGAGACTCTGAGTTCAGGGCGAAGATGTGATTTTCAATGTGTTCAAGTCGATATCTTGTTACAGAGCAAGTGACAATTATTTTTCAATTGATGTGATTGAGGGGGTTGTTTCTGAAAAGAGCATGAGTACTGACGCTCTTGAGGTGGTGCTAACACAATGTGAGGAAGATGACAGTGATGATGTTGAGCTTATGGAGTATGTCAGGTGGGTGAATTCTTATGAGCCATTTTATAGAAAAAATTATGAGGAGTTGGGGAAATTTCCAGAAAGTCCATTACCTTCCATAGAGAAACCTCCAGTGTTAGAGTTGAAGACTTTGCCAGATCATCTTCACTACATTTATCTGTGTGAGAATGAAACTTTACCGGTGATTATATCTGCTTTTCTGTCTAATATGGAAGTGGAAAAATTGTTGAGA
Source organism: Anisodus tanguticus (assembly GCA_034509755.1). Lineage (NCBI taxonomy): Eukaryota > Viridiplantae > Streptophyta > Magnoliopsida > Solanales > Solanaceae > Anisodus > Anisodus tanguticus. Next base: position 15,807,125 of record CM067551.1, on the reverse strand, counting down.
GTCTAAAGGGCTCACAAGCTTGCCATTGAGTGGACATTGGTAGATATTAGATGGATAAGCCATTCTACAGTAATGCATAAAATATGTTTAGAAGATGAGAGCAAGCCTTCAATTGAAGCTCAAAGAAGGTTGAACCCAACTATGAAGGAAGCGGTGAGGAAAGAAATTTTGAAATGGCTAGATGTTGGTGTGATTTACCCTATTTCTGATAGTGTATGGGTGAGCCCAGTGCAAGTAGTGCCTAAGAAGGGTGGTATGACTGTGGTGAAGAATGAGAAGAATGAACTTATTCCATCTAGAACTGTGACGAGATGGATAATTTGCATTGATTATCGCAAGTTGAACAAGGCAACAAGGAAAGACCATTTCCCCTTGCCTTTTCTGGACCAAATGCTTGACAGACTAGCGGGCCATAGCTAATATTGTTTCTTGGATGGTTATTCTGGGTATCATCATATTTCCATTGCACCAGAAGATCAACATAAGACTACATTTACTTGTCCCTATGGTACGTTTCCTTTCGAAGGATGCCATTTGGGCTTTGCAATGCTCCTGCTACTTTCCAACGATGTATGATGGCCATATTTTCTGACATGGTAGAGAAAACTATTGAGATTTTCATGGATGATTTTTCAGCTTTTGGGTCATCTTTTGACGAGTGTTTGAAGCATTTGGAAGCAGTGTTGCAGCGGTGTGAAGAGACCAATCTTGTTCTAAACTGGGAGAAGTGCCATTTTATGGTGAATGGGTGTATTTTTCTTGGCCATAAAATTTTGAGTAGAGGCATTGAAGTGGACCGAGCTAAAATTTCCACGATTGAGAATTTACTACCTTCAGTGTCAGTGAAAGGGGTTAGAAGTTTTCTTGGGCATGCTGGGTTCTACAGAAGATTTATCAAAGACTTCTCAAGAATTTCGAAGCTTCTTTCCGTCTTGTTGATGAATGGTGTTGTCTTTGATTTTAATGAAGAGTGCCTAATTGCTTTTAAGGCACTTAGAAATTAATTTCGGCACTAATTGTTGTTGCACCGAACTAGGATCTCCCATTTGAACTGATGTGCGATGCTAGTGATTATGCAGTGGGGGAAGTTTTGGGGCAACAAATTGACAAGGTATTTCGGTCTATTTATTATGCTAGTAGAACTCTCAATGATGCACAATTGAATTATGCCACAACAGAGAAAGAGTTGCTAGCCATAGTGTATGCATTTGACAAGTTAAGACCGTATCTCATTGGTAATAAGGTAATTGTGTACACCGACCATTCTGCTATCAAATACTTGATGACTAAGAAGGATGCAAAACCCTGTCTCATTCAATGGGTATTACTGTTACAAGAGTTTGATATGGAGATTCGTGATAAGAAGGGAACATAAAATGTGATAGCAGATCATTTGTCGAGACTTGAGGTGGAAGAGAGCCAGAATGCCAAGGAGGTGCACATAAATGATCACTTCCCCGATGAGCAGCTTTTTGGGGTGAGTGATAGTTCGATGGTACCTTGATATGCTGATTATGTAAATTTTCTGGTAGCAAAGATTGTGCCTCATGAGATGTCAAGGCAACAATTGAAAAAGTTCTATTCTGATGTGAAGCACTATTATTGGGAAGAGCCTATTCTCTATAGGCATTGTGTTGATCAAGTCATTCGACGTTGTGTACCAGAGGAGGAAATGCACTCAATTCTCACCCATTGTTACACTTTATAATGTGGTGGGCATTTTGGGGCTTCAAGGGCATATGTTAAGGTGTTTCAAAGTGGCTTTTATTGGCCAAGTTTGTTCAAATATGCTAATGTTTTTATAAAGGCTTGTAATCATTGTCAACGCACTATGAACATATCAAGAAGGAAAGAAATGCCACTTAATGTGATCCTAGAGGTTGAGCTCTTTGATGTTTGGGGCATTGACTTCATGGGCCCTTTTCCATCATCTTTCCATAATCAATTCATTTTGTTAGCAGTGGACTATGTGTCTAAGTGGGTTGAAGCAGCAACAACAAAGGAGAATAATGGTAAAACGGTCTTGAACTTTCTGCACAAGCACATATTCACACGATTTGGTACTCTCCGAGCTCTCATTAGCGATGAAGGTAGTCATTTTTGTAACAAGAAACTTGATACTCTACTTGCTCGATATGGAGTCTACGACCGAACTGCTTTTCCATATCACCCTCGGTCAAATGGTCAAGCTGAAATTTCAAACAGAGAAGTGAAAAGTATCCTTGAGAAGACGGTGGATAGTTCTAGGAAAAATTGGTCTAAGAAACTTGATGATGCGTTTTGGGATTATAGGACGACATTCAAAACTCCTATAAGAATGTCCTTATAGGTTGGTTTTTGGAAAGGCCTGTCACTTACTAGTTAAGCTGGAGCATCGAGCGTACTGGGCCATGAGGAAGCTGAATTTGGATGAGAGTGCTGCGGGACAGAATAGGCTACTGCAATTGAACGAGCTAGATGAGTTCCGGAATGAAGCCTACGAGAATGCCAAGATTTACAAGGAGCGCACTAAGGCATGGCATGACAAGCACTTGATTCGAAAATATTTTCAACCCGGACAACATGTACTTATATTCAATTTAAGGTTGAGACTATTTCCAGGCAAGCTGAAGTCCAGATGGTTGGGTCCTTTTACTGTGGTGAAAGTTTTTCCATATAGCTCCGTTGAAGTGCAAAGAAAGAATGGCTCAACATTCAAAGTCAACGGTCAGCGGTTGAACCCATACTTGGGTGATCCTATTGATCAAGCCAAGTCTCTTATCCTCTTGAAGTCCATCTGAAGAGGAGTTCAGCGTCCGGTTAAATGACGTTAATGACAACGCCATTGGGAGGCATCCCAATATTTTAATTGTTTTGTTTTTTTTCGATTTCTCATCTTCATTTAAAAAAAAAAAAAAAAGTCGCGGCTCATTTGAAATCGTGAAAAAAAATGGGAGCTCCCAGGTGCCACGACGCTTCCATCCGAGCCGCGGCGCCATGGAGGCCGAAAGGTCTAAACAGTTTTTTATTTTGAAGCCGCGGCGCAAGCGTGGAAGAGCGCAGCGCCATTGAGGCAGAAAGGTCTAAACAATTTTGGTTTGAAGAGCCGCGACGCCAGTGGAAGAGTCGTGGCGCATGGGTCAAAATTATTCGCGCCGCGGCACTATCTGGACTGAGTCGCGGCGCCACTTCAGGATTTCATTTTAAAAACCCTACCTTTTATCATTGTCCCCAAATCACCAAAACACATAACCCACCAGCCACCCTCCTTCTTCGACCCCAACCAAGACCCCCATTGTTTTTTTTTCGATTTCAAGCTTCTCTCACCACAAAAACTCTTCTCTCTTCTCATTTCTTCCATTGATTCTAAATTCACATTTTCCCTAAATCCCCTTTTCCAAACCCTAAAATCCCAATCCTTCAAAAATTCTTCCATAGGTTCTTTAAATCTTCAATACTTTTGGCAATGAAGCATCACCTGAGGTCTCTCTCCATAATGTAAGTATTGCATTCAAGCTTTGAGAAATTTTGTGATTTCTTTTATGACATTGGAGGAAATCTAAGTCTGGGAGAGTTGATTGTGTTCTTGTGGAGAATATTGATATTGTGGAGTGTTTGTACTGTGATTATTGATAGTGTGGATTGATTGAGTTGTATTTTTGTTGAGTTGAGTTATTTTTGGAAGTGAATAATAAGGGGAGGTGTTGCCGGATTTTTTGTAGAAAACTTTAAAGTTTTGATGGGTCTTAATGAGTCCACGACGATCTACTTAGAAGGCATCCTCCTCTCGGGGCCCCGTAAATCCACCACCAATGGCCAATTATGATAAGAAAAGATTTGCTAACAGAATGGCCCAAGATAGGTACAACAGACTATGCGCCCGTTCTCTAGTTCTAGAAAGGGGCATGGACTTCCAAAATAAGCCATATGAAGATCAGGTATATGAGCCAATCCGAGCAAGATTGACGATAGAGGTTGGGAGCATTTGTAAATCCTCGTTTGACAAAACCTAATCTCTCAATAGTTTATGAGTTCTATGCCAATTATTCGGAACAAGAAGACAATAAATGTTTTGTACGTGGAAAAAATGTGCTAGTTGGGACATATGCTATTAACGTTGTGTGTGGGGTCCCCAATTTTGAGGTAGATGAAGAAGAAGAAGTTGAATATACTATTTGGAGTCACTCGAGGATTGATTGGGTTGAGGTTGCTGAAACAGTGGGATATCCAGGGGCTCGGTGCACATACACCTACCACGAGCCCAAGTGTATGCATCGATATCAATTTAACAAAGTTGCTCGGGCGTGGTTGTACTTTGTAAGTGCCCATTTGATCCCTTCGATGCATTTTTCAGATATACCAACGGACCATATTAAATTGGTTTACGCAATAATGAAGGAGTTCAAGGTGGATGTTGTTCGGCCTGTTAGAGATAGTATATCTTTCACATGCAGATTGACAACTACAACAGGTTTGGGGCATGGGTCGCTAATCACTGCGTTATGTGCTATACATGGGGTACCCGAAAGCAGCAGTGATATGAAAGCAAGAGTACAACAGCCTATCACTCGATTAATAGTCAGTGGATATCTAGACCCTGCACCAACCTCCTCTTAGAAAGAGCTACCAATGCCAGCCAAAACGTCACCAACGGTGGAATAATGACGGCGATGCAGAGGGTGAAGTTGCTGATCCAGGACATAGTAGTAATGCACCTCTTTTGGCTCTTAGTGGTTTGATTGATTCTCACACCCAATGAACTCATGATCGATTGGATTATATTATCCAACAAAATCAATATATGATCCAATCGCATCATGCTCAGAATCAAAATTTAAACCAATATATACAGGAGCGAAACAATTATGAGACTCACCATATCGACTAACTCAATTCTTTGGTGCACCGTTGGTCCATGAGTGACGACCAAGAGCACTACTTTGGTTATCCTCCACAATACCCACCCTACCAACCGCCACCACCACCACCACCATTTTGAGATCGCTTGTCGGGATTTTGGTACGTCTTCCTTTTCTTTCTTTCTTTTTCACATTAGGGACAATGAGTTAAATAAGTTTGGGGGATGAGTCTGTGCTATTAGTGTTGTATTTAGTTGTTTGTTTGTTGTTAGTATCCTAGTTGGATAATTAAATTTAGTGTCATGTGCCAGTGAATCAAGTTGATAATGATAGCCGATGAGATTGAGTGAATGCGGTGTGATATAATTTGATGGAATTGACAAATATGAAATGAGAAATCTGTGTGCTTAAGTTGGATATTTCTTGAGTTTGCTTTTGGTTATTAATAAAGATGAAAACTTGATCATGATTGTTGAATTTCTTGTACTCAAATGTTCGGTTTATGCATTGTTGAATGTCGGATTGAGGAAAAATGGTGGAAAATTCTAGAACTTGCTTGCTTGCTACTTGAGCTGAAATCCTAAATGATGTATGCTTAGGAAGATGATTTAGGCAATTTTTTGAACGATTGAGCCTTTCAAGCCAACCTTGACTAATTTAATCCCTAGTTACCCTTTTCAAGCCTTAAGTTAATTCTTTGTTGATTGATGCCTATTTTGAGCCTACTTGAAACCATTTACTATTTTTTCCTTCCCTTGAATTTTACCATGAGCATATAAGTATATGATTGGGATTGGCCTTTTGTAATTGGTATTTTAGATTTGGTGCTATCAATTGAAGAGTAAAGGATTGAGAAAAAAATGAAAAAGCAAAAGGGAAAGAAACTACACTCTCCTTGTACATACATTGAAAAACAAGTTTGGGGGGGGGGGGGGGGTGTGTAGTTCAAAAAAAAAATGTAAGTGTGAATTTTCTAAATCTAGAAAAGAAAAGAAAAATTGAGGATTGTTGTTGGTTTGTAACGTGTATATCGATTTTGGTTGGTTTATATGCTTATGGTAATTTTGAGCCTAAATGACATTTCATCTACATGTGCCTAAACCTATCGTTATAACCTATAAAAGTCCTATTGATTCTTGAACATGTGTTGTCTAAATTAGTGGAGAGTAGCAAGCCTATGGGATTATGGACTTGATGGATTGTTGGTGAGAATTTGGTTTGTATAAACTGAGTTGAGTACTTGTTTATACAGTGATCATGGTTGGTTGCCATATATATTGATGATTTTAAGTGAATTTGAGGAATATCTGACTTGAAATTCTAGATTGCAAGTTGATGGCTATAATGTTCTAAGGATTATATTGTATGGTATTCATGATTTTTGAGGCTTGATCTATTGTTATTGACTTGATTCATTTTAGAGTTAAGAGTGTCTAGAGTTCTTTACTCGAGGGCGAGTAAAGGTTAAGTTTGGGGGTGTTTGTTAAGTCTGTTTAAGTATTGTTTTAGAGTGCGTTTTAGGGAGTCTTGTGTTAGTCTTTAAGTAGTTTTGTACCTTGTTACGCTTATTTTTGTTTTGTTTTCAGGCTAAAGCGATACAGAATGGAAGTGAGGTAGATTTAGAGAGAATAAGCGGATATTGAGGATATATATGTCGATTTAGTCAAAGAAACGATTCAGAGAAGTCATGGGAAGTTCATGAGGCAGTTGAACGTGTCTCGGATGAAAAAAATGACAAATGAGCTACAGCACTGAGGTTCTAGAGAGACCACATTTCTGAAAGCAGAAGAGTTGCGACGCTCTCTGGACTGCCCCGCGGCGCTTAAGGAAATCTGCAAATGAGCAACGACGCTTGTGTCGGTACAGATTATGAGAACTCATTTTTCACAAGGGCAAAAAGGTCATTTCAAAGGGAAAATAGGGTTTTCTTTAAGGAGGAAAAAAGGAGAGAAAAATGGCAGACAAGGAAGGAGACAAAGATGTTTTGGAACCTTGGAGGAGCCATTAGAGATCAATTCCTCAAGTTCTTTTTCTTTGTCTTGAAGTATCTTTATGTTAATTTTCAGTTTATGTGTTAATTTTAGAATGACTATGAACTAATTATTCTATGAGGGTTTTCAATTAAATCACTTGAACCTCTATCATGAACTAATGCAAAGTTATCTTGTCTTCTTCATATATTAAGGTCTTTTTAATGTGTGGTTATTGAATGAGAATTGATTGGCCATGCTTTTCGTTTATCTAAATGAGTTTAAATCAAAATCTGAAAAGTGAGATTTGAATATGCTTTAGTTGAATTGACATAGGCTTAATCTTGAACGAGAATATCACGATTGCTTGTGTAGCTTTTAGGTTGTTGATCTTAATGCTTCCTAATTGATGTAATTTATCATAGAAATATAGAAAATTCTCATTTAGGTTGAGTTTTATATGTCGTAACTTGAATATAAAACGTGTTTGTTAACCTGCTATCTTAATAAGAAGAAGAACTGTTAATTTTGCATTAGTAAATGGTAGAGTGGATAGTTGATAAGATTGGAATCCCTAATTGCTCTCATTCTCGAATTCAATTAGTGTGTTTTTTCTGCTAATTTATTTTTGCATTTTACCTTCGTTTATGCTTTTCTTATTTTAACCTTTACAAATCAAGATTCGCTAGCCAAATAGAAACTAGAGATTAATTATTTGGTAATTGATAATTCAGTCTTTGTGGGACGATACTCGGTCTTACAAAAAAATATTACAAATTGCGATACGTATACTTGCGTAGCTTTAAAAATCCGCAACAAGTATATGAAGGTTTTATAAGTCATTAAGATTTAAGTGAAATGGGATCAAAAAATTAATTATGTGGGTAAGTGACTAAATATTAATTTAGTAGGAGACATGTAATAAATTAAAAGGATTATGTGGATAGGTGCTAAAGTGATGCAATTACGTGGCTGCAAATTAAGAGGGATTTGGTGACAATAATTTCAACATATATCTACATGTTGCATGCAGGGGATGTGTCATTATCTACGAAAAGGATAAAGGGGGTGGCACACTATGAAGTAATTAATGTTTTGCAACTCTTATGTAAAGCTATTCAAATAGTGCAAAATATTCAGAATGCAAAGACAAATAAATAGACCAAAATATCAAAACTAGTGAATCCTCTAAGTAAATTTTTTCAAGGATGTTGACATAGTTTATGTTGGGATAAAAATGTTGATGAGGAAATTTTGGAGCAGCAACATAGCTACTTTCTTTCAGAACAAATAAAGTAAGCAGTAACTTATATTTCATTTGAAGTGACCTATTTTTGAAATCTCTGGGTAGAGCGAGCTAGTTCAAGATTGTTTAAGGTTTGTTAAGGCAAATCATTTCTTCTTTTGGCATGTTCCATGTAACGAAACGTAACCGTAATATTATTCCATAAATTATTCTACTCTTAGTAGTTAAGAATGTTCATGTTATTGATTCCTATGTTAAAAGCATGTCTAAATATATTCCTAAATCCTTATTGAGGTATATGGAAAAGATGTTAATATTTCAATGTTCGCCGAAGGTACAAGGATATTATGTCATCCGATAAGTTCAGAATGTTTTATTGTCATTCATGCATTTGCATTTTATTCATGTATTATCCTGGACCCACATGTGTTATAAACACTACTATATGGTACGCATTATATATATGTAGGGGATAGGAAAAGGGAATGACATTATATACGTAACACCACCTACAGCTGGTACATATATCACGAAAAGAAAGATGCCCAATGAGGCTAATATGATAATGATTATGCCCACAGAGGCCGAAATAAAATGATGCCCACAGATGTTGTTATGGGAAGGAAGATGCCCGATGAGGCCAATATATATATGTGTACCGCATTGTGCATGACATTTAGGCATATGTATTAGGGCCCTCAGTGGCATTTACTACGGGTCAGCCATTTCTGTCGGCTATTCCTATCTATTTGTCTCTATCGGTACATTTACGTAAATTTGTTGTTATCAGCTAACTTTATTTCTATTTCAGATTATTATGTATCTCTGTTATGATGTTTCTTATGCTTGACATACTCGGTTATGATATTTCTTATGACGTCCCTTTTGTCTGGGGACGCTGCGTTTCATGCCCGCAGGTTCACGTAGGTAAAGAGGGTGACGGTCCGCACTAGTATGTTGTTGGTTCAGCTGATGTTGGAGCACTCTATTTATTTCAGAGTTGCAGTCTAGTCATGGTACGATATTCTTGATATGCATAGGGGTATGGCGGGGCCCTGTCCCGACTTTAGGATGTAGTGTACTCTTTTAGAGGCTTGTGACGGTGTCCTATGTATAGCAGTCAAATATGGCCTTGTCGGCCTTAGTTGTATATATGTATGGGTTATGTCTTGCCTTTTGTAAGTTATTACATGGCTTCCTTCTAGTCCATGATTTATTTATATCGGCAGGGTAGCGGGTGACGGCCTTTGTGGCCCATTTTTAATTATGATTAGACATTGATTGTATGATTAGTGGTGCCCGTCAGGTAAGGTCCGGGTGTCCGTCATGGCCCTACGGTTTGGGTCGTGTTAAACTTGGTATCAGAGCATGTCTGTCTTAGGGAGTCTACAAGCCGTGTCTAGTAGAGTCTTGTTTATAGGTGTGTTGTGCACCACACTTATAGACATGAGGCTATAAGGCATTTAGGGATGGTTTCCATTCTTTCATATCATAGGTATTTAAGTTAGTTCGTATTCGTAGCCAGTAAATTAGTGACTTCTACCAGACGATTGATACTCCACAAGGGCAATATTATGTTAAAAATTTGAGATTGTGAGGAATTGTCTCACTTATATACGGAAAGAGATAATGCAATCCTGGAAAGCAAAAATTTTGTTTTGGGATATAGAAAAAAAAGTAAAGTAAAGGAAGTACCAAGTATCGGAACGCAAAAGATTGTAAGGATTCTCTCCGTAAACCTTATCGTGTTTATGATTACAACAATGTCTTCTTTAGTGGGGATATGATTAGCAGGGAGATTGAAGTTTGATTGAGTGTAAATGCGAGTAGTATGTTCTCTAATGAGACAGATCCGTTAGAGGCTATGAGTAAGTTGCTTTTCCAATTATCGATGAATTTAGTAGTACCAGATGAGTTGAGGGAAGTTCCCGTATCATCAGTCCTACCACCAGCTCCGTCTGATAAGGATGTAAGGGAAAGCAGTGCAGGTATTGAATTAAATGGTTGCCTCTCAGGCACGACTTCAGCCTAGAGCATCTGATAGAGGTAGGCCCTTGAGGGGTCAGGGAGCTCATAACCCAGGGAGTTTATTAGTCAGGGATCGCCGATATTTAAAGGGTTCAAAGATGCCAATATCTCAGGGTCAAAGTTGTAAAGGTCGAGTGAGACCGCCCCGACCACCTTGTAGTCAGTGTGGTCGAGTGCATGCCGGATTATGCCACAAAGTATAGGGGATTGGTTTAGTGTGGCAGCCATGGACACAACGTGCCGAAGTGTCCCAAGTTGATGCGCAAAGGTAAGGATAAAATGATTATGAGTTGTACAGATAAAATGCAGAAGACATAATTGGAAGGTTTAGTAGGTTATGAAAATCTACACGTTTTACAGTGACTCTTGCTGATTAGAATGAGGGAATATGTTATGTACGTGCAACCTAAACTGTAATATCTTACCTAGAATAGATTTAGAATTAACCCAGGATATCATTGACGAGAATGGATTGCCACAAACGAATCATGTGAAGAGTAACCGTCAGTAATTTAAGAAGATCACGTAAAGTGATGTATCCTGAATAGTGAGCCCAAGTCATAAATAAGGATCGAGTTATCCACGGTAGTGGAAGGGGACATAAGCCTCTCGCCCTTGCGTAAAGGGCGATATCGCGTATTATTGAGAATTACATGTGTCAATGTTAGTAAGCTAAGACATGCTGTAGGTATTGACTGGTAAGGTCATCGGCTTCATTGTGCAACATGTTACAATTCAAAATAACCTCGGGATAACAGTAGCTTGTTAGGGGCAATTGAGGACAAGAACTATGGAACAATCGAATGACGGTTGTAAGAAACATGAAAATAGTTAATAAGTATGAATGAAATGGTATGATCAAGTATCAAGGCAGAAATGTTTTTCAATTAATGACGAATAAAATGAAGGATTACGGCAAGAAGGATAAAGGTGAATGAGATTATAGTTATGCAGGTTTCACAAAGGTATGATTACTCCAGAACAATGTAAGGACCAAAGGTAGATGAGGGATAACAAGAACTCTTCGGCCAAAGGTGATGAACCTCTGATGTTCAGGAAGATAATATGAGAAATACTTTGAGATAAGAGACCCCCTAAGACAACTTGAAATGGAAATGTAAAGATAAGACGAATGAGAACTCAGTCGATAGGAAATCTAATAATGATAAGACAAGAAAGCTTGACAAGTCATGGGATCATGTAACCCCGTGAATTAGATCTAAACATACGAAGCATCGGTTCCACAACATATGCAGTTATATATCTCGAAAAGTATGTAAACGGAAGTAACAGTGAGTAAAGTTCGAGATTAGCACTTAAACATGTAAAAAAAAAGGCCAATGATACTTATAGATACAGAGTAGACATTAAAGATATATGTCAAGAGATAATGACATTATAATGAAGATAAAGTATCAGACAAACACAGATGTCTATGAGCATTTTTGAACTGACCAAAGGTTTTACGAGGTAGATAAAGTAATGGGTTTATAACTTAACGAGATTAAGGGAATCTTTTCCCAAAGCGCCATTGATAGAAAGTCTTAGTCATGAGGCAAGTGAAGGAATTCGAATCTAAGTATAATGACCATGTTTGGATATAGTAGGCCAACGTCATGTAATGCAAAATTCTTCAGAATCTTCCACGTACTGAATGAGGGAATAAGTTAACAACTCGTCTTTTAAAGGGTAGTAACGATAATGATTGGAATCAGAAGCAATGTTTGTGAGTACGTATGTATAACAAAATATTTTGGAATTAAGAAAAGTACGACAAGTAAGAAAATGAGTGAACAAGTGTCAAAAGAAGTTAAGAAAGGAAGTTGTTTATAATTACGAGTAGTGAGAAGGTACAAACAAAAGGAGATTCCTTTCAGACCATGAATTAGAGTTAACTGCGATGATACGCGCGCTTCAGATTCGATGGCATTGTCCATAAAGTATTCGCGATTGAGATACTACAAATATAAGAGGTTTCAGCACACCAGTTAGTAAACAAAGTTAAGTGGACAATATAATTATGCACCATAAACAGCTTGACTAATGTGAGGACTAAGGAGAGAAGTTGACCTGAGGGAACGCATCAGTTAGCTAAGTGGGAGTCCGACTGTAGGATTCAGATAATGATAGCCCTATGACTCAGAATACAACAGGGTCACCCCTCATACTAGAAGAAAAGGAACGTCATGATGAAGATCCTATTTTTAGAGAAGATTGGGAAAGATATTTAGCAAACGAGAACATCAACCTTCGAGTATAATGGGAGAGATATCCTAGGTGGAAGGTCCATTTGTGTATTCCCAATGTAGCAGGATTATGAAATAAGATTATGACGGAGGTCCATTGCACGTGATATTCCATTCACCGTGGATTTACTAAGACGTATCATGATCTCAAAGGTATGTATTGGTGGAACGACATGAAGAGGAACATTATGGAGTTTGTAGCTCAGTGCCTTAACTGTTAGCAAGTAAAAGTAGAGTACCAAAGGCCCAATGGCTTGATTCAGAACATTGAGATCCTGAAATGGAAATGGAAAATGATTAATATGGATTTCATTACGGGTTTACCTCACTCTTATCATAAGTTTGATTTTATCTGGGTGATGGTTGATAGACTGACCAAATCGGCTCATTTCCTAATGGTCAAACCTACCTATACAACCGAGGACTAAGTAAAGTTGTACGTTAAGGAGATTGTTCGCCTTCATAGTATGCCTATTTCTATTATATCTAACCAAGGTGCGTCACATCTAATTTCTGAAGATCATTTCCAAAAGGGTTTATGTCATGACCCAAACCGGAGGGCCACGACGAGCACCCGGATCCCACCCATCGGGTACCACCAATCGTACAGTCAACATCTAGTCATAATTAAATACGGACTAAGCTGAAAAGGATTATGTAAAATCAGGTAAACAACTTATATATATACATACCCATACCAAGGCCGACAAGTCCATACAAGACTACTACACACAGGACACATGTCTACAAGCCTCTAAAGAGTATGCGACATCAAACGATCGGGACAGGGCCCCGTGATACCCATATAGACAAGCAAAAAAGCATCGTACCAAGATATACTGATACTCCAAAATAAGGGGAGTGCTACAAAAATCCGCTGAGTCAACAACCTACTAACGTGGATCATCATCCGATCTACGTGAACCTGTGGGCATGAAACACAGCGTCCCCCGACAAAAGGGACGTCAGTACAACTGATGTACTGAGTATGTCAGGCATGAATAATAGCATAACATGAATACAATAATAACTTAAATAGAAACAACTGACCATCAGTAAATGCCTCTGAGGGCCCTAATACATATGCCTAAATGTTATGCACAATGCAAATGCGGTATACATATAAATATTGGCCTCACAAGGACATCTTCCTTCCCATAATCGCCTATGTGGGCATCAGGTTATATCGTATTGGCCACACAAGGGCATCAATATTGGCCTCTTTGGGCTCTTTCATGATAGTCTGTACCAGATGCAGGTGGTGTGCGTATATAACTCCTTCCCCTTTCCCCATATCCCCTACATATATACAATCTTTACTATATAGTAGTGTGCATGACACAAGTGGGTCTAGGGTAATACATGAATATAATGCAAATGAAAATGCATGAATGACAATAAAATATTTTGAGTGAAATAATATCCTTGTACCTTCAGCTAACACTGTGAATATCAACATATTTTCTGTATGCCTCAATAAGGACTTAGGAATATATTTAGACATGCTTTTAACATAGAAATTAACAACATAAATATTCATAACTACTAGGAGTAGAATAATTTATGGAAGAATATCACGGTTATATTTCGTTACATGGAACATGCCAAAAGAAAGAAATAATTTTCCTTAACATACCTCAATACGTGGAGAAAACCTTAACCAAAATAAGAACTTGGCCAAAAAAATTCAGAGCACAATTCGGGATCAACGAAATGGAAAGAAGCAGTTTTTTTCCCAAGTGCACGAAATGATTTGCAGGGCACTGTTTCCTCTCCTCTCTAAGTAACTAATGTTGTGAACGTACTGCTTTCTTTCCTTCTTAAAACTACTAATTAATGATCCCTTCTCCTAATGTTTTTCCCCCTTTTAAAGACATGGCCAACTAGTCACTAAATACCATTAAATGGTCCTCATGATATTGTCTCCCACCTAGCCAATTCTTGGCGGTGGAGAGCATTTAATTGATGTCACTCTAATTCATCTACTCACACGTAATCCCTCCTCTAATTTTTGCATGCACCTAGTGGTTCGTTGTCACTGAAGTGATTTACTTTACACGTAATGTTCCCCATTAAGATTATTAATCAATCTCACAATTAATCAATTATACACACAATTAATTTCGTGATCTCAAATCACTTAAATCTTAATAACTTATAAGACCTTCATATACTCAATGTAATTTTATGACATGACACTAGTCCATAACCTCTTTGGGGATATACAACTATTATTATTAATCCTCATCGTCACACTTGTTACGTCTAAAATTACTTCGAGGTTTTATCCTTTTTTATACTAAGCTCTTAATTTACATGCGTGAATATAACACAAATTCCACAAGTCTCGGGTCTACTTGCATACATTTAGGTGCTCAAACCATCGCCCAAAATTACGAGATGTTACATCCTTCCCCTCTTAGAAACATTCATCCTCGAATATTGGGGTGACTTATCTAATCCTTGTCGCATAACCAGCGAATACAACTACTTGTTCACAGAATCATATATTATTACATAAATTACTACATCCACATCAGACTTATAGCATGAAAATAAAACACACCTTATAATTCTCTTGGAACTTCGGCGTTAGTCTGGAATAGGTATGGATACTTGTGTCTCATCTCCTCTTCCGCCTCCCATGTCATTTCTTCCACATTCTTATTTTGCCACAGAACTTTCACAAAAGCTATTTCTTTAGTCCTCAGCTTACAGACTTGTCGATCTAGGATAGCAACAAGAACCTCTTCATATGATAGATCCTCTATGACCTTCACATCATTAATCATTACAATCCTAGAAGGATATCCAACACACACTCTCAACATAGAAACATGGAAAACCGGATGAACAAACTCCAACTCCGAAGGCAAATCCAATTCATAAGCTACTTGACCAATTCGTCAGATTATACGATATGGCCCAATATACCTTGGATTGAGCTTTCCCTTCTTCCCGAAACTCATTACACCTTTCATAGGTGAAATCTTCAAGAAGACGCAATCATCTACCTGGAACTCTAAATCCCGCCGTCACACATCTGAATACGATTTCTGACGACTTTGAGTGGTTAACAGCCGTTGTTGGATAAGCTTCACCTTATCTATGGCTTGGTGTACCAAGTCTGGCCTAAATAACTCTGACTCGCCTACCTCGAACCATCCGATAGGAGATCTACATCTCCGTCCGTACAAAGCCTCGTATGAAGCCATTTTAATGTTGGAGTGATAGTTGTTATTGTATGCAAACTCAATAAAGGGTAAATGATCATCCCAATTTCCCTTAAAATCCAATATACAAGCTCGTAATATGTCCTCGAGCATCTGAATCGTACGCTCGGCTTGCCCGTCTATCTGATGATGAAAAGTTGTGCTAAGATTAACTTGGGTGCCTAAAACTTTCTGAAATGATTTCCAGAAGTTATCTGTAAACTGTGCACCTCAGTCAGATATAATAGAGATACGCACATCATGGAGACGAACAATCTCTTTAACGTACAACTTCGCGTAGTCCTAGGCTGTGTAGGTAGTTTTGACCGGCAAGAAATAAGCCGATTTGGTAATTCTATGAACAATTACCCAAATAGAATCAAACTTCCGATAAGAATGAGGTAAACCCATAACAAAATCCATATTAATCATTTCCCATTTCCACATCGGAATCTCAATGTTCTGAGTCAAACCATCAGGCTTTTGGTGCTCTATCTTTACCTGCTGACAATTATGACACTGAGCTACAAACTTCGCCATGCTCCTCTTCATGTCTTTCCACCAATAAATACTCTTGAGATCATGATGCATTTTAGTAGATCCAGGATGAATGGAATACCGTGAGCAATGGGCCTCTGTCATAATTCTATCTCGTAATCCTGCTATTTTTGGGACACACAGACGGCCCCGGTGCTTGAGAGTTTCATGTTCGTCAATCTAAAAGGTTGTGGTCTTCTTATGTTGAATGCCTTCTCCGATCCTCTTCAAACTAGGGTCTTCCCATTGACGTTTCTTAACTTTTGATATGAGAGACACAATTCTAAAACATTCTGAATCACAAAACCACCATCCTCTGAATCCCTTAACAGGACTCCCAAACTATCTAATTGATGGAGCTCCCTTGCTAACTCCTTCATTTCGACTTGTACTGGAGACGAGCTAATCATCGACTTACGACTGAGCGCGTTTGCTACAACATTAGCTTTACCGGGATGATATAAGATGTCCACAGCATAATCCTTTAATAATTTAAGCCACCTCCTCTGCCTCAGATTCAACTCCTTCTATTTGAATATGTATTGCAAACTTTTATGATCCGTAAAAATGTCTACACGAACACCGTACAAGTAGTGCCGCCAAATCTTCAGTGCATAGACCACTGCGGCCAACTCAAAATTGTGTGTCAGATAGTTTTTCTCATGTTTCCTCAATTGCCTTGATGCATAGACAATCACTTTACCATGTTGCATTAACACACATCCGAAACCTGCTCCCGAGGCATCACAATACACAACATAGCCTTCCGGAACCTCTGGAAGAGTAAGGACTGGTGCTGATGTTAGTCTATCCTTTAACTCTTGGAAACTCCGTTCACAAGCATCAGACCACTGGAATTTTATGGCCTTTTGTGTCAACTTCATTAATGGTGCTGATATGGTAGAAAACCCTTATACAAACCTCCTATAATAGCCGGCTAAGCCCAGAAAGCTGCGAACCTCTGATGGAGTTGTAGGCCTCGGCCAATTCTTCACTGGTTCAATCTTCTGAGTGTCAACTCTTATACCTTCATCTGACACTATATGACCAAGGAAAGCCATTGAATTCAACCAAAACTCACACTTAGAGAGCTTTGCATACAACTTATGGTCCCGGAACATCTGTAGTACTATCCATAAATGTTCCACATGCTCTGCTTTCGAGTGAGAATAAACCAAAATATCATATATAAATACGATCACAAATACATCTAAAAATGGGAGAAACACACTGTTCATTAGATCCATAAATGTTGCGGTGCGTTTGTGAGTCCAAATGACATTACTAAGAACTCTAAGTGCCCATACCTTGTCCTGAAATTCATTTTTGGAATGTCCTTCTCCTTAACCCTTAACTGATGGTACCCCGACCTTAGGTTGATGTTTGAGAAACATCTTGCGCCTTGTAACTGGTCAAACAAATCATCAATTCTGGGAAGAGGGTACTTATTCTTGATAGTGACTTTATTTTTGCCGATAGTCGATGCGCATCCGTAATGAGCCATCTTTCTTTCGTACAAACAATAACGGCGCACCCCAAGGAGATATGCTAGGCCTAATAAAGCATTTCTCAAGAAAATCTTTTAATTGCTCCTTTAATTCCTTCAATTCAGCTAGAGCCATTCTATAAGGAGGAATAGATAACGACTGAGTGTCTGGGAACACGTCTATACCGAACTCAATTTCACTTTCAGGAGGAAGGCCCGGAAGTTCATCCAGAAATACATCAAGAAACTCATTAACCACTGGAATTGATTGAGAAGTAGGTGGTTCGGCATCGACATCTCTAGCCCAAACAAGATAGTATATACAACCCTTAGAGATCATCCTCCTTACCTTAAGGTATAAAATAAACCTACCTTTTGGTGACGCCGTATTACCTTTCCATTCAAGAACTGGCTTGTCTGGGAACTGAAAGTTAACAATCTTTGTTCGGCAATCAACATTAGTGTACCACGATGCTAGCCAATCCATGCCCATAATAACATCAAAATCAACCATCTCTAGTTCTACAAAATCTTCTAGGGTCTGATGGCTACAAATTAATACTACACAATTCTGATAGACCCGTCTAGCAACTACCGACTCACCAACTGGTATAGATACTACAAATGGATCTCCTATCAACTCAAACTCCATACTAAATTTATAGGCAATGAATTGAGTAATATATGATAGATTGGAGCCTGAATCTAACAACGCATACACATTATGTGAAAAGACTGATAATATACCTATAATAACATCAGGTGAGGACTTTTGGTCCTGTCGTCCCATCAATGCGTAAGTGCAGTTCTGGCTCCTACATCTGCCTCGATCGGATAATGCCTATTGACCTTTCACTAACGGGCGTACCGAATGTGATGAAGCTGATGCAGATCCGACCGGCTATGCCCTAATATCTTCGCCTCCTGTCGGATAGTCTCACCTAATATGACCAGGTTCACCAAAAGAATAACACATATCTGCTCCTTTGTCGGCAAGGCCCTAGATGGGTCTTGCCACACTGCTCACATTGAGCCAATGGTGGCCTTATCTGAGTAGAATCCCCTCTATAATAAGACCATGATGCTCATGAACTCTGACCTGGTCCCGACTAAACTTACCGATCAGCCCTCGACCCTGAAAATGGTAATGATGCGCTGACTGCTGGGTAAGATGGTCATCTATAAAGCTGTGGCCTGGGCCTACC
Source organism: Anisodus tanguticus (assembly GCA_034509755.1). NCBI lineage: Eukaryota > Viridiplantae > Streptophyta > Magnoliopsida > Solanales > Solanaceae > Anisodus > Anisodus tanguticus. The sequence continues at coordinate 15,788,357 of CM067551.1, read as the reverse complement.
TCTGAACTCTCTTACGTCACCTACGAATCGAGCCCTCTTATGATGGCCCTTATCAGGCTCTCGATCTACCCGTTGTTGTCTTTTACGATCCTCTAAATTTTGTGCATAAGCCTGAATGCAAGCAATATCCATATTTGGATTCAGAAAAGCCGTAGTACACTCGTTGACCAAGTGCGGCCCCAAGCCAGTAACAAACTTATGTACCCGGTTACTCATCTCCGATATAATCATAGGAGCATATCTGGCCAATGAATTAAACTGCAAGCTCTATTCTCGAACACTCATGTTGCCCAGCTCAAGACGTAAGAATATGTCCTGCCTGGCCCGTCAAAGTTTGACTGGCAGAAAATATTGTAAGAAGGCCTTTATAAACTCTTTCAATCATGCTGGTGGAGCACGAGGTCCCCTATATTGCTACCATGTCACCGCGACATCCCGCAGTCTATAAGAAGCAAACTTTACCGACTCAGTATCGGTAGCATCTATCACCTGCAAGGTACGTTGTATCTGATCCAGAAAATTCTGTGAGTCCGCGTTCAGGTCTGACCCCGTGAATACCAGAGGGTCTAAGTTGATGAAATTTTGATCTCTCGCACTAGCAGCTCTATCAGAAGGGCTGGGAACTTGACGTTGGGCCTGAGCAGCCACTAATTATGTTACAGCGCTTCGCATATCAAGATCCACAACTGGAGTATCAAGTGGGGGAACTGGGGGTACTGCAGCTCCACTAATCTCCTCCGATGGTGGTGAACTGGGGGAATCATACGAAGGAGTCACACCGTGGGTCTCACTCTGGCCCTCACTAGCGGGTGGTAATCGGCTGGTACCTTCGCCCACATGTTTCATGCAGAGGATGTGTCATTATCTACGAAAAGGATAAAGGGGGTGGCACACTATGAAGTAATTAATGTTTTGTAACTCTTATGTAAAGCTATTCAAATAGTGCAAAACATTCAGAATGTAAAGACAAATAAATAGACCAAATATCAAAACTAGTGAATCCTCTAAGTAAAATTTTTCAAGGATGTTGACATAGTTTTAGTTGGGATAAAAACGTTGATGAGGAAATATTGGAGCACCAACATAGCTACTTTCTTTCAGAACAAATAAAGTAAGCAGTAACTTATATTTCATTTGAAGTCACCTGTTTTTGAAATCTATGGGTAGAGCGGGTTGGTTCAAAATTATTTAAGGTATGTTAAGGAAAATCATTTGGTTCAAGATTATTTAAGGTATGTTCGTAATATTATTCCATAAATTATTCTACTCTTAGTAGTTAAGAATGTTCATGTTAATGATTCCTATGTTAAAAACATGTCTAAATATGTTCCTAAATCCTTATTGAGGTACATGGAAAATATGTTAATATTTCCAATGTTAGCCGAAGGTACAAGGATATTATGTCATCCAATAAGTTCAGAATGTTTTATTGTCATTCATGCATTTGCATTATATTCATATATTACCCTGGACCCACATGTGTTATATACACTACTATATGGTACGCATTATATATATGTAGGGGATGAGAAAAGGGAATGGCGTTATATACGCAACACAACCTACAGCTGGTACATATATCACGAAAAGGAAGATGCCCAATGAGGCCAATATGATAATGATTATGCCCACAGAGGCCGAAATGAAATGATGCCCACATAGGCTGTTATGGGAAGGAAGATGCCCGATGAGGTCAATATATATATGTATACCGCATTGTGCATGACATTTAGGCATATGTATTAGGGCCCTCAGAGGTTGTTACTACGGGTCAGCCATTTCTGTCAGCTGTTCCTATCGGTTGTCTCTATCGGCTATTTCTGTCGGCTGTTGCTATCAACTATCTTTATCGACTGTTTTTATTTCAGATTATTATGTATCTCGTATTATGATGTTTCTTATGCCTGACATACTCGGTACATTAGTCGTACTGATGTCCCTTTTGTCTGGGGACGCTGCGTTTCATGCCTGCAGGTTCACGTAGGTAAAGAGGGTGACGGTCCGCACTAGTATGTTGCTGGTTCAGCTGATGTTGGAGCACTCTATTTATTTCAGAGTTGCAGTTTAGTCGTGGTACAATATTCTTGATATGCATAGGGGTATGGCAGGGCCCTGATTCCAACCTTATGATGTAGTGTACTCTTTTAGAGGCTTGTAGACGGTGTCTTGTGTATAGCGGTCAAATATGGCCTTGTCGGCCTTAGTTGTATATATGCATGGGTTGAGTCCTGCCGTTTGTAAGATATTACATTACTTCCTTCTAGTCTATGATTTATTTGTGTCGGCAAAGTACTGGGTGACGGCCCTTGTGGCCCGTGTTTAATTATGATTAGACGTTGATTGTATGATTAGTGGTGCCCGACAAGTAAGGTCCGGGTGCCCATCATGGCCCTCCAATTTGGATCGTGACAATAATTTACAATAAAGAGTCTCTTGTATTGTCTACTAGAGTTAACTATTTATTATGAAGAATGAATTAAGCTAATTTTCACTTCAAAACGGACTTGAATTATTCCAAACGTGAATTTATTAGATTATGAGAATTTATAAAAAATATATTTTAACCGTTAAATATTATTTAATCCTTAGTGAGTGGAGTTATCAAATATATCCAATAATAGGAGCTAACATGTAAATGAGTGAATAACTAAAATACATATACAAGATGGTCTATAAACTATCAAAAGTAAAAATACACAATTTTATTAAATAAATGTAAGACTTCTTATTAGAATAATTAAGGTTTGGTTGTAGGTCACCATTTTTGTTGAGCTGCTCGTGATATTTGTGGGCCTAAGACAAGGGTTTCACTTTGCCTGACCCTAGATATGCCCCTGATTATAACTAGGGCTGGCCAACGGGGTGGGTTGGGGGCGGGTCCAGGCGGGAAGGGACCCGACGGGACTGGAGGGAGGGCGAGACCGGTCTTCCGGCGGGACTGGTGGGATCCATCGATGTCCCGTCCCATTCTCGGTCCCATCGGAAAAGGGGACCGGTCTTATCGGACCGGGCCGGGGCAGTGTCGAATTTTTTGATTTTTTTTTTGCACTTAATTTTTATAAATAACATATATAAACACTTCAATAATTGAAAGATAGTGTAATAAAAATAACCCAAGGCTGTTTTTGTGTCTCGTACATTATTTAATAGAAATATGGTTTTTTTTTGAAATACAATTTCAAAATTGCAATTTTGTGGTGTTGAAAGTTGCAAATAACATAGTAAAATTGCAATTAAAAAAATCACATATTTATAAACACCTTTTCTAGTTTCTTCACAATGTCTTGTGGTTCTTTGGTTGAAATTGAAATTTGTTGGTCAAATTGCTCGACGTCGCTTCCACCTCCGTCGGATAAGATTTCGTTGTAGTTTTCGCCTTCTTCGTTGATCTCCGGTTGACCACACCTTCTATGCTCCGCTCGTATCCAATAGCTGAATAAAACTGCAATCTCCAAGATGTCTCCCGCTAATGAGTGTTTGTGCTCTCCTATTTGAAATCTTCCGACAGAAAAAACACTTTCAGATGCTGTTGATGACGCTTGAATGTTCAACACATCTCGAGCCATCTTTGATAGTGTCGAAAATGTCTTCTCATTTTCTCTCCAGTATTTCAGCAAGTCTTCACGTCCTTCTTCATTGAGAACTGCTTGGTACGGTACAATACCCTGCAAAACAAAACATCAAACTCGCTAACTTGATTAGTAGTGGTACCACTAAACATTCTATTTCTAAGGCTTTCAATACTAGCCGCTAAACAACATGTCTTTTTTGAGGTTGTATTAAAGAAGAAGAAGATGGTATGGACGTCGGTTGGTTGCTAGCACTTTCTTGTTGGTAATGAGTATATACTTTTTTTACATTCATCGTGTATGCTAGAAAAACATCTTCTTTAGTTGGTTCCTTTGGTGGTTGGTCATTTGGATTTTTTGGAGTTGGAGGTGGAAGTACTGATATGCAATCATAAATAGTTTCAATAAGTGCTTTACAACCGTCTATTTTAATAGTCGGATTTAATACAACACCAATAATATAAATAGTGGGAATAGGAAAAACATTTTTTAAAACTTTGATAAACTTTTTTTTTAATAAGTGCCTTATAAGATGGGTTTTCCATATATTCACTAAATAAAAAAAATATTAGAGCTATATAAAATAACATAGTTGAAATAATAGGATAACAAATATCGAAAAATTATTTAGTAGCTTGAAAAAAATTCTCTAAAAATACAATAAGTTCTGAAAATTTTTTCCAATCGTTATCTAAAATCATATCAGTTGAATTTCGATTATGGGCGTTAAAAATAGAGTTATAGGTCTTCTATAATCATAAGCAACAAGTAGTTGTTCATATAAAGAATTCCACCTAGTCGCTACTTCTTAAGGGAATTTTTCTATAAGGTAGTTCACAATCATGACAGGTTTTTTTATATTCTTTTTTACTTTGTATTCTATTACTTCTAAAAATAAATTTTATAGCAAATTGTATTTTATTAAGAATGTCTTCAAAAAGTGATAGACCATCATTTACAACTAAGTTATAAATATGGCACGACCATTTTATATGAAAATGATTAGGAAAAGCTGGAGTTAAAAGATCTTTTAAAAGTCTAATATCATAATCATTAGAAGAAGCATTATCTAACGTAACAATCATTATTTTGTCAGTTATACTATAATACTAGCAAATTTGACAAATATTTTCTGCAATAAAATTTTTGGTGTGCCTATCAACAATATATCTATATGCTAAAATACGTTTTTGCATAGACCATTTATAATCTATCCAATCACATGTTACAGTTAAATAATCATGATTGTTAGTACTATGGCCTATATCAGACGTGATAGATACTTTGCCAGGAAAATAATATAATGAATAACGTAAATATTGTTGATATTCATGTGCAAATTTAAAAACGTATTTCCTAACAGTTGATCTAGGAAAACCGTTAAAAGCATGATTATACATATCTCTAATGTAATGAATAAAACCAGGAGAGGAGGGAAAAGAAAAAGGCAAACCCTCCACCGCAACTAATTTTGCTATTGCTTCCCTATCTCTATGTTTATCGTATAAAGGACCTACAATTCCCCCGTCGTCGGGTTAATTTGACCCTGTACTTGATCTGTGACACTATGTGAACCTTGTCCCGACTGAGAGCGCATTGTCGCACCCGAATTTGTAGCCTCGTATTCATCTCACCTAGCTTTGTGAAAACTTTGTACATGTCTCAATAAACCTCCCGTCCCACACTGACCTTTTCCCATTTTAAATTGATAAATATTTTTACAAATTTGGCATCTAACTACTTGATTCTCTTGGTCTCTATAAAAAAAATCTCAAGCAACAAATTTTAATTTTCGTTGTGTGGGGCCTCGTCTCATACTAGGGGGAATAGGAGGTGTTTCAGTTTGAGGTGCACTAGTGGGTGTGTCATCTAGATTATCTTTTAAATTAAAGTCTTGTTGAGTTTTAGATTATATCTCATCGTCTAATGGTATATCATTAAAAAATTCAGTTGAATGTAATCAATCAAATCATCCTGCCGAGGAATAGGATAACTAGAAGAAGTACACCTGCCCTTGTTACCCTACTAGACGAAGCACCCTTACCATTACCCTTAAACATACCTCTTAATCCTTCTATTTTAATTATGTAAATAAATAGTTAAGGATAATGAAATTAAGTGCGGTAATTAAGATAAAGTAACAATAATAATTTAAAGAAGGAGCGAAGGTACCAAACGCCAACGTAACGTCGACTTGTAATCGAGGTTTAAAATTGAAACTTTGCTCGATGAATAATCTTTAAGCTAGTTGTCAACTTCACACCCAATTTTTTAACTTTGATATAAATGAGCAAAAAAATATAATATTTAGTAGGCAATGTAGAATTGTAGAGAGATTGTTGGAAGATTTGTGAGAAAAGATGAAGAGAAAATGAGGTATTTATAGTTGGAAAATTGAGTTAAAGTGTAAATATATTAACTTGGGGGTTAAAAATAAATATTAAGGGGGTATGGGGGTTAAGGGGGAGGCCAAAAATGACTGTTGCACAACGACCAAAATATAAAATGGTCGTTGTGCAACGACCATTTTTTGCAAAGGGGATCGGGGCGGGATCAGGCGGGATCGGGCCTGGGGCGGGACGGGCCTGGGCTGGACGAGCCCAAATCCAGTCCCGTTCAAGTTTTTTTTTTTAGCGGGACGGGGTCGAGTTGGGACCGGGCCAACCCGGCCCACTGGCCAGCCCTAATTATAACTAATACAAATATAACATCAACACAGGTTTCGAAAAATCAATTTAAGAAAAATATAATTCAAATAGCCGGGTAAACACAAATTGATTATTGGATGCAATTTGTACGTTGAAAGATAAATAATTAGAAAATGTGCGCCTTGAATACTACATGGGTACTTGCGGAGCCAGATGGGAGCAAGTGGATTCATCCAAACCCCTTCAATAAAAAATTATAATATATATATATATATATATTAAAAATTATTTATATATATATATATATTATACATATTATTAGCGAATATTTAAGGTATATTTTGTAATTATGATAAATGTATATTTAAGGTAACTTAGGATTCTAATTGTATTAGGAATCAACCTTTGTAAGGTAAGTTAGGATTCGTACCATATTAGAAATCAACCTTGTACAGCTATATATATTGTGAATAATGAAAGAAATTCCTAAGGGAAATTATTCTATCTTTCATGGTATCAAGAACCTAAAACCTAAATCCTCATTCCCGGCCGAAATCAGAATTTTTTTCGCTTTCACAGAAAAAAAAATATTCTGGTTTCTTCCTCCATATTTCGGCCAAACCAGAAAATTCCCTTCCCTCGACAGGCGGCAACCATGTCTTCCCCCACAAATTCCGCTTCATCCACTGGCACACTTGAAAACCCCTCTCAACGTTCAGTATCTTCTTTTCATCCGGCATTCGCCGTTAACAACATCAAGAATTTTATCCCTATAATTCTTGACCAAGAAGACTGTCAATATTCCATGTAGATGGAACTATTCTACATTCATGCATGTGCATACAACGTGCTCGATCACATTGACGAATCTGTTCCTCGTCCCACCGATGTTACAGACTTAATCTGGCGTCGTCTTGACTCCATCGTCAAACAATGGATCTACGGCACCATCTTCAAAGATCTATTATGCACTATCATGAAAATAGGTGCTACGGCACGTGAACTTTGGGTCCGGCTAGAAGAAATCTTTTAGGACAATAAAAATACTCGGGCTGTGTATTTGAAAGAGCAATTCAACAATACCCGCCTTGAGAATTTTAACAACATGTCCGAATATTTGTAAGCAATCGAAACTCATAACCGATCAACTATCCAACGTCGGGACTTCTGTTTCAGAAACCAAGATGGTGCTTCAACTTGTTGCGGGTTTACCGAAAGGTGAATATGACACACTCGCAACAATGATTCAACAAGCCGACCCTCTCCCAAGTTTCAACAAGGCACGTTCACAACTATTGTTGGAAAAACTAGACGTGCTAAACAAGATGAACATAACCAAAAGGCGTTAGCCATTGACGGGATGGAAACACCTGCGGCCAGCAGCAACCAGCAGTTCCAGCAGCAGCAACAGAGCGGCGGAGGTCGTGGCGGCGGAGGTCGTGGCGGCAGAGGTCGTGGCGGCAGAGGTCGCAACAACAAAGGCAAGGGTCGCGGAAAGGGCCAACGCAACCAGTGGACTGGACAACAGCCAACCACTGGACATCAGCGGCGGTGGTCCAACCAAAGCGGCGGAAGTGGCCCAACCAGCCAGAACCGGGCCTCGCCGCATGCCCGTACCCGACCGCAGGGGCCCAATTCCAAGCAGCCTTGGTCGATCGGCTGTTGGGCCCTACCCCGGCCACCTGAGCCCCACCAAAGCAGAAGAACAGCCCACGACGATTGCCCAACGGTGATTGCGGTATCCAGCGTACGGAACCCGAAGAAGTCCGGCAAAAAGCGGCCTGCACGGCGGAAGCGACTCGGCAGCCTGCCGGCAACCCGGCGGCCGGCCCCGACCGATTTGGGCCAGGCATACACCACCGTGAACCTTCAATAGCCCGACGACAATTGGTACATGGACACCGGAGCCACATCTCACCTCACCCGTTCGTCAGGTAACCTATCTCAACTATGTCGGCTAAAGTGTCCTCAATTTATTACTGTCGGCAATGGTAATCGCATTCCAATTGAAGGTTACGGTAACACACACACCAAACATCCACACCCACCTTTCTCCCTAAACCACGTCCTATACACACCTAACATCATTAAAAACTTAATCTCTGTTAGAAAATTCACTAGCAATAATTCTGTATCTGTCGAATTTGACCCTTTTGGTTTTTCTGTGAAGGAACTCAATACGGGGAAAATTCTTACACGCTGCAATAGTGTGGGAGACCTCTACCCATTCACTCAATCTTCCGCTGTTAGACCGCAAGCACCTCTATCCCTTGCGGCGATCTCTCCCTTGCGGCGATCTCTCCCTCAACTTGGCACAACCGACTCGGACACCCCGGAGACCCAGTTTTTACTTTTCTTAGGACTTCTAAGCGTATTCAATGTAATAATGGGAAAATTGCCCAACACTATTTTTCTTGTCCACTAGGCAAACATACGCGTCTTCCCTTTATGTCATCAAACAGTGTTACTTTTTCTCCCTTTGATATGTTCATGCTGATTTGTGGACATCTCCGATTGCTAGCTCTTTGGGTCATAAATTCTATCTTGGATGATTTTTCACATTTTGTCTGGATTTAATACCCACTGAAATTCAAATCTGACGTTTTTGCAAAATTCCTCGAGTTTCAAAAATTCATTAAGACACAATTTGAAAAACCTATTAAATCATTCCAATGTGATAATGGACGTGAATTTAATAACTCGGCATTTCACAATTTCTGTTCTAAACAAGGCATGGTTTTCCATTTTTCTTGTCCCTATACTTCTTCCCAAAACGGAAAGGCTGAAAGAATTATACGTACCATCAATAACATGGTCCGCACACTTCGTTTCATGCCCGCCTACCACCGCCTTTTTGGGTCTATCTTTGTCAAAATGGTAGAATCCCTTCTAAATATTTTACCAACTAGCACACTCCAAAACAAAACCCCTACAGAAATCTTATACCGTAGGCAGCCATCATATGATCACCTACGTATTTTTAGATGCTTATGCTACCCCAACATAGCCTCCACTGCACCCCACAAACTTGCCCCTCGCACTCTTCCATGTGTCTTCCTTGGTCTATCTCCTAATTATCGGGGCTATTTGTGCTATGACATTGCTACTCGCAAAATCATCGTCTCCCGTCACGTTACCTTTAACGAGACAACCTTTCCTTTTTCAAATCTCTGGAAATTTCAGACCACCGATTACATCTTTCTCGATGAACCGAGTTTATCTCCGGTCATCCAAAATCTGTACCAAGAAGAACTCATCTGTTCCGACGCCCCGTCGCCTCCGGCGGTGTCATCGACCCTCCCGCAAAGCAATGCCGCCACCCGATCCGGCTCCCACACCACCCATGCGCACCCCTGTCGAGTCTAATGCACCACCCACACTGCCTCCAGTCCAGCAAATCCAACAACTTGTCGAGTCTCCTGCTTTTGCAGCAACACCGCCGCAACCGATCTCGCGGCCTAGGCCGCCTACCGGTCCAAACAATCGGTCCCGACCTCCCACCGCTGCGCCCCTCACCGCATGGAGACTCGTGCACAACACGGGATCTTCAAACCCAAGGTTCACTTCAATCTCTCCACACAAACCTTATCACCATTCCAAATAATCCAAAACTAGCTAAACCGGACCCCAATTGTAATGCGGCCATGTGCGAGGAGTTTAATGCTTTAACCAAGCGTAACACTTGGGATTTGGTACCTAGACCACTGGTGTGAATGTTATCCGGTGTATGTGGTTATTTCTTCACAAGTTCGAGAACAGTGGTGACTTAGAGAGGTATAAGGCAAGACTAGTTGCAAATGTCACTAATCGGTAGGAGGGTATTGATTGTGGTGAGACATTCGATCCGGTTGTTAAACCGGCCACTATTCGGGATCTGTTCTCGTATTACTATGGGCTTACATTGGCCGATTCATCACCTTGATGTCAAGAATGCGTTTCTTCATGGGGATTTGAAAGAGATCGTGTACATGCATCGCCTCCGGTTTTGTTTATCCGGCAGCTCCACAGTTTGTGTGTCGTCTCAGGAAGTCATTGTATGGATTGAAACAGGCCCCCCGCGCTTGGTATGATCGGTTCGCCAGGTATCTTCTGCAAATTGGTTTTGTATGTAGCAGGTGTGATACCTCTCTCTTCACTTTTCACCGAGGTAGCAGCACTGCATATTTGCTATTATATGTCGACGATATTGTTCTTACCGCTCATCTCGACGGGTTGAAGAATGAAATCATTGCTCTACTCAAAACCGAATTTGCTATGGTGACTTGGGGAAGCTAAGTTATTTTTTGGGTATATCGGTGACTAGATCTGCTGCCAATATGTTCATGTGTCAACGAAAGTATGCAGAAGAGATAGTGTACAGGGCCAAGATGGCAAATTGTAAAATTATGCCAACTCCGGTGGACTCAAAATCCAAGCTTAGTGCCAATGACGGTGCGCCAGTTTCTGATCCCACTCTATATCGGAGTCTAGCGGGTGTTCTTCGATATCTTACATTCACTAGGCACGATATTGCATATGCCGTTCGGCAGTGTGTCGTTCATGCACGACCCCCGAGAGTCCCATTTTGCCGCCCTCAAACGTATTATCGATATGTTAAGGGCACACTTGACTTTGGCTTACATCTATACCCCTCTCGCCCCAACCAAATTGCTAGCCTACACGGATGCGATTGGGCGGGATGCCCCGACACACGTCGCTCCACCTCCGGTCTTGTGTATTTCTTGGGGATAATCTTATCTCATGGTCCGCAAGCAAGCGAGCCACGCTGTCCCGTTCGAGTGCTAAAGCAGAATATCGCGGAGTTGCTAATGTCGTCGTTGAGATCTGTTGGCTCCGAAATCTTCTTTTGGAGCTCTAGTGTCCATTACGCAAGGCGTCTATAGTCTATTGTGACAACATATCTACTATCTATATGTCTCATAATCCAGTCCAATATCAGCGGACTAAGCATATTGAGATGGATATCCACTTTGTGCGAGAGAAGGTTGCTCGTGGTCAGGTCAAAATTTTACACGTGCCTTCCTCGTATCAGTATGCATATATTTTCACAAAGGGACTACCGCGACAGCTCTTCACCGACTTCCGATCCAGCCTTAGCATTCGGCCTCCTCCCGCTCCGTCTGAGGGGGAGTATTAGCGAATATTCTTAGAATATTCGTCGTATATTTTGTAATTATGATAAATGTATATTTAAGGTAACTTAGGATTCTAATTGTATTAGGAATCAACCTTTGTAAGGTAAGTTAGGATTCGTACCATATTAGGAATCAATCTTGTACAGTTATATATATTGTGAATAATGAAAGAAATTACTAAGTAAAATTATTTATCTTTCACATATTAAATTCTTTTAACTTTTTTTTGTATATTAACATTTTTGGCATTTATGCTTCTCCTTGTTCCTTGCATGCATGTGAGTAGGTGTCAGCATGCAAATCTCTATAAATCGTTCCAATAACATTGTCGATATATCCAACGCAAAAAAGTTTCCAAGTCATAGCTAGAGAACACTTCATTACCTTAAAGAAAAACAATAGCTAGGCTGTAGTAGTCCTCAAACCTTTTGATATCCATGGATAACGGAGATAATTATCTTGCAAACGAACACCATGAAGTAGCGGTAGTTATAGTCCCATTAAATCTTCAAAGCCATCTCCGCCAGCTTCTCCAATTTGCCTGTCGAATCTCCTCCTACGGTCTACCGGTCTACTATGTTGGCTTAGCCACCTCCAACTGTCAAGTTAGGCTCCGCTCAACTACCTTAAATCCTTCGGACATAGCCAAGATCCACTTCCATGACCTCCAAATCGATACTCAAGATCCTCCTCCAGATAAAAATATCCCCATGCATATCTGGAATGCTTCTATGCGTTCGCGTGAACCCATTGCTACCTTCCTTCGAGAAATTTCGTCTAAGGCAAGACGAGTTGTCGTTATTCATGATCTTTTAATGTCCTATAATGTTAAGGATATTTCTTCCATTCCCAATGGAGAATCCTATACATTTCACTGCCTTCCCATTTTCGATATGTACTGTAGTCACTTTTCTGTAGTAGCGGGATTGCCCATTCCACTTGAAGAAGAACTTCTTAAGAAGCTACCCTCCAATGAAGGATGTTACAACCCTGATGATGTCATGCACCATGCAAATCTTTTGTCACAATGTATGGGTGTTAGCGCCGGTGATATCTATAATACAAGCCAAGTAATTGAAGGTACTGCTTTTATTGACTCGATGAAACATCTGCAAGCACACAAAACAAGAAGCTATGGGCACTCGGACCGATTCTCCCTACTACGTCTAAACAAGAAGATCATCATAAGATCCAAAACCACCACCTATGTTTGGATTGGCTAAACAAACAACCTCCAAAATCAGTTCTTTATGTATCTTTTGGAACGTCGACTTCATTTTCCGATGAACAAATCAAGGAGGTTGCTATGGGTTTAGAGCTAAGCAAACATAAGTTCATATGGGTATTGAGAAATGCTGATAAAGGAGATCCCGTTACCAACAAATGCGAAGGAAACAAAACATTACTTGAGTTGCCAGAAGGATTTGAGGAAAGGGTAAAAGGCGTGGGCTTAGTGGTGAGAGAATGGGCACCACAACAAGAAATCTTGGCTCATTCGTCCACAGGTGGGTTCATGAGTCATTGTGGCTGGACTTCTTGCTTAGAGAGCATTATCGAAGGCGTGCCAATAGCTGCTTGGCCTATCCAATTTGACCAACCAAAAAATGGTTTTTTGGTGACAGAAATATTAAAAATAGGCTTGCTTGTTAGGACGTGGGAGAAACGGGAGGAGCTAGTGATTGCATCCACCATTCAGAATATAGTGAGCAAGTTAATGGCATCAGAAGAAGGTGATATGATTAGGAAAAGAGCACAAGAACTACGAGAGTCCGTAAGGCGGTCCACGGAGAAAAGTGGTGTTTCTCGAATGGAGCTGGATTCTTTCGTGGTGCATATCACAAGATAGATTACTTGTTTTTCATCAGAAGCTAGCTAGTGATTATATTAAGAATTCTAGATTTTTCATTGTTTTCCTCTTCTCAAGTATTGTTGTTGTTTTATTGTTTCTTTAACTGCGTTGCTTGTCCTTTCTTGAATATTTGATTGTTTAAATTTCTTTTATCCTGAGATGTTCATTTATATGAAACTATAATAATTTAATCAAGAGTAGGAAACTTAAATTATTTAGAATTTGATATTCGCAAGCTTTTTTAATTCATATCTAATTAGCATTCATAGTTAAAATTCATATGGAAATAAGTTTTCCAATTTTTACTAAAATTAGGTTTTGTAGTGTTATAAACACTAAACAGGAGCCAGCGACCGAATTATTATAGTGATCTTAAGGAGTAACTAATTTGGAACACCTCTTGAAACAAATTCTACAAAACTGTTTTGTCTAGTAAGAAATCTTTATTAAATTTCAATAAATTCAAAAATTAGTAAAAATTCAATTCACCCCTCTAGTGACTAAGGTGTTAAATCTATCACATAAGATTCCTGGAAGAAAAAACCACTGCTCCAAAGAAGTGTCACGTCAAATGGAAAAGATTTTGGTGTTGCCACTTAGGCCATAACTGATCAAAGGTTCGTCAGTAGGGGTGCATATGGTATAATTTTGAATTTCGATTTTTATAATAATTATACTACTAACTTACCAAATTAATTCAGTATGATTTCGCCAGTAGGCATGCTATTAGTAATGCAACTATACTAGTATCAAACTGTTAATGCTCACGCCTCACAGCTACAGGTGGCAAGTGAAAGAAAATAGTTCAATGTTATATACTCTCTCCATTTTATTTTGTTTGTGTTAGTTACTATTTAGATATTTAAAAAAATTATAATTTTTAAAATATTTTCTAAATAATTTTGATGAATTGTTAACTATTATGATTTATAATAAGAGTACTTTCTATGATTATTTGCATTTAAGAACCAAACCAAAACTGTTAAGTATATATAATATACACATAATATACATGTGTATATTATGTATACACACGGTATTCCGAGACATATTGATGCCCATCCGTGGGCTTCCTATTCCATGTACAATTATGTAATTAATGTTGTAGTCTAATTAGTATTGTACATTTATCATAATTGTATAGTTAGTATCCAAGTAAATTAAGGTTTTAGGAATAGGATTCTCCTATTATGAAAATATGTAAATTGTATATATAGTCTTTCAATTAATGAAAATAATCAAGGGATTATTTCTTTCATGGTATCAGAAGTCTAGGTCAAACAACAATTTCTCTCCCACAAATTCTTGTTCTTCGGCCAAGCCTCTACCGCGCCCTCCTCCTCGATTTTGCCATTGTTTTCCGCTCTCAAAATCTCTCTTCCAAATCCCTCTATCAACTATTGTTCTTTCGTTATGTCTACGTCAAAGAACACGTTTCACCCTGCCCTTGTTGTTTCTAACATCAAGAATCATATCCCTCTAATTCTTGAAATAGAAAACGTCCAATACGCGACGTGGGCCGAGTTGTTCAAAAGTCACGCTCGTTCGCATCAAGTCATCCATCACATAATCCCCGCGGCTCCTGATGATACGGATGTACCTACACGCGAGGATAATCCTAAGTTATGGACAACACTTGATGCCACCGTCCTTCAGTGGATTTATTCTACTATCTCTACTGACCTATTACAGATGATTATTGAGCCAGGCGCTACGGCGATGGCTGAATGGGATAGACTGCGTGACATATTCCAGGATAATCAAAATTCCAGAGATGTTACCCTTGAACAGGATTTTCCCACGTCAATATGGAAAATTTCCCGAACGTTTCAGCATATTGCAAAAGGTTGAAAGAATTGGCGGACCAACTCCGCAACGTTGGTGCGCCAGTTAGTGAAGATCGTCTTGTTTTACAGATGGTTGATGGCCTATCCGAGGCCTATAGTGGCGTTGGAACTCTCCTTCGTCAAAGTAATCCTCTTCCGAGGTTCTATCAAGCCCGATCCATGCTTACCTTGAAAGAAGCCGGTTTGACTAAAAAGGCGGCTACTAATGCTAGTCCCGTGGTCATGATGACATCCGCCACTAATCCTCAAAATTTTGGTGACAATTCGAACCAAAACCAATCTCACAGGGGCGGCAAAAATGGCCGGAAAAATAATGGAAAAAATTGTGTGGGCAAACGCGGCGGTTCCGGCAGTAGTCGCGGTGGCCAAAACAATGGCGGTGGACCCCATCCCGATTACAGTGGGCCACCGACCCACTGGTCTCAGCCTTGGGCCTCTGGACCGTGGGCTTGGACCAGTGGGCAGTGGCCCTACGGCCCAACTCCACACAACTTTCCAGCCACTGGCCAGTGGGCTTCCCAGCAGCCTCGACGACCCTCTGCCCACTGGTCCAGTAGTTCCAGCAGCAGTTACGGGCCAGGGCAACACGCAATAATTCTTGGGTCCCGGCCTCTGCAATCCCACCATGCAGCAGGCCCCACTCAGACCAATATAGAGGTCGCGATGCACACACTTGGTTTGACTCAACCGAACCCGAATTGGTATATGGACACCGGTGCCACTACCCACATGACATCCGATTCATGTACTCTCTCATTTTATTCCAATTTGAGCAACCCTCGTTGCATTATTATTAGTAATAGTAATTCTGTTCCGATTCGTGGCTATGGTCATAAAACGTTGTCTCCCCCTCATCCACCCCTTATCTTGAAAAACACCCTACATGCCCCCAAATTGATTAAAAACTTAGTGTATGTCCGTAAATTCACTACTGACAATTCCGTTTCTATTGAATTTGATCCGTTTGGTTTCTCTGTGAAGAATTTCAAGATGGGGAGTCCTCTCATGAGGTGTGATAGTAGGGGAAATCTTTATCCTATCACACCCAATTCCGGTCCATCGAGTCAAGCCTTGCCCTCAGCATTTGCAGCCCTTTCTCCTTCCTTGTGGCATGCTCGTCTTGGTCATGCGGAGTCGTCTATTTTGTCATCATTAGATAAAACTAATTTTATTTCATGTAAGGGTACACGTAGTACTCCAAATTGTGAATCTTGTTATTTAGAAAAATTGTTAGGTTGTCATTTGTAGACTAAAAAACTCATACTTTAATGTCATTTGATATTATTCATAGCGACTTATGGACATCTCATGTTCCGTTGGTCCTCCCCAAACGATGTCGTCTTCAAATCTGGGTCCAGTAACTGGGCCATCCATTCTACCTAATTCTGGCCCAGTTCCCGGTTTCAATTCCCGATTTGGGCCAGCAGGTCCACTGCCTGCTGGCCAGTCCGTTCCGAGTCCCGAAAATTCCCAAAATCCACCCGCCTCTGCCTCGAGTCATAGACCAGTCACCCGTAGTCAACATGGAATTTTTAAACCAAAAAGATATTTTAATTTACATTCTGATGTTCTTAAATCACTCTTACCCCGTAATCATGTGTCTGCATTAAATGACCCGATTTGGAAAATTGCTATGACCGATGAATATAATGCTCTTATTGATAATAAGATGTGGGAGTTGGTGCCCCATCCATCTGATATTAATATTATTAGGTCTATGTGGATTTTTGCTCATAAGAAAAATTCAGATGGTTCATTTGTCCGACATAAGGCGCGGCTTGTGGATGATGGTAAGACTCAACAAGTTGGTGTGGATTGTAGTGAGACATTTAGTCCGGTGGTCCAGCCGGCTACCATTCGCACTGTGCTTAGCTTGGCTCTTTCGAAAGCATGGCCTATTCATCAGTTAGATGTAAAGAATGCTTTCCTATATGGTGATCTCAAGAAAACAGTCTATATGCATCAGCATTTGGGATTAGGGATCCCAAACATCCTCATCATGTCTGTTTGTTGAAGAAGTCCTTATATGGGCTTAAGCAGTCTCCACGGGCCTGGTATAAGAGGTTTGCCGACTATGTTTCGACTATTGGGTTCACTCACAGCAGGTCGGATAATTCCTTATTCATATATCGTCGTGGGTCGTCCTTGACTTATATACTTTTGTATGTGGATGATATTATCTTGACTGGCTCTTCCAATGCATTACACCGGTCTATCATGACAATGCTCAGTTCTGAGTTTGCTATGAAAGACTTGGGGCCTTGAAGCTATTTTTTGGGGATTGCTGTCATTCGTCATGCAGGTGGGTTGTTCTTATCCCAACGGAAGTATGCAGCTGAGATCATTGAGAGGCCGGGATGTCATCCTGTAAGTCCACTTCCACTCCCGTTGATACAAAGCCCAAACTTGGGGCTACGGCTGACACGCCATACGAGGATCTGACCCGTTATCGCAGTCTTGCAGGGGCCCTTTAATATCTTACATTCACGAGACCCGATATTACGTATGTTGTTCAGCATGTGTGTTTGTGTATGTATGATCACATAGTTGAGCACATGAATGCACTCAAACGCATCCTTCGGTATATTCAGGGTACACTTGACTATGGCTTGCATCTCTATCCTTCATCAACGACAACACTTGTCTCATACATAGATGCCGATTGGGGTGGCTGTCCGGACACCAGACGGTCTACATCTAGCTATTGTATGTTTCTTGGTAATAACTTGGTCTCATGGTCTGCGAAGCGTCAGTCGACTTTATCCCGTTCCAGTGCCGAGGCGGAGTATCGAGGGGTAGCTAATGTGGTCTCTGAATCATATTGGTTACATAATTTGTTGTTAGAGCTTCATTGTCCTATTTCGAAAGCGACCTTGGTTTATTGTTATAATATTAGTGTCATCTACCTTTCTGGTAATCCGATTCTGCACTAGCGCACTAAACATATCGAGATGGACATTCACTTTGTTCGTGAAAAGGTTGCTCGTGGGCACGTTCGCATCTGTCATGCCCCGTCCAGGTATCAAATTGTCGACATCTTTACAAAGGGTCTTCCCTCGGTCCTTTTTGAAGATTTTAGGGACAGTCTCAGCGTTCGAAGACCGTCCGCTATGATTGCGGAGGTGTATTAAGTATACATAATATACACACAATATACATGTGTATATTATGTGTACACACGGTATTCCGAGACATATTGCTGCCCATCCGTAGGCTTCCTATTCCCCATCCGTGGGCTTCCTATTCCATGTACAATTATGTAATTAATGTTGTAGTCTAATTAGTATTGTACACTTACCATAATATTTGTATTACCATAATTGTATAGTTAGTATTCAAGTAGAATAAGGTTTTAGGAATAGAATAGGAATATGATTCTCCTATTATGGAAATGTAAATTGTATATATAGTTTTTCAATTAATGAAAATAATCAAGGGGTTATTTCTTTCACTACATGGAATAGGAAGCCCACGGATGGGCACCAATATGTCTCGGAATACCGTGTGTATACATAATATACACATGTATATTGTGTGTATATTATGTATACTTAACAAAAACAAAACAGAAATAGAGTGGTCAAGAAATTAAAAGAAAGTGTGTCATTTGCATAGAATTAATTTAGCTTGTACGATTATATTTTGTTTCCATAGATCTTTATGAAGTTTATTTTCCTATTTGATTCTATCATACAGTCTGTTATTCATATTGCTTCTAAATTTTGTTTTATTTTTCTTTTATGCTTATTTAACTATGACAAATCGAATCCATCAAACATACCTCTCGAATCAATACAATATGTGAATTACTTCCTTTCTATCTGTGGAACTTTTACCGCAGGAATATTTCCATCATTAAGGATGTATAGCTATGGAGGTCCAATTTTCCTATGCGTGATCGTTCAATTTTTTTTTTTAAATCTCTAGGAAAATCGGTTACTTTAGAATGAAGAAAATGATTTTCTTTACCCTAATAGGGAAAACACATAAGTGGCATTTCACTCCATTCTATCGTCCAACACGCCCCATCCCACCCTACCCCTCGTGGCCCCCACTATACCGCCGCACACCCTCACCTCAATGTTATTTATGGCGGATCCACATAGAGCTTTTCGGGTGCTCGAGCACCCATTAATCACGACGGAAACTTTATATACGTATATAGAAAATATTGGAAAATGATATATTCTATTTGTGAGCACCCAATGACCAAAAAGTCTGAGGGTGCTTTGGTTCTGAAGTAGAATTGTGAACCCTCTAGCGAGGGTTCGAAATCATGTTGCAACATTTTGTTAATGGAAAAACGCAAATGAGTTATCTTTTAATGGAAAAAATGCAAACTGAAATTTCTTCGTTTATGTTTTAAAACGTTAACTCTTCTTTTTATACATTTTCACACTTTTTGCTTAGCTTTTCTTTAATGGAAAAAATGCAAACTGAAATTTCTTCATTTTCACACTTTTTATATTTCATTCACTAACTAAATTATAAAAATATTAGTAGGTTTCTACAAAGAAAACACCAAAGAAACCCTTCTTGGCTTCTCCAGCTTCTTGGTCGCAGAAAGAAAATTGGAAAAAAAAAAAAGAAAAGAAAGGGAACGAGGCTACACAGCAACTGGCAAGTTTTATTGTCCTCCTCAAAAATCTCAAAGTCAAAATACAACTAACAACGTAATAAGATTTAATATTTTTATAAGTAAGAAATTCACTTAATAGTTTTCTGAAAATAGTTTCAAGAAGATATTTATCTTCGTACACAGCACACACTAAAGCTAGAGATTTTGGGTATCAATACAACATGCTAGAAGTTTTTTTTGGTAATGATAATATTAATAGTAGGTTTCTTATTGACTTTTTCATTGTCGTGTTTATGTGATTGATAACAACTTTATGTTAAAGGAAGTGAGCATCTACGACCATAAAATCCTGAATCTGCCACCATCAATGTTAGCCCAGGGACGGCTCAATAAACATGTGATCTAAAGTGAAAATATATCAAAAGACTTTTAAATTTCTTTCATAAAATTCATACAATAATGAGACACAAAATAGCCTACATGACTTTAATTTAACGGTGAGAGTGCAACACATGACATATGATCAAATCACGGTATTGAACTCATCCCTGTACAAAGATATGATATTCTAAGTGGAAAAGGGTAGAAGATTGAGCCCATTGTTCACTGAGTTTTGAATTTATAACACTTGTCTGGTATATTTCTTAGTTACTAAAAAAGATAAGGCACAAAATAACATGGTTAAACAAATTTACTTCTTCCAATTTCAGCAGCACCTAAATCAATAGTATTCAAAGGCAACTGGAGATTAATCAATGTTAAACACTTGAACTGATTTGAAATCTGTTTGTTGTGGCGCGCTCTTAACATTCATTGATACTCGACAAAACACTCTTAATGTCTTCTGTAGCTGCTTCGAAGTAAACACTCAATTTATCACCTATCTATGCATCTTTTCCAAGTCTCTTAAAAAGTAGAGCCTCTTCGTTGGTATCTTACTGAGGTTGTCTGAACAGTTATTATACACGTACTATCAATGCTCAGAAATTACAAATTTCAAGAACTGCTATGATTCATAAATATACTTCCTCTGACGACTTTTAAAATGTGTGATCTAAAATAAATCTTAGAAATTTGTGTTGTTAGAAAACATTTCTAAGGAAAAGTGATGTGACACTTTTCATTGAGCAGAAACAATACGAGCAGTGTCTCTTTTTTTCTCGATTCATTGCTATTTTGTTGACCTGGCCATCCTATGCTTTTAAATTTTTCATATTGGTAACGTTTCTTTCACATTCAATACTACCACAAATTAGAGTTAGGTGAACGTTTTTAATTCATGGAGAACAGTATATATTTAGTTTCTAAGTTATTCTTCGTTTTAAATTTGGTCCTTGTATTATTCACCATAAAGCATTTTACATTTATATTTGATTTTGGTCAGGGACAGGCGACAATAACATATCTTTGCTACCAACAATGACATCCCTTCCCTTTATCTTTTATCTTAATTATTTGCCAATTACCTTGATTTCAATAACTTCATATTTCTCAATTGTTATCGTGGTCATGTTTTGCTTCTAAATTTGTCATTTTACTCCCTCATTCTCATTTTAACTGTAATTTTAGTTTATATTCACGTCCATTAAAAAAATATAAAGTATAGTTTAGTAAGTTACTCTTATTTATTAAAAATAAATTGAGTGTTTTCTCTTAATACCGTATGTTTTTCTATTATATTAAGGATATAATTGGAAATAATAGTCAATTATCATCTTGAATTTTTAAAGTAATAGTTATTTTAGAATAATTTTTATAAGTTAAGGCCATAATTAAAATGAAACTGAGAGAGTATAATGTTGTGTCTGCATTTGCTGTGAAAAGTGGTCCATCAATCAATGAAGTTAGGTAAAAGAATTCAATTCATCAAAAAACGTCCTGCTTTTAATTAAATTTGTCATATTGCTACGGTTATTTCACGTTTACTACCAATAATGCTCCTTCAATCAATTGAGTCAGGACAAAATTTGATTGGGAACAGGTTATTTCGTAATTGTATCTCCTGATTGTTATCTTATTTAATGTGAGATATAAATAACATTATATTTCAACATTACTTAGATTTTATCTTAATCAAATGTGAAATAAACTTTACCCTAATTTAATTTCGAGATTAGTTATCTTTAGTACCAAATGAGCCTTTATTCTTTAACTTTAGTTTAATTATAATATATTGGTCCTTATTTTATTCAAGAAAGCCCATTTTACCTTCAAATCAAGACCGGCTCATGGGGAAGATACTAAAGCAATTGATTTAACACATCACCCACCCACCCCCACCCGCAAATTCAAGGCCCTAATTTTTTATTAATTAATATTCTATATATTATAAATTATTATTATTATTATTATTAAAATGATACTAGATTTATGCTCTTTTTAAAATGTGATAGAGGTTATTTAGATAAATACTTGAATTTCATAATAGACATGTAATACGAGGTAAATAATAATTTGATGATGTTGTTGAACAAAAAATAAAAACAAAGTCTTGTAGTATCTTTTAGTTAATTATTTCTTACAAGGTGTGGATCAATTTATTTCATTTTGATTTAAACTTGACTTGAACCATATGTATGAAACTAATTTAACATCTACATAGTAGTACAAAATTAAGATCATCAAATAATGGGAATTTATAAAAGTATCCTATTAACTGTGGATGTTTATATAAAAATATTGTCAAAGCTTTGGTGAGAGAAGTTACCATATAACTTCGATGATGAGAATAAGCAAGTATTCGAGTGAGTGATCAAGTACGTACAAGATAGTATAATATGCACACCATCATTAAAAAAAATTAATAAAATATACAAAGTGTTGGCTTTAGATATCAGTGTGACCGAGTAAAATTAAACGTGATGGGAGATCTCTGGTTTTTTTTAATATAAGGTCTATTCTTAATGTTTGGCTTTAGGCAATCAATGTCGTTAGGTCGCCCTGCTTCAAATATCTATAATTCTGGTCTAGTTCGGTCTATGGTAGGTATTGCTTCTAATTTATCATATTGTAATGTCCTTTCAAGAGTTAAGGGTCAAAAACACACCTCAAGTATTACCTATTTTTGAGTTTTCGTATCAGGTGTGAGAGTTTCCTCCCTAAACTATCATCAACTAGTTGGCAAAACACACCTCAATTATCATTTGTTCACTTTTCCTATCTCAACTTTCAGGTTGGAAAAGTGAACAAATAATAGTTGAGGTGTGTTTTACTAACTAGTTGATGATAGTTTAGGTAGGAAACTCTCGCACCTGATAGTTCAGATAGAAAACTAAAAATAGATGATACTTGAGGTGTGTTTTTTATCCTTATCTCTTTCTTTCAAATTAAGTACCAAATATGCTACCAATCATTTAAGTTAGGTTAAATCATTAATTCATCATAAAATATCATATTTTTGAAAGTATATTTATGTCGTAGAGACACTCTGTATTAGGACAAATGTACTTTATACACATTCGTATTTTTATTAATGAAGATTAATATTTTGGCATTTGCAATTATTAAATTATTATTTAATCATTTGTAATTATTCATTAATGTGCATCCCTTGAGCCTACGTTGTCATTAATAGAGTGAGATATTAATGATAGAGCGTAACTCTTAAAATAGCCTCGACTAATGATCATCGAGAATGGGATATCGATGATATGTGATAAGTCGACATGTGGTTTGCATCACATCCTTAGAGGATATAGTATGTCTCACCTGCTACGAGTAATGGCTACTCGTGATGGACACATGGATACTTTGGAAGTATTGGTATACCCTGCTGATATACTGTTTGTTATACTTGTCTAAAGTATGATTAGCGTGTGTGAGATAGAAGTCCTTAGACTTGAGGTCAATATGCACCTTGTCTACAATGTAATGTACTTTGATCCCGTCCTAAACTCAAATGCCTTATAGGTTGAGATACGGCTTGTATTGGGTACATTACGATGTGGATTAAAGGTGGTAGTTGAGCCAAGATTAGGATCCATTCCTCGAATGTATATTCGAGAGAACACTTGGATTTCAGTGATATTAGGTTGACTAAGTCGTTGGCCAACACAATAGACATATTTAGAATATGGTCTAGTTGTCAACTAATATACAATGATTAAGCCATTTGGATAGACATTTGACAAATCCTAAGCTTGATCGGGTGTGTCGGGAATGAAAGGATTTTATCTTACCACATAAAGGTTAAGTTTACTGGATTCGTGTAAGTACTTCACATATTGAGTTCGTCTTCCGGCGCCGTCTAGGAGTTCCGTGTAGACCTTAATTTGATTAATGTCGATATGAGATGGCATGTAGTGTCACACTATGTCGATTGTCCGTTTCGATCTAAGGATGTACTGAGAGAATAATTAAATGTTCGATTTGGAATCGAGACATTTAAATAAATAATGATTATTTTAATTAAGTCAAAATTAGATTTTGGATTTAATTAAGAATGCACCGAAAAATAAATCGAGACAGTGCAGGAGCACTTCGAGGGCAATGCATGAGCACGTCGAGCGCCGCGGCGCCCATACCCTAGGGCCGCGACGCCTCTGCCTCGAATTTTGGGTCAGGCCCAATGTCAAACCCTAATCTGGTTTTGACCTATTTTTCAACTATAAATAGAGGCTTTCAATTCATTATTCACACACTAATTTTCTGAAAATCATTCTAAGCCTTAGAGACTTAGAATCAAATACTCTCTCGATCCTCTATCGGATTTCCTAGCTTTCCGAAAGAGAAGTACATTGAAGTTTGGAGCTTGCAATTGGAAGGGCAACCGCATGTGCACCTTATAGTAGACAAAGATTATAGATATTCTAAACTTGTAAGTTTATGTTTTATGTTACAAGTTTAATTGTTCTACAACCATACCAGAAACCTTGTTGGGGTAAGTAAGAAACAAAATTTTAAACTTTCGATGTGCCTTACTTATGCGTTTTTTAACCCAACAAAACCCTACAATTTTTACATCTACTTCCAATAAAGATCCTTAAATGGTCAATTGATTAGGCTGAATGTATTCAATTCATGAAAAATGATAGAGTTCTTAGTCCTTGAGTTGTTTTATTTTGATTTTCTACTAGCATTACTCATCTCACGACCTGAGATTAGAGTCACGTGACCAGCATCCGACTAATTATGAAATTATCCCGTCGAGCGAACCACTAAATTAATCTACTGATTAACTTCTTAAGATGTGTTAAATACTGAAAAGCTGATAACTTAGTCAATTCATATCATGAGCTGAAATAACAAAAAAAACAGTCCACAATAGAGATAACACAAAATCTAACAAAGAAGCCAAACTACGATTATAACTAATCCAAATATGAAACTAGCCATGAGCCACTAGAGATTTCAAGAATGTAATAACAATATAATCAAATAAAAATGTTCTTTTTTTTGCCTTTTATTATTTTTCTAAAATTGTGATAGAGATTAATATTTTAATTAAAAAATTTAAAAATACTTATTTGATCATATTTTAATTTTTCTTTAATGATCGTGCGATTCACTAGCAAATTCACTGGTGTATCAATTATTCGTCTAAGGAAAAGTGATGTGACACTTTTCATTTAGCAGAAACAGTATAAGCAGTGTCTCTTTTTTCTCGATTCATTGCTATTTTATTGACCTGGCCATGCTATGCTTTTAAATTTATCAGATTGGTAAAGTTTATTTCACATTCAATATTACCACAAATTTGAGTTAGGTGAACGTTTTTAATTCATGGAGAACAATATATATTTAGTTTCTAAGTTATTCTTCGTTTTAAATTTGGCGCTTGTATTATTCACCATAAAGCATTTTACATTTATATTTGATTTTGGTCAGGGAACAGGCGACAATAACATATCTTTGCTACCAACAATGACATCCCTTCCCTTTATCTTTTATCTTAATTATTTGCCAATTACCTTGATTTCAATAACTTCATATTTCTCAATTGTTATCGTGGTCATGTTTTGCTTCTAAATTTGTCATTTTACTCCCTCATTCTCATTTTAATTGTAATTTTAGTTTATATTCACGCCCATTAAAAAAATATAAGGTATAGTTTACTAAGTTACTCTTATTTAGTAAAAGTAAATTGAGTGTTTTCTCTTAACACCGTACATTTTTCTTTTGTATTAAGGATATAATTGGAAATAATAGTCAATTATCATCTTGAATTTTTAAAGTGATAGTTATTGAAAGAAATAATCCTTTGATTATTTTAATTGATTGAAAAACTATATATACAAGTTAAATATTTCCATAATAGGAGAATCATATTCCTATTCTATTCCTAAAACCTAATTCTACTTGGATACTAACTATACATTTATGGTAATACAAATATTATGGTAAGTGTACAATACTACTTACATTACAACATTACCTAAACTAGGATACTAAAACACTACCTAATTCTACACGGTACAAGGGGAAAACCGAGAGCCAAATATACACAATATACACATGTATATTATGTGTATATTGTGTATATTTAACACACCCCCGCAGTCATAGCGAGCGATCTTCGAACGCTGATAATGTCCCTAAAATCTTCAAAAAGGACCGAGGTAAGACCCTTTGTAAATATGTCGGCAATTTGATATCTTGACGGGACATGGCAGACGCGTACCTAACCACGAGCAACCTTTTCGCGGACAAAGTGAATGTTCATCTCGACATGCTTAGTGCGCTGGTGCTGAACCGGATTACCAGAAAGGTAGATGGCACTAACATTATCGCAATAAACCAAGGTTGCTTTCTGAATGGAACAATGAAGCTCCAAAAGCAAATTACACAAAGCCTTTTTCATTCAGTCTCCCAATAAACGAAAAAGGATTTCTGGTAACACGAAAGCTGTGCTCGACGCTCTCTTTCCTATTCCATGATTCCGAGACCACATTAGCTACCCCTCGATATTCGGCCTCGGCACTGGATCGGGACAATGTTGACTGACGTTTTGCCTACCATAATACCAGGTTATTACCAAGAAACATACAATAGCTAGACGTAGGTCGTCTGGTGTCCGGACATCCACCCCAATCAGCATCCGTATACGAGACAAGTGTGGATGTCGCGGAGGGATATAAATGCAAACCATAGTCCAGCGTACCCTGAATATATCAAATGATGCGTTTGAGTGCATTCATGTGCTCAACTCTAAGATCATGCATAAACAGACACACATGTTGGACAGCATACGTAATATATGGCCTCGTGAATGTAAGATACTGAAGGGCCCCTGCAAGACTGCAATAGGTGGTCGGATCCTCGTATGGTACGCCGGCCGCGGCACTAAGCTTGGGCTTAGTATCAACTGGGGTGGAAGTGGACTTACTGGATGACATCCCAACCCTCTCAATGATCTCAGTTGCATACTTCCTTTAAGATAAGAACAACCCACCTGCATGACGAGTGACATCAATCCCCAAAAAATAGCTCAAGGCCCCCAAGTATTTCATAGCAAACTCAGAGCTGAGCATTGTCATGATAGACTGACGTGAAGAGGCATTCACAATAATATCATCCACATATAACAGAATATAGGCCAAGGACGAACCACGACGGTAGATGAACAAGGAATTATCCGACCTGTTGTGAGTGAACCCAATAGTCGAAACATAGTCGACAAACCGCGTATACCAGGCCCGTGGAGACTGCTTAAGCCCATATAATGACTTCTTCAACAAACAGACATGATGAGGATGTTTAGGATCCCTGAATCCCAAAGGTTGATGCATATAGACTGTTTCCTTGAGATCATCATATAGGAAAGCATTCTTTACATCTAACTGATGAATAGGCCATGCTTTCTAAAGAGCCAAGCTAAGCACAGTGCGAATGGTAGTTGGCTTGACCACCGGACTTAACGTCTCACCACAATCTACACCAATCTGCTGAGTCTTACCATCACCCACAAGCTGCGCCTTATGTCGTGCAAATGAACCATCTGAATTTTTCTTATGAGCAAAAATCCACATAGACCTGATAATATTAATACCAGATGGACGGAGCACCAACTCCCACGTCTTATTATCAATAAGAGCATTATATTCATCGGTCATAGCAATTTTCCAATTTGGGTCATTTAAGGAAGACATAGAATTATGGGGTAAGGGTGATTTAGGGACATTAGAATGTAAATTAAAATGTCTTTTTGGTTTAAAAATACCATGTTGACTACGAGTTATCAGTCTATGACTCGAGGAAGAATTGGACGGATTTTGGGAATTTTCTGGGCTCGGGATAGACTGGCCAGCATGCAGTGGGCCTGCGGCCCGACTCGGTAAACAGACGTACGAACGACTGGCCTAATCGCTGAAACTGGCCCAGGGACTGTATTAGGTATTGCAGTGTGTGACAGACCAGTGGAACCAGTGGGCAGTGGGCTAGCTGGAGAATTTTGGGTGCGGGATACGTCCAAAAAATAGTGAATAATATACGAGGATATACTATCATCCAAAAAATTATACGAACTAGGCACGGGAGTTTTAACCTTAGCAAATGAAAATTGGGATTCATAAAAAATTACATGCGATTAATGATGATTTTATTAGAGGATAAATCAAATTATTTGTAACCACGATGATTAGACGGAAAACCCAAAAACACACACGGAGTAGATCGGGCCTGAAGTTTGTTAATTGTGGTGGACAGGAATAACGGATAACACAAACACCCAAAAACCCGAAGATGTGAATACGAAGGAGTCTTATTCTATAAAATTTGAAGGGGAGAAGAATATATCAAACTTTTGGAAGAAATTATGTTAAGGAGATATGTAGCCATTTGTAGAGCATGATGCCAAAAAGACGGGGGTACGGAAGCATGAATCAATAAAGTTCGGACAATGTTATTTATGGAACGAATTTTGCGTTCGACTTTCCCATTTTGTGAAGACGTATGAGGACAAGAAAAATGAAAATTGATCCCATTATTAGCATAGAATTCCCGAAACACCCTATTGTCATATTATTTGCCATTATGACACTGAATATTTTTGATTTCTCATTCAAATTGGATTCTAATGAATGCTCTAAATTTTAAGAAGGAAAAAACTTAGATTTTTTCGCTATCGGAAAAGTCCATAAAAACTTAAGTAATCATCCAAAAAGAGAACATAATACCGATGACCCAAATAACTAAGAACATGAGACGTTCATAAGTCGCTATGAATAATATCAAATTGCATTAAAGTATGAGAATTTGAGTCTACAAATGGCAACCTAAAAACTTTTCTTAAAGAACAAGACTGACAATTTGGAGTACTACTCGTACCCTTATATGAAATAAAATTATTTTTATCTAATGACAACAAAATAGATGATCCCGGATGACCAAGACGAGCATGCCATAAGGAATGAGAAAGGGTTGCAAATGCGGATGGCAAGGCTTGACTCGAATGGACCGGAATTGGGTGTGATAGGATAAAGATCTCTCCTACTAGCACACCTCATGAGAGGACTCCCCGTCTTGAAATCCTTCACAGAGAAACCAAATGGATCAAATTCAATAGAAATGAAATTGTTAGTAGTGAATTTACGGATATAGACTAAGGTTTTAATCAATTTGGGGGCATTTAGGGTGTTTTTCAAGATAAGAGGTGGACGAGGGGGAGATAAAGTTTTATGACCATAACCACGAATTGGAATAGAATTACCATTACCAACAATTATGTCGCGAGGGTTGCTCAAATTGGAATAAGACGAGAGCGTACCTGAATCGGATGTCATGTGGGTAGTGGCACCGGTGTCCATATACCAATTTGGGTCTAGAGGATTTAAACCAAGCGTGTGCATTGCGGCTTCGATGTTGGTAGACGTGGGTACCGCTACGTGATGGGCCTGCGAGGGCCGAGGCCCAAGTACCCCTGCTTGTTGCCTTGGCCCAGAAGACTGGTTGTATGTGGACCAGGTAGAATTGGGCCTGGACTGATGTTGGGCAGTCCACTTCCAGTGGGGCGAAACATGACTGGGCCCAAACTATGGTTGTGGGGCTCATTGTCACTGCATAGG
This sequence comes from Anisodus tanguticus, assembly GCA_034509755.1. Taxonomy (NCBI): domain Eukaryota; kingdom Viridiplantae; phylum Streptophyta; class Magnoliopsida; order Solanales; family Solanaceae; genus Anisodus; species Anisodus tanguticus. The sequence goes on along the minus strand of CM067551.1, from coordinate 15,758,729 downwards.
GGCCCACTGTGGGGCCCAGAACTACTGTTGTTGCTGTTGACCACCGCGAGGGCCCCCACCGCCACCACCATTGTGCCGGTTGCCGCCGCGGTTTTTGCCATTTTTTTTATTTCCTCCCCTTTTGCCGCCACCGTTGTTGCGGTTTTGGCCCAAGTTGTTGGAACTTGGAGGATGGACAGTGGATTCGGTCATCATAACTACAGGACTAGTACCGGTAGCCGCCTTTTTAGCCATGTCCGCTTCTTCGAGTGTAAGCATAGAACGAGCTTGATAAAATTACGGAAGTGGATTGCTTTGACGAAGAAGCGTGCCAACACCACTATAGGCCTCGGAGAGGCCTGAAACCATTTGGAGGACCAAACGGTCATTCGAAAACTGGCGCACCAACGTTGCGGAGTTGGTCCACCAATTCCTTCAATCTTTTGCAATAGGCCGAAACGTTAGGGAAATCTTCCATATTGACTTGGGAGAAATCCTGCTCAAGAGTAACAACTCTAAAATTCTGATTATCTTGGAATATATCACGTAGTCTATCCCAAGTCGCATGCGCCGTAGCGTCAGGTTCAATAATCATTTGCAAAAGATCGGTAGAATTTGTGGAATATATCCACTGAAGGACGGTAGCATCAAGAGTCGTCCACAACTTAGGATCATCCTTGCGTTTTGGCACCTCCGTATCCTCAGGAGACGCGGGGATTATGTGATTGATGACTTGATGTGAGCGTGCGTGAATTTTGAACAGTTCGGTCCACGTCACATATTGGACGTTTTCTATTTCAAGAACAAGAGGGATGTTATTCTTGATGTTAGAAACTATAAGGGCGTGATGAAACGTGTTCCGTGATGTAGACATATTGATAGAACAATATGTGATTGAGGGATTTGGAAGAAAATTTTGGGAAGAGATGAGGTTCCACATGCACGGAATCCGAGAGTAAGAGCTCGGAACCCGAGGAGAAAGTGGTCGAGATTTGGGAGAGAAAGAGACCTAGACTTCTGATACCATGAAAGAAATAATCTCTTGATTATTTTTATTGATTGAAAGACTATATATACAAGTTACATCTTTCATAATAGGATAATCTTATTCATATTCTACACCTAAAACCTTATTCAACTTGGATACTAACTATACATTTATGGTAATTCAAATATTATGGTAAGTTTACAATACTACTTACATTATAACATTACCTAAACTAGGATAATAAAACACTACCTAATTTTATATGGTACAAGGGGAAAAACTGAGAGCCAAATATACACAATATACACATGTATGTTGTGTACATTTAACCGTTATTTTAGAATAATTTTTATAAGTTAAGGCGATAATTAAAATGAAATTGAGAGAGTATAATGTTGTGTCTGCATTTGCTCTGAAAAGTGGTCCATCAATCAATGAAGTTATGTAAAAGAATTCAATTCATCAAAAAACGTCTGCTTTTAATTAAATTTGTCATATTGCTACGGTTATTTCACGTTTACTACCAATAATGCTCCTTCAATCAATTGAGTCACGACAAAATTTTGTTGGGAACAGGTTATTTCAGATTTGTTACTTCATATTTAATGTGAGATTTAAATAACACAATATTTCGAGATTACTTAAATTTTATCTTAACCAACTATAGAATAAACTCATTCCTAATTTAATTTTGAGATTAATTATCCCTCATACAAAACTAGTCTTTAGTCTCTAATTTTAGTATAATTATAATATATTGGTCCTTATTTTATTCAAAAAAGCCCATTTTACCTTCAAATCAAGACCGGCTCATGGTGAAGATACCAAAGCAATTGCTTTAACACATCTCCCCCTACCCCCTTCCCCGCTAATTCAAGGCCCTAATTTTTTATTAATTAATATTCTATATATTATAAATTATTATTATTATTATTATTAAAATGATACTAGATTTATGCTCTTTTTAAAACGTGATAGAGGTTATTTAGATAAATACTTGAATTTCATAATAGACATGTAATACGAGGTAAATAATAATTTGATGACGTTGTTGAACAAAAAATAAAAACAAAGTCTTGTAGTATCTTTTAGTTAATTATTCTTACAAGGTGTGGATCAATTTATTTCATTTTGATTTAAACTTGACTTGAACCATATGTATGAAACTAATTTAACATCTACATAGTAGTACAAAATTAAGATCATCAAATAATGGGAATTTATAAATGTATTCTATTAACTGTGGATGTTTTTATAAAAATATTGTCAAAGCTTTGGTGAGAGAAGTTACCATATAACTTCGATGATGAGAATAAACAAGTAGTCGAGTGAGTGATCAAGTATGTACAAGATAGTATGTACACCCTCATTAAAAAAAGTAATAAAATATACAAAGTGTTGACTTTAGATATCAATGTGACCGAGTAAAATTAAATCTGATGGGAGATCTCTGATTTTTTAAAAATTAAGTGTAAAAAATGGTCCCAATTTCTAAAAAAAGAAGTTTCTTTTCAATTCTTGAATAACTTATTCCATCTATGATAGACCCTTACTATTTTTATTTATGTTATAACTCATCTCATTCCAAGATTAATAACCAAATAAAGAATAAGAAATTGCTATCCAAAGGGGTCAGCTTGCTGGCAGGGAGTCAAGTTTGCGGCCTTAGGGTCGCAAGTTCGATTCCCCCCTAAGGATATCGTCCTCCGGGGCACATACATGTGGTAAAGCCTGGGCGCTAAAAGCGCGCGGGCATGTTGCGATGTGGGTTCGGTCTCCGCCAAGCTTTAGGGATGGGGCTTGTGGGGGGGTCAACCTTGTAGCATTGATCCGTTGGACGCAAGCGAGACACCGACCATGTGTGCATATCCCGCGATTTACCTGGTGGTGGGGTCTTTGAAGGACCGGTCCCATCACCTCCAGGGAGCCTAGTACCAAATTTGTGCGCAGTACTAGCGATATGGGGGTACTAAGGCCACCCGAGACACGGATTATAAAAAAAAAAAAAAAAAAAAAAAAAAAAAGAATAAGAAATTGCTAAATTATTATCCCATAATTACTTGTACCAAGAGACCCCTAAACGATGAGAGTCACCATATGATATGAGTGAAGTATCTTTTCCAATGATGACAGGCACCATAAGATTCCGAAAATGAAGTTCCATATTTCAGAATTTCAGGCACCAACTCTGATGAAAATGACTGATGATAAAATAGCAAGTTATAACTCACAAAACAACAAAATCATGAACTATTGTGAACGAAACAATTCCGGTAGCAAATTCCTCGAAGTTGATATTCCTTGAAGATTCCCCAAATTTGACTTTTCGAGGTAGGTTTTTTTTTTTGGGGGTGGAAATGGGGTAGGGATGGCGGGTTGAGCATAATCCGCAAAAACTTATCAGGCGTTTGGATATACGATTTCATTTAATGATTTCACCGTTTGGACATGTGATTCCAAAAGGCATGATTTGGAATTTCAAATCAATTCCAAATCATAATTTCAAATTTTTAAAAATAAAAATTGATCCATAAATTTATATTTTGTAAAAATAGATTTATAAGTTGGTAGATATATTTATCAATAATGTTCACTAACCATTTATATCAAATATTAAAAGATCTACAAGTTGATACTCCCTCCGGATCAAAAAGAGTGTCCACTTAGCTTTCATTTTTTGAGTAAAAAAGAATGCCCACCTACCAAATCAAGAAAGAATTAACCTTACTTTTTAGATTTATCCTTATGTTAGGTGACCAAATCTTAATACCTATTTAATTATGAGCATTTTAGTCAAATTACCTATTTTTGCATAGAAGTTAGTAATTTCTTAAGGGTGAGCAAATGACTAAGTGAACACTCTTTTTGATCCGGAGGGAGTAATGTATTTATAACAAATTTATTCTTACCAACTATGTGAAAGGATTATATTAAAGAGTAGTTACACTACAACACATGTTCAATTTTCTATTTTATTGAACTAAAGTTTGATCAATTGTTGTTGTATTTTTTTAGAAATGTCTTCTACTAGCGTATGTAATTTTATTATGAATTATGACTTGCTCATTTGGTAAGATTGTTTAAGAATTGAGAAAATTTTGATGGTTTTCACAACTTATGACGTTTTACGTCTATAAAAAAAATACAGCTTAAAAAATCGAAATTGCATGTCCAAATAAAATTTCAACTTCAAATCATTATGATTTCATCTCAAATAAATTAATAAATCTACGACTATAAAACAAAAGCAAGCTGCAGTTTCCTCTACATAAAAAACATGCAGCAAAGTTAAAGAGCATTACCAAAAACCACTGTACATGCTTTAAGAACATCCCAATTAGCTGGGAACTAACCAAGTTTAACATTCCAGATAATGTACAACTAAATTGTAAAGCATTTTCAAGTCCTGTCATTATCTGTTGATCTCCCCTAATCAGAGACGGATGCAGACTTTGTTTAATGGGTTCAAATGTGTTAAATATACACACAATATATAATTCTCCTATTATTACTATAATTGTATAATTAGTATCCAAGTAGAATAATGTTTTAGGAATAAAATAAGAATTGAATTCTCCTATTATGAAAATATGCAATTTATATAAATACTCTTTCAATTAATGAAAATAATCAAGGGATTATTTCTTTCAAAATGAACATGTATTTCTCTAACAACTAAAACTAGAATCTAACTCACAATTCACTAGAGAAAAATAGATTTTTTACATGGATGCCAAAAGGTCATTTTAGAGATATTTTAGAATAATTTTAGAATAATTTTTATAAGTTAAGTCCATAATTAAAATGAAACTGAGAGAGTATAATGTTGTGTCTGCATTTGCTGTGAAAAGTGGTCCATCAATCAATGAAGTTAGGTAAAAGAATTCAATTCATCAAAAAACGTCCTGCTTTTAATTAAATTCTCACATTGCTACGCTTCTTTCACGTTTACTACCAATAATGCTCCTTCAATCAATTGAGTCAGGATAAAGTTTGGTGGGAAATAAATTATTTCGAAATTAGTTATCTAGTAATTGTTATTTCATAATTAACGTGAGATATAAATAACATTATATTCCGATATTACTTAGATTTTATCCGAATCAAATTTGGAATAAACTCTACCCTAATTTAATTTCGAGATTAGTTATCTCTCGTACCAAACTAGCCTTTATTCTCTAACTTTAGTATAATTATAATATATTGGTCCTTATTTTATTCAAGAAAGCTCATTTTACCTTCAAATCAAGACCGGCTCATGGGGAAGATACTAAAGCAATTGCTTTAACACATCTCCCTCCCCACCCCCCACCCCAATCCCCACCCGCAAATTCAAGGCCCTAATTTTTTATTAATTAATATTCTATATATTCTAAATTATTATTATTATTATTAAAATGATACTAGATTTATGCTCTTTTTAAAATGTGATAGAGGTTATTTAGAGAAATACTTGAATTTCATAATAAACATGTAATACGAGGTAAATAATAATTTGATGATGTTGTTAAACAAAAAATAAAAACAAAGTCTTGTAGTATCTTTTAGTTAATTATTTCTTACAAGGTGTGGATCAATTTATTTCATTTTGATTTAAACTTGACTTGAACCATATGTATGAAACTAATTTAACATCTACATAGTAGTACAAAATTAAGATCATCAAATAATGGGAATTTATAAAAAGTATTCTATTAACTGTGGATGTTAATATAAAAATATTGTCAAAGCTTTGATAAGAGAAGTTACCATATAACTTCGATGATGAGAATAAGCACGTATTCGAGTGAGTGATCAAGTACGTACAAGATAGTATGTACACCATCATTAAAAAAATTAATAAAATATACAAAGTGTTGGCTATAGATATCAGTGTGACCGAGTAAAATTAAATCTGATGGGAGATCTCTGGTTTTTTTTTTAATATAAGGTCTATTCTTAATGTTTGGCTTTAGGCAATCAATGTTGTTAAGTCGCCCTGCTCCAAATATCTATAATTCTGGTCTAGTTCGGTCTATGGTAGGTATTGCTTCTAATTTATCATATTGTAATGTTCTTTCAAGAGTTAAGGATCAAAAACACATCTCAAGTATCACATTTTTTTGAGTTTTCGTATCAGGTGTGAGAGTTTCCTCCCTAAACTTTCATCAACTAGTTGGTAAAACACACCTCAACTATCATTTGTTTATTTTTTCTATCTCAACTTTTAGGTTGAAAAAGTGAACAAATAATAGTTGAGGTGTGTTTTACTAACTAATTGATGATAGTTTAGGTAGGAAACTCTCGCACCTGATAGTTCAGATAGAAAACTAAAAATAGATGATACTTGAGGTGTGTTTTTGATCCTTATCTCTTTCTTTCAAATTAAGTACCAAATATGCTACCAATCATTTAAGTTAGGTTAAATCATTAATTCATCATAAAATATCATATTTTTACATCTACTTCCAATAAAGATCCTTAAATGATCAATTGATTAGCCTGAATGTATTCAATTCACGAAAAATGATAGAGTTCTTAGTCCTTGAGTTGTTTTATTTTGATTTTCTACTAGCATTACTCATGTCACGACCTGAGATTAGAGTCACGTGACCAGCATCCGACTAATTATGAAATTATCCCGTCGAGCGAACCACTAAATTAATCAACTGATTAACTTCTTAAGATGTGTTAAATACTGAAAAGCTGATAACTTAGTCAATTCATATCATGAGCTGAAATAACAAAAAACAGTCCACGATAGAGATAACACAAAATCTAACAAAGAAGCCAAACTACGATTATAACTAATCCAAATATGAAACTAGCCATGAGCCACTAGAGATTTCAAGAATGTAATAACAATATAATCAAATAAAAATGTTCTTTTTTTTGCCTTTTATTATTTTTCTAAAATTGTGATAGAGACTAATATTTTAATTAAAATTTTAAAAATACTTATTTGATCATATTTTGATTTTTCTTTAATGATCGTGCGATTCACGAGCAAATTCACCTGGTGTATCAATTATTCGTCTAAGGAAAAGTGATGTGACACTTTTCATTGAACAAAAACAGTATAAGCAGTGTTTCTTTTTTCTCGATTCATTGCTATTTTGTTGACCTGGCCATGCTATGCTTTTAAATTTATCAGATTAGTAACGTTTATTTCACATTCAATATTACCACAAATTTGAGTTAGGTGAACGTTTTTAATTCATGGAGAATAGTATATATTTAGTTTCTAAGTTATTCTTCGTTTTAAATTTGGTCCTTGTATTATTCACCATAAAGCATTTTACATTTATATTTGATTTTGGTTAGGGAACAGGCGACAATAACATCTCTTTGCTACCAACAATGACATCCCTTCCCTTTATCTTTTATCTTAATTATTTGCCAATTACCTTGATTTCAATAACTTCATATTTCTCAATTGTTATCGTGGTCATGTTTTGCTTCTAAATTTGTCATTTTACTCCCTCATTCTCATTTTAACTGTAATTTTAGTTTATATTCACGCCCGTTAAAAAAATATAAAGTATTGTTTACTAAGTTACTCTTATTTAGTAAAAGTAAATTGAGTGTTTTGTCTTAACACCGTAAGTTTTTCTTTCATATTAAGGATATAATTGGAAATAATAATCAATTATCATCTTGAATTTTTAAAGTGATAGTTATTTTAGAATAATTTTTATAAGTTAAGTCCATAATTAAAATGAAACTGAGAGAGTATAATGTTGTGTCTGCATTTGCTGTGAAAAGTGGTCCATCAATCAATGAAGTTAGGTAAAAGAATTCAATTCATCAAAAAACGTCCTGCTTTTAATTAAATTTGTCATATTGCTAGGGTTATTTCACGTTTACTACCAATAATGCTCCTTCAATCAATTGAGTCAGGACAAAATTTGGTTGGGAACAGGTTATTTAAGATTTGTTACTTCATATTTAATGTGAGATATAAATAACATTATATTTCGAGATTACTTTGATTTTGTTAAATAAGGTAATATACACACAATATATATGTGTATATTGCCTTATGGAAAGATCTCGGATTCTGCCATAATTGGGCAGTCTCGGTTTTACATAGTAAATAGACAAGAATATTGTATATTAGGAAAATATATGTGTAGTATATTTTCATGTATTTGTTACCTTAATTAGGAATATACACTACCATAGTTGTAGAGTTAGAATTATGGTGGAATAAGATTTTAGGATTAGGATTCTCCTATTTTGTATCTTGTATATATACCTATTCAATTAATGAAAATAATGAAGTGGATTATTTCTTTCATGGTATCAAGAGACTAGGGTTTACAAAAAATTTCTCTCCCAAAAGTTTTGCCAATCTCGGCCGAATACCCCCCCCCCCCCTCTCGGATTTCTCTTCCGAAAGTAGTCTTCCGCTCTCAAAATCTCTCTTACTTTCCCCAAATTTCTCCTCCTTCTTTGTTCTTTCAATATGTCTAAGAACAATTATCATCCTGCCCTCATGGTTTCTAACGTCAAGAACAGTATCTCTATTGTCCTTGAAATGAAAAACGTCAAATATGCAACGTGGGCGGAGTTGTTTAAAATTCACGCTATCTCCCATCAAGTTATTCATCACATCATTCCTCCCGCTACACCTCTTCCCACGGAGGATCCTCAGTTATGGATTACTCTTGATGTTACCGTTCTCCAGTGGATCTACTCCACTATTTCGGTTGACCTTCTACAGACGATTATTAAGACGGATACCACGGCTATGGCTGCCTGGAATAGATTGCGTGACATATTCCAAGATAACCAACATTCACGTGTCGTCACACTCGAGCAGGAATTCTCTCTAGTTCGAATGGACGAATTTCCAAACGCTTCTGCATATTGCAAGAAACTCAAGGAGTTGGCGGATCAACTCCGTAATGTTGGCGCACGTATAACAAATAATCGTCTGGTTCTACAATTGGTTGCCGGCCTTTCGGAGGCCTCTAATGGTGTTGGAACTCTCCTTCGTCAAAGCAACCCTCTTCCCGACTTTTATCAAGCCCGCTCCATGCTTACTTTGGAAGAAGCCGGTTTGGCTAAAAAGGCGGCTACCGGAGCAAGCACCATCGTCATGATGGCGTCCTCCCCAAGTTCTTCGGGTTTTGTTAATAATTCGGGCCAAACCATAATCATGGTGGTGGCAAAAATAATCGTAAGAATAATAACAAAAATCGTGGGGGCAAACGCGGCGGTTCCGGCGGTCAACAAACAGGCGGTGGGCCCCATCCAAGAAACAGTGGCCCACCACCCCCTGGTCCCACCAATGGGGCCCATGGCAGTGGGGCTGGGGCAGTGGGCCAGCAGCCCTTACACTCCAGCAGTAAATTCCAGCAGCCATTGGGCTGGCCAACAATTTCGACCCAAAGAACCGAAGCGGTGGCGGCCCACCGCTAGTGGCCCGGCCAGCGCCGGTTCCAAGAGCCTACGACCCAACTCAGTCACGGTCTGGAATTCTTGGGCCCCGACCTGCGCAAACCCATCATGCAGCAGGCCCCACTCAGATCGATATCGAGGTCGCGATGCACACATTGGGGTTGACTCAACCGGACCCAAATTGGTATATGGTCACCGGGGCCACTACTCATATGACTTCTGATTCAGGTACTCTCTCATCCTATTCCAATTTGAGCACTCATCGGGGTATAATTGTTGGTAATGACAACTCTATTCCAATTCAGGGTTATGGTCAGAAAATGTTGTCTCTGTTGACACCCAATTTTGTCCCATCTTTTATGATTTTATTTGCAATTTTTTAAATTTTTGACACTTTAAAAATAATTTTAAAATATAGGCATATATATGTATATATATCATTATTATTATTATTATTCTTTGCATTTTTTATTGTCATTTGCATTTTTATATCATAATCATACTTTTATCCTAATATTATATGTTATTTTATTTTCGCAAAACGGTATCGCATTTTTTATTTTTTATTTTAAGCATCAAGCATTTCACAAATATTATATTTTATCATATTATCATCTTTACAATTTATAAATTATTTTGCAAAGCATTCTTTTTATATAATAAAACCCCTTTTATATTTTAAACCCATAACCCATTTATTTCCCCAACCCAAAACAATTTCTACATAACCCAAAACAATTCCCCCAAAACAAAACCCCATTTTCGGGCCCAACCGAAACAACCCAACATTTTCAGCCCAAAACCCCTTTATTTTCGTCCAAAACCACCACCCATACCCTTTAATCCCCAGCCCAAAACACCCTTATTTTCCCCAAACCTAATCGGCCCAACTCCCCAGGCCCAACCGGCCACCATCTCTCCCAAACCCAACCCGACCGGCCCAACCCCATATCCCTTTATTTCTCCCCTCATAACCAAACAAACCCTAAAAAATCAAAAACCAAAAAAAAAAACACACACTCTCTCTCTCACACCCCCCACACGCCGCACACCCCATACCCGACCCCACATCACCGGCCACCCTACCCCACCAGTCGCTGCACACATCACCTCACCCGACACCACCACCAACCCCTCTGCCCCTACACCCGACACATCCCATACCCCTATCCCCTAAAATCCGCAACCCATACCCCAAGAATCCTCCCCAAAAATCGGATTTTTTGCCCCTTTTGTTTGAAATTTGAACTTGATTTTTATGGGTCCAAATCCATCTATAAATACCCCATTTTGTTTCTTAACTTTAATCGGAAAATACTCCTATTTGTTTCATAATTTTCAATCCGAAAATCCTATTTCATTCTTCACATTTTTGGTAGTTCGAGGGGCTATTTTGTTTTCGGGTCGGGTAAAAAACCGGGTCGGGTCAGAATTCAGAGTCTAAATATCAGAAAAATCAGCAGTCCAGAAATAAAAAAATCAAGATTTTTGTGTCGGGTCACTGTTCCGGGATCGGGTCATTGTTCTGACGGGTAAAATCTCTTGAATTTTGTTTCAATAATTTGTTGTTGGTATTTGAAAGTTTGGAAAGAATTTGATTCGGGTTGAAATATCTGATTCGGGTCGGGTCACTGACTCGGGTTGGGTCGACCCGGTTTGAATGAATTTCCAGATTTTTATGTTTATATGTGTTGTTGTTGGTTATCTGAAAATCTAAAAAAAATCGGGTCGGGTCACAGTCCGGGTCGAATAAATTTCCAGATTTTGCGTTTTAGTGTTTTCTTGTTGGTTATCTGAAAATTCCAAAAAAAAATGTGTGATTTCGAGTCGGGTCAACCCGAAATCCGAGCCTGATCACTGTTTAGGATCCGGGTTGGGTCAAATTTCAGAATTCGGGTCGGACGTTTTAATTGCAATCTGTTGGTTTATTTTGGCATTTAAATATTCATACACGGATATCTTGTATTTTGCTGTTTTATCATTTTATCTAATACTGCATTTAGGACGATGAAATTAAATTCAAGCCGCGCTTTTTTTTTGTTTCGCTTCTCTGTTTTTTAGTTTACTGCTTTAAATATCCATGCAACGGATCACTGTTTTATTGTTTTAACTAATACTATACTTAGGCCGATGAAATTAAATTCGAGGCCGCGCTTTTTTGCTGTTTTATTATTTTACTATTTTGAATTAAATACCGCATTTTAGGCCGATGAAATTAAATTCGAGGCCGCGCTTTTTTTTCGTTTCTCTATTTTCTGTGTTTCTGTTTACTGTTTTAAACATCCGTGCAATGAATATCTTACTGTTTTATTGTTTTTAACTAATACTGCATTTAGCCGATGAAATTAAATTCGAGGTCGTGCTTTTTTTTCTTTCGTTTCGTTTCTCTCTTTTCTGTTTTCTGTTTTAAACATCCGTGCAACGGATTACTGTTTTATTTGTTTTAACTAATACTGCATTTTGGCCGATAAAATTGAATTCGAGGCCGCGCTTTTTTTGTTTGTTTCTCTATTTTCAGTTTACTATTTTTGGCATTTAAACATCCGTGCAACGGATATCTTGTTGTTTTTGTTTTACTGTTTTACTGTTCTGAATTAAATACTGCATTTTGGGCCGATCAAATTGAATTTGAGGCCGCGCTTTTTCGTTTCTCTGTTTTTTGTTTACTGGGTTAAACATCCGGCAACAACGGATATTTACTGTTTTACTGTTTTACTAAACATCCCGTCTTCTCGGGAATTGCCTCTCTGTTTTGCCTTCGCTTACCGCCATCTTCGCGCTTCGTTCCGATTTAATTTTGCTTGATTTGAACACGATACTACACCGGCCGATGAAAAAATATCCGTCGATTTTTTAGGCCTCCACAAGCTTGTAAAGACGGAAAATAAAACTTCTGGACAATGATGAAACTTAAATCTTTTTCACCCGAGAGACCAACATGTTCGGTAGGCAAGGCAACTAAAATGACCAACGAGTCATATGTTCGCAGCCACGGCGTGATTGGAATGATCTTTTCAAAATTTAAGTCTGAGTCCTCCGTAATTAAAACATTTATTGTTTTGGATACGGATCCGAAGTTATGTATATTCAATTGTTTCTAACCGTTTATTCTTGACAGCTTGCAAAGATAAAGTCAAAGAAGGCAAATATCCCTCGGAGATTATTTATTTTTGTTGTTGTCTTTTACTTTCTTTAATTCAGCTTTATTTTCATTATGCATTGTAATATTATTGTACTCGTGAAATTATTGAAATATTTAGAATAGGTAGACATAGAATTAATTAATAGGGTAGTCTAAAACTGGAAATCCATCGCTAGTTTATCTAATTTTAGGCCCGTCGCCCATAATAATCACCTTGCCTACATTTTTATCAATTTTCATACAAATGCATACTTATACTTTTTTTCAGCTTTACATGTATATTAATGCCATACAAATGCATACTTGTACAAAATGCATCATTTTTTTAACATCTTGTAACATTATTTTTATATTTGTAAAAACATGTATTTTTCTTAGCATAACAATTAACCTGAATTTGATCGGATAACCGCAAGTTAGCGGATCATAAAGGATGCCTAACCCCTTCCCTTTAGGATAATAAAGAACCCTTACCCAGAATTTCATTAGTTTCGTAGACCACAAAAATGGAGTTATTCTGCAGCATTTAGTTAACATTCAGGTGTCCTAATTCACCTTAGAATAATTAGGTGGCGACTCCTCAAAGCAAGCATTTTTTATTCCATCCAGAGGGAATCGACGCCATCCCGTCGCGAAGCCCGCGGGTTAAAAACGGGTGCGACAGTCTCTCCTCAATCCACCCCTTATCTTGAAGAATACTTTACATGCTCCCAAATTGATTAAAAATTAGTGTCTATCCGAAAGTTCACCACTGACAATTCTGTTTCCGTTGAATTTGATCCTTTTGGTTTCTCTGTGAAGGATTTCAAGACGGGGAGTCATCTCATGAGGTGTGATAGTAGGGGGGATCTGTATCCTATCATGCCCGGTTTCAGTCCATCGAGTCAAGCCTTGCCGTCAGTTTTTGCAGCCATTTCTCCTTTCGTGTGGCATGCTCACCTGGGTCATCTGGGATCTTCTATTTTATCAATTTTAGATAAAAATAGCTTTATTTCTTGTAAGGGTACGAGTCGTACTCATAATTGTCAATCTTGTTCATTAGGAAAAATTGTTAAGTTGCCATTTGTGGACTCAAATTCTCATACTTCATAGCCATTTGATATTATTCATAGCGACCTATGGACGTCTCCTGTTCTAAGTTCATTAGGTCATCGATATTATGTTCTGTTTCTGGATGATTATTCTAAATTTTTGTGGACGTTTCCAATTGCCAATAAATCTCAAGTGTTTTCTGTCTTCATAAAATTTAGAGCATTCATTAGAACATAATTCGAAAGAGAAATAAAGAATATTCAATGTGATAATGGGAAAGAGTATGACAATAGGGTGTTTCGGGAGTTCTGTGATAATAATGGGATAAATTTTCATTTTTCGTGCCCTCATACATCTTCTCAAAATGGGAAAGCCGAATGCAAAATTCGTTCCATAAATAACATTGTCCACACTATCTTACTTCATACTTTCGTACCCCCGTATTTTTGGCATCATGCTCTGCAAATGGCAACATATCTCCTTAACATAATATCGTCCAAAGGTCTGACATATTCTTCCCCCCTCCAAATCCTATATAATAAGAACCCTTCTTATTCTCGTCTTAGGATTTTTGGGTGCTTGTGTTATCCGTTATTCCCATCCACCACAATTAACAAACTTCAGGCTCGGTCTACCCCGTGTGTATTTTTGGGTTATCCGTCTAATCATCGTGGTTATAAATGCTTTGATTTATCCTCCAAGAAAATTATAATTAATCGCCATGTCATTTTTGATGAATCCCAATTTCCTTTTACGAAAGTTCATACTCCCGAGCCTAGGTCGTATAATTTTTTGGATGACCAAATATCCCCGTATATTATTCAGAATTTTTCGGACATCTCCCGCACCCAAAACACTCCAGCAGGCCCACTGCCCGCTGGCCCCACTATCCTGAGTCCAGTTCCAGCCGCTGGAACAATTCCAGAAATTGGGCCAGTCCAGCCCAATTCTGGAACTAGTCCAGTTCCAGCCTCATATTTCCGATTTGGGCTAGCAGGCCCACTGCCTGCTGGCCAGTCCGTCCCGATCCCAACAAATTCCCCAAATTCACTCAATTCTTCCTCGAGTCATAGACCGGTCACTCGTAGCCAACGGGGTATTTTTACACCTAAAAGACATTTTAATTTACATTCTTATGTCTCTAAATCCCCATTGCCTCATAATCCTGTGTCTGTCTTAAATGACCCTAATTGAAAATTGCTATGACTGACGAATATAATGCTCTTATTGATAATAAGACGTGGGAGTTGGTGCCCCGTCCATATGGTATTAATGTTATCAGGTCTATGTGGATTTTTGCTCATAAGGAGAATTCAGATGGTTTATTTGCTCGACATAAGGCACGGCTTGTGGGTGATGGTAAGACTCAGCAGGTTGAGATATATTGTGGGGAGACGTTTAGCCCGGTGGTCAAGCCGGCTACTATTCGCACTGTGCTTAGCTTGACTCTTTCAAAGACTTGGCATATTCATCAGTTGGATGTCAAGAATGCTTTCCTACATGGTGATCTCAAGGAAACAGTCTATATGCATCAGCCGTTGGGTTTCAGGGATCCCAACCGTCCTCATCATGTCTGTTTGTTGAAGAAGTCATTATATGGGCTTAAGCAGTATCCACGGGCCTGGTATACGAGGTTTGCTGACTTTGTTTCGACTATTGAGTTCACTCACAGCAGGTCAGATAATTCCTTGTTCATCTACCGTCATGGTTCGTCCTTGGCCTACATTCTGTTGTATGTGGATGATATCATTTTGATTGCTTCTTCCGATGCCTTGCGCCAGTCTATCATGACCATGCTCAGTTCTGAGTTTGCTATGAAAGACTTAGGGCCCTTGAGTTACTTTTTGGGGATTGCCGTCAAGCGTCATTCAGGTGGTTTGTTTTTGTCTCAACGAAAGTATGCTGCTGAGATCATAGAGAGGGCTGGGATGTCATCCTGTAAGTCCACTTCCACTCCAGTTGATGCAAAACCCAAGCTTAGTGCCGCGACGGTGTGCACCATACGAAGACGACCCGCTATCGCAGCCTTGCGGGGGCCCTCCAAAGATATCTTACCTTTACCTGACCGGATATTACGTATCTTTGTTCAAACAGTGTGTTTATTCATGCATGATCCCAGAGTTAAGCACATGAATGCAATCAAACGCATCATTCGGTATAATCAGGGGACACTGGACTA
This sequence comes from Anisodus tanguticus, assembly GCA_034509755.1. NCBI lineage: Eukaryota > Viridiplantae > Streptophyta > Magnoliopsida > Solanales > Solanaceae > Anisodus > Anisodus tanguticus. The sequence continues at coordinate 15,743,024 of CM067551.1, read as the reverse complement.
TGGGTTGCAGTTGCATCCTTCATCTACATCCACACTTGTCTCGTACACAGATGCGAATTGGGGTGGTTGTCCGGACACCAGACGATTAGCGTCAGGATATTGTATGTTCCTTGGCAACAACTTGGTCTCTTGGTCTGCAAAGCGTCAGGCGACTCTATCCCGCTCAAGTGCAGAGGCAGAATATCGAGGGGTAGCTAATGTGGTCTCAGAATCAGGTTGGTTACATAATTTGCTTTTAGAGCGTCATTGCCCCATTCAGAAGGCAACCTTAGTATATTATGATAATGTTAGTGCCATCAACCTCTCGGGTAATCCGGTTCAGCACCAACGCACTAAGCATATCGAAATGGACATTCTCTTTGTCCGTGAAAAGGTTGCTCGGGGGTAGGTACGCGTATGTCATGTCCCGTCAAGATATCAAGTTGCAGACATCTTTATAAAGGGTCTTCCCTCGGTACTCTTTGAAGATTTTAGGGACAATCTCAGCGTTCGAAGACCGCCCGCTATGACTTCGGGGGTGTGTTAAATAAGGCAATATACACACATATACAATACACACAATATACATATGTATATTGCCTTATGGAAAGATCTCAGATTCTGCCCATAATTGGGCAGTCTCGGTTTCAGCCTATAATTAGGCTCTCGGTTTTACATAGTAAATAGACAAGAATATTGTATATTAGGAAAATATATGTGTAGTATATTTTCATGTATTTGTTACCTTAATTAGGAATATACACTACCATAATTGTAGAGTTAGAATTATGGTAGAATAAGATTTTAGGAATAGAATAGGAATAAGATTCTCCTATTTTGTATCTTGTATATATACCTATTCAACTAATGAAAATAATCAAGGGATTATTTCTTTCAGATTTTATCTTAATCAGCTATAGAATAAACTCATTCCTAATTTAATTTTGAGATTAATTATCACTCGTACAAAACTAGCATTTAGTCTCTAACTTTAGTATAATTATAATATATTGGTCCTTATTTTATTCAAAAAAGCCCATTTTACCTTCAAATCAAGACCGGTTCATGGTGAAGATACTAAAGCAATTGCTTTAACACATCTCCCCCTACCCCCTTCCCCGATAATTCAAGGCCCTAATTTTTTATTAATTAATATTCTATATATTATAAATTATTATTATTATTATTATTATTATTATTATTATTATTAAAATGATACTAGATTTATGCTCTTTTTAAAATGTGATAGAGGTTATTTAGATAAATACTTGAATTTCATAATAGACATGTAATACGAGGTAAATAATAATTTGATGATGTTGTTAAACAAAAAATAAAAACAAAGTCTCGTAGTATCTTTTAGTTAATTATTTCTTACAAGGTGTGGATCAATTTATTTCATTTTGATTTAAACTTGACTTGAACCATATGTATGAAACTAATTTAACATCTACATAGTAGTACAAAATTAAGATCATCAAATAATGGGAATTTATAAAAAGTATTCTATTAACTGTGGATGTTTATATAAAAATATTGTCAAAGCTTTGGTGAGAGAAGTTACCATATAACTTCGATGATGAGAATAAGCACGTATTCGAGTGAGTGATCAAGTACGTACAAGATAGTATGTACATCATCATTAAAAAAATTAATAAAATATACAAAGTGTAGGCTTTAGATGTTAGTGTGACCGAGTAAAATTAAATCTGATGGGAGATCTCTGGTTTTTTTTTAATATAAGGTCTATTCTTAATGTTTGGCTTTGGGCAATCAATGTTGTTAGGTCGCCCCGCTTCAAATATCTATAATTCTGGTCTAGTTCGATCTATGGTAGGTATTGCTTCTAATTTATCATATTGTAATGTTCTTTCAAGAGTTAAGGGTCAAAAACACACTCAATTATCACATTTTTTTGAGTTTTCGTATCAGGTGTGAGAGTTTCCTCCCTAAACTATCATCAACTAGTTGACAAATCACATTCAACTATCATTTGTTCATTTTTCCTATCTCAACTTTCAGGTTGGAAAAGTGAACAAATAATAGTTGAAGTGTGTTTTACTAACTCGTTGATGATAGTTTAAGTAGGAAACTCTCGCACCTGATAGTTCAGATAGAAAATTAAAAATAGATGATACTTGAGGTGTGTTTTTGATCCTTATTTCTTTCGTTCAAATTAAGTGCCAAATATGCTACCAATCATTTAAGTTAGGTTAAATCATTAATTCATCATAAAATATCATATTTTTACATCTACTTCCAATAAAGATCCTTAAATGATCAATTCATGAAAAATGATAGAGTTCTTAGTCCTTGAGTTGTTTTATTTTGATTTTCTACTAGCATTACTCATGTCACGACCTGTGATAGAGTCACGTGATCAGCATCCGACTAATTATGAAATTATCCCGTCGAGCGAACCACTAAATTAATCAACTGATTAACTTCTTAACATGTGTTAAATACTGAAAAGCGGATAACTTAGTCAATTCATATCATGAGCTGAAATATCTAAAAACAGTCCACAATAGAGATAACACAAAATCTAACAAAGAAGCCAAACTACGATTATAACTAATCCAAATATGAAACTAGCCATGAGCCAATAGAGATTTCAAGAATGTAATAACAATATAATCAAATAAAAATGTTCTTTTTTTTGCCTTTTATTATTTTTCTAAAATTGTGATAGAGATTAATATTTTAATTAAAATTTTTAAAAATACATATTTGATCATATTTTGATTTTTCTTTAATGATCGTGCGATTCACTAGCAAATTGAGTGTTTTGTCTTAACACCGTACGTTTTTCTTTTATATTAAGGATATAATTGGAAATAATAGTCAATTATCATCTTGAATTTTAAAGTGATAGTTATTTTAGAATAATTATTATAAGTTAAGTCCATAATTAAAATGAAACTGAGAGAGTATAATGTTGTGTCTGCATTTGCTGTGAAAAGTGGTCCATCAATCAATGAAGTTAGGTAAAAGAATTCAATTCATCAAAAACGTCCTGCTTTTAATTAAATTTGTCATATTGCTACGGTTATTTCTCGTTTACTACCAATAATGCTCCTTCAATCAACTGAGTCAGGACAAAATTTAGTTGGGAACAGGTTATTTCAGATTTGTTACTTCATATTTAATGTGAGATATAAATAACACTATATTTTGAGATTACTTAGATTTTATCTTAACCAACTATAAAATAAATTCATTCCAAATTTAATTTTGAGATTAATTATCCCTCGTACAAAACTAGCATTTAGTCTCTAACTTTAGTATAATTATAATATATTTGTCCTTATTTTATTCAAAAAAGCCCATTTTACCTTCAAATCAAGACCGGCTCATGGTGAAGATACTAAAGCAATTGCTTTAACACATCTCCCCCTTCCCCATCCCTGCTAATTCAAGGCCCTAATTTTTTATTAATTAATATTCTATATATATAAATTATTATTATTATTAAAATGATACTAGATTTATGCTCTTTTTAAAATGTGAGAGAGGTTATTTAGATAAATACTTGAATTTCATAATAGACATGTAATACGAGGTATATAATAATTTGATGACGTTGTTGAACAAAAAATAAAAACAAAGTCTTGTAGTATCTTTTAGTTAATTATTCTTACAAGGTGTGGATCAATTTATTTCATTTTGATTTAAACTTGACTTGAACCATATGTATGAAACTAATTTAACATATTACTAAATTCTTATCCTAAACGATGAGAGTCACCATATGAGTGAAGTATCTTTTCCCATGATGACAGGCACCATAAGATTCCGAAAATGAAGTTCCACATTTCAGAATTTCAGGCACCAACTCTGATGAAAATGACTGATGCTAAAATAGCAAGTTATAACTCACAAAACAACAAAATCATGAACTATTGTGAACGAAACAATTCCGGTAGCAAATTCAAGTAAGTTTGAGGATTCCTCGAAGTTGATATTCCTTGAAGATTCCCCAAATTTGACTTTTCGAGGTAGGTTTTTTTGGGGGGTGGAAATGGGGTAGGGTGGCGGGTTGAGCTTAATCCGCAAAAACTTAGCAGACGTTTGTACATACGATTTCATTTAATGATTTCTGTGTTTGGACATGTGATTCCAAAAGGCATGATTTGGGATTTTAAATCAATCCCAAATTATAATTTTAATTTTTTAAAAGTAAAAATTGACCCATAAATTTATATTTTGTAAAAATAGATCCATAAGTTGGTAGATATATTTACTTTACCAATCATTTATATCAAATATTAAAAGATCTACAAGTTGATACTCCATCCGGATTAAAAATAGTGTCCACTTAGCTTTTATTTTTTGAGTAAAAAAGAATGTCCACTTACCAAATCAAGAAAGAATTAACCTTACTTTTTCAGATTTATCCTTATGTTAGGTGACCAAATCCCAATACCTATTTCATTATGAGCATTTACCGTTCTTTATGATAATACTATTTGATTATCAGGAATATAATAAATTTACATATTGCAGGAAAAAAATGTAATTTGAAACAACCAATTATATATATATGAAAGATCACATTTTGCTAAATTTACCGATCATAAGTAAGATGATGTAGAGATGCTTGTCTATTAATTTCAGAAAATGCATAAAATCACATCTAAACTTTCATCTAAAACTTACTTTATCAATTAAACTTTACTTGTAATTATTTATCATATATTCTTATCGATAGTTCATTAAATATCCCCTAAGTAGAGAGTGTACTCACATTCCCGTAAACAAATGAGAAGGAAAAAAAATTAAAAAATGGTAAAATAATACATATGTCATTTTTTTAATGGCCAATATATAATTAATACTTTTAATATTTTTTTGATATATTAATATATATTTTTTAAGTATGAATTTTTTATTTTGAGACAAATAAAATTTATGAGTTCCACTTTTCCTTTTAGATTTTTTATTTCTATTCTCTTTATTTTAAGGCTGGCCAGTGGGCCGGGACGACCCGACCCCCGCCCGACCCCGCCCGGTCCCGACCCGACCCCGCTCTAAAAAAAAAAAAAATAAAATTTAACGGGGCGGGACTCGAACTCGGGACGGGACGATGTCTCGTCCCGCCGCACCCGAGCCCGCCCCAGCCCGCCGGACCCGAGCCCGCCCCGAGCCCGTCCCGACCCCGACCCCGACCCTTAAACCCCCTTTGCAAAAATAACCGTTGCACCAACGGCCATTTTAGATTATGGCAGTTGGCCAACGGCCATTTTAGGCCCCCCCCCTCCCCCAACCCCCCTACCCCTTAATATTTATTTTTAACCCATAAGTTATTATATTTACACTTTAACCCAATTTTTCAACTATAAATAACTCATTTTCTCTTCATCTTTCTCACAAATCTTCCTACAATCTCTCTAATTTCTCAATATATCTCTCTACATTGTTTGCTAAATATTCAATTTTATTAATTCATTTGGGAATTGGGAGTGAAGTTGGCAACTAGCTTGAGGATCTTCCATCGAGCAAAGTTTCAATTTTCAACCTCTCGATTACACGTCGACGTTACGTCGGCGTTTGGTACATTCGTTCCTTCATTAAATTATTATTGTCTCTGTTTATTTTATTTAGCGCACTTAATTTTATTGTCTTTAATTATTTATTATCATAATTAAAATGGAAGGATTAAAAGGTATGTTTAAGGGTAAGGGTAAGGGTGCTTCTTCTAGTAGAGGCAACCAGTAAGGGCAAGGTACTTCTTCTAGTCATCTTATTCCTACACAGGATGATTTTGTTGATACTCAACATTTTCCTACAATACCATTAGATTTAGACGAGGAGTTATTTTACGGAACTCAAGAAGACTTTAATTTAGACGATGATCTAGACGATACACCCACTAATATTGATGACAACACGCCCACTAGTGCACCTTCAACCGAAATACCTCCTATTCCCCCTAGTATGAGACGAGGTCCAAAGCAAAACGACCATTAAAATCGGATGCATGGACATTTTTTGATAGGGACGTAGAGAATCAAGTAGCCATATGTAAAATTTGTAAAAATGTTTTAAAATTTAAAACCGGAAAAGGTCACGGTGGGACGGGGGTTTAATTAGACACGTAGTAAGTGCTCATCCGACTAGGTATGCCCAATACTGTGCTTCAAAACGGGTGCGCAAACGGCGCTCCATCGGGACAAGGTTCACATATTGATACTGTCCCGGACCAAGTACAGGTCAAATTAACCCTATGACGGGGGAATTGTAGGCTCTAAATACAACAAACATAGAGATAGGGAAGCAATATCAAAATTAGTTCTTTGTGGAGGGTTTGCCTTTTTCATTTCCTTCATCTCCCGGTTTTATTCATTACATTAGAGATATATATAATCCTCGCTTTTAACGGTTTTCCTAGGTCAATTTGTTAAGAGAGATGTATTTAAATTTGCGCATGAATATCAACAATATTTACGTTTTTCATTATATCATTTTAATGGCAAAGTATCTATCACGTCGATATAGGTCGTAGTACTAACGGCCATGATTATTTAATCGTAACTTGTCATTGGATAGATTATAAATGGTCTATGCAAAAACGTATTTTAGCGTATAGATATATAGATGATAGGCACACTTTGGTACTTTTATTGCAGAAAATATTTATCAAGTGTGCGATTATTACGGAATTACCGATAAAATTATGACTATTACATTAGATAACGCTTCTAATAACAATTACGCAATTACAATGTTAAAAAATAGTTTAGCTCCATCTTTTCCAGACCATTTTCATATAAAATGCGCGTGCCATATATATAACTTAATTGTAAAGGATGGTCTATCACTTTTTGAAGACATTCTTAGTAAAATACAATTTGCTATAAACTTTATTTTTAAAAGTAATAAAGTACAACGTAGAAAAGAATATAAAAAAATTTGTCATGATTGTGGACTACCTTTTAGAAGAATTTCACAAGAAGTATCCACTAGGTGGAATTCTTTATACGAGCAACTCCTTGTTGCTTATGACTATAAATTACCTATAACTTTATTTTTTAACTCTCATAATAAAAAGCCAGCTGATATGATTTTAGATAGTGATTGGGAAAAAATTTCCGAACTTATTGTATTTTTAGAGAAATTTTTTCAAGCAACAAAAGAATTTTCCGGTATATATTATCCTACTATTTCAACTATGTTATTTTATATAACTCTAATATTTTTATTACTTAGTGAATATATGGAAAAACCAAACTTATAAGGCAAACCTATTAAAAAAATGTTTGTCAAAATAAAAAAATATTTTATTCCTATTCCTTCTATTTATATTATTGGTTCCAGTATTAAATCCTACTATTAAAATAGACGGTACTAAATCACTAATTGAAACTATTTACGATTGTATAGAAGTACTACCACCTCCAAGTCCCAAAAATCTAAATCACCCACCACCTATTGAACAAACTAAAGAAGAAGTGTTGAATAGCGTAGAACACCACCGCAAAAATATATATAGATTTTATCAACAAGAAAATGCTAGTAACGTATCGGCTACCATACCATCTTCTTCATCTTCAACACAACCTCACAAAAGACATGTCTTTCGTTTCGCGGCTAGTATTGAAAGCCTCGAAATAGAATGTGCGGCCGTACCTCTACTAACCAAATTAGCGAGTTGGATATTTTTGTTTTGCGGGGGTTCTCGTACCGTATCAAGAAGTTATCAATGAAGATGGACAAGAAGACTTGTTGAAATATCGGGGGGGAATGAGAAGACCTTTCCGACACTTTCATTGATGGCTCGAGATGTTTTGAACATTCAAGCGTCATCAACTCGCGTCGGAAAGCGCTTTTTCTCGCAGTGCAGATATCAAATAGGAGACCACAGACACTCATTGGCCGGAGACAACTTGGAAATTGCGGTATTATTCGAGATTGGATACGAGCGGAGCGAGAGAAAGGTGCGGTCAACCGGAGATCAACGAAGAAGATGATGAAAACTACAACGAAATCTTAACCGAAGGTAGTGGAAGCGACGTGGATCAATTTGACCAACAAATACCTATTCCAACCGAAGAACCACATGAAATCATCAAGCAATTAGAACAGATTTTTTTGAAAATGTAATTTTTTTAATTGCAATTTTATTATGTAATTTGCAACTTTTGGACAACACCATAAAGTTGCAATTTAGATTTTAGACAATTGTATTTGTATTACAAAAAAATCATATGTCTATTAAATAATATAAGTTTAACATTCCAGATAATGTACAACTAAATTGTAAAGCATTTTCAAGTCCTGGCATTATCTGTTGATCTCCCCTAATCAGAGACGGATGCAGCCTTTGTTTAATGGGTTCAAATGAACCTGTATTTCTCTAACAACTAAAACTAGAATCTAACTCACAATTCACTAGAGAAAAAGAGCTTCTTTACATGGATGCCAAAAGGTCGCGCATTTCTGAGATAGATGGGACGTTCTCGCTGGGGTAAATCTTGGTTACAAGCTGAGCAAAGAAAAAAATGACTTGGGTAATTAGTAGTTGAGGGATCCATTACATAAATGAGAAACCTTTATACCAAACCCATTTGTCATTTTTTTTAACTAAAAACAATTATTCAAATGTACAACAAAACTAATGAAAACGAAAATGTAATTAAAAGAAAATAAAGAAGAAGGTGTGTTTAGTTGGGGGGGTGAGGGTGGTGTGAAGAAGAAGGAATGGAGAAGGTGGGTTTGGTTGGGGGTGTGGGTGTGGGGGGAGGGGTGTGAAGAATTTCAATGTTATATACTCTCTCCATTTTAATTTGTTTTAGAAAAATTATAATTATTTAAAATATTTTCTAAATATTTTGATGAATTGTTAACTATTATGACTTATAATAGGAGTACTTTTTATGTAATTTCAAAACATGTAAATTTTATTTTAAAATAATGAAAATTTTGAATTCACATTAATTTGATCCTCTGAATGAATAAAAACAAATTGAAACCGACGGAGTACATACATTGACACTGCTTTAATACCCACCTATCATTCTATGATTATTTGCATTTAAGAAACGGACCAAAACAAAACAGAAATAGAGTGGTCAAGAAATTAAACGAAAGTGTTTCATTTGCATAGAATTAATTTAGCTTGTACGATTATATTTTGTTTCCAGAGATCTTTATGAAGTTTATTTTCCTATTTGATTCTATCATACAGTCTGTTATTCATATTGCTTCTAAATTTTGTTTTATTTTTCTTTTATGCTTATTTAACTATGACAAATCGAATCCATCAAACATACCTCTCGAATCAATACAATATGTGAATTACTTCCTTTCTATCTGTGGAACTTTTACCGCAGGAATATTTCCATCATTAAGGGTGTTTAGCTATGGAGGTCCAATTTTCCTATGCGTGATCGTTCAATTTTTTTTTAAAAAATTTCTAGGAAAATCGGTTACTTTAGAATGAAGAAAATGATTTTCTTTACCCTAATAGGGAAAACACATAAGTGGCATTTCACTCCATTCTATCGTCCAACACGCCCCATCCCACCCTACCCCTCGTGGCCCCCACTATACCGCCGCACACCCTCACCTCAATGTTATTTATGGCGGATCCACATAGAGCTTTTCGGGTGCTCGAGCACCCATTAATCACGACGGAAACTTTATATACGTATATAGAAAATATTGGAAAATGATATATTCTATTTGTGAGCACCCAATGACCAAAAAGTCTGAGGGTGCTTTGGTTCTGAAGTAGAATTGTGAACCCTCTAGCGAGGGTTCGAAATCATGTTGCAACGTTTTGTTAATGGGAAAACGCAAATGAGTTATCTTTTAATGGAAAAAATGCAAACTGAAATTTCTTCGTTTATGTTTTAAAACGTTAACTCTTCTTTTTATACATTTTCACACTTTTTGCTTAGCTTTTCTTTAATGATTTGTCACTTTTCCTATTTTATATTTCATTCACTAACTAAATTATAAAAACATTAGTAAGTTTCTACAAAGAAACCCTTCTTGGCTTCTCCAGCTTCTTGGTCGCAGAAAGAAAATTGGAAAAAAGAAGAAGAAGAAAGGGAACGAGGCTACACAGCAACTGGCAAGTTTTATTGTCCTCCTCAAAAATCTCAAAGTCAAAATACAACTAACAACGTAATAAGATTTAATATTTTTATAAGTAAGAAATTCACTTAATAGTTTTCTGAAAATAGTTTCAAGAAGATATTTATCTTCGTACACAGCACACACTAAAGCTAGAGATTTTGGGTATAAATACAACATGCTAGAAGCTTTTTTTGGTAATGATAATATTAATAGTAGGTTTCTTATTAACTTTTTCATTGTCGTGTTTATGTGATTGATAACAACTTTATGTTAAAGGAAGTGAGCATCTACGATCATAAAATCCTGGATCCGCCGTCGTCAATGTAGCCCAGGGACGGCTCAATAAACATCGTGATCTACAGTAAAAATATATCAAAAGACTTTTAAATTTCTTTCATAAAATTCATATAATAATGAGACACAAAATAGCCTACATGACTTTAATTTAGCGGTGAGAGTGCAACACATGACATATTGAAAGATAAAATAATTTTCCTTAGAGATTCCTTTCATTATTCACAATATATATATAGTTGTACAGAGGTTGATTTCTAATACAATACGAATCATAACTTACCTTAAATGGTTGATTCCTAATACAATAAGAATCCTAAGTTACCTTAAATATACATTTATCATAATTACAAAATATACGGTGAATATTCGGAGAATATTCGCTAATACTCCCCCTCAGACGGAGCGGGAGGAGGCCGAACGCTAATGCTGGATCGGAAGTCGGTGAAGAGCTGTCTCGGTAGTCACTTTGTGAAAATATTTGCATACTGATAGGAGGAAGGCACGTGCAATATTTTGACCTGACCAAGGGCGATCTTCTCTCATACAAAGTGGATATCCATCTCAATATGTTTAGTCCGCTGATGTTGGATCGGATTGTGAGACATGTAGATGGCAGATATGTTGTCACAATAGACTATAGACGCTTTTCGCAGCGGACAGTGGAGCTCCAAAAGAAGATTTCGGAGCCAACAGATCTCAGCAACGACATTAGCAACTCCGCGATACTCTACTTCAGCACTCGAACGGGATAACGTGGCCTGCCGCTTGGCGAACCATGAGATAAGATTATCCACAAGAAATACACAGTAGCCTGAGGTGGAGCGACGTGTGTCTGGGCATCTTGCCCAATCTGCATCCGTGTAGGAGAGCAATTTGGTTGGGGCAGAGGAGTAGAGATGTAATCCAAAGTCTAATGTGCCCTTAACGTATCTGATAATACGTTTGAGGGCCGCAAAATGGGACTTTCGGGGGTTGTACATAAATAGACACACGTGTTGAACGACATATGCAATATCATGCCTAGTGAAGGTAAGATACTGAAGGGCACCTGCAAGGCTCCGATATAGAGTGGGATCAGACACTACTGCACCGTCATTGGCACTGAGCTTGGATTTCGAGTCAACCGGAGTTGGCATAATTTTATTATTTGCCATCTTAGACCTATAGACTATTTCTTCTACATATTTACGCTGACAAAATAACATAGTGGCTACAGATCTGGTCCCTGATATACCCAAAAAATAACTTAGCTTGCCCAAGTCAGTCATACCAAATTCAGTTTTGAGTAGAGTAATGATTTCATTCTTCAAACCGTCAGAGGAGGCAGTAAGAACAAAGTCATCGACATATAATAGCAAATAAGCAGTGCTGCTACCTTGATGAAAATGAAGAGAGAGTTATCACACCTGCTACATATAAAACCGATCTACAGAAGATACCTGGCAAAGCGATCATACCAAGCGTGGGGTGCCTGTTTCAAGCCATACAATGACTTCCTAAGACGACATACAAACTGTGGAACTTCCGGATGAACAAAGCCAGGGGGCTGATGCATGTACACCGTTTCTTTCAAATCCCCATGAAGAAATGCATTCTTGACATCAACTGATGAATCGGCCAATGCATGCCCATAGTAATACTGAGAACAGTCCGAATAGTGGCCGGTTTAACAATCGGACTGAATGTCTCACCACAATCAATACCCTCCTGCTGATTAGTGTCATTTGCAACTAGTCTTGCCTTATACCGCTCCAAGTCACCACTGTCTCTGAACTTGTGACGAAATAGCCACACACACCAGATAACATTCACACCATCTGGTCTAGGTACCAAATCCCAAGTGTTCTTCTTGGTTAAAGCGTTGAACTCCTCGCACATGGCCGCATTCCAATTAGGGTCCAATTTTGCTATTTTTGGATTTTTTGGAATGGGTGATAAGGTTTGTGTGGAGAGGTTGAAGTGAACCTTGTGTTTGAAGATCCCGTGTTATGCACGAGTCTCCATGCGAGATGGGTAGGCAGCAGTGGGAGGTCTGGACTGGGAGGTTGCAGGGCTGCTATTTCTGGACTGGGAGGCAGCAGTGTTGCTGGACTTGGAGGCTGTAGGTTTACGGGTTCTGGACTGGGAGCAGCAGTGTTGGGGGGGGGGCAGGAGACTCAACTGGAGGCAGCAGATGTATTGGTGGGGTGTTCGACCAAGAGCAGTGACTGGTTGGGTTGGTGCCGGACAGTGGCAGGGGCGAGGTTGTATCCTCTGTCAGAATAGTGGGCTGCTGGTGGTATAGAGATTGGATAGCCGGAGACATATTCGGTTCATCGAGAAAGATGTAATTGGAGGTCTGAAATTTTTAGAGATTTGAAAAATGAAAGGTCGTCTCGTCGAAGGTGATGTGACGGGAGACGATGATTTTGTGAGTAGAAATGTCATAGCACAGGTAACCCCGATGAGTAGGAGAGAGACCAACGAAGACACAGGGCACGGTGCGAGGGGCAAGTTTGTGAGGTGCAGTGGAGGCTATATTGGGGTAACATAAGCAGCCGAAAATACGGAGATGGTTATAGGATGGGAACCTACGGTATAAGATTTTGGTAGGGGTCTTTTTTTGGAGAGTGCTAGTCGATAAAATATTAAGAAGGGATTCTACCATTTTAACAGCATAGACCCAAAAAGGAAGTGGAAGACATGCATGAAACAGAAGGGTGCGAACCATGTTATTGATGGTACGTATAATTCGTTTAGCCTTTCCGTTTTGGGAGGAAGTATAGGGACAGGAAAAATGGAAAACCATGCCTTGTTTTGAGCAGAAATTGTGAAAAGCCGAGTTATTAAATTCACGTCAATTATCACATTGGAATGATTTGACTGATTTTTCAAACTGTGTTTTAATGAATTTTTGAAACTCAAGGAATTTGGCAAAAACTTCAGATTTGAATTTCAGTGGGTAAATCCAGACAAAGTATGAAAAATCATCTTAAAAAACTAGATAAAATTTGTGACCCAAAGAGCTAATAATCGGAGATGTCCACAAATCAGCATGAATAATATCAAAAGGAGAAAAAGTAACATTGTTGGATGACATAAATGGAAGACGAGTATGTTTGTCGAGCGGGCAAGACAAACAGTGTTGGGCAAGTTTCTCATTATTACATTGAATACGTTAGTAGTCCTAAGAAAAGTAAAAACTGGGTCTCCGGGGTGTCCGAGTCTGTTGTGCCAAGTTGAGGGAGAGATAGCCGCAAGGGATAGATGTTTTTGCGGTCTGACAGCGGAAGATTGAGTGAAGGGGTAGAGGTCTCCCACACTATTGTAGCGCGTAAGAATTTTTCCCGTATTGAGTTCATTCACAGAAAAACCAAAAGGGTCAAATTCGACACACACAAAATTATTGCGAGTGAATTTTCTAACAGAGATTAAGTTTTTAATGATGTTAGGGGTGTATAGGACGTGGTTTAGGGAGAAAGGTGGGTGGGGATGTTTGGTGTGTGTGTTATCGTAACCTTCAATTGGAATACGATGACCATTGCCGACAGTAATAAATTAAGGACACTTTAATCGAAGTAGTTGAGATAAGTTACCGACGACCGGGTGAGGTGAGATGTGGCTCCGGTGTCCATGTACCAATTTTCGTCGGGTTGTTGAAGGTTGACGGTGCTGAAGGCCTGGCCCAAATCAGTGGGGGCCAGGCTGCTGCCTTGCGGGTGCTGCTGGACTGAGGCTAGGTGGGCCTGCTGCTACTGCGGGTGGGCCTGCCTGTTGGCTGGGGCAGAGCCCAATAGGCCATTGGACCAAACAGACTGCTGGAACTGGGCGTTGCAGTTGGGTAAGGGCAGGTAGGCGAGGCCCAGTTCCCAGTATTGGGCCAGGCTGACGGTCGAGCCCACTGGAAATAGTTAAGAGATGGGACTGGCTGCTGGTTGCATTGGCCCTTGCCGTGGCCCTTGCCTTTGTTATTATTGCCACGGCCTCTGCCGCCTCGCCCTCCGTCGCGGGACTGCTGGTGGTGGTGGTCTTGCGGTGGTGGCGAGGTGGTGTTGGTCGCCGGTGGTGCCATCCCATCAACGGCTAACGCCTTTTGATTATTCTCCTCTTGTTTAGCACGTCGGGTTTCTTCCAACAATAGTTGTGAACGTGTCTTGGTGAAGCTTGGTAGTGGTTCGTCCTGTTGAATCATTGTTGCAAGTGTATCGTATTCACCTTTCGGTAAACCAGCAACTAATTGAAATACCATCTTGGTTTCAGAAACAGGTGTCCCGACGTTGGAAAGTTGGTCGGCTATGAGTTTCAGTTGTTTGCAATATTCAAACATGTTGTTAAAATTCTCGAGGCGTGTATTGTTGAATTGTTCTTCCAAATACACGACCCAAGTATTTTTGTTGTCCTGAAAGATTTCTTCCAACCGTACCCAAAGGTCACGTGCCGTGGCACCTGTTTTCATGATAGTACACAACAAGTCTTTTGAGATGGTGTCGTATATCCACTATTTGACGATGGCGTCAAGGCGACGCCATGTTGATTCGACAATATCGGTAGGACGAGGAACAGAGTCGTCAATGTGGTCGAGCACGTTGTACGCACATGCATGAATATAGAACAGTTCTGTCCACATGGAATATTGATAGTCTTCTTGGTCAAGAATTATAGGGAGAGAGGTTGTCAAAAGTGCCAGTGGAGGAACCGAAATTTGTAGGGGATGACATGGTGGTTGTCGCTTGCCGTCGACCGAAAGGAAAGAAATCGAGGGGGGGTCGGCGGCTGTTTGAGAGAGAGAGGGATTAGGTTTAGGCACTTGATACCATGAAAGATAGAATAATTTCTCTTAGAGATTCCTTTCATTATTCACAATATATATATAGTTGTACAGATGTTGATTTCTAATATATTACGAATCCTAACTTACCTTAAATAGTTGATTCCTAATACAATAAGAATTCTAAGTTACCTTAAATATACATTACTATCATAATTATAAAATATACGGTGAATATTCACTAATACATATGATCAAATCACGGTATTGAACTCATCCCTGTACAAAGATATGATATTCTAAGTGGAAAGGGGTAGAAGATTGAGCCCATTGTTCACTGAGTTTTGAATTTATAACTCTTGTCTGGTATATTTCTTAGTTACTAAAAAAGATGAGGCACAAAAAACATGCTTAAACTGTTAAACGAGTCCCGGAAGCGAAGAGCCCAATCGGGCCTCTCGGCGAAAGTGTTGGGCGTGACCCGACCAAATCACGTCTGGTAGCCAAAAACAGTTGCCAAATCTTTAGTATTAAGGAAAGTATATTGTGTGTATATTGTAGTATATTTGTTACCTAGATTAGGTTATACACTTACCATAATTAGGATATACACTTACCATATTGTATAGTTAGAATTATGGTAGGAGAAGGTTTGTAACTTGTATATATATCTATTAAATCAATGAAAATAATCAAGGGGATTATTTCTTTCATGGTATCAAGAGACTAGGTCTAAACAAAAGTTTTCTTCTCTCAAACTTTTTGTATCCTTGGCCGAGAACCCCCCCCTCCCTCGGGTTTTTCTCTCCAAATATCTCGTCTTCCGCTCTCAAAAACCTCTCTTAAATTTATCCTCCTTCTTTGTTCTTTCAAATATGTCTAAGAACAATTTTCACCCTGCCCTCACAGTTTCCAATATCAAGCTCAGTGTCCCTATTGTTCTTGAGATGGAAAACGTTCAATATGCAACGTGGGCGGAGTTGTTTAAAATTCACGCTATCTCGTATCAAGTTCTTCATCACATAATTCCTCCCGCTAGACCCCTTCCTGCGGAGGATCCTGAGGTGTGGATTACACTTGATGCTACCGTTCTTCGGTGGATATACGCCACTATTTCAGTGGACCTTCTACAGACGATTATGGAGCCCGATACCACGGCTATGGCTGCATGGAATAGATTGCGTGACATATTCCAAGACAACCAGCATTCCCGTATCGTCACACTCGAGCAGGAATTCTCTCTCGTTCGAATGGACGTATTTCCGAACGTTTCTGCATATTGCAAGAAACTAAAGGAATTGGCGGATCAACTCCGTAACGTTGGCGCACCAGTAACAAATAATCGTCTAGTTCTACAGTTGGTTGCCGGTCTTTCGGAGGCCTATAATGGTGTTGGCACTCTCCTTCGCCAAAGCAACCCTCTTCCCGACTTCCATCAAGCCCGCTCCATGCTTACGTTGGAAGAAGCCGGTTTGGCTAAAAAGGCGGCTACCGGAGCAAGTCCGGTTGTCATGATGGCATCCTCTCCTAATCCTTCGGGTTTTGTTAATAATTCGGGCCAAAACCATAATCATGGTGGCGGCAAGAATAATCGCAAGAATAATAACAAAAACCGCGGGGGCAAACGCGGTGGTAATGGTGGAGGTTCCGTAGTCAAGCAAAACGTCGGTGGGTCCCATCCAGTGAACGGTGGCCCACCGCCCCCCATGGGCCCGGGCGGTGGGGCCCATGGCGATGGAGCGATGGCGGTGGACCGTGGGCCGGCCAGCCCATACCGAGCGGCGGGGAAATTCCGGCGGCAGGCGGTGGGTCGGCCACGGTCCCGAGCCCAATGCCCGGCGGTGGCGGCCCGGCTGGCCGGTGGCCCGGCAGCGGCGGTGGTAGCGATTACGGACCGAGGCCCGGCTCGGCAAGGAGTTCTTGGACCCCGACCTCCGCAAGCCCATCATGCAGCGAGCCCTACTCGGACCGATATCGAGGCCGCGATGCACACGTTGGGATTGACTCAACCGGACCAAAATTGGTACATGGACACCGGGGCCACTACTCACATGACTTCCGACTCAGGTACTCTCTCATCTTATTCCAATTTGAGCACCCCTCGGGGTATAATTATTGGTAATGGCAGTTCTATTCCAATTCTAGGGTACGGTCGAAAACGTTGTCTCCCCCAATCCACCACTCCTCTTGAAAAATACTTTACATGCTCCTAAATTGATTAAAAATTTAGTGTCCGTCCGAAAGTTCACAAATGACAATTCGTTTCTGTTGAATTTGATCCTTTCGGTTTTCTCGTGAAGGATTTCAAGACGGGGAGTCGTCTCATGAGGTGTGATAGTAGGGGGATCTATATCCTATCATGCCCGGTTTTCGTCCATCGAGTCCAGCCTTGCCATCGGCTTTTGCGCCCATCTCTCCTTCCATGTGGCATGCTCGTCGGGTCATCCGGGATCTTCTATTTTATCGTTTTAGATAAAAATAGCTTTATTTCTTGTAAGGGTACGAGTCGTACTCCAATTTGTCGATCATGTTCCTTAGGAAAAATTGTTAAGTTGCCATTTGTAGACTCCAATTCTCATACTTCTATGCCATTTGACATTATTCATTGCGACTTATGGACATCTCCCTGTTCTTAGTTCAATGGGTCATCGATATTATGTTCTCTTTTTAGATGATTATTCTAGATTTTTGTGGACGTTTCCAATTGCGAATAAATCACAAGTGTTTTCCGTCTTCATAAAATTTAGAGCGTTCATTCGTACTCAATTCGAAAGAGAAATAAAAAATATTCAATGTGATAATGGGAAAGAGTATGACAATAGGGAGTTTCGAGAATTTTGTGCTACTCATGGGATAAATTTTCGGTTTTCATGTCCTCATACATCTTCACAAAATGGGAAAGCCGAACGCAAAATTCGTTCCATAAATAACATTGTCCGAACTCTCCTAATCCATGCCTCCATACCTCCGTATTTTTGGCATCATGCTCTACAAATGGCCACTTACCTTCTTAACATAATTCCGTCTAAAGGTCTGACATATTCTTCCCCTCTCAAAATCTTATATAATAAGAACCCTTCGTATTCTCACCTTCGGATTTTTGGGTGCTTGTGTTATCCACTATTCCCATCCACAACAATTAACAAACTCCAGGCTCGGTCTACCCCGTGTGTGTTTTTGGGTTATCCGTCAAATCATCGTGGTTATAAGTGTTTTGATTTATCCTCCAAGAAAATCATAATCAATCGCCATGTCATTTTTGATGAAACTCAATTCCCGTTTACGAAAGTTCATACTCCCGAACCTAAGTTGTATAATTTTTTGGATGACCAAATATCCCCGTATATTATTCGGAATTTTTCGGACAACTCCCGTACCCAAAATTCCCCAGCGGGCCCACTGCCCGCTGGCCCCACAAGCATCCGTCGCCCCTCGTTGCTCCGACCACGGAACAGTTCCGGCAAAGAATCGGGCTCGCCTGCCCGGTCTGGAAGCTGCTCCGAATCTGAGTCCACCCTTTACCGATTTGGGCCAGCAGGCCCACTGCCTGTGGCCAGTCCGTCCCGAGCCCAGAAAATTCCCAAAATTCCATCCCTTCTTCCTCGAGTCATAGACCGGTCACTCGTAGTCAGCGGGGTATTTTTACACCTAAAAGACATTTTAATTTACATTCTGATGTCTCTAAATCCCCCTTGCCCCGCAATCCTGTGTCCGCATTAAATGACCCTAATTGGAAAATTGCTATGACTGATGAATATAATGCTCTTATTGAGAATAAGACGTGGGAGTTGGTGCCCCGTCCATATGGTATTAATGTTATCAGGTCTATGTGGATTTTTGCTCATAAGGAGAATTCAGATGGGTCCTTTGCTCGGCATAAGGCGCGACTTG
The DNA here is from genome assembly GCA_034509755.1 of Anisodus tanguticus. NCBI lineage: Eukaryota > Viridiplantae > Streptophyta > Magnoliopsida > Solanales > Solanaceae > Anisodus > Anisodus tanguticus. Next base: position 15,724,027 of record CM067551.1, on the reverse strand, counting down.
TGGTGATGGTAAGACTCGAGGTTGGTATTGATTGTGGTGAGACGTTTAGTCCGGTGGTCAAACCGGCTACCATTCGCACTGTACTTAGCTTGGCTCTTTCAAAGACTTGGCCGATTCATCAGTTAGATGTCAAGAATGCTTTTCTACATGGAGATCTCAAGGAAACATCTATATGCATCACCGTTGGGTTTCGGGGATCCCAACCGCCCCCATCATGTCTGTTTGTTGAAGAAGTCATTATATGGGCTTAAGCAGTCTCCACGTGCCGGTATACACGATTTGCGATTTTGTTTCGACTATTGGGTTCACACACAGCAGTCGATAATTCTTTGTTCATCTACCGCCGTGGTTCGTCATTGGCCTATATTTCGTTATATGTGGATGATATCATCTTGACCGCCTCCTCCGATGCTTTGCGTCGATCTATCATGGCCATGCTCGGTTCGAATTTGCTATGAAGGACTTAGGGCCGTTGAGTTACTTTTTGGGAATTGTTGTCAAACGTCATTCGGGTGGGTTGTTTCGTCTCAACGGAAGAATGTGCCGAGATCATCGAGAGGGCCGGGATGTCATCCCGTAAGTCCACTTCCACGCCGATTGATGCAAACCCAAAGCTAAGTGCCGCGACGGTGTGCACCATACGAGGACCCGACCCGATATCGCGAGTCTTGGGGGCTCTCCAAGATCTTACCTTTACCGGACCGGATATTACATATGCGGTTCGGCAGTGTGTTTATTCATGCATGATCCCGGGGTTGAGCACATGAATGCAATCAAACGCATCATTCGGTATATTCAGGGGACACTTTGGACTATGGGTTACACTTGTATCCTTCGCCTACATCCACACTTGTCTCTTACACGGATGCGATTGGGGTGGTTGTCCCGACACCGACGGTCGACTTCGGCTATTGTATGTTCCTCGGCAACAACTTGGTCTCATGGTCGGCAAAGCGTCGAGCAACTCTATCACGCTCAAGTGCAGAGGCGAGGCGAATATCGAGGGGTAGCGAATGTGGTCTCGAATCATGTTGGCTACGTAATTTACTTTTGGAGCTTCATTGTCCCATTCGAAGGCAACCTTGGTATATTGCGATAACATTAGTGCCATCTACCTTTCGGGTAACCCGAGTTCAACACCGGCGCACCAAGCATATCGAAATGGACATTCACTTTGTCCGTGAAAAGGTTGCAAAGGGTCAAGTTCGCGTATGCCATGTCCCGTCTCGTTATCAAATTGCGACATTTTTACAAAGGGTCTACCGGCGGTTCTCTTTGAAGATTTTAGGGACAGTCTCGGCGTTCGAAGACCGCCCGCTATGATCGGGGGTGTGTTAAACGAGTCCGGCAAAGAAGCGAGCCCAATCGGGCCTCTCGGCAGCCAGAAAGTGCAGCGCTCAAAGACGTCGGTAGCCAAAAACAGATTGCCAAATCTTTAGTATTAAGGAAAGTATATTGTGTGTATATTGTAGTATATTTGTTACCTAGATTAGGTTATACACTTACCATAATTAGGATATACACTTACCATATTGTATAGTTAGAATTATGGTAGGAGAAGGTTTGTAACTTGTATATATATCTATTAAATCAATGAAAATAATCAAGGGGATTATTTCTTTCAAATTTACTTCTTCCAAATTCATCAGCACCTAAATCAATCGTATTCAAAGGCAACTGGAGATTAATCAATGTTAAACACTTGAACTGATTTGAAATCTGTTTGTTGTGGCGCGCTCTTAACATTCATTGATACTCGACAAAACACTCTTAAGTCTTAATGTCTTCTGTAGCTGCTTCGAAGTAAGCACTCAATTTATCACCTATCTATGCATCTTTTCCAAGTCTCTTAAAGAGTAGAGCCTCTTCGTTGGTATCTTAATGAGGTTGTCTGAACAGTTATTATACACGTACTATCAATGCTCAGAAATTACAAATTTCAAGAACTGCTATGATTCATATATATATTTTCTCGGCTGACTTTTAAAATGTGTGATCTAAAATAAATCTAAGAAATTTGTGTTGCTAGAAAATATTTCTAAGGAAAAGTGATGTGACACTTTTCATTGAGCATAAACAATATGAGAAGTGTCTCTTTTTTCTGGATTCATTGCTATTTTGTTGACCTGGCCATGCTATGCTTTTAAATTTATCAGATTGGTAACGTTTCTTTCACATTCAATACTACCACAAATTTGAGTTAGGTGAACGTTTTTAATTCATGGAGAACAGTATATATTTAGTTTCTAAGTTATTCTTCGTTTTAAATTTGGTCCTTGTATTATTCACCATAAAGCATTTTACATTTATATTTGATTTTGGTCAGGGAACAGGCGACAATAACATCTCTTTGCTACCAACAATGACATCCCTTCCCTTTATCTTTTATCTTAATTATTTGCCAATTACCTTGATTTCAATAACTTCATATTTCTCAATTGTTATCGTGGTCATGTTTTGCTTCTAAATTTGTCATTTTACTCTGTCGTTCTCATTTTAACTGTAATTTTAGTTTATATTCACGTCCATTAAAAAAATATAAAGTATAGTTTAGTAAGTTACTCTTATTTATTAAAAATAAATTGAGTGTTTTCTCTTAATACCGTATGTTTTTCTATTATATTAAGGATATAATTGGAAATAATAGTCAATTATCATCTTGAATTTTTAAAGTAATAGTTATTTTAGAATAATTTGTTGGAAATTTGCCTTTGGCGGGAGTTGGGACCGACCAACTTTAACGGCTTAAACACTAGTGTAACGTATGTTGGAGAATCCGGTTCTTCACACATGCATGATCTACTAAGTACGTAGATAACCGTAGGGCCAAGAATCGTCAAATTTCATTGAGAAATGAAAGAGATATTGGTTCACGAAGTAAGGTGTTTGAAGCATGGAAAGTGTGGTATTGTGTTCAATTCTCCCTCATCGGTAGAGGAAGAAAGAATTGTTGTGTATATAAGATTCGAAATTGGTTTGGGGTTTGGGACCCCAAGGGGTATCCCATGTGTTTAAAGGAGGGAGGACCTAGATGTGCTTCGGTTCGAGGAAAGACCACACGCGCGCCGCCGCCGCCCGCCGTTCCGGGTTCCGGGTTCACGGGTTCGCGGGTCGCGGGCGCGGGCTGTGGGCTGTGGGCTGTGGGCCTTCTGATATTATCTTTTTGGGCCGAAAACTTTGCCGTGAAGTACGGTTTGATCCCGAAGTTTCAGATGTGCGGTTTGGACCGAATTCTTTCGGATGTACAGTTTGGTCCCCGAAGTTTCAAGATGTACGGTTTGGTCCCCGAAGTTTTTCGAGAAAATTGGAATTTCGACAGTCAAAGCAGAAACGTCCAAGCTCTCAATTCAGCCATTTATTTTGGCTGAATTACTCCTCCTATAATGGCCAAAACAGTTGGTCTTTCACCATTTATGTTGGTGACTTTACTACCTCCATAATGGCCATTATTTGGCTATTATGGAGCGCGTTTTCAAGCAGTTTTTCAGCCCCTCCTTCACCTATATAAACACCCCCTTACACCATTGTTGAGCACACTTGATATGCACGAAAATACACAACCAGAAAAAATCTTCTTCCTACAACTTCCAAGCATCATTTCGTTACTCAATATTCTTCACGGTAGCTCTTGAGTTTCCTTTGCTCAAGGGTTCCATTCTTTGTTTTATCTTGGGAGACAAATTGTCCGGGACGTATAAAGGATACATACGGGGCAATATTGTCTTAAGGACAGAGTGCTACACTCGACTCAGTATAAACCAGTTTCCATTTTTCAGTCTTCAACAAAATCGTAATTTCAGTTTTGTAGTTATATTGTAATTTTCAGATTTCTAGTTGAATTATTGAAATCTTTATTTATCCTTTCGAATACTTGTAATAGTTAAATACTTCCGTCTTCGCTTTATAAAGTACCATAGAGCAAAATCTCCCAACAACTTAAGACAATATTTGTATTGTATTACTATTAGTATTCGAAAGATGTCGGTCAAAAATTGTGTGACCAAATCGGATATGGAAATGGTTTTCTCGGTAGAAGAGAGTGATGATGATGAACGTGTTCATGGTGTCACCGCTACCAAGATCGGTGGGAACAAGCGCTCTCGAGAGCCCGAGGATGTCAACTGGGACAAGAGGAGAAGGCGAAGATGCTATTCTATCTTGTAGCAGAAGGCCTATATCCGTCCCGGACAAAGGATCCGAATAATGGTGAGAAGGAAATGGACACTCGGTCGATGAAGTGACCGAAGTGAGCCGAATCCGAAATTGGGATAAGTATTTTTCTCACTTGTCAAGAATAAGGATTAAATGATAAGTAGTTTTTCTTACTTGTCAAGAATAAAGATTAAATTATGTCCGATTAAAAATGGATTAAAGTAAGGAGGAATATGAAAATAATTTATATTCCTTATGCTTTAACAAATCAGAAGTTTAATCTCATCTTCTTTTCCGTTTAAAGATTGGATTTTGTAAACGACTTAAGAAGATCCGTTCTTTTAAGTGTAATTACTAAAGTGTGTAAAGTATGGTCGCACATACTATGGAGAAAGATCCACTAACTGTGCGAAAACTTTTACCACTCTTAAGTAAGCGCCAAGAATTATCTGGGCACCAATCATAACGGAAGAAGACTAAAAGCTAAAGAGGTTGAGCCTGTCATACTATTTGACAGAAGATCTTCATAGGATGATATTGGACACTCAGTCATACAAAGCCTCCGGCGACCGGGTGGGCCAAAATTCCTTTGATAGGATGATATTGGACACTCAGTCATACAAAGCCTCCGGGCGACTAGAGTGGGCTGAAATTCCTTTGATATGATGATATTGGACACTCAGTCATATAAAGCCTCCGGGCGACTGGAGTGGTGCCAGAATTCATTTCATAGGAAAAGTAATGGACACCTAGTAAGGTGGGCCAGAGTTTCCAGGTCTTAATGATCTGAAGGCCTAAAGAAAGGCAAGAAAGAAATTGGACACTCGTCGCCAAAGCAACCGGAGTGGGCGAGTATCTGGATCATATATGATCCGGTTACGCCCTAACCACGGGTAAGAGGTTGTTCATGTGAAGCAACACCACCTCTAAAGTAGAAGGGGTTGGAGAGGTTGTCCTCAATAGGACTTCATGGATTGGGATCACTCTAAGATGAGGTGATACATATTCCTAACTTGGTTTAAGGGACGCTGTTGGTCAAGCTAGTTTGAGACTAGTCCAATAGGTCTGTGATAACTAAGAATGGTACAGTATGTCTGTAGCCAAATGAATGATATATTTGTAATCCGTGCGTCTATGCCATCATAGATTAAGACACGTTAGATAGCAAGTCATTCAAAAGCTAACGATGTTGAGATTGTTGCCTTCTTCGACATAAACCCTCAAAATAAATGTGAGGTAGATGAAGAGGCAAAATCACCTTTCCAAATTCCGTCAAGGGAATAGCGAAAGAAGCACTGCTCCTCTAGAACTTAGTCACACCTACTTGGGTGATTTGAAGTTTATACAAAATAGAGGGGGGAGACAAGTACGTTGTGATCTTCATTGATGATGGTACAACGTATGGAATCCTTTGTTTGTTAAAAAGCAAAGATGAAGTTGTTGAAGCGGATAAGCGCTACAAAGCAGAAGTTGAATATCAACTAAGCCTACGGATTGAGAAATTCGTAGTGATAGAGGGGGAGAATGTGAAGCATCGTTCATTAAACGACTGCTCATTACTCACCTCTCGTCTAACGGTGTTAGCCAAGCGCAAACCCGTACGCCTAAATTATGTAGGGCAAGGCGATCCTCACCGCTAATGCGATTCTCAACGTAACTCCGCATAAGGATAAGGATAACTCTCCGTGTGAGACATGGAAATGATCTCACATACAAAAGTTGTGATGTGGGATGGCTTGGTAGAAGTTGGACTATCGAGACAGTCAAGTTCGACCTAAGATCGTAGATTGCATATCCACCGGATCGTAAATAACAGAGTACCGATCGCCTCTTGGCATCAAAGAATGTTGAATTCTTTTAAGATAGCTTTCCTTGAAAAAGGAAAAAGGAGTAATTGCTCAAGGTTAACAAGAACCCGCGAGGGCTCGATCGTCCGGCCCCGGACGTTCCGTATCTACGGGACTCGAAAGTTCTCGTCTATCCAGGAACTTAATATTCCAGATCTGCAGAACTCAGGGATTCTAGATGTTGAACCAAGACGGAGCAAAGAGGGGACAAAGACTTGTTCCAGACCTTCTAGCTTGTATGGTTGAGAACCAACCATGGACAATTAATAAATAATTGTCATCTCCAAAAGCGCCGCTTTGGAAAGAAGCTACAAAGAGAGAAATAGACTCTATCATATAGAACCATACTTGCGTAATGGTTGATCTTCCTCCGGGAAAAGAACCTTTGGGTTGTAAGATGTGCTCCCCGTGAGTAGCTTCACATCCAGGGCCATTGCGTCTTGCGTGGCATGAATGTTGAATTAGCCTTCCCAACCGTAGAGTTGGAAGAAGAGAATCGACTTGGTTTGCCGGATTTGTTGGGCTTCTTCCGAACTTTCATTTTGGTCCCCGAAATGTGTACATTTTGGTCCCGAAAGTTTCGGATAAAACGGGAACAATGAATCGACCACGAAACATTGGCTCGAAGTTAGAAAGCCAACAGTTGGAAAACCAACGGTCGAGAGTGAAAATCATATTGAAACAAAGTCTCGATATGAAAGATATGTGTATCACAGATGACTTCTTAGGAATTGAATTTCTAAGACATCTAACGGATCGGTCAATAGTTGACAGTCTCGTTGAAGCCACCAATGGATATGAATCATAGAACCGATTGGAATCATGGTGCGCCCATAGACAAGGAGTGATATGCACGGGTCACGTGTAGTTCAATGTATTGTACACACTACAACCGACACGGTATCGTCCTACAAACATATTAGTTGAACTAAGGTTCACCGATGTTCTTAATACATGATCAATAGAAGGCGTTAAGTCGGATATGACGATATACGAATTATTCGCTTATCTACGGATTATAGTATTCGGATGTCCGGCGGTTACGAGAGAACACAAGTGATGCAAACCGGACATCGTATCCGAAGAACACCAAAGCCACAAGTAAATGTGTATGGTGGTTCTTGGAAAATCCTCTAAGCAAACTTGCATCGACCGATTCATGATGGTATCGGAGTTTATCGCTTTATACAAAGCATGAAAGAAGTTGAGTAACTTCACGACTCATTAGAGGACGTCCCTTATTGGGAGAAACCCATGCCTTCGAGTTATACATCGTGGCTAGCCGGTCGGCTTTAGGAAGGACACGGATGACGGCGTCGGACATATCGTCGCATCCGTCGGAGACATAAGACCGTATGGCGGTTGATCATCACGGGTGTCACTTCCTTGTTTACAAACTAAGGGACTACCCAGAGATCAAGTGTTCGCGCTCTGTCTAGGGAATGGGCTTAAAACCCAAAATATACGAACCAATACAATGGAAACCCAACCTTACGAACCGGAGATCCCGTAATTTGGTTCAATGGGAAAACTAAGTTGTAAAGGTTCGGTTGATCGCTTCGGTCGAAGCATGAGCACTTCGGATAGTGATTTCGAAAAGAAACACCAAATCCAAAGTCGTTCCCGCGATAGACGTTAAGTGCTATCTGCGAGTATGGGTAAAGGTTAAGTTTTCAAAACCTCGTAATGATCCTCAACGGTTGAGGTTAGGTCTTTGGGAAACTTTTAATGGTTCCTAACACTTGTGAAGTGGGGTATAGCGGGATACCTTGTAGGAGACCACCTATTTAAGTGCGAGGACGGCCGCCTCAAATTGAACGCACTTAAGAATCCAAGACGTTGTCCATGGCCAAAACGGACAAAACATTACGAAGAAGAGAGTAAGGGAATTTGTTGTGTTGGTACCGTTGTCTTGGCTTACACTAAACACCGACGGTTCAAGACATCACGTTCACCGCGAGCAAGTAAGTCCGATGGTATTCAACTATGGAAGGTTCAAAGCCGAGGCTACCTCTCCTTATGCAACATCGGTCCGCTGAAATATTCTGGAAATGAAAAGACACCATGTGAGTGCGCCAAAATCTCTTTCAAGAGGGGATTGTTGGAAATTTGCCTTTGGCGGGAGTTGCGACCGACCGGCTTTAACGGCTTAAACACTAGTGTAACGTATGTTGGAGAATCCGGTTCTTCACACGCATGATCTACTAAGTACGTAGATAACCGTAGGGCCAAGAATCGTCAAATTTCATTGAGAAATGAAAGAGATATTGGTTCACGAAGTAAGGTGTTTGAAGCATGGAAAGTGTGGTATTGTGTTCAATTCTCCCTCATCGGTAGAGGAAGAAAGAATTGTTGTGTATATAAGATTCGAAATTGGTTTGGGGTTTGGGACCCCAAGGGGTATCCCATGTGTTTAAAGGAGGGAGGACCTAGATGTGCTTCGGTTCGAGGAAAGACCACACGCGCGCCGCCGCCGCCCGCCGGGTCCGGTTCGGTCCGGTTCCGGTTCGGTTCTCGGGTCGCGGGCCGTGGGGCCGTGGGCCTTCGATATTATCTTTTTGGGCCAGAAAACTTTGCCGGAAGTACGAGTTTGATCCCGAAGTTTCGATGTGCGATTTGGTCCCCGAAGTTTCAAGATGTACGAGTTTGGTCCCCGAAGTTTTTCGAAAATTGGAATTTCGACAAATGTCAAAGCGTAAACGTCCAAGCTCTCAATTCAGACCATTTATTTTGGCTGAATTACTCCTCCTATAATGGCCAAAACAGTTGGTCTTTCACCATTTATGTTGGTGACTTTACTACCTCCATAATGGCCATTATTTGGCTATTATGGAGGCGTTTTCGAGCGCTTTTTCAGCCCCTCCTTCACCTATATAAACACCCCCTTACACCATTGTTGAGCACACTTGATATGCACGAAAATACACAACGAGAAAAAATCTTCTTCCTACAACTTCCAAGCATCATTTCGTTACTCAATATTCTTCACGGTAGCTCTTGAGTTTCCTTTGCTCAAGGGTTCCATTCTTTGTTTTATATTGGGAGACAAATTGTCCAGACGTATAAAGGATACATACGGGGCAATATTGTCTTAAGGACAGAGTGCTACACTCGACTCAAAGATAAACCAGCAGTTTCCATTTTTCTACTCTTCAACAAAATCGTAATTTCAGTTTTGTAGTTATATTGTAATTTTCAGATTTCTAGTTGAATTATTGAAATCTTTATTTATCCTTTCGAATACTTGTAATAGTTAAATACTTCCCGTACTGCTTTATAAAGTACCATAGAGCAAAATCTCCCAACATAATTTTTATAAGTTAAGGCCATAATTAAAATGAAACTGAGAGAGTATAATGTTGTGTCTGCATTTGCTGTGAAAAGTGGTCCATCAATCAATGAAGTTACGTAAAAGAATTCAATTCATCAAAAAACGTCCTGTTTTTAATTAAATTTGTCATATTGCTACGGTTATTTCACGTTTACTACCAATAATGCTCCTTCAATCAATTGAGTCGGGACAAAATTTGATTGGGAACAGGTTATTTCGTAATTAGTTATCTAGTGAATGTTATTTCATATTTAATGTGAGATATAAATAATATTGTGTTCCGACATTACTTAAATTTTATCTTAATCAAATGTGGAATAAACTTTATCCTAATTTAATTTCGAAATTAATTATTCCTCGTACAAAACTAGCATTTAGTCTCTAACTTGAGTATAATTATAATATATTGGTCCTTATTTTATTCAAAAAAACTCATTTTACCTTCAAATCAAGACCGGCTCATGGTGAAGATACTAAAGAAATTGCTTTAACACATCTCCCCCTACCCCCCCCCCCCCCCTACCCCGCTAATTCAAGGCCCTAATTTTTTATTAATTAATATTCTATATATTATAAATTATTATTATTATTAAAATGATACTAGGTTTATGCTCTTTTTAAAATGTGATAGAGGTTATTTAGATAAATACTTGAATTTCATAATAGACATGTAATACGGGGTAAATAATAATTTGATGACGTTGTTGAACAAAAAATATAAACAAAGTCTTGTAGTATCTTTTAGTTAATTATTCTTACAAGGTGTGGATCAATTTATTTCATTTTGATTTAAACTTGACTTGAACCATATGTATGAAACTAATTTAACATCTACATAGTAGTACAAAATTAAGATCATCAAATAATGGGAATTTATAAATGTATTCTATTAACTGTGGATGTTTTTATAAAAATATTGTCAAAGCTTTGGTGAGAGAAATTACCATATAACTTCGATGATGAGAAAAAGCAAGTAGTCGAGTGAGTGATCAAGTACGTACAAGATAGTATGTACACCATCATTAAAAAATTAATAAAATATACAAAGTGTTGGCTATAGATATCAGTGTGACCGAGTAAAATTAAATCTGATGGGAGATCTCTGGTTTTTTTTTTTTTTTAATATAAGGTCTATTCTTAATGTTTGGCTTTAGGCAATCAATGTTGTTAGGTCGCCCTGCTTCAAATATCTATAATTCTGGTCTAGTTCGGTCTATGGTAGATATTGCTTCTAATTTATCATATTGTAATGTTCTTTCAAGAGTTAAGGGTCAAAAACACACCTCAAGTATCACATTTTTTTTGAGTTTTCGTATCAGGTGTGAGAGTTTCCTTCCTTAACTATCATCAACTAGTTTGCAAAACACACCTCAACTATCATTTGTTCATTTTTCCTATCTCAACTTTCAGGTTGGAAAAGTGAACAAATAATAGTTGAGGTGTGTTTTATTAACTAGTTGATGATAGTTTAGGTAGGAAACTCTCGCACCTGATAGTTCAGATAGAAAACTAAAAATAAATGATACTTGAGGTGTGTTGTTGATCCTTATCTCTTTCATTCAAATTAAGTGCCAAATATGCTACCAATCATTTAAGTTAGGTTAAATCATTAATTCATCATATAATATCATATTTTTACATCTACTTCCAATAAAGATCCTTAAATGATCAATTGATTAGGCTGAATGTATTCAATTCATGAAAAATGATAGAGTTCTTAGTCCTTGAGTTGTTTTATTTTGATTTTCTACTAGCATTACTCATGTCACGATCTGAGATTAGAGTCACGTGACCAGCATCCGACTGATTATGAAATTATCCCATCGAGCGAACCACTAAATTAATCAACTGATTAACTTCTTAACATGTGTTAAATACTGAAAAGCTGATAACTTAGTCAATTCATATCATGAGCTGAAATAACTAAAAACAGTCCACAATAGAGATAACACAAAATCTAACAAAGAAGCCAAACTACGATTATAACTAATCCAAATATGAAACTAGCCATGAGCCACTAGAGATTTCAAGAATGTAATAACAATATAATCAAATAAAAATGTTCTCTTTTTTTGCCTTTTGTTATTTTTCTAAAATTGTGATAGAGAATAATATTTTAATTAAAATTTTTAAAAATACTTATTTGATCATATTTTGATTTTTGTTTAATGATCGTGCGATTCACGAGCAAATTCACTGGTGTATCAATTATTCGTCTAAGGAAAAGTGATGTGACACTTTTCCTTGAGCAGAAACAGTATAAGCAGTATTTTTTTTTCTCGATTCATTGCTATTTTGTTGACCTGGCCATGCTAAGCTTTTAAATTTATCAGATTGGTAACGTTTATTTCACATTCACTATTACCACAAATTTGAGTTAGGTGAACGTTTTTAATTCATGGAGAACAGTATATATTTAGTTTCTAAGTTATTCTTCGTTTTAAATTTGGTCCTTGTATTATTCACCATAAAGCATTTTACATTTATATTTGATTTTGGTCAGGGACAGGCGACAATAACATCTCTTTGCTACCATCAATGACATCCCTTCCCTTTCTTTTATCTTAATTATTTGCCAATTACCTTGATTTCAATAACTTCATATTTCTCAATTGTTATCGTGGTCATGTTTTGCTTCTAAATTTGTCATTTTTCTCCGTCGTTCTCATTTTAACTGTAATTTTAGTTTATATTCACGCCCATTAAAAATATATAAGGTATAGTTTACTAAGTTACTCTTATTTAGTAAAAGTGAATTGAGTGTTTTGTCTTAAAACTGTACGTTATTCTTTTATAATAAGGATATAATTGGAAATAATAGTCAATTATCATCTTGAATTTTTAAAGTAATAGTTATTTTAGAATAATTTTTATAAGTTAAGGCGATAATTAAAATGAAATTGAGAGAGTATAATGTTGTGTCTGCATTTGCTGTGAAAAGTGGTCCGTCAATCAATGAAGTTAGGTAAAAGAATTCAATTCATCAAAAAACGTCCTGCTTTTAATTAAATTTGTCATACTGCTACGGTTATTTCACGTTTATTACCAATAATGCTCCTTCAATCAATTGAGTCAGGACAAAATTTGGTTAGGAACAGTTTATTTCAGATTTGTTACTTCATATTTAATGTGAGATATAAATAACACTATATTTTGAGATTACTTAGATTTTATCTTAACCAACTATAAAATAAACTCATTCCAAATTTAATTTTGAGATTAATTATCCCTCGTACAAAACTAGCATTTAGTCTCTAACTTTAGTATAATTATAATATATTGGTCCTTATTTTATTCAAAAAAGCCCATTTTACCTTCAAATCAAGACCGGCTCATGGTGAAGATACTAAAGCAATTGCTTTAACACATCCCCCCCCCCCCCCCCCCTTCCCCGCTAATTCAAGGCCCTAATTTTTTATTAATTAATATTTTATATATTATAAATTATTATTATTATTAAAATGATACTAGACTTAACCTCTTTTTAAAATGTGATAGAGGTTATTTATATAAATACATGAATTTCATAATAGACATGTAATACGAGGTAAATAATAATTTGATGACGTTGTTGAACAAAAAATATAAACAAAATCTTGTAGTATCTTTTAGTTAATTATTCTTACAAGGTTTGGATCAATTTATTTCATTTTGATTTAAACTTGACTTGAACCATATGTAAGAAACTAATTTAACATCTACATAGTAGTACAAAATTAAGATCATCAAATAATGGGAATTTATAAATGTATTCTATTAACTGTGGATGTTTTTATAAAAATATTGTCAAAGCTTTGGTGAGAGAAGTTACCATATAACTTCGATGATGAGAATAAGCAAGTAGTCGAGTGAGTGATCAAGTACGTACAAGATAGTATGTACACCATCATTAAAAAATTAATAAAATATGCAAAGTGTTGGCTATAGATATCAGTGTGACCGAGTAAAATTAAATCTGATGGGAGATCTCTGGTTTTTTTTTTTTTTTAATATAAGGTCTATTCTTAATGTTTGGCTTTAGGCAATCAATGTTGTTAGGTCGCCTTGCTTCAAATATCTATAATTCTGGTCTAGTTCGGTCTATGGTTGGTATTGCTTCTAATTTATCATATTGTAATGTTCTTTCAAGAGTTAAGGGTCAAAAACACACCTCAAGTATCACATTTTTTTTGAGTTTTCGTATCAGGTGTGAGAGTTTCCTCCCTAAACTATCATCCACTAGTTTGCAAAACACACCTCAACTATCATTTGTTCATTTTTCCTATCTCAACTTTCAGGTTGGAAAAGTGAACAAATAATAGTTGAGGTGTGTTTTATTAACTAGTTGATGATAGTTTAGGTAGGAAACTCTCGCACCTGATAGTTCAGATAGAAAACTAAAAATAAATGATACTTGAGGTGTGTTTTTGATCCTTATCTCTTTCATTCAAATAAAGTGCCAAATATGCTACCAATCATTTAAGTTAGGTTAAATCATTAATTCATCATAAAATATCATATTTTTACATCTACTTCCAATAAAGATCCTTAAATGATCAATTCATGAAAAATGATAGAGTTCTTAGTCCTTGAGTTGTTTTATTTTGATTTTCTACTAGCATTACTCATGTCACGACCTGAGATTAGAGTCACGTGATCAGCATCCGACTAATTATGAAATTATCCCGTCGAGCGAACCACTAAATTAACTTCTTAACATGTGTTAAATACTGAAAAGCGGATAACTTAGTCAATTCATATCATGAGCTGAAATAACTAAAAACAGTCCACAATAGAGATAACACAAAATCTAACAAAGAAGCCAAACTACGATTATAACTAATCCAAATATGAAACTAGCCATGAGCCACTAGAGATTTCAAGAATGTAATAACAATATAATCAAATAAAAATGTTCTCTTTTTTTGCCTTTTATTATTTTTCTAAAATTGTGATTGAGATTATTAATTTAATTAAATTTTTTAAAAATACTTATTTGATCATATTTTGATTTTTATTAATGATCGTGCGATTCACGAGCAAATTCACTGGTGTATCAATTATTCGTCTAAGGAAAAGTGATGTGACACTTTTCCTTGAGCAGAAACAGTATAAGCAGTATTTTTTTTTCTCGATTCATTGCTATTTTGTTGACCTGGCCATGCTATGCTTTTAAATTTATCAGATTGGTAACGTTTATTTCACATTCAATATTACCACAAATTTGAGTTAGGTGAACGTTTTTAATTCATGGAGGACAGTATATATTTAGTTTCTAAGTTATTCTTCGTTTTAAATTTGGTCCTTGTTGTTGATGTTGGATGGATGTTGTGACAACATCTGTAAATGCTCAGGACAACATCTTATGAAAATAAGAATGTTGCCTGCGATGTTGTGACAACATTCCTGACAACATCTCTATAACGATTTTGCCTATTCTTCCGGCCAAAACAGGTTGTGTTACTGTGAGTAAAAAATGACATAGGCAAGCTTTCAATGATACTGCGTTTAAAACGTGGTAAAAGAAACAGTCAAAGCTTGGAGAGAAAGCAGCGTGACGACCAAGTCCAGAACGTTGATCTTTTTAAGGGGCAAGAATCGGTCAAAGTTGAAGCCTTCTTTTACTCAACCTCCGCAACCAATTAGTAAGGATTTCAAGGGAAGTTCCACACTATAAATAGAGGGGAGCTTCAGAGCATCGATATCCAGAATTGAACGAGAAGAATTACAAAGAGAGCTCTCAGATATTCACCTTAGAAACTAGATCAACACATTTAGCCTAAAGTAGTGCAACAACATCTAGTCCCACATTACTATTGCTGCCCAGATTCTAGATCAAGCTTATATTTCAAGCAATTGTAATGAAGATGTTGTATTTGTTTTTTTTTTAGATCTTTTAACTTTAGGCTGAAGTTATCTGCGACTTCACTTTTGTTTGTAATTTCTTTTTCGCATTTATTGTTCAATCTTGTAAAAAGAAATTCATTTGTAATTGTATATAATTTATACAATTCTTTGGTCATTGACCATCAAGGGATATATTAATATATACCCTTGGAAATATAAACCTTGTGTCTCTTGACTTTTCCGCTGCATTTACTCTATAAAGGTTTATAACTGTTTTATCACAATGTTGCCTCAGATGTTGACACAACATTAAAGGCAACATCCAGAAACTGTTTTAATTGTTCTAGCTGTTACGGTTTTATTCTTACATATTCTTGCTTATCTGTAGCCCCGGACCCAACAAGTGGTATCAGAGCCAACACTTGATACAATAAGTGTTTGATTCTGAATATTACGGCTATAGACTTAGCTATACCAAACGTTGGTAGACTTCCAATTCTTGACGGAACTAACTATGCCTATTGGAAAATTCGACTACGTTCGCACATCAAATCCATTGATGTTCGAGCTTAGAGATCAGTTTCCGAAGGCTATGTGATTCCCAAGTACCCAGCAAACGAGGATGGTGATGTACTTACCAAACCCGAATCTGAATGGACCGCGGAAGAGATCAACAGTGCGAGCTTCAATTAAAAGGCCCTAAATGCGATATTTGGATGGGTAGATCCCTATATGTTTAAACTCATCCAGAATTTTACTACGGCCAAGGACGCTTGGGAGACCTTACAAACTCATTGTGAAGGTACCTCGAGTGTACAACGTACAAAGCTTCACATGATTTTGAGCCAATACTAACGCTTAAGGATGGAAGAATCTGAAGACATAAAATCCTATTTTGAAAAGTTAATTGACATTGCTAATCAGTGTCAAGTGCTTGGTTCTCCTTTAACCAACACACAACTTGTGGATAAAGCTCTCAGATCTCTTCCTAAAAGATTTAATACTAAGATTTGTGCTATTGAAGAGGCCCATAATCTTGCTACTATGGATCTACATGCCTTGATGAGCATCTTTCAAACATATGAGATGAACATGAAGAGCCAAAGAGATCTGTATAAAGACAAGACTTTGGCACTCCAAGGACAAACCTCGAAACCGAATTGGAAAATGAGGAAGAAAACTTGGAGGAACTGGGAAATGGTGCAACTGTTGCCTTACTTACTCATCGATTCAATTCAATGGTGAGAAAGATCAACAATGATCACAATAAAGCCAAATACAAACAGCATCAAAACCCACTCTTCAATAAACTGCCGAATAGGTCACCTTCTGACCAAAGAAATCACAATTCACTGAGGAAATCTAACTCCGACAGTATCAATTTCAATCCCAAACAACTCGAGGGAGTGTAGTGTCATGCATGCTCGGGTTGGGAACACTACGCTAATGAGTGTGCCAACACCCTTCGAAAAATTGGTAAGGTTATATGGGTAACTCTCAGTGATGATGAGAACGAAGAGGAGGAAGGAGATAAAAAAGAAGAGCCACAAGCAATGCTAGTAGCCATGTTCGAACACTCACTGTCTGACGATGAAGATGTTGTTGACAATATTGCGACAACATCAGGAACAACATCAGACTCAACATCTGGAATGTCTTCAACATCAGAGAGGTATGTATACTTTGACTATTCTGATGTAAATTATTTTAGTGGATTTATTTATTCATCTGAGGCTATAAATTTGGATCTAGTTGACTCCAAAGACGACGTGATAAAGGAATTACAAAATCTTTGTAAAGCCTTAATCACTGAATCTGAGCAACTAGACTCAAAAGCAAAATTATTGACTCTTGAGAATAGAAATCTGAAAGGCACAATCAATCGATTAGAGGTGGCACTTACCAAGAAGGACCTAGAGCTTGGTAAGATTCGTGCACGATTGAACGTAGCTGAGACCACATTTCAAAGGCTCAGCATGGGAACCACCAAACTGGATGAAATATTGAACTTCAATAAACCTACAAGGGCTGGGCTTGGGTACCAATCTCTTAACAAAACAAATACTTCCAGACTCCATAATCAAACTGAGAGGATAAAATTTGTCAAAGAAAATCTGAGTAATTCTCAGATCACTAAGATTGGATCGAAATTTGTATGTAACTTTTGTAAAAAGTCAGGACATCTTATACACTACTGCTACAAACTTCAAAACTCTGCACTCAGAATATTGCCTAAAATGTCGTCAGCAATGTTGCCCAACATCACTGACAACATTCAAAGCAACCAGCCTGAAAGCAGAAGGAAGAAAAAGAAATGGGTACCCAAACTGAATCTGAAATGTAATATGTGCATAACTGGTTTGCGTACTAACATTATAGGTTCTTGGTACTTCGATAGTGGATGCTCACGTCATATGATAGGTACCAAAAGTCTATTGAAGGAGTATGAAGCATTCAATGGAGGATACGTGACCTTTGGAGGAGGAAGTAAGAGTAAGATAATTGGTAAATGAACTTTTAATGTTCCGGATGTACCAGCCTTGAAAAATGTTCTTCATGATGAAGGTTTGGTTTCTAATCTTCTTAGCATAAGCCAAATATGTGATGATGATCTCGAGGTGAAATTCAACAAGCTTGGATGCAAGGTTACAGATTCTGCAGATAAATGTGTCATGTCAGGAACCCGAACTGGAGATAATTGCTATCTAGTCGGTAGACAAGAGTTTTGCAACTCCGCAAAGGTAAGTGACTTGACACTTTGGCATCAAAAGTTGGGACATGTCAACTACGGCACCTTGGAGAAGCTGATCTCATTTGAAGCTGTCAGAGGCATTCCCAGACTGGATCCAAAATATAAAACACTGTACGAAGATTTTTTGAAAGAAAAGCAGACCCGAGTCTCTCATAATGTTGTCCAACATGACGGGCAACATTCAGGTACGTCTCATTGTTTCTAATTATTGCATATGGATCTTATGGGTCCAATCGAGGTATATAGCCTAGGAGGGATGAGATATTCTTATGTGATAGTAGATGATTTTTCCAGATTCACTTGGATCTATTTTTTAAAGGAAAAATCACAAACCTTTGAGATGTTTAGAATACTTTACTCTAGGATTAAGAATCTGTTTTGTTCTTCGATTTTCAGAATTAGATCTGATCATGGAAAGGAGTTTGAAAATCAAACCTTTGCAAAATTTTGTGAAAAGAAAGGCATATTCCATGAATTTTCGGCACCAAAAACACCACAACAAAATGGGGTTGCCGAGAGAAAGAACAGAACTTTACAAGAAATGGCTAGAGTTATGTTAAGTTCTAAGAAATTGTCAAAGAGGTTTTGGGCAGAAGCCTTGAACACGGCATGTCACATAACTAATAGAATCTATTTAAGGCCAGGGACCAAGATGACACCCTATGAACTGTTAAATGGAAATAAACCTACATTGCGGTACTTTCATGTCTTTGGGTGTGTGTGCTATATTCTTAATGACAGGGATCAACTAGATAAATTTGACTCTAAGAGTGACAAGGGAATATTCGTTGGCTACTCTCAGAATAGCCATGCTTACCGAATATACAATCTTCGGACAAAGACAATACAAGAGTCAGTCAATATTATTTTTGATGACCTGCTAGATATATCTGGTAGATCTTCAGAAAACAACATTGTGGTTGCAGTTGAAGAGGAGCAACCCACTGAAGAAACATATGTTGTCCCGACATCAGAAGAAACATCTGAACCTCAAAGAGAGAACACAGGGGACGAAGTCGAGGAGGAGTCTGCTACTGAACTGAATGATCAAGTGAGAAGAGACCCTCCATCGAGGATTAGAAGGAACCATCCACCCGACCAGGTGATAGGGGGAGTTTTTGAGAAGAGGCGTACAAGATGGAAAGAGCCAGTGAACTACCGAGAAATGGTAAAGTATGTGTGCATGTCCACCATATATCAACAGGTAAGTCTTTCTTGTCTTACATCTACTTTGGAACCTAAAAATATTGGGGAAGCATTAAAAGATAATTTTTGGATTCAAGCTTTGCAAGAGGAGCTTGAACAATTTGCTCGAAATGAGGTTTGGGACTTGGTACCACGACCCAACAACACAAATGTTATTGGGACCAAATGGATATTCAAAAACAAATCAGATGAGTTAGGGAAGATTGTTAGGAACAAAGCTCGATTTGTTGCTCAAGGATATACACAAGTAGAAGGTATCGACTATGACGAGACCTTCGCTCCTGTGGCTAGAATTGAGTCAATAAGATTGCTTCTTGCTATTACTTGTTATCTAAAGATTACCTTTCACTAAATGGACGTTAAAGGTGCCTTCCTCAATGGATACTTGGACAAAGAAGTATATGTTGAACAACCAAAGGGATTTGAGGATCCTCACCATCCACATCATGTGTACAAGCTTAAGAAAGCTTTGTATGGACTAAAACAAACACCTGGTATGATCGTTTAACTAACTTCCTTGTTGAGTTTGGTTTTACCCGTGGAGAAGCTGACAGAACATTATTCATTAAAAGACACGGTGTAGATGTAATAATAGCTCAAATCTATGTTGATGATATTGTTTTTGGTTCGACTATAGAATCATTCTTGAAGTCGTTTGTCGAAGCAATGTCGACAACATTTGAGATGAGCATGATTGGAGAACTAACATTTTTCTTAGGCTTGCAGATTAAACATAATGAAGATGGGATCTTTGTATCTCAAAGCAAGTACGTCAAGAATCTTGTTAGGAGATTTGGTCTGGAAAATGCTAAACGCATGAAGACTCCAATGGCTCTACACAACAGGTATGTAAAGACGATGTTAGATAAGATGTTGACCCAACATTGTACCGATCTATGATAGGTAGCCTTTTATACCTTACTGTCAGTCACCCCGATAGTGTTTGTGCCAGGTTCCAAGCCAGTCCCAAGGTATCTCATCTTAATGCTGTGAAACGTATCATTCGATATGTTGCCGGTATAAGTGACTTGGGAATTTGGTACTCCAAAGACACTAATCCTAATCTAATAGGATATAGTGACTCGAATTGGGCCGGTGATGTAGACGATAGGAAAAGTACTAGTGGTGGGTGTTTCTATCTTGACAATAATCTAATCTCATGGTACAGTCGTAAACAAAATTGTGTATCACTCTCGACTGTCGAATCTGAATATGTGGCAGCCGAAAGTTGTTGTGCTCAACTGATTTGGTTACGACATATGCTAGATGACTATGACATATCTAATAACTTCATGATTTTGTACTGTGATAATCTGAGTGCTATTAATATTTCCAAAAATCCTGTTTAGCATTCACGTACAAAGCACATAGACATAAGACATCATTTTTTAAGAGACTTAGTGGAAAAACAGCTAGTTCAAATCGAACATGTTGATACTCTTTTTCAACTGGCTGACATTTTTACCAAACCTTTAGATCATGAGAGATTTTCTAGCTTGAAAAAATCTCTTGATCTCTGTTTTCTTTGAAAATAAGACAAGCTAGGTAGATGTTGTCCGAAATGTTGTCCTAACATTCTGGGTAACATTTACTGTTGAGTCAATATACAGGATAAGTATTGTAGTGATGTTGCACTATTTTTCAAAAGATTCAAGCATGACTCTAAAAGGACAAGATATGAATGCGATACCGTTCTCTGCGATGATATATATATAAAACAATTATGTATATCATAAAAAGGGGGAGTATCATAAGAAGGCGAAGCCTCTACTAAAAGATTTGGATGTATACAAAAAGAGCAAAGCTCTAAGATTGGTATCGTTCCTATTCTATAGGAGTACCACGTGCTTAAAAAAGGTTGAAAATTCCTCAATATTTTTTTTAATCTGTATGTGTTCAACTAAGTTGATTAAGGACGATGATAAAATGTTACATTAGTCCAACGATCAGTCTCATAGGGAACATATACGGAAATATCATCTGTCAAATCAGAAAATCCTTGGAGTCTCATAATACTTGTTTAACTTTGAAATGTTGCCAACATCATTAACAACATCGTGTTCCAGTACATTGATCAATCTGGTTTATCTTATTTTATTCTTGTTTTTGGTATTTAACACGTCTCTGTCTTTAACGGAAAATACAAAAATTCTGGAGGACCGCTTTTATTTAAATTTTAAATAATGTTATGTGCTGTGTAAATCCTTTATTTTAGGTGTATAAAGAGTTTTTATTCTTCTATACAATCTAAATTTAAGGAAAAGGAGTTTGAGTGTAAGTATATTTTGCCATAATAAAACCTTCCATTTTTGTCTTGGAATTGTCACATCAGCCGATTTACAATCCATCAAATCATGGCAGCCCAAACACCACCGTCATTTTTCAAAACCCAAAGCTTCTCTAACATGCCCAATTCTTCAAAACCCTTTCCCATGTCCATTTACCCAAAATTCACAAACACCAAAGATTATTCCCCAATGTCGACTAGTCCAGCAAATAGCAACAAGGTTTACAAGCATTATACTTCCATCAATGACTTGAAACCGGTCGAGGAGGACTGCACACATGATATGATCCTGCTTAGTTCAGATAAGACATTACAGGTGAGCTACCCAGGCAATAATGAAAACCCAATCGATGTTGATGCAACATTTGATTTCTCAAAACTTGTCTCAAGACAGTCAAAATCGACATTTCCGATGCGAAGGTCAAAAAGGGTTTTCGAAAACCAATTCGGTGACAACCAGTCTGGCAAAAGATCCAGGGAAGAGTCAACTTTCCCTGTTGATACTACCACTAGCTGCGGCACTGACACCGATTTCAGTGCGCCCAGTTCTTCCAGAACTCCATCAACTTCCACTCCACAAGCAGAAAATGAGAAGGATAAAAAAGAAGAAGAGATGTCAGATGACATACCTCTACATAACTTTATTCCTAAAGGGGTCCGCTGAACATACTGGAATTTTAATTAAAATATTGCCTCAACATCAAAGGCAACAGACGAGAAAATAGACCCAGACTATGTTGCCCCAACATCCGAGGCAACACCTGCATCCACCTCATCCGAACAAGAAAACACAGAATCTGAAACAGATTCTGAGGAAATTCCCTACTCTTCCATGTTTCAAACGAAATCATGCTCCAGTAATTGGAATTGGTTTAAAAATAGAGGAGTTAAAGGGGAGAAAGTGCTTGACCTAACTTCATTCTCCACAAATAGTTTAGTTGATTTCTTAAGTAGTCGAAAGATATTAAGCTCTGTATCTGGTAAGAATCCTTATTGTGAGAAGGTGATTAGGGTGTTCTATGTTAATCTGACGCTTGTTGTTAGGGACACAAACTCGAAGAAATTTGGGAGAGTGTGCCTATACAACAAGGTATACAATTTTACACCTAATATCATCAACTCCACTCTTGGGATAATTGTTAGTGAAAGAGAACCTCAACCAAACCCCACTGTGGAGGAACTCAATTCGATGATCAAGTACCTTACGGGGAATATGATTACTATTTGGGCTCCTCGCAATCCTGTGTCAAAACTCACTATCTTGTTTGCCACTTTGCACAAACTTGCTATATACAACTGGCTACCCTCCCTCAACGAGACAGTAGTGACCCTTGATCAAGCATCACTGCTTTTCAATATTGGAAGGAATTAGAAAGTTGACTTAGGAACCCTCATATTCAACCATGTTGCCAACTTGGCAGAAAGACAAAGCAACTCTGCCCTTCCATACCCCTCCTTGATTTTTCAAATCCTGCTCAACCAAGGTTTTAAGACTCCAAAAGGAGAAAAGCTGAGTCCAGCCTTAGAGGTTTACTCAGTACAACGAGCAGTTGTGAACATCAGGGACATGGTTATTGACCTTCCCTGGAAGAAAGATGAATGGGACACTGACACATCAAAGGATGTTGCCAACATTTCTGGCAACATTAGTCAAGGAAAGGTCCCAATGTCCAAAGACTGGCTTCGACAGCATATTGCTGAACTTGACAGGCAAATTCAAGACCTAGTGCGAGCCAGAAACTATTATGTGGGCTTACTTTCTTCACAAAAAGGGGGAGATGATGATGTTTCTGCTGGAAGCAGAGAGACAGGGAGAGCTGCTACTGATGATGTTGTTGTTGCTGGAAGCAGACAGGAAGGGGGAGCTGTTATTGATAATGATGCAGGCCAAGCTATGATGCAGGGGGAGAGGAGTTGAGATGATGATTGCTGACTACTTCTGATGCTATGGAGATTAAGATGGTGTTGACACAGCGTGATCGATCACAGAAAGCGGCTGGAAGCTACTGTGAGTCGATTACTCTAGTCAAGGATGATCATGCTGATGGAATGGAAAGTTGATTTAATGATAGATGGAGTGCTGATAATCTCTGTTTATTTGAATATTGGATATACTCGAGATTTGGAATATTTTTTTGGTTGTAATATTTTATTTTGGGATATTTGGTCTGTTCTGGCAGACATTGTGACTGCTTTCTAAAGATGTTTATATATGTTTGCCTGATGTGGATTGTTATGAATGGTTACTGTAGACTGATTACGCAGTTGCTATAAGTAAGTCAAGACTAACAGAACATAACTCATATCTAATCAAATCATCGATACAACACTGCTTGGAATTTACTATTGCAGGTTAAGGGGGAGCATAACACTAATCCTACTGATTCTTGGAATGTAAGGACTACATCGGGAATCAGTATCCCAGTCATTTTCACTTTGTATGGAGTTTTATGAAGAAAGGCAAAAAGGGGGAGATTGTTGATGTTGGATGGATGTTGTGACAACATCTGTAAATGCTCAGGACAACATCTAATGAAAATAAGAATGTTGCCTGCGATGTTGTGACAACATTCCTGACAACATCTCTGTAACGATTTTGCCTATTCTTCCGGCCAAAACAGGTTGTGTTACGGTGAGTAAAAAATGACCTAGGAAAGCTTACAATGATGCTGCGTTTAAAACGTGGTAAAAGAAACAGTCAAATCTTGGAGAGGAAGCAGCGTGAAGACCAAGTCTAGAACGTTGAGCTTTTTAAGGAGCAAGAACCGATCCAAGCTGAAGCCTTCCTTTACTCAACCTCCGCAACCAATCAGTGAGGATTTAAAGGAAGTTCCACACTATAAATAGAGGGGAGCTTTAGAGTATCGATATCCAGAATTGAACGAGAAGAATTATCAAGAGAGCTCTCGGATATTCACCTTAGAAACTAGATCAACACACTTAGCCTAAAGTAGTATAACAACATCTAGTTCCACATTACTATTGCCGCCCAGATTCTTGATCAAGCTTATATTTCAAGCAATTGTAATGAACATGTTGTATTTGTCTTTTTAGATCTTTTAACTTTAGGCTGAAGTCATCTGCGACTTCACTTTTGTTTGTAGTTTCTTTTTCGCATTTATTGTTCAATCTTGTAAAAAGAAATTCATTTGTAATTGTATATAATTTATACAATTCTTTGGTCATTGACCATCAAGGGATATGTTAATATATACCCTTGAAAATATAAATCTTGTGTCTCTTTACTTTTCCGCAACATTTACTCTATAAAGGTTTATAACTGTTTTATCACAATGTTGCCTCAGATGTTGACACAACATTAAAGGCAATATCCATAAATTGTTATAATTGTTCTAGTTGTTACAGTTTTATTTAGAGCTGGTCAGTGGGCCGGGACAGCCCGACCCCGACACGAGCCCGCCCCGGTCCCGCCCCGACCCCGCCAAAAAAAAAAAAAAATTACGGGGGCGGGACTCGAACTCGGGACGAGACGATGTCTCGTTCCGCGAGACCGAGCCCGCCCCAGGCCCGCGAGACCCGACCCCGTCCCTTTGCAAAAATGGCCGTTGCACCAACGGCCATTTTAGATTATGGCCGTTGGCCAACGGCCATTTTAGCCCCCCCTACCCCTTAATATTTATTTTTAACCCATAAGTTATTATATTTACACTTTAATCCAATTTTTCAACTATAAATAACTCATTTTCTCTTCATCTTTCTCACAAATCTTCCTACAATCTCTCTAATTTCTCAATATATATTTCTACAAGTCTACATTGTTTGCTAAATATTCAATTTTATTTATTCATTTGGGAATTGTGAGTGAAGTTGACAACTAGCTTGAGGATCTTCCAGCGAGCAAAGTTTCAATTTTCAACCTCTCGATTACACGTCGACGTTACGTCGGCGTTTGGTACATTCGTTCCTTCATTAAATTATTATTGTCTGTTTATTTAGTTTAGATCACTTAATTTTATTGTCTTTAATTATTTATTTATTTATTATCATAATTAAAATGGAAGGATTAAAAGGTATGTTTAAGGGTAAGGGTAAGGGTGCTTCTTCTAGTAGGGGCAACCAGGGCAAGGGTACTTCTTCTAGTCATCTTATTCCTACACAGGATGATTTTGTTGATACTCAACATTTTCTTACCATACCATTAGATTTAGACCAGGAGCTATTTTCTGGAACTCAAGAAGACTTTAATTTAGACGATGATCTAGATGATATACCCACTAATGTTGATGACAACACACCCACTAGTGCACCTTCAATCGAAATACCTCCTCTTCCCCCTAGTATGAGACGAGGTCAAGCAAAACGACCATTAAAATCAGATGCATGGACATTTTTTGATAGGGACGTAGAGAATCAAGTAGCCATATGTAAAATTTGTAAAAATGTTTTAAAATTTAAAAGCGGAAAAGGTCACGGTGGGACGGGGGTTTAATTAGACACGTAGTAAGTGCTCATCCGGCCTAGGTATGCCCAATACCAGGCTTCAAAACCGGGTGCGCAAACGCCCGCTCCATTGGGACAAGGTTCACATACCGACATCGTCCCGGACCAAGTACGGGGTCAAATTAACCCTATGACGGGGGGAATTGTAGGCTCTAAATACAATAAACATAGAGATAGGGAAGCAATATCAAAATTAGTTCTTTGTGGAGGGTTTGCCTTTTTCATTTCCTTCATCTCCCGGTTTTATTCATTACATTAGAGATATATATAATCTTGCTTTTAACGGTTTTCCTAGATCAACCGTTAAGAGAGATGTATTTAAATTCGCGCATGAATATCAACAATATTTACGTTTTTCATTATATCATTTTAATGGCAAAGTATCCATCACGTCGATATAGGTCGTAGTACTAACGGCCATGATTATTTAACTCGTAACTTGTCATTGGATAGATTATAAATGGTCTATGCAAAAACGTATTTTAGCGTATAGATATATAGATGATAGGCACTTTGGTACTTTTATTGCAGAAAATATTTATCAAGTGTGTCATTATTACGGAATAACCGATAAAATTATGACTATTACATTAGATAACGCTTCTAATAACAATTACGCAATTACAATTTTAAAAAATAGTTTAACTCCGTCTTTTCCAGACCATTTTCATATAAAATGTGCGTGCCATATATATAACTTAATTGTAAAGGATGGTCTATCACTTTTTGAAGACATTCTTAGTAAAATACAATTTGCTATAAACTTTATTTTTAAAAGTAATAAAGTACAACGTAGAAAAGAATATAAAAAAATTTGTCATGATTGTGGAATACCTTTTAGAAAAATTCCACAAGAAGTATCCACTAGGTGGAATTCTTTATACGAGCAACTACTTGTTGCTTATGACTATAAATTACCTATAACTTTATTTTTTAACTCTCATAATAAAAAGTCAGCTGATATGATTTTAGATAGTGATTGGGAAAAAATTTCCGAACTTATTGTATTTTTAGAGAAATTTTTTCAAGCCTCAAAAGAATTTTCCGGTATATATTATCCTACTATTTCAACTATGTTATTTTATATAACTCTAATATTTTTATTACTTAGTGAATATATGGAAAAACCAACTTATAAGGCAGCTATTAAAAAAATGTTTCTCAAAATAAAAAAATATTTTATTCCTATTCCCTCTATTTATATTATTGATTATGTATTAAATCCTACTATTAAAATAGACGGTACTAAATCACTAATTGAAACTATTTACGATTGTATAGAAGTACTACCACCTCCAAGTCCCAAAAATCTAAATCACCCACCACCTATTGAACAAACTAAAGAAGAAGTATTGTCTAGCGTAGAACACCAATGCAAAAATATATATAGATTTTATCAACAAGAAAATGCTAGTAACTTACCAAACCTTCCATACCATCTTCTTCATCTTCAATACAACCTCACAAAAGACATGTTGTTTCGCGCTAGTATTGAAAGCCTCGAAATAGAATGTGCGGTCGTACCTCTACTACTAACCAAATTAGCGAGTTGGATATTTTTGTTTTACGGGGTTCGTACCGTATCAAGAAGTTATCAATGAAGATGGACATGAAGACTTATTCGAAATATCTGGAGGGAGAATGAGAAGACCTTTCCGACACTTTCATTGATGGCTCGAGATGTTTTGAACATTCAAGCGTCGTCAATCTGCGTCGAAAGCTCTTTTTCTCGCAGCGGATATCAAATAGGAGACCACGAGACACTCATTAGCCGGAGATAGCTTGGAAATTGCGGTATTATTCGAGATTGGATACGAGCGGAGCGGAGAAGGTGCGGTCAACCGGAGATCAACGAAGAAGATGATGAAAACTACAACGAAATCTTAACCGAAGGTAGTGGAAGCGACGTGGATCAATTTGACCAACAAATACCAATTCCAACCGAAGAACCACATGAAATCATCAAGCAATTAGAACAGGTTTTTTTGAGAATGTAATTTTTTTAATTGTAATTTTAATATTTTATTATGTAATTTATAACTTTTGGACAACACCACAAAGTTGCAATTTAGATTTTAGACAATTGTATTTGTATTACAAAAAAAAATATGTCTATTAAATAATATAAGAGGCACAAAAAAACACCTTGGGATGTTTTTATTACACTATCTTATTTTGTTTATTGAGTTTTTTTTATACATATGTTATTTTAAAAAAAAAAAAAAAAAAAAAAATGAAAACCCGCCGTATCCCGCCCCCGAGCCCGACCCCGCCCCGAGCCCCCCCCGACCCGAGCCCGACGGGATCGGGATCGGGACGGGACTTGCTCCGTCCCGCCAGACCCGACCCCGCCCCTTCTCCCGTCCCGCCCCGACCCCGACCCCCCCAGACCCGGCCCGCCAGACCCGAGCCCGGCCCACTGGCCACTCTTAGTTTTATTCTTACATATTCTTGTTTATCCGTAGCCCCGGACCCAACACTTGTATTATTCACCATAAAGCATTTTACATTTATATTTGATTTTGGTCAGGGAACAGGCGACAATAACATCTCTTTGGTACCAACAATGACATCCCTTCCCTTTATCTTTTATCTTAATTATTTGTCAATTACCTTGATTTCAATAACTTCATATTTCTCAATTGTTATCGTGGTCATGTTTTGCTTCTAAATTTGTCATTTTACTCCGCCATTCTCATTTTAACTGTAATTTTAGTTTATATTCACGCCCGTTAAAAATATATAAGAAATGATTTACTAAGTTGCTCTTATTTAGTAAAAGTAAATTGAGTATTTTGTCGTAACACCGTACGTTTTTCTTTTATATTAAGGATATAATTGAAAATAATAGTCAATTATCATCTTGAATTTTTAAAGTGATAGTTATTTTAGAATAATTTTTACAAGTTAAGGCGATAATTAAAATGAAATTGAGAGAGTATAATGTTGTGTCTGCATTTGCTGTGAAAAGTGGTCCGTCAATCAATGAAGTTAGGTAAAAGAATTCAATTCATCAAAAAACGTCCTGCTTTTAATTAAATTTGTCATATTGCTACGGTTATTTCACGTTTACTACCAATAATGCTCCTTCAATCAATTGAGAACAGGTTATTTCAGATTTGTTACTTTCATATTTAATGTGAGATATAAATAACACTATATTTTGAGATTACTTAGATTTTATCTTAACCAACTATAAATAAACTCATTCCTAATTTAATTTTGAAATTAATTATCCCTCATACAAAACTAGCATTTAGTCTCTAACTTAAGTATAATTATAATATATTGGTCCTTATTTTATTCAAAAAGGCCCATTTTACCTTCAAATCAAGACCGGCTCATGGTAAAGATACTAAAGCAATTGCTTTAACACATCCCCCCCCTACCCCCTTCCCCGCTAATTCAAGGCCCTAATTTTTTATTAATTAATATTCTATATATTATAAATTATTGTTATTATTAAAATGATACTAGATTTATGCTCGAGGTTATTTAGATAAATACTTGAATTTCATAATAGACGTGTAATACGAGGTAAATAATAATTTGATGACGTTGTTGAACAAAAAATATAAACAAAGTCTTGTAGTATCTTTTAGTTAATTATTCTTACAAGGTGTGGATCAATTTATTTCATTTTGATTTAAACTTGACTTGAACCATATGTATGAAACTAATTTAACATCTACATAGTAGTACAAAATTAAGATCATCAAATAATGGGAATTTATAAATGTATTCTATTAACTGTGAATGTTTTTATAAAAATATTGTCAAAGCTTTGGTGAGAAAAGTTACCATATAACTTCGATGATGAGAATAAGCAAGTAGTCGAGTGAGTGATCAAGTATGTACACCATCATTAAAAAATTAATAAAATATACAAAGTGTTGGCTTTAGATATCAGTGTGACCGAGTAAAATTAAATCTGATGGGAGATCTCTTGTTTTTTTTTTTTAATATAAGGTCTATTCTTAATGTTTGGCTTTAGGCGATCAATGTTGTTAGGTCGCCCTGCTTCAAATATCTATAATTCTGGTCTAGTTCGGTCTATGGTAGGTATTGCTTCTAATTTATCATATTGTAATGTTCTTTCAAGAGTTAAGGGTCAAAAACACACCTCAAGTATCACATTTTTTTTGAATTTTCGTATCAGGTGTGAGAGTTTTTCCCTAAACTATCATCAACTAGTTGACAAAACACACCTCAACTATCATTTGTTCATTTTTCCTATCTCAACTTTCAGGTTGGAAAAATGAACAAATAATGTGAAAAAAATTGGTTGGGAACATGTTATTTCAGATTTGTTACTTCATATTTAATGTGAGATATAAATAACACTATATTTCGAGATTTCTTAGATTTTATCTTAACCAACTATAAAATAAACTCATTCCTAATTTTATTTTGAGATTAATTATCCCTCATACAAAACTAGCATTTAGTCTCTAACTTTAGTATAATTATAATATATTGGTCCTTATTTTATTCAAAAAAGCCCATTTTACCTTCAAATCAAGACCGGCTCATGGTGAAGATACTAAAGCAATTGCTTTAACACATCTCCCCCTATCCCCCCTTCCCCGCTAATTCAAGGCCCTAATTTTTTATTAATTAATATTCTATATATTATAAATTATTGTTATTATTAAAATGATACTAGATTTATGCTCGAGGTTATTTAGATAAATACTTGAATTTCATAATAGACATGTAATACGAGGTAAATAATAATTTGATGACGTTGTTGAACAAAAAATATAAACAAAGTCTTGTAGTATCTTTTAGTTAATTATTCTTACAAGGTGTGGATCAATTTATTTCATTTTGATTTAAACTTGACTTGAACCATATGTATGAAACTAATTTAACATCTACATAGTAGTACAAAATTAAGATCATCAAATAATGGGAATTTATAAATGTATTCTATTAACTGTGGATGTTTTTATAAAAATATTGTCAAAGCTTTGGTGAGAAAAGTTACCATATAACTTCGATGATGAGAATAAGCAAGTAGTCGAGTGAGTGATCAAGTATATACACCATCATTAAAAAATTAATAAAATATACAAAGTGTTGGCTTTAGATATCAGTGTGACCGAGTAAAATTAAACCTGCCGGGAGATCTCTGGTTTTTTAAAATTAAGTGCCATAAATGCTCCCAATTTCTAAAAAGAAGAAGTTTCTTTTCAATTCTTGAATAACTTATTCCAGCTATGACAAATATAATAAGATATAAGTTATCTCATTACTATTTTTATTTATGTTATAACTCATCCCATTCCAAGATTAATAACCAAATAAAGAATAAAAAATTACTAAATTCTTATCACAAAATTATTTGTACCAAGAGACTCTAAACGATGAGTCACCATATGAGTGAAGTATCTTTTCCCATGATGACAGGCACCATAAGATTCCGAAAATGAAGTTCCACATTTCAGAATTTCAGGCACCAACTCTGATGAAAATGACTGATGATAAAATAGCAAGTTATATAACTCACAAAACAACAAAATCATGAACTATTGTGAACGAAACAATTCCGGTAGCAAATTCAAGTAAGTTTGAGGATTCCTCGAAGTTGATATTCCTTGAAGATTCCCCAAATTTGACTTTTCGAGGTAGGTTTTTTTTTGGGGTGGAAATGGGTAGGGGTGGCGGGTTGAGCTTAATCCGCAAAAACTTAGCAGGCGTTTGGACATACGATTTCATTTAATGATTTCAGCGTTTGGACATGTGATTCTAAAATGCATGATTTGGGATTTCAAATCAATTCCAAATCATAATTTTAATTTTTTTAAAGTAAAAATTGACCCATAAATTTATATTTTGTAAAAATAGATCAATAAGTTGGTAGATATATTTACCAATAATGTTGACCAACCATTTATATCAAATATTAAAAGATTTACAAGTTGATACTCTATCCGGATAAAAAAGAGTGTCTACTTAGCTTTTATTTTTTGACTAAAAAGGAATGTCCACTTACCAAATCAAGAAAGAATTAACCTTACTTTTTCAGATTTATCCTTATGTTAGGTGACCAAATCCCAATACCTATTAAATTATGAGCATTTTAGTCAAATTACCTATTTTTGCATAAAAGTTAGTATTTTCTTAAGGAGTGAGCAAATGATTAAGCGAACAATCTTTTTGATCCGGAGGGAGTAATGTATTTATAACAAATTTACTCTTACCAACTATGTGAGAGGATTATATTAAAAAATAGTTACACTACAACACATGTTCAAGTTTCTATTTTATTGAACTAAAGTTTGATCAATTGATGTTATATTTTTTTAGAAAGATCTTCTAGTAGCGTATTCATTTTATTATGAATTATGACTTGCTCATTTGGTAAGATTGTTTAAGAATTGAGAAAATTTTGATGGTTTTCACAACCTATGAGGTTTTACGTCTATAAGAAAAAATACAACTTAAGAAATCCAAATTACATATCCAAATAAAATTTTAACTTCAAATCATTATGATTTCATCTCATGATTTCAAATCAAGTTAAAACGGCTCCTTAAACTCGCTTCACGTAGCATTTTTCAATACTTTTTAACGTGTTATCCCGCCCGCATATACCAGCCCCACAATTTCTTTTATATTATTTCTTTTTTAAAAAACTGTGTCATTTATCTAAAACGTAGAATTATAACTTGCCTCAAATTTTAATATCTCAGTTCATTTTTTCTGTCTATCTATGCAGCTGTTAATATTTACCGTTCTTTATGATAATACTATTTGATTTGCAGAATATAACAAATTTAAAAATTGTAATTTGAAACAGCCAATTATATATATGAAAGATGAAGCTAAGTGCCTCACCAAATACACATTTTACTAAATTTACCGACCATAAGTAAGATGATGTAGAGATGCTTGTATATTAATTTCAGAAAATGCATAAAATCACATCTAAACTTTCATCTAAAACTTACTTTATCAATTAAACTTTACTTGTAATTATTTATCATCTATTCTTATCGATAGTGCATTAAATATTCCCTAAGTAGAGAGAGTGTACTCACCTTCCTGGAAACAAATGAGAAGAAAAAAAAAATTAAAAACTGGTAAAATAATACATATGTCATTTTTAAATGGCCAATATATAATTAATTCTCTAAATTTTTTTTTTGATATATTAATATATATTTTTAAGTATGAATTTTTTATTTTAAGACAAATAAAATTTATGGATTCCACTTTTCCTTTTAGATTTTTTATTTCTATTCTCTTTATTTATTGTCTTCTCAATAGACCTTCTCCTCCATTGCCACTACCCTATCTATTCCATCATTCCATGACCATCATTGTTGGACTAAATGTCCGACAGAAATAAATTAATAAATCGACGACTATAAAACAAAAGCAAGCTGCAGTTTCCTCTACATCAAAAACATGCAGCAAACTTAAAGAGCATTACCAAAAACCACTGTACATGCTTTAAGAACATCCCAATTAGCTGGGAACTAACCAAGTTTAACATTCCAGATAATGTACAACTAAATTGTTAAGCATTTTTAAGTCCTGTCATTATCTGTTGATCTTCCCTAATCAGAGACGGGTGCAGCCTTTGTTTAATGGGTTCAAATGTGTTAAATATACACACAATATACATGTGTATATTGTGTATATATGGCTCTCGGTTTTGGTGTACAAACCGTGTACATGGTAGATAAATTAGGTAAGGTTTTAGTCTCCTAGTTTAGGTAATGTTGTAGTGTAAATAGTATTGTATACTTACCATAATATTTGTATTACCATAATTGTATAATTAGTATCCAAGTAGAATAAGGTTTTAGGAATAGAATAGGAATTTGATTCTCCTATTATGGAAATATGTAACTTGTATAAATACTCTTTCAATTAATGAAAATAATCAATGGATTATTTCTTTCATGGTATCAGAAGTATAGATCAAACAAAAATTTCTCTCCCACAAATTCTTATTTTTATTTTCGGCCAAGACCGAACCCTCCTCCTCGGGTTTGCCATTTTTTTCCCGCTCTCCAACTCTCTTCCAAATCCCTCTATTACCTATTGTTCTTTCATTATGTTTACGTCAAAGAACACGTTTCACCCTACCATTGTTGTTTCTAACATCAAGAATCATATCTCTCTTGAAATAAAAACGTCCAATACGCGACGTGGGCCGAGTTATTCAAAATTCACGCTCGTTGGCATCAAGTCATCCATCACATAATCCCCGCGGCTCCTGAGGATACGGAGGTGCCTACACGCGAGGATGATCCTAAGTTATGGACAACACTTGATGCCATTGTCCTTCAGTGGATTTATTCTACTATCTCTACCGACCTATTGCAGACGATTATTGAGCCAGACGCTACGACGATGGTTGCATGGGATAGGCTGCATGACATATTCCAGGATAATCAAAATTCCAGAGTTGTTACCCTTGAATAGGATTTTTCCCACGTCAACATGGAAAATTTCCCGAACGTTTCAGCATATTGCAAAAGGTTGAAGGAATTGGCGGACCAACTCCGCAACGTTGGTGCGCCAGTTAGTGAAGATCGTCTTGTTTTATAGATGGTTGTTGGCCTATCCGAGGCCTATAGTGGCGTTGGAACTCTCCTTCGTCAAAGTAATCATCTTTCAAGGTTCTATCAAGCTTGATCCATGCTTACCTTGGAAGAAGCCGGTTTGGCTAAAAAGGCGGCTACTAATGCTAGTCCTGTGGTCATGATGACCTCCTCCACTAATCCTCAAAATTTTGTTGACAATTCGAACCAAAATCGATCTCACGGGGGCGGCAAGAATGGCCAAAAAAATAATGGAAAAAATCATGGGGGCAAACGCGGCGGTTCCGACAACAGTCGTGGTGGAAAAAATAGTGGCGGTGGGCCCCATCCCCATTATAGTGGGCCACCGATCCACTGGTCTCAGCCTTGGGC
Organism: Anisodus tanguticus; assembly: GCA_034509755.1. NCBI lineage: Eukaryota > Viridiplantae > Streptophyta > Magnoliopsida > Solanales > Solanaceae > Anisodus > Anisodus tanguticus. The sequence continues at coordinate 15,689,232 of CM067551.1, read as the reverse complement.
CTCTGGGCCGTGGGCTTGGACCAGTGGACAGTGGCCCTACGACCCAACTCCACAATAATTTCCAGCATCTGGCCAGTGGGCTTCCCAGCAGCCTCGACGGCCCACTGCCCACTGCCCACTGCCCACTGGCCCGCAGTTTCGGGGCGGCGATTACGGCCCAGAAAGCCCGCAAGAGTTATTGGGCCCCGGCCTCCGCAAGCCCACCAGCAGCAGGCTCCACTCAGACCGATATTGAGGCCGCGATGCACACACTTGGTTTGACTCCACCGGACCCAAATTGGTATATGGACACGGTGCCACTATCCACATGACATCCGATTCAGGTACTCTCTCATCTTATTCCAATTTGAGCAACCCTCGTGGCATAATTGTTGGTAATGGTAATTCTGTTCCAATTCGTGGTTATGGTCATAAAACGTTGTCTCCCCCTCATCCACCCCTTATCTTGAAAAACACCCTACATGCCCCCAAATTGATTAAAAACTTAGTGTATGTCCGTAAATTCACTACTGACAATTCTATTTCTATTAAATTTGATCCATTTGGTTTTTCTCTGTGAAGGATTTCAAGACGGGGAGTCCTCTCATGAGGTGTGATAGTAGGAGAGATCTTTATCCTATCACACCCAGTCCCGGTCCATCGAGTCAAGCCTTGCCTTCAGCATTTGCAACCCTTTCTCCTTCCTTGTGGCATGCTCGTCTTGGTCATCCGGGGTAATCTATTTTGTCGTCATTAGATAGAACTAATTTTATTTCATGTAAGGGTACGCGTAATACTCAAACTTGTCAGTCTTGTTCGTTAGGAAAAAGTGTTAGGTTGCCATTTGTAGACTCAAAATCTCATACTTCAATGCCATTTGATATTATTCATAGTGACTTATGGACGTCTCATGTTCTTAGTTCTTTGGGTCATCGATATTATGTTCTGTTTTTGGATGATTATTCTAAGTTTTTATGGACTTTTCCAATAGCGAAAAAATCTCAAGTTTTTCCATCTTTTTAAAATTTAGAGCATTAATTAGAACCCAATTCGAGAGGGAAATAAAAAATATTCAGTGTGATAATGGCAAAGAATATGACAATGGAGTATTTCTGGAATTCTGTGCTAATAATGGGATCAATTTTCATTTTTTCTTGTCCTCATACATCTTCACAAAATGGCAAAGTCGAATGAAAAATTCGTACCATAAATAACATTGTCCGAACTTTATTGATTCATGCTTCCGCACCCCCGTCTTTTTGGCATCATGCTCTACAAATTGCTACATATCTCCTTAACATTGTTCCTTCCAAAGGTTTGACATATTCTTCCCCCTATAAATTTTATATAATAAAACACCTTCATATTCCCATCTTAGGGTCTTTGGGTGCTTGTGTTATCCGCTATTTTCGTCCACCACAATTAACAAACTTCAGGCTTGGTCTACTCCATGTGTGTTTTTGGATTTTCCGTCTAATCATCGTGGTTATAAATGTTTTGGTTTATCCTTCAATAGAATCATCATTAATCGTCATGTCATATTTGATGAATCCCAATTTCCGTTTTCTAAAGATAGTAATCCCGTGCCTAGTTCGTATAATTTTTTAGATTATGGTATATCCCCGTATATTACTCACCATTTGTCGGACATATCCCGCACCCCAACTCCGCCAGCGGGTCCACTGCCCGTTGCGTCTACAGTCCCGATTCCACCCTCAGTTTCCAGTTTTGGAATTAGGCCAAGTTCTGCCCCAGTTTCCGTAACTGGCCCAGTTGCCGAGCCCAATCCAGCATCTGGGCCAGTCTCGGTGTTAGGTTCCGAGTCCAGATTGGGGCTAGCAGGCCCACTGCCTGCTGGCCGGTCCTTCCCGAGTCCAAACAATTCACACACTCCGCCCATGTCTTCCCCAAGTCATAGACTAGTCACTCGTAGTCAATGGGGTATTTTTAAACCAAAAAGACATTTTAATTTACATTCTAATGTCCCTAAATCACCCTTACCCAGTAATCCTGTGTCTGCGCTCAATGACCCGAATTGGAAAATTGCTATGACCGATGAATATAATGCTCTTATTGATAATAACACGTGGGAGTTGGTACCCCGTACATCTGGTATTAATATTATCAAGTCTATATGGATCTCTGCTCATAAGGAAAATTCAAATGGTTCATTTGCAAGACATAAGACTCGACTCGTGGGTGATGGTAAGACTCAGCAGGTTGGCATAGATTGTGGTGAGACGTTCAGTCCGGTGGTCAAGCCGGCTACCATCCGCACTGTGCTTAGCTTGGCTCTTTCGAAAACATGGCCTATTAATCAGTTAGATGTAAAGAATGTTTTCCTACATGGTGATCTCAAGGAAACAGTCTATATACATCAGCCATTGGGATTCAGGGATCCCAAACACCCTCATCGTGTCTATTTGTTGAATAAGTTCTTATATGGGCTTAAGTAGTCTCCACGGGCCTGGTATATACAGTTTGCAGACTATGTTTTGACTATTGAGTTCACTCACATCAGGTCGGATAATTCATTGTTCATCTACCATCGTGGTTCATCCGTGGCCTATATTCTGTTATATGTGGATGATATTATTTTGATTGCCTCTTCCGATGCCTTACGCCAGTCTATCATGACAATGCTCAACTCTGAGTTTGCTATGAAAGACTTGGGGCCCTTGAGCTATTTTTTGGGGATTATGGTCACTCGTCATGCAGGTGGGTTGTTCTTATCTCAATGAAAGTATGCAGCTGAGATCATTGAGAGGGCTAGGATATCATCATGTAAGTCCACTTCCACTCCAATTGATACTAAACCCAAGCTTAGTGCCGCGACCGGCGTACCATACGAGGATCCGACCCGCTATCGCAGTCTTGTAGGGGCACTTCAATATCTTACATTCACGAGGCCAGTTATTACATATGCTGTCCAGCAGATGTATTTATTTATGCATGATCCAAGAGTTGATCATATGAATGCACTCAAACGCATCATTCGGTATATTCAGGGTACGCTGGACTATGGTATGCATTTATATCCCTCATCGACATCCAGACTTGTCTCGTATACGGATGCTGATTGGGGTGGCTGTCCGAACACCAAACGGTCTACGTCTGGCTATTGTATGTTTCTCGGCAATAACCTGGTCTCATGGTCTGCGAAACGTCATTCGACATTGTCCCGATCCAGTGCCGAGGCCGAATATCGAGGGGTAGCTAATGTGGTCTCAGAATCATGTTGGTTACGAAATTTATTGTTGGAGCTTCATTGTCCCATTCAGAAAGCAACCTTGGTTTATTGCGATAATATTAGTGCCATCTACCTTTCTGATAATCTGGTTCAGCACCAGCACGCTAAGCATATCGAGATGGACATTCACTTTGTCCACAAAAAGGTTGTTTGTGGTCAGGTATGCGTCTGTCATATCCCGTCCAGGTATCAAATTGCTGATATCTTTACGAAGGGTCTTCCCTTGGTCCTTTTTGAAGATTTTAGGGACAGTCTCAGCGTTCAAAGACCGCCCACTATGACTTCGGGGGTGTGTTAAATATACACAATATACACACAATATACATGTGTATATTGTGTATATATGGCTCTCGGTTTTGGTGTACAAACCGTGTACATGGTAGATAGATTAGGTAAGGTTTTAGTCTCCTAGTTTAAGTAATGTTGTAGTGTAAATAGTATTGTATACTTACCATAATATTTGTATTATCATAATTGTATAATTAGTATCCAAGTAGAATAATGTTTTAGGAATAAAATAGAAATTGAATTTTCCTATTTTGAAAATATGTAATTTGAATAAATACTCTTTCAATTAATGAAAATAATGAAGAGATTATTTATTTCAAAATGAACATGTATTTCTCTAACAACTAAAACTAGAATCTAACTCACAATTTACTAGAGAAAAAGAGCTTTTTTACATGGATGCCAAAAGGTCGCGCATTTCTGAGATAGATGGGACGTTCTCGCTGGGGTAAATCTTGGTTACAAGCTGAGCAAAGAAAAAAATGACTTGGGTAATTAGTTGTTGAGGGATCCATTACAGAAATGAGAAACCTTTATACCAAACCCATTTTTTTTTTTTTTTTTTTTTTTTTAATGAAAAACAATTATTCAAATGTACAACAAAACTAATGAAAACGAAAATGTAATTAAAAGAAAATAAAGAAGAAGGTGTGTTTAGTTGGGGGGTGGGGGTGGTGTGAAGAAGAAGGAATGGAGAAGGTGGGTTTGGTTGGGAGTGTGGTTGTGGGGGAGGGGTGTGAAAAGAAGGAATGAAATTGAGACTTTTAAAAAAGAAAAAATTGAAAAGAAAAAATTGAATGAAAATTCGACAGGATAAAATAGCACAAAAAAGAGTAAAAAAATTTAATTGATTGTTCAATGTAGATGATGGACGCAAGCGATGAAGAATGTTCATATCCCGCGACATGACCGGTCCCATCACCTCCGGAGCCTAGTAAGACTTTAGCGATATGTGGGTACAAGGCCACCCCGAGACCGGATTATGAAAAAATTGAATGAAAATACAAAAAATAGAAAAAAAGAGTAAAAATTTAATTGATTGTTGATGTGACGCTGATGTGACGAAGAATGTTCTAGACAACCCATTGTAAGATTGGTGTGGGCAACGTAATATTGAGTTTAATTCAGTTAGAAATTATTTCGAGGGTAAATAATTACAAGTAAAATTTAATTATTAAACATAATTTTCTGTGCAAGTTTAGAAATGTAAATATGTATTTTCTCTATTAACTTTCATATATAGTACTCTGTGGGTCCTAATTTACTTTGTGGTGTTTAACCGAAACAAATTGGGATGAAGGGGGATGTAGTAATATTATTATAGCTTGGACAGTTGGAAAAATATTACTTTCTCCGTTCAATAAAATTATCTTAATTTTTTTATTAATTTATTCTAAAAAGATTGAAATATTTTTATATTTAGAAATAATTTAATTTTATAAAATGATTTACAATCACACAAATATTTAAGACTTGTTTTGGGCACAAATTTCAAAATTCTTTCTTTATTTTTTAAATTTCGTGTCAAATAAAAATAAGATAATTTTTTGAGACGAGTGAGTGAGTAATTATTTAAACGGTAATAGTTTGATATCAAAAGGAACCAGCTAATTAAACATATTGATGTGCCGTCATCCCTACTTATAGCTAATTTTAAAGAGAAGGGCCTAATGGTTAAAATAAAATCGAAAGATTAACTCAAAGAAAATTATACGAAAATGGATAACGGCGTAGGAAAAAAGGGTAGGAACAGAGAGAGTTTTTAAAATATATTTATGGATAAAATAATTTGTAGCTATAATTGTGGGATTGCTAAAATTTATGTAAGTAAATATATGAAATATTTATTACCCAAACGATGGTTAGAACCTTACTTTAGTTAATTAAATCTTAATAATTAATTAAACTCATGCTATGTGTTTCTCATCTAAGTAAGAACCGGAGGAAAATGGAGGCAATAAAATGAAGAAGAGCACCATCAATTTCATGTCTATTTTACTATTCCGAAGGTGACCCAGCTAAGGTCTGAAAGCAATTGGTGACAGATGCTTGGGTGTTTGGACGACTGAAACGTGCGTATATGATACTATCCTCTCGTTATTATTGAACTAAAATTTTCACTCATAGCTATCGGATTTATGCCCCTTCATTAAACAGTAATCGCTAAAATAATTTTTTTTATATTGTACGGCCTAATCTCATATGACAAACGAGTTATCTTGGTTTTAATGGTAGATTTACGACGAACGTTCAGTATACCTGAGAATGTTGATATAAGTTGACAGGCTAACTTTTATATATATATATATATACATACCAATTAAATAGGGGGGTGATATTTCAAAAGTATTTCAATAGAGAGGGTGTGAATAAGGTTGTGTAGTCCTACTCGGTACTCCCTTCCTGTTATAATCCGTCTATATAAGTCTTTTAATTCAAAGTCTATCTCCTGTGTATGAAAATATTTTTTTTTTTTATATGATCTGGACTATGTCCAGTCACTAGTCTTTATATACTGTTCATCATCATTTATATTTCTAGTTACTGTTACGTTCTTTGAGTTTACTATGCATATTCATTTCTTCTTTTGAACTGTTCATCTCGTCCTTTAAACCTTACCCAAATAATGACTGTCGTCTTTAGCCACACCCAATTTTCAAGCCAACACCGTCCTTCAGCGGACATCAACATGCCATATTTATCAACCACCATTGACATAGGAATTTACAGGCTAATCCATGGGTGTCATTACAGAGTTTAAAAGATAACCATATACTAAGTTCATCAGATAGCTATGTCTAAGCATAATAAAATTAAGATTACAACAGTAATTAAAAACTTCATGATTATAACAATATAGAAAGATTCATGATGAAAATATCAACAAATATTAACAACATAATTCTTGCAATCCTGCAAGATTTTATAAATATTCAAAACAACGTAATATACATGGTAGGAGATAAACTACTGAAAAGTAGACTTACATATTTAGAAGAACAGGGAGGTTTCCCTTTCGGGAGTCCCCGAAACTGCTACTGCTACGGTGAAAGCAAAGTAAGAGAATAATATCTTACATAGGGGAATTTACACAGATGGGAAAAAGGGGGAAACTATGGAAAACATTTAGAGAGGATGTTGTGGGTTTTCTTGGGAGTGATTTTCAATCTGAGTTTCGTTCTCTGATTTCAATCTGTCTTCTGCATCCTCGAGTCTTAGTATTTATAGAGTCTTACGGACTTCAAACTTCGAATTTCAAACAAGTAAAAGAATCTTTGAAAGTTTTCGCCGGGTGCACTGAGGGTCCCATCGTCACTTCAACTTTTCAAAAAGTTTTTTCTTTTCATTTGTCGTCTTGCGTTTGCTGTCCTTGCTTTTCATCTTGCTGCCGTCCACTTACTTTTATTCTTGTCTTCTGGCAACACCTGTCTTGTTTTAATTCACTTTATCTTTTTCTATGTCTGCTGCTTTAGCATCTTCATTTTCGTCCGTTGCTTTAGCATTATTGTTTGTTTGTCTGTTTACTGAGTTCTGTACATTCTTCGTCTCAAGTGCTTAGGTTATGCAGTGCCACTGAGTCGAAGCTCATTCCAGAATCATCGTCGGCATTAGGATCTTGAGCATCCTGTGCGTAATTAGATTCCAAGAACTCGTTGTCTGAACTAGTTTCTAATACATGGTCTATACTATATAAGTTCTGATTATCATTGGCCGGCTGAGATACCACTGATGGTATTGGGATTTCGTGTTTGTCCTCTTGTTTCCTCAGTTTGTTCTTTAAAGATATTTTCTAGTGTCTCTTTTATAATTTGTTCTATACTTTTTGTCTGTTGTTTTTTTGTCTATCTGCTCCTCGTTCTGGATGTTGATTTCGTCAATGTCTGTGGGAGCTTTCTTCTAGTTTTTGAGGAACTTGGTTCCTCTTCACTTTTTGGCAAAGTGACAGCCATTAACGGATTTGGTAAGTCTTTACCGGCAACCGTTTGCACCGGACTAGTTGTACCCATATCTGGTACAATAGATTTCTTAGCATTCAGAAGGGAATGAACACCTGTCTCATCCATTTTCGAAGGAGATGGAGAACTCTGCGTTTGTTGTCTGATAGAGCTTTGTCTGAGTTTTAGTTCTAGCTCTGTGACTTTTTCTAAGAGATGGATATTTTGTCTCTGAAGTTCTTCTTTGGTCTGGTTTAGTCTTTTGAATGCTTCGGTCATTGTACTACAATGATCGCAAAAGATTATTTTATCTGTGTCTTTTTATATTTTGTACTGAGGAGTCTGGTTTTGGCTATGTCTTAAAGCTGGTGATAAAAAGAAATTAGGCCCAAGGGTTCCTCGAGCATAGTCTAAGGCTTCTGTAAAAACATTAAATCCTTTGAATAAAGGAGTCTTAAAATCTTTTATTGAGTCTACTACTTCGATCCAAGTCTGAAAAATATCATTTGTTTTTCCGTGGACAACGACATAAAACTTGAATTTTTTGTCCAAATTCTTTTCGTTGAAATAAAAACAAGTGCTATTTAATGTGGCTAAGCAATGACTGTTGTCTTTTCTGTTGTGTGCCATCCATAAGTTGTCGATTAGGCACCTCTGCTGTCTGTCTATGACATAATCTGGCAAAACTTTAAATGTAAGGTTAGATGGTGGAAAACAAACTAAATTATTCTTACCAAAATACATTCTTTCTAATACTGGAGTGTCTACTGCAGTTGTGGGTCTGAAATTCAGATTTCCCAACATAGCTTGTCTATAATCGTCTACGGGTTTGGCTGGGCCTTTCCCTTTGTCTTTTGTTGTCTGCTTTGAAAAACTCATGCTACTAAAAACCAACAACAAACTTAGTTAATTTGAAGTAATTTTTAATCTGCTGAGTTGATCGGCTAAACTATTGTCTTTTCCTTTGATATGTTCAAAAACTAGGTTGTATATTGATACCGTATCTAAGAAATTTAACCATCTACGTCTACTGCTATTTTTATCGTTAATTTTCGGTGAAACTTAACTATTGCTTCGCAGTCTGTTCTGATTAGTGTTTCTGGTTTATTTAAAATGTATAATCTGAAGGCGTTTAATCCGTAGATTATTGCTAATATTTCTGCGTCTAAACTACTCATATTACCTTTTTCTTTGTATTTTCCGCTTTGATAAGCGCAAATCTTTTCTGAAGTCTTGCTACTGTACTTATTTGTTCTTGCTTTTAGTACCGCTCCCCAACCTTCAAAACTACCGTCTGTTTCTATAATCAAGTAGTCTGTTTCTAAAGGCATATTTAGATCAGGGATATTATGAATTCTTTGTTTAAGCAGTTTTACTATTTTTATATCTTCTGCATTAAACTTCTTCTGTCCAGTAGAACCTGTCTTAGAATAAAGTGGTCATGCTACTTTTCCTAAGTCTTTAATGAAAGTTCTAGCATAATTTAAGATACCCAAAAAATTTTGTAAATCCTTGGTATTGTCTAGTTTATCGGGCATTTCTAGAGCCTTTTTAGCTATGTGAGGCTGTAATTTAATTTTTCCTTCTCTTATAGTTACTCCTAAAAAGTTTATGTATGTTATTATTCCATTACTGACGAAAAGTCTAAAAACTGTCTGTAAATGTCCTAGGTGTTCTGCCATATTACCGCTAAACACTAAAATGTTATCTACATAAACTATTGTAAATCTCTTATAGTCTCCGAATATTTCATCCATTTTCTTTTGGAAAATGGGTGGAGACTGTCTTCAAGCCGAATGACATAACCAACCATTCAAAATGTCCTTCTGGACAAGTGAAAGCTGTCCATTCTATACTGGCGGGATGCATTTTAACCTGCCAATATCCTGACTTGCAATCAAACTTACTAAATATATTTTTTCCTTGTATTCTATTAATTAATTCTGATTTGTCTGGTAACTTGTAACCGTTACTTCTTGTGTTATCATTTAGTCTTTTATAGTTTATTACCATTCGGGCTTTGCCTTCGACTATCTCCGAATGATTTCTAACTATGAAAGTCGCCGACCTATGTTTAGACGTTGAGCGTCTTATAATTTCTAAACTCATCAATTCTTTAATTTGTAGTTTGAAATCTTCGATGTCTTGGTTAGTTGCTTCTATTGAAAGTCGTTCGTATGATATATTCTCGGGTTTATAATGTCTAATTCACATAGAATTTTGTTATTATTCCAAAGTGTTTAAGGGCTTTTCTCCTATGATCTCTAATTCATCTAAAATTTTTACTATGTTATCTAAATCTTTTTTATCTTTAATTATTCCTATTTTTTCTATCCCGTTTTTGAAGTTATAAAATTCTGTTTCTAGATCTATTAACGTATAGTTCTTTTCTAGTAGATTTTCTTCTTCTTCTAGGATATTTTCTAGTAATAAGTTTTTATTCGTGTTCGACAAAGAATACTTTTCTCCATTATCTTATCGGTCGGCAACAACCGGTGTCGTTGTTTTTTAAATTTATAGGAGAGATCTCGTATAATTTTTTTTCTATTTTCCGGGTCTCGTCTTTGGAGTATATGTATTATTTCTTTGGAATATTATCCCATCTCTTGTGATGGTACAACTTCCATTATTGTTTAATAAGAAGTCTAGTCCTATCACAAAATCTGTATTAATGTTTAGTTCTCGTACTAAAATTTTATCGAGTTTATAACTAGGGTTATTTGTGCAAGTATTCATAAAACTAATTGTAGCTTCTTGCAGGTAATGTCTGTAGAAGTTATGAGTCCCATCCATCTGTACTGCAGAAGATGGCTTATCCAGTGTTTTTACCAGATGACTCGGGACTACTTTCTTATTAAATATACTTCTGGTACAACCTGTATCTACTAAAGCTAGAGTTGTAATCTCGTAGTCTTTAATTCTAATTTTAGTCATTAGTCTTAATGAGCTAATTTTTTTGTCTTCATTACATATTAAAGTCTTTTCTTCCGAATTCATTAGTTCTGAGGCTGCTTCTGTATTTATTTGATCATCTTCTTCAGAAATGTAATTGTCTTCAACTACCTTCTGCTTACCTTTTTCTAATTGAGCTAATCTGATTTCTAGAGTATTGAATCTTGTTTCTAGAGTCATTAATCTTACTGCTATTGTTGTATCTATTGATACGCCTTCTTGAATTCTATTTAAGACTTCTTTCGGAATTATTATAATATTTAATTCTTTCTGAAGGCAATTTATACATCCTTCCATGTAACATTTTTTGCATTTGGCCCTTTTACTCCTGCTAGGAAACCATTTGCAAATGCAACATGCTGTGCTATCTAGGCCTTTATTTTTCTCAATTACACTTTGCTAAATTTACCGATCATAAGTAATATGAGGTCATGGATTCAAGCCGTGGAAACAGTCTCTGACAGAAATGCAAGGTAAGACTGCGTACAACAGACTCTTGTGGTCTGGCCCTTCCCTGAACCCCGCGCATAGCGAGAGTTTAGTGCACCGGGCTGCCCTTTTAAAGTAAGATGATGTAGAGATGCTTGTATTAACTTTCTATAATACTTCGTCTGTCCTAAATTACTTTGCTAATTTTACTAAATAGTGTGGTAGGATTTTATCGCTGGTGGTCATGTATTATTCATGTAACACACAAAAGCATGGGGGACTATGCCAAGACCCTATGTATACTGTCACGATCCAAATCGGAGGGTCATGACAGACACCTAGACCTCACCTGTCAGTACCACTAATCATACGGTTAACATCTAACCATAATTAATCATAGGCCCCAAGGGCCGTCACAAGGTACCCTGCTGACACATAGAGATGATAAACTGGAAAGAAGCTACGTAAAATCTTACAAACTGAAGGATTCAACCAATGCATATATACATACTAAGGCCAATAATGCCATGACTAATATACACAAGACATTGTTTACAAGCCTCTAAAGAGTATGCAATATCATAAGGTCGGGACAGGGCTCCGCCATACCCATATGTACATGTAAAAACACCGTATCGAGATTAGATCGCCACTCCGAAACAAGGGGAGTGCTCCAATATCCACTGAGTCAGCAACCTACTAATGCGGATCGTCGCCTTGCCTACGTGAGCCTGCGGACATGAAACACATCGTCCCCGATAAAAGGGACGTCCGTACGACTGATGTACCGAGTATGTCAGGAATGAAGGACAGCATAATAGAGACATGAAAGTAACATGGGACAAGAGACAACCAACTAGTAGGGAATGCCTCTGAGGGCGATAATATGCATAAGTATCATGTCTGTGTAGAATGCCTCTGAGGACCATAATATGCCTAAATGCCATGCACAATGCGGTCATACATATAAATATGCGTAAATAACGTCGTCTCCCATCATATCATTTCGGCTTCTATGGGCATAATCATCATCATATACCAGCTGATCAGGTGGTGTGCGTATATAACGGCGTATCCATTTTCCCATCCTCTATATATATATAATGCATACCATATAGTAGTGTATATAACACACGTAAGTCAAGGGTAATATATGAATATAATGCATGAATGATAATAAAACATTTTGAGCTTATCGGAGTGACGTAATGCCACTTGAACACCCTTATCCAATTAATTCCATACTCTTCCATATTATTAATTCTTGATCCCAATTCACTTAAATCTTGATGACTTACAAAACTTTCATATACTCAATGTCATAATCGTGCGATATAACACTAGTCCATAACCTCTTTGGGGACATAAAACTATTTTTGTTAATCCCCGTCGTCACACTTATTAAGTTCTAAATTATTTCGGGACCGCATCCTTTATCTACTAAGCTTATTTATTTGCATACCTAATTATAACAAAATTTCCCCAGGACCCAGGACTACTTGTATACGTCTAGCTATTTAAACCATCGCCCGAAAGTACGGGATGTTACATCCTTCCCCCCTTAGAAACATTCATCCTGGAATGTTGGGGTGACGTATCTAATCCCCGTCACGTAGCCAGAAAACACAACCACGTTTTCATGGGGCCATATAATATACACACACATCTTTACATCAAACCTCACATAGTCATCAAGCAGTATTTATAATAATATGAAATAGAATTCACCTTATGCTTCTCTCGGAACCTCGGTGTTGGTCTGAAATAGGTAGGGATATTTGTGTTTCATCTCCTCTTCTGCCTCCCATGTCATTTCTTCTACATTTTTATTCCGCCAAAGAAATTTTACGGAGGCTACTTCTTTAGTCCTCAATTTGCGGACTTGTCGATGTAAGATAGCAATAGGAACCTCTTCATATGATAGATCCTCCGTAACCTTCACATCGTTAATTGGTACAATTTGGGAGGATCTCCAATACACGCTCTCAATATAGAAACATGAAAAATCGGATGAACAAAGTCCAACTCCAAAGGCAAGTTTAATTCATAAGCTTCTTGCCGATTCGTCGAATTATGCGATATGGCCCAATATACCTTGGGATGAGTTTTCCCTTTTCCCAAAATCTCATTACCCCCTTCATACGCGAAATCTTCAAAAAGACCCAATCATCTACCTGAAACTCTAAGTCTCGCCGTCGCACATCTGAATACGACTTGTGACGACTCTGAGCGGTTAACATCCTTTCTTGGATAAGTTTCACCTTCTCTATGGCTTGGTGTACTAAGTCAGGCCCAAATAACTTTGATTCGCCTACCTCAAACCATCCGATAAGAGATCTACATCTCCGTCTATATAAACCTCGTATGGAGCTATTTTAATGCTAGCATGATAACTGTTATTGTACGTAAATTCAATAAGGGGTAAATGATCATACTAACTTCCCTTAAAGTCCAATACACAAGCTCGTAGCATGTCCTCGAGCGTCTGAATCGTACACTCGGCCTGCATGTCTGTCTGAGGGTGGAAAGTTATGCTAAGATTAACTTGGGTGCCCAAACCTTTTTGAAATGATTTCCAGAAGTTAGCTGGAAAGTGTGCACCTCAGTCAGATATAATAGAAATAGGCACACCATGAAGGCGAGCAATCTCCTTAACGTACAACTTCGCGTAGTCCTCGGCTGTGTAAGTAGTTTTGACTGGCAGGAAATGAACTGATTTGGTCAGTCTATCAACAATTACCCAAATAGAATCAAACTTACGATAAGAGCGAGGTAAACCCGTAACGAAATCCATATTAATCATTTTCCATTTTCACATCGAAATCTCAATATTCTGAGTCAAGTCATCGGGCTTTTGGTGCTCTATTTTTACTTGCTGACAATTACGACACTGAGCTACAAATTCCGCAATGCTTCTCTTCATGTCGCTCCACGAATAGATACCCTTGAGATCATGATACATCTTGGTAGATCCAGGGTGAATGGAATATCGTGAGAAATGGACTTCCGCCATAATTTTATCTCGTAATCCCTCTACCTTTGGAACACATAAACGGCCCTGGTGCTTGAGAACCTCATGTTCGTCAATCTCAAAGGTTGTGGTCTTCTTCTGTTGAATGCCCTCTCTAATTTTTTCAAAACTAGGATCTTCCCGCTGGCGTTCCTTAACTTCCGATATGAGGGACGACTCTGACATATTCAGAATCACAAAACCACCATCCTCCGAATCCATTAGTCAGACTCCCAAACTAGCTAACTGATGGAGCTCTCTTACTAACTCCTTCCTCTCGACCTGCACCGATATCGAGCTGACCATTGACTTACGACTGAGCGCGTCTGCTACAACATTAGCTTTACCAGGATGATATAAGATATCCACATCATAATCCTTCAATAATTCAAGCCACATCCTTTATCTCAAGTTTAACTCTTTCTGTTTAAATAGGTATTGTAGACTTTTATGATCCATGAAAATGTCTACATGAACACCATACAAGTAGTGCCGCAAAATCTTCAGTGCATAGACCATTGCGGCCAACTCCAAATCGTGTGTCAGATAGTTTTTCTCATGTTTCCTCAATTGACTTGAGGCATAGGCAATCACTTTACCATGTTGCATTAGCACGCATCCTAAACCTGCTCCCGAGGCATCACAATACACAACGTAGCCTTCTAGACCCTCTGGGAGAGTAAGGACTAGTGCCGATGTTAGTCTGTCCTTTAACTCTTGGAAACTCTGCTCGTAAGCATCAAATCACTGGAACTTTATGGCCTTTTGTGTCAACTTCGTTAATGGTGTTGATATGGTAGAAAATCCTTCTACAAACCTCCTATAATAGCCTTCTAAGCCTAAAAAGCTGCGAACCTCTAATGGAGTCGTGGGCCTTGGCCAATTCTTCACCGCTTCAATCTTCTGAGTGTCAAATCTTATACCTTCGTCTGACACTATACGACCAAGGAAATCCACTGAATTCAGCCATAACTCACACTTGGAGAGCTTAGCATACAACTTATGATCCCGGAGTGTCTGTAGTACTACCTGCAAATGATCCACATGCTCTGCCTCTGAGTGAGAGTAAACCAGAATATCATCTATAAATACTATCATAAATACATTTAGAAATGGGCCAAACACGTTGTTCATTAGATCCATAAATGATGCCGGCGCGTTTGTGAGCCCAAATGGCAATACTAAGAACTCGAAGTGCCCATACCTTGTTCTGAAAGCTGTTTTCGGAATGTCCTTCTCTTTGACCCTTAGCTGATGGTACCCTGACCTTAGGTCGATCTTTGAGAAATATTTTGCACCTTGTAAATGGTCAAACAAATCATCAATTCAGGGAATAGGGTACTTGTTCTTGATAGTGACTTTTTTCAGCTGCCGATAATCAATACACATCCTTAACGAGCCATTTTCTTTCGTACAAACAATACCGGCGCACCCGAAGGAGATATGCTAGGCCTAATGAAACCTTTCTCAAGCAGATCTTTTAATTGCTCATTTAATTCTTTCAATTCAGCTAGAGCCATTCTGTAAGGAGGAATATATATCGGCTGAGTGCCTGGCAACACATCTATACCGAATTTAATCTCCCTCTCGGGAGGAAGACCTGGAAGTTCATCTGGAAATACATCACAAAACTCATAACCATCGGAATTGATTGAGAAGTAGGTGGTTTGGCATCGACATCTCTATCCCGAACAAGATGGTATATACAACCTTTGGAGATCATCTTCCTTGCCTTAAGGTATGAAATAAACCTATCTTTTAGCGTCGCCGTATTACCCTTCCATTCAAGGACTGGCTCGCCTGGGAAATGAAATCTAACAATCTTTGTTCGGCAATCAACATTAGCATAGCATGATGCCAGCCAATCCATGCCTATAATAACATCGAAATCAACCATTTCTAATTCTACCAAATCTGTTAAGGTCTCATAGCTACAAACTAATACTACACAATTCCAATAAACCAGTCTAGAAACTACCGACTCACCAACTGGTGTAAATACCAAAAATGGATCTCTTATCAACTCAGGCTCCATACCAAATTTACAGGTAAAAAAGGGGTGATATATGATAGATTGGAGCCCAGATCCAACAACACATACACATTATGTAAAAAGACTGATAATATACATGTAATAAAATTAGGTGAGGACTCTTGATCCTGTCGACCCATCAATGCGTAAATATGGTTCTGGCCACCATCGAAGTTGGTTGCTCTACCCCTACCTCTGTCTCGACCGGATGATGTCTGATGACTTTTCCCTAACGGGCATACTTAATGTGATGAAGCTGTTGCAGATCCGACCGGCTGGGCCCTAATACCTTCACCTTTTATCGAGCATTCTCGCATAATATGACCAGGATCACCACAAGAATAAGACACATCTGATCCTCGTTGGCACGGGCCTGAATGGGCCTTACAACACAGCTCGTATCGAGCCAACGTCGGCCTTCATCTGAATAGAATCCCCTCTATAATAAGACCCTGATACTTGTGAACTCTGACCTGGTCCCGATTGAACAAACTGATCAACCCTCGACCTTGAAAATGGTAATGATGCGCTAGCTGCCGGGTAGGATGGGCGTCTATAAAGCTGTGGTCTGGGCCCACCTCTAAACTCCCCTACGTCACATATGAATCGAGCCCTCTTATGTTAGCCCCTATCACGCTCTCGATCTACCCGCTGTTGTCTCTTACGATCCTCGATTCTGTGCATAAGCCTGAATGCGAGCAATATCCATATTCGTGTTCAGAGAAGCCGTAGGACACTCGTTGCCCAAGTGCGGCCCAAAGACAGTAACAAACCTATGTACCCGGTCACTCATCTCAACTATAATCGTAGGAGCATATCTGGCCAATGAATTAAACTACAAACTATATTCTCGAACACTCATATTTCCGTGCTCAAGACGTAGAAATCTATCCTGCTTGGCCCGTCGAAGTTTGATCGGCAGAAAATGCTGTAAGAAGGCCTCTGAAAACTCTCACCATCCTGATGGTGGAGCACGAGGTCCCCTAGATTGCTCCCATGTCTCATACTAGGTCACCGCGACATCCCGCATTCTATAAGAAGCAAACTTTACCGACTCAGTATCGGTAGCATCCATTACTCGCAAGGTACGCTGTATTTGATCCAGAAAATTATGCTAGTCCGCGTTCAGGTCCGATCTTGTGAATACCGAAGGGTCTAGGTTGCTGAAATCCTGAGTTCTCGTGCTAGCAGCTCTATCAGAAAGAGTGGAAATCTGACGTTGGGCTTGAGCGGCCACTAATCGAGTCAATAACTATACAACACTTCACATATCAAGATCCACATCCGGAGTATCAGGCGGAGGAACTGGGTGTACTGCACCCCACTACGCTCCTCTGTAAGTGGTGGACTAGGGGAATCATACAAAGAAGTCACACTGTGGGTCTCTCTCTGGCCCTCGCTAGCCGGTGGCGCTGGCTAGTTCCTTCGCCTGCAGCCGTATCCAACGCCCTTATACTTTTGAACTTCCTCCTTATTATAGGCATTGTTGGAATCATAAACACGAGACAGATTAGAAATGTAATGCTTATAACTCAGTTCTATACCACGATTCTTGATCAAGAAGAAAGGTAACCATATGTCACGACCAAAACAGGAGGGTCCTGACGAGCACCCGGACCTTACTTGCCGAGTACCACCAATCATATACTTAACATATAATCATAATTAACCATGGGCCACAAGGGTCGTCACAAGGTAACCTGCTGACACATGGGAATAATAAACTGGAAAGGTACCGCGTAAACTCTTGCAAACGGAAGGACACAACCCATGCATATATACATATATATCAAGGACGACAAGGCCATACACGACCACCATACACAGGACAACTATCTACAAGCCTCTAAAGAGTATGTGACATCATAAGGTCAGGACAGGGCCCCGCCATACCCCAACACATAAGCAAAATATGATTCCATGACTAGACTGCAACTCTGGAACAAATAGAGTGCTCCAATATCAGCTGAACCAGCAACCTACTAGTGCGGACCGTCGCCTGTCTACCTGAGCCTGCGGGCATGAATCGCAGCGTCCCCTGACAAAATGGACGTCAGTACGACTGATGTACCGAGTATGTCAGGCATGAAACATAGCATAATAGAGACATGAAAGTAACATGAGATAAGAAAAAACCAACCGGTAGAGAATGTCTCTGAGGGCCATAATATGCATAAATATCATGTCTGTGTATAATGCATCTGAGGGCCATAATATGCCTAAATGCCATGCACAATGCAAATGCAGTCATTCTTATACATATGCATACATAACGCCGTCAAGCCTTTGTGGGCATCCCATCATATCATATCGGCCTCTGTGGGCATAATCATTATTGTGTATATCTGTACCAACTGCAGGTGGTGTGCGTATATAACGCCGTATTCCATTTTCCATGCCCCATACATATAGTATAGTATATAACTTCTTTGAGGTCAAGGTATGTACATGAATATAATGCATGAATGATATGATAATATGACACTATAAGTTTGTCGGAGTGATGTAATGTTGCTTCACATCCGATTAACATTATGAATACTAACATTTTTTCATACACCTCAATAAGGATTTAGGAATATATTTAGACATTCTTTGACATTAGGAATGAATAACATGAACCTCCTTAACTACTAAGAGTAGAATCATTTATGGAACAATACTACGTTTACGTTTCGTACGTAGAACATGCCAAAAGAAATAAGGATTTGCCTTAACATACCTTTATTGTCGAATCATACTTCAATCTTATATGCCAAGAACTACTCTCCTTCTACCTTATTTCACTTAGAAGAAAGCTCTAATTTACCATTATCCGGAGGAAACCGACGTTACAATCATGTAACCGGCGAGAACGTAGCCTCCGCATCATTCTGTATAATTTTGTTGTGCGTGAAAGACATGATATTCTTGAACATAATAACATTATACTTCGTTGGTTTAGAAAGCATGTTGTTGTATATATCTATCAAATCCTTCATAAGAAACTACTTCTAAAGGAAGATCCAAATATATTATCTTTGATGGATGGGGTCCACACACAAATGTCCAATTCTAAGTTCTTATCAAGCATAATTATCCATACGTGTCTACTCAATAGCCCATCCAATATTAGTCATCCTATATTACTATAATTTGCATGGTCCAACGTGGACATGACACTAACCCATCCTTTTGTAATTAAGTACTTTGTCTCCCGCTAAACATTGGTCATTAATTCTTTGATCCCACTTGTTATTAAGTACTAAATTATTTTGGGACCGCATCCTTTTATATACTCAGCCTCTTTATTTCCATACGTGAATATTACAAAAAATCCTCCAACGCTCGAGTCTATTTACATACGTCTAGCGATTCAAACCATGTCCCAAAAGTACAGGATGTTAAATTCTTCCCCCTTAGAAACATTCATCCTCGAATATTGGGTGACATATCTAATTCCTGTCACGTATCCGGAAACACAACCACCGCTTCCCGGGGCCATATAATATAACACATGCATCATTATATCCGTTCTCATATGGTCATCTATCCTTAATTATAATAATCTGAAATAGAACTCACCTTATATTTTTCTCGGAACCTCGACGTTGGTCTAAAATAGGCAGGGATATTTGTGTTTCATCTCCTCTTCCGCCTCCCATGTCATTTCTTTTACATTCTTATTCCACCATAGTATCTTCACGGAGGCTACTTCTTTAGTCCTCAACATGCAGACCTGTCAATCTAAGATAGCAATTGGAACCTCTTCATATAATAGATCCTCCGTAATCTTCACGTTGCCAATCGGTACAATTCGGGAAGGATCCCCAACACACGCTCTCAACATAAAAACATGGAAAACCGGATGAATAAACTCTAACTCCAAAGGAAAGTCCAATTCGTAAGCCACTTAACCAATTTGTCAAATTATGAGATATGACCCAATGTACCTTGGATAGAGCTTTCCCGCCATTTTCCCCCAAATCTCATTACACTCTTCATAGGAGAAATCTTCGAGAAGACCCAATCATCCACTTAGAACACTAGGTCCCGCCATCGCACATCTTAATACAACTTTTGCCAACTCTGAGAATTAACAACCATTCGTGGATAAGCTTCGCATTCTCTATGGCTTGGTGCTCTACATTAGGCCCAAATAATTCTGATTCGCCTACTTCGAACCATCCGACAGGAGGTCTATATTTCTATCTATACAAAGACTCGTATGTAGCCATTTTAATGCTAGTATGATAATTGTTATTGTATGCAAACTCAATAAGAGGTAAATGATCATCCCAACTTTCCTTACATTCTAATATACAAGCTCGTAACATGTCCTCGAGCGTCTGAATCATACGCTCGGCATGCCCATCTGTCTGAGGGTGGAAAGCTGTGCTAAGATTAACTTGAGTGCCCAAACCTTTTTTTTGAAATGATTTCCAGAAGTTAGCTGTGAACTGCGTACCTCGTCAGATATAATAGAAATAGGCACACCATGAAGGTGAACAATCTCCTTAATGTACAACTTTGTGTTGTCCTCGGCTGTATAAGTAGTTTTGACTGCCAGGAATTGAGCTGATTGGTCAGTCTATCAATAATCACCCAAATAGGATAAGACTTATGATAAAAGTGAGGTAAACCCATAATGAAATCCATATTAATCATTTCTCATTTCCACATCGTGATCTGAGTGTTCTGAGTCATGCCGCTGGGCTTTTGGTGCTTTACTTTTACTTACTGATAATTAAGACAATGTTCCTCTTCATGTCATTCCACCAATACATATACTTAACATCTAATCATAATTAACCATGTGCCACAAGGGTCGTCACAAGGCAATCTGTTGACACATAGGAATAATAAACTGGAAAGGTACCGCGTAAACTCTTGCAAACGAAAGAATACAACCTATGCATATATACATATACATCAAGGCCGACAAGGCCATACACAACCACCATACACAGGACAACTGTCTACAAGCCTCTAAAGAGTACATGACATCATAAGGTCAGGATAAGGCCCCGCCATACCCCAACGCATAACCAAAATATCATACCACGACTAGACTGCAACTCTGGAACAAATAGAGTGCTCCAATATCACTGAACTAGCAACCTACTAGTGCGGACCATCGCCCTGTCTACCTGAGCCTGCGCGGTATGGAACGCAACGTCCTCCGACAAAAGAGACGTCAGTACGACTGATGTACCGAGTATGTCAGGCATGAAACATAGCATAATAGAGACCTGAAAGTAATATGAGACAAGAAATAACTAATCGATAGAGAATGCCTATGAGGGCCATAATATGCATAAATATCATGTATGTCTAGAATGCCTCTGAGGGACATAATATGCCTAAATGTCATGCATAATGCAAATGCAGTCATTCTTATACATATGCGTATACAATGTCATCAAGCCTCTGTGGGCATCCCATCATATTATATCGGCCTCCGTGGGCATAATCATTATCGTGTATATCTGTACCAGATGCAGGTGGTGTGAGTATATAACGTCGTATCCCATTTCCCATGCCCCATACATATAGTATAGTATATAACTCCTTTGAGGTCAATATATGTACATGAATATAATGCATGAATGATATGATAATATGACACTATAAGTTTGTCGGAGTGATGTAATGTTGCTTCACCTCCGATTAACATTATGAATACTAACATTTTTTTCATACACCTCAATAAGGATTTAGGAATATATTTAGACATGCTTTGACAATAGGAATGAATAACATGAACCTCCTTAACTACTAAGAGTAGAATTATTTATGGGACAATACTACTTTTACGTTTCGTACTTAGAACATGCCAAAAGAAATAAGGATTTTCCTTAACATACCTTTATTGCCGAATGACACTTCAATTTTATATGCCAAGAACTACTCTCCTTCCACCTTATTTCACTTAGAATAAAGCTCTAATTTACCATCATCCGGAGGAAACCGACGTTACAATCATGTAACCGACGAGGACATAGCCTCCACATCGTTCTGTATAATTTTGTTGTGCGTGAAATACATGATATTCTTCTTGAACAGAAAGCATGTTGTTGTATATAGCTATCAAATCCTTCTTAAGAATTTACTTCTAAAGGAAGATCCAAATATATTATCTTTGATGGATGGGGTCCACACACAAATGTCCAATTCCAAGTTCTTATCAAGCATCCTTATCAATACGTGTCTACTCAATAGCCCATCCAATATTAGTCATCCTATATTACTATAATTGTCAACATGGACATGACACTAACCCCTCATTTTGTAATTAAGTACTTTGTCTCCCACTAAACATTGGTCATTAATTCCTTGATCCTACTTGTTATTAAGTTCTAAATTAGTTTGGAACCACATCCTTTTATATACTCAGCCTCTTTATTTTCATACGTGAATATGACCAAAAATCCTCCAACGCTCGGGTCTATTTACATACGTCTAGCGATTTAAATCATGTCCTGAAAGTATAGGATGTTACACCATCATCCTAAATGTCCTGTAGCCTCATGTCTATAAGTGTAGTGCACAACACACCCATAAACAAGACTCTACTAGACACATAGAGATGATACGATTAACATCTAACCATAATTAATCATGGGTCCCAAGGACCGTCACAAGATACCCTGCTGACACATAGAGATGATAAATTGGAAAGAAGCTACGTAAAATCTTACAAACAGAATTACTCAACCCATGCATTTATACATACTATGGCCGACAAGGCCATATATGACTGCTATACACAAGACACTGTCTACAAACCTCTAAAGAGTACACAATATCATCAGGTTGGGACAGGGCCATACCCATATGTACATGCAAAAACATCGTACCGAGATTAGACTGCCACTCCGAAACAAGGGGAGTGCTCTAATAACCGTTGAGTTAGTAACCTACTAATGCAGATCGTCGCCTTGCCTACGTGAGCCTGTGGGCATGAAACACAGCGTTCCCCTGACAAAAGGGACGTCAGTACGACTGATGTACCGAGTATGTCAGGAATGAATGACATCGTAATAGAGACATGAAAGTAACATGGGACAAGAGACAACCAACCAGTAGGGAATGCATCCGAGGGCTATAATATATCTAAATGCCATGCACAAAGCGATCATACATATATATATATATATATATATATGTGTGTATATAACGCTGTCTCCCATCATATCATTTCGGCCTCTGTGGGCATAATCATCATCATATACCAGTTGATCAGGTGGTGTGCGTATATAACGCCGTATCCCTTTTCCCATCCCCCTACATATATATAATGCATATCATATAGTAGTGTATATAACACATGTGGGTCAAGGGTAAAACCTGAATATAATGCATAAATGATAATAAAACATTCTGAGCTTATCGAAGTGATGTAATGCCGCTTCACCTCCGATTAACATTTATGAATACTAACATCTTTTCCATGTACCTCAATAAGGATTTAGGAAAATATTTAGAAAAGCTTTGAACATGGGAATAAATAACATGAACATCCCTAACTACTAAGTGTAGAATCATTTATGAGACAATATTACGTTCACGTTTCGTACTTAGAACATACCAAAAGAAAGAAGGATTTTCCTTAACATACCTTGAATGCTCTCCGAGCTAACGATAATCTTGCAAGTCGAAGTTGCTTTGAGCATTCACGTTATTATTATTTTTTGGGGAAAAAGGCATATTAATATGCAATAGGATCTAATTTGTAGATGGGGAGGGATATTGCTATTGAAAAAGGTACATAGATCGGCTTTTCCCCCCAGAAAATCAACTACTGCAGTTACTCACTCTTTGAGCATGTTTTAAGTGATTGGATGTTGTTAGTATTAAAATGGTCTCATCCGTTTGATGGAAATATTAGTAATGTACTTGTACATAATGCATGTTAAGGTGTAATATTTGACACGTTTTGTCCTTACACGTATCCACTTAATGACACCTTTTAGCCTTCCTAATGCTATGTGGCAGCCAAACATCACCCTTATCCAATTAATTCCGTACTCTCCCACATTATTAATTCTTGATCTCAATTCACTTAAATCTTGATGACTTATAAAACCTTCATATAGTCAATGTTATAATCGTGCGATATAGCACTAGTTAATAACCTCTTTGGGGACATACAACTATTTTTGTTAATCTCTGTCATTACACTTATTAAGTTCTAAATTATTTCGGGACTGCATCCTTTATATACTAAGCTTCTTTATTTGCATACCTAATTATAACAAAATTTCCCCAGGACCCAGGTCTACTAGCATACATTTAGCTGTTTAAACCATCACGTGAAAGTACGGAATGTTACATATACATCACGGACTGCAATACAGTCAGTCAAAAAAAGGAGAATGTTTACATAAATGCATTACACCCCTTAGCATAAGTGGCTCCGTGCAACTTGTCAGCAACATAATAAAAGAAAATGACAAAACACATTTCAGTTGTATCTCTCCCTCTCAAACTCTATTCATGTAAAGATAATAAAAAATACATCATAAATTCATTTAGCCAAAATAATGAGACACTACCTAGCTAGGTGGAAGACGACTTTCTCTTGATATATAATAAAGTACAGTCTGATGCATAAAATATTTCATATTAATAAAGTCCAGAAAAGGGCCGCACTCCAATAGGTTAGGTGTGATATAGACTTTCTAATAAATTACTCCTACAATCTCACATTGTTATCTCAGCCAACCCGGCCTGATGAGCCTGAGGGCTTATGTTCATTAGTCTATAAATAGAAAAATGATAACAAATCAAGCCTATATAGTTCCGAAACAGCAACTTAAATTTTTTCTAGTTCATCTACAATAGCTCCTGTGGGTAGTAACAATGGCAGCCAGGGATAACGGCAAACTCCTCCATGTACTTTTCCTTCCCTACTTGTCCGCTGGTCATTTCATCCCATTAGTTAACGCCGCAAGGCTATTCGCCTCTCGCGGTGTTAAAGTGACCATCCTGACTACCCCATATAATGCCTTACTTTTCCAATCTTCCATTGACGACGACGTTCGAATTTCCGGCCATTCCATCTCTATCACAACTCTTAAATTCCCCTCCGCTGATGTAGGCTTGCCTGAAGGAATTGAGAGCTTCAGCACTGCCACTTCACCTGAAATGCCCCCCAAAATATTTTACGCTATTTATCTTCTACAGAAGCCAATGGAAGAAAAAATTCGCGAAATCCATCCTGATTGCATCTTTTCTGATATGTACTTCCCTTGGACCGTCGATATTGCTAAGGAGCTGAACATCCCTCGTATCTTGTACAACCTGTCTACGTTCATGTGCTACAGCATTATTCACAACCTTAACCTTTACAAACCTCACCAGCAACTGGAGGAGCAATCCCATAGTTTCTTGGTTCCTGGTTTACCTGATAAGATAGAGTTCAAGCTATCCCAACTTACAGATGATCTGAGAAAGCCCGCAGATGAAAGGAATACTTTTGATGAATTGCTCGACCGGATACGTGATTCTGAGGATCGAAGCTATGGCATCGTTCATGACACGTTTTACGAACTAGAACCTGCATACGCTGACTACTATCAGAAGTTAAAGAATCCCAAATGTTGGCATTTTGGTCCCATTTCACATTTTGCATCCAAAATGCGAAGTATGGAACTAGTTGCTAACGATCATAACTCTAGTTCTAGCAACGTCGTTGTAGAGTGGTTGAATGACCAAAAACCTAAATCAATTCTCTATGTCTCTTTCGGGAGCATGGCTAGATTTTCAGAGGGACAACTCAGTGAAATCGCGCAAGCTCTGGAGGCATCAAGTGTTCCTTTCATTTTTGTATTGAGGCAGAATCAAGAAACCACGTGGTTGCTACGTGGTTTCGAGGAAAGGGTGGCCAAGAGCAAAATGGGTTTGTTGATTAGAGGATGGGTCCCGCAGCTGACCATCTTGGAACATTCAGCTACTGGCGGGTTCATGACTCACTGTGGTACAAATTCGATTCTTGAAGCCATCACTTTTGGCGTGCCAATGCTAACATGGCCACTTTATGCCGATCAATTCTACAACGAAAAGCTAGTGGAGGTTCTAGGATTGGGAGTAAAAGTCGGGGCAGAAGTATGGAATAGTGGTATTGAGATCTCTAGTCCTTTATTAGGAAGCACAAAGATTAGTGAAGCAATAGAGCGGCTAATGAGTACTGATTCTGAGGAAAGTAAAAATATTAGGGACAAAGCAACGGCTATAAGCAAAATGGCTAAGAATGCAACAAAAGAAGGTGGATCTTCATGGAACAATCTCACGGCGCTGATTGAAGATATCAAGAATTTTACCATTTCATCGACTATGACTTAATAACCTTTTCTTTTTTCTTAAGCCACAATTGTTGAAACAATAAAATTCTTGATATTGTCAATCAACTTCGTGAGATTGTTCCATGAAGATCCACCTTCTTTATTGCATTCTTGGCCATCTTTCTCATAGCCATTGCTTTACAACTTAATGCAATCGAAGAAGCTAAGGTGGATCCTCTTAATTAGTCTTTTTCATCGTTTAAGTTGTCACTTTTAATTTGTTGTTCACTAAATTTGAAGAAGTTGAAGCATAACTTCACAATGAAGAAATGCCAAAAATAAGCCCTTGTAATTTGTGTTTTTGTTTTATTACCTACTTAGGAATAACAATTAATCTGAAGGGACCGATCGAAATCCGATGCTTTAATTTGATAGAACGAAACTTAATGATAACCAAAGATACTACTCATATGCATATGTCAATCGATAAGCTTTTAGAGCATTTTTCCATCTTAACGATAAGAACATTTTTCGTCATCACTATGTATCAAAATATACAAATGAAAGTCATTCATTTAGCCATATAAGTGTCCATGCAAAAATATACAAACTGACCTACGGCGTCTATCAGCCTCTACGACTAAACAAATACTACCAAAAGAATATACCAATGTCTAGTCTTCATCGAAAGAAACGGTGAAGCATACCAAAAGTAGATGAAAAGATGACAACTGTTACGTTTGTGGCAACTTTCAAAAAACCATACATGTTTGTGGCAACTAAGGGTGTCGCCACTAATGGTCGTCACAGAAAAATCTAATTTCTTGTAGTGCTAACTTGTGTGTCCGTCACCACCAACATGACCCGTGCCTGTAATAAAATCATAAAATAGAACTAAGTACAAATCTACAATACTCAGTATGTGTCACAACCTACCTATACCATATAGTGGGACAAGATTTATAGAAATTATATGAATGCGTGTCATAATACCTTTTTCAAATGAAAAAACAAGTAATACAAGTTCATATCTCATTTATCAGATGAAATCACTTTATCATATACCAGGGATTACACTAGCACAATACATATACTAAAGCTACACCACACAGCCAAGTGTGGAGGCAAGCTAAACAATGCCAAGCGAGGCATGCATGTGGAGGCATAACAAGCTACACTACTATCAATCAGGATTAGTAGAGGCACAACAAACTAGATTACCCCCAATTCGACTGGATAAATGGATAATCCCAATTTGGCCAAATGGTTATCAAAATAGGAGGGTCATGCACAACTCTAACAAACTGTCTTAATTTCCCTAGTGACTGCCATATACTTTTACACCCACCTCATGTATAGTCCTTTGGCTCATTTCATGATATCAAACGCAAACACTTAATGACTCCACAAGAAGAAAGACATTTGCTAACAACGTTTTTTGTTGTCATATGTTGGATGTTGTTGTCAAAAGTATTTTTCGCAACAATAAAAATTGTTGCATGTCGTTACAATAACATCCGATGCGAAAAGTTTTCGCAACAACAAGTTCAACAAGTTATTGCTATATACGTTTTTAGCAATAATATATTAAAGTTTTTTTTCCATTTACGTTTTTTATCAACAATATATTTACAACTATCCAAACAAGGTATTAGTGGTTCTGCTTTGTTTCTTACGTTTGTTAAAGTTACCATTTTTTTTAAAAAGAGAAAAATTCGACTGGTGAAAATAACAATTGAAAAAACAGCTGGTGTTGCTTGAAGTGGTACGCTACGTTTCAGTTGTTTTTGTTGCTAAAATTTTGTTGTTAATTTTATACTTTCTTGTAGTGTGACCCTTGATACTTAACATAGAATTTGTAACATTTATGTTATCATTTAAAATTCATAATTAATGTGTATTAAATAAAGTTTTAAAACATGTCATGAATGTATTGTGTGCATGTTAGAACATGTATGTACTAGCAAGTCTTTAACATTTAGTTAAATTGTCAAATGATGTTTAGTACTAGTCACTTTGGGTTATTCCTTTACCAAGACAAGGAGAAATTCATACCCACTCGTTCCCACGAGTATAAACCTTTTGAATCACTTACTTGAAAACCTTTTATCATTTGAAAACTCAAAAGTGAGTTAGGTTCAACATACCTCAAATTAACCCAAACCTTCAACGTGAGCTCTGAAGGATCAACTACGAGTCCAACGATTCAAGGACTTCAATCTACCATGTTATAACCAATTTACCTTAATTGATATTTATCGCATTCCAACAATACAAACACAACACATTTCGGGTCTTAACTTGACTATATGTTTGGTAAAATGAAAATAAGAAAAAAATCGCGAGTAAACTTTAATTATTCATTTCCGTAGGTTCAGATTATATCCAATTATTTTGACCGCGATAAATAAATCACCATATGATGATCCACATTGATCGTTCATAGAAACTTATATGAATAATATTGATGATACTTTATTTTATATAAATGTCTATTACATGACTAAACATACATGTATAACGTAAGTATCGAGAAACTAATTATATATAAAAAACATGTTATTTTTATTCTACAATGTTTATGCATTGGCTTTATGATCTTGAAGGTTTACAATCTAAATTTCACTCATGATGGGTATTCACAAAGTAGATCTCCTAAAAAGAGCAGTCCTGGTGCACTAAGCTCCCTCTATGTGCGGGTCCGGAGAAGGGTTGGACCACAAGGGTCTGTGTTGTATGTAGCAAATTAGGAGATCCACTTTTTTTCCAGGAGATAATTTGCTACAAATTGCGAATCAGTATTCTTTCCCATTTACCTCCTTATTCGGCAAAATAACCTGCTCCTGAAAACTGAGAAAGAGGGAAGCAAAGTGTCAATGTATATATAACCATCAAACGATATCAAACAATAACTAAAAATAGGTCAAACCGTTAGCTGGTTTGGATGGTTGTTACCTATTGTATTGTATCGTATTGTAGTGTATTTATGTTAGTTTAAATATAATATTTGTTTTGACTGTTACTTGCATTTTATTGTGTCGTATCGTTAAGTTCATCATTATGTAACGATGAATAGTCTCATTTAAATAACAACCGATTTGGTGTAACCGCGTCGTTACCTTATTTATTGTTCTTATTTTGTCTTTGCTTTTTATCTAATAATCATGTTTTGTATATCATTTATCCTACCTTTTTATAGTGGCTCTACCTTAGTGGCCTACTTTACTTATAGATTTATCCTTCAAATTGTTGATGTGTGACATTGTTTAACGCGAGAAATGATACAATTTATTCAAACGTTATATTCGTAAAAACAAACCATACAACACAATACAATATTAATACGATACAATATGAAATGATACTTAACATCTATCCAAACAAAGGTACCGAAAAGAAGCAGAGAGACATACTCACACACAAATTCACAAATTCAACATTTTTGTTATATGTTGATTGCATTTCTATGTTAAGCCATTCTTGGACTGATCAGTCTTGTCACATAGCTGTTTTATCACCTCAACAACTCCATCCATTTCTTCCCCTCTTCGCAATCTCACATTGTCACCAAGACTAGTCACCTTTTTTCTCAAATTCTGCCCTATTTCTTCACCAATCACATGTTTAATATTCTCAGCTATATTAACTCTATGAAGCTTCCCATTTCCATCCCTGGGGACCTCAACGGCTACTCCAATTTCCACCACCAACCTAGCATTCAGAGGCTGATCATAAAGCATAGGCATTGCTATGATTGGAACACCAAACTCTATGCTCTCTAGTGTCGAATTCCAACCACAGTGAGTTACAAACGCACCAATACTTGGATGCTTCAAAATTCTTTCCTGTGGGGCCCATCCTTCAACTATCTTTCCCTTTTCTCCAATTCTTTCTACAAAACCTTGAGGAAGTGCATCTTCAAGCTTATTAACTTGTCCTCCTCCTTTCTGAAACCTAACAACC
This sequence comes from Anisodus tanguticus, assembly GCA_034509755.1. Lineage (NCBI taxonomy): Eukaryota > Viridiplantae > Streptophyta > Magnoliopsida > Solanales > Solanaceae > Anisodus > Anisodus tanguticus. The sequence continues at coordinate 15,659,129 of CM067551.1, read as the reverse complement.
CATATGAAATCAACATTGCTAAGCTCTAATCCATAAGCTATCTCTTCCATTTCTTCCTTGGTTAAGAAATACTCACTCCCAAAAGAGACGAACACAGTTGAATGTTCTTTTTTCTTCCCAAGCCATTTAATGATCAGTTCTATTTCCATATTATCTGCATCTCGGTTCACAACATGATCTTGGTGAAATTTTGTTCCAATAGGCACAACCTTTGCTTGGCCCGTTTCAGAAATATAATCCATGTACTTTGCATCTATTTCTCTAGAGCTATCCACCAACACGAACTTATCAGATTCAGTAATATTATCTCTATCAACTTCTTCCTCCGCGTCATCCACAACTTCATGTGTCATTTTCTCTTGCTCATACTCCCTCAGATAGAGAGCTGGGAAAGGGAATTCCTCTCCTGGTTTGTAATAAAAATGGAAAAAATAACAAAAAACAGCTGCATTTACAGTGTAAAATTTTAGTGATGGGATGTTGAGAGTAGATGCAACCCTAGCTGACCATAGTAGCATGATATCATATATCAAAAGATCATATTTTTGAGCACTCAAGATTTGGTAAAATTGTGGTTTGGCCATTTTGAGGGCTTTAAAGAGAGTTTGTTTAAGGTGTTGTGGGAGGCCATTGGTTGTGTGGTAATGAGGAGGAAGTTCAGGCAAGTTTGGTAGGTGGAGTTCCACTAGCTGAATTGAGGAAGAGTACTTCTCTGGGACTTTATCCTTGATGAAGCTAAGATTAATGGGAGTGGAACATAAGTCAATGGAGAAGCCTCTATCTGAGAGTTTCTTGGCTAGCTCAAGGAAAGGTGTGATGTGGCCATAAGCTAAGTATGGTAACATAAGAATTTTCAGGTTTCTACGTTCTCCATCTGCAGACATGATTTCTGTGTGTATATTTCATGTGTGTGTAAATGAAGCTCCTCTTTATAGATCATTTAGTGGAGAAAAGAGCTTAGAAAAGATGGAAAATATAAGGACATTTACTGCAGTTTGTACTTAGGCCGTGACAGAGCACCCGATGAGTTACTATTCCTAAGGTGAATCCTCTAAGCTAATCATGCACTTTTCGTAGATAAAGGTTAAGAGAGAAGTACTACTAAGTTGTGTAATACAAAATATAGAAAGTTAATCTATATATAAACCCCAACCAAATACTAAGTCATGGAGCATTAAGAACTTAGTAGATAGTACAATTGTTACGAGACGCGACTCGATAAATAAAAGAAAACAGACCGAAAATGATATGTAGCAGTTGAAGCCACCTCCACACTAATGGTGGCTCACCTAAACTGGATAGACTACTAGCCGGAGTCACTGGTCAACAGCTGGATCCCCACCACACACACAGAGTAAAGGTTGTAATTCATCTTATCTCAATATAATTAAATAAATCATTTTAAAATGTTGATCAAAATTTACATAATTTGAATCTAGAAAGTTGAAAAATGTCACTAGAATGAAGGGAGTATGTAAATTTTGGAAGTAGTGTTTACTATTTATACCAACCTAATAAATACATGACACATGTCTTAATTTATCCTTTTACTGCTAAACTATAAAAACTCTAACCTTAGTTTTTACTTAATCATGATAAAGTAATATGATTTGGTGTTAATATTGGTGCGAGTAAGTATTTACCCTTAGTAAGTGTGCAATAACTGCAGAGATTAACAAAGCTCTGTAAAGACTGCTGAGGATTATTACTTAATTAATCCGGGATTGGAACAGTGATGAGTTAGCTTTCTACTTAACTATAGTTAGTGTGAAACTGTGAACTAGAGTACTAGTTAGATGATAGTCAACTAGATTAGTTCATTTCTGAAAGAAATAATCCCCTTGATTATTTTCATTGATTGAATAGATATATATACAAGTTACATATTTCCATAATAGGAAAATCCTTTTCCTATTCTACTTTTAAATCCTTATTCTACCATAATTCTAACTATACAATTATGGTAATAGTATAACACTAATTAAGGTATCCTTTTCTTTACAATATACTACCATATACATTCCTAATATACCATATATTCCTACCATATGAATTCTGCCCGTGATGGGCTGTGATGATGGACTGTTTAACACACCCCCGCAGTCATAGCGGGCGATCTTCGAACGCTCGAGATCTGTCCCTAAAATCTTCAAAGAGAACCGCCGGTAGACCCTTTGTAAAGATGTCGCAATTTGATAACGAGACGGGACATGGCATACGCGAACTTGACCCTTTGCAACCTTTTCACGGACAAAGTGAATGTCCATTTCGATATGCTTGGTCCGTTGGTGTTGAACTCGGGTTGCTCGAAAGGTAGATGGCACTAATGTTATCGCAATATACCAAGGTTGCCTTCGAATGGGACAATGAAGTTCCAAAAGCAAATTACGTAGCCAACATGATTCGGAGACCACATTTGCTACCCTCGATATTCTCCTCGGCACTTGAGCGTGATAGCGTTGCCCGACGCTTTGCCGACCAGGAGACCAAGTTGTTGCCAAGGAACATACAAGAGCGAAGTCGACCGTCCGGTGTCGGGACAACCACCCCAATCAAGCATCCGTGTAGGAAACAAGTGTGGATGTAGATGACGGATATAAGTGCAACCCATAGTCTAGTGTCCCCCGAATATACCGAATGATGCGTTTGATTGCATTCATATGCTCAACTCGGGATCATGCATGAATAAACACACCGCCGAAGCGCATATGTAATATCGGGTCCGGTAAAGGTCGACATCGGAGGGCTCGCAAGACTCGCGATACCGGGTCGGGTCCTCGTATGGTGCACCCGTTGCGGCACTCAACTTTGGGTTTGCATCAACCGGTGTGGAAGTGGACTTACAGGATGACATCCCAGCCCTCTCTATGATCTCGGAAGATACTTCCGTTGAGACAGAAACAAGCCACCCGAATGACGTTTGACGGCAATCCCCAAAAAATAACTCAACGGCCCTAAGTCCTTCATAGCAAATTCGGAACCGAGCATGGCCATGATAGGCGACGCAAAGCATCGGAGGAGGCGATCAAGATGATATCATCCACATATAACGAATATAGGCCAATGACGAACCACGATGGTAGATGAACAAATAATTATCGACTGCTTGTGTGTGAACCCAATAGTCGAAACAAAATCAAGCAAATCGTGTATACCAGGCACGTGGAGATCGCTTAAGCCCATATAATGACTTCTTCAACAAACGGACATGATGAGGGCGGTTGGGATCCCCGAAACCCAACTACGATGCATATAGATCAAGCTGTTTCTTTGAGGTCACCATGTAGAAAGGCATTCTTGACATCCAACCGATGGATTGGCCAAGTCTTTGAAAGAGCCAAGCTAAGCACGGTGCGAATGGTAGCCGGTTTGACCACCGGACTAAACGTCTCACCACAATCAATTCCAACTCGCCGAGTCTTACCATCACCAACAAGTCGCGCCTTATGTCGAGCAAATGACCCATCCGAATTCTCCTTATGAGCAAAAATCCACATAGACCCGATAATATTAATACCATATGGACGGGCACCAACTCCCACGTCTTATTATCAATAAGAGCATTATATTCATCATCATAGCAATTTTCCAATTAGGGTCATTTAATGCGGACACGGATTGCGGGGCAAGGGGGATTTAGAGACATCGAATGTAAATTAAAATGTCGTTTAGGTGTAAAAATACCCCGCCGACTACGAGTGACCGGTCTATGACTCGAGGAAGAAGTGATGGAATTTTGGGAATTTTCGGGCTCGGGACGGACGGTGGCCAAGAAAGCGGTGGGCTCCGCCGGCCCAAATCGGTACAAGCCGGAATCGATTCCGAGGCTGGACCAGTTGCACTACAGGCCGGACCGGCCCAATAGCCGGAATTGTTCCAAAGTCGGGAACAGCGGGGGGTGACAGATTTGTGGGACCCGGCGGGCGGTGGGCCATTTGGAGGATTTTGGGCACGGGAGTTGTCCGAAAAATTCCGAATAATATACGGGGATATTTGGTCATCCAAAAAATTATACGACTTAGGCTCGGGAGTATGAACTTTCGTAAAAGGGAATTGGGTTTCATCAAAAATGACATGACGATTTATAATGATTTTCTTGGAGGATAAATCAAAACACTTATAACCACGATGATTCGACGGATAACCCAAAAATACACACGGAGTAGACCGAGCCGAAGTTTGTTAATTGTGGTGGATGGGAATAACGGATAACACAAGCACCCAAAAATTCGAAGATGAGAATAAGACGGGTTTTTATTATATAAGATTTTGAGAGGGGAAGAATATGTCGACCTTTAGACGGAATTATGTTAAGAAGGTAAGTGGCCATTTGTAGAGCATGATGCCAAAAATACGGAGGTATGGAGGCATGGATTAGGAGAGTTCGGACAATGTTATTTATGGAACGAATTTTGCGTTCGGCTTTTCCATTTTGTGAAGATGTATGAGGACATGAAAACCGAAAATTTATCCCATGAGTAGCACAAAATTCTCGAAACTCCCTATTGTCATACTCCTTCCCATTATCACATTGAATATTTTTTATTTCTCTTTCGAATTGAGTACGAATGAACGCTCTAAATTTTATGAAGACGGAAAACACTTGTGATTTATTCGCAATTGGAAACGTCCACAAAAATCTAGAATAATCATCTAAGAAGAGAACATAATATCGATGACCCATTGAACTAAGAACAGGAGATGTCCATAAGTCGCTATGAATAATGTCAAATGGCATAGAAGTATGAGAATTGGAGTCTACAAATGGCAACTTAACAATTTTTCCTAATGAACAAGATCGACAAATTGGAGTACGACTCGTACCCTTACAAGAAATAAAGCTATTTTTATCTAAAACTCGATAAAATAGAAGATCCCGATGACCCAAACGAGCATGCCACATGGAAGGAGAGATGGCCGCAAAAGCCGATGGCAAGGGTGGACTCGATGGACTAACACGGGCATGATAGGATATAGATCCCCCTACTATCACACCTCATGAGATGACTCCCCGTCTTGAAATCCTTCACAGAGAAACCGAAAGGATCAAATTCAACGAAACAGTAATTGTCATTTGTGAACTTTCGGACAGTACACTAAATTTTTAATCAATTTAGGAGCATGTAAAGTATTTTTCAAGAGGAGTGGTGGATTGGGGGGAGACAACGTTTTTCGACCATACCCTAGAATTGGAATAGAACTCGCCATTACCAATGATTATCCCTCGAGGGGTGCTCAAATTGGAATAAGATGAGAGAGTACCCGAGTCGAAGTCATGTGAGTAGTGGCCCCGTGTCCATGTACCAATTTTGGTCCGGTTGAGTTAATCCCAACGTGTGCATCGCGCCTCGATATCGGTCCGAGTAGGGCCTGTCGCATGATGGGCTTGCGGAGGTCGGGGCCCAAGAACTCCCTGGCCGTGGCTTGGACTCGGCCCGTAATCGCTCCCACCGCCGCCGTTGGGCCACATCGGCCGATGGGCCGCCACCGCCGGGCATTGGGCCGGATCGTTGGCTGCCCCACCGGCCGCCGGGAATATCCGTCGCTCGCCGGTATGGGCCGCCGGCCCACGGTCCACCGCCATCGCTCCACCGCCATGTGCCCCACCGCCGGGCCCATGGGGGTGGTGGGCCACCGTTCATTGAATGGGACCCACCGACGTTTTGTTGACTACCGGAACCTCCACCATTACCACCGCGTTTGCCCCCGCGGTTTTTGTTATTATTTTTGCGATTATTCTTGCCGCCACCATGATTATGGTTTTGGCCCGAATTATTAACAAAACCCGAAGGATTAGGAGAGGATGCCATCATGACAATCGGACTTGCTCCGTAGCCGCTTTTTAGCCAAACCGGCTTCTTCCAACGTAAGCATGGAGCGGGCTTGATGGAAGTCGGGAAGAGGGTTGCTTTGGCGAAGGAGAGTGCCAACACCATTATAGGCCTCCGAAAGACCGGCAACCAACTCGTAGAACTAGACGATTATTTGTCACCGGTGCGCCAACATTACGGAGTTGATCCGCCAATTCCTTTAGTTTCTTGCAATATGCGTAAACGTTTGGAAATACGTCCATTCGAACGAGCGAGAATTCCCGCTCGAGTGTGACGATACGGGAATGTTGGTTGTCTTGGAATATGTCACGCAATCTATTCCATGCAGCCATAGCCGTGGTATCGGGCTCCATAATCGTTCGTAGAAGGTCCACCGAAATAGTGGCGTATATCCACCGAAGAACGGTAGCATCAAGTGTAATCCACACCTCAGATCCTCCGCAGAAGGGGTCTAGCGGGAGGAATTATGTGATGAAGAACTTGATAAGAGATAGCGTGAATTTTAAACAACTCCGCCCACGTTGCATATTGAACGTTTTCCATCTCAAGGACAATAGGGACACTGAGCTTGATATTGGAAACCGTGAGGGCAGGGTGAAAATTGTTCTTAGACATATTTGAAAGAACAAAGAAGGAGGATAAATTTAAGAGAGGTTTTTGAGAGCGGAAGACGAGATATTTGGAGAGAAAAACCCGAGGGAGGGGGGGGGGGGTTCTCGGCCAAAGAGGCAAAAGTTTGAGAGAAGAAAACTTTTGGTTTAGACCTAGTCTCTTGATACCATGAAAGAAATAATCCCCTTGATTATTTTCATTGATTGAATAGATATATATACAAGTTACATATTTCCATAATAGGAAAATCCTTTTCCTATTCTACTTCTAAATCCTTATTCTACCATAATTCTAACTATACAATTATGGTAATAGTATAACACTGTGATGATGGACTGTTTAACAATTTCATATAATTGTACATAGCAGCTGTCATTTGTACACATTCAATACATAGAATTCATTTCTTTCCTCTGCAAAATACTCCATCTGAGAATCGGTTACTGTGTTGTTCATTTCTTCTTCTTTCTTTAATGGAAGTTCCTTGCATGGAACTTAACGTGGCACTAGGTCTGACTTCTTTTATTTGTTTACGATATATAAAGATAAACGGGAAATGTTTCGTTCACGGTAATTCATGATTTTGTTGTTTTGTAACTTAATCACTTATTTACTTCAGAGCAGTGGTTGAAACTTATATATGGGGAACTTCATTTCAGGAATCTTTTGAGGTTGCATTTGTTATTTGGGGAAGATATTTAATTTTGTACATGCAAATATAGGACTTCCGCCGTCCCAATTTATACGAGGTCGATCTATTTGGGGAGTTGAATAATTCCTTTTTTGATTTAATTTTTTTTTATATTCAATTTCAATAGATTTTTTGAATATTTTATAATAAAATTTATATATTTATTAACTACCTAGTACTATAACTACATAAAAAGTAATTTATTTCGAATTAGACGGAAGAGATCAAAACCAAAATGGAAAAGAACACTTATTGTTATTATTTTTCTGGTTGGGTCGCATATAGCATTGAACATAATGATTTTGGCATGTGAAGTATAATAATATGAACTTGATCAAGGTGACACAAAAGATGTAAAGTAATTGATCATGAATATTGTATTCATATATTTTAGGATGATAATAAATTAGTATCATTGATTTAGGATTGATTAGATCAATTAAGATTAATTATATTAATTATATTAATTAGTATATTCTTAGAGATAGCCAAGTCATAATTGTTTGAAGGAAATGAATTTCATGAGTTTATTTCATTCCCAAGTTTACAATATATACAACTCTAATAATTATGATTTGACTATCTCTAAGAATATACTAATTAATATAATTGGTCTAATCAATCCTAAATCAATGATACTAATTTACAATTATCCTAAAATATATGACTACAATATTCATGATTAATGGGATTGGAACAGTCCCGTGCAGTCTTAGCGGGAGGTTTTCAGATGCTGAGACTGTCCCTGAAATCATGAAATAGTACGCGCGGAACACCTTTTGTGAAGATGTCAGATAATGGGACGGTACATGGAGAACGCGGACTTGTCCATGTGCAACCTTTTCTCGGACAAATAAGATATTCATTTCTATGTGTTTTGTGCGTTGATGCTGGACCGGGTTACCGGATAAGTAAATCGCACTCACATTATCACAATACACCACAATTATTTTTTTCAATCGGACAATGGTGTTCTAAAAGTAGATTATGGAACCAACATGATTCATCGACCATATTAGCTACCCCTCGATATTCTGCTTCAGCACTTGACCGAGACATTGTCAACTGTAATTTCGATGACCATGAAATGAGGTTGTCTCCCAAAATCACACAATAACAAGAGGTGGAACGACGTGTGTTCGGACAGCCACCCCAATCACCATCTGTATAATATGAGAGACTAGAAATAGAGGACTTAGACAAGTGTAACCCAAAATGAAGTGTACCCTTAATATACCGCAGAATTCGCTTGAGAGCTCCCATATGTTCTTTCTTCGGATCGTGCATATGTAAACACACCTGTTGAACTGCATATGAGATATCAGGTCGCGTGAAGGTAAGATATTGCAATGCCCCTACTAAGTTGCGGTAATGTGTTGGATCACTGTATGGAGTACCGGTAGAGTTACTCAATTTTGGTTTAGTATCAACCGGTGTATGTGACGGTTTGTAAGAGGACATCCCAACTTTTTCAATGATCTACTCGTCATATTTCTTTTGACTGAGAAACATACCACCGGTATATTGGGTTACAACAATTCCCAAAAAATAATTTAAGGGACACAAATCCTTCATTGCAAATTCTACTGCAAGGAGGGACATGATAGACTGACGAAGTGATGCAGATGATGCTGTAAGAATGATATCATCTACATATAGGAGTATGTATGCCATGTCATGTCCCTTCTTGTAAATGAACAAAGACTGATAGGACTTGCTGTGTGAGAAACTCAGTGTGGATACAAAACCTACAAACCTATTATACCACGCCCGGGGAGCCTGTTTCAAACCATATAAAGATTTTTTAAACAGACAAACATAATTCGGATGTATAGGATTGCGGAAACCCATAGGCTGGTGCATGTAAACTGTCTCTTGTAAATGGTCATGTAAGAATGCATTTTTGACATTCAACTGATTAATGGACCATGATTTTGACAATGCCAAGCTAAGAACAGTCCTGATAGTTGTTGGCTTAACCACTGGGCTGAATGTTTTACGACAATCCACGCCAACCTGCTGAGACCTGCCATCACCAACAAGATGAGCTTTGTATCTCGCAAAGGAGCCATCATAATTCTTTTTATGACAGAAAACCCATATAGACCTGATTATGTTCACATTAGATGGACGGGGCACTAACTCTCACGTCTTATTTTTAATAGGAGCATCAATTTCTTCTAACAGGACAACTTTCCAATTCGGGTCTGATAGGGCCGCTTTGGGATTTTTTTAGAAAAGGTGATGGTTGGACTGAAGATGTTAGATTAAAGTGACACTTGGGCCAAAAAATCCCGTTCATGACATGAGTTTCAATGGTCGAAGGTTGGGGATTTGGGCTTTCGGGTTGGCTAGTGGACCGATCTTGGGCCAAAACCGTTGGCTGGTTGTTATGGCCAACACGGGCTGATATTTTGGGCTTGGAAAATTTGGGCCGAAGTCCTGGTTGGTGATACGGGTAAGAGGGTAGTAGGATCTCTTCCTTGGGCCTGCCCGCCACAAGTAGTGGACTGGGCCGAGGCCAAAGGAGAAGATGCAGTGACCTCTATTCGTGGACTGGACCAGTCCCACTTCTCGGTTGGGCTGGGGCGTTGTTTGGGTTAGTGTAGGCTGGTCCCATATGATGTTGGGTATGTAAGTGGTGATGTAAAAGCGGATTTATTCCGTCGTCCAAAAAATCATATAAATGTGGGGATGTCACGTGAGATTTAGAAAATGGGAATGTAGACTCATCAAAAACTATGTGACGAGAAATAATGATTTTCCCATTCATGATATCATAACATTTATATCCCCTATGATTTTGCGATCCCAAAAACACACAAGGAGTGGAACGGACCTGAAGTTTTTTAATGGTTGTGGACGAAAACAAAGGATAACACAAACACCCAAAAACCCTCAAATGTGTAAAAGAAGGGAGACGATGGTACAACATTTGTGTAGGTGAAATATTGGAGAGTAGTTTGCTAGGAAGAATGGTTAAAATATATGTAGTCATTTGAAGTGCATGATGTCAAAAAACTGGTGATGTCGACGATGCTCAAGAAGTGTTCGAATTATATTGTTAATCGTTCAATTTTTTCTTTTGGCTCTCATTTTGAGGTGATGTATGTGGACATGAAAGATGCAAGGACATCCCATTTTGGTGACAAAAATCATTAAATTGAGTATTTATAAATTCACTCATATTGTCACACTGAAAATATTTAATGGATTTGCCAAATTGGGTTTTGATAAAAGCTCTAAATTGTTTTAAAATGGTGAAAACCTGTGATTTCCACCCTAAGGGAAATGTCCATAGAAAATTCGAATAATCATCCAATATAAGCATATAATATTTATGACATGTAGAACTCAAAACTGGGAAGTCCACAAATCACAATGCAGAAGATCAAATGGCATAAATGTTTGTGAATTAGATAATGCAAACGGAAGTTTAACATGCTTCCCAATCACACAAGCCTGACAAACAGAAGATTTCAAAAGTTAATTACAAGCAACAAAATTATTTTGTCTAAGAGTATTGAACACCGGTGCTCTCGGATGTCCCAATCGATTATGCCATATGATAGGGGAAATAGCCACAAAAGTTGATGGTTTGGTCATGTTGTTGTTGGTAGTGGTAGTGATGGGATACAAGTCTGCCGTGCTATTACATATCATTAGTAGCATCCTCGTCTGAAAATCCTTCACAGAAAACCCAAAGGGATCAAAATTCACAGAAACATAGTTGTTAGTTGTAAAACATCGTACATATATCAAAATTTTAATTAGTTTTGGTGCATGTAAGACATTTTTCAAATATAATGGTGGGTGGGGTGAGTTTTACTTGGCCAATACCACGAATTGGAATTTTCTGCCCACTGCCGATAACAATATTTTTATTACTACTCATATTAGAATAAGATGAGAGATTACCTTAAGATTCCCCGTCATGTGTGACGTAGCCCCTGTGTCCATGTACCACGAATTATCAGGAATGTTCAGATTCATGTTGTTCATGGCTTGTTCGATATCGGTGGGAGCATAACTTGCGGAAGATGGTCCATGGGCCGCAAAAGTTGCGGACGAGAACCTAGAACTCCGGACTGTCGGCTTGAAGATGCGGGCCTGGCCCACGATGCGGTGGGGTCTAGGCATGGAGAGGAAACCCATTATGGGGCCCAGGCCCATAGTGGGTACTGCCCCTACTGGTTACCGCCAGACTGGGTAGATGGATGCCACTGGTTGGGCCGCTACTGCCCCTGCCGGTGGTGATAGTTGTTGCCGCCGGCTGGTTGGATGCCGTCCCTAGCCCATCCCTTTCCACAATTATTTTTGTCTTTGTTATTATTACGGTTTGACCCCATTTTTTACCATTATTGTTGCGATTTCCAGTTCCACCCAAATCAGAATTTTGTGAGTGAAAATCGGTGAAAAATGAATTGGTGGAGACAATGACAGTTTCGGCAGTGGCTGCCCTTGAGGCTGTTTGTTTTGCCTTGCAGATTTCTTCAAGAATTAATCACGAACGAGCCTCATAAAATGGAAGCAACATATTACTTTGTTGAATAAACGTAGCAACCCCATCATAATGTTCATTTAACCCCGCAATTAATTGAAGAACCAACTGTTGATTCGTCACCAGCGTGCCAGCGTTGGTTAGTTGGTCGACGAGCATCTTCAATTCTTGGCAATAGGTGGAAACATTTGAAAAATCATCCAACTTGACGTTGTTGAATTGATTTTCAAGATATACCGCTCTAGAAAGTTTATTAGTCCGAAAAATATTTTGTAATCGTTCCCACGTTTGTTAAGCCGTAGAGTTCGGCTCCAAAATAGTATGCAAAAGATTGTTGGAGATGGTGTCATAAATCCATTGAAGGACTATGGCATCTAAGCGAGACCATAACTTTTTATCAACACCGGTGGTGTCCGATGAAGATTCGAAAAGGATGATATGGTCGATTACTTCATATGCGCGACAATGAATTTGAAATAACTCCGCCCATGAAGAGTATTGCCCTTTTTCCATTTTAAGAGTAATTGAAATGAAATTCTTGACGTTATTTACAGCAAGAGCGGGAAAATGTTTTATTTGTCGTCCATTGAAAACCCACGAAAATAGAAGAAAAAAGGTAGGAGAAGAATAGAGTAAGGAGAATAATTTGTGAGAGGTGAAAGAACCTGAACCCGAAGTGGTTTTCGACTAGAAAATTTTTTGGGGTGGTTGTTTAGGGATAGCCAAAATAGTGGTAGGGTTAGGTATTAGGTTAGGGCGGTTTAGTGGTTTAGGTTTTGTTAGGGAAGCGGTTTAGGGTTTTGGAGAGAAAACCCTTAGGGTTCTGTCGAGAATAAACTGGAAAAGAGAAGAAATTTTCGGGAAGGATAATACCGAATAGGGGGGAGGAGGTGGGAAAAATTATTTTGAGTCTCTTGATACCATGAAAGAAATGAATTTCATGAGTTTATTTCATTCTCAAGTTTACAATATATACAACTCTAACAATTATGACTTGGCTATCTCTAAGAATATACTAATTAATCCTAATTGATTTAATCAATCTTAAATAAATGATACTAATTTACAATTATCCTAAAATATATGAGTACAATATTTATGATTAATGGGATTGGAGTATCTTAACAGTAATTTTACTTTACTGTGGGCTCTGAAAGTTTTATGTTAGTTCCAAAGTTATGAACGACTCAATTCGCCCTGTTTTGTCATATGGGTGCCTAAATCAACAGCTCAAGTCATCGAAGAATCAAATTTGGCATCATACAAAATATAATATATAATTATGTCGTTAATGAAGGGCCAATTTTAAGCTTGCAAATATCGTTAGGGCAGTTTTAAGCCTGATAATAACATTAGGGATAAATTGATGTAAACTTTATCGATATTTGGAAGAAAGACATTTTAAGCCATTTCTGATACGTTAATGACATATTTGTTATTAGAGAAAGGAGGGACAATTTAATCTAGTAAGTGGAAAAAAAGACATTTTTGGAACATTTCTAATACATTCAAGGCATTTTTGACCTTCCTCCGTGTAATATGTGAATTTTGAAAATAGAGTTTACTAGCCCGATTGGACATGAATCTTTTTTTTCCTCAATAAATATTTTCAAGACATTTTCTGGTTAAACGTATGTTAGGACTCTCTCTGTCCCAATTTATTTAACTCATTTTTCTTTTTAATCAGTCCTAAAAAGAAATACATATTTCCTCATTTAGCAACAACTTAACTTAAATTTTACCTTTTACGCTTAACGAGATGATCTATAACCACACAAATTTTTTTGACTTGTTTTAGATAACAAATTTAAAAAGTCTTCATTTATTTTTTAAACTTTGTGTCCAGTCAAACTACATCATATAAATTGGGATGGAGGAAGTATGATTTTTTTGTTGTCAACTGGACTTACTAATTTTTCAAGTGATATTATTTTCTCATTAATAAAATTTCAACTTTTTTCAAGTGAAATGCATATCGAAACACATTTTCAAGGTTTAAGTATTTCCCGTCTCAATTTTTGTGAAGATGTTATCATATGGGGAGTCAAATAATTTTTTCTATAACTATAATTTTCTCAAGCTTTTAAAAATATTTTGAATCGTTAGTTATGTTGATATGTAGTTCTTTTCATGTAGTTTTCAAATATGTGAACTTTATTTTAAAATATTTAAAAAATCTATACTAGAATACATGATCAAAGTTAAGTGTTTTGATCCTCGTACTCCGAACATATTCACATAATTTGAACAGAGTATCATTTTTTTAACTTCCATGTAAAAAACTACTCCCTCCATCTCAAAATACTTGTCGTATTTTTCATTTACACGCCTTTTAAGAAAATAATTATTGTTGTTGTAGGTGCAATAATTGAGGTGTTTGTAGTGTTCAAGAACAATTACTACTAAGAATAAAATGTAAAAAATAATTAATTTTGTTTTGAACTTCTAAAATGACAAGTACTCCCTCCGTCTCAAATTATATATATGTTGTGTTTCTCTTTTACAAGTTCCTTAAGAAAATACTAATTTTAAAAACATTAATTAGGAGAATTGTTTTTACTATTTTATCCTCATTTATTGTAACGACCTGCTAGGTCATTTTGAGCTTTTAGATATATTTTTCCCTAAAATACCCTTTACGTAGTTCTATCCTGGTATTTATGACTTGCGGGGATGGGTGACGCGGTTCCCGAAGTAATCGGATGAGTTTCAGATCGAAATTAACACAAGTGATAGTTCTTGAGTTAAGAAATGAAGAAGTTTCACCAAAGCCAAGATTTGGGGTAAATGCGTATTTTTAAAAGTTTCGTCAAATTCATTAGGTCTATAATATGATTTATGACTTAGTCGAGTCGTCGGTTCGGGTCCCGAGGGTTCCTGTGTGATTTGGGTCATTGATTGAGAATTAGTTAAGGAATTGGAGTTGATCACGTTCAACATCGGGTCGATATTTTTCGAGTATTTTGAGTGCGTGAACAAGTCCAAAACGTATTTTATGACTGAATTACATATTTAGTTTGTGTACGGAAAATTTCGGATGAATTTCGGATGTCTGATCGAAATTTGGGAGATACTAGAATTTTCTAATACTTGAATGCGCGATGAAGGATGAACGTCCGCAACGGCGTAGACGGGATTGTAGTCGCGTATAGGAAAATGTCACGACCCAAACTCCGCCGAGTACTACTAATCATACAGTCAACGTCTAATCATAATTAAACACCAGCCACAAGGGCCGTCACCTGGTACCCTGCCGACACAAATAAATCATAGACTAGAAGGAAGCCATGTAATATCTTACAAACAGCAGGCCTCAACCCATACATATATACAAACTAAGGCCGACAAGGCCATATTTGACTGCTATACACAGGACACCATCTACAAGCCTCTAAAATAGTACATGACACTATAAAGGTCGGGACAGGGCCCCGCCATACCCATATGTACATACAAAAATATACCATATCAAGATTAGACCGACACTCCGAAATAAGGAGAGTTCTCCAAAATCCGCTGAGTTAGCAACCTACTAACCTGGATTGCCGCCTTGTCTACGTGAACCTGCGGGCATGAAACGCAACATCCCACAACAAAAGGGACGTCAGTACGACTGATGTACCGAGTATGTCAAGCATAAGAAATATCATCACAGAGATAAATAATAATCTGAAACAGAAACAGTCGACAAAGATAGCTGATAGAAATAGTCGATAGGAGAAGCCGACAATACCAACAACCGACGATTTAAATGGCGAGACAAGAACAGCCGACGAAAATTTGACAAGCAACAGTGACGAAAACGGCTGACCAGCAGTAAATGCCTCTGAGGGCTCTAATACATATTCCTAAATGTTATGCACCATGGAAATGCGGTATACATATAAATATTGGCTACACAGGGGCATCTTCTTTCCCATAACAGCCTCTGTGGGCATCATTTTCTTTCGGCCTCTGTGGGCATCATTTTCTTTCGGCCTCTATGGGCATCATATCATATTGACCTATGTGGGCATCTTCCTTTTTAGTGATAATCTGTACTAGCTACAGGTGGTGACGCGTATATAATACCATTCCATTTTCCCCATCCCCTACATATATATATATTGATACCATATAGTAGTGTATATAATACCTGTGGGTCCAGGGTAATACATGAATATACTGCAAATAAAAATATATGAATGACAATGAAACACTTTTGAACTTATCGAATGACATAATATCCTTGTACCTTCGGCTAACATTGGGAATATTAACATCTTTCCCACATACCTCAATAAGGATTTAGGAACATATTTTGATATGTTTTTAACATAGGAATCAATAACATGCATATTCTTAACTACTAAGAGTAGAATAATTTATGGAACAATATTACGGTTACGTTTAGTTACATGGAACATGCCAAAAGAAAGAAGGATTTGCCTTAACATACCTCTATCGAGTCTCCTAACAACACAACTCACACAACTCATTTAGCCATTCAACCTTAGCTTCACTTCGAAGAAAGCTACAATTTGCTATCATCCAGATGAAATCGACGTGGGCATAACCTCTACGCCATTCTTCGCGTTTTGCTTTAGTGCAAGTGGATATCTCTACTCCACACGTTGCTGCTCATACTGTTCTAAAGGGGGTCTTTTCCTAATTTAGGAGAAGAAGAAGGAAAATATATATCTATCTCCCACTAGCTAAACGCTGCTGTAGTACATGTTTCCTTATGAAACATAAAGAAGAGTTTCAACACAAGTTTCATTATGAAACTTCTTGTTCCACGAAAATGAAATCTTATATATGTTGTTAATGTGTTGTAGGTCCCCCCATAGTAAAATCTCTATAAAGCTCATTATACCACAAGTTTCCAACACACCATTTAATATTAATTAGTCATTTATAGCTTTTTCAGTAGGTTTCCACGTATATTTCCACCAAAGTCACTTATCCAATTAATCATAATTAGCACCATAATTGACTCATTACTCTCCCACTTTATTCCAACATTTAATCAATTACCCACATAATTAATTTATTGATCCCAATTCACTTAAATCTTAATGACTTATAAAACTTTCATATACTCAATGTCATAATCGTGTGATATAACACTAATCCATGACCTCTTTGGGGACATACAACTATTATTATAAATCCCCATCGTCACACTTATTAAGTCCTAAATTATTTCGGGACCGCATTCTTTTATATACTATGCTCTTGATGTGAATACCTTAATAAGACAAATTTCTTCAGGCCCCATGTCTACTTGTATATGCCTAACAGTTCCAACCACCGCCCGAAAGTACGGGGTGTTATAGAAAATGGGGTCGATTCTATTCGTGCTTCGTGATTGGGGGTGCGAGTCGCATTTACGATGGGTTCGGGCAGGGTCAGTTGGTCCAGATCGTGGAGTACTTGACGTGACTGTGAAGGGATTTTTAGATCTAGACAGAATAAAATTTATTTTGTATTTCATTGTTCATATTTCAATTTTGGGAATTTGGGAGCTCGAATTTGAGTGATTTCAAGGGCATTCTTTATGATTTGACTCGGGGGTAATATTCTAAATTTCATCTAAATACCCATGATTCCATCCATTAGTTAGTGATTTCTTCCATGCCTTGAACTTAAAAATAAGAGTATTCTCATGGAAATGAATTTTCAAGTAAAATATCAAATTGAAGGTCGATTTGTGATTGAATTTTAATGATTTTTGAGATTCTTAACTTTAAGGCTATGGATAAAAAATTGTGAAATAAAATTTCAATTTTACCCTTGAAGATGGGGTTCAAGTTTTTGGGTTCCGAAATTAAGTTTAGTAATATGTATATGGTTGGACTCATCTAACCTCATAGAGTATTATTTTTACTAGATTGAACTAGTTTGGTGATTTTTGACACAGTAGATCTGCCGAAAAGCGTAATTCTTGCTCGGATCGAGTTTGGGATCATTCGAAGACGTCGAGGAAGGGCAAGACTATTCATGAGCTTTGAGACTTTAAACCTAAGGCAATTTGAGACTTACTAGACTCTTTATGAAGTGTTTGTGTTGACTAATCCAATTAAGGGACGTAATGGGCAATTGGGGTAACACACTCATGAGGTGACGAGCACTTGTGCGGTTACTGGTGTATTTGTATGTGTAATTAATAAAAAATGAATTATTTTGATGACCGGGGTGGTATATTAAGCCTAAGGGCCTGGGAGGTACTGATGAATCTACTGGTTTCATATGGTTATTGATTATGTGGGCTAATAATAGCCATGTGTGACTTATACTTTTGAATATTGATTTGTTATTGTTCCCGTCCGAAATGTCTCTCGTCTATCGGCTGACGAAATCGGATGATAAATTGATTCCTTAACTAAGCGATTTCGGTTGGAAGCGGAACTCTAACTTGGGTTCCCCAACTAATCTAGAAAGCGTTAGGACGGTAATTGAGTAAACTAAGTGGTAAGAAACATAAATACAACTAGAGTGCAGTAAAGGCGATAAAGATAAAATGAAGAAATGTAAAATCAGTTATTTAATTGATTGGTTGGATTCTGTACAAATGATCCTATATTTATAGTACAAGAAAAATAAAATGTGAGCCATCTATGTTAGCCATTAAATTACCCACTAAATCCACTAGCCAACTATGAGGAGGTGGTGTCGATTTTTACTCTTTGTTTTCCTCTTGCACGATTAATGGCACTTCCTTCTTGCTATTGCTGGTTGTTACCATTTATTGGGGTCTAGAAGATTCTTTGACTTGGTATTCGAGGCGTCCAAATATGTGTGGGTCTCAGTCATTCCTCAGAATTATGACTCGGCCAGGCTACCGTAATAGTCGATGAAGCTTTTCTAGCCGAGGGCTAGGACTAATAGATTCAGCTACGAGTCACTTCGGTTATCAACTTAGAATTCTGTTTTCTGCTCATTTTGAGGTTTCCACCTTCGACTGTCACTTGATTCGGCTAAATACTTAAAAGTATTTTTGAGTGTTAACAATTGCCCCCTATATTAACTCGAGTGCGACTGTTGAGTTGATGTATTAAAAAATAGCCGTTATTTCGTAAGGCAGTCGCGGGTGTCATTTCAATCAATTATGCCTTAAATGCATGCAATGGTGATTTTATTTAATCTTCAGTCGTTCCCAAATTCCTTTCCTTCTCCAAAGAACCCTATTTCCTTAATAAGAAAACCATGTCTTCATCTTCCTCTCCATCTTAGGGATCAGATCACGCCAATTTGGTTGTTGATGACCTAACCCCTACCTTTGCCTTCATCAATGAACAACTAGTTCTTGCTCCCTACAGTACATTTGGATAGGGCGACCTCCTTCTTTCTCGGTATCTTAGCCCGGTGAACTATGACCTTCCTATACCTACGATTGGTTCACCGACGATCGCTGTCCGGCTAGCCTGTGTACATGACCGGTCAAGATTACCAACTACTTTGATTGGTTGGAATGAGTGAAGTCGGCTTGAGAGGCCGAATGGAGATGCGTGGGTCAATATGATGCCATTGCACTGGCGGAGTTTGACCTCTCTTGTAACATTTGTCTCACATACACTTTCC
This sequence comes from Anisodus tanguticus, assembly GCA_034509755.1. Taxonomy (NCBI): domain Eukaryota; kingdom Viridiplantae; phylum Streptophyta; class Magnoliopsida; order Solanales; family Solanaceae; genus Anisodus; species Anisodus tanguticus. Next base: position 15,639,931 of record CM067551.1, on the reverse strand, counting down.
TTGGTTACTGGTCGACCACTGCCAACGCCTTTGCTTTCCCCTAGGGAATGATGACCCCCACACTGCTCGACGTGACGACGATACTTGGCCTTCCGATATAGGGAGCCGAAGCGCATGTCTTAAACGACATAGATGTTGCCAACTTGGGCATCAAGGTCTCAAATACTTCTTTCGGCTATGGATACTTCATGACCAACAACAGTCGAATATCGCCTCTTCCACTAGACAATGCCAAGCATCATGCTTTTCTGCTCTTTTGGTTCAGCTGATATTTTTTCTGCACAGGATCTTCTACAGTCGTGAAGGAGCTGGAAATTTATACGGCGCTAGCCGTTTCGGGGGAAGATGTCAGCTGGGCATCTCTCTTCCTGACTTATCTTTATATGGCTCTTAGCGATGCCCAAGCAAGGTTAAGGGACTCCAGAAATCTGGATACCTTAACCGGTCCCCTGTGGTTCCTTCAGCTATGGATCACCCTGTATTTCCCGAAGTTTATTCCTGATGATTTTAATTACCGCCGTTTTCCCTTAAACTCACCGGTGCTAGCCGATACTCTTCGGAAAACACCCTTCGTGCCCCAGGACACTTTCACTGCAGTCTCCACCCTGCATGGTCTATCTCGAGACCATTACACAATTTGGTACCTAGTCCTCGAAAGATGGGCCACTCCCAATTGGGTCCATCAAGTAGCCGATGATAACCTCACATTATCTAAGCGAGAGAACTATGCCCTCACATGGGGGCGTATTCTTATGGCTAGGGATCTATTGGGTGGTTTGAAGCCCACCTCTAGAAATAATAAGTTGACCACGGAGCCCTATCGGCCAAACTTTGTGGCAAGGCAATTCAGTCTTACTCAGCAAGTACCATGGCCTCACCGCAGTATTATTTGTTCAACCCAACGCTACATTCTTGAATGAAAAACAGGCAAGAAAAATAGCTCATCACAATATTGATAGGCTCGCCCTATTTGATTGGCAACCGTTTCCCTCGAGAGCAAATACTACTATTGCTTTTGACGATTGGTGGAGCACGACCAAGGAGAAATTCTTCCAGTTTCCTCTAGATGTCTACTGCGATCGGTTGGTCATGTCAAAGAAAAAAAGACCCAAGAAACCTCTAAATCGTGGAAGAAAGAGGCCCATCAGAAAGTTGCTACCCTTAAATCGGCTAGACCTACTGCCTCAAGGTTTTCCATCAGGTTGCGACAAACGAAGAGAAAAGGTAAATTGCTTTCTACATATGTGTCGTCCAGGTTATTCTTTTGATTTTTTGGCTAACACCTCTTATGCGTTTTTCAACAACTCAATCCCCCCAGTGTTTGTCGATCTGGAGACCACTTCTAAAAATGAATCACCATCACCCAGGAAATCTGTTCCTAAGCAACCCAGGCGAAGCGGAGGGGTTGTCATCCGAGATCGTAGTGAGAAAGAATCCCACATAACCAGAGTTCCTATTTCTGCTGAGGAAGAGGAGGAAATCGAGGTATATCCATTGTTTGGATTAAATACCTTCGCATCGGCTATCTTTTAATAATTATGTTTTCTATTTGCCATTCATGGACCATAACTAACAAGACGCAAACGGCTGCAAAAAGCGTTCGATGCCCCTCTTCATATTGGAGGGTCATCCTCTTTGGCTCATGCTTCCACGCATCCGCATGATCCATTATCGATTGTCATTAAGGATAAAATTTCTCATGTTAAAGCAGCCAAAGATTTTTATGTTGATGCAGCCGTAGAGGTATACCCTTTCTCTTATGCTTGGTCCTTCACTATTTCCAAAACATGTCCTTTCTGTACAGGAGACGTTTGGAGATAATCCCTTGATTGAAACCAACCCAATTGATGACTCAGAAGCGCCAGCCGAGATCATCCCTAAAGACGTGCTTCTGCAATATTTTGGCTCAGTCGACATTTCACCTTCAGCATCTTTGCCTGTTGGCATTCATTGAGAGCGAGTTGAGGAGTATCTTGCCAGGGGAATCCCGACCAGCAAAGAAGAGTTCCATACTTTGAGGGCTTCTCTGTTCCGATTGTCAAAAGAAGCAAAAGATTCCCCAGTTTTGGCAACCGCCTATAATAACATGGCTTTGGCTCTAAATGACTTATTTTCTTTACACAAAACGACCAAAGATAGCCATGATGAGGCGATCGTTGCTCTGCAACACTTGGGGTTTCTTCGGCAAGAGAAGAACCACATTCAGACTTCTTTCAATGAGGTGAATACAGAAAGGCAGCAGAATGTCAGCTGAAAGAATAACTTGCAGGAGCAGCTGTCAAAACTGCGAGCCGATTTGGAGAAGATCCAGGCGAGATAAATGCTATTACTCCGCCCATAGGCGCCTTAGAATAGACTATTAAGGCCCAAGATTCTTCCCGCTCTTCTTTGTTTCGGCAGGGCATTCATTTGGATAACAAGATCAGGGAATTTGGTAACCAACAGGTGGTTTGAGAATTGGATTAGAAAGTGGGCAATGAACGGCTGGCCCAACTGGAGAATGAGTGGACTGCGTGGAAAAAAGACTTGCTGAAGCAACGCCAACACTCCCTGCTAGTTTTTTCGAAGTGGTATCCGAGGTAACTTATTCTTTGGTTATGACTACTCCTTTGCTAGTTGATCCCGTTGCTCAGTTGTTAGCTGACATCGTTATGGACTTGCAACCCGAAGCCATCACTGCTTATGTTACTCAAGAGGTATTTTTAAAAGTTGAACAACAGCCATAGGACACTCTAGCAGCCGATACTCAAGCTTTTACCGAGACCCTATCAGTTGTAGTGGCTGAGCCTTTGTTGGATACAGAAAGGGGAGTCCTAGAAGAAGTAGGAGTGAGTGAGGAAGTAGCCGTTGGTGCGGCTGAGGATGAGAAAGAGACTGCAGCTACCCAAGACGACCAAGCAGCCGTAGATTCGGCTAATCCTGAGACATCTGTAACTGATGATATAGCGCAACCTCTAGCTAGTGAAATGCCAACCAACTTGGCTTCCTAGTTTAATTGACCCCAAATTGAAGGGTCTATTTTTTTGACCAGGTAGTCGGTCTATGGCTGTTGTTTACTCATGCCTTCCCCAAATCGAATAAAAATACTTTTCGCCTTTTTATATGACTGTGACTAGGCCGCCGGTCTGTGGCTATCATTCATTCATGTATTCCCCAAATCGAAGGGAATTAGTTTCTTCTGTGTGGCCAGGTAGCCGGTCTGTCGCTGTTGTTTACTCATGCATACCCCAAATCGAAGGGTAATACTTTTTAAAGTATTTGTCATTTACGTTTTTATCAAGCTCTTTATCATGCATGTCAATTAGTCGATACGCGTTGCCGGAAATCCGTTTACGATCTTTCATTCCAAGCGGCAACACGGTTTTCCAAACCCAGTCTCATTCGGCGAACTCTTAGGCTTAACATGTTTGTTGTATTCTTTGGCCATTTTCCGTTTACCAGCTTCGATTCTTTCTAGGGCCATCAGTCGATCTTCATCTAGCTGATCCAACTCCATTAGCATGGCCTGTTGATATTCTTTAAGCTTAAAGAATTCTGTTTGGCCACCCGTAATGACTTAACATTAACCTCCAAGGGCAACACTACATGTTGGCCATAGGTTAGCCGATAAGGTGTTGTCCAGTAGCTTTAGACTTAGAGTTTCTGATTGTCCAAATAGTTTCATCCAAAGTGAGATTCCATACTACCGGTCTATCTTCCACATTTTTACTGATTATGTCCACAATAAGCTTGTTAGCTGCCTTGGCTTGTCCATTCTCCTGTGCATAATAAGGCGAGGATGTGATCATCTTGATCCTAAATTTCTCACCAAAGGCTGCCACCTTAGAACCAATGAAAACCATCCCTTGATCGGTTGTAATCGTCTCTGGAATACTATATTTATATATGATCTGGTGTTGGATAAACTGAATGACATCTATATGATAAACCCTATTCATCGGTTGTGCCTCTACCCATTTAGTGAAGTAATCGGTAGCCACAATAATAAAATTCTGTCCTTTAGCCGATTGCGGGTGAATCTTGCCGACAAGGTCCATAGCCCATCCTCTAAAAGGCTAGGGCTTCACGATCGGGTGCAACAACTCGACTGGTATCTCTTGGATTGGTCCATGTCTCTGACACTCTTCACACCTTTTTGCGTATTGAAAGCAATCGGTCGTGATGGTAAGCCAATAATAGCCATGTAGATAAATCAACAACTTTATCATTGGCCTAGCTCTATATGATCCACATATTCCTTCTCCCACGACTCTTAAGGCCTCTTCCTTATTAACACACTTGAGTAGCACTCCACTTAGGCTCTTTTTATAAAGATCATCATCAACTAGCACATACTTCAAGGCTCTCCTCTTAACCTTAAGGTCATTCCAAGTGGAAGGATCTTTTAAGTAGCCGATTAAGACCTGCTTCCATGAGTCGATCTGCTCTATGGCTAGCACTTCGGCTGGCAGCTCATCATACTCTAGAGTGAGTAGAGACTTCCTAAAGCCAGAAGCTTCTTGTGCTAAGTCGTAGCCTCAACATTAATTCCCCTGGGAACATAACTTAATGTAGATGATGCATAACCCACTAAATAACCTGCTAGCCATTTTGTAACGAGCCACAAAAGTTAGATCTTTGCAGTCATATTCCCCAGCCAGCTGCTTGATAACCAGCTGAGAGTCTCCACGAATCTTGATGCATTTCGCCTTTATAGATACTAAGAGTTTGAGTCTCATGATGAGAGCATCGTATTCAACTTGGTTATTTGTCAATTCGGAATCTAGCCGATAAGAGAACCTCAACATTTTATCTCTAGGATTAGTTATCATTATTTATGACTTCGGCTCTTTTTTGGGTTCTTGACCCATCAAAAGTTAGCATCCAAGGGACGACGTCCATACACGTAGTAGAGGGGGCACATGGGTCCTCCGCATCTACACAAGGGTGGTCTGCCAAGAAATCAGCTAACGCCTGACCTTTGACAGCCTTGAGTGGCCTATACTTGAGAGAAAACGCAGTGAGCTTGATTGCCCATTTCATTAGTCGTCCTTGCAAAATATGTCTATTCAATAAGTATCGGACGATGTCAATTTTGTATAAAATGTGAACCACATGTGGCATTAAATAATGTTCAAGTTTTGTACTAGCATAGAATAAGGACAAACAAAGCTTCTCTATAGGGGTATATCTAGTTTCAGCCTCATTGAGCATTCGGTTACGGTAGTAAACTGCCCTTTCGGTTCCATCATCGGCATCCTGTGCTAATAGGCAACCGATAGACAAATCTGCAGTCGAGATGTACAACTTTAACAATTTCCCGGCATGGGAGGCACCAGCACATGAGGAGTTTCTAAGGCCTTTTTAATTTGGTCAAATGCCTCTTGCTGTTCCGAGCCCCATACTAGCTCTTCTGACCCTTTAAGCCTAAGAAAAAGTGAGAAAGCCTTCATTTTGCCAACTAAATTAGATATGAACCTTCTTAGAAAGTTTATCTTCCCTAACAGGCTTTGTAACTCCTTTCTTTATTCTGGGTAGTGCAGATTCCATTATTGTTTGGGCTTTGTTATGATGTATCTCAATACCTTTCTTATATACCAAGAAACTAATGAAGTTGCCAGCCGATACTCCGAACATGCACTTGGCTGGATTCATTTTAAGATTATGAATCTTCATTCTTTTTAGTGCTTGTTCAAGATCGGCTAAATGATCTTCGAAGTCCTTAGACTTCACCACCACATCATCAATGTAGACCTCCACAGTCTTGTCTATCAAATCATGAAAAATGACGTTAATTGCCCTCTGATAAGTAGCACCAGCATTCTTCAGACCAAACGGCATAACTACCCAAGGCTCCTGGACACCTAAAAGCAGTCTTGTGAATGTCCTCATCGGCTAATGCTATCTGATTATAGCCGGAGTATCCATTCATGAATGTCAATACACTATTAGCGGTTGCCGAATCGACTGGCATATCGGCTATAGGCATGATGTATTCATCTTTGGGAGTGGCTAGATTTATGTTCCTGTAATCAATACATACCTGAACCTTTCCATTCTTCTTCTTGACTGGCATAATGTTTGCCAACCATTCCACATACCTAGCCGTTCGGATGAACCCGGCCTTCAGTAGCCGTTCAATCTCAGCTTTAATTTGAGGAATTAGCTGAGGGTGATATCTTATGGGAGGTTGTTTATGAGGTGTGAAACCCTCCTTAATTGGTAATCTATGCTTTACCAAAGTACGTGCCAGCCCATGCATATTCCCACGCGAAGTAGTCCTTATACTGCATTAGAAGAGCCGTTATGATTTGTTTATCCTCCTCTTTCATCAAACCACTAATATGTGTTAGCCGAGGGACTTCCTCAGTACCCAAGTTGATATCTTCCAAGGGATCCTGAGAATCAAAACTAGGCATAGCCCTTCATATGGGCGATTCAAGTTCCATCGGCAACTCAATATCAACGGCTGCCAGTGTTTGTTCTCTGTTGTAGTCCTCTACCTATAATGCCTCGGATATCCTTGCTTCAGAACTTAGAGTAGTCAGCCGATTCCACAGATCAAGTATGATTTGGGTCTCCTCAATTATCTAACTCTTCCAAGGTAAGCCGTGGTTCGGCTAATTGTTTTATTTCAAAATGTCATAGAGTAAGATTGCAGTATTCCCAAGATTATTCTTCGTATTGATCCGCGATATCTATGAGAGCCACATAGGGTGAATATAAAATAGCCTCCAAGTTCTTAACCCCTGCTTGAAATGGGTTATCATCGGCTGTGATGATTTCTATCTTGTCTCCTTCCCAGAAAATGAGCTTTTGATACATGGTACAAGGAAGGCATCAGATGGTGTGAAACCAGTCTCTGCCCAACAAAATGGCGTAGGACGGCTTGCCATCTATTACAAAGAAGGCAAATTTGACCATTTTAGGACCTACAATGATTTCTGCTACTAACATCCCCAAAGCTTCAGAGGCCTCTCCCATAAATCTAGCCATTTTCATGTTAGTTGGAATGAGATCCTCCCTGGTTTAGTTGAGGTCTTTCAAAGTAAGCAGCGGCATCACATTCAGCACAACCCAATTATCGACGAACACTCGACTGATAACTTTGTCATTAATGTAAGCCTTAACATAGAGGGGTTTGAGGTGTTTAACCATCTCTTTCATAGGTGCACCAAATACAGTGCTCAAATTGTCCCTAGCTATGGTATCGACTATAGTCGCCCATTCAGTGCCTTCTACATACACATCACCTTCTAGGTTATCCAGCGTAGAGCGGCTGGCCCAGAACTCACATGGAATCATGCTGACCATTTCAATAGCTGCCCAAATCTCATTGGCCGAATGATGCTTAAATAAATCAAGAATGGAGTCTCCCACCTCGTCTAATTCGGTTGACAAGAAGTTAATATCTTCCATCTCCTGGAGACATATATGAATTAACTGAGGTTCTAATACTTGGATCATCTGTGCGATATGTGGAACCTTCTCGGCTAGGGATTCCTTCAAGATAGTAGTCTCCCATCGAGGTTCATCTATCGGGTTGTCATCGGGCTGTATATTCAGCTCTGGTTGGTCCAAAGCTTCTTCTTCATGCAACACTGTCTTTGAAAAGATTGAGCTGAATTACCGCTTCATAGCCTCAGCTACGACAGACTCAAGAATTTCCTGCTTATCGGTCGCCTTAGCACTGGATATCATGTGCAATGTTTTCTTCATCTTGCACAAGGCTTTGGCATGCTGCATCCTTCTTTTCTGAGTCCTGGATACGACACTCGGTGGTGCCTCTTTCTCTCTAGAAGCCTGATTGGCGAACCACTTCCCTTCTTCTATATTGTCGGATTGACGGTTGGCTTAATCATTCTTTGGGGTTTCAGCTAACCTTCATCCCTCACTATGATACGCAAGGAAGAAATTCCTTCTTTTACGTTGAACTCAGCCACCCTCTATTTAGCTATGGGGAGCGATTCCTCATCTATCTGGGGTACGCTCGGCTTCTCATCGACTAGCAGCCATGCTTGCCCCCTAAGCCTATGCTTGGGGTATGCTGGGTCCCTTTTGAATTTCGGGTACTATTTGTGAGGTTCCCGAGCAATGTGCTCTGGTTTATAAGGGCGGCCACGAAAACTACTTCCAGTTGGCTTTTGCATGTCTGTGTCCTCATAAATGTCAAATAAGATTCCTAGCCGATCAAACACAGAGGTCCTTGTGGCCTCCTCCTTACCAGTGGGCTTCTTTGGGATCCATATATTTTTCATTGGCTGTTTCTCCTTGACATCCTTTGATTGATCTAGCTTAGCAAAAGACACCATAGATATCGGTACTACGGGAAAGGGGTCAGTATCAACAGATATTTCAGCTATGCTTTTATCGGCTATCTTGAACCTCCCCTCATTGATGCCTTTTTAAATTACCTTCTTGAAGACCACACAATTAGAAGTAGCGTGGATATATGAGTTGTGCCATTTACCATACTTCTTATTATTGAGCGCTTCGGCAGGTAGCATCCTATGACCATCAAGCAGTCGAATATGTTTATCTTTAAGCACATGATCAAAGATCTGATCTTCTTTCATAATCTCAAACGAGTAACCGACCATGTTATCAGTTGAACTTGTCTTCTTGCCTTTCATAGCTTTCAAGGCTGGGCAAGAATAAACCTTACCCTTGATAATCTCGGCTACCATTGCGTCTGCCGTGTAATCAACCGACTCTGAGTCAGACTCATCTGCCTCAATAATGGATACCAAATGAGAGCCTTGGTTTCGGTTAGCTCTTATTTTCTCCTGATATACTGCTCTATTTGGCTAGCCTTCTCGGCTAACTGGCTTAAGTCAGAGTAGGATTATCCCACTAATTTCTCTTTTAGCTGATGATGCATGTTTTTTATTATCATGTGGGCGCATTTCGATTCAGGAAAGTGTACAGTGCATTTCCCAACCTTCCTTCTGAATCTCACGATATAATCGGTAGTCGACTCATCGACATGTTGCTTGAGATTCGTCAAATCGGTTACAGTGACCTGAGGTTGGAGCCAATAAAATCTATCATGGAAACAACGCTCCATGTCATCCCAGCTCTGTACGGAGTTGGGGGTCAAGGATGAGTACCAGGCAAATATTGTTTCGGTTAGAGAAATGGGGAACAACTTCAGCTTATGATACTCATTCTGGCCAACCTCACCATATTGGGCGGTAAATCTGTCGATGTGCTCAATGGTAGATTTGTCGTCATAACCCGAGAAGGTGGCAAAATAAGGCATTTTGAAGCCTCTTGTCAATGGTGCTATCCGATCTACCCAATCTGGGTAGGGCTTCCTGTAAACAGGCATATCTAAGGGTTTTCAGTTGGATGCCAAAGTACCTATTCATGGTATTCGCGATGGTTTCAGGGTTCATCAACTGTGAAGTCCCCTGCCGATTCTCAGCTGGAATTGGCTAGTAGGTGTTCTGAACTGGAGGCCTCCATTCTGTACCTTGTTGAGAAGGATTTTGAAAGTTGTTGGTATTCTACTGGCCATTACTAATAAGTGGGGTATATCCCTATTGCTACTGTTGGGCATAACCACCAAAGCCTACAACCTGAGCTCTTGGAATAGCAGACGGAGCCTGAGGATAAGGTGGAATAGTGTTCCATGTCTGCTCTCCCCGGATATCAGCCGTTCTTGGAAAGTTTGCGCTTTCTAGATGGTATGGATTGAGTACTAGCTGTGACTGCTGGAATGGTGTCCCGCTGTAGATAGCGTCATCAGATAGCCAAGCAGGGTCATAGCCAGGGGCCATCGATTGCCAATTCGGTTGACCAACATTGGTCGCATGTACCGTAGAGTCATTTGCAGGAGCGTACGGCATAACGAGCGTCAACCCAAGGTGTCCGGATGCCTGAACTGGTCTTTGAGCCATATTGATATGCACATACTATAGACTTGCTTGATCGAGTGTTACAGTTTACCCCCCAACGTTTGGTGGCAATCATACAGTAGACTGGTTACCAAGTGACTGGGCTTGTTCTCCTAGGTGTGCTATCGGTTGTACTTGAGTAGGTACTGACTGATACACATTCGGTTGAGGAACAACACCTGGAGTCACAGTTGCATGTTGCACAGTGCCACTTGTCAGAGGGATGGCAGAACTAGTCGAACATTCTCCTGGATACAGTTGATTGGCTTCTAGTTCCCTTACCTGCTGAACCTCATTATGCACCATTGGCTTGACAATGTCAGCCAATTATTTGGAAACCTGGTACATAATGTCGTGGATGCCTAAGTCAATCTGCTATCTAATGAAATATGTGGTCATGATAGTTGGACCTTCAGGTTGGCTAATTTCACCCACAACTTGTGTTGATGGAGTAAGTGGAGAGGTATCAACCGATGTAGGCATACTTGAGGAAAATTGTGGCTCGTTGTTCCTTCTGGGAGGATTTTGTTTAGGATGTGGACTGGACTCTGGGTTCATTTTCTTACTAGATGTTAGGCGCATAAGTCAATTGTGATCCTGACCTGGAGAATCAAACTTTGCTATGGAGTCACCTATGGTCCCACAGGACGTGCTAAATTTGTTCCCGTCTGAAATGTCTGTCGTCTATCGGCTGACGAAATCGAATGACAAAGTGATTCCTTAACTAAGATATTTTGGCTGGAAGCGGAACTCTAACTTGCAGCAATGTGTTCCCCAACTACTCTAGAAAGCGTTAGAACGGTGATTGAGTAAACCAAGTGGTAAGAAACATAAATACAGCTAGAGTGCAGTAAAGGCGATAAAGATAAAATGAAGATCTATAAAATTAGTTGTTTGATTGATTGGTTGGTGTTTATTCTGTACAAATGATCCTATATTTATAGAACATGAAAAATAAAATGTGAACTCCCTATGTTAGCCATTAAATTACCCACTAAATCCACTAGCCAACTATGATGAGGTGGTGTCGATTTTTAATCCTTGTTTTCCTCTTGCACGATTAATGGAAATTCCTTCTAGTTGTTGCTGGTTGTTACCGTTTCTTGGGTCTAGAATATTCTTTGACTTGGTCTTCGAGGCGTCCAAATATGTGTGGGTCTCAGTCATTCCTCAGAATTATGATTCGGCCAGGCTACCGTAATAGCCGATGAAGCTTTTCTAGCCGAGGGCTAGGACTAATAGATTCGGCTACGAGTCAGTTTAGTTATCAACTTAGAATTCTATTGCCTGCTCATTTTGAGGTTTTCACCTTCGGGTGTCACTTGATTCGGCTAAACACTTAAAAGTATTTTTTAGTGTTAACAATTATGCATTCATCACAGCACATCTCATCTGAATCGTAAAAGATGAATTATTCTTTTTATTGAACTAATATTATGCATTTGCATTATGTACGCATATCTATGTCATACATTTCATGATATTGTTGATATATGATTGATGACACACATATAGAGTCCGGATTGGAAATTGTACATGGTTAGAGTGATGATGATATGATAGCATATTGGGATGGTACATGATGCTGATTTTGGAGATCTGAAATTTTGAAACCCCCAATGGGTCACATGAAATTTACTGAATGAGCATATGTTTACTGGTGCATATTGACCATTGCATTGCATATCATATGCTTTTATGCTATTCTTATTTCTTTATGTTGATTTCATAATACATTCATATGATCTAGTGAAAAGACTCAAGCTTTATGCTTGTATTTGAGAAAGACTTAAGTTTTTTGCTTATATTTGAGAAAGACTTAAGCTTTAAGGTTGTACTTAGAAAGAACTGAGCTTTATGATCTAATTTAGATGTGCACTTTCTATTCTTGACTGCTTAAGTTTTATAACTGTATAATTGATCAGTAATGAAATGTGGAGGTGGGTATCGGAATAACCAACCTCGTCATCGCTTCACTTTAGGGTCGATCAACGATGCTGCTGAGTACATGTATTTCCCCGTATTCACTCCACACTTGTTGTACTTTTTTGTGTGCAGTTCTTGTTTTGAGCTCTAATAGTGCTCTAGTCATCGCCGATCGATGGAGCATATCATTTAGAGTTGTCAGAGTGATAGTTATTCTGTGGCACCAGACTCCATTTCTATCTTACTTTTTTGTCTTTATCTTCAGGACAGTATTTGTAGTATTTGATCTTGTATTCTAGATTAAGTAGCTCTTGTAATTATGACTTTCAGGTCTTAGTGAGATGTATAACATAGATTTCCTTATATTATAATTTATGAGCCTTGATATTGACTCATATGTTGTTTTCTTTAAATTTCCACTTTTAATTTGTATTGAAAGACTTTAACCTTTTACTTGGTTCGCCTATGGGTTAGGATCTTCACGACCATTTGGAATCATAACATATATGTCTTAAGGTATAATCTCTCTTCGTTAAGTATTTACAAGTCGTTAAAACAAAATTACTATCAAGGATAAAATATAAAAAAATAATTATATTTATCTTGAATTTTTATAATGACAAATAATATACCCTAGTACCTCTGTTTCTTTGTGTCACTTAAATAAGTAATAGAATTTCCAAAATCATTTTAGAATCATATATATTCTACAGTAACTTTGCTTTGGTCTCAAAATTTACATATGACTTGAGGAATGCAATCAAGTGTACAGAACTATTTCCGTGTAGGTCAAATTCATCTTGACAAATTAAGAATCAAACAAGGGATCATAAGCGTTGGTTATGTTGGTGATTCATGAACTGATACAGAGACTGATCTTGTTACAGTATAGGTAATTAAGGAAGCCGATCAATTGCTCGAGGTGACAAATTTGGTACTTTGACACGAGTACTGTGAGTAGTAATCTTACCGCAATTCGTGTTTTCATAACCTGCATGGTTTATATATGATTTTGAAAATAAAACGTGTTACCTAATGGTTTGAAATTGCATGTGGGACAAGTCTTTTACTTGATATGATACCGAAATATCTATATGATATGTTTACCGATATTTTAGATGTTCTCACTGAAAGAAATAATCCCTTCATTATTTTCATTGATTGAAAGAGAATATATGTCATTTACATATTTTCATAATAGGAGAATCCTATTCATATTCTATTCCTAAAACCTTATTCTATTTGGAGACTAACTATACAATTATGGTAAGTGTACAATACTAATTACACTACAACATTATATTAAATAATTGTACAAGGTAAAGGAGACCGCCCACGGGTGGGCAGTGCATATCATCGAGAACCGAGTATATTTGTGTATATTATGTATATCTAACACACCCCCGCAGTCATAGCGAGCGATCTTCGAACGCTAAGACTGTCCCTAAAATCTTCAAAAATGACCGAGGGAAGACCCTTTGTAAAGATATCGGCAATTTGATACCTGGACGGGACATGGCAGACGCGTATTTGACCACGAGCAACCTTTTCGCGAACAAAGTGAATGTCCATCTCGATATGTTTAGTGCGCTGGTGGTGAACCGGATTACCAGAAAGGTCGATGACACTAACATTATCACAATAAACCAAGGTCGCTTTCTGAATAGGACAATGAAGTTCTAATAGCAAATTACGTAACCAACATGATTCCGAGACCACATTAGCTACCTCTCGATACTCGGCCTCGGCACTAGAGCGGGACAAAGTCCACTGACGTTTCGCAGACCATGAGACCAAGTTATTGCCAAGAAACATACAATAGCCAGACGTAGACCGTCTGGTGTCCGAATAGCCACCCCAATCAGCATCAGTGTACGAGACAAGTGTAGACGTCGATGATAGATATAAATGCAAGCCATAGTCAAGTGTCCCCTGGATGTACCGAATAATGCGTTTGAGCGCATTCATATGCTCAACCCTGGGATCATGCATAAACGAACACACCTGCTGTACGACATACGTAATATCTAGTCTCGTGAATATGAGATACTGAAAGACCTCTGCAAGACTGCGATAGCGGGTTGGATCCTCGTATGGTGCGCCGGCCGCAACACCCAATTTGGGTTTAGTATCAACTGGAGTGGAAGTGGACTTACAAGATGACATCACAGCCCTCTCAATGATCTCAACTGCATTCTTCCTTTGGATAAGAACAATCCACTTGTATAACGTGTGACAGCAATCCCTAAAAAATAACTCAAGGGCCCCAAGTCTTTCATAGCAAACTCAGAGCTGAGCATTGTCATAATAGACTGGCGTAAGGCATCGGAAGAGGCAGTTAAGATAATATCATCCACATATAATAGTATATAAGCCAAGGAAGAACCACGACGATATATGAATAATGAATTATTCGACCTGCTGTGAGTGAAGCCAATAGTCGAAACATAGTAGGCAAACCTCTTATACCAGGCCAGTGGAGACTGCTTAAGCCCATATAAGGACTTTTTCAACAAACAAACATAATGAGGATATTTGGGATCCCTAAACCCCAAGGGCTGATGCATATAAACTGTTTCCTTGAGATAACCATGTAAGAAAGCATTCTTCACATCTAACTGATGAATGGGCCATGCTTTCGAAAGAGCCAAGCTGAGCACAATGCGAATGGTAGCCGTCTTGACCACCAAAGTAAACGTCTCCCCACAATCCACACCAATTTGCTGAGTCTTACCATCACCCACAAGTCGAGCCTTATGCCTTGCAAACGAACCATCTGAATTGTTCTTATGAGCAAAAATCCACATAGACCTAATAATATTAATACCAGATGGACGGGGCACCGACTCCCACATCTTATTATCAATAAGAGCATTATATTCATCGGTCATAGCAATTTTCTAATTCGGGTCATTTAATGCAGACACAGGATTATGGGGTAAGGGTGATTTAAGAACATTAGAATTTAAATTAAAATGCCTTTTTGGTTTAAAAACACCCCGTTGACTACGAGTGACCGGTCGATGACTTGGAGAAGAATTGAGCGAATTTTGGGAATTTTCTGGACTCGGGACGGACTGGTCAGCATGCAGTGGGCCTGCTAGCCCAATTCGGTAACGGGATGGTGAAACAGGGACTAGACAAGTGGCGGTAATGGGCTGGGTCACTGGCCTAGTTACCATTACTGACCCAGTAACTGGATAGGACCCAGTTACGGGCATTGTAGCTAGTGACGGGGTAGTGGGCCCGCTGGAGGATTTGAGGTGCGTGAGACATCCGAAAATGGTGAATAATATACGGGTATATACCATCATCCAAAAAATTATACGAACTAGGCACAGGAGTACTAACCTTAGCAAACAGAAATTGGGATTCATAAAAAATTACAAGGAGACTAATGATGATTTTATTAGAGGATAAATCAAAACATTTGAACCCACGATGATTGGACGGAAAACGCAAAAACACACACGGAGTAGACCGGGCCTGAAGTTTCTTAATTGTGGTGGACAGAAATAACGGATAACATAAGCACCCAAAGAACCAAAGATGTGAATACGAAGGAGTCTTATTATATAAAATTTGAAGTGGGGAAGAATATGTCAAACCTTTGGAAGAAAGAATATTAAGTAGATATGTAGCCATTTGTAGAGCATGATGCTAAAACGAAGGGGGTACAAAAGCATGAATCAATAAAGTTCGAACAATGTTATTAATGGTACGAATTTTGCGTTCGACTTTTCCATTTTGTGAAGACGTATGAGGGCAAGAAAAACAAAAATTGATCCCATTAGTTGCACAAAAATTCTAAAACACCCTGTTGTCATATTCTTTGCCATTATCACATTGAATATTTTTTATTTCTCGTTCGGATTGGATTCTAATGAAAGCTCTAAATTTTAAGAAGATGGAAAAAACTTGAGATTTTTTCGCTATCGGAAAAGTCCATAAAAATTTAGAGTAATCGTCCAAAGAAAGAACATAATACCAATGACCCAAAGAACTAAGAACATGAGACGTCCATAAGTCGCTATGAATAATATCAAATGGCATTAAAATATAAGAATTAGAGTCTACAAATGACAACCTAACAATTTTTCCTAAAGAACAAGAATGACAAATTAGAGTACTGTGCGCACCCTTACAAGAAATAAAATTATTTTTATCTAAGTAAGACAAAATGGACGACCCGGATGACCAAGACGAGCATGCCACAAAGGAAGGGGAAAAGGCTGCAAATGTTGACGGCAAGGCTTGACTCGATAGACCGAAACATGGCGTGATAGGATAAAGATCTCCCCTACTATCACACCTCATAAGAGGACTCCCCATCTTGAAATCTTTCACATAGAAACCAAATGGATCAAATTCAATAGACACAGAATTGTCAGTAGTGAATTTATGGACATACACTAAGTTTTTAATCAATTTGGGGGTATGTAGGGTATTTAGTAAGATAAGAGGTGGATGGCGGGGAGGCAAAGTTTTATGACCATAACCACGAATTGGAATAAAATTACTATTACCAATAATTATGCCATGAGGGTTGCTCAAATTGGAATAAGATGAGAGAGTACCTGAATCAGATGTCATGTGGGTAGTGGCACTGGTGTCCATATACCAATTCGGGTCCGGTGGAGTCAAACCAAGTGTGTACATCGCAGCTTCAATATCGGTCTGAAGGGGGCCTGCTGCATAGTGGGCTTGCGAAGGCCGGGGCCCAAGTACCCCTGCGTGCTGCCCCGGCCCAGTACTACTTCGGGAAGACCCACTGGCCCAGTTGGAATTGGGCCGAGGAGGCTGCTGGAAAGACCACTGAAACTGGGTTGTTGCCGACGGTGAAACTGGGTTGTTGAGTCACTGCCCACTGTTCCAGGCCCACAGCCCAGTGGCCCAAGGATGGGACCAGTGGGTCGGTGGCCCATTTTATCTGGGATATTGTCCTCTGCCATCGTTACGGCCCCTGTTACCATTTCCGGAACCGCCGCGTTTGCCCCCGCGATTTTTGCCATTATTTTTCCGACTATTTTTGCCGCTACCATAAGATCGGTTTTGGTTCGAATTGTCACCAAAATTTTGAGGAGTAGTGAAATATGTCATCATGACCATGGGGCTAGCACTCGTAGCCGCCTTTTTAGCCAAGTCGGCTTCTTCCAAGGTAAGTTTGGAGCGGGCCTGATAGAACTTCGGAAGAGGATTACTTTGATGAAGGAAAGTTCCAACGCCACTATAGGCCTCGGATAGGCCAGCAACCATCTGTAGAACAAGACGATCTTCACTAACTGGCGCATCAACGTTGCGGAGTTTGTCCGCCAATTCTTTCAATCTTTTGCAATAAGCTGAAACGTTTGGGAAATTTTCCATGTTGACTTGGGAGAATTCCTGTTCAAGGGTAACAACTCTGGAATTTTGATTATCCTGGAATATGTCACGCAACCTATCCCACGCAGCCATCGCCGTAGCATCTGGCTCAATAATCGTCTGCAATAGGTCGGTAGAGATAGTAGAATAAATCCACTGAAGGACGGTTACCAAACATGTTTTATTGTTACATGATATATGATTATCGTTACCGAAATGAAATTACATGATTTGATAATTGAAATGCCCTGTATTTTTTTTAAAATGCTTTCATACGAGTATTTACTGTTATAAAGAAAAGTATAAATGGGAGTAGACCTTGAAGAATTCCATAGCTGACGGCGGTTTCATTATATCTGGTGCACCTTGTATTTACAGATAACTGATTATAGTTGCAGCCCTCGCTAGTGTGAAGGTAGAACTAGCATACAGTTACGGATTTCCCTCGTGTAGGGACCTACAGTTATATTTGACTCCTTTTACGATGGAGTCCACATGATACCGATTACATAATCCTTTCTTAGAAATCGCCCAAACATAAGATTTGATATGACCGTGTTTACAGAGATTATTATCAAATTGTTAACTGATTTCTGCTTACATAAAAACATACAAAATTGATTATTGTTACTGTTTCTGAAAGGGTATTTATTTCATGATATTTTTTTGATTATTATACTAGCATTTTTTTTCTGATTATTATACTAGCATGTTTTCTGACTTGTCCCCATTAAAAACAATTGTAGTTATTTGTTATTACTCACTCCTGGTTTTTTTTTTTTTACAGAGACCACAATTGACATCGACATGAATTTCATTAACTAGAGTATACGAGTTGAAAGTTTTTGGTGAGCCCCGCATTGCTTCGCGTGGACAAAAATTTACTTATTTGCTATTGTCCTTTCTTTTGAAAATTCTTAGAGTCGCTCCATTAGTCATTTTACTAGTATCATGAGTATTGTTTAAGGTGAGATGGTATATAAAGAATAATGGGAAAAAGTTTCGTGATTTGAACAACTATTTTAAGGTCAGATGATATATAAAGAATAATGGGAAAAAGTTTCGTTCCCAATAATTCATGATTTTGTTGTTGGGTAACTTATTATGTTGCAGACTTATTTACTTCAGTGGGTGAAACTTGATATCTGAAGATTCTTTTCAGGAATCTTTTGAGATTGCATTGTCATATAGTGCCAAATATATTTTAGGATCAATTATTAAATATTTTTATAAAATGATTCAATTTTAAATATATTATCTACTTTAAAATCACACTTACAATCTTTATATTTTGAATATTTTACACTTATACCCTACGAGGTATACTTGTAATAAAATATATTAAAATATACTTATTAAATATAAAATTTAAAGTACAAATAAAGAGTTTTAACGTATATTCATTTTTGTGAAATTTTAAAAAGAAGATAAACATTTTGTTGAAATTTTTTATTACACTTGATTTAAAAAGAGAATAAAAGTTTTTGAAACATGTTTCTTGCGAAACTCATAAATAAAAATGAACACATCATACCAACTATTACTAATAACTATATAAATGTAAATAATGGATCTTTGGTCTAACTCAACCCCAAAAGCTAGCTTGTAGGGTGAGAATTGTCCAATCCATATAAGGAGTCCATATTCCATTCCATATCCGATGTGGGACTCTTAACACCCCCGCACGCCCAGTCCTTGTTAACTGGAGCGTGGATAATATAATTTGGGGGCCCAACATCGGTGAACAAAGAATTGGAATGGACCTGACTCTGATACCATATAAAGAATGGATCTTGGGACTTCAACCCCAAAAGTTAGCTTGTAGGGTGAGGATTGTCCAAGTCTATATAAGGAGTTCATGTTCCCATTCCATATCCGATGTAAGACTCTTAACAATTACATTTAAAATATGTAAGTTATTTTTTTGGTTAATCATAATATTTATTATATATAGATTTCTCATTTTTATTTTAGCTAGTTTATTTTTTCTTCCACTTCAAAGTTATCTTAAATTTACTTAGAGATGAAATTTTATTTGTGTAGAATTTCCATTATTTAAAATGTTTACAGCTAGAAACAAGTGAAACAGAAAAAAAAATAAGAAACACTTTATCCGATTAACGTTGTGTCGTGGAATAAGTCACTGTCTTAAAAGTGATTTAGGTCTGATTGTGGTGCAAAGCATTTAGACTGATCACTCTCCAAGGTTTCACATCACACCCAAACACGTGCATTCGTGGTTGATAGTTTGGAATTTGTACAAAACTATTGCCTAGTAAATAGAAGTCGAAGAAGAACTTCGAAGAAGAATTTTGAAGAAGAAGAGAGGTTTTTCCATGTGTTTAACAAAAGACATTTGAATTTGTATATATAGATAGATGACAACTAAAGGTCAAGATCAGAAATGCCTCTTAACGTTTGAAAAAATAAAAGAATTCATTTAACTATGAGTAAAATAAAGGTTGTCATTTAACTCTGAGCAATGAACGAAAATAAAAGTTGCTGCTTACCGCTGGAGTAATGAGCTTTGATCGAATTTTAATTCCAAGAAATGAATCGGATATTAATCTGGTAAGAATGTATTTGGATATATTACGGATAAACTCAATATTGCCTTGCCAACCCATTTTTCATGAGCGCTAGACCACACTCTTTTTCTAGCTCTTTACAAACCTAATAATGCGCCATTTAATATAAGGAGAAAAAAGTTATTTCAACATCAATGAAGGACATTGTCTTTCACATAAGATAAGGATGAATAAAAAAAGAGGTACCCAAAAAAGATTTTTAGGTTTGCATTATTAAAGCAAGAAAATAACTCCAATAATCCCCACTAATGCAAATTATAGAGTAAGAGAAACTTTTGAACAAAAGGAAACCCAAAAAACCAAGCGCAACACCACTCGGGCCAGCATTGCCGACGTCACCCTCACCACCACCGTCGGTCCCTCCGTTGACGGCAGGGCCTCCTGCTCCGGCAACCAGAACCGTCGGCCAGAGGACCCGCAACAGTCCTCTTCCTCCAGTAACAACAACCGGAGCAGGCAATCCGGCAAGGACCGCAGTGAAAGAAATTCCAGCAACAACAGCCAGCAACGACCGCGACAGTGGCAGCAGCCTCCGCCGTGGGCTGCCTACTCGTCATGGGCCGCATAGCCCCCACCATCATAGGCCTCCCCTCCTTGTCCGTATACGACATCCTTGTAGACTCCACCTCAGAATCGTCAGGCCCAACCTGGCATACTTGGCCCACGTCCACAACAGGCCTACACAACACATATCCATCCGACTAGCATTGAGACAACTATGAGCATAATGTCACTCAACACTCCAGATGAAAATTGGTATATGGACACAGGCGCGACATCTTAGATGACATCATCACAAGGTACTCTCTTGTCTTTTTCCAATTTGAGTAATTTAAATAAGAATATTATTGTTGGTAGTGGTGAAGGCATTCTCATCCGTGGTTATGGTCATTCCTCCCTATCCCCCACCACATCCACTACTAATCTTAAAAAATGTCCTCTATGCCCCTAAACTCATTAAGAATCTAATCTCCGTGCGACGTTTCACAACTGATAATTGGGTTTCCCTTGACTTTGATCCTTTTGGTTTTACTGTAAAGGATTTTACGTTAGGGAGATGAATAATGAGATGTGACAGCGCCGAAGATCTCTACCCTATTTCAAACGCCGTCAACAATCTAGCTTTAGTTCCATCAACATTTGCTACTCTTTCGTCTTCCTTATGGAATTCTAGATTAGGACATCCGGGAGACTCTGTTTTACGCTCCATTAGAAAAAATAATTTTATTAATTGCAACTGTATTTATAGGACTCCTATGTGTGAATCTTGTGTTTTTGGAAAATATATCAAATTACCATTTTCTGCATTCACAAATTGTACTTTAATGCCTTTCGATATCATACATAGTGATTTGTGGACATCCCCTATTTTGAGTACGGCTGGCCATTGATATTATGTGTTGTTTTTGGACAATTATTCCAACTTTCTATGGACTTTTCCAATTGGAAATAAATCACAGGTCTACCCCATTTTTCTTCATTTAGTGCTTTCATAAAAACATAATTTGAAAAGAGCATTCAATGTGACAATGACATGGAATTTGATAATAACAATTCAAACAGTTTTGCTTCAAAAACGGTCTTAGCTTTCGTTTTTCCTGCCATCACACATCCTCCCAAAATGGTAAAGCCGAACGAAAAATCTAAACCATAAACAACCTCATTCGTTCCTACTTGCTCACGCCTCAATTCCCCTCAATTCTGGCATTACACACTCTCCATGGCCATCTATCTCCTAAACATAATCCCAAACAAGTCTTTAGCTCAACGGTCGCCCACCCAAGTTCTATTTCGTAGGAACCCCTCCTACCAATACCTGCATATTTTTGGATGTCTTTGTTACCCTTTCCATCCGACCACTCACAAACTCCAAACCGGTCTTCCCCGTGTGTGTTCCTAGGTTACCCTGCCAATCATCATGGTTACTCGTGCTATGACTTGTCGAGCCGTAAAATTATTATTTCACGTCATGTCATATTTGATGAGTCTCAATTCCCCTTTGCCTCTCTACACTCGCCACCTTGACATTCCTACGACTTCCTATATGATGGCCTAAACCCTCTTCTAATTCACCATTTACATAGTCCGTCGTCCCAGACCCTGGCACCCACCACCACCTCGGCCAGTCCGGGACTAGCTGCCCACCCGGTTCTACCGACGGTGGCCCGGAACTGCCCGCCTCAGGTAGAATTGTATATCTCATATTTTAGGTAGGTAGTTATCTAGTTTGTATCAAAGTAAAATTATTGTAACCTTATATATATAGTAAATCATTCATCAATAAAATCAAGGAACATATTACTTTAGTTTTAAGGATTATTTCGTTGCCAAGCTCATTTTTTGTGACAAATATCGATCAAATTCGATTAGTATGTTTAGAAGAAAATGGAATTACTGACAAATCCAGTCCGTAACTTAGTCAATTTTTTTAAATAAGCCGACCGAAGATTTGATCAATTTTTTGAAAATTATTTGTTAATCAATAGACATGCCTAGAGATGGCAATGGATCTTGGACCCGGTGGATCCAGATCCGTTTTATAGGATATAGATCTTCAAAATTTGGACCCGACAGATCCGGATCGGACCCGGATCCGTCTCTGACGGATCGGATCTGGATCTTGTATTTGAGATCCATATCTAGTCCAGATCCGATCCGTGGATCCGTTTTTTTATTAAATATATCCATAACCTAGAATGTAATTTTATAAGTATTTTCTTAATTTTTTTTCATTATTTATGTATTAGATAAAGAGTTGAACCAGGATAAGACACAAGTCACACAACCATATAATTTGTCTTTGAAGTTTCATTTCTTTTACATATATGCTCTCTGCAGTTTTCCATATTTTCATTTCTATAAAAAAAAAATTATCACTCTTCTTTAAATTTCCCTTTCTTAAATCTGCTAGTCGTAAGCTTTAAGTATCTTTCTTTCATTTGTTTGATCAGCGAAAAAAAAATTGGAACTTTTGATATATGACTGACATTGTTTTATGTTATTTAATGAAGTCAATCAGTAGAACTACAAGTGGAGCATCACTAAAGCCTCCAAAAATTAGCTCAAAGTTGCAACCTATTCAGCATCACTAATGAAGTCAATCGTCTTTATTTTCTTGTGATGCTAAAACTTTGTTCAGTATTTTGGAAGAATGGTGTCATGTTTGTGTAGGTTGATTGGATGAACACAATCATTTTTATCAATCAGATTGCGTTTTATTTTGTTATAAAAGTTTCAACATGTGAGAATATTATTCAAGCCAAAAAAATTTACATGTAGATCCAGATGCGATCCGTGGCCCGGTGGATCCGGATTTGAATCTGATTTTTATGAACCCGATGGATCTGGATTCAGGTATGAAAAATGAATCTGGATCTGGATCTAGTAGGATCCGATCCGTTGCCATCCCTCACCGGCCACGCCGGTCAATTTTTCTATTTTCCGGATTTTGGCACAAAAAATGGATCGAACTTGGTCGTTTTTTTTTTCTTCAAAATTTCCGTGCCCAAAAACAGACTAAACTCTGGTCGGTTTCTTGAATTTCTTTTCTAGTTGGTTTTGGTCAGCCAGTTTTGGACGTGTTTTTAGTAGTGTCTGACTTTTAAAATGAGAAGTACTCCCTCCTTTCCATTTTAATAGTCTAAGTTTACATTTCACACCCTCCTCTTAAAAAAGGATTAATTAAGTGTCGATTTTACTATATTATCTTTATTAATGATAATCTGAAAATCTATTTGGTTATGGATTGTACTTTAATTAATTTGAGAAATGATTACTTAATGATATGAGTATTATAAAAACAACAACTTCCTTTCAATTTATTAAAATAGACAATAAAAGAAAACTTCTAATTTTTAGCATACTTGACAAATAAAAGGAACGAACCTCATGTTTATAAAGATGACAACTAAATGGAACTGGAGGGTTATATGCAGACTTGGTCCCACGTGTATCTGAAGATGTCCATGGTATTTACTTCGGTTGTCTCAACAAAAATCTTTTCAATGGCCTCAAATTGCAAGGTGTACCTTTTCACGTTGAGCAATTAATCAGTACATCAAATATGTAAGAAATATCATTTTCTTTCCGCAATTTACCGTAAGTTTTTGACTTCTTTTTTTCCTTCTCACTAGCTAAATCATTTCACTGGAGTTTTGAAGTATGGGTAAAATTGTCTCTTTGTCATTTATAGATCACGGGTTCTTGAGAAATAACATCTTCTTTTCACAATTTATCTCTTCCGAACATTACTAATATGGGATGCTATGTCGTCTTGCGGCCTATTAGTTAATTCATTGATTAGAAGCCGAGTCAAAATTTGAATTTATAATTCTAATTTCTAGGATCGTGATGTCAGGTATTATTAACTGGGTTCTGAATTTAAATTTTATACATATTTAGTGAATTACTTAATAAAAATATAGAGTTTGAACTAAAATTATTAAATTCGGCCGAACCGTCAGCCTTTAGCTCTGCCCCCGCCATTGATGCTAATGCTAATACTACTCTTACTTACTGTATCGAGATTTAAACCAGTCCTAATCTTTCGTTAGATATATTCTACCCCTTTATAATGCAGACAAGAACCAAAGGAACACATACTAGAGAGGCACAAAGCATGGCTATTGCAGTTTTAATTTCTTTAGCAGTATGCTTTCCGATAGCCTTTTGGTGCCTGAAATTGCTCTACTTGATATGGTGGCGGCCTAAAACAGTTGAAAAGGAGCTGCGGAAGCAAGGAATATATGGCCGTCCATATAGGTTTCTTTTTGGAAACCTAAAGGAGATGATGGAGATGAATAAAATAGCCAAGTCTAAACCCATGCCTTTGCACCACGATTACACTCCTCGACTTAATCCGTTGTTCTATGAACTCGCCACCACTTATAGTAACTACTCTTTACCCATTTCCATGATTTTCTTTAGTAATGCAGAACACAGTGGCGAAGCCAGAAATTTCGCTAAAGTGATATATCTATATATACATAAATGAGAAAGTTTATTAAGAATATTCAGTATTTAAAACATATTCAGTATTTAATATGTTTGTATAAAATGTGAATAATATTTAACATCTACATACATAAGTATATTTTTCAGTGAATAATGTTTAATTGACCACCTTTCATCGGAGATAGCTTCAGCACTCCTCTGCTACGGGTGCTGAAGAGTTTCCTTTATTGCTTTTAGTTTGAGCAGGTACTGATCATTCTTACTATATTATGCCGTCCTTGCAGAGAAACTTTTCTTGTTTTGGCTAGGACCGATACCTCGAGTGACCATCATGGATCCGAAGCTAATACGGGAAGTACTGTCAAATAAATCGGGTGAGTTCAGGAAACCGAGAATCAGTGCTTTCCTCAAGCTATTTGTAACAGGGCTAGGGACTTACGATGGTGAAAAATGGGCCAAACACAGAAAAATTCTTAACCCGGCTTTCCACATGGAAAAATTGAAGGTATTAGTTCTTCATTTTTAATTTGTTCGTCTTGCTTTTTAATCTGTTTAAAAAAAGAACGTCAATTTCTATAGTTTTAATTAAGTCATTCTTGTTCAGAGGCTTATTGTTATTTTGGTCTTTTGCGCAGCTGATGTTGGGAGCGTTTACTCAATGTACAGAAGACATGACAAACAGATGGGACAAGTTAACCGGATCAACGGGTTCTTGTGAATTGGATATTTCACAAGAATTTCATAGTTTAACTGGAGATATGCTATCAAAAGCAGCTTTTGGTAGCAACTTTGAAGAAGGGAAGTTGATATTTTCACTTCTGAGAGAGCAATGTGAACTAATTTTCACTGCAAAGCTTGCTATTAATGTCTTCCCATGGTTAAGGTACTTCTAGTTAACTAGTGCCTCCAATCCCCTCCCATGATTTCTTGACATCAATTTTGTAATATTAATAAATGTCTTAACCAGTTGCGGAGCTAAGTAGAGGGAAGGGACCTTCATTGAAAATTATATTTTGCAAATTAGGAGCGGCTCAATATGGTTGAGGGCCTAAAGCCAAAATTCAACGAGGGGCTTAACTTTTTTTTATCACAAAAACAAGAAAAGAAAAAAAAATTGATATATATTTTTCATTTCACTGCAAGCTTGTTATTAATATCTTCCAATGGTTAAGGTACTTCTAATTAACTATTGCCTCCAATTCCCTACAAAGCTATCTTAACATTAAACTTTTCTGGATTTATAGGTGTCTTAAACAGTGGTGGAGCTAAGTGAAGGAAATTAAGGGGCCTTTCTGGAAAATGATACTCCTTCCATCTGTCCCAATTAGTTTTCATGTTTCCTTTTTCGATAGTCAAATTATGTGAACTTTGATCAACATTTCAAAATGTATTTTTTTCACTAAATTGACGAGGAAAATTGCTACTTGTAATATTTTTCGTATAGTTTTTGAATATCTAAATTTTAGCTCTAAAATATAGAGTTGATCTAAGCCGATTTAGTTTTAAAGATTAATCAAATTGACTAATTTAGAGAAGCGAAACATGATAACTACTTTGAGCCGTAGGGAGTATTTAACAAATGAATAATATGTGTACATAAGCTATTGAATTCCTTGATATAATGATTTTTTTTTTTTGGTGAAATGACAAAGGGGTTTAAAATTTCTATAGGTCCTATATTCGAATCTCGTGGATGACATTCTATTGGTTATTAATCCTTTATAAAAAATTCTGAGTCCGCCACTAATATGAACAATTGTTGTTGTATGTAACAGGTTCGTGCCAACAAAAACTAATAGGAGAAGATTGTACATCTATAACACGGTTCGTAGTTCGCTAAAAGGAATAATAGAGAAGCGAGAGAAAGAGGTACAATCAGGAAATGCACACAATGAAGATCTCTTAGGTTTATTAATGAAATCTAATCAAGAAGAACAGCAAGGGAACAAGGACTCAAAAAAGGGAATGAGTACAGAGGATGTGATAGAAGAGTGCAACTCTTTCTACTTTGCTGGTCAAGAAACAACTGCAACTTTGTTAACATGGACCGCAATTGTTTTTACAATGCATCCAGATTGGCAAGACAAAGCCAGGAAAGAAGTTCTTGAAATCATTGGAAAAGATGAGCCTAAGTTCGATCAACTGAACCAGCTAAAGATTGTAAGATACTCCCCCTTTTTTTCATTTTAAATGACACTTTTTCCTTCATCGAGAGCAACACCTTTATATTTGGAAATGTTTTACTACTTTAAATGTCTAATATTATCATTAATGACATTCTCCTAAACCATAGAAATAGGGATTACCGTATCCAGTAGATTCATTTGATATATACTAATTATTAATTTAAAATCAAGTAACTTAAAATGATTAGAATCTCAATCTCATAAATTTCAAATTCTGGATTGGTCTCTCATAGAAACGTATGGTATGATTAAGCCGACTAGTTATGACAAGAATCTTTCTTCCTTTCATGAACTTTGCGCCCATTTCAACACAGAGGGAGTACCAGTGATAGGGGCAAAATTCAGAGGGTCGGCTATGCTCTTAAGCTATCGAAAGAGGACAAAAGCATAGTCGAGGGTATGGGTTCGACGATGCCCAATATAGCTTTGATTCAAATTCAATAATTGTCATTAAATATTCATTTGATAGGTATAAGTTGTTAATTTAGAACCTAAGTAATTTAAAAAAAATAGAATCTCAATTTCATAAATTTTAAATTTTGGATCTGTCTCTATACGAAAATGTATGGTATGTTTAAAACTACTAGTTGTGGCAAGAGTCTTTCTTCCTTTCATGAACGACTGTGCTCTCAATCAAACACAAAGGGAGTACTAGTGAAAGGGGTGGAATCTAGAGGGCTGGTATGGTTTAGGTGAACCCAGTAGCTTTTACCCTGATCTTATATATTAAGAAATACGTTAAATTGCCATAAGTATTTGACTGAATCCAATTATTATTGCGGTATTAACTTGAGATGGTTATAAGAATCATAAAATTTCAAATCCTGAATCCGCCTATAAATCTAGTGATCTGTTAATTTTTTTTTTGTGATCGATTAATTTGTTCGGTATAAACTCTTTTATAAGGAATATTTGGACAGCTAAAATATCTGATTTATTTGATTCTACTATGTAGGTGACTATGATCTTGCATGAGGTTCTTAGGTTGTATCCATCAGGTTCTCTTGTTAGAGAAACAAACAAGAAAACAAAGCTTGGAGACTATACAATTCCATCAGGTGCGCAACTACTAGTGCCGCTACAAATAATCCATCGTGATACAGAGGCATGGGGAGAAGATGCACTTATTTTCAATCCCGAAAGGTTTTCCGAAGGGGTGTCAAAAGCAGCCAATGATCTGATGTACTTCCCCTTTGGTTGGGGCTCTCGAATATGCCTTGGAATGAATTTTGCCATGATTCAAGTGAAGCTTGTTTTGGCTAAAATTTTACAGAACTACTCCTTTGAGCTTTCCCCATCCTATGCTCATGGTCCTAACATGCCTGCTCTTGTTCTACAACCGCAGTATGGTGCTCCTATCATTGTTCGAAAGCTATCATGAAGTAAAGTACCCCCTCCCCCCCCACCCCCAACCCCCGTTTCTTTTTTTTTTTATCTTGTATCATGTTTCCTGCATATTATTAGTAAGGCAATAACTTTGTTTTATTGGTCACCCTGAGATGAATGAATTCTATTTCCTATGGAAGAAATGTTAAAATAAGGTGAACTTGGGGGGTTATTGTCTATGTTGGACTTAAAATCAGTCCGGGGAATTGAGAGACGGTGGTTTACTATGTTTTTCTAATTTAATCAACTTATATCCACTAATAATATGATGAAAATTTTATATTATGGTCAATTTAATTCGGAGAAAATTTAGAGTTTGAAGTTTATGGATTTTTACGATGACCTTAAGTTAATATTACACAGTAACAAGCAATTGTGTTCACAGTCAAGTATACATACAGTAACAAAAGTTAGTACTACTATACGATACTAGTGAATATATATATATAACCAACATCGTAGATCTGCACCTAGTTTACTTTAATTTCGTATAGAAGGTTACTTGTTTTCTCATGTTATTAATTTCAGTTATTATGCATAGTGTCACGACCCATTTCCTTACCTCTTGTCCTCTCTGCAGTTCTCTTTCTTGTATTTGCTTTTGATGCAGTGTATGAGTCCATCAAGCAGAGTAGAATATCAGGTTCTCCACTGTTCTCTTGAGTAAAAGCAGAAGGTAAATAACAAAAGATATTTACATGGAAAACTCCTTGCTCAAGGGATTAAAAACAACGACCCACCACAGTAGGATTTCATCAACCTCCACTATAACTAAACAACGTTTAGATTACAACCTATTGCAACTTACGAATTAAACTCTTAATTCTTCAACCTTAACAATAACTCTATTGCAAAGACACACCTTGACTAACTCTAGCCAAGAGAACCCGCTAACCACTCTTACTCACAATAATTCTATTGCGAGAACTTTACAATAACTCTATTGTACAAGCACACTCCTTGACTAACTCTAGCCAAGAGTAAAAGCAACTCAAGGTTTTAAAACAAAATCACCTACAACATGCTTCTTAAGAGAAGAGTAGGTTTACAAGTTTAAGAACTATAAAACAAGAACCTAACAAACCTATGACATAGACGTCTTCACTTGTTAGAGAACTGGTCCACGATTTGTTGTCGTCTTGTTCTGATCTGAAGCTCTGATGAACTTGACTGCTTGTTGCCAAAAGCAAGAGCAATTTTTTTTGTTTTTGCAAGGTTAGGTTTTCACACCTCAACATGATGTAAATATATGAGGGATGTGAGAAAGTGACAAACCTTAAACCTTGGACCAATAGAGTGTCCACAGCAGCTCTGCAGCAATGCTGCGACATTGCCACTGTTTCATCAACTTTACAACTGTAGAGTTGACTTGCATCAGACGGAACTTACGTGTTTGTCAAATCATCAAAATAATACAAAGCATTCATAAGCACACATTATCGATTTCCCTAGTTTTTGATGATGACAAACTCTAAATTCAAGTTCCCCTTGCGACTCAGATTCCACTCACTCCACAACAACAAACTCAGAACTCCACTCACCCCACAACAACAAAACTTCCCCCCTTTGGTATCATAAAAATAAGTAAAGCAGTAACATGAGGAAGATGCATAAAGACAATGTTAACTCATGGTCATGGAGGCAAAATCAATATGAGCAGAAATAAAACAAATAGGAACAAACACAATTGCACAATATAACAAATAGCGCCCAAGTTAATACACAAGAAACATAGAGTATAAACATAAGTACCAACAAATGTAATAAGTAAGCAGCGCCATTTTAAAATTACAATCCAATAAAGAAACTGGATAGGAAATGAGAAGGATTGGGAGAAGGGAATAAGGCAATTGAAGGAGGAAATAGGAACAAAGACTACTCATAGTCTGTCCATGAGAGCAGTAGTTAGGTTATTCACTTGTGACCTTAGATCAGTGACTTCAACATGAAGCTGAGCATTTTCATTCCTCAGTGCCTCTAAGGCACCTGGTCCATCCTATTATTGTGACTTCTGCTGAATCTCTGCTTTCCAAATAACAATCTCAGAGTCCATTTGAGCAAGAAACATGGTCAACTTGGTGACTTCTGCATTTGCTCATTCTTGGGCCTTGATTAGTTTGGAGATCATGGAAGTACTCCCAACTCCACCCTTTTTACGCATACATTCACACTCTTCAAGAGTGGTCAGGGTAAATATATGCTTCTTTGTTCCTAGTGTCTCCTTGCGAAACTTTATTCTAAAGTGCTGAAAACCCATGGTGAGGAGAAAATTGTAGCCTAACCTATGTTTTCCATCTTTTAAAGACTATTTTCACGATGTGTTCCATCATTAGAGCAGGCAGGTTGGCCGGAGTAAAGAAAGCTAAATTTTCCATCAGAAACAGATCAGGAATAGCAGCCATTGACCTTCTCTCAAAGCGGGGTAACAAGAATTTATTAACCAATTCAAAAAGAAGCTGAAATTCTGGCTTCAACTATTTTTTGAAGACCCGCTCCCCCTTCAAGTTCCCTTCATGTTTAGCAATCATTTTCAAGAAATCCTTGGAAGTCGGTCTCTTAAATACAGTGGACACCCCTTCAGTTGGGACTTCCAGAATCTTCCTAAGTGTTGCTTCATCCAGAGTGAAGTCAGTTCCATTTACACTGGCAAGTAGTTACACCCCCATCAGTGACCAACAATGAGCCATAGAACTCAGAGACTTCAGCTTCAAACAACACTGCTACAGAGGGCTGAAACAAATAATTCCACTCTCGAGCTTCCACTATTTCAATCACTTCATTCATGCCTAGCTAATTTGCGATTTCAGAGTAAAAAATGTCATTTTAAGACATTCTGAGACATGAGAATATCTTTCCTTTCAGATTCAGTTAACTCTCATTTTTGCTTTTTTGACGAGGATTTAGGTTCCTCATCAACTATAATCTTTCTTTTCTTGGATGAGCGAGGACTTACCTTCTTGTCCCTGGATCCCCATCCCCAGCACCAGGTTCCCTAAGTTCAACATTTTTTCCTTTCGCAGGAGTGCTTTCCTAGAACTCTTCTTTACTAGTAGAGTTTCTTCCACTTCGGTTTCATGGTCGCCACTATCAAGCTCCACTACTTTAGTGGGCGAGACCTCTTCATCATCAACCTTCCTAGTCAATAACTTATTTCTCTATACAATATTTTCCTTGTTTTATTTTATGGCAGAGTCCATTTGGGGCTTAATTTTGCCTATAGTGAGTGGCCCCCTTATGGAAACTACCAACTTATCCCTAGGAGATGACTTAGATCTTCTTGGAAATACCAAATTTAGAGGTACTTAGTCATCATCTACATCGACAGGTGGGATGAAACATGTCGATGATTCATTGGAAGAGATCTCTCTTACAGATATTCTAGACACTGTAACTAGAGGAGAACAAGGTGTTTTATCCTTCTTGGGGGGAGACAGATCTTCCCCCCTGAATATGAGCATCAGGCCCCCCACACGTTTCTCACTCTTTTAGTAGAGAAACTGCATCAAGAAAATTTCCCACAAACTCGTCCCTACATCCTAGAATGTTAGACCTCCATTCATTCCCTTCAGAAAGGTTTTCCTCAACTATGCTTATGACAGAGGGCTTAGAGGATTTTTTTCTGATTCAGTAATCTCATGATTTATTAAAAGAGTAGAGTTACCTGATCTAGTAGCCTTTTCTTGATCCTTTTCCGTTTGTATTTCCAGGACCAGTTCCCCTGAATCCATTACCGTCTCAGAGGGATGAACAACTGGAGCATAAGTATCTCTACTAGATCCAACATTATTCATGCTTTCTATAACCAAGCTCTAACTAGTAACCTCAGATTCTTTGTATTTTTTTCAACTTCATCAGTGTCGTCGGATTAGGTGAACGTTGACATAGTGTCGGTGCTGTATTTTGGAGAGACGACTTCTTTAGGAGTGGAGGCTTTAGGTTCCGAGACAAACTTCTGAGGAGTTAAGATTTTGCGTCTCTGGGAGTAACATGTGTAGAATGTATATATGGAGAGGTAAGTGTATGAGGATTAGAGGAGGGTATAGGTTCAAATGGTGGTCAGAGGGTGTTGAAGTAATTAGAAGAGAAGAGGAGAGTCCAGAGGTAGAGTACGATAAAGGTAGACTCGGGTTGAGATGTAGATTCGGGTTGTGACATGGTAAATGAGAAGGAGAAAAAGAGTGTGATAGATGTTTGGAGATTTTTAATTGGTGATGAAGGAACTGAAAGTGCGACGATTTCAGAGGAGACGAGTGAATTTAGTTGAGAAGAATTAATGTTTTGATAAAGTGAGAAAAAAGATGTGATGCGTGAGAATAGAATATTCATCCACAAAGGTATGGGCGGGAGAAGTTATAATGCCATGGCACACTTAACAAGTTTAAAAGTGCTGGCACAAATCAAAATACTAACCTCAGTTTGAGGAACCAAGTTCCTCAAAAGTTTTAAGAGAGATGGGGCAACATCTTTATATAGTGTAACATTGCTTATCTGTGCACTGTCTTGAGATCGTCATGTATGTATACCTATACAGTATGAAACTGAGTCAGACATTCTCATAAACACATTTTCAATCATATACCCGTCCTCTAATCATAGCTTATCATGGATAATTTAAGAAGGGAGATGATTAGTTCATCTTGAGCAACCCCAGCTCAAGCCGATTCTTTTCAAAATTCTCTCTACTTAATATCTTTGTGAAAATATCATCTACATGGTCCTCAGTTTTACAGAACTTCATGAAAATCAGCCCCTTTTCAACATTGTCTCTTAGGAAGTGGTGCTTGATTCAGTGTGCTTAGTCCTATTGTGTTGCACTAGATTTTTTTTCATGTTCAGTGCACTAGTATTGTCGCACATTAAGAGCACATATTCAGTGACCACTCCAAAATCCTCAAGTTGTTGCTTGATCCAAAGCAGCTAAGCACAACAAGAGGCAGCTGCTACATACTCAGCCTCAACAGTGGAGAGGACTACAGAGTGTTGTTTCTTTTTTTTCCCAAGAGATCAGACATGAACTAAGAAAGTAAGACATACCAGAAGTGATCTTTCTATCCACCAAATAGCCAGCATAGTCAACATCAGCATAGCCAACCAGATCAAAATTATCGCATGTACAATAGAAGAGGACCACGTCTGGAGTTCCTTTAAGATATCTCAAAATTCTCTTAGCGGCCTTGAGATGTGATTCCTTTGGACAAGATTGAAATATAACACACAAATCAACACTATACATAATGTTGGGTCTGCTAGTTGTAAGATAGAGCAAGGATCCAATGATACCTCTGTACATGGTTTCGTTTACATGAGCACCAGGTTCATCTGCATCTAGTAGAGTTGCAGTAGCAATAGGAGTATCTATGACCTTAGCATTTTCATTTCAAACCTCTTCAGCAGCTTCTTAATATATTTTTGTTAACTGATCATGGTCCCTTTTGGAGTTTGTTTCACTTGTAACTCGAGAAAGAAGTTCAACTCTTCTATCATGCTCATTTCAAACTCACTTCCCATGAGCGTTTTAAACTCCTCACACAAGGAATCATTTGTGGCACCAAAAATGATGTCATCAATGTATACTTGGACAATCAACTGATTTCTTCCTCTCATCTTCAAAAAGAGAGTGTTGTAATTTCCCCCTATTTAAAATCATTTTCAAGGAGAAATTTTGGCAATCTTTCATACCAAGATCTGGGAGATTGATTCATCCCATACAAATCTTTGTCAAGCATGTAAACATGCTTAGAGTGTTCATGATGTTCAAAACTTGGGGGTCGCTTGACAAAAACCTCTTCCTTCAAGTAACCATTTAAAAAGATACTCTTTACATCCATCTGGAACAGTTTGAATTCCATGTGAGATGCAAATGCAATGAGTATTCTAATTGCCTCCATTCTGGCAACCGGAGCAAACGTCTCATCGTAATCAATTCTTTCTTTTTGATTATATCCTTGAACCACCAACCTTGATTTATTTCTGGGCAGTGTTACCAAATTCATCAAGCTTGTTGCGAAATACCCAGATGATACCTATGATGATTATGTTGAGGGCCTATGTACCAGGTGTCATACTTTATTCTTTTCAAACTGATGGAGTTCTTCTTGCATGATTGCAATCTAATCAGTATCCTCCAAGGCTTCTTTGATATTTTAGGCTCGATTTGAGACAGGAATGCAGAGCATGCAAACATATTTCTTGCCTTAAACCTAGTTTGAAAGCCAGAATCCAGAGGAGTAATCAAATTTTGCAAAAGATGAAATCCCTTATGTTTCCAGTTTGACACTAGTACTTCAGCTTGATCACTCCCTTGAGGAGTCGATGAACCCGGGTTCCTCCTGTTGTGATCTTTCATTCTCCTCAATATTTGCCAAATTTTCATTATTAATCTGGCTCGATCCAGGGGTACCTGATACATCATCAATGACTTGACGTTCTACTTCATGTGAGATGATGGAGGCAACAGGTTCTTGTGCATCATTGTCTTCCTTTACTTGACCCATCAGATCTGTCTTACCATTGGATATTTCAATGGCCTCATCAGGAACCTTAGAGAACTCTCCATTTTCATCTTTGTCATCTTTATTTCCCTTTTCACCAAGCACATTCGACTCATCAAAAATCACATGTACACTCTCCTCAACACACTATGTTTTTGGTGAACACCTTGTATGTCTTGCTGTGAGATGAGTATCCAAGAAAGATGCCCTCATCACTTCTAGCATCAAATTTTCCCAAAGCCTCCCTACCATTATTAAGAATAAAGCATTTACATCTGAAGGCTCGTAGATAGGTCAACTTGGGCTTTCTTCCATTCAATAATTCATAAGGGGTTTTCTCAAGCAAGGACCTGATCATGCACCGATTTATCACATGACATGTAGTGTTGACAGCTTCAGCCCAGAAACTCTTAAATACACCATTGTCTATAAGCACGGTTTTAGCCATATCTTCAAGAGTTCTATTTTTCTTTTCCACCACACCATTTTGTTGAGGTATTCTTGGTGCAAAGAAGTTGTGGCTTATGCCATTTTCAGCACAAAATTCTTCAAACTTTACATTATCAAGTTCGGTTCCATGATCAGACCGAATCTTTGTAGTTTGATTCCCCATCTTGACTTGAATTTATTTCACAAATGTCACAAACACAGGAAATGTTTCATCTTTGGATTTTAGAAACATAGTCCACGTGAACCTGGAATAGTCATCAATAATGATAAAAATGTACTTCTTTCCTCCTCTACTTAGGATTCTCACTGGTCCACACAGATCTATATGAAGAAGATCAAGTGGCCTAAAGGTGCTTATATCTTTCTTTGGTTTAAAGGATGATATAACATGCTTCCCTTTTACACATGCATCACACACCTTGTGATCTGAGAACTTGGTTTTTGATAATCCACGAACCAGGTCCTTTGCCACCAGTTTGTTGAGAAGAGAAAAACTAGCATGTCCAAGACGCCTATGCCATAGTTCAGTATCATCCTCTAGGACATTGAGACATGTTAGATCATTTTCATTTAAAGACTTAAAATCAACAACATAAATATTTTTGAATCTTTTTGCTACTAGGATAACTTCCCCAGATTTTATGTTTGTGACTGTACATGCCGCCGAAGTGACGTTAACTTCATTTTCTTTGTAAAAAATTTGCGAAACGCTTAGTAAGCTGTACTTCAATCCATCAACATAGTACACATTTTCAATTGCATGAGAGAGAGTCTTCCTAATTTTGTCCACGCCAAGAATGTATCCCTTTTTTCCATTTCCAAAGGACACACTCCCTCCTTGAAAAACCTTGAATGAGAGGAAATCTTCCATTCTTCCAGTCATATGCTTCGAGCAACCACTGTCCATATACCATTTCTGGCTGCTTTCCCTCACTACAGCCTCTTCGTCATTCTCAGCATTTGATCTAGCCATAAGTGCAAATATTGACTTGTGTGTTGAAGATACATTATCAATTGACATAATATATGTCTCTTCTTGATCACCTTCATCTACAAATTCGATGGATGAGTCTCCTCATACAGCCAGAGCTTGCTTCACCATGTTGTCAGCTGCATCTCTTCTTTTGAATTTTTCAGGAGGTTGGTTTCTCTTTGCACATTTCTCTAAGTTGTTCTTGTAATGGTCCTGCTTGTGAAGAGGACATTCCTTGATAAAATCTCCAAGATTTCCACACTTATGACATCAGTCATTCCCTCAGAGGTTTTGCTCGTGCTTTCTTTCCTTGGGAATTCACCATTTTTTATGACCATCTTTTGGAATTTCCGGGTGAGGTAAGCCATATTTGACTCATCACTAGTTGAGTCACTTTTTGCTGCCTTGAGGACCAGGCTCTTTTCTTTCCTGGATTCTTTTCTCTCATCATCTTTTTTCCTTTTTCAGTTCGTAAGTTTTGAGATTTCCAATGAGATCATCAACAGACATTTTTTGCAAATCCTTCGCTTCAGAGATGACATTTACTTTGCTTTTTCCGGAGGTAGGCAAAACACTAAGCAATTTCTTAACTAGCTTGTTGGTTTGGATGACTTCACCAAGAGAATGAAGTTAATTTATTATAGAGGTGAGCCTGGTATGCATATCCTGAATAGACCCATCATCCTTCATCTTGAAGAGTTCATACGCGGTGGTGAACATGTCTATTTTGGATTGCTTCACTTGACTAGTCTCCTCATGAGCAGTTTGGAGAGCTTACCAGATCTCATTTGCACTTTAACAAGTCGAGATACGGTTGTACTCATCTATACTGATACCACAAATAAGGATCTTCTTAGTCTTGAAGTTTTTTTCAACAGCCTTTCTGTCAGCATCGTTATACTCATTCCTTGATTTTGGAGTGGTGGTAAGATGAACCAGATTTATGTTCATGGGGACATGAGGACCATCAGAGATGATGTTCCACAGCTCAGAATCTTCAGCCATAATGAAATCATGCATTATAGTCTTTCACCATTCATAATATTTCTCATTAAATCATGGTGGTCTTGTGGTAGATTGACCTTCCTCTAAATTTGGTGGAACACTCATTAGAAAGATTCTTTCTAGGTGTTAACTTTTTAAAAAAAAACATGCTTTGATACCACTTGATGTAGTGTATGAATCCACAAGTAGAGTAGAGTACCATGTTTATACTGTTCTCTTAAGTAAAAATAAAAGGTAAATAACACAAGATATTTATGTGGAAATCTCCTTGCTCAAGGGATTAAAAACCACGATCCAACACAGTAGGATTTCATCAACCTCCACTATAACTAAACAACGTTTAGGTTACAACCAATTTCAACCTAGGAATTAAACTCTTAATCTCTCACCCCTTACAATAACTCTATTGCAAAGACACACCTTGACTAACTCTAGCCAAGAGAACTCGCTAACCACTCTTACTCACAATAACTCTATTGCGAGAACTTTACAATAACTCTATTGTACAAGCACACTCCTTGACTAACTCTAGCCCAGAGTAAAAGCAACTCAAGGTTTTAAAACCAAATCACCTACAACATGCTTCTTAAGAGAATAGTAGGTTTACAAGTTTAAGAACTATAAAATAAGAACTCAACAAACCTAGGACTTAGACATCTTCACTTGTTAGAGAACTTGTCCACGATTTGTTGTCGTCTTGTTATGATCCGAAGCTCTGATGAACTTGACTGCTTGTTGCCAAAAGCAAGAGCAATTTTTTTTTGTTTTTGCAAGGTTAGGTTTTCACTCTTCAACATGATGTATATATATGAGGAATGTGAGGAAGTGAAAAACCTTAAACCTTGGACCAATAGCGTGCCCGCAACAGCTCTGCAGCGATGCTGCGACACTGCCACTATGTCAGCAGCTTTACCGTTGTAGAGTTGACTTGCATTGAGCGGAACTGATTCTCTTTTTACATGTTTGTCAAATCATCAAAACAATGCAAATCATTCATAAGTACACATTATCAGTTGTGCTCTAATATATATGGCATTTTCTTGAGTTGTGATTGCTAAATAATTCTTACTCCCTCCGTCCCATTTTATATGATGTAGTTTGACTGGGCACGAAGTTTAAAAAATAAAAGAAAACTTTTGAATCTTGTAGTTTAAAACAAGCTAAAGATATTTGTCTGGTTATAGATCAACTCATTAAGTGTAAAAGATAAAGTTTAAAGTTAAATTGTTGCCAAATAAAGATTTGTGTCATTTTTTTTTACTGACTAAAAAGAAAAGTGTGTCATATAAGTTGGAACAGAGGGAGTACTATTTATTTCTTTTTCTTTTAGATTTTACTTTGCAATTGTGGAGTTTTCATTTCTCAGTCACATCATCGTACATAATAAATATGATTTCTACAATACTCCTTTTTCTATAAAAAAAAATCATAGAAATATAATGAATTTGTAAGGAAACGGTTATATATGTAAGAAATTTTTTAGAAGTATCAATTATAAAAGATATAGACTTTAGATACAATACATAATTATTAGTCCTTTGAGAAATCGTTTGCACATTTTTCTTGGATATCTACACTATATTTTTAAACAACTTTTACATATTTGAATGGTTTATATTAAGTTCCTTGTAAGCGAATAGGGATCGATTTTGTTATATTTAGTAATACGATTATATTTAAACAATTCAAAATTAACTAATATTCTTTTATCAAATTCATGGATGAAAGCATTCATAATCTTGATTCTTGAATCAAAGGATAATGTCAGTAATATGATTTAACTATCCTCTGGTGTATACCATGAAATTGACAATGATATATTATCCACTTAAAAAAGACATATGTTGATCAAATGTTTTTACAACTTTTACATGATACGACTTTTATTTGCATCAACCTGAAGGTTATGTTGTTAAGGGTGAAAAACATAAAGTATGCAAATTTAAAAAGTCTTTGTATGGGCTTAAACAAGCACCACGACAATGGTCCAAAAAGTTTAAGCAAGAAATTAAAAGGTTCGGATTTAAGAGTAGCAAAGTAGAAAGTTGTGTTTTTACTAAGATTACTCTTGAGTATAAAGTAGTGGTGACTTTATACATTGCTATTGCATATATGTATGGATTAGAGGTTCATCAAATGGATATTAAAATTGCGTTCTTAAATGGAGATTTGAATGAGGAAATTTATTTGCATCAACCTGAAGGTTATGTTGTTAAGGGTGAAAAACATAAAGTATGCAAATTTTAAAAGTCTCTGTATGGGCTTAAACAAGCACCACGACAATGGTACAAAAAGTTTAAGCAAGAAATTAAAAGGTTCGGATTTAAGAGTAGCAAAGTAGAAAGTTGTGTTTTTACTAAGATTACTCTTAGAGTATAAAGTAGTGGTGACTTTATACGTTGATGACTTGATTATCTTTGGTTCTGACATAAAATGTGTGAATGAGACCAAAGAGTTTTTAAAGAAAACTTTTGACATAAAGGATTTAGGTCCTGTTGATGTCATATTGGGAGTCAAAGTGCTCAAGAGAGGAGGAACTTACATTCTAACACAATTTAATTGAGAAAGTGTTAAAGAAGTTTAATTACTTTGACTACAATGATAGTACAAGTCCTATCAATTCAACCATAAAATTAGTTTCAAATGAAGGAAAAACTATAAATCAAGAAGAATGTGCCAAAATAATCGGGTAGTATTATGTATGTGGTGAATCACACAAGACCTAATCTTGCGTGTTCTACCGGCATATTGAGTAGACTTACTAGCAATCCGGGAGAAGATCATTGGAAGGAACTAAAACGAGTACTAATGTACTTGAAGTCAACAAGGAATTATGGTCGGAATTACAAATGCAATGCATCTACACTTGAATGTTTTGGTGATGCAAATTGGGCATCAGATGCAAGTGATTCTAAGTCAACTAGTGGATGGTTATTCACTGTTGGAGGTGCCATAGTTTTTTGGGCTTCAAGAATGCAAAGTTGTGTTGTTTTATCTTCAATGGAATCTAAATACATGGCTATGTCAATGGCTGGCAAAACGCTTCTGTGGTTTAGAAGATTCCTAAGAACTATTCCTTTTATAGAACCAAAGAAGGGTCCTATAACTTTGTATTGTGACAATGAAGCTGCGATTTACAATGCAAAGAATTAGAGAATATTTGATCATAGTAAACATATTTCTATGAGATATAATTATGTTTGAAGTATAGTTAAGAAGGAGAAGATCACACTTGAATATCTTCAAACAAAGCAAATGCTAGCAGATCCGTTAACAAAATTGTTATCGGGAGATAAGATCAAAAAGGTCATGCGAGATATGGGGCTATTACCGATATAAACGATGTCTTGATTGAAACCAACTCTATTCTAAGGTATTCAATATTAGACATTGGCGAGATGGAAACTTGGATAAATCTCAAGGTGCATAATTTGGAAATAGTGGGGGTGATACTATTTCGAAAGCTCTATATCTGACCTATGCACTTTTGTTTACCATAACAGGTAAAGGTTGGACTATAAGTCCTTAATAGACTTATAGCTATGTGGAATGCGTTGTGGACATTCTTCATGAGTCTACCTATACAAGTATAGAAGTGAGAGGCCGCTTCTTAGGGATCATTCGGTAAGATCCTAGAGTACTTGTGAATCCAGGATTTAGCATAAGGCCCATATTCAATGATGCTGCCAAGAATAAAAAGAAGCAAGAAATCATACGCAACGAGAATATGATTCCTTAGTGTTTCATATTCAATCATAAGTTAAAGGCCTAGTCCACTTCATGGCTATTCGTTGTGTAACACACCTTATATATATTTTTATTATTATTTTCATTATGCATGTAAATAAGTGGTGAATTGTTATATATCCCACATTAGATATGAGTATTTGCATCATAATTGAGTCACTTGTCCCACATTGTCATTTGTTCCACATTGTCATTTGTCCCACATCGTCAATTGTCCCACATTGATGTTTTTTAAGTACATAGTCATTTGTCCCACATTGGTGTTTGAGAAGACGTTTGAACTTTCTTGTGGCTATAAAAGGAGTTAATGGGTTTGACATGTTGCTCAAGATCTTGGGCTTCTATTCATTATGAAGGATAACCAATAGTAGCTTCAATAGTTCAAAACTTTTCTATATATATATATATATATATTTAGGGACGAAGCATAAAAAAATGTTTCGGCATTTCTGTTTTGTCAACAGAAATATCCCTTTGTGAATATGTTGCAACGTTTCAGGGCAACCACTGAGTATCCATAAATACTCAATGATTTGCAGAAATTAAAATATATAGAATACATTACAGAACAAAATCTGTTTCTGAAATTCGTTAGAGTGTAACTTTCGAATTTCTGAGAATATAAGTTTTCTATCCTGGAAGGTTAATTCCTTAGTGAACCTTTTACACCTGAGAGGACGGAATTAATACCTTTAAAGATATCATCGTTTTTCGGTGTGCCTAACATATTCTTATTTCCATTACCCTATTATACAACAGCCTCTACCTCATGCGTTTGTTGTCAATTCTGGTTTACCACTCACGGTACAATTTCTTAGATAATTTTTATTCCATCGGTTTCATTTTATGTGTTTTAGTTAATTTGAATGGGTAGGCCGCTACTTATGCTACAAGGAATTTTGGTATCTTAGAACAATTAAATTGATTGCCTTCGTTTACCGGGGCTTCTATTCAAAACTTATAATACTTCTCCTCCCGACCTTCCAACATCAGTCAGGTGTCAGACTCTATACATCGTGTTATCACTTAGCAAAATCATGTGTTTTTAATAAACAGTCGCTACCCAAACTTAAAATTGTAAAAAGAAAGCTTTTGAATATTGTTTTATTAATTTAAGGTGTATATGATATTTGAAAATACTTTTTGAATCTTGTGATCTAAAACATGACATATTATTCTTAGAATAAAGTGTCATTAAAGGTAAAATGAGATTATTGGAGTTAAAACTTACTAAATATACAATCGATACACTTTTTTTTAAAACAAACTAATAAAGAAAGTGAGATACACCCATTAAAACAGATGAATTATTAAGTGGGAAGTAATGAAGTGAACAAAATAATTTCTAAACTTGTGTCAATATCTTTTTATTTGCTCTATGGTTGTTTGAATACAGGTGATTAGCAACGGGAATCTAGCAAGTGTTGCACATCGGGTGGTGACGAAGACAACTCAAGCACGTACATCCATGGATACTTTTATTTGTCCTGAAGATGTCGTTGAGCCTGCAAAATCACTTGTTGGTCCGGACAATCCCCCGCTGTTCAAATCCATCCTTCAAATGGGGTGCCAATTTTATGCCACGTTACCTCAGCAAGAAATCAGTTTACCACGCAGAGTTGGAGCCTTTGAAAATCGATTCTTATGCGCGCTCTTGCGTGTTAGAAGGATGCTAGTCTTTGGTACTACTTTGAATTTCCACCAAAATAAGAGCTTTAATTTACTGTATCTGTGTAATTTGTAACCTAAATTTGGATCTAGAGCTTGTAATTGTTCATGAATAAGAAGCTTTGATTCATTTTTTCTTCATATTCGGGATCTACCATTTGCATGGAGTAGTTCGACATATTTTACTCAGATAAAAAACAATGCAACTTTTAGTACTCCTTCCATTTCAATGTATGTGAAAATTGTAGTAATAAATAACGTAAGATAATATTTGTGGGTTATAAGATTTTTAAAGCTAGTGATTTTCAACCTTTTAAAATATTTGAGAAAAAGGTTAAAGATCACACTAAGGATAAAATAGGAAATTTAAATTAAATTATTTTTAAATTTACACTGTTACTCTTTTTAAAATTTACTAAAAAATAAAAATTTGTCATATATGTTGGGGTGTGCGAAAAAAGTCTCGCATCAGAAGTGGAAAGGAAAAAGAATCCATGTATAAGGTGTATGATTCTCTTAATGGTGTGAGCCTTTTGGAGTAAAACTGCGCGAGCTTGGCGCAAAGCGAAC
Source organism: Anisodus tanguticus (assembly GCA_034509755.1). Classification (NCBI taxonomy): domain Eukaryota; kingdom Viridiplantae; phylum Streptophyta; class Magnoliopsida; order Solanales; family Solanaceae; genus Anisodus; species Anisodus tanguticus. The sequence goes on along the minus strand of CM067551.1, from coordinate 15,596,749 downwards.
AATATCACACCGTATTAAGAGTATTCTTGGACCGTTTCGCCCAACAACTGGTATCAAAGCCTATGGTTTGTGAGACGAGTATGAAGATGGCGAAGTGTGATGGCGTGGGGGTGTGGCTTTAAGAATGCCTTTGCCCGTCGTCTAGTGGGCCATTGTACTACCTTTACCCGGTGTAGTACGTTACCCGAGATTGAAGACGCTTACACAACAAAGTAGCAGCCGACTTTGGTGGCCATAAATACTCGAAGAGTGATGTGGTTGACACATAATTAATCTCCAGACTAGCCCATGTAATCCCATAAAAATGGTAATGGGTTATGAAACTTAGTTCGATGGGGAAATTGTTGGGGTGTGCGAATAAAGTCACACATCGGAAGTGGAAAGGAAAAAGAACATATATATAAGGTGTATGATTCTCTTAATGGTGTGAGGCCTTTTGGAGAAAACCGTGCGGATTTGACTCAAAGCGGACAATATCACACCGTATTAAGAGTATTCTTGGATCGTTTAGCCCAACAATATAATGGGTAGTGATTTAGAAAATGCTCTTCAAAGTGAACTACATATTTGCATCAATTTGAGACATGTTGCTACTATTTTTATTCCTTAAATAAAAAATCTTAGCTTTATCACTTCCACTTGCAAACTCCTATTTCAACTTCATAATATTCTGCCCAAATCCAGGCTTCACTGTACTTGCGTATATATAGATAGTAGTAATAGTAGTTAACATTTATACACTTATTTGGTTATAGTAACTATTAAAGTCATCATAAGTATGTGCCCGTAATTATTTCGTCGGAAAAGGGTTAGAAATGCCGTTAATATATTAAAATTGGCTAAAAAATGACTTCTTTCCGCGGATCAAATTCTCCCTTCTTCCACCTATTGGTTCAATAATGTCCTAAACATATTAATGGCTCAAAAATACTATCCTTCCACCTATTAGATCAAACTTATTCCTAAATTTTTAGGCTTAAAATTGCCCCTTCATTAACAACACAATTATATAATATTTGATTAAAATTTTAGTTAAACACGTGACCTTTATTTATTGGTCCACATAAAATTCTGACCCAAGTCAAATGAACTGGACCCATCTAGCAACCGAACACAAATCTCGTCTTAAATTAACACAACTAAACAATAAAACCCAATGCCTCTTACAGATGGGTCCAGTTCAATAAAACAATAAAACAATAATTTTTTACAGTGGGAAATTCTTGATGCTACGATGCTCCAATGGATTTGTTCCACCATCTCTACAGACCTCTTACAGACTATTATCGAACCCAACGCCACGACCATGGAAGCTTGGAACATGTGTGATATATTCCAGGATAACAAAAATTCCCGTGTCGTGACCCTTGAGCAGGAATTCTCCCACATTAATATGGAGGATTTTCCAAATGTCTCAGCCTACTGTCAAAGGATCAAGGAGTTGTCGAATCAACTCAAGAATGTTGGCGCGCCCATCACTAATGATCGTCTCGTTCTTCAAATAGTTGCAGGCCTCTCTGAGGCATATGCTGGAGTTGGAACTCTTATTCGTCAAAGCAATCCTCTCCCACCGCTCTACCAGACACATTCCATGCTCACATTAGAAGAAGAGGGATTGCCTATAAAGTCAGCAACAAGAGCTAATTTCATCATGATGGTGGCCACGACACACAACACCGATGACCCTCACTCATTTTTGGCAAATTCGGGCCAAAATCGTAATAATAGTGGCGGCAAAAAGGACCAAAATTAGAAAAATGGCGGTAAAAACAGCTGCGGCGGCTGCGGCGATGATGGTGGCAACGGTGGCAGCCACGGAAGTGGCGGAGGATGAGGTAGCGGCAATGGCCAGCCTGGGCCTCAGCCCCACTGACCGCAACCTTAGGCCAGTGGACTATAGTCGTGGGGTTGGGCCAGTGGGCAGTGGCCCAATGCTCCCTATCCGGCTCCTCCCTTTTAGGCCAAGCCTAGCAGTAGCGTCCAACAGCTAGCGGCGGCCCAGAATAGCGACCCAGGCCTGGAAGCAACCTGGCCTGCTTGGGCCATGACCTCAACAGGCCTACGCTGCTGCAAAGTAGCCCAACCCACACAGATATCGAGGCAGTGATGCATACACTTGGATTATATCCCTCGGATGAAAATTGGTACATGGACACTGGTGCTACTTCTCACATGACGTCCGCACCAGGTAATCTCTAGTCTTATTTCAATTTGAGCAAAAATAGTGGCATAATTGTTGGTAATGGTAATTCAATTTCAATTCGTGGTTATGTTCACATAAATTTATCTCCCTTGAACCCACCTTTAGCCTTTAAAATGTCCTTCATGCTCCTTAATTCAAAACTTGGTGTCTGTTCGAAAATTTACAACTGATAATTGGGTTTCTATTGACTTTGACTCTTTTGGATTTTCTGTGAAGGATTTCACGACGGGGATACCTCTAATTCTATGTAATAGTCGGGGTGATCTATATCCCATCACCAACACCACCACTAATCAAGCCACATCGTCAACGTTTGCCGCTTTAGCACCTTCCTTGTGGCATGCGTGTTTGGGTCATCCAGGAGCGTCTGTTCTTTCCTCTCTTAAAAATAGTAATTTTATTGAGTGTAATAGTACACGTAGTACTAATGTTTGTCCTTCTTGTCCGCTTGGGAAACATGTTAGATTACCCTTTGTAGCCTCTAATTCTAGTACTTTATTGCCATTTGATATTATTCATAGTAATTTGTGGACATCTCCCGTTTTGAGCTCTTTGGGCCATCGTTACTATGTGTTATTTTTGGATGATTATTTTAATTTTTTTTGAACCTTTCCGTTGTCTAAAAAGTCTCAAGTTTATTCCTCATTCCTATCGTTGAGAGCATTCATTCGTACCCAATTTGAAGGGAAGTTAAAAACATTTAGCGTGATAATGGAATGGAATTTGATAATGGGCCATTTAGGGAATTTTGTAATATTAATGGCATATCTTTTTGATTTTCTTGTCCTCATACGTCCTCACGAAATGGGAAAGCCGAAGAAAAAATCACCCAATTAATAATATTGTTCGGACATTACTAGCCCATGCTTCCTTACCACCTTCATTTTAGCCTCATGAATTACAAATGGCTACATACCTTCTTAACATACTCCCTAGCAAATGATTAGCATACCAATCTCCTCTCAAAATTCTTTATCACAAAATCCGTCATATTCTCATCTTAGGGTACTTGTGTGTTTATGTTATCCTCCATTTCCCTCTACAATAGTAAACAAACTACAAGCCTGCCATGATTTTTGAATTATCCATCTAATCATCGTGGTTATAAATGTTATGATTTATCCTCTAATAAAATCATCATTAGTTGCCATGTAATTTTTTATGAACCCCAATTTTCGTTTGCTAAGTTGCATAATTCCGTGTCTAATTCCTATTAATTTTCTGGATGATGGGTTCTCACCTTATGTGGTCCACCATTTGTTCCAAACCCCATCTCGAGATCTGGACCCACAGCCCACCACCGGCCCGGATGACCACTGGCCCAGAAACTTCCCATCAGGAATTCCAGCCAGCAGGCCCACTGCCTGCTGGCCCATCCATGCCTCATCCCAATCCAGTGTCTCGGTCAACATACCCACTGCCTGTTGTACCACTACCTGACCTGAGTCCATACCTCCTAAACTGAGCCAGTTTCGACACCCATACACTGACCCAGGTCCGATCAACTTCTATTCCGAGCAAAGGGCTCGTTACTCATAGCTAATAGGGTATTTTTAAACCAAAACAACATTTTAATCTCAATTTCAATGTCACTAAATCACCCCTACCACGTAACCCAATGTCTGCCTTTCATGACCCGATTGGAAAATGGTCATAGATGATGAATATAATGCTCTTATTGAAAATAAGACATGGGAGTTGGTGCCCCGTCCGCCTGGTGTCAATGTTATTTATTCTATGTGGATTTTTACTCATAAGGAAAAAATTGATGGTTGTTTTGAGATGCATAAGACCCATCTTGTAGGTGGTGGAAAAACTCAGCAGGTTGGCGTGGATTGTAGAGAAACATTTAGTCTGGTGGTCAAACCGGAAACCATTCGCACTGTTCTCAGTCTGGCTCTCTCTAACGCATGGCCCACTCATCAGTTGGATGTGAAAAATACTTTCTTACATGGTGATCTCAAGGAAATAGTTTACATATAGTAACCCTTGAGTTTCAGTCACCCCGATCATCCTAACCATGTCTGTTTGCTGAAGAAGTCCTTGTATGGGCTAAAACAGGCCCCTCAGGCTTGGTATAAAAGGTTTGCAAATTATGTGTCTACTATTAGGTTTTCTCACAGTAGGTCTGATCATTCTCTGTTCATCTATCGTCGTGGTACGTCTCTGCCATATATTCTATTATATGTGGATGATATTATATTGACTGCCTCTTTCGATAAAATGTGTAAGTCTATTATGTCTCTTCTCAGTTCCGAATTTGCTATGAAAGACTTGGGGCCCTTGAGTTATTTTTGGGTATAGCTATCACTCGTCATGCAGGTGGTCTTTTTCTATCCCAAAGGAAGTATACAACTGAGATTATTGAACGGGCTGACAGTCATCATGTAAGTCCTCTCCTACTCCGGTTGACACAAAACCGAAGCTGAGTGCTAATTTTAGCACACCTTATGAGGATCCTTCCCACTATCGTAGTCTTGCAAGGGCTCTTTAGTATCTTATATTCACGAGGCCTGATATTACTTATGTAGTGCAGCAGATGTATTTATTTATGCATGATCCGAGGGATGAGCACATGCATGCTCTCAAACGCATTATGCATTACATTTAGGGCACTCTTGATTATGGTTTGCACTTATATCCATCCTCCGTATCTACTCTCGTGTCTTATACAAATGTTGATTGGGGTGGATGTCCAGATACCAGATGTTCGATATTTGGTTATTGTATGTTTCTTGGTGATAACTTAGTCTCTTGGTCGGCTAAATGCCAGGCTACTTTATCACGATCTACTGCGGAGGCCGAGTATCGAGGGGTAGCCAATGTGGTGTCTGAGTCCTGTTGGCTGCAAAATCTCCTATTAAAGCTTCACTTTCCTCTTCAAAAAGCTACCTTGGTCTACTGCGATAATTTTAGTGTGGTCTATCTCTCTGGGAATATGGTCCAACATCAGCGCACTAAACATATCGAGATGGATATTCACTTTGTTCACGAAAAGGTAGCTCATGGACAAGTACGTGTCTTGCATGTCCCTTCACAATACCAAATTGCTGACATATTTACTAAGGGTCTTCCATTAGTTCTGTTTGAAGATTTTAGGGATAGTCTCAGCGTACGACAACCGCCCGCTATGACTATGGAGGTGTGAAAGCAGGTCGTATACACGGTCAAAACTATGTATACGCTATGTATATTTTGTATATTCCTTTCCATAATTATTAGAGTTCTTGCACATGTATAATTATGGTAGTAGTCTTGTATTAGGAAAATGTAGTAGTCTTGTATTAGAAAAATGTAGATTTAATTTCCATAATGTAACGTCCCGTAGTAATTAGAAGAAATTTTTTTTATATAAGGGAAGGTTGCACGTCCAATTCCCTTAAAAATCTCAACCAAATCCCCCCCCCCCCCCTTTTACACTAATCCAAATCACTTCCAAACTCCTCATCCCTTAAGACTCCTAACCAAAGTTTATCAACTCCTTTCCCACTCCTACACAAACACACACAACACAACACATTATATGCAAAATTCTGGCAGAGCAGAAGAGAACACATAGGAAAAGAAACCCAAAAATTTCAGAGAACAAAAAAATTAACTTTATCAATTAAGGAGTTCCGAAAAGGTTTAGTTGGAGTTTGAAAGTTCATTCGCGATTACGAAGCAATAAAGGTGAGTTCTCTCACTCAAAATTCTTAGTATAATCCCTTTTTTTGAGTTACAATACATGTTAGAATATAATCCGGATGTTGCAACAATGATCGTGAAGTTATTGCTAATAGATTATCTAGTAACTAGTTCGGGTCGTGAAATTAAAAACTGTTTATCGCTGAGGTATCCCTACTAGAGTTGGATGTAATTTTACAGGGTTAAACATCTCTACTTCACGGTCAGATCGAGTTCAAGCGGGGCTAAAACCGACATGCATTTTGAGAGTTATCGTAGTTTAAAGTTTCTGCCTCGGATCAATCGAAATTCGGAAGGAAGAATGTATAAAGGAAAAACAGTACAAATTGGTAAGGAATATGAAACCTTGTGATGAATAAAAGTTCTAGATTTCTCTATTCTAGACATTTTGAGACTTTACGGGTATTAATCCGACTTACGAATAAAAAGTTATGACTATTTTAATATTGTGTCCCTTTTATTAAACAGTTCAGCGAGACAATTTTCATAGGGTTTTCTCTTTCGTGAATCTGTACTAGTTACACTAAGTATTTTCAGAGGAAACTTGGGATAGTGATAGGTCCTCATGTTACCTTCGACTCGGCATAAGAAATACCTTATTTGGAGTTATTACGGTTTGAGAGTTATAACCCTTAAAAGTGGGAAGGGCGAAAAGTTGAAATAAAGGAATATTATTTGAATCTTTTTTTTAAAATAATATATATATATATATATATATATATATATATATATATATATATATATATATATGTGTGTGTGTGTGTGTGTGTGTGTGTGTTAGTTTAGCCATACAGTTGAGATGATAGAAATTTTGGTAATGTAAATAGTTTTGCCATCACCTACGGAACTATAGCATTACACACGTGTTGCCTTCGGGACTAATTACTTATTGAGTCACCTTCGGGGCTATATCCAGTTGCGTGCTTGCCTTTGGGGCTATTCAGGTACACTTACTTTCGGGACTATTTAAATACACTTGCCTTTGGGACTATTCAAATATACTTGTCTTTGGGGCTATAATTGAACTGCATTGGATCGTGTTGCACACACCGCAACAAATATATAATATGTTATATGGGATAAAACAGGTGTACTGGTTAACTAAGTATTCCCTAGGACGAGTTGGGAAAAGATTTTGTGTGTGAATATTTATTGGCTTATACACTGAAAGTGGTGAAATCTGTTTTCATAACATTCTTATGATTTGTACTTAGAATATTGTGAGGTTACTTTGAATCGTTAGGCGATGTTCTCACTCAGCCCCAGATGGTAGGGCTGAGTCTTTTATCTAACATGCTTCATGTAAGCGCGATAAAGGGAAAACTCTACAACAGGACTAGTGATCGTCCCACAGCCTCATTGTCCACCAATCCATTTCTTCGGATTTGGTGAATGTCATTCTTGATTAAGTAGGTTTGAGGAACCAGGTTTCGTTATCTCGGGAAATGCCCCACATGAGATTGTTTCCTTTTAACTTTGGAATTTTTTATTTTATATATGAAATTTCCATTGAGTCTAGATAGAAGTTGTGGTTGCACGAGTATGGGCTCGCGTTTTCATAAAAAGTACATAATTATATTATTTTCATACCTAGATACATGTTTATTTCAGAAAGAAAAGAGGTTAATGGTTCGTCTGGGCAGGGATAGTTGCCCATGTGCCATCATGCCCTAAGGGAAGACTTGAGAAAAGTCGGGGTGTGACAAGTTGGTATCATAGCGCAACCAGGTTAGGAGACTCTAGGAAATTTCTTTGAGTTGGGTGTTTAACGGTTACTTATTGCGACGGTGTGCGCGCCACCTTAGTAATAAGTGAACGAGATAACATCCTAAACAGTTTCGCTTCTTTCATACTCTCCTGTGCCTATCTTGAGTCTTGTCAAAGACTTGGTTCTCATACTACCTCCTTCAAAGGATTATGGAAGGGTATTGTGGAACGATAAATTAACTAACAGTTATTTTTGTAGATATGGTTACAATACGAGTTCCAACTAAGAGGGAAGTGCTCATTGAAATGAAAAGTATAATGCGAGATCAGGAGGAGTTCATGGACCGTAGGATGGACTCAGGAGATGATTTTGGTGCATATATGGATTTCACAATCACACGTTGTACATATTTGCTTAGGGCTAGACGGAAGAGGAGTTCATTTGACTCGACCTTTTTCAATTATCTGATTGGAGTCATACTACAAATAATAGTCAACTTCATCCCGGGAGATTTCCACTCCTCATTTAGAAGAGAAAAGATGATATGTGGAGATAGTAAAGAAGGCTCCTTGCCCAAATTTCTACGTCAAGTGAAGAAAGTATGGAAGATGAAAGGAAATAATGGACGATAGGGAAAGGGAGGAAAGGAACAAGGTTCACAAGGAGCTGAATGCCAACCTGCGGAATAGGCAAGTCATACGGTTAAGCCATTTAACACATTTTGTAGTAAATGCCAGTTTCAGTTGGAGATCTACAATGGGTGATGGAGAATTATCTGATAAGATTTAGTATAATGTTATGTTATGATGGAATGAAGTATTATGAATGCAAGAATGAAATAATATTGTTATTTATTTTTGTGTCATGCTTATGAAGTATAAGAAAATTTTGGGGAGTTAAAATAGACGTCTTGTCTTCTAAAATATGGGCACGCTTGTCTTTACATAAAATGGTATACCTACAAGTACCAGTGGTGTAAAGGTCGGGGAAGAGCGAGGGGACAAAGTCAACCCCCAAGAGTTCCGCCACAATAATCGAGCGCTCAAGAAGAGGTTTACCATAAAGCTCCTATACCTCCGGTTGAAATAGCAGTGTCTCAAGATAGCGTGGAAAATGTTGAATGAAATGAGAGTCAAGCGGCCCAGGAAATGGTGGGACAAAATTTAGATAGACTCATAGAGTTGATGACAGCGGTAGCCCCGCACATAGTTCACCCTACACCTAGTATCTCAGTGATGGCCCCAACCCAGAACCCACCGGCCCAGGAACCAGTTGTGGCTGCACCACTAGCCAAAAATGTAGGAGCTCAGTCAGTACCAGATAGAATATGAGCAAATTTTATGAGGAGAAGGGAACCTATCTTCACAGGGAAGGACTCCAAGTCTAACCCGATAGTATTTCTCGATGAGGTAGAAGACCTACTGTTTACCTTGGGATGTGTAGAGATGCATGGCATCAATTTGGTGGGCGCACGTTTAGTAGACGACGTGGGGGTGTGGTGGAGAAATTGTATAAGAAATCGTTCCCCGATATCACCATCGATGACGTGGGGGGAGTTCAGAGCCGTATTCATTGAGAAGTACATGCTTAACACCCGAAAAGATACACTCAGGCGTAAGTTTGAACAGTTAAAACAAGGAGAAAGTAGTGTGCAAGAATACGATACCCAGTTCATGCGATTCTCGGCATACAACGCGCATATTAATCCTACAGAAAAGGAGAAGGTCAAAAGATTTATTGAGGGTTTAAACCCGAACTTGGCAGAGAAAGTAGTGGCATTATCCCATGATCGGACTTACCTTCAGATCATCGACATGGCAATGAAGGTAGAAGGTTTTGCTAAAGCAAAAAGAGAGTATTCACAAAAGAGGTTTCGATCGTCGGGATCCTTTAATCAGAATCAAAACCAGAGGCAAGCAGGCAGTAGATGTTCTTCAAAATTGAGCCAGTCAGTAGGATTGTCTCAACGCAAGCCCCAAGGGCACAAATGGTTCAAACACTAAGGTAGCAATGTCCAGGCCACTAACCCTAACACAGGGGGATAACAAACCGGTCTGTAAGGTTTGTCAAAATAAACATTTTGGAGAATGTTGGTTCTCACCAAAAGAGTGTTACAACTGTGGAGAACCAGACCACTATGATAGGGATTGCAAGAAGAGAACCCAAACTCATTTTTCTCATGGGAGTTCAGAAGCAACCACAGCTGTCCACAAGGGAAATTAGGGAAACCAGTACCGACAGGGTCAGGGAGGTCAACAGTCCAACAATCCTAATCGACTCTACTCTTTGCCCTAGAGGAATGAGGTGGAGGCATCCAATACGATGGTCATAGGTATTTTGTTGGTCTAAATATGCATAATGTCCCTATTGTTTGCAATTTTCTGGAGGTTTTCCCTGAGGATCTTCAAGGCCTTCCTCCGGACAGCGCCATAGAGTTAATTCCGGGTACAAGACCCATCTCCATTTCTCCATATCAAATGGCCCCAGCTGAATTGAGAGAGTTAAAAGAATAATTGAAGGATCTTCTGGATAAAGGTTTTATAAGGCCTAGTATTTCCCCCTGGGGTGCACTAGTCCTTTTTGTGAAGAAGAAAGACGATCCGCTCTGAATGTGCATCTATTATCGACAACTCAATAAGGTCACGATCAAGAACCGGTACCCATTACCAAGAATCGATGAACTTTTTGACCAACTTCAAGGAGCCAACTATTTTTCCAAAGTTGACTTCCGTTCAGGATATCATCATCTGAAAATAAATTCGGATGATATATCTAAAACGTCATTTAGAACCCGATATGGCCATTATGAGTTCTTGGTCATGTCTTTCGAGTTAACCAATGCCCCAGCAGCTTTTATGGATCTCATAAACAGAATCTTCAAACCATTCTTAGATTTGTTCGTGATTGTATTCATCGATGATATTCTAATTTATAGTAAGAGTGTCGAGGAACATGAAGGGCATCTAAGCGTAGTGCTTCAAATCTTAAGACAGGAGAAACTGTATGCTAAATTTTCAAAGTATGAATTTTGGATGGGAAAGGTAGCTTTCTTGGGCCACATTGTGTCAAGGGGTGTGGTAGACCCCCAAAATATAGAAGTAGTAAAGCGTTGGCCAAGGCCTACCACTCCGACATAAATTAGGAGTTTCTTGGGTTTGGCTTGGTGTTATAGAAGATTTGTAGAAGGTTTCTCTAGTCTCGCTGCTCCCTTGACTCGATTGACTCAGAAGTCGGTTAAGTACCAGTGGTCAGAGGCGTGCGAGGCAAGTTTTCAGAAAATGAAGGAGCTATTGACTATTGCGCCAGTCCTAACCTTACCATTGGGACAAGAAGGGTTCACAGTTTATTGTGATGCCCCTAAAGTTGGATTATGTTGTATCTTGATGCAATTTGGAAAAGTTATTGCATATGCATCTCGACAATTGAAGATACATGACAAGAATTATCCACCTTATGACATGGAACTGGCCGCGGTAGTGTTCGCCTTACGAATATGGAGACACTATTTGTATGGGGTGCATGTAGATATATTTACATATCACAAGGGTTTACAGTACATAACCACGCAAAAGGATCTGAACCTCCAACAAAGGATATGGTTAGAATTTCTTAAGGATTATGACCTTAGCATTCTTTACCATCCTGAAAAAGCTAATGTGGTGGCCGACGCACTCAGTAGGAGATCAATGGGCAGCTTGTCCCACTTGACAATACAAAGAGAGGTATTATAAGTAAGGTACAAAAATTAGGAAACCTCGGGGTTAGCTTAACTGAGGTTGGTGAAGGCAGAGGGCAGTGCATGATACCTCTTAGTCTGCCTTAGCTTCGGAAATAAAAGAAAGTCAGTTTGATGATACAGAGTTTGTTTGATTTTGGGAGAGGATCTAACAGAGAAAACCTTCACAGTTTACGTTAGGAGACAATGACGGTACCCTTCGGTATAAGGGTAGGTTATGTGTTCCTAAGGTAAGAGACCTAAGAAAAAAGATCTTGGATGAGGGTCACAACACCATATATTCCATTCATCCATGATCAACGAAGATGTATCAGTATCTCAAGGTAAATTACTGGTGGGACAGAATGAAGAGCAATATTAAAGAGTTTGTCGGAAGGTGTCTTATGTGTCAAGAGGTAAAATTCGAACATCAAAAACTCGGCGGACTACTTTAGGACATTGGTGTCCCCGTGTGGAAATGGGAGGCAATTCATATGGATTTTATGACTGGTCTACCAAAAACTCGAGACGGTTATGATTCTATCTGGGTGATTGTAGATCAGCTTACAAAGTCAGCCCATTTCCTACCGGTCAAGACTATATATCGGGCACTGCAGTATGCGCAGATTTATTTGAAAGAAATAGTGAGGTTACACGGGATTCCCCTACAAATTATTTTGGATAGGGGTTCCCAGTTCACTTCACACTTTTGGCAAAGTTTTCAGCAGGGCCTCGGGACAAAAATTAAGCTGAGCATGACTTTATACCTGCAAACGGATTGGACCATCTATGTTTAATTGAGTTTGCATACAACAATAGTTTCCATTCAAGCATACAAATGGCTCCGTTCGAAGCATTGTATAGGCGAAAATATAGATCTCCACTTGGATGGTTCGAGGTGGGTGAGACGCAACTGTTCGGACCCAAAGTCATCCAAAAAATAAATGACAAGGTGCAGATAATTTGGGAGAAGAACAAAACAACTCATAGCCGCCATAAGTCCTACGCGGACCATCGCAAAAGAGATCTCGAATTCCAAAAAGAGGAGAAAGTGTTTTTAAAAGTCTCTCCAATGAAGGGAGTGATGCGTTTTGGTAAGAAAGGGAAGTTGAGCCCAAGGTTTATTGGATCATGTGAGATCTTACGAAGAGTGGGGAATGTGGCTTACAAACTAGCCCTTCCACAAGAATTAGAAGCGGTGCATCCGGAATTCCATGTGTCAATGTTATGAAAATATTTTCACGATCCAAGCCACATCATCCGACCCCAAGAGATAGTCTTGAACGAAGAGCTCCAATACAAAGAGATTTCGGTAGAGATACTGGATAGACAGGTTAAGCACCTTAGGAATAAAGATATTGCTTCCGTGAAGGTCCTATGGAGAAATCACTCCACAAAAGAAGCAACCTGGGAAGCCGAAGACGTGATGAAAGTCAAATATCCATTCCTCTTTGAGTAAGGTAATGAAAATGGGTTACGTTGTGTTTCATGTGTGTGAAATTTGTGTATCTATGTACATGTGTTACGACCTTATTCACATTCAAGGACGAATGTTATTTAAGGAGGGGAGGATGTAATGTCCCGTAGTAATTAGAAGAAAAAAATTTATATAAGGGAAGGTTGCACGTCTAATTCCCTTAAAAATCTCAACCAAATCCCCCCCCCCCCCTTACACTATTCCAAATTTCTTCCAAACCCCTCATCCCTTAAGACTCCTAACCTAAGTTTATCAACTCCTTTCCCACTCCTACACAAACACACACAACACAACATGTTATATGAAAAATTCTGGTAGAGCAGAAGAGAACACAGAGGAAAAAAACCAGAAATTTCAGAGAAAAAAAAAATTAACTTTAGCAATTAAGTTCCGAAAAGGTTTAGTTGGAGTTTGAAAGTTCATTTGCGGTTAATAAGCAATAAAGGTGAGTTCTCTCACTCAACATTCTTAGTATAATCCCTTGTTTTGAGTTACAATACATGTTAGAATATAATCTGGATGTTGAAAGAATGATCATGAAATTATTGCTAATAGATTATCTTGTAACTAGTTCGGGTCGTGAAATTATAAACTATTTTTCGCTGAGTTATCCCTTCTAGAATTGGACAAAATTTTATATGGTTATACATCTATATTGGGGCCATGTCGCATAATTCGAAGAATCGGTTAAGTAGCTTACGAATTGGACTTGCCTTCAGAGTTAGTGGTTGTTCACCCAATTTTCCATGTTTCTATGTTGAGAGCATGTATTGGAGATCCTTCCCAAATTATGACAATCGACGACGTGACGGTTATAGAAGATTTATCATATGAAGAGATTCCTATTGCTACCTTAAATTGACAAGTCCGCAAGTTGAGGACTAAAGAGGTAGCCTCCGTAAAAATTCTTTGGCAGAATAAGAATGTAGAAGAAGTGACATGAAAGGCGGAAGAGGCGATGAAAAACAAATATCCATACCTATTTTACACAAACGCCGAGAAGCATAAGGTGAGTTCTATTTCGTATTATTATAATAAAGGCTTGATGACCATGTGAAATATGATGTAATGATGTATGTTACATTATATGGCCCGTGAAAAAGTAGATATATTCTCTGGTTAAGTGACGGGGATCAGATATGTCACCCCAACATTCGAGGATGAATGTTTCTAAGGGGAAAATGATGTAACACCCCATACTTTCGGACGATGGTTTGAACATCTAAGACGTAAACAAATAAAGAGCTTAGTATATAAAAGGAGGTGACCTCGAACTAATTTAGGACTTATCAAGTGGGACAACAATGATCGGCTAATTGATAAATCGGCTAACTGATAAATCGGATAATTGAAAACTCGTCTAACGGACGAATTTTGAGAGGGGGACAAGATTAAGTGGAAATGTTACGTGGAGAATTTAAATGAACCCCCCTAAGTGACTAAGGTGATCTAATTCATTGGTGGAATTTTATGGAATAGGGTGGCATCATGTTGAGTGTAGAGATGACATCTGTTAAAAGGAAGCATTATCTCATTCCTTAGCATTTAAGTAGAATGAATCAACTGCTGGCCAAAATGTAATCCTCTACCAAAACATTCAACAAATGTTCTTTTTGTCTCACGAAACTTAGAGCAAGATTAGAGAAACTTCTCCATTAATTTTATGCATAACACAAAACAAGGTATACTTGTAGCAACGAGATTATAGGTAGCAACATGGTAATGTTCATTTGATATTAATGGGTGTTAGCCGCAGCAATCCAAACACAGTCTCAAAGTCACATTGAATTCCATTTTTCAAGCTAGTTCATCCGTGCTTAAGGTTAGGTACCATATGAACTACATGGGTTGTATTTTCAATAGGTCTGCGAAGGTATGTTAAGGAGAAGTATTTCTTTCTTTTGACATGTTCCATGTAACTAAACGTAACCGTAATAATATTCCATAAATTATTCTGCTCTTAGTAGCCAAAGATGTTCATGTTATTGATTTATATATTAAAAGCATGTCTAAATGTGTTCTAAATCCTTATTAAGTTATATAGGAAAGATGTAAATATTCACAATGTTAGCCGAAGGTACAAGGATATTATGTCATCTGATAAGTTCAGAATATTTTATTGTCATTCATGCATTTGCATTATATTCATGTATTACCCTGGACCCACATGTTTTATATACACTACTATATGGTATGAATTATATATATGTAGGTGATGGGGAAAAGGGAATGGCGTTATATACGCACACCACCTACAACTGGTACATACTATCACAAAAATGAAGATGTCAAATGAGGCCAAAATGATATGATACCCAATGAGGTCAAAATGATATGATGCCCACAGAGGCCGAAATGAAATGATACCCCCAGAAGCTGTTATGGGAAGGAATATTTCCGATGAGGCCAATATATATATATATATAACGCATTTGTATTATGCATGACATTTAGGCATAATAGGACCCTCAGAGGCATTCACTACTATCGATTGTTTCTGTCAGCTGTTACTATCGGCTATTTCTGTCGGCTAATTTTGTCGGTTGTTTCTGTCTCAGTTTATATTTATATCTCTATTATGCTATTATTCATGTTTGACATACTCAGTACATCAGTAGTACTAACGTCTCTTTTGTCGGGGGACGCTGCGTTTCATGCCCGCAGGCTCAGGTAAATAGGGGGACGATTCGCACTGGTAGGTTTTTGGTTCAACTGATATTGGAGCACTCTACTTGTTTTAGAGTTACAGTCTGGTCGTGGTCTGATTGTTTGCACATCCATATTGGTATGGCGGGGCCCTGTCCCGACCTTGTGATGTCATGTACTCTTTAGAGGCTTGTAGACAGTTGTCTTGTGTATAGTAGTCGTGCATGGCCATATCGGCCTTGATATGTGTGTCAGTAGAATAATCAAGCCTCTCTTTGGGGCCATGATTAATTACGGTTAGCTGGTAAAAATGTAAGGAGTAGTGCCCGGCAGGTAGGGTCCGGGTGCCCGTCATGGCCCTCCGGTTTGGGTTGTGACATATATGATATGATATGGCCTCAAAGAGCGGCTTGATGATTTATGATTGCGCTATATGCGTGTATATATTGTATTGCATATCATGGACCTCAGTGGAAAATACGAGTTATATACATATATTTTTAGTACAATGGATAAGTAAAAGTGGACGGAAGGAGTACTATTTTATTAATATAAGAATGAAAAGAAATGATTAAAAGACATGCAGTCAAATCTTGAAAAATGAATACTTCAGTTAGAATTATTTTGAGATGAACAATTTTTCTCAAAACAAAGTTTTCTAACATGTGTTGCATATGTTTAATTTTAGAAGAACAGAATTTATAGTACTCAAATTTCAATATTTAGACATTTTGACTCGTCTGGAGAGCGCTTCCACTTAATAGGTCCTATGCATTGAAAATCTATATTAGGCTGATTGCTTCTGTTACACCCTGTACCTTATACATCTTTATTATTGTAAGTTATCTGACGTACGCTTGGAGAGAGTGAAATCCCTCTATGTTGGTTAAGGTGAATGAGACTTGGAAAAAGATGTAGCATCTCGTATTTTCATTCAAAATATGTACAACTAAGTTGAGGTTTCCGAATGCACTTAAACGTGAGAAATGAGATTTTGGGCAAATAAAATTGAGTTGCTTGCTTACACGTCCTACTTGCTTGAGCGGATTGCTTACCCGTACTACTTGCTTGAGCTACTTGACACATATATTAATTATATTAATTATTAATAAAGGACGTGACACATGTTGAATAAAGAGGGACCAGCAAGTGACACCTACTAATTAAGCAACTAGGTGCTTGATTAAAGGAAAGGTCACAAATTTTTCTTAAAATAAGACCCAAGTTGGACGACCAAAGGACCCCTTGTAGGGGTTGAATTATCTCATTCTCTTCATTTATTTTCAGCTTATACACTTGAGAGAAGCCATGGAAGAGCTCTCCCTCAAATCATCCCCAAACCCTAAGTGAATTCAAGTGTTACGAAGAGATTTGAGTGTCGAAACTTCCTAGGTGATTGCTATTTCCTATTTTTGGTTCTTGTGATAGATTAGAAGGTTATTTCAAGGTGGATAAGGCTCATGACAAGGTTTTTCTAAGTGTTTTATGGTGAGTTTTAGTTCTCCTTCCTATGGTTGAGCTTTTATGAGTTGTAACCAAGTCGTTATAGGAGATAGAACTTATGTATTTTGGAAGCAAAATCATATTTATGATGTGGCACCATGGTGGGCTTTTTATGAAGCTATTTCTAAGTTAATGCATGATTGATTATCGTGAGAAGAGACTTATATAAATGTATTGCTGATTGTCTTTCATGTTTTGAAAGAAAATGAAGTTGGCAACGTGTTTTAGTAATCTGAAGACCGTAGTTATGCTGTTTTCAGTTGTTGGATGGTTATGAAGTCGTTTTGATGTCATATTATGCTTGAAAATTAGTAGGAATAACCTGAGTATGTTGTGGTTTTCATTATAGAAGTGTATTCAAGTTCTAGCTAAGTTGTATGGATGGAAAAATATAAGTTAGAACTTGGTTGTTGTGTGAGATGGTGTGGACTATTTTGGTGATGCATTGTGATGGATATAAGTTTGGATATTGATGTATATCTATTTGTTGACATTCTTGACATGTTAGTCTTGTTGTTTGATTTGAGAAAAGTGAAAATAATTAGGGTAGGTGTTGTCCAAATTTTCGTAGACGAGCTAGTCGCTCATTTGTGTTGAATTCTAGCTTTTGTATGCTTAACAATGGTCCCTTATCATTTGTTATAGATTGAAGTACTAACGGGCTGAACCGACGCCGCGTGGTTAAGTAAACGACAAAGGAATGTTAAGGTTATCCTTTCCTTCTTTTGGCATGACCCGTATGTAAACGAATGTCCGTCCAAAGTGACTCTACTCTTAAAAGTTAGAAATGCCTATGTCCTTCATTCTATTGAAGAAGTTTATTGATTCATGTTATGTCTTGTATTATTGACTCGTAATGAAAGGTGTGCTGATATGTAAGCTTCATAATGTTAGTCGGAGGTGTAACAACCTTACATCACTTCGAAAAATTCAAAGAAGTGTACTATGTCTCTCATACATATGGTTCTCATGAAGGCGTTATATACGCTATATATATATATATATATATATATATATATATATATATATATATATGTGTGTGTGTGTGTGTGTGTGTGTGTGTGTGTGTGTGTGTGTGTGTGTGTGTGTGTGTGTGTGTGTGTGTGTGTATACGGCACCACTGATCAAATGGCTATGACGATTATGTTAGCCCTAAAGAGAGACTTGATACGATATGATACGGCCACACAGAGCGGCTTGATGATTTATGATGGCGCTATATGCGTGTATATATTGTATTGCATATCATGGCCCCCAGTGGCAAATACGAGTTACATGTTGATCCTTCTTGACTAGCTCTTATATTTGAGCTCTTACTTATGTTTTTACTGCCTTACATATTCAGTACATCTTTGGTATTGACATCCCTTTCGTTAGAGGACGCTGTGTTTCATGCCCACAGGTTCAGATAGACGGATTGATGACCTCACCAATAGGTTCTTGGCTCAGTTGTGGTTGGTGCACTCCTTTTATTTCGGAGTTGCTTCTTTTGAGTCGGTATGATATTATGCATATGTTATGGATTTGGAGGGGCCCTGTCCCGAATTTATGATGACGATGATGTACTCTTAGAGGCTTGTAGACATGAGTCTTGTGTATAAATGTTATGTATGGCCTTGTCAGCATAGGATATGATGTACGTATTTTCATGGTGGCCTTGTCGGCCTTTCTTATGTATGTATATATTTTCATTAGGTTGGTTTCATCAACTGTTTGCTATCTTTAACTCATTTCAATCTATCATGGTGGCCTTGATGGCCCATTTGCATGTTAAAGATAAGGTTAAGTCATGTATGTTGGCGCTCGGTAAGTAAGGCCCGAGTGCCGGCCGTACCCCTCCGGTTTGGGGTGTGTCAACTTCTCACTAATGGGTCCTATACAGCGTAAATATACAATATTCGATCAATAAATTCTAATATTTTTTTGCTTTAATTTATTTGTCTTACTTTCTTTTTTAATCTTTTTCAAAAAAAAATTTCCTAATTTGATAATTCTTTAATTTCAAAATCTCCGGGTGATATGTTCAAGATTACAAAATTAAAGGATATATTTGTTATATTATACTCCCTCTCTATCAATTTATGTGACACCATTTTCTTTTTTGGTTTATCGCAAAAAGAAATGTCATCTTTCTGTATTTAGAAATAATTTAATTTTATGAGATGATTTACGACCACACGTTTACATAAGACTTATTTTGAACCATATATTTCAAAAGTCTTTTTTCTTTCTTAAACTCCGTGTCAAGTCAAATGGTGTCACATAAATTGAAACAGAGAGAGTACATATTTTTAGTTTAAGACTATAAGATTAAAATATCTTTTTTATTTTTTAAAAATTCCTTATCAAATCAAACTAAGACAAACAAATTGAAACGAAGAGAGTAATATGAGGAGTGAGGTAGTTAACATATCCAAGCCATAAATAGGTGTTGAAAGAGGGAAAGAAGAGAAACCACCAAGAAAAAAACCATGGAACTCAACAGATGTACTGTGCAGCAACCTACCACCACCATGTACCGACTCCACATGTTTCTCCACTCTGTAATCATGCTTGCATTAGTATACTATCGTTTATCTCATTTATTTTACCTCGAAAACGTCCTCACTTTACAAGCATTTGCATGGGTGCTTATCACCTTAGGTGAAGTTTGTTTCATTGTCAAGTGGTTCTTCGGACAAGGGACTCGTTGGCGCCCCGTTGTCAGGGACGTGTTCCCTGACAACATAACTTGCCAGGATTCCCAGCTTCCGGCGATTGACGTGATGGTCTTCACTGCCAATCCTAAGAAAGAGCCAATTGTGGATGTAATGAACACTCTGATATCCGCAATGGCTCTTGACTACCCGACGGACAAGTTGGCTGTGTATCTGTCAGATGATGCGGGATGCCCCTTGTCGTTGTACGCCATGGAGGAAGCATGTTCTTTTGCTAAGTTGTGGATCCCTTTCTGTAGGAAATATGGAATCAAAACACGGTGCCCGAAGGCATTTTTTTCTCCACTAGGGGAAGATGATCGTGTCCTTAAGAACGATGACTTTGTAGCTGAAATGAAAGAAATTAAAGTATGGTAACGTAAGAGTGAAGATTCCTATGCATTTTGTAGCAGTACTTTGCAGATTAAATAATTTTAATGAAGTCTTTTTTTTAATTTTGCAGCTAAAATATGAGGAGTTCCAGCAAAATGTGAACCATGCTGGTGAATCCGGAAAAATCAAAGATAATATTGTGCCTGATAGAGCCCCATTTATTAAGGTATTTTGAATCTATATTGCTCATACTCTTCATAAATATCGATGGAGGTGTGTCGAATGCTTAAAAAATGATGCATTTTTAAGAATCTGGCACTAGACATTTTTGAAAAGTCCAAATAGCATAACTTTAACAATAAATGAAAATGTAGTTTTTTTTAACATATTAAAGCTTTCCAAATATGTTGAGCCAAGTTCAGACCGTGCATAACTCTCTATAGTAAACATGGAACATATATGAAAAACAGATTAGGTACTTGAAGGACACTATAATACTTAATAAAGAACAAAAATACTTCCACTAAAGATTGTGTCGTCTATGTCAACAACATATGAGTTGAAGAAGTACACTATAATCCTTGGAAGTCATCAAGCCAAATGGAGGAAAAAATATATTCCTTCTTACTTTTTTATCTTTATTCTGATGAAATATTTTTGGTCCGTCCAGGTAATAAATGACAGGATAATTGAGAAAGAGAAGAGTGCCAACGATTTGACGGAAATTCCTATGCTAGTATACGTATCCCGTGAAAGAAGAACCCATCGTCGTCATCACTTCAAGGGTGGATCTGCAAATGCTCTTGTATGAACTGATAATCCCATTTATTCCCCCTCTTATATTATATGCCTCGCTGAAAAATGTTTAGTAATAGTAATATTTTCACACAGAAAAATTTAAAAGTTTCAGCATTTCAATAAGAACTTGTTTCGCACCATATGTTTTTTCGGTGAGCTGATTCGGTGGGAATAAAGTGAGAAAATCATATTTTACAACACATTCCACTAAATGTCGGTGGATTTTTTTTTTTCTAGTAGTGCCTCTGTCTCAATTTCTTGTTTGGATTTCGAGAGTCAAACGAATTATTTTTTTTTACCACAATTTTTTCATATGCCTTTTAATATTTTGAACTACTAATTATTAATATAACTTATAGTACATTTTACGTAGTTTTTAAATATGTAAATTTAATTTTAAAAAACTAAAAAAATTTATGTCTAAATGTATGGTCAAAATAAGAAATTTTATATCAAAAAGCGAAAAGCAGAAATTGGGACAGGGTCACAGGGGGAGTATGTATTTGATCTTACGTGAATAAAAAAAAAATTCTAACATCTAATTAACTTTATGCAGCTTCGAGTTTCAGGGATAATCAGTAATGCCCCCTATTTACTGGTGTTAGATTGTGATTTTTTCTGTCATGATCCAACATCAGCTCGGAAAGCAATGTGTTTCCATCTTGACCCAAAGCTATCACCTTCATTAGCTTATGTACAGTTCCCTCAAGTGTTTTACAATGTCAGCAAGTCCGATATTTACGATGTCAAAATCAGACAGGCTTACAAGGTTTTTTTTCTTTCTTAGTTATTTAAAATATTGCAGAGAAATAATTTTAAAAAAATTAGGTTGATTATTGTAAAATATATACTTACTTGTAGACAATATGGCACGGGATGGATGGTATCCAAGGCCCAGTTTTATCGGGAACTGGTTATTTTCTGAAGAGGAACGCGTTATACACGAGTCCAGGTCTAAAGGGTTCGTATTTTGTCAAAGTTCAACAATATATTTCGTTCATTATTTGTAAAGAAAATCAGCTAATTTTTAAATTTTTTTTGGGTGGTGGACTTTATTTATAGTCGAAGATGAGTTTCTTGGTTCACCGGAGAAGCGTGTTGGATCGAGTCGAAAGTTTATTGCTTCACTAAAGGAGAATAATGGTTATATTAAGCAAGAGAAAGTCATATCAGAAGATATCATAGAGGAAGCTAAGACCCTGGCTAGTTGTGCATACGAGGATGGAACACAATGGGGTGAAGAGGCAAGTCATATATTTTTGCCTTTTATTTTATACGATGGTAATTGACTGGACACTAAATTTATTTGAAACAATATTGTCACATAATAATAGTACCCTTAGAAGTTTTGATCTTATGTGATTATGTTTGATTGGTTACGAAATGTAAGAAAGAAAAAAAAGTTCAGAGACACTTATGTTGCTATAAACTATTTTATTAAAGGTGAAATGGGTAGTTTTAATTTGAATTACAATAACAATATGCTCAGTGTAATCACACAAATACAATTTGAAAAGAAGCTTTAATTTTAAATTAATTTAAATATAAAAGATGTTTTTGGTTGAAACAGATTAAAATAAAAATGTATCATATAAAATGAAAAAATAAAGTATGATATTTCTACAATTATAAGAGTATTTCATAGGAATAAGCTAAGAAGTTTAAACTTTAAAAGTTTTTAAATATATAAAAATGTCATTTTCAAAAACCGACTACAAAGAAAATAAGTGGCACTGTAATTGTTACAAAGAATATAAACAAAAGAGACAAACTTAATGTTGCAAATCATAAGAGAGATTGATGTAACGAAATCATATTTGAAGAGAAATTTCTAAAATTATCCGGAATAAAATGAATTGTATAATTCCAGACCCTTTTTTCCCGTTCTAGAATCCTTGTTTATCTCATATTGGGGTCAGAAGCGAAACTACCTTATAATAACAGAAAAGTTCAAGTAAATCTTATAGTTTTTGTTGTATACATATATTACTAAGAAGTCTTACTAAATATTCATAAATATTTTACTGTAATTTAATTATTCTTATTATTATTATATTTTAAATTATTTATTAATAAAAACTCATAAATTTCAAATTCCACTTTTGAGTATAATACTCCTTCCTGAAAAATTATAATCTCTTGATTATCTTCATTAATGAAAAGGTTTATATACATGATGTACAATATGTAAATATAGAAAATAAATCTACATTTTTCTAATACAAGACTACTATCTTTTTTAAATACAAGACTACTATCATAATTATACGTGTACAAGAATTTTACTAATTATGTTAAGTAAATATACACAATTGCATGGGCCGATATACACGGGATACATGTTACCGTGTATCATCTTTCACTTCCGAATAAAAAAAGTGTCCACTTAATCATTTGCACACCCCTTAAGAAAAATACTATTTTTTAGGCAAAAATAGAAATTTGATTAAAATGTCTCAAATTAAATAGGTATTGAGATTTGATCAGCTAACACTTAATAAGATAAATATGAAAAAATAAGGTTAATTCTTTCTTAATTTGATATATAAATGGACCTCTTTATGAATCAAAAAATAAATGTTAAAGGGTACATTATTTTTTGTCCGGATGGAGTATCATTTTTATTACTATTTCTGTCATTTACCATCCTGCTCATGAGGTATGCATTAAATTAAGGAGTAAATGATAGGCCCAACCTGAACTCATTCTTCAAAATTTGCTCAAGTAATATCCCCCCCCCCCCCCCCCTAATACCCCCTTTTTTTGCATTGTATAGTCTCTTTACTAAAGTACTAATTAATGATATAAATTTTGTTATCTAAGAAGCTTGAGAAATAATTATTTAAATAATAACGGTAACATTAGAAAAATAATTACTTTTTCTTATTTGCTAGAATGAACAAATAATAGAGAAATTGTAAAAGGATACGGAGGAAATAGGAATTTAGCTCTGAGCTCATTGTGGACACCTGGATAAATGAAAAACCAAAAAGAAAAAAGAAAGAGGATTAAATAGAAGAAAAGCAAAAAATGAAACAAAAGCATATTTCATCCTTATAGTTTTGAATATCATGTGTTTTTTATCATTCAAATATACTTGGATATAAAGATTCATACTGAAAATACCTGTCAAACGGAACCTTCTTCACTAAACATGATCACAACAAAACTGTTCTTAGAAGAATTTAAGTTAATGCATGTCTCGATATAACTTGATTTTTAAATATTCTTTTTCACTTGTTTTCAAATAGTACTTTTTAATTATCACATTTTTTTATGTCGAAATGCCTACTAGAAGTCGCAAAGCTTTAGTCCATACATTTATTATATTAGATATTTTGGTTGTCTAAAAACATATGAATAGTTGGTTTTATAGTTTATTACAAATAATTTTTTTATTATATGACAATTCAATATGTTATTATAACATGAGATTTTTATAGTATTATTTCTATGGGCATATATGAGATTATTTTCTCTAAAGACACTAGCTCCCCGTGTCAACATGTTTAATTTCCTTTTGAAAAGTAAAAAAGTAAAATTTGACTTAAATTATCATCATATAACTTAAATGCCTTACATACTTGTTACTCTGATTTCTGAACGTATTACGCATGCAGATCGGTTATTCCTACCATTGTCATTTAGAGAGCACATTTAGTGGTTATCTTCTGCACTGCAAAGGGTGGACATCGACATATTTGTATCCGGAAAGACCATCTTTCTTGGGGTGTGCCCCAGTTGATATGCAAGGTTTTTCCTCACAACTCACAAAATGGGTCGCTGCACTCACACAAGCTGGTCTATCACGTTTCAATCCCCTCACTTACGGCATGAAGAGCAGGATTAAAACTATTCAATGCTTGTGCTATGCCTATTTGATGTACTTCTCTCTCTATTCTTGGGGAATGGTTTTGCATGCTAGTATTCCCTCCATTTGCCTTTTGCTTGGCATTCAAGTCTACCCAGAGGTAAACGAAATGTTCTTCTTGGATGTGTTCGGTAGGGAGGAAAACACTTTTCATAAAATGTTTTCAATTTTTTCATATTCAGTTGGTTAAAATATTTTTTTTTCTCTAGGAAAATAAATTTCTTAAAAATAAGGAAAATGACTTATTTAGTAGAAGTATGAAAAATAAGTTTCACAAGTGACATTCAATGCATCCCCCCTCAACAAACATCATCTTTACCTCTGACCCCCGTAAACCCTATCCCTACCACTCCACACTCCTATCCTCCCACCCCCAGCTCCCATAGTATTTATCTAGAATATATATAAATTATTTTAGGATAATATTTTCCTTTGAAACCGAACACACCCTTTAATTATACATTTTCCCTTGAATTCTGCTTTCATGAGTCAAGCACGTGAAAATCATCTTTTGTAATAGCTGACAGTAAGACTCGAACCAAGGACCTCAGTTTGCTCTAATATAATATTGTAGAGTGCGATCATCTCATAAAAAACCTTAAACTATTAGAGAACACATTTTTATTAATTTAGTTATCCATTCAACATGATCTACTAGGGAAAACTAATTTACAACTTAACTCCTTGTTATTTAGGTCTATGATCCTTGGTTTGTAGTGTACGTGATCGCGTTCATATCAACGATTCTGGAGAATATGTCGGAATCAATTCCAGAAGGCGGATCGGTTAATGTGTGGTGGATGGAATACAGGGCACTGATGATGATGGGAGTTAGTTCAATATGGTTAGGAGGAGTGAAAGCTATAATAGAAAAGATTATTGGAACGCAAGGAGAGAAATTGTACTTGTCGGACAAAGCTATTGACGAGGAAAAGCTCAAGAAATACGAGAAGGGGAAATTTGATTTCCAAGGGATAGGGATGTTGGCTGTACCATTGATAACATTGTCTGTGTTGAATTTGGTAGGCTTTATGGTTGGAGCTAATCAAGTGATTATTACTAGGATGTTCGAAGATGTGCTTGGCCAACTCCTCGTATCATCCTTCTTTGTCTTTGTGGTGATCACTGTTGTTATAGATGTTGTATCTTTCTTAAAAGATTCTTAAATATCTAGTGATGTCAAATGTATTTCTAGTATTTGGATGTACTATGTTGATCTATTTTGAATAATAAGGGCTTTCGATGTATCCGAGGACAGAAAATTGTGACTATGTTGATCTATTTTGAATAATAAGGACTTTCGAAGTATCCGAGGACAGAAAATTGTGTCCTTATTTGTCGCTCTTCGAAGGGAGATCTCCCTTTTAATATTGTGATATATGTCATCTCAATCGAAGCATAGTAGCTTTCTTTTATCAAGTCAATACCCAATTCAATTTGGCTATTATTGTCCTTAAACTATGTGAAATTCATTAAATTTATCTTCCGTTAATAATTTGGTACAACCATGTTCTTGTTATTTAATTGGGCCAAAACTATCTTTTCTCAAACAAAACTTAACAAAAGACTAATAAAAATATTTTTGGAACTATAAGCATATTTGATCCAATTTAGTTTCTAACTGCATTTAGGTAACAACTTGCGAAGTTGCATTTATGAAGTAATTTGGTTAAATTATAGTAAATTTTCTCACAAATTTAAGGCATCACATAGGCACATTATGAGTTATTTTTAAGCAACTTAATATGTCATTTTGTACAATTTAAATTAGAAGCTATAGGTAAAGACACAACAACTATAATGACATAAACAAGAAAATTCATTGTGCGTATTGTGCATACATTTCTATGTTGTTTGGCACGGGGAATGCTGGTTTGGTATAAATTAAGTTTGATTCTTTTATCATGCTTCCCCAATTCTAACTTGGGTATATTATGCATATTTTTCTAAAGAAATATGTTACTTGATATTTATTGATAAATGATTTACAATATATATATATATATATATATATAAGATTACAAGAATATTTACTTTGATACAAACTAGGTACCTAATTAACCTAATTACAAAAGTATTATAATTCTACCTAAAATAGGAGATACACAATTAATGAAAGAATATTGGGAAATATTCTATTACACCCCCGCAGTCGAAGAGGGAGGTTCACGAACACTGAGACTGACTCAAAAATTATCAAATAGTATGCGCGGAAGTCCTTTGGTGAAGATGTCGGCAATCTAATATTTGGAAGGAACATGAAGGACACGAACTTGACCACGAGCCACTTTTTCGCGAACGAAATGAATGTCCATCTCAATGTGTTTAGTGCGATGATGTTGGATGGGGTTTCCAGAAAGTTATATCGCACTAATATTATCGCAGTAGATCAGTGTGCTTTTTGAATCGGGCAGTGACGCTTAAGTAGAAGGTTACGGATCCAACAAGACTCAGAGACGACATTGGCGACACCTCTGTACTCTACTTCTACACTGGATCGGGATAGTGTAGGTTGCCTTTTGGAAGGACAAGACAATAGGTTATCTCTGAGGAAAACGCAATAACCAAACATAGAGCGTCAGGTGTCAGGACATCCACTCCAGTCAGCATCAGAATGAGCAGTGGGACCAGTGAGCGAAGACCTGTATAGATGTAATCTGAAGTGAAGTGTACCTTAGACGTATTGTAAAATACGTTTTAAGACATGCATATGTGCTTTCGTTGGACTGTGCATGTGCAAGCAGATTTGTTGCACGGCATAGGGTATGTCTAGTCTCGTGAATATGAAGAACTGCAGGGCCCCAGCCAGGCTACGATAGTGAGTCGGGTCTTAATATGAAGGGTCAAAATTAGCGTTGAGCTTGGAATTAGTGTCTACAAGCGTGTGGGATAGTTTGCAAGATGCCATGCCTGCACAGTCAAGGATCTCTTCGGCATACTTCTTCTGACATAGAAATAGGCCGCTAAAATGTCGAGTGACAGGGATGCCCAAGAAATAACTCAAGGGGCCCAGATCTTTCATAGCAAACTCAGATGAAATGAAAAACATAATGGACTAACGAAGAGCATCAGATGATGTGATAAGGATGATGTCATCAACATATAATAATAGGTAACCCATGTTTGCACCTTGTTGTAGATGAATAAGGAATGATTGGATCTACCGTGTGAAAAAACAATAGAGGAGACATAATCGGTGAACCGCTGGTACCATGCTTGGGGAGCCTGTTTCAGTCCATAGAGCGATTTTCGCAACAGGCACACATAATCTGGATGAATAGGATACCTGAAACCCATCGGCTGATGCTTATATACCGTTTCATGAAGATCCTCATATAAGAAGGCATTCTTGACATCAAGCTGATGAATGGACCAAGACTTGGATATGGAAATGTTGAGGAAGGTCCGGATGGTTGCGAGCTTTACGACCGGGATGAACGTTTTATCACAGTCCACTCTCACCTATTGAGACCTGCCATCACCTACAAGATGAGCCTATTACCTTTTAAAAGATCCATCAGATTTATTTTTATGTCTAAAAATCACATAGAACGAATAATGTTACCATCATGTGGATGAGGTACTAGGTCCCACGTCTTATTATTAATAAAAAGCATTATATTCGTCAATCATTGCGACATTCCAATTAGGGTCGGACAAGGCATCCTTCGGGTTACGAAGGATAGGGGAAGGGATAACTGAAATGGAAAGGTTAAACAACCATTTAGGTTTATGAATTTCATGCATGGCACGGGGTTCCATAGCCCGAGAGTGTGTCTCAGGATGCAGGATGGGAGGGGGGTTTGTTGTGGGACTGCCGGGAAGAGGATGAAGGGTAGGGGTGATAGAACTAGCTGGACGAACCTCGGTTTGCCGAGAGGTGGTTGTGGAATCACCCTGAGGCGGGTTGTTCCAGGCTACTATCAACCGAACCGGGTGGACAGCTAGTCTCTTACTGGCTGAGGTAGTGGCGGGTGCCGGGGTCTGGGATGGTGGACTATGTAAATGGTGAATTAGAAGAGGATTTAAGCCATCATCTTGGAAGTCGTAGGAATGTCGAGGTGGCGAGTGTAGTAAGGCAAAGGGGAATTGAGACCCATCAAATATGGCATGAGGTGAAATAATAATTTTATGGTTTGACAAGTCATAGCACAAGTAACCACGATAATTGGCAGGGTAACCAAGAAACACACACGGGGAAGACAGGGGTAGGTTTGGGAGTGGTCGGATAGAGAGGGTAACAAAGACATCTAAAAATATGCAAGTGTTGGTAGGAGGGGTTCCTATGAAACAGAACTTGAGTGGGCGACCGTTGATCTAGAGACTTGTTTGGGATTATGTTTAGAAGATAGGTGGCCATAGAGAGTGCGTAATGCCAGAATTGAGGGGGAATTGAGGCGTGAGCAAGTAAGACATGAATGAGGTTATTTATGGTTCAAATGTTCCGTTCGGCTTTACCATTTTGGGATGATGAGGCGGGAAAATTGAAAGGTAAGACCATTTTTGGAGCAAAACTATTTAAATTGGTTATTATCAAATTCCCTGTCATTGTCACACTGAAAACATTTAATGCTCTTTTTCTAATTGTGTTTTTATGAAAGCACTAAATGAAGAAAAAATGGGATAGACCTGGGATTTATTTCCAATTGGAAAAGTCCATAGAAAAATGGAATAATCATCCAAAAATAACACATAATATCGATGGTCAGTCATATTCAAAATAGGGGATGTCCACAAATCACTATGTATGATATCGAAAAGCATTAAAGTATAATTTATGGATGAAGAAAATGGTAATTTGACATATTTCCCAAAAATGCAAGATTCACATATAGAAGTCCTAGAAATACGATTGCAATTAAAAAAATTATATTTCCTAAGGGAGCGTAAAACAGAGTTTCCAGGATGTCCAAATCTAGAATGCCATAGGGAAGACGAAAGAGCAACAAAGGTTGATAGAACTGAGGCTGGATTGTTGACGGCGTTTGAAATAGGGTAGAGATATCCAGTGCTGTCACATCTCACTATTCGTCTCCTTGTCGTAAAATCCTTTACAGTAAAACCAAAAGGATCAAAGTCAAGGGAAACTCAATTGTTAGTTGTGAAACATCGCACAAAGATTAGATTCTTACTGAGTTTAGGGGCATGGAGGACATTTTTTAAGATTAGTGATGGATGTGGTGGGGATAGGGAGGAATGACGATAACCACGGATGGGAATGCCTTGTCCACTACCAACAATAATATTCCGATTTAAATTACTCAAATTGGAATAAGACGAGAGAGTACCTTGTGATGCCGTCATGTGAGATGTGGCGCATATATCCATATACCAATTTTTGCATGGAGTCGGTGCATAAGTCGATGACGGAGGGCCTGTGCTATGTAGGCCTATTATGGACGTGGGCCAAGTATGCCAGGTTAGGCCTGTCGATTCTGAGGTAGAGTCCATAAGGATATCCGATACGGGCAAGAACGGGAGGCCCATGACGGTGGCTACTGCCACTACCACGATCGCTGCTGGCTGTTCTCGGCTGGTGGGGACTGCCCCTTACCGCCGCCGTTGTTTCTGAAATTACTTCTGTCGTGGCCCTTGCCGGACTGCCTACTCTGACGGTTGTTACGGGAGGAAGTGAACTATTTCTTATCTTCTGATCGATGGTTCAGGTTGCCGGAACGGGTGGCCCTGCCGTCAGAGGAGGGCCTGACGCTGATGGAGAGGGTAGCGTCGACAATGCTGGCTCAAGTGGTGTTGTGCTTGATTTTCCAAGTTTCCTCAAGGATGAGCTTCGAATGACCTCATAAAATAGAGGTAACTGTGTGCATTGCTAAAGTATGGTGGCAATGTCGTCATTGAATTTATTCAAACCTGCAATAAGTTGCATGACCAATCATTGATTAGTGACTGGTGCGCTGACGTTGGAGAGTTTGTCGGCAAGCATCTTGAGTTCTTGAAAATAAGCAGACACATTTGGGGAATCGTCATGATGAACGTCCTTGAACATATTTTCAAGCTATAACGCTCGGTGAGTTTTGTTGTCGTGGAAAATACTTTCCAAGCGTTCCCACGTTTGGCAGTCAGTGGAATTGGTCTCAATGATGGTGTGCAACAGATCATTAGATATCGTATCGTATATCCACTGGAGGACAATGAGACCAGAGTGCAGCATCAGAAGTCGAAGCCGATGGTATGTCTGTGGACTTTGGCGTGGGAGGGATGATGTGGTCGATAAATTCATAAACATTACAATGGATCTTAAAAAGCTCACAATCTTGCCACAATGGACCTTCATACCTTGTTGAGTATTCTCAAAACTTATGAGGTGAACATTGAGAATCAAAAGGAATTGTATAAAAGCAAGAATGTGGCACTTCAAGTTCAATCCTCAGAGAGTCAAATCGAAAAAGAGGATGAGAATTTTGGAGAAATTAGTGATGGTGAAAATGTTGTCTTACTCACTCGAAAATACAATTCAATGGTAAGGAAGCTCAACAATGAGAGAAATCAATCTAAATCTAAAGAGAACCAAAAACAAGTCTTCAATCAAAAGCCCACCAGATTCCTTCCAAATATACAAAAAGGAAATCAACTAAGAAGAAACACCTCGTATCGTACCAAATTTTATCCCAAACAACTTGAGTCTATGCAATGTCATGCATGCTCGGGTTGGGATCATTATGCTAATGAATGTGCAAACACTCTTAGAAAAAATGGTAAGAACCTATGGGTTTCTCTTAGTGATGATGAAGGAGAAGAGGAAGGAGATCGTGAAATTGAAACGCACGTAATATTGGCTACTGTTTTCGAACAGTCTCTATCGGATAATGAAGATGTCGTATACAATGTTTAACTATACTGATGTTAATTGCTTTAGCGGTTCTATTTCTATTAGTGATGCTGATTGTATGGATCAAGTTGAATGCAAAGATGATATGATTAATGAATTAAAAAGTATTTGTAAAGCCTTAATCATAGAATCCAAGCAACTTGACAAAAAGGTAAAATATTTAACTCATAAGAATTTAGTATTAAAAGGCACGATAACCCGACTTGAGGTTGCACTTACCAAAAAGAATATTTAATTTGGTAAGATCCGTGCAAAATTGGATTTAGCTGAAGCAACCTTTCGTAAGCTCAACACGGGTACTTCGAAATTGAATGAGATACTCAGCTTTAGTAAACCTTCACATGTAGGAATTGGGTACGAAAACTCTCTTAAACCATATGCTATAATCTCTTTGATAAAAATGAGAAAATATGCTTTGTAAAAGAAAAAGTGATGAATAATATGCTCTCATATATGTCAAAGAATATGAAGTTTGTGTGTCATCACTGTAACTCCCCTGGATACTTAAAACCATATTGTTTCAAACTTCAAGATTAGGTGAGAAAAATGTTGCCTAAAATATTGTCCAACATTCTCCATAACAATCGAGGCAACATTTCTAAGCGAAAAGGTAAAAAATATTTTAAGAGAGTTTGAGTTCCTAAAAAGGGTGTAACATGTAATGTTGCTATAACAGCTTTAAGAACTAACATTTCAGGTTCTTGGTACTTTGATAGTAGATGTTCTCGTCACATGACACGTACAAAAAGTTTTCTAAAGAACTATGAGTCATTCAATGGAGGAAACATGACTTATGGAGGTGGCAGTAAAAGAAAAATAATTGGAAAAGGGATCTTGGATGTTCCTGGATTTTCAGTCTTAAGAAATATCTTACACGTTGAGGGCTTAATGGCTAATTTGATTAGTATTAGTCAACTGTGTGATGATGATCTTGAGGTAAAATTTAATAAGAATGCTTGTGAAGTTATGAATGAAGCAAATATACGTGTCATGACAGGTACAAGAACATGTGACAATTGCTATCTAGTTGTAAGACAAGAAACATGCAATAATGCTAAGGTTGATGACACAACACTAAGGCATCAAAAGTTAGGGCATGTCAACTACTGCAATTTAGAAAAATTGGTCTCATATGAAGCGATTAGAGGCATACCCAAACTTAGCCATAAAGGTAAATTGTATTTGAAGATTGTTTGAAAGTTAAGCAAACATGTGTCTCTCATAATGTTGTCCAACACAACAGACAACATTCAGGTATGTCTCACTATTTTCAATTGCTACATATGGATTTAATGGGTCCAATTGAAGTAGGCAGTCTAGGAGGCATGAGGTATTCCTTTGTGATAGAAGATGATTTTTCTAGATATTCTTGGATATATTTTTTGAAAGAAAAATCACAAACGTTTAACATGTTTAAATTCTTGCACTCTAGAATTAGAATTTATTCTATTCTCCTATTTTTTGGATTAGATCCGACCATGGAAAATAATTTGAAAATAGTTCATTCACAATTTTTTGTGAGAAAAAGGGAATTTTCCATGAGTTTTATGCCCCCAAAACTTCTCAACATAATGGGGTTGCAGAATGGAATAATAGCATATTGCAAGAAATGGCTAGATTGATGCTTAGTTCTAAACATTTGTCAAAACATTTATGGACAGAAGCCTTGAATACTGCTAATCACATCGCTAATAGAGTCCATTTGAGGCCAGGAACAAAGATGACACTCTATGAGATTATAAATAGAAAGAAACCAAACTTGTGTTACTTTCATGTTTTTGGGTGTATTTGCTATATTTTAAATGACATGGATCATTTGGGAAAATTTGACTCTAAGAGTGATAAATGAATTTTTGTTGGCTATTCACAAAATAGTCATGCTTATCGAGTATACAATCTGAGATCCAGAATTGTACAAGAGTCTGTAAATGTTATCTTTGATGATATTTCTAATGTTTCAGAAAAAACTACTGAAAATAACATTATAGATACACTAGAAAATCCATAGATTGTAGAAGAATCGGATGTTGCCACAAATGTTGCTACAAATGTTGCCACTCCTGAAGCAACATCTGAAACAGAAATAGAGGCCACATATGAGGAGTTAAGTGCTGAATTGTTAGACCAAGTTTGGAGGAACCCCTCATCAAGGATTAGGAAGAATCATCCAACGGGCCAAGTGCTAGGGGGAGTTTTTGAAGGAATTAGAACAAGAGGCAAAGAACCACTCAACTATAGAGAAATTGTAAGGTATGTGTGTATGTCAACCATACACCAAGAGGTTAGTCTTTCTTGTTTTATATCTACATTAGAACCAAAGAATGTTGTAGAAGCACTTAAAGATAACTTATGGATACAAGCAATGCAAGAAGAGCTTGAATAATTTTCTCGAAATGAAGTCTGGGACTTAGTTCCACATCCAAATAATTCAAATGTAATTGGAACTAAGTGAATTTTTAAAAATAAATGAGATGAATCGGGAACAGTTGTTAGAAATAAAGCACGTCTCGTTGCACAATGTTATACTCAGGTTGAAGGAATTGATTTTGATGAAACCTTCGCACATGTAGCCAGAATCGAGTTGATTAGACTTTTACTTGCTATTTCTTGTTGTCTGAAAATTACTTTACACCAAATTGATGCAAAAGGTGCCTTCTTAAATGGTTATCTAGACGAGGTATATGTTGAACAACCAAAAGGATTTGAAGATCTTTACCATCCATACTATGTGTACAAGCTTAAAAAGGCTTTGTATGGGTTGAAACAACCCCCCCCCCCCCCCCGTGCATGGTATGTTCGTTTAACTAACTTTCTTCTTGAATTTGGTTTTAACCGTGGCGAAGCTGATTGTACTTTGTTTATTAAATGACACGGTGTAGATATTATAATTGCTCAAATCTATGTGGATGACATAGTTTTTGGATCGACTTCACAGTCGTACCTAAATTCATTTGTT
The DNA here is from genome assembly GCA_034509755.1 of Anisodus tanguticus. NCBI lineage: Eukaryota > Viridiplantae > Streptophyta > Magnoliopsida > Solanales > Solanaceae > Anisodus > Anisodus tanguticus. Next base: position 15,562,309 of record CM067551.1, on the reverse strand, counting down.
GAAGTTATGTCATCGACATTTGAAATGAGCATGATTAGGGAATTAACTTTTTTCTTAGGCTTGCAGATAAAGCAAAGTGAAGATGGAATTTTCATCTCACATAGTAAATATGTCAAGAATCTAGTTAATAGATTTGGTTTGGAGAATGATAAACAGATGAAAACGCCAATGGGTTCATCACAGAAGGTATGTAAGGAAAATGTTTGTGAAAATGTCGACCCAACATTATATCGATATATGATAGGTAGCCTTTTTTATCTTACTGTTAGTCGCCCAGATATTATATTTAGTGTTTGTGCACATTTTCAATTCTTTCCCAAAATGTCCCACTTAAATATCGTGAAATGTATTATTCTATATGTTGCTGGCACAAATGAGTTGGGAAGTTGGTATTCTAAAGACACTAATCCTAACTTAATAGGATTTGGTGACTCGGATCGGGCTGGAGATGTGGATGATAGAAAAAGTACAAGTGGAGGATGTTTTTATCTTGGCAATAACCTTGTTTCATGGTATAGACGTAAACAAAATTGCGTCTCATATTCAACTGATAAATCTGAATATGTAGCAGCTGGAAGTTGTTTTTCTCAATTAATATGGCTACGACACATGTTAGACGACTATGGATTTACTAGCAATATTTTAGTTTTATACTGTGATAATTTGAGTGCTATAAACATTTCCAAAAATCCAGTTCAGCACTCACGTACAAAACATGTTGATATTAGACATCACTTTTTAAGAGATTTAGTTGAAAAACAGCTAGTTCAAACTAAACATGTTAACACTTTTCATCAACTAGCTGATATTTTTACAAAAGCTTTGTACCATGAGAGATTTTCTAGTTTAAAGAAATCTCTTGGTCTTTGTAATCTCTAAAAAGGCATTTTTGGTGAATGTCGACTGAAATGTTGTCTAACATTTTGGGTGACATTTACCTATGTAATATCACTAACTGATTATTGTTGTTGTATGGTGCATAACTTTTGGTCAGACAGGCATGATCCTTCAATAAGAATATGTTATCAAAGTGGTACCGTTCTCTGCGATGATATATACATATCATAAAAAGAAAGTATCAAAATAAGGCAAAGCCTTTACATATATTTGGCAACTGTAAAAATGGGCAAAGCCCGTGAAAAGATACATTCTATAGGAGTATCGAGTGCTTCAAAAAATATTTGAGAATATCATAAAAGTATTCTTATTTTTTACACGAAAAAATCCTATATATGTGTTATATGATTAGACCAAGGACACGATGAGAAAATGTTACATTGGTCCAGTGGTCAAACTCATAAAATGCATATAAAACGTGTCTTGATTTGTTGCCAAATCTGAAAATTCTTGTGGGACCAAAATACTTGTGTAGTCCAAAATGTTGCTAACATTACTGTTGACATTTTCAGAATGTGATATGTGTTGGGATGTTGCTCTTATCTGATTTTTGAAATAGCGGATTTTACTCCCTATTATATGCCTTGTTTAATGAAATTTCAGAATTTCAAATTATCAGATTAAATTTTATTCCTACCGTGATGTTTATTTTTTTTATCCTAATATTTTAGGTGTACATTATTGTATAAAATTGAAACACCTAAAACTAAGGGATTCTTGTTGCTAAGAAAAATTGTCATGTATATAAACATTCCTCTCATTTGTTATTTTTTTTATAGAAAATAAAGGGGAAAAGCTCAGCGGGTGTATACCTTCCTACCTACTTGATGGAAACACCAAATCAAACTCCAATCACTTTCATAAACTCTAATTCCTCAAAACCATCTCCTCAATTCTAACCGACTAAAACTTCTCCAATGTCAGAACAAATGTCAATCAACATTCCATCCAACACTCCCATGAACATTAGCCCTCCGTTGAATATATCTCAGCAACCGGGCCAGTCTTCTTCCTCAAATCTCCTTGAGGATCTTTCAAAAGCAATAGTGTTTAAAGGTTTTGATGAACCTTTAGATATCAGCTATCCTGGAGATACTAATAACCCTATAGATGTCGATCAAATTTTTGATTTCTCATCTCTGGGTAAAAGGCCAAGGTCATCTACCTTTCCTACTCGCTGATCGAGTAAAGTGTTTGAGAAAATCGTCCAAGAAGGTTCGAGTAGCAAAAGGTCTAAATGTGAAACATCTAAACCCGCTTACTCGAGCAATGATAGTGAAAATATGGACTATGTTTTCTCAACTAAGGAAGAATCATCTGCTTCTGAACAACCCAGTGTGCCTCAAGAAAGGGAAATCCCAGATGAAACCCCCTTGAAATATTTTTTTCCAAAGGGAGTTCCCAGGACTACAAGAACAAGTACTGCTCCAAATGTTTCCACAGATGTCACAACATCTCAGACAACATTTTAGCCAACATTCGAAGAGACACATGCCGCAACATCCTCCAACAGTACCAAATCCATCAGTTCAGACATGTCTGACTCAGACATCGAGGTATCTGCTTTCTCAGATAAATTCTATTCTAAAGTTAACCATGATATGTGGGATTTTTACAAGAATAAAGTAATTAGGTCTGAGAGAGTGCTAGATATTGCTTTCTGTGTTGAATATGATTTGGTAGAATTATTAAAGGACAGACAACTTATTGGTTCTATCACTGAAAAAGAACCATATGTTGATGAGATAGTAAGGCCGTTTTATGCGAATTTAAGCTCTGCTATAGAGGATACCTCCTCAAAGAAATTTGGGAAGGTATATCTCTATAACAAGGTATATATTTTTACGCATGCTATCATAAATCAATGCATTGGCCAAAATGCTAGAGATAATATTAGAAAAGTTAAACATGTGATAGACAATAGGGATGAAGTAATTGAATACATCACTAGAGGTATAATAAAGAAATGGATCCCTAGATGTCCAGCCTCCAAACTAACACCCCTATTTTCCACCCTCCACAAAATTGCTTTTCACAATTGGCTTCCTTCAGTGAATTAGTCAATTGTGACATCTGAACAAACCACTCTGTTGTATAAAGTTGGGAAAGGTTTGAAAGTTGATTTGGAAAAAATGATATTTCATCAAATTGCAAACTTGGCTGAGAAAGAATCAACTTCAATCCTTCATTTTCCCTCTCTGATCTACAAAGTATTAACCACCCAAGGCTTTGAGCGTAAGAGAGAAGACACTTTAGGGAAGGCTCCTAAGCTTTACACTGTAAACAAAGTAATTTTGAAGAGCAAGGACAGAGTCATCGACTTGCCCTGGAAGAAGGAAGCTAAAAGTGAAAATATTACCAGAAATGTCACCAACATTCTGGGCAACATTGGTCCAAGACAGTCTATACTGTCTACAGAATGACTTGTAGATCGAATTGCAAAAATCAACCAACAAATTGTTGAAGTTGATGCTGCAAGGAATGTCCTGATACAGGCTAGAAACAATTTCATGATGCTACTTTCTTCACAAAAAGAGGGGAGATGATGCTGATACAACGGGAGGAAGCTAATGATGTTGATGCAGGGGGAGGAAGCTAAAGCTGTTATGCTACAGAGGAAGCTGAAGTTGTTATGCAGGGGTAGAAAGCTCATATTGTTGTATGATGAGCAAGAAGGAAAATGAATGATTTTGCTGAACCTAAGGTGTAAATGTTTGTTCAATGGTTTATGGATTGATGTGGACATTTGTTGACGATGGTTTATTTCTATTTGTGTTTTGTATATATTGGATGGTATGTGTATATATGTGCTCATATTTTTCTAATCCTATGAATTGGTATACACATGTTTGCTTGTATACCATCACATGTTAAGGAGAAGAATGGCCTTGAAATTGTTGATCATAGATGTCAGACAACATTTGTGACAACACCATAAGTCAACTTTACATTTTAACGAGTTTTGTGAATAAATGCAAAAAGAGGGAGATTGTTAATGTTGGATTTGATGTTGTGACCTTTGACCCAACATATCTCCTGAAGTATTTATTTGAATATATAAGAATGTTGGGACAAATGTTCCACAACATTCGGACCAACATTTTCCAATTTGATTTTGCCTTACTTCACGTAATGATTACTATGTAGGAACTATGACTTGGCAAGGTAAACAGGAGTTGGTAAACATGTGTGAAGAACGAGTCAAGGCTGCTAATTTTCGTGAGGAACAAGTCAAAGTTGTTGGAGGTTTTTTCTTCTTAATCGTCTCCAACTAATCCTATCAGTTGCCCACCTTTCCCTCAACCTCCACAACCGATCGATGAGCTTTTTAAGGAAGACTCTCTATTATAAATAGAGAGGATACTACAGTGAACCAATATCCAGAACTAGAAAGTAAAAATACCAAGAGAGCTCTCGAGATTTCATCTCAGAAATCTGGATCCCCAGTGTTTCCTGAGTGTATTGACAACATTCTGTCAAACACTACAATTGTTGTTTAGATTCTAGATTAGTTTTGTATGGAGCGATTGTAATGAGAGGTTGTCTATGTCTACTTAGTTAGATTTTTCAGGCAGAAGTCATCTGCGACTTTATCTTTTAATTCATTTCCGTTTTATCTTGTAAATCTGTAAAAAAAAAAATGGACTTTTGTATATAATATATATACAATACATTTGGTCATTGACTATCATAAGTTATATATATTATATAAATTATGAAAATTTAAACATCTGTGTTCTTTAAATTTCGTTGTATTTACTCTTTAAAGTTTCTGTTTTGTTAAGTGTTGTTACTGGTGTTGAACGACATAATTGCCGACATTCGGAAACAAAATTGGTATTCGATTTATTTTTCATCTCTTGTTTTTACTTTTGGTAGCATTTGACACCCTTCGGGATGAATTTTAAAGTTAAAATAGCTTACAGAATGGGCAATAAATGTTGAGACCAGCCATGCAATTTGACTAGACATTTTCTCCAAAAACGTCTCAAACTGTTACCGGGATATTACGAACATCGCATACTTTTGTCATGTCTATTATACCGTCTTTCTTAAAATTTGACTTTACTGGTTATGATATTCCATCCGGTCCAATTTACTTGTTTGTACGCCTTTTAATTAATTTTGCAATATCTTCTTCAACAAATTCTCGCCGGAAAAAAGTCCTTCCTCCGGCTCCTTTGCCGATTTTGGTTTTGTTCGCCGTTCTTAATCCCTTGGATCCATTGTAAGGTACATTGATTAAATATTACTCTTTCTGTTCCAATTCATATTTCACTCCTTTTTCAATCAGTGGTAGACAGAGTGGGATCATTTGATAACAATTTAATTTTAAATTATTCATTTTATTTTTAGTGTGATTATTTATAATCATTTAAATATTTATTACTCCCTCCGTGTTTTCATTTGACTTGACATGGACTTTAAAATTAAATAAAAAATTTAAATCTTGTTATTTTAAATTAAATATTTATGTAGTCTTTTAAGTTTTTTAGTCTTAAACTTGTCATGTAGAATGTTGAAATTTAAAAACTTACTAAATATAAAAAGAGATACTCTTTTAAAATAAACCAAAAAAAAATAAAATAAGACATTTAAATTGAGACGAACAAAATACTTATTTTAAATCACAAAATTTCAAAAAAAAAAGTTATCCACTAATAAATTCCGTATCCAACCAAACATTTTTTCAAAAAATTAAAAGGAATGATAGAGATAACTGGTAAATAAATGTCGACAGAAACAGCCACCAGGTCTGACTCACTTCCTATCCATTTACTATTATTTTGTCTTTTTGTAACCTAACCCCAGTGGGTGCAATTTTCCCAGCTACTTAATACACTGTGGACGTGGAAGGCCTCTTGGGAAAACGAAATTTACCCCAATATTGTTACAAGTTGAACAGAATCTTTAGCAAAGTTCCACACATACTGCAACAAAACAAAACCACGTGATTTAACTTCAATTTTTGTCATTAATGATGTGCCTGTACCACTTAATTTTTTAGTATTCTTTTTTTTCATAATTTTTCATTTGATGTCCGGTACCTATTTTGAGATTCCAATTAATTTAAATTCACGCTATGTAAAACCTATTTAAGAGTGAAGTGCTCCTATTTAAAGGTGGAGGGATCCTATCCATCGCACCATAATCTTTATTTTATCTTGAAAAACTAACGAAAACATTAGTTAAATATAATAGAATAATATTTTTTGAAAAAAATTATATGGCGAAAGGAGCCTTCAACTCTATTGGAAAGTGAAAAAATACAATGCAACAACAACAACAACAATATATTCAGTGTAGTCACACAAATGTGGGGTTTGGGGAGGGTATAGTGTACACAAAACTTACCTCTATCTTGGTAGGTAGAGCGGTTGTTTCCGAGAGACCCTCGATTCAAGTGTCATCAACGGCGTCTGAAAGTTGTAATTTTGACAATTGTATTTGTATTACAAAAAAATCATATGTCTATTAAATAATATAAGAGGCACAAAAACAGCCTTGAAATGTTTTTATTACACTATTTTGTTTAATTATTGAGTTTTTTATATATATGTTATTTTTTAAATTAAGTGCAAAAAAAAAAACCGATCTCGATCCCGCCCCTCCCCCGTCCCGTCTAGCCCCGACCCGATCCCGCCGGTCCCGACCCGACGGACCCGATCCCGGCCCACTGGCCAACCATAATTCAAACCAGAAAGATCTGGCCGAAAAGCTTCGCCGACAGTAGGACAAAAAGGGGAAGGAGTACTTGATCACCAGTCACCGGTCACCGGTCACCAACCGGACCGTCGGAGAATGTGGGGGTGGTGTGGGGGTGGGGGTGTTGTTATTACCGTTGTGGAGAGAGGGGAGAAAGAGGAGAGAGAGAGAGGGGACAACTAGTATTAGTCGCGTGTAATTAATAGTGGTGCCATTTATTAAAAAAATTAAATCTAAAAAGACTTACTTTTCATATTCCACGTTGTCGATCTAGCACTAATTACTTCCTCTGTCTCAAAATAAATATCATCTTAGCAAAAATAATTTGTTCGAAAATAGGTGTAATCTTAGGAATTCAAGATAAAAATTAACAGGTGTTTACAATTATGCCCTTAGCAATTAGCACTAAAGTAGTCCTCTTTAATATTGATCAATTCTAGAAAACATCTACTCATTCCGTTCACTTTTATTTATCCATTATATTAAAATAATTTTTTGCTTTTATTTGTCCACTTTTTAGCATTGCAAGAGAAAAACAAACTTTATTTTCATGTTCACCCTTAACATTAATTACTCATTTTTAAATTATTTTTCAAATTTATTAAGACTATACACTAATTATTATTAGTATTATAATAAAATATATATACCTCATTTATTAATTCAAAGGGCGTGTAAAATAAAAGTGAACCAAAGAAGTAACAAATAAAGTTAGTGTATTAAACTCTACATTATATTTATTGCGTGTTTTGCTGTAACACTTATTTTGATAAGAAGGAAGTAGTTATTGCATCTTCCCTACCCTCGAATTGTCACCCCAATTGCAGTCAGCTTTATAAATGCAACAGGACCAGAAATAATTAGTTGATCAGTGGACTCCACTAGACCGAAGGTATTTATTACTTCCCGTTTATTTTTACTTGTTCACTATTGACTTTGCACATTTTAAAAAAAATACATAATTTATCATGAAATTCATATTAATTGACGCATAGTTTGAATGGACTTGAAAAATAATTTAAAATGAATAACTAATACTATGGATAAAACAGAAAAAAAAATTATCTTCTCATAATACGCTAAAAGTGATAACTAATAAAAGTAAAAATCTATTTTTAATATAGTATGGAGTAAAATTGAATGGATAGAGTAAATGACAACACCTGGACCTTGGAACATCATCTACCGGTATTAATTACTATAATACTCTTTTATGCCAACCACCGCAAAGAAATATTTAAAGATCGTCTTAAATGTAATGTTTGGTTATGCATGCATTAATGTTCAAAACATCTCGGGTCATCTTTGTTAGTGTCGGAAATGTAATCTCAATCTACCTCTATTATTTCAGCAAGTCTTCATGTCCTTCATCATTGACAATTAATTCGTACGGTACAACACCTTGCAAAACATAAACATCAATTTCGCTAACTTGTGAAGAAGTTGTATCACTAAACATTTTATTTCTAAGGCGTTGAATACTAGCAGCAAAAACCGCATATTTTTTATAAGGTTGCAGCGAAGTAGTAGAAGATGGTACAGAAGCCGGTTGATTATTTGCACTTTGTTGTTGGTAATACATATATACTTGTTTGCATTTAGTGTGTATGCTAGACGTAACTTCTTCTTTAGTTGGTTTGTGAGTTGGGTATGTTGGAACTACTTCTATACAATCATAAATCGTTTCTATTAGTATTTTACAACCGTCTACTTTAATAGTCGGATTTAATACCGCAATAATACTATATATAGTGGGAATAGGAAAAAAGTATTTTTTTAATTTTTTAAACATTTTTTCAATAGATGTCTTATAAGTTGGTTTTTGCATATATTCATTAAGTAACAAAAATATTAGAGCTATATAAAATAACATATTTGAAATAGTATGATAATAAATACCGGAAAATTCTTTAGTAGCTTGAAAAAATTTCTCTAGAAATCCATTAAGTTCTAAAAAAAAAATTCAACCGTTATCTACAAGCATATCCCTAGGATTTTTATTATGGGCGTTAAATAATAAAGTTATAGGTTGTCTATAATCGTAAGCAACTAGTAGTTGCTCATACAAATAATTCCACCTAGTCGAAACATCTTCTGGAATTTTTTTATAAGGTAATCCACAATCATGACAATTTTTTTTAAATTCTTTGCGTCTTTGTATTTTATTACCTTTTAAAATAAATTTTATAGCATATTGTATTTTCCAAGAATGCTTTCAAAAAAATTTAGGTCATCATTTACAACTAAGTTATAGATATGGCACGCACATCTAATATGAAAATGACCAGGAAAACATGGAGTTAATCGAACTTTTAAAAGTCTTATAACATAATCATTAGAAGAAGCATTATCTAATGTAATAGTCATAATTTTATCTATTATTCCATAATAATCACAAATTTCATTAATATTTTGTGCAATAAAACTTCTAGTGTGCCTATCATCTATATATCTATATGCTAAAATACATTTTTGCATACACCAATTTTGATCTATCCAATGACATGTTACCGTTAAATAATCATTACTGTTAGTACTACGACCTATGACAGAAGTAATAGCCAATTCGCCATTAAAATGATACAATGCATAACGTAAATATTGTTGATATTCACTTGCAAATTTAAAAACATCCCTTCTAACAGTTGATCTAGGAAAATCATTAAAAGCAGAATTATATGTTTCTCAAATGTAATGAATAAAACTAGGAGAGGAAGAAAATGAAAAAGGCAAACCCTCCACCGCAACTAATTTTTCTTTATTTTTATCATATTTAGGACCAAAAATTTCCCCCGTCGTCGGGTTAATTTGACCCTGTACTAGGTTCGAGGACACTATGTGAACCTTGTCCCGACTCAGATGGCATTGGCACACTCGATTTTTTAGCCTGGTATTCATTCCACCTACTTGTGTGTTCGCCTTGTACATGTCTCAATAAACCTCTCGTCCCACCTTGACCTTTTCCGGTTTTAAATTTATAAACATTTTTACAAAATTTACATCTAGCTAGTTGATTCTCTTGGTCCCTATAAAAAAATATCATGCAACTAATTCTAATTTTCGTTGTGTGGGGCATCAACTCATACTAGAGGGAATATGAGGCATTCCAGTTTCAGTTTCAGGTGAGACTCAGTCTGAGCCTGAGGTTGAAGTGCACTAGTGGGTGTGTCATCTAGTGGTTCATCTAAATTAAAGTTTGGTTCATCTACCTCATCATCTAATGATATATCATTAAAAAAAGTAATTTCATCTATATTTGTGAAATCAATGAAATCATCGGGACTACGAATATGATTACTAGACGAAGTATCCCTGCCCTTGTTACCCCTACTAGAAGAAGCACCCTTACCCTCACCCTTAAACATACCTCTTAATCCTTCCATATTAATTATGCAAATAAATAATTAAAGATAATGAAACTAAGTGCGATAATTAAAATAAAGTAACAATAATAATTTAAAGAAGGAACGAAGGTACCAAACGCCGACGTAAAGTCGACGTGTAATAGAGGTTGAAATTTGAAACTTTGCTCGATGGATGATACTCAAGCTAGTTGCCAACTTCACTCCCAATTTTTTAACTTTGATATAAATATTTAATACTAATAGTAGGAAGATTTGTAGAATTGTAGAGAGATAAATTGAGAGATTAGATTAGAGAGATGGTAGGAAGATTTGTAAGAAAAATGAAGAGGAAAATGAGGTATTTATAGTTGAGAAATAGGGTTAAAGTGTAAATATATTAACTTAGGGGTTAAAAATAAATATTAAAGGGGTAGGGGGTTTATGGGGTGGGGGCCAAAAATGGTCGTTATAACTGTTGCACAACGGCCAAAATTGAAATTTGGTCATTGTTGCAACGATTATTTTTGCAAAGGGGAGGGGCGCTGGCGGGGCGGGGCGGGGAGGGACGGGATGGGGCGGGTCGGGATCGGGACGGGCGGGACGATCCCAGGCCCCATCCCGAGTTTGAACCCCAACACCGATAATTGTTTTTAGGGGGATTGGGACGGACGGGATGGGGCGGGACAATTTTTTTTTTAGGGAGATCAGGTCGACCCGACCCACTGGACATGCCTAGTATTTTATGATTAATTCTCGCCACTAGTACTTTATGTGGGATGAAATTTTCATGTCACTGTTTCGATTATTTGAATTTTATTAAGGTCTCATAAGTGAACTGATGACATGAGGTATCATATGGGTGAAATGAAATGGATGAAAGAAGTAATTACGGTTTAAAAGTAAAAAAAAAAAATTAGACTGAGGTATCACGGATGAAATTAATTAATAAGTTATCACTTGAGCACTATGGTCGTTGATTTTTGCCATTGTTTCAGAATTATTTGGTCTAAAGTTCTACTCAACTTTGTACAATTTGAGTGGCGGAGCTAACCATTTTAGGACATATATGTTTTCCATTTTAGGGTGGCAGGTTACAACAAAGTCGAATAGGAGAAAATTAGAGCTCCAGGGATGACTAAGTATGTGTCGTGTATTTTCGATGCCAAAATATTTTTCTGGCTCTTCAATTCCTTTGGAGAAGTTTGGATTGCATTGAGGCTCAAATGAAGGACCACAGATCCTATAAGTATTTTGAAGCTTTGTGTTTGGCTAATGGCAAATGACACTACATGCATTTAAAGAAAATTAAAGACATGAACATTGTTAAGGTATTACATTCATGTTGGCCAACATAATTTGCCATAGTTATCAAATTTATTTCCAAGTAATAAAATTAAAGATTAATTTCAAGAGGAGTTCTTGGAAGCACATTGCTTGATCTCCTCAATCAACGCCATGAATTGTAAATGAGATGAACCTCCTTCTTCAGTGGCACTCTTCAATGTCTCTGCCATCAACTTAGCGTTTGCTCGGATTTTCCTACTTTCCTTTGAATCATACATCAGACGCTTGACTGCCAACTCTATCTTCTCTCTGGAAACTACGGGACTGGAAACTATAAACCCCGAGTTCCACACATCTGCTCCAACCCCAATTGCAAGCTCAAGTTTCTCCAAAAGCTTTTCAGTATAAAAGTTTTCCGAGAACAAGGGCCATGTGATCAATGGAACACCTATAGTTAGAGATTCAAGTACAGAGTTCCAACCACAATGAGTCAAGAACCCTCCAATTGCTCGATGTTTCAGGATTAATACCTGCGGGGCCCAACCTTCGATGATAAAGCCCTTTCTGTTCTTTTTTACAACCACTTCTTTGAAATCATTGGGCCACCAGTAAGAACGATTGTTCTCGTGTTCTTGATTTCTCTCCTGCTCCCTAACCACCCAAATGAATGGGCAGTTGGCGGCCTTCAATGCTACTGCCATTTCCTTAAGCTGATCATTGGAAAATCTTACCATGCTCCCAAAGCAAACAAAGAGCACAGAGTTAGATTGTTGATCTTCAAGCCAATTCAAACAATCACCGCAGTCTTTCCAAGGGTCGGAACAAGAATTGGAGTTGGAGATTTCTTTTGGACTAATTTTCGATTCGTGTTTGTTGATAAACAAAGAGAGGGGACCTATGTGCCAACCTTTTCTCCCTCTAACTTTTTCATAAACTTCGGCATAGCCAGGTTCCAGCTCAGAGCAAGTGTTATGAATAATACCATAGCTACGAAGCTCAGCTTCTAAAACTGCGTTTACTATCTTACTGTAATGGGTCTCCTCTTTAAGGAAATCTTCCATCTCTGAGCATTTCATTTTGATCTCGAGAGGCAATCCAGGGATCAAAAAGCTCTCGGAATCCGACGCCACCTTCTTGTGAGGTGTATATTCTTTAAGAAAATGCCAAGCACATTGATGGATGAAAGTGGCTGGTTGAAAAGAGAACCTCGGAATTTCCAACTCCTCAGCCAAATCGACAGTCCAAGGGAAGAACATGTCGGAAACAATGCAGTTTGGATTGAGCTGGCGAATTAGTTGTTCCATCGGCTTTTGTAGCAGAATAAAGCCATGGTGAACTAAGCCAGCTCTTTCCATATTAGGGCTAGCGATGAAATTTTCGACTCCCACAGGTAAGCCCACTTCATCGGACGGAAATTGAAGTGTCCGGACGGTGATATTGCTACCGGACACGAGACGATCATTATCGACTGAGGACTGAAAAAGGAGGGCATTATATGGAGTGGTAATGATGGTGACCCTGAGGCCGTGGAGGGCGAAGAGTCTAGCAACATGTACCAATGGAGTTATATGGCTCGTCATGGTATACGGAATGAACACAACATGTACCATTGCCGCCATGACTCAGACTTTAGTATATTTCTTCAAATAATGGCACTAGCCTAAAAGGTTAACAGTAATAAACTAGTCCCAGAAATAAGGGTTATGGTGCAATATTATGGTTGATTCTTAGGACTTTGAAATTTATAGAATCAATATTGCTGCAACCTGATACACTAATGTTGATTTGGATGAATTATAAAGTTAAAATAGCTTACAGAATGGGCAATAAATGTTGAGACCAGCCATGCAATTTGACCAGATTTACTTGGTTATGGTACTCCATCCGATCAAATTTACTTGTTTGTACGCCTTTTAATTAATTTTGCAATATCTTCTTCAACAAATTCTCGCCGGAAAAATGTCCTTCCTCCGGCTCCTTTGCCGACATTGGTTTTGTTCGCCGTTCTTAGTCCCTTGGATCCATTGTAAGGTACATTGATTAAATATTAATCTTTCTGTTCCAATTCATGTCTGACTCTATCTTTTTCAATCAGTGGTAGAAAGAGTAGGATCATTTTATAACAATTTAATTTTAATTTTTTATTTTATTCTTAGTGTTACAATCATTTAAATATTTATTATGCTTTCCGTATTTTTATTTGATTTGGCGTGGAGTTTTAAAAAAAAAAAAAAAATCTTGTGATCTTAAATTAAAGATATGTGTAGTTTTTTAAGTTTTTTAATCTTAAACTTGTCATTTAAGATGTGGGAATTGAAAATTTTAATAAATATAAAAAGAATTATTCTTTTAAGATAAATTAAAAAAAAAAAGTAAGACACTTAATTTGAAATAAAAAAAAATTATTTTAAATTTAAACCACAGTTTCAAAAATAAAAAGTTATTCCCTCATAAATTTAGGGATAACTGGTAAATAAATGTGCAAATAAATGTCGACAGAAACGGCCAACAGGTCTGACTCACTTCCTATCCATTTACTACTATTTTGTCTTTTTGTAACCTAACCCCAGTGGGTGCAATTTTCCCAGCTACTTAATACACTGTGGACGTGGAAGGCCTCTTGGGAAAACGAAAATTTACCCCAATATTGTTACAAGTTGAACAGAATCTTTAGCAAAGTTCCACACATACTGCAACAAAACAAAACCACGTGATTTAACTTCAATTTTTGTCATTAATGATGTGCCTGTGCCACTTAATTTTTTAGTATTCTTTTTTTTTCATAATTTTTCATTTGATGTCCGGTACCTATTTTGGGATTCCAATTAATTTAAATTCACGCTATGTAAAACCTATTTAAGAGCGAAGTGCTTCTATTTAAGGGTGGAGGGACCCTATCCATCGCACCATAATCTTTATTTTATCTTGAAAAACTAATGAAAACATTAGTTAAATATAATTGAATAATATTTTTTGAAAAAAAAATTATATGGCCAAAGGAGCCTTCAACTCTTTTGGAAAGTGAAAAAATAGTCGCGTGTAATTAATAGTGGTGCCATTTATTAAAAACTTTAAATCTAAAAAGACTTGATTTTCATATTCCACGTGGTCGATCTAGCACTAATTACTTCCTCGGTCTCAAAATAAATATTATCTTAGCAAAAATAATTTGTTCAAAAATAAGTGTAATCTTAGGAATTCAGGATAAAAATTGCCAGGTGTTTACAATTATGCCCTTAGCAATTAGCACTAAAGTAGTCCTCTTTAATATTGATCAATTCTAGAAAACATCTACTCCTTCCGTTCACTTTTATTTGTCCATTATATTAAAATAATTTTTCGTTTTTATTTGTCCACTTTAGCATTTCAAGAGAAAAACAAACTTTATTTTCATGTTTTACCCTTAACATTAATTACTCATTTTTAAATCATTTTTTTAAATTTATTAAAATTATACACTAATTAATATGAGTATTATAATAAAATATATATACCTCATTTATTAATGTAAGGAGCGTGTAAAATAAAAGTGAACTAAAGAAGTAACAAATGAAGATAGTGTATTAAACTCTACATTATATTTATTGAGTCTTCAATGGGCGTGTTTTGCTGTAACACTTATTTTGGTAAGAAGCAAGTAGTTATTGCGTCTTCCCTACCCTCGAATTGTCACCCCAATTGCAGTAAGCTATATAAATGCAACAGGACCAGAAATAATTAGTTGATCAGTAGACTCCACTGGACTGGAGGTAATTACTACTCCCTGTTCATTTTTATTTGTCCACTATTAATTTTACATACTCTTAAAAAAATGAAGAGCATAATTTACCATAAAATTCATATTAATTGGTGCATAGTTTGAATGGACTTAAAAAACAATTTAAAATTAATAACTAATACTATAGGTAAAACAGAAAAAAAAATTATCCTCATAATACGTTAAAAGTGAAGTACTAAAAGTAAAAGTCTATTTTTAATATAGTATCTAAATGGATAGAGTAAATGACAACACCTGCACCTTGACATAATTAGAACATCATCTACCGGTATTAATTACTATAATACTCTTTTATGCCAACTACCACAAAGAAATATTTAAAGATCGTCTTAAATGTAATGTCTGGTCATGCATGCATTAATCTTAGGAGTCCCCATGCAGAAGATGCCTTACGAATGTCCTTCGTGTGCCCGCTTTAATTTCACGTGGGGACTCATTCTACTTTCACCTTAGAGCTTCCTCGTAAATTGTAATATTAACCCCCTCTTTCTCAATTTAACTACTCCTATTGTTTTAGCTCAAAAACATATTTAAATAAATATTATTTTATAAATTCAATATTAAAGTTGACAATTATTTTCAGTTATTCCCCCTAACAGATGCGAATTTAGGGCCTGCAATTACACTTCGCATATAAGGTATTTTTTATTTTTTTTTATGTATATATATAGATTTTAAATACCCTAAACATGAGAGAAGAGGTTGATTTAGTGATTTAGGAGGTTCAAAATTCACCTTGAGGTTGCAATTCAAATCTCATACATTACATTTTTATTTTTCGAACCCCCCCTAAGTGAAAATCATTCATCCGTCACTGCCCCTTAGGCCTTAGCATTAAAAAATAGTTTTTTTTACAATTAATACCCATGAAAACCCTCCTAAACTATTCATATTTTATAAGTTTAATACTTAAACTATAAACCCCCTCCCCCCGCCAACTATAACATTTTTTATCTAAACCCTCCTACTGTGCCAAATGACATGAAAAGTGACCTCATTCTCTTTGTGGTGTGAGAAAACTAGAAAATAGGTTAAAAAGAACATTCATGTGTCATTTTGCATTTCTCTTTATTTCTTAAATTTTTCTTTCTCTTTTCTTATTATATTTTTTCTTCAAATCTCTATATCTTTCACTAATAACAATTAATTAAAACGCATAACCTTAAAATAATAATAATAACATAAAAATAAAATATTGACAAGTGCTTATAGGAACAAAAGAGGAGTTCTACTTCTACCTATGGACAATGTTTTAGATCTATCATATTATAACACACACCATAAAAGCATGCACTTGCATCCAAATTGTATTGAATTGGGCATGTTTAACTAATATATAGTTTTGAGAGGCTTTATTTTATGTCCTCTCCATTATGTATTTACCTTTTAGTTCTTAATATACAAGACAAGGGTCATAAAAATTAATGCTTAGCTTGCTTTTGCCATAGAGACTTGAGATTCTTGAAAATTCATATTCATGTTCAAAATTTTTGTACTATGGGTGAGACACAACCAACCACACGTATGTGAGGCTCACCCATTATTTAGGTCCCACCAGTAATTTTGCTTTTCATACCTTCTTTTTCCTCTTTCACCATTTCTAATTACTTATATTCCTCTTCGACATTTCTCTCTTATCATATAATTTTATAAAAGTGCTCAAGTGTCTCTGTATTGGAATCAACGTGCCACTGAGATAACTTAAAAATCATACAAGTTTTGACCATTATTTTTTGTGATAATTTAAACATCACAAAAGTGTAATGTTATAAAAGATGATAAACCAGAAGTTATGAAATTAGTAATCAAGTTAAATATATTGTTTTAAAAACTTGTATAAGAAGGAAATATCAAAATAATGGAGTAATAAAATTTCTTTGGGAAATATTTTTTATATATAAGACTTTACCTCTATATGATAGTTTTTACCTATATATAATAGCAATATTTGTCATTATATCAATATGATCTTTATAAATTACTTCTCTATACCATCTTAATTATTCTTGATGTCATGCTTCACATCCTTGTCTTTTCTTTCGAGTCGAAGGTTTATTAAAAATCGTTTTTCTACCCCACAAAGGTAGGGTTAAGGTCTGCATACATCATACTCTCCCCAAATCCTACTTGTGGGACAACACTCGGTATGTTGTTGTTATACCTCTAAATTATTCAAATATCTATATATTTATTATTTTCTTAATAATCACATAGCAGTCTATTAATTATATTTTATTGGAGAATTTATTTTATTAAATTTTGTGAGTTTCAACTATGTTTTTGGAACATAAAAAACTCTTGTTAATTTAGAACAGGGGAAATTAAAAGACAAAGTTTTGCTTTTTGTATTTCTGGGATTTTTCACACGCTCAACCTTATTAATATTGTTTAACCTTTTAAAATTATCAATTAATAAAATATGAATGTTTTATTTTTTCCAAATAAAAATTTTAATAGACTGCTACGAAAAGGAGTGAACAAAAAGGAAAAAATAAAGAAAAGAGTAAATTAGCAGTTAGCACTTCAAATTTTATAGAAGAGAAAGATACAACAACAACATACCCGGTGAAAATCCCACAACGTGAGGTCTGGAGAGGGTAGAGTGTACGCAGACCTTACCTTTATTTTGGTAGGTAAAGCTGCTGTTTCCGAAAGACCCTCGGCTCAAGACAAAGAATAAGCACAAGCAAAGCAAGAGAAGCAGAGCAAGAGAAACGGTCAGACCCGAACATGAAATTTAAAACAGTATGAAAATGATGGTAACAAAAGTGAAGAAGTCATGATAGCGCGTTATGAAAAAGGAAGCAGTAATTAATGCAGGTAAATAAGATAAACAAAGTATACTAAATAACTCATAGCACCAGAAATCAAGCGACATGGAACTATAAAGCAATAATGTGCCTACTAGTATGATAGGCTAAGCAGGTCTACAATAATAATAATAATACAACTACCAGTTACCTGTTTGTAAGCATAAGTAGGGCTACGCTCAACTACCTACTACCCTTCTACCCTAATCTGTGTCCTCCACAACCCCCTATCTAAGGTCATGTCCTCAGCAAGTTGCACATGCGCCATATCCCGTCTAATCACCTCTCCCCAATACTTATTCGGCCTACCTCTACCCCTCTTGAACCCGTCCATAGCCAACCTCTCACACCTCCGTACTGGGGAATTTGTGTCTCTCCTCTGCACATGCCCGAACCATCTCAACCTCGCTTCCCGCATCTTATCCTCCACCGAGGCCACTCTCACTCTGTTCAGGATATCATCATTTTTAATCTTATCCCTCTTTGTATGCTCATACATACATCTCTGCATCCTCATCTACACAACTTTCATCTTTTGGAAGTGCGAAGTCTTGACTGGCCAACACTCTGCCCCATACAACATAGTCGGTCTAACCACCACCCTATAGAACTTGCCTTTAAGTTTTTGTGGCACATTTTTATCGCACAAGACTCCAGATGCAAGCCTCTATTTCATCCATCCTGCACCAATACGATGTGTGACATCGTTGTCAATCTCTCAAATCCTTTGAATAATAGACCTGATGTATTGAAGCTTCTTTTGGAATGACCTGAGTACCAAGCATCACCTCCACGCCTGTCTCATGCTCGCTCCCGTTACTAAACTTGCTTTCCAAGTATTCTGTTTTGGTCCTACTCAGTCTGAACCCTTTAGACTCCAGTGTCTGTCTCCAAACCTCTAACTTAGCGTTCACTCCACTGGGAGTCTCATCAATCAAGACTATATTGTCTGTGAATAACATAACCATGGAACCTCCCCTTAGATTTGTCACGTCAGTCCATCCATCACCAAGGCAAATACGAATGGGCTAAGAGTTGATCACTGGTACAGCCTCATTATCACGTCCTTGCACGGCTCGGCTCTTTCTTCGAGCCCTACTTCTCCCTCCCCCCTCTTACTGGAAAGTGTTCTAAGTCTTCTCCCATTATCCGTACCCTGGTCTTGGATCCATCATACATATCCTTGATTGCCCTAGTGTACGTCACAGGTACACCTCTAGCCTCCAAACATCTCCATATAACCTCCATAGGGACTTGTCATATGCCTTGTCGAGGTCGATGAAAACCATATGTAAGTCTCTTTTCTACTCCCTATACTACTACAACAACCTTCTAATAAGATGAATGGCTTCTGTAGTCGAACACCCCGCATGAATACAAACTGTTTCTCAGAAATAGACACGCCTCTTCTCACCCTCGTCTCCACGACCCTTTCTCAAACTTTCATAGTGTGGCTTAGCAGCTTGATACCCCTATAGTTGTTGCAACTTTGAATGTCACATTTGTTCTTGTACAAAGGAATCATTGTACTCCAACTCCTTCTTCGGGCATTCTCGCCATCTTAAAAATGACATTAAATAACTCAGTCAGTCACTCCAAACCTGTCATGTCTGCGCTCTTCTAAAATTCAATCGGGATCTCATCAGGGTCGGTCACTCATCCCCTGCGCATCCTGCGAACAACACCCTTAACCTCCTCAACCTTAATGCTTCTACAATATCGAAAATCTCTATACCTTCCAGATTATTTCAGATCTCCCAACACAATATCTTTATCTTTTTTTCGTTCAAGAGTTTATGAAAGTAAGACTGTCACCTCCGTCTAATAAGTGTGTCCTCCACCAGTACTTTACCATCTTCATTCTTGATGCACGTCATGTGATCCAAGTCACGTGCCCTCATCTCCCTCGCCTCGGCTAGTCTGTAGAACCTTTTTTCCCCGCCTTTAATTCCACATACATGTGTTCAAAAGCCTCAATTTTCACCACCATAACCGCTAGCTTTGCCTCCTTCTCGTCATCTTATACAATTCCCTATTCGTCCACTTCTCCACTTCATCCTTGCTTTCTACAAATTTCGTATACGCCGCTTTCTTTGCTTCCACCTTTTCTTGAATCTTACCATTCCACCACCAGTCTCCTTGATGTCCACCACGGCTACCCCACGAGACCCACATCACTTCTCTAGCTACTTTCCAAATGCAACTTGACATCCAGTCCCACATACCGATCGCATCCCCACTACTCCCCCAAGCTCCATTGGTCATCAACCTCTCCCCTATCTCCATTGCATTAGCCATGGTCAACCTCCCCCATTTTATTCTTAGCCTGTCATCCACAATGTCACGACTCAAACCGGAGGGCCGCAACGGGCACCCGGATCCCACCCGCAGGGTACCGCCATTCTTACCGTGAACATCTAATCATAATTAATTACGGACTAAGCCGAAAGAAAATTATGAACAACCAGGTAACCAACTTATAAATATACATGTACCAAGGTCGTACAAGTCTACTATTCATAGGACACCTGCCTACAAGCCTCTAAGAGTAGCAACATCAAAGGTCGGGACAAGGCCCCGCCATACCCATATAGACACGCAAAACTGTATCATACCAAAATCAGGTCGACACCCCGAAAAGAGATGAGTGCTTCCAAAATCCGCTGAAAACTATAATCTATTCACGTGGGTCGTGACCTTGCCTATGAGAACCTGCGAGCATGAAACGCAGTGTCCCCCGATAAAAGGGACGTCCGTACGACTGATGTACTGAGTATTTCAGACATAAATAACAGCATAGCAGAAATATACTAATATCTAAAACATAAACGACTGACCCACGGTAACTGCCTCTTAGGGCCCTAATACACTTACCTACATGTTATGCACAATGCAGTGTCCATATTCATTAGCCTCAGCCGGCAATTTTCTTACCATGACAGCCTCTGTGGGCATCCTACCATGTAATGGTTAACGAATATATGCATGATACAAGTGCAGTATATATGTATATGTCAGTGTTGCGGATCATGCAACCCGTCCCAATATATGTTAGTGTTGCGGATCGTGCAACCCGTCCCAATATATGTTAGTGTTGCGGATCGTGCAACTCGTCCCAATAAGCCATACATGCATCACATCATATTGGCCTCTTCGGGCTCTTTTGTAATAATCTGTACCAACTGCAGGTGGTGTGCGTATATAACGCCTTTCCCTCTTTCCCCATATCTCCTACATATATAATATTTACCATAGTAGTATGCATAGCACCAGTGGGTCTAGGGTAATATATGAATGCAATGCAAATGAATATGCATGAATGACAATAAAATACCCAGAGTGACATAATATCCTTGCACCTTTGGCTAACACTCTGAATATCAACACATTTCCCGTATGCCTTAATAAGGACTTAGAAATATATTTAGACATGCTTTCAGCGTAGGAATCAATAACATGAATATTCTTAACTGCTAGGAGTAGAATAAATTATGGAGCAATATCACAGTTATATTTTGTTACATGGAACATGCCAAAAGGAAGAAATAATTTGCCTTAACGTACCTTGATAATAACGGAACCAGTCTTGCCTTTTATTTTTTTCAAGCAAGATTGTTGCTTTTCTATCCTAGTCCTACCACTACTTCATGCTCTCTTCCTTTTTTGTTTTTTTCAAACCAAACAAATTGCACGTATTACTTTTAGTTACAGAAGCAAACAAAGGAATTGGGAGGAGCTAAACACAATTTACTCCCCCATAATAACACTAACCCTCCCAAATCGTTGGCATTTTCACGGGCTGCCACATATTAGAACTCTTAAGTTAGTCACTTATGTGATTACTTAAAGTTACACGTGCAATGATCCACTTACACTTGTCCCCCTATTAATTTATTAACCCGACATCTAATCAATTACACACATAATTAATTTTGTGATCCCAATTCACTTAAATTTTAATAACTTATAGGATCTTCATATACTCAATGTTATAATTCCCTAATATGACACTAGCCCATGACCTCTTTATGCATGTACCAAATTTATTTTCGGCTTCTGTTGTCACACTTGTTACGTCCAAAATTATTTCGGGGTTTCATTTTGCCAAATACTAATTTCTTATTAGCATATGTAAATATGACAAAATTTTCCCAACGCTCGGGTCTATTTACACATGCCTAGTGATTTATACCGTAACCCAAAAGTACAGGATGTTACATCTTTCCTCCCTTAGAAATATTCATCCTGTAATATTGGGGTAACATATCTAATCTCCGTTATGTAGCCCGAATACACAATCATTAAACATTATCATAGGAATTTAGAATTTACCTTAGGCTTCTCTTGAAATCTCAACATTAGTCTGGAATAGGTGTGGATATTTGCGCATCATTTCCTCTTCAGTTTCCCATGTCATCTCTTTCACGTTCCTGTTTCGCCATAGCACTTTTACAAAAGCTACTTCCTTAGTCCTCAACTTGCGAATTTGTCGATCTAGGATAGCAACATGAATTTCTTTATATGACAGATCCTCTGTAATCTGCACATCCTCAATTGGTACAATCCGAGAAGGATCTCCAACACATCAACATGGAAATATGGAAGACTGGATGAACACACTCCAATTCTGAAGGTAAGTCCAATTCGTACGTTACCTGGCCAATTCGTCAAATTATGCGATATGGCCCAATATACCTTGGACTAAGTTTTCCTTTCTTCCTGAATCTCATTACACCCTTCATCGGCGAAATCTTCAAAAATACCCAGTTCTTTACCTGAAACTCTAAGTCTCGCCATCGCGCATCTGCATATGACTTCTGACGACTTTGAGTTGTTAACAACCGTTCTTTGATAAGCTTTACCTTTTCTATGGCTTGGTGTACTAAGTCAGGTCCAAATAACTCTGATTCGTCTACCTCGAACCATCCAATAGGATCTCTACATCTTCGTCCGTATAAGGCCTCATATGGAGCCATTTTAATACTGGCGTGATAGCTGTTATTGTACGCAAACTCAATAAGGGGTAAGTGATCATCCCAACTTCCCTTAAAGTCCAATACACAAGCTCGTAACATGTCCTCGAGCGTTTGAATTGTTCGCTCAGCTTGACCATCTTTCTGAGGATGGAAAGCCGTACTCAAATTAACTCGGGTGCCTAATCATTTCTGAAACGATTTCCAGAAGTTAGCCGTAAACTGAGCACCTCGGTCAGATATAATAGATATAGGCACACCATGAAGTCAAACAACCTCCTTAATATATAACTTCGCGTAATCTTCGGCAGTGTAGGTAGTTTTCACCGGTAAGAAATGAGCTGATTTGGTCAGTCTATCAACAATTACCCAAATATAATCAAATTTCTGATATGAACGAGGTAATCCTGTAATGAAGTCCATATTAATCATTTCCTATTTCCATATTGGAATTTCGATATTTTGAGTCAAGCCACCAGGCTTTTGGTGTTCTATTTTTACCTGCTGACAATTGGGGCACTAAGCTACAAACTCTGTCACGCTCTTCTTCATGTCATTCCACCAATAAATACTCTTGAGATCATGATACATTTTAGTTGATCCTGGATGAATAGAGTACCATGAACAATGAATCTCTGTCATAATTCTATCCCACAATCCTGCTACATTTGGAACACATAGATGGCCCTGATGCCTGAGAGTTCCCTGTTCATCTATCTCAAAGGTCGTGGTCTTCTTCTGTTGAACGTTCTCTCTTATCTTCTCCAAATTGGGGTCTTCCCATTGACGTTCCTTAATTTCTGATATAAGGGATGATTTTGACACATCCTGGACCACAAACCCACTATCCTCCTAATCTACTAGTCGGACTCCCAAACTAGCTAACTGATAAAGCTCTCTCACCAATTCCTTCCTTTTGACTTGCACTAGCATCGGACTGACTATTGACTTACGACTGAGCGCGTCTGCTACAACATTAGCTTTGCCAAGGTGATATAAGATGTCCACATCATAATCCTTCAATAATTCAAGCCATCTTTTTTGCCTCAAATTCAACTCTTTTTGTTTGAATATGTATTGTAGACTCTTGTGATCCGTAAAAATGTCCACATGAACACCATATAAATAGTGTCGCCAAATCTTCAGTGCATAGATTACCTCGGCCAACTCCAAATCATGTGTCGGATAGTTCTTCTCATGTTTCCTCAATTGCCTTAAAGCATAGGTAATCACTTTACCATGTTGTATTAGCACACATCCTAAACCTGCTCCCGAGGTATCACAATACACAACATAACCTTCTGGTCCTTCTGGAAGAGTGAGGACTGGTGTCGATGTTAATCTATCATTTAACTCTTGGAAACTCCGGTCGCAAGCATTAGACCACTGGAATTTTATAGCCTTTTGTGTTAACTTCGTTAGTAGTGCTGATATGGTAGAGAATCCTTTTACAAACCTTCTATAATAGCCGGCTAAGCCTAAAAGGCTGCGAACCTCTGTTGGAGTCGTAGGCCTCGGCCAATTCTTCACAGCTTCAATCTTCTGAGTGTCAACTCTTATACCCTCGTCTGACACTATATGACCAAGGAAAGCCACTGACTTCAGCCAAAACTCACATTTGGATAGCTTTGCATACAACTTATGGTCCCAGAGCGTTTGTAGTATTATCCGCAAGTGAGCCACATGCTCTTTTTCCGAGTGAGAGTAAACCAAAATATCATATA
Source organism: Anisodus tanguticus (assembly GCA_034509755.1). Lineage (NCBI taxonomy): Eukaryota > Viridiplantae > Streptophyta > Magnoliopsida > Solanales > Solanaceae > Anisodus > Anisodus tanguticus. Next base: position 15,537,793 of record CM067551.1, on the reverse strand, counting down.
TAAATACTATCACAAATATATCCAGGAATGGGCGGAACACGCTATTCATTAGATCCATAAATGCTGCTGGTGCATTTGTAAGTCCAAATGACATTACCAGGAACTCGAAGTGCCCATACCTTGTCCTGAAGGTCGTCTTCGGAATGTCCTTCTCCTTAACCTTTAGCTGATGATACCCGACCTTAGGTCAATTTTTTAGAAACATCTCGCACCTTGTAACTGGTCAAACATATCGTCAATTCGGGGAAGATGGTACTTGTTCTTGATAGTAACTTTATTTAGCTGTCGATAGTCGATACACATCCGTAATGAGCCATTTTTCTTTCATACTAACAATACCGGCACGCCCCAAGGAGATTTTCTAGGCCTAATAAAGCCTTTCTCGAGCAAATCCTTCAATTCTTTCAATTCAGCTGGGGGCATTCAATAAGGAGGAATAGATATCAGTTGAGTGTCTGGCAACACATCTATACCGAACTCAATTTCCCTTTCAGGAGGAAGGCTTGGAAGTTTGTCTAGGAATACATCAAGAAATTCATTGACCACTGGAATTGTTTGAGAATTAGGTGGTTCAACATCGACATCTCTTGCCCGGACAAGATGGTATATTCACCCCTTGGAGATCATCTTTCTTGCCTTAAGGTATGAAATAAACCTACCTTTTGGCGTCGCAGTATTACCTTTCCATTCAAGGACTGGCTCGCCTGGAAATTGGAATCTAACAATCTTTGTTCGGCAGCCAACAATAGCGTAGCATGACGCTAACCAATCCATGCCCATAATAACATCGAAGTCAACCATTTCTAATTCCACTAAATCGGCTAGGGTCTGATGACTATAAGGTAATACTGCACAATTTTGATAGACCCGTCTAGCGATTACTGATTCACCAACCGGTGTAGATACCACAAATGGATCCCTTATCAACTCAGGATCCATACCAAATTTACAGACAACGAAAGGAGTAATATATGATAAATTTGAGCCTGGATCTAACAACGCGTACACATTATGTGAAAGGATCGATAGCGTACCTGTAATAACATTAGGGGAGGATTCCTGATCCGGTCGTCCCATCAGTGCATAAGTATTGTTCTGGCCCCTTTCTCTGCCTCGACCAGATAACGTCTGCTGACTCTTCCCTAACGGGCGTACTGACTGGGATGAAGTTGTTGCAGATCCGACCGGCTGGGCTCTACCACCTTCACTTTTTGTCAGACAATCTCGCGCTATATGACCACTCTCCCCACAAGAATAGCATACTCTTACCTCTTGTTGGCATCACCCTGTATGGGTCCCACCACACTATCCACATCGAGCCAATGGCGGCGTCATTTGCATAGAATTCCCTTTATAATATGATCCTGGTGCTCGTGAACTCTGGCCTGGTCTCGTTTGTGTATAACGATCAGCCCTCGATCCTGAAGATGGCAATGATGCGCCGGCTCCTAGGTAAGATGGTCGCTTGTAAGGCTGTGGCATGGGCCCTCCTCCGAAGTCCCTCACGTCACTTACAGACCGAGCTATTTTATGTTGGCCCCTATCACGCTCTCGATCAATTCGTTGTTGCCTCTTGCGATCCTCCAGGTTCTGTGCATAAGCCTGAATACGAGTAATATCTATATCCGGATTCAAAGAAGTCGTAGTTCACTCATTGACCAAGTGTTGCCCCAAACCAATAACGAACATGTGTACCCAGTCACTCATCTCAGTTATAATTGTAGGAGCATATCGAGCCAAGGAATTAAACTGCAAGCTATATTCTCAAACGCTCATGCTGCCATGTTCAAGATGTAGGAACTTGTCCTGTTTGGCCCGTCGAAGCTCGACTGGTAGGAAATGTTGTAAGAAAGCCTTTGAAAATTCCCCCCATCCTGTTGGCACAGCATGAGGTCCCCTAGATTGTTCCCATGTATCAAACCATGTTACTGCGACATTCCGCAGTATATAAGACACAAATTTTACCGACTCGGCATCGGTAGCATCTATCACTCGCAAAGTGCGTTGTACCTGATTCAGAAAATTTTGCGGGTCCACATTCAAGTATGTTCCTGTGAATACCGGAGGGTCTAGATTGATGAAATCCCGAGCTCTTATGCTAGTAGCTCTATCAAAAGGACTGGGAACCTGACGTTGGGCCTGAGCGGCCACTAATCGTGTCAATAACTGAACCACATTCCGCATATCTAGATCCACGTATGGAGTATCATGTGGAGGAACTAAGGGTGCCGCAGCTCCACTAATCTCCTCTGATGGTGATGTACCGGGAGAACCATACGAAGGATTCGTATCGAGGGTCTCACTCTGGCCCTCCCTAACGGGTGGTAATCGGCTGGTACCTTCGCCCGCAGCCGTATTCAACTCCCTCATACTCTTTGACTTCTTCCTTGCGGTAGGCATCGCTGGAATCATAAGCACGAAATGGATTATGAGTGAAATACTTATAATTCAGTTCTATAGCACGATTTATGAAATGAAAGAATAGAAACCATCCTTAAAATGTCAGATAGCCTCATGTTTATAAGTATGGTGCACAGCATACCCATAAACAAAACTCTACTAGACACAGCTTGTAGACTCCCTAGGATAGACATGCTTTGATACCAAGTTTGTCTCGAGACAATCCGGAGGGCCGCAACGGGCACCCGGATCCCACCCGCCAGGTACCGCCATTCTTACCATGAACATCTAATCATAATTAATTACGGACTAAGACGAAAAAAATTATGAACAACCTGGTAACCAACTTATATATATATACATATACCAAGGCCTACAAGGTCGTACAAGTCTACTATTCACATGACAACTGTCTACAAGCCTCTAAGAGTACAACATCAAAGGTCGAGACAAGGCCCCGTCATACCCATATAGACACGCAAAAATGTATCATACCAAAATCAGATCGACACCCCGAAAAGAGAGGAGTGCTTCCAAAATCCACTGAAAACTGAAATCTATTCACGTGGGTCGTCGCCTTGCCTATGCGAACTAGCGGGCATGAAACACAGCGTTCCCCGATAAAAGGGACGTCAGTACGACTGATGTACTGAGTATGTCAGACATAAATAACAGCATAACAGAAATATACCAATAACTGAAACATAAACGACTGACCCACAATAACTGCATCTTAGGGCCCTAATACACTTACCTACATGTTATGCACAATATAGTGTCCATATTCATTGGCCTCAGAGGGAAATTTCCTTACCATGACAGCCTTTGTGGGCATCCTACCATGTAATGGTTAACGAATATATGCATGATGGAAGTGCGGTATATATGTATATGTCAGTGTTGCGGATCGTGCAACTCGTCCCAATATATGTTAGTGTTGCGGATCATGTAACCCGTCCTAATATATGTTAGTGTTGCGGATCGTGCAACCCGTCCTAATATATGTTAGTGTTGCGGATCGTGCAACCTGTCCCAATAAGCCATACATGCATCACATCACATCATCACATCATCACATCATATTGGCCTCTTCGGGCTCTTTTGTAATAATCTGTACTAGCTGCAGGTGGTGTGCGTATATAACGCATTTCCCTCTTTCACCATATCTCCTACATATATAATATTTACCATAGTAGTATGCATAGCACCAGTGGGTCTAGGGTAATATATGAATGCAATGCAAATGAATATGCATGAATGACAATAAAATACCCCGAGTGACATAATATCCTTGCACATTTGGCTAACACTCTGAATATCAACACATTTCCCGTATGCCTTAATAAGGACTTAGAAATATATTTAGACATACTTTCAGCATAGGAATCAATAACATGAATATTCTTAACTGCTAGGAGTAGAATAAATTATGAAGCAATATCACGGTTATATTTTATTACATGGAATATGCCAAAAGAAAAAAATAATTTGCCTTAACATACCTTGTTAATAACGGAACCAGTCTTGCCTTTTATTTTTTCCAAGCAAGATTGTTGCTTTTCTATCCTAGTCCTACCACTACTTCATGCTCTCTTCCTTTTTTGTTTTTTTCAAACCAAACAAATTGCACGTATTACTTTTAGTTACAGAAGCAAACAAAGGAATTGGGAGGAGCTAAACACAATTTACTCCCCCATAATAACACTCCCCCCCTCCCCCCCCAATTGTTGGCATTTTCACGGGCTGCCACATATTAGAACTCTTAAGTTAGTCACTTATGTGATTACTTAAGAGTTACACATGCAATGCTCCACTTACACTTGTCCCCCTATTAATTTATTAACCCGACAATTAATTAATTACACATATAATTAATTTCGTGATCCCAATTCACTTAAATTTTAATAACTTATAGGATCTTCATATACTCAATGTTATAATTCCCTAATATGACACTAGCCCATGACCTCTTTATGCATGTACCAAATTTATTTTCGGCTTCTGTTGTCACACTTGTTACGTCCAAAATTATTTCGGGGTTTCATTTTGCCAAATACTAGTTTCTTATTAGCATATGTAAATATAACAAAATTTTCCCAACGCTCGGGTCTATTTACACATGCCTATCGATTTATACCGTAACTTGAAAGTACGGGATGTTACACGCAACCTCCTCTTCTTCATCTTGATCTCCAAATTCATCACCAAAAGCTTATGTTGGGTTGTAAAATACTCCCTCAGAATAACCTTTCAGTCTTTACAAAGAGCGTTGTCAACCTTCCTAAGGAACAAAAAGTATATTTGAGTCTTAGCCACTGAGCTACGGAAAGTCACCAAGTGCTCCTCCTTCTTTATAAACCTCGAATTGTCTATCACCATCCCAAAATCTTTAGCGAACTCCAAGAGTGAGACGTCTCCCCCATTACTGTCCCCGAGGCCAAAGCGTCCATGCAAATCGTCATAACCCCTCGAAAGTGACCCGATATGTCCATTGAAATCCCCTCCTACAAATAACTTCTCAGTGTGTGGTATACCTCCCACCACCTCATCCAAATTCTCCCAAAAACGCCTTTTCTCCTCCTCGTCCAAGCCTGCCTGCGACGCGTAAGCACTAATAATGTTTATAGTGGACCCTCCAACTACCAACTTAATCGACATCATCCTGTCATTAACCCTCCTAACCTCTATCACCTGATCTCTTAGCTCGCTGTCTACTAAAATGTCTACCTCATTCCTATACCTCGACCTACCCAAGAACCATAACTTATACTCGTTTACATCCTTAGCCTTAGGTCCTACCCATTTGGTCTCCTGTACACAGGCTATATTAATCTTCCTCTTCTTAAAAATATTAACTAACTCTATGGACTTCCCCGTTAAAGTACCAATATTCCAAGACCCTATTCTCAATCTAGCATCTCTCTTCTCCCACTTACCCCCCTAACCCTCGCCCCCGTCCCCGACCGAGAACATTACCCTAGTCTACTAACTTTTACCAACGCCACTAAAACAAATATAAACTAATTAAAAGTTCACACTAAAAGGAGCATGAATCAATAGTATAGCACAAGTCCGCAAGAATGTAGAAGCAAGTCTAACTACTACGGCAAGAATGATAGAACTATAGACTAGAATGTAAAATTCAAGATTTAGCTACAAAGATGAGGGATTAAGAATTAGTAAGGGCGACCGGAGGTACCAACTCCAGTTGGGTAGAGCATTGTTCACCGGCGGAGTTACTGTTCACCGGCGAAACTGTTGGAACGCTGATTACCTGTGCAGATCCCAAACGAGCATTACAATAGCAAAAATAAAACAGAGCAGCAAGCAGTGGTTGCCGAAGTCGAAGCTCGGAGCGACGTCAAAGTATATACCAATCACCAGAGAAGAGGGGAGAAACAGTGGGGTTAGGGGATCCGGGGTGAGCAGCGTTGTGATGGTTTGGAGTAGTGGAGAAACCAGATCTGACCCCTGAAAATTATATATATATATATATATATATATATATATATATATATATATATATATAAATACTTGCCTGCCGTTGAGAAGCTTCGAAAATTTGAGCAATGGCGAATGTTCTCAACAACAGATATGAGAATAAATGAAAAGCAAAAGATCTGGAAAGCAAAATTACTGGTGGGGCCTACAAATTCCACTTGTCTAATAATGGGTGAGCTTCGCACGCCTTTTGTTGATTGTGCCTCACCCATTGTAAAATTTTTCCCATGTTCATACAAGTTCTGGAGCAATTAAGGGTTTTTGAATGTTGTCAAATCTTTTAGTTGTTTCTCCTTATCCTTCTTCTTCATTCTTCTACTTCTTCATTTTCAAGTTTTTCTCTCGTGAAACGTTCTTCAGTTGACTTTTTTTTTTTGACTCTCTGGAGATGATTTGACATTTCTAATTGTTGATAACAATCCTCATTTTAGTAAGAACCATGATTAGCAATTAATTTTGATCAGAATCATGCAAAACAATTCTTTTTATTTTCAGCTTGTCTTTGCTAAATAACTTTTTTCAACTAAGTTGCGAAAAGTGAGATTATTTGATTGATCAAAGCTAATTATAGCGAAATACGTCAGATATAAGGTTTTATACTTTAGACATGCAAGTCTAAAGTTGAGAATTGACAAGCTTAACTTCTAACATAGTTTTTTTGAAATTAAACTTCAAACAAAATTGCACAAGCAATATGTAAACTTCAGAGATACATGTCCGATGTTCGACTTTGGCAAACTCACCTTCAGGACTATATGTTTGAAGTATTTAAAATATCATACCCGTGAGTTTAAAGTTAATTTTGAATTAGTTAAATTTACAAGAATCTATAAACTTTAGTTATCTATAAATAGGGACCCTTAAAGCGGCTATCAGTGCAATTCCCACTTCGAGGCACCAAAAGCTACTCGACCCAACCCAAAATCATTTGTAATTTGAGATTCACTTATATACAACTCTAAAGAGTTGTTGGCAACCATTTAGGCAACAAATTACGTTGGCACCTATTAACCCAGATATTTTGGCAATATGTAACCTTATAACTTTGCCTCTTCTCTCTCTTTCTCCACATTTTTCTCAACCCCACTCCAGATCTCTTCTCCAACAACCACTTAACAGCCCATAAGATTTTCAAGGTAGTACTTTGCAGTGGGAAAAATTGGCAGGTCATGAAAGAACTACATTTCGGCACATGTTCTGTCCAAGAGTGATTCTACTTCTCATCTAAAATATTTTTCTATGTTTTTTTAGTAGGCGTGATTTCAATTCATTGGAAACACCTAAACGAGACTATATATAAAATTTGAGGAAGATTGAAGGTGATTTGCGCAGGTTTTGAATCAAAATTATGACTAAAAATCGACTTGGAAGACGTCACTATGATAATGTATATCATGTGTATATATCATATATATAATGTATATTTCAAACAAATTTCCATGGATATAAACTGATATACATGATATACAAGTGAATAGTGATGCACGAAGTACCATGGAATACATATACCCATATACAATGAGATATACAAAGGCATACACCGTCTCAAAAACCAATTTTCACACATCCCCACCGCACCACCACCACCATAATCACTAGCTATTCCACATTCCAAAATGAAAACCACAAATAACGAAATTAAATTTGAACAGATCTGAATATTTTATTAAATGAATTCAGATGAGTTAATGGTGATAAGGTGGTGGAAAGTCGGATACAAGTACCGATCCTACTTATCAGCCCACCTTTGCCCTTTCCCCGCTGGCGATCTTTCGACGTTGCTCTCTCTCGGTAACATTATTACCTCCTTTGTTACTTCATTGGTGTTCTGCATTAATTCTCGAGAATGTCTTATTTTTACTGTGTGGACTATTTTGTGGTGATTATACGATTGGAAATTTACTAATGTGGAATTAAGTATATCCCATTATTTATGACTCAAACAATTGGGGTACCACGCGTCGAAAACGTCGTTTCCACACATGTGCACACGTAGTGCCAAGTATCGCAAATTTCATTAGTGAAAGAGATATTGATACGTATGTAATACGTTTGAGACATAGAATGATGGACGGTTATTGTCCAAATGACAAAGTATTCCACGTTGGTAAATGAAGGAAGAAGTGTAAGATGAAACGTGTCGGAAATCGCCGCGAAGGGCCGCGACGCAGCCCCGTCGGAGTGCCGCGGCCCCTACTAGGGAGCGTCGCAGCGCTAATTGGGTCTTCAATTACTGGAGCCATGGCGCTAATTCACAGAGTCGCGGTGCTTCGGAGCTAGAATGTTGCGACGGAAAGTTGGAAAGTTCTGACCTTTGGGCTGGTTTTGGAGCATTGATTCTCCATTACTTGGCACATGAATTCAGCCATTATTTTGCTGAATGTAACCCCTCAATTAAGTGTCATTACATGGCTATTGAAGGACATTAATTGGCTAGTTGAAGGGTCTTCTACTTACACTATAAATTGAGGCCTTTGGCTCAATTGAAGAACACTACATAACACTTAGAAAATACTCCAGAATTTTCTGAATTCATCTTCTTCCTCTCTAGCAAAGTTACTATACTCAAAGTTCTTCAAGAGTAACACTGGAGTTTCCTTTGCTCAATTGTTAAGTTGCTATTGTATCTTGGGAGACTATTGCCCGACAACGTAAAAGGAGATACACGGGGCAATCTTGTCTTAAAGACAGAGTGTCATCACTCGACTCAGCAAATCACACAAGCAGTTTGTTAAGTTCTTGATTTTCAGTTTATTGTAATATTTGGTTTATCCTTTCTTACCATTGTAATAGTTACTTACTTCCCGTCCCCTGCAATAATTGTATCCCAACAGTTTTAAGACAAGATTTCGTTATAAGTACCTAGAAAGATGACTGGAAAAGAACAAATTGCTTTTGATTCGGTTGCTGCTGCTACTCAAGGCAATCCCTCTGCCTTCCCCATTGCTCAAGGCACACCTAATGCCTTTCCGGTTGCTCAAGGCTCATCCAACGCCTTTACTGCCGCTCAAGGAAACATTGTCGTTCCTCCACCCGCTGGATTCCACCATAAACGCCCTGAAAAGTTCATGGGCTCCAACTTCAAGAGATGGCAACAGAAAATGCTATTCTATCAGACTGTTATGGGAATGACACGTTTCCTAACAAAAGATCCTCCACAAGCTGGAGATGAAATGGACCCTTCGCCGTCTGAAACAGCTAAAGGGGGCCTAGGATCCATGTCATTAATGGCATGAAGATGGTTCTTGATGTATGGAGTCATAGTGATTTCATGTGTAAGAACTATATATTGAACTGATTGTAAGACCCTCTCTACACGGTGTATTACACCGTAGGCACTACCAAAGAGTTGTGGGAGAAACTGCAGAAGAAGTACAACGCACAAGATGTAGGTACTAAGAAATTCATCGTTGGAAATTTTCTGAAATTTCAAATGGTGGATAGTAAAACAGTGATGTCCCAAGTCCAGGAATTCCAAATGATTCTACATCACTTGGATTTGGAAGGTATGAAACCAAATAAGCAGTTTTTGGTTGCATCACTGATTGAAAATTTACCTCCCTCGTCGAATGAGTTTATGAGTTACTTAAAACTCAAAACAAAGAAAATGACATTTGAAGAACTTATTATCAAACTCCAAATTCAGGAAGATAATAAGAAGGCATTGCGTATGGGTAAACAACCCGCTGAGGCAAAGGCAAATCTGGCTGAGGCCAAAGGGAACCCAAGCAAGAAGCGCAAGTTCCAGAAAGATGGCAAGACCCAAGCGGCGGAGAAGTTCAAAAGAAACTGTCACCACTGTGGGAAACCTGGTCACATGATCAAGGACTGCCGCAAGCTCAAGACTGAGCAATAAAAGAAGGCCAAGGCTAAGGGCAAGGCTCAGGTTAACGTTGTCAAGGACCAATTTCTGGACGACATGATTGAGGAGTTCTCAACGGTAGTGCTAGAAGCAAACCTAGTTGAGAATCCCATGCAATGGTGGATGGACACATGTGCTACAAGACACATCTGTTCCAATAGAGATGTCTTCTCCACTTATACACCAGTTACAAACAAGAAGTTTTTCATTGGCAACAACGTTTTCTCTGACGTGCTGGGGATAGGAAAGGTAGTCCTGAAGATGACTTCTGGAAATGATCTCACTCTGAAGGAGGTGATGCATGTTCCTGAGATTATGAGAAATTTAATTTCAGGTCATTTATTAGTTAATGCTGGTTTTAGGCTAGTGTTTGAGTCCAATAAATTTGTAATCACCAAGAATGGAACGTTTGTAGGGTGGGGCTTCGTCTGTGAAGGCCTCTTCAAAGTTAACGTCAAGTCTGTATTACGTACAAGCAATAATATTAAAGCTTCTTCTTACTTTCTTGAGTCCTCTAATTTATGGCATCATAGATTAGGACATGTCAACTACAAGTCCATCCAAAGGTTGGTAAAGTTGAAGTTGTTGCCGTCTATCAACGTAAACCCTCAACAGAAGTGTGAGGTGTGCGTAGAGGCAAAACTCACAAAGCTTTCTTTTCGATCCGTCGAAAGGAATACCGCTCCTCTAGAACTTATTCACACAGATATATGTGATTTGAAGTTTGCAAAAACTAGAGGGGGAACAAGTACTTTGTGACATTCATTGATGATAGCACAAGGTATTGTTACATTTACTTGTTGAAAAGTAAAGATGAAGCCTTTGAAGCGTTCCGACGTTACAAAGCAGAAGTTGAGAACCAACTAAGCATGCAGATTAAATACATTCATAGCGATATAGAGAGAGAATACGTAGCGCCATTTGAGGAATATTGTGCCCAATCAGGCATTGTTCATCAAACGATGACTCCATACTCACCTCAGTCGAACGGTGTGGCGGAATGTAAGAACCACACATTGAAGGAAATGATGAATATCTTACTCATCGATTCAGGTCTTCCACAAAACATGTAGAGAGAAGCTATCATTACCGCTAATATGATTCTTAACAGAGTCCCACATAAGGGTAAGGAAAAAACTCCATATGAATCATTGAAGGGAAATAAACCCACCTATAAATATTTAAAGGTGTGGGGTTGTTTGGCAAATGTCGAAGTACCCAAGCCAAAGTTGGTCAAGATTGGTCTTAAGACTGTAGATTGCATTTTCATCGGATATACAAATAATAGTAGTGCTTATCGCTTCTTAGTGCATAAGTCAGATATTCCAGATATCCACGGGAGTACAATCATGGAATCAAAGAATGCTCAATTCTTTGAAGATATCTTTCCTAGAAAGGAAAAAGACATAACCTCTCGCAAACGAAGTTATGAACAAAGCTCTCAAGAACCGGGAGTCGTTGATGGCCCAGATCTAGATTTTTCAGATCTAGTGGACCTCGAAGTAGCTGAATATCTGGAATCTAGTGTTCCAGATTCTCAAAACTTGGAGACTCCAGAGATGGAACTAAGGCGAAGTAAAAGGGCCAAGAAGGATAAATTCTTCGGTCTTGACTTTGTAGCTTATATGGTTAATGATGAACCAAGGATAATTGCTGAAGCATTGTCATCTCCAGAGGCACCGCTCTGGAAAGAAGCTATTGAGAGTGAAATAGGCTTTATTTTGCATAACCATACTTGGGAGTTGGTTGATCTTCCTCCGGGAAATAAACCGTTGGGTTGTAAATGGATACTCAAACGGAAGTATAAAGCAGATGGGTCTATAGATAAGTACAATGCCAGGTTGGTAGTCAAGGGCCATCGGCAGAAAGAAGGCCTTGACTATTTTGACACGTACTCCCCGGTGTCTCAGATGACGTCCATACGGGTATTCATTACGATCACAGCGTTGCGTGACCTTGAGATACATCAAATGGATGTCAAGACAATCTTCCTAAATTGTGATTTGGAAGAAGAAATCTATATGGAACAACCCGAGGGGTATGTGGTTCCAGGGCAAGAGAAGAAAGTCTATCGGCTTGTCAAATCTCTGTCCGGGCTGAAACAAGCTCTGAAGCAAGGGCACGGAAAATTTGATAGTACTCTACTATCGAAGGGTTTCGCCATTAATGAGTGTAACAAATGTGTCTACATGAAAGGTAACTCTGATTCGTTCGTCATGATATGCATGTATGTAGACGACATGTTGATCACATGGAGCAGTCCTAACATGATTCTAGAGACTAAGAACATGTTGAAACAATGCTTCGACATAAAGGATATGGGTATCACAGATCTCATCTTTGGGATAAAGATCTCTAAGACATTTGACGAACTGGTCTTATCTCAGTCTCACTACATCGATGATGTGTTGAAAAATTTGGGATGTTTGATAGTTCGCCTATAAAGGCACCACTGGATAGAAATCAAAAGCTTGATAAAAATCGTGGTGCCTCCGTATGCCAGGAGCAATATGCACAGGTGATTGAGAATTTGATGTACATAACAAACTGCACCCGACCTTATATTACTTATGCAGTCAACAAGTTGGCTAGGTTTTCCGAGTAATGATCATTGAAAGGTGTTGAATCGGGTACTACGATACCTGAAATACACGCTAACTTACGAGTTACATTATTCGAGATATCCAGTTGTTCTAGAGGGGTACAGTGATACAAACTGGATATCTGATATAGAGAATACCAAGTCCACCAGTGGGTATGTATTTACAATTGGTAGTGGGGCTGTGTCTTGGAAATACTCTAAGCAAACTTGCATCGCCCGATCCACGATGGAATCGGAGTTTATCGCTTTAGACAAAGCAGGAGAAGAAGCTGAGTGGCTTCACGACTTCTTAGAGGATGTTCCTTGTTGGGACAAACTCGTACCTTCTGTAATGATCCACTACGACAGTCAGTCGGCTCTATGTATAATGGCAAGTCTCGTCATATTCGACGGAGACATAAGACCGTTAGGCAGCTGATCACCACGGAAATAATATCCATTGATTACATAAAGTCAAAGGATAACATAGCGGACCCGCTAACAAAGGGCTTACCCAAAGATCAGATGTTCTACCTGTCTAGGGGAATGGGCTTAAAACCCAAGGTATAAGGACCAATACGGTGGTAACCCAACCTTACTGACTGGAGATCCCAAGAATTAACTTCAATGGGAAAACTAAGTTGTAAATGTTTAGTTGATCGCTTCGATGGAAGTATGAGCACTTAGGATAGTGATTTCTGTAAAGAAACATCAAATCTAAAGTCGTTCCCGCGATAGACTATAAGTGCTATCTGCAGTGTGGGTGAAGGTTAAGTTTCCAAAACCTTTAATGGTCCTCATCGATTGAGGTTAGGTTTGGGGAAACTTTTAATGGTTCCTAACACTTGTAAAGTGGAGTATAACATGATACCTTATAGGAGGCCACCTATTTAAGTGCGAGGATAGGCCGCCTCAAATGAACGCACTTAAGAATCCAAGAAGTGTCCACGGCCACAACGGACAAAACATTACGAAGAACAGAGTAAGGAAAGTTGTTGTGTTGGTACCGTTGACTTGGCTTACACTAAAGACTGACAGTTCAAGACATCACGTTCACCGCGCAGTAAGTAAGTCTGACGGTATTCAACTACGGAAGGTTCAAAGCGAAAGCTACCTATCCAGATGCAACATCGGTCCGCTGAAAGATTGCTGGAAATGCACCATGTGAGTGCGCCAAAATCTCTTTCAAGAGGGGATTGTTGAAAATTTACTAATGTGGAATTAAGTATATCTCATTATTTATGACTCAAATAATTGGGGGCCCGCGCGATGGAAACGTCGTTTCCACACACGTGCACACGTAGTGTCAAGTATCGCAAATTTCATTAGTGAAAGAGATATTGGTACATATGTAATACGTTTGAGACATAGAATGATGGACGGTTATTGGCCAAATGACAGAGTATTCCACATTGGTAAACGAAGGAAGAAGTGTACGAAGTGTAAGATGAAACGTGTCGGAAATCATTGCGGGAACTTGGAAAGTTCTGACCTTTGGGTTTGTTTTGGAGCATTGATTCTCCATTACTTAGCACATGAATTTAGCCATTATTTGGCTGAATGTAACCCCTAAATTAAGTGTCATTACATGGTTATTGAAGACCATTAGTTGGTTAGTTGAGGGGTCTTCTACTTACACTATAAATTGAGGCCTTTGGCTCAATTGAATAACACTACACAACACTTAGAAAATACTCCAGAATTTTCTGAATTCATCTTTTTCCTCTCTAGCAAAGTTACTATACTCAAAGTTCTTCAAGAGTAACACTTGAGTTTCCTTTGCTCAATTGTTAAGTTGCTATTGTATCTTGGGAGACTATTGCCCGACAACGTAAAAGGAGATATACGGGGCAATCTTGTCTTAAAGACAGAGTGTCATCACTCGACTCAACAAATCGCACAATCAGTTTGTTAAGTTCTTGATTTCCAGTTTATTGTAATATTTAGTTTATCCTTTCTTACCATTGTAATAGTTACTTACTTTCCATTCCCTGCAACAATTATATCCCAACATATACTATATTACACTGATATCTTACTGTAATGGTGAATGATGAAAAAGAGTGTAGATAGAAAAAAATGGTGAAGCAACTAGAGAATGCACAGAGTGAATTTGTGCACTTTGCTATTGTTTGCAAATTTTTATATTAAACTTGTCAAATCGGGCTAACAAAAGGAGGTTAGGTTATTTTCTGCCTAGTGTGTTCTCAAGTACTTCTATGCCAATGCCTAAAACCCTCTCTTCACCTCTTTCCACCTCCATTGTATAAATCTCCCTTATGTAAAATAGCTATCCTTGTTTTAATTTTCGAGTGCAGTTAAGTTTTCCGGTGCTCCCGAAAGGGAAACCTCCCTGTTTTTGAATTATGTAAGTCTTTTAATTCAGTAGTTATCTCCACCCATGTATATTATGTTTGTATTTTTATGAAGCTTGCAGAAATGCAAGAATTATGTTTGTTAATATGAAGTTTTTATTTTCATCATGAATCTTTCGTTTACTGTTATAATCATGCCATGAATCTCTAATTACTGTTATAATCTTAAATTCATTATGCTTAAACTTGACTATTTCTGAGCTTAGTATATGGTTATCTTTCATTCTCTATAATGACCTCAATGGATTAGCCTGTAAATTCCTATGTCAACGGTGGTTGATAATATGGCTTTGATGTCCGCTGAAGGACTATGTCGGCCGAATTTGGGTGTGGCTAAAGACGACTGTCATTGATAGGGTAAAGTTTGAAGGAAGAAATGAACAGTTCAGAAAGAGAAGTGAATAAGTATAGTGTGTTCAAGAGAAAAATAGTAACCAAAGACTAATGACAGAGATGATGAACAATAGCTAAAGACTAGTGACTGGACAGAGTCCAGATTAAAAAAACAAAAAAAAAAATTATTATTTACTTTGGAGATAGCTTATTGGATATTCAGACTAACACAAGGAGAAATATAACAGGAAGGGAGTACCGAGTAGGATTACACACCTTTACTCACCCCCTCTATTGAAAAATTTATTGAAAAAACACCCCCCTCCATTTGTTTTGCGTGATTTCTTTTTTCATTTACCCATATAACCCACCCTCACCCTCGGCCACCCACCCTAACCGCCACCACTACCCCCCCACCACCCACCCCCACCTCACAACCACCTTCCCCTCCACCACTTCACCACCACCTACGTATTTTTTTAAAGTTTTTATTTAATCGTTTACATTAATTAATTTTATATATATATAGCGGCAATAACCTACTGTTATGCTTAGGATTTCTAGGAAAAATGACAAATAATAGCAATACAAAATTTAAGATAAAAATAAATGATGTAGTAGAACTAATGAGTAACAAAGGAATATAATATATATATATATATATATATATACCTATTTTACACATATTTAGTGTACTCCCTTCGTCCTAATTTATGAAGCACCTTTCGAATTTCGAGATTCAAGCAAGTCTTTTTTTATCATAATTTTTTTATATATCATTTAAATATTTTAAATTATCAATTATTATGACATATAATACTTTTTACATGGTTTTCAAATATGTAAATTTTCTTTCAAAAAATTTGAAGATTTTATGCTCGAAATTAAATTATTTGACTCTTGAAATTTGAATTGTGTCATATAAATTGAGATTGGGGGACAAAGGGGAGTATTGTTTTTTCATATTTGTGTTAAAAGTCCTTAAATGATAGTAGTGTTATATGACCATTGTTATAAAATCCAAGCCCAAGGTTTAGTAAACCCAAGGCCCAAAAGCCCTTAACAAGTAGGGTCTCATTTTCTGTCCCATATATAAAGTAAACTCACAAAAAACCATCTAGGGTTTCATCCTTCATCAATCGTCACACAGCTCTACCAAAAAAATGGTGAAATTCCTTAAGCCAAACAAAGCGGTAGTGCTTCTCCAAGGCCGCTACGCCGGTCGTAAAGCAGTAATTGTCCGGGCCTTCGATGAAGGGACACGTGAAAGACCATATGGACATTGTTTGGTCGCAGGGGTAGCAAAATACCCAAAGAAAGTGATCCGTAAAGACTCAGCGAAAAAGCAAGCAAAGAAATCACGTGTTAAGACATTCATTAGAGTTGTTAATTACAATCACATAATGCCTACGCGTTACACGTTGGATGTTGATTTGAAAGAATCTGTTAGTGTTGATTGTCTTCAGTCAAGGGATAAGAAGGTTACTGCTGCTAAGGAAGTCAAGGCTAAGTTTGAAGACAGGTTTAAGACTGGCAAAAATCGTTGGTTCTTTACTAAGCTTAGGTTTTGAAGTGTGTTGTTGCTGGTTATTTAGGTAATTTTACTGTTCTGAGTATTAAGGATTTTTGTTTTTGTTTTATTTTTGTTGAAACGACGTTGGATTTGATATGATAGATCTGGTTATCCATAGTGTATGTCACTGTGTATCTGTGTAGTTTAACAAATTAAGGTTATTATAGACATATCCCCCAATTGTTAGTATAATATTTGATAATCAGGACTAGTTTATTTACCAGGATATCACTGTATGGTAACAAATTAAGATTATTATAGACAGTTAGTTACATGTTATAGGAATGAGGGTTAATATTGCAATTGTTATTATCTGGGAGTGGTGGGTATATATCTGTGTATTAAGATTATATTATAGTAGATAAATACCAAATTATTAGTATAATCTTTGATAACCCACTAGTTATTTTTACCAGTGCATGAGTGAAAGATAACAAATTAAGATTATTATGTTGACATGTTGTAGTCCATTTTAATCTAATAGTGAAAAACTGTCATTGTATAGAAGTTAAACTCAGTGTCAACTTTCAATTGCTTTCTGAGACGTTGCGTGCATTGGTGTATTAATATTCAATGGATGTGTCGAGGGAAGCATGGGTTAATGTCAATCCCAACTTTTTTTCACTTTTCAGTGATCTGATTTCTTATCTAGTTCGCTTGATAGTTGGATTGCGACATGTAATTATCAGACCTCTTTCATCTGGGGCTTATAGAAATCAATCATGAACTTCCTGAGAAGTGACCTCAGTTTTTTTGTTCTTAATGTTTATGTTTATGCTTATGTATGTGGTTGCTTCATATGGTGAACTCTCTCTTAAATTGGAGTGACGGATGCTCAAGTTTCCGAAGCATAAATGAATTGACAGTATGGTGTATTTCTATTGCATCTTGCTGCCTGTCACCTGCTACATTATATAATTTGTCCATTTCAAGTTCTAGGATACTCTACAGTAGATCTATAATAGTTTAGGTCCTTTCTTCATTCCTAATATGAATGAACGCAATTGAGTTGTTTCCATATTAACTTTTAAATTTAAGTGCAGTTTACGCTTGATAGTTATGAAGTGGGGATAGGTAGAGGGGCAGGGCTCAATTGTTTGGCCCTTGGGATTTCTTGGTCACAAGAAAAGTATAGGAGTAGTTATTATCTCTACATAGTAAAAGTTGATAGGAGTATCGGTATTTCTTGTTGTGTGTCCTACTTGAGACTAAAGCATGAAGGGTGGCTACCTCTTCTTGAGATAAGATATAGGCAATAAGACTTTGAGCTGCACTTGAGCGTCTTTGTCCATAGAGAATGCTGGGGACGAAATTTCTAGATGTATTTTACTATTAAAGGATTTCTAGATGTGTTTTACCTACTTATTAAAGGATCTAAGATGTGTAGATTTGTTTTTAGTATTTATAGAAGCACACTAACAGGTAACCTGCCTTAATCTGCAGGTTATTGATTTCACTTTTTTTGGAATTACGTATAGCTTATCTTTTAGATGATTGAATAATGTATAAGTTCTTTTACACTGTCTGTAAAAACTTCTCTTTGTAAAATAGTAACGAAAGTAAGCTAGTAAACTCTTCCTGCAAATCCGTCCAATTCCTATAACATGATGAATCAAACTCAGTATATTTGCACGGTATAGAGTTTTATTGTTTTATTTTATCTTATTTGATGTATCAGCATCCTCTGGTGCTTGTTGGTGAAACGCTTTCGTAGTCAAATTTTTTTATCGTACTCTAGGTATTCAGTACATTATATCAAAATCATCGTGGTTGCTACCTTTTGTTTACTAGCCAAGTATTTGCAATGAAACTTGTTCTTATTTCAATTTTCTTAGAAGGTATTTAATCAAGTAGATTACTCCTTTGGGTTAACAATGCTGGATGTCATACATTTTGTTATGGCCAAAGACATGTCCAGCCCCTTAAACTTGTGCCACTTTCCCATTTGAACATCTCAACTTAAACTAGTATCTGTTGAACACTTAAATTCCTCCAAAAGTGTACCTATTAGACACATTTTACTGACATGATGAAGTGAAACGTTCACTCTCTTTGAACGCTTCCAGCGTCTCGAAATTAGGTTATCCATTTCTCTTTTTTCTCCTCTTTCTCTGTTTTCATTCATTTCTTTTACGCTGATTTTACTTTGAAGCCGTCAACCTGCTTGCCGAAAACTTCATTATCGGCGGCAAGTTTTATTGCGTCTGTGGAGTTCCTTTCCTAAAATATCCATAAATCCAATTATGTAGCAATTAAATCAGAGATCTCCTCAATTCTTCCCAGGCCCCGGCTTGCAATAAGCACTTATTAATGCTTTTTGAATTCACAACATTCCCAAGGAACGACAAACTGCCTTTTTGTACACTCGGAATCCAAAAATCACACAATTGCACATAAAATTATCAAATGGGTATTTAATTTTCCCATCAGTTATCTTGGTGAGTTGCTTCATGCTTAATTACTAGGGATGGCAATTGGGCGGCACGGGTGCGGGGTACCCGCACCCGTACCCGACAGAAAATTTTATATCCGACACCTATCCGCCACCCGTGGCGGATACAATTTTCAACATTCATACCCGCCTAGGCGGGTATATTCCTAAATCCACACCTGCTCTACCACCCAAGTGGATATTTCAAACCCACCAATACCCGCCTGTCATATTTTGTAATCAATTCATTTGTGATATCATCATGATCCCAAAAATTCAAATTTCAAAAAATATTCCAAAAATTTGAGTCAAGAATCAATACTGTTATAGTCTCATTTTCTTTGGGAGTAAGGAGGAGAATTCGAATTTTTTCACCATCAGAATTTTCCATTTTTTTCACCTCTTCCCCCTTGCACAACAAAGAATCAAGAAAATAAAATTTCCAAAAAAATTCAAAAATTATCCACCCAAATAGCTATATATTATAAATGTAGACAAAATTCAGATAAAGTTTTTCAACTTTTTCAATTGAACTTCACAAACCCAATAAGTAAAATTTAACAAATGCACAAAAATTGACCTCACAAAGACAACCCCAAAACACAAAGCAAAGACATTAATATTTTTCAATATTTCTCGATCAACATCTCCTTTAAAGAAAAAGGCAGAGACGTCGAGAATGAGAGAGGGAGGAGAGACGGCGTGAAGGGGAACGAGAGAGAGGGAGGTGTGAAGGCGTGAAGGACTGAAGAGGCGTAGGGTTTTGAGTTTTGTTGGAGAATGAGAGACTTGTCGTGACTTATGGGCTGAAGGCACGACTTATGGGCTGCTAATATTTTGGGCGGGTATGCGGGTATGCGGGTATGACAGCAAATCCACCACCTACCCGTCTATCCGTAACGGGTACATTTTCAATACCCATACCCGCCTACTACCCGCCAAAGTTATACTGATACCCGCCCCAACTGAGGCGGATGCGGTGTGGAATCCGTAAAATTATACCCACCTGCCATCCCTATTAATTGTCATCCCTATTAATTACCATGCCTAACTCAGAAATCTTCAAGTATGAACCGATTATTCATGTTTATCCGCTTTGACGATGGCTTGAATTGGTTTGATTTCATAAGTATATGATAATATTAAATATTTCGGATAGAGAAAAAGAGAGATACAGCAAAGTAGGGGGAGGGCGCGCCATAGCAGCTGGGTCTAGTAGCTTTTGAGGAACATATTTCTTTCTAAAAAGTTTTTCCCCCTTATTATCGGGAATTTAAAAAGCCACCTGTCACTGTCTCATTGGACTTTGTTACCACGTCAGGTGCTTGTGAAATGCACGCGTTTTATTTTTTTCACTTCGACTATCAAATTGTTCACTGTTGCAATAAGATTTTTTCAATTGGAATTTGGTTTAAGGTTTTGCGATAATAATGAGAGCTAAATGCTAAAGATTCAAACCCTATTGTGGAGTTTGGTCGTCCATTATACTCATATTGAATTGTCGTTCCTTGAGTCAACATGAGAAGTCAGAGACGGACGTTATGCATTATGTTGTGTAAAGGTCCTGGCTGTATGGCATGTGTCTATTGGCACTGGCACGTGCTATTTTTCTGTTAAAATTAGTCAAGGCCAATCATATTTGCCCTTGGGAAGAAAATGCCGCAATATAACGAGGGTGCCTTGATTTGAAATTTCTCATGCCACATGCGTATCACTAAATGGATATCGTGTGACAAGCGATTTCTGGATACCTGGATTCACTATGACTCTGATTTACTCGTACTTCTCCAAATTGATTAGGATTTTGACTATGTTAGAAATGTAAGATAAGATGGCGTACAATAAACTCTTGTGATCCGAACCCTTCCTCGCATCCCGTGCATAGCTATAGCTTAGGACACCGGGCTTCCCTTTTTATATGATCAACTTCAAATCCCTCAATTGACGATTTCAGATATTCCATCCTCTATCCTTTAAGTTTTCATTGCAATTCCTACTGACAAACCATAACTTCTTCTCAAGTGAGCAACTCTGAAAAGCGAAATTCAAGAGATGTGACTGAAGTCCTGACTTTGGGAAGAAGTACAACAAAACAAAGGCAACCACTGTATCTTGTAAGTACAGGCAGAGGAAACAGGTTAACAACAAGTTCTTCCTATTGTGAAGAAATACTGTGATAGTGTGATTGGGGTGAGAAGCTTGAGGTTAGAATTTTCACCTGTCTGTTTACCTTGGATCTTTGCTTCCGGCTAATTCTCTCAATGTCAAGTTTTGCACTCGTTATAAGGTAGTTAACGTGGTATATGATCGAGCCACATCAAGCTCGTCGTGTTAAATTGAAATGTGTTGGAAATTTGCCTTTGGTGGGAGTTGCGTCCAACCAACTTTAATGGCTTAAACACTAGTGTTCCGCATGTTGGAGAATCCGGTTCTTCACATGTGCATAATCTACTAAGTAAGTAGATGACCGTAGGGCCAAGGATCGTCAAATTTCGTTGAGAAATGAAAGAGATATTGGTCCACGAAGTGAGGTGTTTGAAGCGTGGAAAAGTGTGGTATTTAGACCAATTCTCCCTCATCGGTGGGGGAAGAAAGATTTGTTTAGTTTATAAGTCTCAAAGTTGGCTTGGGGTTTGGAACCCCAAAGGGGTATCCATGTTTTAAAGGAGGGAGGACCTAGATGTGCTTCGGTTAGAGGATAAGCTCACACGCGCGCCGCCGCCCGCCCGTCCGGTCACGGGTCGTGGGCTATGCTTCTTCTGATATTATCTTTTTGGAACGTCAACCAGCCTTAGTTTGCACTCAATTCAGTCATTTATTTTGGCTGAATTACTCTCACTAAATGTCAATCCGTTGCACATCAATTCACCATTTATTTTGGTGAATTACTGCCTCCATAATTGTCATTACTTAGCTAGTAACAACAATTATGTGGGCAGTTGGTAAGTCATCTCCTTGCACTATATAAAGGAGCATTTGCACAATTGTTGAGACACATAGAAACATACAAACGAAATCAGTCTTCCTACTACCTCCAGCATCATTTCATTACTCAAAATTCTTCAAGGTAACACTTGAGTTTTCTTCGCTCATTTGTTCATTTGTTGTTTTATCTTGGAAGACAATTGTCCAGGACGTAGAAAGGATACATACGGGACAATCTTGTCTTAAAGACAGAGTGTCATCACTCGACTCAGCATACCAAAAACTATTCCAGTTTCTTGTTCAAGTTTATTGTAATACTTAGCAGTTACTTATTTCCGTTTCCTGCATCATTGTAACCAACAAAATGTACTATTATCTAGACAATATTTTAAATTTAGTGATGTTCACTAAATTTAAAACCAATCCAAACCGCAAACCGAACCAAACCGATCAAATAAACCGATAGTTGTTTGGATTTGGTTTGATTTGATTTTTGTTTTATTAAAAACAAACGGAAGAAAAAACCAAATCGAACCGACAAATCATATACATAATTTCTATAATTATATATCTAAGATATATTAATTTTTATAAGTATTTTTAAATATTTTATTTACTCTTTTATCAAATTTTCTTTACCTCTAATAGGCTAATGAACTTTACACCTTAAGCTCATTTCTAAGTAAAAGAGATCCATGAAATCCAATCTCATTAATTCAAAGAAACATTTATGAGATTTATAGTGATTTCATATATTCACAAGATATTTTATAATTAATATAAAATAGAAATCATAATTTCATTAGGACTACAACTGTAAACTCTATATATATTGCATTAATAAGAGAACTCCAATCAAGAAGATTTACATTATTCTACATGATATTAAGAGACAAAAATCCCTCCTTACCCTAAACCCTAGTGTTGGCCGCCATACCACTCTTTTCTGCCTCCCTCTTCAGGTGAAATATTAGCGTATACTCACCGTATAACACTGCTCCTCCGTGATATACAACTTCTCTTCTTCCTTTATAAACAAGCATGTATACCCCAGATATACCGAGATATACATCCCCCATCTCTCATCTACTTCTAAAATAACCCTGTATACCACGGATAGACTGAGAATACAGCCCACCCAGCCCTCATATTCCCCTTTCTCACCAGTATACATCTGATATACAAGAGATATATAGCCAACCCGAGCCACACATCGCCCAACCAGACCTGTATACCATTGTTATACAACTGATATACGGCAACACCAAACCCAATATTCTTCCACCATTTTTCGGCTACCCTAATGGCTTCACCCCGCGGCCCACATAGCTTCTTCCTCTTCCTCAACACCCGACGTAAAAAATAATTCGACCATAGGCCTAGTACCCGACACAATGGGCCAACCCACGTCTTTAGCCAGTGTTCAGGTACTGGGCCTCGTCAACCAACCCTTTCCAGGCCAGGCCCGGCAGCAACAGTGGGCACCGCCGAGGCCACTACACAGCGGCCCAGCACCAACGGGCCCCTTTCCAGCCACCAGGCCCACTACACCGCCGCCCAACAACAGTGTGCACCGTCGACCGCCCCTTTCCAGGCCACGGCCCAACAACAACAATGGGCACTGCCGAGCCCCACCACACAGCGGCCCAACAGCAGCCGCCCAGTTTCAATCCAACGAATTTGGGCCATGCTTTCGGTTTTTTAAAATTTCAGCAGCCCGATGATGCGTGGTATATGGATACGGGTGTCACGTCTCACCTCACCAACAATTCAGGTAATCTTTCTCAACAACGTGATTTAAATACTCCTCAATCCATTATGGTCAGAAATAATCATCACGTTATAATTCAAGGATTTGTCCACACACTAACTCCACCACCGCAACCCCACTTCTCCCTTAAAATATCATATATGCCCCTAACATTATCAAGAACCTAATCTCTATTAGAAAATTTGCCACCGATAATTCTGTATCCATTGATTTGAGTTGTTTGGTTTTTCTGTAAAGGACCTACGTACGAGGAGACATCTTACGAGATGCAATAGTGTGGGGGGCCTCTCTATCCTATCCTATCCACGTCCGCTACCAGTGTCAATCCTCCCACATCTCTAGCAGTCATCTCCTCCTCAACGTGGCATAGTAGACTTGGACATCCCGAAGCTCAAATTTTTGATTTCTTATAAACCACAATTTAATTAAATGTAATAAAGTGAACCTTGCCCAAAATTGCTATTCTTGTCATCTAGGAAAGCATGTTAGACTTCTATTTACGTCATCTTTGAGCATTACTTTTTCTCCCTTTGATATTATTCATGCTAATTATTGGACCTTTCCTATTACTAGCAAATTGGGTCATAAGTACTATTTAATATTCTTGGATGATTTTTCTCACTTCATATGGGTCTATCCGCTCCACTTTAAATCTCATGTCTACTCCAAGTTTCTTGCATTTCGTACGTATGTTAAAACGCAATTTGAAAAAGAAATAAAAAATATTTCAATGTGACAATGGTCGTGAATTTAACAATTCTCTCTTTCATAAATTTTGTATGGCTAATGGCGATATTTCGTTTCTCTACCTCCATGCTTCCCCTCAAAATGGTAAAGCCAAACAAATTTTACGCACCATTAACAATATGATTCGTACGTTACTTCTTCATGCATCTCTTTCCCCCAACTTTTGGGTATATGCATTAAAAATGGCAGAATTCCTTCTTAATATACTACCTACCCGTACGCTAAAAAATAGGACCCTTATCGAGTTCCTATTTCATCGGATCCCTACCTATGATCATCTTCGGATTTTCGATTGTCTTTGCTACCCGAATCTGGTATCCACCGTCCCTCACAAATTAGCACCCCGTTCCACTCGGTGTCTTCTTAGGGTTTCCGTCAAACCATAGGGGGTACTTATGATATAACGTGTCCACATGCAAAATCATAGTCTCACGTCATGTCACGTTTGGGGAGAACGTCTTCCCTTTTGCCAACATCCACCAATTCTGCCCCACTGATTATGAATTCCTTGATGACTCGGACACCTCACCTCTAGTCTAATACATTACAAATTCCTCACCCGCAGGCCGTCCCGCCACTCGTCCCGTCGACCCCACCCCACTGCCCAGTCCCTGCCGCCACTGCTCGATGATACACCCACCACATTGTCCCACCTCATTGCCCAATCCCTTCCCGCCACACTGCCCCACCCCGCTGCCCAAACCCCTTTCTGTCACACTGCCCAATCCTTGCCCGTCCCACTGCCCACCCCCACTGTCTGTCACCACTGTTCTGACCCCACTGCCCAATCCAGTCCGTCACCTCCCAGCCCCCCTGCCCCACCCATGACCATCCCCACACATCGCATGGAAACTTGTGCACAACATGAGATTTTTAACGAAAAGTTCACTTTAACCTATCTACTCAAACTATCTCATCCATTCCTAAAAATCCAAAATTAGCCAAACTTGACACAAATTGGAATACGGCCATGCGTGAGGAGTTTAATGCGTTAACCAATCAACACACTTGGGATATTATTTTGAAATCAGAAGGGGTGAATGTGATTCGTTGTATGTGGCTCTATCGTCACAAATTCCGAGCTAGTGGAGAGCTTGAACATCATAAGGCAAGACTTGTGGATAATGGCACTAGTCAGCAGGAGGGAGTTGATTATGGTGAGACGTTTAGTCCAGTAGCCAAACCAGCCATCATTCGCATAGTGTTGAGCATAGCTATGGGGAAAATTGGCCTATTCACCAGCTTGATGTAAAAAATGATTTCTTACATGTGGATTTGAAAGAAATCGTTTATATGCATCAACCGCCTTTCTTTGTGCATCCGAAGGTTCCTCATTATGTTTGCCATCTTCGTAACTCAATATATGGTTTGAAACAAGCCCTTAGGGCTTGATATGAGAGGTTTGCTACATATATCATACAGATAGGGTTCATGTGCAGCAAGAGTGATCCTTCCATGTTTATTTTTCATCGAGGTACTTACACGACTTATCTTCTTTTATATGTGGATGATATTATTCTGACAGCTTCTTCTGATACACTAAAACACGAGATTATTGCTCTACTCAAGTTTGAATTTTCTATGACAGAGTTGGATAAGTTGAGTTATTTTTTGGGGATATCGGTGACCAGATCCGCACATGTCATGTTCTTGTGTCAACGTAAGTATGCAGAGGAGATTGTCTACATGGCTAAAATGGTAAACTTCAAGATCATGCTCACTCCTGATGACTCAAAGTCCAAACTCAGTGCGGATGACGGGGATCCGATCAGCGATCCCTCTTTTTATAAGAGTCTCGCAGGTGCTCTTCAGTATCTCACATTCGCTCGACCAGATATTGCATATGTTGTTCAGCAGGTGTGCTTGTTCATGCACGCTCCTAGAGGGAGCCTCACTTTACAACTCTTAAGCGTATCATTCGGTACATTAAGGGCACTATTGACTACATTTATATCCATCCGCACCGACAGGGTTGCTCTCTTACACAGACGCAAATTGGGCAGGCTGTCCGGACACTCGTCATTCTACATCCGGCTATTGCATATTTTTAGGAGATAACATTATATCGTGGTCTGCCAAGCGGCAAGCCACACTTTTTCGTTCGAGTGCAGAAGCAGAATATCGAGGTGTTGCGAACGTTGTTGTCGAGCTATGTTGGATCCGAAATCTCCTTCTTGAGCTTCATTATCCCTTACGTAAGGCATCTTTGATTCCTGTGATAACATATCTATTGTCTACCTGTCTCATAACCCGGTTCAGCATCATCGAACCAATCATATTGAAATGGATATTCACTTTGTTCGTGAGAAGGTTGCAATGGGTCACGTTAGGGTGTTGCATGTTCCTTCTTCATATCAATACACATATATATTCACAAAGGGGCTTCCTCGGCAACTATTCCTTGACTTCAGATTCAGTCTCAGCGTCCGGCCTCCTCCCGCTCCGACTGAGGGGTGTGATAGTGAATATATTCTATATATTCACAAGATATTCTGTAATTAATGTAAAATAAAGATCTACACTCTATGTATATTGCATTAATAAGAGAACTCCAATCAAGGAGATTTACAATATTCTACAATTTACTTAAAAAGATTGTGTTTCTTATGTTATTTATTCATTTGATTAAAACTTATAGATCTTAAGATATTTTATAAATAATCCAAGAAAATTATAGCTCTCACAATAAAAAAGTAATAGTAACAAATTATAAGTTGGAAAAGAATGAAAAAGTCTTTATTAATCATAGGGGGGAAAATGAAAGAAAGAAATATCCATTAAGTTTTTTAAAAACCGATCCAAAACGACAACCACCAAACCGATGGATATGTTTATATTTGATTTGGTTTGGTTTTAATAATTAAAAAACTGACTACATTTATTTGATTTTGATTTTAACAAAAAATCGACCCAAACCCACCCATGAACCCCCCTAATTTTATTTTTTGTGACACTGATAACGCAAAACTTTGTTAAGGTGTAAGATTAAAATGTGCTAGATCAATAAATAACTCGTCTGTAATAAATTTATTTTGATGATCTAGAGATTAAGTAAACGAGCTGCTGTGATAAGTAAAAATACATTAATAGCATAAAAATTCTTTACACTACCATAATATGAATTCATTTGGAACACCTGGATATGAGCTAGTGATTCTGGTGATTTGCTACGAAATTTAAGGGGTGAGGTCATGTATGCATCATTACTCTTTGTTTGAGTGTAGTATAATAATGCAAGAGCATTAATTACTTCATGGAGTACGTATACTATGGACTATGGTGTGAAGATATATAAAACTAATTATTTTTTTTGGTTATAATAGGAACAAGGGAAGGGAAATGGAGAAGGGGTTATTTTTTTTTTTGGTTATAATAGGAACAAGGGAAGCACCTAAATGGAAATGGAGAAGGGGTTATGTGATTATTATGGGCGACGGGCCTAAAATTAGATAAACTAGCGATGAATTTCTAGTTTTAGACTACCCTAATAATTATATCTATCTACCTATTCTAAATATTTCAATAATTTCAGAGTACAATACTATTACAATACAGAATGAAATAAAGCTGAATTAAAGAAAGTAAAAACAACAACAAAATAAATACTCTCCGGGGTATTTGCCTTCTTTGACTTTAACCCTTGCACGCTGTCAAGAACAAAAGATTAGAAACAATTGAATATAAATGAACTTCGGATCCGTATCAATGTTTTGATTACGGAGGGCTCAGACTTAAATTTTGAAAAGATCATTCCAGTCACGTCGTGGCTGCGAACATATGACTCGTTGGTCATTTTAGTTGCCTTGCCTACCGAACGAGTTGGTCTCTCGGGTGAAAAAGATTTAAGTTTCATCCTTGCCCAGAAGCTTTATTTTCCGTCTTTACAACTGTGGAGGCCTCAAAAATAGACGGATATTTTTTCATCGGCCAATGCAGTATAATATTCAAAGCAGTAAAATGGTGTCGAAAACAGTAAAAGAAAAACAGAAATTGAGAAATGATATCCGAAGGGACGCGGCCTCAAATTCAATTTCATTGGCCTAAATGCAGTATTTATATAAATCAGTAAATCAGTAAGACAATCCGTGCACGGATGTTTAAATGTCAAAACAGTAGACTGAAACAGAAACGAGAAAAAAAGTGCGGCCTCGAATTTAATTTCATCGGCCTAAATGCAGTATTTAATTCAAAAACAGTAACCTAAACCAAAACAGTAAAACTGAAATCGAGAAGCAATTCCCGAAAAGACACGATATTTTAGTTTAAAACAGTAAGACAGTAAAACAGTAAATATCCGTTGCACGGATGTTTAAAACAGAAAACAGAGAAGCGAAAAAAAAGCACGGCCTCGAATTTAATTTCATTGGCCAATGCAGTATTTAATTCAAAACTGTAAAACAGTACAACAGCAAAAAAAAAGCGCAGCCTCGAATTCAATTTCATCGGCCTAAATGCAGTATTTATATAAATCAGTAAAAAACAGTAAAACAATAAAACGGAAAAAAGGCGCGGCCTCGAATTTAATTCCATCGGCCTAAATGCAGTACTTAATTCAAAAACAGTAAACAGTAAAAATAGTACATATCCGTGGCACGGATGTTTAAAACAGTAAATTAAAGAAACAGAGAAACGAAAGAAGAAAAGAGCGGCCTCGAATTCAATTTCATTGGCCTGAGTATAGTATTTGTTCAAATCAGTAAAAATAACAAATAGCCGCGTAACGGATATTCAAATACCAAAATAAATTAACAGTCCACGATTAAACATCCGACCTAAATTCTGAATGTTTGAACCGAAACAGAAATCCGATTCAGATTTTTCTAGGATTTTTATTTTCAGATAACCAACAACAAGATAAAAACACAAAATCTGGAAATTTAACCAAAATCGGGTCGACCCGACCCGGATCAGTGACCCGACACGAAACAGTGCTGACCCGGAATCAAACATTTTTTAGAATTTTCAGATAACCAACAACAAAATATTAAACACAAAAAATATGAAATTATTACCAGACCCGGGTCGACCCGAAACAGAAATCCGACCCGAATCAATTTTTTTTTAAATTTTCTGAACAAAGTGTTCTCCAAAATGGCTACAACATCAACGCCAAACACGAAGAAATAATAACAACAAGAACAAACATCAAAGAAGGTAAGATTGGAAGAAAATCACCAAAACGCAGCTACTGTTCACCGACGACAATCTGGATCTACAGATCTCCGAATCCACCTCTGTCAGTTCCCAATCAAAGACTGAGATGAGAGGAACACTCTGTCCAAATATCAGCTCAATCGGACAAGGAACGAAGCGATAATCGACCAAAGAAGTTGGCTGCTCCCCATGAATTTTCTGCAGAAAATTTCTGCACTTTTTTTTAAAAAATCTTTTTTTTCCTTTTCAGACTCGATTTTTTTTTCACTTTTCTTTCCGGATTTTCGGACCCTCTTTAAAAATATGAAGAACAAAGGGGTTTTTATAGATGAAAAATTGGGTTTGAATTTCAAACAAAAGTGGGCAAAAAATATGATTTTTGGGGCGGATTTTCGGGGATAAGGGTGTGGGTGGTGTAGGGTGTCAGGGGTTGGTGGTGGTGAGGTGAGGTGACCGGCGGTGGTGTGGGGGTGCGGGGGGTGTGTGGCGGCTGATTTTTGGGAGAGAGAGTAAGGGTTTTGGTTTTTTGTTTTGTTGTTGTTGTGAAGTGTGATAGGGTTAGGGGGTAAAAAGGGGGGAAATAAAGGGAAATGGGATTGGGCCGGTTCGGGTGTGGGCTTGGGGAGTTGGGCCACCGGGCTTGGGGAAATAAGGGGTGATGGGTTCGGCTTGGACAAAAATGGGTTTTAGTTTGTGGGATTTGGGTTGTGAATAATAAGGGGAAAGGGTGTTGGGCTTGGGAATAAAGGGATGGGTGTTTGGAATAAATAAAAATGCAATGACGTTTTGCGAAATAAAACATAATATATTATTAAGACATAAAGTATGACTGATATATAAAAAAAAAAAAATGCAAATGACAATAAATATGCAAATAATACTAATAATAATGATGTATATACATATATATGCCTATATTTTAAAATTGTTTTAAAGTGTCAAAAATATTAAAAATTACAAATAAAATCATAAAAGATGGGACAAAATTGGGTGTCAACAGTTATAAGGCCGGAAATCAAACCCTCATCAATAAAGAAAATTCAGATAGTCAACCAATTAAGTTACTAAAATTCTTTTACCATTGATCTTAAATCCTTGCAATGGATTCATCTCAAATGACATACAAAAACATGTCAATTAAAATTTATAATTTAAAATACCCCTTAAATCATCTTCCTAAAACAAAAGGAGCTTTATTATGCATCCAAATCCCTAGAATTTTGAACTTGAACCCGAAACTTAAGATACGTGTGCTTTTATATAAACCAAACATATAGTTGTTGTTCGATTTCTTCAACAACAAAAGCGACAACACTTTCATTGATCTCATATCTTTAGGTTTTTCGTTTTCTGGTTTGTTTATAGTAATTATTATCTAATCAAGCGATTATAACTAAAGATTTTATTCATTTTTAGTTCGGTATCTTAATCTAATTATAGTAGACAACCTACTTTCTTAATAAAGAGAAGTTGGTCTAAAATTGAAAAAGGTATGATAACACATCGAAACAAAAAGAGTTAATGATCAAAAATACATCCGAAATATCGCTTTTTCACGAGTTTTACACATCAATTATAAGTTTTTTCCTATTTGAACTATCATCATCTATGCATTAAAACACACTTGAATTATCCGTTGTTCCATTTTATACTTGAACATTCATCATCGTTCAGGTTGAAAAAGGGGATAACTGATAATTAATGTGTGATTTAATATATAGATAGTGATAGTTCAAATGAATTTTTTTTAGTAATAATTTCAATGTGAAACTCGAAAAAAATGATAGTTCATATGTATTTTCGACCACTATCTCAAACAAAATGGATTATTGGTAGTATTTTACTTTGAGCACTATCTCAAACAAAATGGATTATTGGTAGTATTTTACTCCCCGTACAATGTGTGCCGCCCTGTTAGATGCTCTAAACCGAAAACTTTTAGAAGACCTATAAATTAATAGTTTCATAGGTTGTTGGCATTGTTATTTTTATGACAATATGATATCACAAATACCAACAATTATTATTGTAAAATTTAAGATTCGGATGACTACTTTGTGAAAAAACAAAACATTTCTTAATGCTTAATAAAAGTAAGAGAATAACTTGCTAAATGCTAGTCAAACAAGCAAGCAACTAGCCATTGCTATGATGACCATATTGTAAGATGATATTAATCTCCCTTGAGGAGTCTTTCATTAATATCAAGGTATATATATAGTACAATATTCATCCCTTATACAATAGGAATTCTAAGCCTATACAAAAGAGGAATCCTTGTCTTACCATAATTATATTTACACAATATATGGAAATATTCTAATTATGAGTAGGGAATATATTATTTCCTATATTTACACGTTTACACACCCCCTCAGTCGGAGAGGGAGGAGGCCGGACGCTGAGACTGGATCCGAAGTCAAGAAATAAGTCCGGGAAGTCTTTGGTAAATATGTCCGCATACCGATAGGATGATGGAACATGTAACACTCGACATGGCCTAACGCAACTTTCTCACGAACGAAGGTTATCACAATACACAATAGATGCCGACGCAAAGGAAAGCGAAGTTCTAACAGTAAATTTCTGAGCCAACAAATCTCAGCTACTACATTTGCAACGCCTCTGTACTCAGCCTCGGCACTGGAGCTAGATAGGGTAGCCTGTTGCTTGGCAGACCAAGAAATTAGATTATCCCCTAAGAAAACACAAAAGCCGGAGGTGGAGCGTCGCGTGTACGGATACCCTGCCCAATCTGCATCCGTATATGAAAGCAACATGTCTGGTGCAGAGGGGTTTAGGTGCAAACCATAATCAAGAGTTCCCTTAATGTATCGAATGATACGCTTAAGAGCAGTGAAATGAGACTCCCTGGGGGCATGCATGAATAAGCACACCTGCTGAACAACATAAGCTATGTCTGGCCTGGTGAATGTGAGATACTGAAGTGCACCTGCAAGGCTCCTATACAGAGTAGGATCAGAGACTGGAGCACCATCCATAGCACTGAGCTTAGATTTGGAATCAACTGGAGTAGGCACCTCTTTGCAGTTCGCCATCTTAGCCCTGTACACAATCTCTTCTGCATACTTACGCTGACACAAGAACATATGATTGGCAGACCTGGTCACTGATATCCCCAAAAAGTAACTCAGCTTCCCCAAATCAGTCATTGCAAATTCGAACTTGAGCAAGACAATAATCTCATTTTTCAATCCGTCGGAGGAGGCAGTAAGAACAATATCATCCACGTAAAGTAATAAGTAAGCAGTGCTACTACCTCGATGAAAAATGAAAAGTGATGTATCACTCTTGCTGCATACAAACCCAATCCGCAAAGATATACCGGCAAAGCGATCATACCACACGCACGGGGCCCGCTTCGTGCTATATAGTGACTTACGGAGACGGCACACATAGTGAGGAACCGCTGGATGGGTGAACCACGGTGGCCGATGCATATAGACTGTCTCTCTCTCGATCCCCATGTAAGAATGCATTCTTCACATCAAGCTGATGGATCGGCCAGTGTTTGCCTATGGCAATGCTCAAAACTGTGCGGATGGTAGCCGGTTTGACAACCGGGCTGAAGGTCTCACCACAATCAATGCCCTCCTACTGATTTGTGCCATTAGCCACAAGACGGGCCTTATACCTCTCAAGATCCCCATTGTCTCTGAACTTGTGACGAAATAGCCACATACAATGAATGACATTCACCCCCTCATGTCTAGGTACTAGATCCCACGTGTGCTGTTTAGTTAAAGCATTGAATTCCTCATATATAGCCACATTCCAATTAGGGTCTTGTTTGGCCAATTTTGGGTTCTTTAGAAGTGGAGAGATGGTTTGGGCAGACAAGTTGAAATGGACTTTGGGTTTGAAGATTCCATGCTTTGAACGAGTTTCCATTGGATGGGTAGGGACAGTGGGTGGCGGTGTGGTGTCTGAGACGGGGGGTAAAGTCGGATAAGGAGAAGGTGGGGGAGAAGTCGTCGGAGGCACCGCGGCTCCTGGATTGAGAGTCGCGGCGCTAGAAGGTTGACAGGCTTCTCTGAAGTTTGGACGCCGCGGCGCTGTTGATGGTGTTTCAAAAGATGGCTCTCTAGAAATCAGGCGCCGCGGCGCCTCCCCTCGAGGCCGCAGCTCTGACAACGGAACAGAAGTTGTGAGTTGTACGATTATGAGGGGAGAGATGGCAGACTCGTCAAGAAATGAGTAGTCCTATTTTTGGAATTTTGGAAGATTCGAAAACGGGAATGTGGTCTCGTCGAATGTGACGTGACGAGATATGTGGATCTGCAGAGTCGACAAGTCATAGCATAGATAGCCTCTATGGTTCGGCGGAAATCCTAGAAAGACACATGGAGTGGACCTAGGAGCGAGCTTGTGAGGGGCGGTGGAGCTAAGGTTGGGATAGCACAGACAACCAAAAGTCTGTAGATGATCATAAGAGGGGATTCTATGGTAGAGGATATCGGTAGGGGTCATATTGTGAGGAGTGCTAGTAGGGAGAATATTTAGAGTGTATTCTGACATTTTAGCAGCATAGACCAGAAGGGTGGAGGGAGGGAGGCATGAATTAATAGGGTGCGAATCATATTATTAATGGTGCGGATGATTCTTTCAGCTTTACCGTTTTGTGGTGAGGTGTGAGGGCAGGAGAAGCGAAAGACCATGACATTATTGGTACAAAAGCGGTGAAACATAGAGTTATTGAATTCACGACCATTATCGCACTGAAATGATTTTATGCCTTTTTCAAATTGTGTTTGAATGAACTTGCGAAACTCAAGAAATTTAACAAACCCTTCTGATTTAAATTTAAGAGGGTATAACCAAACGTAGTGTGAAAAATCATCAAGCAACACAAGATAGTATTTATGACCGAGAGAACTAGAGATATGAGATGTCTATAAATCGGCATGTATGATATCAAAAGGAGCAAATGTAACACTAGTAGATAATTTGAACGGAAGACGAATATGTTTGCTTAAAGAGCAAGAAACATAATTTTGGGCAAGTTTCCCATTACAAGCAATGAAATTGTTGCCTCTAAGAAAATTAAAAACTGGGACTCTTGGATGACCAAGCCTATTATGCCAAGTTGAAGAAGAAACAACCGCGTAGAGTGACGGGAGAGCAAGATCGGCAACGGAGGTGGAAGTGAATGGATAGAGATCCCCGTGCTATTGCATCTCGTAAGAGGTGTCCCCGTATGAAGATCCTTCACAAGTAAAACCAAAAGGGTCAAAATCCACAGAGACAGAATTATTACGAGTAAATTGGCGGACATATATGAGATTCTTAATCATGTGTGGGGTATATAAGGTGTTTTTTAGGGAGAAGGGTAGATGGGGAGGTTATGTGTATGAGGTACCATAACCCTTAACTGGAATGCGTTGTCCACTACCAACTGTAACATATTGAGGATGCTTTAAACTAAACAGTTTAGGAATAGTACCGCAGACCGGGTGAAGTGAGATGTGGCGCCCGAGTCCATGTACCAAGTATTGTCGTCGTTGCATAGAGAGGGTGCTGAACGCATGACCCAACTCAGTAGGTGTCATGCCGGAGGAGGGCTGCGGGACCTGACC
Organism: Anisodus tanguticus; assembly: GCA_034509755.1. Lineage (NCBI taxonomy): Eukaryota > Viridiplantae > Streptophyta > Magnoliopsida > Solanales > Solanaceae > Anisodus > Anisodus tanguticus. The sequence continues at coordinate 15,502,543 of CM067551.1, read as the reverse complement.
TTGCATGAAGTGGGCTTGCTGTGGGGCTGGAGCGAGGCCTAACAAACCGGGGTAAGAATGCGGATTGTATGGCTGCTGGTACTGGAATGGACTTGGCGCTGCGACTCTGAACTGGGCGCCGCGGCTCTGTACTGGGGCGCCGCGACGTTGTAGACGAACTGCTGAGGAGCCGCGGCCCAGTTGTTCTGCGATCTCTCGTTGTCGTTATTCGCTTGTTGGTTCGTGACCGCGACCCTTGCCACGACCACGGCCTCCTCTACCGCCGCGACCTTTTCCACCCTTGCCGCCGCGGCCCTGCCGCTGTTGGGAGTTGTCTGGTGGCATCTGATCTTGGGGTTACTTGTCGACAGCTAACACCTGCTGGGCGTGCTCATCCTGCTTAGCAAAACGGGTTTCTTCAAGCAACAATTGTGAGCGAGCTTTGTTAAAACTCGGTAGCGGATCTGCCTGTTGAATTATGGTGGCCAAAGTATCATATTCGCCCTTAGTAAGGCCAGAAATCATTTGTAGCACTATTTTATCGTTAGTGACAGGCGTGCCGATGTTGGAGAGTTGATCCGCTAAAAGTTTAAGCTGCTTGCAGTACTCAGAGACATTTGAGAAGTTTTCAAGACGTGTTTTGTTGAACTGTTCTTCCAAATACACGGCACGAGTGTGCTTGTTGTCTGAAAAATTTCCTCCAAACGATTCCACAAGTCGGGTCGTGGAGTCGGGTTTCATGATAGTAAGGAGCAAATCCGAGAGATACTACCATTTATCCATTGTTTGACGCCGGCGTTGAGGCGATGCCAGATAGAATCATCAACCTCCGTAGGCGCGGAATAGTGTCATCAATATGGTCAAGCACATTATAGAGACATGCATGATTGCGAAAAAGTTCAACCCGGGGAGAATACCGGTTGTTTTCTTGATCAAGAATAATGAGAATATGACAATATGATATCACAAATACCGTTTACAATTGATTACAAATACAAAATTTAAGATTCGGATGACTACTTTGTGAAAAAACAAAACATTTCTTAATGCTTAATAAAAGTAAGAGAATAACTTGCTAAATGCTAGTCAAACAAGCAAGCAACTAGCCATTGCTATGATGACGATATGATCATAACATCAACCTCACTAGGTCGTAAGTCGTAACGTTATAAACAAAAAATAATTTTTAAAAAGGAAATAGGTAAAAGGACGCATGAAACCGCAACGGTGGCTGGGTTAGTTCAGCGAGTGAATTCCCAAGTAGGACACTTGGGATCGATTCTCTCACTAACAACCTTGTCCGTCTTAATTCGTCAAATGAAACTAGCTTAGTACCATTTATATTTTTTCTGTGTGATTTGTGAGCTATTGTAATTGAAGCGAAATTTACTTAAAATAGAACACAACCAAAAAAATAGCTACGGTATGTTTCCTAGTTTTAAAAAAAAACACATCAATGTGTACAAGAGGGCATAGGGATTCCGCAACATTTCCCAAACAAATCCTCGAGAATCCCAAGAATGATTAAATAGGAGACTTGCACTAGACTATTCAAGCCTTGTCCCCAGGGCACAGGCGAATTGGTAAGTGACAAGGTAATTGGGATACAACCATTCCGACGTCGCGAGTTCGAATTCGTGTGGTGACAGTCTTTTTTGAAATATTGCAAGGGTTATTGCTGGGTTCGTGTCCCGTTGATCCTCTCCCTTGCAGGAGCTGTCACTCGCGCATATCCCTCGATTTATATCTCACCTGGCCAAGAGACCTCTAGTATAAATGGAATTTTCGCCTTCGGGACTTTCCCCTTCACAAAGACTATTCAAGCCTTACTTTTTAAAATAACAGAGAGAGATAATTCCAAGCAACGCGTGGCATTGAAGCTACTTAGGAGTAACATGATAACTACTGTAAACAAACTTGTACAAGTATATAAAAATGTTTTTTTCTTTTTTTATATATATTAACTATCAAATCCTTTTAATATAATACAAGCCACAAAAATGACTTTAAACTTGCTATACTCTGATTAAAAGGAAAAGAATTGAAAAAATTAATTTATACTTAAAACTTCAGTAACTCATCCAATTTATTGTTCAGATTTGAATTTGGCAAAATTGGTACACTCGAAATTCTACTCTTAATTCTTTATGTTTTTTAAATAAAAATGAACCGTTCACTAACATTTTTGATTCTTGTATCTCCTAAATTAAGGTTAAATATTACTCTAAATCAATCAAATTAACCACTAGTCAATCTTGAACACCTAATAATCAACAGAGAGATAGAGGGAGAATATTATATTTTCCAAGGAAACTATATTTTTCCTTGAACACATGTAAACATATTTTATTGTACGATTATCATGTTATGATAATGTTATTACTATTGTCTGATGTTGTTACCATCTATTATCACTATTGTCTTCTCATGCGTATTTGAGATGAAGGTATGACGAAAATAACCATTTTATCATTACATAATAAAGGTAAAATTTCAGAATTAACCTATTAAAATTATATTAAATATGTTATTATTGCTAATTATACGTTACTAATAGGAGTATAGTATTTTATGTTTGACGAAAGATTCAATTACTAAAATACAAAACCTCTCACTTCAATGTGTTACAAATATCGACAATTCCAAAAAGTCCTCAACCTTTTCCCCACAAATCTCCCCTTCTATTATCACTAGAAGTGAACGTATATCGATTCATATCGATTTTGTATTCGAAAAATATGAATCGAATAAAAATTATTTATTTTTAAAAAAAAATGAATTCAACTTTAAAAAAAACCGATATGTTCGTTTTATGACGTCGAACGTATCAGATTATATCAATTTTTTCTAGTGGGTCGGGGCAGGTCAGGTCAGGGATTTTTTTATTTTTTTAAAAAAATTGAATTTCCAAAACTGAAATTGACATTCGCACCTATACTATCATGAAATTTCGACGTTGGAATCTGTTGTGTATCGTGAGATGTTTACTATAAAAAAAATTAGAAATCGATTTGAAAGAAAACACAAATTGATTGGGAAAACGGTCGTTTTTCTAAAAATTGGTTGCGCACCAAACTGCCGCAAGGTTTGGCCGGCCCTGTCTCGAAAAAATACGCAAAATAAAAAAAATCGGATAAAACGGACATCCGAGCGTAGAGTTATGACCATTTAAAATTTTATCAATTTACAACTACTTTCTCTCCCTATATTTTATGTCAATGCTTCCGTGATATGTTAATCAAGTTCATGCAGCATTCGACTTCCACAAAAGCTTTATAGATTGGCTTCAATGGATATGATTCAAGAGATAATAATAACCTAAAATAAAAAATAAGATTAATTACATATTTAATTCGATTTTTCGGTTTGGTTCATATCCAAAATTTAAAAACTGAATCGAATCACTAAATCCTGATTCGGTATGATTTTTCAAAAAATAAAAAACCGAACCGAACAGGCTGTTCCGTTCGATTTTTTCAGTTCTCCGAATTTTTTTGCCACCCCTAATCATCACGCCCCCTCCTTCCTCACCACTCATTTTTTTCTTACATTCTTGCCCATCTTCTTTTATCTGACAACAAAAAAAAAATTCATAGCAATAGTGAGAGTGATCATGCTCCAAAGTCTACAATTCTCTTCTGCATCTCCAAGTCCCATTAATTACAATTCTAACCCTTCTTCTTCATCTTCATCCATGTCTTCCAAACGGTCCATTGTTGTGCTTACTGAAGGTCCAGTTCTTACTAAACGACCTCGAAACTCCGAAGAGGAAGTCGAAGAAGGCGAGGAAGTAGTCCTCGTTGACGCCGATTCTATAGGTCTTCATCTTCTTGGATTACTACTCCAATGCGCCGAGTGCGTCGCGATGGAAAATCTCGACGAAGCCGGTAATTTATTACCGGAAATCGCTGAGCTTTCCTCGCCATACGGCTCATCAGCCGAGAGAGTCGCCGCGTACTTCGCGGAAGCTCTGTCGGCGAGAATTATTAGTTCTCACCTCCGCTTTTACTCTCCTCTTAACCTCAACGGCCTAGCTCTCGCGCATTCGCAAAAGCTATTCACCGCCTTGCAATCGTACAATACGATTAGCCCGCTCATCAAATTCTCCCACTACACCGCGAATCAAGCGATATATCAAGCGTCGGAAGGTGAAGATCACGTCCACGTCATCGATCTCGACATCATGCAAGGTCTTCAATGGCCTGGATTGTTTCAAATCCTATCAAGTCGATCGAAGAAACTCCGTTCCATTGAAGATCACCGGGATCGGATCCTCGATGGAGTTGCTGGAGTCTACCGGGCGGAGACTCACTGAGTTTGCTAACTCGTTCGGCCTGCCGTTCGAGTTTACACCGCTGGAGGGCAAAATTGGAAATATCACGGACCTGAGTCAACTCGGGGTGAAAATTGGGGAAACTACAGTAGTGAATTGGATGCACCATTGCCTATACGATATAACAGGGAGTGATTTAGGTACGTTTAGATTGTTGACTTTGTTAAGGCCCAAATTAATCACGATCGTTGAACAGGATTTGAGTCACGGAGGGCACTTTTTGGGCCGATTCGTTGAGGCATTGCATTATTATTCAGCTTTGTTTGATGCATTAGGGAATGGATTGAGTGAAGAGAGTGTAGAGAGACATATGGTGGAGCAGCAATTGTTTGGTAGTGAGATTAGGAATATTGTAGCTGTAGGTGGGCCCAAGAGGACTGGTGAGGTACCCGTAGAGAGATGGGCCGATGAATTGAAACGGGTCGGTTTTTTACCCATTTCGTTATCGGGTACTCCAGCTGCACAAGCTAGTTTACTGCTAGGGATGTTTCCAAGAGGGTATACTTTGGTGGAGGAAAATGGGTGTTTGAAATTGGGATGGAAGGATTTGTCTTTGTTGACTGCTTCTGCATGGCAACCGTGCGATTAAGATACTTTTTTTGGTTCAATTTGGACCGTTGGATCATGTTTATTATTGGTGCTAATGGATTTGTCCTAAAAGTAATTGGACATGCTAATAAGTGAACTGATCTTGTTCACTTTGGTTCTAATTCTGAGGAGACCACACAATGTATTTGTTTCATTGTTGAAGTTTATAAAGAAATTTGTCATTTTTTTTAAAAATTAATTAAAAAAAAATATATCATATAAATTGAGACAAAAGAATATTCTTTTAAGAATAATTGCAATGGATCAAAGAAAATTTTATCCTTTTTCTTTATGAAATTATTGTGGTGTGGACTGGAAGATTCTCGTATGTTACCTAATTTAATTGTTTAGGAGAAGCGCCTTGCTATTTCAAGATTTAATTAAGGGATTTTTATATTATATAGTCGTTCATCAAAATAATAATTGATAAATATATATTATTTATATATTAATAAATATAATTTTTTTGCTTCTTATATCCCAATTAATATGATATAATTTGACTTGACACGGTGTTTAAAAAGTAAAGAAAGACATTTGAATATATTTGGTCTAAAACAAATAAAAAATATTTGTGTGGTTATAGATCATCTCGTTAAACATAAAAGATAAAATTTAAAGTTAAATTGTTGTCAAATAAAAAAATATGTCATTCTTTGTAAAACTTCTTATTAAAAGAAAATGTATTGAGAGTTGAGACAGAGAAAATATATATTTAGCTGGTGAATATAATTACTTTTTTGCTGCCAGGCCAAATGCGTAACTTTCCCTTTAATTAAAATTTAAAACAAATGGTTGAAAGTAGAATTTAGTTTTCGGAACAGTGACATGGTTCTTGCGAGAATTTTACTGTTTATGACTTGGTGATAAGAGAGTGAACTGTGAAGGAATATATTTCACATGGTGAGTAGCATCCTTTACGTAAGCTGACAATAAATGTGACATATTATAAAATAATTTGTCATATTTGTTGTCGATCAGATAAGTCTCAATAAGAAACCTCATTAATTAATAGCTTAGGCCCTTGCAAATCTGAAATTTATTAGAGCTAATTGCCAGATTATTATATGGTTAATGGAGTAAGAGTGAAACTGATGTGAGAGTGGAGTATGTTTCTCTTGTCATGGTCAATCTCAAGTAAAACAAGTTATAACACAAATGAAAAAAAAAAACAAGAACAAGAACAGATTCAGAATTTTCATTTCCATGGCGAATTATACTCTACAAGTTTGTTAGCGTCAACTAAGAGCACATTTTTAAATGACACAACTTTAAATGACACAAATATCACCAAAAGCTGCAACTTTCCAGCCTTCATTTAGTCAAATAAAATGAGTTCACCAAGATAAATATTCTGGCAAAAAGCAGTACCCTGAAATCTTCAACAATCGACGCCTTCTTAAATAAATTCATGAGCAAAATTAAATACAACCTTGATTACTACATTAATCAATTAAGTTGAGGGAAATATAAAAACCAGTTCCCAACAAATTTCCAGCCCCAACTATCGAGTAAAATACCAACAATAATGATCAAGTTCTTTTCAAAAATCACAGAGGAGAAAAAGAAAAAAGTACCCAAAAAAAAAAAAAAAAAATAACCCATTCTCAAGCCAAGACCAAAACTCGAAAACCTCGAAACTAGTATCTTTTACCAAGAATTATTCCCAGGATCACTGAAACAAGAGCAACCCCCATAACAAATTTCAGGGGCAGGGCAGCAGATCCTTCGATGTGTTGAACTTGTGATTCACTGGAGGATGGTTGAGTTGAAGAGACTTCCGACTTCTTCTTGCTCTTTCGCTTCGTTGGAGTAGAGAGCATTTGTCCAATGTCTATGTCCCTAGATTTCACCTCTATATCATCCTTTCGATCACTACTACTGCCACCATTATCCTGCAATTTGAATTAGAGCAATTGCAAATCAATAATCTTTCGAGCTATTTCACGATCACTATGGTCACATTTGTTACACAATTGACATTGCTGTCTTCCATAATAATTTTATGCCAGCATTCATCTAAAAGACTAAAGACATGAGAGGATGAGATGTCCCTTCATGACTCGTTTAGGAATAACCAATTCATGGGGCGGTTGGAGTATCACAGGGGGGACTGTAACGAATCCGGGTATTTGGAGTTACGAAGGTGTAGCTGGAGCACATATTGTATTCATTTAGTTACTTATATGTTTCAATATGCCATCTTTCTTCTACAGGTCAAGCATGTGGAACTAGTCTGATGGTAACAGTAGACTCAGCAGAAAACAGGAGGCTGAGAGAAAAGATGTGGAAATGATAGGATTAAAACAGGCCATTGAAAAAGTCCATTCGAGATAGCAAATACGTTTCAGTTAGAGAAACTAACCTTCTGCTTGATAGCATCTGCCTGCTGCAATTTCTCCTCGAGTTCCTTGACTTGGTTTTGTAGAACTAGTACTTCTTTGTTTTTGGCTTGCACCTCCTCTGATGAACTCTTCAAAGTTGCCTCCTGCTCTAATCCCTTATTGGACATAGCCTCTTTCTGTGTTGTTGACATATCAAATATGAATTAGTAACCACACTTGAAAAGTAAATGCTAAATTATCATGCCATAGTAGAAGAAGAGGAAAAACCAGAAACTACTGGAATGACAATCTAAGATTTTAAATATGCTACTAGCACGCATTTGACTACTCTAGAATGTTAAATTGGTTATATGTTTAACTTTACATTACCTCTTTTTTCACTTGCGCTTCAGCACTAGCTAAGTGATCTTCAAGCTCCTTGATGCGGCTTTGCAATTCAGACTTCTGATGAACCTCAGCCTGGAAAACTTCTAATTGACTTTTCAGAGAATCTTCACTTGACTTGATTTCTTTCAACTGTTCTTCAAGATATACTATGACATTTTGCAGCTCCTTCTTTGAGGTTTGATGTGTTTCATTGAGCAAGTTGTTTTCCTCCAAAATGGATGATAACTGTAAACAGTGAATATTTTAAAATAGTAAGTTGTCAGATGCAAGTATATGCACCTGCAGTAATTGCCTAGTAGTATGAATGATACCATTCAAAGTGCAGCTAGGTACTAACCTGAAGTTGTAGCTTCTGCCCTTCAGAACTAAGCTGCTCTTTTAAGTTGTCTATAACCTGGTTTGAGGATTTAAGCTCTTCAACTGCTTCATTCTTCTCGGCAAATGCAGCTGACACTTTGGCTTCTAAATCATTGAGTTTAGAGTTAATTGAGGCCACTACTCCCCTTAGCTCTGAGTTCTTTTCAGTTAATCCTCCTTTCTCCTTTTCAAGTTCGGTACACTTCCCTTTCAGCTCTTCCACAATGCTTTCAAGATCATTCAGATTCTTATGGCTTTGCTCTAGTTCCACTTTTCGAGTTTCAGCCAGATCAGCTGTTTCATGAGCCTGCTCTTCGTATGTTTTCACCAGAGCTTCAAGAGAGCGTAGATTATCCATTAACTCTTTACCTTCAGACTCTTTCTGGGTGAACTTTTGAATGGCTTCGTGCAACTTTGCCTCCGTTTCTGATATGCGGGCTTCAGTTGCCAATTGAAGTTCAGAGGCTCTGGAATGCTGGTCTGTTAGTTCTGTGATAGTGTTCCTATGAGAAACTAGTTGTTGAACAGTGTCCTCCTTTTCTGCATGGGCTGAGTTTAACAGTTCTTCAAGATCACTCACCCTGTTCTTAAGAAGCATATTTGTCTCCATTAATTGTTGGTTTTCAGATAAAATATCTGCAGCTTTATCTTCTGCCTCCAATATTTTCTTTTTCAGGTCCTCATTGTCAGTTTCAGATGAAGCCAGCTTCACCAACACCTGATCCAGTTCTTCCTTAACAACTGAAAAGCTTTCAGCAGATTTACGAATCTGCTCCTCGTAACTCTTTATCTGATCTTCAAGAGCCTTCAGTTTCTCATTCAATGTTTGTGCCTCTGAATCTCTGGAAACAAATTTGCCAGTTGCCTCTTGGAGTTTGAGCTCGGAATCCCTTTTCAGAGTATCATGCAATGACTCAAGCTCTATGCTCCGAGTTGTTGCTTGCTCCAGAACTCTTCCTTGTTGCTCTAGCTGCTCTTCTGCTGACCTGAGCTTCTCTATCACCTCACTCTCTCTCAATCCAGCAGCATTTAGATTGTTCTCAATACCTTCCAGTTTCTGTTGTGTGGCACTCAATTCAGTACGCCGGACCTCAAGCAAGTTTTCTGTTTCAGCTAGTTTTTCAATTGAATTCCTGTACACATCCTCTAATGTCTCTACTTCTGCTTCAAGCTCAAATGCCCTGTCGGAGTGCTTCTTAGATTCTGCTTCTGCCGCCACACATTTCTTCTCTAATGTGCTTATTTGTTCTTCTAGCTCCTGAATCCTGTATTTCTCTGTTTCGAGCAATAGCTCCAAGTCACTCACCTTTTTGCCCGCTTCCTCTACTTTCGAGTGTGATACCAGCGTCAAGACCTCTAGTTCACGGCTGCGTTGATCAGTGGTGTTGGCCCGACCCTCATGCTCAGCGCACTTGTCAGCAACACTTCTAAGCTCCGCTTCAAGTTCTACATTACGAGCACTTGATTTGACCAACTCAGAATCCAACTGAGCTATCTTCTCCTCATACTCCTGCAACCTAGTTTCCAGCTGTTTCCGTTCTTCCAGGGTCTTCTCAAGGGTGGCATTTAGTTCAGAAACTTTCCCAGAGAACTCCTCTAGTTCCCTCTTGTAGACATCCTCTAAGCTTTTCTTCTCCTCTGTCACACTGTCCAGGCATTGACTCAATTCCTTCTCCTTCTCCTTGGTCTCTGCCAGAGCAACCTCAAGGCTTGACGATTTTTTTTGGAATGTCTCTACTTCTGCTTCAAGATCAGATACCCTGTCAGAATGTTTCTTGGATTCTGCTTCTGCCGCCACACCTTTCTTCTCTAATGTGCCTATCTGTTCTTCAAGCTCCTGAATCCTACATTTCTCTGTTTCGAGCAATTGCTCCAAGTCACTCACCTTTTTGCCGGCTTCCTCTACTTTCGAGTGTGATACCAGCATCAAGTCCTCTAATTCACGGCTGCGTTGATCAGTGGTGTTGGCCCGACCCTCATGCTCAGCGCACTTGTCAGCAACACTTCTAAGCTCCGCTTCAAGTTCTACATTACGAGCACTTGATTTGACCAACTCAGAATCCAACTGAGCTATCTTCTCCTCATACTCCTGCAATCTGGTATCCAGCTGCTTCCTTTCTTCCAGGGTCTTCTCAAGGGTCGCATTTAGTTCAGAAATTTTCCCAGAGAACTCCTCTAGTTCCCTTTTTGTATCATTGCTTTTCAGTTCCGCCAGATTTATTTGCTGTTCTAGCTCCACATTCCTTTCTCCAGCTGCAGCACATCGATTCTCCATTTCTTCAAGTTGGGATTTTGCTTCTTCAATAGCATTATTGGAGATTTGTAGCATATCCTCAAGCTTAACATTTTTCTGGTTGGCAGTAGTTATGGCATTTGCAGATTCATGGTGAAGCTCTTCCAATGATTTCAGCTTCTGTTCCATCTCCGCACTGTTTGCTAGAGCTTGAGAAAGAAGAGAATCTGCATTGCAGAATTTCTCATCTGAAACCTGCAATTTCATCTCTAGATCACTACATAATTCCTTCATCTGGACCACATTATTGTTTAGCTCGGCTACAGCAGCTTCAAGAGCTCCTTTCTCTGTAGATAGTTTGGCCAGCTCCTCCTGCGACACTGAGAGTTGTGTTTCCTGGCTTTTCAGTTTAGCTTCAATATCTTCCTTTAAACCTACTTCCTCCTGAAGCTTCAACTTTATGTCTTCCAACTCAGATAACTTTGCCCGAAGATCTTCTTTAGTGGATGATAATAAAAGCTCAACAGCCGAAATATCCTCCTTTACCTGAGATTCAGAAGCTTTTCTCGCACCCAGCTCTTGGCTTAAGTCATCTATAAGAGCTTCTTTTGATGCAAGTTTATTCTCAATATCTTGCACTTGTGATTTTGAGATCTCTAACTCTCCTTGAACTTTAGAAAGCTCTGAAGCTGTAATCGTGAGTGCTTCTTCAACCTTCTGATTTTCAGCAAGCTTTTCATTTAGGCCCTTGAGTTCTTCTTGTAAAGAAGCCATCTGGTCTTCAACTTCTTTTGCACTCTGTTTCGACAACTCCAGCAATCTCCCGAAATCCAAGGCCCTCTTTGTCTCTGATTCTGCAAGTGAGCCACTTTGTTTGTGCAACTCTTCAAACTTTTGGGCCTCACCCGCAGAAGTCAGCAGCTCTTGCTCAAGCTCTTCCATCTTCTTTTTTGAGCTTTCAAACTCGAGGCCAAGTCTGTCAAATGCCTCCTTAACATTAACATGCTCCTTGTTCTTCAATTCTTGAGCTTGCAATGCCTCTTGTAATGCATTAAGCGCAGTGCTATATCTATTTTCTGCTTCTGCAATCTGCTCTTGCAATTTCTTGTGATCAAGTTCAAGCTCTTCAAATTTCTTTGCAGTTTCCTCCAGCTTCTCTTTTGTGAGCGACAATTCATCCTTTAACTTCACATTTTGAGATTCAGTGTCTTTTAATGATCCAGCAACTCTTTCCAGTTCAAGCTCAAGTTCTTTAGCCTTTTCTTGTGCTTCAAGATATTCTCTGCTAGCAGATGAAATACTTGAGCTGCGCTCCACCGCAGACACTTTGCCCTCTGCAGGAGAAGTTTCAGCAGCAGCAGGTGAACCATCCTTTGATTCCAAAGTTTCCTTCTCTACTTTTATAAACTCTCCATCAAAAGCAGATTCTTCGTGCTCCTTCTGTCCTTTCTCGCCATTGGACAACTGTAATAAGATTTACCCCAAAATAAGATGAGGAAGAAGAAAAAGGAATTTCTTAACAAGTACATTCAATTATAGTTATTTGAGCTTTAAACTGGGGAAATTAGAAAATGATTTACTTGAAATCAAACAAATTGCTTGTCATAGTTATTGTATAAAATATGCAGTGAGTAGAAAAAAGTTTAAGATTGTCATAGACTATTTATTGCATCATATTTGACAATAGTCAGTAAATTCATGGTCTTTTTCCGGGGGCACCACCTTTACATATAAAACTGACTTCATAATCACTTTAAACCAGCACCACCAGTGATCAAGAAATAGTCAGAAGGAAAACTGGTAAAGCGATCCTCCAGTAACATAAGCCTGAGTCTTTTGCTTGCACGTACATAGAAAAGGAAACTTGATTTTAAGTACAGAAATTTCCACATAAAAGCAACCTCGATCTTGAAAGCACCTAACTTATGCAATGCTAATGTTCAGATGGAATGATCAACATTCATCTTGAAGGACAAAGTTTAACAGACTTTGAGCAGTATTTTATCTTACATAAATACCACTTACGTGTTCTAACGGTTATCCATATTCTATCACCCAACAATAGAAAGAGTAAACATCTATTATTTCGAAAAAGGAATCACAACAGATCAAGCAATCGGCAAGACGTGGAGTTCGATTACATGTGCAAATTTAGAGGTTTCTATTACTGCAATTCAAGTTGCTGAGGTCTCGATAATCTTAATCACCATAGGCACAGACAAAGCAAAAATGCTGTGTGACACCAATGGTTTCTGAAGTTCTCAAAAATAAACATTGGCGGAAAGAAAGAACAGTTTGTTTCGGACCATTTTGAATCATACATTGATACAATTTACTGAAGTTCATCGATATGAATATCAATATTACCACAGCCAATAATTAATAAATGATACACTTGACAGTGAATTAAAAAGCAAGTAACGAGCATTACCTTAATAATATCGTCTTTGCCCTCTATCTTTTCTGAAACCTGTACCACGGGTACATCTGTGGTTGCTGCCTCTGCTTCCATGTCAATATAAATTCACCTTGTGAAGTTCTTACTGTATCTGGATTGATCAAAACAGAAAAGTTCGTAAGGGAAGATCAATAAACAAGTACTAATGCTTTTTAAAAGGTTTAGACATGCTGTAAAGTCTTCACTTCACAATAACATTATTTTACTTCTCTAGTAGTAGTAACTTAAAAAGAGCAGCCTGGTGCATTAAGTTCCCGCTATGCGCTGAGTCAGGGAAGGGCCGGACCACAATGATCTGTTGTACGTAGTTTTACCCTGCTTTTTTGTTAGAGGCTGTTTTCACGGCTTGAACTCGTGACATTTTGATCACATGACAACAACTTTACCATTACTCCAAATCTGCCCTTCTATAGCATTAGTAACTTATTTAACTACTATATGAATATGGTACGTCAGTTCCAACTTTAGATCTTAAAAGGATTGGAAAAGAAAAAGAAAGAGCAGAAACGTTAGCTGTATAGATTGGCGTATACTATAAAATACTGGCACATAATTTCGTGCCCATGTTATAGAACTATTGCAAGAATTGACTTTAAGCAAAGGAAAAGAAAGGAACAAAAATTTGATTTGGACATAACTTATAATTATCCAACTCATAAAGTGTATTTCAATGGTTTCGTAAAGCTGTCGCATCAACATTTCCAGATGACATAGCTCTTACATCACAATTATAGTGATTGAAATGCTACTTCTTTTCTTACTTTTAAATCCTCGGGACAGTAAAGGAATAACAAATGTGTCTACTTATTTAGTTTGCTTATACATTCTTATGATAATAAAATCACAGCTAGGTGATTGTATTTTTTTTATTGGCACAAAAAAAAAATAGGAGCTAACTAAACCAAAAAGCTTTACAAATTTTCACTTTTCTGTTTTTCATGGATCAAAAAGTGAAGGAAAAAAAGCAAGTGTTACTGGCTCTACAGAGAAAAAATAAACAGCTGACTGGTGAGGCTGAGACTTATCATCTTATAATTTTGAATTTATTACAAGCTAAATGCATTATTTAATTGAACTTTGCTTCAAGGACCCATGGATTACAATGTACCCACTTATCCCTTCTAGTATAATCTGCTGCAGTCAATTTAGTAGAGGAAAAAAGTACTAAAGTTAGGTAGGCCAAGTGACTCAAGGGATGGCAATTGGGCGGGGCGGGTGCGGGTACCCCTCCCCCGCATCCGTACCCGTCAAAAAAATTTATATCCGCCACCCGTGGTGGGTACAATTTTCAACATCCATACTCGCCAAGGCGGGTATATTCCTAAATCCACACCCGCTCCACCACCCAAGTGGATATCCATCACCCGCCAATACTCGCCTGTACCCGCCTGCCATATTTTGTAATCAATTCATTTGTGATCAATTAGTGATCAACATGATCCCAAAAATTCAAATTCAAAAATTATCCCAAAATTTTTTTGAGTCAAGAATCAATACTGTCACGGTCTCATTTTCTTTGGGAGAGGGAGGAGAATTCTGAATTTTTTCACCATCAGAATTCCCCATTTTTTTTCAACTCTTCCCCATTGCACAACAAAGAATCAAGAAAATAAAATTTTCAAGAAAACCCAAAAATTATAATAGCTATATACTACATATGTAGACAAAACCCAAATATTATTTAAGCTATATAAGCTAAAGTTCTTCAACTTTTTCAATTGAACTCCACAAACCCAATAGGTAAAACTTAACAAATACACAAAAATTGATCTCACCAAGACAACCCCAAAGCACAAAGCAAAGACAACAATATTTTTCAATATTTCCGATCAGCATCTCCTTTAAAGAAAAAGGCAGAGACGTCGAGAATGAGAGAGGGAAGAGAGACGGCGTGAAGGGGAACGAGAGAGAGGGAGGCGTGAAGGCATGAAGGACTGAAGAGGCGTATGGTTTTGAGTTTTGTTGGAGAATGAGAGACTTGTCGTGACTTATGGGTTGAAGGCACGATTTATGGGCTGCTAATATTTTGGGCTTGGGGCGGGTATAAGGTGGGCCGGTAGGCGTGTATGACTGCAAATCCACCACCTACCCGCCTACCCGTGACGGGTACATTTTCAATACACATACCCGCCTACTACCCGCCAAGGTTATACCCATACCCGCCCTAACTAAGACGGATACGGTGCAAAATCCACAAAATTATACACACCTGCCATCAAGTGAGCCAAGCCAGCTCGTATATGCGATTAAATTTTTTAGGAGTATGACAAAGTAAATAACAATAGCAAAAATACGAAGAGGTCATAGATCCAACAAACAAGAAATTCTACCAACTCCTTATGCAAAGTTATACTCCCTCCCTCCCATATTACTTGTCAACTTTCTTTTTATAAGATTCAAACTATATAAATTTTAATTAAGATTTTGAAATATTTTTTTTATCATATTGATATGAGAAGAATGCAATTTATAGTATTTTTTATTTAATTTTTGAATATTTAAATTATAATTTTAAAATATTAAATTAATCTAATTCAATTTAACTCTGAAAATTAATTAATTTGACTTTCGAAAAGGAAACAGAATAACTAATATCTGACCGAGAGAGCAGTCCATTGCTTTTTAGTTACTTAACCTACCACTAGGAGACATGCCAAAAAATTTACTTCGGATTCGACCTTTATTACTGCTGTTTTCTTCAATATTCCACAACTTTTCTGTGAATTTGATAAAAGAAATTTAAAACTAATCGAGTAACCGTCAGGGTGTCAGAACTTTATAGTCAAAACAATGAATCGAAAACTACAACCACACTAGCTCAAATTGTTCCACGGCATAGTGTAACATTACTAACTTTCTCGTCGAAACGTCCTAAGGCATGTCCTATGGTGTAAAAGATTATTTTCCAAACAAAGCGAGAGAAATGGAATATATAAGTACCGAAATTCCTAACCACATACAACGGCAGAAACAAATTCCTAAAAAAAGAATGAGAAGTGAAAAAAGCAAGGGAATGTGGAAAAAAGGAGTGGCAAAATTATTATATACACAAAATAAATTTTATCCCTGCGAAATACAAGTGTAACACATGACATAGAAAGACTACAAATTTATTTATGAGTAGAAGTTTTAAATAAATAATAAATAGAATTAAAATGGCAGGCAATCTGAAATGAAGCAATTAAATGAAAAATTATCCAAGTTAAAATTACTACGGTTTATCTTGTACACCCCCAAAGAGTAGCACCTACAAATTACTTGTCATAAAAAATTAAAAAAAACTACAGTATCTAGTAAAAAATATATTTAAGATAGCATCAAATGTAATTTGCCATAGATATTTTCCTATTTCAAATCACCAGATTTTCAGTGAAAAAAAAAAAAGATGCTGTGGGTCCCTACAAAATGCAGGTTATATTCCAATCGCTCTGACGAAAAATTGAACTACCGTTGCGCTCGCATGTTCTAAAATATGAATGCACTGTTAAAGAAACGAGAGAAAAATATATTTAGTGGAAAGTGATCCGTGTTCCTGTAAGTAAATAACTCAACTTTTAATTAAGTGTATCATTAAGCATAATATTTTTATAGTATGACTGCTAACATGTAATATTAAATTAATTTTAAAAAATATATACTATATAAATACCAAATTTTGCAGAATGAACATGAACACTTTTAGTCAAGTATACCATTAATCATTAAAAAAAAATAGTATGCATTAGCACGTGTGTACCACTATTGTATTTATCATATTTAGCAATATGTAATTATGATAGAACTAGGATCTCTATTGTATAGGAATTCCACATTGTACACATTTTGTAAGATTGTATTAATCTCCCTTGAAAAGTCTTTCTCATTAATATAAAATATATAAAAGTGTACAAGAATCTCTATACAACATAAATCCTAATTCTATCATAATTACATATCCCAATATGATAAATACAATAGTGGTACACACGTGCTAATAGTATGAATACTAATAGATAATATTAGATCAATTTTAAAAAATATATACATAAATATTCTAATTTTGCGGAATGATGTCAGTTCATATGCACCATAAATATCATACTCCTAAATTCACCCAGGACCTAATTGTAACGAAAGGGAAAGGAAAATGAGAGCAAAAAACAAAACAAAACAAAACAAAAAGGCCGAACTCGAGAGGCAAAAGCGCGTAACAACGGTGATAAAGAACCATACTGATTCTGTCACAGTCTTCCAGGTAAGAATCGCAAATTTACCATTTCTACCTCACAGAAAGATCCATTACTGATTATTGCACACTATGAATATGATCGAATCCACTACTGATGTAACCTCTCAACCACAAATTGCCAAACAAAGAATTCTAATAATTTCTTTTAACAATTGACAAAAGTAAAACATGATCAGAAGAACTGGTGCTTGATCGATGATAAGAGATGCAAGCCAAGTTAGACGATCAAATTGTTTACGAAGAAACGAGCATCAATTAGAGCGATGATGAAGATCAAAGCATTACATAATGAGCGAAAAGGTCCTTTAAATAGTGTACTGGAGTATTTTCATTCTCTAGATCATCGCAAAAGCACAGTGTTAAACGTTTCAAAACTGTAATCTGATAAGAATAAGCGATCTAAATCGAAACAAAATTTAACGAAAAAGACAGAAAACATAAATCGAGATAGAAGGTAGAAGAATTCGATGTTCATCACCACAGAAAACCGAAATGAGATCTTCATCAACTGATCAAATTCACATTAATTCAAAATTTCGAAGCACAGTAGAACAAAAATAAACACTATAACTTCACAAATCACACATATAGGCTATAATATACAAAGATAATAACAGAGAGATCGATCGATCGAGAAAAAAAATCAGAGGAAATGATGAGTGCTTGCCTGAGACGACGATTTTGATTTTCGCTTCTTTGCTTTTTGGATGTTTGTAAAAAGTGCCGAATGAATTTAAGAGAGAGAGAGAGGGAAAAAAGATTCTGCAGAAATGGTTAGAAAGGAAACAAGAGCAGTGGGGGCCAGTGAGGAGGTGGCGGAGTGCTTGTGGGCGGGCCACTCCTATTGGCGAATTGTTTTGTTCAAATGTTGTTACCATTTGCCCCTCAATTCTTCTATTATTACAAGTTTATCTCATTTGTCTTGCAAGTATCTAAACTTGTTTATTATTCTAGATGTTCAAATTTAACCCTAATCTCTTTTTATGCAGCGGTTACAAATTACCTAAATTTAGACTTATTTGACTTTTAAAGACCAAATTCTAATGATATAATGCTCTATCAAACAAACTCTTTGACTATAAGTTTATCTCTTGTGTTGTGTCTGTAGTTATGTGTGACTTAATAAAATGCGTTGAATTTCATTTTCAGAAAAAATTATTATATAAATTAAGAAGTAAAAATAATTAATTAGCTTTATTTTTTAGAGACGATGAGAAAATTTAAACGTATAAATATGGTAGTTAACAGCTTTACCTTCCGAGGTAGGGTTAGATTTGCGTATGCTTTTCCTAGACTCCACTTATGAGATTATAATAAATATGTTATTGTTGTATATGGTAGCTAATTTTCAATTGTAGTAAGCATACTGTTCATAAAATGTTCACCATTCTATTTAGTATAAATTAGGGGGGGAAAGTTTCATACTACACATCTTTGGATTTGGTAACATTGTTGTAAACCCTTATAAAACACCATAACCAACTCATTGCCACTCTTATCATCGTAATTTGGAATGTACTACCAAAATCAAAATTTATGTTAATCAATTATAAAAAATAGTTTACATGCTTAGAAGGTCTTGTTTTTTCCTTATAGATATTTATTATTTGTATTTGGCCAGTTTTGAATGTTGTGTTTGCACCCAAAACAAATCTAAATTTCAATCCAACACTTTCTTTAGAGAACTACAACACCAAGTTAAGTAAATTGAGCTTTAAAGCTAATGTTAAAGTTAGTCAGATCGTAATTTAATTGCTTACAACATATGATCTGATTACATGAAAAAGAAAGAAAAAAAAAACTTGCACTCTTCATGCCTTTTTTTTTCGTCATTCAAAGAGCCATCCCTCCTTAGAAAAGTTAAAAAGAATGAGGCTAAGATTCGTTCTTTCATTTTTCAAAATTGAAAAATAAAATAATAAGGTTAGTGTTGTCATTACATAAGATTAGGCAAAGTTCACTTTTTAGAGCTGAGGTGGTGACGGGCCACTTGATGACCGACCAAACCGGCCTTACTAGCTAGTCTTCTGTCCCAACGATGAAGACATTATATTTATGTTTTTCTATTTTTGGATTACCACTTTCTTTCTGACCCTCACCCACGGCACCCACATTTCTGGTAATTACTCACTTCCCCCCTTGATTACATAATTCATGTCTTTTACGTCCCTACTACATGGGAATGAAATTAATTGTTTGCTTATGGGACAAATTATAGTTCGTTGAGTATTTCTTTTATGATCGAGAAATTCATTTGAAGTCAATTCTTAAGATCAATCGTAACTCGAGAATAATGGGTTCACTCCTCTACCCTTCTCCACTTAAATATCAGTATTACTTTGTATGTCGTAGGGCTCGAACTTATGACTTGAGTACAAGTCCCTCAAACCTGTAACCTGAGTCACAAGTCTCTGATCAGCTTTGCCACTTGAACTAAGCCCTCGAGGCGTTAATTAAATATCTGTATATAATATTAGATAAAATGTCTAGTATATTTCTTCAATTTATTCCTTAAAATTCGTCTCTCTTTTTTAAGATGATCTTTCCGCATTACGTCAGGCACATATTCAAAATTATGTGACAATTTTTATTTAGAACACTCTAACAAATATATGTAATGTAATAATATCGAGAGTCGAATATTACAAAAATTTGAAATGGCCAACATATGGATTCTTAATACATTCTGATCGAATTTACCTAGTGATCAATATATAATACAAATACAATTAGTCACATTTTAGACATATAAGAGTAAACGGAAATGCATTAATCAATCATATTGATGACACGTTGATATCTTTAATTGCTCACATTGTAACGTCCAGTCTAAAGGCTAGCCAAACTTAGCTTCTTAATTATTGGTCACAACTCTTTTCACGATAATAGAAAATTCGTACTGGGAAAGGATCACATCTCCTCAATAATAACACTACCAAATACCAGCCAAAAATTGTATCCTTTTTTTCTTTGATTTCATTAGTATGTCTTGGCCATGTTTGTTAGATTGTCATCTTTTTCTCACCATCTACGTAAGTTTGCATTTCACAATTGGTAGTACTCGTTGCATATCTGGCTTCAAACCAAACAATTTTTTAGAGTACATGTGAAATTAATTCCCTAATTTTGTTTTTAACAAACAGCTTCAAGGCAACTGATAATGTGGCATTTGCAATTTGTTTTGGTTTAGTCTTTAGAGGTTTTCCGAAAGAATTGTTTAAAAAATGAATAGGTTAAAAAACTCTTCAATTATTATCATTTTGCGAGTTTCATACCTAAATTATTAGGTGTTCACAGAATCTTCCTAAACTACCTTGAACTCATATTAAAATACCTCCTGAAGAAATATGACATACTACGTGATAACGTGAATATCACGCTCCGAAAGCTCCTCCAAAGAGTTCTAAATGAAAGTGCATGTGGAATTTTTCTCAGTGAATAGGTTAACCCCCACCCCCACCTACAAACTACTTCCATTTTGCGAGTTTCATATCTAGACTATTGGGTGTTCACAGAACCCCGAAATACCATGAAATTGATATGTGCCAGTTGGAATCACTTTCAAGACTTTTTCATCTCTACACAACTTTCAACAAGTTATCTCAAAGATTTTACGTGCGCATATTCAACTGGAGGATTTTTAATCTAAATGAAGTTATAGTCTAGGGGGTCATAAAATCACTCAATAGTTTAAGTATGAAGCTCGCAAACTGATGATAGTTTAGAAGGGTTTTACTCTATTCAATCAAAAAACAATTACTTAAAATTACATTTTGAGAATATTTGTATTATTTATTTTTTTTGTGAAAATAACCGGTGGGTTGTCTTTTGTTTCCATAATAGGTTTCGGTCATAATCAAAATAATTTCGCATAATTAGACGGTTGACTCTTTTGAGAAAATACATGGGCCTAAAAGAAAATACAGTCTGAAAGAAGGATATATAATTCAGGTCTGACTAAATCATGGCCGGCGAAGCTGAACTTAGACAAGTAGTTCAACATTAGAGTTGAATTTATTGAAAGTTTCTTTAAATGGTCAATTGATGCACTGACCGCCAACTATGGCTGCCAATTTGCTTCAGTATTGGCATTCTATTGTTTATTAGCTAAGAAGACCAAGGTCATCATTAAGTCTTTGTGGCATTAAATTAAAGGATTTCGTCACACGCAACACTACGCTTACTCTCACGAGAATCATAAAGTTTAAGAAATAAATCATACTATACTATGTCATTCATAAGTTAGTTTTCGTGGTAATACATACTGACAGAAAATTTCAGTTAAAGAAAAGGATGGACAAATAAGTTCATTGCAAACTAGAAACTTATAGTCTACTTGGGAAGAAAATTTGTGCTTTTGATTATAGGAGTAGTTTATTTTTTAAAAGTAAAATCAGGAGATAATCTTGCTTATAAGAACCTTTTATTAGATGCTAATCAGATTATGGAACAAAAAAATGAATAAGAAGGAGAATGCGTCAACGAAGATTATGTTCAACGTGAATAAGAAATATGTCTTTGTCTAGAATGTTAGGTTGGTTACAGAACATGGCCAAGTTGTTTGAAGTTGAAAGCACAAATCTAAAAAGGAAACATCGTGGTAGATTTATAATCAGTGCATTTACTAGCTAATGTGGTTTCTAATAGAACTAAAAATTGATGAAAGCTTCTTTATTGTTAAGAGGAATCTTTTAAAAAGTATTTTTTTTTAAAAAGTGTGTTAATTTTCTGAAAACACAAGAGAACTTTCGGTTTCAAATTTGAGTTTCTCGACAAGAGTTTTGTATGATATTTTTGCAAGATTAGAATGCAATGGATATAAATGTTAGTGAATATTATTTAAATATTCACTATATCTCATGTAATTATTACATATGTATAATTATGGTAGAAATAGGATCCCTATTATATCAGGATTTCACATTGTAAACACTATATATATTTGTATTGATGAGAAACATTTTCCAAGGGAGATCAATACAATTTTACATACTGACTTGAGAAAGTTGAGTTATTTTTTGGGGATATCAGTGACTAGATATGCAGATATTATGTTTCTATGTCAGCGTAAGTATGCAGAGGAGATTGTGTACAGGGCTAAAATGGCTAACTGCAAGATCATGCCTACTCCGGTCGACTCTAAATCGAAGCTAAGTGTTGTTGATAGTGATCCAGTGTCCGATCTGACACTTTATAGGAGCCTTGCAGGTGCACTTCAGTATCTTACTTTCACCAGGCCTAAAGTTGCTTATGTTGTTCAGCAGGTGTGCTTGTTTATGAATGCCCCAATGGAGCCTCATTTTACTGCTCTTAAGTGTATCATTCGATACGTTAAGGGCACACTTGATTATAGATTGCATCTATACAGCCTCTGCACCGACCATGTTGTTGTCATATACAGATGCATATTTGGCAGGTTGTCTGGACACGAGATGCTCCACCTCCGGCTATTGTGTGCTCGTAGGGGATAATCTCATTTCATGGTATGCCAAGCGGCAAGCCACTCTATCCCGTTCAAGCGCAGAAGCAGAGTACATAAGTGTTGCAAATGTTGTTGCTGAGATCTGTTGGCTCCGAAACCTTCTTTTGGAGCTTCAATGTCCCTTGCATAAGGCGTCTTTGGTATACTGCGATAATATATCTGCCATATATTTATCTCATAATCCGGTTTAGCATCAGAGAACCAAGCACATTGAGATGGATATACATTTTGTTCGTGAGAAAGTTGCTATAGAACATGTTAAGGTATTGGATGTGTCATCTTCCTATCAGTATGCAGATATCTTCACTAAAGGACTACCTAGACAACTATTCCTCGACTTCAGATTCAGTCTAAGTGTCCGGTCTCCTCCCGCTCCGACGGAGGGAGTGTGTGTTAGTGAATATTTATATCTCATGTAATTATTAGTGATGTATAATTATGGTAGAAATAGGATCCCTATTATATTAGGATTCCACATTGTACACACTATATATATTTGTATTAATGAGAAACACTCCCAAAGGAGATTAATACAATTCTACAATAAAGACAATTCTTAATTAGAGAATTATTAATGTTGAATTAGTTTGAGATTCATATAGTATTTGGATTAATAAGAAAGGATCTAATTTTTCTTTTTTGACAATAAATGACTTTACTTCATTAATGTATAAATGGTCTCAAAGAGTTAAAAGATGCAGCAGAATCATTTACGAGTTAAAAGATGCAGCAGAATCATTTATAATCCAACTAGGAAAAACAAAAATCCAAATAATTTTACATAACAACAAAATAGAAAACTTAGCTAAATTGTGCGCTAGTATATTTCAAGATCTAGAAATATTTATAACATGTACTTCTTCAAAGAGATTCATAAACTTCCATATATCTTTACAAGTAGTCTCTATCTCCCATGAATCTATACTTCTTTTCCATATCATATCCACCACAAATTTTGCATTAGATAAGTTAATTGTTGTATTAAAATGGAAACACAAGTCAAATAAAGAAGACAAACCGAAGAAGAAGAAAAAGAGAAATACTCCCTCGTTTTTTACTTGAGAGATAATTAAGTGACAATGTCATTAAGACTTACAATTTTGTGGTATAAGTTTCACTTCTCTATTTCCCTATCCCTTATATAATGAGTAGAAAATTGTTTAGATATGGTGGCATTAAAATGATGGAATATTCATCATATTGGTGCCATAAAGTAAGTCATAATGAAATGTTAGGACCCTTCACAAATCCTTCCTTTTTGCATTCTACACTTCAATTTCACGCAATCACTTACATTTGAAATTAGAGAAAATTACGGAAACATGTCAAAAATACATAAAAATTACTGAAAATTAACCGTTAACTCTGACTACCAAAATAGCCACAAAAAGTTGTGAAGTGTATACCAAAATTTAAAATCCAAAAAATACAGGGTTCTTCCCTCCCAAAATTACGCACGAAAATGAGTATCTTTAAGCGTTAGTATAAAGTTATAACGCGATTTTTTTTTTTAAAAAAAGGGCTTTAAGCCCAAAAAAATTATCAAAACGATCGAGGAGCTTCAATCAGCACTCGAACCGATCAATTTCACTATAGGGCGTCACAAACTGATATCTACAGTAAAATCACTACTGAAACTCCAATATGCAACTGAAATCATTCAAGGAATTGGTATGTTTTGTTGGAAATTTACTAAATGTGGAAATAAGTATATCTCATTAATTTATGACTCGAACAACTGGACCCGCACGTCGGAAATGTCGTTCCCACAAACGTGCACACGTAGTGCCAAATATCGTAAATTTCATTAGTGAAAGAGATATTGATACGTATGTAATACGTTTGAGACATAGAATTATGGACAGTTATTGGCCAAATGACAAAGTATTCCACATTGGTAAATGAATGAAGAAGTGTACAAAATGTAAAATGAAACGATTTGGAAATCGTCGCGGAGCCGTGAAGGGACGCACGCCACACCGTCGGAGCCGCGGCGCCTCCCAGGCTGCGCCGCGACGCAAAATAGCTGGTCAGCTACTTGAGCCACTGCGCATTGGCGCAAAATGGCTGGTCAGCTACTGGAACCGCGACGCTTCGGAGGCAGAATGCTGCGACAGGAAGTTGAAAAAATCTGACGTTTGGGCTGATTTTGGAGCATTGATTATCCATTACTTGCCATATGAATTCAGCCATTATTTGGCTGAATGTAACCCCTCGATCAAGTGCAATTACATGGCTATTGAAGGTCATTAGTTGGCTAGTTGAGGGGTCTTCTACTTACACTATAAATTGAGACCTTTGACTCAATTGAACTACACTCAACACTTAGAGAATTCTCCAGATTTTCTGATTCATATTCTTCCTTTCTAGCAAAGTCACTATACTCAAAGTTCTTCAAGAGTAACACTTGAGCTTGCTTTGCTCACTTGTTAAAGTTGTTTTTGTATCTTGGGAGACTATTGCTCAATACCGTAAAAGGAGATATACGGGGCAATCTTGTCTTAAAGACAGAGTGTCATCACTCGACTCAGCAAATCACACAAGCAGTTTGTAAGGTTTTGATTTCTAATTTCATTGTAATAGTTTGTTTATCCTTTCTACTATTGTAATAGTTACTTACTTTTCGTTCCCTACAACAATTGTATCCCTTCAATTTTAAGACAAGATTTTGCCGTAAGCAACTAAGTTAGAAAGATGACTGGTATAAATCAAACTTCTTCTGATTCTGCTGCTGCTGCTCAAGGCAATCCGTCTGCCTTCCCCACTGCTCAAGGCACTCCTAATGCCTTTCCGGATTGATCAAGGCTCATCCAATACCTTTGCTGCCCAAGGGAATGTTGCCGCTCATCCACCCGCTGGATTTTACCATGAACGCCCTGAAAAGTTCTTGGGGTCAAACTTCAAAAGATGGCAACAAAAGATGCTCTTCTATCTGACTGTTATAGGAATGACACGTTTCCTAACAGAAGATCCTCCACAAGCTGGAGATGAAATGGACCATTCGTCTTCTGAAACAGGTGAAGGAGGCCTAGGTATCCATGTCATTAATGGCATGAAGATGGTTCTTGATGCTTGGAGTCATAGTGATTTCATGTGTAAGAATTACATATTGAACTGCTTGTCAGACCCTCTCTACACGGTGTATTGCACCGTTGGCACTGTCAAAGAGTTGTGGGAGAAGCTACAAAAGAAGTACAATGCACAAGATGCAGGTACTAAGAAATTCATCGTTGGAAAATTTCTGAAATTTCAAATGGTGGATAGTAAGACAGTGATGTCCCAAGTCCAGGAATTCCAAATGATTTTACATCACCTGGATTTGGAAGGTATGAAGCCAAATGAGCAGTTTCTGGTTGCATCACTGATTGAAAAGTTACCTCCTTAGTGGAATGAGTTTATGACCTACTTAAAGCTCAAGACAAAGGAGATGACCTTCGAAGAACTTATTATCAAACTCCAAATTCAGAAAGATAATAAGAAGGCCTTACCTAGGGGTAAACAACCCGCTGAGGCAAAGGCAAATCTGGTTGTGGCCAAAGGGAACCTAAGCAAGAAGCGCAAGTTCCAGAAAGACGGTAAGACTCAAGCATCGGAGAAGTTCAAAGGAAACTGTCACCACTGTGGGAAACCTGGTCATATGATCAAGGACTGCCGCAAGCTCAGGACTGAGCAATAAGAGAAGGCCAAGGCTAAGGGCAAGACTCTGGTTAACGTTGTCAAGGACCAGTTTATGGATGACATGATTGAGGAGTTCTCAACGGTAGTTCTAGAAGAAAACCTGGTTGAGAATCCTATGCAATGGTGGATGGACACAGGTGCTACAAGACACATCCGTTCCAACAGAGATGCCTTCTCCACTTATACACCGATTACAAACAAGAAGGTGTTCATGGGAAACAACGTTTCCTCTGACGTGCTGGGGTAGGAAAGGTAGTCCTGAAGATGACTTCTGGAAAGGAGCTCACTCTGAAGGAAGTGATGTATGTTCCTGAGATTAGAAGAAATTTAATTTCAGGTCCTTTATTGGTTAATGCTGGTTTTAGGCTAGTGTTTGAGTCCAATAAATTTGTAGTCACTAAGAATGGAACGTTTGTGGGAAGATGATTCGTCTGTGAAGGCCTCTTCAAAGTGAACACCATGTTTGTATTACGCAAAAGCAATAATATTGAAGCTTCTTCATCTTACTTGCTTGAGTCCTCTAATTTATGGCATCATAGATTAGGACATGTCAGCTACAAGTCCATCCAAAGGTTGGTAAAGTTGGAGTTGTTTCCGTCTATCGACGTAAACCCTCAACATAAGTGTAAGGTGTGCGTAGAGGCAAAACTCACAAATCTTTCTTTTCGATCCGTCGAAAGGAATACTGCTCCTCTAGGACTTATTCACACAGATATATGTGATTTGAAGTTTGCACAAACTAGAGGGGGAACAAGTACTTTGTGACATTAATTGATGATAGCACAAGCTATTGTTACCTTTACTTGTTGAAAAGTAAGGATGAAGCCTTTGAAGCGTTCCGACATTACAAAGCAGAAGTTGAAAACCAACTAAACATACGGATTAAATCCATTCGTAACAATATAGGGGGAGAATATGTAGCGCCATTTGAGGAATATTGTGCCCAAGAAGGTATTGTTCATCAAAAGACGGCTCCATACTCACCTCAATCGAACGGTATGGCGGAATGTAAGAACCGTACATTGAAGAAAATGATGAATGCCTTGCTCATCAATTCTGGTCTTCCCCAAAACATGTGGGGAGAAGCTGTCCTTACCGCTAATACAATTCTTAACAGAGTCCAACATAAGGGTAAGGACAAAACTCCATATGAATCATGGAAGGGAAAGAAACTCACCTAAAAATATTTAAAGGTGTGGGGTTGCTTGGCAAAAGTTAAAGTACCCAAGCCAAAACAGGTCAAGATTGGGCCTAAGGCTGTAGATTGCATATTCATCGGATATGCAAATAACAGTAGTGCTTATTGCTTCTTAGTGCATAAGTCAGATATTCCAGATATCCACGGGGGGTACAATCATGGAATCAAGAAATGCACAATTCTTTAAAGATACCTTTCCTAGAAAGGAAAAAGACATAACCTCTCGCAAACGAAGTTATGAACAAAGCTCTTATGAACCGGGAGTCATTGACGGCCTGGATATAGATGGTTCAGATCTAGTGGATCTCGAGGTGGCTGAATATCCAGAATCTAGTGTTCCAGATTCTCAACACTTAGAGACTCCAGAGATGGAACTAAGGCGAAATAAAAGGGCCAGGAAGGATAAATCTTTCGATCCTGACTTTGTAGCTTATATGGTTGATGATGAACCAAGGACAATTGTTGAAGAATTGTCAACTCTAGAGGCACCGCTCTGGAAAGAAGCTATTGAGAATGAAATAAGCTTTATTCTGCATAACCATACTTGGGAGTTGGTTTATTTCCCGGTTGATCTTCCTCCGGGAAATAAACCATTGGGTTGTAAATGGATACTCAAACGTAAGTATAACGCATATGGGTCTATAGATAAGTACAAGTCCAGGTTTATAGTCAAGGGCTATCAGCAGAAAGAAGGTCTTGATTACTTTGACACGTACTCCCCGGTATCTCGGATGACTTCCAGATGGGTTATCATTGTGATCGCAGCGTTGCGTGACCTTGAGATACATCAAATGGATGTAAAGACAGCCTTCCTAAATGGTGATTTGGAAGAAGAAAATTATATGGACCAACCCGAGGGGTATGTGGTTCAAGGGCAAGAGAAGAAAGTCTGTCGGCTTGTCAAATCTTTGTACGGACTGAAACAAGCCCCGAAGTAATGTCACGAAAAAATTAATAGTACTCTACTATCGAAGGGTTTCGCCATTAATGAGTGTGACAAATGTTTCTAAATGAAAGGTAACTCTGACTCCTTTGTTATGATATGCCTGTATGTAGACGACATGTTGATCACAGGAAACAGTCCTAGCATAATTCTAGAGACTAAGAACATGTTGAAACAATGCTTCGACATGAAGGATATGGGTATCGCAAGATGTCATCTTAGGGATCAAAATCTCTAAGACATCGACGGACTGGTCTTATCTCAGTCTCACTACATCGAGGATGTTTTGAGAAAGTTTGAGATGTTAGACAGTTCGCCTATAAAGTCACCAATGGATAGAAATAAAAAACTTGATAAAAATCGTGGTGCACCCATATGCCAGGAGCGATATGCACAGGTGATCGGTAGTTTGATGTACATAACAAACTGCACCCGACCTGATATTACTTATGTAGTCAACAAGTTGGCTAGGTTTACCCATAATCCGAGTGATGATCACTGAAAGGCGTTGAATCGGGTACTTCAATACCTGAAATACACGCTAACTTACGTGTTGCATTATTCGAGATATCCAGCTATATTAGAGGGGTACAGTGATGCAAACTTGATATCTGATATAGAGAACACCAAGTCCACCAGTGGGTATGTATTTACAATTGGTGGTGGGGATGTGTCTTGGAAATCCTCTAAGCAAACTTGCATCGCCCGATCCACGATGGAATCGGAGTTTATCACTTTAGACAAAGCAGGAGAAGAAGCTGAGTGGCTTCACAACCTCTTAGGGGATGTTCCTTGCTAGAAAAAACCCGTACCTTCTGTAATGATCCACTGCGACAGCCAGTCAGCTCTAGGAAGGGCACGGAATGCTATGTACAATGGTAAGTCTCGTCATATTCAACGGAGGCATAAGACCGTTAGGCAGCTAATTACCACGGGTATAATATCCACTGATTACATAAAGTCAAAGGATAACATAGCAGACCCGCTGACAAAGGGCTTACCCAAAGATCAGATGTTCTGCCTGTCTAGGGGAATGAGCTTAAAACCCAAAGTATAAGGAGCAATACGGTGGTAACCCAACCTTACCGACTGGAGATCCCAGGAATTAGGTTCAATGGGAAAACTAAGTTGTAAAGGTTCAGTTGATCGCTTCGGTGGAAGCATGAGCACTTCGGATAGTGATTTATGTAGAGAAACACCAAATCCAAAGTCGTTCCCGCGATAGACTATAAATTCTATCTGCAGTGTGGGTGAAGGTTAAGTTTCCAAAACCTTTAATGATTCTCACCGGTTGAGGTTAGGTTTGGGGAATTTTTTAATGATTCATAACACCTGTAAAGTGGGGTATAACAGGATACCTTGTAGGAGACCATCTATTTATGTGTGAGGACCGGCCGCCTCAAATGAACTCACTTAATAAACCAAGAAGTGTTCACGGCTACAACGGATAAAACATTATGAAGAACTGAGTAGAGGAAGTTGTTGTGTTGGTACCATTGACTTGGCTTACACTAAATACTGACGGTTCAAGACATCACGTTCACCGCGCAGTAAGTAAGTCCGATGGTATTCAACTATGGAAGGTTCAAAGCGTATGCTACCTATCCAGATGCAACATCGATCCGCTGAAAGATTGCTAGAAAAGGCAACATGTTTGTGCGCCAAAATCTCTTTGAAGAGGGGATTATTGGAAATTTACTAAATTTGGAAATCCTATTAATTTATGACTCGAACAACTGGGCCCGCACATCAGAAATGTCATTTTCACACATATGCACACGTAGTGCCAAGTATCGCAAATTTCATTAGTGAAAGAGATATTGGTACGTATGTAATTGTCGCGCCCGATTTTGACCTGCGGGCTTCGCGACGCGATGGCGTCGATTCCCTCCGGATGGATTAAAAAATGCTTACTTTGAGGAGTCGCCACCTAATTATTCTAAGGTGAATTAGGGCACCTGATTGCTAACTAAATGCTGCAAAAAATAACTCCGATTTTATGGTCTAGAAAACTAATGAGATTCTGGGTAAGGGTTCTTTATTATCCTAAAGGGAAGGGGTTAGGCATCCTTTAAGATCCGCTAACTTGCGGTTATCCGATCAAACTCAGGTTAATTATTGTAGTAAGAAAATGCATGTTTAAAAATATAAAGTTAAAATGATGTTGCAAGTATTTAATGAAATGATGCATTTGTACAAGTATACATTTGTATGGCATTAATATACATGTAAAGCTGAAAAAAATATAAGTATGCATTTGTATGAAAATTGATAAGAATGTATGCAAAGTGATTATTATGGGCGACGGGCCTAAATAAATAAACTAGCGATTAACGATTTTAAAACTAACCGAGCCTAAAAATAAATAAACTAGCGACGGGTTTCAAGTTTTTGACTACCCTAATAATTAATCTAATTCTACCTATTCTAAATATTTCAATAATTTCAGAGTACAATACTATTACAATACAGAATGAAATAAAGCTGAATTAAAGAAAGTAAAAACAACAACAAAATAAATAATCTCCGGGGGGTATTTGCCTAATTTGACTTTAACCCTTGCAAGCTGTCAAGAATAAACGGTTAGAAACAATTGAATATACATAACTTCGGATCCGTATCCAAAACAATAAATGCTTTGATTACGGAGGGCTCGGACTTAAATTTTGAAAAGATCATTCCAATCACGTCGTGGCTGCGAACACATGACTCGTTGGTCATTTTAGTTGCCTTGCCTACCGAACATGTTGGTCTCTCGGGTGAAAAAGATTTAAGTTTCATCCTTGCCCAGAAGTTTTATTTTCCGTCTTTACAACTGTGGAGGCCTAAAAAATCGACGGATATTTTTCATCGGCCAATGTAGTATAATATTCAAATCATTAAATCAGTAAGACAATCCGTGCACGGATGTTTAAATGTCAAAACAGTAAACTGTAACACAAACGAAAAAAAAGCGCAGCCTCGAATTTAATTTCATCGGCCTAAAATGCAGTATTTAATTCAAACAGTAAAAACAGTAAAACAGCAAAAAAGTGCGGCCTCGAATTTAATTTCATCGGCCTAAGTGTAGTATTAGTTAAAACAAATAAAACAGTAATCCGTTGCACGGATGTTTAAAACAGAAAACAGAAAAGAGAGAAACGAAACAAAAAAAAAACGCGGCCTCGAATTTAATTTCATCGGCCTAAATGCGATATTTAGTTCAAAACAGCAAACAGTAAAAACAGTACATATCCGTGGCACGGATATTTAAAACAGTAAATTAAAAAAAACATAGAAACGAAAAAGAAAAGCGCGACCTCGAATTTCGGCCTAAATGCAATATTTATTCAAAGCGGTAAAGCAGTAAAGCATTAAAGCGGTAAAGTAAAAACCGAGAAATGATGTCCAAAGGGAGGCGACCTCGAATTCAATTTCATTGGCCTAAAGCAGTATTAGTTAAAATGATAAAACAACAAAATACAAGATATCCGTGTATGAATATTTAAATGCCAAAATAAACCAACAGTTTGCAATTAAAACGTCCGACCCGAATTCTGAAATTTTTGGAGTGAAGCAGGATTCGGAAAAATCAGACACGGGTTCTGAACAGTGACCCGACTCGGACACTGAACAGTGGTCCGGCCCGGATTTCGGGTTGACCCGACCCGGAATCAAACATTTTTTATTTATTTTTCAGATAATAAACAACAAAATATAGAACATGAAATCTGAAAATTCAATCGAACCGGGTCGACCCGACCCGGAACAGTGAACTGACCCGGATCGGATATTTCAACCCGAATCAAATTCTTTCCAAATTTTCAGGTAACCAACAACACAATATAAACACACAAAAATCTGGAATTTAACCGAACCGGGTCGACCCGACAATGAGCAAAACGGGGGCAAAATAATACCCGATTTCCGACATAAGCTCCGACCAAAACTCTCTCTTTTCGGACAAAAAATCCACAAAAATCGACCCCCAAACAGTGAAAAAAAGAGAGGGTATTTTATGGATGGGTTTTCGGATTTTAGGGGTGTAGGTATGGGTGAAGTGATGGGGTAGGTTGGTGGTGTTGGGCGACGGTGTCGGCGTTGTGGTGAGTTGGTCGGCAGTGTGGCGGCAGTGGTGAGTTGGTCGGCGACGTGAGGTCGCGGGTATGGGGGCTGGTTGGTGTCGGCGACGGTATCGGCGTCGTGGTGGTGATGTGGGTGTAGGGTCGCGTCGGCGAGGTGACCGGCGACGTGGGGTCGCCGGTGTGGGGGTGCGGGGGTGTGTGGCGGTGATTTTTGGGAGAGAGAGTAAGGGTTTTGGTTTTTTTGTTTTGTTGTTGTTGAGTGTGATATGATTAGGGGGATAAAAGGGGGAAATAAAGGGAAATGGGATTGGGCCGGTTCGGGTGTGGGCTTGGGGAGTTGGGCCACCAGGCTTGGGGAAATAAGGGGTGATGGGTTGGGCTTGGACGAAAATGGGTTTTAGTTTGGGTTGGGTAGAAATTGTTTTGGGTTGAGTAAAAGTTGTTTTGGGGGAAATGAAATGGGTTATGGGTTTAAAATATAAAATGGGTTTTATCATATATAACTAAACAAATAAAAAGCTTTGCAAAAACTATAAATTGTAAAGATGACAATATGAAAATATATATATATATAATATTTGCGAAATGTTTGATGCTTAAATAAAAAATAAAAATGCAATGTCGTTTTGCGAAAATAAAATAACATATAATATTAGATTAAAAGTATGATTGTGATATTAAAATGCAAATGACAATAAAAAATGCAAATAATAATGATATATATACATATATATACCTATATTTTAAAATTGTTTTAAAGTGTCAAAAATATTAAAAATTGCAAATAAAATCAGAAAAGATGGACAAAATTGGGTGTCAACAGTAATACGTTTGAGACATAGAATTATGGACGGTTATTGTCCAAATGACAAAGTATTCCACGTTGGTAAATGAAGGTAGAAGTGTACAACGTGTAAAATGAAACGAGTCGAAAATCGCCGCGGAGCCGTGAAGGGCCGCCGCGCCACCCAGGCTGCGTCACGATGAAAAATGGCTGGTCAGCTACTGGAGCCTCTGCACCGCGGCGCAAAATGGCTGGTCAGCTACTGGAGCCGCGGCGCTTCGGAGGCGAATCTTTGCGACGGGAAGTTGGAAAAATCTGACGTTTGGGCTGGTTTTGGAGCATTGATTCTCCATTACTTGCCACATGAATTTAGCCATTATTTGGCTGAATGTAACCCCTCAATCAAGTGCAATTACATGGCTATTGAAGGCCATTAGTTGGCTAGTTGAGGGGTCTTCTACTTACACTATAAATTGAGGTCTTTGACTCAATTGAACTACACTCAACACTTAGAGAATTCTCCAGATTTTCTGATTTCATATTTTTCCTCTCTAGCAAAGTCACTATACTCAAAGTTCTTCAAGAGTAACACTTGAGTTTCCTTTGCTCACTTGTTAAAGTTGTTGTTGTATCTTGGGAGACTATTGCTCAATACCGTAAAAGGAGATATACGGGGCAATCTTGTCTTAAAGACAGAGTGTCATCACTCGACTCAGCAAATCACACAAGCAGTTTGCAAGGTTTTGATTTCTAGTTTCATTATAATAGTTTGTTTATCCTTTCTACTATTGTAATAGTTACTTACTTCCCGTTTTCTACAACAATTATATCCCTTCATGTTTTACCTAGAAATTATCATAATTTCAAACTCAACTACTTTAACGGCGAATTTACCAATTATTATTCAACATGGTGGTCGATGGAATGTTGACAACATTTTGTTGGATTACAGTATCAATGTTGTAATAGTAGAAGGTGTAGGTTGATACTCCACAATTTAAATGCGTTAGTTGAGCTTTGATTTTCATTTGATTCCAACAGACAAAATGATGAACTTTGTAGTTTTCAAGAAAATGTTTCAGTGATATGCAATGCATTACCTTTTTCCAATAAAAAAAAGGTGGAACTCCCACCACAGGAGCCCCCACACCCCGGTCCGACAGGTCTGTGAAGGAGGTAAATCATGGTGACTCAATTGATTTCAAAGGTTAGACAGGGTCGATTTTTTTCGAGTTCACCCTGCACGGCAGTCGGCTAACACAGCCAACTTCAGCCTCACTCACTCAAACTCGCTTTTCACACTTAGAATATTTTAGGGACTTTAGGGAACATACAACGTTTACGGGCACAACTACCCAACCTTTTTATTATTATCCGCAACAATACAAAAGGACTCGTCTACAAGGAGACTACAAAACTTGACCCGCAACATCGATCTCTAGACAGACCACACATTGGCCTCCAGACGGATCGATGCCCACGTCTAGACTAAGACTTTACTCCCTAGCCTATTACATTTTCTGGATGTTTGAGGATACAACGATCCCTTTTTAGAAACAGTTGTGATAGCAGCGCATGAGGGAACCCAAGAAAAATAAGAAAGACACTACTTTGGACCTTGGTCTAATGTTTCAAAACAAATTATAAAGTCTTGCAGAATATTATTAAAAGATGTAAATATTGATGGTCCACGATTTGAATGTACTAGGTTAGCTTTCATTTTTATTTGATTCCAACAAATTTTGATGAATTTGTAGCTTTTAAGAAAAAAATCCAATATTATTCAAAGTATTACCTAAGGTTAGAAAGAATTGTGGTACAGTGGTAGTAGCGTGCGAGGGAACGGAAGAAAACCAAGAAACACAAACTAGTTTAATATATTACTGTAGAATATTAAACTTTAGACATTGGCCTAATGTTTCCAATCAAAATAATAGTGTCTTGCAGTAGTATCAGTAGAAGATGTAGACTGATGGTCCATAATTTGTATGTGTTATGTGATGTTTCACATCTATTTAGCTTCAACAGACAACATGAATACATGATGAATCTACACTTATTAAAATATTGTTTTAGTGTCATTCAAAGTATTACCGATGGTTAGAAACAGTTGTGGTAGTAAGAAAATGTTATTGACAAAAAGAGGCTTTAGAAAATATGTGTATTAACTAACATACAAACTCGAACATATAAGAACTCAAGAATTACAAGCATATGTATTAAAAATTATATTTGCTACTTGTTTGCATTCCATGCAACTGACTTTCAAATTTTTATAATGTACTAATATCGAATGACAACTGGCAAAGGGGATAGAAATCTTTCATTAATGAATCAACTGCTGGAATTATGCTGCAAGCAAAATTACAATCCAAAGAAAGAGAAGAGCAACTTGGACTTAAAATTATATTTCGTACTTCATTCTGCACATTTACAGAATATCCTTTTTTGTGCTTGAACTGTTTTTTCGCCATCATCAAGCTTTTGCTGTCGGCTAGTATATTACTTCTGGGACTTGAGTTCTGCTACCCTCTTTTCAGTTTCCCTCAATGCTTTCCCATAGATGCTAATCAACTGCACAGAGGAAAACATTAGATTTACAACAGATAGAGAAGTGCAAAAATTGGTTATCAAACTTAAAGAGCAGGGATTCAAAAGCCTCCGATATAAAAGTGAGGTCTCAGAGCAATTTCCAGGAAAAACACATAATGTATATAAATGCAAGTGATAACATACCTCGTCAAGTTCTTCTGGAGTCGCAATAAATGGAGGAGACATCATGATGGTATCACCAGCAACACGTACCAACATACCATTCTTCTCACACTGCGCACCAAAATATGCACCAATACCTGAGCAGCAATGAGCAGTTTGAATGAGCTAAGAGTTTTAATTCGACCTTCGATTGGAGACCAAAGAGGAAATTACATACCCCATTCAGGAGGGAAAGGATCATTAGGAGATTTGTTATCTGCAAACTCTGTGGCAAGGATCAAACCAGTTCCCCTAATCTACAGAAAAATAAGAATGAAGCAAATGAATAGCCAACCCTTCAGAAGTTTTGACCCCTTTTTTTAAAAAAAGTGCTTAGTTCTACCTCTCCGACTATTGGACTGTCAGAAAACGCCTTCAGGCCTTCTTGAAACTTTGGGGATATGCTATTTACTCTCTCAACCATATTTCGTTCCCTGAAATAATTTGAACAGTTTCAGATCTTTAGCGTTAGCCAAGTACAATAGGTAATCAGGGGAAGCACAATTTTAACAGAAATCTTGATTATCAAGCCCGCGCATAGCGGGAGCTTAGTGCACCGGGCTTCCCTTTTATTTTCTTGATTATCAAGCCCAATGTCATATACTAAAGCGCAGAGTTGTCAGCAATTATAATGCTAAAATAAGAGATTATACTAGTAGATAAGTCATATGCAAGTCGCAGAACTGGAAGGAAGAAGTTTAAAGGGAATTCAAACATGCATACTTGTAGATCTTAAGAGCTTCCAATGCCACCGCGCATGCAACAGGATGCCCAGAGTAAGTAAATCCATGGGAAAAGGAACCTAGTTTCAGGAAAAAAAATCAGTGCTTCGGCTAACAGACAAAGGAAATGATTTGATATGCTATCAAACAAATAAAACGCTCACCAAGTTTATTGCTTTGAGAATATATTACATCAGAAACTTCAGGACTTACAAGGACAGCTCCAATTGGCATATATGCAGAAGAAAGAGCCTGAAAAAACAATTCAGCAAAGAAAATTTATATATTCAGATATAAGTTGGTATAGCTGAGATAGGATGTTGTTTAACCTACCTTGGCTAAGGAGACAAGATCAGGTTTGATGTTATACTTGTCACAGCCAAACATTGTTCCAAGCCTCCCAAAGGCACAGATAACCTCATCCGCAATGAAAAGAATGTCATATTTCTTCACTACAGCTTGGATCTATAAATGAAATGGAGAAATTGCCGTTTCAGCTATGTATAAGCATAATCTGTCGGAATTAAAATAAATAATTGCTAAAACTGCCAGAAGTAAAAGAAAAGGATCTGTTGTTGCAATATGCCTTGTTGTAGGTCGTAGCATTATGGACCAGCAAGGCTGATTTCTCTCAAACTTTTGTTTACCAGCTTCATCCTCATTTTCAAGATTATGCACTCAAGGAATGAAACTTAAAAATTTCTTAAAAAGTACTTAGCTGATTGGCTTCATTCTTTGGCACCACATTGTAGAAATAACTCTTACATCTTAGATTGAGCACCGTATGCAACATTGAACATTCTAAGTAGTAATGCAGAAAACTAGCAATGCAAAAGCAACATAGCTTCCTCCTACAAGAACGAAAAGTAACAGACAAAAGGCGAGGAAAACTACCTTATCAAAATAGGTTGCTGGAGGAGGTATGACACCTCCAGCCCCCATGACTGGTTCAGCAATAAAAGCAGCGATCTGAGGTGGAAAGGCAAAATAATAAGCAACAAATCACCCTCAACGCACAAACTTGAGTAGCAGGAGTTAAAGTTGACAAAAGTTACTGTGTCAGGCCCCTCTTTGAGGATAAGATCTTCCAAATTTTTAGCCAACCTGGTAGAGAACTCCTCCTCCGTCTCACCTGACATATACATTTCAACAGAAAATGGTTAATTACACCATAAGAAGAGACAAGTAAAGAGTCAGTAAGATTAAGTAACGACCTGGCA
This sequence comes from Anisodus tanguticus, assembly GCA_034509755.1. NCBI lineage: Eukaryota > Viridiplantae > Streptophyta > Magnoliopsida > Solanales > Solanaceae > Anisodus > Anisodus tanguticus. The sequence continues at coordinate 15,464,790 of CM067551.1, read as the reverse complement.
GATGATAACGCCAATAATGAGGGCAGTCAGTGTGCAGAACAAATGGAGCAGGAAGATCAAATTTTTGGTGTAATGCAGGAAGACTACAAAAGAAAGTATTAGCAAACAGATACTGGGAACATAATAATGAATCTTAGTGATTTTGATATCCTATAATGTTTATTATATTACCCAGTGAGACTGGCAGAAATAAGAGTTGAACCATGATACCTGTTACAATGAATGAGCAAAAACATTATATAAGCCTAAGGGAAAAAGCAACCAAAAAATAATAATAAATAGAGATTCTCAGATTACGCTTTTGCTCGAGCTATAAATTTCTTTTTGTTTGGCCTTCCAAGAGCATTGTTGTAATACCAAACCAGCTTCACCTACATTGAAGTACCAAGGGAAAAAGCTACATATTATCCTCATATAATTCTTCACATAATATCCTGGTATTTGTTATCGAACTTCTACACAAAAACGAAAATCTCAAGCAACCATTGTACTCATTTCATTAGTCCTTACAGAACTGTCACATGCAAAAAAAAAAGGAGCAAAATGTCCACTCTTTCACTATCCCCAACAATATGAAGCTCTTCTGATGGTTAGCAAGTGATTTAAGAAAAAAACTGAGTGCTAGATTATATAATTTAGTGATTGAAGGCAATAAGCAAAACCTGGGTATCATTGGCTTCTGATCCGCTATTTGTGAAAAATGCTTTTGCCATTTTCTTTGCAGTAAACATATCCAGAAGCTCCTTTGCAAGATCCTGTAAATTTGAAAATGCAATCAGCCTGAGATCCAAGTAAAACTTAAAAACAAAAGACACTGCTCAGGGTTTGCCATACCAAAGAAGGTTTTGTAGTACGGTTCCAAAATGAATGGTAAAAGGGTAATGTGTTCAATTGCTTAGTGGCAGCTTCAACAAGGCGAGGCTCGTTTCCCCCTACAAGAATATTTAAGTTGGTAAAGCAGTGTACATGTGCTCCAGATACATCATAAATAAAAACTCATTGCAAAGTTTCATATCTGACAGGAAATTGCCATTGTCTGGGTTTTAAATTGTTATACTTGAGCAATCACATAAAAAAACCAAGGCCCTTCTGAGGCCTGTGTCCAGTTTTTGGACCATGCACTAGACTATCACAGTTCAACATGGAGACATTCAGCAGTAGAGATATAAGTATTACATACGTGTTGCAATGGTACAACAATAATAGATCTTCCCACTTTCTTTTGAAATTTAGTTTGCAGCAATAGCATTACGACTTCTACAACTAATACATTGAGTAGACTGGTATAATGGCCTCCCAGATGAATATATTGTTGTTGATTATTCCCAAGTAAAAAGTTGTGCAATTTCAAAATAAGCATCTAGCAAACTGAAGCAAATTGATAATCATAGAGCTGCATTTCAAAAATATGAAAAGTTAATAACCTTAACACAACTTTCTGAAAGGATGGAAGGCCCATTGCCCAGAACGGAAGTGTGGGACTATTATCACTAGAATTCATAAATTTTACCAGCTTAGACTAATTAAAATCCAGTGAGGCCTACTATTTTCTCATACTTGGCTAATGAAAAGACAGCTTTCACCAAGATCAGAACAGTTCTACGAATTTTGCTCAATGATAACCTTGCGGCATTTGGTTCAAGCTGCCAGCCTCCAACACATTTCAAATGCGTGAAATAAGGATTAATACAGTATACATTGATTATTAACAGAACGAAGATGCACAGGTTTTGCATTAATGGAGTTAACGTTAGTTAAGTAAATAGTTTGGATGTTACGATCATGATGCAAATACTTAATATTGTTACGAAAAGAACTATACAGCTAAATTGTGAAAGAAAAACATCTGAATAATGACGGAAAACTTCAGCATGTATGTTAACCAAACAGATAAAACATACATGAAAGACATATACGTGTTAATACATTTGGAGCTAGAAGTACGCCAAAGACTGAATAAAAGGGATTGTAAGTACCTAATGCTGTGCACCACAAACCAGCTAGAGTATCAAGATACTTCCTCCCTTTATTGTCATAGACATAGGATCCCTATGACAAATGGTAAAATATTGATAAGGAGAAGATGAAGTTTTCTCAGGTTAGACAGAAAAAGTAGCCATAAATCTAACCTCAGACTTCTCTATAATCAAAGGATCCACATCAGTACTTTGCCACCCAGCAGTGAAGGGTGCCAACATATCATGACCCTTAAACCTGCAAAAGTGGAAATATATTGGTTTGTAATTTTTTATTTTATGTTTGTAGGTGCACCTTTTATGTCAAATGAGTATAATATATGCAGACAATATATTAAAAACCACACACATGACTAAATATGGAGTAGCGCACATGAAATGCCACGTCATTACTGTCCATAAACAAGGGAGGTGAAGAAAGAGATCAAGTGGTAAGAAAGGGAAACAGAATTTACCCTTTATTATCAGTTCCGGAAATATCATTTTCCACAGATGCCTGCGTACTATTATATCTTGCCTGTGTTGTTTTAAATATATGCTCCTGTAAACTGCTAACTGCTGGAATATGTTTTGCATGGAAACCAGCCTACAAAACCAGATCAATTAGAACAGAATCAACTTAATGGCAAGTCGCAAAACAAAAACAACGCTGCTTCATGAAAATAAATTTGTTTAGTCTTCAAAATGTTACATATAAGAACAGGTCTAAGAGATCAATATGATAGATGGTGCATAGTGCAAAATCTATTCAGGTTTAGTGGACCGTGCCAGCTGCAGTCAGGGATATGTTTGTTTGGGCTTTCAAAAACAAGTAAATATGATAGCACAAAATGAACTTAAAAACACGAGAAAAGCGTCTCAAGAAACTTCACTTCCCGTGTTATCCAACATTACATTTTGACATAAAAGTCTATGCAGAGTGAGATTATAAATTCTTAAAAATGATTGAATGAGAACTCCTCTGTATAAAACATTTCATTTTTCATTGATTTCTCTTGTATATGTAAACCCAAGGACCGTGGCCGGATAATGTATCTAATGTGCAACAATAGATGGTGATGCTCCAAATGCAATATTGGCCGCAGACATTGCTCAGCTGTATATAATAGTTGAATATTTACATACCAAATACAGGTTGTTCAAGAGGCCATCAACCAAACACCACGAAAGAGTTTATTAATCTTTGGGTTTGTGAGGAAATCCCATAATTTCGTTTAGATTGTTCAAGATAGTTTTGTGTGTCAAAACTTTACATATGACCTGTCCACAACCAATTGCGTGGCAATTCATATAATCAAGAAAGGCTGGAAAACAACTAAAAGTTAATCCCCAGCTTAAAATCATCCTAAATATGAAGAAGATAAAAGACCAAAAGGGATGAATTTCCCAGTAGAAAACAAGGAAAAACAGAAAAGCATTTTGACTTTGATGACAGCTCCTGAAAAACATAAAATTAGTACTCCATCTGTCCCAATTTATAAGGCATACTTTCATTTTTAGTCGGTCCAAAAAAGAATGACATATTTTCTTATTTGGTAATAATTTAATTTTAAACTTTACATTTTACGTTTAACGAGATGATCTACAATTACACAAATATCTTTAACTTATTTACGCCACAAGATTCAAAAGATTCTTTTATTTCTTATTTCTTAAATTGGGACGGAGGGAGTAATATGTATTTTCTAATCAATTAGCTGTACTTCCAAAAAGTTACTGTTTACGTCTCAAAAACATTGCCTTAGTTTGACTTGGCACGGACTTAAAGAAATAAAGGAAGACTTTTGAAATGTGTAATCTAAAACAAGCATTAGATATTTGTGTGACTATAAATCATTTCATAAATTAAATTATTTTTAAATATATAAATGTGTCAATTATTTTGGGACAAACTAATAAGAAACAATCATTTTGGCACCGAGTGAGGGAGAACTTTATATTACAAAAAAGTTTGAGAAGGGGGCACTCCTATTATACCCCTAACCTACAAGCTAGCCTGCAGCAAAGACAGGACTCAGGAGTGGGGGGAGACTGTGGGCTCCCGTTTCCGCCTAACTAAATAGGTTTAGTTTAAATTCTGTATTTGTCTTAAAAATCCATTGAAAATGTAAGGATTATTAACTTAGAACCAGTAACTTATAAAAATATTAGAATCTAAAACCCATAAATTTCAAATTTTGGCTCCGCCTTTGAACTAACTACTTCGCAACGCGAGTATCATTTGATCAATGTATGGGGAAAAATCAACATTCGTATTCTATCCTATAAAAACCTCAAAATAAATCCATTAAAAAGCCAAAAACACATAACGAACAGAAACAAATAATTAACAAGAAAGAGAAAAAAGGGATATTCAACAAAGAAAGTTATTATTATCTTTAACAAGAAAATCGCACAATAAAGCTTGAAAGGGGATTTCATAATTAAAAGAAAACCATTAGGAAAACAAACCTGGGTGGTGATAGCTGCTTTGATGGTGGATCCAAGCAGACGAGAAATCTTGGCCATTGATATGACCCTTTTGGAATCAGTATCTAATATTAAAAATAAAAAAAAGAAAGCACCTAGTTTTATTATATAGGGGATAAAACATGCACAAGTAGAAAGAAAAGATGGAAGCTGATAATATAGAAATAAATAAATGACGCCCAGAGAGATATAATTGACAACTCACTATGACACACATCTTATTCTATTCCTAATCATCAATAATAAGTCATATAAAAAAATACTTATCCCTTCCGTCCAATTTTATGTTTAACTTGACACATACTTAATGATCAATAAACAAAATATTATATTGTTCTTATTATTTATAAATTATCTAAATAACTAAAATCAATTAAATATACTTTAAAAATCGTACAACCACTCATCATTCTTTAAAATTTTCAATCCAGTAATTAATAATAAAAATAAAATAGATATGAAATGGTATCTTTTGATTTTTCAAATTATTTAAATAAAAGTCAATATTTATTTTTAATATATTGGATAAGTAAAAAAAGTGGAGTGAGTATAAAATATAGGAGTATCTTTAGTTTAAAGAAAGAAAACTTTCGAGTCCTTTTCCTGTCCTTTTTCTATTCATAATCTATTTTGAATTTGGTGACAAAACGTTTTTTTCTAGGTTTAGCTGAAGATTGTGCTATATATTTGCGGGTAACGGTAGATTGTGCTACTTTTGGGAAAAACTTTCTGGTACATTAAATTTGGTATTTGAATATATAGATTATCTTCATTCATGAATGGCCTCTATTACCGGAAGCAGAAGAAGAAACAAAAATTAAAACTCTATTCTAGATTTCCCAAAAAAAAAAAAAAAAAAAAAAACTTTCGTTGTTCATGTTATGTGATAAACTATTTTTTATTTATTCATTTTTAAAAGATTGACATACTTTTAAATTTAAATTTTTCATTTTATTCTTAATGAGAAATTTAATAATTATACAAATATTATAACATGTTTAAGATTATAAATTAAATTTCGTAGTCATATAGATGTTATCATATATTTAAGATTATAGATTTTAGAAATATTCATTTCTTTTAATTTTTAAAATTTATGTTGAACCAAATTACATCATATAAATTAAAACGAGAGATATAAACACTAAAGATAAAATGAAAAACAAGTCTAACCAAACGGTGGAAAATTCAAGGTAATACAAGTATACTTTGTCCTTTTTATAATTTTGTCCTTTCAAATATGGAAAAAGAAAAAAAAAAAGTCCGCTTGGACAGCTCAATTGATTTCAAAGGGATATTTGGAGCAAAGACCAAGGATCGAATTCCGTCAGCGGTAGTGTGGGGGTTTTTCTTGAAATAAAGGAGGGTCCCTTGTGCGCAGCGTGGTACCGGTCTAACCTTTGAAATCAATTGAGTCACCATGATTTACCTCCTTCACAGACCTGTCGGATCGGAGTGTGGGGCTCCTAGGGGAGATTCCACCTTTTTTGGAGCAAATATGGAAAAAGAAGTAGAGGAGTCTAATCACTAATGTACTTGATGAAAAATATTTAGTAGAAGATGGGGGTATAATTATTTGGCAATGATGCAAGATATTTAATTTGCCCTGAGTTTGGGAAATAAAAGGCTATCATCATGTCACTAGTCATTGTTGAATGTTTAAAGGCTTCCAATGTTTTTAGGATAAGCTTAAATGCTTGACAGGTTGGAAAACTATAATGAAAAGGAAAAAGTGGAAATTATTTGTTCATGTTGCTTAGCTTGACAAAGAGAGACGAAGGAAAAAAAAAAAAAAAAAGGAAAATAAATATCTGCCTACCAAAAATCTTTTGTTTTCCTCTTCTTTACCCAGCTTGTAATTTTAATTCGAGTAAAAGTATATGATTTGTTTCAGTTTGACCTATCCGTCAGTTCTCAAATAAGAATCCAATTTGTGTACAATAATTGAAGTCAATGGCAAACTCAAATTTGAAAACTATAACTGATCACGCTCAAGCAAAATATAACAAGAATACATGATCTTTATGAGATTTTCTTTTTGTGTTGTTAATTAGTAGTATAGGACCAATTGAGTAATCAGTGGTTGATAATGGAACAATATAGAATCATTAAAATTAGGCATAACAATCACATAACCTAACATGTCACCTAGTACACGGATAAGCAGGGGCGAATTTATGTAAAAAAGAAATAGGTCATATGATCACTCGACTAAATTCATATATAGTATGTATAATTGTTAAAATATTTCTAATATTAATTGAAGGAAATTATAGTTAGGAGACTGAGTGGTGAATTGATTAAGCATTGAGTTTAATTCTTTAAGGTCATTAGATCAAACCCTACTTATTGTACTTTTATGTCTTTTTAAAAAAAAATTAAAGCCCTCTTGAAATCCTTGGATTTGTCTATGTGCATAAGCACTCGTCACCTTCATTGAAGTCAAAGCATTAACTTATCTCGGTTCAAAGCACCACTAGCCTCATCGAATAGACTTTCCTTTATGTAACGCCTCCAAATACTCTCAATCTATTCAAACAAATACTCTACGTGATTAGGGATGGCAGGTGGGTACAATTTTGCGAATTTCGTACCGCACCCGCCCCAACTGGGGCAGGTATGGGTATAACTTTGACGGGTAGTAGGCGGGTATAGGTATTGAAAATGTACCCGCGGTGGATTTGCAGTTATACCTGCCTCATACCCGCCTCCCCGCCCCGCATCCAACCGCCCGCCTACCCGCATACCCGCCCCATAAGCCCAGTAATAGTTGTAGCAGTCCGTAAGCCCATAAGCACAATGCCAATAATAAGTGAGTGGGCAAAACCCTACTCACTTACACTTAGTCTTTACTCAAGTTCAACAGCCTTCACTCTTCGGTCTTCACGCCTCCCTCTCTCGTTCACTCTTTAGTCTCTGCCGATTGTGTCTCTCCTCCCTCTCTCGTTCTCCGTCACGCAGCCATCAGCCTTCACGCCTCCCTGTCCCTGAGACCCGACAACATGTATTGATTAAGAGGACCTACTACTCTGAGAACAAAATGTTTGATTTTGTTTTCATTTGTGATAAAATTTAGAAAAGTATTTTTTATTTACAAACTATATGTTCTGGTTTTATAATTGTGAACCAAATCAACTACTCTAAGCTAAGGCTGGCCAGTGGGCCGGGACGACCCGACCCCGTCCCGACCCCGCCCCGGTCCCGCCCCGACCCCGCTCTAAAAAAAAAAAAAAATTTAACGGGGCGGGCGGGACTCGAACTCGGGACGGACGATGTCTCGTCCCGCCGCACCCGAGCCCGCCCCTGTGCCCGCCGAACCCGAGCCCGCCCCGAGCCCGCCCCGAGCCCGTCCCGAGCCCGTCCCGACCCCGAGCCCGACCCCGCCCTTTGTTCCCCCTTTGCAAAAATGGCCGTTGCACCAACGGCCATTTTAGATTATGGCCGTTGGCCAACGGCCATTTTAGGCCCCCCCCTCCCCCAACCCCCCTACCCCTTAATATTTATTTTTAACCCATAAGTTATTATATTTACACTTTAACCCAATTTTTCAACTATAAATAACTCATTTTCTCTTCATCTTTCTCACAAATCTTCCTACAATCTCTCTAATTTCTCAATATATCTCTCTACATTGTTTGCTAAATATTCAATTTTATTAATTCATTTGGGAATTGGGAGTGAAGTTGGCAACTAGCTTGAGGATCTTCCATCGAGCAAAGTTTCAATTTTCAACCTCTCGATTACACGTCGACGTTACGTCGGCGTTTGGTACATTCGTTCCTTCATTAAATTATTATTGTCTGTTTATTTTATTTAGCGCACTTAATTTTATTGTCTTTAATTATTTATTATCATAATTAAAATGGAAGGATTAAAAGGTATGTTTAAGGGTAAGGGTAAGGGTGCTTCTTCTAGTAGAGGCAACCAGGGCAAGGGTACTTCTTCTAGTCATCTTATTCCTACACGGGATGATTTTGTTGATACTCAACATTTTCCTACAATACCATTAGATTTAGACGAGGAGTTATTTTTACGGAACTCAAGAAGACTTTAATTTAGACGATGATCTAGACGATACACCCACTAATATTGATGACAACACGCCCACTAGTGCACCTTCAACCGAAATACCTCCTATTCCCCCTAGTATGAGACGAGGTCCAAAAAACGACCATTAAAATCAGATGCATGGACATTTTTTGATAGGGACGTAGAGAATCAAGTAGCCATATGTAAAATTTGTAAAAATGTTTTAAAATTTAAAACTGAAAAGGTCACGGTGGGACGGGGGGTTTAATTAGACACGTAGTAAGTGCTCATCCGGCTAGGTATGCCCAATACCAGGCTTCAAAACCGGGTGCGCAAACGGTCGCTCCATCGGGACAAGGTTCACATACCGATCATTGTCCGGACCAAGTACAGTGGTCAAATTAACCCTATGACGGGGGGAATTGTAGGCTCTAAATACAACAAACATAGAGATAGGGAAGCAATATCAAAATTAGTTGTTGTGGAGGGTTTGCCTTTTTCATTTCCTTCATCTCCGGTTTTATTCATTACATTAGAGATATATATAATCCTCGCTTTTAACGATTTTCCTAGGTCAATCGTTAAGAGAGATGTATTTAAATTTGCGCATGAATATCAACAATATTTACGTTTTTCATTATATCATTTTAATGGCAAAGTATCTATCACGTCGATATAGGTCGTAGTACTAACGGCCATGATTATTTAACCGTAACTTGTCATTGGATAGATTATAAATGGTCTATGCAAAAACGTATTTTAGCGTATAGATATATAGATGATAGGCACACCGGTACTTTTATTGCGTAGAAAATATTTATCAAGTGTGCGATTATTACGGAATTACCGATAAAATTATGACTATTACATTAGATAACGCTTCTAATAACAATTACGCAATTACAATGTTAAAAAATAGTTTAGCTCCATCTTTTCCGGACCATTTTCATATAAAATGCGCGTGCCATATATATAACTTAATTGTAAAGGATGGTCTATCACTTTTTGAAGACATTCTTAGTAAAATACAATTTGCTATAAACTTTATTTTTAAAAGTAATAAAGTACAACGTAGAAAAGAATATAAAAAAATTTGTCATGATTGTGGACTACCTTTTAGAAAAATTCCACAAGAAGTATCCACTAGGTGGAATTCTTTATACGAGCAACTACTTGTTGCTTATGACTATAAATTACCTATAACTTTATTTTTTAACTCTCATAATAAAAAGCCGGTGATATGATTTTAGATAGTGATTGGGAAAAAATTTTCGAACTTATTGTATTTTTAGAGAAATTTTTTCAAGCAACAAAAGAATTTTCCGGTATATATTATCCTACTATTTCAACTATGTTATTTTATATAACTCTAATATTTTTATTACTTAGTGAATATATGGAAAAACCAAAGCTTATAAGGCAGCTATTAAAAAAATGTTTCTCAAAATAAAAAAATATTTTATTCCTATTCCTTCTATTTATATTATTGGTTTCGTATTAAATCCTACTATTAAAATAGACGGTACTAAATCACTAATTGAAACTATTTACGATTGTATAGAAGTACTACCACCTCCAAGTCCCAAAAATCTAAATCACCCACCACCTATTGAACAAACTAAAGAAGAAGTGTTGAATAGCGTAGAACACCACCGCAAAAATATATATAGATTTTATCAACAAGAAAATGCTAGTAACGTACCGGCTACCATACCATCTTCTTCATCTTCAACACAACCTCACAAAAGACATCTTTTTTCTGCGGCTAGTATTGAAAGCCTCGAAATAGAATGTGCGGCCGTACCTCTACTAACCAAATTAGCGAGTTGGATATTTTTGTTTTGCGGGGTTCGTACCGTATCAAGAAGTTATCAATGAAGATGGACAAGAAGACTTGTTGAAATACTTTGGAGGGGAATGAGAAGACCTTTCCGACACTTTCATTGATGGCTCGAGATGTTTTGAACATTCAAGCGTCATCAAGCTGCGTCGGAAAGCGCTTTTTCTCGCAGCGAGATATCAAATAGGAGACCACAGACACTCATTGGTCGGAGACGACTTGGAAATTGCGGTATTATTCGAGAGATTGGATACGAGCGGAGCGGAGAAGGTGCGGTCAACCGGAGATCAACGAAGAAGATGATGAAAACTACAACGAAATCTTAACCGAAGGTAGTGGAAGCGACGTGGATCAATTTGACCAACAAATACCTATTCCAACCGAAGAACCACATGAAATCATCAAGCAATTAGAAACGATTTTTTTGAAAATGTAATTTTTTTAATTGCAATTTTATTATGTAATTTGCAACTTTTGGACAACACCATAAAGTTGCAATTTAGATTTTAGACAATTGTATTTGTATTACAAAAAAATCATATGTCTATTAAATAATATAAGAGGCACAAAAACAAACCTTGGGATGTTTTTATTACACTATCTTGTTTTGTTTATTGAGTTTTTTTTATACATATGTTATTTAAAAAAAAAAAAAAAAAAGGAAAACCCGACCCCGCCCCCCGCCCCGACCCGAGCCCGACCCGAGCCCGCCCCGCCCCGATCCGACGGGATCGGGATCGGGGGACGGACCGGAGCAGTCCCGCCTGCACCCGACCCCGCTAGGCCCGCTAGTCCCGATCCCGACCCCCGGATCGTCCCGCCCCGACCCCGACCCCCGCTGGACCCGAGCCCGGCCCACTGGCCACCCATACTCTAAGCTGGTTGATTTTCAAACTGAACATGCCTTTGAGTTCTTTTAAGAACACAAATAATCAATTATGTTTTGGTAGTTATTTTCAAAGGAAAAAAGTTCATATTTTGTTAAAACCAACGTGCTTACATGCAATGCCCACTACTAAAGATGTGTCAACAGCCTTCTAAAAATCCATCCCTTTTGTTTTTCTTGGTGAAAGTTTATCATAAATTTGTGTTTTGTATTATCTGAATATATTTAAGGCCTAAGTGATAGTTGTATTATTATTTGAAAATGTTTAGTATGATGCTTTGGCCATGCCTAACTTTTTTAAAATGTAATTGGATTTTGTAATGTTTTCTTCTAAACAACACCCATCACTAATTACTGACTGAAAAAGCACCGTCGAAATGTAAATACAAAAGCACACCCATCACTAATTGTTATTTTAAGTGCTCGAGATAATTTGTACAAATATCCACCACTTAGTGAAGATTGGGATAAAGTTGTGAAATATGTGAACTATTGAAAGTATTTAATGATATTACACATCAATTTTATGCCTCGACGTATCCTACTGCCAATATTTATTTTCCTAGAATTTGTGAGATTAGAATCTTATTAACCAAATGGTTGTCCTCACCTTCCATTTATATAGGAAAAATGGTCGAGGTAATGCTAGAGAAATACAATAAGTATTGGTTAGATGTTAATGGTCTTATGGGCGTGACAACTATACTTGATCCTAGGTTCAAGATGGATCTCATTCGGTTTTACTTTGCTAAAATTTATGATGCGCTTGATGTTGATGTTGAGGTAAAAATAATTTATGATTTTCTAAAGGATTGGTGGATGAGTATGGGTACAAAAATGGTAATAATCCAGCTAGTAGTAGTCATGTGTCTTCAACTGATGTTACAAGTAGTATGAGAATGGAGTACATGCAAGAGTTTGCACAATTTGTGTCACAAGACAATAGTAACGTTAGACTAAAATATGATTTGGAGAAGTACTTGGAAGCTGAAACTGTACCACTTATGGATGATTTCGATATTCTTAATTGGGGGAAAACAAATGGAAATAATTATCCCGTTCTCCAACAAATAGCAAGGGATATATTGAACATTCCAATTTCTACCGTCACATCGGAATCCGCATTTAGCACTAGTGGACGTATACTTGATCCTTATCGTAGTCCACTTCTTCCGAAAACGATGGAGAAATTGATGTGTGCTCAAAACTGAATTTGGGCGAATATTAAAGGTAACATTAATTTGATTAAATTATTTATGTTGTATTAAATTGAAGTTAGACTCTAATTACTTTGAGTATACATTATGCATGTGGTGGTGTTGTCAAGGAGATGAAAATATGTGATCTTAAGGAATATGATACTCAAGTCCTCTGTTGAATAATGAATTACCTGAAATATCTCATTGTTGGAGAGCAATGGTTGGATTTATTAAGCACATTGTTTTTTCAAGATGTTCTCAAATGAAGAAGCGCTTTAAGTATTTATGGAGATATTAGTTTTTTTTTTATGTAGTTTGTCGTGTTTATATAATGTACTAATTTAATTTATAAGACTATTTTGTTTTGGGTTTGATCACTATTTTGTTTTGATCACTAATTACAAAATATGACTGCGGGTACAGGCGGGTATTGACGGGTGGCGGATATCCACTTGGGTGGTGGAGCGAGTGTGGATTTAAAAATATACCCGCCTAGACGGGTATGGATGTTGAAATTGTATCCGCCACGAATGGCGGGTAGGTAGCGGCGGATATAAAAGATTTCTGGCGGGTACCGATGTGGGGGAGGGGGTACCCTCACCCACCCCCACCCAATTGTCATGCCTATACGGGGATTAAGCGAGTCCATCAATACCCATATTAGAATATTAAATAAAGTTGGATCAAAGTCAACTAAAAAGTTAAACCCGATCCCAAGGTCAATAATCCAAATTTTATTACCATTTCAAATTAATCATATCATACAGTTCAAAACTATATTCAAATTCAATATCATTTAGGCCATCAAATAAACTATTTCACTCTCTTAAACAAGGGTGAAAATCCCCAATTTCACACCTAAAATTAATGATTTAAACTTAAAACAAGTGGGTAATCATTATAATTAATCAAATTCAAATTAGAATCATTTGTCCCACGTCTGGCGATGAATTTCCTCATTTGAATCACCCAAAATCAAGATTTCAATATCCAAAGACGATGAAATAACTAAAAATTTCTGATCTATCATATTTTTATATTGTCAGATAATTTCTCTACGCGAACGCAATATGGCAGCTCGCCACCGCAAAGAGCCATCTGCCCGCGAAGAACTCCATATCCCTTCAGCACGAACATGACCCTAAGCCTCGCGATCACGAAAGCTTGCAATTGTGCTAGTAAAAAATAAAATTTATTATGCATGTATGTTTTGAGGTTTCTCGTTCTAAAATCCACCCAACCCTCTCGGATCCCAGTTGGATCCCTCCAGCAAGTTTTAAATGGTTATTATGATCTGTTCAAAATTTCAAATTTCAAAATTAAGCATTTAAACAAGAAAATAAGAATCGAGTTGTTACATTGAGGTAACAAGATTCATGAAACTGTTGAGAAATCATGCTAGTAGATCTAGGCAAATGCTATCCCATTATGTGTTAAATTCTGAAAGAAATAATCTCTTAATTATTTTCATTAATTAATGATTATATATATAATTTATAATTTTCATAATATGGAAAATTCTATTTTTATTCTACTCCTAAAATCCTATTCTATTTGTACACGAATTCTACAATTATGGTAAGTGTACAAAACTAATTATATACAATAAATGTGTCCTAAAACCCGTGATATACACAGTTCCTAGTTAGCTTGTGTTTCCGTGCTATACACGGTATACATATGGCAGTGTATATGCATGTACACCGTGTATATCACGGGTATATTTATCACACCCCCGCAGTCATAGCGGACGATCTTCATACGCAGAGACTGTCCCTAAAATCTTCAAATAGAATCGAAGGAAGACCCTTAGTAAAGATGTCTGCAATTTGATATCTGAAAGGGACATGTAAGACGCGTACTTGTCCACGAGCTACCTTTTCATGAACAAAATGGATATCCATCTCAATATGTTTAGTGCGCTGATGTTGAACCGGATTCCCAAAAAGATATACGACACTAATATTATCACAATATACCAATGTAACTTTTTGAATGGGAAAGTGAAGTTCCAAGAGAAGATTATTAACCAACATGATTCAGAAACACAATGGCTACCCCTCGATACTCGGCCTCAACACTGGAGCAGATAAGGTAGCCTGTCGTTTTGCAGACCATGAGACCAAGTTATCGCCAAGAAACATACAGTATCCAGACGTAGAGCGTCTGGTATCCGGACAGCCACCCCAACCAGCATCGTTATACGAGACAAATGTAGAGGTTGATGATGGATATATATGCAAACCATAGTCAAGTGTTCCCTGGATGTATCAGATAATGTGTTTGAGCATATTCATGTGCTCAACCCTAGGATCATGCATAAACAAACACACATGTTGTACGATATACGTAATATCCGATCTCGTGAAAGTAATATATTAAAGAGCACCTGCAAGACTGCGATAGTGAGTGAGATCTCGTAAGGTGAGTCAGCCGCAACACCCAGGTTGGGTTTGGTACCAACTAGAGTGGATGTAGACTTACACGAGGACATACCAGCTCGCTCAATCATCTCATCGGCATACTTCTGTTGGGATAAGAATAACCCACTTGTATGACGAGTGACAACAATCCCAAGAAGTAACTCAAGGGCCCTAAGTCTTTCATAGCAAATGCAGAACTGAGTAGTATCATAATAGACTTGCGTAAATTATTAGAAGAAGCGGTCAAGATAATATCATCCACATATAATAGAATATATGCTAAGAAAGTACCACGACGATAGATGAACAGAGAATTATCACACCATCTGTGAGAAAACCTAATAGTAGATACATAGTCTGCAAATCGCTTATACCAGACCCGTGGAGCATGTTTAAGCCCATACAAGGACTTCTTCAATAAACAAACATGATGAGGATATGTGGGGTCTCGAAAACCCAAGGGCTGATGCATGTAAATTGTCTCATTGAGATCACCATGTAAGAAAGCATTCTTCACATCTAGCTGATGAATGGGCCATGCTTTCTAAAGAGCCAAATTGAGAACAATGCGAATGGTAGCCGGTTAGACCACCGGACTAAATGTCTCACAACAATCCACACCAACCTGTTGAGTTTTTCCATCACCTACAAGACGAGCCTTATGTCTCGCAAAAGAACCATCAGAATTATTTTTGTGAGTAAAAAACCACATAGACCAAATAATATTAACACCAGAAGGATGGGGGACCAACTCACACGTCTTATTTTCAATAAGAGCATCATATTCGTCGTTCATAGCTAATTTTCAATTCGGGTCATTTAATGCAGACACTGGGTTACGGGGTAGTGGGAATTTAAGAATATTAGAATTAAAATTAAAATGTATTTTTAGTTTAAAATACCACGATGACTACGAGTAATACATGCATGTGTGTCGAGGGAGAATTGGGTATATTTGGGGAAAAAGTCTGATGGGTGATGGACTAGCCAGCAGGCAGTGGGCCTGCTGGCCCAAAACTGGAAACTGGAGGCTGGACTGGAGCCGAAACTGAGGTAGAAGTTGTCTCGATAGTGGGCTAGGCAATTGGCCTACTAGCAGAAACTAGAGGATTAGCTGTGCGTGGTGGCGGGCCAGTAGGCAGTGGGCCTGCTGGCATTCGGGGTCACTGGATCGGCCCATGAAGTGGTGTGTAATGTACGGTGAGACTTTGTCATCTAAAAAATTATACGAACTAGGCACGGGACTACTCACTTTAGCAAACGGAAATTGGGTTTCATAAAAAATAACATGACGACCAATTATGATTTTATTATATGATAAATCAAAACATTTGTAACAACGATGATTAGATGGATAACCCAAAAACACACAAGCGGTAGAACGGGCTTGAAGTTTGTTAATTGTAGTTGACGAAAACAGTGGATAGCATAAACACCCAAAGACCCTAAGATGTGAATACGAATGAATCTTATTATAAAGGACTTTAAGAGGGGATGAATAGGCCAACCCTTTGGTAGGAAGTATGTTAAGGAGATAAGTAGCCATTTGTAGAGCATGATGCCAAAAGGAAAGGGGTACGGAAGTATGGACCAATAAAGTTTGGACATTATTATTAATGGTACGAAATTTTCGTTCGGCTTTCCCATTTTGTGAGGACGTATGAGGACAAGAGAAATGAAAAACTATGCCATTAGCATTATAAAATTTCCGAAATAACCCATTATCATATTCTTTGCCATTATCACATTGAATATTTTTTATTTTCCGTTCGAATTGGATACGGATAAATGCTCTAAATTTTAAGAAGATGAAAAAAACTTGAGATTTTTTCGCTAACGGAAAGGTCCATAAAAAATAGAATAATCATCCAAAAATAGAACAAAATAACGATGGCCCACAGAAATGAGAACATGAGAAGTCCATAAATCGCTATGAATAATATCAAAAGGTATCAAAGTACGAGAAGTAGATGCTACAAAAGGTAATCTAACATGTTTCCCTAAAGGAAAGGAATGACAAATTGGAGTACTACGCATACCCTGACAAGAAATAAAATTATTTTTATACAAGGAAGAAATAATGGATGACCCATGGTGACCCAAACGTGCATGCCACAAGGAAGGAGCTAGAGCTACAAATGTCGATGGCATGGCTTGACTCGAGAAACTGGTGGCGGACGTGATTGGATAAAGATCTCCCCTACTATTGCATCTCATGAGAGGTATCCCCGTTTTGAAATCATTCACATAAAACTCAAATGGATCAAAATTAACAGAAACCCAATTATCAGTGGTGAATTTACGGACATACACCAAAATTTTAATTAAGTTAGGGGTATGAAGGGTATTCTTCAAAACAAGAGGTGGATGTGGGGGAGACAAAGTTATATGACCGGAACCACGAATTGGAATTGAGTTGCCATTACCAATAATAATGCCACGATTTTTGCTCAAATTGAAATAAGACGAGAGAGTACCTTGGTCGGACATCATGTGAGAAGTGGCATCGGTGTCCATGTACCAATTCGCGTCTGCAGGATTTAATCTAAGGGTATGCATAGCGGCCTCAATATCTGTGGTGTCGGGATCGGATTTGGGCCCGTAGTATTGAAGGCCTGCTGGGGACGAGGCCCAAGCACACCGGCCTACGGACCCGACCCAGAACGTTGTTGGGTGTTGCTATAGGGACCCGAGAAATTGGGCCTGTGAGTGGGTCGGACTGGAGCCCAATTCCCCTGAAAATAATTGGGTGGGCAATAGGCGGGACTGGGCCACTGGCCGCTGGTCGAGGCCCACTGCCAAGGGGCCCAGGGCTGAGACCAGATGGACTGGGGCCCTAGTACCCGAGGCCCACTGCTGGTGTTGTTACTGTTCCGTCGCTACCATTGTTGCCGCCACGATTTTTGCCATTATTTTACGATTTTGACCCTTCTTGCCACCACCGTTGTTGCGGTTTTGGCCCAAATTGTCAACAAAATTGTGAGAGTTATCGGATGAAGTCATCATCGCCACAAAATTTGCGCCGGTAGCTGCCGTTTTTGCCGAGCCATTTTCTTCCAATGTGAGCATCGAACGGGCTTGATAAAAATATGGAAGCGGATTACTTTGACGGATGAGGGTCCCAACGCCATTATAGGCCTCAGATAGGCCTGCAACCATTTGTAGAACAAGACGATTATTGGTAACAGGTGCTCCAACGTTACGGAGTTGGTCCGCCAATTCCTTGATCTGTTTACAACAAGCTGAAACATTTGGAAAAATCTTCTATGTTGACGTGGGAAAATTCTTGCTCAAGGGTGACAACTCGGGAATGTTGGTTATCCTGGAATATATCACGCAATCTATTCCAGGTAGTCATAGATGTAGTGTCTGGTTCAATGATCGTTGTCACGCCCATTTTTTAACGCGGCTTCCCGACGCGATGGCGTCGATTCCCTCTAGATTGATTAAAAAAATGTTTGCTTGAGGAGTCGCCACCTAATTATTCTAAGGTGAATTAGGACACCTAAATGTTAAGCTAAATGCTGCAAAATAACTCTGATTTTAATGGTCTGTGAAACTATAAGAATCTAGGTAAGGATTCTTTATTATCCTTAAGAGAAGGGGTTAGACATCCTTTAAGATCCGCTAACTTGCGGTTATCCGATCAAACTCAGGTTAATTATTATGCTAAAAAAATGCATGTTTACAAGTATAAAGTTAAAATAATATTGCAAGTAGTTAATAAAAAAATGCATTTTTGACAAAGTAATGATTTTTTCTCTTTTGAGGAGTTTTGCAAAATTGATTGCGAAAATAAATTCCCGATATGAAATCCGGAAGAGTATGCATGACATTGCTTTTATAAAAATATATGTAAAATTGATATTTTGAATGAATGCGAGCATTTGTAAGGTATGGTTTATAAAATACATGTAAAGTTAATTTTGGATAAAAAATATGTATTTGTAGGGCAAAATACATATAAAGTTAATTTTGGATAAAGTATGCATTTGTATGAAAGATGATAAAATACATATTTTTTGCAATTGATAGTAAAGGAGAAAAGTAAATTATTTGTAATGTAAAGAAATGATTTTTAGGAAGTCATTTTAAATCATAAGATTGGATAAAAAAAACCTTATTAGTATGACTAAAATGCAAATAGAAAATGACCAGTTTGTTTTGAAAGTTTTAAACATGCATGACGAGCCTCAAATAAATAAGCTAGCGGCGGGTTTTCAATTTAAACTACCCGAGCCTAATAATAAATAAACTAGCGGCATGTTTCCAATTAAGAAAAATTAGGTATTTTGACCCAGTTCTGAAAAACAGACCCGGATAGATGACACGAATTTCGGGTCGACCCGACCCGACCCGAGAAATGAAACCCGGAGCAGTGACCCGACTCTAAATCAATTGTTTTTAGATATTTCAGATAACCAACAACAAAATATCAAAGCCAATTGTTGGAAATTTTACCAAAACCGGACTAATGACCCGACCCGAATCAGAGGTCCCAACCCGAATCAATTTTTTTCCAAATTTCAGATAACCAACAACAAAATATTGAGCATATCAATCTGGAAATCTTACCCAAACCGGGTTGACCCGACTCGAACAATGACCCCAAATCGAAAAACCCGAAAACAGTTAAGAACAACAACAAAAACAAAGCAGATTTTTCGGATTCGGCTTTACGAGGCCAAATATAGTATTTAAAACCAAAGTTCAAGAACGAAACTCACCCCTTTTCCTTTTGATTTTGGACTTATTTCGGACTTATTTCGATTTTCTTTTCTCGGATTTTTGACCCCTTTTTGAACCCGAAAATTAGATTTTTTCCTCGAACCCGAAATCCGACCTCCCAAAATGAAGAACAAAGGGGGTATTTATAGATGGATTCGGACCCCCCAACGTCCACCCTCATACCCCCCCCTTTAATTTCGAGTTTGAAATTCAAAATTAAAAGGGACAAAAGTCGCGGATTTGAAGGGGATAAGGGTATGCGTCGAAGGGTTGGTGGTGTCGGAGTAACAAATGGGAGTTGATGGTGGTGTCAGGGGTCGGTGGTGGTAGGGGTGAGGTGATCGGCGATGGGGGTGTAGGGTCGACGGTGTGGGGTCGGGCGATGAGATGAAAGATAAGAGAATTTCATTTTAATTTTTAAGGTAGGGTTTGGTTAGGGGGATAAAAGGGGGAGGGGAGTTGGGCTGAATGGGTCGGTTCAATTGGGCCTCGAATGGGGTCCGAAATGGGGGGTGATTTCGGTTGGGCTGAAATGGTTTTTGTTTTGGGTAGAAATTGTTTTGGGTTGGAAAATAAATGGGTTATGGGTTTAAAATATAAAAAGAGATTTAATATGAAAAAATGCTTTGAAGAAATATAAATTATTAAAATAAGATATAACGATGTGATAATAATAAAACATAATATTTTACGAAATGTTTAATGCTTAAAAATGGAAAATGCGATGCCATTTTGCGAAAAATAGAATAACATAGATTATTAGGGTAAAATTATGATTATGATTTTAAAAAGGCAAATAATAGTAAAACATGTGAATAATAATAATAATAACAATAATAAATAATGATATTGAAAATAATTTATATATATATATATATATTTAAAAAATTGTTTTTAAGGTGTCAAAAATACTTAAAATTGTAAATAAACCAAAAAAGATGGGACAAAATTGGGTGTCAACATATGCCCCTCTTTGGCCGGAGACGATGAAAGAGTTTTCGGACAAAGAAGTTGACTGATTAGCCAATTTTGTCCTGATCATCGGACCTTGAAAGAAGATTAGGGACACAGGTAGAGATAGAATTTCGAGGGAGAAGAAATTGCAAAGGTTGGTGCAAATTCAGGAAATACTGCCCCAGTGTTGAGTTATGATGACACTGGTTGCAGATGTGGCAAAATTATTGGGGAAGGGGTGGAACGACGTTCAAAGCAGGCCGCTGACCGAAATTGTCTCGATTCGCTACAAGAATTAGTCCACGTTGTACTGAAGTTCCTGCAAATTAAAGCTTTTGCAAACTAAAGCTTAAGATAAAATTAGTGTAAAACTGTTGAGACAAAATGATAAAGAATGAGTACATAAAAATGTGACCCTGTGAGTCGAAATAATGCCTTTGAACAAACGTAATGTGATGACGTTGTTGTAAGGACGTAATGCGGATGCCGCCGTTGTATCGACGTAAATGTTGTTGATTGTAAGAAACGGTTGTTGTGTCGAAATAATGCTAATGATGTCGTTGTAATGCTGATGACATCATTGTAATGCTGTAAAAGATAGTTGTCGATGACGTCGTTATACGGACATTATGCATTTGTGACCCGCATGGGCTGAGATGGCGTTGTTGTACGGACGTGTTGTTGATGATGTCGTTGTTTAGACGTTGTGCGTTGATGACGTCGTTGTATAGACATGTTAATGATGTCGTTGTATGGACGTTATGCTGATGACATCGTTGTATGGACGTGTTGCTGATGACGTCGTTGTATAGACGTTGTTGTAAAGACGTTGTTGATGACGTCGTTTATAGACATTGCTGATGACATCATTGTATAGACGTTACCGATGACGTCATTGTATAGACGTGTTGCTGATGACGTCGTTGTATAGACGTGTTGCTGATGACATCGTTGTATAGACGTTGCTGATGACGTCATTGTATAGACGTGTTGTGTTTGTGACCTATATCCAAAGAAAGTTTGTGAGTTTTTTTTGGATGAGGTGGGGGGTGGTCGATTCGTATTGACTTTTGTAGCTTTGCCCCCTGATGCTCGTGCGTCCCACTAGTTTAGACCCATATCTCCTGCCTGGTCTCCGGTCTTGGCTAGTTGTTAGTTAAAACATTTGTTGAAAACAATTTGTTTATAAGAAAGTATGCATATCAATAAAAAAAATTGTCGAACTCTAATGAAAATATTTGTTGAAAACAATTTGTTTATAAGAAAGTATGCATATCAATAAAAAAAAATTGTCGAACTCTAATGAAAATATTTGTTGAAAACAATTTGTTTATACGAAATTATGCATATATATAAATGTCCGTCGAGCAGTGACATAGGTGAAACAAAGCAAACGTCTTATCCAAAATCCTTCTTCTGGCTGAAGACTTAGCATGACGATGTTTTTCCATGTCTATCGGCGTCTTCTTGCAGTGAACCCTTAAAATTTTGCCTCAGTTTTCGATATGCGAGGATGTTGAACCTTTAGCTCGACGAGACCGAGTCTTGCGTGGGTTGCTTGCTTGTCCTATCAGGGCGATTAGATGGGTGCATTTTGTCATATGCAAGATAAGGGGGATTTTTTTAATGGTGTGACCGAAGCCGATATAGGCCGCCTACGTATCCCCACAAGGGAATCAGGTCATAACGTAGTTCGTTACAAACAAAGGAAATTGTAAGGGTTTTTCTAAACATGGGACCAAAGCCGACGTGGCCGCCTACGTATCCCGCCGAGGGAATCAGGTCATAACGTAGTTCATGTTACAAATAAATGGGATTTTTAGGGAATTTCCGTCTTAAAGAGACAAAATCCCCTATGTGTATCCCGCCGAGGGAGCACAACTTTCCGTCATAGAAAAGGTATTACATGGAGAATAACAAATCCTAGATATAGTATCTCTTCACTGCATCTGCATTGATAGCTTTTGGCCATACTTCGTCATCTATTTCAGCCAAGATTAGCGCTCATCCACATAATTTATTATAAGTCGCTCTCTGTTCAACAAAGGCCATCGATATTCCCTACCCGGTGAACCATGTAAGGCCCTTGCCAGTTAGGTGCGAATTTTCCTTTAGCTTCATCTTGATGTGGGAATATGTGTTTCAACACCAACTGCCCCGGTTTGAAAATCCTTGGTCTCACTTTTTTGTTGAAAGCTCTGGCCATCCTGTTCTGATAAAGTTGTCCGTGATAGACTGCGTTCATTCGCTTTTCATCAATCAACATCAATTGTTCGTACCGATTCTGTGTCCACTTGGCTTCACTCAACTCGACTTCTTGGATAATTCTTAAGAATGGTATTTCTACCTCTGTCGGCAACACAACTTTCGTCCCATAGACCAAAAGGTATGGCGTTGCCCAAGTGGAAGTCCTGATTATAGTGCGATATCCCAAAAGGCAAAGGGTAAATGCTCGTGCCAGTGCTTGTAATTATCAATCATCATTATCAGTATTCTCTTGATGTTTTTGTTGGCTGATTCGACTGCTCCATTCATCTGAGGTCGGTATGAAGTGGAATTGCAATGAATGATCTTGAACTTCTCACATATCTCATGCATCAAACCGCTATTGAGGTTGGCTTCATTATCGGTTACAATCGACTCAGGGATCCCAAATCGACAAATGATGTTATTGCGAACAAAGTCAACTACCACTTTCTTTGTCACTGACTTGTATGATGATGCCTCTACCCATTTCGTGAAATAGTCAATTGCTACTAGAATGAATCTGTGTCCATTTGATGCGGCAGGTTCAATAGGACCAATGACATCCATGCCCCAAGCTGCGAATGACCAAGGAGAACTCGTCACATTGAGCTCGTTAGGAGGTACCCTGATTATATTTCCATGAATCTGACATGATGGTACTTTTGCAAAAAGCGAATGCAATTTATTTCCATGGTCATCCAAAAATACCCTTATCTCAGAATCTTCTTTGCTAAAGTGAAACCATTTATGTGAGGCCCGCACGTGCCTCCGTGTATCTCTTCAACTAACATGCTTGCCTCTTGGGCATCAACACATCTTAACAAACCTAGATCCGGAGTCCTCCGATAAAGGATTTCTCCGTTTAGGAAAAAATGGTTTGCTAACCTCCAAAGTGTCTTCTTTTGAGGGCTGGTTATGTCCTTTGGATATTCGACGCTTTAAGATACCTCTTAATGTCATGATACCAGGGTTTTCCATTCGGTTCTTCATCTATTGGAAACAGTAGGTTGGTTGATCCAACAAATCCACCTTGATAAGATCAATGTAATTCTTATCCGAATGTTGAATCATGGAGGACAAAGTTTCCAAAGCATCCGTAAATTCGTTCTGAGTTCGTGGGATATGCTTGAATTCTATCTCGCTGAACTTTTTGCACAACTCCTTCACACAATGCAGGTAAGGAAGTATCTTAACGTTCTTAGTGGCCCATTCGCCCTCTACTTGATGGATCAATAGATCTAAGTCGCCGATTACCAATAATTCTTGTATGTTTATGTCAACAGCCATTCTGAGTCCAAGTATACAAGCTTCGTACTCTGCCATATTGTTGGTGCATGGGAATCAGAGTTTTGCTGAGATTGGGTAGTGCCGACCTGATTCTGAAATCAAAACTGCTCCGATATCAACTGCTTTGAAGTTTGCGGCTCCGTCAAAGAACATTCTCCAACCCTGGTATTCTTCTGAGATATCTTCTCCAACAAACAATACCTCATCGTCCGGAAAATAAGTACGGAGAGGGATGTATTCTTCATCTACGAGATTTTTGGCAAGATGATCAGCTAGTGCTTGTCCTTTGATAACCTTACTAGTGCTTGTCCTTTGATGATCCGGATCCTTCGTCGGGTGACGTATATGATGTCAAACTCGCTTGCTAAGAATGCTTGCTAAGATTTGCCATTTTGCTAACTTCCCAATAGACATGGGCTTGAGAAGGATGTATTTGAGCGGATCCATTATTTGAGATGAGATAGGTGGTATATGAATATAATTTTAACTACTTGTCTATGGAGATGTAATGTCTAAACTTTTGAAGCGACCCTTTATTTTTGGATTTTTGAGTTAACGCGGTGATAAGTTAAAGCGCTTGCAAAGTGCGTTCTAAGAAAATACTTATAAAATTATATCCGAGCTTCATAAGGCATGAACTTCTTACTTAAGTAGTATATATCTTGCTCAAATTTTTCCCCGATTTCATTGATGTTGCCCTCTACGTATATGATGTCAAACGCATCCAAATGCGTTTTCCAACACTAATAAATATAGTAGCAAATGCCAAGTCAAAGCGCGGCAAGTGCGTTCTAGCAAGCTCTGGAGGCACCTTAAGTAGTAAACCTGTTTTATCGTGTTGCCCCAAAGACGCATCCAAAGACACTAATAGATATTCCTTGATTAGACGGATATTCCTTGATTTCGGTTAAAAGCTTGCGGCAATTTGCAATTTGCTATCCAATTGGTAGCAGCGTCCTTCTTCGGTAATTTGAATATCGGCTCACATATTACCGTCGACTGTGCTATGAACCTGCCGATGTAATTGAGACGACCGAGAAAACTCATCACGTCCTTTTGGCTCTATGGATGAGGCAAGTCTTGAATAACTTTTATCTTCGAAGGGTCCAATTCAATGCCCCTTCTACTCACGATGAAACCTAACAGCTTCCCAGCAGGGACACCAAATGCACACTTTGCGGGATTCAACTTCAGATTGTACTGCCTCAGCCGGTCAAAGAATTTCTTCAAATCTGACAAATGATCTGAAGTCCTTCGTGACTTGATAATGACGTCATCCACGTAGACCTCGATTTATTTATGGACCATATCATGAAAAATGGTAGTCATGGCTCTCATGTAAGTGGCCCGTGCGTTCTTGAGTCCGAACGACATTACTCGATAGTAGTATACTCCCCAAGGTGTGGTGAATGCTGTATTTTCTGCATCTTCCTCATCCATCAGAATTTGGTGGTAACCAGCAAAGCAATCAACGAATTACTGCAACTCATGCTTCGCACAATTATCGATGAGTATGTGGATATTTGGGAGAGGTTATCATCCTTCGGGCTAGCCCGATAATCCAAGCATACTCTTATCTTCCTATCTTTCTTTGGCACAGGTACGATGTTGGCTAGCTAAGTTGGATATCGGGTGACTGGAATGACCTTTGTGTCGAACTGCTTGGAGACTTCTTCTTTGACTTTTAGACTCAAATCATGCTTGATTTTCCTTGGCTTTTGCTTCATTGGAGGACATGATGGCTCAATATGTAATCTATGTGAAACAATATATGTGCTCAGACCTGGCATATCGTCGTAAGACCATGCAAATACGTTGATATAATTCTTCAAAAGATCCACCAATTCTTTCTTTTGGGCGGTGCTTAGATGGACACTAATTCTTGTCTCCTTTACTAGTTCTGCGCTTCCCAAATTCACGGCTTCTGTTTCATCTAGATTTGGCATTGGCCTATTCTCAAAATGTTTCAATTCTTCGATCAATTCTTTCGATTGTGGGTGTTCCCTAAATTCTTCAGAGTCATGTTCACTGTTTGGATTTTGTTTGCTTGTTTCACTGCATGTCACATTCACATTATAGCAAATTTATTAGTTTGCATGCTGAAAGAGAAAAGAAAATTATGGAAAGACACGAATTTTAAAATAATAAAGCGTAGTGGATTTGTCATTTACGCTTTCAAAAGATGGAGGCAAAACACATTAAATGCATGAATGAGATTCAGGCCTCAATCTGAATCGCATTGTTTCATTAAATTTTTGTACAAATTCTTCCAAGCTTCCCGGAGAAACAGGGCCGGGGCACAAGTCCAATTTTCCAGAACTTCTCTTACTTTGCATCCCAAATGGTTGGGTCTTCGGCATGATCATTCAGAACCACATTACATTCCGCTTCTTTTTCAGTAACGAAAAGATTTTTGAGTCCTTCCACGAGGCTATCTACGTTTTCTTCCTTTGCTTCTTGAGCAGTGCATGCTTTGATGAATGATTGATTCAGAGGTGGAACAGGCCTATGCAATGAAGTGTTTTCTTTCCTTTTTGGGCCAACCAAAAGTGCTTCTTCAGGGGTAGGTTCACACCCAAGACCGAAAGTGTCTTTCTTTCGAGGCAATTGAACAGGTTCTGTGATTCCCTTTAAGTTTGACCCGAAACATCGGCCGGGTTCGAAACCGTTCTTCAGCATTTCTCGAGCAACCATTGTAAGAGTCCGGGGTAATTGTAACTGTTTAGCCTCGGCTACACCCCTAATCTTATTCACATGGAAAACAGATGCTCTCAGTCTTTCCATACTTTCTACAACGGGAATTGAGTTTCCGGCATTTATAGGGTTGCTCCCATATCCATGAATCACGACCTCGTGATGGTTCTAGATGAATTTCAAACTCTAGTGTAAGGTGGAAGGAACTGCCCCAGCCATGTGGATCCAAGGTCTTCCAATCAGCAAGTTGTAGCAGACAGATATATCCAGTACCTGAAACTCTACCATGAACTCCACAGGTCCTATTTCTAATGTTAGATCAATTTCTCCCATGATGCCTCTTTGGGATCCGTCGAAGCCTTTAACTCTAACATGGCTCTCGCGAAGCTTACTAATGCTGACCCCCAAGGCTCGAAGAGTCGACACAGGACAAATATTAACAGCCGAACCTCCGTCGATCAATACTTTGGAAATGAACTTATGCATGCTTTTGACAATTATATTTAGTGCCTTGTTATGTCCCAAGCCTTAGACTGGAAACTCATTGTCGTGGAAGGAGATTTTATGAGCCTCTAGAATTTGTCCAATTAGGGCTGACAGGTTCTCGCCGGTGGTCTCTTCGGAACATAAGCTTCTTTCAATACCTCTACCAAAGCACTCATGTGGGTTGTAGAATGCGTCAATAATGACAGCAAGGAAATTTGCGCTAGTGTCTTCTTCAATTGTTCTATGACATAATACTCTTTAGTCGGCATTTTCCTCCAAAATTCTTCCACCCCAGCCTCTGGTACAACTTTCTTTTGAGGCACTTCTCAGACTATTTCTACAGGTGCGTAACATCGCCGGATCTTGTCATGCCGCGACAACAACTTCTATAACTTGTTTTTCTTTTCCTTTGCCTTTTTCTCCGGTCGAATGATGCCAGTCAGGTACTAAGACCGAGAATCTCGGCTTTGTAGGAGCTACTTCCACTTCAAATGGTGCCTTCATTTGAGTTGTAATTATAGGGGTAACGAGAGCGAAGATTCAATTTTCTCTTTTTCTCGGATCGGCATGATGGTCCCTTCCAAGTTGTATTCTTCATCGACGGTGATCATGTTCACACTGGTACATTCATGATTTAGCAAGGGGTTATTGTGCACATTGGGGAAGGCTTCCTTCAGTTGGATGATTCCATTTTTTATCAGAGCCTCGATCTTATTTTTGAGAGTATAACAATTTTAGTATCATGCCCAGGGATTCTAGAGTGGTATGCGCAATGCTTGGCCTCGTCATACCATTTTGGGATAGGATTAGGGATTTTTCAGGGATTGGTTGGAGTATCCCAGTTGTTTTCAATCTTTCAAACAGCTGGGGTAAAGGTTCGGCCAAGGGTGTATAGGTTTTGGTTTTTCTTTCGTGGCTTGTGTTGGGTTTGTGTGCATTTAGCGGTTGGTTTTGTGGTTGGAGTGAGTATGTAGGTCGATATTGTGGGGAGTAGGCGGGTGCTCTGGGTGCGTTATAGATTGGCTGGGTATGGTAGGCAGGGTATGGAGCATGTGAGTTTTGATAATAATGAGGATGATTTTGGTTGCTTTGGTTGTAATAGAAAGGTTGGGGTGATGGATTTCGGTAGGTTGAAAACTGGTTTGGCCTACGCTCCTGGGCGGTCACGACAGAGGACATTACGTCTTTCTTTTTCTGTGCGGCTCCCCCAAATGAATTTGACTGGATTGTTTTACTTGTCGCTTGCAGTGCGGCCAAGTTGGTGATTCTGCCTGTTTTAATTCCTTCTTCCACGATGTCCCCCATTCTCACGACCTCCGAAAAACTCGCCATATGACGCTTATCATTCTTTCATAATGTGTTGCATCTTTTAGGGACTGTATAAAAAGAGTGGTCATTTCATTTTCGGCCATCGGAGGTTGAACTTTTGCGGCTTCTGCTCTCCACCTCATGGCATACTCTCTGAAAGTTTCAGTCATTTTCCGCTTTAGCTTCATCAAATAAAATCTGTCCGGGACGGCGTCAATGTTAAATATGAATCTATCAATAAAATCTTGCGCCATTGTGCTCCAATTGTACCACTTTCGCGGGTCCTGGCTTGTATACCAATCAAGTGCTTCTCCTGTCAGACTCCCGATGAACAATTTCATTATGATCGCCTGATCCTTCCCTACTCCTACCAACTTGTCGTAGTATGATCTTAAGTGGACACGGGATTTCCCTTTCTATTAAACATGTCGAATTTTGTCACCTTGTATCCGACAGGCAATTCGACATCGGGGTGCATACAAAGATCTTCGTACTCCAGCCCTGCATGTCCTTTGCTCGTCTGGATGCTCCTAAATGCTACTTTTAAACTAAGAATCTCTCTTGCCACACTTTCATCAGTTTTTGCTCTGGCCTGCTTTTCCATTTCTTCGTACCGATAAGTTTCTTGGGGAGGTACGTTTGGTGCTGGGACAACAAAAGGTTGAGCCTCCGTCACACATACTGGTGGTACATATTGCTTGTTGTGATTAGCGATGTGTGCCATCGGTATGTGCTGGGTCTGGCAGTTTGAAATGAGTGGGGTAGTTTGGATAGGCGGAGGTTGAGATATATATGGAGTTGTGAGGGGTAATGGATCATTTTGTAGAGGGTTTTGCTGCGGGTTGGTTTGTGGATTGACGAGACGAGGATCAATATGATGTGGGTTAGTGTATTGCATATTATTTGGGGAATTTTAGGGAAAGTGTCGGGGTAAGGGCAGATTAGGAGGTGGGGAAGTGTGCGGAGCAGTTGCACTTGTTATTTGTTTCGGGAATGACATATTTAGCCTAATAGACAGGTTAGTGAGATTTCAGAGCCTATTAATTTCAGCCTGCATGGCTGCCATTTGTTGCAGCAACTGGGCGAGGTACTCGTCTTGAGCTGTGGTATTTTTTTTTTTTAAACCTCCGGTTCTTCTATAGGAACATTGACAATCCCCAAGCCAGTCTGCTCAGATACCTCTGAATCAATCATTTCGTCGGGTGATCGTGCCTTTGACCTCGTAAAGTGCGGGTGTTCTTCCATTTCTTAGTCAATACGAACCGACCTTTCTTTGGGGGGAAAAGAATAAAAGAACCTTAAAAAATTGCAGTAAACCATGTTCGTATAGGACATGTAACTATTATTTTTTAAAATAATGTGTGCCAAGATATAAGCAGCAAATATCAAGCAGTTTGCAAAAATACACAAAGTTGAGAGCAACAAATCAAACGCGCGTCTTAACATGCATGTGGCCTCTCTTATGCCAGAGGTGGGCCTAAACGCCAAATATGCAAAATTATGATAGATTGATCCAAGCCGTTAGATTGAAATGCTTTTGTTGGGGACAAAGCTAAAGTTTATTGAAATAGTATTAAACTGACATAAAGATAATCCTAAGATTACACATAAATCTTACTCATCAGTTCATTGACGGAGGAAGATGAAACCCCTACCCTGCTAGGTACTGCTCTTGCATCCTCTAAGTACTGCACTATGTCTTGCATTTGGGACCACATCTTAGGAGTAATAATTGCGTTTCTGAGCCGACAAGTCCTTATCCAGATCGTTATGCCCATATCCTCGAAACCTTGTTCTCCTAAGGGGTTAGGGTCTGAGTTGCCGTGATCTTCTTAAAGCCATGCATAATATTTGGGAGTATTCCCTGCTTGTCCATCTCCAATGTCTATTTTGTCAACGTTGTTCCATTCATGGAGAATTTGCCTAGCTCTAGGGACAATGAAGTTTAGTCCGAATTGAATTTCCGAAACTCTCATATTTGCTCGGAGAGGGATTATATGCTCTTGACCTAATTGTCGGAGTGTGCGCAATTGAGCATATGGTTGGAGCCCCTTGAAACCGATAAGCTCGATGTAATACAACATGTTGCATCATATATAGGCTTTCTTGGTTCTTAGTAGCAACGGGTATTTCAATTGAATCTGATCACTAGTGCGGGATGCTAGAAACTCGTACCAATCCTTGGTGCCGACTGGCGACACGAACTATTTCATCCCGTCGTAAAAGCTAGCGGTCTTGTTTGACTCACTAAAGCAAATGTCCATCATGTTCGAACGTTGATAGAAATGTTCTATGGCCCATATCTGTAGGATAAGGTTGCAACCTTTGAAGAAATTTGTTTTGCCTCTTTTACACTTTTCGAGAGCCCGAAGTATTTCTGCTAGTATCATAGGGACCAAAGTGAGCTGCGCACCATCAACTCTCTCAAAAATTGCTCAAGCCACGGAACATATGCAAGTACTTATTTTCCCGTGCTCAAGTGGGAATACCAGAGTACCTAGTAAAGTGACAACAAATGCAATAAGGGTCTGGCTCACCAATGGTCAGGAGTGCAAGAGAATTCTTTTTTGAACGACTTGTAACCATCTAGACGACCGTATCTCTCATAAAGGTAATCTAGGGAGACCTAGTTATTTTCAAAGCATCAGAGTTGTTTGGTGTTTTTTAACCCCAAAGAGCGAATGAATTTCTTTCCGGACTGACCGTGAGGGATGATTTGGCCTCTGTCTTGATAAATCAGGTTGGTGAAATAATTGATTTCTTCCAAAGTGGGAGTGAGCTCAAAATCTTTGAATTTGAAGACAACCCGATCTGGATCCCAAAATTGAATTAATGCTCTGACCAAATGTTGATCGGGAGAGATGTCAAACAGTGAAATGAGGCATCCCAACCTACTCCTAATTGCCATTTGGCTGCCAATATCAAAATTTTCCCACCATATTTTCAGCTTGCTCGTAATGTCACTCACCATCCTAACTTCGGAGATTTGCGGAACGCGATCCATCCTAAAATAAAAAAAAATAAAAAAAAAAAAATATATTTCCCAACTTTGGCATTTCTTGATTAGGCTTGGATAAGTCTATCATTATCATGCTACACATAATATGATGATATGGTCGTTGGGTTGCGAGAGCCGTTGACAAATTTGGTGGATTTCTTAATTGTGGAGTCGATACCAAGGATCGACCCACCTAAGGTGTATGCTTGCATGACTTAAGATAAATGGTGATATAGCTCTATCCTAAATTTTTTGAGATTTGGCTGACTAGACTCAAGGTTCCCGAGCGGACTACTCGAGTGAGAAGGCTACGCGGCTACCGGATGGTCCGAAAACTCCGCGCCTACGCCCTTGCAGGCTGTACCTTTGTTAAAACAGTGATACACTTGAGGCGGATGCCAAGTCTCCTAAAATTTGGGTAATTTGAAAGAAATTTTTGCGGGTGCGCGAAACACACCTCGCGTGTATGTGTGATAGTGTCAATTTTCCGAAGTGGAAGAAATATGAGCGGAATGCCAATTTAAGAAAAGCAATAAAGAAAATAGCAATTAAAGCAGTTAAGCATACAAAATTTTTTGAAGGAAACAATTCAACATACTAAAATTTCGCAAAATATAAACAAATTAACAACAAAAAGAATTTCACAAAGTAAGCGATTTTTTAAAGCACTAAAAATTCATAAAGCAAACAGTTTTAAAGCACTAATTATTTTTTTTTTCAAAGCAAACAGATTTTTTTTTTAAAAAAAAAAACTCACAAAGTAAACAACACTAAAAATTTGCAAAGTGAATAATCTTAAAGCACTTGAAAATTTCGCAAAGTAAACAATGGGCAAAAAAGCACAATGATAATTAACCTAAGTTTGATATGGTTAAGAACCTAAGTTCCCCAGCGGAGTCGCCATGCTGTTCCGCCCATTTTTTACCGCGGCTTCGCGACGCGATGGCATCGATTCCCCTCTGGTTTGATTAAAAAAATGCTTGCTTGAGGAGCCACCACCTAATTATTCTAAGGTGAATTAGGACACCTAAATGTTAACTAAATGCTGCAAAATAACTCTGATTTTAATGGTCTGCGAAACTATAAGAATCTAGGTAAGAATTTTTTATTATCCTTAAGGGAAGAGGTTAGGCATCCTTTAAGATCCGCTAACTTGCGGTTATCCGATCAAACTCAAGTTAATTATTATGCTAAAAAAATGCATGTTTACAAGTATAAAGTTAAAATAACATTGCAAGTAGTTAATAAAAAAATGCATTTTTGACAAAGTAATGATTTTTCTCTTTTGAGGAGTTTTGCAAAATTGATTGCGAAAATAAATTCCCGATATGAAATCCGAAAGAGTATGCATGACATTGCTTTTATAAAAATATATGTAAAATTGATTTTTTGAATGAATGCGAGCATTTGTAAGGTATGGTTTATAAAATACATGTAAAGTTAACTTTGGATAAAAAACATGTATTTGTAGGGCAAAATACATATAAAGTTAATTTTGGATAAAGTATGCATTTGTATGAAAGTTGATAAAATACATATTTTTTGCAATTGATAGTAAAGGAGAAAAGTAAATTATTTGTAATGTAAAGAAATGATTCTTAGGAAGTCATTTTAAATCATAAGATTGGATAAAAAAAAACCTTATTGGTATGACTAAAATGCAAATAGAAAATGACCAGTTTGTTTTGAAAGTTTTAAACATGCATGACGAGCCTCAAATAAATAAACTAGCGGCGGGTTTCCAATTTTAAACTACCTGAGCCTAATAATAAATAAACTAGCGGCATATTTCCAATTTTAAACTACCCTCTCTAGTAATTAATTCTAAGTCTACCTATTCTAAGCATTTCAATAATTTCACGAATACAATAATAATATTACAACACAGAATAAAATAAAGCTGAATTAAAGAAAGTAAAAACAACAGCAAAATAAATAATCTTCGAGGGGTATTTTGTCTTCTTTAACTGTGTTCCTTGCAAGCTGTCAAGAACAAACGGTTAGAAACAATTGAATATAAATAACTTCGGATCCGTATCCAAAACAGTAAATGTTTTGATTACAGAGGGCTCAGACTTAAATTTTGAAAAGATCATTCCAATCACGTCATGGCTGTGAACATATGACTCGTTGGTCATTTTAGTTGTCTTGCCTACCGAACATGTTAGTCTCTCGGGTGAAAAACATTTAAGTTTCATACTAGCCGAGAAGTTTTATTTCCGTCTTTCCAATTGTGGAGGCATCAAATTCGACGGACATTTCATCGGCCAGTGTAGTATCATGTTCAAATCAGCAAAATAATATCAAAGCAGTAAAACAAAAAACGAGAAACAATTTTCGAAGGGACATGACCTCAAATTCAATATCATCGGCCTAAGTGTAGTATTTGTTCAAATCAGTAAAATAACAAAATAGCAAATCGAAACCGAGAAACATTTTCCAAAGGGACACGACCTCAAATTCAATTTTATTGGCCTAAATGTAGTATTTGTTCAAATCAGTAAAAATAACAAAATAGCCGCGTAACGGATGTTCAATTACCAAAATAAACCAACTGTCCGCAATTAAAATGTCCGACCCGAATTCTAAAATTTTCAAACCGAAACAGGATTCGGACTGCTTCTGAAAAATACGACCCGAGTTCTGAACAGTGACTCGACCCAGATTTCGGGTCGACCCGACCCGGATAGACGACGAAACAGTTAAGAAAAATTAGATATTTCGACCTAGTTCTGAAAAACAGACCGGAGCAGTGACACGACTCGGAATCAATTTTTTCAGATTTTTCAGATAACCAACAACAAAATATCAAAGCCAATTGTTGGAAATTTTTACCCAAACCGAACTGACCCGACCCGGATCGATGACCCGACCCGAATCAGAGGTCCCAACCCGAATAAGTTTTTTTTCCAAATTTCAGATAACCAACAACAAAATATTGAGCATATAAATCTGAAAATCTTACCCAAACCGAGTTGACCCGACCCGAACAGTGACCCCAAATCGGAAAACCCGAAAACAGTGAAGAACAACAACAAAAACAAAGCAGATTTTTCGAATTCGGCTTTACGAGGCCAAAGAGAAGTATTTAAAACCAAAGTTCAAGAATGAAACTCACCCCTTTTCCTTTTGATTTTGGACTTATTTTCGGACTTATTTCTATTTCTTTTCTCTGATTTTTGACCCCTTTTTGAACTCGAAAATCAGAATTTTCCTTCTCGAATCCGACCTCCCAAAATGAAGAACAAAGGGAGGGTACTTATAGATGGATTCAGACCCCCCAACGTCCACTCCCATACCCCCTTTAATTTCTAGTTTGAAATTCAAAATTAAAATGGGCAAAAGTCGTGGATTTGAAGGGGATATGGGTATGGGTCGAAGGGTTGGTGGTGTCGGCGTAACCGGGGGGGGGGGGTTGGTGGTGGTGTCAGGGGTCGGTGGTGGCAGGGGTGAGGTGACCGGCAATGGGGTGTGGGGTCGGCCGATGGGATTAAAGAGGGAAGGGTTTGGTTTTAATATTTAGGGTAGGGTTTGGTTAGGGGGATAAAAGGGGAGGGGAGTTGGGCTGGGGTTTTTGGCTGAATGGGACGGTTCGGTTGGGCCTCGAATGGGGTTCGAAATGGGGGTGATTTCGGTTGGACTGAAAGGTTTTTGTTTTGGGTTGGAAAATAAATGGGTTATGAGTTTAAAATATAAAAGAGGTTTAATATTAAAAAATGTTTTGAGAAAATGTAAATTATTAAAATAAGATATAACGATGTGATAATAATAAAATATAATATTTGCGAAATGTTTAATGCTTAAAAATGGAAAATGCGATGCCGTTTTGCGAAAAATAGAATAACATAGAATATTATGGTAAAATTATGATTATGATTTTAAAAAGACAAATGATAGTAAAACATGTGAATAATAATAATAATAATAAATAATGATATTGAAAATAATATATATATATATATATATTAAAAGAAATTGTTTTAAGGTGTCAAAAATACTTAAAATTGTAAATAAATCGGAAAAGACGGGACAAAATTGGGTGTCAACAATCGTCTATAAAAGGTCGGTAGAAATAGTGGAGTATATCCACTGAAGGACGGTAGCATCAAGAGTGATCCATAACTGAGGATCCTCCGCGGGTGTAGGGAAGCGGGAGGAATTATGTGATGAAGGACTTGATGCGAGATTGCGTGAATTTTGAACAATTCCGCACACGTCACATATTGGACGTTTTTCATCTCAAGAACAATAGGGATGTGGACATGTGGTTGTTGATGTTGGAAATAGCAAGGGCAGGATGAAACATATTCTTCAAGGTAGACATAATGAAGGAACAATAATTTAGGAGGGATTTGGGAAAAGAAAAGATGCTCGGCCGAGAAGGGATGATCGGAAAACCAGAACAAATTTGGGAGAGGAGCGGAAGTATTTTAGTCCTAGACTTCTGATACTATGAAAGAAATAATCCCTTGATTATTTTCATTAATGAATGAATATATATACAATTTACAATTTCCATAATATGGAAAATCTTATTCCTATTCTACTCCCAAAATCCTATTCTATTTGTACAAAAATTCTACAATTATGGTAAGTGTACAAAGCTAATTATATACAATAATTGTGTCCTAAAACCCGTGATATACACGGTTCCTAGTTGGCTTGTGTTTCCTTGATATACACGGTATACACAGGGCAATGTATATGTCGTGTATACCGTGTATATCACGGGTATATTTATCAAAATCTAAGACAAAATGTATACGCACATTGTTTAAAATGTCCCTAAAAAGTACTATTGAATTATTAGACATGGTTTAAGATATAAATGAAAAATGTAAGTTGTAGTGCGGATTAGGTTAGTTTAGGAAGTAAATTAATTGAGTTTGGTCTAAATTTTTTGAATATTTATTTTTATATTGGGAGTATTCATACTCCAAATATGTCACCTACATCATGAGGCATGATATTGTTAACACATTTGTTATACCTTGATTATGTCATTAGACTTGAAATTAGTTAAAATAAATATTTAAATATTACGGTGCTATACACGTTTTTCTAATGGCAAGGTCCGTGAAGCATAGAGAGAACTTTGAAGAAACAAGAGCAGAAAAAACTCTGATTTGATGCATAAAAAGAGTGTTGAATACATTCAACAAATAAAGACTTGTGAATTCTTTTTTCACCAAAATTTTTGATTACCAAAAGTGAAAAAATTAAAAAATATTTTATAAAAAATGTTTCCCTTCCTACCGAACAATGTAACATCAATTCTTAAAAAAAAAATCATAGTGTTTATTCACTTTTTTCTTACCTTATACAAATATGTTATCATTTATTATTGTAAAACATTGTACTAAAACTCAAATATCAGAATACAGTATTTTTGATAAAAAAAAAAGTCTTACCTATTTATATTTATTTAGACTTTTCCTTAATGTTTGGTACTTACATTAAAATGTAGGAAAAGAAAATAAAAATCACGCGCTGCAGTGGCGTTGGTAAGAAGAAAGGGAAGACTTGGGAAACCCTAAATCAGGAGAAACAAAATAGACTCCACTCGCCAAAGCACATCGCGTGATCCAAAGTGTGTGTGTGCGCGTGCGTGCGTGACTGAAAACAAACAGGTATAACCTCCACTCTTCCAAACTCTTTTCTTCATCCCTCACTCATATGAACTGTTACTAAGATAAAATTCAATAGTATTAGGTCGTTCTTAATTAATGATCATGGATTTTCTGTTTAATTCATTTCAATTATGATTAATGTAACGACTATGGAACATTATATCAAATCTGATTTTTTATTATATACTACAAGAGGTTTTATCTTGGGTTAGAGTTTGCTCCGATAACTTGATTGTCTTTATGTTCATTGTGACAAACAAGGCAGTTATTGAGTGAAACGATAATTCCAGTTATCACCATATGTAATAGCCATTATCTCTGAGTAGATATTAGTTTGAACAGCCAAAAAATGGGTAGCAGCACACGAAAAATATCAGCAGCACCTCTCTTACCTGGATTAGTATTACATTTAATCCATTGTCCGCTCATTTGTTCCAAACTGGAGTATCTAGTTTTAAGATCGTGCTTTTAGTACACGTGTGGTGAGATGTTCCAAGCTCCGTATCTACTGATTCCATTCAAATTAGATTTAGTTGTAAGCCTGTACATTTGGATTAATCTACTAATCACAGTCTGGATTGGTGTAAAGAATATTGAAAGAAATAATCCCCTTGATTATTTTCATTAATTGAAAGACTATATATACACTTTACATATTTTCATAATAGGAGAATCCTATTCCTATTCTACTCCTAAATCCTTATTATACTTGGATACTAAATATACAACTAAGTCTAACCACAGTCCAAGAAATGTCAATGGCTAACTTGCGATTCCATTAAAGTTTTCGGTTTTACCAAGCGGCCTAAATATCAGAAAATTCTGAGTTCAAGATCATCATATAAATTTAATCGAGCCAATCTATTTATCACGCAGACAAGTGACAACATCCATATATTTACGATGACCTTCAACTAGCTTTCTATATATCAAGTTTCATCATGTCCTTCAGGTACTTCACGAGAGGACATAACTGCTCAGAATTCTCAGCCAGCAGACATAGAAAGTGATCTTATAGCATTATCCGAGGAAAATGAAGATCCATAACACGAAGGATCTGCATCAGGCTCTGTCTATCTGAAGATGAAGAAGCCTGACCACCTCCAACACATCAGGGATTTGAATCAGTTGGATTTAAAAGACCTCCTCCAGATTTAGACAGAAATACAAGGGTATATGATGGTACACTCCACCTGTAGGTGAGAGCAACTGAGATTGCAGCTTCCAGTCTATATATAAAAGTGCTTACTTGAAATCTAACCACATTCGACCTGCAGATTAAATAGAATAAGATCACTTCCCCATCTCTGCAATGAGAGCAATTAGCTCTTCCCCCTCCCCTCTCATGCAGACCTCTACACGGCACTTGAGTATCGATACATACTCCTCCATTTCATCATATGTGGCAGTGTTTGACTCGGCATGGAGTTCAAGAAAGAAAGGAAAATTATGAAATTCGTGGCCTTAAAATGTCGTGAAATTTCTATCGAGATGGACATTCACTTGTCCGTGAAAAGGTTGCTCGAGGTCAGGTACGCGTATGTCATGTCCCATCAAGATATCAAATTGCAGATATCTTTACAAAGGGTCTTCCCTCGGTCCTTTTTGAAGATTTTAGGGACAGTCTCAGCGTTCGAAGACCGCCCGCTATGACTGCGGGTGTGTGTTAAACAAGGTATATACCCGTGATATACACTTGGTATACATAGTGTATACCACGGGTAATTAAGGACTGTCACGGACTGGGCTACTGGCCCATCTCGGGTTTGGCCTGCTTCAGCCCATCACGGGCAGAGGTGTATATTCGGTAAGTATATTGATGTATATTGTAGTGTAAAGGTTACCTTAAGTAGACTTGTACACTTACAATAGAGTGGTGGAATGTAGGAAGAGATGTTTTGGGCTGCTTATTGTATCTTTCGGTGCTTATTGAACAAGAATTAATTCTATGGTTTGTAACCTCTAACTGGACAAGTTCTCCTCTAATTTATTTTGATGTTCAGGTATCAGTAAAAGAGAAATCAATAGGCTTTCAATTGTTTAGCAGCATGGATATAGATCTTCGGCTACCTTCTCAAGACCATGATAAGGAAGAAGAAGAAGAAGAACAAAATGGAATTATAAATATGCTTGACAATGAAGAAAAAGTGCACAGTGATGACGGAATGCATGGGATATTGGTTGTTGAAGAGAAGATGCATGCAGAAGATGGAGGGGATATGAACACTCCCATAGGAACTATGATAGAGTTTAAAGAGGATGTGAACCTTGAACCGCTGGCTGGCATGGAATTTGAGTCACATGGGGAGGCTTATACCTTTTATCAAGAGTATGTTCGGTCAATGGGATTCAATACGGCCATACAGAACAGCCGTCGCTCAAAGACATCAAGGGAATTCATTGATGCAAAATTTGCATGTTCTAGATATGGAACGAAATGAGAATATGAGAAGTCTGCAAATCGACCACGTAGTAGACAAGGAAACAAGCAGGATCCAGAAAATGCTACTGGCCGACGAGCATGCGCTAAGATAGATTGCAAAGCAAGTATGCATGTGAAAAGAAGGCCTGATGGGAAATGGATAATTCATAGATTTGAGAAAGAACATAATCATGAACTTTTACCTGCCCAAGCAGTCAGTGAACAAACAAGAAGGATGTATGCTGCAATGGCAAGACAATTTGCTGAATACAAAAATGTTGTTGGTCTGAAAAGTGACACAAAAGGTCCATTTGACAAAGGTCGAAATTCAGCAGTGGAAGGGGGAGACATAAACGTTCTGCTAGAGTTCTTCATTCAGATGCAAAATCTTAATTCCAACTTCTTTTATGCTGTTGATGTGGGTGAAGATCAACGTGTGAAGAACTTGTTTTGGGTTGATGCCAAAGCCAGGCATGACTATGCAAATTTCAGTGATGTTGTTTCTTTTGATACTACCTATGTCAGAAATAAATATAAAATGCCCCTGGCTCTATTTGTTGGGGTCAATCAGCATTTTCAGTTCATGCTACTTGGATGTGCTTTGGTCTCTGATGAGAGTGCAGCAACATTTTCTTGGGTAATGCGGACATGGTTGAAGGCAATGGGAGGTCAAGCTCCCAAGACCGTGATCACCGATCATGACCAGGTATTGAAGTCAGTCATTTCAGAGGCTTTGCCATCATCCCTCCATTATCTCTGTTTGTGGCATATCCTGGGAAAGGTGTCTGAAACACTGAATCATGTCATTAAACAGAACGAAAAGTTTATGCCAAAGTTTGAGAAATGTATTTACAGGTCATGGACAGACGAGGAGTTTGAAAAGAGGTGGAGAAAACTAGTTGCTAGATTTGATCTCAGAGAAGCAGACTTGATCCATTCGCTCTATGAAGATCGTGCGAAATGGGCCCCTACATTTATGAGGGATGTATGTTTAGCGGGAATGTCAACGGTCCAACGATCAGAGAGTGTGAACTCTTTCTTTGATAAATATGTACATAAGAAAACCACCGTCCAGGAGTTTGTAAAGCAATATGAAGCAATACTACAAGATAGGTACGAGGAGGAGGCAAAGGCAGATTCTGATACATGGAACAAACAACCTGCTTTGAAATCCCCATCACCATTTGAGAAGCACGTGGCAGGGCTTTATACACATGCTGTATTTAAGAAATTCCAGGCTGAGGTTTTGGGTGCAGTTGCTTGTATTCCTAAAAGAGATAAACAAGATGAGACAGCCATGACATTTAGAGTTCAAGATTTTGAGAAGACTCAAGAGTTCATTGTTACATTGAATGAAATGAAGTCAGAAATATCTTGTGTATGCCATTTGTTTGAATTTAAAGGCTACCTTTGTAGACATACATTGATAGTTCTCCAAATATGTGGTGTTTCCTCTATCCCATCACAATATATTTTGAAGAGATGGACAAAAGATGCCAAGAGCAAGTACTCTATGACAGATGGATCTGAAGATGTGCAGTCAAGGGTGCAGAGATATAATGAGCTATGTCATCGGGCAATGAAATTGAGTGAAGAAGGGTCGTTATTTCAAGAGAGATATAATTTTGCTCTTCGTGCACTTGATGACGCTTTTGGGAGTTGTGTAACTTTTAATAACTCAAACAAGAACATGTTAGAAGCTGGCACATCATCAGCGTCTGGTCTTCTCTGTATTGAAGATGATAACCAAAGTAGGAGTATGAGCAAGACAAACAAGAAGAAGAATAACTTTACTAAGAAACGGAAGGTATGTTTTGAAGAGCAATCATGGGACTGCTTCTTTTGTTTTCTACGTTACCTTATGAAGATCTCCTGGTGTTGCAGGTGAACTCGGAGCCAGATGTTATGGCTATTGGGGCAGCAGACAGCTTGCCACAAATGGTTTGCTCTGAGACCTTTTACTTTTATTTATTGCCATTTGATTTACATTACTGTGCTCTTGCTGGTAAAATGAAAATGAAGAGGTTCTTTTTTGATTGGAAAGTGGGAGGAGGTTGTTTTGAATGCTATGTGTATAGCTGTTCTTGAAGTAACTTTTTAGTTTTTTTTGGTCACCTACAGTTTCTTATTTAGTTCATTTCCATCATTTTCTGCAGGACAAATTGAACTCCAGACCTGTGACTCTTGATGGTTATTTTGGCCCGCAACAAAGTGTTCAAGGAATGGTATGATCTGCAAGTATCTTGACTTTTTTCCAATACTTAATCTATAGCGGTGTTCTAAATTGCTGCTCTTTTGCAGATACAGTTGAACTTAATGGCACCAGCTCGTGATAACTACTATGGAAATCAACAGACTATTCAGGGCCTGGTATGTAATAGCAAGTTCACAGTTTTTAAGCTTGACTATTAAAATAACAGTTGTGTTTTCTCTTGCCTTGGGAATGTAGGGACAGTTAAACTCTATAGCTCCTACACATGATGGTTATTATGGTGCTCAGCCAACAATGCATGGGCTGGTATGTGGTCTCTTAGTGTTGGAACTTTTTGAGGCGAATCAACCAAAATCTTGTTACAATTTGATTTCTATTGTTGCAGGGGCAAATGGACTTTTTCCGCACTCCAAGTTTCCCATATGGCATTCGGGTTAGTATGCTACATACTACGTCAATGGAATAGAAATTTTTTGTCAACTCATTACTGGGGAAGTGGACTTTGCAAAAGTTATTGCTGCATTCAAATTATTATCTACATTTCATTTTGTAGTTTATGTTGATAAGTCCTTCCATCCCGATCAACAACAACAACATATCCGGTGTATCCATCCCGATCGTATCATACTAATTTATTATGGCATGGGGGGCTTAAATATTAGATAATCTAGTATTTCAGAAAGAGAGATTGATTCATCAGTGAAGATAAAATGTTACTCTCTCCGTCCCAAAAAGATTGTTTTACTTTCCTTATTAGTTTGTCCCAAAAAGATTGACACCTTCCAAATATCTAAGACTTTTTTTGAATCACACATTTCAAAAGTCTTCCTTTATTTTTTTAACTCCGTGCCAAGTCAAACTAAGACAATCTTTTTGGGACGGAGGGAGTACTTTTTATGAGTTTGGGATTTTACAAAAGATTAAAAAGAAGTGGATTCTATGTTACTTCTGAAATAGTGTAGTAGTACTAGGTGAAGGAAATGATTCCATCTTAGCACATTGGTCAAAATTTTGGGAAGGACCAAAATAACATTTGAGACAATATCTACAAAAAAGAAAAAAAAGTTAGACTAGCTTCTTTTTGGGGGGTGGGGACATTGATTATTAACATATATAAAGACATCAAACTTTCTTTGGTTTGTTCCTTTTATTTTTGCAGTTAATGTTTTTCTCTAGTTAAGATCTACTAAAAAAGTGGTCTAGTGGTAAGAGCACAACAAGATTTGTGGATTAGGCATATGTCATGAGTTTGAAGGTTGCAAACAAAAGCCTAATATTTAAGTGGAGAAGGATTAAGGGTTGGAGCCATTACTAACGAGTAACAAACTGTGCACCAATTGGCCCATGGGGATTTCTCGGTTATCCAAAAAGCAAACGAGTTACTTAAAGAATGCCCCCCTGTGGTAGCAATCTGTCACCAACCTAGTCGTGTACTAGCATCATGTGGCACTTAGCCCGACTACCCTTCTTGGTAGATGCTAAGTTCAGCCTCACAAAGGGTGGCTTGACTCAAACAAGATTAACACCTAGGCAAATATACCTAAGCGTGATGGGAAGCGTTAGCAGAACGGTTGTGGAGTTTGATTAAGGCCAAACAACACTTAGGATAAAGGCAAGGCCGTAGTTGTGGATGATGAGAGTGACGGCAAGTATCCAACCATGGGTGACCGTAAAAGACCGGCCCGTGATGATCGCGAGGCCAAGGGTGATGTTATGAGGCCAACCAATCAGAGAGCTTCACAATGAGAAAGGTTTTACCTGTGCAAAAAGCACATTTGTTCAAAGATTTTTTGAGCTTGGGGCAGCTTGAGGCGATGCTAATGGTGAAGCATGCAAAGTAACTGCATAAGCGGCAAGCAAGGGTGGAGTAATGCACTTGGCACCTTGGAGGGATGTTGATGGAGAAGCATGCAACGCTAGCGTCAAGTAAAGATGATATACCCGCGTAGAGGGATATAACGACTTGGAGCAATGAGGTTTGTGGAGCCAAAGAAGTAAGACGGGTGCAATGAGGACCTTCGTCCATGGAGGTCATGTACAATGGAGGTACTTGTACTTGAGACGACACAGCATTAGGCGGGGAGGAGTGTCACGCCCCGCGTCAACCGCCAAATCTCGCGCATGCCACGAGGGCTATGAGATGGCAAATGACATGGCTAAGCGACATAACATCACCAAGGAAGATCATGCACAATGTAAGGGAGCCACGGGAGGTACATCGCACATGCGGAGGCATGGTGCACAAGGCTCCCAACATCAACATGGCGCGGTGTTCATTAAGGGAAAGGAATATATGTGAGACAAGATGCCCACGGATAGTGCAATGGCCGGAGGGAATGACTTGCAAGGATGGCACAACCCATGTCAAGGTCGGACATCCGAGCATGATGAGGCGTGCACGCGTGGTGTAGCACTTGAGCACGAGGATCTTGTATGGTAAAAGGTCTAGGGAGTATCATGAGATCATGTGATGCAAGTGGAAGAATGGCTAAAGAAGTTCCCAGAAGGCTAGAGACGGTAGGAGCACGAAGGAGTTCTCTGAGGGTTCTAGCACATGCAAGAGCATTCTAGTGAGGGATGGAGTTCCACTGAAGCAAGAATAACCAAGGAATCATGGATGACTCTGGAGCGGCCTAGGAGGAAGTTAAGTCGGCTAAGAGGGCTGGAGACCAAAATACAACACAAAGGAGGCTTGTGGAAGATTCTAGAAGCCCTAAGGAGATGTTTTGGGCAATACAGCTGCCAATTGCGCACCGACTTAGGGAGCTTTCCCCACCAACTCTCTGACTTCTTGAATTCTCCCAGGAAGCCTATAAATAGGGGGAGACTCCTCTGTAATAGCCACGAGCAAGCCAGCAACACACACCAAAGCAACTGCATACCAAACCTTCCCTTCTATAGTGTCCTAGTCTGGCGTTCCTGTGTGTAGTCTTTCTTGTAAGCCTTGTAAATGCGTATATAATTGTGTAATCAATTAAAGGGATATTTTCCTCACTTCCCGAGGTTCTCACTTGTCTTTGTGTTCTAAGTGTTGTTTGGCCTAGTCAAATACCACAACCATTCAACTTACGCGTCCCGCCGCACTTGAGTCATACTTTATCTAAGCATTGAGCTTGCTTGGGTCAAGCTACCTTTTGTGAGTCTGAAATTAGCGTCTAATA
This sequence comes from Anisodus tanguticus, assembly GCA_034509755.1. NCBI lineage: Eukaryota > Viridiplantae > Streptophyta > Magnoliopsida > Solanales > Solanaceae > Anisodus > Anisodus tanguticus. Next base: position 15,419,841 of record CM067551.1, on the reverse strand, counting down.
AGGAGGTTACTTTAGCTATATTGCCGCATCGATGCTAATAAGAGACTAGGTCGGTGACAAATCCCTGTACAAGTTCAGAGATGGTAGCTTGCAAATTTTGTTGCATTTTCCAAGTTAATATGGTACATGGGATTAGTCTTGGTCTTATTAGAATAGGTCCAGGAAGTTAGTGTGTGAGCTTTATTTTAGGTTATGAAGATTCCAAGAAAAAGAAAAAAGCTTCTTTGCATTTCTTGATAACTTTACAATAAGTCCTACAACTAAATAAGGTAAGAAAATATTACATAATCAATTAGAATCAATACAATATCAATCCATATCAGTTACTCCTATAATTACTCCTATAATAATCAATCAACAGGTTATCAACTAGGTTTCAATAATGATGGAAAATATTCTTGAAGTTCATCTGATATTATGATATTGAACCTCTTTTTAAGAAACGTCTACTAAGTTCTCTGGTCATCTAAGTTTGAATACTTTGCAGGATGTAGACCACGTATTTAGGTCATTCTTTGTAAGGACTGTAATTCGTTCTATATCATCAAAGTGGAATTTAGCCATGATGCCATGCAGATTGCTGGATCAAAATTGATGGACGGACAATGCAATATCAGTGTACACATAAAGGAAAAACGGGGAACAGAAAGGAATAAAGACGGTCTATGACAGTCCATAGTATAACAAAATTGATGGATATATGATGCAACATCAGCGTGTTAACATCAAGAAAGAACGAACAAAAAGGAGACTATAATCCTTCACTGCAACACAAGTGTATAGAACAGTGAACAGAAAGGAGAACAGCATCTGTAGAAAACTTAAGGATTTCACACATTTAATAATCTCAGGTGTTGACTATGCTGGAGGGTAGATATTGATATAGGAGACCACGACCAAGATTCCTGAATATATTATTAAGAGGTCGTAAGAGTGGTTTTTGTTGGAGTTCTTTTGTTAAATTTGTACGAGCCATTTTTTATAATAAGAAGTGTTCCCAAGTCTTTATTGTTAGTGACGCCAGTAGTTTTGACAACAATTGCTTTGATATAAATTAAAACCGTGGAGCTTCATATACTTTAGATCCAGAGACATGATGAAGAGTTTATAAATGGAGGTGCTCTCTAAGTTTGTGTTACAGGAGAACAAAAAAGTTAAATTCAAACCATCTTAAAGGATAAGGGAGCCGCACCCAAGGGTGTGTCCTAGCGGTCAATGAAGTGGGTTGAGAACCATGAGTTCTCAGGTTCAGCGGAGACAAAAAATACTAGGTGATTTCTTCCTATCATTCCTAGCGGTGGACAGAGTTACCTGGTACCTGTTGTTGGTAGGAGGTAGCAGGTATCCCGTTGAATTAGTCAAGGTGTGCAAAAGCTAGCTCGGACACCACTTTTATAAAGAAAGGATAAGCCTTTTTTGTATTTTGTGCTAATCTGACTAGGAACTTGTATGTATGAGCTTTTAGTCAGGTTATGGAATTCAGTTTTTTGCTTTGGAATATGCATGCCGCTGGTTTTTTTTAATCTTGTGTTATGCAGAACCTGGGATATCTGACAAGCCAAAGCATTACTGAATTTCACATTATACTAAGTTGTTTTCTTTCCTTGCTCAATTAGGGAAAGCCTAGCTGTAATGTCAAAGTAATAAAAACGGCCAGCTGCAGTTGCTGTACAACACTTGTGTAGCAGCATATTATGTGGTAAACATGCAAAATTATTAAAAATAGTTTATCAATGTTGCAAACAGGAACTCCAGTTCCACATTAGCAAGGACGACCCCAATGTAAGATCTGCTCAATTGCACGACGAAGCTTCTAGACATCTCTGAGGATCACCTTTGTCATCAATTAGGTATATGTTTTTCCCATTGCTAGTTGATATAACAGATGCGTTCAAGTTGAACCTATTGAATGATGAGGTTCTTCTGTTACCAGGAAAGCTTTCATTACCGGCTGTTGATGGAAGTAGTACAACCAATGAAGAATCTTGTAGTGTTTGTAAAATAAAAGGAATCAATGTAGGCAGTGCTTCTTCTTCTTATTTATTTTTACATTGTTCGTTGATAAATCAGTTGTTTAATCTTTCCCTTCAATTTGATATCAGAGCTGTAAGAGAAATACAGCTCTAAGTAGGCGTTTGGACATAGAAATCCCTAATCATCCAAAAAGGCATAATTTGGAATTCCAAATCATGATTTCAAATTTCTTAAATGTAAAAGTTGCTCTTACCAACCATGTGGGAAGATTATATCAAAGAGTAGTTACTCTTACCAACCTTAGCAATCGAATTTATGTCTAGCCGGACATAAGTTCTTTACGGGCACGGATCATAACTCATGAGATATTATGATGCTTTCTCATGAGTGACAAAAATTAAAGCCAAACACAATAAGGTCAAAAGTGCAAATGAACCTGGAGCGTTTGGTTTGGCATTGAGAACTATCTACTTTTAGATAAGTAAATTACATTGAAGTACTACATCCAAATTACTAATTAATTTAAGGAAGTACAACTAAATTAATGGAAATTTTCACAAAAAATTGCCCTTTATTATTAATCATAGCGATAGTTTGTGTATTTACGAAACATAGCAACAAAAGTGTAACTTCTTTCATAATTTTTCTTTTTATATCAGATCGATATTGAAAGAAAATGCACCCATCATATTATTGAAAATCTTGAATCATTAAAATACATATACGAAATAATACAAAAATGATACGAAATGTTTTCACGAAGACGTTATACATGTAGAACAATAATGAGTCAATGTGTCTCCAAACATGTATTGATTCTCAAAATTCAACTTTAGCCTCTAGAAATAAAGGACGCTCATTAAAATTCGTTTGAAAATAATTTTCAATATGTTTTGTGATTCACAATGATAATTAATAAAGCATAGTGTCAAAACAATCCTAGACATTGCATTATATTTGACGCAACATGATTTCAGAGGTGAACAACTATATGTTCCACTTGAAAGAGCAATATTAATATCAATAAGGGTTTAATCATGACAAATTAACCAAACCGATAAAAAAGAACATACATCAAAAATCTTTTATAAGAATTGTTAGTTAGGTCAGATATAGCATCTTTGTATCTATATAATATCTAAAATTATATATAGTATATAACTAATTTAACTAAATTTATCATCTTTTCACATTTAAAATAAATTTAATTCATCCATTGTATCAATTTTAAAAAGTCTCTTTTTCATCATTTAAATAAACATTGCACTTATTTTAATGCTAATTGCTATTTTCCAACAATCTATTCTTCTTGTATGTATTTTGTGCTAATTGATGCGACGTACATGTGCACATATACTAAAATTAGAATAACACACATGTTTACCATTTAAATGAATGAAATATTGTATATATTTTAATGTCAATTGATTTATAGGAATATATTTTTTAAAATACAAGCTTTGATATTGATGCGACTCACACGTGCAATTCATGCACGTACATTAAAACTAGTAGATAGAGAGATAGATGGATTGATTTAAGATTTAAATCTTAGTTAAAGTCTAAAAACACACTAAAACCGTAGCTAAATAATATAGGTTAGTCACGGTTGTGCGTCTAGTTAGCTACGGTTGATTGTGGCTAATTATCGTGGATTTAAATAAAAGATTATTCGAATTTCGAATTTTTGCCACACATACGTGGCTAAAACTTATGTGTTGGATTTTTTTTTGTAACGGTGGCTAAATATTATACTTTTTCTATTTTTTTAAACTATATTGTAATAAGCATTTCCTGTAATTACATTATTAAGAGGTATACGTACTACTATATATTAAATAACAATTTCACATTTTGAATAATGTACACCCCTCCATTACTGTATTTGCCAATTTATAAGTTCCAACAACAACAACTTAAACGCCAAACGATTAACAACGGAACAAATTACCTAAGAATAGTAGTCAATTGCACTGCTAAAGTTCTTGTCCAAGAAAGCAACGTCCCCAAATTTCTTAGAAGAAAAGAAGTATCCATTAGATTTTAGATATAATTGAATGAGCATGCAAAGTTGCAAACTAGTAATAGCTAGGAAATCCATTGAGACAGTCAAGAAATTTTAGATTAATGAATTCATAGCACTGCTGCCAACACAGTCTCTGAGTAATCCAAACCAACAACAAGAGAAAACATTCCACTGCCACAACCAGCATCAATAATGCTTCCACTTGAAACTGGCTGAATGTACGTACTACATAAATTTATCTTACTAATCAAGACTAGGTGAAACAATCAAATCAATGACCGAAAAAAGTTTCAACAAATAAATCTATCTTAAAAGAACAATAATATTCAATTCTAACTTGGCAGTATGACAACCTATCTGTTGGTACTCTATTATACTTTATAAAGCAGTACGGAAGTAATAACTATTACAAATGTTCGAAAGGATAAATAAATGGTCAATCTTCAAAACTGCCGCAAGTGTGTTGTGTCTTGAATCTTGATCACCTTACAAAGCCAATATTGAGAACTGCCGCAAGTTTGTTGTGTCTTGAATCTTGATATCCTGAAATCAAGAAACAACTAAATCTAGATGGTTACAACGTTGTGTGTCGAGGATAACCCTCTATCCTTAAGACAAGATTGCCCCGTATATATGCTTTTACGTTAGCGGGCAATAGTCTCCCAAGATAAAACAACACTTTAATCTCAACACTACAAAGCCAATAGGTTGAGCCTGCCGAATAAAACAAATATGACTCGACTTGCTAAAGATATGGAATAGGAAGGAAGAGTTTCTCAATACTCTTCTCTTTTGTCTCTGTGTATATAGTGTGTCTCTGTAGTGTATATCTTGTGTATATGTGTGGGTTTGCTCACTGATTTTCGTCACAATTTGCTCACTGTTTTGAGCTATTTTGTAGTTGTTTTTCCAGTGTATTCCTCACTGTTTTCAGCCTTCTGTTTTGTATTTCCGTCACTATTTTCAGTGTGTTTTCTGCCTGTTTGCTACCAACGAATTGAGCCAAAAGAGGCTCAATATATAGCATGAAGGAGGGGCTGTCCAACAACCACAAACAAGGCTGTAATGGCCATTAAGGGAGGCCATTAAAACAGCCAAGTAATGGTTATTAAGGCCATTGAAAGAGGCTGTCCAAATGCCCAAGTAATGGGCTGTTAATGGAGAGTTAATCAGCCAAGTAATGGCTGGTTAATGCTCCAAAACGCGATCCAACGGTAGGCGAGAAAAAGTCTCCAGAAACTTTGGGGACCAAAGCTGTAAATATTGAAACTTCGGGGACCAAAGCGTACATATGAAAGAATTCTAGTCCAAACCGTACATATGAAACTTCAGGGATCAAACTGTACATTTGGCAGAGTTCTCTGGTCCAAAAAGATAATATCAGAAAGTCCCCACATCCCACATCCCACAGCCTACGACCTACGACCCTTGACCCGAGCCCGAGCCCGAGACCGAACCGGACCGGATGGGACGGGCGGGCGGCGGCGGTGAGCGTGTGGGCTTAGCCATGAACCCAAGCACATCTAGGTCTTTCCTCCTTTAAACACATGGGATACCCCTTGGGGTCCCAAACCCTTTACCAATTAGAGACTTATATAGAGAGCAATTCTTCATATTCCCACCTATGTGGTAGATTTGTCCCACACCACATTTCCATGCCTTAAACACCTTACTTCGTGGACCAATATCTCTTTCATTTCTCAACGAAATTTGACGATTCTTGGCCCTACGGTCATCTATTCACTTCGTAGATCATGCATGTGCGAAGAGACAAGGTCTCCAACATGCGGAACACTAGTGTTTAATTCATCAAAGATGGGTGGACGCATCTCTCCGCCAAAGGCAAATTTCCAACAATCCCCTTTATGAAAGAGAGATTGTGGCGCACGCACAAGGTACCTACATTTCAGCAATCTTTCAGCGAAAAGATATTGTATCAGGAGAGGTAGCTTCCGCTTTGAACCTTCCTTAGTTGAAACCATCGGACTTACTTACTGCGCGGTGAACGTGATGTCTTGAACCGTCAGTGTTTAGTGTAAGCCAAGACAATGATAACAACACAATAACTCTTCTTATTCATTTTCATTCTTAGGTTTTTATCCGTTGTGGCCTTGAACACACTTGGATTCTTAAGTGCGCTCATTTGAGACGGCCATCCTCGCACTTAAATAGGTGATCTCCTACAAGATATCCTATACCCCACTTCACAAGTGTTAGGAATCATTAAAAGTTTCCCCAATCTTAACCTCAACAGTTTGAGGATCATTAAAGGTTTGGAAGCTTAACCTTTACCCACCATGCAGGTAGCACTTTAATGTCTATCGCGGGAACAGCTTTGGATTCATGTTTCCGTACAGAAATCATCATCCGAAGTGCTTCTTGCTTCCACCGAAGCGCTCAACTGAACCTTTTGCCGCTTAGTTTTCCCATTGAACCACATTCTTGGGATCTCCAATTAGTATGGTTGGGTTTCCACTACAGAGGTTCGTATTGTTTGGGTTTTAAGCCCATTCCCCTAGACAGGCAGAACACTTGATCTCCGGGTAGTCCCTTAGTTAGTAAATAAGGAAGTGATACCCGTGATGATCAACTGCCATACGGTCTTATGTCTCCGACAGATCCTGACAGATATGTCCAGACGCCGTCATCCGTGTCCTTCCTGAAGGCGACCGGCTAGCCACAGTGTATAACTGCTGAAGGCACGGGTTTCTTCCAATAAGGGACGTCCTCTAAGGAGTCGTGAATTTACTCAACTTCTTTCATGCTTTGTATAAAGCGATAAACTCGATTCCATCATGAATCGGCCGATGCAAGTTTGCTTAGAGGTTTTTTCCAAGACCCACCATACACATTTACTTGTGGCTTTGGTGTTCTTCGATCCGATGTCCGTTTGCATCACCGTGTTCTCCCGTAACATTGGACATCCGAGAATACTATAATCCGTAGATAAGCGAATAATTCGGATATCGTCATATCCGACGTAACGCCTTCTATTGATCATGTATTAAGATCATCAGTGAACCTTAGTTCAACTGATCTGTTTGTAGGACGATACCAGGTCGGTTGTAGTGTGTACAATACATTGAACTACATGACCTGTGCATATCACTCCTTGTCTATGGGTGCACCATGATTTCAATCAGTTCTATGATTCATATCCATTGGTGGCTTCAACGATACTGTCAACTATCGACCAGTCCGTTAGATGTCTTAGAAATCCAATTCCTAAGATGTCATCTATGATACCCATATCTTTCATATCGAGACTTTGTTTCAATATGACTTTTACTTTCAGACTGTTGATTCTCCAACTGTTGGCTTTCTAACTTCAGAGTCAATGTTTCTGTGGTCAGATTCATTGTTCCTGTTTTATCTTAAACTTACAGGACCAAAATGTAAACATTTCAAGGACCAAAATGAAAGTTCGGAAGAAGCCCAACGATTCGGTAAACAATTCCGATCCTCTTCTTCCAACTCTCCCGGTTGGGAAGGCATTTCAACATCCATGCCATGTAAGACTACAATGGCCCTGGATGTGAAGCTACTCACAGGGGAGCACATTTTACAACCCAAAGGTTCTTTTTCCGGAGGAAGATCAACCATTACGCAAGTATGGTTCTATATGATAGAATCTATTTCTTTCTTTAACTTCTTTCCAAAGTAGCGCTTTTGGAGATGACAATTATTTGTCAATTGTCCATGATTCGTTCTCAACCATACAGGCTAGAAGGACTGGAACAAGTCTTTGTCCCCTCTTTGCTCCTTCTCGGTTCAACATCTAGAATCCATGAGTTCTGCAGATCTGGAATATTAAGTTCCGGATAGACAGCAACTTTCGAGTCCTGTAGATACGGAACGTCTAGTTCGGACAGTCAGGCCCTCGCGGGTTCTTGTTAACCTTGAGCAATTACTCCTTTTTCCTTTTTCAAGGAAAGTTATCTCTAAAGAATTCAGCATTCTTTGACACCAAGAGGCGATCACCACTACTGTTATTTGCAGATCCAGTGGATATGCAATCTACAGTCTTAGGTACAACTTGACCTGTTTCAGTATTCCAACTTTTACCAAGCCACCCCACATAATTTGGGCGTACGACTTTGCGCTTGGCTAACATCGTTGGACTGAAGTGGAAAATGAACAGTCGTTTAATGAACGATGCTTCACATTCTCCCCCTCTATCACTACGAATTTCGCAATCCATAGGCTTAGTTGATTTCCAACTTCTGCATTGTAGCGCTTATCCGCTTAAACAATTTCATCTTTGCTTTTCAACAAACAAAGTATTTCATACGTTGTACCATCATCAATGAAGGTCACAAAGTACTTGTCTCCCCCCCTCTATTTTGTATAAACTTCAAATCACCCAAGTAGGTGTGACTAAGTTCTAGAGGAGCGGTGCTTCTTTCGCTATTCCCTTTGACGGAATTTGGAAAGGTGATTTTGCCTCTTCGCCTACCTCACATTTATTTTGAGGGTTTATGTCGACAAAAGGCAACAATCTCAATATCGTTAGCTTTTGAATGACTTGCTATTTAACGTGTGTTAATCTATGATGGCATAGATGCACACGGATTACAAATATATCATTCATTTGGCTAAAGACATACTGTACCATTCTTAGTTATTACAGACCTGTTGGACTAGTCTCAAACTAGCTTGACCAACAGCGTCCCTTAAACCAAGTTAGGGACGTATCACCTCATCTTAGAGTGATCTCATTCCCTGAAGTCCTATTGAGGACAACCTCTCCAACCCCTTCTACTTTAGAGGTGGCGTTGCTTCACATGAACAACCTCTTGCCCGTGGTTAGGGCGTAACCGGATCATATGTGATCTGGATACTCTGGCCCACTCCAGTTGCTTTGGCAGACTGAGTGTCCAATTTCTTTTCTGCCTTTCTTTAGGCCTTCAGATCATTTAAGACCCTGGAAACTCTGGCCCACCTTACTAGGTGTCCATTACTTTTCCGGTGAAACGAATTCGGCCCCACTCCACTTGCCCGGAGGCTTTATATGACTGAGTGTCCAATATCATCATATCAAAGGAATTTTGGCCCACTTCCAGTCACCCGGAGGCTTTGTATGACTGAGTGTCCAATATCATCCTATGAAGGATCTTCTGCCAAATAGTGTGACAGGCTCAACGTCTTTAACTTTTAGACTTCTTCCGTTATGATTGGTGCCCAGATAATTCTTGGCGCTTACTTAAGAGTGGTAACAGTTTTCGCACAGTTAGTGGATCTCTCTCCATCGTATGTGCGAACATACTTTACACACTTTTAATCATTACACTTAAAAGAACGGATCTTTTTAAGTCGTTTACAAAATCCAATCTTTAAACGGGAAAGAAGAAGAGATTAAACAAGGAATATCGATTTTTAAGCGCTTACTTTAATCCATTTTTAATCGGACATCATTTAATCTTTATTCTTGACAAGTAAGAAAAATACTTATCCCAATTTCGGATTCTTTGTCTGGGACAGATATAGGCCTTCTACTGCAAGATAGAACCACATCTTCAACCTTCTCCTCTTGTCTCAGTTGACATGCTCAGGCTCTCGGAAGCGCTTGTTCCCACCACTCTTGGGAGCGGTGACACCATGAACATGTTGAACTTCAACAATATCATCATCACTGTCTTCAAGTAGAAAACCACAGCCATATCCAGATTTGGTCACACAACTTTTGACCGACATCTTTCGAACACTAATAGTAATACAATACACTCTTTTCTTAAATTGTTGGTACTCTATTGTACTTTATAAAGCAGTACGGGAAGTAATAACTATTACAAATATTCGAAAGGATAAATAAATGGTCAATCTTCAAAACTATCGCAAGTGTGTTGTGTCTTGAATCTTGATCACCTTACAAAGCCAATGTTGAGAACTGCCGCAAGTTTGTTGTGTCTTGAATCTTGATATCCTGAAATCAAGAAACAACTGAATCTGGATGGTTACAACGTTGTGTGTTGAGTCGATGATAGCCCTCTATCCTTAAGACAAGATTGCCCCGTATATATGTTTTTACGTTAGCGGGAAATAGTCTCCCAAGATAAAACAACACTTTAATCTCAACACTACAAAGCCAATAGGTTGAGCCTGCCGAATAAAACAAATATGACTCGACTTGCTGAAGATATGGAATAGAAAGGAAGAGTTTCTCAATACTCTTCTCTTTTGTCTCTGTGTATATAGTGTGTCTCTGTAGTGTATATCTTGTGTATATGTGTGGGTTTGCTTCACTGATTTTCATCACAATTTGCTCACTGTTTATAGCATGAAGGAGGGCCTGTCCAACAGCCACAAACAAGGCTGTAATGGCCATTAAGGGAGGCCATTAAAACAGCCAAGTAATGGCTATTAAGGCCATTGAAAGAGGCTGCCCAAATGCCCAAGTAATGGGCTGTTAATGGAGAGTTAATCAGCCAAGTAATGGCTGGTTAATGCTCCAAAATGCAGTCCAACGGTAGGCAGAAAAAGTCTCCAGAAACTCTGGGGACCAAATTGTACATTTGGCAGAGTTCTCTGGTCCAAAAAGATAATATCAGAAAGTCCCCACAGACCCCACAGCCCACAGCCCACAGCCCACAGCCCAGACCGGACGGCGGCGGCGGCGCGCGTGTGGGCTTAGCCATGAACCCAAGCACATCTAGGTCTTCCCTCCTTTAAACACATGGGATACCCCTTGGGGTCCCAAACCCTTTACCAATTAGAGACTTATATAGAGAGCAATTCTTCCTATTCCCACCGATGTGGTAGATTTGTCCCACACCACATTTCCATGCCTTAAACACCTTACTTCGTGGACCAATATCTCTTTCATTTCTCAACGAAATTTGATGATTCTTGGCCCTACGGTCATCTACTCACTTCGTAGATCATGCATGTGCGAAGAGACAAGGTCTCCAACATGCGGAACACTAGTGTTTAATTCATCAAAGATGGGTGGACGCATCTCCCCGCCAAAGGCAAATTTCCAACACTATCAACCATAAGTTGGATTCTTTTGCGAATTGCATAATGTTTAAATACATTTGTCAGAATATCTTTGTCTTGGTGTGTCGTCCTTCTTCAATGTACTTATGGAGAGGATCACATCTTTCATCGCAGTGTATATTTAGATTATCTTTTTATATTATGGTAGTCTAATTGAAGAAAGGTGGAAGAACTTGCTAGATGAAAAGACGAGTAAATTTTAATCATTTTGAACCTACGGTAAAAAATAAGGATATATTTGTTATTTTCTCGCACATTTTAGGTAGGATTTTTTTCCAAATCGGATCAAAGTTACTTTTGTAATAGGTGGAACAAAATCAAATAGTAATTTTTATGTAATAAAAAAAGAATAGTGACTTTTGGGTAATGAACACAAAAGTGAATAACTCATGACTTATGAAGTTGGAGATAGTTGGTTCTTGAGGAAAAAAAACAAATGAAGTGTTGGCTACAGAGAAGTTGGAACACAACGTTTGGTTGGATTGCCTATTAGAATGAAAGAAACGTTTGCATAATTCAGTTTTATCCCTCATAATTTGAAATTGTTAAATATGGAAGAATCAAAATTATATATAAATTATAAGTAATTAATTGTACGTTATATTATTGGTGTATTTTTATGTAAAGAACTTTAAACCGCGACTTCAAAAATGGACATTTGAGTAATCATTGGCATTCTATCTATTCAACATTAAAACTCAAAATTGTAACGGTAGTTAGAAGCTGGCAAAACACTTTTCTCAATTTTGTTTCACTTCCCATCAGTCACCCAAAGCTAAGCTCTGTTAAATTGATGCCTCCAATTTCTGGCTTTCAGATTTTGAGCTATAAATCAAAACCTGTAAATTTGCAATTGAGACTTGGAATGTTCAGTAAAAATGCATATTAAATCTATAAACACAATACAAGACTCGTCTCCTCGAACCAATCACTAGGAAGGAAGGTATGATCTCATCAAACTCTTTATTACTAGATCCTGTAAAAAAATTATTTGCATTTTCAGGCTAAATAATAAATACTACTAAACAACCTTTTCACAATCGATAAGGAGTTCAAGGTTTGAGTAAATCTCTCAAGTGGGAAAGAGCCCTCGTAAGGCCTCTCTCATCCCTTGCTTATGCTGAATCGAGTAAATCTCTCTACCATCCTGCTAAAAGATGAATATTCAGTCATATACTATAAGTTAATATAACTATTAATGAATATTAGAAGATATTCATCATATATTTTATAATTTATCTATTCTGATTTAAAAAGAAAATAAATACATTATTAAATATGTAAACTAACCTGCCAGAACCAGTGTGGTTCATTATCATTTTGTTTAAATCCATCCAAGTGTTAGATTTTTCATCTATTACTGTTACAATTTTTTTTAGAATAATTAGTTTTTAGTTGTAGGAGAAGTCTAAAGTTGATTTAGTAGGATAGTCAGCTTTTTAATTTTAATAAGAGTCTAATATTTTAGCTGTAGGAAGAGTCTACCACTTTAATTATGTGCCTATATAAAGACTTATGATTAATAAATTTTATATGAGACAGTTTCATTCATATTTTCTACCTTGTTGTTTGCCTGTCTCTCCAAAAAATCATAACAATGCTATCATCGCCTTTATTGATCTTAATGGATCTGTACATTTATTGAAGAAGAAATACTTTAAACCACTTTTAAATCATACCTATTTTAACCCATTTTAACCCGTGCTTATTTTTAATGTTGAGGGCTATTTTCAACCAATTTTAACATGTATTTATTTTTAACGCTCAATGCTATTTTCAACCAATACATTTAAATTAAGTTTTAATCCATACTATCTTTAAACCTTATTTTCAACCATGAAAAGCAATAGTCTCTCTTTGAGTGTCTCACAAACCTTCACATGTGAAAACTATCATAGTATTTGGTCAGTAAAGATGAAGTTAAAAAGCAATTTTACAATGTGTAAGCATAATTCTCTTCCGTTTGAAAATAAAAGATATACAATTACTTTCAATCGACGGAATAGAAAAATCGCCACTGAAAAATACTTGAAGCATGTGATAGAAAAATGCAAGCAAATTGAGTTCAAGAAGAAGAAGAAGAAGAAGAAGTTCAAGAAGAAGAAGAAGAAGAAGAAGTTCAAGAAGAAGAAGAAGAAAGAAGAAGAAGAAGTTCAAGAAGAAGAAGAAGAAGTAGTAGTTCAAGAAGAAGAAGAAGAAGAAGAAGTTCAAGAAGAAGAAGAAGAAGACTCATGTTATCGATGTGTGCAAGTTCAAAATTACTCAAAAAAAAATCACACAAACACAAATTGCTAGAGTAAAAATTAAGGAGGAGCAATTTTTCTAGATTGCACCAACAAAAACAAGGAGGAGTGTTGGATTTTGCATCTATTGCTGTTACAGTTTTCTAGAATAATCAGTTGTTTAGTTGTAGAAGAAGTCTAATAGTTAATTTAGTAGGATACTTAACTTTTTAATTTTAGTAAGAGTCTAATATTTTAGTTGTAGGAGAAGTCTACCGCTTTAATTATATGCCTATATAAAAGCTTATGATTAATACATTTTATATGAGACAGTTTTCATTTATATTTTCTACCTTGTTGTTTGCCCCTCTCTCCAAAAATCATAACACTAAGTTTGTTTGTTGTTCCCGCTCATTTGGTGATATGCTTATGCTGCCTGCCTTGTAGGAGTAAGTCCAATTCGTGGTGCTACACCCTTCTAAAGAAGGACTGAGATTCTTGCAAACCACCAATTACTCTTGAAAATCTAACAGCAATTTCATCCACAATATTCTGAATTGGCTCCACAATTCGTTTTTTGTTAAGTAACTCACAAAAAAAAACTTATTTCTAATATCCACTTGTAAATTGGAGCCGTTTTCGCACTATTAGCAAATATTCTCCGAATATTCACAGTATATTTTGTAATTATGAGATGTATATTTAAGGTAACTTAGGATTTTTATTGTATTAGAAATCAACCATTTAAGGTAAGTTAGGATTCTTATGGTATTAGAAATCAACCTCTGTACAACTATATATATTGTGATTAATGAAAGGAATCCCTAAGGAAAATTATTCCAATCTTACATGGTATCATGAGCCAAACCCTAATCCCTACTCTTCTCTTTCTCAAAAGTTGCCGCCGACCACCACAACTTTCCCTTCCTCTCGGCCGACGGCAACACTGCTACCACCATGGCTCGCCCTACTTCCCCCACAAATTCTGGTTCCTCCACTGGCACTTTTGACAACCCCCCTCAACGATCATCGTCTTCTTTTCACCCGGCATTCGCTGTTACCAACATCAATAATTTTATCCCTATAATTCTTGACCAAAAAGACTGTCAATATGCCATGTGGATAGAACTATTCTACATCCATGCCTGTGCGTACAATGTGCTAGATCACATTGATGATTCTGTTCCTCGTCCCACCGATGTTGCAGACTAAACATGGCGTCGCCTTGACGTCATCGTCAAACAGTGGATATGGTACCATCTCAAATGATTTGTTGTGTACTAACATGAAAACAGATGCTACGACACGTGAACTCTGGGTACGGTTAGAAGAAATTTTTCAAGATAATAAAAATACTCGGGCCGTGTATTTGGAAGAGCAATTTAACAATACGCGTCTCAAGAATTTTAACAACATGTCCGAATATTGTAAACAACTGAAACTCATAGCCGACCAACTTTCCAACGTAGGGACATCTGTTTCAAAAACCAAGATGGTACTTCAACTAGTTACCGGTTTACCGAAAGGTGAATACGATACACTTGCGACAATGATTCAACAGGCCGACCCACTACAAAGTTTCAACAAGGCGCGTTCGCAACTTTTGTTGGAAGAAACCGTACTAAACAGGAGGAACACAATCAGAAGGCCTTAGCCATTGAAAGCACACCACCGACGGCATCCCAGCCACCACCGCCAGACCACCAACAGCAGCAGTCCCGCGGCGGTAGACGTGGCGGCAGAGGCCGTGGTGGCAACCTCAAAGGGAAGGGCCGCGACAAGGGCCAAAGGAACCAGCAGCCAGGCCCAGCACCTGCTCCCTACTTTCAGTAGGCTGGGCAGCCCCCTTGGCCCAATCCCGGGAACTGGGCCTCTCCTGCATGCCCCTACCCGACATTAGGGGCCCAATTCCAGCAAGGTTGGGAGCCAGGCCTATTGGGCTACGCCCGCCAATCGGCCGGCCTAACAGTACACACAACAGGCCCATCTGGTAGTAGCCCACCCGCACCAACAAGGCAGCAACCTGGCCCCCACCGATTTGGGCCAGGTCTTCAACACCGGGAACCTTCAACAGCCCGACGATAATTGGTACATGGACACCGACGCCACATCTCACCTCACCCGATCATCAGGTAACTTATCTTAACTGCTTCGGTTACAGTGTCCTCAATTTATTACTGTCGGCAATGGTCATCGCATTCCAATTGAAGGTTACGGTAACACACATACCAAACATCCCCACCCGACTTTGACCCTTTTGGTTTTTCTGGGACGGATCTCAATACGAAGAAAATTCTTACGCGCTGCAATAGTGTGGGAGACCTCTACCCCTTCACTCAATCTTCCATTGTCAGACCGCAATCACATCTATCCCTTGCGGTTATCTCTCCATCAACTTGGCACAATAGACTCGGGCACCCTAGAGATCCTGTTTTTAATTTTATAGGACTACTAAGCGTATTCAATGTAATAATGAGAAACTTGCCCAACATTGTTTTTCTTGCCCGCTTGGCAAACATACTCGTCTTCCATTTATGTCATCCAACAGTGTTACTTTTTCTCATTTTGATATTGTTTATGCTGACTTGTGGACATCTCCGGTTGTTAGCTCTTTGGGTCACAAATTTTATCTAGTATTCTTATGTGATTTTTCACATTTTGTCTGGATTTACCCACTGAAATTCAAATCTGAAGTTTTTGCCAAGTTCCTTGAATTTCAAAAATTCATTAAAACAGTTTGAAAAATCTATCAAATCTTTCCAATGTGATAATGGACGCGAATTTAATAATTCAGTATTTCACACTTTCTGCTCTAAACAAGGCATGATTTTCCGTTTTTTCTATCCCTATACTTTCTCCTAAAACGAAAAGACTGAAGGCATTATACGAACCATCAATAACATGGTTAGCACCCTTTTGTTTCATGCCTGTCTTCCACCGCCTTTTTGGGTCTATGATGTTAAAATGGTAGAATCTCTCCTTAATATTTTACCCACTAACACTCTTCAAAACAAGACCCCCACTGAAGTTCTATACCGTAGGATCCCGTCCTATGACCAACTCAGAATTTTTGGTTGCCTATGCTACCCTAATCTAGCCTCCACTGCCCCTCACCAATTAACACCACGAACTACGCCACGTGTCTTCGTTGGTCTCGCGTCTAACCATAGGGGTTACCTGTGTTATGACCTGTCCACTCGTAAAATCATTATCTCCCCCCACGTCACATTTGATGAGACGTATTTTCCATTTTCCAATCTTCAGAAATTTCAAACCACGGACTACACATTTCTTGATGACACAGGTCTATCCCCACCAGTCAAATCACTGTTCCAATTTCCGTCCACTGTTCACGCGTCAATGTCGCCGGCACCGGTAGTCTCGCCTCCACCAGCGACCATCGCCGACGTCGCTCGTACAACACAGCGGTCCCTGTCTCCTCTTCATAGGGTCGAACAGTCACCACCACCACCAACCCACCAAACTCCCTATAGGCTGTCCAGAAACCCTCTCGTCGACACATCTTCAATCCACCCACACATCGAAAATCTGCAGCTACTTCCCAGCTCCACCAACTCGCCACCTAACCCACCGACATCGACAACAAACCAGTCACCTCCAACACATATCACCGGCACCTCTCAGAATCCGACATCGATTTCTGAACCTGAAGCCCTGCGGTCACTGCATACCCATCGTATGGAAACTCGTGCTCAACACGGGATTTTCAAACTCAAGGTTCACTTTAACCTCTCCACACAAACCATATCACCCATTTCAAAAAATCTGAAACTAGCCAAACTAGACCTTAATTGGAATGCGGACGTGTGCGAGGAATTTAATGCTTTAACCAAGCAGAACACTTGGGATTTGATACCTAGACCGGACGATATGAACGTTATCCGGTGTATGTGGCTATTTCGTCATAAGTACAGAGACAGTGGTGACTTGGAGCGGTATAAGGCAAGACTAGTTGCTAATGGCACTAATCAGCAGGATGGTATTGATTGTGGTAAAACATTCAGTCCGGTTGTTAAACTGACCACTATTCGGATTGTTCTCAGTATTTCTATGGGCATGCATTGGCCGATTCATCAGCTTGATGTCAAGAATGCATTTCTTCATGGGGATTTGAAAGAAACTGTGTACATGCATCAGCCCCCTTGCCTTTGTTCATCCGACAGTCCCACCATTTGTATGTCGTCTCAGAAAGTCATTGTATGACTTAAAACAGGCACCCCGCGCTTGGAATGATCATTTTGCCAGGTATCTTATGTAGATCGGTTTTATATGTAGCAGGTGTGATAACTATCTCTTCACTTTTCATCGAGGTAGCAACACTGCTTATTTGCTATTATATGTGGATGATATTGTTCTTACTGCCTCATCTAACGGTTTGAAGAATGAAATCATTGCTTTACTCAAAACTAAATTTGCTATGACTGATTTGGGCAAGCTAAGTTATTTCTTGGGTATATCAGTGACCAGATCTGTAGCTACAATGTTTTTGTGTCAGTGTAAATATGTAGAAGAGATAGTGTACAGGGCTAAGATGACAAATAATAAAATTATGCCAACTCCGATTGACTCGAAATCCAAGCTCAGTGTCAATGAGGGTGCGCCAGTTTCTGATCCCACTCTATATCAGAGTCTTGCAGGTGCCCTTCAGTATCTTACATTCACTAGGCCTGATATTGCATATGTCGTTCAGCAGGTGTGTCTGTTTATGCACGACCCTCGAGAGTCCCATTTTGCGGCCCCAAACGTATTATCAGATACGTTAAGGGCACACTGTACTTTGGACTACATCTCTCCCCTCTGCCCCAACCAAGTTACTCTCCTACACGGATGTAGATTGGGCAGGATGCCCAGACACACGTCGCTCCACCTCAGGCTACTGTGTATTTCTTGGGGATAATCTTATTTCATGGTCCGCCAAGCGGCAGGCCACGCTATCCCGTTCGAATGCTGAAGCATAGTATCACGGAGTTGCTAATGTCGTTGCTGAGATCTGTTGGCAACGAAATCTTCTTTTGGAGCTCCAATGTCCACTGCGAAAGGCGTCTATAGTCTATTGTGACAACATATCTGCCATCTATATGTCTCACAATCCGGTCCAACATCAACGGACTAAGCATATTGAGATGGATATTCACTTTGTGCGAGAGAAGGTTGCCCTTGGTCAGGTCAAAATATTACACGTGCCTTCCTCCTATCAGTATGCAGATATTTTCACAAAGGGACTACCGAGACAGCTCTTCACGGACTTCCGATCCAGCCTTAGCGTTCGGCCTCCTCCCGCTCCAACTGAGTGGGAGTATTAGCGATTATTCTCCTAATATTCACAGTATATTTTGTAATTATGATAGATGTATATTTAAGGTAACTTAGGATTCTTATTGTATTAGGAATCAACCATTTAAGGTAAGTTAGGATTTTTATTGTATTAGGAATCAACCTCTGTACAACTATATATATTGTGATTAATGAAAGGAATTCCTAAGGAAAATTATTCCAATCTTATCCGCACAACTCTACGTCATCTCCCTGAATTGTATATTCAAATGTAATATAAAGAAAGTTAAAAAAAAATTACATTCTGATTACAACTTCAAAAATATAATATAAAGAAAGTTAAGGAAGATAAAGAAACTTATATTATGATTAACAAAATAGAAAGGAAAAATAAATGCCTTTACAAAAATACTCCTACTCGCACTCAAAGACGTTTCAATAAAATTGGCTTTTAATATTGACTATTTATAAAAGTAAGTGCCTAATATAGTTTTCTTAAAAGACATCAAACTTCTAACTTCACATAGTAATATTGACTATTTATAAAAGTAAGAATTAATTCTAATTAATAAGATATTAGTCATTTGTTTGTAATACATTATCTTGAATGTTGTTGTAAATTTTTTATTTATTAATATGAAGTTTTAACTTGTTTAATTCAAAGATCTAGAACATTTCTGGTAAAAAGTAGATCATTTTTCCTTATTTCTTTTTAATAAATTTATACTTTTTTTTCTACAATCTTCAATATTAGTTTTAGCGAAAATAAAATTATTAAATTCGCTATTAAAATTTTTTTGGGCCTCAAAATTTTGGGGACTTAAGACAAGCTCATTACTGGCTTCACCATGAGCCACCTCTGCACGCACTGATGACTAAGGCAATCGTTTTAAGGGTTGTCAAGTTAGTTTCTTGAAATTTTTATATAATATTCAAAGGAATTGAATAAAATGTAAAAAATGATTTGCATGAGAGCCTTGAAAGAAATAATCCCCTTCATTATTTTCATTAATTGAAAGGTATTTATACAAGTTACAAAATAGGAGAATCCTATTCATATTCTACTCCTAAAACCTTATTCTACCATAATTCTAACTATACAATTATGGTAAGTGTATAATCCTAATTTAGGTAACAAATACACTACAATATACACCAAATATATATACCATATATACAAGATTGCAATCTTGTAATCTGCCCGTGATGGGCTCCCGAGATGGGCCACTGTCCACTGCCGAGTTGGGCCACTGCTTCTGTATTCCCGTGATATACACCTTTGTATATCAAGTGTATATCATGTATACCTTGTTTAACACTCCCCCGCAGTCATAGCGGGCGGTCTTCGAACGCTGAGACTGTCCCTAAAATCTTCAAAAAGGACCGCGGGTAGACCCTTTGTAAAGATGTCTGCAACTTGATATCGATACGGGACATGGCATACGCGAACATGACCCCGAGCAACCTTTTCACAGACAAAGTGAATGTCCATTTCGATATGCTTAGTGCGTTGGTGCTGAACCGGGTTACCTGAAAGGTAGATGACACTAATATTATAGCAATATACCAAGGTTGCCTTCTGAATGGGACAATGAAGCTCCAAAGGCAAATTACGTAACCAACATGATTCTAAGACCACATTAGCTACCACTCGATATTCGGCCTCGGCACTTGAGAGAGATAGTGTTGCTTGACGCTTCGCAGACCAGGAGTAGCCAGACGTCGACCGTCTGGTGTCTGGACAACCCACCCAATCAACATATGTGTATGAAACAAGTGTGGATGGCGAGGAAGGATATAGATGCAAACCATAGTCCAGTGTACCCTGAATATACCTAATGATGCGTTTGATTGCATTCATGTGCTTAATTCGGGGATCATGCATTAATAAATACACATGCTGGACGGCATACGTAATATCTGGTCTTGTAAAAGTAAGATACCGAAGGGCCCCTGCAAGATTGCGATAGCGGGTCGGGTCCTCGTATGGTGTGCCGACCGTGGCACTAAGCTTGGGCTTTGTATCAACTGGAGTGGAAATAGACTTACAGGATGACATCCCAGCCCTCTCGATGATCTCAGCCGCATACTTTCTTTGAGACAAAAAACACCATCTGAATGACGTTTGACTGCAATCCCCAAAAAGTAGCTCAAGGGCCCTAAGTCTTTCATAGCAAACTCAGAGCTGAGCATGGCCATGATAGACTGACGTAAGGCATCGGAAGAGGCAGTCAAAATGATATCATCCACTTACAACAGAATGTAGGCCAAGGACGAACCACGACGGTAGATGAACAAGGAATTATCTGACCTGTTGTGAGTGAACCCAATAGTCGAAACATAGTCAGCAAACCTCGTATACCAGGCCCGTGGAGACTGCTTAAGCCCATATAAGGACTTCTTCAATAAACATACATGATGAGGACGGTGAGGATCCCTGAATCCCAACGGCTGATGCATATAGAATGTTTCCTTGAGATCATCATGTAGGAAAGCATTCTTGACATCCAACTGATGAATATGCCATGCCTTTGAAAGAGCCAAGCTAAGCACAGTGCGAATGGTAGCCGGCTTGACCACCGGACTAAACGTCTTACCACAATCTATCCCAACCTACTGAGTCTTACCATCACCCACAAGCCATGCCTTATGTCGAGCGAATGAACCATCCAAATTTTCCTTATGAGCAAAAATCCACATAGACCTAATAACATTAATATCAGAGGGACGGGGCACTAACTCCCACGTCTTATTATCAATCAGAGCATTATATTCATTAGTCATAGCAATTTTCTAATTCGGGACGTTTAAGGCAGACACAGGATTACGGGGCAAGGGGGATTTAGAGACATTCGAATGTAAATTAAAATGTCTTTTTGGTGTAAAAATACCCCGTTGACTACGTGTGACTGGTCTAAGACTCGAGGAAGAGGTGGGTAGATTTTGGGAATTTTCTGGGCTCGGGATGGAGTGGCCAGCAGGCAGTGGGCCTGCTGGCCCAATTTTGGAAGCAGACCCAGCGTTGGAAACAGTAACTGGAACTAGACCAGTTCCAGTGTTGGGCTGGACTGGCCCAATCACTGAAACTGGCCCAGTGAGAATACGGGCGAGCGGATCGAAAGCGGCCCAGGTGAAAGAGGGATTAGTAAGAGAGATTTTGAGAGCGGAAGATAAAATTTGATAAAACCCGGGGGGTGGGGTGGGGGGGTGGGGTCTCGGCCGAGAGGGAGGCACACAAAGTTTGAGAGAGAAAAATTGTGTGACCTAGACTTTTGATACCATGAAAGAAATAATCCCCTTCATTATTTTCATTAATTGAAAGGTATTTATACAAGTTACAAAATAGGAGAATCCTATTCCTATTCTACTCCTAAAACCTTATTCTACCATAATTCTAACTATACAATTATGGTAAGTGTATAATCCTAATTTAGGTAACAAATACACTACAATATACACCAAATATATATACCATATATACAAGATTGCAATCTTGTAATCGCCGTGACGTGAGCTCCCGAGATGGGCCACTATCCACTGCCGAGCTGGGCCACTGCTTCTGTATTCCCGTGATATACACCTTTGTATATCAAGTGTATATCACGGGTATATATACCTTGTTTAACAAGCCTGTACTTGAAAAGGAAAATAAAAACGTACTACATATGTGTTAGACGTAATCTCTCTCTAAGCGCATGACCTGAAACAAAAATAGAGAAATCATCCACAAAAAGTTTCATTTGTCTCGACCTTAAGAAATCATAAATAAAAGATTTATTTTTATTACGTTACTCATATAAAACTTTGTCCAATAAGTTACACTCTACTCTATATTGTTTTTCTCCAAGAACACTTGATATTAAAGATATAATAGGATAAAAATAATTAATTTTATGTTGCTTTTACATAATAATAAGTATTTTAAGATAAATATTTTTAGTACTTTGCCCATTAATATGAAAGGGAGGGATTACTAATCCTACTTTGATTAGAGTAATTGGTGCCTATAAAATTTCTTGAACCTCATTATGTATTAGAGTAATTGGTGCCTATAAAATTTCTTGAACCTCATTATGTTCAAACACAAAAAAGAACGGAATTAAGTTAGAGCGGGAAGGAGTGTATTTATTTTTTATTTTAACTTTTTATTAATAATATATAGAGATAATGATAAAAAAAAGCATGCCTCAGGTAGGAAACGAGAGGTAAATCATTCTTCCTTAAAACTGACCTTGGGTATTTTTCACTTGTTGATATTCAGGGGCAGACCCACATAGGGGTGGGCATTCAGCCTATTCGGTTCGGTTTGAGATATTTGGTTCGGTTTTTTTATTTTTGATTTGGTAAAGTAAAAATAGAAATCGAACCAAAATTAATTTGGTTTGGTACAGATTTTGAATTTCGATTCGATTTAATTTGGTTCGGTTTTCGATTTGAGTATTATCACCTTGAGCTTTTCAGATATGTGATTTAGAAGTCAATATTTTTTGAAAATAAATATATTTTAAAACATCACATTATTAGAATCCCACTCAATTTATCATTTAATTTATGTTCACGTACAAATAAATTTAAAAGAAAATCTAAAACATGCAACTATATTCGTTGAAATTACATATAGTTTGTTTGATTAGTTTAATTTAATTAATTAATTTATGTTAGTTTTATTTAGTTTAACCATTTTGTATTGTCTTTTGTTCGTAAATAACAGCATTGATAATTATAAATGAGTTTGTTAAACAACATTGGGTTAACTTGTTGAAGTAAACATTTTTAATTAGATAGAAATTTTTTTTAAATAATTTGAAAAGTATTTAGATTTCACTCAACTTTGTTAAAGAGAAAAAGTGTCCAGTTAAAAAGAAATCCTATTTTAGGGTTACATTATTAACAAAAAAAAAAGAACAAATAAAAGAGCTACGAGCAAATTTTTTGTTGTGCTCGGCGCTGCTTACTATATTGGCTATCATCATTGATTACCTGATTGAACCCGCTTGTGTTAAATTCTGAATCCGACACTAATGATATCAAAGTTATTATGCTACAATTTTCCAGACCATTGGTGGTAATCTAGCTTTTGGTGTTTAACTTAGAAGGAAAAATTCCTATACTTTGGGTATGTACACCAATATACTACAATATCTTTTTGTTCAACATCTCGGCTTCCTTACAAAAAGAAAATGATTCGCTCATATTTTAAATAACTAGTATCTACGAATGTGCATTGTACATACATAATTGAACGTTCATATTTAGTTAATTATATTTTTATTGTTTTTCACCTAGTATTCAATACCACATTAAACCTAAGATTTAAAGCACCAGAAAATCACATATTGGGAGTAACTAACAAAGGCGACTTCACACAAACATATACGTGTATTTTTGAGTGTATGCATCATGTATGTATCAGAAATGGACTTCTTATATATGTATGTACCATTTATGCACGCTATTGGATGTATACATTCTTTTGTTTTGGACGGTATTTCAGTGAATATATCATTGTTGATACAGGGGTATGGTTGTACTCATGAATACAAGTACGTTTTCGAGTTATAATCTCATTGGATAATAAGAGCATATTTTTGAACTCATGAATACACGTTGATTGTTGATATAATCGCACTGGGCGGCTTCAATTGTCATCTTCAACCTTGAATTTTTCTTTAAAAAATCTACCAAATTCACCTCAAATCTGCACCAAAATCCCTCAAATTCGAATTATGAACTCCTCGTGATATACCCAATCTTTTAAAATAACACCCATTAAAAATTAATTACAATTTCGAAAACCCGCAATTTAAACTTAAGCTTCGAAGCTTTCTCCCATAGATATCAATGGAGTTTCTTCTTGTAAATCTAGTGGAGAAAAAGAAAAAAAAGGAGATGAGAGCATCAAATTGAAAAACTGAAAAATGCATCACATAGCCATTGATGGGTCTGCGACGAGAGCAAATCTCTTGAATTTTTCGGATCCAGATGAGATGAGAGCAAATGGAGAAAGAAAGAGATACAAGAGGTATTTACTACAAAATATAAGTCGTAGCTATGAATTGTAATTTTCAAAGGATATTTATATATGATAAATACGGTGTATTAATTATTTACACCATGTAACTTTTTTATAATTTATTCGAATTTAGGGGCAATAAAAAAATATACTTATAAAGAGTTGAAACTATGTCAATTTCGGGATAAACTTAAATTGTCGTTAAATAATTATCTTTAAAATATGTTATTTTTAGCGGTAATTTAATTAGATTTGGCTAAACAAAGTGAATGCTAAAAATATTATATATAATATAAAAATATATTATAAACAAAGAATTAAAAGTACTAAGGGCAAAATAGATATTGTGTAGAACAAGGAAAGAGAATGTCCATTATTCAAATTAAAAGGAGAATTTAATCTTTAAAGTTTAAAGTAAGGTTCGAGGGTGTAAATTCACCCAAAACAAACTGTCTCAAAGTAACGGCAAAAACAAAAGGGTGAATAGTTTACGCCCCCAAACTTTGGATTAATTTTTTTTTTCAATTTTGAGAACTAGATATTATTTCCCCTTTATTTTAGAGAAAATTTCAAAAATATACAATCTGCTCATTTACATTATAAAAAATAGCCCAAAATTTTACATTGCAAAGCTTTGGCCCAAAAA
Source organism: Anisodus tanguticus (assembly GCA_034509755.1). NCBI lineage: Eukaryota > Viridiplantae > Streptophyta > Magnoliopsida > Solanales > Solanaceae > Anisodus > Anisodus tanguticus. The sequence goes on along the minus strand of CM067551.1, from coordinate 15,394,669 downwards.
CACTTTTATATAAAATTATACACTTATATACAAAAGATAAGTGCATTATGTATATATGTGTTTGAAAGTGTATACATATTTATAAACGTATATACAGAAACACTTATATACACATACATCTATATACACAAATATACACCCCATGTACAATATTATACACCCACTACCCCTACCCCCATCCCGATTTTTCCATGACCTCAACCACCTCCGGCGAACCTTACAGCCGGTAATTTCATCGCCGCCACCTGCGCTCTACCACCACCTCGATGAGTTTTTTGATAGATCTAGATCGAGGTAATTTCTCGTCATATCCGAGCCACCGCAGTTAGGGGTGGCAAATGGGCGGGTTGGGCTGAATTTGGACGGGTCAAAATGGATTGAGTTAATAAATTGGCGGGTTATTGACCCGTCCAAATGTTGTTTGGGCTGCAACGGGTTGGATTGAAATGGGCTAAAAAGCGGGTCAAAATCCAACCCGCCCAATTCTTACTAAGCTTTAATTGTCTTATTTGTTCTTTATAAGTTTTTAGTACCTAATAAATTATTATTTTTCTTTGTTATGGCTATGTATAACATATCAAATAAAAAAATATTTTTGAATATATTTTTATAGATTTTTCATAGATCAATTTGGGCTAGATATCAACCCAAAATTTAATGGGTTGGGCTGAAATGGGTTGAACTAACAAATGGGCGGGTCAATAGCCCGTCCAAATTTGAACGGGTTGGGTGGGTTATGATTTCATGAGCTAAGTTTGCCAACTCTAACCGCAGCGGGGGAGGCATCCAGATCTGAGCCACCGGAAAATAGTCGTCGCCAGAGAGAGGAAGTGTGGTAGAGAGAGGAGGCATGGTAGAGAGAGAGGAGGAGAAGGGGAGAGAATGTCGACGAACTCTCTCTCTGTCCTTTCCGATGGTGCTGACCGGCATCGGTGACGAAGAAGAGAGTGGGAGGGGGGGGGGGGGGGGGGAGGGAGTGAGTGGAGAGAGAGGAGGAGGGAGGTTATTTTTTGTAAGATTTAAAAAGGTGGGTTAATTTTAATAGCATTAGTATCCTAATTAACATATGGGGTAATTAATTCTTTATCCTATGTTACCTTGACATTATTAATACTCCATTTATGCAATACATTTTATATTATATATAATATTTTATTTTTAACCTAGATATTTATAGATTTTTATTTAAGTTAAATAACACTATAAGTAAAATTAATAATCCTTTTATGAATTTATTGCAAAATCTAATGTTGTTTTCTTATGATTGTTATTTCATATTATATAAATCAAGTATGTATAAATGTGCATGTACGTGTGTATATATTTAAGTTTCACTTATCTCTTATTTTCTATTGACTATATAAATAAATGAATTTTGATTGTCGCTAATGAAACATTTTCTTAGTTATAATATAAAATTTATTTACAATACAAATAGATAATCTTTTAAGAATTTGTTATAACATATACTTCTATTTTATTAAATATTTTTGCATGTTCTATATTGAAACATGTTTATAAAGTTAACACATTGGATGTTTTTTTATTATTAATAGTACTAATTTCTTTAAATAAAACTAACGTGTCATTGAGACCTAAAGGTAAGTTTTATAAAATAGTTGTCAAATTAATCAGTTATGTTGCATGAGGCGGAGTATTGGCCAGTCAAGAATTTGCACGTCCAAAAGATGAAAGTAGCGGAATGAGAATGTTGAGATGTATGTGTGGGCACACTAGGAGAGATAAGATTAGAAAATAAGATATTCTGATAAGATGGGAGTGGCCTCTGTGATGAACAAGATGAGAGAGGCGAGACTGAAATGGTTTGGACATGTGAAGAGGAGATGTATAAATGTTCAATTTGGAGGTGTGCGAGGTTGACCGTGGTGAGTATGAGGAGAGGTAGAAGTAGGCCGAAGAAGTATTGGGGAGAAGTGATTAAACATGATATAACACACCTATAACTTAATGAGGACATAACCTTAGATAGGAGGATATGAAGGTCGATGGATTAATGTAGAAAATTAGTAGGTAGTCGAGCGTAGTCTAGTTTCGCTTATTAGTATTGTTATTTTTACTCTTCTACTATTTTATTCTTCTAATTTATTATTACTTGTTATTTTCTTTTGCATTGGTTATTACATTACTTGTTGTTGCTGCTATTCTCTTCTTAATTATTTTTAACACGTCTTTTTTCACTATTTTATTTTCTTTCATAATTGATTTGGTTATGTTTTATTTAAGTCAAGGATCTATCTAAAATAAATTGTCTACCTTCACAAGGTAGAGCTAAGACGGCATACAAATTATTCTTCACAGATCTCATTTGTGAAAATACACTAGCTATATTATTGTTGTAAATTTATTTCATTATAGAATGTCATTAACTTATATACTGAATTAATCTTTTCCATTTTTTTGTCGTTTCTTCTTATAAAAAATGATTATATAAATTAGAAACGAAAATGTCACGATTTTTAAAAAGTTAAAAAGAAAAGAGATAGAAGTTGATAATGTAAGAATAAAATAGATAGTTCAAAAGTCAATTAGGAAAAAGAAAGAGCCTACCCAAAAAAAAAAAAATAGGGAAAACGAAAGAGGTGTCTATTATTCAGAGTGAGGGAATGTAATCCACTTCATCTTTATTTTTTAGTTTAAAAAGAGTATTCACTTAAATTAAAAAAGAATTAATTTTATTTTTTCAAATTTATCTTACTTAAGTTTGAGATGATTGAATCTCAATATTTATTTAATTATAATTATTTTAGTTAAATTATATATTTTTATTCCAGAGTTAATATTTTTTTAAGGATTGTGTAAATAATTAAGGGGACACTGAGGCAGTAACAAATCATTTTTCTTGAAAGTATAACCAATTTTTTTTAAAAAAAAAAGTGTGCTACTCTGTCTTGTCCTTAGGGTTCATATGAACTTCACTTACACTTTGCTTTGAAGTATCCCCTAATTTGGCAAACACCCAGGTACCATTTCTATCCGCTAACACATAATATCATCTTTTTTTAATTGGATGTGTCATACTTAAATTAACTTTCTTGTTCCAAAATAAACCCGTAAGGAAAAGGAAGAAGAAGATAATTTTGTTTAATTTCTGGATGCCTTTCATTGCACAGTGAACCGGCCATATAAGGGCTACTTCCGTGGTTTACTAACTAAGGGGACTAATATGAAATTAACACAACTTAAGGGAGAACTTGTAATTATAAAACTAGAGTTAACTACTTAAATACTTGGAGTACTAAAATGAATTACTCAAAAACTTGATCACAATATCATATTGTGACACCGAACTATGTGGTAACAAAATTAATTAGTTATATTCCCAAAAAAAAAAACAAGATAATAAGATTATTCCTTTGATTGAATTCTTTTGTTTTTTAATTCTGAAAATTTTAGTGGTTCATTCCTTTTCTTTTTCAGATATTTCAGTTGTGTTGATTAGAAGATTACTTCCATAGAGAAGAAAATAAAGTTGCTTGGATTTAATATCCTTTCCTGTGCTTTACTTGTATTGAGGTATACCAAGGAAATGAATAAAAATAGGTAGCACAAGGGGAAGAATTGCTGTTTTTTTTTAGTAGTGAGGGGAAAATCTTGTAATTATCTGGTTAAGGTAATTCATAAAATGTGCATCTGTGGGGTTTAAGTTATTGCTTCTATGGAAATTGATCTTGAATAGCCTTCGGGGCGGGATAAAAAGTTAGATGATTCAATTCAAAGTCATGCTATGGAAGAAAATGTGGATGAGAATGTTGATCGAAGTGGCAATGGGATAGGTATCGATATTAACAACAACAACATACCCAGTGAAATAACACAACGTGAGTCTGGAGAGGATAGAGTGTACGCAGACCTTATATTTATCTTGGTAGGTAGAATGGTTGTTTCCGGGAGACCTCGGCTCAAGACAAAGCATAATCACAAGCAAAGTAAAGCAAAAGAAATGGTCAGACCCAGACAAGAAATTAAAACAGTATGAACGTGTTGATAATAAAATTGAATACGCTATGGTAGCGCATTCTGACAAAAGGAAGCAGTGGCAGTAGCTAACGCAGTATTATTGATAAGGGAATAGCCAACAGTGAGCCTCAAAAGGGTATAAAATTTGAAACCAAGGAGGCTGCTTATTCTTTCTACAGGGAGTACGCAAGGTCAGTGGGATTGGGATCAAGATAGAGGCCAGTCGTAGGTCAAAGAAGTCGGGAAAATTTATTGATGTGAAGATTGCGACTAAGCGTGAGTTTGGTAGTTCTCGATCATGTCCCAAGACGGATTGCAAGGCTAGTATCCATACATAGCTTTGTGAAGGAGCATAATCATGAAATTTGCCCGGATGACTTTTATTACTCTGTTAAGGGTAGGAGCAAGCAATCGGCCAATGTGTTTATGAGAAAAAAGGATTGCAGCTCGTATTAGATGAGGGGGATGTGGAATTGCTGCTTGATACTTTGGCCCTTATGCAAGCCGAGAGACCTAATTCTTACTATGCTATAGACTTTGACAAAGAAAAACGTATGAGGAATGTATTCTGGATCAATGCAAAAGGTAAAAATGATTATGGCCATTTTTGTGATGTAATTTATTTGGACACCTATTACATCAGAAACAAATATAAAGTCCCGTTTTTACCCATCGTAGGGGTCAATCATTATTTCCAATTTTTGTTGCTTGGATGTGCCTTGGTTGGCGATGATTCATCGTCAACATTTACTTGGTTAATGCGCACTTGGCTTAGAGCTGTAGGTGGAGAGAGACCTAAAGTGGTTATTACCGATGATGACATTTCCGTGAAAGAAGCAGTTGAGGAGGTCTTCCCTAAGACACATCATTGTTTTTGTTTGTGGCATGTAAGGGAAAAGTTTCTCAAAATCTTGGTAATAAGATGAGTAAAACTGAAGATTTTCTAAAAAAGTTGAAGAAATGCATGTGGTTGCCACTTAAAGAAGAAGAATTTGAAAAAAGATGGTGGGAAATGGTCGATTCATTCAAACTAAGGGATGATGACTTGATTCGATCATTGTTTGAAATCCGGAAAAAATGGGTTCCAGTGTACAAGAGGAATACTTTCTTGGCTGGACTCTCTACAGTTGAGCGGTCTGAAATTGTATCCTCCTTTTTCGAAAAACATATATCCTCTGAGACTACGTTCAAAGAGTTCATTGATCAGTACAAACTATTCGTGCATGAGATGTATGAAGAGGAAGCAAAAGCTGATATTGAAAAACGTCACAGACAACTTACCATAAAGACTCTCTCTCCTTATGAGAATCAAATGTCTACTGTCTATACAAACTCAGTATTCATAAAATTTCAAGCTGAGGTTGTTGGCATTGCTGCTTGCACTATTCTGAATGAAGGTGAAGAGGGAACAGAAGAGTTATATAAAGTTAATGTCGGGATACAATTGTTGTAGGGAACAGGAAATAAATAACTATTACAATAGTAGAAAGGATAAACAAACTATTACAATAAAACTGGAAATTGATGTGGGATTCCAAGCAACCCTCGTTACAGGATCCAACGTCTCAAGGATATTGGATCCAACGTCTCAAGGATCCAATATCCCATCGGTGGACACGAGAGGCAAAAATTAAAGGGAGAGCATGTGGGATTCCAAGCAACCCTCGTTACAGGATCCAACGACTCAAGGATCTTTGCAAACTTGCTGCCAAATTCGGGGAAGTTGGATCTTTATCCCAGGAAGCCTATGAATCAGTTGTCAACGCGCTCGAAGCTGCACTGCAGGGCTGTCAATGCAGACAACTCTGTGAAGAGTGCATTAGTCTCTAACATTTCATTTAACGTTGATGAAGAGATTCAAGGTGGAAGCACGGCAAAGTCATCCAAGAGAAAGAAATTACAGCAGAAGCCCAAGGTAGTATAAGTTCGGATTTCAGCTGATTCAGTAATAGTTCCAAAAGAGACGTTTTAATTGTGGAAGTATTGTAGGTTCAATCTAGTGTTGAAGTACTATCTACCAGGATCCAAGATAGCAGCCTGCAGATGGTATATCTTTTGGCTTACTATCTTTTGCACATACCTAATAAGCCCGGTTACATATATTTATGGGCCTTTTTCATTTTTGACCCATCAGCTGAAATTAATTACGGGCGCTAGCCAAAATATACAAAATCTTTACAGTGACAATGTATACTATATGTATAATTATACTTAATATACAAAAGATATACATTTAATGGCTATTATGTTTTAGAGCAGTCCAAAAATGTAATTATCCCTATTCCATTTTGTCCTTTTGTAGAATCAATCAAACTCAAAACTACCAACTCATGAAGAGGCTTTCCTTGCTCAAAGGCACGTACAACGAATGGTACAAGATATCCCTTGCTAGCCCATAATTTATCTGCTTCTAAGCTCTTTTGACCCTTCTTTGTACGACTACAGATCCAGGCACCAGAATGGCAGCTGTTGACGGATACTATGCTCCTCATCAGAGAGCTCATGGATTGGTGCATCATCCTCTTTCTGCATTCAAGCTTTTGAAAAACTTGCCACAAAACTTGTTTGCTTAACAGATCTCATTCATTGATTTGGTAACTTTTCAAGGCCAATTGAGTTTGTTTTCGATGTTACAAGATAGCTGTTGCAGCAATCGTCAAGCCTCACACGTTCTGGTAAGGCAACCATTTTATTACTGAAGATACTTGGAGTGGATTAAATTGTTTTCTTGACCTTTTAGAAGGACGAATGGCTGCATCCAATTATGTTCCCTCTCGCTCCCCGCTCTCACAGGGAAACTTGAATTATGTATCAGCTCACGGTGGTCATTACTCTCCTCAAAGTATTCAAGGACTGGTATGAACACAAAGACCTAAACCTAGTATTTTTGTTGAATCAATTTCGTCCATTGGACAAACATGCTACATGTTAGCTCATAGTTAATTGCAGTTGCAGGGACAGCTTAGCTTCAGAGCACCACTACTGCAGACTTCTTTTGACATTCCGGGAAATTCATCTGATATGGTATGATGTTTTATTTAGTTATTATATGGTTATTTCGTGCTTACTGTGGGTTCAAATTTCACTCTCTCCCTACTGTAGGAAAACACAACCAGTGTCACACGAAAACATTTGCAGGATTAGTGTTTCTCTCTGCGGGACTGGAAACAGTGCTTAATTTATCGCCTTAAAAAGTTAGCTGAATAGGAAATTGAGATTACTCTAAATGTTTTCTATGCTAAGCATGTTTAACATAGAAGGAAATTAATGTACATTAGTAAATATCAATAAAGACTTCTACAGAAGCAACATGTGTGTGAAGAGAATTATGTCTTCTGCCCTTGTGTCTGAGAGTACGTGTGGGTTCGGTTATGGAATTCTGGGTTGATTCCAGTTAACGTCCATTTGTAGGACATTTTGTGCAATAACATAAGATCAACAGTTGAATACTTGAGCCATCTGTTTCTATATCTTGACTAGTCATAGCAAGGTCTTCTTAAGAACAAAAAAATCGTTAGAGGTAAGAAGGATTTAATTGGTAAAACCAAGAACTCAAGGATTACAGGTACAGAATACCCCCAAGGATGGTTCAATGGTCAAGTTGGGCATAAACCAAGTCAACCCATTTAAAAGTTAGGCTGATTTGAGCTAAATATGCAGTACAAATGACCATAAGATTATTTTTTTGTTTGATATGGTAGATATAATCATGATAAAGAAGAAAATATTAAATTTGTTTCATAAATAAATAAATTATAACAAAACAAATGAAGAAACTAAAACTTGGTTATAGTTGTGCGGGTTCGTCTACAACCCATTATTTAGTTCATCTTGGCCCAAACAATCTCTGAGCGGGTTAATCCGCTCATTTATTGATTCAATACATTTTGATCCGCTCAAGTTCATCTCAACCTGCTCATTTGACATCCTACCAAGAAGTTCTTTATTTTCAGAGCTAGAGATTTTCAATTAAAACCGAAAAATCGAATTGAATCAAACAATGGAAAACACTGACTTGTGGTTGGTTTGGTGTTGAGAAAAAACAAATGTGAAAACTATTTTCTTATACACTTTTAGAGGATGCGATATAATTTTTTTATTTGTAGTAGTATTTAAACATGTTCGTTGCTTCTTGTTTCGTTTTGTCAATATATGCTGTTGATTCTAAAATAATTTATATTGATACTTGATTTAATATACTCTTAATAGTGTTGGAAATTTGCCTTTGGCGGGAGTTGCGACCGACCAACTTTAACGGCTTAAACACTAGTGTAACGTATGTTGGAGAATCCGGTTCTTCACACATGCATGATCTACTAAGTACGTAGATAACCGTAGGGCCAAGAATCGTCAAATTTCATTGAGAAATGAAAGAGATATTGGTTCACGAAGTAAGGTGTTTGAAGCATGGAAAGTGTGGTATTGTGTGTAATTCTCCCTCATCGGTAGAGGAAGAAAGAATTGTTGTGTATATAAGATTCGAAATTGGTTTGGGGTTTGGGACCCCAAGGGGTATCCCATGTGTTTAAAGGAGGGAGGACCTAGATGTGCTTCGGTTCGAGGAAAGACCACACGCGCGCCGCCGCCCGTCCGGTTCCGGGCTGTGGGCTGTGGGCTGTGGGCTGTGGGCCTTCTGATATTATCTTTTTGGGCCAGAAAACTTTGCCGAAGTACGGTTTGATCCCGAAGTTTCCGGATGTACGATTCGGACAGAATTCTTTCGATTTACGTTTGGTCCCGGAGTTTTAAGATGTGCGGTTTGGTCCCTCAAGTTTCCGTAATGCGGACGATCAAAGCGGTTGCCAAGCACTCAATTCAGCCATTTATTTTGGCTGAATTACTCCTCCTATCATGGCCAAATCCGTTGGTCTTTCACCATTTATGTTGGTGGCTTTACTACCTCCATAATGGCCATTATTTGGCTATTATGGAGGCGGTTTTTCAGCCCCTCCCTCACCTATATAAACACCCCCTTACACCATTGTTGAGCACTAAGACATATGCACGAAAATACGAAACGGATGCGAGAAAAACGAGTGCACGAAAATACACAACCGAAATAGTTTTCTTCCTACAACTTCCAAGCATCATTTCGTTACTCAATATTCTTCACGGTAGCTCTTGAGTTTCCTTTGCTCAAGGGTTCCATTGCTGTTTTATCTTGGGAGACAAATTGTCCAGGACGTATAAAGGATACATACGGGGCAATATTGTCTTAAGGATAGAGTGCTACACTCGACTCAGCAAAAACCAATTTATATTTTTCCGTCTTCTATAAAACTGGAATTTCCAGTTTTTACTTGTGTAACTATTGTAATTTTCAGATTCCATGTTGAATTATTGAATCTTTGTTTATCCTTTCGAATACTTGTAATAGTTAAATACTTCCCGTACTGCTTCATAAAGTACCATAGAGCAAAACTCCCAACAAATAGTCCCTAGAATTTATTTTACTAATTATGATTATAATCTATGCAACTGTATTTAGCGTACAAATATATCCACTAAACTTAGATCTAATCTGGAAACAAGCAGCATTATGGCAATGCAACCCATATTGATAAATTTCCTCACACTACATTTTAATGTAGTTCCATGACGATCTTTTTAAAAAAAAATTGCGCTAAGAGTACCATGTGAGTGTGTATGATTAGAAAAAAAACCGAAAACCGACAAAAAACTGATTTATGTTGGTTTGTTCTGGTTTATAGATTTAACAAAGCAACATCGTTGGTTGGATCTGTTTCTATCTTAATTAAAAAAACCAACTCAAATTGAATAACATAATTCTTTGAAGTTTTAACTTCGAAACCTCTGATAAGAATAAAAACTCTAATAAGAATAAAGAAGATCTCAACTATCCTGCAATTTACCTCGGTCGTAATCCAATTTTCTTGTGTCTCTTTGTGTTAAACAAGGTAATAAATTCGTGATATACACTTGATATACAGAAGTGTATCACGGGTAATGGCCCATCTCGGACAGAGCCCATCTCGGACAGAGCCCATCTCGGACAGAATGCCCATCACGGGGCAGATTGTATATTTGGTATATATATTTGTGGTATATTGTAGTGTAAAAGTTACCTTAATTAGTCTTGTACACTTACCATAATTGTATAGTTAGAATTATGGTAGAATAATGTTTTAGGAGCAGAATAGGAATAAGATTCTCCTATTATGGAAATATGTAACTTATATATATACCTTTCAATTAATGAAAATAATCAAGGGGATTATTTCTTTCATGGTATCAGATGGGTACGGAAGCTACTTAACATAACTCCTTCCAAAGGTTTGACATTTTCTTCCCCCCTTCAAATTTTATACAATAAAATTCCTTCATATTCACATCTTCGGGTTTTTGAGTATTTGTGTTATCCGTTATTCCCGTCCACCACAATTAACAAACTTCAGGCCCGGTCAACTCCGTGTGTGTTTTTGGGTTTTTCAGCTAATCATCGTGGCTACAAATGCTTTGATTTATCCTCAAATAAAATCATCATTAATGCCATGTCATTTTTTATGAATCCCAAATTCCGTTTGCTAAAAGTCGTACTCCCGTGCCTAGTTCGTATAATTTTTTGGATGAAAAAATATCCCCGTATATTATTCAGCATTTTTCAGACATCTCCCACACCCAAAATTCTCCAGCGGGCCCACTGCCCGCTGGTCCCACTGGCCCGTCTCGGTCCTCTCGCCGATCTTTTTTGGGCCGGTTTCGGCCAAGAACTAGGCCGGTCCGCCCCATCACCGGAACCGGTCCAGGTCCTCTGTTCCCGCCTCGTTTCGCTTCCGAGTTGGGCCGGCGCCCAGCCCGCCTTGGCGCCGTCCGTCCCGAGCCCAGCACATTTTCGAAATCCACTCAATTCTTCCTCGACTCATAGACCGGTCACTCGTAGTAAGCGGGATATTTTTACACCTAAAAAACATTTTAATTTACATTCTAATGTCTCTAAATCCCCTTTGCCCCATAATCTTGTGTTTGCCTTAAACGACCCGAATTGGAAAATTGCTATGACTGATGAATATAATGCTCTTATTGATAATAAGACGTGGGAGTTGGTGCCCCATCCATCTGGTATTAATGTTATCAGCGCTATGTGGATTTTTGCTCATAAGGAGAATTCAAATGGTTCATTTGCTCGACATAAGGCGCGGCTTGTGGGTGATGGTAAGACTCAGCAGGTTGGTATAGATTGTGGGGAGACGTTTAGTCCGGTGGTCAAGCCGGCTACCATTCGCATTGTGCTTAGCTTGGTTCTTTCGAAGACATGGCTTATTCATCAGTTGGATGTCAAAAATGCTTTCCTACATGGTGATCTCAAGAAAGCGTCTATATGTCGGTCACCGATGGGATTCGGGGATCCCAACCATCCTCATCATGTTTGTTTGTTGAAGAAGTCCTTATATGGGCTTAAGTAACCTCCACGGGCCTGGTATACAAGGTTTGCTGACTATGTTTCAACTATTGGATTCACTCACAACAGGTCAGATAATTCCTTGTTCATCTACCGTCGTGGTTCGTCCTTGGCCTACATTCTGTTGTATATGGATGATATCATTTTGACTGCATCTTCCGATGCCTTACGCCAGTCTATCATGACTATGCTCAGCTCTGAGTTTGCTATGAAAGACTTAGGGCCCTTGAGTTACTTTTTGGGGATTGCCGTCAAACGTCATTCCGATGGATTGTTCTTGTCTCAACGAAAGTATACAACTGAGATCATCGAGAGGGCTGGGATGTCATCATGTAAGTCCACTTCCACTCCAGTTGATACTAAGCTCAAGCTTGGGGCCGCGGCCATCATACCTTACGAGGATCCGACTCGCTATCGCGGTCTTGCAGGGGCCCTTCAGTATCTTATCTTTACTCGACCGGATATTACGTATGTTGTCCAGCAGGTGTGTTTATTCATGCATGATCCCAGAATTGAGCACATGAATGCACTCAAACGCATCATTCGGTATATTCAGGGTACACTGGACTATGGGTTGCATTTATATCCTTCATCCACTTCCACACTTGTTTCCTACACGGATGCTGATTGGGGTGTTGTCCAGACACCAGACGGCCTACGTCTGGCTATTGTATGTTCCTTGGCAACAACTTGATCTCCTGGTCTGCGAAGTGTCAGGCGACTCTATCCCGCTCAAGTGCCGAGGATGAATATCGAGGAGTAGCCAATGTGGTCTCGGAATCATGTTGGTTACGTAATTTGCTTTTAGAGCTTCATTGTCCAATTCAAAAGGCCACCTTGGTTTATTGCGATAATATTAGTGCCATTTACCTTTCGGGTAATCCGGTTTAGCACCAACGCACTAAGCTTATCGAGATGGACATACACTTTGTCCGCGAAAAGGTGGCTCGGGGTCAGGTACGCGTCTGTCATGTCCCGTCTAGATATCAAATTGCAGACATCTTTACAAATGGTCTTCCCTGGGTCCCTTTTGAAGATTTTAGGGACAATCTCATCGTTCGAAGACTGCCCGCTATGACTGCGGGGGTGTGTTAAACAAGGTAATATACCCGTGATATACACTTGATATACAGAAGTGTATATCACGGGTAATGGCCCATCTCGGACAGAATGCCCATCATGGGCAGATTGTATATTTGGTATATATATTTGTGGTATATTGTATTATAAATGTTACTTTAATTAGTCTTGTACACTTACCATAATTGTATAGTTAGAATTATGGTAGAATAAGGTTTTAGGAGTAGAATAGGAATAAGATTCTCATATTATGAAAATATGTAACTTGTATATATATCTTTCAATTAATGAAAATAATTAAGGAAATTATTTCTTTCACTTTGTGACAGGCGTGTATACATATGTGGGGAGTGTATCAAGTCTTAGTCAATTGTACCCGTCACTAGGAGTGGTGGATCCACAATATAACTCGTGGGTTTACGAGAATTTAACAATTTTTGTGTAGACTTTGTATATGTATTTAAAAATATATTAAATATTTATAAATATTTAATTTAAGATCATTCGAGAAATTCATAAATTTTAAATTTATGGACGTCCCTTATCATGAATGATAACTTTCTATTGTGGGCAAAACAGTTCTAGGAAAGAAGCTAAAAAAGAAGACGGCTACTGCCAGTAGTATTTGTTTGGGTCAGAGGCAATACTTTTCCTTAAATAACGGACACCATATATGTCTCTTTCTCGTGCAATATAGTGTTGCCAAAGTGGGTGGTTTAAAATTCAAACCCCTCTCAAGCGTTTGATAATTTGCCGGAGTCAAAGTTATCGTGATTAATTCAATAAGTTTATAGAAGACGGGAAATGTACTCTTTATTAGGAAAAAAGAAGACAATTAATAAGAAAATTGGACGCTCTATAGTAAGTAAGACAATATATAATAGAGTCGGATTTAAGATTTAAATTTATGAGTTTTGAATTCTAGAATGACGATCTCAAGTACGAGAATTTGAGGTTCTAATTTCTTTTTATTATACATGTTTGATGAATTTTTTAGCATATATATAGAATTTGAATCAAAGTTGTTGAATTCTATCAAACTTGAACCTGTTTCCTGAAAGCTGCCTCCATCCCCTAGTTAAGAACTTAATAAATAAAACAAATAAAATAAACAAGCATATTCCTAGTATTGGCTGGTTGCATTTGTTGCTTTCAGAAGCTTTTTATGCAAGTGCATGCATGCATGTTTCATGTATAGCCATAGAACCATTTATGGACCATGACGAAAGATTCTACTGCTTCCACGAGCCTTCATTTCCATATATAACATGTCTTTTTGTCCCCATCATGCCTTACTGGCTGCAAGTTTTGTGAATCCATTGGAGTAGTACCAATCAAGTAACAGCAGTCGACTCCACTTAAATATAAGTCAGTCAATGAAAAATATTATGGAGTTTGTGGTTCTACAATTGAGAATGCAAGAATTCTATGCTTGAAGTTCGTGATTTTGCAATTAAGAATTTAATAATAAATTTATGAAGTTAGTAGTTCTACAATTGAGAACTCAAGGGTAGAATTCTGAAATTTGTGGTTCTACCACCGAGAACTTAAGGATAGAGTTATGAAAATTAAAAAAGGATGAAGTCATGATGCTTATAATTCTACGTATAAATAATAGATCTTGGACTTAACTTAACCTCAAAAGCTAGCTTGTATGGTAAGGATTGTCCAAATCCACTTAACCTCAAAAGCTAGTTTGTAGGGTAAGGATTGTCCAAATCCATATAAGGAGTCCATGTTCCCATTCCATATCCGATTGGGACTCTTAACACTCCTCCGCACGCCCAGATCTTGTTAACTAGAGCGTGGATGATATAATTTTGGGGCCCAACATCGGTGAACAAAGAATTGGAATGAGTCGAGCTCTGATATCATGTAAAGAATGGATCTTGGGTCTAACTCAACCCCAAAAGCTAGCTTGTAGGGTGATGATTGTCCAAGTCCATATAAGGAGTCCATGTTCCCATTCCACATCCGATGTGGGACTCTTAACACTACAATTGATAACTTAAGAATAAAATTATGATGTTTGTGATTCTACAACTGAGAACTTAAAAAAAGAGTCATGAATTTCATGGTTCATGACTTTAGGAGTGAAAGAGAATAATCTCTTGATCATTTTCATTAATGTAATTAGCTTATATACATGATATACAATAGTAATCCTAGGCTATAATTACGGAAATCAAATATTCACCTAATCAAATATTCATCTAACTAATACAAAATATTATTACAATAATTACAAATATACAAAATCACTAATTATATCAAAAGAATATATTTTCATATATTCTATCAAGGAGTTACTTTAAGATATAATAAATAAATGAATACATAAGGAAGGGAAAGGGGTAAATTCCTGAGAGTTTTTCGAACCCACGTTGGCCTAGATGAGATCTTTGTGGGCAAACTTCTGTATTGCTTCAGTACTTCTAACAAACCTTTCCAATTTAGAAGACAAACAAATACATTCTGCAATGCACACTAAAAAGTTAGCCATTAAGAATATATATGCTGTAAAGTATATTTATTAAAATTTTCTAACATCTCCCTAATTCGTGAAGGACGGCTCCACTCCATGATAAAGTTTGAACATTGTCCGGGAGTTTTCACATTCCCAGTTCAAACACTAGGGTCGTTTGGTACCCGGGATAAGATGTAATATTTCGGAATTAAGTATTACTCCATCAATTGTATGTAATTAAATTATTATTACTTGTAACTTTGGAGAACTCCCTCCCTCCCTCCACTCCAAATTTTAGGTCAAAGAAATTAAAGAAAAAAGGTTGTTTTCGTCGAAGAATCACTACTTGGCTCTATAATTCAACCTCAGATCGTAATCCATGACGATATGTAGGAAGTACTATAACATTGACTATTATGCGTTTTTCATACTTTTGTGTCTTCTGTCGTTGGTATAGAAACAAAAAGGAAGTAGGAGAAATGCTCTTTAGAAAACTTAAACATACTTGATGTAACGTCTATAAATGACTAATTACTACGGAACATTACCGGATGATAACTAGTGGTGGAGTTAGGATTTTGAATTCTGAAAAAGATAACTTACTGTGTTTTGAATAAAGTATTTATATATCGGTCAAGGCTATTGAATTCTTCCGAATTGGTAGTACCCGCTGACAGCCAACGCGTATATTTTTTCTAATTTTATTAATTTTACATAAGTAATGGAATTTATCTGGAAAAATTCAAACACACACGTATCATTGATTTAAGCACATGTATACATACACCAGTTAACTTTGTTCTCTTTCCTTTTTCCTTATGTTGGCATACCGCTACAAATGAAACAAAGTCGGATTAATTATACTAGTCAAAGGTCATTTGAAGCATCAAAATCAAAATTGAAGAGCAAATTAAACTGGAGAGGACCAAATTAAAGTCCTCCTAGTCATTAGATACCTACCGCCCACTCATTGCAGCCCAGATCCAATGAACCATGAAAAATATGATTTTAACTCCCTTAATACTTACCTCCGTCTTAATTTATGTCGCTTTCCGAAAGTTAATTTGATTAAATTTTGAAGTTAAATTATATTTAATATATTTAATATTTTAAGATTAAAATTTATATTTTATTTAATATTTTAAGATTAAAATTTATATTTTAAAAATTATATGAAAAGTAGTATAAGTTACAACTTTTCACATATCAATTTGGTGAAAACATACATTTTAAATTATTGGTCAAAATTTATACGGTTTGAATCTAAGAAAGTAAAAAATATCACATAAATTGGAATAGAGGGAGTAATATTATTAGGTCACTCAAAAAATAATGATAATGAATAATTAATTTTAATAAATAAATTAGTAAATTAGAAAAGCCATAACTTATATTACTCCATATGTTAAGTACACGAATAATATAAATATTTTTAACATTATCAGTATAAGTGAATGGGAAAATATTGGTAATGAAAATGCTAAGACATGAAAAAAAAGTGAAACTTACCCAAATGACTATAGTTTAGGGTTTTAAATTTGTCGTAGCTATAGTTTCAATATTTACAGGGCGTATCTATTTTTTAGTAGCTACAACTTACCGGTGTATTAATAAAACGACCTCGTTGTATTCATGAATACAACGAGTAAAAATCTGGTATGTATTCAACTCAGTTGTATTCAAGTCAGATGTATTCAACTCAATTGTATTCATTTGTAGTTACACTAAAAAAATATGAATACACCCAAAACACTTAATTTTATATTAAAAAATTACGAATACACTCAAAAATTTAATACAAGAAATAAAATACATAACAAAAAATTAGACTTTACACTAGAAAAAACGAATACACTCTAAAATACACTTCAAATTCATTGTATTCATTTGTATACAAAAAAATCTCCTTCGAAATACAGGTGAATAAAGTGTACGAATACACTCAAAAACTGAATACAAGCAATAAAATACATAATGAAAAATTGGATTTTACACTAGAAAAAAATGAATACACTCCAAACTTACTGTATTCATTTGTATACAAAAGGATCTCCTTCGAAATACAGGCGAATAAAGTATATTTTTCGATTAGATCTAGATAATTAACTATATTTTCGGTCAAATCTGGACAATAAAGTGTATTTTCGGTCAGATCTGGGCCTTACCGATCTACTCTTTTTTCGGTCGGTGTGTGGCGGCAGAAAAAATTATCACTAAAATCAGGGATGAAACGTCCATCGGAGAACCTCCGGTAGGGTACTTGAAGAATGATTCTCCATTTGGCTGCATAATGATTTCTTGTATACATTTTGCCATCGGAGAACCTTGAGTTCACTTTGAACAGAAATAAATATGCAGAAGTGAAACAAGCTTGAGTTCAAAGCCATTAGGTGGTTCGGAAATTAGAAAGAGAGAGACCAGATGTTAGAGAGATGAGGAGAGGCGTATACATTTTAGACTTGAGTTCACTTTGAACAGAAATAAATTGAAACAAGCTTGAGTTCAAAGCCAGAGAGAATTAGAAAGAGAGATCAGATGTTAGAGAGATGAGGAGAGAGTCAAGAATAAAAATAATAAAAAATAAAATATTCTACTTAAAATATATAATGTAGCTATGATAGATAATTTAAATACACATTATAATATACTTTATAATTTATTTAAATAATAGTTACTAAAGGTAACTATATCCTAGAGTTAACTAAAGAATAAATAATAGTTATTCCAAAAAAAAAAAAAAATCCCATTGTATGCTGACTGCTGAGGCCTTTTTATCTCTATGTTGTCATGCCTTTCATCTTTTTCATGTCTGATTATGGCCCATTACAAATATTTTTAATTATATGATTTTTTTTATAGAAAATTCATAAATTATAATGCAAGAAATTAATAAATAAATACAAAAAAATATAAATTATTTTTTAAAATTTAAATTGTAACCGATCATAAGAGATGATTCACGCGTTGTTTCTGGAAAGCCACCCTTGTGTTTATTTGATTTTCACCTCAGCCAATGTTGTTTCGTGGAAATTGCCTTCTCTTGCAGTTACACTTTGTTTATTTAATTTGATTTTCTGCATGCATCACTTTGAATGACTACTAAATCTAGAAGATTTATCCCCCAACAACTGCAGCCACTCATAAAACCAAATCCTTTATTGAGTAATGAGTTTTTGTGATCCTCCAAATTTTCTATCCTTTTCTGTTATTAATACTATATATTAATTTAATTTTACTTTTATATTAGTTGAAAGATTATTCCTTCGATCAGATTTATTCTAATTAAAATGAAGTATTACTTTTTGGATATCATTGGCCCGTTGTGACGAGACATGAATTCCTAAGGAATTAATTTAGCTTTCAAAAGTAATTTTGACTTTAACAGCTTTGATTAATTCTTGTGGATAGAAAACTAAAGAGTTTATGGAAACCATTAATTACGATTTAGTTTCCAGAACTGAACTCAAGCCAAACTATACTTCAAGTTGTAATATGATATTAATCTCCCTTGAAAAGTCTTTTTCATTAATATTAATATATATAATGTACAGTATACAACCCTAATACAAGAGGAATCCTAGTCACAATACAAGAGGAATCCTAGTTTACCATAATTATCTATCACTAAATATATTCACAATAAATGGGATATATTATAATTATGGGTAGGGATTGTAGAATATTTATTGTACACGTTTACACACCCTCTCAGTCGGAGCGGGAGGAGGCCTAACGCTAAGACTGGATCTAAAATCAAGGAACATCTGTCTCGGGAGGCCCTTCGTGAAAATATACGTGTATTGATATGAGGAAGGCACGTGCAATACCTTAATATGTCCGAGAGCAACCTTCTCGCGAACAAAGTAGATGTTCATCTCAATATGCTTGGTTCGCTGATGCTGAACCGGATTGTGAGACAGGTATATGGCGGATATGTTATCACAGTAGACTAGAGACGCTTTACTTAAAGGACACTGAAGCTCCAAGAGAAGGTTTCGGAGCCAACATATCTCAGCAACAACATTAGAAACTCCTCTATACTCAGCTGCTGCACTCGAACGGAATAATGTGGCTTGCCGCTTGACAGACCAATAGATGAGATTATCACCCAAAAACACAGTAGCCGGATGTAGAGCGGCGAGTGTCTAGACAGCTTGCCCAATCTGCATCTGTGTAGGATAATAACGTGTTTGGTGCGGAGGGGTATAAGTGTAGTCCATAATCTAGTGTGCCCTTAACATATCAAATGATACGTTTGAGGGCAGTAAATGAGGTTCCCTAGGGGCATGCATAAACAAGCATACCTGCTGGAAAACATAGGCAATGCCAGGCCTGATGAAGGTGAGATACCGAAGTGCACCTGCAAGACTCCGATACATAGTAGGATCAGGAACTGGATTACCAACCATGACACTAAGTTTGGATTGAGAATCAACTGGAGTGGACATGATTTTGCAATTGTCCATCTTAGCCCTATGCACGATCTCTTCTGCATACTTACGCTGGCAAAGAAACATACAATCTGCGGATCTAGTGACTGAGATCCCCAAGAAATAGCTTAACTTCTCCAAATCAGTCATGGCAAATTCAGACTTGCGCAGTGCAATAATATCGTCTTTCAACACAACAGTATAAGCAGTAAGAACAATGTCATCCACATATAACAGTAAATAAGCAGTATCACGGCCTCGATGTAAAGTAAAAAGAGAGTTATCACATTTGCTGCATGTAAACCCAAGACGCATAATGAACTGTGCAAAACGATCATATCATGCTCTGGGGGCCTGTTTTAAGCCATAGAGTGACTTACGGATACGACACACATAATGTGAGGCTGCTGGGTGGACAAAACCAGGCGGCTGGTGCATGTAGACCATTTCTCTTAAATCCCCATGAAGAAATGCATTCTTCACATCTAGCTGATAAATCGGCCAATGCTTTCCCATATCAATGCTTAGAACTGTGCGAATGGTAGCCGGTTTAACAATCGGACTGAATGTCTCACCACAATCAATGCCCTCATGCTGGTTAGTACCATTTGCTACGAGTCTTGCCTTGTATCTTTCTAAGTCACCACTATCCCTGAACTTGTGACGAAAAAGCCACATGCAACGGATCATATTCACTCCCTCCGGTCGAGGAACCATGTCCCAAGTATGCTGTTTCGTTAAGGCATTAAACTCCTCACACATGGCCGCTTTTCAATTCGGATCCAGTTTGGCTAATTTAGGGCTTTTTGAAATAGGTGAAATTATTTGGGTGAACATGTTAAATTGGATTTTGGGTTTGAAAATCCCGTGTTGGGCACGGGTTTCCATCCGGTATGTGGGCGCTAGCTGGGTAAGGGTGTTGGTTGACTGGTTGGTTGGACTGGGTGATGTCAGAATCGGGTGTGGTGCAGTTGGTGTTATCGGGACTGGGTTTTGGTCGAGGTGGCTGTCGGGTGGGGCGGAACAATGACAGTGTTTGGGATTGGAGTCGATTGGGTTTGGTCGTTGGTTGCTGATGAACTTTGGTAGGGATTTGTTGGGATTCTCGGTATGCCGGAAATGGAGGAGGTCTGTAGGGTATGGTACGATGTCGGTGGCGTAGTAGGTCCGGTAACTGGGTTTGCTGGATGGTGGTTCAGGGACAGACTGGGGTCGGCACGGTGGTGAGACTATAGGGACAACACAAATTAGCTTCACCACACCACTCCGTGTGTCTTCTTAGGTTTCCCGTCAAACCATATGGGCTATCTATGCTATGGCTTATCCACTCATCAAATTCACGTCTAGCGTCACATCACTTTTGACGAGACACAATTCCCTTTTTCGAACATCCAAAAGTTTTGAAAAACGGATTACGAATTTTTAGACGAATCAACTCTCTCTCCTGTCACCCTTCGGGAACTGTGCCCGACTGACACCACTGCACCTCTACAACCTCCCTTTGCCATCGTACAACGCCTGCCATCTGCATCTCTGCCACCGATGTCCTACCTGTCACCGCCTCTTGCCACCTTTAGCACCACTCTGCCTCCAGGTTCCACCGACTGTGCCGTCCCTACATTACGTCACTAAAGAGTTTATGGAAACCACTAATTATGATTTAGTTTCCAGAACTGAACTCAAGCCAAACTATACTTCTAAGTTCTAACCAATTCTTTGAAAAGGGGCCAAGCTTAACATTCAGTAGAAAGGTATTTAAAATTATTACTCCATTTATCTCAATTAATACGACACATTTTTTTTTAATTAAAAAAAAATGACAGATTTTCTTATTTTATAATAATTAACTTTAAATTTTAACTTTTACGTTTAACGAGATGATTTATAACCACACAAACATCTTTGACTTGTTTTAGATCACAAAATTCAAAAATCTTCCTTTATTTATAAATTTCATATCCAATTAAATAATATCATATAAATTGAGAAATTAATAAGTTAAATAAGTTTCTCCTTACAAATAAATTAAAACAATGAGAGACGACTTAAGTATTTTAAATCACACGAGAAATAGAATTGTAGGCTCTTTTTTCTCGTTGAATTGTCAATATCTAGTTCACATGATGAGAAAATGAAAAATTACAAAAGGAATTATCCAATAGAAATAAAACAATATTTTCTCTCGCCGCAGACCCACGTGATACTCACTTGTCAATATGGACCCCGGCTGGGTGTTGGGTCATGATCAAAAGGCCACTAACTATAGTACTACGTACTATTCATTTACTTTGACCAGCCTAAATTTATGCAGTATAAATTCAAAGGATCATCCTATGTTTTTATTCTTCTCTTCTTCCTAAAGTTTTTAATTTTCATACTTTTTATCTCTTTTGAGCTTTTTTTGTATGGGCATGAGTGAAACCATGCCAAACCCCACCAATTGGGCACAATTCTATCAACACGGACAACTTCAAATATCGCCACAAACCACTATGTTCTCGGACGGACGTGTCTCTGATACCACGGTGGTCACTACCACCGCCACTTCCGTAGTCAGTAGTAATCCATATCACCACCACGGCCCGACTGATGGCCGTGTTTCCAAGCCTATAAGAAAGCGATCAAGGGCTTCTCGGCGAACACCAACAACCGTGTTGAACACGGACACCGCAAACTTTCGAGCCATGGTGCAACAGTTCACTGGTGGTCCTGTTGCACCATTCGCGTCGCAGGGGGCCTACTTGAGTTTCGGTTCCAATAGTATTCATCAACAGCAAATGGTGAATCCTGTTACTACCGTAAATTCGGGTGCTTACAATATCCTGTTTCAGCCACAAAATCAAATGTTCAGCTCATTGGGCGGTACTAGTACTCGTCCTCCTGCTGTTGCTGTTCAGGGTCGTGCTGATAATTTTCTCCATACACTTAATGACAATTCTTCTGCTAGATCTTCACCTTCTAATGACAACAAGTCTGAAAATTTTCAATTTCGGCGGCTTCACTGATGATTTTATGCGACTTCGTGATTCCATTTCACATTAATAATTAATCTGATGAAAGCTGA
This sequence comes from Anisodus tanguticus, assembly GCA_034509755.1. Lineage (NCBI taxonomy): Eukaryota > Viridiplantae > Streptophyta > Magnoliopsida > Solanales > Solanaceae > Anisodus > Anisodus tanguticus. The sequence goes on along the minus strand of CM067551.1, from coordinate 15,372,230 downwards.
GATTTTTTCTTGTAATATTTCTCAGTACCGATCGAGACCTGTGTACATAAACCCTCACGAAGAACAAGATCCTTCCTGTAATACTATAGTTTAAACTTTGTTTACATGTATTTCCCTTTTATGATATGTAATCTTCTTGATTTCTTTATTTATTTCCTTTTGACAAAATACTGTTATTTGGAGCAATAGAGGTTATATATATTGACAATGCAAAGAGGTTTTTCTTTTGCTCTCTGCACCATTTAATTTGTACCATGCGGTACGTATAGAACTTTTATAGAAATATAATAATTGTACTATCAAATTCAGCAAACTATAACTGTCCAATTATAATCAATTAAGATTACTAAGACGTTCATATACTCTCACAGTGAGAGTCTCACTATTCCAATTTATGTTACAATTTAGAATTACACATTTTATTTAGAGCAATTAACTTTATACTTTATCGTTAATGATTTTTTTTATAACCATACAAATGTTATTACAGGGTTAAAATCACAAATTTCAATAGTTTTATTGTCACATAAAATGTTATGACATGTTTTAGAGTTACAAGAATCAAAAATCTTTATTTTTAGAGAACTCCTTGTTGATTCAAAGTATGCCATGCAAATTAAAAAGAACAAAGAGTATAAATATTCTGTACATATTTGTTAAATAGTATCTTTTTCTATTTTTTTTTTCTATTCTTGTATAGTTTGCCTTTCTTTCTTAACCTTTGTATTTCAATCAAATTTGTTCAAATAAAAATGAAACGGACGCAATGTGAAGTTTCATACAATTAGATAGAGAGGGACCGTACTAGGATGCATCATCAGTGCCAGCAGTTGGTTCATTTTCAACTCATAAGATCCTACAAAAGCACATAGGTAGTGTGAAAATAAAGTACCTACATTAAATGAAAAAAGACGAAAAGTCTTCTAGATAACGTTAATTACTTTTGCCAAGTCTCCACTCATATAGAAAGCTGGGAGTGCATTTTGCACTTGTCATTAAAATTTAAAAGAAATTGAAAATGTTAGTCCATTTTATAATAGGGCAAATGTGCAATATATCCATCAACTTTGCGATTTAGAGCAGATATATTCATCGTTAAAAAGGTGGGGGGTAAATACTCATGCTGTTATAAAATGATGCAGATATATCCTTTTTGCAGACGGAATTTTTTTAAAATTATTTATCTTATTTCTTGAATTAAAAAAATGCCACCGTACTTTAAAAAAAAGTCTACCCATTTTTTTAAGTAGACATATTTTTCTAAAGCCACATGATAATTTTTTTCCTGGTGTGTCCGGTCTGGTTCGTTTAAAAAAATGGGTAGACTTATTTTTTTAAAGCCACAGACATATTCTTTTATGTAAATTAGAAGCGATCCACCAGAAAAAATTACCATGTGGCTTTAGAAAAAATATGTCTACTAAAAAAATGCGTAGGATTTTTTTTATAGTGACGAGACACTTTTTAAAATTTTAAAAATAAGCTAAACGTTTTTAGAGAATTTCCATTAGCGAAAGTGATATATTTACACCATTTGTGTAACAGCGGGAGTATATTCGCACAATTTTGTAACAGCATGGGTGTATATCCACCACCTTTTTAACATAGAATATATCTGATCTAAATCACAAAGTTGAGAGATATATTTGCACCTTTTGCCTTCATTATATCAAGTTTTATTGAATTCCCACAACCATTGTATCCTGGATTAATTCTCCTCTCCCCAAGCTTTAAATTTAAAAAAACCAACGCAGAGAATTCTTTTTGGAATGAAGATAAATTAAGGTATGGAATACATACACAAAACAAAATAATGCAAAAAAAAATAAAAAATACAAGAAATGAGTAAAAGGAGCATGAAAGATGACTCATGATATATTGAGAGACAATAAAACGATGTTCAATAAAGTGAAGCGGGTCTGTGGGGGCATAACGCACACTTTCTCTGGCGAAAATTCAACTTGGAAAAAGATTGCATGCGTGGAGAAAAGAATAAATAAATGCCCAATAAAGAGGGAAAAGATACAGACACATGAAGATGTTTAATGTAATTCAACTAACTTCAGTAGTATTTTTAACACGATATATTTAAGTGTATGTGTATGAAAAATACTAGTAATTATCACGATAAATAATTTGAGACGAGGGAGTAACAATTATCCTATTATTAGATGTAACTAATTTTATCAAACGCCAAATATAAATCCTTAAGTACTCTTCATCGTGCCAAAAGGAATCTAATGAAATAGACTAGCCGTAGAAAATTACTGAATAATTATGAGCAATGTGAATTAGTGGGAATTACATGAAAACAAGATTAGGGAGTGTGGAAAATTGACTTTGTCAAGATAGTAGTATCTCTTTTTTCTGCTTTACACGTTGAGTGGGACCTACTAAGCTCCCATACAAGTTAATTAGTTCTTATTTATTATGCTTTTAAAATATGATTTCAAAATATAATACTCCCTCCTGGGCCATATAAGTGTTCATTTAGCCTTTTTTATATCTCTTGAGAAAATACTAATTCCTAGAGAGAATAATTATTTTGACTAAACTACCCTTATTTAATAAGACTTGCTTATTTATTGTCTTGAGTAAATAGGGGCAAATTTGGAAAATAAAGTTAATTCTTTCTTAATTTTGTAAGTGAACACTTATTTTAAATCAAAATAAAAAATCTAAGTGAACACTTATTTTGAACAGGAGGAAACATGTATTTAAAATAGTTGTCTAAATTTATTTGTCGTTTTAGAAGTTCAAGGCACAATTAATTATTTTTTCCCAGTTTACTCTCAATAGAATTTTGTCATTAATGGAGATAACACATAAATAGAGTAGAAATATAATGAAGAGAGATTGTAACTTAGACTCAAATAAGGGTAAAAGTAGTCAAATACTCTTTCTAATTAATTTTTCTTAAGGAGCGTGTAAAAAAATGATAGATAATTTGAGAGGGATGAAGTACTTATAAAACTTATATATACATACAGTTAGCAGCATATAGAGATCGGGCACTGAAATATAGTGGTGCAATTTTAATGATAACAGTTGGTAGTAAATAATGTAGTAAAAATTAGAAACATAATGTTCCTATTAATTAGAAATTATTCATGAGCCGTGTGGATCTTTCTCTTAGTTGATAAGAAAGAAGTGTCTGAAACCTTCAAGAATTTCTTCGCTCTTGTGGAGAGACAGTTCAGAAAAAGGTAAAGATAGTTAGAAGTGATAATGGAACCGAGTTCACGTGTATGAAGACTTATTTATTCGAATAAGGAATTCTATTAAACATCTTGCACATGGACACCTCAGTAGAATGGAAGATTCGCAAGAAAGCACCGTCACATTCTTAATGTGGCGCGAGCATTGAGATTTCAAGGTCATATTCCGATTAAATTTTGGGGAGAATGTGTTTTGACTGCGGGATATTTGATCAATAGAACACCGTCTTTGGTTTTGAATGAAAAAACTCCCTATGAAATATAATACGGGAATGCGCTCCGGTATGATCACTTAAGGGTGATAAGGTCACTATGCTGCACACACACAAAGGGAAGAACGATGGACAAGTTTGAGAGTTGGCGTCGTAGGTATGTCTTCTTGGGATACCCTACGGAAAGAAGGGTTGGAGATTGTATGACTTAGAGAATGAAGAATATTTGATCTCAAGAGATGTAGATTTCTACGAGATTAAGTTCCCCTCGTTGTAAGACCGAGAAACTTAACCGATATCATAGAAGCAATACCGAACAGAGGAGAATCTTCGGAACAAAATTGTGTTAATGTGGACGAAATGGAGGGAGGAGTAAGCCAACACAAATTTGAAGAATACATGATTGATAATATAGGTATGAACGCAATTTAGATGGACGGAGTACAAATACCGATAGCCGAACCTACGAATCAGTTGAAGTTGCACGTGGACCAAACTGGGTTGTTTCTCAGTTAACAAAAAATACGCCTTGGATATAATATCTAAGTCCGGGGAACTAAACCAATCAATACTCCCATGAAATAGAATCACGCTTTGGCGTTGGCCAAATGAGCTACTTTAGGAGATTTGAAACCATACCAACATCTGGTCGATAGACATTAATACCTCAGTTTCACGAGACCTGAGTTGTCGTATTGCGTGTATGTTCTGTCCCAATTCATGCATCAACCAAAAGAAGCACACTGAAACACGGCTCTCCATATGGTGCGGTACTTGAAGAAGAACCAAGGAAAATGCATTGTCATGAGAAAAGATTGTGATCTCCAGTTGTACGGATGGTGTGATTCAGACTGGGCCGGATGTCCGTTTACTCGAAAATCACTTACCGGTTGGTCTATATCTCTCGGGAATTCACACGTATCATGAAAACCCAAGAAAGCAACATATTGTCTCTCGCTCATTGGCAGAGATGGAATATCGGTCAATGGCAATTACAGTTTGTGAGTTGAAATGGTTAAAGGGAATTTTATATAGTTTGGGTGTTGAACATAAATCTCCGGTGAAAATGTATTGTGATAGTCAAGCAGCATTGTATATTGCGTGAAATCCGGTATTTCATGAACTGACGAAACACATTGAAGTCGATTGTCACTATGTCCAGGACGTGCTCCAATCCGGAATAGTACTTCCCGGTCATGTTAACCAATGAGCAATGGACCGATGTATTTACAAAGGCTTTAGGAAAATCGCAACATGAATATATACTTGGCAAGTTGGGCAAATCGCAACATAAATATTTACTTGGCAAGTTGGGCATTCGACACCCTCATGCTCCAATTTGTGGAGGGGGGGGGGGGGGGATTAGAATAGATTAGTTCTATTTATGGTAATATAAGATTTGGTAATTATGGTAATATAGGATTTGTACTCCTATTAGAATATGGTTACCCTTTACCCTATTAGATTAGGAAAAGAAGAATTTTACCTCTATATAAGGATATCATTATGATGAATGAAAAGAAGAAATAATTCTTTCATTATTCTCGTCCCTGTCTCGATTTTAATATCTTCAGTATTAAGACTATTATGAAGTATTAACAATGAACAGTGCTATTGACGACAAGTTTTTATTACAAGGCATCTTATGTCACACTATGCACAAAAATCAGTGCTGGTTAATCTTAAATTTTTGATAGAGTTGATGAGAGTATAAATGGTTACTTATAAAAGAATTTCACTCCATTTAATTTGTATTTTTCAATCAGGTGAAACAAATGATATTATGTGTAAATCTTCACTTTTTGTTGTTGTTTTATATTTAGGTAATTAGGTCGTGAGACATGTTAAAAAGCAAATAGAGAGTTTCTGGACATGTTAACCATAAATTTCATCCCATAGAGTTTTTTTTAAACCATTGACGTCAGTATTGCACTAAAAGTGATAGTATCTTAGGAATCTTTTCAATACGGTCCGAATTGCTAGCTCATGTTCATAGTTTGGCTACAGAAAATACACTAGGAATCTTTTTATAATACAAGAATCAATGTCCCAAAAGAGAACGAATTGAAGATTTGGGGAGCTTGTTCTAGGATCTTTCTTCTCATATTTTACTTTCTCTTTGACCATAAATGTTTCTGATTTTATTACTTTCACTATTTGGATTGAACTCGATTGTGAATTATCTTTCTTAGTATTGGATTAAGATGAAGTTGATGACATAAATCTATAGATTAATCCCCTCCTTACAGTTAATTAACTATTTTAATTAATCTTTGATTCCATTCCTCAGATTAAACATTGGCCAACTTGGACCTGATTTTGAAAGTTAACTAATATCAGCCAAACTGTCTTTGAGTTGCTTCCAAGTGTAGAATCTAAACTTAAAATTGCATTTCTAGCAATAATAATATATAACAGCAGCATCCCCTCTCTTTGGAAGATGAATTCAAGAAAACTTCACCTAACATTTCTCACGAAAGAAGATCAGCAAGGGACTAATTAATTAACGGGCTCCACAGTAACCTCCCGAGCTTTCTGCTAATAAAACAATTAATTACTCTTACTTTATTTTATTTTGTTTCAAAAGATTAGTATATTAATGTATTCGTTCACTTTTACTTGTCCACTTTACTAAAAATAGATTTCACTTTTACTTGTTACTTTTAGCATATCAAGAGAAAATTTATTTTTTCATGTTTTACCCATAATATTAATTACTCATTTTAAATCATCTTTCAAGTTCATTAAAACTATGCACCAATTAATATGGATATCATCGTAAATTATGCACTTCATTTATTATTTCTTAAGGGTATTATTATGTCATTTGGATATAATAAACGGCAATAAAAAGTTGTGTCGTTAAAAAAAATTAACCACCATGCCAACCATCACTGCAAACCACAACCACAACCAAAGCCATCACCCCCGCACCTCCACTACCAGCTGCCATCGACGCTAGCTTTTACGCACTATATGCTTCCTAAAAATATATATTTTTTACCGTATCATGTAAATTAGGATTAATTTCTAATATTTTTATGTCTAATTTAACTATTACAATAACAATATACCTAGTGTAACTCCACACAGTGAGGTCTGGGTCTAATTTAATTATTATTTAATTTAATTTTTTCATTAGTTTATTTTTAAAATAAAGATAAATTAAATATGTATATAAAGATGCTGAGAAACAATCAATCTTAGTTATTCACTATTCATATAGGGATATAATATCTCAATAATCAAATATGTATTTAGATTTAGATATCTTAATTTTGAAAAAAAGAAAAAGCATACGGGCTTAAGTCTCTTGAGTTGCTTTCTATAATTAGCAGAATTTCTTGATTTTGTCAATTCTAAAAAATGTCTGATCAAGGCACAAGAATCCATCATCCATTTGACGTTTTGGTAGGTATAGTGCAGGGGCATTGTCCCAAAAAAGGAACAAAACATTAAAGGGTAATTTGCAAGGCATTCCACCCATTCTTATACTTCATTCAAGTAGTACTCCTATTCCCTTATTTTTTATCATAAGGTTTTCTTAAGGGTATAATCCAAGAACTCCAATTTTTAAATGTCATCCTTCTCTTATTTATATTAGTGTCACCTTCTTTGTTTATCATTATAGCCAGAAAAATGAATCCTAAGGCCATGTATTTCCCAGTTCTCATAGCAATCGTTGCGGTTTTGGCATCAACTGATCAGCCCCGGGTGTACTTCAACTGCATTCGTGATCGTTTCTCGACAGCATTGTCGTTCAGTGTTGTTAATCGTTGTCACCATCATCATCATCGTCGTCACACTGATGACGATAAGGCAAAACAATCACCCTGTGACAAATTTACTCCCAATTTCCCCACTATAGACCCTAGTACCACGTCCATTCTCTGCGTTGATCATAATGGATGTTGCAATTTCACCACAGTGCAAGCTGCCGTTGATGCTGTTGGGAATTTTAGTGCGAAAAGAAGCCTAATATGGATAAACAATGGCATTTATTTGTAAGTAGGAGTAGTCATTACCATGTCCTAATTTATGTGATACGTTTTCACTTTTCTAGAGTCAATTTGACTAATCTTTGAAGCTAAATTGAATTAAATCAAATCAATATTTTAAAATTAAAATTTAGATATTAAAAAATAGTTATATGATAAGTAGCGTAAGTTGCAAATTTCTCATATGAATATTATGAAAAAATACATTTTAAAATATTGATCAAAATTCACATAATTTGAATTTTTGAAAAATGAAAAGTGCCACAAAAATTGAAAAAGTAGTAATAATGAATTTGGGCTGGAAGTGTATTTTGTTAAGTACTTTTATTATTTTAATATGTAATGGATTTTTGTTTTGTTTGATTAAAAATGTAGTGAAAAGGTGATTATTCCAAAAACAAAACCTAACATCACATTTCAAGGGCAAGGGTATACGACTACAGCTATCGTATGGAACGACACAGCCAATTCTGCAAATGGCACATTTTACAGTGGTTCTGTCCAAGTTTTTTCTACCAACTTCATTGCCAAGAATATAAGTTTCATGGTACATATATATATCATCATCAACCCTTTATCTCTTTCTCTTTCATTTTCATGCAGGAAAATATAGGGAAATTTGCGCTTTTAGTCCTGAAATATTGACAAATTCCGGCTTTGGTCTTTATAATATCATTTTAAACACATTTAACATTCAGTCAATTCATATATATCTGCATTTTTTATTCTTCTGCTTGTGAACCTTCACAAATTATTATTAATTATTAAACCATATAATTAGTCACGTATTATGTTAAATTATATTGTAATTCCATATTTGAGGGTGATATATATAATTAAAAAATCCAAATGTAACAACATATTTCTATGTAAAGGGACATAAAAAAACATAGTTAATTAATCCAAGGTTAAAATTGCTTATCGAAATTTCACAAGGACCGACATATGACTATCAATAACCGAGGAATCAATTTAGTACGTACAACTTGCCATGATTGTATTGATGATCATACAAAAAAAAATACAGAATGTAGCTCCAATGCCGGCGCCAGGGGCGGTAGGAGCACAAGCAGTGGCGATTAGGATAGCCGGAGATGAAGCTGCCTTCTGGGGCTGTGGCTTTTTCGGTGCTCAGGATACCCTTCATGACGATAGGGGTCGCCATTACTTCAAGGATTGTTATATTCAAGGTTCCATTGACTTCATTTTTGGCAATGGCAAATCATTCTACGAGGTACATTACTTTTATTTCACCTAATCATGTCACAAGTACAAAAATATTGCTTAGAGTTCATACTTCAAAATGCATATACTCTGTCGTCCCATTTATGTGAAGGTGTTACAATCTGGGAAGTCAAAATGTTTTTTGTTTGACTATAATTTTTGTCAAATTTTTATAAATATGGGACGGAGGGAATATAATATTTTAAAGAGTGCATTTTTTTTTAACAAAACAATTAGCTCATGGTATCAAATTAAAGCACCAGGACAGAAGTAAATGTAATAAAGTTTGAAGACGTTTCTATAAGATACAATCCTAATAATTTCAAGTGTGCATGCAGAACTGCCAATTGATATCAATAGCAAGTCCGGTAGCAGCAGGAGTGAAGTCTATAAACGGGGCGGTAACAGCACACGGCAGAGCTACCAAAGACGAAAATAGTGGCTTTGCATTGGTGAACTGCACCTTGGGAGGCACTGGTAGGATATGGCTGGGGCGTGCGTGGAGGCCTTACTCGACCGTCGTCTTTGCTAACACTTTCATGACGGATATCGTGGCTCCCGAGGGGTGGAATGACTTCAACGACCCTTCAAGAGACCAGTTAAGTCATCGTATAATCATTTCATCAAAACATTTAAACTATATATTGCAATAAAACTTATTTGTTAATTAAAATTTTCAACTTAACATTAGTACTTATCATTCAACTAATTATACGATTGACTGAAAAGTTTAACTGATTAGAATGATTAATACTACAGGACAATCTTTTATGGGGAGTACAACTGCTCTGGAGCAGGATCCAGTATGGCTCTGAGGGCGCTGTATGTTCAAAGATTAAATGATACACAAGTTCTTCCCTTCCTCAATTCCTCTTTCATTGATGCTGATATGTGGCTCCAATCTTTTTCCTCTTAGCATTTTCTCTCTATTTATACTTTATGTGTGTGCACACGTGCTTACTCACACTATATATGTTTTAGAATTGAACAACATTGTTGTAATATTATTATGGATTTATCTTATATCCATTGTAATTACTGTAGATGAATTTGTACCTAATTAGTGCAATTTAATCTGCTATAAAAGATTATTGTCTTATTTTCAAATTATTAACTTTACTAATTATATAAAATTATCTTTAAATCCCTTTAAAATTTACACTATCAATGTGAAGAAGAACACATTATTACACATTACCAAACAACATTCCTTACTAATTAAGCGACCCAAAGATAAATTGATGATATCTTATTATTCTTTAATCAGAAAATAAATTAAGGAGTTCTCATACTCATGTATATCGTAATCTTTCGTAGCTTTGTTTCTGTTCTTTTTCAGTATTTTAAGGGGAACTAATGTAAAAAAGTGCAAGAGATGTTTACTCCCTAAGATTGGTCCATAAAATTCTCAAGGTAGTCTTTTGTAGTTGAAAAACACGCAAGACTGTAGGAAAGTAACGTTTTTGGAAGTTTTTTTTGTCCAAAATTCATTCTATTTTTTCATCTAATTTTTTTGAGTGGGTGTAGTTTAATTATTGGAAACGTTTGGACGAGGCTATATAGAAAATATAAGGAGGATTGGAGATGGTTTGAATTGGTTTGCAGTCAAAATTCAGAATTAAATTAATATCGATTTGGAAAATGTGACTACAACGATGTCTATCACGTGTGTATATCGTGTATATTATTGTATATCACATTGATTTTCATGGATATACATAATATAGACAGATATACAGAGGAGATATACAAATATATACATGAGGATATACACAAATGTGCACCCGCTTCAAATCCCCATTTCCCCATTTTTTACATCCTCCGACTCCGTTGCACCACCACCACAAATGCAGCATAACTACCAATCACAAAACACCATCCTAATCTAGAGAAAATGTGTTGCACCACCACCACGAATGCACCATATTGACCGATCACAAAACATCATCCTGATTTAGAAAAAATGTGGTACTCCTTTGAATCCAACTTTGGCTAACTTTTGCCATGTTGTGAGCCAATTGATATATTCATATCATTTTCTCTCTCAGATCAGGTTGTAAATAGATTGTAGAGTTTGGTGTCAATCTTCTATATGCACCTTCGGACAATGACCCTATAATGTGTAAGATTCTAAAATTAGATCTCCATACTTGCTTCTAATATTCATCTATTAATCTTTTTAGATTTAAAACTTGATAGGCCTTACTAATTGCTAATCCTCGATGAGCACAATCCAACAACGAAAGGCCTTGATAAAAAAAACCCACAAGATATATCCTTAGGTAAATTGAATTTTCATAATGCAACATTTTGCACTTCATTCCTGAATCCAGAAATTCGTTATCCTCAAAATTTTAGGCCTTATTGCTGTAGGATCGGTGATGTTACAAAACTTTTGAAAGAAATAATCTCCTTGATTATTTTCATTACTTGAAAGGCTATATATACAAGTTACAAAATAGGAGAATCCTATTCCTATTCTATTCCTAAAACATTATTCTATACATTTATGGTAATACACTAATTATGGTAATACACTACTAATTATATTACAACATTACCTAAACTAGGATACTAAATATTTACCATAAATTACTTGGTACAAATCAGTCCACAAACCGGGAGCAAATCAGTCCAAATCCGTGACAAGTATTGTGTATATTTAACACACCCCCGCAATCATAGTGGGCGGTCTTCGAACGCTGAGACTGTCCCTAAAATCTTCAAAAAGGACCGAGGGAAGACCCTTTGTAAAGATGTCTGCAACCTGCATGACAGACGCGTACCTGACCCCGGGCAACCTCTTCACGGACAAAGTGAATGTCCATCTCGATATGTTTAGTGCGTTGGTGCTGAACCGGATTACCAGAAAGGTAAATGACACTAATATTATCGCAATAAACCAAGGTTGCCTTTTGAATCGGACAATGAAGCTCTAAAAGCAAATTACGTAACCAACATGATTCTGAGACCACATTGGCTACCCCTCGATATTCGGCCTTGGCACTTGAGCGGGATAGAGTCGCCTGATGTTTCGCAGACCAAGAGACCAAGTTGTTGCCAAGGAACATACAGTAGCCGGACGTAGACCGTCTGGTGTCTGGACACCTACCCCAATCAACATCTGTGTATGAGACAAGTGTGGATATCGATGAAGGATACAAATGCAAACCATAGTCCAGTGTACCATGAATATATCGAATGATGTGTTTGAGTGCATTCATGTGCTCAATTCTAGGATCATGCATGAATAACCACATCTGATGGACATCATACATAATATCCGGTCTGGTAAAGGCAAGATACTGAAGGGCCCCTGCAAGACTGCGATAGCGGGTCGGATCCTCGTAGGGAATGCCTATCGCGGCACTAAGCTTGGGCTTTGTATCAACTGGAGTGGAAGTGGACTTACATGATGACATCCCAGCTCTCTCGATGATCTTAGCTGCATACTTCCGTTGAGACAAGAATAATCCATCGGAATGACGAGTGACGGCAATCCCCAAAAAATAGCTCAAGGCACCTAAGTCTTTCATAGCAAACTCAGAGCTGAGCATGGTCATGATAGACTAGCGTAAGGCATCGGAAGAAGCAGTCAAAATGATATCATCCACCTACAACAGAATGTAAGCCAAGGACGAACCACGACGGTAGATGAACAAGGAATTATCTGACATACTGTGAGTGAACCCAATAGTCGAAACATAGTCAGCAAACCTTGTATACCAGGCCCGTGGAGACTGCTTAAGCCCATATAAGGACTTCTTCAACAAACAGACATGATGAGGACGGTTGGGATCCCTGAACCCCAACGACTGATGCATATAGATTGTTTCCTTGAGATCACCATGTAGGAAAGCATTCTTAACATCCAACTGATGAATAGGCCATGCCTTTGAAAGAGCCAAGCTAAGCACAGTGCGAATGGTAGCCGGTTTGACCACCGGACTGAACGTCTCCCCACAATCTATACCAACATGCTGAGTCTTACCATCACCCACAAGCCGCGCCTTATGTCGAGCAAATAAACCATCTGAATTTTCCTTATGAGCAAAAATCCACATAGACCTGATAACACTAATACCATATGGACGGGGCACCAACTCTCACGTCTTATTATCAATAGGAGCATTATATTCATCAGTCATAGCAATTTTCCAATTCGGGTCGTTTATGGCGGACACAGGATTACGGGGCAAGGAGGATTTAGAGACATTAGAATGTAAATTAAAATATCTTTTAGGTGTAAAAATACCCCGCTGACTACGAGTGACCGGTCTATGACTCGAGGACGAATTGAATGAATTTTGGGAATTTCCTGGGCTCGGGACGGACTGGCCAACACGCAGTGGGCCTGCTGGCCAAAATCGGCAAACTGGAGCTACAACTGGACCAGTTCCAGAATTGGGCTGGACTGGCCCAATCGCTGGAATTGATCCAGTGACTGGAAATTACGACGGAATAGTGGGGCCAGCGGGCAGTGGGGCCAGCGGGCAGTGGGGCCAGCGGGCAGTGGGCCCGCTAGAGGATTTTGGGTGCGGGATATGTCCGAAAACTGGTGAGTATTATATGGGGATATACCATCATCCAAAAAATTATACGAACTAGGCTCGGGAGTATGAACTTTAGTAAATGGAAATTGGGTTTCATAAAAAATTACATGGCGATTAATGATGATTTTCTTGGAGGATAAATCAAAGCATTTATAACCACGAAGATTAGACGGATAACCCAAAAACACACACGGAGTAGACCGGGCATGAAGTTTGTTAATTGTGGTGGATGAGAATAACGGATAACATAAGCACCCAAAAACCCGAAGATGAGAATAAGAAGGATTCTTATTATATAAAATTTGGAGGGGGAAGAATATGTCAGACCTTTGGAAGGAATTATGTTAAGGAGATAAGTCTCCATTTGAAGAGCATGATGCCAAAAATATGGGGGTACGGAAGCATGAATTAAGAGAGTGCGGACAATGTTATTTATGGAACGAATTTTGCTTTCGGCTTTCCCATTTTGTGAAGATGTATGAGAACACGAAAAATGAAAATTGATCCCATTATTAGCACGGAACTCCCGAAACACCCTATTGTCATACTTTTTATTTCTCTTTCGAATTGTGTTATAATGAATGCTCTAAATTTGATGAAGACGGAAAACACTTGAGATTTATTTGCTATTGGAAACGTCCACAAAAATTTAGAATAATCATCCCAAAAAAGAACATAATACCGATGACCCAACGAACTTAGAACAGGAAACGTCCATAGGTCGCTATGAATAATATCAAATGGCATTGACGTATGAGAATTTGAGTCTACAAATGGCAACTTAATAATTTTCCCTAACAAACAAGATTGACAAAGTGGAGTACGACTCGTACCCTTACAAGAAATAAAACTATTTTTATTTAAAATAGATAAAATAGAAGATCCCGGATGACCAAGGCGAGCATGCCACAAGGAAGGAGAAATGGTTGCAAAGGCTGATGGCAAGGCTTGACTCGATGGACTGAAACCAGGTGTGATAGGATAAAGATCTCCCCTACTATCACATCTCATGAGAGGACTCCCCGTCTTGAAATCCATCACAGAGAAACCAAAAGGATCAAATTCAACAGAAACGGAATTGTCAGTGGTGAATTTTCGGACAGACACTAAGATTTTAATCAATTTTGGGGCATGTAAAGTATTTTTCAAGATAAGGGGAGGATTGGGGGGAGATAGAGTTTTATGATCATAACCCTGAATTGGAATAGAGTTACCATTACCGATAATTATACCACGAGGGTTGCTCAAATTGGCATAAGACGAGAGAGTACCTTGATCGGAGGTCATGTGTGTTGTTGCGCTGGTGTCCATGTAACAATTTGGATCTGGTTGCGTCAACCCAAGTGTGTGCATCGCGGCCTCGATATCTGTCTGAGCGGGGCCTATTGCGTGGTGAGCTTGCGGAGGCTGGAGCCCAAGAATTCCAGAACTGGGCTGTCCTGGGCCGTAACCTCTGGAATTACTGGGCTAGTGGACAGTGGGCAGTGGGCCGTGACTGCTGATTGTTAGGCCTGAAAGTAGACTGTCCAGCCCACTGGCTGCCTGAAGCTGCTGGAAAATAGGAACTGCTGGCCCACGGCCCATTGCCCCAGCCCCATTGCTGGGACCAGTAGGGAGAAGTCCCACTGTTGATTGGACGGGGCCCACTGCCGGCCTGCTGACCACCAGAATCACCACCGAAACCGCCGCGTTTTCCCCCACGGTTTTTGTTATTATTCTTACGATTATTTTTGCCACCACCATGAGTATTGTTTTATCCCGAATTATTAACAAAATCTGAAGAATTTGTGGAGGACGTCATTAGGACGACGGGACTTGCTCCGGTAGCTGTCTTTTTAGCCAAATCGGCTTCTTCCAAAGTAAGCATGGAGCGGGCTTGATAAAAAGCGGGAAGTGAGTTTCTTTGACGAAGGAGAGTTCCAACGCCATTATATGCCTCAGAAAGACCGACAACCAGTTGTAGAATCAGACGATTATTTGTTACAGGTGCGCCAACGTTACGGAGTTGGTCTGCCAACTCCTTGATTTTCTTGCAATATGCAGATACGTTTGGAAATTCTTCCATGCGAACTAGAGAGAATTCCTACTCGAGTGTGACAACACGTGAATGTTGGTTAACTTGGAATATGTCACGCAATCTATTCCAGATAGCCATAGTCGTGGTATCCGGCTCAATAATCGTCTGTAAAAGGTCAACCGAAATAGTGGAATAAATCCACTGGAGAACGATAGCATCAAGAGTAATCCATAACTGAGGATCCTCCGCGGGAATAGGTGCAGCGGGAGGAATTATGTGATGGATAACTTGATGGGAGATAGCGTGAATCTTAAACAATTCTGCCCACGTCGCATATTAGACGTTTTCCATCTCAAGCACAATAGGGATATTGTTCTTGATGTTAGAAACCATGAGGGCAGGATGAAAATTGTTCTTAGACATATTGAAAGAACAACGAAGGAGGGGAAATTTGGGAATAGTAAGAGAGATTTTGAGAGCGGAAGATGAATTTTGGTAAAGAAACCCGAGGGGGGGTGGTTTCGTCCGAGAAGGACAAAATTTGGGAGAGGGAAATTTTTTTGTTAGACCTAGTCTCTTGATACCATGAAAGAAATAATCTCCTTGATTATTTTCTTTACTTGAAAGGCTATATATACAAGTTACAAAATAGGAGAATCCTATTCCTAAAACCTTATTCTATACATTTATGGTAATACACTAATTATGGTAATACACTACTAATTATATTACAACATTACCTAAACTAGGATACTAAATATTTATCATAAATTACTTGGTACAAATCAGTCCACAAACCGAGAGCAAATCAGTCCAAATAAAGCGAGAGCAAATCAGTCCAAATCCGTGACAAGTATACACAATATACACATGTATATTGTGTATATTTAACAACTTTAATTAATAAGATATTAGATGAGCATCCAAATTATTCTACCTTGAATTATGCGATTAGTCAAAGTTTTCTGGAACAAATATATGGAAATATTTATTATTTTAATCATGATTAAGATTTTGTTTTACCATCCAAGTAAGAAGTTGAAGAAATGGAGGTGAGTACCAAATTATCATTCAATTTAGTTGGATGTGGAAGATAGACTTAATAAAGGTTTTCAAGTATTCGTATTATTCAACTTATTTTGTACCATTAATAGTTTCAGTACTATGATTAACCACACCATTATCTCCGTAACCTTGTTGGTCAATCACGAAAATAATGGGAAATAGCGGTAATGCTTATGCGGCCAAAAATAATTATTCGAAGATATATTGCAATTCATATCTATTTATAAACATCACTACTAAAAAGGGTGAAAATCGACCAGCATTGGTACGTTTTTTTTTTTTTTTTTTTTGTAAATACTATCGACGGGCACGGTTATTTTCTCTAGCCAAAAAAATCATAGAAGTGTAAAATTGACAGTTCGATCTAAAAAAATACAGCAAAATTATTTTTACAAAACTTGATCGATGTCGGTCGGTTTATTTTTACAAAACTAGTCTTCGAAGTCACTAGTTTCAACGTCATCAATATCCTAAAATAACAAAGAAACAATCATATTAAAAAGAGATAACTAAAAAAAATCATCTCAATAAATATTTATGATTAAACATATCATTTACCATATCAAGACAGTCAATTACTTCCCCTTCTTCTTCTTTAGAATCTTCAGTAATTGTCGAACACCGAGAGAGGAAGCGGTGGTTGTCGGAGTATTTGATAAATTATGAGATGAAAGGATGAGTGTAGGAGTCAGTTGAGCACCGAGAGAGGAAGCGGTTGTTCATGTGAGAAATGACATGAAGTACGGTTTTTGCCCCTTCTTAGTTTCTTACTGCAATCTATTTTTATTTTTTTTTATTTATTTTTTCGGTAAAAAAATTATACATTTAAAAAAATGAATCCATGGGTCGGATCTGGATCAGATACGGATCTCAAATATAGGATCCAGATCCAGATCCAGATCCGATCCGTCAGAAATGGATCCGGGTCCGATCCGGATCTGTCGGGTCCAAATTTTGAAGATCCATATCCTATAAAATGGATCTGGATCCACCAGATCTGGACCGGGTCCAAGATCCACTATCATCTCTAAGAGCAATTCTCTATTAAATGAGGAGTCTGGGAAAGAGTGTGTACCACCCCGTAAATCCGAATTAGGTGTGGATGTGTTAAATAAGTATTAATGTAACATTTTAGATATGTGAAGTGCAACCGAGATGAGTTTGGGTGGAAATAATTATTTTGAAATCAAGACGAGTAGTGAGGTGCTTAAGATTCGAAAGAATCGACTAAATTTACAGTAGGTCTGACGTCCAGCCCGATTTCATGATAATCCATTGAGAACTTGACTAAATTTAAACATGAAAGTTGTGTATCTTTAAAATACCTTTCCAACTATATGTTGTGGAGCCCAAACGGAGCTGTCTGCTGGAAGTTATGGCCATTTTATTAAACACTACACAGAAAAAGACACGACCACCTGCGATGGTCATGCGCCACACGTGGGGCCGCGTGCAATGGATCCGCATCTCGGGAAGATCGCACAAAAATATCCTCTCTAAACTTTCAACCTGCATGGGGTCCCGCGGTGGCCCTGCGTCGTAGGCCCATCGCGAATGGGCTGGGTTTCGAGTCGAAAGTTCAGATTTTTGCATTTTTCTTATATTTAAGCTTTGGGTTTATTTTCCTAACACCCCTAATCACGAAATATTACCCTAAATTCAGAGAGAACAAGTCTCAAGAACCCTCGAAGGTAAGTTCCTCATTGATTTTAGCATGAATTCAAGTTCTTAGTACTTTTCTAACTTGATTAAAACACTTCTAATCCATAGAACCTTGATAGAGCCGTTATCGTTGGACGTTGAAATCCTAGCATTCGAATTCAAGGAGACTGAACATCAAAAAGGTAATTATTTCCCCTTCTAATCATTTCTAGTTGTGAATTGATGAGTTATTGAGAGATAAGTTAATGGGTTTGATAAAGAGAATCATATGAACTATGGTAGGATTTTGGATTGTTGACCTATAATTGTTATAATCCTATAGGTGGTGAAGAATGATGTTAATTACATCTAATTGAGATTGTAGAATCACCTAAAAGTAATAGAATGATAATTGGGTGAAGAAGACTCCATTAATGGAAGTTGTGTAGCTTTATGCCCACTAAGTATTTGATAAAATGCCTAGATGGCCAAAACATGAGAATTGTTGCTAATATTGATTCCACTGACTTGTATTTCTTTAGACTAAAGTTGAAAGGGTTGAGGGACATTGTATTATGCTCAGGAGTAGGAGATTAAGGTATGTGAGACTAACTCTCTATATTTGGGAATGTTGATGATTCTCCCTACGCCAGGTTCTTTATTGATTATTACAAATTGCCTCAGAACATAGTTGTGCCTCAATTTCTTGAATTGTTGCAGAACTTCTATTCTCTAGTTACGTAATTCATTCATGATTGTCATTTCGAACATTGTGAACTCATAACATAATCAATATAGACTCGTGTTTGATACCCCATGAGTCTCAGTCTAGAAAACTCAATAGGTATAGAAATAGTTAAGGGTTCAAATCTCATAATCAATTCATGAATACATGTCTCAGTTTAGTGATGTTCATTATTCCAGTAATCTCAGTTCCACAATAATAATTAATGAATATTGAACATATGTGATTTGCCCGAGGGCACAGTCTCATGTATACGTATACTTGGCCAAGGCCACAAACTGACATACTTACTTGGCCAAGGCCATAGTTTGTGCATTTATTATTGGGCTAAGGCCCCACATATAAAGACATATAAATAAATAGTTCAGATGCAGAATAGGAAGTACTGAAAACTTCACTTCTATTGTTCATTTCAGTTATTAGTTTCAGTATTTATTACATGTTTATTTATTTGGGTTGTCCTTTTCCGAGAACCCCGCTTACAACTCTTTCTTTCAGTTGCTTTACATACTAGTGCAATTCAAATGTACTAACGTCCCTTTTCCCAAGGCGTACATCTCGCGATGCACGTAATAATTTACAGGACGACGCATCTGTATGCTAGGATCTCTGCTATTAGCTGAGTTGGTGAGCCCCAATCTTTCGGAGCCTTAGTATTTATTTTGCAGTCTTTATATTTTATTATAGACAGTTAGGTATGTCGGAGGCCTTGTCCTGACAAACAATTAGCTTTTCAGTACTCTTCAGAGGCTTCATAGACTAGAGTAGTAGTTATACAGAGTCCATCAGATTTTTCATGTTTGCCATGTTGACACTTTTACTATGTTCATACTTATTCAGTATTTTCTGCACTTAATGAATATTCAGTCAGACTTTCAGTAGATCAACATGTGTTAGTTTTATTTCCACATTCAGTATGTTTTGATATCACATATTGATTCAGCCAGCCAGTTGGTTCGCTCGGTCACATTAGCCAGGCATCGGGTACCTTGTTACGTCCAGGTCCAGGTTCGTGGCGTGACAGAGTGAAAGAAGACATTAAATTTTATCTTTTAGAGATTTACATCTTTTCTTCTTCTTTTCCTTTCTAAACACAAAATATAGGTTTATGCACAATTTACACATGTTATTCAGTGTTGATGCACTATTTAATTATACAAGTTATTTAGTGTTTATACACGCTATATAATATTTACACATTATATATACACAATCATACGAGGAATATAAACATTGTATACTATACATAAATAGTGTAGAAACATATTATAGTGTGTATACTGCAATATATATGAAATCTTGTACATTCTCTCAATCTCTCTCACACACTCTGGCTCTCTATTTATTTTTTTCAGATCTGAGTTTTAAGTTTGAGTTTGAGATCTATGCTTCCTGCCATTCAAGGAATTTAATGAGGTCACTAGTTTTGAGGGAGTTTGTCTTCTTTTTTTATCGGACGAGTTTTGTTGGGTTTTTGGAACTTAGGTTTCTTCTTGTATAGCTGCATATAGTAAATTGTAAAATGCGGTCAGGCAGTTGTAATACAAGGGTGTCGTCTGGCTAATTGTGTTATTTCCCTAGAATTTTCGGGCTAAATTATAGACGTTTAGAATCCAAATTCTTAAGGGAAAAAGACATAAATGACCACCCGGTTGAAATTATTGACACCAGATGACCCAAGAATCTTTTAAAATATTTTTAGCCTTTTTAAAAATAATTTCATTTTGGAGCCATTTTCCAACAAATTGAAACATATATGTAGAAACTGTATCATTGTTGTATAGAATA
The DNA here is from genome assembly GCA_034509755.1 of Anisodus tanguticus. Taxonomy (NCBI): domain Eukaryota; kingdom Viridiplantae; phylum Streptophyta; class Magnoliopsida; order Solanales; family Solanaceae; genus Anisodus; species Anisodus tanguticus. The sequence goes on along the minus strand of CM067551.1, from coordinate 15,351,769 downwards.
TATATATCACCATTGTATATATATAGAAAATGTATCATTGTTACATAGAATGTGTATCCCCACGCTATATGTATTAAAAATATATTATTATTATATAATTTGTGTATAATAAATATATATTCAACATATACTCACTAATTATACACATTATTTTATTAATGAATGCCACTAAGTTGGACTAAGTGGATATTATTATCTTATTAAAATATCATATCTAAAATATATTAATATATTGTAAAATCTAAAATATACAGTAAAGGCAAAAAAAGGGAAACAGGAAATAGAAAAAAACAAAAAACAAAAAACAAAAAACAAAAGGGGGATCTAGTTGCCTAATTCCATTCATTGCCGACATGCTGACCCTTAGTTTTCTCCATTCCCTCCTTCAAGCTATCTCACCGGAGCAAGCTGGAAAACGATCATCGGAGCTGGGGTGAGCCGCCAAAGGGCTAGGATGCACTCGTCGGAGCTATACAAGCCTAGATCTGGACTGTTGAAACATGGCAAATAAATTGGCGTTCGTGGTGCGGCGAAATGAAATCAGGACGGAGGCAAAACCAAAACAACACAGATCTGGCTAGATATTGACATTAATTTGTTCATAGGGTTCAATTCGGATCATTATGCTTGTTTGGTACTAAAATTTATCTTATGTATTCAATAAAAGTCATGTGGTGTCCTTTTTCCAATTCTTAACGGTAGCAAGATTATGCATGGTGCCAAGGAGATGCATGTAAGATTGTATTAATCTCCTTTCGGAAAGTCATTCTCATTAATATAAATATATATATATATATATAGTGTACAATATGAAACTCTAATACAATAATGATATTAAATCTATCATACTTATACATCACTAAATATTACATAATATTTTAAGTATAATATATTATACACGTTAATACACCCCCTCAGTCGGAGCAGGAGGAGACCGAATGCTAAGACTGGATCTGAAGTCGATGAAGAGCTGTCTATGAAGACCTTTCGTGAATATATCTACATACTGATATGAAGAAGGCACATGTAACACTTTAACATGACCTAAAGCAATTTTCTCACGAACAAAGTGTATATCCATCCCAATGTGCTTGGTTCGCCGATGCTGAATCAGATTATGAGATAAATATATGACAAATATGTTATCACAATAAACCAAAGATGTCTTACGTAAGGAACACTGAAGTTCCAAAAGAAGGTTTCGAAGCTAACAGATCTCAACAACAACATTTGCAACGCCTCTATACTCTGCTTCTGCATTCGAGCGGGATAAGGTGGTTTGTCTCTTGGCAGACCAAGAAATGAGGTTATCCCCTAAGAACACACAGTAGCCGGAGGTGGAGCGACGCTTGTCCGGAAAGCTTGCCCAATCAACATTTGTATAGGATAATAATCTGGTCGGTGCTGAGGAATATAATTGCAAGCCATAGTCAAGTGTGCCCTTAACGTATCGAAAGATACGCTTAAGGGCAGTAAAATGAGGCTCTCTATGGGCATGCATGAATAAACACACCTGCTGAACGGCATAAGCAATGTCAGGCCTGGTGAATGTAAGATAATGTAGTGCACCTGCAAGACTCCTATAAAGAGTGGGGTCGGACACTGGATTACCATCAATAGCACTAAGCTTTGATTTAGAGTCAACTGACGTGAATATGATCTTGAAGTTCGTCATTTTAACCCTGTATACTATCTCCTCTGCATACTTGCGCTGACACAAAAATATATTATCTGCAGAGCGAGTCACTGAAATCCCCAAAAAGTACTACATTTCATTTGATTTATTGTGTGAGATTTATTATTATACTTATTTAATTTAGTGATTTATATATATATATATATATATATATATATATATATATATATATATATATATATATATATAGGTTATTGAGTTCGGATGAATTTGTAACTCATGAAATACATCCGCCGATGTGATCAAGTGAGCATACCTAACTTCATGATCAAGACTAACAAGCGTTGTTTCATTCGCTCACTGTAAACATTTAGTATGACAATATTTTGAAACTTCAAATGTATATTTTATGGTGTCAAGTTTATTTTTGCTCTGGTTTGAAATGTCTGTTGGAAATTTGCTTTTGGTGGGGAGGTGCGTCCACCCATATTTAATGAATTAAATACTAGGATTTCGCATGTTGGAGGCTTTGTCTCTCCACACGTGCATAATCTACTAAGTGAGTAGATGACCGAAGGGCCAAGAATCGTCAAATTTCGTTGAGAAATGAAAGAGATATTGATCCACGAAGTAAGGTGTTTGAGGCATGAAAATATGGTGCGGGACAAATCTACCACATCGGTGGGAAAATGAAGAATTGCTCTCTTTATAAATCTCTAAATTGGCTAAGGGTTTGGGACCCCAAGGGGTATCCCATGTGTTTAAAGGAGGGATGACCTAGATGTGCTTGGATTCAAGGCTAAGCCTACACGCGCGCCGCCGCCTGCCCGTCCCGTCCGGGCTCGGGTCTCGGGTCGTGGGTCGTGGGCTTCTTCTGATATTATCTCTTTGGACCCTAAATTGTTTAATATTTACGGTTTGATCCCTGGAGTTTATGAAAAGATGAATTTGGCAACAACAACCCTCCTTTATTGGCCATAAACCTGCCATTAACAACACTCACTAATGGCCATAAACCTGCCATTAACAACCCTCACTAATGTCCATTAACAACTATATTTTGGCCAAGGGTCGTGTGTAGTGGACTTCTTCTGATATTATTTCTTTGGACCCCAAATTATTTAATATTTACAGTTTGGTCCCTGGAATTTTTGGAAAGATGAATTTGGCAACAACATCCCTCCTTTATTGGCCATAAACCTGTCATTAACAACACTCACTAATGGCTATAAACCTGCCATTAACAGCCCTCACTAATGTCTATTAACAATTATATTTTGGGCAGTTAAGAGGTCTCCCCTTATGCTATATATTGATGCCTTTTGGCTCAATTGTGTGAAAACAGAAACACAGATATATACACAGAAAAACGAGACACATTATACACACATAGACAAAAATAGAAGAGAAACAACACAGATTCTGTCCGCAGAATACTGACAAAACAGAAACTCTTCCTTCCTTTTCCATTTCTTCAGCAAGTCGTTTCGTATTTATTTTCTTCGTCAGAATCAACCTATTTGCTTTGTAGTGTTGATATTAGGTGCTGTTTTGTCTTGGGAGACTATTGCCCGTTAACGTAAAATCATATGTACGAGACAATCTTGTCTTAAAGACAGAGAGCCATCTCTCGACTCAGCACACAGTTGTAACAATCCAGATTTAGTGTTTCTTGATTTCAGGTTATCAAGATTCAAGACTCAACAAGCTTGCGGCAGTTCTGAACATTGGCCTATTTGTTTATCCTTTCGAACACTTGTAATATTTATTTACTTCCCGTACTGCTTTACATATCCAACAATGTCCAGCTTCAAATATTAACGAGCAGTTTGGCTGTAATGTCCCGCTCTTTATAACTTTTGATAGAATATGAAATTATCATCCTACAATGGGATGAGTTTTTTTTTTAAAGAACAACCTTCTCCCTCTTATTTCCCTTATGAGAAAGAAATTTCCTGTTTAGAAAGATTCTCAACTTTGTAAGTAAATTATTTTTGCACGTCGGAATAATATCACTTTTGCTTTCTAAAGTTATTGGGTAGATTCTAATATTGGTCCTGGTGATAACTACGCATATGGAACCTTTGATACATTAAAATGTATGGTTTGGTTCCTTCATATAACAAATGTATTGCATTTATACCATTTTTAAAATTATATATAATTATCTCAAATATAAAATAATAGTACAAACTCTACTGTCAATATTGTGAAATGTGTAGTTAAAGTGGTTTAATGGTTAATCTAATTCATTAAATATTTGAAGATATATAAGTGTAGAGACAAAAAAGACGAATATTTCAATTAGTTAAAGATTAAATGTACTTTAGAAGATATCATAAGAATCAAAATAAGAAGTTATTGATATTTCAAGAACTAAAAGTGCAAATCTTTTTTGGGTATCTCTACTCTTACTGAATTTGTTTCTTTTTTTATTTTTCTTAGCTATATTTCTTTATGAAAGAAATAATCTCTTGATTATTTTCATTAATTGAAAGGCTATATATACAAGTTACATAATAGGAGAATCTTATTCCTATTCTATTCCTAAAACCTTATTCTATACATTTATGGTAATACACTAATTATGGTAATATAATACTAATTATATTACAACCTTATCTAAACTAGGATACTAAATATTTACAATAAATTACACATAATTGTGTATATTTAACACACCCCCGCAGTCATAGCGGCAGTTTTCGAACGTTGAGACTGTCCCTAAAATCTTCAAAAAGGACCGAGGGAAGACCCTTTGTAAATATGTCGTCAATTTGATATCTCGACGGGACATGGCATACGCGAACTTGACCACGGGCAACCTTTTCACGGACAAAGTGAATGTTCATCTCGATATGTTTAGTGCGTTGGTGTTGAACCGGATTACCAGAAAGGTAGATGGCACTAATATTATCGCAATATACCAAAGTTGCCTTCTGAATGGGACAATGAAGCTCCAAAAGCAAATTACGTAACCAACATGATTCTGAGACCACATTGGCTACCCCTCTATATTCAGCCTCGGCACTTGAGCGAGATAGAGTCGCTTGACGCTTCGCAGACCAGGAGACCAAGTTGTTGCCAAGGAACATACAGTAGCCAGACGTAGACCGTCTGGTGTCTGAACACACACCCCAATCAGCATCTGTGTATGAGACAAGTGTGGATGTCGATGAAGGATACAAATGCAACCCAAAGTCCAGTGTACCCTGAATATACCGGATGATGCGTTTGAGTGCATTCATGTGCTCAATTCGGGGATCATCCATGAATAAACACACCTGCTGGACAACATACATAATATCAGGTCTGGTAAAGGTAAGATACTGAAGGGCCCCTGCAAGACTGCGATAGCGGGTCAAATCCTGGTAAGGGACTCCGGCCGCGGCACCAAGCTTGGGCTTGGTATCAACTGGAGTGGAAGTGGACTTACAGGATGACATCCCAGCCCTCTCGATGATCTCGGCGGCATACTTTCGTTGTGATAAGAACAACCCATCGGAATGACGATTGACAACAATCCCCAAAAAATAACTCAAGGGCCCCAAGTCTTTCATAGCAAACTCTGAGCTGAGCATGGTCATGATGGACTGGCGTAAGGCATCGGAAGAGGCAGTCAAGATAATATAGTCCACATATAACAAGAATGTAGGCTACGGACGAACCACGACGGTAGATGAACAAGGAATTATCCGACCTCTGTGAGTGAACCCAATAGTTGAAACATAGTCAGCAAACCTTGTATACCAGGCCCGTGGAGACTGCTTAAGCCCATATAAGGACTTCTTCAACAGACAGACATGATGAGGATGGTTGGGATCCCTGAATCCCATCGGCTGATGCATATAGACAGTTTCCTTGAGATCACCATGTAGGAAAGCATTTTTGACATCCAATTGATGAATAGGCCATGTCTTCGAAAGAACCAAGCTAAGCACAGTGCGAATGGTAGCCGGCTTGACCACCGGACTAAACGTCTCCCCACAATCTATACCAACCTGCTGATTCTTACCATCACCCACAAGCCGCGCCTTATGTCGAGCAAATGAACCATCTGAATTCTCCTTATGAGCAAAAATCCATATAGACCTGATAACATTAATACCATATGGACGGGGCACCAACTCCCACGTCATATTATCAATAAGAGCATTATATTCATCAGTCATAGCAATTTTCCAATTCGAGACGTTTAAGGCGGACACAGGATTACGGGGCAGGGGGGATTTAGAGACATTAGAATGTAAATTAAAATGTCTTTTAGATGTAACAATACCCCGCTGACTACGAGTAACTGGTTTATGACTCAAGAAAGAATTGAGTGGATGTCGGGAATTTTCTGGGCTCGGGACGGACTGACCAGCAGGCAGTGGGCGTGCTGGCCCAACTCGGGAAGCAGTACCAGTGGCGGAAACAGGAACTGGACCAGTTCCAGTATTGGGCTGGACATGCCCAATTGCTGAAACTCGCCCAGTGACAAAACTGGACAGAGAAGACTGTGACGGGCCAGTGGGACCAGCGGGCAGTGGGCCCGCTAGAGAATTTTGGGTGCGGAAGATGTCCGAAAAATGCTGAATAATATACGAGGACATTTGTTCATCCAAAAAATTATATGAACTAGGCACGGGAGAATGACTTTTAGCAAATGGAAATTGGGATTCATAAAAAATTACATGGCGATTAATGATGATTTTATTGGAGGATAAATCAAAGCATTTGTAGCCACGCTGATTAGAAGGAAAACCCAAAAACACATATGGAGTAGATCGGGCCTGAAGTTTGTTAATTGTGGTGGATGGAAATAACGGATAACATAAACACCCAAAAACCCGAAGATGAGAATAAGAAGGAGATTTATTATATAAAATCTGAAGAGGGGAAGAATATGTCAAACCTTTGGAAGGAGTTATGTTAAGTATATATGTAGCCATTTGAAGAGCGTGATTCCAAAATTATTGGGGTACGAAAACATGAATTAATAGAGTGCGGATAATGTTATTCATGGAACGAATTTTACGTTCGACTTTCCCATTTTGTGAAGATGTATGGGGACAAGAAAAATGAAAATTTATCCCATTAGTAGCACAGAATTCCCGAAATACCCCATTGTCATACTCTTTTCCATTATCACACTGAATATTTTTTATTTCACGGTCGAATTGGGTTCTGATGAATGCTCTAAATTTCAGGAAGATGGAAAAAACTTGAGATTTCTTCTCCATTGGAAATGTCCATAAAAATTTAGAATAATCATCCAAAAAAAGAACATAATACCGATGACCCATAGAACTAGAAACAGGAAACGTCCATAAGTCGCTATGAATAATATCAAATGTCATTAAAGTATGAGATTTTGAGTCTACAAATGGCAACTTAACAATTTTTCCTAAAGAACAAGATTGACAAATTGGAATACGACTCGTACCCTTACATGAAATAAAACTATTTTTTATCTAAAGCTGATAAAATAGAGGACCCCGGATGACCAAGACGAGCATGCCACAAGGAAGGAGAAATGGCTGCAAAAACTGATGGTAGGGTTTGACTCGATGGACCGGGACTGGGTGTGATAGGATAAAGATCTCCCCTACTATCACACCTCATGAGAGGACTCCCTGTCTTGAAATCCTTTACAGAGAAACCAAATGGATCAAATTCAATAGAAACGGAATTGTCAGTAGTGAATTTACGGACAAAGACTAAGTTTTTAATCAATTTGGGGGCGTGTAGGGTATTTTTCAAGATAAAAAGGGGATGAGGGGGAGATAATGTTTTATGACCATAACCACGAATTGGAACAGAATTGCCATTACCAACAATTATACCACGAGGGTTGCTCAAATTGGAATAAGATGAGAGAGTACCTGAATCGGATGTCATGTGGGTAGTGGCATCGGTGTCCATATACCAATTTGGGTCCGGTTGAGTCAAACCCAGTGTGTGCATCGCGACCTCGATATCTATCCGAGTGGGGGCCTGCTGCGTGATGGGCTTGCGGGGGCCGAGGCCCAAGCACCCCTGCTTGCGGTCTCGGCCCAGACTATTGTTGGCGTAACTGGACCAGGCCGAATTATGCCTGGACTGTTGCTGGGCTTGCCACTGCTGCTGGGCTTGCCACTGCCGCTGGGAGGTAAATTAGCTGGGCCCAAACTGCTATTGTGGGGCCCACTACCGCTGCATAGGGGCCCACTGTGGGCCCCGTGAAGCGTTGTCGCCGCCGCCGACCACTGCGAGGACCCCCACTGCCACCACCATTCTGCCGGCTGCCGCCGTTGTTGCCGCTGCGATTTTTTCCATTTTTCTTATTTCCACCCTTTTCGCCGCCACCGTTGTTGCAGTTTTGGCTCGAGTTGTTGGAACCGGTAGGATATACCATGGACTCGGTCATCATGACTACGGGACTAGTACCGGTAGCCGCTCGTTTCGCTATGCCTGCTTCTTCTAGTGTAAGCATAGAACGCGCCTGATAAAATTGCGGAAGCGGATTGCTTTGCCGAAGAAGCGTTCCCACACCACTATAGGCCTCGGAGAGGCCGCAAACCATTTGGAGGACCAAACGATCATTCGAAACCGGCGCGCCAATGTTGCGAAGTTGGTCCGCCAATTCCTTTAATCTTTTGCAATAAGCCGAAACATTAGAGAAATATTCCATATTGACGTGGGAGAAATCCTGCTCAAGGGTAACGACTCTAGAATTTTGATTATATTGGAATATATAACGCAGTCTATACCAAGTCACCTGTGCCATAGAGTCAGGCTCAAAAATTGTTTGCAAAAGGTCGGTAGATATTGTGGAATATATCCACTGAAGGACGGTAGCATCAATAGTCGTCCACAACTTAGGTTCATCCTCGCGTTTTGGCACGTCCGTATCCTCAGGAGTCGCGGGGATTATGTGATAGATGACTTGATGCGATCGTGCGTGAATTTTCAACAGTCCGGCCCACGTCGCATATTGGACGTTTTCTATTTCAAGAACGAGAGAGATGTTATTCTTGATGCTAGAAACTGTAAGGGCCGGATGAAACATGTTTCGGGATGTAGACATATTGATAGAACAATATGTGATTGAGGGATTAGAGAGAAAATTTTGGGAAGAAAAGAGGTCCCTTCGGCACACAAACCGAGAGCAAAACGTCTCGGAAGTGGAGGGAAGTCGACGGAAAATTTATGAGAGTAGAGAGAGGATTTTAAGACCTAGACTCTTGATACCATGAAAGAAATAATCCCTTGATTATTTTCATTAATTGAAAGGCTATATATACGAGTTACATAATAGGAGAATCATATTCCTATTCTATTCCTAAAACCTTATTCTATACATTTATGGTAATACAATACTAATTATATTACAACCTTATCTAAACTAGGATACTAAATATTTACCATAAATTACACATAATTATGTATATTTAACACTTTATGTGAATTCTTTGATAAAATCAACAAGTTGGACTAATAATGATATTAAGTTAAACGTTCTTATGCTATTAGATTAGGCACAATTAATTGGACAGTTAGGTACAGTCTCTCATCTCATGGATTAAATTCTAAAATGAATCTACCTAGCTAATAGGAGTATCTAATCTAAAGCTTAGAAATGCAATTGAAATGGACGACCTTTGGTTTCAGAAAACACACAGGAAAATGTTGTTTTCTCAATGGAAGACCGTGATTTTAGAAATTAAATTTGTTCATATATTCATGTTTTTTTTAGTAACTAATCATTTTTCATTAATCACCAATGAGCATTACAAGGCATCATAGCATAGCTTTATAACTCAGCTTGTTATCTTAAAACAGAAACATCAGAAACATACTATACCTAAACAGAAGAAAATAAAGCTTTGAATCATAGTTCTAGTTACAGGCTTTGTCCTAACAACACGACTTATATTCATGTTTTTTAGTATCTAATAGTTTTTCATTAATCACCAATGAGCATTACAAGGCACCATAGCATAGCTTTACAACTCAGCTTGCTATCTTAAAACAGAAGCATAACATACTATACTTAAACAGAAGAAAATAAAGCTTTGAATCATAGTTCTAGTTACAAGCTTTGTCCTAACAGCACGTCATATATTCATGTTTTTTTAGTAACTAATCATTTTTCATTAATCACCAATGAGCATTACAAGGCACCATAGCATAGCTTTATAACTCAGCTTGCTATCTTAAAACAGAAATATCAGAAACATACTATACCTAAACAGAAGAAAATAAAGCTTTGAATCATAGTTCTAGTTACAGGTTTTGTCCTAACAACACGACACATATTCATGTTTTTTCTAAAAAGATTGACATATTTCTATATTTAAAAATAATTTAATTTTATAAGATGATTTACATCTACATAAATATCTAAGGCTTATTTTGGACAAGACATTTCAAAAGTCTTTCTTTGTTTCTTAAATTTCACGTCAAGTCAAACTAAGACAATTTTTTTAGGATGAAAGAATTATATAATTTTTAACGTTATTTTCTCAAAAATAGACCCTTGTGTCTGGCCTTATTCGGACCATGTGCATAGCAGGAGCTTAGTGCACCGGAATGTCTATTTTATTTTTACAAAAATGACATAAATAACCGCTCACCAAAATAATAACCGGCAAATGCATCTTTTTTGTATATTGATATATAATATACCTAATGGTATTTTTTTATATATATATATATATATATTTGACTAGCAAATGTAATTATGTTTGACCGACCGGTCAAATGTGTAACTTGCCCTTTTTTTCTCAACAAACAAATGAAAACGAAGTCTAGAAAAGAAACCTAAAGTCAATTCTAGCCATAAAGAAAGAAAAAAAAAAGAGGTGGAAGCTAAATAAAAAAAACCCAAGTTAAGTATAACCACAGAACAAACATTTTTCTTTCTTTTAATGTGAAAAGAAGAAATCAAAGCAAAGTCAAACCTCAAAACAATTTTTTCTCTCTTTTAATGTGAGTACCATCGATAAATCTATGTGAACTGAACTCGGAAACTATAATTGATCAGCTTTGGATAAACCGTTAAATATCTCTATAATGACAATGTTCATATTATGTATGTATAGTTGTATACTGTTATTTGACATTTAAATCTCATTTATTAAATTATAAATAAAAATACACAAATAATTACTTTTCTAAACTTTTTATGTTATTAACTCAAACAATATACTTTTTTGCTGTTAATTAATGATTTTCATATTTCATTGATTAAAAATTGAAAAGACTAATAAATTACTAATAAATTCATAATTAATTGTACAATATCAAAAAGAATTAAAATCTAAGGAACCTATGTTTTGAAAATAGGTGATTTTTGAAAATTTTCAAGACTAAATCATATTACTATGAGAAATATTTTTTTCCTTTTAGATATCCGTACTTGAAATTTACTATGTGCATGACATTAATGATGATTATCATAAATATTTTAAAATTTTATTTTTGTACATAATATACTTTTTTTACAAAATATTATTATACAATATTTGAGTATGGCTATTATAAAGATGTAATTTTATAAAGAGTGTACCGCTATAATGATGTCACTGCTGTTATAACAATGTTGTTATAGAAAAATAAAATATAACATGAAAAATTAATTGCAGAGAAAATCAAATTGTTATAATGAAATGTTGTTATAACGGATGAGAGAGGTTTGACTCTACTTTAATTGCTCTACCACCGAGTGTCAAGTGACGTAAACTGTTAATTAATTAACATTATAATATGCTTTCAAAAAAAGAAACATTGTTATAACGTGATAACCTGTATCTTAATAAAGGAGCCACAATTCACAACTATTTTTTCTTTTTTGTATTTTTAACGTCAATTTCAAGAAGAATAACTTTGCATAAAATCCAACTTTATAATGAGTAGAAAAATGAGTTAACAGCCAGCTAATTAAGAGGACTATACGAGGTTAATTGGTGAATAAAATAATAATAATAAAAAGGAATATACTAGGAGGTGAAAGCTAATTAAAATTTGCCACAACTTCAATATGTTGACTGACTTTCTCTTCATTCTTTCTTTATCTGTCCATTTTCAGGTAGCATTGTGACTACATTATGTCTTCACTTCTTGCATTATTAATGCCTATTTGCTACAAATCCCCAATAACTAAGTATGAATACATTCTTTAATATTCTTTCTATCCTAAATTATGTGAATCAGTTCAAAGGGAAAAATACTTAATTTTTCATATTAATTTGGACATAGAATCTTTAAAAGTTTTAAAATAGAATTTGTATATTTGAAAACGATATGAAAAGTACTACTCCCTTTATCCCAATTTATGTGACACTCTTTCATAATTAGTAACTGTTTAACTTTAAGCTCTTATTTTATTAATATTTATGATTTAATTTGGACCATAAGTTTCAAAAGTTTTTTCTTCTATTTTTTAATTTCATGTCCAGTCAAACACCTTCACATGAATTAAACCAAGGAAATATAAGTCCATATAGCTAATGATTCAGTTATTTTAATAAATAAAAGAAAATTAGAAATAGTACTTAATACCTTTGGTAAATATTATCTTGTCATTACTTTCGCCTTCTTAAAATATTAAAGAGATAGAGAGATAAAATTTAATTCAGGCCTTGCAACACTAATTTATCTCCATTATTCCGTCTTAACAAAAGAAATAAAGAAGTGTTCATTAGAACAATATTATGACAACTCGTAAGTTCTAAATTTTTTTCTTAAACTCCTTGCTACTTTCACCTTCTTAAAATATTAAAGAGATGGAGAGATAAAATTTAATTCAGGCCTTGCAACAATAATTTATCTCCATTATTCCATCTTAACAAAAGAAATAAAGAAGTGTTTATTAGAACAATATTATGACAACTCGTAAGTTCTAATTTTTTTCTTAAACTCCTTGCTTATTCAAACTATGCCACATAAAATTAACAATCACTTTAGCTTAAGAAAATTATTTTAAAATAATTATCACTTTATAAATTTAAAATTAAAAGTTAATAATTATTTTCAACTAATACCTTAATGGCACAATATGTAAGAAGAAAAAATCAATCTAATTTTACTAACTAGAAGTAACTTAATCAACTATCCCTTTTATTTTTTATTTTTTATCAATGAACATAAAAGAAAATTAAAGTAATAGTTAAAATGGTACCGGGGGAAATACAACACTATTTTTCCCCATTGACTTGACTTAGCAAGCTTTTTGTGTTTTCGAATGGTGATAGTTTTGTAAGTAGGCTGTTGGACAAAAAACCCTACCCCATTCACAATCTAAGAATTTGCCAAACTAGCGGTAACTCACCAGGACCAGGATCAGCTTATATCTGACCCGTGAGCCACCTGATCCAAAAAAACGGGGACCCGTTCATATATAGGGTCGAGCCAGTGTCAGAATTTTTTACCCATTTGACCCGGCCCGATCACCGACCCGACCCCCGACCCGCGTGACTTAACCTTTCACTATATAAGTGAAGGGTTAACCCTTCAGCATCCTCTTCACTTCACTTCAATCCGCCGCACCTTCCTCTCATCTCCACTTCAATCCGCCGCCCCTTCCTCTCCACTTCTGTTCAACCTTCCTCTCCTACTCGGGCCTCCACTCTCCGGCGATAGCAAGTCAATTTGATATATTTTGTGCTCCATGGTACAGAAGTTTGCATATATATTTTAACTTTTGTTTTTTCTTATTTGACATAATTCAATTATAATATGGAACGGAATAGTGAAAATAGCAACACCAATTCTACAGGTACCTCTAATGCATCTGTAGCAAAAGAAACCCATAATGGTTTTATTGAATATAATCAAGTTTTAAAGAAGCAATAACAATATGGTGTTTGGACTGAATTTGAGAAAATTATTGGGACTAACTCGGAGATGACTAAAGCTAGATGCACTCATTGTAAGCGTGAGTTGACTGCTAATAGTAAGCATGGAACTTCGCATTTGAAACGTCATTTAGAAAGATGTCCTCATAAGATGCATCAAGATATTAAACAATACATGTTTTCTGCTGAAACTAATGCTGATGGTTCCACTATTTTAAATAAAGTTAAGTATAATGATTCTGAGAGTAGAAGAGCTATCATGATTTACTTGATTGAAGAAATGTATCCATTTATTACAGTACATAAGAGAGGATTTAGAAGAATGGCTAGAAGAAATACGTCCATTTATTGAGTAGAAGGACCATTGATAGTGAGACAAATGTACATAATAGGGTAGATGTATCTGATACTAGTGGTGGCAATTTTATTACTCAAGATACTTTATCGGATTTTGAAGATTATGATGTATTTGTGACTACAGAGATAGAAAACAATGCCGTTGGTAAGACTGAGTTGGATTTGTATTTAGAGGAACCAAATCGCCCAAGGGATGATGATTTTGATATTTTGGACTTTTGGTATAATTCTTCAGCTCGATATCCAATTCTCGCATTAATGATTCGTGATCTCTTAACCATTCATGTCTCAACTATAGCATCTGAATATGCTTTTAGCATTGGTGGGAAAACAATATCAGCTACTAGAAGTTCTTTGAAACCAAAAACTGTGCAAACTTTGGTTTGCCTTCGTGATTGGGTTCTTGCGGAAGGTATATTGTATACATATATATATATTTGTCTTTTTAATATAATTTATATTATTTTTTATTTTATTAATATTTATTTTTTACTTATATAGGTGAAGGACAAACGAAGAAGAATCTAGTGATGATAATGACGATGATAATGCTTATGATGATGTTGATGAATTATCGTGATGTTGGTTTGTACTTGCCTCTTATTTGTTTATGGATTTACAACTAAAAGTGTGGAAAATACGCCCCTAGATGGTATTCGACTCAGCTAAAAGTGAAATCTACTTCAGTTCTTTTTTATGTAATTTTTAATGATTTCATGCTTCTGTTTGTTGTAATTTTTAATTGGTGACAAATTATATAGGATAAGGGATTGGGTAGAATTGTACTGTTTGCTTACTGTTTTATTTTATTTTGTAGAGTGGGTCAGGGACGACCCGTGACCTGTAGGGTCCCCGAAGGGTCAGGGCCAGGGTTTGAAAATTAAAAAATAAAACAGGGTCAGAGTCGGGCAAGCAGAAAAAAAAGCCACCTGACCCGAGCTTTGGACAGGTCTAGCGGTGAGTAGTGTTTCAGTTCACATAAATTGAAAACAATATCCACTGCGCCAGTCCCCCCTCCCCACTCATACTTCAAGTTGTATAACAAGCATGGTAGAATTTAGTTGAAATTTTCACGTAGCATTGTGACTACATTATGTCTTCACTTATTGCATTATTAATGCCTATTTGCTACAAATCCCCAATAACTAAGTATGAATACATTCTTTAATATTCTTTCTATCCTAAATTATGTGAATCAGTTCAAAGGAAAAAATACTTAATTAGGACTATTTATTAATATTTAACTTTAAGCTCTCATTTTATTAATTAGTAACTATTTAACTTTAAGCTCTCATTTTATTAATATTTATGATTTAATTTGGACAATAAATTTCAAAAGTTTTTTCTTCTATTTTTTAATTTCATGTTCAGTAAAATACCTTCACATGAATTAAACCAATGAAATATAAGTCAATATAGCTAATGATTCCAGTTATTTTAATAAATAAAAGAAAATTAGAAATAGTACTTAATACCTTTGGTAAATATGGGACCGCCGAAGTATTTTATTGTATTTCTTTCAAATTGAAGTTGTATGTAGAGATGGAAATGGATCTTGGACCCGGTCCGGATCCGGTGGATCCAGATCCGTTTTATAGGATATGATTCTTCAAAATATGGATCCGACGGATCCGGATCGAACCCGGATCCATTTCTGACGGATCGGATCTGGATCTGGATCTTGTATTTGAGATCCGTATCCGGTCCAGATCCGACCCGTGGATCCGTATCCGGTCCAGATCCGACCCGTGGATCCGTTTTTTATTAAATATATTCATAACCTAGAATGTAATTTTATAAGTATTTTCTTAAAATTGCTAAGCACATTCTTGCAAGTTTAATTTTCAAAATAAGTTTAATTTATCTCCGCGTTAACTCAAAAACCCAAAAATAAATAGGTAACTTCGATAATAAAATCAATGTTATATTAGTGAATGACTAACATCTCCATATACAAGTAGTTAAAATTATATTCACTTCATTTGTGAAGATTCCAAGCACATGCAAGTTCTGTATTGTGGAAATACTAGTCAGCATTTTCCACAACTATTGTCATTGTCCAACATTTTCAATTAATAGCTCACAATCAAAACGAGACAAAGAACAAAATATCTCATATGAACATTTCAAAATTGAAACACAGTAAACTATTAGCTAAGTAAAAATCGTTTGTCAGTTTAAAAAAAAATCTTAGCAAGACAATTTTTTTTACATGTGGATCCAGATCCGATCCGTGGACCCGGTGGATCCGATGGATCCGGATTTGGATTTGATTTTTATGGACCCGACGGATCTGGATCCGGATCTGGATTCAGGTATGAAAACCGGATCTGGATCTGGATCTAGTAGGATCCGATCCAGATCCGATCCGTTGCCATCCCTAGTTGAATGACTTTGTATTGTATATACATCAGCAAAGTTGTGCAGATCTTTCTTGGTTTTCTCTCAGCATTTATCTCTTTTTTTAACACTTCATGTGGCAAGAGTCCATAAAACAGCCAAACTACCCATTGGGATCAGTGATCACAGAATAAAAGCCTTATCTCCACACGGTTCTGACTTTGGCACTTTAAAAAAGCACTTCAAATCCGTACATTAAAAAGCTCCTATTTGGTTTTCTATACCTATAATTATGGCGAAATTTCGTATTTTGGTACATTCTATTGCTTCTTCCAGCCATAGTATTAGGCGAATGTACTTGTGATGCTGAAGATGAAGAAAGAAACAAAACCGAAGCGGTTTCCAGTGCAATTGGGGTGTGTATTCCGGTTCTGAGCAAGGCAATTCCCGTCTTAAGCCCAGACAAGAAATTTTTTCTTCATAATAAAAGCTTTCGCGGGTGGGGTGATCCTAGCCACGGGGTTTATACACGTGCTTCCGGATGCATTTTGAAAGCTTGACATCGCCGTGTTTGAAAGAACACCGGTGGGAGAGATTTCCCTTTTAGTGGATTTGTGGCAATGGGGACTCTGATGGAGATGAAGAAGGAGCTATTAATAGGTGGTGATTTATTGGCTCAGCCATTTTGTTTCATTGATAATTCTTGTTTCATCAATTTTTGTGAATAACATATCCGCTGGGGGGATGCAGGTTTCGGAATTGGAGATAATAGTTCACTCAGTTATTATTGGAATAGCATTGGGTGCTTATGAAAGTCCCAAAACCATAAGGGCCACTTGTAGGTGCTTTGACATTTCATCAATTTTTCGAGGGTATGGGACTTGGTGGATCCGTTGCTCAGGTACTATTTTTTTTTCCCCACTTTTTGTTTCTTCCAGAATTGTCATTATTATCGGAATAAAGATCTTGTTTAACCTTATGTTATACATATCGAGGTTTATAATCACGTCTGGATACCTAAGAATCCTAATCTAACGATCATAAGTCACATTGAGTAGACTTGCGAGTATCAACATCACCGGCCATATATAAATTAGTGTAATCACAAAAACTAGGCTTCTCTGTCCCAAAATACAAACTCAAACTAGAAGTGCCACAAAAATATCTCATAATCCACTTCACAACATTCCAATGCTCTCTTCCTGCATTAGAAAGAAAATGACTAACAATACCAACAACATGAGCAATATCTGGTCTCGTACAAATCATCGCACACATTAAACTTCCAACAACTGAAGCATAAGGAACTTTCTTCATATCTACCTTCTCATCATCACTGGAAGGACACTGCTTCATGCTCAATTTGAAGTGTATAGCTAAAGGTGTACGCACAATATTAGTTTTATCTATGTTGAATCTGCGAAGTACTTTCTGAATGTACTTTTCTTGTGATAACCACAACTTCTTGGCTTCTCTGTCACGTAAAATCTATATGTCAAGAATCTGCCTTGCTGGTCCCAAGCCTTTCATGACAAAAAACTTATTCAACTCTTGCTTCAACTTCTGAATTCTACAAGCATTATGACCAACGACAAGCATGCCATCAACATAAAGCAATAAAATGATAAAGTCACCATCAGAAAATTTTTGCACAAAAACACAATGATCTGAAAAAGTCTTCTTGAAGCCCTGTTGACTCATAAAAGAACCAAACTTCTTGTACCACTGCCTGAGAGCTTGTTTCAAATCATAGAAGCTTTTCTTCAATTTGCAAACATTATTCTCTTTTCTTTGACTTCAAAACCTTATGGCTGCTCCATATAAATTTCTTCATCTAAGTTACTATGGAAAAAAGAAGTTTTAACATCCATTTGCTCAACTTCTAAATCTAGACTTACAGCTAAGCCCCAGAACAACCTGAATGGATGGCATCTATACAACTGGAGAAAATATTTCATCAAAATCAACTCCCTTCTTATGATTAAAGTCCTTTACAACCAATCTAGCATTATACCATGGAACTGGGTTACCATCTTCATGTTTCACCCTGAAAACCCGCCTATTTTTCAAAGCTTTTCTGTCTTTAGAAAGCCTAACCAAATCAAATGTATGGTTATCATGTAAAGATTTAATCCCATCTTGCATAGTATCAAACCACCTTTCTGTTTCTTCACTATCCATGGCCTCACACCATTAAGAGAATCCTACACCTTATATGTAGGTTCTTTTTCCTTTTCACTTTCGATATGGGACTTTATTCGCACATCCAATAATCTCTCTCGAACTAAGTTCCACAACCCATCACCAATTATGGGCTAATTTGGAGATTAATTGTGTGCCAATCACATCATTCTTCGAGTATTTATGGCCACCAAGTTTGTTGCTACTTTGTTGTGTAAACATCTTCAATCTACGAGTAAAGGTACTGCACCGGCCCAATAGACGGGCAAAGGCACTAAGCCGGGACTCACCCCACTCTTCGCCATCTTCATACTCGTCCCATCAAACCATTGGCTCTTATATCAGTTGTTGGGAAGAAACGAGCAATAATCAAATTGCACGACAATGTAAATGCGGAAGGATACCCAAGTTAAAAAACTTCCCACACTATTTAAACAAGAGGAACAAACTAATTTCAAGCACAAACGGATAGATGGACAACAACAATACCAATAATAAAATACCAAAGCAAGAAAAAAATAAATCTAATGAAAGAGATCAAATTTACGTGGAAAACCCCCCTCAATGTGAAGAGGAAACAATCATGGGACCTCATCCCACAAAAGCTCCACTAAAATCAACAAGAGTTACAATAACATTCTCCAAATGGATACAACATCAACGCCAAAGACGGAGCAACAATACATAAAATATAGCACCAAAACTAGTGAAGAAAGGAGAGAAATCACCCCTAAAAAATGAGCTACTGTTCGTGTTCGAAAATTGGAGCTACAGTCCACAAAATTCAATCTCCACTATTGAAATCGAAGAACCAAATGTTGAGAACCCCCAGTTCAAATTTGAGCACGATCCAACGGTTCACGAAACGGAAAACATTGTTTGAATGGGACTGCTGTAGCAGATTTTCAATGTGCGAAAATTAGTTTTTCTCTCATGTTTTCTCTCTATATGGCTTCTATTAATTCACTCTTTTGTATATGAAATAAGACCTAAGTTGATCCTATATATAATGAGTTTTAGGGAAAAAGTGAGCTGGTCCAAATTGAATTGAGTTTTATTAATCCAATTCCACAGGGAAAATAAAAAACCAGACAAGGCACACAAAGAAATCAGAATATCCATGTAAACAAAAAAAAAACAATCAGAGATGACAAAGAATGTCGGGCAATATCGTTTTAGAACGATTTACAATCACTTTTTGTATAACAATCAATCAAAGGAAAAATGCAAAACAATGTGACACTTGATAGTAATGTATGTTGATCAATTAAGCCCATTTGGCTATGAGAGACATAAGTCCAGCACCAAGAAGAAGTGAAACATTAGCCCCTAATTGAAGCTTACCATTGCCTTGCATTCTTGGATGCATAAAATCAGCAGCTAAGAAATCAACCAGTGCCATATAAATCAAGATGCCAGCTGAAGCTGAATCCAATATTCCTTCCACAATGAGAGCCGTTGGACTGTTTTCGTCGTAAGCATTTGCTATTCCTAGTCCAATTACTATCCCGATTGGAGTTGTGAGAGAGAAAAATAAAACCATTATCGCCACTGCACCAGACTTGAATTTTGCCTTCAAAATTGCCAAACAATTTATTTATGCCGCGTATGAGAAATATTTAACTAATTTTACAATAAATATTGATGAATAACCGAGAATAAATAACATACTATAAGAGGTTAATAAGTTATACTGTTTACTTATTAAAAGAATCTACACAAGTGCATCAAGTACAAATAAGAGAAGTACTAGCACTTGCCCACCGTATCCGAAGAACGAGTTGCTTACACATTGCAAGAGTAAATTTTAATATCTATTTTTCCATCTCAACAAAAGAAATATAGAAGGTTCATTAGAAACCAGAGGTAAGACTCAAAAATACACATTAAGTATCACATTTTTTAAAAAAAATTATCTGAATTATGAGAGTTTTCTATCTAAACTATCACCAACTAATTAGCAAAACACACCTCAACTATTATTTGTTCACTTTTCCTACCTCAACTATCAGGTAATAGTTTGTGATACTTAAGGTATGTTTTTAACCCTCAACCCTAGAAACAATAAACTGAAAATAACTACATATAGCTTCTATATCAAAAATTATTTCCACTAGTTAATTTTATCTTGTCATTACTTTCACCTTCTTAAAATATTAAAGAGATAGAGAGATAAAATTTAATTCAGGCCTTGCAACAGTAATTTATTTCCATTATTCCATCTTAACAAAAGAAATAAAGAAGTGTTCATTAGAACAATACTATGACAACTCGTAAGTTCTAAATTTTTTTTCTTAAACTCCTGGCTACTTTCACCTTCTTAAAATATTAAAGAGATGGAGAGATAAAATTTAATTCAGGCCTTGCAACAGTAATTTATCTCCATTATACCATCTTAACAAAAGAAATAAAGAAGTGTTTATTAGAACAATATTATGACAACTCGTAAGTTCTAATTTTTTTCTTAAATTCCTTGCTTATTCAAACTATGCCACATAAAATTAACAATCACTTTAGCTTAAGAAAATTATTTTAAAATAATTATCACTTTATAAATTTAAAATTAAAATTTAACAATTGTTTTCAACTAATAGCCTTAATGGCACAATATGTAAGAAGAAAAAATCAATCTAATTTTACTAAATAGAAGTAACTTAAATAACTATCCCTTTTATTTATTATCTTTTATCAATGAACATAAAAGAAAATTAAAGTAATAGTTAAAATGGTGCCGGAGGAAATACTGAATACATACACTATTTTCCCCCATTGACTTGACTTAGCAAGCTTTTTGTGACTTTTCGAATGGTGATAGCTTTGTAAGTAGGCTGTTGGACAAAAAACCCTACCCCATTCACAATCTAAGAATTTGTCATACCAGCGGTGACTCACCAGGGCCAGGGTCTGCTTATATCTGACCCGTGAGCCACCTGATTTGAAAAAGAAAGGACCCGTTCATATATAGGGTCGGGCCAGTGTCATTTTTTTACCCGTTTGACCCGGCCCGATCACCAACCCGACCCGCGACCCGCGTGACTTAACCCTTCACTATATAAGTGAAGGGTTAACCCTTCAACATCCTCTTCACTTCACTTCAATCCGCCGCCCCTTCCTTTCCACTTTTGTTCAACCTTCCTCTCCTGCTCGGGCCTCCTCTCCTCTCCGGCGATGGCAAGTCAATTTGATATATTTTGTGCTCCATGTTAAAATAAAAAAATTATATACAGTATTAATACTTATTTGGTACAGAAGTTTGCATATATATTTTAGCTTTTGTTTTTTCTTATTTGACATAATTCAATTATAATATGGAACGAACTAGCGAAAATAGCAACACCAATTCTACAGGTACCTCTAATGCATATGTAGCAAAAGAAACCCATAATGGTTTTATTGAATATAATCAAGTTTTAAAGAAGCAATAACAATCTGGTGTTTGAGAAAATTATTGGGGCTAACTCGGAGATGACTAAAGTTAGATGCACTTATTGTAAGCGTGAGTCGACTGCTAATAGTAAGCATGGAACTTCTCATTTGAAACGTCATTTAGAAAGATGTCCTCATAAGATGCATCAAGATATTAAACAATACATGTTTTCTGCTGAAACTAATGCCGATGGTTCCACTATTTTAAATAAAGTTAAGTATGATGATTCTGAGAGTAGAAGAACTATCATGTTTTACTTGATTGAAGAAATGCGTCCATTTATTACAGTACAGAAGAGAGGATTTAGAAGAATGGCTAGAAGAAATGTGCCCATTTATTGAGTAGAAGGACTATTGATAGTGAGACAAATGTACATAATAGGGTAGATGGATCTGGTACTAGTGGTGGCAATTTTATTACTCAAGATACTTTTATCGGATTTTGAAGATTATGATGTATTTGTGACTACAGAGATAGAAAACAATGCAGTTGGTAAGACTGAGTTGGATTTGTATTTAGAGGAACCAAATCGTCCAAGGGATGATGATTTTGATATTTTGGACTTTTGGTATAAGTCTTCAGCTTGATATCCAATTCTCGCAGTAATGACTCGTGATCTCTTAACCATTTATGTCTCAACTATAGCATCTGAATCTGCTTTTAGCATTGGTGGGAAAACAATATCAGCTACTAGAAGTTATTTGAAATCAAAAACTGTGCAAGCTTTGGTTTGCCTTCGTGATTGGGTTCTTGATGAAGGTATATATATATATATATATATATTTGTCTTTTTAATATAATTTATATTATTTTTTTTATTAATATTTATTTTTACTTATATAGGTAAAGGGACAAAACGAAGAAGAATCTAGTGATGATGATGACGATGATAATGCTTATGATGATGTTGATGAATTATCGTGATGTTGGTTTGTACTTGCCTCTTGTTTGTTTATGGATTTACAACTAAAAGTGTGGAAAATACGCCCATGGATGGTATTCGACTCAGCTAAAAGTGGAATATGCTTAAGTTCTTTTTGGTGTAATTTTTAATGATTTCATGCTTCTGTTTGTTGTAATTTTTAATTGGTGACAAATTATATAGGATAACGAATTGGGTAGAATTGTAGTGTTTGCTTACTGTTTTATTTTGTTTTGTAGAGCGGGTCAGGGCCGACCCGTGACCCGTAGGGTCCCCGAAGGGTCAGGGCCAGGGTCTGAAAATTAAAAAATAAAACAGGGTCAAGGTCGGACAAGCAAAAAAAAAAATCACCTGACCCGAGCTTTTGACAGGTCTAGCAGTGAGTAGTGTTTCAGTTCACATAAATTGAAAACAATATCCACTGCGCCAGTCTCCCCCCTTAAGGTACTTGTGTTATACTGCCTCCGTTTCATAATAGTTGTCACATTTTGATTTTCGAGAGTCAATTTGACCAATCTTCTAAACTAAATTGAATTAAATCAACTTATGATTTTAATATTAAATTTGGGTATTCAAAACTACACGAAAAGTACTATAAATTGCAAATCTTATATCAATATGGTAAAAAAGTACTTCTTCAAACATCGGTCAAAGTTTAAATAGTTTCACTACTAGAAACTTACTATTTTCCCATTGAAAAAATGTCTAGTGACTATTCCCACTGAATGTCGGTGGGAAAAACTTAAATAGTAGTGTGAACACAAAAAACTAGAAAGTTTTCAGTGTTTCAATGGGAACATGTTTCCCACCATGCGTTTTCTCAATGATTTTCCGGTGAACTGATTCGGTGGGAATAAGGTGAAAAAATTATGTTTTATAGCACAAATTTCCCACTAAATATCAATAGAAAAACCCTTTATTTCTAGTGGTGTTTGCATCTTGAAAAATGAAAGGCGAAAAGTATTATGGGAGGAAATGAGTACATGGGAGAACAAACGTGTAAAAGTGTGATACCCCATCTCATTTTTAGTTGTGTTAGATGGAAGGGTTACGTCCCTAATTACACTTAATCATGAAACTCAATGTGACTTATGGTTAGATTAAGATTCTTAGTTATCCAGATCTGATCATAAACCTTGAAATGTATAACAGAAGGTTAAACAAGGTGTTTATTCCAATTAAAATGACTATTCGAAAAGGAGCAAAAAGAAAAAAGAAAAAGTGAAAAGAAGAGCACTGATTTTACCTGAGCAATGGATCCACCAAGTCCCATACCCTCGAAAAATTGATGAAAAGTCAAAGCACCAACAAGTGGCCTTATAGTTTTGGGACTTTCAGAAGCACCCAAAGCTATTCCAATTATCACTGAGTGCACTATTATTCCCAATTCCAGTACCTGCATGCCCCAGCAGATATGTTATTCACAGAATATTTGAATATCAAGCGTGATAGTGATTCATTTCTTTCTGATTTTTTCCTTTTGTCTTTACGAGAATAAGGACAAGTATTACTGAATGAGAAAACAAAATCGATAAAACAAGATTATCAACGAAAATAGCTCAGCGCCTTTTATTATCCAGGAAAAAAATGTTTCAGGAATGATGAATTTTTAAGTTGATATCATATTGTTGACCACAATATAAAATTCTCAAATCTCTATGCGATTGAAAATTGTCCATGTCCTTGTATTGCTGAAGATTGCAAAGAAACCATGCTCGCCATCTTTTATTTTGGTTAATACTAATGATTTAATTAAGTTAAGCGAACTCTTCACTTTTGATACGGCACTTGTGTCCACGATATGAGTGTAGGTGTAGAATCCGTACCGAATATGATCAGTTGATTTTGGATACTTTAACCAAAATCTATCGAGAAATTCGAGACATATACAACGATTTCTGAAATCAAAACAAAAGCTAGGATAAAATTATAATTTAGATATATGTTTTTTATTGTTAAAAGATTTGTATAAAAAAGTCAGCAACCACCAGATGTTTTAAAGATATTTACATGTCAACATCAATGGTGAATGTGCAATGAGTCAAGAATTCTACCTCTATCCATGCTACACAAAAAAACCAGTAAAGAGATGCGTTTGTACTTAATAATAATTACAAATTTAAACTTGCTCTCAAAAATTCGTGAATTCTTTCCTTCCAAATAGTCCACTATATTAGGCATATTTTTATAACTCTATTTTTAGATATTTGAATGATTTTTAATCGAATCTCCGCATTCGTATCTATATCTGGACCCGTACCTCAGAATCTTAAAATTGAATCATGAAGAATCCAACCTCTCCGCACTCGTATCGGACACCCGCACCCGATTCCGAGCTAGATTATTATACAATTTCATACCGGATAAAATAGAGGAAAACACGGAGAGAGTTGAACGTAGATAGTTTAAAAATTATTATTGATCCCATTTAAGAAACAAAAAAGATTAAAAGAAAAACCTTGTTAAAGATTTAAAGTTGAGAATTTCAAATTTGAAAAATCAGTGTATAGCTAACAGAGAAAAAAATTATACTTTCCTTTTATGTTAATGAGTAGTGAATCTCTCACATAACAAGTAGTATAGTCCAATTCTTACATTCCCATTCTCCCTCGCCCTTCCTTAATCGTTTCCAAAGTAAATACGTTATAGAAATTTTTCTACCTTATTTAAGTTACAAAGAATATTTACACCATCAAGTCTTTTACTAAGTAATAACGAATATTTATATATAATTAGTAGTGATTAGTAACTTAAGCACAAGAACAACATACCTAGTGTAATGCCACATACGATGAAGTCTGGTGAGGATATAATGTATGCAGACTCTACCTCTATTTTTGTGGGGCATAAAGAGATTGTTTTCAATAGATCGTCGACTCAAAATAACTGATTAGTAACTCATGTAAAATAGTAAATTACTTATAATAGCATATCAAGTCATACTGTATATTTTTTTTTACACTACTACTGTACTACTAGTATATATATAATTTAAAATCATAATTACCTGGGAGATAACACGGTTGCGAAGGATATCGGAATCAGAACCAGCCATCATTGATGCTGAGCCATGTGCATGGCCATGCGAGTGAGCATGAATAACACCTTCTTCATCTCCAGTCTGAGCCACCAATCCACTTTTCATACCTTTCTTATTGTAATACGAAGTCGCATAAGTATCGACCATCAGAGTCCCCATTGCAGCAACCATTGCAATAAATCCACTAAAAGGGAAATCTCCCCACGGGTGCTCTTTCAAACACGGCGATGTCAACCTTTCAATTGCATCGGGGAGAACGTGTATAAACCCTGTGGCTAGGATCACTCCAGCCGCGAAGGCTTTGATTATGAAGAAAAAATTCCTCTCTGGGCTTAAGGCGGGAATCGCCTTGCCCAGCACTGGAATACACACCCCAATTGCACTCGCAACCAAAATGGAAGCGAGTGCTACCATTTTGTACTTGAGCGCCTCGGATTTGTTTCTTTCTTCATCTTCAACATCACAAGTACATTCACCTAATACTATGGCTGGAAGAAGCAATAGAATGTACCAAAATACCATATTTTCGAATTTCACCATAATTATAGGTATAGAAAACCAAAAAGGAGCTTTTCAATATATGTACAGATATTGAAGTGCTTTTCTAATTTCAAAGTCACAACTCACAACCATTGGTAGCCTTTGGATACTTTGGCTCTTTTATGGACTAGTTTGCCACATCAAGTATTAAAAAAATAGAACAAAATGCTGTCACAACTTTGCCAAATTAAAAGAGAAGACAAATGAAAGTCAAAACTTGGAAAACAAATATTAAAAGGTACATTGAAACTTGATTATCGCAGATGTATTCGAAAACACGTATTATTAATGATATGAAAAGGTGAAGACATAATAAAGTCACAAATGGTCTATCAAACAGGACAGAAGGAAAAAGAATTAAGGGAAGTAAGAGCAAAAAAGAGTCTTAACACATCACGAGTAGTAAAATGTCGACATATATAGCTTAATTGATTAATTAACAGGATACCAATCGTTTTCAATCAATTCTCCTCGTATATTGCTCTTACTTAGCTGGCTTTTTAACTTATTTTTTTCGTTGGATTCCATATGAAATTATCCTTAATTTATTATTTCCTAGTTAAATTGATTTGATTTATTCCTCATATTTATATTAACTAAAACGTAATTCTATACGTGCTAAGACGTTCTTGTCATTCTCCTTTAGTTTGTCACTAAAAATACATAAAAAGAAGGTTTTGAATCTTAGCACCCTCAATTGAGATGCTAGTTATCACGTTAACGTTATCAAATGTAAATAATATTAGGAATATAATTAAAGCTATATAACCAAAAGGTTGTATTGTATGGAAACAAGTTACACATAGATTGTAAAGATTAGTAATGTAGGGATTAGTTATACAGAAAATGTAATACAAAAATTATTTTTTATCAATTTTTGATATTATTATATTAAAAAAGAATATACGATGTATATTTTAAAACTTGTAGGTACAAAAGGGGATATATCTATGTTGTCAATTCTACCCTTGAACTTCTTGATAGCATATTGCAATGTTCTTCACCAAATTATGCATAAGAAATTACTAACTAGACTACTTTGTTTCCAATGGATAAATTCTAACAAGTGCGGATCTAACATGTATGTCAATTATCCCAATCCTATCCTACATCAAAATGTTCATATATTAGCATTCTAAGTCACTATAGATTCATGTCCATGTTCCCATATATTAGCAATCGGCTCGATCTTTAGCTAGGTAAAGCTACTGAAGGATTCCTCTTTTCTTTTTTTTTTTTTTTTTGGTTTTTTAGGTTTTCTTCTTGTCATCTTTCTTTTCAATTTGACCCATCTCCAATTCATTTCCCTTTCTTTCTCCGTCTAATTTGAATTCATAAACGATCCTATCAAAGATCCATTGGGATCTTGAAATTATATAAATATGATAAGAATGGAAACGACAATCTTAGTGGCCATCTTTATATCTGGTTTATCAAAAGGAGGAGGATATGAAAGAGAGTACCAACAATCATTCCACTCAAGCGGACTTCTAACTAAAGTTGCTTACGTTTTTCAGCAGAGTCATCTCAATTGTGCACTGGCAAACATTAACATGGAAATTCATATGCTCGATTGATAAATACAATCATGAAAAATTAGAAATATGTATAAGAACAATAAATTTGCACTAGCTGAGACAGAAGGAACTCAATTTGGCAGCTATTTTCACTGCTTATGTCAATTTTGTCTTTTGAATGTTTTATCAGGTATAAGTACAATACCAGTATTGTTATACCTCATGAATCCGGTTTAAAATAAAACTGAGATTACTAGTTAAGTATATCGATATTAAGTTATTAACTGTACTGGAACCGAAAATTGTAAGCAAACACTGGATTAACCGGTACAAATTTTTATTAATACAACAAACCAAACTATGTAAACGATGTTTTAATATAAATAAAATTTAATCATGTGGATATAAGAAGCTACCAATCATAATTTTCTAAAAGTGAACAATACCAATCACAATTTTTTAAAAGTGAACAATTGAAATGCTTATTATAAAATGTAATTAATTGTTGTTAATGTTTAAATAACATGATTTGTAAATATTTACATTGACACTGTATAAACTTAATAATTACTCACTCCCTTTCAAAACGTTTGCCTTACTTTCCTATTTAGTTCGTTTAGAAACCTTTTTTTTTGCAACTCTTTAACTCCAATTTTCCGCATGGCATGTTTAAGACCACAAGATTAAATGACATTTACATTGTACATATCTTTAATCTAAGACCACAAAATTCAAAAGTCTTCTTCATTTTTTTAAACTTTGTGCAAAGTCAAAACCAGACAAACATTTTACGACGGAGAAAATAGTAACCTTATTGCTTCATTTCCAGGACCAACATAATTGAAATCATCTCTAAGTAAGGTATGTAAATATTGAAGACGGTTAATTATCTTTACACATACTCTTAGATTTGTTGGCATACTCGAATTTGGACCCGAGGGGCTTGAGGGTGATTTGGTGTCATGACCCAAATCGGAGGGACCATGACGGGCACCCGGACCCTATCTGTCGGGCACCACTCTTCACATTTTTACCAGCTAATCGTAATCAATCATGGCCACAAGGACCGCCACCAAATATCCGCTCTCATTAATATTATCCTTGGACAATTCCCAATATATTCTGGGTAAGACATTACAATTTAGGTCGTACGTACATAACATATTCCCTCATTCTAATCAACACGAGTCACTATAAAACGTGTAGATTTTCATAACCTACTAAACCTTCCAATGATGTCTTTTGCCTTTCATTTGTACAACTTACAATCATCCTATCCTTACCTTTACGCATCAACTTGGGACACTTTGGAACATCGTGGCCATGGTTGCCATACTAAACCAATCCCTTGTACCTTTGTGGCATAATCTGGCATGCGTTCGACCACACTAACTACGAGATGGTCTGGACAGTCTCACTCAACCTTTATAACCTTGACCCTGATATATTGACATCTTTGAACCTTTTAAACATCGGCGATTCCTTGACTAATAAACTCCCTCGGTTATGAGCTCCCTGACCCTTCAAGGGCCTATCTCTATCAGATGCACAAGGATGAAGTCGTGTCTGAGAGGCAACCAATTGATTTAATGCCTGCACCGCTCTCCTTACATCCTTATCAGACGGAGCCAGTGGTATGACTGATAGTACGGGAACTCCCCTCAACTCCTCTAGTACTACTAAATTCGTCGATACATGAGAAAACAACTTACTTATATCCTCTGATGGGTCTGTCTCAATAGAGAACATACTACTCACATTTACACTCAATCCAACCTCAATCTCCCTGCTAATCATAGCCCTATTGGAAGAAGACATTGTTGTAATCATAAACACGATAAGGTTTACAGAGAGAATTCTTACAACTCAGCTCTATAACACGATTCTAGATCAAGAAAAATGTAACGATCATCCTAAATGCCCCTGTAGCCACTTGTCTATAAGTGAGGTGCACAACACACCCATAAATAAGACTCTATTAGACACGGCTTGTAGAATCTCTAGGATAAACCAGCTTTGATACCATGTTTGTCACGACCAAAACCGGAGGGCCATGACGGGCACCCGGGCCCTACCTGTCGGGCACCACTCTTTACATTTTTACCAGCTAATCGTAATCAATCATGGCCACAAGGACCGCCAGCAAATATCCTGCTGACACACACACTAAGGCCGACATGGCCATACATGACTACTATACACAGGACAACTGTCTATAAGCTTCTAAAGAGTACATGACATAACAAGGTCGGGACAAAGCCCCGCCATACCCATATGCATATGCAAAATATTATACCATACTCAGACTGTAACTCTGAAACAAGTAGAGTGCTCCAATATCAGCTGAACCAGCAACCTATTAGTACGAACCATCCCCCTGTTTACCTGTGCCTGCGGGCATGAAACGCAGCGTCCCCCGATAAAAAAGACGTTATTACGACTGATGTACTGAGTATTTCAAGCATGAAGAATAGCATAACAGAGATACATAAATAACTGAAATAGAAACAGCTGACACAAATAGCCAACAGTGACAACCGACAGAAATAGCCGATCAGTAGTGAATGCCTATGAGGGCCATAATATGCCTAATTGTCATGCACAATGCAAATACGGTATACATATATATATATTGGCCTCATCGGGCATCTTCCTTCCCATATCAACCTCCGTGGGCATCATATCATATCAGCCTCTATGGGCATCATATCATATTGGCCTTTGTGGGCATCTCTTTTTTCGTGATATATGTACCAGTTGTAGGTGGTGTTGCGTATATAACGCCATTCCCTTTTCCAATCCCCTATATATATATATATATATATATATATATATATATATATATATATATATATATATATATATATATATATATATATATATATAATGCGTACCACGTAGTAGTGTATATAACACATATAGGTTCAGGGTAATACATGAATAAAATGCATGATGCATGAATGATAATAAAATATTTCAAACTTATCGGATGACATAATATCCTTATACCTTCGGCTAACATTGGAAATATTAACATCTTTCCCATAAACATCAATAAGGATTTAGGAACATATTTAGATATGCTTTTAACATAAGAATCAATATCAGGGACAACCTTAACTACTAAGAGTAGAACAATTTATGGAACAACATCACGTTTACGTTTCGTTACATGGAACATGCCAAAAGAAAGAAATAATTTGCCTTAACATACCTCAAATACGAGCTAACGATAGTCTTGCATGTTCCAAACGACTCTAAATATGCCAATCTCAACTCCAAGTTTAACAATTTGACACAAGAGATATGATATTTGGCCACCCTAGTTACGAGAGTGATCCTAGTTTTGAGGACCCGAAATTAAACTTGGAAAATAAAATCCCCCGTGAAAGAATCTGATTGTTGTTGGACTGAAAATGTTTGACAAATGTTTGTAACTTGTAGAAAATTTTATGAAACTCCAGTAATGTCTTGGGTGTTAATGGTGGACCATTAAAACCCGACCCGTTTAGCATTCCGACATTGTATTTTGTATCCAAATCATACATGCAAACATTGAGTAGATGTGATGGAGTAGTGCAGGGTGTAGCGTTAGTTGGTAAGGATGAGAAAAGTAGAAATTTTGATCTGTAATCGATGGTTCCGGTTCCAGTATTGTAGAATACTAAGAGAGATGCAAAGATAAATAAAATGGATGTTATGAAGCATAATACTAGACAATTACTACTACTCATGCTTTCTTTCATTTTTGTTTGTCAATGGAAATTTGAGAATGAGATTGCCATCGATACCTCTGTTTTCGATCCTTTTCATTCTTATCACGAAACGTTTTTATTTTTTTTCCATGATTGACACGTCAAAAGTTAATGCCACCCATCACTAATAATGCATGCACTTATTTCACTTGTTGTCCACTTTCCAAGTCTTAACGTGGACATTTTATGTCCACACAATATTTGCTAAATTCTCTTAATTAATTTCTCGATCTCAATTCACTTAAATAGTAATTATTTTTAACACACTTCATATACTCAATGTCATAATCGTGCGATATACCACTAGTTCATAATCTCTTTTGGGACATACAACTATTATTATTAATCTCCATCATTATACTTATTAAGTCCTAAATTATTTCGGGACCGCATTATTTTATATACAAAGCGTCTTCATTTGCATACGTGAACATGACCAAAAATCTTCCACCGCTCGGGTCTATTTATATACGTCTAGCGATTCAAACCATGATTCGAAAGTACGGGATGTTACATCCTCCCCCCCTTAGAAACATTCGTCCTCGAATGTTGGGGTGACATATCTAATCCCCGTTACGTATCCAGAAACACAACCACCACTTCACATGGTCATATAATATAACATACATCATTAGGTCGAACCTCACATGGTCATCAAACATTAATGATAATAGTCTGAAATAAAACTCACCTTATGCTTCTCTCGGAACCTCGGCGTTAGTCTGAAATAGGTAGGGATATTTGTGTTTTATCTCCTCTTTCGCCTCCCATGTCATTTCTTCTACATTCTTATTCCGCCATAGTACTTTCATGGAGGCTATTTCTTTAGTCCTCAACTTGCAGACTTGTCGATATAAGATAGCAATAGGAACCTTTTTATATGATAGGTCTTCTGTAACCTTCACATCGTCAATTGACACTATTTGGGAAGGATCTCCAATACACGCTCTCAACATAGAAACATGAAAAACCGGATGAACAAACTCTAACTCCAAAGGCAAGTCTAATTCGTAAGCTACTTGGCCGATTCGTCGAATTATGCGATATGACCCAATACACCTTGGGCTAAGCTTTCTCTTTTTTCCCCAAACCTCGTTACACCCTTTATAGACGAAATCTTCAAAAAGACCTAATCATCTACTTAGAATTCTAAGTCCCGCCATCGCACATCTGAATACGACTTCTTACGACTCTAAGCAGTTAACCACCATTCTTGGATAAGCTTTACCTTCTCTATGGCTCGGTGCACTAGGTCAGGCCCAAATAATCCTGATTCGCCTACTTTGAACCATCTGATAGGAGATTTACAGTTTTGTCCATACAAAGCTTCATATGGAACCATTGTGATACTAGCATGGTAACTGTTATTGCACGCAAATTCAATAAGGGGTAAATGATCATCCCAACTTCCCTCGAAGTCCGATATATGAGCTCGTAACATGTCCTCGAGTGTTTGAATCATACGCTCGACCTGCCCGTCTTTCTAAGGGTGGAAAGTTGTGCTAAGATTAACTTGGGTGTCCAAACCCATTTTTTTGAAATGATCTCCAGAATTAACTGTGAACTGCGCACCTCAGTCAGATATAATAGAAATAGGCATACCATAGAGGCAAAAAATCTCCTTAACGTATAACTTTGCTTAGTCCTCGACTATGTAGGTAGTTTTGATCGCCAGGAATTGAGTTGATTTTGTCAGTCTATCAATAATCACCCGAATAGAATCAACCTTACGATAAGGGCGAGGTAAACCCGTAATGAAATCCATATTAATCATTTTCTATTTTCACACCGAGACCTCAATGTTCTGTGTCACGCCGCCGGGCTTTTTGTGCTCAACTTTTACTTACTGACAATTAAGACACTGAACTAGCAACTCCGCAATGTTCTTATTCATGTCGTTCTACCAATACATACCTTTGAGATCATGATACATCTTAGTAGATCCAGGGTGAATGGAATATCGTAAGAAATGGACCTCCGTCATAATCTTGCCTCGTAATCCTGCTACATTGGGAATACACAAATAGACCTTCTACCTGAGGATCCCTCTCACATTATACTCGAAGGTTGCGATTCTCTTTTGTTAAATATTTTTCCTGATCTTTCCTAAAAATGGGATTTTCATCATGACATTCATTTTCTTCCAGTGTGAGGGATGACTTGCTGTATTCTGAGTCATAGGGCTATCACTATCTGAATCTTCCAATCGGACTCCTACTTAGCTAACTGAATATCACTATCTGAATCCTCCAATCGCACTCCCACTTAGCTAACTGATGTGTTCCCTCATGTCAACTTCTCTCCTTCATCCTCATATTAGTCAAGCCGCTTGTGGTGAATAATTCTATTGTCAACTTAGCTTTGCTTAATAGTGGTGTGCTGAAAACTTTTATATTGGTAGTATCTCAATCGTGAACACTTTATGGACAATGTTATCAAATCTGAAGTGCGCGTGTCATCACAGTTAACTCCCATTCATGTTCTGAAAGGAATCTTATTTTTTTCGTACTTTCTCACTACTCGTAATTATAAACAATTTCCTTTCTTTACTTCTTTTGACACTTGTTCACTCATTTTCTTACTTGTCGTACTCTTCTTAATTCCAAAATATCCTGGTACACGTACGCAATCTCAAACATTGCTCCTGATTCCAATCATTGGCGTTAGTACCCCTTAAAAGGTGAGTTATTAAGTTATTTCCTTATTCAGTACATTGAAGATTCTGAAGAATTTACATTACCTGACGTTGGCCTACTATATCCAAACCTGGTCATTATACTTAGATTTGAATTTCTTCACTTGCCTTATGGCTTAAGATTTTCTGTCAATGACACTTTTAGGAAAAAGATTTCCTTGATCTCTTTAAGTTGTAAACTCATTATTCTATCAATCTCGTAGTGCCTTTGGTCAGTTTATAACTATTCATAGACATCTGCATTTGTTTGACATTTTATCCTCATTATAATGTCATTATCTCTTAGACATATATCTTTATTGTCTACCTTATATCCATAGGCGTCATTGGCTCATTTCCACATGTTTAGGCACTAATCTCGAGCTTTACTCACTGTTACTTTCGTTTACCTACTTTCTGAGAGGTATGACTGCATATGTTTGGAACCGATGCTTCGTATGTTTAGATCCAAGTCATGGTGTTACATGATCCCATGACTAGTTAAGTTTTCTTGTCTTATCATTATTAGATCTCCATCAACCGAGTGCTCATTTTTCTTACCTTTACATTTCCATTTCAAATTGCCTGGGGGGGGGGGTCTCTTATCTCAAAGTATTTCTCATACTATCTACATGAACATCAGAGGTTCATCACCTTGAGCCGAAAAGTTCTTACTGTCCGTCCTCTACCATTGATCCTTATGTTGTTCTGAAGCAATCATACATTTGTGAGACCTGCATAACTATAACCTTATTCATCTTTATCATTCTCGTCATAATTCGTCATTAAACGAAAAATATTTCTGCCCTGATCTTGATCATACCATTCCATTCATACTTATTAACTATCTTCAAATTTCTTACAACCATTATTCGATTGTTCCATAGTTTTCATCCTCAATTGCCTCTAATAAGCATGCCTTAGCATACTAACAATGATACATGTAATTCTCAATAATACGCGGTATGGCCCTTTACGCACGGACGAGAGGCTTATGTCTCCTTCCACTACCGTGGATAACTCGATCCTTATATATTACTTGGGCTCACTATTCTGGGTACGTCACTTTACGTGATCTTCTTAAATTTTGTTGTTGATCACTCTTCAGACGATTCGATTATGGCAATCCGCTCTCATTAATATTATCCTTGGACAATTCCCAATCTATTCTGGGTAAGACATTACAATTTAGGTCGTACGTACATAACATATTCCCTAATTCTAATCAACACGAGTCACTATAAAACGTGTAGATTTTCATAACCTACTAAACCTTCCAATGATGTCTTTTGCCTTTCATTTGTACAACTTACAATCATCCTATCCTTACCTTTACGCATCAACTTGGGACACTTTGGAACATCGTGGCCATGGTTGCCATACTAAACCAACCCCTTGTACCTTTGTGGCATAATCTGGCATGCGTTCGACCACACTAACTACGAGATGGTCGGGACAGTCTCACTCAACCTTTATAACTTTGACCCTGAGATATTGACATCTTTGAACCTTTTAAACATCGGCGATTCCTTGACTAATAAACTCCTTCGGTTATGAGCTCCCTGACCCTTCAAGGGCCTATCTCTATCAGATGCACAAGGATGAAGTCGTGTCTGAGAGGCAACCAATTGATTTAATGCCTGCACCGCTCTCTTTACATCCTTATCAGACGGAGCTAGTGGTATGACTGATAGTACGGGAACTCCCCTCAACTTCTCTGGTACTACTAAATTCGTCGATACTTGAGAAAGCAACTTACTTATATCCTTTGATAGGTCTGTCTCAATAGAGAACATACTACTCACATTTACACTTAATCCAACCTCAATCTCCCTCCTAATCATAGCCCTATCGGAAGAAGGCATTGCTGTAATCATAAACACGATAAGGTTTATAGAGAGAATTCTTACAACTCAGCTCTATAACACGATTCTAGATCAAGAAAAATGTAACGATCATCCTAAATGCCCTGTAGCCACTTGTCTATAAGTGTGGTGCACAACACACCCATAAATAAGACTATACTAGACACGGCTTGTAGAATCCCTAGGATAAACTAGCTTTGATACCATGTTTGTCACGACCAAAATCGGAGGGCCATGACGGGCACCCGGGTCCTACCTGTCGGGCACCACTCTTTACATTTTTACCAGCTAATCGTAATCAATCATGGCCACAAATACCGCCAGCAAATATCCTGCTAACATACACACTAAGGCCAGCATGGCCATACACGACTACTATACACAGGACAACTATCTATAAGCTTCTAACAAGTACATGACATAACAAGGTCGGGACAGAGCCCCGCCATACCCATATGCATATACAAAATATCACACCATACTCAGACTGTAACTCTGAAACAAGTAGAGTGCTCCAATATCAGCTGAACTAGCAACCTACTAGTATGAACCATCCCCCTGTTTACCTATGCCTGCGGGCATGAAACGCAGCGTCCCCCAATAAAAAAGACGTTATTACGACTAATGTACTGAGTATTTCAAGCATGAAGAATAGCATAACAGAGATACATAAATAACTGAAATAGAAACAAATTTACAGAAATAGCCGATCAGTAGTGAATGCCTCTGAGGGCCATAATATGCCTAATTGTCATGCACAATGCAAATATGGTATACATATATATATTGGTCTCATCGGGCATCTTCCTTCCCATAACAACCTCTGTGGGCATCATATCATATTGGCCTTTGTGGGCATCTTCTTTTTTCGTGATATATATACCAGTTGTAGGTGGTGTTGCGTATATAACGTCATTCCCTTTTCCCATCCCCTACATATATATCTATATATATATAATGCGTACCATATAGTAGTGTATATAACACATGTAGGTTCAGGGTAATACAAGAATAAAATGCATGATGCATGAATGATAATAAAATATTCCAAACTTATCGGATGACATAATATCCTTGTACCTTCGGCTAACATTGGAAATATTAACATCTTTCCCATATACCTCAATAAGGATTTAGGAACATATTTAGACATGCTTTTAACATAAGAATCAATATCAGGGACAACCTTAACTACTAAGAGTAGAACAATTTATGGAACAACATCACGTTTACGTTTTGTTACATAGAACATGCCAAAAGAAAGAAATAATTTGCCTTAACATACCTCAAATACGAGCTAACGATAGTCCTGCATGTTCCAAACGACTCTAAATATGCCAATCTCAACTCCATGTTTAACAATTTGACAAAAGAGATATGATATTTGGCCACCCTAATTACGAGAGTGATCCTAGTTTTGAGGACCCGAAATTAAACTTGGAAAATAAAATCCCCCGTGAAAGAATCTTATTGTTGTTGGATTGAAAATGTTTGACAAATGTTTGTAACTTGTAGAAAATTTTATGAAACTCCAATAATGTCTCGGGTGTTACTGGTGGACCATTAAAACCCGACCCGTTTAGCATTCCGACATTGTATTTTGTATCCAAATCATACATGCAAACATTGAGTAGATGTGATGGAGTAGTGCAGGGTGTAGTGTTAGTTGGTAAGGATGAGAAAAGTAGAAATTTTGATCTGTAATCGATGGTTCCGGTTCCAGTATTGTAGAATACTAAGAGAGATGCAAAGATAAATAAAATGGATGTTATGAAGCATAATACTAGATAGTTACTACTACTCATGCTTTCTTTCATTTTTGTTTGTCAATGGAAATTTGAGAATGAGATTGCCATCGATACCTCTGTTTTCGATCCTTTTCATTCTTATCACGAAACGTTTTATTTTTTTTCCATGATTGACACGTGATAAGTTAATGCCACTCATCACTAATAATGCATGCACTTATTTCACTTGTTGTCCACTTTCCAAGTCTTAACGTGGACATTTTATGTCCACACAATATTTGCTAAATTCTCTTAATTAATTTCTCGATCTCAATTCACTTAAATAGTAATTATTTTTAACACACTTCATATACTCAGTGTCATAATCGTGCGATATACCACTAGTTCATAACCTCTTTTGGGACATACAACTATTATTATTAATCTCCATCATTATACTTATTAAGTCCTAAATTATTTCGGGACCGCATTATTTTATATACAAAGCGTCTTCATTTGCATACGTGAACATGACCAAAAATCCTCCACCGCTCGGGTCTATTTACATATGTCTAGCGATTCAAACCATGGCTGAAAGTACGAGATGTTACATTTGGCACCACAGGAGGTGTTTTGGTGTTGGCTGAAAATGTTGGTGTCTGCGCCTTAATCGCGACAACGAGGACTCCAGCATCTATTGCGAAGGCCAGATGGCTAAGCCACCACGGTCACAAGGCTAGGCAGCGCGATTGCGAAGCTAGGCGACACAATCACGAAGGGTTGCAGGGTCAGACCCCTGGTCAATATTTGTTCGCGACCATATTCGTGATGCATTACCAGGTCAGGGCGCCTGATGATGAAATAAAGGGCCCGAACTTAGCTTCTCAATTTAAGTTATTAGCTAAAGGATCGAGGGGGTCAAAGATTGGCCATCAACCCACAGTTAAGAACCGAGAATGGCATGAATTGTGGGGAGGATTAGAAGCCATAACTTAATGGCCTTATAGTGACAAGTTTTATTCGGCCTTGTGTGTTGGTCTTGGCCGAGACCTTGCATTTTATTTTGTTGTCTTTAATTTCTAGACTAGTTACTAGTTGTCTTAGGATACATTAAAACCATGTAATAACCATTAGCTTGTTTTAGGACACATTTAAGGCCTTGTAAGGACATGATTAAGCCAAAAATGTGACATGTCCAAGAATGCCAAGATGGAATAGACAAGAGGTGACTTAGCCGACCAAGTGGCGAATACAAGAAGATTTCAAGGAAGACCATTCAAGAGCCAAATAAGGAAAGTCAAGCTCGGCTTATGGAAGTGGAAGAGTTGGCCGAGAACCACTTTATTTTGCAAGGAATGAAAGCTTTTAAAATGATTCCAAGGAGATGAAGTCTAGAGAAGCCAAGTTCATCCGTCTTCTACTCGGTTACTATAATGGAAGTGTGAAGAAGATTGGGTTTACCCTTGTCTCCAAGAAAGGCAAAACTCTTTCACATTGTGCTCATAATAGCCGAGGGACGACTTGGTTCCCAAACCAACCCCATCCCCTTCACATGTTCCTATTTCGGCCGAATGGCCTTGTATTTGTGCCTTTTTGTTTCCTTCTAGAATGGTCTCTATGGTACTATAAATAGGGCCTTAGGTTGTTGTAATTAGACAGGTTGAGTTTGAGTTAAATATAAATTTGTGTTTTCAACTTGTGTGTTGAAATATATCGATCATGTGTGGGTCACCCCTCTATTCTGTGTAAGTCTTGGTTAGGACTGTGTGACCTAATCAATACCCAAGCTCGAGAAACCCCCTTAGTGGTAAGCGAACATTGGAACTGTGTGGACCAACCTAGCCTAAACTTCCGGTTACTAAAAGGGTTTCCGACCACCATCACTTGGCTAGTTCACGGGCTTGTACTTAGCAACCCCGGTCTTGATCTTGTGTAATTAGTTACTATCTCCTTGGTGTCGACTCGGGTAGTAAAATCACCGTGTCTCTATCCTTGGGATCATCGACCACACTTCACCATAACCACAACAACCAAACAGTTAACCCAAAACCGTATCAATCAACACTTGGTGTGTTCTCAGACTTGCACCTCGCATTCTGTGTCATCCCTCATCCAAATAACTTCAATCCTTTCACCACCACATCCCAAAACACCTCCCTAACATCCATTATAGAGTTCTCCAACGAAACCCCACAAATACTACCGTCCAAACCCAACAATACTAAATTGTTCGCATAACACACCTTACCGAGAACCTCACTGTTTCAGTTCTGTTCCGTCACCCTGCTATCATCCAACCACTAAAGCCCGACCACCAAAACAACCCTCCATATGTCTATACCAACCCATAAAATGCCTTGATCTAACTCTCTTTAAATCTACCCGAAATAGCCACCAAAACCACACTGTCCATCTAAACCGAGAACCCGAGACCCTTACTTTGGCATCCATTTTTGGGTCACCCCGAATATCACCAACATCCGACACACTTATCCACCCACATCCCTCCTTAGTTGCATCAGATTGGTATCAGAGCGAGACAATCACATCCCATACTTTGACGTTATGACATAAGTAAGTGATGAACTTAGGAGGGCCTTATCCGAAATGGTTGAGGAAAAAATGCAACAAGTAAGGAGAGAATTTTCCAATCGTGTAGTCATCAATGATGTTGAATCAGGGGAGGAATTTCTCAAAAGAACCCCCTACATGTTGAAAATGATGCACAAGATGAACCAATAATTGAAAGAGGAAGTGACCGGACGTTACAGTTCGACCTTCCAATATTTGAAGGGAACTTGGACCCCGAGGAGTTTCTTGAATGGCTAAGGGCCATAGAAAGACTCTTTGAATTCAAAAACTATGATGATCACCAATGTCATAAGATTGCCATGTTAAAGCTTAAATCTTTTGCCTCCGTGTGGTACGAAAAATTGAAGGCAAGCCAAAGAGGCATGGCAAGCCCAAGATCAATTCTTGGGAAAAGTTGAAGAAACACTTAAAAATAAAGTTCTTGCCCCGAGATTATGAGCAAGATTAGTACCTTAAACTCACCAAGCTTCGACAAGGTGTTATTAAGGTGAAAAATAGATTCGGGAATTTGAGAAGGTCACAATGTTGTATGACTTAGAAGAAAAAGAATCGCAACGCATTGCACGGTTCATTAGCGGACTAAGTACGACAATTTAAGAAAAAGTGGAAGTGTCCACTTACACAACATTTGAGGATGTGTGCCATTTGGAACTAAGGTTCGAGCGGCAACAAAAGAAGGTTGTCAGAAGACGTTACACTAAGATCGCAAGTGTTAAGGAGAAGGTTGACACGTCCTATTCTAATCCATTGTACAAACAAGATGATGTAAACAAGGACAAGGGAAAAATAGAAGTTACCAAAGATGTTGATAAAGGCGACAAGAAATGTTACAAGTGCCAAGGACTCAGACATTTTACCAAGGAATGTCCCAACCTGAGGACCATGACATTTGAAGAATATAAAGAAAGTCGCGATGCCTTTGTGGTAGAAGAGACTGAGATAGACGAGAGCCAAGAAGAAGACGAGGCTAGTGCGGAAGATGGTGTGAGTCTAGTTCTTCAACATGTGCTAAGTTCACAATTGGAGGAACTTGACGAAAATCAGAAGGAGCGGATTTTCTACACACGATGCAAAGTAAAAGATAAAATGTGTAGTTTGATTATTGACGGAGGGAGTTGTGCAAATATGGTATGCATCGGAGTGGTAGGAAAATTAAAACTACCAATTCGTGAGCACCCTAAACCTTACAACCTCTGATGGGTAAACAAGGCGAATGGGCTCAAGGTAGCCACCCAATCCCTTATTAATTTTTGGATTGGAGGATACGTTGATGAAATTTTTTGCAATATACTTCCAATGGATGCGTGCCATATCTTGTTGGGTAGTCCATGGCAGTATGATTGGAACACCATGCACGATTGCGAACCTAACACCTACTCTTTTAACAAGGACGGTATGGACTTCCGACTAATACCCTTTTCACCAAGTAAGGTAAGGGAAATGAAAATTGAACAAGCACAAAAATGCCAAGCCAAGTCCGAGGTACGGAAGGAGAAGGACAAGTCTAAAAAGGGGAGTGCCATGAATGTTTTGGCATGTAGAGAAGAAGCCAGTTCGAAGGAAACCTTAAAGGTTTCGGAAATGGCCAAGCCACATGGACCAACAACCGAGCTACCACTTAGCAATAATGTTGATACTATTTGTGAGGTAGCTCTCAGAAGATCCCTCTCTCCATGTAATGATCTGAAGGCAACAACCGAGCCAAATGTTCAAGAACACTTTATTCTATTCCAAGCCTCTAGCCATGACAATGAAGAAACAACACAAGGTTGGACCTTCTTTGCCAATCCATTGTACCAAGTCGAAGGGATAGGTAGTATCTTCCTCAACCCATTATATGAACAAACAAAGATGGAAAAAGTAATCGGCATGGTATTTTCAAATAACAACACGTCCAGGATCTTGTCAAAGGAAGGTGATGAAGTCACTCTTGATTTATTTTCAAGAAGTTTGTTATCTACTCACCAAGCCTATGGACATGGAAAACAAGAAGTAAATAACCAAAGGTACCTTAGCTCCGACATGGCATATGTCTTGGTACCGGGGCAAGATAAAAAATGGAATGTGTATATCAACAACCAATTGGCCTACAACCTCACCATGAAGTACCAGTTTCCGTGGCCAATGTTGAATGCTTATTTATATAATTTGTGTGGAATGCCATCGAAGCTCGACTTGCAAGAAAACTTTCCATCGATGAAGGTCCGAGAGGAAATTGAGCGTGGGAAAGGCTTCAAAGACCTACATGGTAGATGCGGATGTCTTATGGTTTGTGACATCCAAAGAAGTGAGTCTTATGCTACCCCTATCACGACCATGTCAATACAAGAGCTTGGAAAGGTTGGTGCCACCCTAGGCTAAGAAAAACAAGTTGTGGATCACGATGATGAAAGGTTGTCGGGTGCACATCTTAGCACCTTGACGTACGACTTATTGGTCAAATGGGGATAATACTTGAGGGATGGTCCCTTCAAGTTACTAGCCAAGTTTTGAGAAAGTTCGTGCAGGAAACAACATATGAGCAAAATATTTTATGTTCCTAAGATGCTTTCATACCTGAAACACCCGAATTTGAGGACAAATTCTTTCCAATAAGGGGAGATTGATGAAATAAAGGGTCCGAACTTAGATTTTCAATTTAAGTTATAAACCAAAGGATCGAGGGGGTCAAAGATTGACCATCAATCCACGGTTAAGGGTTGAGAATGGCATGGATTTTGGGGAGGATTAAGAGCCATAACTTAATGGCCTTATAGTGACAAGTTTTATTCGGCCTTATGTGTTAGTCTTGGACAAGACCTTGCATTTTATTTTGTTGTCTTTAATTTCTAGACTAGTTACTAGTTGTCTTAGGATACATTAAAACCATGTAATAACCCTTAGCTTATTTTAGGACACACTTAAGGCCTTGTAAGGAAATTATTAAGCCGAGAAGGTGACATGGCCAAAAATGCCAAGATGGCACGGACAAGAAGTGACTTGGCTGGCAAAGTGGCAAAGACAAGAAGCTTTCAAGGAAGAACATTCAAGATCTAAACAAGGAAAGTCAAGCTCGGCCTAGAGAAGTGGAAGAGT
Organism: Anisodus tanguticus; assembly: GCA_034509755.1. Lineage (NCBI taxonomy): Eukaryota > Viridiplantae > Streptophyta > Magnoliopsida > Solanales > Solanaceae > Anisodus > Anisodus tanguticus. Next base: position 15,308,299 of record CM067551.1, on the reverse strand, counting down.
TGGCCGAGAACCACTCTATTTTGCAAGGAATGGAAGCTTCTAAAATGATTCCAAAGAGATGAAGTCTAGAGAAGCCAAGTTCATACCCCTTCTACTCGGTTACTACAATGGAAGTGTGAAGAAGATTGGGTTTACCCTTGTCTCCAATAAATGCCAAACTCTTTCACATTGTGCTCACAATGGCCAAGGGACGACTTGGTTCCCCAAACCAACCCCATCCCCTTCCCTTGTTCCCATTTCGTCCGAATGGCCTTATATTTATGCCCTTTTGTTTTCCTTCTAGAATGGTCTCTATGGTACTATAAATAAGGCCTTATATTGTTGTACTTAGATAGGTTGAGTTTGAGTTAAATATAAATTTGTGTTTTCAACTTGTGTGTTGAAACATATCGATCCTGTGTGGGTCACCCCTCCATTCAGTGTAAGTCTTGGTTAGGACTGTGTGACCTAATCAATACCCAAGCTCGAGAAACCCCCTTAGTGGTAAGCGAACGTTGAAACTGTATGGACCAACCTAGCCTAAGCTTTGGGTTACTAAAAGGGCTTCCGACCACCCTCACTTAGCTAGTTCATGGGCTTGTACTTAGTAACTTCGATCTTGATCTTGTGGAATTGGTTACCATCTCATTGGTGTCGAATCGGACAGTAAAACCCCCGTGTCTCTATCCTTGGTCTCATCTACCTCACTTCATCATAACCACAACAACCAAACACTTAACCCAAAACCATATCAACCAACACTTGATGTGTGCTCTGACTTGCACCTGGCATTCTGTGTTCATCCCTCATCCAAACAACTTCAATAATTTCATCACCATGTCCCAAAACACCTCCCTAACATCCATTACAAAGGTCTCCAACCGAAACCCCACAAATACTACCGTCCAAACCCGATAACACTAAATTATCTGCATAACACACCTTACCGAGAACCTCACTGTTTTAGTTCTGTTCCGTCACCCTGCCATCATCCAACCACCAAATCCCTACACCAAAACAACCCTCAATGTGTCTACACCAACCCTATAAAACGCCTTGATCCAACTTTCTTTAAATCTAACCGAAATAGTCGTCAAACACCACACTGTCCAGCCAAATCGAGAACCCAAGACCCCTACTTTGGCATCCATTTTCGGATCAACCCGAATATCACCAACACTAGACCCACATACCCACCAACACCCCTCCTTACTTGCATCACTGAATCCTGATGGTTGGTCCCATGATAGCAAAGAAGGCCTTGTAGCTATAAATATCAAATCTTCAAAATTTAAGGTTAGTTCATGTGCGGTCAATGGGGTTTTGAGGCTTTTTTTTTGGCTCGCGTTTTGGGAGATCAAAAGGTGGAATTTCGTCATAAAAATATAGGTATGAATTTCTAACATTGTCCTAATGATTATACATAATATCATAAGATTTGATCCATGGGATCATGTAAACATCAGGGGGTTCAAGTGGGCAATCTAGCTCTAATCCCAAAATGTGTGAAAATCATTAATTTGAATTAGTACATGAAATCAAAATAAGATTATTATTATTATTATTATTATTATTATTATTATTATTATTATTATTATTATTATTATTATTATTATTATTATTATGAGTTTCTATGTTTATGGATAACGCGTCCACAAATTTAATTTTGAAATTCGGACCGTTGATGTGAAGGTTGAATTTGAGTTGACCAATAATTGACTTTGACTCGGAGGCATCCTTATTGGACCTCTAGACTAATTTGGACTTGTTAATGATGAATTTTAATAGATTGAGATCATTGAAGCTCATTTGGATGGACTTTCGCATTTCAAGAGAGGTTTGATCATAGTAAATCATGTAAGTGAGACTTTAACTCTTAATTTGCTTGTTTTTCATAAAAAAGTATCAATTATATGATGCTTATGTATATTAAAATTATTTAGTTCGTGTGAATGGGCAAATATGAGCTCAATTAAATAATTTTAAGTATCTAATAAATGATTGTGAGAGTCTTATAGTACACTCGCCTGATTAGTTACCTATATAGCAGATTTAGAGATATTTCATGATATTGCTTGGTTGTTTATTTCACCTTATCATCTCATCAGATGAGCATACTTTGTCTGGCCGAATGGGTATTCAGCTAGAGTTACATAGACTTGCGTGAGACTATGGTACATCATCCCCACTCTAAAAGACCGGATAAGACATATATAGACATTTAGCATACCATGTCGCATGAGTAGATTTTAGATTCAGTACTATCATGCATTACATGTTCGTATTCATGACTTTAGGTAATTTAACATAGTATTTGTTTATTATTCTTATACTTGTATTGTTATTTGTTTCTTCATGCATTACCAACGATTTCTAAGACTAACCCAATGGTAAGCTGAGAAAGCGAGTCGATGACTTGCTGGGTCTTTTTTTATTCTCCTGTTTGCATTTTAGGAGACTGCACCTTGTTCAAGTCAACTTATCTAACCTATCAAGTTTTGAGAGGTTGGACCACAAAAAAAATTGGGGAGGGCATATGGGCAACAGAAGTCCATCACTATTGGTTCCTTCACTAATGGTAAGGTTTTTTTTTCCCACCCTACTCATATTTCAATAACGATTTCTTGTAGAGTTTGAGTACTACATACTGATGTAAAAGATATTAATACAATTATGTTATTCTTGTCAAGTAATTATAAGTAATTGATGAGAATTAATTGATAATCTGATAAAAATAGTAACCAACTTATTATTACATGTTAAAATTCATGAATAGTGTTAAAAGCAAATCTTACTTTTTTTTGGGTAAAGGTTAAAAGCAAATCTTACACTAATGTGAATATATTGATATTGTTTATCTCTTTGATGTTTCTCGCATACTTACTCTCAATATTCTAGCCTATACCAAATGTTACAAAATCATAATTCATATGCAATATTTTTAGAAAGCTAGCTCTGTTGCATATGATGGTGGAGGTTTATTTGTGCTAGGTACTGTGTTCGTAGTTGTATTCTTATTTGTTTTGTTCAATCTGATGGGACTTTAATTTTCCTTCTTTTGTTGTATTTCTTAACACAATATAAGAAAGTATCACAAATTAATTTGTGTATAACGTAGATAGAATTTGTATTTTGACTTGCAGAACTTTACTTCTCTATTGAGGCATAAGCAATAGCAAACATAGGCTAGCTTGCAATCCTCGGTAAAATTTCAGATCTTCAGAACAAGCTTTAAGAACCAAAGAACAAACTTTAGTGATTTATGATTGGAGGTGAGATAAAAAGCGCTCTGCCGAGGCTCGAGTAGAAAAGGGGTATTTGAACAGAGGCCGTCTAGACAGGTGAATATTGGAAGATTGTCACTAGTCTAGGTATTACAACAACAACAATATAGCAACTAGTCTAGGTATTACAACAACAACAATATAGCCACTAGTCTAGGTATTACAACAACATACCCACTAGTCTAGGTATTACAACAAACATACCCACTAGTCTAGGTATTACAACAACAACAACATACCCACTAGTCTAGGTATTACAACAACAACAACATACCCACTAGTCTAGGTATTACAACAACAACAACATACCCACTAGTCTAGGTATTACAACAACATAGCCACTAGTCTAGGTATTACAACAACATACCCACTAGTCTAGGTATTACAACAAACATACCCACTAGTCTAGGTATTACAACAACAACAACATAGCCACTAGTCTAGGTATTACAACAACATACCCACTAGTCTAGGTATTACAACAACATACCCACTAGTCTATGTATTACAACAACAACGCCACTAGTCTAGATATTTCAACCGCAACAACATACCCACTAGTCTAGGTATTCTAAATAGAAAATACCATTAGCGCCCAAGCTAACCATCTCGACTTATTAATCAAATTTTCTCTCTCTTACTGGAACTACCCTCTGCAGCTCCATCTTCTTGAAAATTAAATTTGAAGGTCACGGGATTTTCTCACAACTTCGTTCCTTGCGTTTTTTCCATCTTTAGCAGTTCCATATCAATCAGTTTCATTAAAACAGAAACAAAATTAGATGGGTAAACTTGGAAAAGAAATTTCTGATCCACGAAGTCGAAATTTTGATGGGTTCAAGGCTCCCAACTTTATATTGGAGCTCCGTAAGGGTCAAGATCAAATGCTCGACAATTTGTCAACGTGAAACGTATTAACAACCTGAAAGTATAATGAAAGATGATTTTAAAACATTTCCAATGGTAGAAGGTAAATTTAGACATTTTTTCTAATAAAGAATACTGATAATTGCCCCCAAAGTCGTAATTTGCACAGGATTAATGTCACGATCCAAACCAGAGGGCCGCGACGGATATCCGGACCCCACCTGCCGGGTACCGCTAATCACACTATAAACACCTATTCATAATTAATTACGGACTAAGCCGAAAGAAAATTATGAACAACCAGGTAACCAACTTACATATATACATATACCAAGGCCGACAAGGCCATACAAGACAACTACACACAGGACACCTGTCTACAAGCCTCTAAGAGAGTACACAGCATCAACAGGTCGGGACAAGGCTCTGCCATACCCATATAGACACACAAAATTGTATCATACCAAAATTAGACCGACACTCCGGAAAGAGAGGAGTGCTTCCAAAAATCCGCTGAAATCTACAACTTATTCACGTGGACCGTCGCCTTGCCTATGCGAACCTACGGGCATGAAACGCAGCGTCTCCCGACAAAAGGGACGTCAGTGACTGATGTACTGAGTATGTCAGGCATAAATAACAGCATAACAGGAATATACCAATAATTGAAACATAAACAACTGACCAACAGTAACTGCCTCTTAGGGCCCTAATACACTTACCTACATGTTATGCACAATGTAGTGTCCATATTCATTGGCCCTCGGCGGCAATTTTCTTACCATGACAGCCTCTGTGGGCATCCTACCATGTAATGGTTAACGAATATATGCATGATGCAAGTGCGGTATATATATGTATATGTTAGTGTTGCGGATCGTGCAACCCGTCCAATAGGCCATACAGGCATCACATCACATCATCACATTATATTAGCCTCTTCGGGCTCTTTTGTGATAGTCTGTACCAGCTGCAGGTGGTGCGCGTTTATAACGCCTTTCCCTTTTCCCATATCCCCTACATATATAATATTTACCATATAGTAGTGTGCATAGAACAAATGGTCTAGGGTAATATATGAATGCAATGCAAGTGAAAATGCATGAATGACAATAAAATACCCCGAGTGACATAATACCCTTGCACCTTTGAATAACACTGTGAATATCAACACATTTTCCGTATGCCTCAATAAGGACTTAGAGACATATTTAGACATGTTTTTAGCATAGGATAACATGAATATTCTTAACTACTAGGAGTAGAATAAATTATGGAGCAATATCACGATTTTATTTTGTTACATGGAACATGCCAAAATAAAGAAATAATTTGCCTTTAACATACCTCGATTCCACTTAATATTTTGGTGGAATCGTTGCTTTGCAACAATGTTGCACAAGGTTTCTGTTTCCAGAAACCTTACGGCCGATTCCTCATTTCCCAAATACCCAAAGTTAATATTGTAAAATGGAGATGGGTTGTTCTTGGTTTTGGGACGTTGCAATTCACCAGAATAGGAATTGTTTTCATTAGGCTTAACAATTCTTAAAGCCACGAGAAATCATTCCCCCAAAATGATTACTCATCATTTGATCTTATAATGGTGTCCCCTTGCAGCCAATTCCTTGGCGGTGGAATCCCCATTTCACGCCACCTTGCACCACACTTAATTAAGTGACCTGCCTCCGTATAATTTATCAATCATACATACAATTAATTCCGTGATCCCAATTCACTTAAATCTTAATAATTCATAAGACCTTCATGTATTCAATGTCATAATTTGTAATATGATACTAGTCCACAACTCTTTTGTGCACGTACCAAATTTATTTCGTTCACATTTGTTACGTCCAAAATTATTTCGGAGTTTAATCCTTTTATATACTAACCTCTGTATTAGCATACGTAAATGAAACATAAATTTTCCAACGCTCGGACCTATTTACACATGCCTAGCGATTTTATATATGCTTAGCGATTTAAACCTTAACCCGAAAGTACGGGATGTTACATCTTCCCCCCTTAGAAACATCCGTCCTCGAATGTTGGGGTAATATATCTAATCCCCGTTACGTAGCCCGAATACACAATCATTAAATATCATGACATAAATTGGAATTTACCTTAGGTTTCTGTTGAAATCTCGACATTAGTCTGAAATAGGTGTGGATATTTGCGCGTCATTTCCTCTTCCGCTTCCCATATCATCTCTTCCGATTTCCTATTTCTCCACAGAACTTTTACCGAAGCTACTTCATTAGTCCTCAGTTTGCGGATTTGTCGATCTAGGATAGCAACAGGAATTTCTTCATATGACAGATCCTCTGTAATTTGCACATCCTCAATTAGTACAATCCGAGAAGTATCTCCAATACAGGCTATCAACATGGAAATATGGAAGACTGGATGAACACACTCCAACTTCGAAGGTAAGTCCAATTCATACGCTACCTGGCCAATTCATCGAATTATGCGATATGGCCTAATATACCTTGGACTAAGCTTTCTTTTTTTCCCGAATCTCATTACACCTTTCATCGGTGAAATCTTCAAAAATACCCAGTTGTCTACCTAAAACTCTAAGTCTCGCCGTTGCACATCTGCGTATGACTTCTGACGACTCTGAGCTATTAACAACTGTTCTTTGATAAGCTTTACCTTTTCTATGGCTTGGTGTACCAAGTCAGGTCCAAATAACTCTGATTCGCCTACCTCAAACCATCCAATATGAGATCTACATTTTCGTTCATACAAGGCCTCATATGGAGCCATTTTAATACTTGCGTGATAGATGTTATTATATGCGAACTCAATAAGGGGTAAGTGATCATCCCAACTTCCTTTAAAGTCTAACACACAAGCTCGTAACATGTCCTCGAGCGTTTGAATCATTCGCTCAGCTTGACCGTCTGTCTGAGGATGGAAAGTCGTACTCAAATTAACTGGGTGCCTAACCCTTTTTGAAACAATTTCTAAAAGTTAGCTGTAAACTAAGCACCTAGGTCAGATATAATATAGGTAGGCACACCATGAAGTCGAACAATCTCCTTAATATATAACTTTGCGTAATCTTCGGCAGTGTAGGTAGTTTTCACCGATAAGAAATGAGCTGATTTGGTCAGTCTATTAACAATTACCCAAATAGAACCAAATTTTCGATAGGAATGAGGTAATCCTGTAATGAAGTCCATATTAATCATTTCCCATTTCCATATTGGAATCTCGATGTTTTGAGTCAAGCCACCAGGCTTTTGGTGTTCTATTTTTACCTGCTGACAATTGGGGCATTGAGCTATAAACTCTGCCACGCGTTTCTTCATGTCATTCCACCAATAAATACTCCTGAGATCATGATACATTTTAGTTGATCCTGGATGAATAGAATATTGTGAACAATGAACCTCCGTCATAATTCTATCCCAAAATCCTGCTATATTTGGAACACATAGACGGCCCTGGTGCCTGAGAGTTCCATGTTCGTCAATCTCAAAGGTCGTGGTATTCTTCTGTTGAATGATCTCTCTTATCTTCTTCAAATTAGGGTCTTCCCATTGACGTTCCTTAATTTCTTATATAAGGGATGATGTTGACACATTCTGGACCACAAACCCACCATCCTCCAAATCCACTAGTCGGACTCCCAAACTAGCTAATTGATAAAGCTCTTTTACAAATTCCTTCCTTTTGACTTGCGCTGGCATCGAACTGATCATTGACTTACGGCTGAGCGCGTCTGCTACAACATTGGCTTTGCCATGGTGATATAAGATGTCCACATCATAATCCTTCAATAATTCCAGCCATTTTCTTTGTCTCAAATTCAGCTCTTTTTGTTTGAATGTGTATTGCAGACTCTTGTGATCCATAAAAATGTCTACATGAACACCATATAAATAGTGTCGCCAAATCTTCAGTACATAGACTACTGTGGCCAATTCTAAATCATGTGTCAGATAGTTCTTCTCATGTTTCCTCAATTGACTTGAAGCATAGGCAATCGCTCTACCATGCTGCATTAGCATGCATCCTAAACCTGCTCCCGAGGCATCACAATACACAACATAGCCTTCTGGACCCTCTGGGAGAGTAAGGACTGGTGCCGATGTTAATCTATCCTTTAACTCTTGGAAACTCCGCTCACAAGCATCGGACCATTGGAATTTTATAGCCTTTTGTGTTAACTTCGTTAATGGTGCTGATATGGTAGGAAATCCTTCGACAAACCTTTTATAATAGCCGGCTAAGCCCAAAAAGCTGCGAACCTCGTGTTGGAGTCGTAGGCCTCGGCCAATTCTTCACCGTTTCAATCTTCTGAGTGTCAACTCTTATACCTTCGTCTGACACTATATGACCAAGAAAAGCCACTGACTTCAGCCAAAACTCACATTTGGATAGATTTGCATACAACTTATGGTCCGGAGCGTTTGTAGTATTATCCGCAAGTGATACACATGCTCTATTTCTGAGTGAGAGTAAACCAGAATATCATCTATAAATACTATCACAAATATATCCAGGAATGGGCGGAACACGCTGTTCATTAGATTCATAAATGATGTTGGTGCATTTGTAAGTCCAAATGACATTACTAGGAACTCGAAGTGCCCATACCTTATTCTGAAGGCCGTCTTCGGTATGTCCTTCTCCTTAACCTTTAGCTGATGGTACCCCGACCTTAGGTCAATTTTTGAGAAATATCTCGCACCTTGTAACTGATCAAACAAATCATCAATTCGGGGAAGATGGTACTTGTTCTTGATAGTAACGTTAGTTAGCTGCCGATAGTCGATACACATCCGTAATGAGCCATCTTTCTTTCATACGAACAATACCTCCCAAGGAGATATGCTAAGCCTAATAAAGCCTTTCTCGAGCAAATCCCTTAATTGCTCATTCGATTCTTTCAATTCAGTTGGATCCATCCTATAAGGGGGAATAGATATTGGTTGAGTGTCTGTCAACACATCTATACCGAACTCAATTTCCCTTTCAGGAGGAAGGCCTGGAAGTTCGTCTGGGAATATATCAAGAAATTCACTAACCACCAGAATTGATTGAGAACTAGGTAGTTCAATATCGACATCTCTTGCCCGAACAAGATGGTATATACACCCTTTGGAGATTATCTTTCTTGCCTTAAGTTATGAAATAAACCTACCTTTTGGCGTTTCCGTATTATCTTTCCATTCAAGGACTGGCTCGCCTGGAAATTGGAATCTAACAATCTTTGTTCGGCAGTCAACATTAGCGTAGCATGACGCTAACCAATCCATGCCCATAATAACATCGAAGTCAACCATTTCTAATTCCACTAAATTTGCTAGGGTCTGATGACTACATGCCAATACTGCACAATTTTGATAGACCCATCTAGCGATTACCTATTCACCAACCGGTGTATATACCACAAATGGATCCCTTATCAACTCAGGATCCATACCAAATTTAGAGGCAACGAAAGGAGTAATATATGATAAATTTGAGCCTGGATCTAACAACGCGTACACATTATGTGAAAGGACCGATAACATACCTGTAATGACATCAGGTGAGGATTCCTGATCTTGCCGCCCCATCAGTGCATAAGTACGGTTCTGGACCCTTCCTCTGCCTCGACCAAATAACGCCTGCTGACTTTGTCCTAACGGGCGTACTGACTAGGATGAAGCTGTTGCAGATCCGACCGGCTGGGCTCTACCACCTTCATTGTTTGTCGGCCAATCTCGCGCTATATGACCATGCTCCCCGCAAGAATAGCACACTCTTCTCTCTTGTTGGCACGACCTTGCATGGGTCCCACCATACTGCCCACATCGAGCCAATGGCGGCCTCATCTGCATAGAATTCCCTCTATAATAAGATCCTAGTGCTCGTGAACTCTGGCCTAGTCCTGTTTGAGTATACTGATCAACCCTCGATCCTGAAGATGGCAATGATGCGTCGGCTGCTGGATAAGATGGTCGTCTGTAAGGCTATGGTCTGGGCCCGCCTTCGAAGTCCCTCACCCCACTTATAGACTAAGCCATTTTATGATGGCCCCTATCACGCTCTCGATCGACCCGTTGTTGCCTCTTTCGATCCTCCAAGTTTTGTGCATAAGCCTGGATGCGAGCAATACCCATATCCGGATTCAAAGAAGCTATAGTACACTCGTTGACCAAGTGTGGCCCCAAGCTAGTAACGAACCTGTGTACCCAATCACTCATGTCAGCTATAACTGTAGGAGCATATCGATCCAAGGAAATAAACTGCAAGCTATATTCTCGAACGCTCATGTTGCCCTGTTCAAGACAAAGGAACCTGTCATGTATGGCCCGTCGAAGCTCGACTGGTAGAAAATGATGTAAGAAGGCCTCTGAAAATTCCCCCATCATGCTAGCACAGCACGCGGTCCCCTAGATTGTTCCCATGTATCAAACCATGTTATTGCGACATCCCGCGGTCTATAAGAAGCAAACTTTATCGACTCGGTATCGGTAGCATCCATCACCCACAAAGTGCGTTGTACTTGATCTAGAAAATTCTGCAGGTCCGCGTTCAAGCATGTTCTTGTGAATACCAGAGGGTCTAGATTGATGAAATCCCGAGCTCTTGCGCTAGCAGCTCTATCAGAAGGACTGGGAACCTGACGTTGGGCCTGAGCGGCCACCAATCGTGTCAATAACTGAACCGCACTCCGCATATCAAGATCCACGTATGGAGTATCATGTGGAGGAACTAAAGGTGTTGCAGCTCCACTAATCTCGTCTGATGGTGATGTACCGGGAGAACCATACGAAGGAGTCATACTGTGGGTCTCACTCTGGCCCTCGCTAACGGGTGGTAATCGACTGGCACCTTCGCCCGCAGCCATATTCAATTCCCTCATACTTTTGTACCTCTTCCTTGCGGTAGGCATCGCTGGAATCATAAGCACGAAATGGATTAGGAGTGAAATACTTATAATTCAGCACTATAGCACGATTTATGAAATGAAAGAATAGAAACCATCCTTAAAATGTCAAATAGCCTCTTGTTTATAAGTATGGTGCACAACATACCGATAAACAAGACTCTACTAGAGACGGCTTGTAGACTCCCTAGGACAGACATGCTTTGATACCAAGTTTGTCACGACCCAAACCGAAGGACCGTGACGGACACCCGGACCCCACCCGTCGAGTACCGCTAATCACACTATCAATACTTATTCATAATTAATTATGGACTAAGCCGAAAGAAAATTATGAATAACCAGGTAACCAACTTACATATATACATATACCAAGGCCGACAAGGCCATACAAGACTACTACACACAGGACACCTGTCTACAAGCCTCTAAAGAGTGTACGACATCAAAAGGTCTACAAGCCTGCCCTACAAGCAAAGATAGTACACTCCGACATCAACAGGTCAGGACAAGGCCCCGCCATACCCATATAAACATGCAAAATTGTATCATACCAAAATCAGACCGACACTCCGAAAGAGAAGAGTGCTTCCAAAAATCCGCTGAAATCTACAACTTATTCACGTGGGTCGTCGCCTTGCCTATGCGAACCTGCGGGCATGAAACGCAGCGTCCCCCGATAAAAGAGACGTCAATACGACTGATGTACTGAGTATGTCAGGCATAAATAACAGTATAACAGGAATATACCAATAACTGAAACATAAACAACTGACCAACATTAACTGCCTCTTAGGGCCCTAATACACTTACCTACATATTATGCACAATGCAGTGTCCATATTCATTGGCCTCGGCGGGCAATTTCCTTACCATGACAGCCTCTGTGGACATCCTACCATGTAATGGTTAACAAATATATGATGATGCAAGTGCGGTATATATATGTATATGTTAGTGTTGCGGATCGTGCAACCCGTCCCAATATATATAGTGTTACGTATCGTGCAACCCGTCCCAATAGGCCATACATGCATCACATTATATTGGCCTCTTCGGGCTCTTTTGTGATAGTCTGTACCAACTGCAGGTGGTGCGCGTATATAACGCCTTTCCCTTTCCCCATATTCCCTACATATATAATATTTACCTTATAGTAGTGTGCATAGCACCAATGGTCCAAGGTAATATATGAATGCAATGCAAGTGAAAATGCATGAATGACAATAAAATACCCCGAGTGACATAATACCCTTGCACATTTGGCTAACACTGTGAATATCAACACATTTTCCATATGCCTCAATAAGGTCTTAGAGACATATTTAGACATGCTTTTAGCATATGAATCAATAACATGAATATTCTTAACTACTAGGAGTAGAATAAATTATGGAGCAATATCACAGTTTTATTTTATTACATGGAACATGCCAAAAGAAAGAAATAATTTGTCTTAACATACCTCGATTCCACTTAATATTTTGTTGGAATCGTTGCTTTACAACAATGTTGCACAAGGTTTCTGGAAACAGAAACCTTACGGTCGATTCCTCCTTTCCCAAATACCCAAAGTTAATATTGTAAAATGGAGATGAGTTGTTCTTGGTTTTGGGACGTTGCAATTCACCAGAATAGGAATTGCTTTCATTAGGCTTAACAATTCTTAAAGCCACGAGAAATCATTCCCCCAAAATGATTACTCATCATTTGATCTCATAATGGTGTCCCCTTTGCAGCCAATTCCTTGGCGGTGAAATTCCCATTTCACGCCACCTTGCACCACATACACTATCACTTAATTAATTAAGTGATCTGTCTCCGTATAATTTATCAATCATACACAATTAATTTTGTGATTCCAATTCACTTAAATCTTAATAACTCATAAGACCTTCATGTATTCAATGTCATAATTTGTAATATGATACTAGTCCACAACTCTTTTGTGCACGTACCAAATTTATTTCGGTCACACTTGTTACGTCCAAAATTATTTCGGGATTAATCATTTTATATACTAACCTATGTATTAGCATACGTAAATGAAACATAAATTTTCCAACGCTCGGACCTATTTACACATGCCTAGCGATTTTATATATGCTTAGCGATTTAAACCGTAATCCGAAAGTACGGGATGTTACAATTAATAGGCAAGAATAGTTGTTTTTCTTTAGATATAATGGTCAAAAATACATCTAAACTATCATTTTTATGCGAGTTTCAATACTCAAACTATCAGTTTTTTTTTTCTACCTGAAATATCACCATCTATTTGTTTTTCCTACATGAACTATCACCATCTATGTATTAAACACCTAATTGAGTAGATGGTGATAGTTCAAGTAGAATAAATGAACAACTAATAGTTGACCTAATTAACTTCAATTTATGTGTTTTAATACATAGATAGTGATAGTTCAAATAGAAAAAAAAGAACAATCGTTAGTTGGGGTCTGAAACTCGATCGCAAAAAGGTGATAGTTTAGATGTGTTTTTTATCATTAACTCTTTTCTTTAGTTAACGTTTTTTGCTTGAACGAAAACTTCAGTTTGAAATTGGAATCACTTGGAACAGAAAGCATGCATTAATCAACTTGATAACTGGATGATTAAAAAAAGCTAGAAGTTGCTGCTTCACCAAGAAATGTTATCATTTTATGTAGTTGTCCTCTTTGGATATATCAAATCAGACGTAACTACTAATGTCATTTAGAAACATCGCTCGTCTTTCGGATAAAAAATTCATAATACACGTTACACAACATAATGCACAATATCTGATCCTAATTTAATATTCTGACAGTGTAGACTAACTTTAGCTCTTTGTTTTTTTAATCATGGGGTATTCAGAATTAGGTTCAGGTTCAAACCAATGTTAAATCTTATTCTCCACGAATACTACTTTACATTTTATAAACCTCCATTGACTGTCAATATCTCAGAAAGCAAAAGACTTCCACTGAAACATAGTAAAATGTTTTCAGACATTCGGATCAAAATCTCATATAATATACCGCATGATGCACAATATCTGATCCTAATTTAATATTCTGACATTGTAGACTAACTTTAGTTCATTTTGTTATGAAAAAGGCTCTCATCTAACTATTGAAAATTGTTCATTTATGCTACTCGTTAATAATTTGGCTCATTTATGCCATTGCCGTTACCAAAATTGCTCATCCGCGCCATTTTCCATTAACATTGGCGTTAATGAAAAACAATATTATAAAATCGGTGTTAATCACAGAGTATTTGAAATCAACTAGCTTAAGTAATTCAAATTTGTGCCGCCTAAAATCTATTTAAGGAAGAAATCTACTTATTAAGAAATTTACCCATTTTCAGGAAATTCAAACCCGAGACTCTAATTAAGGACCAATCTTGAATCTTTTTCTCCAAGAATACTCTACATTATATAAACCTCCAATGACTGATCAAGATCTCAGAAAGCAAAAAAGAAAAACTTCCACTGAACATAGTCAAAAGTTTTAGAAACTCCTGAATTCCAGTAAACCAAGTGAAAGAAATTATGAAGACAGCAGACCTAGTATTCATTCCTGGTCCTGGGATGGGTCACCTTGTATCCACTCTGAAAATGGCAAAGCAACTAGTAGACAGAGAAGAGAAACTTTCCATCACAGTTCTTATCATGACACTTCCCAAGGAGACAAAGATTCCATCATATACTAAATCACTCTCCGCAGGCTAGAGTTCTCGCATAAGTTTGCTTGAACTTCGACAACCTGAGACCAGTGTTTGTATGGGCAGTGATACTCATCCCATGAAGTTTATGTCTGAGTTCATTACCAGTTACAAGGGTCATGTCAAAGATGCTGTTGCTGAAATCTTTAGTTCGTCAACCTCTGTGAAGCTCGTGGGATTTGTAATAGACATGTTCTGCACTTCAATGATTGATGTGGCGAACGAGTTTGGAGTCCCTAGTTATCTCTTCTACACTTCTGGTGCAGCTATGCTTGGACTCCAATCCCATTTTCAAAGTCTAACTAGCGTTGAATGTAGCGAGATAGTGCATAATTTGTTGCTTCACATGAACAACCTCTTACCCGTGGTTAGGGCGTAACCGGATCATATGTGATCCAGATATTCTGCCCACTCCAGCTTGCTTTGCGGATCGAGTGTCCAATTTCTTTTCTCGCCTTTTCTTTAGGCCTTCGATCATTTAAGACTCGGAAACGTGGCCCACCTTACTAGGTGTCCATTATTTTTCCTATGAAATGAATTTTTGGCCCTACTCCGCCGCCCGAGGCTTTATATGACCGAGTGTCCAATATCATCATATCAAAGAAATTTTGGCCCACTCCCGGTCGCCGGAGGCTTTGTATGACCGAGTGTCCAATATCATCCTATCAAAGGAATTTTGGCCCACTCCGCCGCCCGGAGGCTTTATGTGACCGAGTGTCCAATATCATCCTATGAAGGATCTTTCGCCAAATAGTATGACAAAGCTCAACGTCTTTAGCTTTTAGACTCCTTCCGTTAAGATTGGTGCCCAGATAATTCTTGGCGCTTACTTAAGAGTGGTAAGAGTTTTCGCACGTTAGTGGATCTTTCTCCATTGTATGTGCGACATACTTTACACACTTTAGTAATTACACTTAAAAGAACGGATCTTCTTAAGTCGTTTACAAAATCCAATCTTTAAACGGAAAAGAAGATGAGATTAAACTTCGATTTGTTAAAGCATAAGGAATATAAATTATTTTCATATTCCTCCTTACTTTAATCCATTTTTAATCGACATAATTTAATCTTTATTCTTGACAAGTAAGAAAAACTACTTATCCCAATTTCGGATTCTCGCTCACTTCGCTCACTTCATCGACCGAGTGTCCATTTCCTTCTCACCATTATTCGGATCCTTTGTCCGGGACAGATATAGGCCTTCGCTACAAGATAGAATAACATCTTCGGTCTTCTCCTCTTGTCCCGATTGACATCCTCAAAGCTTTCGAGAGCGCTTGTTTCCACCAGTCTTGGTAGCGGTGACACCATGAACACGTTCATCATCATCACTCTCTTCTACCAGAAAACCATTTCCATATCCAGATTTGGTCACACAACTTTTGACCGACATCTTTCGAACACTAATAGTAATACTATACAAATATTGTCTTAAGTACAGAGTGCCACACTCGACTCAGCAAAAACAGTTTCTATTTTTCCGTATTCTACAAAACTGGAATTTTCAGTTTTTCTTGTGTAACAATTGTAATTTTCAGATTTCATGTTGAATTATTGAATCTCTGTTTATCCTTTTGAATACTTGTAATAGTTATACACCACCTCTAAAGTAGAAGGGGTTGGAGAGGTTGTCCTCAATAGGACTTCATGGATTGGGATCACTCAAAGATGAGGTGATACATGTCCCAAACTTGGTTAAAGGGATGCTGTTGGTCAAACCTGGTTTGAGACTAGTCCAACAGTCCGTGATAACTAAGAATGGTACAAGATGTCTGTAGCCAAATGAATGATATATTTGTAATCCGTGCGTCTATGCCATCATAGATTAAGACACGTTAAATAGCAAGTCATTCAAAAGCTAACGATGTTGAGATTGTTGCCTTCTTCGACATAAACCCTCAAAATAAATGTGAGGTAGATGAAGAGGCAAAATCACCTTTCCAAATTCCGTCAAGGGAATAGCGAAAGAAGCACTGCTCCTCTAGAACTTAGTCACACCTACTTGGGTGATTTGAAGTTTATACAAAATAGAGGGGGGAGACAAGTACGTTGTGATCTTCATTGATGATGGTACAACGTATGGAATCCTTTGTTTGTTAAAAAGCAAAGATGAAGTTGTTGAAGCGGATAAGCGCTACAAAGCAGAAGTTGAATATCAACTAAGCCTACGGATTGAGAAATTCGTAGTGATAGAGGGGGAGAATGTGAAGCATCGTTCATTAAACGACTGCTCATTACTCACCTCAGTCTAACGGTGTTAGCCAAGCGCAAACCCGTACGCCTAAATTATGTAGGGCAAGGCGATCCTTACCGCTAATGCGATTCTCAACAGAACTCCGCATAAGGATAAGGATAAGGATAACTCTCCGTGTGAGACATGGAAATGATCTCACATACAAAAGTTGTGATGTGGGATGGCTTGGTAGAAGTTGGACTACCGAGACAGGTCAAGTTCGACCTAAGACTGTAGATTGCATATCCACTGGATCTGTAAATAACAGTAGTGCTGATCGCCTCTTGGCATCAAAGAATGCTGAATTCTTTTAAGATAGCTTTCCTTGAAAAAAGAAAAAAGGAGTAATTGCTCAAGGTTAACAAGAACCCACGAGGGCCTGACTGTCCGAACTAGACGTTCCGTATCTACAGGACTCGAAAGTTGCTGGCTATCCGGAACTTAATATTTCAGATCTGCAGAACTCAGGGATTCTAGATGTTGAACCGAGACAGAGCAAAGAAGGGGACAAAGACTTGTTCCAGTCCTTCTAGCTTGTATGGTTAATAATGAACCATGAACAATTAACAAATAATTGTTATCTCCAAAAACGCTGCTTTGGAAAGAAGCTAAAGGGAGAAAGAGATTCTATATATAGAACCATACTTGTGTAATGGTTAATCTTCTTCCGGGAAAAGAACCTTTGGGTTGTAAAATGTGCTCCCCTGTGAGTAGCTTAACATCCAGGGCCATTGTAGTCTTGCGTGGCATGGATGTTGAACTAGCCTTCCCTACCGGAGAGTTGGAAGAAGAGAATCAGAGTTAGTTTGCTGAACTGTTGGGCTTCTTCCTGAACTTTCAGTTTGGTCCTTGAAATGTTTACATTTTAGTCCTGAAAGTTTCAGATAAAACAGAAATAATGAATCGACCACGAAACATTGGCTCGAAGTTAGAAAGCCAACAGTTGGAAAACCAACGGTTCGAGAGTGAAAATCATATTGAAACAAAGTCTCGATATGAAAGATATGTGTATCACAGATGACTTCTTAGGAATTGGATTTCTAAGACATCTAACGGATCGGTCAATAGTTGATGAGTCTCGTTGAAGCCACCAATGGATATGAATCATAGAACCGATTGGAATCATGGTGCACCCATAGACAAGGAGCGATATGCACAGGTCACGTGTAGTTCAATGTATTGTACACACTACAACCAACCCGGTATCGTCCTACAAAAGATCGATTGAACTAAGGTTCATCGATGATCTTAATACATAATCAATAGAAGGCGTTAAGTCGGATATGACGATATCCGAATTATTCGCTTATCTACGGATTATTGTATTCGGATGTCCAGCGGTTCCGGGAGAACACGGTGATGCAACCGGACATCGGATCCGAAGAACACCAAAGCCACAAGTAAATGTGTATGGTGGTTCTTGGAAAAACCTCTAAGCAAACTTACATCGGCCGATTCATTATGGAATTGGAGGTTATCGCTTTATACAAAGCATGAAAGAAGTTGAGTAACTTCACGGCTCCTTAGAGGACGTCCCTTATCGGGAGAAACCCGTACCTTCGAGCAGTTATACATCGTGGCTAGCCGGTCGGCTTCGGGAAGGACACGGATGACGGCGTACGGGCATATCGTCGGGATATGTCGGGAGACATAAGACCGTATGGCGCTTGATCATCACGGGTGTCACTTCCTTATTTACTAACTAAGGGACTACCCGAAATCAAGTGTTCTGCCTATCTAGGGGAATGGGCTTAAAACCCAAAATATACGGACCAATACGGTGGAAACCCAACCTTACGAACTGGAGATCACGTAATTTGGTTCAATGGGAAAACTAAGTTGTAAAGGTTCGGTTGATCGCTTTAGTGGAAGCATGAGCACTTCGGATAGTGATTTCGAAAAGAAACACCAAATCCAAAGCCGTTCCCGCGATAGACGTTAAGTGCTATCTGCAAAGATGGGTAAAGGTTAAGTTTTCGAACTCTGTAATGATCCTCAACAGTTGAGGTTAGGTCTTTGGAAAACTTTTAATGGTTCCTAACACTTGTGAAGTGGGGTATAAAGGATACCTTGTAGGAGACCACCTATTTAAGTGCGAGGACGGGCCGCCTCAAATTGAACGCACTTAAGAATCCAAGACGTTGTCCATGGCCAAAACGGACAAAACATTACAAAGAAGAGAGTAAGGGAATTTGTTGTGTTGGTACCGTTGTCTTGGCTTACACTAAACACCGACGGTTCAAGACATCACGTTCACCGCGCAAAGTAAGTAAGTCCGATGGTATTCAACTATGGAAGGTTCAAAGTCGAGGCTACCTCTCCTTATGCAACATCGGTCCGCCGAAATATTGTCGGAAATGAAAAGACACCATGTGAGTGCGCCAAAATCTCTTTCAAGA
Organism: Anisodus tanguticus; assembly: GCA_034509755.1. Lineage (NCBI taxonomy): Eukaryota > Viridiplantae > Streptophyta > Magnoliopsida > Solanales > Solanaceae > Anisodus > Anisodus tanguticus. The sequence continues at coordinate 15,288,928 of CM067551.1, read as the reverse complement.
GGGGATTGTTGGAAATTTGCCTTTGGCGGGAGTTGCGACCGACCAACTTTAACGGCTTAAACACTAGTGCAACGTATGTTGGAGAATCGGGTTCTTCACACATGCATGATCTACTAAGTACGTAGATAACCGTAGGGCCAAGAATCGTCAAATTTCATTGAGAAATGAAAGAGATATTGGTTCACGAAGTAAGGTGTTTGAAGCATGGAAAGTGTGGTATTGTGTGTAATTCTCCCTCATCGGTAGAGGAAGAAAGAATTGTGTGTATATAAGATTCGAAATTGGTTTGGGGTTTGGGACCCCAAGGGGTATCCCATGTGTTTAAAGGAGGGAGGACCTAGATGTGCTTCGGTTCGAGGAAAGACCACACGCGCGCCACCGCCGCCCTCCCGTCCCGTCCGGTCCGCTTCCGGCTCCGAGTTCCGGTTCCGGTTCTCGGTCACGGTCACGGTCGTGGGTCGTGGGTCGTGGTCTTTCGATATAATCTTTTTGGACCGAAAACTTTGTCGAAGTACGTTTGATCCCGTGAAGTTTCAGATGTACAGTTTGGACCGAATTCTTTCGATGTACAATTTGGTCCCCGAAGTTTCAAGATGTACGGTTTGGTCCCTCAAGTTTCCGAATGCATACAAATCAAAGCAGCGGTTGCCAAGCACTTAATTCAGCCATTTATTTTGGCTGAATTACTCCTCCTATAATGGCCAAATCCGTTGGTCTTTCACCATTTATGTTGGTGGCTTTACTACCTCCATAATGGCCATTATTTGGCTATTATGGAGGCGCTTTTTCAGCCCCTCCCTCACCTATATAAACACCCCCTTACACCATTGTTGAGCACAAAGAATGACAAAAGAGAACACCAAAAACAGTGCACGAAAATACACAACCGAAAATAGTTTTCTTCCTACAACTTCCAAGCATCATTTCGTTATTCAATATTCTTCACGGTAGCTCTTGAGTTTCCTTTGCTCAAGGGTTCCATTGCTGTTTTATCTTGGGAGACAAATTGTCCAGGACGTATAAAGGATACATACGGGGCAATATTGTCTTAAGGACAGAGTGCCACACTCGACTCAGCAAAAACAGTTTCTATTTTTCCGTATTCTACAAAACTGGAATTTTCAGTTTTTCTTGTGTAACAATTGTAATTTTCAGATTTCATGTTGAATTATTGAATCTCTGTTTATCCTTTTGAATACTTGTAATAGTTATATACTTCCCGTACTGCTTTATAAAGTACCATAGAGCAAAAACTCCCAACATAATTATCTCGACTCTGAGTCAGAAGTACCGATCCCAACTTACATTAACCCGGCCCCAGTCAAATATTTGCCTGGGATAATCCTAGACGACGATGTAAGTAGCTCCATGTTCCTCAATCATGCACGAAGATTCAGGGAGTCTATCTCCAAACCTCCAGTTTAGCGTTCACTCTGCTGCGAATCTCATCAATCAGGACTATGTCATCTGCGAATAACATACACCATGACACCTCCCCTTGAATTTGTCGCGTCAGTCCATCCATTACCAAGGCAAATAAAAATGGACTAAGAGTTGATCCTTGGTGCAGCCCCATCCTCACTGGAAAATGCACCGAGTCTCCTCCTATTGTCTGTGCCTTGGTCTTAGCTCCGTCATACATATCCTTGATCGCTCTAGTGTACGCCACATGTACACCTACAACCTCCAACCATCTCCATACAACCTCCCTATGGACTTTGTCGTATGCCTTCTCGAGATCGATGAAAACCATATGTAAGTCTCTCTTCCTCTCCTTATATTGCTCCACCAACCTCCTAATACTATGAATGTCTTATGTGTCAAGAACAGAGAAAAACAAGAGAGAAATTGAAGAATGACTATCTCAATTTGTTCATCTAATACATCATACTACATAGGTATTTATACACAAGAGGAGTAAGAGATAAAAGGCAGAAAAATATCTTACACTTAATGTAAATCCCACTAAATATTCTACGTAATATTCGATAGTTAATGCTACACAATAAATAATAAATATCTCATATATCTAGAATATCTCTATTTATGTTTCCAATATTCACAATATCATGTCCATCATGCCAACATCCCACTTCAAATTGATGCTGGTGAATCAAGAAGCATCAATTTGCTTACTAGAAACTGATGACGTTGTCGTGTCATGGATTTTGTGAACACATCAGCTATCTAAAGATCACTAGACACGTGTGGAAGAGTAATGACTCCCTTATCTACACATTCCCATATATAATGACAGTCCACCTCGATGTGTTTGGACCTTTCATGATAAACCGAGTTTATGGCAATCTAAATGGCACTTGTGTTGTCAGCGTGGAGAGGAGTAGGATTAGATTGAGGAAATCCAATCTCTACAAGTAGACCCCGAAGCCAAACAATCTTGGAGCAAGCAGCAGACATAGCTCGATATTCAGACTCTGTTGAAGATTTCGAAACGTGAGCGTGCTTCTTGCTCTTCCCAGATATCAAGGAATTCCCAAGAAACATGCACCAACCTGTGACGGAGCGGCGAGTATCAGGACGTCCAACCCAATCAAAATTACTAAATGCATCAAGCCAAATTGGAGAACCACTGGGAAAGAATAATCCACGAGTAGATGTGTCTAAGAGATATCGAATGATGCGACGAATAGCCACCAAATGTAGATGACGGGGAGCTTACATAAATTGACTCACTTGTTGAATTGCAAAAGAGATATCAGTCCGAGTAATAGTAAGATAATTTAGGCTCCCAACTAATTCGAAATAAAGTTAGATCAGGAAGAAGATCTCCTTCCTCACGTCGATACTTTACATTCAATTCTAATGGAGTATCTACAGAGAAAGATTCTTGAAGACCAGCCAAAGCAATCAAATCCTGAGTATATTTGTGCTGGTTTAAGAATACACATAAAGAATCATAATGAACTTCCAACCCCAAAAAAGTATGTAAGAGTACCAAGATCTTTCATATGAAAAGAATCCTTAAGCTGCTGCTGGAGGCAAGTGATTAATGAAAAATCATTTCCTGTAATAATAATGTCATCTACATATACCAAAAGAAGAACACAACCTGTAGATGTTTTACGAAGAAACAAAAATGAGTCATATTTCTCTGCTCAAAAGAGAATTGAAGCAAAGTAGACTGAAACTTGTCAAACCAAGCTTTGGGAGCTTGTTTTAATCCATACAAAGACCGCTTCTACTTGCATACATCTGATGTAGGTGATGAGAACAAACCAAGTGGAGGTCTCATATAAATATTCTTTGAGATCACCATGGAGAAAAGCATTTTTCACATTCATTTGATGAAGAGGCCAGTTTTGTGAAGTAACAATGACAATAATAGTTCGCACCGTAGTCATTTTTGCTACTGGTGGAAACATCTCCTCATAGTCCACACCATACTCATGTATGTTACCAAGGGCAACCAATCGAGCTTTATACCGATCAAGAGTTCTATCAGAATGATGTTTAATGGAATATACCCATTTACATCCAATTGGACGGACATTTGAAGGACATGAAACAATGTCTCATGTGTTATTTTCTTTAAAAGTCAAAAGTTCTTCCTCCATTGCTTTCTGCCAACATTCATGCTTGGAAGATTGTGAGTAAGGAATTGGAACAGAAATGGTGGATAAAGTGGAAGAAAAACCATACCAATTAGGAGTACGAGATACCCTGGTAGATCGCCGAGTGGGCTCAAGATGAGTAAAAGAAATCTCACATTCTGATTATAGAGTAGTCTCAAGTGGCGGATCAATTTTGGGATGGGGTAAAGTTGGCTGACGTCGTTCATACACAAATCCAGGTTTGAACCTCTTAGAAGAAGATGGAAAATCCTCAAAAGTAGGAAGAAGAGGAGAAACATAAGATGACTCAACATGAGTAGGAAAGAAATACTGATTATCAAAGAAAACAAAATTTGTAGAAACATGAAATTTGTTAGAACTTGGATCATAACAAATAAAAAATTTCTGCAAAGTACTATAACTCATAAAATCACATTTAGTAGATTGAGTAGAAAGTTTACTGCTTTGAGAAGGAGGTAGATGCACAAAACAAACACAACCAAATGTATGAAAATTATGGTAGCTTGGATTTTGGTGATAAATACGATAATATGGAGACTCAAGATTTAACCCTTTAGATGGAAGTCTATTAATTAAATAGACAGTATTAGACAAAGCTTCTACCCAATATTTATATGGGACAGAGGACTCAATCAATAGAGTACAAGTGACATCTAAAATATGATGATTTTTACGCTCAGCAACCCCATTTTGTTATGGCGTATATGGGCATGAGTGTTGCGAGATGATTCCTTTCTCAAGTAAAAAATTATTGAATTCATGAGACATATATTCTCCACCTGAATCAGATCTTAATATTTTGATACAAGTAGAAAATTGAGTCTCAATGTAAGTCAAAAATGTCTTGAATATGGAAAATACCTCAGATTTGGAACGGAGAAAATACACCTATGTAAAAAGACTATAATCATAAATGAATGTCACAAAGTACTTGAAATGAGCATGAGAAATAACTTGTGAAATACCCCAAACATCACTATGAATGACATCAAAACATTTGCAGCACGACTACCAATATTAGGAAAAGGAAGAGTTTTACTTTTGCCTAATTTGCAAGTAGAACAATCAAAGGAAGCAACTGAAAATTGATTTTTATTTTCTAATAAACCAGAATTCGATAAATGAGACAACACAGTAGAATTTGGATGTCTTAAACGCTTATGCCAAACCTTAGTCTTACTAGTTGTAGACGAACAAGCAAAAGAAAGAATACGGGGAATGGAAAAGTGTATAGAAAATAATCTTCCAACTTTAGGCCTCTTCGCGATTATTGTCCCCGACACCAGATCCTACACAAGACAACCATTACGAGAAAAATTCACATCACAATTGTTATCACCAATTGACCAACTGAAATAAGACTAGTGGAGAGCTTAGGTGATACAAACACATTTTTGAAAGTTTGAGTAATATCCCCAACCTTGGTAATGGATAAATTACTACCATTGTCAACCTGAATTTGTGAGGGACCTTGATACTCACGAACATTTTTTTTAGCATACTAGTTGAGTTGGTCATATGATTGGAAGCGCCACAATAAACAAGCCAAAAATTAGATGTAATATCATTACCTTGTAGCCCTAAAGCTGAAAAGGCTGACATGATCATTTGTTGTACCATTTCAGAAGTAAGAACTTGTCCTGCTGAAGATGAGTTATCATTAGTGAAATATTTTATCCCAGCTTGAAAAGCATTGACCCTACGTTTTAAGGGTGCGTGGGACATTCTTTGATCATGTGTCCTTGTTGTTTACAATAATTACATAACTTCTTGCCACAATTGCTAGCAATATGACCATATTCACTGCAACTGTAGCATTGAGTTCTAGTCATATCTCTGTCCTTTCCTTTTCCTTGAGCAGCAAATGCAACAGTGAACATTTTCTTGTTTGAAAGCATTTTGTGTGACAAGGTGCTGCTCTTCACGAAGTAATTCCCTAAAACAAACATCCAAGGAGGGAGACAGGTCATGATTCATCAAGTTAGAGCGAACACTCTCAAACTCATATCGTAATTTCATCAAAAATTGGTCTCGCTTTCTCTGCTCATGAACTGCCTGAATTACAGAGAGAGATTCGACATGTATTTTAGCATAAATAATATCAGTAAATTCAGCCCATAAGTTCTGAAACCCAGAAAAATAATCATGAACAGAGAGATCTCCTTGAGATTAATTAGTAACTTCATATTCTAACTGAAAATGTCTTGTGGCATTGTCTTGGTTGTAAACTTTTTGTAAATAATCCCACATAGCCTTATCAGTCTTGTACGGCCTGAGATTAAGAACTATCAGAGGATCAATTGACCCTAAAATCCATGTCATCACCTGAGCATCTTTAACCTTCCATTAACCTAACTTTGTAGGATCAGTAGGTGCAGGATCACTTCTATCAGTATGACCTCATAATTATTTTCCGATGACAAATAGTTAAAATTGAAATTCTCAGACATAATAATTTTTCCAGTGAAACGAACATTGAAGGATTCAAACTGATATGACATCATGTTCTTAACTAGCTAAGAACACCAGAAACACAATGATCCAAGAAAATAACTAGAATGACCAAGACCAAAAACCCTATATGTGTAGGACTGACTCTTGATGAACAGTCAAGAGAACAGGGACTTTAAAAAAAAAATGGAAAAAATCACAGATGAAATAACTAAGACTCAACAGTGAAAAGATGGCTCTGATATTATGTCAAGAACAAAGAAAAACAAGAGAGAAATTGAAGAATGACTCTCTCAATTTGTTCATCTAATACATCATACTACATAGGTATTTATACACAAGAGGAGTAAGAGATAAAAGGCAGAAAAATATCCTACACTTAATGTAAATCCTACTAAATATTCTACATAATATTCTATAGTTAATGCTACACAATAAATATAAAATATCTCTAAGTATATTTTCATATATCTAGAGTATCTCTATTTATGTTTCCAATATTCACAATATCATGTCCGACATGCTAACATTCTGTAGTCGAATGCCCATGCATGAATCCAAACTGGTTCTCGGAAATAGACACGTCTCTTCTCACCCTCATCTCCACGACCCTTTCCCAAACTTTCATAGTTTAGCTTAGCAGCTTGATACCTCTATATTTGTTGCAACTCTGGATGTCACCTTTGTTCTTGTACAAAGGAATCATTGTACTCAACCTGCATTCTTCGGGCATTCTTGCCATCTTAAAAATGACATTAAACAACCAAGTCAGTCACTCCAAACATGCCCTGCCTGCGCTCTTCCAAAATTCAACTGGAATCTCATCAGGCCCGGTCGCTCGTCCCCTGCTCATCTTGCAAACAACCCCTTAACCTCTTCAACCTTAATACTTCTACAATATCCAAAATCCCGATAGTCCAAAAAAATATTAAATTAATCATATACTCACAAGTTGCCAGCCAAGACATGACATCATTACCATTCTTGCTCACCAAGTCTATTAGTCTTCACTCCATCTAACAACTCTTCCATGTGCCCATAAGCCTTTTAGATCTGCATCTTATAAAATGAAATACTAATCAAGTAGATGAGCCATAACGAATTCCAATATCCTCTTCAAGCAAAAAACATGGAAGAAACCAAGAAATAGAGTTAATTTTCATTCCTGTTCCTGGAATGGGCCACCTAGTACCCACAATGGAGATGGCAAAGCTTCTAATCAAGGACGAAGCCTCACATACCCCACTAGGGGCTATAGACCCCAACAATAAAAATTTTTACTATTACTATATTAACAATTTCCAAAAATCCCCCACCCACAAAAAACATTAGCCCCCAACCTTTTGCTACTCTTAAATTATCCAAGCCCAATAAATTTGCAAAAGGAAATTCATAAGCCCAACAAAGGAAAAAATGGTACTAGTCTATGAATACACAACAAAGTCAGCATATGTGCTGATTAAAAAATAGCGCTGCCTTTCTCTATTAAATTTAAAAAAAAAACATTTTGTCTTCTTCAGGGTTTCACGCTCGATACCAACTTAGAGATTGGCGATTCTTCTTCAGTTCTTCCGGTTCTTTTCTTGTGATCTTCTTCAAGACATCGGTTTTTGTGCTACTCATCTTTATTTAGTACATGTAAGATTTTTCCATCATCTATTCAATTTCATTATAATAGTTATTTTTTGTGAACCCTAATTAGTGCAAATTTATTATTATTTAAATTAATTAGTGTTTGATAAATGATCATATAATTTTGGATTTTTGTAGAACATTATTGTTGTGGATTTAAAGATTGTATTGATGGAGAAATTTCTTAAAATAAAGACTGCAATGGTTGATTCTTCTAAATCAAATGCTCAAAAGAGACCTTCAAATGTTGAAATTGACTTCGATAATCTCCCGGCATGCCCTGGAAAGCGACAAACAATATGGAGTTACGATTCTAATCATAGAGATAGAGTAAGACAATCTTATCTATTAAAGGGGCCGTTTCAACCACAATTTTCCATGGAGCCAACCAGATGATAAAATTCAGAAAATGAGGTATGTTGAAACTTGGTTTGACAAATATCCAGATTGGTTGGAGTATAGCATAACGGAAGATAGAGCATATTGTCTTTACTGCTGTCTTTTTAGGACTCAAAATAATCAAGGTGGGGCAGATTCATTTATCAGAGTTGGATTCAATAATTGGAAAAAGAAGGAGATATTTGATGTTCATGTTGGAGGACATAGCAGTTTTCATAATCAATCAAAAAAGAAATGTCAATATCTAATGAATCAAAACCTTACAGGAAGTGTTTCTACTCTATTTACTCATAAAGCAAATAAAGAGAGAATCGACTGTCGTATTCGGTTGAATGCAGTTGTTACATCTGTGCGTTTATGTTTGAATCAAGGACTACCGTTTCGAGGTAGAGATGAATTGAGCTGTCGAGAAATAAGGGCAACTATCTTAAAAAATTTCATTTGCTTCCTGATAATAATGAGCAAATAAAGAATGCCTCATTTGAAAATGCTCCTCTAACTTCACAATTAGTTTCATCTGATATTCAGAAAGATATTTGTAAAGCTTTTGCTACTGAAACTACTTATGTGATCATCAAAGATATCGGTGATAAATTATTTACAATCTTGGTTGATGAGTCACGTGATGCATCAATGAAAGAGCAAATGGAAATTTGTTTAAGATATGTGAACAATGAGGGACGGATAATTGAACGTTTTCTTGGTATAAAACATGTTCCAAATACAACTGCAGCTTCACTCAAGGAGACTGTCAAAGGATTACTCTCTGATCATGGTTTAAGCATATCAAGGTTGAGAGGTCAATGCTATGATAGAGCGCCAACATGCAAGGTAAGCTTAAAGGTTTGAAAACTCTTATTTGAATGAAAATCCATGTGTCTTTTATGTTCATTGCTTTGCTCATCAGCTTCAGTTGAGTTTAGTAGCGGTTGCAAAGTTTCACTTTCTTCCTCAATATCTTTTTGAAATTACATCAATGGTTGTAAATATGGTTGGAGGTTCGAGTAAGAGGCAGGATATTCTCAAAGACATACAAAGTCAAAAAGTAATGGAAGCACTAATTAAGGGAGAACTTGTTAGTGGGCGTGGACTAAACCAAGAAACTAACTTGCAACGTCCAGGTGATACTCGTTGGAGCTCGCATTATAATACTTTAGTTAGACTCATTGGCATGTTTTCATATGTTATTGAAGTACTTGATCTTATAATGGATGACCCGGAGCACTTATAATGTTTTCATCTGTTTGAGTTTGCATTCGCTATGCATTTGATGAAAAATGTATTGGCGATTACCAATGAGTTGTCATTAGCATTGCAAAAAAAAAAAAAGAGCAAGAGATAGAGAATGCTATGAGATTAGTGGAGATTTCAAAGCAAAGATTGCAATATTTGAGAGACAATGGATGAGATTCTCTAGTTAATGAAGTTTCTTTGTTTTGTTCTAATCATGAGATTGTTGTCCCTAACATGAATGAAAAGTATGTATCTCCTCGGCGGTCCAAGCGGAGAACTGAAGAAAAGACTAACGATACTTATTTTCGCATCGAGTGCTTTTATGGTGTTTTGGACAAACAACTTACGGAGTAAAATAGTCGATTTTCTGTGACAAATGCTGAATTGCTTCTTTTTGTTAGGTGTCTTAATCCTAGCAATTTATTCTTTGCTTTCAATAAGGAAAGTCTCGTCAAGTTTGCTCGATTGTATCCTCGGGAGTTTTCTTCACATGATCTAGAGTTACTTGATAATCAACTTGAGACATATATTAGTGATATGCGTAGTAGCATTGAGTTTTCAGAAATTGTTGGCATTGGAGATCTTGCAAAGAAGATGGTGGAAACAAAAAGACACGGAATCTATCCTTTGGTTTACACGCTTCTTACCCTAGCATTAACTTTGCAGTTGCTACTGCAAGTGTAGAGAGAGCCTTTTCTGCTATGAGCATCATCAAAGATCGAATGCGAAATCGAATATCGGACGATTGGCTTAATGATTTATTAGTGCCTTATATTGAAACGAAATTGTGTATGAGATCAGTAACGAAGCCGTTATGCAATGGTTTCATACTATGAAATCTCGTCGAGAAAAATTGTGATTATATTTCCATTATTCTTGAACGATTTGTATTTATTTTATTTAGAATTTAAATTATTACCTACTTTTTAATTTGTATGATATAAGACTAGCCCTCTCATAAAAAAATTGGATGGATTCATCCCTGCTTCTAATAGCTAGAGAAAAACATCTCTTCATTACGGTCCTCATAATTAAACTGCCTTTCGACACCAAGCTCAATTACTACATCGAATCAATCTCTACAAACCCAAACTACAACTCGCAAATGAAGTTCGTCGAACTCCCTCAGGACAAGTCCATCTTACTGTTACAAACAAACGTCAACAGTTTCATCACATTTATATCCAGTCGTAAGCCTCAAGTCAGTAATTCCGTGACTGAAATCCTGAATTCAGGATCGACTAGTCTTGCGGGCCTTGTTATTGACATGATGTGCACTGCAATGATAGACGTGGCCGATGAATTTGGACTTCCAACTTATGTTTTCTACACGTCTAGTGCTGCCATGCTTGGTCTTCAGCTCCATTTGCAGAGTCTCAGGGATGATTTTGACCAAGACGTGACAGATTACAAGGATGATTCTGAAGCAGAATTTCCCGTGACAACGTATGTCAATCCATTTCCGGCTAAATGTTTGCCATCTATAGCCTTGGACAAGAAAGGTGGTTCCACAATGTACCTTGATCTTTCTAAAAGGCTTCGAGAAGCTAAAGTTATTATCGTAAACACTTTCTTGGAACTCGAATCTCATGCTGTCAATTCCCTCTCCCTCGACGAGACAATCCCACTTGTATACACGACCGGGCCCTTACTAAACCTTGATCGTGGGAACAATCAAAATTCGTCTCAACAGGAAATTATCAACTGGCTGGATGATCAACCTTCTTCATCAGTAGTGTTCCTCCGCTTCGGAAGCTCAGGAAGTTTCAACGAGGAGCAAATAAAGAAAATTGCATATGCTTTGGAGAATAGTGGATGTCGGTTCTTGTGGTCGATCAAAAAGCCTTTGGCTAAAGATGCAGTTTTTCCAGCTGACTATGAAAATCCAGAAGATGTTTTGCAAGAGGGGTTCTTGCAAAGGACGAAAGAATTGGAAAGGTAATAGGATGGGCACCCCAAGTGGCAATTTTGTCTTATGGTGCTATAGGTGGCTTTGTGTCGCACTGTGGGTGGAATTCGACTTTAGAGAGTATTTGGTTCGGAGTGCCAATGGCAACTTGGGCAATATATTCGGAGCAGCAAGAAAATGCATTTCAATTGGTAAAAGATTTAGGGGTGGCAGTGGACTGGAGATTAAGATGGACTATAGGAATGATCTCAGAGGGACCAACCCGAATGTTATAGTAAAAGCGGAGGTGATAGAGAAATCAATAAAGCAGCTGATGGAGCCTGAAAATGAAATAAGGTTGTGTTAAATATCCATAGGATATACACGTTATACACGTGTATATCCTATGTATATTGGGCCTCGGTTTTGTATATATGACCGTGTATATGGTCTAGATTTTAGGTAATGTTTTAGTCTCTAGTTTAGTTAATGTTGTGGTGTAATTAGTATTGTACACTTACCATAATATTTGTATTACTATAATTGTATAGTTAGTGTACAAGTAGAATAAGGTTTTAGGAATAACGAAAGAACAGTATGTGAATGAGGGATTCGGAAGAAAAATTGGGAAGAGAGAGGCTAATGTTGCACGGTTTCAGAGAATGGACACGAAAACCGAGGCAGCGGAAGAGAGGAAAATCGGTAGATGCACCTAGACTTTTGATACCATGAAAGAAATAATCCCTTGATTATTTTCATTAATGAATGAGTATATATACAATTTACAATTTCCATAATATGGAAAATCCTATTCCTATTCTCCCAAAACCCTATTCTATTTGTACAAAAATTCTACAATTATGGTAAGTGTACAATGCTAATTAAATACAAATAACATGTTACCAGATAGAGCTCCAAACCGTGATATACTTGGCATGTGTATCACGGACTGTTTTGTCCAAACTGTTTTGTGTTTCCGTGATATACACGGTATACACAAGGCATTGTATATGCCGTGTATACCGTGTATATCACGGTATACTTTCATACCTTCAAACTTCACGAATGAAGAAGATCACCATCTCCACCTGCGACACTACCGGAGATTTGTGAGTTATGGAGGGGAAGGGCTGGTTTCTCTAGAAGGCTGGTCTTAGGATTGCCATTAACTGATTCATTCTTTATAATGTATTATGGTTGCAATTTGTTAAGATGAAAAGACAATATATACGATTCAATGAACTTTTACATGTTGAAAATGTTTTCTTTTTCTTTTCTCTATTTTGGCCGGTTAATATCGTGGGTGATCATTGTATTCTTTCTATGAACCATTTTTATTTTGCATGAGAATTTTATGGGAAAGTTTAAGGTCCATTTCGGATACTTTTCTAACATTATAACTGTGTATAACTCTGTTTGAGCATAGTATATTAGCTCAGAGGTAACATTCATAGAAGTTGGTGACCGTCATTTTCGAAGTCCCTATATTTAGACTTCATTGTCCCCCGCCACGCTCCCCCCCCCCCCCCTTTATTTTTCTTTCATAAGTTTTTTTTCCCTTTTGTAAACCCCTGCAGGAATTAGGTGACAGAAAGAAGTTATTGAGATTAGCGTTTATTTTTACTTGTTAGCACTTAGCAATTTCTTTTTCTCCGTTTACATTTTACAGAATGTTCTCTTTTTCTTGTTTGCAACTTCCTTGGTGAAATTGTGTCATAATAAATACTAAAATAGACTTTGTTTCGGCTTCAATTATTTCGACTAAATGTCCTTATCAGCGCATAAAAAAAGGTGAAACTCCCACTCCAGGAGCCCCCACACCCCGTCCGTGACAGTCATGAAGGAGGTAAATCATGGTGACTCAATTGATTTCAAAGGTTAGACCAGATCGTACGGCTGCGTACAAGGGGCCCTCCTTTATTTCAAGAAGTAACCTCCATACGGGATTCGATCCTTGGCCATTTTCCAAATATTACAAAATGCAACACTAGTTAGCCCAACATTTGTTTCTTCATTCTACACTCCAAAGGACTTTGGCAAGAATTAGCACACAATAGTCTACCTCCAAACATTTCATCACTTCAATTTATCTCCAAAATCCTTTTATCATCTTTTCTCACGGAGGTAAGAATTTAGAATTCTAACACTCTTCATAGATTTGTTGATTTCATTGGGATGTATTATATATATATTTTTTTTTTAAATCTTGATGCAAAGCATAAGAAAAAACTAACAATAAACATATGCGAAAGCATAAATAAAAAAGAAGGAAACAATCAAGCTGAATATATGATATACTAGAAGATGTGCTTGTTAAATATACATAGGATATACACGATATACACGTGTATATACTATGTATATTGGCTCTCGGGTTTGGCTACTTTGACCGTGTAAATGGTCTATAGTGTAGGTAATATTTTAGTCTCCTAATTTAGGTAATGTTGTAGTGTAATTAGTATTGTACACTTACCATAATTGTATTCCATAATTGTATAGTTAGTATCCAAGTAGAATAAGGTTTTAGGAGTAGAATAGGAATAGGATTTTCCTATTATGGAAATATGTAAATTGTATATATATTCTTTCAAGTAATGAAAATAATCAAGGGGATTATATCTTTCATGGTATCAGAAGTCTAGGTTTTTATTTCTCTCTCCAAAATTTCCGTCGGCCTCCTCCCATTTCCGGTGATCTGCCTCGATTTCTGAGCCCCCTTTCTCGGATTTCGTGCCCGACGGTCTCTCCTCTCTTCCCAAAATTTTCTTCCCAATCCCTCAATCACATATTGTTCTATCAGTATGTCTACATCACGGAAAACGTTTCATCCTGCCCTTATAGTTTCTAACATCAAGAATAACATCCCTCTTGTTCTTGAAATAGAAAACGTTCAATATGCGACATGGGCCGAACTATTCAAAATTCACGCTCGCATCAAGTCATCCATCACATAATCCCCGAGGCTCTTGAGGATACAGAGGTCTCACGACGCGAGGATGATCCTAAGTTATGGACGACTCTTGATGCCACCGTCCTTCAGTGGATATATTCCACAATTTCTACCGACCTTTTGCAAACGATTATTGAACCTGACGCTACGGCGCAGGCGACTTGGGATAGACTACGTGATATATTCCAAGATAACAAAATTTTAGAGTTGTTACTCTTGAGAAGGATTTCTCCCACGTCAATATGGAAGATTTCCCTAATGTTTCGGCTTATTGCAAAAGATTAAAGAAATTGGCAGACCAACTCCGCAACGTTGGCGCCCCGGTTTCGAATGATCGTTTGGTCCTCCAAATGGTTTCAGGCCTCTCCGAGGCCTATAGTGGTGTTGGCATGCTTCTTCGTCAAAGCAATCACCTTCCGCAATTTTATCAAACACGTTTTATGCTTACACTCGAAGAAGCGGCCATGGCTAAAAAGGCAGCTACCGGGGCTAGTCCTGTAGTCATGATGATCGAGTCCACTTTTTATCCTACCGGTTCCAACAACTCCGGCCAAAACCGCAACAACGGTGGCGGCAAAAAGGGAGAAAATAATGGCAAAAATCACAACGGCAACAATTGCGGCAACCGGAAAAATAATGGTGGCAGCGGTGGTCCTCGGGGCGGTCAGCAGCAACAGCACTTTTGGGCCACACAGTGGGCCCCTACGTAGTGGCAGTGGGCCCTGCAGTCTGGGCCAAACAGTGGCAGCCCAATGTTTTCACCTCAATGGCAGTGGGCTGGCCAGCCTCAATCACGATCCAACATGCAGTGGCCCAGTTTCAGTTAGCCTTCTGGGCCGAGGCAGCAAGCAGGGGTGATTGGACCTCGGCCCCCGCAGGCCCATCACGCAGTGGCCCCCACTTTTATAGATATCGAAGCCGCAATGCACACGCTTGGTTTAAATCCTCTGGACCCAACTTGGTATATGGACACCGGTGCCACTACCCACATGACATCCGATTCAGGTACGCTCTCGTCTTATTCCAATTTGAGCAACCTTCGTGGCATAATTGTTGGTAATGGTAAATTCTATTCCAATTCGTGGTTATGGTCATAAAACTTTGTCTCCCTCTCATCCACCCCTTATCTTGAAAATACCCTGCATGTCCCTAAATTGATCAAAAACTTAGTGTCTATCTGTAAATTCACCACTGACAATTCCGTTTCTATTGAATTTGATCCATTTGGTTTCTCTGTGAAGGATTTCAAGACGGGGAGTCCTCTCATGAGGTGTGATAGTAGGGGAGATCTTTATCCTATCACGCCAAGTTCCGGTCTATCGAGTCAAGCCTTGCCGTCAGCATTTGCAGCACTTGCTCCTTCCTTATGACATGCTCGTCTTGATCATACGGGGTCGTCTATTTTGTCTTCCTTAGTTAAAAATAATTTTATTTCATGTAAGGGTACGCGTAGTACTCCGAATTGTCATTCTTGTTCTTTAGGAAAAATTGTTAGGTTGTCGTTTGTAGACTCTACTTCTCATACTTTAAAGCCATTTGATATTATTCATAGCGACTTATGGATATCTTCTGTTCTTAGTTCTGTGGGTCATCGATATTATGTTCTCTTTTTGGATGATTATTCTAAATTTTTATGGACTTTTCCTATAGCGAAAAAATCTCAAGTTTTTTCCATCTTCTTAAATTTAGAGCTTTCATTCAAACCCAATTCATATGAGAAATAAAAAATATTCAATGTGATAATGGCAGAGAATATGACAACGGGGTATTTCGGGAATTTTGTGCAACTAATGGGATCAATTTTCATTTTTCTTGCCCTTATACGTCTTCACAAAATGGGAAAGCCGAATGCAAAATTCGTACCATTAATAACATTGTCCGTACCTTTTTGATTCATGCTTCCGTACCCCCGTCTTTTTGGCATCATGCCCTACAAATGGCTACATATCTCCTAAACGTTCTTCCTTCCAAAGGTTTGACAAACTCCTCCCCCTTCATATTTTATATAATAAGATTCCTTCGTATTCACATCTTAGGGTCTTTGGGTGCTTATGTTTTCCATTATTTCCGTCCGCCACAATTAACAACTTCAGGCCCGGTCTACTCCGTGTGTATTTTTGGGATTTCCGTCTAATCATCGTGATTACAAATGTTTTGATTTATACTCTAATAAAATCATCATTAGTCGCCATGCCATTTTTTATAAATCCCAGTTTCCGTTTTCTAAGGTTAGTAATCCCGTACCCAGTTCGTATAATTTTTTGGAGGATGGTATATTCCCGTATATAATTCACCATTTCTCGGACATCTCCCACACCTCAAATACTCAAGCGGGCCCATTGCCTGCTGGTCCCACTGGTCCGTCACCGCCCTCTCGCGCGGTTGTCACTTTGGGCCGGTTTCGACGATTGGGCGGTCCAACCCAATCAATACTGGAACTGGTCCAGTTCCTGCACCCGCCACTGTTTCTGCTTCCCGAATTGGGCCAGCAGGCCCATTGCCTGCTGATCCATCCGTACCGAGTCCAAAAAATTCCCAAATTCCGCCCAATTCTTCCCCGAGTCATAGACCAGTCACTCGTAGTCAACGGGATATTTTTAAACCTAAAAGGCATTTTAATTTACATTCTAATGCTCTTAAATCACCCTTACCCCGTAATCCTATATCTGCATTAAATGACTCGAATTGGAAAATTGCTATGACCGATTAATATAATGCTCTTATTGATAATAAGACGTGGGAGTTGGTGCCCCGTCGATATGATATTAATATTATTAGATCTATGTGGATTTTTGCTTATAAGGAAAATTCATATGGTTCATTTGCACGGCATAAGGCTCGGCTTGTGGGTGATGGTAATACTCAGCAGGTTGGTGTGGATTGTGGGGAGACGTTTATTCCAGTGGTCAAACCAGCTACCATTCGCACTGTACTCAGCTTGGCTCTTTCGAAAGCATGACTCATCCATCAGTTAGATGTGAAGAATGCTTTCTTACATGGTGATCTCAAGGAAACAGTTTATATGTATCAGCCTTTGGGGTTTAGGGACCCCAAGTAGCCTCATCATGTATGTTTATTGAAGAAGTCCGTATATGGGCTTAAACAGTCTTCACGGGCCTGGTATAAGAGGTTTGCCGACTATGTTTCGACTATTGGGTTCACTCACAGCAGGTCGGATAATTCCTTGTTCATATATCGTCGTGGTTCGTGCTTGGCTTATATACTACTATATGTGGATGGTATTATCTTGACTGCCTCTTCCGATGCCTTACGCCAGTCTATCATGACAATGCTCAGTTCTGAGTTTTCTATGAAAGACTTGGGGCAATTGAGTTATTTTTTGGGGATTGCTGTCACTCGTCATACAAGTGGATTATTTTTTTCCCAGAGGAAGTATGCAGCCGAGATCATTGAGAGGGTTGTATATCATCCTGTAAGTCCACTCCCAAGGTTGAGCACATGAATGCGCTCAAACACATCATTCGATATATTCAGGACACTTGACTATGGCTTGCATTTATATCCTTCCTCGACGTTCACCCTTATCTCGTATACAGATGTTGATTGGGGTGGTTGTCCAGACACTAGACAGTCTACGTCTGGCTATTGTATGTTTCTTAGCAATAATTTGGTCTCATGGTATGCGAAACGTCAGTCCACTTTGTCTGATCCAGTGCCGAGGCCGAGTATAGAGGGGTAGCTAATGTGGTCTCGGAATCATGTTGGTTACGTAATTTGTTGTTAGACCTTCATTATCATATTCAGAAGGACACCTTGGTTTATTGTGATAATATTAGTGTCATCTACCTTTTTGGTAATCCGATTCAGCACCATCGCACTAAACATATCGAGATGGACATTCACTTTGTTCGCGAAAAGGTTGCTCGTGGTCAAGTGCGCGTCTGTCATGTCCCGTCCAGGTATCAAATTGCCGATATCTTTACATAGGGTCTTCCCTCGGTCCATTTTGAAGATTTTAAGGACAGTCTCAGCGTTCAAAGACCGCCAGCTATGACTGCGGGGGTGTGTTAAATATACATAGGATATACACGATATACACATGTATATCCTATGTATATTGGCTCTCGGGTTTGGCTACTTTGACCGTGTATATGGTCTATAGTGTAGGTAATATTTTAGTCTCCTAGTTTAGGTAATGTTGTGGTGTAATTAGTATTGTACACTTATCATAATTGTATTACAATAATTGTATAGTTAGTATCCAAGTAGAATAAGGTTTTAGGAGTAGAATAGGAATATGATTCTCCTATTATAGAAATATGTAAATTGTATATATACTCTTTCAAGTATTGAAAATAATTAAAGGATTATTTCTCTCAAAAAGTTATTCTCGTCTTTATTTGACAAATAATAAATTTGAATTTCCGGAATTGAACAAACATATTTTTCAAGGAACAACTCATCAGTCAAGAGTGCAAATATAAAATGCGAGACATTGTCTAATTCACTTCTTCATTTTGATTTTAAATTTTCAAAAAAATATCTAAGCGGCCAAGAGGAGACATTTGAACAAATATAAACGATAGATGATACTATTTTCCTTCTTCACTTAATTCAAGTTTTAAGAGAATAGATCAGCGGACAAGAGGAGACATATAAACGTGGCGACTGAGACGATATCGATTTGCTTCTTCATTTTATTCAATCCATTTTCGCTCGTTACTTCTTTAGCAATTAAGGACTCGGACTGGGTGATGATGAGTTTGATTCTATCCAAATTTTATTTTGTTATTTAATTTTATTTCCCTCTTTTAAATTATATTGCTGAAATACTTTTATTTTAAAAAGCTGAATATATGACATATTAGAAGAACTCCTATTGTTTGAACATTATGTTGTTGCATGAGTTTTATCTTCAACACAATATAAATACAACAATATATAATGGACAACAAAAGGATAAATTTTAGCCAAATGAGGAAAGGTCATAATAACTGATTGTGCATAACTACAAACTATAATGGTATTCACAACAGAAAATAATATTACTAAAAGAATATTTCCTTCTCCCAAATTTAAAATTGGCTGTTCATTTTTGCATGTTAAGATGACATTCAATCATTTTAATCTTGACAAACAACATCATACGATCCACATTGATCATTCACAAGAACGTTACTTTTTTCTTTCATGTATACTTTCTTATTCGAAGTTTTATTTTAATATTATTTTACAATATTGAATACCACAAAACTCGACATTCACGTGCAATGCACGAGTCGAGAGACTAGTATTATAGTAAAAATGAGAATTCTTTAAGTTAAAAATTAACTCACAAAAACATCTTTCAATAGGTGAGTGAAATTTTTACCTTTTCTTTTTATAATTAACCATTTGTATTAATCACCAATGTTTTGTACAAAGTCATAGCAAAACTATACATAGTTATCTATCAAAAATGAACAAAAGCCTATAATTCTATAAGATTCAAAAAATAAAACTTCGTATCAATGCTCTAATCTCTATATTAGCTCTCACATTACTTGCATAGGTTACCTCTTTGGCGATGACATCAAATGACAAAAAATAAAAATATCATGGATTACTTCAGCATAGATTATCCCGAAGATTCTAGCATTCTGTGACAACCTTTTTTCATTGCTAACTTCCCATCTCAAATGTTGATCCCAATCATGTGTATCTATAAACTTGTTGTTTGTGTATTTACTTCATGACTTTCTCCCACAATTTAATTCTTAGCAAACTCACATTGGACAAATAAGTGCTCTATATTCTCACCATAGTTTTTCCATATCTGCTGTCATTCTGTCAGAAATATTCCCTACATTAGCAACCACATGATAAATACTGTTTTTGGTATTGCATCATACTGGAACATCAAACAGTTCCATATCATTGTAGGACTTTCTCCTAGTACTTGTAGATATGTCTAATTAAGCTTTTGACTGTATCACAATTGCACTGGATCTGCTCCAGTGTTGTCCTAACATTAAAAATATGTCTTATAATCCCGTAGGCTTACTTAGGAATAGCAACACTATTGATTTGTTGTCATTTGATGTAATAAGTAAGAATCCATCTTATCCCCATTTTTTTGTAAGAAAATTTTAACCAGCGAGCCAAATCCACTTATACGTTCGAAGGGGACATCAAAATATTGTAAAAATTTAACCAGCGAGCCAAATCCATCTTATCCCCATTGATTTGTTGTCATTTGATGTAATAAGTAAGAATCCATACTTGGATGCAATTATTTCACCACAGTATCACACATAAAACTCTTAACTCTGAGAACTATTCACTGGAATTACTTGGAACTTGTGGTATTGCTTTTTCAGGATGAAGTTGATTAAGATCTATTTGTTATATCGAATGAATGATGAGTTTTTGAGTAGTTATTTAGTGTCTTTAATCTTATATAGAAAAAAGATGTATATATTAATGTAAAAAATGAATCTTGGAACTTACTCAACCCCAAAAGCTAGGTCCAAGATTTATTCTTTACAATGTATCAGAGTCAGGTCCATTCCAATTCTTTGTTCACCGATGTTGGGCCCCCAAATTATATTATTCACGCTCCAATTAACAAGATCTGGGCGTGCAGGGGAGAGTTAAGAGTCTCACATCGGATATGGAATGGAAAAATTGATTCTTTATATAGACTTGGACAATCATCACCCTACAAGCTAGCTTTTGTGGTTGAATTAAGCCCAAGATCCCTTCTTTACAATTACTATTTCTATTGAGACTATATTATGAATGGAAAAAAATGACACTATTATGAATATATTTCTAAAATGATGCAACTACAATATTTTTTTATTTACTTCCTTAAATGCCGACATCGCTTGTGAAAAAGTTCGGCATACGCTACTGATAATAGTACAACAATAACATACCCAGTAAAATCCCACAACGTGGGGTTTGGGAAGGGTAGAATGTACGCAGACCTTACTTCTACCTTGGTAAGTAGAGTGGTTGTTTCCGGGAGACCATCGGCTCAAGACAAAACATAATCACAATCCAAGCAAGCAAAGCAAGAGAAACGGTTAAACTCGAACAGAAATTTAAACCAGTATAAACATGTTGATAGTAAATGTTTAATAAGTGAGGTATGTAAATTGCAAAAGGTACCAAGTTGGAGAGGGGAGGACTGAGGAAAATATCATGTGCTTTAAATTGACACTATCGGATGAAATGTATCATACTTGGTTCACATAAAACTTTTGAACTTATTGGTGCATTGGATTGCAACTAATGATGAACTTGAGTAATATCCGATCGTCAGAAGGTATTTAATTATTTGATGTTAATGCAAATAAATAAAACAAAAGTTATCCTAAATTAACAGTCATTATCTATCATATCTGAAAACTGACATTGATGTTCACCTTTTTCTCACTTTACTAATTGAAGTTCAATTGAAGATAAAAATGCACGGCTCTAACATCTCCTAACCTCGCGAATAATCTCATTACCTTGTGAATAAGATCACGTCCTTCATTATGATCTTGTACACATGCTTCTAGAGCTACTCAGTATTTTTGTTTCCAAACGAGCCAAATGTAGAAAAGTATTAGCGAATATTCTCAGAATATTCTCCGTATATTTTGTAATTATGATAGATGTATATTTAAGGTAACTTAGGATTTTAATTGTATTATGAATCAACATTTGTAAGGTAAGTTAGGATTCGTACCATATTAGGAATCAACCTTGTACAGCTATATATATTGTGAATAATGAAAGGAATCCCAAAGGGAAATTATTCTATCTTTCATGGTATCAAGAGCCTAAAACCTAAATCCCTTCTCTTCCTCATTCTCGGCCGAAATAGGCATTTTTCTTCTGATTTCACAGGAAAAAAAATTTGGTTTGTTCCTCCCTTTCTCGGCCAAACCAGAAAATTCCCTTCCCTCGGCAGGCGGCAACCATGTCTTCCCCCACAAATTCCGGTTCATCCACTGGCACACTTGACAACCCCTCTCAACGTTCAGTATCTTCTTTTCATCTGGCATTCGCCGTTAACAACATCAAGAATTTTATCCCTATAATTCTTGACCAAGAAGACTGTCAATATTTCATGTGGATGGAACTATTCTACATTCATGCATGTGCATACAACGTGCTCGATCATATTGACGAATTTGTTCCTCATCCCACCGATGTTACAGACTCAATCTGGCGTCGTCTTGACGCCATCGTCAAACAATGGATCTACGGCACCATCTCCAAAGACCTGTTGTGCACTATCATGAAAACATGTGCTACGGCACGTGAACTTTGGATCCGGCTAGAAGAAATCTTTCAGGACAATAAAAATACTCGGGACGTATATTTGGAAGAGCAATTCAATAATACCCGCCTCGAGAATTTTAACAACATGTCCAAATATTGTAAGCAACTGAAACTCATAACCGATCAACTATCCAACGTCGGGACTTCTGTTTCAGAAACCAAGATGGTGCTTTAACTTGTTGCGGGTTTACAAAAAGGTGAATATGACACACTCGCAACAATGATTCAACAAGCCGACCCTCTCCCAAGTTTCAACAAGGCACGCTCACAACTATTGTTGGAAGAAACTAGACGTGCTAAACAAGAGGAACACAATCAAAAGGCCTTTGACTTTGACGGGATGACAACACGTGCGCCGGCAAGAAGAACCGGCAAGCTACTAACAACAGTCCGGCGAAGAAGAAAGCGAGCCGGTGGCGAGAGGTCGTGGCGGCGAGAGGTCGCAACAACAAAGGCAAGGGCCGCGGAAAGGGCCAATGCAACCAAGAAGCGGCCAAAGCTAGCGAACCGGAACCAAGAAGCTGCAGCGAAGATCACCGAATGCGGGGGCCTAGTTCTAGCGGCCGTGGTCGACTAGCCTCTCGGGCCCGCCCCCACCACGAGCAGGCAACCAACAGCAAGAAGCAGCGAGCACCCGCCGGCTGCCCAGTCCAGCCAGAAGCAGACAGCCCCGGCGCTTTGGGCGGCCTACACCACCGTGAACCTTCAACGGCCCGACGACAATTGGTACATGGACACCGGAGCCACATCTCACCTCACTCGGTCGTCAGGTAACCTATCTCAACTACGTCGGTTAAAGTGTCCTCAATTTATTACTGTCGACAATGGTCATCGCATTCCAATTGAAGGTTACGGTAACACACACACCAAACATCCACACCCACCTTTCTCCCTAACCCACGTCCTATACACACCTAACATCATTAAAAACTTAATCTCTGTTAGAAAATTCACTAGCAATAATTCTGTGTCTGTCGAATTTGACCCTTTTGGTTTTTCTGTGAAAGAACTCAATACGGGGAAAATTCTTACACGCTACAATAGTGTGGGAGACCTCTATCCATTCACTCAATATTCCGCTGTCAGACCGAAAGCACCTCTATCCCTTGCGGCGATCTCTCCCTCAACTTGGCACAATAGACTCGGACACCCCGGAGACCCAGCTTTTACTTTTACTTAGGACTTCTAAGCGTATTCAATGTAATAATGGGAAAATTGCCCAACACTGTTTTTCTTGCCCACTAGGCAAACATACTCGTCTTCCCTTTATGTCATCAAACAGTGTTACTTTTTCTCCATTTGATATTGTTCATCTTCGATTTGTGGACATCTCCGATTGCTAGCTCTTTGGGTCATAAATTCTATCTAGTATTCTTGGATGATTTTTCACATTTTGTCTGGATTTACCCACTGAAATTCAAATCTGAAGTTTTTACAAAATTCATCGAGTTTCAAAAATTCATTAAGACACAATTTAAAAAACCTATTAAATCATTCCAATGTGATAATGGACGTGAATTTAATAACTCGGCATTTCACAATTTCTGTTCTAAACAAGGCATGGTTTTTTATTTTTCTTGTCCCTATACTTCTTCCCAAAACGGAAAGGATGAAAGAATTATACGTATCATCAATAACATGGTCTGCACACTTCTGTTTCATGCCTGCCTACCACCGCTTTTTTGGGTCTATGCTGTCAAAATGGTAGAATCCCTTCTAAATATTTTACCAACTAGCACACTCCAAAACAAAACCCCTACAGAAATCTTATACCGTAGGCATCCATCATATGATCACCTACGTATTTTTGGATGCTTATGCTACCCCAACATAGCCTCCACTGCACCCCACAAACTTGCCCTCGCACTCTTCCATGTATCTTCCTTGGTCTATCTCCTAATCATCGGGGCTACTTGTTCTATGATATTGCTACTCACAAAATTATCGTCTCCCGTCACGTCACCTTTGATGAGACAACCTTTCCTTTTTCAAATCTCCGGAAATTTCAGACCACCGATTACATCTTTCTCGATGAACCAAGTCTGTCCCCGGTCATCCAAAATCTATACCAACAAGCACCCACTGTTCCGACGGCCTCGCCACCTGTCCAAAGCACCACCCCGAGCTCCCTCGCTCACCCCTACCCCGGTCGAGTCACCGCACCACCGGCGACATCGCCGCCCACCGGTCCGAACCGGTGGACCAAAGCAACCTCACGGCCCCCCGACCCACCACCACCGCCCTCACATCGCATGGAGACTCGTGCACAACACGGGATCTTCAAACCCAAGGTTCAATTCAATCTCTCCACACAAACCTTATCACTCATTCCAAAAAATCCAAAACTAGCAAAACTGGACCCAAATTGGAATGCGGCCATGTGCGAGGAATTTAACGCTTTAACCAAGTAGAACACTTGGGATTTGGTACCTAGACCAGCTGGTGTGAATGTTAACCTGTGTATGTGGCTATTTCGTCACAAGTTCAGAGACAATGGTGACTTAGAGAGGTATAAGGCAAGACTAGTTGCCAATGGCACTAATTAGCAGGAGGGTATTGATTGTGGTGAGACATTCAGTCCGGTTGTTAAACCGTCCACTATTTGGATTGTTCTCAGTATTTCTATGGGCATGCATTGGCCGATTCATCAGCTTGATGTCAAGAATGCGTTTCTTCATGGGGATTTGAAAGAGGCGTGTACACGCATCACCTCTCCGGCTTTGTTCATCCGGCAGCTCCGCAGTTTGTGTGTCGTCTCAGGAAGTTATTGTATGGATTGAAACAAGCACCCCGCGCTTGGTATGATTGGTTCGCCAGGTATCTTCTGTAGATTGGTTTTGTATATAGCAGGTGTGATACATCTCTCTTCACTTTTCACCGAGGTAGCAGCACTGCATATTTGCTATTATATGTCGATGACATTGTTCTTACTGCCTTATCTGACGGGTTGAAGAATGAAATCATTGCTCTACTCAAAACTGAATTTGCTATGACTGACCTAGGCAAGCTAAGTTATTTTTTGGGTATATCGGTGACAAGATCTGCAGCCCACTATGTTCCTGTGTCGGCGTAAGTATGCAGAAGAGATAGTGTACAGGGCCAAGATGGCAAATTGTAAAATTATGCCAACTCCGGTGGACTCAAAATCCAAGCTTAGTGCCAATGACGGTGCGCCAGTTTCTGATCCCACTCTATATCGAAGTCTAGCAGGTGCTCTTCAGTATCTTACATTCACTAGGCCTGATATTGCATATGTCGTTCAGCAGGTGTGTATGTTCATGCACGACCCCCGAGAGTCTCATTTTGCCGCTCTCAAACGTATTATTAGATATGTTAAGGGCACACTAGACTTTGGTTTACATCTATACACCTCTGCCCCAACCAAGTTGCTAGCCTACACGGATGCAGATTGGGCAGGATGCCCCGACATACGTTGCTCCACCTCAGGGTACTGTGTATTTCTTGGGGATAATCTTATCTCATGGTCCGCCAAGCGGCAGGCCACGCTATCCCATTTGAGTGCTGAAGCAGAGTATCGCGGAGTTGCTAATATCGTCGCTGAGATCTGTTGGCTCCGAAATCTTCTTTTGGAGCTCCAGTGTCCATTACGCAAGGCGTCTATAGTCTATTGTGACAACATATCTGCTATCTATATGTCTCATAATCCAGTCCAACATCAGCGGACTAAGCATATTGAGATGGATATCCACTTTGTGCGAGAGAAGGTTGCTCGTGGTCAGGTTAAAATTTTACACGTGCCTTCCTCTTATCAGTATGCAGACAATTTCACAAAGGGACTACCGCGACAGCTCTTCACCGTCTTCCGATCCAGCCTTAGCATTCGCCCTCCTCCCGCTCCGTCTGAGGGGGAGTATTAGCGAATATTCTCAGAATATTCGCCGTATATTTTGTAATTATGATAGATGTATATTTAAGGTAACTTAGGATTATAATTGTATTATGAATCAACCTTTGTGAGGTAAGTTAGGATTCGTACCATATTAGGAATCAACCTTGTACTGCTATATATATTGTGAATAATGAAAGGAATCACCAAGGAAAATTATTCTATCTTTCAAAAAGAACTATTATTACTGCTGTTGGACACAATCGGATAGCAATTGAACAGAACTGTAGTGATTGCTCATAACCTGTTCGATAAAATGTCCAACAGAGGTGTAAGAAGAGCCACCTTCCTGTAGCGCCAATCTGCTCTTCTCCTTCATGTCTTTCACTTTCATCCTTATTCCATTTTCAGGTTCCATTAGCTTCCCTATTGCTTTCTCTATCTTCTCCGCTTTTATAATATCGATGTTACTCCCGGTGATTTTATAATCCATCTTAATATCCACTGTCGTACCCAAATCCTTCACTAATTGAAACGCATTTGCTTGCTGCTCCGAATACATTGGCCAAGTCGCCATTGGCACTCCGAACCAAACACTCTCTAAAACCGAATTCCATCCACAGTGCGATACAAATCCACCCACTGCACTATGAGATAAAATTACCCCTTGGGGTGCCCATCCTATCACCATTCCAATCCGTTTCGTCCTTTGCAAGAACCCCTCCGGCAATACATCTTCCGTGTTCTCGTAGTCACTTGGATATCATGAATCTTTTGGTGGCGGTTTCCTTAGAGACCACAAGAACCGACACCCACTGTTCTCTAGCGCATTGGCAATCTCCTTCACTTGCTCCTCGTTGAAACTTCCTGAGGTTCCAAAGCAGAGAAACACTACAGAGTATGGAGTTTGCGCATCTAACCATTTGATAATTTCCTTATCACCGAAACTATTGTTGAGGTTCAGCAATGGTCCTACTGGATAAACCGGTGGGATTTTCTCTTCCGAAAAGAGCGATTTCATAGCATGAATTTCCAAGTCCTGGAAGGTGTTCACCAAAACTCCTTTAGTTTCTCGGTATCTTTTGGAATGATCAAGGAACATAGTGGAACCACCTTCCTTATCCAAGAATACCAAGGGCAAACATTTCGCCGGAAATGGATTGAAATACGAAGGTACAGAGAGTTCAGATTCAGGGTCGTCCTTGTAATTTGTAACATCTATGTCAAAATCATCCCTTAGACTCTGCATATGAAAGTGAATGCCAAGCATTGCTGCACTAGTCGTGTAGAAAACATAATTCGGGAGACCAAATTCGTTAGCCACATCTATCATAGTAGTACACGTCATTTCTACCACAAATCCGGATGGCTGAATTTGAGCCACAACATGTCTGACCTGAGGCTTATGGCTATCAATAAACCCTGAAAAGAATGTGTTGCTGTTGAGGAGTTGTAAAGTGGATTCGTCTCGAGGGAGATCTATGAATTTGAATCTTGATGAGCTGCAATTAGCATTATTTGAGGAAAGTGATTGGATGTAAGGATTGAGATTGGAGTCGAGGTTCATCCTCATGATAAGGACAGTGATGGAGAGATGTTCCTCTCTAGCTATAAGGAGTTTTGCCATCTCCACCGCGGGTATCAGATGACACATTCCAGGAGATGGTATGAAAATCAACTCTTTCTTCTTGATTTCACTCATTCTTGATTGTATTTCCTTCACTTATAGTGTGATGATTTAGGCTTTGAAGAGGAAGATGAGTGTGGGCATATGTCAGCTAGCTACGAGCATATATATGAGGATGATCGGAAGCCATTTTTAAGTCACGGTACAGATCTAGTCAGCCAAGTATAAAGTTCAAGAGTATAATTGCCTTGGCGATCAAGAATGGCAATGATGTCATGCCTTCAATCATAAAAAAGTTGGAGATAAGCTTTTTGAGGGCAAAAACTTCTGCAGTAGGTCTTTGGATACAGATTTATTTTAAGTGTGTTTGGCCATGGATAGTTTTTACTTTTCATCGGAATTTTATTCCGAAAAAACTATTTGGATATAGAATTGTTATAATTTTTCGGAATGCGAAAAAACTCCAAAACACTGTTTCAGAATTTTTATTCCAAATCATTCACAAAAATTCAAAAACAACTTCAATTTATATTCATGTTCTAACACAACTTCTATTTCCAAATACCATTTTTATCTTGAAAACAATTACAATTTGGTTTTTCAAATTTCACAATTCTTATGTTCAAATGCCCACTTAACTTACATAAGCACAGAAAATTTACACTACCTAGTATATTTGATCGTGGATTATTATTTTTAATTTTTAGGTTAGTAAACTGGGCTTGCAATAGAAAGTTATATCTTTAGACCTGATTAACTTGTTATGGCGTAAAATAGTTTTAGTATAACAATATACAAAATTTACTTGCACAAATAAATGTATTTATAACAGCCACGAGCATGAATACAACTTCTCCGAGAATTTGGGCGACTCCCCAAAAAAGAGAATAAGCCAGGTGTGACTATACGCGATAAGTAGGTCGGCCCAACTCGAGATTAGTCCACAATTTGGCTGAGCATGTGTTCTGGGCCTCAGGCTTCTATCCAGTTCCCTTTTTTAAGGAGATTGAAGCCCGTGACCAAGATAATTATTTTTGGAGTTAATTCCTCCGATGGTAACTCAAGTAATCTATTTAATTTTTATTTCAGGATGCTTTGAGAAGCAAAAGGCTATAGAGAGATACCATCTTTGATCCATAGCAACTCAAGCAGGGAGAAGATTGTAAAGGTGGTCAGGCGCATATAGATAGCGGGACTCCGTTCACTTTGAAGTGAAACTGTTGCTGTGGGGGAATGTCACTAGTTGTCACAAAGAAATAATGATTGAAAAACCACTTTAAATGGTTCTGAATATAAAATCATTTACCATTCATATTTCATAAAATATGTAATTACATTCTCCATCCATTCCTATTTGAGATTCTTTAATTTATGTATCTTCGCCAAAATTTAATTACCGTCATTAGTCCAAATGTACAAAACATATACAAACGTATAGATTACCATTGGTTGTAACTTTCACATTTTTATTTGTATATACATAAACGTATCATTTCGGTGCACCAACTTGAAATAATTTTAGGGGAACAACACTAATTGCCCATTTTACTGAAACTAATTATCCACCCATACCCCCAATCAAATTATTTTCGTTTCTGCCCAGCCCGGTCCAAAGTATTTACCTGACATACCCCTTCACCCAAAATCTTCTTCCATGATACCATCACAATATATTCATATATCATGATGATATCATGTAGGACTAAGAGAATGACTGAAGCAGTTTTTTATAATATCATCTCAATATATTTATATACCACGATGGTACAATGAAGGATTGAGGAGTGTCTCATTGAATGATTGAAGCAGTTCATACCATCACAATATATGTATATAAGATGATGTTATTATAGAGTTTTTTTAAATAAATAAACATGATTATCCATGATACCATCTCAATATATTTATATACTATGATGGTATTATGAGAACTAAGAGAAGGACTGAAGCTAAGTCTTTCATGATACCATCTCAATATATTTATATATCATGTTGCTATCATAATTTTGGGATTATTTTGGATAAATAGTTTTGATTTTTTTAGGGGTACGAAAGTAATGGAGACAAAGACGGATAAATATTTTGCCTCCAATGGGCATGCATGATATTTCCCCAAAAACTTATTAGCCGGATTCCTGGCTGCGCTGTTGAGGCGTTAGACAATATTTAAATTAAAAGTTTTATAAAAGTATTTACATTTGAAGTTAAATGATTTTATAGAAGTTATAGTCATGTTTAGATATGAACACCTAAAAATAATTATGAAGGTTTCGTATTTGTGAATAAATACCAGTATTTAACTACCTGAAATACACTTTAAATCGCTTTAAAACCAGTATTTAAATATTTTACTAGAAGTTAGATAGTAAGATTCAATATCTGCAAAAATTAAAATAGTATTTTTGCCCAAATATACCAGCAGATTTAATCCTCCTTTACTATGTGAATTTGTCAATCAGAATTTGTAAGGCATGAATTGCCCATTTCTAATGACCCATTAAGCACACTATAAATATGCAACTAGTATCAACATAGTAAACGGGATCGAAGCTTAAATTTTTTGTGCCTTTTGATAATGCATTTAAAAGTTTTGTACAGAAATACTCCCAACTCTATCAATTCTTGGAGATCGAGAAAAACAAAATAACGGAAGAAAATCTTCAGGAAATGTTGCTAATGAAATCCTCAATTAAAAGTCGTAAAGATGTATAAGATGATCCGCCTTCCTCCATGGCTATTCTGCTCTTCGCTTGCATTTCCTTCACCTTTTTCCTCACTTCATTCTCTTCACTATCCGCCATAAGCTTCCGTATGGCGCCTTCAATTTCCTCAGCACTAACAATGTCAACCGGATTTTCCCCCTCGAAGTCCTTAACATAGTCCATCCGAATCTCCACTGCCAATCCCAATTCTTTAACCAACAAAAACGCGTTCATCTGCTGTTCAGAATAAAGGGGCCAAGCAGCAATAGGCACCCCACAACACACACTCTCCAGCGTCGAATTCCACCCACAATGTGACACAAATCCTCCCACCGCAGGATGTGAAAGTACGGTCATTTGCGGTGCCCATCCTACGACTTTCCCAATATCTTTTGTCCTATCCAAGAACCCTTCTGGCAGTACTTCCTCCGAGTTGTCATAATTGCTCGGCATCTCTAATTTCCCCTTTGGTGGAGGCCTTCGTAAGGACAACAAGAACCGGTGCCCGCTGCGTTCTAATGCAATGGCTATTTCTTTAACCTGTTCAGGTTCAAAACTTCCCAATGTTCCAAAGCACAAGAAAACCACAGATGAGTTTTCCTGCTCATCTAACCACTTGATAATACTTTTTGTTTCCTGTTTTTTGTTACCGTCATCCGAATTGATTACAGGACGAATCGGGTAAATTGGAGGAGAAATTTTAGCATCTGAGAGCGACTGAAGAGCAAAAGGTTCAAGCTCAGCGAAGGTATTGATAATAATACCTTTTGTCTCTTTGAAACGACGAATGCCATCGAAGTACAAAATCGAGCTAGGTGTAACAGATTTAGCTGGCCTAGGTAAAATTTTAGCAGGATATGGATATTTAAATCCAAGAATCGATAATTCCTCATCAGACTCTGAATAGTCATACTTGGATGTATTCCTGAGAGCTTCAAAATGAAGGGACAATGCAAGAAAAGCAGTACTGGAAGTAAAGAAAATATAACTAGGAACACTAAACTCATTGGCCACGTCAATCATGGAGATGCAGAACATGTCAAGAACAAAGCCAGCAAGTCGAGTACTAGTAATGTTGTTACGAACAAATTCACTTACCTTTGATTTGTGACCCTCGATGAAATCATACAAGAACTTATCCTTGTTAGACAAGAGTTCAGCAGCTGTTGTTGGGTCGATTGAAATATCAACTAAGTTCAAGCGGGAATGAGAAGGGAGTGATTGGAGATAAGGTTGAACCCCGAAATCTGCGGGATGTTTCATGATGAGGAGGTAAATGCCGATACGTTCGTCGGTGTCGAGAATGAGTTTGGCAATTTCGACGGCGGAGGCGACGTGACCCAATCCCGGCGATGGAATGAAAACTAGTTCTGCTTTTGTCTCCATACCTAAGTTACGTTATGAAATGAAACTAAAGTTAAGGAATGTAAGTTGCTTTTTATTTGAAATAATAAAGTTGTGAGGAATGAAAGGAACCACGTGGGTTAAGGTACTTCACTTAATATTGTATATATATATATAGGATAACTGTACAAACATCCACTAAGGTTTATTCTGATCGTATATACCACAACCCTATGGTTACTATTGGGTAACTATTTTTAGTTGAACACAAACGCTCTCTAAGAACCTTCCTCCACGTCGCGTCGTCGCGTAATAGAGTGTGCTATTGTTCATCGAATGGCTAGAGAAAGACCGAGAAAGAATGCAAATAAGCTCCAATTGACGGGCCTCAAGCTGATGCAAGATCCAAGGGGGGTCGGGAGAAAGCTGAGAAAAAATCATCACAGGAGATAGGGTGTGCATGGATCGGATTGGTTCGGATTTCTCAAATACCAAACCAAACCAATTGTGTCGGATTTTTAAATTTATAAATCAAACCAAACCAATAAAAGTCGGGTTTTTGAACTTCGGGTTATCTCGGGTTGTTCAAATTTTTTCCGGTAAAGTCTGTTGGAAATTTGCCTTTGGCGGGGAGATGCGTCCACCCATCTTTGATGAATTAAACACTAGTGTTCCGCATGTTGGAGACCTTATCTCTTCGCACATGCATGATCTACGAAGT
Source organism: Anisodus tanguticus (assembly GCA_034509755.1). Lineage (NCBI taxonomy): Eukaryota > Viridiplantae > Streptophyta > Magnoliopsida > Solanales > Solanaceae > Anisodus > Anisodus tanguticus. Next base: position 15,256,261 of record CM067551.1, on the reverse strand, counting down.
GAGTAGATGACCGTAGGGCCAAAAATCGTTAAATTTCGTTGAGAAATGAAAGAGATATTGGTCCACTAAGTAAGGTGTTTAAGGCATGGAAATGTGGTGTGGGACAAATCTACCACATCGGTGGGAATAGGAAGAATTGCTCTCTATATATGCCTCAAATTGGTAAAGGGTTTGGGACCCCAAGGGGTATCCCATGTGTTTAAAGGAGGGAAGACCTAGATGTGCTTGGGTTCAAGGCTAAGCCCACACGCGCGCCGCGCGCCCGTCCGGTCCGGTTCCGGGTTCTCGGGCTGTGGGGATTTCTGATATTATCTTTTTGGACCAGAATTCTTTTATATGTACAGTTTGGTCCCTGAAGTTTCAATATTTACAGTTTGATCCCCAGAGTTTCTGGGAAGGTGACGAAAGGTCGGATCGCATTTGGAGCATTAAACACCATTACTTGGCCGATTAACTCTCCATTAACAGCCCATTACTTGGGCAATTGAGCAGCCTCCTTTAAGACCTTAAATCAGCCTCACTAATGGCATTTAACATGCCATTTACAGCCCTCCTAACAACCCTCAATTCGTGAGCCAGAAATAGGCTGAAAACTGGCTGAAATCGGCAAAAAACAACAGAAAACACACCGAAAACAAAGTGACGGAAATACAAAATGTAAGGCTGAAAACAAGTGAGCAAATTGTGACGAAAACCAAGTGAGCAAACCCACACATATACACAAGATATACACTACGAGACACACTATATATACAGAGACAAAAGAGAAGAGTATTGAGAAACTCTTCCTTCCTATTCCATATCTTCAAAGAAGTCGAGTCATATTTGTTTTATTCGGGCAGCTCAACCTATTGGCTTTGTAGTGTTGAGATTAAAGTGTTGTTTTATCTTGGGAGACTATTGTTCGCTAACGTAAAAGCATATATACGGGGCAATCTTGTCTTAAGGATAGAGGGCTATCCCCGACTCAACACACAACGTTGTAACCATCCAGATTTAGTTGTTTCTTGATTTCAGGATATCAACATTCAAGACACAACAAACTTGCGGCAGTTCTCAACATTGGCTTTGCAAGGTGATCAAGATTCAAGACACAACACATATGCGGCAGTTTTGAAGATTGACCATTTATTTATCCTTTCGAACATTTGTAATAGTTATTACTTCCCGTACTGCTCTATAAAGTACAATAGAGCACCAACAACTTAAGACAAGATTTGTATTGTAATACTATTAGTGTTCGAAAGATGTCGGTCAAAAGTTGTGTGACCAAATATGGATATGGCAATGGTTTTCTACTTGAAGACAGTGATGATGATATTGTTGAAGTTCAACATGTTCATGGTGTCACCGCTCCTAAGACTGGTGGGAACAAGCGCTCACGAGAGCCTGAGGATGTCAACTGGGACAAGAGGAGAAGACTGAAGATGTTATTCTATCTTGCAGCAGAAGGCCTATATCTGGTCCCGGACAAAAGATCCGAATAACGGTAAGAAGAACTGGACACTCAGTTTGATGAAGTGACTGAAGTGAGCCAGAATCCGAAATTGGGATAAGTAGTTTTTCTTACTTGTCAAGAATAAATATTAAATGATGTCTGATTAAAATTGGATTAAAGTAAGGAGGAATATGAAAATAATTTATATTCCTTACGCTTTAAAATCAGAAGTTTAATCTCATTGTCTTTCCCGTTTAAAGATTGGATTTTGTAAACGACTTAAAAAGATCCGTTCTTTTAAGTGTGATGATTAAAAGTGTGTAAAGTATGTTCGCACATACGATGGAGAGAGATCCACTAACTGTGCGAAAACTGTTACCACTCTTAAGTAAGCGCCAAGAATTATCTGGGCACCAATCATAACGGAAGAAGTCTAAAAGTTAAAGACGTTGAGCTTGTCACACTATTTGGCAGAAGATCCTTCATAGGATGATGTTGGACACTCAGTCATACAAAGCCTCCGGGCGACTGGAGTGGGCCAAAATTCCTTTGATATGATGATATTAGACACTCAGTCATACAAAGCCTCCGGGATCGGAGTGGTGCCAGAATTCATTTCATAGGAAAAGTAATGGACACCTAGTGTGGTGGGCCGAGTTTCCAGTGTCTTAAATGATCCGAAGGCCTAAAGAAAGGCGAGAAAAGAAATTGGACACTCAGTCTGCAAAGCAACTGCAGTGGGCCAGAGTATCCAGATCACATATGATCCGGTTACGCCCTAACCACGGGCAAGAGGTTGTTCATGTGAAGCAACGCCACCTCTAAAATCAAAGGGGCTGGAGAGGTTGTCCTCAATAGGACTTCAGGGAATGAGATCACTCTAAGATGAGGTGATACATGTCCCTAACTTGGTTTAAGGGATGTTGTTGGTCAAGCTAGTTTGAGACTAGTTCAATAGGTCTGTAATAATTAAGAATGGTACAGTACGTCTGTAGCCAAATGAATGATATATTTGTAATCTGTGCATCTATGACATCATAGATTAAGACACGTTAAATAGCAAGTCATTCAAAAGCTAACGATGTATAGATTGTTGCCTTCTGTCGACATAAACCCTCAAAATAAATGTAAGGTGGACGAATAGGCAAAATCACCTTTCCAAATTCCGTCAAGGGAATAGCGAAAGAAGCACCGCTCCTCTAGAACTTAGTCACACCTACTTGGGTGATTTGAAGTTTATACAAAATAGAGGGGGGAGACAAGTACGTTGTGATCTTCATTGATAATGGTACAACGTATGGAATCCTTTGTTTGTTGAAAAAGCAAAGATGAAGTTGTTGAAGCGGCTAAGCGCTACAAAGCAGAAATTGGAAATCAACTAAGCCTATGGATTGCGAAATTCGTAGTGATAGAGGGGGAGAATGTGAAGCATCGTTCATTAAACGACTGTTCATTTCTCACCTCAGTCCAACGGTGTTAGCCAAGCTCAAAATCATACGCCCAAATTATGTAGGGCGGCTTGGTAAAAGTTGGAATACTGAAACAGGTCAAGTTGTACCTAAGACTGTAGATTGCATATCCAATGGATCTGCAAATAACAGTAGTGTTGATCGCCTCTTGGTGTCAAAGAATGTTGAATTCTTAGAAGATAACTTTCCTTGAAAAAAAAAGGGAAAATGAGTAATTGCTCAAGGTTAACAAGAACCCGCGAGGGCCTGACTGTCCGGAGCTAGACGTTCCGTATCTACATGACTCGAAAGTTGTTGGCTATTCGGAACTTAATATTCCAGATCTGCAGAACTCAGGGATTCTAGATGTTGAACCGAGACGGAGCAAAGAAGGGGACAAAGACTTGTTCCAGTCCTTCTAGCTTGTATGGTTAAGAATGAGCCATGAACAATTAACAAATAATTGTCATCTCCAAAAAGCGCTGCTTTGGAAAGAAGCTAAAGAGAGAAATATATTCCATCATATAGAACCATACATATGTAATGGTTGATCTTCCTCCGGGAAAAGAACCTTTGGGTTGTAAAATGTGCTCCCTTGTGAGTAACTTAACATCCAGGGCCATTGCAGTCTTGCGTGGCATGGATGTTGAACCAGCCTTCCCAACCGGAGAGTTGGAAGAAGAGGATCAGAGTTGGTTTGCTGAACTGTTGGGCTTTTTCCTGAACTTTCATTTTGGTCCCTGAAATATTTACATTTTCGTCCTGAAAGTTTCAGATAAAACAGACACAATGAATCTGACCACAGAAACATTGACGCTGAAGTTAGAAAGCCAACAGTTGGAAAACCAACAGTCTGAAAGTGAAAGTCATATTGAAACAAAGTCTCGATATGAAAGATATGGGTATCACAGATGACATCTTAGGAATTGGATTTCTAAGACATCTAACAGGCTGGTCGATAGTTGACAGTCTCGTCGATAGTTGACAGTCTCGTTGAATCCACCAATGGATATGAATCATAGAAATGATTGGAATCATGGTGCACCCATAGACAAGGAGTGATACGCTCAGGTCACGTGTAGTTCAATGTATTGTACACACTACAACCGACCTGGTATCGTCCTACAAAGCAGATCAGTTGAACTAAGATTCACTGATGATCTTAATACATGATCAATAGAAGGCGTTAAGTCGGATATGACGATATCTGAATTATTCGTTTATCTACAGATTATAGTATTCTGGATGTCCAATGCGTCGGGAGAACATAGTGATGCAAACTGGACATCAGATCTGAAGAACACCAAAGCCACAAATAAATGTGTATGGTGGGTCTTAGAAAAACCTCTAAGCAAACTTGCATCGACCGATTCATGATGGAATCGGAGTTTATCGCTTTATACAAAGCATGAAAGAAGTTGAGTAACTTCATAACTCCTTAGAGGACGTCCCTAATTGGGAGAAACCCGTGCCTTCAACAGTTATACACTGTGACTAGCCGTCGGCTTCAGGAAGGACACGGATGACGACGTCTGGACATATCCGTCGGATCTCGTTCGGAGACATAAGACCGTATGACGGTTGATCATCACGGTGTCACTACCTTATTTACTAACTAAGGGATTACCCGAAGATCAAGTGTTCTGCCTGTCTAGGGGAATGGGCTGAAAACCCAAACAATACGAACCTTTGCGGTGGAAACCCAACCATACTGATTGGAGATCCCAAGAATTTGGTTCAATGGGAAAACTAAGCGGCAAAAGGTTCAGTTGAGCGCTTCGGTGGAAGCAAGAAGCACTTCGGGTGATGATTTCTGTACGGAAACATGAATCCAAAGCTGTTCCCGCGATAGACATTAAAGTGCTACCTTCATAGTGGGTGAAGGTTAAGCTTCCAAACCTTAACGATCCTCAAATGGTTGAGGTTAAGGTTGGGGAAACTTTTAATGATTCCTAACACTTGTGAAGTGGGGTATAGCAGGATACCTTGTAGGAGATCACCTATTTAAGTGCGAGGATGGCTATCTCAAATGAACGCACTTAAGAATCCAAGTGTGTCCAAGGCCACAACGGACAAAAACGTAAGAAGGAAAATGAATAAGAAGAGTTATTGTGTTGTTATCATTGTCTTGGCTTACACTAAACACTGACGGTTCAAGACATCACGTTCACCGCGTAATAAGTAAGTCCGATGGTTTCAACTAGGGAAGGTTCAAAGCGAAAGCTGCCTCTCCTGATGCAATAACTTTTTCGCTGAAAGATTGCTGAAATGTAGGCACCTTGTGCGTGCGCCACAATCTCTCTTTCATAGAGGGGATTGTTGGAAATTTGCTTTTGGCGGGGAGATGCGTCCATCCATCTTTGATGAATTAAACATTAGTGTTCCGCATGTTGGAGACCTTGTCTCTTCGCACATGCATGATCTACGAAGTGAGTAGATGACCGTAGGGCCAAGAATCGTTAATTTCGTTGAGAAATCTAAGAGATATTGGTCCACGAAGTAAGGTGTTTAAGGCATGGAAATGTGGTGTGGGACAAATCTACCACATCGGTGGGAATAGGAAGAAATGCTCTCTATATATGTCTCAAATTGGTAAAGGGTTTGGGACCCCAAGAGGTATCCCATGTGTTTAAAGGAGGGAAGACCTAGATGTGCTTGGGTTCAAGGCTAAGCCCACACGCGCGCCGTCGCCGCCCGCCCGTCCGGTCGGGTTCTCGAGTTCTCGGGTCACGGTCACGGTCGCGGGTCGTGGGCTGTGGGCTGTGGGGCTTTCTGATATTATCTTTTTGGACCAAAGAACTCTGCCAGATATACAGTTTGATCCCCGAAGTTTCATATGTACAGCTTTGGACCGAATTCTTTCATATGTACAGTTTGGTCCCTGAAGTTTTAATATTTACAGTTTGATCCCCAGAGTTTCTGGGAAGGTGACGGAAAGGATGGACTGCATTTTGGAGCATTAAACAGCCATTACTTGGCTGATTAACTCTCCATTAACAGCCCATTACTTGGGCAATTGAGCAGCCTCCTTCAAGACCTTAAATCAGCCTCACTAATGGCATTTAACATGCCATTTACAGCCCTCCTAATGGCCATTAACAGCCATGTTTGGGCAGTTGATCAGCCCCTCCTCCATGCTATATATTGAGCCTTTTTTGGCTCAATTCGTGAGCCAGAAACAGGCTGAAAACTGGCTGAAATCGGGCAGCAAACAGGCAGAAAACACACTGAAAACAGTGACGGAAATACAAAACTGAAGGCTGAAAACAGTGAGCAAATTGTGACGAAAACCAGTGAGCAAACCCACACATATACACAAGATATACACTACAGAGACACACTATATACACAGAGACAAAAGAGAAGAGTATTGAGAAACTCTTCCTTCCTATTCCATATCTTCAGCAAGTCGAGTCATATTTGTTTTATTCGGCAGGCTCAACCTATTGGCTTTGTAGTGTTGAGATTAAAGTGTTGTTTTATCTTGGGAGACTATTGTTCGCTAACGTAAAAGCATATATACGGGGCAATCTTGTCTTAAGGATAGAGGGCTATCCTCGACTCAACACACAACGTTGTAACCATCCAGATTTAGTTGTTTCTTGATTTCAGGATATCAACATTCAAGACACAACAAACTTGCGGCAGTTCTCAACATTGGCTTTGCAAGGTGATCAAGATTCAAGACAGAACACACATGCGGCAGTTTTGAAGATTGACCATTTATTTATCCTTTCGAACATTTGTAATAGTTATTACTTCCCGTACTGCTCTATAAAGTACAATAGAGCACCAACAAAGTCTTCATACAAAATATATAACTTGTGCTTCAAATATTTTTTTAGTCCTAGTAAGATACAACTATAAATTAAGGTGTTATTAAGAAAATGACACAAAATGTGAGATGAGTGATGACATTGTACTAAAATATTCAACAAAAAAGATAATGAAATCGCTAAGCCATAATGATAATTATCAAAATCTAAAAGTAGTAAAAGAAAAAAGTACGACTAATTATTAAATTACATGACTATATATTAAAGAAAAATTAAATTAAGTTATATTTTTTCACTGTCTAAATCAATACAAAACTAGTAGTACGTAGTAATATATAAACAACATTATTGTTATTTCTAGTGTTAGAATTGAATTTCTTTGTTAGCATTAGTATTGATTTGGACTTTATTTAAGTTACTAACATCAATGGTGTATAAAACTTATTGGACCATTAAAATTTCTAAGTTCAAGCTTGAAATAATATGTTAATAGACAAAAACTATGAAAAACCGAAGAAATATTTATAAATTACATTATAAATAAATATTTTTATGTATAAAATATTTTTAAAATTGTATACATATAATTTCGGATTGGTTTGGTTCAATTTAACTTTTTTTTATTAAAACCAAATCAAACCAATTATGATCGGGTTTTTTCCCAATACACAACCAAGTCAATCAAATCACTAATCGGGTTTTTTTCTCGGTTTGACTCGGATTCTCATTCTGTTTCTCTTTCTCTACTTCTTGACTAGTCAGGTTACTGGTTACTTTAATTGTTTAGCCTGTAAAATTTGTTAGAGGAAACTAAAAAATTGGTTTTGTTTCATGAATTGGTTGATCATAATCTGTCACACGCAGTTTAAAACTACTTCAACAAACCAGCCTTGGAAAAATCAGATTACTTTTTATGGATTCTTCACTCTATATAGTACAAATAACTTATTATTCGTATCAAGTTCAATAGCCAAATATTTTCACTTTCCAAAATGCTTCATTGAAGTTTAGAAATATCCATTGAGAAAGAAGACACAACGAAGGGGAAGATAAACTAGGTACTTCCTCTGTCCCACTTTGTCCGGTATCATTTCTAATCTGTTGGATGAACTGAAAGCGCATATTTCTATATTTTTGGATGAGAAATTTTTATAGCCATATAAATGTTTGATATGATTTAAGATCACAAAATTCAATTTTTTAAAATTAAATTGTGTGCTAAGTCATACTATAAAAAATGAAATAGAGGTAGCAGTTAACATCCCGTAAGCTAGCTTGTTTGACAATTATATAATCAAGAGCATTTTATACGGGTTATACGATTATATGTGATTGGATATGAATTCAAGTAACAACAGAAGTAGAACGAGACTTCTGGAGTATAAGTTTAAAATATAACATATTGAAATTACCCTACGTTATTGTGATCTTCAATATGCTATGCCATTATTTTAAGAGTAGGCTATTAATAGCAAAACAAGAATGTAAGAATTAAAGAATTCCAAAATATATCGATCTTGTAAGAATGTAATGGAAAGGAAAACTTTATTATGAAATAGAGTAGAGGGAAGTAGTTGATTAATTTTGACTTGTTAGTTAACATATTCCTTCCATCTTAACCTTAGAATATCGTTAGATTCGGACAAGTCCTTCGAGGTAAAAGTTAAGTAAAATATTCTATCTTAATTAATACTCCTTCCGTCCATTTTTTACTTATCATATATTAATTTGACATGCATATTAAAGAGCCAAAATAGAATGATAATTTTACTATATCACACTTAATTATTACTAAGTCATCTAATGGTTGAAATCAATCAAATATATTTTAAAAGTTGTACAGTCACTAACAATTCCTTGAAGTTTCTTACTCAATAATTAATACTCCCTCCGGATCAAAAAAATATTCACTTAGCCTTTATTTTTTATTAAAAAGAATGTCCATTTACCAAATCAAGAAAGAATTAACCTTACTTTTTCAGATTTATCCTTATTAAATATTAGGTGACTAAACCTCAATACCTATTTAATTAGGCACATTTTAATCAAATTACCTATTTTTGCCTAGGAGTTAATATTTTCTTAAAGGGTGTGCAAATGGCTAAGTAAACACCTCTTTTTATCCGGAGGGAATAATAAAGGTAAAATAGAAACAAAATGATAAATTAGCTTTTGACTTTTCAAATTGGACAAATAAAAATGGGCGGAGGGAGTAATACAAATAACTTATGTGTTTGTTTAGTTATGCTACAAGGCCTCCTAGTTCAAAAGTCATCATAATAGTTTTTGTTACCTCTAGTGTCATTGGATAGATTTTTAAGTCGAAATGAAGGTCCTGAAAGTATATTTATGTCCTAGAGACAATCTGTATTAGGACAAATGTACTTTATACACATTTGTGTTATTATTAATGGAGATTAATATTTTGGCATTTGCAAATTATTGAATTATTAATTGATTGTTTGTAATATTCTATAATATGCATCCCTGGAGGTTACGCTGTTATTAATAGTGTGAGATATTAATATTATAACGTAACTCTTAAATAGTCTCGACTAATGATCATCGAGAATGGGATATCGATGATATGTGATAAGTCGACATGTGGTCTGCATCACATCCTTAGAGGATGTAGTATGTCTCACCTGCTACGAGTAATGGCTACTCGTGATGGACACATGGATACTTTGAAAGTATTGGTATACCCTGTTGATATACTGTTTGTTATACTTATCTAAAGTATGATCAGCGTGTGGGAGATAGAAGTCCTTAGACTTGAGGTCAATACGCGCCTTGTCTACAAAGTAATGTACTTTGATCCCGTCCTAAGCTCAAATGCCTTATAGGTTGAGATACGACTTGTATTGGGTACATTGCGATGTGAATTAAAGGTGGTAGTTGAGCCAAGATTATGATTCATTCTTCGAATGTATATTCGAGAGAACACTCGGATTCTCAGTGATATTAGGTTGACTAAGTCGTTGGCCAACGCAATAGACGTATTTAGAATATGGTCTAGTTGACAACTAATATAGATGAGACACAATGATTAAGTCATTTGGATAGACACTTGAAAAATCCTAAGCTTGATCGGGTGTGTCGTGAATGAAAGGATTTTATCTTACCACATAAAGGTTAAGTTTAATGGAATCGCGTAAATGTATTTCACATATTAAGTTCATCTTGCGGTGCCGTCTAGGAGTTCCGCGTAGACCTTAATTTGATTAATGTCGATATGAGAAGGCTTGTAGGGTCACACTATGTCGATTGTCCGTTCGATCTAAGGATGTATTGAGAGAGTAATAAAATGTTCGATTTAGAATCAAGATATTTAAATGAATAATGATTATTTTAATTAAGTCAAAATTGGATTTTGGATTTAATTAAGAATGCGCAGAAAATAAATCGAGACAGTGCATGAGCACGTCGAGCGCCGCGACGCCCATACCCTAGGGTCGCGGCGCCTCCACCTCGAATTTTGGGTCAGGCCCAAGGTCAAACCCTAATCCGGTTTTGACCTATTTTTCAACTATAAATAGAGGCATTTTCTTCATTATTCATACACCAATTTCAGATTATCATTCTAAGCCTTAGAGACTTTGAATTAAAACTCTCTCGAACCTCTGCCGGATTTCCTAGCTTTTCAAAAGAGAAATGCATTGAAGCTTGGAGCTTGCAATCAGTAGGGCAACCGCGTGTCCACCTTATAGTAGATAAAGACTCCAGATATTCAAACCTGTAAGTTTATGCTTTATGTTACAGGTTTGATTGTTGTATAACCATACCAGAAATGTTGTTGGGGTAAGTAAGAAACAAAAGTTTAAACTTCCGTTGTGCCTTACTTATATGCTTTGAACCCAACAAAAACTCTACAGTGGTATCAAAGCTCAGGATGGTTCGATGGTTATATAACAATTGAATAAAGTAATAATATGGGTTAAACATAAAGTTGGATTAAAACGAATTTTTTTGAAATCCTACTTGTCTTGAACGAATGTTGACCTGTTGATATCACCCTAAATTATCTCATACGCTAACTCGAGGAAGTCATTCCGCTCTAACTCGAACAAAGCCAAAAGTGTGTTGTCCGGCTCATTGCACGGTGCACGGCTAAGAACGGTAAGAACAGATGATGGTCGATACAGAAGTTATTGATAATGGTGAGTGATGATAAAGGACCTGTGAATTGATCCCTAAATTGGATTTAGGGGTTGAACGATTTTGAAAATCAACACAGAAACGTTTGTCAGGACATCGGCATCGCGTCCCTATGGTAGGGCGCCACGGCGCTTGATAGGGTTTTAGGGCGGCGCCGCGACTCCATGGTGGAGCGTCGCGGCGCTAATGCTTCATTTCAAAAACTTGGACTCACTGGACAATAGGCGCCGCGGCTCCATAGTGGAGCACCGCGACGCTAATGCATTTGCAGAAGCAGAAATGTTTCTGCCTCTGCAGCGCCGCAGCTCCATGGTGGAGCGTCGCGGCGCTAATGCAATTGCAAAAGCATAAATATTTCTGCCCTTGGAGCGTCGCGGCACTAATGCATTTTGCAGAAGCCGAAAGGCTTCTGCCTCAGTAGCGTCGCGGCTCTAATGATTAGTGTCGCGGCCCCACCAGTCCAGAAATAAAAAAAATCAGAGTTCGGAATGTTTAACCCAAGATTATTATTATACAGTATAATAGATAAATATATTGTTAATGTGCTAAATGTCAAAATGCTTGTCATTTACATTTATAGAATAACATCTGCTATAACTGTCTGGGAAGGCGGCGCCCAGTATTTGATTAAACCATCTTATATCATGCATATTGGGTTGACGGTTCCCAACTATATGTGTCATTAGTTTGCATGATGTTAAGATGTCATAATGGATATGGCATAAAAGAGTTGATCTTGGTTAAAACCCTGAATTAAAATGTTTCCCAAAATTTTAAATACAAGTCTAAATTAAACGTGTCGTCCATTATAATTGTTAGAGTGCAAAATCCTTTTCGGCGATACGAGTATTTATGCCAAAGCATTTGCTCTAAGTCTATGAGGACCCAGACTCTTTCATAGATATGTTTTAATATAAAGATAAACGATAAACTTTTGTGGGTATTTACACCAAAGTGTTTGCTCACAAAGGCCAAATTTGCTTAGATACATAAACGCAGTCGTGTAATGGGGTTGACTTGCTTAGACAAATCTTGGCGCGAAAGTGTCGGACTAATCTAAGGACGCAAGATTAAATGTAATATTTGATCAACCAAGAGTTTCAAATAAGTTTTGCAATTGGTTTAGAACCTACCAAGATGTGTTATTGAAGTTATCAGCCAAAGCAAACGCAGAGATATCATAGGCTTAGATCTTGGCCCATTATGACCTCAATTAAAATAGGTATGTATTCTACCATGGGGTCGTAGAAGTATGTTAAAAGAGTGGGAGCTAATTAAATAAAAGGTCATGTTAATTAGCCTAAACGAATGTGTATAATAGGAAACAAATTTTGAGTTTGATTTCCAGTCTATCTAATTGTTCAGATTATTAAAGATGTCGAGCTTATCGTTGAAAATGTTGATTGAGATGAATAAACTTACTGGACCGAACTACCTTGACTGGCTAAGAAATTTGCGAATAGTGCTGAGACAAGAGAAAATAGAATACGTGTTGGATACAGTGTTCCCAACAGTCCCTGCGACAGACTCTGCTGAGTATGCCTCCTTTGATAAGGATGATTACCAGAAACACCTAGATGATGCCACTTCATCGCAGTGCGTGATGTTATCTTCCATGTCTATGGAACTTCAGAGACAACATGAGAACATGGGGCCCAATGAGATGCTCGAACACTTGAAGAGTCTCTATGACTCACAATCCCAGACTATGGAATATGAGTTGCTAATAGAACTCTTTAAGTGTAAGCTCAATGAAGGGGGCCAGGTCTCGCAGCATATGTTGAAGATGATAGGGCTGATAGAGAGCCTTGGATCAATTGGAACAAATCTTGAAAATAATGTCGCTACCACCCTCATCCTGAATTCTTTCCCTCATTTTTTTGAGAACTTCATAGTGAATTTCAATATGAATGGAATGAAGGCGACTCTGCTGGAGCTACACAACATGCTCAAGACATTTGAGTCTTCCACTTCCAAAGGCAAAGTTGTGCTCATGGTGAGCTCTTCTAGCCTACCCAAGCCGAAAGGCAAGGAATGACAGAAAAAGAAGGGCAAAGCAGTCGCTGGGCCCTCTGCTATGAAGCCCAGGGGAGGTGTGAAGAAGAAGGTGAATCCGGCTAAGGATGAATGTCTCAACTGCCATAGGAAGGGACATTGGAAGAAGGACTGCACGCACTAGGAGGAGGAAAAGCACTAGGTGCTCCTGCCTTTGGTAGACAAGGTATGTACGTCATTGAAATAAATATGTCTATAAATAACTCTCATTCCTGGGTATTGGATACCGCGTGTGGCTCACACATTTGTACAAATGTGCAGGGGCTAACTGATAACAGGAAGGTTGGACCAAGGGAGGTAGACCTACGCGTTGGAAATGGAGCACGAGTAGATGCTGAGCGCGTAGGGACTTATAGATTAAATTTACCTTTTGGCTATTGTTTAGTGTTGAATGATTGCTTTTATGTACCCTCGTTAACGAGGAATATCATTTCTATCCACGTTTTGGACATGGAGGGTTTTTCCTTGTATATTTATAATGGCAGTCAAGTACTGTCTTTTGATAATATTATATATGGAACTGCTCCTCTTGTGGATGGATTATATACACTAAACTGTAGTCGAGAGATATTCAATGTACAGAATAAATTAGCCAAGATAAGTAATAGAAACTCTACCTAACTATGGCACTACAGACTTGGTCATATCAACGAATCAAGGATAGCAAGATTGAGGAAGTTAGACTACCTCGAACCATTTGACTTGGAGTCTTATGGTAACTACGAATCTTGCTTGAAAGGAAAGATGACTAATAAACCACTTTCTGGGAAAGGTGTGCGAGCCAAGGAGGTGCTTGAGTTGGTCCATACTGATGTATGTAGGCCATTCTTGACTCAAGCTAAATGAGGCTTCCCATACTTCATCACTTTTACTGACGACTTCACAAGGTATGGATATGTGTATCTTATGAGACACAAATCTGAGGCTTTTGAGAAGTTCAAATAGTACAAGTCGGAAGTAGAGAAGCAACTTGCAACAAGTATCAAGACCCTTTGATCGGATCGAGGAGGTGAATACTTGAGCAAGGATTTTCTAGATTACTTAAAGCTACATGGAGTCCAGTCAGAATGGACACCTCCTGAAACACCACAGATGAATTATGTTGCCGAAAGGAGAAACCGAACCTCATTGGATGTGGTTCGATCCATGATGAGCTCCTCAGCTCTACCTATATACCTTTGGGGACATGTTATACAAACCTCTATATATGTTCTAAATAGGGTTCCTTCCAAGTTAGTAGAAAAGACACCCTATGAGATATGGTGTGGCAAGAAGCCAGCTCTTACACATATGAGACCATGGGGCTGCCCTGCATATGTTAAGAAGATGCTCACTGACAAGTTGGAATCTAAAAGTGAGAAATGTTACTTCGTAGGGTATCCAAAGAAAACTAAGGGATACCATTTCTATCTTCCTGGAGAACATAAGGTCATTGTTTCCAGAAACGCAACTTTCCTTGAAGAAGAATATATCTACAAGGAACATAGATGTACAGAGATAGAACTTGAAGAAATTCAAGAACCACAAGATAACACAGAAGTTGAACCCTTGTCGAATGACTTAAACAAGGATTCAGTGGGAGTGTTTGGTAAAGATTGGGTACTTAGAGTATGCCTTTCAGCCAGTGGGAGTGATGTGAGAGATAGTGCAGAAATGCAAGACTCTCATACACAATCAATGGAAGATGATACAATGTTTGTACATCATTCCCTTCAGGAAATACATGAAAATAACATTCCTGAAAACTCTCAAGGTGATGGATTGTCCAACATATAAAGACCTTCTCACAATCAGAATGCAACAAACACTGAAACGCAAACTAATCAACTCTGTAGGACCACTAGGACTCATTGTCCGCCTGAAAGACTTAATCTCCTTATTGAAACACACAATGAGATAGATATTCCTGATGACGATGAACCTACAACCTACAGCGAAGCTATGTTGGACATTGATTCGCAGAGATAGCAAGAAGCCATGAAATCTGAGATGGACTCGATGTACATAAATCAAGTTTGGAACTTGGTTGATTTGCTAACTGGGGTTAGACCCATATGATGCAAATGGGTCTTCAAGAAGAAGATTGATGCATATGGCAAGGTACAGACTTATAAAGCAAGACTGGTGGCTAAATGTTATAATCAACGGTCTAGGGTCGATTATGATGAAACATTTTCACCTGTTGCTAAGATTAAGTCCATTCAGATTTTGCTTGACTATGACATTTGGCATATAGAGGTCAAAACTACTTTCCTCAATGGTAATCTAATTGAGGAGGTGTATATGAAATAACCTGAGGGTTTTTCACTTGAGTCCAAACCAAATGTTGTATGCAAGCTACAAAAGTCCATTTATGGGCTTAAGCAAGCCTCAATGAGTTGGAACATTTGCTTCGACAAGGCTATAAAGTCATTTGATTTCGTCAGAAGCAAAGAGGATCCATGTGTTTATAGTAAACACAATGATGGGAGTATTGCCTTCATTATCATATATGTAGATGACATATTAATAATTGGAGACAATAAGACTCTCCTGCAGTCAGTCAAAGAGTGATTGTCCAATACCTTCATGATGAAGGATTTAGGTGAAGCCTGCTACATTCTGGTGATTAGGATCTATAGAGATAGACCTAAAAATGTTGGGGCTGTCACAGTCAGTCTACATAAACAAAGTGCTTAGACGTTTTTCTATGAAAATTCCAAGAAAGGCGGTCTACCTATGTAAAATTAGCAAAATAGAGAATAACGGACGAGACACGTTCAGAATTCTTAGTATTAATAAAAGTGTTAGTACTTATCTCATCACAACAATTTCCTTACTTGTGGTTATCACTATGTGGCTAGACAAACACGTGGACCATGGCCACATTATGTTATTGAAAAATACTGGAAGTGTTGTGTGGCACATTTTATAGAAATCTTGTTGAATAGTTGGATTAATATTTTTTATTAATTTATTCACCATTACTCCCACTCCACACTGGATCAATAATAAGTTCTTACAGTATCCCGGGCATAGCTGGATGGCAAAAAATGGGAACTTAAAATTTAGTTGCAGGCATGCAACGTGGGTTCGAACCCTGGTGGGAGCAATTTGCTCTATTCTGGGGTAGGACCTTGTAGTTGATATCAGTTGTTCTGTTCTCAAACCCTGGTCATTCAGGCACATCCCGTGATTTACTGGTAGTACTGCTGAGGGATCTGGACTACTATCTCTAGGAATAGTCTGGCGTAAGTCGGAAAGTTGAATATAAAAAAAAAAGTTCTTACATGTGACACTTTAGACAAAATTCTTTTTCATTTGCCTATTAACAACAACATGGACTATTAATAGAAAAATAACATTTGTGCTCTTCAAGAAAATGTCCAGGAAACTGTGTTACCGATGACATGCTTATCCCGGTCAAAAATAACTATCATGTAACGTTGTCACATGACTCACATATAGTATCATAGGAATATGTTTATTGCCTTTCATTGATCATTGTGTATAATATATATAGTATTTCATAATTACAAACTAGGTAACTAAATCTTCCTAATTACAATTGAAATATAAATTTACCTAATATAAAAAGATATACAAAATATAGTAATAATCTGTCACACCCCCGCAGTTGAAGTAGGAGGTTCTCGTACGCTGAGACTAGCTCGAAAGTCATTACAGAGTATGGGCGGAAGTCTTGTAGTGAATATGTCAGCAATCTGATATCAGGAAGGAACATGAAGAACACGAACTTGTCCATAAGAAACTTTTCACATACAAAGTGAATATCCATTTCAATGTGTTTAGTGCGATGATGTTGAACGGAATTGTCGGAAAGATATATCGCACTTACATTATCATAGTAAACAATTGTAGCCTTATGGAGTAGGCAGTGAAGCTCAAGTAGAAGGTTGTGTATCCAACAAGACTCAGAAACAACATTCGCTACACCTCTGTACTCAGCTTCGGCACTGGATCGAGATAGCGTAGGTTGTCTTTTACAAGACCAAGAAAGCAAGTTATCTTAGAGGAACACACAGTAACCCGATGTGGATCGACGAGTGTCAGGACATCCACTCCAATCAGCATTAGAACAAGATGTGAGACTAGAGAATAAGGACTTGTACAGGTGTAAGCCAAAATGAAGAGTACCTTGTACATATCGCAAAATACGTTTGAGGGCATTTATATGTTCATCCGACGGGCTGTGCATATGTAAGCATATTTGTTGTACGACATAGGATATATCTGGTCTCGTGAAAGTGAGATACTGTAATGCCCTGCTAAACTGTGATAGTGAGTCGGGTTGGCATACAAAGAACTCGAAGAGGCACTCACTTTGGAATTAGTATCCACCGGTGTGTGAGCCAGTTTGCAAGACGTCATGTTTACTCGGTCAAGGATCTCTTTGACGTACTTCCTTTGTCAAAGAAATAAGCCACTTGCATGTCTCGTAACAGCAATGCCCAAAAAATAGCTTTGGGACCCCAAATCCTTCATAGCAAACTTAGAGGCAAGAATTGACATAATGGATCGGCGAAGTGCATCAGAAGATATGGTGAGGATGATATCATCAACATATAGTAGGATGTATGATATGTCATTACCCTTGCTATAGATGAGGCATGAATGATCAGATTTGCTATGTGAAAATCTGATAGAGGATACAAAATTAGTAAATCATTGGTACCATGCACGAGGAGCCTATTTCAGTCTATAGAGTGATTTCTTCAAAAGACATACATAATCTAGATGAATCGGATCCCTGAATCCCATAGGTTGATGCATAAATACGGTTTCATAAAGGTCTCCATGCAAGAAAGAATTTTTGACGTTAAGCTGATGAATAGGTCAAGATTTGGACAAAGCAATACTGAGAACGGTTCGAATAGTCGCTGGTTTCACCACCGGGCTGAAAGTTTCATCACAATCCACTCCCACCTATTGAGACATGTCATCACCTACAAGACATACATTGTGCCTCTCAAAAGAACCATCAGATTTCTTTTTATGTTGAAAAGTTTACATAGAAAGAATAATATTAGCACCAGGAGAACGAGGTACTAGATCCCACGTCTTATTTTCAAGAAAAGCAATATATTTGTCAATCATTGCATTTTTCCAATTAGGATCGGATAAGAAAACTTTCAGATTACGAGGAACATGGGAAGGGGCAATCGAAGTAGACATGTTAAATAGTCATTTGGGTTTGAAAATGTCGTACATAGCACGGGTTTCCATTGTCCGTGGGTGTGCCGCGGGAGGTTGGACGAGATTGGGATGGGTGGCCGAGAATTGAAGGTGGGACTGGGTGGACTGTCGGGAGTAGGGGTGGGGCCAAAAAGTGGCAGTGGCATTGGGAGAGGGGGGGCTGGCCGAGAGACAACCGAGATAGAAGGTCGTGACGGGCTGTTCCGAGGCTCCCATTACTGGGCTGGGTGGACTGCCCGCCTCAGGACGACAGTGGTGGGGATGGCTACCGGTGTCGGTGACGACTTATTTTACAAGTATGTATTATAAGGGGATTTAGGCCATCATTTAGGAATTCATAGGAATTTGGAGATGGAGAATTAAGTTTGGCAAAGGGGAATTGTGACTCATCGAATATGACATGCTGAGAAATGATTATTTTTCGTCTTGACAAGTCATAACAATTGTAACCTCGATGAGTGGGGGGTATCCAAGAAAGACGCATGAGGATGACCAAGGTTGCAGTTTGTTGATTTGTGTGGATGGATAGAGGGGGTAGCATAGACATCCAAAAGTTCATAAATGCTTATAGGAAGAATCTCGAAGATAGAGAACTTGAGTGTGAGACTTGTGTTTGAGAGAATTGTTTGGGAGAATTTTCAAGAGATAGGTCGCCATTGATAGAGCGTAATGCCAAAAATTAGGGGGGGATAGAGGCGTGAGCAAGGAGGGCACGAACATAGTTGTTTATGGTTCTAATTTTTCATTAGACTTTGCCATTTTGTAGAGGGGTGTGGGGATAGGAAAAATGAAAAACAAGGCTATGTTTGGCACATAAAAGTTTGAATTGATTATTATCGAATTCCCTCCCATTGGAAATATTTAATATTCTTTTCAAATTGTGTTTAATGAAAGTGTTGAATGACGAAAAAATAGAATAGACTTGGGACTTATTACCAATGGGAAACATCCATAGGAAGTTTGAATAATCATCTAAAAATAACATATAGTATCGATGCCCGGCCGTGCTTAAGATAGGAGAAGTCCATAAATCATTGTGTATTATATCAAAAGGCATTAAAGTACCAGTGGATGAAGAAATGGCAACTTGACATGTTTCCAAAAGTATAAGATTCATAAACAGGAGGAGAAGTGACATTTTTGTAAGCAATAAATTTATTTTTGTTAAGGGAGCGTAAAATAGAGTCTCCCGGATGTCCTAATCTATTATGCCATAAAAGAGAAAATGTTGAAAGGTATCGTCACGACAACTCAATTTGTCCGGTAAACTACTCGGGGCTCCCCATGGTTTAGTAAAAGGGATGAAATTGCTGCAAAGGTTGATGGAGAGGAGGTTGGATGGCTGACGGAGGTGGTGATATGATAAAGGTCCCCAGTGCTATCACATCTCAGTATTCACATCCCTATCATAAAGTCCTTCACATAAAAACTAAAAGGATCAAATTCAAGGGAAACATTATTGTCGGTTGTGAAATGACGCACATAGATAAGATTTTTTTATAAGTTTCGGGGCATGGAGGATATTTTTAAGGCTAACGGGGGGTGTAGTGGGGGAAAGAGATGATTGTCCATAACCTAGAATGGGAATGTCTTGTCTACTACCAACAATATTATTACGATTTAAATTACTCATTTTGAAATAAGATGATAGAGTACCTTGAGATGCCATCATATGAGATGTGGTACGCAGTGTCCATGTACCAACTATTGTCAAGAACATTGAGAGACATCGTGTTCATAGCTGCCTCAACATCCGTCGGTGTGTAGGTTAAAAGAGGAGAAACATGTGCACTATATGCGTAGTATGGACATGCACCGACAATGTCGGACTGGGCATGTCGGGCTGGAGGTTGGCCCTAGGAGGATGTCTGGTAGGGTCAAGGTGGAGCAGCCCATGCCGATGGGGCCCACGCAGCCCATCATGGCGAGTAGACAACCCACGGCGGAGGCTGCTACCACTGTTGCTGCCACTTTTGGTGGCTGCCAGCTGGCGGGGGCTGCCTCTTGCTGCTGCTGCCATTGTTTTCGGTGCTAGCGTTGTTGCCGCCGTTGTTTCCGCTTTTGTTGTCGCGGCTATTCCCGAAATTTCTTCCTCTGTTGTTATTCTGGGAACGAGAGCCACATGTCGATCATTGGCTTGCCTATGGGATGGGGCGGGAGTCGAGGCTCTCATGTCAGCATGGTTGCTATCGATTGTTACGTGGACGGCGTCGACTGTGCTGGCATTAGTCACTGCTCGCTTTAATTTTTGGATTTCTTCAGGAATGAGTCTCGAACGTGCCTCATAGAACGGAGGCAATGTCGTACTTTGTTGGAGGATGGTAACGATGCCGTCATAATTTTCATTCAAACCCGCAATAAGTTGCATCACCAATCGTTAATTAGAGACCGGTGCACCGATGTTGGAGAGTTGATCAACAATCATCTTAAGTTCTTAACAATAGGCGGACGCATTAGGAAAATCATGTTGCTGAATGGCCTGAAATTGATTTTTCAGGTACAAGGCACGTTGTGTCTTGTTGTCATGAAAATACTTTCCAAGTGCTCCCACGTTTGTCGTACAGTGGGATCGATTTCAATGATTGTATATAATAGATCATTCGAGATCGTGTCGTAGATCCATTGTAGGACAACCGCATCTAAGCGGGACCAAAGTTCATCGTTAGAATCATCAGGTCTTTTTAGGGGCTTTGATTTTGGAGGGATGATATGGTTGATGACTTTGTATACATGATAATGAATCTTAAATAATTCCGCCAATATGAATATTGAACTTTTTCCATCTCAAGAGTTATGGGAATAAATTTTTTGATGTTGTTAATTGCAAGAGCAAGATGGAATTTAGGTTGTTCAACCATTAAAAATTGGAGAAGAATAGAGGAAAGTCGAAGAAAGAAGGGAGAGGGATGCCGAGGGGGGAGGGACGGCGGCTTAGGGAGAAAAAGAAGTTAGGGTTTGACTTCTGATACCATGTAGGAATATGTTCCTTACCTTTCATTGATCATTGTGTACAATATATATAGTGTTACATAATTACAAACTAGGTAACTAAATCTTCCTAATTATAATTGGAATATAAATTTATCTAATATAAAAGATATACAAAATATGGTAATATTTTATCAATGGTAATATACAAGATGATAATATTCTATCAAATATTAAGAAAAAATTATTTAATAATAGTAATTATAATGTAATTTAATTAAATTATCTTATATATCTTCTTTAATTATCATTTATTACTCATAATTTTAAAATTAGAATAAGGATAGATTTAGAAAAAAAAATTAATACTTTATTGATTTTGTAAGGCCACTTATTTTGAACCAGATGAAGTATCATTCAATTTCAATGTATTGGATCTATCAATGGTCTGGACAGGAAGGAATATGGGAGTGATATGAAATTCACAGAGCAATTGGGTCGTGGATTTTTCAGGTCAACTTACTAATACTCCCTCCGTTTATTTTTACTTGTCACATTTTGATTTGACACGTCTATTAAAGAGTTAAAAATAGAATGATAATTTTACTATATCACCCCTAATTATTGTTAATTAACCTAATTATTGAAATAAATAAAACATATTTTAAAAGTTGTGCAACCACTAAAATTTCTTTGAACTTGACAACTCAATAATAAATGATAAGAATAAAATAGGTATGAAGTGATGAATTATCTTTTGATTTTCTAAAGTGAACAAGTAAACAACTATTTTTAGTATAGTAGACAAGTAAAACTTTTACTGGAGTGTACTAGTACTATTAATGGTAATGCACAACTCACTGCGTTGCTGCAGGGTCTTAAATTGACTCAACTTTACTCAATAACACCTCTAGAAATTTGCATTGATTCCAAGACAATATTATCACTCATATATTCCCCTAATTTGCACTATGCTAATCTTGTTTATAACTGCAGGTGTTTACTTACCCATTTGGGTGATCCACATGTGAATCACGTGTACAAGGGTGGATTTAGAGGGGTGTTTGGGCAAAAAATTACACTGTATATATATAGTAGATTTTTTTTTATGTACATATATTAACTTTTGAATATCCTGAACAAATGCAAAAGGTTAGCTCAAGTGGTCCAAGTCGTTCAAATTATTTCTAGTTGTTGGATATTTTCAGCAAAATCAAAAGCTATCATTGATGTGATGCCCTTTCAAATTTAGGGGCGGTCTGTTAACATAATTCATATTTATTTTGAATTTAAACAGACGCAACCTTTCCCAATAGCCACCGTTGATGCCTCTTGGAGGTGTCTGTTGGTGATGAAAAGGCATCACCAATGGATGCGAAATCTCTATAAGTAGTAAAGATGTTTTCTCATTCAAAAATAGATATGAAAAAGAATCAAAACTTCTGATGAAAAAGAATCAAAACTTCTGTTGAAAAAGAATCAAAACTTCTATTGAAAAAAATCAAAACTTTTGTTGAAAAGAATCAGAACTTCTGTTTTCTTTTCTTCCCTAATCATCATCAAAAACTTCATACTATGTGTTCTTGGTTGGATCAAGGGAGTACAAATTTTGAATTCAATATCGTTGTTAGGGCTTCATTGTATCCTGAAGGCAATATTTCTGAGACCTATTGTACTCGCCAATTTATTGGGAAGGGTCGAAATAATTGTCTAAAAGAATCTGCATAAGAGCCTTGATGTTAGAGAACAACAATTCGGTGTCTGTGTTTCATACTGTTAGTACCATATTTTACAATAATTTTTAGATAATTAGCGAAATGGAGGGTGAAACTTCAATTGCTGCTTAATCATTGCAAGTAATGAACCAGACTTTGAATCGTTTAGAACGTTTTGATGGTGAGGCTTTCACTCGTTGGCAAGAGCCTATCAATTTTTTTTCTGATGACTATCAAGTTATGGTACATTCTTGAAGATGGTTTGGAGGAAATTGCTGATACGACTCCAATGGACAATGATGAATTGAAGGCCAAATAGAAGAAATGTCAAGAGGATGATTTTATGTGTTGTGGTCATATTCTGAATGTTCTAGGAGCCAATGTTTACAATGCCCATCGAAGTCTTGAAACATCAAAGGAATTGTGGACTGCACACGAAAACAAGTACAAAATTTCTGAAGCGAGTAACAAGAAATTTCTAATTTGTAATTTCATGGACTTTAAGATGGTTGACAGTAAGTCAATTATTTCCCAGGTCAGTGAATTTTTACTCATTGTTAATCATCTTAAAGATGCTGGAATTGACCTTGTATCTTCATTCGTCGTTGGGGTTATTATTTTTCGTCTTCCCCTTCTTGGAATGATTACAAGAAGAAACTTAAGCATGCCGAAACAGACTATGACTTAGAAGGTTTACAATGTCATCTTCGTATTGAAGAAGATACTCGTAAATGAGAGATTAAGGATTGTCAGCAAACTGAAAATTATTCTAAGATTAATAGTGTGGAAGAATCGAAAAAACCAATTTTTTTGAAACCTAAGATTGATACTCGGTTTAAGAAGAAAGATCCCAACAAGAAAGATAAGAAAAAGGGAAATTGCAACTTCTGTAAGAAACCCGGCCACTATGCTCGCGACTGTCGTCAACGAAAGCAACAAATAAAAAATGAAGCGAATGTGGTCGATGACAAAAGCAAGCTTATCAATGTAGTGCAAGTGGCCAACACTGTTGCAGATCATGGTAGTAGATGGTGGTACGATACTGGTGCAACCATTCATATCTGTAAAGATAGAAATCTTTACAAGACATACGAACCGGTTAATGGAGAAGGAAACGAAGTTACTTCAGCGAACAACCAAAGCAGCAAAGTGGTTGGTAAAGGCACTGTTGATCTCCCGTTTACTTCGGGAAAGATTGTTACTCTTACTAATGTTTCACATGTCCCTGACATTTATAAAAACCTTATTTCTGGAGTTCTTGTTAACAAGGATGGATTCAAGGTTACGTATGAGTCTGATAAGTTTATATTGTCCAAGAACGGAATATTTGTTGGACAAGGATACTCTTGTAATCGGATGGTTAAACTTAATTTAATAAATAATGGTTCTACTTATATTGTTGAGTCTGTTGATTTATGGCACATGTGAATTATGGTTCTCTTAGAAATATGAAAAGATTAGGATTGATTTCTGATTGCAATTTTGATAATGTTTCTATATGTGAAATATGTGTGCAAGCAAAGATAACTAAAACATCTTTTAATTTTGTAATAAGAAATTCTGCCTTGCTTGAATTAGTACATAATAATGTTGGTGATCTGAAAAATCATATGACTCGTGGTGGAAACAAATACTATGTCACTTTTATTGAAGATGGTACTAGATATGCCTATATTTACTTGATGAAATCTAAGGATGAAGTCTTTGATAAATTTAGAATTTACAAAGCAGAAGTAGAGATACAATTAGGACAGAAAATTAAGGTTTTATGTTCTGATCGTAGTGGTGAATACTATCCTTCTGAATTTACTTTATTTTGTCAAGAACATGGTTTAGTACATCAATTCACTGGTCCATATACACCCCAACAAAATGGTGTTGCTGAAAGAAAAAATAAAACTTTGATAGATATGGTTAACGCTATGCTCATTAGCTCTGGTTTGCCAAATATTTTATGGGGTGAAGTTATTTTGTCTCCATGCTATATTTTGAATAGAGTTCCTTTGAAAAAGAAGAATATATCTCCTTATAAATTGTGGTTTAAGAGAAAGCCTAACTTGAAAAGACTCAAAACATGGGGTTGTTTGGCATATGTCAGAAAGCCTGACCCTAAGAGACCAAAATTAGGAAATAGGGCTTATAAATGTGTTTTGTAGGTTATTCACTTAACAGTATTACTTACAGATTCTTAATCCTTGACACATTTGAGATTATAGAATCTATAGATGTAGAAATTTTTGAAAACTTGACAAGGTATTGTTCTCAACCACAACCTACTAAAAACCCATTGTTACTTAGTCTAGAACCTGTAGAGACTAATGACAATGTTGAACTTTCTGCTCCTACTCACAACAATGATATTTTAGTTCCTACTAAAGATATCGAACCTAGAAGAAGTAAGAGAGCAAGAATAGAGAAAAAATTATCCAGATTTTATACAATATCTTATAGAGGGTAATAATAATGGAGTTCTTAACATTATCAAGTATGATATGCATGTTGATGATGATCCTAAAACTTATTCTGAAGCTATGAGTTCCAGAGATGCTAATTTCTGGAAAGACACTATCAATGATGAAAAGCATTCGCTTTTGTCTAATGAAACTTGGGTGTTATCTGATTTACCTCCTGGTGCTAAACCTATAGGATGCAAATGGATATTCAAGAGAAAATTGAATGTTGATGGTACAATTGATAAATTTAAAGCAAGATTGGTTGCTAAAGGTTATAAACAAAGACATGGAATTGATTACTTTGATACATGTGTTCCTATTGCTTGCATCACACCTATTCGTTGTTTGATAGCACTTTCTTCTATTCACAATCTAGTTATACATCAAATGGATGTCAAAACTGCTTTTCTAAATGGTGATTTAGAAGAAGAAATATATATGGAACAACCTGAAGGTTTTATAGTACCAGGCCAAGAGAATAAAGTTTGCAAGTTAGTGAAATCCCTCTATGGCTTGAAGCAAGCTCCCATGCAATGGCATGAGATGTTTGACAAAGTAGCTTTGGCATATGGTTTTGTTGTTAATGATGCTGATAAATGTATCTATAGTAAGCATGCTAAATCTGGATGTGTAATTCTCTGTTTATATGTTGATGATATGCTTAGTTTTGGGTCTGACATATCTTGTGTGGAAGAAACTAAGAATTTTCTCAATTCTAACTTTGATATGAAAGATGTAGGAGAGGCTGATGTGATCTTAGGAATTAAAATCCAAAGAGAGGGAAATGAGTTGGCTTTAACCCAATCTCATTATATTGAGAAATTTCTCAAAAAGTATAGTCATTTCAATGACAAACCAACCCCCACTCCTTTAGATTCTAGTATTAAATTAATGAAGAATACTGGAAGGACTCATAAACAACTTGAGTATTCTAGTATTATCGGAAGTCTTATGTATGTTATGCATTGCACGAGACTAGATAAAGCCCAAGCAGTGGGAGTACTGTGTCGTTTCTCAAGTAACCCATGAGTTGAACATTGGAAAGCAATTTTAAGAGTGTTGGCTTACTTGAAAGGAACCATAGATTATGATTTACATTTCCAAGGTTATCCCGTTGTATTGGAAGAATACAACGATGCAAACTGGAACAATGTAGAATCCAAGTCCAAGTCTACTACAGGATGGATATTTACATTAGGTGGTGCTGCTGTGTCTTGGGGTTCCAAGAAGCAGACTTGTATTTCTAATTCAACAATGTTGTCAGAATTAATTGCACTTGCAGATGCATGTAAGGAGGTGAATGACTTAGAAACTTACTTATATAGATACCATTATGGAAGAAGCCAACTCCAGCAGTCTTGATTAATTGTGATAATCAAGCTACGATCTACAATGTCTCAAACAAGACTTATAATGGGAAGTCAAGACATACAAGACTTATAATGGGAATTCAAGACATGCAAGTCTTAGACATCAAATAGTAAGACAAATACTCAAGAAATGAGTAGTTGTTGTTAACTATATTGAAACAAAGAAGAACTTGACAGACCTATTTACTAAGAGTCTACCAAAGGCAGTGGTTTCAATAAAGCGTGAGGAAATGGGACAAAGGTCTGTGAAAGAAGGTTGATCACCGGTTAACAGAAACCCAACCTATGTTTTGAAAAAGATAAACAGAGTTCAATGGGTACCAACAAGTTACGAGAGTGATTATGGTACACTAAGTCAAAACTTCCCATTTCTGTATTAGTGTAGTGATTTTGCATGATTGAGGATGGATAGAAATCCTTAATAAGTCTATGTTTGCTTACAAGTGTATCGCAGAAACACCTTAGAGACTTACCTATATGAATATGGAAATCAGGTCATTTCCTATGAGAATAAGACCGTTCTCTAAAGAATACTCATGAATTCAGGATATAAGCACATGACCATTAACGTGCTAAGCTACAAAACACACAATTCTAAGAAGTCAATATGTGTAGAGATTCCGCTTTATCACAAGGGGTACTTGGTTCAAGACTAGTTCACCATAGAACCTCGATAAGGCTTTGAATTTCTTACACTAAGTGAAGGTTCAAATCCAAAAGATACCTATCATTTATGTAATTATTTCTACGATGATACTTTATCTAAACTTTGTTTGAACTACGTTGACTTGATCCCACTCGGGTACGTAGGCAGTCACATGAGTGATGCGGCCAATCTATTCTGAAAGATTTTACTTTATTTTATGTTTTTTTATTTTAAAAAATAGGGGGAGAATGTTGGATATTTTCAGCAAAATCAAAAGCCATCATTGATGTGATACCCCTTCAAATTTAGGGGGAGTCTGTTAACATAATTCATATTTATTTTGAATTTGAACAAATGCAACATTTCCCAATAGCCACCGTTGATGCCTCTTGGTGGTGTCTGTTGGTGATGAAAAAGCATCACCAATGGATGCGAAATCTCTATAAGTAGTAAAGATTTCTCATTCGAAAATAGATATGAAAAAGAATCAAAACCTCTGTTGAAAAAGAATCAAAACTTCTGTTGAAAAGAACCAAAACTTCTTTTGAAAAGAATCAAAACTTCTGTTGAAAATAATCAAAACTTTTGTTTTCTTTTCTTCCCTAAGCATCATCAGAAACTTCATATTGTGTGTTCTTGGTTGGATCAAGGGAGTACAAATTTTGAATTCAACATCATTGTTAGGGCTTCATTGTATCCTGAAGGCAATATTTCTGAAACCTATTGTACTCGCCAATTTATTGGGAAGGGTCGAAATAATTGTCTAAAAGAATCTGCATGCATAACCTTGAAGTCAGAGAACAACAATTCGGTGTCTGTATTTCATCTTATTAATACCATATTTTACTAGTATCCTAGATTTGATTCTCAGGGACAAAATTTATTTTTATATTTAACTTTTGTTATTTTTTTCAAACCTTTTGAGTGAAAATTTTGGATCTTGACACTCTGTACGGGGTGCAAAATCAACGGGCAGACTTGCTGGCAAAGCATGATTCAACTTCTACAATTTTGAACTTGCACGTTCTCTAGCATCGACCATCCTTTACTACCTCAATTTTGAATGCTGATAACGAGAGGAACTTATATACAACTCTTGCCTGCGCAAATTAATACTGCGTCCACTTCATCGTTTTTGTCATGTAGTAATACCAATATTGATCGAAATGACCACATGGACTATTGTACTAATGTGCTTATGGTACATCACGACAATCCTCCATGTCCTACTTTTATTTAATGTAATATAAGCAGGACCTTTCAGCCCAAAATATAATAATCTATGAATGGTCCGTACGATTGATAATTAGTGCGTATTGATTTATAATCAATGAGATCTCATTAACTAAAGTTCTCAACGTAGACTTCGAATGATCCCAAGCACCCGATAAATTTTATTTTGTGAGTCACATAATTAGCATTACTTACGTGAGGCTAGTTCATTGTTTGGTAAGTGAACTCATGAGTTCCACGAGCTTGTTTTGAAACATAAAATAAAAAAGGCATTATTAAAGTTTACAATTTTCCTTATTAGGATGCTTAGTTAAAAGGAAATTAAACCTAAAAAGATCTCCGAATTTCAAACTTTGACGGCATCCTAACAAATCTTGTGTTGAAACTTTTAGTTACTCCAAGGTCTCTCTTTGCTCTCATTATAATTTTTAATTGAAGTTCTTGCATATTAGGATCCAATCTAATTTAAAGTAAGCCGATAAACAATTACATTTCAAAAAAAATACGGAGCACATCAAATCCATTTGGTATGTCAATTCGCCATGTCTACTTCTTCTTTTTTTCCCCCTTTCAGCATAGCTAGAGGTACTAGCAGAACTAAATAAACAATTTTTACGACTTTGTTGGACTAATATTATAGAAATAAATACCAATTTCTTTTTCTAATCTTTTCTTTCTATTTCTATGTAGAGGATTTTTTGAATTAAAAGGGAATCCACAGATATAAATTTTTGAATTTATATTGAATAATAAAAATATTTGAATTGAAATAACATTTTTTAATTTGAATTTGATAAAAACAAACCACCTAGAATGGCATCACGTTTCAAATGTCTTTATCACAGTTTTGCAAATATTTGCAAAAGTAATGCCTTTTTAGGATTCAATTTTATTTTTAGGTTGTAATTTTCTTTTAGCTAAGCATCCCAATAAAGAAAAATATAGACTTTAATAATGTCTTTTTTATTTTATGTTTAAAAACAAGCTTGTGAGACCCATACTTTTTTTAGGATAAGGACATAAACGGTCATCAAGGTGAAACTATTGACATCCGGTGATCCAAGAATCTTAAAGGTTTTTTTTTGTCTTTTCAAAATAATTTCATTTCCTAGCCATTTTTAACTAATTCCAACATATGTATATAAAGTGTATCATTGTTGTATATGTATTACTATTGTATCATCTGTATAAAAAATGTATCACTACTGTATATGTATAAAAAAATATCACACGTATAGAAACGGTATATTATCTTATAGAATATGTATAGCTAAAGTATATGTATAGAGAATATATTATTATTATATAATTTATGTATAATTAATGTATAATCAACGCATAATTTCTATTTATAAATATATAATTAATGTATACTTACTAATTATGTATTCAGTCTAAGTAGTTCTCCTTGACGGTCTAATTTCGGGATATGAATGACTTATTAGACTTGTACTTTTGGATTCCGCTGTTTTCATTAAAATTCCTGACTTTATTACTAGCATTTCAAGTATTCGCTTTAGTTTAGGGCCTGTTTGGAAAGACATCATTTAATTAAAATTGAGTGTAATTAAGCGTAATTACACAATTTGACATGTTTGACAGACCATGTAATTACATTGTCAGTATGTAATTAGGTGTAATTGGGATGGGTAATTACACACTCCAATTCTCGGGGGGGGGGGGGGGGGGAGAATTGGGTGTAATTACACTTTGTAATTACAAGGTTACTTTTAATTTCTTTTCTTTTTATTTTAAATTCTTTTCTTATTAATTTATTTTTTATTTTTATTATTTTAATTTCATTTTATTTTTAAGAAATATTTCAATTTTTATTTTTACATTTTAAGTTATTTTTATTTGTAAAATATTTTTTATATTATTATCTTTTATTTTCTTTCTTCTCATTTCCCAACCTTTACGTCTTGTGATTCCATGTAATTGCTCGTATTTTTTAAATATTTTTTTATTTTCTTCATTTAGCGTAACTACGTTATTATTCTAATTTTTGAAATTACACTTTCTAATATTAGAAAGAATGAGTCATTAACAAACTTGACATATAACGAGTTATGTTATTAAAGTAGAATTTCATTGTTTAATGAGGTTATAGACTTATAAATGTTTTCACTTTCTTTTGAATTATATTTACTTAAGTTATGTTAGAACTTATGTTATTTTACGTTGGAATTTGACATAAAAGTATCATGTTAAATTATTATTTTTAAAATTTTAAATTTATGTTATATTTGCGATTTCACTTTATTTGCTTTAGTATTATTCACTTGTTGTTTTACATTGCATATTATTCATTTTCCACTTACAATTGATAGATTATTTTTTTGTCAAACATTTAAATAGTGTTATGATATTATATATATTAATATTAATATTTTTGTCAAACATTTATACAACCAATGATGTTCTTCCAAAATGTGTGCTTTTAATTTTATAATTAATTAATTTAAAAATGTACTATTACTTTTATAATATTATTTACAAATATGTGATTATTAATTAATATATTTTCAAGAAAAAATATCTATCTTAAATATCTAATTTAATAAATCATTTGTCAGGTATTAATTTTTATTTTTAAACTAATCTAACTATATAATTACACATGTACAATCAAACAATATGTTTGTAATTACACTGTAATTATGTTATGACAAACGAACATGTCCTCGTAATTACTATGCTATGTAATTACTAGGCTGTGTAATTACAACCTAGTAGTTACACCAATTCCAATTATCATGTGGCTTTCAAAACAGACCTTTAACAATGAGATATGGTGATCAATGACGGAGTTCGCCTGGGGATGATTCTTCTGTTGGAAATTTACTAATGTGGAATTAAGTATATCTCATTATTTATGACTCAAATAATTGGGGCCCCGCACATCGAAAACGTCGTTTCCACACACGTGCACGCAAAGTGCCAAGTATCGCAAATTTCATTAGTGAAAGAGATATTGGTACGTATGTAATACATTTGAGACATAGAATGATGGACGGTTATTGGTCAAATGACAAAGTATTCCACATTGGTAAACGAAGAAAGAAGTGTACGAAGTGTAAGATGAAACGAGTTCGAAGTCGCCGCGGCGCAGCCCATCGGAGCCGAGGCGGCGCCTCCCATGGAGTGTCGCGGCGCTAATTGGGTGGCCAGTTAGTAGAGCCGCGATGCTTCGGAGGCAAAATGCTGCGACGGAAAGTTGGAAAGTTCTGACCTTTGGGCTAGTTTTGGAGCATTGAATCTCCATTACTTGGCACATGAATTCAACCATTATTTGGCTGAATGTAACCCCTCTCAGTAAGTGACATTACATGGCTATTGAAGGCCATTAGTTGGCTAGTTGAGGGTCATCTCCTTACACTATAAATTGAGGCCTTTGGCTCAATTGAAGAAGACTACACAACACTTAGAAAATACTCCAGATTTTTCTGAATTCATCTTCTTCCTCTCTAGCAAAGTCACTATACTCAAAGTTCTTCAAGAGTGACACTTGAGTTTCCTATGCTCAATTGTTAAGTTGTTGTAATATCTTGAGAGACTTTTGCCCAATAACGTAAAAGGAGATATACGGGGCAATCTTGTCTTAAAGACAGAGTGTCATCACTCGACTCAGCAAATCACACAAGGAGTTTGTTTCATACTTGATTTCCAGTTTTATGATAATGTTTAGATTATCCTTTCTAGCAATTGTAATATTTACTTACTTCCGTTTCCTACAATTGTTGTATCCCACAATTTTAAGACAAGATTTGTTGTAAGTACCTAGAAAGATGACTGGAAGAGAATGAATTGCTTCTGATTCTACTGATGCTGCTACTCAAGGCAATCCCTCTGCCTTCCCCATAGCTCAAGGCACACCTAATGCCTTTCCGATTTCTCAAAGCTCATCCAACGCCTTTACTGCTGCTCAAGGGAACATTGTTGTTCCTCCCGCTGGATTCCACCATGAACGCCCTGAAAAGTTCATGGGCTTTAACTTCAAGAGATGGCAACAGAAGATGCTATTATATTTGACTGTTATGGGAATGACTCATTTCCTAACATAAGATCCTCCACAAGCTGGAGATGAAATGGACCCTTCGCCTACTGAAACGACTGAAGGGGCCTAGGTATCCATGTCATTAATGGCATGAAGATGGTTCTTGATGCATGGAGTCATAGTGATTTCATATGTATGAACTATATAATTAACTACTTATCAGACCCTCTCTACACGGTGTATTGCACCGTAGGTACTTCCAAAGAGTTGTGGGAGAAACTGCAGAAGTACACGCACAAGATGTAGGTACTAAGAAATTCATCGTTGGAAATTTTTTGAAATTTCAAATAGTGGATAGTAAAACAGTGATGTCCCAAGTCCAGGAATTCCAAATGATTCTACATCACATGGATTTGGAAGGTATGAAACCAAATGAGCAGTTTTTGGTTGCATCACTGATTGAAAAGTTACCTCTCTCGTGGAATGAGTTTATGAGTTACTTAAAACTCAAAACAAAGGAAATGACCTTTGAAGAACTTATTATCAAACTCCAAATTCAGGAAGATAATAAGAAGGCCTTGCCCAGGGGTAAACAACCCGCTGAGTAAAGGCAAATCTGGCTGAGGCCAAAGGGAACCCAAGCAAGTAGCGCAAGTTCCAGAAAGACGGCAAGACCCAAGCGGCGGAGAAGGTCAAAGGAAACTGTCACCACTGTGGGAAACCTGGTCACATGATCAAGGACTGCCGCAAGCTCAAGACTGAGCAACAAGAGAAGGCCAATGCTAAGGGCAAGGCACAGGTTAACGTCGTCAAAGACATGTTTCTGGACGACATGATTGAGGAGTTCTCAGCGGTGGTGCTACAAGCAAACCTTGTTGAGAATCCCATGCAATGGTGGATGGACACAGTTGCTACAAGACACATCTGTTCCAATAGAGATGCCTTCTCCACTTATACACCGGTTACAAACAAAAAGTTGTTCATGGGCAACAATGCTTCTCTTGACGTGCTGGGGGTAGGAAAGGTAGTCCTGAAGATAACTTCTGGAAAGGAGCTCACTCTGAAGGAGGTGATGCATGTTCATGAGATTAGAAGAAATTTAATTTTAAGTCATTTATTGGTTAATGTTGGTTTTAGGCTAGTGTTTGAGTCCAATAAATTTGTAATCACTAGGAATGAAACGTTTATGGGAAGAAGATTCGTCTGTGAAGGCCGCTTCAAAGTTAACACTATGTATGTATTACGTACAAGCAATAATATTGAAGCTTCTTCTTACTTGCTTGAGTCCTCTAATTTATCGCATCATAGATTAGGACATGTCAATTAAAAGTCCATCCAAAGGTTGGTAAAGTTGGAGTTATTGTCGTCTATCGATGTAAACCCCCAATATAAGTGTGAGGTGTGCGTAGAGGCAAAACTCACAAAGCTTCCTTTTCGATCCGTCGAAAGGAATACCGCTCTTCTAGAACTTATTCATACAGATATATGTGATTTGAAGTATGCATAAACTAGGGGGAACAAGTACTTTGTGACATTCATTGATGATAGCACAAGGTATTGTTACCTTTACTTGTTGTAAAGTAAAGATGAAGCCTTTGAAGCGTTCCGACGTTACAAAGCAGAAGTTGAGAACCAACTAAGCATGCAGATTAAATCTATTCGTAGTGATAGAGGGGGAGAATACGTAGCGTCATTTGAGAAATATTGTGCCAAATCAGGCATTGTTCATCAAACGACGGCTCCATACTCACCTCAGTCGAACGGTGTGGTGGAACGTAAGAACCGCACATTGAAGGAAATGATGAATGCCTTGCTCATCAATTTCGATCTTTCCCAAAACATGTGTGGAGAAGCCGTCCTTACCGCTAATATAATTCTTAACAAAGTCCCACATAAGGGTAAGGACAAAACTCTATATGAATCATGGAAGGGAAAGAAATCCACCTATAAATATTTAAAGGTGTGGGGTTGTTTGGCAAAGGTTAAAGTACCCAAGCCAAAGCAGGTCAAGATTGGGCCTAAGACTGTAGATTGCATTTTCATCGGATATGCAAATAATAGTAGTGCTTATCTCTTCTTAGTGCATAAGTCAGATATTCCAGATATCCACGGGGGTACAATCATGGAATCAAGGAATGCTCAATTCTTTGAAGATACCTTTCCTAGAAAGGAAAAAGACATAACCTCTCGCAAACGAAGTTATAAACAAAACTCTCAGGAACCTGGAGTTGTTGACGGCCCGGATCTAGATGGTTCATATCTAGTGGACCTCGAAGTGACTGAATATCCAGAATCTAGTGTTCTAGACTCTCTGAAATTGGAGACTCGAGAAATGGAACTAAGGCGAAGTAAAAGGCCAGGAAGGATAAATCCTTCAGTTCTAAATTTGTAGCTTATATGGTTGATGAATCAAGGACAATTGCAGAAGCATTATCAACTCCAGAGGCACCGCTCTGGAAAGAAGCTATTGAGAGTGAAATAGACTTCATTCTGCATAATCATACTTGGAAGTTGGTTGATCTTCCTCCGAAAAATAAACCGTTGGGTTGTAAATGGATACTCAAATGGAAGTATAAAACATATGGGTCTATAGATAAGTACAAGTCCAGGTTGGTAGTCAAGGGCTATCGGCAAGAAGAATGCCTTGACTACTTTGACACGTACTCCCCGGTGTCTCGGATGACGTCCATACGAGTATTCATTGTGATCGCAGCATTACGTGACCTTGAGATACATCAAATGGATGTTAAGACAGTCTTCCTAAATGGTAATTTGGAAGAAGAAATTTATATGGAACAACCCAGGGGTATGTGGTTCCAGGGCAAGAGAAGAAAGTCTATCGGCTTGTCAAATCTCTGTACGGGCTGAAACAATCCCCGAAGCAATGGCATGAAAAATTTGATAGTACTCTACTATCGAAGGGTTTCGCCATTAATGAGTGTGACAAATGTGTCTACATGAAAGGTAACTCTGATTCGTTCGTCATGATATGCATGTATGTAGATGACATGTTGATCACATGGAGCAGTCCTAGAATGATACTAGAGACTAAGAACATATTGAAATAATGCTTCGACATGAAGGATATGGACATCGCAGATGTCATCTTAGGGATAAAAATCTCTAAGACGTCTGACGGACTGGTCTTATCTCAGTCTCACTACATCAAGGATGTTTTGAGAAAATTCGAGATGTTTGACAGTTCGCCTATAAAGTCACCAATGGATAGAAATCAAAAGCTTGATAAAAATCATGGTGCACCCATATTCCAGGAGCAATATTCACAGGGGATCGGAAGTTTGATTTACATAACAAACTGCACCCGACCTGATATTACTTATGCAGTCAACAAGTCGGCTAGGTTTACCCGTAATCCGAGTGATGATCACTAGAAGGCGTTGAATCGGGTACTTCAATATCTGAAATACACGCTAACTTACGAGTTGCATTATTCGAGATATCCAGTTGTACTAGAGGGGTACAGTGATGCAAACTGGATATCTGATATAGAGAACACCATGTCCACTAGTGGGTATGTATTTACAATTGGTGGTGGGGCTGTGTCTTGGAAATCCTCTAAGCAAACTTGCATCGCCCGATCCACGATGGAATCAGAGTTTATCGCTTTAGACAAAATAGGAGAAGAAGCTGAGTGGCTTCACGACTTCTTAGAGGATGTTTCTTGTTGGGACAACCCGTACCTTATGTAATGATCCACTGTGATAGTCAGTCGGCTCTAGGAAGAGCACAGAGTTCTATGTACAACAACAAATCTCGTCATATTCGACGGAGGCATAAGACCGTTAGGCAGCTGATCACCACGGGTATAATATTCATTGATTACATAAAATCAAAGGATAACATAGCGGACCCATTGATAAAGGGCTTACCCAAAGATCAGATGTTCTGCATGTCTAGGGGAATGGGCTTAAAACCCAAACTATAAGGACCAATATGGTGGTAACCCAACCTAACTGACTGGAGATCCCAAGAATTAGGTTCAATGGGAAAACTAAGCTGTAAAGGTTCAGTTGAGCGCTTTGGTGGAAGCATGAGCACTTCAGATAGTGATTTCTGTAAAGAAACACCAAATCCAAAGTCATTCCCGCGATAGACTATAAGTGCTATCTGCAGTGTGGGTAAAGGTTAAGTTTCCAAAACATTTAATGATCCTCACCGGTTGAGGTTAGATTGGGGAAACATTTAATGGTTCCTAACACTTGTAAAGTGGGGTATAGCAGGATATCTTGTAGGAGACCACATATTTAAGTGTGAGGACACGCCACCTCAAATGAACGCACTTAAGAATCCAAGAAGTGTCCACGACCACAACGGACAAAACATTACAAAAAACAGAGTCAGGAAAGTTGTTGTGTTGGTACCGTTGACTTGGCTTACACTAAACACTGACGGTTCAAGACATCACGTTCACCGCGCAGTAAGTAAGTCCGATGGTATTCAACTATGGAAGGCTCAAAGCGAAAGCTACCTATCCAGATGCAACATCGGTCCGCTGAAAGATTGCTGGAAAAAGCACCATGTGAGTGCGCCAAAATATCTTTCAAGAGGGGATTGTTGGAAATTTACTAATGTGGAATTAAGTATATCCCATTATATATAACTCAAACAATTGGGGGCCCGCACGTCGGAAACGTCATTTCCACACACGTGCACGCAAAGTGCCAAATATCGCAAATTTCATTAGTGAAAGAGATATTGGTACGTATATAATACGTTTGAGACATAGAATGATGGACGGTTATTGGCCAAATGACAAAGTATTCCACGTTGGTAAACGAAGGAAGAAGTGTACGAAGTGTAAGATGAAACGAGTCGGAAGTCGCCGCGAAGGGCCGCAGCGCAGCCCCGTCGGAGCCGAGGCGCCGGAGCGATGCGACGCTAATTGGGTGGACAGTCACTGGAGCCGCGGCACTTCGGAGGCAGAATGCCGCGACGGGAAGTTGTAAAGTTCTGACCTTTGGGCTAGTTTTGGAGCATTGAATCTCCATTACTTGGCACATGAATTCAACCATTATTTGGCTGAATGTAACCCCTCTCAATAAGTTCCATTACATGGCTATTGAAGGACATTAGTTGGCTAGTTGAGGGGTCATCTCCTTACACTATAAATTGAGGCCTTTGGCTCAATTGAAGAAGACTACACAACACTTAGAAAATACTCCAGATTTTTCTGAATTCATCTTCTTCCTCTCTAGCAAAGTCATTATACTCAAAGTTCTTCAAGAGTAACACTTGAGTTTCCTTTGCTTAATTGTTAAGCTGTTGTTGTATCTTGGGATACTATTGTCCGATAACGTAAAAGGAGATATACGGGGCAATCTTGTCTTAAAGACAGAGTGTCATCACTCGACTCAGCAAATCACACAAGGAGTTTGTTTCATTCTTGATTTCCAGTTTTATTGTAAACTTTAGATTATCCTTTCTAGCAATTGTAATATTTAATTACTTTCCGTTTCCTGCAATTGTTGTATCCCACATCTTCAAGTACTAATCATAGCCCATAAATGTTAGGTCGTGAAGTATATACTCAACTAATTAAAGGATTTGTGGACATAATTAACATGACCAAAGTAAAAGTTCGAAGCTCAGATGTACAACAGAACAGGACTTTGCTCATAGAAATAAAATAGAAAACCTTCTTGAATTTGGAAGTGAAAAAACAAAGAAACGACTTAGTTGAAAATTGATGATGCAATTAGCTACAGTCATGAGACTATAGTGTTATGTGTTATTTGAAAGGAGTCCGAATCAAAATGACCACAGCAAAAATAGTTTGACTAGTTTGTGTCACGCTAACATTTCACGCCAAAATCAATAAAATAAAACTTTTGTGTCATTTTGGCGAGAGCTATAAACTTGGCCCTCTGGCACGTATAACTTGACATTAAGACAAGACGCAGGACCTTTAATTTCTCCGTATTTCACATTTTAACAGGCAAGAAATGGGAACTCCAAGTTCTATTTTTTTAATCTTCCTCTAGAAAGTAGAGAGACTTCCATAAAAAGGGTGAAAAATGTAATACATAAAATTAGTTTATCGATAATATAGTTCTAAACAGATAGACCAGTTTCACAATGTTTATAGTTTAATGATATTTGTGTCTTCCACACACTATGTGGTAGAGCAGCTAAATGGTCTTTGATGATCAAGAAATGTTACTAATGACATCCTCAATTAGAAGCCCAAGAGATGCATAGGATGAACCACCCTCCTTCATGGCTGCACTGCTCTTCTTTTTCATTTCCTTCTCCTTTTTCCTGATTTCATTCTTGTCCCCCATCTGCCATCAGCTGTCGTATGCCACCTTCAATTTACTTCGCGCCCACAAGGTCAGCAGGCCCTCAAGGAAAATAATTTCCTACCCTTTCATTCATCCATACAATCATATATATACCTCTCTAGGATCCTAAGAATATATAACATGATTAATATGATATCCTAAGAATATATAATTATGATATGATATTTACATTCTAATGATATGATATGATATCCTAATGATGTGATATCATAATGATATGATTATGATGTAATTGGATTATCCTAATCAATATTATCCTAATGATTAATATTGATTTTGTCTAATAGTCCCCGCAGTCTTAGCGGGAGATTTCCGTGTGCTGAGACTATCCCTGAAATCATCAAAAAGTACGCGCGGAAGAGCCTTAATGAAAATATCTGCATTCTGATAACGGGACGGTACATGGAGAACACGGACTTGTCCATGAGCAACCTTTTCACGAACAAACAATATATCCATCTCTATGTGTTTTGTGCGTCGATGCTGGACAGGGTTACCAGATAGATATATTGGACTCACATTATCACAATAAACCACGGTTGCTTTGTCGATCGAACAATGAAGTTCCAAAAGAAGATTACGGAGCCAACATGATTCTGCGACCAGATTAGCTACCCCCAATATTCTGCCTCAGCACTTGATTGGGATGGTGTCGGTTAGCGTTTTGACGACCACAAAATGATGTTGTTTCCTAGAAACACACAATAACCAGAGGTGGAACGCCATATATTCGGGAAACCACCCCAATCATCATATGTATAAGATGTGAGGCCAGAAACGGTGGACTTATACAGATGCAATCCAAAATCAAAAGTACCCTTAACATACCGTAGAATTCGTTTAAGAGCTCCCATATATTCTTCATTTAGATCATGCATATGTAAACAGACATGTTGGACCGCATAAGAGATATCAAGTCTCGTGAAAGTTAGGTACTACAATGCCCCTGCTAAGCTGCGGTAATATGTTGGGTCACTGTATTGAGTACCCGTAGAGTTACTCAATTTTTCCTTCGTATCAACCAGCGTATGTGACGGTTTGCACGAGGACATACCAGCTTTGTCAATGATTTCCTCATCGTATTTCTTTTGACAAAGAACAGACCACCAGCATATTAAGTTACAGCGATTCCCAAAAAATAGTTTAAAGGGCCCAAATTGTTCATAGCAAATTCAGACGCAAGAAAAGACATACTAGACTGGCAAAGTGACTCAGATGATACTGTGCGAATGATGTCATCCACATAGAGAAGAATATATGTCATGTCATTTCCCTTCTTGTAAATGAACAAAGACTGATCAGACTTGCTGTGTGAGAATCCTAGTGTGGATACGAACCCTACAAATCGATTGTACTACTCACGGAGAGCCTGTTTCAAACCATATAATGATTTTTTCAACAAGCAAACATAATTTGGATGAGTAGGATCTCAGAAGCCCAAAGGCTGGTGCATGTAAACTGTTTCTTGTAGGTGACCATGTAAAAAGGCATTCTTGACGTCCAACTGATAGATGGACCATGATTTGAACAAAGCCAGATTGAGAACAGTCCTGATAGTCGCTAGTTTAACTACCAGATTGAATGTTTTACCGCAATCCACGCCAACCTGCTGAGACATGTCATCACCAACAAGACGAGTTTTGTGTCTCGCAAAAGAGCCATTAGAATTCTTTTTATGACAGAAAACCTACATAGAACGTATTATGTTCACATTAGATGAACGGGGCACTAACTTACAAGTCTTATTTTTAATAAGAGCATCAATTTTATCTAACATGGTAGTTTTCCAATTCGGGTCTAATAAGGCTGCTTTGGGATTTTTTGGAAGAGGTGATGGGTTAATCGAAGACGTTAGGTTAAAATGACGCTTGGGTCGAAAAATCTCGTGCATGAAATGGGTTTCAACAGTCTAAGGTGGGACCAAGATCGTTGGATGGGGCAGTGGGTTATCGGGTTGTGGATTGGGTCGATTGTGGGCTGGTGGAGCTGGGCTTATTGGCCTATTTTGGGAATTGGGTGAGGGAGCAGTGGACTCCCTCAGTTGGGCCGGTTAGTCACAATAATTGGACTAGGTTGAGGCCGAAGAAAAGGAGGCAATGGGCTCTTCGACTCGGACTGGTCCAGTCTAATTTTGTTGTTGGGCCACTATATTTGGTGATTCATTTTGGGTTTGTCCGGTATTGGATTGGGCATGTAGATGATAGTTTAAAATTAGATGTATTCCCACATCCAAAAATTCATATGAAAGCGGGGACACCACATGTGATTTAGCAAACGGGAATGTGTACTCATCAAAAACCACGTGACGAGAGATGATAATTTTCCTAGTAGGCATATCATAACACTTATATCCCTATAATTTTGTAGGTATCCCAAAAAGACACAAGGAGTGGAATGGGCTTGAAGTTTGTTGATGGTTGTGGATTGAAATAAGGGATAACATAAACACCCGAAAAACCTCAAATGTGTATAGGAAGGAATACGATGGTACATTATTTGTGTGGGTGATATATTTGAGAGTAGCTTGCTAGAAATAATGTTTAAAATATATGTGGTCATTTGAAGAGTATGATGCCAAAAATATGGTGGTGTGGATGAATGTACAAGAAGTATGCGAATTAGATTGTTGATTGTTCGGATTTTTCTTTCCCATTTTGAGGAGAAGTATGTGGACATGAAAGATGCAAGGACATTCCATTTTGGTGACAAAATTCCTTAAATTGGTCATTTATAAATTCCCTCCCATTGGAAATATTTAATGGATTTCTCAAATTGGTTTTTGATGAAAATACTAAATTGTTTAAAAACGGTGAAGTCTTGCGATTTCTTTCCTATTGGATATGTCCACAAAAAAATTGAATAGTTATCCAAAATGAGCATATAATACTCATGACTTGCCGAACTTAAAACCGGTGATGTCCACAAATCACGATGCATGAGATCAAATGTCATAAGAGTATTTGAAGTAGATAAGGAAAAAGGAAGCTTAACATGCTTCCCAAGAATACAAGCCTAGCAAATATGGGAGTCCACAAGTTTATTACAATCAACAAATTTATTATTTCTAAGAAAATTGAACACCGGTGCTCCCGGGTGTCCCAACCGGTTATGCCATAAACTAGGAGAAATAACTGCAAAGGTGGATGGATTGGTGACTTGGTTGTTGGTAGTGGAAGTGATAGGATACAACTCCCCAATGCTATTACATATCATTAGTGGCATCCCCGTCGAAAATCCTTCACAGAAAACCCAAACAGATCAAAATTAACAGAAACGTTATTGTCAATAGTAAACCGACGTACACATATCAAGTTTATAATCAGTTTGGATGCATGTAGGACGTTCTTCAAATGTAAGGGTGGGTGAGGGGGTTTGAGATTCAATTGACCAATACCACGAATTGGAATTTCCTGTCCACCGGCCAACAACAATATTTTTAATACTGCTCGTATTAAAATAAGACGAGAGAGTACCTTGAAAAGTCATCATGTGTGATGTCTCCCCCGTGTCCATGTACCACGAATCATCGGGAACACTTAGATTCATGTTGTTCATGGCATGTTCAATATCCGTGGGAGCATAACTTGCGGAAGACGGTCCATGGGTTGCAAAAGCTTGTGGCAAACAAGAACCGAGAGTTTCGGGTTACCAGTTTTGGGAAGTGGGCCTAGCCCATTGGGACGTCGGATATGGGTAGGGTGGGGCCCACTATTGCGGGTTCCAAGGCCAAAAATTAAAGATTAATGTTCCGCTCTGTCAAAGTTTGAATTTTTTAATTAAATATGATAATGGGATTACATCTTAATTTTAAGTCATGTTTTAATTTTAAAAGACGCTTGCATGATTTTAAAAATTCCTATATCTAATTAGTCTGAAATTTGGTCTTAAATTAAAGCTTTTAATTTAATTTGGTCATAATTGAAATTGCTTCGATCATTTGCTAATTTAAAAAAGGCCACATTTGAAAAATGTTGTGACTTGCTATCTTGGTATTTAATAAAAAATGGGCTTATACCATTTCCCTTTAATTTTTCGACTGAGCCCAATCCAAAATGGCTAAAGCCCAGCCCATTTACACTCTTAAGGTGTAAGAACGCCCAAGGCACCCTTACCTGCCACATTGGTGCCATAAGAAAACCCTAGCCGCTAAAAACGCTCATCTCCTCCGATGCCATTTTTTGCAAAGGAGCACAACATGTCGTCCACGCTCAGTCACGGTCCATCCAAAAGAGGTAAGGGCATTAATGGCCCTTACCCGTTGCCACAGACACAACACCACACCATGGTACAAATCAAACTAAAGATGAGGTCGCCCCTCTGTTGGTTTTTACTTTTCTGCGATGGTTTAAATGTTTCTTATCCGATTCATGATTCAAACTCACGATTTTCATTGGTTAAGAACTATATTGAGGGAATTTTCCCTCCAAATCGTGTTCTCCCATATTGATCTATTTAGGTTTGCTACGGTTTGAAATTCCCCTATAAATATAGACCCTATTCCTCATTGTAAACAGTCGGAAATTCAATTTCAAGACATTCACATTGATTGAGAGCCTAATCGATTTTAAATTGATTAATTTTACTTAAGTTGGGATCCAAACCTTTACGGGGAACCCAAAACTAGCTTGATTAATCATCCACAACTAAAACCCCTTTATTTTCGTGTGTGATTGCGAGTTTGGAGGTTCCGGAGTGAAGATGAGCTCACCTTAGACCTTTCGGCTGTCTTCATACAAGGTAAATCTACTTCCTTATAATTTTCTATTTAGTTTAAATTATGTGATATGTATTATGTATTTTGTGTGTTAATCAAGCATGATTAGTGGTTGTTTATTTTCATTTTTAGTTATTAATCATGTTTAGTTAGGTTAGATACTGTTAGTACTTATAATTACTATTGTTAGCATATTTTAGGCCACTGTAGGCACTTGATGTGATACTATAAGTATGTTTAATTAAGATTTGATGGCTATTTGTGATTACTAGATTAATATCGAGCATGCTTAAGTTAGATTATATATTGTGTATGTTCATTGAACCATAAATTAGTATTTTTGACTAATTAAGGCCACTGTTAGTGTCCATTACTAGGGTTGTTTGTGCTCATTAGGTTGATATCCAACATGTTTAATTAAGTATAGTCACTATTAGTGTTTATGATGATGATTATCTGTGTGTGTGGTAAGTTGAATGCTTACCATGTTAGTCTAAGGTTGTATTAATCATGTATGCATACTTGAAGTTGTAGAACTTATAACTAGGCTCCTCATGGTTTAGCTTAGTATGTTTAGGTGGCTTTATTCACTGCTTATTGACTGTTTGTGTGTGATTTGGTGATTAGATACATGATAAGTTAGTATGAGGTTGGTTCTGGGCATGTATAAGTCATCTAGTTAACTTAATGCTTAGTTTAAGATTATAATGATCATGTATGGACTGTTAGGATAACTCAATGCTTCATGTTACTGGCCTCAAGAATGACTTAATCATGTTTTGTATTACTTGAACAATATTAAAACTAATTAGGGTAATCATTTTGAGTTTGCTGTTTTACATATAGGTAACTATAGGTAGTATAATGTTCAGAAATGTTAGGTTACCCAAGTGTAATCATATAAACTGAGTCAACAAGCTTAAGTGTGTGCACATGAGATCTGTTTTGTCCCCATAGAGTTTGTTTGGTTAATATGATGTCTAAAATGATTGGTCTGGGAATTGGTTAACTGCATAAACTATTTTAATATGTCGTTATAGTGGGCCGAGAAGCATGTTTAACCCTTTAAAGACAGTGTTTGGCCAATCCATGCCCCTTTGTGCTTGTTGTGTCGTTTAACACTAGTTTGAACTAAAAAATGAAATGCTGAGGTCAGTTTGTGTCCACTT
Source organism: Anisodus tanguticus (assembly GCA_034509755.1). Lineage (NCBI taxonomy): Eukaryota > Viridiplantae > Streptophyta > Magnoliopsida > Solanales > Solanaceae > Anisodus > Anisodus tanguticus. Next base: position 15,211,642 of record CM067551.1, on the reverse strand, counting down.
AGTCTGTGTGTTGGCTTTTGAGGGTCTTATTTGGTGTGAATATGTTGAAAATGTCTATATTATGTTACCTAGTCCCTGTTTAGGTTTAAAATAATATAGATGTCAAGTGTTTAGCTCATTTAGTCTGTTTAGTCAATGATAGCCAAGACTATATCATATTTTTACTTTTCCATAACTTGATTGCATATCTCTAAGTGTTCTAGTTGTCCTCCCCACCCTTAGCATGTTCCTAACAGTCTCTAAGTGATCCCCTATGTATTTTCTCACAATTCGTTATGTAAATAGCCCTGCATCCACTTTAGTGTGGTTGTCTATGTCTCTGCCATGTACCTGCATGTTGATTGAATCAAATTGTTATTGTATCCTGTCTGTTGCCCTTATATCTTAATGTTTGTGTTGTTTGAAACACATGTCAATAAACATCGTGTCATATAAGTGGTATACTGAATATACCTAGTATATGAATGTATACAGGTTGTATATCATTCAAAGGTGTCATGATATGTGTGTTTGTTTGGCCAAGACCATTTCTAATAGCCTCCTCTATTTTCCTTCTTCATGACTGCATATTGGGTCTGGCCTACTGCTTGCTTTCTTCTTCTTTTTCTTACGTGGTGTTGTTGGTTTGTGCTAGTCCAACTATTCTGAATTAAATACAAGTTATTGTGGGTTGTCTACTTGTTTGTTGCACAAATTAATTGAATGATGAGTCTAAGATACTCTCTAACTTGGGCTTTTATTTTCCCTTTTGTGTGTTCTCTGCTGCATTGCCATGAGATGGGATGGGTCCATCACTTTTGTTCAAATGAGTTAGATGTCTTTCATGATTAGCCGATTGAGCTGAGGACCAATCATACCTATTTTGGTCGAGAAAATATGCAAGGGAGGCTAATATTTGCATGAAGTCCCAACTATGGATGAAAGTAGCCAACTGGTGGGCTTCGGTAGGCCCACCAGCCTGAACTCTATCTAATTTTCCATTTATATAATGTGTATATTGTATTTGTTGTAAATAAATTACTTTGATATAAATATTGGAACTTTACTTGTGGTTTGAATCTAGAATAAGAAAATAATATGTAGATCGTTTAGTTAAATTGCCAAATGGATTTCAAAAACTTTGTTTTAAATCTAGAAATGGAAATAAAAGGACTGTTTACATATTTGAAAACTGGAAATGAGAAAATGGATTTTCGACTAACTGTCAAATTGATATTAAATGTTAAAAACTTTTTTGTTTAAAGTGTTTTGTAAAGTAGAATGTGATGTTGACTATGGGAATAGGGCATGCGAAAGTAAGCAAATAAACTATTTTTACTTATCTTTTTCCAAAATCGAATTTATCTCTTTTAAATGAATTATACCACATTCAAAACTTGGAAATGGTTTTAAAGTGTGAAATTAGTCCATACAGTTGGACTAAATGTAGAGTTCTACTCAAATTCACATTTGAGTGTTCTTAGTCTGAAAATGAAAATTGACTAAACTACCTTGTGCATACTATTTTTTGGAGGAAGTTTTAACATTGTTTTAAAAAAATAAAACTGAGTTTGAATAAATGAAATGACAAGTTATTTTGCATATTTTAAACACTAAAGTAATTTAAATCATTTTGAAGCATGCTATAGAGCTCGTAGTCAATCGTATTTTATGAATCCTTAATATTGGGGTGTTAACACCTTCCTCGAGTGATCACCAGAACCCTTACTTTGACTCTGGTTTAGATAAAAAATTTCAATAAATTTGAATAAATTCTTTCACACTGATTTTCTAATTTACCTATAAATTAGGTGGCGACTCTAAAAAATTATCCAAACGTAGAGCACTATCCAAATTTTTAGTAGCTCTTTATGCGCTCACCCGTGTAAAAAGTGAACCGTAACACTATGTATTTGTGATGTTTCTAGGATTGGGTTGTGTGTATTACCATGTTCATGATTTAGAGTTGACTGCTATTGTGTTTACGTTGAAGATTTGGAGACATTACTTGTATGTCGTTCATTGTGAGGTGTATACTGACCACCGCAGTCTTCAGTACGTGTTTAATCAGAGGGATTTAAATTCTAGACAATGTTGGTTGATGGAGTTGTTGAAAGACTATGACATGACCATTGTGTCCTATCTAGGAAAGGCCAATGTGGTGGCGGATGCCTCGAGTCGAAAAGCAGTCAGTATGGGGATTTTAGCTCGTTTGATCATTTCTGAGCGTCCTTTGGCATTGGAGGTCTAGACTCTAGCCAATCGTTTTGTGAGACTTGATATTTTGAATCCGAGTAGGATTTTGATTTGTGCGGAGGCGAGGTCATCTCTTTTGGATCAGATTCGGATCCACCAGTATGATGATGTGAAATTGTGCAAAATGAGAGATAAGTTGATGATTGGAGAAGCCAAATATGCTATGATTGATAGTGAGGGGGTATTGAGGATCAAAGGTAGAGTGTGTGTGCCTCGTGTGAGTGACTTGACCAGATTAATTATGAAGGAGGCTCACATCTCTAGGTATTCGATTCATCCAAGTGTTACTAAGATGTACCATGACTTGAAGTAGAACTATTGGTGGGGGAGGATGAAGAGAGACATGGTGGAGTTTGTGTCTCGGTGTCAGGATTATCAGCATGTCAAGTATGAGCACCAGCGACTCGGTGGTGTATCTCAGAGGATGCTCACTCTCGAGTAAAATTGGGAGAGTATTGTCATGGATTTGTTGTGGTATTACCCAAGACTTTGGGCAAGTTTGATGATATTTGGGTCATTGTTGATAGGTTGACCAAGTCGACGTATTGCATTCCGGTCCAGATGACTTATAATGCAGAAAAGTTGGCTAGGATCTACATTCGTGAGATTGTTTGTCTTCATGCGGTTCCTATTTCTATAATCTCAGACTGGGGTACTTAGTTTACTTCACAATTTTGGTGGACTTTGCAAAAACAATTGGGTACTCGCTTGGATCATAGTATAGCATTTCACTCTCAAACTAACGATTAGTCCAAGCGGACTATTCAGGTTTTGGAGGACATGTTATGAGCATGCGTGATTGATTTTTGTGGTCATTGGGACCAGTTCTTACCTTTGGCAGAGTTCATGTACAATAATAGATATTACTCTAGTATTGATATGGCACGTACGAGGCCTTGTATAGTAGGAGATATCAATCTCTGATTGGTTAGTTTGATGCATTCTAGGTCCGACGTTGGGGTACCGATCTATAAAGAGATTCCTTAGACAAGGTGAAAGTAACCCAAGATAAGCTCCTTGTAGCTTAGAGCATACAAAAAGAGTATGCGGACCGGAAGGTCCGGGACTTGGAGTTTATGGTTAGTGACAGAGTTCTTCTAAAGGTCTCACCCGTGAAGGGTGTGATGAGGTTCAACAAGAGAGGGAAGTTGAGTCCGAGGTATATTAGGCCTTTTGAGATTCTTCAGAAAGTTGGGGAGGTGGTATATAAGTTGGCTCTGCCACCAAGTCTTTCTCGCGTCCATCCGATTTTTGATGTGTCCATGCTGAAGAAGTATCATACTAATGGTTCTTATATCATCCAGTGGGACTCCATATTACTTGATCAGAATTTGAAGTTTGAGGAGGAGCCTGTCGCTATTTGGACAGGCATGTGAGGAAGTTGATGTCAAAAGAGATAGCTTATGTGAAGGTTCAATGGAAGCATCATCCTTTGGTGAGGAAACTTGAGAGACAGAGTCCGATATGCAAAGTAGATATCTTGACTTATTTACTACTTTCGGTACATTTTCTCTTTCGTTTCTCTCCGTTCGAGGATAAATATTTGTTTTATTGATATCCCATGTAAAGACCCATCTGGTCGTTTTTAGTTAAAGACCCTTATTTGCTTATTTGACCCTTTCTGAAGTCTCTATGTGGGGTTTGTGAAGCTCGGTGATGAGTGACATGGATCCCGAGGTCTATTTACATGAATTTCATATGAAAAGCCCAAAACTAGAACCTTAGAGTTGGATAATTTGACTCAAGATTGACTTTTGAGTAGATAGGTTTGTTTCCGAGTTCTGTCGCTTCCGCTAGTTTTGGAGGGTCATTTATGACTTAATAGAGTTATTGGTTCGCTTTTTGAAACAATCGAATGTATTTTTATGGCCTTATTTGCAATATTTAGATATTTGGTCATCCCGGATGATCTTAAGAAAAGTATGTCTTAACTCATTAAATAGGAAATTTGAGGGTACAGGTGAGTTTGTAGCACTGTTTACCTTGGGAAGGCATGTCTAGTTTTTGTTCGGGAGGTCTCGGGAGTGTTTCGGGTGTTTGGTAGAAGATTGAGTTGGTTTCTTATAATCTGGTATTTGGTGTCCGCCTCAGCGACACAGTTGTTCGCTTCAGCGTGTACGCCTCGGCAGGAGGTTGGCTCGCAAAAGCGAGGGTATGGATAACTGTTGAGTTTCTACTTTGGTGGATAGGACTTCCACATGGGGCGGGTACGCCTTTGTGGATTCAGGTTTTCTTTTGCGCTGAGGCGAGGTGTCAAGTGACACCATCTCATCGAGGTTGATTTACGCGGGAGCGAGTCCGCGCCAGCAGAGTCAATTCCGCTGGGGTAGAATCATTGGATCAGGTATCATATTTAATTCCTAGGTCAAGGCTTATTTTCCAAAATAACATTCCTCGAACCTAGAGCTGCAATGGGATAGTTTTATGAAGATTAAGAGTGAATTCATCCTTGAGGTAAAAAAAAATCATCTTTATGATTTTGTTCCATAATTTAAGGTCCTTTAATGATGTTATAGAGTTCATGTGAAATGGGTAAAATGAATTATGGCTTTCATGTGAGTTTAAGAGAGTTGTATTATTGGTTAAAGGGTGATTTATTGATTAGATTGCTTTAATATTATGAATTAGTGACGGAGATTGGTATATGATCATGATGTAGAGGTTACTTTGATTATACAAATTCTTTTGAGGTTGGGGGAAAATTTTAGGTTTTCAAATTGGGCTTTTTGCATATTGTTCAATCGAAGGTCCAAATGAGTATAGGTTTCCAATTAACTTAAGGATATAATTATCTAGTATGTATTGATGCTTTTTAAATATTAAAGTTTGAGTTTTGATGATGTGGGCTCGGGGTTGGTTTTTGGAAGTCTTGCTTTGTTAAGAATTATGTCTTTGTATGTGTGTAAGCCTTGTATTAATGAATAGTATATGCATGATTAGACTTTGATTATCACGAGGTGCAGTGGAAGGGAAAGGCTATCGTAGAGATCTAACCATTCGAGGCTTCAGTTCAGCTCAGAGGTAGGCTACAGTTTACTTTCACTAGACTCCAATAGAAGTACATAATTAGTTATAAATATTGAGGGGTATTGGACGTGTTTGGGGTCCCTCTCAAATGGTTGTGATGAACGTTTGAGTGGGTACCAGTGTTGAACTATGATGATGGGTGATCTGGGGAATCAACCTTATGCTGGTTCCGACTGCTGATTGATTGGGCTTGTCACCATTATATGGGCTTGTCACCATTATGTGGGCTTGTCATCGTAGTTGCTATTGATATGTTTATTCATCACATATGTTTTCGATATGATATCCTTATTTGTACTTGGATTGTATATGTGTTATTGAATTTTTAAAAGCATGTGATATTTCATCTCCAAACTTGGTTGCATCTCACTATTAGGGATGGCAATTGGGCGGGGCGGGGCGGGTACGGGTACCCCCTCCCCCATACCCGTACCTGCCAGAAATTTTTATACCCTCCAACTACCCGCCTAGGCGGGTATATTCCTAAATCCACACACGCTCCACCACCCAAGTGGATATCCGTCACCCGCCAATAACCGCCTATACCCGTCTTCCATATTTTGTAATCAATTAGTGATCAACATGATCCCAAAAATTCAAATTCCAAAAATTATACCAAAATTTTGAGTCAAGAATCAATAATGTCACGGTCTCATTTTACTTTGGGAGAGAGGGAGGAGAATTTCGGATTTTTTCACCATCAGAATTCCCCATTTTTTCACCTCTTCCCCCTTGCACAACAAATAATAAAAAAAATAAAATTTCCAAGAAAATCCAAAAATTATCCACCCAAATAGTTATATATTACAAATGTAGACAAAACCCAGTTATTATTTCAGCTATATAAGCTAAAGTTTTTCAACTTTTTCAATTGAACTCCACAAACCCAATAGGTAAAACTTAACAAATGCACAAAAATTGACCTCACCAAGACAACCCCAAAGCATAAAGCAAAGACAATAATATTTTCCAATATTTTCCGATTAGCATCTCCTTTAAAGAAAAAGGCAGAGACGTTGAGAATGAGAGAGGGAGGAGAGACAACGTGAAGGGGAACGAGAGAGAGGGAGGAGTGAAGGACTGAAGAGGCGTAGGGTTTTGAGTTTTGTTGGAGAATGAGAGACTTGTTGTGACTTATGGGCTTAAGGCACGACTTATGGGCTGCTAATATTTTGGGCTTGGAGCGGGTATAAGGCGGACGGGTAGGCGGGTATGACTGCAAATCCACCACCTACCCGCCCACTCGTGACGGGTACATTTTCAATACTCATACCCGCCTACTACCCGCCAAAGTTATACCCATACCCTCCCCAACTGGGGCGGGTGCAGTGCGGAATCCGTAAAATTATACCCACCTGTAGAGATGGCAGTGGATCCTGGACCCGATCCGGATCCGGTGGATCCAGATCCGTTTTATAGGATATGGATCTTCAAAATTTGGACCCGACGGATCCGGATCGGACCGGATCCATTTCGACGGATCGGATCCGGATCCGGATCTTGTATTTGAGATCCGTATCCGATCCAGATCCGACCTGTGGATCCAATTTTTATTAAATATATTCATAACCTAGAATGTAATTTTATAAGTATTTTCTTAAAATTTCTAAGCACATCCTTGCAAGTTTAATTCTCAAAACATGTTTAATTTATCCCCGCGTTAACTCAAAAATTAAAAAAATAAAGAGGTAACTTCGATAATAAAATCAATGTTATATTTGTGAATGACTAACATCTCCATAGACAAGTAGTTAAAATTATATTCACTTCATTTGTGAAGATTCCAAGCACATGCAAGTTCTGCATTGTGGAAATACTAGTCAGCATTTTTCGCAACTATTGTCATTGTCCAACATTTTCAATTAATAGCTCACAATCAAAACGAGACAACGAACAAAATATATCAAAACGAGACAACGAACAAAATATCTCATATGAACATTTCAAAATTGAAACACAGTAAACTGTTAGCTAAGTAAAAATAGTTTGTCAATTCAAAAAAAAATTCTTAGCAAGGTTACATTTTTAGCAAGACAAATTTTTTTACATGTGGATCCAGATCCGATTCGTGGACCCGATGGATCCGGATTTGGATATGATTTTTATGGATCCGACGGATCTGGATTCAGGTATGAAAAACGGATCTGGATCTGGATCTAGTAGGATCCAGTCCAGATCCGATCCGTTGCCATCCCTACCCACCTGCCATCCCTACTCACTATATCCTGATTCTTGCCTTGAATTGTCATTTCCATTCATACACTCATGGTTCCATGATATTGATATTAGAGTGGTATGGAAATGTTATGGGTCTAAGAGACCAGAAGGGTGAGAATACTTATGAGATTATGGCAACACTGAGATGATGATACGCGAAGGGACGGGTTGCACGCCTGCAACAATTATTATTCATCCAAGAGCTAGGCTACGATGAGAAATTTTGGAGGAGTATATGGACTTTGCAGGTCCCCCATGGGTATGCATTTCATAATAAAAACTTAAATATCTGTATACTGGAAATTAAAAGTAACTGACATATACATTGCATTCATATCATACATATATCATTTTATGGATTATCTGTTGTTGAATTAAGTGTTGGATTTGTTGTTGATAACTTGATTGGATTCCTGGATAAAGAAGGATTGTTAATTGCTCATTGATACTTGGAATACAGTGATAGAATTCTTCTGAAACTAGATAACTTACGTAATTATGAAACCTTATATGAACAAAGTGACATATTGATTTTGTGAACCATTTTATGAATAATGTGATAGTATTAGGGTTAGTGAACTGCTATTATAGGGTTATTTAGTGTCAACTTGGTATTATCTCTTTTTATGTATCGTCCGTTTTTGGGCTATGATGTCTACGGGGATACGTTGTGTACTCATGCTACACTTGCTGTATCTTTTCTGGTGCAGATACAGATCCCACAACCAATTCGCGAGCTCGAGTATGAGTCCGAGCGGGCAGACTTCAGTATTCAGGGTGAGATGCTACATCCGGCATGCCTTGGATTCTTTATCCTTATCTTGTCTTTTACTTATGATCGAGAGATATGTTCAGATACTTATGTATTCAGATTCAGTTTTGGCCTACGTGCCTTATTCAGACTTGTATCAGATTATTAGTGCTCTTGTATGGTTGACTAGATTTTGGGGGTTATGTTATTTCTCAAACTTTATTTCGTATTTATATCATGAAATAATTATTGTATATTGTGTTATCTTTCCATTTTTCCTTATATATCATGTGAATAATTGAGAGTGATTCGCCTACCAGTGAAAATGTGTAGGTGTCACCACGATCCCTAAAAGGGTTCGTGACATTTCTTGACATGATTCATTGTCATTATTCCTCTCTGATTCCATGCCTTCTATCTCCTCTACTCTATCACCCCATTTTCTTTGAATTTTTCTCTTGATGCCTCCGCTGCTTGTTCATCATTTACTGTAATCTCCCTTGTGAATTTAACGGATACTTGTGGTTATTTCTATAATTGTAATTGCCCCTTCTTACTGCATTTTTAGCATCTGGCAATGCTTTCTTCATGGCATCATCTCCTTGTCTATCCCTTTACTTATCCACTTGTGTTTCTGTTGATTTTTCTTTCTCACTATTCCTTGTGTTATTTCCTTTTTTTAGGTCATAGCTTCGGATTCAACACTCTGCACTCCATGTCGTTATGGCCTGGTAACTTACATTTAAAGTAATGTTTGGGGAGGTGATCACATTTAATTTTCACCATCTCAGTCCTCTCCGTCCCTGATTCTTCATCAATAATATCCATTTTAACAACCTTTGGTAGTCCAGAATTGAGGTCAACCAATACATTTACCCTAGCACAACTAGGGCGAGTCTTATTTATTGTTGCATGGTCTAAATGTAACGATTTTCCAATTGCAGCAGCAAGTGAAAAAAGTGATTCCTTTAAGGCAAAAGATTTGGGAATGATATCTGGGCTATAACTTTAGTGGTCTCCTCATCCAATTTGAATTTAGGATCGTATATTAGAGGTCGCATTTGGTAGTAATACCCGTCCTTTAAATTTAAATTGTATGATCCTTTCGAAGTGAGATTCACATAATCGTCCATTGGTGAGAGTCAAATTAGTACATGTCGATGTTTAAAACACCAATCTGACATTCTCCTTTCATACCACATTGAGATGGTATTATCTTCCGTAGTTCATTAATTTCCGGCCACCCATAAGAGAATTTACCTAGAACTGCATATTGTAGGTTTTCAATCACATTTATCTTTGCGGACTTCCTTTTCTGTCCATTGAATTCTTGGTACTCCATTAATAAATGAGATAGGCTTAACATCAATAGGATCCACTTTGATAGTTGTTTGCATAAGATCTCTCATTAGAATCGATTTAGTATTACTATCGATGCTTACTGGTGCATGAATTGGCTTTTGGTTGTTCAAACATGGGAATTCAGAACTAGAGGCAATGTTTAGTGACTGGCCAGTCTCCGGAGGAGGCCGGCCATCGACCTCATGAACGGAGGTTGTTTTCTAGGATTAGGATTTCAATCGCATAGGCTTAGAGAGGGCCTGGGGATAACTAAATTCATACCAATTATTATACTTTCTTGATTAGTAAAATGTAAAATAAAATAATCTAAGTATTTTATATTTTTTTTTTTAAAAGATACAAGTTTGCTATTATTGATCTTTTTTTAATAAATCGCGAATCACATTGATACTAATACTAGTAATTAATAAAAATAAATCGTGAATTATATGGGTAATAATACTAGTAATTAATAAAAAATAGGGCTGGCCAACGGGCCGGGTCGGCCCAGTCCCGCCCCCGACACCCGCTATTATAAAAAAAAAATTGGTACCGGGACTCGAACCGGGAAGGGACCTGGGCTCGTCCCGCCAGGACCCGGCCCACCCCAGTCCCGCCAGCCCCTCCCCGATCCCCACCCCCTCCCCTTTGCACAAAATAGTCGTTGCACCAACGACCATTTTATATTTTGGTCGTTGTTCAACGGTCATTTTTTGCCTCCCCCTCCCCCAACCCCCCCTACGCCCTTAATATTTATTCTTAACCCCTAAGTTATTATATTTACACTTTAACCCAATTTTCCAACTATAAATACCTCATTTTCTCTTCATCTTTTCACAAATCTTCCTACAATCTCTCAATCTATCTCTCTACAAGTCTATATTGTCTATTAAATATTTAATTTTATTTATTCATTTGGGAGTGAAGTCGGCAACTAGCTTGAGGATCATCCATCGAGCAAAGTTTTAATTTTCAACCTCTCGATTACACGTCGACTTTACGTTGACGTTTGGTACATTCGTTCCTTCATTAAATTATTATTGTTTCTTTATTTTAATTAGCGCACTTAATTTCATTATCTTTAAGTTAACTATTTCTTAGCATAATTAAAATGGAAGGACTTTAAGGTATGTTTACGGGTAAGAGTAAGGCTTCCTGTAGTAGGGGTAACAAGGGAAGGGGTACTTCTTCTAGTCATCCTATTCCTAGACAGGATGATTTTGTTGATACTGAACATTTTCCTGCAATACCATTAGATTTAGACGATGAGCTATTTTCTGGAACTCAACAAGACTTTAATTTAGAAGATAATCTAGATGACACCACTTGATAGGGGTGAGCAAAAAATTCGGAGAACCAAAACGAACAGAAGCTGTTCGGTTCGGTTTTTATTCGTTATTTTTTTTGAAAACCGAATCAGAATTTAGTGATTCGGTTTGGCTTTTTAATTTTGATACGAACCGAACCGAACCGAAAAAACTGAATTAAATATATAATTATTCTTATTTTTTATTTTAGGCTACTACTATCTCTTGAATCATAGCCATTGAAGCCAATCTATGAAGCTTTTATGGAAGCCGAATGCGGCATGAACTTGATTAACATATCACGGAAGCATTGACATAAAATGTAGGGAGAGAAAGTAGTTGTAAATTGGTGAAACTTTAAATGGTCATAACTCTGCGTTCGAATGTCCGTTTTACCCGATTTTTTTTTATTTTGCATATTTTTTTGAAGACGGGGCCGGTCAAACTACTCAACCAATTTTTAGAAAGACCTTTGTTTTCCAATCAATTTGTATTTTTCTCTCAAATCGATTTCTAATTTTCTTTTTCTTTAGTCAAAATCTCATTACATTTCAACATCGAAAATTTGTGGTAATATAGGGGTGAATGCCAATTTCAGTTTTGGAAATTCAATTTTTAAAAAAAAGAATAAATAATTCATCGACCCGACCCGCCCCACTAGAAAAAACCGATATAATCCGATACGTTCGGCGATATAAACCGAACATATTCGTTTTTTTTTTTAAAAAGTTGGATTCGTTTTTTTTTTTAAAATAAACTAATTTTTATTCGGTTCATATTTTTCGGATACAAAATCGATATAAACCGATATACGCCCACCCCTACCACTTGATCTAGATGACACACCGACTAATCTAGATGACACACCCACTAGTGCACCTCCAACTGGAACGTCTCCTATTCCCCCTAGTATGAGACGAGGCCCACCATAACGAAAATTAAAATCAAATGCATGGAAATATTTTTATAGGGACATAGAGCATCAAGTTGTTTTGCAGGGTATTGTATTGTACCAATCAGTTCTCAATGAAGGACATGAAGACTTGTTGAAATACTGGAGGGAGAATGAGAAGACCTTTCCGACACTTTCAATGATGGCCCGAGATGTTTTAAACATTCAAGCGTCATCAACAGCGTCTGAAAGCGCTTTTTCTGCCGGCAGATTTCAAATAGGAGAGCACAGACACTCATTAGCGGGAGACAGCTTGGAGATTGCACTATTATTCAGAGATTGGATATGAGCGGATCCAGAGAAGGTGCGGTCAACCGGAGATCAACGAAGATGAAAACTATAACGACATCTTATCTGAAGGTGGTGTAAGCGACGTAAAGCAATTTGACCAACAAATATCAATTCCAACCGAAGAACCACAGAAAATTATAAAGAAACTAGAGAAAGGTTTATTTTCAAAATGTAATTTATTTAATTGCAATTTTACTATGTCATTTGCAATTTTTGAACAACACCACAAAGTTTCAATTTTGACAATTGTATTTGTATTACAAAAAATCAAATTTCTATTAAATAATATAAGATGCACAAAAACAGCATTGGGATATTTTTACTACACTATCTTGTTCAATTATTGAGTTGTTATATATATATATGTTATTTTTTAAAATTAAGTGCAAAATACCGGTACCCTTTTCCGACGGGATCGGAATCGAGACGGGACAACGGCAGAACCCGCCAGGCCCGTCGGGTATCGATCCCGCCCTATCCCCGTCGCGCCAGGTCCGCCCGCCCCGAGCCCATCCCGCCAAGCCCGCCCCGCCCCTAACCCGTCCCGTTGGCCACCCCTAATAAAAAATAAAGCTAAAAGACATTTTTGCCACCTCAAGTGGACAACCAATTCACATATTAGACTTCATGGAACTTTATTGTTTTTAAGCCAAAGTTAAAGATAATTTCTAATTATTAAATTCAATCATCTCAAATTCCTTACCACCACAACCACCATCACCTTTTCTAAAAGAAAGAATAACAATATATAATTAAACAAGGATCTAAATTGGGTAGGACATAATCTTAGTACAATTATGGAAACTCTACCTCATTTATGTAAAAATTCGAACAAGTTACAAAGCTGTGTTCTTCAGTATTTCATCAATGAGTTTCCCAAGAGACAAGTATGACGATCCACCTTGCATTACACTGGCCTGGCTCTTCTCCTTCATCTCCATTGCTTTATCTCTTACTGTGGAGTTAGCTTCCATCAATTCCCTTATCCCTTTTTCTATGGCTTCTGCAGTTACCATTGGTTGATCTTTATTCCTCTCGCAGTAATCCAAAGTGATCTCCACTGCTATCCCTACTTCTTTCACTAACTGAAACGCATTCACCTGCGGGGGCAAATTTAAGGTGTATATTATGGTGCGCGTGAATCCATTATCTGATTATAAAATTAAGTATATTATGTATATATATTTTTTAAAATTGATATAATATTATCGACATCCAAGTTCTAAAAGGATCCTAGTGCACTTGATTGAATGCTAAGTTATTTAACTAGATGACTAAGCATCACTTTTCATTTAATGCTTTTTTTTCTCCTTTTCTCAACTGATGAACCTACGTTTAAGAAATTTTAAATCTGCCTCTATTTTACCTGTTGTTCTGAGTGCAATGGCCATGTTGCTATAGGCACCCCACACCATATACTTTCGAGTATCGAATTCCACCCACAGTGTGACATGAATCCCCCGATTGCTTCATGGGACAAAACTTTCAGTTGCGGAACCCATCCCACCACTTTCCCTTTCTTCTCTGTCCGGTCTAGGAATCCTTCCGGCAAGATTTCCGAATAGCTCGTGTATTCTCCGGGAAATTGCGCGTTGTTGCTCTGTGGTGGCCTGCGTAAAGACCACAAGAATTGGCAGCCGCATTTCTCTAGAGTTACAGCGATCTCGTTTACTTGGTCAACTGGTACGCTTCCCTGGCTTCCAAAACAGATTAGCACCACCGAATGTGGTGGCTGTTCGTCCAGCCAGTTTGTTATTTCTTCCTCCTCTGACTCCGACCGCGATTTTGACTGGTTCAAAATTGGACCAATTGGATAGATGGGTGGAAGTAGGTCCTGTTCAGATCTTGATATGTTATTGTTGTTGTTGTAAGCATCCAAGGCATGGATTTCTAGTTCAGCCAAAGTGTTGATGATGATTCCTTTAGCTTTTCTATACCCACGAGCGAAATCAAGAAATCTCCCTAACCATGTATCTCGGTCGACTAGAACCATTGGTAATACGCTGGGAGGAACTGAATACGCGTAACTGGGAAATGATAACAGAGTAGTACTGTTCGAGTTCTTGAAATCTGAAACATTTTGGTGGCGCTCATCTTCAAGAAACTGGAAATGAAGCATTAGTCCAAGGAAAGCAGCTGGCGAGGTGAAAAACACGTAACTGGGGATCCCAAACTCGTCAGCTACATCCATTAATGGAGTGCATAACATGTCAACAACAAATCCAGAGAGTTTATTATTACCAGGGCGTTGACTAGTCAACAACTCCCTGATGTGAGATTTCTGGCTTTGTACTAATCTGTAGACGAAGTGTCCTCGGGTTTTGGAGCTCCATTCAGGGGTTGGATCAGGAGATGGTAATTGGAAGAATCGAAGGCGATTTGAGGTGGATGAGGCAGCTACAGAGTCGACGAAAGGGCCACTGACCGCGTCAATGTAATCGGGGAGTTTCATAATGAGGACAGTGATTGAGAGCTGATTATTTCGATAGATGAGGAGCTTTGCTAACTCCAGCATCTGAGCAACATGGCCCATGGCTGGAGAAGGGATGAGAATCAATTCTGCCAATTTCTCCATATAAGCTGCCGGTATTTGTTTTCTGCTTTTGTTTTCTTTTTGCTCTTACGTTTGTAGATTTATCATCGGCTTTCACGGATTCTGTCGTTGTTTTAGCTTCTCAATTAGATTAAACATAGTGCGCATGCGTCACGTGTCTTGCCCCCTATTAAAACATCAAAACTTTGAACTAAGTGAAAGAAAGAATAATTTTTCTTAAAAATTTCTTTCATTACTTATAATATATATAGCTGTACAAGATTGATTCCTAATATGGTACGAATTCTAACTTACCTTACAAAGATTGATTTCTAATACAATTATAATCATAAGTTACCTTAAATATACATTTATCATAATTACAAAATATACGGCGAATATTCTGAGAATATTCGCTAATACTCCCCCTCAGACGGAGCGGGAGGAGGGCGAATGCTAAGGCTGGATCGAAAGTCGGTGAAGAGCTGTCGCGGTAGTCACTTTGTGAAAATGTCTGCATACTGATAAGAAGAAGGCACGTGTAAAATTTTGACCTGACCACGAGCAACCTTCTCTCGCACAAAGTGGATATCCATATCAATATGCTTAGTCCGCTGATGTTGGACTGGATTATGAGACATATAGATAGCAGATATGTTGTCACAATAGACTATAGACGCCTTGCGTAATGGACACTGGAGCTCCAAAAGAAGATTTCGGAGCCAACAGATCTCAGCGACGACATTAGCAACTCCGCGATATTCTGCTTCAGCACTCGAACGGGACAGCGTGGCCTGCCGCTTGGCGGACCATGAGACAAGATTATCCCCAAGAAATACACAGTACCCTGAGGTGGAGCGACGTGTCGGGGCATCCTGCCCAATCTGCATCCGTGTAGGCTAGCAACTTGGATGGGGCAGAGGGGTATAGATGTAAACCAAAGTCAAGTGTGCCCTTAACATATCTGATAATACGTTTGAGGGCGGCAAAATGGGACTCTCGGGAGTCGTGCATGAACAGACACACCTGCTGAACGGCATATGCAATATCAGGCCTAGTGAATGTAAGATACCGAAGAGCACCTGCTAGACTCCAATATAGAGTGGGATCAGAAACTGGCGCACCGTCATTGGCACTAAGCTTGGATTTTGAGTCCACCGGAGTTGACATAATTTTATAATTTGTCATCTTGGCCCTGTACACTATCTCTTCTACATACTTTCGCTGACACAGGAACATAGTGGCTGCAGATCTAGTCACCGATATACCCAAAAAATAATTTAGCTTGCCCAAGTCAGTCATAACAAATTCAGTTTTGAGTAGAGCAATGACTTCATTCTTCAACCCGTCAAATGAGGTAGTAAGAACAATATCATCGACATATAATAGCAAATATACAGTGCTGCTACCTCGGTGAAAAGTGAAGAGAGAGGTATCACACCTGCTACATACAAAACCAATTTGCAGAAGATATCTGGCGAACCAATCATACCAAGCGCGGGGGGCCTGTTTCAATCCATACAATGACTTCCTGAGACGACACACAAACTGCGAAGCTGCCGGATGAACAAAACCGGAGTCGATGCATGTATACGACTTTTCAAATCCCCATGAAGAAACGTATTCTTGACATCAAGCTGATGAATCGGCCAATGCATGCCCATAGCAATACTGAGAACAGTCCGAATAGTGGCCGGTTTAACAACCGGACTGAATGTCTCATCAAAATCAATACCCTCTTGCTGATTAGTGCCATTTGCAACTAGTCTTGCCTTATACCTCTCTAAGTCACCACTGTCTCTGAACTTGTGACGAAATAGCCACATACACCGGATAACATTCACACCAGTTGGTCTAGGTACTAAATCCCAAGTGTTCTGCTTGGTTAAAACGTTAAACTCCTCGCACATGGCCGCATTCCAATTGGGGTCCAGTTTAGCTAGTTTTGGATTCTTTGGAATGAGTGATAAGGTTTGTGTGAGAGATTGAAGTGAACCTTGGGTTTTATCACGACCGACCCGACGGGCCGCGACTAACCGCCCTAATGGCGTCATTATACTAACTTGTCACACATAATCCAACTAACACTTAATGAGTCTGAAATCCGACAGCATAACGCTGCAATAACAACATATGCCAGGGTAGGCAAGCCGACAAGGCTGTCTTTACCCCCGTAATCAACATAATACAACAGGCAAGCCGACAAGGCTTCCACTAGATAATGTCATATATACACGGGGACACCCCAACACAGAGTATAATAGCATGACTGACCAAAACAGAGTTATAACCTTTACATAAGTACAACCCACAACTGTCTACAGACCTCTATAACAAGGACAACGACATATGACGGGACAGGGGCCCGTCGTGCCCTTAAATATACATAAATCAAAATAATAGGGTTCTGTACCAAAATGGTAAAGCTCTAGATCAAAGGAACTTTCCAAACAGCTGCGCAGGAACCTAAACCAGAGGGTCACCAAACTGAGCACTTGTACCAGCGGGGATGAACGCAGCCCCCCGAGGAAAGGGGGTCAGGACGAAATAATGTACTGAGTATGTAAACATGAAATACTGCAAATGAGATCATAAGTGGCCAATGGATAACAAGAGATCAGTATAAAAATCAGGATCCAAATCAACTGTGCCATAAACAATAAAAGTCAGTTGTGCCTTATAAAAATGAGAGTCAAGTCAAGAAAACATGAATGCCTGGTCCATATACATATATATACCGTAACGTAACCCGGCCCACTAATGCGGGACTCGGTGGAATCATATCATAACCCGGCCCATAGTGGGACTCGGTGAAGTCATATCATAACCCGGCCCATACTGGGACTCGGTGAAGTCATATCTCATCTATGGATCCATCCTACGTAACCCGCCCTCTAGTGAGGGACTCGGTGAAAAATATAAGGCTGTGCACAAACATAACCCGGCCCGGGACTCGGTGAAGTGAAGTAATAACACTTAGCACGAGTAGATTTCATGAGTAACCATAAGCAATCAAAATTTTCATTTGACTCTCAATAAAATCATTATAATAATGTCATAATAAACTCTTTACTGAAAAATCATAGGCACTTCTCATAACTAACATCTTTAGGAATTAAACTGTATAAGAATCATGTACGTCCGCCGTACTTTCATTAAATAAAATTCATGCCAAAAAAAAAAGGAATAGTTCACATACCTCTTAGACGAACTAATCAACTCAATATTAGAGAACGTCTAGTTTTAGAACTTCAACCTATAATAATGGTAATACGTTCGTCAATTCTATGATCACTAGCATACTTTATATCGAATAACGACATCCTATTCTATAAAAATTAGGCAGCACTTCCCTTGCTTATACATGTTTCCACAACTTCCAAACGAGGCTAATAACACAATAACCAAGCACCAATTAAGGGCACAACCAAAACAGCAACAAAGGGATTTACACACCCACTTCTCATGTAAATTTAGCCTCTTAATCCACATTAAAACAGCCCACAAAAATAGTCCATGTTCCAACAACAACGAGGGTAGAATATGAAGCCTTTCTACACCCTTATTCCTTTAGGACTTACATTAGCAATTACCACACTTAAACATGCATAATGGTAACTAAATTTTCAGCATTATAACACCACAAAATAGTCCCTAAAACAGTCCATATCCATCTCAACATGTCCAACGATTTCATGCAAGTTCTTGGCCATAACATGTCATAATTCCATAACTCTTCTCTTTACTCTTAAAATCCAATTCCATATTTCAATACTTTCATATAACTAATTTTAAACTTTAATATCAATGTTTTCTTTCAATTTCATCATGCAATTAGTGATAATAATAACAACAATAACCAACGAATCCAACAACACCAAAATTTGTCCCAAATTGGCAACTAGCCCAAAATTGTCACATGCATTGTTTAAATTCTAAATTTTTCCTCAACACAAATTCATATCCTTAATTCTTTATTCCTCAACAATGTAATAATTTTTCTGACTATTGTATCAACATCCCAGGGTGCAGACACATCTTCTATCATTCCAATTATATTATAGAAAGAAGAATTTTATACCTCAAATTTCGTCCAAAACAGTCCGCACAGTTTGCTCACTGCCCGAGTTCGAAAATCCCCACTATTTTCGTATTTCTTTCCCCTTTTTGTTCACTTCTTCAACTCCAATTGACATACAAGTGTTCTACACTGTTAAGCCATCATCCCTACACGTTTTCCTTCCAAAATTTCATCCCAAAAATCTCGAAATTTCTGGGCAAATTCTCGGCAAGCAGTGGTTGTTTTTGCCACTATTTTTGGTGAAAATGTAGTCTAAGAAGAGGAGATAAAAACCTTAAATTTGGTTATGGGTGGGGGGGTTTTCGGCTGGGCTTGGAGGAGAGAAGAGATGAGAGTTTTTGGTTAAGTTAGAATGAAGATGAAGAGGTGAGTGTAGGTTATAAACAAAAATCTGAATTTTTCTTATTACATTTTGGCCCCCAAGTTCTTCAATTAATAAATCTCAAACCCACTTCTTTTAATTCCTTAGAATTTCATAAGCCTCGTATCCTTAATGTCATAATTTTATAATACATTATTAACCCATATCGGGACTATAAATTTTTTATAAGTTTCCAACGTCACCCTCATTGTGACCAACATCTTTCCGGAATCACATCCTCTTGTATACTAATTTCCGGTATTTGAATCTTATTTCCTTAATTACGTTCTTAATTATCGTCTTAATCTTACGAGGTGTAACAATCTTCCCCCCTTAGAAACATTCGTCATCGAATGTTCATAATAAGTCTTATGTTAGAAAAATTTCGAGAGAGTCTCCTTTATAACTATGTCTATCCACCTATATTCAGCAAACCAACAGGTGCCACACAGGGCCACAATATATCACTCATATACAATTCCCAATTACCATAATCAAATAAGGAGTTAAATTACATTACCTGGAGTCATAGGGAACAAGTAAGGATATTTCTTCTTCATTTCATCTTCTGCCTCCCAAGTCATTTCCTCCCTATTGTTGTTTCGCCACAATACCTTGACGGAAGCCACATCCTTCGTCCGTAATCTCCTGACATGGCGATCAAGTATGGCTATGAGACTTTCCTTATAAGACAGCTCCTCTGTCACCTAGACATCATCTACTGGAAAGACTCTGGAAGGATTACCAATACACTTACGCAGCATAGATACATGGAAGACTGGATGTACCGCCTCCAATTCAGATGGTAGATCCAACTCATAGGCAACCTTGCCTATCCTACGAATGACCTGGTAAGGCCCGATGTACCTTAGGCTAAGCTTTCCTTTCTTTCCAAACCTCATCACACCCTTCATGGGTGACACCTTTAGAAACACCCAATCATCAACCTGAAACTCTAAGTGTCGACGTCGATTATCAGCATATGACTTTTGTCGACTCTGTGCTACTAATAATCTCTCCTGAATGAGCTTCACCTTATCAACAGCTTGTTGAACCATGTCTGGGCCGATCAACTTAGTCTCACCTACATCAAACCAACCAATAGGTGACCTGCACTTCCTCCCGTATAAGGCCTCGTACGGTGCAATCTGGATGCTAGAATGGTAGCTATTGTTATAGGCAAACTCAATGAGTGCTAAATGATCATCTCAACTACCACTGAAGTCAATAATACAGGCCCTCAGCATATCCTCTAATGTCTGGATAATACGCTCTGCCTGCCCATTCGTCTGAGAATGAAATGCTGTGCTGAGACTCACTTGTGTCCCCAATCCCTTCTGGAATGATCTCCAGAAGTTAGCTGTAAACTGAGCTCCTCGGTCTGATATAATAGATGTGGGAACTCCGTGCAGTCTCACTATCTCCCTGATGTACAACCTAGCATAATCCTCAGCTGAGTAAGTAGTCCTCATTGGAAGAAAATGGGCTGATTTCGTCAGCCTATCCACGATAACCCATATGGAATCACACTTCTGCTGAGTGCGAGGTAAGCCTGTAATGAAGTCCATATTGATCACTTCCCACTTCCAAGTCGGGATCTTAATCTCCTGTAATAATCCACTAGGCTTCTGATGTTCAACCTTAACCTGGTGACAATTCGGGCACTGGGCAACAAATTCTGCTATGTCTCTTTTCATGCCATCCCACCAATACAAGCATCTAAGGTCATGGTACATCTTCGTCGACCCTGGATGATTGGAATAACGGGCATTGTGTGCCTCTCCCATAACCTGCTGTCGTAGCCCTGCAACATCAGGTACACATAATCTGCCCTCATACCTCAGCACATCATCAGGTGTAACCTCAAATAAAGTCTTTCCCTTTCGAAGAGTTGCATCTCTATACCGGGCTTAAACAGGATCCTCATACTGACGTTTCTTTACCTCTTCCACGATAGAGGACTCAGCAACATCCCGAATAAGAACCCCGTTATCTCCCGAATCCGCCAATCGGACTCCAAGACTAGATAGCTTGTGTATCTCACGAACCATCTCCTTCTTGCCTGACTGCACATCCGTCAAGCTACCCATGGATCTACGGCTAAGAGCATCTGCCACAACATTGGCTTTCCCCGGGTGGTACAAGATATCAACATCATAGTCCTTTAGCAACTCTAACCACCGCCTCTGCCGTAGGTTCAACTCCTTCTGCTTAAAGATATATTGGAGACTCTTGTGATCCGTATAAATATCAACATGAATCCCATACAAATAATGTCTCCAAATCTTCATGGCATGAATCACCGCTGTTAGCTCCAAATCATGAGTGGGATAATTCTTCTCATGCTTTCTGAGCTATCGGGAGGCATAAGCTATAACTTTGTCATGCTGCATCAATACACAACCTAGCCCAATACCTGAAGCATCACAATAGATGACATAACCATCCGGTCCCTCGGGAAGAGTCAGAACTGGAGCCGTAGTCAACTTATCCTTCAACAACTGGAAAATGTGCTCACAAGCATCCGTCCACTGAAACTTAGCTGCCTTCTGGGTTAGCCTAGTCAAAGGCGCTGAGATCGAGGCAAACTTTTCCACAAACCTTCTGTAATACCCTACTAGCCCTAGAAAACTACGTACCTCAGTAGGTGTCGTAGGTCTGGGCCAAGTCTTCACCACCTCAATCTTCTGTGTATCCATCCGAATACCATCAGCCCCGATAATATGCCCCAAGAATGCCATTGAAGTCAACCAGAACTCACACTTGGAAAACTTGGCATACAACTGCTGGTGCTGGAGGACCCTAAGTACCGTCCGCAAATGGTTTGCATGCTCCTGCTCTGAACGGGAATAAACCAAGATATCATCAATGAATACAATGACGGACATGTCTAAGAACGGCCTGAATACCCGATTCATCAAATCCATAAACACTGCTGGAGCATTGGTTAGTCCAAAAGACATCACCCTAAACTCATAATGTCCATATCGGGTTCTGAATGCTGTCTTTGGAATATCTGCCTCCCTTACCCGCACATGATGATAACCTGACCGCAAGTCTATCTTCGAGAAGCACTTAGCACCCTGCAACTGGTCAAATAAATCATCAATCCTGGAAGAGGGTACCTGTTCTTGATGGTTACATTGTTCAGCTGCCTATAATCAATACACATCCGCATCGATCCATCTTTCTTCCTCACAAATAACACTGGTGCTCCCCATGGAGATGTAGTTGGCCTAATAAAGCCTTTCTCCAACAAGTCTCTCAGCTGCTCCTTCAACTCCTTCAGCTCTGCAGGTGCCATTCTATAAGGAGGAATGGATATAGGTTCGGTGACTGGAAATACATCTACACTGAAATCTATCTCCCGCTCTAGAGGAAGACCTGGAAGATCATCTGGGAATACATCCAGAAACTCACTAACTATCGAATCGAGCCGAAGAGCCGTATCTCCGCTTCGTATCATGCACCCGAACTAAATGATATATACAAACTTTTCTGACCATCTTCCTTGCCTTGAGGTATGAAATAAACTTACCCCTCGGCGATGCCGCATTCCCTTTCCATTCTATAACTGGCTCGTCTGGAAACTAAAATCGAACCAACTTCTCCCTACAATCAACGTTGGCAAAAACAAGAAGTCAACCAATCCATACCCATAATGATATCAAAGTTGGTCATATCCAACTCTATCAAATCTGCTAAGGTATAACGGCTATATATCACCACCAAACAGTTTTTATACACACGCTCAGCTATAACCAAATCAACTACCGGTGTAGCTACCTCAAATAGTTCTATCGGCTCAGGTTCTATCCCTATTCTATTAGCAACAAGAGGGGATATGTAGGACAAGGTGGAACTGGATTTAACCAAAGCATATACATCACAGAAAAAGACCGATAGTATACCTGTAACAACATCTGGTGACGCTTTCTGATCACGTCTACTGGCCAAAGCATATATGCGGTTCGAAGGACCGCGGAACTAGAAACTCGCCACGACACCTGTTGGCGTCTGAATACCCCACCCGGTGAGGCGCATAGCTATAGATGACGATGAACCAGCACCCGACCCCGTAGGCCGAGCCATCCCACCTGAACCACCCATGTTGGGACACTCTCTCATCATATGGCCCTGACGGCCGCAAGAGAAGCAAGCACCGTGGTCGAACGGCATTCCCCAATATGAAGCTTACCACACTGAGAGCACCGAGGATAAGATGGCCTCAACTGACTAGAGCCCCTGTTTCTCTGAGAACCCGAAGCCCTGGAGCTCTGTCCGGCTCCTGAATACCCGGGCGGTCGAACCCCCTGCCCGTAGACTGTAGAGGAACACTCGTGGCCGGATGAGATGAATATCGACCCGCCGCCGGAACCGCTCGCCTCGAGACTCACCGGAATAAGTTGCCGACCTAGCCCTCTTATGCTGGTCCCTGTCATGACCTCTGTCTGGCTGTCTCCATCTATGTCGGTCCTCAACCCCCTGTGCGTATGTCTGGATACGAGCAATATCCATACCCGGCTGAAGAGCCACCGCCATACAACCATCGATCAGATAATTGTCCAGCCCCATCACAAAGCGATGCACCCTGTCTGCCATATCTGCTACAATAGTGGGTGCGTATCTGGCCAATGAATCAAACTCCAGGCTATACTCACGAATGGTCCTGCCACTCTGCCTCAACTGTAAGAATCTGTCCACTCTAGCTCTCCTCATATCTGGAGGCAAGAAGTGACCAAGGAAGGCCTCTGTAAACTCCTCCCAAGTAGCTGGAGGAACATCCTCTCCCCTAGACAACTCCCAAGACTCATATCAGTTTGTAGCTATATCCCGCATCCTATACGAAGCCAACTCCACAGACTCAGTCTCCGAAGCCCTGATTACCCTCAATATACGCTGCATCTGTCGGATAAACTCACGCGGGTCATCCTCGGGCCTTGACCCGAAAAACTCTGGTGGACTACAACTCAAGAAATCACGGACCCTCAAACTATCTGCTCTGGGGCCAACTCCTGGTCCCTGTCTATAAGTCTGCTCTGCCACTAACCTAGTCGCCGGCCACCGCACCGCATCTCTTATGGCTCGTCGTCTCTCGCCCCCGGCTGAGGAGCTGGAGGCTCAGGTGCTGGGGCCTCGAAAACGGTGATGTTGCCCCCTGAACTGAGAGCCTCTGGTGGTGGAGACGAAGCAGAGCTCGTCGACTAGGGCACAGTCTTCGGTAACTCTCTGAATCCGACTAGTATCTCCCGATGTAGGCTTGCCCTTCTGGGCTACTATCGCCTTCTTCGGAGGCATAGCTGTAAACATAGTAAGTCATCAGAAAGGGATTATCCTAATAACATAGCTCTATTGCACGATCTAAGAGATGAAAGAATAGAAACCAATCCTAAATGCCCTTCAGCCTCCTGCGTATAAGTATGGTGCACAACATACCCATACGCAAGACTCTACTAGACAAGGTCTGTAGACATTCCGAGGACTAACTGCTCTGATACCACTTTTGTCACGACCCGACCCGACCCGACGGGCCGCGACTAATCGCTCTAATGATGTCATTATACTAACCTGTCACACATAATCCAACTAACACTTAATGAGTCTAAAATCCGGCAGCATAACGCTGCAATTACAACATATGCTAGGGTAGGCAAGCCGACAAAGCTGCCTTTACCCTCGAATGTACCTGGCTCATGAGGAGTCACAAATAGCCAACACAATACAACAGGCAAGCCGACAAGGCTGCCACTAGATAATGTCATATATACACGGGGACACCCCAACACAGAGTATAATAGCATGACTGACCAAAACAGAGTTATAACCCTTACATAAGTACAACCCACAACTGTCTACAGACCTCTATAAGAAGGACAACGATATATGACGGGACAGGGCCCCGTCGTGCCCCTAAATATGCATAAATCAAAATAATAGGGTTCTTACCAAAATGGTAAAGCTCTGGATCAAAGGAGCTTTCTAAACAGCTGCGCAGGAACCTAAACCGGAGGGTCACCAAACTGAGCACCTGTACCTGCGGGGATGAACGCAGCCCCCCGAGGAAAGGGGGTCAGTACGAAATAATGTACTGAGTATGTAAACATGAAATACTGCAAATGAGATCATAATTGGCCAATGGATAATAAGAGATCAATATAAAAATCAGGATCCAAATCCAACTGTGCCATAAACAATAAAAGTCAGTTGTGCCTTATAAAAATGAGAGTCAAGTCAAGAAAACATGAATGCATGTCCATATACATATATATACCTATAACATAACCCGGCCCACTAATGCGGGACTCGGTGGAATGATATCATAACCCGGCCCATACTGGGACTCGGTGAAGTCATATCATAACCCAGCCCATACTGGGACTCGGTAAAGTCATATCTCATCTATGGATCCATCCTACGTAACCCGATCATCTAGTGAGGGACTCAGTGAAAAATGCAAGGTTATGCACGAACATAACCCAGCCCGGGACTCGGTGAAGTGAAGTAATAACACTTAGCACTAGTAGATTTCATGAGTAACCATATGCAATCAAAATTTTCATTTGACTCTCAATAAAATCATTATGATAATGTCATAATAAACTCTTTACTGAAAAATCATAGGCACTTCTCATAACTAACATCTTTAGGAATTAAACTGTATAAGAATCATGTACGTCTGTCGTACTTTCATTAAATAAAAATCATGCCAAAGAAAGAAGGAATAGTTCACATACCTCTTAGACGAACTAATCAACTCAATATTAGAGTACGTCTCGTTTTAGAACTTCAACCTATAATAATGGTAATACGTTCGTCAATTCTATGATCACTAGCATACTTTATATCGAATAATGACTTCCTATTCTATAAAAATTCGTGCAGCACTTCCCTTGCTTATACATGTTTCCACAACTTCCAAATGAGGCTAATAACATCAATAACCAAGCACCAATTAAGGGCACAACCAAAACAGCAACAAAAGGGATTTACACACCCACTTCTCATGTAAATTTAGCCTCTTAATCCACATTAAAACAGCCCACAAAAACAGTCCATGTTTCAACAACAACGAGGGTAGAATGTGAAGCCTTTCTACACCCTTATTCCTTTAGGACTTACATTAGCAATTACCACACTTAAACATGCATAATGGTAACTAAATTTTCAGCATTATAACACCACAAAACAGTCCCTAAAACAATCCATATCCATCTCAACATGTCCAACGATTTCATGCAAGTTCTTGGCCACAACATGTCATAATTCCATAACTCTTCTCTTAACTCCTAAAATCCAATTCCATATTTCAATACTTTCATATAACTAATTTTAAACTTTAATATCAATGTTTCCTTTCAATTTCATCATGCAATTAGTGATAATAATAACAACAATAACCAACGAATCCAATAATACCAAAATCTGTCCCAAATTGGCAACTAGCCCAAAATTGTCACATGCATTGTTTAAATTCTAAAATTTTCCTTAACACAAATTCATATCCTTAATTCTAACAACATGTATTCCAATTATATTATAGAAAGAAGAATTTTATACCTCAAATTTCGTCCAAAACAGTCCGCACAGTTTGCTCACTGCCCAGGTCCGAAAATCCCCACTGTTTTCGTATTTCTTTCCCCTTTTTGTTCACTTCTTCAACTCCAATTGACATGCAAGTTTTCTACACTATTAAGCCATCATCCCTACACGTTTTCCTTCCAAAATTTCATCCCAAAAATCTCGAAATTTCTGGGCAAATTCTCGGCAAGCAGTGGTTGTTTTTGCCACTATTTTTGGTGAAAAATGTAGTCTAAGAAGAGGAGATAAAAACCTTAAATTTGGTTATGGGTGGGGGTTTCTCGGCTGGGCTTGGAGGAGAGAAGAGAGGAGAGTTTTTGGTTAAGTTAGAATGAAGATGAAGAGGTGAGTGTAGGTTATAAACAAAAATTTGAATTTTTCTTATTACACTTTGGCCCCTAAGTTCTTCAATTAATAAATCTCAAACCCACTTTTTTTAATTTCCGAGAATTTCATAAGCCTCGTATCTTCAAAGTCATAATTTTATAATACATTATTAACCCATATCGGGACTATAAATTTTTTATAAGTTTCCAACGTCACCCTCATTGTGACTAACATCTTTCCGGAATCACATCCTCTTGTATACTAATTTCCGGTATTTGAATCCTATTTTCTTAATTACGTTCTTAATTATCATCTTAATCTTACGAGGTGTAATAGGTTTGAAGATCCCGTGTTGTGCATGAGTCTCCATGCGGTGAGAGGGCAGCAGTGGGAGGTCGGGACTAGTTGCTAGGCGGGATCGGTAGGCACTGGGTCATGGACCGGTTGGCGCATTGTTCTTTGCGAAGGAGGAGACTCGACTAGTTCTTTGGATTTCCGGGTCGGAGGCGCGTGTGGGTGGTGCGAAGAGACTCGACAGGGTGCGGCATGGGTGGTGTGGGAGCTGGATCGGGTGGCGGCATTGCCGCCGGAGGGTCGAGTGGTGTGACACTGTTGGTACGGGAGACGTTAAAGGTGACGTGACGGGAGACGATGATTTTGCGAGTAGCAATGTCATAGCACAAATAGCACCGATGATTAGGAGACAGACCAAGTAAGACACATGGCAGAGTGCGAGGGGCAAGTTTGTGAGGTGTAGTGGAGGCTATGTTGGGGTAGCATAAGCATCCAAAAATACGTAGGTGATCATAAAATGATTGCCTACGGTATAGGATTTCGGTAGAGGTCTTGTTTTGGAGTGTGCTAGTTGATAAAATATTTAGGAGGGATTCTACCA
Organism: Anisodus tanguticus; assembly: GCA_034509755.1. Lineage (NCBI taxonomy): Eukaryota > Viridiplantae > Streptophyta > Magnoliopsida > Solanales > Solanaceae > Anisodus > Anisodus tanguticus. Next base: position 15,183,746 of record CM067551.1, on the reverse strand, counting down.
TTTTGACAACATAGACCCAAAAAGGCGGTGGTAGCAGCATGAAACGAAGTGTGCGGACCATGTTATTGATGGTACGTATAATTCTTTCGACCTTTCCGTTTTGGGAAGAAGTATAGGGTCAAGAAAAATGGAAAACCATGCCTTGTTTAGAACAGAAATTGTGAAATGCCGAGTTATTAAATTCACGTCCATTATCACATTGGAATGATTTAATAGATTTTTCAAATTGTGTCTTAATGAATTTTTGAAACTCGAGGAATTTGGCAAAAACTTGATTTGAATTTCGGTGGGTAAATCCAGACAAAATGTGAAAAATCATCCAAGAATACTAGATAGAATTTATGACCCAAAGAGCTAACAATCGGAGATGTCCACAAATCAGCATGAACAATATCAAAGGGAGAAAAAATAACACTATTTGATGACATAAATGGAAGACGAGTATGTTTGCCTAGTGGACAAGAAAAACAGTGTTGGGCAATTTTCCCATTATTACATTGAATACGCTTAGAAGTCCTAAGAAAGGTAAAAATTGGGTCTCCGGGATGTCCGAGTATGTTGTGCCAAGTGGAGGGAGAGATCGCCGCAAGGGACATAGGTGCTTGCGGTCTGTCAGCGGAAGATTGAGTGAATGGGTAGAGATCTCCCACACTATTGCAGCGTGTAAGAATTTTCCCCGTATTGAGTTCCTTCACAGAAAAGCCAAAATGGTCAAATTCGACAGATACAGAATTATTGCTAGTGAATTTTCTAACAGAGATTAAGTTTTTAATGATGTTAGGGGTGTATAGGACGTGGTTTAGGGAGAAAGGTGGGTGTGGATGTTTGGTGTGTGTGTTGCCGTATCCTTCAATTGGAATGCGATAACCATTGCCGACAATAATAAATTGAGGACACTTTAGCCGACGTAGTTGAGATAGGTTACCTGACGATCGAGTGAGGTGAGATGTGGCTCCGGTGTCCATGTACCAATTGTCGTCGGGCTGTTGAAGGTTCACGGTGGTGTATGCTCGGTCCAAATCGGTCGGGGGGGCCGGCCGGCCGCCGAGTCGCTTCGTGGCCGACCGGACCTTCATCGGGGGGCTGCTGCCGTGGGCGCCCGGTGGCGTGGGCAGGGGGCGAGGGCCGCGAAGGCTGCTGGGCCCAGCCCTGCGGTCGGGTACGGGCGTGCGGGCGAGGCCCGATTCGTTGGTTGGGCCTTCTTCGGACCGCATTGGACCATGCTGCCACGTTGTCCGGTGGTTGGCGCTATGTCCGGTTGCCACTGGTTGCGTTGGCCCTTTCCGCGACCCTTGCCTTTGTTGTTGCGAACTCTGCCGCCACGACCTCCGCCACTCTGCTGTTGCTACCGCCGGAACTCTCGGTTGCTTCGCCGGCCGCGGTGTTGCCATCCCGTCAACGGCTAACGCCTTTTGATTATGTTCCTATTGTTTACCACGTCTAGTTACTTCCAACAATAGTTGTGAACGTGCCTTGTTGAAACTTGAGAGAGGGTCGGCTTGTTGAATCATTGTTGCGAGCGTGTCATATTCACTTTTCGGTAAACCCGCAACAAGTTGAAGCACCATCTTGGTTTCTGAAACAGAAGTCCCGACGTTGGATAGTTGATCGGTTATGAGTTTCAGTTGCTTACAATATTCGGACATGTTGTTAAAATTCTCGAGGCGGGTATTGTTGAATTGCTCTTCCAAATACACAGCCGGAGTATTTTTATTGTCCTGAAAGATTTCTTCTAGCCGGACCCAAAGTTCACGTGCCGTAGCACCTATTTTTATGATAGTGCATAACAGGTCTTTGGAGATGGTGTCGTAGATCCATTGTTTGACGATGGCGTCAAGACGACGCCAGATTGAGTCTGTAACATCGGTGGGACGAGGAACAGATTCGTCGATTGTGATCGAGCACGTTGTATGCACATACATGAATGTAGAATAGTTCCATCCACATGGAATATTGACAGTCTTCTTGATCAAGAATTATAGGGATAAAATTCTTGATGTTATTAACGGCGAATGTCGGATGAAAAAAAGATACTGAACGTGGAGATATGTGGTCAAGTGTGCCAGTGGATGAACTGGAATTTGTGGGGGAAGACATGATTGCCGCCGGTCACAGAAAGGGAATTTCTGGTTGGCCGAGAAAGAGAGGAAGAAACTAGATTTTTTTTTCTGTGAAATAGAAAAAAAAATGTTGATTTCGACCGAGAATGAGGAATAGAAGGAATTTCGGTTTTAGGCTCTTGATACCATGAAAGATGAAATAATTTCCCTTAGGATTTCTTTCATTACTCACAATATATATAGATGTACAAGGTTGATTCCTAATATGGTACGAATCCTAACTTACCTTACAAATGTTGATTCCTAATACAATTAGAATCCTAAGTTACCTTAAATATACATTTATCATAATTACAAAATATACGATTGAGAATATTCGCTAATACTAAGGTACACAATCCTTCACTCAACTCTTGTTCTAATGATAATTACTCCCTCGTCCAAATTTATTTGATACTACTGGTAATATTTTAATTTTCTTACTTTAATTTAACATAAAATTTAAGGAATAAAAGAAGATTTTTAAATCTTATGATCCTAAATAAAAAATGTGTGAATCTTGTGATTTTAAATTTGTCATCTAATATATTTGAATTGTCAATTTTTTAAATATAAAAATAATTATTCTTTTTTAACAGAACAACAAGGAAAGTAAGACATTTAAATTGGGATGAATAAAATACTTTTCACTTTTTTAGATTCAAACTGCATGAACTTTGACCAGACATTTTAAGATATATTTTTTTCACCAAATTGATATGAGAAGAATTAAAACTTGTAATAATACTTTTCATGAAGTTTTCAAATATATAAATCTAAATTTTAAAATATTGAGTAAATTTAATTTAATTTAACTTTAAAAATTAATTAAATTAACTCTTAAAAAACAAAAATTATCGCATGAATTGAAACTAAGAAAATATTAACTTTATTACTCCTCAAAAGTCTTCATATGGTTCTTGTTTTATGGCGAAAGCAGAAACATATTTTTTTTTTTAAAAGGTGGGTGTTGCATTCATGTGGTCCATGATTTATTTATAGGTCATTTAGTCTTCTTTTACAGGAAAATATTTATTTAACTAAAAGCACAATGATTGTATTTTCCCAAATCATCATTCTACATTATTGCCACCCATCAACTGACTATTTGACCAATGCACAAAGTAGAAACTATGTCAATAGTGTAATATATTAAAATTATCTTTGTTATCAAACATTAAGTATTTAAATAAATTGGTCAATATTTGATACGGCTGACCAATTTTGCATCCTATGTCATTACATTAAATAAGATTTCGCAAGTGAATTATTTTTAGTTGGGATGGAAAATTATAGATGTAACATACATGACCTTCAGTTGGACGAATGATCCTTAAAATCTTTGATCAAACACTCCAGAAAATGGTAAGATGATCCTCCTCCTAACATAGCTCTCCTGCTTTTTTCTTTCCACTCTTCCATTTTCTTTCTTATATCATTCTTCTCCTCTGTACCATCAAACATCAATCGCCTTATGGCGCTCTCTATCTCCTCTGCTGCTGTGACCAAAACGGGACTCTCACTCCGATACTCCATCTTTATATCCACAGCGATCTCCAAATCAACCACCAGCTCGAAAGCATTTACTTGTTGCTCTGCATACATAGGCCATGTTGCCATTGGAACTCCAAACCACAAGCTTTCCAGTATCGAATTCCAACCACAATGCGTAATGAATCCTCCTATTGACCTATGAGATAGCACCCCCACTTGAGGTGCCCATTCGATCACTTTCCCTCTCTGCATAGTTCTTTCCAAGAAACCTTCTGGCAATACTTGCTCCAGACATGCAAGGACTTCCAGAGCACCTATTTCACCCTTGGCCTGCGGCTGCCGTAATACCCACAAGAAACGGCAGCCGCTGTGGTCAAGGGCTGTCGCAATTTCCTTCAATTGTTCCTCGTCAAAGGATCCATAGCTCCCAAAACAGAGGAACAATACTGAAGAATCTTGCTGCTCATCTAACCAACTATTGATACTCTCATCTGGTTCTTGATTCAGGTTGATTATAGGCCCGACCGGGTATATAGACGGAACCCCATTATCATTAGTGAGGGATTTAATTGGATGAGGCTCGAGCTCAACGAAAGTGTTAATTATGATTCCTTTTGCTTGCCGTATCATTCGAGCAGTAGACAGAGGTAGGTGCAAACGGCCATGTTTATCCAGCATGGCACTCGGCAAAACTTTTGCAGGAAGAGGATGTATGTAAGTCGAAACGGGCAGTAACGTGTCCGAGTCCTTGAAATCGGAGATGTCACGATTGTGTTCATCTTTAAGGGTCTGTGCATAAAACATGAGGCCAAGAAAGGCAGCACTAGAAGTGAAGAATACGTAGCTTGGTAGACCAAGCTCAGTTGCTACTTCTATCATTTTGTCACTGAACATGTCAACGATCACACCAGTGAGTTTAGTACTACCGGACTTACTTTTATTGGTCATAAAGTTGTGGACTATTGCCTCTCTTACTAGTTGCTTGGAATTATCAAAGGTTTCAACAAGAAGAGCTTCTTGATTTGGAAAATTGTTACTTTGAGGTTGAGGAGAAGAAAGGTGCAAGAATCGGAGGCGTGAAGTTGTAGAATCATTTATTTCCAGCGAATTTGTATAGGTATGTACGCCGGTTTCAATTGGAAGATCGATGATGAAGAAAGTAATTGAAAGCCAATGGGCTCGGCTGGTGAGTAACTTGCCAATTTCAACAGCGGCGACGAGGTGACCCATTCCTGGCCCTGGAATGAAAACCAACTCTGTGCTATCCATGTTTGTTAATGATATCTGGTACAAGCTGATTATTTATTTCTATTTTCAACTCTAGCACATACTGCCTATCCCCCTCAAAAACAATTTCCTCTTTTCACTTGAAATGGATTTTTTTTTAAAAAAAAATATATATATAATTTAAAATAAGTTAAATATTTATATCACTATAAATTATCTCGTAAACTTAAATTATTTTTAAATATAAAAAAATATTATTATATTTTAAAAAATATGAATTTTTTAAACAGAAAGAACCAAAGGCGTTGCTGTCCTGATTACGATCCGTAAGCTGTCGTGGATACATTGGCAGCCAAGTATAATCAACGAAAGCAGATAACTACAAATTTTTATTTATCAATCACTCTTTAGGACAAAAGATCCAAGTCACAGGAGAAGCAACCATAATTCAGCCAGGAGGTCTACGTTTGAGAAATTAAAGCCCATTTGCCGACTGTTGAAAGATATTTCTAGTACCAAAGGCGGTCTACGTTTATGTGAAGTGTGGTAACTTGAAAGTTGAAACATAATCATCTAAGAAATTTAAAAAGAAAAAATTAATATATAAGTTAAATATATGTAATTATTAAATTTACTCCCTCCATCCCATATATTTTGTTACTTTTCCCTCTAAGCGCCTGCAGCTATCTTCTCTCCAATAAATTACACTCTTATTATACTTTCTTTATCCAAATTTATGTGGAACTACTTTTTTACTCCGTTTCAAAATGAATGACAACTATTTAAAGATACTATCTCTATTTTATTTTTGTTGGGTCTCACTTAATTTTAAAGATATATTACCTTCATTTCATTTTAAGTGTCTTAGCTTGACTTGATACAAAGTTTAAAAAATAAAAGAAGAGTTTTGAATTAAAGATGTATGTAATGTACTAAAATGTCCTATAAATTTTGTAATTTTAAATTTGTCATGTAAAATGTTTGAATTGTCAACTTACTAATTTTAGAAAAGAGACTCATTTTTGGAATATACTAAAAAAGGAAGTAAGACACTTGAATTGGAACGGAGGTTGGTAAACATAACAAAGTCTTCCCTTATTTATTAAACTATGTACCGAATCAAATAGTGTCACATTTAGGACGGAGGGAGTATTGAATATTTTCAAACTCATTTAATATTAAAGATAAGATAGGAAGCTTTAATTAACTCTATAATAGATATTTTTAATAATACGGACAAGTAATATGGGACGGACAAAGTATTCTCTAAAAGCCAAATACATAAACTAACCTTCTAAATTTGTTCGGAAACTTCACCTAGCTACCTAAATTCGCCCTCAGACTATTTGACCACCTGAAGTTGGTTGAAATTGTTGGAAATTTACTGAATGTGGAAATAAGTATACCTCATTAATTTATGACTCGAACAATTGGGCATACGTCGGAAACGTCGTTTCCACACACGTGCACACATAGTGCCAAGTATCGCAAATTTCATTAGTGAAAGAGATATTGATACGTATGTAATACGCTTGAGACATAGAATTATGGACGGTTATAGGTCAAATGACAAAGTATTCCACGTTGGTAAATGAAGAAAGAAGTGTACAAAGTGTAAAATGAAACGAGTCAAAAATTGCCGCGGAGCCGTGAAGGGCCGGTGCCTCCCAGGCTGCGCGCGGCGCAAATTGGTTGGCCAGTTACTGGAGCCGCAACGCTGATTCACATCGCCGCGGCGCTCCGGAGGCAGAAAGCTGCGACGGAAAGTTGGAAAAATCTGACCTTTGGGCTGGTTTTGGAGCATCGATTCTCCATTACTTGGCACATGAATTCAGGTATTATTTAGTTGAATGTAACCCCTCAATCAAGTGCAATTACATGAATATTGAAAGTCATTAGTTGGCTAGTTGAGGGGTCTTCTACTTACACTATAAATTGAGGCCTTTAGCTCAATTGAAACACTACACTCAACACTTAGAAAATATTTTACAAATTTTCAGAGTTCATATTCTTCCTCTCTAGCAAAGTTACTATACTCAAAGTTCTTCAAGAGTAACACTTTAGTTTCCTTTGCTCACTTGTTAAAGTTGTTGTTGTATCTTGAGAGACTATTGCTCAACACCATAAAAGGAGACATACGGGGCAATCTTGTCTTAAAGAAAGAGTGTCATCACTCGACTCAGCGAATCACACAAGCAGTTTGTTAAGGTTTTGATTTCCAGTTTTATTGTAATAGTTTGTTTATCCTTTCTACTATTGTAATAGTTACTTACTTTTCGTTCCCTACAACAATTGTATCCCTACAATTTTAAGACAAGATTTGTTGTAAGTAAGTTAGAAAGATGACTGATATAAATCTATCTGCTTCTGATTCTGTTGCTGCTGCTCAAGGCAATCCGTCTGCCTTCCCCACTGCTCAAGGCTCATCCAACGCCTTTGTTGTCGCTCAAGGGAATGTTGTCGCTCCTCCACCCGCTGGATTGCACCATGAACGCCCTGAAAAGTTCATGGGGTCAAACTTCAAAAGATGTTGTTCTATCTGACTGTTATGGGAATGACACGTTTCTTAACAGAAGATCCTCCACAAGCTGGAGATGAAATGGACCCTTCGCCTTCTGAAATGGGTGAAGGGGGCCTAGGTATCCATGTCATTAATGGCATGAAGATGGTTCTTGATGCATGGAGTCATAGTGGTTTCATGTGTAAGAATTACATATTGAACTGCTTGTCAGACTCTCTCTACACGGTGTATTGCACCGTTGGCACTGCTAAAGAGTTGTAGGAGAAGCTACAAAAGAAGTACAACGCACAAGATGCAGGTATTAAGAAATTCATCGTTGGAAAATTTCTGAAATTTCAAATGGTGGATAGTAAGACAGTGATGTCTCAAGTCCATAAATTCTAAATGATTTTACATCACATGGATTTGGAAGGTATGAAGCCAAACAACCAGTTTTTGGTTGCATCACTGATTGAAAAGTTACCTCCTTCGTGGAATGAGTTTATGAGATACTTAAAGCTCAAGACAAAGGAAATGATCTTTGAAGAACTTATTATCAAACTCCAAATTCAGAAAGATAATAAGAAGACATTGCCTAGGGGTAAACAACCCGCTGAGTTAAAGACAAATATGGTTGAGGCCAAAGAGAACCTAAGCAAAAAGCGGAAGTTCCAGAAAGACGGCAAGACCCAAGCAACGGAGAAGTTCAAAGGATACTATCACCACTATGGGAAACCTGGTCATATGATCAAGGACTGCGACAAGCTCAATACTAAGCAACAAGAGAAGGCCAAGGCTAAGGTCAAGTCTCAAGTTAACGTTGTCAAGTACCAGTTTCTGGACGACATGATTGAGGAGTTCTCAGCGGTGGTACTAGAAGCAAACCTGGTTGAGAATCATATGCAATGGTGGATGGACACAGGTTACAAGACACATCTGTTCCAACAGAGATGCCTTCTCCACTTATACACCGGTTACAAACAAGAAGTTGTTCATGGGCAACAACGCTTCCTCCGACGTGCTGGGGGTAGGAAAGGTAGTCCTGAAGATGACTTCTGGAAAGGAGCTCACTCTGAAGGAAGTGATGCATGTTCCTGAGATTAGAAGAAATTTAATTTCAGGTCCTTTATTGGTTAATACTGGTTTTAGGCTAGTGTTTGAGTCCAATAAATTTGTAGTCATTAAGAATTGAACGTTTATGGGAAGATGATTCGTCTGTGAAGGCCTCTTCAAAGTGAACACCATGTATGTATTACGTAAAAGCAATAATATTGAAGCCTCTTCATCTTACTTGCTTGAGTCCTCTAATTTATGGCATCACAGATTAGGACATGTCAACTACAAGTCCATCCAAAGGTTGGTAAAATTGGAGTTGTTGCCGTCTATCGACATAAACCCTCAACATAAGTGTGAGGTGTGCGTAGAGGCAAAACTCACAAAGCTTCCTTTTCAATCCGTCGAAAGGAATACCGCTCCTCTAGAACTTATTCACACATATATATGTGATTTGAAGTTTGCACAAACTAAAGGGGGGAACAAGTACTTTGTGACTTTCATTGATGATAGAACAAGGTATTATTACATTTACTTGTTTAAAAGTAAGGATGAAGCCTTTGAAGCGTTCCGACGTTACAAAGCAGAAGTTGAGAACCAACTAAGAATGCGGATTAAATCCATTCGTAGCGATAGAGGGGGATAATATGTAGCGACATTTGAGGAATATTGCGCCCTAATAAGGCATTGTTCATCAAACGAAGGCTCCATACTCACCTCAATCGAACGGTGTGGCGGAACGTAAGAACCGCACATTGAAGGAAATGATGAATGTTTTGCTCATCAATTCCGGTCTTCCCCAAAACATGTGGGGAGAAGCTGTCCTTACCGCTAATATAATTCTTAACAGAGTCCCACATAAGGGTAAGGGCAAAACTCCATATGAATCATGGAAGGAAAAAAAACCCACCTATAAATATTTAAAGGTGTGGGTTGTTTGGCAAAGGTTGAAGTACCCAAGCCAAAGCAGGTCAAGATTGGGCCTAAGACTGTAGATTGCATATTCATCGTATATGCAAATAACAGTAGTGCTTATCGCTTCTTAATGCATAAGTCAGATATTCCAGTTATCCACGGGGGTACAATCATGGAATCAATGAATGCTCAATTCTTTGAAGGTACCTTTCCGAGAAAGGAAAAAGACATAACCTCTCGCAAATGAAGTTATGAACAAAGCTCTCATGAATCGGGAGTCGTTGACGGCCCGAATCTAGACGGTTCAGATCTAGTGGATCTCGAGGTGGTGAATATCTGGAATCTAGTGTTCCAAATTCTCAGAACTTGGAGACTCCAGAGATGGATATAAGGCGAAGTAAAAGGGCCAAGAAGGATAAATCCTTCGGTCCTAACTTTGTAGCTTATATGGTTGATGATGAACTAAGGACAATTGCTGAAGCATTGTCAACTCCAGAAGCACCGCTCTGGAAAGAAGCTATTGAGAGTGAAATAGGCTTCATTCTGCATAACCATACTTGAAAGTTGGTTGATCTTCCTCCGAGAAATAAACCGTTGGGTTGTAAGTTGATACTCAAACGGAAGTATAATGCAGATGGGTCTATAGATAAGTACAAGGCCAGGTTGGTAGTCAAGGGCTATCGGTAGAAAGAAGGTCTTGACTACTTTGACACATACTTCCTGGTATCTCGGATGACGTCCATACGGGTATTCATTGCGATCGCAGCGTTGCATGACCTTGAGATACATCAAATGGATGTAAAGACAGCCTTCCTAAATGGTGATTTGGAAGAAGAAATTTATATGGACCAACCCGATGGGTATGTTTTTCAAGAGCAAGAGAAGAAAGTCTGTCGGCTTGTCAAATCTCTGTACGGGATAAAACAAGCCTCGAAGCAATGACACAAAAAATTTGATAGTACTCTGTTATTGAAGGGTTTCGCCATTAATGAGTGTGACAAATGTGTCTAAATGAAAGGTAACTTTGACTCGTTTGTTATGATATGTCTGTATGTAGACGACATGTTGATCACAAGGAGCAGTCCTAGCATAATTCTAGAGACTAAGAACATGTTGAAACAATGCTTTGACATGAAGGATATGGGCATCGCAGATGTCATCTTAGGGATAAAAATCTCTAAGACGTCTGACGGACTGGTCTTATCTCAGTCTCACTACATCGAGGATATTTTGAGAAAGTTCGAGATGTTTGACAGTTCGCCTATAAAGTCACCAATGGATAGAAATCAAAAGCTTGATAAAAATCATGGTGCACCCATATGCCAGGAGCATTATGCACAGGTGATCGGAAGTTTGATGTACATAACAAACTGCACCCGACACGATATTGCTTATGCGCATCAACAAGTTGGCTAGGTTTACCCGTAATCCGAGTGATGATCACTGGAAGGCGTTGAATCGGGTACTTCAATACCTGAAATACACGCTAACTTATGGGTTGCATTATTCGAGATATCCAGTTGTACTAGAGGGGTACAGTGACGCAAACTGGACATCTGATATAGAGAACACCAAGTCCACCAGTGGGTATGTATTTACAATTGGTGGTGGGGATGTGTCTTGGAAATCCTCTAACTAAACTTGCATCGCCCAATCCATGATGGAATCAGAGTTTATTGCTTTAGACAAAGCAGGAGAAGAAGTTGAGTGGCTTCACGACTTCTTAGAGGATGTTCCTTGTTGGAACAAATCCGTACCTTCTGTAATGATCCACTGCGACAACCAGTCGGCTCTAGGAAGGGCACATAATGCTATGTACAACGACAAGTCTCGTCATATTCGACGGAGGCATAAGATCGTTAGTCAGCTGATCACCACGGGTATAATATCCATTGATTACACAAAGTCAAAGGATAACATAGAAGACCCGCTGACAAAGGGCTTACCCAAGGATTAGATGTTCTGCATGTCTAGGGGAATGGGCTTAAAACCCAAAGTATAAGGACCAATACGGTGGTAACCCAACCTTACTGACTGGAGATCCCAGGAATTAGGTTCAATGGGAAAACTAAGTTGTAAAGGTTCAGTTGATCGCTTCGGTGGAAGCATGAGCACTTCGGATAGTGATTTCTGTAAAGAAACACCAAATCCAAATCCGTTCCCGCGATAGACTACAAGTGCTATCTGCAGTGTGGGTGAAGGTTAAGTTTCCAAAACCTTTAATGATTCTCATCGGTTGAGGTTAGGTTTTGGGAAACTTTTAATGGTCCTAACACTTGTAAATTGGGGTATAGCGGGATACCTTATAGGAAACCACCTATTTAAGTGCGAGGACATACCGCCTCAAATGAACGCACTTAAGAATCCAAGAAGTGTCCACGGCCACAACGGACAAAACATTACGAAGAACTGAGAAGAAGAAGTTGTTGTGTTGGTACCGTTGACTTGGCTTACACTAAACACTGACGGTTCAAGACATCACGTTCACCGCGCAGTAAGTAAGTCCTATGGTATTCAACTATGGAAGTTTCAAAGCGTATGCTACATATCCAGATGCAACATCGGTCCACTGAAAGATTGCTAGAAAAGGCACCATGTGTGTGCGCCAAAATCTCTTTCAAGAGGGGATTGTTGGAAATTTACCGAATGTGGAAATAAGTATATCCTATTAATTTATGACTCGAACAATTGGGGCCACACGTCGGAAACGTCGTTTCCACACACGTGCACACGTAGTGCCAAATATCGCAAATTTCATTAGTGAAAGAGATATTGGTACGTATGTAATACGTTTGAGACATAGAATTGTGGACGGTTATTGGCCAAATGACAAAGTATTCCACGTTGGTAAATGTAGGAAGAAGTGTACAAAGTGTAAAATGAAACGAGTCGAAAATCGCCGCGGAGCCGTGAAGGGTCGCAGCGCCGGAGTGTCGCGGCGCCTCCCAGGCTGCGCTGCGGCGCAAATTGGCTGGCCAGTTACTAGAGCCGCGCGGCGATTCACAGCGCCGCGCGCTCCGGAGGCAGAAAGCTGCGACGGAAAGTTGGAAAAATCTGACCTTTGGGCTGGTTTTGGAGCATCGATTCTCCATTACTTGGCACATGAATTCAATCATTATTTAGCTGAATGTAACCCCTCAATCAAGTGCAATTATATGAATATTGAAAGTCATTAGTTGGCTAGTTGAGGGGTCTTCTACTTACACTATAAATTGAGGCATTTGGCTTAATTGAAACACTATACTCAACATTTAGAAAATATTTTACAAATTTTCAGAGTTCATATTCTTCCTCTCTAGCAAAGTTACTATACTCAAAGTTCTTCAAGAGTAACACTTGAGTTTCCTTTGCTCACTTGTTAAAGTTGTTGTTGTATCTTGGGAGACTATTGCTCAACACCGTAAAAGGAGACATACGGAGCAATCTTGTCTTAAAGAAAGAGTGTCATCACTCGACTCAGCGAATCACACAAGCAGTTTGTTAAGGTTTTGATTTCCAGTTTTATTGTAATAGTTTGTTTATCCTTTCTACTATTGTAATTATTACTTACTTCTCGTTTCCTACAACAATTGTATCTCTACAGAAAATGTATCATTTCGACGCATGTTGCTGACATGGCAGCATGCGTATTCCACAATACATACAATTCAGGAATCAAAACCTAAACATAATTGGGCCTCTGGCCCTTTGGCTGAAAAACATGGTGGCAACGGCCCAACACTTCTGGTAGTCAAAGGCAATGTGTATTGAGTAATATTCTGCCAAACTAAGGATCTTAACATCAACAAGGACAACTAGGATTCATTTAGATTACAAAGTGTTAAGTCAATAAGAACTCTATGTGCTAACTAGTACAATTTGGCAAATGATGTTTTTGAAGCCAGTCTTTCATATAGCCCAAAACAAGAAATCGAAGATTCTAGTTTAGAGAAACTGAGGAGATCTTACTAGAAAAGGCCAATTACTGTTATTAGGCCTTAACTCCTAGGAAACACTTATTAATGGATAAATATACTCACACCTTAAATAACACCTCTTGTTTAATTCTGTAGCATACTGAAATGAAACAAGACACTGCTACCATAAAGAGTACAGAACGTAAATTTCTTCTCTTCTCCATTCTAGGAATCAAGAATAGTTTCAACGAATCTCCCTATAGAAATAGAAGAAGATCCACCCTCCATCAACGCGTTCCTGCAAATCTCTCCCATGTCTTTGACTCTCTTCCTCAGGGGATTTTCACTGTCCATTATGCATCTTATAGCTTTCTCCATCTCCTCTGCCTTCACGATTTCACGTTCACTCTCGTGCATCCTGCAAACCAATGTCAGCTCCACTGCCATCTCAAGATCTCTCACCAATTGAAACGCATTGATATGTTGTTCTGCATAAAGGGGCCATGTCACAATTGGAACTCCATGCCATACACTCTCTATGGTCGAATTCCATCCGCAGTGTGATACGAATGCTCCAGTGGCCTCATGAGCCAAGATATCGACTTGGGGTGCCCATCCACATACCATTCCTCTGTTATTCGTCCTCTCCAAGAACCCTTCCGGCAATATATCCTCGAATTTTGTAGGTTCAGCGTCAACAGGCCGGCGTATCGACCACAAGAACCTAACCCCACTTCGTTCGAGTGCAATTGCCATCTCGATTAGCTGTGGTGGATCAAAACTACCCGCGCTTCCAAAGCACAAAAAAAGAACAGAAGAAGGTGGCTGCTGGTCTAGCCATTTCATGATTTCTTCATCTTCAGGCTTGGAATTTCCCTTACTTTTTTGGCCCTCCAGGTTATTAAGAAATCCTACGGTATAAACTGGAGGTAATTCAGGCTCAGATGCTAAGCTATTTACAGCATGACTTTCGAATTCAGAAACTGTGTTGAGGAGAATTCCTTTGGTTTCTTTGAATCTGACACCATGTTCGCGAAATGAGCTGTAACCTTCCTTGACGAATGCAAACGTAGGCAGGACTTTTGAGGGTACTGGATGAGCATAGGATGTTATCTTTAAATCAGCATCGGATCGGTTAAATTCTCTCCCAACTTGGTCATGCCAAACGGACAGGTAAAACAAGAAACCAAGAAAACCTGCACCAGAAGTGAAGAAAAGATAGGAAGGAATGTCAAGTTCATTTGCTACATCAATCATTGAGCTACAAAACATATCAATGACTATTCCAATAATTTTCGGGTTCGAATTAGGCCACTTGTTGCTGATAATTGCTTCCTTAACGAGGGGTCGATAATTTGCTATTAATAGAGAGAAGTAGTTCTCGATAGACTTGGCTAGTTCTTCTGAAGATGGCAGTTCGGCTTGAGGAAGTGTGATATATCTAATTCGACTGCCCTCGGGAGCAGAGGAGCTTCGCTTGATGTATGCGTCTATGCTGGCATCCCATGGCGGGGGTGGCCTTATGATCAGAATTGTTATGCATAACCTTTCATCTCTATTAAGCAAGTTCTCTGCAAACTGGCATGCAGAAACAAGGTGACCGACTGCCGGGGCAGGCACAAATACTAGCTCTAATTTGCTCATCTTTGTAACAAGCTAATGATCAGAAGATGAAGATTAAGATGATGTATCTATGTTCGATGTGTCAATGTTTTATAGTTGTGGTTCTGCCTCTTTCTTAGTATAATGCAAACTTGGAGTGATGCTAATTCGGGTACAGCTTTAAAAGGATAGTATTTGACCCAAGTTATAATATATAATGTGTGATCCTATTTTGATCATAAGTGAGATAATTAAAGGCCACATATACTTTGATTTATGTGTGGTATAAATAAGACCTAGTAGCAGATATACTCAAAATTTAAAATTTATGAATTCATAATTTTAATTCTTTTAAGTTTATGTTTTAATTAATAATTTATATATATTTAATGAATTTTTAAAATAAATATGAATAAAAATTATTGAGTTTGATCGAATTCATTATTTGTACTCCGTCTCCGCCCCAGGGTAAGCATTATTTTTAAATAGAATAACACAAACAAATTTTGTTTCCTTGAATACGTGATGACGAGATTATTCATGCCTAATTTTTATTTTCTCGGTGTTGAGAGAACACGATACCTAATGATTGTAAAAGTTGGTCTGACTTATCTTGTCGTACCGTGCACTATGATGTTGATTTATGAAGTCAGTGCTTACATAATGAGAAACGTGAAAACTTTTTGCTCTTCTTCTTTTTTTTTTTTTTTTTTTTTTTTTTTTTTTTTTTTGATAATCAGGTTTTGCGCTTCTTGCGAACTACTTCATTGGTAAACGTCCTGGAGGTAATAGCACCGGTCCTTCAACACTATTACCAGGTAAATCGCGGGATGTGCTCCGGTGACCGGTTTTAACGGGAGCGTACAAGGCGATCATGAGACAGTCAAATTCCCCAACATGCGCAGAGTTTCTTCGTGCTTGCGGGGAATCGAACCCACGCCTGTTGTCCATGCCGAGCGCCTTATAGCACCCAGGCTTTGCCATGGACTATGCCCGGAGGACTAAAACTTTGAGGGTAAACTTTTTATACTAGCCATCCCCACCGCATCACCGCGCTCCACACACAAGAAACCCCACCTCCCGGCCGGCCCTACGGATTAGTATACACCGCTTGGCCCTACGCGTATGGAGGGATTTTTTATGAGGCTTGGCTCTAGTCTCGCCGGGTCATGGGAATCGAACTCGAGACCCAAGCGCAATACCCCTTAGTGTAATGACCACTTGGCCAAACACCTTGGATAAAACTTTGAGGGTAAACTTTTTATACTAGCCATCCCCACCGCATCACGCGGCTCCACACACAAGAAACCCCACCTCCGCCCGGCCCTACGGATTAGTATACACCGCTTGGCCCTACGCGTATGGAGGGATTTTTTATGAGGCTTGGCTCTAGTCTCGCTGGTCATGGGAATCGAACTCGAGACCCAAGGCAGCAATACCCTCCCGAACAGAGGTCTTTTGGTTGAAATGTAAATTGAGAAATATGTGCAAGTGATAGCCCTACAAGGAGAGAATCAACGTGATACGAACCCAGTAACAATCCTTGTAATATTTCAAGTAAAGACTGTCACCACACGGATTCGAACCCGCGATATCGAAGTAGTTGTACCTCAATCACCTTGCCACTTACCAACTCGTTTGTGCCTATGGAGTCATTTTTTTATTTTTTAAAGAAGGGACATTTCATCTTTTACTTGACATTACCCGTACGGGTGCCGGTATAAGCTGGGCACTGCAATTTGTTTTGAATTCACACAAAATATAGTTTGATTGATACACAATTTAAAAAATAAAGATTATTAAATTTTATAATTTAAAAATATTTCTATATTTTATAAATTATTTTATTAAATATAAAAAATAAAATTTAAAATAAAATTATTATCAAATAAAAAAAAATTAGATTAACTAAAAAAAATCATATAAATTGAGAAGTATTACTTACCAAACATTAGGTTGTTGATGTAAAGGTAGAAAAAAGTCTCTAATCTCTTTCTCCATCCACTCACTTTGCTGGCTCATTTTCACTTTAAAAAATGTCACTATGCAGGATTTTGATGAAAATTCTTAATAGGTCCCAACTCCGCATCATATTCTCGCGAACCATTCAGACTATATCAAGCTAAGTGGTGTTGAATATTATAAAGCAATACGAAAAGTAAATAAATATTATAAGTGTTCGAAAGGATAAACAAATAAATCAATATTCAGAACTGCCGCAAGATTGTTGAGTCTTGAATCTTGATAACCTGAAATCAAGAAACACTAAATCTGGATTGTTACAACTGTGGCTGAGTCGAGAGATGACTCTCGGTTTTTAAGACAAGATTGCCCCGTATATATGATTTTACGTTAACGGGCAATAGTCTCCCAAGATAAAACAACAACTAATCAACACTACAAAGCAAATAGGTTGATTCTGACGAAGAAAACAAACACGAAACGACTTGCTGAAGAATGAAAAATGAAGGAAGATTTTTCTGTTTGTCCACACATTTCTGCTTCTCACGTTTTTGGACAGTGTTCTCTTTCTGTTTGTCTCTGTGTATATAGTGTATTGTCTCATTTTTCTGCCACTCACAATTGAGCCAAAAGGCTCCAATATATAGCATAAGGGATGGACTCCTCAACTGCCAAGTAATGGCTATTTATGACCAAGTAATGGCCATTAGTGAGGGAATTAATCAGCCAAATAATGGCTGATTTAATGTGCATCTTGAAGGAGTTTTTAGGGAGGTGATTAAGTGCAGATTAATGGTTTTAGCGTTCCAAAAACCAACCCAAACGGTAGGCAGCGTCGTTCCCAATTTCAGCTTTCCAGAAACTCCAAGGACCAAACCGCGTGTGGGCTTAGCCCCGAACCAAAGCACATCTAGGTCCTCCTCCTTCAAACACATGGGTTACCCCTTAGGGTACCAAACCCTTAGCCAATTTTGAGACTTATAAAGAGAACAATTCTTCTTTTTTCCACCGATGTGGTAGATTTGTCCCACACCGTATTTTCATGCCTCAAATACTTTACTTTGTGGACCAATATCTCTTTCATTTCTCAACGAAATTTGACGATTCTTGGCCCTACGGTCATCTACTCACTTAGTAGATTATGCACGTGTGAAGAGACAAAGCCTCCAACATGCGGAACCCTAGTGTTTAATGCATTAAATATGGGTGGACGCACCTCCCACCAAAGGCAAATTTCCAACAATCCCCTCTTGAAAGAGATTTTGGCGCACACACGAGGTGCCTACTTTCAGCAATCTTTCAGTGAAAAGATATTGCATCGGGAGAGGTAGCTTCTGCTTTGAACCTTCCCTAGTTGAATACCATCGGACTTACTTACTGCGCGGTGAACGTGATGTCTTGAACCATCAGTGTTTAGTGTAAGCCAAGACAATGATACCAACACAATACCTCTCCTTATTCGTTTTCTTCTTATTGTTCTGTCCGTTGTGGCCATGGACACACTTAGATTCTTAAGTGCGTTCATTTGAAGCGGCATGTCCTCGCACTTAAATAGGTGATCTCCTACAAGGTATCCTGCTATACCCCACTTCACAAATGTTAGAAATCATTAAAAGTTTCCCCAACCTTAACCTCAACCGTTTGAGGATTGTTAAAGATTTGTAAGCTTAACCTTTACCCACCATGCAGGTAGCACTTTAATGTCTATCTCGGGAACAGCTTTGGATTCATGTTTCCCTACAGAAATCATCGTCCGAAGTGCTCTTGCTTCCACGGAAGCGCTCAACTGAACCTTTTGCAGCTTAGTTTTTCCATTGAACCAAATTTTTGGGATCTCCAGTCAGTATGGTTGGGTTACCACCGCAAAGGTTCGTATTGTTTGGGTTTTAAGCCCATTCCCCTAGACATGCAGGACATTTGATCTCCGAGTAGTCCCTTAGTTAAAAAGGGTCCGCTATATCCTTTTATTAGTAATCAAGGAAGTGACACCCATGATGATCAACTGCCATACGGTCTTATGTCTTCGACAGATCCTGACAGATATGTCCAGACGCCGTCATCCGTGTCCTTACTGAAGCCGACCGACTAGCCACAGTGTATAACTGCTGAAGGCACGGGTTTCTCACAATAAGGGACGTTCTCTAAGGAGTCATGAAGTTACTCAACTTTTTTCATGCTTTGTATAAAGCGATAAACTCTGATTCCATCATAAATCGGCCGATGCAAGTTTGCTTAGAGGATTTTCCAAGACCCACCATACACATTTACTTGTGGCTTTAGTGTTCTTCACATCTGATGTCCAGTTTATATCACTGTGTTCTCCCATAACCGCTGGACATCCAAAATACCATAATTCATAGATAAGCGAATATTTCAGGTCATATCCGACTTAACGCCTTCTATCGATTATTTCCAGAATCACGAGTGATCATTAGTTCAACTGATCTGCTTTGTAGGCCGATACCAGGTCGGTTGTAGTGTGTACAATACATTGAACTACATGTGACATGCACATATCGCTCTTTGTCTATGGGTGCACCATGATTTCAATCAGTTCTATGATTCATATCCATTGGTGGCTTCAACGAGACTATCAATTATCTCACAACTGAGTTTGGAGTTAGACCGGTCGTTAGATGTCTTAGAAATCCAATTCCTAAGATGTCATCTGTAATACCCGTATCTTTGTTTCAATATAACTTCCACTTTCAGACTGTTGATTTTCCAACTGTTGGTTTTCTAACTTCAGAGTCAATGTTTATGTGGTCAGATTCATTGTTTCTGTTTTATCTGAAACTTTCAAGACCAAAATGAAAGTTCAGGAAGAAGCCCAACAGTTCGGCAAACCAACTCTGATCCTCCCCTTCCAACTCTCCAGTTAGGAAGGTTGTTTCAACATCCATGCCACGCAAGACGGCAATGTCCCTGGATGTTAAGATACTCACAGGGGAGCACATGTACACGTAGTCGAGGCCTTATACTCGTCGGTAAATCTATCTAATTTGTACTCACTTTTGAGTATCCTTTTTCACAACCCAAAGGTTCTTTTTCCGGAGGAAGATCAACCATTACACAAGTATGGTTCTATATGATGGAATCTATTTCTCTCTTTGTAGCTTCTTTCCAAAGCAGCGCTTCTGGAGATGACAATTATTTGTTAATTGTCCATGATTCATTCTCAACCATACAAGCTAGAAGGCCCAGAACAAGTCTTCGTCCCCTCTTTGCTCCATCTCGGTTCAACATCTAGAATCCCTGAGTTCTGTAGATCTGGAATTTTAAGTTCCGGATAGACATCAACTTCCGAGTCCCGTAGATATGGAACGTCTAGTTCCGGACAGTCAGGCACTCACGGGTTCTTGTTAACCTTGAGCAATTACCTCTTTTTCATTTTCAAGGAAAGTTATCTTCAAAGAATTCAGCATTCTTTGACACCAAGAGACGATAAGCATTACTGTTATTTACAGATCCAGTGGATATGCAATTTACAGTCTTAGGTCCAACTTGACCTATTTCGGTATTCCAACCTCTACCAAGCCACCCCACATCACAACATTTGTACGTGAGATCATTTCCATGTTTCACATGGAGAGTTATCCTTATCCTTATGCGTGTTTCTGTTGATAATCGTATTAACGGTAAGGATCGCCTTGTCCCACATAATTTGGACGTACGGCTTTGCGCTTGGCTAATATCGTTAGACTGAGGTGAGTAATGAGCAGTCGTTTGATGAACGATGCTTCACATTCTCCACTCTCTCACTACGAATTCCTCAATCCGCAGGCTTAGTTGATTTTCAACTTCTGTTTTGTAGCGCTTATCCACTTCAACAACTTCATATTTTCTTTTCAACAAACAAAGGATACAATACGTTGTACCATCATCAATGAGGTCACAAAGTAATTGTCTCCCCCCTCTAATTTATATAAACTTCAAATCACCCATGTAGGTGTGACTAAGTTCGAGAGGAGCGGTGCTTCTTTCGTTATTTCTTTGACGGAACTTGAAAAGGTGATTTTGCCTCTTCGCCTACCTCACATTTATTTTGAGGGTTTATGTCGAAAGAAGGCGAAGAGGCAAAATCTTGTTGGCATCATGCTCTCCAAATGACTACATATCTCCTTAACATAATTCCTTCCAAAGGTTTGACATATTCTTCCCCCTTCAAATTTTATATAATAAGACTCCTTCGTATTCACATCTTCGGGCTTTTGGGTGTTTTGTTATTCGTTATTCTCGTCCACCACAATTAACAAACTTCAGGTCCGGTCTACTCCATGTGTGTTTTTGGGTTTTCTGTCTAATTATCGTGGTTACAAATACTTTGATTTATCCTTTAATAAAATCATCATTAATCGCCATGTAATTTTTCATGAATCCCAATTTCCGTTTGCTAAGGTTAGTACTCATGTGCCTAGTTCGTATAATTTTTTGGATGATGGTATATCCCGCACCCAAAATTCTCCAGTGGGCCCACTGCCCGCTGGTCCCACTGGTCCGTCACAAACTGTGATTCCCAGTACAATCACTGGGCCAGTTTCAGCGATTGGGCCGATCCGGCCCAATCTCGGAACCTAGTCCGGTTCATGCGTCGTTCTACCGGGTTGGGCCGGCGGGCCCACCGCCCTGGCCCGCGGCCACGTCCGTCCCGAGCCTAGAAAATTCCCGAAATCCATCCAATTCTTCCTCGAGTCATATACCGGTCACTCGTATTCAACAGGGTATTTGTAAACCAAAAGGACATTTTAATTTACATTCTAATGTCCCTAAATCACCCTTACCCCGTAATCATGTGTCTGCTTTAAATGACCCGAATTGGAAAATTGCTATGACCGATGAATATAATGCTCTTATTGATAATAAGATGTGGGTGTTGGTGCCCCATCCATCTGGTAATAATATTATCAGGTCTATATGGATTTTTGCTCATAAGGAAAATTCAGATGTTTCATTTGCCCGACATAAAGCGCGACTTGTGGGTGATGATAAAACTCAGCAGGTTGGTGTAGATTGTGATGAGACGTTTAGTCCGGTGGTCAAGCCAGCTATCATTCACACTGTGCTTATCTTGGCTCTTTTGAAAGCATGGCATATTCATCAGTTAGATATAAAGAATATTTTTCTACATGGTGATCTCAAGAAAACAGTTTATATGCATCAGCCTTTGGGATTTAGGGATCCCAAACATCCTCATCATGTCTGTTTGTTGAAGAAGTCCTTGTATGGGCTTAAGTAGTCTCACGGGCCTGGTATACGCGGTATGCAGACTATGTTTCGACTATTGGGTTCACTCACAACAGGTCGGATAATTCATTGTTCATCTACCGTCGTGGTTCGTCCTTGGACTATATTCCGTTATATGTGGATGATATTATTTTGACTGCCTCTTTTGATGCCTTACGCCAGTCAATCATGACAATGCTCAGCTCTGAGTTTGCTATGAAAGACTTGAGGTCCTTGAGCTATTTTTTGGGGATTGTTGTCACTCGTCATGCAGGTGGGTTGTTCTTATCTCAAAGGAAGTATGCAGTTGAGATCATTTAGAGGGCTGAGATGTCATCCTGTAAGTCCACTTCCACTCCAGTTGATACTAAGCCCAAGGTTAGTGCCGCGGCCGGCGTACCATACGAAGATCCGACCCGCTATCGCAGTCTTGCAGGGGCCCTTCAGTATCTTACATTCACGAGACTAGATATTACGTATGTTGTCCAGCAGGTGTGTTTGTTTATGCATGATCTCAGAGTTGAACACATGAATGCACTCAAACGCATCATTCGATATATTCAGGGTACGCTTGACTATGATTTGCATTTATATCCTTCCTCGATGTCCACACTTGTCTCGTATACGGATGCTGATTGGGGTGGTTGTCCGGACACCAGACGGTCTACGTCTGACTATTGTATATTTCTTGGCAATAACTTGGTCTCGTGGTCTGCAAAACGTCAGTTGACATTGTCTCGATCCAGCGCCGAATCCGAATATCGAGGGGTAGCTAATGTGGTATCGAAATCATGTTGGTTACGTAATTTGCTGTTGGAACTTCATTGTCATATTCAGAAGGCAACCTTGGTTTATTGCGATAATGTTAGTGCCATCTACCTTTCTGGTAATCCGGTTCAGCAACAGCGCACTAAACATATCGACATGGACATTCATTTTGTCCCCGAAAAGGTTGCTCGTGGTCAGGTACGCGTCTGTCATGTCCCGTCAAGATTTCAAATTGCTGACATCTTTACAAAGGGTCTTCTCTCGGTCCTTTTTGAAGATTTTAAGGACAGTCTCAGCGTTCGAAGACCGCCCTCTATGACTGCGGGGGTTTGTTAAATATATAAAGGATATACATGTGTATATCCTATGTATATTGATTCTAGGATTCTCAGATTCCCCCTATACACGGTATAGTTAGGTAATATATTTTAGTATCCTAGTTTAGATAAAGTTGTAATGTAATTAGTAGTGTATACTTACCATAATATTTGTATTACCATAATTGTATAGTTAGTATCCAAGTAGAATAAGGTTTTAGAAATAGAATAGGAATATGATTCTCCTATTATGGAAATATGTAAATGTATATATACTCTTTCAATCAATGAAAATAATGAAGGGATTATTTCTTTCAGTGACAGGTGATGGACACGCAAATGAACTAATTTAATTAGGGAGCTTGCGAAATCGGGAAGAAAAGCAGAACACATTATAGAAACTTGGGGAAGTACGGGCACAACGCTGATTGCTAGATTTTATTAAGAATCTAAACTTCAAATTTTAATTATTAGATAGTAGGATCTTATTTAGAATTAGTATTAATTAAGTGAAGACAAGTTAGCTGAACTTCAAAACAAGCCCTCAAATTTTAAAAATATTTTCGTCTAATATTTTTTTTTTAAAATAATTATTCCAAACTTCCAAACCAGCTCTCAAATTTTTAAAAATACATTTTTACCAAAGTAAGAAATAATAAAATAAAACAACGGAACAAAATAAAAATCTAAAAAATATATCTTTTACCTTATTAAAAGAGAACTTAAAATTATATTCATCTCTCTCAATTCTCACGTTTTTTCCTCATACATCTAAAATATACTCCATAGATAGTCATTGTTGGAGCTTGAACTTCAAGCTTGAAAAAATGAGTTTTCGAAGAGTGATCCATTTCAAGTGGGTGTAATCGAATTTTGTTGAGAAATTTTTGATGAGTTTAAATCTCAAATTTTAGAGAGTTTAGAGTCGATTTAAGGTTTTTTGAATTAAATTTCAGACTTGAGCTTGAGGATAGCTATTTTTGAAGTTTGAGCTTCAAACTTCAAAAATGAGTTTATATATAGACCATTGAACTATTATTAGCCGAAGGCATTCATTAAAAGTAAAAATAAAAGGACAACAACAGAAATACTTTCACCGTTCATTATGCATTCATGAATGTCTTGTACCGCTTAGTCTGTCTTATGTCTTTACCACGAAGATGTCATTACCCATCAAATCCTAGCAATATCTTTTGACCTTCTCAAGAATTGGGGATTGATAGTAGTTGAAACTAATTAATGAGGTGCTTTGGAAAAGGAGAATGGGGTTCTCAAAAGAGCTATGTCACCACACTTGCATACTATGCCTTATTAGAGACCAACTACATATTATTAGAATTTACAACCAAGCACGCTTTTGCAGTCAAAAATATATATATTTTTAAATAAAAATTGAACTAATTTTAAATTATAAAACTTATATTTATAACTAAACAATATGTTATCACATAAAGATAGTGAAACAACACTATATTAATTTAAAATAATGATAATTAATGTGTTGTATTTATTTATTTTGTATTGTGATATTTTTTTGTCTTATTTTTCTTGAATTCCTGCGTTGACTACGTTCTTTGTAGCCGAGGGTCTATCGGAAACAACATCTCTACCCCACAAAGATAATGATAATATTCCGTACATCTTACCATCTTTAGATCCCAGTGTATGAGATTACACTGGGTATGTTATTGATAATTAATGAGTATGTTAATGATGTGTTGAAGAAAAAGTTGTTATGTCATAGATATTGTAACAATTTGAAATTGGTGACATAACTATATGTAAACATCACATATTTTTCTTAGCGATATTGCAAATGGTTACTATACATATATTATCTATATTGAAATTGATGACATAACTACGTGTGATCAATGTGAAGTGTTCTTATCTTTATTGCAATAGGCAAAATAATTATGCGACCAACTTGTAATGTTGATATTAATAGCGGACAATTTATATTATTTCATTGATATTAGTGTTTATTTCAATAATTACGTTATCAATTTGTTAAATATTCATTTAAATGCCAACAACGAGAAGTTTCAAGAATTAATCCATCAAGATAATTTCGTCTAAATCGTAGGTTGCTTCCAGAAATTGTTGTCACTTTTAATAATCTGACCAGAAACCAAAAACTGGTCTAGTGGCTATGTGTGACTCTCTTCACTTTTTAGTGGCTAAAATATTGAGATCAATAGCGAACGACTTGTATTATTTCATTGATATTAATGTTTATATCAATAATGATGTTATCAGTTTGTTAAATATTCATTTATATGCTAACAACGAGAAGTTTCAAAAATTAATTCATCAATTTTCAAGATAATTTCGTCTAAACCGTAGGTTGCTTACGTAAATCATTGTCGCTTTTAATAATCTGACCAGAAATCAAAGATTGGTCTAGCGTCTCTATGTGACCAAAAATTGGCAGTGTCATTTTCTTCCTTTTGGACGAACAACTGTTGTAATTTGATCCGAAATTGTGTTAAATCTTAATCAAACTGCTTCAAATTTCAGATATGAGTTTCCTCCACGTTCCAGTTCTTTTGAGATATCACATACTTGAAATAAAACTTGTTTATGGTAATCCACTTGAACAATCATCTTCTTTAACCTTGAGAGCTCCTATAAATCGATCCAAAACAATGTCAAATCTCAACGAAATTGCTTCAAAATATTTATATGAATTCTCCTCGATGTTTCGATTTTTTTTTAAGTATCACCCACTCAAAATGAAGCTCATTTGGGGTAACCAACATATTTGAATTAGAGCTTCAAAGCTTTGTTAATGGGCGTCAATGGCTTCCAGCTCCTTTCTCACATTTTCCACAACCAAAATGCATATATACTTCAACTTTAGTTTCCAACGACGATTGAAAGAATTTGGAAGTAAAGAAATAATTTTTGGGGAAGAAGAATATGCAAGAAGAGAGAGAGAGAGAAAGAGAGGACTTTTTTTGAAAATTTAAAATTTAACCCCGAAATTTTAAAAAATATAAGGAAACCCCATATGTTTGTTAATTCTAGCATTAATATTTTTTATAAATATTACGGTTAGACTTTTGAAGTCATGCCATCCAATTCTCCTAAAAACTTTGGTTTTGAAGTACAAGCAATCACCTTTCATCTGCATAATTGTGCTTTGTCCTTTTCTAGGTAGTGTCAGGTGAACTGGTTCAATTTGTTTTGTAGGCTTTTCTAATTTGATTTTAATTTTATATTCTTTTATAGATTATCTTTATTCTTACATAAAATATCTAAAAGTACCACACAAGAAATTTTTACATGGTCATTTTCTTATTTAATGTAAATGTTATGTCAATCAATTTCCTCCTGCTCTAGCTAGCTGTATAAACCTTAGGCCTTATATGTTTTGTTAATATTAAGACGTCTCAATTTGAACTCAATTTGAAACACATTCAAATATTGATGTGCATTGAGACCTCATTTGTTTGCATTTGATAAATGCTTAATTTCAATAATTTAAATATCAGTCATTATGTTCGTTTCTTTCTTAGAACTAAATTTTAATTATCTGATCTTAACCATTAAGTGCTTTTATTTTTTTTTTATGTTACACGCACTTAATGTGTTTGAATAGATATGTAACAAAGTAAGGGATAATGTCATGTTCAACGGGTCACTAATGGCGTGAGCAGCGGTGAAAATACAAATATATAGTTAATACTTAAACTTCAACTCGATCCATTGAAACATTTGATAGTGATAGCATAGTAGTTAAGGGTGTGCAAAATATATACAAACTGGTGCAGGTTTGCTTCCGGGATATATCACTTTTGTTGTAATAAGTCCTTTAAATTAAAGCAAAAATTAATATTGAAAAGATGACATATGGGATTCGGGGTCACAGCTAAGGAAAGCAATAGCTTCAACCCATGCACCCCAAATGCACTAGTTTTTACAAGGATGTAAAGTTAAATATATACTATTCCCTATGTCCCAATTTAAGTGGAATAAATCGAATTTCGAGAGTCAAACTTATTGATTTTGATCATATGTTCGATCATAAAATCTTTAATTCTTTTGAAATAAAATTTACATATTTGAAAATTATATAAAAAGTACTATGATAAGTCTCAATAAGTAACAATTCAAAATATTTATATGGCATATAAAAAGTTTGTGCTCAAAAAAATATTTGCTTGAATCTCGAAATCCGAAAGGTGCCACATAAATTGGGATAGAGGGATTATAAGTTTCTTTAAGGTATATACACATATATATATCAAAAATATTTACGATGTTAACAAGAGCGTGTGCACCCCACCCTTAACACGTGAGTTTGTCTTTGAGTAGAGTATACACATATTTTATCTTTATCTTAAAAGGTAGAGAGATTGTTTTCTATAGAAACTTAGAAGCTTATTTGATATAAAATTAATCTTGATTTGAGCATAATTTCAACCAAACATAAGATAAATTTACTCTAAAAATTTATACCGGAGTAAACCACTTAACCCTTTAATCAAACGGCCCCTAAGGAAATTAAGGGGCCACATTTGACAGATAAACAGCTTCTGGTGGGAAACATGGAAAAGGAAAATATTCACCAGACTTCCACCCTCAATTTTTCACTATTGCTTTAATATCATCAATAAAATGTAGTAGTAGCACAAGAATACTTAGATTTACGAAATGATAATGTTACAAGGTAGAGCCAGTAATCATCATCTTTTAGTAGCAATCATGGTAGAATTGCTATTACATTATTTAAACAAACTTCAAGTTACAGGAATAACACTTGTTTTGCAACAAATGAACTCTTCAGCAGCACATCTGCTGATTACAGTGGAAATTCAGGTATTATAAACACTAAATTTGTATAAGACCCAAAAGAAACAAGACGACTTGCTGTTGGTACTCTATTGTACTTTATAAAGCAGTACGGGAAGTAAATAACTATTACAAGTGTTCGAAAGGATAAACAAATATTCAATATTCAGAAATTGAATCTTGTTGAACAAATAGGCCAATCTTCAAAGATGCCGCAAGTTTGTTGTGTCTTGAATCTTGATAACCTGAAATGAAGAAACAACTAAATCTGGATGGTTACAACGTTGTGTGTTGAGTCGAGTGATTGCCCTCTGTCCTTAAGACAAGATTTCCCCGTATATATGCTTTTACGTTAGCGGGCAATAGTCTCCCAAGATAAAACAACACTTTAATCTCAACGCTACAAAGCCAATAGGTTGAGCCTGACGAAGAAAACAAATATGAATCGACTTGCAGAAAATATGGAAAAGGAAGGAAGGGTTTCTATCTTCTCTTTTGTTTTGTCTCTGTGTATATAATGTGTCTCTGTTGTGTATATCTTGTGTTTATGAGTGCCTTTCTTCACTGTTTGGCAGTGTTTTAGTTCACTGAAAGTGCACTGTTTTCGTGTTGTATATGCTATATTTATGTGTCTGTCTGTTCTGTTTTTCAGTCACGAATTGAGCCAAAGGAAGCATCAATATATAGCATGGAGGAGGGCTGTTCAACTGCCCAAAACATGGTTGTTAATGGCCATTAGGAGGGCTGTAAATGGCAGATTTAATGCCATTAGTGTGGTTGTTCATGGCAAAGTTTCTGCCTTCCGTCACTCCCAAAATCAACTTTCCGAAACTCTAGGGACCAAACTGTAAATATTAAACAATTTGGGGTACAAAAAGACAATATCATAAAGTCCCCCCGGCCCACGGCCGGAGACCGGACCGGACCGGACGGGCGGCGGCGGCGCGCGTGTGGGCTTAGCCTTGAACCCAAGCACATCTAGGTCCTCCCTCCTTTAAACACATGTGATACCCCTTGGGGTCCCAAACCCTTTACCACATTAGAGACTTATATAGAGAGCAATTCTTCCTATTCCCACCAATGTGGTAGATTTGTCCCACACCATATTTTCATGCCTCAAACACCTTACTTCGTGGACCAATATCTCTTTCATTTCTCAATGAAATTTGACGATTCTTGGCCCTACGGTCATCTACTCACTTCGTAGATCATGCATGTGAGAAGAGACAGCCTCCTACATGTGGAACACTAGTGTTTAATTCATTAAATATGGGTGGACGCACCTCCCCGCCAAAGGCAAATTTCCAACACTTGCTACCTCCAAAAATCAATCCACACTATGGATATGTAGAACTTCGCAGAAGACTATTGTCAGTCAAACATCTGGAATTAATATCACCTGTGGAATCTTTCTTGTTGTTCCTCTTCTTGAAATGCTTCGAAGCCGCTTTCAGTACCTTAACCCACCACTCCACACAATAATATACTCTAGTTAACGGTTACCGGAAATAGCATCTCTACCCCAAAGGTAGGTATAACAAGGGGCGAATTTAGGTAGAAAAAATAAGTCACGTGAACCCATGATCACTCGACTAAATTCTGTATATTGTGTATAATTTTTAAAATATAAAAAAAAAGACAGTTCGGTGCACTAAGCTCCCGCTATGCGTGGGATCCGGGAAAGGATCGAACAACAAGGGTTTATAATTTTTAAAATATATCTAATATTAACTGAAAAACTCCATGGTCAAACGACACTGAATGCTGCACTTGCTAAGCACTAAGTTTAATTCATTAAAGTCAACGATCGAACCCAATGTACTACACTTTTTGTGTTTTTTTTTTTTTAAAATTTCTAAAACAGCCTTTAAAAGCAGTGGTGCATCATTATGTGTACACCCCTCCACCCCCAGAGACTGCATATGTTGTTCTTGTTGTAACGGCTAGATAATTCAAATTTTGAAAAGATAAAAAACTAAGCAAACTTAGCAACTAAATGCTCTGTTTTGTATTACCTTTCGTGGAGTTGAAGTAGTTGAGGCAAGTTTAGATGAAGATGGTAGACTAGTGAAATCAAAAGCCTTCTTTTTTCTCTTCTTCAATCTGTGATATTTCTCTGTGACAGCATTGGAGAACTTCCTCTTGATTTTTGCAGTCGCTTTCTTGAAATTGACGGCGCCAATTCAGCCTACCGAGACATCCTCGTACGACAGCATTCTCGACTGACCGGAGCTGAGCCTCCGGTGAGACGGTCGAGGTACTAGAGTTGACCAAATTGAACTCTGGGTATAGTCGAAATCGAATGCTGAATTGTCGGGAAATTTACATAGTAGATCTTTGGACATGGAACACTGTAAATGCTCAATAACCATATAGGTGCCCATATTTTTCATCCGAATTTGGAAGGTGTGTTGGGTATAGGTGTCTGAAACTGAAAGTTTTAACGGTTGGCTGTGGAGATTGCTCAGATTTGATGTGAAAAAGAGGACCAATTAAAAGCACAGAAAGTAGCCGTTACAAAATTCGAGGACAATGATTTCCCATGGATCCACGTGTCAAGACCATGTTGATGTTCACCATCTCAGATGTAAGTAAATTATTTTTGTACTTAAATATATTTTACTACCGATTATTTTTTTACTATAATCCATTTCATTTCATGTGTTTTAACTTGATTCAACAATAAATTTTAAAAGTATATAAAAGAAATTTACAATTTTATGATCTTAAATTAGGAGATTCAGGGGTCATTAACACGATTATTTTCTCTTATTTTTTTTCAAAAAATATTTTTAAAATAATGTTTGTTACATATTAGAAAAAAATAGGTTAATTTTTGAAGATGAGTTTTTCAAATTTGAAGTGAATTCTTTTCATTCACAAAATTTCAACTCTTATTTACCTGAAATATATTTTCAAACACAACTTCAACTTTCAAATAATATTCTTCAACTTCAATTACTAATTTTTTTATGCAGATATCACTCAATTCATATCCTAACGCCTAGTCACTTTTGTAATATACTTTAAATATTTTTTTAGTTATATAACCCTTTTATCATGAGATCATTAAGAAGTAACACATGAGGTTTTCATAAAATTATTTTCTTCTACTCAAATTATAAATGGTCATAAAAGATGATTTCTCTTAAACTAAAAGTGTGTATAACAAACTAAATAATATCTTTAGATTTTGTAATTTAAAAAAACATGTCATGTTATTTCAACAGGGTAATATTATTAAATGTAAAATAAGAATTTTAAAATTAGAAATGAGTTTGTTTCTGTTTCATACCAAACAAACAAGGGGTTGGAGGAGTCCTTAAAGAAAATGACTCACGACTAGCTCCCCTCCCCATTTTAATGTTAATCACCCCACGCCTTTCTATTCTTCACAAGCTGCCACCAACGCAAACCATTATTTACCATATAACTTGCCTTAATAATGTGTCCACTTAACATGTTACTTATATTAGTCACCTTAGGTAGCCTTAGTCATTAAGTAGTTAACACGTAGGGATTCCCATTAAATATTGTCCCCTCCACTAAAATTAATCAGTTACACACACAATTAATTTTGTAATCCCAATTCACTTAAGTTTTAATAACTTATAAGACCTTCATATACTCGATGTCATAATTTTGTGATATGGCACTAGTCCATCACCTCTTTTTGCACATACCAAATTTATTTCTGATCCCCGTCGTCATACTTGTTACGTCCAAAATTATTTCGGGGTTTTATCCTTTTATATGCTAAACTCTTTATTAGCATACGGAAATATAACATAAATTTTCCCAACGCTCGGGTCTATTACACCCGCCTAGCGATTCAAATCGTGACCCGAAAGTACGGTATGTTACATCATTCCCCCCTTAGAATCATTCGTCCTCGAATGTTGGGGTGACATCCATCCCTGCATTAGTCCTCACATGGTACGCAAGCATAAATTATAATATCAGGATTTGGAATTTACCTTATGCTTCTCGTGGGACCTCGACATTAGTTTGAAATAGGTGTGGATATTTATGCATCATTTCCTTTTCCGTTTCTCATGTCATCTATTCCACGTTCTTATTCCGCCACAGAACTTTCACAGAGGTTACTTCTTTAGTCCTCAACTTGTGGACTTGTCGATCTATGATAGCAACAGGAACCTCTTCATGTGATAGATCCTCTGTAACCTGCACATCCTCTATCGGTGTAATCCGATAAGGATCTCCAACATACGCTCTCAACATGGAAACATGGAAAACCGGATGAACAAACTCCAACTCTGAAGGCATGTCCAATTCGTAAGCTACTTGACCAATTCATTGAATTATATGATATGATCCAATATACCTTGGACTAAGCTTTCCTTTCTGTAACACCCCGTATTTTCGGATAGCGGTTGAACTCGTAGCGTAGGTAAGTAGACCCGGACCCGGGAAAATTTCGTTGTACTGGTATATATTAATAAGAGGATTAGTATATAAAAGGGCGTGATCCCGAAATAATTTTGGGATTTAGTAAGTATGACGACGGAGTTTAAATAATTGTGTATCCCGTAGAGAGTATAGATTGGTATTTTATTACGGGAAGTATGATATTGACATATGAGGATTTTAGTAATCGTCGGGATTTAAATAATTGGAGACCGGAAGTTTAATGGTGTGTATAATTAATTAATTGTGGGATTAATTAATTAGGAAGGGGACAATTTATAGTGGGAGTTGGTAAGTGGGACTTTATAAACGATTTGGGGGTGACCAAGCCCCAAATCGACCGGTCGACGATATCATCGCCCGTAAGGGCTCCTTCGCCATTTTTTTTTTTCTTCTTTCTTCTTTCTCCATTTTTTTCTTCCATCTCTTCAATCTTCTACTTCATCAAGAATCTGTGAGGGATTAAAGGGTCACATTTCTAGCGGGTGGAGGTAAGCCTCGGTTGATGGGTTTACGTGATGTTGCGGTCGAAAATGGGGATTTCGGGAGCTTCCATATAACCAAAACGAGGGAGAATTCTTGGTGTTACGGGCTTTGATTCCGGTAGAATCGAAGCCAAGAACAGCTTAGAAACTCGGAAGCTAAACAAGAAACCTTGAATGCGAAAGGATTCCGGGGTGAATCAATGTTGGGGATTACTGTTTCGAGTTTTCTTTCGGAAGTTTGTTGGGATGACGGGTTCGACGACACTCGTCATGCTGCGTTTAAGAGAGGTAATCTTCCTTATTCTCTAAGTTTGTACAAGTTCTAGACTTGATTCTTGCTATTAGTTCTAAAGACGATTGTCGAAAATGCGAATTTGGGTTGGGTATCGTTCGGGATTGCTCTTGTAATTGGGAGTTCTTGGGTTTGCATGTGAAATTGTGTAGTGCTTGTTTCGGAGATTTTAGTAGTATAAGAAGGAGGATTAATAGAGTTGGATGTTTCTACTACATAGATTTCGAATATAGAAGGAATATAGGTTCTACGCGGTTAAGGTGTTCGTTAGAATATCCCTAAGAATCTGCTTTTAAAATGTTGTGTCGATTATGATTTAAATCATCCGTATGATGTAGATAAGCATTCATAGGGGCTTACAAGGACCCGCGGAACTTAGATAAATTCGACAACAAGGTTGAAGTTCTAAAATGAGGCGTACGCTAATATTGAGTCGATTAATTCGTCTAAGAGGTATGTGAAACCCTTACTTCTTTCTTTTGGCATGCTTTAATGAAAGTACGGCGGACGTACTTAATTCTTATATAGTTTAATTCCTAAAGAGGATTGTTATGAGAAGTGCCTATGATTTTTCAGCAAAGAGTTTATTATGACATTATTGTAATGATTTTATTGAGAGTCAAATGATGATTTTTACTTGCATGGCACTCATGATATCTACTCGTGCTAAGTGTTACTACTTCACCTCACCGAGTCCGGGCCGGGTTACGATTCGTGCACCACCTTGCATTGTTCACCGAGACCCTCACTAGGGGGCCGGGTTACGTAGGATGGATCCATAGATGAGAGATGATTTACCGAGTCCCGGCATGGGCCGGGTTATGATATGATTCACCGAGTCCCGCATTAGTGGGCCGGGTTACGTTACGGGTATATATATGTATATGGACGAGGCATACATGTTTTCTTGACTTGCCTCTCATGTTTATAAGGCACAACGGTGACTTTTATGGTTTATGGCATAGATTGGATTTGGATCCTGATTTTTATCGATCTCATGTTTCTGTTGGCTACTTATGATCTCTTTTACGACTTCATGTTTTACATACTCGGTACATTATTTCGTGCGACCCCCTTTCCTCGGGGGGCTGCGTTTCATGCCGCGGTACATGTTTTCGGTTTGGTGAACCTCGGGCCTAGGTTCCTACTCGGCGGAGTTGGAAAGCTCCTTTGATCCGAGTTTTGTCATGTTGGTACCGAATCTCTTTAGAGCTTTGTTTGTATTTAGGGGCACGACGGGCCCTGTCCCGTCATATGTCGTTCTTCTTCTTATAGAGGTACGTAGAACGGTGGTGGGTTGTACGTATGTAAGGGTTATGACTCTGTTTGGGTCGGTCATGTTATTGTATTCGTGTCTTTGGGGTGTTCCCATGTTTATACGTTACTATCGGTGGCGGCCTTGTCGGCTTGCTTGTTATTTTATATTGGCTAATTGTGACTCCTCGGGGAGACGGGTGCATTCGGGGGTAAAGGCGGCCTTATCGGCTTGCCTACCCCTGGCATATGTTGTTATTGCGACGTTATCTTTGCCGGATTTCGGACTCATTAAGGGTTAGTTGGATTATGTGTGAAAGGTAAGTATAATGACGTCATTAGGGCGGTTAGTCGCGGCCGTCGGGTCGGGTCGTGACAAAAGTGGTATCGAAGCGGTTAGTCCTCGGAATGTCTACGAGACCGTGTCTAGTAGAGTCTTGTGTATGGGTATGTTGTGCACCATACTTATACGCGAGGAGGCTGCCAGGATATTTAGGATTGGTTTCTATTCTTCTTACTCTAAGATCGTGCGATAGAGCTATGTTATTAGGTTATTCCCTCTCGACGTATTAATGTGTTACGGCTATGCCTCCAAAGAAAACGACGGCCGCTAGAAGGGCAATACAAATTCGAGGTTATGAGAAACTATCTTACTCGTATACGGGAAGAAATAATGTAAGTTTGGGACATGGAATATTTGAGACTCTTAGAATATTAGATAATCGTTGAGACCTTAGATATACAAGGCCTTCTTGAGTAAAATATTTTATGTTTGATCGGGTTATAGTACGTGGTATATGTGAAGTCTATTAGTTGTGATGACTCCTTGGTATGCTTATGTTAAATGAATAGGAATATGAGATATGCCAAAAATTGGAATTGCTCTCTTGTTGTACATATAAGGTTTGTTGTCTCTGGAGCAAGTTGTCGGATAAGTCCTTGAAATTTGTTCGGTAGGTAGTTGATAGTCGTTAACGGGTTGTCCTACTTGTGGATGGGGCTTAGGAGTAGATGGTCCTCTACATGTTGTAATATTACCCGGTTTAAGTTGATGTGTTCCGGCTTTTCTTATGAGTTATGCTATCCATGTTATGTATAAATGTATTTCCGTTTTGGTCATACTTCTTTAGGGTGGTCTGTTAATGTCCCTGTGCGGTATGTGGGTTGAGTATAAATCACTTGTGTTAGGACCTATCTTGCCAATTTTGCTAAGTGTAACTACCTCTAAACGAGTTAATTAGACTTGCCTAGATATCTTTTATGTTTGATTAAAAATTTCCCCCGTAATTGTCTTTGCGTATCATAATGTAGAATGCAAAATGTTCTAATAACCCAAACTGCGTTTTATCTCTTAAATAGGGAATAGATTCGTATGCTAAACATGTTGTCAATAGTTGCTTAAGGGAGTGGGAAATTGAGTATTTACATAATTCCAGGAATGACTTGCTGCTGCAATAAACGGTTTACTTATTTAGTTAACTATTAAACCTTGAATATATTATGCCAAGCATTATGAAATATATGTGAATATTGTGCTACTTGTGACTACTCTATTAATGTCTAGCATGTTCAGTTGGTGAAAACAACTCTTGTTAGAGTATTGTGTGACGATTATTTGTGTGTTAAGTGGCTGTCTTGTTAAGTTTAAGGGTTATTTGACCTTGTATGACCCGTTTAAATGAGTGAAGGGCTTAATGTTTTATTTATTTATTTATCTGCCTATAATAAGGGAACTAAGATTTAGCATAAGAATGTTGTTATAGTTAGGATAGGATCACCTAATGACTTTGAAATGGATGTGTGTCTTGTTTAAGTCTTTGTCGTGATCGAAGGATAGCTTAGGAGCCTATTTGGTGTATGTTTCTTTGGTTAAAGGGGTCATACCTATCCTTGGCATGTCCCAATAGTCTTAGGTGGTCTAATACCCATCTGGACATAACTATTTAAAATAACCTTGTCCCTTCCTTATGTGCATAAACTGCGCATCCGGTTGGTTGATTGTATATGCCCATGTTTTGTATCTATGTGTTGATTAAATCAAGCTGTTAAGTCCACCTATTCCCATGTCCGCTCTGCAGTGTGTCTACCCCCTCTCCTTTCATGTAATGTTGGTAGACAATATAAGATCATTTGAGTTTTGACGGTATCTAGATCACATGTTTGGAAAAAAAAAAGATGAATGAAGAATGAATATACGAGTAGTTCCTCAACTAGGTGCATTCCCTTGCCTCTGTCGAATTGGTTAAGTTATTAAGTGAGTAGTGATGAGGTTAGCATGACATGGATTGGCAGGTTGGATTGAAGTTGGGTTTAGCATGTATGGGTTATTTAAATTAATGTGATGACCGATATATTATTTTGGAAACTCGTTTGGCTATTTGTAAGGCGTTTGGTCATATTATCTACCTAAAACAAGCGCCACTAATTAAGAACAAGATTAGTTGTCCTATTTAGCAAAACTTGTCTTATATCGTCGATATGATAATTTAAAACTAGAAGAGAATGGGTTAAGTGTGTTGATATGGTTGAGGTTATGTGATGTTAATTATGATGGGAATTGATAAAGGGTAGCCTATGTGATGATTGTGAATTATGGATATTACCTAGATTCCGAGCACCTTTACCGACTTGAGGGTATGTTAGAAGACATGACTAAGCATGCCTAAATAAATGGTTATATGTTTGGATTAATCAAAAAGGAATATGTGGATTTTGCATGTTGATTGATAAGGTTGTTGTATAGTACGGTGTAATTTTAGTTGAATCATGAAATGACTTTTAAACTATTGTATGCATAAGTTAAGCGATAATAACCTTGTTTGGATTGATTTTGGAGTGATTAGTGTTGTTAGATACAATTCCGACTTGATATGAATCTAACCTAAAGTTAGGAGTAACCCATGACTTGTTGGTTATAGTAAAAAGACCGGTGTGGCTTCTATTACATTTTTCATATAAGTACAATAGTAACCTTGGTTGAGTATAAGCTTAGAGAATATGTCGACTTCTTGTTTTTGGTTTTTCCATGTGGTATCCAATAATTTGAAATGATGTAGCCTACATGTGGTCTCCAATGACATGTTTAGCTTCAATTATGACTACACGATGTCTTTGTGCTATTAATATCTTGTTACTTCTATGGATGCGTCTTTGTGAGATAAAGCTGGAGTTTTTTTTTTTTTAACCAAAGGACTTATTTTAGTTTATTGTTGGACTTTATGAGCTTAACACTAACCCAAGAGGTTGTGATATGTCCAAAGGGAAGTTTAGTTCCTAATTTGTTTTCTTAGGTATGTACTTGTTGTATCTATGTTCTTGTAACTTGAACTTTATGTGGTACGAATGTTGAAGTTATGTTATGAATGCCAAGAAAAGAGTATTTCTGCACCCATTCATGTATCCATGTTATCATTGCCAATGTGTAAACCAATCCACCTAGTTAAGTGCATGTATAAGTAGGAATAAAAGCTTAGAACCACTATGCTAGTTGACATGTGCTCCTAACAAGTTAAAATGATAAACTTAGGCTAATTTCGGCATGATGGCCTTTAAAGGGGTGATTCGAGAAAATTCCTCTGGACCTGTAATTCCTTATATGAAGTATTTGTTGGTATGCGGCCTCTTAAGGTATTTGTTGTGGCCCTGGATATGGTGTGATTGTAGGTTAGGTGCAGGTATTGAAGCAAGATTAACCGGCAAGTATTTGATGCCTATTAACTATGGTATAAAGGGGTGTTTGACTTAGTATTGGCATTTCGAGTTGTTTTTTTTTCCCCACGATGTTAGGCTTTACATAGCCATGTCCATAGGTGAGTGGCACCACCAATCTAGACCTGAACTTGGTAAATGAATCTGTGTTAATTAAGGTGCCGATTTGGTTATGCTTGGAATAGAGGCTCAACATGGTCAAGCCCCATTTCTACACACCTAACCGAGTAGGTTGCATTTAGTTACTTGTTTTTATGTTGCCTAAGGACCAGCTTGGTTTATGAAATATCTAGCATGTTTAGACTAGTCTTATTCTATTTGATTAGATTTGTTGTTTTGTTCTTTGCTCTGCTTGTCCTGTGGGTCTTTAATCACATATTATTGCCTCGGTTGGCACATATGTTCTTTGCCCTTTTCGATCTCAAAGGTCTGTTTTCAAACATGTGGTGCTCTCTTAGTTATCTTATTCATTGTTAAGACTGGTGTGGCTCTTAAAATGCGAGTTACGAATTATAGTTCTTTGCGGCGATTGAGGTGATAAATCTTTGTGTGTTTAAGGTGGAACTGTCATATTTTGAGATAATTTTAGACCTTATGATTGCTATACCTTAGCATTAACACTTTACTTTGGGTATGACTTATTGCAAAAATTTTGGGCCATTCTACTTTGATTACAAAATGCTTGCATTCTTATCAAGTCTTTGCGGTATATTTTCTGCGTACATGATCTTGATGAGCTGCTTGTCCTTTCCTCAAGGATAAGACAGATACTACACTATAGGAAGACATTGTGATGTGTTGTGTGAGGTATAGGCTGAGTGAGGGTCTTTGGGTTCTTTGTGCCATGTGGTAAGTAGTGGCTGCATTGTGACCAAATTTTGCTTTGCATTTTACCTCCTTTGTGGTTCTTTGTTTTGGTGATATCTTTTGTTATTTGAGCTCGATTTCTATTTGTATTTAGCTTTCTTGTCTTGGCTGATATCTTGTTGTTATTTGAGCTCATTTTCCTGCTGATATTATTTCTTTGTCTTTGGTGGTGTTTATTTGTTATTTGAGCTCATTTTCTCTTTGTTATTTATTTCTTTGTTTTGGCTACCGTTTGTTGCTATTTTCTTTGTTGTTATTTCTTTGTAATCCTGCTTTGTATTTTGGTGGAATTGTGCCCTGCACAAACACACGTATTCTTTGCTTTATTTTGAGACAGTTGTAGGCTGAAATTCAGGCGGGGGGAAGAGTAAAAAAAAAAAAAATCAGCGGTTGTGTTCTTGCACTCTAGCCCAAAAACGATTGCAATAAAAGTATCAACCGCAATGGTATAAAAACGAGTTGCATGGCTAATTGTATTGAGGTGTGAGCTTTTATAAATAACTAGGTTGCGTATAGAACTCTAAAATTAGATATTAGGACCTTCTACCTCCTTTACCTATTGTTTGAATTTAAAGAATGTAGTCACCATGTGTTTATTTTGGTTCGCATATGAAGCTGGAGTCTATTTCGTTAGAAGTAGTTATGGATGGATATGTATCTCCTCACGGTTTAAAAGATAGTTTGAATTAATCCACGAATGTCGTACCCCTTGTTTTGAGGATTTGGAATAACAATTGGTGTATTCTTTTTGTATGGTGTCGAAGGTTAGATGTGTCGTACCGACATTCGAGGACGAATGTTTCTAAGGGGGAAGGATGTAACACCCCGTATTTTCGGATAGCGGTTGAACTCGTAGCGTAGGTAAGTAGACCGGACCGGGAAAATTTCGTTGTCTTGGTATATATTAATAAGAGGATTAGTATATAAAAGGGCGTGATCCCGAAATAATTTTGGGATTTAGTAAGTATGATGACGGAGTTTAAATAATTGTGTATCCCGTAGAGAGTATAGATTGGTATTTTATTACGGGAAGTATGATATTGACATATGAGGATTTTAGTAATCGTCGGGATTTAAATAATTGGAGACCGGAAGTTTAATGGTGTGTATAATTAATTAATTGTGGGATTAATTAATTAGGAAGGGGACAATTTATAGTGGGAGTTGGTAAGTGGGACTTTATAAACGATTTGGGGGTGACCAAGCCCCAAATCGACCGGTCGACGATATCATCGCCCGTAAGGGCTCCTTCGCCATTTTTTTTTTCTTCTTTCTTCTTTCTCCATTTTTTTCTTCCATCTCTTCAATCTTCTACTTCATCAAGAATCTGTGAGGGATTAAAGG
Source organism: Anisodus tanguticus (assembly GCA_034509755.1). Lineage (NCBI taxonomy): Eukaryota > Viridiplantae > Streptophyta > Magnoliopsida > Solanales > Solanaceae > Anisodus > Anisodus tanguticus. Next base: position 15,143,515 of record CM067551.1, on the reverse strand, counting down.
GTCACATTTCTAGCGGGTGGAGGTAAGCCTCAGTTGATGGGTTTCTGTGATGTTGCGGTCGAAAATGGGGATTTCGGGAGCTTCCATATAACCAAAACGAGGGAGAATTCTTGGTGTTCGGGCTTTGATTCCGGTAGAATCGAAGCCAAGAACGCAGCTTAGAAACTCGAAGCTAAACAAGAAACCTTGAATGCGAAAGGATTCGGGGTGAATCAATGTTGGGGATTCTGTTTCGGTTTTCTTTCGGAATTTGTTGGGATGACGGGTTCGACGACACTCGTCCTTTGCGTTTAAGAGAGGTAATCTTCCTTATTCTCTAAGTTTGTACAAGTTCTAGACTTGATTCTTGCTATTAGTTCTAAAGACGATTGTCGAAAATGCGAATTTGGGTTGGGTATCGTCGGGACTGCTTTAATTGGGAGTTCTTGGGTTTGCATGTGAAATTGTGGTAGTGCTTGTTTCGGAGATTTTAGTAGTATAAGAAGGAGGATTAAGAGAGTTGGATGTTTCACTACTTACATAGATTTCGATATAGAAGGAATATAGGTTCTACGCTTTAAGGTGTTCGTTAGAATATCCCTAAGAATACTGTTTTTAAAATGTTGTGTCGATTATGATTTAAATCATCCGTATGATGTAGATAAGCATTCATAGGGGCTTACAAGGACCCGCGGAACTTAGATAAATTCGGCAACAAGGTTGAAGTTCTAAAACGAGGCGTACGCTAATATTGAGTCGATTAATTCGTCTAAGAGGTATGTGAAACCCTTACTTCTTTCTTTTGGCATGCTTTAATGAAAGTACGGCGGACGTACTTAATTCTTATATAGTTTAATTCCTAAAGAGGATTGTTATGAGAAGTGCCTATGATTTTTCAGCAAAGAGTTTATTATGACATTATTGTAATGATTTTATTGAGAGTCAAATGATGATTTTTACTTGCATGGCACTCATGATATCTACTCGTGCTAAGTGTTACTACTTCACCTCACCGAGTCCGGGCCGGGTTACGACTCGTGCACACCTTGCATTGTTCACGAGACCCTCACTGGGGGCCGGGTTACGTAGGATGGATCCATAGATGAGAGATGATTTACCGAGTCCCGGGATGGGCCGGGTTATGATATGATTCACCGAGTCCCGCATTAGTGGGCCGGGTTACGTTACGGTATATATATGTATATGGACGAGGCATACATGTTTTCTTGACTTGACTCTCATGTTTATAAGGCACAACCGACTTTTATGGTTTATGGCACAATTGGATTTGGATCTGATTTTTATCTTGATCTCATGTTTTGTTGGCTACTTATGATTTATTTTACGGACTTCATGTTTTACATACTCGGTACATTATTTCGTGCGACCCCCTTTCCTCGGGGGGGGCTGCGTTTCATGCCCGCAGGTACATGTTTTCAGTTTGGTGAACCTCAGGCCTAGGTTCCTACTCAGCAGGTTGGAAAGCTCCTTTGATCCAGAGTTTTGTCATGTTGGTACCGAATCTCTTTAGAGCTTCTGTTTGTATTTAGGGGCACGACGGGGCCCTGTCCCGTCATATGTCGTTCTTCTTCTTATAGAGGTACGTAGACGGTGGTGGGTTGTACGTATGTAAGGGTTATGACTCTGTTTGGGTCGGTCATGTTATTGTATTCGTCTTTGGGGTGTTCCCATGTTTATACGTTACTATACGGTGGCGACCTTGTCGGCTTGCTTGTTATTTTATATTGGCTAATTGTGACTCCTCGGGAGACGAGGTGCATTCGGGGGTAAAGGCGGCCTTGTCGGCTTGCCTACCCGGCATATGTTGTTATTGCGACGTTATTTGCCGGATTTCGAGACTCATTAAGGGTTAGTTGGATTATGTGTGACAGGTAAGTATAATGACGTCATTAGGGCGGTTAGTCGCGGCCCGTCGGGTCGGGTCGTGACACTTTCTTCCCGAATCTCATTACACCCTTCATAGGTGAAATCTTTAAAAATACACAATCATCTACTTGGAACTCTAAGTGTCGTCGTCGCACATCTGAATACGACTTCTGATGACTCTAAGCGACTAACAATCTTTCCTGGATCAGCTTTACCTTTTCTATGGCCTGGCACACTAAGTTAGGCCCAAATAATTCTGACTCGCCTACCTCGAACCATCCGATATGAGATCTACATTTCCGTCCATTTAACGCCTCATTTGGAGCCATTTCAATGCTAGCATGATAGTTGTTAAAGTCCAATACACAAGCTCATAGCATGTTCTCGAGCGTCTGAATTGTTTGCTCGGTCAGTCTGTTTGTCTGAGGGTAGAAAGTGGTGCTAAGGTTAACTTGAGTGTCTAAACCCTTTTGAAATGATCTCCAAAACTAACTGTGAGTTGCATACCTTGGTCAGATATAGTATAAATAGGCGTACTATGAAGGCGAACAACTTTGTGTAATCCTCGGTTGTATCGGTAGTTTTGACCGATAGGAATTATGCTTATTTGGTCATTCTGTCAATAATTACCCAAATAGAATCAAACTTATGATAAGAGTGAGGTACACCCGTAATGAAATCTACCTTAATTATTTCCCATTTCCATGTTGAAATTTCAATATTCTGAGTCAAGCCACCACCGGGCTTTTGCTGCTCTATCTTTACTTGCTGACCATTAGGACACCGAGCTACAACCTCCGCAATGTTCCTCTATCATAATCTTGTCTCGTAATCCTGCTATATTGGGAATACATAAATGGACCTTCCACATGTAGGTCCCTCTCCCATTATACCCGAAGGTTGCGGTTCCCTTTTACTAAATATTTTTCCTAATTTTCTCTAACAATGGGATCTTTATCATGACGTTCCTTCTCTTCCCATATGAGAGATGACTCTGCTGTATTCTGAGTTATAAGGCTATAAATATCTGAATCTTCAAATCGGACTCTTACTTAGCTAACTGATGCATTCTTTCAGGTCAACTTCTCTCCTTCATTCTCACATTTATCCAACTGCTTGTGGATGAATGATTCTATTCTCCATCTAGCTTTGTTTACTAGCTGATGTATTGAAAACTCTTATATTTGTAGTACCTCAATAGTGAACACTTTATGGAAAATATCATCCAATCTAAAGTACGCGTATCATCACAATTAAATTTTATTCATGGTCTGCAAGGAATCTGTACTTTCTTATTACTCGTAATTATAGACAACTCTCTTTCTTACTACTTGTCCACTCATTTTCTTATCTGTCGTACTCCTCTTGGTATATATTCTTGTATACCTACGTAATCTTAAACATTGCTCCTGACTCCGATCATTGGCGTTGCCAACCCATAAAGGATGAGCTGTTAATTTATTCCCTCATTCCGTACATGGAAGATTCTGAAGAATTTTACATCACATGGCGTTGACCTACTATATCCAAACCTGGTTGGTATACTTAGATTTGAATTCATCCACTGCCCTCATGGCTAATTCTTTCCGTCAATGGCGCTTTGGAAAAGATCCCCTCGATCTTGTTAAGTTGTGAACCCATTACTTTATCTATCTCGTAGAACCTTTGATCAATTCAATAATGCTCATAGATCATTTTCCCGATATTTTATCTTTATTATAAATTCATTATCTCTTTAATGTCTATCTTGTATCCGTAGGCGTCATTGGCCCCCTTCCATTTGTTTAGGCGCTAATATCAAGCTTTACTCACTTTTACTTCTGTTTACATACTTCCTGGAAGGTATGACTGCATAGGTTGTGGAATCGATGTTTCGTATGTTTATATTCCATTCACGGTGTTACATAATCCCATAACTTGTCAAGCTTTCTTGTCTTATCATTATTATATTTCCCACCGATCGAGTGCTCATTCGTCTTACCTTTACATCTCCAATTCGAATTGCCTTGGGGGAAAATTTGTTATCTCCAAGTACCCATCATACTCCCTTCCTGAACACCAGAGAATCCTTTGGCCAAAGAGTTCCTTTTGTCCCTCCTCAACCATTGATCCTTACGCCGTTCTAGAATAATCATACATTTGTGAGACCGCATAACTATAATCCCATTTACCTTTATCCTTCTTATTGTAATCATTCATTCTATTTGTCACTAAGCAGAAAACATTTCTGCCTTGATACTTAATCATACCATTTCATTCATACTTACTAATTGTTTTCATATTTCCTACCACCATAATTTGATTGTACCATAATTCTCGTCCTCAATTACCCCTATTATTATACGGAGGTTACATTCATGAAGCTATTTTTTGTGCCCACCACTCTTTCGGATATCCTAACCTTTATCTAATATAATAATCCATTTGTTACTTGAGCAAGTTGTGATACTCATTCTTCACCCCTCTTTTCTTTACATGACTTGGTGATTTCCAAATCCCAAATGTCCTCGAGCTGCTGCTGAACTTAAAATGAAATTGTTGCTACATTGCTGAAAATTGGAAAAAAGCAGTGGCTGCTATGCTTGTTGTCTAAACTGTTGTTACGCTCGAGAGACTTTCCTATGTTGTCATTTTTATTTCCACTTGTTGTGGATGTCCTTTGTTGTTTCCTGTTGCCTGTTGCTGCAAATCTCGAGTGAACAGATCATTTCTCAAGTGCTAAACTTTGATAAGTTGTTGCACATCCTAAGAATATGCTACATGTCAAGACTATCTGACTTCTGCTATTTTGAAACCACTGTCGCTACATCTTCTTGCAACACTTTGGTAGTTTAATGATGCACATGCTGTTGCATTTTGTTCTCTGTTGCTATGGCTCAATTATTGCACCTTCTAGCATTTTTGTGGCTATGCTCGATATATTGCTACTCTCTGAATTTCTTTCCCCCTGATGCTTCTGTCAAAGTTGCTACTTGACTACAAGACAGTCGGGCAGTCTCACTCGACCTTTACAACTTTGACCTCGAGATATCGGTACCCTTGAACCCTTTAAATATCGTCGATCCCTGATTAATAAATTTCTTCGGTTATAAGCCTCCTGACTCCCAAGAGGCCTATCTCTATCAAATGCTACAGGATGAGGTCGTTCCTGAGAGGTAACCAATTGATTCAATACCTGCACCGGTCTCCTTACATCCTAATCAGACGGAGTCGGTGGTAGGACTGATGGTACAAAAGCCTTTCTCAACTCCCCTGGTGCTACAGGATTCGCCGATCCCTGGAAAAGCAACTTATTCCTATCCCCTTACGGATTTGTCTCAATGGAGAGCATACTACTCGTATTTACACTCAATCCAACTTCAATCTCCCTGTTAATCATTATCTTTCCGGAAGAAGGTATTGTTGTAATCGTAAATACGATAAGGTTTATAGAGAAAATCCTTACAATCCTCTGTGTACCGATGCTTAGTACTTCCTTTACCTTACTAAACACTTCACTTTCCAGGCTTGCATTATCTCTTCCATCTTCCGTATATGAGTGAGACAACAGCTCATAATCTCAAAGTTTAACAATAATGATACCCCTTCTGGCGTATCAATCGTCTTGGTAGAAATCGTTCATTTACTGGCTACAAGTATAAATTAACCGAAGTCTTTTTGGTAACCGACATTACTGAAATTGTAATAGGCACGAGTTAAACTCAAAATCTTAAAACTCAGCTCTACTGCACGATCTATGATATGAAAGAATAGAAACCATCTCTAAATGTCAGGCAGCCTCCTACTTATAAGTATGGTGCACAACATACTTATAAACAAGACTCTACTAGACACGGCTTGTAGACTCCCTAGGACAGACAAGCTTTGATACCAAGTTTGTCACGACCCAAATCGAAAGGCCCCGGACCTTACCCGCCGGGTACCACCAATCGCACAGTTAACACCTAGTCATAATTAAGTACGGACTAAGACGAAAAAGAACTATATAAAATCTTAATCAGAAAACCAACTTATATATATATATATATATATATATATATATACATACATACCCATACCAAGGCCGACAAGGCCATACAAGACTACTACATACAAGACACCTATCTACAAGCCTTTAAGGAATACATGACATCACAAGGATGGGACAAGACCCCGCCATACCCATATGCGTATGCAAAAATACTGCACCACGATCAGACTGCAACTCTGAAACAAATAGAGTGCTCCAACATCAGCTGAACCAGCAACCTACTAGCGTGAACCGTCACCCTCTATAATTGAACATACGGGCATGAAATGCAGCGTCCCCCGACAAAAGAAATGTCAGTACGACTGATGTACTGAGTATGTCAGGTATCCATAATAGCATAGCATGGATATACCAATAACTGAAACAGAAACAGCCGACCAGCAATAAATGCCTCTGAGGGCCCTAATACATATGCTTAAATGCTATGCACAATGCAGTATACATATACATCAGCCTCATCGGGCATCTTCCTTACCATAACAGCCTCTGTGGGCATCATACCATATAATGGTTAATAAATGTATGCATGATGCAAATGCGGTATACATATATATTTGCCATATAAGGGCATCTTCCTTCCCATAACCGCCTTTTTGGGCATCAGGTTATATCGGCCATACAAGGACATCACATCATATTGGCCTCTTCAAGCTCTTTCATGATAGTATGTACCAGTTGCAGGTGGTGTGCGTATATAACGACTTTCCCTTTCCCATTCCCCATACATATATATAATGCATACATATAGTAGAGTATATAACTCCTTTGAGGTCAAGGTATGTACATGAATCAATAACATAAATATTCTTAACCACTAGGAGTAGAATAATTTATGGAACAATATCACGATTATATTTCGTTACATAGAACATGCCAAAAGAAGAAATAATTTGCCTTAACATACCTCAAATCCAAGCTTAATAACTTGAAGTGAAATCTTGATATTTAATTACCATGATCGACTATGGTATCTCCATGATTCAACAATTATCGTCTACTGGGTTAATCAAGAAATCGTACTATCCTACTACTACTGCGTACGTTTTCAATTTGGAAATGAAATGAGTTTGTTTCTGTTTCATACCAAACAAACAAAGGGTTGGAGGAGTCCTTAAAGAAAATGACTCACGACTAGCTCCCTCCCCATTTTAATGTTAATCACCCCACGCCCTTCTATTCTTTACGAGCTACCACCAACGCAAACCATTATTTACCATATAACTTGTCTTAATAACGTGTCCACTTAACATGTTACTTAGCTTAGTCACCTTAGGTAGCCTTAGTCTTTAAGTAGTTAACACATAGGGATTCCCACTAAATATTGTCCCCTCCACTAAAACTAATCCCACAATTAATCAGTTACACACAATTAATTTTGTGATCCCAATTCATTTAAGTCTTAATAACTTATAAGACCTTCATATACTCGATGACATAATTTTGTGATACGACATTAGTCCATCGCCTCTTTTTGCACACACCAAATTTATTTCTGATCCCCGTCGTCATACTTGTTACGTCCAAAATTATTTCAGAGTTTTATCCTTTTATATGCTAAACTCTTTATTAGCATGCGTAAATATAACATAAATTTTCCCAACGCTCGGGTCTATTACACCCGCCTAGCAATTTTTACATACGCCTAGCAATTCAAACTGTGACCCAAAAGTACGGGATGTTACACTCGCTTCTCTCATTTTGTCTGTCATGGAGGCCACTCCGACCTTATCCCGTATAACTTCATTTCTAATCATATCTCTTCTAGTATGACCACACATCCATCTGAGCATCTTCATCTCCCCTACTTTTATCTTCTGGAAGTGAACGTTTTTTATAGGCCAACATTTTTCCCTATACAACAATATTGGTCTACCTACAGCTCTATAGAACTTACCTTTCAGCCTAGGCGACAACTTCTTATCATAAAGCACATCAGAAGCGAGCCTTCATTTCATTCACCCTATTCCAATAAGTTATCTGACATCATCGTCAATCTCCCCGTCTTCTTGTATTACGAACCCAAGATACTTAAAACTTCCTCTTTTGGGTATAGCTTGTGCCTCAAACTTCACTTCCATATTTGTCTCATGCATGACGTCACTGAACTTGCACTCCATATACTTCGTCTTCGTCCTACTTAACCTGAAACTTTTAAATTCTAAGATCGTTCTCCACACTTCCAACCTATCATTGACCCTGTTGCGCGTCTCTTCAATCAAAACTATGTCATCTGGAAATAACATATACCACGACACTCTTCTTTGATATATCAGGTCAATTCGTCCATCACTAAGGCAAATAGAAACGAACTAAGGGATGATCCCTGATGCTGCCCCATTATGACCAGAAAGTGTTCAGAGTCACCTCCCATTGTCCTAATTTGGGTCTTGGCACCCTCGTATATGTCCTTAATCACCCTGATGTACACCACCAGCACACCTCTAGTCTCCAAACATCTTAAAAGGACCTCCTGAAAGACTCTATCATATGCCTTCTCTAGATTAATGAACACCATGTGTAGGTTTCTCATTTTGTCCCTATATTGCTCCAACAATCTCCTGACAGGATGAATAACCCTTGTGGTCGATCGCCCGGACATGAATCCGAACTGATTCTCTGATATCGAAACATCTCTCTTCATCCTCATCTCGACCACCCTCTCCCAGAATTTCATAGTGTGACTTAGTAGCTTGATACCTCTATAATTATTACAATTCTGAATATCGCCCTTGTTCTTGTACAACGGGACCATTGTATGCTACCTTCATTCCTTATGGATCTATCTCGTTCTTCATAATTTTCACTGTTTAATTGAACCTGTGTAACCACAACTCCAGGATTGTCATTCAACGTAATGTCGTACGGAGAGGTTGTTTTTTCTATGATTCTTGTTTTCCTCACCAGCGGTCCCTTTTCTGTTGTCACCGGTGTTCTCTTTGCCGTCACCAGTCATTATCTCATATTCTAGGCTTTTTGTATTCTTTGTTAACGTGGCTCTGATACCATACTAAAAACGAGAGGAACAAAAAATAGTAAAGAGACAAGAATATTTTGAAAGAATTTTCTCTGCTTTTGTATTCACAATATGACCTCCTTATATACAAGTCACAAGTCGTCGTGTAAGCTAACTCTATTCAATATGACTACAATATTTTCTTACTCTAATAAGACTATAATTCCTAAATTACCATAATTTCAATTATACCATTTACAATACTACCATATTTACGTTCAATACAGTTACTCTTACATGATGTTTTTAATTAAAGTACCAAAAATTTACTAAATAATATCACATTGAAGAAAAATCGAGAAGATTTAGACATATGGTTTCTAGAAATGTAATTTTAGTTATATGTAATACGTAATAGATTATCGATATATTATTATTATTATTATGATATAAATTTCTTAAAATAACAGGTCGAATCGAACCATTAACATTCATATGTAAAAGCCAAACATAGTTTGAACGTATTAAAAGGCAGTTTTGAGATTCGTCTCGGGGCGGGGCACTGAAAAACGCCTCGAGGCTTACGTGTGGAGCTTAGTTCTGTGAGACTTATGCCCTAAACGCCTGCTTGTACGCATTAAATACGCCTAACGCCCAACGCTCGGTGCTTGCCTATCAGTTCTTACATACCTTAGTTAACACTACTGACCCTCATAATCATTTAATAGTGAGTGATGCTCAATTATTTTTGTCATCTATAGAAATAAGAAGATTTAGCTTAACAAAAATAACAGGTCAAAATTTTGCACATTTATTATTTGTGAACATCGTGAGGGTGAATATCACTTAACATTTATTTCTAAAATACACAGTTGAATTACATCTTCACTTATCACTAGTCTTCCTGTATTTGTGCTATATCTCAAAATTATCATATTTTATTATTTTATATTTTGAAAGTAATTATTTTTATTCATGAAGGAGTGGTATTTTAATTATAATACTGATAAATTTATTTATTATTTTCTATTAAGGAGGTAAATTACATAGTATGATAATAATATATTTTAAGAAATTGTGATTCTTTTATTATTTGAAAGTTAAGATCTTAGAGTTGATTTGTTATTCATCTCATAATAGCTTTTATATCGTTGCATGATTTATACTTGTAAATTTATGTTAGAAATTTTATTTTATATGAGTTTCTGTAATCATATTTTTTATTTTTTTAAACTGTTAATATACTTTTTATAACTTTTGTGTTATCATACTATTTTACTATGTTATAAATTAAAAAATTAAAGATTCATGAGCTTACGCTCCTTGTCTCGTGACTTATGATTCACCCCATGCTAAGTCACCTCACACCCCTCACCTTTTAAAAACAACAGTAACAACTTGTACTCAATAGTTAGTAAACATATGTTTGTTTTGCGTCCGTTTGGGCAGTTCAATTGGTTATCAAGGTGGATATTTGAAAAATGTTTGTTTTGCATTTCATTTGATGTGTGGGGAACATTAAGAATTAAAGTAATCACATGTGATTATTGATAAGCCATAATAGTGTCTGGGAATTTGAGAGACTACAGCAGTAACTTCATCCCGTGATTGTACGAAATCCTAGAGATAGAATCCTGCACTTCTTGAAGTAATATTTTATACTCTAGATAATGGAAGTTGCAAGTTGAGAAAAAAATATCAGCGTCTTCTTGGAGTTTTCTTTCAAAGATCAGCTGAATCTATCTCCGTGACTCCATATTTTAAAGAAAATTTAATTGGATGAGTCATTGTAATAAAAATTTGAACTATTATTTAATTTGTAATAGTTTAAGATTTAATTTACTCGAATCCTTAAAAAAATACGTACGGATGCATGTTAGATTCTCCAAAAGTTATACTTTAAAGAATTCAACACAATTGTGATGACATACATTTTGAAGAATCCACAAAATATATAGGTCAAGACCGGTAAAAACTTATCTGCATCGGATGTTTACGCTAAAACAATATATACCATATTGAGTAACCAACGATATGAATGACTCAAATTTCGTGTTATTTCAAGAAAGGAAACCGTGATTTGGAAGTGTTAATTTCTTACATTACATTTTTGGCAGACTGCTAGGACCATTGAAAACAATAGCTTCTTACAATCGTCAACAATCACGATAATTTAATTTTTAAGAATCTATATATAGTTCCCAAAGTAAAAAAGGGAAGTCATTGGCACTAACATTTCCTAGAAAAAGAAGAAAAAAACAAGTAAAAGCCAAAGTAAGCTTTAAAAGGTGTCTGCAAGCTAAGGACTGGCTCTGTGCGTTGTGATCTTTTAACTTAGACCATTATGTAACCTAAGCAAATCACTACTTTAAGTCCCAAATATTAATTGTCTGATAAATTAAATTTATTTTAAAATATCTATATTCTAAAGAAGTCATTTATTACTTTTATTTTGAACTTATCATTCCAATTATTAGAATACGTATTAGTTAATAAGTTTAAAGAGAGGTAGAAGGTTACTTAGACAAAATATTCATATGATTCAAAATGTTAAATGTCTCTTAAAGTAGTATGCAAAAATCTTAAAAGCATAGTAATAGTATATAGACATAAGAGGGATTTTTTTGTATAATCATGTGATATCCTATATTTATTGGTTTAACTAGTTTAAATTTATATTGTGTAGGACCATTAAAGGGAGAAACATCTCTATGGAGTATATATTTTAGAGTTAATAGTAAAAAAAAATATCTCAACTATCATTTTTGTGTAAGTTTCACACCCCAACTATCCGTTGTTCCTTTTATGTAGCTACCTGAACTATAACTATCTATATATTAAAATACACATCAACTGTCAGTTCTCTTTTTCTACTAGATAGGGTTTAAAATTTTTAGATAGGAAAAGAAATAACTAATAATTGAGATATGAAACTCACGAAAAAAATAATAGTTCAAATATATTTTTAATTATTATCTTTATATTTTTTTATTTTCAAGACCCTAATTCGAAAACTCTATTTCATGCCCGAAAAATTCAATTCATTCCACATTCTTGACTGTGATGGGAGAGTGATTATTAGACTGATTCGAGCCACATGGGCGACTACTTTTTAAAAGGTGGAATCCTTGGAATTTAGTGACTCTGCAATCTCCATAGCTCAATCACGGACTGAACAGCAAATTTGTCTGAATCTGCACCCCATTTCCTTTCTTCGATTCACATAATGTCACTTGGAAAAGTGTTTGAAATTTGAGGCCATCTCGCCGCCGTATGGGAATTTGAGACCGAAATTTAAGTGATATATTATCCAATTTGTCATATTATATCAATGGGTTATTACTATATTTACTCCTAAGTCAATTCCATTACGAAAGATATTGTAATATGCCTCTGAAGAGCCAGATGCCGAGTGCATGTATATGGTGATAGTGATTAACAATTTAAAGAGTTTAGTGTACTTTTAATCTTAAAAGTATGAAATTTTAATAAATGTAAGCCATGTACTTTTTAAATAAGTACCTAAAGAAGGTCTTTCTAAAGGTAATTAAAGACAACAATAAGGAAAAGTCATTTAAACTATGTACAACGGACGTTAGCTTTTATAACTTGTAAGATCTTTGCCAAATTTCGGAAATGCAAGTAATATATGTGATCCAAATAAGTTGATACAGTATTCTATATATTTGATGAACTGTCAAAAAACTTTTCATAAACAGTTTCTAAAAGTTATCTTTTCATATGACTAGGAATTCACGCGTTAAAGTCACGAAATAACCTTTTATAAAATACTCCAAAGTTGCATATATAAGACCCTTTCCTCAAATCCGTGTATAGCGTGAATTTAGTACATCGACCTGCCTTTTATATAAAGTGTAAAATGTCAAAACTTATAAAGCCGGCTTTCATAAATACTTTTTTGTGTGTTCAACCATCTGATATTCAAAAATTACTAATCTAACTTATTTGAATTCGCATCACGTAGGATCCATTGGTGGAGAAGCATTTTTTACTAAAAATTTCTCATTTTTATAGTTCAAACTCAAAATTTTTAATTAAGAAGGGAAAGATCTCATTCAACATCCACACTCTTGGTGGCTTCTTAAACATTATCTAACAAAAATACTAAATCTTTATTAATTTTGCATACCTAACCCGAGCATCTTGTCCGTAAAAGTCTTCAAAAAGAAAAAGCTAAAAGACATTTTCAGTTAGTATCTTTATTCTCTATAAGAATGGGTGTGTTAGAGAAGTAGTGACATATTGTACCATTCTCTTGCTAGCATTTGGCAAAACTTTGCATCTCCTTACCAATGGAGAAGTTTAATCTTGCTAGAGTCTTATTGTTGCTTCTCCAACTTGGAACATTGCTCATTGCCCATGCATGTCCTTATTGCCCTTATCCTCCTTCCACCCCAAAACACCCAAAATTGCCTCCTAAGGTAAAACCACCTTCTACCCACCCTAAAAATCCCCCACATGTAAAACCACCTTCTACCCCCCACCACCCTAAACAACCCCCACATGAAAAACCTCCTTCTACTCCTAAACACCCTAAACAACCCCCATATGTAAAACCACCTTCCACCCCTAAGCACCCTAAACAACCACCATATGTGAAACCACCTTCAACCCCTAAGCACCCTAAAGACCCTCCACATGTGAAACCACCCTCCACCCCTAAGCACCCTAAATACCCCCCACAAACACCATGCCCTCCACCACCTCATCATGCCCCTAAGCCACCAGTTGTATCACCTCCATCTGTCCCAAGACCTCCCATAGTACATCCTCCTCCCACTGTCTCTCCACCTTCTGTCCCTAAACCACCAACAACACCGATCACTCCAAAACCACCAACACCACCCGTTGTTTCACCACCAGTGACTCCAAAACCACCATCACCAACACCACCTGTTGTTTCACCCCCTATTGTCACTCCACCCACAGTTCCAACACCCCCCACACCATGCCCACCCCCACCACCAGCAATAGTACCATCACCACCTGCACAACCGACTTGCCCCATTGATGCTCTAAAGTTAGGTGCTTGTGTGGACGTGTTAGGGGGACTCATCCACATTGGAATAGGTGGCAGTGCTAAGCAAACATGTTGTCCACTTCTTCAAGGACTAGTAGACTTGGATGCAGCCATTTGTCTTTGCACAACCATTAAGCTCAAGCTCTTAAATATAAACATCATTCTACCTATTGCACTTCAAGTTCTTGTTGATGACTGTGGCAAGTACCCACCCAAAGGCTTCCAGTGTCCTTCATCCTAAATTAAGGTTAAATTTACTTTTTTCACCTTTTAATTTTTTTTTCAAGATTTGGAAATTCGTATACAATAATCTTTAGCTAGTTATATAACATTATTTAATATGATGCAGGACATTGAACTGGACATTTGATTAACTCTGCTGCATTGTCATAGTTGAAGGCACATTATGCAAATGCAAGTGTGTGAAAGTTGTTTATCATGGCAATAAATCAAGAAAAAAGAGGGATAATTAAGCTTTTAACGTGTTTATTTAGCTTTACATTAATGTACTGAATGTTGTATTCTCATTATAGTTTTAGGGAAATACTTTTAATGGTGCTTTACATAGTATTGCCCGATTTGAATATATGAAGATGAATGAGGAAAGAATCACTTAATTTATCGTGTGATACAAGAATAAAACATGACCATGAAAATTGACACCTTAATCTCCGAAGTGTATTGTAACATTTTCTTTGAGTAGACAAAGTACACGGCCCGAATCACAAAATATTCTTGTCGAATAGGGTCCCAAAGTACGGATTCAGTCAAACTTTGAAATTTGCATTTGCACGGCCAAATTTCTCTATAACAATTATATTCTTTAATACTAACATTTTATTTTAACCGTCAAATTTTCTCTAGACTCACTTTTTATACGTATTGTATATGTTAGGTATAATATCACTTCGCTATAATAGCTACTCCATCCATCACAAAAAGATTGATCTATTTTCTTTATTAGTTTATCTCAAAAATATTAATATCTTTCTATATTTAGAAATAATTTAATTTTATGAGATCATTTACAATCGCACAAATATCTAAAATTTGGTTTGGACCACATATTTCAAAAGTCTTCCTTTATTTCTTAAACTTTGTGCTAAGTCAAACTAGATCAATCTTTTTGGGATGAAGAGAGTAAAAGATATCCAAACAAACGATACCATTATATCCTGACAAATTTCTCTGTTGTAAAAAAATGACGGTATATGTTAGATTGTTAGGGCTCTTGTGGATTTAAGGGGGTTGCTCGGTAGAATGCATTAGACAAAATAATGCATGCATTAGCTTTGTGTATTACTAATATCTTGTTTGATATTCTTTTTCAACTTATGTATAACTAATATCTTATTTGGTATTATTTTATGCATAATTAAGACATAGCAAACCATGGTATTAGCAATGCAATGTTTTTTAATACATGTATTAACATGGTTAAAGACACAATTTCCCCTAATTTAATAATTTCTTTATTACTCATTATATACAAAGATGATGTATATACTTTGGTGATTATCATGGATGATTTTGAATGTTTTCTTGTTTTTTTGTTTCTGAATTTCTCTGAATTTATTAAATTTCATCCGATTTTTACCAGTGATAAGACGAACTTAACTGGAGGCTACTGGACCAAATTAAAACAACCATCATATTACCAACTATAAGACAAACTTCAGTTTAAATGCTTCCAACACAAACTTAATTGTACCCCACAATGTACAGGGGCATGTGCCAATTTAGACTAGTGAAGGGAAGACTAGCCCTTGCATCACCGCCTAAAATGTTGTGTTTTTAACTGGGGAGAAATTATGTTAGGCTTGAATACATCAAACCAAATAGTGGATATTAAAAATAATTCAAGCATAACTAATGTCATCATTTCTAATAACACTATTACTAATAAATCATATTCAGCACTGTCGTTATACACCCTACCAAACGGCCCTAAGTGTATTAAAATGAAATTTACGCAGAAGTAGTGTCATTCAACTCTTCTAATAAGTACTATTTATTCTCAAATACATAATTCAATAATTATTTAAAAAGTTGTTTATATTTATCTTTTAAATCTATAATTGTATTATTTATTTTTATATCATCAACATATAGAACTTAAAATAAATTCTTGAAAATGGCTTTATTGCTTTTGTATTTTTTTCTTTATATGGTAAGGGCCACCACCATGTCCATTTAAATGCTGGAGCCAAACTCGTTAAAGCATTTCCTCTTATATACTAGAGTCCTAAAGTTTAGGAGTGTGGACAATATTTGATTTGAAGCTAAAAAAATGTATAAGTTCAATTTGTGTTTAATAATAAATTTAACTTGCAAAAATAGATAAAAGTTTTTTGTAAGTAAAAATCAATACTTCACTTGAAAATAACTCAACAAACTCCAATTATTTTTCACCTTCAAATTCTATATTTTAAGTTATTTAAAAAATGATCCGAACTATAAAACAAACATTAATTGCAAATAATCTTTCGCGTTGAATTTGAAAAAGTGAAATAATATTGCATGTAATTCTCTCCATAAATGATTAATTAATTAAAAGAAAGAAAGGGAAACAAAACTGGTGCAATCGAAATGCATGAAACTATATCTATATCTATATCTATATTATTTTAAAAGCATGAATATAAATATTGGTTGACCAAAATATCCAATATTGAATAACTTTTATGCCCTTTAAAACTAGATTAATTTTTTAATTAAAAGGATAAAATTGTAATATTTATTTACTTCATACTAATTACAGTTAGATAGTATTCGTGTGTGGAAGTGTTTGAGTATATTTCTAATTCGTCCTTTTCTGTAAATTGGTTTGTTTAATAATATACAGGTTCCAATAATGTAAATTAGTATTAAATTATTACTTCATAGCATGTGCCGGATACTCAAATTGATCACATGGACAATACATATGTATATTCAATATTGAGTTTTTACTTCTTTTTCTATTGATGAAATCATGTGTTTCTCACAATATGCTTTGCAGTGAATTCATGGGCACCACCCTTTGCTATGGATGAGATCTTGAATAAAATTTTCAGGAGCAGCAGAAGGCTCGAGAAGGTAAAGCAGGAGTTAGTGAAACAAAAGGGGCTTATTTTGATAGCTTTATTTCTTATCAGAGAATTGGTTAGACCTTCTAATTACACTGTACATTTCTATATTACAAGTATAGATTATTCAATACTGAGATTGCTGTTCCTGGGCCTCTAGAACGCTGCTAGAAGGGCAGGCCCAGGTACTAGACATTGGCCAGGGCAGTGGGCTGGTCTACTATTGCGGTTGCTAGGCCTGTTGTGGACTGCATGTATTGTTGGCCCAAATTCCACGAGGAAGCTTTGTGACTTCGGGTGTTGAGGAAGATGAAGCGGAAGAAGATATGTGGGCCGCGGGTGACGCCATGAGGGTATCCGAAATTTGGTAGTAGTAAATAGGGTTTGGGGAAGCCATATATCAGTTGTATATCAGCAGTACACGGGCCTTTCGGGTGATGTGGGGTACGGGTGTGGTGTATATCACTTGTATACCAGATGTATACGGGCGAGATAGGTAGAAAAGAGATTGATTTGGCTATATATCACTAAATATCACTTGTATACCGGATGTATACGGGAGAAATAGGTAAAGAAGAGGGTTGATTTAGCTGTATACGGCGATATATCACATGTAAATCAGATGTATACGGGGAGATATGTAAGGAGGAGAGCCAGTTTGGTTGTATATCAGCGAGGAGCCGCGGTATATGGTTGTTTTGCAGTGGAAGAGGGGATATCTCCTGTATACCAGATGTATACGGGCGAGATAGGTAGAAAAGAGGTCTGATTTGGTTGTATATCGCTAAATATCACTTGTATACTCGATATATACGGTGAGATATGTAAGGGGAAGGGCCGGTTTGGTTGTATATCAACGAGGAGCCACGGTATACCGGTGGTATACGGCTGTTGTGCAGCAGAAGAAGGGAGGAAATATAGGATATGAATCATATTGTTAATGGTGCGGAGAATTCCCGACTTTACCATTTTGAGGGGAAGTATAAGGGAAGGAGAAACGAAAAATCATGCCATTAGCCGCACAAAATTTATGAAAGAGAGAGTTATTGAACTCACGACCATTGAAACATTTTATGTCTTTTTCAATTTGTGTTTTAACCAATGTACGAAATTCAAGAAATTTGGAGTAAACTTGAGACTTAAGTTTAAGCAGATAGACCAAAGGAAGTGCGAGAAGTCATCTAAAAATATCAAATAATATTTATGACCTAGGTTGCTAGTTATAGGAGATGTCCATAAATCCGCATGAATAATATCAAAGGGAGAGAAAGTAATTCTTAAAGAAGACATAAATGGAAGTCTAACATGTTTCCCTATATGACAAGAAGAGCAACAATGGAAAAGTTTCCCTTTATTACATTGGATTAGATTGCGGTTTCTAAGAGAAATAAAAAACATGAACTCCCGGATGACCAATTCTACTATGCCACGTTGATGGAGATATTGCAGCTAAAGCGATGGATGGAGTGACATGGGTAGTGGATGTGGATAGGAGAGGATAAAAGTCCCCCACACAATTGCATCTCGTGAGAAGTCTCCCCGTACGTAGGTCATTTACAGAAAAACCAAACGGGTCGAAATCAATAGATACGGAATTATCAGTGGTAAATTTTCTAACAGAGATTAGGTTCTTGATAATGTTAGGGGCATATAGGACGTGTTTAAGGGAGTAGTGGGGTTGCAGTGGTGACTGCGGGTTGGGCTGGATGGTTGCGAGACTGGGCCGAGAGATAATGGGTTAGGCAGTGTCGTCATTGGTCTGGGCGATGGGCTGGGTAGTGGGGTATTGTCTTGGGCAGTGTGGTCACTGGGCTGGGAGGTAGGACTGGGCTATGGGGTATTGGGTTGGTCATTGTTGTCACTAAGTTGGGTAGTGTTGTCACTTGGCTGGGTAGTGTGGTAATTGGGCTGGGCAGTAGGTAATTAGACGTGGCAGTGGGTCCCGTAGATGGGGTTGTGGGTGACGGGTTGGTATTTGGCCAATATAGGGCATTTTAAAGTAGAGGGGAGGTGTCCGAGTCATCAAGTAAACCGTAATCAGTGACTCTAAATTTTTGGATGTTGTCAAACAGGAAAACATACTCAACAAACGTGACATGGTGTGAGACTATGATTTTGTCTGTGGATAACTCAAACCAAAAGTCCACTTTAATTTATCCACTCAAATTATCTCCCCGCTACCTAAAAGCCCAACCTTAACCAAACTTGACCCTAATTGGAATGCGGCCATGCATGAGGAGTTTAATGTGCTTACTTCACAGCGCACTTGGGATCTTGTTCCGTGACTTGAGGGGGTGAATGTAATCTGTTGTATGTGGTCATTTCGTCATAAGTTCAGAGATAATGGTGCCCTTGAACGTCACAAGGCCAGACTTGTGGAAAATGGCACAAGGAAACATGAGGGTGTTGATTGTGGTCAGACTTTCAGTCCAGTGGTTAAGCCAACTACCATCCGCACGATTTTGAGCATCGTTGTGGGGAAGAATTGGAATATTCACTAGCTTAATGTAAAGAATGCTTTCTTACATTGATATTTGAAAGAAATAGTCTATATGCATCAACCGCCAGGTTTTGTGCATCCAGAGGCTCCTCATCATGTTTGTCGTCTTCGTAAGTTGATATATAGGTTAAAACAAGTCGCGGGGCTTGGTATGAGTGGTTTGCCACTTACATCATAAATACCAGCTTCATGTGTAGCAAGAGTGATCATTCATTGTTCATTTTTCATCAAGGTACCGACATAACTTACCTACTGTTATATGTGGATGGTATTGTACTGACAGCTTCTTAAGATGGCCTGAAGCACGAGCTCATTGCTCTACTAAAGTTCAAATTTGCTATGACTGACTTGGGTAAGTTGAGTTATTTTTTGGGGATATCAATGACCAGATCCGCACATGCTATGTTCTTATGTCAGCGTAAGTATGCAGAGGAGATCGTCTACAGGGTTAAAATGGCAAATTGCAAGATTATGCCCACTCACGTCGACTCCAAGTCCAAACTCAGTGCAGATGGTGGGGATCCGGTCAGCGATTCCTTTCTTTATAGGAGTCTCGCAGGTGCTCTTTAGTATCTCACCTTCACTCGACCAGATATTAGATATGCGTTTCAGCAGGTGTGCTTTTTCATGTACGCTCCTATGGAGCTTCACTTTACAACTCTTAAGCGTATCATTTAGTACGTTAAGGGCACTCTTGACTATGGACTTCATTTATATCCATCTGCACCGACTAGATTGCTCTCTTACACAGACGTAGATTGGGCATGCTATCCGGACACCCGTCGCTTTACGTCCGGCTATTGTGTATTTTTGGGGGATAACATTATATCATAGTCTGTCAAGCAGCAAGCCACGCTTTCCCGTTTGAGTGCAGAAGCAGAATATCAAGGTGTTGCGAACGTTGTTGCCGAGCTATGTTGGCTTCGAAATCTCCTTCTTGAGCTTCATTGTCCCATACGTAAGGCATATTTGGTTTACTGTGATAACATATATGCTGTCTACTTGTCTCATAACCCGGTTCAACATCAGCAAACCAAGCATATTGAGATGGATATTCACTTTGTTTGTGAGAAGGTTGCAATGGGTCATGTTAGGGTGTTGCATGTTCCTTTTTCGTATCAGTACGCAAATATCTTCACAAAGGGGCTTCCTCGTCAACTGTTCCTTGACTTCAGATTCAGTCTCAGTGTCCGACCTCCTCCCGCTCCGAATGAGGGGGGCGTGATAGTGAATATATTTCATAAATATTCACAATATATTCTGTAATTAATATTTAGTGTAATTAATGTAAAATAGAGATCATAATTCTATTAGGACTACAATTGTATACTATATATATATATATATTACATTAATAAGAGAACTCCGACAAGGAGATTTACCATATTCTACAAATATAAATGTTGGTTGACCAAAATATCCTTCAAATATCAAGACCCTCTTTGACTTTGATATAGAACACATAAAGGGGGAGAGTCACAGTCTCCCTTATTTCCTAACAATAAAATGCATTTTTGGAAAGGCCAGTAACAATGCGATATTCCATAGATAAGCAAGAAACTGAAGCCTCTATTTTGATTTATGATGTACCGGCTTGAATTCACTTTCACTTTAGGAAAGGATTTCTTTCTCCTCAAAGTAGGTGTTCGCTCCGCAGCACGAACAGGTCGAGATGCGACATCGATCACATCGGGTGGGGCCATTCTCCCGGAGCGAGCTTGAAGCAAGGGTCAGAACTTTAGGCGGGGGCCTCTGTCGATAGAGCTAAAGCAGTCATTCATTAATCCACCCTCGACATACTAAGGAAAACGGTTGATACAACTACAGAAGAAATACAGACATAAACATCAAAAATACCGCACAGAGCGCCCGCAAGTCGAATTAGCAACTTTTACACGAATTTTCAAGTGGATGAAATCGGTCAAGTGTGTGAATCACCTACTAAAGGGGCAGGCCTGCACGCCTTATTTGAGACTACTAAGGCAGGCGGTGGACTCTTTCATTAGGTAAGGGAAGAAGGGGCCTAAGCACGGCAGATGCCGTACACTTGAGTGGCAAAGGAAAGCGAGACTATAGTGGCAAGTCTATTGTTGTGTTTCGGAATTAGGGAAACAAAGCTTCAACAAGTAGAAGCTTCCTGGCAAAGCTTCAAACAAAGAGGTTGGGCATTCTTTTGATGACTCGTAGTCGAAAGAGTTGGTTGGCAGTTCAAATGAACAACTTTTATACCCTTCAAAAGTTAAATTATATTGAAAGAAGCAATTATATGTTTGATAAAATTGTAATAAAGTAAGTTTGTCTAATAGTTAGAGAGTTCCCGAAATCTTCTAGGTTTTATCATATAGTTTTTTCTCTAAATAAACTTTGTTCATTCCTTATTATTTTGAAACATGTATTCTCGACATTGAAGCTATTCAAGTTGGGACCACATAGCTTTTCAATTGTACGCTTAAAACCAATAATATCAGCTAATCATTACCATGACAAATAAAAAAGAATTTAGTAATGATAAGACGTATGTGATTGGCATATTATGGAACACATTCTACTATTTTAGTTACAAATGAATGTATTATAATAGGAAAACGGGAGACTAGCATAGCGATATATTTTGAAGTCAAAACTAAATTATTCCTTTCTAGGGTGAAATTATACTCCCTCCATTTCAATTTGTTTGTCTGAATCGGTAGAAAATTTAAGAAAATAAGGAAAACTTTTGAATCATGTGGTCGAAATTAAAGATGTTTGTAAGTTACAAAATATCATTTGAATCTTGTGGTCTTAAACTAAATATGTAAGTACCAAAATACCATTTGAATTTTGTGATCTTAAATATGTCATGTGGGATGTTTGATATAAAGAGTTGTTAAATATAGAACGTGACTTTTTCTTTTTAAACATACTAAAAAGGAAAGTAAGACAAAACAATTTGAAACTGCGGAAATAAAAACTATTCACTTGGATTGGTATTAAGTGATTAAATTGAATTGAGTTATTCATTTTATTTGGTATTAACTATTAAGTGATTAACAAATATATAGTTGTGGAGGAAGTAGGAGGTCCATTGATATTTATGAAACCAAATGTAGATATAAAATAAAGACTAAATAGTTCTGTAAATATACAAAGTATGACAAGACTATCTTAAACGATAATAGTCCTTTAATTTCCATGCATGGTTATGTGATCCGATCATAATAAGTCTTTTTTTATTTCTCACTCGATGTCTAGTACCGATATTAAAATTCGACTATATCCGAATTTATAGTAACCATTTGATCAAAGAGAATACCTAGAGAAATTAAACAAAAAAATGATTTTACCTCTAATAGTATAAAAGTTGTACCCCAGAAAAGAAATGCAATGTATTAAAAATAATATTACCTAATATTTTCTTGTGGTGATTGGGATTGACAGAAAATAACGCGCAAACGCACGTTCGTAGAAACTAGTTATTTTAAAAGCATGAATATAAATGCTGGTTGATCAAAATATCTTTCAAATATTGAACAACTTTCATGCCATTATTTATTTACATTGATTTTCACGAGAAGTTATAAGAAAAGGGCATATCTAGAAACTACTACCCGTTAAAATTAAGAATTATAATGGAATAGGGATTTAGTTGTGGAAGAAAGTAGAGTTGTAAATGAATAAGAATTGGTTTTGGGGAAGGTACTTATTTATCACGTAAGAAAAAGTGATGAGTAATTAGGGAGGGTAGGTGGGTATAATTTTGCGGATTTCACATCGCACCCGTTCTAGTTGGGGCGGGTATGGGTATAACTTTAGCAGGTAGTAGGCGGGTATGGGTATAACTTGGCGGTATTAGGCGGGTATGGTTAGGTGGTGGATTTGAAGTTATACCCGCCTCCCCCGCCCCGCCCCAAATCCACTCGCCCGCCTTATACCCGCCAATTATAATTTAATTTGTAAAACTTTATATTTATCTAAAACCCAATAATTTGACACACATAATTTTAGCAGCCCATACCCCAATAATAATTTTAGCAGCCCAATAAACCCATAAGCCCGTAAGCCCAATAATAAGCAAAACCATACTCACTTAGTTTGTTTGTCATTGCTGCTTCCTTTGGCCTTCACTTCACGCCTTCCTTTAGCCTTCAAACCCTCTCCCTCTCACCTTCCCCTTCAGTCTTCATGGCTTCACCTTCAGTCCTTCACGCCTCCCTGTCTCTGTCGTCTCTCCTCCCTCTCTCGTTCTCCGTCACGACTCCATCAGAGTCACGAACCACCTCGACAAGTCGACAACAGGTATTGATTAATTTTAAATACTTCTTCTGTAAATTAAAATTTTAAATAGATTTTTGAAAATCAAGTGAAAAGTTGCATGTAATGGTCTCTAGTTGTTCTTGGATTAATTTTGTTTGTACCGTTTTGATGTATTTAATATGTGATTTTACTTTTTTTTTTTTATTATTGAATTGTGAAAACTTTTGTTCTACTTGTTTCATTTGCACATTTTGTAAAGCATATCTAATTTTTGCCAACTTCAATTTCCTTAGAAAAATTCTGATTATATATATGTAATTGCATAGGTAAGAATGGCAAGCAAGGGTAATGCCACTACGAAGTCTTCCTCAAAACCATCAGATTCTTCTACAGCAAGTTGTACTCCGAATACAGCGGAAAAAGGTGAAGAAATTGAAGAGAGCCAAGAGCAAACTAATTCTACAGATCCTTCTGTTTTGCCCCGAACTAGTAGACATACATCAAAAGCTTGGGATAATTTTACAAGAAATGAGTAGGGGAAGAAATAAAAGTGGAGTGCAACCATTGTTTGAAGAAACTTGCCGGAGGACCGAGAGCGGGAACAAGTCACTTGAAAAAGCATACAAGTAAATGTCCAAAAAAGAAATGCATGGATCTCCGACAAATAAGGATGGTTGGTACACTTGCTAGCCCTTGTGATACGAATGAGACGCTGACATTGTCCTCGTATGAGTTCCGCCAAGATAATGGGAGACAAAACTTAGCGGAAACGATTATTCTCCATGAATATCCACTAAGCATGGTTGAGCATTATGGCTTTAGAAAGTACTCTAATACTCTTCAATCAGGTTTCAAGGTTCCCTTCTGCAACACAACAAAAAAAGACATTCTCCAACGACACAATGTCGAAAAAGTGAGTATAAGTGTTTTGTTAAGGAAAGTCAAAGGAAGGGTTGCATTGACTACCGATATGTGGACTGCAAACTATCAGAAAAAGGATACATGGCTGTCACCGCACACTTCATTGATAATTCATGGAAACTCCAAAATCGAATCATCATGTACTCTTTCTTGTGTGATTATGCAAGTTTTAATGTGGTAATAGAAATTTGATAGATCTGGTCTTCTGTGATTATGTGATTATGCAAATTTTTATTTCGAATTTCTTAATAGCAATATTATAGTCTTCTATTTCATGATGGGTTTTGTGTGTTCATATCAATCTAATAGGTGCTTGTATGTCCCGACACCTCATACAGCTGAGGTGCTTGCTGAATCTTTAAAAGAATGTATTCAATCTTGGAATCTTGATCTTAGATTGTTTTCTATAACGGTTGATAATTGCACTACAAATGATGCGATGATGAATTTATTACGTGAGGAGTTTCCTTATGGTTCACTAATGTTACATAGGCGTTTTCTTCATATGCGTTGTTGTGCACAATAGTAAAGTTGGACTAAAATCTTATTTGGAGAAGTACTTGGAAGCTGAAACTGTACCACTTGTGGATAATTTCGATATTCTTAATTGGTGGAAAACAAATGGATATCATTATCCATTTCTCCAACAAATAGCAAGGGATATATTGAGCATTTCAGTTTCTACCGTCCCATCGGAAATCGCATTTAGCACTAGTGGACGTGTACTTGATCCTTATCGTAGTCGACTTCTTCCGGAAATGGTGGAGGCATTGATGTGTGGTCAAAACTGGATTTGGGTGGATATTAAAGGTAACATTAATTTGATTAAATTATTTATGTTGTATTAAATTAAAGTTAGACTCTAATTACCTTGAGTATACATTATGCAAGCAGTGATGATGTCAAGGAGATGGAAATATGTGATCTTGAGGAATATGATACTCAAGTCCTCTGTTGAATTACCTGAAATATCTCAATGCAAAAAGTCAGATCTTGTTAGTGATGTGTGGTCTGGTCGATGAACTCGTCATGCCAAGAATGATAGCTGCTCAATCAACAATGATGGGTAATACAGATGCCAAGAACCAAGTTTTCCATGCCAAAAACCATGGTGTGATGGTCCACCGGGTCCTTGGAAAGCAATGGTTTGATTTATTCAGCACATTGTTCTTTCAAGATGTTCTCAAATGAAGAAGCATGTATTGCTTTAAGTATTTATGGAGACATTAGTATTTTTTATGTAGTTTGTCGTGTTTATATAATGTACCAATTTAATTTATAAGACTATTTTATTTTGGGTTTGATCACTATTTTGTATTGATCACTAATTGATCACAATTGAATTGATTACAAAATATGGTTGGCGGGTATTGGCGGGTATTGGCGGGTGGCGGATATCCACTTGGGTGGTGGAGATTTAGAAATATACCCGCCTAGACGGGTATGAATGTTGAAATTGTACCCGCCACCCGTGGCGGGTATAAAATTTTCTGGCGGGTACGAGTGCGGGGTACCCACACCCGCCCCGCCTAATTGCCATCCCTCCGAGCAATAAATCAATTGATTTGTTTCATGTTTTTCGATTACGTGCATATTAATATTAGCGAGAGCAATAAAGCATGACATTTTGTGCCTAAAATACAGGAGTTTGAATTCAACTAATAGTAGAAAATTTTAAAACCACAAAATTATGTGAATCAAGTTATAGTGCCTAAAATATAGGAGTTTGATACCAACTAATGATAGAATTTCTTAAAGCCACCTATCAGTTGGAAAAGAAAAAGATATTTCTTAAATCTGAAATTCCAATGCCATTCTAACTCCTTTTGATACAAGGTCTGTATTTTTTCTAATAACTATTTCCATGCAATATCATAGTTATCATTAATTATTTTGTCCTTTACTTTTAGATTTTACAGAGATTAGAAAGTTTTCCATTAGTTTTAAACATAATAGTATTTAATATACTACATTTATATGTTTTATTAAAATTTAATTATTTCTATTGCAACCTTACTCTCCTGCGAAGATATTCGTGCATGCACGAATATAGAGACTAGTTTATTAAAAACACGAATGACCTTAAAAATATTGATTGAACTTTTTGTCTTTCATTAAAAGATTTTATAATAGAAAAAATTGTCATTTATCATTTTCCTCAAATTATTATTTAATATAAAAACTGTCTTTTTTTGTTTTTTTGCAAAACAAAACCTGCCGTAAAAATAAAAACCTACTTAGCTTAAAAAACGTATCTATAAAAGAACCTAATAAAACGCATCTGAGTTAGCAGCTAAATTTAGCCACATCATCTACTGCGTATCTATTATTGTTTGTCGAATGGTTAGCTATACTCCAATGTTGATCTTGAATTAATGAAGCTAAAATTGGTTGGGGAGCTTATGCAAGAATTTCCAGCACTTCAAACATCAGTTTTTTTCCTATGCTTGCTCCAATGTTTTATTTTGCCATCTTATGCAAAGTTTCTCCCTTCCCTCCTCTCTCTGTCCACACACATATAAACACAGATTATTTGTATATTAAATCGATGCTCTTTCCCTTTTCGGTCAGAGGTTCATGTGTACATACATATCAAGCCAGATTATCATATTAGAAACTTTAGTTTACAAACTCACTAAGTACTAATTGATATAGTTGTTGATTCGTTTGTTTCGTTGATGTAGGATTTATTAATCGTGCATGTAAATTTTAATTTATTCAGACAGTCAGATTTAAACAAATTTAAGAAGTTTGATATTGTGAGTATTCTATGTGTAAGATTAGAATAATCTCCCTTAGGAATTTCTTTTATTAATCACAATATATATAGTTGTACAGAAGTTGATTCCTAATACAATAAGAATCCTAACTTACCTTAAATGGTTGATTCCTAATACAATAAGAATCTTAAGTTACCTTAAATATACATCTATCATAATTACAAAATATACTGTGAATATTCGGAGATTATTCGCTAATACTCCCCCTCAGTCGGAGCGGGAGGAGGCCGAACGCTAAGGCTGGATCGGAAGTCGGTGAAGAGTTATCTCGGTAGTCTCTTTGTGAAAATATCTGCATACTGATAGGAGGAAGGCACGTGTAATATTTTGACCTGACCAAGGGCAACCTTCTCTCATACAAAGTGAATATCCATCTTAATATGCTTAGTCCGCTGATGTTGGACCGGATTGTGAGACATATAGATGGCAGATATGTTGTCACAATAGACTATAGACGCCTTTCGCAGTGGACAAGCTCCAAAAGAATATTTCGGAGCCAACAGATCTCAGCAACGACATTAGCAACTCCGCGATACTCTGCTTCAGCAATCGAACGGGATAGCGAGGCCTGCCGCTTGGCGGACCATGAAATAAGATCATCCACAAGAAATACACATTAGCCTGAGGTGGAGCGACGTGTGTCTGGGCATCCTGCCCAATCTGCATCCGTGTAGGAGAGTAACTTGTTTGGGGCCAGAGGGATAGAGATGTAGTCCAAAGTCCAGTGTGCCCTTAACGTATCTGATAATACGTTTGAGGGCCGCAAAATGGGACTCTCGGGGGTCATGCATAAATAGACACACCTGCTCAACGGCATATGCAATATCATGCCTAGTGAATGTAAGATACTGAAGGGCACCTGTAAGGGTCCGATATAGAGTGGGATCAGAAACTGGCGCACCCTCATTGGCATTGAGCTTGGATTTCGAGTCAACCGGAGTTGGCATAATTTTACAATTAGCCATCTTAGCCCTGTACACTATCTCTTCTGCATATTTGTGCTGACACAAGAACATATTAGATGCAGATCTGGTCACTGTTATACCCAAGAAATAACTCAGCTTGCCCAAGTCGGTCATAGCAAATTCAGTTTTAAGTAGAGCAATGATTTCATTCTTCAAACCGTCAGATGAGGCAGTAAGAACAATGTCATCCATATATAATAGCAAGTAAGCAGTACTGCTACCTCGATGAATGAAGAGAGAGTTATCACACCTGCTACATACAAATCCGATCTGCATAAGATACCTGGCAAAGCGATCATACCAAGCACGGGGTGCCTGTTTCAAGCCATACAATGATTTCCTGAGATGACATACAAACTGCGGAACTGCCGGATGAATAATGCCAGGGAGGTTGATGCATGTACACAGTTTCTTTCAAATTCCCATGAAGAAATGCATTCTTGACATCAAGCTGATGAATCGGCCAATGCATGCCCATAGAAATACTGAGAACAGTCCGAATAGTAGCCAGTTTAACAACCGGACTGAATATCTCACCACAATCAACACCCTCCTGCTGATTAGTGTCATTGGCAACTAGTCTTGCCTTATACCATTCCAAGTCACCACTGTCTCTGAACTTGTGATGAAATAGCCACATACATCGGATAACATTCACACCGTCTGGTCTAGGTACCAAATCCCAAGTGTTCTGCTTGGTTAAAGTGTTAAACTCCTCGCATATGACCGCATTCCAATTAGGGTCCAGTTTGGCTAATTTTGGATTTTTTGGAATGGGTGATAAGGTTTGTGTGGGCATGAGTCTCCATGCGGTGGGTAGGCAACAGTGGGAGGTCTGGATTGGGAGGTTGCTGGCTTACGGGTTCTGGAGGCAGCTATGCTGCTGGAGGGGCAGGAGATGTGGCTGGAGGCAGCAAGGGTACCGGTGGGGTGTTCGACCGAGAGCAGGGAGTTTTTTGGTCGGAGATGGTGCCGGACAGTGGCGGGGACGGAGCTACATGCTCTGTCGGAACAATGGGTTGTTGGTGGTACAAAGATTGGATGCCGTGGACAGACTCGGTTGATCGAGAAAGGTGTAATCGGTGGTCTGAAATTTTTAGAGATTTGAAAAAGGAAAGGTCATCTTGTCAAAGGTGACATGACGGGAAACGATGATTTTGTGAGTGGCAATGTCATAGCACAGGTAGCCCCGATGAGTAGGAGAGAGACCAACGAAGACACATGGCAAAGTGCGAGTGGCAAGTTTGTGAGGTGCAATGGAGGCTATGTTGGGGTAGCATAAGTAGCTCAAAATACGGAGATGGTCATAGGATGGGAACCTACGGTATAAAATTTCGGTAGGGGTCTTATTTTGGAGAGTGCTAGTTGGTAAAAAATTAAGAAGGGATTCTACCATTTTAACAGCATAGACCCAAAAAGGCGGTGGAAGACAGGCATGAAATAGAAGGGTGCGAACCATGTTATTGATGGTACGTATAATTCGTTCAGCCTTTCCGTTTTTGGAGGAAGTATAGGGACAGGAAAAATGGAAAATCATGCCTTATTTAGAGCACAAATTGTGAAATGCTGAGTTATTAAATTCACGTCCATTATTAGTTGCTATTCTACATTACTTAATCTTCTTGCACACCATCTATATTAGTCTTTAATTGGTCTTAGTGTGACTAAGAAAGAGTTTCAGACTTAGACACAAAGTAGTTAAAGTGACAGAAGAAATTATACCAATTATATCGTTTGTAAAAGATATGTCAAGTGCCATAAAACATAATATATTGATATGTCATATTGCATTTATTTTCATCATTTAAATAAATATTGCATTTATTTTAATTTTAATAACTATTTTTAATAATTTATTCTTCTTTTATATATTTTTTATTAATTGACGCGATACACACGTGCAACGCACGTACGCTGAAATTAGTAAGTAATAAACGAGGCTATGAAGAAAAACAAAATGTAATATATATACATAGGGTGCCAAGAAAGTGAATTTACCTAGTACGTTATGGTGAACGTGAACATATGATTTTCCTGTAAAACAAGGTATATTTTTTTCTAGAATTTATATATATAATATCAAAACCAGACACCCATGCTCTAGAATTGATTGAATGTTAAGTTATTTAATTAGAGAATTAACGATTAATTCCCACTTACTTCTCTTTTTTTCTTTTGTTAGTGATGCACCCTGTTATAGAAATTCTCCTAATTCACCTGATGGAGAATAAAGCTTTTGAGCTTGCAGAATCCACTAG
Organism: Anisodus tanguticus; assembly: GCA_034509755.1. Lineage (NCBI taxonomy): Eukaryota > Viridiplantae > Streptophyta > Magnoliopsida > Solanales > Solanaceae > Anisodus > Anisodus tanguticus. Next base: position 15,112,900 of record CM067551.1, on the reverse strand, counting down.
ATTTCTACTTCACCAGTGGAATCATTTTCATTTTATAGACATGGATAGAAGTGTATATATCAATACGTGCTTTACTTTCTGATATTCGGTCATCAGTTTAGTAGCAAATTGAAGATTACAAGTTAACATTTGAATGTAATTACGTTCTAATCATTAGGGTGTCAATAATTCTTTAAAAATCGACAAAACAATCCAACCGATTCGTAGGTTTTTTAAAATAAAATCATAAATATAAATCTATGATTTTCTCAAATAATATTTATAAAATATTACTTTTACATTAAGTTTGAAAATAATAGAACATCAAAACTTTTAACCTTGGGTGTTGGGTCAATTCAGATGAAAACAACTTCAAGTAATATCCAAACCTATTACTATTAAACTAATTTAATTTGGTTCAGACAATTTGCAACAACAAACCAATAAAGTATGTTTTTTCCTTCTGCTTTTATATTTTTTGTGATATTTTTGTCAAATCAACTGTATATTTTTTCCAATAATTATAAGGATCACATAGAAATTACATCTGGTAGTCAGCTTTCACCCTGATATTTAAACTATATCTAATTTTTTAAAATTATTTAGCTTGTAGGTAGTATTGGCGGACTTTAGGTATTCCTTCTCCTCCTCCTCCGTCTTTATCCATTAATTTAAACAGATAACGATGAAACTTCGAAATATCTATTTTTGAGATTCTCTAGAAATCAAAATTGGTAGCTTGGAAATTCGAATTCGTTGCATATTTTTGGTTGAAATCCGTTGGGTGTTATTATTTGAAGCTAAAATCGTGTCTGCAATACTGTTTGAACAGAAATTAAAGCATTATCTGAAAATTATTATTGTTGCAAGCTTGAAGAAGTGATTTTGAATTTGAAATGCAAAATGTGAGCTTAAATCAGCTTATGTTGCTGGAAAGTTTGGAAACATTGATAGAGATGAAGATTGAATATAATATAATAAATGTATTTGATATTTCACAATAAAGGAAGAACGATATTTCAAGATAGTAAATGTCTGAAGTTCAAGCATAAACGTTTGAAGTTTGAATTTATGTCAACTTTTGTATATGGTGAAAATCGGCATGACACATGGCAATATTTAGGTATGGAATTCGAAAGAGGCGGTTGAGTTCCACATCGGATGCAAGTAACATCGAGGTAGACCGGATGTCAGGACCAAACCGAGTGGTGACCGTACCAAGTGACACCGGATGAGGAACCGGAAGAGCCCAGTGCGTATCCGTTTCGGATATGGTGTCAGCCGTTACTCATAGCTCATTAAGAGATCATTAATTGCATTTAATTTCAGAGTGATTCTCGGGCATCAATGCCTTGTATTCATAGCTATAAAAGGAGCTCAACCTTCATGTTGGAAGGGCATCTCATTATCATTATTGACATTTGTACGATTTTGTTCATTTCAATCATAAGAATTAAGCTCTCATCGTTGGCTCGAAACTGAGGTAATTAAGCTAAGGCCCGGGCCAAACAAGTTGAGACGATTCATCTTGACTTACAGCATCACATGTTAATATTCTTACTTACTGTTTTCATTTGCTTACTTATTGTTAATTGCGTTTTACTTTTATATTGCAAATCGATCCACGTATCTTTAAAATCACTTACAAATTCAACTGTACCTTTTTAGGGTAAACAGTTTAACGCCCATCATGGGACTAAGGATAATTGTGGTGATTTGTTCAAACTCAAATTTCACTTGTTCTTTTGAGATATTGAGAAAACAAGTCAGCACCAAGTACTTGCAGAATGGCTAGCGAAATCCAAGTTGAGGTTAGCAACCATAATGACAACAATAACAGTGACAATGGTGCTAACAATATCAATAACAATAACAATATTCCGTCTGTTATCCAATAATTGGCGAGCATCGAAATAACCTCTTGATTTCACCCTAGGGGTCTAGAAGGTCACGTAAGAAAACACCGGACGATAATGAGGATGGTGAAATAAATTTGACTCGATCATTAACATGTTAAAGAGCAACAGGAGGCTATAACTCAATTGCAAAAGAAAAGTAGCGGGGCAAATGCGGCGGACGAAATTCATCCCATCCAAAATTAAGATCGGGTCCGAGAAGAGGATCGAGTCGAAGGAGATGGCACTGGTACCGGGGCAAATGAATCCCCGGAGATCTTGAAAATGCTCCAAGCTTTGACTAATCGAATGGATACTAATGAAAAGAAGGTTGAAACCAGATTCCTGGAGCGCCTCTGATCCTGAAAGGACCGGACTCGAAAAGATACACCCAGTTGTCATTCCCACCGAGCGCAGCTCTGAAGTTGATACCAAAAAGGTTCAAAATACCAGATCTCCCAAAGTACGATGGAACTACAGATCCAAATGAGCATGTGACGTCGTACACTTGTGCGGTGAAGGGCAATGACATGCACCCGGATAAGATTGAATCGGTGTTGCTGAAGAAATTTGGTAAAACACTGTCCAAAGGGGCAATGACATGGTACTCTATATTTCCTGAACACTATTAATTCTTTTGAAATGCTTGCAGATGCTTTCATAAAGGAACATGTCGGAGCACGGAAGGTCCAAGCAAGAAAAACTGACATATTTAAAATAGCTCAGAAGGACACAAAGTTGATGTGTGAGTTCGTGACAAGGTTTCAAAAGGAATGGATGTTTCTTCCCCCGGTACGGAATGAATGGGCAGCGAAAGCTTTCACCAAAGGATTAAATCCTAGGAGCTCCAATACTTCATTCAAATTAAAAAAAAAAAAACTTGTTGGAGTTCCCGATAGTAACATGGGCAGATGTGCATAATAGATACGAGTCTAAAATCCGGATGGAGGATGATTATCTAGAACTTCCACTGGGGTCAGTACGACGGAACAAGAATCTTAATAAATCGAATAGGGTAGTTGAGTCGGAATTGAAGTCTCTAAAAGATAGATATCAACCCTACGGGTAACCGAAAAGATCGAAGATGGGATAGGGGTCGCAACAATCAAAACTTCTCATCGGACAGAGGAGATAGGCGTAATGATCGAAAGTCAACCAGTAGGGGTTTGCAATTTAAAAGTGATACTGGTTCTTCTAACAGTGTGGCCGTTGTTATTATATATATATATATATAACGGTTGTCAACATTTCACCCAGATGGCTACTTATAAATTAATTTTTAAATGATATTAATGAGATTATGGGAGTGAAGTTATTAAGGTGTCGATCATTAGTGAAAACAAATTTCAAAAAAATATAAATAAAATTGGTGAAAGCAGTCTCAGTGTCGAATCAAAGGATGGTGTCTTCTAAAATTCAAATATTTTCACTTTTGAAGGCTGTCAAAAATTTCAAGATCTTAATAACAAAAAGTGAAAGTCATGGTTAGTTGTATGTAACATAAACGAAAGAAGGAATAAGAAAAGGGGGAAATATAAATTGTGAAAAAATATAAATAAAATTGGTGAAAGTAGTCTCATTGTCGAATCAAAGGATGGTGTCTTCTAAAATTCAAATATTTTCACTTTTGAAGGCTGTCAAAAATTTCAAGATCTTAATAACAAAGTGAAAGTCATGGTTAGTTGTATGTAACATACACGAAATAAGGAATAAGAAAAGGGGGAAATATAAATTGTTGTTGGAAATTTGTCTTTGGCGGGAGTTGCGTCCGACCAACTTTAACGGCTTAAACACTAGTGTTACGCATGTTGGAGAATTTGGTTCTTCACACGTGCATAATCTACTAAGTAAGTAGATAACCGTAGGGCCAAGGATCGTCAAATTTCGTTGAGAAATGAAAGAGATATTGGTCCACGAAGTGAGATGTTTGAAGCATGAAAAAGTGTGGTATTGAGATCAATTCTCCCTCATCGGTGGAGGAAGAAAGAATTGTTTTGTTTATAAGTCTCAAAGTTGGCTTGGGGTTTGAGACCCCAAGTGGTGTCCCATGTGTTTAAAGAAGGAATGACCTAGATGTGCTTCGATTCGAGGAAAGCCCACACGCGCGCCGCCGCCGCCCGTCCGGGTCCGGGTTCACGAGTCGTGGGCTGTGCTTTTCTGATATTATCTTTTTGGACCAGAATTATTTCATATGTACAGTTTGGTCCCTGAAGCTTTAATATGTACAGTTTGGTCCCTGAAGCTTCAATATGTACAGTTTGGTCCCTGAAGTTTCAAGAAAGATTGGGCAGAGAACAGAACGTCAACCAGGACTCAATTCAGCCATTTATTTTGGCTGAATTACTCTTCCTAAATGTCATCCGTTGCACATCAAATTCACCATTTATTTTGGTGAATTACTACCTCCATAATTACCATTACTTGGTCAGTAATGACACTTATGTGGGCAGTTGGTGAGCCTCTCCTTCAACTATATAACGGACCGTTTGTCACCATTGTTGAGCTACACACAACACAGAAAAATAGAAACGAAAATAAGTTCTTCCTACTACCTTCCAGCATCATTTCATTACTCAAAATTCTTCACGGTAGCACTTGAGTTTGCTTTGCTCATTTGTTCATTTGTTGTTTTATCTTGGGAGACAATTGTCCAGGACGTAGAAAGGATACATACTGGGCAATATTGTCTTAAAGGCATAGTGCAAACACTCGACTCAGCATACCAAAAATTGTTTCAGTTTATTCTTCAAGTTCATTGTTCAATTGTAATTTCAGTTCTTGTAATCCTTGGCAGTTACTTGTAATTTCCGTTTCCTGCATCTTTGTAACCAACAATTGTGTTATACAGTGTCACGCATATGAATAACATCACACCATATAAATTTGAAATTTACTTGTAACAATAATAATAACATGTCCATTATAGTTCCACAAGTGGAATTTGAGAGGGGGAATGGCAGTGGCGGAGTCAAATTTTTTATCAAGAATGTTCAAAATTTTATGTAGTAAATAACAAAAAAAAAATTATAAGCGGGTTCACTACTAAACCTAATGATTCTTCCATGAACATCCCAACATCAATTTCCATCAAAGACAAACAATGGAGGTCTTCTTTCTTCTTTTTTTTCTGTTGATTTTATTAATGAAAATATACGAATTACTGTATAAGGTGAAATACTTTTTGAACAAACGAGTGGGTCTAGATTTGTACTAAACACGAATCACACACACTCAAAGCTTAACGCAAAATATTGACCACTTTTTTAACTTTCGAAAGTTTATCTATGTTGGATAGAATTATAAATTCAATTAATATCTATATAACATGTTTTAAAAATAAAATAGTTTATTCATATATATAACTTTATGTTAATTAGAATTGTAATATTAAGAAACTTGACAAATATTTAAGAATATTACATAAACTAAAATTAACTAATTAAAATAATTATATTTCTTTGATGCAAGAATGATGATGCGGGTGACCTGAAATTCATTAGTGTACCTGGACCAGTGACCACAGCTATAGGTGTGTAGCTTGTGAGATTCAAATCTAGTAAAATATAATAAAATAGGTGTCGAACTTGAAACCGTTGGGCCGAAAATGCACACCGTTAACATCACGCGAAAGATCCTACTTGTGTCAAGGATGTTCATCATTATATATATCCTTAAAAACATAATTTGACATATATATATATATATATATACGGTATAATTTTTTTGACGAAAGGTGTTCAACTGATCATCTTTGGGTGGTCGTAGTTCCGCTCCTAGGCGATAGGGGTAGGATATAAGCAGAACTTAATTGCACTCTGAACAAAAATAAATGAACAAAATGTCGACCGTGAAATTAAGTTGTGTAGATCATTTTTCGGACAAAGTTAGAGAGCAACTTATGTAATTTTCCGTATATGATTCTTAAAGCATATACATTTATACCAGAAACACATTTCACATCATAATAGAATAATGTGTACACTGATACCTAGGATTTATTGATAATATATTTGGATCCACTAAACACCGAGTATTTTCTAATTGATGTTATGAGAAATGATTAAACTAGTTTAATGTATTATTCAAAATCAAGTAATTTTGATTTTTTATCAGGTTTTTGGTCTACTATTACATTCTTCATAGAAAAAAAAAGATTTATGTTTCTCTTAACCCCTAATTACAGAACTCCAACATACAAGTAATTATAAACCATAGTCAAAAGTTGACAGGTACATTTGGTCACGTGGAGACGTCCATCCAATTTACATTGGAGGTTCATTAATATCAAGAACAATTACGAGATAATTTACTAACGTCAATATACAAATGAATGAAAAATATTATGAAAAACAATTTCGGATGGTATAAAGATAAATATGGACCTTTTCCCTAAGTTATTCTCATATTTTCTTTCCTCATAAATATGCTTAAAGCAAAAAAAATTTAATATATACCTTACACAATTAAGGCTCATTTTTATGAGATAAAAAAGTAAAATTAAATTTTATGGATCAAAAAATATAAGATGCAGGTTCATTTTTTTTTTTGTGTAAAGCTCACACATGACACAACTGATATGCGAGGAACATAGTGTTGACAGCATCACAATTCCATATATCTAGCAAAACTTGATTGAAAAACCAGCGTTTAACGGACATGTGGTAGCAAAGTGAGGTGTGTTTCATTTTTGGCAGCATCGTCAAATTAACAATGGGACAATCGCTCTGCCTTAGATGTTGGTACATACCTACATATTTCATGTGGTCCATACTCCACATGAGTAACTATTGACAGTGAAATCGACCCACATACTAATTGGTTGGGTTTGGGATCTTAAAAACATATCTTGATGACCTGACCCTATTCAATTCAAGTGCTCCAACTGTCCACATTACATTCCTAGTTCTGGTAACTAACTTTTACAAGCCAGGAAATAGTCCTTTTACTAGTAGAAACTTGTTTTTTTCTTTTTCTTTTTTAAGTTGAATTCAGTTTTTTTTAAAATAATTTTTATCCGGTTCATATTTTTCGGATATAAAACCGATATACATCCACCCCTATATATTGTACTAAGTAATTGTACCAATACAATTTATTTTTTTGGTTTAACTATATTTAATATTGATTAAATTTTTTAATATATATCTTTTACTTTACGTTTATATTTTTATTAAATACAAAAAAATCAATCAAAGAAATTCTTTTTCTATTTAGATAATTCTAATTGTAGGATGACTTTATTACTTGTCTTTTTTTGTAATTTGACTCTCAAAAGAACTTTTTTAAAATATTAGCTAAACATCAAAAAAATTAAAAAGTATTTGTAGTGGCCAAACACAAATTGCTTACTCTCCTTAAGCATTTCTTTGAAAAGCTAATTTGATAAAAATACTTTTCAAAATAAGTAATTTTTAAAAGTTTAGCCAAACTGAATTTTAATTTCAAACTTAATGGTGAAATATGTGACGTGAACCAAACCAAGAGGATAAAACACCAGGAAGTTTCGGTTAACTTGAACACAAAAATAAAAGAATCTCAACCAACCCATTATTAGGGTGATTTTACTATTGTTTACTAACCGATTATACTGTTGGCTCATCCACAACTCTTTCCCATTTACTTTTTCTTTCTCTTTCTATCAAGACAAAGCATAATCGCTCAATTAAAACAAAATAATAGTAAAGTAAAAAAAACGGTTAGATTACGATAAGAAAACATTCGCTCTATCTAACAATATAAAGGTAAGATATGTATATATTGTACCCTCCTTAGAGTCACGATGTGAATTTCAGTGGTTATTGTTGTATTGAATCTGTGACCTCATATTTCTTTTTCATTATCCCCATAGCGTGCACATGAGCACAAATAACAGCCCAGCCAGCATAATATTCCTTGTTTAAACAACACCTTTTCTCCTTCCTATTTGACCTCCCTTGTATACTAAAAGAAGAAAATGCTCCTTTTGTTGTTACCTCTTGTCCTAATTCATGTAGAACAAGTAGAAGGAATCAGTGCTGTTGATTTATCTGTTTTACGTGAAATCAAGAATAGTCTCACCGACATAACATCATCTTCTCCAAATGCATTTTTTACCACCTGGGACTTCACTGTTTCCGATCCATGTTCCTCTTTTGATGGAATTATATGTTCTTCTTTTTTACCGAGACGTATTACTTCTCTCACTCTCGGCACTGGTGGCCTTGCCGGAACATTATCTCCAGCTATCTCTAACCTTTCCGACCTAACTCAGCTTATTCTTTTCACCGGCATTGTCACCGGTCCAATCCCTTCACAAATCGGAACCCTAAAAAAACTAAGCGTCATCTCTCTAACCAACAATCGCCTTACTGGATCCATTCCCATTTCAATTTTCTCTCTACCATTTCTTCATACTCTCGATTTGAGTCATAATCAACTAACCGGAACAATCCCGGGTTCAATATCCGGGTTATTGGGTCTGAAAGTATTGATTCTCGGATCCAACAGAATATCCGGGGAGATTCCACCATTACCGACGGAGCTTCTCCACTTAGACTTGAGTTTCAATGAGTTCTCGGGAATGTTAAAAAGAATGCCGTTAACGCTCCGTTATCTGTCCGTATCAGGAAATCGGTTGTGGGGACCACTGATGAGCAATAATCTCGAATCACTCTCAGTGTTAGTGTACCTCGACTTAAGCATGAACAGTTTTAGTGGGTCCATCCCTTCATCTCTCTTCCGTTCCACCTTGTCATCAATGTTCCTCCAACGGAACAATTTCACTGGTGGGGTCCCACAACCACAACCACCATCATCATTATTTTACGGCCCTGGATCCACCGTTGATCTGAGTCACAACTCACTAACCGGAGAACTCACCGGTACTCTTGCTGGAGTGGAAACACTGTTCCTCAACAACAACCGGTTCACCGGAGCAGTGCCGAAGGAGTACGTGGACAGTGTTTACAGTGGCACTATAAGAACTCTATATTTGCAACATAATTATATTGCTGAGTTTCCGGTGGAAGAAGGATTAGCATTGCCGGATTCAGTAGCATTGTGTTTGTCGTACAATTGTATGGTGCCGGTGGAGTTCATGGCTTGTCCTGCTAGTGCCGGCGGAATGATTTCGAGACCAGTCAATCAGTGCTCTGCTTTTAATACTTCCATGGCATAAGTTAAGTCTTCAGTAGACAAAATTTCAATTTCTGTCGGCATAGCACATGATCATACATATAATACGTATACATATTCTGATTGGTTCAGTATTATGATTTTCTTTTTTCTTTTTTCAGTTTAAATTAGTCTCTTGTTTTATGTTAAAGTTGCTAGTTTGAACAATTGTAATCCTCTTGACTTGAGCATAATTTTGACAATGTTTATGTTATGCCACCTTTCGAATTTTGAAATTCAGAGAGTTTCTTTTTATCTTAATTTTTTTATGTATTTAAATAATATTGTGACCTATATAGTATTTTTTTTTACGTTATTTTAAATATGTAAATTTTGTCTCAAAAAACTTAAATTCATATCCGAATGCACGATCAAAATATAAAGTTTGACTCTCGAAATTCAAATCATACCACATAAATTGAGACAGAAAAAGTATTACTCCTTCTGTCTCAAAAAAAATTGTTCTATTTTCCTTATTAGTTTGTTCAAAAAAAATTAGCACATTTCATATTTAAAAATAATTTAATTTTATGAGATAATTTACAACCACACAAATATCTTTGAATCACAATTTCAAAAGTCTTATTTATTTCTTAAATTTCGTGTCAAGTCAAATTAAAATAATTTTTTTGAGATGGGGGAGTAATAAAAGTATTACACCATGACCCACCAATTTTTTGAAATTTGATACTAGTAGAACTTTCTTTATCAATTCTAGCATATTAAAATATGACAACTAGTGATATTTTGGACATATTTCACAAGAACAGACAACGTAACGTCTTAGTAATAAAAGTATTACACCTAAAATTCTGCATGTGGCTTGATTTCTTATCAAAGTTTGAACGAAATTTGTCATTACAAGGCCTTTGATACTAAAAGATTAGCAGTAACTAGAAAGGATAGCTTCTGGATTTGAGGGAGTTAGCAATTTTGTAAGTTTCTAAACTGCTTTTATATAATTATGGATAAAAAGGTTAACTTAATAAAATCTTATTAGATTATCAGTTTAACCGTTAATTAAATTCAAAGAACCGAGGGAAAATGAGTTGATAGCTAATATAAAAAATACAAAATCATTTGAAAACCATTAAACTGATAATTTGATATCAATAAATTAATAGCATTCTTTTTGTTCGATTTATCGGTTAAACCAAAGTTTGCACATCCTCCCTCTGACCAACCAACTCAACTACAACACTAGTTCACCAAAAGATAGTAATAACTGGTAAAATTCACAAATAATTACTTTTAGGATGGTTATTTGAAAATAGACAACAATTTCAAAACTAACCGAAATTAGTGACCTACTTAATTTCGGCCCCAAAAACTAATTCATTAGTTGAATTTTGAGGGGTCGTGATACCCTCAAGTCCAAGTGGGACTGGGCATCACAAATCACAATGTGTAGCTCTTTTAATTAACACCACAAGTATTTTATTGTTAATGTTAAAAAGGAAATAATAAAGAGGAAGGAAAGGAAATGATGAACCATCAATCATCATTTATGTAGGCACGCAGAGTTCATGTACGGCCAATTTCCATAAGCGTGCATCTGGTCAAGAAGTCATGATGGCGATGATGAAGCCGACTGTACTTTCTACTTGTTAAAAAAAAAAAGAACCCGCCCCATAAAATTTGGTGGATCCTTAAAGAAGTTAATCCGTTTAAGTATCCGGGGTATAGGATTATTTTCTCATATGATAAAACGAAATACCTGTTGTTGGAGTAGCAATACCTCAAACGTCAATAACTTCATCGTACTTGAAGACAGCCACGAATCACACAAAGACTCAATTTTATTTGTAAGAAAATGCAAAAATTCAATGTCCAAAACTGAGGCTAATCCTCTAATTTATAGCAACAAAGAGTAATGTGAACATGTGTTATAGTGCCTTATTGAAAAAGTCACAATCTATTTAATGTGAAATGATATATTCAACTTGCATTGTGTCTCCCGATGTCTTTTCGGAGAAACACCTATTCACACCTCTTAAAAACCCAAAATTACTCGTAGCCTTGAACGGTTCCATTATTTCATAGGGACCAAACCTCGAATCGCTACTTTGTGAAAAACCCTGTCATTTATCCATCAAAGCTCAAGCTTTTGCCAACAACAGTCTCCATGTCCTCTTTCTATCCTAAATATTTTTCAATTTTCCTTAGTGTTTCATATTTATTTCCTTTAAATTTTAGATAGTTCCAAAATGAATGTCACTTTTGATATTTGTAATTATTTTAACTTTAATTTTATCCCTAGTTTATGGGATCTTAAAAAATTCAACAAACCAGCTAAATGAATTTCACCCGCTTGGCCGATTGTAGATGTCATCAACGTATACTCAATACACACTAATTATACATTATAATCTAGCTAAAAGTTTTGGAAAATAAAAATTAGGATAAATTTTGTTGGGCTATTGTGTAGTGTAAAAATTCCTATTTTTATAGACGTTGAAATGTCATTGCGTATTTAGTTTCACGGGTCTTTCTTTTTTAAATTCCATGAAACGGAAAGATTACATCACAAGTTCAAAATGAGGTCTCAGCTTGATGAAGACATTCAGATGGTCAAGTCATATTCTCTTTCATGAATGTCAGGTGCTTCCCATTTTAGTCCTGAATCTGTGTGAAGCAGGGGGGAAACGGGAATGATATAAAAAGAAATGAGAGTTCAGCCTTTCTCCTCAATTATAGAAAAAATTGGTTACTGCAGACCTTAACAAACAATAATAGGAACCAAGTAAAGTGAATCATCAAAATGGACTTCTAACTCAAATAGCATTTTATACAAACAAATGCTGAAGCCTTATAACAGAGTTTTTGTTCTATCTCTCAGGTTCACCACTTACAAACCTAGCATCAACATGTCGAGAAAAACTGATGATCCAGAAAGCTAATCAAGAGGATGCAAAACATTTCCTAGGAAGAGTCTGTGGTTATTTCTTTACAACATTCAAAGCTCAAAGCTGCTTCGTCACAAACCTAGATGAGCAACGAAAAGCCTGTGAAAAGCATACGTATAGTGCCCTTATCCTAGCCGCTGCTTTGGTGATTAACAAGCATCTCAACATTTATTTCAGAGTACTAGGCAAGAAAAAACTCAAAACTGTGGAGATCTCTTGTTAGGTGAAAATAAGGTTCCTGGAACAATAATCTTCCCAAGGGACTAAACTCTAAATTCTGCCTGGTATTTTACCAGATAAAAGGCTGCAGAAAACTGCTTTACCGCTATTGAGTCATTATACAACTAGAGTGATCCTTTTTCAACCTATTAGTGACCTGACCTGGAAACCAAGCACATGGCATGAGAAGCACCAATGGCTACTGAAAGCACGTTATGGTTCCCAAGCCCATCATCCTCCATAAGAAACTTGACTTCAATAGGAGATGACTGTTTCTCCGGCAATCCCGGAACACCCAGTTGACAATCTTTTGCATAGCCCCACATGTATAGTTTTCCACCATCTGCCACGAGTGAAATTAATCATTAGACAAGCATTACACCCTTTGTACAATAATCTAAACATCATACAGCACGGAACATGGCTGATTGACCAACAGGTCTTTAAAGCAGCTATAGGAAGTGTGAACAATTGGACAAACACAACTTGTTTTAAGTCCTTTCTTCATAGCTTTGACTTAGCGGATGATAGTTTCTGCACTAATATGTGTTTACCCGTTATAGCTGCCGACGATGAACCTCCACAAGATATATAGATGACTTTCTCGTGGGCCAAAGCCTCAACTGGGGTAGGAACTTTCTGGTTTTGAAGAGAAGAATTACCCAGTTGACCGTTGCCTCCATGACCCCATGAAAGCACTTCTCCTTTATCTGAGAGTAAAGGGTATTTTACATAAGTAGTTCAGGTACATAGATGAGTGATGTATGTAAGTTAAAGTAGTTTCACTGTAAGCTACCAGTCAAAGCTAGAGAGTGATATCCCCCACTAGCTATCTGAATAACACGAACACCTTCAAGACTTGGAACTGGTTGTGGTTTCCAACCACCTACTTTGCCACCTCTTCCGAGCTCATAGTTTGAGTTGGCTGAGAAAAGAAGAGACCAGAAATGGTATTGATGTTACTCGAAAAGAAAGGTTATATAATAGGCAATAAGATGTTCAAAGTACACCCAATAAGTAGAGAAAAAAGAACAATACTGGAATCTCCAGTCCTATACCAGATAAAGTCAAACTCTGTCTATTATAGAACTTAGTACAAGACTTGATATTATCCTAACCAGTTTCAATAAAAGTACAAAGACTTGATACTTTCTTTTTGATAATGGAGAAATCCCCAAAGGCCAACAGCACAAGGTTTGAAACTTGGCAAATAATGGGTCTGCCCCTCTACCCTTCTCCATTTAAATACCGGGCTTTAACTACGGCAGGGTTTGAACCGTGACATGTGTGTAACGCGCATATCATCATACGTTGCGCACTTACCACCAGATCATAGCCCGGGAGCACAAGACTTTAGGTTTAGTTCATTATTATGGGGGTCTGGTTTATTATTATGCTAGGGCATTGAACTTGCTGGATTTAAGAGCAGCAGATGATAAAAAACAAATATATATACCTTTTTAAAAAAAACTGGTAATGTTGTAAAAAAATATATATATATATATATATATATATATATATATATATATATATATATATATATATTCATTTTATTAGTGGGAAGGCCCAAACTAAAATGCTAAAGGGCAAATAATCGACATTTTTACCCTTCAATCAAAGAGAATTTGTTTAACATTGTTGTATAGAATGTAAACATATATTCTAATGAGCAATAATAGATAATGACAGAATGTATGAATTTGAGGCATATTCCTGGATAAGTTCTCATTCTAATTTAAGTATCTATCTCTACCACTTCCCCACATGTTTGACTATGGGTCTATATTCCATGGTAACTCATAATTAACAAGATAACAAGAAGCTCACATAGAATTATGTACATGAATCAGTCCAAAAGGTAATAAACTCAGAGCTAGGCTCGTCTACCTTCGATCATATAACAGGGTCATAACTCATAACATCAAAATAAATATAATTAAGAGTTGTACCTACCTAACTAAATATAACTTCATCTTCGCAAGTTCGAACGATATCTATTTATTCTGAGTTCAACTACCAAGTTGGTTGAATAGGATCACTATTTATCATTTTGAGCTTGTATTTTTCCCCATCAAATTTCGTTTAATACATCACATTATATAATTCCAAAAGCTTGTACTGACTAACACGGGATATATGTGTAATGCATGTCCCACAAATTAGTATTTGTGTGTAAACAAACAGACATGTATATAATTGGATTTAGGTTATTCATTTGCTAATTGCAGGTCGTAGACATTCATCAACAAGAACAAACACTCTAAAACGTGTACATGTTCAACAATTATGTCCTTCAGTTTAGAAACGATTCACTAACAAATGTTGAGTGTCTCAAAAAAGATTTACACTGTCCATGCAACATAAGTTGACCCTTTTGCCCCCTATCATTTAGGGAAATAAAAGGAACAGATCCACACAATTTGTCATCAGATGACCGCAATACAGAACAGAATTACATTAGCTTGGGAAGTAATTTTTTTTCTTTCTTTAATAGGTTAGCTTGAGGTGTGAGACATCAAGATGCTCGACTAATCCAGACGGAACGGGTGAGTGTACTACTAGGATTATGGTCCACAGCAAGGCATTTGGATAAAGACTAACTATATCACTTAATTTGCAATAAAGAAATCAAGGCAACATCCAAGCCATATTTTGCCTTCACTTCAGTATTCAAGTATGATAAAAGAAAGACAGCATGTGACTCCTTTTAATTTTTTTCAGAAGGATCAAACACAAATAATGATGTCACCTGGAACCACCCTTCCTTTCAATAAATTGACTTCCCGTAAAAGCATCATAACAAAAAAGGCTCAAAAAGGTGATAGTATCTTACCTCCCCAATTCCAAAGCTCTCCCTCTTCTGAAAGTGCCATTGTAAAAAACCCACCACATGAAACAGCAGCTACGTTCACAGGAAGTGATTTTACTTTTGAAGGGATGCTAAGACCACCTGCTTCATCTGGGCCTCGACCTGGACCAAGGCCCAATCGACCATCCCCTTCATCTCGGCCCCAAGTATAAAGCTCACCTAGTGACATCAACTAAAAATTTAAACTCCAAGTTAAAGGAAAAGAATCGGCACTAATTTCCTAAACTTTATTGAGTAAAAGAAAGGAAATAATTAGAACATTAAATACATTACAACATACTCCCTGAATAAGCAATTAGCCTTCATAACTGAGTAATAAGCATTAGGTAATGAGATCTAAAAAAGGGCCGCCGGCTATAAGGAAAACAAAAATCTGTAGACACACGCCCATGTTAAATACTACTATTAATCTTCATTGGGGCATTTTGATAGTAGTCGTGACCACCAGCTATCAACTATCCGTTTGTTGGTAAGGTGAGAGCTTCAAGCCAGTTTCTAGTGCACCTCCATATACACACCACCCCGTAAAAGAGGGTGGGAAAGATTCAAGCACAAAACCTTTGACCTCCTTCCCAAAATTACGAGTTAAAAGCATCTTAATTTTTTGCGTGAATCTGGATATTTTCATCAAATTTTTGAAGTAAAAATGCACATATTTCATTTAGTAAACTACATAAAAAGAATTAATTTCAATTTTAATCATTAATCGGAAACTTTTGAAAATTATAATCATAAGGAAAAACTGTTACTGTCCAAACAGTGATAGTGTAGTACAAAATGGAAGAAAGTGTAATGAAGAACCACCCGTCCTCTACATTCATATCATAAAAGCTCATTAAAAAGAAGCTTTATTTCTATCAATAAAGCAATGCATTTCAACCTAGGCATGCATTAGGTGGATGGGAACCCAAAACCACAAAATATCCTTGTCTACTTTGCATCCAAAAGCAAAAGATGTGAGGCCCTCTATACAACTGTTTTCTTCTCCTTCTATTCAACGAAGACCTTTTCCTTTTCCAAACTATTACTACCACATCTCTCTTTTTAGTTTTAGGGGGAAGGTGTAGGTTTTGATGCTTGGGGGAAGGGAAAACTAGGCAGTAAACAAAGTTACTTTCCTTGCTCCGACATAATAATAGACGAAGTGTTAGCAGAATATGTCATGCATTGGCAATATAAAGCATAGTAACTGTAAGGTCCTCGAATGATAACTTTAGCTCTCTTTCAGCTTTATTCTACATAGATAGTAGGGGCATACAATCCTCTCTTTTTTTTAAATCAAGAATAGGGGAATACTATCCATAAAACGTTAACTTTTCCGCTTTTGCTTCAATTTCTTCCTCTGTTGGATAGAAGGGATACTTACAGGTATAGCATAACCTTTCAGTAAATGCATCAAAAATTGGCAAGTAAATCCCCTTTTTGTTTTCTTCTTGGGAGGCTGGTGGAAGACATCAGTGATACAGTTGCTCCGATTTTGAACAAAAGAGTGCATAAAGAGAAAGAAAAGGATAAATACAAATAGATTGGGCCAACCATCATAGCTGTATTTTCTGCAGCTTTTCATTCTCAGAAGCCCTTTCAAGGAAGTTAGTTTCAGGTTACTTGGTGATGTCCCCAGGGCTTTGGTTCAAAGCTAAAGGTAGTACAGCCAGAATGTATCTTTATATTTTTTTTTTTTTTAATCATCTTCCGGATAAAGAACAAACAAGAGTAAAAAAGAAGTTGATTCAAAAAGATTTCTCTGGTAGTTACTAGTTTGAATCTTGTCTGGTTAGCCAAGTCTAGTTTGTAAGTAGAGATCGGAACATTTTCCACCGAGTTTCATGTTGAGAAGTGAATTTCTAGGTTAATAGAAAAAATTATACTCCTTCGGTCCCTTTTGATGTGACCGTGTTTGACTAGGCAAGATTTTATGAATGAAAGACTTTTGAAATTTATGGTCTAAAACAAGTCACAAACATTTGTGTGGATATAACTCATCTCATTAAGGATACAATCGGAAGTTTAAAGTTAGAATAATGTCATTCTTATTGTGACAGACTAAAAAGGAAAGTGTGCGACATAAAATAGGATAGGAGTATTACTCTATGATAGATGGATGATAAATTTTCCAATTTACTAGCACCACATTTCTTGGGCACGCTTTCATTCTGAAAGGTCCAGTACAAAGCTTCACCTAGAAGAATGTTCGCCAATTGGAGCTTCTTCTACCTAAGAGAAGCAAGAACTAGCATCTGGGTAACTCCAGGTTTATGGAGTAGATGGAGTTCAAAATGAAAGAAGTGACTTTATTGCCAAATCAGTAATCCAATTATAATTACTTATGATGAATCAGCTGATAATAGTTAAAAAACTAGAATCAAACAATCCAAGAAACATAGCTATAGATCATAAATAAAAGCAGATACCAACTTGTTCTCTAGATGGTGAAGTGTGAAACCTGAAAATGTTATCATACCTGATTTTGTTATAGCAGCTGTATGTGTCCCACTGGTTGCAACGTGGCATATTTCTGCATCCCAAGAGCCCTCAACTAATCTAGGGACCAGTTCTCTATGATAAACTTTATGACCAAGAGCACCAAAGCCACCGTAACCCCTGAAAACTTCATTTTTCCATAAAAGAATCAAGTTACTGTGAACAAAACTACTGATTCTGGTTGTACCAGCTTGTTCAAACTATTCACCATTAACAATTAAATTTCATTTCTCTTTCCACAAAAGGAATTAGGATACGTCTATGCCAAACTCCTCAATGGAAATGCATGACCCCACATTTTGTTTGTCCTCTAGCCTTATTTGCTAGCAGAAACGGTGATTATGTGTACAGTGTTTTACCGAAAAGGGCGATATCAAAAGGGGTGATGATGTCTATATACACAATGAAACAGTAATAAGTTTTACATTTTCGTTTGTGCAGCCATTATATGTGTTCATTCATCTTAGATTCACAATGATGATAATAAGCAATTGTTGCCAAAAGTAGAGATCAGATATGGATTTTTTGCTTCAGCATCAAAATTACCTAACCTTTCTCGACATTCCTTTCTAGTTACCAAGTAAAACTAAGTGAATGAAGGCCCATATAGAGGAGATAGTGATTTTTGATTCAGCACTAATATTACTTCAAACTTTAGTACCTACCTGTTAATCTTTACCATTTCAAAAAAAGAACTTTAGTACCTCCAGATTTTGTTTTATTTACCTACCAAATCTTAGTACAGGCCATACTAGAAAGAGATTACTCCACAAGAAAACCCTGTTAGGTGTTAGGCCTTTTTCCATGCTCCAGGTCAAAGCACAAATAATCAGAAACTGGTATCTGTTCTTTCTTTTTTTTTCTTAAGTCACAATTACACAAATCTAAAATGTCTTCAGAATGCATGTCAAAACAAATTATCTAAAGGGATTAAATACACAAATTCACAATTTAATCTTGTGTGTCCATTATATGTGCTCGTTCATCTTAAGTTTACAATAAACAATAATAAGCAACGGTTGTCATAACAAAGAGATCAAGAGATCCTTGACTAGATAGGGATATTTTTGTTCAGCACACAGATTACCTCAAACATTAATACTTCCACATAAATTTAAGGAGAAATTATATAACTGCACAAGGAAAATCTTATAGCCTTTTCAGCTTACAAAAGCTTTATACACAAAGGAACAGTGATAAAGAAAGTTTTACATTCTCTTCCGCAGCCTTATATGTGTCCATTCATCTTAAAATTCACAGTTCTAATAGAGCAACAAGCAACTGCTGCCAAAATAAGAGGCTAGAAATGGATTTTGTGGTTCAACGTCAAAACTACTTTAACCTTTTCGACATCCCTCTCTAGTTACCAAGCAAAACTAAGTGAAGGCACTATATATAAACGAGAGAGATATTCTTTTGGTCAGAACCCAAATTATTTCAACCTTTAGTACCTCCACATTCCATTCTATTTGTCAAGCAAAGGTAAGTGGAGACCATACAAAAAAGTTACTGTATAGGAAATCTTGTAGACCATAGGCATTAATAGCTTTTCATTCTCCATGTAAAAACAACAATAAGCAAAATAGAGTAATACAGAAGACCTGCCCATTTTATTGTATTGGTACTTAAAGTTTATCGTATGGTATAGTCAAATTTATCGTTACGTAGTGACGAAAAGTCTCATTTTATGTAATGACCAATTTGGTGTGGTCGCGTCGTTACCTTATCTTTTTCCTCTCATTTTACCTTTGCTTATTATTTAATTTCTTATAATAACTCTACCTCGTACCCTGCTTTTCTTTATAATATTGTAAGTTTGATCTGTGCCATTATGTAACTACAGGAAACAATACAATCTATTCCAACATTGTATTCATCAAAACAACAAAGTACAATACAATACAATACATTATGAAACAATACGTAACAACTATCCAAACAAGCAGTTAAGAGCAAATAATGCAGAGCACAAGGTTGGAATTGGTACTGACCAAGTGAAGACCTGTCCAAGAGAGCTAAGAGCGACGGAATGAAGCCCACCAAGAGCAACACTTCGAACCGAATCCAAATGTGTATTCAAAGTAGGAACAAAAACTGGGTCTTCATGTCCAAACCCAAGCCTACCCCCATCACCTTTTCCCCAAATCCATAAATTCCCATCAACCAATAAACCCGAATGGAAAAGCCCACAAGAAATCCCTATTTCCACGTCATCACTCACCACATTATTGGCAAGACGACCAGGAATAGGAGAAGATAAACGGAAAGTGGGACCCAGTGAAAAAGAAGCAATAGGAGAAGGGTATATTCGTATTTCTTCAATACCGCCACCTAATTGACCGGAAGCACCACGTCCCCAAGAATATAGTTGGACTGTTACTGGTTGTTGTGTGTCGGTGAGTTTGGATTTCCAAACAAGAGGAATTTTGGATGATGAACAAAGGTGACGAAGAGTGCGGTGAGTGTGCTGATACAAGGCCATCAACGTCGCCGGCACTACTTTATGCCTGAGCTCAACTATGCACAAAGAGCAAGGGTGAAACACCACCTTGCTCACTTCCTCTTGTACACAAATATTTTTAATCATAAAATTCAAAAAAAAAAAATTATTTTTAAATATAAAAAAATGATATTTTTTTTAAAATAAATTTTAAAAAAAAATAAGGCCATATAAATCAAAAGAAAGAGAGTATTACTTTTTCATATATCTCGAAGACTATCTCCATTAGGTAATACATATATACAAAGATTAAAATAATTTATTTTTATACGAATAATTTTGAAACTATTGAGTCGTCATTAACCAATCATGTATCAGACGCATCATCCTTTCAATTAAGTAAAGGGCTCAAAAATGCTAGGTATATATAAAGGACTATAATAATCAAATCCTCGTAGGTTAAAAACCATTTTCTCGGTGTTAAATTGCACTTCCTCTCTTTTGATTTATATGATATATTTTTTTAATCCGTTCTAAAAAAAAAATATTAAATAATAATTTTATTTTTATATTTCATGTTTTATACTTAATAAGATAATTTTCCTTTAGGGTTAGTAAAATGGTGTCACCGTGTCAGAATATAAAATGGATAAACCCAATCTTCTTTCCTTTCTATAATAATAAAATGTGTTACGCGTATTTGTTCCGAATTTTGAGCTTTTAGCAATGACCTCCTTAACGTAAGGAAGTCTACATATCAATGACCTCAACCCATTTGTTTTCTAGCATCACATCGAACAAATATTAGTTTTTTTATAGTCTTGCTAAGATTATTAATATGGGTTTACACCTATCTGAAATTTATTTGATTAATTGATTGTCATTTATCTGTTGTGGGTCTTTATGTTATGGTGTTGTCTTGGTTCATGCTATTGAAATTGAGTGTTTCAGTATAAGTTTTAGATTCTCTCTTATATGGAAATTGCGGTATTTGTTTTAAGCCCCTTAATGACATTGAGTTACATGAACTGGGTTTGCTCGAAAGTTATGTTTTCATTGAAGTGTGTGGGTTTGCAAATGGTTATTTCATATACATTTTCTTTAATTGAATAAACTTTTCTGATTCTCAATTTCTCTAAATACTTCAATTGGTAAACGCAAGAAATAGTGAACAGTATAAGTCATAGGAAAGAAATCTTAGATCATATATTACAAGAATCAACAATTGCTTCTTCAAGATAAATTGTTGGCTTGAAGTAGCTCAAATCTTGGAGCTCCTATAACCCATCATTCTCTTCTTATCTGTTTATTTTTGTGTGTGCGCTTTTCAGTCACTTCTTTATTCTTCCATTATTTCATTTTAAGGAAAAAATGCTGTCTGTAGTACTTTGGATTGGAGTACTTTATTTTTTATTTTTGGAAAATGGTAATATTGTGGATTGGAGTACTTTATTGCTGTCCTTTTTTCTCTATTGTGCCCCTCGTTACGAGTTCTCTGCCCTCCCCAGACCCCACGTTGTGTGATTTCACTGGGTATGTTGTATATGTACTGAAAACCACTGTACATCTCATGTTCTGATGTCATATTTCAAATATTGTTCTCAGCATCCACATTCTATTTCATTCACCTCTATTTCATACTATATAATTCATTTATGAGGTAAATTTTCTGTAGGGAGACAATTGAACAACCGATAATACCTGGACTACCAGATGATTTGGCATTGAGATGTCTAGCAATGATATCACATGGATATCATGGTATTCTTGAAACAGTATGTAGACGATGGAGGAAGCTATTCCACTGTGCGGAATATTCGAATTATAAAGCTAGAGAAGGATGGTGCGAACACTGGTTGTTTGTTCTGACTGAAGGATCCGGGAATCAGTGGATTGCTTATGATCCTGAAGCTGATAGGTGGCACCCTCTGCCTAGGATACCCACGAGCCACTCTGACCAAGAGCACCTTGGTTTCTCATGTGCCTGTGTCTTAAATAAATTTCTTCTCATTGGCGGCACATATGGAGCACGTGATCCATTATTTCCCCATCAAAGAGCCCTGGCGACGAATGAAGTTTTCCAGTTTGATCCTTTTACAAAAGAGTGGAGAAAAGTTGCAAGTATGAGAACACCACGTTCTCACTTTGCCTGCAGTGTTGTCTCTGGTAAGGTTTATGTAGCTGGAGGGCGCAACACATCATCGGGAGGAGGACTTGCACTTGCTGAAGTTTATGATCCTCTGACAGACAAGTATGTTTTTAGAAACTTATGGTATATTTGCCTTACTTCTGCTTCAACATTTTGATGAACTAGATCAAGCGTTCCCTTATGCATTTTAAGTATAAAAGGAAATATGTCTTTTTGAATACAGAACTAAGCTTAGATAAGGATAAAACATGGACCACTGAAGTAACAAATAATCCATAAAATTGGCAATATTTAAATAGTTATCATGCTATTATCTGGTCAACAAGTTACCCAATTATTGTCGAGATTGTAAAATTATTTTATGGACTAGGTATATCAAATATAGCAGAATATACAGAGTATAGGAATTCCATGTGAATATTTGTCTGGATGTGTGCTTCTTCCGAGTAGAATACCTGTTTGTGCGGATAGAACTGTTGAATTCTATCCTTCTTGAGCAGAATACTGTGTCTTCAACCAAAATATTAGATCTCAAAATGGAATTGCAAGTATACAGAAAATGATTTGTGAACCAGACTGTACTGATCTTCTTCACTTGTTTCTGCATTTTTCATTAACTTAGTTTTTCATTTCAGTTTCTGTTTCACCATAATTTTCATTTTCACTTTGGTGAAGTAGCTCTCACTCCTCTGTTGAAGTTCCTATTTTTAGATCCTTTTTAGGTTATACTTGTTTTCTGGTTTTGACAGTTCCCAGCACGTATCACCTTAATTTGAACTAAGCTTTTCAGCTAGAGGCTGACTTCTTTTTTATAATGGTAACAACTGTATAAACCATCAGCACAAAGGGTGTGCTGGTAGCCAATTTACAGATTCTAAAAGAGTGCAAAAACATGTCCCTGTTCTTCTTTCAAGGACTCTATAATGCCTAGTATGGATTCATCATCATTTACATAATTTTCTTTACACCAAAAGTGAAAAAGCAGTTTAAGGGCAGCCCGGTGCACTAAGCTCCCGCTATGCGCGGGGTCCGGGGAAGGGCCGGACCACAAGGGTCTATTGTACGCAGCCTTACCTCACATTTCTGCAAGAGGCTGTTTCCACGGCTTGAACCCATGACCTCCTGGTTATATGGCAGCAACTTTACCTGATACTCCAAGGTTCCCCTTCAAATGTGAAAAAGCAGTTTACAATTCATTTTTATCCTCTTAATAGAACTGATATATCTTCAAAGCACCTAGGATTCTTTTTCTTCCAACTATCCACCAAATGCAAGCTGGGATCAAATTCCACCAATTCTTCTGTCTTACACTACCTCCCTGATTATACATACCTCTCAAAAATTCAGCTGTGGACTTTGCCAAAGTCTACCTAAATCCAACCATGCTGAAAAATAGTAGTCATAGCTGAGTAGTGACTCTGCATTGGAAAAAGAGATGGCAATTATTCTCTGACTTTGCAAAGCATAAGTAACACCTGGAACTCATATAAGTTCCTCTTTTCTTTAAGTTTCCTGTAACCTAGCCAGCAACCATACAAAACAAACTACTTTGAGAGGAGCTTTGATTCTCCAGATCTGCCTCTAAGGCCAGTTGTTGCCCACCTGACAGTTGCTAGAGATTAAGGAGTAGGCTGGCTTCACTGTAAGTACCTTATTGTTAGTCCATTCCATATCAAAGAATCTTCCGTATTTGTTATGCCCTGAAACAGCTCAAGTGCTTCAACATTTCAGCAACTCTTATCTATTCCAAATCATTTAGTAATCTTCTGAGGTTGAAGCTCCATCCCTGCTGAACCCCCATGTATTTTAGCTTCAAGATTAGAAGAGGATGTGTACACTCTACCCTCCCCAAACCCCGCCTGGTGGGATTATACTGGGTATGTTGTTGTTTGATTAGAAGAGGCTGACATTTTATAGTCTTGGGACCAAAAAACATTTATTAACCAGTGGAAGTATCCATGTGAATTCTTCTCTTTCCTTAAAGAATATATGATCGTTCATAAGATACTAACTGCAAAAATCCACTTACAATCATAAGTTTTTCTTGTTGGTACTTAAACTACTGTACAAGCGGAAGAAGGTACTGTAGTGGCAACCTTAAATATCAGATGTCTTATGCAGTATCTCTGTTGCAATTGTAGAAAAAGAAATTTTGGGAATGTTCTACTTTTTGGGTTTAAATAATGTGTATGTGTGTCATAAAATAGGAAATAGTACACAATTATTGGATGAGTGAGGAGTAGATAAAAGAGGCAACTGTGGGTGCTGTGAAAACTTGTATAGAGAGGGAGCGAGTTAGAGACCTAAATCAGAGGTTAGAATTTAACCAATAGGTGAAGGTAGGAGGGATTAGTTGGAGAGGGCCGTTGGAGAAGAGGAAGTGAGGGAGGTGGTTCCGCAGTGGAGAGGTATGCTAGAGATAAGGCCCTAGGACTAGATGATTGAGCAGACTCTTCTCACTGGAAATCACTCATATCTCTCTTGCGTTGATCTCTCTAATGTTAATCATATTGTTTGAACTAGCTTTGCTCTGTACTTACTGCTTTGACACATCACTGTAGCTCTCCAGGCTCAGGGACGCACCATTGAATAAGAATTCCTTACTGCATCTCTCTATATTTTGTCTATTACTTTGATAACTTCGTTATCTTTACGTTATTCTTATATACACTTTTTGGGTGCCTATTCTCTAACATGTGGATTTGGCATCCATAATAAGCTAACAAATTCTGACATGGTGTTTCCGGCTTCATTCCTAAAACAAATAATGAACCCCCTATGCACTCAGTCAAAACCGGCATTATATCAAGAGATAATAGATAATTACCCCCCTGAACTTGTACTTTAATTTCAAGAAGACACTTTGACTTTCCGGGGGTCCTATTACCCCCCTAAACCAGTTTGAACTGAAATTAACAGCCCCTTTTACACCTGCATGGCATGGGCATGTGATTTACTCTCTTTAAGAGAGTGAGCAACATGAGAAATTGTTAAAATTTTATTTTTATTGCACTTTTTATTATTAAATGTATTTTCTTATTATTTCTTTTCATTTTCCTTTTTTGTCTTCTTATTTTGTTCTTTTCTTGTTTTCTTTCCTGCTTCTTGGTAGAACCTCAATCTCCATTGCCATCCAGAAGGTTTTAAGCTATAGATTTGGAGGTTCCACTTTTAGTTTCTTCCTTACATATTATACCTTGACCTTCTCTTACCTATTACTTTACCGAAAAATATCAAAAAGTTTCCCAAAAAAAGATTCTACCATTCTCTTTGTTGTTCTTCGCTGGTGACAGGAAAAAAATTCCGGCAAAAAAGGTCGTCGAAAGTCAATTTTTTGGTAAAGATAGGATGTTTTCAGTCTCTTCTATTAGATATTGGGTTTGACTTTTCAAAGGGAAGATCTAAGAAAGTGTTTAGATTAGTGTTTTAAAAGAAAAACATATCCACTTCGTAGGGAAAAATGGTTGGCGCTGGCAAATGAACTTTCTGTCAAATAAAAAATTTCCGCACCTCCCAACTTATTCCATTGCCCTTTTCTCTACTTCATTTATCAAAACCCACAACAAATTTGTCTAAAGAAAAACGAAGAAAAATGGTGCGGGAGAAGTGATGAAGGGGAAATGAAGTCCCCTACACTTTTGAAGAGATGCGGAGAGAAAAGGGAATAAAATAAAAAAGAGAAGAGAAGTAAAGAAATAAGGAAAATACTTAAAAATAGAAAAATGATGTGTCAAAATAGGATTGGTGTGTGTTGTACGCACTCTTCTTTAAAACTGATATATTGGGAAGTTGTATTAATTCCACTTCGAATTAGTTCGGGAGGTAATAGGACCCCCGCAAAGTTAAAGTGTCTTCTTGAAAATAAGGTACAAGTTCGAGGGGGGGGGGGGGGGGGGGGGTTAATTATGTATTATCTCTTATATCAACCGCCGCTATTCATCTATCCTCGTATAAAGAGTTGTTGGTCATTTGAGCTTCTGTGAACCAAGTTATTGATATCATCCTAGAATTTAGTTTTAGTTTTGTATCTATTTGCATTAATAATGTAAATTGTGTCCTTTCTCCAAATCGGTCCTAACGATATAATCCTATCAGGCTATCATTGAGTCTCCTTACTCTGCAACTTTATCCTTATGTCTTGGTTTCACATATTTTTTTTGAAATGGTAAGTAACATTGATGTCAAAGCCAGCAGTAAGAAAGTGCTAAGGTTACAAGGGATAGAAAGAGGAAGCAAAAAAAATCAAAAAAATCTCATCTGTCTATACAAAAGATTCTAGGAATTGCATAAGGGTTTTACCATCATCTATCCATTCCAATCTACACTAAGACGAAATCAGCAAAAAACAATCAGACTTAATTTTCAAAGTTGAGTTATTTTGTCCTTCAAAACACCTTTTGTTTATTTCTTTCCATACGCACCACCATACTACTGTCAATATTGTAATCCATGCTCTCTTTAAATGCTTTGGTAGCCCTTTTCTGTTCCAGCAGGAAAGTAGTTCTTGTGTAGAGCTTGGCATGGCCCAATGATGCCCAAAAAATTATAAAAGCTTCCCATATCAGAGTTGTGACAGAGCAGTGGATAAACAAATGCTTGTTGGTTTTAGTTTCTGCTTCAATCAAATAGCATCTGTTAACTAGCTGAAAAACCCTTTGTTGTAAATTGTCTTGAGTTAGGCATGCTTTCTTAACCACTAACCACATAAAATACATCTGTAGTAGGTGCTTTTGAGTTCTATATATATTTGTCCCTTACTCAGCTGCCCCCTTCCCGGAAAAAAATCCTGATCAATTACCAGTTTTTAGAATTCAAATTTGAAGTCTAAATGAATATACACCGCTCCAAATGAAGGAGGCAAAGCTAGTGGTTACAGCGGCGAAAACGACGGCTTTCGAACGCCTGTATGTGGAATTAGAGGAGAAAGGTGGGGATAAGAAGCTGTACAGACTAGCCAAGATAAGGGAGAGGAGGGCCCGTGACTTGGATCAAGTGAGGTGCATCAAGGACGAGGACGCCAAACTACTGGTGGAGGAAGCGCATATTAGGCGGAGGTGGTAGTCTTACTTCCACAAACTCTTGAACAAAAAAGGAGATGGAGACATTGTGGTAGGAGATTTGGAGCATTCTGGTAGGAACGGGGATTTTAGATATTGTAGAAGCATTAATGTTGAGGATGTTACGGGTGTTATTCGCAAGATGCGCAGGAGACGAGCGACCAGGCCTGATGAGATTTCAGTTGAATTTTGGAAGAGCGCAGGTAGAGGTGGTTTGGAGTGGCTGACTGAGTTTAACGTCATTTTTAAGACGGCAAGAATGCCCGAAGAATGGAGGTGGAGTACAATGATTCTCTTGTACAAAAACAAAGGTGATATCCAGAGTTGCAACAACTATAGGGGTATCAAGCTGCTGAGCCACTTTATGAATGTTTGGGAAAGAGTTGTGGAGACGAGGGTGATGAGAGACGTGTCTATTTCTGAGAACTAGTTTGGATTCATGCCGGGGCATCCGACTACCGAAGCCATTAATCTTATTAGGAGGTTGGTGGAGCAGTATAGAGAGGAAGAAAGACTTACATATGGTTTTCATCGACCTCGAGAAGGCATACGATAAAGTCCCTAGGGAGGTTTTATGGAGATGTTTGGAGGTTAGAGGTGTACATGTGGCATACACTAGGGCTATCAAGGATATGTATGATGGAGTTAAGACTAGAGTACGGACAGTAAGAGACTCGGAGCACTTCCCAGTGATGATGGGGCTGCACCAGAGATCAGCTCTTAGCTCATTTATATTTGCCTTGGTGATGGACGGTCTGACGCGGCAAATCCAACGGGAGGTACAATGGTGTATGTTATTCGCAGACGACATAGTCCTGATTGATGAGACTCGCAGCGGAGTGAACGCCAAGCTGGAGGTTTGGAGGCAGACTTTGGAGTCTAAAGGGTTCAGGTTGAGTAGGACCAAGACATAATATTTTGAGTGCAAGTTCAGCAACGGGAGTGCCCCGAGACAGGCGTGGAGGTAAGGCTTGATACTCAGGTCATTCCAAAGAAATGAAGCTTCAAGTACCTAGAGTCTATTATCCAATAGAGTGGAGAGATTGATGACGATGTCACACATCGTATTGGGGCAGGGTGGATGAAATGGAGGCTCGCATCTGGAGTCTTGTGCGACAAAAAGGTGTCACTAAAACTTAAAAGGCAAGTTCTATAGGGTGGTGGTTAGACCAACTATGTTGTATGGGATGGAGTGTTGGCCAATCAAGACTTCGCACTTACAAAATATGAAAGTTGCGAAGATGAGGATGTTGAGATGGATATATGGGCATATAAGGAGAGATAGGATTAGAAATGATGCTATCCAGGAGAAAGTGGGAGTGGACTCAATGAATGATAAGATGCGGAAAGCGAGGTTGAGATGGTTCGGGCCGCAGAGAAGAGACATATGCCTCAGTGTGGAGGTGTGAGAAGTTGGCTATGGACGGGTTCAAGAGGGGTAGAGGTAGGCCGGAGAAATATTGAGAAGAGATAATTAGACAGGATATGGCGCACGTGCAATTTATTGAGGACATGATCTTATAGGGGGTTGTGGAGGACACGGATTAGGGTAGAAGAGTAGTAGGTACTCGAGTGTAGTCCTACTTATGCTGGCAAATTGATAGTTGTAGTGATATTACTGTAGGCCCGATTAGCGTATCACACTTATAGGCACGTTATTGCTTTATAATTCACTGTAGTTTGATTTCTGTTGTCATGTGTTCTTTAGTGTATTTTGTTTATCTTATTTAGTTGTGTTAGCTACTGCTCCCTTTTGTTCGAATGCACTTTATACTGCTTTAATTCCTTATTTGAGTCTGACCGTTCCTCTTGCTTTACTCGTGCTTTGTTTTGATTGTTTTTCTTGTGATTATGTTTTGTCTTGTGTTGAAGGTCTCTCGGAAATAGTCGCTCTACCTACCAAGGTGGAGATAAGGTCTGTGTACACTCTACCCTCCCTAGACTCCAGGATTTCACTGGGTATGTCGTTGTCGTTGTTGTTGTTGTTGTTGTTGTCGTTGTTGTTGTAACCATGTAACTTAAATTTTTCTTTTACGAAATTTTAAATTTGCAACTTTTTAAGGTCACAGTTATACATGGTAGAATTTATTTTTCTTTATTTGCCTTCCAATTTCATATTTCATATCAAGTACTTATATGTACATTTTATGTGGCACTATTTTCTTATTTATCTGCTAAAAAAAGAATAGCATATTTTCATATTTGAAAATAATTTAACTTTAAACTTCTCATTTTACCATTAGTGATATGCTTTAATAGCTGTGGGAATCTCATGGCATGCCAAAGACAGTGTTAAATCTTTCAAACAGAGTAATATAAATTGAAACGGAGACTATTTTTAAGAGAAACAGTACTTCTATATTAAGCTTTTAAGTTACTAGAAAAGCTTTAAGAGGCATATACTGCGAATACAATATTTATAAGAAACACTTCCAAATTTAAAAGAAAAATAAGGAGAAAAGGTTAAAGGAAGTATAAGGGTGATATGGGAACATGAACTCTAAAAACGTGTAAATGCTAGATCAATGGAACTTTTATAAGTAGTCTACATCAACTTTATCAAAGAAAAGAAAAACAAATGCTCCAATATAAATAAATTATTGATGTTTTGACTACATCTGCCATAGGGACCGTAGTTTTTAGAAACCTACGTGTTTTCCTATTAATTTATCATTTTTGCTTCAAAGTTTTGTTCTTTTTTAGTTTCCGGGTCTCATCGCACGGGGCTTACCTAGTGCGGGTTACCTCTCTTGTGTGGTTTGCGAGTTATTGCACAGGAGTTGGGTTTACCCTGTGCGCACTCACAAGGGTAGCGGCTGCGGGTTCCCATGTCATAAAAAAAAAAAAACTAAAGGATGGTCGAATATCTCATTGGCAGTTTCCTAAGATAGCAGAAAATTATATTTTATCCAGTACTGTTTTTCTTAATATTTTAAAATTTTGCAGGTGGGAAGACCTACCACCGCTGCCAAGTCCCCAGATGGATTGCATAGGCCTACCATACGATGGTAAATTCTATGTCCTAACAGACCTTGTTGGGCTGCTAGAGCAGAATACGTCTGTTGTTTTTGATCCGTCCGAGGCAACATGGCGGAGTGTAAATGATATTTGGCCATTTTCAAGGGCTATGCATTTGGGAATTCAGGTGCTTGATGGTGGTCATATATGCACAGTTGTAGATTGGGGTGGGAGCGCCATTAAAACTAGGGATGTGGAGAACGGGGAGTGGCATCATAGAGGTTTGGTGCCTCCTGTGACTCTACCTGACCATCCCCGGTCTCTAGAGGTCTTTGATTATGGATTTGTTGCACTGAGAAATAAAATTTATGTTTTGGGAGGAAGAGTACTACGATGGGAGGAAACTGGGACCGGGAAGTTTAACATTGTGAAGTTGAGCACAGTTAGAGTGTGCAACCCACTGAGTTTACCTTTAAGGTGGAGGGAGACCAGACCCATGTGTGAGCCTGCATTTGGTTCCATACTAGGTTGTGCATCCATGGAAACAAGATCTTTGTGATTTTAGGTTCTGTTTCCCATGTGCTGATACCTTTTCTTTTAATTGTGTTGTAATAATGACAACACATTGCAACCTTGTTCTAATGATCGACTAAGAAGGTATTGCTGATGGACATCATCATTCGTGCGACTAAATTCTGTCTGGTGTGAGTGAATTGGGTCTAAAACATTGAGGAAAAGCTGCTGGCCTCGAGTCAATTTCTGTAACAATTGACAGGCGCGACAAAGTTAAGATTGTTGTAGATTCAAACAGTGTGTATGTTATCGAATGACTAAAATGCTTATTAATGCTCAAAGTTCCATTCAATTTGTTCGTTTTCCTCTTTCCGAAGGGACGTCTCTCCCAAATTCAATAAATTGGGTTTCTTCCACTGTTTGAAATTACATCTTAACGGCTTTCTTTAGCTGTACTACTTAATCTGCTTGGCTTTAATACTTTAATTAAGCTCAACGTGCATATTGCTTACACGGATTTGAGACACTAATTTTGGGTGCATCAATTCTAAAATCTGGATCAAACTCTAATTTCTCCAAGGCCTACAACGATGCAATTGTTAAAGAATGGATGTTACAAGATTAGAATATTACCAGGTTTTAGGTCAAGGTGAATTACACATTAAGGTAAAGCACAGCAAATATACTTCGCATATGAAATGAAGTTCATGCTTTCCAAGTTTTTGGGCCATGAGCTCAGTTTCTTGGCCTTCTGCAACTATCAATTTAGCGGGTTTGGTTAATACACACTATAAAAAGTGAAGGAAAATACATTCTTAATAGCATTTTTCAAGTCTCTACAATCTACATGAATGCGATTATGATATCAAAGCACGCCATAATAGCTTCTATCTACACTTGATCCAATTTACCTTATTATCTACCAAATCTTTGAATTCTCACGCTGTAATTCTTCCAAAGATAGATCATGTATTTCACTTGTTGGACCAGGGATGATGGTCCATCATCGGTTCCACACATTACACAAACATTTAACCTACCTGAATTATCAAATGTACATGCATCTCATCTCCACATGGGAAGCGTATCTCGTGCACTCCTACCACTAGTAGTTCCTCTGCCAGTAAATCTTGGTCGAATACGCAGTAAGCTCTTTACTAATCTTAAAGGCCAATTCAGTGCATGGCTAAAACCTCCCATCAACTGTCTAACTGGATTCGGACCTGAATATGATGCTTTTAATCACAATTACATCAGGCCAGCAAGTATTCCCCCAAGGTGGCCAAGGAATGAGACACCAGGGACAAACATTTGTATGAGAATAAGTTCCGCCCAGGCAGCATAACGAGTCGGAACCATAAGTCCATGTACAGATATATAATCATCTGACTGTGCATTGACGATAACTTTCATGGCAAAGAGGACACCAGAAAAACCCACAGTGCACTCATTGCAGAAGGGTCTCCCGTAATCAAAGAACAGCAGAAGTGATCTTGCAAGCAACAGTGTGACACCCTGGGACATAGCAACTAAGGTTGCAACCATTGATGCAAACTCTGCACTACCCGTTGATGTCTCCAATTGAATACCCTTCCACAAAAGGGAAAGCATGTTGTGTTGGAAATTTGCCTTTGGTGGGAGTTGCATCCAACCATATTTAATGACTTAAACACTAGGCTTCCGCATGTTGGAGACTTTGATTCTTCACACGTGCATAATCTACTAAGTAAGTAGATGAACGTAGGGCCAAGGATCGTCAAATTTCGTTGAGAAATGAAAGAGATATTGGTCCACGAAGTGAGGTGTTTGAAGGCTCTAAAAAAAAAAAAAAAAAAAAAAAAAAAAATTTAACGGGGGCGGGACTCGAACTCGGGACGGGACGATGTCTCGTCCCGCCGGACCCGAGCCCGCCCCGGGCCCGCCGGACCCGAGCCCGCCTCGAGCCCGCCCCGAGCCCGTCCCGACCCCGACCCCGACCCCGACCCTTAAACCCCCCTTTGCAAAAATGGCCGTTGCACCAACGGCCATTTTAGATTATGGGTAGTTGGCCAACGGCCATTTTAGGCCCCCTCCCCCAACCCCCCTACCCCTTAATATTTATTTTTAACCCATAAGTTATTATATTTACACTTTAACCCAATTTTTCAACTATAAATAACTCATTTTCTCTTCATCTTTCTCACAAATCTTCCTACAATCTCTCTAATTTCTCAATATATCTCTCTACATTGTTTGCTAAATATTCAATTTTATTAATTCATTTGGGAATTGGGAGTGAAGTTGGCAACTAGCTTGAGGATCTTCCATCGAGCAAAGTTTCAATTTTCAACCTCTCGATTACACGTCGACGTTACGTCGGCGTTTGGTACATTCGTTCCTTCATTAAATTATTATTGTCTGTTTATTTTATTTAGCGCACTTAATTTTATTGTCTTTAATTATTTATTATCATAATTAAAATGGAAGGATTAAAAGGTATGTTTAAGGGTAAGGGTAAGGGTGCTTCTTCTAGTAGAGGCAACCTGGGGCAAGGGTACTTCTTCTAGTCATCTTATTCCTACACGGGATGATTTTGTTGATACTCAATATTTTCCTACAATACCATTAGATTTAGACGAGGAGTTATTTTACGGAACTCAAGAAGACTTTAATTTAGACGATGATCTAGACGATACACCCACTAATATTGATGACAACACGCCCACTAGTGCACCTTCAACCGAAATACCTCCTATTCCCCCTAGTATGAGACGAGGTCCGCAAAATGACCATTAAAATCAGATGCATGGACATTTTTTGATAGGGACGTAGAAAATCAAGTAGCCATATGTAAAATTTGTAAAAATGTTTTAAAATTTAAAAGCGGAAAAGGTCACGGTGGGACGGGGGTTTAATTAGACACGTAGTAAGTGCTCATCCAGCCTAGGTATGCCCAATACCGGGCTTCAAAACCGGGTGCGCAAACGGCCGCTCCATCGGGACAAGGTTCACACGATGCGATCTTGTCTGGACCAAGTACGAGGTCAAATTAACCCTATGACGGGGGGAATTGTAGGCTCTAAATACAACAAACATAGAGATAGGGAAGCAATATCAAAATTAGTTGTTGTGGAGGGTTTGCCTTTTTCATTTCCTTCATCTCCCGGTTTTATTCATTACATTAGAGATATATATAATCCTGCTTTTAACGGTTTTCCTAGGTCAACTGTTAAGAGAGATGTATTTAAATTTGCGCATGAATATCAACAATATTTACGTTTTTCATTATATCATTTTAATGGCAAAGTATCTATCACGTACGATATAGGTCGTAGTACTAACGGCCATGATTATTTAACTCGTAACTTGTCATTGGATAGATTATAAATGGTCTATGCAAAAATGTATTTTAGCGTATAGATATATAGATGATAGGCACACTTGGTACTTTTATTGCGAAAATATTTATCAAGTGTGCGATTATTACGGAATTACCGATAAAATTATGACTATTACATTAGATAACGCTTCTAATAACAATTACGCAATTACAATGTTAAAAAATAGTTTAGCTCCATCTTTTCCGGACCATTTTCATATAAAATGCGCGTGCCATATATATAACTTAATTGTAAAGGATGGTCTATCACTTTTTGAAGACATTCTTAGTAAAATACAATTTGCTATAAACTTTATTTTTAAAAGTAATAAAGTACAACGTAGAAAAGAATATAAAAAAATTTGTCATGATTGTGGACTACCTTTTAGAAAAATTCCACAAGAAGTATCCACTAGGTGGAATTCTTTATACGAGCAACTACTTGTTGCTTATGACTATAAATTACCTATAACTTTATTTTTTAACTCTCATAATAAAAGGCCACGGTGATATGATTTTAGATAGTGATTGGGAAAAAATTTCCGAACTTATTGTATTTTTAGAGAAATTTTTTCAAGCAACAAAAGAATTTTCCGATATATATTATCCTACTATTTCAACTATGTTATTTTATATAACTCTAATATTTTTATTACTTAGTGAATATATGGAAAAACCAAACTTATAAGGCAAGCCTATTAAAAAAATGTTTGTCAAAATAAAAAAATATTTTATTCATATTCCTTCTATTTATATTATTGGTTCGTATTAAATCCTACTATTAAAATAGACGGTACTAAATCACTAATTGAAACTATTTACGATTGTATAGAAGTACTACCACCTCCAAGTCCCAAAAATCTAAATCACCCACCACCTATTGAACAAACTAAAGAAGAAGTGTTGAATAGCGTAGAACACCACCGCAAAAATATATATAGATTTTATCAACAAGAAAATGCTAGTAACGTACCGGCTACCATACCATCTTCTTCATCTTCAACACAACCTCACAAAAGACATCTTTGTTTCTGCGGCTAGTATTGAAAGCCTCGAAATAGAATGTGCGGCCGTACCTCTACTAACCAAATTAGCGAGTTGGATATTTTTGTTTTGCGGGGTTCGTACCGTATCAAGAAGTTATCAATGAAGATGGACAAGAAGACTTTTCGAAATCTTGGAGGGGAATGAGAAGACCTTTCCGACACTTTCATTGATGGCTCGAGATGTTTTGAACATTCAAGCGTCATCAATCGCGTCGGAAAGCGCTTTTTCTGCAGCGAGATATCAAATAGGAGACCACGAGACACTCATTGGCCGGAGACAGACTTGGAAATTGCAATATTATTCGAGAGATTGGATACGAGCGGAGCGGAGAAGGTGCGGTCAACCGGAGATCAACGAAGAAGATGATGAAAACTACAACGAAATCTTAACCGAAGGTAGTGGAAGCGACGTGGATCAATTTGACCAACAAATACCTATTCCAACCGAAGAACCACATGAAATCATCAAGCAATTAAACAGATTTTTTTGAAAATGTAATTTTTTTAATTGCAATTTTATTATGTAATTTGCAACTTTTGGACAACACCATAAAGTTGCAATTTAGATTTTAGACAATTGTATTTGTATTACAAAAAAATCATATGTCTATTAAATAATATAAGAGGCACAAAAAAAGCCTTGGGATGTTTTTATTACACTATCTTGTTTTGTTTATTGAGTTTTTTTTATACATATGTTATTTAAAAAAAAAAAAAAAAAAGGAAAACCCGACCCCGCCCGCCCCGACCCGAGCCCGACCCGAGCCCGCCCGCCCCGATACCGACGGGATCGGGATCGGGACGGGACCGGAGCAGTCCCGCCCGGACCCGACCCCGCTAGGCCCGCTAGTCCCGATCCCGACCCCCGGATCGTCCCGCCCCGACCCCGACCCCGCCAGACCCGAGCCCGGCCCACTGGCCACCCATAGTTTGAAGCATGAAAATGTGGTAAAGACCAATCCTCCCTCATCGGTGGGGGAAGAAAAATTTGTTTAGTTTATAAGTCTCAAAATTGGCTTGGGGTTTGGGATCCCAAGGGGTAACCCATGTGTTTGAAGGAGGGAGGACCTAGATGTGCTTTGGTTCGAGGCTAAGCCCGTGCCCCGCCGCCGCCGCCCGTCCGGGCTCGAGTCTCGGGCTTCTTCTAATATTATCTTTTTGGACCCAAATTGCTTCATATTTACAGTTTGGTCCCTGAAGTTTCATGTAAGTTAAATTGGACAGAGAACTTATGCTTTTGTTGTTGGTTTTGGAATGTTAACCTCCATTAATATGCACATCAATTCAGGCATTACTTGGCTGAATAACTCTCCCTAAAAGCTCTAATTCGTTGCACATCAATTCGTTATTTATTTTGGCTGAATTACTCCTCACTAATTGTCATTACTTGGCCAGTAACAGCAATTATGTGGGCAGTTGATAAGTCCCCTTTTTGCACTACATAATGAAGCATTTGCTCAATTGTTGAGACTACACAACACACGAACGAAAAATCAGATTCTTCCTACTACTTTTCAGCATCATTTCATTACACTAAGTTCTTCAAAGTAACACTTGAGTTTCCTTTGCTCATTTGTTGAGTTGTTGTTTTATCTTGGGAGACTATTGTCCAGAACGTAGAAAGGATATATACGGGGCAATCTTGTCTTAAAGACAGAGTGTCATCACTCGACCCAGCAAATCAAAGTAGTTGTAATCTCAGTTTCTTGTTCCAGTTTATTGTAATTTCAGTTTGTTGTAATACTTAGCAGTTACTTATTTTCGTTTCTTGCACCATTGTAATCAACATGTTGTACACTAGGTGAGATTCATTTATGTTGAAGAATGGTGACAGGAAGAATCGCTTAAGGTCCTTGTACTGCACCAGCAAAAGAAAGTGTGAAGCCAAGATAGTAGTTCGAAATTTGATCTCCCAAAACATAACAGTTACAGCTCTGGAAAATAGATTAAATATGGACATATTGCTTTCTAGTATCGTATCAAAGAAGCAATATCTACTCAAAGAGCAGCAGCAATACGGAAATGTGATAAATCAACTCACTAAGCAGGTAGTAAGAGACTAATAACCTAATTGATTTCTCTGAATTGTTTGCAACTTTATGAACTGTTGGTACTCTATTGTACTTTATAAAGCAGTACGGGAAGTAAATTACTATTACAAGTATTCGAAAGGATAAACAAATATTCCATATTCAGAAATTGAATCTTGTTGAACAAATAGGCCAATCTTCTTTGCTGCCGCAAGCTTGTTGTGTCTTGAATCTTGATAACCTGAAATCAAGAAACAACTAAATCTGGATTGTTACAACGTTGTGTGTTGAGTCGAGTGATAGCCCTCTGTCCTTAAGACAAGATTGCCCCGTATATATGCTTTTACATTAGCGGGCAATAGTCTTCCAAGATAAAACAACACTTTAATCTCAACGCTACAAAGCCAATAGGTTGAGCCTGACGAAGAAAACAAATATGAATCGACTTGCTGAAGATATGAAAAAGGAAGGAAGAGTTTCTCTTTACTCTTCTATTTTGTCTATGTGTATATAGTGTGTCTCTGTTGTGTATATCTTGTGTATATGTGAGGGTTTGGTCACTGTTTTTCAGCCACTGTTTTGCTGAATTTCAGTCACTGTTTCGTGCTATTTTTCTCACTGAAAGTGCACTATTTTGGTGACTATTTTTTCTGTATTTTTTTGCTCACTGAATTGAGTGGTTAATGCTTCCAGAAAACTGTCCAACGGTTCCGTCACCCCAAAATCAAACTTTCCAGAAACTCTGGGGACCAAACTGTAAATATTGAAACTTCAGGGACCAAACTGTACATATGAACCAAACTGTACATATGGCAAAGTTCTCTGGTCCAAAAATATAATATCATAAAGTCCCCACAACCCACGACCCATGACCCGTGACCCGTGACCCGAGCCCGAGCTCGAGACCGAGACCGAGACCAGACCGGATGGGACGGTCGGGCGGCGACGACGCGCGTGTGGGCTTAGCCTTGAACCCAAGCACATCTAGGTCCTCCCTCCTTTAAACACATGGGATACCCCTTGGGGTCCCAAACCCTTTACCACATTAGAGAGTTATATAAAAAGCAATTCTTCCTATTCCCACCGATGTGGTAGATTTGTCCCACACCACATTTTCATGCCTCAAATACCTTACTTCGTGGACCAATATCTCTTTCATTTCTCAACGAAATTTGGCGATTCTTGGCCCTACGGTCATCTACTCACTTCGTAGATCATGCATGTGTAAAGAAACAAAGCCTCCAACATGCGGAACACTAGTGTTTAATTCATCAAAGATGGGTGGACGCATCTCCTCGCCAAAGGCAAATTTCCAACAATCCCCTCTATGAAAGAGATTATGGCGCACATACAAGGTGCCTACATTTCAGCAATCTTTCAGCGAAAAGATATTGCATCAGGAGAGGTAGCTTTCTCTTTGAACCTTCCCTAGTTGAATACCATCGGACTTACTTACTGCGCGATGAACGTGATGTCTTGAACCGTCAGTGTTTAGTGTAAGCTAAGACAATGATATCAACACAATAACTCTTCTTATCCGTTTTCCTTCTTACGTTTTTGTCCGTTGTGGCCGTGGACACACTTGGATTCTTAAGTGCGTTCATTTGAGGCGGTCATCCTCGCACTTAAATAGGTGATCTCCTACAAGGTATCCTGCTATCCCCCACTTCACAAGTGTTAGGAATCATTAAAAGTTTCTCCAACCTTAACCTCAACCGTTTGAGGATTGTTTAAAGGTTTGGAAGCTTAACCTTTACCCACCATGCAGGTAGCACTTTAATGTCTATCGCGGGAATAGCTTTGGATTCATGTTTCCGAACAGAAATCATCATCCGAAGTGCTTCTTGCTTCCACCGAAGCGCTCAACTGAACCTTTTACCGCTTAGTTTTCCCATTGAACTAATTTTTTGGGATCTCCAATCAGTATGGTTGGGTTTCCACCGCAAAGGTTCGTATTGTTTGGGTTTTAAGCCCATTCCCCTAGACATGCAGAACACTTGATCTCCGGGTAGTCCCCTAGTTAGTAAACAAGGATGTGACACCCGTGATGATCAACTGCCATACGGTCTTATGTCTCCTGACAGATATGTCCAGACGCCGTCATTCGTGTCTTTCCTGAAGCCAACCGGCTAGCCACAGTGTATAACTGCTGAAGGCACGGGTTTCTCCCAATAAGGGACGTCCTCTAAAGAGTCATGAAGTTACTCAACTTCTTTCATGCTTTGTATAAAGTGATAAACTCCGATTCCATCATGAATCGGCCGATGTAAGTTTGCTTAGAGGTTTTTCTAAGACCCACCATACACATTTACTTGTGGCTTTGGTGTTCTTCAGATCTGATGTCCAGTTTGCATCACTGTGGTCTCCCGGAACTGTTGGACATCCGAATACTATAATCCGTAGATAAGCGAATAATTCGGATATCGTCATATCCGACTTAACGCCTTCTATTGATCATGTATTAAGATCATCAGTGAACCTTAGTTCAACTGATCCGTTTGTAGGACGATACCAGGTCGGTTGTAGTGTGTACAATACATTGAACTACACGTGACCTGAGCGTATCGCTCATTGTCTATGGGTGCACCATGATTCTAATCAGTTCTATGATTTATATCCATTGGTGGCTTCAACGAGACCTGTCAACTATCGACCGATCCGTTAGATGTCTTAGAAATCCAATTCCTAAGATGTCATCTATGATACCCATATCTTTCATATCGAGACTTTGTTTCAATATGACTTTTACTTTCGATTGTTGATTCTCCAATGTTGGCTTTCTAACTTCGAGTCAATGTTTCGTGGTCGATTCATTGTTTCTGTTTTATACGAAACTTTCGGGACCAAAATGTAAACATTTTAGGGACCAAAATGAAAGTTCGGAAGAAACCCAACGAGTCCAGCACACCAACTCCGATTCTCTTCTTCCAACTCTCCGGTTGGGAAGGAACATTTCAACATCCATGTCACGCAAGACCGCAATGGCCCGGATGTTAAGCTACTCACATGGGAGCACACCTTACAACCCAAAGGTTCTTTTCCCGGAGAAAGATCAACCATTACACAAGTATGGTTCTATATGATGGAATCTATTTCTCTCTTTGTAGCTTCTTTCCAAAGCAGCGCTTCTGGAGATGACAATTATTTGTTAATTGTCCATGGTTCATTCTTAACCATACAAGCTAGAAGGACTGGAACAAGTCTTTGTCCCCTTCTTTGCTCCGTCTCGGTTCAACATCTAGAATCCCTGAGTTCTGTAGATCTGGAATATTAAGTTCCGGATAGCTAGCAACTTTCGAGTACTGTAGATACGGAACGTCTAGTTCCAGACAGTCAGGCCCTCGCGGGTTCTTGTTAACTTTGAGCAATTACTCCTTTTTCCTTTTTCAAGGAAAGCTATCTTCAAAGAATTCAGCATTCCTTGACACCAAGAGGCGATCAGCACTACTGTTATTTGCAAATCCATTGGATATGCAATCTACAGTCTTAGGTACAACTTGACCTATTTCATTATTCTAATTTTTACCAAGTCACCCCACATAATTTGGGCGTACGGCTTTGCACTTGGCTAACACTGTTAGACTGAGGTGAGTAATGAGCAGTCGTTTGATGAACGATGCTTCGCATTCTCCCCCTCTATCACTACGAATTCCTCAATCCGTAGGCTTAGTTGATTTTCAACTTCTGCTTTGTAGCGCTTATCCGCTTCAACAAATATATCATTCATTTGGCTACAGACATACTGTACTATTCTTAGTTATTACAGACCTGTTGGACTAGTCTCAAACCAGTTTGACCAACAGCGTTCCTTAAACCAAGTTTGGGACATATATCACCTCATCTTAGAGTGATCTCATTCCGTGAAGTCCTATTGAGGACAACCTCTCCAACCCCTTCTACTTTAGAGGTAGCATTGCTTCACATGAACAACCTCTTGCCCGTGGTTAGGGCGTAACCGGATCATATGTGATCTAGATACTCTGGCCCACTCCAGTTGCTTTGGCAGACTGAGTGTCCTATTTCTTTTCTGCCTTTCTTTAGGCCTTCAGATCATTTAAGACCTGGAAACTCTAGCCCACCACACTAGGTGTCCATTACTTTTCCTATGAAAAGAATTATGGCCCCACTCCAGTCGCCCGGAGGCTTTATATGACTGAGTGTCTAATATCATCATATCAAAGGAATCTTGGCCCACTCCAGTCGCCCGGAGGCTTGGTATGACTGAGTGTCCAATATCATCCTATGAAGGATCTTCTGCCAAATAGTGTGACAGGCTCAACATCTTTAACTTTTAGACTTCTTCCGTTATGATTGGTGCCCAGATAATTCTTGGCGCTTACTTAAGAGTGGTAACAGTTTTCGCATAGTCAGTGGATCTTTCTCCCTCGTATGTGCGAACATACTTTACACACTTTTAATCATTACACTTAAAAGAACGGATCTTTTTAAGTCATTTACAAAATCCAATCTTTAAACGGGAAAGAAGAAGAGATTAAACTTCTGATTTTTAAAGCGTAAGGAATATAACTTTAATCCATTTTTAATCAGACATCATTTAATCTTTATTCTTAACAAGTAAGAAAAATACTTATCCCAATTTTGGATTCTTTGTCTGGGACACATATAGGCCTTCTGCTGTAAGATAGAACCACATCTTCAACCTTCTCCTCTTGTCCCAGTTGACATCCTCAGGCTCTCGTGAGCGCTTGTTCCCACCACTCTCGGGAGCGGTGACACCATGAACATGTAGAAGTTCAACAATATCATCATCATTGTCTTCAAGCAGAAAACCACAGCCATATCCAGATTTGGTCACACAACTTTTGACCGACATCTTTCGAACACTAATAGTAATACAATACAATCTTGTCTTAAATTGTTGGTACTCTATTGTACTTTATAAAGCAGTACGGGAAGTAAATTACTATTACAAGTATTCGAAAGGATAAATAAATATTCAATATTCAGAAATTGAATCTTGTTGAACAAATATGTCAATCTTCTTTGTTGCCGCAAGCTTGTTGTGTCTTGAATCTTGATAACCTGAAATCAAGAAACAACTAAATCTGGATGGTTACAACATTGTGTGTTGAGTCGAGTGATAGCCCTATGTCCTTAAGACAAGATTGCCCCATATATATGCTTTTACGTTAGCGGGCAATAGTCTCCCAAGATAAAACAACACTTTAATCTCAACGCTACAAAGCCAATAGGTTGAGCCTGACGAAGAAAACAAATATGAATCGACTTGCTGAAGATATGAAAAAAAAAGAAGAGTTTCTCTTTACTCTTCTCTTTTGTCTATGTGTATATAGTGTGTCTCTGTTGTGTATATCTTGTGTATATGTGAGGGTTTGGTCACTGTTTTTCAGCCACTGTTTTGCTGAATTTCAGTCACTGTTTCGTGTTATTTTTCTCACTGAAAGTGCACTATTTTGGTGACTATTTTTTTTATTTTTCTGCTCACTGAATTGAGCCAAAGAAGGCTCAATATATAGCAAGGAGGAGGGGTTGTACAACTGCTCAGAACATGGTTGTTAATGGCCATTAGGAGGGCATTAAAACAGCCAAGTAATGGTTGTTAATGGCCATTGAAGGAAACTGCTTAATGGACATGAATAAGGGTGAAAAAGGAGGAGTTAATCAGCCAAATAATGGCTGGTTAATGCTCCAGAAAACTGTCCAACGGAAGGCAGAAATCCATCACCCCAAAATCAAACTTTCCAGAAACTCTGGGGACCAAATTGTAAATATTGAAACTTCAGGGATCAAACTGTACATATGAACCAAACTGTACATTTGGCAAAATTCTCTGGTGCAAAAAGATAATATCAGAAAGTCCCCACAGTACACGACCCACGACCCGTGACCCGTGACCCGAGCCCGAGACCGAGATCGGACCGGACCGGACGGGACGGTCGGGCGGCGGCGGTGCGCGTGTGGGCTTAGCCTTGAACCCAAGCACATCTAGGTCCTCCCTCCTTTAAACACATGGGATACCCCTTGGGGTCTCAAACCCTTTACCACATTAGAGACTTATATAGAGATCAATTCTTCTTATTCCCACCGATGTGGTAGATTTGTCCCACACCACATTTCCATGCCTCAAACACCTTACTTCGTTGACCAATATCTCTTTCATTTCTCAACGAAATCTGACGATTCTTGGCCTTACTATCATCTACTCACTTCGTAG
The DNA here is from genome assembly GCA_034509755.1 of Anisodus tanguticus. NCBI lineage: Eukaryota > Viridiplantae > Streptophyta > Magnoliopsida > Solanales > Solanaceae > Anisodus > Anisodus tanguticus. The sequence continues at coordinate 15,069,652 of CM067551.1, read as the reverse complement.
ATCATGCATGTGTAAAGAGACAAAGCCTCTAACATGCGGAACACTAGTGTTTAATTCATCAAAGATGGGTGGACGCGTCTCCCCGCCAAAGACAAATTTCCAACATGAACAAACTCATGAGTCCACACTGGACACAAAACTCATATTTACATCCAATGATACCATAACCAACATGTCCAGTAACTTCACATAGAGGCATAAAAAATATTACACATTTGATCTCGTCTTTGTACCCTCCATAACTCTATAGAGATTTACAGCTAGAGTGCAGAAACCTTTAAGCTGAAGCCATTTCGTTTATCTGTAAAGAGGGAATTGGTGTTTTAGGCCATCGATAGAAACCATATAAGTTCATCTGTATTTACGAGAACCTTCACACCTTCGAAGCTTATAAAGCTGCTCCCTCCGTCCCTAGTTAGTCGTCCTATTTCGCTTCTCTAACAGTCAAACTATGTAAATTTTGACCATCATTTGAAATATTTCTTATCAAATTGACTACTAAACATAACAACTAAATTGGGACGGAGGGAGTATCATTTATCGAATAGCAGTTCTTCTCCACAGTGATCAAACCACCAAAAAGACATCATTTCCCTCATCAAGTTAACGTTTTCAGACAGAATATAATCAGTTACCCATACCAAAAAGTAACTAAAAAATGAACAACCACCACATCAACATACTCCGTGTAATCCCACAGGTGGAAATGGAAGAAAAACAACAAACATCAAACTTCCACATACATATGTAATCTCATTTACGGCTCTTGGATCAAATATAATCTTTATAATTGTATCCAGAAAAGCATTACCAAGAAAAGGAACGCTAGCTATATGACTAACATATACAAGTCGAGTTAGTTAGAAACGATTTGAAAAGTTACGTGTGTTCTGCTCCATCTGACAAACGCCAGTGAATGCAGATCTCTTCGATCAAAGCAGCAAAACTTCTTCTTGGATGAGAAAGATTTGAGTTTTAACGAGGGAGGAGATGCAGTGAGAGGTGAATTTATACCTACTTGAGCTACAAACACTCTATCGCCAAAATATTTTGACCGAAAATTTAGGAGCAAACTTGTGGCATAGCCTCCATGATATTGGTTGAACCACGTAAATACTAAATACTAGTATCAACAACATACACCAACTAAGGAATACTATAAACTAAGCTTGTCCAGTGGGCCGGGTCGGCCCGATTCCACCCGGCCCGGCCCAATCCCCTTAAAAACGGTAGCGGGGTTCGAACTCGGGACGGAACTAGGGCTCAACTCGCCCCGTCCCCCCGTCCCCCCCTAAAAAATAATCGTTGCAACAACTACCAAATTTAGATTTTGGCCGTTGTGCAACGTCTATAACGACCATTTTGTTACCTACCCCCTTAATATTTATTTTTAACCCCTAAGTTAGTATATTTACACTTTACCCGATTTCTCAACTATAAATACATCATTTTCCTTTTCATTTTTCTCACAAATCTTCCTATTATCTCTCTAATATCTTTATCTATCTCTCTACAAGTCTACATTGTCTACTAAATATTTTATTTTATTTGCTTATTTTATCAAAGTTCAGAAATTGGGAGTGAAGTTGGCAACTAGCTTGAGGATCATCCATCGAGTGAAGTTTCAATTTTCAACCTCGATTACACGTCGACATTACGTCGGCGTTTGGTACCTTCGTTCCTTCTTTAAATTATTATTGTTACTTAATTTTAATTATCGTACTTAATTTTATTAACTTAAATTATTTATTTGCATAATTATAATGGAACGAATTGGACGTTTTATTTTTGGTAGAGGTACTAGGGGTAACAGGGATAAGGGTGCATCTTCTAGTAATCCTAATTACGATGATTTCACTCATGTAGATGAAACTAATTTTTTTTATGTTAATATTAATATACCATTAGATCATGAGGTATATTATGCATCTGAACCAGACTACTTTAATTTAGAAAATGAATTAGAAGATAATTTAGATTACACATCCACTAGTGCACCTCCACCTCAGGCTCAAACTTGGTCAATGCAAAAACGTATTTTAGCATATATAGATATTGATGATAGGCACACTAAATTATTTATTGCAAGAAATATTCATGAAATTTGTGAATATTATGGAATAACTGATAAAATTATGATTGTTACATTAGATAATGCTACTTCTACTGATTATGATGCAAACCTTTTAAAAACTCGATTAACTACATCTTTTCCCTATAATTTTCATATAGGATGTGCATGCCATATTTATAACTTACTTGTAAATGATGGCCTAAAACTTTTTGAAAACATTCTTGATAAAGTACAATTTGCTATAAACTTTATTTTTAAAGGTAATAAAATACAAAGACGCAAAGAGTATAAAAATTTTTGTCATGATTGTGGATTAATAGAAAAATTTCAGAAGAAGTTGCAACTAGGTGGAATTCTCTGTATGAACAACTACTTGTTACTCACGATTATAAAAGATCTATAACTTTATTATTTAACGATCATAATCAAAATACAAGGGATATGCTTGTAGATAATGATTAAGGAAATTTTTTAGAACTTATTGGATTTTTAGAGAAATTTTTTTCTAACTACTAAAGAATTTTCTGATATTTATTATCCTATTATTTCAACTATGTTATTTTATATAGCTCTAATATTTTTGTTACTTAGTGAATATATGAAAAAACCATCTTACGCTCCATCTATTAAAAATATTTATAAAATTAGAAAAATACTTTTTTCATATTCCCACTATTTATATTATTGGTGTTGTATATATATTACCAAGAACAAAGTGCAAATAATCAATCGGCTTTTGTACCATCTTCTTCTACTTCGTTGCAACCTTAAAAAAGACATGTTGTTTCTGCCTCAAGTATTCAATGCCTTAGAAATAGAATGTATAGTGGTTCAACTCTTCACAAATTAGCGAGTTTGATTTTTATGTCTTGGAAGGTGTTGTACCGTACGAAACAATTGTCAATGAAGGTGGACGTGAAGACTTCCTGGGATACTGGAGGGAGAATGATAATACATTTCCGACACTAGCAAAGATGGCTCGAGATGTGTTGAATACTCAAACGTCATCAACAGCTTCGAAAAAGTGTTTTTTCTGCTGGAATATTTCAAATAGGAGAGCATAGACACGCATTGGCGGGAGATAGCTTGGAGATTGCAGTTTTATTCAGGGATTGGATTAGAGCGGAGCGTAGAAGGTGCGGTCAACCAGAGATCAACGAAGAAGATGACTACAACTACAACGAAATCTTATCCAAGAGAGCAGGAAACGATGTCGGACAATTTGACTAACTTCTAATTCTGACAGAAGATCCTCAAGAGATTGTGAGAAAATTAGAAAGAGTATGGTTGACTATGTAATTTTTTTAATGGCAATTTTACTATGTGATTTGCAGTTTTTGAACTACGAAACAAAGTTGCAATTTTGAAATTGTATTACAAAAAAAATTATATTTTATTAAATAACATAAGAGGCACAAAAAAAACATTGGGATGTTTTTATTCACTATCTTTTCAATTATTTAAGTGTTTAAATATTTATTTTTTTTTAAATTAAGTGTCTAAAAAAATCCCCCAAATCCCGCAACCTGACCCGACCCGTCCCCCCAAATCTTGGCCCCTCTTTCGGTGAGATGTGGGACGGGACAGGACTTCTTCCCGTCCCGCCTATCCCGGCCCGCCGGATCCCGGCCACCCCTAGTATAAACATTAGCACCTTCCAAATTGGGATCTCCTCAACACAATTCATCCCCAGCTTTAGAAGGATGCAGCAAGTAGAGTTAAGCTTGACGGCACAGAGCTAAGAAGCTGAAAGACATTTAACAAATGGTACAAGACCGAATGCCAGGAGACTAGACACTTACAACCATTGAACATGCAAAAAAAAAGGAATGCAAGGCCCTTCAGGTTTTGTCATTCATGAATAGTACTACTAACAAACAATGTCCAAGATAAAGAGAACACAACCCTGAACAAAATTGAAAAACTATAAAGTAACTAAACATCAGATCTTTCTCATGGAGAAAGACATCAATACATGTGTAGAAGTGCTATCAATATCAATAATTACTAAATGAAAACCTGCTTCTCATCAACTACTGAAAGCCATCTTGTGCAGGTCCACACAGCACAGCCTTGAGAAGTACTAGACCTGAGCTGTGCCTTCAGTGAATTTAGGATCCTCACATCTGTACCTTCCATCAGGCCCAATTCCGAAGCCCCTAGGATCAGCAAATACATTCTCTAGCAGCTGGTTACGAGCTGGAACAGGGCTTGCATCTGCAAACTCAACAGACTCTTCAACCAATTCATCAATCTTCTTATCAATGGCCTTTAACTCTGCTTCATTGACCAGGTTGTTCTCAAACATATACTTCTTCAAGGCAGTGATAGGATCTCTTGTGGCATAGTGATTCTTTTCAGCTGCCAAAATAAACAAATTAAGGTCAAAGAAATGAAGTAATTGGCTCCAACTATGTGGACCACGTATAAGACTACATGTGCAACAAAATAAGATAATAGAGTCGAAAGGCACATTCTCTTATGGTACTTGAATATATCCTACAGCATTTCTAAAAGAGTTTTGGAGCATTCGAGCTCCTTTATGGTGTTTTTGTTCCCTTTGTTTTGGAGGTATGTCTCCATCAGTGAATAGATCTAGCGGTGTCCCTGAGATACTTCATGTTATATATGCCTAAGTGTAAATGGAAGTGCTCCTCATTCCACACACTTTACGAAGGTTACATTTACACAGTTGCTCGCACATAAATCACTATCTCAAAAGTTTCCACGCAATCAGCCAATTTGAGGCTTCATGTACAAAATGGCGATATCCACTTTTTCGCCATGCCATAGTACAGACATATTACTACAAAGAAGTGGTCGGCTAATGTGCTAAGAAATTGTTTAGTTACTGATAGCATTCACTACAAAAAAAAAGGCAGAGGTAAGTCAAAATCATTTAATGAGTCCTCAGACAAGCTGCCTAAAGTTGATTTGATCGACTAATAGCTCTCTAATAAGTACTATAAAGGTTTACCCTTCAAAACCTCAGAAAACACAGGTGACAATCACTGTCAGGTACCACAGATGCCAAAGCAGCAGTAATAAGTGGATCGAGGATATAAATGCAAGTTAACTGGAGGAATTTAAAATAATTGAGCAAAGGAACAGAAGGGAAATGGAACACTCACTAGGGTCACGAAGCTCATCTGGATCAGCCAAAGAGTGTCCTCTGAACCGGTAAGTCTCACATTCGACCAAAGTGGGACCTTCCCCTCTCCTAGCTCTGTCAACAGCCTCCTTTGCTACCTCCCTCACCTTCAACACATCCATTCCATCAACATGAACCCCAGGCATCCCAAAGGCAGGACCTTTCTTCCAAATTCTAGGATCAGAAGTAGATCTCAAGTGGGACATCCCAATTGCCCACAGATTGTTCTCAACAACAAAGATAATGGGCAATTTCCACAACGCGGCCATGTTCAAACACTCGTAGAATTGGCCGTTGTTGCAAGTTCCATCACCAAAGAAGGCCACAGTGACATGATCACAATCAGCCTCCTTCAAGACCTCCCTTCTGTACTTGCTAGTGAATGCAGCACCTGTAGCCACTGGGATTCCCTCACCAATAAAAGCGAAACCACCAAGAACGTTGTGCTCTTTGGAGAACATGTGCATCGATCCACCCTGGCCTCTACAACACCCCGTGGTCTTTCCAAATAGCTCACTCATCACTTGACGAGCTGGGACACCTTTGCTCAATGCATGGACATGATCACGGTAAGTGCTAACTACAGAGTCTTCCTTCTTCAAGAGCTTAATGAAACCAGTTGAGACGGCTTCTTGGCCGTTGTACAAATGCACAAAACCAAACATTTTTCCCCTGTAATACATTTGGGCACACATGTCCTCAAAAGCTCTTCCCAACACCATGTCCTCGTACAGTACCAATCCTTCCTCCTTAGTAATCAACTAAATGCAACAGCAGACACAGATAATTCAGCAAAAATCACAGAAGCCCGAATCTTTTCAAACAACTACGTGCTATATGAGAAATTCTAAGAAGAGTAAGCATTAAATCGCCACAATAACAACTCTTAAAATAGAGACTTACAAATGTACCAATTAACCAAAAACACATTTTTATTAAGTACACTTTCTCTTTGTGGTATTCCACCTCTAACTGGGTCAAAAAATTTGCATGACACAAATAAAGACTGAGCTTGCAAATGCCAAAATTATCAAAATTGGGATGGAACAGACACAACTAATTAACAAAATCACAAACAAGCTGAATCATGTAAACAAGTGAACAACTACAATGTCATACGACAGATTCAAAGATAAGCACTAAAAATTAACAGAAAGAATACTCAAAAGACTTAACAATCCCAAAAAAGGAAGAATCTTTTGCGAACAACAGAATCTTTATACGAGAAATTTAAAGAAACAAGCATCAAATAGCCATTAAAAATAACACTAACAAGATAGAGTTACTAAAGTAACAAATTGAGCATGACCCAAATGAAAACTGAGCTTGCAAATGCCAAAATTATCAAAATTGGGATGGAACAACATTCACAACTAATTAACAAAACCACAAACAAGCCGAATCATGCAAACAAGTAAAATGTCATATGACAGATTCAAAGATAAGCACTAAATTAACACAAAGAACACTTAAAAGACTTAACAATCACAAAAAAAGGATGAATCTTTTGCAAACAACATAATATTTTTATACTAGAGATTTAAAGAAACAAGCACTAAATCGCCATAAATAAGATAAGAGTTACTAAAGTGACAAATTGAGCATGACCCAAGTGAAAACTGAGCTTGCAAATGCCAAAATTATCAAAAATTGGGATGGAACAACAGACCTAACTAATTAACAAAATCACAAACAAGCTGAATCATGCAAACAACTACAATGTCATTCGACAGATTCAAAGATAAGCACTAAATTAACACAAAGAACACTTAGAAGACTTAACAATCCCAAAAAGGATGAATCTTTTGCAAACAGTAGAATTTTTACACGAGAAATCTAAAGAAACTAGCACTAAATCATCATAAATAAGATAGAGTTACTAAAGCAACAAAATGAGCACGACCCAAATGAAAACTGAGCTTGCAAAGCCAAAATCAACAAAGATTTAGGCAAAAATCAAGAAAATGCATAGGTACCAGATTGGAGATAGAAGACTTAGACTTGGATTTCTTTTCCTTAACAACATCAGAAACAGCAACAACAGCATTGGATCGACGTTGGGATTGAGGAGGCAAGAACGGCTTTTTGAGAGAAAGGGATGATCCAAGAAAAGAGGAGCTACCCTTAAGAGATTGATGACTCAAAAGGGGCTTTTCAGCAGATCTAGTAGAATTGAGGGGCAAAGGTTGCAAAACTTTTGTTGCAGAGAAAGACGTCGCCATGATGAAAATGGAGAGATGGGTTATTGTTAAATACTTAAATGTGAGTAATAGATGAATGAATTGGTATATAATTGAAGGACATAAAAGGAAAGAGGCAACCAAAGTGTGGGAATAACCGTCAGGAGCGTTGGCTCCTAAATTTTGCTTTCTATTTTGTGGGCATAGTTGGTTTGACTAAAATATTCTTCTGTCTCTATTTATATAGCACTATTTAATTAGACATAAAATTTAAGAAAAGAAAAAAATTTAATATTTATGGTTCAAAATAATTTTTAAGGATTTCTATGACTATAAATTATTTTATAAAATTAAAATATTTTTAAATATAAAAAGATATATTTTTTGAAGATGGAATAAAAAAAAATAGTGTCACATAAATTAGGAGAGATGTGTAATATTTGTAGCGAAAATATATTCGCTTCATGTGCTATAGACTATAAAACTTTAGTACAGTACTATTATTTATTTCTTTGTTGGCCTTCTGGCTAAGATCTATGCGTATTTGTTCTTATCACTTGTCAGCTGTATAACTTCCACTTTTTTGGGCCTGGCTTATGAGTTTTTCCCATAACTTTGTTATGAGGTAATAATATGATTCTTTTTGTTAAGTATATACCAAAACATGGAAAAAATTATAATTAAAGAGAGATGAAATACATATGTAAGTTGTAACCCCTTAAATCTGTCACTAACCGGCAGATAAATACCTCCTTGTTAACTATTCTCTCCATCTCATTTTAAGGGTGGTTTTAGCTATTTTTATGCTCATTAAAAATAATAATAAATATAAAGTATAGCTTATTAAATTATTCTTATTTATTAGATTTTTTGAGAATTGAACAATATAAAAAAAGAATTATTTTTTTAATGTTAAGGGTATAGTTGAAATAATTGTCAATTTTAATCCTGAATTTCTAATGTGACAATTACTTTGAAACTTTTTTTAAGCTAAAAAAATAGTTAAAATAGATTGAGGGAATACAAGATACTAAAATGTCAAATTGCATCATTACCTGAGCATTGAACTCCTGAGTAATTCAGTACAAATTATCAAATTTGAGTTAATATTATAGGTATTATATTATTTGCCTTTTAAAAGTAGTTTATAGAATGTCTGTCCGGACAATTTTACTTGCAAAACGTAGGAACTACTAAAAACTTTTGGCGTGCCAAAAAGTTTTTTCCGACCCCTTCCTTGCTAAGACACCTTAATTATTATACTAGTGAGCAAATAAACACCATATTTTTTATTAAAAAAAAACGTATTTCGTAAACCTGACATTATAAAATTTGTTTTCTCATTCAAATTTGAGCACCTGAAACTCCTCAAAATTATATCCATTTTCAAAAGTAGCATCATGTACCCCACTTTTTCACACTTCTTCGTCTTCTTAAAATTTTTCAGCCATCTAGACTTTTGTTCATGGCTAATGATGTTAAGAGTCCCACGTCGGATATGGAATTGAAACATAAATTCCCTACATGAACTTGAACAATAATCACCCTACAAGCTAGCTTTTGGGGTTGAGTTAGGCCCAAGATTCATTCTTTACATGGTACCAGAATCATACTCATTTAATTCTTTATTCACCGATGTTGAACCCCCAAATTATATTATCCACGCTCCAGTTAACAAGTATGGGCGTGCATGGGAGTGTTAAGAGTCCCACATCGGATATGGAATGAGAACATGAACTCTTAACTGCCCATTAAAAGTCATTTGACCGAAAACCTCAAAGATCTCAGCAAGATCGATGAAAACTTTTACTTCATCGAACTTGGACTTTTTGAAATGAAAACTAACTGTTAAATATACACATGATATACAATATATCATATGTATATTACCATGTTCGTGTTGATGTACATATTGAGTAGGTGATATTTGGGTGTAATTACTATTATATTTACCATGATTGTATAGTTAGTGTCCACGTAGAATAAGGTTTTAGGAGTATAATAGGAATATGATTATACTATTATGGAAAGATGTAAAATGTATATATACTCTTTCAATTAATGAAAATAATCAAGGGGTTATTTATTTCATGGTATCAAGAGCCTATGTTCTTTTCTCCCACAAATTTTTTCATCCACCTTGCTTATCGAATTCGGCGTCCCTTCCCCGGAATTGCCGTCGGTGGCCTTTTTTCTTTTTTTTTTGTGTGTATTTTATTGTTTCTTCTCAAAACATCTATTGTTCTTTCGTTATGTCGACATCAAAGAACACGTTTCATCCTGCCGTGATTGTTTCTAACATCAAGAATCACATCCCGCTTATTCTTGAAATAGAAAACGTCCAATACGCGACATGGGCCGAGTTGTTCAAAATTCACACTCGCTCGTATCAAGTCATCCATCACATAATCTCCGCGGCTCCTGAGGATACGAGGTGCCTCAACGCAAGGATGATCCTAAGTTATAGATAACTTTTGATGCCACATTTCTTTAGTGGATTTACTCCATATCTCTACTGACCTATTGTAGACGATTATTGAGCCAGACGCTACGGCGATGGCTGCATGAGATAGGTTGCGTGACATATTCCAAGATAATCAAAATTCCAGAGTTGTTATCCTTGAGCAGGAATTTTCCCACGTCAACATGGAAAATTTCCCGAATGTTTCAGCTTATTGCAAAAGGTTGAAAAAATTGGCGGACCAACTCCGCAACGTTGGTGCGCCCGTTAGTGAAGATTGTTTTATGTTACAGATGGTTGTTGGCCTATCCGAGGGCGTTGGAACTCTCCTTCGTCAAAGTAACCCTCTCCCTCTATAAAAAGTTCTTTAGAATAAGGCCAAGGCTCCTATCGGGGCTAATACTTTGAGAGTTCCTAGTTTTATTGATAATTCCAGCCCAAAACGTGGTCACGGTGGCGGCAAGAATAGTTGGAAAAATAATGGCAAAAATTGCGGGGGCAAACGCGGTGGTTTCGACAATGGTGGCGGTGGACATAATCCGAGAAGTGGGCCCCAAGTAGCCTGGTCCCAGTAGTGGACCCTCTCACCATGGGTTGGGGCGGTAACTCTTGGCCTATCAGTCCCTACGGTCAGCTAGCGAATTGGGCCCTGATGCCACAATAGTTTCGGCCCACTGCCCAGTTTCAACAACGCCCACTGTTTTTGCTCCAGCCCCAGCCTAACGCTACAATAGCAGTTCCAATCAGCAGAGAGGCAGTTTTGGGCCCCACAGGCCCATCACACAGCGGGCCTCACCCCGTCTGACATTGAAACAGCGATGCACACACTTAGATTGAATCCTCCGGACCCGAATTGGTACATGGACATAGGCGCCACTACTCACATGACATCAGAACCGGGTGCTCTCTCGTCTTATTCTAATTTGAGCAACACTCGTGGTATAATTGTTAGTAATGGTAATTCAATTTCAATTCGTGGTTATGGTCATAAAACATTGTCTCCCCTCCCCATCCACCCCTTATCCTGAAAAATACCATTCATGCCACTAAACTAATTAAAAATTTGGTGTATATCCGTAAATTCACCACTAATAATTATATTTCGATTGAATTTGATCCGTTTGGGTTTAATGTGAATGATTTCAAGATGGGGAGTCCTCTCATGAGGTGTTATAATAGGGGAGATCTTTATCCTATCACGCCATGTTCCCGTCTTTCGAGTCAAGCCTTACCGTCAGCTTTTGCCGCGTTTGCTCCTTCCTTGTGGCATGCTTGTCTTAGTCATCCGGGGTCGTCTATTTTATATTCATTAGAGAAAAATAGTTTTATTTCATGTAAGGGTACGCGTAGTACTCCGAATTGTCAATCTTGTTCTTTAGGAAAAATTGTTCAGTTGTCATTTGAAGACTCTAATTCTCATACTTTAATGTCATTTGATATTATTCATAGCGATTTATTGACGTCTCCTATTCTTGGTTCATTGGGTCATCGGTATTATGTTCTTTTTTTGGATGATTATTCTAAATTTTTATGGACTTTTTCCAATAGCGAAAAAATCTCAAATTTTTTCCACCTTCTTAAAATTTAGAGTGTTCATTAAAACCCAATTTGAACGGGAAATAAAGAATATTCAATGTGACAATGGCAAAGAATATGATAATGGGATATTTCGGGAATTTTGTGCCAATAATGGAATAAATTTTTGCTTTTCTTGCCCACATACGTCTTCACAAAATGGGAAAGTCTAACGTAAGATTCGTACCATTAATAACATTGTCTGAACTTTATTGATTCATGCTTCTGTACCCCATTCGTTTTGGCATCATGCTCTACAAATGGCTACTCATCTCCTTAACATTCTTCCTTCCCAATGTTTGACATATTCACCCCCCCTTCAAATTTTATATAATAAGACTCTTTCGTATTCACATCTTAGGGTCTTTGGGTGCTTATGTTATCTGTTATTTCTGTCCACCATAATTAACAAACTTCAGGCCCGGTCTACTCCGTGTGTGTTTTTGGGTTTTCCGTCTAATCATCGTGGTTACAAATATTTTAATTTATCCTCTAATAAAATCATCATTAATCGCCATGTAATTTTTGATAAATCCCAATTTCCGTTTGCTAAGGTTAGTAATCCCGTGCCGAGTTCGTATAATTTTTTGGATGATGGTATATCTCCATGTATTATTCACCATTTTTTGGACATATCCCGCACCCCAAATCCTCTAGCGGGCCCACTGCCCGCTGGTCCTACTCGTCTGTCGCGAAGCCACGTCCCTAGTCTCATCATCGGGCTGGGGTTTCAACAATTGGGCCAATCCATCCCAATACTGGAATTGGTCTAGTTCCTGCATCCTCGGCTGCTTCCTTACCGTGTTGGGCCAGCAGGCCCACTGCCTGCTGGCCAGTCCGTCCCGAGTCCAGGAAATTCTCAAAATCCGTCAAATTCTTCCCCGAGTCATAGTCCGGTCACTAGTAGTCAACGGGGTGTTTTAAACCAAAAAGGCATTTGAATTTACATTCTAATGTTCTTAAATGACCCTTATCCCATAATCCTGTGTCTGTGTTAAATGACCCAAATTAGAAAATTGCTATGACCGATGAATATAATGCTCTTATTGATAATAAGACGTAGGAGTTGGTGCCCCATCCATCTGGTATTAATATTATTCGGTCTATGTGGATTTTTGCTCATAAGGACAATTCAGACGGTTCGTTTGTAAGGCATAAGGCTCGGCTTGTGGGTGATGGTAAGACTCAGCTGGTTGGTATGGATTGTGGTGAGACGTTTAGTCCGGTGGTCAAGCCGCTACTATTCGCACTGTGCTCAACTTGGCTCTTTCGAAAGCATGGCCCATTCATCAATTAGATGTAAAAAATGCTTTCTTACATAATGATCTCAATGAAACAGTCTATATGTATCAGCCCTTGGGCTTTAGGGATCTCAAATATCCTCATCATGTATGTCTATTGAAAAAGTCCTTATATGGGATTAAGTAGTCTCCACGGGCCTGGTATAAGAGGTTTGTCGACTATGTTTCGACTATTGGGTTCACTCAGAGCAAGTCGGATAATTCCTTGTTCATATATCGTCGTGGTTCTTCCTTGGCTTATATATTATTATATGTGGATGATATTATCTTGACTATCTTTTACGACGATCTTCATGACAATGCTTAGTTCTGAGTTTGCTATGAAAGACTTGGGGTCACTGAGTTATTTTTTGGGGGATTGATGTCACTCGTCATGCCGGTGGGTTGTTCTTATCCTTAAGGAAGTATGCAATCTGAGATCATTGAGAGGGTTGGGATGTCGTCATGTAAGTCCACTTCCACTCCATTTGATACTAAGCACAAGCTTGGTGGTGCGGCCGGCGCACCATATGAGGATCTGACCCGCTATCGCAGTCTTACGGGGGCCCTTCAGTATCTTACATTCACGAGACCAGATATTACGTATGTCGTACATCATGTGTGTTTGTTTATGCATGATCCCAGGGTTGAGCATATGAATGCGTTAAACGCATCATTCGGTATATTCAGGGTACACTTGACTATGACTTGCATTTATATCCTTCATCGACGTCCACATTTGTCTCGTATACAGATGCTAATTGGGGTAGATTTCCGGACACCAGACGGTCTACGTCTGGCTATTGTATATTTCTTGGTAATAACTTGATCTCATGGTCTGCGAAACGTCAGTCGACTTTGTCCCGCTCCATCTCCGAGGCCGAGTATCGAGGGGTAGCTAATGTGGTCTCTGAATCATGTTGGTTACGTAATTTGCTGTTAGAACTTCATTGTCTTATTCAAAAAGCGAACTTAGTTTATTGTGATAATATTAGTGCTATTTACCTTTCTGGTAATTCGATTCAACACCAACGCACTAACACATATCGAGATGGACATTCACTTTGTTCGTGAAAAGGTTGCTCGTGGTCATGTACGCGTCTGTCATGTCTCTTCAGGTATCAAATTGCGACATCTTTACAAAGGGTCTTCCCTCGGTCCTTTTTTAAGATTTTTTAGACACTCTCGGCATCCGAAGACCTCCCGCTATGATTGCGAGGGTGTTAAATATTATGTATATCATATGTATATTACCGTGTCCGTGTTGCTGTACATATTGAGTAAGTGATATTTGGGTGTAATTAGTATTGTATATTTACCATAATTGTATAGTTAGTGTCCAAGTAGAATAAGGTTTTAGAAGTAGAATAAGAATAAGATTCTACTATTATGGAAAGATGTAAAATGTATATATACTCTTTCAATTAATGAAAATAATCTTTCACTAACAGCTTGTAGTGGTGAGTCTTCTCTTGTTGAGAGAATGTATAGCCTTGTTTATTATTAAGTAGTCTTGAAAAGTTTTATATTATTCAAAGAGAACACCCACTAGTTTGATTTAATAATTTGTAAGAGCTCGTATTGTGAAGTGCGGGATGAAGAAAATTGTTTAAATGCTAATTGAAAAAGGATAGTTGTAATTCTTGAAGATAAGATGGCACCTGGTTAGCCTGAAATTATCGAGCATCATCTTTTGATTCACATTTATAAAGGTCAATTTTATCATAGAAATCATTTTTGACGATGTGTTTTAGTGATTTTGTTTCGCTATTAGGCTCGAAAAGTCTTATTGTTGAAAGCTTTAATATTTTGCATTTATACTCTAGTCATGATCATAAAGTTCATTCATCTATTCACAATGTATGTTGGTTATGTTAGATTATCTAGTGACATGAAGGTGAAGGTGAATGTGAAGGTGGACGACGAACGATGGTTCAATGATATGGAGTTTATGATCAAAATGGTAGTGATTAAAAAAGAAGAAAATGAATAACCTAGATGAGGGAGGGGAAGAAGATGGCAAACGGGGGACGAGGGGTGTTGAGAAAGAAAAAACGGGAAAATTTCTTTTTGTGGATTGTTTGTTTTAGATTTTGAAAATATTACAAGTGTCAATCTCATTACATGTAAATTTCTTTTTGTGGATTGTTTGTTTTTTATTTTGAAAATATTACAAGTGTCAATCTCATTACATGTATCATATTTTGATTGGTTCATTTCACATATAAGTAGCGAGTGTATTACACACATGTGTTCTGTAAAATTTATGTGTTAAAAGACCTCTGGTTGTTGTTCTCTCAATACACATTATGCTGATGTACGATGTCATTCCCGTGGAGAAACAAAGGAGATATCAGAAATCTACTCTCATCATTATAGGAAGCTTAGTGAGCGTGAAGGTGATTGGACAAACACTCAAATAAGAAAATAAAATAGAGAATTGTCAGTTTAATTGTAGTTCACTAGGTCACAAACCTCTGAGCTTGGAAGCAACTAGCAAGGAAGCGAAAGATTCAATGTTAGCTCAAATCTACAATCCAGAAGATGAGTTGAATGTGAATAATGATAAATAAATTTATGCTACATTAACGATAGTGAAATAGCATTCAGTTGACGAGCAACAAAATGATCTGATAGATGAAGTATAGCGGGGGCAAAGGGTCAAACTTGCTCATGAACTATGCGAAATTAAAGAAACTTGCCTTTCGTTATTAGATGAAATTAAATATGCCATTGGCATTTTTAAAATTAGCTAAATTTGCCCGTATTTTTTATGAACGAAATCTTAGCACACGGTGATGCCACGTGTCCCGTAATTAATAATAAATTTACCTAAATTTGTTTAAACGGGATGTAAATTTGAATCTTTCAAATTTGTCCTTTCTCCCTAATTTTAGGTTTTTAATTTTCTTTATTCCTCCCTTCTCTCTTCTCGTCACTACCTCTACGACTAATCACCCTTTTTTCTCTTTCCTTCTTCGACCCCTATATGGCTATAAATGTGTATTAAAATAGTATATTTATGTTGCAATTCAAGTCGTTTATCGTATTCTCTCATGGTGGTGGAGGTGATGATGGAGTGGCGGGGAAAGAAAAAGAAAAAGGAAAGAGAAAATGGCGGGGAGGTCATGATGACAATTGTGGTGGGAAAAGATAAGGAGGAAGGAGGAAAAATGTTGATCGGTGGTAGAGATACTGTCCGGGAGAGATAAATAAGGAATAAAAAAAAATTAAAAATTCAAAATCAGGGGGAAGGATCAAATTTGACACTAAACTATATGAAAGATTCAAAATTGCCATCTATTTTAAAAAATTAATCCTTATTTACGGGATACGTAGAATTACAAGGTGCAAGCTTCCTCTGTTTGAAAATAAGGACAAGTTTATCCTACTTTAGTGACGATGAAGGCATATTTGACCTCAACTATTAATGAAGGGCAAATCTATTTCATTTTTCATAATTCAATGAAATATTCTTTCACCCCGAAAATAATAACAAGTTTTTTTTACTATCTGACAAACTTGTGAATAATTTAACAATATTTATGAATAATTTAACAATATAGGTAGAATGAAGATACTACGAAATCTTGCTTATCTAATGAAACTTGTGAACAATTGAATAACCCATTCATATTTTGTTGGATGAGCATGTACCGGGTAAAATAAAGATAAAACTCGAGTTCTACCCCGATGACAAAATTGGTGAACAATTTATTGAGAAAGATATAATAAAGATAATTCTGAAGTACAACACTTGTGAACAAAGATTTTCCAGTTTTTGAGCGTGTAGCGTTAAGCTATTTTTGTAAAACTTTATTAAATTGAGATAAAATTTAAATAGCGGTCTCAAATGATCCTATTTGTGCAAATCTCCAATTTAAACATGTTAGAAATGGATGGAATCATTAAGGGCTCGTTTTGTATGAGAATAATATTAATTAATCTCGGAATTAAATTTAAAATGGGTTTATCCCATATTTGGTTGAGATAAAATTGTGATATAATTAATTCTGAAATTAGTTATCTCGAGATTGTGGTGTTATTATTATCGCGGTGGGAGGATGGAATTAACTAATCCCAAAATAGTTAATGGTGAGATAACTTGTTCTCAATCAAGAGAAATAAGTTATCTCATGTAGATGTGATTAGGTGGGATAAGATGAGATAACTAATCTCACAAAATATGTGGTTAATTTCAATGCCATAGGACTAATAATCACATCCCATCATACCAAACGATCCCTAAATAGATTATTATAACTTAGGAGCCGTTTGGTAGCTGATTAAGAGTAAGTTATTCATGTATTAAAATTCTCCATAAGTAATACTCACTCAGTTTCAATTTAAGTATTTAGTTTGACTTGATACATAAATTTTAAGAAATAAAGAATTTTTTTAAATTTTGTGATATTAAATTAAAAATGTGTGAATGTTTTAAATTTATGATCTTAAATTTATCTTAAAATTAGAAAACCTACTAAATATAAAAAAAACACTTTTTAAAAATAAATCAAAAAGGAAAGTAAAAACTTAAATTGGGAGGGAGGGATTATTATATTTGATAGAGGTGAATTATTCACGTATAAAATTTGAAAAACTTGTCATAAATTGAACCCATATGTTTTAAACGGGTCGGTCCGGTTAGGTTCATAGGAGTCAAAACGGTCGATTCCCGTCTTCCTCAGTTGATGAATCTACTTGCTGGATTCTGACACTCGATCTGGAGGCTCCTAACATGTTGCGTCCTCACTTGGCTCGCTCCTTCTCGTTCATGTTCCTCTTCATCTTGGTAAACATATTCTTGTAATCTTTAATTTGGCAAAAAATCACTTGTCTTTTCATGCTGTAAGACTAGATTAATTTTAATTTTTTCTTTTTAATGGGTTTACATCAAATCTCATTATATCTTGCTCATATACTGATATTTTTTTTGGCTCCCAAATGTGCATTCTTGATTTTAATCAGCTAAAGGATTATTTGATTATGTGTTCTTGTTTTAAAGTTGTTTTCATTCTCAAGAATGTTTGTGTTAGATATCAGTGAATTGAATGTTTGTATGCTCTTGTTTTACATGATCATATTATGAGTAAAATCTCTGTGAGTGAATAAATGCCCACTGGTCGTAGAAGCTCCTCCACTTGTTGCCAAAGAGGTTATGAGGGGGAAAGTTCATTTGAAAGGGTGAATTTATTATTTTTACTGGTGGTGTCCGGGCCAGCTTGTCCGCAACTAGACTATTCCACCCTGTACCTCCCACCAACACATGCCGGTTAAGTTTGCTAGCCAAGGATTGGTAGATGAGAAGAAATCACAGTGTTTTTTTGCTTCCATTTGATTTGAACCTAAGACCTTATGGTTCTTCTCCCACTTTATTGAACAGTAGGCCACACCAACAACCTTGGGTGCTTTGAAAGAGTGAATTGTATATTGATATTCTAATGATGCACTTCATCATCGAGTTTTTAGGTTACAAGTGAATATAATGATTTCACAGTCAGACTATTATATTCTTCCTTTTTGAGACGAGGGGTTTGATTTTAGGGAAATGATATCTGGGATTATGAGCTTATTGGTTTCAGGAGCATTGCATTGTGTGTTAATTTGAGACACTAGTATCGCATTTCCGTGCACCTTAGTTTGTCTAAATTGTGAACGTTTTGCTTGGATAATGACGTTTCTTTGTTGTTTCTTTTCCTTTATTTGTTTTTTTCGCCATATAGCCTAGTCACATTGTCACAGTATATTTATGTAACACCTTACCCGTGGTACAGAGGGTTGTGGGAGGAGAACATTGACAAGCTACAAAAAATTGCACTTTCTTGGAATCGTCGAATCAATAGATTTCGATTAAATTATTTCCTTTATTCTTCTTTTTTGTGTATCATTACTCTGGGAAATATTCTCAGACTTCTGTGATGATTTATAGTTGTTGTCAACTTTGCACCAAATGGTTTTCTCAAAGCCTTTTACCCCCACTTGCAATGCAGAGAGAGAAACTATAGAAAGGGTACTGATTATTCCAATAATATTTGGCAGTTCCTGAGTGATAGTTCTCTTGGTTCTACGGGTGGAAATCGTAAAACAGGGAAGTCATCGGTATTTTCGTTGTTTAACCTTAAAGATAAGAGCAAATTCTGGAGTGAGTCTGTTATCCATGGTGGTGGTAAGTTCTGCAAATACATGCTTTTTTGTATCCTTGCTTGTAAAGATGACTTGCTTGTTCAACTTCCATTATGGTTATGATGTATGGGTGCAGATTTTGATGATCTGGAAACATCTAATCCGGGAAAAATGAGTGTTCTCAATTACACCCAGGCAGGTACTTGTGTTTCTCCAAAATTTTCACATTCTTTTATATTTTGCCTTTGATGTGTATTATACTTCCTTTTCAATTTTCTGTATCAGATCTTCATAAGATTAATATTTTTTAACTTTAGTACCTGAGACAAGGAAACAGCCTTTTTCTGCTGTTTCGTGCATTTACTTTCTATTTAGCTATTGAAGCTTATAGTGTCCTAGTATATGTAACCAGTTTGTTCATCACATTGTAAAACTTGTATGAAGGATGGAATCAGGGACTTCCAGTCTAGTGTCCTAGTATATGTAACCAGTTTGTACATCACATTGTAAAACTTGTATAAAGGATGGAATCAGGGACTTCCATCCTGGGGATTTGCCCATGAACTATCCTTTTTTTGTAATAACGGTGGTGTTCGGACCAACTTGCGTGCACCTCGACTATTCCACCGGGTATCCCTGAACCATCCTTTTTTAGAAAGTCAAATAAAAATTTGCATTCTGGTTGACGATATATGTTTCTTAGTAGGATCTTTGTGCTTGTCCTTCATCTCATGTATTCCTATTTTGACATGTTCATTATGCAACTTTGAATGAAAATGCCTTATAAGATTTTAAACTAACTCTTATCCATTATATCCTGAAGCTCAAATGTTAGGTGGAAGGGGAGGGCTCATAATGTTGAAATCTGAAGTGTAAAGCACCACAACAAAGCCTCAATCCCAAGCAAGCTTGGGTCAGCTATATGATTTCTCACGGGTCATGTCGCTCCATTTAAGCTCATCTCATATCAATATTATACTAAATAAGAATAAAAATTAAAGTGCTAGACAGTCTCTATATTTTCACTAGCATATAAATATCCGACAGGACTAAAGGACTTAACAATCAAAAAAGAAAAAAATATCCGACAGACTTCTAGAAAACATAGGACCTAAAGTAAACGTACTAACATGACAAAATATTCTCAATTATTTGGTATCACCTATATATATCCTTTTCTTCCATTGTACCCTATTTTTTGCTGGGTCTGCATGGATTCCAAGAGATTGTAGGTCTTTCAATATAATATCCCTCCATGCGAAAAAAAGGGGTTGCCAAAAAATTCACATACCAAAAGGGGTTGTTCGTGAATTGTGATGCGAACTGCCAAATTTTTCACGGACAGCCCTTAACGTCCGATTGCTACATTAAAAAAAATATATAAATGCAGTTCGTGATTTGTGCTGCGAACTACGAATATTTTTATTTTATTTTTTTTAACTGTTCGCAACACATTATGCGAATTACCACTATTTTATCTTTTTTTCCGACACTCATATTCTGCAGCAAAAGCATTATATATGAATGGCAAATTTTGAGCTGCTGTTTCTAACAAAAGAATTTCAGCATAAAATTAATTAGTTTGTGCTGCTTATTTTTTGATTGATGTGTGCATCGAGTCGTTGAGACATTATAGGTCATTTATAAAAACTTGTAGGCTGTTGCATGTCATTTCCCTGTTTCATGCCCTTCCTTTTTCTTGTGCTATTGTGTGGGTGGGGTGGGTTGGGGGTTAGATACTACTGCATATAGCTTCTGTCTCTCACTCACGGAGGTCCTAAATATTGTTTTGTTTCATGACACGAAAATGTGTGCTGTAAGATGTGTTTTTCGACTGTAGAATTGTGCTAGTTTGCATAATGTGTTACGAACAGTTAAAAAAAATTATTGGTAGTTCGCACACAAACACAAACACAAACTGCATTTACAACAACAACAACAACAACAACAACATACCCAGTGTAATCCCACAAGTGGGGTCTGGGGAGGGTAGAGTGTACGCAGATCCTACCCCTACCTTGGAAGTTAGAGAGCCTATTCCCGATAGACCCTTGGCTCCACGAACTGCATTTAGTTTTTTTTTCTAATGTAGCAAACAGACGTTAGGGTTTGTTCATGAAAAATTATTGGTAGTTCGCAGCACAAATCACGAACAACCCCTTCTGGTATGTGAATTTTTTGGCAACCTATTTTTGTTTGTTGGCTTCCAGAACGTGCCCTTTAGGCTCCGTACTCCGATTTTTGATCTACCTTGTTTCTGCTTAACACCTCTACTTACCATGGTTTCATACTTACGGACTGATGATTTGCAGATCGACATGTGACATGACTAAACCATTTTAAACGACCTCCTTTTACTTTATCATTCTGTGCTACTTGCACCTCCTGCCGAATGTGGTCATTTTTAATCTTATATAATCTTGAAAATGACAAAACTATCTTAGCATCCGCATTTATGTGACACTCATCATCTGGATATATGTTAGACTTTAGTGGCCCATCATTCACTCCCATGTAACATTGCTAGTCTTATAACTGCCTTACAGAACTTAACTTTTACTTTGGTAAGTTATCTACTATCACATAATACCATGGTAGCACTAAATTTGAAGAGTGTAGTGGAGTATTTTCTGTACCAAGAATAGAATTATAGACAATTTCTTATTATCTTCTAAAGAAATTCTTATTTCATATGTCTGACTTTGGAGATTGAAAAATAATGTAATAGTAAATTTTAGTGTGGAGGCTTCTTAAGAAATGACAGGAACGAGCTTGTATGATTTTCAAATTGCACACCTCCCGAGGGCATTTACTTCAGATATATAATCGGTGCTGCATTTAGTTAGATGAAATGGATTGCTGACTGTAATTACGCGATACGTTTGTGCAATACCGTCATGACTATTGAATTTGTAGAAGAATCTAGGCATTCAACCTAAAAATTTAAGGCAGTGGGTTAGTAGTCCAAGACAACCTATTGGGACAGCTACAACTATATAACTCATTACCCTCGGATATGTGTAAATTTTAGAGTTCACACATGAATTTTAATGCAAATTCACAGCTGTGCGGATTACTTACCAAAGGTTGGCTCTGATATCACGTGAAAGAATTTGAGCATCCAACCTAATACCTTAAAGGCGTTTAAGGCAATGGATCCTTTGTCTTTTATAAATCTCTTGAAAGCACTTATACAACTTATATGAGACAATTATATAATTCAACAAGATGAATGAATTATTTTGCAAAAACAAGGTGAAAGAATTTAGTCGCCCAACCAAAAATCTTAAGGCAATGGTGAAGTAGTCTAATACCATTAAATCCCTTTGGAAACCCTTCTCAACATCTTGCGTGTGTAATATGATTTTCAGTAGATGTGGTTTTCTAGAGTGTGAGTGAGCTTATCAAATGTTGACTATGATATTGTGAAATTGTGTGATTACCTCATCGAAAAGTTTAAGAACTTGCATACGTGACACTTCTATTTATTTGTCTACAAGGCCCCTTAATGTTCTAGCTTGTTTTTCTGGGGGACCAAGCTAGTGGAAATACTCTCCTCAGCAGGGGATGAATCTCGGATCCATTACCTTCGGTTGCCCTAATATTATGTGGAAGAATATGAGCATTCAACTTGAAACCTTAGGGGTTGTTTGGTTTAGAAACAAGTTATGCAAGAAATGTAATACATGTATTAATTACGCTGGGATTACTTTTTAGGGAAACTTACAGACAAATACCATTCGGCCATCTAGTATACAAATATGTACACAATGTACCTATACATATAATAGACATATCTAAACATGCCTATACACTACCTATAGAGTTGAATGTATAGGCAGTGTATACTTCGGCCATGTTTGGTAAATTAGATGGCCGAAGGGTATATTATGTAAGTATCCCTATTTTTTATTGGGCTTGCATCATTGTATTAAAAGTTGGATATATAGTGTATAATTTAAACTTGTGTTATAAGGGCTTGGAGAAGGGTTTGAGGAGACCCTCACGGGATAGTTTTGCCATTTTGAGTGTTTTATCCATGTATAATTAATCATAGTGTTGCTTATACCACGCTGGTCTTGGTATAAAATAATACAGGAAATATCGTATAAGCTGTACACGTATTAATCATACTTGAATTGAAAAATTTCTACAAAACGTTGGATAAAAAATGAATATACCATGATTGTCCAATACATCTAATGAAACAGACAATAGGTGGAGTGGTTCAAGGCGTTTATAAGCCCATTTGGATTCTATTGCGCTACCCATTTGAGATAACTCTATAAGTCCAATAAAACTCTGGGATGTTTGACGTGCTCTTGAATCCTATCTAAGATGGAATGGAGGGAGTATATCTTTTAATATGTGGAGTAGAATAACATATTGTTCTCTTGTATTGCAGGTAATATAGCAAATTATTTGAAGCTTCTGGAAGTTGATTCCATGTACCTTCCAGTACCTGTGAATTTCATTTTTGTTGGATTTGAAGGAAAAGGGAATCAAGGTATGAAATTATTCCTTTACTTTACCTTCAAAAAAGAAAGTATGTAATTGTTCCTTCACAATTGAAGATAACTGTTCTCTTTGTTATATTTCTATATGGTAACTATTGATTATATTATTCTTTATTACTGTGATGTGGTTTCTGCTCAGAATTTAAGCTACAACCAGAGGAACTAGAGCGCTGGTTTACAAAGATTGATCACATCCTTGAACATACAAGGATTCCTCAAGTAGGAGAGGTTTTGACACCATTTTACAAAACTAGCATTGACAGAGAACATCGTCACCATCTGCCTCTTATCAGCCACATAAACTACAAGTACTTTTTGTTTCCCTTCCCCCAAACAACCATACAATCTGTGTTTGGATAAAATAGTTAATGCATTATAAACTGTTCTGATAAGGTATTCAAATCTTTGTGCAGTTTCTCGGTTCATGCCATTCAAATGAGTGAAAAGGTCACATCCATCTTTGAGCGTGCCATTGATATCTTTGGCCGCAAGGATGATATGTCTGATAACAGGTATTTGAGGTTCTATGTAATATCAGGGAATTCATGATTTTCTCTGCGAAACTTTTTGCCTCTCGATTATTATTTCTTAGCAGTGGTTCTTCAGTTCCTCTATATAAATGTGTGTTTTCAGGGATGATGGAACTGTTCTATGGCAAGTTGACGTGGATATGATGGATGTTCTCTTTACCAGTCTCGTGGAATATTTACAACTGGATAATGCCTATAACATCTTCGTTTTGAATCCCAGGCGCAATGGAAAAAGAGTCAAATATGGATACAGGTTTTTCTTGTGAAAGTTGAATTTTTATACTAGTTTTTAGTTTTTACATGTGTGTTGCAGTAATGCAATGAAAATCAGAAACAAAGGTGCAAATTGCCTCCTCTTTGCTCACTACATCAGAGAGACAACAATCTGAAGAGATTTATGCAATCTAAACCTGTATAATCTTTCCAGTAGCAAATATGGATGCAAAATAGTTAATGAGGTTTACAGTTATTGAATTATATGAAGATAATTGAAAGTCATATTTAACTATCAGAAGAATGTGTTGGAACTTATTAAAGGAGAACAAGTCTATTAATATTTGGAAGTTGTAGCAATAAGGGTAAAATGATCAAGCATTGATTATTGCAGTAACACCATCCACACATGCATGGATGTGCAACATACGTATATGTTAGTCTTTCTATCTACACATTTAGATGTAGGATTAGGTTTGACAATTGATTTAATATTGGATGATGGTGAACATTGTGCTCTTGTGTAAGTTTCTCTTGCTTGACCTTACGTTTTTGAGGTGTGGAACAATCTGCTCTTCCATGACAAGTATTTCCATGCTGAGACCTTGTGTTACATGATGCTCTATTTATTAGGGTTGACAGCTCTTCTTTTGATGTGTAAATGCATGGTTGACCTATTTCTTTTGTAATTTTGAATTTTGAGTCATCAAAGGTGTTGTCAATGCTTGATCACTTTATTTGACACCTCTTATATGTAAGTAAACCTATACTAACTGGCTATGCTCACTTGTTCAGAAAAATATCTACTTGATTTAATTGATTGTATTGGAGTTAAAGTATACACAAATTTCATTTGTTCAAGTTTTTTGAAGTGTAGAAGGTTGAACTTTTACGTGGTTGCATGTGAAATATTCTATTTTTGGAAGATTGACAGTATTTTGACGTAGTCTAAACTAAACATTATGACACTCAATTGAAAAAGAGCAAGTTGAAGTTGAAGTTGAAGTTTTCTTTGTAGAACTTATACAAATAGTTATCATCAGTAATAGATATAATTCCTTAAAAGGTAAAATAAAAAAAAAAATTGTTACTTACATTTAGTAGCTCACAATACACATACAGATAAATTCTCCTTTTGTTCCAAAAAATATGACTTACATTCTATCATAGAAACTAAGATTAAAATATTTAAATAGATTGTATTGAGTTAGATAAGTGTTTTAAGAAAACCTTTCACAAAAAAAGCTAAGTGATTTAAGAAAGATGAGACTGTGAGTTAAACAACCTCCTTTAAAGAAACAAATAACTTCCAAGTTTAAACATTATGCTTGTACTATGGAGGGAGAGATGTTTCCATTAAGAAAGAGGTCACTTCTTTTGGATGGGAAAAAAGAAAGCTAGGCCGAGCTATTTTTAGAACTGACGGAGTTTTTCTGAAGGTTTAGTCAGATTGAAAATAAATTATTAAAGCAAGTAGAATGCGTAAATTCTGGCTTTATGCAAAGTCCGATCTAATACATTGCAGGCCCCAGTGTCAGTTCTCTACCATATGTGCATACAAGGGTTTTGGAAATCTAAAATTGCCCGTATGTGTCTTAAGCCATTTTTGTTTCATTCAATCTTACGGTACTTAGAAACTCAGTTCTCTACTGTCTCGTCTACTTGCTTGTTAAGAAGTATCGAAAAAGCTTCGTAACACCTGGAGATGGATTAAAATCCGTGACGCTATACATGTGGTTCTTATCCTTGCAGTACTTTCCTGGTAACTGGAATTTTACTTGGTCCTGATCATCTTTTTAGCAGCATATATGTTTTACTAAGTGCTTTGGATCAACTGGCTTTCACATTTTCTGCTTAGATCCTTTTTATGGGTATTAGACATACAAATGAGTACAGTGAAGAGTAAAAGAGAGAGAAAAGGTCGTCCTCAAGCTGATTTAGAAAGAAAACACAGCACTCCAATGTGTAGAATGTATTCTTGCAGTGATATTCTGTGCATTTGTTGCATCCAGATTATTTCTGATCACATAATAGCTTTCCTTATTTGCATGTCTCTTTATTTCTATTTTCTGATTCATCTGTATTGGATGTTCCTTAAATCATGCAGGCAAGGGCTATCCGAGAGCGAAATTAACTTTCTTAGGGAGGTAAAGTTGTAATTTCAATACCCCTTTATATACGTTGGACATGGATCATCAGCTTCATGCTTTTTGATCATATACTTCATTCATTGATTCTTGATATTTCAAGATCTATTTTTTGGGAAGTTTTTCACTGATTTGATGCTTAATACAGAATAAGGAGGTACAATCGAAAATTCTTCACTCAGGAAGAGCATCAGAAAGTATTCTTGGTAGGTAAACGTGTGTTCAGAATTTTTAACTGTAGCACGATTGGTATTTATATGTCCTTTGATAAGTATTAACTAATGACTGATGCTTATTTGTACAAAAACCGTGACAGCTCTCGAGAAGATGACAAGACCATTGTACGCCAAGCATCCGATGGCAAAGTTTTCCTGGACTGTCACAGAGGATACAGATACAGTAAATTATCTCTCCTCTTGACTGACCTTACATTTCAAGCATGTCATTGGAGATGGTATTTATAGAGACCCAGTGTAGATTTACGGGTTGTGTTGTGCCTATATTACTTGTCACAACAAAAATATGATGCTCTTCAGTATCTAGTTGAGGAGAGAGTTAAATTCTTGTTAGAAATAGTTGAACAAGGAATCTAAATATGAAATGTCTTGATGCAATTTGTTGTGCAATTTATTAGAGGGGTTTGCATTGAATATTTTATTATAGAATATATGCAAATGCTCTAGAGTTATAAATGAAGCAGATACCGCTTTTGCTGGATGTAAAGATGTTCAGGTAGACTGAACGATACCGGCCTAGGATCAGATGGGAGAGTTTGATCATGACTAGTGCCCTGGAGATGGGGGAGAAATTGACGGCTATGAGGGCCTGGGAGAGTAGTGAGGATGCGACCAGTATGTGGGATATGACGCTGGAGATGGGGGAGAAATTGACGGCTATGAGGGCCTGGGAGAGTAGTGAGGATGCGACCAGTATGTGGGATATGACGGCCAGTTGCATTAGGATAGTAGCTAGGGATTTCTGGGGTCTCGAGAGGTAACCGTGGTAGGCATCGAGGGGACTGGTGGTGGAATGAAGAAGTTCAAGGGAAGGTGAAAGCAAAGAAGGTGACGTATGCGGAGTTGGTAGAAAGCAATGATGATGTGGAGAAGTGGACGAACAGGGAACTATATAAGATGGCGAGGAAGGAGGTGAAGTTGGCGGTTTCGGCGGCAAAAACAACTTTTGAACACCTATATGCTGAACTAGAGGACAAAGGCGATAAGAAGTTGTTCACGCTAGCCAAGGCGAGGGAGAGGAGGGCACATGATTTGGATCAAGTGAAGTGCATCAAGGACGAGGATGTCAAAGTATTGGTGGGGGAAGCTCTTATTAGACGGAGATCATACTTCTATAAACTCTTGAACGAAGAAGGGGACATAGACATTGTGTTGGGAGATTTGGAGCATTCCGAGAGGCGTCGCGATTTTGGGTATTGTAGGAGTATTAAGGTTGAGGAGGTTAAGGGTGTTGTTCATAGGATGCGTAGGGAAGAGCGACCGGGCCTGACGAGATTCCTGAGGAATTTCGGAAGAGCGCATGCACGACATGTTTGGAGTGATTGACTAGGTTGTTTAATGTCATCTTTAAGACGACGAGGATGCCCGAAGAATGGAGGTCGAGTGTATTGATTCCTTTGTACAAAAACAAGGGCGAAATCCAAGAGTTGCAACAACTATAGAGGTATCAAGATGCTAAGCCATACTATGAAGATGGTAGAGATGAGGGTGGGGAGAGGCGTGTTCATTTAAGAGAACCAGTTCGGATTCATGCGGGGCGCTCAACCATTCATCTTGTAAGGAGACTGGTGGAGCAATATAGAGAGGAAGAGAGACTTACACATGGTATTCATCGACCTGAAAAAGGCTTACAACAAAGTTTCAAGGGAGGTCCTATGGAGATGTTTGGAGGCTAGAGGTGTACCTGTGGCGTACATTAGGGCGATCAAGGACATGTACGAGGGAGACAAAATTAGGATAATGACAGGAGGAGTAGACTCGAAGCACTTCCCAATTGTGATGGGGTTGTATCAAGGATCAACTCTTAGTTCGTTTTTATTCGCCTTGGTGATAGATGGATTGACGCGGCAAATTTAAGGTGAGGTGCCATGGTGTATGCTTTTCGCGAATGACATAGTCCTGATCGATGAGACTCGTAGCAGAGTTAACGCTAAGTTGGAGGGTTGGAGACAAATTCTGGAGTCTAAAGGGTTCAAGTTGAGTGGACTAAAACATAGTACTTGGAGTGCAAGTTTAGTGACGCACAACATAAGGCTGACATTGAAAGTGAGGCTTGGTACCTAGGCCATCCAGAAGAAAAGTAGTTTCAAGTATTTGGGTATATTATACAAGACAACGGGGAGATTGACGATGATGTCACACATCGTATTGGTGCATGATGGATGAAATGAAGGCTCGCTTATGGAGTGTTATGTGATAAGAAGGTGCCACCTAAACTTAAGGGCAAGTTCTACAAAGTGGTAGTTAGACAACGTGGCGGAGTGTTGGCTAGTTAAGATCTCCACGTTCAAAAGATGAAAGTTGCGGAGATGAGAATGTTGCGATGGATGTGTGGGCACGCTAGGAGAGACAAGATTAGGAATGAAGCTATCCGGGACAAGATTAGAGTGGCCTCGGTGGAGGACAAGATGCGGGAAGCGGGACTGAGATGGTTTGGGCATGTGAAGAGGAGAGACACAGATGCCCCAGTGCGGAGGTGTGAGAGGTTGGCTATGGACGATTTCAGAAGAGGTAGGGGTAGACCGAAGAAGTATTGGGGATAGGTGATTAGACAGGACATGTCGCAGTTACAGCTTACCGAAGACATGACCTTAGATACGAGGTTATGGAGGATTCAAATTAGGGTAGAAGACTAGTAGGTAGACTCGCCTATCCTTCATATTAGTAGTCGTAGTATTGCTCTATAGTTTAGTGTGCTTTGATTTCTGATACTATCTGATATTTCTTGTACTTCGATTATCCTATTTTATTTGTGGTAGCTACTGACCCTTTTTCAAACTACTTTATCATGGCTTAGTCGCTTTCGTTAATTCCATTTTCATACTGCTTTGAATTTATTGTCCTTATCTGGCCTCTTTTGATGCTTTCTCTTGGGCCGAGTGTCTTTTGGCAACCTCCCTACCTTTGTAGGGGTACGGTCTGCGTACACTCTACCCTCCCAGACCCCACGTTGTGGGATTTCACTAGGTATGTTGTTGTAGTTTATTGAACTATATTAGTGCCTCTGTTTTCGATAGATAGACTCAAGTAGAAATGAAAAAACAATAGAATAATAAGAAGTAATAGTAACAAGAAAATAAGATAACCAAGTGAAAGAAACAAGCTGGTAGGAAACCAAAAAGTAATCCGCAAAAGGGAGTAGTAGAAGTAACAAAGCCAAGGCCAAAATACTAAATAAAGCATGGCAAAACAATCTGAAAAAAGAGAATAATAATAACGTAACTACCACCAAATCGACCATGAAGTGCAAGACACAACCAATACTAAACTAAATCAAAAGACAAGAGACTACAAGAGTACTACGATGCGCGACAACGTTGAACTACCTATTATCCTTCTATCCTGATTCGTGCCCTCCATGATCCCCTATCTACGGTCATGTCCTCAGTGAGTCAGAATCGCGCGTCATGTCCTCGGTGAGTCAGAATGCGTCATGTCCTCAGTGAGCTGTAACTGCGTCATGTCCTCAGTGAGCTGTAACTGCGTCATGTCCTGTCTAATCACCTCTCCCCAATACTTCTTAGGCCTACCTCTACCTTTCCGGTAATCATCTATAGCTAGCCTCTCACACTTCCGCACGGAGGCATTCGTGCATCTCCTCTTCACATACCCAAACCATCTCAATCTCGCTTCCCTCATCTTGTTCTCCACCGAGGCCACCCCACCTTGTCCCGAATATCTTCATTTCTAATTCTATCACTCCTCGTATGCCCACACATCCACCGCAACATCCTCATTTTCGCCACCTTCATTTTCTGAACGTGATAGTTCTTGATTGGCCAAACACTCCGCCCCATACAACATAGTTGTCTGGTGCAATCAGTATCATAATGCAACTTGTGCTGCTTGTGTTTGTTGTCGAGCAACATAAGTTTTCTTGGTGGTTAAAAATTCAATGTGCTAGCAACAAACTTGCAGCTATGCATCAAAAGCTCCTTTTTTTTTTTCTGTATTTCAAGAATTAGTAAAGCTAGATGTGTCATTTTTTCCTTTTTCCTTTTTGATAAGGTTGAAGTGGGTATGTTGAAACTCGAAAGAGCATCACTGTAACAAATGCTCATTCTTGGTACAAAGTTCTAGTACATTAGGTTTGTCAAAAGATTTGAGTCCACATACTTGTTTTTCTGAGTTCTCCATATCATCCATGTTTTAATTTTGTAACATTCTTTTATATTGATAGCTTAAACTTTCAATGTGCTTCTTTCCGGTGATCAAAAACATTTCTTAACTCAGTTAAATGGGCCACATAATTGCCCTAGAGATGCATAGAAAAACTGTGGTTCTCGTACTTTCATTGTTCTGATGTGTCTCTGTTCTGAACTATTTATTTTCTTTAACAAAACCAGGTAGAATGGTATAATAGATGCCTAGATGTATTAAACAATGTTGAGAAGGTATCTCAAGGAAAGGACATGGCTGAAGTTGTTCAGAACAAGGTTATGCAGGTATTACTTTATACCACTTTTTTCTCTCCCCCTCCCCCTGGATATGTCCTGCTAATTGATCATTATAGAAGAGAAGTACCACTAATACTGCGCTAACTATTTCTTTGAACATTACATTTTGGACTATCTGAATCCTCCATTTAACTCTAGTTATTATGATACTCTGTTCCTTTCAAGTTTCTGAATGGGAGAAATGGAGAATTGAAGCTTCGTTTTGAGAGAGAGTTAAAAGCTGGGCAATTTAGCGGTTTTCATGCTGAATGTATCACTGATACATGGATTGGAAATCACAGGTTAAAATCTTGCTTACTTCTCTGCACTTAGTGTCCATATTTCTGATTTTGTTCATTTCATATCAGGTGGGCTTTTATTGATTTGACTGCGGGCCCATTTTCATGGGGACCTGCTGTGGGTGGAGAAGGTGTGCGCACAGAATTAAGTTTACCAAACGTGGAGAAAACCATCGGTGCAGTTGCAGGTACTAGAGTGACAGACACATGTTTTCATTCATTATCTATACACTTTAGATTGTATTTTTGAAGTTGACTGGGGATGTTTTTGAGAAATTGTTTTTTCTTCCTGTTGTGTACATAATGGTCTTGGTTGACGTACGTGTTTTTGTTATTCTGCTCTTTGATGCCTTTTCTTAGTTTATCAAGGCAATAAGACGTCCCAAATAGAGTGGCATGGATATGTAAAATTCATATAGGTGGCCCTAAGTAGTTTGGGATTAAAATGTAGTAGTAGTAGTTGTTGTTGTACTAGATTTTTCAACGAGTAGACAGAGACCTAATAATGAGAAAAATCAGTAAGGATTGACGAGAATAGAAGTATATGGATGTGGCAATCACCCAACCACTACAAGATGGGTCATTTAGGAGTGGGAGGAAAGTTAGGACTAATTGTGAAGAAAATACAATTTTAGAGTAGGAGAGGGGTGAGAATAGGATTATTTGGACAAGACTCACTTCTAGAATGTTTCATTGTAAAACCATATACATGGGTTTACCTGGAAGGGGGTAATGAGGAGGTTTGGAAGAAAAGGGAGGTATGTGTCGAGAAATATTCCGTTCTTGACATGGTTTGCATTTGAAAAGCAATTTTGACGCCGACATTTCATGTAAAAGTAGAATAATGGTGAGTTTATGTTGTATGTGCAAAGAGGATGGAGAAATGCGTCCACAAAAAAAGTAAAAAAATGCTCTGACCCAGATCTCGAGGTAAGTCTTACAAAAATCCTAATCCCGCTTTCTCTCTCCTCTACCATCTTCTCCGATCGACACTCACCTCCGACATGACTCAGATAGGTGTCTTTTGACTTTCTCTCTCCCCTAAAACCTTTTCCGACCTCTTTCCCAGTGACTCCCAACTTTCTCTCTCCTCAAAAGCTTTTCTGACCACCTTCTCATCGCCGCCGACCTTCTCGCTCCTCTAAAACTTTTTCTGATCACTCCCCAAACGTCGACGTCCACTATTTTCAACATATAATACCTTCCCAGGCACATTCTACAAGACTTTTCTCTTTTCTACTCCCTAGGAAGGATAACATCCTCCTTCTGGCTGTTTTCCGACCGGAAATAGCCTCTTCCTTCACTTTCCGACACTATCACCTTCTGTGATAGCATCATCCCTTTTCTTTCTTGTCAGATCAAAGGCACATTCAACGCTGGTTATATCCAGATAGTTTGTGTTGAAACTATATGGTAGTCACATGGAGAACATAATTTATTTCAATGCTGGTTTCAAGTCTTTTGACATCACTAGGTGGATATCAGGCAATACTATTTGGTTCGACTGGGTGGAGAGAAGCAGGAATAGGTTGAGAAGGATGACTTTGAGCAAGAAGGTCATGAAGTGGGTATGCTTCATCTTCAAGGAAGCTTCGAATGATCAAAAAAAGTTGGTAAGGAAGATGGAGGACAAAAGATCGGGTGGCTGATTTCTATGGTACTAGGAAGTACAATGAACATGGCAGGTACATGAGCATTTTGTCCCTCAAAGGAGAAGCAAAATTAGTTATTATTGTACCTGAACTAGCCATCCATGCGGGCTGGAGAGATATAGCTTGTAAGATTGAAAGATTCATTAATGTCTCCCCTCAACCAATAGTCAAGCACCCCTAGACTGACTAGCAATGATTTTCCGTACGCAAAGGTTGTTGAAAACAGTAAATGGCAACCCCAAACAACATCAAAGGATGTCACAATTAATGAAGAGGGCATATTAGGAAGATGTATAACTGGTTTCTTTGGAGAAAAGAAACCCCACTCTTTCATTATATTAGAAGGTGGTATCTTCCATGTGGAAGAAAACTTTCGGGGTTAACATCTACGAGATGGCTGAAAATTTATTCCTTTTCGAGTTCCTGATCAGATTTTACAATTGGAATGGGTCTGGAAAAATATCAAGATCAAGCTAGAGTGGTGGAACCCTTTTGTTGGCTGTATACCAGTCCAACCGAAGAAAGTCTCGACTTGGATTAGAGCAATAAGATTACCACTATACTTATGGTCGCACGACACTTTCAAAGAAATTGGCGACAAGTGCGGAGGGTGGAAGAGGACAGAAGAAGAAACTGAATTGAAGAACCACTTAAAATGGGCTCGAATTGAAGTTGCAGGCGAGGACCGTGCATACCCAACGAGGTTATCGTCCATAGGGGGATACAATTTTATAATCCCGATCTGGGTTTAGAGAAATACAATTTTGAGAAGATTCCGGCCAAAGAACCGGTTAGGGTTCATGCAAGTTCCTGTAAAGATAACTGATTGACCAAAGAAGAGTACAAGAGTAGAGCAATATCCAGAGGTCCAAAGCCTCATACGAGGTTATTAACCAAGTCTTCTCTATGACAACTGTTGATTGGAGAACCTGCAATCATATGGGTGTTGAACTTTTAAATAAAGCTGCAGAAGCATGTGAGAGGCAGGTGATCTTTTTAGAAAACTTTAGTAAGTAGTTGGGCCAGTCCTCCAATGGGCCTGATCGGGCTCAAGTCATATTTAATGACTTAAATTCTCAGCCCAGTCCAGAAATAACAATTGATGTTATTTTTGAGGTGCTATTTGCACACACAACTTCTAGAATAGCTTCACAAGGTTTACTCCTTACTCCTGAACAGAGGAGTATCACATGCATGCAAAGACTCAAATTTTCTTAGGAACTTCAGGAAGAGAGGACACAAAAATACAATTGACAAGGGCAGAGGGGGAAAACATGATGAAAAAAGAGGGGGTTCTTGATTTTCACAAAGAACAACAATTGGTAAATCTCGATTCAAGCACTAATGGGGAGTTATGGGATGTGGAAGAGGCCATACCTATTCTAGCATAGCAGGAAGTTCTTGCTATTGACAAGGAGAGAGATATGACTGCTTGGGTTTGCCAAAATCTTATCAAGCTAGGCAAGATTTTTGGCAATGACTTCAAGGGACATGAAGAAGAAGCCATGGAACTTCTTATGCAAATTGATGTGTGTAGGCAAGCTAGAAGGATGGAACCTGCCACGGAAATTAAAAAATCCAGAGCCAAAGGATTACAAGAGTTAAAGAATTTAATTACTTTTGATGTTAGATTCAAAAGTAACGTGAGTACGAACAACGGGAAAGGGAAAAAACAGTTTAATGAAGCTTAATCTTGTATCATGGAATGTAAGAGGATTAAATGATGTGGGGAAAAAAGGATGGTAAAGAGCCTTGTAGATCATTGGAGAGTAGACATTCTATGTTTTCAGGAAACCAAACTAGAGGGGAACATTCAAGATTTAGTGAAACAAATTTTGGGTGGGGGGGGGGGGGGGGAGATGGGTAAGATATATTTGTCTAGAAGCAAGTGGTACTAGAGGGGGAATTATTATGCTATGGGATGGTAGAGTTTGGAAGGGGGAGGTTCTACAAATAGGAGTTTACACTTTAACTTGCAAGTTCGAAACTATGCTTCAGGATTTCAATTGCCATATATCTAGGGTCTATGCCCCCAACTGTAAGGTGGAAAAGAGAGTTGTATGGGATGAATTGGGGGCTGTTAGAGGACTTATGGAGGGGCTTTGGGCAGTGTGGTGTGATTTTAATGTTTGTAGGTTTCCTTCTGAAAAGAGGAATTGCTAGAGGAGATCTTCAGCCATGGTAGAATTTTCAGACCTCATTGAAGACTTGAAACTTATTGATTTACACCTGGAAGGGGGTACTTACACTTGGTTCAGAGGTGATACTCGCATCACAGCCTCTAGGATACACATGATCTTATTCTCATAGGATTGGATTGATCATTTCAGTAAGATAAAATAAGCAACTCTTCAAAGGCTGACTTTTGACCATGTCCCTATTGCTCTCTTTTGTGGAGCTTGGGAACACAATAAGTCATCTTTGAAGTTCAAAAATTGGTGGCTAAATATAGAAGGTTTTGTTGATAGAATTAGTTCTTGGTGGAATTCTTTTGTGCATTCTATGGGAGGTCGGATTACATTTTAGCTTGCAAACTGAAAGCTCTAAAAGGCAAGCTAAAAGAATGGAGTAAAAATGAACAAGGGAACCTTAACATTCAAAGGTCTAAATTGCTAAGTCAAATGGCAAGTTTGGATTCATTACTGGATATCAGAGCATTGACAAAGCATGAATCAATCAGGAAGGCAACAACAATTATGGAGTATGAAGAACTTATCAAAAATGAGGAAATTGCACGGAGACAAAGATCCAGGACCCTATGGTTGAAAGAAGGGGACAACAATATAAAGTTCTTTCACAATTTAACCAATGCTCATAAGAGAAACAACTTTATTGATCGTCTGGAAGTGCAAGAGGAAATCATTGTGGAACCTGAAAGAGTTAAGGAGGAGATCGAATTATATTACAAGAAATTCTTCACTGAGACAGAGAACTTGAGACAGAGAAGTGGAGGCCTGCTGGGAATCTGATCAACTGTCCCTCAATAACAGAATCAGAAAAGAACAATTTACAAGCCAGATTTGAGGAACAAGAAGTATATAATTGCTTGAAAAAGTGTGCCGCCGATAAAGCTCCTGGCCCCGATGGATACACCATGGGATTCTTTATCAAATGTTAGGAAATTTTGAAACAAGACATCATGGAGGCTTTTCACAATTTTCATGACCAAGACATGTTTGAGAAGAGCTTCAATGCTACTTACATTGCGTTAATTCCCAAAAAGAAAGGGGCAAAGGAAATGAAAGACTTCAGGCCTATAAGCTTGATAGGTAGTTTCTATAAGCTTCCGTCTAAGGTACCGATTGAGAGGTTAAAGGGGGTGGTGGATAAGCTGGTAGACTCTCAACATATGGTTTTCATTAGAGGAAGACAAATCATGGATGCCATATTGATTGCTAATGAAGCAGTAGATTCAAGATTATCCCAAAATAAGCCTGCATTTTGTGTAAATTGGTTATTGAGAAAGCATATGATCATGTTAACTGATAATTTCTACTTAGAATCCTCATGCAAATGGGTTTTGGGGATAAATGGATCAAGTGGATCAAGTTCTGTATATCTACTGTGAAATTCTCTGCCCTAGTTAATGGAGCCCTTGAAGGTTGTTTTGATGCTCAAAGAGGAATTAGACAAGGGGACCCCTTATCTCCTTTTCTATTCATTCTAGCTATGGAGGGTTTAAACAACATGATTAAAACAACAAAAGCAAATGGATGGATCAAAGGTTTCGAGATTTCCACAAATAATGGAAGGAGTTTGGAGGTGACTCATCTCCAATATGCAGATGACACTCTGATTTTTTGTGATGCAGAGGAGGAACAACTAAAATATTTGAGTCATTCTGGTACTCTTTGAAGGCATCTCAGGGCTTCACATCAACTGGGGAAAAGCCATATATATCCATCAATTCAGTCCCTAATATAGAGTTTCTGGCCATTATCCTGGAAGGTGAAGTAGGTTCTCTACCACTGTATATCTTGGGATGCCATTGGGTGCTAAATCAAAGTAAAAAAACATTTGGGATATAGTTCTGGAAAAGTGTGAGAAGTTGTCTAGATGGAAAGCACATTATTTGTCCTTGGGAGGGAGGCTCACTTTGATCAATGCAGTTATTGATGCTCTTCCGACATATGTTATCCTTATTTCCTATACCTTCAAGTGTAGTCCAAAGACTGGACAAGCTCAGGATGGTCTTTCTTCTGGCAAGGAAACAAGGAAAAAAAGGTTATCATTTGGTAAAGTGGAAAGTTCTGATCCGTAGTAAAAAACAAGGTGGTCTTGGTATCAAAAATTTGAAGAATCAAAGTAAGGCTTTAAAATTGAAGTGACTATGGAGATATGCTCAAGATTCACATTCTTTATGGGGAAAAATGATTAAATTGAAGTATGGGGTGCTGGACTTTTGGGCGTCTAAGGAGGTCAACATCCTATATGGTGTAACTGTCTGAATCAGAGCATGATGGCCTTTTTGAAAGAGCCACACTGTTATAAGAGTATATAATGGTAATAAAACAATTTTCTGGAAGGATAAGTGGTTGGGAAACAGAAATTTGGAGGAACTATTTCCTGATATGTTTGCTTTGGCAGAACATCCTAACAAAATAGTGGCTGGAATGTGGTCACCTCAAGGTTGGGACTTGATCTTTAGAAGAATGTTGAATGACTAGGAAATACCTAGACTAGTTGAGCTTTATAAACATTTGGAGTCTTTTCAAGGGCTGAAGGATGGGGTGGACTGTTTGTGGTGGACTGGGCATAACAAGGGGCACTACAAAGTGAGTTCAGGCTATAAGATTATGAACATGACTGTGCCACAAAACTCCAACTGGCCATGGAGACAAGTTTGGAAAGTAAAGATACCTCTTTAAGGTGGCATGCTTTACATGGTTGCTAGCTAAAGAGGCTGTTTTGACACATGAAAACTTGAGAAAGAGAATGATTATCTTAGTTTCAAATTGTTGCTTATGTGGGGAAGCAGCTGAGACAGTAGGACATCTGTTTTTACATTGCAGAATTATTGATCAACTATGGAAGATTTTTATCAATCTCAGAGGCATATCTTGGACAATGCCTAGCAAGATTGTTGACACTCTTTATAGTTGGGAGGAGGCTGAGATTGGGACAAGGAATAAAAGCTATTGGAGGATCATTCCAGCTTGCATATGGTGGACTATCCGGAAAGAAAGGAACTCCAAATGTTTTGAGGATAGAAGTAGCACTCTACAGAAAATCAAGCAAGACTGTATGTTGCTATTTCGTTTTTGGTGTACAAAGAATCCCTTTGTAGATGTAGAATCAATCCTAGAAGTCCTCGACTCTTGTTAGGATTTTACTTTCTTAGCTTCCTAGTTTTATTTTTTTGTAAAGGGTTTTTCAGTACTACCTGTCTATAATACAAAGTTGTTATCTCTTCCAAAGAGAAGATACAGCCCATCTACCAGTACACTGCAGGGTTGCAGCACAGCTATGGGAGCTAATCTCTTAGTTGTTTATCATCAGTTGGGTGTTAGCGCAGAGCTGGGCAAATTGCAGGCTTACAAAAGATTGGGAGAGAGGAAATAGACTAGGGAGTTTGCCTTTTCTGGACAAGATAGAATGAGTTAGCAGATTGCTTCATAGCATACAGCATGATATGATAAGTATTAGAAAATATTTGTAATTGTATTAAATACTTTGGTGTAATTGTAAAGAGACAATTCCTTTTTGTATTGATAACTGGCCTGATTTGATAGATGGGTGAACTCTGACATGTAACCTTATGTTGTATACTTTTTCCACTTTCTCAGTGGGTTAGAAAAGTTAGTATTTGATCTAGCAAAAACAAATAAAATCAGTTTCAATGTTATAAGTTATAACTCTTCAGCAGGCTTCTTTGAAGCAATCCATTCAGTTCCACGGAAAAGGTCTTACTCCATTTTAGTTAATGTAAATAGGAGTCCTCATTCTCAAAAAATTGTAGTCTTCCCCTTTTCAATTTCTGTTTAAAATCTTTTCAGGTTTACTCGATCTCAAAACACGGTCATTATGCATTCTTATTTGTGCTGCTTTGTTTGCTTTCAGAAATTTCAGAAGAAGAAGCTGAAGATCTATTGCAAGAGGCTATTCAAGAGAAGTTTGCGGTGTTTGGTGATGTATGATAAACAAAATAGTTTATTTTCCATTATCATGTCAGTGAGTTCTGCTTTTCAATATTAGTTAGTTAATTAATTGGTCAAGAGAAATCTTTGGAGTAATTATGGAGGCAAGAAGTCTTTTTTGGGCAGAAAAGCCCTGGGGAGGAATAGCTGAACTAACAAAGGACATGGCCATGTCTTCTTTTCAAGTTGCCTTCTGGGAAAGAAAGTTGATTAGTTTTTTCACATGAATAGTAGTGAGGTAGATTGGTAAATGGGGAAGGTTTTTGTTTGATCAGTTACCAGTAGAAATAATTTATAGATGGAACAAGGATGTGCAAGATCAAGATACATTTTGATATACGAAAAACAAGATTTAACTAAACAAAAGGAGAAAGAGATACATCTCAATCAGTTACTGTACAGGATCTTTGTTT
The DNA here is from genome assembly GCA_034509755.1 of Anisodus tanguticus. Classification (NCBI taxonomy): domain Eukaryota; kingdom Viridiplantae; phylum Streptophyta; class Magnoliopsida; order Solanales; family Solanaceae; genus Anisodus; species Anisodus tanguticus. Next base: position 15,030,228 of record CM067551.1, on the reverse strand, counting down.
TACTTTTCTCTACCTAGAAAAGAGTTGTCTTAGGCGATGAAACTTCAACTTAGGAAGAATGTCATAGGTTGAATAGTCCGGAGACTTATTCGAGGATAAAGAATATTACGAGTGCTCAGTCGAATAGAATGGGCTGAATTCTTGGAGTCTAAGTTCTTGGAAATTCAAAATCTGATTACTCTGCTTCTGCCAAAGTATAAGAATGAATACTGGTTACTGATTCTCACTTGTCATCTAATTTTTTTTTTTTTTAGAAACTGGTAAGGTTGTATTCCTCAACATTAAGGATATATGCTGGCTACCGCCAAAAAGTTATAGAGATCCTAATAAATCTACAATCTGATCTACATCCTCTATACATTGTTGTTTACACCAAGAAAATAAAGATACATTATCTTCAAAGCATCTATCATTTCTCTCCCTCCACACAGTCCACCAAATGCAAGAAGGTATAATCCTCCACCATCTTTTTTGACTTTTGCTTCCTCCCCTTCTAATTCAGCAACTTAGGAAATCTGCTGTTTGTTCAGGCATGATCCAAGTAGTGTTAGTGAGGTTGAAGAAGAGAGCCCATAGTTGAGCAGTGAAGCTACAATATAGGAACAAATGATTGTTTGTTTCCTCTGTTCTGTTACAGAGAAAACATCTTGATACCAGTTGCATTCCTTTCTTCTGAAGCACTTCATGTGTGAGACAAGCTCTCTTTATCACCAACCATGTGAAACTCTTTACCTTGGTGGGAGACAAACTTTTCCAATTGTAGTTCCACTGATATTGTATTCCCAGATGGATCTAACATCTCTTTTTTGTATGCACTATTGACTTGTCATCTAAATTTTTTCTTGTTTCAAAGACCTGATGTTTTATCTTTTACTCCTTTTGAAACTAGAAATTTTTCTGAACTCCCCTTTCTATTATCCCACTTTCTTTTTTCTTTCTCATTTCCTTCTGACTTTGGGGATTATGTTTTTCCATTGAATGTATGGGTGCTAAAGTCTTATATTGGTTATTTTTGTTTTGTAGGTCCAGAAAGATCATCAAGCCATTGATATTCTTTTAGCTGAAATAGATATATATGAACTATTTGCTTTCAACCATTGCAAGGGAAGGAAGGTCAAGCTTGCTCTTTGCGAAGGTGATCCTTTGTCGTTCCTCGTAGACTCCTGCATGGTTTCTGTGAGAATCCTTGTTAGACACCTAAATTCTTCTTGCTTTTATTCCGTTCAGTTTGCTTTCTGTTAAAGCTTGGTTTGTATCTGAATATCTAGGTATCTGGTTTTGGTTTTATCTACGTCTTCCTGTTCTTTAAAATGCCATGTAACACCCACCTTTGAGAAGTTTCAAACTGTTTTCCACAAGTTTATCTTAATTTTGAGGAAATTTATGAGATGTAAATCATCATAACAGAGCTTGACGAGAGAATGCAAGATTTGAAAAATGAGCTGCAGTCTTTCGAGGGTGAAGGGTCTGAAGAAAGCCATAGGATAAAGGCTGTAGATGCACTGAAAAGGATGGAGAACTGGAACCTTTTTAGTGAATCTTATGAGGTATATTACTTTTGCAAAGTCATATTTTCAGTAACTTTTATCAGAAGGCTAAACTGTTATTGCTAATCTGATATTGTTCTTTCGGACCGAAAACATCTCCAGTGGTTATAGTCACATTCTTTCTTTCACTTGGAATGATGATAAAACATGGAAATGAATATAATGATCATCAGTGATTAAAACCGTGGTCTTGCAGGATTACAAAAATTATACAGTTGCTCGTGACACTTTCCTTGCACATCTGGGGGCAACCTTATGGGGTTCAATGAGACACATAATTTCTCCATCACTTGCCGATGGGGCATTTCACTACTATGAGAAAATATCTTTTCAGCTGTTCTTTATCACACAGGAGGTATGATCTTAAATGAATTTAACAAGGACATTGTTCAGTACTTATGTTTTTCTATGCTTTTGTGCAGAAATTTAGAAATATTAAGCAGTTACCTGTTGACCTCAAAACTATCATGAATGGTCTTTCTTCATTGGCGCTATCTTCTCAGGAAGTGATGTTCAGTCCGCACATGTATGCATTTGGCTCATTCTCTTATCCTCTGATCCTTTGATTATAATATTGTTCTCTATAGTTGACTCAAGCTAAATGTAGGTTAGTTATATGTTGGTGTGTTAAAGTAAGAGTGTTGAATACAGATATTGTATGAAATGTTTGTCCACATAAGTGTATATGTTATTTCCTTCATGGGTTTCGCTGACTCTCCTTTTTTAATTATGCGATTGGTTCTAAATATATTATCGCACTACAAAACTCTAGTTTCTCTCCGGATATGTGCACATATTTATTTTCAGTCTGTTCTGCTTCACAGGTTGCCACTGTCAGAGGATCCTGCTTTGGCCATGGCTTTTTCAGTGGCTCGGAGAGCGGCAGCTGTTCCCCTGTTTCTTGTGAATGGAACATATAGGAAAACTGTCCGTTCCTATCTGGATTCTTCCATTCTCCAGCATCAGTTGCAGAGATTGAATGATCATGGATCTTTGAAAGGTGAGCTTTTCGTTATCACACATTTACAGTGTTTGTTGAAGTAGATAAACACACTGCTAACTCTCCTTAAATCCGACCCCATCTGAGAAGGAAACGAGAGGGAAAGGAGAGACGTCTAGAATGATAAACTAGAAAATCAAAGTCTGTTTTTTCCCCTGGATATTTATATTTGGGGTGGGCTGGAGGATAATAAGTAAATCTTATATGGTCGCTTATCATTTTTTCTCTTTGAGCTTGTACTTTAAGTGTTGATTCGTAAAACCATGTGGTTATTCTGTGTACATTCTTGTAGCCATTTGAAGTGAAATGATATTAGATATGATTGATAATTTACGAAGTGATTATGTAATGTAGTCGCTTCGAGTAAGTATTCCTGAGTTTTACATCAATATATGAAGTTCCTGTAGGTGAGCCAGTTATATAATCTTGTTATTTGTTTTATGTGATGGTTCAAGAGCCTTGATTGCTGATTCATCCATGTCTTCCATCTTCCCCCCCACCCCCACCCCTTCCCCCTTTTTTTGGTCAAATCTTCTAAGCTGGTTAGATCCTTGTCTTTTGCAAATTATAGTGCTTTGATTGCCTTCATACTGCAGGTTCACATGTACATAGCAGGTCTACTCTTGAAGTGCCTATCTTTTGGTTTATTCACAGTGATCCCTTGTTAGTTGACAAGCATTATCAAGCCAAAGCGCTTTCCGATATGGTCATTGTGGTGCAGTCAGAAGAATCATCCTGGGAGAGTCATTTGCAGTGTAATGGGCGGTCTCTCCTGTGGGATTTGAGGTTATTATATTATGCATTTAAGATGAGTTTAGATATATTTCAACTTATTATTTAAATTTTCTTTCTCATACATTTACCTTAAGGCAATTTGTAAAAACTCGTACTTTAGATGGTTTAAGCTTATATTTTGCTAGTTTTATGTATAGAGAATAAGCAAATTTAGTAGTACATCTCTCTCTTGTTCTTCTGGTGGGCGGGTTTTAGTTCTTCGGTTGAAAGTAAGCACTTTTTAGGCTGAAAATGATAAGGAAATTTGTTGGAGGAAAGATCAGAGTGGCGACGGCCTAACAAAGGTTTAAGCATGCAAATTGGGGCTGGTTTAAGGCAAGGTAAAAGTGATAATTTTGATGAAAAGAAAAAGAAAAGCTCTAAAACATTCCTTGACCCCTTAGGTATTTCATGATAAGGTAGAATTGCATGGTTTTGTGATAAAGCATTCTTGGTTGATAAAATTAAGCATTACTATGGTTTTATTGTTGATTCTACTTCATAAAGGATTTCACGCACAATTAGGGATGAACTCTCTTTTGTTGAAGAAGTACTAGGGATGAACTCTCTTATCTATGCTCTTAGGCGGAGCGAACTCAAATCACCAAAACTATGACTGAACTTCCAAAAGGAATAAAAGCTGCTTCTTTCCAATGGTTATTTTTAATTTGGAAATTGGAAGGTAGAATATTAAGGACTTCAAAATGAACTTCAATGTAAAAAAAGACAATTTAATGGCTACACAAAACGAGTGTGTGTGTGTGGGGGGGGGGGGGGGGAGAATGTTGCAAATTTGAAAGTTCAGGAGTTTCTCGTGAGTAATTTTCTGATAAATCTTTTTCCTTGATTAAATCTTGTGCAATGCATCATGCATATTCTCTTTAATCACATGTCAAGACTGAAACGTTACTCATGACACTCATATTACTATAAATTAGCTCATCTTAGATCTCAATTAATCAATTGCACTTAACTAGTTGTGTCGGCTATTTGTATCCTCTCTATCCGCTCCTCTTCATTCAGGTCAATTTCATTCCACTATTAGTAAAGAAATTTTCTGTGAAGGCAAACTAGGGGTTCTCTAAGGCTATATTTCCCGAGTCTCACACTAATATTGACACTAACATACAAGTCTCTAGTTAGACTATAAAGGCTCGTGGAAAATACCGGACCTAATGTAGGTGTACAACAACGATAAACCACTTTTGCATTCCTTAATTGTGTTCTTAGTTAATTCCGGATTGATTTAGAGATATTCTTGATCTTTTGAATTTTGAGACAACTTCCCTTCATGTGATTTCACTGGGTATGTTGTTGTTGTTCTCTTCATGTGATTTCGGGTTTACTTTGTTCTTTCTTTAGCTTACCTGAAATCTCATCACAAAAGAACTGTCTGTTGAGTGGGATTTGGTGATTTTCTTAGCTGATATTATGTTAATGGACAATGCTGATCTGACATTTGCTTTCTCATCTGTTATACAGGAAGCCTGTCAAAGCTGCGTTGGCTGCTGTGTCAGAACATCTAGCAGGAATGCTTCTCCTTCATCTTGTTTATAGTCAAGCCCATGAAACTGCAATTGAGGTATTGGAAGACATGAATGTGAATCTTACAATGATCTCACTCTGACTATAGACTTGTAACCTGTCAAAAGTTTGTAAATTTCTTGCATGTAATTTACTTCTTCTGAGGGCTTGCTAACTTCTTGAGTGTCACACCCACTTCTTCCTCTGCACTTTTTGTCTAATTGCTCGACAAATTATTTCTTTTGGTAGTGAGACAAGAGAAGCTCTCCAAAAACTAGAAACATGTATTATTTAAGAGTTTTTTCTCTCTCTCTCTCTTGCCTCCTTGGAACCCAAATTTTAAGATCTAAGAAGTTTGTCACACTTCTGTGATACTAATTATTTTAGTCATTTGTTTCATTCTTGTGAGAGATAAATGGATTTTAGTGAATGCTTCTTCTACTTGTAATTCTGTCGAAGCTTATATGTCACTTTCATTAATTTAAAGTTTCTGTTTTATTGTATCTTTTTTATGTCTGGGACCCCTTTTAAAGGATGTATTCATGAGAATGCAATATTAGATAATAAGTGAGTACATCACACTCTTTTTATGTGTTACATATGCTTTATCTGATGCTTTTCCTTGAGACAGAAGTGGTAACTTGTGTCTGGTTTAACGTTTTACGTTGAGATAAAAGCTGGTAATTTGAGTCTCGTTTCTTGAAGTCAACTCTGTTCTTAACATTACACTTTTAACAGGACTGGGTTTGGTCAGTTGGATGCAACCCTTTATCCATCACTTCCCAAGGCTGGCATATCTCCAAATTCCATTCAGACACTGTTGCTCGAAGCTATGTATTGACAGCTCTTGAAGAGTCCATTCAATTGGTCAATTCGGCTATTCATCGCCTTGTGATGGAGCGGACATGTATCCTTTACGAATGTTCTATTTTCCTGAGTACAAGTAAAAGATTATTTTGATTGCACAATTTGTCACTTTTGTGAGTTGTTTCATTGGATATATTCCAAGAGAATGTTTTGCAAATTGTCTTCAGCAGAGTGCATAAAAGATTTATTTTATCTGTTTGAATGGTGGCTGCCATTGCGAATACCTCTTTGGTTCCCAGCATCTCATGACATGGGATCTTATCTCAATATCTGAAGATGGAGACGGACATTGGAATATTTCTTGTCTAAAATTTCAGGTTGGCCAGTAGGACCTTTGGTATTAATAGGTTTTAGCACTTCTTTTCCGTTGGTTTGGACACTGGACCACTAGTTTCAAACTTTCTGCATTAGTTGCTGATGTTTTTACATATAAGTTTTGGTAGTTGCCCGTTTATCAGATTCTCTTTGTGGATTGCTTAATCTGGAACAGCAGAACAGACTTTTAAGCTCTTTAAAACCCATGAGCGTGAGTTGGTGAACAAATACAACTATGTTGTTAGCTTGTGGAGAAGAGTAAGTGCTTTACAGTTTTCACCAATCCTTAATAAGTAATATATACACAAATATATTTGCCGATCACCTGTTGCACTATCCCCCCCCCCCCCCCCCCCAGATAAATAACACTTGGTGCACTATCATTTCAAGCTCGGTTGAATGATTTGTTTCTTATTTCAATCTCATTGATCTGCATTTACTGCAAAAGTTACAATGATGTTTGCAAGAAATAGTTTGATGTGTTGGCTTTTGTTGTCTTAAATTCAGCCTGTTTATGAAACATTTTTCTGACCAATTTATTTCATGTTATCCCTTGCAGATTTCAACTGTCAGTGGGGAACTGCGTTATCTGGATGCCTTGAGACTTCTCTATACCTTAGAGGATGCATCAAAAGGGTTAGCATCTGTCATTTTTTGTGATTGATATTGATCATCACTAGACCCTTTTTGTGATGTTGCACTTTTACATGTTCAATCAATTTGAGATAATAGAGTACTGCATTTAACTACATATGGAAGTATTAAGCAACTTCCATTTGGCATCTAAAAGTGTCTTCACTTTTCACTTAACAGATGTGTTTTCAAAATTTGCTTGCTAAAAATCTCATCTTATGCAGGTTTGTAATTTATGTCGATACAACTCTAGCCAGTCTCCATCCAATACATTGCACCCGTCAAAGGGAAGTTAAGGTCGAGTTTGACATGTCAACAATACCTGCTTTCCTAGTTGTTTTCTTTGTTCTTTGGTTTGTGCTAAAGCCTAGAAGAGCAAAGCCAAAGATCAACTGAGAGTTTCATGGTGACGTGCCTTGAAAATACGAGTTAGTTTCCTCAAGTATGATTTCCTCTCAGATGCCGGGAAAATCTGTTGAGCCAATAGAGCTGTCTTATGCAACAGGTGACTAGAGAGCATAGGCAAGACAGGTAAAATAGCTAGCTCAAAATCATATGGTGTTGTACTGTCTTTGCTTGTAAATTTTCACATCCCAGTATTATTACATCTGAAATTTTGCTCTGTACCATCAAGTCTAGTTGCTAATTATTGTAATTATGCTCAGTGCATGACTTAATACTGTTTACATCTCGACAATCATCTCACTGAAGCAGCCAGGTTGGCTCCTTTTTAGTGCTCAATTATGAGGTGCCCTTGGTATAACTGGAAGCAAAACACTCGAGAGTAGCACCATTTTGTTTTGTTTTGGGTAAAATTGGTTAGTTAATGCAGTTTAACCAGTTTCCACTTTTCCTATATTCTATTTCATAATTTCTTAAAATGTTATCTGCCAACCTCTCTTGAAAATCCATTGTTCCATTTGGTAATCTGATACCTTAGATGGGTTCATCCAATATCTAATTTAAAATTTATCTTACCAAGAGCAAGGGCATCTCATTTAATTAAGTTTTCAGTTTCAGTTTCCAGAGAGGAAGAGAACGAAGAGTGCAAAGAAAGGTTCAAAGTTTACGATAAATAACAATAACATGATAAGCTTTCCTTCGACGGCAATTTGTTTTCCGAAGTCATAATACTATTCACAGGCAAGAGAAAGGAAATTCATTGGCTCAGAGAATTAGTCCTTTCTATCCAGCACCCAAAAATATACCAATCAATCAATAAAAATGAAACAAAACAACATAAAGGAGATTTTGCCATAAGCTGGATTTAGACGTGCTTTGGATAATAAATAACGAATTTACCTTATAAATATTGACAATATAAGATCTTACAATATTAACAAGTTGGATTCGTTAAAGTTGAAATTACCTTTACACGTAATTCTAAATTGTATGCAGTACCAACATGACTTAGAGAACATTTTCAAAATAGATTAATCCAAATGGAGAGTGGAGAGCACATTAACGTAACTCCTAGTTGGTATACAACTTCCTACAAGGAGACATGATCAACAAGTTAACGCCCCTTGGTCTCAAGTGGAAAGAGCAGAACACTAATTGCTGATAAAATTAAAACAACTTCAAATAAAATAATTGCAGCCATTTGGTGGCAACCTCTAACCAATTGCACTGCAACTATAGGACAGACCATCCCTGCTATTCTCCCCACAGCACTTGCAACTCCACAACCAGTTGATCTCACTGAGGTTGGATAAATCTGCAGAAAACATATCAAAATGACAAAACTTAAGCCACCTAACATAAAATTCTCCAAGCTTTATTTTCATCGGAGGGGCAGTTTGTTCTCATTATGTCTCTAATGATTGGCAACTGTATTGGGGTAAGGGGGGTTGGGGGGGGGGGGGGGGGGGTGTGTGTGTGTGTGTGGGGGGGGGGGGGGGAGTCTACTAGTTTAGACAGGAATCTACTTGTTTTGCTCAAACGTCAAATTTAGATGTTTAACATCTTTATACTGACACTCCAAACGAGGCTATGGCGGAGATAACTTGATTTCCTCACCCTTCCGAAGGTACCTCAGCCACCAAAGAAGAACGGGTAGAAGGGCCAAGAGCACCTCAAGCTAAAAGTGCTTGGAAATTGGACTAATCTACATTTATTACTCACTACAAAGCTGAAAACTTAATGTATTTATATGACTAAGCTCCACTGTGTATTAGTTATATAAAAGAAATGGTTCTAAAATTGTGACAAGATTGCTGCAACAGATCAGTTTTAGAATACTTGGACACAAGGAATATCTATCAAGTTTTGACTGGAAGGGACCAAAATAAGTTGTCATGTCAAGAAAATGAACGATGAAGCTAAGAATGAAAGAAGAAAGTGTTAAATAGTGTATATTGCCTTATATGGCCTCTCGGATTCAGCCCATAAATGGTGGCTCTCGGTTTTATTCCAATATGGTAAATAGACAATGTAAGAATATTGTATATTAGAAAAAATATATGTAGTATATTGTAATGTATTTGTTACCTAAATTAGGAATATACACTACCATAATTGTAGAGTTAGAATTATGGTAGAATAAGATTTTAGGAATAGAATAGGAATATTTTGGATCTTGTATATATACCTATTCAAGTAATGAAAATAATCAAGGGGATTATTTCTTTCATGGTATCAAGAGACTAGGTTTTACAAAAAAATTCTCTCCCAAAAATTTTGCCCTTCTCGGCCGCTACCCCCCCCCCCCCTCTCGGATTTCTCTTCCGAAATTAGTCTTCCGCTCTCAAAATCTCTCTTACTTTTCCCAAATTTTCCCTCCTTATTTGTTCTCTCAATATGTCTAAGAACAATTATCATCCTGCCCTCATGGTTTCCAATGTCAAGAACAGTATCCCGATTGTGCTTGAGATGGAAAACGTCCAATATGCGACGTGAGCGGAGTTGTTTAAAATACACGCTATCTCCCATCAAGTTATCCATCATATCATTCCTCCCACTACACCTCTTCCCGAGGAGGATCCTCAATTATGGATTACGCTTGATGCTACCGTTCTCCAGTGGATCTATTCCACTATTTCAGTTGACCTTCTACAAACGATTATTGAGCCGGATACCACGGCTATGGCTACTTGGAATAGATTGCGTGACATATTCCAAGATAACCAACATTCACGTGCCGTCACACTTGAGCAGGAATTCTCCCTCGTTCACATGGAAGAATTTCCTAACGTATCTGCCTATTGCAAGAAACTTAAGGAGTTGGCAGATCAACTCCGTAATGTGGGCACACCTGTCACCAATAATCGTCGGGTTCTACAATTGGTTGCCGACCTTTCGGAGGCATATAATGGCGTTGGAACTCTCCTACGTCAAAGCAACCCTCTTCCCGCCTTTTATCAAGCCCGCTCCATGCTTATTTTGGAAGAAGCCGGTTTGGCTAAAAAGGCGGCTACCGGAGCAAGCCCCGTCGTCATGGTGGCATCCTCCCCAAGTTCTTTAGGTTTTGTTAATAATTCGGGCCAAAACCATAATCATGGTGGCGGCAGGAATAATCGTAATAATAATAACAAAAACCGCGGGGGCAAACGTGGCGGTTCTGGTGGCGGTTCCGGTGGTCAGCTAGCAGGCGGTGGGCCCGATCCAGGGAACATTGGCCCACCACCCCTGGTCCCAGCAAAGTGGGCCCCATGGTGGGGGGGGGGCAGTGGGCTGTGGGCCAGCAGCCCTTACAATCCAGCAGGTAATTCCAGCGGCCAGTGGGCTGACCAATAATTCAGGCCCAACAACTAGCAATGGCGGCCCACTGGCCAGTGGCCCAGCAGCAACAGCTCCAGCAACTACGGCCCAGCTCAGTCACGGTCTGGAATTCTTGGGCCCCGATCTCCGCAAGCCCCTCATGCAACATGCCCCACTCAGACCGATATCGAGGCCGTGATGCACACATTGAGGTTGACTCAACCCGACCCAAATTGGTACATGGACACCGGGGCTACTACTCACATGACTTTCGATTCAGGTACTCTCTCATCTTATTCCAATTTGAGCACCCCTCGGGGTATAATTGTTGGTAATGACAACTTTATTCCAATTAAGGGTTATGGTTAGAAAACGTTGTCTCCCCCCAATCCACCCCTTATCTTGAAAAATACTTTACATGCTCCCAAATTGATTAAAAAATTAGTGTCTGTCCGAAAGTTCACAACTGACAATTCCGTTTCCGTTGAATTTGATCCTTTTGGTTTCTCTGTGAAGGATTTCAAGACGGGGAGTCATCTCATGAGGTGTGATAGTAGGGGGGATCTTTATCCTATCATGCCTGGTTTCAGTCCATCGAGTCAAGCCTGGCCGTCAGCTTTTGCAGCCATTTCCCCTTTCATGTGGCATGCTCGCCTTGGTCATCCGGGCTCTTCTATTTTATCAGTTTTAGATAAAAATAGCTTCATTTCTTGTAAGAGTACGAGTCGTACTCAAATTTGTCAATCTTGTTCGTTAGGAAAAAGTGTTAAATTGCCATTTGTGGATTCAAATTCTCATACTTCACATCCATTTGATATTATTCATAGCGACCTATGGACGTCTCCTGTTCTAAGTTCGTTAGGTCATCGATATTATATTCTATTTCTGGATGATTGTTCTAAATTTTTGTGGACGTTTCCAATTGCAAATAAATCTCAAGTGTTTTCCGTCTTCATAAAATTTAGAGCATTCATTAGAACACAATTCGAAAGAGAAATAAAGAATATTCAATGTGATAATGGGAAAGAGTATGACAATAGGGTATTTCGGGAGTTCTGTGATAATAATGAGATAAATTTTCATTTTTCTTGCCCTCATACATCTTCTCAAAATGGGAAAGCCGAACGCAAAATTCGTTCCATAAATAACATTATCAGCACTATCTTACTTCATGCTTCCGTACCCCCGTATTTTTGGCATCATGCTCTGCAAATGACAACATATCTACTTAACATAATTCCGTCCAAAGGTCTGACATATTCTTCCCCCCTTCAAATCTTATATAATAAGAACCCTTCTTATTTTTATCTTCGGGTTTTTGGGTGCTTGTGTTATCCGTTATTCCCATCCACCACAATTAACAAACTTCAGGCCCGGTCTACTCCGTGTGTGTTTTTAGGTTATCTGTCTAATCATCGGGGTTATAAATGTTTTGATTTATCCTCCAAGAAAATCTTTATTAATCGCCATGTAATTTTTGATGAAACTCAATTTCCATTTACTAAAGTCCATACTCCCGAGCCTAGTTCGTATAATTTTTTGGATGATGGTATATCTTCGTATATTACTCATCATTTTTTGGACATATCCTGCACCCAAAATCCTCCAGCGGGCCTCGCCCGGACCCATCCTTTTTTCGTCATTGTTTCAAGAATCGAAACAGTTCCGGCGATTGGGCCGGTCCGGCCTGGTCACAGGCTGTTCCAGTCCGGCCCGATTTCTCGGTTTGGGCCAGCAGTCCCAATGTTTGCTGGTCAGTCCGTCCCGACCCCGGAAAATTCCCAAAATTCTCTAAATTCTTCCTCGAGTCATAGACCGATCACTCGTAGTCAGCGAGGTATTTTTACTCATAAACGACATTTTAATTTACATTCTGATGTCTCTAAATCCCCATTGCCCCGCAATCCTGTGTCCGCATTAAATGATCCTAATTGGAAAATTGCTATGACCGATGAATATAATGCTCTTATTGATAATAAGACGTGGGAGTTGGTGCCCCATCCATATGGTATTAATGTTATCAGGTCTATGTGGATTTTTGCTCATAAGGAGAATTCAGATGGGTCATTTGCTCGACATAAGGCGCGACTTGTGGGTGATGGTAAGACTCAGCAGGTTGGGATAGATTGTGGTGAGACGTTTAGTCCGGTGGTCAAACCGGCTACCATTCGCACTGTTCTTAGCTTTGCTATTTTAAAGACTTGGCCAATTCCTCAGTTGGATGTCAAGAATGCTTTCCTACATGATGATCTCAAGGAAACAGTGTATATGCATCAGCCGTTAGGTTTCAGGGATCCCAACCGTCCTCATCATGTCTGTTTGTTGAAGAAGTCCTTATATGGGCTTAAGCAGTCTCCAAGGGCCTGGTATACGAGGTTTGCTGACTTTGTTTCGACTATTGAGTTCACTCACAGCAGGTCAGATAATTCCTTGTTCATCTACCGCCGTGGTTCGACCTTGACCTACATTCTGTTGTATGTGGATGATATCATCTTAACTGCCTCTTCCGATGCCTTTCGCCAGTTTATCATGGGCATGCTCAGTTCTGAGTTTGCTATGAAAGACTTAGGGCCTTTGAGTTATTTTTTGGGGATTGTCGTCAAGCGTCATTCAGGTGACTTGTTTTTGTCTCAACGAAAGTATGCTGCTGAGATCATAGAAAGGGCTGGGATGTCATCCTGTAAGTCCACTTCCACTCCAGTTGATGCAAAACCCAAGCTTAGTGCCGCGGCAGGTGCACCATACGAGGACCCGACCCCTATCGCGGTCTTGCGGGGGCCCTCCGTATCTTACCTTTACCAGACCGGATATTACGTATGCTGTTCAGCAGGTGTGTTTATTCATGCACGATCCCAGAGTTGAGCACATGAATGCAATCAAACGCATCATTCGTTATATTCACGGGATGCTGGACTATGGTTTGAACTTGTATCCTTATCTACATCCACACTTGTCTCGTACACAGATGCGGATTGGGGTGGTTGTCCGGACACCAGACGGTCTACGTCAGGATATTGTATGTTCCTTGGCAACAACTTGGTCTCCTAGTCTGCAAAGCGTCAGGTGACTCTATCCCGCTCAAGTGTAGAGGCAGAATATCGAGGGGTAGCTAATGTGGTCCCAAAATCATGTTAGTTACGTAACTTGCTTTTAGAGCTTCATTGCCCCATTCAGAAGGCAACCTTAGTATATTGTGATAATGTTAGTGCCATCTACCTCTCAGGTAATCCGGTTCAGCACCAACGCACTAAGCATATCGAAATGGACATTCACTTTGTCCGTGAAAAGGTTGCTCGGGGGCAGGTACGCGTATGTCATGTCCCGTCAAGATATCAAGTTGCAGACATCTTTACAAAGGGTCTTCCCTCGGTACTCTTTGAAGATTTTAGGGACAGTCTCATCGTTCGAAGATAGCCCGCTATGACTGCGGGGGTGTGTTAAATAAGGCAATATACACAATATACATGTGTATATTATCTTATATGGCCTATCAGATTCAGCCCATAAATGGTGGCTCTCGGTTTTATTCCAATATGGTAAATAGACAATGTAAGAATATTGTATATTAGGAAAATATATGTGTAGTATATTGTAATGTATTTGTTACCTAAATTAGGAATATACACTACCATAATTGTAGAGTTAGAATTATGATAGAATAAGATTTTAGGAATAGAATATGAATATTTTGGATCTTGTATATATACTTATTCAAGTAATGAAATTAATCAAGGGGATTATTTCTTTCAGAAAGAAGAAAGAAGAAAGAAGTGCTTCAAGATGGTAAAGAGTGATACTCACCTCTGAACAATAGACACCAGCAAGGGTGAAGTTCCCTATGACCTAGATATGAGCTCCAAATAGCAATGCCGTCGTTAAAGCCTCATTCTGAGGTACGACAAGTGGAAAAAGGAATAGGGACCCCAAGATATACATCAGTGCCATGGAAACTCTCCGACCAAATTTCTCCACCACTAAAGCTGAAATAAGAAGCCCAGGAAGCTCTGAAAGACAAAGGTTAACTTAGATTTACAAACAACAATTAATTCAAAGGAGATGAGAAGAAATAATTGAATCACAATTTGACACAAGAAAATGAAAGTAAAATTACCAGCAAGGCTAGTGATGAAGACGTCTCTATAGAGACTTGTATCATTTTTCACATGCGAAGCAACTGAGAAGCCTTTATTTTCCCCAGTGCTAAACAGTGATGTCAGCAATATAATGCCATAATAGGAGAATGAATTTCCGAAATAAAGCACCCACATGAGGAGGGTAATTCGTAGTAATTTTAGGGATGAAGACAATCATGTCTTAAAATTGAAAATGTTGTTTGCTCCCGGCCCAACCAATTCCTCATTCATCTCCGTCACTTGATCAGAAATAAGCATTCCAGGGGGAAGTTTTGTCTGATTGACAACAACTATTTTCTACAGCAAATGATCAACAAATGCTAATTTCAATTGAAACTATTGGATATGTAAAGCAACACGGTTGTTGAGTTAGTATTCAGAACTGCCGCAAGGTTGTTGAGTCTTGAATCTTGATAACCTGAAATCAAGAAATACTAAATCTGGATTGTTACAATTGTGGCTGAGTCGAGAGATGACTCTCTGTCTTTAAGACAAGATTGCCCCGTATATATGCTTTTACGTTAACGGGCAATAGTCTCCCAAGATAAAACAACAACTAATCAACACTACAAAGCAAATAGGTTGATTCTGACGAAGAAAGCAAACACGAAACGACTTGCTGAAGAATGGAAAAGGGAGGAAGAATTTTCTGTTTTCTGCTCATGTTGTTGGACAAAATCTGTGTTGTTTATATTGTTGTAGTCTCAACAATAGAGCCAAAAGGCTGCAATATATAGCATAAGGGGAGGGACTTCTCAACTGCCAAGTAATGAATGTTTATGGCCAAGTAATGGCCATTAGTGAGGGAATTAATCAGGCAAGTAATGACTATTTTAATGTGCAACATAAATGAGCTTTTAGGAGGATATTAAGTGCAGATTAATGGACTTCTAACGTTCCAAAAACCAACCCAAACGGTAGGCAGAAACTTTCTGCCTTCCGTCGTTCCCAATTTCATCTTTCCAAAATTTCAGGGATCAAACTGTAAATATTAAATAATTTGGGGGATCATCAGAAGAAGCCCAAGTCCCACGACCCGTGACCCGAGCCCGGACCGGACGGGCGGGCGGCGTGTGGACTTATCCTTGAACCCAAGCACATCTAGGTCCTCCCTCATTCAAACACATGTGTTACCCCTTGGGGTCCCAAACCCTTAGCCAATTTTGAGACTTATAAAGAGAACAATTCTTCATTTTTCCACCGATGTGGTAGATTTGTCCCACACCATATTTCCATGCCTCAAGCACCTTATTTTGTGGACCAATATATCTTTCATTTCTCAACCAAATTTGACGATCCTTAGCCCTACGGTCATCTACTCACTTAGTAGATTATGCACGTTTGAAGAGACAAAGCCTCCAACGCACCTCCCCACCAATGGCAAATTTCCAACAATCCCCTCTTGAAATATATTTTGGCGCACACACAAGGTGCCTACTTTCAACAATCTTTCAGTGAAAAAATATTGCATCAAGAGAGACAACTTCTGCTTTGAACCTTCCCTAGTTGAATACCATCGGACTTACTTACTGCGCGGTGAACGTGATGTCTTGAACTGTCAGTGTTTAGTGTAAGCCAAGACAATGATACCAACACAATAACTCTCCTTATTCGTTCTCATCTTATTATTTTATCCGTTGTGGCCATGGACACACTTGGATTTTTAAGTACGTTCATTTGAGGCGGCCTGTCCTCGCACTTAAATATGTGATCTCCTACAAGGTATCCTGCTATACCCCACTTCACAAGTGTTAGGAATCATTAAAAGTTTCCCCAACCTTAATCTCAACCGTTTGAGGATCGTTAAAGGTTTGGAAGCTTAACCTTTTTACCACATGGTAGCACTTTAATGTCTATCGCGGGAACATCTTTGGATTCATGTTTCCTTACAGAAATCATCATCCGAAGTGCTCTTGCTTCCACTGAAGCGCTCAACTGAACCTTTTGCAGCTTAGTTTTCCCATTGAACCAAACTCTTGGGATCTCCAGTCAGTATGGTTGGGTTACCACCGCAAAGGTTCGTATTGTATGAGTTTTAAGCCCATTCCCCTAGACAGGCAGAACACTTGATCTTCGGGTAGTCCCTTAGTTAAAGGGTCCGCTATATCATTTGATTAGTAATCAAGGAAGTGTCACCCATGATGATCAACTTCCATACGGTCTTATGTCTCCGAAAGATCCTGACAGATATGTCCAGACGCCGTCATCCGTGTCCTTCCTGAAGCCGATCGGCTAGCCACAAGTGTATAATGGCGATGGCACGTGTTTCTCCCAATAAGGGACGTCCTCTAAGGAGTCGTGAAGTTACTCAACTTCTTTCATGCTTTGTTTAAAGTGATAAACTTCGATTCCATCATGAATCGGGCGATGCAAGTTTGCTTAGAGGATTTTCCAAGACCCACCATACACATTTACTTGTGGCTTTAGTGTTCTTCACATCTGATGTCCAGATTGCATCACTGTGTTCTCTCAGAACCGCTGGACATCCAAAATACCATAATCCGTAGATAAGCGAATATTTTAGATATTGTCATATCCGACTTAACGCCTTATACCGATCATTTTTAGAATCACGAGTGAACCTTAGTTCAACTGATCTACTTTGTAAGCCGATACCAGGTCGGTTGTAGTGTGTAACATACATTGAACTACATGTGACCTGCGCATATCGCTCATTGTATATGGGTGCACCATGATTCCAATTAGTTATATGATTCATATCCATTGGTGGCTTCAACGAGACTGTCAACTACCTCACAAATGAGTTTGGAATTAGACCAGTCCGTTAGATGTCTTATAAATCCCAATTCATAAGATGTCATCTATGATACACATATCTTTCATATCGATACTTTTGTTTTAATATGACTTTCATGTTCAGACTGTTGGTTTTCCAACTGTTGGCTTTCTAACTTCAGAGTCAATGTTTCTGTTGTCAGATTCATTGTTTCTATTTTACCTGAAACTTCCAGGACCAAAATGTAAACATTTCAGGGACCAAAATAAAAGTTCAGGAAGAAGCCCAACAGTCGAACAAACCAACTCTGATCCCCTCCTTCCAACTCTCCGGTTAGGAAGGAATTTTTTTCAACATCCATGTCACGCAAGACTGCAATGGCCCTGAATGTTAAGCTATTCATAAGGGAGCACATGTACAAGTTTGCCGAGACCTTATACTCGTCAGTAGATTCATCTACTTTGTACTCACTTTTGAGTATCCTTTTTCACAACCAAAGGTTCTTTTCCCGTAGGAAGATCAACCATTACACAAGTATGGTTCTATATGATGGAATCTATTTCTCTCTTTGTAGCTTCTTTCCAAAGCAACGCTTCTGGAGATGACAATTATTTGTTAATTGTCCATGGTTCATTCTCAACCATACAAGCTAGAAGTCCTGGAACAAGTCTTTGTTCCCTCTTTGCTCCGTCTCGGTTCAACATCTAGAATCTCTGAGTTCTGTAGATCTGGAATTTTAAATTCCCGATAGACAGCAACTTCCGAGTCTTGTAGATATGGAACGTCTAGTTCCGGACAGTCAGGCACTCGCGGGTTCTTGTTAACCTTGAACAATTACTTCTTTTTCCTTTTCAAGGAAAGTTATCTTCAAAGAATTCAGCATTCTTTGACACCAAGAGGCGATAAGCATTACTATTATTTGCAGATCCAGTGGATATGCAATTTATAGTCTTAGGTCCAACTTGACCTATTTCGGTATTCCAACCTCTACCAAGCCACCCCATATCACAACATTTGTATGTGAGATCCTTTCCATGTTTCACACGTAGGGTATGCGTAGTTCTGTTGAGAATCGCATTAGCGGTAAGGATCGTCTTGCCTCACATAATTTGGGCGTACGGCTTTGCGCTTGGCTAACACCGTTGGACTGCGGTGAGTAATGAGCAGTCGTTTGATGAACGATACTTCACATTCTCCCCCTCTATCACTACGAGTTCCTCAATCCGTAGGCTTAGTTGATTTTCAACTTCTGTTTTGTAGCGCTTATCCGCTTTAACAACTTCATCTTTGTTTTTCAATAAACAAAGGATACAATACGTTGTACCATCATCAATGAAGGTCACAACGTACTTATCTCCCCCTCTATTTTGTATGAACTTCAAATCACCCAAGTAGGTGTGACTAAGTTCTAGAGGAGCAGTACTTCTTTCGCTATTCTTTTGACGGAATGGAAAGATGATTTTGCCTCTTCATCTACCTCACATTCATTTTGAGGGTTTATGTCTACAGAAGGCAACAATCTCACCTTCGTTAGCTTTCGAACTTTTTTTCTATTTAACGTGTCTTAATCTATGATGACATAGATGCACGGATTACAAATATATCATTCATTTAGCTACAGACATACTGTACCATTCTTAGTTATTATAGACATGTTGGACTAGTCTCAAACCAACTTGACCAACAACGTCCTTTAAACCAAGTTTGGGACATGTATCACTCCTTTTAGAGTGATCCCATTTCTTGAAGTCCTATTGAGGACAACCTCTCCAGCCCTTCCACTTTAGAGGTGGCGTTGTTTCACACGAACAACCTCTTGCCCTTGGTTAGGGCGTAACCGGATCATATGTGATTTGGATACTCTGGCCCACTCCAGTTGCTTTGGCAGACTGAGTGTCCAATTTCTTTTCTGCATTTCTTTTGGCCTTCAGATCATTTAAGACCTGAAAACTCTGGCCCACCTTACTCGGTGTCCATTACTTTTCTGTCAAATGAATTCTGGCCCCACTTCAGTCACCCGTAGGCTTTGTACGACTGAGTGTCCAATATCATCCTATCAAATGAATTCTGGCCCACTCCAGTCGCCCGTAGGCTTTGTACGACTAAGTGTCCAATATGATCCTATCAAAGGAATTTTGGCCCACTCCAGTCGCCGTAGGCTTTGTACGACTGAGTGTCCAATATCATCTTATCAAATGAAGGATCTTCTATCAAATAGTGTGACAGGGTCAACGTCTTAAGATAAGACATTATCTTTTAGTCTTCTTCCCTTGAGATTGGTGCCCATACAATTGTTGGCGCTTACTTAAGAGTGGTAACAGTTTTTGCACAGTCAGTGGATCTTTTTCCCTCATATGTGCGAACATACTTTACACACTTTTAATAATTACACTTAAAAGAACAGATCTTTTTAAGTCGTTTACAAAATCCAATCTTTAAACGGGAAGGAAGATAAGATTAAACTTATTATTTTAAAGCGTAAGGAATATAAATTATTTCGTGAAATTATTTTCATATTCCTCATTACTTTAAGCCCTTTTTTAATCAGACATCATTTAATCTTATTCATGACAAGGAAGAAAAATTACTTATCCCAATTTCGGATTCTGGCCCACTTCAGTCACTTCATCGGATTGAGTGTCCATTTCCTCCTTACCATAATTCAGATCCTTTGTCTGGGACAGATATAGGCCTTCTGCTACAAGATAGAACCACATCTTCAACCTTCTCCTCTTGTCCCAGTTGACATCCTCAGCCTCTCATGGGCGCTTGTTCCCACCACTCTTGGGAGCGGTGACACCATGAACACGTTGACCTTCAACAACATAATCACAAGTCTCTTCTACCAGAAAACCACAACCTTATTGTATTAGAATTCCACATTGTACACACTATATATATTTGTATTAATGAGAAAGACTCCCCAAGGCAGATTAATACAATCTTACATGATATCAAGAGCCAAACCCTAAAAACACATAAACCCTTTCTTTTCTCTTCCCCCCCCCCCCCTTCAATTTTTTTTCTGGCCGGCGACCAATCCTATTTTCCAGAAAAAGTAAATTGTTTTCTTTCGATTACGCGCTTCTTTTCATCACCAAAATTCGGCCACTATAATGACTCCTTCCACATCTCCCACAACAGCTTCAACCTCCACAGTCATCATCCCCCCCCCCCCCCGTCCTCCTCATACTCCTCTTTCCATCCGGCATTCGCCGTAACCAATATCAAGAACTTCATTCATGTGGTTCTTGATCAAGAAGATGATCAATTTTCTTTGTAGTAACTTTTCCACATTCATGCATGTGCCTATAATGTGCTTGATCATATTGACTCTTTCCATCGCCCTATTGAGGTTAATGACCCGACATTGCGTCGTTTTGACGCCATCGTCAAACAGTGGATTTATGGCACAATCTCTAAGGACTTGCTTCATACGATAATGAAAACTAGCACATCGGCTCGTGAGTTATTGATATGGTTGGAGGACATTTTTCAGGACAATAAGCATACACGTGTCATATATCTAGGGAAACAATTCAACAATACACGTCTTGAAAATTTTGCTAACATGTCCGAGTATTGTAAATAATTGAAACTAGTTGCGGATCAATTGTCTAATGTGGGGACGCTTATCTCCGAAATAAAGATGGTTCTCCAACTAGTTATTGGTCTACTGAAGGGTGAATACGATACTTTAGCTACCATGATACAACAAGTCA
This sequence comes from Anisodus tanguticus, assembly GCA_034509755.1. Classification (NCBI taxonomy): domain Eukaryota; kingdom Viridiplantae; phylum Streptophyta; class Magnoliopsida; order Solanales; family Solanaceae; genus Anisodus; species Anisodus tanguticus. The sequence continues at coordinate 15,009,277 of CM067551.1, read as the reverse complement.
ATCCATTACCCATCTTCAACAAGGCCCGTTCATAATTATTGTTGGAAAAAACCCGACGTCCCAAGCAAGACGAACACAATCAAAAGACATTAGAAGTTGAAACGCCAACGACAAATAATGCCGCTGTCGGCCAGCCTCCACTGCCAAACAACCACCAACTGCGGAACAACCACGACGGGGGCGGGGGCGTCATAGGCCGCAACAACGGAAGGGGAGACAAAGTCCGCGGGAAGGGAGGCCGAACTGGGCAGAATTCCAGCCAGCAGTCCAGTCAGCCTCAACCAGTCCAGTGGGCCGATCTAGTTCCCTCATCCAACCCAGAAAACTGGGCCTCGCAATATGGCTAGTTTGTGCACCCCACTGCCCAGTATTGGGCTCTGGACCAGGCCCCAGACCAACGACTCATCTGCCACAGCAGGCCAACCTAATGCATGCCCAACAACATCAACATGTTCATGGCCTTGCCCCTACCGATTTGGGTCAGGCCTTCAGCTCTTTAAATTTGCAGCAGCCCGACGAAAATTGGTACATGGATACGGGAGCCACTCTTCATCTCACCCGCTCCTCAGGTAATCTATCCCAACTATTTTATTTAAAGTATCCTCAATTTATTACGGTTGGTAACGACCATCGCATCCCTATTCAGGGTTATGGTACAACCTACACTCATCCACCTCATCCACCCTTCTCCCTAAATAACGTCTTTCATTCTCCCAACATCATTAAAAAAATTAATATCTATTAGAACATATTCTCCATTTGATATTATTCATGACGATTTATGGACATCTTTCATTACTAGCTCACTGGGTCATAAATATTATCTAGTCTTATTAGATGATTTTTCTCATTTTATTTGGATTTACCCACTAAAATTCAAGTCTGAAGTTTTTGCCAAGTTTCTTGAGTTTCGTATTTTTATCAAAACACAATTTGAAAAAGCAATCAAATCTTTCCAGTCTGATAATGATCGTGAGTTTAATAATTCCACGTTTCAAAAATTATGCAAAAATAATGGCATGATTTTTCAGTTTTCGTGTCCCCACACCTCCCCCTCAGAATGGCAAAACCGAACGAATCATCCGCACCATCAACAACATGGTTCGTACTCTTTTTTTTCATGCCTCTCTCATTCCCTCCTTTTCGGTCTATGCAGTCAAAATGGTAGAATACATCTTTAATATTTTACCTACTAGTACTCTTCATAACATGACCCCTATCGAAATTCTATACCGTCGGATCCCCTCCTATGATCACCTTCGGATCTTCGGTTGCCTTTGCTATCCAAATCTTGCCTCTACTGTCCCTCATAAATTAGCACTTCATACCACTCCGTGTGTCTTCATATGTTTTCCGTCTAATCATATGGGCTATTTGTGCTATGACTTGTCCACTCGTCAAATCCACGTCTCTCATCACGTCACGTTTGATGAGACAATCTTCCCTTTTGCAAACATCCAAAAGTTTCGAAACACAGACTATACCTTTCTAGACGAGTCCGACACCTCCCCGTCATACTCACCGAACTCCGTCGTGCCACCGCCACCACCCCCGCATTCAGTCACTGCCAAATGCCATTACCACCACCGATATTCAGTCGGACTATTCTCAGTCACCGCCGATTATCTCCCCCACCCACCGGCAAACCCAACCAACAATCTCTGTGTCACCGCCACCTACCACCTTTGCTCCAATCACACATACCATCCCCATCACCGTACTACCCGAAATCGTCACTGTACCATCACACATACCGACCACACCAGTCTCATTACAGTTCCAGCCCCCAGAACCCGTACATGTACTAGCACACAGACCATACCACCGCAACCCTGTCAAATTATTCCCAACCAATCACCATCGTCGGTCCCGTCGTTGGGTCACCAATACCCACTCGATCTGACAAGATCTCTACCCTCACCAACCCGACTTAGTCAATAGAAACCACATACCCTATACACAACTCCGTCGACCAACCCCAACAACCACCCGATACCGCAACTGCCACATATACCCCTAACCCGACACCCTACCAAAATACCCACACTGCCCCGCCCCCATGCACCGTATGGAAACCCGTGCTCAACACGGGATTTTTAAATCTAAAGTCCATTTTAACATATCCATACAAACCATATCCTCAATTCCCCAAAACCCTAAATTATCCAAACTTGACTCGAATTGGAATACGACTATGCAAGAGGAATTTAACGCTTTAATGAAACATCACACTTGGGATTTGGTTCCTAGACCGGATGGGGTGAATGCGATTCAATGCATGTGGCTATTTCGTCACAAATTCATAGACATTGGTGACCTTGAGCGATATAAGGCGAGACTTGTGGCTAATGGTACTAATCAACATGAGGGTATTGATTATGGTGAGATGTTTAGTCCGGTGGTTAAACAGGCTACTATTCGTATAATTCTGAGCATAGCTATAGGTAAGCATTGGCCGATTCAACAGCTGGATGTGAAAAATACATTCTTACGTGGGAACTTGAAAGAACTATTTACATGCACCAGCCGTCAGGCTTTGTCCATATGGAGGCCCCTCATTATGTCTGTCATCTTCGTAAGTAACTATATGGTTTGAAATAGGCCCCTAGAGCATGGTATGAACGCTTTGCTAATTACATTATGCAGATTGGGTTTGTATGCAGTAAGTGTGATAATTCTCTTTATTTTTCATCGCGGTAGTAACATTGCCTATTTGTTGTTATATGTGGATGATATTGTTCATACTGACTCTTCTTATATGTTGAAAAATGAGATCATGGCTCTACTTAAATCTGAATTTGCTATGACTGACTTGGGGAAGTTGAGTTATTTCTTGGGGATATCAGTGACTAGATCTGCAGATATTATGTTCCTGTGTCAGTGTAAGTATGTAAAGAAAATTGTCTACAGGGCTAAAATGGTGAACTACAAGATCATGCCTACTCCGGTTGACTCTAAATCGAAGCTCAGTGTTGTTAATGGTGATCCAGTGTCCAATCCCACTCTTTATAGAAGTCATGCAGGTGCACTTCAGTATCTTACTTTCACTAGGCTTGATATTGCTTATGTTGTTCAGCAGGTGTGTTTGTTTATGCATGCCTCCAGAGAGCCTCATTTTATTGCTCTTAAACGTATCATTCGATACGTTAAGGGCACACTTGATTATGAATTGCATCTCTACCCCTCTGCACCGACCAGGTTGTTATCATATACGGATGCAGATTGGGCAGGTTTTCCAGACATACAACGCTCCACCTCCGGCTATTGTGTGTTCTTGGGGGATAATCTCATTTCGTGGTCTGTCAAGAGGCAAGCCACCCTATCCCGTTCGAGTGCAGAAGCAGAGTATAGAAGTGTTGCAAATGTGGTTGTTAGGATCTGCTAGCTCCGAAACCTTCTTTTGGAGCTTTAGTGACCCTTGCGTAAGGCGTCTATGGTGTACTATGATAACATATCCGCGATATACTTATCTCATAATCCGGTTCAGCATCAGCGAACCAAGCACATTGAGACGGATATACATTTTGTTCGTGAGAAGGTTGCTATAGGTCATGTTCAGGTGTTGCATGTGCCTTCTTCGTATCAGTATGCGGATATCTTCACCAAATGACTTCCTATACAGCTATTCCTCGACTTTAGATCCAGTCTCAGCGTCCAACCTCCTCCCGCTCCGACCGAGGGGATGTATTAGTGAATATTAGAATATATTCACCATATATTTTGTTCTTATTAGTGTTGTATAATTATGATAGATATAAGATCATTATTGTATTAGGATTCCACATTGTACACACTATATATATTTGTATTAATGAGAAAGACTCCCCAAAGGAGATTACAATCTTACAGTGCAAGAAGTGGTAAAAGGAATAGGAAGTATAAAGTATACACAAGTGTCATTGAATTTCCGATCAACTTTCTCCACCATTATAGCTGATAAAAGAATTCCAGGGATCTCAGAGAAACCAAATAGGGTAACTTAGATTTTACAACTTGTTATCGAATCAATGTTAAGTGAAAGAAAATCATTTAATGATTAGTTGAGTCGAATATGACAAAAGTAAAGGAAAATTCTTCTACCTGCAAAATTATTGATGAGCACATTTGTATAAAGGCTCTGATCATCGTTCGCGTGCAAAGGGATTGACGAGTGTTGACATCCTCCACTGCTAAACAGTGAGATCAGCAATATAATGCCGCAATATGCGAAGGAATTTCCGATATAAACCACCCATAAGAGGAGGGTATTTTTACGTAATGTGGGGGACAAAAGTACTAGTAAGGATGAGAAGCCTGATGAGATTTTGTTTCTTCCAGGAGAAAGCAATTCCTCAGTCAGTTGAGAAGAGACAAGCTTTCCAGGGGAAAGTTGTGTCTTATTGATCACAGTTATTCTCTTGTTATACCTACGACACACAAATATGTAGGAGATTCTACTGTAAATACAAATAACAGAAGTGCTGCAAATGATGGTATAGATGATAAAGCCGGTAACCACCTCCAACCCATTCTTGGCATAATCATCTACAACATAAACAATAAGAATGCCATAAGTTTTTCAATGTTCCGTGAAACATATTTTGATAGTGGAGTACAATAATATTATATGAGTTTATAGCAAAATTTTGATAACAACTAACAAGAAGTACTATTTCGTCTACATGGTACCATCTCAAAGCTCAATCGATTATACTTAATTGAGATCACACGGTCCTTAAAAGCTAGAACAAAGAAAAATATTTACAGCACCACGAATGGATAGTAAATTGTGGTGGCTAAGATATGTCACTATCCTGTTGGGAGTTTTTGCTCTATGGTACTTTATAATGCAGTACGGGAAGTATATAACTATTACAAGTATTCGAAAGGATAAACAAAGATTCAATAATTCAACTAGAAATCTGAAAATTACAATAGTTACACAAGAAAACTGGAAATTCCAGTTTTGTAGAAGATGGAAAAATGGAAATTGTTTTTGCTGAGTCGAGTGTAGCACTCTGTCCTTAAGACAATATTGCCCCGTATGTATCCTTTATACGTCCTGGACAATTTGTCTCCCAAGATAAAACAGCAATGGAACCCTTGAGCAAAGGAAACTCAAGAGCTACCGTGAAGAATATTGAGTAACGAAATGATGCTTGGAAGTTGTAGGAAGAAAACTATTTTCGGTTGTGTATTTTCGTGCACTGTTTTTGGTGTTCTCCTTGGTGCTCAACAATGATGTAAGGGAGTGTTTATATAGGTGAGGGAGGGGCTGATTACTGCCCTCCATAACAGCCAAATAATGGCCATTATGAAGGTAGTAAAGCCACCAACATAAATGGAGAAAAGACCAACGGATTTGGCCATTATAGGAGGAGTAATTCAGCCAAAATAAATGGCTGAATTGAGTGCTTGGCATCTGTCTGGAAACTTCTGGGATCAAACTGTACTTCTGGCAAAGTTCTCTGGTCCAAAAAGATAATATCAGAAGACCCACAGCCCACAGCCCACCACGACCCACGACCCGTGACCCGTGACCCACGACCCGTGACCCGTGACCCGTGAACCCGAGAACCCGGAACCCGAAACTCGGAACCGGATCGGACGGGCGGGCGGCGGCGGCGCGCGTGTGGTCTTTCCTCGAACCGAAGCACATCTAGGTCCTCCCTCCTTTAAACACATGGGATACCCCTTGGGGTCCCAAACCCCAAACCAATTTCGATTCTTATATACACAACAATTCTTTCTTCCTCTACCGATGAGGGAGAATTACACACAATACCACACTTTTCATGCTTCAAACACCTTACTTCGTAAACCAATATCTCTTTCATTTCTCAATGAAATTTGACGATTCTTGGCCCTACGGTTATCTACGTACTTAGTAGATCATGCATGTGTGAAGAACCGAATTCTCCAATATGCGTAACACTAGTGTTTAAGCCGTTAAAGTTGGTCGGTCGTAACTCCCGCCAAAGCCAAATTTCCAACAATCCCCTCTTGAAAGAGATTTTGGCGCACTCACATGGTGTCTTTTCATTTCCAACAATATTTCAGCGGACCGATGTTGCATAAGGAGAGGTAGCTTCAGCTTTGAACCTTCCATAGTTAAATACCATCGGACTTACTTGCGCGGTGAACGTGATGTCTTGAACCGTCAGTGTTTAGTGTAAGCCAAGTCAATGGTACCAACACAACAAATTCCCTTACTCTCTTCTTCGTAATGTTTTGTCCGTTTTGGCCATGGACAACGTCTTGGATTCTTAAGCGCGTTCATTTTGAGGCGGCCCGTCCTCGCACTTAAATAGGTGGTCTCCTACAAGGTATCTGCTATACCCCACTTCACAAGTGTTAGGAACCATTAAAAGTTTTCCAAAGACCTAACCTCAATTGTTGAGGATCATTACGTGTTTTGAAAACTTAACCTTTACCCATACTTGCAGATAGCACTTAACGTCTATCGCGGGAACGGCTTTGGATTTTGTATTTCTTTTCGAGATCACTATCCGAAGTGCTCATGCTTCCACTGAAGCGATCAACCGAACCTTTACAACTTAGTTTTCCCATTGAACCAAATTCGGGATCTCCGGTTCGTAAGGTTGGGTTTCCTTTGTATTGGTCCGTATATTTTGGGTTTTAAGCCCATTCCCCTAGACAGCGAGAACACTTGATCTCTGGGTAGTCCTTTAGTTAGTAAACAAGGAAGTGACACCCGTGATGATCAAGCGCCATACGGTCTTATGTCTCCGACAGATCCCGACATATATGTCCGACGCCGTCATCCGTGTCCTTCCTAAAGCCGACCGGCTAGCCACGAGTGTAGAAGCTGCTCGAAGACACGTGTTTCTCCCAATAAGGGACGTCCTCTAATGAGTCGTGAAGTTACTCAACTTCTTTCATGCTTTGTATAAAGCGATAAACTCCGATACCATCATGAATCGGTCGATGCAAGTTTGCTTAGAGGATTTTCCAAGAACCACCATACACATTTACTTGTGGCTTTGGTGTTCTTCGGATCCGATGTCCGGTTTGCATCTTTGTGTTCTCTCGAATCGCTGGACATCCAGAATACTATAATCCGTAGATAAGCGAATAATTCAGATATCGTCATATCCGACTTAACGCCTTCTATTGATCATGTATTAAGATCATCGATGAACCTTAGTTCAACCGATCTGTTTGTTGGACGATACCTGGTCGGTTGTAGTGTGTACAATACATTGATCTACACGTGACACGAGCATATCGCTCCTTATCTATGGGTGCACCATGATTCCAATCAGTTCTATGATTCATATCCATTGGTGGCTTCAACGAGACCTGTCAACTATCGACCAGTCCGTTAGATGTCTTAGAAATCCAATTCCTAAGATGTCATCTGTGATACCCATATCTTTCATATCGAGACTTTATTTCAATATGATTTTCACTCTAAGACCGTTGGTTTTCCAACTCGTTGGCTTTCTAACTTCGAGTCAATGTTTCGTGATCGATTCATTGTTTCTGTTTTATCCGAGACTTTCGGGACCAAAATGTTAACATTTCGGGGACCAAAATGAAAGTTCGTGAAGAAGCCCAACAGTTTCACAAACCAATTTCGATCTTCTTCTTCCAACTCTCCGGTTGGGAAGGCTGTTTCAACACCCATGTCATGTAAGACTACAATGGCCCTGGATGTGAAGCTACTCACAGGGGAGCACTTTTTACAACCCAAAGGTTCTTTTCCCGGAGGAAGATTAACTATTACACGAGTATAGTTCTATATATGGAATCTATTTCTCTCTTTAGCTTCTTTCCAAAGCAGCGCTTTTGGAGATAACAATTATTTGTTAATTGTCCATGGTTCGTTCTCAACTATACAAGCTAGAAGGTATGGAACAAGTCTTTGTCCCCTCTTTGCTCCTTCTTGGTTCAACATCTAGAATCCCTGAGTTCTGCAGATCTGGAATATAAGTTCCGGATATCCAGCAACTTTTGAGTCCTGTAGATACGGAACGTCTAGTTCCGGACAGTCAGGCCCTCGCGCATTCTTGTTAACCTTGAGCAATTACTCATTTTTCCTTTTCAAGGAAAGTTATCTTATAAGAATTCAGCATTCTTTGACGCCAAGAGGCGATAAGTACTACTGTTATTTACAGATCCAGTGGATATGCAATCTACAGTCTTAGGTCGAACTTGACCTATTTCGGTAGTCCATCTTTTACCAAGCTACCCCACATAATTTGGGCGTATGACTTTGCGCTTGGCTAACACCGTTGGACTGAGGTGAGTAATGAACAGTCGTTTAATGAACGATGCTTCACATTCTCCCCCTCTATCGCTATGAATTTCGTAATCCATAGGCTTAGTTGATTTCCAACTTCTGCTTTGTAGCGCTTATCCGCTTCAACAACTTCATCTTTGCTTTTTCAACAAACAAAGGATTTCATACGTTGTACCATTATCAATGAAGATCACAACGTACTTGTCGCCCCCCTCTATTTTGTATAAACTTTAAATCACCCAAGTAGGTGTGACTAAGTTCTAGAGGAGCGGTGCTTCTTTCGCTATTCCCTTGACGGAATTTGGAAAGGTGATTTTGCCTCTTCGTCTACCTCACATTTATTTTGAGGGTTTATGTCGACAGAAGGCAACAATCTCTACATCGTTAGCTTTTGAATGACTTTCTATTTAACGTGTCTTAATCTATGATGGCATAGATGCACGGATTACAAATATATCATTCATTTGGCTACAGACATACTGTACCATTCTTAGTTATTACAGACCTGTTGGACTAGTCTCAAACCAGCTTGACCAACAGCGTCCCTTAAACTAAGTTTGGAACATGTATCACCTCATCTTAGAGTGATCCCATTTCCTGAAGTCCTATTGAGGACAACCTCTCCAACCCCTTCTACTTTAGAGGTGGCGTTGCTTCACATGAACAACCTCTTGCCCGTGGTTAGGGCGTAACCGGATCATATGTGATCTGGATACTCTGGCCCACTGCAGTTGCTTTGCAGACTGAGTGTCCAATTTCTTTTCTGCCTTTCTTTAGGCCTTCAGATCATTTAAGACCTGGAAACTATGGCCCACCTTACTAGGTGTCAATTATTTTTCCTATGAAATGAATTTTGGCCCCACTCCAGTCGCCCGGAGGCTTTATATGACTGAGTGTCCAATATCATCATATCAAAGAAATTTTGGCCCACTCCAGTCGCCCGGAGGCTTTGTATGACTGAGTGTCCAATATCATCCTATCAAAGGAATTTTGGCCCACTCCAGTCGCCCGGAGGCTTTATGTGACTAAGTGTCCAATATCATCCTATGAAGGATCTTCTGCCAAATAGTATGACAGGTTCAACGTCTTTAGCTTTTAGACTCCTTCCGTTAAGATTGGTGCCCAGATAATTCTTGGCGCTTACTTAAGAGTGGTAACAGTTTTCGCACAGTCAGTGGATCGTACTCCCTCGTATGTGCGAACATACTTTACACACTTTAATAATTACACTTAAAAGAACGGATCTTCTTAAGTCGTTTACAAAATCCAATCTTTAAACGGAAAAGAAGACGAGATTAAACTTCTGATTTGTTAAAGCATAAGGAATATAAATTATTTTCATATTCCTCCTTACTTTAATCCATTTTTAATCAAACATAATTTAATCTTTATTCTTGACAAGTAAGAAAAACTACTTATCCCAATTTCGGATTCTGGCTCACTTCAGTCACTTCATCAAACTGAGTGTCCAGTTCCTTCTTTACCATTATTCGGATCTTTTGTCCGGGGAGAGATATAGGCCTTCTCGTAACGCAAGATAGAATAACATCTTCGTCTTCTCCTCTTGTCCCAGTTGACATCCTCAGGCTCTCGAGAGCGCTTGTTTCCACCAGTCTTGGTAGCGGTGACACCATGAACACGTTCATCATCATCACTCTCTTCTACCAGAAAACCATTTCCATATCTAGATTTGGTCACACAATTTTTTACCGACATCTTTCGAACACTAATAGTAATACAATACAAATATTGTCTTAAGTTGTTGGGAGTTTTTGCTCTATGGTACTTTATAATGCAGTACGGGAAGTATATAACTATTACAAGTATTCGAAAGGATAAACAAAGATTCAATAATTCAACTAGAAATCTGAAAATTACAATAGTTACACAAGAAAACCGGAAATTCCAGTTTTGTAGAAGAAGGAAAAATGGAAATTGTTTTTGCTGAGTCGAGTGTAGCACTCTGTCCTTAAGACAATATTGCCCCGTATGTATCCTTTATACGTCCTGGACAATTTGTCTCCCAAGATAAAACAGCAATGGAACCCTTGAGCAAAGGAAACTCAAGAGCTACCGTGAAGAATATTGAGTAACGAAATGATGCTTGGAAGTTGTAGGAAGAAAACTATTTTCGGTTGTGTATTTTCGTGCCTCGTTTTTGGTGTTCTCCTTGGTGCTCAACAATGGTGTAAGGGGGTGTTTATATAGGTGAGGGAGGGGCTGATTATCGCCCTCCATAATGACCAAATAATGGCTATTATGAAGGTAGTAAAGCCACCAACATAAATGGAGAAAAGACCAACGGATTTGGCCATTATAGGAGGAGTAATTCAGCCAAAATAAATGGCTGAATTGAGTGCTTGGCAACTCGCTTTGACTGTCAGTATTCGGAAACTTGAGGGACCAAACCGTACATCTTGAAACTTCAGGGACCAAACTGTACATCTGGAAACTTCTGGGATCAAACTGTACTTCTGGCAAAGTTCTCTGGTCCAAAAAGATAATATCAGAAGACCCACAACCCACAACCCACAACCCACGACCCGTGAACCCGTGAACCCGTGAACCCGTGAACCCGGAACTCGGAACCGGATCGGACGGGCGGGGGGGGGCGGGGGGCGGCGCGCGTGTGGTCTTTCCTCGAACCGAAGCACATCTAGGTCCTCCCTCCTTTAAACACATGGGATACCCCTTGGGGTCCCAAACCCCAAACCAATTTCGAGTCTTATATACACAACAATTCTTTCTTCCTCTACCGATGAGGGAGAATTACACACAATACCACACTTTCCATGCTTCAAACACCTTACTTCGTAAACCAATATCTCTTTCATTTCTCTATGAAATTTGACGATTCTTGGCCCTACGGTTATCTACGTACTTAGTAGATCATGCATGTGTGAAGAACCGAATTCTCCAATATGCGTAACACTAGTGTTTAAGCCGTTAAAGTTGGTCGGTCGCAACTCCCGCCAAAGCCAAATTTCCAACATATCCTACATGCTTGCAGAGGAGAATATCAATGTGCAAAACAGAAGATTATCACATTATGCAGATGGTAGTATATGGAGGCGCGATTAGATCAACAACAACAAGCATATTGAAAAAACAGAAGGAGTTGTATTAGTAAAGGTAAGAAGATGATTATATTCCAAGTGTTGCACATAGCCAGACTTAACACTAGTCTTATTTTAGAGAGCAAGGTAAGTACGGTTTTAAGCCAAACTACAGACCAAATAAGCAAAAGAAAAGCATGTAATGTACCAGTGCCAATAAAGCCCCAAGTATTGTTCCAATTGTCCAAAAACATGTAGAGATAATTGACCACATGCCCCTGTTCTACATCCTTTTTTCAACAAGTAAGTAATGTAGTTTATTATTAGAGGAAGCCTATCACTAAGATGGTTATAGGGCATTACAAAGTTAGGGATTTGTTTATACAAAAACAGAAAGAAAGGATTCCTTGTGCAAAATTCCTTAACCCTGTAGTGACACCATGAAATCTACTAAGCTATTTTGATCTTCTACATCCTGTACATTACACGAAAAATCCAAAAACCATAAACATCTAAATTCGATCGTATGTGTAGTATCAACTATGAAGGGGAGTCTTCGCGTAACTGGTAAGGTTGTTGCTATATGACCAGGAGGTCATGGGTTCGAGCCTTGGAAACAACCTCTTGCAGAAATGCAGTGTAAGACTGCGTACAATAGACTTTTGTGGTTCGACCCTTCCCCGGACCCTGCGCATAGAGGGAGCTTAGTGCACTGGGCTGCCCTTTTTTTTATGTATAGTATCGACTATCAACTTTCCCTTCGAAGCAGCAGTGTTCCTTTCCTGCCATAATAAATACCCAGTAACCACAAGCAGGTTTCTGAGTTCAGTAAGACTAGAAAGTGTAGGTTTCTCCTTTAAGAGCAGTAATTTCTTTTTGTCATCGTTCCCTTCATGCAGTAAGAGAAGTTAAAAAACATAGTGACGCTACATTATTTATGTGCCATCTTTTTTGTGAGATGGTTGTTATATTGATGTGTTTTCTTTCAAGGAATAGAGGTAGTCTAAAAAGTGTATCTTTGTAAGCTAGGATATTGACTGGCCTATTTATTTGTAGATTGAAGTGAAACTAAACGAAGACAATGAACGACATGAAAATGTTTTGACAGCCCCTCGGGGAAAAGTTGCTTCAGTTTGAGCAGGAATTGAAAGAGTTGTAGCATGCAGTTGCTGTTGTTTTTTGTTTTATTTTTTAGGCTTCTAAGACACTTCAGTTTGTTGTACTCGTGGCCATTTCACGGAAATTGTCACTTTATATGAGTTTGACAAATTGTTGTAATCTTGTACAACTTATTACTCCTATTAACAATCAATGAGAAGCAGAGCTGTTATTCTTTTGCTAATTTTCTTTGGCACGAGCAGGTTTTTGACTTTTAGATGACTATTTTAATCTTTGTTGTTTTTAGATTAACTCAGGGTAGTCAGCCCACCTTGAGTATGTATGAAATCAGAGTTATAAATGTTAGATTTATAACGTAACGTTAGTTAGTGTTATAGTTGTTAGGTAACGACCGTAAGATACATTTGATTATCTGTATGGTAATTTCCTATTTTCCTTATTTTTTAATAAAAATGCATAATGTATTTCTTGTGTTCCATATTAATCAATTAGCGGATCCTTCCGATGCTCTCTTCTTTTATTTATTTTACACTCAAGATGAAGTATCGGTATTGATTCGCTGATGTTGTAAATAGAGATCAATCGTGAGACAAATTTTCTTGTCAGTTTGCGTCTCTTGCAGCCTTAAGGCAAAAACTGCTTTATTTTTTTGTGTAGAATAAAAAGAGAGATGTAACAACTCATGCAGCTATTCCTCCCTCACCACCCTCCATACCCCCAAAAAGGCTAAAATTCTACCCAAAAAAAAGAGCTCAAAAATCTTTTTTAAGGCGGGGCTCGCACATAAGGAAATGTTGTAAAGATAAAGGGTGTGTTTGGTACGATTCCTAAAAGATATTTTCTTGGAAAACATGTGAATTTCTCACTTATTTTCTAGTGTTCAGTAAGTAAGCAAAAAAATATTATTCCAAGAGCAATTATATGTATTTAGCAAAACATTATCGGGGTGGAATTGGGTGGAGAGCGGGGATTCAGGGGTGACAACGGCTAGGATGGTCAAGGGGTGAGGATTGGGGGCGTTGGATAGGTGGGAAGGAGACAATAAACTTGGATGTTACTTATGAAACTAATTTTCTCTACTTTCATTAGGAAAGTCATTTTCCTTATTTTAAAGGAACTTGTTTTCCTAGAGATCCAAACCATTTTTACCAACCAAACATGGGAAAATTAAAAAACATTCTTCATAAAATGTTTTCCTCCATACCAAACACACCCAAAATCAAGTAATTAACGTGCTCCATCTAAAAACGATAAAAGTTAGTGATTGCACAAATTCAACAATATTGGCATTCAAGTGAGACTGTTCAGTGGTAGTCTTTTCTCACGTCTTAAACATTTACTGGTGCTCAAGAACTATCCATCCAATGTCTAAAATGTTGTCGAACTAGCACTTCGCTTGACATATTTAAGAGCTGCCACAGCACAACACCCACCACTGACTATTGCATGCGCCCAGGACTCTGCTGCCAATAGAACAATCTACTGTGTAGATAATCAGTCTAGGTGCTTTTCCTTCTTCCTTCATCCCTTTTTACCTTTTCCTCTGGGGGGGAAGGTGTGAATGGGGCACTCAAGGTTGTGTTGGACAATCAACTACCAGTTTCCTGGTTGTAGATTCACAGCATCTTCTCTTATAACTTTGTCGAAAGCCTACTACCTAACAACAAGAGTTACGAACAAAAGGATATCCATGTATAAACTTCAAACGGAAAACTGTAAATTCAATGACAGGACAACTGATTTTGAAATTAGAATTATGCACCTAAATGAAATGGGGGCGCATTGTCCATGTAACTTGAAGCCATCACATCTTACATGAAGCTATTCTGAAATCTCCACTACTTTTTTTCATTAATCTTCTTGAGTGACCCACTTAGTGCTGTTTTTGTTTTCGTCCACTCTTTCATTGAAGCAGCACTCCTCATGAAAGAACAAGTTTCACTGTAGTTAGTACCTTCGACAATCGCTTGTTTTGGTGCAGATAGGTGTTCCTTTTCGGGAGTTGGAGCACAGGCTTCATCCTTCATATTTCCTTTCTGCTGATATTTGTCCAAATGTGGAAGCTCTCGACTGAAAGGAACATTCTTCTGCTCCTCTACAATGACACTCCCACTGCAAGTTCCAAGGGCATCGGCTTTGGTCACTTCAAGAGATGTAGAAACATCTCGGGAATCACTTTTGTCCATGCTGTTAGATTTTTGTGCTTTACCAGTCTCTCCCATCACTGGCAACTCTGGTTCTGGAAGACTTAGACCAGGCAAAATTTGCGAAATGCTGAAAGAATTTCTGGTAGTATCACGAACCAATTGCGTCCATGAAGATTTTTTTCGCCATGCAGCACCTCTGACATAAATATCTACAGGGCCATCTAAATTGTCAGTTGGATGTTCAGCAATTTTATCCAGCTCTTCATGCTGATCTGATACTTTCTCATCTTTTGATACTTCAGATTCAGATTCAACTTTATCCTCTTCATGCTGATCTGATACCTTCTCATCTTTTGATACTTCATCTTCAGATTCAACTTTATCCACTTCATGCTGATCTGATATTTCCTCATCTTCAGATTCAACATTATCCAGCTCATCATGCTGATCTGATACTTTCTCATCTTCTGATACTTCATCTTCAGACTCAACATTATCCAGCTCTTCATGCTGATCTGATACTTCCTCATCTTCTGATACTTCATCTTCAGATTCAACATTATCCAGCTCTTCATGCTGATCTGATACTTTCTCATTTTCTGATACTTCATCTTCAGATTCAACATTATCTAGCTCTTCATGCTGATCTGATACGTTCTCATCTTTCGATACTTCATCTTTTTTGTCAGAAAAATAGGACTCACTAGCACCTTCAGAGCCAGACTGCATCTCTTTATCAGAAATAGCACTCGGCAAAATATCCAATACACTGAATGTAGCAACACTACTCGCACTAATGAGATCTTTCCACGGAGACTTCTTTGGGAATTTGGCACTTCTATTTGATGGTTGGCTACCTGGTTTGACTTCTGTAGGACACACATCTGCTCTATCACAAATAAGTGTGTTCAAACTCTGCTTTGCTTCAGGTTTACGCAGCAAAGTATGTGCCTCATCCTCTGAAGGTGCTTTTCGCTTTCTGTTTGAAGATGTCTTCCTTCCTTGCAATTGTTTATCTGTAGCAAGTCGTGATTCCTTGGATAGCGAATTCTGGGCGCATGGCACACACAAAAAAGGAAGAAGAAAACTAAGATACTAATACCTTGTTTAAGAAGAGCAGGGAAAGCAAAGTAGAACATAACAGAATATGAACCTGAATAGCTGCGATTGCTTCCTGGGTTGGATCATTGAATATAGTGGTTTCATCATTTGCACCAGCCACTACATTGATAATAAGGTTATCATCATCGTCATCCATTTCTTGGTCGACGAAATCCTCATTAACCTGAGTAGTTGTCATTTCTTCCTGGATTGGATCTTTTACCATAGTGGTTCCATCATTTGCACCAGCAACCACATTGAGAATGAGGTTATCATCATCTCCCATTTGTTGGTTGACTAGATTCTTATCATTCTGCAAATGATCAACTTTATTATTTGAGCTTCGAACTTCCTTAGATATTTTAAAATTCCTAGGAGCTTTCTCAGAGTAGTTCTCCCTCTCAAAAATTCTGTTCAACACTGAATTCATAATGTTCAGCTCTTTCTCATCCATTCCCCCATCCTTTGAGTCATAATTACAAAGTGATTTTTGCTTGGTTGTATAGGGAGGACCAGAGTGCTCTTCACAATCACAAAAATGGGTAGGTAATGAAGGAACTTCCACTCGCTGAAAACTGTATTTGTGCTTGCCAGTTCCTCTAAGAGGCACTGATTTTATCTGCACAAAGAGATTCCAGAAGCATGATTCTTGATATAATAAAGAAGCATATGCCTTACCTAAATGATCTAGCGTTCAAATGTAAAGCATGCAGTCTCCTTTCCAACCATACGTAGTCCAAGAATAATTATATCCAGGGAAGCATGTCACAACCAAGCATGGGGAAAGAAGGCTTTACCTTTCCTAACTTTGGGAAGTAAATCCGAATCTGCGCTTCATCCAACTTGGAGCCTTTCTTCTGAACTTTCAGGGAGTTCGTCATTTCAGCTGCAGTAATGGGAAGATGGGCTGAAGTAGTGGCAAGTGTAGCATCTTCTTCCCACTCACGTTTCAAACGAAGAAAAAAGTGTTCCTTTGCCTTCTCTATTCTAAGCCTCCCACCTTTCCACATGCATCTGTTATACTGCAGATCAAATTGGATTAGCACCACTAAACATCAGGGTAATACATTTGTGTAGAGTGTTTGTTATTGTTGTAATCTCAACGTGATTATATAAATTACACATAAGGAAACCCTTATACAATAGCCAAAAGTAGGCACTAAAATATAGAGAGATTTATGTTTGGACAAAGGAAATATAGTTCAATACAAGTGAGTCAAACAAAAGCAAATCATTTCTATTCTGCTTCATGCGTCTCAATGAAGCTGTACCTAACAGCTGTTTCAGAATAGGTGGAATGATCTCTATGCCTTTTTTTTCGGTTGAACACACCATTTCTTGGATAATCTTACAAAGTTGGCTGGACATAAAAGTAAGTGGCAAGTGATAGCTGTGGGTGCGCACAGGTAGGGGATAATAGCTAGTCATAAATAGTGAAAATGAAACGTGTATGGTATGCAGCAGAATAAAATTGAGGAGCAATGCAGCTGTGAAACAATTTTTCGACATTACAGACAGCTAAACACTCTAAACTAGGATTATTTTTTCAAACAAGAACTTTAGTTTTGCCTTTCTCATTATCAAAATAAGTTAGCTTTTTCAGTAACTTTATTTTTTGATAAATCAGGTTACCAAAATCATTGAGCTACTTAACTACAAAAAGAAAAAAAGTCTATCTTCTAGAAAGTATGCAATAGACAGCTTAAAATCTCCTTAATATCTTGACTATGTGAATTAGCTTCACTCCCCCAAGTACTCTTTCTTGTATTTTTACTGTACTAATCCTCGGTATATAGCAACAGAAAGAGGGAAGTTAATGCAAGTATACAAGTCCTTCAATCATCGAGCACACTATCGACTTCCCACACTTATCATGACAACATCACCGATCTTGGCGTGCTGCATTTCTAGTTATTGGAGTTCACCATGGAGAATAGCTGCTGCAGTGAAGGAGATTCAGTCTCCAGCTTCTTCCATCCAACTTGTTCTTAGGCAATCGTTGACTGGCTTCGTGAGACCATTTCAGTCTACCCATTCAAGCATTCTTATTCAATGTCTATGCTAACTTCTTTTTCTTCCCCAAAATTCCTTTTGGCAACCCGAAACTTGCAAGCAAAGTCCGTTATTCAATCTGGGAGTCCCGTGTGGAAGGGATCTCACTCATACCAAACAAAGACCTGTTTTACAAGGAAAGAAAGAACCCGCAGTTCCCAGTGAACCGGTGGATCACAGACTTGGAGACGGGGACAGGGGCATGCCCTTTTGATTACATTCCTAATCCTAAATGTGGACAGCTAAGTGTGCCAGTTCACTAAGATGATAAAATAAAAAGGATTGAACTTCCTACCCATTATTCAGAGCTGAATCATAAAACACAAAAAGTCAATGGTATCTTATGATGTACCTAATATTATTCTATAACTATACTAGGGGTGCCGATGGTGTACTGTAACATCCCAAATTGGTTCATCAAACCCGCCCCGGCTTTATAGTCACAACAACTGTCAAAGGCATGTCAAGAAGAAATGTATAGTTTCAAATTTCAAAACGTCACTTCAGGAGTGGATTTTAGAAGGAAAAACTTTGTTTACTTCCTGCAAATTGATTATGTTATCCTAAAATCAGAGACGCACTTTCACAGAATGTGATACTAATGGTTACAAGGCCGAACAGATGGGCCTCCACAGAGAAACAACATAATAATCTCTTGCAGCAAAGGAGGGAAGAGTGTAATCAATACCTAACAAGATGCTGCACTCACTTACAAGAGTTGGGCTTGCTTCACAAAAGCTGTAAAATATACTAGCATTCCTACACTCACTCCTACCCTCTAATATGCATAGGGCATTCTTTCATCCTTATTTCCATACATTGCTCTCCTCTCACTGCATGTAGCTAAATCAGTTGGAGTCTTCAAATATTATCTAATCTTATTAGATGATTTTTCTCATTTTATTTGTATTTACCCACTAAAATTCATGTCTGAAGTTTTTGCCAAGTTTCTTGAGTTTCGTATTTTTATCAAAACTATCCAACTCTTTCACATATGGAATGAAAAAGAGAATTTACAATAAACCTTAGAGCACAGAAAAAATTCAGTGAAAAAAGTTGCGAAAAATGCAATACCAGCAAAGAAATTAAGCACAGTCAAAGTGAAATACGAAGATATTTATACCGTGCTGAAAAGTTTGGGTAGAGATTTGTCAGACGAAGGAATTAAATCCAAATAAGCAAAGCTACGGCCTTTGGTTCGAACAATGTCCATAGCTTCCACTTTTCCGAGTTGTGGTGTTGAGAATGTCTTCTTCAAATCCTCAGCCGTCACACTTTCGCCTAATCCACCGATATATATCCTTACGGTATTCGTCGTTGATGCTTCGCATCCTTCGCCCTTCGCCATCTCTGCCGGTGCCGCCATGTCCAATGAAATCAAGCACGGGGCTGAAACCTAATGAGCAAAAAGAAAGGGTAAATTACACTTTGCACACTAGAGTAGTAGAGTTTGTCAGGTGAATCATAAACTATAAAATGAAGAAAAAGCCCCTTAAGTTTGGGAATTGATCTTAAATGATCCTTTAGATATGTTCAAATTTCAATTTCATTTTTTTTTATTTTTATAAAAAAGAATTATTAAAAAAAAAAAAAATCTTACCTCCTCCCCCTACCCCATCACCCAACCCCCCCAAACTACCCCGGCCCACCTACCCCCAACCCCCAAATTTTCTATTTTATATATTTATTTTAATTTTATAAACTTTTTGTAAAAAATGAGAAAAATTTGCTTACACCAACCCCCACCCCTACCCCCAACCTCCCGAAGTTTTTACTTTATATATTTATTTTACTTATACAATTTTTTTATAAAAAATGAGAAACTTTTCTTAGCCCACTACCCAGCCCCCCTCTCACCCCCATTACCCTCACCCTCCCACCCATTATTTTATATATTTATTTACTTTTATAAAAAATGAAAAAATTCTTAAAAAATATTTTTCTTATTTTAAAAATAAAGATATGGAATAATCAAATATCATACAAAATAAAATAACATTATAGAATTACTAGTTTGAAATTTGTAAAAGTAATGGATCAAGTTGGGTTATGACCCATCATTTAACCCATATTCACCCGCCCATCTTAGCCCATGTAAGTTTTGAGCGGGTTGTGCATTGGCTCATCTATTGATTCAGTCCATCTTGACCCGCTCAACTTCAGTCCAAACGGCTCATCTGCCACCCCTACCAGAAGCATATTAGCGGTTTAAATGATTTTGTTTAACGAAATTATCTTTGATAAAATTAGCCTGTAACAAGCACATGAACGGTTTAACTGATTTTGTTTTTTAAAGCTAATACTATGTCACTAGGTAGAATATTTAGGACTCATTTGACCATGATTTTTTTTTATTCTTTTTAAAAAAAAAATCACTTTATTTGAAAATTAGTGTTTGATCACGAAAAAATTAAATACAACTTTTTAAAATTTAGAAAATACTTAAAACTCTATTTTCACTTTCTTCACTTTCAATACATTTTAAAGGACCATATATATAACCAAACACAACTCTAACTTTAAAATCTTAAATAAGTTTCACAATCTATGGATTACCGTAGATGCTACAGAGATAATTACTATTGTGAATACATCTTCCCCTATACACACATATTATTAATGACTACATGTCCCTCCTCCTACAGCTAGATAATTCAGTGCTTGAACATGCGTACAGGGAGTATAATATGGTAGAAGATAGTCTTGCTGGTTTTGCTGCAAAAATCTCGGGAAGTAATAACACTTTTTTGGCAGACCCTTCATCCTTTGTGCTAAAGCTCCTTCAGACTGATAGGGATGAAATCATGAAACTGATAAATTAGGACCTACTTTTGCTAATACACCCACTGTAGTGACGAGCGCAAAACACAACCTATAAAGTGAAGCACTCGCTAGTCAAATATAGTATAGATAATGTCGATCCCACGAGGATTGTGTTTCTAATATGCTAATTAGTATTGCTTAATTACTATTTGAGAAATTCAATAATTTTGGAAATATGATTTTTAAAATTTATAATGATTAGAAAAAATAAATTGCCAACACAATTAGAACAACGCTTATAACTCAAGGAGATAAACGGGTTGAATCAAGAATCCACTTATGAAATAACTAGCAATTTCAATAACTTTCACCAACTCTCGTTAAAGTATGAATGTTCCTCGCAAATACATTCAATTCCTCTAATCCTTTCTTATAATTGTACT
This sequence comes from Anisodus tanguticus, assembly GCA_034509755.1. Taxonomy (NCBI): domain Eukaryota; kingdom Viridiplantae; phylum Streptophyta; class Magnoliopsida; order Solanales; family Solanaceae; genus Anisodus; species Anisodus tanguticus. The sequence goes on along the minus strand of CM067551.1, from coordinate 14,988,351 downwards.
CCTTTTGGTTATACAATTAGTAGCAAGAAAAAGATGTATAAAGATGCAAGAGTAGTGTTTAATGATTTCTTATAGATAGAAAAATATAGACTTGAAGTACTAATTCCTTCTCTCGAATAGAATTAATATTCAACAAAAGAGCATCATATACCCAATCAAATCAGTGGAGAAATTGAGATATCTCTTGCGATTAATAAACTAATAAACTCCTCAAGAAATCAATAAACACATGAGATGAAAATGTAAATTGATACTAATCAAATATTAGGTTTCATTAAAACTCAACTATGAGAAAGTTACTCCATAAACGAAGTAAATATAACATAGAGAAACTAAGAATCATTATGTTCATAACACAAAGATTAAGAGAAGAAGAAGGTTTAGAAGAAACTCTAAATCTCTTGAATCCTCCATGAGAATCTTGAGTTTGATCTTCTTTTCTCTCCTCTTGATGGAATATTCTTTGTACATCTCCTATATTAGGTAAAATTGTAGTTCAATTGTAATTAGAAAGTGTAGTCCAATTGTAATTAGGAAGATTAGTTACCTAGTTTGTAAATGAGTAAATAATTATGTGACACTATATATATTGTACATAATAATCAATGAAAGGCAGGGAACATATTTCTTCATGGTATCAGCAGCCAAACTCTAAAATTCTCTAAAGCCGACCCCCCACCCCCATCTCGGCCACCCAACCCTAGGCAACCGCCCTCCCCCTCTTCTTTCTACTACCTCTCGGCCGCTATCTTTCTCTCATTTTCCCTATAAAAAAAATTCAATGGCTGAACAACCTAAATTCAATCTTGCTCTTACAGTTAACAACATCAAGAACTTCATTCCCATTAATCTTGAGATGGAAAAGGGTCAGTATTCCTCTTGGGCGGAATTGTTTAAGATTCATTGTCATGTGTACAAAATCATCAACCATATCATCCCTCATAAATCAAATCCCATGGAACGCCCTGATAATTCTGCTGATGAACTTTGGTCCCGCTTAGATACGGTTGTCCTACAATGGATCTATGATAAGATCTCAAATGATTTGTTGCATACAATCATTGAATTCGATGCCACAACCCGACAAACGTGGGAGCGCTTGGAAAGTATTTTTTAGTATAACAAGACACAACGTGCCTTGTACCTGGAAAATCAATTTAAGGACATTCAGTAGGATGATTTTCCGAATGCATCAGATTATTGTCATGAGCTTAAAATGATTGCAGATCAACTCTGCAACGTCGGTGCACCAGTCACTAATCAATGATTAGTGATGCAACTCATTGCGGGTTTGAATGAAACTTATGACAACGTCACTACCACCCTCCAACAAAGCACGCCATTGCCTCCATTCTATGAGGCCAGTTCAAGATTTACACTTGAAGAAACCCGAAAAACCAGGTGGGTCGAGGCTCATGCGAGCACCGCTGACGCCACTCTCGTCACTACCGGCGACCCCTCAGTCGACAGTAGGGCCCCGTTTTCCGATTTACAACACCGGCAACTCGATGACCCGACACATGGCCCACCATCACGGAATCACCATAAAGGATGAAACTCTGGCAAAGCCCGAGATAGTCACAGCGGGAGGAGCAACCGTGATAGAAGGGTCCAGCTACTACCGGCCGACAACAATCCGCAGCATCAGTGGTAGTGGTAGTAGCCTCCGCCGTGGGTTACCTACCCATCATGTGCTACGTGGTCCCAGTCATCTTTGGTTGCTCCATCTTGCCCATACCCGACGTCCTTCTGGGCACCACCTCCAACCTAACATCCTCGGCACACGTCCTCAGCAGGCATATAATGCACATGTCTCTCATCCTTCCACTTACGCCCCGATGAATATTGGGGCGGCTATGAACACAATGTCCCTCAACATTCCAGACAACAGTTGGTACATGGATACCAGCGCCACATCTCATATGATGGCAACCCAAGACACTCTATCGTCTTATTTCAATACGAGCAATTTTAATCGTAATATTTTTTTTGGCCGTGGATAAGACATTCTTATTAGAGGTTTTGGACAATCATCCATCTCCCCACCACACCCCTCATTAGCTTTAAACAATGTCCTTCATGTCCCAAAACTTATCAAAAATCTAATCTCTGTGCGTTTTTTGACAACCAATAATAATGTTTCTCTTGAATTTGATCCTTTTGATTTTTTCTGTCAATGACCTTATGATAGTGATGCGAAAAATGAGATGTGATAACATCGGGGACCTCTATCCTATTACCACCACCGTCGGTCATCCAACCTCATCTCCGTCATCCTTTATAGCTATTTCATATTCTTTATGACATAATAGATTAGGACATCCGAGAAATTCTGTTTTACGCTCCATTCGCAACAATAAATTTATAGATTGCAAACATGTATCTTATCCTATTGTTTGTGAATCTTGTGTTTTTGGGAAATATGTTAAGTCATTTTATTCTTCATCCATTCGTACTTTAATGCATTTTGATATAATACACTGTGATTTATGGACTTCTCCTATTTTAAGCACAGATGGACATTGATACTATATGTTGTTTTTAGATGATTATTCAAACTTCCTATGGACTTTTTCCATTGGTAATAAATATCAAGTCTATTATATTTTTTCTTCATTTAACACTTTCATTAAGACACAATTTGAAAATAATATCAAATGTTTTCAATGGGAGGGAATTCGATAATTATCAATTCAAACTTTTTTGCGCCAAACACGACTTTGTTTTTTATTTTTCATGTCCCCACACCTCTCCACAAAATGGCAAAGCTGAATGAAAAATTAGAACCATAAACAACGTAGTTCATGTCCTTCCTGCTCATGCCTCTATCCCCCCTCATTTTGGAATTATGCTCTATCCATGGCAACCTATCTCTTAAACATTCTCCCCAACAAGTCTCTCACTCAAGTTCTCTATCTTTGAGATCCTTCCTATAAGCATTTTAGAACTTTCAGATGTCTATGCTACCCCCTCCATCCCTCTACACAAATCAACAAGCTGCAACCTAGGTCCACCCCATGTGTATTTCTGGGTTACCCTCTAATCATCGTGGTTACAACTGTTACGACATGTCTAGCAAAAAAATAATAATTTCTCTGCATGTCATATTTGATGAGTCTCAATTCTCCATTGCCAAACTAAATTCACCACTTTCGCATTCATATGAATTCTTAAATGACGGCCTTAATCCCCTTTTAATCCATCACTTGTAAAATCAGGTGCTACCGTCACCGGTGCCCGACCCACCTCCCTTTTCCCATCTCGGGTGGGCTAGTCGGCCCCGCTATAGGCTCCTTAAAACATCCACTCTCAGCTGCCTGAGGTCACTGCCTCTCCTCGGCCAGTGACAACGCCCCTTCTCCCCGATTTTGCCGCCCCCTATTGGCCTTCCAGTCTACCCCATCAGCTTTCCGATCCCGTCCACTCTCTTGCGGTACACATTCGGATAATGAAACCCATGCTATGCACGAAATTTCCAAACCCAACTTGTAATTTGATTTGTCGAATTCGGTTGCCCCTTCACTTCTCCCTCGCAACCCGAAACATGCCTTGTCCGATCCCAATTGGAAATCTGCCATGATTGACGAATATAATACTCTTATTGAAAATAATACATGGGAGCTAGTGCCCCGTCCTCCTGATGATAATGTTATTCGTTCAATGTTGATTTTTAGACATAAAAAAATCTGACGGTTCTTTTGAGAGTCACAAGGCTATGTCTCAATAGGTGGGCATGGATTGTGATGAAACCTTCAGCCCGGTGGTGAAACCAGTAATTATTTGGACCGTTCTCAGTATTACTTTGTCAAAATCGTGGCCCATTCATCAGTTAGATGTCAAAAATGTCTTCTTGCATAAAGACATGCATGAGACTGTGTATATGCATAAGATTTTGGGATTCAGGAATCCAGTCCATCTAGATTATGTGTGTCATTTGAAGAAATCGTTCTATGGAGTGAAATAGGCTCCTCATGCGTGGTACCAACGATTTGCTGATTTTGTATCCTCTATCAGTTTTTTCACATAGCAAATCTGATCACTCACTTTTCATATATAGCAAGGGTAACGACATGACATACATTTTGTTATATGTTGGTGACATTATCCTAACTACATCTTCTAATGCACTTCGTCGATCCATTACGCCACTCATTGCCTCTAAGTTTGCTATGAAGGATTTGGGGCCCCTGAGCTATTTTTAGGCATTGTTGTTACGAGACATGCACGTAGCTTATTTCTTTGTCAAAAGAAGTACGCTGAAGAGATTCTTGATCGAGAAGGCATGACGTCTTGTAAACCGATCCACACACCGGTAGACACTAATTCCAAACTCAGTGTCTCTTTGGGTTCTCTGTACGCCGATCCGACTCACTATCGCAGCTTAGCAGGAACATTGCAGTAGCTCACTTTCATGAGGACATATATATCCTATGTCGTGCAACAAATATTCTTACACATGCACAGCATGTCGGATAAACATATGAATGCCCTCAAATGAATTTTGCGATATGTACAAGGTACTCTTCATTTCGGCTTACACATGTACAAGTCCTCACTCTCCGATCTCACTTCTTATTCTGATGCTGACTAGGGTGGATGCCCTGACACTCGTCGATCTACGTCGGGTTACTGTATATTCCTTGGAGATAACATGCTTTCTTGGTCTTCTAAAAGATAACCTACTTTGTCTCGATCCAGTGATAAAGCCAAATACCGAGGTGTAATGAATGTTGTCTTTGAGTCTTGTTGGATACACAATATTCTTCTGGAACTTCACTGCCTCATTCATAAGGCTACATTGGTCTATTGTGATAATGTAAGTGCGATATACCTTTCCGACAATTCCGTTCAACATCGGCGCACTAAACACGTTGAAATGAATATTCACTTTGTACGTGAAAACGTTGCTCGTGGATAAGTTCGTGTTTTTCTTGTTCCTTCCCGATATTATATTGCTGACATATTTACTAAAGGGCTTCCATGCATACTCTTTTATGATTTTCGAGCCAGTCTCAACGTACGAGAACCTCCCGCTTCAACTGCAGGGGTATGATAGAATATTCTTGTACAACTCTTATATTAGGTAAAATTGTAGTCCAATTACAATTAGAAAGTATAGTCCAATTGTAATTAGAAAGATTAGTAACTTAATTTGTAAAAGAGTAAATAATTATGTAACACTATATATATTGTACATAATAATCAATGAAAGGCAGGGAACATATTCTTTCACCTCTTTCTCCAAAAACCGTCGTTTGTCTAAAGTGCGGCCTCCCCAATTTCGAGCCTCCCAACTTTTATTTATAAGTTTTGCTCAACCCTGATAATTAAAAAGCTAAAAATTGCATTCAAGGTTGCGCCGTTGCAGCGATCAAAACTCCACAGTTGCAACAGTCGGGGCTGGTTTATAATTTTTGAAGGAGCGTTGCAGCGGTCAAAACTTGACCACTGCAATGGTCGGGGCTGTTTTGTTTCCAATTATACTTCAACAAATTTTCTTCAATTCTTGCATCTCTTTTGCTTGACTCTTGTGTATTTCCACATTATCTCCTTCATTGCATATCTATCATCAAAATAACATAAATATGTAAGGAACTACATCAATATTACTTAAAACTCACTAACTCAAATATTAGAAAAGGCATAAATACACCTATAAATATGACTAATCATGTAGCATCTAATTTGGCTATACCAGAGCCTCTCTTTGTTGTAATAGTACTATAGCTAGTTGTAATAGGGATAGTCCCCTTTATTGTAACGCCCCAGACATCTCCCTGTACTACCTTAATCTATAATAGAAGTGATCTTCTTTATCAAAAAAAAAAAAACTTTAAAATTTCAAATAAAATAAAAGATATTTAATTTTCATGGTCAAATATCTACATTTTTTTGTATTAACGATCATCAAATAAGAAATAAAATAGTCTTTACATCAGGAAAGCAATTTGAACTAGACATAATTATAAAAGCTATAATCTAGCCATTTAACTGAATATAATCATCGAAACAAACTTTCCTGAATTTATATTTTCCAAATTCGCACCTCAAAGAAATACCTAGTTCAAATCAATATTTGTTGCACTATAATTTTTTTTTGGCTTTTTGGCATTCAGCATTTTGTCTAATAGTTTTCCTCAATATATCCATAATACATTAAGTTCCACATCTTCCGGTTCATTGTTCGATAAACATTATTAGAATAACAATTTCAATAGTCATCTTAAGCACCACATATGCTATAAATATTTCACTCACTGATTCGATAGGTACATACAATTCGCTCCCTAAACGTTTTGACCATTTTGCCACAAGCAAGGTCATCCAAAATATAGACAAGTATCATCAAAATAAGAATAAACCACTATCATGTTTAGAAAAATAATAATATACTAAACTAAAAAAATAATAAACTACTTGATAAATAGTAAAAATCTAATCCAGAAAAATAGCTAACTTCTAAATCTCCGACCGCGGCTTATATATATATATATATTCTCCGTCTTATTTTAACTATTATTTTAATTATTTGATTGCCTATTAAAAAATAATAAATAAAAAAGATAATTTATCAAGTTAAATATATTTAACAAAAGTAGATTGATTATTCTTTTTAAATATCATATATTATTATTTAATATTAAAATTATATTGAAAAGGGTCACATTTTCCCTTTTACGCTTAGAAAAAAATTACATTTGTCCTTCATTATATTTTTTGATATATTTATCCTTCTTGCCATCCAATTTTGGGCTCATATTTACCCCTAAACAGTTAATTCCCCTTAGCTCCACCTTATTATCCTAGGTGGCGCCTACGCTAATATTATTCTCCCAAATCTAACCCACCCATTAAACCGACCCACTTAGCAAAAATAAACCCACCCCAAAGACCCAAACGCCTGTATCTCTCCGGAAACAAGAAGGCACGATTCTTTCACAGTCAACGTACAATATCGCATAAGCTAGGGTTCTTCCGCTTCGAAATCTGCCGAGGAACCTGAAATTGGTTTGGCTAATCCACTTGAAAACAAGCTGCAGTTATAAAAATGGAAAAAGAAGATTCAAACAGGAACTATCCAAACATAATTCTTTCTCTCTCACTTTCAGGCTAAAATTTGAGCCTCTTATTTTTACTAGTAAAATCTGAATTGTTTTATGGAATTACTTTGGTCGCTATTTATGATATTGGATGAGCTATAATTCCCACTTAATTTGGTAGGCTGAAACACTACTTTAGTTACACACACCACACTCAATAATTAGAGCAATCAACATGTTCGACAAACTGTCTGTGTGACGAGTTTATGCAATGGTGAAGTCCGAGTATGATCATATGTTGCTTGAAACATGCTAGTTACACCACTCATTTACCAACTTTAATAAAAAGGCAGCCCAGCCCGGTGCATTAAGCTCTCCGGGAAGGGTCGGACCATAAGTGTATCTTGTATTTCTGTAAGAGGTTTACACGGCTTGAACTCAGTTACTCCAAGACTCCCATTTACCAACTTTAATACAACTCAATAATTTTATTTGAGCTGCTGTGCTAATTGTTCCATCACACGTGTACACACGGAGGCTTTGAGTTTACGAGCTTGATGAATGTAGAGCGCATCCAGAAGAATAGAATCAGTAAATGCCCAAGATGATCTGATGTCAAGAAGCTGAGAACAGTCTTTCTTTTTAAGACTTATTGCCTGCTCGATTACCTGAGTTATCCAAACTGTCTTGCTAGCGAATTACGATGATGATGAGCACCAAGTTAAAAAAGAAAGATGGCATATGCGACAATTTATAGTGTCATTAAGAGTGAATTTGTTTTGGTTCTAAGTAGATCTTGTTCGGGCTTGGAAAAGCTTCCTTTTTCAATTCACTTCAGGTTCGGGGAGCTCCGGCAGGGGGACCTTTATAGCCATAATTCTTCCCCCGGTTGATCGTAGAGCACAAGAACAGAGAGAAAGAAACTTGTATCATGATCAGTCTAGCAATGGTTGAATCACTACTAGGAGGCAGGTGCAGTAAGGGGGCATACTGGGGCACTGGGCATTGCAATTTGCTTATGCATTTTTAGGATCTTAAAGGGAGTAATTTTGATATAAAAAATAATGACATATGAAGGAGTAACTGATAAAGTTACTGTCATGTGATCAGGAGGTCACCGATTTAAGCCGTGAAAACAATCTCCCGCATCAATCTGTTGCAAAAATGCAGTTAAGATTGCTTATAATACACACAAGTGTGGTGTCCTTTCTCGGACCCATGCATAGTGAAGCTTAGTGCACCGATCAGCCCTTTGGTGACATATGAAGCGGTTACTGACAGAGACAAGAATCGGAGGAAGTGCTTCGTATGTGATTTAAAAAATGACTGATTTCTGCTAGGGTTTCTTGTTCCCTTCTTTCTTTGTTTTAAAGCTATTTATTTTGTTCTTCCTCTGTTTCTTTTTCTAATCTCTTCTTCTAGCAGCTGAGTTTTTTTGTCTTTCTCCTTCTTCGTTGTTCAATTTTGTTCATTTCAGCTGCTTGGACTTTTTGTTCCCTTCTTTCTTTGTTTTAAAGCAACTTATTTTGTTCTTCCTCTGTTTTTTTTCCAATTCTGTTAATATTTTGTTATGTTATATATATATATATATGACTCTTTACTTTTTAGTTCTTAAATTTGAAATGTTGATATATAATATTTTTGTTGAGTTCTTGTTTATTTAGTTATTCTATTTATTTGTGCAAGATTTATTTTCATATTTTTTAAAATTGCGAGCGCTTTGCATCTCGCTTAAAGCGGTAGGGGCCCTTGTCGCTTTTTCCACTTCTCGCTTTCAAAAACACTGGCTAATGGCTATGACCTGCTTCTACCCGGAAAACTATTAAGGCCCGGAGTTGCAAGGTGGAAAAGGCGTCATAGTTCACACGGAAGTGTTGTTAGATACTTAGATTTATAGCATTGTTGGATAACTGTTTCTAAATAGAACTTTACTGTGTGTTCAATTGGCGGTCCTGCTTATTTTAACCATGATAATTATGTGTCTTGTTTCTGTTTGTACCATCCCTGTGTTTTGGATGGGATTGTTCTGCATCTTGTTATCTGGAATTAACTTGGTGTTTCTAATTTCCAGATGATAAAGTCTAGGATGTGATGAGGTGGAACTAGGGATGGCAACGTATCGGATCGGATCGGATCGATTTGGACCGGATTCTACTAAATTCAGATCCGTTTTCCAGATCCGGATCCAGATCCATCGGGTCCATAGGAATCATATCCAAATCCGGATCCATCGGATCCACCGGGTCCACGGATCGGATCTGGATCCACATGTAAAAAAATTTACATTGCTAAGAATGTAACCTTGCTAAGAATTTTTTTTTTGAACTGATAAACGATTTTTACTTAGCTAACAGTTTACTGTGTTTCAATTTTGAAATGTTCATATGATATATTTTGTTCATTGTCTCGTTTTGATTGTGAGCTATTAATTGAAAATGTTGGACAATGACAATAGTTGTGGAAAATGCTGACTAGTATTTCCACAATGCAGAACTTGCATGTGCTTGAAATCTTCGCAAATGAAGTAAATATAATTTTTTTTGTGTGTGTGTGTGTTGTCTGTAGCACTAGTAAATCCACAGGAGCATTTATGTCTTTCTTGCTCATTTTTTTCCAGAAAAAAGAAGAAGATGTGGTTCAACTCGTGAAGAAAGTCGGCTGTCGCTTGACATAGATTTCATTTTTATGGTGTGTTCGACTTCGATATATGGGGTTGGAAACCCGTGAAATTTCTCGATTCAACTAACCTTAATAGGGCGACCCAAGGCTTACTTATTTGGTAGTTTTGGTATAGCTGATCATACAAGATTTAAATTAGAATTACGTTAAGGGTGTGTTTGGTATTAATTTCCTACAAACTATTTTCTTGGAAAGAACTTACTTATTTTCTATTGTTTGGTACGTGAGCAAAAAAATAGTCTCAAAAGCATTTATGTGTAACTAGTTTCTCGCCATGTGTGTCACACGTGTATATCTAGTCTTGTGCTACATAAATATTATAAAATAATAACAACATTTTTAAAATAAAGCGTTGAGTAAATAATTATACATGAAATAATAAAGTACAAGTTTTTTGTGAATACTTAATGTTGATAGTATATATTGATTTGTTTGTTGAGGTCAAAATGTTAGGATATCGCATGAACTTACAAGAATGAACAATCAAATTAAGTTTAAATTTGGGGAGGAAGACATATTTCTTTAGTAGTATTTTTCTACTTCGGCACCATTATAATTTATAGTTGTACATAATCTACTGAGTTGGTATCACCTTCTCTCACTTAGTTAAAATTTATTTGATGTCGTGATTCTCCATTGGTCGGTTTGCTATCCGGAACAAACTTTTATCTAAGTAATCTTGAATCAAATTCTTGAAATTTACACAATTATTTGTAGAGTGACTCCTTTTCTTTGGTTAACCATTATATGATGTTGTATATACGGAGTGTTAATATTACTGTGTTGAAGATAAAACTTAATGTAACAAAATAATGCCTACGATAACAGTTCTAACATATCAAATATTCAGCTGGATTGTTTTAATTTGTTATTTTTAGATATTTCAACAACAGTTTAAATGTGAATATGAGCAATGTCGTCTATGATTGCGCATGTTTCGCGTCTTAAAGTTTCATCCTTGTCTTTAAGATGTTATTAATCTGTATTCCAAAAAACCAGTAAACAATAAACACTGAAAATAAACAGAATCAGTGTTGAAAAAATAAGAATAATTTTTCAGAATATAATCGAGCCCACTTAGTTCAAAGTGTGTCCTTAAGGAAATTATTCCCCTCACAAGTACTCGAGGTTGATGGAATATCCCCTCCCAGGATAGAACGATTATCTTACCGGAATAGTAGTACTTCAAACTCGGTAGCGGCGAACCACTCAACAGTAGTATATCACACAGAATTTATTCGTGCAGAAGAAGAAGAAGATTTTGTAGTTCGAAAATTAGTAAGTAAAATTCTGAGGAATCAAACGAATTTATAGCCATGGAAGTACTGTTTCGAAGGTTTGCAACCTTTCTGAATAGCCACTGAAAATTGGTGGGAAATTTAAATGTGGGAAAGAACCGGGTCGCGGGTCAGACACGCGGATCCAACCGGGTCGCGGGTCAGGGTCACTAACGGGTAGGATTGGATTTAATTAATTTAATTAAGTAATAATTAATTAAATAATTAAAAATTAAAGAAAATTTGGTCCAAAAAGATTATCAATCAATCAGATCATTTGACCAAATCCAAATCCAAATCCAAATCCGAAGCCGATGCCGATGCCGATGCCGATGCCGAAGCCGAAGCCGAAGCCGAGCCGAGCGAGCAAGCGACGACAACGGCGCGAGGGGTCCTTGCCCCCTCAACCCTTTTACTGAGAAGAAAGAGTAATTCTACTTATAAGTAGAAGAACTTTTCTTTCCACTACCGATGTGGGACAACTCCCACTTTTCTTTCCACTACCGATGTGGGACAACTCCCTCTTTTCTTTCCACTATCGATGTGGGACAACTCCCACTTTTCTTTCCACTACCGATGTGGGACAACTCCCACTTTTCTTTCCAATCATTTCTCATTCACCAATATCAATACCCAACAATCCCCCACATGAATGGGGAATGGCTATAATATAAAAGCGCGGACAAGTGTGATATATAAGCGAGAATTGACTGCATCTGGATAAGTAGGTTTCCCTTTGAACTTTTCGTAGTGAACTTATATCGGATATACTCGATCAATCGGTAGATTTGATATCTTTGAACCGTCGAACTTTGTTGTATACCTAGACAACATAAGTCACACAATCAACCCTCAACCGTTTATGGTTCTCACGGTTGTGTTCGTTTTGACCATGAACACCTCCTGGTTTCATGAGTGTGTAAAGAATGGGCCTTTACTGTCATTCCCCTTTAAAGCGGCTTACACTTAACACTCACATAGGTGATTTCTAAACATGTGGTCCTATAGCCACATTATCTGGTCATACACGCCGATTTAGATAATCATTAAATAACCTTAATGCTTTATTAACTCATTAACAAGCCATAAGGTTTTATCCTTATTTCTGAACATTGTCTTCATCCGAGAATGGGTTGAGTTATTTGACAATGTTGAACCGTCAGTCACAATTTTGTTTGATCTCCTTGAACCTAGCTCTTGGGATCTCCAGTCTACTAGGTAGAGTTACCGCCATGATGACTTGTCTTCGGCCTTAACCCCATTCCCATTGATGATCTACTAACTCCCTCTCTAGATAAGCCTTTTGTAAGCGGATCCGCCACGTTATATCTTGACTTTACATAGTCAATCGTGATAACGCCACTAGAGAGGAGTTGTCTAACGGTATTGTGTCTTCGTCGTATGTGACGAGATTTTCCGTTGTATATTACGCTCCCTGCCCTACCTATTCTTTTGATTGTCACAATGTATACATATAGGAGCCAAAGGTTTGGGCCAGAATGGAATATCTTCTAAGAAATTTCGGAGCCATTCAGGTTCTTCACCGGCCTTGTCTAAAGCTATAAATTCAGATTTCATTGTAGAGCGGGCGATGCATGTCTGTTTTGATGATTTCCAAGACACTGATCCACCCCCAATTGTGAAAACATAACCACTCGTGGATTTAACTTCAAATGATCCGGTGATCCAATTTGCATCACTATATCCTTCGATCACGGCGGGATATTTGTTATAATGCAAAGCATAGTCTTGGGTGTGTTTTAAATACCCCAAGACTCGTTTCATTGCCATCCAATGAGTTTGATTGGGATTACTCGTGAATCGACTCAGCTTGCTTATAGCACATGCTATATCTGGTCGTGTACAATTCATAATATACATCAAACTTCCCAAAACTCGTGCATAGTCCAATTGTGAGTCACTTTCACCTTTATTCTTTTGAAGTGCAAAACTTACATCAATTGGAGTCTTACAACATTGAAATTTAAATACTTAAACTTGTCAAGTACTCTTTCAATATAATGAGACTGCGATAATGCTAGACCTTGTGGAGTTTTATGAATTTTGATGTCTAAGATCAAATCAGCAACTCCTAAGTCTTTCATATCAAATTTGCTAGCCAGCATACGCTTCGTAGCATTTATATCGGTAATATCTCTACTCATTATCAACATGTCATCAACATATAAACAAACAATGACTTCATGATTTGGAGTATTTTTAATGTAAACACATTTGTCACACTCATTAATCTTAAATCCATTTCCCAACATTGTTTGGTCAAATTTTGCATGCCATTGTTTGAGTGCTTGTTTAACTCCATAAAGTGACTTAACAAGTTTGCACACTTTCCTTTTTTTACCAGGAACCACAAAGCCCTCAGGTTGTTCCATGTAAATTTCTTCCTCCAATTCTCCATTTAAGAAAGTGTCTTGACATCCATTTGATGGATTTCAAGACCATATACGGCCGCCAGTGCTACTAACACTCGAATAGATGTTATTCTTGTTACCGGCGAGTATGTGTCAAAGTAATCAAGGCCTTCTTTTTGTCTATAACCTTTGACCACAAGTCTTGCCTTATATTTGTCAATAGTGCCATCAGCTTTCATTTTCCTTTTAAAAATCCATTTTGATCGTAAAGGTTTATTTCCGGAGAAGATCAACCAATTCCCATGTATGATTGTTCAAAATTGATTCAATCTCACTATTGACCGCCTCTTTCCAAAATTTGAATCGAAGAAGACATCATTTGCTTTAAATGTTTGAGGCTCATTTTCAAGCAAGAATGTCACAAAATCTGGTCCAAAGGAAGTAGATGTCCTTTGACGTTTGCTACGCCTTGCATCCTTTTTACTTGGTGTATTTTCCTTTGGTTCTTCCCGCGGTCGCTTAGATCTTTCACTTGACGACTCACATTCAGTTTTATACGGATAAATGTTTTCAAAGAATTCAGCATTATCTGATTCAATTACCGTATTAACATGTATTTCGGGATTGTCCGATTTGTGAACCAAAAACCGACAAGCTTTGCTGTTTGTAGCATAGCCAATAAAAACACAATCCACAATTTTTGGTCCGATTTTTACCCTTTTGGGCAAAGGAACTTGGACCTTTGCTAAACACCCCCACACTTTGAAATATTTCAAGTTGGGTTTTCTTCCTTTCCATAGTTCATATGGAATGGATTGTGTTTTTTGTGGGGCACCCTGTTGAGTATTCGGTTAGCTGTAAGGATAGCTTCCCCCCACAAGCTTTGCGGTAAACCAGAACTTATTAGTAAGGCATTCATCATTTCCTTTAATGTTTGATTTTTTCTTTCCGCAATTCCATTTGATTGTGGTGTGTAAGGGGCGAGTAGTTTGATGAATAATTCCATATTCTAAACATATCTCTACGCAAAAGGAGATTCGTACTCTCCTCCCCTATCACTTCTAATCATTTTTATCTTTTTATTTAATTGATTTTCCACTTCATTTTTGTATTGCTTAAATGCATCAATTGCTTCATCCTTACTATTAAGCAAATACACATAACAATATCGAGTGCAATCGTCAATAAAAGTTATAAAATACTTTTTCCCACCGCGAGATGGTATTGACTTCATATCACATATATCCGTGTGAATTAAGTCTAAAGGATTTGAATTCCTATCAATAGACTTATATGGATGTTTAACAAACTTAGATTCGACACGATTTCACATTTAGATTTATTACACTCGAATTTAGGCAATACTTCTAAATTAATCAATTTTCGCAAGGTTTTGTAGTTGACATGTCCTAAACGAACATGCCATAAATTATTTGACTCCAATAAGTAAGACGAAGTGAATTCTTATTAATACTCGTCAACAACCATTACATTGAGTTTGAAAAGGCCCTCGGTGAGGTAGCCCTTTCTTATGAACAAATCATTCTTACTTATTACAATTTTCTCACTAACCAACACACATTTAAACCCGTTTTTGACGAGTAGTCCTACTGAAACTAAATTCTTCGAATTGTTGGAACGTGCATAACATTGTTGAGAGTCGGGACCTTGCCGGAAGTCATCTTCGAAGTATCTTCCCATATCCTTCAACCTTGGGTGCAAAGTATTTCCCATAAACAATACCTCTTCGGGTCCAGCGGGAGCATAGGTTGCAAATGCTTCTTTTGTAGCGCAAACATGTCGAGTGGCACGAGAATCAAGCCACCACTCCTTTGGGTTACCAACCAAATTGCACTCCGATAGCATTGCACACGGATCATCCATATCATCATTCTTTTCCACCATATTGGCTTGTCCTTTTCCCTTGTTCTTTTCGGGAGACGACAACGGGGCTTTGTGGCTTGACTTTCCCACAATTAAAGCGGTTGCCCTTGAACTTTTTCTTGTTGGAATCCTTCTCCTTTCCATAAGGCCTCTTCCTTTTCTTGTTCTTTTTCGAGCAAAGCATCTTCAACGATGTTTGCCCCTTCAATTGGTGAAGTCTTACGATACCTCTTCTCGGCGGTTTTGTTATCTTCCTCGATCTTGAGACGAATCACAAGATCTTCCAACTTCATTTCCTTTCTTTTGTGCTTAAGATAATTCTTGAAATCTTTCCATGAGGGCGGAAACTTCTCAATCATTGCAGACCACTTGGAATGCTTCATTTACTACCATACCTTCAAGACAATAAGGTCATGGAAGATAAGTTGAAGCTCTTGAACTTGGGTTCCAACGGTTTTTCCATCCACCATTTTGTAGTCTAGGAATTTGGCAACCACAAACTTCTTCAAGCAAGCATCTTCATTTTGTACTTCTTTTCAAGTGCACTCCATAGTTCTTTGGAAGTCTCTACTTGCACTTTGTAGACGTTGTACAAGTCATATTCTAAGGCACTCAAAATGTAGCCTTTGCACAAAAAGTCACTGTTTCCAAGCCTCAAGTAACCATGAACTTTTGGTTGTCGGGCATGTCGGCGGCGTGCACGGGAGGGTCCTCACGGTGAACTTTTGCATACCAAGGGTGGTAAGCCAAAAGAACATTCTTTGCTGCCATCCTTTAAAGTTGGCACCGGTGAACTTCGCAGGTTTCTCAGCCGGTGGCACAGCGGTACGGGTTGTAGGAGTAACCGCAGGTGCAGTAACTGCAGAGGTAGTTCCAGTCTCAATTGCCATTATTCGTTTGTCACTGTCAAATCGACAAACTGTTTTAGTTAATAAAACCAGAATAGCAATTCAATCACAGACTTAAACGATGAAGAATTTTTATTTCTTCAAATTGCAGTATAATTATGAAACTTTAGTATTCCAACAAAGTTTTTATATCTTCGAGTCAGAATACTAATATTCATATGGAGTAGAAAACTGCACAAGTTTTAATCTCCAAACCAGAATACAACAACGATGAAGTTTTTATGTTCTTCAAATCGTTGTACAAGTATGAACTTTAATATTCCAACGAAGTTTTTATTTCTTCAAGTCAGAATATGAAATTTCACACGGAGTAGAAAACCACACAGGTTTTAATCTCCAAAACAAAATACAGATTAATCTAAAAATATAATTTCCTTAAGATTGTTATTAATATGTATTCCAAAAAACCGATAAACAATAAACACGAAAATAAACGAATCGGTGTTGAAAAAATAAGAATAATTTTTCGAATATAATCGAGCCCACTTAATTCAAAGTGTGTCCTTAAGGAAATTATTCCCCTCACAGTACTCGAGGTTGATGGAATATCCCCTCCCAGGATAGAACGATTATCTTACCAGAATAGTAGTACTTCAAACTCTGGTAGCGGCGAACCACTCAACAGTAGTATATCACACAGAATTTATTCGTGCAGAAGAAGAAGAAGATTTTGTAGTTCAAAAAATTAGTAACTAAAATTCTGAGGAATCAAACGAATTTATAGCCATGGAAGTACTGTTTCTGATGGTTTGCAACCTTTCTGAACAACCACTGAAAATTGGTGGGAAATTTAAATGTGGGAAAGAACCGGGTCGCGGGTCAGACAGGCGGATCCAACCGGGTCGCGGGTCAGACAGGCGGATCCAACCGGGTCGCGGGTCAGGGTCACTAACGGGTAGGATTGGATTTAATTAATTTAATTAAGTAATAATTAATTAAATAATTAAAAATTAAAGAAAATTTGGTCCAAAAAGATTATCAATCAAATCATTTGACCAAATCCAAATCCGAATCCGAATCCGATGTCGATGCCGATGCCGATGCCGATGCCGATGCCGATGCCGAAGCCGAGCCGAGCGAGCGAGCGACGACGACGGCGCGAGGTGTCCTTGCCCCCTCAACCCTTTTACTGAGAAGAAAGAGTAATTCTACTTATAAGTAGAAGAACTTTTCTTTCCACTACCGATGTGGGACAACTCCCACTTTTCTTTCCACTACCGATGTGGGACAACTCCCACTTTTCTTTCCACTAGCGATGTGGGACAACTCCCACTTTTCTTTCCAATCATTTCCCATTCACCAATATCAATACCCAACATAAGAAACTGTAGCCTCCTTTTTACCGCCGCATACATATCAAGAATTTGTTGAATTGTACAAAAATTCAATTAGCATATGTCCTGTTTATGAAGGCTAATTATCAATTTTATGTGTACACCTACAATAAATTGTATTATTTGTGATAGGAAAACTTAATAGTTAAATATTTTTACTTTTCAATGTCAATTCCACATTTTCACGGTCTACTCGTTCTCAAGAATAATTTACTTCAACATGAATATATAAGTGCAGGCACACACACATATAATTATTGTTGGAAATTTGCCTTTGGCGGGGAGATGCGTCCACCCATCTTTGATGAATTAAACACTAGTGTTCCGCATGTTGGAGACCTTGTCTCTTCGCACATGCATGATCTACGAAGTGAGTAGATGACCGTAGGGCCAAGAATCGTCAAATTTCATTGAGAAATGAAAGAGATATTGGTCTACGAAGTAAGGTGTTTGAGACATGGAAATGTGGTGTGGGACAAATCTACCACATCGGTGGGAATAGGAAGAATTGCTCTCTATATAAGTCTCTAATTGGTAAAGGGTTTGGGACCCCAAGGGGTATCCCATGTGTTTAAAGGAGGGAAGACCTAGATGTGCTTGGGTTCATGGCTAAGCCCACACGCGCGCCGCCGCCGCCCGCCCGTCCGGTCATGGGTCATGGGTCATGGGTCATGGGTCATGGGTCATGGGTCATGGGTCATGGGGACTTTCTGATATTATCTTTTTGGACCAGATGTGCAGTTTGATCCCTGGAGTTTAATATTTATAGTTTGGTCCCCAGAATTTCTGGAGACTTTTTCTGCCTACCATTGGATGCGTTTTGGAGCATTACCATTACTTTGATTAACTCTCCGCCCATTTTGGAGCATTAATGGCCTTAATAGCCATTACTTGGCTGTTTTAATGGCCTCCATTAATGGCCATTACAGCCTTCTTTTGGCAGTTGGACAGCCCCTCTTGCAAGCTATATATTGAGCAGTTATTGGCTCAATTTTGGAGTGCACAAAAAGGCTAAAAATAGGCAAAAAAACGACACAGAAAACTGACTGGAAAAACCAGAAAACAGGCTCAAAACAAGCTGGAATAAGCAGCAAAACAGACGGGAAATACAGCAGCGTTTTTCAGTCACAAAAGAGCACAAATCAGTGAGCAAAAACTGCTCGAAACAGTGGCTGAAAATCAGTCAAAAACAGTGACCAAACCCTCACGTATACACAAGATATACACTATAGAGACAAAAGAGAAGAGTATTGAGAAACTCTTCCTTCCTATTCCATATCTTCAGCAAGTCGAGTCATATTTGTTTTCTTCGACAGGCTCAACCTATTGGCTTTGTAGTGTTGAGATTATAGTGTTGTTTTATCTTGGGAGACTATTGTCCGCTAACGTAAAAGCATATATACGGGGCAATCTTGTCTTAAGGATAGAGGGCTATCCTCGACTCAACACACAACGTTGTAACCATTCAGATTTAGTTATTTCTTGATTTCAGGATATCAAGATTGAAGATACAACAAGCTTGCGGCAGTTCTCAACGTTGGCTTTGCAAGGTGATCAAGATTCAAGACACAACACCCTTGCGGCAGTTTTGAAGATTGACCATTTATTTATCCTTTCGAACATTTGTAATAGTTATTACTTCCCGTACTGCTTTATAAAGTACGATAGAGTAACAACAATTATATGTAGGTAATTGGACCATTTTTTTAAAAAAAAAATCAAAAAGTTTCGAGTGAATGGATACTCCGAGATAGAACTAGAAAAATTTAATTTGATTAATTCATTTTTCAAATTGCATTTTATATCTTTGCAGAAGATTTACCCCTACTTGAAGAAGTTTTCGCTTCCTTGCTTCTACGTCATAGTGCGACAAATTCTTGATGGACAGTAGACTAGTTCCATAGCTGTTCTAGCTTATTTCTTGAGATTGTGAACATACATCCCTGGACTACCATGGCTGACTTCTGAATCTTTAAGAACATTTTACTTTTTGGATGAGTAAAAACAATACAACAATATAGCTGTATGGAAATATTACACCTCTTGCTTGCTTATTTCCTATTCAGGTACTTATTATTTGAGAAGGTACTTTTCCTGCTGATGGTTGCTTGTGTGAACGGAACCCCATTTAAGCTTTGTGTTGATTGTCTTATTTGTCATGGTCAGATATGTTAAGACTGGACCTTTAGTAGCACAGATGCTTGGTGTCAGAAAAAACCCAAAGCTTGAAATGGTTAAGGAACTGAAGACTGAGCAAGCACGCTACCGCTTTGAGGTTGAGATCGATAAATCTCCATATTTATCTGAAAAGGAGCTGTATCTGGCGCTACAGCACAAAGCGTAAGTTTTACCACAGCTGATGCCTTCACATACTTGTCTTACTTCCCGTTCTTCACCTACTTATCCACCTGATGTTAAAATACTTGGTTTACAACAACAATAACATACCCAATGTAGTCCCACAAGTGGGGTCTGGGAGGGTAGAGTGTGCTTAGCGTGATGCGTGCATCGCGAGTCCCCACGCACCGCGCCGTACCGGGTCATTTTGTGTATGGTGTGATTTTTATCTCCAACTCTGAAAAGACTTTTCCCACTTCGTTCAAAACCCGTAGCAACCATTTTTCCTCTCATCTCAACCTCCCACGTCAAGGTAAGATCATTCCTATGATTCTTAATCAGTTCTAATATTAATTTCATGATTCTTAACGCAATTCTTAAATAAAAACATAGGATTTTCAAGGTAATCCTTATCAAGTGATTCAAGCTAGGGTTTTGGGTGTTCTTCGTTAGAGAAGCAAACTAGTTCATTTGATTGGAGCGCTTACAGGTATATAGGGCTTCTATTTGCATATGAAAATATCCTTGTTCTTCCGTACACCACGTTTATTCATGTTTCCACAAATTTCTCTTCCTTATGAGTATTATTCCATAGTTTCATGAAAAGCTTAAATGTTTTTATAGTTTAAATAACTAAACTTCATATTTCGTTCATGTATATCATTCTGACCATCATGAGCTCATTACGTAATCAATACTCATATCTTGATTTCCATGAATTTTTAAGCATGTCACACGAAAAGGTATATGAACTACTATTACTATATTCCATGAATCCCATGTCTCATAAAAATTATATTATGTATACATGTTATGAACTATATTATAACTTATGATTTGGAAGTCATGGGCTTCAAAAGCTACCTACTATCTATGTTCATGTTTTGGGAGTAGCACAAGTTACCGAGAAAGCTCAGACAGTCTGAAACTATGCATGTCAACGTAGGATAAGGATCGCTCCGCCCAGTTAGGACGATTCCTTCATGTTATTCTTATTTTTATGGGATTTTACTGATTGGATTCATTCATGTCATGTTCAAGTCTATAAGGTATGAGATGGCTCAGCTGGTGGGGTCAGAGGCTAGACACCATGTACTCATATGGTGGTTTACATGTTAGTTTTACTAATGCTTTCCCACAGAAAAATATACTTTAAAATATTTTACTCATGTTACAGCTTGATCATGCCAGAACATGATATGTCCATGTTTCTATTACAGTTATAGCTTTACTGTATTGAGTTATAGTTTATAGCTTACAATGCAGATTCAATTTACAGTTACAACTTCAGTTTACAGTTACAAGTTCAGTTTTATGGTATTTATTCCATAAAGTCAGGTGATGTGAATCCAGCAATGAGGTTGCGGTCTTTACTCTAGTTAAATGATGTAATTACAATCGAGAGGTCATGGTATTTATTCCATAAAGTCAGGTGATGTGAATCCAGCAATGAGGTTGCGGTCTTTACTCTAGTTAAATGATGTAATTACAACCGAGAGGTCATGGTATTTATTCCATAGAGTCAGGTGATTTCAATCCAACGATGAGGTTGCGGTCTTCACTCTAGTTGAATGATGTAATTACAACAGAGAGGTCATGGTATTTATTCCATAGAGTCAGGTGATTTAAATCAAACGATGAGGTTGCGGTCTTCACTCTAGTTGAATGATGTAATTACAACAGAGAGGTCATGGTATTTATTCCATAGAGTCAGGTGATTTAAATCAAACGATGAGGTTGCGGTCTTCACTCTAGTTGAATGATGTAATTACAACCGAGAGGTCATGGTATTTATTCCATAGAGTCAGGTGATTTGAATCCAACGATGAGGTTGCGGTCTTCACTCTAGTTGAATGATGTATTTACAACCGAGAAGTCATGGTATTTATTCCATAAAGTCAGGTGATGTGAATCCAGCAATGAGGTTGCGGTCTTTACTCTAGTTAAATGATGTAATTACAACCGAGAGGTCATGGTATTTATTCCATAAAGTCAGGTGATGTGAATCCAGCAATGAGGTTGCGGTCTTTACTCTAGTTAAATGATGTAATTACAACCGAGAGGTCATGGTATTTATTCCATAGAGTCAGGTGATTTCAATCCAACGATGAGGTTGCGGTCTTCACTCTAGTTGAATGATGTAATTACAACAGAGAGGTCATGGTATTTATTCCATAGAGTCAGGTGATTTAAATCAAACGATGAGGTTGCGGTCTTCACTCTAGTTGAATGATGTAATTACAACAGAGAGGTCATGATATTTATTCCATAGAGTCAGGTGATTTAAATAACGATGAGGTTGCGGTCTTCACTCTAGTTGAATGATGTAATTACAACCAAGAGGTCATGGTATTTATTCCATAGAGTCAGGTGATGTGAATCCAACGATGAGGTTGCGTTCCTCACTCTAGTTAAATGATGTAATTACAACCGAGAGGTCATGGTATTTATTCCATAAAGTCAGGTGATGTGAATCCAGCAATGAGGTTGCGGTCTTTACTCTAGTTAAATGATGTAATTACAACCGAGAGGTCATGGTATTTATTCCATAAAGTGAGGTGATGTGAATCCAACGATGAGGTTGCGGTCTTCACTCTAGTTGAATGATGTAATTACAACAGAGAGGTCATGGTATTTATTACATAGAGTCAGGTGATTTAAATAACGATGAGGTTGCGGTCTTCACTCTAGTTGAATGATGTAATTACAACCGAGAGGTCATGGTATTTATTCCATAGAGTCAGGTGATTTAAATAACGAGAGGTCATGGTATTTAAATCACCTGACTCTATGGAATAAATATCATGACCTCTCTGTTGTAATTACATCATTCAACTAGAGTGAAGACCGCAACCTCATCGTTTGATTTAAATCACCTGACTCTATGGAATAAATACCATGACCTCTCTGTTGTAATTACATCATTCAACTAGAGTGAAGACCGCAACCTCATCGTTGGATTGAAATCACCTGACTCTATGGAATAAATACCATGACCTCTCGGTTGTAATTACATCATTTAACTAGAGTGAGGAACGCAACCTCATCGTTGGATTCACATCACCTGACTCTATGGAATAAATACCATGACCTCTTGGTTATAATTACATCATTCAACTAGAGTGAAGACCGCAACCTCATCGTTATTTAAATCACCTGACTCTATGGAATAAATACCATGACCTCTCTGGTTGTAATTACATCATTCAACTAGAGTAAAGACCGCAACCTCATTTCTTCATGTATATATGTTATTGATTTGGGCTGCCCATTTTCTGAGCACCCCACTTACCGTTCTTTCATACAATTGATTTACATACAAGTACAATTGCAGTGTACTTACATTCCTATTGCCCAGGGCATGTATTTAATGATGCATGCTTTGATTTACATGACGATGGATCTGTTCATTAGGACTTCATTGTATTCGCTATTTGGTGAGCCCCACTTCATTCAGGGTGTTGTCTTTACTTTTCAGTAGTAGTCATGTCATGATAGACAGTTAGATATGCTGGAGGTCTTGTTCCATAGCAATTCAGTATTCTAGACTCATATCAGAGGTTTCATAGATTAGACAGTCATGCCATGTTGGATATTCAGTTATGTTTAGCCTTGTGGGCTACACTATCATGTTTTCAAACTATTTCACTTATGTTTTAAAATAGTATTTTCAGTATTATTATGATATCACATGTTTTATTCAGATTATTCATGTTTAACTTGTATTCTGCATCAGTACATATCCCATGTTTATTCAACAAGTCATGTGATTCGCTCGGTCACATGTAGCCAGACACCGAGTGATGTGTTACGTCCAGGCCCAGGTTCGAGGCGCGACACTTGAATCTAAATGTTTCAAGTTAAGGACTAAGCTAGAGTACCTAAAGTGCAAGTTCAATTACGTAATACATGAAGCGGGGGGTGTAAGTGAAGATTGATACACAAATCTATAATTCAGGGAAATAGAGAGATTAATGATGGCATCACACATCATATTGGAGTGGGGTAGGTGAAATAAAGGCTCGTATCTAGGGTATTATGTGATAAGAATGTGTCACCAAGGATTAAAGGTAAGTTCTTCAGTGGGTGGTTAGACTTACATTATTATATAGGGCAATATGTTGGTCCATCAAGAATGCTCACGTTCAGAAGATGAAGGTAGCAGATATGATGATGCTCAGATGGATGGACATTCTTGAGAGAATAGGATTAGGAACGAAGTTATATAGAACAAGGTGAAATTGGCCTCTGTGGTGGACGACATGAGGGAAGCGAGACTGAAATGATTTGGGTATGTGAAGAGGAGGTGTACGGATATACCAGTGATGAGGTATGAAAAGTTGGCTACATCGATTTGTAGGAGAGGTAGAGTAAGCCTGAAGAAGAATTGAAGGGAGGTTCTTAGACAGGACATGGTACATCTTCAGTTTACCGAGGACATGACCCAAGATAGAAAGGTACGGAGATGGAGGATTAGGGTAGAATGATAGTAGGTAGCCGAGTATTGTTGTACTTGTTTGTGGGAGAGGCAATGGCTAGTCCACTATGCTTATCCTCTCCTTATTTAGTAGTTAATATGCTCGTAATATCGTATTCTTTAATTTTACTTCTACATGTTGTCTTGTTTGCTTTGTTTATCTTTTTCTTCTGTTGTCATTATTTTCTTTTCAATCATGCTTCGGTTTTCACTTTTTTTGCGTCAAGGATCTATCAGAAACAACACCTCTATTCATAGAGATAAAGATAAGGTCTATGTACATCCTACATTCTCCAAACTCCACTTGCGGGATTACACTGAGTATGTTGTTATTGTTGTAATTACGTAAATTCATTTTATTTCACCCATCATATCTCATACATTTCATCTAAGTACCTTAATTTAATTTGTTCATTTTAAACCCGTAATTATTTTATTATAATTTTTTCTTTTTGTTGGGTTCGGGGCTACGGATAAGCAAGAATATGTAAGTATAAAGAAGTAATAGCTAAAGCAATTAAAACAGTTTCTGAATGTTGCCTTAAATGTTGTGTCAACATCTGAGGCAACATTGTGATAAAACATTTATAAACCTTTATAGAGTAAATGCAGCGGAAAAGTAAAGAGACACAAGATTTATATTTTCAAGGGTATATATTAATATATCCCTTGATGGTCAATGACCAAAGAATTATATAAATTATATACAATTACAAATGAATTTCTTTTTACAAGATTGAACAATAAATGCGAAAAAGAAATTACAAACAAAAGTGAAGTCGCAGATGACTTCAGCCTAAAGTTAAAAGATCTAAAAAGACAAATACAACATCTTCATTACTATTGCTTGAAATATAAGCTTGATCTAGAATCTGAGCAACAGTAGTAATGTGGGACTAGATGTTGTTATACTACTTTAGACTAAGTGTGTTGATCCAGTTTCTAAGGTGAATATCTGAGAGCTCTCTTGGTAATTCTTGTCGTTCAATTCTGGATATCGATACTCTGAAGTTCCCTTCTATTTATAGTGTGGAACTTTCCTTGAAATCCTCACTGGTTGGTTGCGGAGGCTGAGTAAAAGAAGGCTTCAGCTTGGACCGGTTCTTGCTCCTTCAAAAGCTCAACGTTCTGGACTTGGTCTTCACGCTGCTTCCTCTCCAATCTTTGACTGTTTCTTTTACCACGTTTTAAACACAACATCATTGTTAGTTTGCCTAGGTCATTTTTTACTCAAAGTAACGCAACCTATTTTGGCCGGAAGAATAGGCAAAATCGTTACAGAGATGTTGTCAGGAATGTTGTCACAACATCGCAGGCAACATTCTTATTTTCATAAGATGTTATCCTGAGCATTTACAAATGTTGTCACAACATCCATCCAACATCAACAATCTCCCCCTTTTTGCCTTTCTTCACAAAACTCCATACGAAGCGAAAATGACTAGGATACTGATTCCCGATGTAGTCCTTACATTCCAAGAATCAGTAGGATCAGTGTTATGCTCCCCCTTAACCTGCAGTAGTAAATTTCAAGCAGTGTTGTATCGATGATTTAATTAGATAGGAGTTATGTTCTGTTAGTCGTGACTTACTTACGGCAACTGCGTAATCGGTGTACAATAACCATTCATAACAATCCACATCAGGCAAACATATATAAACAACTTTAGAAAGCAGTCACAATGTCTGCAAGAACAGACCAAATGTCTCAAAGTAAAATAGTACAAACACAAATAATATTCCAAATGTCAGTATAGCCACTATTCAAATAAACATTCATCATTGAATCAACACTCCATTCCATCATCATAATCATCATTGACTAGAGTAATCAAGTCACAATAGCTTCCAGCCTCTTTCCGTGATCGATCACTCTGTGCAGCACCATCTTCATCTCCATAGCATCAGAAGTAGTCAGCAATCAATCATCTCAACTTCTCTCCCCTGCATCATTGCCTGCACCCTTATCAATAGCAGCTCCCCCTGTCTGTCTGCTTCCAGCATCAACATCAGCATCATCTCCCCCTTTTTGTGAAGAAAGTAAGCCCATATAATAGTTCATGTCTCGCTCTAGTTCTTGAATTTGCTTGTCAAGTTCAGCAATGTGCTGTCGTAGCTAGTCTTTGGACATTGGGACCTGTCCTTGAGCAATGTTGCCAGTAATGTCGGCAACATCCTTTGATGTGTTAGTGTCCCATTCATCTTTCTTCCAGGGAAGGTTAATAACCCTATCCCTGCTGTTAACAACTGCTCGTTGTACCGAGTAAACCTCTAAGTCTGGACTCAACTTTTCTCCTTTTGGAGTCTTAAAACCTTGGTTGAGCAATATTTGAAAAATCAAGGAGGGGTATGGAAGGGCAGAGTTACTTTGTTTTTCTGCCAAGTTGACAACATGGTTGAATATAAGTGTTCCTAAGTCAACTTTCTGATTCCTTCCAATCTTAAAAGCAGTGATGCTTGATCAAGGGTCATTACTGTCTCGTTGAGAGAGGGTATCCAGTTGTATATAGCAAGTTTGTGCAAAGTGGCAAACAGGGCAGTGAGTTTCGACACAGGGCTGTGAGGAACCCAAACAGTGATCAAATTCCCTGTAAGGTACTTGATCATTGAATTGAGTTCCTCCACAGTGGGGTTTGGTTGAGGTTCTCTTTCACTAATAATTATCCCAAGAGTGGAGTTGATGACATTAGGTGTAAAATTGTATACCTTGTTGTATAGGTACACTTTTCTAAATTTCTTTGAGGTTGTGTCCTTAACATCAAGTGTCAGATTAGCATAGAACACCCTAATCACCTTCTCACAATAAGAATTCTTACCAGATACAGAGCTTAAGATGTTTCGACTACTTAAGAAATCAACTAAACCATTTTTGGAGAATGAAGTTAGGTCAATCACCTTCTCCCCTCTAACTCCTCTATTCTTAAACCAATTCCAGTTACTGGAGCATGATTTAGTTTGAAATATGGAAGAGTAGGGAATTACCTCAGAATCTGTTTCCGATTCTGTGTTTACTTGTTCGGATGAGGTGGCTGCAGGTGTTGCCTCGGATGTTGGGGCAACATAGTCTGGGTCCATTTTCTCGTCTGTTGCCCTTGATGTTGAGGCAACATTTTTATCAAATTTCCAGTAATGTTCTATGGATCCCTTTAGGAATGAAGTTTCGTAGAGGTGTGTCATCAGACATCTCTTCTTTTTTTTTTTCCTTCTCCGTTTCTGCTTGTGGAGTGGAAGTTGATGGAGTTCTGGAGGAACTGGGCACACTGAAATTGGTGTCAGTGCTGCTGCTTGTGGTAGTATCAACAGGGAAAGTCGACTCTTTCCTGGATCTTTTGGCAGACTGGTATTCACCGAATTAGTTTTCGAAAACACTCTTTGACCTTCGCATCGAAAATGTCGATTTTGAGGCAAGGTTCGAGAAATCAGATGTTGCATCAACATCGATTGGGTTTTCATTATCGCTTGGGTAACTCACCTGTAATGGATTATCTGTACCAAGAAGGATCATAGCCTGTGTGCATTCCTCCTCGACTTGTCTCAAGTCATTGATTGAAGTATAATGCTTGTAAACCTTGTTGTTATTTGCTGAAGTAGTCGACATTGGAGAATAATCTTTGGTGTTTGTGGATTTTGGGGACACGGACATGGGAGAGGGTTTTGAATGATTGGGCGTGTTGGAGAAGCTTTGGGTTTTGAGAAATGACGGTGTTGTTTGGGCTGCCATGGTTTGATGGATTGGTAGTCGGCTGATGTGATAATTCCAAGACAAAAATGAGAGGTTTTATTATGGCAAAGTATACTTACACTCAAACTTATTTTCCTTAAATTTAGATTGTATAGAAGAATAAAAACTCTTTGCACACCTAAAATAAGGATTGTCATAGCACATATCATCATTTAAAAAAAACGGTCATCCAGAATTTTTGGACTTCCAGTTAAAGACAGAGACGTGTTAAATACCAAAAACAGGAATAAAATAAGATAAACCAGATTGATCAATGTACTGAAACACGATGTTATTGATGATGTTGGCAACATTTCAAAGTTAAACAAGCATTATGAGACTCCAAGGATTTACTGATTTGGCAGATGATATTTCTGTATATGTTCCCTATGAGACTGATCGCTGAACTAATGTAACATTTTGCCATTATCCTTAATCAACTTAGTTTAACACATACAGATTAAAAAAAATATTGAGGAGTTTTCAACATTTTTGAAGCACGTGGTACTCCTATAGAATAGGAACGATACAAATCTTAGAGCTTTGCTCTTTTTGTATACATCCAAATCTTTGAGTAGAGGCTTCACCTTCTTATGATACTCGGAGAGAACGGTGTCGCATTCATATCTTGTCCTTTTAGAGTCATGTTTGAATCTTTTGAAAAAAAATATTGCAACATCACTACAACACTTATCCTGTATATTGACTCAACAGTAAATGTTATCCAGAATGTTGAGACAACATTTCGGACAACATCTACCTAGCCTGTCTTATATTTAAATGAAACAGAGACCAATAGATTTTTTCAAGCTAGAAAATCTTTCATGATCTAAAGGTTTGGTAAAAATGTCAGCCAGTTGACAAAAATTATCAACATGTTCGATTTGAAGTAGCTATTTTTCCACTAAGTCTCTTAGAAAATGATGTCTTATATCTATGTGCTTTGTACGTGAATGCTGAATAGGATTTTTGGAATTATTAATAGCACTCAGATTATCACAGTACAAAATCATGGAGTTATTAGATATGTCATAGTCATCTAGCATATGTCGTAACCAAATCAGTTGAGCACAATAACTTTCGGCTGCCACATATTCAGATTCGGCAGTCGAGAGTGATACACAATTTTGTTTACGACTGTACCATGAGACTAGATTATTGCCAAGATAGAAACACCCACCACTAGTGCTTTTTCTATCGTCTACATCACCGGCCCAATCCGAGTCACTATATCCTATTAGATTTGGATTAGTGTCTTTGGAGTACCAAATTTCTAAGTCACTTGTACCGGCAACATATCGAATGATACGTTTCACAGCATTAAAATGAGATACCTTGGGACTGGCTTGGAACCTGACGCAAACACATACGCTAAACATGATATCAGGGCGACTGACAGTAAGGTATAGAAGGCTACCTATCATAGATCGGTATAATGTTGGGTCAATATCTTGTCCAACATCGTCTTTACATACCTGTTGCGCAAAGCCCATTGGAGTCTTCATGTGTTTAGCATTTTCCAGACCAAATCTCCTAACAAGATTCTTGGCGTATTTGCTTTGAGATACAAAGATCCCATCTTCATTCTGTTTAATCTGCAAGCCTAAGAAAAATGTTAGTTCTCCAATCATGCTCATCTCAAAAGTTGTCGACATTGCTTCGACAAAAGACTTTAGTAGTGATTCTGTAGTCGAACCAAAAACAATATCATCAACATAGATTTGAGCTATTATTACATCTACACCGTGTCTTTTAATGAATAATGTTCTGTCAGCTTCTCCACGGGTAAAACCAAACTCAACAAGGAAGTTAGTTAGACGACCATACCATGCACGTGGTGCTTGTTTTAGTCCATACAAGGCTTTCTTGAGCTTGTACACATGATGTGGATCCTCAAATCCCTTTGGTTGTTCAATATAACCTTCTTTGTCCAAGTATCCATTGAGGAAGGCACCTTTAACGTCCATTTGGTGCAAGGTAATCTTTAGATAGATAGCAAGAAGCAATCTTATTGACTTAGTTCTAGCCACATGAGCGAAGGTCTCATCATAGTCGATACCTTCTACTTGTGTATATCCTTGAGCAACAAGTCGAGCTTTGTTCCTGACAATCTTCCCTAACTCATCTGATTTATTTTTGAATATCCACTTGGTCCCAATAATATTTGTGTTGTTGGGTCGTGGTACCAAGTCCCAAACCTCATTTCGGGCAAATTGTTCAAGCTCCTTTTGCATGGCTTGAATCCAAAAATTATCTTTTAATGCTTCCCCAATATTTTTAGGTTCCAAAGTAGATGTAAGACAAGAGAGACTTACCTGTTGATATATGGTGGACATGCACACATACCTTACCATTTCTCGATAATTTACTGGCTCTTTCCATCTTGTACGCCTCTCCTAAAAAACTCCCCCTATCACCTGGTCGGGTGGATGGTTCCTTCTAATCCTCGATGGAGGGTCTCTTCTCACTTGATCATTCAGTTCAGGAGCAGATTCCTCCTCGATTTCGTCCCTTGTGTTCTCTTTTTGAAGTTCAGATGTTTCTTCTGATGTTGGGACAACATCTAGGACTACATTTGTTTCTTCAGTGGGTTGCTCCTCTTCAATTGTAACCACAATGTTGTTTTCTGAAGATCTACCAGATATATCCAGCAGGTCATCGAAAATAACATTGACTGATTCTTGTATGGTCTTTGTCGAAGATTGTATATTCGATAAGCATGGCTATTCTGAGAGTAGCCAATGAGTATTTCCTTGTCACTCTTAAAGTCAAATTTGGCCAGTTTATCCCTGTCATTAAGAATATAGCACACACACCCAAAGACATGAAAGTACCACACTGTAGGTTTCTTTCCATTTAACAGTTCACAGGGTGTCATCTTGGTCCCTGGCCTTAAATAGATTCTATTAGTTATGTGACATGACGTGTTCAAGGCTTCTGCCCAAAACCTTTTTGACAATTGCTTAGAACTTAACATAACTCTAGCCATTTCTTGTAAAGTTCTGTTCTTTCTCTCGGTAACCCCATTTTGTTGTGGTATTTTTGGTGCCAAAAATTCATGGAATATGCCTTTCTTTTCATAAAATTTTGCAAAGGTTTGATTTTCAAACTCCTTTCCATGATCAGATCTAATTCTGAAAATCGAAGAACAAAACAGATTTTTAATCCTAGAGTAAAGTGTTCTAAACATCTCAAAGGTTTGTGATTTTTCTTTTAAAAAATAGATCCAAGTGAATCTGGAAAAATCATCTACTATCACATAAGAATATCTCATTCCTCCTAGGCTATATACCTTGATTGGACCCATAAGATCCATATGCAATAATTGAAAACAATGAGACGTACCTGAATGTTGTCCGTCACGTTGGACAACATTATGAGAGACTCGGGTATGCTTTCCTTTCAAACAATCTTCACACAATGTTTTATCTTTTGGATCCAGTCTGGGAATGCCTCTGACAGCTTCAAATGAGATCAACTTCTCGAAGGTGCCGTAGTTGACATATCCCAACTTTTGATGCCAAAGTGTCAGGTCACCTACCTTTGCGGAGTTGCAAAACTCTTGTCTACCGACTAGATAGCAATTATCTCCTGTTCGGGTTCCTGACATGACACATTTATCTGCAGAATCTGTAACCTTGCATCCAAGCTTGCTGAATTTCACCTCGAGATCATTATCACATAGTTGGCTTATGCTAAGAAGATTAGCAACCAAACCTTCTACATGAAGAACATTTTTCAAGGCTGGTAGATCCGGAACATTAAGAGTTCCTTTACCAATTATCTTACTCTTACTTCCTCATCCAAAGGTCACGTATCCTCCATTGAATGCTCCATACTCATTCAATAGGCTTTTGGTACCTGTCATATGACGTGAGCAGCCACTATCGAAATACCAAGACACTGTAATGTTAGTACGCAAAGCAGTTATGCACACATTACATTTCGATTCAATTTGGGTACCCATTCCTTTTTTTCTTCTTCGCTTTCAAGTGGTTGCTTTGAATGTTGTCAGTGATGTTGGGCAACATTGCTGACGACATTTTAGACAATATTCTGAGTACAGAGTTTTGAAGTTTGTAGCAGTAGGGCATAAGATGTCCTAACTTTTTATAGAAGCTACATACAAACTTCGATCCAATTTCAGTGATCTGAGAGTTACTCGGATTTTCTTTGACAAATTTTATCCTCTCAGTTTGACTATGGATTCTGGAAGTATTTGTTTTGCTAGGAGATTGGTACCCAAGCCCAGCCCTTGTAGGTTTATTGAAGTTTAATATTTCATCCAGTTTGGAGGTTCCCATGTTGAGCCTTTGAAAGGTGGTCTCAGCTACGTTCAATCGTGCACGAATCTTACTAAGCTCTAGGTCCTTCTTGGTAAGTACCACCTCTAATTGGTTGATTGTGCCTTTCAGATTGCTATTCTCAAGAGCCAATAATTTTGCGTTTGAGTCTAGTTGCTCAAATTCAGTGATTAAGGCTTTACAAAGAATTTGTAATTCCTTTATTACGTCGTCTTTGGAGTCAACTAGATCCAAATTTACAGCCTCAGATGAAGAATTAAATCTACTAAAACAATTTACATCAGAATAGTCAAAGTATACATACCTCTCTGATGTTAAAAACATTCCATATGTTGAGTCTGATGTTGTTCCTGATGTTGTCGCAACATTGTCAAAAACATCTTCATCGTCGGACAGTGAATGTTCGAACATGGCTGCCAGCATTGCCTGTGGTTCTTCTTCTTGATCTCCTTCCTCCTCTTCGTTCTCATCATCACTGAGAGTTACCTACATAACCTTACCAATTTTTCTAAGGGTGTTTGCACACTCATTAGCATAGTGTCCCCAACCCGAGCATGCATGACACTGCACTCCATCGAGTTGTTTGGGATTGAAATTGGTATTGTCGGAGTTATATTTCCTCAGTGGATTGTGATTTCTTTGCTCATAAGGTGACATATTCGGTTGTTTATTGAAGAGTGGGTTTTGATATTGTTTGTATTTGGCTTTATTGCGATCAATGTTGATCTTTCTCACCATCGAATTGAATCGACGAGTAAGTAAGGCAACAGTTGCACCATTTCCCAATTCCTCCAAGTTTTCTTCCTCGTTTTCCAATTCAGTTTCTGAGATTTGTCCTTGGAGTGCCAAAGTCTTGTCTTTATACAGATCTCTTTGGCTCTTCATGTTCATCTCATATGTTTGAAAGATGCTTATCAAGGCATGTAGATATGGGTAGCAAGATTATGGGCCTCTTCAATAGCACAAATCTTAGCATTAAACATTTCAGGAAGAGATCTGAGAGCTTTATCCACAACTTGTGTGTTGGTTAAAGGAGAACCAAGCACTTGACACTGATTAGCAATGTCAATTAACTTTTCAAAATAGGATTTTATGTCTTCAGATTCTTCCATCCTTAAGCGTTCGTATTGGCTCAAAATCATGCGAAGCTTTGTACGTCGTACACTTAAGGTACCTTCACAATGAGTTTGTAAGGTCTCCCAAGAGTCCTTGGCCGTAGTACGATTCTGGATTAGTTTGAACATATAGAGATCTACCCATCCAAATATCGCATTTAGGGCCTTTTCATTGAAGCTCGTACTGTTGATCTCTTCCGCGGTCCATTCAGATTCGGGTTTGGTAAGTACATCACCATCCTCGTCTGCTGGGTACTTGGGAATCACATAGCCTTCGGAAACTGATCTCCAAGCTCGAACATCAATGGATTTGAAGTGCGAACGTAGTCGGATTTTCCAATAGGCATAGTTAGTTCCGTCAAGAATTGGAAGTCTACCAACATTTTGTATAGCTGAGTCTATAGCTGTAATATTCAGAATCAAACACTTATTGTATCAAGTGTTGGCTCTGATACCACTTGTTGGGTCCGGAGCTACGGATAAGCAAGAAATGTAAGAATAAAAACGATAATGACTAAAGCAATTAAAACAGTTTCTGGATGTTGCCTTCAATGTTGTGTCAACATCTGAGGCAACATTTTGATAAAATAGTTATAATCCTTTATAGAGTAAATGCAGCGGAAAAGTAAAAAGACACAAGATTTATATTTTTAAGGGTATATATTAATATATCCCTTGATGGTCAATGACCAAAGAATTATATAAATTATATACAATTACAAATGAATTTCTTTTTACAAGATTGAACAATAAATGCGAAAAAGAAATTACAAACAAAAGTGAAGTCGCAGATGACTTCAGCCTAAAGTTAAAAGATCTAAAAAGACAAATACAACATCTTCATTACTATTGCTTGAAATATAAGCTTGATCTAGAATCTGAGCAACAGTAGTAATGTGGGACTAGATGTTGTTATACTACTTTAGACTAAGTGTGTTGATCCAGTTTCTAAGGTGAATATCCGAGAGCTCTCTTGGTAATTCTTCTCGTTCAATTCTGGATATCGATACTCTGAAGTTCCCTTCTATTTATAGTGTGGAACTTCCCTTGAAATCCTCACTGGTTGTGGTTGCGGAGGTGAGTAAAAGAAGGCTTCGGCTTGGATCGGTTCTTGCTCCTTCAAAAGCTCAACGTTCTGGACTTGGTCTTCACGCTGCTTCCTCTCCAAGCTTTGACTGTTTCTTTTACCACGTTTTAAACACAACATCATTGTTAGTTTGCCTAGGTCATTTTTTACTCACAGTAACACAACCTGTTTTGGCCGGAAGAATAGGCAAAATCGTTACGGAGATGTTGTCATCACAACATCGCAGGCAACATTCTTATTTTCATAAGATGTTGTCCTGAGCATTTAGAGATGTTGTCACAACATCCATCCAACATCAACATTTTTCACTCATGATACCTCATCCATTTATTCTGTGATACCTCAATTTAATATATTCATTTCCAATTCAGATTTGCTTTATTCATCTATTTCAGTTCACTCATAGAACCTTATTTTATTTCCCTCATAGTACCTTTTTCGTTTCATATATGAAATCTCAATTTAATCTATGCCCGCTCACGAACACCGCTAACACTGATCAATGTCTCCACAAAAAATGCAGGAAGTACAACATGAGTATATAAATTCACATACCTACTGGTTCAACCTATGCAATTAATATAATCTCAACAGCTAATAAGGAGCACTAATACAAGGTAAATCAACTTGAAAAACATAGTAATTGTTGCAGGTACATCATTGAAATAATATTATATGGTACTGACTCATTTCTACACCTGTTTCATAACGGTGCTCCCAACACCGCGCACCCACTGTATGAGGCGCCCAGAAGAAATGACCATAGGGGGACAGATTCATATCCACACGCATAATCAGTTGTCACCTAAGTTCGTAAACTCATCGTAGAATATCTCATCTCAAGTGGGGATCATAACCATGACATGCAAGTCGTGGACATGAACTCATCATCTATATCATTGAAATTCAAATTGTGGGTCACACAGACTCATAAGTCTAACTCATAATAAAGCATGACTCACAGAGGTAGTCATTTAAGCATATAAACAATGCATGATCAAAGCAGTGTAAATTATGTAATCTGAAATACATGAAAAAACTGAAATGGTACTGTAGCATATGAATAACGATTATAACACTACCTTAAGCAGTAAAGTATGTTCAGCTAATCATGTAACAGTAAAGAATTAGAAAAGATGGACATAACAGCTAAATAACCTTATATGACACTCGGTATTCAGATAAGCGCTTGTCGCCTACATATATATATATATATATATAGATAGATGTAGTATATCACATATTGTATTTAGTTAGAACAAATTCTCTCATCAAAGTCAAAGCCTTAACTTATCCTAAGTCTCAAGCATCACTAGCCTCTTCGAATAGACTTTTTTTCCTAATGCCTCCGAACACTTGCGATTTGTTCAAAAGAGTACCTTATGGGATTAAATGAATTCAACAATATTCATATTGTAATATTAAACAAAATCGAAGTTAAAATCAATCAAAAAATTACATCTGAACCTCGTGGCGAAAATTCAAACTTTATTATCATTTCACGTTACTGATTATCTCACAAGTTCAAAACTATATTCAAATTCCAAGTTTAATATCATTAAATCAATATATTACTCTCATAAACCTAGGAATGTTCTAACTCAAATCTTCATAAACTCGGTGTTAAAATCAACGAGTAACCAAAATAATTAAATTCTTAAAATCACTTACCCAACATTTTATGATGAGAACCCTCCTTTGAATTTCCCAAAATCGAGACTCCAATGTCCAAAAATGACGAAATAAACATAAATTTCCGATATGCCAACTTTTATATTGCCATACACCCTTTTTCGCAAATGAGAGAGGGCTGCTGCGGTGCGACCCACACTCCCACGACTGCCAAGGACAACTCACCCCTTCTGCGCGATCGTGACCTCAAGCTCAGACCTGAAATTGCACCAAAAAATAAAAATAAAATTTGCTATGCCTCTTTTTGCTTTTTCTTATTTCAAAACTCACTCGAATCCCCTATGTCCCAACCCGAATCCCTCATGTCCCAACTTGAACCCCTGAAACAAGTTTCAAATGGTTATTGCGACTTGTTGCAAGTTTCAAATTCCAAAATTAACCATTTATACAAGAAATTAAGGATTGAATTGTTACATCTTTCCCCACTTAAACAAGCGTCCATCCTCTTGAATGGGTTAAGAATTGTACATGAGTTGTCAAATATTTGTAGATATCTGCTTTGCATATTCGACTCAGTCTTTCAAGTAGCTTCCTCTATTGGATGATCTTCTAAAATGCGCGAACTTCTCCAAAATGTAGGTAGTCTGGACATGTAAAAAATGCGCGAACTTAATCAATCTATCAACGATGACCTAAATGGATCAAATCTCCCCAAAGTATGTGACAAACCTACCACGAAGTCCATAGTGATCCTCTCGCATTTCATCAACTCGGGTATAGGCATCTTTTGATTCAACTTACCCGACTTTTGATGTTCATACTTCACTTGTTGACAATTCAAACACCTTGATACACGGCCAACTATGTCCCTCTTAATCTGGCGCCACTAGTAATATTGTTTTAAGCCTAATACATCTTTGTAGTCCCCGGTGAATAGAATACCTCAAATTCAAGTTACCTAGCTTAGGCACACAAATACGACCCTTATGCCACAAAACTCCATCGACATCTAAAGTCACCTCCTTAGCAAATCCTTGTTGCATCTTGTCTGTAAGGTGGCTCAACTTTTTATCCTCATCCTGATGGGCCATGATCCACTCCATCAAATATGACCTCACCACCACACAAGCTAGAACCTTGCTAAGCTTAGAAATGTCAAGTATCACAAAGTTGTTGGCCAAAGATTGAACGTCAATTACCAAAAGGCGTTCCCTCACTTGCAATAATGTCAGGCTACCTATACTAACCGACTTTCGACTCAAGACATCCGCTACCAGATTTGTCTTAACCCGGATAATATAATGTAAAGGTTCTTTGATTAATTATCACTAATCCTAAAAATATTCTATGTAATATAAAATTAAAACTTGAAACTCAATTATCAATTGAGTCTTAGTTAAATGCCTTTTAATTAGATCTCCCCCGGTCTTCTCAACCTGGGCATCGAAGTGTCAAACTCTTCGTCTGAGTACAAAAATAGGACTGAACCTTGTATTATGTAATTGAATTGTTGTTTATGCTGTTGAATAGTTTGTGTTGGAAATTTACTAATGTGGAATTAAGTTTATTCCGTTATTTATGACTCAAACAATTGAGCCCCGCACGTCGGAAATATCATTTCCACACACGTGCAATCTTAGTGCCAAATATCGTAAATTTCATTAATGAAAGAGATATTGGTACGTAAGTGAAATGTTTGAGACATAGAATGATGGATGATTATTGGATTAATAACAAATGTTCCACGTTGGTAAACGAAGGAAGGATTGTGCAAGGTGTAAGATGGAACGGGTCGAACCGCGGAGCCGAGAAGGGTCGCGGCGCTAAATGCTGCAGCGTCGCGGCGCCCGACAGTGAGTGCTTCACGGAAGTCCAAAAGTTTGGATGATTATGGAGAGGTTTTGGAGCATTAACTTGGCAGTTTTTCCTCCATAACTTAGACATTATTTGGCTGCATTAGTTGGTGGTTTAAAGGGCCATTACATGGGCACTTGATGGGACCATCTTGCACACCTATATATTGAGGCTTTGGCTCAATTCTATAGATGAAGAGATACGCACATATGAACAGAAAAACAAGTTCACAACACCACAAAGAGATCAAATTTTCCTGATAGCAATCCTTCTCTTAGCAATCTTCATTATTCGTGTTCTTCGCTGAGATCATTTGTGTAGGATTTGCACACTTGATAGTTTGTTGTTTCATCTTGGGAGAAATAGTCCACACTTTTGTAAATCCTATATATGGGGGCAATCTTGTCTTAAAGACAGAGAGCCATCTCTCGACTCAGCTGGTGGTATTGTGGTTTATCTATTTGGTTGCTAAGTGTTTCAGGTGTTAACTTAACAGATGAAGGACTCTAACCGTTCTTATTCTCAGCGGATCTCCAAGCCACAAGTGTAGCAGTTCATGTTCTTGTATTTCTGAATACAAGTTCTATATTTGAAGTTTCGTTCAAGATCAAGATATTGTCAACTTATTGTTGTCCTCTTTGTTTTTTATCCTTTCGATCATTGTAATAGTTATTTACTATTCCCATTGTTGCTTTACATATTCCAATAATTTTAAGACAAGATTCGTATTAGTGATTCGAAAGATGTTGGTCGACAAGTGTGTGCCCAAATCTAGATTTGGTTTTCTTCTTGACAACTGTGTTTTCAAAACTGATCCTAGTTTTGGTCCTCTCTTTGACGACAGTTACAAATCTGTTTCCGTCAAAGGAGGGATCTCTGGATCTGATGCTGAGCTTCAAGATATTGCTGATAGTCATGATAGTATGGCTAAAGATCAAGGACGAGTTGGTGTGACCACTCCCGAGGGTGGTGGAAACAAGCGCCCACGAGAGGCTGAGGATGTAAACTGGGACAATAGGAGAAGGTTGAAGATGGTGTTCTATCATGTAGCAAAAGGCCTAGATCTGTCCCAGACAAAGGATCCAAATTATGGTAAGGAGGATGTGGACACTCAGTCTAACTGAAGTGGGTCAGAATCCAAAAGGTCTAAGTTAATAATCATTCCTTATCTATAATGGGTTTAGTTAATATCTGAATAAATGTGTGTAAAGTAAAGCTGGGAATATGAAAGTGTTTTCATTAAAAAAACTTATATTCTCTACACTTTAAAATCAGATATTGAATCTCCTTCCTTTCTGGTTAAAGATTGGACTATTGTGAACAAAACTTAAAAGATCCATTATTTTGGGTGTAATTATTAAAAGTGTGTAAAGTATATTCGCACATACGAATGAGAGAGACCCACTGACTGTGCGAAAACTATTACCACTCTTAAGTAAGCGCCAGGGATTTTTCTAGACACCAATCACAAGGGAAGAAGACTAAAAGATAATGGCTTATCTAAAGACGTTGAACCTGTCACACTATTTGGCAGAAAATCCTTCATTTGATAGGATGATATTGGACACTCAGTCATACCAAGCCTACGGGCGTCTGGAGTGGGTCAGAATTCATTTGATAGGATGTTATTGGACACTCAGTCGTACAAAGCCTACGGGTGCACGGGTGGGGCTAGAATTCATTTGATAGAAGAGTAATGGACGCCTAGTGAGGTGGGCCAGAGTTTCCAAGTCTTAAATGATCTGAAGGCCAAAAGAAAGGCAGAAAAGAAATTGGACACTCAGTCTGGCAAAGCAACTGGAGTGGGCCAGAGTATCCTGATCACATGTGATCCGATTACGCCCTAACCATGGACAAGAGATTATTCATATGAAGCAACGCCACCTCTAAAGTAGAAGGGGTTGGAGAGGTTGTCCTCAATAGGACTTCAGGGAATGTGATCACTCTAAAAGTAGGTGATACATGTCCCAAACTTGGTTTAAGGGACGCTGTTGGTCAAGCTGGTTTGAGGCTAGTCCAACAGGTATGTAATAACTAAGAATGGTACAGAATGTCTGTAGCTAGATGAATGATATATTTATAATCCGTGCATCTATGCCATCATAGATTAAGACACGTCAAATAGAAAGTCATTCAAAAGCTAACGAAGTTGAGATTGTTGCCTTCTGTCGACATAAACCCTCAAAATGAATGTGAGGTAGCCGAAGAGGCAAAATTACCTATCCATTCCGTCAAAGGAATAGCGAAAGAAGCACCGCTCCTCTAGAACTTAGTCACACCTACATGGGTGATTTGAAGTTTGTACAAAATAGAGTGGGGAGACAAGTACTTTGTGACCTTCATTGATAATGGTACAACGTATTGCATCCTTTGTTTGTTGAAAAGCAAAGATGGAGTTGTTGAAGCGGATAAGCGCTATAAAACAGAAGTTGAAAATCAACTAAGCCTATGGATTGAGGAATTCGTAATGATAAAGGGGGAAAATGTGAAGCATCGTTCATCAAACGACTGCTCATTACTCACCTCAGTCTAATGATGTTAGCCAAGCGCAAAGCCGTACGCACAAATTATGTGGAGAAAGGCGATCCTTACCGCTAATGCGATTCTCAACAGAAATACGCATAAGGATAAGGATAACCCTCAGTGTGAAACATGGAAAGGATCTCACATACAAATGTTGTGATGTAGGGTGGCTTGGTAGAAGTTGGAATATCGAAATAGGTCAAGTTGGACCTAAGACTGTATATTGTATATCCACTGGATCTGCAAATAATAGTAGTGCTTATCGCCTCTTGGTCAAAGAATGTTGAATTCTTTGAAGATAACTTTCCTTGAGAAGGGAAAAGAAGTAATTGCTCGAGGTTAACAAGAACCCGCGAGGGCCTGACTGTCCGGAACTAGACGTTCCATATCTACAGGACTCGAAAGTTGCTGACTATCCGAAACTTAATAATCCAGATCTACATAACTCATAGATTATAGATATTGAACCGAGACGGAGCAAAGAGGGGACAAAGACTTGTTCCAGGCCTTCTATCTTGTATGGTTGAGAATGAACCATGAATAATTAATAAATAATTTTATCTCCACAACGCGATGGTTTGGAAAGAAGCTACAAAGAGAAATAAATTCCATCATATAGAACCATACTTGTGTAATGGTTGACCTTCCTCCGGGAAAAGAACCTTTGGGTTGTGAGAGTGGATACTCAAAAGTGAGTACAAATTAGATGGATCTACTGATGAGTATAAGGCCTCGGCTACTTGTACATGTGCTCCCCTGTGAATAGCTTAACATCCAGGGCCATTGCAGTCTTGCGTGGCATGGATGTTGAAACAACCTTCCTAACCGGAGAGTTGGAAGGGGAGGATCAGATTTGGTTTGTTGGATGGTTGGGCTTCTTCCTGTACTTTCATTTTGGTCCTGGAAGTTTCAGATAAAATAGAAACAATGAATCTGACAACGAAACATTGACTATGAAGTTAGAAAGCCAACAGTTGGGAAAACCAACAGTCTGAAAGTGGAAGTTATATTGAAACGAAAGATATAGGTATCACATATGACATCTTAGGAATTTGATTTCTAAGACATCTAACGGACTGGTCTAACTCCAAACTCAGTTGTGAGATAATTGACAGTCTCGTTGAAGCCACCAATGGATATGAATCATAGAACTGATTGGAATCATGGTGCACCCATATACAATGAGCGATATGTGCAGGTCACATGTAGTTCAATGTATTATACACACTACAATCGACCTGGTATCGTCCTACAAAATAGATCAGTTGAACTAAGGTTCACTCATGATTTGGAAATGATCGATAGAAGGCGTTAATTTGGATATGACGATATCTGAAATATTCGCTTATCTACGGATTATGGTATTCTGGATGTCCAGCGGTTCTAGGAGAACACAGTGATACAAACTAGACATCAGATATGAAGAACACCAAAGCCATAAGTAAATGTGTATGGTGGGTCTTGGAAAATCCTATAAGCAAACTTGCATCGGCCGATTCATGATGGAATCGGAGTTTACAGCTTTAAACAAAGTATGAAAGAAGTTGAGTAACTTCATGACTCTTTAGAGGACGTCCCTTATTGGGAGAAACTCGTGCCTTCAGCAGTTATACATTGTGGCTAGCCGGTTGGCTTCAGGAAGGGCACGAATGACGACGTTTGGACATATCTGTTGGATCTGTCGGAGACATAAAGACCGTATGACAGTTGATCACCACGGGTGTCACTTCCTTGATTACTAATCAAAGGATATAGTGGCCCCTTTAACTAAGGGACTACCCGAAGATCAAAAGTTCTGCCTGTCTAGGGGAATGGGCTTAAAAATCCAAATAATACGAACCTTTTCGGTGGTAACCCAACCATACTGATTGGAGATCCCAAGAATTTAGTTCAATGGGAAAACTAAGCTGCAAAAGGTTCAGTTGAGCGCTTCGGTGAAAGCAAGAGCACTTTGGATTATGATTTCCATTTAAGAAACATGAATCCAAAGCCGTTCCCGCGATAGACATTAAAGTGCTACCTGTTTGGTGGGTAAAGGTTAAGCTTCCAAACCTTTAACGATCCTCAAACGGTTAAGGTTAAGGTTGGAGAAACTTTTAATGATTCCTAATACTTGTGAAGTGGGGTATAACAGGATACCTTGTTGGAGATCACCTATTTAAGTGCAAGGACATGCCGTCTCAAAGGAACACACTTAAGAATCCAAGTGTGTCCACGGCCACAACGGACAGAATAAAAGAAGAAACGAATAAAGATGAGGTATTGTGTTGGTACCGTTGTCTTGGCTTACATTAAATACTGACGGATCAACACATCACTTTCACCGCGCAGTAAGTAAGTCTGATGGTATTCAACTAGGGAAGGTTCAAAGCGTAAGCTACCTCTCCTGATGCAATA
This sequence comes from Anisodus tanguticus, assembly GCA_034509755.1. Lineage (NCBI taxonomy): Eukaryota > Viridiplantae > Streptophyta > Magnoliopsida > Solanales > Solanaceae > Anisodus > Anisodus tanguticus. Next base: position 14,945,410 of record CM067551.1, on the reverse strand, counting down.
TTTTTTCGCTAAAAGATTGCTAAATGTAGGCACGTTGTGTGTGTGCCAAAATCTCTTTCAAGAGGGGATTGTTGGAAATTTACTAATGTGGAATTAAGTTTATTCCGTTATTATGACTCGAACAATTGGGCCCCGCACGTCGGAAATATCGTTTCCACACACGTGCAATCTTAGTGTCAAATATCATAAATTTTATTAATGAAAGAGATATTGGTACGTAAGTGAAATGTTTGAGACATAGAATGATGGATGGTTATTGGATTAATAACAAGTGCTCCACGTTGGTAAACAAAGGAAGGATTGTGCAAGGTGTAAGATGGAACGGGTCGAACCGCGGAGCCGAGAATGGTCGCGGCCGACCGGACTGGGCCGCAGCGCCGGAGCGCCGCACCCCCCCTTATAGCGCCGCGGTGCTAATTCATGTTTTAGTTCTGGAGCCGTGGCGCTAAATGCTGCAAGGCCCGCGCGCTACCCAGGCAATGAGTGCTCGACGGAAGTCCAAAAGTTTGGCTGATTATGGAGAGGTTTTGGAGCATTAATTTGGCAGTTTTTCCTCCATAACTTAGTCATTATTTGGCTGCATTAGTTGGTGGTTTAAAGGGCCATTACATGGCATTTAAATGATCATTACATGGGTACTTGAAGGGACCATCTTGCACACCTATAAATTGAGGCTTTGTCTCAATTCTATAGATGAAGAGATATGCATATATGAACAGAAAAATAAGTTCACAACACCACAAAGAGATAAGATTTTCCTGATAGCAATCATTCTCTTAACAATCTTCATTATTCGTGTTCTTCGCTGAGATAATTTGTGTAGGCTTTGCACACTTGATAGTTTGTTGTTTCATCTTGGAAGACTATTGTCCACACTTCCGTAAAACCTATATACGGGGGCAATCTTGTTTTAAATACAGAGAGTCATCTCTTGACTCAGCCGGTGGTGTTGTGGTTTATCTATTTGGTTGTTAAGTGTTTCAGGTGTTAACTTAACAGACGAAGTACTCTAACCGTTCTTATTCTCAGCGGATCTCCAAGCTACAAGTGTAGCAGTTCATGTTCTTGTATTTTCGAATACAAGTTCTATATTTGAAGTTTCGTTCAAATCAAGATATTGACAACTTCTTGTTGTCCTCTTTGTTGTTTATCCTTCCGATCACTGTAATAGTTATTTACTATTCCCGTTGTTGCTTTACATATTCCAACAGTTTGTACTTGTAAGAAGGGAACTTTCCCACATCGATGGGAAAAGAAGAGAAGAAAAGATTTAAGTGCTTTGGATGTGTACTTGAATAACTGAACCCACCGAATGTCATTGTGTGTAATAAATAAATATATATTATATATTTAAATCTAAATTATTTAGACTTGGGCTTGGGCGCGGGTCGAGTTGAACCTTCAAATAAAAGAGTGATTTTAATTTTAGTATTTTTTTTTACAACTTTAGTTTATTTAAAACTTAAATTTAAACATCTGTTCAGGAATAGATACCTTTTCGGAACGGTCTTCTTCTTAAAGTTGTCCTGAAAGTGGTTAAGCACACTGCATTAATATTTTGGCTTTGAGAAATCCTAAAGAAACTTGTCAGTATCCCCTGAAGAATATACAGACAATATTTCTTTAAGGACAATAAATTTTCATGCCTCAAAGTTTTCTTCTTCTTCGAATATTCTGCAATTTATTCCAACAAATCTTAAAGAAATATCGCTATGGAGAACATTGTGTCCGCTGTTGAAAATCCAAAAGAGATGATCAAACTCAACCGTTTTGACGAAACAAATTTCAGTCGTTGGAAGGACAAGATGATTTTCCTACTGACCGCTTCAAAAAAATTTATGTTCTTGATCCGCAATTGCCTGCACAATCAGAACCCACTCCAGAGGATTCTGAAGATGTAATAGCAAAAAGGAAGAAACATGAATACGATGAATTGCTATGTCCCCGAGAGGATTCTGAAGATGTAATAGCAAAAAGGAAGAAACATGAATACGATGAATTGCTCTGTCGGGGACATATTCTGAATACGCTAACCGTCTTTATGATCTTATTAACATTTGAAGTCTCCGAAGGAAATCTGGACGGCATTGCAGACTGCTTATGAAAACGAAAAAAGAGGTATTGATAAATTTCTGTCTTTGCAATACTTTGAATTTAAAATGATTGATACAAATCCCATTATGGATCAGATTCATGAACTGTAAATCTTAGTATAAAAACTAAGTGATCTTGAAGTTAAAATTGTTGGGAGTTTTGCTCTATGGTACTTTATAAAGCAGTACGGGAAGTATTTAACTATTACAAGTATTCGAAAGGATAAACAAAGATTCAATAATTCAACATGGAATCTGAAAATTACAATAGTTACACAAGTAAAAACTGGAAATTCCAGTTTTATAGAAGACGGAAAAATATAAATTGGTTTTTGCTGAGTCGAGTGTAGCACTCTGTCCTTAAGACAATATTGCCCCGTATGTATCCTTTATACGTCCTGGACAATTTGTCTCCCAAGATAAAACAGCAATGGAACCCTTGAGCAAAGGAAACTCAAGAGCTACCGTGAAGAATATTGAGTAACGAAATGATGCTTGGAAGTTGTAGGAAGAAAACTATTTCGGTTGTGTATTTTCGTGCACTGTTTTTCTGCATCTGTTTATGTATTTTCGTGCATATGTCTTAGTGCTCAACAATGGTGTAAGGGGGTGTTTATATAGGTGAGGGAGGGGCTGAAAAACTGCCTCCATAATAGCCAAATAATGGCCATTATGGAGGTAGTAAAGCCACCAACATAAATGGTGAAAGACCAACGGATTTGGCCATTATAGGAGGAGTAATTCAGCCAAAATAAATGGCTGAATTGAGTGCTTGGCAACTGCTTTGACTGTCCAGATTCTGGAAACTTGAGGGACCAAAGCGCACATCTTGAAACTTCGGGGACCAAACGTAAATCGAAAGAATTCGGTCCGAATCGTACATCTGGAAACTTCGGGATCAAACTGTACTTCGGCAAAGTTTTCGGCCCAAAAAGATAATATCAGAAGACCCACAGCCCACAGCCCACAGCCCACAGCCCGGAACCGGACGGGCGGCGGCGGGGCGCGTGTGGTCTTTCCTCGAACCGAAGCACATCTAGGTCCTCCCTCCTTTAAACACATGGGATACCCCTTGGGGTCCCAAACCCCAAACCAATTTCGAATCTTATATACACAACAATTCTTTCTTCCTCTACCGATGAGGGAGAATTACACACAATACCACACTTTCCATGCTTCAAACACCTTACTTCGTGAACCAATATCTCTTTCATTTCTCAATGAAATTTGACGATTCTTGGCCCTACGGTTATCTACGTACTTAGTAGATCATGCACGTGTGAAGAACCGGATTCTCCAACATACGTTACACTAGTGTTTAAGCCGTTAAAGTTGGTCGGTCGCAACTCCCGCCAAAGGCAAATTTCCAACAAAAATTCCTGATGCACTTCAAATTGGTGTTATACTTTCGAAACTGCCCTCTTCTTGAAATGACTATAGAAAGAAAGATTTACATTCTTACGACAAATTGAGTGTGAAACAATTTCGAACTTATATTGAAATAGAAAGTGAGACTCATGCTCGTGATACTTTTATGCAGTCTTCAAGTTCCACATTTAATTTTGTTAGTGAGAATAATTCAGGAAATGAAAACAAAAATCTGAAGGTTTCCAAGAAGAATTACTTTAAGAAGAGAAAAGATATTAAATGTCATCATTGTGAAAAAAGAGGCCACAAAATTCGTAATTGCAGGTATAAGAAAGCATGAATTAATTTTAATCATGGAAATTCTGAAAATTCCAAGGAGCCCGGAAAGACTGAAAAAGCAAACATGGTGGAAAATTCTTCTCAAGAATTTATTGCAATGATTTTTGTGGTATCCTGTAATATGGTCACGAAATTAAATATGGTTGCTGCTGCTATTAAGAGTCAAGACTGGTGGTTGAATTCTGGTGCCACCATTCATGTCTGTTATGATAAGAATATGTTCAAGACTGCAGAAGTGAAGGAATCCGAGAAGGTTCTGATGGCCAACCATTTGACTGCGGATGTTGCTGGAAAGGGAAGTGTTGAAATCAACTTCACATCGGGCAAAAGCTAACACTGCTAAATGTATATTATGTCCCAGACATGAAGAAGAATTTGATGTCTGCTAGTTTACTGTCTAAGAGAGGCTTTAAGATAGTCATTGAATCTGATCTTGTAATAGTATATGAGAATGGTGTATTTGTTGGAAAGGAATACATATGTGATGGCATGTTCAAACTTAGTATTCATGAAATAATGAATACTTCTGTTGAGTCTGATTCTGCTTTATGGCATGTTAGATTAGGACATTTAAATTTTGATTCATTAGATTATATGTCCAAAAATGATTATATTGCTTGCAAGAGTAAACATGTAGAAAAATGTGAAATATGTATCCAAGCAAAAATGATCAAAAATCCTTTTCAAAAAGTTGATAGAGTTGCTGAATTACTAGATTTAGTACATTCTGATATATGTGAATTAAATGGTGAATTAACAAAAGGAGGTAAAAAAAAATATTTTATTACTTTTATAGATAATTTTGCTAGATTCACTTTTGTTTATTTACTTAGAACAAAAGATGAAGCCTTTCAGAAATTTAAAAAGTATAAATATGTTGTAGAAAATTGGAAAGGTAGAAAAATTAAGGTATTTCATAGTGATAGATGAGGCGAATATTTCGTACATAATCAAGCAACTAAATGTATCTGCTCCAAGTTCACAAAGGAATATAGAGTTATTATTTATCTTTACATAGATGACATGTTGATTTTTTGGTACGAACATGCTTGGAATATCTTAAACTAAGAAGTATCTAGCTTCGGTCTTTAAAATGAAAGATTTGAATGAAGTAGATACTATTTTGGAAATTAAAGTTACAAGAGATGAAAATAAAGTGACTTTATCACAATTACATTATATAGACAAAAATTTAAACAAATTTAGTCATTTGGACATAAAGGAGTTAAATACTCTAGTGACTTTAATATCAAGTTGATTAAAACCACTGGTAGATCTGTAGCACAACTAAAATATGCAAGTGCCATAGGCAGTATGATGTATGTCATGCACTATATTAGGCCTGATATAGCATTTGATATTTGTAAACTTTCAAGATTTACTAGTAGTCCAAGTAATGATCATAGAAAAGTAATAGCTAGAGTACTTGGATATTTAAAATGAACAAGACGATTTGGCATATGCTACATTGGTTTTTCTACTGTGTTGGAAGGTTTTTCTGACGCAAGTTGGATTACTAGTGTTAGTGATAATAAATCCACTACGGGATGTATATTCACTTTAGGGGTCGTGCCATTAGTTGGAGATCCAAGAAATAAATTTGTATTTCCCATTCTACAATGAAATATGAATTTATAGCATTAGCGGTTGCTGCAAAAGAATCGAAATGGCTGAGAAATATGTTATAAAATTGTGGCCACAACCTATGTCAGTCATTTCCATATTTTGTGATAGTGAGACTACAATGTGTGTGGCTCACAATATAATTTATAATGGGAAATCAACACATATAAGCTTAAGATATGCTTATATAAGAGAATTAGTAACAAATGGGACTATAGCTATAGTATATGTGAGATCAAGCAAGAATCTGGTTGATCCACATACTAAAGCGTTACAAAGAGATGCTGTACAAATACATTGGGAAGGAATGGGACTAAAATTCTTAAACTAAACACAAGTAATGGGAACCCAACTTTGAGTTAGTATACACTCTAACAATACAAATTTAACGGATAATAACAAGTTATTTTATGTTGTTAAAGCACTGATCTCCTAAATATAGCATGATTCCAGTGTACTGCTTATTATTATTATGTAAGGAGTTGTTAAATGTCTGTTACAACAGAGACATAATGACAAACTCTATAATGCAAATTGTTACAAAGAGAAGTTGATTTAATTCTTAATGAAATTAGCAAGTGTCTGAAGTAACAGGGACACAATGTCTAATTTCACCTATATGAATATTGAAGTGGTGCCGCTTCAAATAAGATCTCGAGGATTGGTCTTACAAATATTTATGAAGTCAGGATTAGTAGCACATGGCCGTCAAAGTGCTAAAGCAAGTTATGGTTTATTTACCCACTATAATAATGTCATGTGTGTGATATTTTTGGTTTGACGTAATGAAGTGTGGTTCAAATCTTCGGATCTTATCAACTTCGTCAAACTATAAAGTATTTACACTAATAGAAAGTTTAAATCTATTTAAGATACTTTCTGATGCGTGATATTATGTGAAACACTACAAACTAGCAGGGGATTGTTGAATAGTTTGTACTTGTAAGAAGGAACTTTCCCACATCGATGGAAAAGAAGAGAAGAAAAGATTTAAGTGCTTTGGCCCTTCATGTGTACTTGAATAAGTGAGCCCACCAAGTGTCATTTTGTGTAAAATAAAATATGTATTATATATTTAAATCAAAATGACTTGAACTAGACTAGGGGCTTGGGCGACCGGGCCGGACCTTCAAATAAAAGACTCTTTTAATTTTTGTATTTATTTTTTATTATAGGTATAGTTTATTTAAAACTTAAATTTAAATCTAAAATTGAAACACATGTTCATGAATAGATACCTTATCGGAACGGTCTTCTTCTTATTCTTCTATAAAAAAGTTACCATAAAAGTGGTTAAACACTCTGCACTAATATTTTGGCTTGAAGGAAATCTTGAAGAAATTTGTATGTATCCCCTAAAGAATATACGGGCAATATTTTTTTAAAGATAGTAAATTTTCACGCCTCAAAATTTTCTTTTCTTTTTCAAATATTCTACAATTTATATATTCTACAATTTATTCCAACATATGCAACTAGGGGTGGCCAACGGGCTAAAGCGGGGCGGGACGGGCTTGGCGGGATCTAGGTGGGGAGGGATGGGGGTGGGGCGGGATCGGTACCCGGCGGGACTGGCGGGATTCGCCGATATCCCGTCCCGATTTCGATCCAGTCGGAAAAGGGTACCGGTCATAGCGGGGCGGGACAGGATCGGGTCGGGGCGGGACAGGATTTTATATTTCTTTTTTGCACTTAATTTTAAAAAATAACATAGTAGGTGTGTCATCTAGAGCATCTTCTAAATTAAAGTCTTGTTGAGTTTCAGAAAATATCTCCTCGTCTAAATCTAATGGTATTTCAGGAAAATGTTCAGTATCAACAAAATCATCATGTCTAGGAGTAGGACTAGGATGACTAGAAGAAGTACCCCTGCCCATGTTACCCCTACTAGAAGAAATCTTACCCTTACCCTTAAACATACATGTAATTGCTTTTATTTTAATTATGCTAATAAATAGTTAAAGATAATGAAATTAAGTGCGCTAAATAAAATAAAGAAACAATAATAATTTAATAAAGGAATGAATGTACCAAACGCCGACGTATAATCGAGAGGTTGAAAATTAAAACTTTGCTCGATAGAAGATACTCAAGCTAGTTGTCAACTTCACTGCCAAATGAATAAATAAAATTGAATACTTAGTAGACAATGTAAACTTGTAGAGAGATAGATTGAGAGATTAGAGAGATTGTAGGAAGATTTGTGAGAAAGATGAAGAGAAAATGAGGTATTTATAGTTGAGAAATTGGGTTAAGGTGTAAATATAATAACTTACGAGTTAAAAATAAATATTAAGGGGGTAGGGGGAGGCCAAAAATGGCCATTGCACAAGCAGCCAAAATATAAAATGACCGTTGGTGCAACGGTTATTTTGTGCAAAGGGGAGGGATTGGGCGAGACCGGGACTAGGGCGGGTTGGCGGGACAGGGCGGGCCAGGTCCGAGCGGGAGGAGATCATGTCCCGTCCCGGTTCGAGTCCCGGTACCATTATTTTTTTTTAATATATCGGGGTTGGGGCGGGACCGGGGCGGTGTCGGGGCGGAACCGGGCCGACCCGGCCCGTTGGCCACCCCTGTATGCAACCAAGCAAAATTTGTAATTATTAGTTCTTCTTACTCAGGTATCGTTTGCTTATCATACCCAGATAATGAAAAAAAGCATTTACATATTATCGTCGATATCTTAGCATGTTTAAGTGCAATATAGTACTATTAAAAATACATATTGTATGTGACTTTTCAAGTTAGTTCTTGACTGAGTAACGGAGAATGCTACTCTCTGCATAGAGAAAAAAAATACTGAGATCTGATTTAGTTATAGGTATTACTTAGTATCCACTACTGAAAATCACAAGGGGGCGAGTGTATCGGTGTTTGATATTGATGTCAAATTCAAGAACGAAATAGTTTTGACCAAATAACACATGATATGTTCTGCTTCTGTTTATAGAATTTAGGTTTAGCTATGTCAAAATACTTTAAACGTAGATGCTGATTGTTGGGTTTTTGGGTTTTTCCTTTTCTATGTGGATTAGATTAATAAAATCCAATCTAATTTGGACCAGCTCACTTTTGTCTTAAAACTCACTATATATAGGATCAACTTAGGTCTTATTTCATATACACAAGAGTGAATTTATAGCAGCCATATAGAGAGAAAACTTGAGAGACAAAAGTTGATTTTCGCACATCGAAAATCTGCTACAGCCGTCCGCTTCAAACAACATTTGCCATTTCGTTAACCGTTAGATCGTGCTCAAATTTGAATAGATGGTTCTAAACATCTGATTCTTCGATATCAACGGTGAATATTGGATTTTATAGTCTGTAGCTCTATTTTTCTAGCACGAATAGTAGCTAGTTTTTGGGGTAATTTCTCTCCTTTCTTCACTAGTTTTGGTGCTATCTTTTATGTTTTGTTGCTCTGTATTTAGCGTTGACGTTGTAGACATTTGGAGAACATTGTTGTAACTCTTGTTTATTTTAGTAGAGCTTTTGTGGGCGGAGGTCCCGTGGTTGTTTCCTCTTCACATTGAAGGGTGATTTTCACGTAAATTTGATGTCTCTTGCATTCGATTTATTTTTTGCTTGCTTTTGTATTTTATTGTTGGTATAGTTGTTGTGCATATATTCGCTTGTGCTTGAAATTAGTTTGCTCCTCTTGTTTAAATAGTGTGGGAAGTTTTTTGACTTGGGTATCCTTCCGCATTTACCTTGTTGTGCAATTTTGTTATTGCTCATTTCTTCCCAACAAAGTGATATCAGAGATTGTGGTTGTATTTGATTGCGTTGATTATCTATTTGAATGATGGAGACAAATATGAGCAATATGATTTGTTTAAATGATAGTAATTACCATATTTGAAAAGGCAAGATGAAAGATCTTCTATTTGTCAAGAAAATGCATTTACCTGTGTTTGCTTCTAACAAGTCCGAGTCTATGAATGACGAAGATTGGGAATTTAAGCACGTACATGTTTGTGGTTATATCAGACAATGGGTTGAAGATAATGTGCGTAATCATAATGTGAATCAGACACATGTTAGAAGTTTATGGGATAAACTCGAGACACTTTATGCTTCAAAGACTGACAATAACAATTTGTTCCTACTAAAACAATTGATGAATATCAAATTCAAAGAGGTCAATCATATTTCTGCTCATATTAATGATTTACAGGGTGTCCTTGACCAGCTATCTGGAATGGGTGTCAAGTTTGATGATGAAGTACAGGGACTTTGGCTTCTTAATATTCTGGCAGACTCTTGAAAAACTCTTAAGAGTTTTTTTTTTGACTAATTATGCTATTAGTGGTGTTGTAACTATGGAATATGTCAAGAGTGGTATCTTAAATGAAGAGATGCGAAGAAGATCTCAAACCTCATCTTATCCAGCTTCACACTCCAATGTTTTGGTTACTGAAGACAGGGGGAGAAGTAACTTCAGAGGTCAGAATGCTAGAGGTAAAAGTAGAAGAAAGTCAAGATTCAGGTACAAGAATATTACATGTCACTATTGTCACAAGGAAGAGAATATCCAGAAACATTGCTACATCTTTAAGAGAGACCAGAAATAACAAAAGAAGGATGGCGATAATGAAAATCGTGTTGCTATTGTTGTTGAAAATGATCTTCTTATTGCTTGTGGTAAAAATGAAATTAATCTATTTTGTGATGAGTCTACCTGGTTTGTGGATTCAGGTGCCACTTCTCATGTCACGCCAAATAAGCTTCTTATACTCCATGTAATTTTGGAATGTTACAAATAGGTAATGATATTGAAGTTGAGGTATTGGGCATTGGTACAGTTTACTTGAGTAAGAATGGTTCGAGGTTGGTTCTTAACAATGTAAAGCATGCTCCAGATGTTCGACTGAATTTAATTTATGTAGGAAAGTTTGATGATGAGGGTTATGATCAAACCCTTGGTGGTGGCCAGTGAAAGCTTCTTAGAGGTTCAATAGTTGTGGTTCGAGGTGATAAGATATCTAACTTGTACTTATTTCAGGGCTTCATTTGTAGAGACTCAATAAATTTTGTAGAGAATGATACTTCATCAGAGTTATGGCATAGAAGGTTGAGTCTTATGAGCGAGAAAGGGATTGATAGTTTGTCTAAGAAGAATTTGCTTTCTGGAGTGAAACAAGTAAAGTTAAAGAGATGTGCTCATTGTTTAACCGGAAAATAGAAAAGAGTTTTTTTTCAGAGTCATTCGCCTTCACGAAAGCTTAATTTGCTGGAGTTGGTACATTCTGATTTGTGTGGTCCTTTTAAAGTAAGTTCTCTTGGTGGTGCACTTTACTTTGTGCCTTTTATTGATGATCATTCTCGCAAACTCTGGATATATCATTTGAAGTCCAAAGATCAAGTACTTGGTGTGTTCAAGACTTTTCAGGATCTGGTTGAGAGACAGTCATGGAAGAAACTAAAATGCATCCGCTCAGAATGGTGATGAATATATTGGTTCTTTTGATAATTATTGCAGAGAGCAGAATATTCAACATCAGAAAACTCCTCCCAAGAGTCCTTAGTTAAATGATTTAGCAGAGATGATGAATAGAACCTAGTTGATAGGGTTAGATGTTTGCTTTCATATGCTAAGTTGCCAGATTCATTTTAGACAGAAACACTTAATATTGTTGCCTATGTTATCAATTTATCTCCTACTGTTGCTTTGTATGGTAATGTCCCTAATAGAGTTTGGTTTGGTAAGGATGTCTCTTATGCTCATTTAAGAGTTTTTGAGTGTAAGACATTTGTGCATGTTCCTAAGGATGAGAGGTCAAAGCTGGAAGTTAAAATTAGACAGTGTATCTGCATTGGTTATGGTCAAGACAAATTCGACTATCGTTTGTATGATTCAATTAGAATACACTATCATGACTTATTCGCTTTTGATATCAGTATTTTCATACTGCTTTACATTTTTTTACCGGGTCTGACTGTTTCTCTTACTTTGTTTTTTCTTGTGCTTATGCTTTGTCTTGAGCTGATTATCTCTCGGAAACAACCGCTCTACCTACTAAGGTAGAGGTAATGTATGCATACACTCTACCCACCACAGACCCACGTTGTGGGATTTCACTAGGTATGTTGTTGTTATTTCTATGATCCAGTTGATAAGAAAATTGTTAGAAGTCATGATATTGTGTTCTTTGAAGACCAGACAATTGAAGATTTTGACAAAGCTGAGAAGGTTAATTCTTAGAGCAGTGAGAGCTTAGTTAATGTTGATCCAGTTCCTGTGACTATTGCACCTGAAGAATATCTTCAAAATAATGAAGATCAAGTTGATAATGAAGATGTTGATTATGTTCAGAATGACCAACATGATGTAGTTGATGCTCCAGTGCAAGATGATGTGATTGGCCAACAACCAGTTTCTATTGATGCTCTAGAGAGTTCTCTCTGAAGATCTACTAGAGAGAAAATACCTTCATCTCGTTATTCTCCTAATGAGTTTGTACTCTTGATTGATGAGGAGGGAGAACCTTAAAGTTTTGATGAGGCCATGGATAGTGAAAAAAAATAAAGGTGGTTTGATGCTATGCAAGATGAGATTAAATATTTACATGATAATCAGACATTTGATATGGTTAAGCTCCCTAAAGACAAAAAAAACTTTGAAAAATAGGTGGATTTTCAGGGTGAAACATGAATATGGTAACCCAATTCCATGGTACAATGCTAGATTGGTTCTATAGGGCTTTAATCAGAAGAAGGGAGTTGGTTTTGATGAAATATTTTCTCCAATTGTGAAGATGTCATCCATTCGGATTTTTCTGGATTTAGCTGTAAGTCTAAATTTAGAAGTTGAGCAAATGAATGTTAAAATTGCTTTTCTCCAAGGCGACTTAGATGAAGAAATTTATATGGAGCAGCCAGAAGGTTTTGAAGTCAAAGGAAAAAAGAATTATGTTTTCAAATTGAAGAAAAGCTTGTATGGTTTGAAACAAGCTCCCAGACAGTGGTACAAGAAGTTTGGTTCTTTTATGAGTCAACAAGACTTCTTCAGATCATTGTGTTTTTGTGTGAAAATTCTCTGATAGTAACTTTATCATTTTATTGCTTTATGTTTATGACATGCTTGTCGTTGGTCATAATGCTTGCAGAATTCAAAAGTTGAAGCAAGAGTTGAATAAGTCTTTTGCCATGAAAGACTTGGGACCAGCAAGGCAGATTTTTGGCATTGTCTATGACAGAGAGGACAAGAAGTTGTGGTTATCACAAGAAAAGTACATTTAGAAAGTACTTCGCAGGTTCAATATGGATAAAGCTAAGGTTGTCCGTGCACCTTTAGCTATGCACTTCAAATTGAGCACGAAGCAGTGTCCTTCTAGTGATGATGAGAAGGAAGATATGAAGAAAGTTCCTTATGCTTCAGTTGTTGGCAGTTTGATGTATGCGATAATTTATACGAGACCAGATATTGCTCATGCTGTTGGTATTATTAGCTGTTTTCTTTCTAATCCAGGAAGAGAGCATTGGAATGATGTGAAGTGGATTATGTGATATCTTTGTGGCACTTCTAGTTTGAGTTTGTATTTTGGGACAAGAAAACCTAATCTTTGTGGTTACACTGATTCAGATATGACTGGTGCAGGAAGAGAGCATTGGAATGCTGTGAAGTGGATTATGTGATATCTTTGTGGCACTTCTAGTCTGAGTTTGTATTTTGGGACAGGAAAACCTATTCTTTGTGGTTACACTGATTCAGATATGACCGGTGATGTTGATACTCGCAAGTCTACATCATGCTACTTGGTTACTTTTGCAAGGGAAGCTGTGTCTTGGCAATTTAGGTTGCAAAAATGTATTGTTCTATCTACTATAGAAGCTGAGCTTATTGCTGCCGTTGAAGCTTGTAAATAGTTGCTCTAGATGAAGAGATTTATGGAGGAACTTGACTTTGCTCATGAGAGGTATGTGTTTTGTTGCGACAGTCATAGTGCTGTTCATCTTGGTTAGAACTCTAGTTTTCATGGTAGGTCGAAACATATTGATGTGAGATATCATTTGATTAGAGATGTGTTGGATTTTAAGTTATTTGAACTTGAGAAGATTCACACTGATGATAATGCTTCGGATTTGTTGACAAAATATTTGCCAAGAGGGAAGTTTAAATATTGTTGCTTCATCGCCGGGATGACGGTTTCTTCCACATAGTCAAGAGAGGAGAATTGTTAGATTTTGGGATTTTTCCTTCCTATGTGGAATTGGATTAATAAAACTCAATCCAATTTGGACCAACCCATTTTTAGTCTAAAACTCACTATATATAGGATCAACTTATGTCTTATTTCATATACACAAGAGTGGATTCATAGCAACCATATAGAGAGAAAACTTGAGAGAGAAAAACTGATTTTCACACATTGAAAATCTGCTACAGCAGTCCGCTTCAAACAACATTTTCCATTTTGTTAACCGTTAGATCGTGATCAAATTTGAACTGGGGGTTCTAAACATCTGATTCTTCTATGTCAACGGTGAAGATTGGATGTTGTTGTATGTAACGCCAGTTTTAGAGCACAAACAGTAGCTCATTGTTTTGGGGTATTTCTCTCATTTCTTCACTAGTTTTGGTGTTATCTTTTATGTGTTGTTGCTCCGTATTTGGCGCTAATGTTGTAGCCATTTGGAGAACATTGTTGTAACTCTTGTTGATTTTAGTAGAACTTTTGTGCTTGGAGGTCCCGTGGTTGTTTCCTCTTCACATTGAAGGGGATTTTCCATGTAAATTTGGTGTCTCTTGCATTCAATTTATTTTTTGCTTGCTTTGATATTTTATTGTTGGTATAGTTGTTGTCCATATATCCGTTTGTGCTTGAAAGTAGTTTGATCATCTTGTTCAAATAGTATGAGAATTTTTTTGACTTGACTATCTTTCCGCAATTACCTTGTCGTGCAACCTGGTTATTGCTCATTTATTCCCGACACATAGCATGTTCAAATGGATTGTGTTACCAAATTTAAAAAGTATTGTTGGTGAAAGTATATTTATGTCCTAGAGACAATTTGTATTAGGACAAATGTACTTTATACACATTCGTATTATTATTAATGGAGATTAATATTTTGGCATTTGCAATTATTGAATTATTAGTTGATTGTTTATAATATTCTATAATATGCATCCCTTGAGGTTACGTTGTTATTAATAATGTGAGATATTAATATTATAACGTAACTCTTAAAATAGTCTCGACTAATGATCATCAAGAATGGAATATCGATGATATGTGATAAGTCGACATGTGGTCTGCATCACTTCCTTAGAGGATGTAGTATGTCTCACCTGCTACGAGTAATGGCTACTCGTGATGGACACATGGATACTTTGGAAGTATTGGTATACCCTGCTGATATACTGTTTGTTATACATGTCTAAAGTATGATCAGCGTGTGAAAGATAGAAGTCCTTAGACTTGAGGTCAATACACACCTTGTCTACATAGTAATATCCTTTGATCCTGTCCTAAGCTCAAATGCCTTATAGGTTGAGATACGGCTTGTATTGGGTACATTACGATATGGATTAAAGGTGGTAGTTGAGCCAAGATTAAGATTCATTCCTCGAATGTATATTCGAGAGAACACTCAGCTTCTCATTGATATTAGGTTGACTAAGTCGTTGGCCAACGCAATAGACATATCTAGAATATGGTCTTGTTGTCAACCAATATAGATGAGATATAATGATCATGCCATTTTGATAGACACTTGACAAATCCTAAGTTTGATTGAGTGTATCGTGAATGAAAGGATTTTATCTTATCACATAAAGGTTAAGTTTATTGGATTCATGTAAACGTACTTTACATATTGAGTTCGTCTTGCAGCGCCGTCTAGGAGTTCCGCGTAGACCTTAATTTGATTAGTGTCGTTATGAGAAGGCATGTAGGGTCACACTATGTCGATTGTCCTTTCGATCTAAGGATGTATTGAGAGAATATTAAATATTCGATTTAGAATCGAGATATTTAAATGAATGATGATTGTTTTAATTAAGTCAAAATTGGATTTTGGATTTAATTAAGAATGTGCTGAAATTTTTTGGGCCAGGCCCAAGGTTAAACCCTAATCTGGTTTGACCTAATCTTTCACCTATAAATACAGACATAGACTTCATTATTCATTACACTTGATTTTCATATAATTATTCTAAGTTTTAGAGACTCAGAATCAAAACATCCTCTCGAACCTCTGCCGGATTTCCTAGTTTTTCAAAGGAGGAATACATTAAAGTTTGGAGCTTGTAAATCGAAAGGGCATTCGCGTGCGCACCCACAGTTGATAAAGATTTCAGATATTGTAAACATGTAAGTACCATTCAAGTCTTATGTTTACGGTTTTAAATTACCCTATAGTCAAACAATTCTATGTTTGTTGGGTTTGAAACAAGTTTTCAATATCCCCGCTTACAACAACCCAACAAAACCCTATAATTGGTACTAAATATAATATTTTTTATTTCCCATTGACAGTTGGCTATCGTATTAAAAAAATTGATATTGTAAACTAATGGAGTAACTATCTATCGACTCAATAAAATGATTATCTGAAATCAATTATCGGTATGTTACAATTAGTTGATCGGATCATCAAATGATATTCATCAATTATTGGTACGTTACAATTAGTTGATATCATCAAATGATATTCATTAAACCAAACATATATTTATCTTTAACAGATAGCAAATCGCTCTTTTTCCTATTTCTATCTACCTTTCTGAAAATTAGACACAATCACGGCTAGATAGTTAGTAAATACCCATTTCAATGACTAAAAAACGTAGGAGTAGGAACAAATTGAATACAACTGCGCATGCTAGATCAATTTTATCTTTTCCCCCTCTATTGAATTCATATCTTTCTGTCTAAATTGAATAAGCATTTTATAAAACGCATCGGAAACAGAACATTAACATAGAAGTTAGAAACCTCAGGATATTTAATAAATTGCATACAAACATACGAAGAATGAATTGCATACAAACATACGTAGAAGTCTCCGTCCCTGCAGTTTTGTAATTTGAAATAGGGTGAGCGGGTTCGGTATCCTAACTTTTGTGAACTATCGGTTCCTAAATTTACTATCCGGAACCTACTCGGACCTTGCGGTTCCGGGTACCCGGAATCGGTGTTTCTTGGTGCAAAATAATGCCTTCGTATAACAACTTTAGTTTAGGAATAAACTCGTCTGCTTATCCTCTGAAAGCCAGTACCACAAAAACCATAAAGAATCCTTTCGGAACAAATATCTCAAGAATGTTTCAAAGATTCGCTTTGGTTTTCATTTCAACTTTCTTTTTCAATAACTTAAAGGAGTACATAGTTTAAAAAATTCAGTTTTTCAGTTTTCTACCGCTTTTGGCTTTTTCTCTGCTTATGATTGTCACTTTTTATTATTTGATTTATTTCTTGATAATGAAAGTGATTGTTCTGCATTTGGTTTTTCCTCCTTAAATGGTGTACTTTAGTATGACTTTTTTTTTATTAACTAAAAAATAATGAAATTAAAAAAATAAAAATATTTAATATTTCATAGGTTTCGGGTATCGATTCCGGGTCCAGGTACCCCGTCTCTATTTGCCGGAACCGGACCCGACATGGATCAGTTCCTAATTTTACTACCCAAAATCTATCCGTTATTATAATATATCTATCCGAAACCTATTCGTTAATGTCGGTTTAGATCAGATATTTGAATACTCTGTACCAGTGCTCACCCTAATTTGAAGTATCACTTTTTGACTGGTCACTATGTCAAAGAATTCACACAATATTCAATTTGGTTATTGAAAGAGAGAGAAGTCAAAAGGCATGAAACACCGCCAAATATATTACTTTAGTCACTGAAGATCCAGCATACGGTTGAACGTACCGATGTTTGGTAATAGTATCCCACCACACACGTCTTCCTTACGGTCAACTTTACTCATTTCTGTAATAGTTAGAAGACAAAAGAAAGATAAGACCTACCACCTCCGAAGCAAACTGATTGCTGATGTCCCCACTTTTTCTTAAGGCTGGCCAACGGGGCCGGACCTGGGCTCATCCCACCCGGCCCACTCCAGTCCCGCCAGATCCATGTCCCGTCCGACACCTTTCCTTTGCACAAAATAACCGTTGCATCAATGATCATTTTATATTTTGACCGTTATGCAACGGTCATTTTTGGCCTCCTCCTCCCCCAATCCCCTTAATATTTATTTTTAACCCCTAAGTTATTATATTTACACTTTAACCCAATTTTCAACTATAAATACCTCATTTTCTCTTCATCTTTCTTACAAATCTTCCTACAATCTATCTCTCTACAAGTCTACATTGTGTACTAAATATTCAATTTCATTTACTTTAATTATTTATTTGTATAATTAAAATGGAAGGACTTAAAGGTATGTAAGGGTAAGGAGGGTAACACTTCTTCTAATAGGGGCAACAAGAGCAGGGTACTTCTTCTAGTCATCATATTCCTAGTCCTAGACCGGATGATTTGGTTGATATTGAATTTTTTCTGAAATACCATTAGATTTAGATGATGAGATATTTTCTGAAACTCAACAGGACTTTTAATTTAGGAGATGATCTAGATGACACATCCACTAGTGTACCTCCAAATGGAACGCCTCTTATTCCCCCTAGTATGAGACGAGGCCCAACAAACGACCATTAAAATAAGATGCATGAATTTTTTTTTGATAGGAACAAAGAGAATCAAGTAGTTAGATGTCAAATTCATAAAAAAAAAATTAAATTTAAAATGGGAAAAGGTCACGGTGGGACGGGAGTTTATTGAAACACGTACAAAACTTTCACAAAGCTAGATGGAACCAACACCTGGCTGAAAAAATGGGTGCACCAATGCTCTCTGTCGGGACAAGGTTTACATACTGTCCCGGACCAAGTACATGATCAAATTAACCCTATGACGGGGAAGAAGGAAAATTATAGGCCTTAAATACGATAAACATGAGATAAGGAAGCAATAAAAAAATTAGTTGCGGTGGAGGATTTGCCTTTTTCATTTCCATCCTCCCCTGATTTTATTCATTAGAGAAATGTATAATCCTGCTTTTAGCGATTTTCGTAGATCAACTATTAATGTGTTTATATATGTTATTTTTTAAAATGAAGTGCAAAAAAAAAAAAAAAAAAAAATCCCGACCCCGACTCAATCCCGCCCCGCTAGGACCGGTCCCCTTTTCCGATGGGACCGGGTGGATCCGGCCAGTCCCGACCAAGACCCGGACCGCCCTCTCCCGTCCCGCCGGGACCCGCCCCACCCCGTTGGCCAGCCTACTTTTTCTGCACAGTAAAATCAAGCATTAGAGGTACAAAAGGTAGGATGTGGGGTGGATCTGCATGTAACATATTCTGCACCTGATAAAATTTGAACAAAGTAAAAATAGAAAGTAGGCCATAAATGGACATGTATAAATACACTCTTCTATTATCACTATTCAGAATCTTAAATTCAAGGAGAAAAGGAAAAACAAAAGAAGATGCAACACAAAATCAAACAGTTCTTATCATAACTTTTTTCTATCTGAATAAAGAACATATGCCTCATAGATACACATGGCAGACTTTGGAATCAGTTTTGTTTAGCCTTCACAAATCCATTACTCTTGCCCTTACTGACTACAGTTTCCTCTTTCCAAATCAATCTGTAGTCATGGGTTGACTGATGCAGCACCTGAAACGGGCCTTTCTGACAATTGTCAAGATCTCTGTCTCTGCAGCCTCGAGCATTCTCACCACCTGAGAGAAGGGTGGTCTATTATCAGGGTTAGCATCCCAGCAACGAGTCATGATTTCACCAAGGACGGGCAAACAATCACTGGGGATGGTTGGACGGACACCTTTGTTGACAACTGCAAACGCTGCCTGCACAGCAGTCATGTTCTGGAAGGGAAGCATCCCCGTTATGAGCTCCCACAGAACAATGCCAAAACTATAAACATCAACTTTTTGTGTGTACGGTCGGTGCTGAATCATCTCCCTGCAAGACAAAGTAAAATGCACTCAAGTAGCCCACAACAGCACAGACATGCTAACCACAACTAGGAACATTTCCTTTCTCTTTTGCAACAGGAATAGTGAAGGCATATAGCAAGAAACAAAAACATGAGGGAATGTCATTGCTGGCTTCTTAAAGAAGTTATGGAGCAAGCAACAAATATATTTCTCAATGAATCACAATAAGACGTCTACTTGAGGTGTAAGGAAAAAGCCAAGATGGAAATAGTACGCAAGTATAAAGCACCTAATAAGGTGGCATTCTTTACATAGTGTGCCATGTGTGTGTTTAAAGTAAAAAATGCAAAAAAGCGATATGGTCCGTGTGGCTTGAAGGGGAAAAAGACAAATGAAACACATACTTGTTTGAAGTGGCACACAATTCACGGAACTTTTTAAAATACCAAATATATATAATCTAGTAATCAACGTGCAATTAATGGCATTCTTTACATAGTGTGCCATGTGTGTGTTTAAAAGCAAAAAAGCGCCGTGTGGCTTGAAGGTAAAAAAGACAAATGAAACACATACTTGTTTGAAGTGGCACACAATTCACGAAACTTTTTAAAATACCAAATATATATAATCTAGTAATCAACATGCAATTAAAATAACTAATTTGAGCATCCTATGAACAATCACGTCAATATTAATCTAACTCCTCAAAGTTGAGATTTGATGAACTGATGGCTTCTCATTGGACTTACTTACCGCATCATTGCTTGACGCACATACTTCTCTGAAGTGCATGGCTTCACCAATGATGCGATAACCCCTTGCTTTGCATAGTTTCATTGCTTTAAGGGACAAAACTATGGCTTTCAATAAAGCTGGTGCCATGTGGGATGCCATCCTAACAGCGGAAAATTTGAGGAGACATTTAGTGAAAAGTTGGTATTGCATGTGTAAGATGCATGGGTGGATATGGAGAATTGTAGTACATTGGGATTTTGAGAGGGAACTTGCAGTTTTCCGCCCAGTGGTACAGTCTAACTTTCAAAGAAGTGGGACGAAAATCATGGAAGACTAAGGTTCATAAAATTGCGAGATGATTTCTTCTTATCACCCAAAGCCTTTATGGCAAATTTCCCAGCACGTAGGAGGTAGTAGGTACTCGATGAAGTAGTCGAGAAACTCACACAAGCTAATTGAACACCATCGTTATAAAAAATACATGATATCTGTGTGGTAACACTAGGGTACCCTCTAAAACAATGGCGCATGCTTTCAAAAGTTGGAGGTTGGAGAGGATGTAGACTAGGAATATGGAGATGCCAGAGATAGCAGAACGTACAACATTTTGGACACTGGGGCAAGAAAGGAATAGTCAAACTTCTGAAGAAATCGAGAGACCAGCATGTTCAGTCAAAGGATATCTTTTCTTTATTTGTACGTTAATGTAAAGGATCTATCCCTCTTTTTTTTTTTTTGGATAAGGATACATCCCTCTTATGAAATAGATAGTCGAAATTTTTGGATATTCGATGTCATATATCTCGTATAGTTGACACTGTTCTGGTGTTTTTAGGCAAGGAGAAGATTTTATTATTGGGAAAAAATAAGAAAAGATGAGCCATGCTCATAAAAAAAGCAAACAAATACCGATCGTTAGAAACTAGTGAAATATATATCAAGACCATGGATTCAAATGACAAGGATAAATGAACAAAAGTCTCTCTTGAGTCTAAACGTTTTCTAGATTGCTAGCAAGCGATCGCTGATAGAAACAGAAAACTTCGAAAGAAGTAGCTATTGATCTCACAATTGTCTAAAGAAAATTGCCTGTTTTGACAAGAATATAGCAAATGTCAAAACACGCTGGGAGGCATAATAAGTTCCATTACCTAAATAAGCCACAGAATTAAACTTTATTAGTTCTAAAGCATATTCGAAACTATCTCAAGTGATGCAATGACTATATCAGGGAGGAGCAAACCGGAACGGTAGTGGGTCAAGTTTCAACATTATTAAAGCGAGATTTAAAAGGATTTCATGTGCAGAAACATTTGACATAATCCGATGCGAGGGCAAAGGCTGGAGTGCATAAAATTTCACCTCTCATACTTCAGAGACGGAGTATATAAACTCCTTGAGGCGGTTGTACCTGGCACTGAACAAGATCCTGAAAAGCATGAAGAATAATCCACACTAGGGGTACAAACAAGAACCCTTTACTGCAATATTCACAAGGGACTCTGAAACAAGAATAGACAAGCTCTTTGCTCAAGCACTTTTGCTTCCAGAAGAGAAAGAGAGCCAAAGAAAAGAGAGAAACTTTAAAATAGGAAGGAACTAGGACAGCTTGTTTTGGAATAAAAAGTACCTTTTTGACAAAGGTCGTTAATTATTCTCCTCATTTTTTTTTGGTACGTCATTGTCTCTTCATTAAATGTACTATTATAATGATGTCACAAAAATGTACCAAACCGAACTTAACCAATGGACCTCACAAAGAGCAGGAAACTTATTCAACTACTAGATAAGAGCCCAGTACCAAGAGTCAAACTTCAGGACCTGTTTGAAAAGTAGCAAGGCAGCAAAGCAAGGGGAGGAGGATCTTGTACTATAGATGTCTCCTTAAGCCAGGAGGTTTCAAACACGTTCTTTTGTATTCAGGTAAAATTCATCATCCCCCCTCCCCCCACCCCACAACCACACTCATGTACTGTGACTACAATGCTGTTCATGGTGGGTAGGCATCAGATCCTTTCAAGGTGGGTGAGCATAACTGAACAAAGAATATCCTAAGAAATATGAGCGGGGTATAGAGAAAGGTATTCCCAAGTACCGGGGATAAAAAGGAAAGACCACAACCCACCTACTGGGAGAACGCTGCCTTAGCTTTCATTGTAAAGAATTTATCAGTTCAAACCATGCAGTAAAAGATTATTTTTATTAGAATAACTACTCAATAGATAATTTCTATTAACTCTGTAATTTACACCATGAACTGTGAAGTCCATTGAGGATCATTTAGGTATTCAAGGATGTGTAGTACAATTTTAAACAAGAGTTGCAAAGCCATCTACTAGGAAAGGAATTCAGTAGAGGAAGTTAAACTCTTCAAACCTTAAGGTAAAAACCTAATACGGGAAACTTTATTCATTTTTTATGATTGGAAAGTTAACACTCAGTCTGTGAAAGAAGTTTCCTCATGCATTACCAAGAGCAGAAAACAATTAATTTCAATGTGTCTGCCAGGACAAGTAAAGGCTAGGATAATATAAGTCATCTATCACATTAAAGAGTCACTCATAGGCCTAGTGGAGTTAATCTTAGAAGCTATCATCAATCACAATAAAGCATCTTATACACATGGCCAGCCAAATCTACAATGAAAACACCTAAAACATTTGATTTCTAACCAAATTATAGAAACTAAACATAGGTCCAGCTTCACCAGGTAAATTTCAAGCTGGTCACCTATAACCAGACACTATTTGCACCTACTTTTGCCCATTCAGGAGCTTCCCACAAACATTGGACTTCCCTTCTCAAAATCTTGAGAGAAAGAATGTCCCAGAAAAGACCTACAAGGAACTACAGGCTCTACTTCCATCTTCCATGCCCTCGTAACCTTCCATAAGAACATTAAAACCAGACATAGGACTCGAACTAACAATTCAACGTACTCTCAGTAGCCATATTTAGGACACAATCTCACAGCAAAAGATGGTAAATGCTATGATTACACAAGTTGTATTTTTGCCAATCTACTCTTCTTCTATTGTTTGAAATAGGGCAAGGAGAAGAAACTAATCTTGGAGCACAAGGTGTGGCCTAGTGGTCAATGAAGTGGTCCAAGGTTTAGACAAAAAACACTAGGTGATTTCTTCCCATCTGCATCTGCCTAAGCCTTGGTAGACCAAGTTATCCCTTACCTGTGTTGGTAGGAGGTAGCAGGGACCTCGTGAATATTCGGGGTGTGTGAAAGCTGGCCCATACACCATGTTATAAAAACAAACATTAATCTTGGAGCTAATTCTGTCGAATTTTATCCTAAGAATAAAAGATGATACACCCAAAAAATAAGTTAAACCACCTAAGCTGAAGTGCCTACAGGCTACAACTACCAAACAGAAATGGTTACCATTTCTCAGTTCAATTACTGTTACATAGAACGAGCGCCATGAACAATATATTATCAGAGTTCAGTCAGATGAAACAAAAACCAAAGAATGGCATAGGAAGGGACAGAAGATGAGAGACAAATATATGGTGAAACCAAAAAAATATATAACTACTTCAACCCTTCAAGAGTTTAAAGCGAAGGTGACAGATGAACTTCTTTAGTTTTAACTAGAACATTCCTTAAAAACACATGAGTGTGAACTATGGTTCATCTCTCTCAGACACAACCTGTAAACGAATTACAAGAGCTAGACCGAGTGAAGCACACTAAAACCCACAAAAAGAGTAGTCTTTTGGACATTTCTAGCAAGAGGCACAAATAACCAAGTTTAAAGGTTGACTGGAGGAAACAAGTTCTCTCTCTTAGAAATACCAGGAATACCACAGGAACATTAGGCACAATAAACCTGTTTCTTTCTAAAGGTTATACAGTTCTTAAACCCATCCATTTTTGTCTCCAGGGGTTAGCTTAATTGGCAAAGATTGAGGGACTTGTGTCTTAGGTAACAAGTTTGAGCCCTTAGCCAAGGGAATTAAGGCCACTTTTTAAGAGGGTAGAGGGGCGAATCCATCATCCCCGAGTTTGGAAAGCTCTGGTTGGCCCAAAGGGTTGGCTCCAGACGGAATTTACGAGGAGGGGGTAGAGGGGCGGGCCCAGAATCACCAAGTTCCGAAAGATCCCGTTGGCCCAAAGGGTTGAGGGTAGAGGAATCTATGGAACAGCTGGAGTAGCTCTGTGTTATGGTTATATTTAGGGCTGGAAAACTGGTTTCAGAAAAACAAGTAACCATCCAATCCGACCCATTAAATATGGGGTGGATAACTGACCATTTAAAACTGGATCATATATGGATATTATCCACTAAAATGGATTTTTTTTTAAGACCACTAAAATGGATATCCAGATGGATAATATGGATATCCATATTTTCAATACCCATTTGTCTGCTTGTTTATGCCGAGGGTCTATCGGAAACAGCCCCCTACCTCCCAAAGGTAGGATAAGGTCTGCGTACACTCTACTCTCGCCACCCCACTCTACCCCACTCTGTGGGATTTCACTGGGTTGATGTTGTTGTTATTTGTCTGCTTGTTATTTTTCACGAGTTCTTGGTTTTTGGTGGTGTAAGCTTGTTTTGGCTATTAGCTTTTGTTTCACCTGACTATTCCTATGGATAATATGGATATCCATATTAGCCGTTGGTTAACCCATTTTTTATCCGTTCTAAATATAGGCAGGTCGGATATCTTATCCGTTTTTGTTTAACCCGTTATCGACCTGCCCGTTTCCCCCACCCCCCTAGTTATATTTAACATTTCGAAGGGAAAAAAAAAAAGAAGCTCTGTATTATGGTTTTGCCAAAAGACAACACTAAAATAAGACAATCACATTTAACCAGGCTGCTAAAAGGTTAGAGGCTTACGGAGCCATCCAGCGGTATGTTCCAGTTTCTGGTGTCATTCCTTCTGTCTGCACCTCAATACGAGCAACCCCAAAGTCCGCAATCTTGATTGATTTATCAGCAGCAATTAGTAGGTTGTCAGATTTCAGGTCACGATGTATCAGATTCAGGCCATGCACATATTCCATACCCCTTGCCACATCCAAGGCCTGCTTCACTGCTAACTTCAAGGGCACAGATCGATTTTGTCGCTTATTGAGAAACTGACGAACTGATCCTCCTTTAGCATATTCAGTGACAACACACCACACCATGGGTTTACGGCATCCACCGATAAACCGAACAATATTTGGATGTTTCAAATTTGCCAACATCATGACTTCCTGCTGAAACTGCTGTTCCATCAAGTGAGCCCTCTCAAGATCATTCTCTGGCCTCTCTAGAAGCTTGATAGCAACATCCTCACCATTGTAAGTTCCCTTGTAGAGTTTCCCAAAAGCCCCTTGAGCAAAAGCTGGCCCCATGTTAAGCTTCCTCAAATCAATTGTCCACTCATCATAATTCTCAAGCCCATTGGTAGGAAATCGAGGATCCATCAAAGCTTTAGCTAGGGCATCGTCACTCAACCCATGAGAAGTTTTCCCCTTATTTACACTAGCTGCAACTGAATAGTTATTGTGGACACGCTTGAGACCCTGGTGGTTTAAAATACGAGTGTGTGAATCATTTGATCCAACACTGCTGTTATCCGTCGACATTGCAACTGAACCTCCACCATTGCTCATCTGCAAGCTCCCATAACTGTCGATTGACATGTTTGATCCCTCACCAAGCTTATGGTAAAAATTTTGGGACAGTCCATAATGATCATGGTTTTCATTTAAGTCTATATTAAGTCCCCCAAACTTTGGAGCCTCCAACATTTTCCCGTCAAAGCAGCTGCAGCAAAAAAACTATAGGGTCTTCTGCATGAGGATTTGTAACTCAAACTTTAACTCTCCACAACCCTGTAAAAAAAATGAAAAATCAGAGCTCTTTTTGTTGAACGGGTATTTACTTGTTCTTTTTAGCATGTGCTAGCACCTACTTATGAGTGGAATTTCGTTGACAAGCAAATTCCCCAGGAAAAACTACAAATTCTTCTCTCCAACTTCTTGCAACAAAACACAATAAACAAA
Organism: Anisodus tanguticus; assembly: GCA_034509755.1. Classification (NCBI taxonomy): domain Eukaryota; kingdom Viridiplantae; phylum Streptophyta; class Magnoliopsida; order Solanales; family Solanaceae; genus Anisodus; species Anisodus tanguticus. The sequence continues at coordinate 14,919,245 of CM067551.1, read as the reverse complement.
GAGGAGAAAATAACTAAACAAAGACTAATCTCAAAATGAACACACAAAAGAGAAGAATGATGAAAACAAACCACGCAAGAAAAATCCCTCTTCAGTCTTCACTGACAGATAAGATACTCCCTCAGTCCCAAACTAAGTGTCGCTTTAGCTTAAAAAGTGTGTCCCAAAATAAGTGTCACTTTAGGAAATCAAGATCAAAGTTGGCAAGTGTTTCCAACTATGTCCTTAACATTAAAGTATTCCTCTTTAATATTACTCAATTCTCAAAAAATATCTAATAAATAGGGGTAACTTAGTAAAATATACCTTGTATTTATTGTTTTTCTTAGTTGGCGTGAAAAGAGCTAAAGCGACTTATTTGGGACGGAGGGAGTATTATTTAAAGAAAAATTATCCTCAACTTTCAGTTCATTTAATTCCTTCAAATTAGCTAAATGGCCAAGTAATTAAGATGACAAATCAATTACTTCCCTCTTGTCCTTTTTTTATCTGTCATTTAAAATCAGTAAACGTAATTAATGACTATATGCTCTCATGGAACAGTAAAGGCTAGAATTGGGGAAAAACTATTAATGGCTTCTTGGTTTTGTAAAGCCACAAATATTTGGACCAAATTATTTTTTGGGCTAAAAACTTTCTCAAATTTGCAGAAAAAAACCGTCAAAAGCCTAAAACATCTGAAACAAAATTACACACACACACACACACACATATATATATATATATATATTATATCAACTAAACATTAATAGGACCGTTAACTTAAAAGAAGTGAATTTGTAACAGAACAACAAAACATAGACAGACCAAACTGTAAAAAGGTTACATTTCCCCTCTTTACATTTTTTCTCTCAAAATATGAGGGGTTTAATCGTAATTACAACAAAAAACGCATCTTGAAAAATAAAAGGCAGATACTTGTTCGAGCATAAGCAAGTAAAAATCAAAGCTAAACCCAGATACCCAGCACAGAATTAAGCAAAAAAATCCCATAAAACCCCTTAATTCGAGTAAAAAAATCTCAACAAAACCCTTATAAAATCAACAAATTAAGTGATCCCAGAGGTAAAATCTATAGAAAAATAACTAAAATTACCTCGATCGAGTAGACTTGACTTTGGAATATTGATTTTTCGCTATGCTATATATCCCAAAACAACCCGATCGATTTAGCAGAGCTGTAAAACGAAGTCGCAGCAGTAGTACAGGTAGAGAAACGACGACGTATAAAGAGAGATAAAAGCAGAGAGGAGAAGAGAAAATGAAGACGAGATTAAATGAATGAATGTGTTGTTAGCTATAAAGGGAGTTTGCTTTTTCAGTCTTCGTCTCTGGTTTTTATTGAGGGGTGAGGAGACATCTGCTGTGGCCACTCGTACCTTACTTCTTCTGTCCTTGCATACCCACTTGGTGGGGCCTACTTTCATCTGGACTCTTAAACTTATTTGATAGTTGATACTATTATTTAACCCATAAAAAAACTTCAGACGTACATGCACCATAGAGTGTTTAGTTTATGAGGTTAAACAGCTCATTTCATTCACGGATTAAGTTATTCTGAAATTATGATTATGAAATTAATTTACTCAATCTAGGAGGTGAGATAAAATAACACCTAGCATGATGGGATAAGGTGGGATATCTCAGAATTACGGCTAAGATTATTTTTAGATCTTGTTTGATTGAAAGTATAATTTATCTTGAGATAAATTTATCTTGTATGGGTATAAATTTTCTTGATGGTGATAGTCTTTTCCTGGAAAAATGCTTACTCACATTTAGTTTGCACCAAATATTATTGAGTAATTTACTACAATGATGTGATAAATAGAAATAAAAATTAATTAATGAATGATACTGTTTATCCAAGTTATTAATTGAAAATAACTAAGTGATAAGAATTTATGTTAAAATATCTGTCATGCAACATTATTTAGTATGAATATTGAGTATGAATAACTATTTGATTTCCTTGTATGTTTGTGAATATTTTATAACATTGAGTATAACTCATTTGGGTATAGTTACATTGAGCATTAAAAACACATAATTCATTTTCAATGAGCAATATAATAGTATGTAAGAGCTCACTATATATATATACTTTGCTCTTTACCAAGGCAAAGAAATTATACTTTCCTCTGATATAAAGGAAAAGTGGGAATGGAAAGACTTTTTGCTTTCAGTGTTCTTTTTTTTTTCTCTGTCTATTTTTTTCTCATGTTGTGAGTCTTTTGAAATTTATAGGCCTTCTTCGGACTTCAAATACGGATCTCACCTCAAATTTTCTTTTTGGCAGTAATTTTCTTATCCCTAAGGAATACTTTTTTCAATGTCTTGTATTTTTAAAATAATACAACTTCCTATGAACTTTTATGTTTTCAAGGTTCGTTCTTTTGTGAATTCCTTACGTAGTCTTTTTTGAAGATAGAGTAATCTTTATCCTCTACAATGATATTTTTCAAATATTTATTTTGTACTTGATTTTGTTATCATCCAGCGGTTTAAAAATAGATCCATCAATTTTCTAAATAAAAATGGATAACATATTTGGAGAATACAAGAGCTTTATTTTATTATATATAGATGATATACTAGTATTTAGTAAAGATATTAAAGAACACCTAGAACACTTACAGACATTTTTTAGATTATTTGTAGAGAAGGGAATGATAATTAGCAAAAAGAAAATGGAGTTATGTAAAACTTACATTAACTTCTTAGGAGTAATTTAGGGAGAAGAAAAATAAAATTACAACCTCATATAGCAAAGAAAGCCTTAGAAATGCCAGGCAAGTTAAATATTTAAAAGAATTACAATTTTTTTAAGAATTATAAATTATTCTAGAAGTTTTATCCAAGATTTAGAAAAATTAGCAGGACTGTTATATGTCAAAACAGGATCTACGGGACAAAATCATTTTAATACCAAAGATATAAAACTAGTACAAAAGATCAAGGAAAAAATAAAAAATATTCCAGATTTAAATATGCTCATATAAACAGACTATTTAATAATAGAAACAGATGAAAGTTTTGAAGGATGAGGTATCGTATTAAAAGCTAAACATAGTAAATATAATGACAAAAAGGAAGAAAAGATATGTGCCTACCAAAGTGGAAAATACAAAGAAAAAGAAAACATGAGTAGTATAGATGTTGAAATGCTAGCAGTGATATAGAGATTAAGTAGTTTTAGACTTTATATCCTAAATAAATCAGAAACATTAGTAAGGATAGACTGCAACAACAACAACAACATACCAAGTGAAATCCCACAACGTGGAGTCTGGATTAGTAAGGAAAGACTATGAAGCAATATAAAATTTAATCAAAAGCTAAATGAGAAAAACAGTAGTAGAAGAAGATGGCTGAATTATGTAGACACCATATCAATAAATAATATAGTATTTGAACATATTAAAGGAAAAGATTATAATCTAGTTGATCAATTAAGTAGATTAACTTTAATGTCACGATCCCTTTTAGGAATCGTGGTGGCACCTACACTTTTTCACTGGTAGGCGAACTACTCTCAATCTCATTCAACATGATATAAGGAAGGAATGTGGAAGATAATGAAATACTTAAATAAATTGTCTATCATAATATAAAGATGCAGAACATAATTCTTGAAAGTTGATTACAACCCCAAATGATCTGGTCAATAATACAAGAGCTCTAAACCGAATACAAAGTCTGAATACAGAACAACATAGGCCAAATGCCTAAACAACATAGTCTAAATGTTTGTACATATCTCTCGGATAAATAAAAGACATGAAAGAGAAAAGAGCATCCAAGGGTATACCGGAATGTAGCATCCTCACCCTGAATATTGATAATCAACTGGCTCGGACTCAAACTCGAGGTCCTGAACTAGTAGAAAGAGTTGTATCTGCATCTAAAAAGATTACAGTAAGTGTAGTATGAGTACGCAACGTACCCCGTAGGCATCATAGAGCGACAACGATGGAAGATACACAAAAAAGATAAATATCGAGTTGACACCAAGTAAATCATATACTAGACGGTTCCATAATCTAGATAAGTCACGTAGTTTATGTACAAGTCCACTAAAATCAACACGCCACTTATTTCACATATGACCTCATATTCATAAAAGTAATCCAGTTACAAAAGGTTCAATAGCAGTGTTCAAGTACTTAGCAATCAGTTCTAAATCCTCATTTATCCAGAAATCAATCAAGTCATCAACTTACCAATCCAGCTCTTCTAAGTCATATTGATCACATAGTAGTTCACTAAATCAATAATTCACTTTATTTACGTAAGAGTTCAACCATAGTCAAGTACAATTCAGTTCATATTGCACACAAGGATCTTACACTTATACCCACCGATCAGTATACTTTGTCTAAGTCATGTTCATGCTTGATAACATTCAAATCCATTCCTCAAAAAGAAAGTGTAAACGGTTGTCGCAGTATAATTTACCCAACTAGGAGTCGGGGTCGAATCCACATGAAACAAAATACTAGGGCAATTAAGCTAGTTATGAAATTATCACCAATTAAGCTAAGTCAAATGATTTTAAAATTTTATTTTGTTTAAAAAGGAATAAAGATAAAACTAACTAATGGGGAGCACAAGCTATGGACATTTGGGGCTTTAGAACATAGTAATTTAACTTAAACTCAATAATGATCCATTGCAAGTAATTATCTACCTTTAATTAATCATGGGTCTAGTAAATTAGCCATGAAATCTCAATTACCCATTAATGCCTCTCGACTATTTAGCGGGTCTATCTTAGTTAGTTCTCTCGAATAAAACTAAGGAGCATTAATCACATTCCAATTTTAAGCTAAATTAGGATTTTTCCTATCTCTAGGTTAAATTCATTAGATGAGGTTTAAATCCCCAAATCATGATAATTAATCTATCTCAAACTCTAATTTTCTCTCTTAAGTTTAATTAAGGATAGATGGACAATTCCTAGGGTTAGATAATCCTGTTGGAAACATTCTGCTACCCATTCTGCGGCCAACAAAACGGTTCTGCTGCCAGCAAAATGATCAAAAGAATGGACAGTGATAGCAAAACTTCTTGTCCCATTTCTCTACCCATTCTGCGGACAGCAGAACGATTCTGGGGCTAGTAGAATGGTTCTGCGGCCAGCAAAATGGCCACAAAATAGTCTTTTTCTCATTTTCTTGCGATTCTTGGCACTTCAACTCCAAATTCCTACAAACACAATAAACATAAGAAATGACATTAAAATTTACTTAAAGGGCTAGAAAATCTTAAGGAAAAGATATCAAAAATGTGTAATTTCATCGCACATCAACACCCAACTTAAACTCTTGCTTGTCCTCAAGCAACTAAAACAAAACTAAAAGTTACGACTAACAACAAAGCAAGAATGGCTATGGTTGGTTCTACCTATGAGTTCACAAGCATGTGATTCAAAATGTTAATACCCTCAATTTTCTCAAATATGACTCGAGAGTGCTTCACTACGAACAATTATTTCATGAAAATCAAGCCTCAAGAGATGTTTAACTAGTGACTAGATGCGCATAAGTACAACAATTTGAGAATCTCATATAACAAAGTTCATGCAATTCATGTTCCCTTACAACAAAAAAAGTCCTAACACTCCATATATTAAAAAATAACATGGGACATAGACAAAATCACTCACACTCACAAAAAAATTTCAAGTGTCGGAAGTATCATGCCATATGCTTGCCCTTATTTTAAGTCACCACTACTCAAGGAATGTTCGGTTTAAGATCTCAAAGGTCTTTTCGAGCTTGTAACGTGGGATTAGGGACAGGTAGGATGTTCATTTGGGTACAAGTGACTTTCCCTCCTCTAGCACTACATATTTTTCATTCTTTTTTCTCAATTCCTCTTTTTCTTTTTCATTTAGTTTCCCCACTTTATTTCACTTTTGTCTTCCATTTTGTTCTTTCTTCTCTCTCTCTCTCTCTCTCTCTATATATATATATATATATATATTCATTTCATTTCATTTTCGTCTTTTCTCTTCTTTTTTTTAGAATTGTTCACATTGCAATTCTTTTTTCCTTCTTCCATCTCATGTTCCATCCCCAACTTAGACTTTTAGCCTCAATTTTTACTTTTCAAGCAGTTCAAGGAGGGATTTGGTTCAAAATATGGTTTGTTTCAAAAAGAGTTTTGTTTTGTAATGTGGTAGCCAAGAAAAATGTTAAAAGGTTCAAAAGGGGACAACTAGGTACTCTCATCTCACGGGTAGGCTAAAGAAGTTTCAAGAAGAGGTTTACTCTCCTAAAAAAGCATAAAATTATTTTCTCAACCTAAATAAATCTATAATTGCGGTGACAAATCAATGGGGCAAGTTCTAGATGATACAAGAAAACACAAAAGAGCAATCAAATCCTCACCACAAAATGCACATAAACTACAAGAACCGCTATATTTTTAGCTCTCTATTGAATACAAGGCTATCATCTAATGAATATTCAAACATAAGTAGTCATAGAGTAACAAAATGAGGCATGCTTTCACAAAATGATCATTCAAGTGCAAAACTACTCTTTTTTTTTTTCAAAATTCAACTTTTTGAGGGGTGTTATCAAAACCAAAAAAGAAGTTACACATGTTAGAAACTACATAAAAGTACCAACCACGTCAAAATACTCTATTATTAGGTCATGATTATTGAACATACACCCTTAAAAAGGAACCAGGCAAAGAAAAACCAAGGGGGATAAAAAAAACTACAAAGCAAAACTAAACATGTTACCTCACCCCCAACTTTAAAAACATGAAGTGTCTCAATGCATAAAATCAAAATGTAAGGACGAAAGTTTGAGGGGCTCCATGTGGCGTATTAAGCGCTTTCCTGAATTTGCCTCTATGTAGGCATCAGTGCCCTCGGCCTATGAAATGGGAGCGGGTAACTCTTAACTACCCTTCTAGAGCTCAGGTGATGTAGGACTCTAGTAGCACATGCAAGTGAAGTGGTGCCCAAAGGTATTAGAGGTGTGAGATACACTTATTTTTTTATTGGCTGCATAACACCTAAAATGCGATCGCAGAACAGGTCCGAAACTATTTTGTGGTCTGCATAATGGATCCTTTCCTCCGCAGTTTTATACTCAACCTTTCAGTGGCCTGTCTGATTTTGCAGTCGAAAGTGCGGATCACATACTAGGAATGCGGGCCACATAATGGTCCGTATTTTTGAACTTTTTCAAGTTTCATTTTCAATTCATCTAGGAAGATTCGCAGAATAAAATGTGATCCGCAGACCGTGTTTGTGGTCCGCAGAAGAGACCGCATGATGGTCCTCCTTTTTTTAGCTCTTTTTTATTCACCACTTTCATCTCCAACTTCCATGCACCAGGTTTTTCAGTTCCTATACACTTAGACAAATTATCAAAGCACAAAGTGGAATAAAATCAAAAGCAAAATAACAACAAAAAGTAAGAGATTTTTGGTTGCCTCCCAATAGCGCTTAATTTAACATCGCGGCACGACGTGTGTCAACCTTACCACTTTTTTCTCCACTTGGAGGACATGAATTGTTACCCTAACTTTGAATCAAAGTTTCGGTGATGCTCATGAGGCCGTGGTAGGAAATCAAAGAGGCCAACTCTTGGATGTCACATCTTACACTTTTTGACCTTCAAGTGAGGGATGCCATGTTGTCATTTTGGCATGAAATTTTTTAAAATGAACGCACATTGTTCTTCATCTCCAAATTTCTCCATAGGCTTGGTCATTTCAACTTCCATATCATCAACCAAGCACAATGTTGAAAAATGATTGAAATGCGGTCTAAGACGCTTCATTTTTAAATTTGTTCCATTTGTAACATCCTCACCCCCAAATGAACTAGAGTCTTCAAACATGATTTGATGAACTTTTCTTTGCAACTCTAGTATCATTTTTTCAACATTGGCATCATTCATTTGGTTGGTTGGTTGACATTCCACCATTAGCTCTACCAAATTGATATTGACCTCATTTTTCATGGAACCCAACTCAAGAACACTATCCTTGACCATTTATTTTTGAATATTGCATGTCTCAACCTTTGCATTCAATTCGGCCTCCAAGTCCCGAATAACAATTTCAAGTAGCTCCAATTCTTGACTTTGCTCAACTTTCATGTTTAAAAATTCTTTCAATCATCTGTGAAATGCCTTCAAGGTGATCCCCATAGGCTCCAACTTGTTGAGCTAGATTCATTAGCCATTCTTGGCTCACAATCTCTACTTCATCAAGTATTTCTTCATGGTGAGGTTCGTTCAAGGCTTGCAATAATCCATTCATGGTGAAATCCATGTTTTGGACGATTTCATCATTTTCATGTTTGAATGTTTTCCTACCATTTAGTCAAGACTTGCCCAAAAACTTTATTCCTCCGGGTTATGCTACTTAATATTTCCTCAATTTCTTCCTTTTGAGACCTAGAGACTTCTTCTTCACAATTTTTCTCTTCTTCAATTTGAACCACTTCTTCATTTCCTTGACTTTAGTCATGGACATAAAAAAATTGGGCTCATCCCTTGAGCTTGAAGTCTCTTCTTCAACCAATCCATATTGAGAAGTAAACAAATCCATGGCACTTGAGGAGTTGGCTTCCTCAAGGAGTTCATTTACTTTTTCCAATGCCTCGTCATTTGGCAAGATAGATTGTAGGAAGATTTTTCTCTCTTCGTCCAATCTAGACTCCTATTCCATGTAATTTTGGAGAATTTCTTAGATGCCTTCAAATCCGGCACTTTGTTCTTCATTTTCCATGTCATTGTTCCTATAAAACTCAAAAGCACAACTAGTATTCTCGTTAGAACAATTTGAGGGAGGGAGAACAAAATAGTTTTGACAATCACCTCAATGTCTATCTAGACCACCGCCACACATATTGCAAATATTCCCGTCATAGGAGTGAGACGGTGAACACATCTCTCTCCCGGGAGCATTTTCACAATCTTGCCAAAATTGGGGTCCTCCACAATATGGACATGGGCCATCAAAATAAAGGTTGCAATCATAAAACTCATTTTCAATCCATGATGCCATGATGACCCAAGTAACAAAAACTAAAACTAGCTAACACAAAGAAACACGAAAAATAACAAACACATAATCACAAAGACTCACAAATATTCACAAAATTTGAACAAAGCCTTTTCGGTTTACTTCCTAAACTAACTCAATACGCTAATTGTTCCCCGGCAGTGGTGCGCGAATTGATAATGTCCGAATTCACTTCTCAAAGAGAAATTATAAACGGTCGACACAATATAATTTATCCAACTAGGAGTCGGGGTCGAATCTACATAAAACAATATACTAGGGCAATTAAGCTAGTTATGGAATTATCACCAATTAAGTTAAGCCAAAAGATTTTCAAATTTGATTTTGTTGAAAAAGGAATAAAGATAAAACTAACTAATGGGGATCACAAGCTATGGAAATTTGGGGCTTTGGAACATTGTAATTTAACTTAAACTCAATAATGATCTGTTGCAAGTAATTATCTACCTTTAATTAACCATGGGTCTAGCAAATTATTCTTGAAATCTCAATTACCCACTAATGCCTCTCGACTATTTAGCGGGTCTATCTTAGTTAGTTCTCTCGAATAAAACTAAGGAGCATTAATCACATTCCAATTTAGGCTACACTAGGGTTTTTCCTATCTCTAGGTTAAACCCATCACATGAGGGTTAAAACCCCAAATCGTGATAATCAATTCATCTCAAACCCTAATTTCCTCTCTCAAGTTTAATTAAGGATAAATGGGTAAGTCTTAGGGTTAGCTAATTCCTTTGGAAACATTCAAGAACAGGATTAATTAAATAAGCAAGATACTCATTTCATAAATAATAAGAAATAATCAATACAAAAGCAACAAGAGTTAAATACAAATGCTACTTAACAAGTCTTTACAACTTTGTTGTCTATAGTAATCACCCACACTAAATATAACAATACAAAGCAAGAAAATAAAGAGATGAAGTAAGAAATTCTCATTAATGGATTCAAGTCTTCACTTCCAAGGTGATGTGTGATGACATTCTAGCCTCCAAAGGCTTGTTCTCCCTCTTTTAAGCTCTCAAAATAGGTTGAAGAATGATTCTTGAGATTTTATATGAGTTGGTGTTTTTCTCCTTATGGCTAAAATGACCTAACGTTATATTTATAGACCAAAGAAAATATTTTACAAAATCTGTCAAAAATGTCCTTTTCCCCATTTTAGTACGGTAGCAGAATGGGACAGTGACTCCTGTCCAATTCCGCTACCCATTCTACGGCCAGAAAAATGGTCAACAAAATGAAACAGTGATATCAAAACTTCCTGTCCCATTCCGCTACACATTCTTCGGCCAGCAGAACGGTTCTGCGTCCAACAAAATGGTCACAAAACAGGTTTTTCTCATTTTTTTATGATTCTTGACACTTCAACTCCAAATTCTTACAAATACAAAATAAACATAAGAAATGTCATTAAAACTTACTTAAATGGCTAGAAAATCTTAAGGAAAGGGTATAAAAATGCGTAATTTCACCGCACATCAATGTTGTCACCACCTACCCAGCTCATCAAATAATCAATTAAAATAGGTTGATGCTAGTACACACATTGTATCACAATCCTTTTCAAAGATCTCACGATTAGCCTAATCATAACACTACTAGTTTTATATTCTTTTTGGTCCCTGAGCTTGACTATAAATTTACATAAGTAAGGGCAGACACATATTATACACTTAACATCCTCGTTGTACTCTAAATAGAAATCTATGCCTTTTATCCTTGATTAGGGAAGGGAATTACACATACAAAATATACAAGTCATTAACTACCACAACAACCTTCCGATTAGTTCTTTCTATACTCTCTATCAAATAATATTATCAATTATCAGGCAAACAAGACTTATCCAGTCCTCTAAGATTAACATGATAGCTCTGTCAATAAGATCCATTGACCACCACATAATCCCACAATGAGTACTCATACTCTCAACGGTATAACCGTATGAATCCAATGCACAGAATGAAGCCAATCATGGCGACCAATCTGGTCAATACGATCAATCCAAGTCCATATAATCAAGGTATCACCCTAGTTTCAATATCCAATCCATATCACGTTACTAATACCACAATAATCAATGCATGATGAATGTATGATGTGAATGCAATGCATATGTCAGGTACCTTTATCCTTCAGTATAAAGGCGTTCAAGTTTTTATTATGAAATGCACACCCATGGAGGATCCGCGAAGTCCATATACTCCTCCGGAATTTGCCATCAGAGATAGGTCTTGGATGAATAATAATAATTGTTGCAGGCTTGCAACCTGTTTCTCGCATATCATCATCATGCGGAATTTTTTGTAGGATCCTAGCTCTATGGTTGTAGTATCATCATCAATAAATGTTGCCAAAATCACATAAGTATTCTTACCTTCCCAGTCTCTTGGACCCACAACATTTTCATACCACTCTCATATCAATATCATCAGAACCATGAGTGTATGAATGTAAATGACAACACAAGGTAAGAAATGATGATGTAGTTAGATACAACCAAGTATAGAGATAAATATCACATGTTTCCAAAAATTTAATAACATATAATCCAAGTACAATCAAAATATCATATCAAAGTATGTGTGATGAATGAGCATAACAATAGCAAACATGGTGACAAAACCCACATAATGGTGACAAGCTCAATCAATCATCAGTCGAAGCTCGAGGCTGATTCGCCAAACACATCATCAGAGTTCAACATCGGTATTCATTCAATGTTCATCACACCCGTTTGAATGGGACCCCAAACACGCCCAATACCCCTTAACATTTATAACTAATTATGTACTTCTATCGGAGTCTCATGAAAGTAAACCATATCCTACCTTAAATCCGAACATGAGCCACGAACGGTCGACCCTCCACGCCCGCCTTGCCCTTCCGGAGTGCCTCATTGTAGTCGTAGTCTAACACGCATAGACTATACACTAATATAAGGCTAACACACATAGATTATACACTAATATAAGGCTAACACACAACACAATAACTTAGTCCTTAATCATCCCAAGACATCCAAAACCAACCCCGGACCCATGGTACCAAAATATGAACTTTATTACCCAAAAGCATAAACAAATACTAGATAATATCATTAAGTTAATTAGAAATCTAAGCTCATTAAGACCTTCAATGGCACAACTTAAGAAAACCCCCAATTTATGAACCCTAAATTTCCCCCAATTTGAAAATTTTTCCAATACCAAATTAATCCTTACAACATGATTATCTATCATTAATCAACACTTATTTACAACATCATGAATCTCTAATTCATAATCTATCTTTAAATCATGTTTTAAGCTCTCTTATTCTAGCATGGAAGCCTATGCTATCATCCTCCCCAAAGTAGAAGTCATACTAGGATTGGAAGACCCAAAAGAAAATAAATAATTAAAGGAGATGACATTATACCTCCAATGAAGAACAATAGTGAATACCACCAGAATTTCCCTCCTAGCCGAGCTTTAGTCCCAAGAGGATATTTTTGGAGGAATGAATTCATTTAGGGCATTTAATATCTAATATGGAATAGTGATTCCTTTTCAACGGAATCGACGCCGCTACGGTGATCTCGCTTTAGAGGAAAAAGAGCCACTGAGGAGACTCATTAAAAGATCTCAAAATTCGTTGGGGCGGAACAGACTCCGCATAAACGCATCGCCTTTGCGAGAAGGACATCCGTAGAAATGAAAAACATTACAAAGAACAGGGCCCGCATATGCGAGCCAACCTTCGCAGAAGCAGACAAGCAGAAGCGGACAGGAAGCCGCTGGTGCAGACACCAGCAACATGACAACTCACGCAAACCTCCATCAATCACTCGAAATACTCCCGGGACCCCCCAGACACAAACCAAACATACTACCCCAAGGTAAACAGTGATACAAACTCGCTCATTCCCTCGGATTTCTCATATGACCGAGCTAAGTTATACTTTTCTAAAGAATTGCCAAAAATAAACAAATATCTAAATTTCACAAATAGTACCAGAAAATACATTTGATTGCCTCGGGAAGCGAATTGATGACTCGACTAAGTCATAATTGACCTTTTGGAACTAGCAAAAACAATAGAACCCATAAACGAACCCATCTAATAAAAAGTCAACCTCGAGGCAAAGTATCTAACTCTAAGGTTCTAGGTTTAGGTTTTTCACCCGAAACTCGTATAAATGGACCTCAGACCCGTGCCACCCATCCCCGCGCATCACAAATCCCACATAGAGTCTACGGGAAGGGTAATTTAGTCAAATAAGCTAAAAATGACCAGACGGATCATCATATCAGATACCAATTAAATAAATGTTTATCCATAAATGGAGAGAGATAAAGTACGAAGCTGGCGAGTAACTAAGGAATTCCTATCATAACCTCATGAAGTCTCAACAGACAAGAAATATACATAGAGTACCATTTTTTTACTATATCTGTCAATACTACCTTTAACTGTGCTGCAACCCAACTTTCCATTCTTTCATACCCGAAATTTCTTTCACATCTGATCCTCGAATGTAAACCCATTCCAATTTCCTAATATTATCATAATCATACCTCTATACGCGTTCGGTTGAATCCACCACTAACACTTTACACTACCATCCTTTAGTTGTTAGCCACAAATCATTGTCCAACCGGTACCGATAAAATAATCTGATCCTACTAATCTTCTTTCACACTATCAATGCCATTCTTCACACCAAGATTTCTTAGAAATACATAGACACACACCACAAGAACTATACCTTATGATTGTAATCTTCATATTTCTCAACTTTCACTTGGTACGCAAATCTGATAGAACCTCATGAACTCTAAACACATCAAATCCTCCTCTATTCCGAAGAAATAGCTTACTCATTCCCAATCAGATCAACCATGCATTTATTGAAATTCTTAATCATCCACTTTTCATTTCAATCAAACTCACCACTAACGACTGATCACTATTCAAACCTATTCCAAAGTGTACTAAAATCTCATTGATCTCACAAATAACTGAACTAATCCTGTAAATAGTACACTACGCACTCAATCAGAGAGTTTCTCTCGCCTCACTCGTACCTTAAAACTGGAAGCTCCTCCCACATCCGACACATTCCATGAACCATCTTTTGTAAAATTCCTCAACTGCACAAGGTATTGACCCACTCTGGTTACTCTGACTAACAATCATTTAGTACCCAAGCGATAACCCAAACCATCACTAAACTGGTCCAAAATTCAAAAGTTGATCCTTAATTACCGAACATACAATCCCGATAACATTCTCATGGAGTTTCATCGAAGTAACCCTACCAAAAATTTCTAACCCAATAATCCTTCTTCTATATTGGCTCATACGTTCACCGACCTGATACTCAATACCCAAAGCTTTTCACAATCCAAATTAGATCAACCATCGTCAATCTGTTGTGATAAACCTTTCTATTATAAAATACATTGTTCGAGAGTCTTATACGATGCTTGTCTGCGATGAACCAACCCTTACCTTATTTTGTCGAACCTTAACACATCCAGCTAACCGTGCAATTTTTTTCCTGTCCTTCGATCAACCCCAAGTCATTATACCAGTAATTATAGAACTTCTCGAACTTTAACCTTTATTTGCCATGTCCACGAATCTTATCCAAGAACTAGATGCAACACCCGGTAATCCCTAACCTAAAACTTCATATTTGTTCAACGCTGACGTTATTAGTATTAGTCGATCACTGGCCCTCATTAGCCTATGATGTAGTCCAACGTACCAACTCATTTACAATCTCTTACACTTACTCTATACTGAACAATGGTGAAATAACTCACAAATCAACAATCTCTTGGTTTCAACAATCCCTTTTTACCACTAACTTTGAAATACCAAATAACCCTACAAACATATTTCTTATTCGAATAACGCGATTGTTTATTTCCATAAGGTTGAATCGCCCCAAGTAACCTTGCCACCTAACCTAGAACAGATAGTCATTCCCTGAAAGAACCCCCAACCACTAGTTCTCACTCTGCTACCACCATTATGTCAAGTCAAAGCCAAACTTAACCTTTTATAACTTATACGATATCCACCCCCATACATCTTGCAACTTAACCTAACAAGCACATCAGATACCAATTTTTCCCTTCATACATCAAATATTGATCCATCCAATTACCTTTTATTGCGCCTATGTATTCCCATTTCCACTTCCCCAAGATATCACCGAACCAATGGGTCTCCAAACATAACCCCAATCAACCGCACTTTCAAACATAGCTGGAGACTTAACTCGATCACGCGTCCGTATCATGGTAACATACCTCATACCCTACCGCCTGACACCATATCGAACCACTCACGCACGAATTTAAGAGTGTGTTATCACCATCGATGATAGAATAGGAAGAAAAAGTTTCAGATACCAATTTGATTAATCTTAGCATGAAAGGAATAAAGAAAGTGAAGTTTCCTAAATATCCCATAGCCTCTCGAATATAAGTAGGGACGTCTCTCCACCGATCCGCAAGACTCTACTAGGCATTGCTCTTGTATTTAACACCGTATAACCTAAAACTCTGATACCAACTTTGTCATGACCCCTTTTAGAAATCATGGTGGCACCTACACTTTCCCACCGGTAGGCGAACCACTCTCAATCTCATTCAATATGATAAAAGGAAGAAATGGGAAAGATAAGTCTTGAAAGTCGATTACAACCCCCAAATGATCTTGTCAACAATACAAGAGCTCTAAACCTAATTTAAAGTCTGAATACAGGACAACATAGGCCAAATGCCTAAATAACATAATCTAAATATTTATACATGTCTCTCAGATAAATAGAAGACAAGAAAGAGAAAAAGCATCCAGGGGTATTCTGGAAGGTAGCATCCTCACCCTGAATACAAATAATCAACCGGCTCGGACTCAAACTTGAGATCCCGAACTAGTAGAAAGAGTTGTATCTACATCCAAAAAGAATGCAGTAAGTGTAGTATGAGTACACAACGTACCCCCGCAGGAATCATAGGCCAACAATGATGGAAGATACACAAAAAGAGAT
The DNA here is from genome assembly GCA_034509755.1 of Anisodus tanguticus. Lineage (NCBI taxonomy): Eukaryota > Viridiplantae > Streptophyta > Magnoliopsida > Solanales > Solanaceae > Anisodus > Anisodus tanguticus. The sequence goes on along the minus strand of CM067551.1, from coordinate 14,903,134 downwards.
AAATATCAAGTTGATACCAATTAAATCCTATACTAGACAGTTCCATAATCCAGATAAGTCACGTAGTTTATGTACAAGTCCAATAAATAAACAAGCCACTTATTTCATGGTGACCATGTAGAAAACTCTCACAGAGCAAGGTATAACCAATACTTGGCTGAAAAATCGGGTGTGCAAATGCCTTCTAAGTCGGGACAAGGTTCACATAGTGTCCCCGACCAAGTACAAGGCCGAATTAACCCGATGACGGTGGGAGTTATAGGTCCTAAATATTATAAACACAAACATCGGGAAAATTTAGCAAAATTAGTTGCTGTGGAGGTTTTGCCTTTTTCATTTCCTTCCTCTCCTAGTTTTATTCATTACATTCGAGAAACATATAATCCTACTTTTAACGGTTTTCCTAGATCAACTGTTAGAAGAGTTGTTTTTAAATTTGCTCATGAATATCAACAATATTTACGTTATACATTGTATCATTTTAATGGCAAAGTGGCTATCACTTCTGACATAGGTCGTAGTACTAATGATAATGATTATTTAATGGTTACATGTCATTGGATAGATCAGAATTGGTCTATGTAAAAATGTATATTAGCATATAAATATATTGATGATAGGCACACTGGAGATTTTATTTCAAGAAATATTCATGAAATTAGGTCATATAGATATATTGATGATAGGCACACTGGAGCGTAGAATGTGCGGTCAACCAGAGATCAACGAAGAAGACGACTACAACTACAACGAAATCTTATCCGATAGAGCAGGAAGCAACGTCGAACAATTTGACCAACAACTTCCAATTTCAACAGAGGATCCTCAAGAGATTGTGAGGAAATTAGAAAAAGTATGGTTGAAGATGTAATTTTTTTAATGGCAATTTTACTATGTGATTTTCAACTTTTGAACTACGAAATAAAGTTGCAATTTTGAAATCGTATTACAAAAAAAATCATATTTCTATTAAATAATATAAGAGGCACAAAAACAGTCTTGGGATATTTTTATTCACTATCTTATTCAATTATTTAAGTATTTAAATATTTTTTTAAATTACGAGTCTAAAAAAATAAATTAAAATCCCCCCAAATCCCGTCCCCTCTTCCTACAGGATGTGGGACGGGACGGGACCTCTTCCCGTCCCTATCCCGGCCCGCCTGGCCTGTCAAATTCCGATCCCGACCACCCACCCCGTCCCCCAAATCCCGTCCCGCCCCGGCCCATCCCACTGGCCACCCCTAATTTCACCTATGACCTCATATTCATAAGAGTAATCCAATTACAAAAGGGTCGCTAGCAGTGTTCAAGTACTTAGCAATCAGTTCTAAATCCTCATTTATCCAGAAACCTCATTAACTTACTAATCTAGCTCTTCTAAGTCATATTGATCACATAGTATTTCACTGAATCAACAATTCACTTTATTCACGTAAGAGTTCAACCATAGTCAAGTACAATTCAGTTCATATTGTAGACAAGGATCTTACACTTATTACCTATCGATCAATATGTCACCACCTACCCGGGTCATCAAATAATCAATTAAAATAGGTTGTCTCTAGTACACACATCATATCACAATCTTTCTCAAAGGTCTCACAACTAGCCTAATCATAACACTACTAGCTCTTTATTCTCTCTTACCCTTGGGCTTGACTACAAGTTTACATAAGTAAGGGCAGGACATATATTATACACGTAACATTCTCGTTATACTCTAAGTAGAAATCTACGCCTTTTATCCTTAATTAGGAAAGGGAATGACACATCCAAAATATACAAGTCATTAACTACCACAACAATCTGCCGATTAGTTCTTTCTAGACTCTTTATCAAATAATATTATCAATTATCAAGCAAATAAGACTTATCCATTCCTCTAAGGTTAACATGATAGTTTTGTCAATAAGATCCACTGACCACCACATAATCCCAGAATGAGTACTCAGACTCATAAAGATATAATCACATGAATCCATTGCACAGATACAAGCCAATCATGCTGATCAATCCGGTCAATACAATAAATCCAAGTCCATATATTTAGGGTATAACCCCATTTTCAATATCTAATCCATTTCACGTTACCAATACCACAATAATGAATGTATGATGAATGTATGATGTGAATGTAATGCATATGTTAGTTACCTTTATTCTCCAGTATACATACATTTATTTTTTATTATGAAACGCACACCTATGGAGGACCCGCGAAGTCCATATACTGCTCCAAAATTTGACATCGGAGACAGGTCTTGGTTGAATAATAATCACTGTTGCAGGCGTGCAACCCGTTCCCTACGTATCATCATCATCTGAAATCTCCCGTCGAATCCCAACACTATGTCTATAGTATCATCATCAATCAATGTTGCCAAAATGTCATAAGTATTCTTATCTTTTCGGTCTCCTGGACCCACAACACTTTCATACCACTCTCATATCAATATTATCAAACCATAAGTGTATGAATATAAATGATAACACAAGGTAAGAAATCATGATGTAATGAGATGCAACTAAGTATAGAGATGAATATCACATGCTTCTAAGAATGCAATAACATATAATCCAAGTACAATCAAAATATCATATCAAAGCATGTGTGATGAATAAGCACAACCATAGCAACACATGGAGACAAGCTCAATCAATCAGCATTCGGAATCAGCTGAAGACTGATTCTCTAAACCCATCATCATAGTTTAACACTAGTATCCATTCAAACGTTCATCACACACATTTGAATGGGACCTCCAAACAGGCCCAATACCCTTAAATATTTATAACTAATTACATACTTCCATCGGAGTCTAGTAAAAATAAACCATAGCCTACCTCAAAGCCGAACATGAGCCACGGACGATCGACCCTCCACGCCTGCCTTGCCCTTCTGGAGTGCCTCGTAGTAGTCGTAGTCTAACACGCATAGACTATACATTAATATAAGGCTAACACACAATACAATGACTTAGTCCGTAATCATCCCAAGGCATCCAAAACCAACCCCGAGACCACGATACCAAAATTTGAACTTTACTACCCAAAAAGCATAAACACATACTAGATAATCATATCCTTAAGTTAATTAGAAACCTAAGCTCATTAAGACCTTCAATGGCACAACTTAAGAAAACCCCCAATTTATGAACCCTAAATTTCCCCCAATTTGAAAAATTTTCCAATACCAAATTAATCCTTACGACATGATTATCTATCATTAATCAACACTTATTTGGAACATCATGATTATCTAATTCATAATGCATCTTTAAATAATGTGTTAAGCTCTCTTATTCTAGCATGGAAGCCTATGCTATCATCCTCTCCAAAGTAGAAGTCATACTAGGATTGGAAGACCCAAAAGAGAATAAATAATTAAAGGGGATGAAATTATACCTTCAATGAAGAACAATAGTGAAAACCACCAGAATTTCCCTCCTAGCCGAGCTCTAGTCCCTAGAGGATATTTTTTTAGGAATGAATTCATTTAGGACATTTAATATCTAATCTGGAACAGTGATTCCTCTTCGGCAGAATCGATGTCGCTACGCCGGTCTCGCTTCAGCGGAAAAAGGGCCGCTGAGGCGGACTCATTAAAAGATCTCGAGATTCGCTGGGGCGGAACAGACTCCGCAGAAGCGCATTGCCTCTGCGAGAAGGACATCCGCAGAAGCAGAAAACATTACAAAGCACATGCCCCGTATCTGCGAGCCAACCTCTACAGAGGTGGACAAGCAGAAGCGGATATGAGGTCGCTAGTGCAGACACTAGACACCAGAAACATGGCAACTCACTCAAACCTCGACCAAACACTCAAAATGCTCTCGGGACCTCCCGAACACAAACCAAACATACTACCCCAAGGTAAACAGTGATACAAACTCGCTCGTGCCCTCGAATTTCTCATATGACCGACCTAAGACATACTTTTCTAAAGAATCGCCAAAATAACCAAATATCTAAATTTCACAAATAGTACCATAAAATATATCTGATTACCTCAGGAAGTGAACCGATGTCTCAACTAAGTCATAATTGACTCTCTGAAACTATCAAAAATGACAAAACTCGGAAACGAACCCATCTACTCAAAAGTCAACCTCGAATCAAACTATTCAACTCCAAGGTTCTAGTTTTAGTTTTTTCATTTGAAACTCATATAAATGGACCTCGAGAAACGTGTTACCCATTTTCGTGCATCATAAACCCCTCATAGAGTCTACAAGAAGGGTAATTTAGTCAAATAAGGGTCTTTAGCTAAAAACGACCGGTTGAGTCGTTATATTTAAGCAATAAATAATTTTGTTATTTATCTACAGACTCTAGCTAGAGACAATCTTAGACCAAAATAGCGTCCGACAAAGGAAAAAGTAAGCAGAGTTTTTTCGCAGATTTACAGTGAGACAATGTTACATAATGTACACTTTAAACCTCAGACTTCTTCTCCTGATACACTAGAAAGAATTTTTTTCGAAAAAATAATTTAGTCCGTTTTCCAACTTCAACATATTACTTTTAAAGACATAGTTGGAAGTATTTTAGGCAGACCCAAAAAGGTGTTTTGTAGATAATCTTTGAATTTATTATAATAAAAATTGAAGATATGTTAAATATTTTATAGCATGTTTAAATTCATTATGTCTGTATTTTACAAACAAAAATCAAAACAATCATTTTAAGTGTTATGTTTCTATACATAGAAGAACTAATGAAGTTTTTCACACTTGATTGAAAGTGTCAAGCTCTGTTCATGATCTGTTAGGTCCCATTTATAAGAGATTTGACAATTTAAATGAAGCATTAGACCATGCCAGCATTTTTTTTATCCAAACTACTACATATCTCCTGCTTTAAAACAGAACTCAAGCCAAATACCCCAATATAAAATCCAAAAAGACACATATAAAATTATCTTTTATGGTCATTGCTCCTCTATGGAAAACAGTTTCAAAAGGCTTAATGAAAGGAACGGGATGCTACAGCAAGAAAATATGAAACTATAAGACAAGATAAGGCCCTTGAAAGCATAACACAGACATTGAAATATGAATTAGCACAAACGCATCTTTGAGAAAAAAATATTTTCCTTAGGTTCTCCATCTCCACGAAAAATAGATGAGATGGGTGTGCATCCCCCAATGAATGTAGAAAAATTCAATGTATCGGATAATGATACAATTAGTCTGGTTCAAATGATAGCCGGTAAAGACTTATCAAATCCGTTAATGGTTGACACTTTACCAAAAAGTATAGTTGATTTATCAGCACCAAAAACTCCACAGACACAAGGAAGACGATTACCAAGGACATTCACTCAAGAAGAAACATCTAAGAAAAGGAGTTTGGTGTTAAAAAAGAAAAAAATAAAAAAATAGAAAAGAGTCCTAAGTACTCTAGAAAAAAATCTGCAAGAAAAAGAGAAACATGTGATTACTGAAGATTTCAGACCATCTCAGAAAAATAAATTAAAAAGTCCTAAATTGAAGATATCACAAGTACACAGTTCAGAAAAAAAGGAAGAAGAAGAAGGTGATAAATTGTTCAACGATGCACAAGACCTATACAATGATGACTCAGGATTGAGTTTTGACTCGGTCGCTCTACATAATCTAGACACATGAGTACCAGTTGAAGACAACAATAGTAAAACAAATACGGTGATGGAGCACATGCACATGGCAAGATAAGACATGTTTTAAAAAATAAAATGAGGCACAATCACGGTGTTTCGTGGAAAAGAAGACCCTATGCCATCGTACAAGACAACTGACAGTATAAAATAAATATTTGGAAGACATCAGTGTAGAGGATAATGACTATCCTATCTTCAAAAAATACTACGTAAGAAATTTACAAAAGGACGAACCTTGAAAACATAAAAGTTCATAGTAAGTTGTAGTATTTTGAAAATACCAAGACATTGGAAAAAGTATTCCTTAGGAATAAGAAGACTATCGTCAAAAAGAAAACTTGAGGTGAGATCCGTAGTTGAAGTCCGAAGAAGGCCTATAAATTTCACAGACTCACAACAAGAGAAAAAACACATAGAGAAAAAAGAAAGAACACGGCAACCAAAAAGACTTTTCATTTCCTACTTTGCCTTAGAAACAAATAAACCCATGTTTGTAAAAATCTTTTCCATTTTCTACTCTACTCTGTAAAATAAATAACCTGTATCTCCAATGTGCTAAGTACTTTACTTTTTAGTATCTAATCTTTCGGGTCCTTCGAGAGGGAAACCTCTCTCTTGTAATCATGTAAGTTTGCTATTTTTAATTTATAGACTATGTTTCTATCATTTACCTCATTGTTATGTTTTTATCTTTATTATATTTAAATTTCAATACATTTTAATACAAATATAGTTAAACCTTAAATCACTCTAAGTCTATGGTTAGCTTTTCAATTTCTTAACAATTGTGATGGATTAATCTGTAAATTCATAGAAGATACCGGTTAAGTTAAACCCAATTAATTGCCTAGAAAGGCATTATAATGGATAATCAGTTTAACCGATGGTCAGAGTGTGGTTAAAGAAGAAAGTGTTAAGAAAGATTAACATCGTTAATCTTTAACATGTTGGAAAGAAGATATGAATAAAGTGAATAAATAAAAAAATGAAAATTACAAAATATATATAATTATTTTTCAGGGGTAAAAAATAGATAATAGTCTTAAGATAAAAACACTACATGATACGATTATAGAGAGAGAAAGTACTGAGTAGGATTTTACAATATAATTTTAAATGGATAAAAGTTTATTGAAACAACACTCTCCCTTGCATGTATGTGTGTATATATATATTGTGTGCAAGGTACCGGTTCCAAGATATACCGGGAGTTCTGAAGTATTAGAGAAAAAATGAAAGAAAATTTAGTGGGATGCTTCAAAAATAATTATGAATAAATAAGTAGTAGATTTTCATATCACAATATTTACTTCAAAAATAATTTTAGATTCAAGATATATGTGTAAAAAGTATTTATATCGAGTGTCTACGTCAAATTTATTGCTGCTCAACATAACACACATAGCGTTCTCTCACTTAATCGTGACTAAAAATAGATATTCTTGTTGATGTTGGATGGATGTTGTGACAACATCTGTAAATGCTCAGGACAACATCTTATGAAAATAAGAATGTTGCCTGCGATGTTGTGACAACATTTCTGTAACGATTTTGTCTATTCTTCCGGCCAAAACAGGTTGTGTTACTGTGAGTAAAAAATGACTTAGGCAAGCTAACAATGATGTTGTGTTTAAAACGTGGTAAAAGAAATAGTCAAAGCTTGGAGAGGAAGCAGCGTGAAGACCAAGTCCAGAACGTTGAGCTTTTGAAGGAGCAAGAACCGGTCCAAGCTGAAGCCTTCTTTTCCTCAGCCTCCGCAACCAACCAGTGAGGATTTCAAGGGAAGTTCCACACTATAAATAGAGGGGAACTTCAGAGTATCGATATCCAGATTTAAAACGAGAAGAATTATCAAGAGAGTTCTCGCATATTCACCTTAGAAACTGGATCAACACACTTAGCCTAAAGTAGTATAACAACATCTAGTCCCACGTTACTATTGCTACCCAGATTCTAGATCAAGCTTATATTTCAAGCAATAGTAATGAAGATGTTGTATTTGTCTTTTTAGATCTTTTAACCTTGGGCTGAAGTCATCTGCGACTTCACTTTTGTTTGTAATTTCTTTTTCGCATTTATTGTTCAACCTTGTAAAAAGAAATTCATTTGTAATTGTATATAATTTATACAATTCATTGGTCATTGACCATTAAGGGATATATTAATATATACCCTTGAAAATATAAACCTTGTGTCTCTTTACTTTTCCGCTGCATTTACTCTATAAAGGTTTATAACTGTTTTATCACAATGTTGCCTCAGATGTTGACACAACATTGAAGTCAACATCCAGAAACTGTTTTAATTGTTCTAGTTGTTACGATTTTATTCTTACATATTCTTGCTTATTCATAGCCCCGGACCCAACAATTCTAACTTCGTAAAATCACATAACCGTGATAAGTTTATATAACATGGAGTGAACATTTGGTACAAACAAGTTTCTACCATCAATCAACCTTATAATTCAAATTTTAAAATAAATAAAAATTGTATTACATCCATTTTCAATCATGACATAATATGAAATTATAAAACATGATGAATAATAATAACATAAAGTTCAAAGGACGAAAGGATTGAAGTTACGTCAGATATTGCAGAATCTTCACAATTATAATTTATAGTAAAGTGAAAATGTTGTATGATAAAATTAAAGTCAATTCTGCATTTTTCTTTTGAAAATTTAAGCAAACTCTAAATGACTTGGTCAAAGAGAATAAATATAAAAATTTGGACATTCTTTATTAGTACTGTTACATTACACATATATAAATTTGAAATGGTCTTTTACTTGTTCCCACTTTCCAACAATATCTCGATTTGGTATTGACAGTATTAACTTGTACGATAAATCGGGTTGTTATTATATTCATTGATATCATATTTCATTTGAAATATATTCATATATTTCTTGTTATACTATATCATTCTTAATATTACCTTCATATATAAATATAAAATATATAATTTGTATGTTAAGAAATAACAATTAATTAATGCACTAATTTGAGTCATTCTATTTTTAGAAAAGGTCAAAAACACAAAACAAAGTATGCATAATAATTGCAGAAAATTGCGAATTAAAATTTTAATAAAAATTACTTTGATATTCGTTGAAAATCTTGTCAACATGAAATATATTGAATATAATAACATATATTATTAAACGATGTGTTTAGCATTACTAGGCGTACATATTACGAAGTTAAGCTGTAAATTCTTTTTGCCTATTAATTATTACTCCCCCTCTTTCAATTTATGTGTCGTATTTTAACAGCTATGAAGTGTAAGAAATAAGTGATGCTTTTTTTTATGTTTATCCAATTGTCCTTACTTTAATGTCTATCTTTATTAACTTTTCTGTACAATAAATACATATTTAAAATTAAATAGGACCCATCAAGGATAAAACATAGATGATACTATTAAATAGAGGGTATGTGACATTCGTTTAGGGACAGACATAAATCAGGAAAGAGGAATTATTATTTTAATGCATGAATGATATGTGTAATAAAGCAAAAAAATCAAAATAAAATATTCAGATGTGGACATATTTCGTTGAAAATAAAGTTATAACGAATTCTCTCTTATTTCTAAAAATCAACGAGTTAAATAGTTGAATATTTGAATGTAGATAAAACAAAATGAAGTAAATAATAGGTAAGAACATTCTTTGATCCTGACCTAAAAAGTCAAAGCATGTTACTTTGACTAAATATTTGACTATATTACAACTAGAGTAATATAATTAGAAACATGTCGGTGATATTTTTTGACTAAAACAATTCTTACAAATAAAGTTATAACGAATTCTCTCTTATTTCTAAAAAGAAATGAGTTAAATAATTGAATATTTGAATGTAGATAAAACAAAATGAAGTAAATAATAGGTAAGAACATTCGTTGATCATGACCTAAAAATTCAAAGCATGATACTTTGACTAAACATTTGACTATATTACAACTAGAGTAATATCATTAGAAATATGTCGGTGATATTTTTTGACTAAATAAATTCTTACAAATTTTAGATATATGAGAAACCTTTAAACTTACATATTTTATTTCATTTCATCAAGAAATCTATTATCAAGTTCAATTGTCTTTATAGGTCAACTCAATTAAGTCTATCATTATTAATTATTAGACTTAAGTATACATAATATTTTATAAATTAAAGATTCGGCCACGATAATTTAATTACAAGTCTGTATCTTTGATAAAAATGAAAAATAAACTACTGATAGTATAATTTATGTAATGGAAATATATTTTTGAAATGTATAGCCTCACGTATGAGCTATAAGTCAACTTTTTTGTATATCATATTTTTCAAACATTTTCGCTTCTAAAAATCATATATATAATTGTATGAGAAGTGGGAATTTAATTATCATAACAAAACCTCTCAATCTCAAACAAATTGGAATTGATCATATGAATCATCACTAATTATATTCTATGTAAATTAATTTCAACCTAATATTTTATTCAATTAAGTCTATCATTATTAATTATTAGACTTAAGTATACATAATATTTTATAAATTAAAGATTCGGCCACGATAATTTAATTACAAGTGTGTTCATAGATAAAAATGAAAAATAAACTACTGATAGTAAAATTTTATGTAATGGAAATATATTTTTGAAATGTAGAGCCTCACATATGAACTATAAGCCAAAATTAATTTTGTATCATATTTTCAAATCACTTTCGCATCTAAAAATCATACATATAATTGTATGAGAAGTGAGAATTTACTTACCATAATGAAAACCTCTCAATCTAAAAAAAAATGGGCAATAATCATATCAATCATCACTAATTATATTATATTTAAATTAATTTCAACCTAATATTTTTTAACTTCGTCTTACTCCCAATAATTGTTATTCCTAATATACTTGTTGAGATGCAGAGCAAGAAGGATGCAGAGAAGGGTGCAGAGAAACACAACAACATCCCTGCGCAGCAACACACAACAACATCTCTGCACTAGTTTGTTATTCTGTTAGAAATCTGTTAGAGATTAGTTCGGAGTTAGTTATTTTGGGAATTTCTTACTTATTTCATACATGTATAAATAAGTGTGTAGGACACATTGCATGATAGAGAAAATTTGAGAAAAGCTTCCACAAAATATCTTCCTCTTCTACTTCTACTTTTTCTTCTACGAATTCTGCATTTACTGCATTCTGGTTGCACAATACACAGTGCAACTGTGTATATCATTTGCATGCAATCACAGTTAAGCTCGGAGTGAGGAAATTAACATGGTATCAGAGCATTTGCAGGGAGAATCAAGGGGTTTTTCTGGTCGGAGGTCGACCAGAGATCGAGGGATGCTCCACTGAAGTTCTGAGCTAATTGCATGGTGGATCAGTGAAATTTACAAGTCAATTTTATTAGAATTTCATTTCTGTTGTTTGATTTCTGGTTTCCAATCCTTGTTGTAAACTGCAAATGTAATCGATGGAGAATACGTCTCCAAATACCTCACAGACTGTCGATGAAAGTTCGAGCTTAAACTCGAACATTGTTGATCACAATCATCCACTATTTTTGAGTGCTTCGGATACACCTGAAGCAGTTCAAGTAGAAATTCAGTTAGTAGGAATGGAAAATTACACTCTATGGAGCCGATCTATGAAGTTGACTCTGCTGATAAAAAATAAAATTGGATTCATTGATGAAACTAGTAATAGAGATACATTTGGTGCCTCTCAAGTGAAACAATGGGATCGATGCAATGCAATGGTCATTTCATGGATAATGAGGAATGTGAATAAGAATTTACTGAGTGGAATTCTATATAGATCCACTGCACATGCAGTATGGAAGGATTTGAAGGAAAGGTTTGACAAGATAAATTTATCCACAGTATACCAATTGAAAAAGGAAATGGCTATGCTACATCAAGGTATATCACATGTATCTAGTTACTATTCGAAGATGAAGGATCTATGGGATGAAATTGATTCAATTATTCCACCTCCAACATGTGATTGTGACAGTCCTAGGGTGTATATTGAACATCTGGCAAATCAGAGGCTGTTAGAATTCCTTATGGGACTCAATGACAGCTATAATCAGGCTAGGAGTATACTTTGTTAATGTCACCTACACCTAGTGTAAACCAAGCTTATGTCATGATTTCTCAGGATGAGAGTCGGAAAATGATTACAGGAAAATACACAAGTATGGGAGAATAGATAGAACATACTGCTTTGTTCAGCAGGTCACCACAGTTCAAGCAGAAGATGACTTACTCTCGAAATATGTTGTGTGATTTCTGTCAAATGAAAGGACAAACTAGGAATACATGTTACAAACTGATGTTTTGTGACTACTGTAGAACAAAGGACATGTTAGGGACAATTGCTATAGGATCATAGGCTATCCTTCTGATTTTAAAGGGAAGAAAAAAGTCATTATGGTCATGACATATGCTCACCACCGAGATCCTGATGGATCACAACATCAGTACTATGGAGGACATCCAAACCAGAAGAACATGGGAGAGATGAGGCAGCTATCTCAAGAGCAGCATGGACAAGTTAATTACCTGTTGAGAACCTGCACTCCATACCGATATGATAAAGTAATTACAATGCTGAGTCAACAAGAAAATACAAGTGGATATCATGGCAATCAAACAGTACCTGCTGATACATATTCTGGCAATGCAACTGCTCCTAGAGTACACATGGAAGTTAAACCTGTGTTTGATAAGGAACTTGGTAGATGGATAGTAGATTCAGGAGCGATAAATCATATGGTAAGTGATAATAGTATGATAGAACAAATTGATTTCATAGAAAATGCAAGACAAGTACAGTTGCCTACTGGTGATACAACAACAATAACTCAAACAGAAAACTGCATATTGACGGGAGGTGATCTCATAAAGCATGTGTTATGTGTACCAAGCTTTAAGTTTAATCTACTTTCAGTCTCAAAGTTGACAAAGGAATTAAATTATAGTGCAAGGTTTTTTCCTGATTTCTTTGTCCTACAAGATCTCTTCACTGGGAAGATGAAGGAGATTGGTGGGGAAGTTGATAGATTATATATGTTGGAGTTACAAAGAAGGGTTTCTAAATTGGGAGGAGCACAAGCACACATGTCAACTACAACTACAACCTCTGAGCTGCAGGCAGGACTCTGGCATAAAAAGGATGGGACATGTATCAATGAGTGTGCTAAGGAAGATTGATAATACTAAAGATAAATCTAGTTTTGCAATAAAGCATTGTGCCATTTGTCCATTTGCTAGACAGACAATAAAACCTTTTCATGTTAGCAATAGAAGGTCAGATTCTATTTTTCATTTGTTGCATATTGATGTATGGGGACCTTATAAAATTCCTACCTATTCTGGAATGAAATATTTTCTTACAGTGGTGGATGATTATACTAGATGGACATGGGTGTTCCTAATCCATGCTAAGTCTGATGTATCTACTGTTCTTAGGAATTTATTTGCTTTAATCAAAACACAGTATAATGTAATGGTGAAGAATGTCAGAACAGACAATGGAACAAAATTTATTAACAGTTCATGTGCTGAGTTATTCAGCCAGAATGGGGTTATTCATCATAGCTCTTGTCCATACACTCCACAACAAAATGGAGTGGTGGAAATGAGACATAGACATATCTTAGAGGTGGCCAAAGACATAAAATTTCAAAGACACTTGCCAGCAAGATTTTAGGGGTGATTGTGTGGAGGCAGCAGTCTATGTGATCAACGGAGTCCCATCTGTGGCAATAGGAAATGTGTCACCTTATCAGAAGTTGTTCAAGAAAGCACATTTCTTGTCCCATATGAGAGTAATAGGATGTTTGTGTTATGCTACTAATATGATAAAAGGGGACAAGTTTGATGCTAGAGCTACTAAATCAGTATTCGTTGGTTATGCAGTCAGACAAAAGGGATACAAGTTACTTGATCTGAAGAACAAAACTGTTTTGTCAGTGGAGATGTAACCTTTTATGAAGATATCTTTCCTTTTTAATAGGTAAAACAGGGTGAGGAGGATACACATATTGCAGGGACAAATGCTGATTACTTTCCTGTTCATACTGATGTGACTATGTAGGACCAGTTTTTGGTTGAAGAGGATGCAGAGCAAGAAAGAATGTCAAGCAATGATCATCTGTAAACAAAACAGTACCAGATCCAAACATTGATGATGAAGGGCCTAGGGTTTTTGATCCTACACCTGATGATGAAGTTCCTACACAAAATCAGTCTGAGAATGTGTCACCACTAAATAATCATGTTCCCTTGAATAGTTTGGAAGCTAGGAGGTTTACTATAGAGAGAAGAACACCAACATGGATGAAAGATTTTATTCAGCCTATTGAGAATACAAGAAATGGGAAAGCATGTCTATATCCCCTGTCAGATGTGGTTAGTTATGTTGGTTTTTTTGTATCATATCATGGTTTTATTACCAAAATATCAGAAGAACATGAGCCAAAATCATACAGTGAGACAACTAATGATAAAAGGTGGATAGAAGCAATGAAAGTTGAAATTCAAGCTTTAGATGAGAACAAAACTTGGGAGATAGTTGATTTGCCAAGTAACAAGAAGGCGATACGCTGTAAATGGGTATACAAGATTAAATACAAGGCATGATGTGAGGTGGAGAGGTTTAAAGCATGGTTGGTGGCAAAATGTTATAGCCGAAGGAAATGATTATCAAGATACCTTCTCACCAGTAGTAAAAATAGTGACTGTCAGGTCAGTCATTTCTATAGGCTGCAGCAAAAAGATAGATCATATATCAGATGGATGTGTTTAATGGATTCTTGCAAGGAGATCTTAATGAAGAGGTGTACATATGTTTACCTCAGGGCTTTGCACATGAGTAGGTAAAGGCATGGAGGCTACTTAAGTATTTGTATGGACTTAAGCAGGCTTCTAGACAATAGAATATTAAGCTAACCACTGCCTTGATATTATCTAGTTTTACTCAGAGTCATTTAGACTACTCTTTGTTCACAAAAGGGACAAAGAAAGGATTGTGGTAGTATTAATCTATGTTGGTGACTTACTCATCACTAGGAATGATAGCAGGCTGATAGTTGAGACTAAGGCTACATTACAACAACATTTCAAGATCAAAGATTTGGGAGAGTTAAGATATTTCCTAGGGTTTGAGTTTGCCAGGACTAAGAGTGGCATTGTGATGCATCAAAAGAAGTATGCTCTTGAGTTAATTGCTAATATGGGATTCATAGGAGCTAAACCTGCAAGATCACCAATGGAGTTGAATGTCAAATTAACTTCTGTTGTATATGATCAACATGTGAATAATGAAGCATTTGCTGCAGGAACTGAGGGTGTGATCAGTGATCCATTACTAGAAGACCCTACTGATTATCAAAAGCTGATTGGAAGGCTCTTGTATCTGATCAACACAAGGCCAGACATTGCCTTTGCAGTCCAGAGTCTAAGCCAATTAATGCAGGCACCAAAGGCATCTCATCAGGTGACAGCTGAAAGGGTGGTTAAATATGTTAAACAATCATCAGGCTTGAGTATTTTTATGCCTGCAGGGGATACCAACATGTTGACAGCATATTATGATGCAGACTTGGCATCTTGCCCAAATACTAGGAGATCAATAACATGTTATCTTGTATTTTTTGGCTCTTCTCTTATCTCTTGGAAGTCCAAGAAACAGGTAACATATCCAGAAGTTCTGCTGAAGCTGAATATAGAAGTCTGGCTTCAGTAGTGGCAGAAGTAGTGTGGATTTCAGGCTTATTTGTAGAACTAAGTGTATGTTTGCAGCTTCCCATTTCAATGTATAGTGATATCAAATATGCTATTCAGATTGCTGCAAATCTAGTGTTTCATGAGCGCACGAAACACATTGATATTAATTGTCATTTCATTTGAGAAAAGGTCCAGCAGGGTCTGGTATCTACCTTATACATAGCCATTGCAGATCAACCTGCAGACTTACTGACCAAGAGTTTAACATAGGGTGTTCATGGTCACTTGTTGTCCAAGCTAGGTACTGAAAAATACCTAGCTTGCAGAGGGTGTTGAGATGCAGATCATTATGGATGCAGAGAAGGGTGCATAGAAACACAGCAACATCCCTGCGTAGCAACACACAACTGAAAGTATATGTATGTTCTAGAGACAATTTGTATTAGGACAAATGTACTTTATACACATTCGTATTATTATTAATGGAGATTAATATTTTAGCATTTGCAATTATTGAATTATTAGTTGATTGTTTGTAATATTCTATAATATTCATCCCTAGAGGTTACGTTGTAATTAATAGTGTGAGTTATTAATATTGTAACGTAACTCTTAAAATAGCCTCAACTAATGATCATCGAGAATGGGATATCGATGATATGTGATAAGTCGACATGTGGTCTGCATCACTTCCTTAGAGGATGTAGTATGTCTCACCTGCTACGAGTAATGGCTACTCGTGATGGACACATAGATACTTTGGAAGTATTGGTATACCCTGCTGATATACTATTTGTTATACATGTCTAAAATATGATCAGTGTGTGGGAGATAGAAGTCCTTAGAATTGAGATCAATACACACTTTGTCTACAGAGTAATATACTTTGATCATGTCCTAATCTCAAATGCCTTATAGGTTGAGATACGTCTTGTATTGGGTACATTATGATGTGGATTAAAGGTGGTAGTTGAGCCAAGATTAGGATTCATTCCTCGATTGTATATTTGAGAGAACATTTAGCTTCTCAGTGATATTAGGTTGACTAAGTCGTTGGCCAACGCAATAGACATATCTAGAATATGGTCTTGTTGTCAATCAATATAGATGAGATATAATGATCAAGCCATTTGGATAGACACTTCCCAAATCCCAAGCTTGATCGAGTGCATCGAGAATGAAAGGATTTTATCTTCCCACATAGAGGTTCATGTTAAATATACATAATATACACACGATATACATGTGTATATTATGTATATTTAGCATATATTGTTCTCGGTTATTACTTCCCATCATTACTGCCCATCCGTTGGCAGTACTTTTCTATGTCCAAATGTGTAATTAATATTGTAGTCTAATTAGTATTGTACATTTACCATACTTGTATAGTTAGTCTCCAAATAGAATAAGGTTTTAGAAGTAGAATAGGAATAGGATTCTCCTATTATGGAAATATGTAAATTGTATATATACTCTTTCAAGTAATGAAAATAATCAAGGGATTATTTCTTTTATGGTATCAGAAGTCTAGGACTCAAATACTTCTGCTCCTCTCCCACAAGAAAATCCTCTTGGTTTCTTCCTCAAAGACGAGGCCTCCCTTCCAAATTTTCTTGTCCAAATTTCTTGTTCTATTCACTATGACTGATAGGAACATGTTTCATCCTGCCCTAACAGTTTCTAACATCAAGATCGTTCTTCCTATTGTTCTTGACATAGAAAACGTCTAATATGGGACGTGGGCAGAGTTGTTCAAAGTTCATGCACTTGCACATCAAAGTCCTCCACCACATAATTCCTCCGGCTCCTGGCACGCAGGATGTACCCACCTTGGAGGACAATCCTAAATTATGGATTACTCTTGATACTACGGTTCTCTAGTGGATTTATGCCACTATCTCCGTCTACCTCTTACAAATGATTATTGAACCCAACTCTATGACTATGGCTGCTTGGGATAGATTGCGTGATATATTCTAGGATAACAGGAATTCCCGTATTGATACCCTTTAACAGGAATTTTCCCAAGTCACTATGGAGGATTTTTCAAACATTTCCTCCTATTGCAAATGACTCAATGAATTGGCGGACCAACTTTGCAACGTTGGTGCTCCTGTTAACAATGATCGTCTCGTGCTACAGATGGTTGCAAGCCTGTCTGATGCCTATAACGGTGTTGCTTCAATACTTCGTCCAAGTAACCCTCTACCGCAATTTTATCAAGCCATGTCTATGCTTACACTAGATGAGGTTGGTTTGGCTAAAAAGGAAGCTTACTGGCGCTAACTCTGTCTTGATGGCCACGTCCAATGGTTCTCCATTTTTTAATGATAATTCAGGCCAAAATCGTAACAATGGTGGTGTCAAGAAAGGTCAAAATAGCAAGAATAAAAATAAAGGTGGTGGCCGTGGTGGCAATGGCGGCAGCGGCGGCGGACGACACACTGAGGGGTCACGGCCATTGGACCACCAGCCGACCGGCCATGGGCCAACTGCAGTGGCCCGCAGTTTCTTATCCACAATCAGGCCCTGAATACAGTAATTGGGCCACTGCCCAGTCCAGGCCCAATTTCCAACAGCAGTCATGCAGTCAGGCCCAGTTTCAGCAGCAGCAGTCTCGCCCAGCCCCAGGCCTACTAGGGCCTCTGCCACAGCAGGCCTTTGCAGCTGAGGGCCCCACTTTTATCCCTTCTCCGACAGATATTGAGCGCAATACACACGTTGGTATTAACTCATCCGGACCCAAATTGGTACTTAGACTCAGGCGCCATAACCCATATGACATCCGATTTAGGTACTCTCTCGTCTTATTCCAATTTGAGCAACCCTCGTGGAATAATAGTTGGTAATGGTAATACTATTCCAATTCGTGGTTATGGTAATAAAACTTTGTCTCCCCCCCATCCACCCCTTGTCTTGAAAAATACCCTTCATGCCCCTAAATTGATTAAAAATTTAGTGTCTGTCCGTAAATTCACCACTGGTAATTCCATTTCAATTGAATTTGATCCGTTTGTTTTTTCTGAAGGATTTCAAGACGGGGAATCCCCTCATGAGGTGTGATAGTAGGGGAGCTCTTTATTCTATCACGCCCAGTTCCGATTTCTCGAGTCAAGCTTTGCCATCAACCTTTGCAACTCTTTCTCCTTCCTTATGACATGCTCGTCTAGTTCATCCGGGGTCTTCTATTTTGTCTTCCTTAGAGAAAAATAAATTTATTTCATGTAAGGGTACGCGTAGTACTCCGATTTGTCAATCTTGTTCTTTAGGGAAACTTGTTAGGTTACCATTTGTAGACTCTAATTCTCATACTTCAATGCCATTTGATATTATTCATAGCGATTTATGGACATCTCCTGTTCTCAGTTCTTTGGGTCATCGGTACTATGTTCTATTTTTGGATGATTATTCTAAATTTTTATAGACTTTTCCAATAGAAAAAAAATCTCAAGTTTTTTCCATCTTCCTAAAATTTAGAGCATTCATTAGAACCCAATTTGAACGGGAAATAAAAAATATTCAATGTGATAATGGAAAAGAATATGATAATGGGGTGTTTAGGGAGTTTTGTGCTAATAATGGGATCAATTTTAGTTTTTCGTGCCCACATACGTCTTCACAAAATGGGAAAATCGAACGCAAAATTTGTACCATTAATAACATTGTCCGAACTTTATTCATTCATGCTTCCGTACCCCCTTCTTTTTGGCATCATGCTCTACAAATGGCTACATATATTCTTAACATACTTCCATCCAAAGGTTTGACATATTCGTCCCCTCTTTAAATTTTATATTATAAGACTCTTTCGTATTTACATCTTAGGGTCTTTGGGTTCTTGTGTTATCCATTGTTTCCATCCACCACAATTAACAAACTTCAGGCACGTTCTACCCCTTGTGTGTTTTTGGGTTATCCGTCAAATCATCGTGGTTACAATTATTTTGATTTATCGTCAAATAAAATCATCATTAGTCGCCATGTTATTTTTGATGAATCCCAATTCCCGTTTGCCAAATTGAGTAGTCTTGTGCCAAGTTCGTACAATTTTTTGGATGACGGTATATCCCCGTATATTATTCACCACTTTTCGGACGTGTCCCGCACCTCAAATCCACCAGTGGGCCCACTGCCCGCTGGCCCCATTGTTCCAGCCACTGTTCCCATAAATGGACCAGTGACGGAAACTGGGCCGCCTTTGACCAAAGAATGCCACCTGTTCCGATAACGGTATCCGGTCCATTTCAGGCACCAATTTCCAGTGTTGGGCCAGCGGGCCCACTGTTCGCTGGCTGGTCCGTCACGTGTCCCGCTAATTTCCAAAATCTGCCCAATTATTCCCCGAGTCATGGACCGGTCACTCGTTGTCATTGGGGTATTTTTAAACCAAAAAGGCATTTTAATTTACATTATAATGTTTTTAAATCACTCTTACCCCGTAATCCTGTGTCTGCTTTAAATGACCCGAATTGGAAAATTGCTATGACCGACGAATATAATGCTGTTATTGATAATAAGACGTGGGAGTTGGTGCCCCGTCCATATGGTATTAATATTATTAGGTCTATGTGGATTTTTGCTCATAAGGACAATTCAGACGGTTCGTTTACACGGCATAAGGCTCGGCTTGTGGGTGATGGTAAGACTCAGCAGGTTGGTGTGGATTGTGGGGAGACGTTTAGTCCGGTGGTCAAGACAGCTACCATTCGCACTGTACTCAGCTTGGCTCTTTCAAAAGCATGGCCCATCCATCAGTTGAATGTGAAGAATATTTTCTTACATGGTGATCTCAAGGAAACGGTGTACATGCATCAGCCGTTGGGGTTTAGGGACCCTAAGTATCCTCATCATGTCTGTTTGTTGAAAAAGTCCTTATATGGGCTTAAGCAGTCTCCACGGGCCTGGTATAAGAGGTTTGCCGACTATGTTTCGACTATTGGATTCACGCACAGCATGTCGGATAATTCCTTGTTCATCTATCGTCGTGGTTCGTCCTTGGCTTACATACTATTATATGTGGATGATATTATCTTGACTGCCTCTTCCGATGCCTTACGCCGGTCTATCATGACAATGCTCAGTTCAGAGTTTGCTATGAAAGACTTGGGGCCCTTGAGTTATTTTTTGGGGATTGATGTCACCCGTCATGCAAGTGGATTATTCTTATCACAGAGGAGGTATGCCGTCGAGATCATTGAGAGGGCTGAGATGTCATCATGTAAGTCCACTTCCACTCCAGTTGATACTAAGCCCAAATTGGGTGCTGCGGCCGACACACGATACGAGGATCCGACCCGCTATCGCAGTCTTGCAGGGGCCCTTCAGTATCTTACATTCACGAGACTAGATATTACGTATGCCGTGTAGCAGGTGTGTTTGTTTATGCATGATCCCAGGGTTGAGCACATGAATGCGCTCAAACGCATCATTAGGTTATTCAGGGTACACTTGACTAGGGCTTGTACTTATATCCTTCATCGACGTCCACACTTGTCTCGTATACAGATGCTGATTGGGGTGGTTGTCCGGACACCAGACGGTCTACGTCTAGCTATTGTATGTTTCTTGGCAATAACTTGGTCTCATGGTCTTAGAAACGACAGTCGACTTTATCCCGATCCAGTGCCGAGGCCGAGTATCGAGGGGTAGCTAATGTTGTCTAAGAATCATGTTGGTTACGTAATTTGTTGTTAGAGTTTCATTGCCCTATTCAGAAGGCAACCTTAGTTTATTGCGATAATGTTAGTGCCATCTACCTTTCTGGTAATCCGGTTCAGCACCAGCGCACTAAACATAACGAGATGAACATTCACTTTGTTCGCGAAAAGGTTGCTTGTGGTCAAGTACGCATCTGTCATGTCCCGTCCAGGTATCAAATTGCCGACATCTTTACGAAGGGTCTTCCCTCGGTCCTTTTTGAAGATTTTAGGGATAGTCTCAGCGTTAGAAGACCGCCCGCTATGACTGCAGGGGTGTGTTAAATATACATAATATACACACGATATACATGTGTATATTATATATATTTAGCATAAATTGTTCTCGGTTATTACTACCCATCATTACTGCCCATCCGTGGGCAGTCCTTTTCTATGTCCAAATGTGTAATTAATATTATAGTTTAATTTGTATTGTACACTTACCATACTTGTATAGTTAGTCTCCAAATAGAATAAGGTTTTAGGAGTAGAATAGGAATAGGATTATCCTATTATGGAATTATGTAAATTGTATATATACTCTTTCAAGTAATGAAAATAATCAAGGGATTATTTCTTTCAGTTCAGTTTACTGGATTCGTGTAAATATACTTCACATATTGAGTTCATTTTACGGCGCCGTCTAGGAGTTCCGTGTAGAGCCTAATATGATTAGTGTCGATATGTGAAGGCATGTAGGGTAACACTATGTCAATTGTTTCTTCGATCTAAGGGTGTAATGAGAAAGTATTAAATATTCGATTTGGAATCGAGATATTTAAATTAATAATAACTATGGGATAATTTCTATTTGATGGAAATTATTTAATTAAATCAAGATTGGATTTTGGATTTAATTAAAATGTGTTGAAATATTTTTGTGAAAAGGGCGAGGCGCCACGGCGCCCAATGGGCAGAGCCGCGACGCTAATTAGGCAGCATGGCCTGCTGCAAATTCGTTTTGGGCCATGCTTTGAGCCCAATCCAAAATCTTAATTTTGCCCTAATTTCACCTATATATAGAGCACCTCCTCAATCATTATTAGACACATTATTCATATATTATTCTAAGTCTTAGAGACCTAGAATAAAAACTCTCTTGAACCTTTGCCGAATTTCCTAGCTATTCGAAGGAGGTATACATCGGAGTTCTTGGAACTTGCTGTCGAGGATCAATTGACTGCGCACCCTCGGAAATTACTAAGACTCCAGAGTTTTCAAACCGTAAGTATTCTATCAAAGTATTACGGTTATATACATGTTATGTATTGAAGTGTTTAATATTATTACATAATCATCCTACAGTTCGTCGCTTGTTGGATTTGAAACACAAAAAATTTCAAATACGTACATGAACCCAACAAATACCTACAACAACAACATCTCTGCACTAGTTTGTTATTTATTAGGAATATGTTAGAGATTAGTTGGAAGTTAGTTATTTTGGGTATTTCTTACTTATTTCATACATATATAAATAAGTGTGTATGACACATTACATGATATAGAAAATTTGAGAAAAGCTTCCACAAAATATCTTCCTCTTCTACTTCTACTTCTTCTCAGAATTCTGCATTTACTGCATTCTGGTTGTCCAGTACACAGTGCAACTGTGTAGATCCTTTGCATGCAATCACAGTTAAGCACGGAGTGAGGAAATTAACAATACTCCCAAATAGAATGGTCAACTCAACTTCAACATCAGCTAAGGCACCATTATACTGATGTTGTGTTGCGCTGGAGCTCACAACAAGTGATGTTTTGACCCTTCTTTTGGGCTTTTTGCTTATAATATATCACATTTAATATTAAAAAATTTGACACCATATGATAAGTTGTCCTATTTAATGACATAAATAAACCCTAATTTACGAAAGAGATAATGACGACCCAGAACCCACTCGGCGATATGGTTTACTAAAATTGACTCAATTTCTTCTTTTTTTGTATATATTTTAAATAACTTTTAGCCCTAATTAAATTCTAATTTTTTTTCTTTCTTAGTCGCCTCTTTCTTCCTTGTCACCACGATCTCTCTCTCTTCCTTTTCTCTCCACCAATTCTCTTCTAAAAGTGTTAATACTAACCACGAGCTCCAAACAACGATATATTTAAACCCCCGAACATTAATTTGTGCTAATATCAATGAAAACAAACAGACTCATCTCGATTTCTTCAAATTCTTTCAAGGCCTTTAATGACGTTTCGATATTCTTCAGCAAGTTACTCCAAATCAGTGAAAAAACATGAATCTAACACTTTTTATTGATATTAAAATGAAAAAATGCTTCTAAGTTGTTGGTAAAAATGTTGTAATTAATTAAAATATTGGCATGGATGTCACTTCAAATAGCGTCTAGAAACCCATCTTTCTTCTTCGATATTCTTTCTCTAAGTAAATCTCAACCAAATTAAGTTTAGAAGTTTATATTAAAAATTATTCGTCTCGATATCTTGTTAGGTTGAACATAAATTTTTACATCCTAACACATGAACTTTGTCGGAGATTCCGAATAGCTATGACTTGCATTTTTTTAACTGATCTTCTTTGGGGAAGTTACATAAATTCTAGCAAATGAGTAAAACATTTAATAATCTACAACTATTAACTAAATTACATATTCTACAATATATACCTTATAAATGAGTAAAAGAAAGACCCTTTAAATATGACATTTTTGCTATAAATGACGAAACTAAATTTGACGGGTTATATTTCTTTCTTCAATTAAGTCACTAAATATGAGAAATATTTAATATAATCAACTAGTCCCTGACCATATTATTAAATTTATTAATTTTTCTTCTTGATATACTCTCGGTAGTAATACTTTCGCTTTTTTATTTTTTATTTGATCTACTCTAAAAGTGATAGTAAATCTATAATAATTAATATATGAGGAATTTATATATTCTTTTTAACAATTAAACGGCTTTTCTATCATTCATTCTCTTACTCAAACAAGCAGTCAAAAAACTGTTTAAACTATTGCAAAATTCGGCAGCATAAAAAATGATTGAAAAGGTTTACTATCAATAGTAAGACCGGATCGGATTGCAACAACAAACGTGCCTATATTTTGTAGGGCTATCCTACCAAGTAGTGGTATTAAAGAATCTCACTTTCCAACTAATATCGATCGTTTTCATTCTTCTCAGTCAGGATTCTGAAGTAGCTTTCTCACTGTGCGACTGTGTGCCCAAGACAAATACTCTTTTATCTGAGAAAGATAAATTTGAGAATATCCTTGTATAACATATTAATGTTTATTATATAATATATGTGTATTGACATTACATGTATTCTAATTATGTAATATCAATTTTGTACTTATTTAAAAATATTATAGGTTAAATGGATCTTTATAAACAGTATTTCAAAACGGCATACGATATGTGATAAATATAACATATCTTATAGGTTATATAAGACGTAACATATTAATATATATTATATAAAATTATTTTTTATATACAATATATCAAGATGGTATACGGTATGTGGTGAATATAATATACCTTATATGTTATATAAGGCGTAACATATTAATACATAATATATAAAATTATTCCTTATATACAGTATTTCGAGATGGTATATGGTGAATAATATACTAAAAATTGTTGAAGAAAGAGGATAAGTAAAGAGGGATTATAAAGAGAGAATTTATGGAGATATACTATTTGGGGGGGGGGGGGGGGGGGAGACTCTTGGTATGGGATAACGTTGGAAAAATTGATATGGTACTATTTTAGGTGAGAGAATATTAGATATTATTTTATATTTAATTAGGAGAGATATTTTAGGGATATGAAATTGTATACCATGTAATAAAAAAGTAAAAAAATTAGAATAAATTGTATTCACGCAAGTTTTTGAAAGTAATTGTAACTTTTCTAAAGCTTGTATTTGTGTGATTTCCTCTTCTTTTAAATCTACCAAATTTTGATGATTATTCATTGTTATACAGTGCATATATATGATTTATATATTGTTATACAAAATATATAAATTATTCATTCATTACAATAAAATCTTTCTATAATTGTCAGTCGTTATAACAACATTTCACTATAACAACTTGATTTTTTCTGGAATCGATTTTTCATGTTATATTTTACTTCTCTATAACAACATTCTACCTATAACAACAATGTCATTCATTATAGCGGTATTTATAAAATTACCTCTCTATAACTGCCATACTCAAATATTGTGCAATAATATTTATAAAAAGTATATTATGTATAAAAAAAATTATCAAAATATTTATGACAATCATCAAAGAAAAGATTGAATTCCTTTTTGCTGAAAGTTTGGAAAAAAATCTATTCAAGTGTTATATTATAACTAAGAGACTGGAATTTACGAAACAACCTACAATTGTAAAAATATCATTCTCCATTGTTGGAGAAATACCAAAATTCTACATACAGATGCAAACCCCAATATTAATAGTGAAAATTTAGAACTTATTGAGGATGTTGGTGGTGTATCATCACTTATAGCCCAAACCCCATCTCATAACATCAATCAAGCAATGGATGTTGCAATTTATATGGAGTTTGACGCAACTCTTCCAATCCTTGAAACTTACACTGATGAAGAGATCACTGCACAAGTGATTGGAGTGGAAGAACAAGAGACAACATATACAGAAGGTGACAACGAAAGTGTTGATGAAGAGCATCAACCTATTGCTACTAGACAACCTTCAAGGAAAAGCTATTGAATTCCCTTTTGTTGAAAGGTTGGACAAAATTCTTCGTCAATTCAAGCGTCATATTATTGCCAAGAGACTAGAATTTATGAAACAATTTACAATCGTAGAATTCTTACGTCAAACTTGTAATTGTATTTAAATTCTCAATCAATTTTAAATGCATATGTTCCTTAGATTTTAATTCTTAATTGGTACAACTAGTCATGGATTTATCAATAATTCATTAGTCTTTTTAATTTTTAATTAATGAGATATGAAAATCAATTGAAATTTTATAATTAACAAGTATATTATTATCGTTTATAGCATAAAAAGTACGGAAAAATAATTCTTTGCATACTTTCGTTTATAACGGCTAAATGAGATTCAAACATGAACTGTCAGTATACATATATAACAACACCTCACTATAGTGGCAATGAAATTCTCGGACAAACGTTGCCACTATAGAGAGGTTTGACTGTATATATAAAATGTATTTATATACAATTGTACAGTACTATAAAAGGGAGTATATAATTGTGGAGAAGACTAGATTTTTCTATTTTAGGTGATGTATATCCACTGTATAAATAGTGTATATGTAGTATATTAATGTATATTTATGTATAACATTGTATATAATATGTTAAATAGAGTACAAAATAAAAAAAGGCACTTGAAGTACATGGAAAATGGGTATATACAACCTTGAAAAATACAAACGTAAAATTGAAAAAGGTTAAAAGACAACATTAAAAGAGACAATGCTTCTTTTCAGCAATTTGACTATTCCATATAAAAATTTATTGGGTTGTGCTAAATATAAATTGTTTATTTGATTTGTACATTTGCGTAAGAACCTTTCATGAAATTGGCATCCGATAGCCCATATCAACATTTCAGGCTACAAAATTTATATCTCATAACAACAAAATAAAAAAATATCAAAAAAAAATTCAAGTTCCAATAATTGAAAACAAGAAATAAATAAAAAAAATCTAATTCTGAGAGAAGAAGATTCCTAAAATTCTTTTCTTTACCATTTTTTTCTTACCCACTATATTGTTCTATTCTAAATCAACAATTCAAATTTTAAAGTTCAAACTCCATGCAGTGGCTGGCATGAGAGACATGGTTCTCATTTTAAGAAAAAAAATATAATTTAACATATATTTTTTACTTTTGATGATAATATTTTTACTTGTATTATTGTGCTATTCTCGTGATTCTTATTTATGGAATTTTCATATCCTCTTATATTTATTTCCACTACATATAGCTTTAAAATTTCAAATTTTCTCTCTTTTAAGTAGTTTATCCAATTGATTTCCTCAAATCTTTATAGTCTGCTCCCAAAATTTCTCTATCATTATACGTGAATTTTCTCTATCTCCTAGCAATTTCAGCCAAATCTTTTACTCTCTTTGTTTCAATTTATGTGACTCTTTTCATTTTAATCAGTCCCAAAAAATGACATCTTTCTATATTTAATAACAATTTAATTTTAAAATTTTCATTTTACCCTTATGAAATTTAGAGTCACGTAAATTTTTTGCAGACTTGTTTTAAACCAGTAGTTTCAAATATTTTCTTTTTCGCTTTGAATTACATGTGTAGTTAAACACATTCACATAAATTGGGACGTAGAGAGTAAAATTCTCTTCCAAATTTCTCTACTTCCCTTTTTGGCTAAAAAATCTTCATTAGTTCTTCTTTGCGATTTCGTGTTTAAGTGCCAATTTTTCTTTACTTTTTGGGCTCTGTGTCAATTTCATTGTCGGGTTGAAATATTAATTCATTTGCAAGTTCTCCATCAATATGTTAAAGATAAGAACCTGAAAAATAAAGACCAACTGAAGTTTGTTTGAATTTTTTCAATCTGCAAATTTGAATTTATCTCGATTGAATTTTATTAGAAATTAAAAATCTTAATAAGCTTGAATATCAATTTTTGGAGATGTTTGGAGACTATTCGAGGTGGACTTGAGCTTTTTCAAATTGAAAACTTGAGGTTGAAGACGAATTAATCCGTGTACCCCACACCGTATTTCGTGTATTTTCCATGTTTATCAACGTATATCTTATTGTATATCCATTCCTCTCTTGTATATCGCGTATACCAGCATTTTTTCATGAAAATTTATGTGGTATATATACGATGTGATATACATCTGTCGCAGTGACACCCTTGAAAATATGTGTGTGATATACATGATATACAACGTGATATACATATGTCACAATAGCGTCCATTAAAAGTTGTATTTGACATGATATATAGCATGATATACACATAGAGCAGAGGTTTTTTCTAGGTTTTATCTTTTACTTGAAAGAAGAATCCAATACGAGATTATATAAACACCATTATAAATGTTGAAAAGAATACACTTTTTTATATAATAGAATTGTTAGGGTTTTACGTAGTGAAGATTTAATTGCTGCATCTAGAGAATTTTTAGGTTTCCGACCGTAAGTCTCCTAACTAATATTTACAATCTTTTACTACAATTCCATTGGTTATTTGTGTAAGAAGGCATCGATTAATGATCAAGTCATGAGTGAGAACTAGAATTGGGCCTACATGCAACAGATGTGTGTTTCTGTGGCATTTAGGGTGTATACAAGTTTGGTGCATCCCGATTTCAGAATTAAGAATTCCGTGGAGATAAGTGAGATAACAATATACTATAATTATCTGTGAAAAAGATGCTTAAAGAGTGCACCTTATTACAATTCTTGGGCACTACCTTCAAGTTGGAGAACTATATTCAACTAAAAGTCTAAAAGACTTTCAACATATTCCAGTCAACTCATATAAACCTCCAACATATAGTGAACAACCAAAAATCATATAGACGTGTACATATCACACATCAAACTCTTAAACAAGTAGGTTTTGCAAAGAAAATATATACTTTACAAGGGATAGAGTTTTAATCACGAAAAAATGATTTGCTTCTTTACTATGCAAAAAGGTTTAGTTTTATCCTCTATTATATTATCCGTATAAACCCCGTCGTTACTTAAATTATTCAAATATACCCCTCTTATATTAGGGCTGATCAAGATGGACATCCAATATCACGTGATACTGATAGTTTAATAAAATGAACACCATATAGCATGACACTTCAGCATCCCAATCCATTTGATCCTTCCCCTCCACTTATTTTTCCACCACTAACACATCCTTCTTCTCCAATGGAATTTGATACAAGTTGATAAGGCTACTGCCTTATAAGATTAAACTAATACAGCATTGCACCTTTTTCTAGTTCCTTGTTTTAGCAGTAGTTAATTTAAAATTAAACTAATCTGGATAAGAAAATGAATCAAATTCAAGCACGGTTCTTGATGGATTACAGATATAATTAGGCATTTTAAAAATTGGCAACAGGTATAATTATACACTCCAACCATGTATTTCAAGGGAAGCATAGAAGTAAAAAAAATCAAAGTCTATGTTAAACAAGGTATATACCCGTGATATATACTTGATATACATAAGTGTATATCATGGGTGCTCTCGGTAACAACCCAACACGGAAGAAGGCAACAAGCCCATCTCGGGTTGGCCCATCACGGGTTGTGTATATTTGGTATGTATATTGTTGTATAATTGTAGTGTAAAGGTTACCTTAATTAGTCTTGTACTCTTACCATAATTGTATAGTTAGAATTATGGTAGAATAGGAATAGGATTCTCCTATTATGGAAATATGTAACTTGTATATATAACCTTTCAATTAATGAAAATAATCAAGGAATTATTTCTTTCATGGTATCAAAAGTCTAGGTCAAACAAAAATTTCTATCAAATTCTTGTTGCTCTTCTCGGCCAAGACCGAACCCCCCCTCCTCGGGTTTGCCATTTGTTCTTCCGCTCTCCAAATCTCTCTTCCAAATCCCTCTATCACCTATTGTTCTTTCGTTTCCCTCTATCACCTATTGTTCTTTCGTTATGTCTATGTCAAAGAACACTTTTCACCCTGCCCTTGTTATTTCTAACGTCAAGAATCATATTCCTCTAATTCTTGAAATAGAAAACGTCCAATACGCGACGTGGGACGAGTTGTTCAAAATTCACGCTCGTTCACATCAAGTGATGCCATCACATAATCCCCGCGGCTCCTGATGATGCGGAGGTGCCTAAACGCGAGGATGATCCTAAGTAATGGACAACACTTGATGCCACCGTCCTTCAGTGGATTTATTCTACTATCTCTACTGATCTATTGCGGACGATTATTGAGCCAGACGCTACGGCGATGACTGTTTGGGATAGACTGCGTGACATATTCCAGGATAATCAAAATTCCAGAGTTGTTACTCTTGAACAGGATTTTTCCCACGTCAACATGGAAAATTTCCCGAACGTTTAAGAATATTGCAAAAGGTTAAAGAAATTGGTGAACCAACTCCGCAACGTTGGTGCGCCAGTTAGTGAAGATCGTCTTGTTTTACAGATGGTTGCTGACCTATCCAAGGCCTATAGTGGCGTTGGAACTCTCCTTCGTCAAAGTAATCCTCTTCGAAGGTTCTATCAAGCCGATCTATGCTTACCTTGGAAGAAGCCGGTTTGGCTAAAAAGGCAGCTACTAATGCTAGTCCCGTGGTCATGATGACTTCCTCCACTAGTCCTCAAAATTTTGGTGACAATTCGAACCAAAACCGATCTCACGGGGGCAGCAAGAATGGTCGAAAAAATAATGGAAAAAATCGCGGGGGCAAACGCGGTGGCTCCGGCAGCAGTTGCGGTGGCTCCGGCAGCAGTCGCGGTGGTCAAAACAGTGGCAGTGGACCCCATTCCGATTGCAGTGGGCCACTGACCCACTGGTCTCAGCCTTGGGCCGTGGGCTTGGACCAATGGACAGTGGCCCTACGGCCCACCTCCACAACAATTTCCAACATCTGGCCAGTGGGCTTCCCAGCAGCCTCGACGCCCACTGCCCACTGGCCCGCGGTTCCGGCCCGAGCTACGGCCCAGGACAGCCCAGTTCTAGAATTCTTGGGCCCCGACCTCCGCAAGCTCACCAACGTAGCAGGCCCTACTCAGACCGATATCTAGGCCGCTATGCACACACTGGGTTTGACTCAACCAGACCCGAATTGGTATATGGACACCGGTGCTACTACCCACATGACATCCGATTCAGGTACTCTCTCATCTTATTCCAATTTGAGCAACCCTCGCGGTATAATTGTTGGTAATGATAATTCTATTCCAATTCGTGGTTATGATCATAAAACATTGTCTCCCTCTCATCCACCTCTTATCTTGAAAAATACACTACACCCCCAAATTGATTAAAAACTTAGTCTCTGTTTGTAAATTCACTACTGACAATTCCGTTTCTATTGAATTTGATCCATTTGGTTTCTCTGTGATGGATTTCAAGACGGGGAGTCCTCTCATGAGGTGTGATAGTAGGGGAGATCTTTATCCTATCACACCCAGTTCCGGTCAATCGAGTCCAGCCCTGTCATTCGCCTTTGCAGTCATTTATCCTTCCTTGTAGCATGCTCGTCTTGGTCATCCGGGATCATCTATTTTGTCATTTTTAGATAGAAATAGTTTTATTTCATGTAAGGGTACGAGTCGTACTCTAAATTGTCAATCTTGTTCTTTAGGAAAAATTGTTAAGTTACCATTTGTAGACTCCAAATCTCATACTTTAATGTCATTTGATATTATTCATAGTGACTTATGGACGTCTCCTGTTCTTAGTTCTGTGGGTCATCGGTATTATGTTCTTTTTCTGGATGATTATTCTAAATTTCTATAGATGTTTCCGATAGCGAAGAAATCTCAAATTTTTTCCATCTTCCTAAAATTTAGAGCATTCATCAGAACCCAATTCGACCGTGAAATAAAAAATATTCAGTGTGATAATGGCAAAGAATATGACAATGGGGTGTTTCGAGAAATTCTGTGCTAATAATGGGATAAATTTTCGTTTCTCTTGTCCTCATACATCTTCACAAAATGGGAAAGAAGAACATAAAATTCGTTCCATAAATAACATTATCCGCACTCAATTAATACATGCTTCCGTACCCCATATTTTTGGCATCATGCTCTTCAAATGGCTACATATCTACTTAACATAACTCCTTCCAAAGGTTTGACATATTCTTCCCCCCTTCAAATTTTATATAATAAAATTTCTTCATATTCACATCTTCGAGTTTTTGGGTGTTTGTGTTATCCGTTATTCCCGTCCACCACAATTAACAAACTTCAGGCCCGGTCGACTCCGTGTGTGTTTTTGGGTTTTCTATCTAATCATCGTGGCTACAAATGCTTTGATTTATGATCTAATAAAATCATAATTAATCGCCATGCCATTTTTTATGAATCCCAATTTCCATTTGCTAAAATTCATACTCCCGTGCCTAGTTCGTATAATTTTTTGGATGAACAAATATCCCCGTATATTATTCAGCATTTTTTGGACATCTCCCACACCCAAAATTCTCCGACGGTCCCACTAGTCCGTCGGTCCCAAGTCCGTCCCTCTCTCGCCCGCTTTGTCACCTGGGCCAGTTTCAGCAATTTGGCCAGTCCAGCCCAATACTGGAACTGGTCCAGTTCCTGCATCCGCCACTGTTACCGCTTCCCGGATTGGGCCAGCAGGTTCACTGCCTGCTGGCCAGTCCATCCCGAACCCAACAAATTCTTGAAATCCACTCAATTCTTCCTCGAGTCATAGACCGGTCACTCATAGTCAACGGGGTGTTTTTACACCAAAAAGACATTTTAATCTACATTCTAATATCTCTAAATCCCCCTTGCCCCGTAATCCTGTGTCTGCCTTAAACGACCCGAATTGGAAAATTGCTATGACTGATGAATATAATGCTCTTATTGATAATAAGACGTGGGAGTTGGTGCCCCGTCCATCTGGTATTAATGTTATCAGGTCTATGTGGATTTTTGCTCATAAGGAGAATTCCGATGGGTCATTTGCTCGACATAAGGCTCGGCTTGTGGGTGATGGTAAGACTCAGCAGGTTGGTATAGATTGTAGGGAGACGTTTAGTTCGGTGGTCAAGCCGACTACCATTCACACTGTGCTTAGCTTGGCTCTTTCGAAGGCATGGCATATTCATCAGTTAGATGTAAAGAATGCTTTCCTATATGGGTATCTTAAGGAAACAGTCTATATGCATCAACCTCTGGGATTCAGGGATCCCAATCATCCTCATCATGTCTGTTTATTGAAGAAGTCCTTATATGGGCTTAAGCAGTCTGCCCGGACCTGGTATACAAGATTTGCTGACTACGTTTCGACTATTGGGTTCACTCACAGCAGGTCGGATAATTCCTTGTTCATCTACCGTCGTGGTTCGTCCTTAGCCTACATTCTGTTATATGTGGATGATATTATCTTGACTGCCTCTTCCGATGCCTTGCGCCAGTATATCATGTCCATGCTCAGCTCCGAGTTTGCTATGAAAGACTTGGGGTCTTTGAGTTATTTTTTGGGGATTGCTGTCACTCTTCATTCCAATGGGTTGTTCTTGTCGCAACGGAAGTATGCAGCCGAGATTATCGAAAGGGCTGGGATGTCATCCTGTAAGTCCACTTCCACTCCAGTTGATACCAAGCCCAAGTTTGGTGCCGCGGCCGGCGTACCTTACGAGGATCCGACCCGCTATCGCAGTCTTGCAGGGGCCCTTTAGTATCTTACATTTACAAGACTGGATATTACGTATGCTATCCACCATGTGTGTTTATTCATGCATGATCCCAGAATTGAGCACATGAATGTACTCAAACGCATCATTCGGTATATTCAGGGTACACTGGACTATGGTTTGCATTTATATCCTTCCTCGACATTCACACTTGTCTCATCATTCGGTATATTCACGATACACTGGACTATGGTTTGCATTTATATCCTTCCTCGACATCCACACTTGTCTCATACACGGATGCTGATTGGGGTGGTTGTCCAGACACCAGACGGTCTACGTCTGGCTATTGTATGTTCCTTGGCAACAACTTGGTCTCCTGGTCTGCGAAGCGTCAGGCGACTCTATCCCACTCAAGTGCCGAGGCTGAATATTGAGGGATAGCTAATGTGGTCTCAGAATCATATTGGTTATGTGATTTGCTTCTAGAACTTCATTGTCTCATTCAAAAGGCAACCTTGGTTTATTGCGATAATATTAGTGTCATTTACCTTTCTAGTAATCCAGTTCAGCACCAACGCACTAAGCATATCGAGATGGACATACACTTTGTCCGCGAAAAGGTTGCTCGGGTCAGGTACGCGTCTGTCATGTCCCGTCTAGATATCAAATTGCAGACATCTTTACAAAGGGTCGTCCCTCGGTCCTTTTTGAAGATTTTAGGGACAATCTCAACGTTCGAACACCGCCCGCTATAACTGCGGGGGTGTGTTAAACAAGGTATATACCCGTGATATACATAAGTGTATATCACAGGTGCTCTCGGTAACAGCCCAACACGGAAGAAGGCAACAAGCCCATCTCGGGTTGGCCCATCACGGGTTGTGTATATTTGGTATGTATATTGTTGTAATATTGTAGTGTAAAAGTTACCTTAATTAGTCTTGTACACTTATCATAATTGTATAGTTAGAATTATGGTAGAATGAGGTTTTAGGAGTAGAATAGGAATAGGATTCTCCTATTATGGAAATATGTAACTTGTATATATAGCCTTTCAATTAATGAAAATAATCAATGGATTATTTCTTTCAGTCTATTGGTTGTGATATACACACTGTATATGTGATTTAATTTAAATAAAATAACGGAACAAAACGATTCTCTTTTTAAAACTAATCCAAAAGAAAGGAAAGGAAAAAACCACTTATATTGAAATTGGATGAGAGCTTAAAAGTTTGCTAGTGTATAAAATTAAACAACTTTGGCAATAATTAAAAAGACAAATTTTAAACTTTTTAAGAATGACACGGTTAAAGAACAAGCTTAAAGGAGCGGTAAAATGGGCTGGAGTGCTGAGATGACATATCACGTAGCGTTCAATTCATTAAAATGTTTAGTACTACGTAGGATTAAATGTCCATTGAACAATCCTAACAGAATTAATATATATCTGAATTATTTAAATAATGATGAAGTATTTTCACACGAATAATTTAACAGAGGATAAAATTAATTCTTTTTGTCTAGTATAGGAGTAAATTTGATCATTTGCAAACAAACACGCACAACTGTTGCATGAATACGTGTTGTTGTCAAATAGCCAAAAACCATGATCCATTACTCCATTACTGTTGCAAAACATAAATTATACCGATACAACAAAAATACTTAACAAGTTAAGAAGGAAAAAGAGGAAGATTTTTTATGTCTTGTATTTGTCGGGGAAGTGTGGTGAGTGGTGACAGGGCCTTTACTAGTTTTTTTTTTTTTTTTTTTTTTTTTTTTTTTTTTAAATTTGGACTCCAAATTTTAACTATTAGGTGTCAGGACTCCATTTAGGATTAGGGCTAATTAAGTAGAGATAAGTTATTAGGGTGTTAAAATAAATCCCCAAATTTTAAAAAATACATTTTCGTCCAACGATTTAAAAAGAATAAAATAAAATAATAACTATTTCAAGCTTCCAAACCAACCCCAAGTTTTTATAAATACATTTTGATCAAAGTCAGAAATAATAAAATAATCAAAATAAAAATTTTAAAGTATATATTTTACCTTATAAAAAATATAAAATTATATCCCTCTCTCTCAATTCATTCCTACGTTTTTTTTCTCCTACGCTTGAAATATGCTCCATTGACAGATGCTTCAGCTTCAAGCTTGAAAAAAATGAGTTTTCGAAAGATTAAAGTGTTATTGAATTTTGTTAGGGTCTTTCGATGAGTTTAAATCTCAAATTTTAGAGAATTTCAAGAAGATTTAAGATGATTTTGGATTAAATTTCGAATTTGAGCTTGAGTATATCCATTATTGAAGCTTGAGTTTCAAACTTGAAAAATTAATTTTATGAATGAGTGATTTATTTTAAGTGGGTGTTATTGAATTTTGTTGGTGATCTTTTGGGGAGTCTAAATCTCAAATTTAAGGGAGTTTGGAAAAGATTTAAGGTGATTTTGTTTAACATTTCATATTGGGCATGAAGTACAACATGAACATTTCAGATTTGAGCTTGAGGTTGAAGATGAACATATCAGATTTATAACTTTTATTGTAGATCATTAAACTATTATTAGCATAAGACATTCATTAAAAGCATAATAGGGCAATGTTATGCATAGAACAACAACAGATGTACATTCACTGCTGATTATGCTTCACGAATGTCTTCTACCGCTTAGTATGCCTCGTATCTTTAGCACAAAAGGCCATTACTCAATAAATTCTAGCAATACCTTTTGGCCTTCTCAAAAATTGGGGATTGATAATAGTTGAAACTAGTTAATGATGTATTATGTGTGAGCACTTCAGTTGAAACTAGTTAATGTAACACATGTTATTAGAATATATAATGTAACTAGTTTCAATCCCCACCACTTTCTTAATTTATTATACACAGATGATGTCACGACTCAAATCGGAGGACCGCGACGGGCACCCGGACCCTACCCGTCGGGTACCACCAATCACACTATCAACACCTAATCGTAAATAAATACGGACAAAGCCGAAAAAGATTATGGAAAATCTGATAACCAGGAAACCAACTTATATATATATATACATACGCACACCAAGGCCAACAAGGCCATTCAAGACTACTACACACAGGACACCTGTCTACAAACCTCTAAAGAGTTCACAACGTCAACAGGTCGGACAGGGCCCCACCCTACCCATATACACATGCAAAAATACACCGTACCAAAATAAGACCGACACTCTGAAAAAAGGGAAGTGCTCCAAATCCGCTGAGTCAACAACTTACTAATTGGGTCGTCATCCTATCTACGTAAACATACGGGCACTAAACGCAGCGTCCCCCGACAAAAGGGACGTCAGTACGACTGATGTTTTGAGTATGTCAGGCATGAACAATAGTATAACATGGATATAACAACATCTGAAATAGAAACAACTGACCAGCAGTAAATGCTTCTGAGGGCCCTAATACATATGCCTAAATGTTATGCACAATGCAAATGCGGTATACATATAAATATTGGCCACACAAGGGCATCTTTCTTCTCATAACCTCCTCTGTGTGCATCATGTTATATCGTATTGTCCACACATGCATCAATATTGTCCTTTTCGGGCTCTTTTGTGATAGTCTGTACCAGCTGCAAGTGGTGTGCATATATAACGCCTATCTCTTTCCCCATATCCCCTATATACAATATTTATCATATAGTAGTGTGCATAACACAAGTAGGTCCAGAGTAATATATGAATATAATGCAAATGAAAATGCATGAATGGTAACACAATATTCCAATCTCAACGGATGACATAACACCTTTATACATTCGGCTAACATTGGAAACATCAACATCTTTTCCATATGCCTCAATAAGGACTTAGAAACATATTTAGAAATGCTTTTAGCATAGGAATCAATAACATGAATATTCTTAACTACTAGGAGTAGAATAAATTATGGAGCAATATCACAGTTATATTTTATTACATGGAACATGCCAAAAGAAAAAAATAATTTGCCTTAACATACCTTAATACGTGAAGAAAACCTTAACCAACATAAGAACTTGGCCGAGAATTTTCAAAGCATATTACGGGATTAAGGGAATGAAAAGAAGAAACCTCTTTTTCTTTTCAATTGAACGAAATGCCTTGTATGTTTCCTATTCAAATCACAATTGAAATGTATTGTTCTAATTTCTTACGAAATGAGTTTTGGAGGAGTCTTTGTTTACTTAAATGAAATGAGTGCTAAATTAGCATTAAATGGGGTTCATGATGTAGTCTCCCACTCAGCTAATTCTTTGGCGGTGGGAGCACCCCCTTTCACGCCACCTATCACACTACATGCACTACAATTAATTAATTAAGTGACATGCCTCTGTATAATTTATCAATCACATTCATAATTAATTTCGTAATCCAATTCACTTAAATCCTAATAACTTATAAGACCTTCATATACGTAATGTCATAATTTTGTGATATGATACTAGTCCATAACCTCTTTGTGTACACACCAAGTTTATTCCCGATCCCCATTGTCACACTTGTTACGTTCAAATTATTTTGGGGTTTTATTCTTTTATATACTAATCTCTTTATTAGCACACGTAGATATAACATAAATTTTCCCAACGCTCGGGTCTATTTGCACATGCCTTCGATTTTACACAGGCTTAGCGATTCAAACCGTGACCCAAAAGTACGGGATGTTACATCTTCTCCCCCCCCCCCCTTAGAAACAGTCATCCTCGAATGTTGTGGTGACATATCTAATCCCGTTACGTAGCCCAAAATTACAACTACCTTCATACATCACTACATCAGGCCTCTCATGGTCTTCAAACATTAATAATAATACCATGAGATATAATTCACCTTATGCTCCTTTCAGAACCTCGGCGTTGGTCTGAAACATGTATGGATACTTTGGCATCATTTCCTCTTCCACCTCCCAAGTCAACTCTTCCACGTTCTTATTTTGCCATAAAACTTTTACGGAGGCTACTTCTTTAGTCCACAACTTGCGGACTTGTCGATTTAGGATAGCAACATGAACCTCTTCATATAACAGATCCTCTGTAACCTTTACATCATCAATCGACACTATCCGAGAAGGATCTCCAACACATGCTCTCAACATGGAAACATGGAAAACCAGATGAACAAACTCCAACTCCGAAGGACAATCCAATTCGTAAGCTACTTGACCGATTCATCGAATTATACGATATGACCAAATATACCTTGGACTGAGCTTTCCTTTCTTCCCGAATCTCATTATACCCTTCATAGGAAAAATCTTCAAAAAGACCCAATCGTCTACCTGAAACTCTAAGTCTCGCCATCGCACATTTGCGTATGACTTCTTACGACTCTAAGCCATTAACAACCGTTCTTGGATAAGCTTCACCTTATCTATGGCTTGATGTACTAAGTCAGGCCCAAATAACTCTGATTCGCCTACCTCGAACCATCTGATAGGAGATCTACATCTCTGTCCATATACCGCCTCGTATAGAGCCATATTAATGCTGGCATGATAGTTGTTATTGTACGCAAACTCAATAAGGGGTAAATAATCATCCCAAATTCCCTTAAAATATAATATACAAGCTCGTAGCATGTCCTCGAGCATCTGAATTGTACGCTCGGCATGCCCGTCTGTCTGAGGGTGGAAAGTGGTGCTAAGATTAACTTGAGTGCCTAAACCTTTCTGAAATGACTTCCAGAAGTTAGCTATAATTGTGCACCTCGGCCTGATATAATAGAAATAGAAACACCATGAAGGCGAACAATCTCCTTGACGTATAACTTTACGTAGGCCTCGATTGTGTAGGTAGTTAGCTTACCAATGGTCAACTAATTAGAATTAAACTTATGATAAGGAGAGATTCACTCATAATGAAATCAATATTAATCATTTCCCATTTCCCATTTCCACATCGGAATCTCAATGTTTTGAGTCAAGCCACCAGGCTTTTGGTGTTCTATTTTTACCTGTTGACAATTAGGACACTGAGCTACAAACTCCGCCACGCTCCTTTTCATGTCGGTCCACCAATAAATACCCTTGATATCATAGTACATCTTAGTAGATCCATAGTGAACGAAATTTTGTGATCGATGGACCTTCGCCATAATCTTGTCTCGTAATCCTGCTACATTGGGAATACACAAAACATGGGGGTCCCTCTCCTATTATACTTGAAGGTTGTAGTTCTCTTTTGCTAAATATCCTTCCCAATTTTCTCTAATAATGGGATCTTCGTCATGACGCTCTTTTTCTTCCCATTTGAGGGATGGCCCTGCTGTATTCTGAGTTATAAGGCTATTACTATCTGAATCCTCAAATCGGTCTCTTACTTAGCTAACTGATGCGTTCCTTCATGTCAACTTCTCTCCTTCATTCTCACATTAATCCAACCGCTTGTGGATGAATAATTCTATTGTCCATCTAGCTTTGTTTACTAGCTGGTGTGTTGAAAACTCTTATATTTGTAGTATCTCAATCGTGAACACTTTATGAAAAATATCATCCAATCTGAAGTACGCATATCATCACCATTAACTCTTATTCATGGTCTGCAAGGAATCTATACTTTCTCATTACTCGTAATTATAAACAACTCTCTTTCTTACTACTTGTCCACTCATTTTCTTACCTGTCATACTCCTCTTGGTATATATTCTTA
The DNA here is from genome assembly GCA_034509755.1 of Anisodus tanguticus. Lineage (NCBI taxonomy): Eukaryota > Viridiplantae > Streptophyta > Magnoliopsida > Solanales > Solanaceae > Anisodus > Anisodus tanguticus. The sequence goes on along the minus strand of CM067551.1, from coordinate 14,863,015 downwards.
TATACATACATAATCTTAAACATTGCTCTTGACTTCGATGTTTGGCGTTACCAACCCATAAGGGATGAGCTGTTAATTTATTCCCTCAGTCCGTACATGGAAGATTCTGAAGAATTTTACATCACATGACGTTGACCTACTATATCTAACCCTGGTCGATATACTTAGATTTGAATTCCTCCACTGGTCTCATGGCTAATTCTTTCCGTCCATGGCGCTTTGGAAAAGATTCCCTCGATCTTGTTAAGCTGTAAACCCATTACTTTATCTATCTCGTAGAACCTTTGATCAGTTCAACAATGCTCATAGATATCTGTATTTGCCCGACATTTTATCTTTATTATAATGTCATTATCTTTTTTACATGTATCTTTAATGTCTACCTTATATCCATAGACGTCATTGGCCCCCTTCTACCTATTTAGGCGCTAATCCCGAGCTTTACTCATTGTTACTTCTGTTTACATACTTTTTGGAAGGTACGACTGTATATGTTGTGGAACCGATGCTTCATATGTTTAAATCCAACTCACGGTGTTACATGATCCCATGACTTGTCAACCTTTCTTGTCTTATCATTATTATATCTCACACCGATCGAATGCTTATTCGTCTTACCTTTATATTTTCATTTCAAATTGCCTTGAGGAAAAATCTCTTATCTCCAAGTACCTCTCATACTCCCTTCCTGAACACTATAGAATCGCCATCATTGGCCGAAGAGTTCCTTCTGTCCCTCCACTACCATTGATCCTTACGATGTTCTGGAATAATCTTACCTTTGCGAGACCTGCATAACTATAATCTCATTCACCTTTATCCTTCTTGTTGTAATCCTTCATTTTATTCGTCACTAAGCGGAAAACATTTCTGCCTTGATTCTTAATCATACCATTTCATTCATACTTATTAACAATTTTCATATTTCCTACCACCATTATTTGATTGTACTATAATTCTCTTCCTCAATTGCCCCTATCATTATACGGAGGTTACACACATGAAGCTATTTTGTGTGTTCACCCACTCCTTTGGATATCCTAACCTTTAGCTAATATAATAATCCATTTGTTACTTGAGCAAGTCGTGATACTCATTCTTCACCACTCTTTTCTTTGCATGACTTGGTGATTCTCAAATCCCAAATGTCCTCGAGCTGTTGTTGTTGACACCCAATTTTGTCCCGTCTTTTCCAATTTTATTTGCAATTTTAAATATTTTTAACACCTCAAAACAATTTTAATCTATATATACATACATGCGTATATATATATATATATATATATTATTATTCTCTTATTATTATTATTATTCGCATTTTTTACTATCATTTGCATTTTTTATCATAATCATAAGTTTTATCCGAAAATTCTATGTTATTTTATTCTCGCAAAATTGCATCGCATTTCTATTTTTTATTAAGCATTAAACATTTTGCAAATATTATATTTTATTATTATCATATCGTTATGTTATTTTAAATAATTCACATCTTTTACAAAACAATTTTTTTTTTTAATGTTAAACCCCTTTTATATTTTTTAAACCCAAAACAATTTCTAACCCATTTCATTTTCCCAACCCAATACAAATTCTACCCAAAAAAATTCACCAAAGCCCAAAACACCCATTTCCCCCCTTTACTCTTCGACCCAATTCGGCCAGCCCAAAGCCCAACCAAGACTCGAGCCCAACATCCCTTTTCCCCTTTTATTCAAACCCATTTCCCTTCCCCTTTATTTCCCCCAATTCCCACAACCCACAACCAAAGCCCAACGCCCACTCCCCAGGCCCAACCGGCCATTAGCCAATCCCGCAGCCCATACCCATTCGGCCCACAACCCTTTTCTTAAAACCCAAAACCCAAAAAAAAACCAAAAAATCAAAAAATCAAACCCTACCCCCCTAAACCATCGCTGCACCCCTACGCCCTACCCCACGTCGCCGCACACCCCTACACCCCTACCCCCTACATCGCCGCACCCTACCCTGACACCGCCGAACACATGCCCCAAGAAATCGCCTCAAAAATCAGTTTTTGTTCCCCCTTTATTTTGAAATTCGAATTCGTTTTGTAAGAGGTATGGGGGGTTGAACGTTGGGGTTGACACCTATAAATACCCCCCTTTCTTGTTCTACAGAGAGGGGATTTTGGGAAGACGATTCCATATATAAAATATTTGTTGTGTTCTTGATTTTAAGCATTTGCCTTCTTGGTTGTTCAAGAAACAAGTCCAAAAATAGGTCCAAGATTCGAAAGAAAAGGGGTGAGTTTCGTTCTTGAACTTGGGTTTTAAATACTTCTATTTGGCTTTGTAAACCGAATCCGAAAATTTGCTTGCATTTTGTTGTTGTTCTTCAATGATTTCGGGTCGGATCGACCCGAATTGGATATATTTTTTAGAATTATTGCATTTCGCATTTTTGCATGTTGGTTATCTGAAATTGGTGTTGAAATTTGATGTCGGGTTGAATCTCCAATTCGGGTCGGGTCGACCCGGTTTGGATTTCCCAAATTTCTTGCATTGTTGCTGTTGTTATTATTGGTTATCTGAAATTGATGGAATTATTTGATGTCGGGTTGAATCTCCAATCCGGGTCGGGTCACTGACCCTGGTCGGGTCGACCCGGTTTGGATTTCCCAAATTTCTTACATTGTTGCTGTTGTTATTATTGGTTATCTGAAATTGATGGAATTATTTGATGTCGGGTTGAATCTCCAATACGGGTCGGGTCACTGACCCGGGTCGGGTCGACCCGGTTTGGATTTCCCAAATTTCTTGCATTGTTGTTGTTGTTATTATTGGTTATCTGAAATTGATGGAATTATTTGATGTCGGGTTGAATCTCCAATTCGGGTCGGGTCGACCCGGTTTGGATTTCCCAAAATTCTTGCATTGTTGCTGTTGTTATTATTGGTTATCTGAAATTGATGGAATTAGTTGATTCCGTGTTGAACACATGATTCGGGTCGGGTCACTGACCCTGACCCGGGTCGGGTCGACCCGGTTTGGATTTTCCAAATCTCTTGCCTTTCATATCTTGTATATTGGTTATTTGAAAAAAAAATCTGATTCGGGCTGGCCTCTGATTCGGGCCGGGTCTCTGACCCGGGTTGGGTCGACCCGATTTTGGTATTATTTTCAGATTATGGCATTTTCATATCTGCTGCTGGTTATCTAAAAAATATGAATTTCTGATTTCATTCGGGTCACCGTTCATAATCCGGGTCTGACTTTTTCATAAAAGCTTCTTAGTCCTGTTTTGGTTCCGAAACTTCAGAAGTCGGGTCGGATAGTTTAATCGCTACTATCTGTTTCTTTGGCATTGTTATTATGTTATTAATGGAATTAATACCGCATTCTCTTTGTTGTTTTATTGATTCAAACCAATACTGCGTCCATCTTTGAAAAACGCTTCTCGATTTCATATTACTGTTTTGCTGTTTTTTACTGTTTTACTAAACATTCCGTCTTTTCGGAAATTGCCTCTGTTTTTTTCGTTCACTGCTCACTGCTCACTCTTCATTGTTCACTTCTTCCTGCTTTGATTTAATTTCGCTGATTTGAACACGATACTACACTGGCCGATGAAAAATATCCGTCGATTTTGAGGCCTCCACAGTGGTAAAGACGGAAAATATAACTTCTGGGCAATGATGAGACTTAAACCTTTTATTTCATCCGAGATCAACATGTTTAGTAGGCGAGGTGACTAAAATAACCAACAAGTTATATATTCGCAGCCACGACATGATTATAGTGATCTTTTCTTTTTCATCCGAGAGACCAATACGTTTAGTAGGCGAGGCAATCAAAATAGCCACATTAGTCACATGTTTGCAGCCACGACGCTATTGGAATGATCTTTTCAAAATCTAAGTCTGAGCCCTCCGTGATCAAACCATTCATTGTTTTGGATACGGATCCGAAGTTATTTGTATTTAACTGTTTCTAACCGTTTGTTCTTGACAGCTTGCAAGGAACAAAGTCAATGAAGGCAGATATTTCTTCGGAGTTTGTCTATTTTGTTGTTTTACTTTCTTTAATTCAGCTTTTATCCCGCTCTGTATTGTAATATTATTTATCGCACTTATGTAACTATTGAAATGCTTAGAATAGGTAGACTTAGAATTAATTCATAGGGTAGTCTAAAACTGGAAACCCGTCGCTAGCTTATTTACTTGTAGGCTCGGTTAATTCAAACTTAGAAATCCTCCGCTAGTTTATTTATTTTTAGGCTCGACATGCATCTTTAAAATTTTCAAAACAAATTTTGATCATCTTCTATTTATTTTATTAATTGCACAACTAAAAAATGATTTTCAAAAATTACTCGTTTGGCATTACAAATGAATTGCTTTTCTCCTTATTATTGTCACAAATGCATACATGTACAAAAATGCATCTCTTTCATTAATTATTTGCAAACATCTTTTTAACTTCGTACTTTAAACATGCATTTTTCTTAGTGTAATATTAACCTGAGTTTGACCGGATAACCGCAAGTTAGCGGATCTTAAAGGATGCCTAACCCCTTCCCTTTAGGATAATAAAGAACCCTTACCTAGAATCTCGCTAGTTTCGCAGACCTTAAAATTGGAGTTACATTGCAGCATTTAGTTTAATATTTAGGTGTCCTAATTCACCGTAAAAATAATTAGGTGACGACTCCTTAATCCATTTACCCAGGAATCACCGGATACGTTGTGCTCCGCTTTTTGACCCGAGCAGGTCGAAAAACGGGCGCGACATTGAACTTGAAATGAAATTGTTGCTACTTTGCTGATAATTGAAAAAAAAACAGTGGCTGCTATACTTGTTGTCTAAACTACTGTTATGCTCGAAAGACTTTCTTATGCTATCATTTTTATTTCCACTTATTGTGGCTGTACTTTTTTGTTGCCTGTTGCTGCAAACCTCGAGTGAACAGATCATTTCTCAAGTGTTGAACTTGATAAGATGTTGCACATCCTGAGAATATGCTACATGTTAAGGCTATCTGATTGTTGTTGTTTTGTTCTCTGTTGCTATAGTTTAATTGTTGCACCTTCTAGCATTTTTGTGGCTATACTCGATATACTACTGCTCTTTGAATTTCTTTCCTTCTGATGCTTCTGTCAAAGTTGCTACTTGACTATAAGACGGTCGAGGCGATCTCACTCGACCTTTACAACTTTGATCCCGAGATATCGGTAACTTTAGACCCTTTAAATATCGTCGATCCCTGGGAAAGAAACTTACTCCTGTCCCCCTGACAGATCTGTCTCAATGGAGAGCATACTACTCGTATTTACCCTCAATCCAACTTCAATCTCCCTGCTAATCATAATCCTTCTGGAAGATGGTATTGTTGTAATCGTAAATACGATAAGGTCTACAGAGAAAATCCTTACAATCTTCTGCGTTCCGATGCTTAGTACTTCCTCTACCTTACTAAACATTTCGCTTTCCAGGCTTGCATTATTTCTTTCATCTTCCGTATATGAGTGAGACATCTTCTCAATATCTCAAATTTTAACAATAATACCGCCCCTTCTGGCATATCAATCGTCCTGGTAGAAATCGAGCATTTACTAGCTACGAGTATAAACTAACCGAAGTTTTTCTGGTAACCGGCATTACAGAAACCGTAACAGGCACGAGTTAAATTCGAATTCTTAAAACTCAGCTCTATTGCATGATCTATGATATGAAAGAATAGAAACCATTCCTAAATGTCAGGCAACCTACTGCTTATAAGTATGGTGCACAACATACCCATAAACAGGACTCTACTAGACACAACTTGTAGACTCCCTAGGACAGACATGCTCTAATACCAAGTTTGTCACGATCCAAACCGGAGGGCCGCGACGGGCACCCGGACCCTACCCGTTGGGTACCACTAATCACACTATCAACACCTAATCGTAAATAAATACTAACTAAGCCGAAAAAGATTATGGAAAATGAGATAACCAGGAAACCAACTTATATATATATACATACCAACACCAAAGCCGACAAGGTCATTCAAGACTACTACACACAGGACACCTGTCTACAAGACTCTAAAGAGTACACAACGTTAACAGGTCAGGACAGGCCCCCACCATACTCATATACACATGCAAAAATACACCATACCAAAATAAGACCGACACCCCGAAACAAGGAGAGTGCTCCAAAATCCGTTGAGTCAGCAACCTACTAACGTGGGTCGTCGTCCTATCTACGTAAACCTGCGGGCATGAAACGCAACGTCCCCCGAAAAAAGGGACATCAGTACGACTGATGTACTGAGTATGTCAGGCATGAATAATAGTATAATAGGGATATAACAACATCTGAAACAGAAATAGCTGACCAGCAGTAAATGCCTCTGAGGGCCCTAATACATATGCCTAAATGTTATGCACAATGCAAATGCGGTATACATATAAATATTGTCCACACAAGGGCATCTTTCTTCCCATAACCGCCTCTGTGGGCATTAGGTTATATCGTATTGGCCACACATGCGTCAATATTGGCCTGTTTGGGCTCTTTTGTGATAGTCTGTACCAGCTACAGGTGGTGTGCGTATATAACGCCTATCCCTTTCCCCTTATCCCATATATACAATATTTACCATATAGTAGTGTGCATTGCACAAGTGGGTTCAGAATAATATATGAATATAATGCATATGAAAATGCATGAATGATAACACAATATTCTAATCTCAAAGGATGACATAACACCTTTATACCTTCGGCTATCATTGAAAACATCAACATCTTTTCCGTATGCATCAATAAGGACTTAGAAACATATTTAGACATGATTTTAGCATATGAATCAATAACATGAATATTCTTAACTAATAGGAGTAGAATAAATTATAGAGCAATATCACAGTTATATTTTATTACATGGAACATGCCAAAAGAAAGAAAGAATGTATCTTAACAGAGTGGAGAAAACCTTAACCAACATAATAACTTGCCTGAGAATTTTCAATGCATATTACGGGACTAAGGGAATGAAAAGAAGCAACCTCTTTTTCTTTTCAATTGAACGAACTGCCTCGTACGTTTCCTATTCAAATCACAATTGAAATGCACTGCTCTAATTTCATACGAAATGAGTTTTGGATGAGTCTTTGTTTACTTAAATGAAATGAGTGCTAAATTAGCGTTAAATGGGGTTCATGATGTAATCTCCCGCTCAGCCAATTCTTTGGCGGTGGGAGCACCCCTTTTCACGCCACCATCACACTCATGCACTCTAATTAATTAAGTAACATGCCTCCGTATAATTTATCAATCACACACATAATTAATTTTGTGATCTCAATTCACTTAAATTCTAATAACTTATAAGACCATCATATACATAATGTCATAATTTTGTGATATGACACTAGTCCATAACCTCTTTGTGCACACACCAAATTTATTTCCGATCCCCGTTGTCACACTTGTTACGTCCAAATTATTTCGGGGTTTTATCCTTTTATATACTAATCTCTTTATTAGCACACATAGATATAACATAAATTTTTCCAACGCTCGGGTCTATTTTTACATGCCTAGCGATTTTACATACGCTTAGCGATTCAAACCGTGACCCGAAAGTACGGGATGTTACAGATAACATATTATTAGAATATTTCAACCAATAATTTTAAAACTTATAATTTTGACTAAACAATATGTTATCATTGTGAAAGAACACTATAATAATCTAAAAAATGATAATTAACAAGTAATGTTAATAATGTGTTGAAGCAAAAGTTGTGATGATCATAACTACATATTTAAATCCATCACTTGTTCTTGTGATTACAAAATAATTTTTAAAAGAAAATATGAGACTCAAAATTGTAAAAACTTAAATTTGTGACTAAAAAGTATGTTAAAATCATTGAATTAGTGACTTAACATATTAATGATTTAAATTAACGAATGATTACACATTAACTACAATAATTAATACACTTCAAACATTATAATATCCAAGGATTACTCTTTACAAACTTGCAATATTGATATTAATAACGAACGACGTGTAATATTTCAACAATAATAGTGTTGTTGGTCTTGTAAAATAGAATGTCATGATATTAATATTTTGATAATCATGTTTTTAAATTAAAAAAATGATAATTATGTTTTATTTTTAGTTTTATGTTTGAGATTTCGACTATTCTAATAAAATATTCATCTGGTTAAAATAAATTCACGTGCACCCCTAATCAATGTTATTATTCCAACTATTAAAATAATTAGGCCCCTTTCTCATGTCCCAAAGCACCTCATTAAATAGTTTCAACTTCTACGAATCCTCAAATCTTGATAACTTTAAAGAGTAAAATACATATCGGTAGTTTAAGCTTATTTTGAAATACCATAATTCTTACTTAATTGAATTTTTTTCTAGAATAGCAATGGTCCTGATAGTGTATTAGAATATCATTAGAGTATATTTGAAGACACACATTTAAAATCTCTCGTGAGAAGGTGTTGCTTCACATCATGAATGTGCTTTTAAGATACAAAAATTGTTAACAATGACAATGATGATGGAGGAGAATGAAGTGTTAAAGGTTGAAGAACAACTGAAAGGGAGGGGTACAATGGATTGAGGCTCTGAGATGGAACTCTACATAGCGTCCAACTCATTAAAATGTTTGTGTCATGTAGGATTGACTGTCCACCTTAGATAATCCAAACAAAACAAAAGGATATATTTAAATTATTTAGTTAATGATGAGGTATTTTTATTTGAATAATTTAACCGAGAATAAATTAATTCTTTTCGCATATCATAGGAGCAAATTTGATCGGTTGCAAACAAACACTCACACAATTGTATGAATACCTGTCGTCAAATAGCCAAAACCATGATCCATTACTCCTCTTGCAAAAGTTAAAATACATCGATACAACAAAAATTCTTAACAAGTTAAAGGAGATAAAAGAGGAATATTTTTTGTTTTGTGTCTTGTGTTTATCTTTTCTGAAGTGGAATATTTTGGTGTCAAATAGTACTAAAAATATTGGTCAATTTCACCTATATGTTGCATTTGTGCAAATTCAATCCCAGCTCTTTTATGATTATAAATTTAATCTCTATATTTTGAGAAGTGCTAAATTAAGTAAATACCCGAGATTTTTATATAATGAAAATGCTAACTCCGATATAATTTTAAAATTATTTACTTATGATTTTATTGATAAAATAATAGTATATGACATTTTTTATAATATTTTCAAACTACCTAGTGTTATTATTGACTCTGCTAGAGCCATGATGGACTCCTTTGAAAGAGGCATATATGACATACAACTTTTTGATGCATCAACCGATTTAACTGATAAAACTATTGTTATTTGTCAATTATTTAAAACTGGAAAAAATAGCAATATAAGTGGAGACGATGGAAAATTAAAAATGAAGATTCCTTGTACTATTGATAAGTTTCAAGAATGGCTAAATTCTAAAAGAGTCATTGGACTATTAACATTAAAATAAAAAAATAGAAGACATGTTAAAGGCCAGAAAAACCTGTAGCATTGGAACCTCCAAAGGTGGAGAATTGGAAGAACTTATTACCCTATACTACAACAATGATATCATATCACAGGATACTATGGAACTGATAAATTTGCATGATAGAATTATAAATATGAAACATCGACATGCAAAGGAGACTATGTAACAATATCACATGATAACAGGTAAAAGAAAGAGGCATGTAATCCATGCTAAACATACTACTAATGCTACTAATGTGATAAAAGGAGAAGGATCTTCTGATCCTTTTGCCTAAAAATGTAATCTCATATGATACTCTGATAGGAATCATGTAGTCCAACTACATGAAGCCCAATATAGTACTATGTTATGACCCAATGTAGTTTTACTACAGTAAGACATATACTACCCATATTACAATTCATATTATTCTATGCAATAAGCAAAATGGAGACATTCAAGAAAAAATTGACAGGATAAGCAGACAAAGACGGATAAAGATAGCTGATACCAATGGAAAAAGAAGACAGCTGAAAATTATTTGTAGAAAAAATGGCAGTGGTCCCAGCAATTATAAAAGCCATCGGACCCATGAAGATGACAAAGTTAAAAAAATCACAACAAGGCAAGCAATTTTCTGCAAAGATGAAACCATTTTCTACAAAGATGAAAGGGACATGACAAAGTTGATGAAAGAGACATGGCAAAATTGAAAAAATCACAACAAGACAAGCAATTCTCTCCAAAGATAAAATGAGGAAAGGACAAGGCACTATACAACTTTGAAAAAATTTAGACTTTTTAAACATTTGTTAATTTGTAGTAGTAAGAGGCAACCGAGAAATCAGGTAGTCATTTTACCAGCCGAGGTTATCTATATAAAGAGCCTCAATGTAACATTTGAGATCATCTTTCGAAATACAAGAACTTTAATCTTCTAAATATTTTCTCCCATGCTTAATTAAACACTCTCTTAGTCTATAATCAATACCAAGAACAATATCATAATACCAGAGAAAAAATACTTTGAAAGTTTGTACTTAAAATCATATTAGTCTATAAACCTACATCTTAAAAAGAATTTTAGAAAGAGTCTGTTGAGTCTCCTAGCACCTAGGCCATCAATCCCGTAAATTCAGTGGAGAAAAAAAAAAGAGTCAAGTACCAGGGTGGGTGAGCATTCAGGTGATCTGAAATTCTGCTAAGAGGTATGATTTTTAGACTATGTGTTTTTTATTATAATCTTGATAAGTGTAGACTCTATAATTATGATGTTAATATTGGTTGAAGATTATAGACTTTTCTTTTAAAAATGAATTTTGAGTTAATAATAACCGCTTTCATGCTACCTGCTTATTATGTGATTATTATTGAAATAATTAATATTAAAATAATTATTATTAAAATAATTATTATTAAAATATCATCTATATTCCCTCCTTTTTTTTTTTTAGGGTAATTAGATAGATTGAAAAAATTCGCCCTAGTAATGGTATCAAGACGTGTCTGTTAATCATTGTACCATTTTCTTGGTTGGCCTTTCTCTAAGACACCAACATTTTCCAGCAAATTACTGACTATAATTTAATATAGTTGTCTCAATCATTCGACATACATTATAGTATAACACTTTTGTCCTAAAGTTTAAATTTATGTGATATTTTTTATTTTTGAGATTTAAACTATATGATCTTTGATTAACATTTTAAAATATATTTTTTATCACATGATATAAGAATAATTGCATCTGATACTATTTTTCGTATAGATTTTAAATTTAAAATTTAAAATATTGAGTAGATCTAATCCACTTTAGCTTTAAAGATTAGTGGAAATTGACTCTCGAAAAGCGAAAAATACTACTCCACCTGTCACAATTTATGTGACACCACTTGATTAGCTAGACACAAAGTTTAAAAAAGAAATAAAGACTTTGAAACTTTTAGTCTAAAATAAGCATTGAATATTTTTGTGGTTGTAAATCATTTCATTAAGTAAAAGGAGAATTTTGAAGTTAAATTATTTTTAAATATAGAAAAATGTAATTTTTTTAAACAGATCAAAAAGGAAAATGTATCAAATATATTAGGACAAGAGGGAGTACATAAATTGGGAGGGAAAGAATACTGTATGTGTCGTATCATAAAGGAATTAGTCCTCTACTCGACATTGTTAAACTAATCCTTCCATCCAACTTATATTATCCAAGTAAAAACCGATCGAGGAAGCTAAAATATTTAGTAGGTGGATCATAGAGTTTTTTGACTTACATCTTAGAAACTCAGGGATATGTATCTATCTACCTATCCACTGAATAGGTGGACAACAACATCAAAATCATTCGAAGCACACGGAAAATTAAGTTTCTAAAATGTAAATTTAGTAGCAGAATTATTGGTTTCTTGTTCGATTCCCCCCTAAGGATATTGCACATTTGGTTGTCGGGTGCTAAAATGATGTTGATAGCTTTAGGGATGGGGCTTTGTAGCAATTTTGGATATGGACACGACCATGTGTGCATATCCCGCGATTTACTCCTGGTGGTGGGGTTGAAGGACCGGTCCCATCACTTTTATTGATCAATTTATGCAGGTACTAGCGATATTCGAGACCTGGATTATCAAAAAAAAAAAAAAAAAAAAAAAAAAAAAAAGATGTCTGACTATATTATTTAAGTGGTCTGCTTAATGTACAGGTGGAGGTCTGCCTAAACTGCGAGCGAATTTATTACTGTTTATAAAATAGCTTTAAGTGGTAAGAAACTAAGAATGGTTTCTTGAACACATAATTAAGTAAATAAAAAAGTATGCTCTCTTTAATATCTAATTTTTTAGATAGAATGATCACACTCCAATATGTTATCATAGCTGACCTTTGGGTTGATTGTTAATGCCATCTTATTAAGAAAATGAATTTTCACGTAAAAGAATATATTCTTGTGAGGAAAGTAAATAACATAGTGTATTTTTTCTAACAACTTAAGTTTTTAGATAACATAATTACACACTTTAATATTATGTAGTCTTATTGATATATACCATTTCTCGATCAAATAAGTCCTTGATTTGACACTATCAAAATTTAGTTCTCACTACAATTGAACCCCACAATATATACATACAACTCATAGAGTTTTTCATCAGGAGTACCTTTTTATTATACAATCATGTAATCCAACATTAACTCTGGGTCACACATACTTAGACTTGCCTAACCAAGGGATAAAACAATATACATAAGGAGTGACAACTACGTACGTAGAAAAGCAAAACAAAACAGAAAAGGTACCGAGCATGATCATCAAGAATTAATTATTGGGACAGACAAACCGGTATACCAACAACCATCAATTCCGAAAATCTTATTTAAGGCTTGTTGTGAGTATTAATGAATATTAGAATATATTTATCATATATTTTGTAATTATTAATTGTGTATAATTATGGTAGAATTAGGATCCTTATTATATTAGGATCCAATATTGTACACAATATATATATTTGTATTAATGAGAAAGACTCCTCAAGGAGATTAATACAATTCTACATGGTATCAAGAGCAAAAAATCCTTCCCTACCTAAAACCTAATTTCGGATGCCCTTATCTTTCCTTTTCCGGTGCCAAACCGTACATATACTGGTGGTATACCTATGATATACGCTGATATACAATTGCCCAGCCCCCCAGTTCTACAAACAACCCCGTATACCTATGTTATACTACGGATATACAACCCTCTTACCTTCTCTATGTCTCCAATAGGTCGTATACAACCTATACACCCCGAGATACACCCTATCTACGGCTGATATACCTTCATGACACTATATACTACCCGTATACATCCTCCCTAAGCCGATATACAACCTTCATAAGCCGTTATACACCTCATATACGGTCGATACTGCCCCACATAGACCTCATTTACGTCCCGAACCCCCCCCCCTATTTTTTTCTCTCACCCACTCTCCGGTAGCCATCATGGCAGAGAACAACGCCCACTGCCCTAGCAGGCTGGATGTGAACTGGGCCTTCAATAAGAGCCCATCATCCACGACTAATAATCCAAAGCAACTGCGGCCCACCAAAAATTGTGGCTACAACGGCCCAAAGACTGGATACAATCGATGGGACACAACCATCAGACCTAATTTTTGGCAGCCAAGCAGTCCGCTCTAGACCAACCGATGGGCCAAAACCATCAGGCCCAATTTCTAGCGGCTAAGAAGCCCACTCCAGACCCTACCCCAACCAATTTGGACAAGGCTTTCGGCCCATTGACTCTCCAACAACCCGATAATACATGGTATATGGATACATGTGCCACATATCACCTCACCAATAATTCTGGTAATCTTTCTCAACTACGTAATTTAAATAATCATCCATCTATTATAGATTCGAAATGGTCATTGCATTCCAATACAAGGGTTTGGCCACACACTAACCCCACCACCGCATCCTCAATTTTTCCTTAAAAACATCATATATGCCCTAATATCATCAAGAACCTAATCACCGTTAGAAAATTTGCCACCGATAATTATGTATCCATCAATTTTGACCCATTTGGTTTTCTATAATGGACCTACATACATGGAAACTTCTTACCAGATGCAATAGCGAGGGGAACCTCTATCCCTTCCTATCCACGCCCATTGCCCATGTCACTCCTCCCACCACTTTAGCTATAATATCTCCATCAACGTGACATAATAAACTTGGTCATCCGGGTGCTCGTGTTTTTTATTCCCTTAGAAATCAAAATTTAAGCCAATGTAATAAAGGAACACTTTCCCATAGTTGCTAGGTAAACATGATAGACTTTCATTCACGCATTCTCTAAGTAGTACTTTCTCTTCCTTTGATATTATTCATGAGGATTTATGGACTTCTCCCATAACTAGCAACCTAGGCCATAAATGTTATTTGGTGTTCTTGGATGATTTCTCTCACTTCCTTTGGGTCTATCCGCTTAAACTCAAATCTCAAGTGTTCTAAAAATTCCTTGAATTTCGTATAATGGTTAAAACGCTATTTGAAAAAGACATCAAAACGTTTCAATATGATAATGGTCATGAATTTAATAATTCCCTTTTTCATAATTTTTGTGCGGCTAATGCCATGATCTTTCATTTCTTGTGCCCCATACCTCCCCTCAAAATGGTAAAGCCGAAAGAATCATTACATCATTAATCATATGATTCGTACACTTCTTTTTCATGCGGTTCCCCCTACTTTTTGGGTATATGCACTGAAAATGGTAGAACACATTCTTAACATCTTACCTACCCGTGCGATTCAAAATAGGATACCCAACAAAATTCTCTACCGTTGGATCCCTACCTACGATCACATTAGAAATTTCGTTGTCTTTTTTACCCAAATCTGACATCTACGGCCCCAACAAATTAGCACCTCGATCCACTCCGTGCGCCTTCCTAAGTTTCCCATTGAACCATAAGGGGTACTTGTGCTATGAGCTATCCACCGACAAAATCATAATCTCACGCCACGTCACTTTTGTTGAGTACGTTTTCTCATTTGACAACATCCAATAATTCTGAGTCACTGATTACATATTCCTTGATGATTCAGACACCTCATATCTAGTCCAAAATGCACTACACAACACACTGTCTACCACCCCCCGGCACCACCCTACCGCACTACCACCCCTACTGTCCACCATTCTCTCCACCACCATACTAGACCCACTGTTCTGACAGCCATACCCACCACCACTGTAACATCCGTCATGACCACCTCTGCCCGGTCAACCCCCAACCGTGCCACCATCTAGACCATCTCGACGACGCTTACCCCACCACTGTCATTCCGGTCTGACCCGGTTCTCCCTATCCCACTGTCACCAACGTCGCACTATTCCTGACAACAAGTTACCAACCAGTCACCGTCACCCTTTTCCCACCGAACACTAGACCCTCATCAGCCTAGTCAGCCATCAATCACCCGGTCGCTATCACCAATTACCTACCCCTCCGTCGACCTCCCAACCCCGTCGAACACTACCACCCAATCGACCCAACTACATAAACTGACAGAACCCATCCACCACCTAACCCTATCGATCCCTGCCACCCAATCGACCCCGCTACCCAACCAGGCAGTTCCCAGCTACCAGTCACCGAAACCACCCACAATCCCGTTACCTCTCATCGACCAACTTGACTTGTCAATCACTACCCCGCCGTTGACCCATCACACTGCCCAACCAACCCCTTTACCTACCCATAAAATGGAAACACGTGCCTAACACGGGATTTTTAAACCCAAAGTCCACTTTAACCTGTCCACCCAAACCATATCCCTAATTCCCAAAAACCCCAAATTAGCCAAACTTGACCCGAATTGGAATGCGGCCATGTGTGAGGAATTAATGCTTTAACGAAACAGAACATTTGGAATTTGGTTCCTAGACCGGATGGGGTAAATGTGATCGGATGCATGTGGCTATTTATTCACAAATTCAGAGACAGTGGTGACCTTGAGTAATATAAGGCGAGACTGGTGGCTAATGGCACTAATCATCAGAAGGGTATTGATCGTGGTGAGATATTTAGTCCGGTGGTTAAACCGGCTACCATTCGCACGGTTCTGAGCATTGCTATGAGTAAGCATTGGCCGATTCATCAGCTAGATGTGAAGAATGCATTCTTACATAAGGACTTAAAAGAAACTGTTTACATACACAGCTGACAGGCTTTGTTCATCCCATTATGTCTTCCATCTTCGTAAATCACTAAATGGTTTGACACAGGCCCCCAGAGCATGGTATGAATGGTTTGCTAATTACATTCTGCAGATTGGATTTGTATGCATCAAGTGTGATCCCTATCTCTTTATTTTTCATCGATGTAGTAATATTGCATACTTGTTATTATATGTAGATGATATTGTTCTCACTGCCTCCTCTGATATGTTGAAAAATGATATCATTGCTATGTTGAAATTCGATTTCGCCATGACTGACTTGGAGAAGTAGAGTTATTTCTTGGGAATATCAGTGACTTGATCTACAGATAATATGTTCCTATGTCAGCGTAAGTATGCATAAGAAATTGTGTACAGGGCTAAAATGGCAAACTACAAAATCATGCCTACTCCGGTTGACTCAAAATCGAAGCTTAGTGCTGTTGACGGTGATCCAGTGTCCGATCCCACTTTTTATAGGAGACTTGCAAGTGCACTTCAGTATCTTACTTTCATCAGGCCTGATATTGCTTATGTTGTTCAGCAGATGTGTTTGTTTATGCATGCCCCTAGGGGCCCTCATTTTACAGCTCTTAAACGTATCATTTGATACGTTAAGGGCACACTTGATTATGGATTGCATTTATAGCCCTCCGCACCGACCATGTTGTTATCATATACGAACGCCGATTGGGCAGGATGTCTGGACACACGATGCTCCACCTCCGTCTACTGTGTGTTCTTAGGAGATAATCTTATTTCGTGGTCTGCCAAGAGGTAAGTCACCCTATCCCGATCGAGTACAGAAACAGAGTATAGAGGCATTGCGAATGTTGTTGATGAGATCTGCTGGCTCCGAAATCTTATTTTAGAGCTTCATTGTCCATTGCGTAAGACGTCTATGGTATATTGTGATAACATATCCGCAATATACTTATCTCATAATTCATGTTCAGCATCAGCAAACCAAACACATTGAGATGGATGTACACTTTGTTCGTGAGAAGGTTACTATAGGTCATGTTAAAGTGTTGCATGTGCCTACTTCATATCAGTATGCAGATATCTTCACCGAAGGACTTCCTAGACAGTTATTCCTCGACTTCAGATCCAGTCTTAGCGTCCGGCCTCCTCCCGCTCTGACCGACGGGGGTGTATTAGTGAATATTAGAATATATTCACCATATATTTTGTAATTATTAGTTGTGTATAATTATGGTAGAATTAGGATCCTTATTATATTAGAATTCAATATTGTACACACTATATATATTTATATTAATAAGAAAAACTCACAAAGGAGATTAATATAATTCTACAGTAAGGATAGAGCCTGACCGGAAGTCCCTTAACATGTATTGGCATCGGATTAACGACGATCTTCTCATCTGGAATAAGTTTCTCCCACTTGAACCTTTTAACAAGATGGTGCATGAAAACAAGTATTTCTAAATGAGCTACTCTTTCCAGGGCACATCCTTGGTCCTCCACAGAAGGGTACAAATGTGTATGGAGCAGGTCCACTTCCTTCAAATCTTGAGGGGTCAAATTTCAGATGCTCTGTGAATACTTCTGAATTTCTGTGTGTAGAATTTGCACTCCAGTATATCTTGCAACCAATTTCAATGAACAAATAGAAGTTTGGTTAGATTGCTTATTTATTACTCTCTCTCTCAATTTATATAACACACTTTCATTTTTAGTCAGTCCCAAAAAATGACACGTTTCCTTATTTGACAACAATTTAATTTTAAACTTTACCTTTTACGTTTAACGAGATGATCTATAACCACACAAATATCTCTGGATTGTGTTAGACCACAAGATTCAAAAGTATTTCTTTATTTCTTATACTTTGTGCCCAGTCAAATTACATCATATAAATTGGGACGAAGGGAGTACCTATTGTTTGGTTTCTGCTTGGCTTATGGGATAAGGTGGGAATTCTGATATAGAAATTGAGATTGATTTATCCCATACTTGGTTGTATGGATTAGCTAATTCGGGATAAATTTTACCCTAAAATGATGGGATTAGTTATCCATATAGAAGGTGGGATAGCTAATTCCATGACATATCATGGAATATACCACCATCACACCAAACGACCCCATTTTAAGAGTTATCCTTTTTAATCCGTTTTTTTTAAAAAGCAACCTTCCTATATATAGTAAACATTTAATTTTAACATTTGCATTTTACCTTTAATTTAATGAAATCACTAATAAAACAAATTAGAATCTCTAACGGACTTTTAGTCGAAAATTCATCAAAATTGTATTGTTGCAACTGATAGAAACATCCGTAATTTTTTTTTGATTTTTCTAGTAATATAACATATTTAAGAATATAAGCTTCAAATAGTAATTTTTATATGTATATTATATGTATAACAATGAAAAAGGTTTTATTTACATTCTTAAATTTCATGTCTAATCAAATTAAGAGGCCGCATAAAATAGAGAGAGTAGTATTTCTGTTGAAAAAAAACTTTTACCTTCCATCCTTTTGGAATGGAGAAGCCGTTGAAGGTGAAATCTGTAAGGGCTTCCCTGAAAGCACCTGGGAGAGGTGGAGCACGTCTTAGAACTTCACATGCCACGTGAAGGTTTTCGTTGGGTTCATGTACGCAACGAAATTTGAATTTTTTTGTGTTTCAAACCCAACAAGTGACGAACTGTATGATGATTATGTAATAATATTAAACATGTCAATACATAACATGTATATAACCGTAATACTTTGATAGAATACTTACAGTTTGGAAACTCTGGAGTCTTTTAGTAATTTCTGAGGGTGCGCACGCAATTGATCCTCGACAGCAGGTTCCAAGAACTCCGATGTATACCTCCTTCGAACAACTAGGAATTTCGGGAGAGGTTCAAGAGAGAGTTTTTATTCTAGGTCTCTAGGACTTAGAATAATATATGAATAATGTATCTAATAATGAATGAGGAGGTGCTCTATATATAGGTGAAATTAGGGGAAAATTCAGATTTTGGGTTGGGCTCAAAGCCTGGCCCAAAACGAATTTGCAGCAAGCCAATCTGATTTGGCCTACTGCCCAATTAGCGTCGCGGCTCTGCCCATTGGGCGCCGTGGCGCCTCGCCCTTTTCACAAAAATATTTTCAGCATATTTTAACTAAATCCAAAATTCAATCTTGACTTAATTAAATAATTTCCGTCAAATAAAAATTATCCCATAGTTATTATTAATTTAGATATCTCGATTCCAAATCGAATATTTTAATACTTTCTCAATATACCCTTAGATCGAAGAAACAATTGACATAGTGTTACCCTACATGCCTTTACATATCGACACTAATCATATTAGGGTTTACATGGAACTCCTAGACGACGTCGTAAGACGAACTCAATATGTGAAGTATATTTACACGAATCCAGTAAACTGAACCTATATGTGGGAAGATAAAATCCTTTCATTCTCGACGCACTCGATCAAGCTTGGAATTTGCCAAGTGTCTATCCAAATGGCTTGATCATTATATCTTATCTATATTGGTTGACAACAAGACCATATTTTAGATATGTCTATTGCGTTGGTCAACGACTTAATCAACCCAATATCACTGAGAAGCTGAGTGTTCTCTCGAATATACACTCGAGGAATGAATCTTAATCTTGGCTCAACTACCACATTTAATCCACATCGTAATGTACCGAATACAAGTCGTATCTCAACCTATAAGGCATTTGAGCTTAGGACAGGATCAAAGTATATTACTCTGTAGACAAGGTGTGTATTGACCTCAAGTCTAAGGACTTCTATCTCCCACACGCTGATCATACTTTAGACATGTATAACAAATATTATATCAGCAGGGTATACCAATACTTCCAAAGTATCCATGTGTCCATCACGAGTAGCCATTACTCGTAGCAGGTAAGACATACTACATCCTCTAAGGATGTGATGCATACCACATGCCGACTTATCACATATCATTGATATTCCATTCTCAATGATCATTAGTCGAGGCTATTTTAAGAGTTACGTTATAATATTAATATCTCACACTATTAATAACAACGTAACCTCTAGGGATGCATGTTATAGAATATTACAAACAATCAACCAATAATTCAATAATTGCAAATGCCAAAATATTAATCTCCATTAATAATAATACGAACATGTATAAAGTACATTTGTCCTAATACAGATTGTTTCTTGGACATACATATACTTTCAATTTCTCACTTGGCATAGAGCCAATCTCCAACATATCTAATACCCATATATTTTCAAAATGACCATTGTGCTTGACTAAGAAGTAATCTTTTGTTTGTCTAAGATACTTAAGAATATTCTTGACTACTTTCCAGTGTTCTTCCCCAGGATTCTGCTGGAATTTGCAAGTCATACTAAGTGCAAAGGCCACATCTGCCTAGTACAGGTCATGGAATACATGATCGATCCTATAGCCGAAGCATATAGGATCCTCTTCATGCGCTCAAGTTCTATAGCATTAGAAGGACTGTCCTTGTTAGATAACTTGATGCCTTGACCCATAGGTAGACCGCCTTTCTTGGAATTTTCATAGAAAAATGTCTAAGCACTTTGTCTATGTAGACTAACTGTGATAGCCCTAACAATCTATTAGGTCTATCTCTATAGATCCTAATTCCCAGAATGTAGCAAGCTTCACCTAAATCCTTCATCATGAGGTACTGGACAACCATTCCTTGACTGACTGCAGAAGAGTCTTATTGTCTCCCATTATTAATATGTCATCTACATATATAATAATGAAGACAATACTCTCATCCTTGCATTTACTACAAACACAGGGATCCTCTTTGCTTTTGACGGAATCAAATGACTTGATAGCCTTGTCAAAGCAAATGTTTCAACTCCTCGAGGCTTATTTAAGCCCATAAATAGACTTCTGTAGCTTGCATTTAATATTTGGTTTGGACTCAGATGAAAAACCCTCATGTTATTTCATATACACTTTCTCAACTAGATTACCATTGAGGAAAGCGGTTTTGACGTCCATCTACCAAATGTTATAGTCATAATATGCAGCTATTGTAAGCAAAATCCGAATGGACTTAATCTTAGCAACAAGTGAAAAGGTTTCATCATAATCGACCCCATGTCGTTGATTATAACCTTTAGCCACCAACCTTGCTTTATAAGTCTGTACATTGCCAATGCATCGATCTTCTTCTTGAAGACCCATTTGCATCTTATGGGTTTAACCTCAGTTGGCAAATCAACTAACTTCCACACTTGATTGATGAACATAGATTCCATCTCGGATTTCATGGCTTCTTGCCATCTCTTCGAATCAATGTCTAACATTGCTTCGCTATAGGTTATAGGCTCATCGTTATCGGGAATATCTATCTCACTGTGTGTTTCTACAAGTAGATTTAGTTTTTCAGGAGGACGATGAGTCGTAGTGGACCTACGGAGTTGAATATTTTGCAGTTTAGCGCTTGGTATGTTCTGACTCTAAGAGGGTTCTTGTGTGTTGGATAATCCACTAATTTGAGAGCTTTCAGAAATATCATTTTTCATGTATTCCTGTATAGGAGGAGGTGCAACAATTGCATCTACTCCCAAAGGCTGTATAGGAGGATCTTGTATTTCTACAATGTTCCTCGTAACACTCCCACTGGCCGAAGGGCGTACTTAAAGTACCCAATCTTCGCCAAATACTCCCACTAAATTCTTGCCTTGGTCATTCGGCAAGGATTCAACCTCTATGTTATCTCGCGGTTCTTGAATTTCTTCAAGTTCTATCTCTGTGCAACTCTGTTCCTTGTAGACATATTCTTCTTCAAGGAAAGTTGCGTTCCTGGAAACAATGACCTAATGTTCTCCAGGAAGATAGAAGTAGTATCCCTTAGTTTCCTTCTGATACCCCACGAAGTAACATTTCTCACTTTTGGATTCCAACTTGTCAGTGAGCATCTTCTTAACTTATGCAGGGCACCCCCAGGGTCTCATATGTTTAAAAGCTGGCTTCTTGCCACACCATATCTCATAGGATATCTTTTCTATTGACTTAGAAGGAACCCTGTTCAGAACATATATTGAGGTTGGTATAGCATGTCCTCAAAGGTATGTCAGTAGAGCTGCGAAGCTCATCATGGATCGAACCATATTCAATAAGGTTCAGTTTTTCCTTTCTGCAACACCATTCATCTGTGGTGTTCCAGGAGGTGTCCACTCTGATTGGACTCCATGTAGCTTTAAGTAATCTAGAAACTCCTTGCTCAAGTATTCACTTCCTCGATCAGATCGAAGGGTCTTGATACTTGTTGCGAGTTGTTTCTCTACTTCAGACTTGTACTCTTTGAACCTTTCGAAGACCTCGTATTTGTGTTTTATAAGATACACATATCCATACCTTGTGAAGTCGTCAGTAAAAGTAATGAAGTAAGGGAAACCTCTCTTAGCTTGAGTCGAGAATGGTCCACATACATCAGTATGTACCAACTCAAGCACCTCTTTGGGTCGCACACCCTTCCCAGAAAGTGGCTTGTTGGTCATCTTACCTTTTAAACAGGATTCACAGTTACCATAGGACTCCAAGTCAAATGGTTTGAAGTAGTCAAACTTCCTCAACCTTGCGATCCTTATTTAGTTGATATGACCAAGTCTACAATGTCATAGGTAGGTAGAGTTTCTATTACTTATATTAGCTCGTTTATTTTGTACATTGAATATTTCTCGACTACAGTTTAGTGTATATAATCCATCTACAAGAGGAGCAGTTCCATATATAACATTATCAAAAGACGGTACTTGATTGCCACTATAAATATATGAGGAAAAACTCTCCATGTCCAAAACAGGGATAGAAATGATATTCCTCGTTAACGAGGATACATAGTAACAATCATTTAACACTAGACAATAGCCAGAAGGCAAATTTAATCTATAAGTTCCTACGTGCTCAGCATCCACTCATGCTCCATTTCCAACGCGTAGGTCCACCTCTCTTGGTCCAACCTTCCTGTTGTCAGTTAACCCCTGCACATTGGTACAAATGTGTGAGCCACAAGCGGTATCCAATACCCAGGAATGAGAGTTATTTATAGACATATTTATTTCAATGACGTACATACCTTGTCCACCAGAGGTAGAAGCACCTGGTGCTTTTCCTCATCCTGGTGCAGTACAGTCCTTCTTCCAATGCCCCTTCTTGTTGCAGTTCAGGCATACATCCTTATCCGGATTCACCATCTTCTATTTCACACCTCCCTTAGGCTTCGTAGCTGAGGGCGCAACGACTGCTTTGCCCTTCTTTACCTTTCGGCTTGGGCCGGCTAGTATAACTTACCATAAACACATCTTTGCCTTTGGTAGTTGAAGATTCAAAGGTCTTTAGCATGTTATGCAGCTCCAGCAGACTCGCCTTCATTCCGTTCATATTGTAATTTACAATAAAATTCTCGAACGAACGAGGGAGAGAGTTCAGGATGAGGGTGGAAGCGACGTTTTTCTGCAGCTTTATACCAATCGTGGCCAGCCTTTCTATCAACCCTATCATCTTCAACACACGCTGAGACGCTTGGCCCCCTTCATTTAGCTTACACTTGAAGAGTTCTATCAATAACTCATATTCCATAGTTTGGGACTGAGAGTCTTAAAGACTCTTCAAATGTTCGAGTATTTCATTAGGGACCATGTTCTTGTGTTGTCTCTGAAGCTCCACTGACATGGAATACAACATCACGCACTATGCTGAAGTGGCGTCGTCTAGGTTCTTCTGGTAGGCTACCTTATCGAATGTGGCATATTCTGTAGAATCCTCGGCAGGGACTGTGGGGAATACTTTGTCCAATACGTATTCTATCTTTTCTTGCCTTAGAACAATTCTCAGATTCTTTAGCTAGTCTAGATAGTTGGGTCCACTAAGTTTGTTCATTTCCATCAACATTTTCAATGATAGGCTCGACATTTTGATAATGAAGAGTTAGATAGACAGGAAATTAAACTCAAATTTATTTCTTATTATACACATTCGTTTAGGCTAATTAACATGGTCTTTTGTTTAATTAGCTCCCACTATTTTAACATACTTCTACGATCCCATGGTAGAATATGGACCTATATTAATTAAGGTCATAATGGGCCAAGATCCAAGCCTATGTTATCTCCGTGTTTTCTTTGGCTGTTAACTTCAATAACAGATCTTGGTAGGTTCTAAACCAATTGCAATACTTATTTGCAACTCTTGGTTGATCAAATATTATATTTAATCTTGCGTCCTTAGATTAGTCCGACACTTTGGCGCCAAGATTTGTCTAAGCAAGTCAACTCCATTACACGATTGCGTTTATATATCTAAGTAAATTTGGCATTTGTGAGCAAACACTTTGGTGTAAATACCCATAAAAGTTTATCATCTACCTTTACATTTAAAACACATCTATGAAAGAGTCTGGGTCCTTGTAGACTTAGAGCAAATACTTTGGCATAAATACTCGTATCACCGAAAAAGATTTTGCACTCTAACAATTATAATAGATGACGCGTTTTAATTTAGACTTGTATTTAAAATTTGGGGAACATTTTAGTTGCGGGGATTTTAACCAAGATCAACAATTTGTGCCATATCCAATACGACTTTTAATTATGCAATTTCTAAAAACACATTTAGTTGGAAAATATCAACCCAATAGGCATGATATAAGATGGTTTGATCAGTTACTGGGCGCCTTCTACCCAGACAGTTATAGCGGACATTATGCTAATAATTAAATGTACGCATTTAAACACTTATCATATAGTTCGTATATTATTCAATAATATACAATTAATAATAATCATGAGTTAACTTGTTTAAACTCTAAAATTTAAGTCTAATCCAAATAGTCCCTTAAACATTTTATGATTTTAAAAACAATTTTCAGTGTATTTCTATAAATTCCAGATTTTCAAAATTTACAGTTTAATCCTCAAGAATTTAAAATTTCAATTTTGAACACCTTTAAATTCAGAAAATCCAATTTTCATTTCCAGAAAATATTTTCAGATTTCAGGGACCTGTTTGTAATTTACAGAAATTAAATTAATCACTTATTTGACTCAAAGGACCAAAACTGTTTTTCAAAAACTTATTTTAATTACAGATTTTCCCCAAAGGACCAAATCTGCTTATTTGAAAAAGATTTAATTTCAGATTCTGAAACTCTTAAACTTCAGAATCTGAAACATTTAAAACTTAAGTTTCTGATTCTAAAAATAAAAATAAAATCGTCGGGATGAACAATACTGCAATGATTTTTTTATTTCGTCGGGATGAACAGTGCCACGACGCTCCACCATGGAGCCGCGACATCATGTCAAACCCTAGGTGGCGCCGCAGTGCTCCATTGTGGAAACGCGATGCCTCCATCTCAGAAACACAAAATCTGCATTTTCGAAACCCTAAAACTGGTTCAGGGTCAGATTTGCCTTTAAATTCAGTAAATCCAATTTTCATTTCCAGAAAATATTTTCAGATTTCAGGGACCTGTTTGTAATTTACAGAATTTAAATTATTTACAGATTTGACCCAAAGGACCAAAACTGTTTTTCAAAAACTTATTTTAATTACAGATTTGCCACAAAGGACCAAATCTGCTTATTTGAAAAAGTTTTAATTTCAGATTCTGCAACTCTTAAATTTCATAATCTGAAACATTTAAAACTTAAGTTTCTGATTCTAAAAAAAAAAAACCATCGGGATGAACTATACCGCAACGATTTTTTTTATTTCGTCGGGATGACCAGTGCCGCGACGCTCCACCATGGAGCCGCGACGTCATGTCAAACCATAGGTGGCGTCGCGGTGCTCCATTGTGGAAACGCAGCGCCTCTGTCTCAGAAACACAAAATCTGCATTTTCGAAACCCTAAAACTGGTTCAGGGTCAGATTTGCAGATTTATCTTCGTTACCCTTCACTATCAAACAATACGTTCATCGACCGTCATCCAATCTCTTCTTGTTCTTCGCTGCAGTGCACCATGTTCGCAATGAACCGGTTATGCACATCGACTTAAAAGAGTTAGATCAGAATGACTTCCTCGATTACATCATTGTTTAATAGTTTGAGAGACAAGGATGATGTGCTTTTGAGATATTAGGTTTTCAAGCTTTAAAAGACATAAATTTCAGATTTAAACAAATTCTAACCCATATTATTATCAATGATTACTACATAATCACACAAAACAACCCTGACTTTGATGCCACTGAATGTTTTGTTGGGTTCGTGTACGCAGCGGAATTTGAAATTTTTGTGTTTCAAACCCAACAAGCGACGAACTGTAGGATGATTATTTAATAATATTAAACACGTCAATACATAACATGTATATAACCGTAATACTTTGATAGAATACTTACGGTTTGGTAACTCTGGAGTCTTTTAGTAATTTCTGAGGGTGCGCACGCAATTGATCCTCGACAGCAAGTTCCAAGAACTCCGATATATACCTCCTTCGAACAACTAGAAAATTCGCCAGAGGTTCAAGAGAGAGTTTTTATTCTAGGTCTCTAAGACTTAGAATAATATATGAATAATGTATTTAATAATGAATGAGGATGTGCTCTATATATAGGTGAAATTAGGGGAAAATTCAGATTTTGGGTTGGGCTCAAAGCCTGGCCCAAAACGAATTTGCAGCAAGCCAATCTGATTTGGCCTGCTGCCCAATTAGCTTTGCGGCTCTGCCCATTGGGCGCCGCGACGCCTCGCCCTTTTCACAAAAATATTTCGAGCACATTTTAATTAAATCCAAAATCCAATCTTAACTTAATTAAAATAATTCCCATCAAATAGAAATTATCTCAATTCCAAATCGAATATTTAATACTTTCTCAATGCACCCTTAGTTCGAAGAAACAACTGACATTGTGTTACCCTACATGCCTTCACATATCAACACTAATCATATTAGGGTCTACACGGAACTCCTAGATGGCGCCGTAAGTCGAACTCAATATGTAAAGTATATTTACACGAATCCAGTAAACTGAACCTATATGTGGGAAGATAAAATTCTTTCATTCTCGATGCACTCGATCAAGCTTGGGATTTGCCAAGTGTCTATCCAAATGGATTGATCATTATATCTCATCTATATTGGTTTACAACAAGACCATATTTTAGATATGTCTATTGCGTTGGCCAACGACTTAGTCAACCTAATATCACTGAGAAGCTGGGTGTTCTCTCGAATATACACTTGAAGAATGGATCCTAATCTTGGTTCAACTACCACATTTAATCTACATCGTAATGTACACAATACAAGCCGTATCTCAACATATAAGGCATTTGAGCTTAGGACAGGATCAATGTATATTACTCTGTAGACAAGGTGTGTATTGACCTCAAGTCTAAGGACTTCTATCTCCCACACGCTGATCATACTTTAGACATGTATAACAAATATTATATCAGCAGGGTATACCAATACTTCCAAAGTATTCATGTGTCCATCACGAGTAGCCATTACTCGTAACAGGTGAGACATACTATATCCTCTAAGGATGTGATGCAGACCACATGTCGACTTATCACATATCATTGATATCACATTCTCAATGATCATTATTCGAGGCCATTTTAAGAGTTACGTTATAATATTAATATCTCACACTATTAATAACAACGTAACCTCTAGGGATGCACATTATAAAATATTACAAACAATCAACTAATAATTCAATAATTGCAAATGCTAAAATATTAATCACCATTAATAATAATACGAACGTTTATAAATTACATTTGTCCTAATACAGATTGTCTTTGGAACATACATATACTTTCACCACGTTCCATAAATATCTCATCTTTTTAATGTCTTCCCAATTCAATAATTCTCCTCGACCCTTTGATTTTGCAATCTCCATTTGCTCTATTTTCATCAAATAGAAAGAGAAAAAGAAAAGCAAAAAACTATTAATTACTACTGTTGCTAC
The DNA here is from genome assembly GCA_034509755.1 of Anisodus tanguticus. Classification (NCBI taxonomy): domain Eukaryota; kingdom Viridiplantae; phylum Streptophyta; class Magnoliopsida; order Solanales; family Solanaceae; genus Anisodus; species Anisodus tanguticus. Next base: position 14,834,837 of record CM067551.1, on the reverse strand, counting down.
TAAAAGTGACTACAATAACCAGGGGCAGATTTATAGCTTAATATATGGTGCACATGAAACTATGATTACTTCACCAAATTAAGTAATTTATGTACATATTTCCTAGATCTAGTATTACTAGTTGACAGTCACATAAAGCTAAATGGTGCATTACTTGGCTCAATACTACCGGTTATTATTATTAATGTGTACATATCATTATTTATAATTAAAATATATTTTATATATTGTGTGCTAATTAATGATATATAATTATAATAGATTTAGAATAATTATTATAATAGAGTTTCATATTGTACACTATATATATTTATATTAATGAAAAAAACTCTCAAAAGATATTAATACATTCTTACATGGTATTAAAGTCAAAACCTAAACCCTACTTTATTTATTAAGTCGTTTCAGCATCTCGGGTTCTTCAAATTTTCTTTCTTTTCCCTCTGTTTCCGAGACCTCCTCTCTGCGTGTCCCTGCTCGCCTGCAAATTGCAGTGAGTCACTGTAGCTGACTATAGCCTAAGCAGGCTGATTCCCTCTGTTCCAGACCATCATTACTTGTCCCTTTGTTGTCCTTCTTTCCTTCTCTTTTGATTTACCAGAGAACAAGCTACCAATTGTTTTCTTTTCTTTGACCGAGAAAGACCCTTTCCCTGCTCTTTGTTTCATTTCTCTCCCCTTTACCTAGGCCTGGCCAGTGGACCGGGCTCGGGTCTGGCGGGGCGGGCCTGGCAGGGTCGAGATCGGGGCGGGACGGATGAAGGGGTCGGGGTCGGGTCTGGCAGGATCGGGTCTGGCGGGACTTGCTCCAGTCCCGTCCCGATCCCGATCCCGTCGGAATCGGGTCGGGGCGAGGTCGGGGTCGGGGTGGGGTCCGGCAGGTTTCCTTTTAAAAAATAATAATAATAATATATGTATAAAAAAAACGCAATAAACAAGACAAGATAGTGTAACAAAAACATCTCAATGCTGTTTTTGTGCCTCTTATATTATTTAATAGACATATGATTTTTTTGTAATACAAATACAATTGTCTAAAAAGTAAAATCTAAATTGCAACTTTGTGGTGTTGTCCAAAAGTTGCAAATTACATAATAAAATTGCAATTAAAAAAAAAATACATTCTCAAAAAAACCTGTTCTAATTGCTTGATGATTTCCTGTGGTTCTTCGGTTGGAATTGATATTTGTTGGTCAAATTGATCTACGTCGCTTCCACCACCTTCGGATAAGATTTCGTTGTAGTTTTCGTCTTCTTCTTCGTTGATCTCCGGTTGACCGCACCTTCTCCACTCCGCTCGTATCCAATCTCTGAATAATATTGCAATTTCCAAGCTGTCTCCTGCTAATGAGTGTCTGTGGTCTCCTATTTGATATCTGCCGGCAGAAAAAGGGCTTTCAGACGCAGTTGATGACGCTTGAATGTACAAAACATCTCGGGCCATCAATGAAAGTGTCGGAAAGGTCTTCTCAGTCCCCCTCCAGTATTTCAGCAAGTCTTCATGTCCATCTTCATTGATAACTTCTTGGTACGGTACAGAACCCTACAAAACAAAAATATCCAACTCGCTAATTTGGTTAGTAGTAGAGGTACAACCGCACATTCTATTTCTAAGGCTTTCAATACTAGCCGCAGAAACAACATGTCTTTTGTGAGGTTGTGTTGAAGATGAAGAAGATGGTATGGAAGCTGATAAGTTACTAGCATTTTCTTGTTGATAAAATCTATATATATTTTTTGCATTGGTGTTCTACGCTAGACAACACTTCTTCTTTAGTTTGTTCAATAGGTGGTGGGTGATTTAGATTTTTGGGACTTGGAGGTGGAAGTACTTCTATACAATCGTAAATAGTTTCAATTAGTGATTTAGTACCGTCTATTTTAATAGTAGGATTTAAAACAGAACCAATAATATAAATAGTGGGAATAGGAATAAAATATTTTTTTATTTTGACAAACATTTTTTTAATAGCTGCCTTATAAGCTGGGTTTTTCATATATTCACTAAGTAATAAAAATATTAGAGTTATATAAAACAACATAGTTGAAATAGTAGGATAATATATACCGGAAAATTCTTTTGTTGCTTGAAAAAATTTCTCTAAAAATAAAATAAGTTCGAAATTTTTTACCCAATCACTATCTAAAATCATATCAGCTGGATTTTTATTATGAGAGTTAAAAAATAAAGCTATAGGTTTTCTATAGTCATAAGCAACAAGTAGTTGCTCGTATAAAGAATTCCACCTAGTGGATACTTCTTGTGGAATTTTTCTATAAGATAGTCCACAATCGTGATAAGTTTTTTTTATATTCTTTTCTACGTTGTACTTTATTACTTTTAAAAATAAAGTTTATAGCAAATTGTATTTTACTAAGAATGTCTTCAAAAAGTGATAGATCATCCTTTACAATTAAGTTATATATATGGCACGCGCATTTTATATGAAAATGATCTGGAAAAGATGGAGTTAAACTATTTTTTAAAATTGTAATTGCATAATTGTTAGAAGAAGCGTTATCTAATGTAATAGTCATAATTTTATCGGTTATTCCGTAATAATGGCACACTTGATAAATATTATCTGCAATAAAAGTACCAGTGTGCCTATCATCTATATATCTATATGCTAAAATACGTTTTTGCATAGACCATTTATAATCTATCCAATGACAAGTTACAATTAAATAATCATGGCCGTTAGTACTACGACCTATATTAGACGTGATAGATACTTTGCCATTAAAATGATATAATGAATAACGTAAATATTATTGATATTCATGCGCGAATTTAAATACATCTCTCTTAACAGTTGATCTAGGAAAACCGTTAAAAGCAGGATTATATATATCTCTAATGTAATGAATAATACCGGGAGATGAAGGAAATGAAAAAGGCAAACCCTCCACAACAACTAATTTTTATATTGCTTCCCTATCTCTATGTTTATTGTATTTAGAGCCTACAATTACCCCCGTCATAGGGTTAATTTGACCCTGTACTTGGTCCGGGACAGAATCAGTATGTGAACCTTGTCCTGATGGAGCGGGCGTTTGCGCACCCGGTTTTGAAGCCTTGTATTGGGCATACCTAGCTGGATGAGCACTTACTGCATGTCTAATTAAACCCCCCGTCCCACCGTGACCTTTTCCAGTTTTAAATTTTAGAACATTTTTACAATTTTTACATATAGCTACTTGATTCTCTACGTCCCTATCAAAAAATGTCCATGCATCTGATTTTAATGGTCGCTTTGCTGGATCTCGTCTCATACTAGGGGGAATAGGAGGTATTTCAGTTGAAGCTGCACTAGTGGATGTGTTGTCATCAACATTAGTGGGTGTATCATCTAGATCATCGTCTAAATTAAAGTCTTCTTGAGTTCCAGAAAATAGTTCCTTGTCTAAATCTAATGGTATTGTAGGAAAATGTTGAGTATCAACAAAATCATCCTGTGTATGAATAAGATGACTAGAAGAAGTACCCTTGCCCTGGTTGCCGCCCCTACTAGAAGAAGAACCCTTACCCTTACCCTTAACATACCTCTTAATCCTTCAATTTTAATTATGATAATAAATAATTAAAGATAATAAAATTAAGTGCGCTAAATAAAATAAACAGACAATAATAATTTAATGAAGGAACGAATGTACCAAACGCTGACGTAACGTCGACGTGTAATCGAGAGGTTGAAAATTGAAACTTTGCTCGAAGGAAGATCCTCAAGCTAGTTGCCAACTTCACTTCCAATTTCCAAATGAATAAATAAAATTGAATATTTAGTAAACAATGTAGACTTGTAGAGAGATATATTGAGAGATTAGAGAGATTGTAGGAAGATTTGTGAGAAAGATGAAGAGAAAATGAGTGATTTATAGTTGGAAAATTGGGTTAAAGTGTAAATATAATAACTTATGGGTTAAAAATAAATATTAAGGGGTAGGGGGGTTGGGGGGGAGGCCTAAAATGGCCGTTGGCCAACGGCCAAAATCTAAAATGGTCGTTGGTGAACGGCCATATCTGCAAAGGGGGCACAAAGGGCGGGGTCGGGGCGGGCGGGCCTGGGTCGGGCTCGGGTCTGGCAGGACAAGACATTGTCCCGTCCCGAGTTCGAGTCCCGCTCCTATTTTTTTTTTAGCGGGGTCGGGGCGGGCTCTGGACGGGGTCGGGCCATCCCGGCCCACTGGCCACCCTTACCTTTACCCAAGAACCTAATAAATGGCTTCGTTGAGTCCTCATCAGCTCGCTAATGCGTGGTATATGAATACGCGTGCCACGTCTTATCTCATCAATAATTCTGATAATCTTCCTCAATTGCGGAATTTAAATACTCCACAATCTATTATAGTTGAAATGGTCATCGTATTCAAATCCAAGGATTTGGCCACACACTAACCCCATCACCGCATCCCCAATTCTTCATAAATAACGTCTTATATGCTCCTAACATTATCAAAAACTTAATCTCTGTTAGGAAATTTTCCACCGATAATTCTATCTCAATTAATTTTGACCCGTTTGAATTTTTCGTAACTGATTTCCTTACCGGGAAACTTCTTACGAGATGCAATAGTGAGGGTGATCTCTATCCTTTCCTATCGACGTCTGCTGCTAGTGTCAATCCTCCCACATCTCTAACTGCCCATGTCACTCCTCCCACCGCTTTAGCAACTATTTCTCCGTCAACCTGGCACAATAGACTTAGACACCCAGGAGCTCCTGTTTTTAATTTTCTTAGAAACAATAATTTAATTCGTTGTCAGAATGGAAAATTTGCCCAACAGTGCCTTTCTTGTCCTTTAGGCAAACATATTCTCTTTCCTTTTCAGTCATCTTCAAGTGTTACGTATTCTCCCTTTGACATTGTTTATGCAGATTTATGGACATCCCCCATCACTAGCTCATTGGGTCATAAATTTTATCTTGTCTTTTTAGATGATTTTTCTCACTTTGTCTGGGTCTACCCACTTAAATTCAAGTCTGAAGTATTTGTCAAGTTTCTTGCATTTCGTGCCTATGTCAAAACACAATTTGAAAAAGACATCAAATCACTTTAATGTGACAACGGTTGTGAGTTCAATAATTCCGCGTTTCATAAATTTTGCTCAACTAATGGCATGGTTTTTCGGTTCTCGTGTCCTCACACATTCTCCCAAAATGGCAAGGCCGAACGAATCATTCGCACTCTCAATAACATGGTTCGTATGATCCTATTACATGCCTCCCTCCCCTCTCTCTTTTGTGTATATGCTGTGAAAATGACCGAATATATTTTAAATATTTTTCCCACTCAGACTCTCCAAAATAGAACACCCACCGAAATTCTATTTCGTAGGATCCCAACCTATGAGCACTTATGAATTTTCGACTGCTTGTACTACCCGAATCTTGCATCGACAGCTCCTCATAAACTTGCACCTCGCACCACCCCTTGAGTGTTCTTAGGCTTTCCGCCCAATAATAGGGGATATCTGTGCTACGATATATTTTCCTGCAAGATCATCATCTCACGTCACGTAATGTTTGATGAAACAATCTTTCCATTCGCAAATATCCAAAAATTCCAAAATTTGGATTACACATTTTTGGACGACTCTCACGCATCACCGCTTCTCCGCCTAGTTCTCGGTCGTGATATCACTATTCCAGCACCGCCACATGTCACTTCCACTACCGGCAGTACCTCCAATAGGTCACAGTCACCGCTGATTATCTCTCCCACCGACGGCAATCGATCGGCAGCCTCAATGCCACCTATCGCTATTGCCACTGACAGGGTCTCTGCGCCCGTGTCACCATTTTTTTCTCAGTCACCAACATCGCCGATTGCCACCACCACCGGCAATTGGCATATCATCTCTGTTCCGCCACCAGTAAACATCCATATCACCAACCGGAACCCTTAAGTCGTACCTACTGAGTTGCCAACTCTAGAAAATACCCTCGCCGACTACCCAGTCACCCAGCCTTCCATCGAAACCCTACCAATCACCGAAAATATGAACCCGACAACTCCCAATACCCGGACCGCGAATACAAAAACAACCCACCACCAGTACCGTCCTAACCGATCGCCGACACACTACCCAACATCGTCGACACCCATCGACCCGTCGTCGAACCATCCCGACACACCTCACCCACTACATCTTCTCGTCGACCACACCTGTCAACCCTCTGCCTCAAACTACCACACCAGTGACCCAACGCTACCAACCCAGCAAATTTCCCATCCACCCGCTGCACCCACACACCCAATGGAAACCCGCGCACAACACGGGATTTTCAAACCCAAAGTCCAGTTTAACCTCTTAACACAAACCATTTCTCCAATACCCAAAAACCCAAAACTAGCCAAACTAGACCCTAATTGGAATGCGGCCATGCGTGAGGAATTTAATACTTTAACAAAGCAGCACACGTGGGATTTGGTTCCTGAACCGGAAGGGGTGAATGTGATTCATTGTATGTGGCTTTTCCGTCACAAATACAGAGACAATGGTGAGCTAGAGAGGTATAAGACAAGACTTGTGGGCAATGGCACAAATCAGCAGGAGGGTATAGATTGTTGTGAGACTTTCAGTCCGGTTGTTAAATCGGCCACTATTCGTATAGTTATGAGTATTGCTATGGGTAAGCATTGCCCTATTCATCAGTTTGATGTGAAAAATGTGTTTCTACATGGTGATTTGCAAGAAACCGTTTACATGCATCAACCGCCTAGTTGTCCATCCAGCAACCCCTCAGTATGTATGTCATCTCCGTAAGTCACTATATAGTTTGAAACAGGCCCCGCGAGCGTGGTATGATCGTTTTGCATAGTACCTCATGCAGATTGAGTTTGTATGCAACAAGTGTGATAATTCTCTATTTACTTTTCATGGAGGTAGTAGCACTGCATATTTATTATTGTATGTTGATGATATTGTGCTTACCGCCTCATCAGAGTTGTTGAAAAAATAGATCATTGCACTACTCAAAACAGAATTTGCTATTACTGACTTAGGAAAATTGAACTATTTTTTAGGGATTTCAGTGACTAGATCTGCAGATACTATGTTTCTTTGTCAGCATAAGTATGCAGAGGAGATTGTGTATAGGGCTAAAATGGCAAATTGCAAGATTATGTCTACTCCAGTTGACTCTAAATCAAAGCTTAATGCTTTGGATGGTGATCCAGTATCAGATCCCATTCTCTACATGAGTCTTACAAGTGCACTACATTACCTCACTTTCACCAGGCCTGATATTGCTTATGTTGTTCAGCAGGTATTCTTATTTATGCATGCCCTCAGGAAGCCTCATTTTACCGCCCTTAAACGTATCATTCGGTATGTTAAAGGCACACTTGATTATGGATTACATTTATGCCCATCAGCACCGACCAAGTTATTATCATATACGGATGCTGATTGGGCGGGCTATAAGCTTTTGGACCTACCAAAAAAGTCTCTAAGCCTTCACGCAAGCAAGCGCGAGAGGCCTTTTTTCGGACTGTCTTGTTTTCAGGCCTCCACGGTCTTCTGGGGTTCTCCATTCTCAGAAAGCTGAAGTCTAATTGGCCTAGCCTAACGGTTCTAGAGCCTCTATCTATTGAATTCTAATGTGGATTGGCTACGAAATCTTCTTTTGGATCTGCAATGTCCCTTGCGCAATGCGTCTTTGGTTTACTGCGATAACATATCCGCCATATACTTATCTCATAACCCGGTTCAGCATCAGCGAATCAAGCACATTGAGATGTATATACACTTTATTCGTGAGAAGGTTGCCCTTGGTCATGTCAAGGTGCTGCATGTGCCTTCTTCATATCAGTATGCAGATATATTCACAAAAGGCCTTCCTAGACAACTCTTCCTCGACTTCAGATCCAGTCTTAGTGTCCGGCCTCCTCCCGCTCCGACTGAGGGGGTCTATTAACGTGTACATATCATTATCCCATAATTAAAATATATTCCATATATTTTGTAATAGTTAATTATATATAATTATGGTAGATTTAGGATCCTTATTGTAATAGGGTTCCACATTGTACACTATATATTTGTATTAATGAGAAAGACTCCCCAAGGGAGATTAATACATTCTTACACCAGTAACAGTTGAAAATTTACCAAACATGATACTAGTCAATAAGAATAATATCCTGCTGTAAATTTGAATTAATTAGGCCCAAATTCGGACTCGGATAGGATAGGATTGTGCACTCCGGACCCTTCGGGTCTCATATTTTGGCCGAGTTTACCATACCTTCGTCCCATATGTTAGGCGACCGTAATATTTTGTTAAGTACCAGGTAAGAAAAACAACAACAACGTTACTATTTGCTACAATCATTAAATTGCCATTTTTAATTGAAAGAACACGAATGTTCTTTGCCGGGCAAAGATCAGTAGAACTGACACCTAAAAGGTTTTTCTTTTTGCTACGAAACTCTGTCATTTTCAGTAGTTCACGAATATTCATATAATATATAGTTCGGAGATGGAAATGTAGAATTGTATTAATCTCCATTGTGGAGTCTTTCTCATTAATACAATATATATATATATATATATATATATATATATATATATATATATATTGTATAATGTGGAATCGTAGTACAATGTGGATTCTATTTCTACAATAATTAAACAACACTAAAATTTACAAAATATATGAAGTATATTATTATTAATATACGTTAATACACCCCTTCAGTCGGAGCGGGAGGAGGCCAGACGCTAAGACTGGATCTGATGTCAAGGAATAACTGTCTAGGAAGACCTTTCGTGAAGATATCCGCATACTGATACGAAGAAGGCACACGCAACACCTTAACATGACCGATAGCAACCTTCTCACGAACAAAATGTATATCCATATCAATGTGTTTGACTCACTGATACTTAACCAGATTATGAGATAAATAAATGGCGGATATATTATCACAGTAAACCAAATACGCCTTACGTAGGGGACACTGAAGTTCTAAAAGAAGGTTTCGGAGCCAGCAGATCTCAGCAACAACATTTTCAACACCTTATATTCTGCTTCTGCACTTGAACGGGCTAATGTGGCTTGCTTCTTGGTAGACCAAGATATGAGATTATCCCCTAATAACACACAGTAGCCAGAGGTGGAGCGTCGTGTGTCCGGATGACATACCCAATCAACATCCGTATATGATAACACGTTGAGGGGTATATATTTAATCCATAATCAAGTGTGCCCTTAACGGACCGAATGATACGCTTAAAAGCAGTAAAATGAGGCTCTCTAGGGGGCATACATAAATAAGCATACCTATTGAGCAACATAAGCAATATCGATCCTAGTGAAAGTAAGATATTGTAGTGTACCTGCAAGACTCCTGTAAATGGTAGGATCGAACACTAGATCACCATCATCAACACTAAGCTTTGATTTAGAGTCAACCGGAGTGGACATTATCTTGCAGTTCGCCATTTTAGTCCTGTATACTATCTCCTCTGCATACTTGTGCTGACACAAAAAACATAGTATCTGAAGACCTAGTCACTGATATCCCTAAAAAGCAACTCAACTTCCCCAAGTCAATCATAGCAAATTCGGTTTTTAGCAATGCAATGATCTCATTTTTCAACAAATCAGATAAGGCAGTAATTACAATGTCATCAACATATAACAACAAATAAGCAATGCTACTACCTCCATGAAAAATAAATAGAGAATTATCACACTTGCTGCATACAAACTCAATCCACATAACGTATTGTGCAAAGCGATCATACCACGCTCTAAGGGCATGTTTCAAACCATAAAGTGACTTACGGAGATGACATACATCCTGAGGGCTGTTGGATTGACAAAGCCAGACGGTTGGTGCATGTAAACAGTTTCTTTCAAATCCCCATGTAGAAACGCATTATTCACATCAAGCTGATGAATCGACCAATGCTTACCCATAGAAATACTCATAAATGTACGAATTGTAGACGGTTTAACAAACGGACTGAACGTCTCACCACAATCAATACCCTCCTACTGATTAGTGCCATTAGCAACAAGTCTCGCCTTATATCTCTCTAAATCACAATTATCTATGTATTTGTGAGGAAAAAACCACATGTATCGGTCTAGGAACAAATCTCAAGTGTGTTGGTTCATCAAATCATTAAATTTCTCACACATGGCCGCATTCCAATTCGGGTCTAGTATGACTAATTTTGGGTTTTTCAGAATTAGGGATATAGTTTGTGTGGATAGCTTAAATTGGAATTTAGGTTTGAAAATCCCGTATTAGGCACGGATTTCCATATGATGTGAGGGGGAAAGGCAGTCTGGGTATGTGTAATGGGTGTCGGGTCTGGGTTATGATGTTGTATTAGGTCCGTGTTTGGTTTGGTGGTGGAGTAGGTATTGTGTCGATGGTCGGGACTAGCAGTGGGGTTAAGCCAACAGGGTGTGGGTGTTGAGTGGTGGTGTTGGGAAATAGTAAAGAGTATGGTGGGGTTGGGTGGCCTGTCGGATGTGGAGATGGTGCAGGACTCGAAGTTGGGCCTGGTAAAAAATGGTGTCGGGTAGTTGGTGGTGATGTCGGGGTTGGGTCTCCTAAGATGTGACTGTATCGGTGGGATGGTGATTTTTCTAGGCTGGGTTAGTTTATGGAACTGCAGCAGTAGGTGGTGGTGTTGGAGATGACGACGGTAGATGTCGCCGGTGAGTGGAGGATGTGACAGTGGGATATGTTTGAGAGATGACCGACCGACTGTCGGTGATGGCAGGGGAAGTCGGCGGTGATGGAGCCCTGGTCGATGGACTGGCAGTGGTGACTGTTACTAGCGATAGTGACAGTGACTGGGGGACTGTGGTGGTTCCACGATCGAGTTCGGTGAGGATGACGGGGGAGATGTCAAACTCGTCTAGAAATGTGTAGTCCGTGTTTAGGAATTTTTGAATATTAGCAAAAGGAAATTTTTTCTCATCAAACGTAACATGACGAGAGACGTGAATTTGACGAGTGGACAAATCATAGCACAAATAGCCCCTATGATTAGACGGGAAATCTACGAAGACACACGAAGTGGTTCGGGGTGCTAATTTATGAGGGGCGGTGGAGGCAATGTTTCGATAGCAAAGACAACCGAAAATACGAAGGTGATCATAGGAAGGGATCAGATGGTAGTGAAATTCGGTGGGGGGTTTTATTGTGAAGAGTACTGGAGGGTAAAATATTAAGGATGTATTATACTATTTTGACTGCATAGACCCAAAACGATAGGGGGAGAGAGGCATGGAAAAGAAAGGTATGAACCATGTTGTTAATAGTACAGATGATGCGATCGGCTTTTCTATTTTCGAGTGAGGTGTGGGGACAGGAGAAATGGAAGACCATGCCATTATTCGTGCAAAAATTATGAAACACGGAATTATTAAACTCACGACCTTTATCACATTAGAATGATTTGATGAATTTTTCAAATTATGTTTTGATAAAGTTACGAAACTCAATAAACTTGGTAAAAACTTCAGACTTAAATTTTAGAGGGTAAATCTAGATAAAGTGAGAAAAGTCATCTAATAACACAAGATAGAATTTATGACCCAATGAACTAATAACAGGAGATATCCATAAATCTGCATGAACAATATCAAACGGAGAAAACGTAACACTTAAGGAAGACTAAAAAGGGAGGCGATCGTGTTTGCCTATAGGGCAAGAAAAATACGGTTGGACAAATTTTACACTAGGACAATGAATTAAATTATTGTTCCGAAGAAAATTAAAAACATGAGCTCCTGGATGTCTAAGTGTATTGTGCCAGGTTGACGGAGAGATTTTTGCTAAAGCGGCGGGAGGAGAGAATTGGGCATTTAGAGATGTGGGAGGGGTAATGAGTTTCCCGGTACGTAGGTCCGTTATATAAAACCCAAACGAGTCAAAGTTAATTGATACGGAATTATCTGTGGCAAATTTTCTAACGAAGATTAGGTTCTGGATAATGTGTAAGGCATATAGGACGTTTATACCACGCATTATCGGGCTTCCGAGGAGTCAATGTGCTGAAAGCTTGGCCCAAACTGGATTGGGGAAGGCTTGAAGTAGAGAAGTGTGCCCAGGAAATTGGGTCTGACTTATGTGGGCCGTCGGACGTGATCCTAGACTACTGGGCCATTGCTGGGCTGAAGAATGGTAGGCCGTGGCCCAACAGCTGGTCTGGGGCGAGCTGCAATATTGCTGGAACTTGGGCCGCTGTTTCTGGGATGTTTCTGGTGGCCACAATTGCTGGGCTTTGTCTGGGGGATGCTGGGCCCAAGATGGAAGCCCAGTTCCCAGCTCGACCACTTTGGCCACCCCTGCGCTTCTGTCCATAACCATATATGTGGTGATTTCCGACCATGGTAGCTGTCGGAGATCGGAGAGGAGAGAGAAAATAATAAGGGGGTGGGGGTTGGGACGTATACGAAGCGTATATGAGGCAGAAACAGTTGTATACGAGGTGTATAACGGCTTAAGGAGGTTGTATACGACTAGTATACAGTGGCAAAGATGGTATATCAGCCATATATAAAGTGTATATCGGTGTGTATAGGTTATATACAAGGGGTATACGACCTGTTGGAGAGATATGAAAGGAGGGAGGGCTGTTTATCAGCAGTATACCAGGGGTATACAGGGCTGTATTTCGCCACAAACTCTTTTCTAATAAAATTCGAGGCCTTAATGGCACGATTAAATGGCGAGCCTGGCAAATTTATCAGAATATAAGTCAATACAGAAGCCAAAACATCAAAGGGGTCAGCAAGTTTAGTGACATGGTTAGGATCTTCGACACTCACAAATAATCTACAAGCCAACCAAAAAGTATAATGTTTCACTAGCGGGAAAACTAAAACTTCTTCTTGATTTTCCCACGATTGAAACTGTCTTTGCGTGATATGATCCATGATTCCAATGTAACGTTGCAATGCTTCGGGCTTGAGGAAATTGGAAAGCATTTTCCTCATTTTTATAGCTTCTTCTTTTGAAGAAGTTTGTGTCAAAGACGGGAAAACGTTTTCCACTGAACTTGGCCACCATGCTTGGACTAGTTTATTTCCATTCGAAAACAAGAATTTATTTCCAGAGGCACCACAAAATACATCAGCTTTTTCACCTAAAAGATGAGTCTTGAAAACATTGTATTAGCGAATATTCTTTGAATATTCACAATATATTTTGTAATTATGATAGATGTATATTTAAGGTAACTTATGATTCTTATTGTATTAGGAATCAACAATTTAAGGCAAGTTAGGATTCTTATTGTATTAGGAATCAACCTCTGTACAACTATATATATTGTGATTAATGAAAGGAATCCCGAAAGGAAAATTATTCCAATCTTACATGGTATCAAGAGCCAAACCCTAATCCCCATTCTTCTCATTTCTTACTCTCGGCCCACGCCACCCCAAATCCTTATTTCCCTCTCGGCCGACGGCAATAATTTACCACCATGTCTCTCCCTACTTCCCCCACCAATTCCGGTTCTTCCACTGGCACACTTGACAACCCCCATCAATATTCATTGTCTTCTTTTAATCCGGCATTCACCGTTACCAACATCAAGAATTTTATCCCTAAAATTTTTTACCAAGAAAACTGTCAATATTCCATGTGGATAAAACTGTTCATGCATGTGCGTACAATGTGATCGACCATATTGATGATTCCGTTCCTCGTCCAACCGATGTTGCAGACTCGACCTGGCGTCGCCTTGACGCCATCGTCAAACAGTGGATCTACGACACCATCTCTAAAGATTTGTTGTGTACTATCATGAAAATAGGTGCTACGGCACGTGAACTTTGGGTACGGTTAGAAGATATTTTTCAGGATAATAAAAATACTCGGGCCGTGTATTTGGAAAAGCATTTCAACAATACGCGTCTCGAGAATTTTAACAACATGTCCGAATACTGTAAACAACTGAAACTCATAACCGACCAACTTTTCAATGTAGGGACATCTATTTCAGAGACCAAGATGGTACTTCAACTAGTTGCGGGTTTACCGAAAGGTGAATATGATACACTTGCAACGATGATTCAACAGGCCGACCCCCTACCAAGCTTCAATAAAGCACGTTTGCAACTTTTGTTGGAAGAGACCCGCCGTGCTAAACAAGAGGAGCACAATCACAAGGCATTAGCCATTGATGACATGGCACCACCGGCGGCCACCTCCACCCAACTACCACCGCAAGACCACCACCACCAGCAGTCCCGCGGTGTAGGACGTGACGGCAGAGGTCGCGGTAACAACAATAAAGGGAAGGGCCGTGGAAAGGGCAACCGGAACCAGCAGCAGCCAGGCCCAGCATTTGCTGCCTACTATCAGTGGGTTGGACAGCCCCCTTGGCCCAATACCGGGAACTAGGCCTCGCCTGCATGTCCCTACCCGATATCATGGCCCCAATTCCAGTAAGGCTGGTAGCCAGGCCTCTTGGGCTCTGCCTCCGCCGACCGGCAGGCCCACCACCAGTAGCAGGCCCATATGGTAGCAGCAGTTCAGCACCCGCAAGGCAGCAGCCTAGCCCCCACCGATTTGGGCCAGGCCTTCAACACCGTGAACCTTCAACATCCCGACGATAAGTGGTACATGGACACCGGAGCCACATGTCACCTCACCCGATCGTCAGGTAACTTATCTCAACTACTTCAGTTAGAGTGTCCTCAATTTATTACTGTCGGCAATGATCATCACATTCCAATTGAAGGTTACGGTAACACACATACCAAACATCCCCACCGCCTTTCTCCCTAAATCACATCCTTTACACCCCTAACATCATTAAAAACTTAATTTGTGTTAGAAAATTCACTCACAATAATTCTGTGTCTATCTAATTTGACCCTTTTGGTTTTTCTATGAAGGATCTCAATACGGGGAAAATTATTACACGATGCAATAGTGTGGGAGACCTCTACCCCTTCACTCAATCTTCCGTTGTCAGACCGCAATCACCTCTATCCCTTGCGGCTATCTCTCCCTCAACTTAGCACAACAGACTCGGGCACCCCGGAGACCATGTTTTTACTTTTCTTAGGACTACTAAGCGTATTCAATGTAATAATGGGAAACTTGCCCAACACTATTTTCTTGCCCGCTTGGCAAGCATACTCGTCTTCCATTTATGTCATCCAACAGTGTTACTTTTTTTCCTTTTGATATTGTTCATGCTGATTTGTGGACATCTCCGGTTGTTAGCTCTTTGGGTCACAAATTTTGTGTAGTATTCTTAGATGATTTTTCACATTTTGTCTAGATTTACCCACTGAAATTCAAATCTGAAGTTTTTGACAAGTTCCTTGAATTTCAAAAATTCATTAAAACACAGTTTGAAAAATCTATCAAATCATTCCAATGTGATAATGGACGTGAATTAAATAACTCGACATTTCACAATTTCTGCTCTAAACAAGGCATGGTTTTCCATTTTTCCTGTCCCTATACTTCCTCCCAAAATGGAAAGGTCAATAACATGGTTTGCACCCTTCTGTTTCATGCCTGTCTTCCACTGCCTTTTTGGGTGTAGCTGTTAAAATGATAGAATCCCTTCTTAATATTTTACCAACTAGCACTCTCCAAAACAAGACCCCTACCGAAATCTTATACCATAGGTTCCCATCCTATGAACATCTCCGTATTTTTGGCTGCTTATGTTACCCCAACCTAGCCTCCGCTGCACCTCACAAACTCGCCCCTCGCACCACGCCCTGTGTCTTCGTTAATCTCTCTCCTACTCATCGGGGCTACCTGTGCTATGACATAGCCACTCGCAAAATCATTGTCTCCCGTCACATCACATTTGACGAGACGACCTTTCCTTTTTCAAATCTTCAAAATTTCAGACCACCGATTACACCTTTCTCGATGAACCGAGTCTGTCCCCGGCTATCCAATCATTGTACCACCGGCAGCCCACTGTTCCGATAGAGCTTGCGCCAGTAGCTCCGTCCCCGCCATTGTCTGGCATCATCTCCGACCAAACACCTCTCAGCTTTCGGTCGAACACCCCACCAGTACCACTTCTGCCTCCAACTATGTCTCCTGCCCCTCCAGTACCACTGCTGCCTCCAGAACCCGATAGCCCACAGCCATAAAATCTAGACCACCCACTGCTGCCTACCCATTGTATGGAGACTCGTGCATAACACGAGATTTTCAAACCCAAGGTCCATTTTAACCTCTCCGCACAAACCATATCACCCATTCCAAAAAATCCAAAACTAGCCAAACTAGACTCTAAATAGAATGAGGCCATGTGCGTGGAATTTAATGCTTTGACCAAGCAGAACACTTGGGATTTGGTACCTAGACCGGATGGTGTAAATGTTATTCGGTGCATGTGGTTATTTTGTCACAAGTATAGAGACAGTGGTGACTTGGAGTGGTATAAGGTAAGATTGGTTGCTAATGTCACTAATTAGTAAGAGGGTATTGACTGTGGTGAGACATTCAGTCCAGTTGTTAAACCGGCTACTATTCGGACTGTTCTCAGTATTTCTATGGGCATGCATGCCGATTTATCAACTTGATGTCCAGAATGCATTTTTTCATGGAGATTTGAAAGAAACTGTGTACATGTATCAGTCCTCTGGCTTTGTTCATCTGGCAGTTCCGCAGTTTGTATGTCATCTCAGAAAGTCATTGTATGGCTTGAAACATGCACCTCACGCTTGGTATGATCGCTTTGCCAGGTATGTTATGCAGAATGGATTTACATATAGCAAGTGTGATAACTCTCTTTTCACTTTCCATCTAGGTAGCAGCACTGCTTATTTGCTATTATATGTGGATGACATTGTTCTTACTGCCTCCTCTGACGGGTTGAAGAATGAAATCATTGCACTACTCAAAACTGAATTTGCTATGACTGACTTGGGCAAGCTGAGTTATTTCTTGGGTATATCCGTGACCAGATCTGCAACTACAATGTTTTTATATCAGCACAAATATGCAGAGGAGATAGTGTACAGGGCTAAGATGGCAAATTGTAAAATTATGCCAACTCTGGTTGACTCGAAATTCAAGCTCAGTGCCAATGAGGGAGCGCCAGTTTCTGATCTCACTCTCTATCGGAGTCTTGCAGGTGCCCTTCAGTACCTTACATTCACTAGGCCCGATATTGCATATGTCGTTCAGTAGGCGTGTCTATTTATGCCCGACCCTCGAGAGTCCCATTTTGCGGCCCTCAAACGTATTATCAGATATGTTAAGGGCACACTAGACTTTGGACTGCATCTCTACCCATCTGCCCCAACCAAGTTACTCTCCTACACGGATGCAGATTGGGCAGGATGCCCGGACACACGTCACTCCACCTCTGGCTACTGTGTATTTCTTGGGGATAATCTTATTTCATGGTCTGCCAAGCGGCAGGCCACGCTATCCCGTTCGAGTGCTGAAGCACAGTATCGCAGAGTTGCTAATGTCGTTGCTGAGATCTGTAGGCTCCGAAATCTTCTTTTGGAGCTCCAGTGTCCACTGCAAAAGGCGTCTATAGTCTACTATGACAACATATCTGCCATCTATATGTCTCACAATCCGGTCCAACATTAGTGGACCAAATATATCCAGATGGACATTCACTTTGTGCGTGAGAATGTTGCCCTTGGTCAGGTCAAAATTTTACACGTACCTTCCTCCTATCAGTATGCAGATATTTTCACAAAGGGACTACCGAGACAACTCTTCACTGACTTCCGATCCAGCCTTAGCGTTCGGCCTCCTCCCGCTTCGACTGAGGGGGAGTATTAGCGAATATTCTCCGAATATTCACAGTATATTTTGTAATTATGATAGATGAGGAATCAACCATTTAAGGTAAGTTAGGATTCTTATTGTATTAGGAATCAACCTCTGTACAACTATATATATTGTGATTAATGAAAGAAATCCCGAAAGGGAAATTATTCCAGTCTTACACATTGGAAGAGTACTTGGAAATTCTATATTTTCAGGGTGGCCTTTCCAACCAGTGGAGAGAAACTCGAGGCTTTCTCCGATGACCGGCCATCCGGACTTGCTCGGAGGAAGTGGACAAGACAAGGTGGTTTTGTTCTTATTGTTGAAGAGAAAGAGGAAGGAGAGGGAGACTAAACAACAAAGAGGCAAAAAAGAGAGACAGAGAACAATTCCATGTCTAATTAATTGGTGTGTTAGCTAAGAGAGATGCTCTTGGTATGATTTTGTATGAGTTCGATTTTTTTGGGTTAAAGATAAAGAATATATATATTAGGAACGTATGCTTTGTGACATGTTATGAGGATTATGGTATGTGAAATTCTTTAATTTGCCTCATCTTTCTTTTTGGCTTATTCCCTTTATCTTAGATTATTAATTTTTATATTTAGGGGTCGTGGTTAGAACCTTTAATGTATAATATAATATTACATTTTAATTGAAAAAACATGAATAGTGAAGATTTATCTAGCCAATTCCATTATTTAGTTATTCGGGATTAAAACGTAGTGATACATTTGGTCACAAAGTGAAAAAATCTTAAAACTAAAACAGCTAAAATATGAGTCGCGTTTGTCAAATCTGGCAAGCACTTTGATATTATCAACTTTGATGCTTTATAAATCTAACTTTGGATAAAGTTAAAATAAGTGTTTCTAAGCTAGAAACTATAGGGAAGTTCGTTGATGTAGATGCAGATCCATGTACAAAAAGGTCGGCTATCTTATAAACTTAACTTTGGTATTTAGCCTATTAGAATATTTTTTACTAGTTCGTGGCACCTATTTCCTACCGTATTATTATTTTTCAATATCAGTAAAATAACTCAATCCAAGGTTAGTACTACGTGGTACTAAAAGGAATAAGAAGAAGAAGAAATCTCTTCTATTAAGAAAAGGAAATTTTGTGTGTTTTATTATAAGAAATTAAGATAATACTCTTTCTTGACCCCAATATGCTAGTAATTTTTCTTACACTTTATTTAGTGGACTAGATGATTCTTACCCATGCTGCACTGGCCCAACAATTTGAATGTTTTTTGGTGTTTTTTTCTGTTTCGTTTTCAGAATAACAATTTAACTTTAGTTTTTACCGTCGGACCCATTTGGATTCTGCATTTGAAATCCATAGATAGCAATAAATTACACAAAAAAAGAACTATGATTTCAAATGGGCGCAGCTATCCACTACAATTTTAGAATATGTACATTCAAAAACAAACTTAATTCTGAAACCTTCAAAAGTTCAAATGGCATCAACGAAAATATCCTGAAGCACAACTACCTTCAGATGTACATACATCTTAGATTAGTTTCAACAGCCACACTTCAATACTTTATGTGACCTTTTTCTGTAATAAGACTTTGGTCTCCGCTGATCCTCTGCCAACTAATGTCTTTTAGAACACATTCTTCCCTCTGGAACATATGTATTCGTGTAGTAGTCCTCGAAGCTTTCCTCAAACTGATGAAAGCATAAAAACAGATGACGATAACTGTTATTGATGGCAGAAATATTAGTATACACCCCTCTCCTCAATTGATTCATAAAATACATCTTTAAGCCCATATAAACTGATGCACATATATATAAAATAAAAGCAATTTGATAATAGAAACCTGTGTTTCTCGTTATATGGATATCTTCATTCTTCGCCATAATAAAGACTGAACATACCCAACAACTTTGGTATCAAGGACAATATTACATTGCCCTTAAAAGTATAGGAACGACCCTGATTTTCGCCATAATAAAGACCGAACATACCCCAACAACTTTGGTATATCAAGGACAATATTACATTGCCCTTAAAAGTATAGGAACGACCCTGATTTTCGCCATAATAAAGACCGAACATACCCCAACAACTTTGGTATATCAAGGACAATATTACATTGCGAGCTCAAATAATGAGGTAGTAAAACGCCTTCTGAAGGCTATTGACTCAAGTTGCTAACATAAGTATGTCTGCCAGAAGAACAATGTAGAAGCTTACTTTGAGTTACCTGCACTACAATGATGATATAATTAACTTGAGATTTAGGCTACCTATGTATTACTATCCTCGAATATAAACCAACTCATAAATATAACGCACAAGAACCTACTAAAAAAGAGGCATAAACTCGGAGGAAAATTTATACACAGATATTTTGCTAAGCAAAAAATTATTTTTTGGCTGACCAGATCTTGCACGTGTTGCATGCCATTTTTTGAAGCACACGCTTTTGTAAAACGTATAGCTTGACCCATCGAATGATATAACCCCTCAGATCGTATTGCTTCATTGCTTTAAGTTTCTTTCTGATATTCAACTTGCACTTAGATTTTTCGACCAAGTACTTGCGTTCTTCCATCAAGGCTTTGGCTAATTGACAGCTAGTTTTTTTTTCAAAAAAAATTGTTGTTCGTATATTTTAATTCTCCTAAATTTTGAGTTTTACTTCAAAGAAGTTTAAGATTCACTTAAGGCTGTTACTGGAAAAAACAAAACGGAGAATCAATGAACTAATTCACTTGCTCAAAAGCTTAAATTAAAAGTAAAACAGTCTGCACTCTTACCCAAAATGCCTCCAAGTTCCAACACCAAGAGATATAGAGTACATGCCTAAAACACAATGCAAATCAACATAGGGTTGTATAAATATCAGAAAGTCTTTCAAAACTTCATATAATCAGGCAAATGAACCATTTTGTATGATGTTTTCTTATGTATACAAATAAAAAATATCTTAGTTCGTCCAACACCTGTACTATTGTTGGAAACCAAAAAACAGAACCAGAACTGCTAGTTAAATTTGAAAGCTAAATTCATGTTATATCTTGCGACATGTTTTTCTATCCCTAAGATTCATGCAAAACGAAGAGAAAAAGGAAGAAACTTACATGCTTTCCCTGAATAAGGGGACAAAAAACATATAAAGGTAATAGAAGAAAAGGTAATATCAACAATTATGAGATCCCATCCCTGCACAAATTGACCTATGTAATTTTATACCTAAGATTTGAGGAAAATATAGAATCAATACTTTCTAACTTTTACGAAGAAGTACATTATGAAAAATATAAGGTTATATTGAGAAATTTTAGTAAAACCACCCAAATATCTTCCATAAAGCACTCATGAGTCATGACAATGATAATCAAGAAGCAGGTACACAAAAAATTGAGAATACTCTAAAAGGAATATTACCTCTGTATACATAGTTCATATTCAATCATAATGCTTGTTCCCAGATAGTCAACCTCTAGTGTGCAGCAAATAGATGGGAAAATATCGCCATTGTTGTCGATGAAGAGTTCCAAGTTCTGCCCTAAACTAATTTGCTACTGTTAAATATACACAATATACATGTGTATATTGTGTATATTGAGTCTCGGATTTGCACCATAATGACTCTCGGTTTTTGGCTGTTTAAGTCAATGTAATTTATGGTAAATATTTAGTATCCTAGTTTAGGTAAAGTTGTAATATAATTAGTAGTGTATTACCATAATTAGTGTATTACCATAAATGTATAGAATAAGGTTTTAGGAATAGAATAGGAATATAATTCTCTCCTATTATGTAACTTGTATATATAGCCTTTCAATTAATGAAAATAATCAAGGGGATTATTTTTTTCATGGTATCAAGAGACTAGGTCTAACAAAAATTTTCTCTCCCAAATTTTTTGTTCCTCTCGGCCAAACCCCCCCTCGGGTTTACCAAATTGTTCTTCCGCTCTCAAAATCTCTCTTACTATTCCCAAATTTCCCCTCCTCTACCTTTGTTCTTTCAATATGTCTAAGAACAATTTTCATCCTGCCCTCATGATTTCTAACATCAAGAACAACATCCCTATTGTGCTTGAGATGGAAAACGTCCAATATGCGACGTAGGCAGAATAGTTTAAAATTCACGCTATCTCCCATCAAGTTATCCATCACATAATTCCTCCCGCTGCACCTATTCCCGCGGAGGATCCTCAGTTATGGATTACTCTTGATGCTACCGTTCTCCAGTGGATTTATTCCACTATTTCGGTTGACCTCTTACAGACGATTATTGAGCCGGATACCACGTCTATGGCTACCTGGAATAGATTGCGTGACATATTCCAAGATAACCAACATTCACGTGTTGTCACACTCGAGCAGAAATTCTCTCAAGTTCGCATGGAAGAATTTCCAAACGTATCTGCATATTGCAAGAAACTCAAGGAGTTGGCGGACCAACTCCGTAACGTTGGCGCACCTGTAACAAATAATCGTTTGGTTCTACAACTGGTTGCCGGTCTTTCTGAGGCCTATAATGGCGTTGGGACTCTCCTTCGTCAAAGCTACCCACTTCCCGTTTTTTATCAAGCCTGCTCCATGCTTACTTTGGAAGAAGCCGGTTTGGCTAAAAAGGCGGCTACCGGAGCAAGCCCCGTCGTCCTAATGACATCCTCCACAAATTCTTCAGGTTTTGTTGATAATTCGGGCCAAAACCGTACGCATGGTAGCGACAAAAATAATCGTAAGAATAATAACAAAAACCGCGGGGGAAAACGCGGCTTCGTAGTGGTTCGTGGTCGTCGCGTCCGACGTAGGCCCCTTCCGGTCAACGGTGGGCCTCCTCCCTACCGGTCCCGGTGCCCGGGGCCCATGGCGGGGGCGGGGCAATGGGCCGTGGGCCAGCAACCCCTATTTTCCAGGCCCTTCAAGCGGCCGGTGGGGCCGGGATGCCCCTAATTTCGTGCCCAACAATTAGCGAGCGGTGTTCTCGGTTCAAAGACCGGGCTAGGGAAAAAGGGTGGACTGCTTGGGCCTCGGCCCACACAAGCATTCTCGGCAGTGGGCCCCACATCTACTCACACCGACACTAAGACCGCAATGCACACACTTGGGTTGACGCAACCGGATCCAAATTGGTATATGGACACCGGCACAACGACACACATGACTTCCGATCAATGTACTCTCTCGTCTTATGCCAATTTGAGCAACCCTCGTGGTATAATTGTCGGTAATGGTAACTCTATTCCAATTCAGGGTTATGGTCATAAAACTCTATCTCCCCCAATCCTCCCCTTATCTTGAAAAATACTTTACATGCCCCCAAATTAATTAAAAACTTAGTGTCTGTCCGAAAATTCACCACTGACAATTCCGTTACTGTTGAATTTGATCCTTTTGGTTTCTCTGTGAATGATTTCAAGATGGGGAGTCCTCTCGTGAGGTGTGATAGTAGGGGAGATCTTTATCCTATCACACCCGGTTTCAGTCCATCGAGTCAAGCCTTGCCATCAGCCTTTGCAGCCATTTCTCCTTCATTGTGGCATGCTCGCCTTGGTCATCCGGGGTCCTCTATTTTGTCAGCTTTAGATAAAAATAGTTTTATTTCATGTAAGGGTACGAGTCGTACTCCAATTTGTCAATCTTGTTAAGTTGCCATTTGTAGACTCAAAATCTCATACTTTAATGCCATTTGATATTATTCATAGCGACTTATGGACGTCTCATGTTCCTAGTTCAATGGGTCATCAATATTATGTTCTTTTTTTAGATGATTATTCTAAATTTCTATGGACGTTTTCAATAGCGAAGAAATCTTAAGTTTTTTCCATCTTCCTAAAATTTAGAGCATTCATCAGAACTCAATTTGACCGTGAAATAAAAAATATTCAGTGTGATAATGGAAAAGAGTATGACAATGGGGTGTTTCGGGAATTCTGTGCTACTAATGGGATAAATTTTCGTTTCTCTTGTCCTCATACATCACAAAATGGGAAAGCCGAACGTAAAATTCGTTCCATAAATAACATTCTCCGCACCCTATTGATACATGCTTCCGTACCCCCATATTTTTGGCATCATGCTCTTCAAATGGCTACATATCTCCTTAACATAATTCCTTCCAAAGGTCTGACATATTCTTCTCCCCTTCAAATTTTATATAATAAAACTCCTTATTCTCATCTTCGGGTTTTTGGGTGTTTATGTTATCCGTTATTTCCATCCACCACAATTAACAAACTTCAGGACCGGTCTACTCCGTGTGTGTTTTTGGGTTTTCCATCTAATCATCGTGGATACAAATGCTTTGATTTATCCTCCAATAAAATCATCATTAATCGCCATGTCATTTTTGATGAATACCAATTTCTGTTTGCTAAAAGTCATACTCCCGTGCCTAGTTCGTATAATTTTTTGGATGAACAAATATCCCTATATATTATTCAATATTTTTCGGACACCTTCCGAACCCAAAATTCTCCAGCGAGCCCACTGCCCGCTGGTCCAACTGGCCCATCTCGGTCATCTCTACCCAGTCTTCTCACTGGGCCAGTTTCAGCGATTGGGCCAGTCCAGCCCAACACTGGAACTGGTCCAGTTCCTGCTTCCGACGCAGGTGTCTGCTTCCAGAATTGGGCCAGCAGACCCACTGCCTGCTGGCCAGTCTATCCCAAGCCCAGCAAATTCTCTAAAACCACTCAATTTTTCCTCGAGTCATAGACCAGTTACTCGTAGTCAGTGGGGTATTTTTACACCTAAAAGACGTTTTAATTTACATTCAAATGTCTCTAAATCCCCCTTGCCCCGTAATCATGTGTCTGTCTTAAATGACCCGAATTGGAAAATTGCTATGACTGATGTATATAATGCTCTTATTGATAATATGACGTGGGAGTTGGTGCCCCATCCATATGGTGTTAATGTTATCAGGTCTATGTGGATTTTTGCACATAAGGAGAATTCAAATGGTTCATTTGCTCAACATAAGGCGCGGCTTGTGGGTGATGGTAAGACTCAGCAGGTTGGTATAGATTGTAGGGAGACGTTCAGTCCGGTGGTCAAGCCGGCTACCATTCGCACTGTGCTTAGCTTGGCTCTTTCAAAGGCATGGCCTATTCATCAGTTGGATGTCAAGAATTCTTTCCTACATGGTGATCTCAAGGAAACAGTGTATATGCATCAGCCGTTGGGATTCAGGGATCCCAACCATCCTCATCATTTATGTTTATTGAAGAAGTCCTTATATGGGCTTAAGCAGTCTCCACGGGCATGGTATACAAGGTTTACTGACTATGTTTCGACTATTGGGTTCACTCACAGCAGGTCAGATATTTTCTTGTTCATCTACCATCGTGGTTCATCCTTGGCCTACATTCTGTTGTATGTGAATGATATCATTTTGACTGCCTCTTCCGATGCCTTACGCCAGTCTATCATGACCATGCTCAGCTCTGAGTTTGCTATGAAAGACTTAGGGCCCTTAAGTTACTTTTTGGGGATTGCCGTCAAGAGTCATTCCGATGGATTGTTCTTGTCTCAACAAAAGTATACAGCTGAGATCATCGAGAGGGCTGGGATGTCATCCTGTAAGTCCACTTCCACTCCAATTGATACTAAGCCTAAGCTTGGGCCACGACAGGCATACCTTACGAGGATTCGACCCGCTATCGCAGTCTTGTAGGGGCTCTCCAGTATCTTACCTTTACCAGACCAGATATTACGTATGTTGTCCAGCAGGTGTGTTTATTCATGCATGATCCCAGAATTGAGCACATGAATGCCCTCAAACGCATCATTCGGTATATTCAGGGTACACTGGACTATGGTTTGCATTTGTACCCTTCATCGACATCCACACTTGTCTCATACACAGATGCTGATTAGGGTGGGTGTCCAGACACCAGACGGTCTACGTTTGGCTACTGTATGTTCCTTGGCAACAACTTGGTCTCCTGGTCTGCGAAGCGTCAGGCGACTCTATCCCGCTCAAGTGCCGAGGCTGAATATCGAGGGGTAGCCAATGTTGTCTCAGAACCATGTTGGTTACGTAATTTGCTTTTAGAGCTTCATTGTCCAATTCAAAAGGCAACCTTGGTTTATTGCGATAATATTAGTACCATTTACCTTTCTGATAATCCGGTTCAGCACCAACGCACTAAACATATCGAGATGGACATTCACTTTGTCTGTGAAAAGGTTGTTCGGGGTCAGGTACGCGCCTGTCATGTCCCGTCAAGATATCAGATTGCAGACATCTTCACAAAGGGTCTTCCCTCGGTCCTTTTTGAATATTTTAGGGACAGTCTCCGCGTTCGAAGACCGCCCGCTATGACTGCGGGGGTGTGTTAAATATACACAATATATTAAGTCTCGGATTCGCACTATAATGACTCTCAGTTTTTGGCTGTTTAAGTCAATGTAATTTATGGTAAATATTTAGTATCCTAGTTTAGGTAAAGTTGTAATATAATTAGTAGTGTATTACCATAATTAGTGTATTACCATAAATGTATACAATAAGGTTTTAGGAATAGAATAGGAATATGATTCTCTCCTATTATGTAACTTGTATATATAGCCTTTCAATTAATGAAAATAATCAAGGGGATTATTTCTTTCAGCTACCTTACGCCTAACTCTAGCTCTAACTCCAAAAAGTATAGTAGCTTAAAACTCTCTGATATCTCTTTACAGTTGTTGTCACTGGAATTTCAAACAAATTACAACAATTCACCACATATTGACTTTAGTTTTTATGTCAGATTAGTTAGAACAATTGTAATGCAAATGATCATATATCAGATTTCATGTATGAATGCAAGTGAAAAGGATGAAAATGCATAGAAATTATTCAACCATTATATATCTCAGTAATTAGAGGTAATCAGTCATCTATCTACAAACCACCGCTCCTCTATAAAGCTAATTTGACTAACTCTTCGTTTAGCCATAAGTAGATTAAAAAAAGTTGAGAATAGAAATGATGTGAAAGAATTGGATAGATGTACCAAAATGCCATGAGATGTGGTACATGGGAACCTATCTCTAAATGATTGTTGGTTTAGTTAAGATAGTTGTTGAGTTAGTTAAGTTTGTTGAATTAGTTAGAGTTAGTTATAAGGTGGTTGAGAATTGGTTGAATTAGTAATTAAATTAGATGATTTGATTTGTATATATAGTTGAACATTGTATCATTTTCCTTTTGAGGCAATTAATCGAACACTTTCAGTTCTTCACTTCCTCTGCTTTCATTTTTCTGCACACTGCTTCGCGGCCACACTTCAATGGCTGCCACATCTAACTGAATTCTTCTTTAGTTCTTCATATCGAATCACTGATAATTAACATGGTATCAGAGCAGAAGATCGAGGCATATTGAGGACCCTTACATTGCATGCAGTGAAAATTTTGAGGAGTTTATACCTGAAAATCGAGAAAACTAAAATCAACTTGTTTCGAAATACAACCGAAACTGGAAATCATTGATTGTGACTACAACTGAAGTATGAATGTTGTGAATCAAGTACAATGGGAACCAATACAGAAGGTACGATGAATGAGGATGCGACAGTTGTGATGAACATCGATCACAACCATCCTCTATATCTTTTTTCATCAAATGCACCGGGATCATTATCAGTTGGGATTATCCTAACTGAAATGGATAATTACATATTATGGAGTAGAGCAATGAAATTAGCTCTATTAGGAAAAAATAAGATAGGCTTCATAGATGGAACAGTGAAAAGAGAAAGTTTTCATGGTGATTTGGCTAAGTTGTGGGATAGGTGTAATGCGGTTGTGGTATCATGGTTAATGGGAAATGTGAGTAAAAATCTACTCATAGGAATGTTATTAAATTCAGATTCTCATGTGATATGGGAAGAATTGAGGGATATATTTGACAAAATTAACAGCTTTCCAACTGCACAAGGAGATATTCACACTGAGGCACTGCTAGTATCCATGTACTATTCGAGCTCAAGGATCTATGGGATGCGTATGATTATATCATACCACTACCAGCCTATTGTTCTAGGTCTAAGGAGTTTATAGATCACCTTCAATACCAAAAGATGTTACAATTCTCGATGGGGCTTAATGGCAGTTATAGTCAAGTGAGTAGTCAAGTGATAATGATTCAACAAATACCAAATTTGAATCAGGTATATGCAGGAACAACCAGAGTTATGCATGATACAATGGAGTCATCTGCTATGTTCATAGCATCCAGAAATGGAAATGGAGTTTCAAGGTAGAAGGAGCCATATAATTCAAATGCAATTTGTGATTTTTGTCATGTTAGGGAACTTATGAAAGTAGACTATTTTAAACTGATGAAATGTACCTTTTCCCACAAGACTGAGCATATTCAGGATGACTGTTATAAACTCAATGGATATCCAGAAAAATTTAAAGGAAAAGCAAGGAAGGCAAATGTGGTGATAGGAGGAGGTTTGTCATTTTAGGACATTGGACAAGAATATGAGGTGCAGTATCAACAGTAGACCACATGGCTCACTTGGAATCAGTATTTTGGACAGAATACATCACATCAGCATGGAAATATTTCAAGTTCACAATTTAATTCATTTGTAAAACTCGTCTAAAATCTGAAAGTTTGATCAAAAGGACTTGTTTTCAACCAAAAAATGAATTTTCTTTGGAGATTAAAAATTGGAAATAAGAAACCTATTTTCAAATTAGTTTAAACTGATTTTTTACCTTTTCCTTCAATTTGGGACTTGGTTTTAAAATTTGGGCTGATTGACAATATTCAGAGGACCCAAAATTGGGCATAAGTGATGTGATTTAAACAAATGGACTGTTAAAAAGGACCCAAGTTTTGGGTCTGAGTGATTAAGATAAACGGATTGTTTAACTTATTTTGATTTGGGTTTAAATTGACATTTTTAAGGTAGTGTTACGGGTTAAACCCAATTAAATAATTTTAAACCTTAAAATCCATCTTGGACTTGATTTGAAGTAAGGGTTTTGGACTATTAGATTATGACTTGAACTTTGGGGAAATTTAGCATGAAAAAGAGAATATAAAAGAAGTCATACTATCTTTTTTCCAAAACCAATTTGTCATTTTAATGGAATTTTACTCATTTCAAAACCTTGAAAAGATTTCAAAAGATGCAAGTGTAAAAATGGACAATATTGTTGGACTAGAAGTGGAGTTAATTTGCATTTGGGTGTTTCTAGTCCGAAAATAAATTGACCCCGTGCATACTATTTTTTGGCGGAAGCCTAACTCGTTATTTTCAAACAAAACTTTGTGTTTTGAATAAATGAATGACAAGTATTTTGTGGATATTTTTAAACATTAAAGCAATTTGAATCATTTTAAGCATGTTATAGAACCCATAGGTCAACCGTATTCTACTGATCCTTAATACCGGGCTATCTAACACCTTCGCCGGGGATCACCAGAACACTTACAATGACTCTGGTTTAGATAGAATTTTTCAATAAATTTGAATAAACCCTTTCACACTAGTTTTCCTAATTTACCTATAAATTATGTGACAACTCTAAAAAGATTATCTGACTTAGAGCACCCTTCAAATTCATAAAAGTGAACCGTAACATATGAAGACTCAACTGGGGATAAACCTAGGTTTTAACCATAAGGGTTCCAATACAACATACTTTTCAAAATGATATAAATTGCTTATGTGCTTAAATACCGTAATTATAACTGTCATTCATGCATTCATCTTCCGCTAAATGGCATGCACACATACTTGCATCAGTACACATAGGTGATTATGCGGATTTCACAGTCACCCTCCAGTATAAAACCAAAATCCTTTCCTTGGAACACGTTGAAGACGAAGTTGGTACGCGATTGTCCAATAGTCGACAATGGTTCACCTTGGGTTGTCCGCTCGATTCCCTAAAGACATCTGCTAAACCACTATAGTACAACTAGGATAGAACGAAGCCAACTTGAACTAACACATACTGACTTAGATAGGTTCGGGTATCTCAGACCTACCCGGACCTAGTAGGCTGACTCCCTCGTGTCTTGATGGTCTATGACCTGAGGACACTACATCTAACTACTTTCTATGTAGAAGTATTAAATTTGCATTGTGTGATAAACCATTGCTCCTTGGAGGTGGGGGGACTAACCGTGCTTTATTTTATAGATGCATACTAATATGAAATTCGACATGGTTATCGAGACACCTAGGATGCTACAAATTTGGTGGTCATGACTATATGCCTCACAACAAAAGGAAATAACGGACTGTGTAGGACACCTACCCTCCCTCATGAACATGAAAGGAAATAGTGACCTCTTAAAAGTCCTTACATAGTATTGGGATAGTTGAATAATAATTTTTAGGTTCGGAGACTTTGAGGTGACTCCAACCTTAGAAGAGATCTGAGATTGCATGGATAACGTAGGTACCTATTTAAGACGGAGGAAAAAACCCGTCCACAATCTCCTAGTACCCCATAAGCCGACTCGTGGTGAGATCCTTAAGTTCTTGTCCTTAGTTAGCGCAAATTGGATTTTTGGCCTGACCATAACCTTTAGGGACCTTTATGGTCGGTTTGGGTCTACACAGGGGTATGTCAAACACTCCGTAGAGTTTCACTCCTATGCCACTTGGGAAGCCACCCGACCTCTAGCCTTCGCCATATGCTTTCTAAGAACTGTGGTATTTTCCAAAGACCATTTCAAATCCATCGATATCCGGGTCATCTTTGTCACCCATGCTATATTCCATGTAATAACCACAAATGGGGAAATCAAATACTATGGCCTAGTCCTAGTCATCCTGTCCCATATATACCGAGCCCTAGGTCAATGCTGAAACATGCATAGGTACTTCCAAGGTTGTAACCTCGTAATCTAATGATGGATCATTAAACACCTCCACAAAATTGAGGTTCCATCATACTGAGACCCTAAGTGTAGAGAAGACGACCCTAAAGTCACTTACCCAAATTTTGGGACCCAATCCAAAGAGGGGTGGACTTTTATCTTTTCTAGGCTGTGAGAGAATAATATCTAGTGGAGATTTTCCAACCTTATATCCGAGACTATATATGTGAGTGGCGGAAAATGTCCTTACCTGCCACTTATGAAGATTCGGGGAATCCGACCATATGCACCTCTTAGGGTCCTAAGATAGTTCGGAAGGAAACATGTAACCTCCCAATAGGAAATATGAGGGAGTATATGGTTGACTACGAAGGTGACAAGATCAGAGGGGTTGCTGACATCATCCGAGAGTGGAATGATCGAATCAAGTGGGGTCCGGAAACTTTAGCCGTTGATCCTTTCCGTCCAGGTGGTGATGAGGACTATGTTGGTTGGTTGAGAGCACATTTGAAGGGTACCCTCACACCGGGGCCTAACCGCTACTATGCCAGACATGATCGGGATTTAAAGGCTGAAATCCAGGCTCGCCGCATTCAGAGATAGGCTGGTGACGAAGATGCCAAGTATTTGGAAAATATAGAGTATGACCAGACTGTCATAGCCAGCC
Source organism: Anisodus tanguticus (assembly GCA_034509755.1). NCBI lineage: Eukaryota > Viridiplantae > Streptophyta > Magnoliopsida > Solanales > Solanaceae > Anisodus > Anisodus tanguticus. Next base: position 14,803,586 of record CM067551.1, on the reverse strand, counting down.
TGACCGGGGAGCTCGACTTCACTCACGATTGTCTAGAGGACTTAGATGCTCGCATGAATGGAGCTATGTATGACACTGCATATATGACCCCCACAGAGAAGGGTCATTGGGTTAGCTCACTTTTGATGTCTACACATTTCAGGATTCAGTCCGCCATTCGAACGACCAAGAGAACTCGAACTGACAGAGCTTCATCGTCATCTACCGGAGGCGATTTTTTTTTTACTGCTTTTCATTTATGCTTTGTAATCCTATTGGGGAATATATTATTAATAATGAAATGATTATGGGGCAATGATTTTAATTAACATTTGGCATAGGTATGCTTCAAACGATTAGAAAGCCTTAGAGTAACGCGGTATACAAATGCAAATATTATAACTGCTTATGTGCTATATAAACTTCCTATGTGTTTTCATGTGTTCCGTCTGAACTCTTGATTGATCCCACATTCCGAACACCAATCCAAAAGAAAAACATAAGAAAATACCAAAGCTGACTAAATTTACCACTCTTAAAAGGTTGATTGGCTACCGATGGATATTCTAGATAGTCAAAGTGCCACCTCACAAGATCGACCTGGTCAACGATGAAAAGACCGAGGAGTCGCTTCAGGCAAAAATTCACAATGTAGACGTGAAGATTCGGTTGGCAAGAGCTAAAACGAAAGAAGTTGACGAGATCCTATAATTTATAGGAAATTTAGCTGAGGGATCCCCTGAGGGAAACCTACAATACCAGAACCTCCCTGAAGAGGTCAAGAAGATTGTGGACGATTATGTCTCTCTGGCACACCTAGCTGAGGATGACCCAATACCATATGGGGAAACAAGCGGGGTGCCCGAAGTTGTCACCCCAGCCATTGATGAAGTTGATAATTACTACGAGGTGCCACAAGGGCCTCCCCATACATCATCTCCGATATGGCAGGCGATTTCCCTCAAAGCCCGCGGGGGCTGCTATGCTACTGCAGGACATCAAGGTCTTCGATTGGATAACATCGAGGTATTCGATTGGATAAAAGCTGCCAAATTGGCACATACTAGCTCACACGTCCTCCCTACTTGCACACCTCTCTTTGCTCACAAGAGATGTTTATACCACAGAATCCAACCTAGCCACAACACTGACGAATGTGTAGCTTTCAAGAGAAGAGCCATCAGATTGATTGACAAGAAAGTCATTCACAACCTATGGAGCCTCACTCCTTACTGGTCTATGACTCTATTATGCTTGGTGAAGGAATCACCATGGACACACGACTTTGGTGTTACGAGTTCATTGCCTTTGAAGATTCGTAGGCAGATATTTTTTTCAGTTTTGGTTCATACCGGCAAAGTTTTCCTACTCAAAACCACATGGAAACTCTTTGCAAGCACTTCAAGGATGAAGATATACTTGTACCATTCAGGAGCTCCCGGGCACGACATAAAAATGTGAAGATTTCAAGTTCAAGTTGAAGTATTTGGTTAACACCGGTCTAATTTAGCCCATGATACAAGGCCTCTTTTAGAAAAGCAGTAGGGAAATACGTGGTCGTAAGGACGAAGAATCGCCATGGGTTCGAGGAGAAGTCATCTTTTGGGTAGTTTAGGCATCCCCTTTCTCGCTTTCAATCAAAGATATCCCCCTCCAACTTTTTTGTAAATGAAACCATGTCCAACATGATGTCCCAAGGAAGGATACGTGGGAAGCCCATATGGGGCTTGGTTAGGGTAAGATCTGGGAAGAAGAAATTAGGATATGATTTCTACGTAATTCGAACTACGGAATAGCCTGATTTCCTAAGGAGGAATACGTAGGCAATCTACATAAGACTCGACCCCTATATTATATAAATTATAATCCCCCTATTTATAGGATAATGTCTGGTTCAACGACAGTGTGGTGGCAAATCAACCATAGACCTTCTAACCAAAACCCTAAAAACCAAAAATGGCCAAAATGACCAAAATACCCCCAGAATGGAAAAATCAATCAATATTTTGGATTGAATACATGAGTCTACATGCTTTATTTGCAACTTATGTGAGATATCTTGCATTTATAATTTCCAACTAACATACTAACGTCGTTTGGTTTTGAGTTATTTTTCTTCTTATAGAAAATAGTCGATTCATTGAGTTACACTAGCATACTTCACCAGATCTAAAGTGTCACGACCCAAACCGGAGGGTCATGACGGGAACTCAGACCTTACTTGTCGAGTACCACTAATCATACAATTATAACCTAACCACAATCAATTATGGCCATAAGGACCGTCACCGAGTATCCTGCTGACACACACATTAAGGCTGACATGACCATACATGACTACTATACACATGATAACTATCTACAAGTCTCTAAAGAGTACATGATATTACAAGAACGGACAGGGCCCCGCCATACCCATATGCATATGCAAAATATGATACCATGACCAGACTACAACTCTGAAATAAGTAGAGTGCTCCAAACTCAGCTGAACCAGCAACCTACTAGCGCGTACCGTCCCACTATCTACCTGAGCCTGCGGGCATGAAAAAGAGCGTCCCCCGACAAAAGGGACGTCAGTACGACTGATGTACTGAGTATGTCAGGCATGAAGAATAGCATAATAGGAATACAAGAATAAACTGATATAGAAACAGCCGACATCAATAGCCGACAGAAATAACTGACCCATAATGAATGCCTCTGAGGGCCATAATATGCCTAATGTCATGCAAAATGCAAATGCGGTATATATATATATTGGCCTCATTGGGCATCTTCCTTCCCATAACAGCCTTTGTGGGAATCATATCGTATCGACTTCTGTAGGCATAATCATCATCATATCCCAGCTGATCAGGTGGTATGTGTATCTCGTTTCCCATCCCCAATATATAGTCCAGGTTAATGCATGAATGATAATGAAACATTCTGAATTTATCAGGTGACATAACATCGTCTCACCTTCGGCTAACACTGTGAGTATCAACATCTTTTCTGTATACCTCAATAAGGATTTAAGAACATATTTAGACATGGTTTTAACATAGGAATAAATAACAAGAACATCCTTAACTACTAAGAGTAGAATCATTTATGGAGCAATATTACGTTTACGTTTCATTGCATGGAACATGCCAAAAGAAAGAAATGATTTTCCTTAACATACCTTGAATATCTACCCTTCAACAGCCACAACAAAATCAATTCGTACTTCCCTGAGCTTTTAAGAAACATGAGACTATGACCAATTTAAAGGAGCACAACGGCTGCTGCTTATAATCTTGTTGCTACCTCAACAATCTTGGGAGAATAATTTGATTTAAAATGAAACATTTATGAAGAATGTTGCTGAATTAATTGGGTAATGTCACTGATTTCATATATGTCTCCCACTACTCACAAAAACTCTACTAACATTTATGAGACCTCTGTTAGTAGAATCCATTTTCTTCTTAAGTACGTGTCATACCATAATTACTTCCCACGACAAGGTGCCACCAACACCAAATAAGTGATTAGTCACATAGGTGATTCATCTACACGCTACACGTACATATTCCCACTTAATCTTGTCCCCCACTAAAATTATTAATTAGCCGATCCTTATTATTCCACACTATAATTTATCACTTAGCCGATTATTGTTGTCAATCAGCCGATCATTGTTTTCCCATTATTAAGTCCTAAATTAGTTTGAGACTGCATCCTTTTATATACCAAGCTCTTTATTGGTATACGTCTAGATGCGTAAACCATCGCCCAAAAGTACGGGGTGTTACATAAAGATGCGACAACATCCCTAAATCAACAAGACAAAGCAACAACAATTGGTACTCCCGAGATGATGCACGCAACAAGAATGATTTGATTGAGGACGTTGTGCCTTAAGATATCCAAAATGCCTCGCATTCCGAGGACGTGATCACTCTGCTATTTAAAAATGTCGCTGATCTTTAAGAACATGTCGCGAGAAATGAAGCTATCAACTCTGCCAGAGAAGCAGCTACTACTGAGGCAAGAAGGCCTCTGCCACCTTTTTATCTCTAAATTCACATGTCACTGAACACTTCCCAAATGCTCGTACCGGGGCTTCGTACCAAACACCACCCCTAGAAAATGCTACCCACATTGTTGGGACTTCCTATTTAGCACCTATTTTTCAAGCACCACCTGCTTATATTATTTCTAACATTCATCAAAACGCTACTTCCGATACTATACCCAAATCCTCTAGCACTCCCAAAAGTTGTGAGGCATACCTCGATGTATCCTTGCACACTTCAATCACTCCCATTGACTCCTCGCCATAACTAGATCACTGCGAGAAGATGGGAATGTATGGAGGTCCGAGCAAGACCAAAGAGACAAAGAAGTAGAACATAAAATGATTGATCTATTCGAGAAGTCTAAAGGCTCCCGCAAATCAACGAGATTGAGATATGATGATTTATGAATGCATCCATACTTGGACTTACCAGAGGGCTTCAAAGTGCCCAAATTTGAACTCTTCAACGCACGAGAAACCCTAAAGCCCATATGAGAACTTTCTGTGACCAACTGGTCGGTGTCAAAGGAAATGAGGCATTGATAATGAGTCTAATCAGCCGAAGCCTCACAGGTGAAGTATTAGAGTGGTTCGCCGATCAAGACATTCGCCATTGGGACTCATGGGAAGAGATGGCAGAAGCTTTCATAAACAAGTTTCTCTTTAACGTGGAAAATGTGTCTGACCATTACTATTTGGAAAAAATTAGACAAAAGTCAACACAAACCTAGCGTGAGTATACAACTAGGTGGAGGGCCAAATCCGCCCAAGTGCAACCTCCGATGAGCAAGAAAGAACTGGTTTCAGCATTCATCCGATCCCAGGAGTTAAACTGCTATGACTGAATGTTGGATGTGGCAAGGAGGCCATTATCTGATTTAGTTAGAATGGGAGAGGCAATAGAAGATGGCCTAAAAACTGGAAAGATTGTCAGTATCGTTAACAAAGTTGGCGTAGCAAGCTCCGCCAGAGCCGAAAAGTAGAAGAAATAAGACATGCAAAATGTCTCCTACACCCCAAGCCTGAGGAGTCACAAAAAGGAAGGATTACAATCATCCTTCGATGTATACCAATCTCCTTCTTCGAGCAACTACATACTATCACCCTACAACCCTCCTACAGCCTTGTGCCAGTATACTACGTTCAACCCAACTACCAAGCTCTACAGCCAAACTACCAAACACATGTACCCATTTACCAAGCTCCATCTCCAAATTATCATGTTCTTGCACCCGCGTACCAATTGTCTCAAAACCAGTAAAATCATCATAATCAGCCTCCTCCGGCCACAAACGAGTTGCCACATCTAAACTTTGAGAGAAAGCCTATTCGAACGTTCACTCTACTTCCCAAAATAAGGACAATCTTGTTCAACAAGCTCCATGTTGCCGGTATCATCAAAATCATGCCGCCAAAGCCTTCGAATCTTGGAAATCGATTTTACAAAGCCGATAAGACTTGTGCTTACCATTCCGGAGGGAATGAGCACACTATCGAAGATTGTATTAATCTAAAGCACAAGTTGCAATATTTTATTGACAAGCGAGAGATCGTATTGGAGGCCGCAGCGCCAAATGTGAATACAAATCCTCTCCTGAATCATGGTACCAACCATATCCATATGATAGAACGACATAAATATTAGGCCGTATGCCAACCATTGGCCCAAAAAACATTGAAAACCTGGAGCGCACCATCGCCTCGCTCATGCTGGAAGAGCATCCTAATTTTAAGGTTCTGATCCCAGCTCCAAAAAAATCCATATGTGGTCCAAGGTGCAACAAGTAGTCATTCTGGTTCCCAGAAAAGAACTCGCAGTCATTGCCAAGGGAATGGCAAGATCGGGATGGTGCTATACTCCCAAAGAGTTTGCACAAGAAGCACCCCGGAAGAAAACCAATCACCGATGGGGAGGCCGAGGAATTTTAGCGCATGATGCAGCCGAAAGATTACTCTATTGTTGAACACTTGCAGAAAACACTGTCCGAATATCGATGATGTCATTGCTTATGGGATGTACACAACATCATAAGGCCCTAATAAAAGTGCTAGACGAAGTCCATGTCCTTGCAGGGATGAGTAGTGAATCATTAGCCGACATAGTAGGCCACATCATTGGGGCTCATAAGATTTTATTCACCACTGATGAGTTTCCAAAAGAAGGAATGACCCACAATAAGGCCTTCTACATCACCATAAAATGCTGAGGAAACGTTATCTCTCGATTGCTAGTTGATAATGAAGCTGGACTTAATATATGCCCCGAGTCTACAGTGATGCGGTTAGGTTATGACATTGGTAAAATACGCCAGAGCTGTACCAATGTAATAGCTTTAGATGGGGCATAGCGTGATCCTGCAGGTGAAGTGGACCTCAATATACAAATGGGGCGCGCCAATTTCACCACTGAATTTCAAGTTATGGACATCAGTGCAACTACGATCTCATACTGGGAGACCATGTATACATATTGCCAAAGCAGTGCCATAATCCTTTTACCAATCAGTAAAGTTTGTCTGGGAAGACCATAAGGTTGTAATCCATAGAGCAGGTAGCATCATAACTATCGTAACAACTTTGTGCCAGTAATAGAAGAAGTCCCAACAGATACGGACTTCCATGTAGTGGAACTCGTAGGAGCTGCCCATCAAGGGAACGATAAAGATATCCCAATGCCAACGGTCTACAAAATGATTGCTATGACCATGTTTTAGAACTGGTTCGAACCGGAAAAAGGTCTAGGATGAGCGCTTCAAGGAATCCCAGAACCGGTGTCAATTTCGACCAATGAGTACCATTTTGGTCGAGTACACACCAAGCTCCGAAGAAGCCTCTGATGCTGAGCAGAAAAAGAGAGGCTCTCTAAGATTCCACAAGCCATTCACGGGTCTATACCAGTAATTTTTGGTTTGTATGTCGATGCACAGTGGTGGGGATCTAGAAGAAGGCTTAAGGATGTTGTTCAAGGAGGAAGAATGTGTCGTAGTGCTAGAGGAATGCTTTGAAGTACCCACCATCCACGACGCTGATCCAGATGAGCAGTTGTCCAATTAGATCTCTACCCACTTTGGGTTCATTGGTAGAGAAAATTTTTAAATTTATTTTTAAAAATCGGTGGAAATCAGCTGAGGCCCGAGCATTCACCATTTGCCTTTACTTTTCCATGTGTTGTTCAAAAAACATAAATGACTCGATGTTGATCCGAGTCAAAACCACAATTTGTACTTTTTATTAAATCAATGAAACCCTCAGTTTGTGCAAAAATAGTCTCTTTGTTTGTATATAACATGTTTTTACACACTAATCTTGCTTTGCCTTATTTTTCAGTAATAATAACAAAACAACTCATAATGTCATGACATATCACGAGTCGAGTGATACAGACAAGAAATAATATGAGGAATTTGATAAAGGAGCAGAGTTACCAGGAGACCTCATTGATGAGGAATATCAGTATGAGAATAGGCAAATGCCTAATTTGGATGAAACTAAAGCGATCAATCTCGGAGACGAGGAAACAGTTAAGGAAACCAGGATGAGTGCGCATTTGGATGCGCCTAGGAAAGAAGAGTTAATGAATCTGTTAAAAGAGTACGTTGACGTATTGGCATGGTCATACACGGATATGCCTGGATTAAAACATACATCGTAGCTCACAAGTTTCCAATCAATGAGGGATTCACTCCGATTAAGAAGAAAATTCAACAATTCAAGCCAGATCTCAACATAAGAATCAATGATGGAGTTGAAAAGAAGATAAAGTTTGGCATTGTGGAAGTGACTCCATATCCCACCCGGTTGGCCAACATCATGCATGTACCAAAGAAGGATGGAAAAATCAAAATCTGTGTGGACTACCGTGATCTCAACCGAGCTAGTCCAAAAAATAACTTCCAACTTCCAAATATGCACATACTCATCGTTAACTGAGCAAAGCATGAATTACAGTCATTTGTGGATTGCTTTGCCGATTACTATCATATTCTGATGAGTGAAGAAGATGCACAGAAAATAACATTCATCACTCTATGAGGAGTATACCACTATCGTGTAATATCGCTCGACCTAAAAAATGCCGAGGGCATTTACATGAGAGCGATGACCGCCATCTTCTATGACATGATACATAAAAAATAGAGGTCAACATGGATGACGTCATAATTAAGTCACGAGAAGGCTATGACCACGTCATACACTTGCGGAAGTTTTTCGATAGACTCCGCAAGTTCAATACTGAATCCGGCCAAATGTACATTTGGAGTGCCTGTCGAAAAGTTGTTAGGGTTCATAATAAGCCGCAGGGGTATAGAACTAGGTCCTACAAAAATCAAATCCATTCAAGAGCTACCACCACCAGAAACCAAAAATGACATCATGAGGTTCCTGGGAAGGTTGAACTACATTGGACGCTTTATAGCCCAATCTATGGTGATCGTTGAACCCATCCTCAAGCTACTGAAAAAGGATACACCTACTAAGTGGATGAATGAGTTCTAGAAAGCATTCGACACTATCAAGAGATACCTCCCCAATCCACCAGTCTTGGTCCCTCATAGGCTAGGGAGTCCGTTGATATTGTACTTGTCGATATCAGAAAATACATTCGGATGCATGTTGGCCCAACACAACAAAACTGGAAAGAAAGAGCGAGTAATCTACCATCTTAGTAAGAAGTTTACCGCCTGTGAGTCAAGATATACTCTGGTGGAAAAAACATGTTGTGCACTGGTGTGGGTAGCACAAAAGCTGAGGCGCTACTTATCGGTGTACACTATACACATGATATCCAAGATGGATCCTTTGAAGTACATCTTTCGCCAGCCCATGCCTATAGGAAAACCGACCAAGTGGAAAATTCTTCTAAGTGAGTTCGAAATCAAATATGTGGTACAGTAAATGTCAAGGGACAGGCATTAGCCGATTTGCTAGCAGAAAGTCCGGTCGACAAAGAGTTTGCACCATTAAGGACATATTTCCCAGACGAAGAAGTAATGGCAATTGAAGAAAAAATGGTCGAAACCTACTCAAGATGAAGAATGTTCTTCGACGGCGCAGTCAATTACAAAAGTTAAGGAATAGAAGTGCTTTTAGTCTCAGAAATAGGTCAACATTACCCGATGGCAGCCAAGCTCAATTTCCAATACACAAACATCATGACAAAGTATGAAGCATGCATTCTGGGTCCTCGCATGACTATCGACATGGATATTAAAGAACTCCTGGTAATAGGAGACTCAGATCTACTGATTCACCATGTCCGAGGAATATAAACCACCAAGAAAGAGAAGATCCTGTTATACATCAACCTCGCACAGAGATTGTGAAACAGATTAAGAAAGATCGAACTCCGGCACACGCCGGGAGCCTAGAATAAGTTTGTTGATGCTCTTGCAACAATATCATCCATTATACAGTACCCTGAAAGCAGTCACACTGACCCACTGGAGATCAGTATCAGGAAAGAATATGACTATTGTTCCCATGTGAAAGCAGAACCCGATGGTAAACCATGGTATGTCGACATAAGCATATATGGAAAAAATGAGAGTATCCCGAAAATATCATAGCCAATCTGAAAAAGACCATCAGAAGAATGACTAATGATTTCTTCCTGAACAAGGGAGTAATCTACAGGAGGATGCCCGACCTAGGTCTACTCAAATTTGTCGATGCCACAGAGGCTATAAAGTTGCTATAAGAGGTACACACTGGGATATGTGGCCCTTACATGAGGGGTTTCATCTTGTCCAAGAAGATCTTACGAGCAGGCTACTACTGGATGACAATGGAAATCGACTGTAGCCGATCCGTGCAAAGATGCCATCAATGTCAGATTCATAGAGATCTAATTAGGGTCCCACCAACCGAACTTAATGTCATGAGCTCACCCTGGCCATTTATAACCTAGGGCATGGACGTCATTGGGGCCTTAGAGCCATCAACATCCAATGTACATCGTTTCATCCTGGTTTCCATAGACTACTTCACAAAATGGGTTAAAGCTACTTCTCACAAGTCGGTGACAAAGAAAGTGGTAGCCGACTTCGTAAGGAACAACATCATATGCCGATTCGGCATCCCATAGTCAATCATAATGGACAATAGAGCAAATTTTAACAGTCATCTAATGAAGGACATATGTGAACAATTACGTATCACTCATCGGAGTTCGACCGCATACATGCCAAAGATGAACGGAGCCGTAGAGGCAGCAAATAAGAAATCAAGAGCATATTATGGAAAATGATTGACAACTATAAGTGTTGGCATGAACAACTACCCTACGCATGGCTAGGATGCCAAACAACCACTCAGACTTCAACTGAAGCAACTCCACACTTACTTGTCTATGGCACTGAAGCAGTGATACCGATCGAGGTAGAGATACCTTCGCTCAGAATCATACAAAAAATGAAACTGGACAACACAAAATGGGTTTGGAAAAGATATGAGCAACTGGCTCTAAATGATGAGAAGAGGATAATCGCCATATGTCATGGTCAATTATATCAATAAAGAATGGCACGCGACTTCAAAAAATGGGTAAGAGCCCGGATCTTTCAAATAGAGAAACTGGTACTCAAGCACATGTTTTCACAACAAGATGAGTATAAAGGAAAGTTCGTTCCCAACTGGCAAGGGCCCTACATGGTGCGCAAGGTACTGTCAGGAGGAGTTGTTATCTTCGCGGAAATGGATGGCCAAGAGTGGCCTAAAGCAATCAACTTAGACACAATCAAGTGGTACTACGCATGAAGACACACTCCTCAATTTGTAATCATACTTTTACTTGTAATCACATTTTTCTTTTCTTATAATTGCATTAGAAAAACCAAATATTTTCTTGTAATGAACTACGTGAGGACCTGATTCCTAAAATGGGATACGTAGGCATCCACTACTGACTCAATCACATTATTATCTAAATATATCATTCCTTGTAATGAACTACACGGAGAACTGATTCCCAAAATGGGATACGTAGGCATCCATTACAGACTCGGCCGCATTATTACCCAAATCTATCATTCATCGTAATGAACTATATGAGGACCTGATTCTCAAAACAGGATACGTAGGCATCCATTTCAGACTCGGTCGCTTTAATATCAAAATCCATATTTATTGGTTATATGAACTACGCAATGACCTGATTCCCAAAGCGGAATACGTAGGCGTCCATGCCAGACTTAGTCGCACTATTATAAAAATCAACCAAATTTGTTCCTAACTATGTTTTGACCTGATTCCCGAGATGGGATATGTAGGTGCTCTTCGAGCTCGGTCGCACCAAACAAAAAACCAAAGAAACCCCTAGTAAACCTTAGAGACATTGAGAATTCAAAGGATCGCCTCACAATGTATAACTGGGGAAGAAATTTTGAGAGAATCTCATAAATTCCACCAACAAACCTGGCACAAAGGATCAGCCTACCCCAATCCATAAACCAGGACTAAATGTTTGAGCATCGACGACACTGACACAAGGATTAACCGGTCTAACCCACAACAGGGGCAGAAGTTTTGAGAAGACTAAAAAATTCCTTCAAACATGAATCGGCACGAAAGTCAGCCGATCCAAACCTGAAACTGGGGAATTTTTTTGAGGGGATCTCAAAAATTTTGTCAAGATGAACAAAGAGCAAAATCAGATCACCAAGTACAGTCGAAGAGCCTCTCTCAAAGCGCATATGTCATGACAATCAAGTTTACAATATTTTTTATATAACAAAATGCTTTAGTTAAAATTTTATTTTCTTAAATATTTCCAAATATTCTATTTCAAAAATTTAACTCTCCTATTATCGGGACCAAAAGAGGGGTAAGACGCAGAAACAACATAGCGGGAGTTGGCAGTACAGATTGACCCCCCATAGGAACTAGCAATTGTTCTGTGATTGCAGGTCATTAAAACGTCGTCAGGAGGACGACACATTTTTCCACTAACTTGTTTGTTCGTGAATGAAACAGGTACAATGAAAGATACTCTGACACCGAAAGATAACCACCAGGCCTCAAGAGCCACCAACAAAGCAAATACAAAATATCGACCCCAAAAGCCAAAGACAAAGCACCATGAGGGCATAATACCTGGCCAAATGAGCTTGGAGAAAGACGAGATGAGCATCCTGGCCATCCGACCGAGAGGGTCACAACCGGCAAAAGATGAAAAGACACAATCCAACCCAAAGAGTCAGGAAAATGATGATGTAAACCCGATCAAAGAGGTGGCAGTCTTCGTGTCCAAAGACAAAATGATATAAACCCGGTCAGAAGGCCATAATCTTTATTTTAAAAATCAGTGTGATGTAATTACAGTAAAAAAAGGCATCAGTGTTCACTCCAAAGTCAGAATGATATAACTCGGTCGGAAGGCTGCAGTCTTCATTCCAAATCTAAAATGATGTAATTCCAGTCGAAGAGCTCAATATTCTCTCCAAAATCAAAGTGATGTAAACTCGATCGAAGAGCTGCAACATTCACACCAAAGTTCAAACGATGTAAAGCTGATCAAAAGTCGCAATCTTCATTCTCAAGAGTCCACTGCATGCCGATAGGGCCATTTACTACCGAGAGGGTCGTTCCTATAAACAATACTGAGAGGGACATTTATATATTCACTATCGAGAGGGTCATTCATTGCCGAGAGGGCCATTTATATATTCACCATCGAGAGGGTCATTCATACAATTGCATGGCGAGAGGGCCATTCACACACGAGCCAGACGATATCAGAAGTGGCATCCGTTCCAACAATATTACACAATAGAGTCAATAATATTACACCATAGAGTCGATAATATTACACCATAGAGTCAATAATATTACACCACAGAGTCAACAATATTACACTAGTAAGTCCACAGAATCAGACGTTGTCACAAGTGGCATCCGCTCAAATCAACATAGTCAATAGAGCCCGACGGTATCGGAAGCGGTGCCCGCTCAATAAACATTTCCCAGCAGAGTCGCCATCAATTACGGTTCGATTTTACATGGGTAAATATATAAAAGCTATTATGATTTAGGTGGCGATTCTGAAAATATTATCCAAGTTAGAGCGCCTTCTAAATTCATAGTAGCTTTGATGCATTTACCCACGTAAAAGTGAACCATAACAGTGGGTACCGAGTGAGAGTGGTAATTGGTGGTGGAATTGGCTAATGGGGGGTGGATGTGGGTAGTAACTTATGATAATGGTATATGAAAATAATAGTTAACGGTGGTGGTTGATGGCAGTAGTTGGTAGTGGTGACTCGTGATTGTGGTTTATATAGTAATATGCAATAGTGGTGACCGATGGTTGACAATATATATTACAATTGTGGTTGATGGTGATTATTATTGGTTGTGATTGGTCGATTTTGTGGTAATGGTGGTTGGTTGTAATGGTTTTAGATTGTGATTAGTAGTGGTTCTATGGTGATTGGATCAGCAATTGCGGATGGTGGTGGTTGTGGGTGGTGCGATAACGATAACACCATTATTATTACAAAACCCTCCACTAGGAGTTAAGTAAAGGAACTTCAAGATCTTGAAAGACACTTGATGATATAGATACCTTGAAGAACTCTTTGGTGACACCTACCAAATATTACAATATCATACAATAGAAGAAAGATCAAGATCTGAAGGAGGAAGTCACCTTGGAAGGCATGTTACATATTTAGTCCTACTTAAAGGGTATTTTTGAACATTTGATGTATTTTTTAGCTGTAGTATAAATACTTCACTACCTAACTTATTTTGATTATATTATGTTGATGAATACTTGTGAGCTTAAAGGTGGTCTATTTGCTGTCTTTTAGCTTTACCCTAGGATTTGCAAGAGGTAACCTTCCTCTTGATTCTATTAGTTTAGGTGCTTTTTTGAGTGTATTAGAGGTAAATAGGATTCTAATCCTAATTGTTGCTAATATTTCTTCAATATTTGTGTCTAACTTTTGGCTTTGTTTGCTTCCAATTTTCAATTTCTTGTACCTTTTGATTTAACTGTTATCATGGTGGGTGGGTGGTGGCAATTGACAATAGTGGACGGCGACAATGATTAAGGTAGTCGACAATTGTGCACGACAACGGTTGCTTAGCGGTGAGGGTACATAATACTGGTAAAATGTCATCTTTGCCGAAATTCTTGAATGAATAGCATCTTAATAATACTAAAGTCCCATTTATTTGCACGTAATGAAGGTCTGAACCTAAAATACCAGCCATTATGTATACTTGCTTTTAGATTTGAATCTTATTTAATCATTCAAATCTCAATCGTTAGGTGTATATTTATTTTTGAGGTCTAAATCTTGATTATTGAATCAGAAGCAAAATATAGAAGAAACACCCGAGACTGAAAATTACACTTAGGCCAAAGTCGAAAATTTTGTTCCGACCTTGGAGCTAAGATGGCTGTTTCTTAAATTTATTTTTTCTAATACGACAGGAAAAAGAAAAGGGGATACTGAGAGAAGATAATAAAATCATACCTATTATATAAAATTAAAAACTCTCACCAATATTACTAGATTAGACCATGGTCTAGAGTAAGAACACGATCTACACAAAGAACAAAAACATAAAATTGAAACATTGCTTCTAGTATTTGTTATATAGATCCTAAGCCAACATGTCCAAATAATTCTTTAAGGTTGATGGGGATAGAGTTTAACCGGAAGACCCTTGGCTGGAACAGGCATTGGATCAACAATAATCTTCTCATCAGGAATAACTTTGTTCCATTTGAACCTTTTCACAATATGATGCATGAATACTAGTATTTCTAATCTTGCATACTCTTTTCCAGGACACATCCTAGGACCTCCTCCAAATGGCACAAATGTGTAAGGAGCTGGTCCAGATCCCTCGAATCTTGATGGATCAAATTGTAGAGGTTCTGGAAAAAAATCTGGATTTCTGTGGGTTGTATTGGAGTTCCAATATAGCTGCATTATTAATTGTAGCGCATTAAATAATTTATAAAATATACTGTACTAATTGTTTTTTTGTGCAAAAATGTACTCACTCCGTCTCAAATTATTTATCGTGGTTACTAAAAATAGTTGTCTCAAATTATTTGTCGTTTTAGAAGTTCAAGGCATAATCAATTAATTTTTCTCTATTTTATCCTTTGTCAATAATGAAAATGATATATAAATAGATGAAATATTTAATGGAGAGAGATTATAACTTAGATATAAAAATGGTAAAGTAGTTCAAATACCCCTTTTAATTAATATTTTTTTAAGGAGCGTGTAAAAAAAAATTGAGATGGAGGGAGTGTTACTAAATGAATCGGCCGGATTCAATTTCATGTATAATCGCTGAAATTTAATTTACATAGTAAAACAGTAAAGTTGTCACATAGTTATCTCTTTTGTACATTAAAGCAAGTGAACTTTATTTACTATTACACTAAATGCGCATAATTTTTACCCATTGTAATAGTAAAGATACATTGATGGGAGGATTTTTTGTTGTATTTAGTGGATAGAGTTTAATTTAGTTATGTTACTGTTATATTGGATGTTAGAGAAAAAATAATTTCGTAAATATATTGTTATAGTATGTATAATTTAATGACTTTACCGTTATAGATTTACAGTGTGTAAACTTCAGTTTCTTTAGCGTGACAAATATAATTCTGTTCTTTAATTTACTATTAGATTATATAAAATTACGTAATCATACGTTAAATTAAGCAATTGCAAAGTTATTAATACCTTCCATCCTTTTGGAATGGAGAAACCATTAAACATGAAATCAGCAATGGCTTCTCTGAAAGCACCTTGGAGAGGTGGTGCAAGTCTTAAAACCTCACATGCCACGTTCCATGAGTATTTCATCTTCTGAAGATCATCCCAAGTCAATAATTCTCCTGCTGCTTTTGACTTGGCAATTTCCATTTGCTCTGTTTATATATCACAAAAGTTGTCATTGATAATGAATAAGAAAAAGGAAAAAAAAGACAATTAATTTTTTATCCAGCTTTTGATATAACATAAGATTACACATACGTTTATAGATCTATATATTAAACTATGGTTTCCTAGATAGGATTTTGTTTTGAGATACAATCCATTTTTTTGCCGGCCAATTTCATCTCACAATTCATAGTACGTCTATTTGCTACTGACATATAGAAGAGCTTAGAGAAAGCAAAACAAACAAAAGGGACTTTGTCTAAATGTATGTTTTGTGCAAAAAGTAACTAACTCATCATAGTTAACAATAGAGACAAATAGACGGCTAATCTTGATGGGCAGTTAGTAATAGAGAAATTACATACTATGCGACACAATTTGATTTTCGAGATTCAAGTTTTTTTTTCTGATCGTAAATGAGGACATACAATCTTTAAATTATTTAAAAAATAATTTATATATTTAGAAACTACATAAAAATTCTATAAATTAAATCACAATAAATATCAATCTAAAATATTTAAAAGGCATACTAATAAATTACAATCAAATATTTTTTGTTTCATTCAGTAAAAACTAAAAATATCATATAAATTGAGACAGAGTTACGTAAACAAAAAATTAGTTTGACCAACATAATAGAGCTTTATAAAATAGCCATTGATTTTCTATGTTTCATCTAGTAAATGTGAGATCAGGTAAGGAATGGATCATAGTTCATTGGTAAAACTAGATCTTAGTTGGGTGTTTTGGACATGCGATTTTATCTCATGAGATGAAATCAACGTTTGGACATGCAATTTCATCTCACGAGACAAAATCGCAAATTACCCAAAAAGGCATGACTTGGGATTTCAATTTTTTTAAATGTAAAAGTTGACCCGTAAGTTTATATTTTTTAAATTAGATCCATAAGTTGGTAGATATATTTATCAATCATGTTTACCAACCATTTATATCAAATATTAAAAGATCTACAAGTTGATAGTATATTTATAACAAATTTATTCTTACCAACCACGTGGAAGGATTATATTAAAGAGTGGTTACACTATAACTCATGTTAAATTTTTTATTTTATTGAATTAAAGTTTGATCAATTGATGTTGTAATTTTTAGAAAGGTCTTTTAATAATGTGTTAATTTTGTTATGAACTATGTGTTGTTCATTCAATTAGATTGTATAAGAATTGGAAAAGATTTGACCGTTTTCACAACTTGTGTTTTTTTTATGTCTATAAGAAAAAATACTAAAGAAATCTAAATTACATGCCCAAATAAAATTTCAATTTCAAATCATCATGATTTTATCTCATTATTTCAAATCATACTCCTTAAATTATGATGAAATTCATTGGGACTCAAAAAATAATAAAAGGAAAAAGAAAAAAAAGACAAAAGTGACTAATAAGTGAAAAGTATCCGGGACTGTTGCTGAATTAGAAATGGGAGACAGGGAAGAATATTCCTATTTACATGTTGAAAATTGCATCCTCTAAGAATATGGTTGGGCTGAACTTTCTAATCAAAGATGCTGCCACACGTGCAATTTGATCACAATTCGATTAAAATAATTAGGAGAAATAGTTTGGGAGGCCCTTGTATTTGTTCATTTTTATCATCTCGATATTCATACTTATGGATTTGCCAACTAAATCCTTCTACCTTATAAAACTGAACATTGTAAATCCCTCTAACAGTTGACCGATCCTATGTGACAACTTAATGGTTGAGTTGGAACAATGCGTGAATTTCACTTGTATAAAGAGCGTGAACATAAAAATTTAGAATAAAAAATGATTAAAATGAGAAAAAAATTAAAAAGAAAAAAATAAGGGAAAGGGTAATATTTGCCATCGAACTTTCAAAAAAAGGGTCATATTTGTCCTCCATTCAAATATGAGATCAAATATGTTCTTTCCGTCAGCAAAGTTGTCAAATTTACCCTCCATAGACGGAAATTACACTAGACGCCATGTGGACACCAGGTCGGATTATTGAACGATCTTCTATTAATTATTGATGTACAAAAAGTACAATTTGAGTCCGGCATCCCTGTATACATGATCATTGAGTTGAAACTATCACAAGAGCTATCCTAACCAAAAAGACTCTTATACAAGACTTCTGGGAGGTACATATTATATAATGGATATGTGTTTTTTTTAGTTTGTAAAAAAAATGAAACATTTTATTATATTTAGAAATAATTTACATCAAGAGCTATCCTAACCAAAAAGACTCTTATACAAGTCTGTTCTGGGAGGGTCATAATATATAATGGATATGTTTTTTTTTTAGTTTGTAAAAAAAGAATGACACATTTTATTATATTTAGAAATAATTTATCTTAAACTTCTCATTTTATTCTTAACAAGACGATTCATATTCTTAAGGGTTGTTTTAGATCACACACAGCCACATAAATTGAAACGGGAGAGTAGTAATTTTGTTAGAAGCCATACTTATTTCATACAGTCATTGAGAAGAAAAAAAAGCATAAGAGAACAAATCAAAGTGATGATATATAATTAAAGTTAATGCTTACTTACCATTATAGACAGCTTGATAAACCTGAGGAAGCTCAGCAAGAAACTTAACAATGGAAGTGCATGCAGAACTAGCAGTGTCATGTCCACCAACCAATAAACCTAATATCTTAGCAGCTATTTCTGACTCATGCATGAATTTCCCACTTTCATCACTAGTCAAAAGCATGTGTGACAATATATCTTGTGTTGCCGATGCTTTTCCCTCCGCTAAATCCACTTTCCGTTGCTTTATGATCGTCAAAAGCTCCTTTCTGATCAAATTCGAGGCTTTGATCGAACGGTTATACGCCGTTCCTGGTGTTAAAAAAATAATTAACTAAATGAAAGTCCGGCCAGCACGTTAAAGGACATGCATATTAATAATTAAACAAATGAAAGCCCGGCTCTGCTTCGGTGAAACTATTTCATTAGTAGTTCGTTAAAAAAAGAATAAGACATTTCTACATTTGAAAATATCTAATTATAAACTTTTCATTTCACAAACTTTTATAGCCATCCAAAAAGGTATGACATATTAAAAATCATAAATTTTAAAAATGTTATAGACACAAATGTTATTGCATGTTTTAGATTATAAGTTTCAAACATTTTTTTAACATAGACTTTGTGCCGATTAAACATGTCACGTAAATTAGAATGAAAGATAGGTCAGTTTTGTGCACAAAGCATTCCGCGTTAGCAGGGTTCGAGGAAGCACGACACCTCAAGGGGTGTAGATGTAGACAATATGACCTAATTGCAAGCATTAGTAATTGCTTCCACGGCTCGAACCCATGACTTATAGGTCACTCGAAGATAACTTTTATTGTTGCTTCAAGACTTCTTTTCCAAATTAATTTGAAAGATAATTAAATAAATAAAAATGTGCTCTCTTGAACGGCTTATTTTATATGAAACAGTGACACACTTCAATACCTGGCAGGTCAATGGGGATAGAAATCAAACCAGCAGCCAAAACATCAAAGGGTTTTGCAAATTTAGCAACATGTTCAGGATCTTCCACACCCACAAACAATCTACAAGCCAACCAGAAAGTATAGCTTTTGGCAAGGGGGTAAACTTGCACTTGGCTCTTGTTTTCCCAACATGACCCGAAATGGCGCTGAGCAATAGAATCCATGATTCCAACGTAACGTTGAAGAGCCTCGGGCTTGAAGAAATTCGGAAGCAATCTTCTCATCTTAATGCCTTGTTCATTTATACTAGTCGTGTTTTGATCAACAGAAGATGGAAAAATTTTGTTAATGGAATCAGGCCACCACACTTGTACGAGTTTGTTTTCGTTCGAAAACAAGAATTTGTTACCCGCAGCACCACAAAAGACTGCTGATTTTTCCAATAAAAGGTGAGTTTTAAAGACACTAGAGGAGTACTTAGACATTCTATCAAAGATGAATTTTTCAGGGTGACCTTTCCAACCTGTTGAGAGAAACTCGAGGGTTTCTCCAATGAATGGCCATCCAGTCTTGCCCGGAGGTAGGGTTCCGGCCACGCATGATGAGTTTTTATTGAAGTAGAGAAGATGAAGGGAGAGTGAAACCAACAAGAAAAGGATACTAAGGATAGATAGAAAGAAGAACTCCATGTGCAATTTTAGTTAATTAAAACCTTTTACGTACCACAAGAATAGAGATGAGTTTTGGTAATTGAAGTGCATGGGCACATATTTATAGTGGAGCTAAAGAGGGGAACTTGTGAACCTTGGAAGCAAAAAATATCTATGGTCAAGTTGTGTTGGCTTAAAATTTAATTTTTTTTTCTCGTAAACTTACATTGGATAGCTTGAATTAAAAAAAAAAATTAAATGGTCTTTTCCTTTTTTTCCAATGATTGAATTATTCAATCTCTTATCTTTTAAGTTTTGTTTTTAGGTTTTCCTTGCATATAACTATTGTGATACTAAGAATATCATGTGGTTGTTGGTTTATCCATTAGCATAGCTAGAGGGGGTCGGACTATTTTTTTTTTTTTCATTTTTGGATTTTTGCTGTTGGTGGATGTCAGTGTATGTAATGCACAAGAGGAATTATAAGATTCTGTATATATGTACATGATATGCATTGTGTTTATATATATACCAGAAGAATTGTTGAATATTCTTAGGTGTGAATCACATAGATAAGAGAGGTTAAGAGTTGGGTGTATTTGTGAGAGTTATTTTTTAATCTTATACTATATCCTAATACCCCGTACAAATTGAAGGTGGGGTTTGAAACTGTAACGATCCAAATCGGAGGGTCGCGACGAGCACCCGAACTTTACCTGTCGGGTACCACTAATCACACAGTCAACGTCTAATCATAATTAAACACGGCTACAAGGGCCGTTACTCAGTATCCCACCGACATGTGAAAATGGTATACAGAAAAGGAGCTATGTGAAATCTTAATCAGAAAACCAACTTATATATATACATACTCATACCAAGGCCAACAATGCCATACATGACTATTATACATACATGACACCTGTCTACAAGCCTCTAAAGAGTACGTGATGTCAAAAGGTCAGGATAGGGCCCCGCCATACCCATATATATACAAGCAAAAATATACCATACCAAGATTAGACCGACACTCCGAAACAAGGGGAGTGCTCCAAAATCCGCTGAGTCAGCAACCTACTAACGTGGATCGTCACCTTGCCTACGTGAACCTGCGGGCATGAATAATATCATAACAGGGATATAACAATAAACTGAAATAGAAACAGCCGACAGAAACAACTGACAACACCAACAACCGATAAAACGGCTGACAACAATAAATGTCTCTGAGGGCCCTAATACATATGCCTAAATGTTATGCAGAATGCAAATGCGGTAGACATATAGATATTGGCCATACAAGGGTATCTCCCTTTCCATAACAGCCTATGTGGGCATCATTTCATTATCATATTGGTCACACAAGGGCATCAATATTGGCCTCACATGGGCATCTTCATTTTCGTGATATCTCTACCAGTTGCAGGTGGTGACGCGTATATAACACCTTTCCCTTTTCCCCATCCCCTACATACATATAATTTATACCATATAGTAGTGTTTATAACACATGTGGGTCTAGGGTAATACATGAATACAATGCAAATGAAAATGCATGAATGACAATAAAACATTCTAAACTTGTCAGATGACATAATATCTTTGTACATTTGGCTAACATTGGAAGTATTAACATCTTTTCCACATACCTCAATAAGAATTTAGGAACATATTTAGACATGCTTTCAACATAGGAATCAATAACATGCACATTCTTAACTACTAAGAGTAGAATAATTTTATGGAATAATATTACGGTTACGTTTCCTACATAGAACATGCCAAAAGAAAGAAATAATTTACCTTAACATACCTTTGAACTGACCCTTCATGATGGTCATAAAATCAACCTTCTTTATCAGCTAACCTTAAATAATAACGGAACTAGGCCCCTTTTTACCAACTACCTATTGGAACGTTGCTTGAACAATATTTGCAAAATGTTTTGTTCAAGATTATTTGCTGAACGTTTTTCTCTAAACCAAACATTTAATAATGAACTGCTTTATCACTTAGTGAATTAGCTGGTCACAATTTTTTTTTTGTTCTACTAAATAGAGTGAATTGTTAAGGTGCAACATTTAACACTTCTCTAAATAAACATGGGGCTTCACGTGTAACTTACCCCATAAAAGATGCCTTGACTCACAAATGTTGTCTCCCACTTAGCCATTTAGTTTCTCTAATTGCCACCACATAAAATGAGAAGACGATATCCACCACAAGATTTACCCCTAACTAAATTGTTAGTCACCCACTAACGCTTGTCCCCCACATTATTAATCAATCACACACATAATTAATTTTGTGATCCCAATTCACTTAAATCTTAATAACTTATAAGACCTTCATATACTCAATGTCATAATTTTGCGATATGGCACTAGTCCATAACCTCTTTTGGAACATACAACCAATATCATTAATCCCCGTCGTCACTTATTAAGTCCTAATTTTTTCGGGACTGCATCCTTTAGTATACTAAGTTCTTTATTAGTATACGTAAATATAACATAGATTCTCCGAGGCCTGGGTCTACTTTCCTACGTTTAGGTGCTCAAACCATCATCTAAAATTACGGGATGTTACATCCTTCCCCCTTAGAAACATTCGTCCTCGAATGTTGGGGTGACATATCTAATCCTCGTTACGTAGCCCGAAAATACAACTACCTTTTTCACGGCCATATAAGATAACATACATCACTACATTAGACCTCACATGGTTCGCAAGCATTAATTATAATATCAGGAATTAGAATTCACCTTATGCTTCTCTTGGAAGCTCGGCGTTGGTCTGGAATAGGTATGGATACTTGTGCATCATTTCCTCTTCCGCCTCCCATGTCATCTCTTTCACGTTCTTATTTCGCCACAGAACTTTTATAGAGACTACTTCTTTAGTCCTCAGCTTACGGACTTGCCGATCTAGGATAGCAATCATAACATTTTCATATGATAGATCCTCTGTAACCTTCACATCATCAATCGGTACAATCCGAGAAGGATCTCTAATACATGCTCTCAACAAGGAAACATGGAAAACTGGATGAACAAACTCCAACTCTGAAGGCAAATCCAACTCGTAAGCTACTTGGCCAATTCGTTGAATTCTGCAATATGACCCAATATACCTT
Organism: Anisodus tanguticus; assembly: GCA_034509755.1. Classification (NCBI taxonomy): domain Eukaryota; kingdom Viridiplantae; phylum Streptophyta; class Magnoliopsida; order Solanales; family Solanaceae; genus Anisodus; species Anisodus tanguticus. The sequence continues at coordinate 14,780,410 of CM067551.1, read as the reverse complement.
GGACTAAGTTTTCCTTTTTTTCCGAATCTCATTACACCATTCATAGGAGAAATCTTCAAGAAGACCCAATCATCTACCTGAAACTCTATCTCTCGCTGTCGCACATCTGAATACGACTTCTGACGACTCTGAGTGGTTAACAACCGTTCTTGGACCAGCTTTACCTTCTCTACGACTTGGTGTACTAAATCAGGCCCAAATAACTCTGATTCGCCTACCTCAAACCATCCGATATGAGATCTATATTTTCGTCCATATAACGCTTCATATAGAGCCATTTTAATGATGGCATGATGACTATTATTGTATGAAAACTCAATAAGAGGTAAATGATCATCCTTATTTCCCTTAAAGTACAATATACAAGCTCGTAGCATGTCATCGAGCGTCTGAATCGTACGCTCGGCCTGCCCGTCTGTCTGAGGGTGGAAAGTTGTGCTAAGATTAACTTGAGTGCTTAAACCTTTATGAAATGACTTCCAGAAGTTAGTTCTAAACTGTGCACCTCGGTCAGATATAATAGAAATAGGTACACCATGGAGACGAACAATCTCTTTAACGTATAACTTCGCGTAGTCCTCGGATGTGTAGGTGGTTTTGACTGGCAAGAAATGAACTGATTTGGTCAGTCTATCAACAATCATCCAAATAGAATCAAACTTACGATAGGAGTGAGGTAAACCCGTAACAAAATCCATATTAATTATTTCCCATTTCCTCATCGTAATTTCAATGTTCTGAGAGAAACCACCGGGCTTCTCGTGCTATATTTTTACTTCCTGACAATTAGGACACTGAGTTACAAATTCCGCCACGCTCCTCTTCATGTCGTTCCACCAATAAATTCTCTTGAGATCATGGTACATTTTAGTAAATCCAGGGAGAATGGAATATCGTGAACAATGGATCTCTGTCATAATTTTATCTCATAATCCCGCTACATTTGGAACACATAAACGGCTATGGTACTTGAGAGTTCCATGTTTTTCAATCTCAAAGGTTGCAGTCTTCTTTTGTTGAATTCCCTCTCTAATCTTTCTCAAACTGGGGTCTTCCCACTTACGTTCCTTAACTTCCTATATGAGGGATGATTCTGACATTTTCCGAATCACACAACCACCATCCTCCAAATCCATTAGTCGGACTCCCAAATTAGCAACCGATCGAGTTCTCTTTGTTGACACCCAATTTTGTCCCGTCTTTTCCAATTTATTGGCAATTTAAATATTTTCGACACCTCAAAACATTTTTAATATATATACATATAGGCATGTGTATACATATATATATATATATATATATATATATATATATTATTCTCAATATTGTTGTTGTTATTATTATTATTATTATTCGTATTTCTACAACCATTTGCCTTTTTAAATCACGATCGTAGTTTCTATTGGAATATTCTATATTATTTTATTTTTAGCAAAAATGACATCGTATTTCTTTATTTTTTTTTATTAAGCATTTCACAAATATTATGTTTTATTATTACCACATCTTATACTATTTTCTAAATAATTCTACATTTTTTATTCAAAGCTTTTTTAATATTAAACCCCTTTTATATTTTTTAAATCCATAACCCATTTCATTTCCCAACCCAAAACAATTTCCACCCAAACTAATTTCACCCAAAAACCCATTTTCGCCCAAGCCCAACCAATCACCCAACTTATCCCCTACCCGCAGCCCAATTCGGTCGGCCCAAACCCATTCCCCTTCTTTCCTTTACCCCCCCAAACCCAACACCCAATTTAAAATGGGGGCAGCCCAATCGGCCACCCCCTATACCAAGCCCAACCCGTCGACCAAACCCGAAACCCCTTTAAACCTAAAACCCAATCCCAAAATCATCAAAAAACTAGAACCAAAAACCACCGGCTACACCTTCAAACCGACCCATCTCCATCACCCACACCCTTTAACCCGTCGGATAATCGCCCCTTCACCTGGCACCACCGCCTTGTCCTATCATTTATCACACTTTTTCGTCCCCTCACGCCTTTCGAAGCTTTTCAAAGCTTTTGTAAAGGTCTATTGAAACCTCTGAGTAGGGAGCAACGATAATATCCCTCGGTCTCAAGCTCGTTTTGCCTTTAAATCAATAGGTAATGGCGGCACCTCTGTCCCAACGCCCCCATTCTTTCCAATCACCTCTGAAAAGGCAAGAATTCAGACCATTTTCATCATTTCCCCCTCTTTTGGTTGGAATTCAAATTTCAAATATCAGCTTCTTGAGGTCTCAACTCCATGCTATAAATACAACCCTTGGGGTTGTGTTTAAAGGGGGATTTTTCTGACACAAAAAGGTCTATTTTTCAAAGCTGTTAACTAAGAAAAGTCAAACTTTTCTAGCGTCTTCTTAAAGTTTTTTTCAGAGGCTTCTGGTTAAAAATTTCCCCCTTTGTTAAACAAGTTTTGAATCCAAAAGAACTGAAAAATCCCTTCTTTTACTCTCGTTTCCGGATCGGCAAAGACATAAAATATTTAAGCTCTTGTTCTTTTCAATCGCATAAACAAACTTCTCCGCGCGGATTCGACATTTCAAAAACCACGCCTCAGTTCGCTACACGGAGAAGGTAAGTAAACACAAACCCTTTTTGATCTTCTATGTGATTAGCTTAGTGTAATTTACATTATGTGTTTGCGTGTTGATTAAGCATGTTTAATTATTGTTTGAGCCTGCTAGTTAATTATTATGTATGTTTTGTTAAATTAGCCACTGCCTAGGATCATTAGGTTATCTATTAAGCATAATAAGCATGTCTGGTTATAATGGTTACTGCTTGTGTTCATTAACCAATTATTAGTGTGTTAACTACAGTTTGTTTTTAACCATTTCTTGATTGTTTGGTTCATATGATGTTGGTTTGAGAAGCATGTTTGACCTCTTAAAGACTCTGTTTATCCAATACATGTCCCTGTGTCCTTGCTATGCCATTCAACAACAATTTTAAGTTAAGAACATGTTGTTAAGAGAAATCAATGCTTGTATAATGTGTATGTTGGCCTCTGGACATCTTACTTGGCTTGAATATGTTTAAAATGCTCATAATATGTCACCTAGTCTCTGTTTGGTTAAATAATAATCTAAATGGTTGATTCTTGGTTTAGGTTAGTCTGTTTAATCCAAGGATAACCAAGACTGTGCCATATTGCTTACCTTACCACACTTGTCTACATTATTCTGGTTCTGGCTTACCCTTTTCAAGAGATTAATATGACTAGTTAGGCTCGAATCCTAAATGTACCTGCCTATTCATGATGAAACACTTAGGATATTCTATGTATTTGTCTTGTCCATATATCCTTGTGGTTTGTGAGTGATGTGATGCATGTTAGTATTCTCTGTGAACACTCATTTAGTCTGCCTAAGTCTGGATGAAAATGAATCTGGAGATAACCAATATATAGCCTCATACATGTATATATTTCTGGATATGATTTACTAGGGATAATCTAAATAATATTGAAACATGTTTGTTCCTATTAGAGTTCTTGTGCTTAATTTAACATGTCCTAGATATTTCTTTGCTTTGATATAACAGCTTGTTGACTTAAGGTTCATTTGATAACCATATTGAGTCATGCCATTTCTAATTTGGAGTATCATTATGTCTCATACAACCTAAGCTATTATTGTGTATGTCCTTGTTCCTGTGGCCTTGCATACTTAAGTTGTTAATTTTTTTAATGACCATGAAAGTCTGTTCTGTTTGCCTCCCATATTTATCCTAAGTTGGTTGTGCATATATATTTGCTTATCTTAGTGTAAGTTTGTTTTTGTGCTAGCATAAAAATCATTTTTGGAACCATGCGGTTAGTGTATGTTGCTTACCTGAAAAGATATGCATATTTGGTCTAGCTTAGACAACGATGTGCCTACAAAAATGTCATCTTTGGATTAGCCAATTCTGTGGTTGTATGCCTATGAGTGTGTTTATGTGTCTATCTTACTTATTTAAGGCTTATCATGCCTAATGCATAGTATGAATGTGACTATAAATGCTTAGTCCAGCTTATGTGATTCTACATATCAAATGACATGTATGTTTAGTTACCTTTTTATTTCTAGGTCTGCATGTTTATCAAATTGACTATATACTTGCCTTACTTGCTTAAGTGTCCAAATTCCTCCACATTAGCATGTAAAGTTCTCCTAAGCCATCTTGCACATGCCCTGTATGTTAAATTGTTAAACAAGGCCTATGCTAGTATTTCGTACCCGTACGAACTAGCTGGTTTCATTTATGATATTGCTTATTCGCCTCTTATGTTCAACTCAATCATGATCATGTAGTGGCATGTTTCAGTGTATACAAAGCATAGACATCTATGTATACCCCAGATGAATATCTAGGTTGTATATCCTTGTATATTCCCAAGCATATCATGTATACTTTGAATAATCCATGAATATCAATGCCTCTACATGGCTGAGTATGTATCTGACTGGAAGGGTTTGTATTTCATGTTATATGAATCCTCTATGTTTGAAATCACTCATTGTTCTACAAGTTTGAATGATAAGTCTGTGTTTCTAGTCCTTCCATCTCATGTCTTGTTCCTGTCTTTGTTTGAGACTTTCAGAATATATATGTTAGGTTTTACACTTATCTTGTTATGCTGGTTGAAAGCGAAGACAAGCTTCGGGTTGGGTTTAGCCTTCTTCGATAGCCTGCCATGCCTAAGGTTCAAGAAGCCTTTTGAATCTTGTTGCGGCATCGGAAATGAATGGTGGTAGCCCTCTTTGTCTTCTTATCTTTCAAATTTGAGGTTTAGTGTGATTAGTTTTTAAGTTTACCTTTCCCTTTATGTCTTTGCTGTGCTACCAGTGGTTGTGGTATCCGGTTGCACCTTGAGATTCTGGATACATGCCATCTTTAAATAGTTCTCGTTATGGGTTTGTTCCTTTTGGCTGTTGATTCTGAGACCTGCCGCTTCTTCGCAATACTTGGGCTGATTACTGCACTTTTGAGCCATTATTCTGATGCTGCGTTTGCCGCGCATAACTGCTGCAATATCGACCATTTACACTTCTTTTCGGAAATATTTTACTGCTACATTTTGAGCATAGTTGATGTCTTATCACTGCTGTATTTTAGCCCAACTTGCTGCTGTTTTCTTGGCTGAAAAATAGTTGTTTTAAGGCTGCTTTGGACAGCCCAATGCTGCTTTTCAAGTCCCCTGCTTATATGCTTCAAGCCCACTGTCGCGTTATTTTTAAAACCCAATTGCTGCTGTTTTTCTCGGCTGAAAACAGTTGGTTTAAACTGCTTTGGACAACTGCAATATTTCGATTTTACTGTTTTGGTATTATTTTACTGATTTGAACAAATACTACACTTAGGCCAATGAAATTGAATTCGAGGCCGCGTCCCTTCGAAAAATGCCTTTCGGTTTCAGTTTTACTGTTTGGGTATTATTTTTCTGATTTGAACAAATACCGCAATTAGGCCGATGAAATTGAATTCGAGGCCGCACTTTTTCGTTTCTCTATTTTCAGTTTACTGTTTTAAACATCCGCGCAATGGACATCTTACTGCTTTACTGTTTTACTATTTTGAACTAAATACCTCATTTAGGCCAATAAAATTGAATTCGAGGCCGCACCTTTCGGACATTTCTTTCCTGTTTCAGTCCACTGTTTCAGCATTTAAATATCCGTTTTATTGTTTTACTATTTTAAACTAAGCATCGTGTCTTTTCAGAAATTGCCTCTGTTTTTTTTTGCTTACTGCTTACTGCCTACTGCTTACTGCTTTGATTTAATTTTACTGATTTGAACACGATACTACACTGGCCGATGAAAAATATCCATCGATTTTGAGGCCTCCACAGTTGTAAAGACGGAGAATATAACTTCTTGGCAAGGATGAGGCTTAAACCTTTTTATTTCATCCGAAGGATCAACATGTTTAGTAGGCGAGGCGATTAAAATAACCAACAAGTTATATGTTTGCAGCCACGACATGATTATAATGATCTTTTCTTTTTCATTCGAGAGACCAACATGTTTAGTAGGCGAGGCAATCAAAATAACCACCGAGGCATACGTTTGCAGCCACGACGTGATTGGAATGGTCTTTTCAAAATTTAAGTCTGAGCCCTCCGTGACCAAAACACTCATTGTTTTGGATACGAATCTGAAGTTATTTGTATTTAACTGTTTCTAACCGTTTGTTCTTGACAGCTTGCAGGGAATAAAGTAAATAAAGGCAGATACTCCTCGGACTTTATTTATTTTATTTACTTTCTTTAATTCAGATTTTATCCCGCTCTGTATTGTAATATTATTTATCGCACTTATGTAACTACTGAAATGCTTAGAATAGTCAAACTTAGAATTAATTCATAGAGTAGTTTAAAACTTAGAAACCCTTCGATAGTTATTTATTTTAGGCTCGTCATGCATGTTCAAAATTTTCTAAACAACTTTGGTCATCTTTTATTCGCTTTGTCAATCATACAAATAAGTATATCTTTTTATTAAATTTGCAACTCAATGATTTCCAAAAGGTTTACTTCTTTGGCATTATAAATAATTTGTTTTTACTATCAATTGTTAAAAATGCATACTTTACATGTATTTTTCTTTAAATACCATACAAATGCATGCTTGTACAAAAATGCATTCTTTTACTAAATATTTGCAATATTAGTTTAAATTTCTATTTTAAAATTGCATTTTTCTTAATATAACAATTAACCTGAGTTTGACCGGATAACCGCAAGTTAGCGAATCTTAAAGGATGCCTAACCCCTTCCCTTTAGGATAATAAAGAACCCTTACCTAGAATCTCAATAGTTTCGCAGACCTTAGAATTGGAGTTATAATGCAGCATTTTTAGTTAATATCCAGGTGTCCTAATTCACCGTAAAAAATAATTAGGTGGCGACTCCTCAATCCAATACCCAGGAATCACCGGATACGTTGTGCTCCGCTTTTGACCCCGCGGGTCAAAATAGGGCGCGACACTCTTACTAACTCTTTCTTCTCGACCTGCACTGGAATCGAGCTAACCATCGACTTACTATTGAGCGCGTCTGCTACAATATTAGCTTTACCAGGATGATATAAGATGTCGACATCATAATCCTTCAATAATTCAAGCCACATTCTTTGCCTCAGATTCAACTCCTTCTATTTGAATATGTATTGCAGACTTTTATGATCCGTGAAAATGTCTACATGAACACCATACAAGTAATGCCGCCAAATCTTTAATGCATACACCACTGCGGTCAACTCCAAATCATATGTCAGATAGTTTTTCTCATGTTTCCTCAATTGTCTTGAAGCATAGGCAATTACTTTACCATGTTGCATCAGTACGCATCCTAAACCTGCTCCCGAGGCATCACAATACACGATATAGCCTTCTGGACCCTCTGGGAGAGTAAGGACTGGTGCCGATGTTAATCTATCCTTTAACTCTTGGAAACTCCCCTCACAAGCATCGGACCACTGGAAATTTATGGCCTTTTGTGTCAACTTCGTTAATGGTGCTGATATGGTAGAAAACCCTTCTACAAACCTTCTATAATAGTCGGCTAAGCCCAGAAAGCTGCGAACCTCTGATGGAGTAGTAGGCCTCGACCAATTCTTCACCGCTTCAATCTTCTGAGTGTCAACTCTTATACCCTCGTCTGACACTATATGACCAAGGAAGACCACTGGATTCAACCAAAATTCACACTTGGAGAGATTATCATACAACTTATGATCCCAGAGCATCTGTAGTACTATTCAAAAATGGTCCACATGCTCTGCTTCCGAGTGAGAATAAACCAGAATATCGTCTATAAATACTATCACAAATACATCCAAGAATGGGAGAAACACGTTGGTCATTAGATCCATAAATGATGTCGGCGCATTTGTGAGTCCAAATGACATTACTAAGAACTCGAAGTTCCCATACCTTGTCCTGAAAGTCGTCTTTGGAATGTCCTTCTCCTTAACCCTTAGCTTATGGTAACCCGACCTTAGGTCAATCTTTGAGAAACATTTTGCAGCTTGTAACTGGTCAAACAAATCATCAATTCGGGGAAGAGGGTACTTTTTCTTGATAGTGACTTTATTCAGCTACCGATAGTCGATACACATCCGTAAGGAGCCATCTTTCTTTCGTACAAACAATACCGGCGCACCTCAAGGAGATATGCTAGGCCTAATAAATCCTTTCTCAAGCAAATCTTTTAATTGTTCCTTTAATTCTTTTAATTCAGCTGGAGCCATTCTATAAGAAGGAATAAATATCGGTTGAGTGTCTAGCAACACGTCTATACCGAACTCAATTTCCCTTTCGGGATGAAGGCCTAGAAGTTCATCTGGGAATACATCAAGAAACTCACTAACCATCGGAATTGATTGAGAATTAGGTGGTTTGGCATCGACATTTCTAGACCTAACCAGATGATGTATACAACCTTTGGAGATCATCTTCCTTGCCTTAAGGTACGAAATAAACCTACCTTTTGGCGATGACGTATTACCCTTCCATTCAAGGACTAGCTCGCCTGGAAACTAAAATTTAACAATCTTTGTTTGGCAATCAATCAACATTAGCGTAGCATGATGCCAGCCAATCCATACCCATAATAACATCAAAATCAACCATCTCTAGTTCTACCAAATCCACTAGAGTCTGATGGCTACAAACTAATACTGCACAATTCTGATAGACCCATCTAGCAACTACCGACTCACCAACTGTTGTATATACCACAAATGGATCTCTTATCAACTCAGGCTCCACACCAAATTTACAGGTAATAAAAAGGGTTATATATGATAGATTGGAGCCTGGATCTAATAACACATACAATTTATGTGAAAAGACCGATAATATACCTATAATAATATCAGGTGAGGACTCATGATCCTGTCGCCCCATCAATGCGTAAATGCGGTTCTGGTCCCTACCTCTGCCTCGACCGGATGCTGTCTGATGACTTTCTCCTAATGGGCGTACCGACTGTGATGAAGCTACTGCAGATCCAACCGATTGAGCCCTAACACCTTCGCCTCCTATCGGGCATTCTCGCATAATATGACCAGGTTCACCATAAGAATAACACACATTTTCTCTTTATCGGCATAACCCTGTATGAACCTTACTACACTGCTCGCATCGAGCCAATGAGGGCCTCATCTGAATAGAATCCTCTCTATAATAAGACCCTGACGCTTGTGAACTCTGACCTGGTCCCGATTGAATATAAAGATCAACTCTCGACCTTGAAAATGGTAATGATGCGCTAGCTGCTGGGTAGGATGGTCGTCTATAAAGCTGTAGCCTAGGCCCACCTCTGAACTCTCTTACATCATAGATGGATAGAGCCCTCTTATATTAGCCGTTATCACACTCTCGATCTACCCGCTATTGTCTCTTACGATTCTCCAAATTTTGTGCATAAGCATGAATGAGAGCAATATCTATATCCGGATTTAGAGAAGTCGTAGTACACTTATTGACCAAGTGCAGCCCCAAGCCAGTAACAAACCTATGTACCCGATCACTCATCTCAGCTATAATCGTAGGAGCATATCTGACCAATGAATTAAACTGCAAGCTATATTCCCAAACACTCATGTTGCCCTAATCAAGACGTATGAACCTGTCCTGCCTGGCCCATCGAAACTCGACTGGCAGAAAATGTTGTAAAAAGGCCTCTGAAAACTCTCTCCATCCTGCTGGTGGAGCACGAGGTCCCCTAGATTGCTCTTATGTCTTATACCAGGTCATCATGACATCCCATAATCTATAAAAAGCAAATATTATCGACTCAATATCGGTAGCATCCATTACCCCCAAGGTACGCTGTATCTGATCTAGAAAATTATGCGGGTCCACGTTCAGGTCTGATCCCGTGAACACCAGAGGGTTTAGATTTATGAAATCCCGAGCTCTCGCACTAGCAGCTCTATCAGAAGGATTGGGAACCTGACGTTGGGCCTGAGCGGCCACCAATCGTGTAAATAACTGTACAACACTCCACATATCAAGATCCACATATGAAGTATCAAGTGAAGGAATTGGAGGTACTGCAGCTCCACTAATCTCCTCTGATGGTGGTGAGTTGGGGGAATCATACGAAGAAGTCTCACCATGGATCTCACTCTGGCCCTCACTAGCGGGTGGAAATCGACTGGTGCCTTCGCCTGCAGCCGCATCCAATGCCCTTATACTCTTGAACTTCTTCCTTGCTGTAGGCATTGCCGGAATCATAAACACGAGACGAGTTAGGAATGAAATTCTTATAACTCAGCTCTACTGCACTATTTATAAGATGAAATAACAAAAACCATCCCTAAATGTCAGATAACCTCCTTCTTATAAGTATGGTGCACAACATACCCATAAATAAGACTCTACTAGACACGACTTGTAGACTACCTAAGACAGACATGCTCTGATACCAAGTTTGTCACGACCCAAACCGGAGGGTCGTGACGGGCACCATGACCTTACCTACCGAGTACCACTAATCACACAGTCAACGTCTAATCATAATTAAACACGGCCGCAAGGGCCGTTACTCAGTATCCAACCGATATGTGAAAGTGGTAAATATAAAATGAGCTATGTGAAATCTTAATCAGAAAACCAACTTATATATATACATACCCATACTAAGGCTGACAAGGCCATACATGACTACTATACATACATGACACCTGTCTACAAGCCTCTAAAGAGTACGTGATGTCAAAAGGTCAGGACAGGGCCCCGCCATACCCATATATATACAAGAAAAAATATATCGTACCAAGATTAGACCGACACTCCGAAACAAGTGGAGTGCTCCAAAATCCGTTGAGTCAGCAACCTACTAACGTGGATCGTCGCCTTGCATACGTGAACCTACGGGCATGAAACACAGCGTCCCCCAACAAAAGGGACGTCAGTACGACTGATGTACCGAGTATGTTAGGCAAGAATAATATCATAACGATGATATAACAATAAACTGCAATAGAAATAGCCGACAGTAACAGCCGACAGAAATATCTGAGAACACCAACAACCGACAGAAACGGCTGACAACAATAAATGCCTTTGAGGGCCCTAATACATATGCCTAAATGTTATGAACAATGCAAATGTGGTATACATATAGATATTGTCCACACAAGGGCATCTTCCTTTCCATAACAACCTCTGTGGGCATCATTTCATTATCATATTGGCCACACAAGGGCATCAATATTAGCCTCACATGGGCATCTTCCTTTTCGTGATATCTGTACCATCTGCAGGTGGTGACGCGTATATAACGTCTTTCCCTTTTCCCCATCCTCTACATATATATAATTTATACCATATAGTAGTGTATATAACACATGTGTGTCCAGGGTAATACATGAATACAATTCAAATAAAAATGCATGAATGATAATAAAACATTCCGAACTTGTCGGATGACATAATATCTTTGTACCTTTGTCTAATATTGAAAACATTAACATCTTTTCCACATACCTCGATAAGGATTTCGAAACATATTTAGACATGCTTTTAACATAGGAATCAATAACATGCACATTCTTAACTACTAAGAGTAGAATAATTTTATGGATAATATTACGGTTATGTTTCATACATAGAACATGCCAAAAGAAATTTTTTTGTCTTAGCATACCTTTGAACTGACCCTTCACGATGGGATAAAATCAACCTTCTTTACCAGCCAACCTTAAATAATAACGGAGCAAGCTCCTTTTTTACTAACTACCTACTGGAACGTTGCTTGAACAATATTTGCATAATGTTTTGTTCAAGATTATTTGCTGAACGTTTTTCTCTAAATCAAACATTTAACAATGAACTGCTTTATCACTTAGAGAATTAGTTGGTCACAATTTTTTTTGTTCTACTAAATAGAGTGAATTGTTAAGGTGCAACATTTAGCCCTTCTCTAAATAAACATGGGGATTCACGTGTAACTTTCCCCTTAAAAGATGGCTTGACTCACAAATATTGTCTCCCACTTAGCCATTTAGTTTCTCTAATTGATTCCACATCAAATGGGTGGACGATATCCACCCCAAGATTTACCCCCTAACTAATTTGTTAGTCACCCACTAACTCTTGTCCCCCACACTATTAATCAATCACACACATAATTAATTTTGTGATCCCAATTCACTTAAATCTTAATAACTTATAAGACCTTCATATGCTCAATGTCATAATTTTGTGATATTACACTAGTCCATAACCTCTTTGGGGACATACAACCAATATCATTAATCCCCGTCGTCACTTATTAAGTCCTAATTTATTTCGGGACTGCATCCTTTTGTATACTATGCTCTTTGTTAGCATACGTAAATATAACATAGATTCCCGAGGCCCGGGTCTACTTTCCTACGTTTAGGTGCTCAAACCATCGTCCAAAATTACGAATGTTATAGAAACTTTAAGTTTCTCACAAAAAAACTGGAATCTTGAATGGATTGGTCAACATTTCTGATAATATAATCTATTGATGAGGAAATGATAATCTATGCAGTAATTTATGTGATGGTGTTTGATTTGAGTTGAAATTTGAGAAGGAACGAACAACTTTTAGAACCTATGGTTTAAAATTTGTCATGACGTTTATGTGATAATAAAAGCATGTCATTAAGGATAAAATAAAAAATTAAAGTTAAATTATTTTTAAATATAGAAATATATCGGTCTTTTTTAAACGAACTAATAAGGGATTATTGTTATGTAAAATGGAATCCAGGGAATATCAATTTAATCTTTTCTTGTAAATGATTTGAATACTGTATTAGCATTTGAGTTATATATATATATATATAGTTTTCTGGTGAAAATGGTTCTAACTAGAAACTTAGTTAGAGATTTGTTTTTATAGGGTTTGAGACAAATGAGTTGTATCTGATCCGGGAGACTCCTTAACGAGTCCGGTTAATGTGATAAATATAAATATGTATGACTGATTAGTAAGGCAAAAAAAAATGAACAAGCTAATATTGAAGTAGAAAATAAGTGAATAGACAATCTTTGAGAGAAAAATAATGCTAGGATTATAAAGTGAGCAAGATGATGTTTCTTCCTTCCTAAGCTTTACATATATAAGACAAGACTAGACTTTTTTAGCCCTAAGTTATGATGACGTGACCATGCTGACATCTTATCATCCATGTGATCCGTGACGCTCTGATCGAGACTGACGGGCGTGACAAGAGTTGGTGGGAGTGGCAAACAATTGTAGGGCTCGCCTGGGTCTTCTCAGTATCCGGGCGTGCTGATCTCTTCAAGCGTATTTTACACACAATATATATAGTCCCCCAGTGTAATAGTCGGTTCTCATTTGAACTTTATGTGGGAACTTAGCCGAAATGGTGCCACTCTTTCCACGACTAGATGTTTTGTCAGGACAACAATTAATGCATATTTTCACCCATTCAGCGGTGACTTTTCAGAGACAACGATTTGTCACGATCCAAACCGTAGGGCCGCGACGGGCACCCGGATCCCACCCGCGCGGGTACCGCCGTGCTTACCATGAGCATCTAATCACAATTAATTACGGACTAAGCCAAAAGAAAATTATGAACCACCAAGTAACCAACTAATATATATACATGTACCAAGGCCAACAAGGCCGTACAAGTCTACTACTCACAGGACACCTGTCTACAAGCCTCAAAGAGTAGCGACATCAAAGGTCGGGACAAGGCCCTGCCATACCCATATAGACACATAAAATTATATTATACCAAAATCAGACCGACACCCCAGAAAGATAGGAGTGCTTCCAAAATTCGCTGAAAACTGCAATCTATTCACGTGTGCCATCGCCTTGCCTATGCGAACCTGCGGGCAAGAAACGCAGCGTCCCCCGACAAAAGGGACGTCAGTACGACTGATGTACTGAGTATGCCAAGCATAAATAACAGCATAACATGAATATACTGATAACTGAAACATAAACAACTGACCAACAGGAACTGCCTCTGAAGGTCCTAATACACTTGCCTATATGTTATGTACAATGGAGTGTCCATATTTATTGGCCTCATCGGGCTCTTTTGTGATATGTCTGTCAGTGTTGCGGATCGTGAAACCCGTCCCAATATATGTTAGTGTTGCAGATCGTGCAACCCGTCCAATAAGCCATGCAGGCATCACATCACATTATATTGGCCTCTTCGGGCTCTTTTGTGATAGTCTGTACCAGCTGCAGGTGGTGTGCGTATATAACACCTTTCCCTTTCCCCTACATATATAATATTTACCATATAGTAGTGTGCATAGCACCAATGGTCCAGGGTAATATATGAATGCAATGCAAATGAAAATGCACGAATGACAATAAAATACCTCGAGTGTTATAATATCCTTGCACCTTTGGTTAACACTGTAAATATCAACACATCTTCCGTATGCCTCAATAAGGATTTAGAAACATATTTAGACATGCTTTCAGCATAGGAATCAATAACATGAATATTATTAACTACTGGGACTATAATAAATTATGGAGCAATATCACAGTTATATTTTGTTACATAGAACATGCCAAAAGGAAGAAATGATTTTCCTTGACATTCCTTAATTCTACTTAAAAGTAGAGTACGCACGTTGCCACATAATATTGAATCAGACAATTGATTTTAACTCCTACTAAACATTAGCATCACACGAATCAAATTTGGGAAACAATACTCGTTTTAGTTGATTTTTGCAAGAGAGCCTTTACTTATAATTGACTGAGGCACTTTGCTGAATTAACAACCAAGTCTTTCACTATCCTAAAGACTTGTGCTAGTTCATAATTTGAAGTTGTTCTCTTGAGCCTTTCCTACTAAGCTAATAAACCAACATGATAGAGAAAACACTTAGATAAGAATTGAATGTTGCTAAACTTATCTTCAGCAAGATGAAGACTTTCAATATATAAAGTTAGTTTAAGAGTAAATGTACTCAAGGAATTATTATCCCAACATTACAACTTATCATCACATGGGTTGAGGTACTCCCACGTGAATAGAAATGGTGTTTAATCATCATGTCTCCATTAAGCCAAATTGTTGGCGGTGGAGCATGTTCATTTAACGCCACCTTGCTTCCCATGCACGGTCACTTAATTAAATTAAGTGACCTGCCTCCGTATGATTTATCAATCACACACATAATTAATTTTCTGATCTCAATTCACTTAAATCCTAATAACTTATAAGACCTTCATATACTCGATGTCATAATTTGTAATATGACACTAGCCCATAATCTCTTTATGCACATACCAAATTTATTTCCGCTCCCCATCGTCACATTTGTTACATCCAAAATTATTTCGAGGTTTAATCCTTTTATATACTAATCTATTTATTAGCATAAAATAAATACAACATCAATTTTTCCCAACGCTCAAGTCTATTTACACATGCCTAGCGACTTTATATACGCTTAACGATTTAAACCGTAACCCGAAAGTATGGGATGTTACACGATTGACGTTTTCTGACTAGGCATACACACACATCAGACTATTACATGATTACCTTAGTTAAACACCTCAGGCTATAAGCCGAGGGAATATTATATAATAAAACACATGTATAGAAGTTTTAATACAGTTTCAAAGTTTCATTGTTCGTCCTGAGTGTTATACAGTTTATCAGAGCACTAGGTTGTTTCTTATTCCCTGTATTCTAGCTTAAGCTTTCATACTGATCTTCACGCTTTATATACCAGTACATTTCTCTCATATTGATGTCCCTTTTATCGGGGGACGCTGTATTTCATGTTGTAGGTTCAGATAAGAGCTAGATAGACCTTCTTAGTAGGAGTTGTTAAGTCTCAACCATCAGTTGGTATGCATTACTTCTTCCAGAGCTTTCTGGTCAGAAGTTGAGGTTATCTTATGCACTTAAGTAGATAATGGGTAGGTTGGGGCCCTGTCCTGACCATATGATAGTTCATAACTCTTAGAGGCTTGTAGTCTAGGGTAGTGCGTTCAGTTGTGATGTATGACCTTTTTGGCATGGTTTTCTTTTGTTGGCTTGTGTTGTGGCCTTGCTGACTTTATTTATATATATATACATGTTAGGTTAATCACTCCTTATCTATCTTTATAGCTTGGATAGTGCTCTTGCATTACATATTTTGGCTTATCGGCCTTCCTATTGTGATGTTATTCAGTTCATATTCTAGTATGGCCTTATCGACTGGAAGTTCTATATGTACATGATTCTGATTTCATAGTGGTATGCTCGGGCTAGTACGACACCGGGTACCGGCCACACCCCCTAGTTTGGGGTGTGACACATTCCCCTTGCCCATCTTAGAGAATGATTGGGCAGTGCCTCCACAGTGTCTTCACGCCATCATGACACAACTTTATATGATACTCAAGCGACAGACTTTGGTTCTACGACTGCCGACATCATTCCAGTTAACTCCAACTATGATAGAGATTTTCATTCCAGACACTAGTATAAGTTTGTTAATGGGATAACTTTCCCGATTGATAAGCCTATAATCCCTTTGGTCCGCATTGATTCCCTTCTTCTAATACCAGTATTTCCCGTCATATCCGGTCATATCGATGATATACACAACCCTTTTACCATCAGATTTGGCCTCCATGTTCATGAAGTAATAGAGGTCTTCTACTTCCGTTACGACATTTGTTTAGGGTAGTTGGCCCCCTAAACATAGAGAGTTGTATGTTGTCTATAGTTCTTAGCAGAACTTGTAGGGCTTCCCTTTACCTTAGTTAAACACCTCAAGCTATAAGCCGAGGGAAGATTATATAATAAAACACATGTATAGAAGTTTCAATACAGTTTCAAAGTTTCATTATTCGCCATGAGTGTCACACAGGTTATCAGAGTACCAGGTTGCTTCTTATGCCCTGTATTCTTGCTTAATCTTTCATATTACTCTTCACGCTTTATATACCGGTAGATTTTTCTCATATTGACGTCCCTTTTATCGGGGGACGTTGTATTTTA
This sequence comes from Anisodus tanguticus, assembly GCA_034509755.1. Classification (NCBI taxonomy): domain Eukaryota; kingdom Viridiplantae; phylum Streptophyta; class Magnoliopsida; order Solanales; family Solanaceae; genus Anisodus; species Anisodus tanguticus. Next base: position 14,763,414 of record CM067551.1, on the reverse strand, counting down.
TGTTGTAGGTTCAGATAGAAGCTAGATAGACCCTCTTAATAGGAGTTGTTAAGTCTTAGCCGTCAGTTGGTATGATTTCTTCCAGAGCTTTCAGGTCAGATGTTGAGGTTATCTTATGCACTTAAGTAAATAATGGGTAGGTTGGGGCCCTATCCTGACCATATGATAGTTCAACACTCTTAGAGGCTTGTAGCCTTGGGTAGTATGTTCGGTTGTGATGTATGACCTTTTTGTCATGGTTGTCTTTTGTTGGCTTGTGTTGTGGCCTTGCCGACTTTGTTTATATATATACATGTTAGGTTAATCACTACTTGTTTATCTCTAAAGCTTGGATATGCTATTGCATTACAGATTTTGGCTTGTTGGCCCTCCTATTGTGATGTTATTAAGTTCATATTCTAGTACGGCCTTATCGACCGGATGTTCTATATGTATAGGATTTTTATTTAATAATGGTACGCTCAGGCGATTACGACACCGGGTGCCAGCCATACCCCCTAGTTTGGGGTGTGACACCTTCCCCTTGCCCATCTTAGAGAACGATTGGGCAATGCCTCTGCGGTTTCTTCACGCCATCAGGCCACAACTTTATATGCTACTTAAGTGATAGACTTGGGTTCTACGACCGCCGACATCATTCCGGTTAACTCCAACTATGATAGAGATTTTCGCTCTAATCACTAGTATGAGTCTGTGGAGAGGATAACTTTCCCGATTGATGAGCCTATAATCCCTATGGTCCACATTGATTCCCTCCTTCTAACACCAGTATTTCTTGGCATATCCCAGGCATGTCAATGATCTACACAACCCTTTTACCATCGGATTTGGCCTCCGTGTTCACGAACTAATAGAGGCTTTTGGGGCCTTATCACCAGTGATGAGGATAATCACGACCGGGGTTAGTGTGATTGATTTGTAAAATATCTCTCTCGGTCCCTTCCCAAAGCAATTGAACATCACCCATAAATGTCTATCTTCTTTTCTTCGTATTATCTTTTATTTTTTTAGCGTTACTTCTAATTTTGTCATCTATGTCTTTCTAGCAACCCCAATTAGGTAATGGACATTTTACGCGCATCCCAAAACATTGAGAGGACGTAGAGTAGTATTTCTACAGACCGGTGGAGGGGCAAGAGCCATAGTAAGTTATTATTTTCCCCAACATCGCTTATTTATTAGCCCTACCCTTTTGACATAATTTTGACTTCTTTTGCACCTATTTTTCCTTCCCGTTCGAGTGTCTTCTGCTAAGAAAGCGCCCTCTATGTAGGATTCCCTTTCTCGCATTGCCTAGGCAACCGCCAAGGCTAGAAATAGCAAGAAGTGCGGCCCCCCAAATGATGTTAGTGCATCCTCATCCGAAGAGATCAACTCTCACGTGAGAACACATCATCATTTAAATGGTGACTAGAGGGAGTTGATGCAGGGGGTGGTGGATGTTGAAGATAATGATAGAGGTATTGTTGAAGACGGGGACACGAGGGTCCCTTCTATAGATGTTGTTATGGGTTCAAGAGGTGTTCGTGCCTGCTTCTTCGGGAGGCAGTGAGGACCATCCCGAGAGTATGGGTGGTGTTGAGGTTCTACTTGATAATGTAGGCACCAGCCTTTCAGTTCTACCGCCACCTATTGGAAGCCCTAACCTCGGCCTAGAGGCTTTCTTATCTCATTTGGCTAATATGTTTCTTCAGGTAAGCCGAATTGTTTTTCCTTGTTATAGTTGTTTCTTTATAGTGAGAATTCATACTAAGACTACTCTTTTTATTTCGTGCTTTCTCAGGGTCATGCTACTGCTTCCTCTGCCATTGAGTTGGTTAGGAACATGCCCTCATGTTCCTCTCACGGGGTGGAGAGACTGACGGCTGAGAACCAGCACATTTGGGATGATCTTGCTCTGCTTCAGTTGGAGAACCGAGGTCTTCAGGCCTCGAGGGCCATACTAGGTCTATAGTGGGAGGAGGACAAATAGGCTTTGGTAGCCAGGGAATATACTTTCCTATATATGACCATGACTCGCCAACTGCTATAGGAGAGGCTGGCCTGGGTAGAAGCTTATTGTGATACTGCTCGGGGACGGATGCAAGTGATGTAGGCTTCTCATGCCTGACTTAGGGCCCACAACCATCTCCTGGGCTTAGCCAAAAGGCTGACCAACGGAGGGCCATATTTCTCCTGGATTATGTTATTCTCCACACCCGCCATGAGGTTCTACAAGGTGTGAGTGAGGGACGTATCGACGTCTCCTAAGCTTTGATTGATGCAGATGTGGACTTAGGTACTATCGAGATGGATATGGGTGATCTTCGTAATGAGATGTCTCCCTTATTTGATGCCTCTGCCGGCTTATCGGGTGGTGAAGATGCTCCCCCCGCTTAGCTATGTTAATTTATTTGCGGGAATGTGTCCCCTTTCGGGATATTTTGTTTCGGCATGTGTGTCATTTTTGTCTATTGGATATTTGGGGCCTTCGCGCTCTTTTTGTCAGATACTTAGGGCTTGCGTGCCCTTCTAATGTTTTTATATGAGATTTTGTGCTATCCTTGCTTCTGTTTTAATAGTATTTACTAGTTTGTTCCCAACATTGAGTTCTTATTCCTACACTTTGACATGCGATTTGTTTTTACAACAATTGTGGTCATAAATGACCTGTTGGTTTTTATTTAACACTTAACCATTGGGGTGTGATCTCTATGCCCGTCTACCAGAACTATGTTCATATTTGAGAGTTTGGTGTTTAAGCTGAGATATGATGATCGAAATAAGCTTGTTTTATTTCTTTATTTTGTGTTTGAGGTCATCATTCTTAACCCAATCCAGACATGTCACTTTCGAAAATACTTTTGAAATATTGGGAATTAAACATCCAATTCGCAATAAAAATGGGCCATGTGATTTCGGTGCTGATAAGAAGGACGTCTTGACCCCATTTAATGGCACAAAGGTTATGGAACATGCACGCTCGGAGGATCTAAGGTCGTGTCGTGTGTTAAAAGTGGTTTGTGAAGCCATATGGCTTATGAGTCTAATTTTTCCCGGACGTTTTTAATTGACAAGCAAAGGATACCTTGCTGGCAACGGTCGATGAATAAGTGGGGATTCTTATTTCATCTTTGAAATTTTAAGGGACAACTCATCTTGTTAATATATAATCCCCTTCGGGGTTTTTACATAGTCTTTATAAGATATTTGACAAGAATAAATCGGGTGAGTGTGCTGACTATCAGTATTCCCAGTCGGTATGAGTACGTCCTTAGGAAGATTTCGTGTATTGACACCCTTACTATTTTGCATAGACCAATTCTTCTCTTCCCGGTACTCGGATGCGAGGTCCCTAAGAGACTGGTGTCGGGCTACAACCTTCCATCATGACATTTGCGGGATGTGATATGTTTTTCAATTGTTGCCTCATTAAAAACCTCGCCAGGAAAACACATTTAGGACAAAATTTTGGTCAAGAAAAAGAGTGCAATGCATCTCTGCGGTTCCTCCTAGTGGTAAGGAGATTATATTTCCAGGGGTAGTCACTGTCAGGGAGAGAAATCAAGTTATCCAAAGGTAGATGGTGCAAAACCATAAGATCATACCTACCAGTCGCAATAAGAATCAGGTCGAAAGTAGTTCGGAGTAAAATAATTATTTTTTATAATAATGTGACTGAGTACTGTATGGACTACCTACATATCACACCTTAGGAAATCAGATCACCACGTAGTTCATATTACAGGGAATATCACTTGGTTTCTATTACAAGAGAGAAAGTCCAAATCCGATGAGGATTTTTCTACTATCCCTGCCATAAGAGATAGTTCTTGGTGTAGTGATTGGAAGCAAAAATGCAATTACAAATTGAAAGCGCGTTCTTACGCGTAATATAGAGGTAGAATCATTTCAAGTGGCTGACGTTCCAGCTATTATGCATCTCCTTTCCAGGCTCATCTTTGATCCGGTAGGACCCCTTACCCTGTGATCCCTAATATCTGATACGGACCCTTTCAGTTAGCCACCAATTTGGCTGCGTGGGCGACCCGAGTTGCGAGAGTGACCTTCCGGATGACGTAGTCTCCGTTCTTAAAATGTCTTAAGTTTGTTTTTCTATTGAAATACCTTTTGACCTTCTGCTTTTGTGCTACTAGATGTATTAGGGTCAGCTCTCTGCATTCTTTCAACAGTTCCAACTTGACCACCATCACTTCATTATTGGGTTCCTCAATGTCTGGGTGTCTCGGAAGCTAGGCTCCCTAATCACCATGGGTATCAGGGATTCAGCCCCGTACATCATGCAAAATAGAGTTTCTCTGGTTCTTGTTTTAGCTATAGTTTTGTATCCCATAAGACTCCCGGTAATTCTTTTGGCCACTTGACTTTGACGTCCTATAACGTTTTCTAGATGTTTTGGATTAGCATTTTGTTGGTTGACTTAGCTTGCCCATTTGTGCACGGTTGATACGGTGAAGAGGTAATTCACTTGATTTTAAGCCTTTCCATGAACTTGGTAACCTTTGGTCCCACGAACTTCTGACCATTATCACAGGCTATCTCCTTTGGCACCCCGAACCGGAAAATGATATGATCCTAGATGAAATCTGTCACCTCCTTCTATCGCGTTTTCTAGTATGATTTAGCCTCCACCCGTTTTGAGAAATAATATGTTAAGAGTAGTAGGAACCTCACATTTCCCACATCTCCCCGCAGTGGTCCTACGATATCCATTCCTTTATTCATGAATGGTCATGGGGCCACCATCGAGTGGAGTAGTTCGGCGGGCTGATACACCATGGGAGAGTGTCATTGACACTTGTCACACTTTTAAACATAGGCTTTGACATCTTCATACATCTATGACTAATAGTATTTGACCCTTATAATCTTTCTAACCAGTGAGTCGTACTCGAAATAGTTTTCGCAGCTACCTTCATGTATTTCCTTCATCATGTACTTGGCTTCAGGTAGTCTGAAACACTTAGCTAAGGGAACAAGATAAAATCTTTGATATAATTCTTCTTCATGCATACAATATCGTGTGGCTTTGATGTCTTCATGTTGAGTCCAGTTCTGCAAGTAATTAATGATGTCATTATGTTAGTCCCATGTCAAACTGGTGGAATGTACTTCGTGTAAGCTGATGTCCAAGATGGAATATAGGAGGTGGACTATCGATTCTGATTCCCCATGTCACCCCGGTCGAAGAACCTAAATTAGTCAGGGCATTCACTTCAATGTTCATCTCTCGAGTAATCAACGTGACCTTCCACTGTCTGAAGCGAGCTAATAATCTCATGACTTTGTTTAAATATTCTGCATTCAGCAATATTTGGCCTTATATTTGCCAAGGATCTGATTAATGACTAGCTGAGAGTCTCATTTTAGCTCTATATTTTCAGCTCTGAGCCCTCAATATAACTTTAAGCCTTCAATTGCGGCCTCATACTCGACATCATTGTTAGTTATGATATACATTTAATATCTTTCCTAATTGTTTCCCCCGATGGGGTAACCAGGATGATCCCCAACCCGGTGCCCCTCATATTCGTCGCTCCGTCTGTATACATGACTATTCCCCAGATGCAGTTTCGGAACTCGAATAGCTTCTTTTTGGCACAACTTGTGACTTGATGGCAATTCAGGGTCGATAAGTAATATTGTACCCGCATATTTTGATTGACGAGTTTGCTAGCCTGCTCGAAAGTTCAGGTTTGTGTAAGATGCTTCTCAAGGGGGAGATTGTTATAACACATATGGATGGCATTGAAAGTATGGGCTAAGTTTTTCGGGCAGCGATTATTAAAGCCATGGTCAGCTTTTCAGGATGGGGGTAACATAATTTAGCCTCAGACAGGGATAGATAAGTGATTGCATACCTTTTTCCTCTCGGACAAGCACAACACTAACTGCAGTCTCAGAAACCACTTAGTAAATCAATAAAGATTCTCCTACCTCTGGCCTCACGAGCAGTGGTGGATTTGACAAGTACCTCTACAAGTCTCTTAGTGCGTGTTGACATTTTGGGGTCCACTCGAAATCTTTTTTCTTCTTTAGAAAATTGAAGAAATTTTGGTATCGCTCGAACGATCCTGATATAAATCTCCCCAGCCAGGTTATTCTCTTATCAGTTGATGTACCTCTCTGGCATTATTAAGAATGTCCGATTTTTGTTCGATTGCCCGGATGTGATTCGGATTAGCCTCGATTCCTTTGTTTGATACTACAAACCCTAACAAATTTCTATGGCTTACTCAAAAGATGCACTTCTTCGTGTTCATCTTACGGTTATACTTGCAAAGAATCTCGAATGTTTCCTAAAAATGTCTTAGGTGCTCCTTTGTTTCTAGTTACTTAACAATTATGTCATCTAAATAGACTTCCACACTTTATCCCAACTGATGTTGGAATATTTGGTTGGTCAGTTGGGGGAAAGTGGTCCCTGCATTATTCAAGCCAAATGCATGACATTATAACAATATGTTCCACATTCCGTGATGAACGAAGCCATTTCATGATCCACTAGGTCTAACCGTATTTGGTCAAATCCTGAGAAAACATCCAGGAAATTGAGCAATTCATGCCCAGCTATCGCATCAACAACCTTATCCAAATGGGGGATGGGGTAAAAATTCCTCAAACACGCCTTATTTAGGTCTTTCAAATCTAAGTACATTTGGAAAGTATCATGCTTTTTAAGAAGCACTACTACATTGGTCAGCAAGTCATGATACTTTACCTCTTAGACCACTCCCAACTTAGCGAGTCATGCTACCTCCTCTTTGACGAACTGGCTACGTTCAGCCAACACCGGATGCCTTTTTTTATTCATGGGCTGATAATTGAGTTTACGCTCAGTTTATGGATGGATAACTCCGGGGGAACACCTGTAATATCCAGCCCTGACCAAGTGAAGTTCTTCATGTTATTTGTTTGAAATTTAAGCATTTTTCTCGAAACTCGAGATCCAAGCCCGTGCCCAGGTATACCTGCTCCTTAGGAAGGTCCGGGTGACAGGTGATCAGCTCAAGGTCCTCTGCCATGGCCCTCTCTCTGTCCGTCTCTTCTGGCTCGACAAAGCTCCTAGGTACTCGATCTAGCAATTCCTCCGGGGATGGGTTTTTTGTTTACTCTTTTTTACATCCGTCTGCTGGTCTGATACCGGGGTCGGACATCTATAATTGCTAGCTATAGCTTCCAACATGTTCGTCTTTTATGGCCACCATAATTATGTTACCCTGATCTGGTTCTGACTCTTCTCGAATTTCAACGATCCCCAATTGGGGTTGAGAACGTCATAACTTGATGGAAGGTGGAAGGGACCTCCTTTATGGAATGAAGCTGCGGTCTCCCAATCACTAAATTGTAGTGCATCTCTCTCTCGAGGATGTCGAATAGGGCCTTCAAAGATACCACGTCCATATGGGTGGTCAACTCGATTTGTCCCCGGGTAGTCTCACTGGATAGGTTGAATCCGATCAAGATTTTGATCACCAGGATCACTTGTTTTGTTAGTTGTATCTCCTTGATAACGTGGAGTAGCACCACGTTTACTGTGTTACCTGGATCAACAAGTACACACTTAATATTAAAATTAAAAATTTGGATAGATATTACCAGGGCATCGGCATATAGGCCCTCGATGTTTCTCCTCTCTATTCCACTGAACATGATGAGATCTTCAGGATCATCTCTTCCTCTTTTTCTAGAGAGGAGGGTTCCCCATCCCGCGACTCTTAAGACATTGCTCCAATTATTTCACCATCAGCGATCATATTGATTGCGCTTGACTGAATCGGATGTTCCCTCAAAGTCCCAGTTCTCTTTTCTCGATCATATTTGGAGCAGTTGCTGAAGAATTCCTTAAGGTGTCCTGTTCTTAGCAGGTTCGCCACCATGTAACACAGGTGTTCACAATCTTCAGTTAAGTGACCTGGAATTCCGTGAAACTCACATGAAAATTCCACGTCCCGCTTATTTGGGTTGGACCGTGTTGCCACAAAAAATTGAACTTCCTTCATATTTTTCATTTTCATGAACAACTCCACAACCTCCACATTGAAGTTATAATATTCCACACTCAGTGGAACCGACTCATTTGTCAAATTCTTTTTCGGCATCTCCCTATCCCTTCTGGGTTAACCTTAATCATATCGTGACATATTTGTCCTCCTCTAATTCCTTGGAGGTGGGCGAGCTGAATACGACTCGTACCAACCCCCCGAATCTCTTTGTCTGAACGGGGGAGCATTTATGTGTTTTTTTTGTGGCCCGCCCCTAACCTCGATTCGGGCATCAGCGTTGAGGTCATATTTTATCCTTATTTTGGTTGTGTATCTGTTGTTCACTTCATTCCAAGATTTGGCGGGGAACTCCCTCGGCCTTTCTTCAATTTATTGAAGCATTCAAACTATTGGCATTTAGACTGTCTGCGAGCGCTGCAGCGACCCAATCCTTAAGAATAGTGGGAAGCATCATTCTCTCCCACTGGAATTGCTCCACGTAAAGATGCTAAAGCATCTCATTATTCCTTTTATTTATGGTGCAAATGTCTTGTGTGTTTCGACCCTCCCCGCATAGGCCTTCACAAACGTATCTACAAGAGCAGTAAAAGAATTAATAAGATTTTCAGGTAAAAGAGTATACGAAGAAAGTGCTCCATCTGTGAGTGTTTGACTGAATTTCTTCAGCATGACTTATTTGATCTCGTGCTGCTTTAAGTCATGCCCGGTTACAGCTACTTCGAAAGTCACAATATGCTCTTCCGGGTTTGTGGTTTTGTCATAGTTGGGTATTCCGCCATTTTGAACTTCTTTGGGATGGGCTCGGGGGACGTATTTACTTTGTAGGGTATCTTTCCATACTTTCCCGCTCCCGCTTCCTTTAAGATGGGAGGGCCCCCTGGAATCTGGCTCATCCGCTCATGAAGCTCTTTTTTTAGCGCGACAAGCCTTGCCATGTTCGCGTCTGGTATGGCTAGTTCCGCCTCTGCCTTCCCCGCATCTACTACGGAAGTTCTGAGCACCTCGACAACCTCCAGATTATTTGTTGGGCGGCTATCTGGTGTTACCACGGATAGGGAATTTATAAGTTTTTCCATATGTTCCATCATTGCGTTGTTCAATGTCAATACCGCGGCTAGATCCACTCCCAAATGGGATCCTTCTTCTTTGTACATCCCCTCCACCCTAGAGTGAGGATTCCTCTTTCTCTTATTGGAGTAACACCCTTTGGGCCGCATTTCCATGCTTTCTGGCGAATGACGTTGCTCATTTTCCTCATTCGTGAGCTCTTTGGGTCTTTCTACGGGGGCGTTACAGTTTCTCCCCTTTCTTTTTGTGCTCCTAACTCCGGGTGGTTCTCCCTGTTAGAGCTCCGCAAATCTGTAGGTCGCGACCCCTATGGGTCTCTAGTTTCGAGTGGAGTTGGTTCAGCCACGATCGAAATTTATGTAACGGAATAGTTTTGAGTAAACACAAGTTTAATAGTCTCTGGTGATAGATCAGGACAACACCAGAACTCTATTCCCACAGACGGCGCCTAACTGTTTTCCGGTGAAAATGATTTTAACCAGAAACTTAGTTAGAGATTTATTTTATAGGGTTTGAAGACAAGTGAGTTGATAAAAAATAAATATGTATGACTGATTAGTAAGGAAAAAATAATGAACAATCTAATATTGAAGTAGAAAATAAGTGAATAGACAATGGATCTATGTGTATATTGCTTTGAGAGAAAAATAATGCTTGGGTTACAAAGTGAGCAAGATGATGTTTCTTCCTTCCTGAGATTTATATATATAAGTCAAGACTAGACTTTTTTAGCCCTAAAGTTATGATGACGTGACCCTGCTGACGTTTTATCATCCATGAGCGCCGCGACACTCTGATCGAGACTGATGGACGCGACATGAGTTGGTGGGAGTGGCGAGCAGCTGTAGGGCTCGTCTAGGTCTTCTGAGTCTCCGGGCGTGCTGATATCCCGGGCGCATTTTACACCTATATGTGTGTGTAGTCTCTGGCGTATATCATTTCACGCATAGGTTTTGCTACTTCTTATGTCTAAACCTCTGGGCAGAATTCTCTTGTCCATTTGATGGACCAGAAAATATTCCACCTCTCTAAAAATCCATTGTCAGTGCCACTTGGAAGAGCTGGAGACATTTAGCATTTTATTGGATACAAGAATTGGTCCAACTCCATGGGGTCAATTATTTTGTCTTCAACGTTCAAAGCGTGAATTATTAAGTCAAAAACAATATTAGGATATTTTGTTGTCCAGTGCCTTTTGTTTTGGTATGGGTTTGAAAGAATAAGAGGGTGTTTGGATGGACTCTTTAAAAGTATTCTTTCTATTTTAAAATATTTGTCATATTTTTTATTTGTACACTCGTTGAGGAAGCATTTTAAGGGTAGCATTTTCACTAATTTACCCTCTTAACATATTTTATCATGTTATCTCTCTTCAATAAATATATACTTATTTGTCTATGTCAACTTCATCAATGATACTCCCTCTTAAATGTTCTAGTAATTAATAGAGGGGTAAAATGAGAAAAAGTTACTTCATTTTGTCTTGATTAAATAAAACTATAAGTATTTTGACCCAAATATTTTTAGTAAGGACGACAAATATTTTGGGACGGAGAAGTTTATAAGCTAAAAGCCCTAAGTTGGGAACACTCAACTTTTGACTTATTTTTATACTTTTTTGACATAAAAGTAAGTGCTCAAAAGTATTTTTTATCTTTCTCAAACGCTACAAAAAGTAGAAACTAGCTTATTAAGCATTTAAAATAAGCTAATCGAAACACCCTGAATTTTAGTTAGGTTTGATTTTGGGAAGCAATATTGTGGAAATAAAAAACTTGAAAAAAATATAGAATTATTGGCCAAAAACTTGAAAAAAATATAGAACTTGAAAAAAATTTACTTAACCTCCTAATAGGGTTTCTTTACCCTCTCTTTACCTTTTGAATTGGCCAAAAATGAATGGAATTATTGCATGTATATTTAAATGTCAAAAATGACCCGCATTCAGGAGGTTCATTAAAGAGGAGGGCTCAATGCAAAAATTGCCAAATGGCTAGAACAACTGAACTTCTACCCAATTTATCGGACTTTGTTTACCTGCTTTTTGCCTAGAGTTGTTTGTTACTACTGGTTTAAGATGATAGATCTTGGATGACTGGAATGTGGTGCTTATTGCTCACAATCTCAGTTTTTTTCCCTATACATAACTCCAATTTTGGTAATGGAAAGCTAATTAATTAGTTGCCAAAAAAATGAACCGAATTAACATGGATTACAACATGTACTTTTCTAATCATTAAAATATTTAAGCAATTGTATTGTATTGTATAAAATTTAAATGTTCACACGTCTATTCTTTCTTCTTTAGCTCTTCTTTCGATTTTCAAAACCTCATTTTGCTTTATGAAATATTCTTTTTGTGGAGCTTCAAATTCATCTTGATCCGTTTGTTACTTGTAATATTTCTAGTATTGAAATTTTACTTCAAGTAATCAATTTTCTGCAATGCATTTATTCTATTTTCATGAAAATTATACAAATTTAAAGGTATTATTTTAAAAATATATTTCATTGTAGTTATTTTGAAAATAGAATATAACAATTTTGAATGATAATATAATTTATAGGTGATATAATATTTCAAAATTTTGAAATCACCTAAAAATGTTAATTTAAGTAACTGTTTTATTTCATGGAAGATATGAAATGCATGTCGTATAATTTCTTTATCTCAAAAGTTTTTAGGTAAATTAAATGAACTAATTACTCATTTCTATATAATACATTGAGTACTTTTAGTTTCTTTTCATTATTTTAAGATAAATAAATAATAGTTGATCAAAAGTGAGGTTCATTTTTTTTACATTTTAAACTACATGCAATGATTCAACTCAATTTTAATGGTTGATTTTAGATCAAGGGGTCTTATTATCTCTTTCAAAAGGTGAAGGGGTATTATTTCTCCAACTCAAAAGGATAAAGGGTAAATGACTCGCAAAAAAATTATTCCTTCCATTTTTTCCCATAAAGTCTCCAATATTTAAGATATAATTTATTTTCTCCCAGGGGTGTTGTTTTACTTTGAAAATATCATTTGATGAATTCCTTCGAGTGCAACAATCAAAATTTAGGCTTATACTATTTGGTATGCTAATAATAGAGGTTATGTCTACCCTCAAACCATCTTAATTTTTTGTTATAATGCCTCATCAACTATACTATATTTCTTCTTTCTTTTTTCCCTACACAGTAAATAATTAAATATTATAATGCCTATAAAAAGAATAGCAGAGTACTTGAGAAGTTGAGACGAAAGTATATGATCTTCGTTTTTGGAGCCTTATTATATAGCCTTGAAAGTAGTCGTTAGGCTCTTCAGCCAGAGACAACAACAAAAGAGAATTGATCCTTGAAAAAAAGAAGTTAGTGATCTTATTTTCAAGAATAAGGTTAGGACTTTCAATGAGGTTTTGATCTTCCTTGTGCGAATAGATCTTGTCCAAATTATTTGAATCACTTTAAATCTTGGTGCGACTTTTCTTTTATTGTTTTGCCCGTTGGTACTTACTTCTTTTATTGCTTCTTATTTTAATCCAGCCTTTGGTACTTTCTTTCATAAATATGCAGATTATCCAACGTTGACTCCATTTATATGGGATGTGCGTATGTCTCATTTCCTTTATGATCCTTAGATCTTGCGAGTGGGCTTAGGCTTGGATGGTTTGGCTGACTATGTAGTTGGCTATATGGGCTTGAATGAGTCCAATGGGGCCTTGAGTATTCTTTGAGTATTTCCTGCCTAGAAAACACAAGTCATCAGTAAAATCCTAACACTAACAATCTCTTCATTTTTAATGATGACAATAAATACTCGAGATATAGTCAACTTCCTTGTTAGATGTGATGTTCTCCCCTTAAGTAGTTCACTTGTGAGAATAGTCAACTTCCCTATTAGATGTGATGTGCTCCCCCTGAGTAATTGAGTGATAAGCTAGTTGACTACATTGTTGGATGCACTCCCTAAGTATTTGTCTAGCTATAGTTGACTGGATGTTTTTCCCCTTTGACATCAATAAAAAAATGAAAGACACATAAAATAATATAGCTAGTAGCATGTTATAGCATCGAGTGTGTTGATATCGCAACACCAAGCAAAAAAATATAGTATCTGGACTTATGTCCATAAACACACATATTGTTATCAAAACATAGTTTATTAGCAATATTTAAGGCTCTTGCTCCTTATCATGATCTTGCCCTTGCTCATGATACTGCTTTTGCTACAGTTTCTTTGCCTGCTCCTGTTGCTGCTAGGAAAATGGTCGAGGAAGTAGGACAAAGAGTTAACCATTGTATCTTTCATAGCATCCAGTGTGTCTGCACATCTTGTTAGGAATGTCATTAACACAAATCTGGAATTTTAGTGGATAGCTTGATAGCTTCCTTGAGAGCCTGGTCAATCCTGACATATATTCGTGCCACCTCTACATCATCTTCCTACGTAGCCTCTTTTATCTTCTCCATTTGATATTGGGTGAAATTTAGGATGTCCTTGAAGGATTCTAGTTTATCATCAAGAGCAGTAATCTTAGCAAGAATTTTATTGAAATTTTCATTAATAAGAGGGACATAGAAAGACAGATGAATGTTTGGATTTAACAGAGATTGGAGGACAGGAACTTCATTTTCATTATCAACCTTCTTAAGGATTCAGACATAATTAATACAGACATAGTCTATACTAGCAAAGACTCTAAAATCATAGCACTTCTTAATTTGAGAGAATTGTGATCATCACGATTTACATTATGGGCTTCACATAATGCAAGTAATCAACATACCAAAGGGAAGATTGTAGGGTCAAACACGGATTCAAACATGAGTTTGATAATAAGGGAAGCAAGATTTAACTTATGTTTGTGAACAAAACAGTAAGTAAGTAGGGTATCACGCTGGGTTAAAGTAGATAAAGAGCCTACACGAGGCGTGATGGTAGTAGCTATAATGTGAGCGATCACACGAGTTTCAAAAGACAGATTTTGAGGGATAAATTTTATCTTGTGACAAACTATTGGCGGATCGCCATAATTCGTCATAATATGCATGTACGTAGATGATATGTTGATCACATAAAGCAGTCCTAGTTTGATCCTAGAGACTAAGAACATGTTGAAACAATGCTTCGACGTGAAAGATATGGGTATCGCGGATGTCATCTTAGGGATAAAGGTCTCAAAGACGTCTGACGGACTGGTCTTATCTCAGTCTCACTACATCAAGGATGTGTTGAGAAAGTTTGAGATGTTCGACAGTTCACTGATGAAGTCACCACTGGATATGAATTAAAAATTTGATAAAAATCGTGGTGCACCCGTATGCCAAGAGTGATATGCACAGGTGATTGGGAGTTTGATATACATAACAAACTGCACTCATCCTGATATCACTTATGCAGTCAATAAGTTGGCTAAGTTTACCCGTAATCTGAATAATGATCATTGGAAAGCGTTGAATCGGGTACTACGATACCTGAAATACACGCTAACTTACGAGTTACATTATTCGAGATATACTGTACTGGAGGGTACAATGATGCAAACTGGATATCTGATATAGAGAACACTAAGTCCACCAATGGGTATATATTTACAATTGGTGGTGGGGCTGTCTCTTGGAAATCCTCTAAGCAAACTTGCATCGCCCGATCCACGATGGAATCAGAGTTTATTGCTTTAGACAAAGTAGGAGAAGAAGCTGAGTGGCTTTACGACATCTTAGAAGATGTCACTTGTTGGGACAAACCCGTACATTCGGTGATGATTCACTGTGACATCCAATCGACTTTAGAAGGGCACGGAGTTCTATGTACAATGACAAGTCTCATCATATTCGTCGAAGACATAAGACTATTAGGCAGCTTATCACCACGGGTATAATATCCATTGATTATGTAAAATCAAAGGATAACATAGCAGACTCGTTGACTAATGGCATTCCCAGAGATCAGATATTCTACTTGTCTAAGGGAATGAGCTTAAAACCCAAGCTATAAGGACCGATATGGTGGTAACCCAACCTTACTGATTGGAGATCCCGGAAATTTGGTTCAATGGGAAAACTAAGGTGTAAAGGTTCAGTTGAGCGCTTTACTGGAATCATGAGCACTTCGGATGGTGATTTCTGTAAAGAAACATCAATCCAAAGTCGTTCCCACGATAGAAATTAAGTGCTATCTGCAGTGTGGGTAAATGTTAAGTTTCCAAAACCTCTAATGATCCTCAACGGTTGAGGTTAGGTTTGGGGAAATTTTTAATGGTTCCTAACACTTGTAAAGTGGGGTATAGCAGGATACCTTGTAGGAGACCACCTATTTAAGTGCTAGGACAGGCCGCCTCAAATTGGACGCACCTAAGAATCCAAGAGTGTCCACGGCCACAACGGACAAAACGTTAAGAAGAACAGAGTAAGAAAAGTTGTTGTGTTGGTACCATTGACTTGACTTACACTAAACACTGACGGTTCAAGATATCACATTCACCGCACAGTAAGTAAGTCCGGTGGTATTCAACTAAGAAGGTTCAAAGCGGAAGCTACCTCTCCTGATGCAACATCGGTCCGCTGAAAGATTATTGAAAATAGGCACCTTGTGAGTGCGCCAAAATCTATTTCAAGAGGGGATTGTTGGAAATTTACTAATGTGAAATTAAGTTTATCTCATTATTTATGACTCGAACAATTGGGGCCCCGCAAGTCGGAAACGTCGTTTCCACACACGTGTACTCGTAGTGCCAAGTATCGTAAATTTTGTTAATGAAAGAGATATTGGTACGTACGTAAAACGTTGAGACATAGAATGATTGACGATTGTTGGGCAAATGACAAGTATCCACGTTGGTAAACGAAAGAAGAAGTGTGTATAGTGTAACGATGGAACGGGACGGAAAAGGTCGCGGAGCCGAGTAGGGCCGAGGCGCCGGAGCTCCGCTACTCCTCCAAGCCAGCTCCATGGCGCTAATGCCGCAGCGCCGCGACGCTTCCCAGCCAGTCTGGGCGACGGAAGGCTGAAAGTTGCGCTTCCCAGCCAGTCTGTGCGACGGAAGGCTGAAAGTTTATGACTTTTTGGCTGGTTTTGGAGCATTGAATCTCCATTATTTGGCACATGAATTCAACCATTTACTTGGCTAAATGTAACCTCTCAGTAAGTGTCATTACATGGCTAGTAAAGGTCATTAGTTGTCTAGTTGAGAAGCCATCAACTTACACTATAAATTGAGGCTTTAGCTCAATTGTTGAACACTTGGAAAATTTCTGAAATCTTCTTCCTCTCAAGCACTCTTTCTATTCTCAAGTTCTTCAAGAGTAACACTTGAGTTTCCTTTGTTAAGTTGTTGTTTTATCTTGGGAGACTATTGCCCATAACGTAAAAGGATATATACGGGGCAATCTTATTTTAAAGACAAAGTGTCATCACTCGACTCAGTGGATTCAAAGTAGTTTGTTCTTGTTCTATTTCCAGTTGAGATTATAAGTTTCTTGTTGTAATCTTAGTAATCTTTAGTAGTTTATCCTTTCTAGAAACGGTAATATTTACTTACTTCCCGTTTCCTGCAATTATTATACTCACAAAGTATTTATAGTTATTGCCTCCCTATTCCAATCAAGAAAGATAACATTAAAAACCAGAAAACTACAATTCATAGTCTACAAGACTAATAATAAGTAAAATTGAATCATGCCAAGAAAAGGAAATTAAAAGATGTCCCTTAAAAAGAAATGCTACACCAACTAAGGAAAGAAAATAAATTACAAGAAATCTTATTTTTAGAAGGAAACAAAAAAAATAGAGTTGATCGTATCAAGCTTTCCAGCCTTAAAATTTATTGATAATCGGAGTTTCTAGGCTTAAGATTGGTGATGAGTACACCCAAATATTTTCCAACTCATGGTCGCAACCTTTACATATATAATAGTCTAAATGTTCTCTTTATCTTTTGAACACATTGTTGGAGAAGGGGATTTTAGGCTTGGGATGATTAATTTTTGGGGAAATTTCAAAAATATATAATTTGCTCATTTACATTGCAAAAAATAACTCAATATTTATATTGCAAAGTTTTGGCTCCAAAACACTTTTATACAGTATTATACACTTATATATAAAGACAAATATATATATATATATATATATATAGGTGTTTGAAGGTGTATACATATTTATACACCTATATACATAAAGTATAAAAGACAGATACATTATGTATATAGGTGTATAAAAATGTATTTAAGTTTATAAGAGGTGTACCCATATACACTATTATACAATATTATACACTATTATACACCCACTAACCCCCCCCCTCCCGATTTCTCCATCGCCAACCTCAACCACCTCCGACGATCCCCACCGCCGGTAATTTCATCGCCGCCACCTGAACTCCACCACCACCTTGATGAGTTTTCCTATAGATTTAGATCTAGCAAGGACATATCTAGATCTAAGTAATTTTTGTCAGATCTGAGCCACCGCAGAGAGGAGGCGCCCAAATCCGGGAAAAGTCATCATCGTTGGAGAAAAAGAAAGGGAGCGCGAGAGAGAGGAGGAGGAGGGCAGGAGCGAACTCTCTCTGTCCTTTCCGGTGGTGCCGGCGATGGTGGCGGCTTCGTTGGGAGATGCCGGCGATTAGGGTCCTTCAAAGAAGAGAGAGGGGGGAGGAGGAGGGAGTGAGTGCATAGAGAGGAGGAGGAGGAGGAGGAGGAGGGAGAGGGTTATTTTTTGTAAGATTTAAAAATATGGATTAATTTTAATAGTATTAGTACCCTAATTAACATAGAGGGTAATTATTCCTTAAATTTTTGTCTTGAGATATTATAGAAAAAGTGAGAGAAGATGTTATTAATAGTCTAAAATTTTTAAGAGTTTACTTAAGCAAAACTAATCAGATCATTCGCAAAAAGGAAATGAGAAGTTGGAGGCAGAGATCTATAATTATAATCCCTCCACCGTGATTAATTAGTTTAGATGAGGTCTCTATACAAATAACGAAGTCAGAACCAATAATTATTTTTTTCATTATATCAATTTATGGTAATAGACATATGAGAAGTGATACAAGTAATGATTATAGAAATTAGAACATCATCATGGCATGTATGAGAAGAAGAAAGAAAGAGGATAAGAGCATTCCTGAAACCAATTATTTTTATAGAAGATTATAAAATGCAAACAAACTGTTGCGGAAACATCGTGAAGAAAAACAACACAAGGATTTAAAAATGTTATCTGGTCCCGGCGGGGCTCGAACCCGCGACCTTCGGCTCATAAGACCAACGCTCTAACCAACTGAGCTACGGGACCATCCAATTGTAATCTGACAGACACACTATAACTATATATCTTCTTCTAGATCGTGTATACTTTACCTTTCTGTTTTTTTTTTCTTTGTTTTTTCTTGTTTTGTGGTTTATATTTCTTCTCTGTTGTTGTAAAATTTTATTATGCGGGGAAGAAAAATAGGGAGGAGATTATAAAGTATGAATGAAATTCTTATTAACAATGTGAAAACTTAAATAATTAATTAATTGAACTACTAAGCTCACTGTTATATATTTGTCCTCATAAATTTATATTGTTTTTCGATCCTCGTAAAAATAATTTCCCTTCACAAATTCGCTTCCATATTGACTTTGAAAAGTAAATGGAATCTTGCAAATGATTTAAGAAAGGTTTGTGCCAATAAAAAGAGATAAACCATCTGAATGCATAGGCAACTGTTGCTTGTAACTTATGGTTTTATGTGAATTCAATATATAAATATTTGACTTATATATTAAGTTGAGATTGTTGTATGAATCCCTAGATTATAATCTTGAATCTGTCTCTCATGTGAATGACAGTAAACTTGTGAAGTTATGTTTCTATTCTTCCGTTTTACCGTAACAGAATTTGAAACTAGCTGAATGTTACTCTTTTACTTAAAATCTAACCTAAATGTTACCTAAAACAATAAATTTAGCGACTGTGCTGCGCCAGAATCATGACGTCCTCTAATTAAATCCAACTCCTTTGGTTCACAAGCTAGATGCAAAGAAATATAGTTTTTAAAAAAAGAAATCATATGACAAGTAATACTAATACACAACTTGTAATTCAGGATGGTAACTAATTTATTATACTAATTATTCTACATGCACAAGCTTGTTTAAGAAAAAATGAAATTCAATTTTTTTAAGAAACTTTGGAAGTCTTGCCTATGGATCGTACCTCGGGGAAACTTTAGAAACATACACTTCACTCATTTACATTGCAAAAATATAGCCCAAAAATTACATTATAAAAATATAACCCAAAAATACTTTTATATAATTTTATACACTTATATACAAAATTATATATAACAGATACATTATGTATATGGGTGTATAAAAATGTATAATAGTGTAGAAGAGGTATGTATACACTCATATACACTATTATACAATATTATATAATATTATACAAGATAGATACATTATGTATATGGGTGTATAAAAATGTATGATAGTGTATAAGAGGTTTGTATACACTCATAAACATTATTATACAAATACCACCGGCGAAGCAGCAGCAGCCACCGGCCATCGTCGGAGTTTCTTTTTCCAGCGAACTCCAACACCACTAGTGATGGCGCAGTAGCAAAAGAGGAGCTCCGGCGACCACAAGTCAAACCATATCTGAGAGAGAGGAGTGGCGGCGGTGCTCGCTCTCCACCACCAGATCTGCAGAAACTCGTCGCAGCACCGGCGACGATAGCATCGTCGGCAGCGGAGGCGACGGCAGTGTCACTATCTTCTCCATGAGACGATACCTTATTGATTTTCTTCTGCTTCCGCCACCTACTATGGCGGCACCCACTCAAATTATCGTTGGAATGACCGGGGGTGTTCGCTACTCCGTTCGCCACCTACTATGGCGGTGTTTTCTCTTTCTCTATTTTTCGACGGAGTGAATCGGAAACCGACAAGGGAGAGGACACGCAAGAGAGAGAAGAGGAGAGAGTGGGTCATTTTGTAAGATTTAAAAAGGTGGGTCAATTTTGATAGCATTGTTACCCTAATTAACATACAACGTAATTTTGTGGTTTGGGCTAATAAATTGGATTCATCTTGTGAAGCCTATATGTATTAAGACTTAGACCCAAACAAAGATGGACTTCTCGGTGTCTAAAGTTAGTGTTAACGTCAAACACAATTTCTAAAGTTTCATAATTAAAGTTCAGTCATTTTGTTTGACTTCAATCATTTTTGTTCAAAGTTCATGCAAATATGATTGAAGTCAGACAAAAATGACTGAACTTCAGTCATAATATGGCTGAAGTTCATGAAAAAAATTACTGAAGTTTAACCATTTTTATCTGAACTTTAGACAGAAATTCATGATCTTCACTCTTATGTAACTTTTGGCATTTTTGTCTGAAGTTTGGTTTTGTCAAACCTAACTTTAGACACCGAATGTCCAAAGTTGTATAAGGGAAAAAAAATTAAAAATGTGGTCATGTTAAATGGCGATGTCAAAACAGGTTGATCCGTGAAATTCTTACCGCTAAATAGTTAATCATTTTGGGTCATATTTCTTGAATTAGTTTAAGATTTAATTTAGCTCAAACTTATACAACATTGATCCAATAAAATTTAAATATCTAAACTCTTATGATGTTATTCTTATGTCAATAATGAACTGTGAAAATCACTCTTGTTGTTATGCTTTTGTTTATATATAGGTACCGGATGCATGTTACCTCAATTAACATGCAGGTGTTACACAAGTTTGTGATATAAAATTTTGAACTAAATAAAATTCAATGTCATAACTATGGAAATGTTGTGGTTAATTGCCTCCTATCTATCCAGTTCTTATCTATGTATAACTAGACATATAACAACATTAATTATCATCATCAGACGATCGAGTAACTTTGGAGGATAAGTACTAAACCTGCATATTCCTCATATAGTAGCTATAGAGGATATAATATCAAGAAAAAAGAAACATAAAAATCTACTGCAGCTATAAACACATTCATTTTACTAATAAAACATATTAGAATTCATGTCAATACAAATGATAAAACTCTTGCAATGAAAGACTACATAAAATAGATAACGTACATTATCCATCTCTCTCGCTCTTTATTTTATTTATTTTTATTTCTGTGTGTGCTCGCTTGTCACTCACAAATTACTTGAAATATCCATGAAATTATTCAAACGATGCAGCTGTTTTTTTTTCGAAATTTAGGATTTAAAACCATCATCGATCAACGGGAATTTCTACGGCCATTGGATGTTTTAGAATTGATCAGTGAAAGTAGGTGCAAAGAGAAAGAGAGAAAGAGAGTTAGTAGTAGGAGAATTGACATAAACAAGAGCTCTATTTCATTTTCTTGCATTCTGAATCACTATCTTTAATTTGGTAAATTGAAACGTACTAAGATACAAGAAAGCCATAGCATATTTATTGTATAAAAAGACGCAAAGCTAACCCTTATTTAATTATTATTAAATTAGTTAATGAATATTTTGATAATATTTACTACTAGTTCACAAGTAACAGATTGATGGCTCTTGTGAATATTGAGAAAACGAGAAAGGCGACAAACAACTTACTATCAGTGTCAAATTGTCAATCAACAGAGTGTAAATGCAAACACCTTGATTATTTTGAGCAAAGTAAGTACGAGTACTATAGTTTTGGGCAATCATAAACAGGTGCGGATGCAGTTTTAATTTGAAGTATCACGTTCATATGAACCCAATATTTTCAATGCGAACTATAAATGTAAATTTTGGACAAAGTAAGTACAAGTACTATAGTTTTGGGCAATCATAAACAGGGGCGGATGCAGTTTAATTTGGAGTATCACGTTCATATGAACCCAATATTTTCAATACGAACTATAAATGTTTGTGCAAAATTTCACTTAAATACGAAAAATCAGAGATAGCGCTAAGGTGCGAGGGGAATGTAAAAACAACCATAGTTCCACATGAAGGTCTTTATATGGAATGTCAAAGAGAACCAATTCTTCCTTAACTATGTCAAAGAGCGGATTTGTAATAATAGATTATAAATATAACTCATAACTTTAAAATATAATGAATTCAATAATAAAACCTTAAAGATTGAATCAATAAAACTAATATTGTGAATCCCCTACGATCATAAAGTGGGATATAAGTTTTTGACTTGGACCATTTTTTTATTTGTTTTTATCATTCTTGCACATAGTCATTCTAATTTTATCAAGTGTCCCAGAAGGAACATAAGCTTTTTACTTAGGTTGTTAATAATCTCCAAGGTGTGACTGTTATAAACTTGTCATTAAAGATAAATATATGAAATTGAAACTGATAAGTTCATAGCAAATTAAATGTCATTATATTTATATATAACATGTTAAAATAAATCCTACTTTAAAGGTAAAAACCTTGTCTGTTTCAGCTCTCTTTTTGTCAAAAGTAAGGACAGAGTACCATCGTTTTTTTGGCATTCATAAGTAGGAGATGGAGTTTCTGATTTGGTTCTTGGTGAACTCCAAAGTTGACACTAAGAGACAAACATATAATTTAGAATTAGGGTCTGTTTGGAAAGCCACCTAGTAATTGGAATGGGTGTAATTACTAGGGTAGTAATTATACGGCCTAGTAATTACGACAATCTGTTTGTTTGTCATAACGTAATTACATTGTAATTACAAGCGTAGTGTTTGGTTGCACAAATGTAATTACACAGTTAGATATTTGAACTTTCAAAAATAAAAGTTAATCGTCAACAACTAAACGCTAATATTTGACAAATATATTTTTATACAAGTAATATTACTTAATTTTATCTATAACTATTTACTCAAGATATATATTATTTCAACAACATAGAACTAAATAATTATAAATTTATAACTACTATTGTAAAAAAAAAATAGATATGTACAAAATAAATCATACTTTAATTGAACCAATTAATAAGAACTTCTAACTAAGCACACATTTTGCAATGACATTATGGACAATATGTGTGTAACAAAAAATATATTTAAAATCATAATTTCATAATATTATTTAAATTTTAAAAAGTAATCTAGCAATTCTAACGTAACTCAATATAAGCTAAGTTTGCATAAAACATCATCCAACAACAAAATTCGTTCATCTTTAATGATATCACTCATTATAAGTCAAGTTTGTGGATAAGTTATTCGTTCCAAGATTAGAAGGCATAATTTATTTTTAAAAAATAGAATAATAATATAGCTACGTGAAATGAAAAAATGAAAAAATAAAAAAAATAAGAAAGATAATATAGCAAGTAAAATAAACAACAAAAAAAACAAGAAAGAAGTAAACTATGAGAAATTAAGTAAAAGCATGTGAAGTAAAGGTTAAGAAATGAGAAATAAATAAAAATATAAAAATAATAATTTTAAAAATAATAACTTAAAAGGTTAAAATAAAAAACAAATTAAAAAGAATAGAAATAAAAAAAATAAAAAAAATTAAAAGAAAATAAAATATATTAAAAAATAACATTGTAATTACATCATATAATTACCAGCAATTCTCACCCCTCCCCCTTGAGAATTATAGAGTGTAATTACACTCCTCAATTGCAATTACGTATTTAGACAAACACGTCAAAACTGTGTAATTACATGCAATTACATCCAAATCCAATTACAGGGTGGCTTTCCAAACAGCCCTTAATGTTTTCAGATGAAATGGAAATTATATATATGGTACGAACCAAAAATAATGCAATTGTACCCAAGACTAGCTAGATGCCCCAATAATGTTTGTTTGTTACTGAATGCTTGTTTCAATTTAATCACGAAGTCAAACCATTTAATTAGATAAGATAACTAAATCACACGCTCCATCATTTAGCTCTTAATTAATAAGCTTGATTCCGACACTAATTTTTCTTCTAAGTAAACAAGTGAGAAACATGAGATGGCGACAATGTAGTAGAACCGTGGTAACAATCATGATGCAAAATGCATTACTTGTTGCAAGGGTAAATGCTTGTTGTGTTTCATTTATTATTTGAGAAAACAAGTGGTGTAATGACCAACACCACCAACAACAACAACAAACCCATTATAATTCCATAAGGTGGGGTCTGGAGAGGATAGAGTGCACGCAGATCTTACCTATACCTCCTAAGATAGGGAGGTTGTTTCCGAAAGACCCTTGGCTCAAGGAAAAACATGACAAAAAGGTAAGCGAATGTGTCAAGAAAGTAGTAAAGTAAAGTTGAGTAAAGATATCATAAAAAAATACTATGGATAAGCAATAGTGGAGAAATTTTAACAATAAATGCATCAAACTAGTATGTTAATTGAAGTACAAGAAATAACAAATAGTAACTGAAGGGCAAGGCCCTATAAGGTAACACTACGCCTACTAGTATAGAAGGATACACGAGACACGTACTACTACCTAACATTCGATCATAATTCACGTCCTCCACAAACTCATATTTAAGGTCATGTCCTCGGTAAATTGCAATTACATCATTCAGCTATTTATAATTTATTATTTGGAAACTGAGATTCTTATTAGACTCTCATTTACACAATTAGTACGTGAAGCTACAGTACCTATAGTATTCGGATTTATATATTTATGTTCATTCCTTCTAGGTGGCAAGATTAGGTGGACGAATATTTTATCATGAACAATTACCTGAATTTAATAATCATCAAACCTTCCGTGTGATCTTTTGATGTATATTAAATGCTCACATTTACAAATATTTTTGTTTGAGCGGTTAAACGTGTAACTTCCTGAAAGATAGAATAATTTCCCTTGGGGATTCCTTTCATTATTCACAATATATATAGCTGTACAAAGGTTGATTCCTAATATGGTACGAATCCTAACTTACCTTACAAAGGTTGATTCCTAATACAATTAGAATCCTAAGTTACCTTAAA
Organism: Anisodus tanguticus; assembly: GCA_034509755.1. NCBI lineage: Eukaryota > Viridiplantae > Streptophyta > Magnoliopsida > Solanales > Solanaceae > Anisodus > Anisodus tanguticus. The sequence continues at coordinate 14,738,432 of CM067551.1, read as the reverse complement.
TATACATCTATCATAATTACAAAATATACAGAGAATATTCGGAGAATATTCGCTAATACTCCCCCTCAGACGGAGCGGGAGGAGGCCGAACGCTAAGGCTGGATCGGAAGTCGGTGAAGAGTTGTCGCGGTAGTCCCTTTGTGAAGATGTCTGCATACTGATAAGAGGAAGGCACGTGTAAAATTTTGACCTGACCACGGGCAACCTTCTCTCGCACAAAGTGGATATCCATCTCAATATGCTTAGTCCGCTGATGTTGGACCGGATTATGAGACATATAGATGGCAGATATGTTGTCACAATAGACTATAGACGCCTTGCGGAGTGGACACTGGAGCTCTAAAAGAAGATTTCGGAGCCAACAGATCTCAGCAACTACATTAGCAACACCGCGATATTCTGCTTCAGCACTCGAACGGGATAGTGTGGCCTGCCTCTTGGCGGACCATGAGATAAGATTATCCCCAAGAAATACACAAGTACACGAGGTGGAGCGACGTGTGTCCGGGCATCCCGCCCAATCTGCATCCGTGTAGGCAAGTAACTTGGTTGGGGCGAGAGGGGTATAAGTGTAATCCAAAGTCTAGTGTGCCCTTAACGTATCGATAATACGTTTGAGGGCGGCAAAATGGGACTCTCGGGGGTCGTGCATGAACAGACACACCTTTGAACGGCATATGTAATATCGTGGCCTAGTGAATGTAAGATGCGAAGAGCACCCTGCTAGACTCCGATATAGAGTGGGATCGAAAGCGGCGCACCGTCATTGGCACTAAGCTTGGATTTGGAGTCCACCGGAGTTGGCATAATTTTACAATTTGCCATCTTGGCCCCGTACACTATCTCTTCGCATACTTACGCCGACATAAGAACATAGTGGTCGCACGGATCCGGTTACCGATATACCCAAAAAATAACTTAGCTTGCCCAAGTCGGTCATAGCAAATTCGGTTTTGAGTAGAGCAATGATTTCATTCTTCAAACCGTCGGATGAGGCAAGTAAGAACAATGTCATCGACATATAATAGCAAATATGCGGTCTTGCTACCTCGGTGAAAAGTGAAGAGAGAGTTATCACACCGCTACATACAAAACCAATCGCAAAAGATACCGGCAAAACGATCATACCAAGCGCGGGGTGCCTGTTTCGGTCCATACAATGACTTTACGAGATGACACACAACCATGCGGAGGCGCCGGATGAACAAAGCCGGAGGTGATGCATGTACACGATCTCTTTCAAATCCCCATGAAGGAATGCATTCTTGACATCAAGCTGATGAATTGGCCAATGCATGCCCATAGCAATACTGAGAATAGTCCGAATAGTGGCCGGTTTAACAACCGGACTGAATGTCTCACCACAATCAATACCCTCCTGCTGATTAGTGCCATTGGCGACTAGTCTTGCCTTATACCTCTCTAAGTCACCACTGTTTCTTGAACTTGTGCCGAAATAGCCACATACACCGGATAATATTCACACCTTCGGGTCTAGGTACCAAATCCCAAGTGTTCTGCTTGGTTAAAGCGTTAAATTCCTCGCACATGGCCGCATTCCAATTTGGGTCCAGTTTTGCTAGTTTTGGATTTTTGTGGAATGGGTGATAAGGTTTGTGTGGAGAGATTGAAGTGAACCTTGGGTTTGAAGATCCCGTGTTGTGCACGAGTCTCCATACGATGAGACGGCAGTGGCGGTGGATCGGGGCGGGGGAGGTTCCGGTCCATCGGTTCGGGACCGGTGGGCGCAGATTCAGTGACCGGACCGGTTTCGGTGACTCGACCGGGGGTTGTAGGGGTGAGCGAGGGAGCTGTTGGGGTGGTGCGGACGGTGGCGAGCTGTCGGAACAGTGGGTGCTTTGTTGATATAGATTTTGGATGATCGGGGACAGACTTGGTTCATCGAGAAAGATGTAATCGGTGGTCTGAAATTTCCGGAGATTTGAAAAAGGAAAGGTTGTCTCATCAAAGGTGACGTGACGGGAGACGATGATTTTGCAAGTAGCAATGTCATAGCACAAGTAGCCCCGATGATTAGGAGATAGACCAAGGAAGACACATGGCGAGTGCGAGGTGCAAGTTTGTGAGGTGCAGTGGAGGCCATGTTGGGGTAGCATAAGCATCCAAAAATACGTAGGTGATCATATGATGGTAGCCTACGGTATAAGATTTCGGTAGGGGTCTTGTTTTGGAGTGTGCTAGTTGGTAAAATATTAAGAAGGGATTCTACCATTTTGACAAAGATAGACCCAAAAAGGCGGTGGTAGGCGGGCATGAAACGAAGTGTGCGAACCATGTTATTGATGGTACGTATAATTCTTTCACCTTTCCGTTTTGGGAAGAAGTATAGGGACAAGAAAAACGGAAAACCATACCTTGTTTAGAAGAAATTGTGAAATGTCGAGTTATTAAATTCACGTCCATTATCACATTGGAATGATTTGATAGATTTTTCAAATTGTGTTTTAATGAAGTTGTGAAACTCGAGGAATTTTGTAAAAACTTCAAATTTGAATTTCAGTGGGTAAATCCAGACAAAATGTGAAAAATCATCCAAGAATACTAGATAGAATTTATGACCCAAAGAGCTAACAATCGGAGATGTCCACAAATCAGCATGAACAATATCAAAGGGAGAAAAAGTAACACTGTTTGATGACATAAATGGAAGACGAGTATGTTTGCCTAGTGGACAAGAAAACCGGTGTTGGGCAATTTTTCCATTATTACATTTAATACGCTTAGAAGTCCTAAGAAAAGTAAAAGCGGGTCTCGGGGTGTCCGAGTCTGTTGTGCCAAGTGGAGTGAGAGATTGCCGCAAGGGATAGAGGTGCTTGCGGCCGACGGCGGAAGATTGAGTGAATGGGTAGAGGTCTCCCACACTATTGTGGTGTGTAAGAATTTTCCCCGTATTGAGTTCTTTCACGGAAAAACCAAAAGGGTCAAATTCAGCACACGTAATTATTGCTAGTGAATTTTCTAACAGAGATTAAGTTTTTAATGATGTTAGGTGTGTATAGGACGTGGTTTAGGGAGAAAGGCGGGTGTGTATGTTTGGTGTGTGTGTTACCGTAACCTTCAATTGGAATGCGATGACCATTGCCGACGGTAATAAATTGAGGACACTTTAACCGACGTAGTTGAGATAGGTTACCGACGACGGGTGAGGTGAGATGTGGCTCCGGTGTCCATGTACCAATTGTCGTCGGGCGTTGAAGGTTCACGGTGGTGTAGGCCTAGCCCAAATCGGTCGGGGACAGCCGCCGGGCTGGCGCTTCTTGCAGCTTCTGCCGCGAGTTATTCTTCTTCTTTATTCTTTGCGATTCTTCTTCTTGCGATTCTTGCTTCTTTCGCTTGCGATTCTTTCTTCTTCTTGCTGCGGAATCTTTGGTCTTCTTTGTCTTTGTCTTCTTCTTCTTTGAGTCTTTGCAGTCTTCTTTGTCTTTAGTCTTTAGTCTTTGCAGCGATTCTTCTTCTTCTTCTTGGTGGGACCGCAACCAGGTGGTGCTTCTTCTTCTTCTTGGACATCTTTGTGATGGTGGTTCTTCTGCTGGCCGCCGCAGTGTTGCCATCCCGTCAACGGCTAACGCCTGTTGATTATGTTCCTCTTGTTTAGCACGTCTAGTTTCTTCCAACAATAGTTGTGAACGTGCCTTGTTGAAACTTGGGAGAGGGTCGGCTTGTTGAATCATTGTTGCGAGTGTGTCATATTCACCTTTCGGTAAACCCGCAACAAGTTGAAGCACCATCTTGGTTTCGAAACGAAGTCCCGACGTTGGATAGTTGATCGGTTATGAGTTTCGAGTTGCTTACAATATTCGGACATGTTGTTAAAATTCTCGAGGCGGGTATTGTTGAATTGCTCTTCCAAATACACGGCCCGAGTATTTTTATTGTCTGAAAGATTTCTTCTAGCCGGACCCAAAGTTCACGTGTCGTAGCACTGTTTTCATGATAGTGCATAACGGATCTTTGGAGATGGTGCCGTAGATCCATTGTTTGACGATGGCGTCAAGACGACGCCGATTGAGTCCGTAACATCGGTGGGACGAGGAACAGATTCGTCAATGTGATCGAGCACGTTGTATGCACATGCATGAATGTGGAATAGTTCCATCCACATGGAATATTGATAGTCTTCTTGGTCAAGAATTATAGGGATAAAATTCTTGATGTTGTTAACGGCGAATGCCAGATGAAAAGAAGATACTGAACGTTGAGAGGGGTTTTCAAGTGTGCCAGTGGATGAAACGAAATTTGTGAGGGAAGACATGGTTGCCGCCTGTCGAGGGAAGGGAATTTTCTGGTTTGGCCGAAATATGGAGGAAGAAACCAGAATTTTTTTTTTTTTTTTTTTTTTTCGTGAAATCAGAAAAAAAATCTGATTTCGGCCGGGAATGAGGATTTAGGTTTTAGGCTCTTGATACCATGAAAGATAGAATAATTTCCCTTGGGGATTCCTTTCATTATTCACAATATATATAGCTGTACAAAGGTTGATTCCTAATATGGTACGAATCCTAACTTACCTTACAAAGGTTGATTCCTAATACAATTAGAATCCTAAGTTACCTTAAATATACATCTATCATAATTACAAAATATACATAGAATATTCGGAGAATATTCGCTAATACTTCCCATTTTTAAAATTATAGGTATTGAATTGACTCGAATCAAAAAGTTGAAATACATTTTTTCTCTGGAGTTGAAATTCTGGTAAGCCCCACTGATCCCTTTACCGTAGGATCTTTTGATGTTTCCTTCACGTACGAGTCATTTAGTTGTAATTGATGACATTTTGTATATTAAAATGGACTAAGCCTTTTTAATTAAGCAGAAGCAATTAATGCAATATGACTTGTGAGTTGCCTTGAAAGAAAGGAAATACTAATAATAATTATCACATTATCATGCATTGAAAATTGCTTTCACTAATCAAAAATATCCATCGCATGATATGAAGATTGACTTTTTACTCTCAAAGACACTGTTCGATCACAACATTATAAGCAACTCAATCACAAGTTAATAAATAGTTATAAATACTATATGTTAAAATTCTAAAACATATCTTCCAATGAACTCATGTTGTTGGGATGGGGCAGAGGGGAACAAAGGCATTATTAGTTACGGTAAGAATGTACTAATTTTCCTTGGGAGGCTTTCTCATTAATACAAATATATATAGTATATAATGTAGAACCCTAATACAATAAGAATTATATAGTTACCATAATTATACATCACTAAATATTTACATAATATATGGGATATATTCTAATTATGGTGGCGGGATTGATGGAGGATTCTTTGTACACGTTAATACACCCCCTCAGTCGGAGCGGGGGGAGGCCGGACGCTGAGACTGATCTGAAGTCAGTGAACAACTGTCTGGGAAGACCCTTCATGAATATACATGTGTACTGATAGGACGAAGGCACATGCAATATCTTAACGTGACCGAGAGCAACCTTCTCACGAACAAAGTGGATGTCCAGCTCAATATGCTCGGTTCGCTGATGTTGAACCGGATTGTGAGATAGGTAGATAGTGATTATAAGATAAATCAAAACATTTGTAACCATGATGATTAAATGGAAAACTCAAAAATATACAAGCGGACCGCTTGAAGTTTATTAATTGTAGTGGACGAAAAAGGTGGATAGCACAAGCACCCAAACACCCTAAGATGAGAATACGAGGGATCTTTATTGTAAAGAATTTTAAGTGGGGATTGATATGCTAAACATTTGTTAGGGAGAATGTTAAGGAGGTAGCTTTCCATTTGTAATGCATGATGCTAAAAATATGGGGGTAATGAAGCATGGGCTAGTAAGGTTCGGATAATATTATTAATGGTACAAAATTTTCTTTCACCCTTTCCATTTTGTGAGGACGTATGAGGACAAGATAACCAAAAAGATATGCCATGAGTGTCACGAAATTTCCGAAATGGCCCATTATCATATTCCCTATCATTATCACATTGAATATTTTAAATTTTCCATTCAAATTGGGTACGGATGAAAGCTCTAAATTTTAAGAATGTGGAAAAACTTGAGATTTTGTAGACAAAGGAAATGTCCACAAAAAATTAGAATAATCATCCAAAAATTAAGCATAATAACGATGTCCCAAAGAACTCAAAACGGGAGATGTCCATAAATCACTATGAATAATGTCAAAGGGCATCGACATATTAGAAGTAGAGGAGACAACTGGTAATCTAACATATTTCCCTAGAGCACAAGAAGGAAAAATATGAGTACTACACGTACTCTTACAATCTATGAAATTATTATTTTTAAGAGAAGAAAAAATAGACTATCCCGGATGACCCAAACGGGCATGCCACAAGGAAGGAGCAAGAACGGCAAATGTGGAAGGTGCGGCTTGACTAGTGGAAATAATGGTGATGGTGATTAGATAAAGCTCTCCCCGCTTATTACACCTCGTTAGAGGTATTCCTGTCTTGAAATCCGTTATAGAAAATCCAAAAGGGACAAAGTTAACCGGAACTCAATTATCAGTTGTGATTTTTTGGACAGACACAAAATTTTTAATTAAGTGAGGGGAATGATGGAGATTTTTTAGGATGAGAGGTGGATGTGGGGGGACAAATTTGTGTGACCATAACCACGAATTTGGAATTAAATTGCCATTACTAATAGTTATACCACGATTTTTGCTCAACTTGAAATAAGATGAGAGATTACCTTGCGCGGACATCATATGAGAAGTGGCCCCAATGTCCATGTACCAATTTGTGTCCGGGTGATTTAATCTAAGTGTATGCATCACGGCCTCGATAACCGTGGGTGTCGGAACTGCTGTTGGGCCCGAACTATGAAGGCCTGCTAACAAGGCCCAACAGCCGGCTGACTGGACTGAACCTGCTGTGAATTGGGCCTCTGCTGGCTGACCCAATTCGTTGGGTAAACTGCTAGTACTGGCTGCCAATTGAGCCTCTACTGGCTGGCCTAATTCGCATGGTAGACTGCTCGAACTGGAAAGGGGTAACTGGGCCAGTTGGGCCACTACCAGGCCCACTAGCTAGCGGCACTGTTGGCCCACTTCCCTGACCCAAGCTACGTTTGCCTCTGCCGGCTGCTACCCTGACCACTACTGTCGCGGCCGCCGCCTTTTCTGACAGACTTCCGATTTTGACCCCGTTTTCCACCCCCGTTGTTCCAATTTGGAGTGGAATTAGCCGAAGATGATGGAGAGTAAGATAAGATTTTGTTATAAGTACCTAGAAAGATGACTAGAAGAGAACAAATTGCTTCTGATTCTGTTGTTGCTGCTACTCAAGGCAATCGCTCTGCCTTCCCCACTGAGCAAGGCACAACTAATGCCTTTCCAGTTGCTCAAGGCTTATTCAACGCCTTTACTGCCGCTCAAGGGAACGTTGCCGTTCCTCCACCCGCTGGATTCCACCATGAACGCCCTGAAAAGTTCATGTGCTCAAACTTCAAGACATGGAAACAAAAAATGCTATTCTATCTGACTGTTATGGGAATGACACATTTCCTAACAGAAGATCCTCCACAAGCTGGAGATGAAATGGACCCTTCGCCTTCTGAAACGACTGAAGCGGGCCTAGGTATCCATGTCATTAATGGCATGAAGATGGTTCTTGATGCATGGAGTCATAGTGATTTCATGTGTAAGAATTACATATTGAATTGCTTATCATACCCTCTCTACACAGTGTATTGCACCGTAGGCACCAAAGAGTTTTGGGAGAAACTGCAAAAGAAGTACAACGCACAAGATGCAGGTACTAAGAAATTCATCGTTGGGAAATTTCTGAAATTTCAAATGGTGAATAGTAAAACAGTGATGTCCCAAGTCCAGGAATTCCAAATGATTTTACATCACCTGGATTCGAAAGGTATGAAACCAAATTAGCAGTTTTTGGTTGCATCACTAATTGAAAAGTTACCTCCCTCGTGGAATGAGTTTATGAGTTACTTAAAACTCAAAATAAAGGAAATGACCTATGAAGAACTTATTATCAAACTCCAAATTCATGAAGATAATAAGAAGGCCTTACCTAGGGGTAAACAACCCACTGAGGCAAATGCAAATCTGGCTGAGGCCAAAGGGAACCCAAGCAAGAAGCGTAAGTTCCAGAAAGACGGCAAGACCCAAGCAGCGGAGAAATTCAAAGGAAACTGTCACCACTGCAGAAAACCTGGTCACATGATCAAGGACTGTCGCAAGCTCAAGACTCAGCAGTAAGATAAGGCCAAGGCTAAGGGCAAGGCACAGGTTAACATCGTCAAAGACAAGTTTTTGGATGACATGATTTAGGAGTTCTCAGCGGTGGTGCTAGAAGCAAACCTTGTTGAGAATCCCATGCAATGGTGGATGGACACAGGTGCTACAAGACACGTCTGTTCCAATAGGAAGTTGTTCATGGGAAACAACGCTTCCTTTGACGTGCTGGGGTAGGAAAGGTAGTTATGAAGATGACTTCTGGAAAGGAGCTCACTCTGAAGGAGGTGATGCATGTTCCTGAGATTAGAAGAAATTTAATTTCAGGTCATTTATGAGTCCAATAAATTTGTAATCACTAAGAATGGAACGTTTGTGGGAAGAGGATTCATCTGTGAAAGGCTCTTTAAAGTTAACGCCATGTCTGTATTACGTACAAGCAATAATATTGAAGTTTCTTCTTACTTGCTTGAGTCCTCTAATTTATGGCATCATAGATTAGGACATGTCAACTATAAGTCGATCCAAAGGTTGGTAAAGTTAGAGTTGTTGTCGTCTATCGACGTAAACCCTAAACATAAGTGTGAGGTGTGCGTAGAGGCAAAACTCACAAAGCTTCCTTTTCGATCCGTCGAAAGAAATACAACTCCTCTAGAACTTATTCACACAGATATATGTGATTTGAAGTTTGCACAAACTAGAGGGGGGAACAAGTACTTTGTGACATTCATTGATGATAGCACAAGGTATTGTTACCTTTACTTGTTGAAAAGTAAGGATGAAGCCTTTGAAGCGTTCCGACGTTACAAAGCAGAAGTTGAGAACCAACTAAGCATATGGATTAAATCCATTCGTAGAGATAGAGGGGGAGAATACGTAAGAACCGCACATTGAAGAAAATGATGAATGCCTTGCTCATCAATTCCGGTCTTCCCCAAAACATGTGGAGAGAAGTCGTCCTTACAGCTAATACGATTCTTAACAGAGTCCCACATAAGGGTAAGGACAAAACTCCATATGAATCATGGAAGGGAAAGAAACCCACCTATAAATATTTAAAGGTGTGGGGTTGTTTGGCAAAGGTCGAAGTACCCAAGCCAAAGCAGGTCAAGATTGGGCCTAAGACTGTAGATTGCATATTCATCGATATGCAAATAACAGCAGTGCTTATCGCTTCTTTGTGCATAAGTCAGATATTCCAGATATCCACGGGGGTACAATCATGGAATCAAGGAATGCTCAATTCTTTGAAGATACCTTTCCTAGAAAGGAAAAAGACATAACCTCTCGCAAACGAAGTTATGAACAAAGCTCTCAAAAACTGGGAGTCGTTGACTGCCCGGATATAGATGGTTCAGATCTAGTGGATTTCAAAGAGGCTGAATATCCAGAATCTAGTGTTCCAGATTCTCAGAACTTGGAGACTCCAGAGATGGAACTAAGGCGAAGTAAAAGGGCCAGGAAGGATAAATCATTCGATCCTGACTTTGTAGCTTATATGGTTGATGATGAACCAAGGACAACTGCTAAAGCATTGTCAACTCCAGAGGCACCGCTCTGGAAAGAGGTTATTGAGAGTGAAATAGGCTTCATTCTGCATAACCATATTTAGGAGATGGTTGATCTTCCTCCGGGAAATAAACTGTTGGGTTGTAAATGGATAATCAAATGGAAGTATAAAGCAGATGGGTCTATAGATAAGTACAAGGCCAGGTTGGTAGTCAAGGGATATCGGCAAAAGGAAGGCCTTGACTACTTTGACACGTGCTCCCCGGTGTCTAGAATGACGTCCATACGAGTATTCATTGCGATCGCAGCATTGCGTACCTTGAGATACATCAAATGGATGTCAAGACAACCTTCCTAAATGGTGATTTGGAAGAAGAAATCTTTAAGGAACAACCCGAGGGGTATGTGGTTCCAGGGCAAGAGAATAAGTTCTGTCGGCTTGTCAAATCTCTGTATGAGCTGAAACAAGCCCCGAAGCAATGGCATGAAAAATTTGATAGCACTCTACTATCGAAGGGTTTCGCCATTAATGAGTGTGACAAATATGTCTACATGAAAGGTAACTCTGACTCGTTCGTCATGATATGCATGTACGTAGACGATATCTTGATCACAGGGAGCAGTCCTAGCATGATTTTAGAGACTAAGAACATGTTGAAACAATGCTTCGACATGAAGTATATGGGTATCACAGATGTCATCTTAGGGATAAAAATCTCTAAGACGTCTGATGGACTGGTCTTATCTCAGTCTCACTACATCGAGGAGGTTTTGAGAAAGTTCGAGATGTTTGACAGTTCGCCTATAAAGTCACCAATGTATAGAAATCAAACGCTTGATAAAAATCGTGGTGCACCCATATGCCAGGAGCAATGTGCACAGGTTATTGGTAGTTTGATATATATAACAAACTGCACCCGACCTGATATTGCTTATGCAGTCAACAAATTGGTTAGGTTTACTCGTAATCCGAGTAATGATCATTGGAAGACGTTGAATCGGGTACTACAATACCTGAAATACACGCTAACTTACGGGTTACATTATTCGAGATATCCAGTTGTACTAGAGGGGTACAGTGATGCAAACTAGATATCTGATATAGAGAACACCAAGTCCACCAGTGGGTATGTATTTACAATTGATGGTAGAGCTGTGTCTTGGAAATCCTCTAAGCAAACTTGCATCGCCCGATCCACGATGGAATCGAAGTTTATCATTTTAGACAAAGCAGGAGAAGAAGCTGAGTGGCTTCATGACCTTTTAGAGGATGTTCCTTATTGGAACAAACCCGTACCTTCTATAATGATCCACTGCGACAGCCAGTCGGCTCTAGGAAGGGCACAAAATTCTATGTACAACGGCATGTCTCGTCATATTCGACAGAGACATAAGACCGTTAGGAAGCTGATCACCACGAGTATAATATCTATTGATTACATAAAATCAAATGATAACATAGCTGACCCACTGACAAAGGGCTTACCCAATGATCAGATGTTCTGCTTGTCTAGGGGAATTGGCTTAAAACCCAAGGTATAAGGACCAATACGGTGGTAACCCAAGAATCCAAGGAATTAGGTTCAATGGAAAAACTAAGCTGTAAAGGTTCAGTTGATCGCTTCAGTAGAAACATGAGCACTTCGGATAGTGATTTCTGTAAAGAAACACCAAATCCAAAGTCGTTCCCGCGATAGACTATAAGTGCTATCTGCAGAGTGGGTGAAGGTTAAGTTTTCAAAACCTTTAATGATCATCACCGGTTGAGGTTATGTTTGGAGAAACTTTTAATAGTTCCTAATACTTGTAAAGTGGGGTGTAGCAGGATACCTTGTAGGAGACCACCTATTTAAGTGCGAGAATAGGACGCCTCAAGTGAACGCACTTAAGAATCCAAGAAGTGTACACGGCCACAACGGATAAAACATTACGAAGAACTGAGTAAAGGAAGTTGTTGTGTTGGTACCGTTGACTTGGCTTACACTAAACACTGACGGTTCAAGACATCACATTCACCGCGCAGTAAGTAAGTCCGATGGTATTGAACTATGGAAGGTTCAAAGCGTATGCTACCTATCTAGATGCAACATCAGTTCGCTGAAAGATTGTTGAAAAAGGCACCAAGTGTGTGCGCCAAAATCTCTTTCAAGAGGGGATTGTTGAAAATTTACTAAATGTGGAATTAAGTATATCCCATTATTTATGACTCTAACAATTGGGTCTCCGCACGTTGGAAACGTTGTTTCCACATACGTGCACACGTAGTGCCAAGTATCATAAATTTCATTAGTGAAAGAGATATTGGTACGTATGTAATACGTTTGAGACCTAGAATGATGAACGGTTATTGGCCAAATAACAAAGTATTCCACGTTGGTAAACGAAGGAAGAAGTGTACGAAGTGTAAGATGAAACGAGTCAAAAATCATCGTGGAGGGTCGCGGCGCCGGAGCGCCGCGGCGCTAATTGGTTGGCCAGTCACTGGTTTTGGAGCATTGATTCTCCATTACTTGGCACATGAATTCATCCATTATTTGGCTGAATGTAACTCTTCTATCAAGTGTCATTACATGGCTATTGAATGTCATTAGTTGGCTAATTGAGGGTTCTTCTCCTTACACTATAAATTGAGGCATTTGGCTCAATTTAAGAATACTACACAACACTTAGGAAAATACTCTAGAATTTTCTGAATTCATCTCCTTCCTCTCTAGCAAAGTTACTATACTCAAATTTCTTCAAGAGTAACACTTGAGTTTTCTTTGCTCAATTGTTAAGTTGTTGTTGTATATTGGGAGACTATTGCCCGAGAGCGTAAAAGGAGATATACGGGGCAATGTTGTCTTAAAGATAGAGTGTCATCACTCGACTCAGCAAATCACACAAGCAGTTTGTTAAGTTCTTGATTTCCAGTTTATTGTAATATTTAGTTTATCCTTTCTTACCATTGTAATAGTTACTTACTTCTCGTTCCCTACAACAATTGTATCCCAACATCTATTATATACCAGCTCGTACTAAATTTCTTTGGAGCACTTCAGTAATTGCATTTTAATTCGTGTTTAAGATTTATGTGAGTTTTTTCAGAGCCAACAAACTTTTCATTTACTATCATATAGTGTATTGAGCCACAGTCTCTTCATTTATAATCATATTTCCTTTAGAATGTGTATGATTTGTTAAACTACCAATTCTAAGTTTGTGTTACCACTGATCCTATAAGAATGCAAGGCCACTTCATGTGGCATCAGTTTTTTACTTTTGAATCGATATTAACGGCTATATTGATATTGATGGCCAAAGGAATCAATTCTTTTTGTCAATATGCAAATTACAAAAAATTATTAATAGTTGCTCTCTTAACTGGTAAATCTCAAATACCGTATCAAGATTTACTGAACCGAACTTTTTCGGTTCGGTATTTGATGTCTACTTTCAATTATCGAATTACCGAATCCGAATTTCTAAAATACCGAACCGAATACCAAACGCCCACCCCTAGTTTGTATGCAGTTATGCACTCAATCCAAATACAATTATTTGTAATTGAGAAATAAAATTGGAGTTAAAAAAATGAATTTAGAGTTTACGTAATATTTATTTTAATTTTAATAACCAAAGGACAGTGAAGCACAATTGCTGTTCTCTCATCAATTATCTTCAATTGAACAGTTGATCTAGTAGCTCAGTATGTGACATTCACATACTCCAATCACATTATATTAGATCTCTAGCTAGTGATAATTTACGGTAAATATTCATCCGTATTAGCCGAGTATTTACATCAATCCAATAAATACATGCATCATGTGTGTTTACAAATATAGTTATCATTAAATCATAGTTAATTAATACACATTCTCATTGTAATTTATCACTTAATCATGATAAATTAGTATAATTTGATGTAAACATCCGATGCGGATAAATTTTTACCATGCATGATTTACTATCTTACTATTTGTAGAGGAATTGCAATTTATATTGTAGATACATTCTTCTGTATGCTAGTATAGCACAGGGATTGGTAAGAAGATACTATTATATATGTTTACCAAAAAACAAAAGAAGATATTATACATTGTTTCCAGGAAAACAAATGGTTTAATTGGAAGATTTACATAGTCAATTGGTATACCAGAGAGAATTAATTGTCTCATTTTAGTGTATATTTGCCTTCTGTACTAGTTCTGACCAGCAATCGGCAGAAACTGATGAACTCATAGTCAAAAGTGTACAGAGAAAGACAAGGAATAAATATTGCAGTTTTGTTGGTTGCATGTATATGTCTTCCTGCACGTTAAAATTAAGTTGAAATTAGAAAGATCTCAAAAATGCACTATCATTTCAGTGTTAAAAAAAAGATATCTTTCTAGATTTACAACTAATTTAACTTTAAATTTCTTATTTTGTACTTAATAAAATAATTTATAATCACACTAATATTTATAATTATTTAAACCATATGTTTCAAACTTATTATTCTATTTTAAAGTATGCATCTGGTCAAAGTGCACCATATTTTATGTGAGTGAGGGAGTCATATACATTGTAAATGTTAACATTTTGAAGGAGGTAGAGAAAATGTGGAAGCTAAAGATAGCAGAAGGGGAAGGGCCATTGTTGACTAGCACCAATAATTACATTGGAAGACAACATTGGGAATTTGATGAAGAGGCTGGGACTCCTCAAGAAAGAGCTCTTGTTGACAAAATGCGCCAAAATTTCACCAATAACAGATTCCTTCAGAAACAAAGTGCCGACTTACTCATGCGTATGCAGGTAATTAGCTAATCATTATTTATTTATTACAGCAGGGATGGTGAGATTTAGTTTATGAATTCTGAATTATAACTTCTTTTGCTTACTGAGTTTGAATAGACAATTTGTATATATTAAATGAAATTTTCAAAATATAGATTTTGAATCAAAATTATTGTATTTTGTCAAACCTGTAACTTGCATTGCGGCTCCCCTTAATAATACCAAGAGGAATTTGTAGAATAGTGTAAATCTCCTTGATTGAACTTCTCATATTAATGCAATATATATATAGTATACAATTGTAGTCCTAATGGAATTAGGATCTCTATTTTACATTAATTTCACCAAAATATTAATTACAGAATATATTGTGAATATATAGAATATATTCACTATCACACCCCCTCAGTCGGAGCGGGAGGAGGCCAGACGCTGAGACTGAATATGAAGTCAAGGAACAGTTGCCGAGGAAGCCCCTTAGTGAAGATATTTATGTACTGATACGAAGAAGGAACATGCAACACCCTAACGTGACTCATTGCAACTTCTCACGAACAAAGTGAATATCCATCTCAATCTATTTGGTTCGCTGATGCTGAACAAGGTTATGAGATAAGTAGACAACAAATATGTTATCATAGTAAACCAAAGATGCCTTACGTAAGGGACAATTAAGCTCAAGAAGGAGATTTTGGAGCTAACATAGCTCGGCAACAACGTTCACAATGCCTCTATATTCTGCTTCGGCACTCGAACGGGAAAGCGTGGCTTGCCGCTTGGCAGATCATGATATAATATTATCCCTCAAAAATACGCAATAGCCAGACGTAGAACGACGGGTGTCCGGACAGCCTGCCCAATCGGCGTCTGTGTAGAGAGCAACCTAGTCGATGTGGAGGGATATAAATATAGTTCATCGTCAAGAGTACCATTAACGTACCGAATGATAAACTTAAGAGCTGTAAAGCGAGGTTCCCTAGAAGCGTGCATGAACAAGAACACCTACTGAACAACATATGAAATATTTGGCCGGTGAAGGTGAGATATTGAAGAGCACATGCGAGACTCCTATAAAGAGGGGGATCGCTGATCGGATCCTCATCATCCGCACTGAGTTTGGACTTTGAGTCGACAGGAGTGGGCTCATATCTTGCAGTTTGTCATTTTAGCCCTGTAGACAATCTCATATGCATACTTACGTTGACACAAGAACATGGCATGTGCGGATCTGGTCACTGATATCCCCAAAAAATAACTCAACTTATTCAAATCTGTCATAGCAAATTCGGACTTAAGCAGGGAAATGATCTCGTGTTTCAGAGTATCAGAAGAAGTTGTTAGAACAATATCATCCACATATAAAAGAAGATAAATCGTGTCAGTACCTTGATGAAAAATAAATAAAGAGTGATCACTTTTGATGCACACGTATCATCGTTTCTTTGGGCCGTGTGTAGTGGGTAGTGTGGCCGGACAAAGGGTAGTCCGTGCCGGACAACGGTGGCCGGTGGTGCTGTGCATTGGAAAGTGCCCGGTGGTCTTGTGTGGGCTGGTAGTGGGCCTTGGCAGTGCCCACTATTGCTATTGTGTCTGGCCTTGAACGGGACTGGTTGATTGGGCCCAGTGCCCGAACTGTTGCCAAGGACATAGGTTGGCCCACTGAGTCGGGTATTGGGCCTGTGGTGGGGGTCCTATTTTGAAGCGTACGGATAGGTAGTATATTAAGAAGGTATTCTGCCATTTTTAATGCATATACCCAGAAGTTGGGGGGAAGAGATGCATGAAAAAGTAAGGTACGAATCATATTGTTAATGGTGCGTAGAATTCATTCGACTTTACCATTTTGAGGGGAAGTATGGGGGCAGGAGAAATGAAAGACCATGCCATTAGCCGTACAGAATTTATGAAAGAGAGAATTGTTAAATTCACGACCATTATCACATTAAAATGTTTTTATTTCTTTTTCAAATTATATTCACTATCAAAATTAACAAACTCCCCGTAATTTGATCAATCATCCGAAAAATCTTTTGTCGTGACAATTCTTATTTTCTATGACGATTTTAAACTAAGTCTTGTTTCTTTTTTAGTGATTATCCTATATACTACTCGAATTGACGAATTTAGTAGCATTAAATGACGATCTTTACATATATTTTTTCTGAAATAATTTTTCTATTCCACCAAAGTAAAGGTAAGATTTGATACACCACTCTTTTTAGACTCTATTTATAAGATTAGACTGAATATGTTATTATTGTTATTACGTATATTTTTTTGGTATGGAAATGAAAAAGTTTATGAGTACTGAGAGGTTAGTAGGTACACATGTTCATAATTTTGATGTTTTTTTATTTTATTTTTTGCAGCTAAGAAAAGAGAATTCACGTGGACCAATTCCAGCAGGAGTGAAATTAGAAGAATCAGAAAATGTAACAGAAGAAGCAGTGAAAACTACACTTAAAAGGGGTATAAACTACTACTCAACAATTCAAGCACATGATGGGCATTGGCCGGCTGAATCTGCCGGCCCTTTATTCTTCCTTCCCCTCTGGTAAATAATTTTTTCACTTTGGAGCTATCAAGGTCATTTTCCCTCAATAGATTATTGGCTATAGCACTAATAGTCTAATGATTATTGTATAAAATTAAGGTAATTTCATAAGTTATAACATGTTTTTCTGTCCGTGACACTTTTTGCTTATTTCGAAGCTAAATTAGATTAGATGATGAAAATATTTTAAAACTAGAGTTTACATATTCAAAAATTATACGAAAAATACTAATATAAGTTACAATTTTTTTCATGTCAATATGATAAAAAAATATTTTAGAATGTTCGTCAAAGTTCACCTAATTTGAATCTCGATAAGCAAAAAGTGACAAAAATTTAAAAAGAGAGTATTTATTATTTATTAAAGATTATTAATCAATGTTATATAAATAGAGTTGTTACTTGCAAGGATATTTAAAGTCAACCTGATTGGGTAAATACATTATACCCAGTCAATGCAAAAAATTATGAAACAAAATTATAAAGTGAACTTTAACTTGTTATAGTTACATGCTACCCGCCTTTTATATTTTTTAGGTTGACTAATTCCATTTATGATAAAACTTTTGCATATATAGTGCAAAGTAACACGTACTTGTGCAGGTCATGGCACTGTATGTCACTGGAGACTTGAATGCCGTCTTATCACCGGCCCATCAAATGGAGATTAAACGCTACACTTACAATCATCAGGTCTTATCCTATTCTGATTTGATATTATATATTCCTTTCACTTGTAGTAGTAGTAATAATTAACGTCCCTAACGTTAAATTGTAATACAAAGACCCCACCTCATTGATTTTGAAAGGCTAAATCAATCGTCACCCCCTCACGATCGTCCAAATTTTTCATTTGAACATTTCAAGTGACAAATTTTCAGATTATTCAAATTGAGGGCATAGCTTTATGAATCATGAAGATTTCTTAGGTTACAATTAATATTTTCCAGTACTTTACAAAGTTCTTCTATATTTGGGTCCAATAACAAGTTCAGAAAACTTCTTCAATCCGGCCATGATTCTTTCTTCTTCATCATCTCTTTCTTGTAGCAAAAAATATGATTCACCTTCTTTTTTGACAACATTGAAAATAGGGAAATAAGGTTTTTTACTCTAATAAAATGGTGATATCTATGATGGAAAAATAAAAATTATTTGAAAAATAAATAAAAACGAAGAAGAAAGGAAAAGGTAATTTAAAAAATATAAAATAAACCTTGTTGGAAAGAGAGAATGAGAGAGAAGATAGAAGAAAAGATGTAAAAAAAATTGTAAAATTTAATGTCTTCGCGCGCTTGTTTGGTGTGCAATTCGCTAAGTTGTCAGGTCAGTAAAAAGTATCTAAATAACACAGTAGGGGCCTGTAGGGTTTTTGTTGGGTTCAAAACACATAAGTAAGGAACAACGGAAGTTTAAAAGTTTTGTTTCTTACTTACCCCAACAATAAGTTCTGATATGGTTATACAACAAGGAAACTTGTAACATAAAACATATACTTACAAGTTGTATTTATATGGAATCTTTATCAGCTGTGTGGTGTACACGCGATTGCCCTTCCAATTGCAAGCTCCACGCTTCAATGTATTTCTCCTTCGGAAAGCTAGGAAATCCGGCAGAGATTCGAGAGAGTATTTGATTCTAAGTCTCTAAGGCTTAGAATGATTTTCAAAAATTGGTGTATTGAATAATGAGGTGAATGCCTCTATTTATAGTTGAAAAATAGGTCAAGACCGGATTAGGGTTTAACCTTGGGTCTGGCCCAAAAATAGAGGTAGAGGCATCGCGGCCCTAGGATATGGGCGTCGCGGCGCTTGACGTGCTCCTGCACTGTCTCGATTTATTTTTCGGTGCATTCTTAATTAAATACAAAATCCAATTTTGACTTAATTAAAATAATCATTATTCATTTAAATATCTCGATTCCAAATCGAACATTTAATTACTCTCTCAATACATCCTTAGATCGAAACGGACAATCGACATAGTGTGACCCGACAGGCCTTCTCATATCTACATTAATCAAATTCAAGTCTACACGAAATTCCTAGACGGCGCTGGAAGACGAACTCAATATGTGAAGTACGTTTACGCGAATCCAATAAACTTAACCTTTATGTGGTAAGATAAAATCCTTTCATTCACGACACACCCGATCAAGCTTAGGATTTGTCAAGTGTCTATCCAAATGGCTTAATCATTGTATCTCATATATATTAGTTGACGACTAGACCATATTCTAAATGTCTATTGCGTTGGCCAATGGCTTAGTCAACCTAATATCACTGAGAATCTGAGTGTTCTCTCGTATATACATTCGACGAATGAATCCTAATCTTGGCTCAACTACCACCTTCAATCCACATCGCAATGTACCAAATACAAGTCGTATCTCAACCTATAAGGCATTTGAGCTTAGGACGGGATCAAAGTACATTACGTTGTAGACAAGGCGCGTATTGACCTCAAGTCTAAGGACTTCTATCTCCCACACGCTGATCATACTTTAGACAAGTATAACAAATAGTATATCAGCATGGTATACCATGTGTCCATCACGAGTAGCAATTACTCGTAGCAGGTGAGATATACTACATCCTCTAAGGATGTGATGCAGACCACATGTCGACATATCACATATCATCGATATCTCATTCTCGATGATCATTAGTCGAGGCTATTTTAAGAGTTACGCTCTATAATCAATATCTCACTCTATTAATGACAACGTAAGCTTAAGGGATGCACATTAATGAATAATTACAAACAAACAAATAATAATTCAATAATTTCAAATGCCATAATATTAATCTCCATTAATAATAATATGAATGTGTATAAAGTACATTTGTCCTAATACAGATTGTCTCTAGGACATAAATATACTTTCAATCTCCCACTTGGCCTAGAGCCAATCACCAACATATCTAATGCCCATATTTTCAAAATGTCCATTATGCTTGACTAAGCTTAATGGTTTAGTGAATGGGTCAGCTAGATTATCGTCTGTGGGAACATAGTCTAATCTAATCTCTTCAGTCTCCACCATCTCCCTGAGTATGTGGTACTTCCTTGGTACATGCTTGTTTCTGTTGGTTGATCTTGATTCCTTAGCTTGCGCAATCGCACCAGTGTTGTCACAATAAACCATTATTGGACAAGTGGCACTTGGAACAACCCCTAGTTCCATCAGGAACTCAGATATCGCGACAGCTTCTTTACCAGCTTCCGATCCAGCAATGTACTCAGCTTTTGTTGTCGAATCAGCAGTTGTAGCTTGTTTGGAACTTTTCTAGCTTACTGCTCCACCATTGAAAATGAATGTGTAACCTGATTGAGATTTATAGCCATCAATATCTGTCTGGAAGCTAGCATCAGTGTACCCAGTACATATTAGCTTCTCTTCCCCACCATAGACTAAGAAGTAATATTTAGTTCATCTAAGATACTTAAGAATACTCTTGACTGCCTTCTAGTGTCCTTCCCCAGGATTCTACTGGAACTTGCAAGTCATACTAAGTGCAAAGGCCACATCTAGCCTAGTACAGGTCATGGCATACATGATCGATCCTATAGCCGAAGCATATGGGATCCTTTTCATTCGTTCAAGTTATATAGAATTAGAAGGACTATCCTTCTTAGATAACTTAATGTCTTGTCCCATAGGTAGACCGCCTTTCTTGGAATTTTCCATAGAAAAATGTCTAAGCACTTTATCTATGTAGACTGACTGTGACAGCCCCAACAATTTGTTAGGTCTATCTCTATAGATTCTAATCCCCAGAATGTAACAGGCTTCACCTAAATCCTTCATCATGAAGGTACTGGACAACCACTCTTTGACTGACTTCAGAAGAGTCTTATTGTCTCTCATTATTAATATGTCATCTACATATATTATAATGAAGGCAATACTCGCATCCTTGCATTTACTATAAACACATGGATCCTCTTTGCTTCTGACGAAATCAAATGACTTGATAGCCTTGTCAAAGCAAATGTTTCAACTCCTCGAGGCTTGCTTAAGCCCATAAATGGACTTTTGTAGCTTGCATACACTATTTGGTTTGGACTGGATTGAAAAACCCTCAGGTTGTTTCAAATACACTTCCTCAACTAGATTACTATTGAGGAAAATAGTCTTGACGTCCATCTGGCAAATGTCATAATCATAATATGCAACGACTGCAAGCAAAATCCGAATGGACTTGATCTTAGCAACAGGTGAAAATGTTTCATCATAATCGACCCCAGGCCGTTGATTATAACCTTTAGCCACTATTCTTGCTTTATAAGTCTGTACCTTGCCATTTGCATCAATCTTCTTCTTGAAGACCCATTTGCATCCTATGGGTCTAACCCCTATTAGCAAATCAACCAAGTTCCAAACTTGATTTGCGTACATCGAGTCCATCTCAGATTTCGTGGCTTCTTGCCATCTCTGCGAATCAATGTCTAACATAGCTTCGTTGTAGGTTCATCGTCATCAGGAATATCTATCTCATTGTGTGTTTCAACAAGGAGATTAAGTCTTTCAGGTGGACGATGAGTCCTAGTGGTCCTACGGAGTTGAGTACTCTGCGTTTCAGTGTTTGTTGCATTCTGATTGTGAGAAGGTCTTTGTGTGTTGGACAATCCATCACCTTGAGAGCTTTCAGGAATGTCATTTTCATGTATTTCCTGAATTGAATGAGGTACAACCATTGTATCATCTTCCATTGGTTGTGTATGAGAGCCTTGCATTTCTGCACTATCTCTCACAGCACTCCCATTGGCTGAAGGGCGTACTCTAAGTACCCAATCTTCACCAGATACTCCCACTGAATCCTTATTTAGGTCATTCGACAAGGGTTCATTTTCTGTGATATCTTGTGGTTCTTGAATTTCTTCAAGTTCTATCTCTGTGCAATTATGTTCCTTGTAAACATATTCTTCTTTAAGGAAAGTTGCGTTCCTGGAAAAAATGACCTTATGTTCTCCAGGAAGATAGAAGTAGTATCTCTTAGTTTCCTTTGGATACCCCACGAAGTAACATTTCTCACTTTTAGATTCCAACTTGTCAGTGAGCATCTTCTTAACATATGCAGGCCACCCCCAGGACCTCATATGTTTAAGAGGTGGCTTCTTGCCACACCATATCTGATAGGGTATCTTTTATAGTGACTTGGAAAGAACTCTATTCAGAATATATATAGAGGTTTGTATAGCATGTCCCCAAAGGTATGTCGGTAGAGCTGAGGAGCTCATCATGGATCGAACCATATCCAATAAGTAGGATTTTTGTTGGGTTCAAAACACATAAGTAAGGCACAGCGGAAGTTTAAAAGTTTTGTTTCTTACTTACCCTAACAATAAGTTCTGGTATGGTTATACAATAATGAAACTTGTAACATAAAACATATACTTACAAGTTGTATTTATCTAGAATCTTTATCAACTATGTGGTGCACACGCGATTGCCCTTCCAATTGCAAGCTCCAAGCTTCAATGTATTTCTCCTTCGGAACGCTAGGAAATCCGGCAGAGGTTCGAGAGAGTATTTGATTCTAAGTCTCTAAGGCTTAGATGATTTTCAAAAATTGGTGTATTGAATAATGAGGTGAATGCCTCTATTTATAGTTGAAAAATAGGTCAAGACCGGATTAGGGTTTAACCTTGGGTCTGGCCCAAAAATCGAGGTAGAGGCATCGCGGCCCTAGGATATGGGCGTCGCGGCGCTCGACGTACTCCTGCACTGTCTCGATTTATTTTTCGGTGCATTCTTAATTAAATACAAAATCCAATTTTTACTTAATTAAAATAATCATTATTCATTTAAATATCTCGATTCCAAATCGAACATGTAATTACTCTCTCAATACATCCTTAGATCGAAACGGACAATCGACATAGTGTGACCCTACAGACCTTCTCATAACGACATTAATCAAATTAAGGTCTACACGGAACTCATAGACAGCGCCGGAAGACGAACTCAATATGTGAAGTACGTTTACGTGAATCCAGTAAACTTAACCTTTATGTGGTAAGATAAAATCCTTTCATTCACGGCACACCCGATCAAGCTTAGGATTTGTCAAGTGTCTATCCAAATGGCTTAATCATTGTATCTCATATATATTAGTTGACGACTAGACCATATTCTAAATATGTCTATTGCGTTGTCCAACGACTTAATCAACCTAATATCACTGAGAATCCGAGTGTTCTCTCGTATATACATTCGAGGAATGAATCCTAATCTTGGCTCAACTACCACCTTCAATCCACATCGTAATGTACCTAATACAAGTTGTATCTCAACCTATAAGGCATTTGAGCTTAGGACGGGATCAAAGTACATTATTTTGTAGACAAGGCGCGTATTGACCTCAAGTCTTAGGACTTCTATCTCCCACGCGCTGATCATACTTTAGACAAGTATAACAAATAGTATATCAGGAGGGTATACCAATACTTCCAAAGTATTCATGTGTCCATCACGAGTAGCCATTACTCGTAGCATGTGAGACATACTACATCCTCTAAGGATGTGATGCAGACCACATGTCGACTTATCACATATCATCGATATCACATTCTCGATGATCATTAGTCAAGGCTATTTTAAGAGTTAGCTCTATCACCAATATCTCACTCTATTAATGACAACGTAAGCTCAAAGGATGCACATTAATGAATAATTACAAACAATCAAATAATAATTCAATAATTGCAAATGCCATAATATTAATCTCCATTAATAATAATATGAATGTGTATAAAGTACATTTGTCCTAATACAGATTGTCTCTAGAACATAAATATACTTTCAGGGCCTACTTGAAGTGTCTATATGGAACAAACGTTACTTGAGGTGTTCAAGTGACAAATTTGGACGACCACGAGGGACTGGCGAAGTGTTTGGCCATTTTGAAATTTTAAGATGAGTAGTCATTAGAGGAAATGGTGATTTTCCTTTGATTACAATTTTTGCAAAATAATTTCTAAATATTTTTTAATAAAATGATATTTATGTGGACAGAACGAAGATGGAGGATGGGGATTTCATATAGAAGGACACAGCACAATGTTTGGAACAATATTTAACTATGTAGCACTGAGGTTGCTAGGAGAGGGAAAAGAAGACAATGCATTGGCTAAAGGACTTAAATGAATCCTTGATCATGGTGGTGATGTTGCTACTCCTTCTTGGGGAAAGTTTTGGCTAGCGGTATGTTATTTACTCTTTAATTACCTGTGTTTGTCAGAGATAGTATTCAATATGTTAATAAGCAACTTTCTTCAGAATTATATTTCTAATTTATAATTTACCGTGTACATTTTTAGAATTAAAAAAACTCATCCAAAACTGTTTTAGTAACATATTTTCTATTTGATTTGTTCATTTATTCGCGTTTTTAAATGATGACGCAGCTTATAAAAAAAATTTGTGTGTGTTATTGTATGTGCACAAGCTAGGCGGAATATTGTTATATAGTAGCGTGCGATTTCTGCTGCTGGGTGTTCTTTAGTGTATTGTGTTTAGCTTATGTATCTATGTTAGTTCCCTTCCTTTTTAAAATGCGTTGGCATGACCCATTCACTTTTGATATCAGCATTTTCATACCTCCTTAAATTTTTTGCCTTATATTTTATGTCTGGATCTGACCGTTTTTCTTGCTCTACCTGTGCTTAGACTTTGTCTTGAGCCAAGGGTCTCTCAGAAACTGCCGCTCTACCTCTCAAGGTAAAGGTAAGGTTTGCGTACACCCTATCCTCCCAGACCCCATTGTGGGATTTTCAATGGGTGTTATTTGAAAGTATATGTATGTTCGAGAGACAATCTGTATTAGGACAAATGTACTTTATACACATGCGTATTATTATTAATGGAGATTAATATTTTGGCATTTGCAATTATTGAATTATTAGTTGATTGTTTATAATATTCTATAATATGCATCCCTAGTGGTTATGTTGTTATTAATAATGTGAGATATTAATATTATAACGTAACTCTTAAAATAGTCTCGACTAATGATCATCGAGAATGGGATATCGATGATATGTGATAAGTCGACATGTGGTTTGCATCACATCCTTAGAGGATGTAGTATGTCTCACCTGCTACGAGTAAAGGCTACTCGTGATGGACACATGGATACTTTGGAAGTATTGGTTTACCTTGCTGATCTACTATTTGTTATACTTGTCTAAAGTATGATCAGTGTGTGGGAGATAGAAGTCCTTAGACTTGAGGTCAATACGCGCCTTGTCTACAAAGTAATGTACTTTGATCCCGTCCTAAGCTCAAATGCCTTATAGGTTGAGATACAACTTGTATTAGGTACATTACGATGTGGATTAAAGGTGGTAGTTGAGCTAAGATTAGGATTCATTCCTCAAATGTATATTCGAGAGAACACTCAGCTTCTCAGTGATATTAGGTTGACTAAGTCGTTGGCCAACGCAATATACATATTTAGAATATGATCTAGTTGTCAACTAATATAGATGAGATACAATGATTAAGCCATGTCTTATGCCTTCACGACATAAGGAGCGAAAACAAAATACCCTTCGTCAGCCTTTCCATCGATAGAGACATCGCCCGACCAAAGACAATGTCCCAAAACGATCTAGTCAGCCTGCAGGCAACTGCTATAGATGCCACGCCTACCATGACTAGTTCAAGAGGAAGGTCACAGTAAGGGGAGAGAACACCCGGACTGTCTACTCTTATGTGTGTGGCCATGGGCTTTCCCTTCATATCACAACCGTAAAGTCTATAAGGAGAAAGTATTGGCTAAGCACCTTTGGGCAGGCCCCCTCTTAGTTCAATTTCGCTCGAAAGAAATGGTCATATGTCTTTCCCTTCATTTTTCATTCACTTATCTCCTCTTCTTCTTCGAATCCTTTCCATTAAGAAAGGAGGAAATACTATATATAGACTAAGTGTTTGGATAGACATTTGACAAATCCTAAGCTTGATCGGGTGTGTCGTGAATGAAAGGATTTTATCTTACCACATAGAGGTTAAGTTTACTGGATTCGTGTAAACGTACTTCACATATTGAGTTTGTCTTGCGGCGCCATCTAGGAGTTCCGCGTAGACCTTAATTTGATTAATGTCGATATGTGAAGACATGTAGGGTCACACTATGTCGATTGTCTTTTCGATCTAAGGATGTATTGAGAGAGTATTAAATATTCGATTTAGTATCGAGATATTTAAATGAATAATGATTGTTTTAATTAAGTCAAAATTGGATTTTGGATTTAATTAAGAATGTGCAGAAAATAAAATGAGACAGTGTAGGGCCACGTCAACACCGCGGCGCCCACACCATAGGGTCGCGGCACCATGACCTAATATGTCTCGAATTTTGGGTCAGGCCTAAGGTCAAACCTTAATCCGATTTAATCCAATTTTTCACCTATAAATTCAGACATACACTTCATTATTCAAGACACTTAATTTTCAGATCATTATTCTAAGTCTTAGAGACTCAGAATCAAAACACTCTCTCGAACTTTTGTCGGATTTCCTAGCTTTCCAAAGGAGGAATACATTGAAGCTTGGAGCTTGCAATCGAAACAAGTTTTACGCTTGTTGGGTTTGAAACAAATTTTACGTTTGTTGGGTTTGAAAACAGTTTTATAGTCAAATAGTTTTACGTTTGTTGGGTTTGAAATAAGTTTTCAATATCCGCTGCGTACAACAACCCAACAAAAACCTACAGGGGTATCAAGAGCCAAGGCTGTTTTGTATGATTATATGGTAATTAGTTAATAATAATTTTGGTTAGAATTTATTTAAATCTGAAATTTATGTCGTTTAAAGCTTGAAAACCTAATATCATAATAGTTAGCAGTTACTTATTTTTCGTTTCCTTCAATTGTTGTAACCCACATCATTTTCATTTGGTCATGAAATATTGTTGAAAATTGTTCCATCAAGGAACACAAATGCTACTGCATTTAGTGGCTTCATATTGGCCACAGTCCCAGCGTTATTGTAGTCTAAATGCTCAATAGATTATATGTAGAATGTGCTAGAATGTGTGAAGAATAAGATTGGGAACAAGGAAATTATGGGAAGATAGATTGGGATCGCAGAGATAGAGAGGAGAAAGAGATGAACAGAGAGAGTATGGAAAAGAGGAAAAATATCAGATGTTATTCACCATCTTGCATATTACATGTATTTATACACACACATATTCTCACCACTTGTCTAGAATCTTCTATGGGATATTTAATTACTTCCAACTAATCAAAAACTAACTTCTAACAAACATAACTACACAACTAACTTCTCTAACAACCATTAACAAATACCTAACAATTTTTAATCCTATAGGATGCTCCTTATGTTTTTGTTATGGTACTCCAACACATTTCATCAATTCTTTTACACCCCCCTCAAGCTAGGGGACATGAAGATGTTCTTTATCCCTAGCTTGGACATCAAATGAATGTGTTGGGTCGACCAAGAGCCTTGGTTTACATATCTGTTGGTTGTTCTTCAGAGGGAAAGAATGTAGTGGATACCAGTCCTTTCTGAATATGCTCCCTTATAAAATGACAATCTATATCAATATGTTTAGTTCTCTCATGGAACACTGGATTGGCTGCAATTTGAATTACATACCTGTTATCAGTGTACAAAGAGACTAGTGTTTGGATCTTAATCCATCTCCTGATAAAGTCCAGCAAGCCAGATCACATCTGCTACTGATGTTGTCATTGCTCTATACTCAGCTTCTGCTAAACTTCTGGACACAGTATCATGCTTCTTAGATTTCCATGAAACTAGTGAGGAGCCAAAAATACCATATATCCAGTCACTGGTTTTCTACTGTTGACACAGGATGCCCAGTCTGCATGAATACTCTCAAATCTTGCGTGCTGGAATTGGCCATGAGAATACCCAAGCCTAGTTCTTGTTTAATGTATCTCACAAGTCGGGATCCAGCTTCCATATGAGATTCCTTGGGAGTCTGCATAAATTGGCTTAGACATTGGACTGAGAATGCAATATTTGGTCTGGTATTTGTCAAGTACAGCAATCTTCCAATCAACCTCCTGTAGGTAGTAGGATCAGATAAAGGTTAATCTGACTATAACTTGGAATCCCTATATACTGATGTAGTTATGCCATGCTGATCAAATTCAACTGTGGTAAACTTCTTATTCATATCCATCGGTGAAGATGCAGGTCTAGCCCCTGATAATCCCAAGTCTAAAATAAGTTCCAGAGCATATCTTCTCTGGTGCATAAGTATGCCTTGAGCATTCCTTGCAAATTCTATACCAAGAAAATATATGAGTTCTCCTAAATCTTTTATCTTGAAAACTGACTTTAAGGTATCTTTGGACTGAATAAGTGATATGTTATCTCCAGTAATCAATAAAGCATCCACATACACCAATATAACCACAATGCTATCATCTTCATGTTTGGTGAATAGGGAATAATCCCTGTGACTTTGCTGGAAACCAGAAGCAATCAAGGTTGTGGTGAGTTTGATATTCCACTGCCTCGATGCTTGCTTTAAACCATGCAGGGATTTCAGCAACCTGCATACTTGCTTCTTCCCATTATTGACATTATCTGGTATTGTCATATAAACTTCTTCATATAAGTCTCCTTGTAAAAAAGCATTATAGACATCCATCTGATGAATTGTCCATTGTTTAGCTGCTGCAATGGAGATCACTGATCTCACAGTAGACATTTTGACTACTGGTGCGAAAGTATCCTGATAATCCAATCTTTCTTTCTGATTGTATCCATTTGCATCAAGTCTTGCTTTATATCTTTCCACTTCACCTATTGCTTTGTATTTGATTTTGTACACCCATCTGCAACATATAGCCTTCTTCCCTTCTGGAAGTGATACTAACTTCCATGTACCATTGTCTTCCAAATCCTTAATCTCAGCTTCAATTGCTTCAACCCACTTTCTGTCCTTTGTAGTTTCTAAGTACGAACATGGCTCAACATTGTCTGAGAGATGAGCTACAAAACCTTGATACTTAGATGACAACCCAGTGTAATCCACTCCATCAGAGATGGAATACAGACAATTAGACAATCAATGCTTGGTGACATAATCTTTATGCCAAATGGGAGGCTTACTGGTTCTTGCAGACCTCCTAGTATTTGAATCTAATACATTTGTTGGTGGACTATTTCCAGTATCCCTTTGTTGAATATCATCCCTTATGCATACATCTTGAACCACACCCTGTGTATCTGGTAGTGTATCTCATTGTTGAGCACCTGATGGCACAAAGTAGCTGGCTCCTGTGAAACTATCTGTGGAATCCTAGATATCTGAGGATGAACTAATTCATCAAAGCAGAAATGCTCATGTGATCTAATATGATTGATGGTATCATCAGCTCCTCATTTGAGACAAAATATTATCTCCATGAACATTACATCTCTGCTCATAAACAATGTTCTATTCTCCATGTCATATAGTTTGTATCCCTTTTGTGCAGCATCATATCCAAGAAATACAGCCCTCACTGCTCTTGGACTAAACTTGTCTTGTCTTACTAGAACAGTTACAAAACATAAACATACAATCACTCTTAGATGAGAAAGTGATGGTGTCTTGTTGTACATCATTTCATAAGGTGATCTGTTACCTATAACTATAGAAGGAATTCTGTTCAAAATATAAGCCACTCCTTCCACACAGAAGCCCCAAAACCTGTCTGGTAAACTCCCCGGAAACTTTATGGCTATAGCTGTCTCTAGTATATATCTGTGTTTCCTTTATACAACATCATTTTGTTGTGGTGAATATGGGCATGAACTTTCATGTATCACACCATGCTGTGTAAACAATTCCTTACAATTATGATTGAAAAATTCAGTTCCATTATCTGACCTTATTCTCTGTATTTTAGCTTCAAACTAAGTATTAATCTCAACAAAAAAAATTCAGCACTGTGACCACATCAGTTTTTAACCTTATTAAGAATACCATGTCCATCTAGAGAAATCATCCACAATTGTCAAGAAATATCCCACTCCATTATATGTTTTCACTTTGTAAGGACCCCGTACATCAATATGCAACAATTGAAAAGTCTTTGTTTTCCTACTAGTACTGACAGAAAAAGGGACTCTGGTTTGTCTAGCCAAAGGACATATCTCACACTTATTTAAAACAAGAGAATTATTGTTTTAAAAATATGAAATTTTCCTTAAGACACTCATAGGTACATGACATAACCTTTGGTGCCAAGTCACTGCATCAAGAGACCGAGTTGCTGCCATGCACTTCATCAGGTCCTTTTTATTCTATGTGTCCAAACACACTATGTATAGCCCTTCATCTTCATTACCAATCCTCCTCACCTTCCCAGATGAGAGATCCTGAAAAATACAATATTTTGGAAAGAAAGTAACACTACAATTTAACTCTTTGATTACTTTTGAAACTGACATGAGGTTAAACTTAAATGATGGTACATATAAGACATTTCTAAGAAACATCACCCTTTCCAAGATGACAATCACCAATGTGTGACACCTTAGCAGAGTCACCAGTTGGCAAATGCGCCTTCCTTGTGTTTTTTGCCAAACATTTACTTTGTAAGTGTCTTTGATCACCAACCATATGATTGGTTACCCCTGAGTCTACAATCCATTTTAATAATGCTTCAGTATTAAAAATACCTTTACCTGCCATATTAGCAATCACTTTAGTTTCTGCTTTCTCATTCAACAGATTAAGAAGTTGTTGATGTTGGCTAGGTGTTAGTTGCATAAGTGATGATGTATGATGTGGAACTCCCTGGTTGTGATTGTAATCTTCAACAAAAAAACATTTCTGTTGTTTCTGCAAGTGTCTCAGATTGTTCTAGTATGCTTCATTTTCCTTTTCAGTAGCTTCCAAGGACACATCACTTCCTGTTACAGCATATGTTTTCTTGGCCTTGTTTTTAAAACTCTCAGGGTATCCATTGAGTTTATAGCAATCACCTTGTACATGTCCTATCTTGTGACAGAAATCACACTTCATCAATAAGTAGCAATCTTGTCTAAAATGACCTCTTCCATGACTGAAATCACAATATGTGTTTGAATTATATGGCTTTTTTTGTCTTGGAACTACATTCACCTCTTCCTATCCCATTCTTAGCTGTGAACATTGCAGATGATTCAGCTGTTTCCTGCAACATTCTACTATTTTCTGCAACTATTCTCTGACTTTCTTCTTGATTGACCATTACATACACCTGATTCAAGTTGGGTACTTGCTGCATCATGAGTATTTGACTCCTAGCCTGATTGTAACCTTTATTCAATCCCATTAAAAATTGTAACATTCTCTGATAATGTAATTGGTTGATGAATACTTTAGACTTGGGACAACAAGAAGGTGGTGGCACAATTGAATCATATTCATCCCAAAGGTCCTTAAGCTTGGTATAGTATACTGAAACTGGCATAGTTCCCTACTTCAAGGTAAAAATTTCTTTATGCAACTGAAATGCTCTAGCACTGTTTACTTTATCAAATCTCTACTTTAACTCTTCCCAGATGGTGTGTGAATCATAATTGAACAACGCCACTGAACAGGCTTTTATTCACATTTCCCATCAACCATGAGACAACAATAGCATTGCATCTGTCCCATAGTCTTGCCATATCACCATGAAAGGCTTTCCTCTTTATTGTTCCATCTACAAAACCTATCTTGTTCTTTCCCAACAAGGCTAGTTTCATTGCCCTACTCCACAATGTGTAATTGTCCATTCCATTCAGTATGACTCCTACTGATAATAACCCTGGGGCATCAGATGGAAATAGGTATAATGGATTATTGTGATCTATGTTCACTGTCATTGTTGTGGTTTCACTTGACAGTTCTTCTCCGGTATTTTCCATTACTTATTGTCAAAGATCTAAGATTTCAACAACCAAGAAATCAGATCAATGTAACAGTGCTCAACCAGAAAATCAGTGTAACAATGCCATAGAACCAATGTAACAGTGCAGATCTATATATTTCTGATCTAATTTTCGACTGTTACTCACCAATTTCAATTTTCTAACTTCAAAATTCTCTTGCTGGATGTGTAGACTCCTCGAATTTCTTCTTGCATGCAACAGAAATCCCCGCAATCTACATCATCACATCAACGGCCTTGATACCATGTTGAAAATTGTTCCATCGAGGAACACAAATGCTACTGCATTCAGTGGCTTCGTATTGGGCCACAATCCCAACGTTATTGTAGTCTAAATGTTCAGTAGATTATATGTAGAATGTGTGAAGAATAAGATTGGGAACAAGGAAATTGTGGGACGATAGATTGGGATCGCAGAGATAAAGAGGAGAAAGAGATGAACAGAGTGTATGGAAAAGAGGAAAATATCAGATGTTATTCACCATCTTGCATATTACATGTATTTATACACACATATTCTCACCACTTATCTAGAATCTTCTATGAGATATTTAATTACTTCCAACTAATCAAAAACTAACTTCTCTAACAACCATTAACAAACACCTAACAAATTTTAATCCTATAGGATGCTCCTTATGTTTCTTATGGTACTCCAACACATTTCACCAATTCTTTTACAAATATGTATACTAAAAACATGTATTTGTTGTTTCCACATATTTTTTCTTTCTGTATTTTCATCTTTGTTAAGAAGCGGTGGACTAAGGCAGTCACAAAATATACACGTTGTACTTCTCTTTCTTTTCCTTTTTTTTCCCCAGTTGCCTCCTTTTGGCTTGACCTCGTGGAAGGTACATGTAATATTGTAACTTTGATGCTTATAATATCAATTTTATGTTGATAAGCCCTCATAAACGAAAACACTGTGCCAATAAACACAGCTTTGATACTATTGGTCTTCTTAAGCTTTTTGTTTCGCCTTTTCCTCTCCAATCCAAAAGACCAAAATCATCACTAAACTAAGTATTAAAATTACAAAAAAAAAAAATGAGACGTTTTCTCTCTCAAAATTTTAATGGGACTTTAACAGTTCATGGCTGGGAAGTATTGAACTTGCCGGTAATTGTCCCTTTTTGGCATTACCAAAAAGAAATGAAACAGGAGAAGAACAAAAACAAAGAAAACAATAAAACAAAACGGCAGAGTATCTTGAATTCACTTCAGTACAAGGAGATTAATATAAAAGGAACCTGAACTGATGGTTTCATAAATTTGGATGATGGGAACTACTAAAATAATCGATGCCCAATTATTACTTGCCGGGGGGATTTTCTAAGAAGCAAATAGATTCATGAAAGCTTTCAAGACTCACTGTTCTAAATGTAAAATATAGTTTCTTGAAAAAAAAAAGGCCTGAATCATTCTTCTTCTTTGAAGACATTACCTCAATAATAATGGAAAACCTTAGTTGGGTAACTATTTGCAGTAATGGTCCTTTTTAGGTCACTTCAAATTATGTTCCCCACTAGTGCAACGGCTAAATTTGTATGCAAAAAGAAAGATTCATCCCACTACTTTTAAAGGCGAAATTTAACCCACTGGACTAACGGATAAGAATCTTGAAAGTTACCTCAAAAAGGTCATCGATGCAAATAATCTCAAAATTCTGTAACCACAAAAGATCTCAGTAGTCTGCTTGTAAGCTTTAATAGAATTCAAAACCTGTGCCATTAATATTTTTGCAAATTCAAGCTCTTTTTTCTCCTTACAATCAATATTTAGGCACTTCTTTCTCAATTACAGTTTACTTCTTTCGGGTGTGCAAAATTGTTAAGGTAGCTAATAGACAACATTTCTCATGAATTACAACTTGACCCGCAGCAGTCCCTTGACCAAATCCAATAGAAGCAAACTACCAACGCAGCAGCAATAATTGAAGTGGCAGAAATCGGGTGGATAAGTTCCTCATACAGCCAGTACACAATGTTTTCTCATTACCTAGAATTGGAAGTCCCACAGAATCTTTTGAGAAGCTATCTTTTTTTTTCAAGGAAAGAGTTAACAGAAGGAACTTCAGAAGCAGAATATCTATGCTACAGACATAGTCATTATCTGACGAGCGAGACCAGGATCTTGTTGTAAGAGCTCCCTAAGGTTGTTCTCCACCTCTGCCATGTGCTTTTCCAAATACTCTTTAGAAGTCTGTACAACAAGCAACATCTATTAACATACTGGCCCTTCACCAATGTATTCGGTTAATGTTCTCAGACAATCAGCAAATAGAGAGCTATTACCCTCTTAAGTTAAAAGAACAGAAATATGGGGACCTGCATTTGATACGAAGGAACATGTTTCCTACGACAAACTTATTGTGAAAAAATAAGTTGTTTTAAGGAATCATTTTGAGTGTGGTGTTGAATATAGAAGTTGATAACATGTGCTAATCATAAAATGTAGGATAAGATAAGAGAATAGTGTTCTTGCATTCTAAATCACTGATAGTTACTATATGTTCCTTGTAAGAAAGCAAGGACTTACTTTTGTTGTTTTTGAACGGTAAATATGGCTATCAGCACAGTGTACACGATTACATATTTCAAAACAGATGCAAGAATATTGTTTTAAAGGTGAGGAGACTGGTGGAGCAGTATAGGGAGAGGAAGAGTCTTACATATGGTGTCCATTGACCTAGAAAAGGCTTGACAAAGTCCCAAGAGAGGTTCTAAGGAGATGCTCGGAGGTTAGAGGTGTACCCGTAACTTAGAATAGGTCATTAAGGACATGTGGAGCCAACACTCGGGTAAGGGCAGCGAGGGGAGATTCGTAGCACTTCCCAGTCATGATGGGTTGCACCAGGAATCAGCTCTTAGTCCGTTTCTATTTGCCTTGGTGATGGATGAATTGACGTGTCATATTCCACACGAGGTGCCTTTGTGTATGTTGTTTGCAGATGACATAGTACTGATTGACGGGACTCACAGCTGAGTTAACGCTAGGCTGGAAGTTTGGAGACAGACCTCGAGTCCAAAGGGTTCAACCTGCTCAACACCAAATACTCGGAGTACATGTTTAGTGTTGTAACGCAGGAGGTTGATATAGAAGTGAAGTTGGATACACAGGTCATCCTGAAGAGAACAAGTTTCAAGTATCTAGGGTCTCTAATTTAAGAAAACTAAGAGATCGACGATGATGTCGCACATCGTATTGATGCAGGGTGGATGAAATGGAGGCTCGCCTCTGAAAAAGGTCTCACTTAAGCTTAAAGGTAAGTTCTACAAAGTGGTGGTTACGTCGGCTTTGTTGTATGGGTCAGAGTGTTGTTTAGTTAAGAACTCACATGTCCACAAGATGAGAATTACGAAAATGAGGATGCTACGGTAGATTTGTGGGCATATCAGGAGAGATAAGATTAGGAATGAGAATATTCGGAATAAGGTGGGAGTGTCCTCTATAGTGGACAATAGGGAAGTAAGACTGAGATGGTTCGAGCATGTGAAGATGAGATTTGCAGATGTCCAGTGAAGAGGTGTGAGAGATCGACAGTAGTGGCTTTAAGGAGGTGTAGAGATAGGTCGAAAAAGTATTGGGGGAAGGTGATTAGACAGGACATGGCGCAACTTCAACTTACCAAGAACATAACCTTAGATAGGAAGATATGGAGGTGGCGGATTAGAGTAGAAGGTTAGACGGTAGATAAGCGTTGTCTCGCTCTCCCGGGGGATGCTTGGTAGGTAGCTTGTACTAGCATTACTCTCGTAGTTTTTGTCCCTGGATTTCTACTACTACCTGTTGTTTCTTCTGCTTTGGTTATTGCAATATTTTGCTCGAATGCTATATTTTACACTTCTTTATTATTTGCTATGCCTTTTTATTTATGTATTGTCTTTTCCATACTGCCTTGTTGTGTGCTACTCGAGCCAAGGGTCTTCCTGAAATAGCGTCTACCTCCATGACGTAGGGTAAGATCTGCGTACATTCTACTCCTCAAAACCCACTTGTGGGAATACACCGGTATGTTGTTGAAATATTGTTTTAAGGAATTTTTTAGTAATAAAGATTGACAACAATCTAATGTTGATTAAGGTAAATGACATAGAATGAAAGTTGAGATCTGTAAAAAAGAATGTCCATGACTACGAGTGATGATCATTTTCACCCTTTTCTTTTTGGATAACCGGACTTGGATAGATGGAAGAAATATGTTTACCGAAGAATGTCATTTGGACTATGTGACACTCCTACTACATTGCAGCGTTGCATGTCAGCAATTTTCTTAGACATGACTAAAAAGTTCATGAAATCTTCATGGATAATTTTACGCTTTTTGGTAAGACATTTGAACATTGTCCCTATCATTTAACTTTAGTGCTTAAAAGATGTGAAGAGACAAATCTGGTTCTTAACTTGAAAAACTGTCATTTTATGGTCACAGAAGGAATTGTTTTAGGGACACAAAATCACTGGTAATGGTAGAGAAGCCGATAAAGCTAAAATTGATCATATAGCAGGATTACCCCTCCTACCATTGTTAAGGGCATCAGAAGCTTCCTAGGGCATGCAGGTTTTACAGAAGGGTTATAAAAGATTTCAAAACCTCTAATAACCTACTGATGAAAGATGTGAAGGGAAGCATCAAACTCATTAGCTTGATGAACAAAAACACAAGGACTACTGGTAGTCATTCCATGAATGGTCGCTAGATCACAACAAGCGTTAAAATGATGGTTGTCGAACAACGTTGGACCAGGTATGGAGCCGCTTCCCCTATTTAAATAAAATTATTGTAGGAAGTGGAAGCAAACATAGATTGTCCCTGATCCGGATAGATATTGGTACCTGCAACATAACAACCTGGCTCCGTAACATGAGGCTGACAACTAAGGTTTTCAAAAGTCTTCACAATGTTAGCAAAATTGTTCATCAAATTACCTAATGTGTAGATTGTAGGAGAGGTATATGCAAATTGATTTTCCAAAGTTCGTCAAATGGAAGTCTGGTTATTTTTAATTTTTGCCAACTCTTTGGTAATATGAGCAACATTTGCTAACAATACCGCTTCTCTTACTACCTGTTCACTTTTGAAAATTTCCAGTTTCCCGCATTTCATTTTGCTTTTGTCACAATTGATCCGGACTAACCACAACGTCCGGAAGGGAGGCAATAAGTGTGGTGCCTAGGCATGATTGTTCAGGTTGTGCTAGCTCATTCGTTGTTTGCTATGGACGGTCTATAACCATTTGTTCATGTGCAGCTTCTGTTGGACCAGTAGGAGGTTTCAAGTAGGAGGTTTCAGGCTATGGATAAAGTTTTTTACCGATGAAGTATTTGCCATCTTTGGTAAACCCTCCAAATTCACATTAAACAAAGAAACCAAACGAGTGATAGTCGAAGGAAAACACAAGCATTCACAATCACCCTTGAAACGACAATTAACTATAGCCTCGATAATGAATCTTCCGACATTCACGGGCAATTCATGCATAATAGCGTATATCAAAAGAATTCTTTCTAACCCATAGTACAAGGTATTCAAGCATGGAATCAAGCAGGAACTAACAAATCTACCCCAAGTTCTCGCTATTTCAAGCATACATGAACCATGGACACCTAAAGGACATTCACTAGTCCCCAAGTATATTTTGACACCATTGGGGGACACAGAGAATGAGCCAGCACAACCTGAACAATAAGAAGTTGGTACAACGCCTACTGCTTCCCTTCCGGACGTTCTGATTAGTTTGAATCAATTGTCACAAAAGTAACATGGAATGGCAGGAGGCTAAGAAACTTTCAAAAGTGAACAGGTAGTAAGACAAGCGGTATTGTTCAGCAAATGTTGCTCATATCACCAAATAGTTGACAGAAATAAAATATAACCGGACTTTCATTTGCCGAACTTTGGAAAATCAATTTGCAAATACCTCCCCCAAACAACTACACAATAGGTAATTTGATGAACAATTTTGCTAACATTGTGAAGACTTCTGGCATTCCTAGTTGTCAGCCTCATTTTACGGATTCAATGTCGCAGGTACCAACTTATATCCAAATGAAGGACCATCTATAAATTCTATTTTCTCTCCTATTTACTACGGCGACAAAGAATCAAATTATCACTATATTTATTCCTTTTTCTATTTTCTTCCAAGTGCTCCCCTTTGATCAAGTGTTATTTCTACAAATAAGATTGAGTAGGAAAATGTTGAATTGACTACAATCAAGATTGCCTCGGATTTTTAGGCACATGAGGAACTGGCCTAACATCTTTTCAATCAAGATCCCAATCAAAGACAAGCTCCACCACCACTTCCTGCAACAATGTTTGATTTAAACAGGAGAAGCGGCTCCACACTTGATCCAACGTGATAGTCATTTTATCCCTTTTGGTAGCAAAGGTTTTCCTACCTAAAAACGTCTACTGTCGCGCAGTTCATTTGCATCACACCTCGGATCTGGTTTCAGCCCCCTCCTAGACCAATGTTTCCAAAATGGATAATTAGTTCTTTAACATAATTATCCTTATAAACCTACTTCCAATTTCACCTTATTTCTCAATCAGCTGATGAAAAGCTCACTGTAAGACCCAGTATTGGCTACACATCTGAGCAAAAAGTCCATGGTGAGCTTCACAAAGCATAGTCAGTCCCAGGTACAAATAGAGGACAGTTGCAGTGGGTTAACTGCTAGCATACAAATAGGGTAACCATAATCATTTTTCCTCTAAATACAGTAGATTGAGCATGGGGAATTCATATAGCTAACCCCGACTAACTTTAGATTTGAGGCATAGTTTATCAATAGATAGAGATCCCTAACTTTTGTTCCAAAAGAAATACAGAGATTTATAGAACAGTAGAAATTGGATGACTTTCTTATGTTTAATATTTAGGACTTAGGAGTAAGCACTTTTAGTAACACGAACTTTTGAAAGTTGTATAGCCCCTAAAGCTTTGATTATGTGACTCAGAAGTAAACTATAACTATGAAGAAGTCAGGCCTGGTATGAAAGTGAGTAACAAAATGCAGAAGTGAGAAAGGAATTTGAGAATGCACCTGTAAAGAGGCAATTGCAGTTTCACTATCCTTGAGTTTTTGTTCTTGCTCATTCATTAACACAGTCTTTGGCTCTAAGATAAACCTGAACATAAAAGGTTGTTCAAAGTGAGATAAGTACAAAAGCAAAGAAATTGAGAATTCCAGGATAACAATGTATATGATCCACATATCCTTTTCCTTTTTCAGATAACAGCAGGACACGATAGACTTCAGTTCAAAACTTACGTTCTTCCTGCAACAAAAGATAAAAGAAAACAATGAAACACAACATTATTAGACCTCTGTTCAAATTTAATTTAAGAAGTGATATCTGAAGATTAAAAAATCATTCAGTCAACTAAATCTCAATCCAAACTGGTTGGCGTCGACTGTATGAGATCTTCTATAATTACTCCAGTGTCTTCGAGGCTAAATCATTCCAACAT
Organism: Anisodus tanguticus; assembly: GCA_034509755.1. Taxonomy (NCBI): domain Eukaryota; kingdom Viridiplantae; phylum Streptophyta; class Magnoliopsida; order Solanales; family Solanaceae; genus Anisodus; species Anisodus tanguticus. Next base: position 14,698,979 of record CM067551.1, on the reverse strand, counting down.
TAAACAATTTTTCTTTCAAGGTATTCATTGTCCTTCGGTTTGATTCGTATTCCGATCAAAAACTTTATTTCTTAAAAGGATTTAAAAAATTTCTTCAGGAAAATATGAATTCTTTAAAAATAAGAGGTTTTCTGAATGTCATACTTTCCCTTCATTGATATAAATATCTAACCCGACAAAGAAGTCTCATGCCGAATACTGAAACAAACTAAATCGTAATTTCCGCTAGTTGGTAACATATTTATGAATCTTTTACTTCCATTATGTTTGTAGTTCTTAACTAAATCTGGATTGATTTCAACAACTTCCCTCCGTTTGATTTTTTGGTCACATCCCTTTTAAACACCTTCAATCATCGTAGTGTCATGTCTATGCACCAATGCATTTGGAGGTCATAAGACATTGGCCAAACCAACCTCTCATCTTAACCTCTATGTGCACTACATGCTTGGATGTGATGATGATTTCCCCTTGTTCAATATTGTATGACAATAGATGCATCTTAATAGACGAATTTCTACCACACTTAATGTAACATTGTTGGTCTTACAACTGTTCTATAGAACTTAATTTTCCAATTTGTTAGGTATTTTATCAAATCTCCATTAACCACAACAACATACGATGTGATTTCTAAGAGAAAACCAGTTCTTCTAAGTACTAATTTACGTTGATTCTTTTATCTGAATGGAAACTAATAGTTTGCAACTGAATGAATTAATGTGCTTGACCTGCCAAGCAGTAAAAAGCTACGAAAGAAAATGAAATTCACGAATCATTGTGAACCCCTTCATTTGCCTCAGTTATTACTTGATGCACAAAGTGAGTATAGAACAGAAAGAACAAAAATTTCAGACTAGATAACCAATTTAAACCAAATTTTATTTTCTTTGTTTCGAGCTTACCGATGGATTTGTATGTATTAGTATCTTCAGACAGCTGCTTGAGTTCCTCCAAAGTCAAATAAGCACGCTTCTTTTCGGTTTCTTTGCTTCGAATCTGAGTTTGAACCTAAAACCCAAAACAACTCTTCACCTTAGATCACAACAATACATTAATATCTCAATCAAGCAATTCAAATATGCCCAATCTTAGTTTCCTTTCAGATTTTATTCAACTCTTAAGCATTTCTTTTTTAAGGATACAAATCTGATGGAGCAGAAAATCAGGAAATTAACTAATTTCTCCTTTAAGAACAATAAAAATGGATACTTTTTTTTCAAATTTCAAATCGATCGCACAAATAAAAGTTGATATTTTTCACAATTCTACGGGCATAAATACAAAGAACTCACCTGCTTCAATTTTCCGGTAGTCTCAATCATTCGACCTTGAATTTCAATGAAAGCCTGTTGAAGGAAACAAATGGCAAATAATCAGTACCACAATAAATAAAAATCCGAGAGAAAAAAAAAGACAAATTGTGAAATGAAAAAGAAATGATATTTACAGTTCTATTTGCTTCGTCCGCCATTTTTCAACTGCAATTCGAAGTGCAGAAACAAAAGTTGAAGCCCTAGAATATGATTCTACTTTTTGAAGCTGAGTGAGATTGGCAAACAAGAAGAGAGTAAAAAGTATGTTGCTGCCGTTACTTTGGGTTTATAACTTCCGGCCCAATGCTTGTTCTGGGCCTCGAATTGTGGAAATCCCAAAATTCCTTTTTTGACCCGCTGTTCAGTAAGTAAAGGAAATTTAGCACTATAAAACAAGTTGGACCGCTAAATACAACACAACAACAACAAACCCATGTTACTTAGAGGTAAAATATACGCAGATCTTATTTCTAGAAGTAGAGAGGTTGTTTTTGTTAGATCATTGGCTCAGAAGAAAAGTACATGTCACAGAAATACATGAAAGAAGACAGCAAATAGCAAGATATAAAATAAATGTGGAATCATATAGTAATGCCCAACAAGAAAATAAAAACAATGTGATATCTGACAACTAATACTAAAAGGAAGAACGGTGAGGATGAAAACTCGCCCCCTCCCACCCAACACTTAGCTACCTACTACTAGCCTTCTACCATAATTTTAGACCTCCGTATCTTTCTAGAAATGCCATGTCCTTAGTAAGATGAAGTTGTGTCATATATTGTTTAATCACCTCTCTAGTTCTTCTTCGGCCTACCTCTACCTCTCTAAGCTCCAACCTCTCGCACCTCCTTATTGGTGCATCATCGCCCCTCCTTTTCACATGCCTGAACCACCTCAGCCTCGCTTCCCTCGGCTTGTCCGTCAGAAGTTGGACCACTAAATGGCTTAAAAGTATCTTAAGTTTATAAAATTAGCATCCGATAGCTCATATCTTTTAATCTATAAAATTTGTATCGTAGGATCAGAAAAATCTTTCATTAAAATAGCTTTAGATTTTCAAATCTCCTCTTTCTCTCTTCTGAAGATTTTCTCTAAGTACTTTTTTCAAATCTTTCAAATTTCTTCCAAACTCAAAGCATTCCCAAATTATTACTTAGCCAACTAGAGTAAAGTCTCAACCACTTAAATTATTTTTCTCTATGTAATATATCATATCTAACAGGTTTCGCATGAACAAGAAGTCCGTCGCCAGATAGGTTCTACTCTCTTGGTCTAAAATACATGACTGCAACTTTAGCCGCTACTATGAGCTACAAACTTTCCATAATTACTTTTCTAATATCCTAAATATTAAGGTAAGTATTATATTTACTCTTCGAGAATCAAATCAGTCTCTCTCCTTAACCTTGTTCTTCACTTTCTTCCCTTTTCCTCCTCTTGAACAAAATATTAAGAAAATTGTGCATGAAATTTAAGAGAGCAGCTTGAAGTAATTTGGAACGAAATTCTTAACAATGTTTTCAGTTTCAAAACTTAAAAATATTAAAATGTAAAAAACTAGTGCCTACTCCCTAATATTTCTCTTGTTTATAATTAAATAACAACACTACCAAAATTATTTCCTGAGCTTGAAAACAATTCATATATTTTATTTTTTATTATAACTAGCTAACACGGTAATTTATGTGAAAGTGTGAATTCGGATGAAATTTTAAGGTTAAATGATAATCATCTAGTCTACAATTAAAAGGTACAAAAATGAAAGTCCAAACAAGAAAACAACTAGATTCTATTTGTTCATTACCAGTTCATTATTTCCCCTAATTAGTTCTACGCGTATTTTATTTGTCCTAGGCGTGTGAAGGTGCAGCTCACAAACATAAGAAATCAGGTCAAAATAACTGGAACAATTGGCACGATTGCTAGGGTCATATAGTAAAATGCCCAGTTATTTGGACAAGAGGAAAGCCCCATCTTGAATATTAAAATGATGGGGTAAACCTTAAATTACAGCGTACAACTAAAGGCCTCATCATGCTGATATGTGAGTGCATATTTTGGGTTGGATTCTCAATTTTGCAGGTAAAAACATATAGAAATTAATTATAAATAAACTATTATAAAATAAGCAGAAGATTTGACTCTAGTAATACTTTATGAATACGATTACACACGGACCTATCTTGATTCTCTCTCACTGCCTAGGTATGTTTCCTTGTAATTGTCGAGGGAGTTGTGGAGTTGTTTTACTATTATTTATGGAGAGAGGTAATAGTCTTGCGTGGTCAGTGTACTGGAATGCTAAACTTGCAACAATTTATACAGTGTTGGTTAAATCTTCTTTATTTCTTTCTTTCGCAAGCATATATAGTCTCCTAAATCAGTCATAAAATTAAGTTCTAAGTTTCTCAATTTACATGTCTGCATTACAAGGAGTATCTTATTCTGGACTTGCATATTATTTGCAAACACTCGTAACGAATGAACGGTTCTCGTGTTCCTCATAATATTTAGTCCTCTAACATGATTATAGTAGTTATGATGAGTTTATTCATCCTCCGGGAATAAAATAAACTTGAACAGGTAATTCTTATATATAGTCCTAAAACTCTTATAAGATAGTTAACCACCAAGACTGGCTAATAACACCTTTACAGGCTATTAGGTGCAGCTGTGATTATTTTAGGCTTTTATGATGTCATAAGGGAGAAAAACGGGCATAACAACGAGGACAAAATCCCTCCACCAAACGATCAACCACAAAAAATTTACTAATTAACACGAGATGCACGTGTGTCGTACAAGGGTACACTTGTGGCGTATAGAATATACGTGTGTCGCATGTAGAAGCTAGTTTTCTTGTATATACTTGAGATCTTTTATTAAGATTTGACTTTAGGCCACCAACTCTATTAAGCCACTCTTGATTATATGTCTGTATTTTATATTGTAGAACATTAGTTGCCCTTTGAAGTTAAAGAATTATTACATTGGCCCACCGTGCAAAAATCTCTTTTATTTATATATATATATATATGAAGCATGTCTCTTAACGGGAATACAAGACCAGTAATAACTAGGTTAATCTTTTCTAAGCATACTTAGCCAATTGGAGTAAGTCTCGATCACTCAAATTATTTTTTCATGCAATGCAGATCCGTCACAGGACATATTATCTACTCGGTCGACCTAAAATAGAGGACTGCAATTTTAGCCGCGGCTATGAGCAACACACTCTGTCATTACTTTTATAATATTCTGGATATTAAGGTAAATGCTTTCTTTCCTCTTCGAGAATCAAACCAGACTCTCTCTCCTTAATCTTCTTCTTCACTTTCTTCTATCTTCCTTCTCTAGAACAAAATTTTAAGGAAAACTTTGCATGAAACTAAAGAGAGCAGCTTGAAGTAATTTGGAACGAGATTATTAAAAATATTTCAGTTTCAAAGCTTTAAAATATTAAAATATAAAAAAATATTGGCTAGAAATTTTAACTGCTCCCTAATATTTTCCTTGCTTATAATTAAGCAGCAAGACTACCGAATTATTTCTATGCTTGGAAAGATTTCATAAATTTCAAGTTTTTATCAAAACTAGCTAACACAGTAATTTGTGTGAATTTAGATGAAAATTTAAGGTTAAATAATAACCATCTAATCTACAATTAAAAGGTACAAAAATAAAAGTATCCAAACAAAAGAACAACTAGCTTCCATTACCAGTTCATAATTTCTCTTAATTCTTTATACACGTATGTTGTTTATCCTAGGTGTGAGAATGTGCAACTCACAAACATAAGATGTCGGGCCAAAATAGTTGGTACAATTCGCACGGTTGCTAGGGCCATGATAATGATTGTGTTGGAATATGTAAAGCGCGTACGAGAATAGTAAATAACTATTACAGTTATCGAAAGGATAAACAACAAAGAGGACAACAACAAGTTGCCAATATCTTGATCTTGAATTGGAACTTCAGATATGGAACTTGTAATCGGAAATACAAGAACATGAACTGTTACACTTGTGGCTTGTAGATCCGCTGAGAATACGAACGGTTAGAGTCCTTCTTCTGATAAGTTAACACCTGAAATACTTAGCAACCAGTTAGATAAACACAACACCACCGGCTGAGTCGAGAGATGGCTCTCTGTCTTTAAGAAAAGATTCCCCCGTAAATAGGCTTTACGGAAGTGTGGACAATAGTCTTCCAAGATGAAACAACAAACTATCAAGTGTGCAAAGCCTACACAAATGATCTCAGGGAAGAACACGAATAATGAAGATTGCTAAGAGAAGGATTGATATTAGGAAAATCTGATCTCTTTGTGGTGTTGTGAACTTATTTTTCTATTCATATGTTCATATATGTTATTCTATAGAATTGAGCCAAAGGCTTCAATTTATAGGTGTGCAAGATGGCCTCTTCAAGTGCCCATGTAATGGTCATTTAAATGTCATGTAATGGCCCTTTAAACCACCAACTAATGCAGCCAAATAATGGCTGAGTTATGGAGGAAAAACTGTCAAGTTAATGCTCCAAAACCTCTCCATAATAAGCCAAACTTTTGGACTTCCGTCGAGCAAACACTGCCTGGGAAGCGTCGTGGCGCTACAGCATTTAGCGCCACGGCGCCGCGGCTCCAGAAACCAAAAATTGGAATTAGCGTTGCGGCGCTGCGGCCCAGTCCGCGAGGCGATGCGGCCCTTCTCGGCTCCGCGGCCCTTTCGACCCGTTCCATCTTACACCTCGCACAATCCTTCCTTCGTTTACCAACGTGGAACACTTGTTATTTATCCAATAACCATCCATCATTCTATGTCTCAAACATTTCACTTACGTATCAATATCTCTTTCATTAACGAAATTTACGATACTTGGCACTAAGATCGCACGTGTGTGGAAACGATATTTCCGACGTGCGGGGCCCAATTGTTCGAGTCATAAATAATGGGATAAACTTAATTCCACATTAGTAAATTTCCAATAATCCCCTTTTGAAAGAGATTTTGGCGCACACACAATGTGCCTACTTTCAGCAATCTTACAGCGAAAAGTTATTGCATCAGGAGAGATAGCTTCCACTTTGAACCTTCCCTAGTTGAATACCATCAAACTTACTTACTGCGCGGTGAACGTGATGTCTTGAACCGTCAGTGTTTAATGTAAGCGAAGACAACGATACCAACACAATACCTCCCCTTTATTCGTTTCTTCTTTTGTTCTGTCCGTTGTGGCTGTGGACATACTTGGATTCTTACGTGTGTTCCTCTAAGCGGCATGTCCTCGCACTTAAATAGGTGATCTCCTACGAGGTATCCTGTTATACCCCACTTCACAAGTGTTAGGAATCATTAAAAGTTTCCCCAACCTTAACCTCAACCGTTTGAGGATCGTTAAAGGTTTGGAAGCTTATCCTTTACCCATCATGCAGGTAGAACTTTAATGTCTATCATGGGAATGACTTTGGATTTACGTTTCTTTACAGAAATCATAATCTGAAGTGCTCTTGCTTCCACCAAAGCGCTCAACTGAACCTTTTGCATCTTAGTTTTCCCATTGAACCAAATTCTTGGGATCTCCAGTCAGTATGGTTGGGTTACCACCGCAAAGGTTCGTATTGGTTGGGTTTTTAAGTCTATTCCCCTAGACATGCAGAACTCTTGATCTTCGGATAGTCCATTAGTTAAAAGGTCCGCTATATCCTTTGATTAGTAATCAAGGAAGTGACACCCGTGATGATCAACTGCCATACGGTCTCATGTCTCCGACTGATTCGACAGATATGTCCAAACGCCGTCATCCGTGCCCTTCCTAAAGCCGACCGGTTACCCACAGTGTATAACTGCTGAAGGCACGCGTTTCTCCCAATAAGGGTCGTCCTCTAAGGAGTTGTGAAGTTACTCAACTTCCTTCATGCTTTGTTTAAAGCGATAAACTCCGATTCCATCATGAATAGGCCGATGCAAGTTTTCTTAGAGGATTTTCCAAGACCCACCATACACATTTACTTGTGGCATTGATGTTCTTCATATCTGATGTCCAGTTTGCATCACTGTGTTCTCCCAGAACCATTGGACATCCAGAATACCATAATCCGTAGATAAGCGAATATTTCAGATATCGTCATATCCAACTTAACGTCTTCCATCGATCATTTCTAGAATCGCGAGTGAGTAGGTCGATACCAGGTCAGTTGTAGTGTGTACATTACATTGAACTACATGTGATCTGCACATATCGCTCCTTGTATATGGGTGCAAGGCTGTGCAAGTGCGTGCTTTTATCCAAAAAATCAATTTTACATGTATTTTATAAACAGTGCCATACAAATGCATATTTTTCTCTAAAAATCAATTTTTACATATAGTTGTATAAAAATGCCATGCATATTCTTTTCGGATTTTATGTCGGAATTTATTTCTCAAAACCGCAATCACCTTTGCGAGACTCTTCAAAAGAATAAATGGTAAAATCTTTACATTGTCAAAAAATGCATCTTTTTATTAACTACTTGCATCATCCTTTTAAACATGCATTTTCCTTAGTCAATAATTAACCTGAGTTTGATCGGATAACCGCAAGTTAGCGGATCTTAAAGGATGTCTAACCCCTTCCCTTTAGGATAATAGAGAACCCTTACCTAGAATCTCATAGTTTCGCAGACCAGTAATCGGAGTTTACTTTGCAGCATTTAGTTAACATTCAGGTGCCCTAATTCACTGTAGAATAATTAGGTGGCGACCCCTTAACAACTTATCCATTCAGGAAACGCCCATACGTTGTGACCGTGACGGATCCCCTCCTTCTTCGGGAACGGGGCGGTAAAAAATGAGCGCGTACAGTAATAATAGGGGAGATCTTTATCCAATCACGTCTGCATCCAGTCTCTCGAGTCAAGCCTTGCCATCTACTTTTACACCTCTAGTTCCTTCCTTGTGGCATGCACGTTTGGGTCACCCTAGGTCATCTGTTGTTTCTTTCTTGCATAAAAATAATTTTATTTCTTGTAAGGGTACACGTAGTGCTCCAATTTGTCATTCTTGTCCTTTAGGAAAACATGTTAGATTGCCATTTGTAGCCTCTACTTCTCGTACTTTAATGTCATTTGATATTATTCATAGCGATTTATGGACATCTCCCATTTTAAGTTCTGTGGGCCATCGTTATTATGTTCTATTTTTGGATGATTATTCTAATTTTTTATGGACCTTTCCGTTAGCGAAAAAATCTCAAGTTTTTTCCATATTCTTAAATTTTTTAGCATTCATCCGTACCCAATTCGAACGGAAAATCAAAAATATTCAATGTGATAATGGCAAAGAATATGATAATGAGTTATTTTGGGAATTTTGTGAAACTAATGACATAATTTTTCATTTCTTTTGTCCTCATACGTCCTCACAAAATGGGAAAGCCGAACGAAAAAATTGTACCATTAATAATATTATTCGAATTTTATTGGTCCATGCTTCCGTACCCTCTTCCTTTTGGTATCGTGCTCTACAAATGGCTACCTATCTTCTTAACATACTTCCTACCAAAAAGTTGGCATATGTGTCTCCTCATAAAGTCCTCTATAATAAGAATCTTTCGTATTCACATCTTATGGTCTTTGGGTGTTTATGCTATCCACTTTTTCCATCAACTACAATTAACAAACTTCAAGCCCGGCCTACCGCTTGTGTGTTTTTTGGATTAACCTTCTAGTCATCCTGGTTACAAATATTTTGATTTGTCGTCCAATAAAATCATCATTAGTCGTCATGTTATTTTTTATGAAACTCAATTTCAGTTTGCTAAAGTGAGTAGTCCCGTGCCTAGTTCGTATAATTTTTTAGATGACGCAGTCTCACCGTACACTATGCGCCATTTATTGGGCCAATCCAGTACTCTTGGACCGCCAGCAGGCCCACTGCCTGCTGGCCCGCTAACACCCACAGCCCTTCACGTCCTAGGTCCAGCAATTGGGGCAAATATCCAGCCCAGTTCTGCCCTTGCTTCTGTTCCAGTTCTCGGTCTAGAATCCCATGTTGGGCCAGTAGGCCCACTTCCTACTGGCCAGTCCGTCACCCATCCGAATTTTTCCCATAATCCACCCAATTCTCCCCCGAGTCACAGACCGGTCACTCATAGTCAACGGGGTATTTTAAACCAAAAAGACATTTTAATCTTAATTCTAATGTTCTTAAATCCCCCTACCCCGTAACCATGTGTCTGCGTTAAATGATCCGAATTGGAAATTGGCTATGAACGACGAATATGATGCTCTTATTGAAAATAAGACGTGGGAGTTGGTGCCCCATCCTTCTGGTGTTAAAAATATTCGGTCTATGTGGATTTTTACTCATAAAGATAATTCTGATGGTTCTTTTGCGATACATAAGGCTCGTCTTGTAGGTGATGGTAAGACTCAACAGGTTGGCTTGGATTGTGGTGAGACGTTTAGTCCGGTGGTCAAACCAGCTACTATTTGCACTGTTCTTAGTCTGGCTCTTTTAAAGGCATGGCCCATTCATCAGTTAGATGTGAAGAATGCTTTCTTATATGGTGATCTTAAGAAGACCGTTTACATGTATCAACCCTTGGGTTTTCGAGACCTCAAATATACTAATCATAACTGTTTATTGAAGAAGTCCTTGTATGGGCTTAAGCAGGCCCTACGGGATTGCTATAAGAGATTTGCAAACTATGTTTCGTCTATTGAGTTTTCTCACAGCATGTCTGATAATTCATTATTTATATATCATCGTGGTACTTTCCTGACTTATATTCTATTATATGTGGATGATATTATCTTAACTGCCTCCTCTGATGCTTTGCGCAAGTCTATCATGACACCGCTCACTTATGAGTTTGCTATGAAAGACTTGGAGCCCTTGAGTTACTTCTTGGGGATTGTTGTCACTCATCATGCAGGTGGGTTATTCTTATCACAGCGAAAGTATGCCGCGGAGATAATTGAAAGAACTGGTATATCCTCATGTAAGTCTATTTCCACTCCAGTTGATACTATACCCAAGTTGGGTGATGCGGATGACTCACATTACGATGATCTCACCCAATATCGCAGTCTTGCCGGAGCTCTTCAATATCTTACTTTTACGAGACCTGATATTACATATGCAGTACAGTAGGTGTGTTTTTTATACATGATCCTAAGATTGAGCACATGAATGCGCTCAAACGTATTATACGATAAATCCAGGGAACACTTGACTTTGGCCTGCATCTATATCCGTCGTCGACTTCTACGCTTGTCTCGTACATAGATGTTGATTGAGGTGGTTATCCAGATACCAGATGCTCCACGTCTGGCTATTGTATATTTCTTGGTAATAACTTGGTCTCATGGTCTGCGAAGCGCCAGTCTACATTATCACGCTCTAATGCAGAGGCCGAGTATCTAGGAGTAGCCAATGTGGTCTCTGAATCATGTTGGTTACGTAATCTTCTCTTAGAACTTCATTGTCCCATTCAGAAAGCTACCTTTGTTTATTGTGATAATATTAGTGCCGTCTATCTTTCTGGTAATCCGGTTCAACACCAGCGCACTAAACACATCGAGATGGATATCCACTTTGTTCGTGAAAAGGTATCTCGTGGACAAGTACGCGTGTGTCATGTCCCTTCCAGGTATCAAATTGCAGACATGTTTATGAAGGATCTTCCGTCGGTTCTATTTGAAGATTTTAGGGATAGTCTCAGCGTATGAAGACCGCCCGCTATGACTGCGGGTGTGTGATAAATAGACCCATGATATACATGGGATATACACTGCCTTCTGTAAACCGTGTATATCACGGGAATACAAGGCAAAATAGTCTGTGATATACATGCCAAGTATATCACGGTTTGGAGTATTTTTGGTAACCTATTATTGGTAATTAATTAAGCATTGTACACTTACCATAATTGTAGTATTCTTGTACAAATAGAATAGGGTTTTTGGTGTAGAATAGGATTAGGATTTTTCATATTATGGAAATTGTAAATTTTATATATACTCATTCATTAATGAAGATAATCAAGAGATTATTTCTTTCAAAAAAGATGACAATTATTAAGGGGTTTTAAGGGTGTTATGATCCAAAATCAATGATTGTGATGGCGCCTAATTTTCCACCAATGGGCAAGCCAAAATCTAGACCACAACAATTCAATCAAATAAATTTAGTGGAAAGTAAAGAGTCCAATGAAATATCCAATTCTATATTTTTATATAAGTAAATTTGAAACAACAACACTCTCAAGATTTGTGTAAAAAGTACGAGAGTCACTATGAAATAAGTACAAGTCTGAATACTGAATACACTGTCTGAATATAAGAAAGACATAATAATAAAAGGGGTAGAGGGAGAAGGGTGTTGCGGAACTGCCTAAGATCCCACCACGCTCCACGAACCCACTCGTACTAATAGTAAAATCTCCACCACAAAATAGTGCAACAAGTGTAGTATGAGTATGAAACCACGTGTACCCTGTATATCTTATAGACCGACAACAAAGAAATAGTGAAAAATTTTTATATGAAAATTCTCTTTTAATCTTACAAGTCTACTTTACACCCAAAAGTCAAGTTCTCACCGAATAAAGGATAATCAAGTGTCAAATAATGTCCAATAAATTAAGCACATAATAAGGTAAGAATTAAAGATGTAATGTAATGCAGTACAATGATAAGCCTCAAGTACCAAATTCTCTCAAAAATCGTATATATATGACACTCCTCGATAATCTTTGGGAGTTCGTGACCCATGGCGACTCGCGAGGTCCATATACCGGCATGGACAATTTCTAAGTGCATGTTCAGACAATCTCAACGCACTATCAAATAATCAAATAATTCCCAGCACGGATGAACTTCACGTACCCAACTTATAATCATAACACAATCGTAGCACGAACAATCTTCACGTGCTCAACTTTTATTCATATCCGTTCTCAGGCAAATGTATATGATGCATGATAATATCAACAAATAAGAGAATGACAATGCATCTCAATTTAACCAAGTACTGATCATGATATGCAATCACCTTTATTATCATGAGTATACGGGTTTAATAAAGAGATAAGAACACACAATAGACAATCAAGTCATCTAATTATCAACTAATGCCACATGCTTTAACATTATTAGAGGTGGCTAGTGGGCTGGGCTCGGGTCTGGCGGGCGGGTCTGGCGGGGTCGGGGTCGGGGCTGTCACGACCCGACCCGACGGGCCGCGACTAACCGCCTTAATGATGTCATTATACCACCCTGTCACATATAATCCAACAATCCCTTAATGAGTCTGAAATCCGGCAGCATAACGTCGCAATAACAACATATGCCAGGGTAGGCAAGCAGACAGGGCTGCCATTACCCCCGAATGCACCTGTCTCCTGAGGAGTCACAACTAGCCAACACAATATAACAGACAAGCCGACAAGGCTGCCAACAGATACTAACGTATAAACATGGGAACACCCCAGCACAGAATACAATAATATGACTGACCCAAACAGAGTCATAACCCTTACATACGTACAACCCACCACTGTCTACAGACTTCTATAAGAAGAAGAACGACATATGACGGGACAGGGCCCCGTCGTGCCCCTAAATACAAACAGAAGCTCTAAAGAGATTCGGTACCAACATGACAAAACTCTGGATCAAAGGAGCTTTCCAACCTGCTGAGTAGGAACCTAGGCACGAGGTTCACCTGGCGAAAACATGTACTGCGGGCATGAAACGCGCCCCCTAGGAAAGGGGGGTCAGTACGAAATGATGTACTGAGTATGTAAAATATGAAGCTGTAAAATAAATCATAAGTAGCCAACAGAAACATGAGATCAGTATAAAAATCAGGATCCAAATCCAACTGTGCCATAAACCATAAAAGTCAGTTGTGCCTTATAAACATGAGAGTCAAGTCAGGAAAACATGTATGCCTGTCCATATACATATATATACCTGTAACGTAACCCGGCCCACTAATGCGGGACTCGGTGGAATCATATCATAACCCGGCCCATCCTGGGACTCGGTAAAGTCATATCTCATCTATGGATCCATCCTACGTAACCCGGCCCTCTAGTGAGGGTCTCGGTGAACAATGCAAGGCTGTGCACGAACGTAACCCGGCCCGGGACTCGGTGAGGTGAAGTAGTAACACTTAGCACGAGTAGATATCATGAGTGTCATGCAAGTAAAAATCATCATTTGACTCTCCATACAATCATTACAATAATGTCATAATAAACTCTTTGCTGAAAAATCATAGGCACTTCTCATAACAATCCTCTTTAGGAATTAAACTATATAAGAATTAAGTACGTCCGCCGTACTTTCATTAAAGCATGCCAAAAGAAAGAAGTAAGGGTTTCACATACCTCTTAGACGAATTAATCGACTCAATATTAGCGTACGCCTCGTTTTAGAACTTCAACCTTGTTGTCGAATTTATCTAAGTTCCGCGGGTCCTTGTAAGCCCCTATGAATGCTTATCTACATCATACGGATGATTTAAATCATAATCGACACAACATTTTAAAAACAGATTCTTAGGGATATTCTAACGAACACCTTAACCGCGTAGAACCTATATTCCTTCTATATCGAAATCTATGTAAGTAGTGAAACATCCAACTCTCTTAATCCTCCTTCTTATACTACTAAAATATCCGAAACAGTACCACAATTTCACATGCAAACCCAGTAACTCTCAGTAACGATAGTCCCGACAACACCCAACCCAAATTCGCATTTTCGACAATCGTCTTTAGAACTAATAGCAAGAAATGACTTCAGAAAATTGTACATACTATTAAGAACAAGGAAGGTTACCTCATTAAACACATCGACGAGAATCGTTGGGAAACCCCTTTTGCTCGACACAGCTTCCGACAACCAGAAACAGACCCCCAAATCGATTCGCGCTAGAATCCGGTTGTATTCAAGGTTTCTTGTAAAGCTCCTGAGTTTCTAAGCTTGCTAATGGTTTGGTTCTACTGGAATTTTAACCCAGAATACCAAGAATTTCCCCCTTCGCTGGTTATAAGAAAGATCCCGAAAATCCCCAATTTTGGTCGAAATCTCAGAAAACCCATCGACCGAGGCTTGCTCCTGCTGCTAGAAATGTATTTGGTGAAGGAGTTTGGTAGAGATGAAGAGAGCACATTGAAGGATTGATGGTGGAAGAGATGGAATTGAAGAAATGGGTAAAAATGGAGAAAGAATGGCTTATGGGCTGGTATCGGCGATCGGTTTAGGGATGGTCCCCCCAAATCGTTTATAAAACTCCCTCTTACCAACTCCCACTATAAATTGTCCCCTTCCTAATTAATTAATCCCACAATTAATTAATTATACACCCAATTAAACTTTCGGTCTCCAATTATTTAAATCCCGACGATTACTAAAATCCTCATATGTCAATATCATACTTCCCGTAATAAAATACCAGTCTATACTCTCTCCGGAATACACAATTATTTAAACTCCGTCGTCACACTTACTAAATCCCAAAATTATTTCGGGATCACGCCCTTTTATATATTAATCCTCTTATTAATATACACAAGTACAACAAAATTTTCCCGTGTCCGGGTCTACTTACCTACGCTACGAGTTCAACCGCTATCCGAAAATATGGGGCGTTACATCCTTCCCCCCTTAGAAACATTCGTCCTCGAATGTCGGTACGGCATTTCTAACCTTTGACACCATACAAAAAGAATACACAAAGTGCTATTCCAATTCCTCAAAAACAAGGGGTACGACATTTAGGGATTAATTCAAACTATCTTTTAAACTGTGAGGAGATACATATCCATCCATAACTACTTCTAAAGAAATAGACTCCAGTTTCATATGCGAACCAAAATAAACACATAGTGACTACATTCTTTAAATTCAAACAATAGGTAAAGAAGGTAGAAGGTCCTAATATCTAATTTTAGAGTTCTATACGCAACATAGTTATTTAAAATAGCTCACACATCAATACAATTAGCCATGTAACTATTTTATACTTATAGCAGTTGATTCTTTTATTGCACTGTTCTTGGGCTAGAGTGCAGCAACACAACTGCTGATTTTTTTCACTCGCCTCGCCCGAATTTCAGCCTACAAATTTGTCTCAAAATAAAGGCAGCAACATGTGTTTGTGCAGGGCATAATTTCACCAACATACAGCAGGGATTACGGTAGCAAATAACAGCAAAACAGCAGCAAAACAGCAGTCAACTGGTAGCTAAAACAGCAGCTAAACAACAGCAGAAAATTAGCTCAATTTACAGTCAAAACAGCAGCTAAATACAGTAGAAAGTGAGCTCAATTTACAGTCAAAACAGCAGCCACAAAGGAGGTAGAATGCAGCAAAATTTGGTCACCATGCAGCCACTACTTACCCCATGGCATAGCAACCCAGCACCCTCACTCAGCTATACCTTACACAACACATCACAATGTCTTCCTATAGTGTAGTATCTGTCTTATCCTTGAGGAAAGGACAGCAGCTCATCAAGATCATGTACTGCAGAACATATACTGCAGCACCTTGGATAAGAATGCAGCATTTTGTAATCAAAATAGAATGGCCCAAAAATTTTGCAATAAGTCATACCCAAAGCAAAGTGTTAATGGCTAAGGTATAGCAGTCCTCAAGGTCTAAAATTATCTCAAAATATGACAGGTTCCAGCCTTAAACACACAGCATTTATCACCTCAACTGATGCAGCAACTATAATTCAGAATTCAGTATTTTAAGAGACCCAAGCCTTAACAAGGAATGTAGATAACTAGGAGAGCACAACATGCTTGAAAACAGGACCTTTGAGACTGAAAAAAAGGCAAGCAACATCTCGTGCCAACCGAGGCAATAATATATGATTAAAGGCCCACAGAGACAAAGCAAGTGGCAAAGAACAAAACAAATAGCTAATCGGCAGTAACAAGACTAGTCTAAACATGCTAGATATTTCATAAACCAGTGGTCCTTAGGCAACATGAAAACAAGTAACTAAATGCAACCTACTCGGTTAGGTATGCGAGAAATGGGGCTTGACCATGCGAGCCTCTATTTCAAGCATAAACAATCGGCACCTTAATCGACAGATTCATTTACCAAATTCAGGTCTAGATTGGTTGTGCCACTCACCTATGGACATGGTTATGTAAAGCCTAACATCAGAAAAAAGTAAGCAACCTGAAATGCAAATACTAAGTCAAACAACCCTTTATACCATAGTTAATAGACATCAAATACTTGCCGGATTAATCCTGCTTCAATATCTGCACCTAACCTATGATCACACCATATCCAGGGCCACAACAAATACCCTAAGAGGCTGCATACCAACAGTCCATATAAGCAGAATTATAGGGTCCAGAGGAATTTTCTGAATCACCCCTTTAAAGGCCATCATGCTGAAATTAGCCTAAGTTTATCATTTTAACTTGTTAGGAGCACATGTCAACTAGCATAGTGGTCCTAAGCTTTTATTCCTAACTTACACATGCACTTAAACTAGGTGGATTGGTTTACACATTGGCAATGATCACATGGATACATGAATGGGTGCAGAAATACTCTTTTCTAGGTATTCATAACATAACTTCAAAGTTCAGCCCACATAAAGTTCAAGTTACAAGAACATAGATACAACAAGTACATACCTAAGAAAACAACTTAGGAACTAAACTTCCCTTTGGACATACCACAACCTCTTGGGTTAGTGTTAAGCTCATAAGGTCCAGCAATAAACTAAAATAAGTCCTTTGGTTTTAAAAAAAAAATCCAGTTTATATCACAGTATGCATCCATAGAAGTAACAAGATATTAATAGCACAGACAGGACATCATGTAGTCATAATTAAAGCTAAACATGTCATTGGAGACCACATGTAGGCTACATCACTCCAAATTATCGGATACCACATGGAAAAACCAAAAACAGTAAGCCGACATATTCTCTAAGCTTATACTCAACCAAGGTTACTATTGTACTTATATGAAAAATGTAATAGAAGCCACACCGGTCTTTTTACTATAACCAATAAGTTATAGGTTACTCCTAACTTTAGGTTAGATTTCTATCAAGTCGGAATTGTCTCTAACAATACTAATCACTCCAAAATCAATCCAAACAAGGTTATTATCGCTTAACTTATGCCTACAATGGTTTAAAAGTCATTTCATGATTCAACTAAAATTACACCAGACTATACAACAACCTTATCAATCAACATGCAAAATCCACATATTCCTTTTGATTAATCCAAACATATAACCATTTATTTAGGCATGCTTAGTTATATCTTCTAACATACCCCTAAATCAGTAAAGCAGGCTCGGAATTTAGGTAATATTCATAATTCACAATCATCACATAGGCTACCCTTTATCAATTCCCATCATAATTAACATCACATAACCTCAACCATATCAACACACTTAACTCATTCTCTTCTAGTTTTAAATTTTCATATCAGACGATATAAGACAAGTTTTGCTAAATAGGACAACTAATCTTGTTCTTAATTAGAGGCGCTTGTTTTAGGTAGATAATATGACCAAACGACTTACAGATAGCCAAAGAGTTTCCAAAATAATATATCGGTCATCACATTAATTTAAATAACCCATACATGCTAAACCTAACTTCAATCCAACCTGCCAATCCATGTCATGCTAACCTCATCACTACTCACTTAATAACTTAACCAAATCGGCAGAAGCAAGGGAATGCACATAGTTGAGGAACTACTCAGATATTCATTTTTCATTTTTCATTGGGACATGCCAAGGATAGATATGACCCTTTAACCAGCAAAACATACACCAAATAGGCTCCTAAACTATCCTTCAGATCACGACAGCACTTAAACAAAACACACATCCATTTCAAAGTCATTAGGTGATCCTATCATAATTATAACAACATCCTTATGCTAAATCTTAGTTCCCTTATTATAGGCAGATAACTAAATGACTAAAAGCATTAAGCCCTTCAATCATTTACACGGGTCATACAAGGTCAAATAACTCTTAAACCTAACAAGACAACCACTTAACACACAAATAATCGTCACACAATACTCTAACATTGTTTTCATCAACTGAACCTGCTAGACATTAATAGAGTAGTCACAAATAGCCACAGTATTCACATATATTACATAATGCTTGGCATAATATATTCACGGTTTAATAGTTAACTAAATAAGCAAACCGTTTATTGCAGTAGCAAGTCATTCCTGGAATTATGTAAGTACTCAATTTTCCACTCCCTTAAGCAACTATTGACAACATGTTTAGCATACGAATCTATTCCCTATTTAAGAGACAAAACGCAGGCTTGGGTTATTAGAACATTTTGCATTCTTCATTATGATACACAGAGACAATTACGGGAGAAATTTTAATCAAACATAAAAGATATCTAGGCAAGTCTAATTAACTGTTTAGGGGTAGTCCCACTGAGCAAAATTGGCAAAGATAGGTCCTAACACAAGTGATTTATACTCAACCCACATACTGTACAGGGACATTAACAGACCACCCTAAGAAGTATGACCAAGATAGAATACATTTATACATAACATGGATAGCATAACTCATAAGAAAAGCTGGAACACATCAACTTAAACAGGGTAATATTATCACCTGTAGAGGACCATCTATTCCTAAGCCCCATCCACAAGTAGGACAACCCGTTAATGACTATCAACTACCTGCTGAACTAATTTCAAGGACTTATCCAGACAACTTGCTCCAGAGACAACAAACCTTATATGTACAACAGTAGCAATTCCGGTTTTTTTTTGGCATATCTCATATTCCTTATCATATAAACATAAGCATACCAAGGAGTCATCACAACTAATAGACTTCACACATACCATGTACTATAACCCAGATCAACCACAAAATATTTTACTCAAGAAGGCCTTGTATATCTAAGGTCTCAACGATTATCTAATATTCTAAGAGTCTCAAATATTCCATGTCCCAAACTTACATTATTTCTTCCCGTATACGAGTAAGATAGTTTCTCATAACCTCGAATTCGTATTGCCCTTATGGCGGCTGTCACTTTATTTGGAGGCATAGCTGTAACACATTAATACGTCAGAGAGGGAATAACCTAATAACATAGCTCTATCGCACGATCTTAGAGAAAGAAGAATAGAAACCAATCCTAAATGTCCGGTAGCCTCCTGCGTATAAGTATGGTGCACAACATACTCATACGCAAGACTCTACTAGACACGGTCTGTAGACATTCCGAGGACTAACTGCTTTGATACCACTTTTGTCACGACCCGACCCGACGGGCCGCGACTAACCGCCTTAATGACGTCATTATACCACCCTGTCACATATAATCCAACTATCCCTTAATGAGTCTGAAATCCGGCAGCATAACGTCGCAATAACAACATATGCCAGGGTAGGCAAGCCAACATGGCTGCCTTTACCCCCGAATGCACCTGTCTCCTGAGGAGTCACAACTAGCCAACACAATATAACAGACAAGCCGACAAGGCTGCCAACAGATACTAATGTATAAACATGGGAACACCCCAGAACAGAATACAATAACATGACTGACCCAAACAGAGTCATAACCCTTACATACGTACAACCCACCACTGTCTACAGACCTCTATAAGAAGAAGAACGACATATGACGGGACAGGGCCCCGTCGTGCCCCTAAATACAAACAGAAGCTCTAAAGAGATTCGGTACCAACATGACAAAACTCTGGATCAAAGGAGCTTTCCAACCTGCTGAGTAGGAACCTAGGCCTGAGGTTCACCAAACTGAAAACATGTACCTGCGAGCATGAAACGCAGCCCCCCGAGGAAAGGGGGGTCAGGACGAAATGATGTACTGAGTATGTAAAACATGAAGCTGTAAAATAAATCATACGTAGCCAACAGAAACATGAGATCAGTATAAAAATCAGGATCCAAATCCAACTGTGCCATAAACCATAAAAGTCAGTTGTGCCTTATAAACATGAGAGTCAAGTTAGGAAAACATGTATGCCTGTCCATATACATATATATACCTGTAACGTAACTCGGCCCACTAATGCGGGACTCGGTGGAATCATATCATAACCCAGCCCATCCTGGGACTCGGTAAAGTCATATCTCATCTATGGATCCATCCTACGTAACCCGGCCTTCTAGTGAGGGTCTCGGTGAACAATGCAAGGCTGTGCACGAGTCGTAATCCGGCCCGGGACTCGGTGAGGTGAAGTAGTAACACATAGCACGAGTAGATATCATGAGTGCCATGCAAGTAAAATCAGCATTTGACTCTCCATACAATCATTACAATAATGTCATAATAAACTCTTTGCTGAAGAATCATAGGCACTTCTCATAACAATCCTCTTTAGGAATTAAACTATATAAGAATTAAGTACGTCCGCCGTACTTTCATTAAAGCATGCCAAAAGAAAGAAGTAAAGGTTTCACATACCTCTTAGACAAATTAATCGACTCAATATTAGCGTACGCCTCATTTTAGAACTTCAACCTTGTTGTCGAATTTATCTAAGTTCCGCGGGTCCTTGTAAGCCCCTATGAATTCTTATCTACATCATATGGATGATTTAAATCATAATCGACACAACATTTTAAAAATAGATTCTTAGGGATATTCTAACGAACACCTTAACCGCGTAGAACCTATATTCCTTCTATATCGAAATCTATGTAAGTAGTGAAACATCCAACTCTCTTAATCCTCCTTCTTATACTACTAAAATATCCGAAACAGTACCACAATTTCACATGCAAACCCAGTAACTCTCAGTAACGACAGTCCCGACAACACCCAACCCAAATTCGCATTTTCGACAATCGTCTTTAGAACTAATAGCAAGAAATGACTTCAGAAAATTGTACATACTATTAAGAACAAGGAAGGTTACCTCATTAAACACATCGACGAGAATCGTTGGGAAACCCCTTTTGCTCGACACACCTTCCGACAACCAGAAACAGACCCCCAAATCGATTCGCGCTAGAATCCGGTTGTATTCAAGGTTTCTTGTAAAGCTCCTGAGTTTCTAAGCTTGCTAATGGTTCGGTTCTACTGGAATTTTAACCCAGAATACCAAGAATTTCCCCCTTCGCTGGTTATAAGAAAGCTCCCGAAAATCCCTAATTTTGGTCGAAATCTCGAAAATCCATCGACCGAGGCTTGCTCCCGCTTGCTAGAAATGTATTTGGTGAAGGAGTTTGGTAGAGATGAAGAGAGCACATTGAAGGATTGATGGTGGAAGAGATGGAATTGAAGAAATGGGTAAAAATGGAGAAAGAATGGCTTATGGGCTGGTATCGGCGATCGGTTTGGAGCTGGTCCCCCCAAATCATTTATAAAACTCCATCTTACCAACTCCCACTATAAATTGTCCCCTTCCTAATTAATTAATCCCACAATTAATTAATTATACACCCAATTAAACTTCCGTCTCCAATTATTTAAATCCCGACGATTACTAAAATCCTCATATGTCAATATCATACTTCCCATAATAAAATACCAGTCTATACTCTCTCCGGGATACACAATTATTTAAACTCCGTCGTCACACTTAATCCCAAAATTATTTCGGGATCACGCCCTTTTATATACTAATCCTCTTATTAATATACACAAGTACAACAAAATTTTCCCGGGTCCGGGTCTACTTACCTACGCTACGAGTTCAACCGCTATCCCAAAATATGGGGCGTTACAGTCAATCTTCCAGTTTTCTGGATTATAGACCCAAGAGACTTGAAGCTTCCTCTCTTAGGTATGACTTATTCCTTTCCTTGTGCATTATATCACTGAACTTGCACTCCATGTATTTTGTTTTTGTCCTGCTCAACTTGAAGCCTTTACACTCTGAGACCCCCATCCAAACTTTCAGTCTATCGTTAACTCCATTGCATGTCTCGTCAATCAATACTATGTCATCGACGAATAACATACACTACGGCACCTCTCTTTGAATATGTCATGTCAATTCATCCATCACTTTACGTGGAAGTGAGGCTAGACTCACAATTGTCCCACGGAGAGGAAGTTTCAAGTACCTTAGGGATATAATACAATGCAATGAGGAGATTGATGAGGATATCACACATCGTATTGGAGCAGGGTGATTGAGATAGAGGCTAGCATCTAGTGTCCTGTGCGATAAGAAGGTGTCACTAAGACTGAAAGGTAAGTTCTATAGAGTAGTGGTTAGACCGACGCTATTGTATGGCGCAGAGTGTTGACCGATTAAGAACTCTCATGTCCAGAAGTTGAAAGTTTCAAAAATGAGGATGTTGAGGTGGATGTGTGGGCTTACTAGGGGAGATATGGTAAGAAATGAATAAATTTGGGACAATATGGGAGTGGCCTCCATGGCAGGAAAGTTGCGGGAGGCGAGACTGAGATGGTTTAGATATGTCCAAATGAGAGGCACAGACGCTCCGGTAAGAGATGTGAGAGGTTGGCGATGGAGGACTAGAGGAGAGGTAGAGGTAGGGCGAAGAAGTATTGGGGAGATGTGATCAGGCAGGATATGACAAGTCTTCAGCTTACCGAGGACATGACCCTAGATAGGAGGGTGTAGAGGTCGAGGATTATGGTAGAGGGCTAGTATTAGGATTAGTATTATTTTCCTTTAGTGTAGGATCAATTTATTTCATTAATTTTTATTTTAGTATTCTCATATTTCTTATTCTTAGTTTTTTATTTTTACATGCTTGTTTCTTTCACTTTATTTTCTTACTGCTATTATTGCTTATTACTGTTGTTGCTTTCATTTCTACTTAAGTCGGGGGTCTATCGGAAACATCCTCCCTATTCATCAAAAGGTAGGGGTAAGGTCTGCGTACACTCTACCCTCTCCAGACCTTACCTAGTGGGATTATACTAGGTATGTTGTTCTTGTTGTTGTTGTAATTCATCCATCACTAAGGAAAATAGAAATGGGCTAAGGACTGATCCCTGGTACAGTCCCATCATGACTGGAAAGTGTTCTTAGTTGCCTTCCACTATCCTAATTCGGGTCTTGTCTCCATCATACATAATCTTAACAGACCTAATGTAAGCCATAGGTACACTCTTAGACTCCATACACCTCCATAGACCTCCTTCGGGAGTTTATCATATGCCTTCTCTAGGTCAACAAACACCATGTGTAAGTCTCTCTTCTTGTCCCTATACTGCTCCAACAGTTTCCTTACAAGCTGGATGACTATTGTAGTTGATCACCCAAGCATGAACCCAAATTGGTTCTCAGAGATAGACACACTCCTCCTCAACCTCGTCTTGACCGATGATATGTTGCTCAAATTTGAAAGCTTCTTTTTAATAATTTTAATCTAGAACTTTTTTAGGCTCCCTTATATTTTCTTTTTATCTTTTGTGCTTTTAGGGTTTTGAGGGCTAAGAAACTATGTGCTAAGAGACCAGAATTGACATTCAATGCAACAAAGTTCCATACCAAGTTGAACATCGAACATTAGCAATTGACCATCGAAAATAATAGCAACTGAGTGTCATACATAGAAAAAATAGCAGAATGTTGGAGAAAAAGAAAACTGCAA
This sequence comes from Anisodus tanguticus, assembly GCA_034509755.1. NCBI lineage: Eukaryota > Viridiplantae > Streptophyta > Magnoliopsida > Solanales > Solanaceae > Anisodus > Anisodus tanguticus. The sequence continues at coordinate 14,675,059 of CM067551.1, read as the reverse complement.
TGTAACACGCTGAAGATATTCTCTCTTCTTCTCCTTTTTTCTGTTTATTAAAATGGTATTTTGTATTATTACGACGGAATGATTTGTGGGGATGGTGTATTTGTGATGGTATGCGGTGAATAATATGTAAAATTGGAGAAAATGGGTGTTTGAGGTAGTATATATCTGTATATCCCCATTAAACATATGTGAATAACACGTTGTATATCATGATATACATTGTCATATGTTTTAAATATAGTTATATACACGATATACATTATCAAAAAATGTATCGGAAGAAACTCTGTGTATTAGATACAATACATAATGAGATATATTGCATTCTAAAAAATATGTTGAAATAAGACTTTTCAGTGACCTGCATTTTTACCGACAACAGAGGACTACCTAGATAATTATTATGAGTGTAGGAAATTGATTCTTTGATTTATATCATTCCCATAATCAAATATATATATACAAGGATACAATGTTAACATTAAGGAATACTAATCTAATCATCATAAATTAAGTTATACTGATTTACAATCAAATCCTAATCATAATAAATTATGATATTACAAAATATATGATTTGAGATAATTATGGGATATCCCCATAATTATCCTAACAATCCCCCGCAATCTTAGTGGTAGGTTCTCGTATGCCGATACTGTCCCTGAAATCATCAAAAAGTATGCGCAAAAGACCTTTGTGAAGATATCGGAAATCTGATAACGGGACGGTACATGGAGAACACGGACTTGTCCACGTGCAACCTTTTCTCGGACAAATAATATATCCATTTATATGTGTTTTGTGTGTTGATGATGGACAGGATTATCGGATAAGTATATCACACTCACATTATCACAATAAACCACGATTTCCTTTTCAATCGGAAAATGTATCTCTAACAGAATATTACAGAGCCAACATGATTCAGCAACCACATTGGCTACCCCTCGGTATTTTGCCTCAGTGCTCAATCGAGATAGCTTGGGTTGTAGTTTTGACGACCATAAAATGAGATTGTCCCCCAACAATACGCAATATCCAGAGGTGGAACGATGTGTGTCTGGGCAGCCACCCCAATCCGCATTTGTATAGGATGAGAGACTCAAAATAGAGGACTTATACAGATGCAAACCAAAATGAAGAGTACCCTTAACATACCGCAAAATTCTCTTGAGGGCTCCCATATGCTCTTCCTTTAGATCATGCATGTGTAAACATACTTGTTGGACCGCATAGGAAATATCGGGCCTTATGAAAGTCAGATACTGCAAGGCCCCTGCTAGGCTGTGGTAATGTGTTGGATCGTTGTATGGAGTACATGTATAGTTGCTCAATTTGGCCTTAGTATCAACCGGCATATGCGATGGTGTACAGGAGGACATCCCAGATTTTTCAATTATTTCCTTGGCATATTTCTTTTGACTGAGAAACAGACCACCTGCATATTGAGTCACAGCAATGCCTAGAAAATAATTTAAAGGACCCAAGTCCTTCATTGCAAACTCTGCCGCAAGAAGGGACATAATAGACTGTGAAGTGATGTAGATGATGTTGTGAGAATAATGTCATCTACATATAGAAGTATTAATGCCATGTCACTTCCCTTTCTATAAATGAACAAGGATTGATCTGACTTGCTGTGAGAGAAACACAGTTTGGAGACAAACCCTGCAAACCTGTTATATCATGTCCTGGGAGCCTGTTTCAAACCATATAAAGATTTTTTCAAAATGCAAATATAATCCAGATGAGTAGAATCTCGGAAATCCAAAGGATGGTGCATGTACACCATTTCCTATAAATGGCCATGTAAGAATGCATTTTTGACATCCAACTGATGAATGGACAAGGATTTTGAAAGTGCCAGGCTAAGAAGTAAGAACAGTCCTGATAGTTGCTGGCTTAACCACCGGACTGGATGTTTCACCACAATCCACGCCAACCTGTTGAGAACTGCCATCACCAACAAGACGAGATTTATATCTCGCAAATGAGCCATCAAAATTCTTTTTATGACAAAAGACCTACATAGACTGAATTATGTTTACATTAGATGGACGTGGAACTAATTCTCATGTCTTATTTTTAATAAGAGCATCAATTTCGTCTAACATGGCAACTTTCTAATTCATGTATGATAAGGCTTCTTTGGGATTTTTTTTGGGATTGAAGTTGTTAGGTTAAAATGATGCTTAGGACAGAAAATTCCATGCACTGCACGGGTTTCAATGATCCGAGGTTGGGGAGTTGGGGACTTGGGTTGTCGGGTATGCTAGTGAGTTAAGTAGCTGACCGAGTTTGGGCCAAAATAGTGGGCTGGGTGAGTTGGCTTTCGGCTTGGTTAGAAGGCCGACATTTGTTACAGATTTGGGCCTATGTACATGGGCCAAAATTGATGGGTGGTATCACGGGCAGGTGGGAAGAGGCCTCCCTTCGTTGGGCCTGCCCGTCACTAAATGTATACTGGGCCGAGACCGAAGGAAGAGAGGTAGTGACCTCTGCTCCTCGGACTAGCCCAGTCACATTTTGTGGTTGGGCTGGGATGTTAAGTAGTGGTGTTTGGGTTGGTCTCACACTGTTTTGGGTGTTTAAATGGTGATTCGAAATTGGATGTATTCCGTCGTACAAAAAATCATATGAGTGTTAGGATGCCACATGAGATTTAGCAAACGGGAATGTAGACTCATAAAAAATGACGTGATGAGAAATAATGATTTTCTCATTTGTCATATCATGACACTTATATCCCCTATGATTTTGTGGGTATCCTAAAAATACACAAGCAGTGGAACGGGCCTGAACTTTGTTAATGGTTGTGGACGGAAACAAGGGATAGTACAAACACCCGAAAACCCTCAAATGTGTAAAAGATGGGAGATGGTGGTACAACATTTGTGTAGGTGACACATTGGAGAGTAGTTTCCTAGGAAGAATATTTAAAAGATATGTGGCCATTTGATGTGCATGGTGCCAAACATTTGGTGGTGTGGACGAATGCACAAGAAGAGTGTAAACCATATTGTTAATTATTCGAATTTTTCTTTCAGCTTTCCTATTTTGTGGTGATGTATGTAGACATGAAAGACGCAAAGACATTCCATTTTGATGAAAAAAATCATTAAATTGAACATTCACGAATTCCCTCCCATTGTCACATTGAAAACATTTAATGGATTTGTCAAATTTAGTTTTGATAAAAAACACTAAAAAGTTTTAAAATGGTGTAGGCTTGCGATTTATGTCCTAAGGGAAATGTCCACAGAAAATTCGAATAATAATCTAAAATGAGCATATAATATTTATGACCCGCAGAACTCAACACTGGTGATGTCCACAAATCACAACCCAAAAGATCAAATGGCATAAGCACATGTGAGGTAGATGATGAAAACGGAAATTTAACATGATTTTCAAGTTTGGCAAACAGAAGAGTCCCAAAGTCTGTTACAAGAAACAAAATTATTCTTCTTAAGATTATTAAAAACTGGTGCTCACGGGTGTCCTAACCCATTGTCCACACAATAGGGGAAATAGCTGCAAAGGTTGATGGTTTGGTCATATGGTTGTTGGAAATGGTAGTGATAGGATACAAGTCCCCCATTCTATTACATCTCATTAGTGGCATCCCCTCTTGAAAATACTTCACAGAAAAGCCAAACGGATCAAAATTCACAAAAACATTGTTTTCAATTGTAAAACATCATATAGATATCAAGTTTTTAATCAGTTTTCATTCATGTAAGATATTTTTCAAATATAATGGTGGGTGTGGGGGTAGTTTTACCTGACCAATACTACGAATTGAAATTTTATGCCCATTACCGACAATAATATTTTTATTACTACTCATATTAAAATAAGATGGGAGATTAACTTGAGATGCCAGTATGTGAGACGTAGCTCCTGTGTCCATGTACCACGACTCATCTAGAACATTTAGATTCATTTTATTCATGGTTTGTTCGATATCGGTAGGAGTATAACCTATAGAAGATAGTGCCTGGGCTGCAAATGCGTGTTGCAGACGAGACCCTAGAATTTCGGGCTGTCGGTTTGAAGATGAGGGCCTGGCCCATGATGCGGCGGGGTACGGGCATGGAAGGGCAGCCTACTGTGAGGCCCAGGCCCACGGCGGGTACTGCCCCCACTGGTTACTAATTGGCTGGGCAGGCGGCTACTACTGGTTGGGCCGCCACTGCCACTGCTGGTTGGTGTTGTCGCCGACTGGTTGACCGCCGCCCCTCCCTCATCCATTTCCACATTATTTTTTCCTTTATTGTTACGGTTTGACCCCAGTTTTGACCATTATTGTTGCGGTTTCTAGTTCTAATCGAACCCAAATTTTATGGCTGAAAATCTATGGCAAATGAGTTGGTGGAGACGAGGGTAGTTCCGGCAGTGGCTGTCTCGGAGGCTGCCTACTTTTTCTTGCGTGTTTTCTCGAGAATCAACCTCGAACGAGCCTTGTAAAATGGAGTAAATGGATTACTCTGCTGAATGAACGTAGCGACTCTATCAAATTGTTCATTCAATCCTGCAATTAATTGAAGGACCAACATTTGATTTGTTATCGGCGAACCGACATTGGATAGTTGGTCTGCAAGTACCTTCAATTCTTTACAATAGGCGGACACGTCTGAGATAGTGCCATAAATCCATTGAAGGACTATAGCATCTAAACGGGACCATAACTTTTTGTCTACCTCAGTGGTGTCCGATGATGACTTGGAAGGTATGATATGGTCTATTACCTCATATGTACTGCAATAAATTTTGAATAATTTCGCCCAATAGGTGTATTGCCCTTTTTTCCATCTCAAGTGTTATGAAAATAAAGTTCTTGACATTGTTTATGGAAAGAGCTCGATGAATTTTTTGTTTTTCGGCCATAGATTCCACAAAAAATCAAAACAAAAGGAAGGATAGAAAATTGTTTTGTGTTTGATGGAAGTGTAGTAACTAACCCTAAGTGGCGGCTAGGGTTTTTGGAGAGAAGAAGAAAGGTGGTAGCCGAGGGGGGTAGTGGTTTAGGGTTAGAGTTGTTGTTTTAGGTTTAGGGTTTTGGGAGAAAACCCTAGTTTGGCCGAGAAAGAAGAGAAAAAAATGAAGGAGGAAAAAAATGAATTTCGGCTAAGAGAAGGCCGAAGGGGAGGTAGGGTTTAGGGCAAAAAATTTGTGGCTCTTGATATCACGTATAAAATTGATTCCTTGATTTATTTCATTCTGATAGTCAAATATATATACAAGGATACAATGCTAACATTAAGGAAAACTAATCTAATCATCCTAGATTAAGTTATACTAATTTACAATCAAATCCTAATCATAATAAATTATGGTATTACAAAATATATGATTTGAGATAATTATGGGATAGCCCCATACAAGGAATCAATTTCCTACATTAAGGAAGACTAATCTAATCATCCTAAATTAAATTATACTAATTTACAATCAAATCCTAATCATAATAAATTATGGTATTACAAAATATATGATTTGAGATACCCCATAATTATCCTAACAATGAGTTATTGAGGGATTGCTGGAGAAGAGACACGAAGGTGGAGTTGAGAAAAGAATATGAAGAGAGATAAAATTATAGAAATTACTCAAAAATGTGTTAAAAGTAGAATTTTCCGACAACCTCCCATTTCTCTCGAGGACAAAGGACTTCCTCGAATACTTTGATTTGTTGAGGAGTTATTGAAGAAAATATTTGGGTGGGGTGAGAAAATATGTGAACAAAGAGGGAGGGACAAAGTTATAAGAGGTACATGTTGCCAATTTTTTTGGGATATAAGTGTCAATACTAATTGTTGGCTAAATGACTCAATTACTCTTTAGAATTGTATATAGATGTAAATATTCATAAAGTAAATGACTCTTCTCTTCTTCTTTTTTATAATTTATGGACCTTTTACGTCAGTGTAATGATTTTTTTTGAGCAAATTGAAAATCTTATGAAAAAATGTTAGTCCACAAGCTAAATTTTATAGACGTTAGAAGATAATCTAATATTTTACCAGTCCAAGAGTTATATTTGCATATTTTACAAAATATATGTAGAATTGTATCAATCTCCCTTGAGGAGACTTTCTCATTAATACAATATAATATATATATATATATATAGTGTACAATGTGGAATCCTAATAAAAAAAGGGATCCTATAATTACCATAATTATACAACACTAATAATTACAATATATGGTGAATATTCTACTAATATTCACTAATACACCCCCTAAGCCGGAGCGGGAGAAGGTCGGACACTTAGACTGGATCTGAAGTCGAGGAATAGATGTCTAGGTAGTCCTTTAGTGAATATATCCGCATACTAATATGAAGAGGGCACATGCAATACCTTGACATGTCCGATAGCAACCTTCTCACGAACAAAGTGTATATCCATCTCAATGTGTTTGGTTCATTGATGCTGAACTGGATTGTTAGATAAATAAACAGCAGATATGTTATCACAATAGACTATAGACGCCTTACGCAAAGGACACTAAAGCTACAAAAGTAGATTTCGGAGCCAACATATCTCAGCAACAACATTTGCAATGCATCTGTACTATGCTTCTGCACTCGAACGGGATAGTGTGGCATGTCTGTTGGCAGACCATGAAACTAGATTATCCCCTAAGAATACACAATAGTCGGAGGTGGAGCATCGCGTGTCCAGACAACCTGTCCAATCTGCATATGTATATAATAGTAACCTGGTAGGTGCAGAGGGGTATAAATGTAATTCATGATCAAGTGTGCCCTTAATGTATTTAATTATACACTTAAGGGTAGTAAAATGAGGCTCCCTGGGTTGAACATACACACTTGCTAAACAACATAAGCAATATCAGGCCTGATGAATGTGAGATATTGTAGTGCACTTGCAAAACTCCTGTAAAGTGTGGGATCGGACACCGGATTACCATCAACAACACTAAGCTTTGCTTTAGTGTCAATTGGAGTGGACATAATCTTACAGTTTACCATTTTAGCCCTGTGTACTATCTCCTCTGCATACTTACGCTGACATAAAAATATAGAATCTGCAGATCTAGTCAGTGATATCCCCAAAAAATATCTCAGCTTTCTCAAGTCGGTCATGGCAAATTTGACTTTGAGCAATGCATTTATCTTATTTTTTCAGATGAGGCAGTAAGCACAATGTCATCCATATTTAATAATAAATAAGCGATGGTGTTACCTGTATGAAAGATGAAGAGAGAATTATCGCACTTGCTACATGCAAATCCAATTCGCATAATATATTGTGCAAAACGATCATACCATGCTCTAGGGGAATGTTTTAGACTATAAAGTGACTTACGGAGATGACATACATACTGAGGGGCTGCTGGATGGACAAAACTAGGTGATTGGTGCATGTAAACTGTTTCTTTCAAGTCCTCATGTAAAAATACATTTTTCACATCAAGCTGATGAATGGGCCAATGCTTACCCATAGCAATACTCAGAACGGTGCGAATGGTAGCCAGTTTAACAACCGGACTGAATGTCTCACCACAGTCAATACTCTCCTACTTATTAGTACCATTAGCCACAAGTCTCGCCTTATATATCTCTAGGTCACCACTGTCTCTGAATTTGTGATGAAAAAGCCACATGTATCGGATCACATTCACCCCCTCCGGTCTAGGAATCAAATCCTAAGTATGTTGTTTTGTCAAAATATTAAATTCCTCACACATGGCCTTATTCCAATTAGGGTGTTGTTTGGCTAATTTTGGGTTTTTATAAATTGGGGATATAATTTGGGTAGACAGGTTAAATTGGACTTTGGGTTTGAAAATCTCGTGTTCGGCACGGGTTTCCATATGGTGTGAGGGTGCTGGCTGGGTAAGGGTGTTGGGGGTCGAATCTGGTGCACTTTCGGTGGTCGAACTCGTGGTTGGTTCAGATCGAAGGGTCAGAATACTGTGTTGGGTGAGGGAGGTGGTCTGGTTAATCTGTACAGTGACGATTGTGGTGTGGTTATCGATCTGGGTGGGTCGAGATCGGGTGTAGTTTTTGGGTTGGGTTTGGTCACCGATCTCGGTATATCGAGGTTGGTTGTGGATGATGAAGTGGGGTATGATGTCGAAAGTGGGAGGGGTTCGGTAATGGGGTTAGGTGGATGGTTGCCGGTGGTTAGAATGGCTGCAGTGTAGTGGTGATACTTCATAGATGACATGGATACAGGAAAGGTACGAATCGATGTATTTTCTAAGACAAGGGGCCGACTACCGGTAGTGGTGATAGTCGATGGTGACAGTGACAGAGGTGGAGCAGGTGGCATAGGCATCAGAATGCTTGTTGGGCTGGTAGCAGTGGGTGGCAGAGACGGGGCGGAGGTGGTGGCTGAGGACGGACCAGTGGCAGCCTGGCAGAATACTTGTTGGACAAGGGGTGATGGGTTCGAATCTTCGAGGAAATGGTAATCAGTGACTTGGAATTTTTTAATGTTGTCAAACGAGAACACATACTCAACAAAAGTGACGTGGCGAGAAATTATGATTTTGTCGGTGGAGAGCTCATAGCACAGGTATCCCCTATGGTTTGATGGGAAACCTAGGAAGGCGCACAGAGTAGATCTTGGTGCCAATTTGTGGGGGGTCGTGGATGTCAGATTAGGGTAACACAGACAACCAAAAATTCTAAGATGGTCATAGGTAGGGATCCGATGGTAGAAATATTTGGTGGGTGTCCTATTTTGAATCGCACTGATATGTAAAATGTTGAGAATATTTTCTACCGTTTTTAGTGCATATACCCAAAAAGTAAGAGAGAGTGATGCATGAAAAGGGAGGGTACAAATCATATTATTAATGGTTCGGAGAATTCTTTCGGCTTTACCATTTTTAGGGGAGGTATATGCGCACGAAAAATGTAAAACCATGCCGTTAGCCGCACAAAATTCATGAAATAAGGAATTATTAAACTCACGACCATTATCACATTGAAATGATTTTATGTCTTTTTCAAATTGTGTTTTAATCAGTGTACGAAACTCAACAAATTTAGAGAACACTTGAGATTTGAGTTTGAGTGGGTATACCCAAAGAAAGTGAGAGAAATCATCCAAAAATACCAGATAATATTTGTGGTCTAAGTTGCTAGTTATGGGAGATGTCCATAAAGCAACGTGAATAATATCAAATGAAGAGAAAGTAGTACTCATAGAAGTCGTAAATGGTAGTCTAACGTGTTTCCCTAACTAACACGAGGAGCAACTATGAGAAAGGTTCCCTTTGTTACATTGGATCAAATTTCAGTTTCTAAGAGAATAAAAAACGTGAGAACCTGGATGACCAAGTCTACTATGCCACATTGACGGAGATATGGTTGTTAGAAGGGTGGGATGAGTGACATTAGCAGCAGATGTGGGTAGGAAAGGATATCCCTTGAGAATGTTTAATTCTTCCGCATCAAGTGCTGAAATTTTTTTAAGCAAAGAGGAAGTCATGCAAGCAAGCGAAGTGGAATCTATTAGAATAGAAAATAGTGAAGCTCGATCAGTATAAGAATAGGTCCCCTTCACTATTGCTAAGGAGTTTTCCGGTACAGAGGTCCGTTACAGAAAATCCAAACGGATCAAAGTTAATTGAGACAGAATTATCGGTGGTAAATTTTCTAACGAAAAATAGATTTTTGATGATGTTTGTGGCATAAAAGACATTTTTAAGAGAGAAGTGGGGATGCGATGGTGGGGAAAGAGTGACAAAATCCTTGAATTGGAATGCGATGACCGTTACCGATCATAATATACTGCAGAGTATTTAAATTTTGTAGTTGAGTAAGATTACCATAATTATTGGTGAGGTGAGACGTGGCGCCCATATCCATATATCACGCGTTATCGGGCTTCCGAGGAGTCAATGTGCTAAAGGCTTGGCCCAAATTGGACTGGGAAATTCTTGGAGTGGACTGTTGGCCCCCAAAATATTGGGTCGGATAGAGGTGCCCTGTCTGCAGATTAAAATGGGTCAAAGTTGTTGGGCTAAGGCTAGAGGCCGCAGCTGTTGGGTTGTTTTTGGCGGCTGCTGGGCTTAAGCTGGAGGCCCAGTTCGTAGGCCAGTCTCATCTGCCATTCCTGCGCGGCTGGTGACTATTGCTTCCGGTGTTGTTTCCGGCCATAAGGGCTGTCGGAGAGTGGGAAAAAAATTAGGGGAGGGGTTAGGGACGTAGGCGCAGTGTATATGGGCAGAAACAGCCGTATACGGGGTGTATAAGGGCTTAGGGAGGCTGTATACAATGGCAGTGAGGGTATATCAACCGTAACAGAGTGTATATCAGTGTGTATAAGCTATATACGAGGGGTATACAACTTGGTTGAGAGATAGGGAAAGAAATGAGATTGTATATCAGCAGTATTCCCGCGGTATACAGTGCTTTTAGTAGAATTTGAGGGCTGGACAACTGTATATCTGCGTATATCGGGGGTATACGGTCGATTCAGCACTGGAAACGGACAGAGGTGGGCGGCCGAAACTAGGTTTTAGGTTGGGAAGGTTTTTTGGCTTCTGATACCATGTAGAATTGTATTAATCTTTCTTGGGGAGCCTTTCTCATTAATACAATATACATAGTGTGTACAATGTGGGATTCTAATACAAAAGGGATCCTATAATTACCATAATTCTACAATACTAATAATTACAATATATGGTGAATATTCTACTAATATTCACTAATAATATAGATAAAATCTAAATGATGATCTAGAAAAGAGATATTTGCACATATCAATTGTTGAAACCGCCGCCACTTTATTAGACCTTATTTATTTATAAGAAGTATTAACACAAATATGGTGTAAAATTCATAAACAGTTACTTTTTAGTCCCTATAATTAATAAATAGAAATTATCAATAAAGTTTGAAATTTTACTTCTCAACTCTGTGGAACTAAAAACACCATGATAATATATATTTTAAAGAAATGAGATCGAAAAGTGGCTAGCGAGCATTGTTTCTACCACAAAAATACAACTTTTTTAATAAATGGCACCCAATTAACCAACAAATTCATTTTGCAACGGATAACCAAGATAGAAGGCTGACAAGGACAAAAAAAAATGCGATCTTTTTCACGTTACACACTGATTTTTCGTATTTGCCTTTTCTTTTCAAACAAAACCCAACTTATATTTGCTAGCAAGAATTCCCTTATCATTCATTTCACCCTCTTGCTACAGTAGTTTTGTAGTGATAATTGAGTCCCTAAATAGTTGGTTACTCAAACATTTTCTAAATTCTGTTTCGGGAAAGATCCGACATAGTTTTATACAGATACTGTCAGAAAATAGAGTCAAAATTAAAGTAAGTCCGTATGATTCTGTTAGTTATACCGTATTATACACGTGATATACAACAGTGTATATCACGGTATATCTTCGGTATTCCATTGACTTTGGACCGTGATATACACGGCTTATACAACTGTGTATATCACGGTTTTTGAGCTATTTTGAGTTACCATAAATTGTATTTAATTGTAATTACTAAGCATTGTACATTTACCATTATTGTAGAATTATTATACAGATAGAATAGGGTTTTTGGAGTGGAATAGGAATAGGATTTTCCTATTATGGAAAAGTGTAAATTGTATATATACTCTTTCATTAATGAAAAATAATCAAGGGATTATTTATTTCATGGTATCAGAAGTCTATGTTTCATATTTCCTCTCCAATATTCCGTCCGACCAGCCTCGGTTTTCAAGCCCTTCTTCTCGGTTTTCGTGCCCGGAATTGCCTTTTCTCTTCCCAAGTTTTCTTCCAAATCACTTCCTCACGTCGTTCGTTGTTGTTATGGCTAAGAACACGTTTCACATTGCCTTTACTGTTTCTAACATCAAGAATCACATCCCTATCATTCTTGAAATAGAAAACGTCCAGTACGCGACATGGGCCAAACTGTTCAAAGTTCACGCACGCTCGCATCAAGTCCTCCATCACATTACCCCCTAGCTCATACGGCTACAGGGGTTCCTAAACCCGAGAATGATCCTCAATTATGGATGACTCTTGATGTTACCGTTCTTCAATGGATTTACTTTACTATCTCTACCGACCTACTGCAAATGATTATCGAACCAGACGATACAGCGATGGCTGCTTGGGATAGAGTACGTGACATATTCCAAGATAATCAGAATTTTTGAGCTATTACACTTGAGCAGGAATTCTCCCACGTTAATATGGAAGACTTCCTAACGTTTCAGCTTACCGCAAAAGGTTGAAAGAATTGGCGGACCAACTCAGCAACATTGGTGCGCCCGTTACCAACGATCATCTTGTCCTTCAGATGGTTGCAGGCCTCTCTAAGGATTATAGTGGCGTCGGTACACATCTTCGTCAGAGTAGTCCTCTTCCGCAATTTTATCAGGCCCGTTCCATGCTCACGCTCGAAGAAGTAGGCTTGGCTAAGAAAGCGGCCACTGGGCCCCTTCTGTCTTCATGGTGACCGAGTCTAATTTTTCTCCATCCTTCTCCAACAATTTTGGCCAAAATCACAACAACGGTGGCGGCAAAAAGGGTAAGAATCAGAAAATAATGGCAAAAACTGTGGCGGAAATCGAGGTGGCACTAATGGGGGTGGCAATTGGCCTCGGGGTAGTGGGCCGAATCCAACTGGCCACATCCCTGGGGGCCATGGCCGTGGCACTGGGCCAGTGGGCATGGCCCAACAACCCCTATTTTTCATCGTATAATGCCCATCCGAACTGGGCCCAATTTCAGCCACCAAGCATGCCTAGTTATTCAGGCCCACAGTGGAATCCGAGGGGCAGTTCTGGGCCTGGGCAGCCAGCTGACGTGCTTAGGCCTTGGCCCCACCAGGCCCACCATACAGCGGGACCCACCCCTACCGATATTGAAGCCGCGAGCGATGCACACACTTGGATTAAATCCCCAGACGCGAATTGGTTCATGGACACCGGAGCCACTACCCACATGATGTCCGACCAAGGTACTCTCTCGTCTTATTCCAACTTGAGCAATAATCGTGGCATAATTGTTGGTAATGAAAATTCAATTCCAATTCGTGGTTTCAGTCATAAAACTTTGTCCCCCCACCCCCCACATCTTGTCTTGAAAAATACCTTGTATGCTCTTAAATTTATTAAAACTTTGGTGTATGTCTATAAATTCACCACTGATAATTCTATTTCTGTTGTTTTTTATCCTTTTGGGTTTCTGTGAAGGATTTCAAGACGGGGATTCCTCTCATGAGATGTGATAGTAGGGGAGATCTTTATCCTATCACGCCCACATCCGGTCTCTCGAGTCAAGCCTTGCCATCTACTTTTGCAGCTCTCGCTCCTTCCTTATGGCATGCACGTTTGGGTCACCCTGGGTCGTCTATTATTTCTTCGTTACATACAAACAATTTTATTTCGTGTAAGGGTACGCGTAGTACTCTGATTTGTCAATCTTGTTCTCTAGGAAAATTTGTTAGATTGTCGTTTGTAGACTCTAATTCTCGTACTTTAATGTCATTTGATATTATTCATAGTGATTTATGGTCATCTCATGTTCTCAGTTCTTTGGGCCATCGTTATTATGTTCTATTTTTGGATGATTATTCTAATTTTTATGGACTTTTCCATTAGCTAAAAAATCTCACATTTTTCCATTTTTTTAAAATTTAGAGCATTCATCCGTACCCAATTCGATTGGAAAATAAAAAATATTCAATGTGATAAGGCAAAGAATATGATAATGGGTTATTTCGGGAGTTTTCTGCTAATAATGGAATCAATTTTTATTTTTCTTGTCCTCATACGTCCTCACAAAATGGGAAAGCCGAACGCAAAATTCATACCATTAATAATATTGTCCGAACTTTATTGGTCCATGCTTCCGTACCCCCTTCCTTTTGGCATCATGCTCTACGTATCTTCTTAACATTTTTCCTACCAAAGGTTTGACATATTCATCTCCCCTTCAAATCTTATATAATAAGACTCATTCGTATTCACAACTTAAGGTCTTTGGGTGCTTATGTTATCCGATGTTTCCGTCCACCACGATTAACAAACTTCAGGCCCGTTCTACCCCTTGTGTGTTTTTGGGTTATGCGTATAATCATCTTGGTTACAAATATTTTGATTTATCCTCTAATAAAATCTTCATTAGTCGCCATGTTATTTTTTATGAAACCCAATTTCCATTTGCTAACGTGCATAGTCCCGAGCCTAGTTCGTATAATTTTTCGAACGACACCACCTCTCCATATATTATCCACCATTTTTCAGACGTATCCTGCACCCAAACTGCGCCAGCGGGCCCACTGCCCTCTGGACCTCCTGCCACTGTTTCGGATCCACTGCACCGTGCTACAGTCTCGGATCCAGCAAATGGGCCGATTATTCAGCCAGTTCTGCCCCTGCTCTTGCTATCGGTCCAGTTCTAGTTTCAGTTATTGGGCCAGCAGACCCACTGCCTGCTAGCCAGTCCGTCTCCCGTCCGTCATCTGCCCATCAACCATCCGTTTCCTCCTCGAGTCAAGGTCCAGTTACTCGTAGTCAACAGGGCATTTTTAAACCAAAAAGGCATTTTAATCTCAATGCTAATGTCTCAAAATCCCCTCTACCACGTAACCCGGTGTCTGTCTTAAAGTACCCAAATTGGAAATTAGCTATGACTGACGAATATGATGCTCTTATTACGAATAAGACGTGGGAGTTGGTCCCCCGTCCTTCTGGTGTTAATATTATTCAGTCTATGTGGATTTTTACTCATAAGGATAATTCTTATGGTTCTTTTGCGCGACATAAGGCTCGACTTGTAGGTAATGGTAAAACTCAGCAGGTTGGCGTGGATTGTGGTGAGACATTTAGTCCGGTGGTCAAACCAGCTACTATTCGCAATGTTCTCAGTCTGGCTCTTTCGAAAGCTTGGCCCATCCATCAGTTAGATGTGAAAAATGCTTTCTTACATGGTGATCTTAAGAAGACCGTTTAAATGCATCAGGCCTTGGGTTTTCGAGACCCCAAATATCTTCATCATGTCTGTTTATTAAAGAAGTCCTTGTATGGGTTAAGCAGGCCCCACGGGCTTGGTATAAGAGATTTGCAGACTATGTTTCGTCTTTTGGGTTTTCGTACAGCAGGTCTGATAATTCATTATTCATATATCGTCGTGGTTCTTTCCTGGCTTATATTCTATTATATGTGGATGATATTATCTTGACTGCCTCTAATGATGCTTTGTGCAAGTCTATCATGACCTTGCTCAGTTCTGAGTTTGCTATGAAAGACTTGGGGTCCTTGAGTTACTTTTTGGGGATTGCTGTCACTCGTCATGCAGGTGGATAATTCTTATCATAACGAAAGTATGCAACTGAGATCATTGAGCGAGCTGGTATGTCCTCATGCAAGTCTACTTCCACTCCAGTTGATACTAAACCCAAGCTGGGTGATGCGGTTGGCTCACCGTATGAGGATCCGACCCATTATCGCAGTCTTGCAGGGGAACTTCAGTAACTTACCTTCACGAGACCTGATATTACCTATGTCGTCCAACATGTGTGTTTGTTTATGCATGATCCTAGAGTTGAGCACATGAATGCGCTCAAACGCATCATCCGATATTTATAGGGCACACTTGAGTATGTGTTGCATCTATATCCGTCATCGGTCTCTATGCTTGTCTCGTATAGAGATGCGGATTAGGGTGGTTGTCCGGACACCAGACGCTCTACGTTTGGTTATTGTATGTTTCTTGGTGATAACTTGGTCTCATGGTCTGCCAAACGGCAGGCTACCTTATCCCGCTCCAGTGTAGAGGCCGAGTATCGAGGGGTGGCCAATGTGATCTCTGAATCATGTTGGTTACGTAATCTTCTCTTGGAGCTTCACTTTTCCATTCAAAAAGCTACCTTGGTTTATTGTGATAATGTTGTGCAGTATATCTTTCTGAAAATCCGGTTCAACATCAGCTCACTAAACATATTGAGATGGACATCTATTTTGTTCGCGAAAAGATGGCTCGTGGGCAAGTTCGCATCTTACATGTCCATTACAGGTATCAAGTTGCAGACATCTTTACGAAAGGTCTTCCGTCCGTTCTATTTGAAGATTTTAGGGACAGTCTCAGCGTACGAAGACCGCCCGCTATGATTGCGGGTGTGTGTTAGTTATACCGTATTATACACGTGATATACATCAGTGTATATCATGGTATACCTTCGGTATTCCAGTGACTTTGGACCGTGATATACTTGGCTTATACATCTGTGTATATCACAGTTTTGGAGCTGTTTTGAGTTAACATAAATTGTATTTAATTATAATTACTTAGCATTGTACACTTATCATTATTGTAGAATTATTGTACAAATAGAATAGAGTTTTGGAAGTAGAATAGGAATAGGATTTTCCTATTATGGAAAAGTGTAAATTGTATATATACTCTTTCATTAATGAAAATAATCAAGAGATTATTTCTTTCAGATTCAACGAAAGAGCGTATAATTTATCGACTCCACAATAAAGATTTGAAGGATTAGTATTTCAACTTCACCATTCCTTTCGTGGGAATACAATTCGTGAAAAATTTTAAGAAACTTATTTTCTTGTTAAGATTGAAAACTTGAGAAGGGAGAACAATAATGTTAATGTTTGATACTACTTTTTATTATTATTTGGTATGTAAAATTTATTGATTTTGATTAATTCAGATTAGACCGTATAAATACTATACATTTTAATAATCAAACTTCGACATTCAGTGCATACGTGAAGCTCCACGTCTTACTAAACTATTTATGGCAAATGTGATGTAACAACATGAACAATAGGGAACATAATAAAATTTTACATTCCCCAGTAATTGACATCTTGTGTTTGTACTAGAACAAAAATTAGAGAAGAATTATCTTGCTTCTATTTGAACTCTGCATACTCCTACTTTTCCCTACTAAAATAATTGGCACTATATTTTCAACTGATGTCAGCTTATTTAAAGTTAAACATAATTAAACTAAAACATAACACACCTTACAAGAAAGTCAAACTTCAACTGGAATTTGTTTGGAAATAATTTGGGTCATTTGCATTTTGATCCAGTTTTCTGTTGGTCTTTAATTTTTTTCCCTCAATGCAAATAATTTGTTCACGGGGACATAAGTTTATATTTTCACATCATAATATCTCATAAGTTATACCTTTGCCCCTTTAAATAACTTATGCCTCAATTTTAAAGGTTAAAAATTAAAATTCACTCCATTTAAAGGGAAGAAACTAAAGTCCAACTCATTCGAAGGGAAAACCGCTCAATTTCTTCAAATTAATTTGTTGATTTGCTAAAACCTTCTTGTCGTAAACAAGCACCTAAAATGAATAAGAAATTTCAAAAGTTAAGACATTTTCATTTTAACAAACTTGGTAAAAATGAAAACAAAAATGCTACAAACCTAATCAAATTAAATAAAAGATATTGGAGTATATTTTATTATTAAAATAAATTATTCATTTTTCATATTTGTTAGTGGCCATAAAAGCTAAAAGATGATCATAACTCCCACTCTCCCTCTGCTCCATGATGTAGAATGTGGTTATTACTCTCATTAATCACATTTCCATTCTTCCTCACTAAATTATCAACTACTCTATATATTTACTATATGGATGATTTCTACACCTATATATAGAGGTGTTTCTTCCATGAGTTGAGATGAAAAAATATTGAATTGTGTATGAGAGGTGTGGAAAATATTTGTGGTGTATAGTGAGGTTGGAGTAGTGAAAAAAGAGTGTTGAGAGAAAGAAAAATATTCTAAGTCTCCAACTTAGTCACTACAAAAGAGAGTAATTTTTTATGTTGAAGGAAGGTGTTCTCATGATGGAGCTTTGGACTCTTCGACTAGTCCGAAGTTGTTTGAGTCACACGACGTTGTCGGATTGTTCTATCTTAGAGGGGACAAGTCAGGAGTGTTACTGCTGGACCGGTGAAGATTATGTCACAGTGGTCTTGAATCTCCTTTAAGAGAGCGACATATCTGCGCATCGGCCTGAATATTTATTCATATATTTTTTATTCATTTTATTGTAATTTTCAACTGTAATAATTTATAATATATTCACAAACAAAAGATAATTTACTTATGTGTCAAGATCATATTTCCAATATTTGATATTTGGAGAAAATTTTATATTCTTTCTTCTCATCAAAGAATATAGAGATTTCATAGATTCCAAAAGAAAATATTATTACTAAATTTTAAATTATAATATTTTGTTTTGCAATGGAATAAGTTGACCATTATATATTTTTAATATGAAAGGTATCATAATATTAAATAGCAATAATTGATTGAAGAGTAGAGTGTTATGACCTTATTTAGGGATCGTGACTGGAACTTATCTCAAAACTTACCCTGAATCAATTTCATCATGACCTTATTAGTCATTTTAATAACTCATATTACAACAAACTATTCATCTTTCAACTTTGACATATTTCATTGATCATGTCCAAAAATTTATGCAATTTAAGCATGTTAAGTCATACGTAACTAAAGTCTAATACATAGTAAACTATGATACTAAAAATATCAATATTATTTCTATTCTAATACATTCTATTTAATATTATTCATATTATAATATACACTATTCATTTAATATAACAAACCAAACTCAATAAAATATGATGCCAGCCTAACTAATGGCCAAACTGCTAAAGCATTTCTAATTTTATAACATAAATAACTTGTGGAAAAAGAAAGTTTGTCACCTCATTATTGAAATTTGAAAATGAGATTTTTTAATTAAAGAAAGGACTTAACCGTGTGCTGCTGACTCCGAAGCGCGTGGACTATTCAAGCACTTAGTCAATGTGGATCACATACATGACATAATAATAAGAAAACTACAAATTTCAATGGGCTAATTTTTTAATTTGGAAAAGGTCAAATTTGCATGTACTATTCAAAATTAAGTAATTGCGCTTCGTTAGACTTTGATCTAATATCATACCCTCCTTAGAAAAAAATTACTATTGTTTTTACCCTTGATCCATAGTAGAGCTTCAATGTTGATGTAATTCTAAGCCATAGTAAAAAGCTGATGAATAAATTTAGATTCTCTTTCTCGAAAATTTTGGATATGTTAATTTCGTTCATTTTAGGTTGGAGCTGTTAGACAACACAACACATGAAAAATGTAATTATTTTATTATTGTAAAAGTAATTACACCAAGACTTGAACACTATAACTTGACCACAATATACATCAAGTTCTTACTCTTTTATTTTTATCAACACTTGATACTCACACTTAAGCTTACTTAAGTATTTACACACACTTTAGACTCACTTGAACATTTTTTGGATGCACACTTGGGACTTGCTCTCACTTTTTGAGAACTTCTTGCTCACTTAATTACAACTCAAATAGACCACCTCTATTTATAGATGGTGATGGAAGAATCTAGTTAGAATACTTAATTACTATTCTATTCTAGAATATTCCTTACTACATTTTTCTAGAATCACTCTTCTATTTATTTCTAGAGTTATTCTTTCTACACTCCACTCTAGAACTTTCATCCTAAAGTTATTCTTTCAACTACTTGAACATTCTAGATTGATTATTCATTGTCTTGGATATTAAATTGATGATGACTTTTAACAGTATCTCCATTGATGGCAATGATAATATCGGAGATTTATGTTCTAAAAGGATATGAATAGACCAAAATTATAAATAGGACAAAATGGAGCAATTTTGTATAAGACAAGACAAATTTGAAAATTTTCCCTCTTTTTAAATGGAATATATTCAGATTCCCAAGTATCCCTTAGGATGCTTCTCCAAAATTAACTCTCTTTCACTCAATTTGTGTGATTTCTTTTTAGTTAGTCCATAAAAGAAAAATATCTTTTTATATTTAATAATATTTTAATTTTAAACTTTTAATTTTGTCCTTAATGAGATAAAAGTTACACAAATATTATGATTTATTTTAAATTACAAGTTTAAAAAAAATCATTCATTCTTAAATTTCGCGCTCAATCAAACATCATCACATAAATTGAAATAGAGAAAGTAACCATTTATCCATGACTTGAATTGTAAAGTGCTTGGACATAACTTCAATTGAAATACTATATGCAAATCAATATTTATTTTATATTTTTATTAATTATTTTAATTTTCACTTGAAATATAGAATTTTAAAACAAAAGTGTGATGTGAAGGGTATTTCAAGTGAAATAACGATTTTACTCGCAAATATTCAACTTTTTTTTGAAGTAAAATTCATGTGCAAACCAATTTTGTTTTTCATTCGGTCAATTATTACTTTAACGTAAAATAGAGAATTTAAAGTTGCAAAGTATTTTAATAGAATAGTAAGTTTTCTGTCACAAAACTTAGAATTATTTTTTGTCAAGTATGTATCATGTCCTAACACAATTTTAATTTTAAAATATATACTCTTTTGCAACTTCACTTTTAAATACTCTTTCTTTTTCCAGCTTCAACTAATTTATATTATTCATACAAAAATAATTATCGCACGTTAAACTTTCATCATCAGAATTCGAGAAGGGTAACCGTGTAATGAGTTTCTCTATTTCCAAGTGCTACAGATAGAGAATCTTGACGTAGTTTGTAGTTAGGACCTCATTAGTTACACATAGTTTTGAGATTCAATTATCTTTCCACATGTATTTATTTTTTGTTTCGATTATAAGTAGCAAAAAGGGAGAGGACTACTTTTAGCAAATTTTGATCAATAATTTTTTCTTGTTGTGCTGACGTGCATCCAAAAAACATTAAAAAATATTATGCAAAAAAAAAAACTTTTTAGAGAAAAAATTATAAAAATAACCTTAATGTTTTTCTTCTCATATACATCACCATTTTTTATTAATATATAGGATGAATATGAAGTAACAGAGGAATCAAAATTCAAGGAAAAATTAAAGTGCATTGCCTTTTCGACCAGGAAACTATCTGATAATTTATCTTGATATTGTAGGGTTTTGTTGGGTTTAAAATACATAAGTAGGTACAGCGGAAGTTTAAAATTTTGTTCTACTTACCCCAACAATTTCTTTTGGTATGGTTATATGGCAATCAAAACCTTTCCGACTGCAAGCACAATGCTACGGTGTATTCCTCTGTCAAGAAAGCCAGGAAATCTTGGCAGAGGTTTGAAAGCGTTTTATCCTAAACTTTAAGTCTAGAATTTGTTTATGAGAATTGATATTCTTAGTATATTAATAACTAGAGATTAGTGTTGTATATATAGTAATTTTTAGATCACAAAACGGATTAGGGTTGGGCTCCAAGCCTGGCCCAAAACCGAGGTGCAGTGGGCCAGTCTGGCTGGGCTCACTGCCGGATCGGCGTTGCGGCGCCTTACGTCAAACAATGTTTCCCGTTTTCCTTTAACATATATATTCAGCACATTAAATCCAAAATTCAATTTTGATTTAATTAAATAATTTCCATCTAATAGAAATTATACCATAGTTATTATCAATTTAAATATCTCGATTTCAAATTGAATATTTAATATTTTCTCAATACACCCTTAGATCGAAGAGACAATCGACATAGTGTGACCCTATAGGCCTTCATATATCGACACTAATCCAATTAAGGCTTCATTCTTGCCATCTCTACGAATCAATGTCTAAAATAGCTTCGATGTAGGTTGTAGGTTCATCGTCATCAGGAATATCTATCTCGTTGTGTGTTTCAACAAGGAGATCAAGTCTTTTAGGCGGACGATGAGTCCTAGTGGTCCTACGGAGTTGATTATTCTGTGTTTCAGTGTTTGTTGCATTCTGATTGTGAGAAGGTCTTTGTGTGCTGGACAATCCATCACCTTGAGAGCTTTCAGGAATGTCATTTTCTTGTATTTCCTGAATGGATTGATGTACAACCATTGTATCATCTTCCATTGGTTGTGTATGAGAGCCTTTCATTTCTGCACTATCTCTCACAGCACTCCTACTGGCTGAAGGGCGTACTCTAAGTACCCAATCTTCATCAAATACTCTCACTGAATCCTTGTCTAGGTCTTTTGACAAGGGTTCAACTTCTGTGTTATCTTGTGATTTTTGAATGTCTTCAAGTTCTATCTTATTGTAGCTCTGTTCCTTGTAGACAAAGTCTTCTTCAAGGAAAGTTGCATTTATGAGAAAATTGACCTTATGTTCTCTACGAAGATAGAAATAGTATCCCTTAGTTTCCTTTAGATACCCCACAAAATAATATTTCTCACTTTTAGATTCCAACTTGTCAGTAAGCATCTTATTTACATATGCAAGGCACCCCCAGGGTCGCGTGTGTTTAAGTGCTGGCTTCTTGGCATTCCATATCTCATATGGAGTTTTCTCTACCGACTTTGAAGGAATCCTGTTCAAAATATAAATTGAGCTTTGCAATGCATAGCCCTAAAGGTATGTTAGTAGAGCTGAGAAACTCATCATGGATCTAACCATATCTAATAGGGTTCAATTTCTCCTTTCAGCAACACCATTCATCTGTGGCGTTCCAGGAGGTGTCCATTGTGATTGGACTCCATAAAGCTTCAAGTAATCCAGAAATTATTTACTTAAGTATTCACCTCCTCGATCTGATCGAAGGGTCTTGATACTTGTTTCAAGTTGCTTCTCTACTTCTAACTTGTACTCCTTGAATTTCTCAAAGGCTTCGGACTTGTGTTTCATAAGATACACATGCCCAAACCTTGTGAAATCATCTATAAAAGTTATGAAGTAAGGGAAGCCTCCTTTAGTTTGAGTTGGAAATGGCCCACATACATCAGTATGGACCAACTCAAGTACATTTTTGGCTCGCATCCCTTTCCCAGAAAGTGGCTTATTGGTCATCTTTCCTCTCAGGCAAGATTCACAGTTACCATAAGACTCCAAGTCAAATGGTTCCAGGTAGTCTAACTTTCTTAATCTTGCTATCCTTGATTCATTGATGTGACCAAGTATACAGTGTCATAAGTAGGTGGGGTTTCTTGGATTACTTATCTTAGCTCATTTATTTTGCACATTGAAAATTTCACGACTACAGTTTAGAACATACAAACCATCCACAAGCGGAGCATTTCCACAAACAAAATCATTAAAAGACAGTACATAACTGCCATTGGCAATAAATGCGGAAAACCCCTCAATGTCTAACATTGGGATAGAAATTATATTCCTCGTTAATGAGGGAACAAAATAACAATTATTTAGTTCTAAACAAAAGCCTGAAGGTAAATCTAGTCTATAAGTTCTCACGCGTTCAACATGTACTCGTGCTCCATTTCCAACGCGCATGTCTACCTCCCAAGGTCCAACCTTTATGCTGTCAATCAGACCCTACACATTATTACAAATGTGTGAGCCACATGGGGTATTCAATACCCAGCAGTGAGAGTTATTTATAGACATATTTATCTCAATGACAAACATATCTTGTCTAGTAGAGCCAGGAGCACCTAGTGCTTTGCCTTCTCCTGGAGCTGCGTAGTCCTTCTTCCAGTGCCCCTTCTTCTTGCAATTGAGGAACACATCTGAAGCTACCTTTGCCTTCTTCTGAACACCTCCTCTAGGTTTCATAACTGTAGGTGCAACAACTGTCCTACCCTTCTTCTTCTGCATGTTCTTACCCTTGGGTTTGAACTTGCTAGAAGAGCCCATCATGAGCACGGCTTTACCTTTAGAGGTAGATGATTCAAAGGTCTTCATCATGTTGTGAAGCTCTGGAATACTTGGCTTGGTCCCATTCATATTGAAGTTTACAATGAAATTCTCAAATGAACCAGGAAGTGAATTCAGGGTCAGGTTGACAGAGACATTTATAGGCAGTTTCGTTCCAATCGAAGTCAACCTTTCTATTAGCCCAATCATCTTCAGAACATGCACTAACACTTGACCCTTTTCATTCAGCTTACACTTGAAAAGGTCTCTCAACAGTTCATACTCCATTGTTTGAGACTGCGAGTCATAGAGACTCT
Organism: Anisodus tanguticus; assembly: GCA_034509755.1. NCBI lineage: Eukaryota > Viridiplantae > Streptophyta > Magnoliopsida > Solanales > Solanaceae > Anisodus > Anisodus tanguticus. The sequence goes on along the minus strand of CM067551.1, from coordinate 14,651,065 downwards.
TCAAGTGTTCTAGCATTTCGCTGGGGCCCATGTTTTCATGTTGCCTCTGTAACTCCACAGTCATAGAGGATGATTTTACACATTGTGCTGAGGTAGCATCATCTAGATGTTTCTGATAAGCCACCTTGTCAAACAGGGCATACTCAGCAGAATTTTCAGCAGAGACTGTGGGAAACATTGTGTCTAACACATACTCAATTCCTTCTTATCTTAACACCAATCGCAGACTTCTTAACCAGTCAGGGTAATTTGCTCCAGTCAACTTATTTGTCTCGACCAATATTTTCAGTGACTGATTCGACATTTTGTATAAACTGAAAATATAGATAGACTTGAAATTAAAATCTATTATAATTTCTATTGAACACATTCGTTAACTAATTAACATGGCCTTTAGTTTAATTAGCTCCCACTATTTCAACATACCCTTCGACCACATGAAAGAATACGGACTCATATCAAATATGGTCATAATGGGCCAAGATCAAGGTTCATGCTATCTCCGCGTTTGTTGTGGCTGATAACTTCAATAGCATAACCCGGTAGGTCTCCAAACCAATTACAAACAATTTGTAACTCTTGTTTGACCGACTATTCTAAACAATCGATCTGCGTCCCTCGGCTTGTCCGACACTATAGCGCCAAGACATCCTAGCAAGTCAACCCCGTTATGCAACTGCAATTATGTATCTAAGTGAGTTTTACCTTATAGAGCAAACACTGTGATGTAAATACTCATAAAGGTTTATCACCCACTTCTACATATAACATGCATCTATGAAAGAGTCTGAGTCCTCGTAGACTTAGAGAAAATGATGTGGCATAAATATTCATCTCGTCAAAAAGGATTTTGCACTACAATCAATTATAACGGACAACGCGTTCATTTCAAATTAGACTTGTACTAAAATTTTTGGGAACATTTTAATTCAGGGTTTTAACCAAGATCAACTCTAGTATGCTATATCAAATATAACATCTTAATTATCATGCAAAGTCTATTAAGCACTTATTGGGTACCGCCTGCCCAAGTATGATATTAAGCCGTTTAAACACATATTGGGTGTCGCCTACCCAGATAGTTATTTACGGACGTTATTCTAGTAATTTAAATAACAAATAATTTGACATTTAGCACATAAACAATATACTTATCAAATAATATACTTTATAATAATAATAATCGTTGGTTAAACATTTTGAATTTTTTTTTCGGACCAATGAGGTCGCGGCGCCAGTGAGGCAGAAGATGAAATTCTGCTTCTGCAATGCATTAGCGCCGCGGCGCCTACTGTCCAGTAAGTCCAGAATTTTAATATGAAGCATTAGGGCGGCGACGCTCCACCATGGATCCGCGGCGCCGCCTTGAAACCTTAGCAAGCGCCGCAGTGCCCTACCATAGGACTGTGGCGCCGACGTCCTGACAAAACGTTTCTGTGTTGATTTTCCAAAATCGTTCGAGCCCTAAATCCAATTTAGTGATCAAATAACAAATCCTTTATCCTCACCCACTATTATCAATAACGTACATATTGACCATCATCCATTCTTACCCGTTCTTTATCGTGCACCGTGCAATGAGCCGGATATCTGCCTTTTTGGCTTAGTTTGAGTTAGAAGGGAATGACTTCCTCGAGTTAGAACGGAATAACTTCCACAAGAAGCCTTATTTTAATCCAATTTTATGTTTAACCCATATTATTATGTTATTCAATTATTATATAACCATTGAACCAGCCTAGGCTTCGATACCACTGTAGGGTTTTGTTGGGTTCAAAATACATAAGTAGGCACAGCGGAAGTTTAAAATTTTATTCTACTTACCCCAACAATTTCTTCTGATATGGTTATATGACAATCAAAACCTGTAACATAAAACATGAACAAGAACTTACAGGTTATAAAATCTGGAGTCTTTACTTTAGGGTGAAAACGCAATTCCCTTTCCGACTGCAAGCACAATTCTACGGTGTATTCCTCTGTCAAGAAAGCCAGGAAATCTTTGCAGAGGTTTGAAAGCGTTTTATCCTAAACTCTAAGTCTTGAATTTGTTTATGAGAATTGGCATTCTTAGTATATTAATAACTAGAGATTAGTGATGTATATATAGTGATTTTTAGATCAAAAAATGGATTAGGGTTGGGCTCCAAGCCTGGCCCAAAATTGAGGTGCATTGGGCCAGTCTGACTGGGCTCATTGCCGGGTCGGCGCCGCGGCGCCTTACGTCAAACAATGTTTCCCGTTTTTCGTTTAACATATATATTCAGCACATTAAATCCAAAATCTAATTTTCATTTAATTAAATAATTTCCATCTAATAGAAATTATACCATAGTTATTATCAATTTAAATATCTCGATTCCAAATCAAATATTTAATATTTTCTCAATACACCTTTAGATCGAAGAGACAATCGACATAGTGTGACACAATAGGCCTTCATATATCGACACTAATCCAATTAAGGTTCATACGGAACTCCTAGACTGCGTCGTACGACGAACTTTATATATGAAGTACGTTTACATGAATCAGGAAAGATAACCTTTATGTGAGATTATAAATTCCTTTCATTCGCGACACACTCGATCAAGCTTAGGATTTTCCATGTGTCTATCCAAATGGCTTGATCAGTTTATCTCATCTATATTAGTCGACAACTAGATCATATTCTAAATATGTCTCTTGCGTTGGCCAATGACTTGGTCGACCTAATATCACTGAGAAGTTAAGTGCTCTCTCGAATATCCAATCGAGGAATGAATCCTATTCTTGGCTCAATTACCACCTTAATTTACATAATAATGTACCCAACACAAGCCGTGTCTTATCCTATAAGGAGTTTAAGATTAGGACAGGGTCAAGGTACATTACTTTGTAAACAAGGTGCGTATTGACCTCAAGTAAAATGACCTTTATATCCCGCACGCTGATAACACTCTAGACATGTCTAACAAATAGTTTATCAGCAGGGTAAACCAATACTTTCCAAAAGTATCCATGTGTATAACCATTACTAGTAGCAAGTGAGACATACTACATTCTCTAAGAATGTGATGCAGACCATGTGTCGACTTATAACATATCATCGATATCTCATTCTCGATGATCATTAGTCGTGGCCATTTTAGAGTTACGCTCTATCATTAATATCTCACTCTATTAATGACAATGCAAGCTCAAGGGATGCACATTAATGAATAATTACAAACAATCAAATAATAATTCAATAATTGCAAATGCCATAAATATTAATCTTATTAATAATACGAATGTGTTCAAGTACATTTGTCCCTAATAATGATTGTCTTTAGGACATACATACTTTTAGATATCTATTAAACTCGTTAATTGTCTTTGTTAAATATCACGGTATATACCCGTGATATACACTTTCCATACAAAGTGTATATCACGGGTTGTTGGACGAATTTAGGATAATATTTAGTGTGAATATTTGTATTGTACACTTACCTTAATTATAGGAGTCTTGTACTACTAGAATAGGGTTTTGGGTTTAGAATAGGAATAGATTTTCTATTATGGTAAATTGTAAATTGTATATATACTCTTTCAGGGATTATTTCTTTTAGTCTTCTCTAAGATGATTGCTTAATGATTTAGTAAGATTTTTATGCTCCTTGAACATTTAATTTTCTCTTTAGCTTCTTCACAAATATTATGAACATTTCAAAGGTTTCATCTTTGGAAGTAAGAAACAAGGTCCATGTAAATTTGATATAGTCATCAATAGTGACAAATATGTATCTCTTTCTTCTTTTGCTTTGGATTCTCATAGGTCCACATATATTCATGTGTAATAGCTTTAGTGGTTTGGTTTTGCTGATCATACTATTTTATTTGAATAGGGACGTAACATGTTTTCCTCTGGCATATGCATTATATATTTTTTCTTCAATAAACTTGAATTTTGGCAGTTCAAGAACAAGTTCTTTTGATATCAATTTATTCAGTAATGAGAAACTTGCATGTCCAAACCTTTTGTACCATAGTAGTAAGTTTATTTCATGTGCCTCAAGGCTCACAGTCTGATGCTTGGAAGGACCCATGATGTCTGCTGTGTATAAGGTTTTGTATCTCTTTCTCTGAAATTTAGTTTTCCTGTTTTGAGTTTTAACTGAGCAATCTTCTAAAGTAAAGAAGACCCGGCTCCCATTATCATATATTTGAGACACACTTAGTAGGTTGTACCTTAGACCTTTGATGACATAGAACACCTTTTCAATTGTATGGGAGTTGAATCTTTTAATTTTTCTGATTTCAATTATATCTCCTTCTTTTCGTTACCAATTTCTACACTTTCTCCTTAATAGGATTCTAGTGAAAGAAAATTTTATTTATCTCATGCCATGTCATGTACTGTCTGTGGGATACAACAATTGCAGGGAACGGAAAGTAGGTAGATATTACAATTGCTAGAAAGGATAATCTAAAGATTACAACAAAACTGAAAATTAAGAATGAAATAAACTCCTTGTGTGATTTGTTGAGTCGAGTGATGGCACTCTGTCTTTAAGACAAGATTACCCCGTATATCTCTTTTTACGTTGTCGGGCAATAGTCTCCCAAGATACAACAGTAACTTAACAATTGAGCAAAGGAAACTCAAGTGTTACTCTTGAAGAACTTTGTGTATAGTAAACTTGCTAGAGATGAAGAAGATGAATTCAGAAATTCTGTAGTATTTTTCTAAGTGTTGTGATGAGCCAAAGGCCTCAATTTATAGTGTAAGGAGATGACCCCTTAACTAGCCAACTAATGGCGACCAATAGCCATGTAATGACACTTATTAGAGGGGTTACATTCAGCCAAATAATGGCTGAATTCATGTACCAAGTAATGGAGATTCAATGCTCTCCAAAACCAGCCCAAAGGTCAAAACTTTCCAACTTCCCGTCGCAGCATTCTGCCTCCGAAGTGTCGCGGCTCCAGTAACTGACCAACCAATTAGCGTCGCGGCTCTCCGGTGCCTCTGCTCCGACGGGGCCGCGCCGCGGCCATTTGCGGCTCCGTGATGATTTTCGACTCGTTTCATCTTACACTTCATACACTTCTTCCTTCGTTTACCAACTTGGAATACTTTATCATATGACCAATAACCGCCAACATTCTATGTCTCAAACATATTACATACGTACCAATATCTCTTTCACTAATGAAATTTGCGATACTTGGCGCTACGTGTGCACGTGTGTGGAAATGAGGTTTCCGATGTGCGGGGCCCCAATTGTTTGAGTCACAAATAATGGAATATACTTAATTCCACATTAGTAAATTTCCAACAATCCCCTCTTGAAAGAGATTTTGGCGCACTCACATGGTGTCTTTTCCAGCAATCTTTTAGCAGATCGATGTTGCATCTGGATAGGTAGCTTCTGCTTTGAACCTTCCATAGTTGAATACCATCGGACTTACTTACTGTGCGGTGAACGTGATGTATTGAACCGTTAGTGTTTAGTTTAAGCCAAGTCAACGGTACCAACACAATAACTTCATTTACTCTGTTCTTCGTAATGTTTTGTCCGTTGTGGCCGTGGACACTTCTTGGATTCTTAAGTGCGTTCATTTGAGGCGGCCTGTCCTCGCACTTAAATATGTGGTATCCTGCTATACCCCACTTTACAAGTGTTAGGAACCATTAAAAGTTTTCCCAAACCTAACTTCAATCGTTGAGGATCATTAAATGTTTTGGAAACTTAACCTTTACCCACACTGCAGATAGCACTTAATGTCTATCGCGGGAACGGCTTTGGATTGATGTTTCTTTACAAAAATCACTATCGAAGTGCTCATTCTTCCACCGAAGCGCTCAACTGAACCTTTATAACTTAGTTTTCCCATTGAACCTACTTCCTGGGATCTCCAGTCAGTAAGGTTGGATTACCACCGTATTGGTCCTTATAGCTTGGGTTTTAAGCCCATTCCCCTAGATAGGCAGAACATCTGATCCTTGAGTAAGCCCTTTGTCAATGGATCTGCTATGTTATCCTTTGATTTTATGTAATCAATGGATATTATACCCGTGGTGATCAACTGTCTAACGGTCTTATGTCTCCATCGAATATGACGAGACTTGCCGTTATACATAGAATTATGTTCCCTTCCTAGAGCCGACTGGCTGTCGCAGTGGATCATTACAGAAGGTACTGGTTTGTTCCAATAAGGAACATCCTCTAAAACGTCGTGAAGCCACTCAGCTTCTTCTCCTACTTTGTCTAAAGCGATAAACTCTGATTTCATCGTAGATCGGGCTATGCAAGTTTGCTTAGAGGATTTCCAAGACACAGCCCCACTATCAATTGTAAATACATACCCACTGGTGGACTTGGTGTTCTCTATATTAGACATCCAGTTTGCATCACTATACCCATCTAGTACAGCTAGATATCTCGAATAATGCAACCTGTAAGCTAGCGTGTATTTCAGGTATCGTAGTACCTAATTCAATGCCTTCAATGATCATTACTCGAATTACGGGTAAACATAGGAAACTTGTTGATTGCATAAGCAATATCATGTCGGGTGCAGTTTGTTATATACATCAAACTCCCAATTTTTATCAAGCTTTTGATTTCTATCTATTGGTGACTTCATAGGCGAACTGTCAAACATCTCAAACTTTCTCAAAACATCCCCGATGCAGTGAGACTGAGATAAGACCAGACAGTCAGATGTCTTCGAGATTTTTATCCCTAAGATGACATCTGCGATACCCATATCCTTCATGTCGAAGCATTGTTTCAACATGTTCTTAGTCTCTAGGATCAAGCTAGGACTGCTCCTTGTGATCAATATGTCATCTACGTACAGACATTTCATGATGAACGAGTTAGAGTTACCTTTCACGTAGACACATTTGTGACACTCATTAATGGCGAAACCCTTTGATAGTAGAGTACTATCAAATTTTCGTGCCATTACTTCGGGGCTTGTTTCAGCCCGTACATATATTTGACAAGCCGACATACTTTCTTCTCTTGCCTTGGAACCACATACCCCTCGGGTTGTTCCATATAAATTTCTTCTTCCAAATCACCATTTAGGAAGGTTGTCTTGACATCCATTTGATGTATCTCAAGGCCATGCAACACTGCGATCGCAATGAATACTCGTATGGACGTCATCCTAGACACCGGGGAGTACGTGTCAAAATAGTCAAGGCCTTCCTTCTGGCGATAGCCCTTGACTATCAACCTGGCTTGTACTTATCTATAGACCCATCTGCTTTATACTTCCGTTTGAGTATCCATTTACAACCCAACAATTTATTTCTCGAAGGAAGATCAACCAACTCTTAAGTATGGTTACATAGGATGAAGTATATTTCGCTCTTAATAGCTTCTTTCCATAATGGTGCCTCTGGAGTTGACAATGCTTCAGCAATTGTCCTTAGTTCGTCATCAACCATATAAGCTACAAAGTCAGGACCGAAGGATTTATCCTTCCTGGCCCTTTTACTTCTCCTTAGTTCCATCTCTGGAGTCTCCAAGTTCTAAGAATCTGGATCACTAGATTCTGGATATTCAGCCACTTCGAAGTCCACTAGATCTGGACCATCTAAATCCGGGCAGTCCACGACTCCCTGTTCCTGAGAGCTTTGGTCATAACTTCGTTTACAAGAGGTTATGTCTTTTTCCTTTCTAAGAAAGGTATCTTCAAATAATTGAGCATTCCTTGATTTCATTATTGTACCTCCGTGGACATCTGGAAAATCTGACTTATGCACTAAGAAGCGATAAGCACTACTGTTATTTGCATATCCAATGAAAATGCAATCAACAGTCTTAGGCCCAATCTTGACATGATTTGGCTTGGGTACTTCGACCTTTGCCAAATAACCCCACACCTTTAAATATTTATAGGTGGGTTTCTTTCCCTTCCATGATTCATATGGAGTTTTGTCCTTACCCTTATGTGGGACTCTGTTAAGAATCGTATTAGCGGTAAGGATGGCTTCTCCCCACATGTTTTGGGGAAGACCAGAATTGATGAGCAAGGCATTCATCATTTCCTTCAATGTGTGGTTCTTAGGTTCCGCCACACCGTTCGACTGAGGTGAGTATGGAGCCGTCGTTTGATGAACAATGCCTGATTCGGCACAATATCTCTCAAACGACACTACATATTCTCCCCTCTATCGCTACGAATGGATTTAATCTGCATGCTTAGTTGGTTCTCAACTTCTGCTTTGTAACGTCGGAACGCTTCAAAGGATTCATCTTTACTTTTCAACAAGTAAAGGTAACAATACCTTGTGCTATCATCAATGAATGTCACAACGTACTTATTCCCCCTCTAGTTTATGCAAACTTCAAATAACATATATATGTGTGACTAAGTTCTAGAGGAGCGGTATTCCTTTCGACGGATCAAAAAGGAAGCTTTGCAAGTTTTGCCTCTACACACACCTCACACTTATGTTGAGGGTTTACGTCTATAGACGGCAACAACTCCAACTTGACCAACATTTGGATGAACTTGTAGTTAACATGTCCTAATCTATGATGCCATAAATTAGATGACTCAAGCAAGTAAGAAGAAGCTTCAATATTATAGCTTGCACGTATTACAGACATGACGTTAACCTTGAAGAGGCCTTCACAGACGAAGCCTCTTCCCACAAAGGTTTCATTCTTGGCGATTACAAACTTATTGGACTCAAATACTATCCTAAAACCAGCATTACCCAATAAATGACCTGAAATTAAATTTCTCCTAATCTCAGGAACATGCATCACCTCCTTCAGAGTGAGCTCCTTTCCAGAAGTCATCTTCAGGATTACCTTTCCTACCCCCAACACGTCAGAGGAAGCGTTGTTACCCATGAACAACTTCTTGTTAGTAACTGGTGTATAAGTGGAGAAGGCATCTCTATTGGAACAGATATGTCTTGTAGCACCTGTGTCCATCCACCTCTGCATGGGATTCTCAACAAGGCTTACTTCAAGCACCACCGCTGAGAACTCCTCAATCATGTCGTCCAGAAGCCTGTCTTTAACGAAGTTACCCTGAGCCTTGCCTTTGGCCTTGGCCTTCTCTTGTTGCTCAGTCTTGAGCTTGCGACAGTCCTTGATCATGTGACCAGGTTTCCCACAGTGGTGATAGTTTCCTTTGAACTTCTCCGCCGCTTGTATTTTGCCGTCTTTTTGGAACTTGCGCTTCATGCTTGGGTTCCCTTTGGGCTCAGCCAAATTTGCCTTTGCCTCAGCGGGTTGTTTACCCCTAGGCAAGGACTTCTTATTATCTTCATGAATTTGGAGTTTGATAATAAGTTCTTCAAAGGTCATCTCATTTGTCTTGAGTTTTAAGTAACTCATAAACTCATTCCACGAATGAGGTAACTTTTCAATCAGTGATGCAACCAAAAACTGCTCATTTGGCTTCATACCTTCCAAATCCAGGTGATGTAAAATCATTTGGAATTCCTGGACTTGGGACATCACTGTCTTGCTATCCATCATTTGAAATTTCAAGAATTTTCTAATGATGAATTTCTTAGTACCTGCATCTTGTGCGTTGTACTTCTTCTACAGTTTCTCCCACAACTCTTTGGCAGTGCTTACGATGCAATACACCGTGTAGAGAGGGTCTGACAAGTAGTTCAAAATATAGTTCTTACACATGAAATCACTATGACTCCATGCATCAAGAACTATCTTCGTGTCATTAATGACATGGATACCTTGGCCCCCTTCAGCCGTTTCAGTAGGCGAAGGGTCCATTTTATCTCCAGCTTGTGGAGGATCTTCTGTTAGAAAAAGCGTCATTCCCATAACAGTCAGATAGAATAACATCTTTTGTTGCCAACTCTTGAAGTTGGAGCCCATGAACTTTTCAGGGCTTTCATGGTGGAATCCAGCAGGTGGAGGAACTGGAGTGTTCCCTTGAGCAGCAGAAAAGTCGTTAGATGAGCCTTGAGCAACTGGAAAGGCATTGGGTATGCCTTGAGCAGTGGGGAAGGCAGAGGGGTTACCTTGAGTAGCAACAACAGCAAAATCAGAAGCTAGTTGTTCTCTTCAGTCATCTTTCTAGGCACTTACAACAATCTTGTCTTAAAATTGTGGGATACAACAATTGCAGAGAACGGGAAGTAAGTAGATATTACAATTGCTAGAAAGGATAATCTAAAGATTACAACAAAACTGGAAATCAAGAATGAAATAAACTCTCTGTGTGATTTGCTGAGTCGAGTGATGACACTCTGTCTTTAAGACAATATTGCCCAGTATATCTCCTTTTACGTTGTCGGGCAATAGTCTCCCAAGATATAATGGCAACTTAACAATTGAACAAAGGATACTCAAGTGTTACTCTTGAAGAACTTTGAGTATAGTAAACTTGCTAGAGATGAAGAAGATGAATTCAGAAATTATGTAGTATTTTTCTAAGTGTTGTGAACAATTGAGTCAAATGCCTCAATTTATAGTGTAAGGAGATGATCCCTCAACTAGCCAACTAATGGTCATCAATAACCATGTAATGACACTTATTAGAGGGGTTACATTCAGCCAAATAATAGTTGAATTCATGTGCCAAGTAATGGAGATTCAATGCTCCAAAACCAGCCCAAAGGTCAAAACTTTCCAACTTCCCGTCGCAGCATTCTGCCTCCGAAGCGTCGCGGCTCCATTAACTGACTAACTAATTAGCGCCGCGGCGCTCCGGCTCCTCGGCTCTGACGGGGCTGCGTCGCGGCCCTTCGCGGCAATTTCCGACTCGTTTCATCTTACAGTTCGTACACTTCTTCCTTCATTTACCAACGTGGAATACTTTATCATATGACCAATAATCGTCCATCATTCTATGTCTCAAACGTATTACATACGTACAAATATCTTTTTCACTAATAAAAATTGTGATATTTGGCACTACGTATGTGGCAACGAGGTTTCCGATGTGCGGGACCCCAATTGTTTGAGTCACAAATAATGGGATATACTTAATTCCACATTAGTAAATTTCCAACACTGTCCACATACCATATGTTGTTGGTTTTCTTCATCTTTGCCTTTGTGTCATCCTCCGTATAGTCTGATTCAGGAGTGACCATTAGTGTCGGTTCTTCATTTGAGGCAGACTTCTCTTTAGACATCATGGATTGGTTTTCTTTTTAACTTCATAATCCGAGAAAACTCTTCTATCTGCCAGTGCCCTTTTGATTGCTTAAATTAGTCTCATGGCGGTCATTCTTTTTTTCAGGGACATATTTTTTGACATGTATTTGAGTTGCCTCTGTCAGATGCCTTATAGTTTGAGGTGTATCCTTTCTTCAGGTACCCTCTTTTATTGATCATCCTTTGAAATCGTTTTGTTAATAGAGTCAGTTTTTCATCATCAGGATCTTGTTTTTGAGTAACTTTAAGGATCAGATTCTCTTCTCTTCTTGGGGAGTATTTTCTGAGTTTGTATTTTCTTCATTTCATAAGTTTTTACGTTTCCCATAAGTGCTTCCATTATCATTGACTCCAGATCCTTATCCTCCACAATAGCATTTTTGCTTTCGCAAGAGTTAGGTAATATATCAAGAAACTTTTCAATCCTTTTGCTTAAAAGAATAACCTCTCCAAGTGAGTTCAATTTATTGGTAATATCTGTGAATCTGTTGAATATTTTTTGAAGGGATTATTTTTTTCATCTTACAAAGCTCATACTGTCTATTTACTAAGGCAATTTTGAATTTTTTGACATGACTTATTCCCTCATGTATGGTTTATAAGGTGTCCCATATTTCATTTGCGATTTTACATGAAGAGATTCTGTTGTATTCATGAAATTCAATTTCACAAATAGTAGCTTCTTTGTTTTGACATTCTTTTGAATAGTCTTGATGTCTTCATGAGTGTATTCTTCTCTTTTCTTGAGAACAGTCTTCTTTCCCTTTTTGTGGAGAATTTTGGAACCTTCCATGAAGATATCTCATAGTTCAAGATCTTCTCCAATAATGAAGTCTTGCATTTTTGCTTTTCACCAGCCATAATATTTGCGATTAAAGTATGGTGGACTTGTTGTTGATTGACCTTCTTGAACTCCTGGAGGTACATCCATCTTTAGTCTTTTAAGGTTTTAGCCTTTATTGAAAAATCTAACTATTGTTAGTTTGTTGCGACCTAAGTACTCACAGAAACATGTTCTTTGAGCAGCTATGCAAGAAGGTAGTGCGGAAATGTAAATCAACATAAGAACTTTGATGCGGATAATTCCTTGCTCAAGGGAGGAAAAAAATCATGACTTGCCTCTTGTAGGATTTTCCAAACTCTCCACTAAACGAACAACATTTAAGGTTACAACGACTGTACACCTAAAGAACTGACTCTACATCCGCTACCTCAATCCTCAACAATTCTCTCAATTATCGGTGCTCTCTCTAACTCTCTTCAATAGCTCTACCCAGTCAAATAAATCCCTCACAACACAAATAAAACCTACTACAGTTCACTGTGAATGTAATCAACATTTGTCATGGAGCCACAAGAACCTAACTATTACAACTCAAGAATAATATAGATAAATTTTGACAGGAACATGTTCTCTCGTTGTCGTAGTTGATTACTCTTCGAGACTCTTTGTGTAGACTCTGCTCTCACTCTGTAGTCTTTATCTTTGGTTATGGTTAAACTTAAAAGATTCTTGTCGTGCTGTATTTATAGGAGTAAAATAGTCGGTTGTAGTTCAAGAATCCAAGAAACTAATCTTGTTTGACTATGATTACTCACACGTACGACCTCTTCTTTCTCCCAATCCTTCGCTAATTTCATGTGTTCAATTTATGATAATGTTTTCATATCTTGAACTCCAGTTTCTTATAGAATTGAATTAAATGTTAATACCGATTCTCTAAATCTTCATGAAATAACTTCTGCAAACATTCTCCAGTTGTATGTCTAAAGGACCAGTTCCTCTTAGTAGTTCATTTTCAGTGTTGCATGTTTTACTAGTTTCTTTTGAAGATCCGTTAAAAACTTGGTTCTTGTATTCTTCTTCCTTGTACATTGATTGTCACTTGTATATACTTTGTCAATCATCAAACTTCATAAGCTTTTGAACTATTATTGAAATCACAACATCTCAACAATACAACTTTCAAGTTTTATTTACATGAAACTCTTTTCATTCTGAGATGACCTTAGATGTTTCATTATTATTATATTCTAATGCTCAAATTAAAACATTGATTTGATGTTCTTCAATTTTTTAATTACTATTTTAAGATATCTCTTTTATTATCAGTAAATATGATATAAAAGTTAAATGCAAATCATAGATTTTAGTAATTAGATGATATAAAAGTTAAATACAAACCATAAATTTCAGTAATATAATGATATAAAAGTTAAATGCAAACCTTAGATTTCAGTAATATGATGATATAAAAATTAAATGGAAACTTTAAATTTCATTAATATTATTATATAAAGGTAAATTCAAACCTTAGATTTCAGTAATATGATAGTATAAAAGTTAAATTCAAACCTGAAATTTCAGTAGTATGATGATATAAAAGTTGACTCAAATGGCATGTGAAGAATGAAAAGGGCAATTTGGAAAAAATAGTAAAATACTAGTAAGGTAGGATTTCAAGGATCCAAAGTCCAACCAAAGTAAAGTTGAGACTCCAGCTGTTTGCCTTTGGAATTTTCTTCCTACCAACGCTTGACTGACTAATCATTCACTCATCAAAACGTCTCCTAAATACTCTCCAAAACCAAAAAATTTAAATGAATTAGTGGTTGCAGTAAGTTTAGAAAAAAAAACAACCACAACTCCACAAGTAAAATAAAATAAAAACTCCCTTCTCTTTCATTTCTTGGTCTCTACAATACAATTTTTTTCAGCGTTATTTTCTAACACATTGTCAGCAGTACTGCATTTCTAGAAGATTTTGCTCTATACGCTTTAAATTTCTTGGAATATCCCACCCACCCAGATCGGATTCTTGAAAAATTAATCAAGTTTACTGCTTGCCATTTTTAGATTTTGTGGCAGTTGTTGGCAATTAAAAGTGACCCCTTTAGTTGAGTGTTTAAGGAAAAAGAAGCATAAAAATCTAATCTTTATGTGGGTTTGAGTAAATGAAATGCAAATCTGTTGTTAAGGACAGATTTCATGGGTTCTTGTTTTAGTATTGAAGAAGATGAATCAGAAATCCGACCACATAACAAGCCTGGTTTGTTTTTGTTCACTTTTTGTTCTTTTTTGGGGTTGTTTTGATAGTTTTGTTATTTGTACTGACACTTTGTAACAGAATGCAAGTTTAAATTGTTCAGTGACCAAGCAGATATGTCTGATGGATCCATTTGATTAGCATTAATTCTTGTGTAAATGGAAAATTGTGCATTGATCTGTTTTTGTTGTGATGGAACTTGTAACGTATAGTTAGGTTACTATTATTGGTATTACAAATGCTGCTAATCTGGAAATGGTTAAGGCCTTTGATTGCTAAATATGAAAGTTGCTAATCTGATTGGAATTTGGATGTCAGTAACCATTTGAGAATTATCCATTAGGTAGAGCTTCTTGGTCTAGATTTGCATGTCATTGCCACTGTACTTGAATCCTATGTTGCTCGGATTCTCCAAAATGTTGCCACACCCGTGTCGGATTCTCCAAAAATGCACAACTGACCTAATTCATTCATTAGGGGAATTGCTTTGACCTTTTACTTGCCCGAAGACCTTGAGATATTGAACTTTGTGCTGATTTAAAGTGTAACTGACCGTTTACCAAGCTGCTGCTCCATCTTAGACCATAATAACTGTTGGCTAAATGAGAATCTCTTCAAGATCACTGCAAATAATGTAATGCATATGCTACTATTTGATGTAAGAAAAAGGGCTTTTACAGCTTTTGGAACATGGAATCTCGTACATGCAAAGTATTCGAGTAAAAATTAGGGTTTTTTTCATTTTTGGACCGTCGTCCGAAATTAATTACGTGGGCTATAGCCAAAATATACAAAATCTATACATTGATTATGTATATTTGTCTATATTTTGTATATACAATATGTATATTTATACTTAATATACAAAACCTATACATTTTCTGACTATTATTCTTTTGAGCGGTCCAAAAATGTAATTATTTTCTCTTAAAGAGAATCAAATGTGAACATGGCAATTAAGGGAATTCTGTTTTTTCTTCCTTTTCTTTACATCCAGTTGGGCATGGAGTTGGCGGATATCCTACCAGGTCAAATCCTGTAATCCCCCAGAACACTGATCTATATGCTCATGAAACTGAAAAGGCAAGCAGCATCGTGGTAATTCCCAAAAATGTGAAGGACCTTCGGCAGAATCCTGGCGACCTTGATATCTTCACATATGAAGAGATGAAGTTGTCTACGAAGCACTTTCGACCAGATAAGGTACTTGGAGAGGGTGGGTTTGGCATTGTCTACAAAGGAGTTATTGATGAACATGTTAGGCCAGAATACAAGACCACATATGTTGCCATTAAGGAGCTTGATCCAGAAGGTCTTCAGGGTGACAGAGAGTGGCTCGTAAGTTTTCAGCTTATTGACTATTAAGCACCATAATAGAACCGTTGTATTCCAAGTGTCATTATATTAGTAAAATGATTTTCTTATTATCTTCTGAACCATTAAAGCCAAGATCAGTTCTGCATAGACTTTACTAAATTTTGGGGTTGATGCAAAACTGGAAAATGTTCTGTTGTATCTATTATTTACATTCTCTTGATATATCTTGGTCTAGTTTGATGCATAATTAGAATAGTCACTCTCTTTTTCTGCACCCGTCTTGCTCCTGTGAGGGACCCTGCCTAAAAAGCAAATAAGGGGAACATGGCATAAGGTGAAAAGAGAAGTATATACATAGTTGTACAGAACACATAATTGCCTGATATATCTTCAGAAACTAAATGGAATCACCAACTTTAGGACAGGTTAATCGCGTTTTTATGTTGAAGCATAATAGTGACTTAATTGTGGCCCTGTGGCCTTCTATTGTGCTGTGAGTTTTAATTTCATGCTGCTGTTCAGCTTTTTAGGTACTATTATGTTGTCTAATCCAAAGCAATTATGTAAAGAGATTTCCTGAACAACATGATATTCCATGTAATCTTACTAACAATGAGTACGAGTAATAGTCACTCACCTCTCTTTTTATACACCCATCTTGCTCCTCTGACGGACTCTGCCTAAAAAGCAATTAAGGGAACATGGCACAAGGTTTTTAGAGAAGTATATACATAGTTCTACAGCACATATAATTGCCTAATATATCTCCAGAAACTAGATGGAGTCGCCAATTTTAGGACAGATTCCTCACATTCCTGATTAGAACTTTTATTGGGTTTTCATTGAACTTTAATAGAAGGAAGTATGAAACTCCTTCAAAGACCCAACCCCCTGAACCAAAACTCCACTCTAGTATGTACACAATGGACTACTAAAATTACAAGCCAATGAAGCTGCAAATAAAAAGAAGGGTAATATTTGAGCAATTTCTTTGTCAAGGACGAAGACTTGACTTCACCCATTCATTGTGATTGAAGATAACGACCTATCAATATCAGTATTATTTATGATGGAAAGTGAAAACAAAAGTGGGTCCATACATTGTAATTCTCTTCCAAAAGAATACTGCGTCTTCTGCAAAAATTCCCAATGGTGGTGCAACTTGCAGGTGGAAATTATACCCAATGATCTTAGAAATGGGCGGTCTTTAACTTTTTCCCCCTGCTTGCCCAGGTCAAAAGTTAAAACTTGTTAAACTTGAAATTTTGGCAGTGCCTGTCGCGAGTTCAAAAGTTCACAGATTATTTTTGCTTAATACTATAGCTAAATACTCGGTGACAATTTTTTTGCTACTATAGGTCTTGGCCTTTGTCGCTGGGTCTCTGTTCGTGTTCCTATTACCTATGCCCATCTTCATAGCTGTCATGGCTTGGGGAGTCATGGAAAGCAAGACTTTCGGACTAGTCTATATTCAAAAGAACAGAGGAAAGAGCCTGGCCTCCTCCTCCTCCTCCTCCTCCTCCTCCTCCTCCTCTTCCCTTTTCTCAACTTAATCTTTTGAAAATTGAGCATGGGGCTTCCATAATGGAGGTCTTGGGTTTGAAACCCCTGCCTACGACAATAGCGGATTTGCCTTGTGGGTCGAGCTGATCGCACGGGGCTTGCCTAGTGTGGGTTATCTCTCTTGTGTGATTTGCGGGTTATTACATAGGAGCGGGGTTTACCCTGTGCGCACCCGAAGGGTAGTGGCTACTGGTTCCCTTTGTCATAAAAAATAACTTACCTTTTTCTTTTTGACTTTTTCTTTCAGAAAAGGCCAAACCTTCCCGAATCTATTGGATTTGGTAAAAAAAATGCCAAACGTTCACCTATAGGTGGTAGCAGAACATCTGATGGATGACAAGGAGCCGTCGAAGATAATTTTAAGTGGCTTAAGTCAAATGATTCCAACAAGCTGGCATTTAAACTATAATCCATTTTTTAATAATATAAACTATAATCCATTTTATTAAGGGAAAAGGCATAGTAGGAACACGAACAAAGATTCAACGGCAAAAGCCAAGACCTATAGTAGCAAAATTGTCGCTGAGTATTAAGCAAAAAAAGTCTTTGAACCACTGAACTCGCTTATCCCATTGGTAAAATGTCAAGTTTAACAAGTTTTGACTTTTGACCCGGGCAAGGAGGGGTCAAAAGTTAACGGCCGCTCATTTCTAAGATCATTGGGTTTAATTTCCACCTGCAAGTTGCACTACCATTTGGATTTTTTGTAGAAGATACACATCATTCATTCGGAAGAGAATTACAAGGTATGGACCCACTTTTGTTTTCACTTTCTATCAAAAATAGTATTGTTATTGATAGGTCGTTATCTTCAATCACAATGAGTGAAGTTAAGTCGTCGTCCTTGACAAAGAAATTGCTCAAATATTACCCTTCTTTTAATTTGCAGCTTCATCGGCTTGTAAATTTAGCTGTCCATTGTGTACATATTACAGTCGAGTTTTGGTTCAGGGAGGGTTGGGTCTTTGAAGGAATTTCACACTTCCTTATATTAAAGTTCAAAGAAAACCCAATTAAATTTCTAATCAGACGTGTATGAAACTGCGTAAACTGTATGTTGGTTTCATCGACAATCTTCTAAAAGGGTTGAACAAATATTTTTGGATGAAGCAACTTATCTGAGTTCAGAATTGCCCTCATGTTTTTATCTAATATAAAGAGGTCTGTTCTCCCGTTTTCTGATTTTAAATTATAAGCAGTTGTTCATTCTGGTTCAATTTTTTGTTTTCTCTCATGGGTTTCGGATGCTCCTTGTCTTTCTATAAATTGTTTTCACTTATTCCTGTGCTAATCGCCTTTGTCTAGATACTCAAATAAGTAGTGTTTTTTCAAGATGCTTCAGTGGATTTGACATGTGGCCAACTTTTTCTTTTTTCCTTTGTCAATGGACTCTTAGATGTCAATTAATACATCTTACATCTTGATTGCACACAAATTAATAGTGACTCGCATTTGGGCATATACAAGACATGTAAAGGTCTTTGCTAAGTGTGCATTATAGTCTGCTGTTCGATAATAAATTTGTCTTATGAACCAGACTGCCACATTACACTCAAGTACAAGTCTAACTATAAATTTTTCATGAATGAGAGCAGCAAGTTTGACGACTCTATTGTTCAATGACGTGGCAGTGGCTTATTTAGCTCATTTATATGCAGGCAGAGGTGAACTACTTGGGGCAGCTTCGACATCGAAATCTGGTGAAGCTGATTGGATATTGCTGTGAGGATTACCATAGACTGTTGGTTTATGAATACATGGCATCTGGCAGCCTGGAAAAGCACCTTTTTCCAAGTGAGTACTCAGTATCTATGGTCCATGAGGAGGGTAATGTGACTAATATCCACTCTACCACACAAAGAAACAACAAGTACTTATGAATTATTACTTCCTACATTTCAGAGGGACATGTAATTTTAAATTAGTATTCTGTTGCTTTGATATCAACATCAATGTTGGATTAGGTACAAAACAACAACTATTCTGTGGATGTAAAACTGAACATTATTCTATATTATGAAAAAGATCAGATGTACCCATCTGTGCATTGTCACTGAAATTATAGAAAATCAAAACATAAATTATGTGAATTATGTTCCTTGTTTCCCAATCCTTATATAACTGATCAGTATTTCCAGTTGTTTGTTCTCTATGGAAATTTTCTCTTCCTCTCTTTAACTATGGCCTGTGTTATAGGAGTGTGTGCTACTCTAACTTGGTCAAGAAGAATGAGAATTGCTTTGGATGCTGCTAAAGGGCTTGCTTTTCTTCATGGAGCTGAAAGGCCTATAATATACAGGGACTTCAAGACGTCAAACATTTTGTTGGATGCGGTGAGTTGTCTTTTCCATGATGTACTTTTCTTTCAAGACCCCTTCTGGTTGTTTTTGTATTTATGGTCTTCTTCAGTTTCATTAGTTAATAGAGACCTAGAAAACTGGTATTTGCTACTTGCTGAGAAGAAACATGGATGAAATTTTAAGTGCTATGCAATCTTTGCCTTTGTTTAAATTTTGATGCAGGAATTTAATGCAAAGCTTTCTGACTTTGGACTTGCAAAAGATGGGCCCATGGGAGATCAAACACATGTATCAACTCGTGTAATGGGCACTTATGGCTATGCTGCTCCAGAGTATGTCATGACCGGTAAGTCTTGTGGTTGCTTGTTGTACAAATGAGGCAAGCACAGAATAAAAGCTTATTAGATAGCTGTTTGTTTTATGCTGCCGCTTATTTGTTCCAGTAGGTAAAGCGTCTTCTGAGCCTAGCAACGAATGATGGTTAGACACATTTTATGCCCAATTCCTGTTCAACCTTGAAAAATGAGTGGTTTGCTGTTTTGGCTATCTTTGTGAACACTTGTAGCGCATCCATATCTAATCCATTTGCCTTCCGTAGCTTTTCAAAGAAACTGCATTTAAAGAACCAAGTATTGAAATTCTTCAACCCAAATCGTAGCATCTTCCTTGTCTTCATGCAGACCAAAATGTTATACACTTTACGGGTTATGCCTTCTGTAATCGTCTACATTTTCGCTTATGGCTTGTGAATATTCTGTTTATTGTTATTTACTTTTGAATAGGCATCACTGTCACCACCTGATGATGTGAACTAAGATGTGTAATTGCATTGTTCAGGACATTTAACAGCCAGAAGTGATGTTTATGGTTTTGGCGTTGTTCTGCTTGAAATGCTCATTGGAAGGAGAGCAATGGACAAAAGTAAACCTAGCCGGGAACATAACCTAGTAGAGTTTGCTCGACCTCTCTTGAATCACGGGAAGAAGCTCTTCAGGATAATGGACCCCAGACTGGAAGGTCAATACTCCTCTAAAACTGCTTTAAAAGTTGCAAATCTAACCTATCAATGCCTAAGCCAAAACCCAAAGGGAAGACCTGTCATGAGTCAAGTTGTTGAAATACTTGAAGCCCTTCAACCACAAGATAAAGGTGAAGAGGCAATTCTTATGACTGGAAGTGGCAGTGTCACATTGTATGAAGCTAAAGCAAATCCGCTCAAATGTGAAAGCGGAAGGGAAGCTGATGCACTGAAGTGTAAACAAACAAATGGAAGTAGCAAGAGCGAGGTACCGAAGGAGTGTGACCTGTATAGTCCTTCTCCTGATCTTGTACTCGACGTGGGATCAGTTTCTTCAAGAAGTTGAAAAGCTACCAAGCAAAGCTAAGATGAAGCTAGTGTTGTTGTACCAAATGCATCTTTGCTAATCCGCGTTACATATCTTTTCTCGTAGCATTCCTTCATTGGAGGAACTATCAATATCTGGAAGATATCATGTGTCATTTCGTGTCTATTTTGTTTTGTTGTATTGAGGAAATATTAGGGAGAGAATAAGGTTCCTCCGAAGGAGGGGTCTGGCATCAAACATCATTTAGACAATATATATGACCTAAGTTTTTGGAAGTCTTTGTTTCTTGGAGTTCCTTTTTTCCAAATAAATAGAAAAGAATAAGCAGAAGTATAAATGGTTTAATATTGCCAGATCTCTTACCTAAACATTAAAGTAAGAAAATTGTATACACCACTTTCTTTGGTTTACTATTAAATCAAACTTAAATATTACGGTTTAAAATTAATCTAGAATCAGATCAAGTAACATTGTTGGGTTTGTATTATCAATAGCATTATCTGTAACTTTTTTTTTTTATAGGAACTCCCGACCAAGATAAAACTATTTACAATTAAATTGGTTTGGTAATTCAGAGTAACAATTGAATTTGTATAGTGGCCTAAGGACAAGCAGGTTAAGGTCGCTAATGATGAAATAAACAATGAAGATGAATTTGTATAGTGGCCCAAGGACAAGCAGGTTAATGTCGCTAATAATGAAATAAACAATGCTAACTTCCTATATGAGAAGCAATATTAAATAATACGCAAGTAATAACTAACGATGTAATTGTAGTAATACGCAAGTAATAACTAACGATGTAATTGTAGTACAAATTCGGCGAGAAATGGCGGGTAACCTTTCGCATAATCACACGCATATTTCTTATCCTTCATATTTGTAGTAACATAAAGATATAATCAAAATCTTCTCATTATTTATCGCCCCAATATAATAAATATTTATGTCTCGAAACTTAATAAGTTTCTTTTGAAACATACTACAGTACAAATACTTCATTGATGATTAGTTTTATTCATTCACATAGTAATAAGGCCACTCTTTCAGAACCCTCTTAATTTTATACTATCAAATACATAACTCCATCTATACGGTGAATATTTCTTTCATAGAAAATGTCATCATCATTATGGTCATGGTCAAATATTGTATCCTTTTTGTTCCAATCTATTCAATAGAATCAAAATGAGAATGAAAAATCTTAATAAAATGAACTAACTTATTGATCGTTTGACAAATTTATTGTACTGAAATAAATTAACAACAATTGATTGAATATATATACTTGTTGTTATCATCTTTATAACCAGCAATGGATTTACATTAGATGTAATAATTGATACGATCCGACTCGGGGAAGATACGGATTAAAACAACAAAAACGCGGAAACTAAAATAACAAAAAAATTGGGGATGAAAATAGAGGGATAGAAGCAAGACTGAGTAATGATTCTATGGGCAAACTTAGATATATGAAACTTAAATCCTCCCAATTGGAATCAACCCTAAGAACCTATACTATTTGATCTTCAACAAAGAGTAATCCAAATGAATCCACAAATGAACAACTCTATATGAAAATCAATGGAAAGAGTTTCAATAGCCAACAATGGAATCTACCATAATTAATTATCACTAACACTAATCACTAAATTAGCACTACACTAAACTACCACACTAACTATCACTCTTTAAGAGTATTCATCTCCACATCATCAAAACTGAGTAATGAAATGACCAAGTATGGTATTTTACTAAACAAGCTAAAGAAGATTAGACTAGTTATTACAATCATACCCTTAATGAAGTAAGGGTCTTGTTTGGTAGTCTTCTTTATGGATGATGGCTTGAATTTAGAAAATAGCCTATTTGCATGGCTAACCACCATCGTTCCCCTCCATCTCATCTTCACTCCACACGATCAAACAATCATCCATACGACATACGCTCTCCTATGAAGCTCCTCAAACATCTCCAAAGCCTTTCTTTGCATCAACATGGCTTGTAGGGCTTGAAGTTTCTTAGCCCAGCCTCGAGCGAAGCAATTTGAATCATGTGTGCTCATCGGGATCGTATCATCCTCCCCTTCTTGAAAATGATTCGTCCTCAAATATATACCTTGCAAGACATAGAAGATTATGGGTACATATCCTCACACACAACAAATAAGGTAATCATCACAAGGCAAATGATAATACCTAAAGTAAGCAAAACATGCAACCAACATACTAAATGGCTCACTTTTATGATATAACCAAGCATCATAAGGATCTAGAAAGACTATGTATCCTCATAATGCCCAAGACACTTTGCTATTCAAGACATGTTGGCAAAAAGGTAAATTAGGGAACCCAATGCGTTTAGGAAAGCAAACATGCAAGATTTCATTGGCCCTAGCAATCAAGAAGCACATATCTCCCCTTAAGTCAAGAAACAAGTGATCTCCCTCATGGCTAAGTATAACATCACAAACAATATCAACCCAAATCAAGAATATAATCATTACACTAGCACATCCCAAGAAAGGAATCACTCTCAAGTCAACACCAGAGTCAAATACAAAGGTATTCCCCACACTTTTTTGCTCACATTCTCCCTGCAAGCCCAACATGAACTCAAGTAATAACACTAGGAAAGAATCACATGAATGATTATAAGTGCTACTACTATACTCATCACACACGAACGTTACCTTCATGGGTTTATAAAGACCAAGAATAAGCATGAGCCACGAGTACATACCGTATGTGAAGGAAGTACAAGATGTGATGTCATACCAAGTTGTTGTCCAATGAGGTTCCCTCCAAAACCCATATTCAAGTCTCCTCCTTTGATGAAGCTTCGCAAACAAGTTAATCACATAATCAAGTTCATCAAGAGAGAGAGTTTTACCTTTAAGCTCATCGATCCTATGCCAAGCTTTGAGTAGCATCTCCTCACCCTTTAGGTTAGAAGATCTAACATAGTCCTTCCAAAAAGTATGCTCTTTTCCTTTCAAATCGCTCCCCTTCTTTAAAGAGCAATCTTCACTTTCGGAAGCCTTTCCCAAATTCGACATTGGTCCATCAAATGGGTCACAAACCCTCAAGAAGGACTTTCCATCATAGGGGAGGGAATCATCCCCCATGGTGGATTACCAAATACCTTGTAGCCTCCAAATGTGTCTACATGTTCATCATCACAACACATACCACCATGCACTTCACTTTCAATAGTCATGTCATTATCAATTAAGATATTATCCTTAAAGAGAGAACAATCAATAAACGATGAGGGTTCTAAACATGTAAGTTTATTCTCATAAAGACAATTGTCATTTTCCAAAGAAATTTCCTTTTCATGACTATCTGTATGATCAATCGAACCAACATCATCACTAAGTTGAGGTTCATTAAGCACATCACCAATTTCCTCAATTAGTAGACTATCATAGTAAACAAATTTATCAACACAAGTACTCACACTAGTTGGACACAAATCGATCTTGCTAGAAGAATCAATTCGGTCATTGCTAGGATCAACTAGTGTGTGAGCTATTATATCACATGACAACGTACTAACATGCAAATCACAAGTGTCAACACTGGATGGACATAAATTGACCTCACAAGAAGAATCAATTCGGTCATCAATATGATCAACTAGTGTGGAATCACTCATTTCAACAACATTGTCAATAATATTTAAAAAAACTAATCTCATCACATGGTAAAGATTCATTAAGTTCAACTAAGGACACGCTATCATTCACACGTCAACAACATGAACATGAAAATTAATTGGAGTGTTGAGATTAGCTATTTTACCTTGAATTTCACACAAAGTATCTTCTTTACCGTGGTTTTCAATGGTGGAGCACATTTGCTCCTTTGGTAAGCCTTCAACTACCTCATGAACTTTCAAAGTTTGAGGTTCATCTTTCGGTTTGCTTCCAAGAATACATGCACCATTATCAAGACAACTAGAAAAGAAGGAAAAGTTACATGAATTAGAATTGGGTTGTGACAACCCTCTCACATCACTCCACACAACCTCTCATTTTCCTCTCTAGAGTTGTCACTTTTCTCTCCCTTACTCCTATCAACCTTTTCTCTCTCAATTTCATGGGAGTTGGGGCAAGTGCTAAGAAATTTTTGTGAAGGATTTGGTGAACCCTTCACTTCTTTTTTCCCTTTGGTTTCACTTGGAGTAGCCTTCTCTTCTTGTAGTGGTTCTTTCCTTTTCGGAATGTGCTTGGTTCTCTCCTTCATTCCATATGGATTGACAAAGCGACACATCCAAAATTCCTTCAAGGCACTCCAAGTTTCAATTGGGTGCCCTTTTATCTTCTTATGCTCCCAATGTTTAATAAGGACTCCTCTTAGGGTGCTTGAAGCTAGCTCCACTTTCTTCTCTTCCAAGTAGTTGTAGAATTTATAAATCTCCTCCAACTTGTGCTCCCATTCGAAGTAATCTTCTTCACTAGATTTTGTACACAAAGTTGGCAACTCTATATTGGAATGTTGCTTACTTGCATTCGCCTCGAGATTAGGATTCATGGGTGTAAATAGAAGTTTTCCTCTAGTATCCACTATGCACTTGTACCATTCATGCTCATATGGAATCCTATGTTATTGGAACCAAGGATATCCTAAACATATGTGACAAGTATCCATGGGAAGCACATCACACCAAATCTCCTTTTGGTGCTCACCATGTGTAATGAATACCTTCACTTTTCTATCAACCCAATACCCTCCATCATCATAATAATGTTATTGTCTCATCACACAAGGTATTCTCAACCATTCAACCATATTAGGGGTGATGAAGTTTGTATAACAGTCATCATCAAGCACAAGAGAGAATCCCGCATATCCACAAACATTCACCTTGATTTTGATAGTTCACCTCTTTGGATCAATCCCTTCTTGATACATTGGGTTCCCTCTACTCCCAATGCCTATCGATGTTTCTCTCCTACTTTCAACATCATATCCATATTGAGAACATGGCCCATTTGTATTAGGATAAGAAACATAAGACATTGTATTTCTTGAAGTAGGAAATGTACACTCTCATTTCCTTCTAGGATGACTTTGACCTCCTCCAACCCACACACTTATACCATCTCGCTTAGTAAAGGAAGTATCACGAGGGGATGCACGTGAATATCCTCTAGAAAATTATTCACAAGGTTCACACTCAAGTCCACTACCTTCACGGTCATATTCACCACAAAGTGCATAACCACTCGATTCATGTTCATCACAACTCTCTATTTCATGCGACTCTTCATAAATTGATTCATGAGGTATGTGTGAGAAAGAACTATACCTCAAGTCGCCTCCATATCCGTGGAGTGTAGTATGATGATCTTCATAACCATCGTCTTCACCATAGGACTCTTCATTAGGCTCTTCTACTCCCTCATCTTGTTCATAAGATCCATTTACCTCATATTCGCCTCCAGAGTAGTGCTCTTCACCATCGTATGGTTCATGATCATAGTGACCACCATCGTCTCCATAAGCTCCATCATCATCATGGTCATAACCTCCGTCACTAGAGCCATAACATCCCATATCATCTTCACAAGATCCCGAAGAGATAAACGACATGTTTCCTTATAACTCCTCCCTTTATGACCCCTCTTCGTGTACCTACAAAACGAGTAAACAAGTTAGTAGCAAAAGCTCCTCACACCACTCGTATTTGCACTCAAGTCTTACCACAAGCTAATGATTCTTCCAAAGTTGGTATAGAAACCACTTGTCCAATCAATTCATACGGTTGCTAAGTTTTGTGGCATAATAGATTCTTGTTTAAGGAATGATGGACGACTCAAAACAAACAAACAAGAGCCAAAGAAGTTCAACAAAATAAAACAGAAAAACTTAAGAAAAATTAGCACGAAATAAAAATGAGACTCAAGAACTAGTTAACAATCAAGTAAGAACAATTACTAATTGTTAATTAGCTTAGAAAATTAAAGAAATAAGAAGGAAAGAAGAAAAATTGAATTTCAAGATTTTTTTTTTTGGAATTTTGGGATAAAAGTGATGAAATTCAAGAATTAATTAGCAAACAAGTAAATTTAATTACTAGTTGTTAATTAATTAGAAGCATAAAAGACAAGAAAATTAGAAGAAGAAATCAAACCGGAAGAAATTTAGGCGAAAATCGGGTAAAAAATGCCCAATACAGAGATGAAAATATAGCAAAAACAGCCTCTGAAGTTGGCTGTCACGCGCCCTGGAGGCACGTGGCTGACGTGTCAGCTGCGTGGCTGGTGACGTAGATTTTTTTTTGAAAATCAGATTTTCGAACTTATTTTCCCTTCTTTTTTTTACTTTGGACCCACAAACACTTTTCAATCTTTGACTTGAAAACTTTTGGATCAAACACATCTTTTTTAGGTCTTCTTCTCTATGAAGATTTGAAGTTCTTCAAGAACACCAAATTTCCAAACACCTTCAAATCAACTCCAAATTGCACTAAATTTTAATTCTAAGCTCCTTTTGATTGGTAGAACAAAGCCCAATAACTCTTGAAGTCAGAATCACCTTCTTCCACCAAAACCCATATTCAAGTTTCAAACCTTCAAGGTCCTTCAATGTTAGAATCTTCAATACAACTTTAAATGCCACAAAATTTGAAAGCTAAGGGGTTTTTTATATCAAGGAACTCAAATTTGGCCTCAAATCCACCAAAATAACAACAAATTTTCGGGGGGTTTTTTTGGATTTTCAAAATAGAAGAACTTAGGATTAAGAATTGTAGATACAATCTTTTAGCATAAGCTCTGATACCAAATGATACGATCCGACTTGTGGAAGATACAGATTCAAACAATAAAAACACGAAAACTAAAATAATAAGAAAATTGGGGATGAGAATAGAAGGATAGAAGCAAGACCCAAAGAGTAATGATTCTATGGGCAAACTTAGATATATGAAACTTAAATCCTCCCAATTGGAATCAACCCTAAGAACCTATACTATTTGATTTTCAATAAAGAGTAATCCAAATGAATCCACAAATGAACAACTCTATATGAAAACCAATGGAAAGAGTTTCAATAGCCAACAATGGAATCTGCCATAATTAACTATCACTAATACTAATCACTAAATTAGCACTACACTAAATACCATACTAACTATCACTCTTTAAGAGTATTCATCTCCACATCATCAAAACTGAGTAATGAAATGACCAAGTATGGTATTTATACTAAACAAGCTAAAGAAGACTAGACTAGTTATTACAATAATACACTTAATGAAGTAAGGGGCTTGTTTGGTAGTCTTCTTTATGGATGATGGCTTGAATTCCTCTTTGCATGGCTAACCACCATCATTCCCCTCCATCTCATCTTCACTCCACACGACCAAGTAATCATCCATACGTCATACGCTCTCCTATGAAGCTCTTCAAAGGTCTCCAAAGCCTCTCTTTGAATCAACATGGATTGTAGGGCTTGAAGTTTCTTAGCTCGGTCTCGAGCAAAGCAATTTGAATCATGTGTGCTCATCGGGATCATTTCAATAGTGCACCGTGATCGACATATATTTGGGTTGCTTTTAATGATAGTTGAATTGATTTGGTGTAAATATATGGCGCTGATAAGTATTTATCATTATTATAAAACAAACTTTCTTTTTATATATAAATGGTAAGAGATTCTTCCTATTTATAGGAAGAGAAATACTTGTTCATCAAATAATTAGTATGATTCTAATTAGATTTGTCACGACCCAATCTGGAGGGCCATGATGGACACCCAAATCTTACCTGCCGAGCACCACTCGTCACATACTTACCAACTAACCAAAACCAATCATGACCACAGGGGCCGTTACCAAACCATTCGACTGACACATGCATCACAGCCGATAGGGCCATACACAACTACTATACATAGGACAATTGTCTACAAGCCTCTAAAGAATACATACATCACAAGGACGGTACAGGACCCCTCCATACTCATATGCGTATGCAAAAATATTGTACCACGACTAGACTGCAACTCAAAGACAAATAGAGTGCTCCAACATCAGCTGAACCAACAACCTACTAGCGTGAACCGTCACCCTCTTTAACTGAACCTACGGGCATGAAACGCAGCATCCCCCGACAAAAGAGATGTCAATACGACTGACGTACCGAGTATGTCAGGCATGAACAATAGCATAACATGAATATAACAATAAACTGAAACTGAAACAGCCGACAGCAATAGCTGAGAGAAATGGTTGACCAGCAGTAAATGCCTCTGAGGGCCCTAATGCATATGTTTAAATGTTATGCACAATGCAAATGCGGTATACATATAGATATTGGCCACACAAGGGCATCTTATTTTCCATAACAGCCTATGTGGGCATCATTTCATTATCATATTGGCCACACAAGGGCATCAATATTGGCCTCACATGGGCATCTTTCTTTTCGTTATATATGTACCAGTTGCAGGTGGTGACGCGTATATAACGCCTTTCCCTTTTCACATCTCCTACATATATATAATTGATATCATATAGTAGTGTATATAACACATGTGGGTCCAGGGTAATATATGAATATAATGCAAATGAAAATGCATGAATAACAATAAAACATTTTTGAACTTATCGGATGAAATAATATCCTTGTACCTTCGGCCAATATTGAGAATATTTAACATCTTTTCCACATACCTCAATAAGGATTTAGGAATATATTTAGACATGTTTTTAACATAGGAATCAATAATATAAACATTCTTAACTTCTAAGAGTAGAACAATTTATGGAATAATATTACTGTTACATATCGTACATAGAACATGCCAAAATAAGAAAATAATTTCCCTTAACATACCTTCGTCGATCTATTGATAATACAATCCAAGTAGTCCGTATAGCACCTAACCTTAAACACGAGTAAACCAGTTCGAGAAAATGGAATTCAATGTGACTTAGGGACTGTGTTTCGCTTGTTGTTGCTGCATCATGACCATTTGTTGTTGTATTCATGGCCAAGAGTCATTGTATATTGATGTAACAACCCGTAATTTCGGGCGATGGTTTGAGCACCTAAACGTAGGAAAGTAGACCGGGCCTCGTGAAATTATGGCATATTTACGTATGCTAATAAAGAGCTTGGCATATAAAAGGATGCAGTCCTGAAATAATTTTGGACGTAACAAGTATGATGACGGGGATCGGAAATAAATTTGGTGTGTGCCTAAAGAGGTTATGGACTAGTGTCATATCACACAAATTATGACATTGAGTGTATGAAGATTTTATAAATTATCAAGATTTAAGTGAATTGAGATTACGAAATTAATTATGTGTGTGATTGATAAATTATACGAAAGCAAGTCACTTAATTAGTGGAGTGGGTTGGCACGATTGGTGTGTAGGTGTCATCAATGGGATGACTCCATCGCCAAAAGATTGGCTAGTGGAGACATCATGATGAGGGTCCATTTTGTTTTCAATTTGGAAGGTTATATGTTAGCTTTGGGAATGCTTTAAAGACCAAATACTCATTCGTATATAGCAGTAGCAATTCCTTAATATTTCAATTAGAAGCATTTCATTGTGAATAGAGAAGAGAGACCAAAATAAAACGGGACCAGTAAGTTCATTATGTGATATTGATAGCAAAACGTGAGCAGAAAATCGGTGGTTGTTCACGAAAAATATAGGCAGCAACGTGATTAACTTTTAAGTGGAATCGAGGTATGTTAAGGCAAATTATTTTTTTCTTTTGGCATGTTTCATGTAACGAAATATAACCGTGATATTGCTCCATAATTTATTCTACTCCTAGTAGTTAAGAATATTCATGTTATTGATTCCTATGCTAAAATCATGTCTAAATATGTTCCTAAATCCTTATTGAGGCATATGGAAAAGATGTTGATATTCACAGTGTTAGCCAAAGGTACAAGGATATTGTGCCACCCAAGATGTGCTATTGTCATTCATGCATTTTCATTTGCACTGTATCATGTCTTACCCTGGACTATATAATGGGGATGGGAAACGGGATACGCAAACCACCTGATCAACTGAGATATGAAATGATATGATGCCCACAGAGGCTGTTATGAAAAGAAAGATGCCTGATGAAGGGCCAAACTATATATATATATATATATGTTATGGGAAAGAAGATGCCCTTATGTGGCCAATATATATGTATACCGCATTTGCATCATGCATACATTCATTAACCATTATATGGTATGATGCCCACAGAGGCTGTTATGGTAAGGAAGATGCCCGAAAAGGATGAGGTATATGTATACCGCATTGTGTATAACATTTAGGCATATATATTAGGGCCCTCAGAGGCATTTACTGTTGGTCGGCTGTTTCTGTTTCAGTTATTGGTATATCCCTGTTGTGCTATTATTCATGTCTGACATACTCAGTACATCAGTCGTACCGACGTCCCTTTTGTCGGGGGACGTTGCGTTTCATGCCCGCAGGTTCAGTTAAAAAGGGTGACAGTTCACGCTAGTAGGTTGCTGGTTCAGCTGATATTGAAGCACTCTATTTGTTTCAGAGATGCAGTCTGGTCGTGGTACAGTATTTTTGCATACGCATATGGGTATGGCGGGGTCCTATCCCGTCCTTGTGATGTCATGTATTCTTTAGAGGCATGTAGACAGGTGTCCTGTGTGTAGTAAGTCATGTACGGGCTCGTCGGCCTTGGTACGGGTATGTATATATATAAGTTGGGTTTCTGGATAAAGATTTCACATACTTGTCTTTCGCCTTAGTCCGTGTTTATTTATGATTGGGTGTTGGTTGTACGGTTTAGTGGTACCCGGCGGGTGGGATCCGGGTGCCCGTCGCGGCCCTCCGGTTTGAGTCGTGACAATTGAGCTAAGTTACTACCACATTTTGAGCTTAACCACTGTTGCACTTTAAGGTAAGTTTGCTGCTCTTGTTACTGTTGGTTGGATGTTATCTATTGATGAGCAGCCAGATGTTGCATTTTATTTTTTTTTGCCAAAATGTGTTGCACTTAAAGGCTGGAAGATGTTTTCTTGAGGGCAAATATGCCACTCTCTAGAAATCAGTTGGGGTAAAGGGTTGGTGCTACCCAATTACTGTCTTTGAGAGCAAATTGTTGTTTTATATTATTGCTTGCTATGGCTGCTTATTGCAGCTATTTGCTGTTGTGACGTTGTTGATTTGCTTAATTTTAATTTGGAGCAAAGTGATATGGTGCATGTAGTTGTTGTATCTTGCATTCTGTCGAATTTTAAGGCAAAACAACCCACAATTTGATACTTGTACTCCATATGTACAATAGTCACATATTGCTTGTCTCCATAGTTGTCATGTGGCCGATGGTTGCCACCTAATTGTCCAACAACTATTTAATTAATACTTTGTACCCCACTAATTAATTCTTCATGTCTTCCATTAATTCAACATACACCTAATTACGCATATAATTAATTTCTTGATTCTAATTCACTTAAATCTTGATGACTTATAAAACCTTAATATACTCAATGTCATAATTGTGCGATATAGTACTAGTCCATAACATCATTTGGAGCATACTAAATATTATTATTAATCACCGTCGTCACACTTGTTAAATCCTAAATTATTTCGGGGTTTATCCTTTTATATACCAAGCTCTTGATGTCCATAACTCAATATAACAAAATTTCTGCAGCCTCAGGTCTACTTGCATACGTTTAGCTGTTCAAACCATCGCCCGAAATTACGGGATGTTACAAAATTAGTCTCATAGTAATTATAGGTTATTTCTTAGTAACATTAATCTCCAATCAAAACTTGCTTTCCAAGTATAAATTAATACATATTTTATAATACACGAACATTTACTTTAAATCTTACAATTATTTACAATAAACCAACTATAATAAAATACTGAAAGATGGAAAGAGGCAAGACCCGTACTTTCTTCAAAACACACGACATAAAAAAACTCCATTACCCAAGCAGCAATAAATCATTGGAAAAGGATCAAATTTGCCCTTGTAGTCTAAGAAAAGGGTTATATATGTCCATCATACTTTTTTATATTTTTATCCTTTTCTTCTTTAGGTATATATTTACCCTTAGTGTCCCGCCTTCATTATCTTATACAGCGTCAGATATGATAATGAAGGTGGAGACAAAGGATTTAACAGTTCAAAATTAAATATGTATCAAAAGTAGGATAAAGGACAGTCCGGTGTACTAAATTTCGCTATACGCGGGATACAACGATAAGAAAGGATAAATATAATCCTTTTTTAGAGTACATGGGCAAATGTGACCTTTCCTAATAAATTATACTCGTCTTCGTGCTTATTAGTAGCAGGTAGTAAATATACACATGCATATATAAATTATTATTTGCTTGTTACTGACTATGCTGTGGATGGCTTGTTCTTGAGCCTAAGAGTCTATTGAGTAAGGTGTGCTTATACTCTCTCGAACCGCAATGTGTGGGATATTATTGAGTATGTTGTTGTTGGTGCTAGTTACATATATGGCACATGCTGATAGAGATTTTCTGGGTAAACATTGTCTTCCTAGCTTTTATAACATGTTGATAGTTGAAAATGTTGTTGTGCCTGTGTTAAAAAATCAGGAAAAACAGAAACCAAACGGAAAGACAAAAACCAGAAAAAACAGAAACTGGAAAAATAATACAGAAGTAAGAAAATATCCGAGACCACAGAATTCACCGTGTGTCCTTAAGGAATTTAATCCCCTCACTGTACCCGAGGTTATGGATTACTTCCTCCCAGGATAAGACGGATATACCTGTCGCAGGAGTAGCGGTACGTCAAACGCCTTCGACTTCGACGAACTCAAAGTTGGCAACGAAACACAGTAAGACTCGATAGTTTTATTTGTGAAAAAAGAATGCAGAATTTCAGATGCAGAAATTTTTGGTTTTGGTATCTTTAAAATGAGGCATTGCCTTAGTTTATATAGCCTTGAAGGTGCCGAATAGGTTGGTGATTTGTTCGGAAAGGTTGCCTTCCATTTCTCATTCACACCAACTTGGCTAGTTTTATTCATTAACTAGCTTTAACAATCCCCCACATGAATGGGGAATGGCTATATGATGAAAAACATGCATGACAAAAAGCTGTGTGATTCGTAAGCAAGGATTAATCGCATCCGGATAAGTAGATTTCTCTTTGAACTTTCCGTAGTGAACATATGTCGGATATACTCGGTCAATCGCTAGATGTGATATCCTTGAACCGTCGAGCTTTGGTGTATACCTAGACAACCACATGTCACACAATTAACCCTTTAACCGTCTTTGGTTCTCATTGTTTTGTTCGTTTCACCATGAACTTTGCTGGTTCATAAGTGCGTAGAGAATTGGCCTTACATAATTCTCCTTGAAGCGGCTTACACTTCACACTTACATCGGTGATTCCTAAATGTGTCATCCCGTAGATACACTATTTGATATACCCCGTACCAAACTTAGGAACCATTAAAAAGCCGCAATGCTTTATCCTCGGTGCGAACATTGTCTCATCACGAGAATGGACCAAAGAGTTATTGTGACAATGTTGAACCGTCATTAATGACTTTGTTTGATCTCTTTGAACCTAGATCTTGGGATCTCCAGTCTTCTAGGTAGAGTTACCGTCACGATGACTTGTCCTCGGCCATAGTCCCATTCCCCTTGATGATCTTTCAACTACCTCTCTAGTTAGGCCTTTAGTTAGTGGATCCGACACATTATCTCTTGACTTAACATAGTCAATTGTGATAATTCCACTAGAGAGTAGTTGTCTAACGGTATTATGTCTTCGTCGTATGTGACGAGACTTTCCGTTGTACATAAGGCTCCCAGCTCTTCCTATTGCCGCTTGGCTATCGCAATGTATGCATATAGGAGCCAACGGTTTGGGCCAAAATGGAATATCTTCTAAGAAATTTCGGAGCCATTCAGCTTCTTCACCGGCTTTGTCTAAAGCTATGAACTCAGATTCCATTGTAGAGCGGGCGATACATGTCTGTTTGGATGACTTCCAAGACACTGCTCCTCCACCTATGGTAAAAACATATCCACTTTGGTGGATTTAGTTTCGATTGAACCGGTGATCCAATTTGCATCACCTTTGTATCCTTCAATAAGCTGCGGGATACTGTTATAATGCAAAGCAAAGTTTTGAGTATGTTTTAAATACCCAAAAACTCGTTTCATTGCCACCAATGTTTTTGGTCGGGATTACTAGTGTAGCGACTTAGTTTACTTATAGCACATGCAATATCGGGTCTCGTACGAGTTCATGATATACATCAAACTTCCCAACACTCGGCATAATCCAATTGAGAATGACTTTCACCTTTATTCTTTGCAAGAGCAAGGTTCATATCAATTGGCGTCTTTGCAACTTTAAAGTCCAAATACTTGAACTTTTCAAGTACCGTTTCAATATAATGAGATTGAGACAATGCTAGACCTTGAGGAGTCTTATGGATTTTAATTCCCGAATTAAATTGGCAACTCCTAAGTCTTTCGGATCAAACTTACTAGCAAGCATGCGCTTAGTAGCATTTATGTTAGCAATGTCGTTACTCATTATCAACATATCATCCACGTACAAACAAACAATGACTACGTGGTTTGGAGTGTTCTTAATGTAGACACATTTATCACACTCATTTATCTTGAATCCATTTGACATTGTATGGTCAAATTTTGCATGCCCTTTGTTTGGGTGCTTGTTTTAGTCCGTAAAGAGACTTAACAAGTCGACACACCTTCTTCTCTTTCCCCGGAACTACAAACCCCTCGGGTTGTTCCATGTAAATTTCTTCCTCTAACTCTCCATTTAAGAAGGCTGTTTTCACATCCATTTGATGGATTTCAAAACCGTACACGGCGGCTAACGCTACTAACACCCAAATAGATGTAATCCTCGTTACCGGCGAGTATGTATCAAAGTAATCAAGACCTTCTCGTTGTCTAAACCCTTTAACAACTAGTCTTGCCTTATATTTATCAATAGTACCATCAGCTTTCATTTTCTGCTTGAAAATCCATTTGGAACCTAAAGGTTTATTCCCTGGAGGAAGGTCAACCAATTCCCAAGTATGGTTGTTTAAGATGGATTCTATCTCACTATTGATTACCTCTTTCCAAAATTGAGCTTCCGATGAAGACATAGCTTCGTTGAAGGTTCGAGGCTCATTCTCCAACAAAAAAGTTAGAAATTCTGGTCCAAATGAAGTAGACGTCCTTTGACGTTTGATGCGTCTTAATCGGTTTTTCCTCATCAGGAATATTTTCCTTTGTTTCTTCCCGAGGTCGTTTAGATTCTTTGCTAGACGACTCACATTCCTTTTTATACGGATATATGGTTTCAAAGAAGTCAGCATTATCTGATTCAATTACCGTATTTACCTGAATGTCGGGATTTTCTGATTTGTGAACCAGAAATCGATATGCCTTACTATTTGTGGCATATCCTATGAAAACACAATCAATGGTTTTAGGTCCTATTTTTACCCTTTTGGGTTTAGGAATTTGCACCTTGGCCAAACACCCCCACACTTTGAAGTATCCCAAATTGGGCTTCCTTCCTTTCCACTTTTCGTATGGAATAGATTTTGTTTTGCTATGGGGCACTCGATTGAGTATTCGGCTAGTTTGTTAGAATGGCTTCCCCCACAAGTTCGGGGTAAACCAGAACTTATTAACAAAGTGGCATTCATCATTTCTTTCGGGGTTCTATTTTTCCTTTCCGCAATTCCGTTTGATTGTGGCGAGTAAGGGCGAGTTGTTTGATGAATAATGCCATATTCCAAACATATTTGTTCAAAAAGAGATTCATATTCACCGCCCCTATCACTCCTTATCATTTTAATCTTTTTGTTAAGTTGAGTCTCAACTTCGGTTTTGTATTGCTGAATGCTTCAATTGCTTCATCTTTACTATTTAGTAAATAAACTTAGCAATACCGCGTACTATCGTCGATAAAAGTTATGAAATACTTCTTTCCACCGCGAGATGGGATTGACTTCATGTCACAAATATCGTATGGATTAAGTCTAAAGGACTTGAATTCCTTTCAACTGACTTATAAGGATGTTTAACATACTTAGACTCAACACAGATTTGACATTTTGATTGATTGCATTCAAACTTAGGCAATACTTCCAAACTAATCATTTTTCGCAAGGTTCTGTAATTGACATGTCCTAAACGTGAATGCCATAAATTATTTGACTCAAGTAAGTAAGACGAAGCGAAACTTTATTATTATTGGCAACGACCATTACATTCGGTTTGAAAAGGCCCTCTCGTGAGGTAACCTTTTCCTATGTACATCTCGTTCTTACTTATTACAACCTTGTCAGAAACAAAAACACACTTAAAACCGTTCTTTACTAGAAGTCCGGTAGATACTAGATTTTTCCTAATTTCAGGAACATGACAGACGTTGTTAAGAGTCACCACCTTGCCAGATGTCATCTTCGGCGGTATCTTTCCATAACCTTCAATTTTGGCCGTTGCAGAATTTCCCATATATATGGTATTGTCGGGCCGGCGGGAGCATATGAAGCAAAGGCTTCTCTAACAAAGACACAAATGTGGCGAGTGGCGCCAGAGTCAATCCACCACTCTTTCGGATTTCCCACTAAGTTGCACTCAGACAACATAGCGCACAAGTCATCAACTTCCTCGTTTGTTTCAACCATATTAGCCTGACCCTTCTTCTTTACCTTTTTCGGAGCACGACGATACCGCAACTTTGTGTCCGATTTTTCCACAATTGTGGCAGTTTCCCTTGAATTTCTTCTTGTTGGGATAGCTCCTTGGTCCCGATGCATTTTTCCTCTTTTTCAGATTAGTTGGGGCAGTTTCAACAATATGTGCTCCCCCTATGGTTGATCTCACATTTGCCTTCTTCTCCATTTGCCTTGTTATCTTCCTCGATTCTCAAACGGACGATGAGATCCTCCGGTGTCATCTCCTTTCGCTTGTGTTTCAAGTAATTTTTGAAGTCCTTCCATGAAGGAGGCGGTTTCTCTATTACGCCGTAACTTGAAACGCCCCACTAATCACCAAACCTTCGGCGAGTAGATCGTGGATGATAACCCGCAACTCTTGAACTTGAGTAACAACAGACTTGCCATCTACCATTTTGTAGTCCGAAACTTGGCGGCGATAAATTTCTTTAATCCGGCATCTTGTTTTATATTTCTTTTCCAACGCATCCCATAGATCTTTTGATGTTTCCACATTACTATAGACGTTGTAAAGATCATCCTCCGATCCGCTAAGAATATAATTCTTGCACAAAAAATACGAGTGCTTCCATGCCTCGGTTACAACAAAACGTTCATTCTCGGGTGTTGATTCGGCAAAATCGGAACGACCTCCTTAATAAACTTTTGGAGGTTTAAAGTAGTTAAATAGAAGAACATCTTTTGTTGCCATCGTTTGAAATCAATTCCGGTGAATTTTCCAGGCTTCTCTGCCGGAGCCGGTCTTTGGTGCAAGTACGGTTGGAGGACGCAAAGCATTGCTCGTAGAACCAACCATGGGGGCTAGTGTGGCGATAGCAGTAGCATTCAAATTTGGAGTCATGTCTCCCATTTCGTCGCAAACGAAGCAACGAGAAAAAGTTTAATAAACGGTGAAGACTTCAAACCGAATCGGTTTTGACGACGCAGATGTAATACACAATGGTGAAGATTTTATTTCTTCAAACCGAATCAAGGTTACACAAACGATTTAAAATCCTTGAAACGAAATGCAGTAAATTGTATGTTGTATACTTGATGAAGTTTTTATATCTTCAAATCAAGTACCCAAATGAGTAGAAAATTATGAAAACTTTAATCTCAACCGGAGTAAAAAAATTCGAAGATTTTAGTCTCCAAACAACATATTAGTTCGTTACACCGAAACAACAAGCACCTTCTTCTTTTTTTTCAGTAAATTGTATGTTGTATACTTGATGAAGTTTTTATATCTTCAAATCAAGTACCCAACGGAGTAGAAAGTTATGGAAACTTTAATCTCAACCGGAGTAGAAAATCCGAAGATTTTAGTCTCCAAACAACATACAAGTTCGTTACATCGAAACAACAAACATACACCTTCTTTTTTTTTTTCCAGTAAATTGTATGTTGTATACTTGATGAAGTTTTTATATCTTCAAATCAAGTACCCAACGGAGTAGAAAGTTATGAAAACTTTAATCTCAACCGGAGTAGAAAATCCGAAGATTTTAGTCTCCAAACAACATACACTTTTTTTTTTCCGACAACGTTCTGTAATTGTTAAACAAGAACAAATGAACACAGAAATAATGAATAAATTCCTTAAGCTTGTTTTTGTGCTGTGTTCAAAAATCGGGAAAAACGAAACCAAACGGAAAGACAAAAACCGAAAAAACGAAAGCGGAAAAATAATACGAAGTAAGAAAATATCCGAGACCACGAGAATTCTTTGTGTGTCCTTAAGGAATTTAATCCAGGTTATGGATTACTTCCTCCCAGGATAAAACGGATATACTGTCGCGGGGAGTAGCGGTACGTCAAACGCCTTCGACTTCGACGAACTCAAAGTTGGCAACGAAACACGGTAAGACTCGATAGTTTTATTTGTGAAAAAAGAATGCGAGAATTTCGGATGCGAGAAATTTTTGATTTTGGTATCTTTAAAATGAGGCATTGCCTTAGTTTATATAGCCTTGAAGGTGCCTCTTCGGAATAGGTTGGTGACTGTTCGGAAAGGTTGCCTTCCATTTCTCATTCACATCAACTTGGCTAGTTTTATTCATTAACTAGCTTTAACAGAAAGGTCATTCCTTTTTGTGCTTTTATTTAATTTGCAAAAATCGTGTTGTCAGGACGACTGATTCCGCCGTTGCTTACATTGGGAGGAATCGCTCTTTGGATAAATTATTACGGTAAAAGTAAAGTTTCAATCTGGTCAAGAGCTGGTCGATTAATTAAAAAGCATTTGGTACCTGTTTACCAAGTAAAGGGGAAAGCTTTAGCAGAGGTATGTGCAAAATCTTGTCTTTTTGGCAAGATGTCAAAAATGCAATCTTTCCTATGTGTATTACTCCATTTGTTATGTATCTTGATATTTTGCTCTATTAATTTCTTGCAATCCTGCATTGACTATATCTTTTGAGCCGATAGGCTATCGGAAACAGGCTCTCTGACCACAAAGTTAGAGGTAATGTTTGTGTAAATTCTACCCTCCCCAGACTCCACTTTGTAGATTACAGGGTATGTTGTTGTTGTTGTTATTGTCAAAAACGTAATCTTTGAATCTCCAGAAAAACCCTAATCTTTGAGTATTAGTTACTCATGGACTTTTTAAAAGTGTATTGGCGCTTTTTTTTTGAGTGATGAATTAGATTATCCTCTTCATATTTGAAGCTAATCCTGAGACAAAAACAAACTTGGTAGAAAATTAAAGGAGTAGAGGTTGTAATTTAATTTTTTTAGGAAAGGAGTAAAGGTTGTAATTGAGGAGCAAAAAGCATGTTATTTATGCACGAGTACACCCTTTTGCTACATAAGTTGGGTCCAACAATCAAATTTTAAATATACTACTCCCTCCGTCCCAATTTTAATGTGATGTAGTTTGATTGGGTACGAAATTTAAGAAATAAAGCAAGATTTTTTAATCTTGTGGTTTATAATAAGCCATATATATTTGTGTGGTTATAAATTATTTCGTTAAGCGTAAAAGGTAAAGTTCAAAGTTAAATTTTTTGTTAAATAAATAAAAAAATGTGTAATTTTTTTTGGAATTGACTAAAAAGGAAAGTGTCATATATATATTGAGACAGAGGGAATAGTAGTAATTTTTATCCTCGTTAGCGTGTGAAGGGCATCTTTTTTCTATAGTATAGGTTTTTTCCTGGGGGGATAACATATGACTTCTATAAAGTTTCTCTTTAAAGATTCTTGGTGCCACTTGTAATGCAATTAGGTTGATGATGCAAAGGAGGATTACTTCAGTCAGCTGCCAGATGATGTTTTGTCTTCCATTCTCGCACGTTTGACACTAACAGATGCTGTTAGGACGAGCATTTTATGTAGAAGGTGGAAATATCTCTTTGCATTTATGCCGATATTAAAATTCAGATGTATTGACATGTTTGGGATTCACCTTTGCAATCACAGTTTGTTGCCCTTACTATCAGCACAAATTCTTAAAAGGAGTAAATCAGTTATTACAATGGATGCATTGTATTTCAAGATTAGGTGTTGAAACATTATGGCTTTATTTTGATTGTGGCCCTAATTACGACATCCACCGTTCCAACTCCTTCCGCAACCCCAACAAGTTTTTAA
Source organism: Anisodus tanguticus (assembly GCA_034509755.1). NCBI lineage: Eukaryota > Viridiplantae > Streptophyta > Magnoliopsida > Solanales > Solanaceae > Anisodus > Anisodus tanguticus. The sequence goes on along the minus strand of CM067551.1, from coordinate 14,610,032 downwards.
AATTCTCTTGAGCCTCTCTCTCAGGTATCCTCATTGAAACACCTGTTTTTGTACCATTGCATTATTCAACCAACTTTTGGAGTTCGCCTTAACTCCCTCAGGACCCTTACTTTGTCGGATGTTCTGTTAGCATGCGGGCAGCATCTCTGGTACAGTAACATCCGTTGTTTTCTCTGCTTGTGGTGGATTGGAAGAGATTGATCTTCAGGCTACAAATCTTCGTTCGTTTGAGTGTTGGTTTTTTAGCAAAGTAAGATTCTAATTTTCTTTTGTTCCCGTGTTGGAAAATATAATTATTAATCTTAAAGGAGCCGCTGTAATGCCATACATATTTGGTGATTTTGCAAGAGATTTACCTGATCAGGTTGAATCTTTAACAGTCAATGTTGTTGATTCTAAGGTATTTGACGATGTCTTGTCTTCTCAAATTCCTTAAATTTTTGTCTTTTAAAGACCCTGATCACTTGAACCGTTCTTTATTTTAGATAAAATACTTCCCAACAGAGACACAGATGTTCAGAAACCTTAGGGAGCTAACCTTGGTACTTGTGTACACGGACGACTTTGACATAATAAAAAAATCCTCTCTCTTAGGCGCCTGTCCTCTTCTCCGATATTTGAATGTATCGGTGAGTTAACCATATTCATCTTTTTTTCCTTTTCTTTTTTGGATATTCTTTGCTTGGTCTTATATGATAATGACTTCAACATATATTGAATATAAAAGTGCACACTCCCCTCTCCCCCACATGCTTGATGTACTGGTAATTCTTCTTGTGTCGATGTGTCACCATGCATTTCTGTCAAAAACATTTATACCGGGGAAAGTAGTATTCTTGCCTATAACCCTCCTCTATTGGTGTGTTTGGTTTGTCGCATGAGACAAAACACCCTTCACGACCTAGTAAGTCTAGAAACTAATCAAGACATTTAACCCAAACAATAATTTGGTCTACTATCAGAGAATTTTTTCTTGCCTGCAAGGGGGATTATGAGCCCGTTTGGGTTAAGCTGAATACAAATAGCTTTCAAGAACCAGGAGCTGAAAAATACTTTTGAAGTGCTAGAGCTGGTTTTGTAATTTATATCTTTGAATAGAAGGGCTAAATCTAAAAAATAAGTTGTTGATGTGTTTGTCTGTTAAATGGATTGAAATATCCTTAAATTTGTTAACACTAGCAAGGAGTTGATTACGGAAGGATTTTTAATCCTGAAGTGATTCAAATAGAAACTAAAATTAATTTTGGATGGACACAATTTGCTATTATGATGTTATTGTGCACCTACAGTCTAACAGCATATCTTTAAGATTTTCCTGTATCATTAAAATAGCATAGTAAAAAAGAAACTGCAACTTATGTTACCATTGAACAGAACAACAGAAAACAATGTTGAGATACTTATTGTATTAAGAATTGTTCATATCGGACTACTCTGAAGATCTTAGTTGTATCATTGCCTCGACAAGTTAAAGTTTCTGTGAAGAATGAAACAAATGGTTTACCAACATTTATGATTAGTTGCAGGGAAAGGTTTCTCAACTTTCTGAGAGTGGATAGTTGACCTTATTTGTACAAAGCACCGAGTTTGAGAGGCAGAGATGGAGGAATAGCCTGAGGAAAGAAGAAAGACAAAGAACTGAGTACAATTAGGGCTTTTGCTATGAAGGATATCTTTGGATAAAAGTGTTACAAGGGATAAAAAAGTAAAATATTTGGTCAAAACCAAATACGACTCAGCTTTTAAAGCTAAAGAACCATAAGTTGGGGTTGCATAGCTTATGGCTTTTGGCATGGTTTGTCTTAAAAGCATTTGCTTTAAGAACACTTTTTAAGGTTACCAACAATAAAATAAGCTAAAATGACAAGCTTTTAAGCGCACACAAACACCGGCTGAATGAGCATTTCACTTTTCAGATCTTTTATCATGAATTGCTGATAAAATGACTAGTGAAGGGATCAATAACTCGATTATGTATGTTTATTCCCAGAATAAAAAAGTGTACATTTATGAAAAATTGTTTGTTTATTCCAAGATAAATGTACTAATAGTAACAAGGAATGAAGCTATAGATATCTAATGTAGCGAAATTTTCTGGTCCACCTTATTTAGTGTCCGCATAAAATCGAACTTAAGTTCTAAAATTAGATTCTATTCATTTAGTCATGTTAAAGTTAGACAGGGTATGAGTTGTAGATTGCTAAAATTAGTGTTGAAAATGGCCTGTCTACCATATGTTGGTATGTCCACAGTGAATTAATGGAGAGAGATCATATGATAAGTATATGACGGTTTCACTCTAGTCAGTTTTGTTTAACAATAAAGAAGTATTACCCGACGGTAGACTAGGCATAACAGTTACGTTGCTAAACCCTTTTGTGAATTGCTACATTGATAAATCATTTGATTTAATCCTAGAAGAATACAACTTTGAATAACTACACACAGTCATCACTACACTTTATTCACCGGTAAAAATATAACTTATAATTTGTTCTGCTCATGGTGTAGATTGGAACATGTAAAAGATGTCACAAATGTTAGAAACCCTACAGGATCAGAAGGGCATATTTGTGCTGTTTTGCTTCTCAAGATATTGTACAGTTGTAATAGCACACCCTTTGTGCTGGTTTATCTATAAAATTACTTTAATTTCTCAACAAAAAAAAAGGTTATCTTAAGATAGTGCAATTATTTTGAATTGATTTTTCTATTACTATATTTTTTATGTTCTGGGAATGACTATTTTGCGATGGAAACCTTGTTGATGCTGATATTTGATAACAAAGTGCCACATAAGTTTAGTTGGTGAAGTGCAAGTCTTCAAGGTCTTGCATATATTAGAGAACTATATATTATCATTTGTTCATGATAAATAGGAGATGTTATGCTTTGCTGTATGCTATAAAAGGTCTAACTATATTGGTGCTTCATCAAAAATAAAGGTCAAACTATTCTGGGCACTGAATGAAACACCTACTAAAGTTGATCTCCATGAAGCTATTTTTGTGTTCCACAACATAATGAACTAATTAGTATATTCCTTACTTTCCAATTTAATGTGCTGCTTTAGCAAGTAGTCTTGGTTCAGTCAAATGCTTGAATTGCAGCTTGCTTAACTACATAAGTCATAGTTGTATTCAATTAGCAATATGTTGATCTCATTCTCGTTATGATCTCAGCAATCGAACACCACAAGGGGAGGAAGAGGAAGTGATATGAGGCCTCCTTTATCTCCTACATATCACACCGAGCTAAAAGAAGTGACATTCGGTGGATTTCATGGAAGGGGAGAAGAGATTGAATTTGTTGTTTATATTCTGAAAAGTAAATTGGTACTTGAACTAATGTTTCTCAGCCCATGTTTTACACATTATTCTGGTAGTGGTATATGGGATGAAATGTGGGGGTTTTCACTCAATGAAAGAAAACGAAACACAATCCAACGAGAATTTCATGGGCAAGCTATCTCTAAGAATGCTGCAGTGATCATCCAATAGGTTCTTTTACAACTACTATATATCAGCTCTCTATTGTCATCAGAGGTATGTAAATTTGTAGAGGTTACGGGAATACCTATTTATTTGTTATTGCCAAACAAAGACTACATTTTATGATTTTTCAGTGGTAGTTTTTCATTCTTCATTTGAATAATATGAGGTTCTCCTTTGGTGTTTTAGCGCAAAGTATAGTAAGTAACTTCCTCCCCTAGTTTTGAAGACCTACAGTTACACTTGTTCCTTAATAACTGATGCATCCATTGAGTAATTTTTCGTTAGCATTAACTGGGAAAATAGACTTGCTGAAGTGCTAGTTTTATGAGTGAGTTTGTGACTCGATGTTTTTATTCTAGCTTTTAGGGGGACAAGAGATTGTTAAATGCTGCTGCTACTTTACAGTGTCACCTTTGCTTAGATGGCTGCATCTTCTACACAGTTGCGGAGAAGCTTTTGAGCTATGGGTTCAACTTTAACCCATTATTTCGACACATCACAAATATATGTAGAAACCCACAAAATTAAAACAGAAATTTCTAAATCCATAAATTTTAAAGTTTAGGTTGTTCAATGGTAAAGTATTTAAAGGCTGAACCTATAAAGGTTGAGTAGGCTGCTGGAAGCTCCATTTGGCATCTCTCTAAGTGCTAGGGAAACAAGGAAAGTATTGCATCTGATTTACTAATTTGTACTAATTAAGACAATGTTGTCAACTTGTCATGACATTTGTAATGAGAATCTATGCTAATAGGCAATAGCTTTGATCAGGACATACCTCAGCATAATTGTAACATCCCATATTTTCGGGTAACGGTTGAACACATAATTGTAGGCAAGTAGACCGGACTCCGGAAAATTTATGTTGTATTTACGTATGCTAATAAGGAAATTAGTATATAAAATGATGTGATCCCGAAACAATTTTGGGATTTAACAAGTGTGACGACGGGATTAATAATAATAATAATTGTGTATCCCCGAAGAGATTATAGACTAGTGTCATATTACAGGAATTATGACATTAGATATAAGAGAATTTTATAAGTCGCTGAGATTTAAGTGAATTGAGATCGGGAATTTAATTGTGTGTATAATTAATTAATTGTGGGGTTAATTAATTATAATTGGGGAGACAATATATAGTGGGGATTTATACGTGTAGCATTATAACTCAATGTTCCAGTGACTACGCCTATAACCGATCGGTGGCAGCCCTATAAATCTCCAAACATTCACATCTTCTCCATCTTAACAGACCTTCATCTCTTCAAGCTTTCATCTCCTTAAACTTTTGTAGAAAACTTTTCTCTGGAGAAGAGATTGTTCCACTTCAATTAGAAGAAGTAATCCCAGTTGGTAGCCTGTGAAATTTTCGACCGAATTGGGGGATTTTCTGCAAGCTTTCATATAACCAAAAAGGGAGAAATTTGTGGTGTTCTAGACTTTAATTCTAGTGAAATTGAAACCTTCAAGAAAGGTTGAAGGCTCAGAAACCAAGCTGAGACTTTGAGTCTCGGCGAAGCTCTAGCAAGTCGATTTCAGCGCTTCTATTCTGTCAGAATCCGGTACGGGCAAAAGGCTTTCTGATGACTTTCGTGGCTACTTCTAATTGAGGTAATCCATCTTTTTCCTAAGTTCATACGAATTATAGAACCTGATTCTTATTAGTTCTAAGATGGGTATTGAAAATACTAAGTGGGTTGGGTACTGTTGGGTACTGTTGGGGCAGTCCGTATGAAACTGGAAGTTGCATGTGAAATTATTATATTGTTTTGGATATTATAATAGTAAAAAGAAGGATTAAGAAGGGTTGATTGTGTGGTTATATGGATAGATTTCGACACAGAACAAATATAGATTCTACACATACAAAGTATTCGCTAGAATGTCTCAATGAAGCGATTTCTGGTATATTGATCCGATTATGATATAACCGTTCATATGGTGTAGATAATCGTTCATAAAGCTTACAAGGACCCGCGGAACTTAGATAAATTCGACAACAAGGTATGCAAGGCTCTTTCTTTCTTTTTGACATATTCTACGTACAAAGCATAACCGGAATATTGTTCCATAAAGTACTCTACTCTAAGTAGTTAAGAATGATCATGTTATTGACTCTTATGTTAACAGTTTGTTTTAAGTATGTTTCTAAGTCCTTATTAGGGCATACAGAAAAGATGATGATATTCACCGTGTTAGCCAAAGGTACAAGGATATAGGGCCAGGATGTGTTATTGTCATTCATGCATTCTCATTTGCATAGCATTTATATAGTACCTTGGACCACTTGTGCTATGCACATTACTATATGGTAAATAATATATATATAGGGGATATGGGGAAAGGGAAAGGCGTTATATACGCACACCACCTGCAGCTGGTACAGACTATCACAAAAGAGCCCTAAGATGTGATGTGATGTGATGTGATGTGATGCATGTATGGCTTATTGGGACGGGTTGCACGATCCACAACACTAACATATATATTATATATATATATATATATACCGCATTTGCATCATGCATACTTTCATTTACCTGTATATGGTATGATGCCCACAGAAGTTGTTATGGTAAGGAAGATGCCCGAAGAGGCTAGTGTATATGTAAACTGCATTGTGCATAACATTTAGCCATGTGTATTAGGGCCCTCAGAGGCATTTACTGATGTTCAGTTGTTTCTGTTTCAGACTATGATATATCTCTGCTATGTTATTTCTTATGCCTGACATACTCAGTACATCAATCGTACTGACGTCCCTTTTGTTGGGGACGCTGCGTTTTATGCCCGCAGGTTCATATTGAGAGAGTGACAGTTCGCCCTAGTAGGTTGCTGGTTCAGCTGGTATTTGGAGCACTCTGTTTGTTTCGGAGTTGCGGTCTGGTCGTGGTATGTTTTACTCTTTAGAGACTTGTAGATAGGTGTCTTATGGTTAGTTGTCATGTATGGTCTTGTCGGCCTTGGTATATAAATGTGTAAGTTGGGGCTTTGGGGTTGGAACTTTATATAATCTATCACGGTTCAGTCCGTGTTTAGATATGATTAAGGCTGGAGTGTAGATGTGGTGCCCGGCGGGTAGGGTCCGGGTGCCCGTCGCAGCCCTCCGAATTGGGTCGTGACAATAATAGTGAAATAAATGAATGTTTAGTCATTTTTATTTCTTAAAAATAACAAGTACGTAATAGAGTACTTGTGTATTTCCACGGACAATGTTTATTTACGTAAAATGTACACGCTTGCAATTCGCAGCTCCAGCATAATGGTATACAAATGAACAAAGGACTTTAAAGATTTCGAAAGAGCTAAATTTCATGCTTCTCCATTAAGAGAATATCTCACCACTCAAAACAAGTTCAAATTTATGAGAATTTTACATTGAGAGGATCAGTCCACCAAACTATATCAGTTTCAAATATGACAAAGACAAGCTACGACTAAAAACCAAGTGATGTATTTTTCAACAATTGATTATACCTAGTTTAGACTAATGATTAATGAACTAATTAAAACAATATGTGGCAATATTAACTAACAAAATCTAACCCCGAAAAATTGGACTCCGCAGAACCGTCAACTAATGATTTGTTCATGTTCATGCACCAAGTCAACAGAGAACCCGCAAGCGATCCATTGCTACCCATTCTTTAAGGTTCCCCTAAGCTGATGTTACCATATTGTCTTATAAAATCATTGAGATCTTCCAATAGGTCATCCCCATGGATGGGAGGGTCGTCTTGGTTTAGTAACTTCTTGTAGAAGTCCTCACTTTTTCTAATCACAAAAATTGGACCTTGCATCACAAAAAATTGACGCCATTGCGGGTTTTGTGATTCACCTTCGATACAAAGAGTAATAGTTGAGTAAAGATGTTGAAACAATTTCAAAAATATGGCATATCATTACTATAATCTAAGGTTGTTCAGTGAGTTGGGTCGGCCCGGCCCGATCCCCCATAGTAAAAAAAAATGTCGGGGTCGGGGTTCGAACTCGGGACGAGGCCTGAGTTCGTCCCGATCCCGACCCGACCCGACCCGTCCCATCCCGACCCCGGCCCGTCCCATCCCGACCCCGTATTATGATCCTGACCTGTCCCCCTCCCCCTTTGCAAAAACATCTGTTGCAACAACGACCAAATTTCGATTTTTAGCCGTTGTGCAACGGCTATAACGGCCATTTTTGCCCCTCCCCACCACCTACCCCTTAATATTTATTTTTAACCCTTAAGTTAATATATTTACACTTTAACCCTATTTTTCAACTATAAATAACACATTTTTCTCTTCATTTTTCTCACAAATCTTCCTACCATCTCTCAATTTATCTCTCTACAATTCTACAAATCTTTCTACTATTAAATATTATATCAAAGTCAAAAATTGAGAGTGAAATTGGCAACTAGCTTGAGGATCATCATTCGAGCAAAGTTTCAATTTTCAACATCGATTACACGTCGACGTTACGTCGACGTTTGGTACATTCGTTCCTTCTTTAAATTATTATTGTTACTTAATTTTAATTATCGCACTTAATTTTATTTAATTAATTATTTACTTGTATAATTAAAATGGAAGGATTTAAACGTTTGATTACGGGTAAGGGTAAGGGTAAGGGTGCTTCTTCTAGTAGGGGTGATAAGGGTGAGGGTACTTCTTCTAGTAATCTTATTTCTAGTCCCGGTGATTTGATTGATTTCAGTAATATTGATGAAATGCTTTTTTTTAATGATATACCAGTAGATGATGAAGTAGATGAATCAGAATTTAATTTAGACGATAATATAGATGACACACCCACTAGTGCACATCAACCTCAGGCTCAGATTGAGTATCAGCCTGAAACTGCAACTGGAATGCCTCTTATTGCCCCTAGTATGAATCGAGACCCCACAAAACGAAAATTAAAATCAGATGTATGGCATTTTTTTATAGGGACGAAGAGAATCAACTACCTAGATGTAATTTGTAAAAATGTTTATAAATTTAAAATCGAAAAAAGGCCAAGGTGGGACGGGAGGTTTACTGAGACATGTACAAGGCGAGCACACAGCTAGGTGGAATCAATACCTGGCTAAAAATCGGGTGTGCCAATGCCATCTGAATCGGGACAAGGTTTACATAGTGTCCCCGAACTAGTACAGGGTCAAATTAACCCAACGACGGGGGGAATTTTTGGTCCTAAATATGATAAAAACAAAGATAGGGAAAATATGGCAAAATTAATTGCAGTGGAGGGTTTGCCTTTTTCATTTTCTTCCTCTCCTGATTTTATTCATTACATTCGAGAAATATATAATCCTGCTTTTAATAGTGTTTCTAGATCAATTGTTAGAAGGAATGTTTATAAATTTGCAAGTGAATATCAACAGTATTTACGTTATGCACTGTATCATTTTAATGGCAAAGTGGCTATCAACTCTGACATATGCCGTAGTACTAACGGTAATGATTATTTAACGGTAACATGTCATTGGATAGATCAAAATTGGTATATGCAAAAATGTATTGTAGCATATAGATATATAGATGATAGGCACACTGGTAGTTTTATTGCAGATAATATTAATGAAATTTGTGAATACTATGGAATAAATGACAAAATTATGACTATTACATTAGATAATGTTTCTTCTAATGATTATGCTATAAGACTTTTAAAACTTAGATTAACTCCATATTTTCCTGATCATTTTCATATAAGATGTGTGTGTCATATTTATAACTTAGTTGTAAAGGATGGCCTAAAACTTTTTGAAAGCATTCTTGATAAAATATAATTTGCTATAAACTTTATTTTTAAAGGTAAAAAACTACAAAGACGCAAAGAGTGTTAAAAAATATGTCATGATTGTGGATTATCTTATAGAAAAATCCTAGAAGAAGTTTCGATTAGGTGGAATTCTATGTATGAGCAACTACTTGTTGCTTACGATTATAAACAACCTATTATTATTTAACGCCCATAATAAAAATCCAAGGGATATGCTTGTAGATAGTGATTGGGATAAAATTTTAGAACTTAATGGATTTTTAGAGAAATTTTATCAAGCTACTAAAGAATTTTTCAATATTTATTATCATACTATTTCAAATATGTTATTTTATATAGCTCTAATATTTTTGTTACTTAATGAATATATGCAAAAATCAACTTATAAGACAACTATTGAAAAAAAAAAAAAAATTAAAAAATTAAAAATATTTTTTTTTCTATCCCCACTATTTATATTGTTGGTGTTGTATTAAATCCAACTATTAAAGTAGACGGTTGTAAAACATTTGTAGAAACAATTTATGATTGTGCAGAAGTACTTCCAACAGACCTAACTGAAGAACCAACTGACACACCAACTAAAGAAGCAGCTACGTCTAGTATACATACCGAATGCAAAAAAAAATATACGTATTACCAACAACAAAGTGCAAATAATCAACCGGCTTCTATACCATCTTCTACTACTTTGCTGCAACCTTATAAAAACATGTGGTTTCTGCTGCTAGTATTCAAGGCCTTAGAAATAAAATGTGTATTGGTTCAACTTCTTCACAAGTTAGCGAATTTGATGTTTATATTTTGCAGGGTGTTGTACCGTATGAATTAATTTCCAATGCTGAAGGACAAGAAGACTTGCTGAAATACTGGAGGGAGAATGAGAAGACATTTCCGAAACTAACAAAGATGACACGAGATGTGTTAAACATTCAAGCGTCATCAACAGCGTCTGAAAGCGCCTTTTCCGCGGGAAGATTTCAAATTGGAGAGCACAGACATTCATTGGCGGGAGACACATTGGAGATTGTAGTTCTATTCAGAGATTGGATTCATGCGGAGCGTAGGAGGTGAGGCCAACCGGAGACCAACAAAGAAGAAGACTACAACTACAACGAAATATTGTCTGAGGGAGCAGGAAGCGACGTTGAAGAATTTGACAAACAAATTCCAATTCCAACAGAAGTCCTCAAGACATTGTGAGGAAATTCGAAAGAGTATGGTTGAATATGTAATTTTTTTAATTGCAATTTTAGTATTTTACTATATCATTTGCAACTTTTGAACAACACTACAAAGTTGTTATTTTGAAATTGTATTACTATGTCATATTTCTGTTAAATAATATAAGAGGCACAAAAACAACTTTGGGATGTTTTTATTACACTCTTGTTCAATTATTGGAGTGTTTGTGCATAACTATATATTATTTTTAAAAATTAAGTGGCAAAAAAAAAATCTCGAGTCCCGACCCCGGCCCGACCCGACCCGCCCCAACTCGATCCCGTTCCGGCGGGATGTGGGACGGGACGGGACCTCCCACCGTCCCGCCTATCCTGGCCCGCCGAAACTCGAGTCCCAACCCTCCTCCCATCCCGCCGGGTCCCGTCCCCCGTTCCGCCTCGTTGGACACCCTTACTATAATCTAGTTGTAAATGAAGCGAAGACTAGCAACGAAATGGGTACCACGATTGAAATAGCAAAAAGGAATAGGTAACACCTTTGAAATACATGAAATTGAAACAAAATGAACTCGAGTTGAATGCATGGGTGCCACAGGTGAGGTCTCACAGATTAAACAAACATATTAACTAACTAAATCTAGCTCAGAAAAACTAGACTCCACTGAACTGTCAGATGATCTCTTCTTCATGTTCATGTACCAACTCATTAGAGAAACAGCAAGCGAACCTTCCAATTTGATTACACATCCATTACCTACCCATTCTTTGAAGTCCCCGCTAAAGTCTTTGAAGGCCAAGCTACTCACATATATACTAACACCCCTGCGACTAGGAAAAACATTACTCCCAATGTTCGAAGGGAGGGAAGAATGATGATTGGCAAGATCCTGATGTTAGGATATTGTATTCAAAGTTCATTAAGTTCTTCCAATACATCATGCCCAATTGAGTCAGGTTGAATGTAGATCACATTTGCCGGATCTTTTGCGTTTAGCAACATGCGTTAAAAGTCGTCAGTTGTTCTAATCACAAAAACAGGACGCAAAAATTTGAAGTTGGTAATCTAAGTAGTAAAGAGCTACGCCTTCCTCCAGCATATATTTTTCCTCAGAAACTAAAAAAGTTCACTCTGATAGATATTTGATTTGAATGGAAAGATATGTCTATATTAGGTCTTGTGATTCACCTTCAATACAAAGAGTAATAGTTGAGTGAGGGAGAGTATACAGTAGCTTCTCATTGTTCTAGTGCTTGCTTCACTAGGTGTGAAGAACGAAGAGCATGCTTTATACGTATTGTAACATTTCCGAACAAGTGCAATTTTTCCCTAAGAATAAATAGGATCTCAATGTAAATTTCCCCCTTTTTTCATAGTAATTTTTTTCTTAAGAAAGTAAATATTATCTGAGAAGATTGCATTTACTTGTTGTTTCTAATCAAGCGCATCACAATAAAATTAGTGGCTAAAGCTAAATTTTAATTCGATGCCTTAAGTACTATATGCACGTACATAAAAAAAAAGATTAATGTTCCCTTCTTATTTTTTCATACGTGTTGCCTTTTATTTCACATAGTAACATTAATATTTATAATAGTGAGTACTAATTCAAGTTAATAAGACGTTAGACATGTGTCTAAATACATTACTTTGGATGTTGTTGTAAAAAAGTTATTTAATAATATGAAGACTTGAGTATTTTTTTACTTTTATAAATTTTTTACTTCTTTCTACAATCTTTAATATTGTATAAGAGAAAATAAAAATCAGAAAATATGCTTCAAAAAAAATTTGAGGCCTCAAAAGTTTGGTGCCTAAAGCAAAGGTTTTACTAGCCTCATCCTTGCTTAACTTCACTTGACTTCGATTTCCCCCGGAAATGATGGAATAAGCTTTTCTTCCTCTTAGCGACTATGAGCTCATAGGGAGTCCAATGGCGGAGTCAAAATTTTTGTTAAGAGTGTTCAAATGTAGGCAACTTATTTTTTTGTTTTTTTCGTGAATGGATGCACCAAATATTTTAGATTAAACTATGCAGTATTTAGTAAAACAATGACTTAAAATTTATTTATTTGAAATAAGATTAATTAAAAAGGAAAAAGAAATGTGTTTCTTTCAAAAAATTAAAAATTAGACTGTTATGCACTTCTACTGGGTCGAGAACCTGCACAAAGCAAGCTTTTCTACACACCCTTGACCGCTGGACTACCTTTTCCAGTTGTGTTAAGGGTGTTCAAAACATAATATATGTATTTGAAAGAAATAATCCCCTTGATTATTTTCATTAATTGAAAGGCTATATATACAAGTTACATAATAGGAGAATCATATTCCTATTCTATTCCTAAAACCTTATTCTATACATTTATGGTAATACACTAATTATGGTAATACAATACTAATTATATTACAATATTACCTAAACTAGGATACTAAATGTTTACCATAAATTACACATAATAATCAGCCCATCCGAGGGCCAATCCGTGAGCATAGCCGAGACCTAATATACACAATATACACATGTATATTGTGTATATTTAACACACACCCGCAGTCATAGCGGGCGGTCTTCGAACGCTGAGACTGTCCCTAAAATCTTCAAAAAGGACCGAGGGAAGACCCTTTGTAAAGATGTCGGCAATTTGATATCTCGACGGGACATGGCATATGTGAACTTGACCACGGGCAACCTTTTCACGGACAAAGTGAATGTCCATCTCGATATGTTTAGTGCGTTGGTGCTGAACCGGATTACCAGAAAGGTAGATGGCACTAATATTATCGCAATATACCAAGGTTGCCTTCTGAATTGGACAATGAAGCTCCAAAAGCAAATTACATAACCAATATGATTCTGAGACCACATTAGCTACCCCTCGATATTCAGTCTCGGCACTTGAGCGGGATAGAGTCGACTAACGCTTTGCAGACCAGGAGACCAAGTTGTTGCCAAGAAACATACAATATCCTGACGTAGACCGTCTGGTGTCGGGACAGCCACCCTAATCAGCATCTGTATACGAGACAAGTGTGGACGTTGAGGAAGGATATAAATGCAACCCATAGTCAAGTGTACCTTGAATATACCGAATGATGCGTTTGAGCGCATTCATGTGCTCAATTCTGAGATCATGCATGAATAAACACACCTGCTGGACAGCATACGTAATATCCGGTCTCATAAAGGTAAGATACTGAAGGGCCCCTGCAAGACTGCGATAGCGGTCAGATCCTCGTAGGGTATGCCGGCCGCGGCACTAAGCTTGGGATTCGTATCAACTGGAGTGGAAGTGAACTTACAGGATGACATCCCAGCCCTCTCGATGATCTCAGCTGCATACTTTCGTTGAGACAAGAACAATCCACCTGAATGATGCTTGACGGCAATCCCCAAAAAGTAACTCAAGGGCCCTAAGTCTTTCATAGCAAACTCAGAGCTGAGCATAGTCATGATGGACTGGCGTAAGGCATCGGAAGAGGCAGTCAAAATGATATCATCCACATACAACAGAATGTAGGCCAAGGACGAACCAAGATGGTAGATGAACAAGGAATTATCTGACCTGCTGTGAGTGAACCCAATAGTGGAAACATAGTCAGCAAACCTTGTATACCAGGCCCGTAGAGACTGCTTAAGCCCATATAAGGACTTCTTCAACAAACAGACATGATGAGGATGGTTGGAATCCCTGAATCCCAACGGCTAATGCATATAGACTGTTTCCTTGAGATCACCATGTAGGAAAGCATTCTTAACATCCAACTGATGAATAGGCCATGTCTTTGAAAGAGCCAAGCTAAGCACAGTGCGAATGGTAGCCGGCTTGACCACCGGACTAAACATCTCACCACAATCAATACCAACTTGCTGAGTCTTACCATCACCCACAAGCCGCGCCTTATGTCGGGACAAATGAATCATCTGAGTTCTCCTTGTGAGCAAAAATCCATATAGACCTGATAATATTAATACCAGACGGACGGAGCACCAACTCCCACGTCTTATTATCAATAAGAGCATTATATTCATCAGTCATAGCAATTTTCCAATTCGGGCCATTTAAGGCAGACACAGGATTACGGGGCAAGAGGAATTTAGAGACATTAGAATGTAAATTAAAATGTCTTTTTGGTGTAAAAACATCCCGTTGACTACGAGTGACTGGTCTATGACTCGAGGAAGAAATGGGCGGATTTTGGGAATTCTCTGGGCTCGGGATGGAGTGGCCAGCAGGCCCATGGCCTGCTAGCCCAAATCGGCAAAGCGGAGCGAGCTGGACCAATGGGGCCCAATCATTTGGGCGATCCAGTGACGGGAAGCTGCGATGGAACAGTGGGGCCAGCGAGCAGTGGGCCCGCTGGAGAATTTTGGATGCGGTGTATGTCTGAAAAATAGTGAGTAATATACGGGGATATACCATCATCCAAAAAATTATACGAACTAGGCTCGGTAGTATGAACTTTAGTAAAGGGAATTGAGTTTCATAAAAAATTACATGGCGATTAATGATGATTTTCTTGGAGGATAAATCAAAGCATTTGTAACCACGGTGATTAGATGGATAACCCAAAAACACACACGGAGTAGACCGGGCCTGAAGTTTGTTAATTGTGGTGGACGAGAATAACGGATAACACAAGCACCTAAAAACCCGAAGATGAGAATAAGAATGATTCTTATTATATAAAATTTGGAGGGGGGAAGAATATGTTAGACCTTTGGAAGGAATTATGTTTAAGAGATATGTGGCCATTTGAAGAGCATAATGCCAAAAATATGGGGGTATGGAAGCATGAATTAAGAGGGTGCGGACAATGTTATTTATGGAACGAATTTTGCATTCGACTTCCCCATTTTGTGAAGATGTATGAGGACAAGAAAAATGAAAATTGATCCCATTATTAGCACAGAACTCCCGAAATACCCTATTGTCATAATCTTTTCCATTATCACACTGAATATTTTTTATTTCTCTTTCGAATTTGGTTCTAATGAATGCTCTAAATTTTACGAAGACGGAAAACACTTGAGATTTATTTGCAATTGGAAACGTCCACAAAAATTTAGAATAATCATCCAAAAAGAGAACATAATACCGATGACCCAACGAACTTAGAACAGGAGACGTTCATAAGTCGCTATGAATAATATCAAATGGCATTGAAGTATGAGAATTTGAGTCTAGAAATGGCAACTTAACACTTTTTCCTAAAGAACAAGATTGACAAATTGGAGTACGACTCGTACCCTTACATGAAATAAAACTATTTTTATCTAAAACTGACAAAATAGAGGATCCCGGATGACCAAGGCGAGCATGCCACAAGGAAGGAGAAATTGCTGCAAAGGCTGATGGCAAGGCTTGTTCGATGGACTGAAATCGGGCGTGATAGGATAAAGATCTCCCCTACTATCACACCTCATGAGAGGACTCCCCGTTTTGAAATTCTTCACCGAGAAACCAAAAGGATCAAATTCAACAGAAACGGAATTGTCGGTGGTGAACTTTCGGACAGACATTAAGTTTTTAATCAATTTGGGGGCATGTAAAGTATTTTTCAAGATAAGGGGTGGATTGGGGGAGACAACGTTTTCTGACCACAACTCTAAATTGGAATGAGTTACCATTACCAAGAATTATACCCCAAGGGTTGCTCAAATTGGAATAAGATGAGAGAGTGCCTGAATCGGATGTCATGTGGGTAGTGGCACCGGTATCCATATACCAATTCGGGTCCGGTTGAGTCAAACCCAGTGTGTGCATCGCGGCCTCGATATTGGTTTGAGTCGGGCTAGCTGCGTGGTGAGCTTGCGGAGGCTGGGGCCCAATCCAGAATTGGACTGTCCTGGGTTATAACTGCTGGGACTGGAACTAGAATTTCTGGGCCAGTGGGCCGTGGAGGCTGCTGGAAAGCCCACTGGCCAGACGCTGGAATATGTTGAGCTAGGATGTAGGGCCACTGTCCACTGGTCCAAGCCCACGGCCCAGAGGCCCAAGGCTGAGACCAGTGGGTCGGTGGCCCACTATAACCTGGATGGGGTCCACTGCCACTATTTTGGCCACCGTGACTGCCTCCAGAGCCGCCGCGTTTGCCCCCGCAATTTTTCCCATTATTATTCCTACCATATTTGCTACCCCCGTGTGATCGGTTTTGGTTTGAATTATTACCAAATTTTTGAGGACTAGTAGAGGAAGTCATCATGACCACGGGACTAGCATTAGTATCCGCCTTTTTATCCAAACCAGCTTCTTCCAAGGTAAGCATGGATCGGGATTGATAGAACCTTGGAAGAGGATTACTTTGACGAAGGAGAGTTCCAATGCCACTATAGGCCTCGGATAGGCCAGCAACCATCTGTAAAACAAGACGATCTTCACTAACTGGCGCACCAACGTTGCAGAGTTGGTTCGCCAATTCCTTCAACCTTTTGCAATATGCTGATACGTTCGGGAAATTTTCCATGTTGACGTGGGAAAAATCCTGTTCAAGGGTAATATCTCTGGAATTTTGATTATCCTAGAATATGTCACGCAGTCTTTCCCATGCAGCCATTGTCGTAGCGTCTGACTCAATAATCGTCTGCAATAGGTCGGTGGAAATAGTATAATAAATCCACTGAAGGACGGTGGCATCAACTGTCGTCCATAACTTAGGATCATCCTCGCATTTAGGGACCTCCGTATCATTAGGAGCCGCGGGAATTATGTAATGGATGACTTGATGTGAACGAGTATGAATTTTGAACAACTCGGCCCACGTCACGTATTGGACGTTTTCTATTTCAAGAATTAGAGGGATATGATTCTTGATGTTAGAAACAACAAGGGCAGGGTGAAACGTGTTCTTTGACGTAGACATAACGAAAGAACAATAGGTGATAGAGGGATTTAGATGAGAGATTTGGAGAGCGGAAGAACAAATGGTATACCCGAGGGGAGGGTTCGGTCTTTGGTCGAGAATGCAACAAAAATTGGAGAGAAATTTTGTTGTTGGACCTAGGCTTTTGATACCAGAAAGAAATAATCCCATTGATTATTTTCATTAATTGAAAGGATATATATACAAGTTACATAATAGGAGAATCTTATTCCTATTCTATTCCTAAAACTTTATTCTATACATTTATGGTAATACACTAATTATGATAATACAATACTAATTATATTACAACATTACCTAAACTAGGATACTAAATATTTATCATAAATTACACATAATAATCAGCCCATCCGATGGCCAATCCGTGAGCATAACCGAGACCTAATATACACAATATACACATGTATATTGTGTATATTTAACATTGTGTATATTTAACAGTATTTATAAAACAGTATTTCACCTATACACACCGTATAATTTTTCGGCGAAGCCCTTGGTATGTTGTAGCACTGCCACTGCTTGAGTCACCCATGTTACTAATTTATGAGTATGGTCCATTATTCTATAAATAACGTGCAATAACTAGATCATAGCACATCAAACTAAACAAGCATCTTAAAATATACTGCTAGAGAATCAAAATCATAATGACCGTTGAACCCTCGTAAATCAAATACGCATCAAAGTTTCTTTATCGACTGTATCCAGTATGTGTTGCAATTTTTTTATTGACGGTATCAAATATGCATAATGGGTTTATCAGATACAATCTATTTGCCTCACAAAGGTAGGGAATGTATGTGTACATCTTCCCCATACCCCACTTATTGTATCAAATATGCGTAGCAGTTTTTTATATGATATCAAATACTCATAACAGTTTTCACAATCGCCTTTTTTCTTTGGTTGGATATTAGCGAATATTCATCATATATTATGTAATTATGATTGTTGTATATTTATGGTAAATTAAGATTCTTACTGTATTAGGAATCAACATTTGTACAACTATATATATTATGAATTAATGAGAAGAGTCCTCAAAGGAGATTATTCCAATCTTACATGGTATCAGCAGCCAAACCCTAAACCCCATTCTTCTCTCTCTCATTGGCCGCCGCAGACCCCCCTCCCTCTTCGGTCGACGGCTCACTTCCCAAAATTTCCTTCAACTTTGTGACCACCATGTCTCCTCCCACTTCCCCTAAAACTTCCGGTTCATCCACATCTGTCTTTGACAACCCCCTCCCCCCTCTATCTTCCTCGTCTTCTTTTCAACCGGCGTTCGCCGTTACCAACATCATGAATTTTATCCCCATAATTCTTGACCAAGAAGACTGTCAATATTCCATATGGGTCGAACTATTCTATATCCATATTTGCGAGTACAACGTGCTAGACCACATTGATGAATCTATTCCCCCCCCCCCCCCCCCCACCGATGTTGCAGACTCGACATGGCGTCGCATTGACGCCATCGTCAAACAATGGATATACGGCACCATCTCAAAACACTTGTTATGTACTATCATGAAAACAGGTGTCTCGGCGCGTGAACTATGGGTGAGATTAGAAGAAATATTTCAAGACAATAAATATACTCGAGCTGTGTATTTGGAAGAGCAATTCAACAATACGCATCTCGAGAATTTTAACAACATGTCTGAATATTGTAAACAACTGAAACTCATAGTTGACCAACTTTCCAACGTAGGGACATCTGTTTCTGAAACGAAGATGGTTCTTTGACCATTGTTGGCTTACCGAAAGGAGAATACGATAAAATCGTAACAATGATTCAATAGGCCGACTCACTACCGAGTTTCAACAAGGCACGTTCATAACTACTATTGGAGGAGACCCGACGTGCTAAACAAGATGAGCATAATCAAAAAGCTTTAGCCGTTGAAAGTATGGCAACACCGGCCGCCCCCACCACACAGCCACCACCGTCGAACCACCAGCAGCAGCGTGAAACTCGTGGTGGAGGATGAGGCGGCAGAGGCCGCGGTAATGGCAAGCAGGGAAAAGGTCGCGGCAGAGGGCATAAGGCCCAACAGGCAACCCCAGCGGCTGTTTCACCTTTCTAATAGCCTAGACCACCAGGCTGGCCCAACGCAGGTAACTGGGCCTCACCTGCCTGCCCTTACCCAACAACGGAGTCCTAGTTCTTGCAGGCTTCGATGCCCGACATATTGGGCTCAGCTCCAGCGACCATGCAAGCCCACACACCATCACACCAGCCCAATATAGTCTCGGCCCAACAACTGCCGCAAGCCAACAATCTGGCCCCAACTAATTTGGGCCAGGCCTTCAATACATTAAACCTTCAACAGACCGACGGCGCGGTACATGGACACCGGAGCCACATCTCATCTCACCCACTCTTCAGGTACTTTATCTCAACTACTTTGGTTAAAGCATCCTCAATTTATTATTGTCGCCAATGGTCACCGTATTCCAATTGAAGGTTACGGTAATACCCACACAAAACATCCCCATCCGCCTTTCTCCCTAAACCATGTCTTCTACGCCCCTAACATCATTAAAATTTTGGTCTCTGTTAGAAAATTCACTCGTAATAATTTTGTGTCTATGGAGTTTGACCCTTTTGGTTTTTCTGTGAAGGATCTCTATACGGAGAAAACTCTTACGCACTGCAATAGTGTGGGAGACCTCTACCTCTTCACTCAATCTTCCGTTGTCAGACCACAATCTCATACCTCTCTTGCTGCAATCTCTCCGTCAACATGGCACAATAGACTTGGACACCCAGGAGCACCTGTTTTTAATTTTCTTAGGAATAATAAACTTATTCGATGTAATAATGGAAAACTTACCCAAAACTGTTTTTCTTGCCCGCTAGGCAAGTATGCTCGTCTTCCATTTATGTCATCTTTAAGTGTTACGTTTTCTCCGTTTGATATTGTTCATGCTGATTTATGGACATCTCATGTTGTTAGCTCACTAGGTCATAAATTTTATCTAGTACTATTGGATGATTTCTCTCATTTTATCTGGATTTACCCACTAAAATTCAAATCTGAAGTTTTTGCCAAGTTTCTTGAGTTTCAAAAATTCATTAAAACTCAATTTGAAAAATCCATAAAATCTTTTCAATGTGATAACGGTCGTGAGTTTAATAATTCGGCATTTCACAATTTTTGCTCAAATCATGACATGGTTTTCCGTTTCTCATGTCCCCACACTTCACAATAAAATGGAAAGGCTGAACGAATAATATGTATCATCAATAACATGGTTCGTACACTCATGTTCCATGCCTCTCTCCCCCCACCCTCGTTTTGGGTCTATGTTGTTAAAATGGTAGAATACCTCCTTAATATTTTACCCACTGGTACTCTCCAAAATAAGACCCCCACCAAAATTTTATACCATAGGATCCCGTCATATGACTAGCTCAAAATTTTCGGTTGCCTGTGCTACCCCAATCTTGCCTCCACTGTCCCTCATAAATTGGCCCCACGAACCACGTTGTGTGTCTTCGTTGGCTTTCCATCTAATCATAGGGGTTACATGTGCTATGACTTGTCCACTCGTAAAATTATTGTCTCTCGCCACGTCACATTTGACGAGACAAGTTTTCCATTTTTGAACCTTTTGAAAATTTCAAACCACGGATTACACGTTTCTCGATGAGTCAAACCGGTCCCCTGTCTTCGTCGATCACTGTTCCACCATGAATCCTCTGTCCCATCACGGTCTGCTCCAGCAGCACCATCTTCCCCAATTTCCGGTACCACCATTGTCACTGCGTCGCCTCTCCTTCCCGTCGACAACCTCTGCCTCACCCATTTCCTGGTCAATCCCTCAGATGGTTGATCTAACAAACTCACCCACCTACCACCATCCCGGTCTCGGATCTCAACCCAGTTGCCCCACCCGAGCACTGCCACTGACTATCTCCCAAATCGGTAACCAGCCACCATCTCCATTGCCAGAACTACCAACCCAACATCGACGTCGAACCACCACGAAATCCCGACAGCACCACATCACCAAAACACGATCTCCACCAGTAACCAATCTCCTGTGTCACCGACAACCGATGTCTCCTAAATGCACACCCCCCCCAACCCAATTAAGAACTAGTGAACCAGCAAACCCAAACCCCACCAAATACAGACATTGCACCACTACCTATCCACCATATGAAAACCCATGCCCAACACAGGATTTTCAAGCCCAAGGTTCAATTTAACCTCTCCACACAAACCATATCATTCATTCCCAAAAACCCAAAAGTAGCCAAACTGGACCCTAATTGGAATGCGGCCATGTGTGAGGAATTTAATGCTTTAACAAAGCAGCACAGTTTGGATTTGGTACCTAGATCGGATGGAGTGAATGTGATCCGATGCATGTGGTGGTGACTTAGAGCGGTATAAAGCTAGACTTGTGGCCAATGGCACTAATCAGCAGGAGGGCATTGATTGTGGTGAGACATTCAGTCTGGTTGTTAAACCGGCTACCATTCGAACAGTTCTGAGTATTGCTATGGGTAAGCATTGGTCGATTCATCAGCTTGATGTCAAAAATGCATTTCTACATGGTGATTTAAAGAAAATGTTTACATACATAAACGACATGGCTTTGTCCATCCATCATCCCCTCAATATGTATGTCGTCTCAGGAAGTCACTAAATGGCTTGAAACAAGCCCCCAGCGCGTGGTATGGACGCTTTGCCAGGTACATTATGCAGATTGGGTTTATATACAGCAGGTGTGATAACTCTCTTATCATTTTTCATCGTAGTAGTAGCACTGCTTGCTTACTACTATATGTGGATGATATTGTTCTCACTATCTCATCTGACGAATTGAAAAATGAAATTATTGTTTTACTCAAAATCGAATTTGCTATGAGTGATTTGGGCAAGTTGAGTTATTTCTTGGGTATATCAGTGACTAGATCTGCCGACACTATGTTCTTGAGTCAGCGTAAGTATGTAGAAGAGATAGTGTACAGGGCTAAAATGGCAAAATATAAAATTATGCCCACTCTGGTAGATTCTAAATCCAAGCTTATTGTTGTTAATGGTGATCCGGTCTCTGATCCTACTATGTATAGGAGTCTTGCAGGTGCACTTCAGTATCTTACCTTCACAAGGCCTGATATTGCATATGTCGTTCAACAGGTGTGTCTGTTTATGCATGCCCCCAAGAAGTCTCACTTTGTTGCCCTTAAGCGTACTATCTGATACATTAAGGGCACACTTGACTATGAGTTGCATCTATACCCCTCTGCACCGACCAGGTTACTATCATATACGGATGCAGATTGGGCAGGGTGTCCGGACACGCGACGCTCTACTTCTGGCTATTGTGTGTTCCTAGGGGATAATCTCATTTACTAGTTTGCCAAGAGGCAAGCCACATTATCTCGTCCTAGTGTTGAAGCAGAGTATCGAGGCGTTATTAATGTTGTAGCTGAGATCTGTTGGCTCCGAAATCTTCTTTTGGAGCTCCAGTGTCCATTGCATAAGGCATCTATAGTCTATTGTGATAACATATCTGCAATATATCTATCTCACAATCCGGTTCAACATCAGCGAACCAAACACATTGAGATGGATATACACTTTCTTCGTGAGAAGGTCGCTCTCGGTCAAGTCAAAGTATTGCATGTGCCGTACTCTTATCAGTATGCAGATATTTTCACAAAAGGGTTACCCAGACAGTTATTCATCGACTACAGATCCAGTCTTAGCGTCTGGCCTCCTCCCACTCCGACTGAGAGGGTGTATTAGCGAATATTCTCACAATATTCACCGTATATTATGTAATTATGATTGTTGTATATTTATGGTAAATTAAGATTCTTACTGTATTAGGAATCAACATTTGTCCAACTATATACATTGTGAATTAATGAGAAGACTCCTCAAGGGAGATTATTCAAATCTTACGTTG
The DNA here is from genome assembly GCA_034509755.1 of Anisodus tanguticus. Taxonomy (NCBI): domain Eukaryota; kingdom Viridiplantae; phylum Streptophyta; class Magnoliopsida; order Solanales; family Solanaceae; genus Anisodus; species Anisodus tanguticus. The sequence goes on along the minus strand of CM067551.1, from coordinate 14,586,759 downwards.
GAGACCGACAGCAAGAATACTTACATGATATGAAGATATAATATGCAAAATGACAGCTAAACAGCTGGTGGATATACATTTAATTTGCAACTTAAAATTCAGTTTGGAGTAAGAATGACAAAATGCTGACTATAAAAAAACAGAACCAACAAAAAAGAAGAAAACTTGGTTTATGCATGTCAGCATTATTTGATTTTGGTGCAATATTTCGTTTGAAGCTCGGATATATCCTCAATATACTAGGTTGAACAATCAAATCAAGTGACTTGAAGAAGCTCAGATCCTCAATCTAGTTCCAGTCTAGCAATAAGCCTCTTCTTGTCCCTTACTAAACTAGAAGGCAGTTTTCTTATAAATGCTGCTAAAATGAATTTGGAGAAGCAAAGACATGAAATTACTGTTCTATTTCAACTGTACAACATCGGCTAATGAATGGTTGACATCGATGCCTGATATGTCTTGACATCTAAATGCTTAAACAACATTTTCTATGGAACTGAGAAATGAACAAAAACAAATCACATATTCATGAAAGTTGAAACTATCGTGACACTAGAAACTAGAACATTCCATTCAGCATATTCAGGTAATTTTCCGAAAAGTTGAAAAAAGAAAAGAGTAGCTCTTTTTAAGCACCAAGATTCATTTCCCCTCAAACCCATTCTCTTCTACTTTTGTCTATAAGCTTAGTTCCAAATTCCACCAGAGAGAATACCAGCAACTGGCATGCTATAGTGCACTTTTTCCTGCAATGAGAAACAAATGATGATGTTAAGAGTGAAGACACCTCTATGAAAGAAGAAAAGCAGAAGCAAATGAGGTTCTTTCTCAGGTCAAATTTACAATTGCTAACAGACTAATTCAAGTAAACGAATAAACACAAGCTTTTTGTATTTCTTCCAATGGTATCACTTTGTTGATATTGCAGAGCTGTATGTTGGACCGAATCATGTTGTCCTTGCATTCCCTAGAAAACTCAAAACACCCTCTCTAGTGGTTCAAAATAGGGGCACCATCATGGAAAATACTTGCTGCATTGTATTCTACAAACCTGGTTTCATCACTCCTGGGTTTTTAAAAAAATATCAGAAAAATGAAACTTGTTATCAATTTTAACTTCCTTCTCACCACTCTTTTCTATCCTAAAAATCGCAGGCTCTATTATCAACTCCCAAATTCTACTTTCACGACATGCATCGCATGGTAGATAATTCATATTGACTGTTCGTACAAAGGATCGATAAAAATAAAGGAGCTTTCTGACCAACAATATATATATATATATATATATATATATATATATATGTGTGTGTGTGTGTGTGTGTGTGTGTGTGTGTGTTGTTCTATCCTGCCCATGTTCAACAAGAGATGCAGCAGGTAAAAATAATTGATCATTCAATAACGTGAGCTTCAAACTGGACACATTTAAATAAGAAAAGACTTTCTTACCCCAAATCTGGTTTAAGGTCATTGCCAACTGCATCAAAGACTTTCTCTCTGCCGGGGTAGAATATCCACCCTTTATTGCTTCCTGAAATGCAGAAAGAAATTCCCGCCTTGCATTTGTAGGGAGAACAATATAATCTGGTCCATGGACAGAACTCAATTCCACCACCTAAGTTTTTCAGAGAAAAATTATATACCATGAGGCTTGAGTCCAGAAATTTTTCAAAAAGGATTTATTCATGAGCCAGATACATCATTATGTATGAAGTGATCAGACTAACATAAAGGTTTTACCATATGCACATTCAGAATTGTTGCAAGTTGGCAATCAAGGGTTTGGCCTAGTGTTCAATAAAGTGGATGCCAATCTTGGATATCAGGGTTCAAATCCGAGTAAAGACAAAAAAGCACGAGGTGATTTCTTCTCATCTGCTCAAGTCTTGGTGGGATGAATTACCAAAGCCAAGGTGAGCAAGCTGGCCCCGACACCACCGTTATTTACAACAAAAAGAAAACCAAAAAAACAAAAATAGGCAGTGGACATGCCATCTAAGTCGTGAAAGATTGTAAACTAAAGATAAGCAGAAACCTATGGAATAAAACACAAGGTATCACATATTTTGCAGAAAACATAACCAAAGGATTTACTAAAGTACGAAAAGGCACTGTAATTTGATACGGCATTCAAATCCCTACTTGTGACCAAAAGCTTATCTACCTTAAGTGCTAGGCACTCTTAGTTGAACTTTTTTTCCTAATCAAACATACTTTGTGCATGTAAATTTTCAAGAAAAGTAAAGAAAAAGATTATAGTTGGTTTAAAGATTTCGATAACCACAAGATGCACTTGCCTGTTGCAGCCAAGGAATTATGCTATTCACATATGTTTGTTCGAAGAAGTATGATGACAAAGTGGCCAGAAGATCACTTGCAGTCTTTTGGGATAAATTCTCCAGAACCGGCCCTGTTGTATCAATAAGTTCAAACAAAACAAGTTCATCACCAGAATAAAGGGATTCCACATAAGCAGAGTCTACATCCCCACCCAACAGACGTCCTTTAACAAGTCTCCAGAGGTTATTCTTGGCATCTAAGTGATTTTGTTTGTCATTAGTTGTAGAAATTCTGCCAAAGACATCTTCATTTCTCCTCAATTGTCCTTTGTGTGTTCCCTGTCCACTATTTTGGTGAATGCCCTTTCCAACAGGATATCCACCTTGTTTTGCAGCAGGATCGATCCACATGTCTAGATTCTGATTTCTAAAACTGCTTGATCTGCTCTTTACAAGTGTCCTATCCCCCCGAACCTCCACATCTTTGGTGAGCAGTAATGGAGACTTCCCATGAGGTATATCAACAGATGGCCTTGGGGTGTATGTGGAGAGTCTTGGGGAAGCAGCAGCATGACTTCTTTTCATAAATTTTGTTGTCACTGGATCAGGAAATCTCCCTTCATGAGAAAGTTCCTTGGCCATTCTATCAACCATGCCTTCAAGTCCAGACACCTTTATTTGTAACATTGACATGTTATCCATAATGTTGGATGTGAACTCCTGAAAGTATTAGTTACAACAGGGGTGGTCAAATAATTATAAAGTATTTCAAGCGGAAACTCAAAAGAATATGGCAGGTAAATTCACAGATCTGAATTTTGAGAGGAAACGAAAAGAAGAAAACAGGAAAATTTGAACAGTGGCATCCAGGTGATGAAATGAAGCCTTGCTATTATCTTTGGGCTCAAGACTTTTCTTCGCATAGCAATAATGGGTCAAGCAATGATAAAATTGAACTAACTGAAATCACTTCTGTGTTCCCTCAAATTTACAGAAAAGTAAAAAGATATTTTTCAGGCTGATGAATTCTTTGTTCTGAAAGCATCTGGTGAATCAATGGTAAAGGAGATCACATTGTGGTGACAAAACTCAACACCTCTATCTGTTTAATAAGAAAGAAATCCAATGAAGTTCTGACCACTGGGATGACCAAGAAGGCAATGCATAACCTTCTCAGACCACAGCTATTTTATGTACTATCAGTTCCTCCATTTATAAACTTTCAAATGAAGTTAATAAGATTATTAGTTCAATTTCAATCAGATACAAGCATAATGCATATACTGAAACTTCCTCTCTATTTTTATAGTGTGTATTTAATAGGACAGTTTCCAGGAAGTTTAGTTCTTGGCCTACTTTACATTACAGATTAATAATACTACAAGAGCATGTGATGTGCCTTGACTGCCTTCCACAAGATGGCATGACACAGAAAGGTTGGTTGTCACGATATGCATTGGCTGATCCAGACTAACACAAAAGAAATGTTACTTTAATTACCTTTAATAAATCCAGTAAATTGGATTGCTTATTTTCAATATCTGAGAGTTGCTTTCGGACAGATAACATTTCCTTTGCTATGTCAGAACAACAGCCATGCAATTTTTGGGAATTCAATTCAGTAACTGTTGAATCTAAGCTTCTTCGGTCCTGCATTCCAGGAAAATATCGTTGTTCCTCGATACTGATTTCTTCAACTGCAGAACGCCGACTTGTTCCCAATGGTATACCTAAACTGGCCTTGTCAATTACCTCGTGAGAACCCACGACTTCTTTGCGTTGGAAGTTATCAGGAAACAGATTTGACCCAGAAGAGCATTCCTTTTTGTCATCTATGTGCACATATTCATATTCAACATCATGAGAACTTCTAGTCTCAGTACTTCTTTCAAATGCCTTCGTAACAGAACTACCCTCTGATTCTTCATCCCGAACTTCTGGCATAAAGATCTTACGGGTTTTTGGAACTACTATTTCTACATGCCACTCATTAGCTCCTGAGTGCTGAGGTTTTTCAACATGGCTATGGCCTGCTTTTCTCAAAGAAAGGGGGAGCTTGTTTTTAACCGAGTCACAACCAAATTTCTTAGGTGTGACATCCTTCACTGTTGACTCACTGGCACTTGTTATATCACCATAGTCATCTTTATACGGATTTTCTGCAAGATACAAACTATTATTACGCAAGTCACAGAAACAAATATAAAGAAAGTCCATCTTCAAAATTCTGTTGTAAATGACGCGTAACTGGGAAACATGCCAGTCATATGGTCAGCCCAACGAGGGACAGAAGCAAAACTGAGCTGAAACTAGATCAACACTTGAGAATAAAAGCCATGGGCCACAGGAACCATCTCAATTTAACAAATAACTATAGCTCAAGAACTAGAGCACTCAAATCGCAAACTTTAACTACATAATAGTGGGACGAATCAATTAGGTTATCAGATCTTTACAAAAACATTATAGTAAGATGAGTCACAAGAAATATCTACATCCATTGGAAAAATATCACATCAGAGAGCACAGACCAGCATACCTTTTATGGAAGAGCCTGCTTCAGAAGGTTCAGATGTACCAGGGCCAGGAAGCCTTTTCCATAGGTGCAAAGCTTGCATTGCCGAGTCCCTGACTGGTTTCACCTGAACAAAGCACATAAGGTTTAATATTTTTAACTTTTATATCAGGCAACCACCATATTACCACATGGTTCAATTATGCATTCTGACTGCATCACTAACCTTATCAAATCGACAGGATTCAAGGGTCCGGATGCTGGAGGATTTGAAAGCACTGAAGAATGCTCCACCAATTGAAGCAATGTCCCCTAATGCTGCACATGCAGCTTTTCTTGTTGCCCAATCACTGTTCTTGAGTGCTTCCTGAATACTAGTCATTGCAGTTGATAAAGCACTATGTGTATTGGCACCACCAGCCTGATTATTAGAAAAAAATGGTGAAAAATGTGATGTACAAATCAGCCTTAGCTTGCAAAACATTACTTAGAAATTTTAATTACGTTATACTACTGAAATTAATTACCAAAAGACTGTTTCCTTGTTCTTTTAAGATGCCAACTATGTGCAGACATATGCTGCACAAATGCAGAACTCAATAGGATCTAACAGTAAGGTGTAAACTGGAACGTTCTTATCCTTCAAGTCACACACTAATATTACAACTCCAGTATATATGTGCGTGTGACAGAAAATTTCAAGATTCAAAGAAGTTTACACAAGATTGATCAACCTGAATTATGCTTCTATTCAATTCAATAACAGCTGGTTTTGCCATGAAATGTGGATCCTTAAGCAACTTGACAGTTTTAGCCAGCATCTTCTGCAAAATGACAGCTGGAGGGTTCTGAATACTGTCTATGACCCGAGCCAAGCACAGCGCTGAACCAGTTTGCACCTGCTTATTTTGCTCTCCCATTGCTTCAAAAATAGGCCTCACTAGCACCACAAAAACTCCATCATTTTCATTGTCACCTGCAACACTGCTCATTTTAGAAGCCAAAATGCCAACAGTATCCACACACGCATCTCTTACAACAGTATCCGAGTCCTTGAGACGCTTAACAATGCTGGCTATCATCTTCCCAAGATGTGGAACAACAATACTATCATGGAAATTGGCTAGCGTCCCCATGAACCGGATAGATTCCTTACGAACAGCACTTTTCTGCTCTGAGTCGGTATCTAATATACAAGACAGAAATGGAGCGACTCCATCTGGGGTTAAGCATTCAATTATTTTCTCTAGCTCTTCAACACCAATTTGGTAAGTATCCCTATCTGCAAGCTTGCTCAGTGCAAGAACCACACGATGTTTAAGTTCAAAAACAACCTGTTGGCCGTTCACCCTGCTGGGACCTCTTCCTTTCACCATATTCACATGTGTCTTCATCTCTTTTGCCTGCTTATTCACCTCTCAAAGAGCACAATTCCAGCATTTCAAAGTTGTAACCCATGATTTTTCCCTTCAATATTCAAATAATAGCTTGTTAAGAAGATATCAAGCTTTTCTATCTTGCTAAACAGTAAAACAGCTACACCAATCTTCTTGCGTCAAAGTCATTTTCATTTTCAAAAGTTTTGTTGGGTCAAAGTTTAGTATTACAATCAATAATGTTGCAAGGCAGCCCTTTATGTTTCACTCCCCCACCCCCACAACCACCTCCAACCAGTAGACCAAAAAGGAGGAAATGAAGAATTGTATCTTATATCATATCTAGATGTATAGCTTCCACTTTCCTTTAAGCCAAAAAAAGTGTAGAAAGAAAACGGTTAAGATCACATAAATGACTGAACTTGAGCACATTTTGCAGAATACATAATGCAAACACCTTATGAACATCCAAGAGTGTGCACTAGTGGTCCATGAAGTAGGATGAAAACCATGAGTGACCAGGTTCAAATCTCAGCAGATGCAAGAAAATGCTAAGTGATTTCTTTCCATCCGGACAAACTTTGGTAGGTAGAATTACAGGAGTTCAAACTGGCCGGACACCACATTAATTTGAAATGAAAAATCAAAAGAGTCATATTTTCGCTGCAACTAAGCATAACTACAGCAAATGCAAAAAAATATAGAAAAATGTTTATAGAGCTAATAGGTTGAAGAACTTACAAAAGAAGTCGAGCATCTTCATTCTTCCCCAAATGTCCAAAAACAGAGGGAAAAATCTAGTAACTCATAAAGCTAGGGTCCCTGGAAAAGAAAAAACTACTCTCTCAGTTGACAACATTTTACGGTACAGATTTAAAATGTTAATAATAATAATAATGAAAATGGAGTAACATCTTGAAGTTCAAAATTTAAGTAAATAATTCAAGGGGTCATTTGGTACGTGGGATAAGGTAGATATTCCATGATAAATCCTGAGATAAATTTATATCGTCAACCAATAATCTCAAACTTAATCCTGCAACTTATCCCGTCACCTCTAATATAGAATAAATTAGTCCAAAGATTATAATCCAGGTTAATCCGCAAACCAAACGACCCCTTAATAGTACTAGTGAAATGTCAAAAAACGTTACTCGATACAAAGAAGGCTATTAAAAAGAAAACTTCGCGGTGTAAGTGTAATTAGTATACCTTGTAATTAGCGCAACCTAAGGAGGAAGCTGCAAATTAAAGCTGTAAATAATGTTCCCTCCATGTGCAAAGTTGAAACATTTAGAATAAAATTAATTAATTTAATATTTGAAATCATACAATTCTCGGGTGATAGAGAAAGAGTGAATGAGGAGAAGCTCTGAAAAGTAATGTCACAGAGAAATCCCGGAAGGTGGAGAACACGCGCGGCGGAGAGCGACGGCGCAGGGTTTATGGGGTATTTTAAGTTTTCGCGCTTTGTCTTCGATTTTCGAATTTAGGAGCGTTTCGGAAAACGGGACCCACTGTATTATCTGCTGCTTGTCCCCTTTTGCTTTCGTCCTTCCTTTTTTGTCTCTTTCCACTTAACATGAAAGTACTTACAAAATTAATTTTTGGATACTTCAATTTTTTTTATATATATATATAAGCCCCACAAAAAATTACTAGTAGTACTCTACTACTATTATTGACAAAAATTTCTCAAAAAGGAACACATTTTCAAATATCTTATACAAAGATATCTCAGTTGGGGTGAAGTATGAAATTCAGCTAAAAATATTTAGGATTTATTATATATTAATAAAAAAATTGATGAAGATGTTCATTTAACCACCTTTTTCAACGTATGTGGCTCTGGCACTTCATTTTAGATACTTAATCCTCCAGATTTGTTAAAATAAAGAAGAATTCTCTTTTAAATTTATAATAATGAATTTTCTTTAATCTTCATCATTCTAATGTGTTAAAGGATCTGGTGAATTTAACATTGCCTATGAGAAGAGAGTTGAATGTGAAGAAACTATTATGCAAAGTTATAATTGCCTTGTAATTTGAATTCCTTTTTATATCCTTAACTGTGTTATCAAGTCATTTAGATAAAGACTGGATCGGTAGTTTCGTTATCAATGGGAAATACTAATATATCTTCTGAAACTAGTCTTTTCGTCGTATTACACAATACTTAAGCATACAAATTATAAAAAGAAAAATTAAAACTTCTAAAATAACAGCTGAAAAGTTAGTTGATGGAAAATATAACATTACACTAAAGGTTTGAAATTTAAATAGTTAAATGAATTTAAAAATCATAAATGTTACAAAAGCTACATAGAAATAATATTATTAGCTTAATACATATTTTGCTCCCCTACTTGTAGCAAAATCATTTTAAGCACCCTTGATGGACACCCCTTCGTTGTTTGACCAAATATGTCACGCATCAATAATGTATTGACACAAATCACCATTCCCAGGACTTCATTAAAACACCAACAAAAGGGTCCTATTCTTCATAACAATTGAACCACAGTAAGAAGTAAGAACCAGTGTCTAAACGATTGCCCATGGTGAATGGGTATGTCACAAAAATTTGGTCTCAATTTCTGGAGGGCAAAATATGTATTCTGCCAAAAAGAAAAAAAAAATCGAATAACACCAGTGTCTCCAAACAAAAAGTCATTCACCTTACCGTGCTGCTTTAAATACGGAAATCATTTTTTTCTTTATCGAATTTCAAAATCTTAACCAAAAAATTACTACTATACTAAAGAGTTTTAAAATCATGACTACCCTGGTTTCCAAAACTAACGGTAGGCCAAAAACACGCTAAAAGCACATGCAAGATTACATCTTGACTCAAAAGTTTCCTGGTCCACTGAATAAGTTAACATTGCACATGCCAACTACATTATAAACTTAGCAAAAAGATTATAAAACATCTTCCCAGAATAAATTGGCTAGCAGTAAAAAGAAGGGACAATCTCCTAAGCCTATTAAAGTTCACAAAATGCAAGGACCTACAATCACATGTGTTTCACAATGCAAAAATTGCTCTATCAACTCAGAAGCAACTCCAGATTCTATACCGATACAATTGCAGGCTTCAGCCAAGAATGGGGAAGATGCGCGTAACATGCTCCAGTGGAATACTATCAGCAGTATTTTTCTTAAGCTCTGGATGGTTGAATTCAGTGCGAGGAAGGGTGATGAGTTGGCCCTTACCCTGACCTTTTTCAATAACCCAACCATAGTTCGATTCGTGGTGCTCAAGGAACTTATCCAACGAAAGACCCTCAATGTTGATAGCCTGCAAAAATTTAATTACATGGTGAGCTACAAAGCACGTCATAATGATAGAAGAGACTCGGGGGGACTATAAGGTAAATTCAATATAATAGACGCATGTTGGCATTCCACGCAGATTTCTTCAACAACAAAGGGATAACCATTTTGGGATTATAAAATCGAAGTATAAAGAGAGACCTCATTACAAGCATGAAATTGTAGAATACAGTTCATCCAGAATATACTACCTTTCTAGACTTTAACATTGTTTTTAGGTCAACAAAATATATGAACTAAGAATTATTTTTCTGTTACTCTTTATGTCATTTTTTCTAGAAAGGAGAGTAATTTACCAACTAGTTTAACAGATGTTTTTCTTTAGAAACGTTCCATCACTTGCAACAGATATGCATGCTTAGACACTAAAACGAGCTTTATATATATAGAACCGGTAAAAACCGGAGTTGCAAATGCAATAGATCATGTCCACTTTACAAGTCTTTAATCTTTTAAAAGTTGGATGTTTTAATCCTCTGACATCTAAAGAAGTGTGGCCATCAACACAGCATCATCTTCTTTTTTTAGAACATATTTCTCATCCAATGATTCAGATTTGTGGTTGCACAAGTAAACATCAAAATAGATAGTACCCAAGCATTGTGGAGAAAAACATACCTCTGCAAGAATCGTCCTTGGAACCTTCTGGTAGGTTATTGAAAGGACATGAACAGCATATGCTCGAATAGCTTGTTCAAAACCTACAGTTCACCCTTGCTTTAATATAAATAGCATTCATTTTTCTATACACCAGCAAAAAGGGGGGAAACCCCGTACAAAAGACCCGTTAAGATAGAGAAAACTCTGTAAACTCTATAAGCAAATTAATTTATCATAGGTCAAAATTCTGATATAATTTCTTGCTAAATCCATAATGTCTAACATAAAGGAGAAGTAAGAACCATAAAACAAGAAATTTAGGACAAAGGCAACAGTATGGCACAAGTCTATGTTAGTCAACATAAATGGATAATACAAGAGGGATCAAGTCTCTACAAAAGTCCCTCTCAGACTTTCTTCCCCACGTTTCTATTCAAAATTGTCCCACCAAGTATCCACTTTCATCAAACAAAAAAACATTCTAAATTTGCCTATAAAGAGGCAACCATGTCTAAATGGTTGGCTGTGGAAAAAAACTGAGGAAAAAATAACAGTAGTTTGAATGCACAAAGTCACATTAAAAGCAGTTTCTCTCAAGAGTTTGGAAGTTAATGATAATTTTATTTCATAAATTTGGAAGTTAAATATAATAACACAAATACAGAATACAATTGGGGATTAAAGAGTTCTCAAATGAACTTACCAAGATACATGTCATTAATAGAGAGGATTGGAATGCTAGATACCATATATCACTCAATTTGATTTTTAAAACAGTATAAAGATCTAGGTGGGGCTAAATATATATTGTCAGCGAAAATTCAGCTATGTTAATGGCTTATATTTCCTACATATATTATTAAAACTTAGTAGAATAAGCAACGTCAGCTAAGTAAAAGGACTCGGTTTGAAATTCAAAATCCCTCCATGAAACTCCCCTTGTTTCACAGTGCTAAGCAAGTCTTGAAAAAGTGTAATACTTTTTTAAAAGTAAATAGGTTCCCTCATTGTATCAAAGACCGCTACTATGGAACATTGTGGGTGAGGGGAGGATTAAGTATATGGAGACAGAGTAACCAGATCTTGTGGTTAATATGAGGGGTTTGGAATATTAGACACTGTACTTCATTCATTCGTTGTTAAAAACAGTAAAAAAAAAGTTCGGGCCAAGTGTAGACTGGCAACAAGAAACACTCGGGAATTTTTTTCTTGGGTGGTAAAAAAATCAAGAATATTAATGGATTATATCTGCAACATAAATTATTTCCAATAATTAGTGGAATAAATAAGATAAAGGAAATGGTTTGAAATTCAATCCCTACATGAATTGCCCTCTCCCCACAGTTCTAAGAATAGGGCAGCCCGGTGCACTAAGGTCCCGCTATGCGCAGGGTCCGGGGAAGGGCCGAACCACAAGGGTCTATTGTACGCAAACTTAACTGACATTTCTGCAAGTGGCTGTTTACACGGCTTGAACCCATGACCTCCTAGTCACATGGCAACAACTTTACCAGTTACTCCAAGGCTCCCCTTTCTCCCCACAGTTCTAAGAATGTCTCCACAAAATAGGTACTTTTACAAAAAAAATAGGTTTTTCATTGCATTCGAATTGCTACAACTTAGCACTGTAGGGCGAGGGGTGGATTAAAGCATTCAGTAATACCAGGAACAACTTCAACTATCTGGCGGCTCCTCGCAGCTTCATCCCAAAATTGGCAGAACCTTGCAGTCTGCAAAAAAATGTGTGCACTTGTTCAGTAAATTATTATTAACTGAAAGAAAACTTTAAACAAATACGACGTTTCATACCTCTAAGTAGTGTGAGAGAACAATTAGCGTCTTGAATTGCTCTTCCATTTGCTGAGGAATGAGATTAGAAAATCATTATGATAAAAAAGGGATGGGACTCTGCATTTAACACAGTTGAAAATTTATATCTAGATATCAAAAGCATGTGTTCAGCCTTACTCCCCATGAAATCACCATAATGACCACAAACAACTCCAGCGAATGAGATAAGAAAATTAAGGAAATGAAGAACTTTTGTGGAAGATTGAAACAACATCTCTACCACACAAAGGTAGAGGTAAGGTCTGCGTACATCCTACACTCCCCAAACTCTACTTGGTTTGTTATTGTTGTTGAAGAACTTTTGGGGAAGACATTAGAATATTCAGTCTTACAACCTTTATGTTGCAGATACTGTTTCATAGAGCAGCCACCAAATATCAGACATCATTATTATCTATTTATTTGTTTCAGACTTTCCTGTTTATCTGGTTGCCTCAAACCTAGCACGGAGGACATTTCTGAACCCACAAAGCAACAATCCTCACCAAATCCCCAGCTAGAAAACAATGCTGCAATATACTTCCAGTCTAGTTGGATACCCAGCAAGAGACAACAAATGAGTACTCAAAATATGACAATCCATAATACAACAAATGAGTACCCAAAATTTGCCAACCAGAAAGAGAGAAAAGAAGGAATTATGCCGATAACGGAACCAATTACCTCACATAAGATCTTTTCGGGTTAAAGATTCCAGTTAACTTGATGAAGATCTTTTTGAATTAAAGATTCTTATTAACTTGATGGGAGATCTTTTAGGGTTTTTTCATTTTAGAATTATGCCGATAATGGACCACTTGCCTTCCTTCTTTTTTACATCAGCAATGAAACAACTGTCAAGCTGTGTTGGGCATGACCGGATCAGCTACTAATATTTATTGTAACAAATAGTAGTAACAAAACTATTTCCGCCATCTTTGGCTGCAAAAGATTTTATGTTTTCCAACCACGCCCCCCATGGCCCCATCTAGAGTACATGAGACAAGCAAATTTACAATTCATATTCATCGAAGCAAAAGTCACAATCAACGCATCTTCAGAGATATATACCACTCGTTCTGGGATTAGGAAGAGACAGAGGCTGAAATCTGGAGCTGGCATTGCCATTAGAGCCTATTGATTCAAAACAAACAAATAAGTTAGATAACAACAAAAGGCAACGAATAATATCACACGTGCAAGACAAGAACTTGATAGCACCTTAACCAAAATACGAGCAACAATCGGTGTACTCATTCTCTCCGGCTCAAACTGTACTCATCCAACAAATCAAACCAATATCAAGCAACAAATAAAACTCCTAATAAGAAAATAATTTGTTGTATCACCAAATTCAAGAGATAATAGTCAAAAACACTCCTGAACTATCACTATTCACGAGTTTCATATCCAAACTATCAGATATTATATTTCCTACCTGAACTATGCCCATCTATGTATTAGAACACACTAGGTGATAGTTCAGGTAGGAAAAAGGGAATAGCTGATAGTTGGTCTAATCAGCTTAATACATAAACAGTGATAATTCATGTAGTAAAAGAGAACAGCTGATAGTTGAGGGGGTGAAACTCGAGAAAAGGTGATATTTATGTGTTTTTGACCATTAAATCCAAACAAATTCAATCATTACTTGTTAAAACAACTACACAAACCTGATAAAGACGGAGCAGGCAAAGGTTTGCATCCAGATTGTATGTTTGAGACGAAACCTAAATTTAATACATTGAAGATTACTCAATCAACAATAACAGAAATTCAGCAAGACTAGAAATCTGAAAAGGGGGATAAAAACCCATTTAAAAAGATTAAATTTTGGACTAATCGACATAGTAAAACTGAGAGTACCTGTTCGTTAACATAGTTTTCGAGATCAGGGAGGATATCAGGGTTGTAAGGGTTAACGGCAATGAGCTGTTCTACAGTAATAGCCAGCTGTGACTTCTGGTTAGTCGCCTCTTTTCCCATTTTGGAATAAAAAGGAGATGAGAGGGGTGGCAGTTTAGCTGAACGGAGGTTTTAGGGTTTGTGTAGGAGATACTGGAGCGGTTCATTTGTTTGTCCAATCACTAATATACACTTCAACTTTTTACTTTAAAAAATAGTAGAACAATTTAGGGTTGTCCAGTGGGCCGGGTCGGCCCGATACCGACCCGACCCCGATCCCCCTAAAACAAATTGCCAGGGTTCGAACTTGGAACGGGGCTTGGGATCGTTCCGCCCCATCCCGACCCCGCCCCATCCCGTCCCACCCTACCACCCCCCCTCCCCCTTTGCAAAAATAACCGTTGTAACAACGACCAAATTTCAATTTTGATCGTTGTGCAACGGCTATAACGGTCATTTTTTGGCCCCCCCCACCCCATAAACCCCCTACTCCTTAATATTTATTTTTAACCCCTAAGTTAATATATTTACACTTTAACCTTATTTCTCAACTATAAATACTTCATTTTCCTATTCATTTTTCTCACAAATCTTCCTACAATCTCTCTAATTTCTCAATTTATCTCTCTACAATTCTACATTGCCTACTATATATAAATATTATTTTTTTCTCATTTATATCAAAGTTTTAAAAAATGGGAGTTTTAATTTTCAACCTGGATTACACGTCGACATTACGTCGGCGTTTGGTACCTTTGTTCCTTCTTTAAATTATTATTGTTACTTTATTTTAATCATCGCACTTAATTTCATTATCTTTAATTATTTATTTGCATAATTAAAATAGAAATATTAAGAGATATATTTAAGGGTAAGGGTGCTTCTTCTAGTAATGGTAACAAGAGCATGGGTACTTCTTCTAGTAATCATATTCCTAGTCCCGATGATTTCACTGATTTCACTCATATAGATGAAACTGTTTTTTTAATGATATACTATTAGATGATGAGGTAGATGAACCAAACTTTAATTTAGACGATAATCTAAATTACACATCAACTACTGCACCTTAACATCATGTTCAGACTGAGTCTCGGCCTGAAACTGGAATACCTCATATTCCCCCTAGTATGAGTCGAGGCCCCACACAACGAAAATTAAAATCAATTGTATAGAATTTTTCTGATATGGACCAAGAGAATCAACTAGCTAGATGTAAAATTTGTAAAAATGTTTATAAATTTAAAACCAAAAAATTCAAGGTGGGACGGGAGGTTTATTTAGACATGTACAGGGCTAGCACACAGCTAGGTGGAATCAATATCAAACTAAAAAATCGGGTGTGCCAAGCCATTTGAGTCAGGACAAGGTTCACTTGGTGTCCCCGACCTAGTACAGGGTAAAATTAACCGGGGGAGAATTTTTTGTCCTAAATATGATAAAAACAAAGACATAGAAAATGTGGCAAAATTAGTTACGGTGGAGGGTTTGCCTTTTTCATTTCCTTCCTCTTCTGGTTTATTCATTACATTCGAGAAACATATAATCATGTTTTTAATGGTTTTCCTAGATCAACTATTAGAAGGGGTATTTTTAAATTTGCAAGTGAATATCAACAATAATTACGTTATGCATTGTATCATTTTAATGGCAAAGTGGTTATCACTTCTGACATAGGCCGTAGTACTAACAGTAATGATTATTTAACCGTTACATGTCATTGGATAGATCAGACTAGGTCTATGCAAAAATGTATTATAGCATATAGATATATTGATGATAGGCACACTGAAAGTTTTATTACACAAAATATTAATAAATTTTGTGATTATTATGGAATAAGTGATAAAATTATGACTATTACATTAGATAATGTTATTTCTAATGATTATGCTATAAGACTTTAAAAGTTAGATTAACTCCGTATTTTCCTGATCATTTTCATATAAGATGTGTGTGTCATATTTATAATTTAGTTGTAAAAGATGGCCTAAAACTTTTTGAAAGCATTCTTGATAAAATACAATTTGCTATAAATTTTATTTTTAAATGTAATAAAATATAAAGACGCAAAGAGTATAAAAATCTTGTCATGATTGTGGATTACCTTATAGAAAAAATTCAGAAGAAGTCTCGACTAGGTGGAATTATTTGTATGAGCAACTACTTGTTGCTTACGATTATAGACAACCTATAATTTTATTATTTAACGCCCATAATAAAAATTCAAGGGATATGCTTGTAGATAATGATTGGGAAAAAGTTTAGAACTTAATGGATTTCTAGAAAAAATTTCAAGCTACTAAAGAATTTTCCGGTATTTATTATCCTACTATTTCAAATATGTTATTTCATATAGCTCTAATATTTTTTGTTACTTAATGAATATATGCAAAAATCAACTTATAAGGCATCTATTGAAAAAATGTTTTAAAAAATAAAAAACTTTTTTACTATTCCCACTATTTATATTATTGGTGTGATATTAAATCCGACTATTAAAGTAGACGGTTGTAAAACACTAATAGAAACAATTTATGATTGTATAGAATACTTCCAACTGACCCAACTGAAGAACCAACTCACAAACTAACTAAAGAAAAAGTTACGTCTAGCATACACAGTGAATGCAAACAAGTATATATGTATTATCAACAATCTTTACCACCAAAAATGGTAACATAAGACCCTTCTTCACTCATGCTTGTCATCTGCTCGTGAATACCGTCCAGTCAAGTCTTTGTTCTTTTATTCAACAATATGGGTGCTAACCAGATTCCCCATGTACAAAATGTAAATAATCAACCGGTTTGTGTACCATCTTCTACTACTTCGCTGCAACCTTATAAAAAATATGTGGTTTCTGCTGCTAGTATTCAAGGCCTTAAAAATAAAATGTTTAGTGGTTCAACTTCTTCACAAGTTAACGAATTTAATGTTTATGTTTTGCAGGGTGTTGTACCGTACGAATTAATTGTCAATGATGAAGGACATGAAGACTTGCTGAAATACTGGAGGCAGAATGAGAATACATTTCCGACGCTAAAAAGATGCCCCGAGATGTGTTGAACATTCAAGCGTCATCAATAGCATCTGAAAATATTTTTTCTGCTGGAAGATTTCAAATAGGAGAGCATATACACTCATTGGCGGAAGACAACTTAGATATTGCAGTTCTATTCAGAGATTGGATTCGAGCGGAGCGTAGAAGGTGCGGTCAACCGGAGATCAACGAAGAAGAAGACAACAACTACAACGAAATCTTGTCTTAGGGAACAGAAAGCGACGTCGAACAATTTGACCTACAAATTTCAATTCCAACCGAAGACATTGTGAGGAAATTAGAAAAAGTATGGTTAACTATGTTTTTTTAATTGCAATTTTACTATGTGATTTGCAACTTTTGAACAACACCACAAAGTTGCAATTTTGAAATTATATTACAAAAAAATTATATTTCTATTAAATAATATAAGAGGCACAAAAACAGTCTTGGGATATTTTTATTACACTATCTTGTTCAATTATTGAAGTATTTATATATATTATTTTTTAAAATTAAGTGGCAAAAAAACACAAATCACGATCCCAACCCGTCCCCCCAAATCCCGGCCCCTATACCGGTGGGATGTGGGATGGGATGGGACCTCTTCCCGTCCCACTTGGCCCGCCGGAGGCCGCATCCCGACCCTCCCTCGTCCTGCCGGGTCCCGGCCCGCCTCGCCCCTCCCCGTTGGACAGCCCTAGAACAAAAACAAAAACTTGCACTAATAAAATAAGGTAATGACTCTTTCCTCATAACACTTATCATTGCCCTTTTTTATTTTTATTTTTTAGCGCAAAAGAGTCAAATATGTTCTTAAACTATGTATAATTGGGCATATATGTCCATCGTTAATATTATAGCATAAATATGACCTAATCATTCAATATTTGATTCAAATCTTGCCTTGTTTTAATGGCATCCGCCAATTAACCTAATTAAATGACTAATAAATAAAAGGGGCCAAAATATGTTCTTAAAGTATGTGAAGTGGAGCAGATATGTCAAGATAATCCACGTAAATTTGTGACTTAGATCTAACATCCCACTTTGCATATGATAGACTAGACCCAAATCAGTACCATGAAAATAACACACGTAATTTATATAGACAAATAGTTTGCCTGACCTGCAATCATCAAGAGTTTACAAAAGTTCAAACCTATTAAGATTGCACAAGAGTTATGTGTAAGAATTCAATCACATATGAAAGGAATTAACGACTAACATAAGGATCTTATTACT
This sequence comes from Anisodus tanguticus, assembly GCA_034509755.1. NCBI lineage: Eukaryota > Viridiplantae > Streptophyta > Magnoliopsida > Solanales > Solanaceae > Anisodus > Anisodus tanguticus. The sequence continues at coordinate 14,568,630 of CM067551.1, read as the reverse complement.
CGTAATAGCCCCAGACATAGGTTACACAAGTATCTAGTTATTACCCATCCTCGGAATAAGTGAATGGTAGTTTATTTATAACGGTATACCCATAATTACACTCGATATTTTCATGGTAAGTAACCGTTGATTTGTGAATACAAGTTAAAATATTGATTTTAGTTATCTTCTCTCTTTACTCAAATATATTCGTTTAAATCAAAGGCTTTCTTAGACATCACTGCATCGCCAAGTTACTCGATATCTATTAGTGACATGATATGTTAGCAACACAAATTGACACTTCAAGAAATAGTCAAAGGTCAAAGGATATTCCGATGTAACTTTTTGGGGTGTCACACAATAAAGGAGCATGAATCTATTATTCCATTACCTTATTAATTGATAGTGCACGTGGTATGAAATTCATGCTTTAATGTCTTTAATTTACATTGATATGTGTATCTCGTTATTTTACTCATCCAATATCATACAGATTTTAGTCTAGACACCTTTAATGTCTAACCTGAGGTTTTCACCCAATGAATTTCACTCATCTTCTTGAAAATAACTCGTACCTGACTTACAAAATAAGTCATAACAGGATGGTAGAATCATAACTTTGACAAGCTGTCAAGACCAACCTTTACAAACAAACATGACTTCGTACTAACCGATGTTGTAACAGGTCTCATCTCTTCATGTTCATTAATGTAAGAGGCGATTGCTCATGTGAGAGCGTCAATCTCACATCTTGTTCGACAACAAAAAATCATCATCACATACATATGAGATATGAAGGGATAATACATAATGACATCATCCAACTATAACACTTTTTTTCAAAAAGACATTCCAACTTTGTGGAGGTCCTAATACCCCATTGAACAATTTCAAAATAGTAAAGATATAACCTTTTTCGTTCAAGCCCATTTACAAGAAAGAAAGGATAAGTCACGCACCAATCATTGTCTTCCATGTGTCAAATTGTTTAATTATACATTTTTATGTTTTCTTACTTTATTTCTTTTTCATTTTTCTCTCATGCTTTATTCTTCTTCCCTGCATCCCATTTGTTCCTCCCGCCAACACCATTTCTCATCTGTTCCTCCAGTCGACCAACCTTCGCAATCTAATCATTAACTCATTATCGACCTGATTCTGGCGACAACAATCTCTGCCGCTGGTTCTACGACACATTCCTGAAGAAAATAATTCCATGATTTATTTCATACCAATAATACAATATATTTACAAGCCTATAAGATCAATCTATGGCTATGAATTTGGAAGACTAACCAAATCATATCCTAACTATAGGCTAATCATATCTGTTGGTTCTACGACAACAATCTCTAACTATAGGCTAATTATCTAATCATACTAATTACATAATATCCTCCTTAATTACATAGATGATTTTACATGATGGAGATAATTAAAGATAATGATATCCATAATTATCCTCAACAGACCCCTGCAGTCTTAGCTGGAGGTGCGCGGATGCTCAGACTATCTCTGAAATCATCAAACAGTATGTGCGGAAGCCCTTTTGTGAAGATGTCTGCAATCTGATAACGGGATGGAACATAAAGAACCTGGGCTTATCCACGTGCAACCTTTTCACGAACAAACAAGATATTCATTTATATGTGCTTTGTGCGCTGATGTTGTACATGGTTACCTAATAAGTATATTGCACTCACATTATCACAATAAACCACAGTTACTTTTTCTATCAGACAATGTAGTTCTAAAAGAAGATTACGGAGCCAACATGATTCAGAGACCATATTAGCTACCCCTCATTATTCTGCCTCAGCACTTGACCGAGACAATGTCGGTTGGCATTTTTATGACCAGGAAACGAGGTTGTCTCCTAAAAATACACAATAGTCGGAGGTGGAGCGTCATGTGTCTGGGCTGCCACCCCAATCAGCATTTGTATAAGATGTAATGCCAGTCACGGTGGACTTATACAGATGCATGTGAAAGTCAATAGTACCCTTAATATATCGCAAGATTCATTTCAAAGCCCCCATATGTGCTTCTTTCGGATCATGCATATGTAAACAAACTTGCTGAACCGCGTAGGAGATATCAGGTCTCGTGAATGTGAGGTACTGCAATGCCTCTGCTAGGGAACCTGTCGTGTTACTCAATTTTGCCTTTGTATCGACCGACGTATGAGACGATTTACACGAAGACATACCAACTTTTTATATGATCTCCTCGGCGTATTTCCTTTGACTGAGGAACAGACCACCTGCTCAATGCCCAAAAAATAGTTTAAATGACCCAAATCCTTCATAGCAAATTCCGATGCAAGGAAGGACATAATAGACTGGCGAAGCGAGGCAGATGATGTTATGAGAATAATGTCATCCACATATAGAAGAAGATAAGCCATGTCATGTCCCTTCTTGTAAATGATCAAAGACTGATCAGACTTACTGTGGGAGAATCCCATTGTGGATACTAACCATGCAAATCTGTTGACCATGCCATGGGGCCTGTTTCAAACCATATAAAGATTTTTTCAACAAGCAAACATAATCAGGATAAGTAGGATCTTGAAAACCCAACGGCTGGTGTATGTAAACTGTTTCGTGTAGGCGACCATGTAAAAATGCATTATTGATATCCAACTGATATGGTCCATGATTTGGACAAGGCCAGACTTAGAATAGTCCTGATAGTGGCCGGCTTCACTACCGGACTAAATATTTCACCGCAATTCACGCCAACCTATTGAGACCTGTCATCACTTACAAGATGAGCTTTGTGTCTCGCAAAAGAGCCATCAGAATTCTTTTTATGACAAAACCCCCACATAGATCATATGATATTCACATTAGATGTACGGGATACTAATTTCCACGTCTTATTTTTAATAAGAGCATCAATTTCATCTAGCATGGCAGCTTTCCAATTCGAGTCGGATAGGGTTGTTTTAGGATTTTTTGGAAGTGGAGATGGTTGAACGGAAGAAGTTAGGTTAAAATGACGCTTAGGCCGAAAAATCTCGTGCATGTCACGGGTTTCAACGGTTCCATATGAAACCAAGATAGTAGGATGGGTCACTGGGTTGGTGGGAGGCGGACTGTTTGGTGAAACATTTTGGGCATGGCAGTGACGAGCACTAGACTGGGCCGATAATGCCAAGGACGGAGCAGTAGGCTCCAAATCTCGGTATGTCCCAGCGCCATCTCAGTGTTGGGCCGGCTGTGGTGTTTGTCCCTCTTAGTTTGGCCTAGTTGAGTCACCAACGGATTGGGTATTGAAATGGTGGTGCAATATCGGATGTATTCCTATGTCTAGAAATTCATATGAAGGTGGGGACGACACTTGAGATGTAGTAAACATGAATGTGGAATCATAAAAAAACAACATGACGAGATAAGATAATTTCCCCATTAGACATATCATAACACTTATAACCCCGATGATTTTGTGGATATCCCAAAAAAAATACAAGGAGTGGACCAGGCTTGGAGCTTTTTTATGGTGGTGGATGGAAACAATGGATAACACAAAACCCGAAAACCCTTAAATGTTTGTATGATGGAATACAATGGTACAACATTTGGGTGAGTGATTTGTTTGATAGCAACTTGCTAAGAAGAATGTTCAAAAGATAGGTGGTCATTTGAAAAGCATGATGCCAAAAAGACAGTGGTGTGGACGAGTGTGCAAGTAGTGCACGAATCATATTATTGATTGTTCGGATTTTTCTTTCGGCTTTTCCATTTTGAGAAGACGTATATGGACATGAGAGACGTAATGACATCCCATTTTGTTGACAAAAATCATTGAAAGTATTATTTATGAATTCCCTCTCATTATCATATTGAAAATATTTTATGGATCTCTCAAAGTGGGTTTGGATGAAAATACTAAATTATTTTAAAATAGTAGGGACTTGTGATTTTTTCCCAACGGGAAATGTCCATAGAAAATTTGTATAATCATCCAACGTAAGCATATAATAATTATGACCCGCCGAACTCAAAATTGGGGATGTCCACACATCACAATACATAATATCAAATGGCTTAATAGTTTGTGAAGTAGATAAAGAAAATGAAAATTTAATATGCTACCCAAAAATGCAAGAACGGCAAACATGTTAGTCCATACGACGGTTACAAGCAATAAAATTATATCTTTTAAAAAAAATCCAACACCGGTGCACCCGGGTGACCCAAATGGTTATGCCATAAATCAGGCGAAAAAACAGCAAAGGCCGATGGAGAGTTGACTTGGTTGTTGGTGAGAGCGATGATGAGATACAAATATCCAGTTCTATTACATCTCATTACTGGCTTCCCCATATGAAAATCCTTCACAGAAAACCCAAATGGATCAAAATTCACAGAAACATTGTTGTCAGTGGTAAACCGAAGCACAAATACCAAATTCTTAATAAAGTTTAGGGGCATGAAGGACATTTTTTAAATGTAGGGGTGGGTGGTAGATTTGTTTGTCCAATACCATGAATCGGAATTTCCTTTCCACTGTCAACAATAATATTTTTATTAGTGCTCATATTAAAATAAGACGAGAGATTATCTTGGGATGCTGTCATGTGTGACGTGGCCCCTGTGTCCATGTACCAAGAATCATCGGGAACATTAAGACTCATGTTGTTCATGGCGTGCTCAATATCTGTGGGGACATAACTTGATGTCAAGGGGACATATGTCGTAAAGGCTTGCGATGGCCGATTTCCTAAAATTTTGGGTTGCCTATTTTGGTTGTTGGACTTGAGTCATCGGAAAAGAGTACGGTGGGCCCCATTGTTGTGGGTTCCAAGCCCACGGTGGGACCTGGCCCCGCTGCCTCCCTATTACTGTGGCTGCCAGTGGGGATGGTTCTGCCAGCGGCCAGCCCCTCCACCATAAAAATTTCCGGCGTTCCGGCCTCTCCCTTTTCCACAATTATTTTCCCTTTATTGTTGTTGCAGTTTTGACCACTTTGGTATGTTATTATTACGATTTTGGTGTGTTGTCGGACCAGAATTTTGAAGTCCAAAAACCTCCTCCGTCATGTTAGTGGAAATAAGGGCGGTGTCGGCGTTGTTTGCCGCAGTCGCTACTTGTTTAGCCTTTCAGGTTTCTTCAAGAATCAACCTCAAACGAGCCTCATAAAATGGTGGTAATGGGTTACTTTATTGAATGAACGTTGCAACACCATCATATTGTTCATTCAAACCCGCAATTAATTGAAGCACCAACCTTTGATTTGTCATCGGTGCACCAACGTTGAATTGTTAGTCGGCAAACATTTTCAACTCTTGACAATAGATGGAAACGTTTGATAAATCTTCCAATTTGACATTGGTGAATTGATTCTCAAGATATACTGCCCTAGAAAGTTTATTATCTTGAAAAATGTTTTGCAAACGTTCACACGCTTGTTGAGCCATTGAAACCAATTCCAACATGGTATGCAAAAGTCGTTAGAAATGGTGTCATAAATCTATTGAAGGAAAATAGCATCTAAGCGAGACCATAACTTTTTGTCAACACTGGTGGTGTTCGATGAAGCTTCGGAAGGGATGTTATGGTCTATAACTTCGTATGCTCGGCAATGGATTTTGAATAACTCCGCCCAATAGGAGTATTGCCCCTTTTCCATCTCAAGTGTAATTGAAATGAAGTTCTTGACGTTGTTTACGACAAGAACGGGATGTAATTTTTGTTTGTCGGCCATAGTTACCCACAAAATCACAAAAAAATAAGAATAAAGGAGGAAAAAGTATTTTGTGATTGATGAAATTTGGTGGAGGAAACCCTAATGATGTCGGCTAGGGTTAGGATTAGAGAGAAAAGGAAAAAAAACTAAGTAGGGTTTGGAGGGTAGCCGAGTTGTTTAGAGTTTCTTGAGGGTGGTTTAGGGTTTCAGTTAGTGGTTTTTCGAGAAGAGAAAAAGGGCGGGCGGCCGGCTTAGGAAGTATGGCAAGAAAAAATCAAATTTTGGCTCTTGATACCATGAAGAAAATCATTCCATGATTTATTTCATTCTAATAATACATACATATATATATATATATATATATATATATATATAAGCCTATAAGATCAATCTATGGCTATGAATTTGGAAGACTAACCTAATCATATCCTAACTATAGGCTAATTATCTAATCATACTAATTACACAATATCCTCCTTAATTACATAGATGATTTTACATTGATGGAGATAATTAAGGATAACGATATCCATAATTATCCTTAACATGAGCACAATATACTTTTTAGGTAACCCTGTACAACATCAGCGTACAAAGTACATAGAAATGAATATCTTATTTGTCCGTGAAAAGGTTGCACGTGGACAAGTCCAGATTCTTCATGTTCCGCCCCGTTATCAGATTGCAGACATTTTCACAAAAGGGCTTCCGCGCATACTGTTTGATGATTTCATGGATAGTCTGAGCATCCGCGCACCTCCAGCTAAGACTGTGGGGGTCTGTTAAGGATAATTATGGATATCATTATCCTTAACAATTTCGATCCTTCGAACCTAAACTCCACCTCGTCGTCCTCCAATTTTCACCCATCATTGTCGGAGTTTACTTCTCTGGGTCAATTTACACAAATTTTAATCGGATTTGAATTTATTTTACTAGCATTACACGCCCACGAAACCTCCTCCCGCAATGGCCAAGAAATTACATTTTGAAACAATAGAAGAGAAAGAAGATGAGAGGAAAAAGAGAAGCATAAAGGTAACTGAAAAAAAATAAAAGAGATGGGTGAGGAGTTTGATAAATAAGATAAGAGGGGAAAATAAAAAGTAAATTAAAATAAATAAAGTAAAAGAAAATTTATTTCTAATAAAACAAATAAAAAATCTGTTTTCTTGTCTATTCTACGCTCAATTGGAGAGTGAAGTACATTCTCTCTACCATGTAGGCTCATAAGGGGGTAGCGTATCCCTTTCAAATAAAAATTAGGGGTAGTAAGACATATACAAAGTGTGTTACAGTTGAAGGGAGTAATTAATATATTATTTCATATAAATTTAAGAGTCAAATGTTGATGAACATATTTCACCATTCAAAACATTTTACAATACATAAACATGGTCATATGCTTCGAAAATCTAGAGCCATAACATGTTTCCTAAATAGGTTTCTAGGTATCACCTTCGTCTATCATACTTTACGTAGATATATATCATAAATATATGAGGGAAAACATAGATAGCACCTTGAACTATACTCGAAAATGTTGATTTTACACTCAGATTGATCGGACGACCTACTACCCGTCTACACATTTAAAAAGTAAATTTAATAACAATAGGACTGGGCAAAAAAAAATGAACCGCTGGACTGGGTAAAAAAACCGAACTGAACCGGCGGTTCGGTTCGATTTAAATTCGATTAAAATAATTTTAAAAACCGGGTATTTAAAAAAACTGAATCTATCCGGATTAAATAAATCGGTTCGGTTCGGTTCTTTAGAATTTTTGATGAACCAAACCGAAAATCGGGGGCAAATTTTTAATTAACCATATCTCACTATAAATTAAAATTGAACGCGTTAAACCCTAAAATCATCCTAAATCGTTTTCATTTTGGCCGATGTGCTACCGATGTGCAACAATCCACCATTAACCCAACAATAATTCACCATTAACCCAGCAACAATCCACCATTCAGGTTCGTATTATCGCTTTTTCAACAATCTATTTTCTGATTTCTATTTTCTGATGCTATTTTTTTATTTCTATTTGTTCGATTATGTTTGTCGTGGTTCATACGGTTCCATTTGTATAGATATGAGCATGATATCTATAGAAGTCAAAGAGTTGGAGAAATTAATTATTGTGCAGAAGAAATTTAAAAATTTAATTCATCCATGCATCAAGCAATGTGCTTCAAGTTCAAGAAAGACCTTCCAAGAATTGCATAAAATTGAATAAATGTTACAATAATAGTTATTTTCGGTAGTCAAGAACTCCCGTGAAACTTGAAACTGAGAAGCTTTTGCTTTTAATGGTAGTTAGCTCGCTATGTGCCTAAGGTGTCTACTAGAAGCTCTTTCCAAGCCAATTAGTTACTCACAGTTTGGTATCCATACCTAAGGTGACTAAGTTAAACAAGTATTGATGGACATGAAAGAAATCTAACAACTTCAGCTTCTATTTTGCAGGAGGAATTGAAGTGGAAAGAGGATGGGGTAGGGCGGAAGAATGGAAGACATTTTGGATGATGGAATATAAGAGGTGAAATAAACCGACGAGGGAAAATTGAGATCAAAAGTTTGGAATTTTTTTACTAAGCTACCTGGAGGAAAGAAAGTCAAATGTCATTTTTGCCGTAAAGATTATGCTTGCAATAGCTCGTTAGTTGGGACAACTAATTTAAGGAACCACTTTGGTAGATGCAAAGTGTACAAGAAATTGAAGCTTGAAGAGGATAAGAATAAAAAAGTATTAACTCGTGATAAGGGTAAGAACAATGGTAAAGTTATATTTGTGGGGTTTTAATAAAGATGTTTGTAGAGCCGCACTTGTGAAATTGATTATTAAGGATGAGTTAGCTTTTAGATTTGTGGACAGTCAGAACTTTGTGGAGTAAATGAGGGTTTGTTGTCCCAGATTTGAGGTGACTTCATGAAGAACGATTGCACGGGATATTCTTCAGTTGCATCAGAATGAGAAGTCTTTGATTAAAAGAATCATGAACTCAAACCAGCAGAGGATTTGTATTACAACAGACACATGGACATCAATTCAAATGAGTAGCTATATGGTAATAACTGGCATTTTATTGACTGTGAATGGGTGTTGCATAAAAAGATATTTGCTTTTACACCGATTTCTAATCATAAAGGAGATGGTATTGGAAAGATTATAGAGAAATGTTTATTGAATTGGGGTATTGATAGGCTATTCACAATTATTGTGGACAACGCAAGTGCTAATCAAGTTGCAATTGCTTATGTGAAGAAGAAACTGACAAATTGAAGCCCTAATGCGATGATTTTAAATGGTGATCATACACATGTGAGATGTGTTGCACATATAGTGAACTTGATTGTTCAGGATAGGTTGGTAGAAGTGAAGGACTCAATAGCTGATGTTCGTAATGCGGTGAAGTATGTAAGATCTTCTCCGACAAGGTTGCAAAAATTCAAGACATGTGTTGAGCGAGAGAAAATCTCATATAAGGTACTTATGATTTTGGATGTGCCAACCAGATGGAATTCGATATACTTAATGTTGGAAAAAGCGGTGATATTTGAAAAAACATTTGATAGGTTAGAGGAGGATGATGACCACTACAAAATTTGGTTTGACGAAGATGAGAATTAAAGAAAAGGGCCGGGCTACCGAATTTTGTGGATTGGGATAATATTAAGAGGTTAGTACATTTTTGTCAGTTTTTTATGATGTGACATTAAAATTCAGCAGCACAAAATGTGTGACTTCTAGTGATTTTTTGAATGAGTTGTGAAAAGTTTATCTTCATCTTAGCTCACTATTGAAATCTAGTGATTTGTTGATGAAAAAAATTATTAATGGCATGAGAGATAAATCTGTGAAATATTGGGGTACTTCTTTAGAAAAGGTGAACAAGCTATTAATTTTAGCAAATGTGTTTGATCCTCGGTGTAAATTTGAATTTATAAACTGGTGCTTTGGAAGTATATTTGATAGTAGGAAGGTTAGTGAAATTAAAGCTGATATCAAAGACTTGTTGTTACGATTATTTGAAAGTTATAATGATGATGTCCCAAATAGTGGTATGGGTAGTAGTTCATATGTTCAATTAAGTGAAGTTTGTGATAGTGACAGCAATAGAAAAGAATCAATTGACCATTTTCAACAGTTTAAAAAGATGAAAGCAAATGAAAATGACGATTTTGGGGGGAAGAATGATGTTGAGAAATATTTGTCAGAGCGAAATGAAAGCCCTAGTGATCCGAATTTTGATCTTTTGGGTTGGTTGAAGATGTATTCGTCTTAGGGGTGAGCACGGGTACAGGGTACCCAGATACCCGACCGGAATCGACACTAACGGGTAGGTTCCGGGTAGATATATTATAATAACGGCTAGGTTCCGGGTAGATATATTATAATAACGGCTAGGTTCCAGGTAGTAAAATTAGCAACCGATCAATGTCGGGTCCGATTCCGATTTCGGCAAATAGAGACAGGGTACCTGGACCCGGAATCGATACCCGAAACCTATGAAATATTAAACATTTTTACTTTTTTAATTCCATTATTTTTCAGTTAATAAAAATAAAATAAAAAGGTCATACTAAAGTACACCATTTAAGGGGGAAAAAAGCAAATGCAGAACAATCACTTTCACCGTCAAGAAATAAATCAAATAATACAAAGTGACAATCATAAGCAGAGAAAAAGGCAAAAGCGGTAGAAAATTGAAAAACTGGATTTTTTAAACTATGTACTCATTTAAGTTATTGAAAAAGAAAGTTGAAACGAAAACCAAAGTAAATCTTTGAAACATTCTTGGGATATTTGCTCCGAAAGGATTCTTTATGGATTTTGTGGCACTGGCTTTCAGAGGATAAGCAGACGAGTTTATTCCTAAACCAAAGATGTTATACGAAGGGATTATTTTGCACAAAGAAACACCGATTCCGGGTACCCGGAACCTACCCGAACCCTGCGGTTCCTGGTAATGATTGCTACGGGTAGGTTCCGGATAGTAAATTTAGGAACCGATCTTTTACTGGGTAGGGTTCGGGTAGTTCAAAAAAGTTAGGGTACCCGGACCCGCTCACCCCTAATTCTTCTAGATATCTGACTTTGTCAAAGATTGCCAAAGATATTTTGGCAATTTAAGTGTCTATCGTGGCTTCCGAATCGACATTTAGCAGGGGGAAAGGAGGACATTCATGACCCTTTTAGGAGTACATTAACTCATAAGACAGTTGAGTAATTAATTTGCACACAGAATTGGCTTCGCTCAACTCTTATAGTAGATCAATTGTGCAACCAACCGAAGAAGAAACTGAGTTTTATGAAGAAGTTGAATTGGGTAACAATACTATTTTTTATATGTTGTGTTTAATAGAATTATTATACTTTAACATTTTGTTTATTATATTGACGCTTTGGCAAATTACATGTAGACTTTGAGAAACTTTCAATCGTACCGCAACCACAAGAAGCAGAACAACCACAAGCAGTAGGGACTTGACAATGAATTGATATTACTTGCTGGTAGAATTACGAAATATTGGCGTCATAATGGTAAAGTTCTCAAATCTACATTCCTTCAAATTAGTACCTATTTTTTGGTTGCTGAAACACTGTTTTTTTGCTGTTGAAACGATGCATTTTGCTGTTGAAATATTAGTTTTTTTTGTGAGGATGTTTACATTTGCTGTTGTTAAGTGGAATGTTGAAATTTGCTGATGTTGATGTTGTTAAGTGGAATGCTGATGTTTAAATTTGCTGCTAAGTGTAATGCTGAAATTTGCTGCTGTTAGAATGTTGAAATTCGCTGTATTTTGCAGAAGTGGAACAAAATTTTAAATTCATGTTTTGAACTTTTAATTTATGATGTGAACTTTATATTTTGGAGTTTGGACTTTTATTTTGTAGGAATGTAAATTTTAATTTTGAGTTTTTTTTACATGTTTTAAGAATATATGTGATGAAGACTTTATATTTTTTGGACTTTAAATTATTTTTTTGGACTTTATATTAACTGATTATGATATACTTGAATTGAAAAAATTGATATAAACTGATACGTTCGGCGATATAAAACAATATGTTCGAGTTTTTTTTTAAAAAAAAAATTTGATTCAATTTTTTAATATAAAAAATCGAATTTTATTCGATTCATAATTTTTTGATACAAAAACCGAATCGATTTACGTCCATACCTAAATAAAACCCTACAAGCTGATGTGGCCCAAATATTAAAAAATAAAAAAAGAGACACATTTTTAGTTATAATGTTTTTTTTTATTGCAAAATACGTATTTTCGTAATCTCCCAACCACCACCCACCCTACCTTTCTTCTTCATCTACAAACCAGCAACCACGCCCCCCACCCATCTGCTTTCCTCTTCTTCTTTTTGAGACAAACCCTTCAATTTCACTACCCTAGAGGTAAGAGGTATTTTCTCGAAGAATATAATTTTACTTCACTTTCTTTTACACAAAAATCACACACATTTCTCTCACACTAACCACCGCCACCCATGCTTCAGTCACCGGAACCACTGGCAACTTCCAATTCAATTTCAATGTAATCCTCCGATCATTATTTTGGATCAAGACCAATGCCAAACGAAGCGCCTTACCATTGCGCACACAACGCACCAAAAATCGCTTGAGAACACCCAGTCCAACGTCACGAATTTGAGTTTATTAAGTGTTCAGGCGATTCCAGTCGCGGCAGAGGAAAAATTGTCCAAACACCAAATTTCAATGCGAATTTGAGCATAATCCGCCCACAAGCACAATCATTGGTGAATAGAACTGGATTTTGGATGGTGGCAATGGTGGAGATGTGATTCCGATGGTGATTTTAGTTGTTATTCTCCTTTCTTGTTTTTTACTTAAAGAAATTAAACTGCTTAACAATTATAAACACTATTGTAAGATGATATTAATCTCCCTTGAGGAGTCTTTCATTAATATTAAGGTATATATAGAGTATAATATTCATCCCTTATACAAAAGAGGAATCCTAAGCCTATACAAAAGAGGAATCCTAAGCCTATACAAAAGAGGAATCCTAGTCTTACCATAATTATATTTACACAATATATGAAAATATTTTAATTATGGGTAGGGAATATATTTACACGTTTACACACCCCCTCAGTCGGAGCGGGAGGAGGCCGGACGCTGAGACTGGCTCTGAAGTCAAGAAATAACTGTCTGGGAAATTCTTTGGTAAATATGTCTGCATACTGATAGGATGATGGAACATGTAACACTCGGACATGGCCTAACGCAACTTTCTCACGAACGAAGTGTAGGTCTATCTCAATATGCTTGGTTCGCTGATGTTGAACCGGATTATGAGAAAGATAGATGGCAGAGATGTTATCATAATACACAATAGATGCTCGACGCAAAGGATACCGAAGTTCTAACAAGAAATTTACGAGCCAACAAATCTCGCCTACTACATTTGCAACGCCTCGTACTCACCTCGGACGGAACGAGATAGGGTAGCACTGTCGCTTGCGGACCAAGAAATCGATTATCCCCTAAGAAAACACAAAAGCCGGAGGTGGAGCGTCGCGTGTCCGGACACCCCGCCCAATCTGCATCCGTATATGAAAGCAACTTGTCCGGTGCGAGAGGGGTATAGGTGCAAACCATAATCAAGAGTGCCCTTAATGTATCGAATGATACGCTTAAGAGCGATGAAATGAGACTCACGGGGGCATGCATGAATAAGCACACCGCCGAACGAAGCATAAGCTATGTCCGGCCCGGTGAATGTGAGATGCGAAGTGCACACTGCAAGGCTTCTATACAAAGTAGGATCGAGAGGCGGAGCACCATCCATAGCACCGAGCTTAGATTTGGAATCAACCGGAGTAGGCACCTCTTTGCGGTTCGCCATTTTAGCCCCGTACACAATCTCTTCGCATACTTACGCCGACACAAGAACATATGATTGGCGGACACGGTCACCGATATCCCCAAAAGTAACTCGGCTTTCCCAAATCGGTCATTGCAAATTCGGACTTGAGCAAGGCAATAATCTCATTTTTCAATCCGTCGGAGGAGGCGGTAAGAACAATATCACCCACGTAAAGTAATAAGTAAGCCGTGCTACTACCTCGATAAAAAATGAAAAGTGATGTATCACTCTTGCTTTGCATACAAACCCAATCTTCAAGATATACACGGCAAAGCGATCATACCACGCACGGGGGCCTGCTTCGTGCCATATAGTGACTTACGGATACGGCACACATAGTGAGGAAGCTGGCCGGATGGGTGAACCCACGGTGGGCGATGCATGTAGGCTCGTCTCTCTCGGATCCCCATGTAAGAATGCATTCTTCATATCAAGCTGATGGATCGGCCAATGTTTGCCCATGGCTATGCTCAAAACTGTGCGGATGGTAGCCGGTTTGACAACCGGGCTGAAGGTCTCACCACAAAAGGAAGAACAAAACCCGAAAAACAAGAAAAAAATCAGGGAGGGCCGCGGCGTAGAGAGAGGCGGCGGCGACAATTTGTGGAAGAGAAAGGTTTTTAGGGTTTTGTTTATTTGGCTCTGATACCATGTAAGATGATATTAATCTCCCTTGAGGAGTCTTTCATTAATATCAAGGTATATATAGAGTACAATATTCATCCTTTATACAATAGGAATCTTAAGCCTATACAAAAGAGGAATCCTAAGCCTATACAAAAGAGGAATCCTAAGCCTATACAAAAGAGGAATCCTAGTCTTACCATAATTATATTTACACAATATATGAAAATATTCTAATTATGGGTAGGGAATATATTTACACGTTTACAACTATAACTTACTACAAGTTACTGAACCAAAAGTGGAATAGCCAGTATGATTACTTGTATTGCCAGTGATAATAGTAGCATCAATCACATCTCTAACGAACATCAAAATATGATTCCGATTGTGAATTTAGTTGTGGATCTTGAATTTATGGTGGTTGTTTGCAATTTCTTATAGTGACAGTGGTTGTGGTGCGATTTCGATGGTTGATTTGTTTGTGGTGGTGAAATTTAAGGTGGTTTTATTTTTATTTTTTGTGGTGGAGATGTGGGTTTGGTGAATGGTAGTGGTTTAATCGCGTATTTGATGGTGTATAATGAAGAAGTAATTGGGTTGGCATGAAACCTTTTTTCAAAAAAATCTGACATAATAACTGATGTATCAGTCAGATAATGTGGCGCAATTGTGAGACACCTGTAATTATATGATTGGTTATATATATATATATATATGTTAGAGTGATATTAAATTCACTTTTTACCGATGTAAAGAGATAATAGATTTTTGATTAGTTGAAGTGTGAAATCAGACATTTCGATTATAGTTTAAGGTACAATTTATGTTTTTTACCTAAATTTATTTCTTCACTAGTTATTAGTCTCTCACAAAATTATACTTAATGTCAATATATTTGATTTCGATGTGATACTTAATATCCTATGTGTATGTAATAGTTGATTGATTATCACAATATAGAAGACATTATTTTGCAATATTCAAATGCTCATAGAATTTACCCACCAAATAATTTTTTGTACTATAGTATAGATACAAAAGCCACGAGCTCAGCTTCTATAATTGAAAGGGTCGCACAAATTTATTTCTTACTTGTTCAGAAAATAGCACCATCATTAAGTAAGAAGCATAGTAGTCGATTTTCTATTATTTCGGCCACTAGTCCAATCAACATTTGTATATATCTCAAGAGAAAATTAGCAGTTTCCTTCACATACCAAAAAAATTTCTTCACTACTTTCTAGTTATATCTTTCAGGATTGAACTCTTACCTGCTAACTAGACCTATGACATAATAAATGTTCAAATAAATACACATCATATCATACATCAAGCCCCTGACATCACTTGAATATGAAACAATAGACATATCTTCCTTGTCCTTTCAGTCTTTGGAAACATTTCAAGGTTTGAAATAGACTCAATAACTTCTTGGAACACGTTTTTTTTATTTTTTATCTTAACACATATATAGTTTCACCCATATTCTTCGTGTGATCGTGTCGTATAACCTCGAAAGCCATGAATTAATTATTTTAGATACTTCAAATTACTTTCAATCAATAACATATCGTCCACTTAAAGTAAAAGAATTATAAATATTTTATTGAATTTCTTCACATAGATGCGACGATCTTCATCGATCATAGACATGAGATCATCTTCTTATAAAATCTCAAATAAGATCCCTTACAAGTTTTGATTCATTTGAAATATTTAATATGAATATTTTTTAGTTAAAGTATTCTCACGATCTACATTGATTTTTAATCCAATCTATTAGCACTTTCAAGAGTTTTTAACCGATAAACAAGTTTTTTAATATATGAAAAAGAAGACAAACAAAAGAAGATTTGAGTATGCTTATCTTATCTGAGCTACTTGTGATTGTAAGATAATTTTAAAAATTTAATTTGAAAACACCAATCTAATTTGGTTGCAAAAATAGAATCCAATTGTGGGTTTGTAGAATTTTGACTCGAGGGAGCAGCCGGAAATTTTGGACTTTTACTTAACCCTTTTCAAGTCTCTACATTTTCATGATTTCCATTTATAATTTGTTTTTGTTTTTATTTATTGTAGTTTACCTTGAGCTGTTAAGATATTTACAAAATCAATAAAACATAAGAGTAGTATATTTGGAAGGGTAAATAAGCCACCTCACAATTTATTTATATTAATTACAAACATATATTAGTAACAATAGTGTTACAAAACTATATAATAAGGAAGGTAATCGTAATATCATAAATAATGTTATGAAAGTAAGTGAAGGTTTCTGAAATTTTCTTATAAAATGAATAATAACACCAATGTCTCAATACTAACAAATTTGGATCGCTTATATGAATTCTCATTAACTATATATACTATATCATCCATTTTTAAGCTCATCTCAAGCCACCATAATATAAAATAAAAAACTAAATAAATAAAAAGACAAAAAGCTCCATACATTTGCTATTTCACTTTATGTGAACTTGCTAGTATTACCAATTCTAAACTTGAATAAAAGAGAAAAGATATGATAAACTGACAATAAGTAAATCTAGTCTATTTATAATAGGAGTAATAAACTAACATATGTTATACTTGATCTCCCAACAGCATAAGGATTAGAAATAGCTCTTCCAAGAGAGTCCGCATCAATGTCCAAATATTACACTTGACTACCCTCAAAGTTTTGGTAAAACCAATTATGCTTTAACAAATAGAGGTTTACCCAACATACTGTATTTGGGAAACATGGGGTTGCAACAACAAAGCATAGGCATTCAATGCCACAAATATGAAAGTTACATCAAACTACCCTAATTTACCATAGTTAAGCAAGAAATTAAGGTAAGAATGTTAATAAATTCACCATAGTTATTCAATGCCACAAATATGAAAGTTACATCAAACTGACCATAAAAGCTGGATATTCAAGATAAGTAATTTTTACTTGAGAGAGTGATGCCTTTAACTAGGGTTCAGGGTTGTATAGTTAACAAATAACACGCTGTCAGTTGTACTAGTAAAAGGGTGGGGAAGAAGAAGAATTAGGCTTAACCGGGTTGTACAACCCATCCCTTGGATGCCGTGGTGGATCTAGAATTTCTACTGAGGGGATTTGAAAAAGAAAAAGAAAAAAGGGAAGTTAAAAGCTGGATATTCAAGATAAGTAATTTTACTTGAGAGAGTGATGCCTTTAACTAGGGTTCAGGATTGTATAGTTAATAAATAATTGTACTAGTAAAAGGGTGGGGAAGAAGAAGAATTAGGCTTAACTGGGTTGTACAACCCATCCCTGGGATGCAGTGGTGGATCGAATTTCTAATGAGGGGTTCGAAAAATAAAAATATAGTCTTTGAGAAGGTGAATTTTGCCCCCCCCCCCGAAACCACCCCAAACCACTGAATCAATATCTTTTCTTGTGTTTAGGATATTCAAAATTTATATATGTATATAATAAATAAAACAATACCTTATATATACGGTATAATTTATTGCCGAAAGTATTCGGGTGAACACCCTCCCGGGCCCTAGATCTGCCTCTGCTTGCACGTGTATCAGTTTCTTGACATTATTTTTCCACAAGGACTAGCTATTGTTCATTTGTTTAATTGTATCACTTAAGGGTACATACAGTGAGGTCAAGTTTTTGAAATATCACTATTGATAGTTGATAACATAACCAATAGAGTTACACTGGGGAATGGAATTAAAAGAGACCTTTGAATTATTTATCTAAGAAATAAAGACTCAAGTTTTAAAAATTGAGTAAAAGGGACTTCATCTTAATGAGGCTAAGGTAGTTTAAAAGTAAAGTTTTTATACCCCTCAAAGTTTTTAAATTTGCACAAAAGCACAAATATAAAGCATCTTTTTACCCAAAAACAAAAACAACCAAAAACCACACTTTTTCTTCTTCCTCCACTTCGCTATCCGTGCCATTCTTTTTCTTCAATCTCAGTTCCCTTATAAAATTCAATCTCACCTTCTTCTTTTGCATTTGAATTAGCGGATAAAATTTTAAAATCTTTGAATTTATGTAGATTTATCTTTATTGTTTGGTTGTTGATTTTTTTTTGTCAATTCGGTGTGGATATTACTTCAAAAAGGATATTATGTTCATTCTAGTAATTTAAAATAAATAGAAAGTATTATTTTAGCGATTCTTCATCTGCATGTTTTTCGAATGTGGTGATACATCATCTTATTTGAATTGTCTATTTATGTTTGATTAAAATATAATTTATGACATAATCATAAAATAATCATTTTTATGGATATAAGTGATGGTTATATAATTATACTTTTTCGTGTTTGCAACGGCCAAAACACTGTATGTCACAATTGAACGAGGTTGAAGTAATCAGAAATTCAGAATTAGTCAGTAGGTTAATAATTTTACGCCCTAAGCCCATCAAATATGAAAGAATATAATCCATTGATTATTTTCATTAATTGAAGATGTATATATATATGATATACAATATCTAAATATGAAAAATAAATTTATATTTTTCTAATACAAGATTAATACTTATTCCTAATATAATATTAATATCATAATTACACTTGTATAAGAATTCTACAAAATATATGGTAAGTAACCAAACTATTTTTGGCCACTTGGTATACACAGTTTTACCGTGTATACACTTTCTATCACACCCCGCAGTCATAGCGGGCGGTTGTCGTATGCTGAGACACCCCCTCAAATCTTCAAACTGAACCAAGGGAAGACCCTTAGTAAATATGTCAGCAATTTGGTACCTTGAAAGGACATGCAAGACACGTACTTGTCCACGAGCTACCTTTTTGCGAACAAAGTGAATATCCATCTCGATATGTTTAGTGCGCTGGTGTTTGACCAGATTCTTAGAGAGATAGACTGCACTAACATTATCACAGTAGACTAAGGTAGCTTTTTGAATAGGAAAGTGAAGCTCTAATAAAAGATTACGCAACCAACATGACTTAGACACCACATTGACTACTCCTCGATACTCAGCCTCAGCCTCTGCAATGGATCATGATAACGTAGCCTGGCGTTTTGCTGACCAAGAGACCACGTTATCATCAAGAAACATACAATAGCCAGATGTTGAACGTCTGGTATCTGGACATCCACCCCAATCAACATCTATATAAGACACGAGAATAAAGACGGAGGAAGGATATAAATGCAATCCATAATCAAGTGTGCCATGTATGTATCATATAATGCGTTTGAGCGCATACATGTGCTCAATCCGTGGATCATGTATAAATAAACACACCTGCTGCACTGCATAAGTAATATCAGGTCTCGTGAAAGTAAGATACTAAAGAGCCCTGCAAGACTACGATAGTAGGTGGGGTTCTCATATGGTGTGCTAGACGTAGCACTCAGCTTCGGTTTGATATCAACCGGAGTAGAAGATGACTTACAAGATGACATGTCAGCTCTCTCAATAATCTCAGTCGCATACTTCTTCTGTGATAAAAATAGACCACCTGCATGACGAGTGACAGCTATACCAAAAAAATAACTCAAGGGCCCCAAGTCTTTCATACCAAATTCTGAAGTGAGAAGGGACATGATAGATTTGCGCAGATTATCAGACGAGGCAGTCAATATTATATCATCCACATATAACAATATGTATGCTAGAGAAGTACCACGGCGATAGATGAACAGAGAGTGATCAGACATGCTGTGAGAGAACCCAATCATAGATACATAATCGGCAAACCTCTTATACCAAGCCCGTGGGGCATGCTTAAGCCCATACAAGGACTTCTTCAACAAACAGACATGGTGAGGACAATTAGAGTCCTTAAACCCCAAGGGTTGATGCATGTAAACCGTCTCCTTAGGATCACCGTGTAAGAAAATATTTTTCATGTCCAACTGATGAATAAGCCATGCTTTAGAGAGAGCCAGACTTAGAACAATGTGAATGGTTGCCGGTTTGACCATCGGACTAAATGTCTCTCCACAATCCACGCCAACCTGTTGAGTTTTACTATCACATACAAGACGAGTCTTATACATCTCAAAAGAACTGTTAGAATTTTCTTTATGAGTAAAAATCCACATAGAACGAATAATATTGACACCAGGCGGACGGGGCACCAACTCCCACATCTTATTTTCAATAAGAGCATTATATTCGTCATCCATAACCATTTTTCAATTCGGGTCATGAAGGTCAGACATTGAGTTACGTGGTAGGGGTGATTTGGTGACATTAGAATTTAGATTAAAATATCGTTTAGGTTTAAAAATACCACGTTGGCTATGAGTAACATGCCCTTGACTCAAAATAGAAAATGACGTGTTCTGGGTAGGTGTTGGGTCGGGTAAAACTGGACCAACAGGTAATAGGCTTGCTGGCCCATTGGCATAAGGCAGTGACGGTAAAGTTGGGCCAGCAGGCAGTGGGCCTGCTGGCGGATTTGGGTTATGGGACAACTCGGATAAATGGTGGATAATATACGGTGAGCGCCCATCATCCAAAAAATTATACGAACTAGACATAGAATTATACAAATTAGCAAATGGATATTGGGTTTCATAAAAAGTAACATGGTGACTAATTATGATTTTATTAGAGGATAAATCGAAACATTTGTAACCACGATGATTAGATGGATAATTCAAAAACACACAAGCGGTAGAACAAGCTTAAAGTTTGTTAACTGTTGTAGAAAGGAAAAACATATAGCATAAACACCCAAACACCCTAAGGCGAGAATATGAGGGATCTTTATTGTAAAGAATTTTAAGTGAGGATTGATAAGCTAAACCTTTGTTAGGGAGAATGTTAAGGAGGTAGATAGTCATTTGTAATGCATGATGCCAAAAAGAATGAGGTAATGAAGCATGTACTAGCAAGGTAAAGACAATATTATTAATGGTACGAATTTTTCTTTCGACCTTCCAATTTTGTGAGGACGTATGAGGACAAGAAAATCGAAAAAATATGTCATTAGTGTCCCAAAAATCTCAAAACGGCCCATTATCATATTCCATTCCATTATCATATTGAATGTTTTTAATTTTTCGTTCAAATTGGGTACGGATGAATGCCCTAAATTTTAAGAAGGTTGAAAAAACTTGAGACTTTTTAGATAAAGGAAAGATCCACAAAAAAAAGAATAATCATCCAAGAATAAAACATAATAGCGATGGCCTAAAGAACTTAAAACGGGAGATGTCCATAAATCAATATGAGTAATGTCAAAAGGCATCAACGTACTAGAATTAGAGGCTACAAAAGGTAATCTAATATATTTCCCTAATGTACAAGAAGGACAAATAGGAGTACTACGCGTACTCTAACAGTCAATAAAATTATTATTTTGAAGAGAAGAAATAATAGACGATCCCGGATGACCCAAATGTGCATGCCACAAGGAAGGAGCAAGAGCGACAAGCGTTGAAGGTGTGACTTGACTCATGAAAATGGTGGTGGTGGTGATTGGATAAAACTCTCCCCTACTATTACATCTCATTAGAGGTATCCCCGTCTTGAAATCCTTCACAGAAAATTCAAAAGGGTCAAAATTAACAGAAACCCAATTATCAGTTGTGAATTTACGGACAAACACCAAATTTTTAATTAAGTGAGGGGCATGAAGAACATTTTTAAGACTAGAGGTGGATGCAGGGGAGACAGATTTGTGTGACAATAACCACGAATTGGAATTGAACGACCATTACCAACAGTTATACCACGATTGTTGCTCAAATTGAAATAAGACGAGAGATTACATTGTGCAGACGTCATGTGAGAAGTGGCACCGGTGTCCATATACCAATTTGTGTCCGGAGGATTTAATCCAAGTGTATGCATCGCGACCTCAATATTCGTGGGTGTTAGGACGCCTGCTGGGCCCATAACAACGAAGGCTTGCTGCCACGGCCAAACATGCTGTTTGGCTTGAGAATGCCGGAATTTGGGTCGTTGATACTTCTGGAACTAGGCCCAATTTGCTAAAAAAGCTGACGGGTATGGCATGTTGGGCCACTGGCTACTCGCCCAGCCCCACGACCAGTTGGCCCAAGGCTGCGGCCCACTGCCGCCACGTCCGCCACTGCCTCCACTGCTCCGACCACCGCCACTGCCGCGGTTTTTGCCACTACTTTTCCGATTTTGACCCTTTTTGCCGCCACCGTTGTTATGGTTTTGGCTAAAATTTCCGAGAACGAGTGAGGAATATCGGGCGTGGCCATCATCATGACGAAATTTGCTCCGGTAGCCGCCCTTTTAGCTCTAGTTGACCTCTTCTAATGTGAGCATGGAACAGGCCGAGTAGAACGGTGAAAGAGGATTACTTTGACATAGAAGTGTCCCAACGCTATTATAAGCCATCTGAAGAACAAGACGATCATTGGTGATGGGCGCACTAACGTTCTTAAGTTACTCCGTCAATTACTTAAGCTGTTTACAATAGGCTGAGACATTCAGAAAATTCCTGCTCAAGAGTGACGACACGAGAATTTTTATTATCTTGAAATATATCACGCACCCTATTCCAAGTTTCCATCGCCGTGGCGTCGGGTTCAATAATCATCTGCAAGAGGTCCATAGAGATAGTGGAATAAATCCACTGGAAAACGGTAGCATCAAGAGTTGTTCATAACACAGAGTCATCCTCGGGGGTAGGCACCTTCTCCTTGCCTGTTACCGAGGGGATGCTGTGATGAAGGACTTGATGCGAGCGTGCGTAAACTTTAAATTATTCCGCCCACGTCGCGTATTGAACGTTTTCCATCTCAAGAATAATAGGGATGTGGTTCTTGACGTTAGAGACTGCACGGGCTGGATGAAACATGTTCTTTGAGGTAGACATAATGTCTACAAGAGGGGAATTAGGGATTTGGAGAAAAAAAATGGGAAGAAAAAAAAGAATGGTGGCCGACGGCCAGGTAGGGCAGCGAAATTGCGGGAGAAGGAAAATATTTGCCCAAAACTTCTGATACCATGAAAGAATATAATCCCCTTGATTATTTTCATTAATTGAAGCGGTATACATGATATACAATATCTAAATATGGTTAATAAATTTACTTTTTCCTAATACAAGACTAATATCTATTCCTAATATAATATTAATACCATAATTACACTTGTACAAAAATTCTACAAAATATATGGTAAGTAACCAAACTATTTTCTTTCTATCAAAATCATTTATTTGAATTTTCTATCAAATACAATGTGAAGTCCTGTAGAAAGCTTTAGATTTTTAGTTTTTGCATTGTCATGAATATTTTTTTTCCTTTTTAAATCTTAAATGTGTCTTAGAAGCAAAAATGCTGAATATTACCCATGGAGTATTATTATAGCAAGAAGCTGTACAAGCAAATATGATACAAAATCTACATTCAGATTCTTTTTTCAACTATGAAAATATTATCTTGCTCTTTGGAACTACAAGTGTAATAAGTTTGATATCAGATTCCAACCTACCCATGTTTTTTTATCAGAGGGGCAAACAAAATTGAGCTGAAACATCTCCTTAGAAACATGTTCCCCTGTCTCGCAGAATCCAACAAGCTGTGCGACTACTTCTGCACTTTCACGTACATTTTCCATGTTAAGAGGATCCGACCACAGTTTATTCACAAGCTGTAGCCGTTTCCTCTGTTTTCCTTCGGGTGGAATGTCCCATTTCACGTAAAGCATTTCCCTCTCTTCGGCATTTAACTTCGAGCTCACCCTTTTCGCTAAATATTCCCTCTCCTGCTTCAGTGCCTTAATACTGTATATTCAAAAGCAAAGCAGTAGTGAGATTCCATGAGTTGGTAAGTTTTTAAAAGTTCAAATAAAATACGTGGATGATGGTGCTCCTGAAAGAATAAATTGTACCTTGATGAGATATAGCCAGCAGGGTCATCACCCAAGAGTGCAGGGCTCGCGTTACCTAGCCCTGCTAAGTGTTGGTCTAACCATGTCAACCTCCTAAGCTCAACTTCTATGTATATCTGGTCTGATGGATCCCCTTTAAATAACATGTAAAATTGAGTACGGTGCACTAGAGATACGTGACACAAATGCCACAACATTATAATTTGCTCCCTTTGATCCTCAAACACCAAGTGCCATGACAGCGGAGATTGATCGGTTATATCAGCTTCATCACTTGCAGCCTCATTCGCCTCCAACTCCAGCACCTGGTTTTACACGTTGCACAACAAATTAGTCCAAATGGTATTTTTGATTTATCAAAACAAATTGTATATCTTGTCAAAAAGCCACAAGGAGAGAGCGAAGATAAATCCTAACCTGGCAAACAAGCAGTTGCTTTTGGTACTGTAACTTCGCCACCCTTTCTTTCAGCTCGGTAACGTAAGCTTTAATACTCCGGATGTTCTCTTCAGCTGCTTTTTTAAACATCTTTTGCATCTTCTTCATGTTAACAGAGTTTGAATGCCTTGATCCAGGAGTACCCTCACAGTTACTGTCCGTTCTTCTAATTGGAGTTCTTTTTTGGCTACAGAATGAATCACCATTATTGTATTCTGGTGTTCTGTTCTCAATTTCACTCGAAGGAGACATAGGAGAACATGGTGATCGAATTATATTTGGCATGTTACTGGTGTTACTCAAGTTAAAAGGCAGCACCTTTTTCTTTTTTGGAGTTCTCAAATCAGCAGATTCCTGACAACTTGGAAGATGCATGACTAATTCGTCTATAGATCTCTGGACATTCTCAAGTTTCTGTTCCAAAGATGCAATGTTGTTTTCCTGCGATCTCAGCCGTGCAATCTCTTCTTTCAAGCTGGCTTTATCTTTAATCTCAAATGGCTGTTCAGGAACACAACTTATTTTGTGCAGTTCTTTAATTTCTGCGAACAAATTTGCAATGGTTTCAGTGGCCCCTTGGCTGCCAATTCTGCGAGATGCAAACTCGTTGTGAAGCAACTGAAGTGCGTGATTTGCTTCATCACCAAGCTGCCTCTGTCTCATCTCAAGCTTTCGGATCTCGTGCACCAGCATAGATGGATTGGTCGAATTGGTAGACCTCCTAATCGCAGCCTGCCTGTCAAGTAACTTTTTTCTTCCCAGGGTTGTAGTAGAAAGAGATCCACCAGAAACTTGTTCATTTTCAGTTGTAAATGAAAGACATTTGACTACTTGACAAGAAGGTCCATGGTGATCTGAACCCTGAAATGAGCATATGCTAACAAGTTTTACTTTTTAAGACTCAAATCCACAAACAAAGATGGGAAGGTAAGTGTTTTGTCGATTTTTTGTACCTTGAGCTCTTTTGATCTTCTTTCTAGTTCGAGCTGGGATTGTGCTAGGTCACGCTGACGTTTCAGCTCATTCATCTCTTCCTCCATCTGCATTCTCACAAGATTTAAGATAAAAATATATGCTTAGCCATTGCTTTTCTGTTTCTTAAACATGCAAGTATCTTTGGACTACAACAATTAACACTTTACACTGAGAAAAGATGAACTTAATAATTCATAAGTATTACAATTGTCCTATGATATACAAGTTCAAATGTCATTGTAGTAAAGGGTACAATTGTCCTATGATATACAAGTTCAAATGTCATTGTAGTAAAGGGACTACAAGCAAAATTAGCAGTTGTTTTGTGTATGTTGAAGGATCTGAAAGAAGCATCTTATATTTTCCCATATCTCACCATTTGCTCTGGTTCATCTAGGGAAATGAAGTATTTGGGTAACATGGTTACTATTTGCAAATAGAGATTTGTAAGCTGTAATGAGATGCTGAGCTTCTGTTAATCTAGATTGTGTAATTAAACAAGCAGCTCTTCACAAATGAAAATGAGAAGCAGTACATGCCTAATTAGATGCCAGAAGTAAAAAAAATCAGAAAATGACAAAAGAGTTCATTCATTATGACAAAGTTCTGGTACTAGAAGCGCTTATATCAAAATCTTAGTGGTACTACTACTTCCTCCTTTAGTGATAGCTAAATTGATACTGGAAATTCAGTTCTACTGAAAAGTATAAGTGGTACCTGTTGGATTTTCCGCTCCTTCTCGATTAGTAGAGATCTTAAACATGGGGAGGCAGAAGGGTCAGGACTTCGGAGCTCTGCCTCAAGTCTGGAAACTTCCTTTTGTAAATGCTTCAGCAATTGCTTCTCGGCAACAACCTGGAAAATTAAAGGAAAACAAAAAAGGAGTAAAGATGAAGGTCTTTGAATTGTAGAATTACTAAGTAGAGTAAGTATAGTGAATTACAGACCCCTGATTTTTATTGTAATGCAGGCTTGTTTAATTAGCATAAAGATGAATACAGAAATGAAATGTACCATACAAGTTGTTTAGACTTCACATTACTACGAGATATCTTGTAGGTATAAACAATCACTTGGGGGTTGTTTGGTATACTGCTGGATAATTTAATAAAACATTTGGTTGGCCTCATTAAAGTCCGCATTTGCTAATACATAAGTTATACAAGAATCTGTGTATGTGTATTATTTTATGCCTTAATAGAATATGGATATATGCTTGTATTAGCAATACATAGAAAAGCAATGGTACTTCACATCTACTCCTAAAGCAAATCCATATTTTACAGACTTAATTTACTCTACAAGATAACTTGTAGGCATAAACAGTCACTTAGGGGTCGTTTGGTCTACAGTTGCAGAGGAAAAAAAACCGCCACATTATTTGGTTGGACTCATTAGAGTCCGAATTTTCTCATACCACATAAGTTATGTGAGAATGTGTACTATTTTTTTATTGCTTTTAGAATATAGGATAAGAAACTATTAGCTATACATAGATATTAATGTTCCTTTTTTTTAATAAGGTCTATACATGGACATTAGTAACTAGACAAAAAAGATAAGCAAGTAAAATCCGCATAACAATATTCATAAGTATAAAGTATTAACCTTATAACAATCTCTGCAATATAATCTCCGCATAACTAGTATGTGAACCAAACAACCCCTTAATTGTATATTGTTATTAATTGGTTATATTCAATTTTAAGGGGAGGAAAACAGGGAGAAATAATAAAATGACACAGCTCCTTAGAAGTCACTACTAGCTTTCAGATTAACCACTAATCTCATACCATGTTTACTGGGCCAGTGGTTACAACTTCTTTGGCACTTGTGCAAAGCACATATTCATAAGTATAAAGTATTAACCGTATAACAATCTCTGCAATATAATCTCCGCATAACTAGTACGTGAACCAAACAACCCCTTAATTGTATATTGTTATTAATTGGTTATATTCAATTTTAAGGGGAGGAAAACAGGGAGAAATAATAAAATGACACAGTTCCTTAGAAGTCACTACTAGCTTTCAGATTAACCACTAATCTCATACCATGTTTACTTGGGCAGTGGTTACAACTTCTTTGGCACTTGTTGCAAAGCACAGCGTGTTGCGTGATTGTTCCACATGACTTAAAGCAGGACTCATAGTGCACAGTATTGCTGTTCTTGAATTTCCACCGAGTGAAGGCTGCAATATCCTCGTCAATTTTGAATCTCTATAGGGAATATGACCACTCGTCTTTCCGCCACTGCAAATGAAATTCAACAAGTAACGTCCCAAGGCTACTAACTGATTTATCATCAAATGGATTGTTCTTAAGATCACGGTATTCTGGTGGAAAAAAAGGAAAAGAATATCGTGGTATTCTCAATTACCTTAGTTTTCTGATTACAGTGGTCAGTGTCAGCAAGCTCCGGTTAATATGGCTTCCTTCCTTTAACCTTGTACCATCTGCACTTGTTTGCAGGGCACGCTCGCTCCCCGCAAGATCCACAAGGTTCTACAGTATTACGAGTATTATATATTGGCATTTCATTCATGGCATTAGACATATATAGTATCAGGTACAAGAGGTCCTCACCAGAGTTGCCAAGAAGGATTTCACACGCCCTGAGTTTTCCCTGATGCTGCTCTCAATGGTCTGAAAAGAAAGTCAAGATGTCAGCTGTATGGACAGGGTGCTAATAACTCATGTAGAAACAATATGGATGGAAGGAGGTAAGATACATAATACATTGTAACAGTGCAAGCACAACATTAATTATTAGTACTATGAAGAACATTCCATATAAATCACCAAAATAAGAACTGTTGTGATGCCACCTTAAGACGTCAGCTGTATGGACAGGGTGCTATAACTCATGTAAACACAATATGGATGGAAGGAGATAAATACGTAATATATCGTAATATTACAGTTATTACTATAAAGAATATTCCATATAAATCAGGAAAATAAGAACTGCTGTGTGGCCCTTAGAAGTCCCAGGTCCCAGCATTGAATGAGTCGACCACATACAATAATTACTCCGCGTCCTGATAAATCGTTAAGGAGTGTCTTCACAGTTATTGGGTAGATTAGATTTGCTTCCTTCAAATAGCAAATAGTTCACAGTTCAAGTGGTCTAACCAAGTAAATAACAAAAGTTTCAAAATGATGATTTAGTCCAACATTAATTTTCTGGCGCAAATCCTATAATCCCTGTATATTCTATGTACGAATCTCATGTCAAATGTGCAGAAGAAAACTTTATAATGCCAAATACTTTTGAACTTAGTAGGAAAAGGGACCAGCATCTTTTACCAGCTTGATTATCTGATGAGATCTTGAGCTATTATCATTTAGAGCAGTTTCACCTACTTGTCTCTGTGCTGCAGCAAGCACAATTATTTTTAACCACAAGGTCAGTGAAAAATCCTGAACTTAAAAATAAAGATACTGAGGTTTCCAAGGCTACATTCTTTTATGAAATCATAAGATAATGCAATTATGTGAAATTAAAGAACAATTTGTTGAACCAAAAGTATATAACTCACCTTCACAGGTACCAATTAAGGTCCTCAGATGTTGGCCATCGTTTACAATCTCTTCCACTAGTTTCTCTACAATAATACCTTTCTGCATTCAGAGACCAAAATTTCAGGAGAGATTTATTTATAAGGAAATTCTGATTAAGAAAATTGAACTCATTAACTAAGACACATGTTTACCTCTGGATCATCCATCAGGCGAAGTGAGCCAGACTCACGATTCAAGAGGTCTACTACTGTCTCATTATATATTTCTAAAGCAGAAAATTTCAGCACAAAGTCCCTCTCAGTAGTCTGTAATGCAGAAAAAAAAAGCATCCGGATATCAAAACCACAACTTCTAAATCATAAAACAAGAAAAGATTCTGGAGAACGTTTGATTTACAAATTTGATGTGCTCATAAATGTCGTTAACAACACTTTCAGTTATTCCCCTCATTGTGAATGTCTTCCCACTACTTGTCTGCCCATATGCAAATATAGTTGCTGCAAAAGAAGTATGAGATTAATTGAAAGGTCTCTGTTCAAACAATAAACCAAATGAGTATATTAGATCTAAACTTTGGGACTAAACTAAAATGTACAGTGGTTCTACCATTTATCCCATTTAGAGCAGACAGAGCAACATCTCTAGCCCCTTGTTCATAAACCTTGCTAGTTGAACACGTCGGATCAAAGACATAATCTGGCACGAAAAAAACCATGTAAGCAGACAAAAGTCTAAAGTCGAAACCAACAAGGAACAATTTAAATTTATTCAACCTACCAAATGAATAAGGACCTGTGTGCCTTTCATGGTTTAGGTTCTTTGAAAGAATAGTTTGTTCATCAGGGAAATCCCAGGCAATAAGATCATAAGCTGCTTGTTCTTTTGGGCTTAGAGGCCTCACACGAATCGTCACAAGTATTTTCTCCTCGCGAAACTTTGACGGGGTCGTCCTTCTACTGCCTGGAACACGAGAAGGTGTCCTTCCAATCTTTGATAAAGGTGTTACTGGTGTTCCTATTACCATCTTTGTGAACTATACCATCCTATTCAACAATCACGAAATATAACATCATTATAAATCACTGAACAGGCACAAATACAAATATTGGGCCCATTACTGAAAGCATCAAATTAAGCACCCATTCTCATGATATTATCAAACAATATACCAAAATCACCAACTAAAATTCAAGAAAATAGAAAATGATACCATAATTTAATAAAATCGAACGCCAATTTAAGCTCCTTAAGCCACTAAAGCAAACACAAAGAAAACCAAAATCCAGGATTTTTATTTTTGTAACATGAAAATCTTTCCCTTACACCCAAAATTTATAACACGAAAAGAGTTATCTTTGATAATGGTGTTACTAGTTTTCCTATTACCATTTTTGGCAACTATACCATCCTATTCAATAATCATAAAATATAGCATCATTATAAATCACTGAACAGGCGTAAAACACAACTGTTGGGCCCATTATTGAAAGCATCAAAATAAGCACCCATTCTTAACATGAAATTACCAAACCATATACCAAAGTCACCAACTAAAATTCAAGAAAGTAGAAAAAAGAACATAACCGGACGCTCTTAAACCACTAAAGCAAAGCATAAAGAAATGCAGAACCCACGATTTTAAACAAGAATATGTTTCCCTTACACCCCATATTTAAAACAAGAAAAAAATAATTTTGTTCAACGAAAAAATTAGTAATAAAAGGAAACCCAGATGAAGTAAATAGTATGTTGAGAAGATAAACAAGAAATGGAAATGGGAAAGACTTACCACAAGAAATGGAAAGAAGTTGTTGTTGGAATAAACTGAAATCAAATATGGAAAGATTATATTGATAGAGAAGATTTTGAGGGAGAGAGTAACGGCTAGTTAAATCTAATTTACAATATTCTTTTCTTCTGTTTCCGTACACCTCGCGCACCTGAAAGACGTTGATTTATATTATATCTGGGTCGGAGCCTATTGGGTTATGGGTGATCCGTGATAATGTATTTGAAAATGTTTGGGTTCAGAATACACTTTAGTCCCTCAAGTTTCTGCTCATGACAATAAAACCCAAGAACATTTTCCAAATGCCGTCCCAAATGGCAAGACGTGATGAAGATTAGGAGTTTGAGAATGCAAGTAGGGGCCCAATCTCTCTTTTCTTTCTAGGTGGGGGTACGTGAACTCAATTTATAGTGTTGCTAAATAAAAATTCTTCATCGTGAATTGATTATATTTTTTTAGCCAATGGTCTATCAGAAATAAACTCTCTGCCCCACAGAGTTAGAGACAAGGTCTGCGTACATCATACCCTCTTCATATTCACTTTGTGGAATTACACGGAGTATGTTATTGTTATTGTTGAAATTCTTCATAAAAAATGTGGTAAGTTGAATATGATTCTTCATCCTTGATTATAAAATTTACATTCAAATTTTAAAAATAGTGAAACTTCTCCTTTAATAAATTCTGTGTGACGCTAATTCAAATTATTTGAACTAATGAGTTACGATCTGAAATTGAATTTTATATTTTCAAATTTTAGACTTTTTGGTATGAAGTTAGGTTTTGATCACCTTCGAGAAGAAGAAGAACGAAAAGTAAGCTAGAGTTATATTCATTATGAAATTTGTTAAAAACTAGCTTAACATTAAATAATTTTAAAAATTGAATATATTATAAATAGGGATACTATACAGGTGATACTTGTGTCATTTCACCGACGTGGGACGAAGTGCAAAAATAACTATTTTAGGACCCCTTAACCGCCCTCAAAATCACAGGTCTGGAGTTTTTAAATTCAGAGGTTAAAGTTTGAAGTTTGTGATTAGGCACTTCCTCGGACTCCAGCATAGCGAAAGTTTAATGCATCAGACTGCAATTTTTAAAGTTTGAAGTTTGAGTGTATTTTAAATTCAGATTTGAATCTAAAGTTAAATTTTTGCAGAGCTCAACTTTAGATCCTATGATTTATCAAAATTAAATAAACCTTAATTTTTTTAAAGAATAAGATATATTTTAAATAAAGATGCCATAAACACCTACGTGATGTTATTTCTACGCCATTAACTAAACACAGGTAAAATTCACAAATGCATAGTTGAAATTCAAGGATATTTTCGCAGTTTCACATATAAGATTTAAAACTCCATGACAATGGCTATTTTTTAAAGATAAGATTGAAAAGTGATTAATAGATGCTATTTTTATAAGGTCATTTAAACTTTTGCTCCTATTTTATGCTGTCCCTCAAGACAAACATTTTTTTTGTGAGAATAAGGTTATGTTGAATGGCAGCAGAAGATGTTGTTTTATCTGACTGCTATGAGAATGACTCGTTTCCTAACAGAAGATCATCCATAAGCTGAAGATGAAGTGGACCCTCATCCTAATGAAACGATTGGAGGGGGCAAGGTATCCATGTCGTCAATGGCATGAAGATGATTCTTGATGCTTGGAGTCATAGTGACTTCATGTGTAAGAACTATATTCTGAACTGTCTGTCAGACCCACTCTACACGGTGTATTGCTCCGTAGGCACAACCAAAGAGTTATGAGAAAAGCTGCAGAAGAAGTACAACACACAAGATGCTGGTACTAAGAAATTCATCATTGGGAAATTCCTGAAATTTCAAATGGTGGATAGCAAAATTGTAATGTCCCAAGTTCAGGAATTCCAAATGATTCTATATCACCTGGATATGGAAGGTATGAAACCAAATGAGCAGTTTTTGGTTGCATCACTGATTGAAAAGTTACATCATGGAATGAGTTACTTAAAACTCAAGACAAAGGAGATGACATTTGAAGAACTTATTATCAAACTCCAGATTCAGAAAGATAATAAGAAGGCCTTGCCTAGGGGTAAACAACCCGCTGAGGCAACGACAAATCTGGCTGAGGCCAAAGGGAATCCAAGCAAGAAGCGCAAGTTTCAGAAAGACGGCAAGACCCAAACGTCGGAGAAGTTCAAGGGAAACTGTCACCACTGTGGGAAACCTGGTCACATGATTAAGGACTGCCGCAAGCTCAAGACTGAGCAACAAGAGAAGGCCAAGGCCAAAGGCAAGGCACATGCTAACGTCGTCAGAGACACGCTTCTTGACTACATGATTGAGGAGTTCTCGACGGTGGTGCTTGAAGCAAACCTTGTAGAGAATCCCATGCAATGGTGGATGGACACGGGTGCTACCAGACACATCTGTTCTAATAAAGATGCCTTCTCCACTTATACACCAGTTAAAAACAAGAAGCTGTTCATGGGTAACAACGTTTCCTCTGACATGCCGGGGGTAGGAAAGGTAGTCCTGAAGATGACTTTTGGAAAGGAGCTCACTCTGAAGGAGGTGATGCATGTCCCTGAGATTAGGAGAAATTTAATTTCAGGTCATTTATTGGTTAATGCTGGTTTTAGGCTAGTATTTGAGTCCAATAAGTTTGTAATCACCAAGAATGGAACTTTTGTGGGAAGAGGCTTCGTCTATGAAGGTCTCTTCAAAGTTAACGCCATGTCTGTAATACGTGCAAGCAATAATATTTAAGCTTCTTCTTACTTGCTTGAGTCCTCTAATTTATGACATCATAAATTAGGACATGTTAACTACAAGTCCATCCAAAGGTTGGTTAAGTTGGAGTTGTTGCCATCTGTCGACGTAAACCCTCAACATAAGTGTGAGGTGTGCGTAGAGGCAAAACTCACAAAGCTTCATTTTCGATCCGTCGAAAGGAATACCGCTCCTTTAGAACTTATTCACACAGATATATGTGATTTGAAGTTTGCACAAACTAGGGGAGGGAACAAGTACTTTGTGACATTCATTGATGATAGCACAATATATTGTTACCTTTACTTGTTGAAAGGTAAATATGAAGCCTTTGAAGCGTTCCGACATTACAAAGCAGAAGTTGAAAACCAACTTAGGATGTGGATTAAATCCATTCGTAGCGATAGAGAGGGAGAATACGTAGCACCATTTGAGGAATATTGTGCCAAATCGGGCATTATTCATCAAACGACGACTCCATACTCACCTCAGTCGAACGGTGTTGTTGAACGAAGAACCGCACGTTGAAGGAAATGATGAATGCCTTGCTCATCAATTCTGGTCTTCCCCAAAACAGGTAGGGAGAAGTCGTCCTTACCGCTAATACGATTCTTAACAAAGTCCCACATAAGGGTAAGGACAAAACTCTATATGAATCATGAAAAAAAAAAGAAACCCACCTATAAAAATTTAAAGGTGTGAGGTTGTTTGGCAAATGTCGAAGTGCCCAAGCCAAAATAGGTCAAGATTGGGCCTAAGACTGTAGATTGCATTTTCATCGGATATGCAAATAACAGTAGTGCTTATCGCTTCATAGTGCATAAGTCAGATATTCCAGATATCCACGGGGGTACAATCATGGAATCAAAGAATGCTCAATTCTTTGAGGATACTTTTCCTAGAAAGAAAAAAAACATAACCTCCCGCAAATGAAGTTATGAACAAAGTTCTCAGGAACCAGGAGTCATTGACTACCCGGATCTAGATGGTTCAGATCTAGTGGACTTCGAAGTGGCTGAATATCCGGAAACTAGTATCCAGATTCTCATAACTTGGAGACTCCAGAGATGGAACCAAGGCGAAGTAAAAGGGCCAGGAAGGATAAATCCTTCGGTCCTGACTTTGTAGCTTATATGGTTGATGACGAACCAATGACAATTGCTGAAGCGTTATCAACTCCAGAGGCACCGCTCTGGAAAAAAGTTATTGAGAGTGAAATAGACTCCATCCTGCATAACCATACTTGGGAGTTGGTTGATCTTCCTCTGGGAAATAAATTGTTGGGTAGTAAGTGGATACTCAAACGGAAGTATAAAGTAGATGGGTCTATAGATAAGTACAAGGCCAGGTTGGTAGTCAAGGGCTATCGGCAGAAGGAATGCCTTGACTATTTTGACACGTACTCCCCAGTGTCTAGGATGACGTCCATTCGAGTATTCATTGCGATTGCAGCGTTGCATGACCTTGAGATACATCAAATGGACGTTAAGACAGCCTTCCTAAATGGTGATTTGAAAGAAGAAATCTATATGGAACAACTCGAGAGGTATGTAGTTCCAGGGCAAGAGAAGAAAGTTTGTCGAATTGTCAAATCTCTGTACGGACTGAAACAAAACCCGAAGCAATGGCACGAAAAATTTGATAGTACTCTACTATCGAAGGGTTTCTCCATTAATGAATGTGACAAATGTGTCTACACGAAAGGTAACTCTGACTCGTTCATCATGATATGCCTGTACGTAGATGACACGTTGATCATAGAGAGCAGTCCTAGCTTGATCCTAGAGACTAAGAACATGTTGAAACAATGCTTCGACATGAAGGATATGGGTATCACAGATGTCATCTTAGGGATAAAGATCTCTAAGACGTCTGACAGACTGGTCTTATCTCAGTCTCACTACATCGAGGATGTGTTGAGAAAGTTTGAGATGTTTGACAGTTCGCCTATGAAGTCACCATTGGATAGAAATCAAAAGCTTGATAAAAATCGTGGTGCACCCGTATGCCAAGAACAATATGCACAGGTGATTGGGATTTTAATGTACATAACAAACTGCACCCGACCTGATATTTCTTATGCAGTCAACAAGTTGGCTAGGTTTACCCGTATCCGAGTAATGATCATTGGAAGGCGTTGAATCGGGTACTACGATACTTGAAATACACGCTAACTTACAGGTTACATTATTTGAGATATCCAGCTGTACTAGAGGGGTACAATAATGCAAACTGGATATCTGATATAGAGAACACCAAGTCCACAGTGGGTATGTATTTACAATTGGTGGTGGGATTGTGTCTTGGAAATCCTCTAAGCAAACTTGCATCACCCGATCCATGATGTAATCAAAGTTTATCGCTTTAGACAAAGCAGGAGAAGAAGCTGAGTGGCTTCACGACTTTTTAGAGGATGTCCCTTGTTGGAATAAACTCGTACCTTCTGTAATGATCCACTGCGACAGTCAGTCGGCTCATGAAAGGGCACATAATTCTATGTACAACGGCAAGTCTCGTCATATTCGACGGAGACATAAGACCATTAGGCAGTTGATTACCACGGGTATAATATCCATTGATTACATAAAATCAAAGGATAACATAATGGACCCACTGATAAAGGGCTTACCCAAGGATCAAATGTTCTGCCTGTCTAGGGGAATGGGCTTAAAACCCAAGGTATAAGGACCAATATAGTGATAACCCAACCTTATTGATTGGAGATCCTAGGAATTAAGTTCAATGGGAAAACTAAGCTGCAAAGGTTCAGTTGAGCGCTTCAGTGGAAGCATGAGCACTTCGGATGGTGATTTATGTAAAGAAACACCAAATCCAAAGTCGTTCCCGTGATAGACGTTAGGTGCTATCTGCATTGTGGGTAAATGTTAATTTTTCGAAACCTTTAATGATCCTCAATGGTTGATGTTAGGTTTGGGGAAACTTTTAATGGTTCCTAACACTTGTAAAGTGGGGTATAGCAGGATACCTTGTAAGAGACCACCTATTTAAGTGCGAGGACATGCCGCCTCAAATGAACGCACTTAAGAATCCAAGAAGTGTCCACGACTACAATGGACAAAACATTACGAAGAATATAGTAAGGGAAGTTGTTGTGTTGGTTCCGCTGTCTTGGTTTACACTAAACACAGACAGTTCAAGACATCACGTTCACCGTGCAGTAAGTAAGTCCGATGGTATTCAACTATGGAAGGTTCAAAGCGAAAGCTACCTATCCAGATGCAACATCCGTCCATTTGAAAGATTCTTTGGAAATAGGCACCTTGTGAGTGCGCCAAAATCTCTTTCAAGAGGGGATTGTTGGAAATTTACTAATGTGGAATTAAGTTTATCCCTTATTTATGACTCGAACAATTGGGGCCCCACACGTCAGAAACATCATTTCCACACATGTGCACACGTAGTGCCAAATATTGCAAATTTCATTAGTGAAAGAGATATTGGTACGTAAGTGAGACGTTTGAGACATATAATGATGGACGGTTATTGGCCAAATGACAAGTATTCCACGTTGGTAAACGAAGGAAGAAGTGTACGAAGTGTAAGATGAAACGAGTCAGAAATCGCCGCGGAGCCGAGGCACCGGAGCACCGCGACGCCTCCCAGGCAGCGCCGCAACGCTAATTGGGTGTTCAGACACTGGAGCCGCGGTGCCGCGATGCTAATTCGCAGAGCCGCGACACTTCGGAGGCAGAATAGTGCGACGGGAAGATAGAAAGTTCTAACTTTTGGGCTGATTTTGGAGCATTGAATCTCCATTATTTGGCACATGAATTCAGCCATTATTTGGCTTAATGTAACCCCTAAATAAGTGTCATTACATGGCTATTGAAGTCCATTAGTTGGCTAGTTGAGGGGTTATCTCATTACACTATAAATTGAGGCTTTTGGCTCAATTGTTCAACACTTAGAAATACTCACAGAATTTTCTGAAATCTTCTTCTTCGTCTCTAGCAAGTTTATTATACTCAAAGTTCAACAAGAGTAACACTTGAGTTTCCTTTGGTCATTTGTTAAGTCATCAAATCACAAGGAGTTTGTAACGTTCTTGATTCCAGTTTGTTGTAATCTTTAGTTTATCCTTTCTATCAATTTGTAATATTTACTTACTTCCCGTTTCCTGCAATTGTTGTAACCCACAGATGTATCTATAGCAATTTCTAGAATCATTCCTACACAAATATAAATAGGGGTGACCTAGTCATTTGTAATCAACACACTTCAAAGATATTCAAGCCATTCAAGAAGTATTCTACCGTAACAAAATTCTCTTATCTAAAATTCTTCCTTCTCCTTTTCATAGCTTCCTCTTCTTTAATTGAATTTTATGATCTTAGTTAATGACTTTGGGCTAGCAAAGGTCTTCCCAATTTATTTTTTCTTTTGCTATTCTCTACAATATGATGGTCTTTAATTTTTGCTCATTCTTCTCATTTAATGAAAATTTATGGGTCAAATACTTTTATCTATAACATAATTTCGCAAGGCATAAGTTTAGAGAACGTTTGTCTCGTCCGGCATAAGTTCCTTAAAAATTAAGTTATCCGACATAAGTTATGTAGTATCTAATTCGCTCGCGTTGTCTGGCGTAATTTTTGTAGGAATTAAGTTATGCCTTACAAAGTTATATCTTGTAAGACATAACTTATGGGTGACATAAGTTCTGTAGGAATTAAGTGGCATAAATTGTTATGCCTGATAAGGAATAACCTCTGTTATATTATAATACGAAAGTATAAATTTATGTCGGTCAATTTTTTTTGTTTTCTCCACGTCAGAACCATTTATTTATTACTTGAAGTCCGGAAGGCTGAAGAGCAAAAATTTAAAAACCACAGGAAAAAATTAAACACCAACCCAAGATGGGCATTCGTGCGAATGACCCGTAGCAAAACTATTATTTTCGCCAGTCCAGTGGTCAAACATGCAACTATCAGAACAGTTCTCAGCTTGTCTCTCTAAAAAAGATGGTCACTTCATCAATTGGATATCAAAAATGCCTTCCTCCATGGACACCTTAATGAGACTGTTTACATGCACCAACCGTTGGGATACAGGGATCCTAAATATCCCAACCATGCGTGTTTGCTTAACAAATCATTATATGGCCTCAAGCAGGCCCCCAGGACTTGGTATAAGCGGTTTGCAGATTTTGTGTAACGCATGGGACTCAAATATAATAGGATTTGTTAATATTATTCTTATTTTGGATTATATAATTTCTTAAAAAATATTTTCACCCACCAATGAAGTAATACCAATAAACATTTTCATCCAGAATAAATTCCGTGGAAGCAAACACACTCTGGCGTTCACTTCTACCTAAATAGACTAATGATATACATAAAATATATGATTCTATGACCATTTTAAATGGCATTGATATAAAAGGTACAGACAGGTAAAGGAATTTTCTGATAGCAAACAGAAAATAATCGTTATTTTCCTAATTTAGGGGTACTTTAAATTGTATTCCAATACCATACAAAAGGGAAAAGGAATAGAACATGAAATAAAGTTAATACAATATACTGTGTTTCTAATTTAGATACATAGCCTTTTCGATTCATTCAATCTATTAGAGTTAAAATACAAAATAGCCTCAAATGTCAAAATATATTTAGCGAGAATCAAACAACTGGATAAACGTACTGTTTGTTTTTGAAATATTTACATACGAGAGATATAACTGACTGTGCATTAGCATGATAATTACTCACTTTCTGAAATCATACAATAACTTTATGTTGATATATGCTTTGAAATTTGCCTAGTATTAATTATTAAAACACTATATAATTTCAATATAGAAGAATACAAACTCAATTAAGCACTATGAACATGTTCATACCATTTTTAAAACTAATTCAATAGAACCCTGTGGTTCGGCCCTTCCCCGGACCCCGCACATAGTGGGAGCTTAGTGCACCGAGCTGCCCCTTTATTAATTCAGATCAACTTAAACAATATGTCGAGTTTTTATGGCGATTTGGTTTGTTAACACTCAAAAGTAATTTAAGTGTTTAGCCGAATTCAGTGACAGCCGAACTGTTCCGAGCCGAATTTACTCCTAGCCCTCGACTACAAGAACTTCATCGGCTACTAAGGCATCTTAGCCGAGTTGTTAGTTAGAGGTACGATTGGGACCCACTCAGATGCAAACGCTTCAACGACTAAGTCAAAAGGGTTTTCGGACCCCTAGAAGTGGTAACAGTCAACAACAGCTAAAAGAAAGGGTCATTATCCGAGCAAAAGGAGTAGAGGGCGAGAAAATCGGCACCACCTCCCCCATAGTTGGCCATTGAACTTAGTGGGCTACTTGATGGCTGACATGGGGAGGGGGGATCACGTTGTACAGTTTCCCCCCTTTTTGTACAATAAATAGGATCATTCTTTGTATATAGAGACACAATCAATCAATCAAACAACTCAATTTTTATCTATCTATATCCTTTACTTTATTTATCATTTACTTTACTGTACTCAGCTGCATTCATATTTCTTATCTCTTAGTTTATTCATATCATCGTCCTAACGCTTTCTGGAGTAGTTGGGGAACCCATTGCTGGAAATTAGAGTTCCGTTTTCAGCCCAAATCGCTTAAGTTAAGGAATAAATTTGTCTCCCGATACGGCCAACCTATAAAATGGCAGAGAACAGAATTCGGGGCGAGAACAAATTTGGCACGCCCAGTGGGACCATAGGTGAATTAATAGCAAAGTTTGATTCTCCAGGTCAGGATCATTCTTGGCGTATGCGCCTAAGGTCCGGTAAGAAAATAAACCCCAAGTCCAATCCACATCCTAAACAAAATCCTCCCAGAAGGAACAACGAACCAGCATCCTCCTCGGGTATGCCTACATCGGTTGATACCACTCTACTTCATCCATCAACTCAAGTTGTGGAAGAATCTAGCCAATCTGAAGGTCCAACCATAATGACCACGTCTTTTATTAGACAACAGATTGACTTGGGCATCCACGATATTATGTACGAAATTTCTAAACAGTTGGTTGACATTGTGAAGCCGATAGTACATAATGAGATTCAACAAGCGAGGGAGATGGAAACCAATCGAATGCACCAGGAGAATGTTCGGCTAGTTCTGCCATCCCTCTGAAGAGTGGTGTTGTTCAGCATGAGACCGTGACTCCCGGTGTTGTTCCTCAGCCGCATGTGCATCGTCTAGTGCCTACTCAGGTGTAGCTGGTAGCGAACCTAGGTATACAATCCCAATTGCCTGGCAACCAGCACACTGCATGGTCGCCACCGAACCTTGGGGGGCAAAATGTGACACTTGACCAAGCGAGTCTGCAGTATGGGCATATCAACATGGCTCGGAGACCATTTCAGGCTCTAGGACACTTTGGATTACCGCCCATTATGCCATACGTTTCTACGAACGGCCATACGATTCAGGCGAATAATTTTGGCCAACCGAATTGGCAGTCGATGGCCCCTAGCTATGACTTAGCTCGGCTATCTGGTGACGCTGTTTACAGTGAAATACCATTCAAACAGTTATTGCTAGTACCCAATCCATACCTTCCAGGAAGCGTAAATTTTTAAGAACGGCCGACGTCCGAGGAGAGCAGCCATGGAATACTGTTCCACCTTATCCTCAGGCTCTGTTAGCCATTCTAGGAGCTCAGGTTGCAGGCTTTGGTGGTCATACCCAACAATAGCAATGGGGCATTACCCCACCTATTGGTAATGGCCAATAGGCCACCTACAACCTTCAAAACCCTGTCCAACAAAGTGCAAAATTGAGGTCGCCAATACAGAACGCCTACCAGCCGAATCCAGTCGAGAATCGGCAGAGGACGTCACAACTGATAAACCCAGAAATTATTGCTAATACCATGAGGAGGTACTTCGACATCCAACTGAAACCTTTGAACATGCCTGTTTATAAAAAGCCTTACCCTGATTGGGTAGATCGGATAACACATTTACCGAGGGGCTTTAAAGCACTTGAATTTGCCATCTTCTCTGGCGATGACGACAAATCCACTATCGAGCACATCGGTAGATTTACTGCCCGATGCGGAGATGCTGGCCAGAATGAGTATCACAAGTTGCAGCTATTCCCTCTCTCTCTAATGGGAACAACCTTCGCATAGTACTCCTCTTTGGCTCCTGATTCCGTACAGAGCTGGACTGACATGGAGGGTTGCTTCCCTGATAGGTTCTATTGGCCCCAATCTCATGTTACCATGGCTGATCTAAC
The DNA here is from genome assembly GCA_034509755.1 of Anisodus tanguticus. Lineage (NCBI taxonomy): Eukaryota > Viridiplantae > Streptophyta > Magnoliopsida > Solanales > Solanaceae > Anisodus > Anisodus tanguticus. Next base: position 14,526,830 of record CM067551.1, on the reverse strand, counting down.
GAATCTCAAACAGCAGGTCAGTGAATCGGCTACCGATTTTATCAAGAGATTCTGAAAGAAGGTTGGGAAATGCACCGTACACTTAGGGATGGCAATGGATCGAATCTGGATCGGATCCTAGATCCAGATCCAGATCCGTTTTTCATACCTGGATCCAGATCCGTCGGGTCCATAAAAATCAGATCCAAATCCGGATCCATCGGATCCACCGGGTCCACGGATCGGATCTGGATCCACATGTAAAATTTTTTGCCTTGCTAAGAATGTAACCTTGCTAATTTTTTTTTAACTGACAAATGATTTTTACTTAACTAACAGTTTATTGTGTTTCAATTTTTCATATGAGATATTTTTTTCGTTGTCTCGTTTTGATTGTGAGCTATTAATTGAAAATGTTGGACAATGACAATAGTTCTGAAAAATGCTGACTAATATTTCCCCAATGCAGAACTTGCATGTGCTTGGAATCTTCACAAATGAAGTGAATATAATTTTAAGTACTTGTCTATGAATATGTTAGTCATTCACTAATATAACATTGATTTTATTATCGAAGTTACCTCTTTATTTTTTAGTTTTTGAGTTAACGCGGGGATAAATTAAACTTATTTTGAGAATTAAACTTGCAAGGATGTGCTTAGCAATTTCTAGAAAATATTTATAAAATTACATTCTAGGTTATGAATATATTTAATAAAAAACGGATCCACGGGTCGGATCTGGACCGAATACGGATCTCAAATACAAGATCTAGATCCAGATCCGATCCGTCAGAAATGGATCCGGGTCCGATCCGGATCCGTCGAGTCCAAATTTTGAAGATCCATATCCTATAAAATGAATCTGAATCCACCGGATCCGGACCGGGTCCAGGATCCACTGCCATCTCTACTTCCTACATCTAATAGGCGCTTCCATAATCGCGTGAAGTGTGATCATGTTTTCTAGTTAGCTAGAACTTGAGGAAGCAAAGGGTGTTGCTGATAATGTTAGCCAAATAATGTATTTCAAAAGATAGATTGACTGAGATAAATGATAAAGATAAGTCACCATCTTTAGCTGAGAGAGTGACAAGTATCACATTTTGTGTATGACTCGTAGTAATACGCGTCACCACTCCTTTACTAGAGAGTGAGAGTAAACAATCAAATTTCAAGCTCACAACAGATAGAAGAAGACATACTTTCTTCTCACTCTTTTCAAGTTCTTTGTTCTACTTTTGACAATCATGGTAAAACTTAGTGTTTTACAGTTAAAGATGACAACGGATCGGATCTAGACCGGATCCTACTAGATCCAGATCCATATCCATTTTTCATACTTGGATCCAGATCCAACGGGTCCATAAAAATCAGATCCAAATCCGGATCCACCGGGTCCACGGATCGGATCTGGATCTACGTGTAAATTTTTTTGGCTTGAATAATATTCTCACATGTTGAAACTTTTATGACAAAATGAAACACAATCTGATTGAAAAAAATGATTGAGTTCATTCAATCAACCTACACAAACATGACACCATTCTTCCAAAATACTGAACAAAGTTTTAGCATCACAAGAAAATAAAGACGATTGATTTCAATAGTGATGCAAACAGGTTACAACTTTGAGCTAATTTTTGGAGGCTTTAGTAATGCTCCGCTTGTAGTTCTACTGATTGACTTCATTAAACAACATAAAACAATGTCAGTCATTTATCAAAAGTCCCGGATTTTTTTGCTAATCAAACAAATGAGAGACAGATACTTAAAGCTCACCGCTAGCAGATTCAAGAAAGGGAAATTTAAAGAAGAGTGATAATTTTTTCTTTTTATAGAAATGAAAATATGGAAAACTGCAGAGAGCATATAGGTAAAAGAAATGAAACTTCAAAGACAAATTACATGGCTGTGTGACTTGCGCCTTATCCTGGTTCAACCCTTTACCCAATACATAAATTATGAAAAAAATTTAAGAAAATACTTATAAAATTACATTATAGGACTAGGTTATGGATATATTTAATAAAATTGGATCCACGGATCGGATCTGGATCGGATATGGATCTCAAATACAAGATCCATATCCAGATCCGATCCGTCAGAAATAGATCTGGGTCCGATCCGGATCCATCGGGTCTAAATTTTGAAGATCCATATCCTATAAAACGGATCTGGATCCACCGGGTCCAAGATCCATTGCCATCTCTACGTACACTTCCTTCAGTCTGAGTGTGCCCACATGATAATCAACAACATGCACATTCAGTTAAATGAGGTAGGACAATCTTGCTCTGACCTATGCCAGTTAGCCGAAAAGGCTAGCCAAATCGAGCAGTACGTCCAGGAGAAGGAGAGGAGAAGAGCCAGCCAAAATTGAGGCTCCCACTTGGTATCCATCATTGAAGCGGATGAGTCCGACTCAGAGTCAGTCGACTGCGCGACAGACGGAATGGTGGCCGATATTGTTAAGGGTAAAGTTTACTTTTGCCCTACCTTGAAAGCCGTAAAAGGCAATGAGACGAGTTCTTCTGATGACATGGTCGGTTACTCGTTTGACATCACAAAGGCAGATCAGATCTTTGATCATCTGCTCAAAGATAAGAAGATTCGGCTTCTTAATGGTCATAGGATTCTGCCTGCCGAGGAACTCAAAGATAAGAAGTACTGCAAGTGGCATAATTCATACAACCACTCTACTTCTAATTGTGTGATCTTCAAAAAGGCGATCCAAAAGGGCATCAAAGAGGGGAGGTTCAAGCTAGCCGATAAGAGTATGGCTGAAATGTCCATTGATACCGATATCTTTCCCGCGATACCAATATCTATGGTATCTTTTGCTAAGCCCAATGTGTCAAGGGACACCAAATAGAGACAACTGATGAAAATGGTGTGGGTCCCAAAGAAACCTACCGAAGGGAAGAAGGCCACAAGGACATATGTGTTCAACCGGTTAGGCTGCCTACATGACATTCGCGATGACAGGCAGCCAGCTAGGAGAAGTTTTCATGGCTGCCCTAAATACTCGAGTGACGTTGAACGAGAACTTCAGGAACAAACCATGAGGTTCAAGAGGGTCCCTATCGGCCCAGTCATAGGCTTGGGGGGAAAGTACGGATGCCAACCAACCGGCAACCGAGCATGCCTCAAATAGATGAAGAACCATTCCCTAAAATCAAACAGAGGGTGGTCGAGTTTAACGTAAATGAGGGTGTTTCGTCCTTACGTATCACGACGAGAAATGAGGACCAGACGAGACCCCAAAGAATGATTAAACTAGCCGCCAACACAAAAGAGGAGATGTGGTCTGTCAATCAGGCTCCTAGAAAGAAAGAGGCACCACTGAGAGTCACGTCCAGGACTCAGAAAAGAAGGATGTAACGTGCCAAGGCCTTGCGTAAGATGCAATAGACATTGCATCTAATTTCCAACACCAAGGTAGCCAAAAATCATGAGATTCCTGAGTCTACCGTAAACGAGGCTATCGAGCGGGCATTCGACTTAGTTGTTTCAGGGGCAATGTCGCCTGAAGGAGAGACGTCGGGTTAACGAGAGTTGGATGAACAGCCTACCAAAAACCCGATGGAGGAACCCCGACAAGAGAACATGGCCCCAGATGGACCTCTAACCGAGACACTCCCACAGATTGTGCAGATGATTCAGTTAGAGGATCCCTAGCCGATCCCATTTTTCTATAGGAAATGGAAGATATGAGCTTCTGGTCAACCGAATTGGATGAAGGAGGGGACTCCATCCTTGATTTATTTAGCCATGACCTGGTTGATAAGATGTGGGCAAATATTGAAATGGTCAGCCTAATCCCATGTGAGTTCTGGGCCAGCCGCTCCATGCTGGATAACCTAGAAGGTGATGTTTGCATAGAAGATGCAGAATGGGCAACAGTAGCTGATACCCCGGTCAGGGACACTTTGAGCACCGTATTTGGTGCACCTACAGAAGATATGGTTAAACACCTCAAACTCCTTTACGTTAAAGCTTACATTAACAAAAAAATTATTAGTCGGGTGTTTGTCGATAATGGGGGTTGTGCCGAATGTGATGCCACTGCTTACCTTGAAGGATCTTAACGAAACAAAGGAGGATCTCATCCCAACTAACATGAAAATGACTAGCTTTATGGGAGAAGCTTCTGAAGCATTGGGGATTCTAGTAGAAGAAATCACTATAGGTCCTAAGACGGTCAGGTCTGCCTTCTTTGTAAAAGATGGCAAGCCATCCTACACCATTTTGCTGGGTAGAGATTGGATTCACACTAGCTGATGCCTTCCTTCCACCATGCATCAAAATCTCATATTTTGGGAAGGAGACAAGATAGAAATCATCCCAGCGGATGATAACCCGTTTCGACCAGGGGTTCAGAACGTAGAGGTTGTCCTATATTCACCCTATGTGGCTCCAATAGCCATCACGAAGCAGTATGAAGAAGGATCTTGGGAGTCCTGTAATTTTACCTCACGAGGGTTTGAAATAAATAATTAGTCAAACCACGGATTACCTTGGAGGATTTAAATGGTTGAGGAAACCCAAATCATACATGACCTGTGGCATCGGCTGACCATCTTAAGTTCTGAGGAAAGGATAGCCGAGGCATCGCAGATGGGGAACCACGACAACGAACCAACGCTTGCAGCCGATGAAGTTGAGCTGCCGATGGAACTTGAATCGCCCATAAGGGCTATGCCTAGTTTTGAGTCTCAGGATCCTTTGGAAGATATCAACTTGGGAACTGAAGAAATCCCTCGGCTAACACATATTAGTGGTTTGATGAATGAAGAAGACAAACAAGGCATAACGGCCCTCCTACTGCAGTATAAAGACCGCTTCGCATGGGATTATCATGAGATGTCTGGGCTGACACGTACTTTGGTAGAACATATATTGCCAATCAAGGAGGGTTTCAAACCCTAAAAGCAGTTGCCCCGAAGGTATCACCCTCAATTGATGCCTCAAATCAAAGTCGAGATCGAACGACTGTTGAAAGCCGGGTTTATCAAAATGGCTAAGTATGTGGAATTGTTGGCAAACGTCATACCAGTCAAGAAGAAGAATGGCAAGGTTCGGGTATGTATTGATTACATGAACCTAAATCTAGCCACTCCTAAATATGAGTACATCATGCCGATAGCCGATAGCCGATAGCCGATATGCTAGTCGACTCAGCAGCCGCTAATGGTGTATTGACCTTCATGGATGGATACTCTGGCTTTAATCAGATATCGGTAGCCGAGGACAATATTCACAAAACCGCCTTCAGATATCTAGGAACGTTGGACATTTACGAGTGGGTAGTTTTGTCATTTGGTCTGAAGAACGCTGGTGCCACTTATCAAAGGGCAATGAACACCATCTTGCATGACTTGACCGGCAAGACTATGGAGGTTTACATCGATGATGTAGTAGTGAAGTCTAAGGACTTCAAGGATCATTTAGTCGATCTTGAACAAGCATTAAAAAGAATGAGGATTCATAATCTCAAAATGAATCCATCCAAGTGCATGTTCGGAGTATCGGCTGGCAACTTCCTTGGCTTTTTGGTACACAGGAAATGCATCAAGATAGATCGTAACAAAGCTAAGGCAGTAATGGGATCCGCACCACCCAAGACAAAGAATGAGTTATAAAGCTTATTGGGAAAGATCAATTTCTTAAGGAGGTTCATATCTAACTCGGCTGGAAAGATGAAGGCTTTCTCACCTTTTCTCAGACTTAAAGAGTCAGAAGAGCTAGTATGGGGTCCGGAACAGCAAGATGCCTTTGATCAAATTAAAAAGGTCGTGCCAGGGAAGCCGTTGAAATTATATATTTTGGCTGCTGAATTATCTATCGACTGTTTGCTAGCACATAAGGCCGATGATGGAACTGAAAGAGCGGTTTATTATCTTAGACGAATGTTTAACGATGCTGAAACTAGATATACTCATTTGAAGAAGCTTTGTCTATCTTTGTTCTATGCTTGCACAAAACTCGAATATTATGTAATGCCTCACGTTATATACGTTTTGTGCAAAGTTAAAGGGAAAACACATTTCAAGAAGTGATAATTATTGCATGCACTGGAGACGAGACAATTGAAGTGACATGCGCGACTGTCAGACTAAAACGATGGCTACTTTCGAATACATAAACTCAATAGTCGCACTCGAGTTAATGTAGGGGGCAATTATTAACACTCAAAAGTAATTTAAGTGTTTAGCTGAATTCAGTGACAGTCGAACTGTTCCAGAGTCGAATTTACTCCTAGCCCTCGACTACAAAAACTTCATCGGCTACTAAGGCATCTTAGCCGAGTTATTAGTTAGAGGTACAACTGGAGCCACTCAGATGCAGACGCTTCAACGACCAAGTCAAAATGGTTTCCGTACCCATAGAAGCGGTAACAGCCAACAACAGCTAAAAGAAAGGGCCATTATCCGAGCAAGAGGAGTAGAGGGCAAGAAAATCGGCACCACCTCCCCCATAGTCGGCCATTGAACTTAGTGGGTTACTTGATGGCTGACATGGGGGGGGGGGATCACGTTGTACAATTTTATTCCCTTTTTTGTACTATAAATAGGATCGTTCTTTGTATATAGAGACACAACCAATCAATCAAACAACTCAATTTTTATCTATATTTATCTGTTACTTTACTGTACTCAGCTGCATTCATGTTCTTACCTCTTAGTTTATTCATACCACCGTCCTAACGCTTTCTGGAATAATTGGGGAACCCATTGCTAGAAATTAGAGTTCCATTTCAAGCCCAAATCGCTTAAATTAAGGAATAAATTTGTCTCCCGTTACGATCAGCCGAAAAAACGGCAAAGAACAGAATTCGGGGCGAGAACATGTTTTAATTTTCTTATTTTATTTTTCTGAAACACCCCCACGATCATAGTACCATACTATCATAAGTAGAGATGACAATGAATCTTGGACCCGGTGGATCCAGATCCATTTTATAGGATATGAATCTTCAAAATTTGGATCCAACGGATCCGGATCCATTTCTGACGGATCAGATCTGGATCTGGATCTTGTATTTGAGATCCGTATCCGGTCCAGATCCGATCCGTGGATCCGTTTTTTATTAAATATATCTATAACCTAGAATGTAATTTTATAAGTATTTTCTTAATTTTTTTTCATAATTTATGTATTGGTAAAGGATTTAATCAGGATAAGGCACAAGTCACACAACCATGTAATTTGTCTTTGAAGTTTCATTTCTTCTACCTATATGCTCTCTGCAGTTTTCCATATTTTCATTTCTATATAAAAAAAAAATTATCAACTCTTCTTTAAATTTTCCTTTTTTGAATCTACTAGCCGTAAGCTTTAAGTATCTTTCTCTCATTTGTTTGATCATGAATTTTTTTTGGGACTTTTGATATATGACTGACATTGTTTTATGTTGTTTAATGAAGTGAATCAGTAGAACTACAAGTGGAGCATCACTAAAGTCTCCAAAAATTAGCTCAAAGTTGCAATCTGTTCAGCATTACTAATGAATTCAATCGTCTTTATTTTCTTGTGATGCTAAAACTTTATTCAGTATTTTGGAAGAATGGTGTCATGTTTGTGTAGGTTGATTGAATGAACTCAATCATTTTTTCAATCAGATTGCATTTCATTTTGTCATAAAATTTTCAACATGTGAAAATATTATTCAAGCCAATTTTTTTTACATGTAGATCCAGATCCAATCCGTGGATCCAATGGATCCGGATTTGGATCTGATTTTTATGGACCCGATGGATCTGGATCCAGGTAGGAAAAATGGATCTGGTAGGATCTTGTCCAAATCTGATCCGTTGCCATCCCTAATCATAGGTCGATGACTCTGAGCGAGTATTTTAACTGTAACGTCAGAACTAAAAATTCGAAAATCATTGACCTTTAAGGAGGCTGCTAACTTTATTTAAGCCTTTTCTGTGTTAAGTACTTCCTCCGTCCCAAATTATTTTTCGTGATTACTAAAAATAATTGTCTCAAATTATTTATCGTTTTAGAAGTTCAAGACACAATTGATGATTTTTCTCCACTTTACCCTTCGTAGAATTTTATCATTAATGAAGATGACACATAAAATAGACTAAACATTTAATGAAAAGATATAAATAAGGGTAAAGTAGGTTAAATACCCTACATAATTAATATTTCTTAAGGAGTGTGTAAAATAAAAAAATGATAAATAATTTGAGACGGAGGAAGAGTCTACTAGCCGTACTATATTCTAAAATAAATATATGGATTGTGGTGGAATGGTTGGGGTCCCCTTTACCCTTGACTAGAGATCTTGTGTTTGAGCCCTGAAAATGGAAAAAAATCTTGTTGGGAGCGATGTCTCCAAAATGAGCTCTGAAACACGGGATTCAAATATAGTAGGGCTTCAATAGATATCGAACACTGAATAAAGAATAAATGAATATATGGAAGATTATAGCTAAAACCCATATAGCGCGTGACATGTAATGAAAGCGAGGTACTATGTGTTCCCTTAAACCCATGGGATCCGCCAATAGATTTGTTTAGGGGTGGGCAAAAAATTCGGAGAACCGAAAAAATCAAACTTTTGGTTCGGTTTTTTCTCATTTTTTTTTTAAAAAAAATAGATTTTTTTAAAAACCGAACCGAATCAGGATTTAGTTATTCGGTTCGGTTTTTAAATTTTGGATACGAACCGAACCGAAAAACCGAATTAAATATGTAATTAATCTTATATTTTATTTTAGGCTACTACTATCTCTTGAATCATAGCCATTGAAACCAATCTATAAAGCTTTTATGGAAGTCGAATGCGGCATGAACTTGATTAACATATCACAGAAGCATTGACATAAAATGTAGGGAGAGAAAGTAGTTGTAAATTGGTAAAACTTTAAATGGTCATAACTCTACGCTCGGATGTTTGTTTTACCCGATTGTTTTTTTGATTTTGGGTATTTTTTCGAGACGGGGCGGCCCAAACTACCGCAAGGCGGTTTGGCGCAACCAATTTTAGAAAAACGTCAGTTTTCTCAATCAATTTGTGTTTTCCCCCAAATCGATTTCTAATTTTCCTTTTTCTTTAGTAAACATCTCACGATACACAGTAGATTTCAACGTCGAAATTTCATGATAGTGTAGGTGTGAATGTCAATTCCAATTTTGGAAATTCAATTTTAAAAAATAAATAAAAAATTCCCTGACCCGCCCCGGCCCACTAGAAAAAACGGATATAATCCGATACGTTCGGCGATATAAACCGAACATATCGTTTTTTTTAAGTTGGATTCATTTTTTTTTTAAAAAAAAGCTATTTTTTTTCGGTTCATATTTTTCGGATACAAAACTGATATAAACCGATATACGCCCACTCCTAGATTTGTTGGTTACAAACGTTGTTCAACGCACAATATATTGCTCATCGTACGCACAATATATTCAAAGACGAGTTGAAATTCTAAAAGCGTGTACTCTCCTTTGTTAATGCATCTTATGAACTTCGTCTTTGGCCTATGAATTATAGCATAGTAAAAACGGCAAAGGGTCAAAGTTATTTTTAGACTATGCAAAATGAGACAATTTTATCTCTTTTAAAAAAATGTATGTTCCAATTCCTGATGTTATTAAGGTGGCTCAATTTTATTCATATGTTCCTACGACAACAATTAAAGAGTAAATTTAGATTATTCACAAAATTTGAAGGACAAATTCATTTTTTTTCTTATTTCCTCAAGATCTTTTACACGTCATTTAAATTTAACTGAAGGTAATTAAAAGGATGAATACATGTCAGAGTATATCTATTTAAATTGAATGTGTGAACTCTTTTTCCCCCCCTTTCTTTGTGTTACCAGTGAATAAATTTCTAATCCTGACTTTACGATTTTTAATTCTCTTATTACGCGTTATTTACTTGATTTATCCAATTTAACATGTCATATAAAAAATCAACTCTTAATAGTACATAGAATTTAAGATAATTTTTAAAGTTTCATTATTTAGATCAAAGGTCCGAAACTCTCATGAAAGTAATTTGCTTCTCTTCTTTACCTGTAAGCAAATGATGTTTGATTGTTCTAATTAGAAGATTTCTAACAATTTGGGGTTTTAACTATTCTAATTTGGTATGAGTAAATCAAGTAAAAGAATGCCGTAAGAAAATAGAAACATAATTAAAATTAAGATTATATTAAATTTTTATTCACTGGACACTTTGACCTATATTTATCCTTTTTATAGGTATTCATTCATACTTAATGACACCTTAAATATCTTAAATCTTATTTGTATAAGATTTCGAGGAAAGAAGAAGAGAAAAATGAATATGTCCTTAAACTTCGTGAATGATCATTTATTCCATAAAGACTGTTTTGAGCCACTTTAATAACGGTAAGATAAGAACGAGACACTTTTTTAAATTTAGAGCAAAATTATTCCATTTAGTACATTAAGGATAATTTTGACCCTTTGTCAAAAGAAAAAACAAATAATATTTGGAATTTCAAGGTATACAATGTTTAACATTGGGATAGTAAAAATGAGAAATTGCTTCTAGTTTCCCTAGTATTTCTAGAATAGAATGGAACTTATAAATTCTGGATTTAGTATTTTTTATTTTCTCATCCGATGTTCGGTACATATATTTTGAAAGATTCAACTAATTTGAATTTGCATCAGAAAGTCTCAGTTTGAGGGTAGAACACTTCCTATCAAAGATAAATTTATTTCCAGAATTTGAATATGAGATCTTCAATTAACGATGAAAAAAATACTTAACCCCCCTCCCCCCATAATTTTGATGGTAAATTTTGATCCATAGATGTGATATCGTAAATAAATTATATGAGATTTGAGATAAAATTAGAATAAAATAAAAAACCTAACGATGTATGTTTTCTTCAATTATCCTGCAATTAAAAGTTTTTTTTAAAATAATTATAATTTAGTTTTTAATAAACTAGTACTCTCCTCGTCTCAAATTATTTGTCATTTTTTTGTTTTACACGCCCCTTTAGAAATATTGACTATGAGGGGTATTTGACTAACTTTATCCTTATTTATATCTAAGTTATAATTACTCTTCATTGAATATTTACTTTATTTATGTGTCATCTCCATTAATGTGACACAACTTTACTAAGGATAAAATTGAGAAAAGATAATTAATTATATTTTCAACTTCTAAAATAATAAATAATTTAAGATAATTATTTTTCATAAATAATTTGTGACGGAGGAAGTTTAACCTAAGGAATTTATGAATTCCACAAGTGTCCCAACAATTTAGCCAAGAATTTAGTATTCGAAATCAAAATGGCCAACTATCCAAAAGTGTTTTTCTTTGACTTTCTTACCACGGCAATTTTAACTTCCCAAGAATTTCTCATGTCTTAATTTGTGGAAAAGGAAAAACAGTGGGATTTTTTGTTGCCTCATTGGCTGAGATTTAGCCCTATTCCGACGCCTTTATTGGCCCTTAGGATTTGGCTTTGCAGGAAGTTATTGTTTCGTCATCCAGCATGTTTTTGTCTTAGCTATTTTAAGGCAAAGTTTTATGTGTCAGGGGAACCCCAATTAGGTTAATACTTTGTGAAGGGAAAAGTCCGGAAGGCGAAATCTTCCACATGTACCAGAGGTTCCTTAACTAGGTGGGATGTAAATCGAGGGATATGCGCGAGTGGCAGCTCTGCAAGGGAGATGACCAATGGGACACGAACCCAACAACAACCCTTGTAATATTTAAGCAAAAACTGTCACCACACGGATTCGAACCCGCGACGTCGAAGTGGTTGTACCCCAATCACCTTGCCACTTACCAACTCGTCTATGCCCCTGGGCCCCAATTAGGTTAATACTCATCCGCTATGAGTGTTTACATCAAATTAAATTTTATCATGATTAAATAATTTAATAAAGTAAAAAGATATATTAATTAATCATAATTAAGTGATATAGTATATGTTCAAACATATGTTATTTGTCCATTAATTTAGTATAAATATTCTGTGAGATTAAATTTTTACCTCCGAATTGAATTAATTGAGGCTTAAAGTAATTGTATATCAGACATTGTATGAGAAATCAAACGAGAATAATGTAATAAAACCCATTCTATATTGTACACTTTGGAGAATGCGATAATACATGTTTATTGTAAAACAAAGATACAAATAATATCAATCTAAGAAACTTACATATCTTATATTTAAAGGATGTTTGGTTGTGGTTCAAACATGCTAGATCAGTAAAATTAGTATTAACAACTTTCCTTAAAAATATATAGACTGCATATCTTACTCTCTATTTCTAGTATTTAATCTTGTTCTCAGTTGAAAAGCTGAAAAGAAAATAAAAGGTATTTAATACTTTCCGAATTAAAAAGAGTGTTCACTTAGTCTTTATTTTTTTATTCAAAAAGAGTGTTTATTACCAAATCAAGAAAGAATTAACTTTATTTTTTCAAATTTGCCTTTATTAAGTGTTAGGTGACAAAATCTCAATATCTATTTAATTAAGAGTATTTTATTCAAATTACTTATTTTTATTTAAAAGTTAATATTTTTTTAAAGAAATATATAAATGACTAAGTGAACACTATTTTTGATCGGAAGGAATAACAAAGAACCCTTAGTTTAGAGAATGAAAAATGGATTTAATTCATCTTTGTCTGTCTTGGTAGTTGGTGGATTTGATATGCTTAGACTTAAAACTGAGGAGAGAAACAAAGTCACAATACTATACCTTATTTCTAGAACCCACGAACACAAATAACATGGTATACGACAACTGCAAACGTTTTTTCTACATTGAAAATGAAAGAAAAAAGATGTGAATATAGTAACGGATCCCAACAATTAATGAGTTTTTAATTATTTTACCTTTCATTAGTATTTGAACAATCACACCATCTCATAATTTAGTTCTTTTCTTTTTACTGATGATTACGTCCTTTTTCCTTTTTAATGTTCAAGAAATAATTATATTAAGAGTAAAATAGGAAAAACTAATTAATACTATCTTGAAATTTTAAAACGATAAATAATTTAAAATAATTATTTTTATTAATCATGATAAATAATTTGAGACGGGAGAATTTAATGGAATGTCATAGTCGAATCCTTTATATAGCAGAAATGAGCAAAACAAGCACACTATGTCTCATATAAAAAGTTATATGTTAGTGAGTTTTAGAAATAGATGTCTCAAATTATTTATTATTTTAAAAGTTTAAAAAATTAATTATTCTTTTTCATTTTTACCTTTAATACTCCCCCGTTTAAATTATTTGTCATTTTTTTTTGTTTTACACGGCCCTTAAGACATATCAATTAGAACGAGTATTTGACTAATTTATTCTTATTTATGTCAAAGCTATAATCTTTCTCCATTAAATTTTTACTTTATTTGTGTGTTATCTCCATTAATGACAAAACGAAGGGTCACATAGAGAAAAGGTAATTAATTGTGCCTTGAACTTCTAAAACGACAAATAATTTGAAACAACTATTTATAGTAACCACAACAAATAATTTGAGACAAATGAAGTAGTATTTGTTTTTGAAGACTACAAATACCTCAATTATGAGGAGATGACACATAAATAGATTAAATATTCAGTGAAGAAAGATTATATCTTAGACATAAATAAGGATAAAATAATTTTTAAAAAAACCTTCCTAATCAATGTTTTTAAGGGCGTGTAAAAAGAAATACGACAAATAAGACAAATAATTTTAGGCGGAAGAAGTAAATAATAATATTAAATATGCATTTCATAATTTATTCTTGCAATTTAAAATGCACCATATTTAAATTCTAAATTCCGTCATTTAAGATGTCAATGGTTTAAGGATGATGGAGTCAAAGATAATTGGAAGCCTTTGAAAATAGTTATCCAGAAACATATATAGGACACAGTACAACCAAAACATAACATATATAAATATTATCCCCACAATTCACATGTACACGTATACCTCCTCTGATCCTAACTTTAATTTTCTCTTCCCTATGCAAGTAATAGAAAATTGCAGAGCCCGTGGGCACAAACGAATTGATAAGTGACAAGGTGATTAGAGTACAATCACTCCGACGTCGCGGATTCGAATCCGTGTGGTGACAGTCTTTGCTGAAATATTACAAGGGCTGTTGCTGGGTCGTGTCCCGTTGGTCCTCTCCCTTGCAGGGCTGCCACTCACGCATATCCCTCGATTTATATCCCACCTGACCAAGGGACCTCTGGTACAGATGGGGTGTTTCGCCTTCGGGACTTTCCCTTTCACAAAGTAATAGAAAATTGCTTTTATTGAAACACACCAACAAATAAAATAGAAAAGGTCAAATACTGAGCACAAATGAAAAAAACAAAAGTAACCCCAGCAAATTGACAGAAAAGTATAATAAAAGTTTTAAAGTCATGATTAACGAAAAGGGACCACTAATTAAACAAATGGGTCCATTGGATTAGTGTTAAATACAGAAGCATAAAAAGTGGTTTTGGTTAAAACAACTGTGAAACTGGGAGACAAGGGACACAGAAGGGGCTTACGAAGGTACATGAATGTAAAAAACCGATTGTGCTCTGAAACAACATGCGTACCTGTAAATTGTAATATTTGTATCAAAGGTTGAAAATTTCAAACACTAATTGAATTTTAAAAAAATTATAAAATATTATTTTACTTTTTTCATTTTTAATATATTCAAACAACGTGAATATTTTTTACAAAAACTATAACCAAACACAACTCTATCTTCAACTTCAAAATTTCAAATAAAGTGAAAAATATTTAATTATTGGCCAAACGACTATTTAGTATAATTGAAGAAAGTGATAATAAGAACAGAAATATTTGTAATCATAGTAATTTCTTGTATAAGTAAAATAACTTTTTAGGCAAAATACATTTTAAAAAAACCATTTTGACAAATTAGAATAATTAAACACACTATCAAAGTTGTGGTAGCATAAATAAGATGTTTTTACTCTTAATTAGAGTTTCGAGTTCGAGTTTGGAAATGACAAGATTGAGTAGGGAACATTTCCTTTTAAATGGACCTTACGCGAGACAATTCAAATTAACTAAGTACCATTTTCCTATTAATGTGTCTTACGGAGTACGAATTCAAATTAATCGAAAACTCAAACGGATATTGAACATTGGGTGAAAAAATATGAAAAAGATAAAATAATCAAACACTATGCATTCTTTTGACGGAACTACTTTTCTATCATGTCAAACTCAAGGTCTTGAAAATTTAAACTTAGTTTTCTTTTTTTCAAAAGAAGAAAAATGAAAAAGAGGCAATTGGTTATTCAATAAACTCAAAGGCGTCCAACAACTACCACCATTACTGTGTGAGTTTGAGTATATATCAAAAAGCTAAATAGATAAATAGTAATAAATATTTACTAATTCTAAATCATGAAGCAGATCATAGTAGCAATAGTAAAATTATTTTCGTCAGATTTATAAAATATATGTTAAAGTCGTAAAGTCATTTACTAATATTTGCATAAAAATAAACTATTCCGATCCATTCGTCCCATTTTAGCAGATACTTTTGTTTTTTTACACCTATTAAGAAAAATCATAAATACACAATACCATTTAAAAAAAAAAATACAAGATATAATTTATTAGGTTACCCAATTGATAAAAGTAGATTGATTTCTTCTTCTTAAATATTGTGCCATTAAGGGTAATTGGAAATGATTGTCAACTTTAGCCTTAAATTTCTAAAGTGATAATTATTTTGAGATAAATATTTTGAACTAATTAAGCTACAGTTAAAATGGAAAGGAGGAAGTAATCTATATTACTCCTCCTACTTCAAAATGTTTGGCTTGATTCGGATTACGATGGTCAAACTAACTAATGTTTGGTATGAATTCGAATATAGAATTTGTAATTTTTTTGAAATAAAATTTATATTTTTAGAAACTACATAAAAAAGTCATAATAATTACAATTCAAAATACTTACACGGCACTTGAAAAAAATATGGTAAAATAAATGATTAGTAGTCACTAAAGCAGATGTAAATGATATTCTTAGCATTTTGTTTGTAATTATTAAGTCATCCACTTGTATTAGAGACTTAAGAACACGTACACAACTTACACTTTTTGTTTGTATAAAAAGGGACCTCTACCATTCCAATTCCTCACCATTCATAAGCAAAACTCTTTCATTTGCTTCTTTAATATCCATCCCTCCGTTCATTTCATTACTTAGTATTCTCATTTTCTTCCATTAGCTTCATTATTATTCCCATTCCATATTCCTCTGTTTCTTTTTTCTTCAAAAGGTAAAAGCTGCAACTTCCATTTCATTCATTCGATCACTCTATCATTTTCTGTTCTGTCGGTGCGTAAGAATTAAAAAAAGGAAATATTTTTTGATTGTTTGAAGTTGGTGTTAACGGATAAAAGTCGTAAAAATAGTCTTCTGCAGAAATGCAGAATAAGGCGACGTATTATAGATTTTGTGGTCTGGTTATTTCCCGAACCTTGCACGTAGAGTCGAACTTCGCCCGTCGCAGGACCTTAATGCACCAGACCCACAATCCTCCCTTCCTCTTATAGAAAAAGTTTAGTGCACCGATTACCTTTCGAGTAGCATATACGTGCACTACTGCTCTTGATGGCTTTCATTTTCAGAGTAGCTTTTTTTTGTTACCACCAGCTTTTGTCGTTTCTGCTTTGCTATTAGATGATCTCCAGATTTTGCAGCAAAAAACCAGTGTGAACATTTTGAAAATCTTTGCCGAATTGTTTTTTGTTGACTGAAATGATGATCAGATTGTGGGAATTTTCTTGATACAAAATGTTCATCAACTAATCAAAACCCAAAAAAGAAAGATGGTTCTAGAGTTATAGTTTGTAAATACTAACTTTACTTTTTATTTTTATTTTGGAGTGATATGTGAGTACCAAACTTTGACAAAATTTATTGGCAGACAATTCTGTTTATTTTGGTTGTCACGCATTGTATTATGCATTTAATAGTTAACTCTCATGTCACTATTTTGGTAGGTCTGCTAGTTTTAGTAGTAGTATTATGTGGGGATTATAATCTTTACTAGTATATTCCAGATCATTGTGATTAGATGGCTTTCTTGGACAATCTCTGCTTTTTTAATAGTAATATGTAAAATAATTTACTTTGAGTTAACAGTAACTTTTTTACAGTTGAAAATCATCTGGGGATTTCCAGCTGCAATGGCTGAACGTGTTCTGACTCGTGTTCACAGCCTTCGTGAACGTCTTGATGCTACTTTGGCTGCTCATCGCAATGAGATTTTGCTGTTTCTTTCAAGGTATTGTCTTAGCAGCAATGTTCTTTTGGTATTTCGGCTTTAGGCCACCTATTTTATTGAGCCGCGCCTAGCTCTATGATTTAGTCGGTGTTGTTTGTTTCTAATGTATGGACTAATAGATGAACAAAGATATAGTTTAAACAAGTACATCATGAGTATTTCTTGCTGGTTTTGGCTGTTGCAGGATCGAAAGCCATGGAAAAGGGATCTTGAAACCTCACCAGCTGCTGGCTGAGTTTGAATCAATTCACAAAGAAGACAAAGACAAACTGAATGATCATGCCTTTGGAGAAGTCTTGAAATCCACTCAGGTAACTTGGTTTTATTGTTAGGTGATAGCATTTAAGTGTCTTACTAAGCTCACATATGTGTCACTTTGTGTTTGTATTTGAAACATTCTTGTCTTGTTTGTCATA
Organism: Anisodus tanguticus; assembly: GCA_034509755.1. Taxonomy (NCBI): domain Eukaryota; kingdom Viridiplantae; phylum Streptophyta; class Magnoliopsida; order Solanales; family Solanaceae; genus Anisodus; species Anisodus tanguticus. The sequence goes on along the minus strand of CM067551.1, from coordinate 14,509,123 downwards.
TTAGGAAGCAATTGTTTTGCCCCCTTGGGTTGCACTTGCCATCCGTCTGAGGCCTGGTGTGTGGGAATATGTCCGTGTGAATGCCAATGCTCTTATTGTTGAGGAGCTGACTGTGCCTGAGTATTTGCAGTTCAAGGAAGAGCTTGTTAATGGAACGTAAGTGTTAAGTTTGAATTTGTCGAGTCGATGTCTATTATGTTCTGAACTTTTTGATCAGTGTTGTGGTTTTTCTTCATGCAGCACCAATGATAACTTTGTTCTCGAGTTGGATTTTGAACCCTTCACTGCATCATTTCCCAAACCAACTCTCACCAAATCAATTGGAAATGGAGTTGAATTCCTCAACAGGCACCTCTCTGCTAAAATGTTCCATGACAAGGAAAGCATGACCCCTCTTCTCGAGTTTCTTCGAGTTCACCACTACAAGGGAAAGGTAAATTTAGTTTCTGAAGTTCATTTTTCTCCGCTAAATTTTTCAGTAGCAACTGATTTATGCACTCAATGAGTGGTTAACGTCTTCCAACGGTCTGATTCATGATTTTCTGTGCAGACAATAATGCTGAATGACAGAATTCAGAATTTAAATACTCTCCAACGTGTCCTAAGGAAGGCTGAGGAATACCTCACCACCCTTTCCCCAGAAACTCCATACTCGGTATTCGAGCACAAGTTTCAAGAAATTGGGTTGGAGAGGGGTTGGGGTGACACCGCAGAACGTGTTCTAGAGATGATCTGCATGCTCCTGGATCTCCTTGAGGCTCCTGAATCATGCACTCTTGAGAAGTTCCTTGGTAGAATTCCTATGGTTTTCACTGTGGTTATACTTTCACCCCACGGATATTTCGCCCAGGAAAATGTCTTGGGTTACCCCGACACTGGTGGCCAGGTGCACTGTTTATTTGTGATCCCTTTGTCTTGTCTCTTTGAAACCTATTGCCCCAAGTGCTGAGGTATTCGTCCTTTAATTTGCAGGTTGTCTATATTTTGGATCAAGTTCCTGCATTGGAGCGTGAGATGCTCAAGCGCATAAAGGAGCAAGGACTTGATATCAAACCGCAAATTCTTATTGTTCGTATCTCAGAAATTGTGCTTAAACTTGCGATTATGTTGGATTTGGTCTGTTCTAATACAACGCCTGATCTTTGCTTAAATTCTCAGGTTACTCGGCTGCTGCCTGATGCTGTTGGTACCACTTGTGGTCAGCGACTTGAGAAAGTGTTTGGAACTGAGCACTCACATATTCTTAGGGTCCCCTTTAGGACTGAGAAAGGCATTGTTTGCAAATGGATCTCTCGTTTTGAAGTCTGGCCATACATGGAGACTTTCGTCGAGGTGAAGCGAGCTTTGTGTATTCATTTTTTAATCATCTAGTAGATTTTTGCCGCAATTTTCTACTTACTAACACTAACTTTCACTTAACCTTTTGAATTTTAATACATTAGGATGTAGGGAAAGAAATTACTGCAGAACTGCAGGCCAAGCCCGATCTTATTATTGGCAACTATAGCGAGGGAAACCTTGCTGCCTCCTTGTTGGCTCACAAGTTAGGTGTAATACAGGTCTGTATTATTGGTCGCCTGCAACATTAACTTTGCATTATCTTTCATTTGGAACCAAAAGTTTGAAGTGTTTTCTTTCGTTCTGTCTACTTTGCTTTGGCAGTGCACCATCGCTCATGCATTGGAGAAAACAAAATATCCTGATTCTGATATTTACTTGAAGAAATTTGATGAGAAGTACCATTTCTCAGCCCAGTTTACTGCTGATCTTATTGCAATGAATCATACTGATTTCATCATCACCAGCACCTTCCAGGAGATAGCAGGAAGGTATGACATCAATTTCGCACTCTGACAATGGATTTTCGATATGATTAAATTGTTTTAAATTCTTGTTTCATGTTGTTTGATCCTAAATCTCTGTAAAAATTTGTAGCAAGGACACCGTTGGACAGTACGAGAGTCACATGGCCTTCACAATGCCTGGATTGTATAGAGTTGTTCATGGCATTGACGTGTTCGACCCCAAATTCAACATTGTGTCACCAGGAGCTGATATGAATCTCTATTTCCCCTACTCCGAGAAGGAAAAGAGATTGACAGTATTTCATCCTGAAATTGAGGAGCTGTTGTATAGTGATGTTGAGAATGACGAACACCTGTATGTTAATACTGGTGCAAAATTTGTTAACTGATATAAACAAGTTGGTACTGACATGTGTGTGTTTCTATCAGGTGTGTGCTGAAGGACAGGAATAAGCCCATCATATTCACAATGGCAAGACTGGATCGAGTGAAGAACTTAACTGGACTTGTTGAGTGGTATGCCAAGAACCCACGACTAAGGGAATTGGTTAACCTTGTTGTGGTTGGTGGAGACCGAAGAAAGGAATCCAAAGACTTAGAAGAGCAAGCTGAGATGAAGAAGATGTATGAACTTATAAAGACTCACAATTTGAACGGCCAGTTCCGATGGATTTCTTCCCAGATGAACCGTGTGAGGAACGGGGAACTCTACAGGTACATAGCCGACACTAGGGGAGCTTTTGTGCAGCCTGCATTTTACGAGGCTTTCGGTTTGACTGTTGTTGAGGCTATGACATGTGGTTTGCCTACATTTGCAACTAATCAAGGTGGTCCAGCTGAGATCATTATTCACGGAAAGTCTGGTTTCCACATTGATCCATACCATGGCGAGCAGGCTGCTGAGCTTCTCGCTGATTTCTTTGAGAAATGTAAGAAAGACCCTTCACATTGGGAAGCCATTTCCGAGGGTGGACTTAAGCGTATAGAGGAGAAGTAAGCTGCTGCTCTTTTCATTTTGCAAAGCCTACCATGATCATTGTTGAGTTCATTGATGCTAAATGATACTAATATCCTGTTGATGGTAATTAATAGGTATACATGGCAAATCTACTCGGATCGGCTGTTGACACTGGCTGCTGTTTATGGGTTTTGGAAGCACGTTTCCAAGCTCGATCGTCTTGAAATTCGTCGCTATCTTGAAATGTTTTATGCTCTCAAATTCCGCAAGCTGGTAAGTTTCTCTACTGATCTGCACTCTTTCTATTGTTTATGCACACAAAAATTGAGTGCTCTAATCTTAAACAATAGTAAGTTAAAGTAGTTCAAAATTTTCATTAAAGCAGCTGCTAATGAAGCTTCTATCTTTTGCTTTGATTCAGGCTGAAGTTGTCCCATTGGCTGTTGAGTAAATTGACAAAGAACAGGCTTCTCTGTGGTTGTTATCCACATTGTCTTTAGAAAATGTTGTCTAGTTTAACCACCTCCCCCCCACCCCCTACCCCACCCCACCCAATCTTTTTGCAAATTTTATTTGCATTGTATCCTGTCAGTAGTCATCAAGAGGATTGCAAATTTTACATTCTGTAGCGTTAGTGTGAAAAAAATATCAAATTTCAATCTGTTATTGGGATGGGCTCAAAAGGCAAGCATTATTTCCTAGTTATTCTTTTTTTATTTTCACCATTTGCTAGTTATTCCAGTTGAAAACATATTGAAAAATTATTTTATTAATGAAGAAGTTTATATATACAATATATAATATTTAAATATGTAAAATTTTATTAATACTAATATTAAAATATGATAAGTACTCTAAATATACACAATTTATTGGTTTGTAATATACACGGTACTGTTTCTATCACATATTCACTTTTTAGAGAGAGACTTTTTTGTTACCCCCAGTTATTGTCAAAGTCAATTTTGCCAACTAACCTGGAAACAACTATAGTAGATAATGATGAAATTCTTGTCCTATGTTGGCGACGGTCAAAATAAGAATTAATGCTAAACCTTTTTACATTAACAGACTTGACGAGAGACACTATTCATTTAGGATATTTTCTAGAAGAGAAATAATTTTGTCCTTGAAATAGACAAATATGAAATATGGATGTGGAAAAAAAAGAAGTATTGATTATTATTTTAGGAGTTTATATCATTTAGACTTCCTGGAGTCATTCTCGGGTCTTTTCTTGTGTTCCATTACATGAATAATGAACATAAAGAAACGGTAATTAGGTATCAATGAGGGACTTTTGGGATTCTTCTACTGTTAATTAGACTATTAGAGGTGATGTGTGTGATTTTTGGAAATGAAAAATCCTTTCACAAGGAAGGAATGGTTTCAATATTTGACGAGATTTGTTCCTAAATAACCTGTGGTGATTAAGTCTAAATATACTTTTTGGTTCATTTGATTAGAGGATGAGGTAAGATGTAAAACATTTTTTTTAAAAAAAAAGATGTAAAACTTTTCAATTATAATTGATTTTAAACGTTAAAACGAAACACATACACCTATGACCTACACACATTTTGTCCAGTCGCGACTCAATTAGTCCGCTTGGGCAGCTCAATTGGTTTCAAGGGGGAATTTGGAGCAAAGACCAATGATCGAATCCCGTCAGCGGCAGTGTGGGGGTTTCTTCTTGAAATAAAGGAGGACCCCTTGTGCGCAGCGTGGTACTAGTCTAATTTTTGAAATCAATTGAGTCACCATGATTTACCTCCTTCACAGACCTGTCGGACCGGGATGTGTGGGCTCCTGGGGTGGGAGATTCCACCTTGGAGCAAAGAATCGTGACCAATAATTAGTTGTCCATCCCCACGGGTCACTGGGCCGAGCAAACCCCAGCTAATCCAAGTGCCTGCAGGTGTTGAGAGTATCGGGTGACTTGATTGTGGTCATGATTTAGCATTTTATATAATATGCATTGGATTTGATTTGAGTATTTCTACCTGTTTGATATGATTTCCATAATCTTTATTATTTGTTGATAAAATGATTTACAATAATTCGATGAGTTATTCTATCTCTTGCTTATTATTTAGCTGTTGAAGATTATTATATATCTTTAAGTGTAGCCGTAACTATTTCAAAGATTAACTGTCGCCACAACTTTATCGAGGTGGGTAAATTATACTTACTGACTAAATGTTATTTCTTTACGTACTCACGCAATACTTGTTGCACTCTTTTGTGCAGATCTAGAGCCTACTTACTGACTAAATGTGCTTGGATTTTGTTAGAAAATACGATTGTTAAAAATGAATGTGCAATAGAACATTTATTTAACTAAGTCAAGTGAATCTAAATCTTATTGCTGGATCTCTCAAATCTCTTCCCAATAAATACAAGAAAATATCATCAATCTCTGACATCACTTGCCAATGGCTAGAACAGATTAACATCACTCTCTAAAATATCTTGTCAACGAATAAAATGGAATAACATCAATCATTTCTTATTGCACATAGATAGTATAAAAATAGTACGTTGTAGTCCATGAAATGAATGAAATTTTACTGAAATGAATCGTTGATTTCATCATTTAACGTGACACCAAAGCGGCTAACAATTGTTGGCGAGATTTAGAGAATTTTTAGTTAGCAAAGAAACAAAAGTATGGTCATACTTATTTTCTTTTCATAGTGGAGAATACAAAATAGAAGATGTATCTTATATTAAGATCTACCGATTTTGCTAAAAATACTCATCCACTCACCTTTTTGGCTAATTTTTTCCCTTAAAACTATCAGACCTCTTTTTATTTATTATTTAATTATTTTTTTAAATACTTTTTTTTTAGTTTTCTTAGTTTTTTTGTCCTTTTTAAAATAGTGGTGATTAAGGCTCAAATCTATCTTACACTCAGGTTATATATTTTTAATTATCACTTATTACGTTCATATTCCTATTGGACGAAACTAAACTTTTTCTCTTTAATTAAACCTCCTCTACTCAACATACTCAATTTCGTCACTAAACATACAAATTAATTTATTTGTTGATGACAAATTAATTTATTTTATTTGTTCACCGCAAAAACAAAAGAAATTATTATATTATTTGTTCATTTTTTTTGTTCATAACAAATTAATTTTATGTACCAATTAGAAAACTTAATTTTTTTGTGGTAACAAATAAAGTAATTAGTATGTTTTATGACAAAGTTGGGTGAATAAATAAAATAATATGTTTTATGACAAAGTTGAGTGAACAAATAAAATAATAATTTTATTTTTTATTCTTTTTTTAGTGAACAAATAAAATAATTTGTATGATTTATAAAAATATTCTGTTTGATCCTGTTTAGCTTCATATTATTACATATGCTCAAAAGCATATGCTATATAATAAAACACATATATTAAGCATATAGAGAACAAATTCGAACTTAAACCCAAGTAAAGCGTACAAAATGCGGGTAGGATGTTCAAATGAGACCGAAAAATCGATCTGAATTGGTAAACCGAGTCAAACCGATTTAATAAATCGAAAATTAAATCGGATTGACTTGGTTTGGTTTTTAATTTTAAAAATCGATAACATTTTGGTTTGCTTCGGTGTTAAACCAAAAAAATCTGAACCAAATCGATAAGTATATATATTTTTATAATATTATATATATTCTTCAAAATTTTGCATTATTTCAAGTCAAATAAAAAATTAAAATTGGGGAAAAAACGTTACTATACACCATTTTAAAATATTTTACAATTTCTTAACAGAATTACTTAGTTTACATTCCTTACACCCGTATCTCCATCACAAACCCAGTGAAGAATAAGATTACCTTAATTATTTAGTTTTGGACTCTATTAACCTTGATCCCTAATTTCATGCTCAACATATACTTAATTTTTGGACTCAATCTTTCAAAGAATGGTTTTGCAAGTAACATAAATGATAATTTTATTGGTAATGAAAATATAGCTTTTTTCTCTCTTCTATCAATAACTTTTTTGCTCTCTTCTACCAACCTTCTCTCTTTAATTATATAGTATATGTTTTTCCTATTGTTATATTATACTCATAATATTATTTGTATAATTGAAAATATATATTATTATACTCATAATATTACTGATATAATGAGTAAATATATTATTATATTCATAAATGTATATAATTAGTACTAATATATATTATTATACTCATACTCTTACCAATATATAATTATTAAATTATACTCATACTATTACTAGTATAATTGGTAATATATATTATTATATTTGTAATATTATTGGTATATTTAGTAATATATATTATTATTCAAATTCTTTACGGCTTTACACTCATTGATGAAGGTGAAAAAAACTCACTCATCCGCCTCATTTACTCTCACACAATCAATGTACGTATTGCCATAGGCCTATACTTGGATACAGTTAATGAATTAATCAAGAAGATTCTTAGATTTAAATGGATCATGGTCAAATATGTATTTAGTTACCTTTTAATTCAAAAATTCTTTATATTTTTAAATATATTTTAAATCATAAAAACCAAAAAATAGAACATCAACGATAAAATTGATAAAATCGGAACCAATAGAATTTATACTATAATGATTTGATTTGGTTTGAATATTAAAAAAATTGATTTAATTGGTTTGGTTTGGTTTTAATCCAAAATCGAGTCAAATCGAATCATGAACACCTTTGAATGCGGGGAAAAATATACCTATAAACATGCATACCCGTCTAAGCAATAATATTTAAAATTGTTCTAAAACTCATTTACATGAGAAAGCATACCCGTCTAGCAACTACAACAATATATATAGTCCATTTCCCCCTTCTCACTCTTTTGTTCCTGAAAGAATGACACCAGATGTCTTGCCCGCATTTTAGAAGCATCAACAGTTCAAGCATCTGAGTGAATGGAACTTGACTTTGGAAGCAATTGATTTGCAACAATGGGTTAAACAAAAGTTTGATCTCTCTATTAGTCAATCAACAATATCAAATACTTTTAAAAGGTCAGCATAATATTTGTCAAAAGAGATAATAAATAACAATGTTAAAAGGCACAAATCAACAAAATATCTTGAATTAGAAAATGTATTGTATGAGTAGTTTCTCCAATATCAAGAGAAAATGAACATGACTGGAGAAATGATTCAAACTATGGTGATGTATGGTGATGCAAAGAGAGTTTCTAAAGAAAATGTATGGTGATGCAAATCCAGAAATTAACTTCTCAAGTGGTTGACTAGAACGGTTCAAGGCGAGCCATGTGATTAAGTCTTGTAGAAGGTTTGGTGAAAGTGGTTCAGTTGTCATGGAGAATATTGAAGAAGCTTTACCTGAAATTGGTAAAAATTATTTAGGAAGTGCTTTATTTTATGAATTATATATGTAATTTTCATACGTATTTAATGAATTATTATTTTATATTTTCAGTGGGCCTCCAGGAATTTTTTAAAATTATTATCTTATGCATTTATCGAGGTTATTATTTTATCCCATTGGCCCAAGTCGGGACCGGAAAAAATTATTATTTAATTAAGGTTATTAATTTATCGAATATTCATTTATCAAGGTTTTATTGTAACAAGATGATATAAACAAGAAATTTATGGATTACTTAAGTGAAATATAAACCTCAGTACTACCACAATCTTTTATTTTGTTTTGTAGCAAGACTTTTATATAAGTTATGATGTGTCTTTAAATGTATGCGTCCTTACTTAAGAAAAAAGTTATTTTAAGTACATTAATTCGTAAGATTTTTTCCAGCATTCTCTTATTCTTTTGAGGGAAAAGGTCCAAGGTTAGCTATCTGATATAAATAAGTATTTTAAGTTTATCATTCGTTATATTTTGGGGTCCTTCATATCCTTATTATTATAATATCATCTCTTATTTATCCTTAAAAAAACTCTAGGGTGGATTGAGTGGTTTTCGCATATCATAATACTCTAGGTAAAAAGTCCAAATTACCCTTCTATTTTTTATTACTAATTAAATCACTGTCACGATCCAAATTACAGATCATGATGGCACCTGCACTATCTCCCGATAGGCGAACCATTCCCCAGTTATGAAATCATTTGAAATGAAAATGCATAAGAAAACAAGTACACAAAAGTGTCATTCAGTTAGTCATTAGTATATGGAAATGTGCAAAAGAAAACTTAGTCATTATAAAACCTAATCTAAATCGTACAAGAGCTTCTAAAAGAAATTACAAGTCTTAAAATACTGCAATGGATAATTGTCTTGGAATATAAGATAGACAGAATAATATAAGAAAAGATCCAGGGTTGTTGGTACGGCTGGTAGCTCACCCTGAAACTTCTGAAAGGATAGCCTCATGATCAGCCACGTGTCCTGGAACTGGAACATGAGTTCATATATGCATAGGGTGCAACAAGTGTAGTATGAGTGCAATTACTAGTACTCCGTAGGTATCATAGGCCGACAACAAAAGAGACAAACATAAAGCATATAAAGATTGAACACATAGCACATATTCGACTAACTCAGTTATACGCTCTAGTTATGACCATGGAATCATATTTCATGTAAAGATTGCAGATAAACTTATAATCAAATAGGAAAAGATGGTAGAAATGAATGAATACAATGCACTAACCAATGTCTATTCCGGTACACACATGCTATAGGCCATGCTGTATAGTCATGACCCATGAGGGACTTGTGAGGCCCATATACCTGTTGCGGCATGCAAACTGATCCCATATTATGATGTGCAACCTGATCCCATAATCCGTGTATGTTGCGGCGTGCAATCCGATTCCATAATCTTTATATGTTGCGGTGTGCAATCCGGCCTCATGTTGCAACGTGCAAGCCGATTCCATAAGGCATCACGGATGTATACACATCATTCCTACCTTTTTCCGTCCTTAAAGACTACCTCGTATTCCTTTTCACAATTCATCCATCAAGCATGTCAATATGAAAAAAATGCAACATGCATGAAATTTTATGCAACACAATAAATAGTTCATAATGTCTCAATAATGCCCATAGGCTCCATATAACAAGAGCATACACGATTTATCATGTAAGAAGTGTTGCACGTAGTACATAGAAGGCAAACATTGACATTTCAGTTATTACGATATCATTTAGAAGCACAAAACTAGGTCCTAGATTTCCACGTACCAAACGCCCACAATTAATAACTTAATCACAGTACAATACCTTTATAATTACACCGGTTCTCACACAAGTGCTCATCACAGTCACAAGTATGAGACCCTCTTTCACGTCGAGTATCCCTTCGGTATTTATAAGCTATATACATCCTCCGATCAGAGTCTTAAGAGTAAATCGTAACTACCTCGAATCCCAACAGGTGCCACGAACCGTCAAGTTTGACTCTTTCCTTTTCGAGTCGCCTCGGAATGCTTCAAATCTCGATCTGAGTGAAGATTAAGTCTTCCCGAAGCTGTACCGCACCAAAATCATCAAACGAGTTCAATCTAGTCAAAATAGTACTCTACGAGATTAAACAAGCCTAATGATACCCATGTTGCTATATATTTATTCGGAACTCAAAAATGAACCCAAAATAATTAAAGCCGATCCCCAAGGGCAAAACTGAAATTTTATTTAAAAATCGATTTACCGAAGACTTAATTAGTTTAAATCTAAAAAAATCATCCAACACCATTCACTAATTAGATCTCAAATCACAGGTAAGCTTTATTTCAACTTTAGCGTCAAAATCCTCATCTTCCGCAATCCAAATCATGGATTACCCACCAAATAAATGGAAGAATTCAATAGGAATCAATAAAATAGTGATTAAAAATTTATCCGGAGTCAAATCATAAAAATAGACCTTGAAATCACCCAAAATCGAGGTCTAGAACTTAAAATATGAAAATTGGAAAATGTTTTTCGAAGTTGAATTTTTTTTATAAATCTATCCAAGTACCACTGCAATTGTGGCACTTTCCCCGCAAATGCGGGCATCCAACTGCAAATGCAATATTTTCCCCGATCGGACTACCATCGCAATTGAGGCACAACACCGCAAATGCGGTAACCGCATTGTGGTCCAAACGCCGCAATTGCGGCCACGCCAGAAACCAACTCAAGAATAGGCTCCGATCTTCGATTCAACATCCGAAACTTATCCGGAATCTCTCGGACACAAACCAAATATGTAACTTGAATATAATCGATGCTACAAATTTGTTCACGCACTCAAAACACTAGCCTGACAACATTAAGGCACGCTTTTCCACAAAATCACTATAACTTTCTCAAAACTCAGCAACCGAACATACAAAATTTTGAAAAAGACGCATTTTACTCCCGATCTTGGCTTTGGTTAAACCTCCTCATTTCCTAAACTTAAAGAACTTCCAATTTTGCTAAAACTGATCCGAAACTCACTCGATTGCCTTGGGAACCGTGCCGCACATCCGCGCAAGTCATAAACACACACAAAAAAAGCTACGGAAAAGGTCATTTTTGGAAAAAAACCTAAAAACTACGAAACGACCAAACAGATCGTTACAATTACCATATGTTATACTTTAGCAGGAGATTCAATGGAGATTGGAAAGCAATAAAATATGATTTGCTATCATAAGGGTATGAATAAAAGTATAATGGAGAATAAAATCAAAACGTTTTGCATAGTAAGTATTGTTAATCCTTTTTCCTTCTATTAAATTACGAGTCTATATGCAAGCTCTATGGTAAATATTTACTTCTTGTTTCCCAATTTAAGTTTCTTACAAAGGGACTCTTTCTCTATTTAGTAAGTTGTCAATTCAAACATTCTAAATGACAAGTTTATAACTATAAGATTCAAAAGATTTTTTAATACATTACACACATTTTTAATTTAGGACCACAAAATTCAAAAGTTTCTTCTTATTTCTTAAACTTCGTGCCTAGTCAAACTAAGACACTTAATTAAGACAAATGGGGTATTATTAACATGTATATTACTTAGTTGTATTGCATTATGATGTTCCAATGCTTTTAGTGTTTTCTTTTAAGTTGATAAATTATTCAGAAGAAACTAATGTCTTTTCCAAGAAAAGGAGAAACTATTTTATTTGCAGTGGGTCTAAGCATGATTTTCCATACATAGCCCAGAATCATTTCTAGTACTGTAGCCCATTAAATCAAACAACTAGGGTCTACATATCGTGGTAAAATATACCATGTCGTGCGGTGTGGAAGAAATGAGATCTCTTGGTCTCTTACGATTCACTTAGAAGAAAATGTTTTTTTCAAATCTCTTGTGTGTAAAAAATGAAGATCACGCAGGAAGCAAAAAAACTTGCGCAAATGACGTTTTCTTCTCTGCCCTCTCCTCTCCAAAGGCCAAGGAAGAGATCTCTTGTAAAAGGATCATAAAATTTAAAAAGTTTATAAAGGACCAAAAAACCATTTCTCACCGCGGTGAGTGATTGACAAAGAAGAATAGGATTATACTATGTATGTATAATCATCCCAAAGAAATGAAAGACAATTCTTTCGAGTCATAATGGTCTTCTTTGACATGATTAATGAGGCCAGAAGAGTTAGTTTATGAAGAATCAAAGACATATTTAAATTATATACATTGAAAGAATAAAATTATCTATTTTTAACCAAATTATTGAGGTGACGAAGACTTTTTTTTTAAGTGAGGAGACTTAAGTTATGAGAAAATAAAATTTAAGTTATATATATCGATAGTGTAATTTTTAACACTATTAGTAAAATTAACATGAAACATCATATAAGTTTGACATCTAGGACACTATGGAATTTCACGTTTATAACATCGAATTGTTACTTTTAATTTATATAGCTTATGAAATTACGCCTCATTATGTTTTTGTTTTCTGTACGTTTCAGACTGAAACCACTCAATTATATATTAGAAAAAATTGTACATTTTGGACTGAATTATCACATTATTTTCAGTCCCGTTATGATTTTCTTTGTACATTTGAAACTGTGGCGCTATATATACCATCCGTGAATTGGGGAAGGATCATCCCCTATATATATATATATATAAGTGAGCATCCTCCCCATCTTTTAGTTCTCAAAAATAGCCTTAAATAATCTTGCCAATGTTATCAATCTGTACTCTAAAAAAACCAGTAAATAATAAACACTGAAAATAAACAGAATCAGTGTTGGAAAAATAAAAATATTTTTCAGAATATAATCGAGCCCACTTAGTTCAAAGTGTGTCCTTAAGGAAATTATTCCCCTCACCAGTACTCGAGGTTGATGGAATATCCCCTCCCAGGATAGAACGATTATCTTACCAGAATAGTAGTACTCCAAATTCCGGTAGCGGCGAACCACTCAACAACAGTATATCACACAGAATTTGTTTATGCAGAAGAAGAAGAAGTTTGTGTTGTTCGGAAAATTCGTAAGTAATATTTCGAGGAATCAAACGAATTTATAGCCATGGAAGTATCGTTTCGAAGGTTTGCAACCTTTACGAATGTACCACCGAAAATGGTGGGAAATTTAAATAAGGAAAAGAAATCGGGTCGCGGGTCAGACACGCGGATCCGGTCGGGTCGCGGGTCAGGGTCACTAACGGGTAGGATTGGATAAGTTAATTAATTTAATTAAATAATGATTAATTAAATAATTAAAAATTAAAGAAAATTTGGTCCAAAAAGATTATCTATCAATCAGATCATTTGACCGAATCCGAATCCGAATCCGAATCCGAAGCTGAGCCGAGCGACGACGACGACGGCGCGAGGGGTCCTTGCCCCCTCAACCCTTTTACTGACAAGAAGGAGTAATTCTACTTATAAGTAGAAGAACTTTTCTTTCCACTACCGATGTGGGACAAATGCTTATTTTATAAAGCAAGAGGGAACTCCCACTTTTCTTTCCACTACCGATGTGGGACAACTCCCACTTTTCTTTCCAATCAATTCTCATTCACCAATATCAATACCCAACAATCCCCCACATGAATGGGGAATGGCTATAATAAAAAAGTGCGGACAAGTGTGATATACAAGCGAGAATTGATGCGCATCCGGATAAGTAGGTTTCCTCCGAACTTTCCGTAGTGAACTTATATCGGATATACTCGATCAATCGGTAGATTTGATATCTTTAAACCGTCGAACTTTGTTGTATACCTAGACAACATAAGTCACACAATCAACCCTCAACCATTTATGGTTCTCACGGTTGTGTTCGTTTCGACCCATGAACACTTCTTGGTTTCATGAGTGCGTAGAGAATGGGCCTTCTTTGTCATTCCCCTTTAAAGCGGCTTACACTTAACACTCACATAGGTGATTTCTAAACATGTGGTCCTATAGCCACATTATACGGTCATACACCGCGATTTAAAAAATCATTAAAGAACCTTAATGCTTTATTAACTCATTAACAAGCCATAAGGTTTTATCCTTATTTCTGAACATTGTCTTCATCCGAGAATGGGTTGAGTTATTTGACAATGTTGAACCGTCAGTCACAACTTTGTTTGATCTCCTTGAACCTAGCTCTTGGGATCTCCAGTCTGCTAGGTAGAGTTACCGCCATGATGACTTGTCCTCGGCCTTAACCCCATTCCCATTGATGATCTACTAACTCCCTCTCTAGATAAGCCTTTTGTAAGCGGATCCGCCACGTTATCTCTTGACTTTACATAGTCAATCGTGATAACGCCACTAGAGAGGAGTTGTCTAACGGTATTGTGTCTTCATCGTATGTGACGAGATTTTCCGTTGTATATTACGCTTCCTGCCCTACCTATTCTTTGCTTTGATGTCACAATGTATACATATAGGAGCCAAAGGTTTGGGCCAGAATGGAATATCTTCTAAGAAATTCCGGAGCCATTCAGCTTCTTCACCGGCCTTGTCTAAAGCTATAAATTCAAATTCCATTGTAGAGCGGGCGATGCATGTCTGTTTTGATGATTTCCAAGACACTGATCCACCCCCAATTGTGAAAACATAACCACTCGTGGATTTAACTTCGAGATGATCCGGTGATCCAATTTGCATCACTATATCCTTCGATCACGGCGGGATATTTGTTATAATGCAAAGCATAGTCTTGGGTGTGTTTTAAATACCCCAAGACTCGTTTCATTGCCATCCAATGAGTTTGATTGGGATTACTCGTGAATCGACTCGGCTTGCTTATAGCACATGCTATATCCGGTCGTGTACAATTCATAATATACATCAAACTTCCCAAAACTCGTGCATAGTCCAATTGTGAGTCACTTTCACCTTTATTCTTTTGAAGTGCAAAACTTACATCAATTGGAGTCTTTGCAACATTGAAATTTAAATACTTAAACTTGTCAAGTACTCTTTCAATATAATGAGGCTGCGATAATGCTAGACCTTGTGGAGTTTTATGAATTCGATACCTAAGATCAAATCGGCAACTCCTAAGTCCTTCATATCAAATTTGCTAGCCAAAGCATACGCTTCGTAGCATTTACATCGGTAATATCTCTACTCATTATCAACATGTCATCACATATAAACAAACAATGACTTCATGATTTGGAGTATTTTTAATGTAAACACATTTGTCACACTCATTAATCTTAAATCCATTTGCCAACATTGTTTGGTCAAATTTAGCATGCCATTGTTTGGGTGCTTGTTTAAGTCCATAAAGTGACTTAACAAGTTTGCACACTTTCCTTTCTTTACCGGGAACCACAAAACCTTCAAGGTTGTTCCATGTAAATTTCTTCCTCCAATTCTCCATTTAAGAAATTTGTCTTGACATCCATTTGATGGATTTCAAGACCATATACGACGCCGTGCCACTAACACCCGAATAGATGTTATTCTTGTTACCGGCGAGTATGTGTCAAAGTAATCAAGGCCTTCTTTTTGTCTATAACCTTTGACCACAAGTCTTGCCTTATATTTGTCAATAGTGCCATCAGCTTTCATTTTCCTTTTAAAAACCCATTTAGATCCTAAAGGTTTATTTCCAGGAGGAAGATCAACCAATTCCCATGTATGGTTGTTCAAAATTGATTCAATCTCACTATTATTTGCGCCTCTTTCCAAAATCTTTGAATCGAGAAGAAGACATTGCCGCTTTAAATGTTTGAGGCTCATTTTCAAGCAAGAATGTCACAAAATCGGTCCAAAGAAAGTAGATGTCCTTTGACGTTTGCTACGCCTTGCATCCTTTTTACTTGGTGTATTTTCCTTTGGTTCTTCCCGCGGTCGTTTAGATCTTTCACTTGACGACTCACATTCGGTTTTATCTTGATAAATGTTTTCAAAGAATTCAGCATTATCTGATTCAATTACCGTATTAACATGTATTTCGGGATTGTCCGATTTGTGAACCAAAAACCGACAAGCTTTGCTGTTTGTAGCATAGCCAATAAAAACACAATCCACAGTTTTTGGTCCGATTTTTACCCTTTTGGGCAAAGGAACTTGGACCTTTACTAAACACCCCCACACTTTGAAATATTTCAAGTTGGGTTTTCTTCCTTTCCATAGTTCATATGGAATAGATTGTGTTTTGTTGTGGGGCACCCTGTTGAGTATTCGGTTAGCTGTAAGGATAGCCTCCCCCCATAAGCTTTGCGGTAAATCGGAACTTATTAATAAGGCATTCATCATTTCCTTTAATGTTCGGTTTTTCCTTTCCGCAATTCCATTTGATTGTGGTGTGTAAGGGGCAGTAGTTTGATGAATAATTCCATATTCTAAACATATCTCTGCAAAAGGAGATTCGTACTCTCCACCCCTATCACTTCTAATCATTTTTATCTTTTTATTCAATTGATTTTCCACTTCGTTTTTGTATTGCTTAAATGCATCAATTGTTTCATCCTTACTATTAAGCAAATACACATAACAATATCGAGTGCAATCGTCAATAAAAGTTATAAAATACTTTTTCCCACCGCGAGATGGTATTGACTTCATATCATATATATCTGTGTGAATTAAGTCTAAAGGATTTGAATTCCTATCAATAGACTTATATGGATGTTTAACAAACTTAGATTCAACACAGATTTCACATTTAGATTTATTACACTCGAATTTATGCAATACTTCTAAATTAATCAATTTTCGCAAGGTTTTGTAGTTGACATGTCCTAAACGAATATGCCATAAATCATTTGACTCCAAAAAGTAAGACGAAGCTGAATTTTTATTAATACTGTCAACAACCATTACATTGAGTTTGAAAAGGCCCTCGGTGAGGTAGCCCTTTCCTATGAACAAATCATTCTTACTTAATACAATTTTCTCACTAACCAACACGCACTTAAACCCATTTTTGACGAGTAGTAAAATTTGAAACTAAATTCTTCCGAATTGTTGGAACGTGCATAACATTGTTGAGAGTCAGGACCTTGCCGGAAGTCATCTTCAGAAGTATCTTCCCATATCCTTCAACCTCGGCTGTTGCAGTATTTCCCATAAACAGTACCTCTTCGGGTCCAGCGGGAGCATACGTTGCAAATGCTTCTTTTGTAGCGCAAACATGTCAAGTGGCACCAGAATCAAGCCACCACTCCTTTGGGTTTCCAACCAAATTGCACTCCGATAGCATTGCACACAGATCATCCATATCATCATTCTTTTCCACCATATTGACTTGTCCTTTTCCCTTGTTCTTTTTCGGGAGACGACAATCTGGGCTTTGTGGCCAGCTTTCCCACAATTAAAGCAGTTGCCCTTGAACTTTTTCTTGTTGGAATCCTTCTCCTTTTCAGAAGGCCTCTTCCTTTTCTTGTTCTTTTTCAGAGCAGCATCTTCAACGATGTTTGCCCCTTCAATTGGTGAAGTCTTACGGTACCTCTTCTCAGCGGTTTTGTTATCTTCCTCGATCTTGAGACGAATCACAAGATCTTCCAACTTCATTTCCTTTCTTTTGTGCTTAAGATAATTCTTGAAATCTTTCCATGAGGGCGACAACTTCTCAATCATTGCAGCCACTTGGAATGCTTCATTTACTACCATACCTTCAGCAATAAGGTCATGGAAGATAAGTTGAAGCTCTTGAACTTGGGTTCCAACGGTTTTTCCATCAACCATTTTGTAGTCTAGGAATTTGGCAACCACAAACTTCTTCAAGAAAGCATCTTCAGTTTGTACTTCTTTTCAAGTGCACTCCATAGTTCTTTGGAGGTCTCTACTGCACTGTAGACGTTGTACAAGTCATCTTCTAAGGCACTCAAAATGTAGCCTTTGCACAAAAAATCAGCTTTGTTTCCAAGCCTCGGTAACCATGAACTTTTGGTTGTCGGGCATGTCGGCGGCGAGCACGGGAGGGTCCTCATTTGGTGAACTTTTGCATACCAAGGGTGGTAAGCCAAAAGAACATTCTTTGCTCGCCATCCTTTAAAGTTGGCACCGGTGAACTTCGCGAGTTTCTCGGCCGGTGGCACGGCGGTACGGGTTGTAGGAGTAACATTTGGTGCAAGTAATTGCGAGAGGTAGTTCCAGTCTCAATTGCCATTATTCGTTTGTCACTGTCAAATCGACAAACTGTTTTAGTTAATATAACCAGAATAGCAATTCAATCACAGACTTAAACGATGAAGATTTTATTTCTTCAAATTGCAGTATAATTATGAAACTTTAGTATTCCAACGAAGTTTTTATATCTTCGAGTCAGAATACTAATATTCATATGGAGTAGAAAACTGCACAAGTTTTAATCTCCAAACCAAAATACAGCAACGATGAAGTTTTTATGTTCTTCAAATCGTTGTACAAGTATGAACTTTAATATTCCAACGAAGTTTTTATGTCTTCAAGTGAGAATATGAAATTTCACACGGAGTAGAAAACCACACAGGTTTTAGTCTCCAAACCAAAATACAGATTAATCTAAAAATATAATTTCCTTAAGATTGTTATCAATCTGTATTCCAAAAAAACCAGTAAATAATAAACACTGAAAATAAACAGAATCGGTGTTGGAAAAATAAAAATATTTTTCAGAATATAATCGAGCCCACTTAGTTCAAAGTGTGTCCTTAAGGAAATTATTCCCCTCACAGTACTCGAGGTTGATGGAATATCCCCTCCCGGGATAGAACGATTATCTTACCGGAATAGTAGTACTCCAAATTCGGTAGCGGCGAACCACTCAACAACAGTATATCACACAGAATTTGTTTATGCAGAAGAAGAAGAAGTTTGTGTTGTTCAGAAAATTCGTAAGTAATATTCTGAGGAATCAAACGAATTTATAGCCATGGAAGTACTGTTTCTGAAGGTTTGCAACCTTTCTGAACAGCCACTGAAAATGGTGGGAAATTTAAATAAGGAAAAGAAATCGGGTCGCGGGTCAGACACGCGGATCCGGTCGGATAAGTTAGTTAATTTAATTAAATAATGATTAATTAAATAATTAAAAATTAAAGAAAATTTGGTCCAAAAAGATTATCAATCAATCAGATCATTTGACCGAATCCGAATCCGAAGCCGAAGCCGAAGCCGAGCCGAGCGAGCGACGATGACGGCGCGAGGGGTCCTTGCCCCCTCAACCCTTTTACTGACAAGAAGGAGTAATTCTACTTATAAGTAGAAGAACTTTTCTTTCCACTACCGATGTGGGACAAATGCTTATTTTATAAAGCAAGAGGGAACTCCCACTTTTCTTTCCACTACCGATGTGGGACAACTCCCACTTTTCTTTCCAATCATTTCCCATTCACCAATATCAATACCCAACAGCCAACACATTAAAAATTTGGGCATTTTTGTCTTTTAGACCAAACCCCCAATTTCTTTTCCTAATTCGTCTAGATATCTGAAATAAAAGAATCCCCTCTGCGTTTGGACTTTGGCTCCCAGATTGAACTCTTTGACATGGTTGATAAAATCAGTCTTTTGCACAATAGCTCACAGAAGCAATATCAATAACTCAGCAACAAGATTGCACACTAAGATAATGTAAAATTAATGCTGAGTTGATCACTACTAAAAAAATACCATTTTCCTAATAAAATTTCCCACACTATTACCATAGATATTTTGATTGAATCAATAGACTGGAGAAGAAAAAAATACTCATTCTGTTCCAATTTATGTGACACCATTTCTTTTTTGGTCTGTCTCAAAAAAATGTTACATTTCTATATTTAGAAATAATTTAACTTTATGAAATGATTTACAGCCACACATTTATATAAGATTTGTTTTGGACCACACATTTCAAAAGTATTCATTTCTTTCTTAAACTCAGTATCAAGTCAAATAGTACCACTTGGAACGAAGTAGTAGTGTTTTCACACAGAAAAGTTACGAAGTTTCCCAGCGTTTCGATGAGAACCTGTTTCGTACGATGCGCTTCGCAGTGAGCTGGTTCGGTGAAAATGAGAAAGAAAAATCATGTTTATTTATTCAAATTTCCACTAATTCACGGTGAAAGAAACCTTTCTTTGTAGTAATGGATTTTAAAATATGTCTAACATCATTATGCCTTCAAATCCTGTTCTGGAATTTTGAATTGCAAAAATAAAATTTTAAATAATATCCTAAAGTTTGAACTACAAGTGACAATGCAAGACACTATCCTACGGTTCGAGAAGGAAACATAGAAAAAACGAAGAAGCACTTTTGTGCAGAAGAAGCGGGTGTATGCCATTGACCTGTAGAGGCGTGTTGTTATTCAAATATTATTTAAACGGACCGTCTCAACAAAAAATGGGGCCTAAACCCAAATTTCAAATATATATCCTATTTTTTTTTTTTTTTAAATAGTTATATATATTTTTATTTAAAATCTAATTTTCTAGCCTTTTTAGATGCGAAGTCATTAATTACTGTTTTATAATCAATTTTTTTTAATGAGTTTTTCCCAATTGATAATATAGTTAATCCATTCAATCTCTATCGAGACATTATTGATCTTAGATACTCCCTCCGGATAAAAAGAGTGTACACTTAGCTAAATATTAACTCCTAGATAAAAAGAGGTAATTTAACTAAACTATCCCTAATTAAATAGGTATTGTGATTTGATCACATATCACTTAATAGGGGCAAATCTAAAAAGATAAGGTTAATTTTTTCTTAATTTGATAAGTGGACACTCTTTTTACTAAAAAAAAAGGGCTAAATGGACTCTTTTTTATCCAGAAGGAGTAAGAGTTTATCTATTTTAATTTAAAAAACTTCTTTTCGTTGAGGCAATAATTTATATATAAAATACATTTTTAACGAAAAATATGGTGCCCCAAAAAAATTAGGGCCCCCAAGTGATTGCTTTATTGACCTTATAGTCGAGCCACCCATAATTATTTACTTACTAAAAAGTCATTAAATTAAATTTTGAAATGATGATTGATTTTTCAATCGCAGTCCTAAAGAAGTCTTTTGTCAAAATTGTCCCAGAATATATTGCAATGTTACCCTAGGTGTATGAATAACCACATAGTGCCGAATTTATAACTTTATAGTTTATGAGTTTTTATAGCGATTTTAGATTAATACACAATTAAATATTCATGTATATTTAGTAAATTTCTTAATACATATATAAGATCTGAATAAAAGATACTAGCGTTTGCTCTCAGTTGAGCTCTCGTATCTCCCATGTTAGAATCAAAATGAAATGAAGTTCCTTGTTTTACCCATTAATTGTATTTGACAAGAAATTGATGCAATTGCACGGGAAACTATTTTCTCAAATGAGTAACTAAATATGCTCTTTCTAGAACTTCATACTTTTGAATTTTGATGCAAGAAATTGATGCAATTGCACATACTTCATCTTTTCTTCCTTCTCTGATAATCTTTTTTCACATTTTTTTTTTGTGATTTTGCCGACTTCTCATCTTATTTTCTTTAGTTTTTACATTGATTTCTTTTTATTTTTCTCTTTCCTTCTTTATTTCTCCTTTTTCTAGATTATTTGCCCGTATAGTAGGAATATATCCCTATATTATATGATGTGCATGCTTGCATGCATTCCCAAAATTAAATTACGTCCTCTTGTTTTTTTGCCATACATGAACACTTTTTCTCTTTAATTTATTATTCTTTTTTTACATTCCATTTTCTCCATTTTCCCCTTATGGTTATGGTTAGAGGTAATAGACACAAAAAGTAAAAGGGTCACCGTTTTTGCATGCATAACAATTGAAAGTAAACGATATTATAAGCTCTGAAGATTTAGCAGACAATTAAATAGTTACAAGATGCTTTCTTGGTGGATAAGGATTAGTTCATATGGAAAATAATATCTTGAAAAGGCAAAGGGATAATTTCTTATGGTTATAGTTAACAATATTTTTATTACACCTACCATTTACAATTTTAGAACTTAACGGCCTCTTTCATCCATCCCCATCACTACATTTGCTCTTTACTATCAAGTTTAATTCCTTCAAATTAAAGTAATTAAAAGGTCCTTTCTTCATTTTTTTGTTTTGTTTTGCTTCATATTTTATTTATCATTGTCATAATAATGTCATCTCAGTCTGTCTGCATACATTTAGTCATGTTCCCAATATTTGTGGGATAAAGGTCAAATTTCACCATCTGTATAATCTTTTTCATGCAACTTATTCGTTTTTTTTTCTATTTTTAGTTAATGTAAGTTGGTAATTAATGTGTTAATGTCATCATTAATCTTACATCTAAAGTTTGGTGGTTGTGTTACATCTTTTTTGGTGCTCCACCAATCAATACAAATATAGCTGGCTTGCTTAGAAAATTAGTTTTGTGCAAGTTGAGATCTAATCACATCATTAAAATTATATCACCTTTTTCTTTTTTACTTTGGCCCATCAATTAAACATATTAGTTACATTATCCTTATAAATTTGGCCTGATTAATTTTGTTTTTTCACATCAACGTTTAATCCATTCTTTCTTTGTTTTCTTCAACAGAAACAAAGTTCAGTTTCAGAGGAGAAATATGGCAGCCAGTGGTCTTAGCATTAAGGAACGTTTGGAGGAAGCCATTTTGGCTCATCCAGATGAAATTTTGGCTCTCAAATCAAGGTACATTACTACATAATGTTGTAAGAATTATAGCTAATCTAAGCTATATACATTACACCACAAAAAACTGGAATTAGCTACGAACTTTGTGGGTAATATGTCGCTAAATAGCTCGCAGCTAACTGATCTTTTTCATAATCTGTCGCCAATCCGTGGATTCTTCTATTTAGCTATAGAATTTGTCTGCTGCTAATTTCTGTTTTTTTAGTAGTGGTAGTACTATTATTTTCTGAAAAATATTATGAGGATTGCTTTGAATTATTTTTTGTTTTGGCACAGGATTGAAACTGAAGGGAAAGGGGTCATGAAACCACTTGATCTCTTGAACCATTTGATTTCTGTGAATAATAAGAACAATGGAGTAGAAGTTGCAGCCAGTGCACTTGTGGAAGTTCTCAGTTGCAGCCAGGAAGCTGTGATTGTACCACCACAACTTGCACTAGCTGTACGTCCGAGGCCCGGTGTATGGGAGTACGTGTCACTGAATCTTAAGACAAAGAAAGTGGCTGAACTGAGTATCCCTGAATACCTTCAACTGAAAGAGAACGTTGTCGATGAAAGGTAATTTGAGTCATGAATTTGATGAGAATAGTACTCTACAATTTTGCTTTGCTTTTTTTGTTTGATTTTTAATGTTTGTGTCTCAATTATGTTAGCAGTGGAAACGTCTTGGAAATGGATTTTGAGCCATTTACTACTGTAACTCCTCCAAAGACACTTTCGGATTCCATTGGCAATGGTCTGGAGTTTCTTAATCGCCACATTGCTTCGTCGATGTTCCATGACAAGGAGATTGCCAAGTGCCTCCTTGACTTTCTCAGAAACCACAACTACAAAGGAAAGGTAGTAAAAGTTAAGTCATGAAGAATCACATGACTTAAAAGAAGTTGGAATTAGCTACAAACTAATTCATCGCTAAATTGCTCGTAGATAACAGGTTTTTAGCAATAGATTTTGCAGTTTAGCTACAGAATTTGTCTGTCGCTAATTCCTGTTTTCTTAGTAGTGAATGTAGGTTACTGTTTTTAGTCAAGTTGTATGATTATTATGTGTGTTTCTCTAACTATGTCAATTTGAACAGTCATTGATGGTGAAAGAAAGCATCCAAAGCCTGGAAAGTTTCCAACATGTACTGAAAAAAGCAGAGGAATATCTGCACAATGTGAATCCAGAATCTCCATACTCTCAGTTTGAATCCAAGTTTGAAGAGATTGGCTTGGAAAGAGGGTGGGGAAACACTGCAGCACGTGTGCAAGAAACCATAAGTCATTTGTTGCACCTCCTTGAGGCTCCTAAGGCATCTTCCTTGGAAAATTTCCTTGGAAGAATCCCATTGGTTTTCAATGTTGTCATTCTCACCCCACATGGTTATTTCGCTCAAGAAAATGTTCTCGGTTATCCTGACACTGGTGGCCAGGTTTGTGTCTAATGACATATCTACCTTTTCAGTCTTTTATACTGCAAAATCAAGAAATTTTCATTCTTGATCAAATTCTTTATACCATGTTGAATAGGTTGTGTACATTCTTGATCAAGTTCCAGCAATGGAGTGTGAGATGCTTCTCCGTTTGAAGCTTCAAGGACTTGATGATATCATCCCTCGCATCCTTGTTGTAAGTGTCCTTATTTCCCAGTTTAATTTACCTCTAAATGAAATTGATTTTTGGATTGATGTTTTTTGTTGTTTTATCTCAGGTAACCAGGCTGCTGCCCGATGCAGTAGGAACCACCTGTGGTGAGCGCATGGAGAAAGTATATGGGGCAGAACATTCTCATATTATTCGTGTTCCATTTAGAACTGAGAAGGGAATGTTGCGCAAATGGATCTCAAGATTCGAAGTCTGGCCATACATGGAAACTTTCACTGAGGTTGAACATAAAACAAACTAAATCTATTTGAAAGTTCTCATCAATTCTAATAACCTATGCTGACTAAGAGTCATTTTGAATTAATCTCAGGATGTTGCGGAAGAACTTGTCAAAGAGTTGCAAGCCAAACCAGACTTGATCATTGGAAACTACAGTGAGGGAAACCTTGCTGCCTCCTTGTTGGCTAAAAAATTTGGGGCTACTCAATGCACTATTGCTCATGCCTTGGAGAAAACCAAGTATCCAAACTCTGACCTTTATTGGAAGAAATTTGATGACAAGTATCATTTCTCAAGTCAGTTCACTGCTGATCTCTTTGCCATGCATCACACTGATTTCATCATCACCAGCACTTTCCAAGAAATTGCTGGAAGGTAAAAACAAACAGGATATTTACACAAATAACCAGCCAGATTCAATATTTTCTTCCTAGCCTGTATATATAGATTATACACTGACTATACAAGGTTATACACATATTATACATATATTATACTTCCATCGGCTATTTTTAGTTTAACCAGTTGGTGGACGGCTATTTAAGTTAAAGGACTTGAAATTGCTGATCTCAAGTCTTGTTTCATTATTTTACTTTTCTGTTAATATCCAAATTCTGGATTTGCAGCAAGAATACTGTAGGGCAGTATGAGAGCCACACTGCTTTTACCATGCCTGGATTGTACCGAGTAGTCCATGGAATCGATTCGTTTGATCCAAAGTTCAACATTGTCTCCCCTGGAGCTGATATGTCAATCTACTTCCCTTACACTGAGAAAGAGAAAAGGCTAACCAACTTCCACCCGGAAATTGAAGAACTGCTTTACAGTCCTGTTGAGAACAAAGAGCACCTGTTAGTCTCCTTATAAATTTGCTTTTATTTCATTCAATAGATCTACTTCTTTTCAAACAAGATTAATCATTTGTTATTGACATTAAACAGGTGTGTGTTGAAGGACCGTAACAAGCCAATTCTCTTCACCATGGCAAGGCTAGACCGCGTGAAGAACCTAACAGGGCTTGTTGAATGGTATGCCAAGAATGCAAGGCTGAGGGAGCTTGTTAACCTTGTGGTTGTTGGTGGAGACAGAAGGAAAGAATCGAAAGATTTGGAAGAGCAAGCAGAGATGAAAAAGATGTATGACCTTATTGAAACCTACAACCTGAATGGACAATTCAGGTGGATTTCTTCCCAAATGAATCGTATAAGGAATGGAGAGCTTTACCGATACATTGCAGACACGAGGGGTGCTTTCGTTCAGCCAGCTTTCTACGAGGCTTTCGGTTTGACAGTTGTTGAGTCCATGACTTGTGGATTGCCAACTTTTGCTACTTGCAATGGTGGACCATTTGAGATTATAGTGCATGGAAAATCAGGATTTCACATTGACCCTAGTCAGGGTGACAAGAATGCTGATCTTTTGGTCAATTTCTTTGAGAAATCCAAGGAAGATCCAAGTTATTGGGATAACATTTCCAAGGGAGGCCTACAGCGTATCATTGAGAAGTAATAAGATTTTTTGCAATTTAATTAGCACAAGTGCACAACCAAGATTCTAAGTACTTTTGAACAAACTAAAACTAATCCTTTATAACTTTTTTATTTTTGCTAGGTATACATGGAAAATTTATTCAGAGAAAGTGATGACCCTATCTGGAATTTATGGATTCTGGAAGTATGCAACCAAAAATGACAAAGTTGCTAGTGCAAAGAAACGCTATCTCGAAATGTTTTATGAACTTATGTTTAAGAAATCTGTAAGTGTCACTTCTGTATTTGATGGAGCTTGTTTATGTTTGCCATAATGCTGCTAATTTTGTATATTTGCTGATTGTGTATTTCAGGCTGAGAAATTTCCATTGGCCATTGATGAATAGTTGAAGAGGTAGAAACCTCACCAAGAAGATGGAACACACAATGAAGGAGAGACTGCTGTTTTATATTTTTATTTTATGAGTCTTTTTTTTCTTTTTGAATGCAATTTCCTTCCTTTAAGGCCCTTTGAATGGAGGGTTTTATCTTTCATGTTCTGTTTGAATTTTTGGGAAAACAATATTGCAAGTTGTGTCTGTTTGATTAATGAAAATCCGATCTTTTGCTTAATGTCTCCTACATTCTTCAGCTTCTTGAAAAAAAAAAAACTTTTGTAGCTTATTCAAGGGAAAAACTATTTCTGCTATTGTTCAAACCCTTTTTTTGTTGCCAAACAACTCCAATTTTAAAAAGTATTTAAAAAAATAAATATATATTTACCCTCCAAGAAACTTGGCCAACCGGCAATCAAGAGCAGCATTATGTATGCATATTTCGAGATTTATATGTGATTAGAGAAACTCTATATCTCGCATTAATCACAATACAACAACAATAACATACCCAGTGAAATCCTACAACGTGGGGTCTGGGAGGGTAGAGTGTACGTAAACCTTATCTCTACCTTGATAGGTAGAGCGGTTGTTTTCGAGAGACCCTCGGCTCAAGATAGAGCATAAGCACAAGCAAAGCAAAACCAAAGCAAGCAAGAACAACAGTTAGGAAAAATTTAAAGCTGAATGAAAATTGCTGGTATCAAAAGCGAATAAGTCATGATAGCGCATTCCGAAAAAGTATGCATTAACTAGCGCATGTAAATAAGCTAAACAAGGTATACTAAAGGACACATATCAGCAGAAAATCAGCTACAGGTGACTATAAAGCAATATTGTGTCTATTTGTATGATAGGCTAAGCAGGCCTACAATAAAAACACTACCCCTACAAGTTTGCAAGCGTGAGTAGGACTATGCTCGATTACCTACTACCCTTCTACCATAATTCGTATCCTCCACAACCCCCTATCTAAGGTCATGCCCTCAGTAAGTTTCACTTGCGCCATATCTCGTCTAATCACCTCTCCCCAATACTTTTTTGGCCTACCTCTACCCATCCTGAACCAGTCCATAGCCAACCTCTCACACCTCCGCACTGGGGCATATGTGCCTCTCTTCTGCACATGCCCAAACCATCTTAACCTCGCTCCCCGCATCTTATCCTCCACTGATGCCACTCCTACTCTGTCCCGGATATCATTATTTATAATCCTATCCCTCATTGTATGCCTGCACATCCATCTCAGCATCCTCATCTCTGCAACTTTAATCTTTTGGATGTGCGCAGTCTTGACTGGCCAACACTTCACCTCATACAACATAATCGGTCTAACCACCGTCCTATTGAACTTGCCTTTAAGTGTTGGTGGCACCTTTTTGTCGCACAAGACTCCAGATGCGAACCTCCATTTCATCCACCCTGCCCCAATACGATGTGTCACATCGTCATCAATCTCTCAATTCCTTTGGATAATAGACCCGAGGTACTTGAAGCTTCCTTTATTTGGAATGACCTGAGTACCAAGCCTCACCTCCACGCCTATCTCAGGGTCGCTCCCGTTACTGAACTTGCATTCCAAGTATTCTGTCTTGGTCCTACTAATCCTGAATCTTTTAGATTCCAAAGTCTGTCTCCAAACCTCTAGCTTAGCATTCACTTCGTTGTGAGTCTCATCAATCAAGACTATATCGTCTGCGAATCACATACACCATGACCCCTCTCTTTGGATTTGTCGCGTCAGTCCATCCATTACCAAGGCAAAGAGGAATGGGCTAAGTGCTGATCCCTGGTGCAACCCCATCATCACTGAAAAGTGCTCCGAGTCTCCTCATACTGTTCGTACCCTAGTCTTGTCTCCATCATACATATCCTTGATCACCCTAGTGTACACCACATGTACACCTCCAACCTCCAAATATCTCCATAGAACCTCCCTAGGGACTTTGTCATATGCCTTCTCAAGGTCGATGAAAACCATATGTAAGTCTCTCTTCCTGTCCCTATACTGCTCCACCAACCTCCTAATAAGATGAATGGCTTCTGTGGTCGAATGCCTCGATATGAATCCAAACTGGTTCTCAAAAATAGATACGCCTCTTCTCACACTCATCTCCACGACCCCCTTCCACACTTTCATAGTGTGGCTTAACAGCTTGATACCCCTATAGTTGTTACAACTCTGGATATCACCTTTGTTCTTGTACAAAAGGGATCATTGTACTCCACCTCCTTTTTTCGGGCATTCTTGCCGTCTTAAAAATGACGTTAAACAATTCAGTCAGCCACTCCAAACCTACCCTGTCTACGCTCTTCTAAAATTTGACTGGAATCTCATCAGGCCCGGTCGCTCGTCCCCTACGCATCCTGCTAATAGCACCCTTAATCTCCTCTACTTTAATGCGTCTACAATACCTGAAATCCCGGTACCTACCAGATTACTCCAGGTCTCACAGCACAACGTCTCTATCTCCTTCTTCGTTTAAGAGTTTATGGAAGTAAGACTGCCACCTTCGCCTAATATGCGCATCCTCCACCAATACTTTGTCGTCCTCGTCCTTGATGCACCTCACTTGATCCAAGTCAAGGGCCCTCTTCTCCCTTGCCTTGGCTAGTCTGTACAACTTTCTATCCCCATTTTTCTCCTCTAATTCCACATACATGCATTCAAAAGCCGCCATTTTTGCCATCGTAACAGCAAACTTTGCCTCCTTCATCGTCATCTTATACAGTTCCCTACCAACAGAATAATATAAATCTACATTAAAAATGTAATTAAAGACTACATCAACAATATTTTCTTGTTTATGAGTAGTAAGAAGTAGATTGTTTCTCTACCTCTTCCGTGCAACTAATAGCGATGGCTTATTAGGGCTCTCTACTATAGTTTTCCTTGACCAAAAGACTTACCCTCTGTTTGGATGGTTATTTTCCATGGTTCATTAATGTACAATAAGGTATGGTATAGTATGGTGTTGTATTGTATTATGTTGTATTAATGAACACAATGTTTGGATAGACTGTATCGTTTGTTATGATTTAGTGATATTTTTATTGTTTGGTTTGACTGTAAGATACTGTATAATAACATGTAAGTTTACTAAAATACCCTTAATCCTTAATTATATACTAGTTTTTATATATTAATTTAATTAAGATAAAGGATAAAATGGAAACTTTTAAAAAAAATAGGTAATGGGTGGGGGTGGTGGGTAGTGGTGAGGGATCATGTGTGGTGTAAGGTGGGGGGCGGTGGGGTGGGAGTGATGGTGGGTGCTAGTGAGGGATCATGGGTGGTAGTGTGGGGTGGGGTGGGAGTGGGTGGTGTTGGGACGGTGAGTGATAGTGTGGGGGTGGGTGGTAGAGGGTGGGGTTTGCAGGTTTGGGTGTGATGGAGAGGGGTGGGTGGTTATGGTTGTGGGGGTGGGTTGGTGGAGGTTGGTAGGGGGTTGGATGGGTTTGGGTGTGATAGTGGATGGGTGGGGTGGGGGTATAATGGGAAAATAAAAGACATAACCACGCAAAAATCACCAAATCCGTAGTTATAAAAACTGAGTTTTTTCATAGTTATTTAACCATGGAATTAAAACGGGTTTACAACATCATACAACATAATTTTAAGAACAATAAAAACAAACATGGTTTCAAATAAAATAATAAAATAATGAACCACGGGAAATAACCATCCAAATAGGGGGTTAGGGTGTGTTGGTATGGTGGAAAACATTTTTCAGAAAATGTTTTTCAATTTTCTTATGTTTGTTTGGCAAAAAATTTTGAAAAATATTTTCTTTAGGAAAACAAGCTCCTTAAAAATGAAGAAAATAACTTTTCTAATAAAAGTGGCTTTTCAGCCGTTGCGCGCTAGCTTGTAGTTTAGGGGTATAGTAGGGGCGCATTCCGACTGAATATGATAAAGCCTATAAAACATAGAGCTACTATCAGCGGTCGGAAGGTTGCCACAAGTAAGTAAGTTTGGGTAAAAGCCACTCGATTTTAAGGAAGGAGAGGAAAAACAAATCTGACGAGTGGTATTCAACCAACTACCCTACCACCACCCTATGCACCCTCCACCCCACCCTCACCCAAAAAAATTATTAATTCTTTTTATTTTCTACACTACTTCCCACTCCCCCCCCCCCCCCCCCCCCCCCCAATTTTTTATTCTTAAAAAGTTTTTAAATTTTATTTTGGTTATTTACACCACCTCTCTCCCCTCTCCCCTACACACCCTAAATGTTTTTAAAAGTTTTACATTTTTTTTCAGTTTTCTACACCACCACACCCCTCACCCTTGCCCCACCCAACTCCCACACCCCCTTACCCCCTAAAAAAATAGTTTGTTTTTGAAAAGTTTGATTTTTTTGTTTTCTACACTCCCCCCCCCCCCCCCCTCTACACACCCTAATTATTTTTAAAAAAAATTACATTTTTTTTAATTTTCTACATAGGGGGTAGGAGAATAGGAAATGTGGAGAGAATTACAACGTGGAGATTCTAACTTTCACCAACAAGTATGTATCCAACCAACTGAGCTACTAGATCCCTATGGACATGACCTTAGATAGGAAGGTTTGGAGGACACAGATTAGGGTAGAAGGCTAGTAGGTAGTTGGGCGTGCCACACTTTGTATAACTCGTGTAGTTTCTTGTCCTTTGATTTCTGTTATTATACGTTATCTGTTGGGCCATGATCTCTTTACTTTACTTTACTTTCTTCAAACCTTATCTGACCTTCTTTGTCATGTTTTCTCTTGAGCCGATGGTCTTTCAGAAATAGTCTCTCTACCTTTCAAGGTAGGGGTAAGGTTTGCGTACACTTCACTCTCCTCACACCCCCCACCATGTAATATTACACTGGGTATGTTGTTGTTGTAAGAGTTGACAACGGTCAAATATGTATCCAGACAACCTCAGATCGGTGATTTGAGTATTCCAACATATTTGTAGGATATTTTTGGAGTGATTTGCATCCCGGAGGATTCGAGTGAGTTTCAGGCATAACTTATTTGAAGAGTATTTCAACTTTCAAGTCATGAAAAATGTACTACTAGGTTTTTTGGAGAAGAGGCTAAGGGTGTGTTCGGTATGGAGGAAAATGATATCCATGGAAAATGTTTTCTTGGAAAATGAGTTCTTGAAAAATAAGTGAACTTCTTACTTATTTTCTTATATTCGTTTGGTTAGTGAAAAATAAGTAAATTTCTTACTTATTTTCTCATGTTTAGTTGGTTACTAGACAATATTTTTTTTTAAAATACTCACTCAAGTCCACCAACCCCATCACTCCACCCTACACCCCCACCCACCCCCACCTAACCTCCATCCTCGAACACACTTCATCTTCACCCACCCCTACCCCATATCACCACACCTACCCCAACTGTACCCCCTTCCAATTTTCTATTTCATATATTTTATTTTATTTTTATAAAAAAGGAGAATTTTTTCTTACCGCCACCCCGCCCCTTCTCCCTCCCCCAACCACAACCCACCCACACCAAATTTTATATTTTTTTATAAAATTTTATAACAGAAAATAAAATATATGAATTAAAAAATTCGGGAGGGGGTAGGGGTGCGGGCCGGGGTTGGAGGGGAGGGTTTGGTGGGTGGTGTAGAAAATAAAAAAAATTAAAAAATCATTATAGAAAAAATATTAAATTTTTTTGGAGGGGGTGGTGGGGTCCAGGAGGTTGTGAGAAACCAAAAAAAAACTTTTAAAAACTTTTTTTTCTAAAAAGTTAAAAACAAATCTGAGGGTGCTTGGTTGGGTCGTGGGGTGGGGGTGGGGTGGGGAAGTAGTGTAGAAAATCAAAAAAATAATAATTTTTTTAGGCGGGGGTGGGGGTGGGGTAGATGGGGGTGGAGGGTGCATAGGGTAGTGGGTGGTGGTAGAGTAGTTAGTTGAATGCCACTCATGAGACTAGTAATCCTCACCGAGGAAGTCATGTCCTAGCTGAAACTGCGTCATGTCCTGTCTTATCACCTATCTCCAATATTTCTTCAGCCTACCTCTACCCCTCCTAAAGCATTGGGGCATCCGCGCCTCCTCTGCACATGCCCGAACAATCGCAGTCTTGCTTCCCTCATCTTGTCCTCCACCGAGAGGACTCCCCTACCTTATCCCGAATATCTTCATTTCTAATCTTATCTCTCCTTTTTTTCCCACACATTCACCGTAACATCCTCATGTCCGTCACTTTCATCTTCTGAACGTGAGTGCTCTTGACTGGCCAACACTTCGCCACATACAACATAGTTGGTCTAACCACCACCTTGTAGAACTTGCCTTTAAATTTTGGTGGCACCTTCTGGTCACATGTGACTCCGAATGCGAGGCTCCATTTGATCCACCCCGCACCAATACGATGTGTGACATCATCGTCAACCTCTTCATTATCTTGGATAATAGACCCAAGATATTTGATTTTTTTTTTTAATTGCCTGAGTACCAAACCTTATTTTTCAAATTTACTAGTTTGCAACTTAAGCGTTCGAATCACTCCCAAGTCCGTCATGACCCGTCTAAACTATCCAACTAAATCCTAAATCATCACATGAACTTATAAGAACTTTCAAACCTCGATTCTGAGGTTGTTAACATCAAATATTGGTCAACTCTTAAGTTTTCAACTTTCTAGTTTTGATTTTTTTTTCTCCGAAACTTATTAAGTCCCTCGGAACTCGAGTCTTCCATCTCCGCAAGTCTAAAACATTGTTAAGATTACGAGAGGTGTCATTTAGGAACAAAGGTGCTAATACTCGAAACGATCGGACCCGTCCTTACATTAAAAAATTAAATAAAAATGAAAAGGCACATGTGTTGTCTTAAAGCCTTTTTGTTTTACTTTATTATATTGGTTTGTATGTATGGTCAAGTGGAAATTTTTTTTCTCGAAAAAGAGATACAGATCATTTCTCCCTCAAGCCACGTACGGGGACGAGATTTGGAGTGAGCTTACCTTTTATTAAGGACTTGTTTCATTTGATTTGCAAGTTGCAACCATAAGAGCAGCCAGAGAGAGAGAGAGAAGATCAGGTAAAAAATTGTTAATAAAATAAAACACAGACTTTTTGAATGGCAAGATGCCCAACGCATAACAGTTTTAAATATTTCTATTTGCAGATTGGAGTATTACTCCCTCTGTTTTAATTTGTTTTTCTTGATTACTATTTTAACGGTTAAAGAATATTTTCTTTCATCAAAATTTTCAAATATCTTCTAAAATCTAAATATTTTAAATTGTTAACTTATAACGTATAACTTATAGTACTATTTTTATATAATTTTTAGATATACATTATATTTTAAAGGGATAAAGGTTAAATTTGCCCTTCAACTATGCTTTATTGTTTAAAATTGTCCTCCGTCAAACTTTGGGATCAAAATTTCCCTTCCTGTTAACATACTTATTAAAGTTTCCCTTATATGGATGAAAATCTGACTTGGAGTCCACAACACAAAAAAAAAAAATCACGTCAGATCCATGTGTTAAAACACGTGTTAACGATGGTGGTAACACGCCAAGGCCTAGGGTTTTCAAAATTTCTTCTAAATCGTAATTTCAACAACGTTCTCTGACTCCCCGATTCCTCACCGGAGCAGCAATTTCCTTCCGCCGCCGGAGTTCGTCAAATATCCGGCGTGATTTTTCTGATCAATCTCGCCCTAGCGCCACCGCCTGTAAAATACATAAGGTCAAAGCCGCACCTCGAAGACTAGCTCGTAAGACAAGGCGGACTAAACGAAAGTCGTTGAGCGGTGAAGCTGATAAAGGAGATGAAAACAAATTTTTATTTGACGGAGGTGATTATGATGGGCCGTTTGGCGGTGGGAGTAGCTGGAGCGGCGGTAGTGGTGGTAGGGGATAAAATTTTGATGGATTTGGAGGGGCAAATTGGGAAGAATCTTCCTTGAACTCGTTTTCGGATCCGGCTTTTGATTTTGTCTACAAGTTGATGTGTTGGGCTGCCTTGTCGAATTGCTTGCATTTTGCGTTAAAAAAAGCTGTGAGAATTGTGGCTGATAGAGAGAAGGTTCCAGTGAGACTCACATATGTCTACTGAATCTGTAAGCTTAATTTACCGCATAAATTCGGTTGGAGATGTTGCTATAATTACAATGTCATTGACAATTCAATGTAGGAGGATGATGAGGAGCTACTGGTCGATGTTGTTCGCCGTATTTTGGTATCTGCTCGTCGGGTTTTCTTTTGGCAGTGACCCGGAGAAAAAAAGGGATGCGTGAGCGGGGGAAGGGAGAAGGGTCGTTGGCCAGCGGTTGTGGTCGGAGATGGAGCAAAAAGGGGTCGTTGGCTGTAACAGTGAGACGCCTACTTGGCGTCTATGTGGATCTGACGTGAATTTTTTTTTTGTGTTGTGGAATCCAAGTCAGATTTTCATTCATGTAAGGGCAAATTTAATAAGTATGCTAACGGGAAGGGTAATTTTGATCCCAAAATTTGACGGAGGACAATTTTAAATTATAAAACATAGTTGAAGGGTAAATTTAACCCTTTTTCCAATTTTTTTAAAATTAAAAATTCTATGTATAAATTTATAACAAACATTTAATTTGACCCTTTGTACTCTAAATCAAGTCAAAGAGTAGTTTTTATGAGTGTGCAAACAAACTCTACCTACATATTGAAATATCATTTGGGAGAAAGAAGTTGACCAGAAACACCCGTCCAGAGCCGCCTCCAACCCATCCAAATACGCTTATATAAATCACCTTCAGACAGAGAAAGAGAAGGAGAGAAACAGACAAACAGACAAACAGAAATAATGGAGAAAGGTGACCTGGAAGAAGGAACAACGTCGTCGCTGCTGTTTCCAGGTATTGGAAATGCGGAAAATGAGTTGCGTTGGGGTTTCATTCGCAAAGTTTACTATATCCTCGCCTCTCAGATCATCCTAACCACCGTCGTCTCCGCCGTCGCCGTCTTTTACACTCCCATTAACAACCTCCTTCGTGGCAATACCATCCTTCTCGTTATACTCATTTTCCTACCTCTCATTTGTAAGTCATCCCTGTTAAATTTATCTCATCCTTAATTTGTGCTATCTATAATACGTTGTCCTTGATTATAAGCACTACTAGATAAGATGCTTTTCCCACTGACGATCCGAGAAATTTGTGTCATAAAATAGATTTTCCACCTTATTTTTATCGGATCAGCTCACTGGAAAAACGCACCGTGTGAAACTGATTCCTATAAACACTGAAAAACTTCTTACTATTTTTTCTTTTCTCACTTACTCAATAAAAATATTTATGAAAATCGTCACTAAACATTTTCAATAGAAAATAGTGATTTTTTAGTATTGATAATCATAAGTGAATGACTGACCCACTAGTACTATGTCACAAAGGATGCATATTAGTAGTATTTTAAAAACTTTTCAACTCTCTATATTCTATTTATGTGATTAATTTTGATTGGGTACGTAGTCTAAGAAAAAATGAATAACTTTTAAAATTTGTGATAGCGCTACACACTTGGGGGCTGATCCTTTAAGTACACCACTGATAATTCATTCTTGTGCAGTATTGTTGCCCTTGTATTTCTACCGAGAAAAGCATCCGTTGAATTTTGTTTTCCTTGGCCTCTTCACTATTACCTTGAGTATCGGTATTGGTGTAAGCTGTGCTAATACGAATGGTGAGTAGTTTGAAGGTTTCTATATATTTTGGTCCTTTAATATTGTTTGAATAATTTGCTAATGCTTGGAAATTAATTACAGGAAAAATTGTGCTTGAAGCCTTGATCTTGACATCAGCTGTTGTTTTAGCTCTTACTGGTTACACATTTTGGGCTTCTAAGAGAGGCCAGGACTTCAGCTTTTTGGGCCCAATACTATATACTAGCCTCTTTGTACTTGTCTTGACTGCAATTTTGCAGGTTGGTCTCTTATATACCTTGCTCGAACTTTTAAAAAAAATATACGTGTCGAATCTTTCAAAAGTAATATATTTTTGAAGAGTACGAGCAACATATATGACCTCTATCACCAAGATAGAACTTTTACATGTCCTATTAATTAATTTCTTTTGTAGCTCTGACTTTGTCCATCTAATTTGCAGTTGTTCTTCCCTCTTGGATCTATAGCTACTGCTATTTACTGTACAATCAGTGCTATAGCTTTCTGCGCGTATATCGTGTATGACACGGGCAACCTGATTAAGAGGTTCACCTATGATCAGTATATCTGGGCATCTGTCAACCTTTACCTGGATATTCTCAACCTCTTCTTAGACGTTCTGCGGTTGCTGAGGCTGAGAAACAACTAGCTGCACATTTGAAACAATTTCATGAAGGAAATTTGGTTATGTAGATAGATATTGTGCAGCTATCTCTCTACTCACATAGGAGTATACTGTAAATGGTACTCACAAATGTAAGGTGGACTTTCCTGAATAAAATTTCATTAATTCTACTTAATTGTCTGAATAATTTATGTCCCGCGGGAAAGTTATTTGTCTTGAGGGCAACATTAAAGACCAACATAAAATAGGGACAAAGTGCAATGACGCCCTTTTTTACAATGATATTACCCTTTCTGAACACTACATCCTAAAGTAAAGTAGCTCATATTGGGCTTATATATTTTTATGAGTTTTGGGCTTGAGGTCTTCCAGAACTATTTTGGGCTTTCTTTTCAATGTCAATATGGTCAATTCGCACGATTATCCCTATTTTAGGGTGGTCTTTAATTTTTGTCTTTCGTTTTAAAAAATGACCGAAAATATTCTAGAGGTTGTGGGTTCGAATCTCATCAGAGTTAAAAAGAAAAAAAAATTACAAGGCAAAATTTCATTAGAAAATATGTTTATTCGGTCAAAGTTGTATAGAAATTATGTCTTAAGGGGCATAGTTCTATGTAACTATTATCCGAAAATACCTCTGAGGTTGTGGGTTCGAATCTCAGCAGAGACAAAAAGAAAAAAAATGCAAGACAATATTTCATAGAAATTATGCATATTCAACCAAAGTTGTATAGAGATTATGCATTAAGGAGCATTGTTTCTATGTAACTATACCTGAAGGAAAAGTTTCGTTGAAAAATTAAGATTATGCCTTATCCGGCTAGTTACATAGAAATTATGCCCCGAGGGGCATAGTCTCTATATAACTTTGACCGAATAGACATAATTTCTATGAAAAATTTGCCTTGCGATTTGTTTTCTTTTTTTGGCTCTGTGGAGAATCAAACCCAGAATCTCTGATTTAGTAGACCCGCGATTAAATGCTACTTTGACCCATAAACTTTCATTAAATGAGACGTAGGGGCAGAAATTAAAGACCAGCAAATTTAGGGGAAAAAATTAAAGACTAGTCCGTATGAAGGGAAATCCACACAATTTTTTGATCCAATATTAGGCAGGTCCAAGTAAAACACCTAAAACATTTTTTCTGCGGATTGCCCTTCAAATGCACTGATCTTTAACTTTTTCCCTTCAAATGCACCGGTCTTTAACTTTTGCCCTTGCTATTTATTTTATGAAAATATTCAGGTCTACTTCGCAAGACATAGTCTCTATAATATTTTTCTCATCCAAAACTGAAATTTTGCCTCGCGCAACATAAATTATGTTATGCGGCATAGTTTTATAATTATATTTTAAATTATGTTGAGTGTTGAAAATTATGTCTTATTCGGCATAATTTGTGTGGATGTTATGATACATATGTTGAAATTAAACGCTAACTATGCCCGCCGAAATATGAAATTACGTCTTTTTTATATTATGTTGAGTGTTGACAATTATGCCTTATTCGACATAATTTGTGGTTTGTGTATGATACATATGTAGAAGATAAATACTAATTATGCCTTGCGAAATTCTAATTATGCCGCGCCAAAAATAATAAAGGACAAAAAATTTAAAAACACCCCAAAATAGGGGAATTACACTTGACCGCAATTTGCCACTAAAAATGACCTTTACATAAACAGCCGATTGGATTTACTGTTCATTTTTTCTCTAAAGTCTTTGTTTAAGTATACTTAAATAGGTAAATGTTACATTATTTTATCACTTACTATGGCCAATGAATATAATATTTACTTCATAATTTAATAAAAAAATAAGAAAATAATTTTCTTCATGTTTCATGTTCATCTCACATCATTCATAAAATTGTGAAAACAATAAATAGCAATTATTACTGTAATAAAACTGTAAATTTCATAGGAAGAATTAAAAGTGAAGAGATTTAAGAAAAAACTCTAACTCAGACCAGACTGTGACTAATGCTTTTTTTTTTAATGTAAACTTAACTTGATTTGATACAAATGCAAGGTACGAGTATATATGTTTTTGTCATGATCGATAATCTGGTAGTACTTCCCATATAAATAAAATCGGTTGACTATTTGATGACAAGTTCGTATGTGTAATTATACTAGTGGGTAGTTGCTCGTGATATGCACAGGCCAATGTTATATGATTAACATAGTATTGCAAAAATATTTAGTTATTTAAGAAATATAAAACATAGAATATGTAATATTCACATTATTGTGATACTAAATTTAAGTTGACTCATAAATAAGCTACTCACACTAACGCTAAAATAGCTCTTTTGCTGCAAAGTTTCCATTTTAGACTCTATTGATTGAATGACATATGATGACTATTGAATGAAATTTGTAATGTAAAATTATCATAGATTGTAATAGTAGTCTAGAATTATTTTTGGATATATAAAGCAACAAATAAACTTATTTATACCAGAAGATAGATTCGTGGTAAACATAGCTAAAAATATGTTGTTATCTATGGGTGTGTTCGGTAGGAAAATATTTTCCAATTTTCTCATGTTCGTTTGACTAAAAAGTTTGATTTTTTTAGGAAAATAAATTCCTTAAAAAAAAGAAAAATGACTTATGTAATGAAAGTAGGGAAAACAAGTCTCACAAGTGACATTCAATCAACTACACTACCACCACCCAACCCACCCATTAACCACTCACCCCACAAAACCCCAATCACTACCACCACCACCACCCTATACAACTCCCCCCCCCCAATTATTAATTTTTTTAAATTTTCTTTTGATTTTCTACACCATTCCCCCCCCCCTCACGCGCTCTGCGAACACCCTCTACCGCCACCCCCCGCCAATTATTTTTTGAAAAGTTTGATTTTTTTTGGCTTTTCTACAACCCCCCCCCCCCCCCCACCGACCCTCCGAATTTTTTTAACATTTTAGAAAAAAAGTTTTTAAAAGTTTTTATTTTATTTTTACCCCCCCCCCACCCCCGGCGACCCCACCACTCCCATCCAAAAAAAAATTCCTTTTCTTAAATGAGTTTTTTTGTTTTCTACACCAACCCCTACCTCCCTCCTGAAATTTCTAGGTCATTTATTTTATTTTACTTTTTTTTTTGTGTGGGTCGGTTGTGGAATTTTTTTCTATTTTTTATAATCTTTTTATAAAAGTAAAATAAAATTTATGAAATAGGAATTTGGGAGGGGGAGGGGTTGGATAGAACGGTTGGGGTGGATGTGGTGGTTTGGGGTTGGTGAATATGAAGTGCATTGTAGGGTGGTTGTTGTTGGTGTTTACAAGGATTGCAGGAACGGAAATTACAAGTAACTGCGTATGTAAGAATTGAAATTACAATTCAACTATAAAACTGAAAATTACAATATAACAACAAAACTGAAATTACTATTTTGTTGAACAAGAAAATCGGAAAGCGGTTTTTGCCGAGTCGAGTGTGACACTCTGTCCTTAAGACAATATTGCCCCGTATGTATCCTTTATACGTCCTGGACAATTCGTCTCCCAAGATAAAACAGCAATGGAACTATTGAGCAAAGGAAACTCAAAAGTTACCGTGAAGAATATTGAATAACGAAATGATGCTTGGAAGATTTAGGAAGAAACTTTCTGCTTTGTGTAATTTCGTGTATATCAAGTGTGCCTCAACAATGGTGTAAGGGGTGTTTATATAGGAGGAAGAGGGATTGTTTGATCGCCTCCATAACAGACCATTATTGGCCAAATAATGACCATTATGGAGGTAGTAAAGCCACCACATAAATGGAGAAAATTGCCAACGGATTGGCCATTATAGGAGGTGTAATTCACCAAAATAAATGGCCGAATTGAGTGCTTTGGACGTTTCGTTCGGGACCGTCGAAATTTCGCCTTTCGAAAAATTTCGGGGACCAAACCGTACATCTTGAAACTTCGGGGACCAAACTCGTACATCTTGAAACTTCGGGGACCGAACTGTACATCCGAAAGAATTCGGTCCAAAGCGCACATCGAAACTTCGGGATCAAACTGTACTTCTGGCAAAGTTTTCTGGCCCAAAAAGATAATATCAGAAGGCCCACAGCCCACAGCCCACAACCTGCGACCCGTGAACCCGAGAACACGGAACACGGAATACGGAACACGAAACCGGAACCGGACCGGACGGGCAGGCGGCGGCGGCGCGCGTGTGGTCTTTCCTTGAACCGAAGCACATCTAGGTCTTCCCTCCTTTAAACACATGGGATACCCCTTGGGGTCCCAAACCCCAAACCAATTTCGAGTATTATATACACAACAATTCTTTCTTCTCTACCGATGAGGGAGAATTGATCACACACCACACTTTTCCATGCTTCAAACACCTTACTTCGTGAACCAATATCTCTTTCATTTCTCAATGAAATTTGACGATTCTTGGCCCTACGGTTGTCTACGTACTTAGTACATCATGCATGTGTGAAGAACCGAATTCTACAACATACGTAACACTAGTGTTTAAGCCGTTAAAGTTGGTCGGTCGCAACTCCCGCCAAAGGCTAATTTCCAACAATCCCCTCTTGAAAGAGATTTTGGCGCACTCACATGGTGTCTTTTCATTTCAAAGAATATTTCGGCGGACCGATGTTGCATAAGGAGAGGTAGCCTCAGCTTTGAACCTTCCATAGTTGAATACCATCGGACTTACTTACTGCGCGGTGAACGTGATGTTTTGAACCGTCAGTGTTTAGTGTAAGCCAAGACAATGATACTAACACAACAAATTCCCTTACTCTCTTCTTCGTAATGTTTTGTCCGTTTTGGCCATGGACAACGTCTTGGATTCTTAAGTGCGTTCATTTTGAGGCGGTCCTGTCCTCGCACTTAAATAGGTGGTCTCCTACAAGGTATCTGCTATACCCCACTTCACAAGTGTTAGGAACCATTAAAAGTTTCCCAAGAACCTAACCTCAACCTGTTGAGGATCATTACGGAGTTTTGAAAACTTAACCTTTACCCATACCTGCAGATACCACTTAACGTCTATCGCGGGAACGGCTTTGGATTTAGTGTTTCTTTTCAGAAATCACTATCCGAAGTGCTCATACTTCCACTGAAGCGATCAACTGAACCTTTACAACTTCGTTTTCCCATTGAACCAAATTACTGGGATCTCCAGTTCGTAAGGTTGGGTTACCACTGCATTGGTCCTTATATTTTGGGTTTTAAGCCCATTCCCAGACAGGCAAGCCATCTGATCTTTGGGTAAGCCCTTTGTCAATGGGTCTGCTATATTATCCTTTGACTTAATGAAATCAATGGATATTATACCCGTGGTGATCAGGACCACCTTTCTAACCCCTAGCACGTCCGAGGAAGCGTTGTTGCCCATGAACAGCTTCTTGTCGGAGACCGGAGTGTACGTGGAGAAGGCATCTTTGTTGGAACAGATGTGTCTTGTTGCACCTGTGTCCACCCACCACTGCATCGGATTCTCCACCAAGTTGGCTTCTAGCACCACTGCAGAGAATTCCTCGATCATGTCATCTAGGAGCATGTCCTTGACGACGTTTGCTTGAGCCTTGCCTTTTGACTTGGCTTTCTGTTGTTGCTCAGTCTTGAGCTTGCGGCATTCCTTGATCCTATGACCAGGTTTCCCACGGTGATGACAATTACCTCTCCGAACATCTCTCGCTGCGGGGGCTTTGCCGTCTTTCCGGAACTTCCGCTTCTTGCTTGAGTTCCCTTTGGCCTCGATCGATTCGCCTTTGCCTCAAAGCATGTTGTCTACCCTTTGGCAAGGTCTTCTTATTATCTTCCGGATTTGCGGTTTGATAACAAGCTCTTCAAAGGTCATCTCATTTGTCTTGAGTTTCAAGTAACTCATAAACTCATTCCATGAAGGAGGTAACTTTTCAATCGCCGATGCAACCAAAAAGCTCGCTCATTTGGTTTCGGTCCTTCCAAATCCAGGTGATGTAAAATCATTTGGAATTCCTGGACTTGGGACATCACTGTCTTACTGTCCACCATTTGGAATTTTAGAAATTTCCCAACGATGAACTTCTTAGTACCCGCATCTTGTGCGTTGTACTTCTTTTGCGATTTTCCCACGGCTCTTTGGCGGTGCCAACGGTGCAATAGACCGTGTAGAGAGGGTCTCGCTAAGCGATTCAAGTATATAGTTCTTGCACATGAAATCGCTATGATTCCATGTGTCACGAACCATCTTCATGCCATTAATGACATGGATACCAAGGCCCCCTTCACCCGTTTCATTGGGCGAAGAGTCCATTTCATCTCCAGCTTGTGGAGGATCTTCCGTAAGGAACCGGGCCATGCCCATAACTCGTTAAGTAAAACATCATCTTTTGTCGCCATCTTTTGAATTCGATCCCATGAATTTTTCGGGGCGATCATGGTGGTGTGATGAAGAGGGTGGAGCTCCAACGATCGGGAAGGCAAAGCGGTGTTACGCCTTGAAGAGAGCGAGCGGTGAAGCCGGCGGAGTTACCGCCTTGGGCGTAGCGGCGATGGCGGGGAAGGCAAGCAACATTGCCTCGAGAGGCACGCAGCGAGAGCGACAACATCGGTCATATTTCCGGCCATGTTATTGCGATTACCGTAAGCAAAATATTGTCTTAAGTTGTTGGTGTTTACAAGGATTGCAGGAACGGAAATTACAAGTAACTGCGTATGTAAGAATTGAAATTACAATTCAACTATAAAACTGAAAATTACAATATAACAACAAAACTGAAATTACTATTTTGTTGAACAAGAAAACTGGAAAGCGGTTTTTGCTGAGTCGAGTGTGGCACTCTGTCCTTAAGACAATATTGCCCCGTATGTATCTTTTATACGTCCTGGACAATTCTTCTCCCAAGATAAAACAGCAATGGAACTATTGAGCAAAGGAAACTCAAAAGTTACCGTGAAGAATATATTGAATAACGAAATGATGCTTGGAAGATTTAAGAAGAAACTTTCTGCTTTGTGTAATTTCGTGTATATCAAGTGTGCCTCAACAATGGTGTAAGGGGTGTTTATATAGGAGGAAGAGGGACTGTTTGACTGCCTCCATAACAGCCATTATTGGCCAAATAATAACCATTATGGAGGTAGTAAAGCCACCACATAAATGGAGAAAATTGCCAACGGATTGGCCATTATAGGAGGTGTAATTCGGTCAAAATAAATGGTGAATTGAGTCTTTGGACGTTTTCGTTTCCGGACCGTCGAAATTCTCGCCTTTTCGAAAAATTTCGGGGACCAAACTCGTACATCTTGAAACTTCGGGGACCAAAGCGTACATCTTGAAACTTCGGGGACCGAACTGTACATCCGAAAGAATTTTGGTCCAAAGCGCACATCCGAAACTTCGGGATCAAACCGTACCACGGCAAAGTTTTCTGGCCCAAAAAGATAATATCAGAAGGCCCACAGCCCACAGCCCACAACCCACAACCTGCGACCCGTGAACCCGAGAACACGGAACACGGAACACGAAACCGGAATCGGACTGGACGGGCGGGCGGCGGCGGCGCGCGTGTGGTCTTTCCTTGAACCGAAGCACATCTAGGTCTTCCCTCCTTTAAACACATGGGATACCCTTTGGGGTCCCAAACCCTAAACCAATTTCGAGTATTATATACACAACAATTCTTTCTTCTCTACCGATGAGGGCGAATTGATCACACACCACACTTTTCCATGCTTCAAACACCTTACTTCGTGAACCAATATCTCTTTCATTTCTTAATGAAATTTGACGATTCTTGGCCCTACGGTTATCTACGTACTTAGTACATCATGCATGTGTGAAGAACCGGATTCTACAACATACGTAACACTAGTGTTTAAGCTGTTAAAGTTGGTCGGTCGCAACTCCCGCCAAAGGCTAATTTCCAACAGTTGTTTGGTGGAGGTGGTTGGTGGTTGGGTGGGGAGTGGGTGGTGGAGGGTGGGTGATGGGGTGTGGGGTGGGGAGGTGGGGTTGGTGGCC
The DNA here is from genome assembly GCA_034509755.1 of Anisodus tanguticus. NCBI lineage: Eukaryota > Viridiplantae > Streptophyta > Magnoliopsida > Solanales > Solanaceae > Anisodus > Anisodus tanguticus. The sequence continues at coordinate 14,464,368 of CM067551.1, read as the reverse complement.
TTGAGTGAGTATTTTCTGAAAAATGTTTTCTAGTAATCAACCGAACATGAGAAAATAAGTTAGAAATTTACTTTTTTTTTTCACTAACCAAACAAACATAAGAAAATAAATATTCGTTCACTTATTTTTCAGAAACTCATTTTTGAGGATAACATTTTCCTCCACACCTAACTAGGAATGACAATTGGGCGGGGCGGGTGCGGGTACCCCCTCCCCCGCACCCGTACCCGCCAGAAAATTTTATACCCGCCATCTACCCGCCGCCGGTGGCGGGTACAATTTTCAACATCCATACCCGCCTAGGCGGGTACATTCCTAAATCCACACCCACTCCACCACCCAAGTGCATATCCGTCACCTGTCAATATCCGTCTGTCATATTTTGTAATCAATTAGTGATCAACATGATCCCAAAAATTCAAATGCCAAAAATTATCCCAAAATTTTGAGTCAAGAATCAATACTGTCACGATCTCATTTTCTTTGGGAGAGAGGGAGGAGAATTCCAGATTTTTTCACCATCAGAATTTCCCGTTTTTTTCACCTCTTTGCCCCTGCACAACAAAGAATCAAGAAAATAAAATTTCCAAGAAAACCCAAAAATTATCCACCCAAATAGCTATATATTACAAATGTAGACAAAACCCGTATATTATTTCAGCTATATAAGCTAAAGTTTTTCAACCTTTTCAATTGAACTCCACAAACCCAATAGGTAAAACTTAACAAATGCACAAAAATTTACCTCACCAAGACAACCCCAAAGCACAAAGCAAAGACAACAATATTTTCCAATATTTCCCGATCAGCATCTTCTTTAAAGAAAAAGGCAGAGACGTCGAGAATGAGAGAGGGAGGAGAGACGACGTGAAGGGGAACGAGAGAGAGGGAGGCGTGAAGGACTGAAGAGGCGTAGGGTTTTGAGTTTTGTTGGAGAATGAGAGACTTGTCGTGACTTATGGGTTGAAGGCACGACTTATGGGCTGCTAATATTTTGGGCTTGGGGCTGTTATAAGGCGGGCGGGTAGGCGCGTATGACCGCAAATCCACCACCTACCTGCCTACCCGTGACGGGTACATTTTCAATACCCATACCCACCTACTACCTGCCAAAATTATACTCATACCCGCCTACTACCAGCCAAGGTTATACCCATACCTGGCCCAATTGGGATGGGTGCGGAATTCGCAAAATTATATCCACCTGCCCTCCCTACACCTAACCCACCCTATGTCTCTATCTCTAAATAGATAGAAGGATACCTACACTGACGTGCCAAAAGGTGATTTGAATTAAAAGCTATAATAACGAAGGCTAATTAAGAGGGTGTATTGTAGTATAAGGAACTCAAAAATAAGAAACTATAATAACACTCAAGTATTCCTTTTCCTTTTATTCATTGACATTATTATATCTCACAAGTTTCTTGAGAAGTTTTGAGAGTCATTTTTTGAAAGCTACTAAATTAAAAGGCTCTTTCATGAAAATTCCAACATAATCATTTTGATAAATTCAATTCCAGAATGAGTATATTAAACAAAAAATGCAAAAACAAATTTGGCATTTAAAAATCCTCAAACTTTGCAATATTTACCAAAAAACATGAACGCAGATAATGAGATTGGGATCCACGTGAGGGAGTACCTTGCAAAATGATAGAAACGTTATAACAAAGAGTCAGATGTGATGTGAGCCACGTCTCCAGAAAGCTTTTGGATTATGTGGCGATGTATGCTGAGATAAGCAAGGGGCAATTTGGTCAAGTCACTCAAATATTTATATTGCAGCTACAATAAGATAACTTTTTGGCCAATCGGCGTGATTTTTCTGATCAAGTTACCTGAATGTCCTCGAGGTGAAGCAGGCATGTTGACCTGTTGTGTGCTTGTTCCCTCTTATAGTATAGTAGAAAGTAGAAAATACTAACCAACAACTTCTTGCTTTTTTTTTTTTTTTTTTAACGGAAAAGGCTAAAAATGCCCTTTGATCTATTAGACTCTCCCTTCATCTAGTAATGAACCTTAAATACCTTCACTATTATTCTCTGATTCAAATATACTCTTGAATAGTTAAAAAGATCCAAATATATTCCTCACACTAATGACAGTAGTTATGTGAGGGAGGAGGGGGTATATTTGGATCTTTCAAGTTGCTTAGAATATTTTTAGACTATTTTGATTGTTCAATAGTATGTTTCAAATTATTACATGTGTTGTTGAATACATGAGTTTTATTTTTTTCAATAAAGATACATATGTGTTGTGTATAGCTTAGATATCTCCATTGACTTTATTTATTATTGTATAGTATACGTCTACTTACAAGATTCACTTTTGTCCTTGGTTTCGATAGGTGTATTATTAGACATAAAGGATCGTGTGTATCATGGTCTGATTTGGACTCAACAAAATGTAATTCATGTATAAATTGTAATTATGATATTAGTCTTGTATTAGGAAAATGTATTAGAATTAGAATAAGAAAAGGTAGAATTATTTTCCTATATTGTCCATATTTAGGAATTGTATATTTGTATATATATCTCTCTCATTATCAATGAAAATAATCAAGAAAATATTTCTTTCATGGTATCAGAAGTCTAGGGCTAAAATACCTTCTCTCCAACACTTCTGATGCCCCTTCTTTTCTCGATTTTCGTGCCTTCTCTCGGATTCCATGCATATATTTTCTCCTCCTCTATTCCCAAATTTTCTTCCAAATACCTCATTCACCTATTGTTCTTTCGTTATGTCTACGTCAAAGAACATGTTCCATCCAGCCCTTACAATTTCCAACATCAAGAACCACATCCCTATTGTTCTTGAAATGAAAAACGTCAAATACGCGATATGGGTGAAATTATTCAAAGTTCACGCTTGCATCAAGTCCTCCAACACATAATCCCCTCGGTACCTGGCATAGAGAATGTGCCTACCCCTGAGGACAATCCTACATTATGGACAACCCTTGATGCTACCGTTCTCAAGTGGATTTATTCCACTATCTCTACAGACCTCTTACAGACGATTATTGAACCCGATACTACGACGATGGGCACTTGGAATAGAGTGCGTGATATATTCCAAGATAACAAGAATTCCCGTGCTGTCACCCTTGAGCAGGAATTTTCCCATGTTAATTGTAACACCCCGTACTTTCGGGCGATGGGTTAAGCATCTAGATATATGTAAATAAAGAGCTTAGTATATAAAAGGATGCGGTCCCAAACTAATTTAGGACTTACCAAGTGGGACAACAAGGATCGGCTAGTTGATAAATTATAGTGGGACAACGATGAACGACTAATTGGCAACAATGATCGACTAATTAATGAATTTTGAGTTGGGGACAAGTTAAGTGGGGGTATTTACGTGTAACATTTTAAATGAACCCCCAATAAGTGACTACTTGTTTAGGGTGTCTAGTGGTGACACATATTAGCTAAGATGTCAAGTGTGGCTTAAAAGGTTGGTGGACCCCATGACCACTAAGGAAATAAAAGAGAGAAGGCAGTAATGTTTGGGCTTTGGATTACATATATGCACACAGTTTGTTGGAGGCTAGGTAGTAACATAGTTTAGTAATGTTCAATTGAATTAACGGGTATTAGCAAAACGTGAGAAGTAGGAGATATACACCGAAGCAGTAATATCTACCCAGTTAGCCGCAACAAGCAAAATATGGTCCCTAAATCATATTGAATTCCATTCTTCAAGCTGGTTCATCCGTGCTTAAGGTCAGGTGCTATACGGACTACTTGGGTTGTATTATCAACGGATCGACGGAGGTATGTTAAGGCAAATTAATTCTTTCTTTTGGCATGTTTCATGTAACGAAACGTAAACGTGATATTGTTCCATAAATTATTCTACTCTTAGTAGCCGAGGATGTTCATGTTATTGATTCCTATGTTGAAAGCATGTCTAAATATGTTCCTAAATCCTTATTGAGGTATATGGGAAAGATTTTACTATTCCCAATGTTAGCCGAAGGTACAAGGCTTAATGTTAGCCGAAGGTACAAGGATATTATGTCATCCGATAAGTTCAAAATATTTTATTGTCATTCATGCATTTGCATTATATTCATGTATTACTCCGGACCCACATGTGTTATATACACCACTATATAGTACGCATTATATATATGTAGGGGATGGGAAAAAGGAAATGATATTATATACGCAACACCACCTACAACTAGAGATGGCAATGGATCCTGGACCCGGTCCGGATCCGGTGTATCCAGATCCGTTTTATAGGATATGGATCTTCAAAATTTGGACCCGACGGATCCGGATCGGACCCGGATCCGTTTCGACGGATCGGATCGGATCTGGATCTTGTATTTGAGATCCGTATCCGGTCCAGATCCGACCCGTGGATCCATTTTTTATTAAATATATTCATAACCTAGAATGTAATTTTATAAGTATATTCTTAAAATTGCTAAGCACATCCTTGCAAGTTTAATTCTCAAAACAAGTTTAATTTATTCCAGCGTTAACTCAAAAATAAAAAAATAAAGAGGTAACTTCGATAATAAAATCAATGTTATATTAGTGAATGACTAACATCTCCATAGACAAGTAGTTAAAATTATATTCACTTCATTTATGAAGATTCCAAGCACATGCAAGTTCTGCATTGTGGAAATACTAGTCAGCATTTTCCACAACTATTGTCATTGTCCAACATTTTTAATTAATAGCTCACAATCAAAATGAAACAACGAACAAAATATCTCATATGAACATTTCAAAATTGAAAAACAGTAAACTGTTACTTAAGTAAAAATCGTTTGTCAGTACAAAAAAAAATTCTTAGCAAGGTAAATTTTTTTACATGTGGATCCAGATCCGATCCGTGGATCCGGCCGATCCGATGGATCCGGATTTGGATATGATTTTTATGGATCCGCTGGATCTGGATCCGGATCTGGATTCAGGTATGAAAAACGGATCTGGATCTGGATCTAGTAGGATCCGGTCCAGATCCTCTCCGTTGCCATCCCTACCTACAACTGATACAGACTATCACGTTTAGGCATATGAATTAGGGCCCTTAGAGGCATTCACTATCGGTCTGTCGGCTGTTACTATCAGTTGTTTCTGTCGACTATTTCCGTCAGCTGTTTCGTCGGCTATTTTCGTCATCTGTTTTAGTTTATTATTGTATTCCTGTTATGCTATTGTTTATGCCTGACATACTCGGTACATCAGTCGTACTGACATCCCTTTTGTCTGGGGACGCTGCGTTTCATGCCCGCAAGTTCATGTAGGCGAGGCGACGACCCGCACTAGTAGGTTGCTAATTCAGCAGATATTAGAGCACTCCCCCTGTTTCGAAGTGTCGGTCTATCTCGGTACAATATATTTTTGCATATATATATATATATATATATATATGGGTATGGCGGGGCCCTGTCCCGACCTTTTGATATCACGTACTCTTTAGAGGCTTGTATACAGGTGTCCTGTGTGCAGTAGTCATGTATGGCCTTATCGGCCTTGGTATGTGTATATATATATATATAAGTTGGGTTTCTGGTTAAGGTTTTACATAGATTTCTCCAGTATATCTCCTCTATGTGTCGGCAGAGTACTGGGTGGCCGCCCTAGTGGCCCGTGTTTGAATATGATTAGATGTTGACTGTACGACTAGCGGTACTCGACAGGGAAGGTCCAGGTTCCCGTCGCGGCTCTCCGGTTTGGGTCGTGACAAACTTGGTATCAGAGCAGGTCTGTCCTAGGAGTCTACAAACCGTGTCTAGTAGAGTCTTATTTATGGGTATGTTGTGCACTATACTTATAAGCAGGAGGCTACCTAATATTTAGGGATGATTTCCATTATTTCATCTCAGAGATCGTGCTGTAGAACTGAGTTATAAGCATTCCACACTTAATCCGTCTTATGTTTATGATTCCAGTAATGCCTACGACAAGGAGAAAGTTCAAGAGTATGAGGGCGTTAAATATGGCTGCGAGCGAAGGTACTAGCCGATTGCCACCCGCTAGCGTGGGCCAGAGTGAGACCCACAGGGCGACTCCTTCATATGATTCCCCGACTTCACCACCTTCAGAAGAGATTAGTGGGGCTGCAGTACCCTAGTTCCCCCACTTGATACTCCAACCGATGATCTTGATATACGAAGTGCGGTACAGTTATTGACACGATTAGTGGCTGCTCAGGCCCAACATCAGATTCCTAGTCCTTCTGATAGAGCTGCTAGCGTGAGAGCTCGAGATTTCATCAACCTAGACCCTACGGTATTCACGAGATCGGACCTGAACACGGACCTACAGAGATATCTGGATCAGATACATCATATGTTGCGGGTAATGGATGCTACCAATACTGCGTCGGTAAAGTTTACTTCTTATAGACTGCGGGATATCGCGGTGACTTGGTATGAAACATGGGAGCAATCCAGGGGACCTCGTGCTCCACCAGCAGGATGTAGAGAGTTTTCAGAGGCCTTCTTACAATATTTTCTGCCAGTCAAGCTTCGACGGGCCAGGCGTGATAGATTTCTACGTCTTGAGCAGGGCAATATGAGTGTTCGAAAATATAGCTTGCAGTTTAATTCCTTGGCCAGATATGCTTCTACGATTATAACTGAAATGAGTGACCGGGTGCATAGGTTTGTTACTGGCTTGGGGCCGCACTTGGTCAATGAGTGTACTACAGCTTCTCTAAATTCGGATATGGATATTGCTCGCATTCAAGCTTATGCACAGAATCTGGAGGATCGTAAGATACAATAGCGGGTAGATTGAGAGCGTGATAAGGGCAAATATAATAGGGCTTGATCCATAGGTGACGTAAGAGAATTCATAGGTGGGCCTAGACCACAGCTTTATAGACGCCTATCCTACCCGGTAGCTAGCATATCATTACTTTTTTCAAGGTCGAGGGTTGATCGGTATGTTCAATCGGGACTGAGTCAGAGTTCTCCAGCATCAGAGTCTTATTATAGAGGGGATTCTAGTTAGATGAGGCCACCGTTGGCTCGATGCAAGCTGTGTGGTAAGACTCATATAGGGTCGTGCCGATAAAAAATCAAATCTGTGTTATTCTTGTGGTGAACCTAGTCATATTATGTGAGAATGTCCAATTGGAGGAGAAGGTGTTATGGCCCAGCCGGTTGGATCTGCAACAGCTTCATCACATTCAGTGCATCCGTCAGGGCATGGTCATCAGATATTATCCAGTCGAGACAGAGGTAGGGGCCAGAACAACATTTATGCATTGATGGGACGACAGGATCAAGAGTCCTCACCTGATGTTATTACATGTATATTATCAGTCTTTTCACATAATGTGTACGCATTGTCATATCCAGGCTCCAATCTATCATATATTACACCTTTTATTGCCTGTAAGTTTGGTATGGAACCTGAGTTGATAAGAGATCCATTTGTGGTATCGACACCAGTTAGTGAGTCGGTAGTTGCTAGATGGGTCTATTGAAATTGTGCAGTATTAGTTCTAGCCATCAAACCTTAGCAGATTTGGTAGAATTAGAAATAGTGGATTTTGATGTTATTATGGGCATGGATTAGCAGGCATCATGCTACGCTAATGTTGATTGCCGAACAAAAAATGTTAAATTCCAGTTCCTAGGCTAGCCAGTCCTTGAATGGAAGGGTAATACAGCGACACCAAAATATTGATTTATTTCATACCTCAAGGCAAGGAAGATGATCTCCAAAGGTTGTATTTACCATCTTGTTCGAGTTAAAAATGTCGATGCCGAACCACATACGTCTCAATCAATTCCAGTGGTGAATAAGTTTCTTGATGTATTTCCAGACGAACTTCCAAGCCTTCCTCCCGAAAGGGAAATTGAGTTCGGTATAGACGTGTTTCCAGACACTTAACCGATATATATTCCTCCTTATAGAATGGCTCCAGTCGAATTGAAAGAATTAAAGGAGCAATTAAAAGATCTACTTGAGAAAGTCTTTATTAGGCCTAGCGTATCTCCTTGGGTGCGCCGTTATGGTTTGTACAAAAGAAAGATGGCTCGTTACGAATGTGTATCGACTATCGGCAGCTGAATAAAGTTACTATCAAGAACAAGTACCCTCTTCCTAGAATTGATAATTTGTTCAACCAATTACAAGGTGCAAGATGTTTCTCAAATATCGACCTATGGTCGAGGTACCATCAACTAAGGGTCAAAGAGAAGGACATTCCGAAAATGACTTTCAGGACAAGGTATGGACACTTCGAGTTCTTAGTAATGTCATTTTGACTCACAAATGCACCGGCAACATTTATGGATCTAATGAACATCGTGTTTCGCCCATTTCTAGATGTATTTGTGATAGAAATGATATTCTGGTTTACTCTCACTCGGAAGCAAAGCACGTGGATCATTTGTGGATAGTACTACAGACGATCTAGGATCATAAGTTATATGCTAAGCTTTCCAAGTGTGAATTTTGGTTGAATTCAGTGGATTTTCTTGGTCATATAGTGTCAAATGAAGGTATAAGAGTTGACACTCAGAATATTGAAGCGGTGAAGAATTGACCGAGACCCACGACTCCATCAGAGGTTCATAGCTTTTTAGGCTTAGCCGGATATTATAGGAGGTTTGTGGAAGGATTTTCTACCATATCAGCACCATTAACAAAGTTGACATAAAAGGCCATAAAGTTCTAGTGGTCCGATGTCTGTGAGCAGAGTTTCCAAGAGTTGAAAGACAGACTAACATCGGCATCAGTCCTTACTCTTCCAGAGGGTCTAGAAGGCTATGTTGTGTATTGTGATGCCTTGGGAGCAGGTGTAGGATGTGTGATAATTCAACATGGTAAAGTGATTGTATATGCTTCAAGGCAATTGAGAAAACATGAGAAAAACTATCCGACACACGATTTGGAGTTGGCCGCAGTGGTCTATGCATTGAAGATTTGGCGGCACTACTTGTATGGTGTTCGTGTAGATATTTTTACGGATCATAAAAGTCTGCAATACATATTTAAGCAGAAAGAGTTGAATTTGACGCAAATGAGGTGGCTTGAATTATTGAAGGATTATGATATGGATATCTTATATCATCCTGGTAAAGCTAGTATTGTAGCAGACACGCTCAGTCGTAAGTCGATGATCAGCTCGACTCCGATGCAGGTCGAAAGGAAAGAGTTAGTAAGGGAGCTCCATTAGTTAGCTAGTTTGGGAGTCCGACTAATGGACTCGGAGGATGGTGGTTTTGTGATTCGGAATATGTCAGAGTCATCCCTCATATCAGTAGTTAAGGAATGACAGTGAGAAGACCCTAGTTTGAAAAAGATCAGAGAGAGCATTCAACAGAAGAAGATAACAACCTTTGAGATTGATGCATATGGAATTCTCAAACACCAGGGCCGTTTATGTGTTCCAAATGTAGTGGGATTACGAGATAGAATTTTGACAGAGGTCCATTGCTCATGATATTCCATTCACCATGGATCTACTAAGATGTATCATGATCTCAAGGGTATTTATTGGTGGAACGACATGAAGAGGAGCGTGGCGGAATTTGTAGCTCAGTATCCTAATTGTCAACAAGTAAAAATAGAGCACCAAAAGCCCGGTGGTTTGACTCAGAATATGGAGATTCTGATGTGGAAATGAGAAATGATTAATATAGATTTTGTTATGGTTTACCTCGTTCTTATCATAAATTTGATTCTATTTGGGTAGTTGTTGATAGACTGACCAAATCGGCTCATTTCCTGCCGATCAAGACTACCTACACAGCCTAGGACTACGCGAAATTGTACGTTAAGGAAATTGTTCGCCTTCATGGTGTGCCTATGTCTATTATATCTAACCGAGGTGCTCAGTTTACAACTAACTTCTGGAAATCATTTCAAAAAGGTTTAGGCACCCAAGTTAATCTTAGCACAACTTTCTATCCTCAAACAGACAGGTAAGTCGAGCGTATGATTCAGACGCTCGAGGATATGCTATGAGCTTGTGTATTGGACTTTAAGGGAAGTTGGGATGATTATTTACCTCTTATTGAGTTTGCGTACAATAACAATTATCATGCTGGTATTAAGATGGCTCCATACAAGGCTTTGTACGGGCGGAGATGTAGATCTCATATCGGATAGTTTGAGGTAGGCGAATCAGAGTTATTTGGGCCTGACTTAGTACACCAAGCCATAAAGAAGGTAAAGCTTATCTAAAAATGGTTGTTAACCGCTCAGAGTCGTCAGAAGTCATATTTAGATGTGCGACGGCGAGACCTAGAATTTCAGGTAGATGATTGAATCTTGTTGAATATTTCACCTATGAAGGGGGTAATGAGATTCGAGAAGAAGGAAAAGCTCAGCCCAAGGTATATTGGGCCATATCGCATAATCCGACGAATCAGTCAAGTAACTTACAAATTGGACTTGCCTTCGGAGATAGAGTTTGTCCATCCGATTTTCCATGTTTCTATGTTGAGGGCATGTGTTGGACATCCTTCCCGAATTGTACCGATTGATGATGTGAATATTACAGAGGATTTATCATATGAAGAGGTTCCTATTGCTATCTTAGATCGACAAGTCCGCAAGTTGAGGACTAAAGAGTAACCTCCGTGAAAGTTCTTTGGCGAAATAAGAACGTAGAAGAAATGACATGGGAGGCGGAAGAGGAGATGAAACACAAATATCCATACCTATTCTAGACCAACGCCGCAGTTCCAAGAGAAGCATAAGGTGAGTTCTATATTCATAAGTGCTATAATTAATGCTTAAGGACCATGAGAAATTTGATGTAGATGTAATGATGTATGGTACATTATATGCTCGTGAAAAAGTGGTTGTATTCTCTGGTTGCACGACAAAGATTAGGTATGTCACCCCAACATTCGAGGATGAATGTTTCTAAGGGGGAAATGGTGTAACACCCCGTACTTTCGGGCGATGGGTTAAGCATCTAGATATATGTAAATAAAGAGCTTAGAATATAAAAGGATGCGGTCCCAAACTAATTTAGGACTTATCAAGTGGGACAACAAGGATCGGCTAGTTGATAAATTATAGTGGGACAACGATGAACGACTAATTGGCAACAATGTTCGACTATAATGAATTTTGAGTTGGGGACAAGTGGGGGTATTTACGTGTAACATTTTAAATGAACCCCCATAAGTGACTACTTGTTTAGGGTGTCTAGTGGTGACACATATTAGCTAAGGTTTCACGTGTGGCTTAAAAGGTTGGTGGACCCCATGGCCACTAAGGAAATAAAAGAGAGAAGGCAGTAATGTTTGGGCTTTGGATTACATATATGCACACAGTTCGTTGGAGACTAGGTAGTAACATAGTATAGTAATGTTCAATTGAATTAATGGGTATTAGCAAAACGTGAGAAGTAGGAGATATACACCGAAGCAGTAATATCTACCCAGTTAGCCGCAACAAGCAAAACATGGTCCCTAAATCATATTGAATTCCATTCTTCAAGCTGGTTCATCCGTGCTTAAGGTTAGGTGCTATACATACAACTTGGGTTGTATTATCAACGGATCGACGAAGGTATGTTAAGGCAAATTAATTCTTTCTTTTGGCATGTTCCATGTAACGAAACGTAAACATGATATTGTTCCATAAATTATTCTACTCTTAGTAGCCGAGGATGTTCATGTTATTGATTCCTATGTTGAAAGCATGTCTAAATTGGTATATGAACACCGGTGCCACTTCTCACATGACATCCGCACCATGCACTCTTTCGTCTTATTTCAATTTGAGCAACAATCGTGGTATAACTGTTGGTAATGGTCATTCAATTCCAACTCGTGGTTATGGTCACACAAATTTGTCTCTCCCACATCCACCTCTTGTCTTAAAAAATATTTTTCATGCCCCTCATTTAATTAAAAATTTGGTGTCTATCCGAAAATTCATCATTGATAATTGGGTGTTTGTTAATTTTGACCCATTTGGATTCTCTGTGAAGGATTTCAAGACAGGGATACCTATAATGAGATGCAATAGTAGGGGAGAACTTTATCCACTCACCACCACAATCATTTCCACAAGTCAAGCCACACCTTCCATGTTTGCCGTTCTTGCTCCTTCCTTGTGGCATGCACGTTTGGGTCATATATTATTTCTTCTCTACAAAAAAATAATTTTACTGATTGTAAGGGTATGCGTAGTACTCCACTTTGTCCTTCTTGTCCATTAGGAAAACATGTTCGATTATCGTTTGTAGCCTCTACTGCTCGTACATTTATGCCAATTGACATTATTCATAGTGATTTGTGGATATCTCCCGTTTTATGTTCTTTGAGTCATCACTATTATGTCTTATTCTTGGATGATTATTCTAACTTTTCGTGGACCTTTACTTTATCCAAAAAGTCTCAATTTTTTTCCACTTTCTAAACTTTAGAGCATTCATTCGTACCCAATTTCGAACGGAAAATTTAAAACATTCAATGTGATAATGGCAGAGAATATGATAATGGGCAATTTCAGGATTTTTGTGACACTCATGGCATATCTGTTCGGTTTTCTTGTCCACATACGTCCTCTCAAAATGGGAAGGCCGAAAGAAAAATTCGTATCATTAATAATATTGTCCGAACCTTGCTAGCCCATGTTTCATTACCTCATTATTTTTGGCATCATGCTTTACAAATGACTACATATCTACTTAACATCCTCCCTAACCAAGGCTTAGCATATCAATCCCTACTTAAAATTCTTTATAATAAAGATCCTTCGTATTCTCATCTTAGGATGTTGGAGTGTTTATGCTATCCATTTTTCTCGTCTACAACAAGAAAAATGTCATTAACAATACCCTTAGCTCAACTTCAACATAACAATACCCTTAGCTCAACTTTAACATAACAATCTCTACTTGTAATGTCATCGATATCCAACTCATCTAAAGTTCTATTAAGCTTGAAAACATGAAGAAGAATGAAAATATTAACTGGAATGAAAATAACAAGCTCTCCTTAACCTTAATTCAACTTGAAGGAATCTCAAATTCACAATACAGGAGGAAGGATAAGCTTAAACTAACATCACAAGAACTTCCATGGAAGAATCATCCCAATACCTTGAAGAACTTTACTTGAATGGTAGACAAATGACCTAGGGGGTGATTGGAGAGGGTAAGGATAAGATTTGGTAAAAAAATGAGGTTAAGTAGGGTCTACACCGTTTATATATAAATGGATAAGCTTCTACCGCCTATGTGGGTCCCAAAGGGGGCTGCCTGCGTAGTCTCACAAAAATGCGAATATCACTCTACTCCGATGTTGTATTGATGAACGGTTTAATGCGATGGTAACTAGACTCATAGAAATTAAATTTCATATGTGTATCACCCCATAATTCCAAGTAGATCGGGAGAAAATTGTTGTGACATCTGACCCAGCTTTTAGCATATTTATGAACGTAACTTGCGATAACTTTTGCCGACTTTTGTTTTATAACTCAGTTGACATCAAAACTTAATATATGAATATTAAATACTTAAAAAACCTTAAATCATGGCCTCCTTATCATATTAAATACTCCTAGTCTCACCATTAATGTATGAGCTATTACAATCAACTTCCCTTTGACGATCTTTGTTGAAATGTTTTTTGTTCAATTAGATAACCTCTAAACCTTCTAATACTTACCAATACTAATCATAAACCTTTTTATTCTTATGAGGATCACGTTTAAACTCTTATAAACTCAAATATAATCTCACTCTCGACCTTACATCGATAGACTTACAACACAACTTTAATGTATGAAAGAACGAGATGTAACAAGAATGATTCATGTTGTGTTTTCCTTTGTAAAACCTTTCTAACATAGAAATGAGCAATTTGAACATGGAATTACATAGCCTTCTTATCTTAAATACTCAATTTTTGAAGTGATTCTTGCCCACTGATTTACATTTTACACACTTAGACATATATAGGTGTTATTTGGATGACTAGAACAGTATTGATATGAACTAAAGTGACCGTTGTATGAGGATAATGAATATGATTAGGCCATGAACTATACCATTGCCCTAGTCTAAGTTAAAAAAATGGAATTCTCCACCACAAGAGAAACCCATCATCTCTTAGACTACCGCTTCGGTGAGCCAACCTCTCTCCGAGACGGGCATGCTAGAGCGGACACTAGTTCCGCCGCGACGGACACCAAATACCAGCAATGGGAAAATCAGTCCAACCTCCAATCCAATACCCGAAACACTCCCGAGACCTCCATACACAGACTAGACATGCTCGTCTATGGTAAATAGTGTTACGAACTCGCTCGTACCTTCAGATTTCCCATTTAACCGTGCTAAAGCATACTTTTCTAAAGAATCGTCCAGGAGAAATCAAAATCCAAACTTTACAAATAAGGCCATAAAATACATTTGATTGCCTCGGGGAGTGAACCAATGACTCGACTAAGTCATAAACAACCATCCGAAACTATCGGAAGCGACGAAACCTAAAAACAAATACATTGAGCCAAAAGTCAACTTTGAGTCAAGATATCCAACTTTAAGTTTCTTGGTTTTGGGTTTTTAATCCAAAATGCATATAAATGGACCTCGAGATTCATGCCACCCATCCCCGCGTGTCACAAACCCCACACAGAGTCTACGGGAAGGGTCAAACAAGAAAATTAGGGTCTTTAGCTAAAAATGACAAGACGGGTCGTTACATTAGATAATAATTAAATCAACGTTCGTCCTCAAACAGAGAGAAACAAATAGAGAGAATGTACCATTAGTAGTGAACAAGCCCGGATATTTGCTTCGCACATTAGACTCGGTCTCCCAAGTTGCCTCCGTAATAGGACGATGCCTCCGCTGAACCTTCACAAAAGTTATCTCCTTTGACCTCAGTTTCCTCACCTGCCTGCCCAAAAAAGCCATATGCTCCTCCTCAAACTCCAAATTCTAATCGAGCAATACAAAATCCCACTGAATGATATAAGAACCATCATCATGATACTTCTTCAGCATAGATACATGAAAATCTGGATAAACGCCTGAAAGACCTAATGGCAGAGATAATGCATATGCCACCTCCCCAACTCTCTAAAGAATCTCAAAAGGCCCAATATACCTCATGCTCAACTTCCCTCTTTGCTGAATCTAATGACACCCTTTATGGGTGAGACTTTCAGAAGAACTGTGTCACCAACCATGAACTCCAAATCTCGGACTTTTTGGTCCGCATACTCCTTTTGACTGCTCTGAGCTTCTAGGAGTTTATCTTGAATCATCTTCACATTCTCTAAGAAATCTCTCAACAAATCGGTACCCAAAGTCGAACCTTGAACGCATCAAACCAACTAATCGAAGATTGACATCTCCTACCATATAAAGCCTCAAACGGTGCCATATCAATATTGGAGTGATAACTATTATTGTATGCAAATTCTGCCAAAGGTAAGAACTGGTCCCAATGACCACCAAAATCAATCTCGCAAGCTCGTAACATGTCCTTCAATACCTGAATAGTCCTCTCGGACTGACTGTCAGTTTGAGGGTGAAATACCATACTGAGATCCAAGCGAGTACCCATCTCCTTTTGCAAAGTCCGTTAGAAATTCGAAGTGAACTGAGTACCCCGATCCGAGATGATAGAAATAGGAACCCCATAAAGACGCACAATCTCACGAATGTAGATCTTAGCCAACTTCTCTGCATTATAAGTTGTCTGGACTGAAATGAAATGCGTGGACTTGGTCAACCTATCAACAATGACCCAAATAACATCAAACTTGCCCAAAGTCTTGGGCAATCTAACAACAAAATCCATGGCAATCCTCTCCCACTTTCACTCGGGAATGAGCATCCTTTGAGACACACCACCAGGTCGCTGGTTCTCATACTTGACCTGCTGAAAATTCTGACACCAAGACACAAAATCAACAATGTCTATCTTCATCCTATTCCACCAATAGTGCTGCCTCAGATCAAATGTACATCTTAGTAGCACCTGGATGAATCAAATAACAAGAGTTGTGGTCACCCCTCCATGATCAATCTAGTCAAGTCTCCCACACGAAGCACACATATTTTACCCTTGATCCTTAGAACACCCTCACTATCAATCATGGCCTCTTTAGCCTCACCACTCATCACCTTGTCTCTAATTTTGCACAACTTCACATCATCATACTAGTGAGTTTGAATCTGATCTAAAATAGACGACCTCACCTTCACACAAGCCAAAATCCTACCCAAATTCAAAATATCAAGTCTCACAAAATGATTAGCTAGATACTGGACCTCCCCATGCTGACTACCTTTCGGCTCAAGGTATCTGCCACCACATTGGCCTTTCCTGGATGGTACAAAATGGTCATATCATAATCCTTCAACAACTCCATCCATAGACGCTCTCTAGAATTCAAATCCCTCTAATTAAACATGTGTTGAAGACTGCGGTGGTTGGTATACACCTCACAATAAATGCCATACAAGTAATGCCTCCAAATCTTTAAGGGAAACACAACAACAACTAACGCTAAATCATGAATAGAGTAATTTTTCTCATTCACCTTCAACTGCTTTGATGTATAAGCATTCACCTTACCCTCCAACATCAACACACAACCCAACCCAATCTTTGAAGCATCACAATACATAGTAAAATCTTTCCCCTATACCAGAAGGGATAAAACCGGGGGTGTGGTCAAAAGAGTCATAAGCTTTTGAAAGCCCTTCTCATACTGATCGGACCACCGAAATGGCACTTTCTTCAGAGTCAAGAGCATAAGATGCAAAATAATAGAAGAGAAACCCTGGATGAATCGGTGATAGTAGCTAGCAAGACCCACAAAACATTGAATATCCGTCACAGAAGTTGGTCTAGGCTAGTCCTTGACTACCTCTATCTTGTTTGGGTCAACCATGATCCCATCCTTAGACACTACGTGCCCAACAAATGCTACCAAACTCAACCAGAACTCACATTTTTAAAACTTGGCATATAGCTTCTTCTCCTTCAACAAACCAAGAACCACTCTAAAATGATGCTCATGACTCTTCGAATATACCAGGATGTCGTTAATGAACACAATCACAAAAGAATCCAAGTACGACTTGAATATCTTATTCATCAAGTCCATGAATGATCTAGGGGTATTTGTAAACCTAAATGACATCACTAGGAACTCATATGCCATAACGAGTCCGAAAAGTCATCTTGGGAATATCCTCAGCCCGGATCTTCAACTGATGATACCCAAACCTCAAGTAAATCTTTGAAAACACAGAAGCACCCTGAAGCTGATCGAACAGATCATCAATATGCGAAATCAGATACTTGTTTCTGATGGTGACATTGTTTAATTGCCTATAATCAATGTACATACACATTGTGCCATCATTCTTCTTCACGAACAAGACAAGAGCACCATATGGAGATACACTCAGTTGAATAAAGCTCTTATTCAACAAAGCCTGAAGCTACTTCTTCAACTCGGCTAGAGCCATACGATACGAGAGAATAAAAATAGGCCGAGTACCCGGCTCAAGATCAATACATAAGTAAATATCTCTATCTAGCGGCATACTTGGTAAGTCTCAAGGAAAGACCTCAGTGAACTCACTAACTATCGGAACTAATTCAAGAGAAGGAGTCTTCGCACTAGTATCCCGAATATGAGCAAGATAAGCTAAACAACCTCGGTCCACTAATTTTCTTGCCCAAATGTAATAAATCACTTTCCTAGGAGCAGGGATGGGAGTGCCTCTCCACTCTAACCTCGGAAGACCAGGCATAACTAGTATGACCGTCTTGGAATAACAGTCCAGAATCGCATGATATGGTGACAACTAATCCATACCCAATATAAAATCAAAGTCCCCTATATCTAAGATAACCCGATCTACCCAAGTGTCATAACCCATGAAAGTAACTACACACATACGATAAACTCTATCTACAATCACCGAATTACTGACTAGTGTAGACACCTGAATAGGAATATCAAGCATATCACACCACATCTCTAATTTAGCAGAAAAATAGGTAGACACATAAGAGAATGCAGACCCCGAATCAAATAGCACAGTAGCAGACTGATGATCGAGTGGGATGATACCTGTAATGACTGCGTCTGATGCCTCAGCCTCAACCCTACTAGGGAATGTATAGCAATGAGTGCTCCCTACCTCGAACTGAGTACCATACTGGCCACCTCAGCTTGAACGAGCTCCATTTCTCCCCGACTGGGATCCATCATGACCAGACAGATGGCCTTCATGACCCGACTGAGATCCTCCCCGACTAGTTTGACTACCTCCTCTAAATGTTTGTGCTAGGGTCCTAGGTGCATGAGAGGCACCTAAAAATTATCTGAGGAAATCTCTCCTAAAGTACCCAACCTCTCTATAACCATACCAATTCCTGGCCGCTGAGGGCTGCTGAATGGAAATAGATGAACCCAAACTATCATGGTCTGAATATATAGATTGAGAACCCCTACCATTAGTAATCTGAAGATATTCCTGAAATGGTCGACACAACTACTGATACCTACCCTGATACCCATAACTACGGGAAGTAGAACCACTAAACCATCCATTTCCCCTCGCCCTCTTATCAGACTCATGTCTATACATCTTGCCCCTCATGGACTCCACCACCCTAGCATGATCAGCTACAGTCTCAAAAGAAGCTCCAGTAACCACTAACTACAAAGTATCCAACTGAAGTGGAACAATCGATCCTTTAACAAAATATCTCACTCGCTCCACCTTAGTAGGTAGCAAAGGTGCTGTATAACGGAATAAGGCATGGAAAAGAGTCTCATGCTATGCAATTATAGAATTGCCATATGCAATCTTCTGAAACTCATTACACTTTCCCAAACGCAAGCTCAAAGGCACATACTTCTCAAGGAACACTCTATAGAGCCTAACTTATATCAATAGAGGTAACATCGCGGGTAAGCAATCAACATACGCCCTCCACCACTATTTCGCATCCCCCAAAAGCTAAAGGGCCACGAAACTAACTCCATGTGACTCAACAATACCCAGATTATACAACCTTTCATGGATGCTCATGATGAATTCATATGCCTCCTCCTAGGGCTGTCCATAAAATACCGGAGGCTTCATATTTGAAAAGTGCTTCCAAATATTCTGCTCATCGTATGTCATAGCTATCGCTCGAATAGGTCAGGGACCAAATAATACAAATAGGAACATCAAGCATATTACACCACATCTCTAATTTATTAGAAAAGTAGGCAGCCACATAAGAGAATGTAAACCCCAGATCAAATAACACAGTAGCGGACTGTTGATCGACTGAGATGATACCTGTGATGATTGCGTCCGATGCCTCAGCCTCAACCCTACCAAGGAATGCATAATAATGAGTGTGCCCTACCTCAAATTGAGTACCCTGATGGCCACCATGACCCGACTGACATCCTCCCTGGCTAGTCTAACTGCCACCTCTAGATATCCGTGCTATGGTCATAGGTACACGAGAGGCATCTGAAAATTATATTGGGCAATCTCTCTTGAAGTGCCCAACCTCTCCACAACCATAACAAGTCCTGGACGCTGAGGGCTGTTGAATGTAGATAGAAGAACCCAAACCACAATGGTCTGAATATCTAGATTATGAACTCCTCAAAGACTGGCCCCCACCATTAGTAGTCTGATGAGCTGCCTGAACTGGTCGGTTGGGTTGTGACTGCTGAAATCTACCCTGATACCCATAAACATGGGAAGTAGAACCATTGAATTGTCCATGTTGCCTCTCCCTCTTATCGGACTCATGTCTATATATCTTTCCCCTCACGGACTCTACCATCCTAACACTACAGTCTCAAAAGAAGCTCTAGCAACCACCAACTTCAACGTAGCCAACTAAAGGGAATCAATCAATCCTCGAACAAAACATCTCATTCGCTCCACCTCAATAAGTAGCAAAGGTGTTGCATAACATGATAAGGCGTGGAAGTGAGTCTACTACCATGCAATTATAGAATTGCCCTACGTAATCTTCTAAAACTCATTATGCTTGCCCAAATACAAACTCAAAGGCATATACTTCTCAAGGATCATTCTGTAGAACCTAACTGAAATTAATGGAGGTAACCCTGTAGGTAAGCAATCAACATACGCCCTCCACTACTGTTTCGCATCCCCAAAAAATAGAAGGGCTATGAAACTAACTCTATGTGGCTCAATAATATCCAGAGTATGCAACCTCTCATGGCTACTCATGATGAACTCATATGCATCATCCTCAGGATATTCATAAAATACTGAAGGTTTCATGTTCGAAAAGTGCTCCCAAATCTTCCGCTCATCGCGAGTACGAAACTCAGGGGACTGAGAACCACCTGGAGTAGTAGGATGTATGTCTGTCTGAGCAATATCATCAAAAACACTTAATAACCTGACCAGTGTGTCTTGTAGAATCAGAGTAGTAAGAAATCCAGGCTGATCATGGTCTAGCCCCATCTCCTTCTCCAGCATATCATCCTGAGGCTCAATAACCAGCTTAGGGGAAACAGATCTAGCATGAGCCTGACTGGCTCACTATGTTCCTCCTCGAGCTGGTGCTGCTGCTCTACCTCTACCTCGGCCCCGAGTACGACCTCTACTACGATCGCACACTATCAGAGCCTATACATCCTCACTTGCTGCATCAGCACGAGTCCTCACCATTTGTCAGAGAATAGAAATAAAGGTCAGATACCAATTTTATTCAACTTAGCACGAAAAAAATGAAGAAAGTGAAATTTTCTAAATGTCCCATAGCCTCTAATGAAAAGTATGGATGACTCCGCACCGATCCATAAGATTCTACTAGATATTGCTCTTGTATTTAGACTATTTAACTTAGAGTTCTGATACCAACTTCTTCATGACCCATTTTCAGGGATCATGGTGGCACCTACATAATCCCACCGATAGGCGAACCACTCATAATCATTTATAAGACATGATATAAATAAAAGCGGAAGATAGCATATACTACATAAGTTGTGTCATAATATAAATGTAGAAGAAGGAGTAAGTCTGATACTTCAAAACATCCCTAAGCGATCTAGTCTGTAAATACAAGAGCACTAATAAATTTGATATAAGCCTGAATAGGCACGCAGGCCAAAACCAACATAAATAGTCTAAGATAGTCTGTCATGTCTCTCAAATACAACAAAAGACTGAAATAGAGATAACACTCAAGGGTATGCTAAAGATTGCATCCTCCCCTGAATGTTGGAGATCCACTACTCAAACTCAACTATGTGGTGCTACAGAGGTGGAAGGTACTGAATCTGCATCCAAAAAGAATGTAGCAAGTGTAGCATAAGTACACAACGTACCCCCGTAGACATTATTGGCTGACAACGACAGAAGATACATAATACGAGATAAATATCAATTTGACACCAAGTAAATCTATGCTAGCAGTTCAATAATCCAAGTAAATCACATAGTTCACTTACTGTTCATAGAGTTCAACAATAATTCAAGTATCAATTGGCATGTATAATTCTTCAATTCCAGAATCCAGTCAAGTTATCAACAATCACCTCAAATACAAGTTTAATCACATTTTATCAATAAAATGGCATAAGCATGTATGATATGAATGCAATGCATATGCAAGGTACCTTTATCATTAAGGTATATAGTATGTCAAGTTTTTTTATGATCCGTACATCCATAGGGGCCCGCAAAGTCCATATACCACTCCTAGCCAGTCGGAATTCCACACAAATCTGAGTAGAGCCCAAGACTCATTTTTAGCCTTTTTGGCCTCTTGGACCCATAACATATCTATACCAATATCATAGAATTATGAGTGTATGAATGCAAATGATAATAAAAGGCAAGATATCATGATATAATGAGATACAATCAATTATAGAGATGATATGTCACATGCTTTTATGATTCAACAACATGTTTATATAAGCCAAGTCAGAATCAAGATATCATATAAAAAACATGTGTGATGAGTAAGCAAATAATAGCAAATATGACGACAAGCCTACATATGGTGATAAGCCCAAATAAATAACTGTCGGAACCAATACAAGGTTGATTCCCCAAATCACCCATCATCACATTTCAACACCAGTAACCACTCAAACGTTCATCATAACTGGCAGAGTGGACCCCCTAAACATGCCCAATACCCCTCAATATTTATAACTAATTATGCACTTCTATCAAAGTATTGAAAAACTAAACGTAGCCTACTTTTAGGCTTAACATAAGTGCTACACAATCAAACCTCGATGATATCCTTGCGCTTCCTCTTTGCCTCGTGATAATCGAAGTCTAATCACACATATTATATTGTTAATATAAGGCTAACACAATATAAAGAAAGACTTTAAATACCCATCCCGGGCCCATACAACTAAGACTCAAAATTTAATACTCAATTACAAAGAACACATATTAAGTAGTCACATCCTTAAGTTAATTGGAAATCTATCCACATTTGAACCCTCAATATGGATAATATATGAGAAGTCCCAATAAATTTCCCCCCAATTGGAATAAGCTTCTACTACCAAATTAAACCTTAAAACATAATCATCTAGCAATATCCATTACTAGTTCACAATAATACAAGTAAACTAATTCATAAACTCTTCATTAATCAATAACATAACTCTCTTAATCTCACAAAAATGCATAACTCATCTTTCCCAACTTATATTCATATTATATCACCATTAATGAAGAACTTAAAAGCATAAACTTAATCCACAAAGGAAGAATCACTTACCCCAAGGATGAAATTTATCCTAAACATGTTAAATGCTCTTGTGACGGCTCTGGTCTTGAGGTTTTCTATTTTGGGAAAAGAATTCGTATCTAAAGATTTTATAAGACACTTGATACATTGCTTCCGCCCTAGCATAATCGACTCTACTGGAGTGAACCCACTACGGCAGACCAAACCCTCGCTAGGGTGGTGTCACTTGACACCTCGTCCCAGGGCCACGGCGTACACGACTCCGCGACAGCAATCTCACCCATGTGGATGAATCCTACGCCACAACGTAAACCTACCATCTCCCAGACTTTCGCTTTGGCGAGCCATCCTCTCGCCGAGGCGGGTATACCAGAGTGGACACTAGTGCCTCCGCAGCGGACCCTAGATACCAACAATGGGAAAATTAGTCCAGCCTCCTATCCAGCACCCGAAATACTTCCAATACCCCCCCAGACACAAAATAGACATGCCCGTCTAAGGTAAATAGTGCTATAAACTCGCTCTTACCCTCAAATTTCCCATTTAACTAAGCTAAGGCCTACTTTTCTAATGAATTATTTGAGAGAAATCAAAATCCAATGTTTACAAATAAGGCCACAAAATACATCTGATTGCCTAAAAAAGTGTGATGAAACCTGGAAACGAACCCATTTAGCCAAAATTCAACTTTGAGTCAAGCTATCCAACTCTAAGTTTCTAATTTTTAGGTTTTTCATTTGCAATGCATATAAATGGACCTCGATATTCATGACATGTATCCCCGTGCATCACAAATCCCATACAAAGTCTACAGTAAGGGCCAAATAAGCAAATAAGGCTCTTTAGCTAAAAACGACTAGACGAGTTGTTATAGTGAAATGTGGGTAGTGGTTGGACAATATTGGCCTACTAGGATGTAAATGATCTAGTTTACTGGCTGATTGTATTGCTTTTATGATGTTAAATGTTTAAACACATACTTAGCTAGGTTAAGATTGGCATTATGAAGTATACGCTTAGTTTAAGAATTTATGTGTTGTAAATCATGTATACCCCTATTAGCCTGCCTTGCTTTTCCTTCGGTATGGATGATATACACTTTGATATATAGTTGGAATACCAAGTCTACTTATATAAGGTATACAAGTTGTGTATATCATCAGATTATATCCAATAAGACCCCTTTCTTATGAAATGCCTTGGGCTTAACCAAATAGTTATGTCTTTAACATGTCTCACTTAATAATGATTTATGGATAACCTGTTTAGGCTTATCCCGTCTGATCTCTTTTCACTCCTTTATGCGCATGTGTTTGCCTGCAATATGGGCCTAGCCCAATACATGTTTGTCTTCTAAGTATATACATTAATTGGGCTCAGCTAGCGTACAATCTCAATTTAGAAATTGGGCCTGGCTTATCTTTGTTCATTTTTGGCCCATGAGTGGTATTTCTTTTACATATTTATCTCTTATCTTGATTTTGAGTTCGATCTAGAAATAATGTGTTGCATTTAGATGAGTTTGGTATCTTCTAACTTAGATTTACTTTTTATCCTTCTCTTCTCCTCCCCACGCACTATGATGGGCCGATCTGGCCATTGCATTATCAGACAAGTTGAGCCAAAGGCCCAACCATTTTTATCTGATTAAGTCCAGCAAAGGGTGGATGTGCAAGAAGTCCCAGCTATGGGGGAAAATAGCCAACTGGTGGGCTTCAGTATACCCACCAGTCTAAACTCCTTTTTTTCATTTTTATATATGTATATGTATTGTATTATATGTATAAAAAATACTTGATATATAAACGTATTGGAAACCCCTTATGATTATGAATTAGGATAGACAAATGATACGTACATCGTTTAGCTAGAAGCGCCATGAGATTGATTTCAAAAAGATTTTAAAGGACTCGGACATTATTTTGGAGTTTGAAAAGGTTTTTAAAGGTTAAAATGAAAACTAGAATTGACTGAAACTGGACTAATTTGGACTTAAAATGGATCGAGTTACTCTGTTTTTGGAACAAGATTGTTGACATTGAAAATATTTTGGACTAGCAATTGAATTGTCTTTGAAGGAAAAAACAAACCTGGAACTTTGGATAGAAAATTCGAATTTCAAAAGAGTCGATTTATAATGAATAATGGGCTAAGTTTGCAAAATCTTGTGTATTGTTTTTGGGCCAAGCCCAACTAAAGTTATTTCCAAGAGGGAAAACTAGAGCCTTTGAGAACTTGAGTTGATATATGGGTTATGGGAAAGTTGTAGAGTATGGTTCGACCCTTTGGAAAATAGCATGAAAAAAGGAAAAACCTATTTCTACTTTTTAAGCTCTAAATATGTCATTTCAAAAAATAAAATATACTCTTTTGAAATTAAAAGTTTTTAAGAAAATATAAGGAATGTTTGGACAATCATTAGACTTCTACTCCAAATAGACCTTAAGTGTACTTTAGTCTAAAATGGATTGACTAATTTCCCCTATATATGATTTATTTTGGCAGAATTCAACTCTTGGTTTCAAAACCTTTTATGATTTGAAATGAATGACATATTAATGATTTTGCGAAAAGTAAATATTTTAAAGCAATTTATAACTTTTAAACATGCTATAGAACCTGAAGGTCATTCATATTCTACGGATCCTTAATACTCGGGGTTTCTAACACCTTCCCCAGGGGATTTTCAGAACCCTTACCTCGACTCTGGTTTTAAAAGGATTTTTCACAGTATTTTGAATAAACGCTTTTAAACTTTGTTTTCCTAATTTACCTATAAATTGGATGACGACTCTAAAAACAAAATATCTGACTTAGAGCACTAACAACCTATTAGTAGCGTTTATGCCTTCGCCTTAAACTTGGTTGATATGATGAATTTAACTTTCTTTTAAAAATCGGTGAAAATCGGCTGAGGCCCGAGCATTTACCATTTGCATCTTTATTTCCATCGTAATGTTTAAAAAATGTAAATGACCCGATGTTGATCTGAGTCAGGATCACAATTTGTACTTCTTTTATCAAATTAATGAAAGCCTCAGTTTATGTGAAAACAATCTTTTCATTTTTATTAATATGTTCTTATACACTAACTGTGCTTTGTCTCATTTTTTAGTAATATTAATAAAACAACACATAATGTCATGACATGTCGCGAGATGAGTGAGTCGAGTGATACAAAAGAAAGAGAATATGAGAAATACGGTGAGAATACTGAGTTACATGAGGATCTCATCGATGAGGAAGATCAATATGAGAACAAGAAGAAGCAGGACGAGACAGAAGAGATCAACCTCGGGGACGAGGAGACGATTAAAAACTAGGATAAGTGCGCATTTGGAAGCGCACAGAAAGAGGAACTGATAAACTTGTTAAAAGATTACGTTGACATCTTTTCATGGTCTTATGCATATATGCTCGGGTTAAGCACAAGTTGCCCATCAATGAGGGCTTCACCTCAGTCAAGCAAACAATCCGACAATTAATGCCAGATCTGAGCATTTGGATCAAAGACGAGGTTGAGAAACAAATAAAGTCGGGGATAGTGGAAGTAACTCCATATCCGACATGGTTGGCCAACATCGTGCTTGTACCGAAGAAAGACGAAAAGATTCGGATTTGTGTGGACTACCGTGATCTCAACAAAGCTAGTCCCAAAGATAACTTTCCACTTCCGAACATCCACATAGTCATTGATAACTGCGCGAAGCACGAGTTACAGTCATTTGTGGATTGCTTGCCCGGTTATCATCAGATTCTAATGAGCAAAGAAGATGCATAAAAAACAACTTTTATCACCCCATGTGGAGTATAACACTATCATGTAATGTTGTTCGGCCTCAAGAATGTCTGCGTAACTTACATGAGAGCAAGTACCACTATATTCCATAAATATATAGATGTCTACATGGACGATGTCATAATCAAATCACGAGAGAGATCGGAAAATTTCATCATTTTGAGTGCCAGTCAGAAAACTGTTGGGATTCATAGTCAGCTGCAAGGGCATAGAACTAGATCCTTCCAAGATCAAAGACATTCAAGAATTTCCACTGCCAGAGACCAAGAAAGACATCATGAGTTTTCTGGGAAGGTTAAACTATATTAAGTGCTTCATAGCGTAGTCTACGATAATTGTTGAGGATATCATCAAGTTACTGAAGAAGGACGCACCCACCAAATGGATGGACGAGTGCCGGAAAGCCTTTGACACTATCAAAAGATATCTCTCTAATCCACCAGTTTTGGTCCCTCCCAGACCGGGAGACCCATTGTTGCTGAAATAAATCTTTCATTAGCTTATACTTATAGAAAAATTGGCTAAGTGGAAAATGCTTTTGAGCGAATTCAACATCACGTACGTGGTCCAGAAAGCCTTCAAAGGACAAGCATTGGTCGATTTGCTAGGAGAAATTCCGATGGACAAAGAGCTCGAACCATTGAGGACGTATTTCCCAGACGAGGGAGTGATGACAAAAGAGAAAAATACAGCCGAAACCTACTGAGGATGGAGAATGTTCTTCGATGGTGCAGTCAATTACAAGGTCTTAGGAATTGGCGCAGTTTTAGTCTCAGAAATGAGTTAGCATTACTCGATGGCAGCAAAGCTCAATTTCTGATGTACTAACAACATGGTAGAGTATGAAGCCAGCATTCTAGGTCTTCGCATGGCCCTTGACATGGATATCCAAGAGTTATTGGTGATAGGGGACTCAAACCTATTAATTCACTAAGTTCAAGGTCAATGGGCCACCAAAAAAAATATCTTGCCATATGTAAATCTCGTACAAAGGTTATATAAATGTTCACAAAGATCGATTTCAGACACACATTGAGAGCCTAGAATGAATTCGCCGATGCTTCTTACAACCATAGCATCCATGATACAACACCTGAAAGTAGTTACACCGATCCATTGGAGATCTACATCAGGGAAGAACACGCCTGATGTTCCTACATGGAAGCAAAATTAGATGATAAACCTTATGTAACATCCCATATTTTTGAGCGATGGTTTGAACAACTAGGCGTATGTAAGTAGACCCGAGCCTTGGAGGATTTATGTCATATTCACGTACACAAATAAAGAGCTTAATATATAAAAGGATGCAGTTTTGAAATAATTTAAGATTTTAATAATGTGACAACGATGACTCGTAATAATATTTTGGTATTTCATTAATTGGGTCCCACCAATAAGAGGTGGTTACTATTAGTAACAATTGGATAAGGACCAAGTACGGGGTCAATAATCAATTACATGTACGTATCATGTACACACACTAAGAGACTATGTGTCTCATGTCTAGCAATTAGGATTTAGATGATGCCAGCAAGGTAATTGTGATTAACTTATTTGTCTCATTTTGGGCGGTAATCATTGTGCTTTATAGTAGTAATAGTGTGGCCAACTAGTTCACTTTAGGATAAGCAATTACATTCTTTAATTTTTGGTTTCACTTGAAGAAGAGAAAACGTCCAGCAAATATTGGTTGAGAGCAAAACGTCCATCAAATATTTTTGAACAAAACATCTTGCAAATATTGTTTCAAAGCAACGTTCCAACAAGTGATTATTAAAAAGGGGCTGGTTCCGTTATTATTTAAGGTTAACTTGTAAAGAAGGTTGATTCCATCACCATCGTGAAGGGTTGGTTCAAAGGTATGTTAAGGCTACTCTTTCCTTCTTTTGGCATGTTTCATGTAATGAAACGTAAACGTAATATTGTTCCATAAATGATTCTACTCTTAGTAGTTAAGGATGTTCATGTTATTCATTCCTATGTTCAAAGTATGTCTAAATATGTTCCTAAATCCTTATTGAGATATATGGAAAAGATGTTAGTATTCATAATGTTAATCGGAGGTAAAGCGGCATTACGTCACTCCGATAAACTTAGAATATTTTATTATCATTCATGCATTATATTCATGTATTACCCTTGACCCAGATGTGTTATATACACTACTATATGGTAGGCATTATATATATGTAGGGGATGGAAAAATGGATACATTGTTATATACGCACACCACTTGATCAGGTGGTATATGATGATGATTATGCCCACAGAGGTCGAAATCCAATTACTAAATTTGGTATTAATAATTATCAAATAATTGATAAAATTGATAAAAAAGCATCCCGAAATTTAATTGATTTATTTATTCAATTAATTAAGAATTAAAACTTTTTTATGCTCCCTTTATGACACAATCAATGCATCATGTAATAGAGGAGGATGACTAGGCCGAAGGTTACTACCAAATGGATGACTTGGCTGAGAATGGGTAAGGTTCTAAAGACAATGAGCTATCTAGACCATGCTACTTTTAAGAGGTGATTTCATTCATGTACTTGAAGACACCAAGGAAGCCTAGAGAACTTGGACAATTGGCCGAAGCAATGCATCTTGCCATTCGGTAAAGAATGCACACTAAAGGAAGAAGTTCTCATCGGACTCCAAGAAGATGGTTCATGAGTACATGCCAAGAAGGGATGATTCTTAACATCATCCAAATAGACCATTTATGAAATAACTTGGATTTTTGCGATTATTTTTTAACGGGGGTTGCTGAGTATCAAAAACTTATTACGGTGTTATATACATATTATATATATGTATGACTGCATTGTGCATGACACTTAGGCATATTAGGGCCCTTAGAGGCATTTACTACTGGTTGGTTGTTTTTTGTATCAGTTTACTTTCATGTCTATGTTATGCTATTCTTCATGCCTGACATACTCGGTACATCAGTTGTATTGACGTCCCTTTTGTCGGAGGACGCTGCGTTTCATGCTCGCAGGATCAGATAGATAGGGTGACGGTCCACACTAGTAGGTTGATGGTTCGGCTGATATTAGAGCACTCTACTTGTTCTAGAGTTGCAGTCTAGTCGTGGTATGATATTTTGGATATGCATAGGGGTATGGCAGGGCCCTGTCCCGACCTTACGATGTCACGTACTCTTTAGAGGCTTGTAGACAGATGTCCTATGTATAGTAGTCATGTATGGACTTGTCGGCCTTAGTATATATATATATATATATATATATATATATGCATAGGTTGAGTTCTTCTGTTTGTAAGATTTTACGTAGCTCCTTTCCAGTTTATCATTTCTATGTGTCGGTCGAGTATTTTGGTGACGACCCTTGTGGCCCATGATTAATTATGGTTAGATGTTAAATATATGATTAGTGGTACTCGGCTAGTAAGATCTGAGTGCCCATCATGACCCTCCGGTTTGGGTCGTGACACCTTGGTACACCGACATAAGCACATACCTGGAAGAGGGAGAGTATCCCAAAAATATCACAAGCAACTAAAATAAGTCCGTCAAAAGAATGATTAACGACTTCTTTTTTAACAAAAGAGTGTTCTACAGGAGGACACCCGATCTAGGGCTACTCAGATGTATTGATGCTGTAGAGGCCACAAAAATATTAGAATATGTACATGCTAGGACTTGTGGTCCTCGCATGAATGGGTTCGTCCTAGCCAAGAAGATCCTAAGGGCAGGCTATAATCCTTGCAGAAATGTACGGCCAAAAGTGGCCCAAAGCAATCAAGAAATACTACGCGTGAAGGCATACCTCTTTAATTTGTAATCACATTTTTTTACTTGTAATCACTACACAACACATATATTTTACGTTAGAGATACGTAGAAAAATCCTCATCGGATTTGGTCTTCTTCTTCTGTAATAGAAAAACAAAATGACATTTCTTGTAATATGAACTACGGGATGACCTGATTTCCCGAGGTGAGAGATACGTAGGCAGTCCATTTAGGACTCGATCATGTTATTATAAAAAAAATAAACCATCTTTGTTCCAAACTACGTTCGACCTGATTTCTACTACGCCAGGATACGTAGGAGCTCTTTGAGCTCGGTCACACCAAACAAAAAACTAAAGAAACCCCTTGAAAGCCTCTTTGACATGAAGATTTGAGGATTGCCTCACAGAGTCCCTGGATTCCCAAACTTGCAACGAAGGCAGAATTTTTTAGAAGATCTAAAAAATTCCACCAAAAAATTTGACACAAGAGTGAGCTAGCCTCAAGCATTAAACTGGGGCAGAATGTTTGAGAGGGTGTCAAATATTCCTTCATGATGATTCAACACGAGAGTTGGCCGAAAAACAACCTTCAACTGGGGAATTTGTTTTGAGGGGGTCTCGAAAATTTTACCAGGACGAATGAGGAGCACGCTCGAATTTCCAAGGATGGCCAAAGAAACTCGCTTAAAGTGTATATGTCATGAGAATGAGATAATAATTTTTAACAGACAAAAACAATTTGAGTCAAAATTGTTTAGCTTTATGATTAACGTTTTCCAGAATTCTTTTTCAAATCGTAGTTTAAAATTCATCTCTCATAATACTGATCCCAAGAGGGTCAATATTGAAAAGAAGAGGAACAACAACATGTGTCAATGGAATGGGTTGACCCCATAAAAACTAATAATTTTTCGATGATTGTAGGTCTCCAGAATGCCATCAGGAGGACAGTGGTTTATTCCACTAACGCATTTGTTCATGATGAAACAGGTGTAGCAATTAAGAAACTTCGACACCGGAAGATGACGATCCATCCATGAGATCCATGAAGAGGAAAAAGTGCCACAAGGGTGGCATAACCTAGCCATGAGAGCTACAAAAAAAGGAAAGTGCCACAAGGGAAGCACAATCCCACCTAGAGAGCCACAAAAGGACAAAGCGCCACAAAGGCAGCATAATCCAGCCATGAGAGCCATAAGAGGACAAAATGACCATCTGATTGAGAGGGTCACAATTGATAAGGACAAAGAAGCGTAATCCGACCATGAGAGCCATAAAGGACAAAATGGTCATCTGACTAAGAGGGTCACAGTCAATAAAAGGATGAAAGAAAGACGATCCAGCCATAAGATCCACAAAAATTATAAAGCGCCACAAAAGTGGCATAACCTTGCCATGAGAGCCATAAAAAAGCAAAGCACCACAAGGGTGGCATAATCCGGCCATGAGAGCCATAAAGGATAAAAGGCCATCTGACTGAGAGGGTCACAGCCGATGAAAGGATGAAATAAATATGATCCAACATAAGGGGCCATATTTGTCATTTTGCATGCCGAGAGGGCCATTTATACAACAGATATCCATTATTTAGGTTATACATCCATATGAGCCACATGATGTCAGAAGTGGCATCCACTCAATGAATTGCACATGAGCCAGATGATGTTGGAGATGGCATCCGCTCAACAAACTACATATGAGCCAGACGGTGTCAGAAGTGGCATCCGCTCAACAAATTCACACAAGCCAGACAATGTCGGAGGAGGAATCTGCTCAAGCAAATATATTCACACAAGCTAGATGATGTCAGAGGTGGCCTCCACTCCATAAATACATACGATCAAGATGGTGTCAAATGAGGTATCCGCTCAAACAAAGTAAACAAAGTCACACGAACCAGACTGTTTTTGAGGTGTCACCTGCTCAAAAGTAGCTGCCTAAGAGGGAACAACAAACAAAGCCACAGAGGTATGACAAATGAAAAATAATCAACACCTCAGATCCTAGTAAGTGGAAATAGGTTAGAAGCTACCGGAGAAGGGAAACAAGCAGACGAAATTCAAACGCAAGTGGAGCAAACGTGAAACTTATTCTTGGGCAGCCAGTTGAAATAATGTACCAATGAGAGTTAAGCTCGTTGTACATGATCCTAAAGACCATTGCGTACCAAACTCACTCACAAACTACCAGGGATTTTGTTTTATAAAACCCGCAACTGGTCGGGCATATATTGGAAAGGTTTTTCTAAATCATCAAAGGCATTCCCGCATAAGGGATACCCTTTTCGAGCAATCAAATCAAACCACAAGTCACCTAATTCTCGAGAACTGAGGATATGTAAGCAAATCAATACCCAAGTATGGGTCATATTCCAACAAAACCATTCCAGGACCTTTTAGTTTTGGAAGTTACTTTGTTTTATCGCTTTTTAGGAGTCTAATTGAGTCGAACTACAAGTGACCTGAATTCTCATACAACCTGAGATATTTAGGAAATCCAGAGACCAGAGTCCGATTATAATTTTTAAAGATTGCATAAAATGAGAAATATTTTCAATTGGTCGGCTAAAAACTAGGGTGGTCAAATTTTGCTGCTCAGGGATGGTCTTGCCATCGTCGAACAACAAAGGGGCAGTTGTTGACGCCTAATTTTTACCCTCCAATAATCTTACTTAATTATTCAAAGTTCTCGAGTCACGAACGGAGTTGAAATATACTTTTTATGATATATTTTGTCACTTTATTTGACAATATATCATCCGATATATTTATTGTATATCATATATTTATTTTAACATTATTTGATCATTAATTGCAATTTTAGAATTATTTAAGATAATGATGCAATTATTTATTTTAAAATTCTCGATGTAAAGGGATTGATATTTTACTCCATCAAATTCAGAAAATTAATTAATTGAATAGGATAATGGAACTACATCTCAATTTCAAAGCATGTTTTTAAATTAGAAGGATTTATGCATGATTTCAATTTCTTAATTCCCAATTAGTGTCACATTTAGGCTTAAAATGAAGCTTTTGACCTAATTAGATTATATTTGAAATTGTTTGGTTATCGTTTAATTTTAAAAATGATCACATTTGTAAAATGTGACCATTATTAATTAAAGCTTTGCAAAAACTCAACTGGGCTCTTTTTATTTTTTCAAATCAGCCCAGGCCAAAAGGCCCAGACCCAGCCCATCCTGTCATTTTAAGAATAAAAACCATAGGCCTCATATCTCTTTTGGCATTTTATGATATGGGGGTTCTCTTTGAACCCTAGCCTCCATATTATCCATCTTCTCCAATGCCAAAAATGGTAAAAGAGTAGTGTATGTTGCTTTCTTCAGTCGTTGCCTGGCCAAATGAGGCAAGGGCATTAATGGCCCTTGCCCTCATTCATAGAGGCACCACTGACACAATAAAGAACAGGGAAACAAAGAAACTAACTAGGAATTCAAAAGACAAGAAAAATTAAAGGATAGATAGGTAGAAATAAAATGAAATACTAATTGGCGACCAAGGTTATACAATAACCAAGACCTCCAATTAAGTAATCACAAGAACCAGACCTCTTAAAGTGACCTCAAGGGAAACAAAGTCCCCAAGCAATTAACTTTCTCAACAAAGCATTCAACACAGAAGCTTCCACAAGCTCACAAACTCTCAAAAGAGTATCAAATATCATTCTTCAAAATAGTCTAACCTCAAAATGAAATAAAAGTCTACTACTTATACTAGGATAGGAAGGAAGATTACTAGTTATTATAATTATACCCTTAATGAAGTAAGAGCCTTGTTTGATTGTCTTCTTTTGTAAATGAAAGCTTGCATTTTTAAGAATTAACCACTTTTTCATGCATAGCTTCTTTCTTCCCAATTTGGCGATCTTGTGCTCTTCTTCCTCCTATTTGATCTTCCACACTTGGGATCCCCGGGATGGAGCCGAGTCATGCTCCCGGGTTTCTATCTTCATGCATGACCCTTTTGCGGCTTGGAGTGCATGGATTTGGATTGCATTATTCTCCCCTTAATGAAAGAAATTTGTCCTCAAATTTAAAAGGGTCACCTACACACATCCAATAAGAAGACAACAAGCCAACACTATAAGATTCATTAGTACTAGAGATATATGCAAGGATCATCTCACAATGGCAATCATCATAAGAAAACAAGTAGTATAGGAAAGTGTCTCTTAGATCAATTTCAAATGTAAAATCCTCATTAGACACAATGGCCTTATCAAATGCATATGGTTCTTCACAAGAAAATAATGTAGGATGGAAAGCATCTACCAATGTCATATCATTATCATAGCCATCAACAAAGTCACTCACAACATCAATACCTTGTGCTCTCAAAGATAAGACATCTTTTGTATCATCATAGATTCTCTCACTAGAATATATGTCAAGAAAGGAATCATAATCAAAGAGGTCCCTGAATGAAGGCATGCACAAATAGGTGGGGCATCATACAAGATTCACAAGTATTGACACAAAAGGTAGAAAGACTATTACTAGGATTTCGTAAATAATCAAGTAAGTCAATCCCCTTTTCAACTAGAAGTGCATCAACCTCTACAAGTTGAAGTACAATCCCTCAACAAGAAATCTTCGTCAAGGAAAGATTGGTCATTATCCATAATGAGTTATCATATATCTTGTAGCCACTAAAAGAAGCTACATCAACATTATAACATCCTAACTCACTAGACAAATCACTATAAATGACCTCATTATTATTAAATAAGACATTATCACTAGAGAGAGGATATTTACTAGACATGAATTATTAAAACATGAGGTATCACTCTCAACTAGATAAGGTTCATTTTTCAAATTACACATTTTAATAGTAGTAAGTACATCAAATTCAAGGCAAGAAAAAACTTACTCACACTCACATTGTTATCAAATCACACAAAGAAGTAATAGTTCTAAGAGAAGATGTTATACCTTGACATTCATTCAAAAGATTTACCGAATTGCTTTATGGGCGGTTGGGGTGAAGCTCCTTATCATCATAGCCTTGTGAAAGATAAGAAGAAAAAATAGACAAAAATGGGTTTAGTTCGTTAAATGGTAACAAATAGTCGATCCATGGTAGGAACCACCTCACTTTGTTCCTCAACCTCCATTCTAATCTTCTTTTGTCTAGGATTATCCATGGCCTTGATTATCATATCTCTCCTCTCCACCTAGATTGGGATGGTAATATCCCATTTTGAGGCATGTACATAATGTTAACACATTTCTTGCCAAACCATTTGGGACAGTGATTCTATCTAGCTCATTTTCATTATAAACCACAAGATCATCATTTTCATGGGTACCTCCTTCAACATTCTCCTCACACTACCCTTCAACTTCTACCAATACAAGGTTCTTCAAATTTCATAACAAAGGATCTATGATTAGGACATTCACTCATTCTATGAGCGTAACCTTGACATTTAAAGATTGAAGAGGTTTAGCATTATTACCTCCTTCTTTTGGGGCAAACTTTGGAGGTTGCTTCTCAACTTGTTGATTCATGAAAAAAAGCTTTTAGATTCTTGCATGTGCCCCTTGTTCTTTTGCCAATTGGAAGAAGTTATTCCTTCCTTGTTGTTGTTCCATGAGCCTTGTATCCTCTCGACTTGTCGATCTCGTCTTCCATGAGCTCCTCCTTATCTCAATGGTAACTTAAGAGTTTTATCAATATCTTGATAGTTGTGGAGTCTTATTCGGAAAGAAATTTCTTTAGTCAACCGGCTCAGAACCGAGTCATAGCATTCAAGATATGCTCTTCAAAATCAATTCTAATTTTATAAGTTGGAACTCATGATAGTACTCTTCAAGACACTCTTGTCTTCTTTCTTCAAAGTGTAGATCTTCTTGAGTTGATCTTGCTTGTATCGCTCGGTGATATACTTACATCTTAAGATAGCCTTTAGTTCTTCCCTAGTGGAAGTTGGATATAAACTATGCAACCTTTATGCTTTTACTTGAGTTTCCCACCATGTTGAGGCAAACCCTTCAAATTGAGTAATAGCGTAAGACACTATTTTCACCTCGGACATTTCATTAGTCAAGAAGATTCTATCACATTGCATAATCTAATCAAGAAATACATCGGGATCACTATCCCCTTTGAATTTTGAGAGAGTTACCTTGATGGAATTAAGACTCGTGTCTGACCTCCAATGTTCCCAAAGTGATCTTGATATCTATATGGTTCTACTCCGTAGTTACCACCATAGAAATCATGCCCTTGGTAGTCATCTCGCCCTTGATAACCTCCTTGCCTACCCATTTGTAGGATAGGGTCATTCCTCCAACTTATACCTTATTACGGACCTTGAAATTGTGAATATTGTCCCCTCATTCAGTTGTCATATGGATCTTCCTCACCTCTTAGCTCCTCTTGGAATTCATCACCCATTGATTGGACATTTCAAATTGGTTGATGAAGTGGTTGAGAGTTGTTTAGTAGTGGTTGAGGGTTATTTGGTGGTGGTTAAGGGTTATTTGGTGGTGCTGTGATAGGATTGCCATCTTGTAGGGGTGGTGGTGGTAAGACATTTTGTGGAGTGGGTTGTACATTTAATGAAGGGTTCTGGGTGATAGAATGGGTGAAGAGTCATGACACACTCCACTTGTGCTACCATGATAAGAAGTTATACGATTTAAAGACGCTTCCCTACTCCTTTCTTCAATACTCCCCATTCTAGCATCCAAATGCTCCATCCAACCTTTCAATCAGGAAGAGAAGGTGGAGAACATGTTCATCATGTCAAGAAAAGTTGGTTCCTTGATGGGAACTCAATTTTCCTCCTCATGGTTCGCCACTGTACCTATTTAAAACACTTAACAAAGCAAGAAATGTGTTAAGTTAGTTAAAATCAACTCACAAAAAATCAAGTATGCGCACCTTTTGATTGCCTTACAAATTACTTTGGCTAATGGTTGTATGCTTGTTAATCTGGTTGGGTCACAAGGTTATTTAGTACTCGAGGTCAAGAGTGGATTCTTGTCGACTCTAATAAAAGGATGACTCAATTCAAACAAACGTACTTGAATCAAGAAAGTATCGATGAAGTTTTAAAATGAAACAAAATGGTACGAAAAGAAAATATGACTCAAGAACTAGTTAACAATCAAGTAAGAATGAAATACTAGTTGTTAATTAGTTAGGAGAATAAAAAAAATGCAAAAATGAAAGTTGGAGCAAAATATTGAGAAACAAAGAAGATTGAGAAGACACAAAAATTCGTGGCCACGTTTCATGTTCGTGGAGCCATTTCTGATACTAGAATAGTTTGGATTTGGCTAAGTTTGAAAATGAGCAAGTCTACCTCAGTCCACGAAAATAAATGGCTAGATGAAGTTGCTCCACGAAATTGAGAAACATGGAGACAAAATTGGTTGATGACGTTTCGAACTCAAGTCTATCTCATTCCACAAAAATAAGTGGCTAGACGAAGCTGCTCCACGAAATTGAGTAACGTGGAGATGAAGTAGAAATGGGGAGACAAAATTGGTTGATAAGACTTGGACGTGTATATCTCAATCTTTGGCCGGATTTTTCAGTTTTGTTTTTGACTTGTTTGGCCCCACTCAACCTAGTATTTTTCTTTTTTGGGGTAAAAAAACACTTTTCACAACTTGGTAGAAAATATTTGGATCAAACACCCCCTTTTTGGCTTATTTCTTATGAAGATATGAAGAACACCCAAAATCCAATAGAGGTCCAAATCAACTCCAATTTTCTCCAAATTTTATATCGAAGCTTCTTTGATGAGTAGAACAACACCCACTAAATTTCAAAGTCAATAGATCCCTCCTTCACCAAAACTTACTTTCAAGTTTAAAACCTTCAAGCTCAAATAATGGTAGATTACTCAAATCAACTCCGAATCACACGAAAGTTGGTATTTAGGCTCAACTAATACTAGAGAAGAGAATCTAGTGTCAAATCAACAAAATAAGACAAAACTTTTTAGGGTTTTGATTTTTGGACTATTTTTTTGGTTTTTTCGATTTTGACTTTTTTGGGGATTTATGGGATTTTGGATTATTTTTGTAGTAACAAAAACCAAGACTAGATTTGTAAAAAAATTTATAACCAAGTTCTGATATCAATTAATACAATAAAGGATAGGAAAACAAAGAAACTAACTAGGAATTCAAAAGACAAGGAAATTAGGATAGATAGGTAGACACAAAATGTAATATCAATTGGGAACCAAGGTTCTCTAATAACCAAGACCTCCAACTGAGTAATCACAAGCACCAAACCTCTTAGAAGTACCTCAAGGGAGACAAAATCTCCAAGCAATCAACTCTCTCAGCAAAGCATTCAACACAAAAGCTTCCACAAGCTCACAAACTCTCAAAAGAGTATCAAATATCATTCATCAAAATAGTCTAACCTTAAAATGAAATAAAAGTCTACTACTTATACTAGGATAGGAAATAAGACTACTAGTTATTACAATTATACTCTTAAGGAAGTAAGGGCCTTGTTTGATTGTCTTCTTTTATAAATTTAAGCTTGTATGTTTAAGAATTAGCCACTTTTGAATGCATAGCCTTCTTTCTCCACAATTCGGCGATTTTGATGCTCTTCCTCCTCCTATGTGATCTTCCACACTTGGGATCTCTGGGATGGAGCCAAGTCATGCTTTGGGGTTTCCATCTTCATGCATGACCCTTTTGTGGCTTGGAGTTCATGGATTTGGATTACATCATTCTCCCCTTCTTGAAAGAAATTTGTCCTCAAATTTAATTGGTCACCTATACACATCCAATAAGAAAACAACAAGCCAACACTACAAGATTTAGTCCTTTCCTGGCCAAATGAGGCAAGGATTTTAATGTCCCTTGGCCTCATTCACAGAGGCACCACTGATACAATAAAGGATAAGAAAACAAAAAAAACTAACTAGGAAATCAAAAGACAAGGAAATTAAAGGATAGATAGGTAGACACAAAATGAAATACCAATTGGCAACCAAGGTTATACAATAACTAAGACCTCCAATTGAGTAATCAAAGGCACCAAACCTCTTAGAGTGACCTCAAGGGGAACAAAGTCCCCAAGCAACCAACTCTATTAACAAAACATTCAACACAAAAGCTTCTACAAGCTCACAAACTCTCCAAATAGTATCAAATATCAATCATCAAAATAGTCTAACCTCAAAATGAAATAAAAGTCTACTACTTATACTAGGATAGAAAGGAAGACTACTAGCTATTACAATTATACCCTTAATGAAGTAAGGGCCTTTTTTGGTTGTCTTCCTTTGTAATTGAAAAGCTTGCATTTTAAGAATTAGACATTTTTGCATGCATAACCTTATTTCTCCACAATTCGGTGATCTTGATGCTCTTTATCTTCCCATGCGATCTTCCATACTTTGGATCCCCGGGATGGAGCCAAGTCATGCTCTCAGATTTCTGTATTTATGCATAACCCTTTTGCGGCTTGGAGTGCATGGGTTTAGATTGCATCAACCACGCAACACCCACCGAGGTGAGGCTACCCCTCTCCATGTGATCTACTATGATTTAATTACTTTAGTCTCTTTTGTATTTAAATTTCATGATTTTTATTGGGAGGAAAGTTCCCCCCTAATATTATTCTCCCACATCGATTTTACTTAGGTCGGCTAGGGTTTCATCAACTCTATAAATAGAACACTTGTTTTTCATTTTTAAGGATCCGAAACTCGAATTGTTGGCTTTTAAGTTCTTAAGAGCCCTTTTGAGTTCAAATATAATTGTTTTTTGCTTGATTGGGATCCAAGCCCTTTGGTGGAACTCTACATCGCTTGAATCGGTCAATCACAACTAAAACCCTTTCTTTTTGTATTATTTGCGAGTGTTTGATGTCTGTAGAGTGAAGGTCAATCTCCCCTTCGATCCTAGGCTGCCTCCACACAAGGTAATTTGACTTTCCTATTAGTTTCTTATTTAAATTGTACTTCATCATAGGTTACTATGTGTTGTGTGGTTAATTTTCATGCTTTAGTTAATTTTACATTGTTTATATCCTATATTAACTTAATTAAGCCTGATTTGAGCTCATAATGTGATGGTAACTGCCTTTTATATGACTGTTAGTGGTCAAATAATGTTTTAAGATTAATGTATATGATGAACAAGATTGAATAGATCATAGTATGTTATTTATATGAACTTGTAATCAATGTGTAGTTTATTTAGACTGAGATAGCCTTTAAACTTGTCTTAATGAGCCTGTGGGATGACAAATGACTTATAAGA
Organism: Anisodus tanguticus; assembly: GCA_034509755.1. Lineage (NCBI taxonomy): Eukaryota > Viridiplantae > Streptophyta > Magnoliopsida > Solanales > Solanaceae > Anisodus > Anisodus tanguticus. Next base: position 14,423,808 of record CM067551.1, on the reverse strand, counting down.
TTAAATTCGTGAACCACAGGAGATTGCTTTAGTACATAGAATACCTTCCATTTGATTTCATATTAGTTTAAAGCTATTTTGATGTGATGTGGGCTAGAATGATTCCTATTTTGTGTTTTCCTTTTTGGATACTTTCTAATCTAGAAATCAGCAATTTGAACATGGATTGTCATAGCATTCTTAGCTTAAATACTCAATTTTTAAAGTGATTCTTGCCCACTGATTTACCTTTTGCACACTTAGACATATATAGGTATTGTTTGGATGACTAGAACACTATCGATATGAACTAAAATGACTATTGTATGAAGATAATGAATCTGATTAGGCCATGAACTATACCATGCCCCAATCGAAGCTAAAAAAACAGAGTTAGGCATTTGTCTTGGTTATTTATTCAAAACATTTGTGCTATTTTGAGTTTTAAATTAGTTTTGATGGATGGGAAGTGTTCTGTTATGTATTTATCAAGCAAATCTAGTTCATGTTTTGACAGGAATGCACCTATTAAGTTAGAAGTTGTATCTACTTCACTTTGATAAGCCTATTTGTCTATGTTGTGTCTTAAGTTTTTGTTAACCCAAAGTTTAGCCTGAGTCTGATACATCTCTTGTGGTTTGCATGGCTTGTTTACTTATATTCTGAGGTTTGAATGCTATGTTTAGTGCCCTTGGAAAGCCCAGAACTGTATGTTGTACCATTTTGTGCCATGTAATGTCAGTTGATGATCTTGTACACCTTAAGGTCTCTGAATTCTAAACTGACTCATGTTGATTTAGGCCTTTGTCTGTATGTATATTGTGTCATGTATGCTAGCTTGATAATGCCTATAGCTATGCCATATCATATCCCATGTGTACTTGAACTCCATTAAATGCTCAGTTAACATATTGGTCCAAAGTAGTATACATGAAGCATCCTTGAATTCTACATAGTTCATGGCTGCCTATTTAAGGTCCTTAGTTCGAAATCTGTCAACATGAACACCCTTGTATATTTACTGAAGCTTGTTCTTATCTATCCACATCTTGTTTCCTGCTTTAAAATCACTGGTCTAGGAACATAGTAGGTAGCAGTCTTGCCTTACCCCCGACTTATATGAATTTAAGACCTGTTAATTAGGATATTTTTGTCCTAGCTTAAGTCTGATGAAATTAACCATGAAGTGTATTGCTTATGTTACATTCTAAGTTCCTTTGTTGCATAGACATATTAAAACTTGTAGGAATAGTCAACTTAGTTAAATACTTGGTTTAAACAAGACTTTAAACCTAAATTCTGAATCTTATAATTGCTTGGTATCTGTTTAAGCCAACACATGTCTAGACTAAAATCATGGTAGTCCAAGCCTGATATACTTACCTTATGAGATCTGTGCTAAATGTAATGTATATCTATTTTTATTGAGAATGAGAATTGCAAGTACCTATGACTGTCTTAAAAAGAGAGATAAAAGAATCACTTGCCTGCATGCTCTGTCTAAATGGAATATGATTAGATTCTTGGATAAAGAATCATGCACTGTCTGTTATGATAAAGCAATACCATGTACTATTTTTGAAACTTTCAACTACTGAGAACTTCTAGTTTAACTATAGGACAGTAATTATGGCCTAAGTAAGGCTCTATTATCTACTAACTTTGTGGTTTTGTTCAGTCCTGATTATTGTTGTTTGGCTATTTGTTTAAGCTAAATTAACTTCCCCCCATTGCTCATTGCTTAAGTCTTGTGAAGTGTGATATATGGGCAGTGGCTGGACAAGATTAACCTAATAGGATGTAAATGATTTAGTTTACTGGCTGATTGTATTGCTTTCATGATGTTAAATGTTTAAACGCATACTTGACTAGGTTAATATTGACATTATGAAGTATAAGCTTAGTTTAAGGATTTGTGTGTTGTATATCATGTATACCACTACTAGCCTGCCTTACTTTTCTTTTGGTATGCATGATATACACTTTGATATATAGCGAGCATACCAAGTATACTTAGTATACATGATGTGTATATCATCAGAGTATATGAGCCCATTCGCATGCAATGCCTTGGGCTCAGCCCAAATCGTTATGTCTTTAATACGTCTCATCTAATAATAATTTCTAGATAACCTGTTTGGGCTTAGCCCGTCTGATCTCTTTCTCCTTCATGCGCATGTGTTTGCCTGCAATATGGGCCTATCCCAATACATGTTTGTCTTCTAGGTCTATACATTAACTGGGCTCAGCTAGCATACAATCTCAATTTAGAAACTGGGCCTGTCTTATCTTTGTTCATTTCTGGCCCATGAGTGGTATTTCTTTTGAATGTTTATCTATTATCTTGACTACGTGTTTGATCTAAAAATATTGTGCTGCATTTAGACGAGTTTAGGTATCTTCTAACGTAGATCTACTTTTTCCCCTTTTCTTCTCCTCTCCACGCACCATGATGGGTCGATCTGACCATTGCATTATCAGCCAAGTCAAAGGCCTATCAGTTTTATTTGATGAGTTTGGCAAAGGATAGCTATGCAAGAAGTCTCAGTTATGGGTGAAAATAGCCAACTGATGGGGCTTTGATAGACCCAGCCTAAACTCCCTCTTTTCATTTTGTATATATGCATATGTATTATATTATTTGTATTAAAAATACTTGATATATATGTATTGGAAACCCCTTATGATTATGACTTAGGATAGACAAATGATACGTATACCGTTTAGCTAGAATCACCATGATATTGATTTCAAAAAGATTTTGAAGGACTCGGACATTATTTTAGAGTTTGAAAAGATTTTCAAAGGTTAAAATGAAAACTAGAATTGACTAAAAACTTGACTGATTTGGACTTAAAACGGACTGAGTTTTTCTTTTTCTGGAAACAAGACAGTTGACATTGAAAATATTTTGGACTAGAAAGAACTGTCTTTGATGGAAAAAATAAACCTGAAAATTTGGATAGAAAATTCTAATTACAAAAGAACCGTTTCTAATGAAAATTGGGTTAAGTTTGCAAAATCTTGTGGACTTTTTTGGGCCAAACCCAACTAAAATTGTTTCAAAGAGGGAAAACTAGAGCCATTGAGAACTTGGGGTTATATATGGGTTTTAAGAAAGTTGTAGACTATGGTTCAACCCTTTTGTAAATAGCATGAGAAAAGGAAAAACCTATTTCTATTTTTAAGAGTCCGCGATACGGACAAATTTAGTAGCTAAACTATAAAATTCGTCGTTAATTCTATTTAGTGATGGATTAGCGACAAATTATTATAAATTTTGTTGGGAGATTTTGCTCTATGGTACTTTATAAAGCAGTACGGGAAGTATTTAACTATTACAAGTATTCGAAAGGATAAATAAAGATTTCAATAATTCAACTAGAAATCTGAAAATTACAATATAACAACAAAAGCTGAAATTACGATTTTGTTGAAGGCGAAAAATGGAAAGCGGTTTATCTTTGAGTCGAGTGTAGCACTCTGTCCTTAAGACAATATTGCCCCGTATGTATCCTTTATACGTCTGGACAATTTGTCTCCCAAGATAAAACGACAATGGAACCCTTGAGCAAAGGAAACTCAAGAGCTACCGTGAAGAATATTGAGTAACGAAATGATGCTTGGAAGTTGTAGGAAGAAGATTTTTTTCTCGGTTGTGTATTTTCGTGCATATCAAGTGTGCTCAACAATGGTGTAAGGGGGTGTTTATATAGGTGAAGGAGGGGCTGAAAAACTCGCTGAAAAGCGCCTCCATAATAGCCAAATAATGGCCATTATGGAGGTAGTAAAGTCACCAACATAAATGGGAGAAAGACCAACCTGTTTTGGCCATTATAGGAGGAGTAATTCAGCCAAAATAAATGGTGAATTGAGTGCTTGGCATTTCTGTTTTTGACCGTCGAAATTCGATTTTTTCGGAAACTTCGGGGACCAAGCGTACATCTTGAAACTTCGGGGACCAAACTCGTACATCTTGAAACTTCGGGGACCAAAGCGCACATCCGAAAGAATTCTGGTCCAAATGTATATCCGAAACTTCGGGATCAAAGCCGTACTTACGGCAAAGTTTTCGGCCCAAAAAGATAATATCGAAGGCCCCACGACCCACGGCCCACAGCCCACGACCCACGACCCACGACCCGTGAACCCGTGAACCCGTGAACCCGAGAACCCGGAACCCGGAACCCGGAACCCGGAACCCGGAACCGGAACCGGACGGGCGGGCAGCGGCGGCGCGCGTGTGGTCTTTTCTTGAACCGAAGCACATCTAGGTCCTCCCTCCTTTAAACACATGGGATACCCCTTGGGGTCCCAAACCCCAAACCAATTTCGAATCTTATATACACAACAATTCTTTCTTCCTCTACCGATGAGGGAGAATTACACACAATACCACACTTTCCATGCTTCAAACACCTTACTTCGTGAACCAATATCTCTTTCATTTCTCAATGAAATTTGACGATTCTTGGCCCTACGGTTATCTACGTACTTAGTAGATCATGCATGTGTGAAGAACCGGATTCTCCAACATACGTTACACTAGTGTTTAAGCCGTTAAAGTTGGTCGGTCGCAACTCCCGCCAAAGGCAAATTTCCAACAATCCTCTCTTGAAAGAGATTTTGGCACACTCACATGGTGTCTTTTCATTTCAAAGCAATATTTCGGCGGACCGATGTTGCATAAGGAGAGGTAGCCTCGGCTTTGAACCTTCCATAGTTGAATACCATCGGACTTACTTACTGCATGCGCGGTGAACGTGATGTCTTGAACCGTCGGTGTTTAGTGTAAGCCAAGACAACGGTACCAACACAACAAATTCCCTTACTCTCTTCTTCGTAATGTTTTGTCCGTTTTGGCCATGGACAACGTCTTGGATTCTTAAGTGCGTTCAATTTGAGGCGGCCCGTCCTCGCACTTAAATAGGTGGTCTCCTACAATGTATCCTGCTATACCCCACTTCACAAGTGTTAGGAACCATTAAAAGTTTCCCAAAGACCTAACCTCAACTGTTGAGGATCATTACGAGTTTTGAAAACTTAACCTTTACCCATACCTGCGAGATAGCACTTAACGTCTATCGCGGGAACGGCTTTGGATTTGGTGTTTCTTTTCGAAATCACTATCCGAAGTGCTCATGCTTCCACCGAAGCGATCAACCGAACCTTTACAACTTAGTTTTCCCATTGAACCAAATTACCGGGATCTCCGGTTCGTAAGGTTGGGTTTCCACCGTATTGGTCCGTATATTTTGGGTTTTAAGCCCATTCCCCTAGGCAGTGAGAAAACTTGATCTCCGGGTAGTCCCTTAGTTAGTAAATAAGGAAGTGACACCCGTGATGATCAAGCGCCATACGGTCTTATGTCTCCGACAGATCCCGACAGATATGTCCAGACGCCGTCATCCGTGTCCTTCCTAAAGCCGACCGGCTAGCCACAAGTGTATAACCGCTGCTGAAGGCACGGGTTTCTCCCAATAAGGGACGTCCTCTAAGGATCCGTGAAGTTACTCAACTTCTTTCATGCTTTGTATAAAGCGATAAACTCCGATTCCATCATGAATCGGCCGATGCAAGTTTGCTTAGAGGATTTTCCAAGAACCACCATACACATTTACTTGTGGCTTTGGTGTTCTTCGATCCGATGTCCGGTTTGCATCACCGTGTTCTCCCGTAACCGCATTTGGACATCCAGAATACAATAATCCGTAGATAAGCGAATAATTCGGATATCGTCATATCCGACTTAACGCCTTCTATTGATCATGTATTAAGATCATCGGTGAACCTTAGTTCAACTAATATGTTTGTAGGACGATACCAAGTCGGTTGTAGTGTGTACAATACATTGAACTACACGTGACCTGAGCATATCGCTCCTTGTCTATGGGTGCACCATGATTCCAATCAGTTCTATGATTCATATCCATTGGTGGCTTCAACGAGACTGTCAACTATCGACCGATCCGTTAGATGTCTTAGAAATCCAATTCCTAAGATGTCATCGTGATACTCATATCTTTCATATCGAGACTTTGTTTCAATATGATTTTCACTCTAAGACCGTTGGTTTTCCAACCTGTTGGCTTTCTAACTTCGAGTCAATGTTTCGTGATCGATTCATTGTTTCGTTTTATCGAGACTTTCGGGACCAAAATGTTAACATTTCGGGGACCAAAATGAAAGTTCGGAAGAAGTCCAACAGTTCGGCAAACCAATTTCGATCCTCTTCTTCCAACTCTCCGGTTTGGAAGGCTGTTTCAACACCCATGCCATGTAAGATTACAATGACCCTGGATGTGAAGCTACTCACAGGGGAGCACTTTTTACAACCCAAAGGTTCTTTTCCCGGAGGAAGATCAACCATTACACAAGTATGGTTCTATACATGGAATCTATTTCTCTCTTTGGCTTCTTTCCAAAGCAGCGCTTTTGGAGATAACAATTATTTGTTAATTGTCCATGGTTCGTTCTCAACCATACAAGCTAGAAGGACTGGAACAAGTCTTTGTCCCCTCTTTGCTCCGTCTTGGTTCAACATCTAGAATCCCGAGTTCTGCGGATCCGGAATATTAAGTTCCGGATAGACAAAGCAACTTTCGAGTCATGAAGATACGGAACGTCTAGTTTCGGACGGTCGAGCCCTCGCGGGTTCTTGTTAACCTTGAGCAATTGCTCCTTTTCCTTTTCCAAGGAAAGTTATCTCCAAAGAATTCAGCATTCTTTGACGCCAAGAGGCGATCAACACTACCGTTATTTGCAGATCCAGTGGATATGCAATCTACAGTCTTAGGTCGAACTTGACCTGTTTCGGTAGCCCATCTTTTACCAAGCTACCCCTCATAATTTGGGCGTACACCTTCGCGCTTGGCTAACACCGTTAGACTGAGGTGAGAAATGAACATTCGTTTAATGAACGATGCTTCACATTCTCCCCCTCTATCACTACGAATTTCTCAATCCGTAGGCTTAGTTGATTTTCAACTTCTGCTTTGTAGGCTTCAACAACTTCATCTTTGCTTTTCAACAAACAAAGGATTCCATACGTTGTACCATCATCAATGAAGATCACAACGTACTTGTCTCCCCCCTCTATTTTGTATAAACTTCAAATCACCCAATTAGGTGTGACTAAGTTCTAGAGGAGCGGTGCTTCATTCGCTATTCCCTTGACGGAATTTGGAAAGGTGATTTTGCCTCTTCATCTACCTCACATTTATTTAGAGGGTTTATGTCGACAGAAGGCAACAATCTCAACATCGTTAGCTTTTAAATGACTTGCTATTTAACGTGTCTTAATCTATGATGGCATAGATGCACGGATTACAAATATATCATTCATTTGGCTACAAACGTACTGTACCATTCTTAGTTATTACAGACCTATTGGACTAGTCTCAAACTAGCTTGACCAACGGCGTCCCTTAAACCAAGTTAGGAATATGTATCACCTCATCTTAGAGTGATCACAATCCATGAAGTCCTATTGAGGACAACCTCTCCAACCCCTTCTACTTTAGAGGTGGCGTTGCTTCACATGAACAACCTCTTGCCCGTGGTTAGGGCATAACCGGATCATATGTGATCTCTATACTCTGGCCCACTCTAGTTTCTTTGGCAGACTGAGTGTCCAATTTCTTTACTGCCTTTATTTAGGCCTTCAGATCATTTAGGACCTGGAAACTCTGGCCCACCTTACTAGGTGTCCATTACTTTTCCTATGAAATGAATTACGGCACCACTCCGTCGCCGGAGGCTTTATATGACCGAGTGTCCAATATCATCATATCAAAGAAATTTTGGCCCACTCCAGTCGCCCGGAGGCTTTGTATGACTGAGTGTCCAATATCATCCTATCAAAGGAATTTTGGCCCACTCCAGTCGCCCGGAGGCTTTATGTGACTGAGTGTCCAATATCATCCTATGAAGGATCTTCTGCCAAATAGTATGACAGGTTCAACGTCTTTAGCTTTTAGACTCCTTTCGTTAAGATTGGTGCCCAGATAATTCTTTGGCGCTTACTTAAGAGTGGTAACAGTTTTCGCACAGTCAGTGGATCTTACTCCCTCGTATGTGCGAACATACTTTACACACTTTAGTAATTACACTTAAAAGAACCGATCTTTTTAAGTCGTTTACAAAATCCAATCTTTAAACGGGAAAGAAGAAGAGATTAAACTTCTGATTTTTTTTTTAAAGCGTAAGGAATATAAATTAATTTTATATTCCTCCTTACTTTAATTTATTTTCAATCAGACATCATTTAATCTTTATTCTTGACAAGTAAGAAAAATACTTATCATTTAATCTTTATTCTTGACAAGTAAGAAAATACTTATCCCAATTTCGGATTCTGGCTCACTTCAGTCACTTCATCAGACTGAGTGTCCATTTCCTTCTCACCATTATTCGGATCCTTTGTCTGGGACAGATATAGGCCTTCTGCTACAAGATAGAATAACATCTTCGATCTTCTCCTCTTGTCCCGTTGACATCCTCGGGCTCTCGTGAGCGCTTGTTTCCACCAGTCTTGGTAGCGGTGACACCATGAACACGTTCATCATCATCACTCTCTTCTACCAAAATACCATTGCCATATCCAGATTTGGTCACACAACTTTTGACCGACATCTTTCGAACACTAATAGTAATACAATACAATTATTGTCTTAAGTTGTTGGGAGATTTTGCTCTATGGTACTTTATAAAGCAGTACGGGAAGTATTTAACTATTACAAGTATTCGAAAGGATAAATAAAGATTTCAATAATTCAACTAGAAATCTGAAAATTACAATATAACAACAAACCGAAATTACGATTTTGTTGAAGACCGAAAAATGGAAGCGGTTTATCTTTGAGTCGAGTGTAGCACTCTGTCCTTAAGACAATATTGCCCCGTATGTATCCTTTATACGTCCTGGACAATTTGTCTCCCAAGATAAAACAGCAATGGAACCCTTGAGCAAAGGAAACTCAAGAGCTACCGTGAAGAATATTGAGTAACGAAATGATGCTTGGAAGTTGTAGGAAGAAGATTTTTTCTGGTTGTGTATTTTCGTGCATATCAAGTGTGCTCAACAATGGTGTAAGGGGGTGTTTATATAGGTGAAGGAGGGGCTGAAAAACTGCCTGAAAACTGCCTCCATAATAGCCAAATAATGGCCATTATGGAGGTAGTAAAGTCACCAACATAAATGGGAGAAAGACCAACTGTTTTGGCCATTATAGGAGGAGTAATTCAGCCAAAATAAATGGCTGAATTGAGTGCTTGGCATTTCTGTCTTTGACCGTCGATAATATCAGAAGGCCCACAGCCCACAGCCCGTGGGCCCGAGGACCCGGAACCCGGAACCCGGAACCGGAACCGGACGGGCGGGCAGCGGCGGCGCGCGTGTGGTCTTTTCTTGAACCGAAGCACATCTAGGTCCTCCCTCCTTTAAACACATGGGATACCCCTTGGGGTCCCAAACCCCAAACCAATTTCGAATCTTATATACACAACAATTCTTTCTTCCTCTACCGATGAGGGAGAATTACACACAATACCACACTTTCCATGCTTCAAACACCTTACTTCGTGAACCAATATCTCTTTCATTTCTCAATGAAATTTGACGATTCTTGGCCCTACGGTTATCTACGTACTTAGTAGATCATGCATGTGTGAAGAACCGGATTCTCCAACATACGTTACACTAGTGTTTAAGCCGTTAAAGTTGGTCGGTCGCAACTCCCGCCAAAGGCAAATTTCCAACAAATTTTTGTTAGCTGCGAGCTTTTTAGTAACGGAATAGCAATAAAATTCGTAGCTATTGTTTTTTGTAGTGAGTTTAATAATCACGTATCTGTAGAATTAGGCCAAATACATCATAAAAGATATTCCGACATTTATTTGGACTGCTCGGTAAGACACTTCCTATCCTTGTTCATTTTAGTTTGTCCCTTTAATATTTCCATTTAAAGGGGAACAAAGAGTTCCTCTTCTCCCTTACTATTTCACATTTGGCCAGGCAAAGCATATACAATTTGTCAAAATTATCAGCATATATAGCTAAAACTGGACTAAATAAACAGTAGTTACATCACAAGTCAAAGATTGTTGGGCATAATTCAAAGTTACTTGCTCCTAAGCACATGATTTCAAGTTCTTTTCGATTACATATAAAATTAATTATCCCATAATTAAGCACATGCATGTCCTTCCAAAGAGTTAGCCATATGAATGCCTATTCTCCCATCTCTGATGCTAGAGGACATTGTTAATTAATCATCATTTAGTGGATAATTGTACAGAGAAATGAGAAATAAAATGTAGAACTACTACTCTTATACTACCAAAAATGTAATTATCATATTAAAGAAAATGAACTATTAACAGTAAAGTTTGGAATAAAGAGATACTTATAGTGTATATATAGAGTATATCTTTCAACAATATAATGAAGATGATTCAGACGCGACTGTCTCAAGTACCTCGTTGGTGAGTATACTTTTCAACAAAATTTTATTCATAGGAGAAAATAAAAATTTGCTTCATATTCATGACTACTTAAGTATAGTCACCATTAAAGGTGCATAGGGGCGGATTTAGAGGGTGTCGACCCGAACACCCTCGGCAAAAACTTATAGTGTATATATAGAGTATATTTTCTGTATTTATGTACATATATTAACCTTTGAACACTATTAACAAATGCAAAAAGGTTAGCTCAAGTGGTCCAAGGTGTTAAAAATTATCTCTTTGTCCCAGGTTCGATTCCCAAGGATAACATTATTTTTTATGTTTAGCTTTTGTTGTTGTTTTCGAACACCCTAAGTGAAAATCCTGGATGCACCACTGAAGGTGAAAATATACCCCTCAACTTTGCGATTTAGAGTAGATATACTCCTTGTTAAAAAAGTGATATATATACCCCTGTTGTTAACAAATGGTGCAAATATACCCTTTTCGCTTACATATATTTTTTAAGAAAATCATTTAGCTTATTTTGTATTAAAAGAAATTCCACGAGGCTTTTAAAAAATAAATCTACTAAAGAAAAATATATTTAAAGTCACGTTGTAATTTTTTTTTCTGATGGGGCAGGTCTGGTTCATTTTAAAAAATATCTCTGTGGATTTAAAGAAAATAAGTTTCCCAACGAACCAGATCCAACTCACAAAAAAATAATTTACCACGTGGCTTTAAAAAATAAATCTACTAAAAAAATGGGTTGACTTTTATTTAAAACCACATGGCATTCTTTTTATTAAAAAATAAGCTAAATAGTTTTTTAAAAATATTCTGTCACCAAAAAGGGTATATTTGCACCATTTTATTTAAAGGCAGGGTATATATGCACTATTTTTTTAACGGAGGGTATATCTTCTATCGCAAAGTTGAGGGGTATATTTGCGTGGAGGTAAAAACCACAATAAAAGAAGTTGTCATAAGGTATGACTATTAGTCCGTTAAACTGTTGTATTTTTGCACTATTTGAATATTACTTACTTTGCATTTATCTTGTAGAATGCAACAAGAAATGCAACCGCATCAACCACCACTAGAGTTGTCGGAATAAGTACTACCGTATCTCAAATCACTGTGCGCCGCTTTGGATCAAGTCTTGTTGCATCAACCACCGGACAAGCTCTTTGGACCAAGTCTCGCTACAAGGCCAAGGGGAAGACCAAGAAAAGAATCGGTTGTACCGAAACTCCTCCAAAACCAAGGGGTAGGCCAAGAAAGAAAACAAGTGCTCCTAAGGCTCCTCCAAGACCTAGAGGAAGGCCAAGAAAGGAACCTACAGTTCCTGCTACTCCAAGATCAAGAGGAAGATCAAGAAAGGAACCAGAAGTTGCTGCTACTCCTACTTCTAAAGGCAAGTAGTCCTGCCCCTGCTGTTGTACCAAGAAGAAGAGAAACAGAGGGTCCCTCTACTTACCCTAATAAAAGATCTAAGACAGTTGGCATGGGAATGTTTGTTGCTAAAAGTGGTTATACATCTCTCAACGTAAGTGTGATAGTTTACTTACAATACCATTGGTATGCGAATTGAAACAATATGCCAATTTTCAATTTTTAAGGCATCACGGCATGTCTTCTAGTAGAGTGTTGAATTTAGGAGGAAAATAGCCTACAAGATAGCCTATAAGATCTGTAAAAGTTACAAGAGATCTTGGTCACAAGGCAAGAACTGGAATAAGGTATAAGGGCAAACCATGCTACACAAGCATGCGTGAAGGGATTAGAAGAGAAGAAATGAACAAGACCACTACTAGCAAAGGCAAGGAACCATGGAAGTGAAAAAGACTTGTAGCAGTTTAGTATTTTGTGATTGATGCTGACACGATTTAAGATGTTTTTGGGATTTCAAACTACATTAGTATTAAAGACTTTGAATGTATTAGTGTTTAATGACTTTGAAGTACTTGATTGTGGAAATGGTGCAACTTGCATCACTAAGTTGCAACTGATTTTGTGTAAAAAATTGGGCAGTTGCTATATATTAAGTATTGATTTATGTTCGTGTTTCAATAGTTTGTTTTACATTATATAGTATGGACAGTTGCTATATATAATTGTTGTGTCCCAACAATTCCTAAAGTGAATGACAACAAATTTTCAATTGAACCTCCTTGACATTAAAGTTCTTCAACATAAAACATAAATGTGAAAAACATACAATAAGTCCTAATATGACAATTGACCTTGATAACAGTTCCAAGTTTTCAAGTTGTCATAACCTATTAAACCAAATAACAACACACAACAACATACAAAAAATGAACACATTCTTAATACTAAAGCAGCTGCCCTCTTTTTTTCCCCACCTTATTCTCAAGTTTTTTAATCTCCATCACCTTCATCTCTTCATTGTTAATGGCATTCTCAAGCTGTTTAATCTCATTATCAATGGCCTTCTCATTATCACAAGAATTTTGTATTGCCTCGACCATTTCGCTATCAATGCAACTAATCTCTCCTTCCATTCCCATTGCGGCTTCAATGCAAGAAGACCCTCCTTCAATAGCAAATTCTTCTTTCATTTTCTTCTTCAAAGCAAGTTCTTCTTTCATTTTCTTTTCCAAAGTAAAATCTTCTTCCATTTTTTTCACTAATTTGTGAATAATGAACTTAGATCTTTGATTAATAGGATCATCTCTCCACTCAAAGAAATTACATTTCTTCACCTAAATAAAATTTCTCACTGTAATGCGTTTTGAAAATGACGAAACATAAATAAAATAATTTTCTTACACCATAGAAGGGGCAGGACCAAAATCTTCTTCCGGAATTGTTAAGAGACCAAGAAATCTGCATTTTCAGTAATACACCGTGATGGCATCACACCTCTAGCTTCATCTTTGGATCTTCATTATCAATACATAGCTTATTCAGCTCTGATTTCACCTCTTTCATGAAGAACCCTAGACAGAAATTTTGGATAAATTAGAAGAATAGCTTAGTAAATAAAAGAGGAGGAGAAATTTACACAAAGAATAGCTTATCACTTGAATTCATTAGCACATTTAAAGGTTAGTGATTGAAGTTCTAAGCAAAAATGGAGTCCAAATGGGGTCAATGAAGGGTAAATGAATAAGGAGTAATTTTTTACCGTTATAAACGCCACGTGGCAAAAAATAACGGATGAGATCAGTTGAATATACTCATCACGCGCTCCTCGGCCGTGTTCTCACGTTCAATGCCAGCTCACCTGATAATGGTCTCTAAAACACATTAAAAATACGTCCAGGGGTAATAGCCCCCCGTAAAGACCGAGTGTGTATAAATAATTCGGCCAAACATTAGGGTGCATTTTAGCTATTTTCCCTTAAAATAATAACCTAAAGTTAGTTTAGTAAATAAGTCAGAATCATATTAAAGTAGTATAATACTATTTGTATCGTTAAAGAATTTAAAACTTGTATAGTACAACATAATAAATTGAATGATGTCTATATTTGAGAATGAAATTAGAGAGTAAATACCTCAAAAAGTCACTCAATTATGAGAAATTATGTAGCAAAGTCATTGAACTTTGTTTTGTATTAATAAAGTCACTCAATTTAGAATTTTTTCTTATAAAATCACTCAATCAAATTTGTCATCCAAGACTAGATGAGTTCATTTTCGTGTTCCGTCGCTTCCGGTAGCTTCGGAGGGTCAATTATGACTTAGTCGAGTCATTGGTTCGCTTCCCGAGGCAATTAGATGTATGTTGTGGCCTTATTTGTGAAATTTAGATATTTGGTTTTCTCGGATGATTCTTTAGAAAAGTATGCCTTAGCTCAGTCAAATGGGAAATCCGAGGGTACGAACGAGTTTGTAGCGCTGTTTATCTTAGACGAGCATGTCTGATTTGTGTCCGGGGGATCTCGGGAATATTTCGGGTGTTTGATAGGAGTTTGGATTGATTTTTCCGTTGCTGGTTTTTGCCTCGGCGGCACCAGTGCTCGCTTCGGCGTGTCCATTTCGGTGAGAGGTTGACTCGCCGAAGCAAGAGTTTGGAAAATTTGGGTTTTCGCCTTGGTGGAGGAGGGTCTATCCGAAGGGGCGAGTTTGCCTCTGCGAAGTCGAGTTCGCCGTAGCACTGAGGCGAGGTGTCAAGTGACACCACCTTAGCGGGGGTTATGTTCACTGCAGTGAGTCCGCTCTAGCATAGTCGATTCCGTTGGGGCGAAATCACTGTATCAGGTGTCCTATAAAATTCCTTAGGTCAGAATTCTTTTTCCAAATTAGAAAACCTCGAGATCAGAGCCGCGATAAAGTATTTTCAGAAATCTAAGAGTATTTTCATCATTGGGGTAAGTGATTCTTCCTTTTGTGAATTAAGTTTATGCTTCTAAGTTCTGTAATAATGGTGATATAACATGATTATAAGTTGGGGAAGACGAGTTATGCATTCTTGTGAGAATAAAAGAGTTAAATAATTGATTAATGAAGTGTTTATGGATTAGTTTATTTGAATTAATGTGAATTAGTGATGGATATGATTAGATGATCATGTTATAAGGCTTAATTTGGATATAGAAACCTATTCGAATTGGGGGAAATTTCTAAGGTTTCAATTTGGAGCTTTTTGTGTATTGTCCAATTGACGATTCCAATGTGTATAGATTTTCAATTAACTTAAGGATGTGACTACCTAGTATGTATTCTTAATATTCAAGTATTAAAGTTAGAGTATTGGTAGCGTGGACCTGGGGTTGGTATTTAAGTCTTTCTTTGTGTTTGTAAGATTTATATTAACGATCATAAATGTGTGATTAGACTTCGATTATCACAAGGCGCAGAGGAAAAGCAAGGCTATCATCGAAGCTTGATCGTGTAGCGCTCCTGTTCGGCCTAGAGGTAGGCTACGGTTTAGTTTTTCGAGACTTCAATAATAGTGCGTAATTAGTTATAAATATTGAGGGATATTGGGTGTGTTAGTAGTCCCACTCAGCCATTGTGATGAACGTTTGAGTGAGTACCGATGTTGAACTGTGATGATGGATGATTTGGGGAATCTGCCTTGTGCTGGTTCAGACTATTGCTTATTTGGGCTTGTTGTCATATGTGGACTTGTCACCATATTTGCTATTATTTGTTTACTCACCACACATGTTTTCGATATGATATCTTGATTCTGAGTTGGATTATATATGTGCGTTATTGAATCTTGAAAGTATGTCATCTTTATACTTTATTGCATCTCATTATATCATGATATCTTGCCTTGTATTATCATTTATATTCATACACTCATGGTTCTATAATATGGGTATGAGAGGTATGAATATACTGTGGGTCCAAGAGACCGGAAAGGTAAGAATACTATAAGATTATGGCAACATTGAGATGATATTGATACGTGGGGAATAGAGTTGCACGCCTGCAACATGATATTATTCAGCCAAGAGCTAGGCTTCGATAGGACATTTCAAAGGGGTATATGGACTTCGCGGGTCACCCATGGGTGTACCGATCATAATAAAACCTTGACGTATTGTATATAGGATTGGAAAGGTGCCTGGCATATGCATTGCATATATATATATATATACATTGATTAATTGTGGTGGAACTTGTATTGAAGTGATTGATGATGACTTGACTGGATTGTTGAACATGAATTACTTGAACCTGCTAATTGAGACTAGGATCTCTATCATTGAACTATTAGAATTGGGTTACTTGAGCGATTATGAAATCCTATTAAAAAGGTGGTGTGAACTTCTATGTATTATTCTGTGAACATTATGACATTAATTGAACTGTTGGTATAGGATTATTTGGTGTCAACTTGATAGTTATGTCTGATTATATATCTTCCGTCATCGTCGGCCTATGATATCTACGGGGGTACGTTATGTACTACAAGAATTCTACAATCATGGTAAGTGTACAATGCTAATTATATACAAAAACCTATTACCAAAACTAGATCCAAATCGTGATATACTTGGCATGTATATCACAGTCCATAACGCTTTGTGTTTCCTTTGATATACATGGTATACACAAGGCATTGTATACACCGTGTATATCGTGTATATCACGGTATACTTTCACACCCCCTCATACCGGGCGATCTTTGTACGCTGAGACTATCCCTAAAATCTTCAAATAGAACCGAGGGAAGACCCTTAGTAAAGATGTTTGCAATTTGATACTTGGAAGGGACATGTAAGACGCGTACTTGTCCACGAGCTACCTTTTTGTGAACAAAATGGATATCCATCTCAATATGTTTAGTGCGCTGGTGTTGAACCGGATTCCCAGAAAGATATACGACACTAATATTATCACAAAATACCAAGGTAGATTTTTGAATGGGAAAGTGATGCTCCAAGAGAAGATTACGTAACCAACATGATTCAGAGACCACATTGGCTACCCCTCGATATTGGGCCTCTACACTGGAGCGTGATAAGGTAGCCTGTCGTTTGGCAGACTATAAGACCAAGTTATCCCAAAAAACATACAGTATCCAGACGTAGAGCGTCTGGTGTCCGGACAGCCACCCTAATCAGCATTGGTATACGAGACAAGTGTAGAGACTGATGATGGATATAGAAGCAAACCATAGTCAATTGTTCCCTGGATGTATCAGATAATGAGTTTGAGTGCATTCATGTGCTCCACCCTAGGATCATGCATAAACAAACACACCTGCTGTACGATATACGTAATATCCGGTCTCGTGAAAGTAAGATACTGAAGAGCTCCAGCAAGACTGCGATAGTGAGTGGGATCCTCGTAAGGTAAGCCAACCGCAGCACCCAGCTTGGGCTTGGTATCAACTGGAGTGGAAGTAGACTTATACGAGGACATACCAACTCACTCAATTATCTCAGCGGCATACTTTTGTTGGGATAAGAACAACCCTCCTACATGACGAGTGACAGCAATCCTCAAGAAGTAACTGAAGGCCCTCAAGTCTTTCATAGCAAATTCAGAACTGAGTAGTGTCATGATAGACTTGCACAAATCATCATAATAAGCTATCAAGATAATATCATCCACATATAATAGAATATATGCCAAGAAAGTACCACGACGATAGATGAACAGAGAATTATCAGACCGACTATGAGAAAATCCAATAGTAGATACATAGTCTGCAAATCGCTTGTACCAGGCCCGTGGGGAATGCTTAAGCCCATACAAGGACTTCTTCAATAAACAGACATGATTAGGATATGTGGGGTCTCGAAAGGGTTGATGCATGTAAATTGTCTCCTTAAGATCACCATGTAAGAAAACATTCTTCACATCTAGCTGATGAATGAGTCATGCCTTTGAAAGAGCCAAATTGAGAACAGTGCGAATGGTAGCCGGTTTGACCACCGGACTAAATGTCTCTCCACAATCCACGCCAACCTGTTGAGTTTTACCATCACCTACAAGACTAGCCTTATGACTCGCAAAAGAGCCATCAAAATTATCTTTATGAGTAAAAATCCACATAGACCAAATAATATTAACACCAGAAGGACGGGGGACCAACTCCCACATCTTATGTTCAATAAGAGCATTATATTAATCATTCATAGCTAATTTCCAATTCGGGTCATTTAAGGCAGACATTGGGTTACGTGGTAGAGGGGATTAGGGACATTAGAATAGAGATTAAAATGTCGTTTTGGTTTAAAAATACCCCATTGACTACGAGTAACTGGCCCTTGACACGAGGAGGAAACTAGTGGATTTTGAGCAGTGGGTGGGCTGGTGACGGACCGGCCAGCAAGCAGTGGGCCTGCTTGCCCAATGACGGAAACAGGGGTTGGAACAGAAACTGGGGCAATGGGCTGGACCACTCGAACAGTACCGAGATTGGTACTAGGCCGAGTGTCTGGCCCACTCGGCAGACGCGACAGACAGTAGGGCCAGCGGGTAGTGGGCCCGCTAGCGGATTTAGGTGCGGGACGAGTCTGATAAATGGTGGATAATATATGGGGAGACCTCATCATCTAAAAAATTATACGAACTAGGCCCGGGACTACTTACTTTAGCAAACGGAAATTGGTTTTCATCAAAAATAACATGACGACTAATGATGATTTTATGAGATGATAAATCAAAATATTTGTAACCACGA
Source organism: Anisodus tanguticus (assembly GCA_034509755.1). Classification (NCBI taxonomy): domain Eukaryota; kingdom Viridiplantae; phylum Streptophyta; class Magnoliopsida; order Solanales; family Solanaceae; genus Anisodus; species Anisodus tanguticus. Next base: position 14,405,258 of record CM067551.1, on the reverse strand, counting down.
TGATTAGATGGATAACCCAAAAACACACAAGCGGTAGAACAACCTTGAAGTTTGTTAATTGTAGTTGACGGAAATAGTGGATAACATAAGCACCCAAAGACCCTAAGATGTGAATACGAAGGATTCTTATTATATAGGATTTTAAGAGGGGGTGAATATGTCAATCCTTTGGTAGGAAGTATGTTAAGGAGATAAGTAGTCATTTGTAGAGCATGATGCCAAAAGGAAGTGGGTACAGAAGCATGAACCAATAAAGTTCGGATAATATTATTAATGGTATGAATTTTTCGTTCGGCTTTCCCATTTTGTGAGGACGTATGAGGACAAGAGAAATGAAAAACTATGACATTAGCATCACAAATATTCCGAAACAACCCATTATCATATTCTTTGCCATTATCACATTGAGTATTTTTGATGTCCCGTTCGAATTGGGTACGGATGAATGCTCTAAATTTTAAGAATGTGGAAAAAACTTGTGATTTTTTCGCTAACGGAAAGGTCCATAAAAAATTAGAATAATCATCCAAAAATATAACATAATAATGATGGCCCACAGAACTGAGAACGGGAGAAGTGCATAAATCACTATGAATAATATCAAAAGGCATCAAAGTACGAGACGTAGAGGCTACAAATGGTAATCTAACATGTTTTGCTAAAGGACATGAATGACAGCTGGGAGTACTACGCGTACCCTTCCAAGAAATAAAATTATTTTTATGCAAAGAAGAAACAATAAACGACCCAGGATGATCCAAACCTGCATGCCACAAGGAAGGAGCTAGAGCTGCAAATGTCGATGGCATGGCTTGACTCGAGAAATTGGAGGCGGGCATGATTGGATAAATATCTCCCATACTATTGCATCTCATGAGAGGTATCCCCGTTTTGAAATCCTTCACAGAAAACCCAAAAGGATCAAAATTAACAGAAATCCAATTATCAGTAGTGAATTTTCGGACAGACACCAAATTTTTAATTAAGTTCGGGGCATGAAGGGTATTTTTCAAGACAAGAGGTGGATGTGGAGGAGACAAAGTTGTATTACCATAACCACGAATTGGAATTTTATTACCGTTACCAATAATAATGCCACAATTTTTGTTTAAATTGGAATAAGACGAGAGAGTACCTTGGTCGGACGTCATGTGAGAAGTGGTGCCGGTGTCAATGTACCAATTCGCGTCTGAAGGATTTAATCCAAGTGTATGCATGGCTGCCTCAATATCGGTGGGTGTCGGTATCGGATGTGGGCCCGCAACATTGAAGGACTGCTGGGGCCGAGGCCCAAGTTCACTGGACTGCTGACCCGAGAAATTGGGCCTGTTATTGGGATGGACCAGGGCCTAAGGTGGCTGGAAATAATTGGGAGGAGGGCAATAGGCGGGACTGGGCCACTGGTCCAAGCCCACTAGCAAGGGCCTAAGGCTAGGATCAGGCCGACTGGGCCCCAGAACCCTGAGGCCCACCCCCGATGTTGGTACTGTTCCCGCCGGTGTTGCCACTGTACCGGCTACCGCTGTTGTTGTTGCCGCAATTTTTGCTATTTTTTTTTTATGGTTTTGACCATTTTTGCTGCCACCGTTGTTGCGGTTTTTTCCCGAATTGTCAACAAACCCGGGAGAGGTATTGGATGAAGTCATCATCACCACAGAACTGACACCTGTAGCCGCCTTTTTTTCCAAGATGACTTCTTCTAACGTGAGCATCGAACGGGCTTGATACAAAGGGGGAAGCAGATTACTTTGGCAAATGAGAGTCCCAACGCCATTATAGGCCTCAGATAGGCCTACAACCATTTGTAGAACAAGACGATTATTGGTAACAGACGCTCCAACGTTACGGAGTTGATCCGTCAATTCCTTGAGTCGTTTACAATAGGCCAAAATATTCATGAAATCTTCCATGCTTACTTGTGAAAACTCCTGCTCAAGGGTGACAACTCGGGAATGTTGCTGGCCTGGAATATATCACGCAATCTATTCAGGTAGACATAGCGTAGTGTCTGGTTCAATGATCGTTTGTAAAAGATCGATAGAAATTGTGGAGTAAATCCACTGAAGGACGGTAGCATCAAGATTGATCCATAACTGAGGATCCCCCGCGGATTGAGGGACAGCAGGAGGAATTATGTGATGGAGGACTTGATGTGAGATTGTGTGAATTTTGAACAACTCTGCCCACGTCGCATATTGGACGTTCTCCATCTCATGAATAATAGGATGTGGTTCTTGATGTTGGAAACAGTAAGAGCAAGATGAAACATGTTCTTTGACGTAGACATAACGAAAGAACAATATGTGAATGAGAGATTTGGAAGAAAATTTGGGAAGAGAAGAGCTAAACGTTGCACGGTTTTTGAGAAGTTGACACAAAAAATGAGACAGCAGAAGAGATGAAAACCGGTAGAAGCACCTAGACTTCTGATACCATGAAAGAAATAATCCCTTGATTATTTTCATTAATGAAAGAGTACATATACAATTTACAATTTTCATAATATGGAAAATCCTATTCCAATTCTACTGCCAAAACCCTATTCTATTTGTACAAGATTCTACAATCATAGTAAGTGTACAATGCTAATTATATACAAAAACCTATTACCAAAACTAGCTCCAAACTGTGATATACTTGGCATGTATATCACGGTCCATAATGCTTTGTGTTTCCGTGATATACACGGTATACACAAGGCATTGTATATGCTGTGTATACCGTGTATATCACGGTATACTTTCCAGCATACCCTTGGGTGTTATCTCTATTTCAGTATTTTGTTGCATTTGAGAGACATGACAGACTTTCTTAGACTATTTATGTTGGTTTTGACATGCGTGCCCATTCAGACTTGTACCGGATTTATTTGTGCTCTTGTATATACAGACTAGATTGCTTTGGGATGTTTTGGTGTATCAGACTTATTTCTTGTTCCGCATTTATATTATGAGACAACTTATATAGTATTTTCTATCTTCCACTTTATTTATATCATATCTTGTGAATGATTGGGAGTGATTTGCCTACCGACGGAATTATGTAGGTACCACCATGATTCTCGAAAAGGGGCCATGACATATTTGAGTAGATAGTCTCCATAATTTATTTTTTTTCATTTTTGTGGCTATTCCATGAAATCGCGCCGTAGGAAACCTTAATTCTTGTATTGTTACTGTTGTTTGGTTATGTTACAGGAAAATTAGCATAAACACACAGTACTGTGTGAGTGTTTAGAATGCAAATCCTTCAATGATTGGATTCTGTTGCTACTGAAGAATAAAATCTCATTATAATCCAAAGACACAATTATATAATGTTTAGATGCCCATTGATACTTTGACAGTGACAAGAACTCTGAGCATCAAATGATGGATGTATCAATTCTTTATTTCCACCAACATGCCAAATCTTTTAAACAATTTATAAATTCAAGTGTCACCATATAATCTAGGAGGAATCTTAACATATATCTTCATTAGAAAAATATGTTTTTTTCTATAGCCTGACAAACTAATAAGCTTATAAACCCTACAAAACTGCAGATAAATTAATTTTTTTGGGGGCAATGTTAGGTTCCTTAACCACCATATTTATTGCTTTTCTCTTGATTTTACTTGATGCAAAGATAGAAAAAAAAGACTAATAGTTAGGTCTGATTTTATTCTTAATATGCCCCCAATAACATATATAGTAAGTTTAGGTGATGATCAGTGATCTTGTTAAATAAGGTAATACACACACAATATACAAGTGTATATTGCCTTATTCAATGCACGAAATCTGCCCATAATTGGGCATCTCGGTTTTGGCTATTTTGGTGCATGAGATATTGTATATTTGGAAAATATATGTGTAGTATATTGTAATGTATTTGTTACCTAAAGTAGGTTTATACACTACCATAATTGTAGAGTTAGAATTATGGTAGAATAAGATTTTAGGAATAGAATAAGAATATTTTGTATCTTGTATATATACCTATTCAAGTAATGAAAATAATCAAGGTGATTATTTCTTTTATGGTATCAAGAGACTAGGTTTTACAAAAAAACTCTCTCCCAAAAATTTGTAGACCTCTCGGCTGAGACACCCCCCTCCCCCCGGGTTTCTCTTCCAAAATTCGTCTTCCACTCTAAAAAACACATCTCTTAAATTTCCCTTCCTTCTTTGTTCTTTTAATATGTCTAAGAACAATTATCATCCTGCCCTCATGGTTTCTAACGTCAAGAACAATATCCCTATTGTCCTTGAGATGGAAAACGTCCAATATGAGACGTGGGCGGAGCTGTTTAAAATTCACGCTATCTCCCATCAAGTTCTTCATCACATCATTCCTCCCGCTAAACCTCTTCATGCGGAGGATCCTGATTTATGGATTACTCTTGATGCTACCGTTCTCCGGTGGATCTACGCCACTATTTCGGTTGACCTTCTACAGACGATTATTGAGCCGGATACCACGGCTATGGCTGCCTGGAATATATTGCGTGACATATTCCAAGACAACCAACATTCACGTGTCGTCACACTCGAGCAGGAATTCTCTCTAGTTCGAATGGACGAATTTCCGAATGTTTCTGCATATTGCAAGAAACTCAAGGAGTTGGCGGATCAACTCCGTAATGTTGGCGCACCGATAACTAATAATCGTCTAGTTCTACAGTTGGTTGTCGGTCTTTCGAAGGCCTATAATGGTGTTGGAACTCTCCTTCGCCAAAGCAACCCTCTTTCCGACTTCTATCAAGCCCGCTCCATGCTTAGTTTGGAGGAAGCCGGTTTGGCTAAAAAAACGGCTACCGGAGCAAGCCCCATCGTCATGGTGGTGTCCTATCCTAGTTCTTCGGGTTTTGTTAATAATTCGAGCCAAAACCATAATCATGGTGGCGGCAAGAATAATCATAAGAATAATAACAAAAACCATGGGGGCAAACGCGGCGGTTCCGGTGGTCAGCAAGAAGGCGGTGTGTCCCATCCAGGGAACAGTGGCCCACCACCCCCTAGGCCTAGCAGTGGGGCACATGGCAGTGGGGCTAGGGCAGTGGGCCGTGGGCCAGCAACCCTTACAATCCAACAGCCAATTCCAGCGGCCAGTGGGCTGGCCAACAGTTCAGGCCCAACACCCAGTAGTGGCGGCCCACTGGCCAGTGGCCCAGCAGCAGCAGCTACGGCCCAACTCCATCACGGACAGGAATTCTTGGGCCCTGACCTCCGCAAGCCCATCATGCAGTAGGCCCCACTCAAACCGATATCGAGGTCGCGATGCACACTTTGGGGTTAACTCAACCGGACCCAAATTGGTATATGGACACCGGTGCCACTACTCACATGACTTTCGAATCAGGTACTCTCTCATCTTATTCCAATTTGAGCACCCCTCGGGGGATAATTGTTGGTAATGGCAGTTCTATTCCAATTCTAGGGTATGGTCAGAAAACGTTGTCTCCCCCCAATCCAGCCCTTCTCTTGAAAATACTTTACATGCTCCTAAATTGATTAAAAATTTAGTGTCTATCCGAAAGTTCACTACTGACAATTCTGTTTCCGTTGAATTTGATCCATTTGGTTTCTCTGTGAAGGATTTCAAGACGGGGAGTCATCTCATGAGGTGTGATAGTAGGGGGGATCTGTATCCTATCATGCCCGATTTCAGTCCATCGAGTCAAGCCTTGCCGTCAGTTTTTGCAGCCATCTCTTCTTCCATGTGGCATGCTCGCCTGGGTCATCCGGGATCTTCTATTTTATCAGTTTTAGATAAAAATAGTTTTATTTATTGTAAGGGTACGAGTCGTACTCCACTTTGTCAGTCTTGTTCATTAGGGAAAATTGTTAAGTTGCCATTTGTAGACTCCAATTCTCATACTTCAATGTCATTTGATATTATTCATAGCGACCTATGGACGTCTCCTGTTCTTAGTTCATTGGGTCATTGATATTATGTTCTCTTTTTAGATGATTATTCTAGATTTTTGTGGACGTTTCCAATTGCGAATAAATCACAAGTATTTCCGTCTTCATCAAATTTAGAGCGTTTATTCGTACTCAATTTGAAAGAGAAATAAAAAAAATATTCAATCTGATAATGGGAAAGAGTATCACAATAGGGAGTTTCGGGAATTCTGTGTTAATAATGGGATCAATTTTCATTTTTCGTGTCCTCATACATCTTCACAAAATGGGACGGCCGAACGCAAAATTCGTTCCATAAATAACATTGTCCGAACTCTCTTAATTCATGCCGCTATACCTCCATATTCCGTCTAAAGGTCTGACATATTCTTCCCCCCTCAAAATTCTATATAATAAGAACCCGTCTTATTCTCACCTTAGGATTTTTGGATGCCTGTGTTATCCGTTATTCCCATCTACCACAATTAACAAACTTCAGGCTCGGTCTATCCCGTGTGTATTTTTGGGTTATCTGTCGAATCATCGTGGTTATAAATATTTTGACTTATCTTCCAAGAAAATCATAATTAATCGCCATGTCATTTTTGATGAAACCCAATTTCCTTTTGCGAAAGTTCATACTCCCGAGCCTAAGTCGTATAATCTTTTGGATGACCAAATATCCCCGTATATTATTCGGAATTTTTCGGACATCTCCCGCACCCAAAATTCTCCAGCGGGCCCACTGCCCGCTAGCCCCACAGTCCCGTGCCCAGTTTCAGTCCCTGGAACAGTTCCAGCAATTGGGCCAATCCAGCCCAATTCTGGAACTGGTCCAGTTCACGCCACCGTTTCACGATTTGGGCCAGTAGGCCCACTGCCTGCTGGCCAGTCCGTCCCGAGCCCAGAAAATTCCCAAAATTCCCTCAATTCTTCCTCGAGTCATAGACCAGTCACTCGTAGTCAACGGGGTATTTTTACACCTAAAAGACACTTTAATTTACATTCTGATGTCTCTAAATCCCCCTTGCCCCGTAATCCTGTATCCGCCTTAAATGACCCTAATTAGAAAATTGCTATGACTGATGAATATAATGCTCTTATTGATAATAAGACGTGGGAGTTGGTGCCCCGTCCATATGGTATTAATGTTATCAGGTCTATGTGGATTTTTACTCATAAGGAAAATTCAGATGGTTCATTTGCTCGATATAAGGCGCGGCTTGTGGGTGATGGTAAGACTCAGCAGATTGGGATAGATTGTGGGGAGACGTTTAGTCCGGTGGTCAGGCCGGCTACTATTCGCACTGTGCTTAGCTTGGCTCTTTCGAAGACTTGGCCTATTCATCAGTTGGATGTCAAGAATGCTTTCCTACATGGTGATCTCAAGAAAACAGTCTATATGCATCAGCCGTTGGGTTTTAGGGATCCAAACCGTCCTCATCATGTCTGTTTGTTGAAAAAGTCCTTATATGGGCTTAAGCAGTCTCCAAGGGCCTGGTACACCAGTTTTGCTGACTTTGTTTCAACTATTGGGTTCACTCACAGCAGGTCAGATAATTCCTTGTTCATCTACCGCCATGGTTCGTCATTGGCCTACATTCTGTTGTATATGGATGATCTCATATTGACTGCCTTGCGCCAGTCTATCATGATCATGCTCAGTTCTGAGTTTGCTATGAAAGACTTAGGGCCTTTGAGTTATTTTCTGGGGATTGCCGTCAAACGTCATTTAGGTGGTTTGTTTTTGTCTCAACGAAAGTATGCTGTTGAGATCATAGAGAGGGCTGGGATGTCGTCCTGTAAGTCCACTTCCACTCCAGTTGATGTAAAACCCAAGCTGAGTGCCGCGGCAGGTGCACCATACGAGGACCCGACTCGTTATCGCAGTCTTGCAGGGCCCCTCCAGGATCTTACCTTTACCAGACCGGATATTACGTATGCGGTTCAGCAGGTGTATTTATTCATGCATGATCCCAGAGTTGAACACATGAATGCAATCAAACGCATCATTCGATATATTCAGGGGACACTGGACTATGGGTTGCACTTGTATCCTTCTTCTACATCCACACTTGTCTCGTACACAGATGCGGATTGGGGTGGTTGTCCGGACACCAGACGGTCTACGTCAGGATATTGTATGTTCCTTGGCAACAAATTGGTCTCCTGGTCTGCAAAGCGTCAGGCGACTCTATCCCGCTCCAGTGCAGAGGCAGAATATCGAGGGGTAGCTAATGTGGTCTCAGAATCATGTTGGTTACGTAATTTACTTTTAGAGCTTCATTGCCCCATTCAGAAGGCGACCTTAGTATATTGTGATAATATTAGTGCCATCTACCTCTCAGGTAATCCGGTTCAGCACCAACGCACCAAACATATCGAAATGGACACACTTTGTCCGGGAAAAGGTTGCTCGGGGGCAGGTACGCATATGTCATGTCCTGTCAAGATATCAAGTTGCAGACATCTTTACAAAGGGTCTTCCCTCGGTACTTTTTGAAGATTTTAGGGACAGTCTCAGCGTTCGAAGACCGCCCGCTATGACTGCGGGGGTGTGTTAAATAAGGCAATATATACAAGTGTATATTGCCTTATTCAATGCACGAAATCTGCCCATAATTGGGCATCTCGGTTTTGGCTATTTTGGTGCATGAGATATTGTATATTTGGAAAATATATGTGTAGTATATTGTAATGTATTTGTTACCTAAAGTAGGTTTATACACTACCATAATTGTAGAGTTAGAATTATGGTAGAATAAGATTTTAGGAATAGAATAAGAATATTTTGTATCTTGTATATATATACATATTCAAGTAATGAAAATAATTAAGGGAATTATTTCTTTCAGATCTAAATGGTGAAAACCCTAGTAAATATTTTATTTACATTAAAGAAATATACCATTATTATTATTTTTTTCGGACCAGCTATATGATCATCATCTTGTATTAATTGTCTTTTCAGCTAGTTAATTAGATACGAGCTCCTATTCAAGTTAGAGTTGAATCCATAATTTAAGTTTATGTGATGTGGTCTTGTGGATCATAATTTTTTTCTTATCAAATTCTGAATAAATTATTTATATATAAATATTAAGTGAATTTCTATCAAGACCGTAACTTAAATGGTAGATTCGCTCCTGATTGCTTCCCAGCCTACGGAATATAGCGGTCGTTGCTAGCTGTACTCCACCAAAAGGCGGGTTCTTTAACTGAAAATTTATTGGTGGATTACATCTGCAAAACGATATGGCACAAATAGCTTGACAAGTGACATTTCCGTGAAAATGAAGTTTGAACACAGCTAAATATAGACATCTCGGAAAGTGCCAGCCGCATAACGTATTTATGCCTATGTATGATGTACAAAGCACAAAGAAGTAAAAAAACATTGTTTGTGAAATCGAAATAAATACAGAGGTTATGTTATTATATACAATACATTGATAAAATAGAGAATTGGCACATGGGAGTTATGGGAGTTTTTCGCATTAAATAAAAAGGTTGACATGGAAGAAAGCTTGTAATATAGGGAGAGTCCATGTGTTGCTCACATGGCTCTGCTCAAGGAGAGACGTGTGTATCATTTTCAAGGCTTGAGAAATTTGACCATTAAACATATAACATTAATTTGTCATTATATATACATACTAGTGGGAAATAGCCCGTGCTCAAATTTAAGACTTTAACGAAAATATTATTTATATTTTGTGGCACATATACTTTGAAAATGTAACCATCAATTAAAAAGATAAGGATTACAACATTAATTCACAGCATAATTTGATACTAATTCACATTTTCCCCTCCACACATTAGCTAAATTAAACACAACAATTATTATTCAGAAAGATCTTCACTGTGTCTCTAACGCTAAATGAGGCGTTACTACCACAGTACAACATTAGTATAAAAACAACGCCAATATCCCGCCTCCATAAACATAATCTATAAGATCAGCATCCATAAAAACTAATAAGACAACAATTAAGGGTCTACTCTCAAATTATCATAATATTATAATAGTTCTTTCTCAATCTCTTCATAAGTCATGCAACACAAATTTATTATGTGATGAGTATGAATTATTTGATTCTTTTTTTTACTTGATGTTTTTTGGTTTCTTCACATATTGAAGAACTAAAAAAAACAAACGGGTGATTTTCCGGCCAGTTTATTCATCAATTAAAGCTAAAAGATGATTATTTTTTTGGTGCGAAAAATCCCTTACCACAATACATTATTTCTTTGAACATAATTAAGTACTTGTCACCCAAAACAAAGTTTAAGAAGAGAAAAGCGTGTACCTATGATAGAGCCAAAAAGTTGCTCTTTGAATTTCTTGAATTAATTTACTCATTTTTCTACTACTCATAAGAAGATCAATGGGGTGCTGTTACCAGACCAAATGGAAAGGTTCTTTTGCACACAATCAAACGCATGGCAAAAGCAACGGAGATATTACGTGAAAAGGATCCACTATGATAGATAAACATTAAGTGATCGTTTGGTAGGAGAGATAGTATGAGTTAGAATTATTAGTTACATGGGGTTGGAATTAATCTCATGTTTGGTTGGTGGGATAACTCATTTGGTATTCCAATTCCATCTACATGAGATAAAAGGTGAGATAAGTTATCCCATCTTATCCAACTCAATTCCATCTACATGGGATAACTTATCCCTCCAACCAAACGACCCTAAGTTAGCATGCGGAAGTAGTCACTAATGCAAAAGGGGTGAATTTGTCAAAGAAAACATAAGTATTAATGAAGCAAACAACAGAAGGTTACTCAGCCAATATAATTGCTCCAATTCTACCAAATAACTAGAGTACCCACATTTTGAATTATAATTCCAGGAAGCACACATGTTGACCCTAACCTGCTCTCCTTAGGGGCTTATATATAGGTAGTAATATGTAGTTGATTTTAAAAAATTATATCATCTTATTTTTTCTGTTACTCAATTTAGTATAATCAAAATTAGACTTTTAGATATCGTACTAATCATTTCAATTTCTTTTCAATATTGATACGATTCGATTAATTTTCAGTATTTTTTTCAGTATTTTTTATCATATAAGAGTTGCAAGTAAAAAGTACAACTTTTAACACAATACCATGTTTACTTGCAAGTTCGGCAAAAACTCTGTAGACATATTTATTGTTTATAAGATGATAAATTAAAGGCACATGAAAAAAAGATAAGGTTAGAGGTTGATCTCCAAATGTTGTACGGCGGTAAAATAAATCAAGCAAAGGAAAGACAAATATAAATCATATGATTGAGAAGATATTAATCAAGCAAGGACTCAAAAAATATAATTAAGGATTCAATAAGAGAAATTAAATCATACCAGAAAGAAAGATATTTAATATTTTGTGACTTGTTTTACAAGACTCCTTGTCTTGCTACTCAAGATGGTAAAACCAATTTAATTTCAGTAGGAGCACAATATATTTGAAAATTGGGACTTTATAAATTGAATGTTAATTGACTTATAGTTCCCACCAGTCCAAGGAAAAAAATGTTGTATTATTTTATCGATTTAGTCAATTTTTAAATAATCATTGCCACTTCTATATTTATCTACCTTCATCCAAGTCTCTATGATTCTAGATTTTTCGATTTTGTTGTGCTCTAGTTTCTCTACTTTTAGTTGTACAACTTAGTTTTCCAAATGGTTTCCTTTTTCTTTTCTTTATAAATGATTTCATATCATTTTATGATGCTGAAAATGATCAGCTATAGAGCCTTGGTCCCGTGGTAAATTCTCTATCATTTTATTTTATGGTCACAGATGGACAAGAGTCTTTGCAAGGTAAAACAAGAAAAGATGGTGACCATACATTCTTTCTCTGAATATGTTTATTTCACATAAAACATAAAATGCTTTTTGTTGATACATTGAACATTATGCTGGCTATAATTAACAAGAAATAAATTTTATATTTTCGGAGCTATTATTTTCTATCATAAAGTATGGGAAATTTTGCAAAGAAAAAAGACTTCATCAGATCATGAGAGTAGAGTTGAGGCTATAAATTGCATGTCCTATTGTCTTCAACTGATGTCTGATCATGTGAGTCAAAGCTTCGGTATCACAACTCTTCTTGCTGTTTTTGCATAATTTTCCACCATTTTAAACAAAGAAAGAAAAGAATAATTAGTAAATATTCAAATTACCCCATTTAAGATAAATTACACAGAAAAAAGTTTGATATTGTTAGAAAAATAAAACGTATATTAAAAGGAAGTGTCTTGTGTGAACTAGGAAGAATTCTTTTTTAATCACTTTATAATGAATTATTTTAGGTTGACTTGTGAAGAACCATAAAAGAGAGTGGGTTTGCACACACGTGAGAAATGGGCCTAAAACAATCCCAGCTTTCCTCGTGAGATATACCTAATATATAATCCAAATATGATTTTCTTTAGCCTACAAAAAGTGTCCAAACTGTTAGACCATCTTGAAATTAATTATACTTCCAATATTATTCTATATAGGTATAATGTATGAATCCTAGTCAAGTCTATCTAGGAGTCTATAAATATATATATCATTTAGAGCTTTTGGATTCATTCTCTCTAAAATATCCTTTCCGTAGCTTTGAAATAGTATTCTTGACTTACGGAGATGGATGGCGCAGTTCCTGACACAATCGGATGAGTATCGGAGAGAATTAGCAAAATTGAAAGTTCCTAAGTTGAGGGAACAGAAAAGTTTGACCAAAGTCAATATCGGAGGTTAACAAAGTCGAACAGAAGTTTCATCGGTTTCATGACATTCGGAACGTGTTTTACGCATATTTTGATAGTTGGGACGAATCCCGAGGGGTTCAAGAATGATTTGGGTGCTTGGAGGAGAAACTAGTTAAGTTTGAAATTTTGATTTAGCCTTGCTTATAAACTAACTAAATAATCTCAGATCGGTGTTTTAAGTATTCGAGTAGGTTCGTATGATGATTTTGGACTTGTCTGCAAATTTTGGTTTAATTTCGAAGAGTTTCTAATGGGTTTTGAGCGCGTTCGGTGATTTGGCACTATTTTAAGCATAAAAGTCTAACAACTCAAGGGTCCATTTTTATTTTTAGAGATCGAAACTTTATTTCGAGACTTTCAGAAATTTGAGAATGATTTATAGGATTAATCTGAAATGTTTGGTCTAATTTTGATAGATTAGGCTTGAATTTTTATCGTGAAACATGAATTAAGCTTTTAACGAGCAAAAATGATATCTAATTGGGCAAACAAGTTTGAAATTGAGTTTCGACTGAACAACAAAGTCCATACCATTATTTGGACTCATAGAAATTTGAATCGTCAAATTTCAAGGTCGTATGAGAGAATTATGGTTTATTTAGCGCAAATTAATGTTGCATATTTTACTGTTGCAACTAGGGTTGGATTTAGTGGGGCCCAGGGTGTTCGAACACCCTCAGCAAAAAATTACAGTGTGTATATAGGATAGATTTTTTGTGTTTATGTACATATATTAACTTTTGAACATCTTAAATAAATGCTAAAGGTTAGCTCATGTGGTCTAGAGTGTTCAAAAATGTCTCTAGCATCCTAGGGTTGATTCTCAATGACAACATTATTTTTTATATTTAGCTTTTATTATTTTTTTAAATCCCCCTGAGTAAAAATTCTGAATCCACCACTTGTTGCAACAATTATAGAAATACCAGATATGTCCCTGCTATAATATAAAAGAAATCAGATCTGAATTAATTCATTTGAGAGTACTTTTGGGACATCAAAACACTACTTTTGAGAGAGAAATCAATGGGTAATCATGAGATATCATCAATGTATGATTTCTAACACAAATATTTAAGTTTTACATGAATCTAAGCTAGATTAAAGACAAAAATTAATGATTTCAAAAGGGTTTTTAGTAAAAGAACTACATGTTATTTTTGGCAGATCCGTGAGCGATTCTTGATCAAGTTTGAATTGTGAGTATAAGTTATTGATTCTTGCAACGAGGGCTTTTTATTGAAGTATTATCCACTTCTGACACTGCTAATTGAACGTCTATTTCAATTTGGTATTTACAAATTAGAGGAATAATCAATTTGCTATTAATCTTCCATGAAGATTGGAAATGTATGATGTATTTGATATTCTTAGGGAGAGAACTTCATAAGAATGTAAATTTTATCTAAATTCGAGCTCGTGGACTGAATGGGTACTATAACTAGGGATGTCCAATGGGGTAGGGCTGGCTGGGGCGGGTCCCGACGGGACGGAGGGGAAGGGAGGGCAGGGACTCGGGTTCAGGCGGGCCGGGATAGGAGGGACGGGAAGAGGTCCCATCCCGTCCCACATCCCGACGGTAGAGGGGTCGGATTTGGGGGATGGGTCGGGTCGGGATATATATATATATATATATATATATAAACAATTCAATAATTGAACAAGATAATGTAATAAAAACATCCCAAGACTGTTTTTGTGCCCTTATATTATTTAATAGAAATATAATTTTTTGGTAATACAATTTCAAAATTGTAATTTTGTGGTGTTGTTCAAAATTTACAAATCACATAGTAAAATTGCAATTAAAAAAATTACATATTTAACCATACTTTTTCTAATTTCCTCATAATGTCTTGAGGATCTTCGGTTGGAATTGAAATTTGTCGGTCAAATTGTTCGGCGTCGCTTCATGTTCCCTCGGACAAGATTTAGTTGTTGTTGTTGTCTTCTTCTTCGTTGATCTCCGGTTGACCGCACCTTTCTACGCTCCGCTCGAATCCAATCTCTGAAAAGAACTGCAATCTCCAATGCGTCTCCTACCAATGAATGTCTGTGCTCTCCTATTTGAAATCTTCCAGCAGAAAAAGCACTTTCAGACGTTGTTGATGATGCTTGAATGTTCAAAACATCTCGGGCCATCTTTGCTAGTATCGAAAATGTATTCTCATTCTGCCTCCAGTATTTCAACAAGTCATCATGTCCTCATCATTGACAATTAATTCGTATGGTACAACACCCTGCAAAACATAAACATCAAATTCACTAACTTGTGAAGAAGTTGAACCACTAAACATTTTATTTCTAAGGCCTTGAGTACTAGCAGCAGAAACCACATGTTTTTATAAGGTTGCAGTGAAGTAGTAGAAGATGGTACAGAAGCCGGTTGATTATTTGCACTTTGTTGTTGGTAATACATATATACTTGTTTGCATTCAGTGTGTATGCTAGACGTAACTTCTTCTTTAGTTGGTTTGTGAGTTGGTTCTTCAGTTAGGTCTGTTGGAAGTACTTCTATACAATCATAAATCGTTTCTATTAGTGTTTTACAACCGTCTACTTTAATAGTCGGATTTACTACCTCACCAATAATTTAAATAGTGGGAATAGAAAAAAAAATATTTTTAATTTTGTAAACATTTTTTCAATAGATGCCTTATAAGTTGGTTTTTGCATATATTCATTAAGTAACAAAAATATTAGAGCTATATAAAATAACATATTTGAAATAGTATGATAATAAATACCGAAAAATTCTTTAGTAGCTTGAAACAATTTCTTTACAAATCCATTAGGTTCTAAAAAAATTTCTCAATCATTATCTACAAGCATATTCCTTGGATTTTTATTATAGGCATTAAATAATAAAGTTATAGGTTGTCTATAATCGTAAGCTGCAAGTAGTTGCTCATACAGAGAATCCACCTAGTCGAAACTTCTTCTGGAATTTTTCAATAAGGTAGTCCACAATCATGATAAAAAATTTATATTCTTTGCGTCTTTGTATTTTATTACCTTTAAAAATAAAATTTATAGCAAATTGATTTTTTTCAAGAATGCTTTCAAAAAGTTTTAGGCCATCCTTTACAACTAAGTTATAAATATGACACTCACATCTTATATGAAAATGATTAATGAAAACATGAATTTAATCAAACCTTTAAAAGTCTTATAACATAATCATTAGAAGAAGCATTATCTAATGTAATAGTCATAATTTTATCATTTATTCCATAATAATCACAAATTTCATTAATACTTTGTGTAATAAAACTTCCAGTGTGCCTATCATCTATATATCTATATGCTAAAATACGTGTTTGCATATACCAATTTTGATCTATCCAATGGCATGTTACCATTAAATAATCATTATCCTTAGTACTGCGGCCTATGTCAGAAGTGATAGCCACTTTGCCATTAAAATGATACAATGCATAATGTAAATATTGTTGATATTCACTTGCAAATTTAAAAACATCCCTTCTAACAGTTGATCTAGGAAAATCATTAAAAGCAGGAATATATGTTTCTCGAATGTAATGAATAAAACCAGGCGAAGAGGGAAATGAAAAAGGAAAACCCTCCACCGAAACTAATTTTGCCATATTTTCCCTATCTTTGTTTTTATCATATTTAGGACCAAAAATTCCCACCGTCGTCGGTTAATTTGACTCTGTACTAGGTCGGGGACACTATGTGAACCTTGTCCCGACTCAGATGAAATTGGCACACCCGATTGTTTAGCCTGGTATTCATTCCACCTAGTTGCGTGCTCGCCTTGTACATGTCTCAATAAATCTCCCGTCCCACCTTGACCTTTTTCGGTTTTAAATTTATAAACATTTTTACAAATTTTACATCTAGCTAGTTGATTCTATTGGTCCCTATCAAAAAAATGTCATGCAGCTGATTTTTATTTTCATTGTGTGGGGCCTCAACTCATACTAGGGGGAATTAGAGGCATTTCAGTTTCAGTTTCAGTTTCAGGCTGAGACTCGGTCTGAGCCTGAGGTTGAGGTGCACTAGTGGGTGTGTCATCTAGTGGTTCATCTAAATTAAAATTTTGTTCATCTTCCTCATCATCTAATGGTATATCATTAAAAAAAGCAGTTTCATTTATATGAGTAAAATCAATGAAATCATCGGGACTAGGAATATGATTACTAGAAGAAGTACCCCTGCCCTTGTTACCCCTACTAAAAGAAGTCGTACCCTTACTCTTACCCTTAAACATACATTTTAATCCTTCTATTTTAATTATTCAAATAAATAATTAAAGATAATAAAATTAAGTGTGATAACTAAAAATTACAATAAAGTAACAATAATAATTTAAAAAAGGAACGAAGGTACCAAACGCCGACGTAACGTCGACGTGCAATCAAGGTTGAAAATTGAAATTTTTCTCGATGGATGATTCTCAAGCTAGTTGCCAACTTCACTCCTAATTTTTTAACTTTGATATAATATTTAATAATAGGAAGATTTGTAGAATTGTAGAGAGATAAATTGAGAGATTAGAGAGATGGTAGAAATATTTGTGAGAAAAATGAAGAGAAAAATGAGGTATATATAGGTGAGAAATAGGGTTAAAGTATAAATATATTAACTTAGGGGTTAAAAATATATATTAAGAGGGTAGGGGGTTTATGGGGTGGAGGTCCAAAAATGGTTGTTATAGTTGTTGCACAACGACCAAAATCGAAAGTTGGCCGATGTTGCAACGATTATTTTTTAAAAGGGGGAGGGGGCGGGACGGGATTGGACGGGATGGGACGGGATGGGACGGGATGGGATGGGATGGGGCGGGACGGGATGGGGATGGGGATGAGGTGAGTCGGGTAGGGATCAGGATGGGCGGGACGATCCTAGGCTCCGTCCCGAGTTCGAACTCCGACACCGACAATTTTTTTTAGGAGGATCAGGATGGGACGGGTCGGGATCAGGCCGACCCGACCCGACCCAATGGACAATCCTAGTTATAATCAACATTGAAAAATTAGCTACTAGTTTCGCTTTGAGGCGATTTTGAAGGAAATCTTTATGATTTACCTTGTGGGTAAGTTTCTAACCTTGATCTAGATATTTCTCCATGATTATATCATTTATTTAGTATTTTATCTATGATTTAATTGTAGAAATTGAGTTTGGATTTGAGTCATTTTTGGAATTTAGACTCTATGATCTACATGTAAACTAATTTGGTGCAAAATTACAGTTTTTTCCTCCAGGACTTGAGATCACCTTTTTTAATTTATTTTTGTATTTCAAATTAAAGTATATCAATTTGGGTGTCTACGAACTCGTATACTCATGTATATATCATATTTGATAGTTTTAGAGCGTTCGGAGGCACTCAGAATAGGAAAGATGATATTTTAAGGTTCATGGCATATTTGCTCAACATTCGAGGTATGTTAAAATTTTTATATTTCATTTGGAGGACTTTTTTGTTAAGTAAAGATTAAAATAAAAATAATAAGGGGTAAGGGCATAACATGGGGTCTCGTACCCATGATATGACTAGCATTAATACTAGTACCAGTGACACGGTATAGGTAAAACTGTACTGTGTAGTTATGGACCGTAACCCGGAAATGTCAAAACATGTGGACATTAGCTGTTATGTGCTACTTGTTTTATATTTGATTAGTTGATTATAATTGGTACTTTTAAGGAATCTTGTACACTTGTATAAACATGTAAATGAACTTGTTGGCTATGAAGTCTGGAATTACTCATGAACTTAATTAGTTGAAGTCTGGAATTTCTTTTGTTGTTGGTTAGTGAGATATATTGAATACACGTGCTTTCCGTACTCATACTACACTTTCTGCACTATTTTTGGTGCATACTTAGATCTGAGTTCAAGTAGAGCTTATGGGTCGTTTGAGTCCGAGATTGTTGATTCTGGATATTTGGGTGAGCTTCCTACCTTATTTGTAATGCTAGTCTCCTTCTGGATTCTTTATTATATTTGTCTTCCTTATATTTCAGACAATGTAAAAGTTATGTTAGACTTGTATTATCACTTTTAGTGGCTCTTGTATATATGATACCAACCTTGGGTGGTATTAGTATTTGCATACTTTGTTTATGAGTAAAAGGTTTGATATTCACTATGTTCGAGTTACCACTTTAATTTCCACATAAATAACTTAAATGAATTGTTATCCTAATCGATTTGGTTACCTATCGAGTTGGAAATAGGTGCCATCACGATATCATTTTTAGGTCGTGATAGGAACAAGTAAAGTATGGTTTCAAGATCGTTGTATTCTACTGACACTCAAGTCTTTACACGGTATTAAATGCCAACTATTCACAATATCTCTTCCACCCTAACATCTTCATCCTCTTCCTCAGTGGATGTTTCTTCCATTTAGATGGGGAAAGCACCTAACGCATAACATTTTGAAGTTGTTGTAGTCAGAGTGTGATTCACATAGTTTATAAAATGGTGTTTCTTTTTAAGTACAGAGTATGAAAGTTTATTTATGAAGAACATAACAGAGAAATGTTTGTAACGACTAGAAAAGTCATTTTGATTGTTTTGCTTAGAAATTTCTAGATTACCCTTTTTGAGTCTTTATCTGTTTATTTGTGATTTGGGGAATGGGTGGCATAATTTCCGAGGTGATCGAATAGGTTCCAGATATTTTTTGGTAGGTTTGAGAAATCTCAAGTTTAGAGAACAGAGGAGTTTGACTCATAGTTGACTTTTGGGTAAACACACTATTTTTGTACTATCGTTGATTCCATTCGTTCTGGAATAACGTTTATGACTTAGTCAAGCCTTTGGTTTGGGTCCCGAGGCAGTAGGGTGTGTTTTGGGAGCTTGGTTGAGAAATTGTGGAATTAGAACTTAACAGTTGACTTTAGTCAAACCCGAGCCTTAGAGACCTTCTCTAGGAATTTCGAGTGCGCTAGCAGGTCTGAACATATTTTCTAATATGAATGCATGTTTGGTTTGTATCCGAGAGGTCCTGGGAGTGTTTCGGATGTTTGACGGGGAGTTGATAAGTTTTGAACTGCTGCTGGTGTCTGGTGTTCGCGCTAGCGAGTTGGTGTCCACTTTAGCAGGTTTGCCTCTGCGGAGGTCTGGCTCACAGAAGCTAGACTTGACCACGAGTTGAGAGTCCATTGCTGTGGATGATTTCCTCGTCGGGACAGGTGGGCCTCAGTGTAGTTTCCTTCTGCCCCATCATTGATTCTAGATTTAAGTGACCTCGCCTTAGCGGATGGGTTTTCCGTCAAAGCGGATCCACTCCAGCGTAGTCGATTCCGCTGGAGCGGGACCACTATTCAGATTATATAGAGTTAATGCCCTAGAATCTAATTTCATTCCCCAAAAACACTCTCATTGGGATTGGAGCTTGGGCGGTAGACATTCTTGAAGATTTAAGGAAATTCATCATTAAGATAATCTTCCACCTTTTAATTCATGTGTATTAGTTAGATTCTATCCTAAGTATGATTCTTAGTAGGGGGAAATGAGAGATTTACTTTGTTGAGAATAAGAGGGTGAAATTTGGGATTTGGGGTGGATTATTGGATTATTGTTATTGATATTGTAAACTAGTATCGTATTAGACTAATGAGTGATATTTAATCAATCAATTGCATGTTAGAAACCCTTTTGGAAATTGCGGGAATTTCTAGGGTTAGAATTGAGGCTTTTTTCTAATTCATGAATTAAAGATCCAATTGGGCTTAGTTATTAAATTAACTTGAGATTATGATTATCTAGCATATTATGGTACTATTTGAGAGATAAAGTTCGTATTTTGATAATGTGGGCCCGGGGTTCCCTTGTAGTTTAATGTGGAGATTTTTGACTTATTTAGCATTATGTGCATCGATAGACCCGTAATCACATATAGTTAATATAATTGCTCAAAAAGGGCTCGCGAGCAGGCTCTAAGGAAGGGAAAGGCTGCTACGTGATTCTTAGGCTTTGAATCAGGCAAGTTAAGACTTATCATACTCTAGTATAACGTTTATGTGTTGGTATGTTGTTAATGAATTAATGGGAGTAATGCGGAATTGGGGGTCCCGTATTAGTGTGGTGACGATCACTAATATGGGCACCAGTGAACTTAACTTAGGTAATTAATGAACTAGTTTAATATACTTAAAGGAGTTATGTGTTTAGCCCATCGGGCCGTGAGCGCGGTGCATAAATCCGCTTAGGTTGGTATAATTGCTGATTATTTGAGTTTAAACCCATGTTCGATGTCTTATTCTTATTTGACTTTTCATGCATTCATCACTCTACATCTCGTCTGACTACTTGAAAAGAAACTAATAAATATTGATTGTATTGATTATGTTGATTGCATGGTCTACACTCATACATATTATACTTGGCATTAAACTGTTGAGATATTACTGAGAGAGGCTTGGGAAGTCGGCAATGGGATATGGTACATTATATGAGAGTGATGACTGATGATGACACTTCAACCACAGAGTTGGTATCCGATGAGATCGAATGGGTATATGGACCTCATGAGTCCTCTATGGGTCACGTGACATTTACTGCAGCATCATGTGTATACCGGGTACATATGTCCACTTGTACACATACATATTATTTGCATTGCATTCATACATATTTTGATATGTATTTGGTGATATGTGTTCTCAGTGTTGATTTCTGGTAGACTTATGATCTTATGGCTGGTGATTGATGATATTTTGATAAGTTATACTTAGCACTATTAAGAGAATTTATTGAAAGAACTTGATGGGTCTACACGCTCTGAATGGGGTTTAGGCTGACTTGGTGACATTGTTGAACTATAGTAGCTAATGATAGGTTTGGGAACTCTTGTTATCCTTAACTGACTAATTAGTAGAGAGATATCAAAAAGTACTAACCCTCACCACCATTATAGCTAGGGTCGGTCGACGATGCTGTTGAGTACACATATTTTCTATACTCACTCTACGCTTGTTGCACCCTATGTGTAGGTATCGAGATGGACGATGGAGGAGAAGTTTGAGCTAGAATATTTGGAGATTGCTTGAGGAGTCCATGGTAAGCCGCTGATGCATTCCCGACACTCGAACTCTTTTCTCATATTTATGATTTTGTCCTTGTTACTTTCAAACAATACTTATTATTTCACTTTTAGACTTGTATTCACATTTAGAGCTATGTACTCATGACTACCAGATCATTTGGGGGTTTCCATTTAAATAATGTATTAAGTTATGATACTTGTTAAATACTTTTGTTATTCATTTACTTTCCATAATTACGTATATTTTATCTTGTTGAATGGTTTGGGTTCGCCTACGAGTTAGGGTAGGTGCCCTCGTGGCACAATGTGATTTTAGGACTTGATAAATTGGTATCAAAGTAATAGGTTAATGGTCTCATGAGTACATAAGCGATGTCTAGTAGAGTCTTGTAGATCAGTATGAAGAGCTCTGTACCTATCTTCAAGGGGCTATAAGACATTTAGGAAATTTCATTTCTTTCACTCTTTTGTGCTATTTGATTATGATTGAATTCGAAATCTCTTTATTTCACTCTTTCTCACAGATGGTGAGGACTAGACCAGTCGCAAGAGGAGATAAGGATCCCACACCTGCATCAGCACTCGTTGTCAGATGTGGTGTACGAGGCAGAGGTAGAGGTAGACCTCGAGTTATAGCTTGAGGTCGAGCACCTATAGTTGCTCGGGCTTGTGACCGAGCAGAGTCTCTAGGACCTAAGGCTATTCTAGAGGATGTTGAGATTCAGATTAATGAGGATGAGCAGGGTCGGGCTGACGGCATGGACCGAATTAGGTGCCTCTGAGTTTCATTGCTACACCAGTTCATCATGATACCTTGGTTCAGGTGATGAGCTGCTTGGAGTCTAAAGCTCATGGTATTCAGCCGGTTACTTCTGATAGTTCACATACTAGGGTCAGAGAGCAGACTTCTGACTATGCTGATATGACTAAAGTTTAGACACCAGGGGTTCGTCCAGCACCTACCGGGTTCCTCAATTTCTAGGTGTGATTGTACCTAGTCTTGCTACACCTCCAGTTGCACAGTTTACTATGTCTATTGAGTAGTAGAATATGTTTGAGAGGTTCACGAAGTTGGATCCTCCGAGATATAATGGGGATCCCGAGGATGATGCATATGAGTTATTGATTAGCTGTCATGAAAGGTTGCACAACCTCAGATTAGTGGAGTCCCGTGGTATTAATTATATTTCTTTCCAGATGGTTGGACCTTCCAAGAAGTGGTGGAAGTCTTATCTTGAGTCTAGACCAGCATGGTACCTTTCTCTTACTTGGGTTTTATTTACCCATATTTTCTTGGAGAAGTTCATGCCTCATAGTGTGAGAGAGAGGAGACGAGCTTAGTTAAGGGGTTACACTAGTGTCGTATGTCTATGACCGAGTATAAGAGGTGGTTCCACGCATTATCTCACCATATTTTGATGATTTTGCCTAATGAGGGTGATGAGGTTCACCAATGGGTTGATATGTTCTTTTCATTTAATTGCATCATAGATAGCTGCCACAGGTTCCACCTTCAAGCAAATTGTCGATGCAGTAACAAAGGTAGAGTTTATTAGGTGTGAGGATTATGAGGAGAGAGTGGTCAAGAGGCCTCATTTTAGAACTCATGTAATTGCCTCATCTGGAGGTGGGAGTCATCATGGTGGAGGTCGTCACCGTTTGAGTGCTAGGCCCATTGTTACAACTATGCTTACATCTAAGGGAGGCCAATCTTCATGTACTTCTCATGATTTGGGGCAGTTGACTTGGAGTTCTTACCAGCCCTCTGGTTGTGGTGGTCATTCTGGTTCCAGTTCTTTTTCTCAGCCGTTGGCAGCTGCTAGAGGTTGTTTTAAGTATGGTGATCTTGGGCACTTCAAGAGGGATTTCCTCAAACTTAGGCATGGTGGTTAGTCTCAGGGTTTAGCATCTAGAGCGGCGGGGCAGCCGGCTAGAGGAGGGTCCCAGAGTACTAGAGGTGGTTCTTAGAGCGGCATGTGTAGCCCTCAAATAGGTCGATGCGGTGCTCATTTTGGCCGAGGTGGTGGACATGAGGGTGCTCAGACTCTCAGTCCCGCCACACCCGAGGCAGAGGCCTCTGATACTATGATCACATGTACTCTTTCAGTTTTCCATTGACCTACTACAATTTCGTTTGATCCAGGGTCTACCTATTCTTATGTGTTTGCCTACTTTGCTTTGAGTTTGGATTTGATGTGTGAGTCTCTAGCCATACATATTCATGTTTCTAGCTTTATTGGGGATTCTATAGTGGTAAATCGGGCATACTTGGGTTGTGTAGTTACTTTGATGGGGTATGATACTCAGGTAGACTTAAAGGTTTTGAGCATGGTAGATTTTAATGCTATTTTGGGTATGGATTGGTTAGCTCTGTATCATGCTATCTTGGATTGCTATGCCAAGACAGTTACCTTAGCTATGTCGGGTATTCCTCAGTTAGTTTGGAAGGGTACTCTTAGCCAGTGTTCGAAGAAAGTGATTTCATTCCTTAAAGCTCAGAAGATGGTAGAGAAGGGGTATATTTCTTATTTGGCTTATGTTCATGATACGAGTGTGGAGACTCTTCAATTGGAGTCAATTTCGGTAGTTCAGGAGTATCTAAAGGTGTTTCCCACAGACCTTCTCGGTGTTCCGCCGAATCGTGATATCGATTTATGTATTGACCTACAGCTAGGCGCTCAGTCTATTTCTTTCTCGCCATATCGGATGGCACTGGCTGAGTTGAGAGTTAAAGAAATAGTTACAAGATCTTTTAAGTAATGGTTTTATTTGACCCAGTGTTTCGCCTTGGGGTGCTTCTGTGTTGTTCGTGAAGAAGAATGATGGGTTTATGCGCATGTGTATCAACAATTGAACAGAGTGACTATTAAGAACAAGTATCTGATACCTCACATTGATGACTTATTAGATCAGTTATAGGGTGATTCGGTCTTTCCTAAGATTGACTTGAGGTCCGGTTACCACCAGTTGAAGATTAGGGCCGAGGATGTTCCTAAGACGGTCTTCCAGACTCGATATGGCATTATGAGTTTTTGGTGATGTCCTTTAGGTTGACGAATGCACCTGCAGCCTTATGGAGTTGATGAATGGGGTGTTCCAACCTTACTTGTTTTCATTTATGGTGGTATTCATTAATGATATCTTGATATATTTTCGGTGAGAGTGAGAGCACGAGCAATATTTGAGGATCGTGCTTGGTATTCTTAAGGAAAATCAGCTCTATACAAAATTTTCAAAGTGTAAGTTCTGGCTCAGTTTGGCAGCTTTCTTGAGGCATGTGGTGACTAAGGATGGTATCATGGTAGATCCCAAGAATATTGAGGTAGTTCAGGATTGGGTTCGACCTGCTTCAGTCACCGAAGTTTGGAGTTTTGTTGGCCTCGCGGGGTATTATCGGTGATTCGTGAAAGGATTATCATCTATTGCATCTCCATTGACTATATTGACCCAAAAGGATGTAGCTTTTCAGTGGTCTGAAGAGTGTGAGGCCAAAAGCTCAAGGCCATAGTGACTACCTCTCTGATTTTGACATTACCAGTTGAAGGAGAGAGTTTTACCATGTATTATGATGCTTCTGGGGTGGGTATTGGGTATGTGTTCATGAAAAAAAGGAAAAGTGATAGCTTATGGTTGGAGGCAATTGAAAGTTCATAAGGAATATTATCCCACCCATGACTTGGAGTTGGCGGCGATTATGTTTACCTTGTAGATTTGAAGGCATTATCTATATAGGATACATTGTGAGGTGTACAACGACCATCGCAGTCTTCAGTACTTGTTCAATCAGAAAGATCTTAATTTGAGACAACATAGGCGGTTGGAGATTTTGAAAAACTATGACATGACTATCTTGTACTACCTGGCCAAAGCAAATGTGGTAGCGGATGCCTTGAGTCACAACACGGTGAGCATGGCTATGTTGCATGTGGGAGAGCGTCCTAAGGTTATGGATGTCCAGTATTTAGCAAATAAGTTTGTACGACTTGATATTTCGGAGCCCGGAAGAGTGTTAGCATGTGTGGAGGAGGGGTCTTCCTTATTGGAGCAGATTAGATCCCAGCAATTCAACGATGTTCAGTTGTGCAAGATCCATGACAAGGTGTTGTGGAGAGAGGCAAAGGATGTTGTTATTGATAGTGATGGTGTTTTGAAGATCAATGGTCGAGTTTGTGTTACTAGGGTGGGGGATTTGACTAGATTGATCATAGATGAGACCCATAGTTTGATGTATTCCACTCACGTAGGGGCTACGAAGATGTATTGTGACTTGAGGCAACATTGTTGGTTTAGTCGGATGAAGAGGGACATAGTGGAGTTTGTGTCCCGGTGTTTGAACTGCCAACAAGTGAAATATGAGCACTAGAGGCTTGGTGGTGTGCTTCAGAGGATGCCCATTCCCGAGTGGAAGTAAGAGCGGATTGCCATGGACTTCATGGTAGGATTGCCCCATACCTTGGACAAGTTTGATGCTATATGGATCATTGTGGATAGGTTGACCAAATCTGCTTATTTCATTCCAGTTCAGACTACTTATAATTCAAAGAAGTTGGCTAGGATCTACATCCGAGAGACAGTCCGACCGCACGAGGTGCCTATTTTTATAATTTCTGACCGGGTATGCAGTTTACTTCTCACTTTTGACGGTCTATGCAGAAGCAGTTGGGTACTAGAGTGGAGCTTAGTACAGTCTTTCACCCTCAGACTAATGGCTAGTTTGAGCGGACTATCCAGGTTCTTGAGGATATGTTGTAAGCCTGTGTGATTGACTTTGGTGGTCATTGGGACCAGTTTCTACCCTTGGCTGAGTTTGCTTACAACAACAGTTACTATTCGAGTATTAAGATGGCACTACTTAAGGATTTGTATGGTATGAGGTGTCTTTCACCCTCAGACCAATGTCTAGTCTGAGCGAACTATCCAAGTTCTCTAGGATATGTTGTAAGCCTGTGTGATTGACTTTGGTGGTCATTGGTACCAGTTTCTACCCTTGGCTGAGTTTGCATACAACAACAATTACTATTCGAGTATTAAGATGTCACTACTTGAGGATTTGTATGGTATGAGGTGTCGTTCTCCCGTCATTTAGTTTGATGCTTTTGAGGTTCGACCTTAGGATATTGATTTTTTGAGGGATTCATTGGATAAGGTTAAGTTGATCCAGGATCGGATTCTTACAGGCCAGAGCAGACATAAGAGTTATGCACATTGGATGATTCACCCTTTGTAATATATGGTTGGAAAGCGAGTGTTGCTGAAGGTTTCACCCATAAAGGGTGTGATGAGGTTTGGGAAGAAAGTCAAGCTTAGCCCGAGGTTTATTAGTCCTTTTGAGATAGTGAATAGAGTTGGTGAGGTGGCCTATGAGTTGGCTTTACCTCCTAGTTTATCTGGTGTGCACCTTGTGTTTTATATGTTGATGCTGAGGAAGTATATTACGGATGATTCTCGTGTGATTAGTTGGAATTTGGTGATGCTGGATCAGAAATTAGCTATGTGGAAGGGCCTGTAGCTATATTGGATATGTATGTCCAAAGAGATAGCTTCCGTGAAAGTACAATGGAGGAATCGACCAGTGAAGGAGGCTACATAGGAGACTAAGTCTGATATGTGGGCTAACTATCATGAGCTATTTGAGAGTCTAAGTATTTCCATTTCTTTATCGTTCGATTACAAACATTTATTTAAGTTGTACCTGATGTAATGACTCAAAAGTTGTTTTGCTTATTTTGCTTAGAAATACCTAGATTACCTTTCCAGAGTCCTTGTTTACTTATTTGTGACTTGCGGGGATGGGTGGCACGATTTCTGAGGTGATCGGGTAGGTTCCTAATCCTTTTTGGTAGGTTTGAGAAATCCCAAGTTAAGAGAATAGAGGAGTTTTGACTCATAGTTGACTTTTGGGTAAACCGCTCTTTTTGTATTTTATTCGGTTCTATTAAGTCCGAAATGATATTTACGACTTAGTCGAGCCTTTGGTTCGGGTCCCAAGGAAGTCGGGTATGTTTTGGGGGCTTAGTTGTGAATGTGCAAAATTAGAATATAAGAGTAGACTTTATTCAAACCCGAGCCTTAGAGACCTTTCCCAAAAAATTCAAGTGCGCAAGCAAGTCTGGAATGTGTTTTGTGATAGGAATGGATGTTTGGTTTGTAACCAGGAGGTCCTGGAAGTGTTTTGGGTGTTTGATAGGGAGTTGATGAGTTTGGGATTGCTGCTGGTGTGTGGTGTTCGCGCCGACGAGCTGGTGTCCGCTTCCACGGGTCCGCCTCTGTGGAGGTCTGGCTCGTAGAAGCAAGACTTGACCACGAGTTGAGAGTCTTCTCCTGCAGAAGATTTCCTCGCCAGGGAGGATGCACCTAAGCATTGGGTCAGGATTTAAGTGACCCGCCTCAGCGGATGGGTTTTTCATCAAAGTGGATCCGCTTCAACGTAGTCGATTCCGCTGGAACGGGACCACTGTTCAGATTATTTGGAATTAATGACCTAGAATCTAATTTCATTCCCCCAAAACACTCTCCTTCTTATTGGAGTTGGGCAATAGGCATTCTTGAAGATTTAAGGGAATTCATCATTAAGGTAACCTTCCACCCTTTAATTCATGTGTATTAGTTAGATTCTATTATAAGTATGATTCTTAGTTTGGGGAAATAAGAGATTTACTTTGTTGAGAATAAGAGGGTGAAATTTGGGATATCGGGTGGATTATTGGATTATTGTTATTGATATTGTAAACTAGTATCGTATTAGACTAGTGGATGATATTTAATCAATCAATTGCATGTTAGAAACCCTTTTGGAAATTGCAGGAATTTCTAGGGTTAGAATTAGGGCTTTTTTCCAATTTATGAATGAAGGATCCAATTGGGCTTAGTTATTAAATTAACTTGAGATTATGACTATCTAGCATGTTATGGTACTATTTGAGAGATAAAGTTCGTATTTTGATAATGTGGGCCAGGGGTTCCATTGTAGTTTAACGTGGGAATTTTAGACTTATTTAGCATTATTGGCATCAATAGACCCGTAATCATATATAGTTGATAATTGATCAAAGTGGGCTCGTGAGGAGGCTCTGAGGAATGACAAGGCTGCTACGTGATTCTTCGGCTTCGAATCAGGCAAGTTAAGACTTACCAGACTTCAGTATAGCGTTTATGTATTGGTATGTTGTTAATGAATTAATGGGGAATTAGGGGTCTCGTATTAGTGAGGTGACGTTCACTAATACGGACACCAGTGAACTTAACTTAGGTAATTAATGAACTAGTTTAATATACTAGAAGGAGTTATGTGGTTAGCCCCTCGGGTCGTGAGCGCGGTGCATAAATCCGCTTACGTTGGTATGATTGCTGATTATTTGAGTTCAAACCCATGTTCGATGTCTTATTCTTTTTGACTTGTCATGCATTCATCACTCTACATCTCGTCTGACTACTTGAAAAGAAACTAATAGTTGATTATGATGATTGTATGGTGTGCACATATCCATATCACTCATACATATTATACTTGTCATTGAACTGTTGAGATATTGCTGAGAGAGGCTTGGAAAGGTGGCTATGGGATAATATTCATGATACGAGAGTGATAACTGATGATGACACTTTAGCTACAGAACTTGTATTTGTTGGGATCGGATGGGTATATGGACCTTAAGAGTCCCCCATCGATCACGTGACAACTTCTGCAGTAGCGTGTGTATACCGGGTACATATGATCATTTACATACATACATATTATGTGCATTGCATTCGTCCATATTCTTGTATGTATTTGGTGCTATGTGTGCTCAGTGTTGATTTTATGATAGGCTTATGATCTGATGGTTGTTGATATTATGATAACTTATACTTTGCACTGTTGAGAGAATTGAGTAGAAGAATTTGATGGATCTAGACGCCCTGAATGGGGTTTAGGCTGACTTTGGTAATACTATTGAACTATAATAGCTATTGATAGGTTTGGATAACTGAACTCTTGTTATGCTTAACTGACTAATTAGTAGAGAGGTATCAGAAAGTACCAACCATTGCTACCATTATAGTTAGGGTCGGTTGACGATGCTGCTGAGTACACGTGTTTTCCGTACTCACTTTATGCTTGCTGCACTCTATGTGTAGGTATCGAGCTGGACGACGAATGAATAGTTTGAACTAGCATACTTGGAGATTGCTTGAGGAGTCCAGGATGAGCCGCTGATGCATTCCCGGCGCTGGAACTCTTTTCTCATATTTATGATTCTGTCCTTGTTACTTTGAGATAATACTTATTATTTCACTTTCAGACTTGTATTTGCACTTAGAGCTATGTACTAATGACTACCGGATCATTGGGGATTTCTATTTAAACAATGTATTAAGTTATGAGACTTGTAAATACTTTTGTTATTCTTTTACTTTCCGCATTTAAGTACATTTTATCTTGTTGAATAGTTTGGGTTCGCCTACGGGTTAAGGTAGGTGACCTCACGGCACAATGACATTTTGGGTCGTGACAATGCTTCAATTCGTAGATACATGAGCAGCTTGGCGTGAAAGAAAGTTTTAATTCAATTTCTATTATATGTCTATATTTTCTTTGGACAATGCCATTTTTCTCAGGGGTCTGAGAACATGAAATGTGCCTTACAATGTCGTAGTTTTCTAAGTATCGAAAAATTCTGAGCTTGAAAATTCACCACCTCCATTGCATTAAAAAGAACTTGATACACTTTAAAATTTGTTTCTAAACCACTTTCGGGAATTTGGTAAATGTCTCAAAGAAATTATATTTTATTTTTAATGGATATAGCCATGTGTATCTACAACGGATCAATAAATAGTGCATAGTATTTTATATGTTGTGAAGATTCAAGGGGTTAAGTCATAATGACTTTTCAGCAATGTTTCATTCTCCACTTTATATCTAAATTGAAGTCCTTTATATCTAAATTGAAGTCGTAACTTACAGCTTTTTCTCATTTGACAACTAAGACAAACTAATAATTTTATTCCAATATGTGATATTGATACACTTGTTATTGCTAATATATTCTAATGACCTAGAATTTGAATGCTGAAGTTTGGCATGCCCATTTTCTACTATAATTTTCTCACTTTCATTTTAAAATTTAAGGTTGGATAGATTACATGTGAGTACTTGCCCATGAATCCATATAAAAATACTGTTTTCACCATTTTGGTTGTTTATGTTGAGTGCGGCTAGAGCTTACGGCAGATCCTCTGGTGCTTGATAGGAGAAATCTCATCTATAGAAGTATTTGAATGTAGTATGATTGTTCCTGCCAGAAATTTTGCATGTTGATGATCCTGATCTCTCCTGTTTAGAAGAATTATCAGATCCTCGAGTGTTCTGATTGATACTGTGTAGCAGGACTGAAGCCTCTCCCCATTGAACTTGTGGACTGTACTTTATATCACTCTGTTCATATTACCTCTCTTATGTAAAGGTTCTGTATTGTTATCTATATTATATTAAAAGCATCAACTACTAAACTTAAAAGTTAAATTATTAAAATATTCTTCTAAATAAACTAAATAACTTATTTAAATGAAAGATGAACATGTTCTTTATGAAAAGGTGTTATCAGTCTTAAAAGGTGTTTTCAATATTAAAGGGTACATCTATTCTTGAAAATGTACATTTATTATTTGCTGAATCTCTATAAATATCTATCCTTCTTCACAAAAAATTTACACCAAAAATTTAATTTTGTCATTCTACATAAACATTTGCAATAGCATGTGCATTGTCACTAAATATATACAATTAATCTAATTACAACGCTACTATCGATTTTGGAAGGTTGCACCAACTCTTTTCTCTATCTCAAAGAATTTCCGCGACAACATTTGAAGAAATCTTTTCATCACTAGCATTTTAAATTAATAACTTCATTTACTTTTTTGAATAGCATTATTTACTTGACCAATTCATTAGGCAATGACCCCTTGTATAATATTTTCTACACATAGACTTGGGTGTGGCATTATTTAAATATTATGATTCCTAAATATCAAAATATTTATCCCAAGAGTCCTCAAAATCATTGAAATATGAAGAACTCCACAATCTTATATATATGCAATTTGGTTAATTTTTGGAATTTCATAAAATAATTCATGCAGTTTGTATTCTGACATATATTTGTTTATCTTAACTGATCATTTATGATATATTTATCTTTTTTTCTTTCTTTTCATATAAAGTTAGTTTCACATTTGATGCATTCGTCATAGTTTTAGGTTATGATCATAGCTTATAGATAAATTACTATGAGTACCAAGAAAGTTAAGAGACTGAAATTATGTACTCAAGTTATTTAATCAATCATAATATGAGTCTTTTAAAAAAAATATAAATAGATACTATTCGCAGCCATGCAATATCAGATTTTTCGGTCGAGACACCCCACCCCCCTCGGGTTTCTCTTCCAAAAAATTTGTCTTCCGCTCTCAAAATCTCTCTTACTTTTCCCAAATTTCCCCTCCTACTTTGTTCTTTCACTATGTCGAAGAACAATTTTCATCCTGCCCTCATGGTTTCTAACGTTAAGAACAATATCCCTATTGTCCTTGAGATGAAAAATGTCCAATATGCGATGTGGGCGGAGTTGTTTAAAATTCACGCTATCTCCCATCAAGTTATTCATCACATCATTCCTCCCGCTACACCTCTTCCCGCAGAGAATCCTCAGTTATGGATTACCGTTGATGCTACCGTTCTCCGGTGGATCTACGCCACTATTTCGGTTGACCTTCTACAGACGATTATTGAGCCGGATACCACGGCTATGGCTGCCTGGAATAGATTGCGTGATATATTCCAAGATAACCAACATTCACGTGTCATCACACTCGAGCAGGAATTCCCTCTAGTTCGAATGGACGAATTTCCAAACGTTTCTGCATATTACAAGAAACTCAAGGAGTTGGCGGATCAACTCCGTAATGTTGGCGCACCGATAACAAATAATCGTCTCGTTCTACAGTTGGTTTCCGGCCTTTCGGAGGCCTATAATGGGGTTGGCACTCTCCTTCGTCAAAGAAACCCTCTTCCTGACTTCTATCAAGCCCGCTCCATGCTTACTTTAGAAGAAACCGGTTTGGCTAAAAAGGCGGCTACCGGAGCAAGCCCCGTAGTCATGGTGGCGTCCTCTCCAAGTTCTTCAGGTTTTGTTAATAATTCGGGCCAAAACCATAATCATAGTGGCGGCAAAAATAATCGTAAGAATAATAACAAAAACCGCGGGGGCAAATGCGGCGGTTCTGGTAGCGGTTCAGGTGGTCAGCAAGCAGGCGGTGGGCCCCATCCAGGGAATAGTAGCCCACCACCCCCTGGTCCTAGCAGTGGGGCTGGGGCAGTGGGCTGTGGGCCAACAACCCTTATAATTAAGTAGGAAATTCCAGCGGCCAGTGGGCTGGCCAACAATTCAGGCCCAACAACTAGCAGTGGCGGCCCACTGGCCAGTGGCCCAGCAGCAGCAGCAGCTGCGCGGCCCATCTCCGTCACGGACAGGCATTCTTGGGCCCCGACCTCCGCAAGCCCATCATGCAGCAGGCCCCACTCAGACCGATATCGAGGCAGCGATGCACACATTGGGGTTGACTCAACCCGACCCAAATTGGTACATGGACACTGGGGCCACTACTCATATGACTTCCGATTCAGGTACTCTCTCCTCTTATTCCAATTTGAGCACCCCTCGTGGTATAATTGTTGGTAATGGCAACTCTATTCCAATTCAGGGTTATGGTCAGAAAAAGTTGTCTTCTCCCAATCCACCCCTTATCTTGAAAAATACTTTACATGCTCCCAAATTGATTAAAAATTTAGTCTCTGTCCGAAAGTTCAACACTGACAATTCAGTTTCTGTTGAATTTGATCCTTTTGGTTTCTCTGTGAAGGATTTCAAGACGGGGAGTCATCTCATGAGGTGTGATAGTAGGGGGGATATGTATCCTATCATGCCCGGTTTCAGTCCATCGAGTCAAGCCTTGCCGTCAGTTTTTGCAGCCATTTCTCATTCCGTGTGGCATGCTCGCCTGGGTCATCCGGGGTCTTCTATCTTATCAGTTTTAGATAAAAATAGATTTATTTCTTGTATGGTTACGAATCGTACACATATTTGTCAATCTTGTTCATTGGGAAAAATTGTTAAATTGCCATTTGTGGACTCCAATTCTCATACTTCACAACCTTTTGATATTATTCATAGCGACATATGGACGTCTCATATTCTAAGTTCATTAGGTCATCGATATTATGTTCTGTTTCTGGATGATTATTCTAAATTTTTGTGGACGTTTCCAATTGCCAATAAATCTCAAGTGTTTTCTGTTTTCATAAAATTTAGAGCATTCATTAGAACACAATTCGAAAGAGAAATAAAGAATATTCAATGTGATAATGGGAAAGAGTACGACAATAGGGAGTTTCGGGAGTTCTGAGATAATAACG
This sequence comes from Anisodus tanguticus, assembly GCA_034509755.1. Lineage (NCBI taxonomy): Eukaryota > Viridiplantae > Streptophyta > Magnoliopsida > Solanales > Solanaceae > Anisodus > Anisodus tanguticus. The sequence goes on along the minus strand of CM067551.1, from coordinate 14,371,109 downwards.
GGATAAATTTTTGTTTTTCGTGCCCTCATACATCTTCTCAAAATGGGAAAGCCGAACCCAAAATTCATTCCATAAATAACATTGTTCACACTATCTTACTTCATGCTTCCGTACCCCCGTATTTTTGGCAACATGCTCTGCAAATGGCAACATATCTCCTTAACATAATTTCGTCCAAAGGTCTGACATATTCTTCCCCCCTCAAAATCCTATATAATAAGACCCCTTCTTATTCTCATCTTAGGATTTTTGGGTGCTTGTGTTATCCGTTATTCCCATCCACCACAATTAACAAACTTCAGGCTCGGTCTACCCCGTGTGTATTTTTGGGTTATCCGTCTAATCACCGTGGTTATAAATGCTTTGATTTATCCTCCAAGAAAATCATAATTAATCGCTATGTCATTTTTTATGAAACCCAATTTCCTTTTACGAAAGTTCATACTCCCGAGCCTAGGTCGTATAATTTTTTGGATGACCAAATATCTCCATATATTATTCGGAATTTTTTGGACTTATCCCGCACCCAAAATTCTCCAGCGGGCCCACTGCCCGTTGGACCCACTGATCCGTCACTGTTTCCAGTTACTGAAACAGTTCCAGCAATTGGGCCGATCCAGCCCAATTCTAGAACTGTTCCAGAATCTGCCCCAGTTTCTCGATTTGGACCAGCAGGCCCACTGCCTGTTGGCCAGTCCGTCCCGAGCCTGGCAAATTCCCAAAATTCACTAAATCCTTCCTCGAGTCATAGACCGGTCACTCGTAGTCAGCAGGGTATTTTTAAACCTAAAAGATATTTTAATTTACATTCTAATGTTTCTAAATCCCCCTTGCCCCGTAATCCTGTGTCCGCCTTAAATGATCCAAATTGGAAGATTGCTATGACTGATGAATATAATGCTCTTATTGATAATAAGACGTGGGAGTTGGTGCCCCGTCTTTCTGGTATTAATGTTATCAAGTCTATGTGGATTTTTGCTCATAAGGAGAATTCAGATGGGTCATTTGCTCGACATAAGGCACGGCTTGTGGGTGATGGTAAGACTCAGCAGGTTGGGGTAGATTATGGGGAGACGTTTAGTCCGGTGGTCAAGCCGGCTACTATTCGCACTGTGCTTAGCTTGGCTCTCTCAAAGACTTGGCCTATTCATCAGTTGGATGTCAAGAATGCTTTCCTACATGGTGATCTCAATGAAACAATCTATATGCATCAGCCGTTGGTTTTCAGGGATCCCAATCGTCCTCATCATGTCTGTTTGTTGAAGAAGTCATTATATGGGCTTAAGCAGTCTCCACGGGCCTGGTATACGAGGTTTGCTGACTTTGTTTCGACTATTGGGTTCACTCACAGCAGGTCAGATAATTCCTTATTCATCTATCGACGTGGTTCATCCTTGGCCTACATTCTGCTGTATGTCGATGATATCATCTTGACTGCCTCTTCCGATGCCTTGCGTCAGTCTTTCATGGCCATGCTCAGTTTTGAGTTTGCTATGAAAGACTTAGGGCCCTTGAGTTACTTTTTGGGGATTGTTGTCAGACGTCATTCAGGTGGTTTGTTTTTGTCTTAACGAAAGTATGCTGCTGAGATCATAGAGAGGGCTGGGATGTCATCTTGTAAGTCCACTTCTACTCCCGTTGATGCAAAACCCAAACTTAGTGCCGTGGCAGGTACAACATATGAGGACCCGACCCGCTATCGCAGTCTTGCAGGGGCCCTCCAGTATCTTACCTTTACCAGACCAGATATTACGTATGATGTTCAGCAGGTGTGTTTATTCATGCATGACCCCAGAGTTGAGCACATGAACGCAATCAAACGCATCATTCGTTATATTCAGGGGACACTGGACTATGGGTTGCACTTGTATCCTACATCTACATCCATACTTGTCTTGTACACAGATGCGGATTGTGGTGGTTGCCCGGACACCAGACGGTCTACGTCAGGATATTGTATGTTCCTTGGCAACAACTTGGTCTCCTGGTTTGCAAATCTTCAGGCGACTCTATCCCACTCAAGTGTAGAGGCAGAATATCGAGGGGTAGCTAATGTGGTCTCCGAATCATGTTGGTTACATAATTTTCTTTTAGAGCTTCATTGCCCAATTCAGAAGGAAACCTTAGTATATTGTGATAATGTTAGTGCCATCTACCTATCAGGTAATCCGGTTCAGCACCAACGCACTAAGCATATCGAAATGGACATTCACTTTGTCCGGGAAAAGGTTGCTCGGGGGCAGGTACGCGTATGTCATGTCCCGTCAAGATATCAAGTTGCTGACATATTTACAAAGGGTCTTCCCGCGGTACTCTTTGAAGATTTTAGGGACAGTCTCAGCGTTCGAAGACCGCCCGCTATGACTGCGGGGGTGTGTTAAATAAGGCAATATACAAGTGTATATTGCCTTATTCAATTCCACGAAATCTGCCCATATTGGGCATCTCGATTTTGGCTTATTTGGTACATGAGAATATTGTATATTTGGAAAATATATGTGTAGTATATTGTAATGTATTTGTTACCTAAAGTAGGATTATACACTACCATAATTGTAGAGTTAGAATTATGGTAGAATAAGATTTTAGGAATAGAATAGGAATATTTTGTATCTTGTATATATACCTATTCAAGTAATAAAAATAATTAAGGGGATTATTTCTTTCAAGATTACAGGACATTGATCAATATTTTTACAACTAAATGCAACAAAGTAATATTTGAACATCAATAATTCTTATAACATTATGGTTAACCAATATTTTTGTTAGCTTTATCTTTTTTTCTGTGTGTTTGTCATGATTGATTTGCTATGTTCAATATATTTATATTAGATGCAGAATAATATTCCATCTTTCAGATACCGTGTATAATTTTTCTTATCCTATATAAATAAAATAGTGTGATTAATAAAGATATTAAAGAAATTTAAAATATAAATAATTATTGTTAACATTTGTACCTCGACTTGACTTTTGATTAATTCAAAAGATATCATACTTCATATTATATAGCTACTGATATCAATAGTTCGTACATAAATTTATCAAAATAATAATTTTTTAAACTAAATAGATAATAAGAAAAAGGATAGTCCGATGCACAAAACATCTCGCGTTAGCAGGATCCGAAGGAGGGTCACCTTAATAGATATTATCTATTAAATAAATAGTTAATAATATAAAATTAACTAAAAACACGTAGTAAGATTCTCGAAAGGGTTGAGACTGAATTCACCATCCAACTTTACTAATTGGAGAACTCATGATAAAGGTCAGTGTGATAATAACAAGGTGTCCAACAATCTGAGAAGTACCATAACTTTTCTTATTATTTTACTCCTACTGTGATTAATTTTTATGTATTTGATGTAAAGATAGCGAACATAACAAGCTCGGAATGAATTTGTAGCAAATTATGCAGGTTATGTACACATCTTCTTGATAAAATGAAAATTGTGTATTACATAATATACATGTGCAGCGCACGTGCCGAGAGACTAATATATTATATTGTGCTCCAACGTCATATTGTGATTCACTTTATGTGAATCTTCTCCTTCATCTTCACTGAGATCAAAGGCTCTGAAGGTAGAAATTAATTGATTCAGTTTTGAATAAGGTGCTTTGCCAAACATAACAGTCCTTAAAGTCTTGTATCTAGGATTTAATCCTCTAACAAAGTTGATTACCTTGTTGTCCTTATCTGGTTTGTGTATGAAAGCTAGGCCATCACAAATGCTCTAAAAGTCCTTCAAATACTCATTGGTAGTTCTATTGTCAAGTTTGATGGTTTGAAGTTGTTAATTCAACTGGATTTTCTTATCTTTTATGTCATGCAAATAGGTTTCTTTTAGACATTTTCACATTTCCTAGACAGTTTTGTATCCACAACAAGATACATACTGTCCTCATATATTTTTCCGATATTCAACTCTTGAGTAGGATATCCTTATACTCCTAATCATCAACATCACTTTCCATGTCACTGCTTTCACTAGTTCCCTCAATGTTAATTACTTCTGATTTTCCTTCAACGAGATAAGTTAGTCTCATCACTTGAATAAGTTGCAGCATTTGTGTTCTCAATATCAAATAGTTTGACGGCTTAAACTTCACAAGACATGAAGCAATGAGATGATGGAGAGAGGTCATTGAGAGTGTGTTGGAGACCATGTGGACAAAATTTGTGTGTGTAGATAGAGTGATATATGGTACAAAGATCTATGTTTCTCATCATTTATGTTAAACAGAACAATATACATATGATATACACCCAATATACAGCAGTGTATATCACAGGCAAGGTGCAAAGCAAAGCGATGGATGGATCGGCTCAAAGAAGAAATGCGCCTCAAAGAAAGCCCAAAGAAGGTGGCCAACAAGGCCCATCTCGGGCTGAATAAGGAAGATACAAATGTGTATATATGGTAAATATTTGTAGTATATTGTAGTGTAAAGGTTACCTTAATTAGTGTTACACTTACCATAATTGTATGGTTAGAATTATGGTAGAATAAGGATTTAGAAATAGAATAGGAATAAGATTCTCCTATTATGGAAATATGTAACTTGTATATATAGCCTTTTAATTAATGAAAATAATCAAGAGGATAGATTGTGGTGACACGTTTAGTCCGGTGGTCAAACCGGCTACCATTCGAACTGTGCTTAGCTTGGCTCTTTCAAAGACTTGGCCAATTCATCAGTTGGATGTCAAGAATGCTTTCCTACATGGTGATCTCCAGGAAACAGTCTATATGCATCAACCATTGGGTTTCAGGGATCCAAACCATCCTCATCATGTATGTTTGTTGAAAAGTCCTTATATGGGCTTAAGCAGTCTCCAAGGGCCTAGTACACGAGGTTTGCTGACTTTGTTTCAACTATTGAGTTCACTCACAGCAGGTCAGATAATTTCTTGTTTATCTACCGCCGTGGTTCGTCCTTGGCCTACATTCTGTTGTATGTGGATGATATCATCTTGACTGCCTCTTCCGATGCCTTGCACCAGTCTATCATGACCATGCTCAGGTCTGAGTTTGCTATGAAAGACTTAGGGCCTTTGAGTTACTTTTTGGGGATTATTGTCAGACGTCATTCAGGTGGTTTTTTTTTGTCTTAATGAAAGTATGCTGCTGAGATCATAGAGAGGGCTGGGATGTCATCTTGTAAGTCCACTTCTACTCCCGTTGATGCAAAACCCAAACTTAGTGCCGTGGCAGGTACACCATATGAGGACCCGACCCGCTATCGCAGTCTTGCAGGGGCCCTCCAGTATCTTACCTTTATCAGACCGGATATTACGTATGATGTTCAGCAGGTGTGTTTATTCATGCATGACCCCAGAGTTGAGCACATGAACGCAATCAAACGTATCATTCGTTATATTCAGGGGACACTGGACTATGGGTTGCACTTGTATCCTTCATCTACATCCATACTTGTCTCGTACACAGATGCGGATTGGGGTGGTTGCCCGGACACCAGACGGTCTACGTTAGGATATTGTATGTTCCTTGGCAATAACTTTGTCTCCTGGTCTGCAAATCGTCAGGCGACTCTATCCCACTCAAGTGTAGAGGCAGAATATCGAGGGGTAGCGAATGTGGTCTCCGAATCATGTTGGCTACGTAATATGCTTTTGGAGCTTCATTGTCCCATTTAGAAGGCAACCTTGGTATATTGCGATAACATTAGTGCCATCTACCTTTCAGGTAATCCAGTTCAACACCAACGCACTAAGCATATCGAAATGGACATTCACTTTGTCCGTGAAAAGGTTGCAAAGGGTTACGTTCGCGTATGCCATGTCCCGTCGCGTTATCAAATTGCAGACATTTTTACAAAGGGTCTACCAGCGGTTCTCTTTGAAGATTTTAGGGACAGTCTCTGTGTTCGAAAACCGCCCGCTATGACTGCGGGGGTGTGTTAAATAGAACAATATACCTGTGATATACACCCAATATACAACATTGTATATCACGAGCAAAGCGAAATGGATCGGGCCGGCCCAAAGTGGGCCTCGGTAGCAGCCCAGCAAATAGTTGCCTAGGCAAATTTTAAAGCGGCCGGCGAGCGGGCACGGACGGCGGCCAAAGCGGTGGGCTCGGCGGCGGCCCAGCGGTGGCCAACAAGGCCCATCTCGGGCTGAATAAGGAAGATACAAATGTGTATATATGGTATATATATTTGTAGTATATTGTAGTGTAAAGGTTACCTTAATTAGTGTTATACACTTACCATAATTGTATAGTTAGAATTATGGTAGAATAAGGATTTAGAAATAGAATAGGAATATGATTCTCATATTATGGAAATATGTAACTTGTATATATAACCTTTCAATTAATGAAAATAATCAAGGGGATTATTTCTTTCAATTTACCCTCAGTTCTTAGTACTTTAATCGCACATTTGAACCTAAAATGATATATAAGAAGGGATCCTCAACAGGCGTGCGTCACGGGGGTGCCGCGTGCAAGCCCCATGTATGAAGTTCTTATGTTCTTCCGTGATGCAGTCGTGAAGCGAGTAATGGTGGCACATGCAGGTCCGGTCTCTAAAGTTTATTTGTTCATCCGCGATGGGTTCACCACACGGAAGTGTCGCACGTCACACCTATTAGTCTTATTCCGTGCGGGATTCAGTTTTACTTAGCCCTAAAATATAAATATATTTTTATTATATAAAGGACGGACTGGGACATAATTTTGAGCATTGTGAGCCGTCATTGGAGGTTTTAATTCGATTCTTCTTATTTTTCATCTTTAAACCCTATGTTATTCATGAATTCTTACATCTTTTCTCGAATCATGAGTAGCTAAACACTTTATTTCTAGGGCTGTGGAAAAGACATGATAGTTAGTTTGACAACTTTTATCTATTAAATTTTCATCTTTTGAGTTGCTTATTTAATCTTGTGCTTAATTGTTTAACTAGCTGATCAATAGTTAAACACTACCTGTGGTGCGTGAATTGAACTTGAGAAAGGAAATTCACGTACATAATAAGTATAAATAGAGCTTGTTCATAAGAAAAAATTCGCTATTGAGGATAGAAATTTACTATTTAGCATTACTTAGTTGAATATGGATTTTTAAATGCGTTCTTGTTATTTTCTAACGATCATAGAGATATAGATATTAGAGTAACATGAATAGACTTTTGGAAAATTTGAGAGATACTCATAAAGTTTAAATTAATCCGTCAACTAGTAACCCGGGAAATAAAATAGGTAGAACCATTAGAACACTTAACTGGATTTTCGGAAGCCATGACCCTAGAACTCTCTCTGTGTAGTGCATGTACCGCAGATGAAGAAAAAACTTCAGAGGACTGACATGCACGCGACACCTCCGTGTCGCGTGAGTGTCGCGCGGGTCAACTCAACCCTAATTTTTTTCTATTTTTTTTTTTTAAAAAAAATCGGGACCTCTCTTATATTTTCATTCTCTCTTTCTCTCAAACGCTCTAAGTCTGAAAATTTTCTTTTCCCTATTCCCTTTCAATCTCAATTAAACTCAAGAAATATCTTCCATATCTCATTAACATCAAAAGGTAAGTGATTCTTGTCATTAATCCATGAATTTCCCTTCCTTTTCCCCTTATTCTTTAGTTTTTGTTGAAATTGAAAAGTTAGGTTGTTCGGGTTGGGCGACTTTGGGCGGGGTTTGATATTATTGTGCTTGTTTTGCATGCTTAGGGATAGAATAATGATTCCCCATTGAAAAGGGAGGGTTTCCAACCCCCATTGTTGTCAAACTAAAAGGGGAAGTTTTATGCCCAAAAGGTGTTCGATAAAATGCTCGAATGAAGTTTTTTGTGAAATTGTGAAGTCTTGAGTAGAAACATAACATTAAACAACTAAATGAACCCTTGGGCATCAACTTGAACCAAAAATTTGAGAGCTTGAATGAAAATTTGCACAGGGGCAAATTGTGAAGTCTTCCAACCCTTGTCCTTAAACTATGCTTTTCGTGTTTTCGTAGGATTAATTTAGAGTAGTTGACTTCTTTATTTTATATTTTTGTAATGTAGTTTTAAGTAAGTTTAGGGTCATCTCACCCATGATTGAACAAAACAAGCATTAGATTGTCTCAACCCCTCACTGTGGTACCCGAATTTAAGGACCAAGTACTCCTCTCATAAGTACATGTAACAGAACTAAGTGCGGGGTCATTGATGACCTTATTTAAATTTTTACTTATTTATTGGGATACTTTGTTTTGCAGGAAAACGGGTCGACCAAAAGGCAAGGTTTTCGCATCCTCATCCTCCAAAGTCTTCTAAAGAGGATGGGAAGTTAGCCTGCTTCAAAAATAGAAAAGAACCAAAGCGGGGGGAAGTAAGAACCCGGCAACAACAATTTTATGGGTTGATTCTCACCAGTTACTACTTTATTTCACTGGGGAATCCAAGGAGTTGTGTAAAAATTCTGACATCTCCGACGGCTACATTCATGAGAGCGGTGGATCAAGTCTCTCTAGAAAATAGCTTTCGAGAAATTTATAACCAGCTCAATGGCTTGATATGGAGCACCATTTTTTAGAATCCGAGGCTGGTCAACATTGACCTTGTGTTGGAACTATATGTAAACATGAAGAAGGTTAACTCTGAATACTGTAGGCCAACGGTTCCCCTTCGAAAAACCAATATTCCATTGATCGCAACTACTTTATGCGGAGCTATTGAGGCACCAAACATACCTGTTGAGCCTTTAGAGTTCATTTAGAGGCCTGACTACAAGACCATCCGAGAAACATTGTGTGAGCCGAGATCTCTTGTAAAATAGGCCCGCTTTGATGGCACCAATGAACACAAGAACATGCTGATGAGAAATTTTATTAAACCAGCCTAGGTTTGGTTATGACAGATTAATCAATGAATTATACCACTCGATCACTACACTGAAGTTGCAAAGGAAAGGGTGTGTATGTGGTACTTTTTTATGACGGGGAAGCCCGTGAATGTTGGGCACTGGATGTTGAAAGAAATACAGCAGGTGAGGGAGAACAAGCGCCATAGGCTACTCTTTGGTATTATCATCACCTCTTTGATCTTACAAGTAGACAATGAATTGGAAAATCCAAATGGTAGGGTACTGGATGCCCCCACTAAAATGATTTACATCTCAAATGTTAGAGCCCCAAGAAAGCTGCCAAGACTGTGTTGACACCGGCAGAAGTAAGGTCGGCGTAATCGACCTTGATCACCCAGATCTACAAGATACTGGTGTTGCAGGCTAAATCCAATCATCTAGACCTCTTAGAGGTGTAGGCACAGGCCTTGTACATTGTTCACTCACAATGACTATTGGGGGAAGATGTTGCCCAGTTGCCCAATAATGAGGATGAGAACTCGGCGGATTGGATGGGGGCTGATTATGAGGAAAGTGATAAGGAAATGTTGCATAATGATGATGATGGTGATATGTCTGCGTAGTCGGGTAGCGAGGACGGCGATGGCGACTATGATGAGGACTAGCCCTAGTGGGCCCCAAGAAGTATTTCTTACTTTACTTTGCTCTGTATTTGATTGTAGATGCATTGAGGACACTGCATATTTTAAGTATGAGGTTGGAAATACTTCCCTTCGTATTGTATAATTTTGAGGTTAAGGATGATGAAAAATATGTTGTAAGATTTGTTTCGGTAGTTTTGAGTCAGAGTTTTAGAGAAAAAGAATCAGAAAAATATCAAAAATCTTTTTAGGAGTTACTTATGGTGTACATCACTCGTCAATGGTGTACATCACCCGTCCCCTTTGGTTTACTTATGGCCTCGGTTGTTTTCCGAGGGGGGGCCTGAATCGGGTAGTAGTGTTTTTAGGAAATCGTATAATCAAAGCCCCAAAGCCTTTTCAAATGCTAGGTGCTCGGGTTATGTAAAATATGAAAATGAGATTAGGTCGATCAAGTCATTGGCCAATGCAAGAGACATATTTAGAATATGGTCTAGTTGTCGACTATTATAGATGAGATAAAGTGATCAAGCCATTTGGATAGACACATAGCAAATCCTAAACTTGATCGAGTGTGTCGCGAATGAAAGGAATTTATCATCTCACATAAAGGTTATGTTTGCTAGATTCATGTAAACGTACTTAACATATTAAGTTCGTCGTACGGCGCAGTCTAGGAGTTCCGTATGGACCTTAATTGGATTAGTGTCAATATGTGAAGGCCTATAGGGTCACACTATGTCGATTGTCTCTTCGATCTAAGGGTGTATTGAGAAAGTATTAAATATTCGATTTGGAATCGAGATATTTAAATTGATAATAACTATGGGATAATTTCTATTAGATGGAAATTATTTAATTAAGTCAAAATTGGATTTTGGATTTAATTAAATATGTTGAATATATATTAACGAAATGGGAACGAAAATGACGTAAGGAGCCGCGGTGCCTGCTAGGCTGAGACGCGACGCCGACCCGACAGCGGGCCTAGTCAGACTAACCCATTACACCTAGGTTTTTGCGTCAGGCTTAGAGCCCAACCCTAATTCAAATTTTGACCTAATTTTAACTATAAATACAGCACAACCTCATTGTTATTAAACACATTTATTATACAAAGTAATTCTAGATTTAAAGTCTAGGATAAAACTCTCTCAAACATCTACCAAAATTTCCTAGCTTTCTTGACAGAGGAATACACCGTAGTAAGACGTTTGCAATTGAAGGGAGAATTGTGTGTTCACCCTAAAGTAAAGACTCCAGATTTTATAACCTGTAAGTTCTTGTTCAAGTTTTCTTTACAGGTTTTGATTGTCATATAACCATGCCAGAAGGAATTGTTGGGTAAGTAAATAAAATTTTAAGCTTATGTGTTTCTAAACCCAACAAAATCCCTACAGTGGTATCAGAGCCCAGGCTGGTTCAATGGTTATATAACAATTGAATAACATAATAATATGTGTTAAACATAAAATTGGATTAAAACAAGGCTTCCTAAAATCCTACATATCTTGACTGAACAGTTAACCTTTTTGATATCACCCTAAATTATCACCTACGCTAAATCGAGGAAGTCATTCTGTTCTAACTCGGACTTAGCCAAGTGCAGACAACCGGTTCATTGCTAACATGATGCACGGCGAAGAACGGGTAGGAACGGATGATGGTCGATATGTGCGTTATTGATAATGGTGGGTGATGATAAACGATCTGTGATCTGATACCTAAATTGGATTTAGGGTTTGGGCGAATTTAAAAAAAAAAATCAACACAGAAACCTTCATGAGTATTTACACCATAGTGTTTGCTTTGTAAGGAAAACCCCACTTAAATACATAATTGCAGTCGTATAACGGGGTTGACTTGCTAGGCTGTCTTGGCACCACAGCGTCGGACAAGCCGAGGGACGCAGACCGAAAGTTTGGAACATTCGATCAACCATGAGTGACAAATTGTTTGTAATTGGATTGGAGACCTACCAGGTTGTATTGTTGAAGTTATCAGCCACAACAAACGCGGAGATAGCATGGACCTGGATCATGACCTATTATGACCATATTTGATATGAGTCTGTATTCTTTCATGGGGTCGAAGAGTATGTTAAAAAAATGGGAGCTAATTAAACTAAAGGCCATGTTAATTAGTTAATAAATGTGTTCAATAGAAATTATATTAGAGTTTAATTTCAAGTCTATCTATTTCTTCAGATTATATAATCTACTATATAAAATGTCGAATCTATCACTGAAAATGTTGGTCGAGACAAGCAAGTTGACTGGAGCTAATTACCCTGATTGGTTGAGAAATCTGCGATTGGTGTTAAGACAAGAAAGAATTGAGTATGTGTTAGACAAAGTGTTCCCCGGTCCCTGCTGAAAACTCTACTGAATATGCCCTATTTGACAAGGTGGCTTATCAGAAACATCTAGACGATGCTACCTCGGCACAGTGTGTAATGTTGTCTTCCATAAATGTGGAGTTACAAAGGCAGCATGAAAACATGGGCCCCAACGAAATGCTAGAACACTTGAAGAGTCTCTATGACTCACAATCTCAAACAATGGAGTATGAACTGTTGAGAGACCTTTTCAAATGTAAGCTGAACGAAAGGGGTCAAGTGTCAACGCATGTTCTGAAGATGATTGGGTTGATAGAAAGGTTGGCTTCGATTGGAACGAAGCTACCTATAAATGTCTCTGTCAACCTGATCGTGAATTCGCTCCCTGGTACATTTGAGAATTTCATTGTTAACTTCAATATGAGTGGAACCAAGGCGAGTCTTCCAGAGCTTCACAACATGTTGAAGACCTTTGAATCATCTACCTCTAAAGGTAAAGTTGTGCTCATGGTGGGCTCATCTAGCAAGTTCAAAACCAAGGGTAAGAACATGCAGAAGAAGAAGGGTAAGGCAGTTGCTGCACCCACAATTTTGAAACCTAGAGGAGGTGTTCAGAAGAAGGCAAAGGTAGCTATGGATATTTGCCTCAACTGCAAGAAGAAGGGGCACTGGAAGAAGTATTGCATAGCTCCGGGATGAGGTAAGGCACTAGGTACTTCTAGCTCTACTAGACAATGTATGTTTGTCAATGAAATAAACATGTCTATAACTAACTCTCACTGTTGTGTATTAGATATCGTTTGTGGCTCACACATTTGTAATAATCTGCAGGGTCTGATTGACAGCAGAAAGGTTGGACCTTGGAAGGTAGACCTGCGCGTTAGAAATGGAGCACGAGTAGATGCTGAACGCGTGGGAACTTATAGACTAGATTTACCTTCGGGCTTTTGTTTAGAACTAAATAATTATTATTTTGTTCTCTCATTGACGAGGAATATTATTTCTATCCCAGTGTTAGACATTGAGGGGTTTTTCTCATTTATTGCCAATGGCAGTTATGTACTGTCTTTTAATAGTTTTGTTTGTGGAAATGCTCCGCTTGTGGATGGTGTGTATGTTCTAAACTGTAGTCGTGAAATTTTTAATGTGCAAAATAAATGAGCTAAGATAAATAATCCAAGAAACCCCACCTACTTATGGCACTGTAGACTTGGTCACATCAATGAATCAAGGATAACAAGATTAAGAAAGTTAGACTACTTGGAACCATTTGACTTGGAGTCCTATGGTAACTGTGAATCTTGCTTGAGAGGAAAGATGACCATCAAGCCACTTTCTGGGAAAGGTGTGCGAGCCAAAGAGGTTCTTGAGTTGGTCCATACTGATGTATGTGGGCCAGTTTCAACTCAAGCTAAGGGAGGCTTCCCTTACTTCATCACTTTTACAGACGATTTCACAAGGTTTGGGCATGTGTATCTTATGAAACACAAGTCCGAAGCCTTTGAGAAATTCAAGGAGTACAAGTCAAAAGTAGAGAAGCAACTTGACAAGTATCAAGACCCTTCGATCAGATCAATGAGGTGAATACTTAAGTAAAGAATTTCTGGATTACTTGAAGCTTCATGGAGTTCAATCACAGTGGACATCTCCTGGAACGCCACAGATGAATGGTGTTGTTGAAAGGTAAAATCGAACCCTATTATATATGGTTAGATCCATGATGACTTTTTCAGCTCTATCAACATACATATGGGGTTATGCACTGCAAAGCTCAATTTATATTCTGAACATGGTTCCTTCAAAATCAGTAGAGAAAACTCCATATGAGATATGTAATGGCAAGAAGCCAGCACTTAAACACATGCGACCCTGGGCGTGCCCTGCATATGTAAAGAAGATGCTTACTGACAAGTTGGAATCTAAAAGTGAGAAATATTATTTTGTGGGGTATCCAAAGGAAACTAAGGGATACTATTTATATCTTCCTGAAGAACATAAAGTCATTGTTTCCAGAAATGCAACTTTCCTTAAAGAAGACTATGTCTACAAGGAACAGAGCTGCAATGAGATAGAACTTGAAGAAATTCAAGAACCATAAGATAACACAGAAGTTGAAACCTTATCGAATGACCAAGATAAGGATTCAGTGGGAGTATTTGGTGAATATTGGGTACTTAAAGTACGCCCTTCGGCCAGTGGGAGTGCTGTGAGAGATAATGCAGAAATGCAAGCTTGTCACACACAACTAATGGAAGATGATACAATGGTTGTACACCATTCCATTCAGGAAATACATAAAAATGACATTCCTGAAAGCTCTCAAGGTGGTGGATTATCCTGCACACAAAGACCTTTTCACAATCAGAATACAACAAACACTGAAATGCAGAATAATCAACTCCATAGGACCACTAGGACTCATTGTCCGCCTGAAAGACTTAATCTCCTTGTTGAAACACACAATGAGATAGATATTCCTGATGACGATGAACCGACAACCTACAACGAAGCTATGTTAGACATTGATTCGCAGAGATGGCAAGAAGCCATGAAATCTGAGATGGACTTGATATACATCAATCAAGTTTGGAACTTGGTTGATTTGCCAACAGGGGTTAGACCCATATGATGCAAATGGGTCTTCAAGAAGAAGATTGATGTATATGGCAAGGTACAGACTTATAAGGCAAGATTGATGTCTAAAGGTTATAATCAACGGCCTGGGGTCGATTATGATGAAACCTTTTCACTTGTTGCGAAAATTAAGTTCATTCGGATTTTGCTTGCAATAGCCGCATACTATGATTATGACATTTGGCAAATGGATGTTAAAACTATTTTCCTCAATGGTAACCCAATTGAGGAGGTGTATATGATACAACCTGGGGTTTTACATCCAATACTAAGCCCAAAGCAGTATGCAAGCTACAGAAGTCATTTATGGACATAAGCAAACCTCAAGGAGTTGGAATATTTACTTTGACAAAGCAGTCAAATTGTTTGACTTTGTTAGAAGCAAATAAGATCCTTGCATTTATAGTAAGCGCAAGGAAGGGAGTATTTTCTTCATTGTTATATATGTATATGACATATTAATAATGAGAGATAATAAAACTCTCATGCAATCAGTTAATGAATGGTTATCCAGCACCTTCATGATGAAGGACTTGGGTGAAGGCTGCTACATTCTTGGAATTAGGATCTATAGAAATAGACCTAATAGATTGTTGGGGCTGTCATAGTCCATATACATAGACAAAGTGCTAAGACGATTCTCTATGGAAAACTCCAAGAAGGGAAGTCTTCTTATGGGTCAAGGCATCAAGTTATCAAAGAAGGATAGTCCTTCTACTATTGCAGAACTTGAACGCATGAAAAGAATCCCTTATGCTTCAGCTATAGGATCTATCATGTATGCCATGACCTGTACGAGGCCAGATGTGGCCTATGCACTTAGTATGACTTGAAAATTCCAGCAGAATCCTAGAGAAGAACACTAGAAAATAGTCAAGAGTATTCTTAAGTATCTTAGACGAACTAAAGAATATTTCTTAGTCTATGGTGGACAAGAGAAGCTAGTGGCTACTGGGTCACTGATGCTAGCTTCCAGACAGATCTTGATGTCTTCAAGTATCAGTCTGGATATGCCTTCATTTTCAATGGTGGAGTAGTGAGTTGGAAAAGTTCCAAGCAAGCTACAACTGTAGATACGACAACTGAAGCCGAGTACATTGCTGAATCGGAAGCTGGTAAAGAAGTTGTCGCGATATCTGAGTTCCTGAAGGAACTAGGGGTTGTACCAAGTGACACTTGTCCAATAACGATTTATTGTGACAACACTGGTGCGATTACGCAAGCTAAGGAACTAAGATCAACGAACAGAAATAAGCATGTACCAAGGAAATACCACATGCTCAGAGAGATAGTGGAAACTGAAGAAATAAGATTAGACTATGTTCCCACAGATGATAATCTAACTGACCCGTTTACTAAACCATTAAGCTTAGTTAAGCATAATGGTCATTTTGAAAATATGGGCATTAGATACATTGGAGATTGGCTCTAGGCCAAGTTGGAGATTGAAAGTATGTATGTCCTAGAGACAATCATTATTAGGGACAAATGTACTTGAACACATTCGTATTATTAATAAGATTAATATATTTATGGCATTTGCAATTATTGAATTATTACTTGATTGTCTGTAATTATTCAGTAATGTGCATCCCTTGAGCTTACGTTGTCATTAATAGAGTTAGATATTGATGATAGAGCGTAACTCTCAAAATAGCCTCGACTAATGATCATCGAGAATGTGATATCGATGATATGTTATAAGTCGACGTGTGGTCTGCATCACATTCTTGGAGAATGTAGTATGTCTCATCTGTTACTAGTAATGGTTACTAGTGATGGACACATGGATACTTTTGGAAAGTATTGGTATGCCCTGCTGATAAACTATTTGTTATACATGTCTAGAGTGTTATCAACATGTGGGAGATAAAGGTCCTTTGACTTGAGGTCAGTACGCACTTTATGTTACACCTTGTAATTTTAAGACGATAATTAGAGGACGTAATTAAGGAGGTAAGATTCGAATCTTGGATATAGAGTATATTTATATATGCTAATCCGGAAATTAGTATACAAGAGGATGTGATTCCGGAAAGATGTTGGTCACAATAAGGGTGACGTTGGATACTTATAGCAATAATTGTATATTTCCGTTATAGAATAGTATTGTATTATAAAATTATGACATTGAGGATACGAGACTTATGAAATTCTCGGGAATTATAAGAAGTGGGTTTAAGATTTATTAATTGAAGAACTTGGGGGCCAAAGTGAAAAAAAGAAGGAAAATCAGATTTTTTATAACCTACACCCAATCTTTCATCTTCTTCATTCAAACTTAACACAAACTCTCCTCTCCTCCCCCATACCCTAGCTAAGAACCCCCCAACCCCATAGCCAAATTTGAGGTTGTTATCTTCTCTTCCTAGACTACATTTTTCACCAAAAATTAGAAGCAAAACACCACCAAAAACAGTGGCAAAACAGCCACTGCTTGGCCGAAAATCTGCCCAAAATTTGAGATTTTTTGGATGAAATTTTGGAAGACAAACGTGTAGGGATGATGGCTTAACATTGTAGAACACTTGCATGTCAATTGGAGTTGAAGAAGTGAACAAAAAAGAGGAGAAAAATTACAAAACAGTGAGGATTTACGGACAAACAGTGGGCAGAAAATTGCGGATTGTTTTGGATGAATTTGAGGTATAAAAATTCTTCTTTCTATGATATAATTGGAATGCATGTTGTTAGAATTAAGGTAATGAATTTGTGTTAAGGAAGAATTGGAATTTAAGCATTGCATGTGACAATTTTGGGCTAGTTGCCAATTTGGGACAGATTTTGGTGTTGTTGGATTCGTTGGTTGTTGTGATTATTATCACTAATTGCATGATGAAATTGAAAGGAAACATTGAGATTTAGTTGGAATTAGTTATATGGAAGTATTGAAATCCGAAATTGGATTATAGGAATTAAGATAAGAGTTATGGAATTATGACATGTTGTGGCCAAAGAACTTGCATGAAATTGTTGGACATGTTGTGATGTTTTAGGGACTGTTTTGTGGTGTTATAATTCTGAAAATTTAGTCACCATTATGCATGTTTAAGTGTGGTAATTGCTAAGGTAAGTCCTAAAGGAATAAAGGTGTAGAAAGGCTTCACATTCTACCCTCGTTGTTGTTGGAACATGGACTGTTTTTGTGGGCTGTTTTAATGTTGATTAAGAGGCTAAATTTACATGAGAAGTGGGTGTGTAAATCCCCTTTATTGTTGTTTTGGTTGTGCCCTTAATTGGTGCTTGGTTATTGATGTTATTAGCCTCGTTTGGAAGTTGTGGAAACATGTATAAATAGGGGAAGTGCTGCCCAAATTTTTATAGAATAGGAAGTCGTTATTCGATATAAAGTATGCTAGTGATCATAAAATTGACGAACGTATTACCATTGTTATAGGTTGAAGTGCTAGACGAGACGAACTTTAATTAGTAAGTTGGTTAGTTCGACAATAAGGTATGTGAAACCCTTACTTCTTTCTTTTTGGCATGATTTAATGAAAGTACGGCGGACGTACTTAATTCTTAAACAGTTTAATTCCTAAAGAGGATTGTTATGAGAATTGCCTATGATTTTTCAGCAAAGAGTTTATTATGACATTATTATAATAATTTTATTGAGAGTCAAATGATAATTTTTACTTGCATATGGTTACTCATGATATCTACTCATGCTAAGTGTTACTACTTCACCTCACCGAGTCCCGGGCCGGGTTACGATTCGTGCATAACCTTGCATTGTTCACCGAGACCCTCACTAGAGGGCCGAGTTACGTAGGATGGATCCATAGATGAGATATGACTTTACCGAGTCCCAGCAGGAGCCGAGTTATGATATGATTCCATCGAGTCCCGCATTAGTGGGCCGTGTTACGTTACAGGTATATATATATATATGGACAGGCATACATGTTTTCCTGACTTGACTCTCATGTTTATAAGGCATAGCTGACTTTTATGGTTTATGGCACAGTTGGATTTGGATCCTGATTTTTATATTGATCTCCTGTTTCTGTTGGCTACTTATGATCTCTTTTACAGCTTCATGTTTTACATACTCAGTACATTATTTCGTACTGACCCCCTTTCCTCGGGGGGGGGGGGGGGGGGGGGGCTGCGTTTCATGCCCGCAGGTACATGTTTTCAGTTTGGTGAACCTCAGGCCTAGGTTCCTACTCAGCAGGTTGGAAAGCTCCTTTGATCCAGAGCCTTGTCATGTTGGTACCGAACCTCTTTTAGACTTCTGTTTGTATTTAGGGGCACGACGGGGCCCTGTCCCGTCATATGTCATTGTTCTTATTATAGAGGTCTGTAGACAGTGGTGGGTTGTATGTATGTAAGGGTTATGACTTTATTTTGGTCAGTCATGTTATTGTATTCTGTGCTGGGGTGTTCCCATGTATATACGTTACTATCTGGTGGCAGCCTTGTCGGCTTGCTTGTTATGTTATATTGGCTGGTTGTGACTCCTCAGGAGACATGTACAATCCTGGGGTAAAGGCAACCTTGTCGGCTTGCCTACCCCGGGCACATGTTGCTATTACAGCGTTATGCTGCCGGATTTCAGACTCATTAAGGGTTAGTTGGATTATGTGTGACAGGTTAGTATAATGACGTCATTAGGGCGGTTAGTCGCGGCCTGTCGGGTCGGGTCGTGACACTTTATTTACAGAGTAATGTACTTGGACCCTGTCCTAAGCTTAAAATCCTTATAGGATAAGATACGGCTTGTGTTGGGTGCATTATGATGTAAACTAAGATGGTAGTTGAGCCAAGAATAGGATTCATTCCTCGATTGGATATTCGAGAGAGCACTCAACTTCTCTGTGATATTAGGTCGACCAAGTCATTGGCCAATGCAAAAGACATATTTAGAATATGGTCTAGTTGTCGACTATTATAGATGAGATAAAATGATCAAGCCATTTAGATAGACACATAGCAAATCCTAAGCTTGATCGAGTGTGTCGCGAATGAAAGGAATTTATCATCTCACATAAAGGTTATGTTTGCTAGATTCATGTAAATGTACTTAACATATTAAGTTTGCCGTACGACGCAGTCTAGGAGTTCCGTATGGACCTTAATTGGATTAGTGTCAATATGTGAAGGCCTATAGGGTCACACTATGTCGATTGTCTCTTCGATCTAAGGGTGTATTGAGAAAGTATTAAATATTCGATTTGGAATCGAGATATTTAAATTGATAATAACTATGGGATAATTTCTATTAGATGAAAATTATTTAATTAAGTCAAAATTAGATTTTGGATTTAATTAAATGTGCTGAATATATATTAACGAAATGGGAACGAAAATGATGTAAGGCGCCGCGGCGCCTACTAGGTTGAGCCACGGCACCGACCCGGCATTGGGCCCAGTCAAACGGGCCCACTGCACCTCAATTTTTGGACCAGGCTTAGAGCCCAACCCTAATCCGAATTTTGACCTAATTTTAACTATAAATACAGCACCTCCTCATTGTTATTAAACACACTTATTATACAAAGTAATTTTAGACTTAGAGTCTAGGATAAAACTCTCTCAAACCTCTGCCAAGATTTCCTAGCTTTCTTGACAGAGGAATACACCGTAGTAAGGCGCTTGCAATCGAAGGGAGAATTGCGTGTTCACCTTAAAATAAAGACTCCAGATTTTATAACCTGTACGTTCTTGTTCAAGTTTTCTTTATAGGTTTTGGTTATCATATAACCATGCCAGAAGAAATTGTTGGGTAAGTAAACAAAACTTTAAACTTCCGCTGCTTTACTTATGTGTTTTTAAACCCAACAAAAACCCTACAATATACTCTTCCATGTGAATGTCAAAAGATCACTTGATACTCCCAACACATCGGTAAGTTAAAATGTTTTCGATGTGTGGCATTGCTTAGTACTTATGATTTATTAGATAATAGCTCTTGACTCATTTTTCACAAAAAAGAATACTCTCGACTATGAAGAGCTCAATCTTACTAATTTGCTTGAGTTTCGTACTGAGAAAATTATTTTATAGATTTATGTGAGAATTATTTTATGTTATATAATTAAGTTAACTTTATAGTCACACCGTTGATAAAATGGTCACAAATAAGTTATAATTTACAAATACTCACTCATATTAAAAAAAAATCGTTCTTAGGGTTTCCTTATTTTGTGGAATTTTACTTTCATTGATTGAAGCTAGAAAAAAAAAGATAGTGAATTTCACGGGTCGATCCACATTGATTATTCAGAAATGTGTACTTTGTTCTTTCATGTATAATTATTTACTCAAAATTTTATTTTAATTATATTAATTTTGTTTTACAATAACTACATAACTTAGCATACATGTGCGTTACCGAGAAACTAGTTATATTAAAAGCATGAACTCTCTAATTTAAAAATTAAATTACGGAAATACCCTTTAAATAAAAATAACAGCCCATTCTTTTTATAACTTAACTTAACCCTACACATAGGACACAACCAACGGTTCATGTGAATGTTAAGAATACGATCCTTAAAATGGGAAAACAACCAACGCACTCATCAACGTTACTGGAGTTCATTGAAAGAGTACTAAAACGTCAAATATCCGCGTTTCGGGAAGTTGTTGATTGAAATGCTTATTATAATTTCAAATAGCAAAGAACCAACTCGATGCAAATTGATATGCAAGTCTGATTTTCTCTTATCTCCATCACCGAGTTAATAACTTTGGGTCTTTTGAAGCCAAAATTGGAAACAAACTTCCGGTAAGTAATTGCTTTTTATTTGACGTTGAATGTTTTTAAAAAAAGATTTTGCCTACATTTATTATTTGAGTAATGAGAATGCTTTTTGTCTTCTCGAACGAATTTTTTTTATACCAAAGTATGTTCTGAACTTTTTTCCTTTACCCTAAAGTTCATATTTTAGTAGTGCCAAATTGACTGGTTTGTTGCTCTCTTTTTTTTTCAGTTCCATTTTCCATTGTTGACCTTTCACATAATCTGAGTCTTAATTTTCACCTTGAAACACATTTTGATAATATTTTTTCTCTCTTGAACTTGTATATCCATATAAAGGTCACAATTGAGTATGTGCATATTTGAATTTCACTTATTCTATTTCTTAAACATGATGGTGATATTTAGAGGCGTATCGTTATCTTATTTGGGTTATTGGTTTATAGTTTAATATATTCAATAATTTCAATGTATTTTATATAGAAAATTCAGGTCTAGTTCATTTCAACTCATAACTATTATATTAGATACGTCCTTGGTGATATCTATAATTAAGTATATATGTGTGTGTTATTGCAAATCGAATAAGAAAAGAGAAAAGAGAACGATTTCCCTAAAAATATAGAGATTATTGTTGTTTAAATATCTTGATGTATGAAATTGGGCAGGCATAACTTCGTCCTAAATATAGTATTGACAATTTCTTATATTATAAATTTCGGGCGTTACTTGATTTTGTTTCAAATTAGTGTATATGAAGTTCAAAACTAAAACCAGACAATAATTGAAATAGACAAATATACAGTTAAAAAAAAAATAGTTACGTAAAATATTTATTTAGTATGAGTAAACGGGAAATGGATTATTGAAATTTGACTATTTCTTTGTAATTCTTTCTAACGTATCCCAACCTTTTTCTGTGAAACAAGATTACATGACAATCCTGCTAAAATCTTGAAGAGAATTATAGTACAATGTTTTGTAACATAAATTCGTAACATAAATAACATAATCAATATAGATATCTGATGAAAGATAATGTCATGTAACTTATATATCTGCTTCTTTTTCTTGAAGACAAGACCTATATATACATGAGAAAGATGAAACCACATATTATTACCAACTTATTGAGTTCCTATTCTACCGCATTTAATTTGTTGCATTCCTGATGTCACATTGTAGGCAATATCGAAGTCCGTCATTTCGATAAATGTACCAATTCCTCTTATACTTTCCTTTCCATCTAAGTCCCATTTTGATTAATTTTCACATCATATAAATATTTCGTTATTGAATATTTATTACCTTTATATCAATTTATTTAGTTAAATAAGGAGAGAAAAAACTCCCTTTTGTGATAATGCTAATGTGAAGAAACTATCATGGTGACCGAAGAAGAAATCAATATAAAAAGTGACTCATTATGCAATTCAACCTTTTATATCTACCATTGAGGTTTGAACTCTGATACTAATCTAAATAAATATCACTTATAGGTATAAAGATGAAGCTGATGATTTTCATGACATATACATTAAAATAGAAAAAAACAGGTTAC
This sequence comes from Anisodus tanguticus, assembly GCA_034509755.1. NCBI lineage: Eukaryota > Viridiplantae > Streptophyta > Magnoliopsida > Solanales > Solanaceae > Anisodus > Anisodus tanguticus. The sequence goes on along the minus strand of CM067551.1, from coordinate 14,348,405 downwards.
AATATTCTGAAAAAGACAATCATCCTTGATAAGACAATTATGTCACGATATAATTGATAAATGTTATGGCTGAAAGATATAGAGAAGATAAAGTTGATGAAAAATATTGCTTCTGACATTATATATTGGAGCAATCAAATTTTACTACGAATATAAACCAAAGTTTAATTTATAGTGTGATGGCTAGCTAAAACAAGGATAGAATTATATACCAAAGTTTAATTTATAGTGTGATGGCTAGCTAAAATAAAGATAGAATTAGTCGAAGAGTCTAGCTTATGACTTCACTCCATAAAAGGGCTTAAGGTTACGAGTGCTAACTTTTGGTATATTTTTGTAATTTATAACTAATCAAATGATTTTTGAGTATACACACATTAAATATGTTATATATATATATATATATATATATATATATGTTGGAAATTTGCCTTTGGCGGGGAGATGCGTCCACCCATCTTTGATGAATTAAACACTAGTGTTCCGCATGTTGGAGTCTTTGTCTCTTCACACATGCATAATCTACTAAGTGAGTAGATGACCGTAGGGCCAAGCATCGTCAAATTTCGTTGAGAAATGAAAGAGATATTGGTCCACGAAGTAAGGTGTTTGAGGCATGAAAATATGGTGTGGGACAAATCTACCACATCGATGGGAATATGAAGAATTGCTCTCTATATAAGTCTCTAATGTGGTAAAGGGTTTGGGACCCCAAGGGGTATCCCATGTGTTTAAAGGAGGAAGGACCTAGATGTGCTTGGGTTCAAGGTTAAGCCCACACGCATGCCGCCGCCGCGCGCCCGTCCGGTCTCGGGTCACGGGCTGTGGGGACTTTCTGATATTATCTTTTTGGACCCTAAATTACTTAATATTTACAGTTTGGTCCTCAGAGTTTCTGAAAAGTTGATTTTGGGGTGACGGTAGGCAGAAAGTTTTCTGCCTATCGTTGGACTGTGTTTTGGAGCATTAACCAGCCATTACTTGGCTGATTAACTCCTCCATTAACATCCCATTATTTGGGCAGTTGAGCAGCCTCCTTCATGACCTTAAATCAGCCTCTCTAATGCCATTAACATACAAACAGAAAAGCAGCACAAAAACAGTCTTGAAAATCACTGCAAAACAGTGAAGAAAACCACTGCAAAAAAGTGACAAAATACAGTGTGATATACACAAGATATACACAATAGAGACACACTATATATACAGAGACAAAAGAGAAGAGTAAACAGAAATTCTTCCTTCCTTTTCCATATCTTCAGCAAGTCGATTCATATTTGTTTTCTTCGTCAGGCTCAACCTATTGGCTTTGTAGCGTTGAGATTAAAGTGTTGTCTTATCTTGGGAGACTATTGCCTGCTAACGTAAAAGCATATATACGGGGCAATCTTGTCTTAAGGACAGAGGGAAATCACTCGACTCAACACACAACGTTGTAACCATCCAGATTTAGTTGTTTCTTGATTTTAGGTTATCAAGATTCAAGACACAACAAGCTTGCGGCAGTTTTGAAGATTGGCCTATTTGTTCAACAAGATTCAATTTCTGAATATTGAATATTTGTTTATCCTTTTGAATACTTGTAATAATTATTTACTTTCCGTACTACTTTATAAAGTACAATAGAGTACCAACAATTTAAGACAAGATTGTATTGTATTACTATTAGTGTTCGAAAGATGTCGGTCAAAAGTTGTGTGACCAAATCTGGATATGGATGTGGATTTATGGTAGAAGAAGTGATGATGATGTTGGTGATTGTCAACATGTTCAAGGTGTCAACGCTCCCAAGAGTGGTGGGAACAAGCGCTCACGAGAGGCTGAGGATGTCAACTGGAACAAGAGGAGAAGGTTGAAGATGTGGTTCTATATTGCAGCAGCAGGCCTATATCTGTCCCAGACAAAGGATCCGAATAATGGTAAGGAGGAAATGGACACTCACTCCGATGAAATGACTGAAGTGGGACAGAATCCGAAATTGGGATAAGTAGTTTTTATTACTTGTCAAGAATAAAGATTAAATGATGTCTGATTAAAAATGGATTAAAGTAAGGAGAAATATGAAAATAATTTATATTCCTTACGCTTTAAAATCAAAAGTTTAATCTCATCTTCTTTCCTGTTTAAAGATTGGATTTTGTAAATGACTTAAAAAGATCCATTCTTTTAAGTGTAATTATTAAAAATGTGTAAAGTATGTTCGCACATACGAGGGAGAAAGATCCACTAACTATGCAAAAACTGTTACCACTCTTAAGTAAGCGCCAAGAATTATCTGGGCACCAATCATAACGGAAAAAGACTAAAAGCTAAAGACGTTGAGCCTGTCACACTATTTGGCAGAAGATCCTTCATAGGATGATATTGGACACTCAGTCATACAAAGCCTTCGGGCGACTGGAGTTGGCCAAAATTCCTTTGATATGATGATATTGGACACTCAGTCATATAAAGCCTCCGGGCGACTGGAGTGGGGCCAGAATTCATTTCATAGGAAAAGTAATGGACACCTAGTAAGGTGGGCCAGAGTTTCCAGGTCTTAAATGATCTGAAGGCCTAAAGAAAGGCAGAAAAGCTCAGTCTTCCAAAGCAACTGGAGTGGGCCCGAGTATCCAGATCACATATGATCTAGTTACGCCCTAACCACGGGCAAGAGGTTGTTCATGTGAAGCAACGCCACCTCTAAAATCTAAGGGGTTGGAGAGGTTGTCCTCAATAGGACTTCAGGGAATGGGATCACTCTAAGATGAGGTGATACATGTCCCAAACTTGTTTTAAGGGACGATGTTGGTCAAGCTGGTTTGAGACTAGTCCAACAGGTCTGTAATAACTAAGAATGGTACAGTATGTCTGTAGCTAGATGAATGATGTATTTGTAATCCGTGTATCTATGCCATCATAGATTAAGACACGTTAAATAGAAAGTCATTCAAAAAGCTAACGATGTTGAGATTGTTGCCTACTGTCGACATAAACCCTCAAAATAAATGTGAGGTAGACGAAGAGGCAAAATCACCTTTCCAAATTCCGTCAAGGGAATAGCGAAAGAAACACCGCTCCTCTAGAACTTAGTCACACCTTTATGGGTGATTTAAAGTTTATACAAAATAGAAGGGGGAGACAAGTACTTTGTGACCTTTATTGATGATGGTACAACGTATGTAATCCTTTGTTTGTTGAAAAGCAAAGATGAAGTTGTTGAAGCGGATAAGCGCTACAAAGCAGAAGTTGGAAATCAACTAAGACTATGGATTGCGAAATTCACAGTGATAGAGGGGGAGAATGTGAAGCATCATTCATTAAACGACTATTCATTTCTCACCTCAGTCCAACGGAGAAAGTCGTACGCCCAAATTATGTGGGGTGGCTTGGTAAAAGTTGGAATACTGAAACAGGTCAAGTTGTACCTAAGACTGTAGATTGCATATCCACTGGATCTGCAAATAACAGTAATGTTGATCGCCTCTTGGTGTCAAAGAATGCTGAATTCTTTGAAGATAACTTTCCTTGAAAAGGAAAAAGAAGTAATTGCTCAAGGTTAACAAGAACCCGTGAGGGCCTGACTGTCTGGAACTAGACATTCCGTATCTAGAGGACTCGAAAGTTGCTGGCTATCCGGAACTTAATAATCCAGATCTGCAGAACTCAGGGATTCTAGATGTTGAACCGAGACGGAGCAAAGAAGGGAACAAAGACTTGTTCCAGTCCTTCTAGCGTGTATGGTTGAGAATGAACCATGGACAATTAACAAATAATTGTCATCTTCAAAAGCGCTGCTTTGGAAAGAAGCTACAAAGAGAGAAATATATTCCATCATGTAGAACCATACTTGTGTAATGGTTGATCTTCCTCCCGAAAAAGAACCTTTGGGTTGTAAGATGTGCTCCCCTGTGAGTAGCTTAACTTCCAGGGCCATTGCAGTCTTGCGTGGCATGGATGTTGAAACAGCCTTCCCAACCGGAGAGTTGGAAGAAAAGGATCAGAGTTGGGTTGCTGAACTGTTGGGCTTCTTCCTGAACTTTCATTTTGGTCCCTGAAATGTTTACATTTTGGTCCTGAAAGTTTCAGATAAAACAAAAACAATGAATCTGACCACAGAAACATTAACTTTGAAGTTAGAAAGTCAACAGTTGGAGAATCAACAGTCTTAAAGTAAAAGTTATATTGAAACAAAGTCTCGATATGAAAGATATGGGTATCACAGATGACATCTTATGAATTGGATTTCTAAGACATCTAACGGAATGGTCGATAGTTGACAGTCTCGTTGAAGCCACCAATGGATATGAATCATAGAACTGATTGGAATCATGGTGCACCCATAGACAAGGAGCGATATGCATAGGTCATGTGTAGTTCAATGTATTTTACACACTACAACCGACCTGGTATCGTCCTACAAACAGATCAGTTGAACTAAGGTTCACTAATGATCTTAATACATGATCAATAGAAGGCGTTAAGTTGGATATGACGATATCTGAATTATTCGCTTATCTACGGATTATAGTATTCTGGATGTCCAGCGGTTCTGGGAGAACACAGTGATACAAACTGGACATCAGTTATGAAGAACACTAAAGCCACAAGTAAATGTGTATGGTGGGTCTTGGAAAATCCTCTAAGCAAACTTGCATCGACCGATTCTTGATGGGATCGGAGTTTATCGCTTTATACAAAGCATGAAAGAAGTTGAGTAACTTCATGACACATTAGATGACGTCCCTTATTGGGAGAAACTCGTGCCTTCAGCAGTTATACACTGTGGCTAGCCGGTCGGCTTCAGAAAGGACACGGATGACGGCGTCTGGACATATCTGTCAAGATCTGTCGGAGACATAAGATCGTATGGTAGTTGATCATCATGGGTATCACTTCCTTGTTTACTAACTAAGGGACTACCCGGAGATCAAGTGTTCTGTCTGTCTAGGGGAATGGGTTTAAAACCCAAACAATGCGAACCTTTGCGGTGGAAACCCAACCATACTGATTGGAGATCCCAAGAATTTGGTTCAATGGGAAAACTAAGTGGCAAAAGGTTCAGTTGAGCACTTCAGGTGGAAGCAAGAAGCACTTCGGACGATGATTTCTGTTCGGAAACATGAATCCAAAGTTGTTCCCGCGATAGACATTAAAGTGCTACTTGCATGGTGGGTAAAGGTTAAGCTTCCAAACCTTTAACGATCCTTAAACGGTTGAGGTTAAGGTTGGGGAAACTTTTAATAATTCCTAACACTTGTGAAGTGGGTATAGCAGGATACCTTGTAGGAGATCACCTATTTAAGTGCGAGGAAGGCCGCCTCAAATGAACGCACTTAAGAATCCAAGTGTGTCCATGGCCAAAACGGACAAAAACGTAAGAAGGAAAATGAATAAGGAGAGTTATTGTGTTGTTATCATTGTCTTGGCTTACACTAAACATTGACGGTTCAAGACATCACATTCACCGCGCAGTAAGTAAGTCCGATGGTATTCAACTAAGGAAGGTTCAAAGCGGAAGCTACCTCTCCTGATGCAATATCTTTTCGCTGAAAGATTGCTGAAAGTAGGCACCTTGTGCGTGCGCCACAATCTCTCTTTCATAGAGGGGATTGTTGGAAATTTACCTTTGGCGGGGAGATGCGTCCACCCATCTTTGATGAATTAAACACTAGTGTTCCGCATGTTGGAGGCTTTGTCTCTTCACACATGCATAATCTACTAAGTGAGTAGATGACCGTAGGGCCAAGCATCGTCAAATTTTGTTGAGAAATGAAAGAGATATTGGTCCACGAAGTAAGGTGTTTGAGGCATGGAAATATGGTGTGGGACAAATCTACCACATCAGTGGGAATAGGAAGAATTGCTCTCTATATAAGTCTCTAATGTGGTAAAGGGTTTGGGACCCCAAGGGGTATCCCATGTGTTTAAAGGAGGGAGGACCTAGATGTGTTTGGGTTCAAGGCTAAGCCCATACGCGTGCCGCCGTCGCCGCCCGCCCGTCCGGTCCGGTCTCGGGTCACGGGTCGCGGGTCGCGGGCTGTGGGCTGTGGGCTGTGGGCTGTGGGTAGGGATGGCAACAGATCGGATCTGGATCGGATCCTACTAGATCCAGATCCAGATCCATTTTTCATACCTAAATCCAGATCCGGATCCGTCGGGTCCATAAATATCAGATCCAAATCCGGATCCATCGGATCCACCAGGTCCATGGATCGGATCTGGATCTACATGTAAAAAAATTTGCCTTGCTAATAATGTAACCTTGCTAAGATTTTTTTTTTGAATTGACAAACGATTTTTACTTAGCTAACAGTTTACTGTGTTTCAATTTTGAAATGTTTATATGAGATATTTTGTTCGTTGTCTCGTTTTGATTGTGAGCTATTAATTGAAAATGTTGCACAATAACAATAGTTGTGGAAAATGCTGACTAGTATTTCTACAATGCAGAACTTGCATGTGCTTGGAATCTTCACAAATGAAATGAATATAATTTTAACTACTTGTCTATGGAGATGTTAGTCATTCATTAATATAACATTGATTTTATTATCGAAGTTACCTCTTTATTTTTTTAGTTTTTGAGTTAACGCGGGGATAAATTAAACTTGTTTTGTGAATTAAACTTGCAAGGATGTGCTTAGCAATTTTGAGAAAATACTTATAAAATTATATTCTAGGTTATGAATATATTTAATAAAAAATGGATCCACGGGTCGGATCTGGACCGGATACGGATCTCAAATACAAGATCCAGATCCAGATCCGATCCGTCAGAAATGGATCTGGGTCCGATCCGGATCCGTCGGGTCCAAATTTTGAAGATCCATATCCTATAAAATGGATATAGATCCACCGGATCCGGACCGGGTCCAGGATCCACTGCCATCTCTAGCTGTGGGGATGCCTCTTTTGGCTCAATACAGTGACTGAAAATCAGAACATACAAACAGAAAAGCAGCATAAAAACAGTCTCGAAAATCACTGCAAAACAGTGAAGAAAACCACTGCAAAACAAGTAATGAAATACGGTGTGATATACACAAGATATACACAACAGAGACACACTATATACACAGAGACAAAAGAGAAGAGTAAACAGAAACTCTTCCTTCCTTTTCCATATCTTCAGCAAGTCGATTCATATTTGTTTTCTTCGTCAGGCTCAACCAATTAGCTTTGTAGCGTTGAGATTAAAGTGTTGCTTTATCTTGGGATACTATTGCCTGCTAACGTAAAAGCATATATACAGGGCAATCTTGTCTTAAGGACAGAGGGCAATCACTCGACTCAACTCAACACACAACGTTGTAACCATCCAGATTTAGTTGTTTCTTGATTTTAGGTTATCAAGATTCAAGACACAACAAGCTTGCAGCAATTTTGAAGATTGGCCTATTTGTTCAACAAGATTCAATTTCTGAATATTGAATATTTGTTTATCCTTTCGAATACTTGTAATAGTTATTTACTTCCCGTACTGCTTTATAAAATACAATAGAGTACCAACAATATATATATATATATATATATATATAAGAGTCTATACACATGGTTAATCCTATAATTTAGCTATAAGAGGTAGAATGGAACCTTTCTAGATTATCTTTACATTGACCACAATCCTAGCCAAATACATTAGCTCGATTGATCCTTATCTGGATATTAATCATGATATTCGAGAGTTATACAAACCACACTCACAAGTCACATCCCATCCCATGATAATGCCACTTTCTTCTATATTATCTCAATTATCTATCTTATTTTTTCTCTTTTCTCTCCGGCAGTTTTCTTGACAACTCTATCGATTCATTTTTCATTTGGAATCTTACTTTTCACGATAAATTTCCTATGGGTATATTAATGTCTTTAGACTTGAAAGTAAATTTAAAACATCGAACAAACATAAGGGCTTATACAAGAAGTACTATAAATCGTATGAGTGGTGCATTTGGCTGGAGAATATTTCCCTATCAAAAGTGAAGTCTTATTAGGAACAAGTTATCCCTCCAGAAAGAATTTTAATTGTTTTTTTGTTTTTACAAACATCGTTATCAAATTCTGTATTACTAAAAATGTACATAAACCAGTGTCACTTTGTTTCACTATCTTTGTTCTTACCCCAGTCTGGAAACAAGCTTGCTGTCATTTCTCGACATATTGTTTTCATTCTTTATTAGCTGCCCATTAATTTCATCTTTCTATCTTTCGTATCCCTTTAGAGTTGTTCTCGACGTTGAACGACTAGCTGTATGCAGAGACTTCATATTTATGAATATACTTTATTGATTGATTGATTGATTTATATACTCTCCCTCCCTCAATTTACTGGGAGCAATTCAGATTCGAGAGTCAATTTTTTTAATTTTGATCTAAATTAGGCTATATGATCTTTAGTTTTCTATTAAAAAAGAAATAACATATTTGAAAACTAAGTAAAAATTAATTATAAGTTACAACAATTAAAAATTTAAATATTTAAATATTTAAAAGACATATAAAAAAATTACAGTCAAAGAAAAACTCGTTTGACTCTCGAACATAAATTGGGACTAAGAGAGTAATGACTTCATAATAAGATAAGTGCTGGTACAGAAATCAATTTTAGGTGCTTATATAATAAAAATATAATAAAACCGCATATGTTGACAAGTTCATTTAATTGTTTAATTGGTCGACAGTTGATTTTCCAATAAAAATTTGTGAATTCAAAAGTTGATTATTCTCTATCTACCAAAAACAGTAGAAGAATGGAGGTAGTTAGCACCTCCGTTTTACCTCATTCGAATTCGAACTAAGCTACTAAATAATAAATAAATAATTATAATTCTTCTTTCCAAACGTTTTTTATTTCGTTATGTGTTCCTAACCCATTCTTTAAAGATTAATCTAAAGATAAAAGTTAAGAAGTTGGACAAAAGTCTTCAGAATTTTCCTGAACTCTTTAGCGGTTGCACATGTCTGTCGCCATCAGTCACAAATTTTCTTTTCATGAAATTATATAATAAAAACTGTAGAAAAATAAAAGAAACCAAGAAAATTGTTTCATATGAATTTTCATGGTTTTTTTAATTAGCAACAACTTTCTACTCGTAACCACAAATTTAAGAATTTGTGCGCCAACAAGAGGGAGTCAAATTCTTAATAAACATTGCATGTTGTTACGGTTCTTGAGAATTTGTTATTTGGCCAATAACCATCCATAATTCTATGTCTCAAATGTATTACATACGTACCAATATCTCTTTCACTAATGAAATTTGCGATACTTGGCACTACGTGTGCACGTGTGTGGAAACGACATTTCTGACGTGCGGGGCCCCAATTGTTTGAGTCATAAATAATGGGATATACTTAATTCCACATTTAGTAAATTTCCAACAATCCCCTCTTGAAAGAGATTTCGGCGCACACACTTGGTGTTTTTTCCAGCAATCTTTCAGCGGACCGATGTTGCATCTGGATAGGTAGCATACGCTTTGAACCTTCCATAGTTGAATACCATCGGACATACTTACTACGCGGTGAACGTGATGTCTTGAACCGTCTGTGTTTAGTGTAAGCCAAGTCAACGGTACCAACACAACAACTTCCCTTACACAATTCTTCGTAATGTTTTGTCCGTTGTGGCAGTGGACACTTATTAGATTCTTAAGTGCGTTCATTTGAGGCGGCATGTCCTCGCACTTAAATAGGTGGTTTCCTACAAGGTATCCTGATATACCCCACTTTACAAGTGTTAGGAACCATTAAAAGTTTTTCCAAACCTAACCTCAACCGGTGAGGACCATTAAAGATTTTGGAAACTTAACTTTCACCCACACTGTAGATAACACTTATTGTCTATCGCGGGAACGACTTTGGATTTGGTGTTTTTTCACAGAAATCACTATCTGAAGTGCTCATGCTTCCACCGAAGTGATCAACTGAACCTTTACAGCTTAGTTTTCCCATTGAACTTAATTCCGGGGATCTCTAGTCAGTAAGGTTGGGTTACCACCGTATTAGTCCTTATACCTTGGGTTTTAAGCCCATTCCCCTAGACAGGCAGAACATCTGATCCTTGGGTAAGCCCTTTGTCAGTGGGTCAGCTATGTTATCCTTTGATTTTATGTAATCAATGGATATTATACCCGTGGTGATCAGCTGCCTGACGGTCTTATATCTCCGTCGAATATGACAAGACTTGCCGTCGTACATAGAATTTCGTGCCCTTTCTAGAGCCGACTGGCTGTCATAGTGGATCATTACAGAAGGTACGGGTTTGTGAATAAGGAACATCCTCTAAGAAGTCGTGAAGCCACTCAACTTCTTCTCCTGCTTTGTCTAAAGCGATAAACTCTGATTCCATCGTGGATCGGGCGATGCAAGTTTGCTTAGAGGATTTCCAAGACACAACTCCACCACCAATTGTAAATACATACCCACTGGTGGACTTGGTGTTCTCTATATCAGATATCCAGTTTGCATCATTGTACCCCTCTAGTACAGTTGGATATCTCAAATAATGCAACCTGTAAGTTAGCGTGTATTTCAGGTATTATAGTACCCGATTCAACGCCTTCCAATGATCATTACTCGGATTACGGGTAAACCTAGCCAACTTGTTGACTGCATAAGCAATATTAGGTCGGGTGTAGTTTTTTATATACATTAAACTACCAATCACCTGTGCATATTGCTCCTGTCATATGGGTGCACCACGATTTTTATCAAGCTTTTGATTTCTATCCAGTGGTGCCTTTATAGGCGAACTGTCAAACATCCCAAACTTTCTCAAAACATCCTCGATGTAGTGAGACTGATATAAGACCAGTCTGTCAGATGTCTTAGAGATCTTTATCCCTAAGATGACATATGTAATACCCATATCATTTATGTCGAAGCATTGTTTCAACATGTTCTTAGTCTCTAGAATCAAACTAGGACTGCTACCTATGATCAACATGTCGTCTACATACATACATATCATGACGAACGAGTCAGAGTTACCTTTCATGTAGACACATTTGTCAAACTCATTAATGGCGAAAACCTTCGATAATAGAGTACTATCAAATTTTTTGTGTCATTGCTTAGGGGCTTATTTCAGCCCGTACAGATATTTGACAAGCCGACATACTTTCTTCTCTTGTCCTGGAACCACATACCCCTCGGGTTGTTCCATATTGATTTCTTCTTCTAAATCACCATTTAGGAAAGTTGTCCTGACATCCATTTGATGTATCTCAAGGTCACGCAACGCTGCGATCGCAATGAATACTCGTATGGACGTCATCCTAGACACCGGGGAGTACGTGTCAAAGTAGTCAAGGCCTTCCTTTTACCGATAGCCCTTGACTACCAACCTGACCGTGTACTTATCTATAGACCCATCTGCTTTATACTTCCGTTTGAGTATCCATTTACAACCCAACAGTTTATTTCCCAGAGGAAGATCAACCAACTCCCAAGTATGGTTATGTAGAATGAAGCCTATTTCACTCTCAATCGCTTCTTTCTAGAGCGGTGCCTCTGGAGTTGACAATGCTTCAATAATTTTCCTTGGTTCATCATCAACCATATAAGCTACAAAGTCAGGACCGAAGGATTTATCATTCCTGGCCCTTTTACTTCGCCTTTGTTCCATTTATGAAGTCTCCAAGTTATGAGAATCTTGAAAACTAGATTCCGGATATTCAGCCACTTTGAGATCCACTAGATCTGAACCATCTATATCCAAGCCATCAACGACTCCCGGTTCTTGAGAGCTTTGTTCATAACTTCGTTTGCGAGTGGTTATGTCTTTTTCCTTTCTAGGAAAGGTATCTTCAAAGAATTGAGCATTCCTTGATTCCATTATTGTACCCCCATGGATATCTGGAATATCTTACTTATGCACTAAGAAGCAAAAAGCACTACTGTTAATTGCATATCCGATGAATATGCAATCTACAGTCTTAGGCCCAATCTTGACCTGCTCTGGCTTGGGTACTTCAACCTTTGCCAAACAACCCCACACCTTTAAATATTTATAGGTGGGTTTCTTTCATTTTCATAATTCATATGGAGTTTTGTCCTTACCCTTATGTGGGACTCTATTAAGAATTGTATTAACGGTAAGGACAGTTTCTCCCCATATATTTTGGGAAAGACCGGAATTGATGAGCAAGGCATTCATCATTTTCTTCAATGTGTGGTTCTTACGTTTCGCCACACCGTTCGATTGAGGTGAGTATGGAGCCATTATTTGATGAACAGTGCCCGATTCGACACAATATTCCTCAAATGGTGGTACATATTCTCCCCCTCTATCGCTACAAATGGATTTAATCCGCATGCTTAGTTGGTTCTCAACTTCTTCTTTGTAACGTCGGAACGCTTCAAAGGCTTCATCCTTACTTTTCAACAAGTAAAGGTAACAATACATTGTGCTATCATCAAGGAATGTCACAAAGTACTTGTTCCCCCCTAGTTTGTGCAAAATTCAAATCACATATATCTGTGTGAATAAGTTCTAGAGGAGCGGTATTCCTTTCGACGGATAGAAAAGAAATCTTTGTGAGTTTTGCCTCTACGCACACCTCACACTTATGTTGAGGTTTTACGTCGATAGACGGCAACAACTCCAACTTTACCAATCTTTGGATGGACTTGTAGTTGACATGTCCTAATCTATGATGCCATAAATTAAAGGACTTAAGCAAGTAAGAAGAAGCTTCAATATTATTGCTTGTACGTAATACAGACATGGCGTTAACTTTGAAGAGACCTTCACAGACGAATCCTCTTCCCACAAATGTTCTATTCTTAGTGATTACAAATTTATTGGACTAAAACACTAGCCTAAAACCAGCATTAACCAATAAATGACCTGAAATTAAATTTCTTCTAATCTCAGGAACATGCATCACTTCCTTCAGAGTGAGCTCCTTTCTAGAAGTCATCTTCAGGACTACCTTTCCTACCCCCAGCACATCAGAGGAAGCGTTTTTACTCATAAATAGCTTCTTGTCTGTAACTGGTGTATATGTGGAGAAGGTATCTCTATTGGAACAGATGTATCTGGTAGCACCCGTGTCCATTCACCATTACATGGGATTCTCAATAAGGTTTGCTTCAAGCACCACCGCCGAGAACTCCTCAATCATGTCGTCAAGAAGCGTGTCTTTGACGACGTTAGCATGTGCCTTGCCTTTGATCTTGGCCTTCGCTTGTTACTCAGTCTTGAGCTTGCGGCAGTCCTTCATCATGTGACCAGGTTTCCCACAGTGGTGACAGTTTTCTTTGAACTTCTCTGCCGCTTGGGTCTTGCCATTTTTCTGGAACTTGCGCTTCTTACTTGGGTTCCCTTTGGCCTCAGCCATATTTTCCTTTGCCTCAGTGGGTGGTTTACCCCTAGGTAAGGCCTTCTTATTATCTTCCTGAATTTGGAGTTTGATAATAAGTTCTTCAAAGGTCATTTCCTTTGTTTTGAGTTTTAAGTAACTCATAAACTCATTCCACGAGGGAGGTAACTTTTCAATCATTGATGCAACAAAAAACTGCTCATTTGGTTTCATTCCTTCCAAATCCAGGGGATGTAGAATCATTTGGAATTACTAGACTTGGGACATCACTGTTTTACTAGCCACCATTTGAAATTTCAGAAATTTCCCAACCATGAATTTCTTAGTACCTGCATCTTGTGTGTTGTACTTCTTTTGCAGCTTCTCCCACAACTCTTTGGCAGTGCCTATGGTGCAATACACCGTGTAGATAGGGGCTGACAGGCAGTTCAATATGTAATTCTTACACATGAAATCACTATGACTCCATGCATCAAGAACCATCTTCATGTCATTAATAACATGGATGCCTAGGCCCCCTTTAGCCGTTTCAGAAGGGGAAGGGTCCATTTCATCTCCAGCTTGTGGAGGATCTTCTGTTAGGAAAAGTGTCATTCCCATAACAGTCAGATATAATATCATCTTCTGTTGCCATCTCTTGAAGTTTGAGCTCATGAACTTTTCAGGGCGTTCATTGTGAAATCCAGTGGGTGGAGGAACGACAACGTTCCCTTGAGCGGCAGTAAAGGCGTTGGATGAGCCTTGAGCAACTAGAAAGGCATTAGGTGTGCCTTGAGCAGTGGGGAAGGCAGAGGGATTGCCTTGAGTAGTAGCAGCATCAGAATCAGAAGCAGTTTGTTCTCTTCCAGTCATCTTTCTAGGTACTTACAACAAGTCTTGTCTTAAAATTGTTGGGATACAATTGTTGCAGGGAACGATAAGTAAGTAACTATTACAATTTGTAAGAAAGGATAAACTAAATATTACAATAAACTGAAAATCAAGAACTTAACAAATTGCTTGTGAGATTTGCTGAGTCGAGTGATGGCACTCTGTCTTTAAGACAAGATTGCCCTGTATATCTCCTTTTACGTTATCGGGCAATAGTCTCCCAAGATACAACAACAACTTAATAATTGAGCAAAGGAAACTCAAGTGTTACTCTTGAAGAACTTTGAGTATAGTAACTTTTGCTAGGGAGGAAGAAGATGAATTTAAAAAATCTGGAGTATTTTCTAAGTGTTGAGTAGTGTTCTTCAATTGAGCCAAATGCCTCAATTTATAGTGTAAGGAGAAGACCCCTCAACTGGCCAACTAATGGCATTCAATATCCATGTAATGGCACTTGATTGAGGGGTTACATTCAGCCAAATAATGGTTGAATTCATGTGCCAAGTAATGGAGAATCAATGCTCCAAAACCAACCCAAAGGTCAGATCTTTCCAACTTTCGGTCGAAGCATTATGTGAATTAGCGTTGCGGCTCCAGTGACTGGCCAACCAATTAGCGCCGCGGCGCCGGAGCGTCGCGACTCTGACAGGGCTGCGCCGCGGCCCTTCACGGCTCCGCAACAATTTCCAACACGTTTCATCTTACACTTCTTCCTTCTTTTACCAATGTGGAATACTTTTTTATTTGGCTAATAACCATCCATAATTCTATGTCTCAAACGTATTATATACGTACCAATATCTCTTTTACTAATGAAATTTGCGATACTTGGCACTACGTGTGCACATGTGTGAAAACGACGTTTCCGACGTGCGGGGCCCCAATTATTTGAATCATAAATAATGAGATATACTTAATTTCATATTTTATAAATTTCCAACAAAAGGTTTGGACATGGGACCCAACCACCGAAATATAAGGGGTAAGATTTAGTATTAAACATCTCTATTGTCTGAACAAAAGTCGTGCTACCAATTACTTTATTGAAATTCCTGTAGGTTAGATGCTGTTTATTCAATAAAACAACGAATAACTCAAATCCAAAATAACGTGTCGTGTTTATAAGTAATTGGCAAAACGTAAACACCATTTAAATAAACATTAGTATTTAATACAGCATTTTGTTAAGTATGCCTTTGCATTCATTTTTTTTCTTCTAGCATGTCCTTCTCCACTGAACAAATAAAATATGAACAGAGTATGGAGCTTTCTGGTCTGTTTAAATTTTATAATTACCCTTTGTCTATTTTATCCTTTTGTATTTACTGAAAACCTTATTCAAATGGTGTAAGAACAATGATCATAGTCCATAATAAATTAACAATAGTATATACTTTGGCTAACCTGATTGATCAGATAGAAACAGAACAATTCTTTTGTCCATAACATTAGTGATCTAAACTTTGGCTTATCATGAAAACGGAAGATTGATGCATGTACACATAAATAGAGACCAAAGAAGGCTTTTACTCTATTTAACACCATATAGAGCCATACCAACAAAATACAGATGTTTTATTTTTAACCTTACAAATACTTGTCATCATTAGTAAAGAAGAGCTGGCAATTGAAACAAAGTTAAAGTTTAAATATACTGGTGGTTAATATTATTGTTGCTTGGTTGAGAAAGCAAAACAAATTATTGATTTACGAAAATAACATATGATAACAACCAAATTAAAAGTGCAAGGAATTAAAAATAGGAAGTAAGCAAAGATAAAAGTTGATAATTAATAGCATAAATAAACACACCTGTTGTACGGCATATGTAATGTCTGGTCTCGTAAACGTAAGATACTGAAGAGCCCTTGCAAGACTGTGATATCGGATTGGATCCTCGTAAGGGGAGCCAGCCGCAGCCCCTAACTTGGGTTTAGTATCAACTGGAGTGGAAGTGGACTTACATGATGACATATCAGCTCGCTCAATGATCTCAGCCGCATACTTCCGTTGCGATGACAATAACCCACCTGCATGACGAGTGGCAGTAATCCCCAAAAAGTAACTCAAGGGCCCCAAGTCTTTCATAGCAAACTCAGAACTGAGCATTGTCATGATAGACTGGTGTAATGCATCAGAAGAGGCAGTCAAGATAATATCATCCCCATATAATAGTATATAAGCCAGGGAAGAACCACGACGATATATGAACAATGAATTATCAGATCTGCTGTGAGAAAATCCAATAGTCGAAACATAGTCTGCGAACCTCTTATACCAAGCCCGTGGGGACTGCTTAAGTCCATACAAGGACTTCATTAATAAACAGACATGATGAGAATATTTGGGATCCCTAAACCCCAAAGGCTGATGCATATAGACTGTCTCCTTAAGATCACCATGTAAGAAAGCATTCTTCACATCTAACTGATGAATGTGACATGCTTTAGAAAGAGCTAAGCTGAGCACAGTGCGAATGGCAGCAGGTTTGACCACCGGACTAAATATCTCACCACAATTCACACCAACCTGCTGAGTCTTACCATCACCTACAAGACGAGTCTTATGCCTTGCAAAAGAACCGTCAGAATTGTTCTTATGAGCAAAAATCCACATAGATAGAATAATATTAACACCAGATGGACGGGGCACCAACTCCCACGTCTTATTATCAATAAGAGCATTATATTCGTCGGTCATAGAAATTTTCCAATTCGGGTCATTTAAAGCAGACACGGGACTACGGGGTAGCGGTGATTTAAGAATATTAGAATTTAAATTAAAATGTCTCTTCGGTTTAAAAATACCCCATTGACTACGAGTGACTGGTCTTTGACTCGGGGGAGAATTGGGTGGATTTTGGGAAATATCGGGACACGTGACGGACTGGCCAGCAGGCAGTAGGCCTGCTGGCCCAACACGGTAACTGGCAGAACCCGAGACTAGAACAGTTTCGGTATTGGGCTGGGTAACTGGCCCAATTATCAAAACATGCCCAATCACTGGACTGGGAACAGTGGCATGTGACGGTATTGTAGACCCAGCGGGCCCGCTGGTGGATTTTGAGTACGGGACATGTCTGAAAAATGATGGATAATATACGGGAGACACCGTCATCTAAAAAATTATACGAACTAGGCACGAGACTACTCACTTTAGCAAACGAAAATAGGGATTCATAAAAAATAACATGGCTACTAATGATGATTTTATTAGACGATAAATCAAAGCATTTGTAACCACGATGATTAGACGGATAACCCAAAAACACACAAGCGGTAGACCGAGCCTGAAGTTTGTTAATTGTGGTGAACGGAAATAGTGGATAACACAACCACCCAAAGACCCTAAGATGGGAATACGAAGGAGTCTTATTATATAAGATATGAAGAGGAGGGGAATACGTCAAGCCTTTGATAGGGAGTATGTTAAGGAGATATTTAGTCATTTGTAGAGCATGATGCCAAAAAGGAGCGGGTACGAAAGCATGAATCAATAAAGTTCGGACAACATTATTAATGGTACGAATTTTGCGTTCGGCTTTCCCATTTTGTGAAGACGTATGAGGACAAGAAAAATGAACATCGATCCCATTATTCGCACAAAACTCCCGAAACACCCCATTATCATATTCATTGCCATTATCACATTGAATATTTTTTATTTTCCGTTCGAATTGAGTTCTAATGAATGCTCTAAATTTTAAGAAAGTGGAAAAAATGTGAGATTTTTTCGCTATCGGAAAAGTCCATAAAAATTAGAATAATCATCCAAAAATAGAACATAATAACGATGACTCAAAGAACTAAGAACAGGAGATGTCCATAAATCGCTATGAATAATATCAAATGACATTAAAGTACGAGAATTAGAGTCTACAAACGGCAATCTAACATTTTTTTCCTAAAGAACAAGATTGACAACTCAGAGTACTACGCGTACCCTTACAAGAAATAAAATTATTTTTATCTAAGGAAGACAAAATAGATGATCTCGGATGACCTAGACGAGCATGCCACAAGGAAGGAGCAAGGGCTGCAAAAGTTGATGGCAAGGCTTGATTCGAGAGACCGGACGTTGGCGTGATAGGATAAAGATCTCCCCTACTATCACACCTCATGAGAGGAATCCCCGTCTTAAAATCATTCACAGAAAATCCAAACTGATCAAATTCAACAGAAACGGAATTATCAGTTGTGAATTTACGGACAGGCACCAAATTTTTAATCAATTTAGGGGCATGAAGTGTATTTTTCAAGATAAGAGGTGGATGGGGTGGAGACAAAGTTTTATTGACCATAACCACGAATCGGAATTGAATTATCATTAACAACAATTATGCCACGCCTATTGCTCAAATTGGAATAAGATGAGAGAGTACCCTGATCAGACGTCATGTGAGAGGTTGCACCGGTGTCCATGTACCAATTTCCGTCTGGAGAATTTAATCCAAAAGTGTGCATTGTAGCCTTAATGTCGGTCGGGGTGGGGCCCGCTGCATGATGGGCTTATAGGGGCCGGGGATCAAGCACACCGGCTTGCTGCCCCGGCCCAGAACTGGGGCGGAATTCACTGTGCCAGAAAGTGTTAGGCCGAGAAAACCTGCGGGCGCCCGGTTTCCGGTGTATTGGACCCGCTGGAGCGTAGGGGTTGTTGGGCCACTGCCCAATGGCCCAGGCCCACTGCCATGGGGCCCATGACTGGGACCAGTGGGACGGTGGCCCACCCCCGTGATTTTTGCCATTATTTTTCCGAGTATTCTTGCCGCTACCGTGTGCACGTTTTTGGCTCGAATTATCAACAAAATCTGGAGAATTTGTGGAGGATGTCATCATGACTACTGGACTAGCGCCGGTAGCCTCCGTTTTTGCCAAGCCGACTTCTTCGAGCGTAAGCATAGAACGAGCCTGATAAAATTACGGAAGAGGACTGATCTGACGAAGAAGTGTGCCAACACCACTATAGACCTCAGATAGGCCTGCAACCATTTGTAGGATCAAACGATCATTCAACACGGGTGCGCCAACGTTGCGGAGTTGGTCCGCCAATTCCTTCAACCTTTTGTAAGAAGCTGAAACGTTCGGGAAATCTTCTATGTTGACGTGGGAGAATTCCTTCTCAAGAGTAACAACTCTAGAATTTTGATTATCTTGGAATATATCACGTATTCTATCCCAAGTAGCCTTCGCCGTAGCGTCCGGCTCAATAATCGTTTGCAATAGGTTGGTAGTTATAGTGGAGTAAATCCACTGAAGAACGGTAGTATCAAGAGTTATCCATAATTTAGGATCATCCTCAGATTTAGGTACCTCCGTATCAGCAGGAGTCGCGGGGATAATGTGATGGAGGACTTGAAGCGAGCGTGCGTGAACTTTAAATAGTTCGGCCCACGTCGCGTATTAGACGTTTTCTATTTCAAGAACGATAGGGATGTGGTTCTTGATGTTAGAAACAGTAAGGGCCGGGTGAAACGTATTCTTAGCCATAATAGCAATGCAAGACATGATGGAGGGGTTTGGAAGGAAATTTAGGAAGAGAAATAACAACTGTCGGGAACGGAAACCGAGGATATGCTCTCGGTCCGAGGCTGGAGTTCGACGGAAAAGAGTTGGGAGAAAAAGAACTTAGACTTCTGATACCATGAAAGAAATAATCTCTTGATTATTTTCATTAATGAAAGAGTATATATACAATTTACAATTTTCATAATAGAAAAATCTTATTCATATTCTACTCCCAAAACCTTATTCTACTTGTACAATAATTATGATAAGTGTACAATTCTAATTTAATACAAATCCTACCTAATATATTACACTAAATCATGCCACACACCCGTGATATACACTAATTATGGAAGTGTATATCACGGGTATACACTCATTAATTATCAAAAAGCTAGACACAAATATTAAAGAAATATTAGCAATAATTAAGATTAGAATCCTAGTTACCTCTAATATATTCAATAAAAGCACCTAAACAATTAGAATCCTCGAGAAGAAGGTTACCTCTTGCGGATCCTAAGACAAAGTTCAAAGTCAACAAAGAAATCACCTTTGAGCTCACAAATATTCATCAACATAATCTCTTCTTCATAACAACTTTCATCTCACTCAAATCTTCAAGTGGGAGACGTTCATCTTTCTTTCTTGTTCTCTTGTGAGTTTCCCACCAAGTAGTAGCAAAACCCTCAAATTGAATAATGACACACTCGACTTTCATAACATTTGCAATGTTGTTCACTTGAAGATACCTTCACTTTTTAATATCCACTCTAAGTACTCTTCCAGATCATTATTTCCCTTGAATTTTGACAAAGTCACCTTAACTCTTTTCTCTGGTATAAGAACTAAAAAGCTTAAAATAAAATAAAAACAAAAAGAAAAGTAATTTATATCTTGACATATGACACACACTTGTTTTTTTTCTTGTAAGTATTACTGCTAGGGTCAAAGTTACGGTCATCAATCAGTAAAACCCATAAGACCTGGTACATAGGTCTGTAAGGATCTTATCATGAAATAAGACATAAGTATAGGATTTAATCAACAAATTCTCTAAATTCAAATAGTACTGTTCACATAAGATTTATCATGTAAATGCCAGTACGTTAGCTGTTCACCAGACCTGAACTGTAGCTCAAAAGAAACGCCATAACGCCATCCTCGGCTGCGGCTAGGTATGAGCAAATGTACGGTCATCTTTAAGAACAAGCCTACCCAAGCATTAACATTACTCACAGTGATATGTACTCCTTTGGACTTAGAGATTTTGTAAAACCTTTACTTACCTAAATCATATCTTTCAGAGCATTCTTAGACAGTATAGGCGTTTAGCCTATCATATGAATTCTAATTCAAAAAAATAAAAAGAGAGTGAGGAATACCGAAGTGTAACCAAGAACACAAGAGTTGTGAGCAATTCCGATCTTATTACTGAAAGGAGATGTACAAAGCTCGATTTTCTATTTTTTTCTCCGTCTCTACAAATGAATGTGAAGTGCCTTTTATAGACGAAGGCGGACTTCAGCTCTAATTCTAATTTAGAAAAGGAATCTAAATTATTACAAGATAAGTCCTACTTTACGGAAAGTAAAAAAGGAAAAGGCGGAAAGTAAATGACTTTACATAAAGCAAGATAAGATGCCCGACACATGTCGTTGTCTTATCTTTAAAAAGAAAAAAGTAAACAACTTTCATAAAGTTGGAATAACTTTTCATAAAGTCGGTCCTGTGGCCGAATATGGCTTTGTCTTTTTCCCTTTGGTGGTGGACATGGGTCCCTGCTACTTTATTCGCTCATTTTTTCTTTCCCCCGTGAAGATTTATCTTCCTGTCTGGCTTTGGCCTTTTACTCTGACAGCTTCAATCAATCCGTCGAATAGATCGGTCGTGGAAGGATGATAGGAATATTCCTCCTCGTCCTGTGAATCCTGGAATAGTCCGTCATTTTGGGTCTCTTTCATGGAGGCCGTTGAGGTCTCTGAATAAGGAGTCTCATCAATCTTTTTGACTGTTTTTCCTCCGATACATGAGGATTTCGCAATTTAATAGTTTTTTCTATATTAGCGAAAATGGAATCATTGTCCTTAGTCTCAGTCTTAAGGTGGTGGATTGTTTTAAGACTTTTTAATAGGGACTTAATTTCTCCCTCAAGCTCCCATCCATGTGTTCGGGAAGGTTCTGCTGCGTCTTTGTCTAATAATTTAGACCAGAATTTGGAGAGGAATTTCCTCTTAAGACATAATATGCCTTGCTGGTTTCTTCCGACTTCGGGAATCCATTTCCAGATCCATGGGATCCCTGTCTGCAAAAAGAACATTAGAGAAGCCGATCCTTCGACATAGTCGGAAGGGTTTTCCGGCGTGACACATGGTGTCATATTAATCCATTCCTTATAATAATCAATATAAGGGGCCGGGAGGATCTGAATTTCAGGTCCGATGATATTCCACCAAGGAAATATCCAGCCTGGTAATAACAATCCATTCTGACTGTTTTTAAAAATATCTGGGTTCAATTTGACCCACCAAACATATGTAAAGGCATCAATATAATCATAATAATTGAAGGCCAACCGAATATCGGTTCTAGGAATTATGAATTCCTTAGATCGGAATGGGCTAATTCCCCATTCGTAAGGAGATATAATCTTCTTTAGGTAAAGCTTTGAATAGCTCTTCTCCGCCCCTGGTTTATGATCCGGGTAAGAGGTAATATCAGCAGTGGATGTAGCTGTGAGGATATATTCATAATACATCCTATTTTTTTCCCTCCTGAAAGGGGTGGTAGAAATTTTCTACATATCGATTCATCAGAATCCAAGGATCATTCAGATAATTTTTATCTTCATGAGTCAATAAGAGAATAGTCTCTTCGTGAGGACGAACCAAATATTGGTTCCTGTCTTCTTCCGTTTGTAGCAGCTTTTGGGCATATGAACCCTGCTGACTAGAGGAAGCTTGTTCCACTAGTTTGACCTTAGGAATAGTCCTTGGGTCAGGTTTTCCTCTTCCGCGGCCACGTTCTCCGCGACCTCTTCCCCTGCTCCTATTAGGAGTGGGCGGTGTCCACTGCGGACGCATGTTTAAACCTGCAAAAATTCACGGGTTAGAAAGTCTGGTAAAGAATTATCCTTCCCTTTCAAGTATTGAATTTCAAAATCAAATGGGGCCAAATGGGCCTGCCATCTAGCAAACATTTGTTTGGACACGTCATGTTTGAAATCTTTCTGGAACATGAATTTGGCTGCATTGCAGTCAGTTCTAATTAAAAACTTTGAATTATAGAGGTCATCCTGGAATTTCAGGACGCATTTTACTATTGCAAGAATTTCTTTAGCAACAGTAGCATAATTCTTCTGGCTACTTGTCCATTTTCCTGAATAGAATCTGACAAGATAACCCTGTTTGGTCTGGGGATTGATCTGCTTAAGAATTCCTCCATAACCAATGTCAGAGGCGTCAGTTTCTATGATTTTTCCCCAATTCGGGTTTGCAAGCATGAGGCATGGCAAGGCTTGAACTACTTTCTTAATTTTTCTGACTGCTTCAGTATGAACATCAGTCCAAGGGCTGGCAGTCTTCTTAAGTCTATCATATAAAACAGCAGCATCAGTAGATAAGTTCTTATAGTAGGGGGCAATATAATTTAAGCTACCAAAGAACCTTTGGAGCTGGGTTTTGTCGAGAATTTCATCGGGAAATTTTGAGGCAAACTCTATGCTCCTGTGGATAGGAATAATATTTCCCTTTTCGATATTGTGACCAAGAAATCTTATCTTAGTCTGAAAGATACTCATTTTTGGTTTTGAAATAACTAAACCATTTGAAATGACAATTTTTTTGAAGGTGTCAAGATGCTTAATATGCTCTTGGATGGTTTTTGAATAAACCAGAATATCATCAATATAAACGATGATGAAACCACTATAAGGGGTAAATATGTCATTCATAATATGCTGAAATTCGGACGGGGCATTCTTGAGTCCGAAGGGCATGACATTCCATTCGTAATGGCCAAATGGGACTGTGAAGGCAGTCTTATACCTGTCAGTTCATGTACATATCGCCAAAACCCCGATTTTAAATCAAATTTGGAGAAAATGTTAGATTGATATAATCTATCTAATAAATCCTTTTTGTTAGGGATCGGATACCTGATCCACTTTAAGACCTTGTTAAGGGGTTTATAGTTAATAACCAAACGAGGGGCTCCTCTTTCTTGTTCGGAATGCTTATTAACATAGAACGCCGTGCAGCTCCATGAGGAGTTTGAAGGTCTGATAAGGTTTTTCCCTATTAGGGAGGCAATTTCCTTTTTGCAGATTTCCAGATATTCCATATTCATCTGGCAAGGGCGAGCTTTAGTAGGAATGTCCTGCTCTTTGAATTCCTCTTCATAAGGAAGCCTGACGATGTGCTTTTTCCTGTTCCAAAAAGCTGTAGGCAAATCGTCACAGATAGAAATAAAAAGGTCATTTGCTATACCTTTGATCTTGTCCTGTAATTTAGGATTTGACAGCTGGTTTTCAATATTATAAACCATCAGATCTTGCTGCAGATATTCCAAATGTCGTTGCTTATTCTGCACAAGATTTACAAAACTAATAGTTTTATAAGAGTCAACCCATGGGAAAGTAATTTGCCTTCCTTCATACGTTCCTGAAAATCCAGTCTCAGTAACATTGTTAAGAGGCATTAATCCATTGATGAACGGTATGCCTAGAATAATATCATTAGTAAGATTTTTTACTAAAGTGAAGGAATGCTCAATGCAAACCTTACTGTGGCAAACATATGCGCTAGATAGTTTGTAGGAGACGCTGAAATCATTTCCATCTGCTCCAGATACTTTCCGGTTTGTTTTGGTAAAGTATTTTGTCGGAATTAATCCTTCTCTGATGCAATAGACATCTGCACCTGAATCAATTAATGCCGGAATGTCTTTGAAGATGGCTCCTCCTTTTATCAACAAAGTGATATGGGTAATCCACCTTTGACGCGTGATAACACTAACAGTTCCTACCGGTTCATCGTTGTCATACGAGGTTCCTGGTATATTGGTGGTAGGGGTGTGGAGCCTCTCTGGTTCCCTTTCTTCATAAGAAATTTGTTCTAACAGAGTAATTCTGTTCTCTAATCCACCATAATTTTTATGGAGATGTGTTATTTCTATTTTGAGATCATTAATCTCTTCCTTTAATTGCTGAGTGGTTATGGCGTTTCCACCATTTCTCTTTTCGCAAGTCGCAATGATTTCCGAAAAATTATACGGAGGATCAATTCGGATTTGATCTTTCGGGGAGTCTTATCCCTTTCTTGTGCTTTGAGCAAAGCTTCTAGGATCTTTGCTTTCTGAGCATCGTTGGGGATATCATTAATTTCTTCTCCATTGATAACGCTAACATTAAAGCTGGAACTGGAGAACTGTGTCTGGAGTTCATAGAACTCATCTTCAGTGCCTTCCTCTTTCTGACATTTTTTCGAGGTACAGGCAACACAATCTTCCTCAGAGGAGGAGGATGAATAGGGATCCTCAGAATCCGTATCAATCGATGCTTCTGACTCATCAAAGGGAATCATGATTTTAAGCAAGGCATCTTTGATATTATCATCAATTTTGAGTGCCTTTATCTTGTCGGCCTTCTTTTTCTTACACCGATTGGCGTAATGGCCCACTTCTCCACATGCATAGCAAGTTGTGGTTTTGGTTGTCCTTTTCTTAGGGACATAGCCCTTCTTTTGACTTTTGGCCCTTTGTTTTGCTGCTTTCTTTTTGTAAGGGGCCGCTTTATACTTTTCATAGTATTCTTTTTTGTGTGGTTTGACCACGTGTTTCCTTCTTTTCCCGGTATTCTGGGCAGGGGTAGGTTCGTCCATAGCGAACTGCTGGCAGAATTCTCCCAGCTGGGTCTTCTCCGTCAGTCTTTGCTTTTTTAACTGGCGTTGCAACTTAATGTCATTGCATAAGGCTAGACCTTCTTCGTGCATTTGCGATAAGCATGCCATAGGAGAACATATCCCAAGGAATCGGGAATTGGTGTGGAATCAATCGCAGTGTCCTCTTTACTCTTTCAAAGAAAGAGCGAGAGGAGGCCATCGATAAATACGGCTTTCGAAACGATCACACGCTTCAGGGAGATTATAAAACCCCGCTAAGAAAAACATCTTTATACCATCTAAAAGAGGTTAGAGTTGGACATCGTGATTTCGCGAAGTGTCCCGATATTATCATAATTAGTGGAGTAGTTTCCAAGTAAAATGATCTAAAATAGTTAGGATCAAGGTATAAACCGAATTGGAAACCGGGTATTCCCTCTCCGTTTACTGTGAATTATTGATCGCATTTTTTGCTCGGCGTGAGATAATTGTCCCACCAAGCTTTGAGTCGTCTGTGAAACCTACAAGGATCATCTTTGTTATGCTGAGTTCTGTCTGATTGTTGCCTTTTGCGGCAGCAGCATACATCAGCATTTTGTGGCAGGTCCTATAGATCTGACTCTCAGCACCACCGTCAATGTTCCACTCAACTATTTCAGTACCTGTATAGGCAGCCGGATCATTCTTCCATGCTCCTTCTTCAAGCATGACGTCCATGGGAGTGGGCCTCGGATAATAATAATTTTCCGAAGTGTTTTTAGGAGTCCAATTACTTCCTTTCCTTACCGCCGCAACACAATTGTCGTCGGTAACTGTTTCCTCCTGGGGGTCGTGGTTGTTAACCATTCCTACCACGGATTTGGAGGTGGAGGTCTTCTCAGGAGAAATCTTTAATTTCTCTCCTAGCTGCAATATCAGACTTTCGATGCTGCCAGCTGTATCCTTTGCCAAGGATATTCCCTCCATAGATGCAGGGGGCTGAATGTTGGTGCAAGTTTCCAGAGGCTTCGGGGCCTTTCTTGCATTTTCCTCTGCAATTAATTTTGTCCTCTGTGCCTCGATAAGAGAACTGAGCCTGTCGACCTTATTTTGCAGTAAGGTCATCTGCTCTCCAAGGACTTTTAAGCACATGTTCGTGTTGTTTCCTTGTTTGTATAGATGTTCCGGTTTGTACCGCATTGAGAACTCCCCGCACATCTTAAGATAAGGCCGAGCCGCAAATCAAGATATCGTTATCCTTTTTTAATGAAAAGGGTTCATCCGGCGGATAAAGACTTTTTAAGACCTTCTTGGAGTCCAAATGCCATTGCCTTTCAATAACATTAATGTTAGGCAAAGCATAGTCTTCAATAAACCAATTAACAAAATATTTAAAATCTTGTTTCTCTTGGAGTTCCGCATAAAATTGTTCTGCTATCTCCTCCTGCTCTTCTTTGGAAAAGAAAGTAAAGAACCATTCTCTGAAGGGCAAGTAGTCAGAAGTATGGAAATTATCATTGATAATTCTGCGTAAGTCCGAATCAGGAGCATAATTCAAACCGCAGTAAGCCGGATCATCAGGGTAATCAACCTTCATGGAAATAATCCGTATAGTCGAATTATCGTTTTTTCGCCGGAATTTCAGCGGGGATCGGTTTTCAACCTTTATTTTGTTAACCTTTTCCTCCCGAGAAATTTACGAGGGGGGTGTTAACTCGTAAAGGTCTTCGTCGCTTGAGACATGGAGGCTCTAGCAACGGATGTACCAAGCGAGAGTATCATCCACGGGAGACAAATAATAGTGGGATGATAAAGATCTACCTATTCTAGGTTGTTTTGCAAGGCGAAGGCGAATACTACCGTCGTAGTCGGATCACATTAGCGATCCGGGAATCTATCCTAGGGTGAACAGGATAGCTTTTTCTATTAGCCAATCTTCGGGATAATGGATTTCATCCCAATCGATAGGTCTCGGTAGTGATTTTGGACCTTTTGGCTAAGTTAGTCTCAATCAAGACAGTTTGCCTATTCCGTTTGTCATCCATGATCCTACGGTTTGGGTTCATGGTATCTAATACACGGAAATAAATACGATAACAGATACTCATAACTTCTGTTTCAGGCATGTAATTATACCCATTAGCTTTCACATATAACGTTAAAGCATGCAGTATATTAGGATCAGACAAAGATAATGTAAGATTAGGTCTGACGTTAAAATATACTGGACCATAGGCTAAACTTGACTGCATAGCACTCATAAGAGATTGCTTCGAGTTTAGGTTTCTGGCATCTCTTAGTACAGTCATGATGCTTTCTGGCAATCCTTCTAATGTAAGGGGTTTAAAAGCAATTTGCACTAAACCAATATGCAGAAATTTGTAATGCATTTTTTGATACCTATCAATATCAGAATCAGAAAATAACTGAATCGTTTTTTCCTGGTTATCCATTTGGACCGATTCTTCAATCGTCTTAATGATATGGCGATTACGAAGATTTTCAAAAATGCCGAAATTATAAATTTCTTTTGTGGCGACAAATGGAATTGTCCATTTGTTCAAAGCATCAAGCTGAGTAGGAAGTTCATATTCTTCCGTTCTAGCGTTCTTAACACTATGTTTATAGTTTCTGAAAATATTCATATTTTAAGAAATACTGTCTATGAATACTCATCAAGTATGGCTCTGATACCACAATAAGACCTGGTACATAGACAGTATTTCTTAAAATATGAATATTTTCAGAAACTATAAACATAGTGTTAAGAACGCTAGAACGGAAGAATATGAACTTCCTACTCAGCTTGATGCTTTGAACAAATGGACAATTCCATTTGTCGCCACAAAAGAAATTTATAATTTCGGCATTTTTGAAAATCTTCGTAATCGCCATATCATTAAGACGATTGAAGAATCGGTCCAAATGGATAACCAGGAAAAAACGATTCAGTTATTTTCTGATTCTGATATTGATAGGTATCAAAAAATGCATTACAAATTTCTGCATATTGGTTTAGTGCAAATTGCTTTTAAACCCCTTACATTAGAAGGATTGCCAGAAAGCTTCATGATTGTACTAAGAGATGCCAGAAACCTAAACTGGAAGCAATCTCTTATGAGTGCTATGCAGTCAAGTTTAGCCTATGGTCCAGTATATTTTAACGTCAGACCTAATCTTACATTATCTTTGTCGATCCTAATATACCGCATGCTTTAACGTTATATGTGAAAGCTAATGGGTATAATTACATGCCCGAAAGCGAAGTTATGAGTATCTCGTTATCGTATTTATTTCCGTGTATTAGATACCATGAACCCAAACCGTAGGATCATGGATGACAAACGAATAGGCAAACCGTCTTGATTGAGACTAACTTAGCCAAGAGGTCCAAAATCACTACCAGGAGACCTATCGCTTGGGATGAAATCCATTATCCCGAAGATTGGCTAATAGAAAAAGCTATCCCTGTTCACCCTAGGATAGATTCCCAGATCGCTAATGTGATCCAGACTTCTGACGGTAGTATTCGCCTTCAGTTTGCAAAACAACCTAGAATAGGTAGATCTTTATCATCCCACTATTATTTGTCTCCGTGGATGATACTCTTTGGTACATCCGTTGCTAGAGCCTCCATGTCTCAAGCGTACGAAGACCTTTACAGAGTTAACACCCCCTCGTAAATTTCTCAGAGGAAAAGGTTAACAAAATAAAGGTTGAAAACCGATCCCGCGCTGAAATTCCGGCAGTAAAAACAAGAATTCGACTATACGGATTATTTCCATGAAGGTTGATTACCCCGATGATCCCCTCATCGCGGTTTGAATTATGCTCCCGATTCGGACTTACGCAGAATTATCAATGATAATTTCCATACTTCGACTACTTGCCCTTCGTAGAATGGTTCTTTACTTTCTTTTCCAAAGAAGAGCAGGAGGAGATAGCAGAACAATTTTATGCGGAACTCCAAGAGAAACAAGATTTTAAATATTTTGTTAATTGGTTTATTGAAGACTATGCTTTGCCTAACATTAATGTTATTGAAAGGCAATGGCATTTGGACTCCAAGAAGGTCTTAAAAAGTCTTTATCCGCCGGATGAACCCTTTTCATTAAAAAAGGATAACAGTAATACTGATTTGCAGGCTCAGCCTTATCTTAAGATGTTGCAGGGAGTTCTCAATGCAGTATAACCGGAACAATCTATACAAACAAGGAAACAAAGACGAACATGTGCTTAAAAGTCCTTGGAGAGCAGATGACCTTACTGCAAAATAAGGTCGACAGGCTCAGTTCTCTTATCGAGGCACAGAGGACAAAATTAATTGCAGAGGAAAATGCAAGAAAGGCCCCGAAGCCTCTGGAAACTTGCACCAACATTCAGCCCCCTGCATCTATGGAGGGAATATCCTTGGCAAAGGATACAGCTGGCAGCATCGAAAGTCTGATATTGCAGCTAGGAGAGAAATTAAAGATTTCTCCCGAGAAGACCTCCACCTCCAAATCCGTGGTAGGGATGGTTAACAACCACGACTCCCTGTGAGGAAACAAGCACGATGATAATTGTGTTGCGGCGGTAAGGAAAGGAAGTAATTGGACTCCTAAAAACACTTCGGAAAATTATTATTATCCGAGGCCCACTCCCATGGACGTCATGCTTGAAGAAGGAGCATGGAAGAATGATCCGGCTGCCTATACAGGTACCGAAATAGTTGAGTGGAACATTGACGGTGGTGCTGAGAGTCAGATCTATAGGACCTGCCACAAAATGTCGATGATGCGCCGCCGCAAAAGGCAACAATCGACGTAACTCAAGCATAACAAAGATGATCCTTGTAGGTTTCACAGACACTCAAAGCTTGGTGGGACAATTATCTCACGCCGAGCAAAAATGCAGATCAATAATTCGTAAAACAGAGGGGAATACCTGTGTTTCCAATTCGGTTTATACCTTGATCCTAACTATTTTAGATCATTTTACCGGAAACTACTCCACTAATTATGATAATATCAGACACTTCGCAGTAATCACGTATGTCCAACTCTAACCTCTTTTAGATGGTATAAAGATGTTTTTCTTAGCAGTGGTTTATAATCTCCCGAAGCAGTGTGATCGTTTCGGAAAGCCGTATTTATCGATGGCCTCCCTCCGCTCTTTGCTTTGAAAGAGTAAAGAGGACACCGCGGATTGATTCCACATGCCAATTCCCGCATTCCTTGGGATATGTTCTCCTATGGCATGCTTATCAAGCAAATGCATGTAAGAAGGTCTAGCCTTATGCAATGACATTAAGTTGCAACGCCATTAAAAAGCAAAGATCGACGGAGAAGACCCACTCGGGAGAATTTCGCCACAGTTCGCTATGGACGAACCTACCCCTGCCCAGAATACCGGGAAAAGAAGGAAACACGTGGTCAAACCACACAAAAAAGAATACTATGAAAAGTATAAAGCGGCCCCTTACAAAAAGAAAGCAGAAAAACAAAGGGCCAAAAGTCAAAAGAAGGGCTATGTCCCTAAGAAAAGGACAACCAAAACCACAACTTGCTATGCATGTGGAGAAGTGGGCCATTACGCCAATCGGTGTAAGAAAAAGAAGGCCGACAAGATAAAGGCACTCAAAATTGATGATAATATCAAAGATGCCTTGCTTAAAATCATGATTCCCTCTGATGAGTCAGAAGCATTGATTGATACGAATTCTGAGGATCCCTATTCATCCTCCTCCTCTGAGGAAGATTGTGTTGCCTGTACCTCGAAAAAATGTCAGAAAGAGGAAGGCACTGAAGATGAGTTCTATGAACTCCGCATACGATTCTCCGGGCCCAGCCTTTAATGTTAGCGTTATCAATGGAGAAGAAATTAATGATATCCCCAACGATGCTCAGAAAGCAAAGATCCTAGAAGCTTTGCTCAAAGCACAAGAAAGGGATAAGACTCCCCGAAAGATCAAATCCGAATTGATCCTCCGTATAATTTTTCGGAAATCATTGCCGACTTGCGTAAAAAGAGAAATGGTGGAAACGCCATAACCACTCAAAGAATTAAAGAAAGAGATTAATGATCTCAAAATAGAAATAACACATCTCCATAAAAATTATGGTGGATTAGAGAAAGAATTACTCTGTTAGAACAAATTTCTTATGAAGAAAGGGAAGCGAAGAGAGGCTCCACACCCCTACCACCAATATACCAGAACCTCGTATGACAACGATGAACCGGTAGGAACCGTTAGTGTTATCACGCGTCAAAGGTGGATTACCCATATCACTTTGTTGATAAAAGGAGGAGCCATCTTCAAAGACGTTCCGACATTAATTGATTCAAAGTGCAGATGTCAATTGCATCGGAGAAGGATTAATTCCGACAAAATACTTTACCAAAACAAACCGGAAAGTATCCGGAGCAGATGGAAATGATTTCAAAGCGTCTCCTACAAACTATCTAGCGCATATGTTTGCCACAAGTAAGGTTTGCATTGAGCATTCCTTCACTTTAGTAAAAAATCTTACTAATGATATTATTCTAGGCATACCGTTCATCAATGGATTAATGCCTCTTAACAATGTTACCGAGACCGGATTTTCAGAACGTATGAAGGAAGGCAAATTACTTTCCCATGGGTTGACTCTTATAAAACTATTAGTTTTGTAAATCTTGTGCGTAATAAGCAACGACATTTGGAATATCTCAAAGAAGATCCGATGGTTTATAATATTGAAAACCACATCAAATCCTAAATTACAGACAAGATCAAAGGTATAGCAAATGACCTTTTTATTTCTATCTCGTGACGATTTGCCTACACGCTTTTTGGAACAGAAAAAGCACATCGTCAAAGCTTCCTTATGAAGAGGAATTCAAAGAGCAGACATTCCTACTAAAGCTCGCCCTTGCCGATGAATATGGAATATCCGGAAATCCGCAAAAAGGAAATTGCCTCCCTAATAGGGAAAACCTTATCGACCTTCAAACTCCTCATGGAGTCGCACGGCGTTCTATGTTAATAAGCATTCCGAAAAGAAAGAGGAGCCCCTCGTTTGGCTATTAACTATAAACCCCTTAACAAGGTCTTAAAGTGGATCGTGTATCCGATCCCTAACAAAAAGGATTTATTAGATAGATTATATCAATCTAACATTTTCTCCAAATTTGATTTAAAATCGTGGTTTTGGCAGATACATGTGTACATGAACTCGACAGTATAAGACTCGCCTTCACAATCCCATTTGGCCATTACGAATGGAATGTCATGCCCTTCGGACTCAAGAATGCCCCGTCCGAATTTCAAAGATATTATGAATGACATATTTACCCCTTATAGTGGTTTCATCATCGTTTATATTGATGATATTCTGGTTTATTCAAAAACCATCCTAGAGCATATTAAGCATCTTGACACCTTCAAAAAAATTGTCATTTCAAATGGTTTAGTTATTTCAAAACCAAAAATGAGTATCTTTCAGACTAAGATAAGATTTCTTGGTCACAATATCGAAAAGGGAAATATTATTCCTATCCACAGGAGCATAGAGTTTGCCTCAAAATTTCCCGATGAAATTCTCGACAAAACCCAGCTCCAAAGGTTCTTAGGTAGCTTAAATTATATTGCCCCCTACTATAAGAACTTATCTACTGATGCTGCTGTTTTATATGACAGACTTAAGAAGACCGCCAGCCCTTGGACTGATGTTCATACTGAAGCAGTCAGAAAAATTAAGAAAATGGTTCAAGCTTTGCCATGCCTCATGCTTGCAAACCCAAATTGGGGAAAAATCATAGAAACTGACGCCTCTGACATTGGTTATGGAGGAATTCTTAAGCGCATCAATCCCGTGCACCAAACAGGTTATCTTGTCGATTCTATTCAGATAATGGACAAGTAGCCAAAAAATTATGCTACTGTTGCTAAAGAAATTCTTGCAATAGTAAAATGCGTCCTGAAATTCCAGAATGACCTCTATAATTCAAAGTTTTTAATTAGAACTGACTGCAATGCAGCCAAATTCATGTTCCAAAAAGATTTCAAACATGACGTGTCCAAACAAATGTTTGCTAGATGGCAGGCCCATTTGGCCCCATTTGATTTTGAAATTCAATACTTGAAAGGGAAGGATAATTCTTTACCAGACTTTCTAACCCGTGAATTTTTGCAGGTTTAAACATGCGTCCGCAAGTTGGACACCGCCCACTCCTAATAGGAGCAGGGAAGAGGTCGCGGAGAACGTGGCCGCGGAAGAGGAAAACCCGACCCAAGGACTATTCCTAAGGTCAAACTAGTGGAACAAGCTTCTAGTCACAGGGTTCATATGCCCAAAAGCTGCTACAAACAGAAGAAGACAGAACCAATATTTGGTTCGTCCTCACGAAGAGACTATTCTCTTATTGACTCATGAAGATAAAAATTATCTGAATGATCCTTGGATTCTGATGAATCGATATGTAGAAAATTTCTACCACCCCTTTCAGAGGGAAAAACACGGGATGTATTATGAATATATCCTCACAGCTACATCCACTGCTGATATTACCTCTTACCCGGATCATAAACCAGGGGCGGAGAAGAGCTATTCAAAGCTTTACCTAAAGAAGATTATATCTCCTTACGAATGGGGAATTAGCCCATTCCGATCTAAGGAATTCATAATTCCTAGAACCGATATTCGGTTGGCCTTCAATTATTATGATTATATTGATGCCTTTACATATGTTTTTTATTATGAAAACAAAAAATATGGTCACACATGGTGGGTCAAATTGAACCCGATATTTTTAAAAACAAATGTAATGGATTGTTATTACCAGTGGATATTTCCTTGGTTGAATATCATCGGACCTGAAATTCAGATCCTCCCGGCCCCTTATATTGATTATTATAAGGAATGGATTAATATGACACCATGTGTCACGCCGGAAAACCCTTCCGACTATGTCGAAGGATCGGCTTCTCTAATGTTCTTTTTGCGCAGGGGATCCCATGGATCCGGAAATGGATTCCGGCCGGAAGAAACCAAAGAAGGCATATTATGTCTTAAGAGGAAATTCCTCTCCAAATTCTCGGTCTAAATTATTAGACAAAGACGCAGCAGAACCTTCCCGAACACATGGATGGGAGCTTGAGGGAGAAATTAAGTCCCTATTAAAAAGTCTTAAAACAATCCACCACCTTAAGACTGAGACTAAGGACAATGATTCCATTTTCGCTAATATAGAAAAAACTATTAAATTGCGAAATCCTCATGTATCGGAGGAAGAACTCATGATTGCCTATCCGGACAAAGTAAAGGCGATTTCGTCAAAAATTTTGCGAAAAAGATTGATGAGACTCCTTATTCGAGACCTCAACGGCCTCCATGAAAGAGACCCAAAATGACGGACTATTCCAGGATTCACAGGACGAGGAGGAATATTCCTATCATCCTTCCACGACCGATCTATTCGACGGATTGATTGAAGTTGTCAGAGAAAAGGCCAAAGCCAGACAGGAAGATAAATCTTCACGGGGGAAAGAAAAAATGAGCGAATAAAGTAGCAGGGACCCATGTCCACCACCAAAGGGAAAAAGACAAAGCCATATTCGGCCACAGGACCGACTTTATGAAAAGTTATTCCAACTTTATGAAAGTTGTTTACTTTTTTCTTTTTAAAGATAAGACAACGACATGTGTCGGGCATCTTATCTTGCTTTATGTAAAGTTATTTACTTTCCGCCTTTTTCTTTTTTACTTTCCGTAAAGTAGGACTTATCTTATAATAATTTAGATTCCTTTTCTAAATTAGAATTAGAGTTGAAGTCCGCCTTCATCTATAAAAGGCACTTCACATTCATTTGTAGAGGGCAGAGAGAGAGAGAAAAAAACAGAAAATCGAGCTTGTACATCTCCTTTCAATAATAAGATCGGAATTGCTCACAACTCTTGTGTTCTTGGTTACACTTCGGTATTCCTCACTCTCTTTTTATTTATTTTTTGAATTAGAATTCATATGATAGGCTAAACGCCTATACTGTCTAAGAATGCTCTGAAAGATATGATTTAGGTAAGTAAAGGTTTTACAAAATCTCTAAATCCAAAGGAGTACATATCACTGTGAGTAATGTTAATGCTTGGGTAGGCTTGTTCTTAAAGATGACCGTACATTTGCTCATACTTAGCCGCAGCCGAGGATGGCGTTATGGCGTTTCTTTTGAGCTACGGTTGTGTCCGGTGAACAGCCTAACGTCCGGTATTTACATGATAAATCTTATGTGAAAAGACTATTTGAATTTAGAGAATTTGTTGATTAAATCCTATACTTATGTCTTATTTCATGATAAGATCCTTACAGACCTATGTACCAGGTCTTATTGTGGGTTAATGCTTGGGTAGGCTTGTTCTTAAAGATGACCGTACATTTGCTCATACCTAGCCGCAGCCGAGGATGGCGTTATGGCGTTTCTTTTGAGCTACAGTTCGTGTCCGGTGAAGCACTAACGTATCGGCATTTACATGATAAATCTTATGTGAACAGTACTATTTGAATTTAGAGAATTTGTTGATTAAATCCTATACTTATGTCTTATTTCATGATAAGATCCTTACAGACCTATGTACCAGGTCTTATTGTGGTATCAGAGCCATACTTGATGAGTATTCATAGACAGTATTTCTTAAAATATGAATATTTTCAGAAACTATAAACATAGTGTTAAGAACGCTAGAACGGAAGAATATGAACTTCCTACTCAGCTTGATGCTTTGAACAAATGGACAATTCCATTTGTCGCCACAAAAGAAATTTATAATTTCGGCAATTTTGAAAATCTTCGTAATCGCCATATCATTAAGACGATTGAAGAATCGGTCCAAATGGATAACCAGGAAAAAATGATTCAGTTATTTTCTGATTCTGATATTGATAGGTATCAAAAAATGCATTACAAATTTCTGCATATTGGTTTAGTGCAAATTGCTTTTAAACCCCTTACATTAGAAGGATTGCCAGAAAGCTTCATGACTGTACTAAGAGATGCCAGAAACCTAAACTGGAAGAAATATCTTATGAGTGCTATGCAGTCAAGTTTAGCCTATGGTCCAGTATATTTTAACGTCAGGCCTAATCTTACATTATCTTTGTCTGATCCTAATATACTGCATGCTTTAACGTTATATGTGAAAGCTAATGGGTATAATTACATGCCTGAAACAGAAGTTATGAGTATCTGTTATCGTATTTATTTTCGTGTATTAGATACCATGAACCCAAACTGTAGGATCATGGATGACAAACGGAATAGGCAAACTGTCTTGATTGAGACTAACTTAGCCAAGAGGTCCAAAATCACTACCAGGAGACCTATCAGTTGGGATGAAATCCATTATCCCGAAGATTGGCTAATAGAAAAAGCTATCCCTGTTCACCCTAGGATAGATTCCCAGATCGCTAATGTGATCCAGACTTCTGACGGTAGTATTCGCCTTCGCTTGCAAAACAACCTAGAATAGGTAGATCTTTATCATCCCACTATTATTTGTCTCCCGTGGATGATATCGCTGGTACATCGTTGCTAGAGCCTCCATGTCTCAAGCGACGAAGACCTTTACAGAGTTAACACCCCCTCGAAATTTCTCGGGAGAGGAAAAGGTTAACAAAATAAAGGTTGAAAACCGATCCCCGCTGAAATTTACGAGAAAACAAGTAATTCTGACTATACGGATTATTTCCATGAAGGTTGATTACCCTGATGATCCGGCTTACTGCGGTTTGAATTATGCTCCTGATTCGGACTTACGCAGAATTATCAATGATAATTTCCATACTTCTGACTACTTGCCCTTCAGAGAATGGTTCTTTACTTTCTTTTCCAAAGAAGAGCAAGGAGGAGATAGCAGAACAATTTTATGCGGAACTCCAAGAGAAACAAGATTTTAAATATTTTGTTAATTGGTTTATTGAAGACTATGCTTTGCCTAACATTAATGTTATTGAAAGGCAATGGCATTTGGACTCCAAGAAGGTCTTAAAAAGTCTTTATCCGCCGGATGAACCCTTTTCATTAAAAAAGGATAACAGTAATACTGATTTGCAGGCTCAGCCTTATCTTAAGATGTTGCAGGGAGTTCTCAATGCGGATAACCGGAATGATAGCCTATACAAACAAGGAAACAGCACGAACATGTGCTTAAAAGTCCTTGGAGAGCAGATGACCTTACTGCAAAATAAGGTCGATAGGCTCAGTTCTCTTATCGAGGCACAGAGGACAAAATTAATTGCAGAGGAAAATGCAAGAAAGGCCCCGAAGCCTCTGGAAACTTGCACCAACATTCAGCCCCCTGCATCTATGGAGGGAATATCCTTGGCAAAGGATACAGCTGGCAGCATCGAAAGTCTGATATTGCAGCTAGGAGAGAAATTAAAGATTTCTCCTGAGAAGACCTCCACCTCCAAATCCGTGGTAGGGATGGTTAACAACCACGACTCCCAGGAGGAAACAGTTACCGATGATAATTGTGTTGCGGCGGTAAGGAAAGGAAGTAATTGGACTCCTAAAAACACTTCGGAAAATTATTATTATCCGAGGCCCACTCCCATGGACGTCATGCTTGAAGAAGGAGCATGGAAGAATGATCCGGCTGCCTATACAGGTACCGAAATAGTTGAGTGGAACATTGACGGTGGTGCTGAGAGTCAGATCTATAGGACCTGCCACAAAATGCTGATGTATGCTGCTGCCGCAAAAGGCAACAATCAGACAGAACTCAGCATAACAAAGATGATCCTTGTAGGTTTCACAGGACAGCTCAAAGCTTGGTGGGACAATTATCTCACGCCAGAGCAAAAAATGCAGATCAATAATTCTGTAAAACAGGAGGGGAATACCCAGGTTTCCAATTCGGTTTATACCTTGATCCTAACTATTTTAGATCATTTTACTGGAAACTACTCCACTAATTATGATAATATCAGGACACTTCTGCAGAATCACAGATGTCCAACTCTAACCTCTTTTAGATGGTATAAAGATGTTTTTCTTAGCAGGGTTTATAATCTCCCTGAAGCAGGTGATCGTTTCTGGAAAGCCAGATTTATCGATGGCCTCCCTCCGCTCTTTGCTGAAAGAGTAAAGAGGACACTGCGGATTGATTCCACAGCCAATTCCCAGATTCCTTGGGATATGTTCTCCTATGGCATGCTTATCAGCAAATGCACAGAAGAAGGTCTAGCCTTATGCAATGACATTAAGTTGCAACGCCAGTTAAAAAAGCAAAGACTGACGGAGAAGACCCAGCTGGGAGAATTCTGCCAACAGTTCGCTATGGACGAACCTACCCCTGCCCAGAATACCGGGAAAAGAAGGAAACACGTGGTCAAACCACACAAAAAAGAATACTATGAAAAGTATAAAGCGGCCCCTTACAAAAAGAAAGCAGAAAAACAAAGGGCCAAAAGTCAAAAGAAGGGCTATGTCCCTAAGAAAAGGACAACCAAAACCACAACTTGCTATGCATGTGGAGAAGTGGGCCATTACGCCAATCGGTGTAAGAAAAAGAAGGCCGACAAGATAAAGGCACTCAAAATTGATGATAATATCAAAGATGCCTTGCTTAAAATCATGATTCCCTCTGATGAGTCAGAAGCATCGATTGATACGAATTCTGAGGATCCCTATTCATCCTCCTCCTCTGAGGAAGATTGTGTTGCCTGTACCTCGAAAAAATGTCAGAAAGAGGAAGGCACTGAAGATGAGTTCTATGAACTCCAGACACAGTTCTCCAGTTCCAGCTTTAATGTTAGCGTTATCAATGGAGAAGAAATTAATGATATCCCCAACGATGCTCAGAAAGCAAAGATCCTAGAAGCTTTGCTCAAAGCACAAGAAAGGGATAAGACTCCCCGAAAGATCAAATCCAGAATTGATCCTCCGTATAATTTTTCGGAAATCATTGCTGACTTGCAGAAAAAGAGAAATGGTGGAAACGCCATAACCACTCAGCAATTAAAGAAAGAGATTAATGATCTCAAAATAGAAATAACACATCTCCATAAAAATTATGGTGGATTAGAGAACAGAATTACTCTGTTAGAACAAATTTCTTATGAAGAAAGGGAAGCAGAGAGGCTCCACACCCCTACCACCAATATACCAGGAACCTCGTATGACAACGATGAACCGGTAGGAACTGTTAGTGTTATCACGCGTCAAAGGTGGATTACCCATATCACTTTGTTGATAAAAGGAGGAGCCATCTTCAAAGACGTTCCGACATTAATTGATTCAGGTGCAGATGTCAATTGCATCGGAGAAGGATTAATTCCGACAAAATACTTTACCAAAACAAACCGGAAAGTATCTGGAGCAGATGGAAATGATTTCAGCGTCTCCTACAAACTATCTAGCGCATATGTTTGCCACAGTAAGGTTTGCATTGAGCATTCCTTCACTTTAGTAAAAAATCTTACTAATGATATTATTCTAGGCATACCGTTCATCAATGGATTAATGCCTCTTAACAATGTTACTGAGACTGGATTTTCAGGAACGTATGAAGGAAGGCAAATTACTTTCCCATGGGTTGACTCTTATAAAACTATTAGTTTTGTAAATCTTGTGCAGAATAAGCAACGACATTTGGAATATCTGCAGCAAGATCTGATGGTTTATAATATTGAAAACCAGCTGTCAAATCCTAAATTACAGGACAAGATCAAAGGTATAGCAAATGACCTTTTTATTTCTATCTGTGACGATTTGCCTACAGCTTTTTGGAACAGGAAAAAGCACATCGTCAGGCTTCCTTATGAAGAGGAATTCAAAGAGCAGGACATTCCTACTAAAGCTCGCCCTTGCCAGATGAATATGGAATATCTGGAAATCTGCAAAAAGGAAATTGCCTCCCTAATAGGGAAAAACCTTATCAGACCTTCAAACTCCTCATGGAGCTGCACGGCGTTCTATGTTAATAAGCATTCCGAAAAAGAAAGAGGAGCCCCTCGTTTGGCTATTAACTATAAACCCCTTAACAAGGTCTTAAAGTGGATCAGGTATCCGATCCCTAACAAAAAGGATTTATTAGATAGATTATATCAATCTAACATTTTCTCCAAATTTGATTTAAAATCAGGGTTTTGGCAGATACAGGTACATGAACCTGACAGGTATAAGACTGCCTTCACAGTCCCATTTGGCCATTACGAATGGAATGTCATGCCCTTCGGACTCAAGAATGCCCCGTCCGAATTTCAGCATATTATGAATGACATATTTACCCCTTATAGTGGTTTCATCATCGTTTATATTGATGATATTCTGGTTTATTCAAAAACCATCCTAGAGCATATTAAGCATCTTGACACCTTCAAAAAAATTGTCATTTCAAATGGTTTAGTTATTTCAAAACCAAAAATGAGTATCTTTCAGACTAAGATAAGATTTCTTGGTCACAATATCGAAAAGGGAAATATTATTCCTATCCACAGGAGCATAGAGTTTGCCTCAAAATTTCCCGATGAAATTCTCGACAAAACCCAGCTCCAAAGGTTCTTAGGTAGCTTAAATTATATTGCCCCCTACTATAAGAACTTATCTACTGATGCTGTTGTTTTATATGACAGACTTAAGAAGACTGCCAGCCCTTGGACTGATGTTCATACTGAAGCAGTCAGAAAAATTAAGAAAGTTGTTCAAGCCTTGCCATGCCTCATGCTTGCAAACCCGAATTGGGGAAAAATCATAGAAACTGACGCCTCTGACAGTGGTTATGGAGGAATTCTTAAGCAGATCAATCCCCAGACCAAACAGGGTTATCTTGTCAGATTCTATTCAGGAAAATGGACAAGTAGCCAGAAAAATTATGCTACTGTTGCTAAAGAAATTCTTGCAATAGTAAAATGCGTCCTGAAATTCCAGAATGACCTCTATAATTCAAAGTTTTTAATTAGAACTGACTGCAATGCAGCCAAATTCATGTTCCAGAAAGATTTCAAACATGACGTGTCCAAACAAATGTTTGCTAGATGGCAGGCCCATTTGGCCCCATTTGATTTTGAAATTCAATACTTGAAAGGGAAGGATAATTCTTTACCAGACTTTCTAACCCGTGAATTTTTGCAGGTTTAAACATGCGTCCGCAGTGGACACCGCCCACTCCTAATAGGAGCAGGGGAAGAGGTCGCGGAGAACGTGGCCGCGGAAGAGGAAAACCTGACCCAAGGACTATTCCTAAGGTCAAACTAGTGGAACAAGCTTCCTCTAGTCAGCAGGGTTCATATGCCCAAAAGCTGCTACAAACAGAAGAAGACAGAACCAATATTTGGTTCGTCCTCACGAAGAGACTATTCTCTTATTGACTCATGAAGATAAAAATTATCTGAATGATCCTTGGATTCTGATGAATCGATATGTAGAAAATTTCTACCACCCCTTTCAGGAGGGAAAAAACAGGATGTATTATGAATATATCCTCACAGCTACATCCACTGCTGATATTACCTCTTACCCGGATCATAAACCAGGGGCGGAGAAGAGCTATTCAAAGCTTTACCTAAAGAAGATTATATCTCCTTACGAATGGGGAATTAGCCCATTCCGATCTAAGGAATTCATAATTCCTAGAACCGATATTCGGTTGGCCTTCAATTATTATGATTATATTGATGCCTTTACATATGTTTTTTATTATGAAAACAAAAAATATGGTCACACATGGTGGGTCAAATTGAACCCAGATATTTTTAAAAACAGTCAGAATGGATTGTTATTACCAGGCTGGATATTTCCTTGGTTGAATATCATCGGACCTGA
This sequence comes from Anisodus tanguticus, assembly GCA_034509755.1. Lineage (NCBI taxonomy): Eukaryota > Viridiplantae > Streptophyta > Magnoliopsida > Solanales > Solanaceae > Anisodus > Anisodus tanguticus. The sequence continues at coordinate 14,306,080 of CM067551.1, read as the reverse complement.
AATTCAGATCCTCCCGGCCCCTTATATTGATTATTATAAGGAATGGATTAATATGACACCATGTGTCACGCCGGAAAACCCTTCCGACTATGTCGAAGGATCGGCTTCTCTAATGTTCTTTTTGCAGACAGGGATCCCATGGATCTGGAAATGGATTCCCGAAGCCGGAAGAAACCAGCAAGGCATATTATGTCTTAAGAGGAAATTCCTCTCCAAATTCTGGTCTAAATTATTAGACAAAGACGCAGCAGAACCTTCCCGAACACATGGATGGGAGCTTGAGGGAGAAATTAAGTCCCTATTAAAAAGTCTTAAAACAATCCACCACCTTAAGACTGAGACTAAGGACAATGATTCCATTTTCGCTAATATAGAAAAAACTATTAAATTGCGAAATCCTCATGTATCGGAGGAAGAACTCATGATTGCCTATCTGGACAAAGTAAAGGCAGATTTCGTCAAAAATTTTGCGAAAAAGATTGATGAGACTCCTTATTCAGAGACCTCAACGGCCTCCATGAAAGAGACCCAAAATGACGGACTATTCCAGGATTCACAGGACGAGGAGGAATATTCCTATCATCCTTCCACGACCGATCTATTCGACGGATTGATTGAAGTTGTCAGAGAAAAGGCCAAAGCCAGACAGGAAGATAAATCTTCACGGGGGAAAGAAAAAATGAGCGAATAAAGTAGCAGGGACCCATGTCCACCACCAAAGGGAAAAAGACAAAGCCATATTCGGCCACAGGACCGACTTTATGAAAAGTTATTCCAACTTTATGAAAGTTGTTTACTTTTTTCTTTTTAAAGATAAGACAACGACATGTGTCGGGCATCTTATCTTGCTTTATGTAAAGTCATTTACTTTCCGCCTTTTCCTTTTTTACTTTCCGTAAAGTAGGACTTATCTTGTAATAATTTAGATTCCTTTTCTAAATTAGAATTAGAGCTGAAGTCCGCCTTCGTCTATAAAAGGCACTTCACATTCATTTGTAGAGACGGAGAAAAAAACAGAAAATCGAGCTTTGTACATCTCCTTTCAGTAATAAGATCGGAATTGCTCACAACTCTTGTGTTCTTGGTTACACTTCGGTATTCCTCACTCTCTTTTTATTTATTTTTTGAATTAGAATTCATATGATAGGCTAAACGCCTATACTGTCTAAGAATGCTCTGAAAGATATGATTTAGGTAAGTAAAGGTTTTACAAAATCTCTAAATCCAAAGGAGTACATATCACTGTGAGTAATGTTAATGCTTGGGTAGGCTTGTTCTTAAAGATGACCGTACATTTGCTCATACCTAGCCGCAGCCGAGGATGGCGTTATGGCGTTTCTTTTGAGCTACAGTTCAGGTCTGGTGAACAGCTAACGTACTGGTATTTACATGATAAATCTTATGTGAACAGTACTATTTGAATTTAGAGAATTTGTTGATTAAATCCTATACTTATGTCTTATTTCATGATAAGATCCTTACAGACCTATGTACCAGGTCTTATTGTGGGTTAATGCTTGGGTAGGCTTGTTCTTAAAGATGACCGTACATTTGCTCATACCTAGCCGCGTGTACTCGGGATGGCGTTATGGCGTTTCTTTTGAGCTACAGTTCAGGTCTGGTGAACTGCTAACGTACCGGCATTTACATGATAAATCTTATGTGAACAGTACTATTTGAATTTAGAGAATTTGTTGATTAAATCCTATACTTATGTCTTATTTCATGATAAGATCCTTACAGACCTATGTACCAGGTCTTATTGTGGTATCAGAGCCATACTTGATGAGTATTCATAGACAGTATTTCTTAAAATATGAATATTTTCAGAAACTATAAACATAGTGTTAAGAACGCTAGAACGGAAGAATATGAACTTCCTACTCAGCTTGATGCTTTGAACAAATGGACAATTCCATTTGTCGCCACAAAAGAAATTTATAATTTCGGCAATTTTGAAAATCTTCGTAATCGCCATATCATTAAGACGATTGAAGAATCGGTCCAAATGGATAACCAGGAAAAAATGATTCAGTTATTTTCTGATTCTGATATTGATAGGTATCAAAAAATGCATTACAAATTTCTGCATATTGGTTTAGTGCAAATTGCTTTTAAACCCCTTACATTAGAAGGATTGCCAGAAAGCTTCATGATTGTACTAAGAGATGCCAGAAACCTAAACTGGAAGAAATATCTTATGAGTGCTATGCAGTCAAGTTTAGCCTATGGTCCAGTATATTTTAACGTCAGGCCTAATCTTACATTATCTTTGTCTGATCCTAATATACTGCATGCTTTAACGTTATATGTGAAAGCTAATGGGTATAATTACATGCCTGAAACAGAAGTTATGAGTATCTGTTATCGTATTTATTTTCGTGTATTAGATACCATGAACCCAAACTGTAGGATCATGGATGACAAACGGAATAGGCAAACTGTCTTGATTGAGACTAACTTAGCCAAGAGGTCCAAAATCACTACCAGGAGACCTATCAGTTGGGATGAAATCCATTATCCCGAAGATTGGCTAATAGAAAAAGCTATCCCTGTTCACCCTAGGATAGATTCCCAGATCGCTAATGTGATCCAGACTTCTGACGGTAGTATTCGCCTTCAGTTTGCAAAACAACCTAGAATAGGTAGATCTTTATCATCCCACTATTATTTGTCTCCTGTGGATGATACTGCTGGTACATCTGTTGCTAGAGCCTCCATGTCTCAAGCAGACGAAGACCTTTACAGAGTTAACACCCCCTCAGAAATTTCTCAGGAGGAAAAGGTTAACAAAATAAAGGTTGAAAACCAGATCCCTGCTGAAATTCCGGCAGAAAACAGTAATTCTGACTATACGGATTATTTCCATGAAGGTTGATTACCCTGATGATCCGGCTTACTGCGGTTTGAATTATGCTCCTGATTCGGACTTACGCAGAATTATCAATGATAATTTCCATACTTCTGACTACTTGCCCTTCAGAGAATGGTTCTTTACTTTCTTTTCCAAAGAAGAGCAGGAGGAGATAGCAGAACAATTTTATGCGGAACTCCAAGAGAAACAAGATTTTAAATATTTTGTTAATTGGTTTATTGAAGACTATGCTTTGCCTAACATTAATGTTATTGAAAGGCAATGGCATTTGGACTCCAAGAAGGTCTTAAAAAGTCTTTATCCGCCGGATGAACCCTTATCATTAAAAAAGGATAACAGTAATACTGATTTGCAGGCTCAGCCTTATCTTAAGATGTTGCAGGGAGTTCTCAATGCAGACAACTGGAACAGTCTATACAAACAAGGAAACAGCACGAACATGTGCTTAAAAGTCCTTGGAGAGCAGATGACCTTACTGCAAAATAAGGTCGACAGGCTCAGTTCTCTTATCGAGGCACAGAGGACAAAATTAATTGCAGAAGAAAATGCAAGAAAGGCCCCGAAGCCTCTGGAAACTTGCACCAACATTCAGCCCCCTGCATCTATGGAGGGAATATCCTTGGCAAAGGATACAGCTGGCAGCATCGAAAGTCTGATATTGCAGCTAGGAGAGAAATTAAAGATTTCTCCTGAGAAGACCTCCACCTCCAAATCCGTGGTAGGGATGGTTAACAACCACGACTCCCAGGAGGAAACAGTTACCGATGATAATTGTGTTGCGGCGGTAAGGAAAGGAAGTAATTGGACTCCTAAAAACACTTCGGAAAATTATTATTATCCGAGGCCCACTCCCATGGACGTCATGCTTGAAGAAGGAGCATGGAAGAATGATCCGGCTGCCTATACAGGTACCGAAATAGTTGAGTGGAACATTGACGGTGGTGCTGAGAGTCAGATCTATAGGACCTGCCACAAAATGCTGATGTATGCTGCTGCCGCAAAAGGCAACAATCAGACAGAACTCAGCATAACAAAGATGATCCTTGTAGGTTTCACAGGACAGCTCAAAGCTTGGTGGGACAATTATCTCACGCCAGAGCAAAAAATGCAGATCAATAATTCTGTAAAACAGGAGGGGAATACCCAGGTTTCCAATTCGGTTTATACCTTGATCCTAACTATTTTAGATCCTTTTACTGGAAACTACTCCACTAATTATGATAATATCAGGACACTTCTGCAGAATCACAGATGTCCAACTCTAACCTCTTTTAGATGGTATAAAGATGTTTTTCTTAGCAGGGTTTATAATCTCCCTGAAGCAGGTGATCGTTTCTGGAAAGCCAGATTTATCGATGGCCTCCCTCCGCTCTTTGCTGAAAGAGTAAAGAGGACACTGCGGATTGATTCCACAGCCAATTCCCAGATTCCTTGGGATATGTTCTCCTATGGCATGCTTATCAGCAAATGCACAGAAGAAGGTCTAGCCTTATGCAATGACATTAAGTTGCAACGCCAGTTAAAAAAGCAAAGACTGACGGAGAAGACCCAGCTGGGAGAATTCTGCCAACAGTTCGCTATGGACGAACCTACCCCTGCCCAGAATACCGGGAAAATAAGGAAACACGTGGTCAAACCACACAAAAAAGAATACTATGAAAAGTATAAAGCGGCCCCTTACAAAAAGAAAGCAGCAAAACAAAGGGCCAAAAGTCAAAAGAAGGGCTATGTCCCTAAGAAAAGGACAACCAAAACCACAACTTGCTATGCATGTGGAGAAGTGGGCCATTACGCCAATCGGTGTAAGAAAAAGAAGGCCGACAAGATAAAGGCACTCAAAATTGATGATAATATCAAAGATGCCTTGCTTAAAATCATGATTCCCTCTGATGAGTCAGAAGCATCGATTGATACGGATTCTGAGGATCCCTATTCATCCTCCTCCTCTGAGGAAGATTGTGTTGCCTGTACCTCGAAAAAATGTCAGAAAGAGGAAGGCACTGAAGATGAGTTCTATGAACTCCAGACACAGTTCTCCAGTTCCAGCTTTAATGTTGCGTTTTCAATGGAGAAGAAATTAATGATATCCTAAAGGATATCCCCAACGATGCTCAGAAAGCAAAGATCCTAGAAGCTTTGCTCAAAGCACAAGAAAGGGATAAGACTCCCCGAAAGATCAAATCCAGAATTGATCCTCCGTATAATTTTTCGGAAATCATTGCTGACTTGCAGAAAAAGAGAAATGGTGGAAACGCCATAACCACTCAGCAATTAAAGGAAGAGATTAATGATCTCAAAATAGAAATAACACATCTCCATAAAAATTATGGTGGATTAGAGAACAGAATTACTCTATTAGAACAAATTTCTTATGAAGAAAGGGAAGCAGAGAGGCTCCACACCCCTACCACCAATATACCAGGAACCTCGTATGACAACGATGAACCGGTAGGAACTGTTAGTGTTATCACGCGTCAAAGGTGGATTACCCATATCACTTTGTTGATAAAAGGAGGAGCCATCTTCAAAGACGTTCCGACATTAATTGATTCAGGTGCAGATGTCAATTGCATCAGAGAAGGATTAATTCCGACAAAATACTTTACCAAAACAAACCGGAAAGTATCTGGAGCAGATGGAAATGATTTCAGCGATCAATAAGACCTGGTACATAGGTCTGTAAGGATCTTATCATGAAATAAGACATAAGTATAGGATTTAATCAACAAATTCTCTAAATTCAAATAGTACTGTTCACATAAGATTTATCATGTAAATGCCAGTACGTTAGCTGTTCACCAGACCTGAACTGTAGCTCAAAAGAAACGTCATAACGCCATCCTCGGCTGCGGCTAGGTATGAGCAAATGTACGGTCATCTTTAAGAACAAGCCTACCCAAGCATTAACATTACTCACAGTGATATGTACTCCTTTGGACTTAGAGATTTTGTAAAACCTTTACTTACCTAAATCATATCTTTCAGAGCATTCTTAGACAGTATAGGCGTTTAGCCTATCATATGAATTCTAATTCAAAAAAAATAAAAAGAGAGTGAGGAATACCGAAGTGTAACCAAGAACACAAGAGTTGTGAGCAATTCCGATCTTATTACTGAAAGGAGATGTACAAAGCTCGATTTTCTATTTTTTTTCTCCCTCTCTACAAATGAATGTGAAGTGCCTTTTATAGACGAAGGCGGACTTCAGCTCTAATTCTAATTTAGAAAAGGAATCTAAATTATTACAAGATAAGTCCTACTTTACGGAAAGTAAAAAAGGAAAAGGCGGAAAGTAAATGACTTTACATAAAGCAAGATAAGATGCCCGACACATGTCGTTGTCTTATCTTTAAAAAGAAAAAAGTAAACAACTTTCATAAAGTTGGAATAACTTTTCATAAAGTCGGTCCTGTGGCCGAATATGGCTTTGTCTTTTTCCCTTTGGTGGTGGACATGGGTCCCTGCTACTTTATTCGCTCATTTTTTCTTTCCCCCGTGAAGATTTATCTTCCTGTCTGGCTTTGGCCTTTTCTCTGGCAGCTTCAATCAATCCGTCGAATAGATCGGTCGTGGAAGGATGATAGGAATATTCCTCCTCGTCCTGTGAATCCTGGAATAGTCCGTCATTTTGGGTCTCTTTCATGGAGGCCGTTGAGGTCTCTGAATAAGGAGTCTCATCAATCTTTTTCGCAAAATTTTTGACGAAATCTGCCTTTACTTTGTCCAGATAGGCAGTCATGAGTTCTTCCTCCGATACATGAGGGTTTCGCAATTTAATAGTTTTTTCTATATTAGCGAAAATGGAATCATTGTCCTTAGTCTCAGTCTTAAGGTGGTGGATTGTTTTAAGACTTTTTAATAGGGACTTAATTTCTCCCTCAAGCTCCCATCCATGTGTTCGGGAAGGTTCTGCTGCGTCTTTGTCTAATAATTTAGACCAGAATTTGGAGAGGAATTTCCTCTTAAGACATAATATGCCTTCTTTGGTTTCTTCCCGCTTCAGAATCCATTTCCGATCCATGGGATCCCCGTCTCGCAAAAAGAACATTAGAGAAGCCGATCCTTCGACATAGTCGGAAGGGTTTTCCGGCGTGACACATGGTGTCATATTAATCCATTCCTTATAATAATCAATATAAGGGGCCGGGAGGATCTGAATTTCAGGTCCGATGATATTCCACCAAGGAAATATCCAGCCTGGTAATAATAATCCATTCTGACTGTTTTTAAAAATATCTGGGTACAATTTGACCCACCATGTGTGACCATGTTTTTTGTTTTCATAATAAAAAACATATGTAAAGGCATCAATATAATCATAATAATTGAAGGCCAATCGAATATCGGTTCTAGGAATTATGAATTCCTTAGATCGGAATGGGCTAATTCCCCATTCGTAAGGAGATATAATCTTCTTTAGGTAAAGCTTTGAATAGCTCTTCTCCGCCCCTGGTTTATGATCCGGGTAAGAGGTAATATCAGCAGTGGATGTAGCTGTGAGGATATATTCATAATACATCCTGTTTTTTCCCTCCTGAAAGGGGTGGTAGAAATTTTCTACATATCGATTCATCAGAATCCAAGGATCATTCAGATAATTTTTATCTTCATGAGTCAATAAGAGAATAGTCTCTTCGTGAGGACGAACCAAATATTGGTTCCTGTCTTCTTCTGTTTGTAGCAGCTTTTGGGCATATGAACCCTGCTGACTAGAGGAAGCTTGTTCCACTAGTTTGACCTTAGGAATAGTCCTTGGGTCAGGTTTTCCTCTTCCGTGGCCACGTTCTCCGCGACCTCTTCCCCTGCTCCTATTAGGAGTGGGCGGTGTCCACTGCGGACGCATGTTTAAACCTGCAAAAATTCACGGATTAGAAAGTCTGGTAAAGAATTATCCTTCCCTTTCAAGTATTGAATTTCAAAATCAAATGGGGCCAAATGGGCCTGCCATCTAGCAAACATTTGTTTGGACACGTCATGTTTGAAATCTTTCTGGAACATGAATTTGGCTGCATTGCAGTCAGTTCTAATTAAAAACTTTGAATTATAGAGGTCATCCTGGAATTTCAGGACGCATTTTACTATTGCAAGAATTTCTTTAGCAACAGTAGCATAATTCTTCTGGCTACTTGTCCATTTTCCTGAATAGAATCTGACAAGATAACCCTGTTTGGTCTGGGGATTGATCTGCTTAAGAATTCCTCCATAACCAATGTCAGAGGCGTCAGTTTCTATAATTTTTCCCCAATTCGGGTTTGCAAGCATGAGGCATGGCAAGGCTTGAACAACTTTCTTAATTTTTCTGACTGCTTCAGTATGAACATCAGTCCAAGGGCTGGCAGTCTTCTTAAGTCTGTCATATAAAACAGCAGCATCGTAGATAAGTTCTTATAGTAGGGGGCAATATAATTTAAGCTACCTAAGAACCTTTGGAGCTGGGTTTTGTCGAGAATTTCATCGGGAAATTTTGAGGCAAACTCTATGCTCCTGTGGATAGGAATAATATTTCCCTTTTCGATATTGTGACCAAGAAATCTTATCTTAGTCTGAAAGATACTCATTTTTGGTTTTGAAATAACTAAACCATTTGAAATGACAATTTTTTTGAAGGTGTCAAGATGCTTAATATGCTCAAGGAATTAAAAATAGGAAGTAAGCAAAGATAAAAGTTGATAATTAATAGCATAAATAAACACACCTGTTGTACGGCATATGTAATGTCTGGTCTCGTAAACGTAAGATACTGAAGAGCCCTTGCAAGACTGTGATATCGGATTGGATCCTCGTAAGGGGAGCCAGCCGCATCCCCTAACTTGGGTTTAGTATCAACTAGAGTGGAAGTGGACTTACATGATGACATATCAGCTTGCTCAATGATCTCCGCCGCATACTTCCGTTGCGATGACAATAACCCACCTGCATGACGAGTGGCAGTAATCCCCAAAAAGTAACTCAAGGGCCCCAAGTCTTTCATAGCAAACTCAGAACTGAGCATTGTCATGATAGACTGGTGTAACGCATCAGAAGAGGCAGTCAAGATAATAGCATCCCCATATAATAGTATATAAGCCAGGGAAGAACCACGACGATATATGAACAATGAATTATCAGATCTGCTGTGAGAAAATCCAATAGTCGAAACATAGTCTGCAAACCTCTTATACCAAGCCCGTGGGGACTGCTTAAGTCCATACAAGGACTTCATTAATAAACAGACATGATGAGAATATTTGGGATCCCTAAACCCCAAAGGCTGATGCATATAGACTGTCTCCTTAAGATCACCATGTAAGAAAGCATTCTTCACATCTAACTGATGAATGTGACATGCTTTAGAAAGAGCTAAGCTGAGCACAGTGCGAATGGCAGCAGGTTTGACCACCGGACTAAATATCTCACCACAATTCACACCAACCTGCTGAGTCTTACCATCACCTACAAGACGAGTCTTATGCCTTGCAAAAGAACCGTCAGAATTGTTCTTATGAGCAAAAATCCACATAGATAGAATAATATTAACACCAGATGGACGGGGCACCAACTCCCACGTCTTATTATCAATAAGAGCATTATATTCGTCGGTCATAGAAATTTTCCAATTCGGGTCATTTAAAGCAGACACGGGACTACGGGGTAGCGGTGATTTAAGAATATTAGAATTTAAATTAAAATGTCTCTTCGGTTTAAAAATACCCCATTGACTACGAGTGACTGGTCTTTGACTCGGGGGAGAATTGGGTGGATTTTGGGAAATATCGGGACACGTGACGGACGGCCGGCGGGCGTGAGGCTCCGCCGGCCCAACACGGAATCGGCGAACCCGAGACTAGAACAGTTTCGGTATTGGGCTGGGTAACTGGCCCAATTATCAAAACATGCCCAATCACTGGACTGGGAACAGTGGCATGTGACGGTATTGTAGACCCAGCGGGCCCGCTGGTGGATTTTGAGTACGGGACATGTCTGAAAAATGATGGATAATATACGGGAGACACCGTCATCTAAAAAATTATACGAACTAGGCACGAGACTACTCACTTTAGCAAACGAAAATAGGGATTCATAAAAAATAACATGGCTACTAATGATGATTTTATTAGACGATAAATCAAAGCATTTGTAACCACGATGATTAGACGGATAACCCAAAAACACACAAGCGGTAGACCGAGCCTGAAGTTTGTTAATTGTGGTGAACGGAAATAGTGGATAACACAACCACCCAAAGACCCTAAGATGGGAATACGAAGGAGTCTTATTATATAAGATATGAAGAGGAGGGGAATACGTCAAGCCTTTGATAGGGAGTATGTTAAGGAGATATTTAGTCATTTGTAGAGCATGATGCCAAAAAGGAGCGGGTACGAAAGCATGAATCAATAAAGTTCGGACAACATTATTAATGGTACGAATTTTGCGTTCGGCTTTCCCATTTTGTGAAGACGTATGAGGACAAGAAAAATGAACATCGATCCCATTATTCGCACAAAACTCCCGAAACACCCCATTATCATATTCATTGCCATTATCACATTGAATATTTTTTATTTTCCGTTCGAATTGAGTTCTAATGAATGCTCTAAATTTTAAGAAAGTGGAAAAAATGTGAGATTTTTTCGCTATCGGAAAAGTCTATAAAAATTAGAATAATCATCCAAAAATAGAACATAATAACGATGACTCAAAGACTAAGAACAGGAGATGTCCATAAATCGCTATGAATAATATCAAATGACATTAAAGTACGAGAATTAGAGTCTACAAACGGCAATCTAACAATTTTTTCCTAAAGAACAAGATTGACAACTCAGAGTACTACACGTACCCTTACAAGAAATAAAATTATTTTTATCTAAGGAAGACAAAATAGATGATCTCGGATGACCTAGACGAGCATGCCACAAGGAAGGAGCAAGGGCTGCAAAAGTTGATGGCAAGGCTTGATTCGAGAGACCGGACGTTGGCGTGATAGGATAAAGATCTCCCCTACTATCACACCTCATGAGAGGAATCCCCGTCTTAAAATCATTCACAGAAAATCCAAACTGATCAAATTCAACAGAAACGGAATTATCAGTTGTGAATTTACGGACAGGCACCAAATTTTTAATCAATTTAGGGGCATGAAGTGTATTTTTCAAGATAAGAGGTGGATGGGGTGGAGACAAAGTTTTATTGACCATAACCACGAATCGGAATTGAATTATCATTAACAACAATTATGCCACGCCTATTGCTCAAATTGGAATAAGATGAGAGAGTACCCTGATCAGACGTCATGTGAGAGGTTGCACCGGTGTCCATGTACCAATTTCCGTCTGGAGAATTTAATCCAAAAGTGTGCATTGTAGCCTTAATGTCGGTCGGGGTGGGGCCCGCTGCATGATGGGCTTATAGGGGCCGGGGATCAAGCACACCGGCTTGCTGCCCCGGCCCAGAACTGGGGCGGAATTCACTGTGCCAGAAAGTGTTAGGCCGAGAAAACTACTGGGCAGCCCAGTTTCCAGGTATTGGACCCGCTGGAGCGTAGGGGTTGTTGGGCCACTGCCCAATGGCCCAGGCCCACTGCCATGGGGCCCATGACTGGGACCAGTGGGACGGTGGCCCACCCCCGCGATTTTTGCCATTATTTTTCCGAGTATTCTTGCCGCTACCGTGTGCACGTTTTTGGCTCGAATTATCAACAAAATCTGGAGAATTTGTGGAGGATGTCATCATGACTACTGGACTAGCGCTGGTAGCCTCCGTTTTTGCCAAGCCGGCTTCTTCGAGCGTAAGCATAGAACGAGCCTGATAAAATTACGGAAGAGGACTGATCTGACGAAGAAGTGTGCCAACACCACTATAGACCTCAGATAGGCCTGCAACCATTTGTAGGATCAAACGATCATTCAACACGGGTGCGCCAACGTTGCGGAGTTGGTCCGCCAATTCCTTCAACCTTTTGTAAGAAGCTGAAACGTTCGGGAAATCTTCTATGTTGACGTGGGAGAATTCCTTCTCAGAGTAATGTGACTCTAGAATTTTGATTATCTTGGAATATATCACGTATTCTATCCCAAGTAGCCTTCGCCGTAGCGTCCGGCTCAATAATCGTTTGCAATAGGTCGGTAGTTATAGTGGAGTAAATCCACTGAAGAACGGTAGTATCAAGAGTTATCCATAATTTAGGATCATCCTCAGATTTAGGTACCTCCGTATCAGCAGGAGTCGCGGGGATAATGTGATGGAGGACTTGAAGCGAGCGTGCGTGAACTTTAAACAGTTCGGCCCACGTCGCGTATTAGACGTTTTCTATTTCAAGAACGATAGGGATGTGGTTCTTGATGTTAGAAACAGTAAGGGCCGGGTGAAACGTATTCTTAGCCATAATAGCAATGCAAGACATGATGGAGGGGTTTGGAAGGAAATTTAGGAAGAGAAATAACAACTGTCGGGAACGGAAACCGAGGATATGCTCTCGGTCCGAGGCTGGAGTTCGACGGAAAAGAGTTGGGAGAAAAAGAACTTAGACTTCTGATACCATGAAAGAAATAATCTCTTGATTATTTTCATTAATGAAAGAGTATATATACAATTTACAATTTTCATAATAGAAAAATCTTATTCATATTCTACTCCCAAAACCTTATTCTACTTGTACAATAATTATGATAAGTGTACAATTCTAATTTAATACAAATCCTACCTAATATATTACACTAAATCATGCCACACACCCGTGATATACACTAATTATGGAAGTGTATATCACAGGTATACACTCATTAATTATCAAAAAGCTAGACACAAATATTAAAGAAATATTAGCAATAATTAAGATTAGAATCCTAGTTACCTCTAATATATTCAATAAAAGCACCTAAACAATTAGAATCCTCGAGAAGAAGGTTACCTCTTGCGGATCCTAAGACAAAGTTCAAAGTCAACAAAGAAATCACCTTTGAGCTCACAAATATTCATCAACATAATCTCTTCTTCATAACAACTTTCATCTCACTCAAATCTTCAAGTGGGAGACGTTCATCTTTCTTTCTTGTTCTCTTGTGAGTTTCCCACCAAGTAGTAGCAAAACCCTCAAATTGAATAATGACACACTCGACTTTCATAACATTTGCAATGTTGTTCACTTGAAGATACCTTCACTTTTTAATATCCACTCTAAGTACTCTTCCAGATCATTATTTCCCTTGAATTTTGACAAAGTCACCTTAACTCTTTTCTCTGGTATAAGAACTAAAAAGCTTAAAATAAAATAAAAACAAAAAGAAAAGTAATTTATATCTTGACATATGACACACACTTGTTTTTTTTCTTGTAAGTATTACTGCTAGGGTCAAAGTTACGGTCATCAATCAGTAAAACCCCAATTTATGGATGGGATCATATTCAAAATTCTCTTTTCATTAGTTGGATCAGAACGTAGGCTACAAGTTGGTGAGTCATCTTCACTTCCAACTAAGCTAGTTCAGAATTATTATTAATTAATGGGCAAAAATGATAAATCACTGTGATTCTTTTGAAAAGGGAATTGGTTGGGGATGAGTAAAAGAAAGTATTTTTTTTAAAAAAAAAAATGTTTTTTCCGTCTATTTTAGTTGACACCCTTTCTTTTAAATATGTTTTGAAAAGATTTATATTCTTTTCACTTAAATTTATGTGTCGTAGTTTAATTGGATACGAGTTTACAAATTCTTTTTTGTTGTTGTTGGAATTATCAGTATAAACATGTCATGAGATTTTGTGGCTATAAAAGCATGTCATTTAAAAGTAAAATGAAAATTTTAAATTTAAATTAATTTTAAATATAAAAAAGTGTAATTATTTCCTAAATGAAATAATAAGAAAATAGTGTTTTATAAAATGAGACAGAAAAAGTATCTTTGTTTATATTTAATTTTTTTGTTATTTTTTATATTTTCATTTTTTACCTTAATAATATATCTCGTAGAGGATTGCATGCTCCAAGTACCTCACAATGTACGATGAGTATTTCTCCCAAAATGTTTCTCTTATTTTTTTTTTTATTCTTTTTTTAAACTTTTGACCTCATACTTTAAGATCACAAGATTTAAATTTTTTTTTTTTTTTTTAACTCTGTTTCAAGTCAAAATTAGATAAATATTTTAAAATAGAAGAAATATAATTTTTAAATTTTTTATGTCCAGTTAAATATTATTGTACAAAATTTAGAATTTACTGCATGCAAAATCACATACTAGCAAAAACGAAAAGAATCTAGAGGTAACTCTCAGATAGGCAGAAAGGCGCAGCTGGTTTTGGCTGACCCAAACATGTACCCATGAAGAGTTAAGACTAACAAAGGGGCCCCCACCAAATGCCTAAACAAATTCAATCCAAAGTATATATACTTCTTTCTTCTCAAATTATTTATCATTTTAAAAATTTAAAATATAATTTTTTTTATTATTAATGAATATAATACATAAATAAAATAAATATTTAATAAAAATACTATAATTTAAATATAAATAAAAATAAAGTATGACAAATACTCATTCTAATTAATATCTCTTAAAAGAATGAAATAGTTTGAGACGGAGCGAGTAACTGCTAGCCCATTACACATTTCCTATTTTACCCTTCCCCCTCTCCCTTATATACCCGAATCTTCCTCCACTTTCTCCTCAAACCTTCAACTCTTTCCCGTTCATCTTCTTCTTCTCTTCAAACAAAAACAAGCAAATTCCTCTTTTGTCCCTACACAACAACAATGGCTAAAGGAGGCAAACTCACCAAACTCAAATCCGTCCTGAAGAAAATGCAATCGTTCAAACTCGGACGCAATGGCAGCACCGTCGTAGCGACACATCATCATTCTTCCTCCGACGACGACGATAATTCATTTTCCGACAAAAATTTATACCCTGTCTATGTCGGAAAATCTCGCCGCCGGTACCTCGTAAACTCCGACGTCATCGACCACCCGCTTTTTCGCGAACTCGTCGAAAAGTCCAGCGAATCTGAAGAGTATATTACAGTTGGGTGTGAAGTTGTTCTGTTTGAACATTTGCTATGGATGCTTGAAAATGCTGATCCTCAACCAGAGTCATTAGATGAGTTGGTTGAATTTTACTCTTGCTGATGTGGAATAACTGTCAGTAACTGAATGAAAAAAAAAATAACTGTGGCGTGGACGTGGTAATTGGAGATGGCCAATATCGAGTATATAGTTGTATGTAAATTTTTCTATTTTTGGTCAAGAGTTAATTTATGATTTTGATTAATTAGCTGTAAAGGACGGAAAAAAAGAGGATTAGCCCGAGGCAAGTCTCTTGGTATTTAAGAGACAAGCCTAATTGGGTGATTTGTTATTCAATCAATGCATGTTCCATTCTTTCATGTACTAAGTTTTTATCCTTATCCATTTTGTCCTACAATTTTTTTCTTTTCTCCTTATTTGAAACCAGCTAACATCCACAATGCTTACATTTTACTCATACTCGGTAAAGAATGAATATTGAGTCTAACTCAATCCCAAAGCTAGTTTATAGGGTGAGAATTGTACAAATTCATATAAGAAGTTCATGTTCTAATTCAATTTTCGATGTGGAACTATTAACAGTTACAATAAGGAAAATTAACAGTTAGTTTGGTTGTTGATTAGCATATTTAGGTATATTAGTTAATTATATAAGATTTAGTTATTAATATATCTATTATTTTAGTTTTATTATATAAATAATATATAAACTCACTCATAACTTATTATTCATGTCAGTTTACGAAATAACTTAATTCTACCTGGCAATCAAACGACCTTATGTGCTAGTTCTTAATGGTCTTTCACTCGTGGTACTCATGTATGATCAAAGCATATCAAGAAGGACGACTCCAAGAAATTGACTCAGCATAGAGTCTCCAAAATCTCTCTCTAAGATATACTATATAGAGTTACACTCTATAGACATACTCGCCAAAACTCACTTAATCTAAATTTTGAATCCGTCTTAATTGAACCAACAATACTAATTATCGATTTATAGTTGATAAACTTGTCTGAATTAAATATTGTTTAGAATAAATAAGCAGAGACAGCAATAGGGAAAGACGATACAAATCTTATGCTAGGTAGGACCAGTGGACTTAAACCTACGAAAATTGCTATGCAGAGAAATTAGGCAAGTAAAACTTTAATTATAACATTCTCATTTTACCTTTAATAACATTTTCCTACAGAATTACATGATACTAAGAGTATTTATGACATATTTTATTTTTTAACTTATATATGTCACACTTTTGCCATTTCTATAAACAAGGTTACACATTATGTTGAAAAATGTGATAAATTGATCCTTGATTTTAACGTACTACACAGCTGTTGTTGGTTTTTTTTCTTTTTCCCTACAGCTGTTGGTTGGGGTCACCCGTTTTGAATCTCTTTTTGGTGTTTGTCCTCCACATAATTGTCCAAGAGCTGCTGGGCTCCTTGTACACGTACTCACTTTTCGGACGTATAACTGGAAGTTGATATGTCAATACTTTTTCGATTAATTTATCGCAACTATATACTATGTTGTTTGAGTTTTGGAGAAGCTAAGACTTAAACGTCATCAATAAGGGTGCTTAACTATCACAATAGAGTTAATCTGCAGCTTCTAAGATAATCATGGCGATAATTGCCCACTTGAACCACTTAGCTTAATTAGCATGTAACTCTTTCATGATCATGTCTCAAGGCGGATTCCGAATTTAAATTTAATGAACTCCTATTGTAATCTCAAAATTAATTTATAATGATAATTGGATTCACAATCAAATCTTTATAATTTTTTAATGAAAGTTTTAATACATAAATAGAGTATAAGAAAAAAGTTACTGAGTTCCCAATCGAGAACTCACTACTAGAAACTAGGCGTGTCCAACGGGGCGGGTCCCGGTGGGAAGGGACCCTGCGGGACGGGGGAGAATTGGGACGCAGGCTCCGGCGGGATTAGCGGGCCGAGATAGGCGGTAAGGGAAGAGGTCATGTCCAGTCCCACATCCCGCCGGAAGAGGGGCCGAGATTTGGGGGGACGGGACGGGTCAGGTCGGGATCGGGATTTGAGGTTTTTTTTTGCCACTTAATTTTAAAAAATAATATATATATATACACTTCAATAATTGAACAAGATAGTGTAATAAAAACATCCCGATGATGTTTTTGTGCCTCTTATATTATTTAATAGAAATATGATTTTTTTGTAATACAATTTCAAAATTGCAACTTTTTGGTGTTGTTCAAAAGTTACAAATCACATAGTAAAATTGCAATTAAAAAAAGTACATAATTAACCATACTTTTTCTAATTTTCTCACAATGTCTTGAGGATCTTTGGTTGAAATTGGAATTTGTTGGTCAACTTGTTCGACGTCGCTTCATGTTCCCTCGGACAAGATTTCGTTGTAGTTGTAGTCCTCTTCTTCAAAAAGTTTTAGGCCATCATTTACAACTAAGTTATAAATATGGCACGCACATCTTATAAGAAGAAGAAGATTATAACTAATTTGACCAACAAATTCCAATTCCAACTGAAGATCAACGAAGAAGAAGACTACAACTACAACAAAATCTTGTCCAAGGGAACAGGAAGCGACGTCGAACAATTTGACCAACAAATTCCAATTCCAACCGAAGATCCTCAAGACATTGTGAGGAAATTAGAAAAAATATGGTTAATATTTTGTGCAAAAATGCTTTCAAAAAGTTTTAGGTCATCCTTTACAACTAAGTTATAAATATATCGCACATCTTATATGAAAATGATCAGGAAAACATGGAGTTAATCGAACTTTTAAAAGTCTTATAGCATAATCATTAGAAGTATCATTATCTAATGTAATAGTTATAATTTTATCAATTATTCCATAATAACCACAAATTTCATTAATATTTTGTGCAATAAAACTACCAGTGTGCCTATCATCAATATATATATATATATATATATATGCTAAAATACATTTTTGCATAGACCAATTTTTATCTATCCAATGACATGTTACCGTTAAATAATTATTATCATTAGTACTACGGCTTATGTCAGAAGTGATAATCACTTTGCCATTAAAATGATACAATGCATAGCGTAAGTGATAGCCAGATGACATTGGCACACCCAATTTTTTAGCTTGGTATTGATTCCACATAGACGTGTGCTCACCTTGTACATGTCTCAATAAACCTCCCGTTACACCTTGACCTTTTCCGGTTTTAAATTTATAAACATTTTTACAAATTTTACATCTAGCTAGTTGATTCTCTTGGTCTCTATCAAAAAAATCTCATGCAGCTTATTTTAATTTTCGTTGTGTGGGGCCTCGACTCATACTAGGGGGAATATGAGGCATTCCAGTTTCAGTTTGAGGCTGAGACTCAGTCTGAGCCTGAGGTTGAGGTGCACTAGTGGGTGTGTCATCTAGATTATCGTCTAAATTAAATTCATCTACCTCATCATCTAATGGTATATTATTAAAAAAAAAAGCAGTTTCATCTATATGAGTAAAATCAATGAAATCATCGGGACTAGGAATATGATTACTAGAAGAAGTACCCTTACCCTTGTTACCCCTACTAGAAGAAGCACCCTTACATTTACCCTTAACGTCCAAAGCGTTCCATTATAATTATGCAAATAAATAATTAAAGTAAATGAAATTAAGTACGATAATTAAAATTAAGTAACAATAATAATTTAAAGAAGGAACGAAGGTACCATACGGCGACGTAACGTCGACGTGTAATCGAGGTTGAAAATTAAAACTTTGCTCGATGGATGATCCTCA
This sequence comes from Anisodus tanguticus, assembly GCA_034509755.1. Lineage (NCBI taxonomy): Eukaryota > Viridiplantae > Streptophyta > Magnoliopsida > Solanales > Solanaceae > Anisodus > Anisodus tanguticus. The sequence goes on along the minus strand of CM067551.1, from coordinate 14,287,419 downwards.
AGCTAGTTGCCAACTTCACTATCAATTTTTAACTTTGATATAAATGAGCAATAAAATATAATATTTAGTAGGCAGTGTAGAATTGTAGAGAGATAAATTGAGCGATTAGAGAGATTGTAGGAAGATTTGTGAGAAAAATGAAGAGGAAAATGAGGTATTTATAGTTGAGAAATGGGGTTAAAATGTAAATATATTAATTTAGGGGTTAAAAATAAATATTAAGAGGGTAGGGGGGTTTATGGGATAGGTGGGCTAAAAATGGTCGTTGTAGCCGTTACACAACGGCCAAAATCGAAATTTGGTCGTTGTTGCAACTGCTATTTTTGCAAAAGGGGAGGGGGCTGGTGGGGCGGGACGAGGTTGGGTTGGGATCGGGACGGGCCGGACGATCCCAGGCTCCGTCCCGAGTTCGAACCCCGACACCGACAAATATTTTTTTTATGGGGGATCGGGGCGGGGCGGGTAGCGGGCCGGGGCGGGATCGGGATGACTCGGCCCACTGGACAGCCCTACTAGAAACAGAGGATTTTTCCACCGACAATTGGTGGAAATGTTTTGTTATAAAATATAATTTTTCCACATCATTCTCACCGAAAAACGCATATTCGGAAACAAGTTCTTATTGAAACGTTGGAAAACTTTCTAATTTTTCTGTGTGAGAACACTACTATTTTTTCTTTTCTCGCTAATTCAATTAAAATATCTATGGATATAGCCACTGAACATTTTTCAGTGGGAAATTTCAGCAAAAAAATGTGACATTTTAGTAGTAACTCGTACCTAGCTAAAGCTTAATTTAAATCGGCCTCTGATTATTATCCTTCTATCCCATTTTATATGTCATACTTTCATTTTTAGCTTGTCCCAAAAAAATAATATATTTAGATACAATTTAATCTTAATTTTTCTTTTTAGCCTTAATTAATTAATGAGATGATTGTTTATGACTGGTTTTAAACTATAAATTTTAAAAGACTTTCTTTGATTTTTAACCTCAGAGCCTAGTCAAAGCTTTCCACATAAATTTGCACGGAGGGAGTACTTAGTACTCCATATAACTTTGGTTTATGCTTTGCAGATTTCTCTTTACTACCCTAGCATTAACATTAATTAAAATACAGTGGTCCTAACTCCTATGTACCGATGCTTATTGCTTAATAAAAGAAATTAAAAAGGGAAGTTTGCAGCGGCAAGCTGGTTGTGTGTAAAGGTACGTCATGACAAGAATTCACATCTAATTTAGTCTTCTTATAATTTTTTTGGAGGTATCTTAATTACCTCGTCCAGATTTTTGTGAGTCTTTTAAAAGCAGTTAGTGGAACTGCTTGGTTGTAACTTTTCTTTATATATAATAAGTTAGCTCTTAAGCAGGAAAAGTAATCTTTTGCAACTTGTTTTATTATAACAACCCATAGGAGAAGGAAAAGAAATAGGCAGTCAGCATGCATAGTTTATTATACTAATGATTGGGTAGTTGAAGATGCTTTTGTGTTTTTCAAAAAAAAAAAGAGAAAAAAAAGAAACATCTCTATTGATTTTGTTAATATGGTGAGAGGTTTAATTTTACACATTAATCAAATGGTGTACCCAGCACAAGCTCTTGTTTGTAGCTTTGTTTGTTGGTAGAAAGATATTCTCATTGCCCTTTTGAAACAAATGTTTAAAAAATTACATATATGGATATTTGGGAGGCTTGGAGAGATCATATGTGAATTAAAAGGGGGATTTTTGTATATTGCTAAGTGGAAGACACGAAAGAATTATACTATCCTAACACGCAGTGAGCACCTTATTATCTGTAATAACGCGTTTCTAATCTTTAATTCTAACTTATTAATAATATATATCCTCTTATTATTCCGTAAACATGCTTCATCTCCACTCCACTACAACAAGCCTATGCAACACTGGGCAAAAAATAGTTTAAAGGGCAGCCCGGTCCATTAAGCTCCTGCGGGTTCGAGGAAAGGTCAAACCACGAGGGTCTATTGTACACAGTTACCTATATTTCAGCAAGAAATTGTTTTCACGGCTCAAATCTGTGACCTCGTGATCTCATGATAACAATTTTATCAGTTACGTCAAAGCTATCTTTAAAGTCAAAAGAATGGTTTACCCGGAGAAAATGTGATTTACTCCAAATAGTGTGTTTCGGATAATATATGATTGAAAAATAGTAAATAAAAAGACATATCAGATCATATATATCTTCCACTATGCATATATACTTACCTCGATCATTGCGCGCGGAAATACAAAATTAACAACCAAATGCATGTCGAAGATATGTTACTGTCATATTATCTAGCTAAACTATTTTTGTAAGAGTTCAACTTTAACTAATTTGTGAAATGATTTTTACTCTATCTTGCCACCTAAGAGAGAATTAATTACAATTAACCGATCAAAATAAGTGGATTAAGAACCTAAAAATATAAGTGTAGTACTTAACAGATTAGTAATACATGTTATAACAAGTACATATTCTGCTTTGATTTGCTTTTCTTTGAGAGGGTGTATCGGAAACAATCTCTCTACCTCCTAGAGGTAAAGTTTACGTACATTATATCTTCCTCAGACCCCACTTGTGCGGCTATACTGAATATATTGTTGTATAACAAGTTACATATTAATAATGTAAGAAATATTTTACACCGTTAGTTTATATAGTAAGTTTTTTATTTGTAATACTACAGCGTGTCGTACTGTTCCTAGTATAGACAAAGCATACCCTAGCGTTCCAACATCAAGTTGGATTAGCATTATATATTTCCCCAAATGAAAAAGAAACGAAACAAAAATAAGAGACGGGTACAATTTGATTTTGGAGTTGATAAAGTAGAACTTTAAAGAAATGAGAGGTTTATATGTGTGTAGGGAACATGACACTGACCAAGCAAAGAAGAGAGAATAGACGGAAAATAATATCATATCAGTTAGAAGATGCGGAAATGACAAAACAAAATGCAGCAACAAGAGAAGACGGCAGATGTTCGCGGCTGTTTTTTTTATAAGAAGACACACGGTCATGCTCCTTCTGCCCATTATGTACTGCAACTCCCATGTCGACAGTGCCATGCTCTTTCTCTATCTCTAGTAATGACAAAATTAGCTCATAAAATTATGATTTGTGTAATTTGTCGAAGTTTAGATCGGTTAATGCATGACCTATCTATTTATGAATTCAACTCATTATGACCGGTCAAAATGTTCCCGACCAAAAGATTTTTCGTTCCTAATTAGACTCAAACCAAAAAGTATAGGATAGAGGAATATCAACCATCTGATTACGTCCACCCATCTTTTGATGATGTGTAGCTAGAATATGTAACACAAAAGTTCAAAAATTATAAGTCACCAAACATGTTGGCTTCACATTTGAGCAAATTCTGTGAATATTTGTTTTGCTATATTTACAACTTACTTATTTAGGAAAGTACATATTGAGGAAACTATGATCATCTAATTGTTGAAGATTGTGATAAGGATCATGGCTACGATAGTGGTAAGTACATCGATCCAAGCTATCTAATAGGACTAGTTATGTTGTTTTAATTTAAACTAAGTCTATCTTTTGAAAGTTGTATAGCAACTAGAACCCTCTAGTTGTATAAATATAATTGTTACATCGATAATAGAGTGGGAACATGAACTCTTTATATGGACTTGGATAATGCTCACCCTACAAGCTAGCTTTTGGGGTTGAGTTAGACCCAAGATACATTCTTTACATGGTATCAGTCAGGCTCATTCCAATTCTATGTTCACCGATATTGGGTCCCCAAATTATGTCATTCACGCTCCATTTAACGGGGTATGGGCTAGCTTTTGGGATTGAGTTAGGTCCAAAATCCATTTTTACAACCACAATGTACACATGAATATACAAAAAGACATTTTGTGTTCTCTCTCCTTTATACTATGTATTTCTACACTAGTTACATGAACAGAAGCGTGTTGTGACTTATAAGTAAACAACTAAATGCTCTTGATAAAATGAAATACTATAAATTAAAGGCGCCTTTTCTAATCAATGTTCGTTGAAGATTTACTCTCTCTGTTTCAATTGATTAGACCTTGTCCCTACATGGCCAACTCCTACTTAGCTAGATGGAATGGAACGAAGCCTGGAAATAAAAATAGTTAGGAAATTAAAAAGACGAGAAGTCGAGCATGTTAGTAAGTGGAAAATGTATGTTGGGGTGTGGGCCTTAAAACCCGAGTTAAGATTTTGAATTTATGATAGAAAATTGATTCCCTGATTGATTTCATTTCAATGGTAAAATATATATACAAATGTGTAAATTTCGGGGCGGATCTCTTCCTCACCTGATAACCCTGAAGAGGGAAGAACATCGGTGGTATTTTCACTATTATTTCTAATATTATTACGATTATTGCGGAATTTAAGGTAGTAACAAACAAGTATTATAAATACAATTGCTATAACCATTTTTAATTTAAATCAATCTATAATCTCTTCCAGATTTTTAATATCATAACCATAGAAATCCTACTTATCAAAACCATAATCGCAGAAATTAACTTATCAAATACATAATTAAAACATACTGGTAAAGAAACCATACCTTTTGAAGTAATCTTTGGATCACCGGAAATCTCAACTTCACCCTGGCAGCCTTCCCCTTTCTTGCTTCCTCGCGTTACGGGTACTATGGCCTAGGTGCTTAGGAGGTCTCTACAGTTCTTTCCAATGATTCCAGCAAGAGTCAAGGTTTCTGAACTAATATGCGTTTAATTATATATTCTTCAAAGTTTATTTCTTGTTCTTATGATTTCTTGAAGTAGATCTTCTTAGATTATAATATTATTCTGTTAGAATTATAGACTGATATAAGGTTTTTAGCTAGACATGATTTTTGACTGATATGCTGCTATTAGATTTCTGAATCTTAGAGAGAGAAAATGTTTGCTTGAGAGAGTATTTTTAGAGAGAGAAAGATATATCAAATATTGAATTTGTATTTCGGAAAGACTTGTTCGTAACTGATACAATGAGGCTCTTTATATAGATAACCTCGGGGTGCTACAGTATTATGACCTTTACTGTGCTACTTTTACTATGCGACATTTACTGTGCGACCTTTACTGTGGTGCTACAGTATTTGGCGGCTTTTACTATTTCTATTACTATTCATGCTACGGTACAAGCTAAATTATTACATTTGTAAAAAACTTTCTTTTGCTGACATCTGTTGATTTTGTCTGATATTTTCTCTTGTCTTTTTGTCATCTTTGAGGCTGATATGTTTGGTATCTTTTCTTTTGTTGCTGTCACCTTCATTATCTCTGTCATTGTCACTTATTTTTGCTGTTATGCTAATATCATTTTGGGCTTATGTGATAAATCACATTGGGCCAGATTGTTATGCTATTATGTTGATATATCACGTAGTTGTACCACATGATTTTTTGATGAATTGATATGATGGGTTTTGTAGTAACTTATTCCCCACCAGGCTATTATGCTATTATGAGAACGGATCACGGGATCCTTCTTCTTTTATGCTCATAACTTATTTTATACTCATATCTCGTAGAGCTATTGGCTTTCTTTTTTGTTTGGTTATGGCTTGGTATTGTTCTATTGTTTCTTTGGCATGCTTGTGTTTTAAATTTATTATTCGATTCATCATATTTGTAAGTTCTACTGTGTCCTGGATTACTATATCGTGATTGTAGTATATCATAACTAGTTCTTCTACTTCCCCTCCTTTGGTAGTTCCAATGATACTTGCTTTACCTGCTTTTATCATATCTTCCAGTCTTCCTGCTAGGGTTGCTAGTCCAATGGCTCTTTTGTTGCTTAGCCATTCTTGAAATTGATTTATTTTGCATGGTATCTCTTTTTTGGAGTCTGTGTTATCTCCAGTAATGTTAGTATTCCTTCCTGCTTTGAACAGTTGACATAAAACAATAGGTTTTCCTGTCAGGTCTGTAGAGGCATCAAATATTTGTATTCCATAGATTCCTGGTCCGAACGTTTCTTTCATGGATTAGACTGATTGGTATATAGTATGTGGTAATTTTGATATGCTGTTGAGGGTGTCATCTACCATAATTTTGTCTAGAAATCCATATTTAAAAAGTTTATAGGCAACATTTGGGTCTGTTTTCTCAAGACATAAATATCTTTAATACTTACTAAATCTAGAGGCTCGTAATATGTTGGGGTTGGATTTGTAAGTATAGTATTTAGTAATGGCTTCATAGGTGGTAATGATTTTTGGTGAAAATGTTAATTTCTCAGCCATGGATAGTATTTGTGCTGTCGGTATTTGGGATGTTGATGGTAGGTGTGCTAGTCTTGAACTGAGGGTAGGAAAGCTTGTAGTCTCCATGTTATCCCTTGGAGAGCTTCTTAGGTTTTTGTAAATCTGGTAGTTTGACAAGCATTCTTTCAGTTGGCCAATAAGGTTGTTATTTTGTTTGAGTATTTCTTCCAATTCTTGTATCTTGGTTGCCATAACTTCGTTGTTGCTGATAACTTCGTTTACTCTATTGCTGATATAGTCTTCAAAGCTTTCACTGTTAACTGACATCCTGATATCTGCTTAAAAAATCAGCTAGAAGATTCTTATTTTCAGATATATTTTTAACAATAAAATCATAACAATAAAAGAACGATTGTCATTTCCTTCTTTTATTTAATTCTGGTAATGGGTCTATTTTATTAGTAATAAATGCTCTTACTTGGGTGTTATTAGTCATGACAACGAACTTTACTGGTAATAAATGATAATGAAATCTTTTTATTCCAAATTTTACGGCTAGTAATTCTTTTTCATTGATATGATAATTCCTTTCATTAGGCTTCCAAGTTCCACCTTCATATCCGCATATTAATGGTTTTTTCTTTGTCTATATCTTCCTTGTCATAAGCTATGAGGACTACTCCCCAACCTATGTCACTGGCATCTGTAAATAGTTCTAATTGGTCTTTATCTGTTGGTATTCTATGTTTTGCTAAAATATAAGATGCTAATTTACCATCATCCTAACTAATGAGATTACAATCCTAAATTAAAGATTCATCATATACATGATTTTTGGTGATTAGATATAATTATGGGATTACCCCATAATTATTCTAACAGTCCCCCGCACCCTTAGCGGGAGGTTCTCGTATGCTGAGACTATCCCTAAAATCATCCAAAAAGTACACGCAGAAGACCTTTTGTGAAGATGTCTGCAATCTAATAGCGGGACGGTACATGGAGAACACGGACTTTTCTGCATGCAACCTTTTCTCGGACAAATAATATATCTATTTCAATGTGTTTTGTGCGCTGATGTTGGACAGGATTACCGGATAAGTATATCGCACTCACATTATCATAATAAATCATGGTTGCCTTTTCAATCGGACAATGTAGCTCTAACAGAAGATTACGAAGCCAACATAATTCAGCAACCACATTGGCTACCCCTCGATATTATGCCTCAATGCTCGATCGAGACAGCGTGGGTTGTCATTTAGACGATCATGAAATGAGATTGTCCCCCAAGAAGACGCAATATCCAGAAGTGGAACGTCGTGTATCCGGGCAGCCACCCTAATCCGCATCTGTATAGGATGAGAGACTCGAAATGGAGGACTTATACAGATGCAAACCAAAATGAAGAGTACCCTTAATATACTGCAGAATTCTCTTGTGGGCCCCCATATGCTCTTCCTTTGGATCATGCATGTGTAAACAGACCTGTTGGACCGCATAGAAAGTATCAGGCCGAGTGAAAGTCTGATACTGCTAGGCTGAGGTAATGTGTTGGATCGTTATATGAAGTACATGTAGAGTTACTCAATTTGGCCTTAGTATCAACCGACGTATGTGATGGTTTGCAGGAGGAACCCGACTTTTTCAATAATTTTTGTGGCATATTTCTTTTGACTGAGAAACAGACCACCTGCATATTGAGTCACATCAATGCCTAGAAAATAATTTTAAAAATCCAAGTCCTTCATGGCAAACTCTGCCGCAAGAAGGGACATAATAGACTGGTGAAGTGATGTTTGTGAGAATAATGTCATCTACATATAGAAGTATATATGCCATGTCATTTCCCTTACTATAAATGAACAAGGACTGATCCGACTTGCTGTGAGAGAACCCCAGTTTGGAGACAAACCCTGCAAACTTGTTATACTATGCCCTGAGAGCCTACTTCAAACCATATAAAGATTTTTTTCAAAAGGCAAACATAATTCGGATGAGTAGAATCTCGAAAACCCAAAGGTTGGTGCATATACATCATTTCCTGTAAGTGGTCATGTAAGAAAGCATTTTTGATATCCAACTGATGAATCCACCAGGATTTTGAAAGTGGTGGGCTAAGAACAGTCCTGATAGTTGCTGGCTTAACCACCGGACTGAATGTTTCACCACAATCCACGTCAACCTGTTGAGACCTGCTATCACCAACAAGACGAGCTTTGTATCTCGTAAAGGAGCCATCAGAATTCTTTTTATTACCAAAGACATAGACCGAATTATGTTTGCATTAGATGGATGTGGAACTAATTCCCACGTCTTAGTTTTAATAAGAGCATCAAATTCGTCTAACAATACAAATTTCCAATTCAGGTATGATAAGGTTGCTTTGGGATTTTTTGGAAGTGGTGACAGTTGGATTGAAGCTGTTAGGTTAAAATGACGTTTAGGGCAAAAAATTCCGTGCGAATTTCAATGGTCTGAGGTTGGGGAGTTGGGTTGTCGGGTATGCTAGTGGGCTGGTTAGCAGTCTGAGGTTGGGCCAAAACATTGGGCTGGGTTAGTGTCACAGGCAGTGAGGTAGAGGTATCCCTTCGTTGGACCTGCCCGCCACTAAATGTGGACTGGGCCGAGACTGAAGGAAGAGAGGCAGTGACCTCTGCTCCTCGGACTGCCCCAGTTACATTTTGTGGTTGGGCTGGGACGTTAGGCTGTGGTGTTTGGGCTGGTCCCACATTGTTTTGGGTGATGAAATGGTGATTCAAAATTGGATGTATTCCGTCGTCCAAAAAATCATATGAAGGTGAGGATGCCACATGAGATTTAGCAAACGGGAATGTAGACTCATCAAAAATGACGTGACGAGAAATAATGATCTTCCTACTTGTCATATCATAACACTTATATCCCTTGTGATTTTGTGGGTATCCCAAAAACACACAAGGAGTGGAATGAGCCTGAAGTTTGTTAATAGTTGTGGATGGAAACAAAGGATAACACAAACACCCAAAAAACCTCAAATGTGTAAAAGATGTGAGACGGTAGTACAACATTTGTGTAGGTGACACATTAGAGAGCAGTTTACTAGGAAGAATATTTAAAAGATATGTGGTCATTTGAAATGCATGGTGCCAAAAATTTGGTGGTGTGGACGAATGCACAAGGAGAGTGCGAACCATGTTGTTAATTGTTCGAATTTTTCTTTCGGCCTTCCCATTTTGTGGTGATGTATGTGAACAAGAAAGACGCAAATACATCCCATTTTGGTGCCAAAAATCATTAAATTGGGCATTTATGAATTCCCCCCATTGTCACATTGAAAATATTTAATGAATTTGTCAAATTGAGTTTTGATAGAAATACTAAATTATTTAAAAATGGTGTAGTCTTGTGATTTATTTTCTAAGGGAAATGTCCACAGAAAAATTGAATAATCATCTAAAATGAGCATATAATATTTATGACCTGCAGAACTCAAAACTGGTGATGTCCACAAATCACAATGCAAAAGATCAAATGGCATAAAGGTATGTGAAGTAGATGATGCAAAAGGAAGCTTAACATGTTTTCCAAACAAACAAGTTTGGCAAACAGAAGAGTCCAAAAGTTTATTACAAGAAAACAATTTATTCTTCCTAGTATTATTGAAAACTTGTGCTCCTAGGTGTCCTAACCGATTGTGTCATATAATAGGAGAAATTGCGGTAAAGGTTGATGATTTGGTCATGCAATTGTTGGAAATAGAGGTGATGGGATACAAGTCCCCCATGCTATTACATCTCATTAGTGGCATCCCCGTCTGAAAATCCTTCACGAAAAAGCCAAATGGATCAAAATTCATATAAACATTGTAGTGAATTGTAAAACGTCTAACAGATATCAAGTTTTAAATTAATTTGGGTGCATGTAAGACATTTTTCAAGTATAATGGTGGGTGTGGAGGTGGTAGTTTTACCTGACTAATACCACGAATTGAAATTTCATGCCAACTGCCGACAATAATATTTTTATTACTGCTCATATTAAAATAAGACGAGATATTACCTTGAGATGCCATCATGTGGGACGTAGCCCCTGTGTCCAAGTACCACGACTCATCCAGAACACTTAGATTCATGTTGTTCATGGCTTGTTCAATGTCAGTGGGTGCATAGCCGACAGAAGATGGTGCCCGAGCCGCAAATGCATGTTGTGGATACGAACCTAGAATTCATGGTTGGTGATTTGAAAAGAGAGGCATGGCCCATGTCAACGTTGGATAGGGGCATGGCGGGGCAGCCCGCTGTTGGGCCCAAGCCCACGGTTGGTAGTGCCTCGACTGGTTTCCGATGGGCTGGGCAGTGGGCTACCACTGGTTGGGCCACCACTGCCCCGACTGGTTGCCCGCCACCCCTACCCCGTCCCTTTCCACCATTATTTTTTCCTTTGTTATTATTACGATTTGACCTCTGTTTCTGACCATTATTGTTTCGGTTTCCACTGCCACCCAAACCAAAAATTTGTGGCTGAGAATCTGCGGAAAATGAATTGGTGGAGACGAGGGCAGTTCCGGCGTTGACTGCCCCGGAAGATGCCTGTTTTGCTTTCCATGTTTCTTCGAGAATCAACCTCGAACTGGCCTCATAGAAAAGAGGCAACAGATTGCTTTGCTGAATGAAGGTAACAACGCCATCATACTGTTCATTGAGCCCTGCAATCAATTGAAAGACCAATCTTTGATTTGTTACAGGTGAACCAACGTTGGATAGTTGGTCCGCAAGCACCTTCAATTCCTAAAAATAAGCGAAAACGTTGGAGAAATCATCCAATTTAACATTAGTAAATTGGTGTTCAAGATATATGGCCCGAGAAAGTTTGTTATCCTGAAATATGTTTTGTAAACGTTCCCATGTCTGTTGAGCCATAGAGTTCGGCTCTAATATGGTATGTAAAAGATCGTTTGATATAGTGTCATAAATCCATTGAAGGACTATAACATCCAAACGGGATCATAGCATTTTGTCCACCGTAGTGGTGTCCGATGATGACTCGGAAGGTATGATATGGTCGATTACCTCATAAGCGCGGAAATGAATTTTGATCAATTCCGCCCAAGAGGTATATTGCCCTTTTTCCATTTCAAGTGTTTTGCAAATAAAGTTCTTGACGTTATTTACGGCAAGCTGGATGAAATTGTTATTTTTCGGCCATAAGTTCCACAAGAAATCAAAACAAAGGAAGGAGAGAGTATTTTGTGTTTTGATGGAAGTGGAGTAAAGAACCCTAAGTGTTGGCTATGGTTTTAGGATAGAAGAAGGTTGTAGCCGAGGGGGGGGGGGGGGTTGGTGTCGGCTAAGGTAGTTTTAGGTTTAGGTTTTGTAGAAGTTGTTTTAGGTTTAGGGTTTATGATGGAAACCCTATGTATGGCCGAGAGAAAAAAAATTTATAGGAGGAAAGAATTCGGCTAAGGGAAAAAACCGAAGGGGAGGTAGGACAAAAGATATTTGGCTCTTGATATCATGTAGGAAATTGATTCTCGGATTGATTTCATTCAAATGGTAAAATATATATATATATATATATATATATACAAAGGTGCAATGCTAGTCTTAAGGAAGACTTATCTAATTAACCTAAAATATAAGATGCTAATTTACAATCATCCTAACTAATGAAATTACAATCCTAAATTAAAGATTCATCATATACATGATATTTGGTGATTAAAGATAATTATGGGATTGCCCCATAATTATTCTAACATTTATGTGTTTTGAATTTTAGAAAATGCAATATACTGAGTGTTTGATAAACTATTTATAATATTAAGTGAATTTTGAAATATAAATACAAGGTTTGAGCCAAAATTACTGGTTCGGACAAATCTAAAAGGGAAGATCTAGTTTTTCCCCTGAATTTATTTTATTTATTTACTCTTTATTCATGTCCCCTTCGATAAGGAGGAGGTTCTCTCCGCTTCATGCTTGTTTATGTATTCAATTATTTATGTATATTTGTGCTTACATGCATGTGTATACGTACGTGCTGTATTTCCGGCTAATTGAGAGATTAGTACTACTCCTAAATCCTAATCAATATCGTATAAGGTGTGTGTTATGATAATTCTTAATTATCCACCATCGAATTGAAGGAGTTCTTCCCTAAATATATCTAAGGCTAGTGTTAATCCTAGTATATTAGTACAAGGTAAGTGATGCACATACTACTTTTTTGTGCTTGTATATGAGGAAGGATGAGCACTTTATATAATTCTCGGAAGCGCAGATGCGAAGCTAGACTTTGAAATTTATGAATTCGAGATTCTAGTCCTTTTATGTGTTTGAATTCCAACTTAATTATAATTTGTACATATTCAATGATTCTTTTAAAGCAAATATAGAATTTAGATCAAAGTGACTAACTTCAGTAATGTATTAGCTCCACCCCTGTTCCGAAGTATGCTCAATAGCGTTCCTGAACTGGCCATATATAAAGTTGTAATGGTCCTCTATAGTCATGCATATTGACAGAAACCCATATAAGAGCGCTTATGCACTCTTTTCAACTAAAGTGGTACTTACTACTATTTGGCTATCAATCAACATTAATTAATGCAATAACTTATGAGGTAAGTTGCTCGGATCTTGCAAAATTTTTGTTGTACTTGTATTAGATCTTCAAAAAATGTATAGCTTCTAGAGAATCCGACTCATATTCTTCAGTATTTCTTTTGAAAATTCTGGACAACTTAGCTTATGAGTAAGTGACTGTGATGGAGAGACTAGATGGTATTCACGTAGAGGAATTGTCATTGCTATAGGCACCTTTAACCGCGCATCGTGCATCCCTATGATACTTGGGAGGTCGCATATAGTGGGTGGTCACTTGTTTTCAATCATCTGAGTTTGGCTTGTTTGATAGTTGCTCGACCAAGTGCTCTGCCTCTTTCTTTCGCTGGTAATAACTTTTATTCATCTTAACTAATGGGTAGTTTGGTAGTTGGTTAGAGTTATGCGAATATTAATAATATACAGATTAGTTATGAGAATTTATGCATTATTTTATATAACGGTTAGTTATGCCGACTTTAGTTATATATGTATTAGTTATTCCATCTTCTATTCTGCATAAAATAATATATAGATTCTCTCATAACTTATACATGTATTAGCTATGCGAATTTCTAAATTGCAAACCAAACACCGTATTACAAATATTGAATTTATAAATAGCAAAAGAATACTACCAAACATAATATTTCTAATAGAGAATTTAATACCTGAATAACTTAATTTCTAACCAGCTATCAAACGACAGTTAGTTTAATCAGATAAAAGAAAGTTCAACATTAATCATATCCATGTTTTATGCAACATTGGGTAGTTAATGTTTGAGAGACCAGCCCACGTTGTGAGGGGGACGAGAAATCTCATTTTAGCTTTGCAATGGGCCCCTCGTATTTAGCCCACAAATCCTCAATTATCTAACACAATATCCTTGCCTCGTGTGGTTTGTCTCTCAAGTTTACTGACTTTCTTTTATGTTCCCCACCCTTTAAAGCCACACGAATTTTCCGTCCCAAAATTAGTTATCATAACTCGCTACTCGAGAATTAATTTATCTAATTTCAAAACTAAATTAGTTATACCAACTCAATATTTACGATTACAATTAAATAAAATTAAATGTTTACTATAAATCCTTAAAAAAATTCTTATAAAATATTTTTAAAAGTTGAAAAGTAAAAATTAAAATAAAATTATCTGCCATCATAATTAGTAATACTGCCATTCTTTTTAAACAGAAAAAAAAAACGAGTGTGCTTGGAAGTGTCAAGGGTAATATTGTCATGTTCAACACTGTAGAACAAACAAATAGGTCCGAGAAGAGACGTAAAAGAGCTAGTAAAATGGGGCCCAAAGTGATATTACAAGAAAACAGAGGGAGAATAAGCAGTTCCAGCCCACAGTATATTTTCCTAACTCGGTGGGCCTTTAGCTGTCATCAGTTAATAACACTTGTTTTTTTTCCTTTCCCCAACTTGTTTTCCTCTTCTTTGTTTTTTCTCCATTATTTTCTGTTACGCACCATGATTTAAATTTTATGAGTTCAAATTTTTATTTTTTTAAAACTATTAAGCTCTAAATTTAATAATTTATACATGTTAGATGAATTTTTTAAAATAATACATGATTTGAATCAAAATCATGAGTTCGGTCATCCGTAATCCGTCCCGGACGGCCGGACTTCAAGCAACTTAAGATATTTAAACACTTAAGTAACTTAAGATATAGTTACTTGTAACTGTATGTAAAGACACTGGTTAGTGTTTCGGAAAAGAAATGGTAAATAATATAACAGGTTAAGTCACCCTAATAAACCAAAAAAAAAATTGACACTATTAATGTATATAACTTAAATCATAAGTAAATGATTTGTTTGTTATTGGCAAGACTCTAGCGCCAACCTGTTTGTAGTTGAAGCAAAAACGTCCTTTTTACTTTTGTGATTTTTAATATCCATTCGGATGTTTTGGTGGATAGGAAGAAAATAATAAGAAGCCTTGGCAGTGAATTATTTTTGTTTGAGAAAATTTCATAAATAATTATAGTTTAGAGTGTTATTATGAAATGTATAGCTATAGTTCGTATTTATGAAATGTAGCTACTGTATCAGGTGGAAGAGATGTATTGAGCGGGTATCAGCTGAACTGTATCAGGCGGATATCGGATCAGTATCAATCGTATTAGTGCATATTGTATCCGCATTAATAGCTATATTTGTAAATACAATAGCTATATTTTATAATTTTTTAAAATTATAATTACATCTCGTAAATATAATCTAAATATTTGCCAACATCACGTAAACTTTTTTTTTTTTGGCAGTGACCGAACGAGGGACTAGTTGAGTGATTTATAAAGACTAAAGCCTATCGACTTTTCAATCATCCAACAAGAGGCACAAAGTAAAAACATGCCAAAAGCCAGAATTTATTGTTTGGTAGTGTGACTGAGCCATCATTATTTCATTCAATATCCATCATGCACGTCTTGCTAGTCAAACAAAGATATGTATTTGACGTTTTCACATGCCACAAACAATACACTTATCCATCTCCACATCTACAATATAAATGCTTAACAACGATATGAAAGTTTACCATATGCTAATGGGCATTGCTATATATGGTGACTAGCTCCTTTCAACATTTTAATTTTATCAATATTCAACAACTTAAATGATCACATTAGCACCCAAGCTCCTTACCAAAAGAATTAATGGATCACAAGCATTATTATCCATTAAAATCTATAATTGATCAGTTAAAGATAATCTCAATAACGACTAATAATAATTGTTCAATTGATACAATTATGAGTTTCCAATTGTGGAGATGTGGCCCTGAGAATGCACAATCATATGACGTTCGTCTGTGTAAAGAGTTTTTGAACTATAAGGTGTATTTTAATTTACTATATAGCATGTAATCTACCTTATCCTTTAGGTTCGGAATGACATCTTTTATGAACCATTATTGTTGGTATTTTTTAGGTGACTTAAAATTTTAAAATTCTTCTATGTTATTGTTAACTACAAAAGTTAAAAAGTATTTCTTTTTCCAAAAAGGTGGAACTCCCACCCCAGGAGCCCCCACACCCCGGTTCGACAGGTCTGTGAATAAGGTAAATCATGGTGACTCAATTGATTTCAAAGGTTAGACTAGTACCACGCTGCGCACAAGAGGTAAAAAAAAAGTATTTCTTGTGTGTACATTCGTCCCTTCTTTATAAATCGTATTAATGACTTAACCCATTGAAAACTCTTTAAATTTGTCAGTTAATTTTATTTAAACAATTGAATTACGAAGTGTTTTAATTAAGCACTCGAACACATGATAAAGTGTTACTATTAGACATTTTCAATTTAAATTTTAGAAACTTTTTTGTATGTGAACTCAAATGCCCATTACGTAAATATTTTAACCACTTAAACTATGTCACAACCTTTAATTATACGCATTCGTCTAAAAAAGCCGTAAAACATTAGACGTTTCCTAATTGAGGTTGAGATGTATAATTAAATGAGATAGATATATTTTATGTGGTTAACTTAACTACCTAATACACAACACACGCATAAGTCTTTTTAAAAAAATTGAACCAAAAATGTCTAATAGGACCACTTTATCATCTGTTCTTGTGCATAATTGAAATAAGTCATAGTTTGAAGGTCTAATTTACTACTCCTTCCGTCTCGATTTACGTAGCCCCGTTTTCTTTTTAGTCTGTGTCAAAATGAATGTCACATTTTCTTATTTGACAACTATTTAATGACATTATCTTTGATTTACCCTTTTTAGGGCCTACTTAATTTTCAAAATGTATTTCTTGTAAAGAAAAGTCAACAAAAGTAGGCACTAAAGTAAAAGTAATTTAATAAACATAATAAAATCTTCTCTTATTTTTAAACTTTATGTCTGATCAAATGATGACACATAATTTAATACGGAGAAGTAATAAATTTTAGGCGCATATGTAATAAGCCCATATTAATTTCATCACCTTTGATATCAAATCACACCATCAATTTGAAGTCATTAGTGTTAGCTTTTTATCTATTGCAAATCAAAATAAGCGCATGTATTTTGGAAGGTTGGAGCACAAGAGGGCAGTAAAGTCCAAAAGCACAGTACCAAATTGGACATGACAAGTGACTTCTCATGATCATGAGTCCTCAAATATCTCTAAAATCCTGTGGGCTTCTTTGTTTCTGAGAGTAAAAAAAAAAAGGTGTAAGAATTGTTGGAAATTTATCTTTGATGGGAGGTGCGTCCATCTATATTTAATGAATTAAATACTAGGGTTCCGCATGTTGGAGGCTTTATCTTTTCACACGTGTATAATCTACTAAGTGAGTAGATGACCGTAGGGCCAAGAATCGTCAAATTTCGTTGAGAAATGAAAGAGATATTGGTCCACGAAGTAAGGTGTTTGAGGCATGGAAATATGGTGTGGGACAAATCTACCACATCGGTGAAAAAATGAAGAATTGGTCTCTTTATAAGTCTCAAAATTGGCTAAGGATTTGGGACCCCATGGGGTAACCCATGTGTTTGAAGGAGGGAGGACCTAGATGTGTTTGGGTTCAAGGCTAACCTCACACGCGCGTCCGTCCCGTCCGGGCTCGGGTCACGAGTCTTGGGCTTCTTCTGATAGACCCCCAAATTGTTTAATATTTATAGTTTGATCCCTGGAGTTTCTGGAAAGATGAATTTGGGAATAACGTTGATTCCCTCCTTCAATGGCCATGTCTTGGCAGTTGAGAAGTCTCCCCTTATGCTATATATTGATGCATTTTGACTCAATTGTGTGAGAAACAGAAAAATGAGACAACATATATACACAGAGACAAAACAAAAAGTCCAAAACGTGAGCAGAAACGTTGGGACAAAAATAGAAAACTCTTCCTTCCTTTTCTATTCTTCAGCAAGTCGTTTCGTGTTTGTTTTCTTCGTCAGAATCAACCTATTTGCTTTGTAGTGTTGATTAGTTGTTGTTTTATCTTGGGAGACTCTTGCATGTTAACGTAAAAGTATATATATGGAGCAATATTGTCTTAAAGACAGAGAGTGATCTCTCGACTCAGCCACAGTTGTAACAATCCAGATTTAGTGTTTCTTAATTTCAGGTTATCAAGATTCAAGACTTAACAACTTTGCGGCAGTTCTGAATATTGAATTGTTTGTTTATCCTTTCGAATACTTATAATATTTATTTACTTCTCGTACTGTTTTACATATCCAACAAGAATTTCAGGAAGGGCCAAACCACTCAACAAGTACTTAATAAAGAGTAAATGTGATAAAATAAAACAAGTGTTGGTGTAATGGGAATTTAATTGATTAGCTCAAGAACCACAACAAACACTTGGCAGCTGAGACAAATTTACACTCTCCAATGTAATGAAGTGCAGACCATGTGCTCTCAGCCGAATTTCTCGGACTCCCATGCCCCAACATGTCATCCATATTACATTTGTTACCAATTATACTTATTCAGTTAAATTTTATTTGTCCACTATGCAAAAAAATAGTTGTACAGTTTTATTTATTCATTTTAAAAATCAAGAAATAATTTATCATTTTTTTATTTTATCCTTAATAATTAATATGTCAATATTTTTAATTCATTTTTTCAACACTATTTTTTTATCGGAAATATATGAATTGTTGGAACTTATTACTTAATTAGTTAGTTGCACATTATTTTTTGATAAGCTTTAATTGATTTCATTCATTAGATAATTAATAATAAATATGAGTAATATGATAGACTTTTCATTCTATTTTTAAATTCTTAATAAGTGTGTAAAGTAAATATGTCACAAATAAAACTGGACGGAGGGACTATCTCTGCTTTCAATACCCTATTTGAGACGTAACTAATCTTTTTTTGGGAGTATTTTAATTTTCCGGTAAAAATAGGAATTTAAATGTCTGTTTGGACATGATCTCAAATTATAAATTCATAATTAATATATCGGGATATCCTAAAATGTTGTATTAATAGATTGCATTTCTTGATATTCCTTTTATGAATAAATGCTTATAATTACATGCTATAATAAATTTTCAAATACACATAATTTTACAAAGACTCACCCTATCCAATAAATCAATAATAGTAGTAAGTAGTTATTCCTTAATATAATCATCCACATGGTACAAATAATCTCCTCACATTGAGCATGAATTTATTTGTAAAATTTAAAATGATGAATCTTTTTCTACAAAATATAAACTTATTGATCAAGTTTTATATTTACAAAATTTAAAATCACAACTTAGAATTTGAAATCCTACTTTTTGAAGAATTTGGGATTTGAAGTTAAAATTTGACCAAACGCCTACTTAGTCAAAAGCTTTATTTCTTCTTCTTATAATTTTCTAGATATATTAAATTAGGATCCTAATTATCATAACTAATTTTACAATTTATTTTCAAAACATAACAATATATCTTTTACAAAATACTATGTACAATACTCTTGTGGTTCGGCCATTTTTCCTGCATATAGTGGGAGCTTAACTGCACCGTGATGCGCATTATATATCTATAAATTCTAAAATTATACTCCTTTCGTTTCAAAATATTTGTCTTACTTTCTTTTTTGGTCTGTTTTAAAAAAATGTGTTTTTTTATTTTTTTCAACTTTCCACATGACATGTTGAAAATCACAAGATTAAATGATATTTTGATATATTCTACATATCTTTAATTAATAACAACATGATTCAAACGTATTCTTTACTTTATTAAACTCAATGCTAAGTTCAAACCAAAAAAAATATTTTAAAACGGGGGAGTATAAAATTAGAATTTTTGTGTTCTTTTTCACACAAATCCTAGCCATACCTATTTCTATCCTACCCGCCGTAGGCCGTCGCTACTCCACCGAAAGTGCTTCGGAGCTTCCGAAAAATCAATTATACCTCTCTTTTTTCTTCACTTGAATTTCTCTTTTCGTCAATTTTCTCTCCCATGGATTTTTTATAATCGAAGTTTTGTATCATGATTCAAACCTTTTTATTTTCTATATGTATGAGTATGTATGTCATATTTATATCATGTATTTAATACATTGACACGTGACATATACACAACATACGATTATTTCATATGTACGTCATTATATTTATAGTGATATATAATATATAATAATATATCTGCTACACACCCACATACAACAGATATACATTCACCCAGACCACACCTAGTAACATACACACCTGACATACAAATAACATACAATGATATATGATTATTCACCACACAAAAAATCACCATACTCATCACCAAAATCACTATCCTTCCATTATAACAATACAACACTATTTCATTTTAAAAAAAAGAAAAGAAAAGAAGAGGAGGTGGTTTTGCCGAAGCTAGATATGTGATCTGTCGAAATCTATTTTGCCGAAGCTATTTCTTCTATCATATTGATTTTGTACTTCACTGGAATTTTTCTTTTTTCGTCGAAAAATCAAATATATCTGAGATAACGCCGACAAGATAGTTATGAATTTCGAACAAGATCTTTGGTGAGGGAAAACAATAGATGAAGAAGGAAGGAAAGGGAAAATGTTAATACTAGTTTTAATTAAGAGTCGTCACCTCGGATAAAATTTCATAATTGTACAACAAATTTTCACCACGAACAACTTTTATCTAGTTTTTAAAAATATTATAGGACATTTAATTCTTCCTTATTATTATCCCAAAGTGTTTCTCAGAAATTCTAAATTATGTACATTAAATTCTTCTCTATTTTCACCTATTACATATAGGGGTGGTCAGTGGGCCGGGTCGGGGCGGGACGGTGGCAGGATCCGGGGGATGGGGGGTGTCCAGGATCGGGATAGGCGGGACGGGAAGAGGTCTCGTCCCATCCCTCATCTCGCCGGAAGAGGGGCCGAGATTTGGAGGGACGGGTCTAGTCGGATTGCGGGATTTGAGAAAAAAAATTTAGACACTTAATTTATAAAAATGTATATTTAAACACCTAACTAATTGAACAAGATAGTGAATAAAAATATCACAATGCTACTTTTGTGCCTCTTATATTATTTAATAGAAATATAATTTTTTTTGTAATACAATTTCAGAATTGCAAATTTGTTTCGTAGTTCAAAAGTTGCAAATCACATAGTAAAATTGTCATTAAAAAAATTAGATAGTCAACCATACTCTTCCTATTTTCTTCACAATCTCTTGTGGATCTTTTGTCGGAATTGAAAATTGTTGGTCAAATTGTTCGACGCCGCTTTCTGCTCCCTCGAATAAGATTCCGTTGTAGTTGTAGTCGTATTCTTCGTTGATCTCTGGTTGACCGCACCTTCTACGCTCCGCTCTAATCCAATCTCTGAATAAAACTGCAATCTCCAAGCTGTCTCCCGCCAATGAGTGTCTATGCTCTCCTATTTGAAATCTTCCATCAGAAAAAGTGTTTTCTGAAGCTGTTGATGACGCTTGAATATTCAACACATCTCAAGTCATCTTTGCTAGTGTCGGAAATGTCTTCTCATTCTCCCTCCAGTATCTCAGCAAGTTTTCACGTCCACCTTCATTGACAATTGTTTCATACGGTACAACACCCTGCAAGACATAAACATCAAACTCGCTAATTTGTGAAGAAGTTGAACCACTATACATTATATTTCTAAGACATTGAATACTTGAGGCAGAAACAACCTGTCTTTTATAAGGTTGCAGCGAAGTAGAAGAAGATGGTACAGAAGCCTGTTGATTATTTATACTTTGTTCTTGGTAATATTATTTCTTTGTATTCAGTGTGTATGCTAGACATAACTTCTTCTCTAGTTGGTTCGGGAGTTGGTTCTTTATTTGGGTCTTTTGGACTTGGAGATGGAAGTATTTCTATACTTTCATAAATCGTTTCAACAAGTGTTTTACAATCGTCTACTTTAATAGTCGGATTTAATACATCACCAATAATATAAATAGTGGGAATAGGAAAAAAGTTTTTTTTTTAAATTTTATAAACATTTTTTTAATAGATGGAGCGTAAGATGGTTTTTGCATATATTCACTAAATAACAAAAATATTAGAGCTATATAAAATAACATAGTTGAAATAGTATGATAATAAATACTAAAAAATTCTTTAGTAGTTAGAAAACAATTCTCTAAAAATTCAATAAGTTTTAAAAAAAATCCCAAACATATCCCTTGGATTTTGATTATGAGCATTAAATAATAAAGTTATAGGTCTTCTATACTCGTGAGCAACAAGTAGTTGTTCATACAGAGAATTTCAGCTAGTCGCTACTTCTTCTGGAATTTTTCTATTAGGTAATCCATAATCATGACAAAAAAATTTATACTCTTTGTGTTATTGTATTTTATTACATTTAAAAATAAAATTTATAGCAAATTGTACTTTATCAAGAATGTTTTCAAAAAGTTTTAGGTCATAATTAAAACTAAGTTATAAATATGGCAGACGCATCTTATATAAAAATTATCGAGAAAAGATGGAGTTAATCGAGTTTTTAAAAGGTTTACAACATAATCATTAGAAGTAGCATTATCAAATGTAACAATTATAATTTTATCAGTTATTCCATAATATTCACAAAATTCATGAATATTTTTTACAAAAAAGATCTAGTGTGTCTATCATCAATATATCTATATGCTAAAATACGTTTTTACATAGACCAATTCTGATCTATCCAATGACATGTTATAGTTAAATAATCATTACCGTTAGTACTACGGCCTATATCAGAAGTGATAGCCACTTTGCCATTAAAATGATATAATGCATAACGTAAATACTGTTGATATTCATGTGCGAATTTAAAAACTTTTCTCTAATAGTTGGTCTAGGAAAACCGTTAAAAGCAGGATTATATGTTTCTCTAATGTAATGAATAAAACCAGGAGATGAAGGAAATGAAAAAGGCAAACCCTCCACCGCAACTAATTTTGCTATATTTCCCCTATCTTTGTGTTATCATATTTAGGACCTATAATTTCCCCCATCATCGGGTTAATTCGGCCCTGTACTTGATCGAGAACACTATGTGAACCTTGTCCCGACTCAGAAGACATTGGTACACCCGATTTTTCAGCCAAGTATTGATTATACCTTGCTTTGTGAGAGTTTTCTACATGTTTCATTAAACCTCCCGTCTCACCTTGACCTTTTCCAGTTTTAAATTTATAAACATCTTGACAAATTTTACATCTAGCTAGTTGATTATCAATGTCCCTATCAAAAAAAATCTCATGTAGATGATTTTAATTTTCGTTGACTTGTGTCTCGACTCATACTAGGGGGAATAAGAGACATTCCAGTTTGAGTTTCAGGCTAAGACTCAGTCTGAGCCAGAGGTGGAGGTGCACTAATGAGTATGTTATCTAAATTATCTTCTAATTCATTTTTTCTAGATTAAAGTCTGGTTCAGATGCAGAATATACCTCATGATATAATGGTATACTAATATTAACATAAAAAAAATCAGTTTCATCTACATGAGTGAAATCATCGAAATTAGGATTACTACAAGATGCACCCTTACCCCTGTTACCATTAGTACCTCTATCAGAAATAAAACGTTCAATTCATTCCATTATAATTATGCAAATAATTAATTAAAGATAATAAAATTAAGTACGATAATTAAAATTAAGTAACAATAATAATTTAAAGAAGGAACCAAGGTACCAAACGCCAACGTGTAATCGAGATTGAAAATTGAAACTTTGCTCGATGGATGATCCTCAACATAGTTTCCAACTTCACTCCCAATTTTTAAACTTTGATATAAATAAACAAATAAAATAAAATATTTAGTAGGCAATGTAGACTTGTAGAGAGATTGATAGAGAGATTAGAGAGATTGTAGAAAGATTTGTGACAAAAATGAAGAGGAAATGATGTATTTATAGTTGAGAAATAGGGTTAAAGTATAAATATACTAACTTAGAGGTTAAAAATAAATATTAAAGTAGTAGGAGTGTTTATGGGGTTAGGAGCCAAAATGGCCGTTATAGACGTTGCACAACGGCCAAAATCTACAAATGTTGGTAGTAGGGTTCCTACGAAATTGAACTTGGGTGGATGACTGTTGATCTAGAGACTTGTTTGAGATTATGTTTAGGAGATAGGTGGCCATGGAGAGTGCGTAATGCCAGAATTGAGGGGGAATTGAGGCGTGAGCAAGTAGGGCACAAATGAGGTATGGTTCAGATTTTCCATTTTGGGAGGATATGTGAGGGCAGGAAAAACGAAAGGTAAGACCATTTTTGGAGCAAAACTGTTTGAATTGGTTATTATCGAATTCCATGCCATTGTCACATTGAAAACATTTAATGCTCTTTTCAAATTGTATTTTTACGAAAGCACTAAATGAAGAAAAAATGGGGGTAGACCTGTGATTTATTTCCAATTGGAAAAGTCCATATAAAGTTGGAATAATCGTCCAAAAATAACACATAATATCGATGGCCAGCCGTACTCGAAATAGGGAATGTCCATAAATCACTATGTATGATATCGAAAGGCATTAAAGTACAATTTGTGGATGCAGAAAATGGTAATTTGACATGTTTCCCAAAAATGAAAGATTCACATATAGGAGTCCTAGAAATACAATTGCAATTAATAAAATTATTTTTTCTAAGGAAGCGTAAAACAGAGTCTCCCGGATGTCCTAATATAGAATGTCATAGGAAGACGAAAGAACAACAAAGGTTGAGGGAACTGAGGCTGGATTATTGACGACGTTTGAAATAGGGTAGAGATCTTCGGTGCTGTCACATCTCATTATTCGTCTCTCTGTCGTAAAATCCTTTACAGTAAAACCAAAAAGATCAATGTCAAGGGAAACCCAATTGCTAGTTATGAAACATCGCACGAAGATTAGATTCTTAATGAGTTTAGGGGCGTGAAGGACAATTTTTAAGATTAGTGGTGGATGTGGTGGGGATAGGGAAGAATGATCACAACCACGGATGAGAATGCCTTGTCCACTACCAATAATAATATTCCAATTTAAATTACTCAAATTGGAATAAGTAGAGAAAGTACCTTGTGATGTCGTCATGTGAGATGTGGTGTCTGTGTCCATATACCAATTTTCATTTGTAGTGTTAAGTGACATTGTTCTCATAGCTGCCTCAATTTCAGTCGGTGTATAGGGGAGTTGTGATGTGTAGGCCTATTGTGGACGCCAGCTAAGTATGCCAGGTTGGGCCTGTCAGTTTTGAGGTGGAGTCCACGAGGATGTAGTATACAAGAAAAGAGGAGAGGCTCATGACGGTGGAGCCCACGCGGCCCACGGCGGGTAGGCAACCTACGACGGAGGTTGCTGCCAATGCCGCGATCGCTGCTGGCTATTTTTGGCTGGCGAGGACTACCCCTTCACGCTGCCGTTGTTGCTTGAATTTCTTCCACCGCGGCCCTTGCCGGACTGCCCACTCGGTGGTTGTTACGGGAGGAAGCGGACTATTGAGGGTCTTCTGGCCGACAATTCTGATTGCCAGATCAGGAGACCCTGCTGTCGGCGGAGGCCCCGACGGTAGTGGTGAGGGTAGCGTCGACAATGTTGGCCCTAGTGGTGATGCACTTGATTTTCCGGGTTTCCTCAAGGATGAGTTTCGAACGGGCCTCATAAAACGAAGGTAACGACGTGCATTGCTGAAGGATGGTGGCAACATCGTTATAGGATTCGTTCAAACCTGTAATATGTTGCATGACCTATCGCTGATTAGTGACTAGTGCGCCGATGTTGGAGAGTTGGTCGGCAAGCATTTTGAGTTCTTGACAATAGATAGACACATTTGAAAAATCATCCCGATGAACGTCCTTGAACTGAATTTCAAGGAATAACGCTCGTTGAGTTTTGTTGTCGTGGAAAATACTGTCTAAACGTTCCCATGTTTGGAGGGTAGTGACATCGGTCTCAATGATGGTTTACAACAGATTATTAGATATCGTGCCGTATATCCACTGGAGGACGGTTGCGTCCAAACGAGACCATAGTGCATAATCAGATGTCGAAGCCGATGGTACGTGTGTGGACTTCGGCGTGGGAGGGATGATGTGGTAGATAATTTCGTAAACATGACAATGGATCTTAAAAAGTTCATCCCACGAGGAGTATTGACCCTTTTCCATTTCAAGAGTCACAGGGATGAAATTTTTAATGTTGTTTACGGCAAGTGCTGGATGAAATTTGGTTTTCTCAGCCACGGAAGAGGAAATTTAGGAGGAAGAGGGAGAGAGAATGTCCAGAAAAACTAGGGTTCCGTTGTGGGGAAAAGAGGGCCGGCGACCGAGAGAGGTCGGCGGCTAGGGTTCCGAAGTGGGCTAGGTGCCGACGTGGAAAAAACGGTGACGGCCGAGAAGGTGTATCAGCGACTAGGGTAGGGTTTGTAGTTTTAGGCTACTGATACCATAAATGAATATGTTCTTTGATTTTATTGATGAATTTACAATATATTTATAAGGTTATAAGAATATTTACTTTGATACAAACTAGATAACTAATTAACCTAATTATAAAAAGATTATAATTTTACCTAAAATATGAGATATAAAATTAATATAATTAATAAAAGAATATTGAGAAATATTCTATTAATCTATGCACCTATCCATTACATTGACCCTCAATAGATAAAAAGTTACTACCACGCATCAAATCATATATAAATAAATTGTGTTTAAAATGCATAATAGTAATAAATTATAATCTAATGATAATCATGTACAAGTAATGTATTTGTTGAACTGTTATCAACATACGATGTTGGTAAATTTTCCCAAATTCTCTAATTCACTCTTTTTATGAATTTTCTTTAATTCGAACTCCGGGAGAAAAGCGAAAAATCAAAAGAGCACATGAGAAATAAACCATCTATAAGAGTAAAGCTTGCTTAAATTCATTTTTTCTTCTTTATTTCGGGAGACCTGCTGATAGGATGGCCCATAAGCCCAAATGCTCAACCTCAACAGATCATCTAATTAAAGGGCCTTTGATAAACTTCTACCAAGTAGAGACTATAGAGTGCAATTAATGGAACCTTTGCAGTAAATTCTTTTGGCAACATTCTTTTTTTAACTTTTGGAGGTAGAAATTAGGAGAGGTAAAGCATGAGAGGATACTTAAGTTACTCGGGATAATTTAGGATATCTCAAAACTAAAAACTTTAGGGACTATTTGCACCGTATGGCATTTCTTGAGGTTATTCTTTAAATTTTGTAACTTAGTTAGCCCAACTTCTAGATGGGATGACTTGGCAATGCCCGAATTGAACAACCCCCCCCCCCCCCACCCGGCCTCCGCCATCAAAATATAGTGAGCCCAACTCGCCCAAACATGAACGAATTGGCGACAGGGCGAGTCATATTTTCCTGAGCTAATTTTATCTAATAAGTACTCGTAAGTATGTAATATCCTAATAATTGTGCCATGTCTTACCTTTAACAATGCAAGTAAATTTGCTTAGTTGTAACACGTTAATTTAGCATTGTCAAAGGCTGGGAGAACCCAGCTTCTTTGGGGAAATAATGCAAACAAAGTAATTCATCAGTTTAAATATTCTGTCAAATCTTCTACAAAGATATCATGCTGGAGACCTTAGAAACATAAGCATGTAACAAGATTATATTCTCTTGCACATATTCCAAATTGACCCTTCAGCAATAAATATATAAGTTGCAGCACTTTGATAAAAATTATTCACATATTCTTAATTGCGACTATTGCAAGACAAGACAAGTCTGAAAGAAGATGTAGCTCGTTAAATGGAGAAGTAGTTCTTTTCTATATCTCAATTTATGTGGAGGAGTTTGGAGCACGAAGGTCAAAATACTTAATTGACTATGAAATCGGATATAGATTTTTCAAAAAATTTCAAATAAAATTTATATATTTAAAAACTATACGAAAAGTAGTACAAATAAACATAATTAATAATCCAAAATATTTTTAAGAGTTTGAGAGAATTGTAATCAAAGAAAAAATTATTGGACTTTTCAAATAATACTTTCGCATAAAATATGACGAGAGTACTAAGTAGAGACAAAATCAAAGCTTCAAGTTATATTAATTGCATGGACAGGAACGGTAAAATACACTTGGTTATTGCCTAAAATGCAACAGTGAATAACCACTAAAATATTGTAGGTTATTTCCAACAAATGGTGAAAGATTTCTGTTGTTTCTCTTGCCAATGAACCTTGTTAAAAATCTATCTACCTAGACCCTCCCTCTTTGTTCCTTTTAATTTTCATCAACTTTGAATATAAAGGTAGAATTAAAAGAAAAAAAGAATTGTCAAATCTGCATTACACAAGAAGTAAGGAAAAAAAAGAATCATCCCTTAAAATTCAACCATCAGTAAGACCATTGTAGTTTATCACCCCTCAATTGCCAATGAGGATCCAGCTGCATCCAAAACCATCAAATGGTTTATATATTTAATTCAGATGAAATAAATTACACTAGAGACTACTCAACAAAAATTTCAATATGACATAAAGATAGTACTTATGCTTGACCATAATCTAGAGGAGCCAATGTTCGGTAGATTCAACTGAACTCAATATTTTTTACACAAAACATAGATGTATATGTGACAACTACGAAAATTTCAACATATATTAATTTCAAAAGTACAATGAATTCAACGGTAAAAATCTATTAAACTTCAAATCCTAGATCTGCCTCTGCCAGAATAAGCTAATGATCAAATTTGCATTAAATTAAAAGGAGTAGGGAAAAGACTCACCAGAATCATGTTGAGGATCATGAGCACCATGATCTCTCTGATGATTCTCCATGCATTGCAGTAGATACTTGAAGGTCTCAATCTCACAAGGAATAGTGAGTCCACCAGTATGATCAAATCCAAACTCTTCCTCAACTTTTTCTAGCAACACTTTGAACAAAGGATCACTAAGGTAGCTTGTAGGAATTATAAACCTACGTAGCTCCGGTCCAACGTAAACTGCTAAGTAGCCTTTAGGGACACCATGGGGTGGATCTGGACTCTGGCAACTCTCGTCGTCCGAATCACAACACACATTGGTGCTCTTTAGCCTCTTAGTAATAGCAGGTGATATGCCTCCATGGAAATTATTGCCATTACTATTCATATTGGATGATTCAAATGGATGTTCATTAGTACCTTTGGGACTGAGTGTTACATTTTGCCATTTATGCAACAACTCTTTGAGTCTCACAATTTGCCTTATACCTGTCACCTTGCTTCCTCCTCCATGTTCATCCATTTCTCCTTTCCTTTGCTTATTATCACAACAAGATTGACGACGATGATGATGAGAAGAATATTACCAATTTGGGATTGATGATCACAAGCCCTTCTATTTGCTAATATGACTCATATCAGATCTTGTTCCTCTGCAATTTCATTATTATATACATGTACCAGGAATAAGTTTCCTCAATTTCTTAGAAGCAAAGACAAATTAAAGCTATAATAAATACTATATAATGTAACTTAAAAAACTTATGAACTAATGCAATATAGCCTGATATCCTACTCAACAGGTTAATATATTAAAGAGAGATCCAATGTGCTAAGACACATTCAATTTTGGTTTTCTTAGCTGTATTATTTTAGTGCTTCAATCCATGTGAAAAACTAAATCGCGTATGACTTGGCTTGGTCATAAAATGAAAATCATTTTGCAATCACATGATGAGCAGCTAATACAATATTTTTTAGCAAATAAAATACTACTTTAACATATAGGATATATTGTACATCCAAAGACATGAGCATATATAAAATTAAATTATTAGCATTATAGCAATCATGGATTGTAATGAACAAAGAGTGGCGGTGGCATAAAGCTAGTTGCTTTTTTTCTTCTTCTTGATTTGTTATTTAATACACCCTAATATTCTCCCTCTTTCGACTCAAAAAAAAAAAAAAAAAACAGTAGGGATTTTAATTATTAACTCAATATTGGATCCATCAAATATGGATGTTTGTTAAACGCCACCTCAAACACTAAGAATTTAATTTATTAACTCAATCTTGGATCAAATAATTTTGTAATTTGGGTAATTTATCAGATTTCAAAGCTGACACTAAAACAAGATTAAAAAAATTAAAACAGGTCATTGCATATCTTCTTTGTGATACGATCCAACAATCATGCAATGATACAGAAAAGAAGTTGTAAGGAAAACAATATTAACTAGCATATCCAATGTGATCAATTCACCAAAAAAAAACACTACAGAAAAAGGTAAACATAACATACAAAGGCAAATCCAAAATTTTATAGGTCTAAAATTAATTAGTACCGTAATAATTTATATTCCTTTATAACTATATAAACTTGCATCCGCCCCTAATAACAGAAATTAGATGCATATGATATGAAAGACAATCAAGCTAATGATGCAAAGAGAAATTAGACAAATTAAATGACAAAAAAAAACAATATAAGATTTGGTGTTGATTTAATTACCTGCAGATTGGATCGGTCAAAAGGCATTATATGACCATATAAAAGCTTAGAAGGGGAAGAAGAACTTTAAAATGGACAATGGTGGAAGGTATAATTTTGGGCTAGAAGATAGAAGGATCTGTTTTTCTTTTGTTACAGAGTTCAATAGATTTTTGGGAATCCATTAAAATGAAGAATGATTTTGAATAAAATGTCATATTAACTTCCATATCATAAATGATTAAATTAGACTCCTCTTTGCGCTTATGTACACATCGTTTGAAGGTTGCATCCTTTTTTTTCTCCCTATCCTTTGGCATTCAACTGTTTTTGGCTTTCCCAACTTTTATCTTTTATATATTGATGTCCTAATTTCTAAGAAATAATAAAAGTAACAAATATAAAAAGTAAAATTAGTGGCCTTAAAAATGACGTAAGTCGCTACGTGTTAGAAATTAAAAATATCTTTTAAGCATAATGCATCTATAAGGGGTGCTAGCTAAATAAGTCGGTTTATTAGTTAATCTAACTCTAACGCTAACACGGTCTGTATAAACACTACTACGATTGTTGAGAGATGAAGTTGTTCATGGTTAGAGCTTATTCTCTGTGTGCAATCGTTGTTGCCGATGAAAACAATTTTAAGTATCCAAACTATTGTATTACTTCATTGATATCAGAGCATGAACACTTCTTTATGTGTGAGGGATGTTAGAAAAAATATCTTTTGGATCTAATATATCCATAAGAGTTGCTAGCTAAGTGAGTCGGTCCATTATTTAATTTAATCCTAACCTTAATACAATATATATAAACTCCACTATGGGTGTTGAGAGACGAAGTTGTTCACGTCCAGATTGGTAGGGTTTATTCTCTACATACATTAAAGAGGGTAATTAGGTTGTGGAACTAGGGAGTTCGTCCGATCACGTAAGGACTCCCAAAGAGTCGTGATTGTTGCGGACGATCCGCTTCCGCCGCGAAGAACAATTGTAAGTCTCCAAACCAGCTTATTACTTCACTAGTACAACAATACAAAATATACTCCATCCGGATAAAAAAGAGTTTCCACTTGGCCTTTTGCACACCCGTTAAGAAAATACAAATTTCTAGATAAAAATAAGTAATTTGGTTAAAATGCCTCTAATTAAATATGTACTGGAATTTGATTACCTAACACTATATAAGGGCAAATATGGAAAAGTAAGATTAATTCTTTCTTGAATTGATAAGTGAACACTCTTTTTTACTCTAAAAATGGGCACTCTTTTTTATCCGAAGGGAGTACTGATAATATAAACAATTCTTTGAATTGTCCATTAGTATATATGCAAGTTAATCCGTTTTAGATTTTCTACTACATTTTTTTGTGTGGATCACCTATATAATATAAATGTTCGACGAGGGTGTAACACGTCACACAAGAATGAGGACATATGAAAAGATAGCGAAAAAACTTCATGCATTTTATTGAATACTTATAATCATATTCAAGATAACACAGTAAAAGAAACGAATTTGCGTAACATAGTAGATAACACACTCCCTTGGCTATAAGAAGTTAGAGATACATAACATATATAGTTACAATTTACAAATTACAATTTAAGCTTTCTTTTATCCCCAAGCAAAACATAAAGTGTGATTGAGGAAGTTCTTACTTTAGAGTCATATAAATTGTATTTCTCTATAAACTACAAAAAACTTTGAAAAATACTAATCTAAAAAATCATACTTTCCACCCTTGATATTTCATCCAAAAATTCATTTTTCGCGAATTTCCCTTCAAATGCACTGGTCTTTAATTTTTCCCTTCATATTCGTGGTCTTTAATTTTTGGCCATACTGTTTATTTTATGAAAATATCCATGTCTATTTCGCAAGGCATAATCTCTATAATATTTTTCTCTTCAAAAATTGAAATATTGCGTCGCACAACATAAATTATGTAGGAATTAAGTTATGTGACATAGTTTTATAGTAATGTTTTAGATTATGTTGAATGTTGGAAATTATTCCTTATCTGACATAGTTTGTCTGGATGTTATGATACATATGTTGAAGTTAAACGCTAATTATGTCTTCGAAATCTGAAATTATGACTTTTTTCATATTATGTTAGAGTGTTGGAAATTATGCCTTATCCGACATAGTTTGTGTAGATGTTATGATACATATGTTGAAGTTAAACGTCAATTATGCCTTGCGAAATTCTAATTATGCCGCGCCAAAAGATAATGAAGGACAAAAATTAAAGAACACAAATTAGAAGGAAAAAATTGAAGACCACCCAAAATACGGGACATTTGTGCGAATGACCCCAAATTTTTTCTCATTTCTTTGCTTTCCATACTTGTATTGCCCCCTCCACACGTCCTATCTACACTTCTAAGACAAACCGATGGAAAATAATTCACCGGCTCGACATTTTTTAAACAATTTTTGTGGTGTAAGCAATAAGCAATTAGTCAAATTTGTTGTTCCAAGTTACACTGTTACAGGCAACAAAATGGAGCAAAATTAATTAAGTGATAAATCAACCGACAGTTTCGTAATTACAAATAAAAATAATATGAGGCCACAACTTAAGATTCTTTTCTTAATGGTGTTGTAAAAATGAGAAAGGATAACCCTTGCAATTAAGGTTTTCACGGATACCTCGTATAGAGGTATTCAATTTTGTTCTTACAACAAAGGGTGGTTGAGAAATAACGATAGCAATTGAAGCCTCCCATGCCATACGTTAGTAGCCCTAATTATCTTGTGCAAAGTTGACAATTATTGGCATAACCTCCTTGAATCATGTGAAACTATTACAAGTGCTATACCATGATCGCCGAAAATTCGTGTGGATTGTGTAAATCCTTATGGCCAACAAATTGACTGGAACTAGCTAGGCTGGAAAAATTATAGTCCAACACTGTTCAACTAATGTGTGATATTTTTTTTCTAGATGTTTAAGGTTATGGAGCATTCTGTAGGCAATATAATTTTTTTATTGGAAAAATAATGGTGAAAATGTGTTTGTTTTAGTTCCGTCTAGGGGTGTCAAATAGGCGGGTTGGACTGTCTTGAAGGATCAAAATGGATTAAGTTAAAGAAAAATAGAGAAATTTTCATAAGCCACTACAGTTTGGAGCCTAATTAACATTAGCAGCTATAGTTTCACTATTTATCATTCGTAGCAAATCTTTAGTTGTCAAGCGCATGTACTCACTGTATTCGTTCGCACAATGAATACATGCAATTAGTGTCGACTGTATTCATTCGCGCAATGCATACAACCTATGTCAATTGTATTAGTTCATGCAATGAATACAACCTGTATCAACTGTATTCGTTCGCGCAACGAATACAACCAAGGCGAAATACATAAAATATAGGGGTGTATACGATAAAAACAACAAAAATATAGGGGTGTATACATGGGTAGATAACCACAAAAAGTACATGTCAAACAAGAATACAAACAACAAAAATACATCACATGCCTGAAAAAATAATACATACATGGTGCAAAAAGATATACAGAAATACAGAGATTTACAGGAAAATTCCTCCTTAGGAATATAGAAAAATACATGCGAAAATACAAAAATACCCTGTATTTACACTCAACATGGAGATGAATGAAAATTCAACCAGATTTGAGAATACACTGTATTTTACAATTCAAAAATCTGGTCAGATATAAGAATACACTATGGGTGTGTTCGGTATGGAGGGAAACATTTTCTGGAAAATATTTTTCAATTTTCTCATGTTCGTTTGGTAAAATAAATTGAAAAATATCTCTTTTAGGAAAACAAGTTCCTCAAAATTGAGAAAAATGACTTCTCCAATGAAAGTAGGGAAAACAAGTTGTGAGATGATATTAATCTCCCTTGAGGAGTCTTTCATTAATATCAAGGTATATATAGAGTACAATATTCATCCCTTATACAATAGGAATCCTAAGCCAATACAAAAGAGGAATCATAGTCTTACCATAATTATATTTACACAATATATGGAATTATTCTAATTATGGGTAGGGAATATATTGTTTCCTATATTTACACGTTTACCCACCCCCTCAGTCGGAGCGGGAGGAGACTGGACACTGAGACTGGATCTGAAGTCAAGAAATAACTGTCTGGGAAGTCCTTTGGTAAATATGTCTGCATACTGATAGGATGATGGAACATGTAACACTCTGACATGGCCTAACACAACTTTCTCACGAACGAAGTGTAGGTCTATCTCAATATGCTTGGTTCGCTGATGTTGAACCGGATTATGAGAAAGATAGATGGCAGAGATGTTATCACAATACACAATAGATGCCTGACGTAAAGGACACTGAAGTTCTAACAGTAAATTTCTGAGCCAACAAATCTCGGCCTACTACATTTGCAACGCCTCTGTCTCGTACTCAAACCTCGGCCTTCGGAGCGAGATAGGGTAGCCTGTCGCTTGGCAGACCAAGAAATCAGATTATCCCCTAAGAAAACACAAAAGCCGGAGTTGGAACGTCGCGTGTCCGGACACCCTGCCCAATCGGCTTCCGTATATGAAAGCAACCTGTCTGGTGTAGAGGGGTATAGGTTCAAACCATAATCAAGAGTGCCCTTAATGTATCGAATGATACGATTAAGAGCAGTGAAATGAGACTCCCTGGGGGCATGCATGAATAAGCACACATACTGAACAACATAAGTTATGTCTGGCCTGGTGAATGTGAGATACTGAAGTGCACCTGCAAGGCTCCTATATAGAGTAGGGTCAGAGACTGAAGCACCATCCATAGCACTGAGCTTAGATTTGGAATCAACTGGAGTAGGCACCTCTTTGCAGTTCGCCATCTTAGCCCTGTACACAATCTCTTCTGCATACTTACGCTGACACAAGAACATATGATTGGCAGACCTGGTCACTGATATCCCCAAAAAGTAACTCAGCTTCCCCAAATCAGTCATTGTAAATTCGGACTTGAGCAAGACAATAATCTCATTTTTCAATCCGTCGGAGGAGGCAGTAAGAACAATATCATCCACGTAAAGTAATAAGTAAGTAGTGCTACTACCTCGATGAAAAATGAAAGTGATGTATCACTCTTACTGCATACAAACCCAATCTGCAAGATATACCTGACAAAGCGATCATACCACGCACGGGGGGCTTGCTTCAGGCCATATAGTGACTTACGGAGACGGCACACATAGTGAGAACTGCTGGATAGGTGAACCCTGGTGGCTGATGCATGTAGACTGTCTCTTTCAGATCCCCATGTAAGAATGCATTCTTCACATCAAGCTGATGGATCGGCCAGTGTTTGCCCATGGCAATGGTCAAAACTGTGCGGATGGTAGCCGGTTTGACAACCGGGATGAAGGTCTCACCACAATCAATGCCCTCCTGCTGATTTGTGCTATTAGCCACAAGACGGGCCTTATACCTCTCAAGATCCCCATTGTCTCTGAACTTGTGATGAAATAGCCACATACAACGAATGACATTCACCCCCTCAGGTCTAGGTACTAGATCCCACGTGTGCTGTTTAGTTAAAGCATTGAATTCCTCATACAAAGCCGTATTCCAATTAGGGTCTTGTTTGGCCAATTTTGGGTTCTTTGGAAGTGGAGAGATGGTTTGGGCAGACAAGTTGAAATAGACTTTGTGTTTGAAGATTCCATTCTTTGAACGAGTTTCCATTGGATGGGTAGGGACAGTGGGTGGCGGAGTGGTGTCTGAGACGGGGGGTAAAGTCGGATAAGGAGAAGGTGGGGGCGAAGCCGTCGGAGGCACCGCGGCTCCTGGATCGAGAGTCGCGGCTCTAGAAGGTTGACAGGCTTCTCTGAAGTTTGGGGGCCGCGGCGCTGTCGACGGTGTTTCAAAAGATTGCTCTTTGGAAATCAGGCATCGCGGCGCCTCCCCTCGAGGCCGCGGCTCTGACGATGGAACAGAGGATGTGAGTTGTTCGATTATGAGGAGAGAGATGGCAGACTCGTCAAGAAATGAGTAGTCCTGTTTTTGGAATTTTGGAAGATTCGAAAATGGGAATGTGGTCTCGTCGAATGTGACGTGACGAGATATGTGGATCTGACGAGTCGACAAGTCATAGCATAGATAGCCCCTATGGTTCGGCGGGAATCCTAGAAAGACACATGGAGTGGACCTAGGAGCGAGCTTGTGAGGGGTGGTGGAGCTAAGGTTGGGATAGCACAGACAACCAAAAATTCGTAGATGATCATAAGAGGGGATTCTATGGTAGAGGATTTCGGTAGGGGTTATATTGTGAAGAGTGCTAGTAGGGAGAATATTTAGAGTGTATTCTGACATTTTAGCAGCATAGACCCAGAAGGGTGGAGGGAGGGAGGCATGAATCAATAGGGTGAATCATATTGTTAATGGTGCGGATGATTCTTTCAGCTTTACCGTTTTATGGTGAGGTGTGAGGGCAGGAGAAGCGAAAGACCATGCCATTATTGGTACAAAAGCGGTGAAACATAGAGTTATTGAATTCACGACCATTATCGCATTGAAATGATTTTATGCCTTTTCCAAATTGTGTTTGAATGAACTTGCGAAACTCAAGAAATTTGACAAACACTTCCGATTTAAATTAAAGAGGGTATAACCAAGCGTAGTGTGAAAAATCATCAAGCAACACAAGATAGTATTTATGACCGAGAGAACTAGAGATAGGAGATGTCCATAAATCGGCATGTATGATATCAAAAGGAGCAAATGTAACACTAGTAGATGATTTAAATGGAAGACGAATATGTTTGCCTAAAGAGCAAGAAACACAATTTTGGGCAAGTTTCCCATTACAAGCAATGAAATTGTTGCCTCTAAGAAAATTAAAAACTGGGACTCCTGGATGACCAAGCCTATTATGCCAAGTTGAAGAAGAAACAGCCGCTAGAGTAACGGGAGAGCAAGATCTGGCAGCGGAGGTGGAAGTGAATGGATAGAGATCCCCCGTGCTATTGCATCTCGTAAGAGGTGTCCCCGTATGAAGATCTTTCACAGTAAAACCAAGAGGGTCAAAATCCACAGAGACAGAATTATTACGAGTAAATTGGTGGACAGATATGAGGTTCTTAATCATGTGTGGGGCATATAGGGTGTTTTTGAGGGAGAAGGGTAGATGAGGAGGTTGTGTGTATGAGGTACCATAACCCTTAACGGAATGCGTTGTCCACTACCAACTTGTAACATATTGAGGATGCTTTAAACTAAATATTTTTGGAATAGTACCTGCAGACTGGGTGACGTGAGATGTGGCGCCTGAGTCCATGTACCAAGTATTGTCGAAGTATGTTGTTGCATAGAGAGAGGGTCTTTGAACGCCGACCCAACTCGGTGGGTGTCATACCGGAGGAGGGTGCGGGACTCGACCTTGCATGAAGTGGGCCTCGCGTGGGGCTGGAGCGGGGCCTAACAAACCGGGCTAAGAATACGGATTGTATGGCTGCTGGTACTGGAATGGACTTAGCGCCGCGGCTCTGAACTGGGGCACCGCGGTGCTGTAGACGAACTGCTGAGGAGCCGCGGCCCAGTTGTTCTGCGATCTCTGTTGATGTTGCTGCTGTTGGTTCTGTTGACCGCGACCCTTGCCACGACCACAGCCTCCTCTACCGCCGCGACCTTTTCCACCCTTACCGTCGTGACCCTACCGCGATTGGGAGTTGTCTGGTGGCGTCTGATCTTGGGGTTGCGTGTCAACAGCTAACACCTGCTGGGCGTGCTCATCATGCTTAGCACGATGGGTTTTTTCAAACAACAATTGTGAGCGAGCTTTGTTAAAACTTGGTAGCGGATCTGCCTGTTGAATTATGGTGGCCAAAGTATCATATTCGCCCTTAGTAAGGCCAGAAATCATTTGTAGCACCATTTTATCGTCAGTGACTGGCGTGCCGATATTGGAGAGTTGATCCGCTAGAAGTTTAAGCGCTTGCGACGCAGAGACATTGGAGAAGTTTTCAAGACGTGTTTTGTTGAACTGTTCTTCCAAATACACGGCACGAGTGTGCTTGTTGTCCTGAAAAATTTCCTCCAAACGATTCCACAAGTCAAGGGCTGTGGAGTCAGATTTCATGATAGTAAGGAGCAAATCTTGAGAGATACTACCATATATCCATTGTTTGACGCTGGCGTCGAGACGATGCCAGATAGAATCATCAACCTCCGTAGGGCACGGAATAGTGTCATCAACATGGTCAAGCACGTTATAAAGACATGCATGATTGCGAAAAAATTCAACCTAGGGAGAATACTGGTTGTTTTCTTGATCAAGAACAATGGGAATATGGTTCTTGATGTTGGAAACAGTAAGGGCGGGATGAAACGGGGGTGATGACTTTGTGGTGGGATTTGTGGAGGTAGATGCGCCAGAAAGTGTGGAAGAATCAGTGATAGTCATTTAGAGAAGAGAAGAAAGGAAGAACAAAACCCGAAAAACAAGAAGAAAATCCGGGAGGGCCGCGGCGTAGGAGAGGCAGCCGGTGGCTGTGGAAGAGAAAGGTTTTTAGGGTTTTGTTTATTTAGCTCTTGATAACATTTGAGATGATATTAATCTCCCTTGCGGAGTCTTTCATTAATATCAAGGTATATATAGAGTACAATATTCATCCCTTATACAATAGGAATCCTAAGCATATACAAAAGAGGAATCCTAGTCTTACCATAATTATATTTACACAATATATGGAAATATTCTAATTATGGGTAGGGAATATATTGTTTCCTATATTTACACGTTTACACAAGTCTCCAAGTGGCATTCAACCAACTACCCCACCATCACCCCAACCACCCGATCACCTATGCACCCCTAAACCCCCTCCCCCCCCCCCCAAAATCATTTTTTTTAATTTTCTACACCACCCCCCCCCCCCCACTCCCGCTATGAACCCCCTATCCCTAATCCCGCCCCCCTCCGCCCAAAAAAAATTTAAAAGTTTTAATTTTTTGATTTTCTACACCATCCCACCCCCGCTGCACATTCCCCCCCCCCCCTAATTTTTTAAGTTTTAAATTTATTTTTCAGTTTTCTACACCAACCCCCCCTCCCCGACCCACCCCCACTACTCTCCGAAAAATTTTAATTTTAAAAAAAAGTTTTTATACACCCCCCTGCCCCCTCCCCCCACTTAATTTTTTTTTTAAAAAGAATTTTAATATTTTTTATTTCTACACCACCCACCAATCCACTTTTTCCCCCCCCCCCCCCCGAATTTTTGTAGTTCATATATTTTATTTTATTTTTATAAAAATTTTATAACAAATAAAAAAATTGCATGGTTAAATTTAGTGTGGGGGGTTGTGGTTGGGGAAAGGGGTGGGGGTAATTTATTTTTTTTTGTATAAAATATATAAAATAGAAAATTGGGATGGGGTGAGTGGGGGGTTAGGTGGAATGGTGGTGTGGGGTAGGATTGGGTTTGGTGGTGTGGGGTAGGGGTGGGTGAAGAAGAAATATGTTTGAGAGTGGTAGCGGTGGGATTTAGTTGGGTGGTGGGTGCTTGGGGTGGGTGGGGTTGATGGTGGGGGGGTGGATGGTAGGTGGTAGGGGTGTGGGATGGTGAGTTTGATGGGCCTTGGGTGAGTATTTTCCCAAAATTTCTACTAACCAATCAAACATGAGAAAATAAGTACGAAGTTTACTTATTTTTCACTAATCAAACGAACATGAGAAAATAAGTAGAAGAACTCGTTTCCCATGTAAACATTTTCCGTGGAAATATTTTCCTCCATACCGAACACTGTTATTAATCTGTATTCCAAAAAACCAGTAAACAATAAGAACTGAAAAATGAACAGAATCAGTGTTGAAAAATAAAAATATTTTTTCAGAATATAATCGAGCCAACTTAGTTCAAGGTGTGTCCTTAAGGAAATTATTCCCCTCACAGTACTCGAGGTTGATGGAATATCCCCTCCCAGGATAGAACGATTATCTTACCAGAATAGTAGTACTCCAAATTCAGGTAGCGGCGAACCACTCAACGGCAGTATATCACACAGAATTTATTTGTGCAGAAGAAGAAGAAGTTTGTAGTTTCAGAAATTTAGTAAATAAAATTCTGAGGAATCAAACGAATTTATAGCCATGGAAGTACTGTTTCTGAAGGTTTGCAACCCTTCTGAACAACCACCAAAATCTGGTGGGAAATTTAAATATGGGAAAGAAACCGGGTCGCGAGTCAGACACGCGGATCCGGGTCACTAACGGGTAGGATTGGATAAGCTAATTAATTTAATTAAATAATAATTAATTAAATAATTAAAATTAAAGAAAATTTGGTCCAAAAAGATTATCAATCAATCAGATCATTTGACCAAATCCAAATCCAAATCCAAATCCGAATCCGAATCCGAATCCGAAGCCGAAGCCGAAGCCGATGCCGAACCGAGCGAGCGAGCGACGACGGCGCGAGGGGTCCTTGCCCCCTCAACCCTTTTAGTGACTGGAGAAGGTGTAATGTAATATATACACCTCTCTTTTCCTTTCTTTTCTCGATGTGGGACAAATGCTTATTTTATAAAGCAAGAGGGAACTCCCACTTTTCATTCCACTACCGATGTGGGACAAATGCTCAATTTCTCATTCAATCTATCATTTAAACCCAACAATCCCCACATGAATGGGGAATGGCTATAATATAAAAGAATGCGCAGACAAGTGTGATATACAAGCGAGGATTGACTGCATCTGGATAAGTAGGTTTCCCTTTGAATTTTCCGTAGTGAACTTATATCAGATATATTCGATCAATCGGTAGATTTGATATCTTTGAACCGTCGAACTTTGTTGTGTACCTAGACAACATAAGTCACACAATCAACCCTTAACCGTTTATGGTTCTCACGGTTGTGTTCGTTTCAGCCATGAACACCTCTTGGTTTCATGAGTGCATAGAGAATAGGTTTTCACTATCATTCCCCTTTAAAGCGGCTTACACTTAACACTCACATAGGTGATTTCTAAACATGTGGTCCTATAGCCACATTATCTGGTCATACACTGCCAGATTTAGATAATCATTAAAGAACCTTAATGCTTTATTAACTCATTAACAAGCCATAAGGTTTTATCCTTATTTCTGAACATTGTCTTCATCCGAGAATGGGTTGAGTTATTTGACAATGTTGAACCGTCAGTCACAACTTTGTTTGATCTCCTTGAACCTAGCTCTTAGGATCTCCAGTCTGCTAGGTAGAGTTACCGCCATGATGACTTGTCCTCGGCCTTAACCCCATTCCCATTGATGATCTACTAACTCCCTCTCTAGATAAGCCTTTTGTAAGCGGATCCGCCACGTTATCTCTTGACTTTACATAGTCAATCGTGATAACGCCACTAGAGAGCAGTTGTCTAACAGTATAGTGTCTTCGTTGTATGTGACGAGATTTTCCGTTGTACATTACGTTCCAAGTCCTACCTATTGCTGCTTGACTGTCACAATATATACATATAGGAGCCAAAGGTTTGGGCCAGAATGAAATGTCTTCTAAGAAATTCCGGAGCCATTCAGCTTCTTCACTGGCCTTGTCTAAAGCTATAAATTCAGATTCCATTGTAGAGCGGGCGATGCATGTCTGTTTTGATGATTTCCAAGACACTGCTCCTCCACCAACGGTGAAAATATATCCACTCGTGGATTTAACTTCAGATGATCCGGTGATCCAGTTTGCATCACTATATCCCTCAATTACTGCGGGATATTTATTATAATGCAAAGCATAGGTTTGGGTGTGTTTTAAATACTCCAAGACTCGTTTTATTGCCATCCAATGAGTTTGATTGGGATTACTCGTGAATCGACTCAGCTTGCTTATAGCACATGCTATATCTGGTCGTGTACAATTCATAATATACATCAAACTTCCCAAAATTCGTGCATAGTCCAATTGTGAGTCACTTTCACCTTCATTCTTTTGAAGGGCAAAACTTACATCAATTGGAGTCTTTGCAACATTGAAATTTAAATACTTAAACTTGTCAAGTACTCTTTCAATATAATGAGATTGCGATAATGCTAGACCTTGTGGAGTTTTATGAATTCTGATGCCTAAGATCAAATCAGCAACTCCTAAGTCCTTCATATCAAAATTGCTAGCCAGCATACGCTTCGTAGAATTTACATCAGTAATATCTCTACTCATTATCAACATGTCATCAACATATAAACAAACAAGGACTTCATGATTTGGAGTATTTTTAATGTAAACACATTTGTCACACTCATTAATCTTAAATTCATTTACCAACATTGTTTGGTCAAATTTCGCATGCCATTGTTTGGGTGCTTGTTTAAGTCCATAAAGTGACTTAACAAGTTTGCACACTTTCCTTTCTTTACCAGGAACCACAAAACCCTCAGGTTGTTTCATGTAAATTTCTTTCTCCAATTCTCCATTTAAGAAAGCTGTCTTGACATCTATTTGATGGATTTCAAGACCATATACGGCCGCCAGTGCCACTAACACCCGAATAGATGTTATTCTTGTTACCGGCGAGTATGTGTCAAAGTAATCAAGGCCTTCTTTTTGTCTATAACATTTGACCACAAGTCTTGCCTTATATTTGTCAATAGTGCCATCAGCTTTCATTTTCCTTTTAAAAATCCATTTTGATCCTAAAGGTTTATTTCCAGGAGGAAGATCAACCAATTCTCATGTATGGTTGTTCAAAATTGATTCAATCTCACTATTGACTGCCTCTTTCCAAAATGTTGAATCAGAAGAAGACATCGCTGCTTTAAATGTTTGAGGCTCATTTTCAAGC
The DNA here is from genome assembly GCA_034509755.1 of Anisodus tanguticus. NCBI lineage: Eukaryota > Viridiplantae > Streptophyta > Magnoliopsida > Solanales > Solanaceae > Anisodus > Anisodus tanguticus. Next base: position 14,244,408 of record CM067551.1, on the reverse strand, counting down.
AAGAATGTCACAAAGTCTGGTCCGAAGGAAGTAAATGTCCTTTGACGTTTGCTACACCTTGCATCCTCTTTACTTGGTGTATTTTCCTTTGGTTCTTCCCGCGGTCGTTTAGATCTTTCACTTGACGACTCACATTCAGTTTTATACGGATAAATGTTTTCAAAGAATTCAGCATTATCTGATTCAATTACCGTATTAACATGAATTTCGGGATTGTCCGATTTGTGAACCAAAAACCGACAAGCTTTGCTGTTTGTAGCATAGCCAATAAAAACACAATCCACAGATTTTGGTCCGATTTTTACCCTTTTGGGCAAAGGAACTTGGACCTTTGCTAAACACCCCCACACTTTGAAATATTTCAAGTTGGGTTTTCTTCCTTTCCATAGTTCATATGGAATAGATTGTGTTTTACTGTGGGGCACCCTGTTGAGTATTCGGTTAGCTGTAAGGATAGCTTCCCCCCACAAGCTTTGCGATAAACCGGAACTTATTAGTAAGACATTCATTATTTCCTTTAATGTTCGATTTTTCCTTTCCGCAATTCCATTTGATTGTGGTGTGTAAGGGGCAGTAGTTTGATGAATAATTCCATATTCTAAACATATCTCTGCAAAAGGAGATTCGTACTCTCCACCCTTATCACTTCTAATCATTTTTATCTTTTTATTCAATTGATTTTCCACTTCGTTCTTGTATTTCTTAAATGCATCAATTGCTTCATCCTTACTATTAAGCAAATACACATAACAATATCGAGTGCAATCGTCAATAAAAGTTATAAAATACTTTTTCCCACCGCGAGATGGTATTGACTTCATATCACATATATCTGTGTGAATTAAGTCTAAATGATTTGAATTCCTATCAATAGACTTATATGGATGTTTAACAAACTTAGATTCAACACAGATTTCACATTTAGATTTATTACACTCGAATTTAGGCAATACTTCTAAATTGATCAATTTTCGCAAGGTTTAGTAGTTGACATGTCCTAAACGAACATGCCATAAATCATTTGACTCCAATAAGTAAGACGAAGCTGAATTTTCATTAATACTGTCAACAACCATTACATTGAGTTTGAAAAGGCCCTCGGTGAGGTAGCCCTTTCCTATGAACAAATCATTCTTACTTAATACAATTTTCTCACTAACCAACACGTACTTAAACCCGTTTTTGATGAGTAGTCCGGCTGAAACTAAATTCTTCCGAATTGTTGGAACGTGCATAACATTGTTGAGAGTCAAGACCTTGCCAGAAGTCATCTTCAGAAGTATCTTCCCATATCTTTCAACCTTGGCTGTTGCAGTATTTCCCATAAACAGTACCTCTTCGGGTCCAGCGGGAGCATAGGTTGCAAATGCGTCTTTTGTAGCGCAAACATATCTAGTGGCACCAGAATCAAGCCACCATTCCTTTGGGTTTCCAACCAAATTGCACTCCGATAGCATTGCACACAGATCATCCATATCATCATTCTTTTCCACCATATTGGCTTGTCCTTTTCCCTTGTTCTTTTTCGGGAGACGACAATCTGGGGCTTTGTGGCCAGCTTTCCCACAATTAAAGCAGTTGCCCTTGAACTTTTTCTTGTTGGAATCCTTCTCCTTTCCAGAAGGCCTCTTCCTTTTCTTGTTATTTTTCAGAGCAGCATCTTCAACGATGTTTGCCCCTTCAATTGGTGAAGTCTTACGGTACGTCTTCTCAGCGGTTTTGTTATCTTCCTCGATGTTGAGACGAATCACAAGATCTTCCAACTTCATTTCCTTTCTTTTGTGCTTAAGATAATTCTTGAAATCTTTCCATGAGGGCGACAACTTCTCAATCATTGCAGCCACTTGGAATGCTTCATTTACTACCATACCTTCAGCAATAAGGTCATAGAAGATAAGTTGATGCTCTTGAACTTGGGTTCCAACAGTTTTTCCATCCACCATTTTGTAGTCTAGGAATTTGGCAACCACAAACTTCTTCAAGCAAGCATCTTCGATTTTGTACTTCTTTTCAAGTGCACTCCATAGTTCTTTGGAAGTCTCTACTGCACTGTAGACGTTGTACAAGTCATCTTCTAAGGCACTCAAAATGTAGCATTTGCACAAAAAATCAGCCTGTTTCCAAGCCTCAATAACCATGAACTGTTGGTTGTCAGGCATGTCGGCGGCAGGCACGGGAGGGTCCTCACTGGTGAACTTTTGCATACCAAGGGTGGTAAGCCAAAAGAACATTCTTTGTCGCCATCCTTTAAAGTTGGCACCGGTGAACTTCGCAGTTTCTCAAAGTGGCACAACGGTACGGGTTGTAGGAGTAACTGCTGGTGCAGTATTCGCAGAGGTAGTTCCAGTCTCAATTGCCACTATTCGTTTGTCATTGTCAAATTGACAAATTGTTTTAGTTAATAAAACCAGAATAGCAATTCAATCACAGACTAAAACGATGAAGATTTTATTTCTTCAAATCGCAGTATAATTATGAAACTTTAGTATTCCAACGAAGTTTTTATATCTTCGAGTCAGAATACTAATATTCATATGGAGTAGAAAACTGCACAAGTTTTAATCTCCAAATCAGAATACAGCAATGATGAATTTTTTATGTTCTTCAAATCGTTGTACAAGTATGAACTTTAATATTCCAACGAAGTTTTTATGTCTTCAAGTCAAAATATGAAATTTCATACGGAGTAGAAAACCACATAGGTTTTAGTCTCCAAAACAGAATACAGATTAATCTAAAAATATAATTTCCTTAAGATTGTTATTAATCTGTATTCCAAAAAATCAGTAAACAATAATAACTGAAAAATGAACAGAATCAGTGTTGAAAAATAAAAAAAAAATTTCAGAATATAATCGAGTCCACTTAGTTCAAAGTGTGTCCTTAAGGAAACTATTCCCCTCACAGTACTCGAGGTTGATGGAATATCCTCTCCCAGGATAGAACAATTATCTTACCAGAATAGTAGTACTCCAAATTCAGGTAGCGGCGAACCACTCAACGGCAGTATATCACACAGAATTTATTTGTGCAGAAGAAGAAGAAGTTTGTAGTTTCAGAAATTTAGTAAATAAAATTCTGAGGAATCAAACGGATTTATAGCCATGGAAGTACTGTTTCTGAAGGTTTGCAACCCTTCTGAACAGCCACCAAAATCTGGTGGGAAATTTAAATATGGGAAAGAAACCGGGTCGCGGGTCAGACACGCGGATCCGAGTCACTAACGGGTAGGATTGGATAAGCTAATTAATTTAATTAAATAATAATTAATTAAATAATTAAAATTAAAGAAAATTTGTTTCAAAAAGATTATCAATCAATCAGATCACCAAATCCAAATCCAAATCCAAATCCGAAGCCGAACCGAGCGAGTGACGACGGCGCGAGGGGTCCTTGCCCCCTCAACCCTTTTAGTGACTGGAGAAGGTGTAATGTAATAAATACACCTCTCTTTTCCTTTCTTTTCCCGATGTGGGACAAATGCTTATTTTATAAAGCAAGAGGGAACTTCCACTTTTCTTTCCACTACCGATGTGGGACAAATGCTCCATTTCCCATTCAATCTATCATTTAAACCCAACAAACACACCCTATATTTACTCTCCATTTACCATTCAAAATACGGCCAGATATGAGAAATACACTCAAAATCGCTTGCCGAAGTTACGTGGATCTCGTCGAAGTACCAGATCTGACTTAGTCAGATGTGAGAATACTCTAAAAATCGCTGATCGGAGTTACGTGGATCTCATTGACGAATGAACCAATCAGGGGGGTAGCAGTGGTTGGCGGCTTTGGAGATCGCCGGTGTTGCACCGTCGGGCGAAGACGCAATGAAGAAAGGCAAGTGGGGGTTCGGTGGCTTTGGAGAAATGAGGGAGAAGAGCAGCACTCCTATGAAACAAGAGAGCTTCAGATATGATTTTGCTACAAAATATAAAAATTAGCTACATATCTTAATTATTTCAAACTTTAGCTGCGAATGATAAATACATGGTATACGTTAGTTATATCATGTAATTTTTCCTAAATTAATAATACGTTGAAAAATTATTTCGGCCGAATATGATTGGGCTAAAATGGGTTAAAAGTCAGGTCATAACCTAACTTACCCAATTCTTATGAAGTTTAATTTCTTTGTTTGTTTTTTTCAAAGTACCCTTTTTCTCTAATTGATTTTTCAAATCCCGACACTGACTATTTTTCATTTAAGAAAAGTTTAGAAAAGTAAAAGGATAAAATTGTCAAGTAACACTTTAAATAATGTAATTAATTAACTTTCTTAATGGGTGTGTCACACTCCAAAAAATCATTTATTTTGGACCGGAAGGGGTAATCTTTTAAGGATTTTTCTCTCTTTTTTATGACTGTAAATATAATATATCATATAAAAAATATTTATTAAAAATATTTTGATAAAATTTCTAATGGGTTAATTTGGGCTACATGTCACCAAATTTTAGATTGGTTGAATTGGATGAGTCAAAATGGATTGATTAAATGAATGAATGGATCAATAACCCAGCCAAACTTGAATGGATTGAGCCAATTATTGGCTAAATTTGTCATCCTAGACTTCTGGCAACCTTTATAGATTTTTGGTCAAATTGATAATTTAAGATATTCATAAAGTTGAATGAATTTTTGGTAAAAATAATAATTAGTTTGACAAATTTTTCTATCGCGTTAGATCATAAGTTCGATGACCTTCTATATAGTAATTAGTGTATTAAGTAATGAACAGGTCATGTGCCACAATTCCTCGAAGTATGTTTGTTTTCCTTTGATGTCTTTTTTTAGATTTCAATATAGTTTACAGAATATATTCGCACATCTACTATCGAAAAAAAATATTTTTCCTCTGTTACACTTTTTAAATAAATATATTCCTACTCTTTAGAATTATATTTACCCCTTATCGTTAAAACTATATTTGTTTCTCACCTGTTAAAAATGCTTCTTCAGCTTTACAAAGTCACGTGTCATGTTTTTATTGAACGAAAAACCAATAGAGTTCACTATGAAAAACTACACCATAAAACGTAAATAAAGTTTACTTTTATAATATAACATTGAAGACAGAATAAATTGTTATGAGAATTAATACGTTCTTTATGAAACAATAGCATGACTTTTGGACAATTCATAATTAAAAGTAAGGCACTTTACCACACTCTCTTTTAAATCATATCAAAGTAATAATTATATAACTGAAAGTACATGAATTTAATTTCACTATTGTTAATGTAACCTTTTCTTTATTCAACTTTAAAAAAAATACAAATATCAACATATATATTCACCTGCCTCCCAAAAAATATAAGTACTCCCTCCATCCATTTCAGCTATCGTTCTAGCTCAATATAATTATAATTTTAGGAATTCAAAATTAAAGTTGGCAATTATTCTCAGCCATATTCTTAACATTAAAGAAATAGTTTTATTTAATATTGTTAAATTCTCATTAAACATCTAATAAACAAAAATAATTTAATAAATTATATCTAATAAAATTTGATTTTGCTGCATAAGAAAAAGACGAAGGAATTGGGGAGAAGGAAGATTAGGAAGTTTTGGATCAACAATTGATTTTGTAGGCACAACGACATCTTTCAGATACAGAGAGAAATGAGAGTGATTTGGGTATGGGTAAAAAAGTGGGTCTGGCCGATTTAGGGTTAAATGAGGCTGATTTTTTCGTTCAATTAGAGCATAACACGTGGGTTTTAATGATGAAAATGAAGTTTTAACGGGTGAGGAGTAAATATAACTAGTTTTAACAGGTGAATGATAAATAAAGCTCTAAAGTATGAATGTATAGATATTTTTATTGAAAAAGTATAATGGAGGAAAAATATAGCTTATTTTCAATAGTAGATTGACAAATATAACCTTTTTCCGCATATATAATTGAGTTACTGCCGACGCTTTTTTTGTGCGTTCAATAAATTTATACCTTATGTTGAAACTATTTGAAAGAAATAATCCTCTTGATTATTTTCATTAATTGAAAGATATTTATACAAGTTACAAAATAGGAGAATCCTATTCCTATTCTACTCCTAAAATCTTATTCTATCATAATTATAACTATACAATTATGGTAAGTGTATAATCCTAATTTAGGTAACCTTTACACTACAATATACTATAAATATACTTTCCTAATATAAATTTGTTACACTGCCCGTGATGGGCACCGTTGGCCCTCTACAGGCCACTGCCGTTGGGCTTCTTCATTCGGTCCCGTGGTATACACTATGTATATCACGTGTCTATCACGGGTATATTACCTTATTTAACACACCCCGCAGTCATAGCGGGCGGTCTTCGAACGCTGAGAGTGTCCCTAAAATCTTCAAAAAGGACCGCGGGTAGACCCTTTGTAAAGATGTCTGCAACTTGATATCGGGACGGGACATGGCATATGCGAACGTGACCCCGAGCAACCTTTTCACGGACAAAGTGAATGTCCATTTCGATATGCTTAGTGCGTTGGTGCTGAACCGGGTTACCTGAAAGGTAGATGACACTAATATTATCGCAATATACCAAGGTTGCCTTCTGAATGGGACAATGAAGCCCCAAAAGCAAATTACGTAACCAACATGATTCTGAGACTACATTAGCTACCCCTCGATATTCGGCATCTGCACTTGAGCGGGATAGAGTTGCCTGACGCTTCGCAAACCAGGAGACCAAGTTGTTGCCAAGGAACATAGAGTAGCCAGACGTCGACCGTTTGGTGTCTGGACAACCACCCCAATCAGCATCTGTGTATGATACAAGTGTGGATGGAGAGGAAGGATATAAATGCAAACCATAGTCCAATGTACCCTGAATATACCTAATGATGCGTTTGATTGCATTCATGTGCTCAATTCGGGGATCATGCATGAATAAACACATCTGCTGGACGGCATACGTAATATCCTGTCTTGTAAAAGTAAGATACTGAAGGGCCCCTGCAAGACTGCGATAGCGGGTCGGGTCCTCGTATGGTGCGCCGGCCGCGACACTAAACTTGGGTTTTGTATCAACTGGAGTGGAAGTGGACTTACAGGATGACATCCCAGCCCTCTCGATGATCACATCCGCATACTTTCTTTGAAACAAAAACAAATCATCTGAATGACGCTTGACGGCAATCCCGAAAAAGTAACTCAAGGGCCCTAAGTCTTTCATAGCAAACTCAGAGCTGAGCATGGCCATGATAGACTGGCGTAAGGCATCGGAAGAGGCAGTCAAAATGATATCATCCACATACAACAGAATGTAGGCCAAGGACGAACCACGACGGTAGATGAACAAAGAATTATCTGACCTGCTGTGAGTGAACCTAATAGTCGAAGCAAAGTCAGTAAACCTCGTATACCAGGCCCGTGGAGACTGCTTAAGCCCATATAAGGACTTCTTCAATAAACAAACATGATGAGGACGGTTGGGATTCCTGAATCCCAACGGCTGATACATATAGACTGTTTTCTTGAGATCATCATGTAGGAAAGCATTCTTGACATCCAACTGATGAATAGGCCATGCCTTTGAAAGAGCCAAGCTAAGCACAGTGCGAATGGTAGCCGACTTGACCACCGGACGAAACGTCTCACCACAATCTATCCCAACCTGCTGAGTCTTACCATCACCTACAAGCTTGCGCCTTATGTCGAGCGAATGACCCATCTGAATTTTCCTTATGAGCAAAAATCCACATAAACCTGATAACATTAATACCAGATGGACGGGGCACCAACTCCCACGTCTTATTATCAATAAGAGCATTATATTCATCAGTCATAGCAATTTTCCAATTCGGATCGTTTAAGGTGGACATATAATTACGGGGCAATGGGAATTTAGAGACATCAGAATGTAAATTAAAATGTCTTTTAGGTGTAAAAATACCCCGATGACTACGTGTGACCGGTCTATGACTCGAGGAAGAATTGAGTGATTTTGGGAATTTCTGTCGGGCTCAGGGACGGGAAACAGCGGTGGGCCCGCTTGGCCCAAATCGACAATCTGGGGCTGAAACTAGACCAGTGCCAGCATTGGGTTGGACTGGCTCAATCGCTGAAACTGATCCAGTGACGGAAATTGGACTTGGAACGGTTGGGCCAGCGGGCAGTGGGTCCGCTGGAGAATTTTGGGTGCGGGATATGTCCGAAAAATGGTGAGTAATATACGGGGATATACCATCATCCAAAAAATTATACGAACTCGGCTCGGGGGTATGAACCTTAGTAAATGGAAATTGGGTTTCATAAAAAATTACATGACGATTAATTATGATTTTCTTGGAGGATAAATCAAAGCATTTGTAACCACGATGATTCGATGGATAACCCAAAATACACACGGAGTAGACCGGACCTGAAGTTTGTTAATTGTGGTGGAAGAGAATAACGGATAACATAAGCACCCAAAAACCCGAAGATGAGAATAAGACGGACTTTTATTATATAAAATTTGGAGGGGGGAAGAATATGTCAGACCTTTGGAAGGAATTATGTTAAGGAGATATGTTGCCATTTGAAGAGCATGATGCCAAAAATATGGGGGTACGGAAGCATGAATTAAGAGAGTTCGGACAATGTTATTTATGAAACGAATTTTGCGTTCGGATTTCCCATTTTGTGAAGATGTATGAGGACACGAAAAATGAAAATTGATCCCATTATTGGCACAGAACTCCCGAAACTCCCTATTGTCATACTCTTTTCCATTATCACACTGAATATTTTTTATTTCTCTTTCGAATTGTGTTCTAATGAATGCTCTAAACTTTATGAAGATGGAAAATACTTGAGATTTATTTGCAATTGAAAACGTCCACAAAAATTTAGAATAATCATCCAAAAAAAGAACATAATATCGATGACCCAACGAACTTAGAATAGGAGACGTCTATAGGTCGCTATGAATAATATCAAATGGCATTGAAGTATGAGAATTTGAGTCTACAAATGGCAACTTAACAATTTTTCCTAGCGAACAAGATTGACAGTTTTGAGTACGACTCGTACCCTTACAAGAAATAAAACTATTTTTATCTTAAACTGATAAAATAGAAGATCCCGGATGACCAAGGCGAGCATACCATAAGGAAGGAGAAATGGCTGCAAAAGCTGATAGCAAGGCTTGACTCGATGGACTGAAACCGGGTGTGATAGGATACAGATCTACCCTACTATCACACCTCATGAGAGGACTACCCGTCTTGAAATCCTTCACAGAGAAACCAAAAGGATCAAATTCAATAGAAACAGAATTGTCAGTGGTGAACTTGCGGACATACACTAAGTTTTTAATCAATTTGGGGGCATGTAAAGTATTTTTCAAAATAAGGGGTGGATTGTGGGGAGACAACGTTTTATGAACATACCCCTGAATTGGAATATAGTTACCATTTCCGACAATTATACCACGAGGGTTACTCAAATTGGAATAAGACGATAGAGTACCTTGATCGAAGGTCATGTGTGTCGTTGCGCCGGTGTCCATGTACCAATTTGGATCCGGTTGCGTCAACCCAAGTGTGTGCATTGCGGTCTCAATGCCGGTGTGAGTGGGGCCCGCTGCGTGGTGAGCTTGCGGAGGCCGGGGCCCAAGAATCCCAGAAGTGGGTTGTGGGCCGTAAATGCTGGAATTACAGGGCTAGTGGGCAGTGGGTCGTGACTATTGACTGTTGGGCTGAAAGACTGGCCAGCCCACTGGCTGCCGGAAGCTGCTGGCCCACGGCCCACTGCCATGGCCCCCACTACCATGGCCCCCACTGCCATGGGTCCCACTGCTGGGACCAGTAGGGTGGAGGGCCACTGTTCACTGGACGAGGCCCACTGCCGGCCTGCTGACCACCGGAACCACCACGTTTTCCCCCGCGGTTTTTGTTATTATTCTTACGATTATTTTTGCCGCCACCATGAGTACGGTTTTGGCCCGAATTATCAACAAAACCTGAAGAATTTTTGGAGGACGTCATTAGGACGACGGGGCTTGCTCCGGTAGCCGTCTTTTTAGCCAAACCGACTTCTTTCAAAGTAAGCATGAAGCGGGCTTGATAAAAAGCGGGAAGTGGGTTGCTTTAACGAAGGAGAGTCCCAACGCCATTATAGGCCTTAGAAAGACCGGCAACCAATTGTAGAACCAGACGATTATTTGTTATAGGTACGCCAACGTTACGGAGTTGGTCTGCCAACTCCTTGAATCTCTTGCAATATGCAGATACGTTTGAAAATTCTTCTATGCGAACTAGAGAGAATTCCTGCTCGAGTGTGACAACACGCGAATGTTGGTTATCTTGGAATATGTCACGCAATCTATTCCAGGTAGCCATAGCCGTGGTATCCGGCTCAATAATCGTCTGTAAGAGGTCAACCGAAATAGTGAAATAGATCCACTGAAGAACGGTAACATCAAGCGTAATCCATAACTGAGGATCCTCCGCGGGAGGAATTATGTGATGGATAACTTGATGGGAGATAACGTGAATTTTAAACAATTCTGCCCACATCGCATATTGGACGTTTTCCATCTCAAGCACAATATGGATACTGTTCTTGACCTTAGAAACCACGAGGTCACTACAGGCCACTACAGTTGGGCTTTTGCATTCGATATCCGTGGTATACACTATGTATATCACAGGTATATTACCTTGTTTTAACACTATTTGTTGGTATAGAAAATGATGATCTTGGTAAGAAGAAAGCAAGAGCTACAATGGAGACGGAAGGCGGCTAGTCTTTTTCACAAAAGAGACGACAGACAAGAGGCATATGTCTATAGAGAAAGAGAGAAAGAAAGGTAAGTGCCCATTAAGTGTTACACCGGGATAAAGAACCTAATTCTTTCGGAAGTTTGGACCACTCTTAAACTTTGGACTAGCTACACCGGCTTAAGGGTCTTGTGACCAATCCTAGCAATTTATCTGGATTTTCAAGCATAAATGTTGAGAAGACTCTGATAATTTGTCAGAATTTAACAAGAAATTTTAATATTTGTAATAACTTAATGTTAAGGCAGGTGTTATTGCTTAAAAATTATGAAAATTTGCTAATATTTAATCAAACACCATAACTTATTGTTATGACAAATCTTGCACAATATCAAGTAAGAAACGGGAAATAACTCATATATATAATACATGTATCTAGTTTGCAGTCAATGTAGTCTATTGTATCATCCGTATATAGATAATGTATCTTATGTATATATAAGCATCACACGTACTCCGTATATTTAATGTATATGCTTCGTATAATCATGTATAAACACACGAAATCAACTCAAATTATAGTGTATAATGTATAGCTAATGTATCTGTTTGGTATAATTATAGTTTAACATTACATATAATCATGTATAAACAGACGAAACCAATTCAAATTATAGTGTATAGATAATGTATCCGTTGTGTATAGCTGTATAGCTATATGCAAATTTCCCAAATGGAAATGCCTAAAAGGGGGATGAATTGGACAATATCCAGAAGTAAACAAAATCTTGCTATGAAAAAACTGAAAATTGACCCAAAACAGAAAAAGAGCAAAAGTAAAATGCAAAAAGGGGGTAACCAAGAACAATGGTTATTGAACCCACATTAGAAGTCATAACTATCAACGCATTCTTAAATCACACTCTTCTTCCCCATTCAATTAAAAAATTTCGAGACAAATTTTACAATCTATCTTGAGGAATATAAAAAATCAGAATTGAGAGTGTTGGATGACCATCTTCAAACTATTTGAAAAAAAAGGGGTAAAATTCAACGGGTAATGAAAAGGTTATGATGGACTATCCGGTAATAAAGTAAGAATTGGACTAAATTTCGTAAACTAGATAGACTTTAAGGTATTGGGCCGTAATTAATTCTCGTGAAACAATTACTTTTACACCATCTTTTTAATGAAGATAAAATTTTAACGGTTATACCGAAGAATCCTCTATGTGCAAGCCACCCATAAAAATCTACTCTCAGTCCCAATTTAAGTAGCATACTTCATATTTCGAAGGTCTAATTACTTAATTTTAATTGTGTATTCGGGCATAGGATCTTTAAAAATTTTAAAAATTTTCATATTTTAAACTACCTAAGAAGTATTATAAGTCACGACTATTAACAATAATATTTAAAAGGCATATGCATAAATTGTGGTTAAGAAAAAGCTTGTTGGTATCTCGATATTCGAAAGATGCTACACAAAATTAAGGAGGAGAGTAAATGTTTTGTTTGGAATGATTTGCGCTAATGGGATCATCAAACTTTTGATGCCACCATTTAAATTTTGATCCTGTTAAGACAAAATTTACGAACATAGATTCATAGCCAATATTATGTAGAAAAATTCAGATGAATTGCCGGGATTTTAAATTAACAGACAAAATTTGCATTGCCACAATAATCATCAGGATTTCTTGCCAAATCCCGACGAATTGCTGAAAAAATTGATGGCAAACATGCTTTGTCACAAATCTTGACGTATCACCATTGATTTATGGTCAAATTCTGATGAATCACCAGAATTATTATCGTAAATCATGACAATTGTTAGAATTAACTATAAAATTCTAAAAGGTCGGTATAACTTGATTCAACCGCTTAAATTTAAAATAATCACTAGATGTATATATGTATAATTGTGTATAATCCGTGTATAATCTATGTATAATGGCTAGAAAAAGTACGTAGTCAATCTTGTTAGCTATTTATGTAAAGATTCCTAAATGTTTTACCAACGTACAATTTTTATTTAAAATTGATCCAAATCAACTCCATGATTTTGATATACGACCTTCTAATACCAATCGCAATAATTTTAGATGGTTAAATTCAACATAAAGTTTCAAACTTCGATAGACCCATTTTGTCTTTTTCAACAAGTTCGTTTTGAAGTTCAACAAAAATTCAATAATTATGTTCTTCAATTTTCTCCAATCAAACCAACTCAACATTAAGCACAATGAAAGATTAATTTTAACCATAAATAAGCTGACTCTTTAATTTTCTATAACACATGAAAGAAGAAGCATAAGAAGGAGGAAGGAGGAAGGAGGAAGGAGGAAGGGGAAAAAACGAAGAGGAATTCTGATGGATTCAACTTTTGCACGATTGTTTTAACATGATAAAAAATTAAAGATAGTTTCTTCAAAAGGTTTTCCTGTGAAAATTTCTATTTTGCCTTGGAAGTTTTACACGGTATGAAAGCCTTAAAAAGTTATTAACACAAACAGCAGAATAGAATCTTTTAGAAGTAGTAATATAATTTTAATAACGTTTATAACCTACGACAACAACATACCCAGTGTAGTCTCCCATCTGCAACTCTCTTCTCCGAGCTCACTTCCAAATGCTATTTGTTTTGGGATTCCAATAAAATTTATACATTCTACATTTTGGCCATTTTCCTCCGCGCCTATCTTTGCAGCAATTATCATAGTTGATAGAGAATACGTAAATATTCTCCATATGTTCTGTAATTAGTATTTTAGTATAATTATGTAAAGTAAATATTCTCATTCAATTAGGATTACAATTGTAAAACACACACACACACACACACACACACACACACACACACACACACACACACACATATATATATATATATATTGTATTAATGAGAAGACTCCAATCAAGGATAATTACACTATTCTACATGATATCAGAAGTCAAACCCTAACACCCAAACACTAGTCGGCCGCCACCCCCTCCCATTCCTTGGTTACGGCGGAAACCCTCCCCAAACCCTAGTAAACTTCCGCCACCCCTCTCCTTCTGTTGTAACGGCGGAACCCTCCCCAAACCCTAGCAAAACTCCACCGCCCCACCCTCTATTTTTCCTTACTTCCGGCGACCACATGGCTTCTCCCGATTCCCCTCCTCCACATAAGAAGTCACACATCCTCCTCCTTATCCCTCTTCCTTTCCCAACACCTTTTATCCGACGTTTGCCATAACGAACATACTTTTTTTTATACCTTTGATTCTTGATCAGGAGGATGGACAATACTCTTCGTGGGTTGAGTTATTTCAAATACATGCCTGTGCTTACAACATTCTTGATCACATCGATGCCACCACACCCCGTCCACCCGACGTCGACAACACTACATGGAAATGACTTGATGCAATCGTCAAGCAATGTATATATGGCACCATATCTAAGGATCTAATTCATACCATTATGAAGACAGGTGCTTCGGCTCACGACTTATGACCACGACTAAAAGATTTTTTCAAGACAACAAATATACATGTGCCGTGTATCTGGAGGAGCAATTTAATAACACCCGTCTTGAAAAAATTGCTAAGATGTCCGACTACTATAAACAATTGAAATTAGTTGCAGAACAACTATATAATGTGGGCACTCCGATTTCAGAAAAAAAAAATGGTGTTGTAACTAATTAATGATTTGCCAAAGGGTGAGTATGACACGCTTGCAAGAATGATCAAACAAGCCTATTCCCTCCCTAGTTTCAACAAGGCCCGATCACAATTACCATTGTAGGACACTAAGCGTACCAACCAGGATGAACATAATCAGAATTCTTTGGTGGATGATGCACTGGTGACACCCGCGGGACAACCGCCACACACGGACAGTCCGTGGGATGGCCACAACGGCGGCAAAGGCAGAGGCCGCGATGGCGGAAACCGAGGAAGGAGTATAGGCCACGGCTGAGGCAACAACACCGGTGGACAAGTCCAGCAGGCCCATTACTCAACTCAGTGGGCTGACCCACTACCTTGACCTGCTTTCGAAAATCGGGCTTCGCCCCATTGCCCGTACTCGACCATCTCAGCGCAAAACACAAGCCAGTGGCAGCAACCCGGCATTCTGGGCACACCTCCAAGCCCACGTTCGACGGTCCAACCACAGCATGCCCACTTCTCAGCGGCCTAAAAACAACAAGAACCATACGACCTACTTACCCCTACAGAACTGGGTCAGGTCTTCAACACCATGAATTTACAGAAGCCCGACGATGCATGGTATATGGACACGGGCGTCACATTTCACCTCACTCATAACTCCGGTAATCTTCTTCAACTATTTAATTTGAACAATCCTCAATTTATATTGGTCAGCAATGGCAATGACATTCCAATTCAAGGCTATGGCACTACCACCTCACCATATTTTTTCCCTCAAGAACCTCCTATATGCTCCTAATATTATTAATAACTTAATATCTATTAGGAAATTTGCTAGTGACAATTCTGTATCTATTGAGTTTGACCCTTTTGGTTTTTCTGTGAAGGACCTACGTATGGGGACAACTCTTACGAGATGAAATAGTGTGGGGGACCTCTATCCTTTGTTATCCACTTCTGCTGTAAGTGTTACTCAACAAACCTCTCTAGCCGCAATCTCTCCATTAACATGGCACAGTAGACTTGGGCACCCAAGGGCACTAGTTTTTAATTTTCTTAGAAGTTAGAATTTTATTAAATGTAATAACGGGAAATTTACCCCCGCTTGCTACTCTTGTCCTTTAGGAAAATATGTTAGACTTCCTTTTTAATCTTCATTAAGTATAACGTTTTCTCCCTTCGATATTATTCATACGGATTTATGGACATCTCATATTACTAGCAAACTAGGTCACAAATATTATTTGGTATTTTTAGATGATTTCTCTCACTTTCTTTGGGTGTATCCTCTAAAATATAAGTCCCAAGTCTACACATTTTTTCTTGAATTCTAAGCATATGTTAAAATCCAATTTGAAAAGACCATCAAAACGTTTTAATGTGATAACGGCCGAGAGTTTGACAACCTTCCATTTAATAAATTTTGTGCGGATCACTACCTGCTAGACCGGGATCGGGTGGAAAAATTACTGGGCTAGCAGGCAGTGGGCCTGTTGGCTGAGAACCTGAAACTGGACTGGGAAAACACAATATTGGGCCAGCAGACAGTGGGCCTGCTAGCCGAGAAGTTGGAACTGTACCGAGACCATTTGGGCCAGCAGGCAGTGGGACTGCTGGCAGAATTGGATCACGGGCAGGTTGGGCCCACTGTTGGAGAATATACAGTGAGAGCCCATCATCCATAAAATTATAAGAACTAGACACGGAATTAAATAATTTAGCAAACAAAAATTGGGTTTCATTAAAATAGCATGACGACTAATTATGATTTTATTAGAAGATAAATCAAAATATTTGTAACAACGATGATTAGACGTATAACCCAAAAATATACAAACGGTAGAACGGGCTTGAAATTTGTTAATTGTAGTAGATGGAAAAAGGGGATAGCACAAATACCCAAACACTCTAAGATGAGAATGCAAAAGGTCTTTATGGTAAAGAATTTTTAGTGGAGATTGATATGCAAATCCTTTACTAGGAAGTATGTTAAGGAGGTAAATATATGTTTGTAATGCATGACGCCAAAAAGAGGGTGGTAATAAAGCATGTGCTAGTAAGATGCGGACAATATTATCAATAGTACGAATTTTTCGTTCGGCTTTCCCATTTTGTGAGGACGTATGAGGACAAGAAAACTGAAAAGATATACTATTAGTGTCACAAAATTCCCAAAACGGCCCATTATCAAATTCTCTG
Source organism: Anisodus tanguticus (assembly GCA_034509755.1). Classification (NCBI taxonomy): domain Eukaryota; kingdom Viridiplantae; phylum Streptophyta; class Magnoliopsida; order Solanales; family Solanaceae; genus Anisodus; species Anisodus tanguticus. The sequence continues at coordinate 14,227,829 of CM067551.1, read as the reverse complement.
CCATTATCCAATTGAATATTTTTAATTTTCCGTTCAAATTGGGTACGAATGAATGCCCTAAACTTTTGGAATGTGAAAAACACTTGAGACTTTTTAGATAAAGGAAAGGTCCACAAAAAGTTAGAATAATCATCCAAAAATAACACATAATAATGATGGCCCAAAGAGCTCAAAACGAGAGATGTTCACAAATCACTATGGATAATATCAAATGACAACAAAGTACTAGAATTTGAGGCTACAAACGGTAATTTAACATGTTTCCCAATTAGACAAGAAGGAAAAATATTAGTACTACGCGTACTATTACATTCAATAAAATTATTGTTTTTAAGAGAAGAAAGAGCAGACACTCCCGGATGACCCAAACGTCATGCCACAGGGAAGGTGCTAGAGCAGCAAACGTGGACGGTGTAACTTGATTAGTGGTAGTGGAGGTGGTGGTAGATATAGGATAGAGCTCACCCCGACTATTACATCTCATTATAGGTATCCCCGTCATGAAACTTCACAGAAAATCCAAAAGGGTCAAAGTCAACAGAAACCAAATTATTAGTTGTAAATTTCTGGATAGACACCAAATTTTTAATTAAGTGAGGAGCATGAAGGACATTTTTCAAGACTATAGGTGGGTTCGGGGGAGATAAATGTGTATGACCATAACCACAAATTGGAATTAAATTACCATTACCAATAATTATGCCATAATTTTTGCTCAAATTGAAATAAGATGAGAGATTACTTGGTGCGGATGTCATGTGAGAAGTAGCACCGGTGTCCATGTTCTAATTTGCGTCCTGGGAATTTAATCTAAATGTATGAAGTGCTGCCTCGATATCCGTGGGTGTCGAAACTGGGGCTAGGGTCGCAACAGCGAAGGCATGCTGAGGTCGAGGCCCAAGAAGACCAGTCTGCTGCCAGGGCCCAGTCCGTGACTGCTGGGTGAAATTAGGCCTGGCCCAACTATTAGGAAAAAATAGAAATTGTGGCGTGGGCCACTGGCCCAGCCCCACGACCACTGCGCACTGCTCCACGGTTGTGCCCCCGTCGGTCCACTGCCACCACATCCCCCGCCACTGCCACCACGTCCTCCGCCACTGCTATCGCCGTGGCCGCCATTGCGGTTCTTGCCTACATTATTCCATTTTGACCATTTTTGCCTTCACCGTTGGCACAATTTTGGCTAGAATTGCCCGATAATGACTGAGGGTCATTGAACATGGCCACAATCATGGCAGAATTGGCTCTAGTGACTGCCTTTTTATCCAAGTCGGCTTCTTCTAAGGTGAGCATGAAACGTGTTTGGTAGAACGTCGAGAGAGGATTACTTTGACGAAGAAGCGTTCCAACGCCATTATAAGCCTCGGAGAGGCCTCCAACCATCTAAAGAACAAGTCGATCATTCGTGACGGGCGCGCCAACATTCTTGAGTTGATCTAATAATCCTTGAGCCTCTTACAGTAGGCGAAGACGTTCGGAAAATCCTCCATGTTGATGTGGGAGAATTCCTACTCAAAGATCACGGCACAGAAATTTTTGTTATCCTGGAATATATCACACAACCTATTCCAAGTGTCCATCGCCGTGGCGTCGGGTACTATAATAGTTTGCAAGAGGATCGTAGAAATAGTGGAATAAATCCACTAGAGTACCATAACATCAAGATTTACCCATAACTCAGTGTCATCATCGGTGGTAGGCACATTCTCCTTGCCTGTGTCCGAGGGGATGATATGATGAAGGACTCGACGAGAGTGTGCGTGAACTTTAAATAATTCTACTCACGTCGCGTATTGGATGTTTTCCATCTCAAGAATGATAGAGATGTTGTTCTTGATGTTGGAGACCACAAGGGCAGGATAAAACATGTTCTTCGAGGTAGACATGACAAAAGAACAAGAGGAGAATTAGGGATTTGGAAGTAATTTCTGGTGAGGGGAGGTGTCGACCGGTGGCCGGAAGCTCAAAATTCGAGAAGAGAAGAGGGCGGCTGAAGATGTTTTAGGAGAGGGATTTGTTTTGCTCTGATACCATATAAAGAATGGATCTTGGGCCTAACTCAATCCCAAAATCTAGCTTAAAGGGATGAGGATTGCCCAAGCCATATAAGGAGACCAAGGACCACTTATCCCATCGATGTGGGAGAACTCAACACCTTGCCTCACGCCCAAGGATGGACATCTGGAGCGTGGACAATATAAGAGGGGGACCCAACTTCTGAAATAATAAATTAGGACGGGTCTGACTCTGATACCATGAAAGAGAATATTTCCTTGATTATTTTCATTAATGAAGAGGTATATATACATGATATACAATATCTAATTATGGAAAATAAATCTACATTTTCTTAATACAAGACTTATATTTTTTCCTAATACAAGACTACTACCATAATTACACTTGTACAAGAATTCTACAAATATGATAAAATATATATAAAATAAGGACATGTGATATACACGGTTTTGGCCGTGTATATTTCGTAGTCTTTCATAAATTATTTAATTATATTATCAACTTTATTGTTACAATATAAACATGATTAAATAGATATTCATAACATGTATCGCAGAAAAGCATATTAAGATTTTATTTAATAGTATAAATGTAGTATAAGTAATATTGTTTTGAGAATAAGCACGATTTTGATTAATTAATACAAATGTTGACAAAACTTATGGCATGTTCATCATATTTTTAAGATATAAAATATTTATATCTGAAATATACAATAATTATGCAAAGCTTAAATAAAAAAAACCTGTGCATACGCATGGTATATTTATGAAATATTTAAAATATAAAACTTAATTACAGTAATATATACTTGGAATATACTGTCAATAAGGATTTAAATATTCAAACATAAAAAAAATCGTATACCACCAAAATCATCATAATTTAATAAAATATGTCATTGTTAAAAGTAGGCATGTCCGGTCGGCCGGGTCGGCTCAATCCCGATCCGGCCCACTACCGATCCCCCTAAAAAGAAAATTTGTTCGGTGTCGGGGTTCGAACTCGGGACGGGGTTGGGGATTGTCCCGCCTGTCCTGGTCCCAACCCGACCCGCCCCATCCCGACCTCGTCCCGCCAGCCCCCCTCCCCCTTTGCAAAATTAACCATTGCAACAATGTCCAAATTTTGATTTTGGTCGTTGTGCAACGGCTATAACGACCATTTTTTGCCCCCCACCTCATTAACCCCCTACCTCCTTAATATTTATTTTTAACCCCTAAGTTAATATATTTACACTTTAACCCTATTTTTCAACTATAAATACCTCATTTTCCTCTTCATTTTTCTCACAAATCTTCCTACCATCTCTCTAGTCTAATCTCTCAATTTATCTCTCTACAATTCTACAAATCTTCCTACTATTAATTATTATATTAAAGTTAAAAATTGGGAGTGAAGTTGACAACTAGCTTGAGGATCATCCATCGAGCAAAGTTTTAATTTTTCAACCTCGATTACACGTCGACGTTACGTCGGTGTTTGGTACCTTCCTTCCTTTTTAAATTATTATTGTTACTTTATTTTAATTAACGCACTTAATTTTATTATCTTTAATTATTTATTTGCATAATTAAATGGAAGGATTAAGAGGTATGTTTAAGGGTAAGGGTAAGTGTAAGGCTTCTTCTAGTAGGGGTAACAAGGGCAAGGGTACTTCTTCTAGTAATCCTATTCCTAGTCCCGATGATTTCACTCTTATAGATGAAACTGTTTTTAATGATATACCATTAGATGATGAGGTAGATGAACCAAACTTTAATTTAGATGAACCACTAGATGACACACCCACTAGTGCACCTCAACCTCTGGCTCAGACTGAGTCTCAGCCTGAAACAAAACTGGAATGCCTCATATTCCCCCTAGTATGAGTCGAGGCCCCACACAACAAAAATTAAAATCACCTGCATGACATTTTTTTTGATAGGGACCAGGAGAATCAGCTATCTAGATGTAAAATTTGTAAAAATATTTATAAATTTAAAATCGGAAAAGGTCAATGTGGGACGAGAGGTTTATTGAGACATGTACAAGGCAAGCACACAACTAGGTGGAATGAATACCAGGCTAAAAAATCGAGTGTGCCAATGCCATATGAGTCGGGACAAGGTTCACATAGTGTCCCCGACCTAGATAGGGAAAATATGGCAAATTAGTTGCAGTGGAGGGTTTGCCTTTTTTATTTCCTTCCTCTCTTGGTTTTATTCATTACATCCGAGAAACATATAATCCTGCTTTTAATGGTTTTCCTATATCAACTGTTAGAAGGGATGTTTTTAAATTTTCAAGTGAATATCAACAATATTTATGTTATGCATTGTATCATTTTAATGGCAAAGTGGCTATCACTTCTGATATAGGCCATAGTACTAACGGTAATGATTATTTAATTATAACATGTCATTGAATAAATCAAAATTGGTCTATACAAAAACGTATTTTAGCATATAGATATATTGATGATAGGCACACCGGATGTTTTATTGCACAAAGTATTAATGAAATTTGTGATTATTATGGAATAAATGATAAAATTATGACTATTACATTAGATAATCCTACTTCTAATGATTATGCTATAAGACTTTTAAAAGTTCGATTAACTCTATTTTTCCTGATCATTTTCATATAAGATGTGCGTGCCATATTTATAACTTAGTTGTAAAAGATGGCCTAAAACTTTTTGAAAGCATTCTTGAAAAAATACAATTTGCTATAAAATTTATTTTGAAATGTAATAAAATACAAAGACGCAAAGAGTATAAAAAACTTGTCATGATTGTGGATTACCTTATAAAAAAATCCCAGAAGAAGTTTCGACTAGGTGGAATTCGCTGTATGAGCAATTACTTGTTGCTTACGATTATAGACATCCTATAACTTTATTATTTAACGCCCATAATAAAAATCCAAAGGATATGCTTTGTAGATAATGATTGGGAATTTTTTTTAGAATTTAATGGATTTCTAGAGAAAAAATTATTTTCCGGTATTTATTATCCTACTATTTCAAATATATTATTTTATATAGCTCTAATATTTTTGTTACTTAATGAATATATGCAAAAACCAACTTATAAGGCATCTATTAAAAAATGTTTTAAAAATTTAAAAAATAGTTTTTTTCCTATTCCCACTAGTTATATTATTGGTGTGGTATTGAATCCGACTATTAAAGTAGACGTTTGTAAAATACTAATAGAAATAATTTATGATTGTATATAAGTACTTCCAACAGACCCAACTGAAGAACCAACTTACAAACCAATTAAAGAAGATGTTACGTCTAGCATACACACTGAATGTAAACAAGTATATACGTATTACCAACAACAAAGTGCAAATAATCAACCGACTTCTGTACCATCTTCTACTACTTCGCTGCAACCTTATAAAAAATATGCGGTTTCTGCTGCTAGTATTCAAGGCCTTAGAAATAAAATGTTTTGTGCTTCAACTTCTTCAGAAGTTAACGAATTTGATATTTATATTTTCCAAGGTGTTGTACCGTACGAATTAATTGTCAATGATGAAGGACATGAAGACTTACTGAAATACTGGAGGCAGAATGAGAATACATTTCCGACACTAGCAAAGATGGGTCGAGATGTTTTGAATATTCAAGCGTCATCAACAGCGTCTGAAAGCGCTTTTTCAGCTGGAAGATTTAAAATTGGAGAGCACAGACATTCATTGATGGGAGACGCATTGGAGGGAGACGCATTGGAGGGAGACGCATTGGAGGGAGATGCATTGGAGATTGCAGTTCTTTTCAGGGATTAGATTCGAGCGGAGCGTAGAGAAGAAGACAACAACTACAACGAAATCTTGTCCGAGGGAACATGAAGCGACGTTGAACTATTTGACCGACAAATTCCAATTCCAATCGAAGATTCACAAGACATTGTGAGGAAATTAGAAAAAGTATGGTTAACTATGAAATTTTTTTAATTGCAATTTTACTATGTGATTTGCAACTTTTGAACAACACCACAAAGTTGCAATTTTGAAATTGTATTACCAAAAAATTATATTTCTATTAAATAATATAAGAGGCACAAAAACAACATTAGGATATTTTTATTACAATATCTTGTTCAATTATTGAAATATTTATATATATTATTTTTTTAAAATTAAGTGGTAAAAAAAAAAAGGTCAAATCCCAATCCCTACCCGACTCGTCCCGACCCCCCAAATCATGGCGCCTCTACCGGTGGGATGTGGGACGGGACGGGACCTCTTCCCGTCCCACCTATCCTGGCCTGCCAGGCCCACTGGAACCCGAGTCCCGACCCTCCCCTGTCCCGCCGGGACCCACCCCAGCCCGCCCCGCCCCGTAGGACAACCCTAGTCTAGTATAAGCTTTAGATCTATTTGTAGGTCTTTCCCATGGTCCAAAGTTTATCTATTACGTCAAGATCAAGAGTCATGTTCTAACTCAGAGACATCTTCTGACAGCTGGTATAATGTAATCCCTCCATCCTAATTTATGTGACATCATTTGACTATTAAATTTTTTGATCTAAAACAAACTTTAGACATTTATGTAGCTATATATTATTTCATTAAAGGTAAAATGATCAATTTTAAATTTAAGTTGTTTAAATTATAGAAAACTGACGTTCATTTTTGGACAAACTAAAAGAAAAGTGTGCATATAAATTGGAATGGAGGTAGCACTAAAAATCTGTAACATTTGTCCCAGTTTAATTTATGTGATGCACTTTTGACTGAGCACATAGTTCAATAACGAAAGACTTTTGAAAGGAATGGTATAAAACAAGTTATAGATATTTGAGTGTTATCATCTTGAATAAAATTGAAACTAAAAGTTAAATGTTGTTTCTAAATATAGAAATCTATTAGTTCCTCGTCCCAATTTATGTGGCACCATTTGACCGGGCATAGACTTTCAAAAATAAAAGAGGACTTTATTAAAGCAGCAACGTGAATAGTAAATAACTATTGCAGTGATTGAAAGGATAAACAACAATTAAGACAACAACAAGTTGTCAATATCTTGATCTTGAATAAAACTTCAAATATAGAACTTGTATTCGGAAATACAAGAACATGAACTGCTACACTTGTGCTTGTAGATCCACTGAGAATACGAACGGTTAGTGTCCTTCGTCTGTTAAGTTAACACCTGAAACACTTAGCAACCAATTAGATAAACCACAACACCACCGACTTAGTCGAGAGATGACTCCCTGTCTTTAAGACATGATTGCCCAAGTATATAGGCTTTACGGAAGTGTGGACAATAGTCTCCCAAGATGAAATAACAAACTATCAAGTGTGCAAAGCCTACACAAATGATCTTTTTAAAGAACACGAATAATGAAGATTGCTAAGAGAAGGATTGATATCAGGAAAATCTGATCTCTTTGAGGTGTTGTTAACTTATTTTTCTGTTCATATGTGCATATATGTTCTCATGTTCATCTCTTCTTCTATAGAATTGATCCAAGACTTCAATTTATAGGTATGCAAGATGGCCTCTTCAAATGCCCCACAATGGCAATCAATTGCCACGTAATGGATGGCATTTAACCCCCAAATAATGCAACAACATAATGGTCCAAGTAATGACCATTATTGGGTGGTTTTAATGGCATTGAAGCCCCCTCAACAGCCAAACCTTTGGGATTCTGTTGAGCTAACACTGCCTGGGAAGCGTCGCGGCACTGCGGCTCCAGAAAGCCGACGAAATTTACTGCGCCGCGGTCCAGTCCAGGAGGCGCTGCGGCCCAATCCGAGAAGCGTCGGGGCCCTTCTCGAATCCGCGGCCCTTTTCCGACCCGTTCCATCTTACACCTCGTACAATCCTTCCTTCGTTTACCAATGTGGAATACTTGTCATTTAGCAAATAACCATCCATCATTTTATGTCTGAAACATTTCACTTACGTACCAATATCTCTTTCATTAACGAAATTTACGATACTTGGCACTAAGATTGCACGTGTGTGGAAACGATATTTCCGACGTGCGGGGCCTAATTGTTCGAGTCATAAATAAGGGGATAAACTTAATTCCACATTAGTAAATTTCCAATAATCCCCTTTTGAAAGAGATTTTGGCGCACACACAATGTGCTTACTTTCAACAATCTTTTAACGAAAAGATATTGCATCAGGAGAGGTAGCTTACGCTTTGAACCTTACCTAGTTGAATATCATCAGACTTACTTGCTGGGCGGTGAACGTGATATCTTGAACCATCAGTGTTTAATGTAAGCCAAGACAACGGTACCAACACAATACCTCCCATTTATTCGTTTCTTCTTTTGTTCTGTCCATTGTGGCCATGGACACATTTGGTTCTTAAGTGCGTTCATTTGAGGCGGCCTGTCCTCACACTTAAATAGGTGATTTCCTACAAGGTATCCTGCTATACCCCACTTCACAAGTGTTAGGAATCATTAAAAGTTTCTCCAACCTTAACATCAACCGTTTGAGGATCGTTAAAGGTTTGGAAGCTTAACCTTTACCCACCATGCATGTAGCACTTTAATTTCTGTCACGGGAACGACTTTGGATTCATGTTTCTTAATAGAAATCATAATCCGAAGTGCTCTTGCTTCCACCGAAGCGCTCAACTGAACCTTTTACAACTTAGTTTTCCCGTTGAACCATATTCTTGGGATCTCCAGTCAGTATGGTTGGGTTACCACCGCAAAGGTTCGTATTGTTTGGGTTTTTAAGCCCATTCCCCTAGACAGGTAGAACTCTTGATCTTCAAGTAGTCCCTTAGTTAAAGGGTCTGCTATATCCTTTGATTAGTAATCAAGGAAGTGACACCCGTGATGATCAACTGCCATACGGTCTCATGTCTCCGACATATCCGATAGATATGTCCAGATGTCGTCATCCGTGCCCTTCCTGAAGCCGATCGGATAGCCACAGTGTATAACTGCTGAAGGCACGAGTTTTTCCCAATAAGGGACGTCCTCTAAGGAGTCGTGAAGTTACTAAACTTCTTTCATGCTTTGTATAATGCGATAACCTCCGATTCCAACATGAATCGACCGATGCAATTTTGCTTAGAGGATTTTCCAAGACGCACCATACACATTTACTTATGGCTTTGGTGTTCTTTATATCTGATGTCCAGTTTGCATCACTGTGTTCTTCCAGAACCGCTGGACATCCAAAATACCATAATTCATAGATAAGCGAATATTTTAGATATCGTCAAATCCGACTTAACGCCTTCTATCGATCATTTCTAGAATCACGAGTGAACCTTAGTTCAACTGATCTGCTTTGTAGGCCGATACCAGGTCGGTTGTAGTGTGTACAATACATTAAACTACATGTGACCTGCACATATCACTCCTTGTATATGGGTGAACCATGATTCCAATCAGTTCTATGATTCATATCCATTGGTGGCTTCAACGAGACTGTCAACTATTTCACAATTGAGTTTGGAGTTAGACCAGTCCGTTAGATGTCTTAGAAATCCCAATTCCTAAGATCTCATCTGTGATACCCATATCATTCATATCGAGACTTTTGTTTCAAATATGACTTCCACTTTCAGACTGTTGATTTTTTTTTGAACTGTTGGCTTTCTAACTTCAGAGTCAATGTTTCTGTTGTCAGATTCATTGTTTTTGTTTTATCTGAAACTTTCAGGACCAAAATGTAAACATTTCATGGACAAAAATGAAATTTCAAGAAGAAGCCCAACAGTCCAACAAACCAACTCTGATCCTCCCCTTCCAACTCTTCGGTTAGGAAGGTTGTTTCAACATCCATGCCACGCAAGACTGCAGTAGCCCTGGATGTTAAGCTATTCACAGGGGAGCACATGTACAAGTAGCCGAGGCGTTATACTTGTCAGTAAATCCATCTACTTTGTACTCACTTTTGAGTATCCACTTTTACAACCCAAAGGTTCTTTTTCCGGAGGAAGATCAACCATTACACAAGTATGATTCTATATGATGGAATCTATTTCTCTCTTGTAGCTTCTTTCCAAAGCAGCGCTTCTAGAGATGACAATTATTTGTTAATTGTCCATGGTTCATTCTCAATCATACAAGCTAGAAGGCCTGGAACAAGTCTTTGTCCCCTCTTTGCTCCGTCTTGATTCAACATATAGAATCCCTGAGTTCTGTAGATCTGGAATATTAAGTTCTGGATGGTCAGCAACTTCCGAGTCTTGTAGCTCCGGAACGTCTGGTTCCGAACAATCAGGCACTCACGGGTTCTTATTAACCTCGAGTAGTTACTTCTTTTTCCTTCTCAAGGAAAGTTATCTTCAAAGAATTCAGCATTCTTTGACACCACGAGGCGATAAGCACTACTGTTATTTGCAGATCCAATGGATATGCAATTTACAGTCTTAGGTCCAACTAGACCTGCTTCGGTATTCCAACCTCTACCAAGCCACGCTACATCACAATATTTGTATGTGAGATCCTTTCCATGTTTCACAAGAAGAGTTATCCTTATCCTTATGCGTAGTTCTGTTGAGAATCACATTAGCGGTAAGGAACGCATTGCCTCACATATTTTGGGCATACGGCTTTGCGCTTGGCTAACACCATTAGACTGAGATGAGTAATGAGTAGTCTTTTAATGAACGACGCTTCACATTCTCCCCCTCTATCACTACGAATTCCTCAATCCGTAGGCTTAGTTGATCTTTAACTTCTGCTTTATAGCGATTATCCGCTTCAACAACTTCATCTTTGCTTTTCTACAAACAAAGGATGCAATATGTTGTACCATTATCAATGAAGGTCACAAAAGTACTTGTCTCCCCCCTCTATTTTGTATAAATTTCAAATCACCCATGTAGGTGTGACTAAGTTCAAGAGGAGCGGTGCTTCTTTTGCTATTCATTTGACGGAATGGAAAGGTGATTTTGCCTCTTCGCCTACCTCACATTCATTTTAAGGGTTTATGTCGACAGAAGGCAATAATCTCAACTTCGTTAGATTTTGAATGACTTTCTATTTGACGTGTCTTAATCTATGATGGCATAGATGCACAGATTACAAATATAACATTCATCTAGCTACAAACATTATGTACCATTCTTAGTTATTACAGACCTGTTGGACTAGTCTCAAACCAGCTTGACCAACAACGTCCCTTAAACCAAGTTTGGGACATGTATCACCTCATTTTTAGAGTGATCCCATTCCCTGAAGTCCTATTGAGGACAACCTCTCCAACCCCTTCTACTTTAGAGGTGGCGTTGCTTCACATGAACAACCTTTTGCCCGTGGTTAGGGCGTAACCGGATCATATGTGATCTGGATACTCTGGCCCACTCCAGTTGCTTTGGCAGACTGAGTGTCCAATTTCTTTTCTGCCTTTCTTTTGGCCTTCAGATCATTTAAGACCTGGAAACTCTGGCCCACCTCACTAGGTGTCCATTAATTTTCTGTCAAATAAATTCTGACCCCACTCCAGTCGCCCGTAGGATTTGTACGACTGAGTGTCCAATATCATCCTTATCAAATAAATTCTGGCCCACTCCAGTCGCCCATAGGCTTTGTACGACTGAGTGTCCAATATCATTCTATCAAATGTATGATCTTCTGCCAGATAGTGTGACAGGTTTAACGTCTTAAGATAAGCCATTATCTTTTAGTCTTTTTCCCTTGTGATTGGTGCCCAGGGAAATCCCTGGCGCTTACTTAAGAGTGGTAACAATTTTCGCACAGTCAGTGGATCTCTCTCCTTCGTATGTGCGAACATACTTTACACACTTTTAATAATTATACCCAAAAGAACGGGTCTTTTAAGTTTTATTTACAATAGTCCAATCTTTAACCGGGAGGGAAGGAGATTCAATATCTGATTTTAGAGTGTAGGGAATATAAGTTTTAATGAAAAATACTTTCATAATCCCAGCCTCGCTTTACACACTTTTATTCAGACATTAACTAAACATTTTCTTGATAATGAAGGATTAACTTAGACCTTTTAGATTCTGGCCCACTTCAGTTAGACTGAGTGTCCAAATCCTCCTTACCATAATTCGAATTCTTTGTCTGGGACAGATATAGGAATTTTGCTAAATGATAGAACATAATCTTTAGCCTTCTCCTCTTGTCCCAGTTGACATCCTCAGCCTCTCGTGGGCGCTTGTTTCCACCACCATCGGGAGAGGTGACACCAACTCGTCCCTGATCTTTAGCCTTACTAGCATGACTATCAGCAGTATCTTGAAGCTCAACATCAGATTCAGAGATCCCTCCTTTGACGGAAATAAATTTGTAACTGTCGTCAAAGAGAGAACCATAACTAGGCCCAATCTTGAAAGCACAGTTATGGTTTGAACTTTTAGCAAAACTGTCAACAGAACTATTTTCAAGAAGAAAACTACAGCCAGATTTGGTCACACACTTGTCGACCAACATCTTTTGAATCACTAATACAATCTTGTCTTAAACTTATTGTAATATGTAAAGCAACAACGTGAAGTGTAAATAACTATTACAGTGATTGAAAGGATAAACAACAATTAGGACAAGAACAAGTTGTCAATATCTTGATCTTGAATGAGACTTCAAATATAGAACTTGTATTTGGAAATACAAGAACATGAACTGCTAAACTTGTGGCTTGTAGATCCGCTGAGAATACGAACGGTTAGTGTCCTTCATTTGTTAAGTTAACACCTAAAACACTTAGCAACCAATTAGATAAACCACAACACCACCGACTGAGTCAAGAGATGAATCTCTGTCTTTAAGACAAGATTTCCCCAGTATATAGGCTTTACGGAAGTGTGGACAATAGTCTCCCAAGATGAAATAACAAACTATCAAGTGTGCAAAGCCTACACAAATGATCTATTTGAAGAACACGAATAATGAAGATTGCTAAGAGAAGGATTGATATCAGGAAAATCTGATCTCTTTGAGGTGTTGTTAACTTATTTTTCTGTTCATAAGTGCATATATGTTCTCATGTTCATCTCTTCTTCTATAGAATTGAGCCAAGGCTTCAATTTATAGGTGTGCAAGATGGCCTCTTCAAATGCCCCACAATGGCAATCAATTACCACGTAATGGATGACATTTAACCCCCAAGTAATGCAACAACATAATGGTCCAAGTAATGACTATTATTGGGTGGTTTCAATGCCATTGAAGCCCCCTCAACAGCCAAACCTTTGGGATTTCGTCGAGCAAACACTGCCTGGAAAGCGCCACGGCGCTGCAGTATTTAGAGTCGCGGCTCCAGAAAGACGACGAAACTTACTGCCAGTCACGCGTCGCGGCGCTACTAGGGGGCGCTCCGGCGCCGCGGCCCAATCCGGGAGGCGCCGGGGCCCTTCTCGGCTGCGCGACCCTTTTCCGACCCGTTCCATCTTACACCTCGCACAATCCTTCCTTCGTTTACCAACGTGGAACACTTGTCATTTAGCAAATAACCATCCATTATTCTATGTCTCAAACATTTCACTTACGTACCAATATCTCTTTCATTAACGAAATTTACGATACTTGGCACTAAGATTGCACGTGTGTGGAAACGATATTTCCGACGTGCAGGGCCCAATTGTTCGAGTCATAAATAATGGAATAAACTTAATTCCACATTAGTAAATTTTCAACAGACTCAATAATGGTAAAATAGAGATTGTATCCTTAAAGAGTTTCCAAATATGGAAAGGTGACATTTATTGTGGGACATACTAAAAAAGAAATGGTGTCACGTATACTGGAACAGATGGAGTATTATTTTAGGAATAGACTGGAAATGAAGGTGACACAAATGGGGATAAAGAGTATAATAAATAAACGTTTAGCTAGCAGACATTATATGCTATTTTAACGAGTCTGAAACCTAAATGCTCAAGAAAGAAGAAAGTGATCAAAGTACTGAATAAAAAAAATTGACAAAAAAATACCTTTAGCGCACAAAACTTGAGCGTTAAAGGAGTCCCATGGATGGACATGGCCTAACGGCCTTTACTGTGCATTGGACTCCTTTAACATACAGATTTTATGTGTTAAAGGGGTCAATAATTTCCCTGAATTTTACAGCCAATCCGTACTTGATTTGCCTGGTCTAATGGTCGTATTTGATTTGATCAAGTTACATGCACAAACTTAGTGTGTTATATCATACTTTTAAGCTTATAAAAAGTCTATTTAAAGCGGATTTTGGATGATGTAAAAATTCATCCAACTCATATATAGTCACATACTCATCTCTCCATATTTTTAGCCTCTTTAAAAAACGGCGGATCCTGAAAAAGTTAGAGTTTCATTATTTTGGAATGGTGAGATCGTTCATGATGGTAATATTGTGTTAAAGAATGAAAATTTATAGGTAAGATTTAAACTATCTGCAATAAGGAGATACCCACCATTTTTTTTACTTCAAGTTTAGTCAATTATGACAAGTTCAATATTGCAGATGATGACCCTTTGACTGATTTTTTTCCGGGGGTGGGGGTGGAGTGCCAAGTGAGTATAGAGACCAAATCAGTATAGACATACTTAAAATATATGTCAAAAAGATACCTATAACTTGTTGTGAAGTCCCACCTACTTAGGCTAACACTTATCCCGACATGAGGTTTATGGAGACATTCTGACGGGTAAAATGTAATTGAAAGAATTAAGGCATGAATTGAACCAAACTTACTGTAATGACTCACTTAGTCGTTTTGAGCTTTTTGCCTTATTTTTTCAAAATATTCTTATCGTAGTTTCATTTAGATAGTTATACCTTGCAGGGATGGATGACGTGGTTCTCGAGGCAATCAGATGGGTTCTGGAGTGGTTTTAGCAAATTTAGAAGTTCCTAAATTTAAAAAGGAGAATAGTTGACCAAAGTCAATATCGAGGGTAAATGAGTCAATTTTCAAAATTTTGTTGATTCCATTAGGTCTGTAATGTCATTTATGACTTAGTCGAGTTGTTAGTTCTATTTCGGAAATATTCTAGAGTGATTTGAGTCGTTGGTTAAGAATATATGATTTTGATGAAGTAGATTTGACCTCGGTCAACATCAAGTCAAGACAACCTCTTTTGAAAATTTCTAGTGTGAAAACAAGTCTCAAACATGTTTTATGAGTGAAATGCATATTTGATTTGTGTCTGTGAGATTCCGGATGAGTTTCAGATGTTGAATCAAAGTCTGGAGACTTAAAGGTTTGGTTGTTCAGCTGTGATCTGGTGCAATCACACCTGCGGGCTTTTAGCTGCACCTATGCTAAGTGTACCGCATGTGTGAAGTTGGGCTAAGGTGTGAGGGACTGCACCTACTCAGTCTTGGTTGGAAAAGAGGAACCACACTTGTGAGTGGGTGTCCGCATCTATGAGCTTAGATAATTTAATTGGAGCTCGCTTCTACGGGGTATTATCCGCAGATGCAGGACCGGAAAATTGGAATGCACATGGAGTGTCGTTGGTCTGATTTGTTCAATCTATTCCCAATTCGACCTCATTCTTTCTAAAACAATTTTGGGAGCTAGGGACCTCAATAATAGGTGATTTCAAAGGGCTTTTTCCAGATTCAACCTTGGGGCTTACTTCAACCATTATCTAAGTAACTTTCCCATATTTTCATCCATTATTTAGTGATTCCTCATTTGATTTTAGATGGTAAAATAAGGGATTTTTTCATACAAATAGATTTATAAAATTGAAGGCCAAATCGTGATTAGAATGTCATGATTTTTAGGATTCTTACTATTTAGACTATGATAAAGTGAATTTAAGTTAAATTTTTTATTTTACCCTCGGGGTTCGAAGTTGGGATTTTAGGTTGACTTTTGAATCCGAATTCTTTGCATGATAATATGGATATCAATAGATTCATATTCTTATGTAGACATCATATTTGAATAGATTGGGCTCGTTCAGAAGCTCAAAGGAAGGGAAAGGTCGCAGAGTGACTCTTCGGCTTTAGATTCAGGCAAGTTGAGACTTACTAGACCTTTTATGTTGTGTTTTAATTGGTTTAAGGAATTAAGGTGCATAATAGAAAAACTGGGTCCCATACTCATGAGGTGATGGACACTTGTGTGGGTATCCGTGTATCTATATCGGTAATTAAAACATAAAAAAATTGTATCAGATTCAGGCAAGTTGAGATTTACTAGACCTTTTATCTTGTGTTTTAATTGGTTTAATGAATTAAGGTGCATAATAGAAAATTTGGGGTCCCATACTCATGAGATAATGAGCACTTGTGCGGGTATAAGTGTATCTATATCGATAATTAAAACATAAAAAGAATTGATCGGTTCTAAGAAACTTAAAAGTAATAACATGTGTATTATTATCTAAAAAGGGAAAAAAGGAAGGGACTTGAGTTGGGAGTGGGGATATTTTGTTTAGAATCCAAGATTCTTTAGGAAACGAACGTGAGTTTCGGTTTTTAGTAGGATTTGCTAGCTATAGAAGGGGATTTTGTTTGGCTAATATTGATGTACTCCCTCCATCCAAATTTAAACATCTTAATATGGTTTATCACGAAGTTTAAGAAATAAAAGAGATTTTTGAATTTTATAGTTCTAAATTAAAGATATGAATAATGTACTAAAATGTCCTTTGAATCTTATGATTTTATACTTGCCATGAATGTTTAAATTGTTAATTTAATAAATATAGAACAAAACACTTTTTTTGATGCATACAAAAAAAAAAGAAGTAAGACACTTATATTGGGACAAAAAGAATACTAATTTTGGTGCTTAAAATATGTAGTAGATTTCTTATTTCTTAACATTAAATAGCTGTATAAAATTCTCTCTGTTTCTTAATATGTAATATATATATATATATATATATTTTTAAATAGCTGTATAAAATTCTCTGTTTTTGCCTAAAGGACCTTAATATTACATATGTATACGGTACTCATATTGGTCATTTCGCCCATTTAGCTTCACCTAGTTTAAAGTAAGGGTGGCCAGTGGCCGACCCGATCCCGTCCCGACCCCGTCCCGACCCCGTTCCGACTCTGCTAAAAAAAAATATTGGTGGGCCTCGAACTCGGGACGGGACAATGTCTCGTCCCGCGAGACCCGAGCCCGCCCCAGGCCCGCCCGCCCCGACCCCGTCCCGAGCCCGAGCCCGACCCCGCCCTTTGTCCCCCCTTTGCAAATATGGCCGTTGCACCAACGACCATTTTAGATTTTGGCCGTTGGCCAACGGCCATTTTAGGCCTCCCCCCTCCCCCAACCCCCCTATCCCTTAATATTTATTTTTAACCCATAAGTTATTATATTTACACTTTAACCCAATTTTCCAACTATAAATAACTCATTTTCTCTTCATCTTTCTCACAAATCTTCCTACAATCTCTCTAATCTCTCAATATATCTC
This sequence comes from Anisodus tanguticus, assembly GCA_034509755.1. Taxonomy (NCBI): domain Eukaryota; kingdom Viridiplantae; phylum Streptophyta; class Magnoliopsida; order Solanales; family Solanaceae; genus Anisodus; species Anisodus tanguticus. Next base: position 14,210,486 of record CM067551.1, on the reverse strand, counting down.
TCTACAAGTCTACATTGTTTACTAAATATTCAATTTTATTTATTCATTTGGGAATTGGGAGTGAAGTTGGCAACTAGCTTGAGGATCTTCCATCGAGCAAAGTTTCAATTTTCAACCTCTCGATTACACGTCGACGTTTGGTACATTCGTTCCTTCATTAAATTATTATTGTTTGTTTATTTTATTTAGCGCACTTAATTTTATTGTCTTTAATTATTTATTATTATAATTAAAATGGAAGGATTAAAAGGTATGTTTAAGGGTAAGGGTAAGGGTAAGGGTGTTTCTTCTAGTAGGGGCAACCAGGGCAAGGGTACTTCTTCTAGTCATCTTATTCCTACACAGGATGATTTTGTTGATACTCAACATTTTCCTACAATACCATTAGATTTAGACCAGGAGCTATTTTCTGGAACTCAAGAAGACTTTAATTTAGACGATGATCTAGATGATACACCCACTAATGTTGATGACAACACACCCACTAGTGCACCTTCAACTGAAATACCTCATATTCCCCCTAGTATGAGACGAGGTCCAGCAAAACGACCATTAAAATCAGATGCATGGACATTTTTTGATAGGGACGTAGAGAATCAAGTAGCTATATGTAAAATTTGTAAAAATGTTTTAAAATTTAAAAGCGAAAAAGGTCACGGTGGGACGGGGGTTTAATTAGACACGTAGTAAGTGCTCATCCGGCTAGGTATGCCCAATACCAGGCTTCAAAACCGGGTGCGCAAACGTCGCTCCATCGGGACAAGGTTCACATACGTACATCGTCCCGGATCAAGTGTGGTCAAATTAACCCTATGACGGGGGAATTGTAGGCTCTAAATACAATAAAATAGAGATAGGGAAGTAATATCAAAATTAGTTGCTGTGGAGGGTTTGCCTTTTTCATTTCCTTCATCTCCCGGTTTTATTTATTACATTAGAGATATATATAATCCTGCTTTTAACGGTTTTCCTAGATCAACTGTTAAGAGAGATGTATTTAAATTCGCGCATGAATATCAACAATATTTACGTTTTTCATTATATCATTTTAATGGCAAAGTATCTATCACGTCTGATATAGGTCGTAGTACTAACGACCATGATTATTTAACTGTAACTTGTCATTGGATAGATTATAAATGGTCTATTGAAAAACGTATATTAGCATATAGATATATAGATGATAGGCACACTGGTACTTTTATTGCAGATGATATTTATCAAGTGTGCCATTATTACGGAATAACCGATAAAATTATGACTATTACATTAAATAACGCTTCTTCTAACAATTACGCATTTACAATTTTAAAATAGTTTAACTCCATCTTTTTCAGATCATTTTCATATAAAATGCGTGTGCCATATATATAACTTAATTGTAAATGATGGTCTATTACTTTTTGAAGACATTCTTAGTAAAATACAATTTGCTATAAACTTTATTTTTAAAAGTAATAAAGTACAACGTAGAAAAGAATATAAAAAAACTTGTCACGATTGTGGACTACCTTATAGAAAAATTCCACAAGAAGTATCCACTAGGTGGAATTCTTTGTACGAGCAACTACTTGTTGCTTATGACTATAAAATACCTATAACTTTATTTTTTAACTCTCATAATAAAAATTCAGCTGATATGATTTTAGATAGTGATTGGGTAGAAATTTCCAAACTTATTGTATTTTTAGAGAAATTTTTTCAAGCAACAAAAGAATTTTCCGGTATATATTATCCTACTATTTCAACTATGTTGTTTTATATAACTCTAATATTTTTATTACTTAGTGAATATATGGAAAAACCAAACTTATAAGGCGACTATTAAAAAAATGTTTGTCAAAATAAAAAAATATTTTATTCCTATTCCCACTATTTATATTATTGGTTCTGTATTAAATCCTACTATTACAATAGACGGTACTAAATCACTAATTGAAACTATTTACGATTGTATAGAAGTACTACCACCTCCAAGTCCCAAAAATCTAAATCACCCACCACCTATTGAACAAAGTCAAACTAAAGAAGAAGTGTTGTCTAGCATAGAACACCAATGCAAAAAAATATATAAATTTTATCAACAAGAAAATGCTAGTAACTTACCGGCTTCCATACCATCTTCTTCATCTTCAACACAACCTCACAAAAGACATGCTGTTTCTGCGGCTAGTATTGAAAGCCTCAGAAATAGAATGTGCGGCCGTACCTCTACTACTAACCAAATTAGCGAGTTGGATATTTTTATTTTGCGGGGTTCGTACCGTATCAAGAAGTTATCAATGAAGATGGACATGAAGACTTGCTTTGAAATTTGGAGGGGGAATGAGAAGACCTTTCCGACACTTTCATTGATGGCCCGAGATGTTTTGAACATTCAAGCGTCATCAAGCGTGTGTACGAAAGCGCTTTTTTCGCCGGCGAGATATCAAATAGGAGACCACAGACACTCATTAGCCGGAGATAGCTTGGAAATTGCAGTATTATTCAGAGATTGGATACGACCGGAGCGGAGAAGGTGCGGTCAACCGGAGATCAACGAAGAAGAAGATGAAAACTACAACGAAATCTTAACCGAATGTAGTGGAAGAGACGTGGATCAATTTGACCAACAAATACCAATTCCAACCGAAGAACCACAGGAAATCATCAAGCAATTAGAACAGGTTTTTTTGTGAATGTAATTTTTTTAATTGCAATTTTATTATGTAATTTGCAACTTTTGGACAACACCACAAAGTTGCAATTTAGATTTTAGACAATTGTATTTATATTACAAAAAAATCATATGTCTATTAAATAATATAAGAAGCACAAAAACAGCCTTGGGATGTTTTTATTACACTATCTTGTTTTGTTTATTGAGTTTTTTTATACATATGTTATTTAAAAAAAAAAAAAAAAAACCGCCGGACCCGACCCCGCCCCGCTCCAATACCGACGGGATCGGGATCGGGACGGGACTGGAGCAAGTCCCGCCAGACCCGACCCCGACCCCTTCTCCTGTCCCGCCCCGAGCCCGGCCGGCCAGACCCGAGCCCGGCCCACTGGCCACCCCTAATTTAAAGGAGTGCTGTTAACAACTTGGGGATGCGAGAGGCACGGGGTTTGATCCCATGCATCTCCACCCAACGTTATTAAAATTTGATTTTTTAATTATATTTCATTTGTCACCTTCGCTTATGTACGCCAAGCAGGCTCTGGGAATAAAATTCCTTTTTTGGTAGAGAATGTGTTTATCTCTATGTGCATTCAATTAGTCTGACTCTAAATCCAATGTTACATACAGACTGAAAGAAAAAATTAAGTCATTTTTCATTTTTAATTAAAGATTTCAGATTGACTTATGAAAATTGAGTCCCTTTGATAAGAAACGTTTTACTTCTAAAGTAAAATTTAACGATGTAAATCTGAATTAATTGTTAAATATACAATATATCATATGTATATTATCGTGCCATCCGTGTTGTTGTACATATTGAGTAGGTAATATTTGGGTGTAATTAGTATTGTATATTTACCATAATTGTATTACCATAATTGTATAGTTAGTGTCCAAGTAGAATAAGGTTTTAGGAGTAGAATAGGAATAGGGTTCTCCTATATGGAAAGATGTAAAATGTATATATACTCTTTCAATTAATTAAAATAAATCAAAATATTATTTATTTCAATTATGGTAAATATACAATACTAATTATACCCAAATATTACCTACTCAATATGTACAATAACACGGATGGTACGGTAATATATATATGATATATTGTATATCATATGTATATTTAACATTAATTAAATCAGAAAGTGGATATGGGGACACCGAGTGAGTAAAAAAGAACGGGATTACTCACTTTTTCTTTATGCAGTTCACTTTCCATTGAATACGATAACTGGAAAGAAGATAGGTATTCCTAAATAGCATGCAATAACAAACAATATTTTCAAGTATTTTTCTCAAATGAGAATATAATGATATTGTGTGGTGTATGTAGGACAGGTTTGTCAAAAGAATAGGCTGGACCACTCACAAAAAGTTGTACTATCAAACTAAGGTACTTGCCCACTAATTCTAGCTGTGAAACAACTCACTAGTCAAGTTAAGTAAACATTAAGACTTCTAGGGGCACCAAATTCGACAGCGTTGTCAAGTTTTGCATTTGTCACAAGGTAATGTCAAAATTAAACGATCGAAAACTCATCTTTCATCTTGTGTTCATTTTCCCAAATATGATCATTGTTAAATTCACTTAACTATATCTCAGGTAACCAGCTATTTTCAGTCAATATGTAGATTTTAATATCTGATAAGGACTTTTAAAAATGCTCTCTAATCTTCTTACTTATGCTTACTTCGCCCATCGCTACATGTGGGATGGACGTTACGATGATATTCCTTTTAAATTTATTAAACGAAAACAAATATATACTAGAGGTGTTATGGATGACATTTAGATAATTATGCTCACTATCACAACTAAAAAAGATGTTTGTCTGACTTTAAATCATCTCATAAAATTTAAAGTTAAATTATTTTTAAATATGAAAAATAACCTTTTATTAGTTAGACTGAAAAAAGTGTGTTACGTAAATTAGGATAGAGAGTACTCAAGAGCGTGCAAGGAAATAAATTAATAAGATGTTACTCCAAATTCATTTAATTAGTTTGACTAGGAAAAAGTAAAAGCAATTCGGAAGAGGGGATAACAGCTAAGTAGAAAGAGCTCGTACCTAAAAATATCCATAAAATATTTATGAAAAGGGTTAAGAAAAAAATTAAAGAACAATTTGATTCTCAAAATAATTAGGTCAAATGAAATGGGATAGAAATTAAAATATTAATTTTTGAAAGATAGTAAATGAAAGAGAATAATCCCTTGATTATTTTCATTAATGTCAAAGGTATATATACATGATATACAATATTTAATTATGAAAATTAAATCTACCTTTTTCTAATACAAGACTAATACATTTTCCTAATAGAAGACTACTACCATAATTACACATGTACAAGAATTCTACAAATATGGTAAGATGAGAAACTGTGTATATATGGAAAATATATACACGGTATACATAGTAGGGGAAAACATGTATTTGAGTCCAATATAAACGTTATATTCTATCACACCTAGCAGTCATAGCGGGCGGCTGTCGTATGCTAAGACTGTCCCTAAAATCTTCAAACAGAACCAAGGGAAGACCCTTAGTAAAGATGTCAGCAATTTGGTACCGTGAAGGGGCATGCAAGACACGTACTTGTCCACGAGCTACCTTTTCGCGAACAAAGTGAATATCCATCTCGATATGTTTAGTGCGCTGATGTTGGACCAGATTTCCAGAGTGATAGACTGCACTAGCATTATCGCAGTAGACCAAGGTAGCTTTCTGAATAGGAAAGTAAAGCTCTAATAGGAGATTACGTAGCCAACATGACTCGGACACCACATTGGCTACCCCTCGATACTCGGCCTCCACAATGGATCGCGATAAAGTAGTCTGGAATTTAGCCGACCAAGAGACTAAGTTATGACCAAGAAAATACAATAACCAGACGTGGAACGTCTGGTATCTGGACATCCACCCCAATCAGCATTAGTATAAGATACGATAGTAGATACAGAGGATAGATATAAGTGCAGACCATAATTAAGAGTGCCCTGAATGTAACACACAATACGTTTAAGAGCATGCATGTGCTCGTCCCTCGGATCATGACTAAATAAACACACTTGCCACACTGCATAAGTAATATCGGGCCTCGTGAAAGTAAGATACTGAAGAGCCATTGCAGGACTGCAATAGTGGGAGGGATCCTCGTAAGGTGTGCTAGAATTAGCACTTAGCTTCGGTTTTGTATCAATCGGAGTAGGAGAGAACTTACAGGATGACATGTCAGCTCTCTCAATAATCTCAACCGCATACTTTCTCTGTGGTAAAAATAGACCATCTGCATGACGTGTCACAACTATACCCAAAAAATAACTCAAGGGCCCCAAGTCTTTCATAGCAAATTCTAAACTGAGAAGAGACATGATAGACTTGCGTAGTTTATCCGAAGAGGCAGTCAATATAATATCATTTACATATAATAGAATGTATGCCAGAGAAGTACCACGACGATAGATGAATAGAGAATGATCAGACCTGCTGTGAGAAAACTCAATAGTCGACACATAATCTGCAAACCTTTTATATGAAGCTCGAGGGGCCTATTTAAGCCCATATAAGGACTTTTTCAGCAAACAAACATGGTTAGGATGATCGAGTCCCTGAAACCCAAGTGTTGATGTATGTATACTGTCTCATTGAGATCACCATGTAAGAAAGTATTTTGACATCTAGTTGATGAATGGGCCATCATTTTGAGAGAGCCAGACTGAGAACAGTGCGAATGGTTTCCGATTTGACCACCGGACTAAATGTCTCTCCCAATCCACGCCAACCTGTTAAGTTTTTCCATCACCTACAAGACGTGCCTTATGCCTCTCAAAATAACCGTTAGATTTTTTCTTATGAGTAAAAATACACATAAAACAAATAACATTGATACCAGGCGGGAGGGGCACCAAATCCCACGTATTATTTTCAATAAGAGTATGATATTCATCATCCATGGCCATTTTCCAATTCGGGTCATGAAGGGCAGACACTAGGTTACGTGGTAGGGGTGATTTAGTGACACTAGAATTGAGATTAAAATGTCATTTAGATTTAAAAATACCCCATTGACTATGAGTAACGGGCCCTTGACTTAGAATAGAAGTGGACTGGACTTGGGATGGTGTCGGGTCATCTCGGGACTGACCAACAGGTAGTGGGCCTGCTGACCGAAGGGTTGGACCGACACACTGTATAATTGGGCCAGCAAGCAGTGGGCCTGCTGGCCGAGATACCGGACTGGAGGGGGGAATTTATTGGGCCAGCAGGCAGTGGGCCTGCTGGAAGATTTGGGTCATGGGATTGTTGGGCCCACTGGTGAATGAAATACGGTGAGAGCCATCATCTAAAAAATTATAAGAACTAGACACGGAATTATATAATTTAGCAAACGAAAATCAGGTTTCATAAAAAATGATATGACGACTAATTATGATTTTATTAGAGGATATATCAGAACATTTGTAACCACGATGATTAGACGGATAACTAAAATAAAAACAAGCGGTAGAACGGGCTTGAAGTTTGTTAATTGTTGTGGACGAGAAAAGTGGATAGCACAAATACCCAAACACCCTAAGATGAGAATACGAAGTATCTTTATGATAAAGAATTTCTAGTGGAGATTGATATGCTAATCCTTTGCTAGGAAGTATGTTAAGGAGGTAAGTAGCCATTTGTAATGCATGATACCAAAAAAATTTTGGTAATGAAGCATGGGCTAGTAAAGTGCGAATAATATTATTAATGGTACAAATTTTTCTTTCGGCTTTCCCATTTTGTGAGGACGTATGAGGACAAGAAAACTGAAAAGATATGCCATTAGTGTTACAAAATTCTAAAAACGACCCATTATCAAATTCCCTTCCATTATCAGATTGAATGTTTTTAATTTTCCGTTCAAATTGGGTATGGATGAATGCTCTAAAAGTTAGGAATGTGGAAAAAACTTGAGACTTTTTAGATCAAGGAAAGGTCCAGAAAAAATTAGAATAATCATCCAAAAATAACACATAATAACGGTGCCTTAAAATGGGAGATGTCCACAAATCACTATGAATAATATCAAATGGCAACAAAGTACTAGAATTTGAGGCTACAAATGGTAATTTAACATGTTTTTCAAGCGGGCAAGAAGGACAAATATTAATACTAAACGTACTATTACATTCAATAAAATTATTATTTTTAAGAGAGGAAAGAACAGACGCCTCCGGATGACCCAAACACGCATGCCACAAGGAAAGAGCTAGAGCAACAAATGTGGACGGTGTGGCTTGATTAGTGGAAGTGGTGGTGGTGGTAGTGATTGGATAAATCTCTCTCCGACTATTACATCTCATTAGAGGTATCCCCGTCGTAATATCCTTCTCAGAAAATCCAAAAGTGTCAAAGTCAATAGAAACCCAATTATCAGTTGTAAATTTGCGAACAGACACCAAATTTTTAACTAAGCGAGGAGCATGAAGGACATTTTTCAAGACTAAAGGTGGGTTCGGGGGAGATACATTTGTGTGACCATAACCGCGAATTGGAATTAAATAACCAATACCAATAATTATGCCACGATTTTTGCTCAAATTGGAATAAGATGAGAGATTACCTAGCGCAGACGTCATATGAGAGGTGGCCCCGGTGTCCATGTACCAATTTTCATCCGGAGGATTTAATCCAAGTGTATGCATCACTGCCTAGATATCCGTGGGGGTCGAAGCGATCTTCGGTCGGGGGGAGCGAAGGCTGCGAGGTCGAGGCCTAAGCGAGCCACCGCCGCGCCGATTATTGTTCATCGCCCCGGTCCGCTTCGGCTGAGTGTAGTTGGGCCTTGCCCAATTCACTGGAACTGGGCATGGTGGCATGGGCCACTGCCCATTGGCCCACGGCATGGCCCAGGGCCAATGCCCATTGGCCCATGGCAAGGTCTAGGGCCACTACCCAGCGACCCAGGCCTACTGCCATGGGTTCAGTGGCCGGGTGCCCTACTTGCCGCCACCACTCGTTGGTTTGCCACAACTGCCGCCGCCGCCGCCACCGCCACCGTGATTTTTGCCACCATTTTTCCGATTTTGGCCCTTTTTGCCGCCATTATTGTTATGATTTTGGTTAGAATTGTCGGAGAATGAGTGAGGGTCATCGGACGTGGCTGCCATCATGGAGGAATTGGCTCTGATTGCCGCCTTTTTAGCCAACCCGACTTCTTCTAAGGTGAGCATGGAACGTGCTTGGTAGAACGGCGGAATAGGATTGTTTTGGAGAAGAAGAGTTCCAATGCCATTATAAGCCTCGGATAGGCTTGCAACCATCTGAAGAACAAGACGATCATTCGTGACGGGCGTACCAACGTTCTTGAGTTGATCCGACAACTTCTTGAGCCTTTTACAATAGGCTGAGACATTCGGAAAATCCTCCATGTTGATGTGGGAGAATTCCAGCTCAAGGGTCACGGCACAGGAATTTTTGTTATCCTGGAATATATCTCGCAACCTATTCCAAGTATCCATTACCGTAGCGTCGGGTTCAATAATAGTCTGCAAGAGGTTCGTAGAGATAGTCGAATAAATCCACTTGAGTACCGAAGCATCAAGAGTTGCCCACAACTCTATTTCATCATCGATTGTAGTCACCTTCTCCTTGCCTGTTGCCGAGGGGATGATGTGATGAAGGACTCGATGAGACAGTGCGTGAACTTTAAATAGTTCTGCCCACGTTGCGTATTGGACTTTTTCCATTTCAAGAACGATAGGTATGTTGTTCTTGGTGTTTAGACTGCAAGGGCATGATGAAATGTGTTCTTTGAGGTAGACATATTGAAAGAACAAGAGGAGAATTAGGGTTTTGAAAAAAAATAAAATTGAAGGGATGGGAGGGGGTCGGCCGTCGGCCGTCGGCCGATTGGTATAGTAGGGCGGCGGAAAGGAGAATATTTGGAGAAGAGAAGTTTTTCCTAGACTGCTGATACCATTAAAGAGAATAATCCCTTGATTATTTTCATTAATGTCAATGGTATATATACATGATATACAATATTTAATTATGGAAATTAAATCTACCTTTTCCTAATACAAGACTACTACCTTTTCCTAATACAAGACTACTATCATAATTACACATGTGCAAGAATTATACAAATATGGTAAGAGGGGAAACCGTGTATATATGAGAAATATATACACAGTATACATAGTAGGGGAAACCGTGTATATTGAGTCTAATATACACAGTATATTCTATCAGTAAATGTAGTAATGGTACTATTTTCATTCGTTACTTACGCTTATATATGACGAAATCTAGGAGGCGAATTTAGCATTTAAGTTTAATGCTCCGTGTCAAAAAAAATTGGGTTCAAATCTGGTATAGAAGGTTACGTCCGCCTCTCTCCATTTACATTAGAATGGTTGCTTTGACACTTTTTCCACAGAACTGTTGCACGCTAACTAGTAAACTAAGTCGGCATTCCCGCATTCCATGCAGGATCAAACGACATTTTCGAGTCTAATTTTCTCGAAGGAAATGAATACTGTGTACTGAGAAAAAAGATAGGGGAATTGGCACCCTTAGAAAAAGTTGTACTATCAAATTGAGGCGCTTGTTCCCTAATACTAGTATGTTTGGTTGGTGAATACGAAGTTTCTAATTTGATATAGTACTGGTTTGTTTGGATGGTTGTTATTCATAGTGTATTGTATTGCATTTTAAGATATTATTTTGATAAATACAATGTTTAGTAATTTGTATTAGTTTTCGTCGTTATATAATGTCACACATCAACAATTTAAAGGATAAACCTACAATATTATAAAGAAAAGTAGAGTAAAGAATAAAACAAAGGTAAAAATGATAAAAAAAAAAAAAAAAATAGGTAACGATGCGATCACACTAAATTAATCATTACATAAAATTGATTTTTCCTTATTATATGACGATAATGAATTTAATGGTACAATATACTAATAAAACTTGACAATCATTATATTTAAAATTACAATACAGTACAATAGGTAACAATCATCCAAACAAGCTAGAGGCACCAAATTGCATAACATTACTAAGTTGTCAATTGCTTTCTTCACCAGCAATTTGAGTAACAAGTCTACTAAGATGGTGTAAGCCATCAATTGAGGAGGTGTCTGGTGGCTGTTAATTAATTCAAAGTAATGTCATAATCAAATGATAGAACCCCACCTTTCACCTTGTGTTCATCTTCCTTATCATTGGCAAATAGACTCGAGTATATCTTTCTCAGGTATCAAAAGTTTCAGAAGTATATATGCATGAGATGGACGTCAAAAATGCTATACTTAATGAATGTCTAAATTAAAGTTGTAGTACGACCGAGTTAAATCGTCTATTAACTTATTTGTCTTTAGACCTCATTTTATTATTGTATCAAAATTAAATTTGTAGTACTCTTTTCATCTCATTTTATTTGATTTACAAGCGGCGGACCTGCATACATATATAGTGGATTTATTTTACCCAAATACTTATAATTTATACATGAAACTAGCAAAATATTACTCTCTCTATTTCAAAATAAGTGGTGTTTTTATCTTTTAGTTTTGTTTCAAAATAAGTGACGTTTAACATAATCAAGAAGACATTAGTGATGTTCTTCCAATTTTATCCTTATTTAAATAAAAAGTATTTTACATAACTACTAAGATCGAGCTACATCTTTTTTGAGTTACTTATTAAGGGTAAATTAGTAAAAATATATCTTATTTTCTAGGAATGAGTAATTTTTTTAAGTAGCCTGACCAGACTAAAAATATCACTTATTTTAAAATGGAGGCAGTGTGAATAAAATTGCTACGCACCTAATATAAAAGAAATGACAATGTGAGGGATAAAAAAAGTGGATGAAAGAAAATATTTCTCTGTTACTAATAGCAACTCACTAAAAAGTAATTGAGTACTCACAACTTCTAAAATTTCGGAAGTGCTTCTAACACCAATATATCCAATGTAGTTTTATAAGTCAGATTTGGGAAGATAGAATGTACACATATTTTACCTCTACCTTTGGGATAGAGAGCTTGTTTCCGATAGACCCTAGGCTCAAAAGAAACGTAATCGATGCAGAATTGTAAGAAAAGTAAGACAACAAAATATCAAGATACAAAACAAATATAGCAACAGATAATAACACACACTGAAGAGAAATGAACTATGTGATACCTAGATAATACTACTAAAAAAGGAGAAGACGAGGCTAGCACCCTATCTCTCGCACCTGTTTTCACTCATCATGAAATGTCAAGTTAATTAATTTTCAAAACTAAATGGGATTAAATTACTTAATTTTAGTTATCTTTTAGATATTTAAAACTAGAAGAAAGGTATCATATAGTTTCAGTGGTAGCCAAGAATTGTATATGCCCAAAGTGTATGTACTCCAAACTGAGATCAGGAAATGATCACTGCAGAATGATCAGACGATCCAAAGACCAAGCATAAACTTACTCACCCCTTAGCTGGCCATAACTCGCATACTAGCCCCTGCAGGATGAGTATCCTCCCTACTAACAATGTTGCGGACCTACGTAATTACCTTTCCCGAGTCTTAAGGAATAGACCTCATGTGACATGTCTAACCAAATTCCTCAATGGCCTCCGCGAAGATCAGGGAGAGGATATCGGCCACAACGGTCAAATAACTTTAGAAGACTAATTGAAGACCTACCAGTCAGCCAAGGACCGTAAGCACCCGAACGACTATAAATCGAAGGCGAAGGACAAAATTCAAGACATTTAGGGGTCTTTTGGTTTGAGGTATAAGCCAAGTTAATCTTGGTATGTAAATCGACATGCATTATACCATGTTTGATTTCTAGTAATAAAATTCACATAAGTTTTGCGGATTCCAATTCCGGAAATCGAACATTGTAGAACTTATACATGTATAAGTTGTACAGAAATTTATGTATTATTCTATATGGGATAGAAGGTGAAATAAGTAATACGTGTATTAACAATACGTGGATTGATAGAAACCGTGTATATCACGGACAAACCAACGAATTGTGTATATTTAGGTTACTTACCATAATTTGTAGAATTCTTGTATAAGTGTAATTAGGATATTAGTATTATAGTAGGAATATGATTTTCCATATTTAGAGATTTTATATTGTATATATAGACCTCTTCATTAATGAAAATAATCAAGAGATTATTCTCTTTCATGGTATCAGAAGTTTAAGGCTAAAATACCTTCTCCACAACAGCTTCCGCTGCCTGTTTCTGTCCTCGGAATCCGAGCATTTTCTATCCTCAGAATCCGTGGCCTTCCCTCCCCTCTTCCCAAATTCTCTTCCAAATCCCTGATTCTCCTCTTGTTCTTTCGTCATGTCTACCTCAAAGAACACGTTTCATCCTGTCCTTACAGTCTCCAACATCAAGAACCACATCCCTATTGTTCTTGAGATGAAAAACGTCCAATACGCGACGTGGGCGGAATTATTTAAAGCTCACGCACACACGCTCGCATCAAGTCCTTCATCACATCATTCCCTCGGTAATAGGCAATGAGAAGATGCCTACCCCCGAGGATGACCCTACGTTATGGATGACTCTTGATGCTACAGTTCTCCAGTGAATTTATTCCACTATCTCTACGGACCTCTTGCAAACGATTATTGAACTCGACGCTACGACGATGGAAACTTGGATTATGGTGCGTGATATCTTCCAAGATAACAAAAATTCTCGTGCCGTCACTCTTGAACAGGAATTTTCCCATGTCAATATGGAGGATTTTCCGAATGTCTCAGCCTATTGTAAAAGGTTGAAGGAATTGGCGGATCAACTCAATAACGTTGGTGCACCCGTCACAAATAATCGTCTTGTTCTTCAGATTGTTGCAGGCCTATAAGAGGCTTATAATGGCGTTGGGACACTTCTTCGTCAAAGTAATCCAATTCCATCGTTCTACTAGGCCTGTTCTATGCTCACGTTAGAAATGGATGGTTTGATAAAGAAAGCAACTATCGGAGCGAATTCCGTCATGATGATGGCCACATCCGATGACCCTCACTCAATCTTGGATAATTCTATCCAAAACCGTAATAACGGTGGTGGCAAAAAGGGTCAAAATTGAAAAAATAATGACAAGAATCGCGGCGGCGACCGTGGCAGTGGTCGGAACAGTGGCGGTGGTCCAGTTTTCCAATCCAGAATGCACGACCTGCTGGACAGTGGCAGCAGGCTGGCCTGCTTGGGCCTCAGCCTCAGTAGGCATTCGCTGCTGCGGGCCTAGAGATAGTTCTGATGCCCACAGATATCGAGGCCACGATGCATACACTTGAATTAAATCCCCCGGATGCAAATTGATATATGGACACTGGTGCCACTTCTCATATGATATCCGCACCAAGTAATCTCTCGTCTTATTTCAATTCGAGCAATAATCGTGGTACAATTGTTGGAAATGACAATTCAATTCCAATTCGTGGTTATGGTCACACAAATTCCCCCCCCCCCCCCCCCCCCCCCACATCCACCTCTAGTCCTTAAAAATGTCCTTCATGCCCCTCACTTAATTAACAATTTGGTGTCTGTCCGAAAATTCACAACTGATAATTGGGTTTCTGTTAACTTTGACCTTTTGGATGTAATAGTTGGGGAGAGTTTATCTAATCACCACCACCATTATTTCCACGAGTCAAGCCACACCTTCAACATTTGCCGCTCTTGCTCCTCATTTATGGCATGTATGTTTGGATCATCCGGGGCCGTCTATTATTTCTTCTCTTAAAAATAATAATTTCATTGATTGTAAGAGTATGTGTAGTACTCTCTTATAGTATGTCGATGCCTTTTGGCATTATTCAAAGTGATTTATGGACATCTTCCATTTTAAGTTCTTTGGGCCATCGTTATTATGTTTTATTTTTGGATGATTATTCTAATTTTTTGTGGACCTTTCCTTTATCTAAAACATCTTATGTTTTTTCAACATTCTTAAAATTTAGAGCTTTCATCCGTACCCAATTTGAATGAGAAATTTAAAACACGCTATGTGATAATGGTAGGGAATATGATAATGGGCAATTTCAGGAATTTTGTGACACTTATGGCATATCTTTTCGATTTTCTTGTCCTCATACGTCCTCGCAAAATGGGAAGGTCGAAAGAAAAATTCGTACCATTAAAAATATTGTCCGAACCTTACTAGCGCATACTTCATTACCCCCCATCTTTATGGCATCATGCGTTACAAATGACGACATACCTCCTTAACAAAGGTTTAGCATATCAATCTCCACTTAAAATTCTTTACAATAAATATCCCTCGTATTTTCATCTTAGGGTGTTTGGGTGCTTGTGCTATCAACATTTTCTATCCACTACAATTAATAAACTTCAAGCTCGATCTACCGCTTGTGTATTTTTGGGTTTTCCATCTAATCATCGTGGTTACAAATGTTTTGATTTATCTTATAATAAAATCATAATTAGTCGTCATGTTATTTTTTATGGAACCCAATTTACATTTGCTCAAGCGTCTAAATCTGTGTCGAGTGCTTATAATTTTTTGGACGATGCTCCCTCCCCTTATATTCTACAACAGTGGGTCCGAGAGTCAAATCTGCCGACAGACCAACTGCCTGCTTGCCCAAACATTCTCGGCAATGTTCCAGCCTCTCAGCCCAGTTCCGACACCCGACCTAGTGGAGATCATGGCCCAGTTTCTGGTTTCGAGACTCAGTCCAATCTCGGTCCAGTTTCTAGCCCAGACTCTCGGACCAGTCTCAGTCCAATTTCTGGTCCAAATTTTTCTTCATCTCCTTCGGGTCGTCAGCCAGCCGCTATTGGGCCAGCAAGCCAACTACCTACTGGCCAGTCTATCACTGACCCAACAATTTCCCAAATCCCATCCAATTCTATCTCAAGTCAAGGGCCCGTTACGCATAGCCAATGGGGTATTTTAAATCAAAATGACATTTTAATCTTAATTCTAATGTCACTAAATCACCAATACCACGTAACCCAGTGTCTTCCCTTCATGACCCGAATTAGAAAATGGTCATGGTTGACGAATATAATGCTCTTATTGATAATAAGACGTAGGATTTGGTGCCCGTCCGTCTGGTGTTAATATTATTCGGTCTATGTGGATTTTTACTCATAAATAAAATGCTGACGGTTCTTTTGAGAGGGATAAGGCTCGTCTTGTAGGTGATGGCAAAACACAACAGGTTGGCGTAGATTGTGGAGAGACATTTAGTCCGGTGGTCAAACCGATAACTATTCGCACTTTGCTTAGTCTGGCTCTCTCGAAAGCATGGCTCATTCATTAGCTGGATGTGAACAATATTTTCTTACACGGTGATCTTAAGGAGACTGTATACATGCATCAACCCATGGGTTTTAAGGACCCCAATTATCCTCACCATGTCTGTTTGCTGAAGAAGTCCTTATATGGACTTAAGCAGGCCCCACGGGCTTGATATAGGAGGTTTGTAGATTATGTGTCTACTATTGGGTTTTCTCACATCAGGTCTGATCATTCTCTGTTCATCTATCATCATGGTACTTCTCTAGCATACATTATGTTATATGTGGATGATATTATTTTGACTGCCTCCTCTGATGATTTGCGCAAGTCTATCATGACCCTTCTCAGTTCAGAATTTACTATGAAAGATTTGGGGCCCTTGAGTTATTTTTTGGGAATAATTGTCACTCGTCATGCATGTGGTCTATTTTTATCACAGAGGAAGTATGCGGCTGAGATTATTGAGAAAGTTGACATGTCATCTTGTAAGTCATCTTCTACTCCAGTTGATACCAAATCGAAGCTGAGTGCTACGTCTAGCACACTATATGAGGATCTCACCCACTATCGTAGTCTTGCATAGGCTCTTCAGTAACTTACATTCACGAGACCAGCTATTACTTATGTAGTTCAGCATGAGTGTTTATTTATGCATGATCCGCGGATTGAGCACATGCATGCGCTCAAACACATTATATTATATATACATGACACACTTGATTATGGATTGCATTTATATCCATCCTCCATCTCTACTCTCATGTCTTATAAATATGCTGATTAGAGTGGATGTTCAAATACCAGACGTTCATTATCTGGTTATTGTATGTTTCTTGGTGATAACTTGGTCTCCTGGTCAGCAAAATGCCAACTACTTTATCGCGATTCAGTGCGGAGGCCGAGTATCGGGGAGTAGCCAATGTGGTGTCTGAGTCATGTTGGCTGCGTAATCTTTTATTAGAACTTCACTTTCCTATTCAGAAAGCTACATTGGTCTACTGTGATAATGTTAGTGCCATCTATCTATCTGAGAATCCGGTCCAACATCAACGCACTAAACATATCGAGATGGATATTCACTTTGTTCGCGAAAAGGTAGCTCGTGGACAAGTACGTGTCTTGCATGTCCTTTCAAGGTACCAAATTGCTTACATCTTTACCAATGGTCTTCCCTTGGTTCTGTTTGAAGATTTTAGGGACAGTCTTATCATACGACAGACGCCCGCTATGACTGTGGGGGTGTGATAAAATTGTGTATATCACGGACAAATCAACGAATTGTGTATATTTAGGTTACTTACCATAGTTTTTAGAATTCTTGTACAAGTGTAATTAGGACATTAGTATTATAGTAGGAATAAGATTTTCCATATTTAGAGATTGTATATTATATATATAGACCTCTTCATTAATGAAAATAATTAAGAAATTATTCTCTTTCATGGATAAAAGTATCTAAAGACGAAAAGACCCTTACAATAGGTAATCGCTAATTTCCGTATTATTTATTCACCGTATAACTATCCTTCTATTATTTATTCTCCGCATGACAATCCATGGATTATTAATTTTCCGTGTAAATAATCCATATATTACAATTCGTGTACAACTAATACTTCAAGCCAAACGACCCCTTAGGTTTTCATTGTCTATTTTCTCTATTGGGATTGTATTTCCATCCTTGTAAAAAATATTACACTTTGCTCTTTGAGAGATCCCATCGGATGAGGTAATTTTTTACCCCCACATTTCCCCTCAAAACAATTACTAACGTTCGGTTTAGCTCTCTAATGTTGTCTGCTACATCGTACCTAGCAAACTCAAAGGATATCAATAAGATTTCTACGTCTTCTTTTTATTTCATTATTATCTTCCATTTACTTATTGTTTGTTTAATTTCTGTACACCATTATGGCCCTCATTCCGTAACTGACCATAGGGCAAAATTTTGCCTCCACAGTTTGACACCCACCACGGGGCCTTAGTGGTGTTTTTAACATAATTTAGTTAATTGTGTTTTATTGTGTTTTAAATTTCTCAACGCTGAAATGGCAGATAAATTACCACAATCTTCGTTTCCTGAGCATGTCAAAATCGACACAGAAGTAGTGGAGGAATAAATAAAGAACCTCCAAACTTTCGTCAAGATCCAAAATAAAGAGATGGGGAAGCAGAGGCTAGCTCAGGTGGACAAATGCTAAAAATACTCGTAGAGTTCGACTTCTAGAAACAACAAAACTCGAAACTCCATCAGAAAATCTTGATCCTAACAGAACAAATTGTGCAACAATAACCAACGGACCAGGACTTTACCGTCCTGATGGCCAACAGAGTGCGATGCAAATTAAAAGCAGGATCTAATGTCAACAATGGCTTAACCAATCGTGTGGCTGACGAGCGCACCCTACAGATATTGATAATGTCCTCCAAACCAAACTCGTCATCAAATTCGAGGAGTTAGAGGCACGGATAGAATGCCTACCTAGCGAGCCACCTCCTAATTAGAAGAAGACGCCCGTCAACAGCTATGCGGAAAGATGTACTGTTCAAGGATCTAATAACTACAACCAAATTGCCATGCAAGTTTGACCCGCCAGAGATGAAAGCAGTACAAAGGAGGCTCAATATAGATAACAAATGATCACCTTAGCCATCCTAATACAAGTAAGGGAGACAACTATGTGCAAAGGGTTCGAATTCAGTCTACTAGGATATATATATATATCAACAACAACATATCCAGTGTCATCCCACAAAGTGAGGTCTGGGGAGGGTAGAGTGTACGCAGACCTTACCTCTACCTTGGTAGGTAGAGTGGTTGTTTCCGAGAGACCCTCGGCTCAGGACAAGCAAAGCAGAAAAAATCAGTTAGCCCCAGTCAAAAATTTAAAATTTAAAAATTTAAAGCAGTATGAAAATAGTGACAGCAAACGCGAATACGCCATAATAGCACATCCTGAAAAGGAAAGGGAAAGAAAAGAAGAAGGAAGAAGCAATAACTAACACATATAAATGAGATAAACGAAGTACATTAAAGAACGCATACCAATAGAAATAAAACTACATAAGGCTATAAAGCAATACTACGCATATTCTTATGATATGCTAAGCGGGCCTACAGTAATAACACTACATCTACCCGTTTGTAGGCGTAAGTAGGACTACGCTCGATTAACTACTACCTCTCTACCCTAATATGTGTCAACCACAAACCCCTATCTAAGGTCATGTCATCAGTAAGTTGCGCATGCTCCATATCCCGTCTAATTACCTCTCCCCAATATTTCTTCAGCCCACTTCTACCCCTCTTGAACCCGTCCATAGCCAACCTGCCACACCTCCGCACTGGGGCATTTGTGTTTCTCCTCCGCACATGTCCAAATCATCTCAACCTCACTTCCCGCATCTTATCCTCCACCGATGCCACTCCCACTATGCCCTGAATACATCATTTCTAATCATATCCCTCCTTGTATGCCCGCACATCCATCTCAGCATCCTCATCTCCGCTACTCTCATCCTTTGGGTGTGCAATGTCTTGACTGGTCAACACTCCGCCCATACAACATAGTCGGTCTAACCACAGCCCTATAAAACTTGCCTTTCAATTTTGGTGGCACCTTTTTGTCGCACAAGACTCCAAATGCAAGCCTCCATTTCGTCCACCCTGCCCCAATACGATGTGTGACATCGTCATCGATCTCTCCATTCACTTGGATAATCGACTCGAGGTACTTGAAGCTTCCTTTTTTCGGAATGACATGAGTCTCAATACTCACCTCCTGTCTCACGATCTCTCCCGTTGTTGATCTTGCACTCCAAATATTTTGTCTTGGTCCTACTCAGCCTGAACCCTTTAGACTCTAGAGTCTGTCTCCAAACCTCCAGCTTAGCATTCATCCCGCTGTGAGTCTCATAAATCAGGACTATATCATCTGCGAATAACATACACCATGGCACCTCCCATTGGATTCGTCGCGTCAGTCCATCTATCACCAAGACAAATAAGAAAGGGCTAAGAGTTGATCCCTAGTGCAGCCCCATCATCACAGGAAAGTGCTCCGAGTCTCCTTCCATTGTTTGTACCCTAGTCTTGGCTTCATCATACATATCCTTGATCGCCCTAGTGTACGCCACATGTACACCTTTAGCCTTCAAACATCTCCATAGAACCTCTCTAGGGACTTTATCGTATACCTTCTCGAGGTCGATGAAAACCACATGTAAGTCTCTCTTTCTCTCCCTACATAGATCCACCAACCTCCTAATAAGATGAATGACTTCTGTAGTCGAACGTCCCGACATGAATCCAAACTGGTTCTCAAAAATAGACATGCCTCTTCTCATCCTCATCTTCACGACCCTTTCCCAAACTTTCATAATGTGGCTCAGCAGCTTGATACCTCTATAGTTGTTACAACTCTGGATATCACCTTTGTTCTTGTACAAAGGAACCATTGTACTCCACCTCCATTCTTGGGGCATTCTCGCCGTCTTAAAAATGACGTTCAACAACTCAGTCAGCCACTCCAAGCCTGCCCTGCTTGCGCTCTTCCAAAATTCAATTGGGATCTCATCAAGCCCGGTTGCTCGTCCCCCGCGCATCCTGCGAACAACACTCTTAACCTCCTTAGTCTTAATGCTTCTACAGTACCCAATATTCCGGTACCTACTAGATCTCTCCAGATCTCCCAGCACAATGTCTCCATCTCCTTTTTCGTTCAAGAGTTTATAGAAGTAAGATTGCCACCTTTGCTTAATATGCGCGTCCTCCACCAGTACTTTTCCGTCCTCGTCCTTGATGCACCTCATGTGATCTAGGTCACGGGCCCTCCTCTCCCTCGCCCTTGCTAGTCTGTACAACTTCTTATCCCCATATTTTTCCTCTAATTCCGCATATTGGTGTTCAAAAACCGTTGTTTTCGCCATCGTGACCGCTAGCTTTGCCTCCTTCCTCGCCATCTTATACAGTTCTCTATTCGTCTACTTCTCCACCTCCTCTTTGCTTTCTATCAATTTCACACACACCACTTTCTTCGCATCCACATTCTCTTAAACTTTACCATTCCACCACAAGTCCCCTCGATGCCCACCATGGCTACCCCGCGAGACCCCTAACACTTCTCTAGCCATCTCCCGGATGTAACTGGCCATTTTGTCCCACATACTGGCCGCGTCCCTACTACTCCCTCATGTCCCCTTGGTCGTCAACCTCTCCCCCATATCCTTTGAATTAGCCATGGTCAAACTCCCCCATTTGATTCTCAACCTGTCATCCACAACCCTTCTCTTCTTCTCCATCTTGATCTCCAAATCCATCACCAAAAACTTATGTCGGGTTGTAAGACACTCCTTTGGAATAACCTTGCAGTCTTTACAAAGACCATTGTCAACCTTTCTAAGGAGCAAAAAGTCTATCTGAGTCTTAGCCACCGAACTACAGAAAGTCACCAAGTGCTCCTCCTTCTTCAGGAACCTCGAATTGACTATCACCAATCCAAAAGTTCTAGCGAACTCCAAAAGTGAGACGCCTCCCTCATTCATGTCCCCGGGGCCAAAGTCTCCATGCACGTCGTCGTAGCCCCCCGGAAGTGACCCGATATGTCCATTGAATTCCTCTCCCACAAATAACTTCTCAGTGGGTGACACACTTGCCACTACCTCGTCCAAATCCTCCTAAAAGCGCCTCTTCTCCTTCTAGGCGAAACCCGCCTGCGGCACGTAAGCGCTAATAATGTTCATAGTGGACCCTCCAACTACCAACTTAATCGCCATCATCCTATCATTGACCCTCCTAACCTCTACCACCTGGTCCCTTAGCTCGTTGTCTACCAAAATGCCTACCCCATTCCTATGCCCCGATCTACCCGAGAACCATAACTTATACCCATCCACCTCCTTAGCCTTAGGTCCTACCCATTTGGTCTCCTGGACACATGCTATGTTAATCATTCTCTTCTTAAGAATCTTAACTAGCTCCATGGACTTCCCTGTTAAATTTCCATAAGTTCCTTTGTGAAACTGATGGATTTTTTTCTTACTATGTTTGCCAACAACTAGAAGAGGGAGAAACAACCCTCGGACTTGGACCTCATTGTCCAATGTCCCGACGAGTTGATCAGGTAATACATGCAGTAGTTCACTTGGAAAAAGATTTACATTCCCTACTGCAATGACGAACAAATCCTTCAAATGTAAATGTAAAGACGAGACCCTACGCAAAAAAACTGATGATGAAACCCTATGCTTTGAATATGTGATAGCCAAAGCGGAAGAAGTAAGCAGATTTAAGGAGGACCCATTGTTCAATTAACGACAGAGAAAAACCTTAAAGACTATCCAGGCGTAACTTTGTGAGAAGATCATCATACAAGAGAAGGAACGAGCTATATCCAACCATGAACCGGCCATAAGGCCACCCATGAGACTTCGGACCTCCCAGAATTGAAGAGTATAACTCCAACCTAGATACATGCAGACGAATCTACACAAACGGATGGGAAACATTGTAACATGTCCTGCAAACAATAGATTCCTGATGCTCCCTGCTCTGACGAAGTAGTAGCCAACAACCCCTGCTCAGCCAGCCATAACAATCAGGGAGAACGATATTACAAAGGACACATCACAACAAATCGACCAGATATAGAGGATGGCAGTCTGAAATGAGCCACCCAAAAGGTAATCACTCTAACGGGTGTAATAATGTTGCTATCAGTATGCATAGACTAAAACCTTTCCTAATAGACATTATCGCCTTGCATAACAATCAAATCTGTCAAAGTTATGGTGAAGGACCAATTGGCTCAGAAATACTTCGTGCGAGTGCAGCCAAAAGATTAAGTAACCCGGAAATTAAAGGCAAAACATTCTACTTCTTATACTGATAGGTTACCACTAAAAAACCTGAACCATGATAATACTACATAGGCCAACATAACTAAGGAATTCTAGGAGAAAGCCACATCGCCCGAACCTAGGAAATCAGGCCAGGTGAACCATAAAAAGTTAGTAAGCAGAACGACTCCAACCTGTACGTAGCTTGTAGCCAAGAAATAACCCCTTCAAACAATATGGAAAACACAGTGCTACAACCATCTATATATCTAAGGTTAAACGGGGCCCAATCTCCCCTAACAACACAAAAAGAGGGACAACAGGCTGTTGGCACTGGATGGAATGAATCCATGTTTTCGGGTCAAACCTCCCATGTGCTCCCAAACATACACAACTCGAAGACCAGGAAAGTGGCATATGAGCAGGAAAGCTTGTACTAGGATTTCAATGCAGTCAAATAGGGAATAGGCGATGCAAGCAATCTGAACCTCTGAAAAGCCGGAAGGCCCGCAACCTGAAGACGCATTATCCTGGAGGTAACATTTACGTTCCAATAATTGTTTACTTCCTCCATATATATATATGTCATTGTGGGAAACAAAATCCCACAACATGAAGTAGATTCAGACACTTTGGAATTAGCTACGGACTTCGTCGCTAAATAAGATTAGCAACGGATTTTGTTCTTTAGCTGCAGAATGTGTCCGTCACTAATTCTTGTCTTATTATTAGTGAACATCTTGATAGTTTGAATTAACAGACAATGCACCAAGGAGCTGCAGGTGCTCATACTGGGGACTCTTACACAACCTCGACATGCAAAAAACCGTTTTGACAAATGGGTTTCTAAACAAATTTGTAATGTGAATCTCTCCTATGAGGTATTTTATGTGGTATAGCGTTACCAAGTTATGTATTTGACGAAGTTTCGTGTTAATACAAAGTTAAAAAGGCCTAGCGCTACCAAGTTATGTAATTAACATATACAAATTTTAGTCATATGCAATTTTTTTCAACAATTTAAGATCAAATTTATGATCTCTACTAGTTTCCAAGCTCTTCATACGACCATCAACTCAAACTAGAATTTTTGCTATTTTTTGTACGAAAATGAAATTGAGATTTGATGTGGAAATTTTTCTCTGATCTTATTCATTCCCTTGTACTCGTATATGTTAAACAGAGCAATATACATGTGATATACACTGAATATACAGCAGTGTATATCACATGTATATCGATGAATCGACAAGCGAGCGGTGAAAGGCGGGCGAGTTGGGCCTCTCGGCGGTGGCCCAACATGTCCAAACCCATGGACGAATTTAGGGCAGCAAAACAGTGGACAAATCTTGTATATTAAGGAAAGTATATTGTGTGTATATTGTAGTATATTTGTTACCTAGATTAGGATATACACTTACCATAATTAGGATATACACTTACCATATTGTATAGTTAGAATTATGGTAGAAGAAGGTTTGTAACTTGTATATATATTTATTCAATCAATGAAAATAATCAAGGGGATTATTTCTTTCATGGTATCAAGAGACTAGGTCTAAACAAAAGTTTTTTTTTCTCTCAAACTTTTGCCTCCCTTTGGCCGAGACCCCCCCCCCCTCCTCGGGTTTCTCTTCCAAATTTCGTCTTCCGCTCTCAAAAACACCTCTCTTAAATTTCCCTTTCTTCTTTATTCTTTCAATATGTCTAAGAACAATTTTCACCCTGCCCTCACGGTTTCCAATATCAAAAGCAGTATCCCTATTGTCCTTGAGATGGAAAACGTCCAATATGCGACGTGGGCGGAGTTGTTTAAAATTCACGCTATATCTTATCAAGTTCTTCATCACATTATTCCTCCCGCTAGACCCCTTCCTGCGGAGGATCCTGAGTTATGGATTACACTTGATGCTACCGTTCTTCGGTGGATATACGCCACTATTTCGCTGGACCTTCTACAGACGATTATGGATCCGGATACCACGGCTATGGCTGCATGGAATAGATTGCGTGACATATTCCAAGACAACCAACATTCCCGTGTCGTCACACTCGAGCAGGAATTCTCTCTCGTTCGAATGGACGAATTTCCAAACCTTTCTGCATATTGCAAGAAACTAAAGGAGTTGGCAGATCAACTTCGTAATGTTGGCGCACTAGTAACAAATAATCGTCTAGTTCTACAGTTGGTTGCCGGTCTTTCGGAGGCCTATAATGGTGTTGGAACTCTCCTTCGCCAAAGCAACCCTCTTCCAGACTTTCATCAAGCCCGCTCCATGCTTACGTTGGAAGAAGCCAGTTTGGTTAAAAAGGCGGCTACCGGAGCAAGCCCAGTTGTCATGGTGGCGTCCTCTCCTAGTTCTTCAGGTTTTGTGAATAATTCGGGCCAAAACCATAATAATGGTGGCGGCAAAAATAATCGCAAAAATAATAACAAAAATCGCGGGGGCAAATGCGGCGGTTCTGGTGGCGGTTCCAGTGGTCAACAAGCAGCGGTGGGTCCCAGCCAGGGTACAGTGGCCCACCACCGCCATGGGCCCAGCAGTGGGGCCTATGGCAGTGGAACCCGTACCATCCACCAGCAGTTTCCAGCGGCCAGTGGGCTGGCCAACAGTCCAGGCCCAATACCCAGCAGCGGTAGCAACAACAGCTACGTCCCAGGTGCACCACGGACAGGAGTTCTTGGGCCCCGACCACCGCAGGCCCCACTCAGACTGATATCGAGGCCGCGATGCACACATTGGGGTTGACTCAACCGGACCCAAATTGGTACATGGACACCGGGGCAACTACTCACATGACTTCTGAATCAGGTACTCTCTCCTCTTATTCCAATTTGAGCACCCCTCGGGGTATAATTATTGGTAATGGCAACTCTATTCCAATTCAGGGTTATGGTCAGAAAACGTTGTCTCCCCCCAATCCACCCCTTCTCTTGAAAAATACTTTACATGCTCCTAAATTGATTAAAAATTCAGTGTTTGTCCGGAAGTTCACTGCTGACAATTCTGTTTCCGTTGAATTTGATCCTTTTAATTTTTCTGTGAAGGATTTCAAGACGGGGAGTCATCTCATGAGGTGTGATAGTAGGGGGGATCTGTATCCTATCATGCCTGGTTTCAGTCCATAGAGTCAAACCTTGCCGTCAGCATTTGCAGCCATCTCTCCTTCCATGTGGCATGCTCGTCTGGGTCATCCGGGATTTTCTATTTTATCAGTTTTAGAGAAAAATAGCTTTATTTCCTGTAAGGGTACGAGTCGTACTCCACTTTGTCAGTCTTGTTCATTAGGAAAAATTATTAAGTTGCCATTTGTAGACTCCAATTCTCATACTTCAATGCCATTTGAGATTATTTATAGCGACTTATGGACGTCTCCTGTTCTCAGTTCATTGGGTCATCGATATTATGTTCTTTTTTAAGATGATTATTCTAGATTTTTGTGGACGTTTCCAATTGCGAATAAATCACAAGTGTTTTCCGTCTTCATCCAATTTAGAGCGTTCATTCGTACTCAAATTCGAAAGAGAAATAAAAAATATTCAATGTGATAATGGGAAAGAGTATGACAATAGGGAGTTCTGGGATTTCTGTGCTAAAAATGGGATCAATTTTCGATTTTCGTGTCCTCATACATCTTCGCAAAATGGGAAGGCCGAACGCAAAATTCGTTCCATCAATAACATTGTCCGCACTCTCCTAATGCATGCCTCCATACCTCCATATTTTTGGCATCATGCTCTACAAATGGCCACATATCTTCTTAACATAATTCCTTCTAAAGGTCTGACATATTCTTCCCCCCTCAAAATCCTTTATAATTAGAACCCATCTTATTCTCATCTTCGGATTTTTGGGTGCTTGTGTTATCCGTTATTCCCATCCACCACAATTAACAAACTTCAGGCTCGGTCTACCCCGTGTGTATTTTTGGGTTATCCGTCGAATCATCGTGGTTATAAGTGTTTTGATTTATCCTCAAAGAAAATCATTATAAATCGCCATGTCATTTTTGATGAAACCCAATTCCCTTTTACGAAAGTTCATACTCCCGAGCCTAAGTCGTATAATTTTTTGGATGACCAAATATCCCCGTATATCATTCGGAATTTTTCGGACCTCTCCCGCACCCTAAATCCTCCAGCGGACCCACTGACTGCTGGACCCACAGGACCGCCTCGCCCAGTAATTCCAGCCACTGGAACAGTTCCAGAAATTGGGCCGGTCCGGCCCAATTCCAGGCGGAACCGGTCCACGAAGAGTCCGGCGATTACCGATTTGGGCCGGCGGGCCCTTTGCCTCGCTTGGCCGGTCCGTCCGAGCCCAGAAAATTCCCAAAAGTCACTCAATTCTTCCTCGAGTCATAGACCGGTCACTCGTAGTCAGCGGGGTATTTTTACACCTAAAAGACATTTTAATTTACATTCGGATGTCTCTAAATCCCCCTTGCCCCGCAATCCTGTGTCCGCATTAAATGACCCTAATAGGAAAATTGCTATAACTGATGAATATAATGCTCTTATTGATAATAAGATGTGGGAGTTGGTGTCCCGTCCATATGGTATTAATGTTATCAGGTCTATGTGGATTTTTGCTTATAAGGAAAATTCAGATGGGTCCTTTGCTCGACATAAGGCGCGACTTGTTGGTGATGGTAAGACTCAGCAGGTTGGAATTGATTGTGGTGAGACGTTTAGTCCGGTGGTCAAACCGGTTACCATTCGCACTGTGCTTAGCTTGGCTCTTTCAAAGACTTGGCCAATTCATCAGTTGGATGTCAAGAATGCTTTTCTACATGGTGATCTCAAGGAAACAGTCTATATGCATCAGCCGTTGGGTTTCAGGGATCCCAACCGCCCTAATCATGTCTGTTTGTTGAAGAAATCATTATATGGGCTTAAGCAGTCTCCACGGGCCTGGTATACACGATTTTCTGACTTTGTTTCGACTATTGGGTTCACTTACAGCAGGTCAGATAATTCCTTGTTCATCTACCGCCGTGGTTCGTCCTTGGCCTACATTCTACTGTATGTGGATGATATCATCTTGACTGTCTCCTCCGATACTTTGCGCCAGTCTATCATGGCCATGCTCAGTTCTGAATTTGCTATGAAAGACTTAGGGACTTTGAGTTATTTTTTGGGGATTGCTGTCAAGCGTCATTCAGGTGGGTTGTTTCTGTCTCAACGGAAGTATACTGCTGAGATCATCGAGAGGGCGGGGATGTCATCCTGTAAGTCCACTTCCACGCTAGTTAATGCAAACCCAAAGCTAAGTGCCACAGCAGGTGCACCATACGAGGACCCGACCCGCTATCGCAGTCTTGCAGGGGCCCTCCAGTATCTTACCTTTACCAGACCGGGTATTACATATGCGGTTCAGCATGTGTGTTTATTCATGCATGATCCCAGATTTGAGCACATGAATGCAATCAAACGCATCATTCGGTATATTCAGGGGACACTAGACTATGGGTTGCACTTGTATCTGTCATCTACATCCACACTTGTCTCCTACACGGATGCTGATTGGGGTGGTTGTCCCGACACCAGACGGTCGACTTCTGGCTACTATATGTTCCTTGGCAACAACTTGATCTCCTGGTCAGCGAAACGTCAGGCAACTCTATCATGCTCAAGTGCCGAGGTAGAATATCGAGGGGTAGCGAATGTGGTCTCCGAATCATGTTGGCTACGTATTTTGCTTTTGGAGCTTCATTGTCCCATTCAGAAGGCAACATTGGTATATTGCGATAACATTAGTGTCATCTACCTTTCAGGTAACCCCGTTCAACACCAACGCACCAAGCATATCGAAATGGACATTCAATTTGTTCGTGAAAAGGTTGCAAAGGGTCAAGTTCGCGTATGCCATGTCCCGTCTCGTTATCAAATTGCTGATATCTTTACAAAGGGTCTACCAGCGGTTCTTTTGGAAGATTTTTGGGACAGTCTCAGCGTTCGAAAATTGCCCGCTATGACTGCGGGGGTGTGTTAAACAGAGCAATATACATGTGATATACACTGAATATACAGCAGTGTATATCACATGTATATCAGTGAATCTGCAAGCGACGGTGCGGCGAGCGGCGATTGGGCCTCTCGGCGGTGGCCCAACACGTCCAGCCCATGGACGAATTTAGGGCAGCAAAACAGTGGACAAATTTTGTATATTAAGGAAAGTATATTGTGTGTATATTGTAGTATATGTGTTACCTAGATTAGGATATACACTTACCATAATTAGGATATACACTTACCATATTGTATAGTTAGAATTATGGTAGAAGAAGGTTTGTAACTTGTATATATATCTATTCAATCAATGAAAATAATCAAATGGATTATTTCTTTCAGTATACATACACTTTTGGACGGTATAAAAGAATAAAAATGAAAACAAGATGCTATGTACACTTGTCCTATCCTAATTCGTTTACTATGTAACAGAATATATTTCATCATGTGCTAGTCATATGACGGCTATTACAGTTGTGTTGTTTTATATCCAACGGCCCATAATAAATCCATCACTTGATATCTTGTAGGCTTGAGATGTGTCCACGTTGTACGGATAGATAATGGTATCCTAGACAATATCGAATGAAGACCTAGTCTTGTCTGAAGGTTCTATATTGTCTTCTTCATTTCTCTCTTCCACCATTGATGTAATTAACATGGGTTTCTTCATTCCAACATCCCCCTCAAGTTGGAGGGGAGACTCATGACCCCCAACTTGCTCAATATAGCACGGTGAGAAACTTTTAATAGTGGTTTAGTGAAGAGATCCGCTAATTTATCCTTAGATGGTACAAAGGAGAGTGTAATGATCCAAGAAAGAAATTGTTGGCACACAAAGTGGCAGTCGAGTTTGACATGTTTTGTGTGGTTATGAAAAATAGGGTTTCTTGCAATATAAATGGCAGCTTGGCTGTCAGAATGAAGGGGTATCGGAAGAGAAATACGAGTTGAAAGATCTTCAAGGAGTCTAATTAACCAGGTGACTTCAGCAGCTACTCTTCGCATGGTATGATACTCTGATTCAGCTGATGACAAAGATATCGATATTTGTTTCTTGGACTTTATGAAATCGGAGCTCCTCTAGAGTAATGAAAAATCCACTCACTGATCTGCGTGTATCTTTGCAGGATGCCCAATCCGCGTTACAAAAAGCAAGCAAGGAAAAAGATGAATTTGAAGATAGAATACCTTGTGTCGGATGGGAGCTGAGGTATCGTAGGACTCTCAGAGCAGCAAAAAAGTGAGAAAGACAAGGACTTTGCAAGTATAGACTCCGAGTGAGAACAACAAAGTACAAATTTGGATGAGTATTGGCCAAATAATTCAGTTTGCTGACCAAATGACGGTAGATAGTGGGATTCTCCATGAGAGGACCATCATGTGCTCGAAATTTAAAAGAAGGTTCCAAAGGGGAGCTTATTTAGGGAAAATGAGTAACATCAAATTCTTGAAGCATGTCTAAGGTTAATTTCCTCTGACTTATGATAAAACCTGCCCTTTCTCACAAGATTTTGTCACGACCCAAATTCGAGGGCCGCGACGGGCACCCAGACCCCATCCGCCGGGTACCGCCAACCGTACAACCAACTTCTAATCACAATTGAATACGGACTAAGCCGAAAAACATTATAGAAAATCTTAATCAGAAATCCAATTTTCATATGTACATATCCATACCAAGGCCGACAAGGCCATACATGACAACTAACCGCAGGACACTTGTCTACAAGCCTCTAAAGAATACATGACGTTATAAGGATGGGACAGGACCCCGCCATACCCATTTGCGGATGCAAAATTACTGTACCACGACCAACTGCAACTCTGAAACAAATAGAGTGCTCCAATATCAGCTGAACTAGCAACCTACTAGCGTGTACCGTCACCTTCTTTAACCGAACCTGCGGGCTTGAAATGTAGTGTTCCCCGACAAAAGGGACGTCAGTAGGACTGATGTACTAAGTATGTCAGGCATGAACAATAGTATAACAGGGATATACCAACAACTGAAACTGAAACAACTGACAAATAGTAAATGCCTCTGAGGGCCCTCCTAAATGTTATGCACAATGCAGTATACATTTACATTAGCCCCTTTCGGGCATCTTCCTTACCATAACAACCTCTGTGGGCATCATTTCATGTCGGCCTCTGTGGGCACCATACCATGTAATGATTAATGAATGTATGCATAATGCAAATGCGGTATACTAATGTCCACATAGGAATCCTCCCATAACCGCCTTTGTGGGCATCAGGTTATATCGCCACACAAGGGCATCATACCATCACATCATATTGGCCTCTTCGGGCTCTTTCGTGATAATCTGTACCAGTTGCAGGTGGTGTGCGTATATAACGCCTTTCCCTTTTCCCATTCCCCATACATATATATATATTATTTACCATATAGTAGTGTGCATAGCACAAGTGGTCCAGGATAATATATGAATGCAATGCAAATAAAAATGCATGAATGATAATAAAACCTTCTTTGAATTTACCGGATGATAATAACATCCTTGCCCCTTTGGCTAACATTGAATATTTAACATGTACCTTCGACTGACACTGTAAATATTAACATCCTTTTCCACATGCCTCAATAAGGACTTAGACACATATTTAGACATGCTTTTCACATAGGAATCAATAACATGAATATTCTTAACTACTAGGAGTAGAATAAATTATGGAGCAATATCACAGTTATATTTCGTTACATGGAACATGCCAAAAGAAAGAAATAATTTGCGTTAACATTCCTCGGTAAGAACTCGAACCGGCTAAAAAGAGAATGGGAAGATTGCATCATCAAAGGCCAAGGCTTTGAATAAAGAGATAACCTTGCTTGAAAATATGAAATGTATTCGTCAAAAAAATTAAATGGATTAAGGGGTCTGATTCGTTCATTTGAAAAAAAAAAAATGGAGAATCATAGGCAAGGCAGATAGAAGGGCAACCACCCCTAAGAGAAATCTTAGCAATTCTCTCGCTGCTGCCTCACGAATTGCCCCCCAATGTAAAATATAAACTCTCCCAAAATGGTGTCATAATGACTTATCATGTAAGTCACCATGTAGAAATGCATTGTTGAATCTAGTTGAGAGATATTCCAATCTCTCTTGGCTGCCATAGTGAGAAAACACATGATGGTAGTCATTTTAACCATATGTGAGAAAGTTTCACCATAATCTATACCCTCTCTTTGTATGTCCCACCTCACAACAAGCCTAACTTGTAACATCCCGTACTTTCGGGTCATAGTTTGAATCGCTAGGCCTATGTAAAATCGCTAGGCGTGTGTAAATTGACCCGAGCGTTGGGAAAATTTATGTTATATTTACGTATGCTAATAAGGAAATTAGTATATAAAAGGATGCAACCCCGAAGTAATTTTGGACGTAACAAGTGTGACGATGGGGATTAATAATAATGGTTGTATATCCCTAACGAGGTTATGGACTAGTGTCATATTATAAAATTATGACATTAAGGATATGAATGTCTTATAAGTTATTAAGACATAAGTGAATTTGGATCACAAAATTAATTGTGGGTGTAATTGATTAATTGTGGGATTGATTAATTATTAATGGGGAGACAAGAGTAAGTGGGATTAATTAATGGAGGGGACAAAGTGGAGTGAGGGGTATTACGTGCAGTGTTTAAATTAGTACCTAAAGTGACTAAGGCAAATAATTTAGAGATGTGGCAGCTTATGAGATTATCAAGTGAAGTGGGAATATTAATATGGGGAGAGGAGCAGGTCGTGATTCATTTTGGTTAAGAGACTCCTCCAACCCCTTTCTTTTGTACGAAATAGAAACCAAACAATTCATTTTAAACTTGTACAAGTCTTTGCAATTGTAGGAATGGTAGGCAGCAACCATTTCTTTGCCATTTTAAAGCAAATCAAATGGAAAGAGTTTTTCTTAGTTTTGCATAAGTCCCAGGCTCTCGAACAGTGCTCGTGGGTTTAGGATAATTCCAGGTTTTCAACAAGAATTTCAATATCAATAAAGGTATGTTAGACAAATTATTTCTTTCTTTTGGGATGTTCCATGTAACGAAATATAACCGTGATAGTGCTCCATAATTTATTCTACTCCTAGTAGTTAAGAATATTCATGTTATTGATTCCTATGCTAAAAGCATGTCTAAATATGTTCCTAAATCCTTATTGAGGTATATAGGAGAAATGTTGAACATTCTTAATGTTAGCCGAAGACTATGATAAGAGCATGTCTAAATATGTTTCCAAGACCCTATTGAGACATATGGAAAAAATATTGATATTCACAGTGTTAGCCAAATGTACAAAGATATTGTGTCACCCATGATGTGCTATTGTCATTCATGCATTTTCATTTGCATTGTATTCATGTATTACCCTGGACCATATATTGGGGATGGGAAACGGGATACGCAGACCACCTGATCGGCTGGGATATGGTAATGATTATGCTCGTAAAGGCCGAAATGATATGATGCCCACAGAGGCTGTTATGAAAAGGAAGATGCCTGATGAAGGTCCAAACTATATATATATATATATATATGTTATGGGGAGGAAGATGTCCCATGAGGCCAATATTTATATGTATACCGCATTTGCATTGTGCACAACATTTAGGCATATGTATTAGGGCCCTTAGAGACATTTACTGTTGGTCAGTTGTTTCTGTTTTAGTTGTTGTTATGTCCCTGTTATACTATTGTTCATGTCTGACATACTCAGTACATCAGTCGTATTGACGTCCCTTTTGTTGGGGGATGCTGCGTTTCATGCCCGCATGTTCACGTAGGCAAGGAGACGATTCACGTTAGTAGGTTGTGAATTCAGCGGATTTTGGAGCACTCCCCTTGTTTCGGAGTGTCGATCTAATTTTGGTACGGTATATTTTTGCTTATATATACGGGTATGGCGGGGCCCTGTCCCGACCTTTGGTTGTTGTGTACTCTTTAGAGGCTTGTAGACAGGTATCCTGTGTGTAGTTGTTATGTATGGCCTTGTCGGCCTTTGTGTATATATATATATATATATATATATATAGATAAGATGGTTATCCAACTTTATATAATCTTTTTTCGTCTTAGTCCGTGTTTAATTATGAATAGGTGTTGACTGTATGGTTAGTGGTACCCTGCGGGTGGGATCTGGGTGCCCATCGCAACCCTCCGGTTTGGGTCGTGACATAACTTTAAGTATTTCAACACTTCTATCTAATAAATGCTTTACTTTTTACACCCATTTACAAGGTAAAACTTTTTTTCCCTTAGGCAATTCAACTACATCCCATATGTGATTATCTTGTAGGGCTTTGATTTTTAAATATATGGCTTCCTTCCAACCTGAATGTTGATAAAGTTGAGTAAAATTTATAGGTTCACTGAGTGTGGAAAGGGAACTTAGAATATGTTCGTTATTGAGAGAAAGAGAAGAAAAGGATAAGGCATTGAGTGGTTCTGAGTGGGCAAAATAGGCTTTATCTAAATCAGTTAACACAAGGCTATTAAAAATATAGTCATTCAAATAAACTGGTTTAGGAGATATCCTGCCTGATTTCCTTGTTGCATCTGATGGTATATGGTTAGGTGCAGTGATAAGAGGAGGAAGGGAGTTTGGTGTATTAGACTGTAGGTTAGTATTGTCCATATTCAGATTAGGAGAAGTTTAGGTACTGTGATTTGGGGATGAAGTAAAGCTAGGACTGGGTTGAGATGGATGGAAAGAACTAGAAGGTAAGGAAGGTTGTATTTCTAATTGGGTTAAGTCTGGTAAGGAATATGGTGTATGTAGGCTGGTAAGTTGTATCTTGGAAGATTTGGATATTTGGAAAGATGGTATTATCTATGGCATTAGATATGACAAAAGGGAAATAGTCTTCATGTAACTTCACATCTCTGGACACAACAATTTTCCTTGTGTCCAGCTCCGGCAACTTATAACCCTTTTGATGCAATGGATATCCCAACATTACACAAGGTTTATACCTTTGATAAAACTTACTTCTTTCTTGACTCAGAGTAGATACATAAAAGAGACACCCAAAAATCTTCAAATGATCATATTGAGGTTATTGTTGAAAAAAGACCTCATATGGTGTTTTTCCATTCAATGCATTAGAGGGATGTTTTTTTATGATATAAGTTGCAGTGAGAATAGATCTATTCACCGTAGTATGACATATGTATTTTTGATTGAAACATCAGACCCTTTGCAATTTCCAAAAAGTAGAATGTTTCCTTTCAACAATTCCATTTTGTTGAGAGGTTGTTACACAGGATACTTGGTGAATGATTCCCTGTGAGGCAAGAAATGTTGCCTCGTGTGTTCCTTTTCCTAACTCCAATGCATTATCAGACTTGATCATTATAACTTTAACACCAAATTGCCTTTCCACCATAGACAGAAAGGTTTTAAGAACAGGAAAATCATACTTTTGATACTCAATAAGAAAGTCCATGTAGCTCTACTATAGTCATCAACTATAGTGAGAAAGTATCTGAAACTATTGTAAGTACTAGATTTATAAGGTCCCCGTGTATTAATATGTATTAGATCAAACACATTCTTGGACCGATAGCACTGACATAAAAAGAAAGTCTAGTTTGCTTGGCTTTAGGACAAATATCACATATAAAATCAGAATCAGACTTACAATGAAGAATATTTAAATGTTTCATTGCTAAAAAAGGAAGGTGACCCAACCTTACATGCCAAAGCTTTACATTGGGAATAACATTAACATGTACTGACTTAGAAACTGAAACAGACTTTGAAGTGGAATTTTTTCCTTTTGGAAATACAAATACATTATCATTGAATAAACTCTTAGACTTAAGACTAGTGGGTTCCAACAGGTAAATCCTTTCTCTAACTTCACCAAAAGCTTGAGAATTCTTCATTGCAAGGCTCTATAACAGACACCCACTATATGTAAATAGGACATCATATTTGAATTATACACAACATTTATGCACAAACAACAAATTGTACTTAAAATATGGTACATGAAAAACTCATATCAAAACATGACCTAGCAAAATAGAAATACTTCCTGTATGAGTAATATTTACCTTAAAAGAATTAGGCAAACTAATGTTCAAAGGCACATGAAGTGAAATTAGAAACAAGAAAGAATAAGGATCATAACACATGTGTTCTAAGGCACCTAAATCAATGATCCAGGTGTCTGATTACGTACTAGTAAAAACTGATCCAAAATATTTAAGAATATGAGTATCGAGTGTTCACATAAATAGGAGGTGACATAAAACTCTCGCCTGTTTGAAAAGAAGCCATATCACATGCCGTTGAGAGTTGTACATATTGAAGTTTGCAAGCTAAAGCATGTTATGGGCATTGGACTGATAAGATCTACAAATTCTTTAAGCGACACGTTATAACTTTAAAACATGTTAAATAAGAATAGCTTGTTAAAGGCAAGTGACGACGAGAACTTCAAGATGACTGAAGGGTGATTGCAAGAAATATGAAAATAGTCGATAAGTGCGAACGGAATAGTATGATGAAGTATAGAGGTGGAAGGATTACGACAAAGAAGGATAAGAGTAAATGAGATTGTAGTTATACAAGTTTCACAAAGATATGATTACTCTGGAACAGTATAAGGACCAATGATAGAGAAGGGACAGTAAGGACTCTTCGTCTATAGATGCAAGACCTCTGATGTCCCGGAGGTTAGCCTGAGGAGTACATTAAAGACAAGAGACCCCTCGCCATAAGGTAACTTGAAATGCAAGTGTAAAGGTTGGATGGTTGAAGCAATTGGTTGATGGAAGACCTAATTATGATTAGACAATGACACTCGGAAGAGTCATCAAATCATGTAACGCCATGAATTGGAGCTAAACGTGCAAAGTATCAGTTTTGCAACATATGTAGTTGTGACTCATAGAAAGTACATAAACAGAAGTGACAGTGTGTAAATCTTGATATAAGCATATAAAGGATTATAAAAGGGGGTCAATAAGCCTAAAGATGTAAGGTAAGAAATTAAAGAGATGTGTTAAGAGATAATGATATTAGAACGAAGATGAAGTGACAGATGAATAAAGATGATTATGAGCATTCTTAATTGAATAAAGTTTCTTCGAGATAGACAATGTAATGGGCTTACATCTTAACTAGATCGAAACATTCCTTTTTTTCTCCAAAGCGCCATTGGTGGAAAGTTTTAGCCATGAGGCAAGTGAAGAAGTTCTAAAATAAGTATAACGGTCGGATTTGGATTCAGTAAAACAACATCACATAACATCGAAATCTTCAAGATCTTGTACCTACCCAAAGAGGGAATAGGTTAACGACTCGCCATTTATAGGATATGAGCATCGAGGATTGGAATTTGGAGCAATGTTTGAGAATTACAGATATATACCAGAATGTTTCATGATGAATGAGAATGTGATATTGGAGCGAGGAATGAACAAGTGTAAAAAGGAACAAGGAAAAGAAGTTAGTTATAATTATAAGTAATGAGAAAAGTACAGATGTGTATCATATATATCACAAGACTTGTGATAAGAGAAAGCCATTTACGCTGCCTCTTTTCATTTGTTTGAATACGGGGATTTGTCCAGAATTTGCGAAAGATTCTCTTCTGGTTGTTGCCAACGGGGATCCCCCATTCCAAAAGGTTACTAGGTCGGTCGTGAAATTTGGATATGAAGCACTGTTAAGTAGACCATGGCTCAAACCAGGTGATTCATGACAGGGCGGTTGCAGTGGTAAAAGTCGTTGCCATTGACTTCCTGCTAGAGTCTTCGATAAGAAAGAGGCGTCTGAGTAAACAGAAGTGAGATCTTTCTAGTTCTTGAACTAGCCTTCCCCAGCGCTCGTGCAAATAATATTTTGTTGAGAAATGTTCCTGAATTCCACGTTAATGAAACTTTTCACATGAATCTTTCACAAAATTTCCAACTAATACTAATATTATCAACTAATCAGAATGTCGCTTTCCTAATCAAAAGATAGAAGAGCCACTACTAGCCTTTAGTCTTAAGCAGGCAGCGGCGGTCAGCGGGACTACTTTCCACTTTGTTATTATGGAGCCGAGGGTTTTGAGATAGGTTCTGATGTCGAATAGGTTTTCAACCCGAAAAGCTCCACAGAGTTGTCGTATGTCTTCCTTTCTGGTCTCGTATGGGGAGTAAGTTAAGCCATTCCACGAAAGAAAGGAGTAAGTAGTTGATGGTCAGACTGAAGTTGACCTGTCATGGACTCCTGACAACACACTTCCCCACCAGGCAGGCGGCGACGGGTCATAACGCACTCTTCGCACAACAAATCCATTTTGAAGTTGACAAGCTATGGAACTTTTTTCAAAATCATTTTACTGGGAAGGATCTAACCATGGGAACGAATCTACTTGAAGAAAATAGGATAGGCGGACGGGAACGCAGCATGGGAGAAGGGGGCGGAACTACACATTTTTGTGTTCAGAGCATTGTCCGAGAGTAGGCAGCGCCTAAAAGATGTCAGATCAAGTAGGTACGAATCCTACTTCGGGTTCAAATTTGATAAAATGGTATTTGAACCAGGGCAAGCTGAGGAGGCCCTATGTAGTATGTTTTTTCATGGGTGCCGTCTTCCTCTATGCTTCCCTCAAATCAGTACCCCATCGGTCGTCCCTTTATTCAATATGTTCTTCGGTCTCCACTTTTGGGGGCGGGAGTGCTTGGTCGCTAGGGGGTTCCTTTTCCTCAACCAATTCGGTTGTGTCAGCAGGAGCTTGAGCTCAACCACCCATTGATAATCACTACTTTTTTGGTTCCCAATCGGGATGGAGCCGGTGATCTGTTCGGCCTAAGATTTTCTCTTTTACTTGACGAATGATGGTCTATCCACCCTTAAGTGGTGTTACCAGCCATTCTGGAGGGAATTTGGAGAAATGGAATCTTCATCAAGCGAGGAAAAATAAGGTTCCAATGAGTCCGAGGAAAAAAACTTCTTCAAAATTTCATTATCTTTTTTAAGATAAAAAGTTGAATCCTCGGGGAAGCCCTTCGCATCGTTCGTCCCCTTCTTTCCTCAATCATAATAAAATATATCAATATCTGTGAGAGAAGCCACTAAATTTAGGGTAAACAGTCGAGTTGCCGACCACCTGAGTCCTCTCCGAACCGCAGGAGATAGTTTCCCATCATACGACTAACCAACTTCATTTGCCTCTATAAAAGGCCTAACGGTTCTAGAGCCTGTACTTATTGAGTTGAGTTGTCTCCCCTCGGGTGTCAAGGTAAAGAAATTTGAACTTACCTACTAAGACTATATGGATTCCAACTGAACTTCAACTTCTACTTGGTTGATTAATTCAGGGGATGGAACATAATGTTGGACGATCTCCATTTCCGGTTTGGAGGTAGATCAAAAACCTCAGCGAAGGTCACCGAACACGAACAAGATATGAAAAATATTAGACAGCGGACCATTTAAACTACTTAGTTAGTGGATAAGTAGCGCCTCAATGAGAGTCTTTTTTTCTCCCACGATAGTGTAATACCAAGACGACTTCTGACATCACCGGAAGGATCGAAACCACATTCGTAGGCCGATCATTTTTCTGGATAGGTCAAACTACTGGAAGAAAATAGAAAAGGAAGACCGAGTGGGATCAAAGAAACCCATAGTTGGGTGTCTGCTTTAGTGTGATTTACGAAGGCTAGGCTAGGTTAGGTTTGGAAATATACATAGGGCTGCTGGATGCTTTTGATCAATAGAACACGAAGAAGAGGAAAAAAATGAATTCGCCACTGGGGAATTCACACGAAAGGGATATCACTACTGGCACGGGCTGCGCAGAAAAGAGAATTCATCAAAGATCACATGCCTGGAGATGAAAACACGGCCTGAAGAGGGAGCAAAATAGTGAGACCACTCTATTCGGGATGATCGAGAAGGCAAAGTTCAGGAAAGGGATTGACCAAAATGATTGCAACGAGACACACCAACACCACTACTTAGAGGTGGAAAGGGGGGCGGTCGGAGGATGGAGATGAGAACCTTATTTTGATGAAAAGTCTATTCTATATACCCCTAAAGTCTAGTGATTAGGACACCTCTCTTTCAAGGAGACGGCGGGGATTCGAATTCCCCTGGGGGTAGGGTACTACGAAAGGTCTAGTCGCATAGCTTCATAATAATTCTGCAAAGCTTCCGCATAATTTCCTTCGGATTGAGCCGACATCCATTACGATCGTCATTCAATTGAAAGAATCTCTGTTCCAGAACCGTACGTGAGATTTTCACCTCATACGACTCCTTCCGTTGGGTGCTTGTTTAAGGCCATAAAGTGCTCGCTTGAAGCGGCAAACAGAGATAGAATGATTTTCGAAGATGAATTATCTTCTTTAGCTCATATTTAGGCAGACTTTCTGTTTTCTGTCTGTCTACAACAGGAAGGCGTTAATGCGCCATAACGACGTGCGTTAGAGCATTATGGTTTCCAATCAAGATATTTTTCTTCTCATGGAGAGTGTGGCATTGAAAACATCATAGATTTGAGAGAATTCATTCAGTTGAGAAGCTCTCGGAAAAAACATCATAGACAAACTTGGGATTTGCGATCCCATTTGGAAACTTGTTTTCCCGGCAAGAATAGGATGAGTTCCCTCCACTGGAAAGCCAGAATTAGCTCTATGTGGAAAAGTTTCTTATTGCGAAATGAATGGCATTCTAGAAGCTCTCCACTAGTCAACAAAGAGAAATGAAGATGCGCTAATTCTACCCCGCCAAGATGTGAAGCGCAATCGTTAAGTTAAACATAATCCTCCTAACATGCAGCTAAAGATGGGTCCTTTCTTTCAATGTTGCCAATTCCCAGAATATTTTTTTTCAAGGTTGAGCTTGTTCAATTGAAGCTAATACTATGTTGCCCTTCCCTTGTTCAAGAGAAAGGTCTTAGTTGCTGATCAAGCTAATAAAGACTAAAAAGGGCTCCTCCTTAGAATTAACAAGATCTATAGTCTTCCAATTGAGTTTCAACTATTGGTAAGGCGGTCGTACTTCCTTCACCTAAACTAGAACTTAATTTAGCGGCTTCGGGTAATGTTGCCGCGTATTCCCAGACTATAGAATAGAGTCTGTCTTTCACTTTTATCTAGGAGAATTAAAAGGAGCTCAGCCTCCTACAGGTCCCTTCATTCCCTCTGCCTTACACGGACAACAAAGAGTACCGGGAAACCTTTCACCACGCCACATAATTCATTCGCGGATCGTAAATATTATACCGAGGGCGTCTTGAGAGTATACCGAATCAATTTCTAACAAGAAGTCAAAAATGAAAAAGTGAAGGAATCCCATTAGCATGCCAAAATGGATGAAAACCCACACCAATGCCGCCTCGACCCTCTTTTCCAAGAGGGCCTATTTTTCCAGGATCCCCAAAAAGAGGTAGTTTAAGCGCTCCTGGGATTAGGTGAGCCTCTCTTGGTTAACCGAAGGCTCCACTTCTCTTCCCGAGCTCATTCTCTGAAAAATCAGAATTTCGTACTTGGTGCATATCTTTCCCGGTTCCTCGAATTAGATTTGAATGAGATGTAATACAAGGCATGTGTGCATTTGTTTGTTTTCAGATACAATTCTGGTTAAATCAGGCACTCTTCAGAGCAAGGAAAGGTTTGGCAAGCTGCTATAAGTTTTCGATGAGATCCTTTAAATGGGGCAAGGAAGGAGAAGAGACAGTGTTAGATACAATCTCTGCCCTTATCTTAGCTAAAAGGATAAATTCGTTTTGAATAATAGATGTCTTTCACATCTAGCTATAACAATGAGTAATTTTTTAATTTCTAAATGGGAGTTCCAAAAAAATGTCTTTCTTTATCTTTTTCATATCTGAATGTCTTTGTCGGAGACACTCTATAAACAAAACAAGCCCTTAGTCAAGAGGTTAGTTACCCTCTTCGGTACCCCAGTTGGTCCTATACATGTGACCCGTCTTTTTTCTACAGTAAGGTTTGTTCAAGAATAAGCCCCATTTTAAGCTTGAACCACGGAAAGTAGTTCGGCTAGCATCAGAACGCTTCTAGCCTTGGAAATAAGTCCTTAAACTGCAGAAATTACTTATTTTTAGACCCCGTTATAAGTTCTATCCATATATGGTAGAAGAATGATTGGCTAGATCATTTGCTTCACTGCGGAAGTCACTGAAACAAAGTGATTCCGTTCTCTCTCTCTTTTCTTTTTCATCGGCGATCACCGTCGCCAAGAATGGCATAGTCGCAAAGCTTCTTCATGCCATACGTTCGCATTCCCGAAGGCACCCCTCTCTTTCAAGAGGATTCGTTGTTTCCTGAATCCGAAAGAGAGTACTTGGGTTCTCCCAATAACTAAAAAGTGTAGCATGCCTGAATCTAACTGTTGCTTCGCTCCTCTACTTCTGGAATTGAAAAAGGAAGATTTTCCAAGCCTGAACAAGAGAAGAGCACCGTCTGCTCATACTGTCACACCAGAATTATCTAAGTGCTCTCCTTTGTCTCATTGTTTATCTCGTAATAATTCGATTCCAAGCAAAGAAAGAAACTTGATAGGAGTCAAAATAGGAAAAAATAAAAATGCAAATTTCATATGTGGCAATTCCGCCAAGATCTCTTCGCTAGTTGAGGGAAGAATCAACCCGAATCGGATTTTTTGAGGAATGTATCGAGAGTCTTTAATGACCAACAATGGGATTCTTGATTAAATAATTAGAACTCCCCAATTTCTCTTTTGCCAGTTATTTTTTTTATCATCGTAATATCTTTCCCTCAATTATTCTACTTGAGGGTGCTTCTCAGATAGAGTTGGGTGTGGGGTCGAGCGGTTGGTTAGGCTAGGCCGGTTAGAACCTAAAAGAGTGATTCAGTCGATACAGAGGTGCGCTGGTAGAAATTTGATATCTTTTTTCCGCCTCAGCAGCGGCGGCATCTGTCTTTGTTGTTAAGTCATTTTGCTCTCGTATTGCAGGTTTTCCACTTCGCATGCCGGGGTGATAGGCGCACCGCAATCTGTTGACCTACATCAACAACAGCAGCCTGATCGCACCCAAGGAGCACAAAGATGTACAAGACCTGCTCCGAAATGGACTGTTCCAAATGTTCCTGCAAATTCAAGTTTCCTTATCTCACTTAACTTGATTGAATCCATTATGGATGTCAATGCTTGAACAGATTGATCGAACTACCAAAGTCCGGAGGAGATGATTGTGGGAACGAGTCAAAGGTTCCGCAGAAACAATCAGATTATCGATCGACGATCAAATCCAGGGAAGACTCTGACTATGCGCTGGCTCTAGCCCTGGGCATGGATTCTTCTTTGATTGAAGGAATGGGACAGAAGAGAATTGCTTTATCAAGTAGAAAAATGTTACTTTCCCCCCGCCACCCTGCAGATCTCAATGACGCGACGGGAACCACGGGTATCGAATCAAGAATAAAGGGTTTTTCGCGCCTCTCTTTCCTTATAGTCAAGAGAGTTGCTTCTTCTACCAAGACATTTACCGAGGAAGCGTCCCTAAGTCGGGGAGTTTCATTCCTTTCCTGCCAAAGTGGCCAAAGCTCCGGGTTATGGGTGTCGAGGTAGGTCAAATCCCAAGTTTGTCTATGATGTTTTTTCCGGAATCTCTAGGATTCCCGTTATCACTAGTCTAAGTGCCCCGAGATCCAAAAAGGGAGGAAGGAATTCTATTCTTTACATTTTCGCAGATGGAAGATATGGGGAATCAATTTAATTAGATGTGATTTAAGAGTATCCACTAACTATAGTCTAAAAGCCTTCCTCCCTTTCTTCCCCTGTTCCGGAGATATATAGCCGGACAAGGGCTTATACTGCTCGCATTTGTTTGATATGTTCAATTCGCTTTTGCGCTTTTTGGATCACACCGCCAAGAAGAAGGACAAACAATTTTTTTTATTGTCTTTATAATATTCATACTAGTTTTTATCGTATTTATTTTATCCATAGATTCTAAAAATTCCAATCCAATGACAAGCAAAAGACGAAGCACCGGACGCCCTGGCTTTCTTTTTAGTTTTCCAATCTTCTGTCCTTCATTCTTGCAGATGTAAATCATAAATGACCTAATGGCATTTATGCCAGACTTT
Organism: Anisodus tanguticus; assembly: GCA_034509755.1. Lineage (NCBI taxonomy): Eukaryota > Viridiplantae > Streptophyta > Magnoliopsida > Solanales > Solanaceae > Anisodus > Anisodus tanguticus. The sequence goes on along the minus strand of CM067551.1, from coordinate 14,166,579 downwards.
TATCCAACTATATTGGAAGCAGCAGGAGGTTCTTCTTAGACCATGAATAGGAGTTAACCGCAATGACATGTGCACTTTAGATTCGATGACATTAGCTATAGAGTGCTCAAGATTGAGATACTACAAACTATAAGAGTTTCCAGCACACTGGTTAGTAAGTAGAGCTAAATTGACAATATAGTCATGCACCACAAGAGAATTGAACTATTATAGAGACTAGGGAAGAAGTTGATCCAAGGAATGTATCAGTTATCCAAGTAGAAATCTTATTAATGAATTTCGACTAGGGCTCTACAAAGTCTTCCTACGTAGTGGAATATAAGGAATGTCGGGACAAAAATCCCATTTTTAGGGAAAATAGTAAGGGTATTTTAGGAAAAGAGAATCACAACCTTCGAGCTTAATAGGAGAGAGACCCTCAGGTGGCAGGGCCAATTGTATAATCCCAATGTAGCAGAGCTATGTGGCCAAATTATGACCGAGGTCTATTATTCTCGCTATTTTATACATCGATGATCTATTGAGGGACATCATGATGTTAAACAGATGTGTCAACAAAATGATTTAAGAAAGAGCTTTACAAAGGTTATAACCTGGGAAATAAAAGTTAGCATGTAACGAATGAGCACCCGAAGCTCAGTGACCTAGCTTAGGACATTGAGAACCGATGTGACAATGGAAAATAACTAAAATAGATTGTTACTATGAACTACCTATACGGTCGAGGACTAAACAAGATTGTAGTTTAAGGAAATTGTTCGCCTTCCTGACGTCTCTGGTTCTATAACAAGAATTCTCAACTCATAGCTAAGTTTTAAAGATTGTTTCGAAAAGGGTTTTTTTGGGGCACTCGGGGTATCCCCTCTCAGACAGATAGACAAATCAAGCATATGATTCAGACGCTTGGGGACATACTATAAACTTACGCATTGAATTCCAAAGGAAGTAGGTATGACCACCTACCTCTTAGTAAGTTTGCGTACAACAATAGTTATCATGCTAAGCATCAGAATAATATCATATGGGGCTCTATATGAGCATAGATGTAGAACTCATACCGAAAGGGGTAGAAGTAATTAAACCAGAGTTAATGATATATGACTTAATGCACCAAGTCATAAAGAGGATGAAGTTATTTAAGAACAAACGTGAACGACTCAGAGTCAATAGAAAGTCATATCCAGATATAACGATGGGACTTAGAGTTCCAAGTTGGATTTTGGATAATTTTTAAGGAGTTCACCAATGAGGGACCTGATAAGATTTGGGAAGAAAATGAGACCCTAGCTATGATATATTGCATCGTATCGCATCATTCAATGAATAGACCAAATGGCTTATAAATTGGATATGCCTCAAAAGTTAAAGCTTATCCATCCAGTTTTCTATGTTCCGATGATAAGAAGGTATGTTTGGGAAATCCTTCTCGGCTCATACCCACTGATAATGTATAAGTTATAAAGGACCTATCATATGAAGAAATTTCCATTACCTTTCCCAGATCAACAAATCTACAAGTTACGTACTAAAGATAATAGCCTCCGTTAAAAGGTTGTATGGAAAAGAAATAATGCAAAAGAAATGATGTACAAAGAAGAAGAAGAGATGAAGTACAAAGTACAGTCAATAGTTATAAGCCAAAAGCTCTCGCGACTATTCTTTGATTATGATTCTCCTTGTCATAATGTGAAATTTGATACAAACCCTTCATTTTTATAATTAGCTGATAATCTTAGCAAAGAATAGCATGACTAAGAACTGATGTATCATGTGAGGTCTTGTTTTATATGTGTTATATTGTATGGCCCTACAAGGCAAGTTTAGATATCTTCTGCCTGGTTACAGAGGTTCAGATAGTCCTATTTATAGAGGAAATTATGTCGAAGTTTTTAAGAATCCTAAGAGTTAAAATCTTTAGGTTATGTTGCCTCTACATTCGAAGACGAATGCTCATAAGAGGGAAGGATGTTACAACCCGTGTTTTCATGCATTGTTGTTACCATAATATTAGCTGGAATAGGCTCAAAAGTAAGGTCCCTCCAATTAACTAATAAAGGTTTACGGATGTGTTAAGTAAGTCTCGAGAAGGTTTGAGACTAATCGGATCAACGGAAGTAAGTTTTGATGAAAGTTCAAAGCACAACCTGCGACTTGTAGGAAGTGTCTATGAGACACAGAGAGGCCACACCACCTGATAGAGATTTGGGGGATCTGAGACATGCCCTGCATCATGTCCTGCGAGACGCATGTTGTTCCTGGGAGCCGTAGGACTTGTCGCAGAGCTGAGGCGATGGCCGACTTTCTTGAATTATTTAAGCGGTGGAAGTTCATTTGTTGCTCATTTTCGACCAGGACTCCTCCTTACACTTCTCCCAAACCCTCACAATAGTTAATAAGGGTTTAAAGGTGATTCCAAAGTAAAAACTTCCAAATTTCAACATCAAAAGATAGCTAAGATGAAGAATATCACTTCCATGGTGTTGTAGTGTAAGCAAGGGTTTCTTTGAGCTATGGTATGCTTGGGTTGAAGATTGTGGTTGCTTTACAAGGTATGTAAATCATTCTCTTAGTTGTGCTTCAGGTTAATCACATGATTGGATAAGTTGTATGGGTAACTAATCATGAGCTAGAACTTGATATGAGAAATGGTATGGTTGTCTTGCTGTTATACTATTTTAAGACTACAATTATAACTTGTTGTGGTTAGAAATTTTAGAAGGCAACTTAGTTATGATGTATATGACGTTATGGTGTTTGTCTAAGTGTTGGTATTGATAATGAAATCAGAAGCTAAGAAACGAAATGGCTAAAAACATATAGAAGTTGTTCTTGTTGTGGTTGACATGTGTTGGGATGTTTTGATTGAACTTAAGCTTGGTGTAAGTATAAAATCTTATTAGTAGTTGGTAAATGAGGAGAAGAAGCTACAAAGAGTCCAAGATGTGGTTTAGACTTTAAGTTGCCATTATTAAAGAGTAAGGAAGATCTAAGCGTTCAATGAAATGTCGAAATGAATTGATCCTTTGGTAATCAATATAAACTTGACCAGAATCATATTTATTACATAGGTTGTCTTTCGTAGAGCATATAAGGCATTGTGAGTTAACGATTGACCAAATGACAAGATATGTAAGACTTACCCTTTCTTTCTTTTTGGCATGATCTTGTGATTAATGACATCTAATGAAACATCTTAAGCGTTAAATATATGCTTGTTCTTTATTCTTGAAATATTTCATGTATTTTATCTGTCCCTTGTTAGGAGTACCCTCCACACCTTTATGATATCTCTTGTTCTTTCCCTTATCGGAAGTACTTTCCTCACTCTATAATACCTCTACTATGTTGACATATTATAGTTCTTTGTTGGTTTCTTCTTTCTTTAGTGTCCATTCTTATTGTTATGTCGACTTATAATATCGGGCATTTTGCTTATCCCAGGCTAGTCTTAGATGATGGAGGGACTCCAGCGCAAGCATACCGAGGAGAGGGAGAAGTGGCTCGAATATTAGAAGATGCAAGAGCGTCTCCCGGATTTGTAGGTGCAACCGATGGCCACAGAAGAGTTGGAAGCAAAGTTGGCTCAGTCGGAGCAGGATAAGAGGATTCACAATGAGGCAGCCATGTTTCATGTAAAGCTTGCAGAATTGCAGAAGAAATGGGCTGCTGAAAGGTTTCAGACTCTAGAAGCAGAGATACAGGTGTGTGTAAAGGAAAAGGCTGATGCAGAGAAAACCCAAGCCCTTCTTGAGAAAAGGCTTCAGGCCCTAATGGCCCGGAACAAACAACATGTTTAAGTCAACATGCATATTTTTGACACCAATGTTTCCCTCTAAGTAACCTATAAAAGAGTTGGCTAGGCTCAGCAGATGTGGACGCCCAAATACAGAAGTTGAAGATGCGATTTGCCATCGCGAAGGCTCTTGTTATGTACCTTTCCTGCAGGGTTGCTTTTCAAGAGCTCAAGGTGGGATAGCAAATATTGAAGCCCAGTTCGTTATTGCTCTGTCAATAAAAGAGACTACATTCAAAGCTTTGCCTGTTTAGCCCCCGGTTAAGGACCCTGCCCAGGCTTCTAATAGTGAGGGATAGCTATCAGAGAAGAAGGATAAGGAGGAAGCCCCATGAGAGATTGGAAAACAACCCCATGAGGCCCCGACTGATGGCAACGCTGTTGAGCTTGAAAAATGTCACCGCCGAAGGGGGTCCTTCCAGAGGTCAGCCTGCCCTTCCTTATGTTGTGTATCTGGATGCGGATGTTTCCCTTGCATTTGGGTTTGTATATATAGTTAGGTGTTTTTACGAGATCATCTATCGTATGTTTATAATGTCTTCTTGTATATGATCTAAAGTTAATTGTCTTTACTGAATCCTCGCGACTGTGTTCATTGCCTATTACTCTTATTTTGTTGCTATTCTTTGTGGGTCGGGTGTAGGAACTATCCGGTCCTTTGAGGGGGAGCACTTTAACCATAGGGATCCTTTCATCCTAGGATCCCTTTATCTAGACTATGATCCATATTATTTCGGACGCATGTGTTTAGGTATCGTGATTGCTTTATTTTCTTGCTTTTACATGTGATATTTTATACGATCGCTTTTTCCAATATGGGCATATTACTTCTGGCCGTTTATTTTATGACCAGGAATTATACTCGTCTGATTCATAATAAAATGAGGGCCCCCCTTTGTTCGACACTAATGAGAATGACGTCTCGATCTCATCTTTTTTTGGAATAAGATTTATATTTCCTTCACACTCTGAGGATCGCATGTCATGTTGTGTATTCGAGGGGATGTTTTTGGGTATGGAAGAATGCATTTGTAGCAACAAATTTAGAGTATAACCGATGCAGCTTGAGCTTTTTTTATTCATAAAGGTAAGTCGTAAAGCCCATGTATATTTATAGCTGTGAACAAAAAAGGAACAAAAGGTAGCAGCTTCAGACAGTACGGAAGGAGCTTCCGGTTCTTAATGCGGAGTTCTAGACGCGCTCATAAGTGCTATACATTTTACGGTCATTGCCTCATTAAAAACCTTACCGGTAAAAACCTTATTAGGAAAAAACTCGATCAAGGAAAAGAGTGTTTCACATATTTTTTTATTCTTATGTGCTTTCGATGGGGCAAATTCTTCCTTCAGCTAGTCCCAACACTACGACCAAAATGTTTAAAAGAAAAAAATAGAAAAATATAGGTCAATGACTCATACCTATTCCACTCAAGGTTGTACAGTGGTGGCGAAGTCGTCTGAAAATTTTGGCAGGCTTTGTGAGCATATTGTCGAGCGAAGTTGATATGTTAGGTCATTCTCACTTATTTCCACAAACCATTCAGATAGTCGACTCGTAAAGTTTTCACTCAGCAGAGACGCTTGTAGTGAGGTGGTTGTGACCACCGTCACCGGGTCGCATTAGAAATACGGTCGTTGCTTTCGACTTGCTAAGGTCCAAGACCAATTTCTCCACGCCCGAATACCAGGATTTCTCCTCGTCAATATTTTGCTGGCATAATAGATGGGAAGTTTACTTTCTTATTCCTCTCATACCAACGCGATGGTAATCGAAACTACCGAAATTATCACGTAAATGAACAAGTACTCTCCTTCTTTTGGTTTTACCATTACGTGAGGGCTTGATAAATATGCTTAGAGATATTGTTGGCTTTGGTGATATTTTTCCATCCACCTAAACCTATTGTCCTTCTTCATTAAATTAAAAAGTTCATGGCACCGGTCCAAAGATCGGGACATGAATCTTCCCAGGGCAACGAATTTTCCTTTCAACCTTTACACCATTTTGGCATTGCCAAGTATGTCCGACATTTCCTTAATAGCCTTGACGTTATTAGGATTCATCTCAATAACTCGGTTGGACACAAGGTAACCCAGGAACTTACCCCACCTGACCCCAAAGGCATATTTCTCCAGGTTCAGCTTCATACTGTGTCGACAAAGGACGTCGAAGGTTTCTTACAAGGAGGATAAATGAGTTTCTACTTCTAGGGACTTGACCAACATGTCATCTATATAGAATTCCATGGACTTGCCAATCTGTCATTCGAACATCTTGTTTACTAACCTTTGATAGATCGTCCCTACATTATAACAGAAATTACCGTGATTGGTCATGAATGAAGTCTTCTCTTGATCCTCTGGGTGCAAACTGATCTGGTTATAATCATAATATGTATCCAAGAAGCTGAGTAGCTCGTGTCCTGCAGTGGCATCCATTATTTTATCAATATGCGACAATGGAAAGGATTCTCTAGGACATGCTTCATTTAAATCCTTGAAATCAACATACATCCTGAATTTGTTGACCTTTTGGAGGACTACCACCACGTTTTCAACCAATCTGGATTTACCACTATTTGCACTAACATTATGTTTAGCAAATGTGTCACTTCTTCTTTGATAAATTGATCCTTGATGGCGCGGATATCGGTCGTCTCCTTTGTTTTATGGGGGGTGGGGCGTGATTGGGATCAAAGCTTATCTTGTGTGTAGCCACCTATGGGGGGACCCCTATTATATCTAGGTGAGACCAAGCAAAGCGATCAAAGTTAGTTTTTAAGGAACTTAGAAATGTGTTCCTGAGCTCGGGTGAAAGTCCCGAGCCTAGGTGTACCTTCTTTTTGGGATATTCTTCGAAAAACATCACGTGCTCAAGCTCTTCTACTATTGAGTTTGTGGTGTCCTTGTATTCTGGGATAGGGAAACTCATTAGGAGGGCCTAGTCCTGGGATCTTGGTTTTGATGTAGCTCTCTCCGTAAGTTGTTCCTTCTTTCTTTTAGACGGTCGTGTGAATCCGGTATCTGTGATTGCTATTTTTCAAGCTTGCTTTTCCAAAACGTTGTTACCATCAAGGCTTCCCTCTCTCGGGTTGTGCTTTGGTCCCCCTGATCTCCCCAACCCCCCAAGGAGCAGGGAATTTAACATTTTGATAAAAGGTGGAGGGGACCGCTCTCATTGAGTGTATCCACAATCTTCCCAATATCACATTATATGTCACGTCACCAGACATGACGTCAAAATTCGTGTCTTACTTTATGCCGTCGGCATGAACCAGCAGTTCAATCCCTTCCCGAGTTAACTCACTTGACATGTTAAAACCTACCAGTACTTTGGTTATTGGGATGATTGATACGTCCGCCCTTATTTCTTTCAGAACACGTAGTTGGACAATGTTTGATGAACTTCCTTCATCAATTAATACATGTTTAATAATATAATTTATAATTTGAATGGATATTACCAGGGTATCAATATGAGGTGGGGCAAGGCCCATGCAGTTGTTTCTAGAGAAGGAAATGTATCTGCTTTCTACTGCTTCATGGGTGCGGCTCATGGTTGTGATAGAGATTTTGGACATCCTGAGTGATGTGTATGTGATTTTGTTTACCTTTTCTCTCTCGAAGATCATGTTGATAGTTTGAATAGGTTGAGGCATTTTGTTCGGTTTCTGTTCAAGGCTTCGGCTCAGGTTGAGCTTTTCCCGGTCATTGATGTATTCTTTCAAGTGCCCTGCTCTTAGTAGTTGAGCTACCTTGATCCTTAGATTGGCACAATCCTCCATGGTATGCCCGTGCGTGCAATGGATGTGACATCATAACCCAGCTCTTATCTGGATTCATTCACATTTCTTCTGGGAAACTAGTTTCCTTGGTTGTTTTCATCACTGCAACTAGCTCTGCCACGTTTATATTAAAATTGGGGTCTGACAAACTTGGAGGTCTAATTCCCTTTGATGTTAATCCTTTAAAACGTGGGGGGGCTCTCAATAAGGCCCCAGATATTTTTGTTATTTCCCTGGCTTATTCCTTGACCAGGGAATATGCGAGCATCGTACGACTCAAATTGTCCCCTATGGATTGTCGTACTTGCACTAAATCATTGGTCCAGCCTTTTTGTAAGGCGACTACCCACTTCTATCAACGCTGCTATCCATTGATCCTCCTCAATATACATCTTGGCCGTGTATCTAAAATTTATTTCATTCCATGTATGGGCTGGGAATTCCCTCAAGCTTTCCTTTAATTTCCTGGATACTTTTGAACTACTTGGATTTAAACCATCCACAAAAGCAATCCCAAAGTCTTCCAGGATAATCGGTAACAACATTCTCTCTCTGGAAACTATTCAAGAATCCCCTCAACAGCTCATCTCCCTGCTGCTTTATGGCAAAAACATCCTCTTTGTGCATTTCAACCTTCTGGGCTCCCGTGTGAGCCTTAACAAAAGCATCTGCAAGAGTAGCAAAAGAGTCAATAGAATTTTCAGGTAAATAAGTGTACTAGGAGAGTGCTCCCTTTATGAATGTATGATTGAATTTCTTTAGCATGACGAATATCTCGTGTTGTTTTAGATCACACCTGGTGATAACTGCTTAAAAAGTTATCACGTGCTCCTCGGGATCTGTGGTCCCATCATACTTATATATGTCAGGCATTTTAAACCTTCTTAGGATGGGGACAGGGGCCGCTCTCTCCGAATATGGCAGTACCCCATATTTCTAGGCTCATGCGCCTTTCACAACAGGCGGTGCTCTTAGTATGTGGTTCATCCGCTCATTCATTTCCCTCTCGACCCTGAGGAGCCCCTCCGTGAATATGTCCATCCATTCTTTTGCTCCGTCGACCTCCCTTTCTTTAGTTTGTGGTACTTCAGAGGTTTTTTCAACGTTTTGATTTGACGCTAGAATCCCATCCTTAGAATGGTTTTGGATATAGTAGCTACAGCCCCCTTCATGTGTTGCATCATTTCGTTATGTGCCTTGTGTGTGGCTATGACCATGTCATTTGTCATGGAACCTCTTTTTTTACGTGTATTTGTCTTCTCATCCGAGATTTGGCTTGGCCCTTTCTTTCGAGTGTGCGCTCTGAGGCCTTTCTGCTTTCTAGACGCTCAAAATGCCCCGCTCCACTCCTCGCTAGGTTGCCTTTTTGGAATCTCATTTCTGCTGCTCCTCTACTCCCGTATGAATTCTTTGTTATGCATCGACACCAGTATCTCTTCCAGGTCTGCTATGCCTCGTGCGTTAACTAGTACCAGAGTGTTCTCGAGTCCCTGTGATCCATGGGAGATGTTGCTTGACCCGGACATACTTAGTTAAGTAGTGTGATCATGCTTGGTTTTTAAAGGAGATCTGCTACGAATCAGGACAACACCACAGTTGTCTATCCCCACAGACGACGCCAAACTATTTTCTGATAAAAACGGATCTAACAAAAAAAAATCAATTAGCCATTTGTTTTAATAGGTTTTGAAGACAAGTGGGTTGTATCCGATCCGAAAAACTCCTTTACGAGTCCTGTTAAAATGATAAATAGTGAATACGGCTGGTAAATAATGTAAGATAAAAAGCAACCAATGATTCAAGAAAAAAGTATGTAAAGACAATGGAAGTGCCTTCGGTATATTTCTTAGAGAGAAAATAGAGCTAGGGTTATAAAATGAGCAAGATGCCCATCCTTCCCTCCTAAGTTATCCATATATAATCCAAGGTTGGACTTTTCAAACCATAATGTATGGGTGATGTGACCTCTCTGTCGCTTCAACGTTCATGTATGTTGTGGTGCTCTAATCGAGACTGACAGATGTGACCCGTGTTGGTAGGAGAGGGGAACAACGGTAGGGATCGCTCGGGTCCTCCGAGCCCCGGTCACATGGATTCCCCGGTTGCGCTTTGCACCCAATACATTTATACATGCCAAAGAAAAGGTGATTAGTTTAAAGTAAAATCATTTGAAGAAAGACATCATCAATATAGGGATAGACAAATTGATAAGAGATTCTTTTGAAATTGTTATAATTAGTGTAGAGTTATGAATAACCAAGTTGATAATTATAGTTCTACTGCTTCTTGACTGACGTTAGAGTTAAACTGAACTCACGTGTGAAAATTCTCATAATATCGATAATTACTTGCCAGGGGAAAAAGGTACGACTAAAGCAAGATAAAATTGAAGAAAAAAAATGACGTAGATATATCTTGGTCCTTAATTAGTGCTGAGTACCAACAGTACAATTGTAGTACTTCAAAACATGTGTTGGTAGACTTTCTAGAAGGGAAGTACAACATGAAGCTTTAGCCGTAAATTTGCTTAGGTATTTTCTTGACAACTATATTACATCATTGGTTCTCCTTGTTACCCTTCAAGTCGAAGGACATATTATCATTCAAACATTAAGCGTGCGTGACGAATCACAACCAGGTACTAAGCTAGCCGTAACTAATATTACTATGTGGCCATTGATATATGAATGATAATTAACTATACGTGATACTTTATTTTCTTAATTATATTCTTGACACGTCTTCTCATATGTGGCCTGATTATTTTTTTTGATAATGATGGCAGTGAGATTCGATCTCAGAACTTCTGCCTGCTCTGATACTATACTGAAGTGTGTGATCATCTCATCTAAAAGTTTAAGCTGATAACAAGAACATACTTTTATTTTCTGAAGTATATTCTCAACACCATCTATCTATCTATCTATTGTTATTCAGTTATATGAATTTCGTTGATTTTTCCTTGGGGTATTCTTTTTGTTGTTGTTTCTTTCATTTTCTTTTCCTGATAAGATATGAAATTAAAACATAGGCGTACAGCTAAATGAGAAAATTAAATATAATAAATTATCTTATTAGTTAAGAGATGAGTGCAAAGGATTCTTGAAGAAGTCTTGATCCTTCAGGAGAAATGGTATTCTGGCACACCCTTCAAAGATCTTAATTCGTATCTTTCAAACACATTTGGCCAAGGAAAGGAATGGCATTAAATCTGAAGCTGTCACAAGGTTAGACAAATACATATTTATATATATATATCTAAATAAACTGTTAGATTGAAATCATTGAATTATTTTTGTTATAATCATGGTGTCAGGGCACGGGACATAGCAAGTAATTTTGTCCATCAAGGTTATGACAAATGAAAAGAAATCACCTAATATTTTTTGTCTCTGCTGGAATGTGAACCCAAAACCTCATGATTCTCAACTCACTTCATTGATCACTATGTCACACACTTGGGTGCTAGCATTGAATAATTATTAGTTGTAGAACAAATAAGCTTTTTATTCCGAATGTTTAATCGGGATAATATATGAGTTTAGCATATGAATAATCAAGAGATAGTAGAAAGCTACCAACCAGCGTCTAGAAGGAGGATTGAGTTGCATTAACTTAACTTGGGGAGGACAGAGGGGGAGACGGATACGAAAGCTGTATAATATAAATATTTTTATTCTCAGTCTTTAGTCTCAAATATATGATTGGCTATGACTGTGATATTTAGTATAAATAATTGCTTAAAAAGTTATCATAGTCGTCGGGACATACTTTCAAAAACAAAATTAGTAAATAGGTTGGTAGACATAGTTTTCAAAAAGGAGTTTCGTAGTAATTGGTCGTTTGACTTGACTAATTCTTGATGCTGTCAATGACACCTTCGATTTAAATTCGGTGTATCAAACCGATGGTTTTGGTAATTTCATGAGGACACACAATTATCAGAAAAAATGTCTGTAGTATAGAACATAGATCAAATTATAACAATAATTACCTAATTCTACCCAAAGAAATATTTGAAAACAAAAAATGTCCCATATATGGTACTCCTATATATCAAATTATAACAATAATTACCTAATTCTACCCAAAGAAATATTTGAAAACAAACAATGTTCCATACATGGTGTTGTTATTCTTTGTTAAGAATATAATTAAGTAAAATAAATGTGTTATCTCTCTAACAGCTAAATCTTTTAGATGAGATGGTCACACAATTCAACATCATTAACTTTATCCAATAACAAAAATCTAACTACATTTCTTAATTTGATAAATAAACAAAAACCTATATGTGTTTCTCAATTTCTTTTTTTACGTTTAACAACTATTATTTGGTTAACTTATCGAGTTGGTGATTTAGGGTAGAAGTTACTTTTTACTTTATTAGGAAAACGTGGTTAGGCAAATTGTAGAATATATCGTTGGAGACGATCGTAGTAATTAGTCAAACTTGTAAGGGTTCGTAGTATTGTAAGAGTCTAGTAGCTTAGTTGGTTGACTACGTAAGAGTTCGAATTCTCACGTTGTAATCTCTTTTCCATTTCTCCATTCGTTACCCTTAGGTAATAAAAGAATAATTTTTAAAAAAAAAGTAATTAGTCAAACCTGTGGTTGTTAATTGAATGAACGCAAAAGGCGTTAGTTATTTACTGTTACATATGCATCTTCATTATTAAGATATTACTGCTTTAAGCCCTAAGATTCTTATTGTACAGTAGTCATTATCTTGCAATATGCAAGCTCCTAATATTTCAATCTTTTTTCTTTGCTCAGCTTGTTTTATGTTCCCTATGTTTCTATTACCATCTGTTTTTCGTTATAAAAAGAAGCTATGGAAAGCCAATCCTGATGTACTCTTTTTGTGTTTGGTTAGTGAGAAAGTTGTTACAAAATAATATGTTCAAAACTTCTCTACATGAAAACCTTTATTGTTACTATAAGATAAGTCTAGAAAAGGCTATAGGAGCTAGAATGAAAAGAAAAATATTCTTAATTCGGATCTTTTTTTCTTCAAACAAACACGTACCAGAACTTTCTTTTTTCCTTTTACCATTAAGAAGGCTATTAGGTGTCGTTGGGTAGAGTGTATGAAAATAGTATTGAAAAGGTTGTACTAGTAATATTAGATTAATAATGTTGGAATTAGTTAAGATGATATTAATTTTAATTAATTTTTTAATTTGTTGTATTAAATGAACATGATGTATTAGAATAGATATAGTATTGGTATAGTTAATGTGATGGTTTACTAAGTATTAAAAAAAATATTGAATAGGATATACAAATTGAAATCACTACCAAACAAGATTAAATAATACCAAAGGTGTATACCAGTATTATTTTCTCTAACACCTCCTGGCTCCTACCAAACCGTCCTTTAGAACAACTGTTGTAATATATTCTACTACCTTTTAAATTGAAAGGAGATAGTTTATACTTATTTGTTTGATAGGAATTTGAAAAGGTTAAAAGAAATCAATGAATGATGTTCGCAAGAACAAATCAAAAGCACACAGAGGACAAATATTAGATGTGTGTTCCGACGTTATTGTCGACAAATTATTAGTAAAACTAACACCAACCAAACTTTGGTGTAGGGTACGAAATCTCAGTCCGAGGCCTAAAAATCCTGACGCTATTAAAACATGAACCAAAGAAAACATTCTAAATCAAGACAGAAATACCAAATAAAATCAAAATTTTAAAACTTAGCAAATTGAAGAATATAAATAATGTAAAAGATTAGCGAATGTTTGGAACATGCAAAAAGAAAGTGAGTGGGAGGAGGAAAGATCATTAAGTAAACCGGCTAATCCCGGTAAATGAGATAGCCACCTCTAATTATGTTTTCACGAAATTTGACTTCAATTAAAATTATGTAAAGAATGGATCTTGAGTCTAACTCAACACCCAAAAAGCTAGTTTTTGGGATTGAGTTAGGCCCAAGATCCATTCTTTACATGCTATCAGAGTCAGGCTCATTTCAACTCTTTGTTCGTCGATGTTGGTCCCCAAAATTATATTGTTCACGCTTCAGTTAACGAGGTCTGGGCGTGTTGGCGAGTGTTAAGAGTCCCACATCGGAAATGGAATGGGGACATGGACTCCTTATACGGACTTGGACAATCATCACCCTACAAGCTAGCTTTTGGGGTTGAGTTAGACCCAAGATCCATTTCTTTATATGGTATCACTTATCGTTAGGCTGTTCCTTTTCTCTCCCCTACCAAAACAATGTCCTTAAATGAAACTAAATTACACCCTTTCTTCAGTATTTTCATTAACTTATACTACTAGTTCGGTTTCACAATCCAACTCAATTATAAGCTAAATATATTTGATTATTGTAGAATTGTATTAATCTCTCTTGAGGAGTCTTTCTCATTAATACAAATATATATAGTGTGTACAATATTGAATCATAATATAACAAGGATCCAAATTCTACCATAATTATACACAACTAATAGACGCTTATGCAATGGACATTGAAGCTCCAAAAGAAGATTTTGGAGCCAACAGATATTAGCAACAACATTCGCAACGCCTTTATACAACATTTCTTACTCGATCGAGATAGGGTGGCTTGCCTCTTAGCAGACCACGAAATGAGATTATCTCCAAAGAGCACACAGTAGCCGGAGGTGAAGCGTCGTGTGTCCGAACATCCTGCCCAATTGGCGTCTGTATATGATAACAACCTGGTCGGTGCAGAGAGGTAGAGATGCAATCCATAATCAAGTGTGCCCTTAACATATCGGATGATACGTTTAAGAGCTGTAAAATGAGGTTTCCTGAGGGCATGCATAAACAAACACACCTGCTAAACAACATAAGCAATATCAGGCCTGGTGAAAATAAGATATTGAACTGCACCTGCAAGGCTCCTATAGAGAATGAGATCGGACACTGGATCACCGTCAACAACACTGAGATTCAATTTTGAGTCAACCAGAGTAGACATAATCTTGCAGTTTGCCATTTTAACCCTATACATAATTTCTTCTGCATACTTACACTGACACATGAACATATTATCTACATATCTAGTCATTGATATCCCCAAGAAATAGCTCAACATCTCTAAGTCAGTCATGGCAAATTCAGATTTCAGCATAACAATGATATCATTTTTCAACACATCAGAGAAGGTAGTGAGAACAATATTATCCACATATAATAACAAGTGTGCAATATTACTACCTCGATGAAAAATAAAGACATATGGATCACACTTGTTGCATACAAATCCAATCTGTATAATGTAATTAGCAAACCATTCATACCATGCTCTGGGGCCTGTTTCAAACCATAAAGTGACTTACGAAGATGGCAGACATAATGAGGAGCATCCGGATGAACAAAGCCTGGCGACTGGTGCATGTAAACAGTTTCTTTCAAGTCCTCATGTAAGAATGCATTCTTCACATCTTGCTGATGAATCGGCCAATGCTTAAACCATAGCAATGCTAAAAACCGTGCGAATGGTAGTCGGTTTAACCATCGGACTAAACGTCTCACCACAATCAATACCCTCCTGCTGATTAGTGTTATTAGCCACTAGTCTCGCTTTATATCGCTCAAGGTCACCATTCTCTCTGAATTTTTGTGATGAAATAACCACATGCATCGAATCACATTTACCCCATCCGGTCTAGGAACCAAATCCCAAGTGTTCTGTTTCGTTAAAGCATTAAATTCCTCACGCATGACCGCATTCCAATTCGGATCAAGTTTGGCTAATTTTGGATTTTGGGGATATAGTTTGGGTGGACAAGTTAAAGTAGACTTTGGGTTTAAAAATCATGTGTTAGGCACGGGATTCCATTTTGTGGGTAGGTAAAGGGAATGGTTAGGCAGTGTGATGGGTCGACTGTGGGGCAGTAATTAATGGGGCAGGTTGGCCGATGTGAGGTGATGGGATTGTGGGTGGTTCGGTGACTAGTGGGTGGGAACTGTCTGATTGGGTAGCGGGGTCGACTGTGTGGCAGGGTCGACGGGGTCAGGTGGTAGGTGGGTTCTGTTGGTTTATGTAGTTGGGTCAATTTGGTGGCAGTGTTCGACGGGGTTGGGAGGTTGACGGTGGGGTAGGTGTTTGGTGATAGAGAATGGGTGATTGATGGTTGATTGGGCTGATGGGGGTCCGGTGTCCAGTGGGAAAAGGGTAACGGTGACTGGTTGGTGACTTGTTTTCGGGAATAGTGTGATGCCGGTAATAGTGGGATGGAGAGAACTGGGTCGAACCAGAATGACGGTGGTGGGGTATTCATCATCGGGATGGTTTGGACAGTGGAACGATTAGGGGTTGACCGGGCAGAGGTGGTCGTGACGGATACTGCAGTGGCGGTGGGTGTGGCTACTGGAAAAGTGGGTCCGGTATGGTGGTAGAGAGCATGGTGGACAATAGGGGTGGCAGCGCGATAGGGTTGTGTCGGGGGGAGGCAGGCAATGTGTTGTGTAATGCATTTTGGACCAGAGGTGAGGTGTCCAAATAATTAAGGAATCAATAATCAATGACTCATAATTTTTTGATGTTATCAAACGAAAAACGTACTCAATAAAAGTGATGTGGCGTGAGATTATGATTTTATTGGTGGATAGCTCATAGCACAAGTACCCCCTATGGCTTGACGGGAAAGCTAGGAAGGCGCGCGGATTGGATTGAGGTGCTAATTTGTGGGGGGCGTGGATGTCAGATTTGGGTAACAAAGACAACCAAAAATTCTAAGGTGATCGTAGGTAGGGATCCGACGGTAGAGAATTTTGGTAGGTGTCCTATTTTGAATCGCACGGGTAGGTAAGATGTTAAGAATGTGTTCTACCATTTTCAGTGCATATACCCAAAAGGTAGAGGGAGAGATGCATGTAAAAGAAGGGTACGAATAATATTATTAATGGTCCAAAGAATTCTTTCGGCTTTACCATATTGAGGGAAGGTATGGGGGCACGAGAAATGAAAGATCATGCCATTAGCCGCACAAAAATTATGAAAAGGGGAATTATTGAACTCATGACCATTATCACATTGAAACTTTTTGATGTCTTTTTCAAATTGCATTTTAACCATTGTACGAAATTCAAGGAATTTGGAGAACACTTGAGATATGAGTTTAAGCGGATAGACCCAAAGGAAGTGAGAGAAATCATCCAAGAACACCAAATAATATTTATAGCCTAGGTTGCTAGTTATATGAGAAGTCCATAAATCCGCATGAATATATCAAAGGGAGAGAAAGTACTACTTAGAGAAGGCGTGAATGAAAGTTTAACATGTTTCCCTAGATGACAAGAGGAGCAACTATGGGAAAGTGTTCCTTTATTACATTGGATTAAATTTTGATTTCTAATGGAATAAAAAACATGAGCACCTCGATGACCAAGTCTATTATGCCACGTTGATGGAAATATTGTAGCTAAAGTGGTGGGAGGAGTGACATGGGTAGTAATCATGGATAGGAAGAGATAGAGGTTCCCCTCGCTATTGCATCTGGTAAGAAGTTTCCCCGTATGTATGTCTGTTATAGAAAAACCAAATGGGTCAAAATTGATGGATACAGAATTATCGGTGGTAAATTTTCTAACGGAGATTAGGTTCTTGATAATATTAGGGGCATATAGGACATTTTAAGGGAGAATTGGGGATGCGGTGGTAGGGTTAGTGTGTGGCCAAACCCTTATATTGGAATGCAATGACAATTTCCAACCATAATAGATGGAGGATTATTTAAATTGCGCAGTTTTGGAAGATTACCACAATTGTTGGTGAAGTGAGATGTAGCGCATATATCCATATACCATGTATCATCGGGATGTTGGAGAGTCAATGTGCCGAAATCCTGGCCCAAATCGATTGGGGTAGGGCCTGGAGTGGGCTACTCGATCGCTGGAAATTGGGCCTGATGGTTGTGGCCCATCGACTGGTCTGAAGCGTACTGCTTGGCTGGCAAAAATTGGCATGATGGCCTGTGGACCATCGGTTGTGCATCCAGGCTGCTGTAGCCACAGGTTTTGGTGGGCTGCAGCTGTTGGATTATTGGTCGTAAATGTTGGGCTCTTATTGGAGGCCCAGTTCCCATCTAGCCTGCCAGGGCAGTGGGTGTTGTTCTCTGCCATGATGGCTGCTGAAGAGTGGGTGAGAGAAAAAAAATAGGGGAGGGGGGGTCAGGACGTATACGAGGTGTATGTGGGGCAGTATCAGCTATATACGAGGTGTATAACGGCTTAGGGAGGTTGTATACGGACATTATCAGCCGTATACTAGGTGTATATCGGCTTAGGAATGATGTATACGGGTAGTATATAGTGGTAGGGAGGGTATATCAGTCGTATGCATGTGTATATCAGCGTGTATAGGTTGTATACGATGGGTATACGACCTGTTGGAGAGATAGAAAAGGTAAGACGGATGTATATCCGTAGTATACCAGAGGTATACCGGGCTGTTTGTAGAATTGGGGGGTTGGGCAGCTGTATATCAGCGTATATCAGAGGTATACCGCCGGTATACGGGCGGTTTGGGCCCGGAAAAGGAAAGGTAAGTGCGGCCGAAATTAAGTTTTAGGCAGGGAAGAATTTTTTGCTCTTGATACCATGTAGAATTGTATTAATCTTTCTGGAGGAGTCTTTCTCATTAATACAAATATATATAGTGTGTACAATATTAAATCCTAATATAATAAGGATCCTAATTCTACCATAATTATACACCACTAATAATTACAAAATATATGAGGAATATATTCTAATATTCACTAATAATTATAATACATAATTTAATTAAGTTCCTCCAATCCCCCCAACCCCATGTGGCGCAACAAATGCCGTAGTTTCAGCTGAAGTTTTCGTCAAATTATCCTTAGGCTTCACCATTTTATGACTTCCACGATAACAGAATAGATTTAACTTGAATAAACTAACAATGTAACAAATAAATTATACTGTTAGTGTATTGTAGCAGGTTGTCAGCATAATTTTCAGGTTATTAATACCACTTGCTATAAATAATTACTTCTGATAAGTGACATAATAGTGTAGAAATTCTTTTACGTTGCATCGTATAAAAAAATAAACCCAAATAAAATAGTAACACATTAAGAATTTATGATGATCTTAGGTAAAAGATGAACTCCAAGAAAAGGTGAAAGAAATTAAAAGAGAAGCAGTTTGTTTTTACTTTAGAGAGCAACGTCTATTGTTTTTCTAACACGCGTGTAATTCTATGGACGTAATCACATGAGGTAACATTGTCTAAGTTACGTTTCACCTACTTGGTTTAATTCGCATGTCGTGTCCTAATAAGGAGCTGCAACAACGTAAATTACAGTTCATCTTAATAAAAAATAGCAATATCGTTAGTAGAAAACCAGAATGCTTAACAATTAGCCAATTACTAAAAACAAGAAAAGAAAATGCATGGTAGATACATAGTGGGTATTATGTTAGAAATGTACAACGATAGTTTACCGGTAACTTCTCATAAAATAGTGCTAATTTATTACTCCTCCCAATATATAATGACACTTTTTTTTAATATGTCCCAAAAAGAATGTCATATTTATATATTTAAAAATTATTTAACTTTATGAAATAATGTACAGTCACACAAAATTCTAACGCTTGTTTTGGATCATAAATTTCAAAAAACTTCATATTTTTTCTAAATTTTTTGACTAATCAAATGATATCACATAAATTGGGACGCATGAACTAATAATATAGTATTACAGTGTAGTTATATTATTAAGTGGTATGCTATTCTTTATAGAGTTTTTCTTTAACAAACCCCAACTACTCTTTCTTTCCTCTTAATTCTCTCTCTATCTCACTTTCTACATGCACCAATGTGAAATTGAGATAACCAAAAAAAGCATTGAAATCGTGTTCAGAGATCGGTTGAGAGGTGTTTGTTTTAAGAACATTAAGGAACGAAGCGTGTGATCTAAGCCTTTTTCCCCTCTTGTTATGTTAATTTCAAGCTTTATTATGATCAAGCTCATAAATTAAAGAAGTATAGTTTGCATTACAGAAAATAAAAATGCAGCTAAAACAATTTTTGAGGTCATCGTCATTGGGAAGCAGTTCAAAACGATCAAGTTACAGTAGGAATTTTGACTTACCGGAGGATACGGCGGCGGCAGCGGAGATAACGTTGGATACCGGCGGGGAGTATGTCGGAGGTGCAATGTTACCGATTTTCCTCAACGATTTGCGGAGAAACAACATCGACGACCAGGATTTAGTTGAAGTTACGCTAGAATTGGATGATAATTCAATTGTTTTGTGTAGCGTAGCACCAACACCATCACACAATGCTGAAGGTACTATTGTGAGTGAAGAAGAAGAAGAAGAAGCGCCCAACGGATTTCACGCACGTAGTGCATCGGTAGCTTCCAAACTCCGCCGGAAATTCTCGTGGATACGATCGCCGTCGATGAGGTCACGGACGACGACGTCGGCGGCGCCATCTGAGGTCTCCGATGATCATTTTCAGCATCATCATCATAATAACAATACAACAAACACCTTATCGGCACGAGAGGAAATGAAATCGAAATTGATGTTAGTAAGGAGTAAATCAACGGCTCAACGTGCTCTTGGAGGATTGAGATTCATAAGCAAAACAACTACTGAATTTGATACAATTGTGCTATGGAAAAAAGTGGAGGCTCGGTTTCATGCTTTGGCTAAGGACGGTTTGCTTGCTAGAGAAGATTTTGGTGAATGCATTGGTACATTCAAAGTTCTCAATTCATGTAAACTATATGAATGGCATCTTTTTTTTTTTCTATTTTTTTAAAATCATGCATGAAATTAGTTTAACTGAGATGATTTTTTTATATATATATACTGAATAATAGTGTGGTGGTGCATGTGTAGGAATGGTGGATTCGAAGGAGTTTGCAGTCGGCGTTTTTGATGCATTGGTGCGGCGGCGGCGGCAAAAGGCGGCGAAGATTACTAAACCTGAGCTTCATGAATTTTGGTTGCAAATTTCCGACCAAAGTTTTGACGCTCGGCTTCAGATTTTTTTTGACATGTGGGTTCCTTTTTTCTTTTTCTTTTTCTTTTTGGTTTCATTTTTTTGTCCACTTTGTTCCAAAGCATGCATTATTATTATCTCAATTTTTGTCCTTTATGAAATAAGAATTAAAAGTTATAAACTGACACGATAAAGACACTATCAGTATGCTTAATCTATTCTAACATGTTAAGTAGTTATGATTGGTCCACTTCTTAATTGTTACGAAGATGAATTCTGTGTGGTGTAATATGTGACTGTGCATCTGATATTTTTATAGCCTGATCATGACAAAAAAGGGATTGGACAATAATATACTAATTTACAGTTTAGGAGTTGCATCTTTACTGAAATATATACTATGATATATGCATTCAGTGAAGATTGAATGTTGGAAAACAAGAAAGAAGAAAACTAACGTTTGAAAAAGAAAATATTAGTACGTGATAATATAATTTGTTATTTCATTTGTACTCATTATAACATTTTACTTGACCATGATATTATGTGTGATTAATTATCATAGGGCGGATAGCAACGGAGATGGAAAAATCACGAGAGATGAAATTCAAGAGGTAAGATTATCATGGGTTAACTGCTGAATAAATTTAAAAGGTTCAAGTTTAAGTCAAACCATATTCTATTTGTGAAAAATCCATTTGGGGGCAGGGGCATCTTCAATAATTCGAAAAAGCATTACTTTAGTGTTAGTTAGTGATAATACTACTTTTAGTATTGTGGAACAGAATAAAATACGTAAATGGAGGAGGAATATTTATTTAATGCTAGTAATAATATAGTGTTTCCTCAAAGATTTCTCATCGTATTTTATATTTTGTTCTTCCAACAGCTAATCATGCTGAGTGCTTCGGCAAATAAGTTGTCGAAGTTGAAGGAACGTGCAGCCGAGTATGCTTGTTTAATTATGGAGGAATTAGACCCTGAAGGTCTCGGTTACATTGAGGTAACATTTTCTTGTTCCTCTCATTATGAACTTTAAGTCATATAATCACACAGTATAAACCTTTTTTACACAACTAATAAGTATCAACTAACTTATTATAACAAGTCAGTTATCAATTTCTTATTAACTTATATCATATCAATCTTAGAAAATTATTCCATTTGTCCTAATTATTGTGACACTATTTTCTCTTTTGTTCCAAAAAGAATATCATATTTATATATTTAAAAACAATTCAATTTTATGATATGATTTACAGTCACATATATAAGACTTGTTTTGAATCACACATTTAAAAAAAATCTTAAATTTCTTATCAAATGATGTCACGTGAAATGAGACGGAGTAATTGATTATTTACAACCAATTACCAAACGAACATTTGATGAATTCTACGTTTCTATTAGCTGTCTTGTCCAAACCATGACTTGTACATATTCGGACCCACAAACATCCATACTATATTTTTTTTTTGTTAGTGTTTGGCACGAACTTCTTTTGGACGACCACGTCTAAGTCAAAACATAGGGAATCCTCGCACTGTATTTGGACTTTTTGGGGACCACAAGAAGGTTAAAGAAAAAGAAAGTTGCATTTAAAAATCTCTGTTTCTAGCTTTTTACCATAGGAAAGAAGAGAAAGGAATGAACACCCTCCTCGTTTCTTGTCTATTCATTGCTTAACAATCATTGAAACTTAGTGCACGTGGTTTCCTCTAGTTCTGTTCTTTCTAAGATTAAAAGGTTATCCGACTACAGTGGCAGAGAAGTGTCCAAAACTTATGAATTATTAATAAGCTTGATAGAATGAATAGAGATCATTTGATGATAAGCAATATAAATATATGAGATTTTTACGCTGTATAGCCCCCATTCTAATAATAGCAGTAAATTTGTATATTAATATACATATTTTATACATAATTAGTATATATTTCTTGTATATATAACTGGCGGCTGTAATTATTTCTGGCGAGCAGTCAAATATGTAATTTTCCCTAAAAATAGTCATCTCAGAACTCTCTCGAAAAGAAAGTGTCCAAAATACTCTTATATTTATGTCATACTCTTTTATTTCTAATTTAATTTAAAACAATATGGCGCTATATTTTTAGAAAATCATCTTTACATTTTTATTCTACCCTCAATTTGCTTGTGTTGAGGGTCTACCGGAAGCCTCCTATCTACCTTCTAAGGTAGGGGTAAAGTTTGCATACTCTGTACCCTTCACAGACACCAATTTGCAAAATTTCAATGAGTATGTTGTTTATTCTATCCTCAATGGGCATATTTTAAGTCATTGAAGAATGATTACAGGTTTTAGACCGCAAATTCTAAGAGCATATTTAGTGTTTGTCAAAAGTTCTTTCTGAAAATGGGTGTACAGTCGATGAAACGAAGAGAGTACTTTAATTTGTTTGGCCAAGTGGTTTGGCAAAACGACTTGAATATTCCCTTTTCCTTTTCAGTTATGGCAGCTGGAAACGCTTCTTCTGCAAAGGGATGATTACATGAACTACAGCAGACCCTTAAGCACAACAAGCGTTGGATGGGGTCAGAATTTAGGAACTCGTAGTAAGACCAAGAACCTAGTGAAGAGAGCGAGTTATGCACTCAAATGCCTTGTATTAGATAACTGGCAGAGAGGCTGGATTCTTATGCTATGGGTGATTATTATGGCTGGACTTTTCACCTGGAAATTCTTGCAGTACAGGCGAAGAGCAGCATTTCAAGTTATGGGTTACTGCTTGGCAACTGCTAAAGGAGCTGCAGAGACTCTCAAGCTCAACATGGCACTTGTTCTTTTACCAGTTTGTCGAAACATATTAACTTGGCTTCGGTCTACTAGGGCCAAGCTCCTCGTTCCTTTCGATGATAATATCAATTTTCACAAGGTAAGCTGCACATGAACAGAGTATATTGTACACTTCCTGAAAATTTTCTTGCAATACTCTTTTCATCTCAACAATGTTGTTTCAACTGCAGATTATTGCATATGCTATTGCAGTTGGAATATTGCTTCACGCGGGGAATCATTTAGTGTGTGATTTTCCACGTCTGATTAACTCATCTCCTGAAAAATTTGCACTGATAGCTTCTGATTTTGACAACGTGAAGCCCACTTTCAAAAGTCTATTGACCGGTATTGAAGGCGTTACTGGCATTGGAATGGTGATTTTGATGGCAATTGTCTTCACTCTAGCAACACGAAGCTTCAGGAGAAATGTGTTGAAGCTGCCACCTCCTTTCAATCGATTAACGGGCTTCAATGCATTTTGGTACTCTCATCACATTCTAGCAGTGGTCTATGTACTACTACTAGTACATGGAACATTCTTATTCTTGGTTCACCGATGGTGGCAGAAAACAGTAAGAACATAGAACACAAATTGCTTCATGTAAACTAAAGATGGATGTGTTGACAATTTATTTCCCATATTGCAGACATGGATGTACATCTCCATGCCGTTGCTCCTCTATGTAGCAGAGAGGAGTCTGAGAACATGCCGATCAGAACACTACGCAGCAAAAATTTTGAAGGTGACTTGCTTTATCAATCTAGTTTTCCATTTATAGAGAAATTAGACTCCTTTCCACAAACCAATAAGCTGCAATTAACACCAGCTTCTGGTCTCCCTGTCTACACCCGTCACCAATTCAACTCTCTCCAATGCGGTCTCCCACAAGTTTAAGATCCGTTAACCACAAAAAAAGGGGGAAACATGCACTGAGGTTCGCACAGAGACGGATGAAATAATCCAAACACCATGGCAAAACGATGTATTCAACCAGCTACTTCCCAAAGCAACATAGCTTCTCTTATTCATGCCATACCGTCCACTTTGTACATCGTAAACATGACCATCAAGCACCAACAGAAATCAATCAAATACTCACACTCCAACCACCAGCACCACAACATTTTGCACAACCTTACATTATGGAACTAAGTCAAGTGAGAAAATTTACCGTTTTAAACTCAAAGTCAAGAGAGATAGTCAACATAAATAAAATCAGTGCAAATTAATACTTAGTTAAAAGTCTTCCATTAGCAAACTCAAAGTTAAGAGAGATAAAATCATTGACTTATGGTAGACTTTTTTCCAAGTATTTAATTTGCATTCCTACATTCCTAGAGATGATATAAGCATCTGTTTCCTACAGCCTCCAACCCCAATACAGTAGTAAAGAAACAAGCAAAACCTAATGAGATAAACACGTTAGCAGGGAGAAAAGGAAAAAACAAAATAGGAGACCAATGAAGATGGTTTTTCTTTGATCCTTGCAGGTTTCTGTACTTCCAGGAGATGTCTTTAGCCTAACCATGTCAAAGCCTAATAGTTTCAAATACAAGAGTGGGCAATACATATTCCTGCAGTGCCCAACAATCTCCTCATTTGAATGGTAAGTGTAGTGTTTCTGCATTTAAGTCAATCATGCCTCGACCAACAGATATTTAACATATATCTTGATGCTTCTCCAGGCATCCATTTTCTATAACATCAGCACCAGGAGATGACTACCTCAGTGTTCACATCCGCATGGTAGGTGATTGGACGAACGAACTTAAGCGGGTTTTCACAGAGGATGATAGTTCAGCATGTGAAATTGGCCGCGCTAAGTTTAGAGAACGTGGGAATGTTGATCAAAGAGGGTAACTTCCTTTGTGTGATTTTTGACCAGTCAGACCTTATATCAAGATTTCCTTATTAAGAAGTCTAAAGGGCTTGTAATGACGCAGTTTACCTCGATTGCTTGTTGATGGACCATATGGTGCCGCAGCACAGGACTATAAAAATTATGATGTATTGCTCCTCGTGGGACTAGGTATTGGAGCTACGCCTTTTATCAGTATTCTAAAGGATCTATTGAACAATTCAAGATCAGAAGAACTGGTATAAATCTTACTTCAAGTTAATTTGGAACTAACCAAGTAGAATGTTAAAGGCCCCAACTTACAGTCTCTTTGCCCATGATTCTACCTTAGGATTCGAGTACTGAAACCAGTACATCAGATGATAGCTGGACAAGTCTTGCCTCCTCAAGCGTGGCATCAACTGGAAAAAAGAAATCACTAAGGACAAAAAGTGCACATTTTTATTGGGTTACCAGGGAACCTGGATCCTTTGAGTGGTTTAAAGGGGTGATGAATGAAGTGGCCGAGATGGATCACAAGGTAATGTACACAGATTTGTTATAGGATATCTGTAAGTGCCTACCTTCCCCACCCTTTACCATCTTATCAGGGATTCTGCTATGATCTAATTGGCTCAGCTATACCTTTTCTGATGATTTTAATGAAACAGGGTCTGATAGAGATGCACAATTATCTTACGAGTGTTTATGAAGAGGGTGATGCCAGATCAACTCTCATCACCATGGTCCAGGCGCTCAACCATGCAAAACATGGTGTTGACATCCTGTCTGGCACTCGGGTATGATCCATCACCACACT
Organism: Anisodus tanguticus; assembly: GCA_034509755.1. Classification (NCBI taxonomy): domain Eukaryota; kingdom Viridiplantae; phylum Streptophyta; class Magnoliopsida; order Solanales; family Solanaceae; genus Anisodus; species Anisodus tanguticus. The sequence continues at coordinate 14,140,561 of CM067551.1, read as the reverse complement.
CAATCAAACCTTCTTAAAGAGAAATGGATAAAAAAATTATAAAGAAGTAGCGGGTTTTAGCTTAGCTCAATGATTCTAGCTAGGAAAAGGTTTTATTACTTGAAAACTGCTACATTTCATGAGAACTCTTCAGCCACAACACAGAATAGAGAGAAGCAAACTTGAGGTGAAGCATCTCCAGCCAGTACTAATTAAACTAATTCTACTGCAGGTAAGGACGCATTTTGCAAGGCCCAAATGGAAGGAAGTATTCAACAAAATAGCTTCGAAACATCCATATTCCACAGTAGGTAAGGAATTTCTACGACCTAAACTTTGATAAACTGTAAGCATGTGTGATTCTAATAAGTGTTGTGTCGTACCTGTGCCTATTTGTTCACCTCCCAATTCAACAATATGTCCAAACCTCCCACCAATGGAAATTATCACATAATAGAGGCGAAGGAAGAAATTTTAGATATATATAATCGAACACATGAAACCTGAAGCAAAACTTAATGATGCAGCAACATTACCAAAGTATAAGAATGGCCTGCTTTTCAACTAGATGAAGATAGAAAATATAGTATGGCACCATAAATCTTAACTTATCTTTTGAAGGAAACTAAACAGTTAGTAACAGAAGAGATGAAAAAAGTGTTCTTTAAACTTCAAAAGAGAAAAATCAAACGGTTAGATCAAGCAGATACCCGAAATTATGTTAGCTTCTTCATGATAATGAGCATTTAGAAGGAAGAAACAACCGATGGGCACTTCCCTGATAACATTTTGCATTTTCAACAAAAGAGGGGAAGGGAAAAAGAAGTAAAAAGGAAGAAGAGCTTTAATAAGCTAGATTAGTTAACAACACAGTTCTACATGATACACAGGAGTCTTCTACTGCGGGTTGCCTGCCTTGGCAAAGGAATTGAAGAAGCTATCACAAGAATTGACTTACAAGACATCCACACGATTTGAGTTCCACAAGGAGTACTTTTGAAATAGCAAATTTAGCAAATAAGCGACACGGTATTCTTTTTTTTTTCATTTTTTGTAATTGTCCATATGATTAAGAGGAACGCATGTACCAATACACATCGATTCAGAGAAATGTAAATGCATATATATATTATACGAGTTACAATAGAGAAAGAAGTCAAAATAGTGAGTTCTATCTATAGGAGAATGTAAATATTTGTCCACTGGGGATCTCCAAAAAAAAGATTTTCCTACTGACACAAGAAAGCAATCATGTTAGTTGTTACAGTGTCAAATACATACAAACAATATTGTCCCACTACTACGCACCTATGTGTAGGGTGTGAAGAAAGGTATATGACATGCTCAGTGCATTTGTGAATATAACTAATCTGCAAGTGTGAGGATGAAGAGGAGAATTAAAGAAAAGGAGGCTACAGAAGGAAGTAATAAGGAAAAGAGAAGGAAGGTGTGATGCTGCTTTATGAGCGCCGAGTAAATGACAAACCAAGCTACTACAAGGCAGTAATATCTTCATTTTTTTTAAATATCTACCAAGTTCCCTAAGCAGTGTGATAGAAAATATTCTTTTCTTACTCCAAGATAAATAAACTGTCTCGTGTTTGTTTCTTTCTTTTTTTTAATGTTGTAAAAAAGATCCAATGACATATCAGAAATTACAGATGGAAGAGAGCTGTCAATAAAGAATACTGAAGAAAGTCGATATATTTTTTTTTGTATCAAACATAGAGAAACAATGAAATAAATACAATTCAGCGCTTAAGATCAAAAGATCATAAAAAACTTCTGTATATCATGGCAAAAAAAAAGAATACAATGTGATACCTACATGGAAAATGAAATTACAATCAGAATTGTTAGTATCCAAAACTTGTTAGTCCTTCAGTCCCTTGAGAAGCCTGGAAGCCCATCGGCGTACACGACGCTTCAGTGTATAACCGACAAATATTCCAGCAACAAAGCAAATGGCACAGAGCTTTGAGCAAGTCCACAGTGGTACTGCTAGTCTACAATCAAAGATGTACAGTTTTACCGTGAGAGCCAGTGCCGGCTTGAGGGTAAAGCCAATGAAGCAATGGCTTTAGGCCCCCAAGTTTCTAAGGCCCCATTTTTTAATTAATACCTCCTCCTTTTCATTTTATGTGATGTAGTTTGACTTGATATGAAATTTAAGAATATTAGATGTAAATGCGCAGATCCTCAATCTGGACTTCTAATCTAGGTACACCTTTCTAACATATAGAGACTTGTACTTAATGATTAAAGACAATATGTCAAGCTATCTCATTATCTGTCTAATAAAAACTACTAAATTTATTTGTCTTCCCCCATCCGATACGGAAGCGGATCCAGGATTTAAGCTTAATGAGTTCAACTTTTCACTCAACTCGTCGTACTGTTAAAATTTATGGGTTTAGATATAATATTTGTTGAGATTTTAGTACGTATTTACATATATATTATGTGTCAAAAGTTATGGGTTTAGATGAACCCAAACCCACAGCCAAAGGGCTACATATGCCTCTGATCCCATATTCATTTAACCCCTTTCTCTCATACATATCCATTTTTTGTACATATCCGGATACTACAACGTTCAAGCAACTAATAACATACACCGTGTCTTTTTATGCAATAATACTGCATATGTGTGAATAATAATACGAAAATCTAGGAATACTACCCCCAACAATAATATCTTTAACCACGAAAGAATATGTATCTAAAGCCAGGTTCTTCATGTTAGTCGACCAACTTTTACACCAGTTAAGTTTAAGATATCTTGTACCACACATAAATTACACTTTGCAAAACTTGGAAGGTTTTCTATGAGTTCAAAATCCCCAAAAAAATAAATGAGGGGACCAAACTACAAGCTCCTAATCTTGAATTGCATCTCAATTCTCAACATGCAATAATTATTCCCCAAAATCCACAATTCGTCACTATTGAGGTGAAAAGGGTCATGATTCATGTGTCACACTTAGTTACTACACTGTTATGCGAGACAAGGTTTAAATTATTGTAAAAATAAAAGAAAATAAGGCCCAAGCTGGGAAAATTACCTGGGAGAGCGACTAAGCAAAAGCTGTGAGTGATCAGCCGAGGAAACAGAAGCAGCAGCAGCAGAAGATTTTATGGTTGGTTTTTCAAAAGCAGCAGAAATGGAACTTAAAGTGCCATTTGAAGAAGACATTGCAGGCAACTCCTGTACTAGGGTTTTAGGAATTTGGACTGCTTCTCACGTTATAGTCCCTCCTTTTCTTTTTTTCCTCATTGTGGATTTAGACAGGGGTGAGTGGTCCGGATACCCTAACATTTTTGAATTATTCGGATTCTATCCGGTAAAAGATCGGTTCCTAAATTTACTATCCGGAACCTATCCGTAGCAATCATTACCCGGAACCTACCCGGACCTGCAGGGTCCGAGTAGGTTCCCGGGTATCCTGTAAATAAAAAACACAGATTAAGCAACATTTTTTAGCCTATAAGAATCAAAAAGAGTTCTAAAATAATTTCATCCAGTAGTTTTTTAGCCCGCAATCGGAGTTTTTAGTACCCTTATAAGAAGTTTTAGAAACTTATTCATTGTAGAAAAGCTAATTCTATAACCAAAACCTAAAATTGCAAGCCAAATTTGACACTCAGTTAATTGAACGTGTTGATTTCAAAATAAATTTGAAAATGTCTTAATTAAACTTATTTTCGTGTTCATAAGCTTTTCGATACAAAAGAAAAGCTTTATTATACTAGTAAATCCCTAAATTTCATCTTCACAACTACAAAAATATACACAAATTTTTAAAATAGATTTACATTTCAAATCAAAAAGTAATACAAATTGAAGATGAGTATCGCCTGAAATATAACAGAAGCATATGATATTAAAAAGAAATTGAAGAGTTAGATATGAACCCATATGCATTTTAGGAACGACGTGAACACAACCAAGGGAGAGAAAGATGCAAAGGTGAAGCTTCAACGACGACAATGATGAAAGTACCTGAGATAAAGCTTCAACAACGACGACGATGAAGCTCGGTGGTGTAGCTAAAACGTCATTGTTATTGAGAGAGTTTTGAGTGTTTTCTCTTAGGCCACAAAGAGCATTCTAGAATAAAGGGGTGAAAAAGCAGAAATATTTGCATCTTGGGGTGGGGAAAATCAATGTGCAGGCGTGCAACAAACAATTTTGGAGAAAGTTAAAAGTGGTCCAAATGTTTCTCAAAAAAATAAAAATATTTAATATTTTATAGGTTCAGGGTATCGGTTCCGGGTCCGGATACCCTATCTCTATTTGCCGGAACCGGAACCGGACCCGACATTGACCGGTTCCTAATTTTACTACCCGGACCCTATCCGTTATTATAATATATCTACCCGAAATCTATCCGTTAGTGTCAGTTCCGATCGGGTATCTGGGTACCATGTACCATGCTCACCCCTAGATTTAGATGTCCTTTCGTCTATGTACTGCAACAAGTTTGGCTTCGGGAAAAAGGCGTCCTATTTTCAATTACATCCCTTATTTTGCCTGATTTTATATTTTCTTAAATCTTTTACGTGTTTGGTCATAAGAATTTTTCATTTTTTAAGAAAAATATTTAAAAAAAAAAATTAACGTTTGAGAATGTATAAAATAATATTTTTACTTTCAAAACATTCAAACGATCAAATATTCTTTATAAAAATTATATCAAACATAACTCTAACTCTAATTTCAAAAGTTCAACTAAAATAAAAAAATATCTAATTTTTTAGACAAATGCCTACTCATTCTTTTCCTTTTTCTCGTTTTTCCTTGTTTATTTCATTTGTCCTTTATGATTTTCACTTTTTCATACCTTTTAGTTTCTTGAAAAAAAAAGGTCAAAAATATCTTTTAATTATGAGAAATTGCACAATTTTACCTTCTGTTTGAGTTTGGTCCTAAATATACTCTTATTATTAGTGGAATGACTCAAATTTGCCCTTCAAATATGAAAAGTAGAACAAATTTGCCCTATGTTTAGATTTGATCATATCTACGCCCTTATCGTTGAAGAACTTGCTCAAATTTGCCTCTCAAAAGCCTTAATTATGAAGAATTGCACAATTTTTCTCTCCGTTTGAGTTTGATCCTAAATATACTAATATCGTGAGTGAAATGGTTCAAATTCGCCCCTCAACTATGAAAAATAGAACGTATTTGCTCTCTGTTTAGATTTGATCCTAAATATACTCTTAGCGTTGAAGAATTTACTCAAATTTGTCTCAAACCAACGAAATTCGCTCTTTTTTCAATCAACCGTAGTACTTTAGGGTCAAAGATTTTTTTTAATTCTAATTTCTAAAATCGACGAGAGAAAGAACAAACAAAAGAAATTAAAGAAAGGAATATGTAGATCAAGAGGATAGAAAATATTTCTACAAAACATTTCTTTTTGCTCAATGGATGACTAATAAGTTTTTTCTCTTTTAGTTTCTTAAAGATCAGTATATTGTCTACATAATTGTGACATATGCGTAAATTTAGTTCAACTGAAACAACATTGATTTTATTGATTTTTTTCTTTTTTGGCATGGCAATAATCACAATTTCTTTAGCAAGATTAAAACTTTTTGTTAACTGGACATAATAACTCCTCCAATTTTTTTCATTTACTTTCAATTATTTTTCATACATTTAAAATATCAATTCGGTATTGGGTTCTCAAAAACTATTTATTTTCCCATGAAATTTTTAAATTTTCTGAAATTTAGGTTCTATTTAATTGTTGTTAAACTTCAAGAGAGTAACAATTTCTTTAATGGGGGAAAGTTATGTCGGATATTGTACAGCAGTACGGGAAGTAAATAAATATTACAAGTGTTCGAAAGGATAAACAAATAGACAATTCAGAATTGCCGCAAGCTTGTTGAGTCTTGAATCTTGATAACCTGAAATCAAGAAACATTAAAATCTGGATTGTTACAACTGTGGCTGAGTCGAGAGATGACTCTCTGTCTTTACTTTTACGTTAATGGGCAATAGTCTTCCAAGATAAAACATCAACTAATCAACACTACAAAGCAAATAGGTTGATTCTGACGAAGAAAACAAACACGAAACGACTTACTGAAGAATAGAAAAGGAAGGAAGAGTTTTCTGTTTTCGTCCCAACGTTTCTGCTCACGTTTTGGACTTTCTATTTCTCTTCTGTTTTGTCTCTGTGTATATAGTGTGTCTCGTTTTTCTGTCTCATATTCTGTGTGTTTGTGTGTAACACAATTGAGCCAAAAAGCTCCAATATATAACATAAGGGAGGGACTCCTCAACTGTCAAAACAAGACTGTTAATGGCCATTAGTGAGGGTTGTTAATGACTGGTTAATGGCCATTAGTGAGGGATGTTTATGGAGGAGTTAACAGCCATTACCGGCTAGTTAATGCTACAAAAATCAACCCAAACGGTAGGCAGAAACTATCTGTCTTCCGTCGTTGCCAAATTCATCTTATCATAAACTCCAGGGACCAAACTGTAATTATTAAACAATTTAGGGTTCAAAGAGATAATATCATAAGAAGCCCAAGTCCCAAGTCCCGCGACCCGAGACTGGACCGGACGAGACGGGCGGGCGGCGGCGCGTGTGTGGGCTTAACCTTGAACCCAAGCACCTCTAGGTCCTCCCTCCTTTAAACACATGGATTACCCCTTGGGGTCCCAAACCCTTAGCCAATTTTGAGACTTATAAAGAGAGCAATTCTTCATTTTCCCACCGATGTGGTAGATTTGTCCCACACCATATTTCCATGCCTCAAACACCTTACTCCGTGAACCAATATCTCTTTCATTTCTCAATGAAATTTGACGATCCTTAGCCCTACGGTCATCTACTCACTTAGTAGATTATGCACGTGTGAAGAGACAAAGCCTCCAACATGCGGAACCCTAGTGTTTAATTCATTAAATATGGGTGGACGCACCTCCCCACCAAATGCAAATTTCCAACAAGTTAGAAATACGATGAGAAGTTAAATGTAACCCAACTCTAATTTTAACCGTCTTAAGTTTTTTTAATTTCTTTGATTAAATTTATTTTTCAAGAAACTTTTAGGATTAAGATTATTGTCTTTCAAGGTCGCATCCTATTTTTAAAATAAAATATTTTTAAATGGGTCAATAAAATATTGAAGGTCCGTTAATTTGATGGATAAATTTGAGCAAGTTCTGTAACAATAATGGTGTTAAGAGTCCCACATCGAAAATGAAATGAGAATATGTACTCCTTATATGGACTTGGACAATCCTCACCCAACAAGCTAGCTTTTGGAGTTGAATTAGGCCCAAGATCCATTTTTTACATGGTATCATAGCCATGCACATTCCAATTCTTTGTTCACCGATGTTGGCCCCCAAATTATATTGTCCACGCTCCAGTTAACGAGGTATGGGCGTGCGGGGGAGTGTGCTCCCAAATTATATTATCCACGTTTCAGTTAACGAGATCTGGGCGTGCAAGAGAGTGTTAAGAGTCCCACATCGAAAATGTAATGGGAACATGACTCCTTATATGGACTTGGGCAATCTTCACCCTACAAGCTAGCTTTTGGGGTTGCAGATCAGAGATCTGGGCGTGCAAGGGAGTGTTAAGAGTCCCACATCGGAAATGGAATGGGAACATGACTCCTTATATGGACTTGGACAATCATCACCCTACAAACTAGCTTTTGGCGTTGAGTTAAGTCTAAGATCCATTCTTTACGAATGACATATCCAGGACCAAATCCAAACGAAGGGCAAATCTATTCTATTTTCAATAGTTAAGAGACAAATTAAAGTCATCCCACTAAGGATAAGGACATTATTTAAAAGCAAATTTAAATGGAAGATAAAATTATTTCATTTCTCATAGTTGAGGAACATCTTGGCCCTTTCCCCTTCTCCCATCCTTATCACTGTCGCCAATCAAACTAAACTCAGAAGTCAGCTTTCATTTTTCATTAAATCTCAAACTTTCTCCTTATTCATTCAAATTTAAATGGAAGATATGATCAGGTGAAATCATGAAAGTGTTGTAAGCTCAATCCCAATTATATGGAAAATCAAATTCAAGTCCGGAAGCACCATTAATTGATACAGAAATTAAAATGTACATCATAAAATTGATTTTTGATAATTTAAATATAATAATCAGATAAGTAATTTATAACTAATCAATTTACATTTAAAATTAAAACTTAATAGAAAATAGAAAATCATTCTGTTAATAATTTTCAGTCATATACCTCACATCAATGAACTTTTAAAAGGTATTATAAAAATGAAGGGACTCACATGCAAACAGCTGAAAAAAAGTTATTTACTAGGTTAAAAGACATCACAAAGAATAAAGAAACAATAACAGAATAATTGTTTTCCAGTTATAGTGACATCTTTTATAGTATAAGAAAAAATATATTTAATGAAGTTGCTAGTTAAATTGATCTGTTTTTGCCTTTAGAAAACGGTAAACAGATGAAAAGCTTAAGCTAAAATATTTAAGCTACCTCACAGGTTGATAATTGACCTGTTGAGCAGCCTAAATTGACCCGCTTAAAAGATGGGTCAGCTTGGGTTATGACCCAAATTGATCCGTTCAGAAAATATAAGGAACCCAACTCATCTAAATTTGGGCGAATTATGTATTTATGGGTCAAATTTCTCACCTATAGTGACAGTCATGATTTCAGAGTGGCATTGTGGCAATGGATTGGAGTAATGGTCAAAATAGATCACAAATGAATGAAGATGAAGAATGAGCTATTGGTGGTTTTTCTGCTGATTGATGTGGACTTTTCGCTGGAGGGAAGTGTGATTTACAATAAAAGATTAAGTAAATTGACTGTATTTCATAAAAAGGAAAGGAAAAACTTAAAAATAATCACTTTTAAGTTATAATTTTTAACAACAATAATAACATACCCAATATAATTTTATAAGTGGGGTCTAGAGAGGGTGAGTGTACGCAAATCTTACATCTACATTTGTGGGATAGAGAGGTTGTTTCTGTAAAACCTCGATTCAAGAAATTTATTTTTCATAACAGTTTTACAAGAGTAGAAAGCTATGATGAAAATAGTTAAGAATGAAAAGTATTGACTGTAAAAATAGTAGAATAGCCAAAATAAAGAAACTAAAGTAGTAATAAAATTTAATAATGGGATAATGCTAGCATAATAATAATAATGGTAAGGGAACAGAAAGGTGCTCCAGACTAGAACCATGTTCTACCACTGGGAAGAGAGAAAACACTCGTCTACCTACTAACCGTCTACTATAATCTTCGACCTCCATGCTCTCCTATCTAGGGTCATGTCCTCGGTGAGCTGAAGATATGTCATGTCATATCTAATCACCCCTCCCTGATTTTTTTTCTCGATCTACCACCTCTCTTCAAATCTGTCATTGCCAACCTCTCGCACCTCCTCACTGAGGCATTCATGTTCCTCCTATTCACATGTCTGAACCATCTCATCCTTGATTCCCACATCATGTTCACCCCGGAGGCGACTCCCACTTTGTCCCTTATATCTTCATTCCTGACACTGCCTCTCCTTGTATGCACATGCATCCATCTAAATATCCTCATTTCTTCTATTTACATCTTCTGAATGTGTAATTTTTTTACTAGCGAACACTCAATCCCGTACAACATAGTCAATCTAACAACCACTCTATTGAATTTACCTTTAAGTCTCGATGACACATTCTTATCACATAAAACACCAAATACAAGCCTCTATGTCATCTACACCGCTCCAATACGATGTGTGATATCCTCGTCAATCTCCTTATTTCGAATCCAAGATACTTGAAGTTTCCTCTCTTGGGGATGACTTGTATATCAATCCCCACTTTTTCATTCACCTCTTGCGATGCGATACTAAATTTGCACTCCATGAACTCTATTTAGTACTGCTAAGTCGGAAACCTGTAGATTCTATGGTCTATCTTCAAACCCCCGATATATCGTTAACTCTATCGCGTGTCTCATTGATCAATACAGTTTAAGTTATAATGTTTATTAGTAATTATAATGTGTCCAACTAAAAATGACATATAAGTCATATTAATCAAATTAATTTATTTTTGATTCCCACCTGCCTTCATGAGAGTGATCACAGTACCACCTCAACATCAAAAGATATATTTATTTTATTTTAAAATAGTCTAGGAATGGGCTCCCGCAAAAATTAGGGTGTAATAGGTACCCGGCCTCCGTTCAAGTGGATAATTATGAAGTTTCCTTACATAATGTCTATAAATAAAAAGAATCATTCAATGTTTGATATTTGCATTGGATTCTCGATTAAATTTAACATTGCATCGCGTAAGATTCACTAAAGTGAAAACATTCTTCATGATTCTTTATACCCAAAAATTGAACCTGAGATCTCTAATTAAGATGGAAAGATAATATCCATCCAAACAATCTTTAGTGGAGTAGTAACTCTATTAAAACTACACCGGTAGCTCCACATTGCAAAGTTTTCTTTGAAAAAATACAATATTATCATAAATAAATTGTGGGATAGATGCCCGTATTGTGTTGTGGGTGTCATCTCTTTCACTATTGTCCAATCGTAGTTTTCATTTTTTTATGCTTATAAAAAGGCTACATATATTAGTAATGGTACAAATACACTTGAAGAAAGAAAAAACATTTCCTAACAATCATCTTTTCTCCCTATTAGTAGGTCTATTAATTACATTACTCTTTCGATATTATATTTATTTTTACCACACATTATCAACAAGTCTAGACTTTTTTTCTTTAGTCCCTCCCATGTCCAAATCAAATACATTGAAAAACACCTAGGATGCTTATGCAAATATTACGTTTTTCATCCCTCTAAACCCATTTCCCTTTTCGTCATTGTATTAACTTCATAGATTAGGGAATATTAAAGGTGTGATTTCAAGTAAAATAAATAGAAAAAATATGCAAATTACATCTTAAAATCGTATGAAAAACTCACTTACACACTTAAATTTTATGGGCAAATCTTTATCCCCTATTTTCACTCAGAGTGAAATTAACACCCCGGCCCCATTGGCGCAAGCCAACTTGAATAATTTAAAATAATCAAATTGATTCCTATAAAAGTAAGAGACTTTTTTTCTCGTTCACAAATTCATCTTTGTTTATGAAAAATCTCATATTTTGATAGTAGGGATAAACAATGTATTTAAAGGTCATAGAGAATGGCCAAAGGATGATCTCTCAAAAATAGTGATAACTATGATTTTTGTGTAAATAATATGTCATGTTGGAGTAGAGAGCACTTCAAAATAACAAAATGGATGGTCGTGTGACTAGGATTCAAACTGGGCATCAAAAGTAGTTGAAAGGTTATCTTCCACCAAATTTGAATGAGCTCAAAAAATTGCAAGTCCTTGAAGTTCAATCAATGAATTTACTGATTCACTACCGAATTTTACTAGGTTGAACTCTTTACCGAGCATTCTACTAAACGATAATGAGTTCACTTCAATTTCTAGCGATTTTTTATGGTATTACATCTTTGCAAAGTGTTCACTTAGATTATAATTAATTTTCACCATTGTCTAAACCAACAAGTCTGAAAAGTGATTTTACACTTCTGTATTTCATTGTTGTTTTTGCTAATATTACTGATAGAATTCTTGATTTAATTTGAGCGAACAATAATATTTTCTCATCAAGTCCTGCGCACGTGCAACATGCGTGCATTTTATTTATATTATTAAATATGTATTGTAAATTTTCTCCTTTAGCATGTATCTAAAATTATTGATCTCCATATTGAAATAAAAACAATGATTCTTAGGAAACATTAGTAATCAAATTAAACTATTAATAAGTATGGGTATAGCTCTTTTCATCTAATTTTTCTACCTTTCACCTATCAATTACTGGCTGGATTAAACTCGTTACAGAAAATTCTTTTGAATGATAACAAGTTCAATTCAATTCCTAGCGATTTTTTCTATGACATGACAACTCTATACAGTGTTCACTTAGATAATAATAAGTTCTTACCATGGAAACTACCAGAAAGTCTGAAAAGTACTTCTAGTCTTCATGCATTCTCTACCATTTCTGCTAATATTATTGGTGGAATCCCTAATTACTTTGGTACAAATATGTTTTCTAGCTTAATACACTTAAACTTGTCATTTAATAGTTTAGACGGTCCTCTGCCCTCGAGTTTTTCCGGCTCTTCCATACAATCATTATTGTTAATTGGTCAAAAGGATATGTTATGTTGAACGACTCAATAGTTGTAATACAAAACATGACCCAATTAACCATTCTTTTATTGAAAACCAATTCATTTCTAGGCCCTTTGCCTGATTTTTTAATTTCTATTTTGTGTTAGCTATGAAATTTTGCATTTATGGAGAAGATTTAAAACAAGCTATTATTATTGGTAAAATTCCTGATATTATTTTGAATTAATAATAATATTTTCATCACGTTCTACATGCGTGCATTTTATTTGTACTATTAAACATTTGTTTTAATTTTTTCTCCTTTAGCATGTATGTAAAATTATTGATCTCCACTAAAAAAAAAGCAGCCCGGTGCACTAAGCTCACGCTAAAAGAAACTATTGTTGTGAGCGAGTATCAAACTCCCGACCTCCGCATGACATTGACGGAAATTTGAACACCCTTAACCACTGCGCTAAGCGTTTCAATTGATCTCCATGTTGAAATAAAAAAGAATTATTCTTAGAAAACGTTAATAATAAAAAAAATGATAATTAAGTATAGGTATAGCTCTTTTCATCTAATTGCTCTACCTTTTACCTATTAACTTATAACGACTCACCTAGTCGTTTTTAGCTTAAGACCCTTATTTGCTCGTTTGACCCTTCTTGTAGACACTATGTGGGGTTCGTGATGCGTGGGATGGATGACACGGATCCCGAAGTCTATTTATTAGAGGTTCGAATTAAAAACCCAAAACTAGAAACTTGGAGTTGGAGTTGGAAAGTTTGACTCAAAGTTGACTTTTGACTAAATGGGTTCGTTCCGAGGTTCTGTCACTTTCGGTAGCTTCGGAGGGTCATTTATGACTTAGTAGAGTCATTGGTTCGCTTCCCGAGACAATTGAATGTATTTTGTGATGTGGTTTGTGAACTTTGGATATTTGGTTTTTTCGGATGGTTCTTTAGAAAAGTATGCCTTAGCTCGGTTAAATAGAAAATTCGAGGGTGCGAGCGAGTTCGTAGCACTATTTATCTTATATGAGCATATCTGATTTGTGTATGGGGGGTCTCTGGAGTGTTTAAGATGTTTGATGAGAGTTTGAGGCTATTTTCAATGTGTTGGTGTCTGCCTCAGCAGCACCTGTTCTCGCTCTGGCGTGTCCGTCTCACTGAAAGGTTGGCTCACCGAAGCGGGGGTTGGGAAAGTGTGGAGTTTTAGCCTTGTGGAGGATTGGTCCGCAGGGGCGAGTCCTCTTCTGCAGAGTCGGGTACGCCGTGGCGTAGAGGTGAGGTGTCAAGTGACACCGCCTCAATGAGGTCTTTTCATGTCGTAGCGGGTCGCACCAATGGAGTCGATTCCACTGGGGCGGAGTCACTGTATCATGTGGTATATATAGTTTCCTATGTCATATTTCATTTTCCAAAATAGTATATCTCGGCCTTAGAGCCGCCAAGGGATAGATTTCAGAGGTTTAGAAGTTAAATTCATCTTTGAGGTAACAATTCCATACTTTATTATTTGATTCAATGTTTCTAAGTACCTTAATGGTGGTCTAGCATGTTTGTGAGTTGGGTAAAATGAAGTATGATCCCATTTGAGAATAAGAGAGTTGAGTCTTGATTTAAATGATATTTATGGACTAGTTTACTTGTATTGTTGTGAACTAGTGATGGATTGTACTAGCTTATCATGTTCTAGAGCTTAATTTGAGTATAAAAACCTATTCCAATTGGGTGAAAATTCTAGGGTTCCAAATTGGGGCTTTTTGTATATTGTTTAATTGAAGGCTCAAATGTGTATAGTTTCCTAATTAACTTAAGGATGTGATTACCTAGTATGTGTTCTTAGTTTTTGGGTAATAAAGTTAGAGTCTTGATGATGTGGGCCCTGGGTTGGTATTTAAAGTTTAGCTTTTTAAGGATTATATCCTTGTATGGTGTGTAAGCTCTTCATTGATGGGTGATTTGGGGAATCAGCCTTGTGCTGGTTCCGACTGCTGATTTATTTGGGCTTTGTCATTTATTTGCTATTATTTATTTATTCATCACACCTGCTTCCGATATGATATCCTAATTTGTACTTGGATTGTTATGTTGTTAAATTCTTGGAAGCGTGTGATATTCATCTCTAAACTTAGTTGCATCTCATTACATCATAATTATTGCCTTATACTGTCATTTGCATTCATACACTCATGGTTCTGAGATATTGATATGAGAGTGGTATGGAATGTTGTGGTTACATCTACCTTGGTAGGATAAGAAATCGGGCAAAGAGCCTATAAATGAATTCATGTGTAATAAAAGTATGTTAATTGGGTCATGTTTTGTATTACAACGATTGAGCCGTTCAACGTACCCTTTTGATCAATTAAAAATAATGATTGTATGAAAGAGCCGAAAAAGCTAGAGAGTAGAGGACCGTACTAATTATTAAATGACAAGTGTAAGTGTATTATTCTAGGAAACATATTTGTGCCAAAGTAATTAAGAATTCTACCAATAATATTAGCAGAAATAACAGAGAAAGTCTGAAGACTAGAAGCATTTTTCAGACTTTCGGGTAATTTCCATGGTAAGAACTGATTATTATCTAAGTGAACATTGTATAGAATTGTCATACCATAAAAGAGATCGTTAGGAATTGAGTTGAACTCATTATAGCTTATATGAATCTTCTTTAATGAGTTTAACCCAGTTAAAGTGGGGAGTGACCCAGTGAATCCATTGAATTACATGTCAAAGACTTGTAATTCTATAAGGTTATTCATGTCTGGTGGAAGAAAACTTTTCAACTCTTGATTCCTAATTTGGATTCTAATCACACGACTATCCTTGCTATAATTAACTTTCTCCCACTTACATAGATCCGGATCATCTCAATTGAATGAACTCGGAGGGTTGGTCTGTTTCTTCAATTCTTGCATTCTTTGCGCGTACGAGTACTATCATGAGAGTATACCGAGACAATGCACAAGAAGAGTATATAAACCACATGAAAAATACATTGAAAGACTATAAAATAATAATTAATAGATATAAGGTAGAGAAATTAGATTAAAATAACTATATCGCATTGTTTTATAGTTTATTTGTATTTTTTAACATTTTTATAAACGGACCTTACATCTACCTTGGTAGGATAAGAAATCGGGCAAAGAGCCTAAAAATGAATTCATGTGTAATAAAAGTATGTTAATTGGGTCATGTTTTGTATTACAACGATTGAGCCGTTCAACGTACCCTTTTGATCAATTAAAAATAATGATTGTATGAAAGAGCCGAAAAAGCTAGAGAGTAGAGGACCGTACTAATTATTAAATGACAAGTGTAAGTGTATTATTCTAGGAAACATATTTGTGCCAAAGTAATTAAGAATTCTACCAATAATATTAGCAGAAATAACAGAGAAAGTCTGAAGACTAGAAGCATTTTTCAGACTTTCGGGTAATTTCCATGGTAAGAAGCGATTATTATCTAAGTGAACATTGTATAGAATTGTCATACCATAAAAGAGATCGTTAGGAATTGAGTTGAACTCATTATAGCTTATATGAATCTTCTGTAATGAGTTTAACCCAGTTAAAGTGGGGAGTGACCCAGTGAATCCATTGAATTACATGTCAAAGACTTGTAATTCTATAAGGTTTTTCATGTCTGGTGGAAGAAAACTTTTCAACTCTTGATTCCTAATTTGGATTCTAATCACACGACTATCCTTGCTATAATTAACTTTCTCCCACTTACATAGATCCGGATCATCTCAATTGAATGAACTCGGAGGGTTGGTCTGTTTCTTCAATTCTTGCATTACTGCAGCGTCTGTAATACTATCATGAGAGTATACCGAGAGAATGCACAAGAAGAGTATATAAACCACATGAAAAATACATTGAAAGACTTTAAAATAATAATTAATAGATATAAGGTAGAGAAATTAGATTAAAATAACTATATCTGCATTGTTTTATAGTTTATTTTTATTTTTTAACATTTTTATAAAAGACCTTACATCTACCTTGGTAGGATAAGAAATCGGGCAAAGAGCCTAAAAATGAATTCATGTGTAATAAAAGTATGTTAATTGGGTCATGTTTTGTATTACAACGATTGAGCCGTTCAACGTACCCTTTTGATCAATTAAAAATAATGATTGTATGAAAGAGCCGAAAAAGCTAGAGAGTAGAGGACCGTACTAATTATTAAATGACAAGTGTAAGTGTATTATTCTAGGAAACATATTTGTGCCAAAGTAATTAAGAATTCTACCAATAATATTAGCGAAATAACGAGAGAAAGTCCGAAGACTAGAAGCATTTTTCGACTTTCGGGTAATTTCCATGGTAAGAAGCGATTATTATCTAAGTGAACATTGTATAGAATTGTCATACCATAAAAGAGATCGTTAGGAATTGAGTTGAACTCATTATAGCTTATATGAATCTTCGTAATGAGTTTAACCCGGTTAAAGTGGGGAGTGACCCGGTGAATCCATTGAATTACATGTCAAAGACTTGTAATTCTATAAGGTTTTTCATGTCTGGTGGAAGAAAACTTTTCAACTCTTGATTCCTAATTTGGATTCTAATCACACGACTATCCTTGCTATAATTAACTTTCTCCCACTTCCATAGATCCGGATCATCTCAATTGAATGAACTCGGAGGGTTGGTCTGTTTCTTCAATTCTTGCATTACTGCAGCGTCTGTAGTACTATCATGAGAGTATACCGAGACAATGCACAAGAAGAGTATATAAACCACATGAAAAATACATTGAAAGACTTTAAAATAATAATTAATAGATATAAGGTAGAGAAATTAGATTAAAATAACTATATCTGCATTGTTTTATAGTTTATTTTTATTATTAACATTTTTTAAGAATAAAATATTTTATTTGAACAAGGAGATCAATAATTCTAGATACATGCAACAGGAGAAAAAATTAAAATAAATATTTAATAATGCAAATAAAATACACACATGTAGCACGTGATAAAAATATTATTATTAGTTTAAAACATATCAGGAGTTCTATCGGTAATAATATGTTTTAAATCTTCTCCATAAATGCGAAATTTCAGAGCTAACACAAAATAAAATAAAATATCAGGCAATGGGCCTAGAAATGAATTGGTTTGCGACAAAAGTATGATTAATTGGGTCATGTTTTGTATCACAACTATTAAGTCGTTCAACTTACCCTTCTGACCAATTAACAATAACGATTATATGGAAGAGCCGGAAAAGCTCGAGGGCAGAGGACCCCTCAAAACTGTTAAATGGCAAGTCTCATTAAGCTATGAAACATAACTGCACCAAAGTAATTTGGGATTTTACCAATAATATTAGCAGAAATGGTAGAGGAAGTCTGAAGACTAGAAGCACTTTTCAGACTTTTTGATAGTTTTCATGGTAAGCATTGATTATTATATAAGTGAACAATGTTTAAAGTTGTCATACTATAGAAAAATTCTCTAGGAATTGAATTGAACTCATTATCGTTCAGAAGAATTTTCTATAATGAGTTCAACCCAGCCAAACTGGGATTTGACCCAGTGAATCCATTGAATTGCACATCAAAGACTTGCAATTCTGTAAGATTCTTCATGTTTGGTGCAAGAGAATCTTTCAGCTCTTGATTCTCGATTTGGATTCTAGTCACATGAATATCCTTGCTACAACTAACGTTTTTTCACTTACAGGGTCTGGGTCATCCCAATTGAAAGAACACAAAGGGTTGATTTGTTTCCTCAATTCTTGCATTACTGTAGCGTCTGTAGTACTATCATGAGAATATACAGAGACATCTACGAGAAGAGTAGGTAAACCACATGAGAAATATATCGAAAGGCTTTAAAACAATAATTAATAGGTAAAAGGTAGAGCAATTAGATGAAAAGAGCTATACCCATACTTATTTATAGTTTATTTTTATTATTTACGTTTGTCAAATATTTTTTATTTCAACACGAAGATCAACAATTTTAAAAACAAGCTAAAAGAGAAAAAAAATTAATAATGCAAATAAAATACACGCATGTAGCACGTGATGAGAAAATATTATTATTTGTTCAAAATAAATTAAGAATTCTACAAATAATAATAACTTGTTTAAAACCTTCTCGATAAATATAAAACATTCATAGCTAACACAAAATAGAATAAAAAATCAGGCAAATGGCCTAGATATGAATTGGTTTGCAACTTTGCAATAAAAATATGGTTAATTGGGTCCTATTTTTATCACAGCTATTGAGTCGTTCAACATACCCCTTCGACTAATTAACCATAACGATTGTATGGAATAGCAAGAAAAGCTCGAGGGCAGAGGACCTTCCAAATTGTTAAATGACAAGTGTAAGTCTATTAAGCTAGGTAACATATCTATACCAAAGTAATTAGGGATTCTACCGAAAATATTAGTAGAAATGACATAAAAGTCTAAAGACTAGAAGCACTTTTCAGACTTTCTAGTAGTTTCCATGATAAGAACTGATTATTATCTAAGTGAACATTGTATAGAGTTGTCACACCATAGAAATAATCGCTAGGAATTGAATTGAATTCATTACCATTCAAAAGAATTTTCTGTAATGAGTTCAACCCAACCAAATTAGGAAGTGACCCAGTGAATCTATTGAATTGCATGTCAAAGACTTGCAATTCTTAAGGTTTTTCATGTCTTGCAGAACAGAACCTTTCTACTATTGATTCCCAATTTGGATTCTAGTCATTGCTACAACAAACTTTCTCCCACTTATATGGATCTGAGTTATCCCAACTGAATGAAGTCAGACGGTTGATTTGTGTCTTTAATACTTGTATTACTGCAACCTCTGTAGTACTATCATGAGAGTATACAATGACAATACACAAGAAGATTATGTAAACCACATGAGAACTACATTGAAAGACTTTAAAACAATAATTATGTAACGACTCTCTTCCAGAAATCATGGTGGCACCTACACAATCACTACAGGTAGGCGAACCACTCTCAAATCATTCACATGATATAACATAAGTAAAAAAGCAGAAGGATAACAATTACTACATAAGCTATCTCATAGAATAAATGCGGACGAAATATAAGTCGGATACATCAACAACATCCCCCAAGTGATCTAGTCTGTAATTACAAGAGCGCTAATAAAACGATATAAGTCTGAAAACGAGGACAACATAGTGCCAAAACCAATACATAAGCTAGAGAGGTCTGACATGTCTCTCAAATGCAAGTAAAAGACTGAAGTAGAAAATAAACATCCAAGGGTATGCTGGAGGTAGCATCCTCACCCTGAATGTTGGGAAACTAACCAATCGGACTTAGCCACGTTGTCCCGAAGTGGTAGAAGGCACCGAATCTGCATTCAAAATGAATGCAGCAAGCGTAGCATGAGCACACAATGTACCCCCCATAGGCATCATAGGTCAACAATGACGGAAGATACATAAAAAGAGATAAATACTAAGTTGACATCAAATAGTCCTATTCTATTAGTTTAAATATCCAAGTAAGATCACAGTATTCACATCATATTCCATAGGGTTCAGTAACAGAAATCTGAGTATCATGAGTAAGTAACATGGTTCATTTATTCCAGAAATTCAATCAAGTCATCATTAATAAATTCTACACTTGTTTCATCAACATGTAATCCATGAATGATATGTGTATGATATGTTATGAATGCAATGCAAATGCAGGTACCTTGATCTTCTAGTAAACATACGCTCAAGTTTTTATTATGAGACGCACACCCATGGGGCACCCGCGAATTCCATATACTCCTTCGATTTGCGGACATATAAGGTTATTGAAATTAGAAGGTTCAACATGTGATGTTTGGTCGTGTGCATGATTTATTGTAGTAATTTTGTTGGTGTTTACAAGGATTGCAGGAACGGAAATTACAAGTAACTGCGTATGTAAGAATTGAAATTACAATTCAACTATAAAACTGAAAATTACAATATAACAACAAAACTGAAATTGTTTATAAAAATGTTAAAAAATAAAAATAAACTATAAAACAATGCAGATATAGTTATTTTAATCTAATTTCTCTACCTTATATCTATTAATTATTATTTTAAAGTCTTTCAATGTATTTTTCATGTGGTTTATATACTCTTCTTGTGCATTCTCTCGGTATACTCTCATGATAGTACTACAGACGCTGCAGTAATGCAAGAATTGAAGAAACAGACCAACCCTCCGAGTTCATTCAATTGAGATGATCCGGATCTATGTAAGTGGGAGAAAGTTAATTATAGCAAGGATAGTCGTGTGATTAGAATCCAAATTAGGAATCAAGAGTTGAAAAGTTTTCTTCCACCGGACATGAAAAACCTTATAGAATTACAAGTCTTTGACATGTAATTCAATGGATTCACCGGGTCACTCCCCACTTTAAGCTTGGGTTAAACTCATTACGAGAAGATTCATATAAGCTATAATGAGTTCAACTCAATTCCTAACGATCTCTTTTATGGTATGACAATTCTATACAATGTTCACTTAGATAATAATCGAGTTCTTACCATGGAAATTACCCGAAAGTCGAAAAATGCTTCTAGTCTTCGGACTTTCTCGTTATTTCTGCTAATATTATTGGTAGAATTCTTAATTACTTTGGCACAAATATGTTTCCTAGAATAATACACTTACACTTGTCATTTAATAATTAGTAGGGTCCTCTACTCTCTAGCTTTTTCGGCTCTTTCATACAATCATTATTTTTAATTGATCAAAAGGGTACGTTGAACGGCTCAATCGTTGTAATACAAAACATGACCCAATTAACATACTTTTATTACACATGAATTCATTTTTAGGCTCTTTGCCCGATTTCTTATCCTACCAAGGTAGATGTAAGGTCTGTTTATAAAAATGTTAAAAAATAAAAATAAACTATAAAACAATGCGGAGATATAGTTATTTTAATCTAATTTCTCTACCTTATATCTATTAATTATTATTTTAAAGTCTTTCAATGTATTTTTCATGTGGTTTATATACTCTTCTTGTGCATTCTCTCGGTATACTCTCATGATAGTACTACGACGTATTTTGCGAGTAATGCAAGAATTGAAGAAACAGACCAACCCTCCGAGTTCATTCAATTGAGATGATCCGGATCTATGTAAGTGGGAGAAAGTTAATTATAGCAAGGATAGTCGTGTGATTAGAATCCAAATTAGGAATCAAGAGGTGAAAAGTTTTCTTCCACCGAGACATGAAAAACCTTATAGAATTACAAGTCTTTGACATGTAATTCAATGGATTCACCGGGTCACTCCCCACTTTAATCGGGTTAAACTCATTACAGAAGATTCATATAAGCCATAATGAGTTCAACTCAATTCCTAACGATCTCTTTTATGGTATGACAATTCTATACAATGTTCACTTAGATAATAATCAGTTCTTACCATGGAAATTACCCGAAAGTCTGAAAAATGCTTCTAGTCTTCAGACTTTCTCTGTTATTTCTGCTAATATTATTGGTAGAATTCTTAATTACTTTGGCACAAATATGTTTCCTAGAATAATACACTTACACTTGTCATTTAATAATTAGTAGGGTCCTCTACTCTCTAGCTTTTTCGGCTCTTTCATACAATCATTATTTTTAATTGATCAAAAGGGTACGTTGAACGGCTCAATCGTTGTAATACAAAACATGACCCAATTAACATACTTTTATTACACATGAATTCATTTTTAGGCTCTTTGCCCGATTTCTTATCCTACCAAGGTAGATGTAAGTACGTTTATAAAAATGTTAAAAAATAAAAATAAACTATAAAACAATGCGAGATATAGTTATTTTAATCTAATTTCTCTACCTTATATCTATTAATTATTATTTTAAAGTCTTTCAATGTATTTTTCATGTGTTTTATATACTCTTCTTGTGCATTCTCTCGGTATATACTCTCATGATAGTACTACGTACGCTGCGAGTAATGCAAGAATTGAAGAAACAGACCAACCCTCCGAGTTCATTCAATTGAGATGATCCGGATCTATGTAAGTGGGAGAAAGTTAATTATAGCAAGGATAGTCGTGTGATTAGAATCCAAATTAGGAATCAAGAGTTGAAAAGTTTTCTTCCACCGAGACATGAAAAACCTTATAGAATTACAAGTCTTTGACATGTAATTCAATGGATTCACTGGGTCACTCCCCACTTTAACTAGGTTAAACTCATTACAGAAGATTCATATAAGCTATAATGAGTTCAACTCAATTCCTAACGATCTCTTTTATGGTATGACAATTCTATACAATGTTCACTTAGATAATAATCAGTTCTTACCATGGAAATTACCCGAAAGTCTGAAAAATGCTTCTAGTCTTCAGACTTTCTCTGTTATTTCTGCTAATATTATTGGTAGAATTCTTAATTACTTTGGCACAAATATGTTTCCTAGAATAATACACTTACACTTGTCATTTAATAATTAGTACGGTCCTCTACTCTCTAGCTTTTTCGGCTCTTTCATACAATCATTATTTTTAATTGATCAAAAGGGTACGTTGAACGGCTCAATCGTTGTAATACAAAACATGACCCAATTAACATACTTTTATTACACATGAATTCATTTTTAGGCTCTTTGCCCGATTTCTTATCCTACCAAGGTAGATGTAAGGTCTGTTTATAAAAATGTTAAAAAATAAAAATAAACTATAAAACAATGCAGATATAGTTATTTTAATCTAATTTCTCTACCTTATATCTATTAATTATTATTTTAAAGTCTTTCAATGTATTTTTCATGTGGTTTATATACTCTTCTTGTGCATTCTCTCGGTATACTCTCATGATAGTACTACGTATTTGCAAGTAATGCAAGAATTGAAGAAAGAGACCAACCCTCCGAGTTCATTCAATTGAGATGATCCGGATCTATGTAAGTGGGAGAAAGTTAATTATAGCAAGGATAGTCGTGTGATTAGAATCCAAATTAGGAATCAAGAGGTGAAAAGTTTTCTTCCACCAGACATGAAAAACCTTATAGAATTACAAGTCTTTGACATGTAATTCAATGGATTCACTGGGTCACTCCCCACTTTAAGCGGGTTAAACTCATTACGAAGATTCATATAAGCCATAATGAGTTCAACTCAATTCCTAACGATCTCTTTTATGGTATGACAATTCTATACAATGTTCACTTAGATAATAATCGAGTTCTTACCATGGAAATTACCCGAAAGTCTGAAAAATGCTTCTAGTCTTCAGACTTTCTCTGTTATTTCTGCTAATATTATTGGTAGAATTCTTAATTACTTTGGCACAAATATGTTTCCTAGAATAATACACTTACACTTGTCATTTAATAATTAGTACGGTCCTCTACTCTCTAGCTTTTTCGGCTCTTTCATACAATCATTATTTTTAATTGATCAAAAGGGTACGTTGAACGGCTCAATCGTTGTAATACAAAACATGACCCAATTAACATACTTTTATTACACATGAATTCATTTTTAGGCTCTTTGCCCGATTTCTTATCCTACCAAGGTAGATGTAAGGTCTGTTTATAAAAATGTTAAAAAATAAAAATAAACTATAAAACAATGCAGATATAGTTATTTTAATCTAATTTCTCTACCTTATATCTATTAATTATTATTTTAAAGTCTTTCAATGTATTTTTCATGTGTTTTATATACTCTTCTTGTGCATTCTCTCGGTATACTCTCATGATAGTACTACAGACGCTGCAGTAATGCAAGAATTGAAGAAACAGACCAACCCTCCGAGTTCATTCAATTGAGATGATCCGGATCTATGTAAGTGGGAGAAAGTTAATTATAGCAAGGATAGTCGTGTGATTAGAATCCAAATTAGGAATCAAGAGTTGAAAAGTTTTCTTCCACCAGACATGAAAAACCTTATAGAATTACAAGTCTTTGACATGTAATTCAATGGATTCACTGGGTCACTCCCCACTTTAACTAGGTTAAACTCATTACAGAAGATTCATATAAGCTATAATGAGTTCAACTCAATTCCTAACGATCTCTTTTATGGTATGACAATTCTATACAATGTTCACTTAGATAATAATCAGTTCTTACCATGGAAATTACCCGAAAGTCTGAAAAATGCTTCTAGTCTTCGGACTTTCTCGTTATTTCGCTAATATTATTGGTAGAATTCTTAATTACTTTGGCACAAATATGTTTCCTAGAATAATACACTTACACTTGTCATTTAATAATTAGTACGGTCCTCTACTCTCTAGCTTTTTCGGCTCTTTCATACAATCATTATTTTTAATTGATCAAAAGGGTACGTTGAACGGCTCAATCGTTGTAATACAAAACATGACCCAATTAACATACTTTTATTACACATGAATTCATTTTTAGGCTCTTTGCCCGATTTCTTATCCTACCAAGGTAGATGTAAGGTCTGTTTATAAAAATGTTAAAAAATAAAAATAAACTATAAAACAATGCGAGATATAGTTATTTTAATCTAATTTCTCTACCTTATATCTATTAATTATTATTTTAAAGTCTTTCAATGTATTTTTCATGTGGTTTATATACTCTTCTTGTGCATTCTCTCGGTATACTCTCATGATAGTACTACGAACGATTTGCGCAGTAATGCAAGAATTGAAGAAACAGACCAACCCTCCGAGTTCATTCAATTGAGATGATCCGGATCTATGTAAGTGGGAGAAAGTTAATTATAGCAAGGATAGTCGTGTGATTAGAATCCAAATTAGGAATCAAGAGTTGAAAAGTTTTCTTCCACCAGACATGAAAAACCTTATAGAATTACAAGTCTTTGACATGTAATTCAATGGATTCACTGGGTCACTCCCCACTTTAACTGGGTTAAACTCATTACAGAAGATTCATATAAGCCATAATGAGTTCAACTCAATTCCTAACGATCTCTTTTATGGTATGACAATTCTATACAATGTTCACTTAGATAATAATCGGTTCTTACCATGGAAATTACCCGAAAGTCGAAAAATGCTTCTAGTCTTCGGACTTTCTCTCGTTATTTCGCTAATATTATTGGTAGAATTCTTAATTACTTTGGCACAAATATGTTTCCTAGAATAATACACTTACACTTGTCATTTAATAATTAGTAGGGTCCTCTACTCTCTAGCTTTTTCGGCTCTTTCATACAATCATTATTTTTAATTGATCAAAAGGGTACGTTGAACGGCTCAATCGTTGTAATACAAAACATGACCCAATTAACATACTTTTATTACACATGAATTCATTTTTAGGCTCTTTGCCCGATTTCTTATCCTACCAAGGTAGATGTAAGGTCTCCGTTTATAAAAATGTTAAAAAATAAAAATAAACTATAAAACAATGCAGATATAGTTATTTTAATCTAATTTCTCTACCTTATATCTATTAATTATTATTTTAAAGTCTTTCAATGTATTTTTCATGTGTTTTATATACTCTTCTTGTGCATTCTCTCGGTATACTCTCATGATAGTACTACATACGCTGCAAGTAATGCAAGAATTGAAGAAACAGACCAACCCTCCGAGTTCATTCAATTGAGATGATCCGGATCTATGTAAGTGGGAGAAAGTTAATTATAGCAAGGATAGTCGTGTGATTAGAATCCAAATTAGGAATCAAGAGTTGAAAAGTTTTCTTCCACCAGACATGAAAAACCTTATAGAATTACAAGTCTTTGACATGTAATTCAATGGATTCACTGGGTCACTCCCCACTTTAACTAGGTTAAACTCATTACAGAAGATTCATATAAGCTATAATGAGTTCAACTCAATTCCTAACGATCTCTTTTATGGTATGACAATTCTATACAATGTTCACTTAGATAATAATCGAGTTCTTACCATGGAAATTACCCGAAAGTCTGAAAAATGCTTCTAGTCTTCAGACTTTCTCTGTTATTTCTGCTAATATTATTGGTAGAATTCTTAATTACTTTGGCACAAATATGTTTCCTAGAATAATACACTTACACTTGTCATTTAATAATTAGTACGGTCCTCTACTCTCTAGCTTTTTCGGCTCTTTCATACAATCATTATTTTTAATTGATCAAAAGGGTACGTTGAACGGCTCAATCGTTGTAATACAAAACATGACCCAATTAACATACTTTTATTACACATGAATTCATTTTTAGGCTCTTTGCCCGATTTCTTATCCTACCAAGGTAGATGTAAGGTCTCGTTTATAAAAATGTTAAAAAATAAAAATAAACTATAAAACAATGCGAGATATAGTTATTTTAATCTAATTTCTCTACCTTATATCTATTAATTATTATTTTAAAGTCTTTCAATGTATTTTTCATGTGGTTTATATACTCTTCTTGTGCATTCTCTCGGTATACTCTCATGATAGTACTACGACGCTGCGATAATGCAAGAATTGAAGAAACAGACCAACCCTCCGAGTTCATTCAATTGAGATGATCCGGATCTATGTAAGTGGGAGAAAGTTAATTATAGCAAGGATAGTCGTGTGATTAGAATCCAAATTAGGAATCAAGAGTTGAAAAGTTTTCTTCCACCGGACATGAAAAACCTTATAGAATTACAAGTCTTTGACATGTAATTCAATGGATTCACGGGTCACTCCCCACTTTAATCGGGTTAAACTCATTACGAGAAGATTCATATAAGCCATAATGAGTTCAACTCAATTCCTAACGATCTCTTTTATGGTATGACAATTCTATACAATGTTCACTTAGATAATAATCAGTTCTTACCATGGAAATTACCCGAAAGTCGAAAAATGCTTCTAGTCTTCAGACTTTCTCTGTTATTTCTGCTAATATTATTGGTAGAATTCTTAATTACTTTGGCACAAATATGTTTCCTAGAATAATACACTTACACTTGTCATTTAATAATTAGTAGGGTCCTCTACTCTCTAGCTTTTCGGCTCTTTCATACAATCATTATTTTTAATTGATCAAAAGGGTACGTTGAACGGCTCAATCGTTGTAATACAAAACATGACCCAATTAACATACTTTTATTACACATGAATTCATTTTTAGGCTCTTTGCCCGATTTCTTATCCTACCAAGGTAGATGTAAGGTCCGTTTATAAAAATGTTAAAAAATAAAAATAAACTATAAAACAATGCGGATATAGTTATTTTAATCTAATTTCTCTACCTTATATCTATTAATTATTATTTTAAAGTCTTTCAATGTATTTTTCATGTGGTTTATATACTCTTCTTGTGCATTCTCTCGGTATACTCTCATGATAGTACTACGTACGCTGCAAAGTAATGCAAGAATTGAAGAAACAGACCAACCCTCCGAGTTCATTCAATTGAGATGATCCGGATCTATGTAAGTGGGAGAAAGTTAATTATAGCAAGGATAGTCGTGTGATTAGAATCCAAATTAGGAATCAAGAGTTGAAAAGTTTTCTTCCACCGACATGAAAAACCTTATAGAATTACAAGTCTTTGACATGTAATTCAATGGATTCACCGGGTCACTCCCCACTTTAATCGGGTTAAACTCATTACTGAGAAGATTCATATAAGCCATAATGAGTTCAACTCAATTCCTAACGATCTCTTTTATGGTATGACAATTCTATACAATGTTCACTTAGATAATAATCAGTTCTTACCATGGAAATTACCCGAAAGTCTGAAAAATGCTTCTAGTCTTCAGACTTTCTCTCGTTATTTCGCTAATATTATTGGTAGAATTCTTAATTACTTTGGCACAAATATGTTTCCTAGAATAATACACTTACACTTGTCATTTAATAATTAGTAGGGTCCTCTACTCTCTAGCTTTTTCGGCTCTTTCATACAATCATTATTTTTAATTGATCAAAAGGGTACGTTGAACGGCTCAATCGTTGTAATACAAAACATGACCCAATTAACATACTTTTATTACACATGAATTCATTTTTAGGCTCTTTGCCCGATTTCTTATCCTACCAAGGTAGATGTAAGGTCTGTTTATAAAAATGTTAAAAAATAAAAATAAACTATAAAACAATGCGAGATATAGTTATTTTAATCTAATTTCTCTACCTTATATCTATTAATTATTATTTTAAAGTCTTTCAATGTATTTTTCATGTGGTTTATATACTCTTCTTGTGCATTCTCTCGGTATACTCTCATGATAGTACTACGATTTATTTGCGATAATGCAAGAATTGAAGAAACAGACCAACCCTCCGAGTTCATTCAATTGAGATGATCCGGATCTATGTAAGTGGGAGAAAGTTAATTATAGCAAGGATAGTCGTGTGATTAGAATCCAAATTAGGAATCAAGAGTTGAAAAGTTTTCTTCCACCGGACATGAAAAACCTTATAGAATTACAAGTCTTTGACATGTAATTCAATGGATTCACCGGGTCACTCCCCACTTTAATCGGGTTAAACTCATTACGAGAAGATTCATATAAGCCATAATGAGTTCAACTCAATTCCTAACGATCTCTTTTATGGTATGACAATTCTATACAATGTTCACTTAGATAATAATCGAGTTCTTACCATGGAAATTACCCGAAAGTCGAAAAATGCTTCTAGTCTTCGACTTTTCTCGTTATTTCGCTAATATTATTGGTAGAATTCTTAATTACTTTGGCACAAATATGTTTCCTAGAATAATACACTTACACTTGTCATTTAATAATTAGTAGGGTCCTCTACTCTCTAGCTTTTTCGGCTCTTTCATACAATCATTATTTTTAATTGATCAAAAGGGTACGTTGAACGGCTCAATCGTTGTAATACAAAACATGACCCAATTAACATACTTTTATTACACATGAATTCATTTTTAGGCTCTTTGCCCGATTTCTTATCCTACCAAGGTAGATGTAAGGTCTGTTTATAAAAATGTTAAAAAATAAAAATAAACTATAAAACAATGCAGATATAGTTATTTTAATCTAATTTCTCTACCTTATATCTATTAATTATTATTTTAAAGTCTTTCAATGTATTTTTCATGTGGTTTATATACTCTTCTTGTGCATTCTCTCGGTATACTCTCATGATAGTACTACGGTACGCTGCAAGTAATGCAAGAATTGAAGAAACAGACCAACCCTCCGAGTTCATTCAATTGAGATGATCCGGATCTATGTAAGTGGGAGAAAGTTAATTATAGCAAGGATAGTCGTGTGATTAGAATCCAAATTAGGAATCAAGAGTTGAAAAGTTTTCTTCCACCGGACATGAAAAACCTTATAGAATTACAAGTCTTTGACATGTAATTCAATGGATTCACCGGGTCACTCCCCACTTTAATCGGGTTAAACTCATTACGAGAAGATTCATATAAGCTATAATGAGTTCAACTCAATTCCTAACGATCTCTTTTATGGTATGACAATTCTATACAATGTTCACTTAGATAATAATCAGTTCTTACCATGGAAATTACCCGAAAGTCGAAAAATGCTTCTAGTCTTCGGACTTTCTCGTTATTTCGCTAATATTATTGGTAGAATTCTTAATTACTTTGGCACAAATATGTTTCCTAGAATAATACACTTACACTTGTCATTTAATAATTAGTAGGGTCCTCTACTCTCTAGCTTTTTCGGCTCTTTCATACAATCATTATTTTTAATTGATCAAAAGGGTACGTTGAACGGCTCAATCGTTGTAATACAAAACATGACCCAATTAACATACTTTTATTACACATGAATTCATTTTTAGGCTCTTTGCCCGATTTCTTATCCTACCAAGGTAGATGTAAGGTCTGTTTATAAAAATGTTAAAAAATAAAAATAAACTATAAAACAATGCGAGATATAGTTATTTTAATCTAATTTCTCTACCTTATATCTATTAATTATTATTTTAAAGTCTTTCAATGTATTTTTCATGTGGTTTATATACTCTTCTTGTGCATTCTCTCGGTATACTCTCATGATAGTACTACGTACGCGCTGCAGTAATGCAAGAATTGAAGAAACAGACCAACCCTCCGAGTTCATTCAATTGAGATGATCCGGATCTATGTAAGTGGGAGAAAGTTAATTATAGCAAGGATAGTCGTGTGATTAGAATCCAAATTAGGAATCAAGAGTTGAAAAGTTTTCTTCCACCAGACATGAAAAACCTTATAGAATTACAAGTCTTTGACATGTAATTCAATGGATTCACTGGGTCACTCCCCACTTTAACTGGGTTAAACTCATTACAGAAGATTCATATAAGCCATAATGAGTTCAACTCAATTCCTAACGATCTCTTTTATGGTATGACAATTCTATACAATGTTCACTTAGATAATAATCAGTTCTTACCATGGAAATTACCCGAAAGTCTGAAAAATGCTTCTAGTCTTCAGACTTTCTCGTTATTTCGCTAATATTATTGGTAGAATTCTTAATTACTTTGGCACAAATATGTTTCCTAGAATAATACACTTACACTTGTCATTTAATAATTAGTAGGGTCCTCTACTCTCTAGCTTTTTCGGCTCTTTCATACAATCATTATTTTTAATTGATCAAAAGGGTACGTTGAACGGCTCAATCGTTGTAATACAAAACATGACCCAATTAACATACTTTTATTACACATGAATTCATTTTTAGGCTCTTTGCCCGATTTCTTATCCTACCAAGGTAGATGTAAGGTCTGTTTATAAAAATGTTAAAAAATAAAAATAAACTATAAAACAATGCAGATATAGTTATTTTAATCTAATTTCTCTACCTTATATCTATTAATTATTATTTTAAAGTCTTTCAATGTATTTTTCATGTGGTTTATATACTCTTCTTGTGCATTCTCTCGGTATACTCTCATGATAGTACTACGCTACGACTGCAGTAATGCAAGAATTGAAGAAACAGACCAACCCTCCGAGTTCATTCAATTGAGATGATCCGGATCTATGTAAGTGGGAGAAAGTTAATTATAGCAAGGATAGTCGTGTGATTAGAATCCAAATTAGGAATCAAGAGTTGAAAAGTTTTCTTCCACCGGACATGAAAAACCTTATAGAATTACAAGTCTTTGACATGTAATTCAATGGATTCACCGGGTCACTCCCCACTTTAACCGGGTTAAACTCATTACGAGAAGATTCATATAAGCTATAATGAGTTCAACTCAATTCCTAACGATCTCTTTTATGGTATGACAATTCTATACAATGTTCACTTAGATAATAATCGGTTCTTACCATGGAAATTACCCGAAAGTCGAAAAATGCTTCTAGTCTTCGGACTTTCTCTCGTTATTTCGCTAATATTATTGGTAGAATTCTTAATTACTTTGGCACAAATATGTTTCCTAGAATAATACACTTACACTTGTCATTTAATAATTAGTAGGGTCCTCTACTCTCTAGCTTTTTCGGCTCTTTCATACAATCATTATTTTTAATTGATCAAAAGGGTACGTTGAACGGCTCAATCGTTGTAATACAAAACATGACCCAATTAACATACTTTTATTACACATGAATTCATTTTTAGGCTCTTTGCCCGATTTCTTATCCTACCAAGGTAGATGTAAGGTCGTTTATAAAAATGTTAAAAAATAAAAATAAACTATAAAACAATGCGAGATATAGTTATTTTAATCTAATTTCTCTACCTTATATCTATTAATTATTATTTTAAAGTCTTTCAATGTATTTTTCATGTGGTTTATATACTCTTCTTGTGCATTCTCTCGGTATACTCTCATGATAGTACTACGACGCCTGCAGTAATGCAAGAATTGAAGAAACAGACCAACCCTCCGAGTTCATTCAATTGAGATGATCCGGATCTATGTAAGTGGGAGAAAGTTAATTATAGCAAGGATAGTCGTGTGATTAGAATCCAAATTAGGAATCAAGAGTTGAAAAGTTTTCTTCCACCAGACATGAAAAACCTTATAGAATTACAAGTCTTTGACATGTAATTCAATGGATTCACGGGTCACTCCCCACTTTAACTCGGGTTAAACTCATTACGAAGATTCATATAAGCCATAATGAGTTCAACTCAATTCCTAACGATCTCTTTTATGGTATGACAATTCTATACAATGTTCACTTAGATAATAATCAGTTCTTACCATGGAAATTACCCGAAAGTACGAAAAATGCTTCTAGTCTTCGGACTTTCTCTCGTTATTTCGCTAATATTATTGGTAGAATTCTTAATTACTTTGGCACAAATATGTTTCCTAGAATAATACACTTACACTTGTCATTTAATAATTAGTAGGGTCCTCTACTCTCTAGCTTTTTCGGCTCTTTCATACAATCATTATTTTTAATTGATCAAAAGGGTACGTTGAACGGCTCAATCGTTGTAATACAAAACATGACCCAATTAACATACTTTTATTACACATGAATTCATTTTTAGGCTCTTTGCCCGATTTCTTATCCTACCAAGGTAGATGTAAGGTCTGTTTATAAAAATGTTAAAAAATAAAAATAAACTATAAAACAATGCGAGATATAGTTATTTTAATCTAATTTCTCTACCTTATATCTATTAATTATTATTTTAAAGTCTTTCAATGTATTTTTCATGTGGTTTATATACTCTTCTTGTGCATTCTCTCGGTATACTCTCATGATAGTACTACGACGCCTTTGCAGTAATGCAAGAATTGAAGAAACAGACCAACCCTCCGAGTTCATTCAATTGAGATGATCCGGATCTATGTAAGTGGGAGAAAGTTAATTATAGCAAGGATAGTCGTGTGATTAGAATCCAAATTAGGAATCAAGAGTTGAAAAGTTTTCTTCCACCGGACATGAAAAACCTTATAGAATTACAAGTCTTTGACATGTAATTCAATGGATTCACCGGGTCACTCCCCACTTTAAGCGGGTTAAACTCATTGAGAAGATTCATATAAGCTATAATGAGTTCAACTCAATTCCTAACGATCTCTTTTATGGTATGGGAATTCTATACAATGTTCACTTAGATAATAATCAGTTCTTACCATGGAAATTACCCGAAAGTCCGAAAAATGCTTCTAGTCTTCGGACTTTCTCTCGTTATTTCGCTAATATTATTGGTAGAATTCTTAATTACTTTGGCACAAATATGTTTCCTAGAATAATACACTTACACTTGTCATTTAATAATTAGTACGGTCCTCTACTCTCTAGCTTTTTCGGCTCTTTCATACAATCATTATTTTTAATTGATCAAAAGGGTACGTTGAACGGCTCAATCGTTGTAATACAAAACATGACCCAATTAACATACTTTTATTACACATGAATTCATTTTTAGGCTCTTTGCCCGATTTCTTATCCTACCAAGGTAGATGTAAGGTCCGTTTATAAAAATGTTAAAAAATAAAAATAAACTATAAAACAATGCAGATATAGTTATTTTAATCTAATTTCTCTACCTTATATCTATTAATTATTATTTTAAAGTCTTTCAATGTATTTTTCATGTGGTTTATATACTCTTCTTGTGCATTCTCTCGGTATACTCTCATGATAGTACTACAGACGCTGCAGTAATGCAAGAATTGAAGAAACAGACCAACCCTCCGAGTTCATTCAATTGAGATGATCCGGATCTATGTAAGTGGGAGAAAGTTAATTATAGCAAGGATAGTCGTGTGATTAGAATCCAAATTAGGAATCAAGAGTTGAAAAGTTTTCTTCCACCAGACATGAAAAACCTTATAGAATTACAAGTCTTTGACATGTAATTCAATGGATTCACTGGGTCACTCCCCACTTTAACTGGGTTAAACTCATTACAGAAGATTCATATAAGCTATAATGAGTTCAACTCAATTCCTAACGATCTCTTTTATGGTATGACAATTCTATACAATGTTCACTTAGATAATAATCAGTTCTTACCATGGAAATTACCCGAAAGTCTGAAAAATGCTTCTAGTCTTCAGACTTTCTCTGTTATTTCTGCTAATATTATTGGTAGAATTCTTAATTACTTTGGCACAAATATGTTTCCTAGAATAATACACTTACACTTGTCATTTAATAATTAGTACGGTCCTCTACTCTCTAGCTTTTTCGGCTCTTTCATACAATCATTATTTTTAATTGATCAAAAGGGTACGTTGAACGGCTCAATCGTTGTAATACAAAACATGACCCAATTAACATACTTTTATTACACATGAATTCATTTTTAGGCTCTTTGCCCGATTTCTTATCCTACCAAGGTAGATGTAAGGTCGTTTATAAAAATGTTAAAAAATAAAAATAAACTATAAAACAATGCGATATAGTTATTTTAATCTAATTTCTCTACCTTATATCTATTAATTATTATTTTAAAGTCTTTCAATGTATTTTTCATGTGGTTTATATACTCTTCTTGTGCATTCTCTCGGTATACTCTCATGATAGTACTACGTACGCCGCAGTAATGCAAGAATTGAAGAAACAGACCAACCCTCCGAGTTCATTCAATTGAGATGATCCGGATCTATGTAAGTGGGAGAAAGTTAATTATAGCAAGGATAGTCGTGTGATTAGAATCCAAATTAGGAATCAAGAGTTGAAAAGTTTTCTTCCACCGACATGAAAAACCTTATAGAATTACAAGTCTTTGACATGTAATTCAATGGATTCACCGGGTCACTCCCCACTTTAATCGGGTTAAACTCATTACGAAGATTCATATAAGCCATAATGAGTTCAACTCAATTCCTAACGATCTCTTTTATGGTATGACAATTCTATACAATGTTCACTTAGATAATAATCAGTTCTTACCATGGAAATTACCCGAAAGTCCGAAAAATGCTTCTAGTCTTCGACTTTCTCTCGTTATTTCGCTAATATTATTGGTAGAATTCTTAATTACTTTGGCACAAATATGTTTCCTAGAATAATACACTTACACTTGTCATTTAATAATTAGTAGGGTCCTCTACTCTCTAGCTTTTTCGGCTCTTTCATACAATCATTATTTTTAATTGATCAAAAGGGTACGTTGAACGGCTCAATCGTTGTAATACAAAACATGACCCAATTAACATACTTTTATTACACATGAATTCATTTTTAGGCTCTTTGCCCGATTTCTTATCCTACCAAGGTAGATGTAAGGTACGTTTATAAAAATGTTAAAAAATAAAAATAAACTATAAAACAATGCAGATATAGTTATTTTAATCTAATTTCTCTACCTTATATCTATTAATTATTATTTTAAAGTCTTTCAATGTATTTTTCATGTGGTTTATATACTCTTCTTGTGCATTCTCTCGGTATACTCTCATGATAGTACTACGACGCCATTGCACGAGTAATGCAAGAATTGAAGAAACAGACCAACCCTCCGAGTTCATTCAATTGAGATGATCCGGATCTATGTAAGTGGGAGAAAGTTAATTATAGCAAGGATAGTCGTGTGATTAGAATCCAAATTAGGAATCAAGAGGTGAAAAGTTTTCTTCCACGGACATGAAAAACCTTATAGAATTACAAGTCTTTGACATGTAATTCAATGGATTCACTTCGGGTCACTCCCCACTTTAATTGGGTTAAACTCATTACGAGAAGATTCATATAAGCCATAATGAGTTCAACTCAATTCCTAACGATCTCTTTTATGGTATGACAATTCTATACAATGTTCACTTAGATAATAATCGAGTTCTTACCATGGAAATTACCCGAAAGTCTCGAAAAATGCTTCTAGTCTTCGGACTTTCTCTCGTTATTTGCTAATATTATTGGTAGAATTCTTAATTACTTTGGCACAAATATGTTTCCTAGAATAATACACTTACACTTGTCATTTAATAATTAGTAGGGTCCTCTACTCTCTAGCTTTTTCGGCTCTTTCATACAATCATTATTTTTAATTGATCAAAAGGGTACGTTGAACGGCTCAATCGTTGTAATACAAAACATGACCCAATTAACATACTTTTATTACACATGAATTCATTTTTAGGCTCTTTGCCCGATTTCTTATCCTACCAAGGTAGATGTAAGGTCTGTTTATAAAAATGTTAAAAAATAAAAATAAACTATAAAACAATGCAGATATAGTTATTTTAATCTAATTTCTCTACCTTATATCTATTAATTATTATTTTAAAGTCTTTCAATGTATTTTTCATGTGGTTTATATACTCTTCTTGTGCATTCTCTCGGTATACTCTCATGATAGTACTACAGACGCTGCAGTAATGCAAGAATTGAAGAAACAGACCAACCCTCCGAGTTCATTCAATTGAGATGATCCGGATCTATGTAAGTGGGAGAAAGTTAATTATAGAAAGGATAGTCGTGTGATTAGAATCCAAATTAGGAATCAAGAGTTGAAAAATTTTCTTCCACCAGACATGAAAAACCTTATAGAATTACAAGTCTTTGACATGTAATTCAATGGATTCACTGGGTCACTCCCCACTTTAACTGGGTTAAACTCATTACAGAAGATTCATATAAGCCATAATGAGTTCAACTCAATTCCTAACGATCTCTTTTATGGTATGACAATTCTATACAATGTTCACTTAGATAATAATCAGTTCTTACCATGGAAATTACCCGAAAGTCTGAAAAATGCTTCTAGTCTTCAGACTTTCTCTCGTTATTTCGCTAATATTATTGGTAGAATTCTTAATTACTTTGGCACAAATATGTTTCCTAGAATAATACACTTACACTTGTCATTTAATAATTAGTAGGGTCCTCTACTCTCTAGCTTTTTCGGCTCTTTCATACAATCATTATTTTTAATTGATCAAAAGGGTACGTTGAACGGCTCAATCGTTGTAATACAAAACATGACCCAATTAACATACTTTTATTACACATGAATTCATTTTTAGGCTCTTTGCCCGATTTCTTATCCTACCAAGGTAGATGTAAGGTACGTTTATAAAAATGTTAAAAAATAAAAATAAACTATAAAACAATGCAGATATAGTTATTTTAATCTAATTTCTCTACCTTATATCTATTAATTATTATTTTAAAGTCTTTCAATGTATTTTTCATGTGGTTTATATACTCTTCTTGTGCATTCTCTCGGTATACTCTCATGATAGTACTACGTATATTTTGCAAGTAATGCAAGAATTGAAGAAACAGACCAACCCTCCGAGTTCATTCAATTGAGATGATCCGGATCTATGTAAGTGGGAGAAAGTTAATTATAGCAAGGATAGTCGTGTGATTAGAATCCAAATTAGGAATCAAGAGTTGAAAAGTTTTCTTCCACCGGACATGAAAAACCTTATAGAATTACAAGTCTTTGACATGTAATTCAATGGATTCACTCGGGTCACTCCCCACTTTAAGCTCGGGTTAAACTCATTACGAAGATTCATATAAGCCATAATGAGTTCAACTCAATTCCTAACGATCTCTTTTATGGTATGACAATTCTATACAATGTTCACTTAGATAATAATCAGTTCTTACCATGGAAATTACCCGAAAGTACGAAAAATGCTTCTAGTCTTCGGACTTTTCTCGTTATTTCTGCTAATATTATTGGTAGAATTCTTAATTACTTTGGCACAAATATGTTTCCTAGAATAATACACTTACACTTGTCATTTAATAATTAGTAGGGTCCTCTACTCTCTAGCTTTTTCGGCTCTTTCATACAATCATTATTTTTAATTGATCAAAAGGGTACGTTGAACGGCTCAATCGTTGTAATACAAAACATGACCCAATTAACATACTTTTATTACACATGAATTCATTTTTAGGCTCTTTGCCCGATTTCTTATCCTACCAAGGTAGATGTAAGGTCGTTTATAAAAATGTTAAAAAATAAAAATAAACTATAAAACAATGCGAGATATAGTTATTTTAATCTAATTTCTCTACCTTATATCTATTAATTATTATTTTAAAGTCTTTCAATGTATTTTTCATGTGGTTTATATACTCTTCTTGTGCATTCTCTCGGTATACTCTCATGATAGTACTACGACGCCATTGCAAGTAATGCAAGAATTGAAGAAACAGACCAACCCTCCGAGTTCATTCAATTGAGATGATCCGGATCTATGTAAGTGGGAGAAAGTTAATTATAGCAAGGATAGTCGTGTGATTAGAATCCAAATTAGGAATCAAGAGTTGAAAAGTTTTCTTCCACCGGACATGAAAAACCTTATAGAATTACAAGTCTTTGACATGTAATTCAATGGATTCAACTGGTCACTCCCCACTTTAATGGGTTAAACTCATTACGAGAAGATTCATATAAGCCATAATGAGTTCAACTCAATTCCTAACGATCTCTTTTATGGTATGACAATTCTATACAATGTTCACTTAGATAATAATCAGTTCTTACCATGGAAATTACCCGAAAGTCTCGAAAAATGCTTCTAGTCTTCGGACTTTCTCTCGTTATTTCGCTAATATTATTGGTAGAATTCTTAATTACTTTGGCACAAATATGTTTCCTAGAATAATACACTTACACTTGTCATTTAATAATTAGTAGGGTCCTCTACTCTCTAGCTTTTTCGGCTCTTTCATACAATCATTATTTTTAATTGATCAAAAGGGTACGTTGAACGGCTCAAT
Organism: Anisodus tanguticus; assembly: GCA_034509755.1. Lineage (NCBI taxonomy): Eukaryota > Viridiplantae > Streptophyta > Magnoliopsida > Solanales > Solanaceae > Anisodus > Anisodus tanguticus. Next base: position 14,101,845 of record CM067551.1, on the reverse strand, counting down.
CGTTGTAATACAAAACATGACCCAATTAACATACTTTTATTACACATGAATTCATTTTTAGGCTCTTTGCCCGATTTCTTATCCTACCAAGGTAGATGTAAGGTCTGTTTATAAAAATGTTAAAAAATAAAAATAAACTATAAAACAATGCAGATATAGTTATTTTAATCTAATTTCTCTACCTTATATCTATTAATTATTATTTTAAAGTCTTTCAATGTATTTTTCATGTGGTTTATATACTCTTCTTGTGCATTCTCTCGGTATACTCTCATGATAGTACTACAGACGCTGCAGTAATGCAAGAATTGAAGAAACAGACCAACCCTCCGAGTTCATTCAATTGAGATGATCCGGATCTATGTAAGTGGGAGAAAGTTAATTATAGCAAGGATAGTCGTGTGATTAGAATCCAAATTAGGAATCAAGAGTTGAAAAGTTTTCTTCCACCAGACATGAAAAACCTTATAGAATTACAAGTCTTTGACATGTAATTCAATGGATTCACTGGGTCACTCCCCACTTTAACTGGGTTAAACTCATTACAGAAGATTCATATAAGCCATAATGAGTTCAACTCAATTCCTAACGATCTCTTTTATGGTATGACAATTCTATACAATGTTCACTTAGATAATAATCAGTTCTTACCATGGAAATTACCCGAAAGTCTGAAAAATGCTTCTAGTCTTCAGACTTTCTCTGTTATTTCTGCTAATATTATTGGTAGAATTCTTAATTACTTTGGCACAAATATGTTTCCTAGAATAATACACTTACACTTGTCATTTAATAATTAGTAGGGTCCTCTACTCTCTAGCTTTTTCGGCTCTTTCATACAATCATTATTTTTAATTGATCAAAAGGGTACGTTGAACGGCTCAATCGTTGTAATACAAAACATGACCCAATTAACATACTTTTATTACACATGAATTCATTTTTAGGCTCTTTGCCCGATTTCTTATCCTACCAAGGTAGATGTAAGGTCGTTTATAAAAATGTTAAAAAATAAAAATAAACTATAAAACAATGCGAGATATAGTTATTTTAATCTAATTTCTCTACCTTATATCTATTAATTATTATTTTAAAGTCTTTCAATGTATTTTTCATGTGGTTTATATACTCTTCTTGTGCATTCTCTCGGTATACTCTCATGATAGTACTACGAGACGTACGTGATAATGCAAGAATTGAAGAAACAGACCAACCCTCCGAGTTCATTCAATTGAGATGATCCGGATCTATGTAAGTGGGAGAAAGTTAATTATAGCAAGGATAGTCGTGTGATTAGAATCCAAATTAGGAATCAAGAGTTGAAAAGTTTTCTTCCACCGAGACATGAAAAACCTTATAGAATTACAAGTCTTTGACATGTAATTCAATGGATTCACGGGTCACTCCCCACTTTAAGCTGGGTTAAACTCATTACGGAGAAGATTCATATAAGCCATAATGAGTTCAACTCAATTCCTAACGATCTCTTTTATGGTATGACAATTCTATACAATGTTCACTTAGATAATAATCGAGTTCTTACCATGGAAATTACCCGAAAGTCGAAAAATGCTTCTAGTCTTTGGACTTTTCTCGTTATTTATGCTAATATTATTGGTAGAATTCTTAATTACTTTGGCACAAATATGTTTCCTAGAATAATACACTTACACTTGTCATTTAATAATTAGTAGGGTCCTCTACTCTCTAGCTTTTTCGGCTCTTTCATACAATCATTATTTTTAATTGATCAAAAGGGTACGTTGAACGGCTCAATCGTTGTAATACAAAACATGACCCAATTAACATACTTTTATTACACATGAATTCATTTTTAGGCTCTTTGCCCGATTTCTTATCCTACCAAGGTAGATGTAAGGTCCGTTTATAAAAATGTTAAAAAATAAAAATAAACTATAAAACAATGCGAGATATAGTTATTTTAATCTAATTTCTCTACCTTATATCTATTAATTATTATTTTAAAGTCTTTCAATGTATTTTTCATGTGGTTTATATACTCTTCTTGTGCATTCTCTCGGTATACTCTCATGATAGTACTACGTATATTTGCAGTAATGCAAGAATTGAAGAAACAGACCAACCCTCCGAGTTCATTCAATTGAGATGATCCGGATCTATGTAAGTGGGAGAAAGTTAATTATAGCAAGGATAGTCGTGTGATTAGAATCCAAATTAGGAATCAAGAGTTGAAAAGTTTTCTTCCACCGGACATGAAAAACCTTATAGAATTACAAGTCTTTGACATGTAATTCAATGGATTCACCGGGTCACTCCCCACTTTAAGCGGGTTAAACTCATTACGAGAAGATTCATATAAGCCATAATGAGTTCAACTCAATTCCTAACGATCTCTTTTATGGTATGACAATTCTATACAATGTTCACTTAGATAATAATCAGTTCTTACCATGGAAATTACCCGAAAGTCGAAAAATGCTTCTAGTCTTCGGACTTTCTCGTTATTTCGCTAATATTATTGGTAGAATTCTTAATTACTTTGGCACAAATATGTTTCCTAGAATAATACACTTACACTTGTCATTTAATAATTAGTAGGGTCCTCTACTCTCTAGCTTTTTCGGCTCTTTCATACAATCATTATTTTTAATTGATCAAAAGGGTACGTTGAACGGCTCAATCGTTGTAATACAAAACATGACCCAATTAACATACTTTTATTACACATGAATTCATTTTTAGGCTCTTTGCCCGATTTCTTATCCTACCAAGGTAGATGTAAGGTACGTTTATAAAAATGTTAAAAAATAAAAATAAACTATAAAACAATGCGAGATATAGTTATTTTAATCTAATTTCTCTACCTTATATCTATTAATTATTATTTTAAAGTCTTTCAATGTATTTTTCATGTGGTTTATATACTCTTCTTGTGCATTCTCTCGGTATACTCTCATGATAGTACTACAGACGCTGCAGTAATGCAAGAATTGAAGAAACAGACCAACCCTCCGAGTTCATTCAATTGAGATGATCCGGATCTATGTAAGTGGGAGAAAGTTAATTATAGCAAGGATAGTCGTGTGATTAGAATCCAAATTAGGAATCAAGAGTTGAAAAGTTTTCTTCCACCAGACATGAAAAACCTTATAGAATTACAAGTCTTTGACATGTAATTCAATGGATTCACTGGGTCACTCCCCACTTTAAGCGGGTTAAACTCATTACGAGAAGATTCATATAAGCCATAATGAGTTCAACTCAATTCCTAACGATCTCTTTTATGGTATGACAATTCTATACAATGTTCACTTAGATAATAATCAGTTCTTACCATGGAAATTACCCGAAAGTCTGAAAAATGCTTCTAGTCTTCAGACTTTCTCTCGTTATTCTCGCTAATATTATTGGTAGAATTCTTAATTACTTTGGCACAAATATGTTTCCTAGAATAATACACTTACACTTGTCATTTAATAATTAGTAGGGTCCTCTACTCTCTAGCTTTTTCGGCTCTTTCATACAATCATTATTTTTAATTGATCAAAAGGGTACGTTGAACGGCTCAATCGTTGTAATACAAAACATGACCCAATTAACATACTTTTATTACACATGAATTCATTTTTAGGCTCTTTGCCCGATTTCTTATCCTACCAAGGTAGATGTAAGGTACTGTTTATAAAAATGTTAAAAAATAAAAATAAACTATAAAACAATGCGAGATATAGTTATTTTAATCTAATTTCTCTACCTTATATCTATTAATTATTATTTTAAAGTCTTTCAATGTATTTTTCATGTGGTTTATATACTCTTCTTGTGCATTCTCTCGGTATACTCTCATGATAGTACTACGTACGCCGCTGCGGTAATGCAAGAATTGAAGAAACAGACCAACCCTCCGAGTTCATTCAATTGAGATGATCCGGATCTATGTAAGTGGGAGAAAGTTAATTATAGCAAGGATAGTCGTGTGATTAGAATCCAAATTAGGAATCAAGAGTTGAAAAGTTTTCTTCCACGGACATGAAAAACCTTATAGAATTACAAGTCTTTGACATGTAATTCAATGGATTCACCGGGTCACTCCCCACTTAAGCTGGGTTAAACTCATTACGAGAAGATTCATATAAGCCATAATGAGTTCAACTCAATTCCTAACGATCTCTTTTATGGTATGACAATTCTATACAATGTTCACTTAGATAATAATCAGTTCTTACCATGGAAATTACCCGAAAGTCGAAAAATGCTTCTAGTCTTCAGACTTTCTCTGTTATTTATGCTAATATTATTGGTAGAATTCTTAATTACTTTGGCACAAATATGTTTCCTAGAATAATACACTTACACTTGTCATTTAATAATTAGTAGGGTCCTCTACTCTCTAGCTTTTTCGGCTCTTTCATACAATCATTATTTTTAATTGATCAAAAGGGTACGTTGAACGGCTCAATCGTTGTAATACAAAACATGACCCAATTAACATACTTTTATTACACATGAATTCATTTTTAGGCTCTTTGCCCGATTTCTTATCCTACCAAGGTAGATGTAAGGTCTGTTTATAAAAATGTTAAAAAATAAAAATAAACTATAAAACAATGCGAGATATAGTTATTTTAATCTAATTTCTCTACCTTATATCTATTAATTATTATTTTAAAGTCTTTCAATGTATTTTTCATGTGGTTTATATACTCTTCTTGTGCATTCTCTCGGTATACTCTCATGATAGTACTACGACGCTGCAAATAATGCAAGAATTGAAGAAACAGACCAACCCTCCGAGTTCATTCAATTGAGATGATCCGGATCTATGTAAGTGGGAGAAAGTTAATTATAGCAAGGATAGTCGTGTGATTAGAATCCAAATTAGGAATCAAGAGTTGAAAAGTTTTCTTCCACCGGACATGAAAAACCTTATAGAATTACAAGTCTTTGACATGTAATTCAATGGATTCACCGGGTCACTCCCCACTTTAAGCGGGTTAAACTCATTACGAGAAGATTCATATAAGCCATAATGAGTTCAACTCAATTCCTAACGATCTCTTTTATGGTATGACAATTCTATACAATGTTCACTTAGATAATAATCAGTTCTTACCATGGAAATTACCCGAAAGTACGAAAAATGCTTCTAGTCTTCAGACTTTCTCTGTTATTTCTGCTAATATTATTGGTAGAATTCTTAATTACTTTGGCACAAATATGTTTCCTAGAATAATACACTTACACTTGTCATTTAATAATTAGTAGGGTCCTCTACTCTCTAGCTTTTTCGGCTCTTTCATACAATCATTATTTTTAATTGATCAAAAGGGTACGTTGAACGGCTCAATCGTTGTAATACAAAACATGACCCAATTAACATACTTTTATTACACATGAATTCATTTTTAGGCTCTTTGCCCGATTTCTTATCCTACCAAGGTAGATGTAAGGTCTGTTTATAAAAATGTTAAAAAATAAAAATAAACTATAAAACAATGCGAGATATAGTTATTTTAATCTAATTTCTCTACCTTATATCTATTAATTATTATTTTAAAGTCTTTCAATGTATTTTTCATGTGGTTTATATACTCTTCTTGTGCATTCTCTCGGTATACTCTCATGATAGTACTACAGACGCTGCAGTAATGCAAGAATTGAAGAAACAGACCAACCCTCCGAGTTCATTCAATTGAGATGATCCGGATCTATGTAAGTGGGAGAAAGTTAATTATAGCAAGGATAGTCGTGTGATTAGAATCCAAATTAGGAATCAAGAGTTGAAAAGTTTTCTTCCACCAGACATGAAAAACCTTATAGAATTACAAGTCTTTGACATGTAATTCAATGGATTCACGGGTCACTCCCCACTTTAATCGGGTTAAACTCATTACAGAAGATTCATATAAGCCATAATGAGTTCAACTCAATTCCTAACGATCTCTTTTATGGTATGACAATTCTATACAATGTTCACTTAGATAATAATCAGTTCTTACCATGGAAATTACCCGAAAGTCTGAAAAATGCTTCTAGTCTTCAGACTTTCTCTGTTATTTATGCTAATATTATTGGTAGAATTCTTAATTACTTTGGCACAAATATGTTTCCTAGAATAATACACTTACACTTGTCATTTAATAATTAGTAGGGTCCTCTACTCTCTAGCTTTTTCGGCTCTTTCATACAATCATTATTTTTAATTGATCAAAAGGGTACGTTGAACGGCTCAATCGTTGTAATACAAAACATGACCCAATTAACATACTTTTATTACACATGAATTCATTTTTAGGCTCTTTGCCCGATTTCTTATCCTACCAAGGTAGATGTAAGGTCTGTTTATAAAAATGTTAAAAAATAAAAATAAACTATAAAACAATGCAGATATAGTTATTTTAATCTAATTTCTCTACCTTATATCTATTAATTATTATTTTAAAGTCTTTCAATGTATTTTTCATGTGGTTTATATACTCTTCTTGTGCATTCTCTCGGTATACTCTCATGATAGTACTACGACATGCTGCGATAATGCAAGAATTGAAGAAACAGACCAACCCTCCGAGTTCATTCAATTGAGATGATCCGGATCTATGTAAGTGGGAGAAAGTTAATTATAGCAAGGATAGTCGTGTGATTAGAATCCAAATTAGGAATCAAGAGTTGAAAAGTTTTCTTCCACCACACATGAAAAACCTTATAGAATTACAAGTCTTTGACATGTAATTCAATGGATTCACTGGGTCACTCCCCACTTTAACTGGGTTAAACTCATTACGAGAAGATTCATATAAGCCATAATGAGTTCAACTCAATTCCTAACGATCTCTTTTATGGTATGACAATTCTATACAATGTTCACTTAGATAATAATCGAGTTCTTACCATGGAAATTACCCGAAAGTCCGAAAAATGCTTCTAGTCTTCGGACTTTTCTCGTTATTTCGCTAATATTATTGGTAGAATTCTTAATTACTTTGGCACAAATATGTTTCCTAGAATAATACACTTACACTTGTCATTTAATAATTAGTAGGGTCCTCTACTCTCTAGCTTTTTCGGCTCTTTCATACAATCATTATTTTTAATTGATCAAAAGGGTACGTTGAACGGCTCAATCGTTGTAATACAAAACATGACCCAATTAACATACTTTTATTACACATGAATTCATTTTTAGGCTCTTTGCCCGATTTCTTATCCTACCAAGGTAGATGTAAGGTCTGTTTATAAAAATGTTAAAAAATAAAAATAAACTATAAAACAATGCAGATATAGTTATTTTAATCTAATTTCTCTACCTTATATCTATTAATTATTATTTTAAAGTCTTTCAATGTATTTTTCATGTGGTTTATATACTCTTCTTGTGCATTCTCTCGGTATACTCTCATGATAGTACTACAGACGCTGCAGTAATGCAAGAATTGAAGAAACAGACCAACCCTCCGAGTTCATTCAATTGAGATGATCCGGATCTATGTAAGTGGGAGAAAGTTAATTATAGCAAGGATAGTCGTGTGATTAGAATCCAAATTAGGAATCAAGAGTTGAAAAGTTTTCTTCCACCAGACATGAAAAACCTTATAGAATTACAAGTCTTTGACATGTAATTCAATGGATTCACTGGGTCACTCCCCACTTTAACTGGGTTAAACTCATTACAGAAGATTCATATAAGCTATAATGAGTTCAACTCAATTCCTAACGATCTCTTTTATGGTATGACAATTCTATACAATGTTCACTTAGATAATAATCAGTTCTTACCATGGAAATTACCCGAAAGTCTGAAAAATGCTTCTAGTCTTCAGACTTTCTCTGTTATTTCTGCTAATATTATTGGTAGAATTCTTAATTACTTTGGCACAAATATGTTTCCTAGAATAATACACTTACACTTGTCATTTAATAATTAGTAGGGTCCTCTACTCTCTAGCTTTTTCGGCTCTTTCATACAATCATTATTTTTAATTGATCAAAAGGGTACGTTGAACGGCTCAATCGTTGTAATACAAAACATGACCCAATTAACATACTTTTATTACACATGAATTCATTTTTAGGCTCTTTGCCCGATTTCTTATCCTACCAAGGTAGATGTAAGGTCTGTTTATAAAAATGTTAAAAAATAAAAATAAACTATAAAACAATGCAGATATAGTTATTTTAATCTAATTTCTCTACCTTATATCTATTAATTATTATTTTAAAGTCTTTCAATGTATTTTTCATGTGGTTTATATACTCTTCTTGTGCATTCTCTCGGTATACTCTCATGATAGTACTACAGACGCTGCAGTAATGCAAGAATTGAAGAAACAGACCAACCCTCCGAGTTCATTCAATTGAGATGATCCGGATCTATGTAAGTGGGAGAAAGTTAATTATAGCAAGGATAGTCGTGTGATTAGAATCCAAATTAGGAATCAAGAGTTGAAAAGTTTTCTTCCACCAGACATGAAAAACCTTATAGAATTACAAGTCTTTGACATGTAATTCAATGGATTCACTGGGTCACTCCCCACTTTAACTGGGTTAAACTCATTACAGAAGATTCATATAAGCCATAATGAGTTCAACTCAATTCCTAACGATCTCTTTTATGGTATGACAATTCTATACAATGTTCACTTAGATAATAATCGTTCTTACCATGGAAATTACCCGAAAGTCCGAAAAATGCTTCTAGTCTTCGACTTTCTCTCGTTATTTCGCTAATATTATTGGTAGAATTCTTAATTACTTTGGCACAAATATGTTTCCTAGAATAATACACTTACACTTGTCATTTAATAATTAGTAGGGTCCTCTACTCTCTAGCTTTTTCGGCTCTTTCATACAATCATTATTTTTAATTGATCAAAAGGGTACGTTGAACGGCTCAATCGTTGTAATACAAAACATGACCCAATTAACATACTTTTATTACACATGAATTCATTTTTAGGCTCTTTGCCCGATATCTTATCCTACCAAGGTAGATGTAAGGTCTGTTTATAAAAATGTTAAAAAATAAAAATAAACTATAAAACAATGCAGATATAGTTATTTTAATCTAATTTCTCTACCTTATATCTATTAATTATTATTTTAAAGTCTTTCAATGTATTTTTCATGTGGTTTATATACTCTTCTTGTGCATTGTCTCGGTATACTCTCATGATAGTACTACGTACGCCGCAAGTAATGCAAGAATTGAAGAAACAGACCAACCCTCCGAGTTCATTCAATTGAGATGATCCGGATCTATGTAAGTGGGAGAAAGTTAATTATAGCAAGGATAGTCGTGTGATTAGAATCCAAATTAGGAATCAAGAGTTGAAAAGTTTTCTTCCACCAGACATGAAAAACCTTATAGAATTACAAGTCTTTGACATGTAATTCAATGGATTCACTGGGTCACTCCCCACTTTAACTGGGTTAAACTCATTACAGAAGATTCATATAAGCTATAATGAGTTCAACTCAATTCCTAACGATCTCTTTTATGGTACGACAATTCTATACAATGTTCACTTAGATAATAATCGTTCTTACCATGGAAATTACCCGAAAGTCCGAAAAATGCTTCTAGTCTTCGGACTTTCTCTCGTTATTTCGCTAATATTATTGGTAGAATTCTTAATTACTTTGGCACAAATATGTTTCCTAGAATAATACACTTACACTTGTCATTTAATAATTAGTAGGGTCCTCTACTCTCTAGCTTTTTCGGCTCTTTCATACAATCATTATTTTTAATTGATCAAAAGGGTACGTTGAACGGCTCAATCGTTGTAATACAAAACATGACCCAATTAACATACTTTTATTACACATGAATTCATTTTTAGGCTCTTTGCCCGATTTCTTATCCTACCAAGGTAGATGTAAGGTCTGTTTATAAAAATGTTAAAAAATAAAAATAAACTATAAAACAATGCAGATATAGTTATTTTAATCTAATTTCTCTACCTTATATCTATTAATTATTATTTTAAAGTCTTTCAATGTATTTTTCATGTGGTTTATATACTCTTCTTGTGCATTCTCTCGGTATACTCTCATGATAGTACTACAGACGCTGCAGTAATGCAAGAATTGAAGAAACAGACCAACCCTCCGAGTTCATTCAATTGAGATGATCCGGATCTATGTAAGTGGGAGAAAGTTAATTATAGCAAGGATAGTCGTGTGATTAGAATCCAAATTAGGAATCAAGAGTTGAAAAGTTTTCTTCCACCAGACATGAAAAACCTTATAGAATTACAAGTCTTTGACATGTAATTCAATGGATTCACTGGGTCACTCCCCACTTTAACTGGGTTAAACTCATTACAGAAGATTCATATAAGCCATAATGAGTTCAACTCAATTCCTAACGATCTCTTTTATGGTATGACAATTCTATACAATGTTCACTTAGATAATAATCAGTTCTTACCATGGAAATTACCCGAAAGTCTGAAAAATGCTTCTAGTCTTCAGACTTTCTCTGTTATTTATGCTAATATTATTGGTAGAATTCTTAATTACTTTGGCACAAATATGTTTCCTAGAATAATACACTTACACTTGTCATTTAATAATTAGTAGGGTCCTCTACTCTCTAGCTTTTTCGGCTCTTTCATACAATCATTATTTTTAATTGATCAAAAGGGTACGTTGAACGGCTCAATCGTTGTAATACAAAACATGACCCAATTAACATACTTTTATTACACATGAATTCATTTTTAGGCTCTTTGCCCGATTTCTTATCCTACCAAGGTAGATGTAAGGTCTGTTTATAAAAATGTTAAAAAATAAAAATAAACTATAAAACAATGCAGATATAGTTATTTTAATCTAATTTCTCTACCTTATATCTATTAATTATTATTTTAAAGTCTTTCAATGTATTTTTCATGTGGTTTATATACTCTTCTTGTGCATTCTCTCGGTATACTCTCATGATAGTACTACGGACGCTGCAGTAATGCAAGAATTGAAGAAACAGACCAACCCTCCGAGTTCATTCAATTGAGATGATCCGGATCTATGTAAGTGGGAGAAAGTTAATTATAGCAAGGATAGTCGTGTGATTAGAATCCAAATTAGGAATCAAGAGTTGAAAAGTTTTCTTCCACCGGACATGAAAAACCTTATAGAATTACAAGTCTTTGACATGTAATTCAATGGATTCACTGGGTCACTCCCCACTTTAACTGGGTTAAACTCATTACAGAAGATTCATATAAGCCATAATGAGTTCAACTCAATTCCTAACGATCTCTTTTATGGTATGACAATTCTATACAATGTTCACTTAGATAATAATCAGTTCTTACCATGGAAATTACCCGAAAGTCTCGAAAAATGCTTCTAGTCTTCGACTTTCTCTCGTTATTTATGCTAATATTATTGGTAGAATTCTTAATTACTTTGGCACAAATATGTTTCCTAGAATAATACACTTACACTTGTCATTTAATAATTAGTAGGGTCCTCTACTCTCTAGCTTTTTCGGCTCTTTCATACAATCATTATTTTTAATTGATCAAAAGGGTACGTTGAACGGCTCAATCGTTGTAATACAAAACATGACCCAATTAACATACTTTTATTACACATGAATTCATTTTTAGGATCTTTGCCCGATTTCTTATCCTACCAAGGTAGATGTAAGGTCTGTTTATAAAAATGTTAAAAAATAAAAATAAACTATAAAACAATGCAGATATAGTTATTTTAATCTAATTTCTCTACCTTATATCTATTAATTATTATTTTAAAGTCTTTCAATGTATTTTTCATGTGGTTTATATACTCTTCTTGTGCATTCTCTCGGTATACTCTCATGATAGTACTACAGACGCTGCAGTAATGCAAGAATTGAAGAAACATACCAACCCTCCGAGTTCATTCAATTGAGATGATCCGGATCTATGTAAGTGGGAGAAAGTTAATTATAGCAAGGATAGTCGTGTGATTAGAATCCAAATTAGGAATCAAGAGTTGAAAAGTTTTCTTCCACCGGACATGAAAAACCTTATAGAATTACAAGTCTTTGACATGTAATTCAATGGATTCACCGGGTCACTCCCCACTTTAATCGGGTTAAACTCATTACGAAGATTCATATAAGCTATAATGAGTTCAACTCAATTCCTAACGATCTCTTTTATGGTATGACAATTCTATACAATGTTCACTTAGATAATAATCGTTCTTACCATGGAAATTACCCGAAAGTCTCGAAAAATGCTTCTAGTCTTCGACTTTTCTCGTTATTTATGCTAATATTATTGGTAGAATTCTTAATTACTTTGGCACAAATATGTTTCCTAGAATAATACACTTACACTTGTCATTTAATAATTAGTAGGGTCCTCTACTCTCTAGCTTTTTCGGCTCTTTCATACAATCATTATTTTTAATTGATCAAAAGGGTACGTTGAACGGCTCAATCGTTGTAATACAAAACATGACCCAATTAACATACTTTTATTACACATGAATTCATTTTTAGGCTCTTTGCCCGATTTCTTATCCTACCAAGGTAGATGTAAGGTCCGTTTATAAAAATGTTAAAAAATAAAAATAAACTATAAAACAATGCGAGATATAGTTATTTTAATCTAATTTCTCTACCTTATATCTATTAATTATTATTTTAAAGTCTTTCAATGTATTTTTCATGTGGTTTATATACTCTTCTTGTGCATTGTCTCGGTATACTCTCATGATAGTACTACGTACGCCGCAATAAAGCAAGAATTGAAGAAACAGACCAACCCTCCGAGTTCATTCAATTGAGATGATCCGGATCTATGTAAGTGGGAGAAAGTTAATTATAGCAAGGATAGTCGTGTGATTAGAATCCAAATTAGGAATCAAGAGTTGAAAAGTTTTCTTCCACCGGACATGAAAAACCTTATAGAATTACAAGTCTTTGACATGTAATTCAATGGATTCACCGGGTCACTCCCCACTTTAACCGGGTTAAACTCATTACGAGAAGATTCATATAAGCTATAATGAGTTCAACTCAATTCCTAACGATCTCTTTTATGGTATGACAATTCTATACAATGTTCACTTAGATAATAATCGTTCTTACCATGGAAATTACCCGAAAGTCCGAAAAATGCTTCTAGTCTTCGACTTTCTCTCGTTATTTCGCTAATATTATTGGTAGAATTCTTAATTACTTTGGCACAAATATGTTTCCTAGAATAATACACTTACACTTGTCATTTAATAATTAGTAGGGTCCTCTACTCTCTAGCTTTTTCGGCTCTTTCATACAATCATTATTTTTAATTGATCAAAAGGGTACGTTGAACGGCTCAATCGTTGTAATACAAAAAATGACCCAATTAACATACTTTTATTACACATGAATTCATTTTTAGGCTCTTTGCCCGATTTCTTATCCTACCAAGGTAGATGTAAGGTCTGTTTATAAAAATGTTAAAAAATAAAAATAAACTATAAAACAATGCAGATATAGTTATTTTAATCTAATTTCTCTACCTTATATCTATTAATTATTATTTTAAAGTCTTTCAATGTATTTTTCATGTGGTTTATATACTCTTCTTGTGCATTGTCTCGGTATACTCTCATGATAGTACTACAGACGCTGCAATAAAGCAAGAATTGAAGAAACAGACCAACCCTCCGAGTTCATTCAATTGAGATGATCCGGATCTATGTAAGTGGGAGAAAGTTAATTATAGCAAGGATAGTCGTGTGATTAGAATCCAAATTAGGAATCAAGAGTTGAAAAGTTTTCTTCCACCAGACATGAAAAACCTTATAGAATTACAAGTCTTTGACATGTAATTCAATGGATTCACGGGTCGGTCCCCACTTTAATCGGGTTAAACTCATTACGTAAGATTCATATAAGCTATAATGAGTTCAACTCAATTCCTAACGATCTCTTTTATGGTATGACAATTCTATACAATGTTCACTTAGATAATAATCAGTTCTTACCATGGAAATTACCCGAAAGTCTGAAAAATGCTTCTAGTCTTCAGACTTTCTCTCGTTATTTCTGCTAATATTATTGGTAGAATTCTTAATTACTTTGGCACAAATATGTTTCCTAGAATAATACACTTACACTTGTCATTTAATAATTAGTAGGGTCCTCTACTCTCTAGCTTTTTCGGCTCTTTCATACAATCATTATTTTTAATTGATCAAAAGGGTACGTTGAACGGCTCAATCGTTGTAATACAAAACATGACCCAATTAACATACTTTTATTACACATGAATTCATTTTTAGGCTCTTTGCCCGATTTCTTATCCTACCAAGGTAGATGTAAGGTCCGTTTATAAAAATGTTAAAAAATAAAAATAAACTATAAAACAATGCGAGATATAGTTATTTTAATCTAATTTCTCTACCTTATATCTATTAATTATTATTTTAAAGTCTTTCAATGTATTTTTCATGTGGTTTATATACTCTTCTTGTGCATTCTCTCGGTATACTCTCATGATAGTACTACGTACGTATTTGCAAGTAATGCAAGAATTGAAGAAACAGACCAACCCTCCGAGTTCATTCAATTGAGATGATCCGGATCTATGTAAGTGGGAGAAAGTTAATTATAGCAAGGATAGTCGTGTGATTAGAATCCAAATTAGGAATCAAGAGTTGAAAAGTTTTCTTCCACCAGACATGAAAAATCTTATAGAATTACAAGTCTTTGACATGTAATTCAATGGATTCACTGGGTCACTCCCCACTTTAACTGGGTTAAACTCATTACAGAAGATTCATATAAGCTATAATGAGTTCAACTCAATTCCTAACGATCTCTTTTATGGTACGACAATTCTATACAATGTTCACTTAGATAATAATCAGTTCTTACCATGGAAATTACCCGAAAGTCTGAAAAATGCTTCTAGTCTTCAGACTTTCTCTGTTATTTCTGCTAATATTATTGGTAGAATTCTTAATTACATTGGCACAAATATGTTTCCTAGAATAATACACTTACACTTGTCATTTAATAATTAGTAGGGTCCTCTACTCTCTAGCTTTTTCGGCTCTTTCATACAATCATTATTTTTAATTGATCAAAAGGGTACGTTGAACGGCTCAATCGTTGTAATACAAAACATGACCCAATTAACATACTTTTATTACACATGAATTCATTTTTAGGCTCTTTGCCCGATTTCTTATCCTACCAAGGTAGATGTAAGGTCTGTTTATAAAAATGTTAAAAAATAAAAATAAACTATAAAACAATGCAGATATAGTTATTTTAATCTAATTTCTCTACCTTATATCTATTAATTATTATTTTAAAGTCTTTCAATGTATTTTTCATGTGGTTTATATACTCTTCTTGTGCATTCTCTCGGTATACTCTCATGATAGTACTACGTATTTGCAGTAATGCAAGAATTGAAGAAACAGACCAACCCTCCGAGTTCATTCAATTGAGATGATCCGGATCTATGTAAGTGGGAGAAAGTTAATTATAGCAAGGATAGTCGTGTGATTAGAATCCAAATTAGGAATCAAGAGTTGAAAAGTTTTCTTCCACCAGACATGAAAAACCTTATAGAATTACAAGTCTTTGACATGTAATTCAATGGATTCACTGGGTCACTCCCCACTTTAACTGGGTTAAACTCATTACAGAAGATTCATATAAGCCATAATGAGTTCAACTCAATTCCTAACGATCTCTTTTATGGTATGACAATTCTATACAATGTTCACTTAGATAATAATCAGTTCTTACCATGGAAATTACCCGAAATCTGAAAAATGCTTCTAGTCTTGAGACTTTCTCTGTTATTTCTGCTAATATTATTGGTAGAATTCTTAATTACTTTGGCACAAATATGTTTCCTAGAATAATACACTTACACTTGTCATTTAATAATTAGTAGGGTCCTCTACTCTCTAGCTTTTTCGGCTCTTTCATACAATCATTATTTTTAATTGATCAAAAGGGTACGTTGAACGGCTCAATCGTTGTAATACAAAACATGACCCAATTAACATACTTTTATTACACATGAATTCATTTTTAGGCTCTTTGCCCGATTTCTTATCCTACCAAGGTAGATGTAAGGTCTGTTTATAAAAATGTTAAAAAATAAAAATAAACTATAAAACAATGCAGATATAGTTATTTTAATCTAATTTCTCTACCTTATATCTATTAATTATTATTTTAAAGTCTTTCAATGTATTTTTCATGTGGTTTATATACTCTTCTTGTGCATTCTCTCGGTATACTCTCATGATAGTACTACGTACACGCAGTAATGCAAGAATTGAAGAAACAGACCAACCCTCCGAGTTCATTCAATTGAGATGATCCGGATCTATGTAAGTGGGAGAAAGTTAATTATAGCAAGGATAGTCGTGTGATTAGAATCCAAATTAGGAATCAAGAGTTGAAAAGTTTTCTTCCACCGGACATGAAAAACCTTAT
This sequence comes from Anisodus tanguticus, assembly GCA_034509755.1. Taxonomy (NCBI): domain Eukaryota; kingdom Viridiplantae; phylum Streptophyta; class Magnoliopsida; order Solanales; family Solanaceae; genus Anisodus; species Anisodus tanguticus. The sequence continues at coordinate 14,085,413 of CM067551.1, read as the reverse complement.
AGAATTACAAGTCTTTGACATGTAATTCAATGGATTCACCGGGTCGGTCCCCACTTTAATCGGGTTAAACTCATTACGAGAAGATTCATATAAGCTATAATGAGTTCAACTCAATTCCTAACGATCTCTTTTATGGTATGACAATTCTATACAATGTTCACTTAGATAATAATCAGTTCTTACCATGGAAATTACCCGAAAGTCTGAAAAATGCTTCTAGTCTTCAGACTTTCTCTGTTATTTCTGCTAATATTATTGGTAGAATTCTTAATTACTTTGGCACAAATATGTTTCCTAGAATAATACACTTACACTTGTCATTTAATAATTAGTAGGGTCCTCTACTCTCTAGCTTTTTCGGCTCTTTCATACAATCATTATTTTTAATTGATCAAAAGGGTACGTTGAACGGCTCAATCGTTGTAATACAAAACATGACCCAATTAACATACTTTTATTACACATGAATTCATTTTTAGGCTCTTTGCCCGATTTCTTATCCTACCAAGGTAGATGTAAGGTCTGTTTATAAAAATGTTAAAAAATAAAAATAAACTATAAAACAATGCGAGATATAGTTATTTTAATCTAATTTCTCTACCTTATATCTATTAATTATTATTTTAAAGTCTTTCAATGTATTTTTCATGTGGTTTATATACTCTTCTTGTGCATTCTCTCGGTATACTCTCATGATAGTACTACGTACGCCGCATTTGCAGTAATGCAAGAATTGAAGAAACAGACCAACCCTCCGAGTTCATTCAATTGAGATGATCCGGATCTATGTAAGTGGGAGAAAGTTAATTATAGCAAGGATAGTCGTGTGATTAGAATCCAAATTAGGAATCAAGAGTTGAAAAGTTTTCTTCCACCGGACATGAAAAATCTTATAGAATTACAAGTCTTTGACATGTAATTCAATGGATTCAACGGGTCACTCCCCACTTTAACTGGGTTAAACTCATTACAGAAGATTCATATAAGCTATAATGAGTTCAACTCAATTCCTAACGATCTCTTTTATGGTACGACAATTCTATACAATGTTCACTTAGATAATAATCAGTTCTTACCATGGAAATTACCCGAAAGTCTGAAAAATGCTTCTAGTCTTCGACTTTCTCTCGTTATTTCGCTAATATTATTGGTAGAATTCTTAATTACATTGGCACAAATATGTTTCCTAGAATAATACACTTACACTTGTCATTTAATAATTAGTAGGGTCCTCTACTCTCTAGCTTTTTCGGCTCTTTCATACAATCATTATTTTTAATTGATCAAAAGGGTACGTTGAACGGCTCAATCGTTGTAATACAAAACATGACCCAATTAACATACTTTTATTACACATGAATTCATTTTTAGGCTCTTTGCCCGATTTCTTATCCTACCAAGGTAGATGTAAGGTCCGTTTATAAAAATGTTAAAAAATAAAAATAAACTATAAAACAATGCGAGATATAGTTATTTTAATCTAATTTCTCTACCTTATATCTATTAATTATTATTTTAAAGTCTTTCAATGTATTTTTCATGTGGTTTATATACTCTTCTTGTGCATTCTCTCGGTATACTCTCATGATAGTACTACGTATTTGCTTAAAGTAATGCAAGAATTGAAGAAACAGACCAACCCTCCGAGTTCATTCAATTGAGATGATCCGGATCTATGTAAGTGGGAGAAAGTTAATTATAGCAAGGATAGTCGTGTGATTAGAATCCAAATTAGGAATCAAGAGTTGAAAAGTTTTCTTCCACCAGACATGAAAAACCTTATAGAATTACAAGTCTTTGACATGTAATTCAATGGATTCACCGGGTCACTCCCCACTTTAATCGGGTTAAACTCATTACGAGAAGATTCATATAAGCTATAATGAGTTCAACTCAATTCCTAACGATCTCTTTTATGGTATGACAATTCTATACAATGTTCACTTAGATAATAATCGTTCTTACCATGGAAATTACCCGAAAGTCTGAAAAATGCTTCTAGTCTTCAGACTTTCTCTGTTATTTATGCTAATATTATTGGTAGAATTCTTAATTACTTTGGCACAAATATGTTTCCTAGAATAATACACTTACACTTGTCATTTAATAATTAGTAGGGTCCTCTACTCTCTAGCTTTTTCGGCTCTTTCATACAATCATTATTTTTAATTGATCAAAAGGGTACGTTGAACGGCTCAATCGTTGTAATACAAAACATGACCCAATTAACATACTTTTATTACACATGAATTCATTTTTAGGCTCTTTGCCCGATTTCTTATCCTACCAAGGTAGATGTAAGGTCCGTTTATAAAAATGTTAAAAAATAAAAATAAACTATAAAACAATGCAGATATAGTTATTTTAATCTAATTTCTCTACCTTATATCTATTAATTATTATTTTAAAGTCTTTCAATGTATTTTTCATGTGGTTTATATACTCTTCTTGTGCATTGTCTCGGTATACTCTCATGATAGTACTACGTACGCCGCAATAAAGCAAGAATTGAAGAAAATGAGACCAACCCTCCGAGTTCATTCAATTGAGATGATCCGGATCTATGTAAGTGGGAGAAAGTTAATTATAGCAAGGATAGTCGTGTGATTAGAATCCAAATTAGGAATCAAGAGTTGAAAAGTTTTCTTCCACCGAGACATGAAAAACCTTATAGAATTACAAGTCTTTGACATGTAATTCAATGGATTCACCGGGTCGGTCCCCACTTTAAGCGGGTTAAACTCATTACAGAAGATTCATATAAGCTATAATGAGTTCAACTCAATTCCTAACGATCTCTTTTATGGTATGACAATTCTATACAATGTTCACTTAGATAATAATCAGTTCTTACCATGGAAATTACCCGAAAGTCTGAAAAATGCTTCTAGTCTTCGGACTTTCTCGTTATTCTCGCTAATATTATTGGTAGAATTCTTAATTACTTTGGCACAAATATGTTTCCTAGAATAATACACTTACACTTGTCATTTAATAATTAGTAGGGTCCTCTACTCTCTAGCTTTTTCGGCTCTTTCATACAATCATTATTTTTAATTGATCAAAAGGGTACGTTGAACGGCTCAATCGTTGTAATACAAAACATGACCCAATTAACATACTTTTATTACACATGAATTCATTTTTAGGCTCTTTGCCCGATTTCTTATCCTACCAAGGTAGATGTAAGGTCTCCGTTTATAAAAATGTTAAAAAATAAAAATAAACTATAAAACAATGCAGAGATATAGTTATTTTAATCTAATTTCTCTACCTTATATCTATTAATTATTATTTTAAAGTCTTTCAATGTATTTTTCATGTGGTTTATATACTCTTCTTGTGCATTCTCTCGGTATACTCTCATGATAGTACTACGTACGCTGCTTGATAATGCAAGAATTGAAGAAACAGACCAACCCTCCGAGTTCATTCAATTGAGATGATCCGGATCTATGTAAGTGGGAGAAAGTTAATTATAGCAAGGATAGTCGTGTGATTAGAATCCAAATTAGGAATCAAGAGTTGAAAAGTTTTCTTCCACCGAGACATGAAAAACCTTATAGAATTACAAGTCTTTGACATGTAATTCAATGGATTCACCGGGTCACTCCCCACTTTAACCGGGTTAAACTCATTACAGAAGATTCATATAAGCCATAATGAGTTCAACTCAATTCCTAACGATCTCTTTTATGGTATGACAATTCTATACAATGTTCACTTAGATAATAATCAGTTCTTACCATGGAAATTACCCGAAAGTCGAAAAATGCTTCTAGTCTTCGACTTTCTCTCGTTATTTATGCTAATATTATTGGTAGAATTCTTAATTACTTTGGCACAAATATGTTTCCTAGAATAATACACTTACACTTGTCATTTAATAATTAGTAGGGTCCTCTACTCTCTAGCTTTTTCGGCTCTTTCATACAATCATTATTTTTAATTGATCAAAAGGGTACGTTGAACGGCTCAATCGTTGTAATACAAAACATGACCCAATTAACATACTTTTATTACACATGAATTCATTTTTAGGCTCTTTGCCCGATTTCTTATCCTACCAAGGTAGATGTAAGGTCTCCGTTTATAAAAATGTTAAAAAATAAAAATAAACTATAAAACAATGCGAGATATAGTTATTTTAATCTAATTTCTCTACCTTATATCTATTAATTATTATTTTAAAGTCTTTCAATGTATTTTTCATGTGGTTTATATACTCTTCTTGTGCATTCTCTCGGTATACTCTCATGATAGTACTACAGACGCTGCAGTAATGCAAGAATTGAAGAAACATACCAACCCTCCGAGTTCATTCAATTGAGATGATCCGGATCTATGTAAGTGGGAGAAAGTTAATTATAGCAAGGATAGTCGTGTGATTAGAATCCAAATTAGGAATCAAGAGTTGAAAAGTTTTCTTCCACCGGACATGAAAAACCTTATAGAATTACAAGTCTTTGACATGTAATTCAATGGATTCACTGGGTCACTCCCCACTTTAACTGGGTTAAACTCATTACAGAAGATTCATATAAGCTATAATGAGTTCAACTCAATTCCTAACGATCTCTTTTATGGTATGACAAATCTATACAATGTTCACTTAGATAATAATCAGTTCTTACCATGGAAATTACCCGAAAGTCTGAAAAATGCTTCTAGTCTTCGACTTTCTCTCGTTATTTCGCTAATATTATTGGTAGAATTCTTAATTACTTTGGCACAAATATGTTTCCTAGAATAATACACTTACACTTGTCATTTAATAATTAGTAGGGTCCTCTACTCTCTAGCTTTTTCGGCTCTTTCATACAATCATTATTTTTAATTGATCAAAAGGGTACGTTGAACGGCTCAATCGTTGTAATACAAAACATGACCCAATTAACATACTTTTATTACACATGAATTCATTTTTAGGCTCTTTGCCCGATTTCTTATCCTACCAAGGTAGATGTAAGGTCCGTTTATAAAAATGTTAAAAAATAAAAATAAACTATAAAACAATGCAGATATAGTTATTTTAATCTAATTTCTCTACCTTATATCTATTAATTATTATTTTAAAGTCTTTCAATGTATTTTTCATGTGGTTTATATACTCTTCTTGTGCATTCTCTCGGTATACTCTCATGATAGTACTACGTACGCCGCTAAAGTAATGCAAGAATTGAAGAAACAGACCAACCCTCCGAGTTCATTCAATTGAGATGATCCGGATCTATGTAAGTGGGAGAAAGTTAATTATAGCAAGGATAGTCGTGTGATTAGAATCCAAATTAGGAATCAAGAGTTGAAAAGTTTTCTTCCACCGACATGAAAAACCTTATAGAATTACAAGTCTTTGACATGTAATTCAATGGATTCACCGGGTCACTCCCCACTTTAATCGGGTTAAACTCATTACAGAAGATTCATATAAGCCATAATGAGTTCAACTCAATTCCTAACGATCTCTTTTATGGTATGACAATTCTATACAATGTTCACTTAGATAATAATCAGTTCTTACCATGGAAATTACCCGAAAGTCTGAAAAATGCTTCTAGTCTTCGGACTTTTCTCGTTATTTATGCTAATATTATTGGTAGAATTCTTAATTACTTTGGCACAAATATGTTTCCTAGAATAATACACTTACACTTGTCATTTAATAATTAGTAGGGTCCTCTACTCTCTAGCTTTTTCGGCTCTTTCATACAATCATTATTTTTAATTGATCAAAAGGGTACGTTGAACGGCTCAATCGTTGTAATACAAAACATGACCCAATTAACATACTTTTATTACACATGAATTCATTTTTAGGCTCTTTGCCCGATTTCTTATCCTACCAAGGTAGATGTAAGGTCCGTTTATAAAAATGTTAAAAAATAAAAATAAACTATAAAACAATGCAGATATAGTTATTTTAATCTAATTTCTCTACCTTATATCTATTAATTATTATTTTAAAGTCTTTCAATGTATTTTTCATGTGGTTTATATACTCTTCTTGTGCATTCTCTCGGTATACTCTCATGATAGTACTACAGTACTGCAGATAATGCAAGAATTGAAGAAACATACCAACCCTCCGAGTTCATTCAATTGAGATGATCCGGATCTATGTAAGTGGGAGAAAGTTAATTATAGCAAGGATAGTCGTGTGATTAGAATCCAAATTAGGAATCAAGAGTTGAAAAGTTTTCTTCCACCAGACATGAAAAACCTTATAGAATTACAAGTCTTTGACATGTAATTCAATGGATTCACCGGGTCACTCCCCACTTTAATCGGGTTAAACTCATTACAGAAGATTCATATAAGCTATAATGAGTTCAACTCAATTCCTAACGATCTCTTTTATGGTATGACAATTCTATACAATGTTCACTTAGATAATAATCAGTTCTTACCATGGAAATTACCCGAAAGTCTGAAAAATGCTTCTAGTCTTCGACTTTCTCTCGTTATTTCGCTAATATTATTGGTAGAATTCTTAATTACTTTGGCACAAATATGTTTCCTAGAATAATACACTTACACTTGTCATTTAATAATTAGTAGGGTCCTCTACTCTCTAGCTTTTTCGGCTCTTTCATACAATCATTATTTTTAATTGATCAAAAGGGTACGTTGAACGGCTCAATCGTTGTAATACAAAACATGACCCAATTAACATACTTTTATTACACATGAATTCATTTTTAGGCTCCTTGCCCGATATCTTATCCTACCAAGGTAGATGTAAGGTCTGTTTATAAAAATGTTAAAAAATAAAAATAAACTATAAAACAATGCGAGATATAGTTATTTTAATCTAATTTCTCTACCTTATATCTATTAATTATTATTTTAAAGTCTTTCAATGTATTTTTCATGTGGTTTATATACTCTTCTTGTGCATTGTCTCGGTATACTCTCATGATAGTACTACGACATTTGCAGTAATGCAAGAATTGAAGAAACAGACCAACCCTCCGAGTTCATTCAATTGAGATGATCCGGATCTATGTAAGTGGGAGAAAGTTAATTATAGCAAGGATAGTCGTGTGATTAGAATCCAAATTAGGAATCAAGAGTTGAAAAGTTTTCTTCCACCGGACATGAAAAACCTTATAGAATTACAAGTCTTTGACATGTAATTCAATGGATTCACGGGTCACTCCCCACTTTAATCGGGTTAAACTCATTACGAGAAGATTCATATAAGCCATAATGAGTTCAACTCAATTCCTAACGATCTCTTTTATGGTATGACAATTCTATACAATGTTCACTTAGATAATAATCGTTCTTACCATGGAAATTACCCGAAAGTCCGAAAAATGCTTCTAGTCTTCGACTTTCTCTCGTTATTTCGCTAATATTATTGGTAGAATTCTTAATTACTTTGGCACAAATATGTTTCCTAGAATAATACACTTACACTTGTCATTTAATAATTAGTAGGGTCCTCTACTCTCTAGCTTTTTCGGCTCTTTCATACAATCATTATTTTTAATTGATCAAAAGGGTACGTTGAACGGCTCAATCGTTGTAATACAAAACATGACCCAATTAACATACTTTTATTACACATGAATTCATTTTTAGGCTCTTTGCCCGATTTCTTATCCTACCAAGGTAGATGTAAGATCTGTTTATAAAAATGTTAAAAAATAAAAATAAACTATAAAACAATGCGAGATATAGTTATTTTAATCTAATTTCTCTACCTTATATCTATTAATTATTATTTTAAAGTCTTTCAATGTATTTTTCATGTGGTTTATATACTCTTCTTGTGCATTCTCTCGGTATACTCTCATGATAGTACTACGTACGCCTGAGTAATGCAAGAATTGAAGAAACAGACCAACCCTCCGAGTTCATTCAATTGAGATGATCCGGATCTATGTAAGTGGGAGAAAGTTAATTATAGCAAGGATAGTCGTGTGATTAGAATCCAAATTAGGAATCAACAGTTGAAAAGTTTTCTTCCCCGGACATGAAAAACCTTATAGAATTACAAGTCTTTGACATGTAATTCAATGGATTCACTGGGTCACTCCCCACTTTAATCGGGTTAAACTCATTACGAGAAGATTCATATAAGCTATAATGAGTTCAACTCAATTCCTAACGATCTCTTTTATGGTATGACAATTCTATACAATGTTCACTTAGATAATAATCAGTTCTTACCATGGAAATTACCCGAAAGTCGAAAAATGCTTCTAGTCTTCGGACTTTCTCTCGTTATTTCGCTAATATTATTGGTAGAATTCTTAATTACTTTGGCACAAATATGTTTCCTAGAATAATACACTTGCACTTGTCATTTAATAATTAGTAGGGTCCTCTACTCTCTAGCTTTTTCGGCTCTTTCATACAATCATTATTTTTAATTGATCAAAAGGGTACGTTGAACGGCTCAATCGTTGTAATACAAAACATGACCCAATTAACATACTTTTATTACACATGAATTCATTTTTAGGCTCTTTGCCCGTTATCTTATCCTACCAAGGTAGATGTAAGGTCTGTTTATAAAAATGTTAAAAAATAAAAATAAACTATAAAACAATGCAGATATAGTTATTTTAATCTAATTTCTCTACCTTATATCTATTAATTATTATTTTAAAGTCTTTCAATGTATTTTTCATGTGGTTTATATACTCTTCTTGTGCATTGTCTCGGTATACTCTCATGATAGTACTACGTACGCCTGCAAGTAATGCAAGAATTGAAGAAACAGACCAACCCTCCGAGTTCATTCAATTGAGATGATCCGGATCTATGTAAGTGGGAGAAAGTTAATTATAGCAAGGATAGTCGTGTGATTAGAATCCAAATTAGGAATCAAGAGTTGAAAAGTTTTCTTCCACCAGACATGAAAAACCTTATAGAATTACAAGTCTTTGACATGTAATTCAATGGATTCACCGGGTCACTCCCCACTTTAATCGGGTTAAACTCATTACGAAGATTCATATAAGCTATAATGAGTTCAACTCAATTCCTAACGATCTCTTTTATGGTATGACAATTCTATACAATGTTCACTTAGATAATAATCAGTTCTTACCATGGAAATTACCCGAAAGTCGAAAAATGCTTCTAGTCTTCGGACTTTCTCTCGTTATTTCGCTAATATTATTGGTAGAATTCTTAATTACTTTGGCACAAATATGTTTCCTAGAATAATACACTTACACTTGTCATTTAATAATTAGTAGGGTCCTCTACTCTCTAGCTTTTTCGGCTCTTTCATACAATCATTATTTTTAATTGATCAAAAGGGTACGTTGAACGGCTCAATCGTTGTAATACAAAACATGACCCAATTAACATACTTTTATTACACATGAATTCATTTTTAGGCTCTTTGCCCGATTTCTTATCCTACCAAGGTAGATGTAAGGTCCGTTTATAAAAATGTTAAAAAATAAAAATAAACTATAAAACAATGCAGATATAGTTATTTTAATCTAATTTCTCTACCTTATATCTATTAATTATTATTTTAAAGTCTTTCAATGTATTTTTCATGTGGTTTATATACTCTTCTTGTGCATTCTCTCGGTATACTCTCATGATAGTACTACGTACGCCGCTGAGTAATGCAAGAATTGAAGAAACAGACCAACCCTCCGAGTTCATTCAATTGAGATGATCCGGATCTATGTAAGTGGGAGAAAGTTAATTATAGCAAGGATAGTCGTGTGATTAGAATCCAAATTAGGAATCAAGAGTTGAAAAGTTTTCTTCCACCCAGACATGAAAAACCTTATAGAATTACAAGTCTTTGACATGTAATTCAATGGATTCACCGGGTCACTCCCCACTTTAATCGGGTTAAACTCATTACAGAAGATTCATATAAGCCATAATGAGTTCAACTCAATTCCTAACGATCTCTTTTATGGTATGACAATTCTATACAATGTTCACTTAGATAATAATCAGTTCTTACCATGGAAATTACCCGAAAGTCTGAAAAATGCTTCTAGTCTTCGACTTTCTCTCGTTATTTATGCTAATATTATTGGTAGAATTCTTAATTACTTTGGCACAAATATGTTTCCTAGAATAATACACTTACACTTGTCATTTAATAATTAGTAGGGTCCTCTACTCTCTAGCTTTTTCGGCTCTTTCATACAATCATTATTTTTAATTGATCAAAAGGGTACGTTGAACGGCTCAATCGTTGTAATACAAAACATGACCCAATTAACATACTTTTATTACACATGAATTCATTTTTAGGCTCTTTGCCCGATTTCTTATCCTACCAAGGTAGATGTAAGGTCTGTTTATAAAAATGTTAAAAAATAAAAATAAACTATAAAACAATGCGAGATATAGTTATTTTAATCTAATTTCTCTACCTTATATCTATTAATTATTATTTTAAAGTCTTTCAATGTATTTTTCATGTGGTTTATATACTCTTCTTGTGCATTCTCTCGGTATACTCTCATGATAGTACTACAGACGCTGCAGTAATGCAAGAATTGAAGAAACATACCAACCCTCCGAGTTCATTCAATTGAGATGATCCGGATCTATGTAAGTGGGAGAAAGTTAATTATAGCAAGGATAGTCGTGTGATTAGAATCCAAATTAGGAATCAAGAGTTGAAAAGTTTTCTTCCACCAGACATGAAAAACCTTATAGAATTACAAGTCTTTGACATGTAATTCAATGGATTCACTGGGTCACTCCCCACTTTAACTGGGTTAAACTCATTACAGAAGATTCATATAAGCTATAATGAGTTCAACTCAATTCCTAACGATCTCTTTTATGGTATGACAATTCTATACAATGTTCACTTAGATAATAATCAGTTCTTACCATGGAAATTACCCGAAAGTCTGAAAAATGCTTCTAGTCTTCGACTTTCTCTCGTTATTTCGCTAATATTATTGGTAGAATTCTTAATTACTTTGGCACAAATATGTTTCCTAGAATAATACACTTACACTTGTCATTTAATAATTAGTAGGGTCCTCTACTCTCTAGCTTTTTCGGCTCTTTCATACAATCATTATTTTTAATTGATCAAAAGGGTACGTTGAACGGCTCAATCGTTGTAATACAAAACATGACCCAATTAACATACTTTTATTACACATGAATTCATTTTTAGGCTCCTTGCCCGATATCTTATCCTACCAAGGTAGATGTAAGGTCTGTTTATAAAAATGTTAAAAAATAAAAATAAACTATAAAACAATGCAGATATAGTTATTTTAATCTAATTTCTCTACCTTATATCTATTAATTATTATTTTAAAGTCTTTCAATGTATTTTTCATGTGGTTTATATACTCTTCTTGTGCATTGTCTCGGTATACTCTCATGATATAGTACTACGTACGCCGCAGTAATGCAAGAATTGAAGAAACAGACCAACCCTCCGAGTTCATTCAATTGAGATGATCCCGGATCTATGTAAGTGGGAGAAAGTTAATTATAGCAAGGATAGTCGTGTGATTAGAATCCAAATTAGGAATCAAGAGTTGAAAAGTTTTCTTCCACCAGACATGAAAAACCTTATAGAATTACAAGTCTTTGACATGTAATTCAATGGATTCACTGGGTCACTCCCCACTTTAACTGGGTTAAACTCATTACAGAAGATACATATAAGCCATAATGAGTTCAACTCAATTCCTAACGATCTCTTTTATGGTATGACAATTCTATACAATGTTCACTTAGATAATAATCAGTTCTTACCATGGAAATTACCCGAAAGTCGAAAAATGCTTCTAGTCTTCGGACTTTCTCTCGTTATTTCTCTGCTAATATTATTGGTAGAATTCTTAATTACTTTGGCACAAATATGTTTCCTAGAATAATACACTTACACTTGTCATTTAATAATTAGTAGGGTCCTCTACTCTCTAGCTTTTTCGGCTCTTTCATACAATCATTATTTTTAATTGATCAAAAGGGTACGTTGAACGGCTCAATCGTTGTAATACAAAACATGACCCAATTAACATACTTTTATTACACATGAATTCATTTTTAGGCTCTTTGCCCGATTTCTTATCCTACCAAGGTAGATGTAAGATCTGTTTATAAAAATGTTAAAAAATAAAAATAAACTATAAAACAATGCAGATATAGTTATTTTAATCTAATTTCTCTACCTTATATCTATTAATTATTATTTTAAAGTCTTTCAATGTATTTTTCATGTGGTTTATATACTCTTCTTGTGCATTCTCTCGGTATACTCTCATGATAGTACTACGTACGCCGCAAAGTAATGCAAGAATTGAAGAAACAGACCAACCCTCCGAGTTCATTCAATTGAGATGATCCGGATCTATGTAAGTGGGAGAAAGTTAATTATAGCAAGGATAGTCGTGTGATTAGAATCCAAATTAGGAATCAACAGTTGAAAAGTTTTCTTCCACGGACATGAAAAACCTTATAGAATTACAAGTCTTTGACATGTAATTCAATGGATTCACTGGGTCACTCCCCACTTTAACTGGGTTAAACTCATTACAGAAGATTCATATAAGCTATAATGAGTTCAACTCAATTCCTAACGATCTCTTTTATGGTATGACAATTCTATACAATGTTCACTTAGATAATAATCAGTTCTTACCATGGAAATTACCCGAAAGTCTGAAAAATGCTTCTAGTCTTCAGACTTTCTCTGTTATTTCTGCTAATATTATTGGTAGAATTCTTAATTACTTTGGCACAAATATGTTTCCTAGAATAATACACTTGCACTTGTCATTTAATAATTAGTAGGGTCCTCTACTCTCTAGCTTTTTCGGCTCTTTCATACAATCATTATTTTTAATTGATCAAAAGGGTACGTTGAACGGCTCAATCGTTGTAATACAAAACATGACCCAATTAACATACTTTTATTACACATGAATTCATTTTTAGGCTCTTTGCCCGTTATCTTATCCTACCAAGGTAGATGTAAGGTCTGTTTATAAAAATGTTAAAAAATAAAAATAAACTATAAAACAATGCAGATATAGTTATTTTAATCTAATTTAACTACCTTATATCTATTAATTATTATTTTAAAGTCTTTCAATGTATTTTTCATGTGGTTTATATACTCTTCTTGTGCATTGTCTCGGTATACTCTCATGATAGTACTACAGACGCTGCAGTAATGCAAGAATTGAAGAAACAGACCAACCCTCCGAGTTCATTCAATTGAGATGATCCGGATCTATGTAAGTGGGAGAAAGTTAATTATAGCAAGGATAGTCGTGTGATTAGAATCCAAATTAGGAATCAAGAGTTGAAAAGTTTTCTTCCACCAGACATGAAAAACCTTATAGAATTACAAGTCTTTGACATGTAATTCAATGGATTCACTGGGTCACTCCCCACATTAACTGGGTTAAACTCATTACAGAAGATTCATATAAGCTATAATGAGTTCAACTCAATTCCTAACGATCTCTTTTATGGTATGACAATTCTATACAATGTTCACTTAGATAATAATCAGTTCTTACCATGGAAATTACCCGAAAGTCTGAAAAATGCTTCTAGTCTTCAGACTTTCTCTGTTATTTCTGCTAATATTATTGGTAGAATTCTTAATTACTTTGGCACAAATATGTTTCCTAGAATAATACACTTACACTTGTCATTTAATAATTAGTAGGGTCCTCTACTCTCTAGCTTTTTCGGCTCTTTCATACAATCATTATTTTTAATTGATCAAAAGGGTACGTTGAATGGCTCAATCGTTGTAATACAAAACATGACCCAATTAACATACTTTTATTACACATGAATTCATTTTTAGGCTCTTTGCCCGATTTCTTATCCTACCAAGGTAGATGTAAGGTCTGTTTATAAAAATGTTAAAAAATAAAAATAAACTATCAAACAATGCAGATATAGTTATTTTAATCTAATTTCTCTACCTTATATCTATTAATTATTATTTTAAAGTCTTTCAATGTATTTTTCATGTGGTTTATATACTCTTCTTGTGCATTCTCTCGGTATACTCTCATGATAGTACTACGTACGCCGTAAAGTAATGCAAGAATTGAAGAAACATACCAACCCTCCGAGTTCATTCAATTGAGATGATCCGGATCTATGTAAGTGGGAGAAAGTTAATTATAGCAAGGATAGTCGTGTGATTAGAATCCAAATTAGGAATCAAGAGTTGAAAAGTTTTCTTCCACCAGACATGAAAAACCTTATAGAATTACAAGTCTTTGACATGTAATTCAATGGATTCACTGGGTCACTCCCCACTTTAACTGGGTTAAACTCATTACAGAAGATTCATATAAGCTATAATGAGTTCAACTCAATTCCTAACGATCTCTTTTATGGTATGACAATTCTATACAATGTTCACTTAGATAATAATCAGTTCTTACCATGGAAATTACCCGAAAGTCTGAAAAATGCTTCTAGTCTTCAGACTTTCTCTGTTATTTCTGCTAATATTATTGGTAGAATTCTTAATTACTTTGGCACAAATATGTTTCCTAGAATAATACACTTACACTTGTCATTTAATAATTAGTAGGGTCCTCTACTCTCTAGCTTTTTCGGCTCTTTCATACAATCATTATTTTTAATTGATCAAAAGGGTACGTTGAACGGCTCAATCGTTGTAATACAAAACATGACCCAATTAACATACTTTTATTACACATGAATTCATTTTTAGGCTCCTTGCCCGATATCTTATCCTACCAAGGTAGATGTAAGGTCTGTTTATAAAAATGTTAAAAAATAAAAATAAACTATAAAACAATGCAGATATAGTTATTTTAATCTAATTTCTCTACCTTATATCTATTAATTATTATTTTAAAGTCTTTCAATGTATTTTTCATGTGGTTTATATACTCTTCTTGTGCATTGTCTCGGTATACTCTCATGATAGTACTACGTATGACTGCGTAATGCAAGAATTGAAGAAAAGACCAACCCTCCGAGTTCATTCAATTGAGATGATCCGGATCTATGTAAGTGGGAGAAAGTTAATTATAGCAAGGATAGTCGTGTGATTAGAATCCAAATTAGGAATCAAGAGTTGAAAAGTTTTCTTCCACCAGACATGAAAAACCTTATAGAATTACAAGTCTTTGACATGTAATTCAATGGATTCACCGGGTCACTCCCCACTTTAACTCGGGTTAAACTCATTACGAGAAGATTCATATAAGCCATAATGAGTTCAACTCAATTCCTAACGATCTCTTTTATGGTATGACAATTCTATACAATGTTCACTTAGATAATAATCGAGTTCTTACCATGGAAATTACCCGAAAGTCCGAAAAATGCTTCTAGTCTTCGGACTTTCTCTCGTTATTCTCGCTAATATTATTGGTAGAATTCTTAATTACTTTGGCACAAATATGTTTCCTAGAATAATACACTTACACTTGTCATTTAATAATTAGTAGGGTCCTCTACTCTCTAGCTTTTTCGGCTCTTTCATACAATCATTATTTTTAATTGATCAAAAGGGTACGTTGAACGGCTCAATCGTTGTAATACAAAACATGACCCAATTAACATACTTTTATTACACATGAATTCATTTTTAGGCTCTTTGCCCGATTTCTTATCCTACCAAGGTAGATGTAAGATCTGTTTATAAAAATGTTAAAAAATAAAAATAAACTATAAAACAATGCGAGATATAGTTATTTTAATCTAATTTCTCTACCTTATATCTATTAATTATTATTTTAAAGTCTTTCAATGTATTTTTCATGTGGTTTATATACTCTTCTTGTGCATTCTCTCGGTATACTCTCATGATAGTACTACGACGCATTGCGCAGTAATGCAAGAATTGAAGAAACAGACCAACCCTCCGAGTTCATTCAATTGAGATGATCCGGATCTATGTAAGTGGGAGAAAGTTAATTATAGCAAGGATAGTCGTGTGATTAGAATCCAAATTAGGAATCAACAGTTGAAAAGTTTTCTTCCACCGGACATGAAAAACCTTATAGAATTACAAGTCTTTGACATGTAATTCAATGGATTCACTCGGGTCACTCCCCACTTTAAGCGGGTTAAACTCATTACGAGAAGATTCATATAAGCTATAATGAGTTCAACTCAATTCCTAACGATCTCTTTTATGGTATGACAATTCTATACAATGTTCACTTAGATAATAATCGAGTTCTTACCATGGAAATTACCCGAAAGTCCGAAAAATGCTTCTAGTCTTCGGACTTTCTCGTTATTTCGCTAATATTATTGGTAGAATTCTTAATTACTTTGGCACAAATATGTTTCCTAGAATAATACACTTGCACTTGTCATTTAATAATTAGTAGGGTCCTCTACTCTCTAGCTTTTTCGGCTCTTTCATACAATCATTATTTTTAATTGATCAAAAGGGTACGTTGAACGGCTCAATCGTTGTAATACAAAACATGACCCAATTAACATACTTTTATTACACATGAATTCATTTTTAGGCTCTTTGCCCGTTATCTTATCCTACCAAGGTAGATGTAAGGTCTGTTTATAAAAATGTTAAAAAATAAAAATAAACTATAAAACAATGCAGATATAGTTATTTTAATCTAATTTCTCTACCTTATATCTATTAATTATTATTTTAAAGTCTTTCAATGTATTTTTCATGTGGTTTATATACTCTTCTTGTGCATTGTCTCGGTATACTCTCATGATAGTACTACAGACGCTGCAGTAATGCAAGAATTGAAGAAACAGACCAACCCTCCGAGTTCATTCAATTGAGATGATCCGGATCTATGTAAGTGGGAGAAAGTTAATTATAGCAAGGATAGTCGTGTGATTAGAATCCAAATTAGGAATCAAGAGTTGAAAAGTTTTCTTCCACCGGACATGAAAAACCTTATAGAATTACAAGTCTTTGACATGTAATTCAATGGATTCACGGGTCACTCCCCACTTTAACCGGGTTAAACTCATTACTGAGAAGATTCATATAAGCTATAATGAGTTCAACTCAATTCCTAACGATCTCTTTTATGGTATGACAATTCTATACAATGTTCACTTAGATAATAATCAGTTCTTACCATGGAAATTACCCGAAAGTCGAAAAATGCTTCTAGTCTTGGACTTTCTCTCGTTATTTCGCTAATATTATTGGTAGAATTCTTAATTACTTTGGCACAAATATGTTTCCTAGAATAATACACTTACACTTGTCATTTAATAATTAGTAGGGTCCTCTACTCTCTAGCTTTTTCGGCTCTTTCATACAATCATTATTTTTAATTGATCAAAAGGGTACGTTGAATGGCTCAATCGTTGTAATACAAAACATGACCCAATTAACATACTTTTATTACACATGAATTCATTTTTAGGCTCTTTGCCCGATTTCTTATCCTACCAAGGTAGATGTAAGGTCCGTTTATAAAAATGTTAAAAAATAAAAATAAACTATCAAACAATGCAGATATAGTTATTTTAATCTAATTTCTCTACCTTATATCTATTAATTATTATTTTAAAGTCTTTCAATGTATTTTTCATGTGGTTTATATACTCTTCTTGTGCATTGTCTCGGTATACTCTCATGATAGTACTACAGACGCTGCAGTAATGCAAGAATTGAAGAAACAGACCAACCCTCCGAGTTCATTCAATTGAGATGATCCGGATCTATGTAAGTGGGAGAAAGTTAATTATAGCAAGGATAGTCGTGTGATTAGAATCCAAATTAGGAATCAAGAGTTGAAAAGTTTTCTTCCACCAGACATGAAAAACCTTATAGAATTACAAGTCTTTGACATGTAATTCAATGGATTCACTGGGTCACTCCCCACTTTAATCGGGTTAAACTCATTACGAGAAGATTCATATAAGCTATAATGAGTTCAACTCAATTCCTAACGATCTCTTTTATGGTATGACAATTCTATACAATGTTCACTTAGATAATAATCAGTTCTTACCATGGAAATTACCCGAAAGTCTCGAAAAATGCTTCTAGTCTTCGGACTTTCTCTCGTTATTTCGCTAATATTATTGGTAGAATTCTTAATTACTTTGGCACAAATATGTTTCCTAGAATAATACACTTACACTTGTCATTTAATAATTAGTAGGGTCCTCTACTCTCTAGCTTTTTCGGCTCTTTCATACAATCATTATTTTTAATTGATCAAAAGGGTACGTTGAACGGCTCAATCGTTGTAATACAAAACATGACCCAATTAACATACTTTTATTACACATGAATTCATTTTTAGGCTCTTTGCCCGATATCTTATCCTACCAAGGTAGATGTAAGGTCTGTTTATAAAAATGTTAAAAAATAAAAATAAACTATAAAACAATGCGAGATATAGTTATTTTAATCTAATTTCTCTACCTTATATCTATTAATTATTATTTTAAAGTCTTTCAATGTATTTTTCATGTGGTTTATATACTCTTCTTGTGCATTGTCTCGGTATACTCTCATGATAGTACTACAGACGCTGCAGTAATGCAAGAATTGAAGAAACAGACCAACCCTCCGAGTTCATTCAATTGAGATGATCCGGATCTATGTAAGTGGGAGAAAGTTAATTATAGCAAGGATAGTCGTGTGATTAGAATCCAAATTAGGAATCAAGAGTTGAAAAGTTTTCTTCCACCAGACATGAAAAACCTTATAGAATTACAAGTCTTTGACATGTAATTCAATGGATTCATTGGGTCACTCCCCACTTTAACTGGGTTAAACTCATTACAGAAGATTCATATAAGCTATAATGAGTTCAACTCAATTCCTAACGATCTCTTTTATGGTATGACAATTCTATACAATGTTCTCTTAGATAATAATCAGTTCTTACCATGGAAATTACCCGAAAGTCTGAAAAATGCTTCTAGTCTTCAGACTTTCTCTGTTATTTCTGCTAATATTATTGGTAGAATTCTTAATTACTTTGGCACAAATATGTTTCCTAGAATAATACACTTACACTTGTCATTTAATAATTAGTAGGGTCCTCTACTCTCTAGCTTTTTCGGCTCTTTCATACAATCATTATTTTTAATTGATCAAAAGGGTACGTTGAACGGCTCAATCGTTGTAATACAAAACATGACCCAATTAACATACTTTTATTACACATGAATTCATTTTTAGGCTCTTTGCCCGATTTCTTATCCTACCAAGGTAGATGTAAGGTCTGTTTATAAAAATGTTAAAAAACAAAAATAAACTATAAAACAATGCAGATATAGTTATTTTAATCTAATTTCTCTACCTTATATCTATTAATTATTATTCTAAAGTCTTTCAATGTATTTTTCATGTGGTTTATATACTCTTCTTGTGCATTGTCTCGGTATACTCTCATGATAGTACTACAGACGCTGCAGTAATGCAAGAATTGAAGAAACAGACCAACCCTCCGAGTTCATTCAATTGAGATGATCCGGATCTATGTAAGTGGGAGAAAGTTAATTATAGCAAGGATAGTCGTGTGATTAGAATCCAAATTAGGAATCAAGAGTTGAAAAGTTTTCTTCCACCAGACATGAAAAACCTTATAGAATTACAAGTCTTTGACATGTAATTCAATGGATTCACTGGGTCACTCCCCACTTTAACTGGGTTAAACTCATTACAGAAGATTCATATAAGCTATAATGAGTTCAACTCAATTCCTAACGATCTTTTTTATGGTATGACAATTCTATATAATGTTCACTTAGATAATAATCAGTTCTTACCATGGAAATTACCCGAAAGTCTGAAAAATGCTTCTAGTCTTCAGACTTTCTCTGTTATTTCTGCTAATATTATTGGTAGAATTCTTAATTACTTTGGCACAAATATGTTTCCTAGAATAATACACTTACACTTGTCATTTAATAATTAGTAGGGTCCTCTACTCTCTAGCTTTTTCGGCTCTTTCATACAATCATTATTTTTAATTGATCAAAAGGGTACGTTGAACGGCTCAATCGTTGTAATACAAAACATGACCCAATTAACATACTTTTATTACACATGAATTCATTTTTAGGCTCTTTGCCCGATTTCTTATCCTACCAAGGTAGATGTAAGGTCTGTTTATACTCTACCCTCCTCAGACTCCACATTGTGAGATTTTACTGGGTATGTTGTTGTTGCCATATTTTTTTATTCTATTTTGTGTTAGCTATAAAATTATGCATTTATGGAGAACATTCAGAACACGTTATTATTACTGATAAAAGTCTTGATTTATTTTAACCTAATAATAATATTATCTCATCAAGTGATACATGCATGTATTTTATTTGTATTATTAAATTTTTATTTTATTTTTTTCTCCTTTTGCATTTATCTAAAATTATTGATTTCAATGTTGAAATAAAAATATTTGACTCTTAGAAAACGTTAATAATAAAATAAACTATAAATAAGTATGAGTATAGCTCTTTTCATCTAATTGATCTACCTTTTACCTGTTAATTATTGTTTTAAAATCTTTCGATGTATTTCTCATGTTGTTTACATACTCTTCCTGGACGTTATATTTTTATGCTCTCATATAGTACTACAGACGTTGTAGTAACAAGAACTGAAGAAATGAATCAACCCTCCGGGTTCATTAAGTTGGGATGACCTGAATATATATAAGTGGGACAAAGTTAGTTGTAGTAAGAATAGTCGTGTGACTAGAATTCAATTTGGGAAGAAAGAGTTGAATGGTTCTCTTTCACCTGACATGGAGAACCTTATAGAATTGGAAGTCTTTGACGTGCAATTCAATGGATTCACTAGTCATTCCCCAGTTTAGCCTGGTTGAACTCATTACAGAAAATTCTTCTGAATGATAATGAGTTCAATTCAATTTTTACAGATTTTTTTATGGTATGACAACTCTATATAGTGTTCACTTAAATAATAATCAGTTCTTACCATGAAAATCACCAAAAGGTCTAAAAAGTGCTTTCTTCAGACTTTCTGTGTCATTTTGCTAATATTATGGGTAGAATCCCTAATTACTTTGGTACAAATATGTTTCCTAGCTTAATATACTTACACTTATCATTTAGCCATTTGGAAGGTCCTTTGCCCTTGAGTTTTTCCGACTCTTTCACACAATCGTTATTGTTAATTGGTCAAAAGGGTACGTTGAATGGCTCAATAGTTGTGATACAAAATATGACCCAATTAATCATACTTTTATTACAAACCAATTCATTTCTAGCCCTTTTCCTGCTTTTTTATTTTACTTAGTGTTAGCTATAGAAATTTTCATTTATGGAGAAGATTTAAAACAAGTTATTATTATTGGTAGAATTCTTAATTTATTTTAAACTTTTAATAATATTTTCTCATCACGTGTTACATGCGTGGATTTTATTTATATTATTAAATATTTATTTTATTTTTTCACCTTTAGCATGTATCTAAAATTATTGACCTCCATGTTGAAATAAAAAATATTTGATTCTTAGGAAACTTTAATAACAAAAATAAACTATAAATAAGTATTGTTGTAAAGTCTTTCGATGTATTTCTCATGTGGTTTACATACTTTTCTTGTACGTTGCCTCTGTATACTCTCATGATAGTACTATAGACACTGCAGTAATGCAAGAACTGATGACACGAATCAACTTTGCGGTTCATTCTGTTGGGATGACTCAGATTCCTATAAGTGGGAGAAAGTTATTTGTAGCAAGGATAGTCCTGTGACTAGAATCCAAATTGAGAATCAAGAGTTGAAATGTTCTCTTCCACCAGACATGAAGAACTTTACAGAATTGCAAGTAGAGAGTGCAATTCAATGGATTCACTGGTCACTCTCCAGGTTGGATAGGTTGAACTCATTACAGAAAATTCTTTGAATGATAATGAGTTCAATTCAATTCCTAGCATTTTTTTTAACTGTAGGACAACTCTATACCTTGTTCACTTAGATAATAATTAGTTTTTACCATGAAAACTATCAAAAAGTGCTTCGATTTTTTCTGCCATTTCTGTTAATATTATTGATAGAATCCCTAATTATTTTGGCACATGTATATTTTCTAGCTTAATACACTTACACTTGTCATTTAACAGTTTGGAGGGTCTTTTGCCCTCGAGTTTTTCCGGCTCTTCCATACAATCATTGTTAATTGGTCAAAAGGGTATGTTTAACTGCTCAATAGTTGTGATATAAAGCATGAACCAATTAACCTACTTTTGTTGCAAACCAATTCATTTCTAGGCCCTTTGCCTGATTTTATTCTATTTTGTGTTAGCTGTGAAATTTGCATTTATGGAGAAGATTTAAAATAAGTTATATCGAGAGAATTTCTAATTTATTTTGAATTAATAATAGTATTTTCTCATCACGTGCTATATATGTGCATTTTATTTGTATTATTAAATATATTTTTTAATTTTTCCTGCTTTAGTATGTACCTAAAATTGAGCCGAGGGTCTCTTAGAAAAAGTCATTCTACCTACCAAGGTAGAGGTAAGGTCTGCGTACACTCTACCCTCCCCAGAACGTGAGATTTCATTGGGTATGTTGTTGTTGTTGCAATATGTACCTAAAATTATTGATCACCATGTTGCAATAAAAAATATTTGATTCTTAGGAAATATTAATAATAAAAATAAACTATAAATAAGTACATGTATAACTTTTTTTCATCTAATTGCTCTACCTTTTACCTATTAATTATTGTTGTAAAGTCTTTCAATGGATTCCTCATGTGATTTACATATATTTTCTTGTACGATGTTTTGATATACTCTCATGATAGTACTATAGATGCTACAGTAATGCAAGAATTGATGAAATGAATCAACCCTCATATTTCATTCAGTTGGATGACCCGAATTTCTGTAAGTGGGAGAAAGTTAGTTGTAGCAAGGATAGTCGTGCGACTAGAATTCCAATTGTGAATTCAGAGTTAAAAGTTTCTCTTTCACCAAACTTGAAGAATTTTACAGAATTGCAAGTCTTTGACGTGCAATTCAATGGATTTATTGGATCACTCTCTAGTTTGGCTGGGTTGAACTCATTACAGAAATTTTTTCTGAACGACGTTGAGTTCAATTCAATTCCTATTGATTTTTCTATGGTATGATAATGTTCACTTAGATAATAATCAGTTCATGGAAACTACCAAAAAGTCTGAAAAGTGCTTCTAGTCTTCATGATTTCTCTGCCAATTTTTGCTAATATTATTAGTATAATCTCTAATTACTTTGGTACATATATATTTTCTAGCTTAATACACTTGCAATTATGATTTAACAGGATGGAGGGTCCTCTTCCCTCGAGCTTTTCCGGATCTTC
The DNA here is from genome assembly GCA_034509755.1 of Anisodus tanguticus. NCBI lineage: Eukaryota > Viridiplantae > Streptophyta > Magnoliopsida > Solanales > Solanaceae > Anisodus > Anisodus tanguticus. The sequence goes on along the minus strand of CM067551.1, from coordinate 14,062,137 downwards.
CATACAATCATTATTATTAATTGGTTAAAAGGGTACGTTGAACGACTCAATAGTCGTGATACAAAACATGATCCAATTAATCATACTTTTATTGCAAACCAATTCATTTCTACGCATTTTGCTTGATTTTTGGTTCTATTTTGTGTTAGCTATTAAATTTTGCATTTATGGAAAAGATTTAAAACAAGTTATTAATGATAATCTAACAACTACTAAAAATATAAGAATTAGCAAAGGATAAATTCTGTAGCTATAGCATAATCCGGTCAAAATATACTACTTGCATAAAATTAAGTTGTTGTGTGTATGTCACTTTATGTCCAGTGATTTATTGAACATACAAATATACCTCAATTTTTTTCCGATCTCTGGAAAAAATTGCATTGTTCTTCTTAATTTTTTGGACTTTCAATCAAAATTCTTGCAAAAACCAACTCACATCTTCACGAAACTCACATATAAACTTTAAATGATATTCCCAATCATTGCAACAATAGTCAATCCAAATAAATATGTATTTCGCAAAACTTACTTTTCGAATTCAAAGTTGTAAATTCTTTTGATGATTATTAATGGAGCTTTCCTCGCTTGGGTGTATTTGATGAGAAAGAGAGAGTAAAATAAGGAACATTAGAGCCTAAAAAGGGAAGATTTGAGCCCAGCCTCTTATATTATACTATTCGCTACAATTGGTAAAGTATTGTTATATTCCGTAATTTAAAAATTACCATAAAAATGATAATTAAGTATTAAAAATGGCTTACTTACGTAAGAGATCCGAAAAATTCTCCAAGGTAAAAATGGCAAAGTGGAAGGATAACCAACAATGATGTCATCATTTCACTTGTGTTCTCTTAAATATTTTTGCAAGTGTACCAACTTTGAGGTAACTTCACATGGGTGTTTGAAATGAGTTGTAATAAAATCTAACTTTAAAAATTGTATATGAAGTTTTATTTAATTAGTTAAAGTTCAATCAATTTTTTTACACTTTACTCATATGTGCATGAATTTCAGATAAATATGATTAAACGTCAAATATATATAACTTTAGATATTATATGTGAAATTTGATTTTGTAAAACATAATTCAAACAACACATGATTAAAGTGGAGTGCAAAAAAAATTAAAAGATGAAAACTTTCTCCACATTTGTCCCGAAGATTAAGCTTGACTGAACCCCATTAAATTCTTGCATTTTTTTTTCTTATTTACTTTACAACAATGACAAATATTTGAAACAACTACTCAATTTTGACCGTACTGTCGCAATCGGATATAGGGGGTGAACAATGCACCACGTCAAAAACAGCATCTCATCTTCGTCACAGGCTTTCCTCTTCCTCCTTATCTGTCTACATAATACAAGCACTTCAGTGTTGTCTTTGGGACACACATTTTTTTTTTTATCACATATGGCTTCTCTATCTGTCTCTGTAAAGCACAGTCTTCCTTCTCTGCTCCAATATGCTCAAACCCCAAAATACCCCATCTCCCACAACCTCACCATTGTCTCCAGATCATCACAATCTCAGTTTTATGGTCTTAAAGTCATTCATTCACCTTATTTTTCAACCCCTTCCTCTTCTACTAGAACTTTCATTGTTGCTAAGGTAAATTGCATTGCATTGCATTGTTACTTTCTCTTAGCTCTTTCATTTTATTGGTTTTCTTGATTTCTTTGTTTGATGTTTGTAGGTGAATAAAGGTACAGCCCCTCCACCATTCACATTGAAAGATCAAGATGGTAAAAATGTGAGCCTCTCCAAGTTTAAAGGCAAGCCAATTGTGGTTTATTTCTATCCTGCTGATGAAACTCCTGGTTGCACCAAACAGGTATCGCCCATCACACTTCAATTTTCCGGTGATTCCTTTTGGTTCTATCTCATATTTATGGAGAAAAGAATTAAAACAAGTTGTTAATGATAATCTGAACACTACTAAAAAACAAGAATTAGCAAACTGACAAATTTTGTAGCTAAACAGCAAAATTCGTTGCTAATCCTATTTAGTGATGGATTAGCGACAAAAGTTTAGTTAGGTACGATCAATTTAGCGACGGTTTATCAAAAAATTCTGTTAGATATGAAGAATTTAGAGACGAGTTTTTTCGCTAATTTCGTGTAGTTTCGCTTGACTCGTACTAGAAAGGATGAGGTACTTGAATTGTAAGGTTCTGTGTTGGATGACCTTCCAACTCTGACCTAGCTGTAGCTTGTCAATACATTAGGTCATTAGGTCCTCTGTCTCAGTGCATTTTACTCTTATGAAATATCTTTTCTGGAATGTTTATTCAGATGTCTCTTGTCTCCAACCTACTAATAGAAATTAACTATTGCAACCCTTGAAAGGAGGCAATTAGGAATTGAGACTCTGTATCTTTAGATCAAAGAAGGGTCTATCTGTTGGAATAATGATACACGATTAGTTACAAACGCTTTTTGACAAGTATTTGCCGCAACCGGTTGTGTAAACCAAAATCCTATTAATAGATATATAGGAACACAACCCAACCATTTCGGGTGGATTCCTCCTTTTGCTCCTCCTTTTGCTCCTCAGCCTACATGGTATTAGCAACAGTTTCCAGCTGTTGTTCGCTCCCAAGGCAGGTTCTTATGCGTTCTCACCTGTCCGCCACTGGATTTGATTTTAAGTAGAAGCCAAACATGGATATTGATGAGCTATTTGAACAATGGCATTATGTGCCTAACACCTTCAAAGGCTAGCATATGAGACGAGTTTCTTCTTAACAGCTTTAGTGACACTTCCTCTTAAAAGTAACAAGCTAGACTTACTGCTTAAACCATCGTCCGAAAATCACCAGAGAATTGCTTCATCCTTCTCATTTTATATCTTTTTAGACTGGATTAAATTTCTATAATCCTGACCAATATTTTTGTTCCTTTCTAGATTATAGTTGTTGAAAATTGAACTTGTCGAGTTAACGGCAACAACTTCGCGAGTAGTTGATAGATTTCCATTGAACTATTATTTTCAGATTCAGAACTTCGTAGCAATGATCTTCAAAAGTTACTTTGGTGCTAACCAATATGTGAAAACTGTCTACAGGCATGTGCCTTCAGGGACTCTTACGAAAAATTCAAAAAAGCAGGGGCTCAAGTTGTTGGGATTAGTGGTGATGATCCTGCGTCCCACAAGGTATTACAGATTTACTTGCTCAATGAGTTAAGCAGCTAAATATTCTGTTGTCTGGACACTTTTTCTATTATAGGTTATCGGTTAACTGGAGTGTGCTAGTTCTCCTAAACCAAATCACATTGTCCTTTCTCTTCCTTCGTGTCATTATGTAGGACGTATTATTTGAAACACCTATTCTGTTGCACAAAGTATTACATATACGAATAATTAGAAGTAACTTTTAGACATTCTTGGATTAGTCAACTGGTAAACAACCTGGTGGTTTAGTGTCACACAGTTGAGATACAATGTTATTAGGGAACTCTAGCATAACATATGCATTGCCCGATGAAAAAGAAAAAAAGGAGGAGGAAAAGTAGTAGTCTAACTGTCCCTTTTAAGTTATGGGAATCCTTTGGGTGATTAAACATGGTAAAAATCTTTCAAGGAGCATCTGTTAGGATTTCTGACAAAGTAGAGTCAAAATGAAATGTCTGAATTTGTGATTGCGTTTCATTTCTTCTCATGTCAAGGATATACTCCCAAGTTATCCTGTATTCTGAACTTCTTTATTTGTGCTTTTCTGTTATTATAGATATTTCCGTCACCTATGATTAATGTCCTCTAGATTTAGGCTGCATATTGTTGCCAACTCTTTTGAGGATAACGGAGGTGTTTGATTGATCTGCAGGCCTTTGCAAAAAAGTACAGACTCCCATTTACCTTGTTGTGTGATGAAGGCAACAAAGTTAGGAAAGAGTGGGGAATCCCGGGAGACCTTTTCGGTACATTGCCTGGAAGACAGACTTATGTGCTTGACAAGGATGGAGTGGTTCAACTCATATATAACAATCAGTTCCAACCTGAAAAGCATATTGATGAGACATTGAAGTTACTTCAAAGTCTTTAAACGTCAAGGTTTTCCTGTCTACATTCTTTTCCTGCCTCTAGCCAATAAATTTCTTGAATCTTTTGCTGCCACTAATGTGTGCCAATTGTATGAGATCTGATAAGCTGTACAACCACTTTTATTTGATAGATGTCAAAGGAGCTGTTAGTTTAGAGTCGATCATACTACAATTTATGCTGTAGAATGTTGAACTCGGGTCTCCCGTGAGAGATAAGTTTGTATATGGGCCCTTGCTCTGGTTGTAGTAACTACATAATGGAGAATTTTCTTAAAAGTTGAAGCTGCAGATGACTTCTGCCTGAAAAATCTAACTAAGTAGACATAGACAACCTCTCATTACAATCGCTCCATACAAAACTAATCTAGAATCTAAATAGCAATTGTAATGTTGGACAGAATGTTGTCAATACACTCAGGCAATACTGGTGATCCAAATTTCTGAGATGAAATCCCGAGAGCTCTCTTGGTATTTTTACTTTCTGGTTCTGGATATTGATTCATTGTAGTAGCCTCTCTATTTATAATAAAGAGTCTTCCTTGAAAAGCTCATCGATCGGTTGTGGAGGTTGAGGGAAAGGTGGGCAGCTGATAGGATTGGTTGGAGACGATCAAGGAGCAAAAACCTCTAACAACTTTGACTTGTTCCTCACGAAAAGCAGCAGCCTTGACTCTTTCTTCACATGTGTTTACCAACTCCTTTTTACCTTGCCAAGTCATATTTGCTACATAGTAATCATTACGTGAAGTAAGGCAAAATCAGTTCTGAAAATGTTGGTCCGAATGTTGTGCAACATTTGTCCCAACATTCTTATACATTCAAATCAATACTTCAGGAGATATGTTGGGTCAAATGTCACAACATCAAATCCAACATTAACAATTTCTCCCTTTTTTCCTTCTTCACAAAACTCGTTAAAATGTAAAGTTGACTTATGGTGTTATCACAAATGTTGTCCGACATCTGTGATCAATTATTTCAAGGTCATGCTCCCCCTTAACCTGTGATGGCATACAAGCAAACATGTGTGTACCAATTCATAGGATTAGAAAAAAATATGAGCACATATATACACATATCATCCAATAGATACAAAACACGAATAGAAATAAACCATTGTCAACAAATATCCACATCAATCCATTGAACAAATATTTACAGCTTAGGTTCAACAACATCATTCAGCTTCCTCCTTGCACATCATACAGCAGCAGCAGCTTCCAGCAGCTTTCTACCCCTGCATAACAACTTCAGCTTCATCTGCATCATAACAACTTTAGCTTCCCCCTGCATTAGCATCAACATCATCTCCCTCTTTTTGTGAAGAAAGTAGCATCATGAAATGCTCTCTAGCTGTATCAGGGCATTCCTTGCAGCATCAACTTCAGCAATTTATTGGTTGATTTTTGTAATTTGATCCACAAGCCATTATGTCTACAATGTAGACTGTCTTGGACAAGTGTTACCCAGAATGTTGGTGACATTTCTTGCAACATTTTCACTTTTAGCTTCCTTCTTTCAGGGCAAGTCGATGACTCTATCCTTGCTCTTCAAAATTGCTTTATTTACAGTGTAAAGCTTAGGAGCCTTCCCTAAAGTGTCTTCTCTCTTAGGCTCAAAGCCTTGGGTGGTTAATACTTTATAGATCAGAGAGGAAAAATGAAGGATTGAAGTTGATTCTTTTTCAGCCAAGTTGGCAATTTGATGAAATATCATTTTTTCCAAATCAACTTTCAAACCTTTCCCAACTTTACACAACAGGGTGGCTTGTTCAGATATCACAATTGACTCATTTATTGAAGGAAGCCAATTGTGAATAGAAAATTTGTGGAGGGTGGAAAACAGGGCTGTTAGTTTGGAGGCTGGACATCTAGGGATCCACTTCTTCATTATACCTCCAGTGAGATATTCAATTACTTCATCCTTATTGTCTATCACATGTTCAGCTTCTCTAACATTATCTCCAGCATTTTGGCCAATACACTGATTTATGATAGCAGGCGTAAAAAGATATACCTTGTTATAGAGATATTGTAACGTCCCGTACTTTCGGGTTACAGTTTAAATCGCTTATATAAAGTCGCTAGGCATGTGTAAATAGACCCGAGCATTGAGAAAAATTTATGTTATATTTATTTATGCTAATAAAGAGGTTGGTATATAAAAGGATTAAACCCCGAAATAATTTTGGACGTAACAAGTGTGACGACGGAAGCGGAAATAAATTTGGTACGTGCATAATGAGGTTATAGACGAGTGTCATATTATAAATTATGACATTAGGTATACGAAGGTCTTATAATTTTTAGGATTTAAATAAAGTGGGATCTAGAATTAATTATGTATTTAATTGATTAATTGTGGGATCAATTAATAATTATGGGGGGACAAAGTTAGTGAGGGATATATATGCTTTCTATGCATTGAAGTATATAATTGGGGTGGACCCCACGATTCCACTAAGAGAGATTTTTGGATTGCTTATTAGGTGGTATCACTTTTCCGTGTGGCATCTCTGGAGAAATGAATTAGTGACTATGTATTATCATGATTAGAAGGTGGCATCTTTTAGTGGAAATAATCATTACAAGGTGTGAGAGGTGGACTCTATAGCCAAGGGTGAATATTTATCTTAACACCTTTTATAAGTAACTAATGAGTATCATTTTGGATTTGGAGATAAGGAATGAATTTTAGGGAGAGGTACGAAGATATTAAAGAGAAAAGCACTATGGATTCTTCTATCTTATTTGATTAAAAACTCATTTGAAGAAAGATTTTGTGCAATATATGGTCTTGAGCAGCAACGTAAGTTCAAAGTTGCGGAAGTAATTATTCTCGGAATATAAGATTAAAGTGCTATACGGCGTATATGTTGTGCTGACGAGTGATCCAACAAAAGGTATGTTAAGACAAATTATTTCATTTTTTTGGCATGTTCCGTGTAACAAAATGGAACCGTGATATTGCTCCATAATTTATTCTACTCCTAGTAGTTAAGAATATTTATGTTATTGATTCCTATGCTGAAAGCATGTCTAAATATATTTCTAAGTCCTTATTGAGTCATACGGAAGATGTGTTGATATTCACAGGGTTAGCCAAAGGTGCAAGGATATTATGTCACTCGGGATATTTTATTTTCATTTATGCATATTCATTTGCATTGCATTCATATACTACCCTGGACCACTTGTGCCATGCACATTACTATATGGTAAATATTATATATATAAATGTAGGGGATATGGAAAAGAGGGAAAGACGTTATATACACATACCACTTGTAGCTAGTACAGACTATAAAAAAAAAGAGCCCGAAGAGGCCAAGAGGGATATGAAGTAGACATCGCTATAGAAAAAGCCCGAGACCTGAAAAGACAGAAACCAAAGATGTTATTTAAATGCAAAGGTTGCAAAAAAGATAACATGGAATTAGACGAAACCATAGAACATTTTAAAAACTGTACAAAAAGAACAGATAATGAAGGGTACAGAGAAGAACGTATTGCCAGAGAAAAAACAGAAATATTTGAAGAAATCTGGAATGACTTCTCACTAAATAGCGAAATAGATCTAACAGAATGTCTACAAACTAGTCACCAAGACTTAGAAAACAATTCAAAAATTAGCCATAAAGAACTAATGGAAGCTAGTGCTTCTATCTCAAGTCCATTTCAAAGGACAACTGGAGAAAACATCACAGTAAATACTAGTACAGGTAATGTACCTCGAAGAAGAGTATTTAGAACGAAGCGAGAAGACCTGTTCAACAACAGGTTAAGCCATCGGGTAAAAGATTACCCCTGGAAGAGAACATAACCCTCCAAGAAGGAGGAAACAGAGGTAAAATTCTGAATATAGCAGCACACGATCCCCAGAGATGGAACTCCGTAATAGATTTATGGAAAGGTATCGTGGTAGCAGACTATATACAGAGTTATGTAGAAACAGACTCAGAAACGATGTACAAATACTTAGAGACGTTCTTAGGAGAATCTACTAAGGCTTTGTGGGAAGCCTACAAGGTGAATTTCCCAGAGGAATTTCATCACTTGGTGTCTATGGGATCAAACCCCTATAACTTCACGAATAAGATACATACTCTTATTACGGGAGAAGACCCAAATAGTGGATTAATAATTTTACAGAAAAACGCTCTAATTAAACTAGAACAACTTAGTATAAGCAACTGGATATACATAAAGAAATTCTTAAATGATTTCTTTTATTATTGTACGATCAGCGGTAACTCGTTTGATCAAGACTTAGGCAAAAAGCTCTTTAACAAACTCCCAGGAGCTTTAGGTAGAGAAATAGAAGACCGTTGGGGAAAGCGGGAAGGAATATTACAAAACCCGAACGCTAAATGGTCAATAGGACATAGAATACAGCATATAATGGAAATTCTCCAAGAGAAGTGTACAAACTTGCAGATACAGAAACAACTCAAACAGAACGAGTTGAGTTTTTGTAAAAGCGTTATATACACGACTCAAAGTTATGACAAAGACCCCCAAAAGAGAAAACCTTATAAAAAGAAAAAGTACGGTTATCAGAACTATGATAAGTACGACAAAAAGAAGTACTATCTTAGAAGATCAACCGCTAGAAAACCATACCTAGACAAAAGTAAACACATAAGGAAATACAGAAATGATAGGACATATAAAAATAGACTAGAATGTTATACTTGTGGTAGTATAGAGCACCTAGCTAATACATGCCCAAAAAGAATAAATAATAATTCAAAAAATGCTCAACTAATAGAAGACTTTCAAGAAACTCTAATCAGCGTAGACGAATATATGTCAGACACAGAAAGTATTTATTCTATAGTAAGCATACAAGAAGAAGGTAATAACCAACTAGACTCTTCAGACTCTGAAGCAGATAATTTCATTAACGAAATAGGAGTAGAAGAATTACAGATAAATAAAGACTTAAATAATTTAGTAAATACTACAATAGATTGTGAACATATTTTTGAAAAAAATAAAGGTATAGACAGTATAGCATGTCGCGTCTGTAAATGGTTCCCGAGTAGAAGTAAAAGAGCCAGATGCAAGAAGTGCTACATGGAAGGATGCATAGCGTGCCTCCAAAAAGAGTTAAATATTACAATAGGACAAAAAGAAGTTCTAGAAAAAATAGTAGAACATAATATAATAGACTCAACAATCACAGTAAGATTAATGACGCTAGAAACTAGAGTAAATACATTAGAAATGAGACTATCTAGAATAGAAAAAGGAAAACAAATAGAACTAGACAATTCTTCAGAAGATGAGGCAGTAGAAAAAGATGCTGACGTTTCCTCAGAATTGATGAACAGATCAGCCACTCCAGAAGTTATAAGTAGTTCGTTAATCTGCAACGAAGACAAGAAGTTCAGCTCTTTAAGACTATTAACAAAGATAAAAATTAAAGACTACGAGATAACTACTTTAGCCCTACTAGACACAGGCTGTACCAGTAGTATCTTAAACAAAAAAATCGTACCCAGTAGTTTAATTAAGACACTAGATAAGCCGTCTTCAGCCATGCAAATGGATGGAACGCATAACTTTTATAGATATTACTTACAAGAAGCAAGTATTAGTTTTATAAACACTTGCGATAAGTTCTATAATCCTAGTTATAAAATAAACAAAATTCTAGTAAGAGAATTAAATATAAACACAGACTTTATTTTAGGACTAGATTTTCTTTTAAATAACAACGGTAGCTGTACTATTACAAGAGACGGAATCATATTCCAAAAGGATAGTACATACTCACCAGTTCAGACACAGAAAATAGAGACAAAAGTTAATCAGACGTCTCAAATCAGCCAGCTAAACAAAAAAGATAGTTGCTGTAAAGACCGTAATAATAATGAAAAATATTGTTGCCAAAACAGCAACAAATTCGAAGTAGAAGATTTAGAAGAATACCTAGAAACAGAAAATTATTTAGAAAAAGACTATAATCTAATAGATATAGCTACAGACCTTTATAATTTTAAAAAGGGTATAGATAAAATAGGATTTATTAAAGATCAAAAAGACTTAGACAATATAATAAAAATCCTAGACGAATTAGAAATTATAGGTGAGAAACCACTTAAATATTGGGATAATAATAAGATTCTGTGTGAATTAGATATTATTAATCCTGAATATATAATAAAGACCGCTTCTATAGAATCTACAAATCAAGACCTAGAAGATTTTAAGACCACAATTAAAGAACTCTTAGATTTGGAGATCATAAGAAGATCCGCTTCGAAACACAGGTCGGCGGCTTTTATTGTAAGAAACCATTCCGAACAAGTCGAGGTAAGGCTAGAATGGTAATCAATTATGTAAGATTAAATGACAACACTCGAAGCAATGGATATAAATTACCGGACAAAGCTGAATTGATTAATAGAATTCGGGGTAAGACTATATTTAGTAAATTTGATTGTAAATCGAAGCTATTAGGCGAGTCAAAATGCACCCCGCCAAGTATAGAATGGACGGCATTCACTTGTCCGAGAAGGACATTTCGAATGGCTAGTAATGCCGTTTGGCTTCGAAGACGACTCCACCTATCTTCCAAAGAAAAATGGACGATATATTCGGAGAATATAAAAAAATTTCTATAGTTTACATAGATGACATTTTAGTATTTAGTAATAATATGACAGAACACTTAGGACATCTTCAGACTGTCTTCCGACTTTTTGTGAATAATGGATTAATTATCAGCAAAAAGAAGATGGTGCTGTGTAAAAAATACATAGATTTTTTAGGTGTTACAATTGGGGAAGGTAAGATTAAGCTCCAACCCCATATAGCAAAAAAGGCACTAGATATGCCTGATAGATTAGATAATACTAAAGACCTTCAAAAGTTTTTAGGAATTCTAAACTATGCCAGAACCTTCATTAAAGATTTGGGTAAAGTGGCAGGACCTCTTCATTCAAAAACGGGTTCTACAGGCCAAAAGAATTTCAACGCCGAAGATGTTAAAATAGTTAGACTCCTAAAACAACAGATCCAGAATATTCCGGATCTGAGCATGCCTTTAGAAAACGACTATCTGATTATAGAAACAGATGGAAGTTTTGAAGGATGGGGCGCGGTGTTAAAAGCAAAGACCAATAAATATTGTAGTAAAACATCAGAACGTGTTTGCGCCTACCAAAGTGGCAAATACCGAGAAAAAGGTAATATGAGCAGCATAGACGTAGAAAATTTAGCAGTAATATATGCTCTGAACGCCTTTAGATTGCACATTTTAAACAAACCCGAGACTTTGGTAAGAACAGACTGTGAAGCTATAGTAAAGTTTCACCAAAAGATAAACGATAAAAGTAGTAGTAGACGTAGGTGGCTAAATTTCCTAGACACCATATCAATTTACAATCTAGCCTTTGAACATATAAAAGGTAAAGATAATAACTTAGCAGACCAGCTAAGTAGACTAGCAATAACTAAACAGGAAACTCCAAGATCCATCAGATTTGATCCAGGCTAACATTTCTTTTGATATTGCAGCAAAATGAGCACGTCTCAAAAGACTCAAAAAGATAAAGGGAAAGGCCCAGCCAAACCCACAGACAAAGGGAAAGGCCCAGCCAAACCCGCAGACACTTACAGAGAATCAGTATTGGGGAACCTGAACTTCAGGCCCATAACTGCCCTTGAGACTCCCCCTTTAGAAAGACTCATTTTTGGTAAGAATAACTTAATATCTTACCCCCCATCTAACATGACTTTCAAAGTCTTGCCAGATTTTGCAATAGACAAACAGCAGAAATGCCTAGTAGACAACTTGTGGATAGCCCACAGCAGAAAAGACAATAGCCACTTTGTGGCCACCCTAAATAGCACTTGTTGTTATTTCCATGACAAAAACCGAGACAAAAAATTTAAATTTTATGTTGTGGTTCACGGAAAAACAAACGGTGTGTTTCAGACTTGGTTAGAAGTGGTAGACTCAATAAAGGATTTTAAAACCCCTTTATTCAAAGGCTTCAACGATTTTACAGAAGCTTTAGATTATGCCCGAGGAACCCTCGGACCCAACTATTACCTCTCTCCAACCCTCAGACACCAACAGAACCAGACTCCACAATATAAAATACAAAAAGACACAGACAAGGTAATATTTTGTGATCATTGTAGTACGATGACAGAAGCCTTCAAAAGATTAAACCAGACGAAAGACGAGCTCCAAATACAAAATATACACCTCATCGAACAAATCACCAAATTAGAACTCATCCTCAGACAGACAAAAATACAGGCTCAAACTCAGAGTTCTCCATCTCCCTCTAAAATGGATGAGACAGGTGTGCATTCCCTTCTGAATGCTAAGAAACCTATTGTATCAGGTATAGATACAACTAGTCCGGTGCAAACGGTTGCCGGTAAAGACTTATCAAATCCGTTGATTTTGTCACTTTGCCAAAAAGTGAAGATGAGGAAGCTACTTCCTCAAAAACTAGACGCAAGCTCCCACAAACACTCACCGGATCTACATCCCGAGCAAGGAGTAAACAGACAAAGAAAAGACAGCAAAAGAATATAGAACAAATTGTAAAAGACACTCTCGAACAATTATTTCGGGAACAGATAACTAATCAGACCACAGAACCAGAAAAAGACATACATACAATCTCAATAGAACTAACAGAGGAACCATTAGTTCCTTCAAACCCAAGACAAGGTACAGGACAAAGTAATATTTTCCAGGTACCAGAAGATCATGTTTCAGACACAGGTTCAGAAGAAAATTATGAACAGGATGCACAGGACCCAAACGACGCCTATGACTCAGGCATGAGTTTTGATTCCGTGGCCCTACATAACTTAGACACCTAAGGAAAAAACAATGGACAGCGTACAAAGCTGAAAGATGCTGAGACTAAGACATAAAGGAGATATAGTGGAAAGCAGCTTAAACAAGACAGACAGGACAGCACTATCAAACTCTACGCAAAGTTATTCCAACTTTACGGAAAGTAGATGGCCAGCAGCATAAGAAGACAAAATAAAGAAGACAATTTTTAAAAAGCAAAGCGACGATGGGGCCCATAGCGCACCCGGCCAAACCTTTTGAAGATTCCTTTTTTAAATTGAAATCCAAAGCTCAATTCCGGAGACCCCTTATAAATACCACACTCCAAACTCTCTTACAAGCAGAAGCGGAAGCAGAGAGGCTGAAGCAATTAGAGAGAGAAACTCCCAAAACACACAACACACAACTCCTCCACTCTCCATATACCATTGTATAAACTACCCTATGTAAGATAGTTTGTAAGTTTGCTTTGATTTTCCGCAGTAGCAGTAGCAGTTTCCGGGACTCCCGAAAGGGAAATCTCCTTGTACTTCAGACATGTAAGCTTACTATTCAGTATTTTATCTCCTATAATGTAAATTATGTTTGAATATCTATAAAATCTTGCAGGATTGCAAGAAATCATGTGAATATACAGTTGTTATTTTCATCATGAATCTTGAGTTACTATTATAATATCTGTCATGAATATCGGAAATTACTGTTGAAACGTTTATCATAACATGCCTAGACACGGTTATCCTCTTGACTTAGTATATGGTTATCTGATAAGCTCCGTTATGGCCTCCATGGATTAACCTGTAAATTCCTATGTCAACGGTTGTTGATTATTGGCCTGTTGATGTCCGCTGAAGGACTGTTGTGGCCGCTTTTGGGTGTCGTTAAAGACGATCGCCATAGCAGGGGTAAAGCTTGGAAGAAGAGATGAACAGTTAAGAAGAAGAAGTGAATAGTTATAGTATGATAAAAAAGAAATAGTAATCAACAGTACGAATGATAGAGATGATGAATAGTAACCCAGGACGAGTGACTGGACAGAGTCCAGATCTTTTTAAAATTTAAAAAACAATAAATAAAAATTATTTACTACAGGAGATAGACTATGAATCTTAAGACTTATATAAACTGAAGACCACAAGAAGAGAGTACCGAGTAGGACTACAAATCTTACTTACTCTCCCTCTATTGAAATATTTTTATTGAAAGTAACCCCCCTCCTTATTGGTATCTACGAGGTCATAGACCAAGTATCTACTTTAGAATATAACTTGATTAGACATCTAATAGATAGAAAAGTAGAAAGAAAACAAATACAATATCAAGGCTCTCCTAGTACACCTAACTATTCAGACTCAGAAAATATATACATACCCTCACCATAAGACTTATGAGAAGTACGTTATTTGCAAAACATATAAGATACACAATTTATATAATAGATAGAGAAAGAAAAAAGAAACGCAGGTACGAAAAAGCCTATAAATTATTAAAAGATCTCCTTTACTTAATAGAAATAAGAAAAAGAGGAATATTAGAAATAAGAGATAAAAATATTAGAAAAGTATCCGTAGAAGAAGTAATAGACTTTTTCCTACAACACGTACAACCGTTCCTTATAAATCTAGAACAAAACAACTTTGCAAATAGTATATACGAAAGAATAATAGAAGGAGACTTAGATATAGAATTGGAAAAAGACTTACGTTGGCACCTAATAGGATTAGAAAGCGACATAACTCACGCAGAAGACTGGCTAGAATACCAAGAGTGGAAGCTAAAAGGTAAGACCGCTTCCCTAGGGTAAAAATAGCTCGATTAAAACAATTAGAGTAACTAGACTTAAGGCTAGAAGTAGATAAAAAATATAGAATCCTATCAGATCAAAATATAATCAAGTGTAACTTCAGTATAGGAGAACACTCGCTTCACGGCGAAGATAAACAACTAAACACTGTAGTAGGCTTTATCATAAACCTAAGCGAAAGACTAAAATTAGATAATAATAAATACATAGAAAGCCAAAAAAGGATAGAAGATCTATTAATAAAACAAGAAAGAATTTTTAGAAGAACAGAAGAAAATCTAGACTACATAAAAAATACAGAAGCTAGACTCTCACCTAAGAAAGAATTAGAAAAAATATTCAAAGAAAACCTAATAGACTTAGAGTTAAAACTTAGTCAAGAAAATAGAACACTAAAGAAAGATTTAGTAGAAAAGATTTTAAAATTAGAAGAATCTATAAAAGAACTTAAACAGGCTATTATTTCATGAACAAATTAGAAATAGTTTTAGAACAAGCCGCAATATTAATAGACAAATCTATTCCCCTAACAGAAGATTATAAAAATTACATACCTGTTCAAAAATCAGACCAAATACTTATTCAACAAAATATAGTAATAACAACTTTGTTATTAGACCTACATAGAAAAATAGACCACCTAACAGATAGAGTTAATAAGTTAGACAACCATATTTTCCAACTAGCTATAGATAAAGATACTAATAGTAAAGGAAAGGAAAAAGAAAATCAGGTTATAGATAACTTGATAGATCAACTAAGCAAAATAGAAATCACTCCTCAACAAGAGAGAGTTAAAATAGTAAAAAAGTCCCAAAAATGGACTTTCTTTCAAGTAGATCAAGAAATGAAAGACCAAGACAAAGTTTCTCAGAAGACCGGGTAGGCACTAGTTTAGTATCCAGAATACTAAATAGAAGAACCCCAGAAGAAACTAATAGACAGTTAAGTGAAGTTATAAACGTAGATAGAGACATCAGTATTTTTCAACAAAACCAGTTAAATCTGTTGAACCCAAGAACTCTATACAATGCTGGAAGATTAACTTCTACAACACAGTTATATAGACACTATAGAGAAGAACAATTATCTGTATTAGGAGGACAAGCTCAAAATATAAATTTAATTAGTGAAGACTCTTTTAGACAGATTAAAAGAAACACCAGAACTCTCATGCACATGGGATTGATGGTAATAGGAATAAAAGGACTAACTAGAAAAAACCTAGGTAGTAAAGTTTTAATAATGATATACGACGATAGATGGACAGACATGAAGAAATCCATCATCGGTATGACGGAAATAGACATGACTGACAATGGAGGAATATTCTATATCAGTCCAGACTTCCTAATAAATTTAGCAGAATTTGGTAAACATATAAAAATAGGAATACAAACCAAAGGCTATGAAGAAATGCATAGCGGTAATAACCTATTATTATGTTTAGGTACTCTCTTCTTGTGGTCTTCAGTTTATATAAGTCTTAAGATTCATAGTCTATCTCCTGTAGTAAAATAATTTTTTTTTTAAAAAAAAAAAAAAAAATGATCTGGACTCTGTCCAGTCACTCGTCCTGGGTTACTATTCATCATCTCTATCATTCGTACTGTTGATTACTATTTCTTTTTTATCATACTATAACTATTCACTTCTTCTTCTTAACTGTTCATCTCTTCTTCCAAGCTTTACCCCTGCTATGGCGATCGTCTTTAACGACACCCAAAAGCGGCCACAACAGTCCTTCAGCGGACATCAACAGGCCAATAATCAACAACCGTTGACATAGGAATTTACAGGTTAATCCATGGAGGCCATAACGGAGCTTATCAGATAACCATATACTAAGTCAAGAGGATAACCGTGTCTAGGCATGTTATGATAAACGTTTCAACAGTAATTTCCGATATTCATGACAGATATTATAATAGTAACTCAAGATTCATGATGAAAATAACAACTGTATATTCACATGATTTCTTGCAATCCTGCAAGATTTTATAGATATTCAAACATAATTTACATTATAGGAGATAAACAACTGAATAGTAAGCTTACATGTCTGAAGTACAAGGAGATTTCCCTTTCGGGAGTCCCGGAAACTGCTACTGCTACTGCGGAAAATCAAAGCAAACTTACAAACTATCTTACATAGGGTAGTTTATACAATGGTATATGGAGAGTGGAGGAGTTGTGTGTTGTGTGTTGTGTGTTTTGGGAGTTTCTCTCTCTAATTGCTTCAGCCTCTCTGCTTCCGCTTATGCTTGTAAGAGAGTTTGGAGTGTGGTATTTATAAGGGGTCTCCGGACTTGAGCTTTGGATTTCAATTTAAAAAAGGAATCTTCAAAAGGTTTGGCCGGGTGCGCTATGGGCCCCATCGTCGCTTTGCTTTTTGAAAATTGTCTTCTTTATTTTGTCTTCTTATGCTGCTGGCCATCTACTTTCCGTAAAGTTGGAATAACTTTGCGTAGAGTTTGATAGTGCTGTCCTGTCTGTCTTGTTTAAGATGCTTTCCACTATATCTCCTTTATGTCTTAGTCTCAGCATCTTTCAGCTTTGTACGCTGTCCGTTGTTTTTTCCTTAGGTGTCTAAGTTATGTAGGGCCACGGAATCAAAACTCATGCCTGAGTCATAGGCGTCGTTTGGGTCCTGTGCATCCTGTTCATAATTTTCTTCTGAACCTGTGTCTGAAACATGATCTTCTGGTACCTGGAAAATATTACTTTGTCCTGTACCTTGTCTTGGGTTTGAAGGAACTAATGGTTCCTCTGTTAGTTCTATTGAGATTGTATGTATGTCTTTTTCTGGTTCTGTGGTCTGATTAGTTATCTGTTCCCGAAATAATTGTTCGAGAGTGTCTTTTACAATTTGTTCTATATTCTTTTGCTGTCTTTTCTTTGTCTGTTTACTCCTTGCTCGGGATGTAGATCCGGTGAGTGTTTGTGGGAGCTTGCGTCTAGTTTTTGAGGAAGTAGCTTCCTCATCTTCACTTTTTGGCAAAGTGACAGCCGTCAACGGATTTGATAAGTCTTTACCGGCAACCGTTTGCACCGGACTAGTTGTATCTATACCTGATACAATAGGTTTCTTAGCATTCAGAAGGGAATGCACACCTGTCTCATCCATTTTAGAGGGAGATGGAGAACTCTGAGTTTGAGCCTGTATTTTTGTCTGTCTGAGGATGAGTTCTAATTTGGTGATTTGTTCGATGAGGTGTATATTTTGTATTTGGAGCTCGTCTTTCGTCTGGTTTAATCTTTTGAAGGCTTCTGTCATCGTACTACAATGATCACAAAATATTACCTTGTCTGTGTCTTTTTGTATTTTATATTGTGGAGTACGGTTGTTGGTGTCGAGGGTTGGAGAGAGGTAATAGTTGGGTCGAGGGTTCCTCGGGCATAATCTAAAGCTTACACGTAAAATCGTTGAAGCCTTTGAATAAAGGGGTTTTAAAATCCTTTATTGAGTCTACCACTTCTAACCAAGTCTGAAACACACCGTTTGTTTTTCCGTGAACCACAACATAAAATTTAAATTTTTTGTCTCGGTTTTTGTCATGGAAATAACAACAAGTGCTATTTAGGGTGGCCACAAAGTGGCTATTGTCTTTTTCTTTGTGGGCTATCCACAAGTTGTCTACTAGGCATTTCTCTTTGTTTGTCTATTGCAAAATCTGGCAAGACTTTGAAAGTCATGTTAGATGGGGGGTAAGATATTAAGTTATTCTTACCAAAAATGAGTCTTTCTAAAGGGGGAGTCTCAAGGGCAGTTATGGGCCTGAAGTTCAGGTTCCCCAATACTGATTCTCTGTAAGTGTCTGCGGGTTTGGCTGGGCCTTTCCCTTTGTCTGTGGGTTTGGCTGGGCCTTTCCCTTTATCTTTTTGAGTCTTTTGAGACGTGCTCATTTTTTGCAATATCAAAAGAAATGTTAGCTGGATCAAATCGATGGATCTTGGAGTTTCCTGTTTAGTTATTGCTAGTCTACTTAGCTGGTCTGCTAAGTTATTATCTTTACCTTTTATATGTTCAAAGGCTAGATTGTAAATTGATATGGTGTCTAGGAAATTTAGCCACCTACGTCTACTACTACTTTTATCGTTTATCTTTTGGTGAAACTTTACTATAGCTTCACAGTCTGTTCTTACCAAAGTCTCGGGTTTGTTTAAAATGTGCAATCTAAAGGCGTTCAGAGCATATATTACTGCTAAATTTTCTACGTCTATGCTGCTCATATTACCTTTTTCTCGGTATTTGCCACTTTGGTAGGCGCAAACACGTTCTGATGTTTTACTACAATATTTATTGGTCTTTGCTTTTAACACCGCGCCCCATCCTTCAAAACTTCCATCTGTTTCTATAATCAGATAGTCGTTTTCTAAAGGCATGCTCAGATCCGGAATATTCTGGATCTGTTGTTTTAGGAGTCTAACTATTTTAACATCTTCGGCGTTGAAATTCTTTTGGCTGTAGAACCCGTTTTTGAATGAAGAGGTCCTGCCACTTTACCCAAATCTTTAATGAAGGTTCTGGCATAGTTTAGAATTCCTAAAAACTTTTGAAGGTCTTTAGTATTATCTAATCTATCAGGCATATCTAGTGCCTTTTTTGCTATATGGGGTTGGAGCTTAATCTTACCTTCCCCAATTGTAACACCTAAAAAATCTATGTATTTTTTACACAGCACCATCTTCTTTTTGCTGATAATTAATCCATTATTCACAAAAAGTCGGAAGACAGTCTGAAGATGTCCTAAGTGTTCTGTCATATTATTACTAAATACTAAAATGTCATCTATGTAAACTATAGAAATTTTTTTATATTCTCCGAATATATCGTCCATTTTTCTTTGGAAGATAGGTGGAGCTGTCTTCAGGCCAAACGGCATTACTAGCCATTCGAAATGTCCTTCTGGACAAGTGAATGCCGTCCATTCTATACTGGCGGGGTGCATTTTGACCTGCCAATAGCCTGATTTACAATCAAATTTACTAAATATAGTCTTACCCTGAATTCTATTAATCAATTCAGTTTTGTCTGGTAATTTATATCCATTGCTTCGAGTGTTGTCATTTAATCTTACATAATTGATTACCATTCTAGCCTTACCTCTGACTTGTTCGGAATGGTTTCTTACAATAAAAGCTGCCGACCTGTGTTTCGAAGCGGATCTTCTTATGATCTCCAAATCTAAGAGTTCTTTAATTGTGGTCTTAAAATCTTCTAGGTCTTGATTTGTAGATTCTATAGAAGCGGTCTTTATTATATATTCAGGATTAATAATATCTAATTCACACAGAATCTTATTATTATCCCAATATTTAAGTGGTTTCTCACCTATAATTTCTAATTCGTCTAGGATTTTTATTATATTGTCTAAGTCTTTTTGATCTTTAATAAATCCTATTTTATCTATACCCTTTTTAAAATTATAAAGGTCTGTAGCTATATCTATTAGATTATAGTCTTTTTCTAAATAATTTTCTGTTTCTAGGTATTCTTCTAAATCTTCTACTTCGAATTTGTTGCTGTTTTGGCAACAATATTTTTCATTATTATTACAGTCTTTACAGCAACTATCTTTTTTGTTTAGCTGGTGATTTGAGACGTACGATTAACTTTTGTCTCTATTTTACGTATGCGAAGCTTGGTGAGTATGTACTATCCTTTTGGAATATGATTCCGTCTCTTGTAATAGTACAGCTACCGTTGTTATTTAAAAGAAAATCTAGTCCTAAAATAAAGTCTGTGTTTATATTTAATTCTCTTACTAGAATTTTGTTTATTTTATAACTAGGATTATAGAACTTATCGCAAGTGTTTATAAAACTAATACTTGCTTCTTGTAAGTAATATCTATAAAAGTTATGCGTTCCATCCATTTGCATGGCTGAAGACGGCTTATCTAGTGTCTTAATTAAACTACTGGGTACGATTTTTTTGTTTAAGATACTATTGGTACAGCCTGTGTCTAGTAGGGCTAAAGTAGTTATCTCGTAGTCTTTAATTTTTATCTTTGTTAATAGTCTTAAAGAGCTGAACTTCTTGTCTTCGTTGCAGATTAACGAACTACTTATAACTTCTGGAGTGGCTGATCTGTTCATCAATTCTGAGGAAACGTCAGCATCTTTTTCTACTGCCTCATCTTCTGAAGAATTGTCTAGTTCTATTTGTTTTCCTTTTTCTATTCTAGATAGTCTCATTTCTAATGTATTTACTCTAGTTTCTAGCGTCATTAATCTTACTGTGATTGTTGAGTCTATTATATTATGTTCTACTATTTTTTCTAGAACTTCTTTTTGTCCTATTGTAATATTTAACTCTTTTTGGAGGCACGCTATGCATCCTTCCATGTAGCACTTCTTGCATCTGGCTCTTTTACTTCTACTCGGGAACCATTTACAGACGCGACATGCTATCTTGTCTATACCTTTATTTTTTTCAAAAATATGTTCACAATCTATTGTAGTATTTACTAAATTATTTAAGTCTTTATTTATCTGTAATTCTTCTACTCCTATTTCGTTAATGAAATTATCTGCTTCAGAGTCTGAAGAGTCTAGTTGGTTATTACCTTCTTCTTGTATGCTTACTATAGAATAAATACTTTCTGTGTCTGACATATATTCGTCTACGCTGATTAGAGTTTCTTGAAAGTCTTCTATTAGTTGAGCATTTTTTGAATTATTATTTATTCTTTTTGGGCATGTATTAGCTAGGTGCTCTATACTACCACAAGTATAACATTCTAGTCTATTTTTATATGTCCTATCATTTCTGTATTTCCTTATGTGTTTACTTTTGTCTAGGTATGGTTTTCTAGCGGTTGATCTTCTAAGATAGTACTTCTTTTTGTCGTACTTATCATAGTTCTGATAACCGTACTTTTTCTTTTTATAAGGTTTTCTCTTTTGGGGGTCTTTGTCATAACTTTGAGTCGTGTATATAACGCTTTTACAAAAACTCAACTCGTTCTGTTTGAGTTGTTTCTGTATCTGCAAGTTTGTACACTTCTCTTGGAGAATTTCCATTATATGCTGTATTCTATGTCCTATTGACCATTTAGCGTTCGGGTTTTGTAATATTCCTTCCCGCTTTCCCCAACGGTCTTCTATTTCTCTACCTAAAGCTCCTGGGAGTTTGTTAAAGAGCTTTTTGCCTAAGTCTTGATCAAACGAGTTACCGCTGATCGTACAATAATAAAAGAAATCATTTAAGAATTTCTTTATGTATATCCAGTTGCTTATACTAAGTTGTTCTAGTTTAATTAGAGCGTTTTTCTGTAAAATTATTAATCCACTATTTGGGTCTTCTCCCGTAATAAGAGTATGTATCTTATTCGTGAAGTTATAGGGGTTTGATCCCATAGACACCAAGTGATGAAATTCCTCTGGGAAATTCACCTTGTAGGCTTCCCACAAAGCCTTAGTAGATTCTCCTAAGAACGTCTCTAAGTATTTGTACATCGTTTCTGAGTCTGTTTCTACATAACTCTGTATATAGTCTGCTACCACGATACCTTTCCATAAATCTATTACGGAGTTCCATCTCTGGGGATCGTGTGCTGCTATATTCAGAATTTTACCTCTGTTTCCTCCTTCTTGGAGGGTTATGTTCTCTTCCAGGGGTAACCTTTTACCCGATGGCTTAACCTGTTGTTGAAGAGGGTCTTCTGCTGTTCTAAATACTCTTCTTCGAGGTACATTACCTGTACTAGTATTTACTGTGATGTTTTCTCCAGTTGTCCTTTGAAATGGACTTGAGCTAGAAGCACTAGCTTCCATTAGTTCTTTATAGCTAATTTCTGAATTGTTTTCTAAGTCTTGGTGACTAGTTTGTAGACATTCTGTTAGATCTATTTCGCTATTCAGTGAGAAGTCATTCCAGATTTCTTCAAACATTTCTGTTTTTTCTCTGGCAATACGTTCTTCTCTGTACCCTTCATTAACTGTTCTTTTTGTACAGTTTTTAAAATGTTCTATGGTTTCGTCTAATTCCATGTTATCTTTTTTGCAACCTTTGCATTTAAATAACATCTTTGGTTTCTGTCTTTTCAGGTCTCGGGCTTTTTCTATAGCGATGTCTACTTCATATCCTTCTGGGATAATCTCTATGTTCATTAAGTTTAATTCTTCTTCTGCTATAGTGCTTTCTTCTTCGCAGTCTTTTTGCGGAGTATAATTATAATCTGTAAACCTTATGGAGGTTTCTCCATGTCTATTTGTATATTCTAGATGCGAGGCTGGTTGTAATACTTTCTTTTTCGTATTAAATCTATCTAATTTCCATTCTAAGCCTGCGTATTCTTCTGGTTGTATTTTAGTCGGCTTTATTAAATTAATGCCTTTGTTACTCATAAGCTCTACTACATCGTTAATTTTTATTTTAAATTTAGTGCTACTATTATTAGTCATTTTTCCTAAGAATCCTAAACATAGTAATAGGTTATTACCGCTATGCATTTCTTCATAGTCTTTGGTTTGTATTCCTATTTTTATATGTTTACCAAATTCTGCTAAATTTATTAGGAAGTCTGGACTGATATAGAATATTCCTCCATTGTCAGTCATGTCTATTTCGGTCATACCGATGATGGATTTCTTCATGTCTATCCATCTATCGTCGTATATCATTATTAAAACTTTACTACCTAGGTTTTTTCTAGTTAGTCCTTTTATTCCTATTACCATCAATCCCATGTGCATGAGAGTTCTGGTGTTTCTTTTAATCTGTCTAAAAGAGTCTTCACTAATTAAATTTATATTTTGAGCTTGTCCTCCTAATACAGATAATTGTTCTTCTCTATAGTGTCTATATAACTGTGCTGTAGAAGTTAATCTTCCAGCATTGTATAGAGTTCTTGGGTTCAACAGATTTGCTTGGTTTTGTTGAAAAATACGATGTCTCTATCTACGTTTATAACTTCACTTAACTGTCTATTAGTTTCTTCTGGGGTTCTTCTATTTAGTATTCTGGATACTAAACTAGTGCCTACCCGGTCTTCTGAGAAACTTTGTCTTGGTCTTTCGTTTCTTGATCTACTTGAAAGAAAGTCCATTTTTGGGACTTTTTTACTATTTTAACTCTCTCTTGTTGAGGAGTGATTTCTATTTTGCTTAGTTGATCTATCAAGTTATCTATAACCTGATTTTCTTTTTCCTTTCCTTTACTATTAGTATCTTTATCTATAGCTAGTTGGAAAATATGGTTGTCTAACTTATTAACTCTATCTGTTAGGTGGTCTATTTTTCTATGTAGGTCTAATAACAAAGTTGTTATTACTATATTTTGTTGAATAAGTATTTGGTCTGATTTTTGAACAGGTATGTAATTTTTATAATCTTCTGTTAGGGGAATAGATTTGTCTATTAATATTGCGGCTTGTTCTAAAACTATTTCTAATTTGTTCATGAAATAATAGCCTGTTTAAGTTCTTTTATAGATTCTTCTAATTTTAAAATCTTTTCTACTAAATCTTTCTTTAGTGTTCTATTTTCTTGACTAAGTTTTAACTCTAAGTCTATTAGGTTTTCTTTGAATATTTTTTCTAATTCTTTCTTAGGTGAGAGTCTAGATCAGGTGCAGCACACTTTGCAGGCGATGGATGCTACCGATACCGAGTCGGTAAAGTTCGCTTCTTATAGACTACGGGATGTTGCAGTAACATAGTTTGATACATGGGAGCAATCTAGGGGACCTTGTGCTCCACCAGTAGGATGGAGAGAATTTTCAGAGGCATTTGTACAACACTTTTTACCAGTCGAGCTTCGACGGGCCAAACAGGACAGGTTCCTACATCTTGAACAGGCAATATGAGCGTTCAAGAATATAGCTTGCAGTTTAATTCCTAGGCTCGATATGCTCCTACAATTATAGCTGAAATGAGAGACCGGGTACACATGTTCGTTACTGGTTTGGGGCCACACTTGGTCAACGAGTGTACTATGACTTCTTTGAATTCGTACATGGATATTGCTCGCATCCAGGCTTATGCACAAAACCTGGAGGATCGCAAGAGGCAACATCGAATTGATCGAGAGCGTGATGGGGGCCAGCATAAAAAGGGCTCAGTCTGTAAGTGGCGTGAGGGACTTCGGAGGCGGGCCCATGCCACAGCCTTACAGATGACCATCTTACCCAGCAACCGGCTCATCATCTCCATCTTCAGGATCGAGGGCTGATCGTTATACTCAAACGGGACCAGGCCAGAGTTCACGAGCACCAGGATCTTATTACAGAGGGAATTCTATGCAAATGAGGCCGCCATTGGCTCGATGTGGGCAGTGTGGTGGGACCCATGTAGGGTCGTGTCAACAAGAGGGAAGAGTATGTTATTCTTGTGGGGAGCGTGGTCATATAGCGTGAGATTGTCCGAAAAAAAATGAAGGTGGTAGAGCCCAGCCGGTCAGATCTGCAGCAGCTTCATCCCAATCAGTACGCCCGTTAGGGCAGAGTCAGTAGACGTTATCTGGCCGAGGCAGAGAAAGGGGCCAGAACCGTACTTATACACTGATAGGAAAACAGGATCAGGAATCCTCACCTGATATCATTACAGGTACGCTATCGGTTCTTTCATATAATGTGTATGCGTTGTTAGATCCAGGCTCAAATTTATCATATATTACTCCTTTCGTTGCCTGTAAATTTGGTATGGATCCTGAGTTAATAAGGGATCCATTTGTGATATCTACACCGGTTGGTGAATCGGTAATCGCTAGATGGGTCTATCGAAATTGTGCAGTATTGGCCTGTAGTCATCATACCCTAGCAGATTTAGTGGAATTAGAAATGGTTGACTATGATGTTATTATGGGCATGAATTGGTTAGCGTCATGCTACGCTAATGTTGATTGCCGAACAAAGATTGTTAGATTCCAATTTCCAGGTGAGCCAGTCCTTGAATGGAAAGGTAATACGGCAACACCAAAATGTAGGTTTATTTCATACCTTAAGGCAAGAAAAATGATCTCCAAATGGTGTATATACCATCTTGTTCGGGCAAGAGATGTCGATGTTGAACCACCTAGTTTTCAATCAATTTCGGTGGTTAGTGAATTTCGTGATGTATTCCCAGACGAACTTCCAGGCCTTCCTCCTGAAAGGGAAATTGAGTTCGGTATAGATGTGTTGACAGACATTCAACCGATATTTATTCCTCCTTATAGGATGGCTCCAGCTGAATTGAAAGAATTGAAGGAGCAATTAAAGGATTTGCTCGAGAAAGGCTTTATTAGGCCTAGCATATCTCATTGGGGCGCGCCGGTATTGTTCGTACGAAAGAAAGATGGCTCGTTACGAATGTGTATCGATTATCGGCACCTGAATAAAGTTACTATCAAGAACAAGTACCCTCTTCCTCGAATTGACGATTTGTTTGACCAGTTACAATGGGCGAAATGTTTCTAAAAAATTGACCTAAGGTCGGGATACCATCAGCTGAAGGTTAAGGAGAAGGATATTCCGAAGACGGCCTTTAGGACAAGGTATAGGAACTTCGAGTGTTTGGTAATGTCATTTGGACTTACAAATGCACCAACAACATTTATGAATCTAATGAATAGTGTATTCCGCCCATTCTTGGACATATTTGTGATAGTATTTATAGATGATATTCTGGTTTACTCCCACTAGGAAATGGAGCATGTGGATCACTTGCGGATAATACTACAAACGCTCCGGGACCATAAGTTGTATGCAAAGCTATCCAAATGTGAGTTTTGGCTTAAGTCAGTGGCGTTTCTTGGTCATATAGTGTCAGACAAGGGTATAAGAGCTGACACTCAGAAGATTGAACCGGTGAAGAATTGGTCGAGGCCTACGACTCCAACAGAGGTTCGCAGCTTTTTGGGCTTAACTGGTTATTATAGAAGGTTTGTAGAAGGATTTTCTACCATATCAGCACCACTAACGAAGTTAACACAGAAGGTTATAAAATTCCAATGGTCTGATGCTTGTGAGCGGAGTTTCCAGGAGTTAAAAGATAGATTAACATCGGCACCAGTCCTTACTCTCCCAGGGGGTCCAGAAGGTTATGTTGTGTATTGTGATGCCTCGGGAGCAGGTGTAGGATGTGTGCTAATGCAGCGTGGTAAAGTGATTGCCTATGCTTCAAGGCAATTGAGGAAACATGAGAACAACTATCTGACACATGACCTAGAGTTGGCCGCGGTAGTCTATGCACTGAAGATTTGGCGGCACTATTTATATGGTGTTCATGTAGATATTTTTACGGATCATAAAAGTCTGCAGTACATATTCAGACAGAATGAGCTGAACTTGAGACAGAGAAGATGGCTTGAATTATTGAAGGATTATGATGTGGACATCTTATATCACCCTGGCAAAGCTAATGTTATAGCAGACACGCTCAGCCATAAGTCAATGGTTAGTTCTATGCCAGTGCAAGTCAAAAGGAAGGAATTGGTAAGAGAGCTTCACCAGTTATCTAGTTTGGGAGTCCGACTAGTGGATTCAGAGGATGGTGGGTTTGTGGTCCAGGATATGTCAAAATCATCCCTTATATCAAAAATTCAGGAACGTCAATGGGAACACCCTAGTTTGAAGAAGATAAGAGGGAGCATTCAACAGAAGATGACCACGACCTTTGAGATTGACGAACAGGGAACTCTCAGGCACCAGGGTCGTCTATGTGTTCCAAATGTAGCAGGATTGTGGGATAGGATTATGAAGGAGATTTATTATTCGCGATACTCAATTCATCTAGGATCAACAAAAATGTATCATGATCTCAAGAGTATTTATTTGGTGGAATGATATGAAGAAGCGCGTGGCAGAGTTTGTAGCTCAGTGTCCCAATTGTCAGCAGGTAAAAATAGAACACCAAAAGCCTGGTGGCTTGACTCAGAACATTGAGATTCCGATATGGAAATGGGAAATGATTAATATGGACTTCGTTACAGGATTACCTCGTTCCCATCAGAAATTTGATTCTATTTGGGTAATTGTTGACAGACTGACCAAATCAGCTCATTTCTTGCCGGTAAAAACTACCTGCACCACCGAAGATTACGCGAAGTTATATATTAAGGAGATTGTTCGACTTCATGATGTGCCTATTTCTATTATATCTGACCGAGGTGCTCAGTTTACAGCTAACTTCTGGAAATCGTTTCAGAAAGGGTTAGGCACCCGAGTTAATTTGAGTACGACTTTCCATCCTCAGACAGATGGTCAAGCTGAGCGAACGATTCAAACGCTCGAGGACATGTTACGAGCTTGTGTGTTGGACTTTAAGAGAAGTTGGGATGATCACTTACCCCTTATTGAGTTCGCGTACAATAACAACTATCACGCCAGTATTAAAATGGCTCCACATGAGGCCTTATACGGACGAAGATGTAGATGTCCGATTGGATGGTTCGAGGTAGGCGAATCAGAGTTATTTGGACCTGACTTAGTACACCAAGCCATAGAAAAGGTAAAGCTTATCAAAGAACGGTTGTTAACAGCTCAGAGTCATCAGAAGTCATATGCAGATGTGCGACGGCGAGACTTAGAGTTTCAGGTAGACGACTGAGTATTTTTGAAGATTTCACCGATGAAAGGTGTAATGAGATTCGGGAAGAAGGGAAAGCTTAGCCCAAGGTATATTGGGCCATATCGCATAATTTGACGAATTAGCCAGGTAGCATACGAATTGGACTTGCCTTCGGAGTTGGAATGTGTTCATCCAATCTTCCATATTTCCATATTAAGAGCATGTGTAGGAGATCCTTCTCGGATTTTATCAATTGAGGATGTACAGGTTACATAGTATCTGTCATATGAAGAAATTCCTATTGCTATCCTAGATCGACAAGTCCGCAAGCTGAGGACAAAGGAAGTAGCTTCTGTAAAAATTATGTGGCGAAATAGGAACGTGGAAGAGATGACATGGGAAGCGGAAGAGGAAAAGATGCGCAAATATCCACACCTATTCCGGACTAATGTCGAGATTTCAAGAGAAGCCTAAGGTAAATTCCAAATTCCTGTCATGGTATTTAATGATTGTGAATTCGGGCTACGTAACGTGGATTTAATATGTTACCCCAACATTCGAGGATGAATGTTTCTAAGGGGGGAAATATGTAACGTCCCGTACTTTCGGGTTAAGGTTTAAATCGCTAAGCGTATATAAAGTCGCTAGGTATGTGTAAAATAGACCCAAGCGTTGGGAAAAATTTATGTTATATTTATTTATGCTAATAAAGAGATTAGTATATAAAAGGAATAAACCCCGAAATAATTTTGGACGTAACAAGTGTGACGACGGAAGCAGAAATAAATTCGGTACGTGCATAACGAGGTTATGGACGAGTGTCATATTACAAATTATGACATTAGATATACGAAGATCTTATGAGTTTTTAGGATTTAAATAAAGTGGGATCTAGAATTAATTATGTGTTTAATTGATTAATTGTGGGATCAATTAATAATTATGGGGGACAAAGTTAGTGAGGGATATATATTCTTTATATGCATTGAAGTATATAATTGGGGTGGACCCCACGATTCCACTAAGAGAGATTTTTGGATTGCTTATTAGGTGGTATCACTTTTCCGTGTGGCATCTCTGGAGAAATGAATTAGTGACTATGTATTATCATGATTAGAAGGTGGCATCTTTTAGTGGAAATAATCATTACAAGGTGTGAGAGGTGGACTCTATAGCCAAGGGTGAATATTTATCTTAACACCTTTTATAAGTAACTATTGAGTACCATTTTGCATTTGGAGATAAGGAATGAATTTTAGGGAGAGGTACGAAGATATTAAAGAGACAAGCACTATGGATTCTTCTATCTTATTTGATTTAAAACTCATTTGAAGAAAGATTTTGTGCAATATATGGTCTTGAGCACCAACGTAAGTTCAAAGTTGCGGAAGTAATTATTCTCGGAATATAGTTGTGCTGATGAGTGATCCAACAAAAGGTATGTTAAGGCAAATTATTTTATTCTTTTGGCATGTTCTGTGTAACAAAATGGAACCGTGATATTGCTCCATAATTTATTCTACTCCTAGTAGTTAAGAATATTCATGTTATTGATTCCTATGCTGAAAGCATGTCTAAATATATTTCTAAGTCCTTATTGAGGCATATGGAAGATGTGTTGATATTCACAGGGTTAGCCAGAGGTGCAAGGATATTATGTCACTCGGGGTATTTTATTGTCATTCATGCATATTCATTTGCATTGCATTCATATACTACCCTGGACCACTTGTGCCATGCACATTACTATATGGTATATATTATATATATAAATGTAGGGGATATGGGAAAAGAGGGAAAGACGTTATATACACATACCACTTGTAGCTAGTACAGACTATAAAAAAAAGAGCCCGAAGAGTCCAATATGATGTGATGATGTGATGATGTGATGATGTGATGATGTGATGATGTGATGTGATGTGATGTGATGTGATGTGATGTGATGTGATGTGATGTGATGTGATGTGATGTGATGTGATGCCTCTATGGCTTATTGGGACGGGTTGCACTATCTGCAACACTAACATATATTGGGACGGGTTGCACGATCCGCAACACTGACACATATATATATATATACCGCACTTGCATCATGCATATGTTAATTAATCGTTACATAGTATGATGCCCACAGAGGCTGTCATGGTAAGGAAATTGCCCGATGAGGCCAATAAATATGGACACTACATTGTACATAACATGTAGAAAAATATATTAGGGCCTTCAGAGGCAGTTCCTGTTGGTCAGTTGTTTATGTTTCAGTTATCAGTATATTCCTGTTATGCTGTTATTTATGCTTGACATACTCAGTACATCAGTCGTACTGGCGTCCCTTTTGTCGGGGGACGCTGCGTTTCATGCCCGCAGGTTCGCATAGGCAAGGCCACAACCCACG
Organism: Anisodus tanguticus; assembly: GCA_034509755.1. NCBI lineage: Eukaryota > Viridiplantae > Streptophyta > Magnoliopsida > Solanales > Solanaceae > Anisodus > Anisodus tanguticus. The sequence continues at coordinate 14,031,560 of CM067551.1, read as the reverse complement.
TGAATAAATTGCAGTTTTCAGTGGATTTTGGAAGCACACCTCTCTTTCCGGGGTGTCGGTTTGATTTTGGTATGATATCGTTTGCGTGTCTATATGGGTATGGCGGGGCCTTGTCCCGACCTTTGATGTTGCTACTCATAGAGGCTTGTAGACAGGTGTCCTGTGAGTTGTAGACTTGTACGGCCTTGTCGGCCTTGGTACATGTATATATATGAGTTGGTTACCTGGTGGTTCATAATTTTCTTTCGGCTTATTCCGTAATTAATTGTGATTAGATTTTCATGGTAAGAATGGCGGTACCCGGCGGGTGGGATCCGGGTGTCCGTCCCGGCCCTACAGTTTGGGTCGTGACAGATATACCTTCCCAAATTTCTTTGAGGAGGTATCCTCTATAGCAGAGCTTAAATTAGCATAAAACAACCTTACTATCTCATCAACATATGATTCTTTTTTAGTGACAGAACCAAGAAGCTGTCTGTCATTTACGAATTCTACCAAACCATATTCAGTACAAAAAGCAATATCTAACACTCTCTCAGGCCTAATTACTCTATTCTTGTAAAAATCCCACATATCATGATTAGCTTTTAGAATAGAATTTATCTGAGAAAGCAAATACCTCAATGTCTGAATCAGACATGTCTGAACTGATGGATTTGATACTGTTGGAGGATGTTGTGGTGTGTATCTCTTCGGATGTTGGCTGAAATGTTGTGGCATCCGTGGAAAAATTTGGAGCAGTACTTGTCCTTGTAGTCCTGGGAACTCCCTTTGGGGAAATTATTTCAAGGGAGTTTCATCTGGGATTTCCCTTTCTTGAGGCACACTAGGTTGTTCAGAAGCAGATGGTTCTTCCTCAGTTGAAAAAACATAGTCTGTATTTTCACTATCACTGCTCGAGTAAGCGGGTTTAGATGTTTCACATTTAGTCATTTTGCTACTCGAACCTTCTTGGACTGTTTTCTCAAACACTCTACTCAATCGGCGAGTAGGAAAGGTAGATGACCTTGGCCTTTTACCCAGAGATGAGAAATCAAAAGTTTGATCAACATCTATAGAGTTATTATTATCTTCAGGATAGCTGATATCTAAAGCTTCATCAAAATCTTTAAACACTATTGCTTTAGAAAGATCCTCAGGGAGATTTGAGGAAGAAGACTGGCCCGGTTGTTAAGGTGTATTCGACGGAGGGCTAATGCTCATGAGAATGTTGGATGGAAGAGGGTTTTGAGGAGTTAGGGTTTTTGATTGAGATGGGAGTTTGATTTGGTGAGTCCATCAGGTGGGTAGGTAGATGTATACCCGATGTGATTTTCCTTCCCCCTTTTTTATTTTTGGGAAAATCAGAAATGATAAAAAAAAATAGCAAATGAGAAGAATATTTATAGACATGTAAAACCTTTTCTTAGCACCAAGAATACCTTAATTTTAGGTGTTTCAATTTTACACAATAACTTACACCCAAAATATTGGGATAAACATCACGGTAGAAATAAAATATTATTTTTAAATTTTGAAATTCCTGTAAATAATGCATATAATATGAGTAGGATCTGATATTTCAAAGACCATATAAGAACAACATCCCAACACATCACATTCTGAAAATATGAACAGCAATGTTAGCAACATTTTGGACGACACAAGTATTTTGATACCACAAGAACTTTTCATTTTGGCAACAAATCAAGACATGTTTTATATGTATTTTATGAGTTTGACCATTGGACCAATATAACATTTTTCCATCGTGTCCTTGATCTAATCATATAACACATACAAAAGAATTTTCGTGTCAAAAATAAAAATACTTATTTAGTATTCTCAAAATCCTTTTGAAGCACTCGATACTCCTATAGAATAGGAACGGTATTTTTTCAAGAGTTTTGCCCATTTTTCACAGGTATCAAATATTTGTAAAGGTTTTGTCTTATTTTGATATAAAATTAATAGGGCAGAGAACGGTATCACGTTGAAAACACATTCTTATTGAAGGATCATGCTTGTGTGATCAAAAGTTATGCACCATACAACAACAATAATCAGTTAGTGATATAACATAGGTAAATGTCACCCAAAATGTTAGACAACATTTTAGCCAACATTCACCAAAAATACCTTTTTTAGAAATTACAAAGACCAAGAGATTACTTTAAACTAGAAAATCTCTCATGGTCCAAAGCTTTTGTAAAAATATTAGCTAGTTGATGAAGAGTGTCAACATGTTCAGTTTGAACAAGCTGCTTTTCAACTAAATCTCTTAAAAAGTGATGTCTAATATCAATATGTTTTGCACGTGAGTGCTGAACTAGATTTTTGGAAATATTTATAGCACTCAAATTATCATAGTACAAAATCAAAATGTTGCTAGTTAATCCATAGTCATCTAACATGTGTCGTAGCCATATTAATTGAGAGGAACAACTTCCAGCAGCTACATATTCAGATTCAACAGTTGAAAGTGAAACACATTTTTGCTTACGACTATACCATGAAACAAGGTTATTCCCAAGATAAAAATATCCTCCACTTGTACTTTTCCTATCATCCACATCTCCAGCCCAATCTGAGTCACTAAATCCTATTAAGTTAGGATTGGTGTCTTTGAAATACCAGATTACCAACTTACATGTGTCATCAACATATCGAATAATACGTTTCACGACATTTAAGTGGGACATTTTGGGACAGGTTTGAAAACGTGCACAAACATAAACACTAAACATAATATCTAGGCGACGAGCAGTAAGATAAATAAGGCTACCTATCATAGATCGATATAATGTTGGGTCGACATTTTCACCAACATTATCCATACCTTCTGCGATGAACCCATTGGCGTTTTCATCTGTTTAGTGTTCTCCAAATCAAATCTTTTAACTAGATTCTTAACATATTTACTCTGTGAGATGAAAAATCCATCTTCACTTTGCTTTATCTGCAAGCCTAAGGAAAAAGTTAATTCCCCAATCATGCTCATTTCAAATGTCGATGACATAGCTTCAACAAATGAATTTAGGTACGACTGTGAAGTCGATCCAAAGACTATGGCATCCACGTAGATTTGAGCAATTATAATATCTACACCATGTCGTTTAATAAACAAAGTACGATCAGCTTTGCCACGGTTAAAACCAAATTCAAGAAGAAATTTAGTTAAACGACTATACCATGCATGAAAGGCTTGTTTCAACCCATACAAAGCCTTTTTAAGCTTGTACACATAGTGTGGATAGTAAGGATCTTCAAATCCTTTTGGTTGTTCAACATATACCTCCTTATCTAGATAACTATTTAAGAAGGCACCTTTTACTTCCATTTGGTGTAAAGTAATTTTCAGACAATAAGCAATAGCAAGTAAACGTCTAATCGACTCGATTCTAGCTACAGGTGCGAAGGTTTCATCAAAATCAATTCCTTCAATTTGAGTATAACCTTGTGCAACTAGACGTGCTTTGTTTCTAACAACTGTTCCCGATTCGTCTGATTTATTTTTAAAAATCCACTTAGTTCTAATTATATTTGTATTATTTAGACGTACCAGACTTCATTTCGAGAAAATTGTTCAAGCTCTTCTTGCATTGCTTGTATCCAGAAATTATCTTTAAGTGCTTCTACAACATTCTTTGGTTCTAATGTAGATATAAAACAAGAAAGACTAACCTCTTGGTATATGGTTGACATACACACATACCTTACCATTTTGTCTATAGTTGAATGGTTATTTGCTTCTTGTTCTAATTCCTTCAAACCCTATCACTTGGCCCGTTGGATGGTTCTTCCTAATCCTTGATGAGGGGTCCCTACGAACTTGGTCTAACAATTCAACACTTGACTCCTCATATGTGGCCTCTATTGCTGTTTTGGATGTTGCTTAAGGTGTGGCAACATCCGATTCTTCTACAATCTGTGGACTTTCCATTGTATCTATAATGTTATTTTTAATAGTTTTTCCTGAAACATCAGAAAGATCATCAAATATAACATTTATAGACTCTTGTACAGTTCTGAATCTCAGATTGTATACTCGATAAGCATGGCTATTTTGTGAATAACCAACAATTTTTTTTATCTCTCTTAGAGTCAAATTTTGCCAAATGATCCCTGTCATTTAAAATATAGAAAATACACCCAAAAATATGAAAGTAACACAAGTTTGGTTTCTTTCCATTTATAATCTCATAGGGTGTCATCTTCGTTCCTGGCCTCAAATAGACTATATTAGTGATGTGATTAGCAGTATTCAAGGCTTCTGTCCATAAATATTTTGACAAATGTTTAGAACTAAGCATCACTCTAGCCATTTCTTGCAATGTCCTATTCTTCCGTTCTGCAACCACATTCTGTTGAGGAGTTTTGGGGGAAAAAAACTCATGGAAAATTTCCCTTTTCTCACAAATATTTGTGAATAAACTATTTTCAAATTCTTTTCCATTGTCGGATCTAATCCAAAAAATAGGAGAATAGAATATATTTCTAATTCTAGAGTGCAGAATTTTAAATATGTTAAACGTTTGTGATTTTTCTTTCAAAAAATATATCCAAAAATATATAGAAATATCATCTACTATCACAAAAGAATACCTCATGCCTCCTAGACTGTCTACTTTAATTGGACCCATTAAATTCATATGTAGCAATTGAAAACAGTGAGACGTACCTGAATGTTGTCCTTCGTGTTGGAAAACATTATGAGAGACACGGGTTTGCTTACCTTTCAAACAATCTTCATATACAGTTTTACTTTTATGACTAAGTTTAGGTATGCCTCTAACCGCTTCATATGAGACCAATTTTTCTAAATTGCGATAGTTGACATGTTGATGCCGTAGTGTTGTGTCATCGACCTTAGCATTATTGCATGTTTCTTGTCTTATAACACGATAGCAATTGTCACCTATTTTTGTACTTGTCATGACACATATATTGTGTAACGTCCCGAAATTTTGGACAATGATTTGGGCACCTAAGCATAATAAGTAGACCCGGGCCTCGAAGATTTTATGTGATATCACGTATGCTAATAAAGAGACTAGAATATAAAAGAATTAGACCCCGAAATAATTTTGGACGTAACAAGTGTGACGACGGGGAAATGAACTAATTTGGTGTGTGCATAAAGAGATTATGGACTAGTGTCATATTATAAATTATGACATTAAGTATACGAAGGTCTTATGAGTTTTTAGAATTTAAATAAAGTGGGATCTAAAATTAATTATGTGTATAATTGATTAATTGTGGAATAATTAATATTTTAGTGGGGACAAGTCTAGGTAGAATTGTGGACGTGTAAGCCTTAAAAGAGGTTCCTAAATGACATGACTAAGTTATGTGGAAGACATAATGATGGGCAATCATTGTGAGCATTTAATGCTAGCCTAAGGAATCTTTTAAGGTAATTTATATTCTTGAGAAATTCATTTTTGTAGACTAAAGTTAGAACGTCCAGCAAACTCCTTAGACTCCACCCATTTTGTTCATTTTGGAAATCACATGGGTACAGTACCCTTTGCTAAGTTTTAAGTCCCAACTTATATAAATTGATAGCAGTAGTAGTGTAGGATCGTGTAGAATATAGGAAGCAAAACATTTTTTTAAAGAAGGTAAAAACAAAGGGGAAATTGGCCAGCATCATTATTTGGCATTTCTTGGCAAGCAGCAATATTGTTTTTGCTTCCATTTTAGCGAAACAAAGGTATGTTAAGACAAATTATTTCATTCTTTTGGCATGCTCCATGTAACGAAATATAACTGTGATATTGTTCTATAATTTATTTTACTCATAGTAGTTAAGAATATTCATGTTATTGATTCCTATGCTAAAAGCATGTCTAAATATGTGTCTAAGTCCTTATTAAGGCATACAGAAATATGTTAATATTTATGGCGTTAATCGAAGGTACAAGGATATTATGTCATCCGGTAAATTCAGAAAAATGTTTTATTGTCATTTATGCATTTTCACTTGCATTATATTCATATATTACTCTGGACCACTTGTGCTATGCACACTACTATATGGTAAATATTATATATATATGTACGGGGAATGGGAAAAGGGAAAGGCGTTATATACGCACACCACCTGCAGCTGGTAAAAACTATCACGAAAGAGCCCGAAGAGGCCAATATGATGTGATGATGTGATGCCCTTGTGTGGCTATATAACCTGATGCCCACAGAGGCGGTTATGGGAGGATTCCTGTGTGGACATTAATATACCACATTTGTATTATGTATATATTCATTAATCATTACATGGTATGGTGCCCACAGAGGCCGACACGAAATGATGCCTACAGAGGTTGTTATGGTAAGAAAGATGCCCGATGAGGCCGATGTATAAGTATACTACATTGTGCATAACATTTAGGCATATGTGTTAGGGCCCTCAGAGGCATTTACTGCTGGTCACCTGTTTCTGTTTCAGTTATTGGTATATCCCTGTTATGATATTATTCGTGCCTGACATACTCAGTACATCAGTCGTACTGACGTCCCTTTTGTCGGGGGATGCTGCGTTTCATGCCCGCAAGTTCAGTTAAAGAGGGTGATGGTTCACGCTAGTAGGTTGCTGGTTCAGCTGATATTGGAGCACTCTATTTGTTTTAGAGTTGCAGTCTGGTCGTGGTACAATATTTTTGCATACACATATGGATATGGCAGGGTCCTGTCCCGTCCTTGTGATGTCATGTATTCTTTAGAGGCTTGTAGACATGTGTCATGTGGTTAGTTGTCATGTGTGGCCTTGTCGGCCTTGGTATGGGTATGTATGTATGCAAATCGGATTTCTGGTTAAGATTATCTATAATATTTTTGTCTTAGTCTGTAATTAATTACGATTAGGTGTTGGATGTACGATTAGCGGTACCCGACGGGTGGGGTCCGGGTGCCCGTCGCGGCCCTCCGGTTTGGGTCGTGACATATTGGCTTTATTCATAACTTCACAGGCATTCTTATTAAATTTTACCTCAAGATCGTCATCACACGGTTGACTAATACTAATCAAATTAGCCATTAAGCCCTCAACGTGTAAGACATTTCTTAAGGCTGGAAATATAGGAACATCCAAGATCCCTTTTCCAATTATTTTGCTTTTACTGTCACCTCCATAAGTCACGTTTCCTCCATTGAATGACTCATAATTCTTTAGAAAATTTTTTGTACCTGTCATGTGGTGAGAACATCCACTATCAAAGTACCAAGAACCTGAAATATTAGTTCTTAATGCAGTTATAGCAACATTACATGTTACATCCTTTCTAGGAACCCAAACTTTTTAAAAATATTTTTACCTTTTGGACAACATTTTAGGCAACATTTTGCTCACAAAATCTTGAAGTTTGAAACGGTATGGTTTTAAGTGTCCAGGGGAGTTACAGTGATGACACACAAACTTCATATTATTTGACATATATGAGAACCTATTATTCATCCCTTTTTCTTTTACAAAGCATATTTTCTCATTTTAACAAAGATATTAGAGCATATGTTTTTAAGAGAGTTTTCGTACCCAATTCCTGCATGTGAAGGTTTACTAAAGTTGAATATCTCATTCAATTTCGAAGTCCCCGTATTGAGCTTACGGAATGTTGCTTCGGCTAAATTCAAATTTTCACAGATCTTACCAAATTCAATATCCTTTTTGTAAGTGCAACCTCAAGTCGGGTTATCGTGCCTTTTAATACTAAATTCTCATGAGTTAAAGATTTTACCTTTTTACCAAGTTGCTTGGATTCTATGATTAAGGCTTTACAAATACTTTATAATTCATTAATCATATCATCTTTGCATTCAACTTGATCCGTACAATCAGCCTCACTAACAGAAATAGAACTACTAAAGCCATTAATATCAGAATAGTTAAAGAATTCATACCTTTCAGATGTCGCTGAGGATGTTGATGTCGTTGCTGATGTTGGAGCAAATGTCGTGATATCTGAGAAAAAATTGTATACGACATCTTCATTATCCGATAGAGACTTCGAAAACAGTAGCCAGCATTGCTTGTGTTTCAATTTCACGATCTCCTTCATCATCACTAAGAGAAACCCATAGGTTTTTACCAAATTTTCTAAGAGTGTTTGCGCATTCGTTAGCATAGTGACCCCAACCAGAGCATGCATGACACTGCACGGACTCAAGTTGTTTGAGATCAAATTTGGTACGATCTGAGTTGGTTCTTCTTAGTTGATTTCCCTTTTGTACATTTGGAAGAAATCTAGTGGACTTTTGATTGAAGACTTGATTTTGGTGCTCTTTAGATTTAGATTGGTTTATTTCATTGTTGAACTTCCTCACTATCGAATTGTATTTTTGAGTGAGTAAGACAACATTTGCACTATCACCAATTTCTTCAAGATTCTCATCTTCTTCGATTTGACTCTCCGAGGATTGAACTTGAAGTGCCACATTCTTGCTTTTATACAATTCCTTTTGATTCTCAATGTTCATCTCATAAGTTTTGAGAATGCTCATCAAGGTATGAAGGTCTATTGTGGCAAGATTGTGAGCTTCTTCAATAGCACAAATCTTTAAATTGAGCTTTTCAGAAAGAGAACGGAGAGCTTTTTCAACAAGTTGAGTGTTGGTTAATGGTTCACCAAGCACTTGACATTCATTTGAGATGTCAATCAACATTCAAAATAAGATTTAATATCATCCGCTTCTTCCATCCTTAAACGTTCATATTTACTCATGAGCAAGCGTAGCTTTGTTCGACGAACACTTGAGCTACATTCACAATAAATTTATAAAGTATCTCATGCATCCTTAGCCGTGGGGCAGTTTTGAATGAGTTTGAACATATACATATCAACCCATCCAAAAATTGCATTTAAAGCTTTTTCATTAAAGCTAGCATTATTGGTTTCTTCTGTGGTCCATTCGGATTCAGGTTTAACAAGAATGTCACCTTCCTCAACCGGTGGCAACATTGGAACAACATACCCATTGGTTATAGATCTCCATGCCCTAACATCAATTGATTTGATATGAGAACGTATGTGAATCTTTCAATAAGCATAATTTGATCTATCTAAAATAGGAAGCCTATCAATAGTTGGATTTGTCAGATCCATAGCTTATGACAACATGACTAAGCACTTATTGTGTTAAGTGTGGGCTCTGATACCACTTGAAGGGTGTCAAATGCTATGGGAAATAAAAATAACAGATGAAATGAATCGAATGCCAATTCTGTTTCCGAATGTCGACAATTATGTCATCTGACACCAGTAACAACACTTAGCAAAACAGAAACTTTAAAGAGTAAATGCAGCGGAATTTAAAAAACACAAAGGTTTAAATTTTCATAAGTTATATATATTATATAACTTATGATGGTCAATGACCGAATGTATTGTGTATATATTATATACAAATAAACAAATTTCTTTCTTTACAGATTTACAAGATAAAACAGAAAGGAATTAAAAGTTGAAGTCTCAAATGATTTCTGCCTGAAAAATCTAACTAAGTAGACATAGACAACCTCTCATTACAATTGCTCCATACAAAACTAATCTAGAATCTAAACATCAATTGTAATGTTGGACAGAATGTTGTCAACACACTCAGGCAACACTGGTGATCCAAACTTTTGAGATGAAATCCCGAGAGCTCTCTTGGTATTTTTACTTTCTGGTTCTGGATATTGATTCACTGTAGTAGCCTCTCTATTTATAGTAGAGAGTCTTCCTTGAAAAGCTCATCGATCGGTTGTGGAGGTTAAGGGAAAGGTGGGCAGCTGGTAGGATTAGTTGGAGACGATCAAGGAGCAAAAACCTCTAACAACTTTGACTTGTTCCTCACGAAAAACAGCAGCCTTGACTCGTTCTTCACACGTGTTTACCAACTCCTTTTTACCTTGCTAAGTCATATTTACTACGTAGTAATCATTACGTGAAGTAAGGCAAAATCAGTTCTGAAAATGTTGGTCCGAATGTTGTGCAACATTTGTCCCAACATTCTTATACATTCAAATCAATACTTCAGGGGATATGTTGGGTCAAATGTCACAACATCAAATCCAACATTAACAATGATCTTGAAATATTAACCTTTATTCCTTACTTTTACTGATAAAAAACAGAAGTTCTAGTCATAAGCCGAGGTATTATACATTTTTGATACCTTTCTTGACCTTTCATACATACATGTGATGTTTATTCCTTATGATCAGATAAATATACTGCTTAAACAGTAGGTATAACAAGCTAATTAAGTAGGAAACTATCAAATGAATCTACTTTGCGTCTGCATAATCTTGGCTGTTGTAGGGGCTAAAGGCTTCAGCTAACCAGTTGGTCTTCCTCCAAAATTGCCATCCCATCTCTTGGCAGATTTCATCACTATGGTTGATACTGAAAGTGGAAATGCAATTTCTCTTGTAGAATCTTGTCGTCCTCTTCATAATCTCCATCTCTTGTGTTATCTGTTCAAGCATTTTCTCGACAGATGGAAGCTTAAATAGATCATCTACGAGTCGTGATAGCCATATGCAACGTATCTCAGCTGAATGCAAGTTCGAAACACTTTCAAGGTAACCCACGAAAGCCATATTTGGAATCAGTGGATGGATTGTACCCCTGTCAAGGAAGACGTTTTAGTATATGCACGATCAATTAAATAGAAATGTTTCATTAGCAGAGTTCCTAATTACCTGTATAAGGGTATCATGCCTGAGGGGAACTCTACCAGACTGCGAAAGGGATCTGGTAATATGGCTTTGAGCTTTTTCTTCCCATCAAAACCAGTTGCAAGTATGACAACGTCAGCTTCCAACTTAGTGTTGTCTTCGAATTCAACTCCTCCTTCCCAGAACCACCACTTTGATGTTCTTTTGAACAAGATTTTACCCTTATCAGCCTCGGTGAAGAAATTCTCCGGCAAGATAGCCATCTGACATGATGCATAATCTTCCTCAAAGGGGTGTTCTGGTTTCAGTCCATACTTTTCTAGTGGAAGTTTCCATTCCAAATATGACTCGATTAACTTCGAAGCTGCTCTTCTCTGTAACACAGCCCACTTTTGTTAGTCAAATGCCAAATGATGCACTAGCCAACAACAACTATGCTTCAGTCTCAAATAAGTTGAGATCGGCTATATGAATTCTCATTTTTTCAGTTAAGCTCATATCACATTATCATCATAATAACTGATGATGCACTAGCCAAACCGGAAAAAAAAACGAATCGGGCTCACCAGAGGAGAAAGCATGTGGCAAAGCAGGGACCTGAGCAGGCCTTGATTGGGTCTTTGATGGAGAAACTGAGAAGATCTAGTTGAATAGAACAAGTAAAATGGCAAACCCCAAATAGAGTAATGTGGAACTGTCCAATGCAAAGTCCTTACTACCATTGTACAGGGTTGGCCTTCAGGTCCTACAAGCAGTTACAAACAAACAAAATGAATTATGTGTTAGTCTTCAGCTGTGGACCATTAACATATTTTTCCCTTGTAAACATACAGTACTTTGAGCACGTTTTCTTAGGTCAAAGTACTGGGAAAATTCTATATTAATGCGTGTGGCTATGAATTGAAAGAAAAATATATCTGTGCTGGTGTACTGAGGTCAAAGCACGAGACTTGAAAAAAACAAAAAGGTGTTTTAATTTTGACATTTTAGAAAAAATTCAAGTTACTTTTTCCTTATTCTGGTCCCTTTTTAGGTGACATCTTCAGAAGAAACAAAAATAATTGTAAAGTTGAGGCTTACGTGGACATTTATTCATGAGCATGTTGGAGTTGATTAGTCTATATATATGATAATTATGGTAACAGCTAGCTTTTTCACTAACGTCCCTCTTGTTGCCTTTTTTGGACATTACGCTATTTTATATTTTTGATATTATATTTTGCTGAGAGTTGTATTGTAACAATCTCTAGTTGCTGGTGATGAAGAGGAGCAACTATGCATTGATGACTTTTTGAAGAAAAAAAATAAGCTCAATTTGTTACGACTACCATACTTTTAATTACTATTAGAGCCCAAAATGGAATACAAACACAACACAAACACACAATCATCAAAAAATCAATAGATGAGAAGCCGTTTCATATTGTTAAGAATTTAGAAAAAAAATAAAATTGAATAAGAAAGATGTTGACGTGAAAAAACACAATCAGATATTGTCCGTGTACCATTTGGAAGAAATACAGGAATTAAGTCTCTTCAAAATCCAACAAAGCAATAATATACTACAAATTGGCTTTGCCACTTTTTTTTTTTAAAGAAGTCTTGAATATATTGAGAGTTCAAAAAAGACTAATAATCATATCATTTCATGACTATTCGTTTACATTTAAGATTAAATTTATGAAATCGAAATCTTAAATAATAAAAATACCAAGTCTTTTTATACATAAAGCATTCAAATTATTTTTTTGGGGACAATCTCATTTTATATTATCATAAACTATTTAACACACATAAGATAATTTAATTGCTTTAGAGCATGTATTTTCTGCATCTTAATCAACAAGCAAAAATCCTATTCAATACACTAGGTTAATTAAGGAGCATAGTATATTCTTTTGAGGTATAAATTTTACCTTGATTTGCTTCAGCACATTCAACAGCAAGATCAATAGCTGATTTTTTATAGCCAACCACTGCCACTTTCTTCCCTTTTACAAGTCTGGTACATGCTTCTTGGTCAAGTTTAGAGTAATCAAGTGTATGTAGAACTTGACCCTTGAACACTTCTGGTCCTTTTTTCTGTTGGAAATTCGGTATATTTGGGATATCTCCGTATTTTCCAGTGCACATCACAAGAAAATCGAAGGCATACCACTGAAAGAAAGTAAAACATGAAATACTGATTCTGATTAGCACAAGAAATGCGTAGATAATGCTTTTTCTTTTTTCCTTTCTAAAAGTATATCGTATAATTAAGAATTTGATCACCGAATAATAAACCAGAAACCTAGCCAAAAGAACCAAACAACAACACCCCATTATAGTCCCACAAGTGGAGTATGAGAGGATGGAGTATACTCAGACCTTACCTCTACCTTTGTAGGGTAAGAGACATTATTTCCGATAAACCTCCGGTTCAAAAAAATAATTTTTCAAAGGATAATTTGAAAGAAATGCAAGAGCCAAAAGAACCAAATATCACTCGCAAATCTTCTCGGCCGATAACTGAGGGAGTTCTTGTTACACCATATTCCCTCCATCTCAATTTATGTGGCACCTTGCGGATTTTGAGGGAGTCACGCGATTTTTTGTTTGACCGCGAATTTTTCATATGTCTTTTAAATACTTTGATTTGTCAATTACTATAAGTATTACTTTTTACGTAGTTTTTGAATATGTAAATTTTATTTTTTTAAAAAAAAACTTAAGTCAAAATTTACAAACTTAACTCTCGAAATTTGAATTGTGCCACGTAAATTGGGACAGGGGAGTAATCAAACGAACCTACTCATAATTCCATACGAAAACTAAAGAAAAAAAGATCTTTTATGATACTTTAAATTTATATAATGAAGAGAAAGAAGAACCTGCAGGGTTTCAGATTCATTGGTTCGAAGAGCAACCTCCCAGACAGGATTGCCAGTCAACAAACTTCCATATTCACCAAAAATATTCATTTCTCGATCACCCACAAACTTGATTTCCACCACCTTAGAATTGAACTTCACAAATTTCAACACATCAAAGTGTTGAGCATATGAATACAAGTAGTCCAATATTTCCTGATAAGTAGGGAAAGTGGTATTATCCCTCTGAGTCCATGGAAAATCAGAGAACTCATAGTCGCGTCGAGGGGTCTGTAACTTAGTGGACCTATAAGAACAGTGCTTCCACACCCCTCCAATGCAGTCCGTGGCCTCGAACACAATTGGCTCGTACTTGGCTAGCTGTTTAGCGGCTGCTATGCCGCTTATTCCACCACCAATTATTCCGATTTTCGAATGGACAGTAGCCATTAGACTATTAAAAGAAAGTAGATTAGAACTTGGAAGTGTGTATAGGTAATATTTTTCAAGGCTCTATTCACTCAGGAGTTTATAGAAAGAAATGGGGTGGTTTGGAAGTGATAGTTTAAGGTGGTATATATAGGAGTTTGCATGATATATATATAATATATATAAAAGATGTGAAATGAAGTGAGAAAAAGCGAGGTCATTGCTTGAAGGCACGTGATTAGACTTGTAAGAAGAAGTCCAAAATTATTTTCATGTTAGCTACGTATAGGTAATTAATTAAGTTATATAGAATTAGTGTAAAGAATTTTTTACTCCGTCAGATTACCTAAATACTTAATATTTACTGATAAGCATTTTCAAAATGTGAGATTTCGTAACCTTGAATATAAGATAGGTATCCGAGAACGAAGTCGGGATTTTCACTAAGGAAATTTAAAATTTATATATATATATATATATATATATATATATATATATATAATTTGATATTATATATAATATACAATATAATTTTTCAATGAAGGGAATTCGTATGAACCCCTTACGGTACCCTAACTCTGCCCATATAGGTGGGTACCTGCTACTATAGATAAAAGTGAACTGATGGCGTAAGAATTTCAGGATTTTTTAATCTTAAACTCATTAACTTATACTAAATGTATAGTTAGCGTTTAATAAGTACTCCTAATATATTTTAAGATATCATTGACCTTTGCCTCCTTGGCTAAATTATATTACTAGTATCGTTGTTATGGGAAGTTTGTTAGTTATGAAATGGAAATTTCATTAAGTCAAATGATTGAATCAGCTTAATTCTAAAATGTGTAACAGTTAAACTTCATTGTATCTTTCGTCCCTTTAATTTAGAATCTGACTTTCGGAGAATTCCACAGCCGGTCGGGAGATCAAGTTTGCTGCCTAATTTAGTAATTGATCTGTCATACTTTTTGTGGAATTATAGGAATTCATTACTCCTCTTGTACCAATTTTTATGACATCTTTCGAATTTCAAAAGCCAGACCTAAGAATGTTGATCATGAATTTGGATATGAAATCTTTAAGTTATTTAAAATAAAATTTACATATTTTAAAACTAATAAAAGATATTATAAGTATTAATAATTAATAATTTAAAATACTTTAAAGCATAAGAAAAGATCGCGGTAAAAGAAAAACTCGTTTGACTCTAGAAATCTGAAGGTACCACCTAAAGTGGGACAAAAGAAGTACTATATATTACTCGGATGATTTAGTTGGCAGGACCCCCAAAAAAAATTTGTAAGTGGCAGGGCCCTCATTTTCTTTTCCATTTATTTTCGCCCAAGAAATTACTAATGAGTTGATTAGCAAACACGTGGGGGCCTTTGTGTATTTTTAAAAATATTGGGGTTAAGTAAAACTACAAAAAATCTAAGAATTTATGCTTCAACTGATCGATCATCTTCACCGTCATCTTCACTCCCCCCAAGTCCCATCGTTTGATCTTCCCGTTTCGGATGATACAAAAAAACTTGAGGAAAACATAGGCATTATTTGAAGTTCTTCAATATCCCCTTCTTCAACTTCCTTAGAAAGCTGCGATTTCAAGATTTACATTACCTTGAAGAGATATATAGGTATGAAACCCTAATTTTATCCTTTTTTTTATTTTTTCGATATTGGTTTGTAATATTTCTTTTTTTATTCCACAGTTTTAATTATATTCATGGCTAGGATGATATGATACGAAGAGTACAAATTCTATTGAGAAAGATAAATCAAAAAGTAAGAAATCTGTTCGGAAAGGTAAATCGGCGGTGGAGTCCTCTGGAAATAACAGGCAACATCGAAAAAGTTTGAGATTGGAGGAGGAAGGAGAAGACTTGCTGCGTAATTTCATTACTAAACGAAAGAAGAATTCTAATAAACGAGTAGCAAAAGAAAATAATGGTGATGTTCGTGAAGAAGAAAAGAATATTGATGTTCATGAAGAAGAAGAAGTAGTGGAAAATAGTGTTAAGATGAAGGGGAAGATAAGATGAAGGGGAAGATAATGATGATGAAGAAGAAGAAAAAAATGATGATGAAGAAGAAGAAAAAGAATAAGAAGAAGGAGAAGGAGGAGAATGAGAGGAAGGAGAAGAGGAGGAGGAGGAGGAGGAGATGAGGAGGAAGAATATGTTGATCATGAAGAAAAGGATGAAGAAGAAGAAAAATAATAAGAAGAAGAAGTATAAGAAGAAAACAATGTTGATGAGATGGCCATAGACCTCACAAGGTATGGATGGACCACATGGAGGACTAAGCTTGGTGGTAATTTCCGTGACAAGATCCCAGTAAGGTCTAGGATGTCAGTTTTTTTCGAATTGATACAAATTATTACTGATCAAGGACTTACCGTATATTTTGAAAAATCTTATTTTTGCTACTTCATGTCATTGTCAACTCTATGGAATGGATTTAATGAAAAACTTTTCATTCTCTTCTTTTTTGTCAAGTTATGGAGAATAAGAAGAAGCATGAGATGTGGTTCACAGTGGAGGGAGTGCTCTGTTGTTTTGGGTTGAGGGAGTTTGCACTGATCACAATTTTTAATTGCGGAGCTTTTCCCAGTGAGAAAATGAGAAAGACCATTTTCTCAAGAGGTGAGTTTTTGAAATAAACTAAGAAAGCTTACCGGAAATACGGGGTTGACCACTGATGCGCTGCTTAAATTAGTTCAAGAAGAAGGTACATTGACCGATTTAGAGAAGCATAAGGTTGTAATGGTTGTGTTTGTTCATACCGACTTACTGGCCTGCGATGTTGCAAAAAAAGTTGATAAGAAGTAGATCACGATGGTGCATAATATTAAATATTTTGAGAAATTTTCATGGGGAAAGAAATGCTTCAACCCGACCTTTGAATATTTGACGAAGCCGGACATTATCAAGATGTACCGATTATCTTGTCAACAAAAGCAACCACCATAGTATGCTCTTTATGGCTACCCATGTACCTTAGTTGTAAGTATTTTATAATGAACCAATATGCTAATTATATTATTATAGATTAGTGATTGATATCTTAATGCTAATTCAACTTATTTATTTACTATAGACATGGGCATACGAAGCTACGTCATTTGTTGGGAAAATTGATGCCCTATCTAAACAACGTCCTTTGCCTATTTCAAGAATTTGAGATGGCGAACGGAGGAGAAGCTCGAACCTATTAATCCTTTCAGAAATATAACTGAGCGTACAGCAATAATACGAACCTATTAATGTATTAGAACTTGGGTTGGTGATTGCCTATTCTGATTTAATATGTTTTTGTTTTTTGTTTACTTGAGGTGGTGAGACCTTTTCTATACCCCGATGATGCGAAGAAGAGTAAGAAGTACATTAAAAATCTTGTAGATTATGACGATGAAGTACCAAACCCTAATATTTATGCCCTAAAGAGGGAGATTGGTGATACACGTCAATGTCGCGTGAAAATAGAACTTGCATCTGATTTTGGGCACGAAGACTAAGTTGAAGATCAAGATCTTGGAGGAAGGGATAAAGAGACGTTCGGTCATTGTGATCGTGGGCCAAGTGTCACTGTAAATAGATTGACATCAATTGAGGATGAACTAATTGCCATTCGCAAATTGCTGGAGACAAAACCAAGAAGTCGTTCTAAATGTGTTTCTTCTTCGGTTAGGTCCAGTAGGAAGAGAATTCGGAAGACATTGCAATTTGTCAATGCTAAGAAGACCAAAGATAATGTCAACTTATGTGACATTCAAGTTAGTCAGTAGAAACTGTTATGGTCTATTGTCAATTTTTGTGTTATTCACTTCGGTTAATTTTGAACCAGTGACTGCTCTTGATGGTTATCCTTTGAGTCATCCTGACCATGTTGATGATGCCTATAGTGGACCTTCTAGTCCTTTTCCTGATCAATTTGATGATGCTAGTTGCAAGACTCTTCCTTTAACTGATCCTGCCCATGTCCGCAATGATGATGGCCCTTCTAGTCCTTTGCCTGATAAAGTTGATGATGCTAGTTGCAACAACTTTACCAGTTACTCCAAGGCTCCCCTTCAGGGGTGTTCAATATGATTTGGTAAAAAAATAATTCAAATTAAAAATCAAATCAGATCGGTTAAATAAGAATATATATTTTTTGGGTTTGATTTGATTTAGTTTAATTTTTTTTAAAATCAATAACATTTGATTTGATTTGGATTTATTAAAATAAACTATAGAAAAAAATAAACAAAACCAAACAGACAAATTATATACACAATTTGCATAATTATGTATATGCAATATACCAATTTTCATTAAAAAAATATAAATATATTTTATAATTTTCATCATTTTTTTTTAATTTTTTATCACTAATTTTATCTCTATATACTAATGGACTTTAGGCCTTAATCCTATTTCTTAAAAGAAAGGTATGAATTAGAATCAATTTATGTAAAGAAAAAAATTATGAGATTTGCACTAGAATCTTTTTATATTTCTTAAGAACTTTATTCACCTAATTAAAGTTTATAGATCACAAGACATTTTCTTCATAATTCAAAAAAATTATAGTCACAATAATAAAAGGAAAGTAAAGGATTATAAGTTGGCAAATAATGAAATTTTTCTAATTATAGGAAGAAGAAAAAAGAGAAATCAAACCAAACCGACAACAACAAAACCAATAGATATGCATTATATTTTATTTAATTTGATCTTCATAATTGAAAACCAGACTAAATTAATTAAATTTTAATTTTAACCAAAAAATGATCCAAATAGACACCCCTAAGTAGGAGTATACAAAATAAAAAGTTATCTTCGCAGGAATCATTGAGCAGATAGTGTTGGAGTGATATCAAAATTTTGTTAAAGATTTGCGTGAACCAAAATAAATATATTAAAACACAAAAGTGATTGTGAAAAAAAATAATAAATGTAGCTAATTTACTGAGGTCTGAACTATTTAAATTAAGAGCTCTAATTAGTCAAAACAAACATGTTCTAATAGATTTGGGGAACTTGTCCTCGAGATTTTATCGGCAGGGGCGGACTTAATGCAGCGCTTATGGGCATGGCAGAGCTAGAGTACCGGAAAGGAGTCCATTCGAACTTCCTTTGTCAAAAAATTATACTACTATATATAAGGTTAGAATTATTTTTTATGTAATAGATGTTGAATTCCTTTGACTTCTTCGTATGTATATTTACTTCATTATTATATTTTAAAATCTCTTAGTAAAAATTCTGAATTGCATATATGTGTATTATGAACCCACTAAATCAAATAAAATGTGGTAAAATTCTAACTCGAATAATGCATAAAGTTACAAGTAGTCAGGACAGTGACAACAATCGGAGGGAAAGAATTATTAAGGGAGAAAGAGTGGGGAATGCATGCAATTAACCTCCCAAGTAGGAAACTAACTATGCATGAATCTTTCATTCTCACGTAAAAAGATCCAATTAACAACGTGGCCTTTGAAGATTTTCTGCAGCCCATGGGATGGAAACAAATGAAACATCCTAGAACATATGAAGAAGCTTGTATGAAATTAAGGAAACAATGTTCTGTCGAATATATGAAATGTATACCGTGGAAAATATATACTTACCCTCAATTGGTTCACGCACCAAAGAATAAGGGCATGATTTATGTATTTCTTAAATTTTATCACTTATTTTAAAAACTAACTAATTTGTAATTTAACCTCAAATCATTCAATCGTAATAAATTATTACTAACCTGATTTAATGCGTTCAGTCGAGTTCAGATAGAACTTTTTTTTTATGTATTCAAGAAATTAGAAATGTACTTTATATATCACATTCATATTTGGAATACTGAAGAGCACACGTCTCTGTAAGAACACTTCCACAATACAGCTAGGATACCATTCCTAACATCCAATTCTTTCTTAGTTTAAGATATTCGTTTTCCTTAAACAAGTCACTTCATTTTGGTTGGTGTCTTAATTTTAAGTTCTTGTACCCTTTTTCTCCTTCTACTTTGATAGGGATATAATTAAATAAGTAAAATTATGCTTTCTATATAGTTCTAAAATTTTAAATAAAATGATCATATATTTCAACTAATTAGCATCATAGCAGGTAGGGGTTCCCTAAGTTTGAGTTCACTGTCAATTCATTCAAAAAACATTTTCATGTGCTTAGCTAATAAAAAAAAAAAGTTTGCACGTGAGAGGACATATTAAAGATACAATTAAATAAATAAAAATATATTTGATCTCATAACATAAACTTTTAGATGAGATGATTAGATGCTTCAACTTTCTCCTCTCTTGGTTGGGGCGGGGGAACAATATTAAATTCTTTTTGAGACAAGTTAGAATTAAAATGTTATAATTAGCTGATATGCGTTATTCTCTTCTTAAATAAACACCAACAGCTCATATCACAATACAATTGCTGGAGTTTTCATCACTGAAGAAGCTATCACTTGGTGGAGGGCCGTGGTAATATGATTCCATGTAATTCACTGCACCTTGAAAGTAGCCACCACCATTATAGTGACCAACACCCATTGCTGCCCTTGCTGGTAGGTGGATTGTCGGAACACCGCTCATCTAGCCCACTGTAGTACTCATCTAGCTCATTGGAAGACCACTTATTTGGCCCATCTGTCCCATTGGACTAGGCATGTTCCCCAATTGGCCCATATTTCCACTTGCAATCATAGCATGCCTTGCTTCATCCCCTTCTCAATAACGTATTAATGAAATTAGTGGTCTAAAGCCAAAATTTAATAAAAGATCTTAAACATATATACATATACACACACAAAAAAATAGAGTTATCTTTTTTATTCTTACATAGTACTTATTTTGTGTAGTTTTCTTACTAGATATAAAGCCTTTGAGAGTTAATTCTAGTTAATAAGATGTTAGCTATTTGTTTGTAATACATTACCTTAGATGTTGTTGTAAAAACTTTATTTATTAATATGAAGATTTGACTTGTTTAATTGAAAGATCTAGAATATTTCTAGTAAAAAGTAGATAGTTTTTTTTCTTTCTTTTTAATAAATTTGTACCTTTTTAATTTCGTCTTTAATACTATTTTAAGTGAAAATAAAATTATAAAATTCACTATTAAAATTTTTTGGACCTCAAAATTTTGGGAGCCTAAAGCAAACGCTTTACTAGCTTCACCTTGAGCCACACATGCCCCTTCTTTAAGCCCCATTGCCATTCATGTTAGGATATCCACCGGCGCCACCTCCTTGATTTTGATTTCCTCCATTATTATTTCCATTATAACCACCACCTTTCTGACCCCAAATATTTTCACCGTTATTGCCATCATTATTACTATCGTTTCCACTCTTTAGCTGCCATGCATAAGACCACTCATCATCATATTAGGCATCTGAGCTCCGCCGTTATTACCACCATTGTTACTATCGTTTCCACTCTTCACAAGATGAGAGTGTTTCCATGCATAAGATCATTCATCATCGTATTAGGTATCTGAGCTCCAGCATTATTGTCACCATTGTTACTACTGTTTTCATCCTTTATAATCTAAGGGTGTTGCACATGCATAAGATCACTCATCGTTATATTAGGCAACTAAGCTCCACAGTTATTGCCACTGTAAGATTGTATTAATCTCCCATGGGGCATCTTTCTCATTAATACAATATATATATATATATATATATAGGGTGTACAATGTGGAATTCTTATACAATAGGATCCTATATCTACCATAATTATATAAGACTAAATATGGCTAAATATTAATATTGTACACGTTAATACACCCCCTCTGTCGGAGTGAGAGGAGGTCGGGCGCTAAGATTGGATCTGAAGTCGAGGAAGAGCAGTCGATGAAGGCCTTTCGTAAAGATATCCGCATACTGATACGAAGAAGGCACATGCAATACCTTAACATGACCGAGAGCAACCTTCTCACGAACAAAGTATATATCCACCTCAATGTGCTTGGTTCGCTGATGCTGAACCGAATTATGAGATAAATATATGGCAGATATGTTATCAGAGTAAACCAAAGACGCCTTACACAAGGGACACTGAAGCTCAAAAAGAAGGTTTCGAAGCCAACAGATCTTAGCAATAACATTTGCAACGTATCTATACTCTGATTCTGTACTCGAATGGGATAAAGTGGCTTGCCTCTTGGCAGACCAAGAAATGAGATTATATCATAAGAACACACAGTAGCCGGAGGTGGAGCGTCGCGTGTCCGGACACCCTGCCCAATCAATATCTGTGTATGATAATAACCTGGTCGGTGATGAGGGGTATAGATGTAATCCATAATTATGTATTCCCTTAACATATCGAATGATACGTTTAAGAGCAATGAAATGAGGCTCCCTAGGGGCATGCATAAATAAGGATACCTGATGAACGACATAAGCGATGTCAGGTCTGGTGAAAGTAAGATATTTGAGCGCATCTGCAAGACTCATATAAAGAGTAGGGTCTGACACTGGATTACCATCAACTGCACTAAGTTTTGATTTAGAGTCAATTGGGGTGGACATGATCTTGCAATTTGCCATCTTAGCCCTGTACACAATCTCCTCTGCATACTTACGCTGGCAAAGAAACATAGTATCTGCAGATCGAGTCTCTGAGATCCCCAAAATGTAACTCAACTTCCCTAAGTCAGTCATAGCAAATTCGGTTTTAAGCAGTGCAATGATCTCGTTTTACAACACATCAGAGGAGGCAATAAGAACAATGTCATCCACATATAACAACAAATAAGCAATGTTACTACCTCTATGGAAAATAAATAGAGAATTATCACACTTGCTGTATGAAAAGCCAATCCGCATAATGTACTGTGCAAATCGATCATACCACGCTCTAAGGGGCCTGTTTCAAATCATAAAGTGACTTACAAAGATGACATACATACTGAGGGGCTGCAGGATGGATAAAACCAGGCGGTTGGTGCATGTAAACGTTTTCCTTCAAATCCCCATGAAGGAACACATTTTCACATCAAACTGATAGATCGGCCAATGCTTACCCATAGCAATACTGAGAACTGTGCGAATAGTAGTCAGTTTAACAACCGGTATAAATTTTTCACCACAATAGATACCCTCATACTGATTAGTGCCATTAGCCACACGTCTCTCTTTATATCTTTCTAGCTTACCATTGTCTTTGTACTTGTGATGAAAAAGCCACATACATTGGATCATATTCACCCCTTCCGATCTAGGAACCAAATCCCAAGTGTGCTATTTTGTTAAAGAATTAAATTCCTCATCCATGGCTGCATTCCAATTAGGGTCTTGTTTGGCTACCTTTGGGTTTTTAGGAATTGGGGATATTGTGTGTGTAGATAGGTTAAAGTGGACTTTGAGTTTGAAAATTCTGTGTTGGGCATGAGTTTCCATGTGGTGAGTGGGGGTAGGAGTAGGGTGGAATATTGGTTCTAGGTCACGGGATGTATGTACTACGTCAGGTTAATTTATGGTTTGGGAGACATGGGTCAGAGTGACTGAAGGCGGTGATAGGTTTTGGGTGGCGATTGGGAATGGTGTCGGGTTGATGGGTCATTGGTTTGATAGTGGTGATAGGTGGGGAGTATCGATTGATATCGGGGAAGGTTTTCATGATATAGGTGGTGCCTGGAAAGGTGGCGGGTTACTGGATCGACGGTGGGAGGAGTTGGTATCTGTGTGAGTTCCGATTGTCGACTCTAGGCATTAGAGGGTGGTTTAAGGTGATGGGTCTGAGCTAGTGCGGGGAATGACGGCATTGGACGAACGGGAAACTGAGGACGGCAGTGTGGCCGGATGGACGTCGGGGACGATATGGTGGCCGGTTGATGGAGACTGACTGGACACAGTGGCAGTGGTAGGTGGCAGAGGCGAGGTTACTGTAGCAGTGGTAGTGACACGAGCAAGTTCGGTTAATATGATGGGGGACGTGTCGAACTTGTCTAGAAATGTGTAGTCCGTGTTACATAATTTTTGTATATTTGCGAAGGGAAAAGTCATCTCGTCAAACGTAACGTGACGAGAGACGTGAATTTGATGAGTGGACAAGTCATAGCACAAATAGCTCCTATGATTAGGCGGAAATCCTATGAAGACATACGGGGTGGTTCGGGGTGCTAATTTATGAGGGCGGTGGACGCAAGGTTTGGAAAGCATAGACAACCGAAAATCCGAAGGGGATCCGACGGTATAAAATTTCGGTTGGGGTCATGTTATGAAGCGTACTAGTGAGTCAAATATTAAGGATGTATTATACCATTTTGACTGCATTGACCCAAAAAGATGGAGGGAGAGAGGCATGTAAGAGGAAGGTACGAACCATGTTGTTTATAATGCGGATGATTCGTTCTGCTTTGCCATTTTGAGGGGAGGTGTGGGGACACAAAAATAAAAAAACCATGCCATTATTTGTCAGAATCTGTGAAACATTGAATTATTAAATTCACGACCATTATCGCACTGAAAAGATTTGATGGCTTTCTCAAATTTTGTTTTGATAAAAATATGAAATTCATGAAATTTGGAAAAAAATCGGACTTAAATTTTAGTGGTTAAATCCAAATAAAATGAGAGAAATCATCTAAGAGTACTAGATAATATTTATGACCCAGTGAGCTAGTAACAGGAGATTTCCATAAATCAGCATGAACAATATCAAAGGGCAAAAATGTAACACTTACCGATGACTTGAAAGGAAGACGAACATGTTTGCCTAAACAACAAGAAACACAATGTTGGGCAAGTTTCCCATTATTACATCTAATAAAATTGTTCCCTCTAAGAAAATTAAAAACAGAGGCTCCTGGGTGTCCAAGCCTACTATGCCAAGTTGACAGAGAAATATCAATGAGAGATATAGGAGAGCATGAGCTGGCAGCGGAGGTGGATGTGAATGGATATAGATCCCACATGCTATTGCATCTCGTAAGATGTGTCCCCGTACGAAGATCCTTCACAGTAAAACCAAAAGGGTCAAAGTAAATAGAGACGGAATTATTACGAGTAAATTTCCGGACAGAAATTAAGTTTTTAATAATATTGGGAGCATACAGGATGTTATTTAGGGAGAATGGTGGGTGAGGCGGTTAAGTGTAGGTTGTTCCATAACCCTGAATTGGAATGCGATGGCCACTACCAACAATAATATATTGAGGATACAGTAAACAAAACAGCTTAGGAAGATTACCTGTAGAGCATGTGAGGTGAGATGTGGCTCCTGTATCCATATACTAATTTTCATCGGGTTGTTGAAGATTTAAGGTGTTGATGGTCTGGCCCAAATCAGTGGGGGTCAGACTGTTAGAGGGCTGCGGGTAATGGGCTTGCAAAATGTGGGCCTGCAGCGCCTGAATCTGCACTGGCCGAATGCCTGGGACTGGGCCCAGTAGGCCCTGCTGCTGAATCGGTAGTTGGGATGAAACTGTGTATGGAAAGGAGGCCCAATTTGCCTACTGATTGTACATTGCTGGGCCAGGCCATGTGTGAGAAGGGCCACAACCACCTTTGCCGTTGTCGCAACCTCTTCCTCATTTTCCACCACCTTGGCCACCTCGATGGTGTTGGGTGTCCTACGGTGGTTGTCCAGTGGTAGGGGCAGTGGAAATCGTCTGACTGTCAAACATGAACGCCTTCTGATTGTGTTCGTCCTGTTTAGCAAGACGTGTTTCTTCCAATAGTAACTGTGACTGAGCCTTATTGAAACTGGGTAAGGGATCGGCCTGTTGTATCATCGTGGCTAGGGTATCATACTCACCTTTTGAAAGACCTGCGACTAGTTGGAGAACCATCTTTGTTTTAGAAACAGGCGTTCGCACGTTTGATAATTGGTCCGCCAATAATTTCAATTGCTTGTAATATTCGGACATGTTAAAGAAATTTCCAAGACGTGTGTTGTTAAACTGTTCTTCCAAATAGACAGCACGGGTGTGTTTGTTGTCCTGAAAATTTTCTTCCAACTGAATCCATAACTCGCGAGCAGAGGTGCCAATTTTCATAATAGTGAGGAGCAGTCTTGAGAAATAGTGTCATAGATCCATTGTTTGACAACGTCGTCTAGACGGCGCCATGTGGTGTCGTCTAGACGGCGCCATGTGGTGTCATCAGTCTCACTGGGACGAGGGAAAGAGTCGTCAATATGATCCAGCACGTTGTAGACACATGCATGGATACAGAATAGTTCAACCCATGGAGAATACTGACCGTTTGCTTGATCAAGAATTATAAGAATGAAGTTCTTGATATTGGTGACGATGAGTGTTGGAGGAACAATGGGTGAAACGGATGATTTGGGTATGTCAGGGATGACGACGGATGAGGTTGATGCTATTGTGGGAGAAGTCGTGGATTATTTTTGTGAGAGTAAGAGAAGACAAGGAAGAAGCAAGAAGAGAATAGCAGACAATAAGGCTGCTAATAGGTGCTTCTCGTGTATAAAGAAAATAGGAACAGACAGTAAGGTTGTTGGCACGCAGACAGTAAAGTTGCTGCTTCTCGGGTAATGAAGAAAGGGAAAAAAAATTAGGGTTTAGGTTTTGGCTCCTGATACCATCCATGTAAGATTGTATCAATCTCTCATGGATGCCTTTCTCATTTATACAAAATATATATAGGGTGTACAATATGGAATCCTTATATAACAAAGATTTTATATCTACCATAATTACATAAGATTAAATATGGTTAAATATTAATATTGTACATGTTAATAGCCACTATTATGTGTTGTTCCACCCTTCATAAGTACTTATCATCATATTAGGCATCTGAGCTCCACCATTACCACCCATCTTAGATTTGTCATCAACATCAGGCAAGGTTAACTTGATAGCTTGCGGGTTATGGTCTTTGCACATTGGGGGAAGTAACATGTCTTTTGAAGTTGTTGCTGCTGGTTTGACATTTGAGGTCCTCCACCTCCACCTTTATCGACTTTCTTGAACTGATTATGGGGGCACTCAAGAACTCTGCATGTTTTTCATTCTTGGATAATTGCTTGATCAGTATAGTAGGGTCCACATCTCCAGAAACTGTCACTTGTACTTTCTCCGAATTGACGCTTTTCTTATAAAGCCTTTCAATCTTTCACAATATTTTTTTAGTTAAACCATCCACTCAGGCTTTCACATCCAGTTGCGATGTAGAATTTGGCTTGAATCCTACCTCGTTATATAGCACAATTTTTTTTAAAAAAAAAGGGAGACATAAAACCAAAACCTCCGATAGACAGAACAAAACAACACAAAAAATCGGGTACATGAAAGAAACCTATGGAAGCCAAAGGTTCTATTCTAGTTCCCATATCTCAATCTACACTTTTGTACTCCCCAAATTGCAAAAAGAAGATTCAGCCCAAGGGGATGCATTCAGGAAAAAAGCCATTTAAGTCTAATATTTATACAATGAAACAATGTTTATCACTCTCTTGTTTGTCATGCCTTCTCCTTCAGAAAATCTCGTGAATGTATCTAATCTCGTTGAGGGAGTACCTAATATATATATATATATATATATATGAATTATTAATTTAACACTAATAACTGAAAAGAACTAGAATTCTTAACCATAAATTTCAATTTTTTACTCCACCCACACGGGCCCTGTTCATTTCAATTTCCTATACCTCACAAACACCCCACCCCCAACCTTACTCTTTTTTTTATGTTCAGCTTCCCGGCTTACGCCAGACTATTCCTGGAGATAGTAGTCCCGTTTTCTCAGCACTACTATCAGTAAATCGTGGGATGTGCCTGAATGACTAGGGTTTGAGAACAGAGAAACTGATATCACTTACAAGGTCCTACCCCAGAACAGAGGAAATTGCTCCCATTAGGATTTGAACCCTTGCTGCAGGCCTCCAGCTGAATTTAAGTTCCCCTCCTTTGTCATTCAGCTATGCCCGGGGGACATTATTATTCTTTTACATATTACATCTGTCACTTTCTTTCTTGTGTTTCATTCTTTTTCTCTTTTCCCACTTTTTATAGGAAAGCTATTATTTCTCCTAGCACAATCAAAATTTGAGAACCATGAAAGAGAGGCAAAGCTGTCAGATATAGGTACCAATCGATAAGGTATCGGATATATAAATCATGTTGACAACCACTTAGGTGGAGGAACAAGACTTTTTTGGGCTAATTAAATATAATGAAAAAGATGCAGCAATTATAGAGTGAGTGTGGGAAGCACGTATACCAGCAACATCTGTGACCGACCCTAAACTATAATGGTGGTGAGGATTGGTACCCTCGATACTCACCTCCTTACTTTATTAATATTGAATTTCATAGTTTGTAACACTTAGGCAATCAAGAATAGAAAATTGTATCTCAATCGGGCCATAAAAATAAATCCTTTCTAGTTACAAATTTTTCATCAAATCATATAAATGTGTCATGAATGCAATGGTCGTATGCACCAGTTTACACACGCTCCTGCATTAGGTTTCACATGACCCATGGAGACTCAAGAGGTCTATATACTCACATGGAATACCAGATCTCCCAAATCATATCGGGTTCAAGCCAATAGGCTATCATATCATCATCATCATCACTCTCTCTATGTACCATATCTAATATCCAACCTCAATATACCATTACTCGTATCTCATCAATCAGATGTCAATAATATCATGAAATGAATATAATGGATATGCGTACACCATGCAAATGCATAATATCAATTCAATGTCGAAGATAGTTTCTTTTTCATAATTTAAACGAGAAGTGGAATGATAGATGCATAATGAATCAACAATCAAAATTATTAGTCGAACATGGCCATAATAGCCCACATAAGCTATGACCATACCAAGCCAGTGAATTTATCACCACTTTCAAGGACCGAAGGCTCAACATACATTCCCCGTCAAAGTACAATTTTTTTTATGTTTTAATTACTGATATAGATACACTGATACCCGCACAAGTGCCCATCACCTCATAAGTATGGGACCCCAAATTTCTATTATGCACCTTAGTTCCTTAAACCAATTAAAACACAACATAAAGGTCTAGTAAGTCTCAACTTGCCTGAATCTGAAGCTGAAGAGTCACTTTGCGGCCTTTCCCTTCCTTTGAGCTTCTTAACGAGCCCAATCTATTCAAATATGATGTCTACATAAGAATATGAATCTATTGATACCCATATTATCATGCAAAGAATTCGGATCCAAAAGTCAACCTAAAATCCCAACTTCGAACCCCGAGGGTCAAAATAAAAAATTTAACATAAATTCACTTTATCATAGTCTAAATAGTAAGAATCCTAAAAATCATGAAATTATAATCACAATTTGGCCTTCAATTTCATCAATTTATAAATCTATTTCTATGAAAAATGCCTTATTTTACGGTCTAAAATCAAATGAGGAATCACTAAATAATGGATGAAAATATGGGAAAGTTACTTAGATAATGGTTAAAGTCTTACCCCAAGGTTTATCTTTTAAAATCCCTTTGAAATCACCTATTATTGAGGTCCCTAGCTCCCAAAATTGTTTTAGAAAGAATGAGGTTGAATTGGAAATAGATTGAACAAATCAGACCAACGACACTCCATGTGCAGTCCAATTTTCCGGTGCCGCATCTGCGGATAATACCCCGTAGAAGCGAACCCCAATTAAATTGTATAAGCTCGTAGATGCGGACACCCACTCACAAGTGCGGTTGCTTTTTTCCGACCAAGACTGAGTAGGTGCGGTCCCTCACACCTTAGCCCAACTTTGCACCAGCGACACACTTAGCGTATGTGCGAATAAAAGCCCGAAGGTATGATTGCACCCGATCACAGCAGAACAACCAAATCTTTAAGTCTCCCGACTTCAATTCAACTCCCGAAACTCATCCGAAATCTCCCGAATACAAATCAAATATGCATTTCAATCATAAAACACGCTTGGGACTTGTTTTCACACTAGCAATTTTCAAAAGAGATTGTCTTGACTTGATGTCGACCAAGGTCAACTACAATTCATCAAAATCATATATTCTTAACCAACTACTCAAATCACTCCAGAACATTTCCGGAATGGAACTAACAGCTTGACTAAGTCATAAATGACATTATAGACCTAATGGAAACAACGAAATTTTGAAAATTGACTCATTCACCCTCGATGTTGACTTTGGTCAACTATCCTCCTTTTTTTAATTTAGGAACTTCTAAATTTGCTAAAACCACTCCAGAACCCATCTGATTGTCTCCAGAACCACGCCACCCATCCCTGCATGGTATAACTATCTAAATGAAACTACGAAAAGAGTATTTTGAAAAAATAAGGCCAAAAGCTCAAAACGACTAAGTGAATCATTACAATAAGTTTGGTTCAATTCAGGCCTTAATTCTTTCAATGACATTTTACCCGTCAGAATATCTCCATAAACCTCATATCGGGATAAGTGTTAGCCTGAGTAGGTGGGACTTCACAACGAGTTCTAGGTATCTTTTTGACATATATTTTAAGTATGTTTATACTGATTTGGTCTCTATACTCACTTGGCACCCCACCCCCACCCCCCAAAATAAATTAGTCAAAGGGTCATCATCTTTAATATTGAACTCATCATAATTGACTAAACTTGAAGTAAAAAAAATATTGGGTATCTCCTTACTGCAGATAGTTTAAAATCTTACCTATAAACTTTCATTCTTTTTTATCGGACAAAGAGTAATGTTTTGTAGTTCAGTGTAACTGAAAACTTAACATTGTAACAAGTATAATACACAATATTACCCTCATGAACGATCTCACCATTCCAAAATAATGAAACTCTTACTTTTTCAGGATCCGCAGTTTTTTAAAGAGGCTGAAAATATGGAGAGATGAGTGTGTGAATAGATAGGAGTTGGATGAATTTTTACCTCATCCAAAATCTGATTTAAATAGACTTTTTATAAGCTTAAAAGTTTGATATAACGCACTAAGCTTGTGCATGTAACTTGATCAAATCAAATACGACCATTAGACTGTTGGAAATTAGCCTTTGGCGGGGAGATGCGTCCACCCATCTTTGATGAATTAAACACTAGTGTTTCGCATGTTGGAGACCTTGTCTCTTCGCACATGCATGATCTACGAAGTGAGTAGATGACCGTAGGGCCAAGAATAGTCTAATTTCTTTGAGAAATGAAAGAGATATTGGTCCACGAAGTAAGGTGTTTGAGACATGGAAATGTGGTGTGGGACAAATCTACCACATCGGTGGGAATAGGAAGAATTGCTCTCTATATAAGTCTCTAATGTGGTAAAGGGTTTGGATCCCCAAGGGGTATCCCATGTGTTTAAAGGAGGGAAGACCTAGATGTGCTTGGGTTCAAGGCTAAGCCCACACGCGCGCCGCCGCCGCCCGCCCGTCCCGTCTGGTCCGGTCTCGGGCTCGGGTCACGGGTCACGGCTGTGGGCTGTGGGTTGTGGGCTGTGGGCCTTTCTGATATTATCTTTTTGGACCGCAGAACTCGCCGTATGTACATTTGATCCCCGAAGTTTCATATGTACAGTTTGGTCCCCGAAGTTTCAATATTTACAGTTTGGTCCCCGAATTTCGGAGACTTTTTCTCGCCTACCGTTGGGATGGTTTTTGAGGAATTAATCAGCCATTACTTGGCTGATTAACTCCTCCATTAACACCCATTACTTGGGCAATTGGGCGACCTTTCAATGGCCATTAACACCATTACTTGGCTGTTTTAATGCCCTCCTAAATGGCCATTAACAGCCATGTTTTGGCAGTTGGACAGCCCCTTCTCTATGCTATATATTGAGCCTCATTTGGCTCAATTCGGTGGGCACAATATAGACGAAAAACAAGGCCACAAAAAGAGACGAAAAAGACACCGAAAAATCAGCAAACCAGTGGCTGAAAAATCAGCAAAACGGTGACCAAACCCTCACGTATACACAAGATATACACTTCAGAGACACACTATATACACAGAGACAAAAGAGAAGAGTAAAGAGAAACTCTTCCTTCCTATTCCATATCTTCACAAGTCGAGTCATATTTGTTTTCTTCGATGGCTCAATCTATTAGCTTTGTAGTGTTGAGATTAAAGTGTTGTTTTATCTTGGGAGACTATTGCCCGCTAACGTAAAAGCATATATACGGGGCAATCTTGTCTTAAGGATAGAGGGCTATCCTCGACTCAACACACAACGTTGTAACCTTCCAGATTTAGTTGTTTCTTGATTTCAGGATATCAAGATTCAAGACACAACATACTTGCTAGCTTCTCAAAGTTGGCTTTGCAAGGTGATCAAGATTCAAGACACAACGCACTTGCGGCAGTTTTGAAGATTGACCATTTATTTATCCTTTCGAACATTTGTAATAGTTATTTACATCCCGTACTGCTTTATAAAGTACGATAGAGTACCAACAATTTAAGACAAGATTGTATAGTATTACTATTAGTGTTCGAAAGATGTCGGTCAAAAGTTATGTGACCAAATCTGGATATGGCAATGGTTTTCTGGTAGAAGAGAGTGATGATGATGAACGTGTTCATGGTGTCACCGCTACCAAGACTGGTGGGAACAAGCGCTCACGAGAGCCTGAGGATGTCAACTGGGACAAGAGGAGAAGACGGAAGATGTTATTCTATCTTGTAGCAGAAGGCCTATATCTGTCCCAGACAAAAGAACCGAATAATGGTGAGAAGGAAATGGACACTCAGTCTAATGAAATGACTGAAGTGAGCCAGAATCCAAATTTGGGATAAGTATTTTTCTTACTTGTCAAGAATAAAGATTAAATGATAAGTATTTTTCTTACTTGTCAAAAATAAAGATTAAATGATGTCTGATTAAAAATGGATTAAAGTAAGGAGGAATATGAAAATAATTTATATTCCTTACGCTTTAACAAATCAGAAGTTTAATCTCATCTTCTTTTCCGTTTAAAAATTGGATTTTGTAAACGACTTAAAAAGATCCGTTCTTTAAAGTGTAATTATTAAAAGTGTGTAAAGTATGTTCGCACATACGAGTGAGAAAGATCCACTGACTATGCGAAAATTGTTACCACTCTTAAGTAAGCGCCAAGAATTATCTGGGCACCAATCATAACGGAAGAAGTCTAAAAGTTAATGACGTTGAGCCTGTCATATTATTTGGCAGAAGATCCTTCATCGGATGATATTGGACACTCAGTCATACAAAGCCTCCGGGCGACTGGAGTGGGCCAAAATTCCTTTGATATGATGATATTGGACACTCAGTCATATAAAGCCTCCGGGCGACTGGAGTGATGCCAGAATTCATTTCATAGGAAAAGTAATGGACACCTAGTAAGGTGGGCCAGAGTTTCCAGGTCCTAGATGATCTGAAGGCCTAAAGAAAGGCAGTAAAGAAATTGGACACTCAGTCTGCCAAAACAACTAGAGTGGGCCCGAGTATCGAGATCACATATGATCCGATTACGCCCTAACCACGGGCAAGAGGTTGTTCATGTGAAGCAACGCCACCTCTAAAGTAAAAGGGGCTGGAGAGGTTGTCCTCAATAGGACTTCAGGGAATGGGATCACTCTAAGATGAGGTGATACATGTCCCAAACTTGGTTAAAGGGACGTTGTTGGTCAAGCTGGTTTGAGACTAGTCCAACAGGTCTGTAATAACTAAGAATGGTACAATATGTCTATAGCCAAATGAAAGATATATTTGTAATCCGTGCATCTATGCCATCATAGATTAAGACACGTTAAATAGCAAGTCATTCAAAAGCTAACGATGTTGAGATTGTTGCCTTTCGTCAACATAAACCCTCAAAATAAATGTGAGGTAGGCGAAGAGGCAAAATCACCTTTCTAAATTCCGTCAAGGGAATAGCGAAAGAAGCACCGCTCCTCTAGAGCTTAGTCACACCTTTATGGGTGATTTGAAGTTTATACAAAATAGAGGGGGGAGACAAGTACGTTGTGATCTTCATTGATGATGGGAACAACGTATATAATCCTTTGTTTGTTGAAAAGCAAAGATGAAGTTGTTGTAGCGGATAAACGCTACAAAGCAGAAGTTGGAAATCAACTAAGCCTATGGATTGCGAAATTCATAGCGATAGAGGGGGAGAATTTGAAGCATCGTTTATTAAACGACTGCTCACTACTCACCTCAGTCTAACGGTGTTAGCCAAGCGCAAAGCCGTACTCCCAAATTATGTGGGGCAAGGCGATCCTTACCGCTAATGCGATTCTCAACAGAACTCCGCATAAGGATAAGGATAACCCTCCGTGTGAGACATGGAAAGGATCTCACATACAAATGTTGTGATGTGGGGTGGTTTCATACCTAAGACTGTAGATTGCATATCCACTGGATCTGCAAATAACAGTAGTTTTTATCGCCTCTTGGCGTCAAAGAATACTGAATTCTTTGAAGATCGCTTTCCTTGAAAAAGGAAAAAAGGGAGTAATTGCTCAAGGTTAACAAGAACCCGCGAGGGCTCGATTGTCCGGGCCCCGGACGTTCCGTATCTACAGGACTCGAAAGTTGCCGGCTATCCGGAACTTAATATTCCAGATCTGCAAAACTCAGGGATTCTAAATGTTGAACCGAGAAGGAGCAAAGAGGGGACAAAGACTTGTTCCATACCTTCTAGCTTGTATGGTTGAGAACGAATCATGGACAATTAATAAATAATTGTCATCTCCAAAAGCGCTGTTTTGGAAAAAAAGCTACAAAGAGAGAAATAGACTCTATCATATAGAACCATACTTGCGTAATGGTTGATCTTCCTCCGGGAAAAGAACCTTTGGGTTGTAAGATGTGCTCCCCTGTGAGTAGCTTCACATCCAGGGCCATTGCAGTATTGCGTGGCATGAATGTTGAATTAGCCTTCCCAACCGTAGAGTTGGAAGAAGAGAATCAGACTTGGTTTGCCGGACTGTTGGGCTTCTTCCTGAACTTTCATTTTGGTCCCTGAAATGTTTACATTTTGGTCCTGAAAGTTTCGTAGATAAAACAGAACAATGAATCGACCACGAAACATTGACTCTGAAGTTAGAATGCCAACAGTTGGAGAATCAACAGTCTAAAAGTAAAAGTCATATTGAAACAAAGTCTCGATATGAAAGATATGGGTATCACAGATGACATCTTTGGAATTGGATTTCTAAGACATCTAACGGATCGGTCGATAGTTGAGCCTCGTTGAAGCCACCAATGGATATGAATCATAGAACCGATTGGAATCATGGTGCACCCATAGACAAGGAGCGATATGCTCGTGTCACGTGTAGTTCAATGTATTGTACACACTACAACCGACCCGGTATCGTCTTCCAAAGCGCATCGTTGAACTAAGGTTCACCGATGATTTCAATACATGATCAATAGAAAGGCGTTAAGTCGGATATGACGATATCCGAATTATTCACTTATCTACGGATTATAGTATTCTCGGATGTCCAAATGCGTTCGAGAGAACACCGTGATGCAAACCGGACATCGTATATGAAGAACACCAAAGCTACAAGTAAATGTGTATGGTGGTTCTTGGAAAATCCTCTAAGCAAACTTGCATCGGCCGATTCATGATGGAATCGGGGTTTATCGCTTTATACAAAGCATGAAAGAAGTTGAGTAACTTCACGACTCTTTAGAGGACGTCCCTTATTGGGAGAAACCCGTGCCTTCAGCAGTTGTACACTGTGGCTAGCCGGTCGGCTTCAAGAAGGACACGGATGACGGCGTCTGGACATATCTTTTAGGATCTGTCGGAGACATAAGACCGTATGGCAGTTGATCATCACGGGTGTCACATCCTTGTTTACTAACTAAGGGACTACCCGGAGATCAAGTGTTCTGCCTGTCTAGGGGAATTGGCTTAAAACCCAAACAATACGAACCTTTGCGGTGGAAACCCAACCATACTGATTGGAGATCCCAAGAATGTGGTTCAATGGGAAAACTAAGCGGCAAAAGGTTCAGTTGAGCGCTTCGGTGGAAGCAAGAAGCACTTCGGATGATGATTTATGTACGGAAACATGAATCCAAAGTTGTTCCCGCGATAGACATTAAAGTGCTGCCTGCATGGTGGGTAAAGGTTAAGCTTCCAAACCTTTAAAAGATCCTCAAACGGTTGAGGTTAAGGTTGGGGGAACTTTTAATGATTCCTAACACTTGTGAAGTGGGGTATAGCAGGATACCTTGTAGGAGATCACCTATTTAAGTGCGAGGATGGCCGACTCAAATGAACGCACTTAAGAATCCAAGTGTGTCCATGGCCACAACGGACAGAAACGTAAGAAGGAAAATGAATAAGAAGAGTTATTGTGTTGATATCGTTGTCTTGGCTTACACTAAACACTGACGGTTCGGGACATCACGTTCACCGCGCAAAGTAAGTAAGTCCGATGGTTTCAACTAGGGAAGGTTCAAAGCGAAAGCTACCTCTCCTGATGCAATATCGTTTCGCTGAAAGATTGCTGAAATGTAGGCACCTTGTGCGTGCGCCACAATCTCTCTTTCATAGAGGGGATTGTTGGAAATTAGCCTTTGGCGGGGAGATGCGTCCACCCATCTTTGATGAATTAAACACTAGTGTTTCGCATGTTGGAGACCTTGTCTCTTCGCACATGCATGATCTACGAAGTGAGTAGATGACCGTAGGGCCAAGAATCGTCTAATTTCGTTGAGAAATGAAAGAGATATTGGTCCACGAAGTAAGGTGTTTGAGACATGGAAATGTGGTGTGGGACAAATCTACCACATCGGTGGGAATAGGAAGAATTGCTCTCTATATAAGTCTCTAATGTGGTAAAGGGTTTGGATCCCCAAGGGGTATCCCATGTGTTTAAAGGAGGGAAGACCTAGATGTGCTTGGGTTCAAGGCTAAGCCCACACGCGCGCGCCGCCGCCCGCCCGTCCCGTCCGGTCGGTCTCTCGGCTCGGGTCACGGGTCACGGTCACGGCCGTGGGGTCGTGGGTCGTGGGTCGTGGGCCTTTCGATATTATCTTTTTGGACCGAGAACTCGCCGGATGTACGATTTGATCCCCGAAGTTTCATATGTACGTTTGGACCGTAATTCTTTTATATGTACAGTTTGGTCCCCGAAGTTTCAATATTTACGTTTGGTCCCGAAATTTCGGAGACTTTTTCTCGCCTACCGTTGGGATCTGTTTTTTGAGGAATTAATCAGCCATTACTTGGCTGATTAACTCCTCCATTAACAACCCATTACTTGGGCGATTGGGTAAACCTTTCAATGGCCATTAACAACCATTACTTGGTCGTTTTAATGCCCTCCTAAATGGCCATTAACAGCCATATTTTGGCAGTTGGACAGCCCCTTCTCTATGCTATATATTGAGCCTCATTTGGCTCAATTCAGTGGGCACAATATAGACGAAAAACAGGCCACAAAACAGACGAAAAAGACACTGAAAAATCAGCAAACCAGTGGCTGAAAAATCAGCAAAACAGTGACCAAACCCTCACGTATACACAAGATATACACTACAGAGACACACTATGTACACAGAGACAAAAGAGAAGAGTAAAGAGAAACTCTTCCTTCCTATTCCATATCTTCAGCAAGTCGAGTCATATTTGTTTTCTTCGACAGGCTCAATCTATTAGCTTTGTAGTGTTGAGATTAAAGTGTTGTTTTATCTTGGGAGACTATTGCCCGCTAACGTAAAAGCATATATACGGGGCAATCTTGTCTTAAGGATAGAGGGCTATCCTCGACTCAACACACAACGTTGTAACCTTCCAGATTTAGTTGTTTCTTGATTTCAGGATATCAAGATTCAAGACACAACATACTTGCGGCAGTTCTCAAAGTTGGCTTTGCAAGGTGATCAAGATTCAATACACAACGCACTTGCGGCAGTTTTGAAGATTGACCATTTATTTATCCTTTCGAACATTTGTAATAGTTATTTACATCCCGTACTGCTTTATAAAGTACGATAGAGTACCAACATAGACCAGGTCTATTCCTAAAATAATACTCCCTCCCTCCATACAATTTCTTTTTTTAGTATGTCCCACAATAAATGTCACATTTTCATATTTGGAAACTTTTTAATGACACAATTTCTATTTTACCCTTGTTGTGTCCCATTTAATTTTAAAAATATACTTATTATGAAGAAAAGACAACAAAAATAGGCACTAATATAAGGGCGATTTAGTAAATATAACAAAGTCCTCTCTTATTTTTAAAACTATGTGCCCGGTCAAATGGTGTCACATAAATTGAGACGGAAGAAATAATAGATTCCTATATTTAAAAGAAATATTTAACTTTTAGTTTCAATTTTATTCAAGATGATAACACCCAAATATCTATAATTTTTTTATACCATACTTTTCAAAGTCTTTCGTTATTGAACTATGTGCTCAGTCAAAGGTGCATCACATAAATTAAACAGGGACAAATGTTACATATTTTTAATGCTACCTCCATTCCAATTTATGTGCACACTTTTCTTTTAGTTTGTCCAAAAAAGAAGGTCATTTTATATAATTTTAAACAACTTAACTTAAAAATTGCTCATTTTACCTTTAATGAAATGATTTATTGCTACATAAATGTCTAAAGTTTATTTTATATCATAAATTTTAAACTTTTTATTTATTTTTAAACTTTTTGTTTAGTCAAATGATGTCACATAAATTTGAATGAATGGTTTACATTATTCCAGCGGGCAGAAGATGTCTGTGATTTAGAACATGACTCTTGATCTTGACGTAATAGATAAACTTTTGGAACATGAGAAAGACCTACAAATAGATCTAAAGCTTATACTAGACTAGTAAGTCTGAAATAATCTAATCAAAGTCTAGCTGAGACATTTGACCATTTTTTTCATAAATGTCTCAACTCAGGACTAACGACCTTTTATTTTTCCCATTCCATGGTATGCAAAAGTAAATAGTACAAACTTATAAATATAATACCCAAATTTTGACATTAGAGATTAGGTGCATGTAGAAAATAAATTCCAACCATGACCTCTGTTCGATCGGTTCAATCTAAACACTTTGACTTAAGGATTGAAGTCAAAGAATTGTTCGACTCTGGTATTAGGGTCAGCGGGTCCGGATACCCTAACGTTTTTGAACTATCCGGACCCTATCAGTAAAAAATCGGTTCCTAAATTTACTACCCGGAACCTACTCATAGCAATCATTACCCGGAACCTACCCGGACCCTGCGGTTCCAGGTAGGTTCCCGAGTACCCTGTAAATAAAAAAACATCGAGTAAGCAACAGTTTTAGCCTATGAGAATCAAAAAGAGTTCTAAAATAATTTCATCCAGTAGTTTTTTAACCTGCAATCGAAGTTTTTAGTACCCTTATAAAAAGTTTTAGAAAACTTATTCATTGTAGAAAAGTTAATTCTGTAACCAAAACCTAAAATTGCAAGCCAAATTTAACACTCAATTAATTGAACGTGTTGATTTCAAAATAAATTTGAAAATATCTGAATTAAACTTATTTTCGTGTTCATAAGCTCTTCGATACAAAAGAAAAGCTTTATTATACTAGTAAATCCCTAAATTTCATCTTCACATCTACAAAAATAAACACAAATTTTAAAAATAGATTTACATTTCAAATCAAAAAGTAATACAGATTGAAGATGAGTATCACCTGCAATAGACCAGAAGCATAGGATATTAAAAAGAAATTGAAGAATTAGATATGAACCCAGATGCATTTTATGAATGACGTGAACACAACCAAGGGAGAGAAAGAGGCAAAGGTGAAGCTTCAACGGAGACAACGATGAAAGTACCTGAGAGAAAGCTTCAACGACGACGACGATGAAGCTCGGTGGTGTAGCTAAAACTCCACTGTTATTGAGAGAGTTTTGGGTGTTTTCTCTTAGGGCACAAAGAGCATTCTAGAATAAATTGGTGAAAAGGTTGAAATATTTGCGTCTTGAGGTGGGGAAAATCAATGTGCAGGCGTGAAACAAACAATTTTGGAGAAAGTTAAAAGTGGTCCAAATGTTTCTCAAAAAAATAAAAATATTTAATATTTTATAGGTTCCGCATATCGGTTCCGGGTCCGGATACCCTGTCTCTATTTTCCGGAACCGGAGCCGGACCCAACATTGATTGATTCCTAATTTTACTATCTGTACCCTATCCGTTATTATAATATATCTACTCGGACCCTATCCGTTATTATAATATATCTACCCGAAACCTATACGTCAGTGTCGATTTCGGTCGGGTATCTGGGTATCCTGTACCCGTGCTCACCCCTATCTGGTAGTGTATAATACAAAGTCAACCAAAAGGAAAGAACCATAACTGTTATAATAATAAAGAATAATACTATATGATTGTGTTACCCTCGACACCCCCTTTGTTAATTGCTAAATAATAGATTAAAACTAAACTAAAAGATGTCAAACTTGAAGTGTTTGGTTAATTTCCGAGTTCGCAACAAGAAGTTAAATGTAGCAGTTAATATAATATTATATTGGAAATAAGCTCTATACCCCACAAAAGTAGGGGTAAGATCTACGTAAATTTTTACCTCCTCAGACCTCATTTGTGGGATTAAAATGGGTTTATTGTTATTATTGTTGTAATATAATATTATATAGTTGCAACATATAAAGAATCCAAATTAGTGACTTGGCATGAAAAGTACTGTTGGACATGTTCTTAATATATGTATAACTACCCCCAAAACTCATGCAACGTATAAAGGTACTAATGCAGGATTTTGAAAATTATTAAAACGATTGACTCATTGAATTCTCAAGAAAGAAGAAGAATAAGACTATTGGCTGAACAATGACCATGGACACACATGCAACTAATTAGTACGTACTACTATTCAATAAATTAAAACCAAATGGTCAAATGCGTATATTTATTTCAATAAGAAGACTACTGCCTCATTAGTGTTGGTTGTTATGACTAGCTAGTTAGACAATACTACACGAGAATAGAAGGGTCTAATCCCCTATTGACATATGATATAATTGCATTAATTTCCTATTACCTCCGAGGTAGAGTGGTTGTTTCCCCCAGATAGAGGTTGCAATACATCAATAGTAATAGAAGTTTCAGGATTAGTCGAATCCACGACTGCTTGGACATCTGGAGTAACCGCAATCTCTCTTCCTCTCTCAGCTTCAGCAATGGCTACTACCTCAGTCGCAGCCACTCCTACTCGGACCTCCCTTTCAGTACCCAGCAGAGGCTCAACCACTATAATCGATGGGGCCTGAGTGTCTGTTGATACCTCTTGAACAATAGAAGCGACGACGGCTTCGGATGGCAAATTCATACGGGTATTGGTTGATGACTCAGCAACGGGATTAGCTGACAAAGGAGCAACGATTGTCGACATTGCTTGAACTAGGCGACTTTTTCAAACAGCCCATTCACCCTCCAGTTTGGCTAGTCGTTCGCTACCTGCTTTCTGATCCAGCTCACAAACCATCTGCTGGTTATTGAGATCCTGGATTTTGTTATCCAATTGGAGGCTCTGTCAAAACAAAAAAGAATGGTGGAATCGTGGGCACTAATAGCCGAATCTAAGGTACCTATAGCCGAAGTAATAGCCCCTATCTCCGCCTGGATCCGCTCCAACTCAGCTCGCAATTTTGATAGCCGCTCCTGCAAATCATTTCTTCGGCTAACACTCTGTTGCCTTGTTGTATTCACTTCATTAAAAGAAGTCTGAATACGGTTCATCTCTTGCCGAAGAGACCCCAAGTGTTGCAGAGCAGTGACAACTTCATCATGACTATATTTGGTCGTTCTATACAAAGCGAACAAATCATTCAAATCCAAAGCGATGTCATTGTAAGTGGCTGCCAGAGCTAGGGAATCAGTGGTTTCCTTCGACAATCGGAGCAAAGAGGCCCTCAGAGGATGTAACTCATCTTTGGTGTTTGGAATTCCCCTGACGAGGGACTCCTCGACTCATTCTCGATGGACGCCAACAAGCGAAGCTGGTGGAAATGCAGGATCGATTGAACCAAAATAGCGCAAGAGCACATCTTCCGGGAGGAGTTCAGCCGGTACCTCTGAATCGTCAATTGAAGGGGCTTCAACCGAAGGATTACCTCCAATAGGCTCATGTACAAAAAGGACAGGATTAGTATAAAGGTACAAGCGCGGAGGTAGCGAACGACCAAGCATAAAAGAAAGGATATACCTCTATGGGTGCCCCAATACAAGAAGAATTGGTTGCTTTGGCAGAAGAACTCATGGCCTTAAGGGCAGCCGATGACAGATCCTGTGAATGCATGGGAACATGAGCCAGGGAAGAAGATCCGCCAGTACGAATATGAGCATCAAACACTCTGTGCAGCCGTCTGCTCCTTATCAACTGTGGTCCCTGGGGAAAAACAAAAAACATGGATATTAGTAGCCGATGCGAAAGTGTTTTTAGCCAGCCTTGTACTATACCTCATTTTCTCCCTCTTCCTCATCAGGAACAAGAACTCCGGGTCTGTGGGGATCTTCTTCACTATAATCTCGAATGACAACCCCTCCATTTCATCGGGGTTGCTTGTGCACTGGTTCCCTGGGTGATAAGGATTCGGTGTCCAAAGTGGTCTCCAGATCAACAAACACTTGAGGAGACGGGTTTGCTGAAAGATGCACAAGAGATGTTAGCCGAGAATTCACAAGAATAATCTGGCCGACACATATAAAGAATGCACTTTACCTCTTCTATTCGTTTGCCGCAATCGAACGAAGACCTTAAGGCAACATGCCTAGACAAATTAGAGGAAGAATCTTTTCGAGTGGCTTCTTTTGGCCACGATTTAGGAGTTTTCGGGTTCTTCTTTGTTCTCGAAATAATCAGCCGAACACAATAGACATCTAAAGAAGATTGGAAAAACGTTTCCTTAGTTGTACCGTACCAATCATCGAAAGCGATGATAGTATTCGCTCTCGGGGGAAATGGCTGCCAGTCAAACAGACCAAGGTTGTCAAGATTACGATCGGCTAACTTCTTTGCTTG
Source organism: Anisodus tanguticus (assembly GCA_034509755.1). NCBI lineage: Eukaryota > Viridiplantae > Streptophyta > Magnoliopsida > Solanales > Solanaceae > Anisodus > Anisodus tanguticus. Next base: position 13,988,679 of record CM067551.1, on the reverse strand, counting down.
TTCTGCATCAAGGAGGCAGCGTTGAATTGAGCTGACAATACTGCGGTGGGTCCATGGCACGTGCTGAGTAAGGCCAAATTGCCTTGCCAAAAAACTCGATCGATATGGCTCCGTGGTCAATTTATTATTCCTAGAATTGGGCTTCAAACTACCCAACAGGTCCCTGGCCGTAAGAATCCGCCTCTATATGAGAACCATAATCCTTCATTAAGAGAAAGTAATGTCCTCATCGGCTACTTGACGGACCCAATCAGGAGTGGCCCATCTCTTTAGGACCGGTAGTCAATCTGTATAATGGTCTCTAGACATACCATGCAGGGTGGAGACTGCGGAAAAAGCATCCTGAGGCACAAAGGGTGTTTTCTGAAGAGTATTGGCCAATATTGGCGGTTTAACGGAAAGCGGCGGTCATCAAATTTATCAGGGACAAACTCAGGAAAATAGAGGGTGATCCACAACTAAAGAAACCACAGGGGTTCGGCTAAAGTATCCAGGTTTCTGGAATCTCTTAACCTCGCTTGGGCATCACCCAGAGCCACGTAAAGATAGGTCAAGAAGAGAGATGCCCAGCTGACATCCTTCCCCAAAATGGCTAATGTCACATAAATTTATAGCTCTTTCACAAATGCACAGGAACCCGTACAAACAAAGTATCGACTAAACCAAAAAAAGCAATAGAGCATGATACTCGGCGTCATCGACTGGAAGGGGTGATATCTGGCGGGTGTTGGCTATAAATTGGTTGTAACCTGAAGAAGTCTTTGAGACTATGATGCCTAAATCGGCAATATCTATTTCGCTTAGGACATGCGCCTCAGCTCCCAGAATCGGAAGGCCAAGTATCACCGTCACATCAAGCAGTGTGGGGGTTATCATTTCCCAAGGGAAAACAAAGGCATTGGCAGCGGTCGATCAGTGACCAAGAAAAGCATATATAAGACCTATGTTGTAGGAGGAGTCAAATTCCGACAGCACAATGGCATCATAGAGACCCGTGCGCACCCATTCGACTTCCTTGGCCGACTTTACTCGGTCCAACCAAGCAGAGTAGTTGGAAATCTTGGTCGGCCAGGTGCACAGATTAGTCGGACAATGGTCACCGGTGAACCAGTCACAAGTAATCGGAAGGTCGTAGTTCATCGGGCTTAGATGCTGAGAAAGAAGAAGATCACCTTGTTCAGATGCGCAAAAAGGGGCAAGAACCAGTTGCTCATCTATAAAGGCAAAAGTAGGGATCAGGTCATCAGCGGCCGAACCGGTACTATCTGACCCTAGAAATAGAGAAGAAGATGAAGACATGGTTTTGCCTGATGTAGGATAGATTTTTTCTGGAAAAAGGCGAGGAACTTGGGAATGACCGAGAAGATTGAATGAGAAACCTTTTGTAAAACACCTCTCCTAAAAGAACTCCCTTTTTTGGGATGTAATTGACACTCGGTTAGGGGTATTTTTGCCCAAATATGTGCGGCTAAGATTTCGTCAGAAAATATTTGTGGAAGCCGAGGCGTTTCTGCGGAAGGAGAGAAAAGTTTTTTTTAAAAAGCCATCATTGCATGCACTAGAGACGAGACATTTGAAGTGACATCCGCGACTATCAAACTGAAATGACGGCTACTTTCGGATACATCAACTCAACAGTCACACTTGAGTTAATGTAGGGGCAATTGTTAACACTCAAAAAATAATTTAAGTGTTTAGCCGAACTCAGTGACAGCCGAACTATTCCGGAGCCGAATTTACTCCTAACTCTCGATTACAAGAACTTCATCAGCAACTAAGGCGACTTAGCCGAAGTTATCAGTTAGAGGCATGATTAAGACCCACTCAGATGCAGACGCATCAACGACCAAGTCAAAAGGATTTCCAGACCCCCAAAAGCGGTAACGACCAACAATAGCTAAATGAAAGGGCCATTATCCGAGTAAGAGTAGAGGGCAAGAAAATCGGCACCACCTCCCCCATAGTCAGCCCGTTGAACTTAGTGGGTTACTTGACGGCCGACATGGGGGGCACGTTTTGTACAATTTCTTTCTTTTTGTACAGTTTTTCTTCCTTTTTGTACTATAAATACTCATTCTTTGTACATAAACGAAGACACTCAATCAAACAAATAAAATCTTTTATCTATCTTTACTTTATACTTTACTTTTTCCTTTATTGTACTCAGTTGTATTCATGCTTCTTACCTCTTAGTTTACTAGTACCACCGTCCTAACGCTTTATGGAGTAGTTGGGGAACCCATTGCTGGAAATTAGAGTTCCGTTTCTAGCCCAAATCGCTTGAGTTAAGGAATCAATTTCTCTCCCAATTTCATTAGCCGATACAACGGCAGAAGGTAGATTTCGGAGCGAAAACATATGTATTTAAACTTTTATGGGAGAAAACGTAAAATAAAAGAGGAGAGAAACCTACTACGACAGAGTCGGAGAGGGTAAGAAGTTTTAAGAGTTTGGATGAATTAATAATAGTTAGGTTTTATTTATTATTAATTTCTATTTCTTTCTTTTCGAAATTTTTTTAATATTGTCATAACAGTTAATTGCTTAGCTCAGGCACAAAAGTTATTTAACGTGTAATTGTTTATCATTAAATGGGGTAACTGTCAAAACGTGAGGCAACGGTAGGATTTTAACTCAATCACATAAATTGAAAACTTTCAGAAAAATGAATTAGTTATTACTTAATAGTTAATTAGTTAATAAGTTATATGTGGCTTATTATGTTATGTCACTCGGCTTAAGAAGAGGATTTTTCCTCCCCTTTCAATAATATACAAATAGATTTTTAGCAACATACCCAGTGACATTCATATCGTGGGTCTGGGAAGCGTAGAGTGTAAACAGACCTTATCTCCACCTTGGTAGGTAGAGCAGCTGTTTCCGGAAGACCCTCGGCTCAAGACAAAGCATAATCACAAACAAGGCAATTAAAACAAAGCAAGAGTAAAGAGTAAAGCAAGAGATACTGTCAGACTCATATAAGGAATTAAAACAGTATAAAGTGCATTCGAACAAAAGGAAGCAGTAGCTAACACAATTAAATAAGCTAAACAAAATACACTAAAGAACACATAGCAACAGAAATCAAACTATAGTGAATTATAAAACAATAATGTGCCTATAAGTGTGATAGGCTAATCGGACCTACAATAATAACACTACAACTATCAATTTGTAAGCATAAGTAGGACTACGCTCGAGTACCTACTACTCTTCTACCCTAATCCATGTCCTCTACAACCCTCTATTTAAGGTCATGTCCTCAGTAAATTGCACTTGCGCCATATCCCATCTAATCACCTCTCCTTAATACTTCTTCAACCTACCTCTACCCCTCCTGAACTCATCCATAGCCAATCTCTCACACCTCTGTTGCATCATTATCACTTGACTTCTAGCTTGACTATAACTGTCATTAAGTCTCATAAAAAATTGTAGCATTCTCTGATATTGCAAATGATCTACAAATTCTTTCAACTTAGTACAGCAAGATGGTGGTGGTATAATGGAATCATATTCATCCCAAAGGTCCTTAAGCTTAGAGTAGCACATAGACACTGATAATGTTCTCTGTCTCAATGTGACTATCTCCTTATGCAATTGAAATGTCCTCGAACTTTTATTTTATCAAACCTATCCTTCAGATCCTCCCATATCATATAAGAATCTGAATTAAACAACATTCTAGTCAGCAAGTTTTTGCTCACATTCCCCATTAGCCATGATACTACAATAGCATTACACCTATCCCAAAGCCTAGCTAATTCACCAGTGAATGTTTCTCTCTTCACTGTACCATCTATGGATCCTATTTTATTCTTTCCTAATAGGGCCAATTTCATCACCCTAATCCATAAAGTGTAATTATCCATTTCAATTAACATTATTCCAATCGACAACGAACTTGGTGCATCAGATGGAAAAAGATACAAAGGATGGTTGTGGTTGATGTTCATCGTTGTTGTCGTAGCTACATTGGTCATATATTCTCCATTTTCTCCCATTGTTGTCGAATTTGTGATTTTTTCAGACTTCAATTTCAAGTATAATAACAGTATTTGTCTTCAAATGCGATTTAATTCAAGTTTTCGATGTTCGATTTCTTCGATTGTAGACATAGATCCGTCGAATCCCTCACTGCATGTGACTGAATTTCCCTCTATATATGTCGTACGGTTGCTCTAATACCATGTTAGACTTCAGCACTAGTCTTAGAAGAAGAAATCAAACCAGAACTGGCTAAGCTGCCATTGATGAAAAGCAGAGAAAACAGAGACAGTGTACCGCTCGAGAAAGAAGAACTTTCATATATGTGTATTATCCTTACAATGCTTTACAAATGCTATATATATATATATATATATATACACACACACACTACAATTCATCCAAAAATATCTATTAATTAGACAACTAACTCTTCAACAAACTAACCAACTCAACTAACTAACTCAACTCCTTATAACAAACATAACAAACTCAATAATAGTACTATCATGCACTCCTCCTCATGGTACCTTTGTGCACCTCTCTATTACTTTCACATAACCACTTACTTTATAGACAAATATTTTCTAGAAAAACATTATCAGTTATATAACTTTTTCCCTCATGCCAAAAACACCCCAAAATAATATACATGATAGTTTGATTTCGCATTTAGGTGGCTGACGATAATTGTTGTATAGTAGGAGTAGGGGTGTTCAATATAAAGGGCAGCCCCGTGCACTAAGCTCTCGCTATGCGCGGGATCCGGGGAAGGACTGGACCATAAGAGTCTATTGTACACAACCTTACCTCACATTTTTGCAAGAGGCTGTTTCCACGGCTTGAACCCATAACCTCCTGGTCACATGGCAACAACTTTACCAGTTACTCCAAGGCTCCCCTTCAGGGGTGTTCAATATGATTTGGTAAAAAAATAATTCAAATTAAAAATCAAATAAGATCGGTTAAATAAGAATATATATTTTTTGGGTTTGACTTGATTTAGTTTAATTTTTTTTAAATCAATAACATTTGATTTGGTTTGGATTTATTAAAAACAAAATATAGAAAAAAACAAACCAATCCAAATAGACAAATTATATACACAATTTGCAGAATTATGTATATGCAATATACCAATTTTCATAAAAAATATAAATATATTTTATAATTTTCATCAATTTTTTATTTTTATCACTAATTTTATCTCTATATACTAATGGACTTTAGGCCTTAATCCTATTTCTTAAAAGAAAGGTATGAATTAAAATCAATTTATGTAAGAAAAAAATTATGAGATTTGCACTAGACTCTTTTTATATTTCTTAAGAACTTTATTCACTTAATTAATGTTTATAGATCTCAAGACATTTTCTTCATAATCCAAAAATATTATAGTCACAATAATAAAAGGATAGTAAAGGATTATAAGTTGGCAAATAATGAAATTTTTCTAATTATAGGAAGAAGAAAAAAGAGAAATCAAACCAAACCGACAACAACAAAACCAATAGATATGTATTATATTTGATTTAATTTGATCTTCATAATTGAAAACCAGACTAAATTAATTAAATTTTAATTTTAACCAAAAAATGATCCAAATTGACACCCCTAAGTAGGAGTATACAAAATAGTAGTAAAAAGTTATCTTCGCAGGAATCATTGAGCAGATAGTGTTGGAGTGATATCAAAATTTTGTTAAAGATCTGCGTGAACCAAAATAAATATATTAAAACACAAAAGTGATTGTGAAATAAATAATAAATGTAGCTAATTTACTGAGGTCTGAACTATTTAAATTAAGAGCTCTAATTAGTCAAAACAAACATGTTCTAATAGATTTGGGGAACTTGTCCTCGAGATTTTATCGGCAGGGGCGGACTTAATGCAGCGCTTATGGACATGGCAGAGCTAGAGTACCGGAAAGGACTCCATTCGAACCACCTTTGTCAAAAAATTATACTATTATATATATAAGGTCAGAATTATTTTTTATGTAATAGATGTTGAATCCCTATGACTTTTTCGTACATATATTTACTTCTTTATTATATTTTAAAATCTCTTAGTAAAAATTCTGAATTACATATATGTGTGTTATGAACCCACTAAATCAAATAAAATGTGGTAAAATTCTAACTCGAATAATGCATAAAGTTACAAGTAGTCAGGACAGTGACAACAATCGGAGGGAAAGAATTATTAAGGGAGAAAGAGTGGGGAATGCATGCAATTAACCTCCCAAGTAGGAAACTAACTATGCATGAATCTTTCATTCTCACGTAAAAAGATCCAATTAACAACGTGGCCTTTGAAGATTTTCTGCAGCCCATGGGATGGAAACAAATGAAACATCCTAGAACATATGAAGAAGCTTGTATGAAATTAAGGAAACAATGTTCTGTCGAATATTTGAAATGTATACCGTGGAAAATATATACTTACCCTCAATTGGTTCACGCACCAAAGAATAAAGGCATGATTTATGTATTTCTTAAATTTTATCACTTATTTTAAAAACTAACTAATTTGTAATTTAACCTTAAATCATTCGATCGTAATAAATTATTACTAACATGATTTAATAAATTATTAGGATATCCACTGGCGCCACCAACTTGATTTTGATTTCCTCCATTATTATTTCCATTATAACCACCACCTTTCTGACCCCAAATATTTTCACTGTTATTGCCACCATTATTACTGTGGTTTCCTCTCTTCATAAGATGAGGGTGCTGCCCATGCATAAGACCACTCATCATCATATTAGGCATCTGAGCTCCACCGTTATTGCCACCATTGTTACTATCGTTTCCACTCTTCACAAGATGAGAGTGTTTCCATGCATAAGATCATTCATCATCGTATTAGGTATCTGAGCTCCACCATTATTGTCACCATTGTTACTACTGTTTTCATCCTTCATAATCTAAGGGTGTTGCACATGCATAAGATCGCTCATCGTCATATTAGGCATCTGAGCTCCACAGTTATTGCCACTGTAAGATTGTATTAATCTCCCATGGGGCGTCTTTCTCATTAATACAAAATATATATAGGGTGTACAATGTGGAATCCTTATACAACATGGATCCTATATCTACCATAATTAAATAAGACTAAATATGACTAAATATTAATATTGTACACGTTAATACACTCCCTCAGTCAGAGCGAGAGGAGGCTCGATGCTAAAACTGAATCTGAAGTCGAGGAAGAGTTGTCGAGGAAGGCCTTTCGTGAAACTATCCGCATACTCATACGAAGAAGGCACATGCAATACCTTCACATGACCGAGAGCAACCTTCTCACGAACAAAGTATATATCCACCTTAGTGTGCTTGGTTCGTTGATACTGAACCGGATTATGAGATAAGTATATGGCGGATATGTTATCACAGTAAACCAAAGACGCCTTACACAAGGGACACTGAAGCTCCAAAAGAAGGTTTCGAAGCCAACAGATCTCAGCAACAACATTTGCAACGTCTCTATACTCTGCTTCTGTACTCGAACGGGATAAAGTGGCTTACCTCTTGGCAGACCAAGAAATGAGATTATACCCTAAGAACACACAGTAGCCAGAGGTGGAGCGTCGCGTGTCCTGACACCATGCCCAATCAGCATCCATGTATGACAATAACCTGGTCGGTGCTGAGGGGTATAGATGTAATCCATAATCAAGTGTGCCCTTAACATATCGAATGATACTTTTAAGAGTAGTGAAATGAGGCTCCCTGGGGCATGCATAAATAAGCATAACTGATGAATAGTATAAGAGATGTCAGGTCTGGTGAAAGTAAGATACTGAAGCACACCTACAAGACTACTATAAAGAGTAGGGTCTGACACTGGATTACCATCAACTGCACTAAGTTTCGATTTAGAGTCAACTGGGGTGGACATGATCTTGCAATTTGCCATCTTAGCCCTGTACACAATCTCTTCTGCATACTTACGCTGGCAAAGAAACATAGAATCTGCAGATCAAGTCACTGAGATCCCCAAAATGTAACTCAACTTCCTTAAGTCAGTCATAGCAAATTCGATTTTAAGCAATGCAATGATCTCGTTTTACAACACATCAGAGGAGGCAGTAAGAACAATGTCATCCACATATAACAACAAATAAGCAATGTTACTACCTCTATGGAAAATAAATAGAGAATTATCACACTTGTTGTATGAAAACCCAATCCGCATAATGTATTGTGCAAAACGATCATACCATGCTCTAGGGGCCTGTTTCAAACCATAAAGTGACTTATGGAGATGACATACATACTGAGAGGCTGCAGGATGGACAAAACCAGGTGGCTGGTGCATGTAAACGGTTTCCTTCAAATCCCCATGAAGGAACGCATTTTTCACGTCAAGCTGATGGATCGACCAATGCTTACCCATAGCAATACTCAGAACTGTGCGAATAGTAGCTAGTTTAACAATCGGGCTAAATGTTTCACCACAATCAATACCCTCCTACTGATTAGTGTCATTAGCCACACGTCTCGCTTTATATCTTTCAAGCTTACCATTGTCTCTGTACTTGTGACGAAAAAGCCACATGCATTGGATCACATTCACCCCTTCCGGTCTAGGAACCAAATCCCAAGTGTGTTATTTTATTAAAGCATTAAATTCCTCACGCATGGCCGCATTCCACTTAGGGTCTTATTTGGCTACCTTTGGGTTTTTAGGAATTGGGGATATTGTGTGTGTAGACAAGTTAAAGTAAACTTTGGGTTTGAAAATTCTGTGTTAGGCACGAGTTTCCATATAGTGAGTGGGGGTAGGAGTAGGATGGAATGTTGGTTCTGGGTCACGGGATGTATGTACTGGGTCGGGTTGATTTCTGGTTTGGACGACAGGGGTCAGAGTGACTGAAGGCGATGATAGGTTTTGGATGGCGATTGGGAATGGTGTCGGGTTGATGGGTTGTTGGTTTGATAGTGGTGACAGGTGGGGAGTATCGGTTGATATAGGGGAAGGTTGTCATGATATAGGTGGTGCCTGGGAAGGTGGCGGGTTACTGGATCGACGGTGGGAGGTATTGGTATCGGTGTGAGTTTCGATTATTGACTCTGGGCATTAGAGGGTGGTTTAAGGTGATGGGTATGGGCTTTGTGCGGCAAATGACGACGTTGGATGAACGGGACACTAAGAACGATGGTGTGGCCGGATGGACGTCGGGGACGATATGGTGGCCGGTTGACGGAGACTGACTGGACACAATAGCAGTGGTAGGTGGCAGATGCGAGGTTACTGTAACAGCGGTAGTGACACGAGCAAGTTCGGTTAGTACGATGGGGGACGTGTCGGACTTGTCTAGAAATGTGTAGTCCGTGTTACGGAATTTTTGTATATTTGCGAAGGGAAAAGTCATCTCGTCGAACGTAACGTGACGAGAGACGTGAATTTGACGAGTGGACAAGTCATAGCACAAATAGCCCCTATGATTAGGCGGAAATTCTACGAAGACACACGGGGTGGTTCGGGGTGCTAATTTATGAGGGCGGTGGATGCAAGGTTTGGAAAGCATATACAACCGAAAATCCGAAGGTGATCATAAGAGGGGATCCGACGGTATAAAATTTCAGTTTGGGGTCATGTTATGAAGCGTACTAGTGGGTAAAATATTAAGGATGTATTCTACCATTTTGACTGCATAGACCCAAAAAGACGGAGGGAGAGAGGCATGTAAGAGGAAGGTACGAACCATGTTGTTTATAAAACGGATGATTCGTTCTGCTTTGCCATTTTGAGGGGAGGTGTGGGGACACAAAAATAAAAAAACCATGCCATTATTTGTGCAGAATTTGTGAAACATTGAATTATTAAATTCACAACCATTATCACACTGAAAAGATTTGATGGCTTTCTCAAATTTTGTTTTGATAAAAATACGAAATTCATAATATTTGGAAAAAAAATCGGACTTAAATTTTAGTGGATAAATCCAAATAAAATGAGAGAAATCATCTAAGAGTACTAGATATATGACCCAGTGAGCTAGTAACAGGAGATGTCCATAAATCAGCATGAACAATATCAAAAGGCGAAAATGTAACACTTAACGATGACTTGAAAGGAAAACGAACATGTTTTCCTAAACAGCAAGAAACACAATGTTGGGCAAGTTTCTCATTATTACATCTAATAAAATTGTTGCCTCTAAGAAAATTAAAAACAGAGGCTCCTGGGTGTCCAAGCCTACTATGCCAAGTTGACAGAGAAATATCAGCGAGAGATATATGAGAGCATGAGCTGGCAACGGAGGAGGATGAGAATGGATATAGATCCTCCGTGCTATTGCATCTCGTAAGATGTGTTCCCGTACGAAGATCCTTCACAGTAAAACCAAAAGGGTCAAAGTAAGTAGACACGAAATTATTATGAGTAAATTTCCTGACAGAAATTAAATTTTTAATAATATTGGGTGCATACATGACGTTATTTAGGGAGAATGGTGAGTGAAGCGGTTGAGTGTAGGTTGTTCAATAACGCTGAATTGGAATGTGATGGCCACTACCAATAGTAATATATTGAGGATACGGTAAATAAAACAACTTAGGAAGATCACCTGCAGAGCATGTGAGGTGAGATGTGGCTCCTGTATCCATATACCAATTTTCATCGGGTTGTTGAAGATTTAAGGTGTTGATGGCCTGGCCTAAATCAGTGGGGGTCAGACTGTTAGAGGGCTGCGGGTAATGGGCTTGCAAAATGTGGGCCTGCTGCGCCTGAATCTGCACTAGCCGAATGCATGGGACTGGGCCCAGTAGGCCCTGCTACTGAATCAGTAGTTGGGCTGAAACAGTGTATGGAAAGGAGGCCCACTTTGCCAACTAATTGTACATTGCTGGGCCAGGCCATGTGTGAGAAGGGCCACAACCACCTTTGCCGTTGTCTCAACCTCTTCCTCCTTTTCCACCACCTTGGCCACCTCGATGGTGTTAGGTGTCCTACGGTGGTTGTCCAGTGGTAGGGGCGGTGGAAATCGTCTGACTGTCAAACGTGAACGCCTTCTGATTGTGTTCGTCCTGTTTAGCAAGACGTGTTTCTTCCAATAATAACTGTGACTGAGCCTTATTGAAACTGGGTAAGGGATCGGCCTGTTGTATCATCGTGGCTAGGGTATCATACTCACCTTTTGGAAGACCTGCAACTAGTTGGAGAACCATCTTTGTTTTAGAAATAGGCATTCACACGTTTGATAATTGGTCCGCCAATAATTTCAATTGCTTGCAGTATTCGGACATGTTAGAGAAATTTCCAAGACGTGTGTTGTTAAACTGTTTTTCCAAATAGACAGCACGGGTGTGTTTGTTGTCCTGAAAATTTTCTTCCAACCGAATCCATAACACGCGAGCAGAGGCGCCAGTTTTCATAATAGTGAGGAGCAAGTCTTGAGAAATAATGTCATAGATCCACTGTTTGACAACGTCGTCTAGACGGCGCCATGTGGTGTCGTCAACCTCACTGGGACGAGGGAAAGAGTCGTCAATATGATCCAGCACGTTGTAGACACATGCATGGATACAGAATAGTTCAACCCATGGAGAATACTGACTGTTTTCTTGATCAATAATTATAGGAATGAAGTTCTTGATATTGGAGATGATGAGTGTTGGAGGAACAGTGGGTGAAACGGATGATTTGGGTATGTCATGGATGACGACGGATGAGGTTGATGCTGCTATGGGAGAAGTCATTATAGTGGATTATTTTTGTGAGAGTAAGAGAAGACAAGGAAGAAGCAAGAAGAGAATAGCAGACAATAAGGCTGCTGATAGGTGCTTCTCGTGTATAAAGAAAATAGGAACAGACAGTATGGTTGTTGGCACGCAGACATTAAAGTTGCTGCTTCTCGGGTAATGAAGAAAGGGAAAAAATTAGGGTTTAGGTTTTGGCTCGTGATACCATCCATGTAAGATTGTATTAATCTCTCATGGGCGCCTTTCTCATTTATACAAAATATATATAGGGTGTACAATATGAAATCCTTATACAATAGGGATCTTATATCTACCATAATTATATAAGAATAAATATGGTTAAATATTATTATGGTACACGTTAATAGACACTATTATGTGTTGTTCCACCCTTCATAAGCACTTATCATCATATTAGGCATCTGAGCTCCACCATTACCACCCATCTCAGATTTGTCATCAACATCAGGCAAGGTTAACTCGATAGCTTGCGGGTTATGGTCTTTGCACATTGGGGGAAGTAACATGTCTTTTGAAGTTGTTGCTGCTGGTTTGACATTTGAGGTCCTCCGCCTCCACCTTTATCGACTTTCTTGAACTGATTATGGGGGCACTAAAGAACTCTGCATGTTTTTCATTCTTGGATAATTGCTTGATCAGTATAGTAGGGTCCACATCTCCAGAAATTGTCACTTGTCCTTGCTCCGAATTGACGCTTTTCTTATAATGCCTTTCAATCTTTCACAATATTTTTTTAGTGAAACCATCCACTCAGGCTTTCACATCCAGTTGCGAGGTAGAATTTGGCTTGAATCCCTACCTCGTTATAAAGCAAAAAAGAAATAAATACAAAAAAAACGGAGACATAAAACCAAAACCTCCAATAGACAAAACAAACAACACAAAAAATCGGGTACATGAAAGAAACCTATGGAAGCCAAAGGTTCTATTCTTGTTCCCATTTCTTAATCTACACTTTTGTACTCCCCAAATTGCAAAAAGAAGATTCAGCCCAAGGGGATGCATTCAGCAAAAAAGCCATTTTAAGTCTAATCTTTATACAATGAAACAATGTTATTCACTCTCTTGTTTGTCATGCCTTCTCCTTCAGAAAATCTCGTGAATGTATCTAATCTCGTTGAGGGAGTACCTAATATATATATATATATATATATATATGAATTATTAATTTAACACTAATAACTGAAAAGAACTAGAATTCTTAACCATAAATTTCAATTTTTTACTCCACCCACACGGGCCCTGTTCATTTCAATTTCCTATACCTCACAAACACCCAACCCCCAACCTTACTTTTTTTTTATGTTCAGCTTTCCAGCTTACGCCAGACTATTCCTGGAGATAGTAGTCCCGGTCCCTCAGCACTACTATCAGTAAATCGCAGGATGTGCCTGATTGACTAGGGTTTGAGAATAGAGAAACTGATATCACCTACAAGGTCCTACCCCAGAACAGTGCAAATTGCTCCCGCCAGGATTTGAACCTATGCTGCAGGCCTCCAGCTGAATTTAAGTTCCCCTGCTTTGTCATCCAGCTATGCTCGAGGGACATTATTATTCTTTTACATATTACATCTGTCACTTTCTTTCTTGTGTTTCATTCTTCTTCTCTTTTCCCACTTTTTATAGGAAAGCCAGTATTTCTCTTAGCACAATCAAAATTTGAGAACCATGAAAGAGAGGCAAAGCTGTCAGATATAGGTACCAATCGATAAGGTATCGGATATATAAATCATGTTGACAACCACTTAGGTGGAGGAACAAGACTTTTTTGGGCTAATTAAATATAATGAAAAAGATGCAGCAATTATAGAGTTAGTGCGGGAAGCACGTATACCCAGCAACATATGTGACCGACCCTAAACTATAATGGTGGTGAGGATTGGTACTCTCGATACTCACCTCCTTACTTTATTAATATTGAAATTCATAGTTTGTAACACTTAGGCAATCAAGAATAGAAAATTGTATCTCAATCGGACCATAAAAATAAATCATTTCTAGTTACAATTTTTTCATCAAATCATATAAATATGTCATGAATACAATGGTCGTATACACCAGTATACACACGCTCCTGCATTAGGTTTCACATGACCCATGGAGACTCATGAGGTCTATATACTCACCTGGAATACCAGATCTCCCAAATCATATCGGGTTCAAGACAATAGGCTATCATATCATCGTCATCATCATCACTCTCTCTATGTACCATATCTAATATCCAACCTCTATAGACCATTACTCGTATCTCATTAATCAGATGTCAATAATATCATGAAATGAATATAATGGATATGCGTACACCATGCAATGCATAATATCAATTCAATGTCGAATATAGTTTCTTTTTCATAATTTAAAAGAGAAGTGGAATGATAGATGCATAATGAATCAACAATCACAATTATTAGTCAAACATGGCCATAATAGCCCACATAAGCTACAACCATACCAAGCCAGTGAATTTATCACCACTTTCAAGGCCCGAAGGCTCAACATACATTCCCCGTCAAAGTACAATTCTTTTTATGTTTTAATTACTGATATAGATACACTGATCCCGCACAAGTGCCCATCACCTCATGAGTATGGGACCCAAAATTTTCTATTATGCACCTTAATTCCTTAAACCAATTAAAAAACAACATAAAAGGTCTAGTAAGTCTCAACTTGCCTGAATCTGAAGCTGAAGAGTCACTTTGCGGCCTTTCCCTTCCTTTGAGCTTCTGAACGAGCCCAATCTAGAAAAATTTGATGACTACATAAGAATATGAATCTATTAATACCCATATTATCATGCAAAGAATTCGGATCCAAAAGTCAACCTAAAATCCCAACTTCGAACCCCGAGGGTCAAAATAAAAAATTTAACTTAAATTCACTTTATCATAGTCTAAATAGTAAGAATCCTAAAGATCATGAAATTATAATCGCAATTTGGCCTTCAATTTCATCAATTTTATAAATCTATTTCTATGAAAAATCCCTTATTTTACGATCTAAAATCAAATGAGGAATCACTAAATAATGGATGAAAATATGGGAAAGTTACTTAGATAATGGTTAAAGTCTTACCCCAAGGTTGAATCTTGAAAAATCCCATAGAAATCACCTATTATTGAGGTCCCCAGCTCCAAAAATTGTTTTAGAAAAAATGAGGTCGAATTGGAAATAGATTGAACTAATTAGACCAACGACACTCCATGTGCGGTCCAATTTTTCGGTGCCGCATCTGCGGATAATACCCCGTAGAAGCAAGCCCCAATTAAATTGTCTAAGCTTGTAGATGCGGACGCCCACTCACAGGTGCGATTCCTCTTTTCCGACCAAGACTGAGTAGGTGCGGTCCATCACACCTTAGCCCAACTTTGCACCTGCGGCACACTTAGCGTATGTGCGGATAAAAGCCCGCAAGTGTGATTGCACCCGATCACAGCAGAACAACCAAATCTTTAAGTCTCCAGACTTCGATTCAACACCCGAAACTCATCCGAAATCTCCCGGACACAAATCAAATATGCATTTCAATCATAAAATACGCTTGGGACTTGCTTTCACACTAGAAATTTCCAAAAGAGATTGTCCTGACTTGATGTCGACCAAGGTCAACTCCAATTCATCAAAATCATATATTCTTAACAACTACTCAAATCACTCCAGAACATTTCCGGAATGGAACTAACAGCTCGACTAAGTCATAAATGACATTATAGACCTAATGGAAACAACGAAATTTTGAAAATTGACTCATTCACCCTCGATATTGACTTTGGTCAACTATCCTCCTTTTTTTAATTTAGGAACTTCTAAATTTGCTAAAACCACTCCAGAACCCATCGGATTGTCTCCAGAACCACACCACCCATCCCGGCAAGGTATAACTATCTAAATGAAACTACGAAAAGAGTATTTTGAAAAAATAAGGCCAAAAGCTCAAAACGACTAAGTGAATCATTACAGTAAGTTTGGTTCATAAGTGTTAGCCTGAGTAGGTGGGACTTCACAACGAGTTCTAGGTATCTTTTTGACATATATTTTAAGTATGTTTATACTGATTTGGTCTCTATACTCACTTGGCACCCCACCCCCACCCCCACCCCCCAAAATAAATCAGTCAAAGGGTCATCATCTTTAATATTGAACTCGTCATAATTGACTAAACTTGAAGTAAAAAAAATATTGGGTATCTCCTTATTGCAGATAATTTAAAATCTTACCTATAAACTTTCATTCTTTTTTATCGGACAAAGAGTAATGTTTTGTAGTTCAGTGTAACTGAAAACTTAACATTGTAACAAGTATAATACACAATATTACCCTCATGAACGATCTCACCATTTCAAAATAATGAAACTCTAACTTTTTCAGGATCCGCAGTTTTTTTAAAGAGGCTGAAAATATGGAGAGATGAGTGTGTGAATAGATAGGAGTTGGATGAATTTTTACCTCATCCAAAATCTGATTTAAATAGACTTCTTATAAGCTTAAAAGTTTGATATAACGCACTAAGCTTGTGCATGTAACTTGATCAAATCAAATACGACCATTAGACCAGATCAAATCAAATACGACCATTAGACCAGATCAAATCAAGTACGGATTGGCGGTAAAATTCAGGGAAATTATTGACCCCTTTAACACATAAAATCTGTATGTTAAAGGAGTCCAATGCACAGTAAAGGCCGTTAGGCCATGTCCATCCATGGGACTCCTTTAACGCTCAAATTTTGTGCGTTAAAGGTATTTTTATGTCAATTTTTTTTATTCAGTACTTTGATCACTTTCTTCTTTCTTGGGCATTTAGGTTTCAGACTCATTAAAATAGCATATAATGGCTGCTAGCTAAACGTTTATATATTATACTCTTTATTCCAATTTGTGTCACTTTCCTTTCCGGTCTACTCCTAAAATAATACTCCCTCCGTACAATTTCTTTTTTTAGTATGTCCCACAATAAATGTCACATTTCTATATTTAAAAACTCTTTAATGACACAATTTTTATTTTATCCTTGTTGTGTCCTACTTAATTTTAAAAATATACTTATTATGAAGAAAAAACAACAAAAATATGCACTAATATAAGGGCAATTTAGTAAACATAACAAAGTCCTCTCTTATTTTTAGAATTCTGTGCCCGGTCAAATGGTGTCACATAAATTGAGACGGAAGAAATAATAGATTTCTATATTTAAAAACAATATTTAACTTTTAGTTTCAATTTTATTCACGACGATTAACACCCAAATATCTATAATTTATTTTATACCATACCTTTCAAAAGTATTTCGTTATTGAACTATGTGCTCAGTCAAAAGTGCATCACATAAATTAAACTGGGACAAATGTTACATATTTTTAATGCTACCTCCATTCCAATTTATATGCACACTTTTCTTTTAGTTTGTCCAAAAAAGAAGGTCATTTTATATAATTTTAAACAACTTAACTTAAAAATTGCTCATTTTACCTTTAATGAAATGATTTATTGCTACATAAATGTCTAAGTTTATTTTATATCATAAATTTTAAACTTTTTATTTATTTTTAGACTTTTTGTTTAGTCAAATGATGTCATATAAATTTGAATGAATGGATTACATTATTCCAGCGGGCAGAAGATGTCTGTGATTTAGAACATGACCCTTGATCTTGACGTAATAGATAAACTTTTGGAACATGAGAAAGACCTACAAATTGATCTAAAGCTTATACTAGACTAGTAAGTCTGAAATAATCTAATCAAAGTCTAGCTGAGACATTTGACCATTTTTTTCATAAATGTCTCAACTCAGGACTAACGACCTTTTATTTTTCCCATTCCATGGTATGCAAAAGTAAATAGTACAAACTTATAAATATAATACCCAAATTTTGACATTAGAGATTAGGTGCATGTAGAAAATAAATTCCAACCATGACCTCTGTTCGATCGGTTCAATCTAAACACTTTGACTTAAGGATTGAAGTCAAAGAATTGTTCGGCTCTGGTATTAGGGGTCAGCGGGTCCGAGTACTCAAACGTTTTTTAACTATCTGGACCCTATCAGTAAAAAATCGGTTCCTAAATTTACTATCCGGAACCTACCCGTAGAAATCATTACCCGGAACCTACCCGTAGCAATCATTACCCGGAACCTACCCGGACCCTGCGGTTCCAGGTAGGTTCCCGAGTACCCTGTAAATAAAAAAACATCGAGTAAGCAACAATTTTAGCCTATGAGAATCAAAAAGAGTTCTAAAATAATTTCATCCAGTAGTTTTTTAGCTTGCAATCGGAGTTTTTATTATCTTTATAAGAAGTTTTAGAAAACTTATTCATTGTAGAAAAGTTAATTATGTAACCAAAACCTAAAATTGCAAGCCAAATTTGACACTCAATTAATTGAACGTGTTGATTTCAAAATAAATTTGGAAATATCTGAATTAAACTTATTTTCGTGTTCATAAGCTCTTCGATACAAAAGAAAAGCTTTATTATGCTAGTAAATCCCTAAATTTCATCTTCACATCTACAAAAATAAACACAAATTTTAAAAATAGATTTACTTTTCAAATCAAAAAGTAATACAGATTGAAGATGAGTATCGCCTGAAATAGAACAGAAGCGTAGGATATTAAAAAGAAATTGAAAAGTTAGATATGAACTCAGATGCATTTTATGAATGACGTGAACACAACCAAGGGAGAGAAAGAGGCAAAGGTGAAGCTTCAACGAAGACAACGATGAAAGTACCTGAGAGAAAGCTTCAACGACGACGACGATGAAGCTCGGTGGTGTAGCTAAAACTCCATTGTTATTGAGAGAGTTTTGAGTGTTTTCTCTTAGGGCACAAAGAGCATTCTAGAATAAATGGGTGAAAAAGCTGAAATATTTGCGTATTGGGGTGGGGAAAATCAATGTGCAGGCGTGAAGCAAACAATTTTGGAGAAAGTTAAAAGTGGTCCAAATATTTCTCAAAAAAATAAAAATATTTAATATTTTATGGGTTCCGCATATCGGTTCCGGGTCCGGGTCCGGGTCCGGGTACCCTGTCTCTATTTTCCGGAACCGGAACCGGACCCGACATTGATTGTTTCCTAATTTTACTATCCGGATCCTATCCGTTATTATAATATATCTACCCGGAACCTACCCGTTAGTGTCGATTTCGGTCGGGTATCTGAGTACCCTGTACCCGTGTTCACCCCTATGAGGTAGTGTATAATACAAAGTCAACCAAAAGGAAAGAACCATAACTGTTATAATAATAAAGAATAATACTATATGATTGTATTACCCTCGACACCCCGTTTGTTAACTGCTAAATAATAGATTAAAACTAAACTAAAAGATGTCAAACTTGAAGTGTTTGGTTAATTTCCGAGTTCGCAACAAGAAGTTAAATGTAGCAGTTAATATAATATTATATCGGAAATAAGCTCTATACCCCACAAAAGTAGGGGTAAGATCTACGTAAATTTTTATCTCCTTAGACCTCATTTGTGGGATTACAATGGATCTATTGTTATTATTGTTGTAATATAATATTATATAGTTGCAACATATAAAGAATCCAAATTAGTGACTTGGCATGAAACGTATTGTTGGACATGTTCTTAATATATGTATAACTACCCTCAAAACTCATGCAACGTATAAAGGTACTAATGCAGGATTTTGTAAATTATTAAAACGATTCTCATTGAATTCTCAAAGAAAGAAGAAGAATAAGACAATTGGCTGAACAATGACCATGGACACACATGCAACAAATTAGTACGTACTACTATTCAATAAATTAAAACCAAATGGTCAAATGCGTATATTTATTTCAATAAGAAGACTACTGCCTCATTAGTGTTGGTTGTTATGACTAGCTAGTTAGACAATACTACACGACAATAGAAGGGTCTAATCCCCTATTGACATATGATATAATTGCATTAATTCCCTATTACCTCTGAGGTAGTGTGGTTATTTCCGATAGACATTTGACTCAAAATAAAATAAAAGAAGATAATGAATATTCGTCTTTCTACTAAATAGGGTGGATTGAGCTCATAATTCATTAGATATTTTTTATAATTGTCAACTAAATATCGTAAGTAAATTGCTCCCGGTTCAGATGTAGGATACCTATCCAGAAGTTTTCGTAACTCAATCATAGATGATGGAATCATCAAAGATTTGACCTTTTCGAACTCTGTCTATAACTCACTAGAGGCTCGGGAAACAAAAATAAGATGTGAATGAATGTGATATCCAGCAACAAGAAGAAGGAAAAGGATTGAATAGAGAAACTCCCAAGCATTTGGCGATCTCAGATGTGTCAATATCAATGGTGACTCATTATTTTGTTGAATCATTTCTTCGGACAGAAAAAGATTATGTAAACACTTACTCGAGATCTCACTTATTAGATTCCATTGTCGAAGACACATATTTTTTGAAGAATTCGCCATGATATACCTGATCCATGCATAATATCAGGGAAAATGGATACGGATGGCCAAACCAAATTCTCTAAATTTGGCGGGCCATGCTAATGGAGTTGGGTCAGTTGGATGAAAATTGACTGACAATCACAGAAAGAGTCAAAGCCGGTAAATGTAAAATGGCCAAGGAATACGACAAACATGTAGAGCCTAAAGAGGTTTGTCGAAGGAGACCTAGCTTGGAAAATCATCCTGCCGATTGAAATGAAAGATCGCAAAACCGGCAATTGATCACCAAACTAGGAAATGACCCTTCACAGTGAACCCACGGGTTGCAGACAATACGGATCAAGCGATAAGTAATCGACAGCCACAGACTAGTTGTCTGGTCGCAAAAAAGGCCAAGTTCTCTTTGATTTGGGGAACGTAAGAACAAACGATAGCCACAGACCGGCTATCTGGTCACAATAACAGACCCTTCGATTTGGGGTCAATAAAACTAGGAAGCCGAATCAATCAGCATTCCCCCCAGATAGAGGTTGCAATACATCAACAGTAATAGAAGTTTCAGGATTAGTCGAATCCACGGCTGCTTGGACATCTGGAGTAACCGCAATCTATTTTCCTCTCTCAGCTTCAGCAATGGCTACTACCTCAGTCCCAGCCACTCCTACTCGGACCTCCCTTTTAGCACCCAGCAGAGGCTCAACCACTATAATCGATGGGGCCTGAGTGTCTGTCGATACCTCTTGAACAATAGAAGCGACGACGGCTTCAGATGACAAATTCATACGAGTATTGGCTGACGACTCAGCAATGGGATCAGCTGGCAAAGGAGCAGCGATTGTTGACATTTCTTGAACTAGACGACTTTTTCAAACAACCCATTCACCCTCCAGTTTGGCTAGCCGTTCGCTACCTGCTTTCTGATCCAGCTCCTAAACCACCTGCTGGTTATTGAGTTCCTGGATTTTGTTATCCAATTGGAGGCTCTGCCGAAACAAAAAAGAACGGTAGAATCGTGGGCACTTATAGCCGAATCTAAGGTACCTATAGCCGGAGTAATAGCCCCCATCTCCGCCTGGATCCGCTCCAACTCAGCTCGCAATTTGGATAGCCGCTTCTGCAAATCATTTCTTTGGCCGACACTTTGTTGCCTTGCTGTATTCACTTCATTAAAAGAAGTCTGAATATGGTTCTTCTCTTGCCGAAGAGACCCCAAGTGATGCAGAGCAATGACAGCTTCATCATGACTATATTTGGCCGTTCTATACAAAGCGAATAAATCATTCAAAGCCAAAGCGATGTCATTGTAAGTGGCTGCCAGAACCGGGGAATCAGTGGTTTCCTTCGATAATCGGAGCAAAGAGGCCCTCAGAGCATGTAACTCATCTTTGGTGTTTGGAATACCCCTGACGAGGGACTCCTCGACTCATTCTCGATGGACGCCAACAGGCAAGCTGGTGGAAATGCAGTATCGGTTGAACCAAAATAGCGCAAGAGCACATCTTCCGGGAAGACTTCAGCCGGTACCTCTGAATCGTCAATTGAAGGGGCTTCAACCGAAGTATTACCTCCAATAGCATCATGTACAAAAAGGACAAGATCAGTATAAAGGTACAAACTCAGAGGTAGCGAACGACCAAGCACAAGAGAAATGATATACCTCTACGGCTTCCCTAGAACAAGAAGAATCGGCTGCTCTGGCAGAAGAACTCATGGCCGTAAGGGCAGCCGATGACGGATCCTGTGAATGTATGGGAACATGAGCCAGGGAAGAAGAACTGCCAGTACGAAGATGAGCATCAAACACTCTGTGCAGCCATCTACTCCTTATCAATTGTGGTCCCTGGGGAAAACAAAAAACATGGATATTAGTAGCCAATGCGAAAGTGTTTTTAGCCAGCCTTGTATTATACCACGTTTTCTCCCTCATCCTCAGCTGGAACAAGAACTCCGGGTCTGTGGGGATCTTCTTCACTATAATCTTGAATGACAACCCCTCCACTTCGTCGGGGTTGCTTGTGCACTGGTTCCCTGGGTGATAAGGATTCGGTGTCTAAAGTGGTCTCCAGATCAACAAACACTAGAGGAGACGGGTTTGCTAAAAGATGCATAAGAGATGTTAGCCGAGAATTCACCAGAATAATCTAGCCGACACATATGAAGAATGCACTTTACCTCTTCTCTTCGTTTGCCGCAATCGGACGAAGACCTTAAGGCAACATGCCTAGACGGCTTAGAGGAAGAAGCTTTCCGAGTGGCCTCTTTTGGCCACAGTTTAGGAGTTTTCGAGTTCTTCTTTGTTCTCGAAATAATCATCCGAACACAATAGACATCTAAAGAAGATTGGAAAAACATTTCCTTAGTTGTACCCCACCAATCATCGAAAGCAACGATAGTATTTGCTCTCGGGGGAAATGGCTTCCAGTCAAACAGGCCAAGGCTGTCAAGATTACGATCGGCTAACTTCTTTGCTTGTTCTGCATCAATGAGGCAACGTTGAGTTGAGCTGACAATACTGCGGTGGGTCCATGACACGTGCTGAGTAAGGCCAAATTTCCTTGCCATAAAACTCGATCGATATGGCTCCGCAATCAATTTATTATTCCTAGAATTAGGCTTCAAACTACCCAACAGGTCCCAGGCCGTGAGAATCCGCCCCTCTATGAGAACCATAATCCTCCGTTAAGAGAAAGTAATGTCCTCATCGGCTACTTGACGGACCCAATCAGGAGTGGCCCATCTCTCTAGGATCGGTTGTCAATCTGTATAATGGTCTCTACACATACCATGCAGGGTGGAGACTGCAGCAAAAGCATTCTGAGGCACAAAGGGTGTTTTCCGAAGAGTATTGGCCAATATTGGCGGGTTTAACGGAAAGTGGCGGTCATCAAATTTATCGGGGACAAACTCAGGAAAATAGAGGGTGATCCACAACTAAAGAAACCACAAGGGTTCGGCTAAAGTATCCAGGTTTCTGGAATCCCTTAACCTCGCCTGGGCATCACCCAGAGCCACGTAAAGATAGGTCAAGAAGAGAGATGCCCAACTGACATCCCTCCCCGAAACGGCTAACGCCACATAAATTTCTAGCTTTTTCACAACTGTACAGGAACCCGTACAGACAAAGTATCGACTAAACCAAAAAAGCAGAAGAGCATGATGCTCGGCGTCATCGACTGGAAGGGACGATATCTGGCGGTTGTTGGCTATAAATTGGTTGTAACCTGAAGAAGTCTTTGAGACTATGATGCCTAAATCGACAATATCTATATCGCTTAGGACAGGCGCCTCAACTCCCAGAATCGGACGGCCAGGTATCACCGTCACATCAAGCAGTGTGGGGGTTATCATTTCCCAAGGGAAAATAAAGGCATTGGCAGCGGTCGATCAGTGACCAAGAAAAGCATATATAAGACCTATATTGTAGGAGGAGTCAAATTCCGACAGAACAATGGCATCATAGAGACCCGTGCGCACCCATTCGACTTCCTTGGCCGACTTCACTCGGTCCAACCAAGCAGAGTAGTTGGCAATCTTGGTCGGCCAGGTGCACAGATTAGTCGGAAAATGGTCACCGGTGAACCAGTCAGAAGTAATCGGAAGGTCATAGTTCGCCGGGCTTAGATGCCGAGAAAGAGGAAGATCACCTTGTTCAGATGCGCAAAAAGGGGCAAGAACCAGTTGCTCATCTATAAAGGCAAAAGTAGGGATCAAGTCATCAGCGTCCGAACCGGTACTATCTGACCCCAGAAATAGAGAAGAAGATGAAGACATGGTTTTGCCTGATGTAGGACAGATTTTTTTGGAAAAGGCGAGGAACTTGGGAATGGCCGAGAATATTGAATGAGAAATCTTTTGTCAAACGCCTCTCCTAAAACCATTCCCTTTTTTGGAATGTAATTGACACTCGGTTAGGGGTATTTTTGCCCAAAAACGTGCGGCTAAGATTCCGTCAGAAAATATTTGTGGAAGCCGAGGCATTTCTGCGGAAGGAGAGAAAAGTTTTTTAAAAAAAAGCCATTATTGCATGCACTAGGGACGAGACATTTGAAGTGACATGCGCGACTGTCAGACTGAAATGACGGCTACTTTCGGATATATCAACTCAACAGTCACACTCGAGTTAATGTAGGGGCAATTGTTAACACTCAAAAAATAATTTAAGTGTTTAGCCGAAGTCAGTGACAGCAAAACTATTTCGGAGCCGAATTTACTCCTAACTCTCGATTACAAGAACTTCATCAGCTACTAAGGCGGCTTAGCCGAAGTTATCAGTTAGAGGCACAACTAAGACCCACTCAGATGCAGACGCATCAACGACCAAGTCAAAAGGATTTCCAAACCCCAAAAGTGGTAACGACCAACAATAGCTAAATAAAAGGGCCATTATCCGAGCAAGAGTAGAGGGCAAGAAAATCGGCACCACCTCCCCCATAGTCAGCCCGTTGAACTTAGTGGGTTACTTGACGGCCAACATGGGGGGTACATTTTGTACAATTTCTTCCTTTTTGTACAGTTTTTCTTCCTTTTTGTACTATAAATACTCATTCTTTGTACATAAACGAAGACACTCAATCAAACAAATAAAATCTTTTATCTATCTTACTTTATACTTTACTTTTTCCTTTATTGTACTCAGTTGTATTCATGCTTCTTAGCTCTTAGTTTACTAGTACCACCGTCCTAACGCTTTCTGAAGTAGTTGGGGAACCCATTGCTTGAAATTAGAGTTCCGTTTCTAGCCCAAATCGCTTGAGTTAAGGAATTAATTTGTCTCCCAATTTCATCAGCCGATACAATGGCAGAAGGTAGATTTCGGAGCGAGAACATATGTATTTAAACTTTTTATGGGAGAAAACGTAAAATAAAAGAGGAGAGAAACCTACTACGACAGAGTCGGAGAGGGTAAGAAGTTTTAAGAGTTTGGATGAATTAATAATAGTTAGGTTTTATTTATTATTAATTTCTTTTTCTTTCTTTTCGATATTTTTTTAATATTGTCATAACAGTTAATTTCTTAGCTCAGGCACAAAAGTTATTTAACGTGTAATTGTTTATCATTAAATGGGGTAACTGTCAAAACGTGAGGCAACTGTAGGATTTTAACTCAATCACATAAATTGAAAACTTTCAGAAAAATGAATTAGTTATTACTTAATAGTTAATTAGTTAATAAGTTATATGTGGCTTATTATGTAAAGTCACTCGGCTTAAGAAGAGGATTTTTCCTCCCCTTTCAATAATATACAAATAGATTTTTAGCAACAACATACCCAGTGAAACTCATATCGTGGGTCTGGGAAGCGTAGAGTGTACACAGACCTTACCTCCACCTTGGTAGGTAGAACGGCTGTTTCTGGAAGACTCTCGGCTCAAGACAAAGCATAATCACAAATAAGGAAATTAAAACAAAGCAAGAGTAAAGCAACAGTAAAGAGTAAAGCAAGAGATACTGTCAGACTCATATAAGGAATTAAAACAGTATAAAGTGCATTTGAACAAAAGGAAGCAGTAGCTAACACAATTAAATAAGCTAAACAAAATACACTAAAGAACACATAGCAGCAGAAATCAAACTATAGTGGATTATAAAGCAATAATGTGCCTATAAGTGTGATATGTTAATCGGACCTACAGTAATAACACTACAACTATCAATTTGTAAGCATAAGTAGGACTACGCTCGAGTACCTACTACTCTTCTACCCTAATCTGTGTCCTCTACAACCTCTATCTAAGGTCATGTCGTCAGTAAATTGCACTTGCGCCATATCCCGTCTAATCACCTCTCCCCAATACTTCTTCAACCTACCTCTACCCCTCCTGAACTCATCCATAGCCAATCTCTCACACCTCTGCTGCATCATTATCACTTGACTTCTAGCTTGACTATAACTGTCATTAAGTCTCATAAAAAAATTGTAGCATTCTCTAATATTGCAAATGATCTACAAATTCTTTCAACTTAGGACAGCAAGATGGTGGTGGTATAATGGAATCATATTCATCCCAAAGGTCCTTAATCTTAGAGTAGCACATAGACACTGATAATGTTCTTTGTCTCAATGTGATTATCTCCTTATGCAATTGAAATGTCCTCGAACTTTTATTTTATCAAACATATCCTTCAGATCCTCCCATATCATATAAGAATCTGAATTAAACAACATTCCAGTCAGCAAGTTTTTGCTCACATTCCCCATTAGCCATTATACTACAATAGCATTACACCTATCCCAAAGCCTTGTTAATTCACCAGTGAATGTTTCTCTCTTCACTGTACCATCTATGAATCCTATTTTATTCTTTCCTAATAGGGCCAATTTCATCGCCCTACTCCATAAATTGTAATTATCCATTCCAATTAATATTATTCCAATCGACAACGAACTTGGTGCATCAGATGGAAAAAGATACAAAGGATGGTTGTGATCGATGTTCATCGTTGTTGTCGTAGCTACATTGGTCATATCTTCTCCATTTGCTCCCATTGTTGTCGAATTTGTGATTTTTTTCAGACTTCAATTGCAAGTATAATAACAGTATTTGTCTTCAAATGCGATTTAATTCAAGTTTTCGATGTTCGATTTCTTCGATTGTAGACATAGATCCGTCGAATCCCTCACTGCATGTGACTGAATTTCCCTCGATATATGTCGTACGGTTGCTCTGATACCATGTTAGACTTCAACACTAGTCTTAGAAGAAGAAATCAAACCAGAAATGGCTAAGCTGCCATTGATGAAAAGCAGAGAAAACAGAGACAGTGTACTGCTCGAGAAAGAAGAACTTTCATATATGTGTATTATCCTTACAATGCTTTACAAATGCTATATATATATATATATATATATATATATATATATATATACACACACACACTACAATTCATCCAAAAATATATATTAATTATACAACTAACTCTTCAACAAACTAACCAACTCAACTAACTAACTCAACTCCTTATAACAAACATAACAAACTCAATAATAGTACTATCATGCACTCCTCCTCATGGTACCTTTGTGCACCTCTCTATTACTTTCACAGAACCACTTACTTTATAGACAAATATTTTCTAGAAAAATATTATCAGTTATATAACTTTTTCCCTCATGCCAAAAACACCCCAAAATAATATACATGCTAGTTTGATGTCGCATTTAGGTGGCTGGCGATAATTGTTGTATGGTGGGAGTAGGGGTGTTCAATATAAAGGGCAGCCCGGTGCACTAAGCTCTCGCTATGCGCGGGTCCGGGGAAGGACCGGACCATAAGAGTGTATTGTACGCAGCCTTACCTCACATTTCTGCAAGAGGCTGTTTCCACGGGTTGAACTCATGACCTCCTGGTCACATGGCAACAACTTTACCAGTTACTCTAAGGCTCCCCTTCAGGGGTGTTCAATATGATTTGGTAAAAAAATAATTCAAATTTAAAATCAATAACATTTGATTTGGTTTGGATTTATTAAAATAAACTATAGAAAAAAATAAACCAAACCAAATAGACAAATTATATACACAATTTGCATAATTATGTATATGCAATATACCAATTTTCATTAAAAAAAAATATAAATATATTTTATAATTTTCATCATTTTTTTTATTTTTTATCACTAATTTTATCTCTATATACTAATGGACTTTAGGCCTTAATCCTATTTCTTAAAAGAAAGGTATGAATTAGAATCAATTTATGTAAATAAAAAATTATGAGATTTGCACTAGACTCTTTTTATATTTCTTAAGAACCTTATTCACCTAATTAAAGTTTATAGATCTCAAGACATTTTCTTCATAATTCAAAAAAATTATAGTCACAATAATAAAAGGATAGTAAAGGATTATAAGTTGGCAAATAATGAAATTTTTCTAATTATAGGAAGAAGAAAAAAGAGAAATCAAACCAAACCGACAACAACAAAACCAAAAGATATGCATTATATTTGATTTAATTTGATCTTCATAATTGAAAACCAGACTAAATTAATTAAATTTTAATTTTAACCAAAAAATTATCCAAATAGACACCCCTAAGTAGGAGTATACAAAATAGTAGTAAAAAGTTATCTTCGCAGGAATCATTGAGCAGATAGTGTTGGAGTGATATCAAAATTTTGTTAAAGATCTGCGTGAACCAAAATAAATATATTAAAACACAAAAGTGATTGTGAAAAAAATAATAAATGTAGCTAATTTACTGAGGTCTGAACTATTTAAATTAAGAGCTCTAATTAGTCAAAACAAACATGTTCTAATAGATTTGGGGAACTTGTCCTCGAGATTTTATCGGCAGGGGTGGACTTAATGCAGCGCTTATGGGCATGGCAGAGCTAGAGTACGGGAAAGGAGTCTATTTGAACCTCCTTTATCAAAAAATTATACTACTATATTTATAAGGTCAGAATTATTTTTTATGTAATAGATGTTGAATCTCTTTGACTCTTCGTATATATATTTACTTCTTTATTATATTTTGAAATCTCTTAGTAAAAATTTTGAATTACATATATGTGTGTTATGAACCCACTAAATCAAATAAAATGTGGTAAAATTCTAACTCGAATAATGCATAAAGTTACAAGTAGTCAGGACAGTGACAACAATCGGAGGGAAAGAATTATTAAGGGAGAAAGAGTGGGGAATGCATGCAATTAACCTCCCAAGTAGGAAACTAACTATGCATGAATCTTTCATTCTCACGTAAAAAGATCCAATTAACAACGTGGCCTTTGAAGATTTTCTGCAGCCCATGGGATGGAAACAAATGAAACATCCTAGAACATATGAAGAAGCTTGTATGAAATTAAGGAAACAATGTTCTGTCGAATATTTGAAATGTATACCGTGGAAAATATATACTTACCCTCTATTGGTTCACGCACCAATGAATAAGGGCATGATTTATGTATTTCTTAAATTTTATCACTTATTTTAAAAACTAACTAACTTGTAATTTAACCTCAAATCATTCAATCGTGATAAATTATTACTAACATGATTTAATAAATTATTAGGATATCCACTGTACCCTTTTTCTCCTTCTACTTTGATAGGGATATAATTAAATAAGTAAAGTTATGCTTTCTGTATAGTTCTAAAATTTTAAATAAAATGATCATACATTTCAACTAATTAGCATCATAGCAGGTAGGGGTTCCCTAAGTTTGAGTTCACTGTCAATTCATTCAAAAAAACATTTTCATGTGCTTAGCTCATTAAAAAAAAATCAAGTTTGCACGTGAGAGGACATATTAAAGATATAATTAAATAAATAAAAATATATTTGATCTCATAACATAATCTTTTAGATGAGATGATTAGATGCTTCAACTTTCTCCTCTCTTGGTTCGGGCGGGGGAACAATATTAAAATCTTTTTGAGACAAGTTAGAATTAAAATGTTATAATTAGCTGGTATGCGTTATTCTCTTCTTAAATAAACACCAACCGCTCATATCACAATACAATTGCTGGAGTTTTCATCACTGAAGAAGCTATCACTTGGTGGAGGGCCGTGGTAATATGATTCCATGTAATTCACTGCACCTTGAAAGTAGCCACCACCATTATAGTGACCAACACCCATTGCTGCCCTTGCTGGTAGGTGGATTGTCGGAACACCGCTCATCTAGCCCACTGTAGTACTCATCTAGCTCATTGGAAGACCACTTATTTGGCCCATCTGTCCCATTGGACTAGGCATGTTCCCCAATTGGCCCATATTTCCACTTGCAATCATAGCATGCCTTGCTTCATCCCCTTCTCAATAACGTATTAATGAAATTAATGGTCTAAAGCCAAAATTTAATAAAAGATCTTAAATATATATACATATACACAAAAAAAAAAATAGAGTTATCTTTTTATTCTTACATAGTACTTATTTTGTGTAGTTTTCTTACTAGACATAAAGCCTTTAACTTCACATAGTAATATTGATTATTTATAAAAGTAAGAGTTAATTCTAGTTAATAAGATGTTAGCTATTTGTTTGTAATACATTACCTTAGATGTTGTTGTAAAAACTTTATTTATTAATATGAAGATTTGACTTGTTTAATTCAAAGATCTAGAATATTTCTAGTAAAAAGTAGATAGTTTTCTTTCTTTCTTTTTAATAAATTTGTACATTTATATTTCCGTCTTTAATATTATTTTAAGTGAAAATAAAATTATAAAATTCACTATTAAATTTTTTTGGACCTCAAAATTTTGGGAGCCTAAAGCAAACGTTTACTAGCTTCACCTTGAGGCCGTTAGGCCATGTCCATCCATGGGACTCCTTTAACGCTCAAATTTTGTGCGTTAAAGGTATTTTTAGGTCAATTTTTTTTATTCAGTACTTTGATCACTTTCTTCTTTCTTGGGCATTTAGGTTTCAGACTCATTAAAATAGCATATAATGGCTGCTAGCTAAACGTTTATATATTATACTCTTTATTCCAATTTGTGTCACTTTCCTTTCCGGTCTATTCCTAAAATAATACTCCCTCCGTACAATTTCTTTTTTTAGTATGTCCCACAATAAATGTCACATTTCTATATTTAAAAACTCTTTAATGACACAATTTTTATTTTATCCTTGTTGTGTCCAACTTAATTTTAAAAATATACTTATTATTAAGAAAAGACAACAAAAATAGGCACTAATATAAGGGCGATTTAGTAAACATAACAAAGTCCTCTCTTATTTTTAAAACTCTGTGTCAGGTCAAATGGTGCCACATAAATTGAGACGGAAGGAATTAGGGGTGGTCAAAAAATTCAAAGAACCGAAAAAATCGAACCGAACCGAATCAGAATTTAGTGATTCGGTTCGATTTTTTAATTTTGGATACGAACCGAACCGAAAAACCGAATTAAATATATATATTTTTATTTTATATTTTAGGCTACTACTATCTCTTGAATCATAACCATTGAAGTTAATCTATGAAGCTTTTATGGAAGTCGCATGCGGCATGAACTTGATTAACATATCACGGAAGCATTGACATAAAATGTAGGGAGAA
Source organism: Anisodus tanguticus (assembly GCA_034509755.1). NCBI lineage: Eukaryota > Viridiplantae > Streptophyta > Magnoliopsida > Solanales > Solanaceae > Anisodus > Anisodus tanguticus. The sequence continues at coordinate 13,957,503 of CM067551.1, read as the reverse complement.
AAAGTAGTTGTAAATTGATAAAACTTTAAATGGTCATAACTCTGCGCTCGGATGTCCGAATTACCCGATTTGTTTTTTGATTTTGCGTATTTTGTTTAGACGGGGCCGGTCAAACTGCCCAAAGGCGGTTCGGCGCAGCCAATTTTTAGAAAAACGTTCGTTTTCCCAATCAATTTGTGTTTTCCCCCAAATCGATTTCTAATTTTCCTTTTTCTTTAGTAAACATCTCACAATACACAATAGATTTCAACGTCAAATTTTCATGATAGTGTAGGTGTGAATGTCAATTTCAGTTTTGGAAATTCAAAAAAAAAATTGTATTCGGTTTTTAAAAAAAAAAACGATTTTTATTCGGTTCATATTTTTTGGATACCGAACCGATATACGCCCACCCCTAGAAGGAATAATAGATTTCTACATTTAGAAACAATATTTAACTTTTAGTTTCAATTTTATTCAAGACGATTAACACCCAAATATCTATAATTTGTTTTATACCATACCTTTCAAAAGTCTTTCGTTATTGAACTATGTGCTCAGTCGAAAGTGCCTCACATAAATTAAACCGGGACAAATGTTACATATTTTTAATGCTACCTCCATTCCAATTTATATGCACACTTTTCTTTTAATTTGTCCAAAAAAGAACGTCATTTTATATAATTTTAAACAACTTAACTTAAAAATTGTTCCTTTTACCTTTAATGAAATGATTTATAGCTACATAAATGTCTAAAGTTTATTTTATATCATAAATTTTAAAAAAATCTTGATTTTTAAACTTTTTATTTAGTTAAATGATGTCACATAAATTAGAATGAATTGGTTACATTATTCCAGCCGGAAGAAGATGTCTGTGATTTAGAACATGACTCTTGATCTTGACGTAATAGATAAACTTTTGGAACATGGGAAAGACCTACAAATAGATCTAAAGCTTATACTAGACTAGTAAGTCTGTGAAATAATCTAATCAAAGTCTAGCTGAGACATTTGACATTTTTTCATAAATGTCTCAACTCAGGACTAACGACCTTTTATTTTTCCCATTCCATGGTATGCAAAAGTAAATAGTACAAACTTATAAATATAATACCCAAATTTTGACATTAGAGATTAGGTGTATGTAGAAAATAAATTTCAACCATGACCTCTGTTCGATCGGTTCAATCTAAACACTTTGACTTAAGGATTGAAGTCAAAGAATTGTTTGACTCTAGTATTAGGGGTCAGCGGGTCCGGGTACCTTAACGTTTTTGAACTATTCGGACCCTACCCGATAAAAGACCGGTTCCTAAATTTACTACCCGGAACCTACTCGTAGCAATCATTATCCGAAACCTACCCGGACCATGCGGTTCCAGGTAGGTTCCCGGATACTCTGTAAATAAATAAACACAGAGTAAGCAACAGTTTCTTAGCCTATGAGAATCAAAAAGAGTTCTAAAATAATTTCATCCAGTAGTTTTTTAGCCTGCAATCGGAGTTTATAGTACCTTTATAAGTAGTTTTAGAAAACCTATTCATTGTAGAAAAGTTAATTCTGTAACCAAAACCTAAAATTGCAAGCCAAATTTGACACTCAATTAATTGAACGTGTTGATTTCAAAATATATTTGGAAATGTCTGAATTAAACTTATTTTCGTGTTCATAAGCTCTTCGATACAAAAGAAAAGCTTTATTATACTAGTAAATCCCTAAATTTCATCTTCACATCTACAAAAATAAACACAAATTTTAAAAATAGATTTACATTTCAAATCAAAAAGTAATACAGATTGAAGATGAGTATCGCCTGAAATAGAACAGAAGCGTAGGATATTAAAAAGAAATTGAAGAGTTAGATATGAACCCAGATGCATTTTATGAATGACGTGAACACAACCAAGGGAGAGAAAGAGGCAAAGGTGAAGCTTCAACGGAGACAACGATGAAAGTACCTGAGAGAAAGCTTCAACGACGACGACGATGAAGCTCGGTGGTGTAGCTAAAACTCCACTGTTATTGAGAGAGTTTTGGGTGTTTTCTCTTAGGGCACAAAGAGCATTCTAGAATAAATTGGTGAAAAGGTTGAAATATTTGCGTCTTGAGGTGGGGAAAATCAATGTGCAGGCGTGAAACAAACAATTTTGGAGAAAGTTAAAAGTGGTCCAAATGTTTCTCAAAAAAATAAAAATATTTAATATTTTATAGGTTCCGCATATCGGTTCCGGGTCCGGATGCCCTGTCTCTATTTTCCGGAACCGGAGCCGGACCCAACATTGATTGATTCCTAATTTTACTATATGTACCCTATCCGTTATTATAATATATCTACTATCCGTTAGTGTCGATTTCGATCGGGTATCTGGGTACCCTGTACCCGTGTTCACCCCTATCAGGTAGCGTATAATACAAAGTCAACCAAAAGGAAAGAACCATAACTGTTATAATAATAAAGAATAATACTATATGATTGTGTTACCCTCGACACCCCCTTTGTTAACTGCTAAATAATAGATTAAAACTAAACTAAAAGATGTCAAACTTGAAGTGTTTCGTTAATTTCCGAGTTCGCAACAAGAAGTTAAATGTAGCAGTTAATGTAATACTATATCGGAACCAAGCTCTATACCCCACAAAAATAGGGATAAAATCTACGTAAATTTTTACCTTTTCAGACCCCATTTGTGGGATTACAATGGGTCTATTGTTATTATTGTTGTAATATAATATTATATAGTTGCAACATATAAAGAATCCAAATTAGTGACTTGACATGAAAAGTATTGTTGGACATGTTCTTAATATATGTATAACTACCCCCAAAACTCATGCAACGTATAAAGGTACTAATGCAGGATTTTGAAAATTATTAAAACGATTGACTCATTGAATTCTCAAGAAAGAAGAAGAAAAAGACAATTGGCTGAACAATGACCATGGACACACATGCAACAAATTAGTACGTACTACTATTCAATAAATTAAAACCAAATGGTCAAATGCGTATATTTATTTCTATAAAAGACTACTGCCTCATTAGTGTTGGTTGTTATGACTAGCTAGTTAGACAATACTACACGAGAATAGAAGGGTCTAATCCCCTATTGACATATGATATAATTGCATTAATTCCCTATTACCTCCGAGGTAGAGTGGTTGTTTCCGATACACATTCGACTCAAAATAAAATAAAAGAAGATAATGAATATCCGTCTTTCTACTAAACAGGGTGGATTGAGCTCATAATTCATTAGATATTTTTTATAATTGTCAACTAAATATCATAAGTAAATTGCTCCCGGTTCAGATGTAGGATACCTATCCAGAAGTTTTCGTAACTCAATCATAGATGATGGAATCATCAAAGATTTGACCTTTTCGAACTCTGTCTATAACTCACTAGAGGCTCGGGAAACAAAAATAAGATGTGAATGAATGTGATATCCAGCAACAAGAAGAAGGAAAAGGATTGAATAGAGAAACTCCCGAGCATTTGGCGATCTCAGATGTGTCAATATCAATGGTGACTCATTATTTTGTTGAATCATTTCTTCGGACAGAAAAAGATTATGTAAACACTTACTCGAGATCTCACTTATTAGATTCTATTGTCGAAGACACATTTTTTTTGAAGAATTCGCCATGATATACCTGATCCATGCATAATATCAGGGAAAATGGATACGGATGGCCAAACCAAATTCTCTAAATTTGGCGGGCCATGCTAATGGAGTTGGGTCAGTTGGATGAAAATTGACTGACAATCACAGAAAGAGTCAAAGCCGGTAAATGTAAAATGGCCAAGGCATACGACAAACATGTAGAGCCTAAAGTGGTTTGTCGAAGGAGACCTAGCTTGGAAAATCATCCTGCCGATTGAAATGAAAGATCGTAAAACCGGCAAATGATCACCAAACTAGGAAATGACCCTTCACAGCGAACCCACGGGTTGCAGGCAATACGGATCAAGCGATAACTATGCATGGAAAATAAAGTGAAATGGTAGACATTTTGAAGAAATACTACCCATCGATTATGAGGCATGCATAAGTAATTGACAGCCACAGACCGGCTGCCTGGTCGCAAAAAAGGTCAAGTTCCTTTCGATTTGGGGAACGTAAGAACAAACGATAGCCACAGACCGGCTATCTGGTCACAATAACAGACCCTTCGATTTGGGGTCAATAAAACTAGAAAGCCGAATCACTCGACATTCCCCCAGATAGAGGGTGCAATACATCAACAGTAATAGAAGTTTCAGGATTAGCCGAATCCACGACTGCTTGGACATCTAGAGTAACCGCAATCTCCCTTCCTCTCTCAGCTTCAGCAACGGCTACTACCTCAGTCGCACTTACTCCTACTCGGACCTCCCTTTCAGTACTCAGCAGAGGCTCAACCACTATAATCGATGGGGCCTGAGTGTCGGCGGATACCTCTTGAACAACATAAGCGACGACGGCTTCGGATGACAAATTCATACGGGTATTGGCTGACGACTCAGCAACGGGATCAGCTGGCAAAGAAGTAGCGATTGTCGACATTTCTTGAACTAGATGACTTTTTCAAACAGCCCATTCACCCTTCAGTTTGGCTAGCCATTCGCTACCTGCTTTCTAATCCAGCTCCCATACCACCTGCTGGTTATTGAGTTCCTCGATTTTGTTATCCAATTGGAGGTTTTGCCGAAACAAAAAAGAACGGTGGAATCGTGGGCACTAATAGCTGAATCTAAGGTACCTATAGTCGGAGTAATAGCCCCCATCTCCGCCTGGATCCGCTCCAACTCAACTCGCAATTTGGATAGCCGATTCTGCAAATCATTTCTTCGGCCGACACTCTGTTGCCTTGCTGTATTCACTTCATTAAAAGAAGTCTGAATACGGTTCTTCTCTTGCCGAAGAGACCCCAAGTGTTGCAGAGCAGTGACAACTTCATCATGACTATCTTTGGTCGTTCTATACAAAGCGAACAAATCATTCAAAGCCAAAGCGATATCATTGTAAGTGGCCGCCAGAGCCGGGGAATCTGTGGTTTCCTTCGACAATTGGAGCAAAGAGGCCCTCAGAGCATGTAACTCATCTTTGGTGTTTGGAATTCCCCTGACGAGGGACTCCTCGACTCGTTCTCGATGGACGCCAACAGGCAAAGCTGGTGGAAATACAGTATCGATTGAACCAAAATAACGCAAGAGCACATCTTTCGGGATGACTTTAGTCGGTACCTCTGAACTGTCAATTGAAGGGGCTTCAACCGAAGGATTACCTCCAATAGCCTCTTATACATAAAGGACATGATCAGTATAAAGGCACAAGCCCAGAGGTAGTGAACGACCAAGCACAAGAGAAAGGATATACCTCTACGGCTGCCCCATAACAAGAAGAATTAGTTGCTTTGGCAGAAGAACCCATGGTATTAAGGGCAGCCGATGATGGATCCTGTGAATGCACGGGAACATGAGTCAGGGAAGAAGATCCGCCAGTACGAAGATGAGCATCAAACACTCTATGCAGCCGTCTGCGCCTTATCAACTGTGGTCCCTGGGGAAAAACAAAAAACGTGGATATTAGTAGCCGATGCGAAAGTGTTTTTAGCCAGCCTTGTATTATACCTCGTTTTCTCCCTCTTCCTCAACAGGAACAAGAACTCCGGGTCTGTGGGGATCTTCTTCACTATAATCTCCAATGACAACCCCTCCACTTCGTCGGGGTTGCTTGTGCACTGGTTCCCTGGGTAATAAGGATTCGGTGTCCAAAGTGGTCTCCAGATCAACAAACATTGGAGAAGACGGGTTTGCTGAAAGATGCACAAGAGATGTTAGGCGAGAATTCACAAGAATAATCTGGCCGACACATATGAAGAATGCACTTTACCTCTTCTCTTCGTTTGCCGCAATCGGACGGAAGACCTTAAGGCAACAGGCCTAGACGACTTAGATGAAGAAGCTTTCCGAGTGGCTTCTTTTGGCTACGGTTTAGGAGTTTCCGGGTTCTTCTTTGTTCTCGAAATAATCAGCCGAACACAATAGAAATCTAAAGAAGATTGGAAAAACTTTACCTTAGTTGTACCCCACCAATCATCGAAAGCGACGATACTATTCGCTCTCGTGGGAAACGACTGTCAGTCAAACATGCCAAGGCTGTCAATATTACGATCGGCTAACTTCTTTGCTTGTTCTGCATCAAGGATGCATCGTTGAGTTGAGCTGACAATACTACAGTGGGGCCACGACACGTGCTGAGTAAGGCCAAATTGCCTTGCCACAAAACTCGGCCGATATGGCTCCTTGGTCAATTTATTATTCCTAGAATTGAGCTTCAAACTACCCAACAGGTCCCTGGCCGTGAGAATCCACCCCTATATGAGAACCATAATCCTCCGTTAAGAGAAAGTAATGTCCTCATCGGCTACATGACGGACCCAATCAGGAGTGGCCCATCTCTCTAGGACCGGTTGTCAATCTGTATAATGGTCTCTAGACAGACCATGCAGAGTGGAGACTGCGGTAAAAGCATCCTGAGGCACAAAGGGTATTTTCCGAAGAGTATTGGCCAATATTGGCGGATTTAACGGAAAGCGGTGGTCATCAAATTTATCGGGGAAAACTCAGAAAAATAGAGGGTGATCCACAACTGAAGAAACCACAGGGGTTCGGCCTAAGTATCCAGGTTTCTGGAATCCCTTAACCTTGCCTGGGCATCACCTAGAGCCACGTAAAGATAGGTCAAGAAAAGAGATGCCCAGCTGACATCCCTCCCCGAAACGGCTAACGCCACATAAATTTCTAGCTCTTTCACAACTGCACAGGAACCCGTACAGACAAAGTGTCGACTAAACCAAAAAAGCAGAAGAGCATGATGCTCGGCGTCATCGACTGGAAGGGGCGATATCTGACGGTTGTTGGCTATAAATTGGTTGTAACCTGAAGAAGTCTTTGAGACTGTGATGCCTAAATCGGCAATATCTATATCGCTTAGGACAGGCGCCTCAGCTCCCAGAATCGGAAGGCCAAGTATCGCTGTCACATCAAGCAGTGTGGGGGTTATCATTACCTAAGGGAAAACATTGGCAGCGGTCGATTAGTGACCAAGAAAAGCATATATAAGACCTATGTTGTAGGAAGAGTCAAATTCCGACAACACAATAGCATCATAGAGACCCGTGCACACCCATTCGACTTCCTTGGCCGACTTCACTCTGTCCAACCAAGCAGAGTAGTTCGCAATCTTGGTCGGCCAGGTGCACAGATTAGTCGGACAATGGTCACCAGTGAACCAGTCACAAGTAATCGGAAGGTCGTAGTTCGCCGGGCTTAGATGCTGAGAAAGAAGAAGGTCACCTTGTTCAGATGCGCAAAAAGGGGCAAGAACCAGTTGCTCATCTATAAAGGCAAAAGTAGGGATCAGGTCATCAGCGGCCGAACCGTTGCTATCTGACCCCAGAAATAGAGAAGAAGATGAAGACATGGTTTTGCCTGATGTAAGGACATATTTTTTCTGGAAAAAGCGAGGAACTTGGAAATGGCCGAGAAGATTGAATGAGAAATCTTTTGTCAAACGCCTCTCCTAAAAGCATTCCCTTTTTTTGGGATGTAATTGACACTCGGTTAGGGGTATTTTTGCCCAAAAACGTGCGGCTAAGATTCCGTCAGAAAATATTTGTGGAAGCCGAGGCATTTCTGCGGAAGGAGAGAAAAGTTTATTTTAAAAAAGCCAGCATTGCATGCACTAGGGACGAGACGTTTGAAGTGACATGCACGACTGTCAGACTGAAATGATGGCTACTTTCGAATACATCAACTCAACAGTCACACTCGAGTAATGTAGGGGCAATTGTTAACACTCAAAAAATAAGCCAAAGTCAGTGATAGCCGAACTATTCCAGAGTCGAATTTACTCCTAACTCTCGATTACAAGAACTTCATCAGCTACTAAGGCAGCTTAGCCGAAGTTATCAGTTAGAGGCACGACTAAGACCCACTCAGAAGCAGACGCCTCATCGACCAAGTCAAAAGGGTTTCCAGACCCCCAAAAGCGGTAACGACCAACAATAGCTAAATGGAAGGGCCATTATCCGAGCAAGAGTAGAGGGCGAGAAAATCGGCACCACCTCCCCAATAGTCAGCCCGTTGAACTTAGTGGGTTACTTGACGGCCGACATGGGGGGCACGTTTTGTACAGTTTTTCTTCCTTTTTGTACTATAAATACTCATTCTTTGTACATAAAAGAAGACACTCAATCAAACAAATAAAATCTTTTATCTATCTTTACTTTATACTTTACTTTTTTCCTTTATTGTACTCAGTTGTATTCATGCTTCTTACCTCTTAGTTTACTAGTACCTCCGTCCTAACGCTTTATGGAGTAGTTGGGGAATCCATTGCTGAAAATTAGAGTTCCGTTTCTAGCCCAAATCGCTTGAGTTAAGGAATCAATTTGTCTCCCAATTTCATCAGCTGATACAACGGCAGAAGGTAGATTTCGGAGCGAGAACATATGTATTTAAACTTTTATGGGAGAAAACGTAAAATAAAAGATGAGAGAAACCTACTATGACAGAGTCGGAGAGGGTAAGAAGTTTTAAGAGTTTGGATGAATTAATAATAGTTAGGTTTTATTTATTATTAATTTCTATTTCTTTCTTTTCGATATTTTTTAAATATTGTCAGAATAGTTAATTTCTTAGCTCAGGCACAAAAGTTATTTAACGTGTAATTGTTTATCATTAAATGGGGTAACGGTCAAAATGTGAGGCAACTGTAGGATTTTAACTCAATCACATAAATTGAAAACTTTCAGAAAAAGGAATTAGTTATTACTTAATAGTTAATTAGTTAATAAGTTATATGTGGCTTATTATGTTATGTCACTCGGCTTAAGAAGAGGATTTTTCCTCCCCTTTCAATAATATACAAATAGATTTTTAGCAACATACCCAGTGAAATTCATATCGTGGGTCTGGGAAGCGTAGAGTGTACACAGACCTTACCTCCACCTTGGTAGGTAGAGCGGCTGTTTCTGGAAGACCCTCGGCTCAAGACAAAGCATAATCACAAACAAGGCAATTAAAACAAAGCAAAAGTAAAGCAAGAGTAAAGAGTAAAGCAAGAGATACTGTCAGACTCATATAAGGAATTAAAACAGTATAAAGTGCATTCGAACAAAAGGAAGCAGTAGCTAACACAATTAAATAAGCTAAACAAAATATACTAAAGAAAACGTAGCAGCAGAAATCAAACTATAGTGGATTATAAAGCAATAATATGCCTATAAGTGTGATAGGTTAATCGGACCTACGGTAATAACACTACAACTATCAATTTGTTAGCATAAGTAGGACTACGCTCGAGTACCTACTACTCTTCTACCCTAATCTGTGTCCTCTACAACCCCCTATCTAAGGTCATGTACTCAGTAAATTGCACCTGCGCCATATCCCGTCTAATCACCTCTCCCCAATACTTCTTCAGCCTACCTCTACCCCTCCTGAACTCATCCATAGACAATCTCTCACACCTCCGCATTCACACTTCCGCACGGGGCGTCCGTGTCCCTCCTCTATACATGCCCGAACCATCTCAACCTCACTTCCCACATCGTATCATCCACCGAGGCCACTCCCACTTTCTCCTGGATATCATCATTTCTAATCTTATCTCTCCTTATATGCCCACAAGTCTATCTCAACATCCTCATTTCCGCAACTTTCATCTTTTGTATGTGTGAAGTCTTGACTGGCCAACACTCCGCCTCATACAATATAGTCGGTCTAACCACCACCCTATAGAATGTGCCTTTAAGTTTTGGTGGCACCTTTTTGTCGCACAACACTCCAGATGCGAGCCTCCATTTCATCCACCCTGCCCTAATACAATGTGTGACATCATCATCAATCTCTCCATTCCCTTGGATAATAGACCCTAGGTACTTGAAGCTTCCTTTCTTTGGAATTACCTGAGTACCAAGCCTTACCCTCACGCCTGTCTCAAGGTCGCTCCCGTTGCTGAACTTGCACTTCAAATATTCTGTCTTGGTCCTATTCAACCTGAACCCTTTAGACTCCAGAGTTTGTCTCCAAACCTCCAGCTTGGCGTTCACCTCGCTGCGAGTTTCATCAATCAAAACTATGTCATCTGCGAATAACACACCCTAGTACCTCCCCTTGGATTTGTCATGTCAGTCCGTCCATCACCAAGGCAAATAGGAATGAGCTAAGAGTTAATCCTTGGTTCAACCCCATCATCACTGGAAAGTGCTCCGAGTCTCCTCCTAATGTTTGTACTCTAGTCTTGGCTCCATCATACATATCCTTGATCACCCTAGTGTACGTCACGGGTACACCTCTAACCTCCAAACATCCCCATAGAACCTCTCTATGGACTTTGTCGTATGCCTTCTCGAGGTCGATAAAACTATATGCAAATCTTTCTTCCTCTTTCTGTTCTATGGGGATGTTTGGACGTTAGAGGTGTACATGTGGCGTACACTAGGGCGATCAAATAATTTTTAGTGCTCTTATAATGTCAAAACACTTTTATTGGTTACTGATGTATAGTTGAGCTTCAAGTAAGTTATTTAGTAGGATAATAATATATCAACTGAATTCAGAATTTTAGCAACTATTAAGCAGGGAAGTTGAGAACTCATAAATTCTAAATTTTGAAAAGATATTTGAGTTGAGAAAAAAATCATCTTTGATAGGTTTGAAAATTGGTTAAAATTGATTTTAAGTTGGTAAAACTAAGAAACCTCGTGACTAGAAATAATGGTAATGATATGACTAAAAATTTCAGTTTCAATTACAATTACAATTATTTACACGGATACAAATATAGGGAAAGATGATAGGAATCTAAACGGATACGCAATTAGGTGACATTAAATCTTTACTTCTCTATTTTATAATTTTTCTGCTTACTGGAAAAAAGATTTTGTTTCTCTTGCATACATCCGTTTAATAAATTTGGAGTAAAAAGACTTACTTTCATCAAGGTAATCTTCAAGTCTAATCTTTCCTATTCACATCTAGGTTACCTTGTAAGATTTTAATTTGCATTATTTAAAATATACAATCGACTTTGTATGGCTTATATTAGCATTTTGATTTTGTATATTTCAAATATAAGGTACACAAACTCCCAGGATAGACTTCCATATAAAAGTTCCAAATTTTTATATTGCGACAACAAGAGGTGCTAGTCTTTTTTTTTTTTTGGCTACCCAAAAGAATTTGTATCATTCCTCTAATATGAATAATGATGATCATCATCATCATTTAAACTCGCTATTTTTGTGATACGTGTTTTAAGATGAAATTTATGCAATTTGAGTTATACGTTGAATTTTCAGTATTTTTGCTTTTACACTCCTTTGGGTCTTTAGTTACATTATACTTAAAATACGCATCTTTGGTGGTATAATTAATATTGTGTAGAAGTGTATGCTTTAAACAGACTAAAATTTGTGATCTAACAGATGAATTAGCCCAAATGTAGGTCATTTATAAGCATTACTTTTGTACTAAACAAGAGGTATTGAATCTAAATTTGTTATTATTTTGTTAATTCTCTTTATAAATTTATCATGGATCACACGAGCAAATTTGCTAGTGTATATATAATATAATGTAGGTACATTATGAGAGTAAGTGTGGTCGGGGTGAGGGTTGAGGTTGAGGTGGAGCGAGGTGGGTTAGGGGTAGGGGTGGAGTGGGTGAAGGGGTGTAGGGGTGGAGTGGATATAGGTGAGGGGATTTTAAGATGGAAAGGAAGCAAATGTCATTTATATAACTCAATTTCCCTATCCTTACTTTCTTGATTTTTAAGAAACTTATTTTCTTAAAGAAATTGTTTCCCAAAATATTGATCAACCAAACATGAAACAATATTATCAACCTAAACTTTAACACACCGAGGAATGCTACATGATTGAGCCATCGTCGGTGTTTCCTCAGTGAACTTCGAAACACAGGCATTTTTGTCCACTTTGTTGTCAAACAAGGTACTTGTCAATTAGCACAAGTCAGTACTTTCGTCATTGTTTCCAGGGTGTTGTTTAATCTGGCATTTTCACTAAAAAGCTCGAATAGCAGAACAACTAATAATAATGGCAAGTCGCTGAATTCTACAATGTTAAGACATCGATGCTGATCCGAGATGGATGTACATTGGCACTACCAGTGCATTACAGAACAACGGTATCCACTGATACAGATTCCTAATAATACAAGACTTAACGTATTTGGATTTGTTGCATTGTATGTCCCATAATAGGTCTCATTCTTCTACTCTTTTCCGGAAGTCGATGACTATTCATAGCTATTACCTTGACACCAAAGAAGAGTTCGACCCAATGCTGAGCTGAACAAGTAAATTTGGAAAACTATTCTTTGTTTGATGCTAGTCAGACAAATACAGTTATCCGCAGAATATAACAGCTTGTTAAGAAATTTTCTTTGAACATAAGATACCCCATGCTCTTCGTACCCGTCATTAAAGAGAAAACTATAGTTGGAACAGCAGCATAGGCAGATCTGTTAAAAAGGAAACAAAACTAGGAGTGCTCTTGCTTGCCAAAAGTAGCATCGCATTCAGCCTAAGCGATATATGTAAAACTTACTCGGATTTTGAAAACCACATTTGTTGAAAGGAACCAAGAGATGCCAATATGCTGCCCACTATCCAAACACTGCGTAATATAACTTGTTAGTTCACTGTTGTGTGAAGAAAGCCTCTCCCCATTGCTAAGTGCAAGAAACCATCATTTATGGAACAATGATGGTTTCAAGGTTGTAGTAAAAGCAGTTAAAATGAATGGAAGTATGTTTACTGCTTTCTCAACTCTGCAATTAAATGGGAAGGGAAAGGGAGAAAAAGAAAAGATATAGGGCAAAATGCTTCAGTTAAATGCTGTCAGCTTAAACTTAGAAGTAACAAATATGGGGAGAAATCCAAACCAGTCAGAATGTTGCATCCAGATGAGAAAGGTAACTCCATAATGCACACTATACAGTTGAAAGCTTCTACCTTGACTTTATAAACTCAACATCAAAAGGAACTATTACTGTGAAGAGCGACTGAGAAACAGTAAAAGAGAACTACAGAGTAATAGTTTAACCTGAATCTCCTTTCCGTAGCATTTCCACTAGCCAGTACTTTGACTCTTGCTGCCTGAGGAGACTCCTGGAAGAAGCACATACAAGATACAGAATTAGACTATTTAAGCTGAGGAGAAAAATTATAATGCTATCCGTGAACACAACCACATGCATGAATGGGGGAGAGGGGCATAGTTAGAGTCAAATGGGAAAGGGCACCTCTAGCAAGTCCTTTTCCAGACGGTCTTTCAGTTGTTGCATCGATGCTGTTCCCCCAGCAAGCTGTAGTGGGCAGTAAAGTCAAACTAACATCTCATCTAAAGTCTCATACTCAAATAGTTCGATGAATAAAATAAGTCTATGGAAATCCAAATGTTCGTGGTTGGGAATATGACCGAACTTAAATAATCCAATGATAAATTTGAGAAGCATCGGTTCTAATCTGCTATTGCTTCGTTTTGCTTCTTTTTCCCTTTCAAAATTCGCTATCATGACTTCTCACTTTGTTTGTCTTACTTTGCTTAAGCTTGTGCTTTGTCTTGAGCCGAGGGTCTCTCGGAAACAGTCGCTCTACCTACCAAGATAGAGGTAAGGTTTGCGTACACTCTACCCTCCCCAGACCCCACATTGTGGGATTTCACTGGGTATGTTGTTGTTATGTCATAAGGAGCATCACTCCAGTTTTAAAATTAAAATTACTTTGTCATGCAGTTTCCATATTCTTCTCCTGAAGGAAGCGTCCTCTCAATTTCAGTGCATACAATGTGAAAATGGGGATTTGAAAGAATTTACTTTGTCAAGTGATTTCACAAGTACTTAAATGTAAGCAGCAATATAAAAGAAGGGATGCGCCCAAAAAAGAAACTGCAACCTCATGTTTAAATAGATTGCAAGAAACGTTGATGGCTTTACCAATATACTACTAAAAAGTTCTCTTCGAATATCCACATCGCACTTGTTGATGCTCTCTATAACCTGAAAATTTTGAGTAAATTACTAATCGAAACAACAAAGGAAAGGCGAAAGAAGAACATTTTGAAGGACTCATGTCCTCCTTATTGACCAATATTTTTATCTATATGAGCAAATTCAAGAGAGAAAGGACCAACCATTTGTGGTAGACCACAAAGGGAAGCAGCAGTCTCAGCAAAACTTTCCATACCAGGGATAGTCTGTGACACACATCAATAAGAAAAATACCAAAGTAAAGACTAGATGAATGAAGGATCTGAAGGAACTAGCTTGAGATAGCAAAGGGACAGATTCTCCGAATAACAGGTATGTTTAAGCAGACAACATTAGGTACTGCATTTGAAAACGTATGATAGTATACAGAAAAGAACACAAAAGTACTTTATTAGAAGTAATAATAGATTGATATCTATATCTTTGGCAATTCAACAACTAAATCTGAATCTCAAGGTAGAGGTCATGGCACAATAAAGTGTCACCCTAGAAACATCCCACTATTGTGTGACATGAATATTATAAACTTGTCATTGAACCTTTGAAATGCAAGGAAATGAAATGATACTTTAAAAAGGTAATGTCGAACCAAATTGTGTGAACCATACTGGAGGTATGTAAATTAGCACAGCCAGGTCCATAATCCTCATTTACTATCAAAATAATTCTTAAAATATAGTTCGCATCCATTGCAATGCAAAGAAATGAGTTCGCAGACCACCGAGTGCTTCAGCTATAAGCACACCCAACTTCTGAAGGATCACTACATAAAAACCGATAAACACAACAGAGGGGAGGCAAAGCAAGAAGCACTACAGATACATAACCCTAAAAATACAGAATCACGGACAGAACAAGATGAAATTGTGCACAAAAACAGTTCATATCCATCCATGACTCGCATAAGATAAGAAACTGCACAAGAAACCCGAATTTGGACGACTAAGCAACACCAACCTGAACCAATGATGGATTGAATAAAATATCAGGAATCTTGAATCTATCTGCTCCAACTTCTATCGTCCTGCATCATCATGTAACAAAAAAATAGAAGGCATATGAAACTTAATGTTAACCTTAGTAAGGAATGCACACACACACACACCAACCCCCCCCCCCCCCCCAACCCCAATCTAATTGACCTAATGGATTTTTTGCAAAGGGTAAGAGTACAGTAATGAGTTACTATATTTGAGATCGCTAGATATTTGACTAGTATGAAAAGGTATTGTCACGTCAAATTCAAAAAATATAAACTTATAAACTAAATCCAACTTCAGCTAGTATGACATTGTTTCAAATGATGGACTATGCCAATTAAGGAAGGTGGTCTGTATGTTTTTGAGAAGGCACGGGTTAATCAAAATAGGAAACAGCAGTAACTCTGAACAGCTGAAGTCTGATCATCTAGGACAGGAAAACTACTAACAAGCTTCTAGTAATACCAAGAAAGAGTAAAATTACAAACTATGAAGTAAAACTGTTTCCAATTTTTGCATTTAGATCTTCAACCAAAGATTTCAAGGAAACTGACTCATTCACAAATAGAAACAGAGGAAGACGACAACACTTACTGCCCATCAGGTAGCTCATAAGATGTTGGAATGTTCGAATATGAACTGTCTGCAAGAAATACAGTAGCAGCATACTATTTTCAAACTTCAAAACAATATACTTCATACAGAAAGAAATCAAAGAGAAAAAGCATATGAAAACATACAAGAATAAAGTATCATTGGGACTTGGAGCGATCTCAACTGCCATCATGAGCAAGAGTATATACTCAAAAGGTCTCAAGACTAGCCAAAAGATGTCAGTGACATTTTACTGGATGAGGAAGATTACATTTTTTCCTTCTCTTTTTCTGTTTCCTTTTAGATAAGGGTAGATAATAGCTGATCCAGGGATTACAGAAAAAACTACTCTTTTATTTCAGTCGACAACACATTATAGAATGTTAGCAATTCTCCAGGGTCATATCCTTTCACTACACTTGGATCAAGATTTCATTGCCTGTAAATTTCTCCTGCATTGGGTGTGAGATAATTCAGTGTTTTTCAGAGGCAGATTGGATGAGGGAAGAGGAAACAAGATAGTACTTAATAGCTATGCTAGACAAGGATCTATCACAGACGCTACTTTCGTTCATTATAGTCCAGTGTCCCAATTGAAGCAACTTGTTTTTTCTTTTTGAGAGTGAAAATAGATTTTCTTTGACTGATAGAATGTCCTAGTTTATAATATGCAGTTTTTGAATATCTCGATTAAATTTCGCACGGACAAAGTAACTATTTCCAAATTTGACCCTAAAAAGGCAAAAGTGGGCATTCCATTCGGACTGGAAGTAAACTATTTAATGAACTGCCTTCTCACATTTAGATACATTTGTATCTTCTAGGGAAACTACATAATCAACAGAATCAATTAATGAAGAAGAGTATAAGAATGTAATAGCTAAGAGGAGAAACAAACCATCATATGGAGTATCTGGGGCTCGGGAGACACATTCTTTTATGTCACTTGCAATCGTTCTCTGCAAAAATAGAACAATAATGAGCAGCTGAGAGAAATAAAAACTGAAGAAAGGAGATGCTAATAATAATTAACCTGGCAATACAGTTTGTAACTCTCTGTTGTATTAGGGAACTCAAGGTCCACTATCTGTGAAACAAATCATGAATGTCATTAATCAATCTATCAAAACATCACAAGATAAATGGCATTAAGCACTAAAATGCTAGCAGACCATGCAAATCAGAATCCCTATTTGCCAATGACAAAATTAGGCTTTCTATGATGCGACTGGCTAAAGCAAAACGATTGTATCTATGTTTAATGCAAATAGAATGAAGTCTTCAGAAACAAAGCATGAAAGTTTTGAGCCAAAAAAACCTGATACAGGAGAAAGCAATGACACCCCAAGTATATTATCTTTCATGTAAGACAAATGTTGAGCACAAATTCATTTCAAGTCACAACCTGGTTCTCCTTTTTTTTCCCTTTTATTGGAAAAAAAATAGGTTATGAAGAAACATAAACCAGAATACTTAAAAATTACAATTTAGGTGAAGGATTAAACAATTAGACTGGTTATAGTACTGAAGCAAGGGTGTTTTACCTGAAATTCTCCTGGACGGATCTCCTTCCGCTTGAATGAGTACCGAGGTTTTATCTAGGCCTGGCCAGTGGGCCGGGCTCGGGTCTGGCGGGCCGGGTCTGGCGGGGTCGGGGCGGGACGGGCGAAGGGGTCGGAGTCGGGTCTGGTGGGCTCTGGCGGGGTCGGGTCTGGCGGGACTTGCTCCAGTCCCGTCCCGATCCCGATCCCGTCGGAATCGGGGCGGGGTCGGGGCGGGTTCCGGCGGGTTTTCTTTTTTTTTTTTTTTTTTTAACAACATATGTATAAAAAAAACTCAATAAACAAGACAAGATAGTGTAATAAAAACATCCCAAGGCTGTTTTTGTGCCTCTTATATTATTTAATAGACATATGATTTTTTTTAATACAAATACAATTGTCGAAATTGCAACTTCGAGGTGTTGTCCAAAAGTTGCAAATTACATAATAAAATTGCAATTAAAAAAATTACATTCTCAAAAAAACCTGTTCTAATTGCTTGATAATTTCCTGTGGTTCTTCGGTTGGAATTGGTATTTGTTGGTCAAATTGATCCACGTCGCTTCCACCACCTTCGGATAAGATTTCGTTGTAGTTTTCGTCTTCTTCGTTGATCTCCGGTTGACCGCACCTTCTCCGCTCCGCTCGTATCCAATCTCTGAATAATACGCAATTTCCAAGTTGTCTCCGCTAATGAGTGTCGTGGTCTCCTATTTGATATCTCGCCGCGAGAAAAAGCGCTTTCAGACGCAGTTGATGACGCTTGAATGTTCAAAGCATCTCGGGCCATCAATGAAAGTGTCGGAAAGGTCTTCTCATTCCCCTCCAAAGTATTTGACAAGTCTTCATGTCCATCTTCATTGATAACTTCTTGGTACGTATGCAGAACCCCGCAAAACAAAAATATTTAACTCGCTAATTTGGTTAGTAGTAGAGGTACGGCCGCACATTCTATTTCTGAGGCTTTCAATACTAGCCGTAGAAACAGCATGTCTTTTGTGAGGTTGTGTTGAAGATGAAGAAGATGGTATGGAGGCCGGTAAGTTACTAGCATTTTCTTGTTAATAAAACCTATATATTTTTTTGCATTGGTGTTCTACGCTAGACAACACTTTTTCTTTAGTTTGTTCAATAGGTGGTGGGTGATTTAGATTTTTGGGACTTGGAGGTGGTAGTACTTCTATACAATCATAAATAGTTTCAATTAGTGATTTAGTACCGTCTATTTTAATAGTCAGATATAATACAGAACCAATAATATAAATAGTGGGAATAGGAATAAAATATTTTTTTATTTTGATACATTTTTTTAATAGCTGACATATAAGCTAATTTTTCCATATATTCACTAAGTAATAAAAATATTAGAGTTATATAAAACAACATAGTTGAAATAGTAGGATAATATATACCGGAAAATTCTTTTGTTGCTTGAAAAAATTTCTCTAAAAATACAATGAGTTCGAAAAATTTTACCCAATCACTATCTACAATCATATCAGCTGGATTTTGATTATGAGACTTAAAAAATAAAGTTATAGATTTTCTATAGTCATAAGGAACAAGTAGTTGCTCGTATAAAGAATTCCACCTAGTGGATACTTCTTGTGGAATTTTTCTAAAAGGTAGTCCACAATCGTGACAAGTTTTTTTATATTCTTTTCTTCGTTGTACTTTATTACTTTTAAAAATAAAGTTTATAGCAAATTGTATTTTACTAAGAATGTCTTCAAAAAGTGATAGACCATCCTTTACAATTAAGTTATATATATGGCACGCGCATTTTATATGAAAATGATCTGGAAAAGATGGAGTTAAACTATTTTTTAAAATTGTAATTGCGTAATTGTTAGAAGAAGCGTTATCTAATGTAATAGTCATAATTTTATCGGTTATTCCATAATAATGGCACACTTGATAAATATTATCTGCAATAAAAGTACCAGTGTGCCTATCTTCTATATATCTATACGCTAAGATACGTTTTTGCATAGACCATTTATAATCTATCCGATGACAAGTTACAGTTAAATAATCATGGCCGTTAGTACTACGACCTATATCAGACGTGATAGATACTTTGCCATTAAAATGATATAATGAATAACATAAATATTGTTGATATTCATGCGTGAATTTAAATACATCTCTCTTAACAGTTGATCTAGAAAAATCGTTAAAAGCAAGATTATATATATCTCTAATGTAATGAATAAAACCGGGAGATGAAGGAAATAAAAAAGGCAAACCCTCCGCAGCAACTAATTTTGATATTGCTTCCCTATCTCTATGTTTATTGTATTTAGGGCCTACAATTCCCCCCGTCATAGGGTTAATTTGACCCTGTACTTGGTCCGAAACAGTATCAGTATGTGAACCTTGTCCCGATGGAGCGGGCGTTTGCGCACCCGATTTTGAAGCCTGGTATTGGGCATACCTAGCTGGATGAGCACTTACTACGTGTCTAATTAAACCCCACGTCCCACCGTGACCTTTTCCAGTTTTAAATTTTAAAACATTTTACAAATTTTACATATAGCTACTTGATTCTCTACGTCCCTATCAAAAAATGTCCATGCATTTTATTGTAATGGTCATTTTGCTGGACCTCGTCTCATACTAGGGGGAATAGGATGTATTTCAGTTGAAGGTGCACTAGTGGGTGTGTTGTCATCAACATTAGTGGGTGTATCATCTAGATCATCGTCTAAATTAAAGTCTTCTTGAGTTCCAGAAAATAGCTCCTCGTCTAAATCTAATGGTATTGTAGGAAAATGTTGAGTATCAACAAAATCATCCTGTGTAGGAATAAGATGACTAGAAAAAGTACCCTTGCCCTGGTTGCCCCTACTAGAAGAAGCACCCTTACCCTTACCCTTAAACATACATCTTAATCCTTCCATTTTAATTATGATAATAAATAATTAAAGATAATAAAATTAAGTGCGCTAAATA
The DNA here is from genome assembly GCA_034509755.1 of Anisodus tanguticus. Lineage (NCBI taxonomy): Eukaryota > Viridiplantae > Streptophyta > Magnoliopsida > Solanales > Solanaceae > Anisodus > Anisodus tanguticus. The sequence continues at coordinate 13,937,385 of CM067551.1, read as the reverse complement.
AAATAAACATACAATAATAATTTAATGAAGGAACGAATGTACCAAACGCCGACGTAACGTCGACGTGTAATCGAGAGGTTGAAAATTGAAACTTTGCTCGATGGAAGATCCTCAAGCTAGTTGCCAACTTCACTCCCAATTCCCAAATGAATAAATAAAATTGAATATTTAGTAAACAATGTAGACGTGTAGAGAGATTAGAGAGATTGTAGGAAGATTTGTGAGAAAGATGAAGAAAAAATGAGTTATTTATAGTTGAAAAATTGGGTTAAAGTGTAAATATAATAACTTATGGGTTAAAAATAAATATTAAGGGGTAGGGGGTGGGGGAGGGGGGAGGCCAAAAATGGCCGTTGCCCAACGGCCAAAATCAAAAATGGTCGTTGGTGCAACGGTTATATTTGCAAAGGGGGATCGGGGGCAGGATCGGGGGCGGGCTCGGGGCGGGGTCGGGGCTGGCGGGCGGGCCTGGGGCGGGCTCGGGTCTGGCGGGACGAGACATTGTCCCGTCCCGAGTTCGAGTCCCGCTACCGTTTTTTTTTTTTTTACTCGGGCTTGGGACGGGATCGGGTCGGGGTCGGGCCGTCCCGGCCCACTGGCCACCCTTAGTTTTATCTAGAAATAAACGAGAAAAAGTTTGTTTTAAGATAAAACCCAATCATTGTATTCAATCAAGTCTTAAGGGGGAAACTGACAATAAATATCTAACCGTAATGCCTTTCTGTTCCAAACTTTTTATCAAGCAATCAGTAAGAATTTCTCCCCCAATAGGAGATGTAGCAACAGCCTGTTATCAAAATAAAGAAATATAACATATCTATTCACGGAATACCAAAACAGAACTTTTTTCAATGAGTACTAAAGGAATATTATTGATGTAAATGCTGGGGGAAAAATACATCCAAAAGGTAACTTTACAATGTGTGTAAAGAACTAAGAAAGTCAAATATAGCTTCCGGCTCTAAAACTATGCCGTAGTACTGTTGCATCAGACTACAACCAAAACACAACTTTGAGAAGTTGGAAACAATGCACAGAACATCCGGTGAAGATTTAGCCCCCCGTTTGGCCATAGATTTTGGGAGCATATTTTCAAAATATTTTTTCAAATCTTTGTTTGGCCATAAAATTTTGACATATTTTGAAAACAAATCTTCAAATCCCAAATTCCGGCTCAAACCTGTTTTGGGGCCAAGATCTATCCATTGTATTTTGTAAAAACAAACTTTTGTATTTTGTAAAAACAAAAAACATCTATTTATGACCCAACTAATCCTTATTTACAATGTTTCCCCATTAATCAAGAATACTTCAAAACGTAAGAATTATTTGAAGGCTTGAAGCTATCTCTTAAGCAGTTACTATTGTTTTAATTCTAAAAATTATGTTACTGCTTGTAATGTCCAATAACTAATTAATGAGTCTCCATATCCAAAGACCGCATTTTCACAAATTGAAATGCAGAAAACAGTACGATTCAACAAAAAGATTACACATTGAGATGCACTCAACAAGAAAATTACAAAATTAGTAAAATAAGAGTACTGAGACCAATTTCAACAACAAAATTAAAACACATAGGAATAATTTGGAATTAGCAAGTATGTTTGTTTGGTATGGTTAGGTATTCTTGACAGTTTTTAAAACTTATGGGTTTATTCATGTTTCATGTTTTTCCAAAAAAAAAGTGGAATATGTTTTGAAAAACTATAGCCAAACACATTTTCAAAATTTGAAAAACTTCACCCAAATCAAGTTTTTCAATTTTTTTTGGGATATCTATGGACAAACGCTAGCTTAACATCCATAACCACTAACAAAAATCTGTTTCCTCCTTCCACCTCCCATAGACAAACAAAAAAAAAATTCATCTAGAGATGCCAGCCCCCTTGAACACCTAAAATACATGATCAATCTTGCATAGAATAAGTCGATTTTCCACCTTAGAATGCATATCCTGGACTTGATTTCTTCTTCACTCTGGCTTACAATCTAGAAGAAAGGCAGGAATATTCTATGAATGAATAGTTACTTAAAACTTCTATTCGAGGGGAAAATGCAAACCCAAAATGTGATTTTTCTTAGAGAAATTCTAGTGAACTACAACTTGAGGCCCTCAGTGCTTACCATGGGGAAGTACAAATAGATTAGAGGCTTTTGCTTCTTTCCTTTTTATCTTTCCTTTGATTTTGATTTTTCTTTTGATTTTGATTTTGATTTTGATTTTGAGAGTGAGGGAACGATTAGCAGATTCAGAAACGAAATAATTTGCTTCAGAGCAATTAAACAATGAAGCATGTCAGAAATACAAACATAATGGGAGATCTCTGCAGTGTTAAGTAGAAGCTCTGCTAATGCTAGGAACAAACAACAACAACGTACCCAGTGAAGTCCCACAACATGGGATCTGGGGAGGGTAGAGTGTACGCAGACATTACCTCTACCTTGGTAGGTAGAGCGGTTGTTTCAGAGAGACCCTTGGCTCAAAACAAAGCATAAGCACAAGCAAAGCAACAGAGACGGTTAGACCCGAACAAAAAATTTAAAGCAGTATGAAATGTTGGTATTAAATGCGAATGAGTCATGCTAGCACATTCTGAAAAAGAAGCAGTAACTAATGCAGGTACATAAGATAAATAAAGTACACTAAAGAACACATATCACTAGAATCAAACGCTACTATAAAGCAATATTGTGCCTACTAGTATGATAGACTAAGCGAGCCTACAATAATAACACCACAACTACCGGTTTGTAAGCGTAAATAGGGCTACGCTCGACTACCGCTACCCTTCTACCCTAATCTATGTCCTCCACAATCCCCTATCTAAGGTCATGTCCTCAATAAGTTGTACCTGTGTCATATCCCGTCTAATCACATCCCCCCAATACTACTTCGGCCTACCTCTACCCCTCCTGAACCCATCCATAGCCAACCTCTCACACCTCCGCACTGGGGCATTTGGGTCTCTTCTGCATATGCCCGAACCATCTCAACCTCGCTTCCTGCTTCTTATCCTCCACCGAGACCACTCCCACTCTGTCCCAGATATCCTCATTTCTAATCATATCCCTCCTTGTATGCCCACACATCCATCTCAGCATCTTCATCTCCGCAACTTTCATCTTTTGGATGTGCGAAGTCTTGACTGGCCAACCTTACGCCCCATACAACAGTCGGTCTAACCACCACCCTATAGAACTTGCCTTTAAGTTTTGCTGACACCTTTTTATCGCACAAGACTCCAGATGCAAGCCTCCATTTCATCCACCCTGCCCCAATACAATGTGTGATATCGTCATCAATCTCACCATTCCCTTGGATAATAGACCTGAGGTACTTGAAGCTCCCTTTCTTCGTAATGACCTGAATACCAACCTTCACCTTCACGTCTGTCTACAGGTCGCTCCCATTACTGAACTTGCACTCTAAGTATTCTGTCTTGTTCCTACTCAACCTGAACCCTTTAGACTCCAGAGTCTTGTCTCCAAACCTCCAGCTTAGCGTTCACTCCGATGCGAATCTCATCAATCAGAATTATGTCGTCTGCGAATAACACACACCATGGCACCTCCCCTTGGATTTGTCGCATCAGACCATCCATCACCAAGGCAAATAAGAATGGACTAAGAGTTGATCCTTGGTGCAACCTCATCGTCACTGGAAAGTGTTCTGAATCCCCTCCTACTGTCTGTACCCTGATCTTGGCTCCATTATACATATCCTTGATTGCCCTAGTGTACGCCACATGTACACCTCTAACCTCCAAACATCTCCATAGAACCTCCCTAGGGACTTTGTCGTACGCCTTCTCGAAGTCGATGAAAACCATATGTAAGTCTCTCTAGCTCTCCCTATACTGTTCCACCAACCTCCTAATAAGATGAATGGCTTCTGTAGTCGAACGCCCCGGCATGAATCCAAATTGATTCTCAGAAATAGACACGCCTTTTCTCACCCTATCTCCATGACCCTACCCCTCATAGTGTGGCTTAGCAGCTTAATACCCCTATAGTTGTTGCAACTTTGGATATCACCTTTGTTGTTGTACAAAGGAATCATTGTACTCCACCTCCATTCTTCGGGCATTCTCTCCGTCTTAAAAATGACATTAAACAACTCAATCAGCCACTCCAACTCTAACTCTGCTAATGTTAGGAAGTAAACTATAATTTTCAAAAGAAAGAAACTGAAAGAGGTCTGCAAATTGGAAGTGGCATATCTTACAATAGCTCAACTAAATAGGTAGAAATGATCTTATGTTAAGGTTTTTACCAAGTCAAGTTATTATCGTAAGAAAAAAAAAAAGGGCACACTTAAGCAATTGCTCTTTGTTAAGAGATACCTTTTGAAGAATGTATTTGTCATGAACAGGAACAACAGTAGTCATTCCTCCACCACTGAACCAATTAGTTCAAGAACATCTCGTTTAGCAATGCACAATGAGCAACAAAGAAAAGATGTAAGAAGAAACTGCTAAATTCATAACATTTAACGAGGCAGAGTAACAGAAAAGAACACAAATACATTCAGTCTCATAAATAGAAGCAGATATAACTTGAAAAGAAAATTGTCCACAGATCCGAGGCCATAAAAAAATGCAAACACTCTAACCAATTTTTAAAAAATGTGAAACACTGTATTCGAAACCTCGTAACTTTTTTTTCTTCTCGACTATTCTATTGGGTATTTGTTATCTCCCACCAACAAAAGTACCGGGTAACTCTGCCTAGGGGTGAGCACGGGTACAAGGTACCCAAATACCCGATCGGAACCGACACTAACGGGTAGGTTCCGGGTAGATATATTATAATAACGGGTAGGGTCCGGGTAGTAAAATTAGGAACCGATCAATGTCGGGTCCGGTTCCGGCAAATAGAGACAGGGTACCCAGACCCAAAACCGATACCCGGACCCTATAAAATATTAAATATTTTTACTTTTTTGAGAAACATTTGGACCACTTTTAACTTTCTCCAAAATTGTTTGTTGCACGCCGGCACATTGATTTTCCCCACCCCAAGACGCAAATATTTCAGCTTTTTCACCCCTTTATTCTAGAATGCTTTTTGTGCCCTAAAAGAAAACATCCAAAACACTCTCAATAACAATGGCGTTTTAGCTACACCACCGAGCTTCATCGTCGTCGTTGTTGAAGCTTTATCTCAGGTACTTTCATTGTTGTCGTCGTTGAAGCTTCACATTTGCCTCTTTCTCTCCCTTGGTTGTGTTCACGTCGTTCCTAAAATGCATATGGGTTCATATCTAACTCTTCAATTTCTTTTTAATATCCTATGCTTCTGTTCTATTTCAGGTGATACTCATCTTCAATTTATATTACTTTTTGATTTGAAATGTAAATCTATTTTTAAAATTTGTGTATATTTTTGTATATGTGAAGATGAAATTTAGGAATTTACTAGTATAATAAAGCTTTTCTTTTGTATCGAAGAGCTTATGAACACAAAAATAAGTTTAATTAAGATATTTCCAAATTTATTTTGAAATCAACACGTTCAATTAATTGAGTGTCAAATTTGGCTTGCAATTTTAGGTTTTGGTTACAGGATTAACTTTTTTTACAATGAATAAGTTTTCTAAAACTTCTTATAAGGGTACTAAAAACTCTGATTGCTTACTAAAAAACTACTGGATGAAATTATTTTAGAACTCTTTTTGATTCTCATAGGCTAAAAAATTGTTGCTTAATCTGTATTTTTTTATTTACAAGGTACCCGGGAACCTACCCGGACCCTGCGGGTCCGGGTAGGTTCCGGGTAATGATTGCTACGGGTAGGTTCCGGATAGTAAATTTAGGAACCGATCTTTTACCGAGTAGGGTCCGGGTAGTATAAAAATGTTAGGGTACCCGGACCCGCTCACCTCTAACTCTGCCCACCAAGTTTTAGGTAAATTTGAAGAAATTACCTAGTGTTTTGTCTCCACTGAGATTTGAACCCTGGTCTAGAAGGTTTGCAACCATTTCATTGACCATTGGCCAGTAGCCACTAGGTCACACCTTAAATGTTATTTGATAACTTGAGCTTTAATTTTGTGTCCATGATTGGACATTTGACGCGTAGTTGATTGAATGGATGACCATTTCAGAAAACAACATTTTGTATAGCTCTTTTTGCTAGGGATTATTTTGGTAGAGATAAATAAGCAAATAGAGTGTGCCTTATTTAACACCATAAACTCTTAGATGAAGTGGTGCTACACTTCAACAATGATAGTGAATTTAGCTTCTTAATCATTGAAGAATTTCCTTTGTTGTCTTGGTGATATCTAACTAAACTCTTTTGACATCATTAATAAGATATGGGCTTTTGATTCCTCTGTAATAGATTCACATAACAGGTTTTAAACTCCAGATAAATGGGAAAAGCATCAAAGTACCATTAGGATAAGAATATCAACATACCCTTCTCCTGACATAAAAGACAAGTACTCACATAACTACACCTCAGTCCCAAACAAGTCAGGGTCAGTATATGAGTTCTCACTTCTCCATTTAATTCATCATCATTATACCAAATAAAAATAGAAATGAAAATAAGTTAAATATATACAAAAAATAGTTATAATAATAAAATTATTCTTATTATTGTTAAAAGTTCTCTACAGTGGCATATAAATCTATAATAAAGTCAAATTACTAAAGAGACTTATTCTCGGCTAGTAGATATCACCTATATGGATCTTTTTATTCCATTGCACCCTATCTTTAGAAGTCTGCATTAATTCCAAGAAATTGTAGGTCTCAAGACAACTTCCTTCCACGTGATCTTAGGTCTACCTCGTACCCTTTTAACACCTTCACTCACCATAGTTCCATACCTACCGACCGGTGCATTTGTAGGTCAACGCATGACATGACAAACTATCTCTAGCGACCTCTCTCATTTTATCCTCAATGTGGGCTACTTGCACCTTTTGGTGGATTTGGTCATTTTAATCTTATCTAAAAATATACGACCGCACATCTATCATAGCTTATGAATCGTCTGAAATACTCATCTTATAAATATGTTGAACTTTAGTGGCCTAACATTCACGGTCTTATAGCATTGTCAGTCTTATAATTGTTGTGTAGAACTTACCTTTCACTTCGGCGGGCATCCTTTACCGAATATATGTGGAAACAGACAGTGCAATGTGAGAACCGCAAGGGCTTCAAAGAAAGCTTGTAGTTTAAGGATGCACAGGTTTGGAATCATATACAAGGGGCTAGCGCGCAGTGGCTTTCCCTGCAATATTTGGTCTCAAACAATTCTATTTTCTCGAGTTTCGGGCAAATATATTAAAAGCACATAATAGAGGATATACACTCTAGTACCATTTCTCCATTTAAACCATTCGGTTTTAATTTTATGTGTAACATCTTCATCTATCATTCCACTCTCTTGAAACAATGAGCTTTGATTGTTTGCATTTTGGTACCGGCAATCTCGTCTGGTCTCACCTCCACTTCGCTCTCATGCTAATGAAACTTACAGTGATGTATTCAATCTTACTTCTACCTATCTTATGGCCAGGATAATGTATCCCACCATTTATATGGAATAAGTTATACCAAGATTTTGGTATAAAATAATACCAGTTTAAGTTGATTACTCCAACCACACAGGGATAAATTTAATCCCAAAATTTATACTAGGATAACTCACCTAATCCCTTAAACCAAACGACCCCTTACTCTTTATAGTGCTTCTCTACAATTTGAGCTTTTGGCGGACGCTTCATTGGTTTCGTCAATTAATACAATATCCTTAGCAAATAGCATACACCACAAGACCTCCTCTTGTATTGTGTTGGTTAGCTCATCCTTAACCACGGTAAACAAGTAGGGATCCAATGTCAATCCCTGGGTGAACTATAACAAGAAACTCCTTTGTATCTCTTACTATTGTTCTCAAGCCAGTGACAACTATTTCATTAATGAAAAGAAAAGCGGCGGCCCGCCATCTTCTAGCATTGAGGTTTTCCATCGATTCTTTATCAATACCCATTTCATATATGTATATAATGACATTTATATATTTAATATGACATCGTTTATTCTCCATCACCCACCAAAGGACCTTCCATGATACTTCATATGCTTTCTCTAGGTCAGTGAACACCTTGTATAAATTTGTCTACCTTTCATGATAAATTTCGATTAATCTTCTTAGCAAAAATATAGCCTTTGTTGTAGATCTATCAAGCATAAATCTATAAGCGGTTCTCTGTCATTCTTGTTGTATTCCTAAGTCTATGCTATATTACTTTTTTCCAGAGTTTCATCATATGACTTGTGATTTTAATGCACATAGCTAGCACAACTTTGAATATCTCATTAAATCTTATAAATCCACATTCAAACCTCTATGAAGATATAATCTGGACCACAGGTTTTTCTAGTACTCATATTCTTCATGGCATCATTTACCTTTGACAGCCTAACTCTACGAATATATCTAATGTTTCTACCATGTACAAATGTGTGGATGTCCAAAATGTTAATCCTCTTGGTTCGAGTAAGCAATTGATAATCCATTGAATATATGATGACACAGTGGTGAAAGGACGAAAAGCACATAACTTATTATTTGAGGATTAACTATGTTAACGACCAAAACTTAGACTTTATCAAAAGTTGAAGGACCAAAACTCACAACCCCCTCCCCCCTCCCCCCTCCCCCAAACTGTGTGCTTATCTTCTCTATTTTTTTCACAAGTAGGATTCACCCCATTGTTTTGAACAAGAATTACTATCACAAAAACTATGCCTCATTTACGAACTAGTAATACTGACTATATGAATCCTCAATAATCATTATGTTACATTTAGACCTGTTTCATTCTATTCGCTAATTGGTCATTTAAAATGAACTAGAAATCTTCTAACACTAGAGGTTCTTTGCATTTCTCACTGACGTAAAAATCGTCAAACTGAGGAAAAAGACACTAGAACTAATATAAGTCTACAAATACTAGTAAACATTAATCTTAGTTGGTTGGTATTGCCTATAAGGACGTTTTTGCTTTTTGTTGTGCTTGTTCACTAAATCTACATGGATTCCGAAAAATTATAGTCCATTCATCCTTTGCTTTATCATTTTAGTCTGTAGTAGCATGACTTACCTCTAGATTCTTGCTAACTTATGCTTTAGTATTGGTTCCCGTGTGTGTTAACGTTAACCTTTGACTAGTATTTTTTTGCTCTGGTGGCTTTGGTGAATGATGGTAGACTAGGGTTATGTTCTCGAGTGGGGACGGGGGCAAGGGTTAGGGGGGTAAGTGGGGTAAGGGAGATGCTAGGCTGAGAATGGGGTCTTGGAACATTGGACTTTAACGGGAAAGTCCATAGAGCTAGTTAAGATTCTAAAGAGGAGGAGGATTAATATAGCCGGTGTCCAGGAGACCAAATGGGTAGGACCTAAGGCTAAGGATGTAGACGGGTATAAGTTATGGTTCTCTAATAGGTCGAAGTATAGGAATGGGGTAGGCATTTTGATAGACAGCGAGCTAAGGGATCAGGTGGTAGCGGTTAGGAGGGTCAATGACAGAATGATGGCGATTAAGTTGGTACTTGGAGAGTTCACTATGCACATAGGCGTTTTTGGGAAGATTTGGTCGAAGTGGTAAGAGGTATACCACCCACTGAGAAGTGGTGGGAGGTATACCACTCACTCGCTTTTGGAGTTTGCTAGAGTTTTTGGGATGGTGATAGCCAATTCGAGGTTCCTGAAGGAGGGGCATTTGGTGACTTTTCGTAGTTCAGTGGCTAAGACTCAGATAGACTTTTTGCTCCTTAGGAAGGTTGACAACGGTCTTTGTAAAGACTGCAAGGTTATTCCGATAGAATATCTTACACCCCAACATAAGTTTTTGGTGATGGATTTGGAAATCAAAATGGAGAAAAAGAGGAGGGTTGTGGATGACATGTTAAGAATCAAATGGGCGAGTTTGCCCATGGCTAGTGCAAAGGAGATGGGGAGAGGTGGGTGGCCAAGGGAGCTTGGGGGAGTAGTGGTGATGCGACCGGTATGTGGGACAGAATGACCAGTTGCATTCATGAGGTTGCTAGAGAAGTGCTAGGGGTCTCGCGGGGTAGTTGTGGTGGGCATCGAGGGGGCTTGTCGTGGAATGGTAAAGTTCAAGAGAAGGTGAAAGCGAAAAAATCGGCGTATGCGAAATTGGTAGAAAGCAAGGATAAGGTGAAGAATTGGACGAATAGGGAATTGTATAAGATGGCGAAGAAGGAGGCAAAGCTAGTTGTTACGGCGGTGAAAACGGCGGCTTTTGAATGTCTGTATGTGGGATTAGAGGAAAAAGATGGGGATAAGAAGTTGTACAAACTAGCCAAGGTGAGGGAGAGGAGGGCTCGGGACTTGGATCACGTGAGGTGCATCAAGGACGAGAACAACAAAGTACTGGTGGAGGACGCGCATATTAGACGGAGATGGTAGTCTTACTTCCATAAACTCTTGAACGAAAAAAAGATAGAGACATTGTGCTAGGAGATCTGGAGCAATCTGGTAGGTACCGAAATTTTGGGTATTGTGGGAGCATTAAGGTTGAGGAGGTTCGGGGTGTTGTTGGCAGGATGCGTAGGGAACGAGCGACCGGGCATGATGAGATCCCAGTTGAATTTTGGAAGAGCACAGGCAGCGCAGGTTTGGAGTGGCTGACGGGGTTGTTTAACGTCATTTTCAAGACAGTGAGAATGCCCGAAGAATAGAGGTGGAGTACAATGATTCCTTTGTACAAGAACAAAGGTGATATCCAGAGTTGCAACAACTATAGGGGTATCAAGCGGCTAAGCCACACTATGAAAGTTTGGAAAAGGTCGTGGAGATGAGGGTGAGAGACGTGTCTATCTCCGAGAACCAATTTGGATTCATGTCGAAGCGTTCGACTACAGAAGTCATTCATCTTATTAGGAGGTTGGTGGAGCAGTATAAGGAGAGGAAGATGGACTTACATATAGTTTTCATCGACCTCGAGAAAGCATACGACAAAGTCTGAGGTTCTATGTAGATGTTTGGAGGTTAGAGGTGTACATGTGGCGTGCACTAGGGCAATCAAGGATATGTATGATAGAGCCAAGACCAGGATACAGACAGTAATACGGGCAGTAGGAGGAGACTTGGAGCACTTACTAGTGATGATGGGGCTGCACCAGGGATTAGCTCTTAGCACATTCCTATTTGCATTGTTGATGGATGGACTGACGCGATAAATCCAAGGGGAGGTGTCATGGTGTTTGTTATTCGCAGACGACATAATCCTGATTGATGAGACTCGCAGCGGAGTGAACGCTAAGCTGGAGGTTTGAAGACATACTCTGGAGTCTAAAGGGTTCAGGCCGAGTAGAACCAAGACAAAATACTTAGAGTACAAGTTCAGTAATAGGAGCGACCTTGAGACATGCATGGATGTGAGACTTGGTACTCATGTCATTCCAAAGAAAGGAAGCTTCAAGTACCTCGGATCTATTATCCAAGAGAATGGAGTTATTGATTACGATGTCACACATCGTATTAGGGCAGGGTGGATGAAATGAAGGCTCGCATCTGGAATCTTGTGCGATAAAAATGTGTCACCAAAACTTAAAGACAAGTTTTATAGGGTGGTGGTTATGTTAATATCCATTTCAGATAAGATGACACATCATTTTTTATTATTATAGAAACTTTAAAAAAATTGCACAAAAGCTATTTTCAGAAAAACTCAAATTCACCCTATCTCCAGCAAAAACCACCACCTACCATCCACCTCTATCTTCCTCCGGCAACAAAACCGATTTTCACCGCTCCTTTACCTTCCCTCCACCTTTCTTTTTATAGATGAAGTAATTGTTTATGATGTAAAAAAAAGCATAAAGATAATGTAATTACAAGTTAAATCATAAGAGTACCGACTTGACAGAAAGTGTAGTGAACTAATGAAGTCAATCATGGCATCCGATTCTAACAAACTCATATCCACCTTCGCACCGTTAAAATAAAATTTTCTTTCACGGACTCATCTCCACATGAGGGATAGAATTAGAAATGATGATATCCGGGACAGAGTGGGAGTGTCCTCGGTGGAGGATAAGATGCGGTAAGCGAGGTTGAGATGGTTCGGGCATGTGCAGAGATTCCCAGTGCGGAAGTGTGAGGGGTTGGCTAGGGACGGGTATAGTTGGGATAGAGGGTATTGGGGAGAGGTAATTAGACAGGATATGCGCAGGTGCAACTCACTGAGGACATGACCTCAGATATGGGGTTATGGAGGACACGGATTAGGGTAGAAGGGTAGTAGGTAGTTCAGCGTAGTCCTACCTACGCTTACAAACTGATAGTTATAGTGTTATTATTGTAGGCTCGCTTAGCCTATTATACTAGTAGGCACAGTATTGTTTTATAGTCCATTGTCATTTGATTTATCCTGTTATGTGTATTTTGTTTGTCTTATTTACCTACATTAGTTATTGCTTCTTTTTCAGAAATCGCTATCATGGCTTAGTCGCTTTATTTCTTACTTTGCTTGTGTTTGTGCTTTGTCTTGAGCCGAGGGTCTCTCGGAAATAGCCGCTCTACCTACCAAGGTAGATGTAAGGTTTGCGTACACTCTATCCTCCCCAGACTCCACGTTGTGGGATTTCACTGGGTATGTTGTTGTTGTTGATTTTAGGTATGTGTCGTCTATTTTTTTAACACCTTTCATAAAGTTAAGGGAGAATATCCTCATAGACCGTTGTACTTGTTTGGTTTTGACATCCTGGCCCCTTAGTCCACTGGTTCAATCAACCACCTAGAGTTGCTAATAAACACTACTTTAAACCCTTCTAACTCTGCAAGTCTCTCAACCACCACCTCATTAACTCTCTAACACATACATATTTCCACCATTAGTTCATAACAGAACACCAAAGACATCCTCTCTTTCTCTTCAACGAACAACTAGCATGTCATCATTTATTCACCTTCCTCCACCATTACTACAGATTTTTAACACCTAATTTTCTAGTGGGTGTTGGGTCTTTCATTCCTCATCTTGTTCGATGCAAAACAACTTCATTCAAAATTCAAACTTTCACTTCTCACTCTCAAATATGAACTCTCCCTTTCATCCTCCTCTTTCCTCGTCAATAATTCAGAAAATAAAATCTTTTTACCACCTAATTTCAAGAATCATAAGCTTCATTTGCTTTATTGGAAATTTACACCATACACGTTTAGTCCATCCTCCTGCAACAGATCTTAAAAAGGAGGACGATGTTAGAAGTGGTGGTGGAAGAGGAAAAGGAGGTGACGACAGCAAAGATGGTGGTGGTGGACGAGGATAAGAAAGGCAAAGGCGGCCGTGGTGGTGGAAGGGAGGAGGAGGCAGCAGCAGCGGACTGGTTTTTGAATGCTTGGGAGGAAGAGGGAATGAGTGTTTTCTCTTTCTTCTTTTGCCTTCTTTTTGTATTTTGTATTCATAGATCTTATTTCAGTACTTTTTAGACCAATTCACGCCCCTTGTGCGCGTGCATACCACACATTTCGTCTAACTCAGTCATATCAATGACAAATAAGCCCGATCAATGGTCAAAGGCGTATAAAAACTTATTTTGAACAAGTTCAGGTGTTTGTATAAAACTCAGTGGAGTAAGAAGGTTGAGATGTCAAAACCGATTAAATCCGGTGTCAATCAAGTTATTTTGCCTAAATTTAATACCACGATAGTTCACACAAATTGGAATATATCATTTATTTTTTTTAGACTTGTAACAATTAATCTATATATCTAGATGTATACTACATCAAAATATATAGTCCCCCTCCAAAAGGTTACATTTTACAGCATTGATCTCTACTGTATTTCATTCTTACAAAAGATCTAGCGCATCAAAAATGTCTTTTGTCTGGCCTAGAATTTCATGTTTACACCAAAAATAAAGAAGAGCTAGACAATTTTTTTTTGATAATGGTAACAGCGTAAATTGTTCTGCTTTTCTCAAAACACCTCTGATTCCTCTCTTTCCAAACAGTCCACCAAATACATGATAGGACAATCTTTCATCTCTCCTCCTTTCTTGTTGCATTCCCATCCCTATTCCAGCACTTTAACACTCCTTCTATACTCCCAGGCTTCACCCATCTGATCTTCCTCAGGCTAATAAACATCTTCCACAGCTGGTCTGTCCACTTGCAATGCAAAAAAAGATGGTTGATTGTCTCCTTCTGATTACCACACAAAAAACATCTAGAACATAGATGGAAACCTCTTTTGTTCAGAGTTTCACGAGTCAGCACAACTTCTTTTGCCAACAGCCAGATAAGGTATTTTAGTCTTCCATACCATCTTCCATGGCCATCACTCTTCCTGAAAACTAGAGACATCCAGGTCCTTGTATGTTGTGATCACAGTGAAAATCCCTTTGCTATCCTTCTTCCATTCCAAAGTATCCCTCTCTCCTGTTAAGTTGTTGAACACTGCCATTGTATTGTGAAAGTCTGCTATCATCTCCATTTCCCAATCATTCAAGTGTCTTCTAAGATCCAAATCCCACCTTTGTCCTGTCCACATTTCAGCCACAGTAGCTAGTTGCTTTTGACTGAGAATGAACAAGTCAAACCACTTATCACTCCAGAAAGATACTTTTACACCATTACCAACTTTGCATCTTGTTCTTGCAAGCATTACTGGCCAGAGATTCCTAATAGCCCTCCAAACAGTACAACCATATGGAATATTTACCATGTTTGTTGTCCAGTTGTCCTCCAAACCATACTTAGCAGTAATGACTTCCTTCCCTAACATGTCTTCTTCTGTGGAAAATTTCCACAACCACTTCATCATCAAACTTTGGCATGTTTCCACTCCTTGATACAATATTGAACACTTTGGCACATCATACTACATCAACCTCTCCAAGGCATTTCCAAACCTTTATCGAGATAGGGTTTGCACTAGAATCTTTCTAACCTTCATATCTTTCTTGTTTTACTCTTGCATATCTAAAAGTTACTATTAGAAAAAGAAACACATCGAACTTTTAAGGAATTATTTTGTCAGCTAATAGTATAAAGACTAAGAGGGTAGTGGCTTTTGTCTATTTTTGAAATACAAATTCCATTTGTACTTCAATCTCATACTTAATAGCCTTCAGAAGCATGATAAAAGTGCAATGACATTACACAGAGTCCGGTTATCAAAAAAATGATATTACACAGAGTTGTGGTATCTAAATACAGATAGTTCAAATATCTAGGCTTTGCGTGCCCGGATATTGGACAGATAAGGATATAACATACTAGAATTAAATAAAGATGATTGAAATGGAGGAGTATTACCGGTGTACTATGCATTAGTAGAGATTTGAAAAGAATAACAATACAGAATAGTATCCACCTAATCTAAGCTAGAGCGTTATAGCATTTCTACAATTCACATTATCACATATTCTTAGTATTGATTGCAAAGATTGATATCATATCTCCATATTCTCGAACATAATTCTTACAAGATTCTCAACAGATAAGATGCTAGCCTACTTGAAAACCTCTCATTTTTCATCATTCACTCATCATACAGTTATGAATCAAATCCAGACTGCTACTTATGTAAATGTTTAGAAACTTAACTATTCGAGATGAAAAGAAACTGAAAGTAAGATGGCACCATGCACCAGAAGTCATGAAATATCTCCAATGTTTTCATACCCCACTAAAGGAACAGTACAAAGCGCATAATGCAGATAATATAAATGATATTAAGGCTGAGAGATGAAATATCTCAGCAAAAGAACGTTATTATTGACAAGACAAGTCAAAGAAGCAATTCAAGGCCAATAGCCAGTAAGTAGAAGATAAGATCCTACCTGTCAACAACCAAAGAAGTTGCACGTCCTGATGCAAAAGATGTGAGAACCTAGCATTAACAGTATCATGAGAAAATTAACAACCAGAGTGGAATGATCTGTAACGTTAAGAAGCTACAGTTTTTTTTTTCTCTTTCTTTTGTTTTTTTTTTTTTTTTGAATCAGATAAAGTGAAAGTTTCAATACTATATAGCACAAAGAAGGTTATGTTAAGACGCTACAAAATAAAGATTCAAAATGGGTAAAGGCACTTACAGCATTTTTGGCCAGAAACAATGCAGGAACTTGGTATTTTTTAAACGTTATCTCTGCAGCCCTGTTAAATAGATGATCAGTCCACTATAATTTTCATTTTGCATTCAGATGACATGATTATGCAAGCGCCAGATTGCCTTAAGAGGCAATATCTGAATGATAGTGTTCCCTCGATAGTTAAGCTTCAGTTTTAGCTTTGAATATCAACTTCTTTCCGCTTTTTATCGGTTCATGATGGACAATTTCTTCCTAGTAAACACTTGTTGTTCAGGAAAGAAATCATTCGACTAGACTGATTCCAGAAGGTATTACACATTAAACAAGGTAAGGCTTTTATGTTGGGACTTGAGATACATTCTGTGGCAAACAAGCAGTTCATCAGTAGACCAGTCACTAGTTGACAATCCTCACTTAGCAGACCGCCACAAATAGGAATTCCAGACAACATCCTAGTACGGGACTTCTTATGTTTGAGAGAGATCACCACCTATAAGGACCACAATGACATTACAGAAAAGGTCAAGGTGGACGGACATGAATTTGATGGGAACTTGACCCAGATTTGTTCTTTTATTGGATAGATAGCTTAGAGGACTATTTTGAGAAGTCCAAAATGCTCAAGCATGGCTACAAGAATGTATAGATACAAGAATCGCTCTAGTCGGAAGAGATTTTACAGCTGAACTGCTTGTAAAATCTCTCTTTGGTGGATTCTTCTTTCTCTCTTTCTGTTTTATTCTACTCTCTCTATTCTTCTCTCCTTCTCCCTTTTCTCATATTTCTCCCTTCTCTTTCACCCTACTCCCTTTCTAGTGCTACATAACTGGTATTGGAACTCGAGGTCCATATTCATCACAAACTACTGCATATTTAGCATTCACTAATATATAAATATCCATCACCTTATCACTTAGTTTAATTGGATATAAATTGTTTTTTCATTAAATTATACTAACAAACTTTTGGTGTTTATGACTTTAATACGAAAGGAAGCTGTTGGAATGCTCATACTTTGCAGTTTGCCCCATTGAAATAGTAGAGACGTAGGGGCCTACAGGATTAATAAATATATAATTTTTTATCAGGAAATAAATATGTAACCTTTACTTAAGGATGTGCTTTCATCTTATACTTTTCTAGTCCTCCTAATAGAACTCTATACTTCTAAAATAGAATTAACAGAAGACGCAAAAATAGGTTGATAAGGCCAGCATCTTCAGAAAAAATAAAGCTTGAAATCTTGTACCTAATCATCATACAGGCCCAAAAATAAATGACATGATGTAATATGAGGTAATAAGACTGCTAAAAGACAATTGCATTACTTACTTTTCCCTCTGCTGCTGAGTGTTTGAACAAGGCTCTGCAAGTAACATTGGATGCTCCTTTGGATCGATCAGTAAGCAGTCCCTGTAATAGGCAGAAAAAAAGGTTCTTTCAATAGTCTAGAGCAGCATCAACTTAACCAAATGACAAATTACAGGAAAAATAAAAAAAGATGACACGATAAAAGCATATAACGAAGATTTTTTCTCCCTTTTCTTCAAAATGAATCAGTAATACAACATCATCTTCGCATAAAGCAGGTATTTCAGTGATTTAAAAAAAAAGGTAAAGGTTAGGTATTTCAGTGATCAAAGAAGTCAGAAAGAGAGATGGAGGATTGTCCCAGGCTCCCAGCATGCATTTGGTGGACAGCATGGAAAGAAAGGAAAATAGCGATGTTTGAAGACAAAGGAAGTACTATCCAGAAATTGAAGATGAACTTCTTAGTCCTTTATTATTTTTGGTATAAACAAGAATACACAGAAGAATCAGAATCTATTTCTGATGTTCTAGATTACATATAGAAAGGCTTAGATCAAGGATTTCTGGGTGACTTCACATATATAAACTTGTTACCATTCTCAAAAAAAAGTGCAGTCTGATCTTCAAAAATAGAGTGCAAGCTGTCTAGCATAATGGTGTCATGTTCGAGTCGACACAAGTCACCAGCCCAGCGGTAATCGAAGGGTCCGCGCAACATTGTATAAAGGAGGACACTGTCAGTAATCCAAGTAGTAAAACCAAAAAGAAGAATGCTCAATCTTGGCTAATGGTGGTCTGGGGGGCCCATTAGAAATACTTGCCCAACACAACCCTGCAACAAATTCTACCATGTCCTAGATACCGTCAATTCCCTAAACTATCCTTTCAGCTATTAGGAAAATTGTGAAATAGACCAATATCAACTAAACCAAATGAGATTAAAAAGAAAATTATTTAGATTTGCCTGTCTCACACAATAATTCTAAAATATGTTTCACAGCACTAGGTAATCAAAGAGCATGTGTGCCAGGGCAACAATCAGCTGCATACCACCTTAAGATGCTAAGGTCCAAAAGTAAGGGTTTCTAAGGTACTTCCATACTAGGAGGGGAGGACAAGACATGTACAGAATGACCATGCAGCAATAAGCAGAGCAAAGCATATCCCCACTTATCTGACTTGAAAATATTAGAGTAACATTCTTCCCATTGTCACAACAAAAAGTTAACGGAACAAGGGCAATTGTTCCAACATATGAACAAAAGGAAGGGCCAATTACCTAAAAGCATGGTCCCATATGTTTTCTACAATATCCCAGTCCACAGCCATCCCATCCTTGATGGGCGATATCAGCTGACAAGATAATCCAACATCTTAGATAACAAAGATAAGGAAATGGCATCTCAAGATGGTACTACATAAATTGCAAACTGACCTCCATGAAATCACGGCGAAATCCCAAGGCTTGAGATCCCACATACAATTTCTGATTAGCCTTTGATTTAGAGTCAGGAGCAGATCCAGAATTATCCCCCGGATTATCAGGATTATCAACTTCCATTTGATCAATTGATCCAACAACCTTTTAAAAGATCATAAAATCAAAGACAACTTACACAAAAATAATAACATGTAGGTGACTAGTTGAATAAAAATCTGAATATGAGTATACATGAAGGGAATAGCATAGTGATATAGACATCACAATCCAGGCAGGTTAGTTTGTGAGTGGTTAACCTGCTAATGGCATTTAAGAATTCATGCATCACCTATAATGAGGAAAAGATTTGAATTAATCCTGAGAAAACAAGAGATACTAGATAATTTAGATATGTGATCAATCTAAGGAGAATATTCGGAAAGATCTTGCTGACTATCTCAGCAGCTATCTTTATTTTTTTTTTGTGATAAACTCAGTAGCTATCTTATGCATATAATTCCACGGAAATTTTCGTTGCATCAATTAGTAATTCAAGACTAAGTAGGAAATCAGGGATTCCCATCTTTCTTCTTCTTTCTTTTGTGATAATGGTGGTGTTCTTACCATCTTTCATGCAACGCAACTAATCCACTGGTTACTTAATAACAGGGATTTATGACGATGTCACACATTGTATTGGGGCAGGGTGGATGAAATGGAGACTCGCATATGGAGTCTTGTGCGCTAAAAAGGTGCCACCAAAACTTAAAGGTAAGTTCTATAGGGTGGTGGTTAGACCGACTATGTTGTATGGGGCGGAGTGTTGGCCAGTCAAGACTTCGCACATCCAAAAGATAAAAGTCGCAGAGATGAGGATGCTGAGATGGATGTGTGCTCATGGAAATATCGTGGAAATTAATCATATCCTATATGCTTATGACACTGGTGTTATGTGAAGCTGATAGAATGCAACTTTTGTATTTGAGAGTTTTACTTTTGGCATTTGAAGCAGTTTTAAGGCTTAAGATAAACCTAAATGTGGACATTCGAATTTATTGAAGACTTTGCTGAAATTTTGGGTTGTAACACCGAGAAGTTTCCCACTACTTGGATTACCATCGAGTAGTATTTAGCAGGTGTTATAGAGAAGTGTGAGAAAATTGGTTTTCTGGAAAAAGCAGTACATCTCTTTTGTGGAAGATTGAGCTAGTGAATAGTATTTTAGATGGGGTCCCCATTTATTAATGTCTCTAATACCAATCCCAACAAAAGTGGAGAAGCACATCAATAACCTAAGAAGTGATTTTATTTGGCAACGTAATGCAAATAGTAGAAAAATTCATTTGATAAAATAGCAAAAGATCATAAGGAACAAAAATAAGGGGGGCTTAGTGTGAGGGACTTAAAATGTCTCCTCTATAAGTGGTTGTGGAGATGGAATGATAAGAATTATGCTATATGAAATGTGGAAATGGTTGCACATATACGTGGGAGCTTCATTTAAATTTTCTGGTTCTGAGATGTGTAAGAGAAGTGATTCTTTTTCCCTTTTCTTTTTTTATAAGTACGTAAGAGAGGTATATTTCAGTAGTCATTTGACTGCACCTTTATCTTTCTTGGATGTTGGAGCTACAAGACCTCGCAGGACAATATTTAACAATTGTGGGTTTGTGGTAATAACATAGAGCTGGTAATTAAATGTAATAAAAGATTCCATTTAAATCCACTACAGGTATCCAATTCCCAAATCATATCAAACAGCTATTCAACCTAGATAAATAAGACGCACAAATTGTTTGAAGAATCGTGCTTGAGGACCTGACAAAGAACTTACAGCTACTGTAAGAATTTATTTGATATGGGGGTTGTGGAGGACACGGATTAGGGTAGAAGGGTAGTAGGTAGTCGAGTGTAGTCCTACTTACGCTTCCAAATGATAGTGTAGTGTTGTTATTGTAGGCTCGATTAACCTATCACACTTATAGGCGCATTAGTGATTTATAGTCCCATGTAGTTTGATTCATGCTACTATGTGTTCTTTAGTGTAATTTGTTTAGCTTATTTAGCTGTGTTAACTACTACTGCTTCTTGTTGTTAGAATGCACTACCATGGCGTATTCGATTTTATTATCTGTATGTTCATAATGCTTTAATTTCCCTGAGTCTGACCGTTTCTCTTGCTTTGCTTTGCTTTGCTTTGTTTTACCTACTTTGCCTGTGATTATGCGTTGTCTTGAGCCGAGGTCCCGGAAACAGTCGTTCTAACTATCAAGGTGGAGGTAAAGTTTGTGTACACTCTACCCTCCCCTCCCCAGACCCCACGTTGTGGGATTTAACTGGGTATGTTGTTGTATTAAGCAATCCACCACATTACCAGAGTTGATGCACACAAAAAATGACCATCACTCAGTAAAATTCTCAAGCCCTTGAGTCTAATAGACCTCAAGTTTCTCCACCATGTAGATGAGAAAACAATGTAAAATTTCCTATTTTCTCAAATTATACGCCAATATTTTTTTTCTCATGAGTTCCCCTTCTAACAATTCTCATTTGTTCCGGAAAAATGAAGAAATGATTAAAATGAGCTCATGATCTATAATAAAAATCACAAATTCTCGGTCAAATAGTAGTGTGCTGATGTCAAGGGTTAGAGTCCCGTGTTCGATACTTATTAAAAGGATAAAAGTTTTGAACTTACGGATGGGAAAAGGGCTATGGGAGCATCTTCGCCAGCGTAACCAGCTTTGCAAGTATGGCTACCCAAATCTATTACTATTGCAGATACTTCATCTGTACACCAAACAAAACAAAATTTGCAAATGAATTCTTGTGCTCATATAAACATATGAAAGCCCTAAATTCACACAAAATAGATACTCACCACCACCGTACATGATTCAATGATTCCAATTCGGAGTGTGTGTTTGCAGAAATATAACTGTTTTAGTTGTCGGGTCCGTCAAAAAACAGGAAATCATATTGTTCACAGAAATATGAAGTACTAGTATATTTATATTATACAATTTATATTTATATAATTATTATTGATATAAAATCAAAGATTTCAAATTTTACCATTTTTCAAAAAAATTATTAGAGGTAAGATTGAGTGAGTTAATACAATAAGATATTTCTCTCATTAAATTAAATAATGTATTTACGCTCTCATCAACTCTATTTTCTATTCCTTTGTGTATAATTTTTTTTCATGTTTCTAGTGATTTTACTTTTTAATTTCAACTCAAATTATTTAAATTAACTATTGCTTTTTGACACATTTAATTGACTCATACATCAAAAAGCAAGTTTTTATGTGTCTCGTCATTCTTTAACCAATAAATCTCTAAGGGTCTGTTTGGAAAGTCATTGATAATTGGAATTTGTGTAATTATTAGGGTAGTAATTACACAATATAGTAAATAAGATGATCTATTTATTTTCCATAACGTAATTACAAGTGTACCGTTTGGTTGCACAAGTGTAATTACACAGTTAGATATTTCAAATTTAAAAATAAAAGTTAATTATCAACAACTAAATGTTAATATTTGAAAAATATATGTTTATATAAAAATATAACTTAATTTTATCTATACTTATGTATTCAAGATAGATATTATTTGGAAAATATATAACTAAATAATTATAAATTTGTAATTAATATTGTAAAAAAAACTTGATATGTACAAGATAAATAATACTTTAATTGTACCAATTAATAAAAACTTCTAACTAAGCACACATTTTGCAATAACATCATGAACAACATGTTTGACAAAAAATAAATAAATATTTGCAACTTTAATTTTATAATATTATTTAAAATGTTAAAAAGCAATCTATCAATTCTAACATCACTCGGTAAAGGCTAAATTTGCATATAACATCATCCAACAACGAAATTCAACTTTGATAATATCACTCGTTATGAGTCAAGTTTGTAGATAACTTACTCTTTCTAAGATTAGGAGGTATGTTTTTTTTAAAAAAATAGAATAATAACATAGCTAAGTGAAATAAAAAAATAAGAAAGAAGTAAAATATGAGAAATTATGTAGAAGCACCTGAAATAAAGGTTGAGAAATGAGAAATAAAAATTAAAAATGTAAAAAGAATAAAACTTAAAAATGAATTTAAAAAGTTAAACTAAATATAAAGAAAAAATAGAATTAAAAAGAAAAAGAAGCGATTAAAAATTACCTTGTAATTACACAATGTAATTACCAGTAATTCTCAGGTCTCCTTTGAGAATTACAGAGTGTGATTACACCCCCAATTACATGCTAACCAAGTAACTACTTGGTCAGGCAAACAGGCCAAAACTTTGTAATTACACGCAATTACATTCAAATCCAATTACACGGTGACTTTCAAACATGCACTAAAACAAGTGTCGCAAGGTTCAAAATTCGGTGAATATAGACTCACTCCTTTATCATTTTCATTTAATATCAATATTTTTTATAGAGGGAAGGTTTAATACAATGACATGCGTCTAACACTTACATTATGTGTTGCACTCTCACCACTAGATCAAAGCTATGTAGTTTTTTTTGTGTTCTTTATTATATGAATATTATGAAAAATATTTAAGGGTCTTTTAATATATTTTGCTTTTAGACAATCAGATATGTTGCTACCATTACCCACTAACGTATTGTTCAATCAACTTCATTCACGTTTAGTAGTTGAATGACACATTCCTTATCTTTAATGTTCTTGTCATTATTGTCTTATCTTAATTGAGACTATAAATTTTGATTAAGAATGTCATGGGTGGACGTGTGGAGCTTTGATTTAGGCCCTCGAAATTTTGAGGCTCCAAAAGTTTTTTATATTGAATTTTATGATTTTATTTAAGTATAAACAATATTAAAGTTTGCAAAAAAAATTAAAAACTACAAAAAATGTGTAAAAAATTAAAGAAAAAAAGACATTCTACTCTTCAAGTTATTTTAGAACTTTATTTTTAAATTTGATTTTTTTTATATTTGCTACGAAGAAGCATCCGATCAATGTCCATAAACCTTCGGGCTTTAAATTTAATAGCTAGAGAAAAATAATAAAATCTCGCATTAAAAGCAACACACAAATAAATAATAGAAACGTCAGGCCTGTTATTCATCAATTGAAAACAACTTGGAATAATGTCGTTAAATTCGAAAGAATCCTTCTCCGCCATAACTATTTGATTGTTTCATTTGAATAATTTCCTTGTCCAAATATTGGGTCCAACATCAAAATCCCTTTCCACCACAAATTCCACCATAGCCCCACTATTTTAAGAGAGTTTTGAGAAAATAACACCGTATGTCTATTTGTACAAAATTATTACCCAGTGTCTAAGAGTGTATCTGTATAGTATCTTAGTGTATAAGGAAGTGTATGAGTTCAATATAATAGTATATGTTTTCCCTTTTTGGTGAATTCAAATAGGCATGAAATAAAGAAATGAAAGAAAAATAATGAAACAAAAAAGCAATCTGTTTAGGAATGAAAAAATAAAATAAAATAAAATAAGAAAACAATCATCAACTTACAGTATAAGCTCAGGTGGAAGGGGAGAGAAGGGATATTTGGACTGAGATGGTGAGATACGTTAATTTACACTCTTATACACCATTTGTATAACAGTATAAACATCTCTTATACACTTTTATACATGATTGATATATTGTCTATAGTAGGTATATAAAATTGTATATTATTGTATAATATTGTATACCATGAAAATGTGGTTATGTAAATTAAAACTATGGTTATAAAAATGTAATTTCTTGTGTTGGATTGTATATTATTATAATTATCCCTATTTTTTTTGTAAAAAAATTGGGGATGGGAAGGAGAAATGAAGAGGGGATTACAAGGTGGGAATGAAACACTCACCAACAAAGTAAAAGTTGACGTAGTCAACCAATTGAGATACTAAAATTAAATTTATTTGGTTTCGGATGTTTGAATTTATTTTGGCTTATCTTAATCCGTTATAATATCTCGTCTCCTTCTAAAGCGTCCTACATTTGTTTTCCAAACACTTCCATATTAGAGTGGGCTGCATTAACATTTCCTTATCTTCCATTCAAATTAAATAAAAGCCCTTATTAGATGATCCACCGCTAAAATCTATCGAACTAGTTTGAAGAAAAACAATTTGTTAAAGTTACCCTCTAAAATAATATGGTAATATTATTGAAAGTTTACATCTCGATATTTCTTTTGTGTCAAAAGTAGATTAAATGTTTAGATTTTAAAAGAAACATATAATGAAAATGATGTTGGTAAAATTGGTGTTAAGTGTATCCGAAAGGTTAAACAAAAAGAAGGTTGAGTCGAGAGATGACTTTCTGTCTTTAAGACAAAATTGCCCCGTATAGATGCTTTTACGGTAATGTACAATAGTCTCCCAAGATAAAACAACAACTAATCAACTGTACAAAGGAAATACAGTTGATTCTAGCGAAGAAATAAATATAGAACAGATTACCGATTTTGTTTATGTGTTTAGAACAAAACATAAGAATTTCCATTTCTGTGTATGGAACAGAACAAACAGAAGAAAAGAATTTGTGTTGTATGTTCTCTTTTTCGACTGAACATTACTGTTCAATTTATAGTTGAGGAGGAGGACCGTTGCAACGTTTCTGGAATCTTCCGAACCGTTGCAATGTCTTCAGGGACCAAAGTGTAAATAAGAAATACTTCAGGGACTAAAAAGAAAATATCTGTGAAGACAACCCACAACTCGTGACCTGTGACCCGGAACACGTGACACGAGACACGAGATCCTAGCTTGGACCGGACGGGCGGGTGGTGGCGGCGCGTGTGAGGCTTAGCCCCGAACCCAAGCTCACCTAGGTCCTCTCCCTTCTAAATACATTGGTTAGCCCTTGGGGTCCCGAACACTTACTCAAACTTAGAGTTTATATATTACATAAACTCTCCATCTTCTACCAATGAGGGAAATTTGTCATTTTTGGCCAAAAACTCTCCATCTTTTCATGTCTCAAACACCTTACTTTGTGTACCAATATCTCTTTCATTTCTTAACGAAATTCGACGATCCTTGGTACTAACATCATCTACTCACTTAGTAGATTTGGCATGTGTGAAGAAACGATGTTTCCGACATACGGGGCTCACATGTTTAAGTCATTAAAGACGAAATAAACTCAATCCCACATTAGTAAATTTCCAACAAATGACATGCACTCAAAGGTGTGGTTTATTGGTTAATAAGTTGAGTGAAAATTATAAGAGATTATAGTTTAATTTATAGAATAGAATAAAAATATAAGATATTTTACTTTACATCTCATGAACGAGTTATCCGATGCATATAGAGAGATACATATATGTAGGGAAAAGTGAAACAAGATTATTACTCCCTCCGTTCACTTTTACTTGTCTATTGTACTAAAAATAGATTTTTATTTTTACTTGTCCACTTTAGCATATTAAGAAAAGACAAAACTTTTTTTTGTTTACCCTTAATATTAATTACTCATTTTCAAGTTATTTTCTAAGTCTAATAAGAATATACACAGATTAATATGAGTATTATGATAAATTATATACTTTATTTATTAATTTGCTAAGGGGCGTACAAAGTCATAGGCGGACAAGTAAAAATGAACGGAGAGAGTAGTAATTCGGGAAAATGGGTGAGGAAAACGTGAATGAACGAATAAGTCGTGAAGAACCACCGAAAAATGCAAAATTCCTAGCTATTCCAATTTCCATGACAATCACGGGTTGCATAACGGTGAAACTAGCTAGGATAGGCAAATTTCGGCAGTGAGAAGTTAGATAATAGGAAAAAATGTAGCTTTACTCAATATTTGGTAGCATAACAAGTATTTCGGTTTTGAGCATTACCGAATTAAAATAAGAATATGTGTTTAATTAATTACATTTAGATTGATAACTATTTTCTTAACAAAAACATATTATCCACATGATAATTTGATACAAGCTCCTCAGAAAATCATAAATAAAATGTATTTTTTATTAATTTATATTATCTCTCTTCAATAAATGTGAACTTTACCTTATTCAAAATTTGACTAAATGCTTAAAAAATAAAGTGAGTGTTATAAAATAAAGACTATAAAGTAAATACACCAGAGACAAGTATATAGAGATACTGATATATTATTCAACTTCAAACTGATGTACAAATGAACTGAATTGACTTCCTATTTATAGAGGAATTGAAGCTGCTTTGTAAGCTACTTCAAAGAAGTTGTTGTGTAAGCTACTTGCAAGTTATCTGCTTGATTGTAAGTTTACGCATGAGAAGTTGCTGTGTAAGTTACTTGCAAGATGTATGTTTGGTTGTAAGTGTGGGTTACAACAATTGCAGGAAACGAGAAGTAAGTAAATATTACAAATTGGTAGAAAGGATAAACTAAAGATTACAATAAACTGGAATCAAGAACGATACAAACTCCTTGTGATTTGCTGAGTCAAGTGATGACACTCTGTCTTTAAGACAAGATTGCCCCGTATATATCTTTTTACGTTGTCGGACAATAGTCTCCCAAGATACAACAACAACTTAACAAATGAGCAAAGGAAACTCAAGTGTTACTCTTGAAGAACTTTGAATATAGAAAACTTGCTAGAGAGGAAGAAGAAGATTTCAGAAAATTTCTAAGTGTTGAACAATTGAGCCAAAGGCCTCAATTTATAGTGTAAGGAAATGACCCCTTAACTAGCCAACTAATGGACTTCAATAGCCATGTAATGACACTTATTGAGGGGTTACATTCAGCCAAATAATGGTTGATTTCATGTGCCAAATAATGGTGATTCAATGCTCCAAAACCAGCCCAAAAGTCAGAACTTTCCATCTTTCCGTCGCAGCATTCTGCCTCTGAAGCACCGCGGATCTGCGAATTAGTTCCTCGGCACCCTGGCGCCTTGTCTCTAGTATCCCAACCACCAATTAGCGCAGCGGCGCTGTCATGGGGGCGCTGGGGTGCTCCAATGCCGCGGCTCCGACGGTGTTGTGTCGCGGCCCTTCACGGCTCCGCGACGATTTCCAACTCATTTCATCTTACACTTCGTACACTTCTTCTTTTGTTTACCAACGTGGAATACTTGTCATTTGGCCAACAACAGTCCATCATTCTATGTCTCAAACGTATTACGTATGTACCAATATCTCTTTCACTAATAAAATTTACGATACTTGGCACTACGTGTACACGTGTGTGGAAACGACGTTTTCGACGCGTGGGGCCCCAATTGTTCGAGTCATAAATAATGGGATAAGTTTAATTCCACATTAGTAAATTTCTAATAATCCCTTCTTGAAAGAGATTTTGGCGAACTCACAAGGTGTCTATTTCCAGCAATCTTTCAGCGGACCAATATTGCATCAGGAGAGGTAGCTTCAGCTTTGAACCTTCCATAGTTGAATACCATCGAACTTACTTACTGCGCGGTAAATGTGATGTCTTGAACCGTCAGTATTTAGTGTAAGCCAAGTCAACGGTACCAATACAACAACTTCCCTTACTCTGTTCTTCGTAATATTTTGTCTGTTGTGGCCATGGACACTTCTTGGATTCTTAAGTGCGTTCATTTGAGGCGGCCTGTCCTCGCACTTAAATAGGTGGTCTCCTACAAGGTATCCTGCTATACCTCACTTTACAAGTGTTAGAAACCATTAAAAGTTTTTCCAAACCTAACCTCAACCGTAGAGGATCATTAAAGGTTTTGGAAACTTAACATTTACCCACACTGCAGATAGCACTTAATGTCTATCATGGGAACGACTTTGGATTGATGTTTCTTTACAGAAATCAATATTCGAAGTGCTCATGCTTCCACCAAAGTGCATAACTGAACCTTTACAACTTAGTTTTCCCATTGAACCTAAGTCCTAGGATCTCCAGTCAGTAAGGTTGGGTTACCACCGTATTGGTCCTTATAGCTTGGGTTTTAAGCCCATTCCCCTAGACAAGCAAACTATCTGATCTTTGGGTAAGCCCTTTGTTAGTAGGTCCGCTATGTTATCCTTTGATTTTATGTAATCAATGGATATTATACCCATGGTGATCAGTTGCCTAACGGTCTTATGTCTCCGTCGAATATGACAAGACTTGCCATTGTACATAGAACTCTGTGCCTTTTCTAGAGCCGACTGACTCTTACAGTGGATCATTACATAAGGTACAGGTTTGTCCCAACAAGGGACATCCTCTAAGAAGTCATGAAGCCACTCAACTTCTTCTCCTGCTTTGTCTAAAATGATAAACTCCGATTCCATCGTGGATCGGGCGATGCAAGTTTTCTTAGAGGATTTTCAAGACACAGTCCCACCATCAATTGTAAATATATACCCACTGGTCGACTTGGTGTTCTCTATATCAAATATCCAGTTTGCATCACTATACCCCTCTAGTACAACTGGATATCTTGAATAATGCAACCCGTAAGTTAGCGTGTATTTCAGGTATCGTAGTACCTGATTCAATGCCTTTCAATGATCATTACTCAGATTACGGGTAAACCTAGCAAACTTGTTGACTGTATAAGAAATATCAGGTCGGGTGCAGTTCGTTATGTACATCAAACTCCCAATCACCTGTACATATTGCTCCTGGCATATGGGTGCACCACAATTTTTATCAAGCTTTTGATTTCTATCCATTGGTGACTTCATAGGCGAACTGTCAAACATCTCAAACTTTCTCAACACATCCTCGATGTAGTGAGACTGAGATAAGACCAGTCAGTCAGACGTCTTAGAGATCTTTATCCCTAAGATGACATTTGTGATACACATATCCTTCATGTCGAAGCATTATTTCAACATGTTCTTAGTCTCTAGAATCAAGCTAGGACTGCTCTATGTGATCAACATGTCATCTACGTACATGCATATCATGACGAACTAGTCAGAGTTACCTTTTGTGTAGACACATTTGTCACATTCATTAATGGAGAAACCCTTTGATAATAGAGTACTATCAAATTTTTCGTCTCATTGGTTCGGGGCTTGTTTCATCCCGTACAGAGATTTGACAAGTCGACAGACTTTCTTCTGTTGCCCTGGAACCATATCCCCTCGGGTTATTCCATATAAATTTCTTCTTCCAAATCACCATTTAGGAAGGCTGTCATGACATCCATTTGATGTATCTCAAGGTCACACAACAATGCGATCGCAATGAATACTCGTATGGACGTCATCCTAGACACCGGGTAGTACGTGTCAAAATAGTCAAGGCCTTCCTTCTACCAATAGCCCTTGACTACCAACCTGACCTTGTACTTATCTATAAACCCATTTGCTTTATACTTCCGTTTGA
This sequence comes from Anisodus tanguticus, assembly GCA_034509755.1. Taxonomy (NCBI): domain Eukaryota; kingdom Viridiplantae; phylum Streptophyta; class Magnoliopsida; order Solanales; family Solanaceae; genus Anisodus; species Anisodus tanguticus. The sequence continues at coordinate 13,907,236 of CM067551.1, read as the reverse complement.
GTATCCATTTACAACCCAACCGTTTATTTCTTGGAGGAAGATCAACCAACTCCCAAGTATGGTTATGTAGGATGAAGTCTATTTCGCTCTCAATAGTTTATTTCCATAATGGTGCATCTGGAGTTGACAATGCTTCAGCAATTGTCCTTAGTTCGTCATCAACCATATAACCTACAAAGTCAGGACCGAAGGTTTTATCCTTCCTAGCCCTTTTACTTCGCTATGGTTCCATCTCTGGAGTCTCTAAGTTCTGAGAATCTGGAACACTAGATTCCGGATATTCAGCCACTTCGAAGTCCACTAGATCTGAACCATCTAGATCCGGGCAGTCAACGACTCCTGGTTCCTGAGAGTTTTGTTCATAACTTCGTTTGCGAGAGGTTATGTCTTTTTCCTTTTTAGGAAAAGTATCCTCAAAGAATTGAGCATTCATTGATTCCATGATTGTACCCCCGTGGATATCTGGAATATCTGACTTATGCACTAAGAAACGATAAGCACTACTGTTATTTGCATATCTGATGAAAATGCAATCTACAGTCTTAGGCCCAATCTTGACCTACTTTGGCTTGGGCACTTCGACCTTTGCCAAATAACCCCACACCTTTAAATATTTATAGGTGGGTTTCCTTCCCTTCCATGATTCATATGGAGTTTTGTCTTTACCCTTATGTGGGACTCTATTAAGAATCGTATTAGCTGTAAGGACGGTTTCTCCCATGTTTTGGCGAAGACCAGAATTGATGAGCAAGGCATTCATCATTTTCCTTCAATGTGCGGTTCTTGCGTTCAGCAACACCGTTCGACTGAGGTGAGTATGGAGCCGTCGTTTGATGAACAATGCCCGATTCGGCACAATATTCCTCAAATGGCGCTACATATTCTCCCTCTCTATCGCTACGAATGGATTTAATCTGCATGCTTAGTTGGTTTTCAACTTCTGCTTTGTAGCGTCGAAACGCTTCAAAGGCTTCATCTTTACTTTTCAACAAGTAATGGTAACAATACCGCGTGCTATCATCAATGAATGTCACAAAGTACTTGTTCCCCCCTAGTTTGTTCAAACTTCAAATCACATATATCTGTGTCAATAAGTTCTAGAGGAGTGGTATTCCTTTCGATGGATCGAAAAGGAATCTTTGTGAGTTTTGCTTCTACGCACAACTCACACTAATGTTGAGGGTTTACGTCGATAGACGGCAACAAATCCAACTTAACCAACCTTTGGATGGACTTATAGTTAACATGTCCTAATCTATGATACCATAAATTAGAGGACTCAAGCAAGTAAGAAGAATCTTCAATATTATTGCTTGCACGCATTACAGACATGGCGTTAACTTTGAAGAGGCCTTCACAGACGAAGCCTCTTCCCACAAAAGTTCCATTCTTGGTGATTACAAATTTATTGGACTCAAATACTAGCCTAAAACCAGCATTAACCAATAAATGACCTGAAATTAAATTCCTCCTAATCTCAGGGACATGCATCACCTCCTTTAGAGTGAGCTCCTTTCCAGAAGTCATCTTCAGGACTACCTTTCCTACCCCCAGCACGTCAGAGGAAGCGTTGTTACCCATGAACAGCTTCTTGTCTGTAACTGGTGTATATGTGGAGAAGGTATCTCTATTGAAACAGATGTGTATGGTAGCACCCGTGTCTATCCACCATTGTATGGGATTCTCAACAAGGTTTGCTTTAAGCACCACCGCCGAGAACTCCTCAATCATGTCGTCAAGAAGCGTGTCTTTGACGCGTTAGCCTGTGCCTTGCTTTGGCCTTGTCCTTCTCTTGTTACTCAGTCTTGAGCTTGCGGCAGTCCTTGATCATGTGACCAGGTTTCCCACAGTCGTGACAGTTCCCCTTAAACTTCTCCGCCGCCTAGGCCTTGCCTTCTTTCTGGAACTTGCGCTTCTTGCTTGGGTTCCCTTTGGCCTCAACCAGATTTGCCTTTGCCTCAGCGGGTTGTTTTCCCCTAGGCAAGGCCTTCTTATTATTTTCCTGAATCTGGAGTTTGATAATAAGTTCCTCAAAGGTCATTTCCTTTGTCTTGAGTTTTAAGTAACTCATAAACTTATTCCACGAGGGAGGTAACTTCTCGATTAGTGATGCAACCAAAAACTGCTCATTTGGTTTCATACCTTCCAGATCCAGGTGATGTAGAATCATTTGGAATTCCTGGACTTGGGACATCACAATTTTGCTATCCACCATTTGAATTTTCAGGAATTTCCCAACGATGAATTTCTTCGTACAAACATCTTGTGCGTTGTACTTCTTCTGCAGCTTTTCCCATAACTCTTTGGCAGTGCCTACGGCGCAATACACCGTGTCGAGTGGGTCTGACAGACAGTTCAAAATATAGTTCTTACACATGAAGTCACCATGACTCCAAGCATCAAGAACCATCTTTATGCCATTGATGACATGGATACCTTGTCCCCCTCCAGCCGTTTCATTAGGTTGAGGGTCCACTTAATCTCCAGCTTGTGGAGGATCTTCTGCTAGAAATGAGTCATTCCCATAACAATCAGATAAAACAACATCTTCTGCTGCCATCTCTTGAAGTTAGAGCCTAAAAATTTCACCGGGCGTTCATTGTGGAAACCGGAGGGTAGAGGAACAATAACGTTCCCTTGAGCAACCGAAAAGGCATTGGGTGTGCCTTGAGCAGTGGGGAAGGCAGAGGGGTTTCCTTGAGTAGCAGCAGCAGCAGAATCAGAAGCGAGTTGTTCTCTTCCAGTCATTTTTCTAAGCACTTACAAAGCCAAATCTTATCTTAAAATTGTGGGTTACAAAAATTGCAGGAAATGGAAAGTAAGTAACTATTACAAATTGGTAGAAAGGATAAACTAAAGATTACAACAAATTGGAATCAAGAACGATACAAACTTCTTGTGATTTGCTGAGTCGAGTGATGACACTCTGTCTTTAAGACAAGATTGCCCCGTATATATCCTTTTACGTTGTCGGGCAATAGTCTCCCAAGATACAACAACAACTTAACAAATGAGCAAAGTAAACTCAAGTGTTACTCTTGAAGAACTTTGAATATATAAAATTTGCGAGAGAGGAAGAAGAAGATTTCAGAAAATTTCTAAGTGTTGAACAATTTAGTCAAATGCCTCAATTTATAGTGTAAGGAAATGATCCCTCAGCTAGCCAACTAATGCCCTTCAATAGCCATGTAATGGCACTTATTGAGGGGTTACATTAAGCCAAATAATGGCTAAATTCATGTGCCAAATAATGGAGATTCAATGCTCCAAAACTAGCCCAAGAGTCAGAACTTTCCATCTTCCCGTCGCAGCATTCTGCCTCCGAAGAGACGCGGTTCTGCGAATTAGCGTCATGATGTCTCGGCTCCAGTATCCCAACCACCAAATAGTGCCACGGCACTGCCATGGGGGCGCCACGACTCCGACAGTGTTGCGTCGCGGCCCTTCACGGCGATTTCTGACTCGTTTCATCTTACACTTCGTACACTTCTTCCTTCGTTTACCAACGAATACTTGTCATTTGGCCAACAACCGTCCATCATTCTATGTCTCAAACGTATTACGTATGTACCAATATCTCTTTCACTAATGAAATTTACGATACTTGGCACTACGTGTACACGTGTGTGGAAATGACGTTTCCGATGCACGGGTCCCCAGTTGTTCGAGTCATAAATAATGGGATAAACTTAATTCCACATTAGTAAATTCCCAACAGTAAGCTTATCCATGAGACTATGTATTTGAATGGACGTCCACAATACAGTGTTTTGTAACACTCCTCTTGGATGTTCATCAATAGATAATGTGCCTCGTTAAAACCATACTCGGAAAAACCCAGTGAAAAAAATCCAAGTGAAGCAAAAAGAGTACACATCTAGTAATTCGCACTACACGCTGCCTCGTGAAAAACCTTACTAGGAAAATCCAATGGGACAAAATTTTGGTTAAGAAAAAAAGAGTACATCGCGTATTTTACTCCCCTGAGTAAAGCATCACATAATTCTTGAAGATGATGTACTTTGATCTTGTATACCAACTTATCATATCTTAAGATTGACAAATCATTTTGATCAAATATGTCAAATAATCATCTGACGAACTGGTTGATTATCTGCATCTTCATTCCTTAGATAAATTGCATCATTGCCATATAATATTGTTGGAATCACGTCAAGTATATTCTTGGCTTGCTTTAAAAACTATTGTTATCTTTGTATGATTTGATTGTCATGTATAACAACATGATATGACAGTACCCTTCATGGGAATAGATAACATATATGGATCGAACTCTAATGTCGATCATATGAATGTCCTGTATATCCAAAAAAAATACTTGACAATATTTGTTATGATAAACTCATTCATGCCAGAGCTTTCATTTGCAATATGCAATTGATTTTATTTCAGTATCTCCATGTAAGGAAGAAATTATATCATGCTCACAGTTATAGCAAGTTAAATAAATGCATCAATTGCACAAATATATGATACTTCAGAATCAATCTAATTTTGCAAGTTTGTCATTTTAACTTCATTTAGCAGATAATAAACTACTTTTGGAACTCTTCAAGAGCTCCAACAATATTCAAGTCATCGACTTGCACAACAATATGAAAGATTTTGAATATCATAAAGAGACAAGGGTAAACATAGATATTTGTACCCTTCGTCATCAACCTTGATTCATTTAAGTATAAACAAGTTTTCCACGAACTTGTATATGCTTTAGGCATTTTAAATTCCTAAAAAAAAGTCATATAATTTTTTTCAAATAAGCCATATAGAGTGAGACAATTTTCATTAGTATAAACCCTTACCAAGATGCATTTACTTGGTAATTATTTCTACATCAATATGTAGAACTCAGATCCTCATAATATTATACAATATTGCGAGCCATTATGTATCAAAGATATCGTCGATAAGATATCATTTTTATTAGTTCGTAATTCGACATAACTTATAGAGATCTCATCACTTTATTTTTTTCATGCTATTTATTTTAGTAAACTTCCGATTTACTATAACATGAATATTTATATCAATAAACTTATGGTGTATTGTGGTATATGCTCGGGTACGTTTCATATACATATTTCTTATCCGTAGTAATTTGAAGATATTCTCTACCAATCATTTGTAATCTCAATATGATAACCATTTTATTGCTAGTAAACTTTCAGTTTACTGTAATTTGTATTTCGATCGTAACAATTACGACCTAGGACGAATGGTACTATCATAAATGACTTTTTCGAGAGATTTTAATTTATCTTTATAATGATATATTGTTTGAACACTGCTAGTATCATAATTCTTGTAAACAAACAATTAGCTCTTATGGAGCTCCTGGTTATTAATTTTGTGCTATTAAATATTTCTTAGATATTGTTGGTATCATGAAAGAAATTGTGGTTAGACACTTCTGGTATCTTTAAAGAAAACGGAAATCATATGGACATTTAAAGATAATTGTAAATTTCATAAGTAAACACTAAGTTCTAAACTTCAATCTCCTTCAGGGAGATTGACCATTAACATCTGAATATTTTGTATCAAAGTGGTAACCACATAGTAATCACATCCTTCAGGAAGAGATACATTAATATTTATTTTCTTCGGGAAAATCATAACAACTAACCATAATGTATCAACATGGTTATAGTAGAAAACATTCTACTCTATTTTTTTGCCTTAGAATTATATTTAATAAACTTATTCACGATATTTCTACGTACGACGGGTACGTCCTGCAATGACTTTAATACCACATGTATTTTCTTTGTTATTTTATATCTCCAGGAGGTAGGTTGTGATATATCTTCATTCACTTCAGGGAATGAAACTTGATTATGAATGTGCTTGATATACAACGTTCATCTATAATTCATTATATTGCTCAAGCTCAAAAAGACAAGAATAATGTCTTACTACTTGAGGAGTAAGTTTCAGATTTACTACTTCATGAATAAATTTCAAAGTCTTGATGCTTCAGGAGTAAAGTTTAATGTTTGCTACTTTGGGAGCAAACTTTAAAGTTTTACTATTTCAGGAGTAAAGTTTAAAGTTTTACCACTTCGGGAGTAAAGCTTAAAATTTTACCACTTCAGGAGTAAAGTTTAAAGTTTTACTATTTCGTAAGTAAATTTCAGAATATTTACTAATTCAAGAGTAGATTTTGAGAGTCATACTACTTCGGGAGTAAATTTCAGAATATTCAGAATTATTATTTTCAATTATCTATCTTTTCTGGAGATGAGTCGTGATATTTTCACAATAATATACACGTTTATGTTTTTTATAGGCTTTACTATATACTGTTACACTCACTTCAAGAAATGGATATGTATCTGTAACATTTATCATAAGTTCTCATTCTTTAGGAATGAAGCATATCAAATTGTGATATGTTTCTTTTAAGATATTGCTACTTCATGAGCAAATTGAGACATACATATAATTTAGAGAATCTTTCTCTAGCATATCTTCAATTATAGCCTCAACAAGCCTATGAAAATATTACCACTTCTGGTGGTTATAGACATAAATGAATTTAACCATAACGAGATTTAAGAAATATTATCACATGTGGTGATCATATATTTCTTACAAACTTTCATCCTTAGTCATTAAGAAATATGAAAATAATATCATAGTTTCTCTTAACAATATTGTTCTTCGAAAATAAATTTGAGACATAAATAATTCAGAACCAATTAGATTCTCATGGATCAAAGCAAACTTTTGATAGCCACATAAACTCCTTGTGGGCTATTCTTATCAGTAACCATAATAGGCCTTCCAGGATAAATCTAAAACATAAGACTTACCTGATAATGTTTATGAATTTAAAATAAGGGATGTACTTGGACATATAGTTGAGTCTCTGAGCAAATGATGATGGAGAATCATGAGCTAAGGCTCAGTACGTAGTGGAGAAATATCACTTAATCGGTAGCTGCAACGCAAAGCCTCTCTGCTTTGTCCAAAAAGGGGCCAGCCTCCATGACTCATCGAAAAACGTCTTGCACTTGTGCAATTTTAAGAATTGCACATTCGAGGCTTTCAAAGTATTTTCTTCCGATGACAGAGTCTCGTGCCGATAACGTGTTATAAAATAAAGACTATAAAGTAAATACACTAGAGACAAGTATATATAAAGGGACTGATATATTATTCAACTTTAAACTGATGTACAAATGAACTGAATTGACTTCCTATTTATAGAGCAACTAAAGCTGCTTTATAAGCTCCTTCAAAGAAGATGTTGTGTAAGCTACTTGCAACCTGCCTGCATGATTGTAAGCTTATCCATGAAAAGTTGTTGTGTAAACTACTTGCAAGCTACTTGCAAGTTGTCTGCTTGGTTACAAGCTTATCCATGAGAAGCTATTGTGTAAGCTACTTGCAAGTTGTCTGCTTGGTTGTAAGTTGTTGAAAGAACAAACAAATGTTGAAGTTAGTTAAGAAGTTAGTTTGTTAGTTAAGAAGTTAGTTAGCTAATTAAGAAGTTAGTTAGTGAGATTATTTAATGCTCAACTAACTTAAGATGAAAATGAAAGATGATACAAGTCATGTAAGTGTATAAATACACATTGTTAGTCATTGTACAATTCAGTTTTTGAATGAAGAATAACAAGAAAATCTTCTCTACAAACACAAAATTTTCCCTTCTTCTTCCCTCTTGTTCTACATTGATGCATCTCCAATTTGTTCATGATTGAGATGAGAATTCAACATGGTATCAGAGCTATGATCCAATGATCGATGATTGTCTTTCTTCCACAATATTGTTGAAGACAATCGACTAATTTTGGTTTATTTTCTTCCCTTCTGTACTTTTGTTCTTGATTTTCTCCTATTATGTTCTTCGGTTCTTGAGTTTTCTGCTCAAATTCTTGTTTCTGATTTTCGATTCTGGAAATTGAAATCAATTTCTTTGTCAAGTTCTGGTTTCTGTTTCTTTCTTGGCATTTGATTCTGATTCAAATCAGAATCCATCACGAAGAAAATCTAGTTTCTGCTGGTGATTAGAACACAGTTCAGAACTCATCACTAGACAGTGTTTAGAGTCTACAATTTTGGAATCATATCTTGAAGATCTTGGTACCTATCTGTCTTACAATGGACACTAATATACATGCAAGTGAAATTCAAACTATAAACAACACAAATTCAAATGTTAGAATGAACTCTGGAATTACTGCAATAATCGACCACAATCACCCACTGTTTCTTCAATCTTCAGATGTAAGTGGTGTTTCGCTCATATCATTTCAACTAATTGGTTCTGAAAATTATGCATTATGGAGTAAGTCTATGAGAATTACATTACTTGGTAGAAATAAACTTGGCTTTGTTAATGGAAAATGTAAGAAATAAAATTATGAAGAAGAGTGGTGGGATCAGTGGGAGAGAGTAAATGCAGTGGTTCAGGCTTGGTTGATGAACTCAGTTTCTAATGGTTTACTTAGCGGTGTGCTATATGCTGACACAACTTATGAAGTATGGGAAGACTTAAGAGAAAGATTTGCTAAGGTGGATGGATCAAGAACTTACGATCTTCATAGAGAAATAACTACTTTGACTCAAGGAAGTTCAAGTGTGGCTGAATATTTCTCCAAACTCAAGACATTGTGGGTAGAATTTCAATCTTTAGCTCCACTTCAAGTTGTGGATGCCCCAAGTCTAAAGAATTTGTAGAATACCTTCAAAGACAAAAATTGTACCAGTTCTTGATGAGCTTAAATTAGAACTATATGCAAGCAAGAAGTCAAATATTGTTAATGCCTCCATTGCCTACTGTTAATAAGGCATATTCTATGATTACTAGTGATGCAAATCAGAAGTCAATTATTGCTAAATCTGTTGGACTATTAGGTGTTGGTCCTAGTGGTTTTAGTCACAATGTTTCATGATCCTATTGCTATGTATTCTAGAGCAGGACCAAACTCATAGAAATTCAAGAAGAACTTCAACCTGTTTTGTGAAGTCTTTAAAATAAAGGGTCATACTAAGGAATTCTGTTATAAGGTGGTTGGTTATCCTCTAAGTTTTAAGTTAAAGAGAAAAGAACATGTTGCTCATAATGTGTATGCAAATGATAATGACGGTGGACTGAGAAAATATGCAAAACTAGCGGTATGAGTGATAAGTCTACTGTAATGGCAAACTCAACTCAGTGGCAAGTTGGAGGAGCACCTATGTTCTTTAGAGATCAATATGAGCAGATTGTACAACTGTTGAATCACAATGTGAATATACAACAATCCAACATGATTCAGTCTAAGACTACTCAACCTCAAGGATCAACTACTACTCAGTCATCTGCAAATGCAATAGGTATGGATAGTCACAAATCTTTTCTAGTAGCTAATATACTTAAACAATGGATTATAGACACTAGTGTCACTAATCATATGGTGTCTGATATAGAATTGTTAAATAGAACAACTAGAGTGAAAAATACATCCGATTATAAGAAAGTACATTTACCTAATAGAGAGATGGTAAGTGTAACTCATACAGGGTCAAGTACTATATCAAACAGAAGCACTCTTAACAATGTATTTTTCTTACCACAATTCAAATTCAATTTAATGTCTTTGTCCCAACTCACCAGAGAATTACAGTGTGTAGCCACCTTCTACCCTGATTTTTATTTATTGTAGGATATTTACAATGGGAGGGTGAAGGAGATTGGTAGGATGCAAGATGATTTATACATGTTAGTGAATCAGCCAACAACAAAACCTCTAAATGAACAATTGCAGTTAGGACTAAATGTGAGAAAGGCTAAGGAACCTGCTGCAATGCCTAAGGAAGAAATAGAATTGTGGCACAGAAGATTTGGACACACTTCTAGTATTGTTTTAAGTAAATTGATTAGAGCACAATCTGATGTCATAGCTAGTACTATAAAGAAATGTAATGTGTGTCCATGTGCTAAACAATGTAGACTTCTTTTTCCAACTAGTAATAACAAAAATACTTCTAGCTTTGATCTTGTTCATATGGATGTTTGGGGAACTTATAAGGTTCAAACTCATAATGGCAACAAATATTTCCTAACAATAGTAAATGATTTTACAAGAATGACTTGGATATATTTACTTAAACTCAAATAAGATATTGTGTTGTAGTTCAGCAATTCTTAACCTTTGTGTATACTCAGTTCAATAAACTAGTGAAAATAATTAGAATTGATAATGGACCAAAACTTGTAGATGATGTATGTAACAGTCTATTCTTAAAACTAGGAATTATACATAAAAGATCTTGTGCTTATACACCTCAACAAAATGGTGTGGCTGAAAGAAAACACAGATACATACTAGAAATAACTAGAGTAGTAAGGTTTCAAGCCAACATTCCCTTAAACTTATGGGGCTTATGTGTACAAGCTATTGTATACTTGATAAATAGATTACCCTTTTATATTACTGGAATAACACCTTATGAGAAGCTTTACAAGAAAAAACCTTCAATTAGTCACTTGAAAGTATTAGGTTGTTTGTGCTATGCAAAAGATTTGATAGTTTCTGATAAACTACAGTCCAGAGTAAAACCTTGTGTTATGATGGGATACTCTGAAATACAAAAGGGGTATATTATATATGACATGCAAAACAAAATGTTCTTTGTCAATAGAGATGTTAGTTTCAGGGAAACTGAGTTTCCTTTCAAAGCAAAAACACCAGAAAGACAATTTTTTCTACATAATCAAACTGGTAAGCCTGATGATGATTATTTACTTCAAATATATATATATGTCTATACGTGTACGTGATTATCAGGATACTATACAAGAAGAGTCAGATCAAAGGCATCATGCACCAGAGAATGTTCAAAACATCAATCTACCCTCTTCAATCTCAACCTCTTTAATTGAAACTGCAACTTTAGATACAAACCAAAATGATACAATGTAGGTACAAGATCCTATACCACCTATGACTCATAATCAACCCTCTAGCATAGTTCCTACAAGAAAATCTACCTGATTCGACTACTCCATACTCTATAGCCAATTACATATCCTATGAAACACTCTCACCAAAGTATAGAGCTTTCCTCACTACATTTTCAGAAATAACTAAACCAAAGAACTATAATGAGGCATCCAAAGATCCAAGATAGGTGGATGTAGTGAAGGCAGAAATCACAACACTACAGGATAATCACACATGGGATATTGTTTCCCTACCTGAAGGAAAATCTACAATAGGGTGTAAATGGATCTACAAGATCAAGTACAAAGAAACATGAGTGATTGAAAGGTTAAAAGCTAGACTTGTAGCAAAATGATACAGTCAAATGGAAGGTATTGATTACCAAGAAACCTTTTCTCCAGTAGTGAAGATGGTAACTGTGAGATCTATTCTATACATAGCAACATCTAGACATTGACACATACACCAAATGGATGTGTATAATGCTTTTCTACAAGGGGATATACATGGTGAAATCTATATGAAGCTACCTCAAGGATTTATCAGCCAAGGGGACAAACAAGTATGCAGACTGATTAAATTCTTATATGGACTTAAACAGGCTCTAAGACAATGGAACTTCAAACTCACATAGGCACTACTTCAAATGAAGTTCAAACAGTCTCTATATGATCATTCCTTATTCATAAGGAAAACTGACAAAGGGATAACTTTAGTATTAGTCTATGTGGATAACATGCTAATAACTGGAGATCACATGGAACAAATAGAAGGAAAAAAATAAGCTTTACAACAAGCCTTCAAAATGAAAGATATGAGAGAACTGAAGTACTTTCTGGGCGTAGAATTTGCAAGATAAAAAAAAGGAATTCTAATGCACCAAAGGAAATATGTTTTAGAACTTATTTCTGAACTTGGTTTGGCTGCTGCTAAGCCTATTAACACTCCTATTGACTGCAGTGTGAAGTTAACTACTAAAGAGTATGATGATCATATCCAAAAGTGTCAAGAAATAGGAAGAGATAAGAGTAAGACAGAAGATGAATTACTGAAGAACATTAGCTCATATCAAAGGTTGATAGGTAAACTGCTTTACCTCACAGTCATAAGACCAAATATAGCCTACAGTGTTCATATACTTAGTCAATTCTTACAACAACCAAAGAAATCACATTTTGATGTTGCACTTAGAATAGCCAGGTACATCAAGAACCAACCTGGACAAGGTATACTACTATCCAGCAAATCACAAGAGACAGTAACAGCATATTGTGATGCTGACTGGGTTCTGCTCTCACACAAGGACGTCAGTTACTGGATACATTGTCAAATTTGGAGACACACTTATATCATGGAAATTAAAGAAACGGTCTACAATATCCAGAAGTTCAGCTGAATCAGAATACAGAAGCCTAGCAGGAACAATTGCTGAACTAACTTGGATACTTGGCATATTAGAAGAGATTGGGATCAATATTGACTTACCAGTGACAATATTTACTGACAGCAAATCAGTCATCCAAATAACTGCAAATCTTGTGTTCCATGAAAGGACTAAACATATGGAAATAGACCTACATTTCATAAGAGAAAAGATTCAGAAAGGAATTGTGAAAACAGAATATATCAACACTGCCAACCAACCTGTTGATCTTCTTATCAAAGGATTGAATAGACTTCAACATCAGTATCTGTGTTCCAAGCTTAGATTAGTGAACATCTTCACAGTATCCAGCTTAAGGGGGACTATTGAAAGAACAAACAAATGTTGAAGTTAGTTTGTTAGTTAAGAAGTTAGTTAGCTAGTTAAGAAGTTAGTTAGATATATTAGTTAATGCTCAACTAAGTTAAGAAGAAAATGAAAGATGATACAAGTCATGTAAGTATATAAATACACATTGTTAGCCATTGTATAATTCAGTTTTTGAATGAAGAATAAGAAAATCTTCTCTCTACAAAAAAATTTCTCGTCTTCTTCCCTCTTGTTCTACATTAATGCATCTCCAATTTGTTCATGATTGAGATGAAATTTCAACATAAGTTTATCCATGAGTTTGTGTATTTAAATGGACATCCACAATACAATGTATTTATAACAGTGAGCTAATTTTAATGGTATTTCCACAATCATAACTAATTTTAATGGTATTTGCACAATCATAACTAGAGTTGGCCAGTGGGCCGGGATCAGGACTGGTGGGCCGAGTTTGGCGGGGTCGGGTCGGGGCGAGTAAAGGGGGCAGGGTCGGGGCTGGCGGGTCTGGCGAGATCGGGTTTGGCTGGATTTGCCGAAGTCCCATCCCGATCACGATCCCATTGGGATCGGGTCGGGGCGGGATAGAGTCGGGGGCGGGATCGGGATACGGGCGGTTTTTCCTTTTTTTTCTTAATAGCATATGTATAAAAAACTCAATAATTAAACAAGACAAGATAGTGTAATAAAAACATCTCAATGCTGTTTTTGTGCCTCTTATATTATTTAATAGACATATGAACTTTTTGTAATACAAATACAATTGTCGAAATTGCAACTTTGTGGTGTTGTCCATAAGTTGTAAATTACATAATAAAATTACAATTAAAAAAAATTACATTCTTAAAAAAAACTTGTTCTAGTTTCTTGATAACTTCCTGTGGTTCTTCAGTTGGAATTGATATTTGTTGGTCAAATTGATCCACGTCGCTTCCACCACCTTCGGATAAGATTTCGTTGTAGTTTTCGACTTCTTCTTTGTTGATCTCCGGTTGACCGCACCTTCTCTGCTCCGCTCGTATCCAATCTCTGAATAATACTGCAATTTCCAAGCTGCCTCCGGCTAATGAGTGTCTGTGGTCTCCTATTTGATATCTGCCGGCCAGAAAAAGCGCTTTCAGACGCAGTTGATGACGCTTGAATGTTCAAAACATCTTGGGCCATCATTGAAAGTGTCGGAAAGGTCTTCTCATTCCCCCCTCCAGTATTTCAGCAAGTCTTTACGTCCTTCTTCATTGAGAACTGCTTGGTACGGTACAGAACCCTGCAAAACAAAAATATCAAACTCGTTAATTTAGTTAGTAGCGGTACGGCCGCACATTCTATTTCTGAGGCTTTCAATACTAGCCGCATAAACAACATGTCTTTTGTAAGGTTGTATTGAAGAAGAAGAAGATGGTATGGAAACCGGTAGGTTACTAGCACTTTCTTGTTGGTAAAACCTATATACTTTTTTGCATTGGTCTTCTACGCTAGACAACACTTCTTCTTTAGTTTGTTCAATAGGTGGTGGGTGATTTGGATTTTTGGGACTTGGAGATGGTAGTACTTCTATACAATCGTAAATAGTTTCAATAAGTGATTTAGTACCGTCTTTTTTTATAGTCGGATTTAATACAGCACCAATAATATAAATAGTAGGAATAGGAATAAAATATTTTTTAATTTTGATAAATATTTTTTTAATAGCTCCCATGTAAGCTGGCTTTTTCATATATTCAGTAAGTAATAAAAATATTAGAGCTATATAAAACAACATAGTTGAAATAGTAGGATAATATATACCGGAAAATTCTTTTGTTGCTTGAAAAAATTTCTCTAAAAATACAATAAGTTCAGAAATTTTTACCCAATCACTATCTACAACCATATAAGCTGGATTTTGATTATGAGAGTTAAAAAATAAAGTTATAGGTTTTCTATAGTCATAAGCAACAAGTAGTTGCTCGTATAAAGAATTCCACCTAGTGGGTACTTTTTCTGGAATTTTTCTATAAAGTAGTAGGCAATCGTGACAAGTTTTTTTATATTCTTTTCTTCGTGGTATTCTATTATTTTTTTAAAATAAAGTTTATAGCAAATTGGATTTTACGAAGAATGTCTTCAAAAAGTATAGACCATCCTTTACAATTAAGTTATATATATGGCACGCGCATTTTATATGAAAATGATCTGGAAAAGATGGAGTTAAACTAATTTTTAAAATTGTAATAGCGTAATTGTTAGAAGAAGCGTTATCTAATGTAATAGTCATAATTTTATCGGTTATTCCGTAATAATCGCACACTTGATAAATATTTTCTGCAATAAAATTACCAGTGTGCCTATCATCTATATATCTATACGCTAAGATACGTTTTTGCATAGACCATTTATAATCTATCCAATGACAAGTTACCGTTAAATAATCATGGCCGTTAGTACTACGGCCTATATCAGAAGTGATAGCCACTTTACTATTAAAATGATATAATGAATAACGTAAATACTATTGATATTCATGTGCAAATTTAAATGCATCTCTCTTAACAATTGATCTAGGAAAACCGTTAAAAGCAGGATTATACAAATCTCTAATGTAATGAATAAAACCGGGAGATGAAGGAAATGAAAAGGGCAAACCCTCCACAACAACTACTTTTGCTATTGCTTCCCTATCTCTATGTTTATTGTATTTAGGGCCTACAATCCCTCCCATCATAGGGTTAATTTGACCCTGTACTTGGTCCGGGACAATATCAGTATGTGAACCTTGTCCCGATGGAGCGGGCGTTTGCGCACCCGATTTTGAAGCCTCGTATTGGGCATACCTAGCTGGATGAGCCCTTACTACGTGTCTCATTAAACCCCGTCCCACCGTGACCTTTTCCAGTTTTAAATTTTAAAATATCTTTATAAATTTTACATCTAGCTACTTGATTCTCTACGTCCCTATCAAAAAATATACATGCATCTAATTTTAATGGTCGTTTTGTTGGACCTTGTCTCATACTAGGGGGAATAGGAGGCATTTCAGTTGAAGGTGCACTAGTGGGTTTGTTGTCATCAACATTAGTGGGTGTATCATCTAGATTATAGTCTTCTTGAGTTCCAGAAAATAGCTCCTCGTCTAAATCTAATGGTATTGTAGGAAAATGTTCAGTATCAACAAAATCATCCTGTGTAGGAATATGATGACTAGAAGAAGTACCCTTGCCCTTGTTGCCCCTACTAGAAGAAGCCTGACCCCTACCCGTAAGCATACGTTTAAATCCTTCCATTATAAATTTATAATTATACTAATAAATAATTAAAGTAAATGAAATTAAGTGCGCTAAATAAAATAAACAGACAATAATAATTTAATGAAGGAACGAATGTACCAAACGCCGACGTGTAATCGAGAGGTTGAAAATTGAAACTTTGCTCGATGGAAGATCCTCAAGCTAGTTGCCAACTTCACTCCCAATTCCCAAATGAATAAATAAAATTGAATATTTAGTAAATAATGTAGACTTGTAGAGAGATATATTTAGAGATTAGAGAGATTGTAGGAAGGTTTGTGAGAAAGATGAAGAGAAAATGAGTTATTTATAATTGAAAAATTGGGTTAAAGTGTAAATATAATAACTTATGAGTTAAAAATAAATATTAAGGGGTAGGGGGGTTGGGGGAGGGGGGGAGGCCAAAATGGCCGTTGCCCAACGGCCAAAATCTAAAATGATCGTTGGTGCAACGGTTATATTTGCAAAGGGGGGCTCTCGGGCGGGATCGGGGGTAGGCTCGGGACGGGCTCGGGGCGGGGTCGGGTTTGGCGGGCCTGGGGTGGGCTCGGGACGGGCAGGACGAGACATTGTCCCGTCCCGAGTTCGAGTCCCGCTACCATTTTTTTTTTACTCGGGGTCGGGGGCACCGAGGCGAGCTCGGGACGGGGTCGAGTCGGGGTCGGACCGTCCCGGCCCACTGGCCAGCCTTAATGTCAACCAGGCGCTAAGCCAAATATGAAAACGAGGGAGTAACTTTTTTCATTAGTTGAAACTTGAAAGTTGTTGCCCTTGCACGTGCAGCAAGATATGCCCACTTGTGCGAACAAATACTTATGCTGTTGTTAGTATAATTGGAATAATGGATCTACCTTAGCATCTTCACTCACGATTCTTAGCATCTAATCTCAGATGCTTCTCTCTATTCCCTAATCCCCTCTCATCCTGCGGCTCACATTTTTCACCATATATATATATATATTACTTGCTTTACATTCCACCTTCTGCATTGAGAAAAGGAAAGAAAAAACACAACAGAGAGTCTATAAAACTTGTCACAAATTAAACATGAATGCAATATTGGAATATCCGCTTGACGCTCTTGCATTCGATTACTTGAGCTTCGGTTTCTTTACCGTCGTCGTCAACAGTGTTTGGACATGGGCCGCCGTTGTTACCGCCGCTGTTGGCTTCTGGAGGATCAAAACATCTTCAACGTTGCCGGCACAGGAACCACGTGGCGACTTATCTCCATGTCCGCCAACGCCAACGTTGGCAACGATGTGTTCATCTTCATCGTCATCGCAGGTAGAAAGGCTACTGTCAACTCCTTCAACTCTGTCGGTGTCAGAAGAAACCCCTTCAACAGCTAGTACTATGATGTCGTACGATGCTGCTTTTTTGGAAGGAAAAAAAGGGAAACTAACGGTATATTACAAGCAAGATGACGGCGGAGAATGTGATGGCTATGGAGAAGATGATAAGGAAGGAGAAGACGATGGTGTAGAGTTGAGTAAGGTGTGGTTTGAGAATTGGGAGAGGTTGTTGAAAATAAGATATGGGGAAATGTGTTGGTATTGTTACCAGGACATGAAAG
The DNA here is from genome assembly GCA_034509755.1 of Anisodus tanguticus. Lineage (NCBI taxonomy): Eukaryota > Viridiplantae > Streptophyta > Magnoliopsida > Solanales > Solanaceae > Anisodus > Anisodus tanguticus. Next base: position 13,889,686 of record CM067551.1, on the reverse strand, counting down.
TAATTGACGGCAACGTAGTTAGGTTGTGGGACGGTTGTAGACGACGGAGGGAAGCTGAAAAAACTGCTTTCTCGGTAGGTGTAGTTAGTGCTTGGTAGTTGAGAAACCGTAGCCTGTTAGTAGGGAAAGAAATGGTGTAACGATTTTCACCGCTATGGAATTTCAAAGAAAAACTGTAAATATTGTAGCCTCTTTCGATGTTTGTAGTATTATTTTCATTAATAAAAGTGGTATATATATAAATATACAATATCTAAATATGGAAAATAAATCAACATTTTCCTATTATAATTCTAATAGTTTTTCTTAATACAAGACAAATATCATAATTACACGTATATAAGAATTCTACAAATATGATAAGTTTAATATACACAATTCGTTCCTTTGATATACACGCCTTTGTTTGTGTATACCACGACTTCTGTCACACTCCCACGGTCATAGCGGGTGGTTGCCGTATGCTGAAATTGTCCTTAAAATCTTCAAATAGAACCAAGGGAAGACATTAGTAAAGATGTCAGCAATTTGGTACCTTGAAGGGACATGCAAGACACGTACTTGTCCACAAGCTACTTTTTCGAGAACAAAGTGAATATCCATCTCGATATGTTTAGTGCGCTGATATTGGACCGGATTTTCAGAGAGATAGACGACACTAACACTATCACAGTAGACCAATTTAGCTTTCTGAATAGGAAAGTGAAGCTCTAATAGGAGATTATGCAGCCAACAAGACTCAGACACCACATTGGCTACTCCTCGATACTCGGCTTCCGCACTAGATCGCGATAAAGTAGCCTGACGTTTTGCAAACCAAGAGACCAAATTATCACTAAGAAACATACAATAACTAGATCTTGAACGTCAGGTATCTGGACAACCACCCCAATCAACATCTGTACATGAGAGTAGAGACGGATGATGGATATAAATACAATCCATAATCAAGCGTGCCCTATATGTATCGTATAATGCGTTTGAGTGTATGCATGTGCTCAATCCGCGGATCATGCATAAATAAATACATCTGCTTAACTGCATAAGTAATATCTGGTCTCGTGAAAGTAAGATACTGAAGAGCCCCTGCAAGACTACGATAGTGGGTGAGATCCTCATATGGTGTGCTAGAAGTAGCACTCAGCTTCGATTTGATGTGTAAAAATCCAATAGTAGATACATAATCTGCAAACCTCTTATACCAAGCTCGTGGGGCCTGCTTAGACCTATAAATGACTTCTTCAGTAAACTGACATGGTGAGGATACTTAGTAGGGGTGAGCACGGGTACAGGGTACCCAGATACCCGACCGGAACAGACACTAACGGGTAGGTTCCGGGTAGATATATTATAATAACGGGTAGGGTCCGGGTAGTAAAATTAGGAACCGACCAATGTCGGGTCCGGTTCCGGTTCCGGCAAATAGAGACATGGTAGCCGGAATTTAACCGATACTCGGAACCTATAAAATATTAAATATTTTTACTTTTTTGAGAAACATTTGGGCCACTTTTAACTTTCTCCAAAATTGTTTGTTGCACGCCTACACATTGATTTTCCCCACCCCAAGACGCAAATAGTTTAGCTTTTTCACCCCTTTATTCTAGAATGCTTTTTGTGCCCTAAGAGAAAACACACAAAACTCTCTCAATAGCAATGGCGTTTTAGCTACACCACCGAGCTTCATCATCGTCGTTGTTGAAGCTTTCTCTCAGGTACTTTCATCGTTGTCGTCGTTGAACCTTCACCTTTACCTCTTTCTCTCCCTTGGTTGTGTTCACGTCGTTCCTAAAATGCATATGGGTTCATATCTAACTCTTCAATTTCTTTTTAATATCCTATGCTTATGTTCTATTTCAGGCGATACTCATCTTCAATTTGTATTACTTTTTTATTTGAAATGTAAATCTATTTTTAAAATTTGTGTATATTTTTGTAGCTCTGAAGATGAAATTTAGAGATTTACTAGTATAAGAAAGCTTTTCTTTTGTATCGAAGAGCCTATGAACACGAAAATAAGGTTAATTCAGATATTTCCAAATTTATTTTGAAATCAACACGTTCAATTAATTGAGTGTCAAATTTGGCTTACAATTTTAGGTTTTGGTTACAGAATTAGTTTTTCTACAATGAATAAGTTTTCTAAAACTTCTTATAAGGGTACTAAAAACTCCGATTGCAGGCTAAAAAACTACCGGATGAAATTATTTTAGAACTCTTTTTTATTCTCATAGGCTAAAAAATTATTGCTTAATCTGTGTTTTTTTATTTACAGGGTACCCGGGAACCTACCCGGACCATGCGGGTCCGGGTAGGTTTCGGGTAATGATTGCTACGGGTAGATTCCGGGTAGTAAATTTAGGAACCGATCTTTTATCGGGTAGGGTCCGTGTAGTTCAAAAATGTTAGGGTACCCGGACCCGCTCACCCCTAATACTTAGGGTCCTTAAAACCCAAGGGCTTATGCATGTAAATTGTCTCCTTAAGATCATCGTGTAAGAAAGCATTTTTCACATCCAGCTGATAAATGAGCCATGCTTTCGAGAGAGTCAGACTAAGCACAATGCGAATGGTTGCCGGTTTGACCACCGGACTAAATCTCTCCACAATCCACGCCAACCTGTTGTGTTTTACCATGACCTACAAGATGGCAGTGGATCCTGGATCCGGTCCGGATTCAGATCCGTTTTATAGGATATGGATCTTCAAAATTTGGACCCAACGGATCCGGATCTTGTATTTGAGATCCGTATCCGGTCCAGATCCGACCCGTGGATCTAATTTTTATTAAATATATCTATAACTTAGAATGTTATTCATAACCTAAAATGTAATTTTATAAGTATTTTCTTAAACGGATGTTATTGTTGCTAGAGTGTTGCTTTTAGTTGCAAATCAGAATATCATGGCTCGAATTTCAATACAGTATAATCTCAATAGGGTAATTGTCCCTAAATCGTGTTACTAATCGAATTGTAATAACTAATATGCCGACATTTTCGTTCTATGGCATTGATAATAGTCTTTTATATATGAGTTTACCAACGAGCAAATCACCAGTGAGTTGTGGTTTGTGTTCTCTGCTCAAATTAATTGGGTGGCTTCAGACACTAGATAGCTAAACTGGAGAAAAGTACACCACTAAACAAGCTCATGTAAAACTAATTTCGAAGCTTATTCTGAAATTGAATCAAACATGTAAACCTAACTGTTTTGATAAGTTGATGCATTTGCATTTCTAACGAGAGAAGCAAAGATTTATGAACGTAATAGATGCACCTAGGGATGACAACGGATCGGATCTTCATCGTCTTTATTTTCTTATGATGCTAAAACTTCGTCAGTATTTTGAAAGAATGGTGTCATGTTTGTGTAGGTTGATTGAATGAATTCAATCATTTTTTTCAATCAGATTGGGTTTTATTTTGTCAAAAAAGTTTCAACAGGTGGGAATATTATTCAAGGTAAAAAACTTTACATGTGGATCCAAATCCGATCTGTGGATCCGATGGATCCGGATTTGGATATGATTTTTATGGACCCGATGAATCTGGATCCAGGTATGAAAAACGGATTTGGATCTGAATCTAGTAGGATCCGGTCCAGATTTGATCTGTTGCCGTCCCTACGGACGGGGCACCAACTCCCACGTCTTATTTTTAATAAGAACATTATATTCGTCATCCATTGCCATTTTCCAATTCGGGTCATGAATGACAGACAATGGGTTACGTGGTAGGGGTGATTTAGTGACATTAGAATTAAGATTAAAATGTCATTTTGGTTTTAAAATACCCCATTGGCCACGAGTAACGGGCCCTTGACTCGAGATAGAATCAGACGGGAGTTGGGTAGGGGACGTGTTGGTAGTGGACTGGACAGCAGGCAGTGAGCCTGCTGGCACAATAACTGTTGGTGAAACTGGGGGAGACGTATTTGGGCCAGCAGGCAGTGGGCTTGTTGGCTGAGACACTGTTACAGTAGTGTGAGATATTGGGCCAGTAGGTAGTGGGCATGCCAGCCGTAAATCGGAGACCAAACCGAGACCTGGGTCTGACCCGAAAGTAGGTGGGCCAGCAGGCAGTGGCCCTGCTGGCGGAGTTGGATCACGGGTAGGTTGGGCCAGTGTTAGAGAATATACGGTGAGAGCCCATCATCCAAAAATTATAATTACTAGGCACGGAATTAGACAAATTAGCAAACGGAAATTGGATTTCATAAAAAAATGACATGACGACTAATTATGATTTTATTAGCGGATAAATCAAAATATTTGTAATCACGATGATTAGAAGGATAACCCAAAAACACACAAATGGTAGAATGAGCTTGAAGTTTGTTAATTGTAGTGGACGAAAAAAGTGGATAACACAAACACCCAAACATCCTAAGATGAGAATATGAGAGAAACCCAATTATCTTGAAATGATGGTGATGGTGATTGGATAAAGCTCTCCCCGACTATTACATATCATTAGATGTATCCCCGTCTTGAAATCCTTCAGAGAAAAATCCAAAAGGGTCAAAGTTAACAGAAACCCAATTATCAGTTGTGAATTTTCGGATAGACACCAAATTTTTAATTAAGTGAGGGGCATGAAGGACATTTTTAAGGACGAGAGATGGATGTGGAGGAGGCAAATTTGTGTGACCATAATCATGAATTGAAATTAAATTGCCATTACCAATAATTATGCCACGATTATTGCTCAAATTGAAATAAGACGAGAGATTACCTTATGCGAACGTCATATGAGAAGTGACTCCGGTGCCCATGTACCAATTTGTGTCCGGCGTATTTAATCCAAGTGTATGCATTGCGGTCTCAATATCCGTAGGTGTCGGACCAGAAATTGGGCCCGCAGTAGTGAAGGCCTGCTGAGGCCGTGGCCCAAGCAGGCCAGCCTACTGCCCGGGCTGAGAGTATTGGATGGACGAACTGGGCCTTTGCTGGCCACTAGCCTAGTTAGTTGGAAAGCCTAGATAAAAGGGAACAATCGAGTTTGGCCACTGGCCATTGGCCCAGCAGCCCCACGGCCAGGTTGCATGGGCCCAAGGCTTCAGCCAGTGATGTTGTGGCCCAGCCGGCCCACTGCCATCGCCGCCACTGCTCCGACCACCGCCATTGCCACTTCTACTGCCGCGGCTACCACCGCGATTCTTGCCATTATTTTTTTTAATTTTGACCCTTTTTGTCGCCACCGTTGGTACGATTTTGGCTAGAATTATCTGAGAACGAGTGAGGGTCATCGAATGTGGCCATCATTATGACAGAATTAGCTCTGGTAGTCGCCTTTTTAGCCAAATCGGCCTCCTCTAACGTGAGCATGGAAACGTACTAGTAGAATAGTGGAAGAGGATTACTTTGATGAAGAAGCGTCCCAACGCCATTATAAGCCTCGGATAGGCCTGCAACCATATGAAGAACAAAACGATCATTTGTGACGGGCGCACCAACGTTCTTGAGTTGATCCGCCAATTCCTTCAGTTACAATAGGCCGAGACATTCGGAAAATCTTCCATGTTGACATTGGAAAATTCCTGCTCAAGAGTGACCGCACAGGAATTTTTGTTATATTGGAATATATCACGCACCCTATTCTATGTTTCCATCGCCGTGGCGTCGGATTCAACAATCGTCTGCAAGAGATCTGTAGAGATAGTGGAATAAATCTATTGAAGTACCGTAGCATCAAGAGTTGCCCATAACTCCATTTCATCATCGGTGGTAGGCTCCTTCTCCTTGCCTGTTTTTGAGGAGATGATGTGATGAAGGACTCGATGAGAGCGTGCGTGAACTTTAAATAATTTTGCACACGTCGCGTATTGGATGTTTTCCATTTCAAGAACGATAGGGATGTTGTTCTTGACGTTGGAGACTGTAAGGGCAGGATGAAATATGTTCTTTGTGGTAGACATGATGAAAGAACAAGAAGAGAAGTAGGAATTTGGAAAAGAAAAAAAACCAAAAGTTGAAGGGAGAAGGAGGTTGGCCGATGGCTAATGACAAGTAGGGAAGCGGAAGGAGGAATTTTGGAGAAGGAAAAATTTGCCCTAGACTACTGATACCGTGAAAGAAATAATCTCTTGATTATTTTCATTAATGAAAGAGGTATATATACAAATATACAATATCTAAATATGGAAAATAAATCTACCTTTTCCTACTATAATTCTAATAGTTTTTCCTAATACAAGACTAATACCATAATTACACTTGTACAAGAATTCGACAACTATGGTAAGTTTAATATACACAATTCGTTCCTTTGATATACACGGTTTTATCCGTGTATATCACGACTCCTGTCACTAACACTTGAGTCTTGACAATGAAAACATTGCACTTTTTTATTCCTCTAATGTTTCTTCTGATTTTCTGGAAACATTGGTCAGTCTTTTTTGTTCTTTAGATCTGTTAATGTTAACACGAAGTGATAGAGAATATATTAATATTGCATCAAGAGCCAAACTCTAACACCCTTTCTTTTTTCGCCCCCCTCCCCCCCTCTCTCTTTCCTGCGGCAACCCCCCTAAACCCTAAAGAATTTTCGCTGCCCCTCCCCTCTCTTCCCAAATTTCCGACGGCAACATGGGTTCAAATGATTCCTCCTCTTCCACACAAGACGTCACACATCCTCCTCCTCTTCCAACCCCTTTCATCCGGCCTTCATCGTCACAAATATCAAGAACTTATCCATTTGGTTCTTGATCAAGAGGATGGACAATACTCTTTGTGGGTAGAATTATTTCAAATTCATGCTTGTTCCTACAATGTTCTTGATCACATCGACACCACCATACCCCGTCCGCCTGACGTTGACAACACAACGTGGAAAAAAGGCTTGATGCAATCGTCAAGCAATAGATATATGGCACCGTATCCAAGGATCTACTTCATACCATTATGAAGGCATGTGCTTCAGCTCAAAAACTATAGACAAGACTAGAGGAAATCTTTCAAGACAACAAACATACTTGTGCTGTCTATTTGGAGGAACAATTATTACAAATAAAATAGACCCTTTACCGGAACTAAACAAAAGAAGAAAATGGCAATCATTCTTTTGTTGTTACGATTTTATTGTCAAAAATATATCTGGAACTAAGAATATTTTAGCTGATTTTGTTAGCAGGTACAACGATGTCAACCAACAGTGACAAATTTGAAGAATATATTACCAATGTTACAAAAATTATCAAACAAAACTATGAAATCATTACAACCAAATCACAAGAAAATCTACATCTACTAGACCAGCTGACAGAGGCCTTTCGAGACTTCAAAAACCTACAAGACCTGAAATCCCCTCAATCTACTACAGAAAAGTCAAAAACTTTTACATCCAAGCTTGCAACCATGCCATCCACTATACCATCTCTCATAACAACTGCATCTCCTCAAATACCAACAGCAGTATCAATGTGTGACAAACTGAAATATGCACCTGAACATATTACAACCTACGAACAAATAAATAAATTTTATGATTATAAATCTAACCATTATATTTTAAGGAGTGCAAAACTTAGCAAATATCCAAGATTTTTGTGTGGTGAAAAATCTAACCCTGATATAGTTTCAAAATTATTTACTTATGGTATTATAGATAAAATAATAGTAGATAAAACTTTTTACAATATTGCTAAACTACCTACAATCATAGTAGATTTTGTTAAAGCAGTGATGTAATCTTTTGGAAAAGGTATCTATGGTATACAACTATTTGATGCCTCAACTGATTTAATTGGAAAACCTATTATAATAAGTTAATTGTTTAAAATTGAAAAAAATAGCAACATCAGTGGAGATGATGAAGATCTCAAGAGATACCATGTACACTGGAAAATTTTCAAGAATGGCTAAGTATCAAAAGAGCCATCGAACTGTTAACACTGAAATCGAAAATAGAAGATATGTTAAAGGCAAGAAAGGCCTCCATCATTGGAACCTCCAAAGGTGGAGAAGTTGAAGAAATAATTATCATATACTACAACAACGACATACTATCTCAGGACACTATGCAACTTACAAACATGCATGATCGGATCATAAATATGAAGCACAACCATTCCAGTGTAACTATGGAGCAATACAAGCTTTTAATAGGATAGAGGAAAAGGCTTGTTCTCAATACTAAAAATGATACCAATATTACTCTTACTACTATGAAAAAAGAAGGATCATCTAATCATTTTGCATGAAACGACCCAATGTAGTGTAACTATAGAAAAGCCACAATGTAACAATTTGACAAGGCCCAATGTAGTTTAACTACAGCAAGCCCATATATTACCATCATATTACCAATTAAAATTAAAACGATACCGTTCCTATTCTATAGGACTATCGCGAGAGGGAAAAAAGTTCAGAAATGAAAAAATTCAGAAAGAAGACAAGTTGCAAGATTTGTGTGGAAGAAAGCAACCAGCCTCAACAAATCGTAAAAGCAGCCGGACCCACAAAGAATCAAGGACAAAGATGATAGCTGACAACGTTGAAAAACTTGCAGCAAAGACAAACAACTTTGGAGAAAAATCTGCAATCATAGAGGACAAATGACTATTAGCTTTTAGACTTTTGTAGCAAAATACTATTTGCTTTTAGACTTTTTCCGAATGCCAATAATGTAAGTAACCGAGATTATCTATATAAAGAGCTTCATTGTAACTTCTGAAACCAACTTTGGAAATACAACAACTTCAATCTTCTAAATATTCTCTCTAATGTCTAACTAAACCCCCTTTTAGTCTATAACTCATATCAATAACGATATCATAATACCAGAGAAGGAATACTTTGAAAGCCTATACTTAGAACCATACTAGTCCGTAAAACTACACCTCTTAAAAGGATTTAAGAAAGAGTATGTCGAGTAACTCCCAGCACCTAGGCCAATTATCCTGTCGATATTCAGAGTGAGGAAAAGGGAGGTAGAGCCAGGGTGGGTTGAGTATCTCAGGTGATCTTGAAATTCTGCTAAGAGGTATGTTTTCAAACTATGTGTTTCTAATTATAATTTCGATAAGTATAAGTCTCTGCAATTATGATGTTAAATATTGGTAGAAAGTTGTAGACTTTTATTTAAATAATGAATTTTGAGATAATAATAACCGTTGTCGTAATACATGCTTGTTATTTGATAAACTTAGATAGAACTTTGTTGGTATACCATCTATATTCCTACCCTTTTCAGGGTTGTTAGATGATGAAAGGATCCCCGCGTATATGAAATGAGCTAATGTTCATGTTTTTATAATTAAAATTCTGCTTATGAATTTGAATCAGGAATGGAACTCTTGTAAAAGGAATGAGCCAAGGTGGATAGATGCACTGTACCCGTACTTTCTAACTGTGTTTTATGTTTCTGTAATATGTAGACTAGGGAAAAGGGTCAAATTTACTTCTCTGCCGTGAGAAAAGAAATATTTTTATCCTCCGTTATATTTTTTATTCAAAAATATTTTTACCATTACTAAAATGGCTCAAATATATCCTCCTTCGTTTTTTTTTTTATTGACGAAGGAATCCGCAGCCGCTACTCTCTCGAGTGCGCACAGGGTAAACCCCGGACTGACGCAATAGCCTGCAAACCACGTCAGCCGATTAACCACACTTGGCAAGCCATGTGTGACAGGCTCAACCAAGAAGGTTTATGCAGGGGATCGAACTCGTGACCTTGCGGTCCCGCACTCAACTGCTACACCAACTTGGCTACCCTTGCAAGTTATCCTCCTTCGTTATGATTGTACAAGATAGACGCTTAATCTTACGTGGACTGATATTTTGATGATGAGATACACGTGGAATTTCACCTCACTACTCCATTTAACCCTTCCCTTCCACTTATTCTTTTATCACTAGCACCTCCAATCTTTCACCACCTTGACGGCAACTCTATATATTTTCACCATTTTCACCTTCACATGGACTATTCCTCTGCTACACGGCCACCTTATTTTGTGGCCTAATTTAAATAATTTAATTGGTAAGTGCAATTCCAAACTAGCAATCTGCTTGTTTTCGCATCAGACTATTTTTCGTCTCTACATCTTGAAATGACAAGATGAATTTCTAAAGTTATGTACTGAGCTTTAAGAAGATTAATTTGGGCCAATGCTTACTACCTTTTATTTTTCTTTCCCTTTCATTTTCAATTCCAAAAAATTCCTACCTGCTAATCTTCATGCTAGCTTAAGTAGAAATAATAGACCCAATTTGTTATTGCGTACTAGACTACTAGGGAACAGGAATTCTCTAATCTTAATTTTTTTATTGATAATAACGAAATATGATTTACGGTTCTTCATTTTTCTCATTATCTACTAAATAGAATATTTTTCGAATATTCTTTCATTAATTGTATATCTCTTATTTTTAGGTAGAATTATATTCCTATTGTAATTAGGTTGATTAGTTACCTAGTTTAAATATTCTTATACTACTATATATATTGTACATTATTGATGAATACAATCAAGGAACATATTCCTTTATGGTATCAGTAGCCTAAAAATACCTCCACCGCCGCCGACCATAGCTCTCGGCCCCACCCCCACGGAACCCTAGTGTTTTTTCAGCCATTCTCTCTCCCTTCTCCTCTTAAATTTCATCTTCCATGGCTGACAAAACCAAATTTCATCCTGCACTTGCAGTAAACACATCAAAAACTTCATCTCTATCACCCTTGAGATGGAAAAGGGTCAATACTCCTAGTGGGCAGAGCTTTTTAAGATCCATTGTCGTGTTTACGAACTTATCGACCACATCATTCCTCCTACACCGAAGTCCACAGACTTACCATTGGCTTCGACTTCTGATGATGTACTCTGGTCTCGTTTGGATGCAGTCGTCCTCCAGTGGATATACGACACAATCTCTAATGATATGTTGGACACCATCATTGAGACCGCTGCCACTGCCACTGCCAGCCAAACGTGGTAACGTTTGGAAAATATTGTCCACGACAAAAAAACTCAATGAGCGTTATATCTTGAAAATCAGTTCAAGGACGTTCATCAGGACGATTTTCCAAACGTGTCTGCATATTGTCAAGAACTCAAGATGCTTGTCCACCAACTCTCCAACGTCGGTGCACCAGTCACTAATAAACAATTGGTCATGTAACTTATTACAAGCTTGAACGAATCCTATGACGGCGTTGCCACCATCCTTAAGCAATGCACGTCGTTACCTACATTTTATGAAGCCCGTTCGAAGCTTATTCTTGAGGAAACTCAGAAAATCAAGCGCAACACCACTCATGCTAGTATTGTCAACGCCGCCCTTACCACCACCATCGGGCCCTACGCCGATGGCAGGGCCTCCAACTCCGGCAACCAGAACCGCAGGCCTGAGGACCTGTAACAGCCCGCATCCACCCGTAATAGCCGCCGGAGCAGGCAGTATGGCAAGGGTCGTGGCGGACGGAATTTCGGCAACAACGGCGATGGGAAGAGGCAGTCCCCGCCGGCAGAAAACATCCAGCAGTGACCGCAGCAGTGGCAGCAGCCTCTGCCGCGGGCTGCCTACCCGTCGTGGGCCGCATGGGCTCAACGTCATAGGCCTCTCCTTCTAGCCCGTATCCGACATCCTCATGGACTCCACCTCAGAACCGACAGGCCCACCCTAGTATACTCAGCCCACGTCCCCAACAGGCCTACACAATACAGGCCCCCGCCCTCAACTTATGCACCGACTGACATTGAGGCAGCTATGAACACAATGTCACTCAACGCTCCAGATGAAAATTGGTATATGGACACAGGCGCCACATCTCACATGACGTCATCACAAGGTACTTCTCATCTTATTCCAATTTGAGTAATTTAAATCAGAATATTATTATTGGTAGTGGACAAGGCATTCCCATTCGTGGTTTTGATCATTCATCATTTTCCCCACCACATCCACCGCTAATCTTAAAAAATATCCTCCATGCCCCTAAATTCATTAAGAATCTAATCTATGTGCGACGTTTCACAACTGATAATAATGTTTTCCTTGACTTTGATCCTTTTGCTTTTTATGTAAGAATTTTACGACAGGGGGACGAATAATGAGATGTGACAACACCGGAGATCTCTACCCTATTTCAAATGTCGTCAACAATTTAGCCTCGATTCCATCAACTTTTGCTGCTCTTTCTTCTTCCTTATGAAACTCTAGATTAGGACATCCGGGAGATTCTGTTTTACGCTCCCTTAGGAAAAATAATTTTATTAATTGCAACTGTATTTCTAGGACTCCTATATGTGAATCCTGCATTTTTGGAAAACATGTTAAATTACCATTTTCTGCATCTACAAATTCTACTTTACTACCTTTCGATATCATACATAGTGATTTGTGGACGTCCCCTATTTTAAGTACGGTTGGCCATCGATATTATGTGTTATTTTTGGACGATTATTCCAACTTTCTATGGACTTTTCCAATTGGCAATAAATCTCAGGTCTATCCCATTTTTTCTCATTTAGTGCTCTCGTAAAAACACAATTTGAAAAGAGCATTAAATATTTTCAATATGACAATGGCAGGGAATGCAATAATAATCAATTCAAACAGTTTTGCTCCAATAACGGTCTTATCTTTTGTTTTTCTGCCCTCACACCTCCTCCCAAAATGGTAAGGTCGAACGGAAAATCTGAACCATAAACAACCTAATTCGTGCCCTATTGCTCACGCCTCAATTTCCCCCAAATTATGACATTACGCACTCTCCATGTCCACCTATCTCCTAAACATAATCACATATAAGTCTCTAGCTCAACGGTCGCCCACTCAAGTTCTATTTCGTAAGAACCCCTCCTACCAACACTTGCGTATCTTTGGATGTTTCTGTTATTCTCTCCATCCGACCACTCACATACTCTAACCCCGGTCTTCCTCGTGTGTGTTTCTGGGTTACCCCGCCAATCATCGTGGTTACTCGTGCTATGACTTGTCAAGCCGTAAAATTATTATTTCACGTCATGTCCTATTTGATGAGTCTCAATTCCCCTTTGCCTCCCTAAACTTGCCACCTCGGCATTCCTACGACTTCCTAGATGATGGCCTGAACCCTCTTCTAATTCATCATTTACTAATCAACCTAATTACAATAGGAAATATAATTCTACCTAAAATAGGAGACCTAATTACAATAAGAATACAATTCTACCTAAAATAAGAGATATACAATTAATGAAAGAATATTTGAAAATATTGTATTATCTACGTCACTTTTAAATTATTAGTAAAAACAAATTGTGGGGTGTATAAAGAATGATTGGATCCTTATAATACATGCGGGAAATTTTAAATTTACGAATTTCATCATTGTTAATAATGTGTTAATTGCTGGATCTGTTTCCCACTTATTTGAACACACATCTCGTGCATAAATTTCGATTAAATCAACTTTCAAAACATTCTAACTATAATTAAGATTAAGGGTGGCAAAACTAGCCCAAACCCAAATGACCCGCCTAACCCGCCCAAGGTTTCATGGGTTTGAGCAAGAGTGATTTTGATGATGGGTAGATTTGGGCTAGCCCAAGTTGACCCATCATAAATCAACAGCCCAAATGAACTCATGATAATGTTCAAACTTGACCCACGAAAATGTTCAACCTTAATGATTAGAGCTCCACTCTAGATTAAGTTTTTTATATATAAATAATTATTTAAAAAAATCTTTTATTATTTCGAAACAATAAAAATACACCAACGCACCCCAACCACCCACCACACTATCCATCCACCCCTACCCATCCCCTACAACAACCCCCACCCAAGCACTGAACCACCCTCACATCTCTGTCCATACCTTGCCTACTCCACCCCACCCCTACCCACATCTACCTTACCTACCCCATCTACCCCTACCTTTCACCCTACCCCCCCCCCCCCCACACCCTACCCAATTCTCAAATTTCTATTTCATATATATTTTTTACTTTTATAAAAAAATATTAATTTTTTTCTTACCTCCTCCCTCCTACCCCCTCCACCCCACGCCCTACCCTATCCTCAAAATTCTATTTCATATTTTTTTACTTTTATAAAAAAAATATTAAAAATATGAATTTTTTTCTTACCCCCGGACCCACTGCCCTCCCACACCACCCCCGAAGTTTTTATTTTATATATTTATTTTACTTATATATAAAATTTTATTAAAAATGAGAATTTTTTCGTACCCCATCACCCAACCTCCCCCTCCCCTCCCACTACCCCCGCCCTCCCACCCCACCCCCAAATTTTCTATTTTATATATTTATTTTACTTTTATAAACTTCTTATAAAAAATGAGGAAAATTTGCTTATCCCATCCCCACCCCCCCCCCCCCCCCGAAGTTTTTACTTACAACAACAACAACATACCAGTGAAATCCCACAGTATGGGGTCTGGGGAGGGTAGAGTGTACACAAACCTTACCTCCACATTGGTAGGTAGAGCGACTGTTTTCAGGAGTCCCTCGGCTCAAGACAGGCATATGCACAAGCAAAAACAAGAAAAAATAGTCAAACACGGTCAAGACATTTAAAGCAGTATGAAAATACTGGTATCAAAAGTGAATACGTAATGATAGCGCATTTTGAACAAAAGGGAGATGTAGTTAACACAACTAAATAAGCTAAACAAAATACATTAAAGAACACATAGCAGCAGAAATCAAACTACAGTGGATTATAAAGCAGTAATGTGCTTATAGGTGTGATAGGCTCATCGGGCCTACAGTAATAACACTACTACTCTTCTACCCTAATCTGTGTCCTCCACAACCCCCTATCTAAGGTCATATCCTCCGTAAGTTGCAGCTGCACCATATCTCATCTAATTACCTCTCCCCAATACTTCTTCGGCCTACATCTACCCCTCCTGAACCCGTCCATAGCCAACCTCTCACACCTCCGTACTGGGGCATCTGTGTCTCTCCTCTGCACATGCCCGAACCATCTCAACCTCGCTTCCCGCATCTTATCATCCACCGAGGCCACTCTTACTTTCTCCCGGATACCATTATTTCTAATCATATCTCTCCTTATATGCCCACACATCCATCTCAGCATCCTCATCTCTGCAACTTTCATCTTTTGTATGTACGAAGTCTTGACTGGACACTACTCCACCCCATACAACATAGTCGGTCTAACCACCACCTTATAGAGCTTGCCTTTAAGTTTTTGTGGTACTTTTTTGTTGCACAAGACTCCAGATGCGAGCCTCTATTTCATCCACCCACCCCAATACGATGTGTGACATCATCATTAATCTCTCCATTCTCTTGGATAATAGACCATAGGTACTTGAAGCTTCCTTTCTTAGGAATGATCTGAGTACCAAGCCTTACCTCCACGCATGTCTCAGGGTTGCTACTGTTGCTGAACTTGCACTCCAAATATTCTGTCTTGGTCCTACTCAACCTGAACCCTTTAGACTCTAGAGTTTGTCTCCAAATCTCCAGCTTGGTGTTCACTCCACTACGAGTCTCATCAATCAGGACTATGTCATCTGCGAATAACATACACCATGGTACCTCCCCTTAGATTTGTCGTGTCAGTCCGTCCATCACCAAGGTAAATAAGAATGGGCTAAGAGATAATCCCTCGTGCAGCCCCATCATAACTGGGAAGTGCTCCGAGTCTCCTCCTAATCTCCGTACCCTAGTCTTGGCTCCATCATACATATACTTGATCGCCTTAGTGCACGCCATATATATGCCTCTAACCTCCAAACATCTCCATAGAACCTCCCTAGGGACTTTGTCGTATGCCTTCTCGAGGTCGATGAAAACCATATGTAAGTCTTTCTTCCTCTCTCTATATTGTTCCACCAACCTCCAATTAAGATGAATGGTTTCAGTAGTCGAACGCCCCGACATGAATCCAAACTGGTTCTCGGAAATAGACACGTCTCTCCTCACCCTCGTCTCCACGACTCTTTTTCAAACTTTCATAGAGTGGCTCAGCAGCTTGATACCCCTATAGTTGTTGCAACTCTGGATATCACCTTTGTTTTTGTACAAGGGAATCATTGTACTTCACCTTCATTCTCCTGGCATTCTTGTCGTTTTAAAAATGACGTTAAATAACTCAGTCAGCCACTCCAAATCAGCCATGCCTGCACTCTTCCAAAATTCAACTGGATCTCATTAGGCCCGGTCGCTCGTCCCCTGCCCATCCTGCGAATAACACCTGTAACCTCCTCAACCTTAATGCTTCTACAATACCCAAAATCCTCGTGCCTACCAGAATGCTCCAGATCTCCCAACATAATGTCTTCATCTCTTTTTTCGTTCAAGAGTTTGAGGAAGTAAGACTGCCACATCCGCCTAATATGTGCTTCCTCCACCAGTACTTTGTCGTCCTCGTCCTTGATGTACCTCACTTGATCCAAGTCACGAGCCCTCCTCTCCCTTGTCTTGGCTAGTTTGTAAAACTTCTTTTCCCCACCTTTCTCATCTAATTCCACATACATACGTTCGAAAGTCATCGTTTTCGCCATCGTAACTGCTAGCTTTGCCTCCTTCCTCGCCATCTTATACAGTTACCTATTCGTTCACTTCTCCACATCATCTCTGCTTTCTACTAATTTCACATATGCCGCTTTCTTTGCTTCCACCATCTCTTGAACTTCGTCATTCCACCACCAGTCCCCTCGATGTCCACCACGAGAACACCGCAAGACTCCTATCACTTCTTTAGCTACCTCACGAATGCAACTAATCGTCCTGTCCCACATACCGATCGCATCCCCACTACTCTCCCAAACCCCATTGGCCATCAACCTCTCCCCCATCTCCTTTGCACTAGCCATGGTCAAACTCCTCCATTTGATTCTTAACCTGTTATCCACAACCCTCTCCTTCTTCTCCAACTTGATCTCCAAATCCATCACCAAAAGCTTATGTCGGGTTATAAGATCCTTCTTCGGAATAACGTTACAGTCTTTACAAAGACCTTTGTCAACCTTCCTAAGGAGCAAAACTTGATATACTTATTTTACTTATACAAATTTTTTTATAAAAAATGAGTAACTTCTCTTACCTCACTACCCAGCCCCCCTCCTCTCACTCCCCGCCCCACTACCCTTGTCCTACCACCCATTATTTTATATATTTATTTTGCTTTTATAAAAAATGAAAAAATTCTTAAAAATATTATTCTTATTTTAAAAATAAAGATATGGAAAAATCAAATATCATAGAAAATAAAATAACATCATAGAAGGTAAGTTTGAAATTTGTAAAAGTAATGGGTCAAGTTGGGTTATGACCCATTATTTAGCCCATCTTGACCTGCCCATCTTAGCCCATGTAAGCTTTGGGCGAGTTGGACATTGGTCCATCTATTGATTCAACCCATCTTGACCCGTCCAACTTCAGTCCAAACGGCTCATCTGCCACCCCTAATTAAAATTATAAATTTTACTACCATTCTAGCACCAGAAAAGAAGAGCATTCTCAAGTTAATAGGTATCAAAAATATGTGAAGATTAGATTTATTTATTGTGGCTGAGTGACGGTGAAAATGATGGTAGTTACGCCGGTGTTGATGGTGACATCAGTGATGGAAGGATTAGAGGTGCTAATAGAAGAAAGAAGTGGTGAAGTGGCATTCCACATGTATCCACATCATCAAAATATCAGTCCACGTAGGATTATGCATCCACTTTAGACAATCTTAACGAATGAGGGATATATTGAGTCATTTTATTAATGGTAAAAATATTTTTAAACCGAAAGTATAACGGAGGATAAAAGTGATCATTTTCTCATATTAAAGGGGTAAATTTGACCCTTTTCCGTAACGAAAACACTATCTACTAGTTGATTGACCATTTTATCCTTCTCCAAAAATAGAAAATTAAAAATCCCCATCTATTAAATTATTAATTACACTAAACCTGAATTGGAGTATTTATTTTAGAAACCTCAAATTCACTCTTTTGAACTTCTATAGCTTTTTGTATTGCAAAACGTTCCAGAAATCAAGCTGCCATTCTTTACCATTTGTGGCTTTTGATGTTCTAAATTGAATTCAATTATTTAATATCAGTTAATATCAACCAATTAATGCTAGGTTTATTCTTCCTCCTACCTCTTTGGTTTCTCTCCTACCAATTTATACCCATTAAAAGTTATATTAGTATTTATATCATGAAATATTATCAACTGATCCTCATCAAATTTACAAGACTAGAGAAAAGCCAGAGGCTCTGGAACTGGAAGCTCCCCAAATAAGCTTGGTGAAATCAGCATGATATCCCATAATGTAGTTCCTACATTTTATGGGTTTCACCACCTATTATTGATCAATCTTTAAGACAAAATAGTTTACAAGCATCAAATTGGTGTTGTAGTACAGTGAATTCCAAAAATATTATCATTCAAAGCAAAATCGTGCGGCTGGAGAAATAGCTCCAAGAATCTTCCTCAGAATTTCATTCATATGATATTCAAAGTTTCACTGTGGGTGTGTTCGGTACGGAGGAAAATGTTTTCACGGATTTTTTTTCCTGAAAAATGATTTTAAAAAAATAAGTGAATTTCATATTTATTTTTTCATGTTCGTTTGGTTACCAGAGATTAGTGAATTTCTTATTTTTTCTCATGTTCGGTTGGATAGTAAAAAATATTTTTCAGAAAATACTCACTTAGGCCCCACCAACTCCACCACTCCACCTACACCGCACCCACCTCCACCCTACACTACCGTTCCACCCAACCCCCACCCAATTTCTCCCAATATTCTATTTCATATATTTTATTTTATTTTATAAAAATGAGAAAATTTTCTTATCCCCTCCCCCAACCACAACCCACCCACACTAAATTTAGTCACGTAATTTTTTCATTTTTTATAAAAATAAAATAAAATATTTGAATTAGAAAATTCGAAAAGGGGCAGGGATGCGGGACGGGGAGGGGGGATTGGTGGGTGGTGTAGAAAGAAAAAATTTAAAACTCTTTTTAAAAAATCTTAATTTTTTAGGGGTGGTGGTGTCGGGGGTGTAAAAAACAAAAAAACTTTTTTTTTTTTTTAAAATAAAATTCTTCGGAGGGTGGGGGTGGGGTAGAAAACAAAAAAAATTGGGCAAGGGGGGAGTCGGGGTAGGGATTCGCAGCGGTGGGTGGTGGTGGTGTAGAAACTAGAAATCCAATAAAAATTTAAAAATTAATTTTTTTTGGAGGGGTGTGTGGGTGGATGGGGTAGGGGGTGCATTGGGTGGTGGGAGTGGGTGGGGTTTGGTGGGTGGGTGGTGTTGGGGTAGTTGGTTGAATGACACTTGTGAGATTTGTTTTTCTTACTTTCATTAAGAAAATCATTTTTCACATATTTAAGAAACTTTTTTCAAAGTTTTGGACCAAACGAACATCAGAAAATTGGATAACATTTTTTTTGAAAAATGTTTTACTCCGTACTGAACGCACCCTGTTAAATGACTAATTTATTCTACATGAAGTTAGTATAATTTATGAAGTCGTTTTTGTTGGAAAACACTTACCTTCCTTTCTAAATGGAACTTTTTTATGAGAAGTCGGATTAATCGAACCCAAATCTGTGAAAAATGAAAAGAAGAAAACTTTTGAAATCTAGAATATAGTTGAATTACATGCTAACTATTTGGTCTTTTATCATACAGATGAAATCGGCATGTGGTGCTATGTGCTTTTAAGAATGGTAAGTTAATAAATATTTCTTCCTGTCATTAATTTTTTTTTGTAATTTAAAAGATTAGTACCACTGAAAAACAATGTGGTGTATGGAATGAAATTGCTAAGATTTTAGTTTTGTGCTATAGATGATTGGTAGCTACATCAGATGGTTCAAATATATACATGGAAATGAAGAGCATGATCTTATATATTGTTAACAATAAGCAATTTTTTTTACTTTTTGTACACAAATTAATATTCGTTACTACTTATTAGTATATGTTTTTATGAATAATTGGTGATTTCTATTACTTGTGTCATTATCTCTAACTTAATATTGCAATCACTCAATTAAATGTATATCTCATTGATAAACATGTTGTAAATGGAAAATAATACATTAAATAAATTTTCGGAGAACTTTACAACCCTTATAAAAAAAATTGACTTTTTTAGATTGTCTTCAAGAACTAACTACAAACATTACTCGCAATTTATTAAAATGTACGTTTATATTTTTGTACAAAGATAGCAGTAGAGGAGTAGTATTTTGGTGTTTTTTCTTCAAAATTTGTTCTTTACTATTTTCTTGTTGATGGATTTTCCAAATTAGATGTTTTCACCCAATCTTTTGGATATGCGCTGCTGCTCTTGCTCCTAGAAATCTACAGTGGATCTGTGCTATTAGTCTCCTTTACTTCATTCTGCTTAATTGGTGCTTAGTTTGCTTGATTTTTTGCTGGTAAAATAGGGGCATCTAAATTTTTTATTTTTCTTTTTAATTTGAGCAAGTGAAATCGAGAGTAGGGAACAGGAGGTGTAAAGCTACTCATAATGGTGTTGTTTGAATTTGTTTTAGCACAGTGGAACTCTATGTTGAATTAAGAAAATGATTTTTTCGGGATATGGAGCCTATGAAGTCTAGGGGTGGGCAAAATTCCGGAGAACCGAAAAAATCGAACCGAACTGAAATTCGGTTGGCTTTTTCTAAAAAAAAACTAATTTTTTGAAAAACCGAACCGAATCAGGATTTAGTGATTCGGTTCGATTTTTAAATTTTGGATACAAACCGAACCAAAAAAATCGAATTAAATATATAATTATTCTTATTTTTTATTTTAGGCTATTACTATCTCTTGAATCATAACAATTGAAGTCAATATATGAAGCTTTTATGGAAGTCGAATGCGGCATGGACTTGATTAACATATCACGGAAGCATGGACATAAAATGTAGGGAGAGAAAGTAGTTGTAAATTGGTGAAACTTTAAATGGTCATAACTCTGCGCTCGGATGTTCGTTTTACCCTATTTTTTTTTTATTTTGGGTATTTTTTCGAGACGGGGCCAGTCAAACTGCCGAAAGGTTTGACACAACCAATTTTTACGAAAACGTCCGTTTTCCCAATCAATTTGTGTTTTTCCCAAATCGGTTTCTAATTTTCCTTTTTCTTTAGTAAACATCTCACGATACACAATAGATTTCAACGTCGACATTTCATGGTAGTGTATGTGTGAATGTCAATTTCAGTTTTGGAAATTCAATATTTTTTAAAAAATAAAAAATTCCTCGACCCGACCCGGCCCACTAGAAAAAACCGATATAATCCGATATGTTCGGCGATATAAACCGAACATATCGGTTTTTTTAAAAACAAAATATGTATTCGATTTTTCTTTAAAAAACCGATTTTTATTCGATTCATATTTTTCGGATACAAAACCGAACCGATCCGATATACGCCCACCCCTAATGAAGTCCATAAAAGCTTTTACGTTATTCAAACTACACCAAACATCAAGATGTAAAATCTAATAAGCAAAAGAAGCTCCATTAGAACACCTCATGTTCCATTCCCTTCATAAGGGCCAACTCAATACATTATGGTATGTAACAAACTTTTAGGAGAGAGTTTTGTGGCTTTCTCCCTGTTCAAACGAGAATACTATCTCTAAGGGATTTCTGCAATACAATTGGATCCCAGGTAAATTTACAAACATATTCGGTATGTCAGTAGTCACCTCACAGTGTAGGAAAAAGAGATTATGTCGTACATATCCTTCTCTCACGTTTTATCACCGTTAATGTTGGGTTTGGTATTGTGATATTTGACCTAACATATCTTCTGAAGTACTGATTTGAATGCATAAAAATGTTAAGACAGATGTCATAACATTCGGACTAACATTTTTTGAACAGTTTTGCCTTACTTCACGTTAAGCAGTAATATTTTACTGTGAGGTAAAAAAATGACTTAGGCGTGGTGAATTGGAGCTGTGTAAAACGTGAGAGAAAGAGTCAAAGCTTGGGGAAGAAGTTGAGTAAGGAACAAATCAAAGTTGTTGAGATTTTCACTACTTAATCATCTACCACAAGCTGCCAATCTTTTCCTCAACCTCCACAACCGATCGATGAGCCTTTCAAGGGAACTCTCTACTATAAATAGAAAGGCCACAACGGTGTATCGATATCCAGAACCAGAATGTAAAAATACCAAGAGAGCTCTCGGGATTTCATCTCAGAATCTGGATCACAAGTGTTGCCTAAGTGTGTCGACAACATTCTGTCCAACATTACAATTGTTGTTTAGATTCTAGATTAGTTTTATATGGAGTGATTGTAATGAGAGGTTGTCTATGTCTACTTAGTTATATTTTTCAGGCAGAAGTCATCTACGACTTCAACATTTAATTACTTTCCGTTTTATATTATAAATTTGTAAATGAAGGAATTTGTACTTTTGTATATAATATATATACAATATTTTTTGTCATTGACCATCATAAGTTATATCAATATATAACTTATGAAAATATAAACCTTTGTATTCTTTATTTTTTCGCTGCATTTTACTCTTAAAGGTTTTCTGTTTTATCAAGTGTTGTCACTGGTGTCTGACGACATTGTCACCGACATTCAGAAACTGTACTTGTAGTCGATTGAATTCTGTTCATCTTGTTTTTATTTGATCCATAACACCCTACAAGTGGTATCAGAGCCAACACTTAACACAATAAGTGCTTGGTCATATTATTTTAAGCTATGGATCCGACAAATCTAACTATTGGTAGGCTTTCCATTTTAGATGGTTCAAACTATGCCTATTGAAAGATTCGTCTATGTTCTCATATCAAATCAATTGATGTTAGGACATGGAGATCTATAACCAATGGGTATGTTGTTCCAATGTTGCCACCGGATGAGGAAGGTGACATTCTTGCTAAACCTGAATTCGAATGGACTGCGGAAGAAACCAATAATGCTAGCTTTAACGAAAATCTTAAATGCAATGTTTGGATGGGTTGATCTTTACATGTTCAAACTCATTCAAAACTGCCTACGACTAAGGACGCATGTGATACTTTACAAATTCATTGTGAAGGTAGCTCAAGTGTTCGTCGAACAAAGCTACGCATGCTCATGAGTAAATATGAATGTTTAAGGATGGAAGAAACGGATGATATTAAATCTTATTTTGAAAATTTGATTGACATCTCAAATGAATGTCAAGTGTTTGGTGAACCATTAACCAACACTCAACTTGTTGAAAAGGCTCTCTGTTCTCTTCCTGAAAAGTTCAATTTAAAGATTTATGCAATTGAAGCTCACAATCTTGCTACAATAGACCTTCATACCTTGATGAACATTCTCAAAACCTATGAGATGAACATTGAGAATAAAAAATAATTGTATAAAAGCAAGAATGTAGCACTTCAAGTCCAATCCTCGGAGAGTCAAATCGAAGAAAAGGATGAGAACCTTGAAGAAGTTGGTGACGGTGCAAATGTTTCCCTACTCATTCAAAAATTCAATTTGATGGTGAGGAAGTTCAACAATGATATAAATAAATCTAAAACCAAAGAGCACCAAAACCAAGCCTTCAATCAAAAGTCCACTAGATTTCCTTCAAATGTACAAAAAGAAAATCAACTAAGAAGAACCAACTCAGATCATACCAAATTTGATCCCAAATAACTTGAGTTCGTGCAATGTCATGCATGCTCGGGGTGGGTCATTATGCTAATGAATGTGCAAATACGCTCAGAAAATTTGGTAAGAGTCTATGGGTTTCTCTTAGTGATAATGACGAATGAGAAGAGGAATGAGATCAAGAAGTCAAATCACAAGCAATGCTGGCTACTGTTTTCGAACAGTTTCCATCGGACAATGAAGATGTCATCGACAATGTTGTCTCAAATGTCACAACATTTGCCTCAACATCAGCAACGACATCTACATCCCCAGCGACATCCGAGAGGTACGAATTCTTTAGCTATTATGATGTTAATTGCTTTAGTGGTTTTATTTCTATTAGTGAGACTGAGTGTGTGGATCAAGTTGATTCCAAAGATGATATGATTAAAGAATTACAAAATCTTTGTAAAGCCTTAATCATAGAATCCAAGCAACTTGACACAAAGGTAAAATCTTTAACTCATGAGAATGTAGATTTAAAAGGCACAATAACCCGACTAGAGGTTGCACTTACCAAAAAGGATATTCAATTTGGTAAGATAAGTGCAAAACTGAATTTAGCCGAAGCTACCTTTCATAAGCTCAACACGGGGACTTCAAAATTGAATGAGATTCTTAACTTTAGTGAACCTTCACATGCAGGAATTGGGTACAACAACACTCTTAAAACTGATTGCTCTAAATTCTTTGATAATAATAAGGAAATATGTTTTGTAAAAGAAAATGGGATGTATAAGAGTTTCTCATATACGTCAAAGAATAATCTGAAGTTTGTGTGCAGTTACTGTAACTTCCTTGGACACTTAAAATCATACTGTTTCAAACTTCAATATTCTGATAGCAAAATGTTGCCTAAAATATTGTCCAACATTTCAGAATACATTCGAAGCAACATTTCTGAGCGAAAAAATAAAAATTGTTTTAAGAGAGTTTGGGTTCCCAAAATGGATTTAACTTGTAATGTTTGTATAACTGCATTAAGAACTAACATTTCAGGTTCTTGGTACTTCGATAGTGGATGTTCTCGCCACATGACTGGTACTAAAGATTTTTTGAAGAATTATGAGTCATTCAATGGAGGAAACGTGACTTTTGGAGGTGGCAGTAAAAACAAGATAATTGGAAAAAGGGATCTTGAATGTCCTTGATATTCCAGCCTTAAGAAATGTATTACACGTTGAGGGATTAATGGCTAATTTGCTTAGTATCAGTCAACTGTATGATGACGTTCTTGAGGTAAAATTCAATAAGAATGCTTGTGTGGTTAAGAATGATGCCAATGAATGTGTCAGGACATGTACTAGAACAAGTGACAATTTATATCTTGTTGTAAGACAAGAAACATGCAATAATTCTAAGGTCGATGACACAACACTATGACATCAAAAGTTGGGGCATGTCAACTACTGCAATTTAGAGAAATTGGTCTCATATGAAGAGGTTAAAAGATTACCCAAACTTAGTCATAAAGGTAAAAATTGTTTGTGAAGATTGTCTGAAAGGTAAGCAAACCCGTGTCTCTCATAATGTTGTCCAATACGATGACAACATTCAGGTACGTCTCACTGTTTTCAATTACCGAGTATAGATTTAATGGGTCCAATTGAAATAGACAGTCTAGGAGGCATGAGGTATTCCTATGTGATTGCAGATGATTTTTCTAGATATTTATGAATATATTTTTTGAAAGAAAAATCACAAACTTTTGACATGTTTAAAATTTTGCACTCTAGAATTAGAAACTTGTTCTATTCTCCTATTTTTCAGATTAGATTCGACCATGGAAAAGAATTTGAAAATAGCTCATTCACAATTTTTTTTGTGAGAAAAAGGGAATTTTTCATGAGTTTTCTGTTCCCAAAACTCCTCAACAGAATGGGGTAGCAGAAAAGAAGAATAGAACACTACAAGAAATGGCTAGAGTTATGCTTAGTTCTAAAAAATTGTCAAAACGTTTTTGGGCTGAAGCCTTAAATACTGCTTGTCACATCTCTAACAGAGTCTACTTAAGTCAAGGAACAAAGATGACTCCCCATGAGCTTATAAATGGAAAGAAACCTAACTTGCATTACTTTCATATTTTTGGGTGTATTTGTTACATTTTAAGTGATAGAGATCATTTGGCAAAGTTTGACTCTAAGAGTGACAAATGAATTTTTGTTGGCTATTCACAAAATAGTCATGCTTATCGAGTATACAATCTGAGGACCAGAACTGTCAAGAGTATGTAAATGTTATTTTTGATGATTTTTCTGATCTTACAGGAAATACAACTGAAAATAACACAATAGTTTTAGTGGAAAATGCAACTGCTGAAGAATCAGATGTTGCCCCAAATGTTGTCACACTCAAAGAAACATCTGAACCTGAAATAGAGACCACAGAGGCCATGGATGAGGAGTCAAATGCTGAATTGCTAGATCAAGTTCGAAGGACCCCTCATCAAGGATTAGGAAGAATCATCTTACGGGCCAGGTGATAGGGAGAGTTTTTGAAGGAATTAGAACAAGAGGCAAATAACCACTCAACTATAGAGAAATGGTAAGGTATGTGTGTATGTCTACCATATACCAAGAGGTTAGTCTTTCTTATTTTATATCTACTTTAGAACCAAAAAATGTTTTAGAAGCACTTAAAGATAATTTTTGGATTCAAGCAATGCAAGAAGAGCTTGAACAATTCTCTCGAAATGAAGTCTGGGACTTAGTTCCTCGTCCAAATAATACAAATGTAATTGGAACTAAGAGGATTTTTAAAAATAAATCAGATGAATCGGGAACAGTTGTTAGAAACAAATCTCATTTAGTTGCTCAAGGCTATACTCAGGTTGAAGGAATCGATTGTAACGAAACATTCGCATATGTGGCTAGAATTGAGTCAATTAGATGTTTACTTGCTATTGCCTATTGTCTGAAAATTACTTTACACCAAATGGATGTGAAAGGTGCATTCTTAAATGGTTATCTAAATAAGGAAGTCTATGTTGAACAACCAAAAGGATTTGAAGATCCTTACCATACACACTATGTGTACAAGCTCAAAAAGGCTTTGTATGGGTTGAAACAAGCCCCTCGTGTATGGTATGGTCGCTTAACTAACCTTCTTCTTGAATTTGGTTTTAACCGTGGCGAAGCTTATCGTACTTTATTTCTTAAACGACACGATGTAGATATTATAATTGCTTAAATCTACGTGGATGACATAGTCTTTGGGTCGACCTCACAGTCGTATCTAAATTCATTTGTCGAAGCTATGTCATCAATATTTGAAATGAGCATGATTGGGGAACTAACTTTTTTCTTAGGCTTGCAGATAAAGAAAGTGATGATGCAACTTTCATCTCACAAAGTAAATACACTAATAATCTAGTTAAGATATTTGGTTTGGAGAACGCTAAACAAATGAAGACGCCAATGAGTTCATCGTAGAAGGTATGTAAGGATAATGTTGGTGAAAATATCGACCAAACATTATATCGATCTATGATAGGTAGCCTTATTTATCTTACTGCTAGTCGCCTAGATATTATGTTTAGCGTGTGTGTTTGTGCACGTTTTCAAGCCTATCCAAAAATATTTCACTTAAATGCCGTGAAACGTATTATTCGATATGTTGCTGGCACATGTGAGTTGGGAATTTGGTATTCCAAAGATGCTAATCCTAACTTAATAGGATTTAGTGACTCGAATTGGGCTGGAGATGTGGATGATAGAAAAATTACAAGTGGATGATGTTTTTATCTTGGCAATAACCTTGTTTCATGATATAGTCGTAAACAAAATCGTATCTCACTTTCAACTGCTGAATTTGAATATGTAGCAGCTAGAATTTTTGCTCTCAATTAATATGGCTAAGACACATGTTAGACGACTATGAATTTACTAGCAACACTTTAATTTTGTACTGTGATAATCTGAGTGCCATTAATATTTCCAAAAATCCAGTTCAGCACTCACGTACAAAACTTATTGATATTAGACATCACTTTTTAAGAAATTTAGTCGAAAAATAACTAGTTCAAATTGAACATGTTGACACTCTTAATCAACTAGCTGATATTTTTACAAAAGCTTTGGACCATGAGAGATTTTCTAGCTTGAAGAAATCTCTTAGTCTATGTAATCTCTAAAAAGGCATTTTTGGTGAATGTTGGCTGAAACGTTGTCTAACATTTCGGGTGATATTTACCTATGTTATATCACTAACTGATTATTGTTGTTGTATAGTGCATAACTTTTGGTCACACAAGCATGATCCTTCAATAAGAATATGTTTTAAATGTGATACCATTCTCTGCGGTGATATATATCATAAAAAAGGAGTATCAAAATAAGGCAAAACCTTTACAAATATTTGGCAACTGTAAAAAATAGGCAAAGCCCGTGAAAAGATATCGTTCCTATTCTATAGGAGTATCGAGTGCTTCAAAAGGAATTGAGAATACCATAAAAATATTCTTAATTTTTACACGAAAAAATTCTTTTATATGTGGAAAAATGTTACATTGGTCCAGTGGTCAAACTCATAAAATACATATAAAACGTGTCTTGATTTGTTGCCAAAATGAAAAGTTCTTGTGGGATCAAAATACATGTGTCGTCCAAAATGTTGCCAACATTGTTGTTGACATTTTCAGATTGTGATATTTGTTGGGATGTTGTTCTTAACTGATTTCAGAAAAATTAAATTTTTCTCCCTATTTATGCCTTGTCTTTATAGGAACTTCAAACTTTAAAATGATAAGGTTAAATTTAATTTCTACCGTGATGTTCATATTTTTATCCCAAAAGTTTAGGTGTAAGTTATTAGATAAATCTGAAACTCCTAAAATTAAGGATTTTTTGTTGCTTAGAAAGGTTTGCCATGTATATAAATATTCTTCTCATTTGCTATTTTTTATCATTTTCGATTTTCCCTTAAAAAAAAAGGGAAATCACATCACTCATCGGGTATAACCCTACCTACCCGATAGAATCATCACCATTCCAAACTTCATTCTCAATCTCAAACCCAAAACTTTCTCCAAAATATTCACCGATGGAAACCTCTCCAATGTCAGCCAACACTCCGACCAACACCCCAATGAGTACAAGCCCTCCTATGAACACTAAATCGTCTAACCAAAATGACCCGCAGCAACCCTGCTGGTTATCTTCTTCACTATCCACAGAGGACTTGTCCAAAGCTATATTATTTACAGGTTTAGATTAACCTTTAGACATTAACTACCCAGGTGATGACAATAATCCAATAGATGTTGATGAAACATCTGATATTTGAGCATTGGGTAAAAGACCAAGATCATCCACCTTCCCTACTTGTCGATCGAGTAGAATGTTTAGAGAACAGTTCGTGAAGAGCCGAGCAACAAAAGGTCCAGATTTGATACATCTATACCTGCTTGCTCGAGCATTGACATTGAAGACACATACTTTGTGCTCTCAACTGAAGAGAGTGAAGAAGAACCAACTGTTTCTGTACCGCAAAATGTGTCTCAAAAAAATGAGAAAGTTCCTGATGAAACTCCACTGAAGCAATTCTTTCCAAAGGGAATTCCCAGATGTGCCAAATCGAGTGCTGCTCAGAATGTTGCCACTGATGCCACAACATCTCAGGCATCATTTCAGCCAACATCAGAAGAGACACAAACACCAACATTCTTCAGCAAAATCGAATCTGATTCAGACCTTGAGGTATCTATCTACTCAGACAAATTATATTCTAAAACTAATTCTGATAATTGGGACTGATACAAGAATAGAGTTTATAGGTCTAAAAAAGTATTAGACATTTCCTCCTGTTCAGAATATGGTTTGGTAGAGTTCTTAAAAGAAACACAGCTCCTAGGATCTATTACTGAGAAAGGACCGTATGTTGATAAAATAGTCAAGTTGTTTTATGCTAATTTGAGTTATGCTATAGAGGATACCTCATCGAAGAAATTTGGGAAGGTATATCTCTATAACATAGTATATTTTTTCACACCTACTGTTATAAACCAATGTATGGGATTAAATGATGATGAAAATGTTAGAGAAGCAGACCCTGCAATGGACAATGGAGATGAAGTAATTGAGTACCTCACAAGAGGTATAATGCATAAGTGGATCTCTAGATGTCCATCCTCTAAATTAACAGCCATGTTTGTCACCCTTCATAAAAGTGCTATACACAATTGACTTCCTTCAATGAATGAGTCAATTGTAACTACAGAACAAACTACCCTGTTGTATAAAATTGGGAAAGGTTTGAGAGTTGATCTAGGTAAAATGATCTTCCATCAAGTTGCCAACTTGGCACAAAAAGAATCAACCTCAATCCTCTATTATCCCTCTCTGATATACAAAGTTTTAACTACCTAAGGTCTTAAGACTAAGAGAGATGACACATTAGGGAAGGCTCATGAACTGTACACAGTCAACAAAGTAGTTTTAAATAGTAGAGACAGAGTCATCGATCTACTCTAGAAAATGTAAGGAAATAGTGCAGATGTTGACAGGAATGTCACCAACATTCTTGGCAACACTGGTCCTAGACAGTCTCCACTGTTTACTGAATGGCTTTTAAATCAAATTGCAAAGATCAACCAACAAATCTCTGAGGTTGATGCTGTGAGGAATGCTCTAATTCAAGCCAGAGACCATTTCATGTTGTTGCTTTCTTCACAAAAAGGGGGAGAAAAGGTTGATGCAGGGGGAGCTGATGAAGCCGAGGGAAGCAGAGGAAGTGCTGATGTAAGGGGAGTTGAGGAAGTAGGTTAGAGGTTGTTGTTCTGTGCAGAGAGTTGCTGAAAGCTGCTGCTGCTGCTGTATGATGAGTTAGGAGAAGCTCTTGCTACTGGTTGATACTGTATGAAGGTCGTGAATGTTGAACTGTGTGGACAATGAAATATTTCTTTTTATGGTATGTATATAAATCTATATTAATGGATGATATGTATGTATGCGCTATCTTTCTTCTTTTCTAATCCTATGAATCGGTGCATACATGATTACTTGAAAGCCATCGCAGGTTACGGGGGAGCATATCATTGATATTATTGATCACAAGTGTCAGACAACATTTGTCTCAATATCCTAAGTCAGTTTAGGTTTGTAATGAGTTTTGTGAAAAAAGAAAAAAAGGGGAAGATTGTTAATGTTGAGTTTGGTTTTGTGGCATTTGACCCAACATATTTTCTAAAGTACCGACTTGAATGCATAAAAAAATTGGGACAAATGTCATAACATTCGGACTAATATATTTTTGAACAGTTTTGCCTTACTTCACGTTATGCAGTAATATTTTTCTGTGAGATAAAAAAAATGACTTAGGCGTGGTGAATTGAAGCTGTGTAAAACGTGGGAGAAAGAGTCAAAGCTTGGGGAAGAAGTCAAATAAGGAACAAGTCAAAATTGTTGAGATTTTCACTCCTTAATCATTTACCACAAGCTGCCCATCTTTTCCTCAACCCCCACAACCGATCGATGAGCCTTTCAAGGGAACTCTCTACTATAAATAGAGAGGCCACAACAGTGTATCGATATCCAGAACAAGAATGTAAAAATACTAAGAGAGTTCTCGGGATTTCATCTCAGAAATCTGGATCACAAGTGTTGCCTGAGTGTGTCGACAACATGGTCCAACATTACAATTGATGTTTAGATTCTAGATTAGTTTTGTATGGAGCGATTTTAATGAAAGGTTGTCTATGTCTACTTAGTTAGATTTTTCAGGTAGAAGTCATCTGCGACTTTAACGTTTAATTCATTTCCGTTTTATATTATAAATTTGTAAAGGAAGGAATTTGAACTTTTGTGTATAATATATATACAATACTTTTTCAGCTGCATTTTACTCTTAAATATTTTTTGTTTTATCAAGTGTTGTCACTGGTGTCGGACGACATTGTCACCAACATTCGAAAACTTTACTTGTAGTCGATTGAATTATTTTCATCTTATTTTTATTTGATGCATAGCACCCTACAATCACCTATTGCACAAGACTGTTTCTCTCTTCCCATTAAAACAAGAGACTTTTAGAGGAGCTTTAGTTTTTCAGATTAATTACTAAGGCCGGATTCCAAGATTTGTCCCTCCGTTTTGTAGCATATGATAACATCCGTATACAGTAAACCTCTTTTGAATGTCACTAAATCTTCCTTCCTTTTTAATAATCAGTTTTTCCAATTCAGTTGTCAACAAAGACCTCTACAATTTCCAGTCACGACTCTCTTCTTGATGTGATACTCCACCTATTATTTTCTCTACAATAGGCTAATACGTTAGGATGTGATCCGAAGCTGAATAAGCTTTGAAATTCGTCCTTACAGTGGATGTGACAAAACCAGTGATCCTACCAAAAATTGATCTCCACACCATTTCCCAATTCAATAGATAGATGTTGCGTCTGGATTCTTCTCATAGGTTTCTGATATGTGTAGATAATATTTTCCTCCATATGATTTTAGGTCTATTTCGTATCCTTTTAACCCCTTCAATCATCACATGCTTGGCACATGTGGACCAATCAAACAAAGCCATGTGGCTTTAAAGAAGATTAAAAAAAGTAGTAAAGATCACTAGCAGCCATTGCTGCCGCTGCCGATCGCCATAGCTACTGTAGCATTTTAATCCCCTGCCCACCACTCACTATTGGAGTGGAGAGATGAAGAGGAAGAGAAGTGGAGGGTTTGTTATGCTGCTGCTGCTCCTAGAAATTTACAGTGGGTCTGTGTTATCTCCTCTCTGTAAGTCTACTTCATTATGCTTGTTGGAGTTGGTTATTAAGTTGACGGACATTAAATATGTCATTTGGAAAAAAGTGAAAAGATTGTATTGACAAACAGGAGCTCGGCGCATGCTAGCATAAACGTGAGCATCCATGGGGAAGAGGGCTCGGATTCCTTCCCAGAAGGCATTGATGGCTCAGGAATCTGCTGCATAAGTACCTACGCAGCAAAAGAAGAAAACTGCTCCACAAACCACAGCTCATAAATTTGGGGATCATAGCTACTCCAGCTGCAACCAGTGCACCAGTAATTTCGAAAACTACAGGCCAGAAGCTCGAACTGGGAGTAGCTGCAATCCCAACTGCTCTTAGTGAATCAGTTACATCGAAAACCTCAGGAAGGTAGATCTAGGAATTGAAACTCCCGTTTGTATCAATAAATCAGTGACTTCGAAAATCAATGAAACAGTGAAATCACAGAAAGAGGGTGAATTGAGTAAAAACAGAATACTCCAGGAACGGAAGAGGGAACCCATGCTTCGAATAGCACGGGTAAGGTTTTATGGGCTGACGAGGTTGAGGCGAGTGCAGAATTGGAGAAGAAATCATCAGTTTGGGATAATTTTTACATCGCGAAGATTTTCAATGCCGGATTCAAACTGGAATATGTTCTCCTGACATGCACGGTGAGTCCCCTATTTGTGGAATTGAAATTGAAGATATAAGCTTTGAATTAGCCTATTGGAAGAATGTGGTCATATGTTATGTGCTAGGTGCCCACATAAAGACATGTACAGTTATTGTTGGAAATTTGTCTTTGGCGGGAGTTGCGTCCGACCAACTTTAACGGCTTAAACACAAGTGTTACGCATGTTGGATAATCTGATTCTTCACACATGCATAATCTACTAAGTAAGTAGATGACCGTAGGGCCAAGGATCGTCAAATTTCGTTGAGAAATGAAAGAGATATTGGTCCACGAAGTGAGGTGTTTGAAGCATGGAAAAGTGTGGTATTGAGATCAATTCTCCCTCATCGGTGGAGGAAGAAAGAATTGTTTTGTTTATAAGTCTCAAAGTTGGCTTGGGGTTTGGGACCCCAAGGGGTATCCCATGTGTTTAAAGGAGGGAGGACCTAGATGTGCTTCGGTTAAAGGAAAGCCCACACGCGCGCCGCCGCCCTCCCGTCCGGGTTCTCGGGTTCACGGGTTGTGCTTCTTCTGATATTATCCCTGAAGTTTCAAGAAAGTCAGATTGGGCAGAGAACAGAACGTCAACCAGCACTCAATTCAGCCATTTTTTTTGGCTGAATTACTCTTTCTAAATGCCATCCGTTGCACATCAAATTCACCATTTATTTTGGTGAATTACTACCTCCATAATTGTCATTACTTGGCCAGTAATGACACTTATGTGGGCAGTTGGTAAGCCTCTCCTTCAACTATATAAAGGACCCTTTGTCACCATTGTTT
Organism: Anisodus tanguticus; assembly: GCA_034509755.1. NCBI lineage: Eukaryota > Viridiplantae > Streptophyta > Magnoliopsida > Solanales > Solanaceae > Anisodus > Anisodus tanguticus. The sequence continues at coordinate 13,855,880 of CM067551.1, read as the reverse complement.
AGCTACAACGAAAAACACACAAACGAAATCAGTCTTCCTACTACCTTCCAGCATCATTTCATTACTCAAAATTCTTCATGGTAACACTTGAGTTTCCTTTGCTCATTTGTTCATTTGCTGTTTTATCTTGGGAGACAATTGTCCAGGACGTAGAAAGGATACATACGGGGCAATATTGTCTTAAAGACAGAGTGCAAACACTCGACTCAGCATACCAAAAACTGTTCCAGTTTATTCTTCAAGTTTTTTGTAATTTGAGTTTATTGTTCAATCGTAATTTCAGTTCTTCATACTTAGCAGTTACTTGTAATTTTCGTTTCCTGCATCTTTGTAACCAACAGTTATATCTTGCTAGAAAACAATCGCTTGCTGTCTAACATATAGCTATCAAGATAATTGTGTTTGGAAACAAAAGAGTTCGTAATTGATTTGCTGGAGTTGTTGTTTCAGAGGTAGAAGTGAAACACATTTTCTTACTTATCAAAGTTGGGATGGCAATTTGTGAAAGAAGTCATAAGTTGAATGATCATAATGAAAAAAAAAACTTATTGGAAGGGCATTCAATCTTCTTAGCTAATTTAATTTGTTGGAGTTAAATGTTGGGTACAAAAATTATATTATTCTTATTGAAAATTGTTATTTCAATCACATTAATGAACCACAATAATATCTTTCAAATGATATAACATGAACTAAGCTGCCTTGTCCTTAAAAATGTGTATTGTGTTACTTGATAAAAAATAGTGTACTGTATTAAATTTGTAAGAATAACATACATCCAATTAGCTTGGGTTACACTTGTTATTGAAAACATTACATATTTAATTTGAACAGTTGCGAGAAGCTATTGTTGAGTTGAGAAAGGCTTGTAATGCTTGACATCAGTGGCAAGACCCTTGATAGATCCAGCAGCTGCAACAAGTGATACGATGAGGCAAGTCCAGCTCAGTATTTTCAGCCATACCCATTTGAAAGAATACTTTGGTATCTTTCTCTGGGCAATGTACATCTCTATTGGGAAGTACACGGTTAATGGATAGAACGATGCTGCCCCAATTAAACCCAAGAAGTCATTGAAGAAGGGGAATATCATAGCAATCACGGCTGTCACTACAACATATGTTGTTCTCCACACCAACCTAACATATGTTGTTCTCCACACCAACCTGAACAAGTTGACGTTGTATGCACCACAACATGGAATTTGCACAGCATGTTCAGAGTCGATGAATTTGCTGTCTGGCCATTGCTGGCTGCAACGAGCCTCCACAAACCCATATAGAGATTGACAGAAAACCTGGTAAGCTCTAATAAGGTGGATGGCAATGCAGACGTTTGCGAAGTCAATAAGCCAAAAGGGTTCATAGAAATCAAAACCAGTGAGGAAATTTCCTGGAGCTTTGTTTCCAAAGGCAGCATAGCCAATGGTACCACATAGTATATAGAACAAGGTTGTGGTGGAAACTCCAGCTAGTGATGCTCTCTTCATTACCTTGCTCTCTGGAGGTGATGATCTGTGTGTCCTGTATATCAATGAGAACGGTGGAATAAGCATTAGGCAAATGCAATATCTCCAATGGCTTGAAAGCTTTTCCATACTTCCTCTGATTCAGATACATCCACCCCAACTACCACCCCTATTAGGCTTGTCTTTACATGGTGCCCCACACCTGCAACTTTGGCTATGGAGAGTCCAAGACCTATAGAAGCGTAAGCAAAAGACATAACAGCAACAAGAATTGATAGCCATGACAGCTTGTGGAAGTTTGGTATTTGGCTAAGAATTATTTGATCACTGCAAATTTGATCATGTATGGGTAGCTCTCAATTGAGCAATTAGCTTCATGGCCATTTTTGTGAAAACAATGACTTCTGTACAACCACCATGCTAATAGATATTATTGTGTATCCAATGGTAACTCCGACGAGGTTAGCATATTGTGCAATTGCACACAGTGTCACCTTCACGCCTCCTAAGTGAGAGCGGACAACGTCCATGTAAGTATAGTTTCTCTCGCCGGAAACGGGGCCAGGAGAACAGTAACAGTCGGCGAGAATGGTAGAAGTGAAGTGATGAAAGAAAAAGCAATAAGGACAGCAGGACCAGCCACCCATCAGAGCAACTCTTGTTCAAAGCGTCCTTAACTCTATCCCTGTTTACACCATGCAATTGAATCAATAGCCACCAAAAATACTCAACGCGCTGATCGTATCCAGGGAAATTTCCTTTAGGGATGGTCACCTCAGCGAAAAAGTATCCATCTAATGGGTCCGCATACTATGACACTAAACAAGAGGTGGTGGTTTAGGCATCCCAAGCTTAAGGAAATTTTTTAGCACTTCTGGCTGGCTTAACATGGCGTTATTGCACTTACCTAGACCACTTATGGGCAGTTGTTTTACGTGCAAAATATATACATCATCGCCGTAATCTTTCTTCCCAATATATCTGCAAACCAACGACTCATACATATGAAAGAGTTACGAAAGGACAGGAAATTTGCCAAAAAGGGCTAGGATGGAATACCGGCAACTATACATGAATCCTGATTTGGAATGACCCTTGGATACATCATACATCTCATACTACTCTTCGGCAACTTATTCATGGTCACTTAACCAAGCAAGCTTTTCATTCTACCCTTCCCACCATAATCTCTGATCATTCATGGAATTTCGAATATCTTTCTTTTGTACTTCCACCCGATATACACGAGCTTGTTCAAAATACTTATCTACCACATATCCTGTTGGTATCCTACTACTGATGGCTAATTTTCCACAACTTCTGCTTACAAGCTGGTCACTCAATGCCATCTTTCCGGCCATCAGCTTTCACCCCTTTTGGGGGTATGGTAATTACCTATATCCAATAAACTAAAGCACTTCATGTGGTTACTCCTCCACCAATTTCTTCCTACAAATGCATTGCTTCACAACCACCAAATAATATCAAATGCTAAGCGTAACATATGTGGCTACCATCCGAACCTTCCTATCCACTCGTAACGTAATTCTCATACTTTTCATTCTCTGACATATCTGGAGAACTGCAACAATTGTTGCCATGAGCAAGAATGGCATTCTTTGTATTCAACTTTCAGTTCCTCACATGCACCAAAATCATAAAGCTGATTTTTATAACGAAAAAGCAACTCAATTATACCTATATAATGTAGAAAATAAAAAGATATCGAGAAATGTAAGTTATTGCGTCTACAAAATAATCATCTAAGTATAACTACATCAGCAACTCACAATACATAATTTCTTTTAACTAGATCAGAAAACAAAATTTTATTTATTTTTCTAAGTTGTATTACTTTTTTTTGGTTTTCCACTCGGTGTCTGGTACCCGCATTGGAGCCCGACTATATCCGGATTCGCGCCGCGTGGGCCTTTTAGGGGGAAGCGCTCCCCACCAAGGATTTTTTCATACCCAGAGCTCGAACCCGAAGCCTCTGGTTAAGGAAGGAGCAGCCTCATCCACTACACCACATTCTTTGGTGGTTCTGCGTTGTATTACATTGAAACTATAAATTAGTTGTTGCGGTATAACCTACTTGTATTTCCCAAATTGATTTTTAACATATTTTGACCCTTTTTAAAAAAAGAATTGTGATGTATTGAGATACTGTTGAGAAGATAAATAGTTAGTTAGGCAAGTCAACAAAATTAGTTAAGAAGTCAAGAAGGTTAGTTAAGGAGGTTAGTAACTAACTAACTATAAAGAGGCTCCTATAGCTTGTAGATTTATGTGTATATATAGACCAATCATGTAATACAAATAAACACAATGAAGAATAATAAGATCACATACTAAACTTTCATCCTATTTCTTCTTCTTCTTCACTCGACTGCTATTGCTACTTCTACTGCTACCCTTCAAGTTTATGTAAGATGAAGAATGGAGAATTCAACATGATATCATAGCCATGATTCAAGGCTCGATGATTGTCTTTCTTCCGCAAGATCATTGAAGACAATCTACTTATATTTTGGTTCAGGTTTCTTGTTTCTGCAATTTATGTTCTTCTGTTCTTCTATCTTCTGCTTTCTTCTGAACCTTGATTGATCATATCATCCGTTCTCATTGTATTACTTCTTATCCTGAAACTGAAAATTAGACTTATCTTGAGTTCTGGTAATTTCTTGACATATAGACTTGGTTCAAACCAGAATTCTTCACACAGAAAGTCTTCTAATTTTTCTGATTCTTAAACTTAGTTCAGAATTCATATCTGTACTGTTCTTGAGCTTATTCTCATCTCTTTAATTCTGAATTTTGATCTTGAACTGCAGTATTTCTTAACACCTCAAGTCATCATCTATTCTGATAATTCTGAAACAACCAGATTCTAAAAAAACCAGAATAACTTCTTCTGGAAAATTTCTGAGTTCTGTTACTTCTTGACACTGAAGTCTGGTTCTAGCTTCTTATTCCTTCAGAATCATGTATTGAATATTTATCACACAATGGACAATGATCCACCTGCTGCTGAAAACAATCAAAATAACACAAATCCAACAATAAGAGTGAATCCTGGAATCACTGCAACAATAGACCACAATCACCTACTATTTCTGCAATCTTCTAATGTAAGTGAAGTTTCTCTTATATCATTTTAACTACTTGGATCTGAAAATTATGCACTATGGAGTAAGTCTATGAGAATAGCATTACTTGGTAAAAATAAACTTAGTTTTGTTAATGGAAAATGTAAGAAAGAAGACTATGAAGAAGAATGGTGGGATCAGCGGGATAAAGAAATGCAGTGGTCCAGGCCTGGTTGATGAATTTTGTTTCAAATGGTTTATTGAGTGGAGTTTTGTATACTGATACAACCTTTGAAGTATGGGAAGACTTAAGAGTTTGATAAGGTAGATGGCTCAAGAACTTATGATCTTCATAGAGAAATAACTATTTTAACTCAAGGAAGTTCAAGTATGGCTGAATATTTCTCTAAACTAAAGACAATATGGGTTGAGTTTCAATCTTTGGTTCCACCTCCTAGTTGTGGATACCCTAAATCTAAAGAGTTTATAGAATATCTTCAAAGATAAAAGTCATACCAGTTCTTAATGGGTTTAAATGAGAACTATATGCAAGCAAGAAGTCAAATCTTGTTAATGTCTTCACTGCCTACTGCATAATGCTAGTCATGATCCTACTGCATTGTACTCTAGGACTAGCACAAACACACATAAACTCAAGAAAAGCTTCAATCTATATTGTGAAATCTGCAAGATGAAGGGTCACACCAAAGAATTCCGCTATAAAGTGGTTGGTTATCCTTCAGGTTTTAAGTCAAAAAAAAAATAACATGCTGCTCATAATGTGCATACAGAAGGTTATGAGGATAGAAGTGAGAAAATATGTAAAAGCGGTGGTATGAATGATAAATCTGCAACAACCAACTCAGACCAATGGCAAATCACAAGAGCATATATGTTTTTCAGAGATCAATATGAATAGATTGTACAAATGCTAAGGCACAATGGAAATGCACAATCCAACATGATTCAGCCTATAACTACTCAGCCACAAGGATCAAATACCACACAATCATCTCCAAATATAGCAGGTATGAATAAACACAAATCTCTTCTGGTAGCTAACATACTTAGACAATGGATCATTGATACTGAAGCCACTAATCACATGGTTTTTGATATACAAATGTTAAATAAAGCTACTAGAGTTGTAAACACAACTGACTCTAAGAATGTACATTTACCTAATGGAGAGAAAGTGAGTGTAACTCATACAAGGTCAAGCATTATATCTAACTGAAGTACTCTTAACAATGTATTCTATTTACCATAATTCAAATTCAACTTAATGTTTGTATCACAACTCACCAGAGAATTGCAGTGTGCAGCCACCTTCTACCCTGATTTCTACTTATTTCAGGATCTCTACAATGGGAGGGTAAAGGAGATTGGTAGGCTGCAAGATGGTTTGTACATGTTAGTGAATCAGACACAGGAAAAAGACCTAAATGAACAATTGAAGCTAGGACTTAATGTGAGAAAGGCTACGGAACTTGTTGTAACATCTGAGGAAGAAATAGAACTGTGGCACAGAAGATTTGGACATACATCTAGTACTGTGTTGAGTAAATTGATTATAGCAAAGTCTGATGCTATAGCTAGTACTATAAAGAATTGTAATGTATGTCCATGTGTTAAGCAATGTAAACTTCCCTTTCCTACCAGTGATAATAAAAGTACTTCTAGCTTTGATCTTGTCTATATGGATGTTTGGGGACCCTACAAAGTACAAACTCATAATGGCCACAAATATTTTCTTACTATAGTAGATGAATTTACAAGAATGACTTGAATATACTTGCTCAAATTTAAGACAGATGCATGTGTTGTAATTAAACAGTTTTTAACCTTTATTCATACAAAGTTCAATAAAACAGTGAAAGTGATAAGAACTGACAATGGAACAGAGTTTGAAAATGATGTATGCAACAATTTATTCTTAAATCTAGGTATTATACATTAAAGATCTTGTGCTTATACACCTCAGCAAAATGGTGTAGCTGAAAGAAAACACAGACATATACTAGAAATAACAAGAGCAGTAAGGTTTCAAGCTAACATTCCCTTAAAGTTCTGAGGATTATGTGTACATGATGTTGTATACTTAATAAATATAGTACTCTCTTTTACTACTAGAATAACACCTTATGAGAAACTGTACAATAAAAAATCTTCTATTAGTCATTTAAAGGTGTTAGGTTGTTTATGTTATGCTAAAGACCCGACAGTATCTGATTAATTACAATCCAGAGCTAAGACTTGTGTTATGATGGGATATTCTGAAATACAAAAGGGATATATTCTATATGATGTACAAAATAAAATATTCTTTGTAAATAGAGATGTGAGCTTTAGGGAAACTGAGTTTCCTTTCAGATGAGAAAAATCAGAACAACATACTTTTCTGCATAATCACAGTGGTGAGTCTGATGATAATTCTTTACTTCAAACATATATCTGTCTAGACCTTTAAATGGATCTCAGGTTCATACATATGAAGAGTCAAATCAAATACATGATACACCAGAAAATCTTCAACATGAAAATTCAGATCAAATACTTTGTATAATAAAAAATGTTCAACACACTTCATTATCTGAAAATCCAACCTCAGACACCTGTCACAACAACAACATACAAATACAACAACCTATAGTACATACAACACAGAATCAACCATCTAATACATCATTCACCAGAAAATCTACCAGATCTAAACAACCTTCAATATGGCATAAAGACTTCATCACAAATAAACCAAATTCCACCACTCCATATTCTATAGCCCACTATATATCCTATGAAACAATCTCACCTAAATACAAAACTTTCTTCACTGCTTTTTCAACAGTAACTGAGCCTAGAGATTATACTGAGGCATCCAAAGATCCAAGATGGGTGGATGTCATGAAAGCTGAAATAACAGCACTACAAGACAACCACACGTGGGATATTATTTCCTTACCTAAAGGAAAAATACCTATATGATGTAAATGGATATACAAGATCAGGTACAAGAAAACGGGAGAAATTGAAAGGTTAAAGGCTAGACTGGTGGCAAAAGGATACAACCAAAAAGAAGGAATAGATTATCAAGAAACATTCTCTCTAATGGTGAAGATGGTAACTGTCAGATCTATCATATCCATTGCAGTATCTAGACACTGGCAAATATGTCAAATGGATGTATATAATTCCTTCCTACAAGGAGATCTACATGATGAAATATATATGGAACTTCCTCAAAGATTTATCAGCCAGGGGGACAAACAAATATGTAGACTGATTAAATCTTTATATGGAGTGAAACAGGCTCCAAGACAATGGAACTTCAAACTCACAGAAGCACTATTACAAAATGAAGTTCAGACAGTCCCATTATGATCATTCCTTGTTCATAAGGAAAACTGATAAAGGAATAACTCTAGTATTGGTCTATGTGGATGACATGCTATTAACTGGAGATCATATAGAACAAACTAAAGAAACAAAACAAGCCTTACAACAATCTTTCAAAATGAAAGATCCGGGAGAGTTGAAATATTTTATGGGGATAGAATTTGCAAGATCAGAAAAAGAGATTCTTATGCACCAAAGAAAATATGCTCTAGAACTCATTTATGAGCTTGGCATGTTTGCTGCTAAACCTATAAATACCCCTATTGATTGCAGTCTGAAATTAACCACCAAGGAATATGATGATCACCTTCAACAACAGCAACACACATAAACGGAGAAGACAAAACCATAAGATGAAGTACTAAGAGATATCAATTCTTACCAAAGACTGATAGGAAAACTACTCTATTTAACAGTTACAAGACCATATATTGCTTACAGTGTTCAAACATTAAGTCAGTTCCTACAACAGCCAAAGAAGTCACATCTTAATGATGCACTAAGAATAGTCAGATATATAAAAAAAATCCTGGACAAGGTATTCTGTTATCCAGTAAAATACAAGAAACAATAACAACATATTGTGATGCTTGCCCTCATACAAGGAAATCAGTCACTAGATACATTGTTAAGTTTGGAGATTCTCTTATATCATGAAAGTTTAAGAAACAATCTACAACATCTAGAAGCTCTGATGAATTAGAATACAGAAGCCTAGCAGGGACAGTGGCAAAATTAACTTGGATACTAGAAGAAATTGAGATTAAACTTGACTTACCAGTGACAGTATACACTGACAACAAATCAGCAATGCAAATTGCTACAAATTCAGTATTTTATGAAAGGACCAAACATATAGAGATTGATCTACACTTCATAAGGGAAAAGATTCAGAAAATAATAAAAACAGAATACATAAACACCACAAACCAACCTGCTGATTTGTTCACCAAAGGGTTGAATAGAATTCAACATCAATATTTGTGTTCCAAGCTTGGATTACTAAATATATTTTCAGTAACCAGCTTGATGGGGGCTATTGAGAAGATAAACAGTTAGTAAGTTAGTTAAACAAGTCAACAAAATTAGTTAAGAAGTCAAGAAGGTAGTTAGATGGTTAGAAGATTAGTTAAGTAGGTTAGTAACTAACTAACTATAAAGAGGCTCTTATATCTTGTAGATTTATGTGTATGTATAGACCAATCATGTAATACAAATAAACACAATGAAGAATAATAAGATCACATACTAAACTTTCATCCTATTTTTTCTTCTTCTTCTTCACTCGACTGCTATTGCTACTGCTACTGCTACTGCTACTGCTACTGCTACCTTTCCAGTGTATTCTTCAAGTTTATGTAAGATGAAGAATGGAGAATTCAACAATTACTTCTCGTTTCAAAAATTAATTTATGATTTTAATGCAATAAACTAAAATTTAAATGGTCATAGTTAAAATAATAATAATTATTTAGTTATTTACATATATTTTTAGTGAATTTTTTGGAGAAGTGGTGTCATCCGAGACAACTCGCAGCAATGTAACTTTGTCCCTCATCGAGGCGTTATTACATTGAGTTTTCTGCTTCTTATGGTCATCTCGAGATATTGAGAGACTTCATATTGGGGTGAGTATGGCAATGAGCCCCGACCTTTTGCTTTTTAAATAGGATGAATACATAGATAACTTCTTAAATTTGTCAATGAATTTTATTTAGACACTTAAATTATGTTGTGTTTCAATTCAACATTTGAACATATCGTAAAGTATTATTACTATTAGACACTTCTAATACATATTTAGAAAAACTTTATGCGTGTGTTCACAAGCGCCCGTTGTGTAAATAAGTTATCACATAAAAATATATTTTCTCCTTTAATTATACATAAAAACATCAACTAGAACATGCATGAGGTATTACACCTTAATGAGGCTAATGTGCATAATTAAAGAAGGTGACATCTTTTAATTGGTTAACTTCAGAGGCGAATTCAGGATTTAAACTCCATGAGTTCAATTTTAAGATTATTAGCATTGAACTCATTATATTCTTAAAGTTATGAGTTCATATCTACTATTTATTGTAATTTTAGTAAATTTTTACACATAAATTTATGATCCGCGTCAAAAGTTAGAGGTTCAGTTGAACCATAACTAATATGCTACATACGCCTGTAGGCAGAGGATTTACCTTCTGGGTTGCGCTCGTTGCACAGGGCTTATCTAATGCGGGCTATCTCTTCTATGTAGTTTGTGGGCTATTGCACATGAGCGGGGTTTACTATGTGCGCATTCAAAGAGTAGCGGCTATGAGTTCCCTTGTGTCATTAAAAAAGAGTAATATTTTATCATATGTTCAGATACTTAATTTGAACATGTCCTAATTCAAGTGTTTAAATGAAACTTACTGACAAGTTTAACGGTTTAAGGATTGTTAATGTATTTTGCCTTTTAAATATGTCATTATCCACCTCACACATGCTTTAACCATAAAAATAATCAAGATCTAAAAAAGAAGGGAACAGCTAATTGGGAGAAGGCGAAAATTTTGATTGGGAAATGATTAAGCAGAACTTGATTCTAACAACCCCATAATAAACTTAACTGGTGTTGTTCAACAACCTTGTATTATATTGCAAGTACATGTCAACTGACTAGTTCAACTGCTTTAACTCTTGTTATTAATTATTACTGCCAAAATTTAAGGTTTTTTTATGGTAAGATGCATCCGGGCGAACACGTTACAACAGTCTTGGCTCACTTAATTAGTTCCGTATTTCGGTCAAATGAGAAACCAACATAAATTTAGAAATTAATATCATATTTGGAGACATAATGAAAAGGAATAAGAAGCCGCCAAGGAGCATGGTAAGATCAATAGAATTTCCTTTCCTTAATCAGAAATCTCGAATTTGAGTTTTGAAAATAAAGATAGTCATGATAAAATTAGTCCTGAGCTAATAGATATCAAAAATCAAATGATAATTAAAGTAATTTTATCTTTAGATGCCGGGTGAATGAATGAGTCTTTCATTAAGAGGAGAGAATTCATTATGTGTTAGAATCAAATAGTCAAGTGATATATAATTACATTTTGTAATTGTTGAATATAATTTCAGTCTCGTATTTTAAGTCTTTACTTCAAACAGATGTATGAATATACACCCATGTAAATATCTAACTTTTTATACAGTAATTGGCTAATTATTAGATTAGTTGTTATTTGATCTATGTTTGAAGTTTAATATTTGATGCAAAACGTGTCTATATCATTAGAGAGATGATGTTCTAAAATATTCTGTATTTGCTCAGGTTAGATGGGTTGTTACTTCATACACATCTTTGAGTTTAACTAATATTTGATCAAAACAAATCTTATGTCATTAGAAAAATGATGTTCCCTTCTGTCCTTTCACATGCTAGATTGGCATCTACATATTCCAATTTAATCCACAAGTATAATGAAGTTGTCATTACAACAATTAAAAAAAAATAAGGTGGAGTGTGCTTCAAATTTTTGAAAAAAAGCTTTCTATTTTTCCAATTAAAAAACAACGGTATAAAAATATATATATATATATATATATATATATATATATATATATATATATATACCCTTAATTATTACGTTTTATCTCTCTCTGTCAAACGGCACATATAACTACTATATTCCACTAATTAGGTTATATATATATATATATATATATATATATATATATATATACCCTTAATTATTACGTTCTTTATCTCTCTGTCAAACGGCACATATAACTACTATATTCCACTAATTAGGGCAGCAAAGGGGGAATTTATCTAAAAAACACAATAAATGCTTCTTGTTTTTTACAACGTCAGTATATTCTAAAATAATTTTTATTATTAAAATGATAAATATAACAACAACAACAAAAACAACATAATACACAATATAATACCACCAGGTGAGGTATGTAGAGGGTAGAGTGTACAATCGTAATGTCATAATGCTTTTCAAATCCTCATAGCCATTATCCTACTGCAATAATTCTTGCTAAGAAGAATGCTCATGTTGTGCCAATTTCACCCAAAAGGTAATGGATTGGGAATCGTGTGTTCCAATAGAAGCATAAGTGATGTGGATTATTCAAGAATCGAAGTCGATTTGCTTTATAAAAAGAAGATATCAATGAACTTTTATGAAATGGTTTCACGCAACCCTTAGCCCTACCTCGTAAATGTAGAGAAGTTGTTTTCAATAGACCCTCGGCTCAAGGAAAAATGAAAAGCTAGCAGTAATAAAAGTCAGTAACAACAGCAAGATAACAACATACACGCAATGAAAGAAACAAGCAAGTAGCACTAGAGATCTAAGAATAAACAAACGTAAAAAACAACTAATACACATGGTACAGAAAAAAGATCCACGCGGCAACCTACTAACCCTCTACCTTGATACTCGACCTCCACACCTTCCTATCAAGGGTCATGTCCTCGATAAGCTGAAGTTGCGCCATATGTTGCCTAATCACCTCTTCCCAAGACTTTCTTGGCCTACCTTTCCCTTTCCTCAAGTTCACCACGACCAACCTCTCACACCTCCTTACTTGGGCATCTACATATGTCTGAACCATCCTAACCTCCTTTTACGCAACTTATCCACCAGGGGGAAACTCTCACTTTATCCCAGATCACTTAATTCCTAATCTTATCTTTCATGGTATTCCCACACATCTATCTTAGCATCCTCATTTCTGCAACCTTTATCTTCTTGACATGATCTTTCTTAATTGGCCACACTCCGCCTCATACAATATAGTCGGTCTAACCACCACTTTGTAAAATTTGCCTTTAAGTCTTGGCAACATTATCATACAAAACACTAGAAGCGAGCCTCAATTTCATCAATCTCCCTCCAATATGATGCGGTATCATCGTCAATCTCCCCATTGCCTTAGATAATTGACTCCAGTACTCTCTTGGGGATGACTTGGCTATGTCATTGTCCACTTCATAAATCGCGTTACTGAACTTGCACTCCAAGTATTCTGCTCAACTTGAGATATTTACACTCAAGGTCTGTCTCCAAACCTCCGGCTTCGCGTTAACACCACTCCACATCTTGTCACTCAATACTATGTCATCTGCAAATAAGATGCACCGTGGCAACTCCCCTTGAATGTATCGCGTCAGTGTGTCCATCTCCAAGAAAAAAAAGGGCAAAGAGCAGAATTCTGATACGAACCCATTACTACTCAAAAGTGTTCCGAGTCACTACTCACTGTCCTCACTCGAGTCTTGGCTCCATATTACATATCCTTAATGTATGCTACATGAACACCCCAACTTCCAGACATTACTAAAGAACATCCTTCGAGACTTTTTCGTATGCCTTTTCTATATCATCAAACGCCATATGCAAATCCCTCTTCCGCTCCTTATACTGCTCCACCAACCTCCTCACGAGGTGGATGACTTCTATGGTTAATCGTCCTGCCATGAATCCGAACTGGTTCTCGAAAGTAGACACATTCATCATCATCCTCATTTCCACCACTCTCTTCCAAACTTTCGTCATATGGCTAAACAACTTGTGCCCCTATAGTTGTTGCAATTTTGAATATCTCCCTTGTTCTTGTACAACGGAATCATCATACTCTACCTCCATTCTTCGGGGAACTTAGACATCCTAAAAACAACATTAAACAATCAAATAAGCCACTCCAAGCCTCCACTATCCGCATTTTTACAAAATTTCATCGGAATTTTATCAGACCGAGTCTCTCTTCCCCTTCTCATCTTACGCATAACCCCCTCCACCTCCACAACCTTAACGCGCCTACAATAATCAAAATTACGACGACTCTTGGAGTGCTCCAAATCACCCAACACTATGCTCTTGTCGCCTTCTTCGTTCAAAAGCTTCTGGAAGTAAGTTTGTCGGTCACCTTCACCTAATATGTGCATCTTCCACCAATACCTTGTTGCTCTATTCTTTGATGCACTTCAATTGGTCCAAGTTACGGTCCTTCATCTCCATCACTTTGACTAGCTTGTACAACTTCTTGTCCCATCTTTTTCCCCAAGTTCTTCACACGAACGTCTAAAAACTGTAGTCTTAGCTGCCGTAGCCGCTAGCTTAACCTCTTTCTTTGTCGTCTTACAATGCTCCTTGATCGTTCTCATCTCCTCATCATCTTTATTCTTCATTAGCTTCGCATACACTGCTTTTTTGGCTTCCACTTTACCCTGGATCTCTTTGTTCCACCACAGTCTTCTTTGTGTCTGCCAAAGTAACTCTCTGAAACCCATAACACCTCTCTAATTGCTTCCTTAATGTTTGTCGCTGTCATGGTCCACATACTACTTGCGTCCCCGCTACTCCTCCATGTCCTCCTGAGCTTTGTCCGTAGTCAATGCTCATTGTTTAATCTTAGGTTGACCATACACAACCTCTTTCTCCTCTTCCTCTTAATATCTATGTCCATAACCAAGAGCTTGTGTTGGGTCGTGTGATTCTTTCTCAAGATAACCTTGCAATTCGTGCATAAGCCTCTATCACACTTTCTGGAGAGTAGATAATCAATTTGGGTCTTGCCACCGAACTCTAGAAAGTGACCAAGCAAAGGCTTTCACAAAGTCCAATAGCGACGTTCCTCGTTCTTATCTCCAAACCCGAAGCCTCCATGCACACCATCATAACCCCTAGATGTCACCTCAATGTAAACATTGAAATCTCCTCCAAGAAAAAGCTTCTATGTGCGCAGAATACCACACAAAACCTCGTCCAAATCCTCCAAAAACTACCCTTTAATCTATTATTAAAATGATAAATGGAAAAAAAAAATTCAGAACAAATTGACTATATTGATATTGAATAATTAGGGCAAAGTGTATAGCCCCATGGCAGCAGATAAGGCAAGTAGTACCAAAATGAACATAACACCAACTGTTATCAAATTAAGAAATTAAAGCTTTCATTCTAGGACATAGCTGGCAAAGGAGGTTAACTTAAAATCCGAGGTTTGCAGCGTGATTCAAATTCTGGTGGGAGCACTTTGGTCTCTTTTAGAATAAGACCTTACATGTAATATCAGTTGTTATGTTCTCAAATTCTGATCATTTAGACACATCACACGATTTACTGATAGTAGCGTTCACAAATCATGGCGGGAATATTTAGCTACTTGTAGGTTCCTAATAATAGTCTGGCGTTTGATATAAAAAAAAAAAGAAATTAAAGTTTTATGTGTATCTCAAACATTGTTCTTCCTTTGAATGCACTTCATCACCATCTACCTAACCATCTCACTCATCCCGACCACTACACTTCACCTTCCAAATTCAAGAATTTGTTTAATATTTCACTTCAAATAGCACTATTGTCTTTGCTACTACTACACTTTCATGCACACAATCATAAACATACCAACATTTCTCCCATTTCCAACTTAACATTCAATATCTACACTATGGTGGAGACTCTAACACCGTCATCTTCATGCCGGTGGACTCAATTCCACCAGCCACGTCGATGGATCCCATCACTATTCTCCAACCACAAAACCCTTTTGACTGCTTTCTGGATCGCTTTCATTTTCTCTGTTTTATTGTGGCAAAGGGATGCTACTACCAGAATCTTGTTTTTCCGGCGAGATTTTCCGGTAAGGGATATGCCTCAGCTCCGGCCATCGGCGTTTAACTTAACGGACTTTGGTGGGGTTGGTGACGGCGTTACATTGAATACGGCAGCGTTTGAGAGGGCAGTTTTGGCTATTTCAAAGCTTGGTAAGAAAGGTGGTGGACAGCTCAATGTGCCACCTGGATTTTGGTTAACGGCACCGTTTAATCTTACTAGTCATATGACTCTCTTCCTTGCTGAGGGTGCTGTAATTTTGGGTATTGATGTAAGTACTCTTATTGATCTCTATCAATGTTAAAAGTTTTAAACTTTGCACGCTGAACAGTAAGTTAACTACTCCCGTCCCGTCCCAATTTATATGATATAGTTTGACTGGGCACAAACTTTAAGCAATAAAGGAAAGAGTTGTAGTCTAAAACAAGCCAAAAATATTTGTGTGGTTATAAATTATCTCGTTAACCATAAAAGGTACTCCATCCGCCCCCAATTCATGTGATGTACTCTCATTTGGCACGCACTTTAAGAAATAAAGAAACACTTTTGAATCTTATGGTATAAAATAAGCCAAAGATATTTACGTGGTTATAGATTATCTCATTTCTGTATAAAAGGTAAAGTTTAAAGTTAAATTATTGTCAAATAAAAAAATATGTCATTCTTTTTGGGACGGACTAAAAAGGAAAGCGAGTCATTCTTTTTGGGACAGAGGGAGTAAAGATTAAAGTTAAATTGTTGTCAAATAAGGAAATGTGTCAATCTTTTACTGACCGAAAAGGAATGTGTGTCGTATAAATTGGAACAGAGGGCGTAGCTTTTTTATTTACTTCTTGACGGCTAATTGTTTATAGTTTCCTCTCTGAACTTTTGCTCATACTGATACACAAGCTTGCTAAACATGAGTTGGATTATTGGGTTGTTGAGAACTGAGAGATGACATTGTGTAACTCTGTATGATACATATAGTGGTAGAGGCGGAGCCAGGATTCTAAATTCTATATAGTGACATCAGGTGTTAGTAACTGGGTTCTACATTTAATTTTTGTATATATGTTGTGAATTTTCTTAATATAATACATGGTTTCAACTAAAGCTACCTGGTTTGGCCGAACCTGTTAGTCGGCTTCTAGCTGTCCCTGTTTAGTATGTGTCTAATATTGGTGTTTCAAAAAGTGAGGATCAAACAGTTTCCTAGGTGTAGATGGAAAATTCGGAGAAGCTATTGTTAGTGGATCTATGCTTAATGACATCAACCAAACACCTGCAAACATTATTGTTGGTTACATTGCATTAGAGCATTGATGATGCTTGATAGGAATTCTGTGTCTAATTGTGGTATGTTTGTTATGTACTTTCTTTGTTGGTGGTGAAATACCATATATTCCTATCACCTTAATGTGTAGAACTATCTTGTACTACATATTACCTTCCAATACATCTTACCTTCCGATACATCTTAACTCATCTTCCTTAATTCATCATGAATTTCTCTTTTCCTTGTTGATGGGGTCATCAAGTCATTTGGCTTTCCGTTTGCCTTTGTTTTTATATCCTTCAGCTTCTGATTCTACTCTGCGTCCCATTCATTTAGGTTTAGGAATTATTATAATCACAAACCGATAGGTCTTTGTCTCTAGCTAAACTTCTAGCAGAAGAACAAAGGAAGACAACACACTTTAGTTGTCATTGAAGCTTAGTGTGTTAAAGGTTGAACTTAAGATTGGGGCTAATTTCAGCAAATCTGAATGCAAATGGATTTTTTTCCAAAAGAAAATGCAAACGGAATATAAAGCCGTAGACTCTTGTATTTATTGTAAATGATGTCCAAAACCCCCTAATCCTTAGCAAACTTGTACTTCTAATTTGTTCATTAAGTTCTTGAAATAAGGAAACAACAAATGAGAAGTCTTTTAATTGGCTTAAATTTGTAGAAGAGTAGCTGGAGTCCCTAGAGAAGAGTAGATGGAGTCCCTAGAGTCAAATTAATAATCAGTAGAAGTCCTACTCTCTGTCCTGTTATATGTCTTACTTGTACTTTTTGGTCTACCAAAGTAGTTAGCTTTCCTTAAAAAGGAACTATTTTCTAAATAGGAAAATCTTAATACATCCTATATTCCTCTCATAATGTTTGAGACCATTCCATTGTATAATATCATTATTATACCATCAGTGTAAATAATTCATGTTTACCTGTTGTACTAGGTAACATATCTTGTTTTCAAGATTTCAAATCCCACATTTTAAGAAGACTTACCTGTACATATCCTTTGAATGATCTGACAGCGTAGAAAATTGTTTACCGTGACGGTGTAAAAAACTTAAATGTTCATTATTTTTAAGTATTTATTTTCTTATATTGGTGGTGCCCCATCAGCTTGAGCGCACCTTGGCTTTTCCGTTGAGTACCTGCATCCTCACACCAATACATGTAAACTCTACCATCACGACTTTGACAAATAGGAAGAAATCCCCTAGCATTGTGTGCTTATTTGATAAATCAAAATAAAATTCTGATATGATTTTTTCTTATCTAACAAACTAATATTCAAACGGATCCCTTCGTCCCATTTTGTGAGACACCGCTTGATTATCTTGGAGAGTTGGAGTTTAAGATGATAATCTGGACTGTATGTTTTACAGATAGTAGTGGTAAAAATTAAACATATTGTTGAAATTTAGTTTATTAGGGAAACAACTCAATAAAACTTAAACTTGTTTAGATAAATAATTTTGAATAGTTGAGTCTTGTGAAAGTTGTACAAAATTATATTATTATTTTAATGCTGTCAAACATATTGAGTCGCCTTGGGACAGAAAGCACCATCTAAATTAATGGAGAGTGTATTATTTGAACATTTTCAACACAAATCAAGTTAATTCTTAAATTTGATGTCGAATCAAATGGATTCACATATAATGGGACGGGAAGAGAACAATGCATGTACAAAAAGTTCTGTTGAACCTGCTTATGTCTCTATTCTTCATAATATAAAAATGTTATGTATAGCCCCTCCCTGATCAAGTACTAACAACACATTTCCAACTTCTCGTATGTTTTAGGACTAGTTTAGTAGGAGGGATGCAGTATATTGTGAAACATATCATAATGGGACTAGAGCTCTGTAGCATGAAGAGGAAAAACAGGACAAATAGAATAGGACAGAGGGAATATAATTCCATTTGGACTGGAGACTGTAGCTTGAAAGCTTCTGAATAGTGCCTCATTTGTGAACATTAACTGCTTTTCCAATCGCTTCATGGGTTAAATCCCAGCTGCATCTGCATTATCAGCATTGTGCGTCAACATAGATCTTTGGGTCTCTGCTTTGGCTGTTGGCTCAGTTCATCTTTTTTTAATAATCTCTAATTCACTTAGTTGCTGGTTATTTGTCCTCATTCTTTATCTTCAATGCCTAGATGATGCAGGAAGCTGATTAATGATTCCATAAGTTCTCTGTTTTGGCATTCACTTATAGCTCACCTCTTTTGATATTCTCTATATGTACTGAATGCTGGTTGTTTCTCCTCATTCTTGAACTTCAATGCCTATGTGTTACATGGTTTTCGATCTTGCTCTGATTTATGATTCCATATGATCTTGCTATCAATCTGAGCTTTTGTCAACTCCTTGAGATCTAAGAATTGAGTTTAGTTGCAGCTTTGCCTGCACTGACTACGTATTTTGACTCATGGGTGGTGGTATAAGATGTGGTCTTTTTCTTTGCTAAGTCCAAATTAAAAGGATTTGATAATGTAAAATTTCCAGTTGATGCATGTGTGTGTTGCCTCTCTTCATTTCCTCACCCCCCTCCAGTTATTACTGCCTAAGTTTTTTATCCTGTTGGTAAGGTTGGTTTCAGATGGGAGGGTTCTGTAAGAGTTCTAATTTTGTAACTAACTGGAAATTGTAGCTGGTCACAAACGGTGTTTTTCATATTAATATATCATCTGAGTAAGGCATGCATCAGGTATCTGGGCGGATAGTTTCTCAAGTATGTGATCTTGGGCTTGACATTCTGTGTCAATGTTATGGGCAGACTGTATCTTTTCCTACTAAGATCACCATGTATCTCTGAGTCAAGTTCCCCGGTTCCTTTAACAGTTTGTTTTGGTTTTGCTTTTTGGGTGTTTGTTTTTTGGGATTATCGTGAGAGTAAACTTTTTGTCTATTTTGTTTCAAAACACAAATATGTGTTTGGACATGAAAAGAGAAACATTTGTGCAAGATGCCAAAACATTTTGTTATTAAAGAAAAACAGGGTTTAGTCTGCATAATCTTTTTTCTACCTCATTGACCTTCCTATAAATTGATCTATCTCCGGCCTTGAGTACCATTATTACTTTGGACATTCTTAGATACATCTATTTAATGAGGAAAGGATGTAGCTATTTGCCTTTTTTGACTCCAAGGTTTATGCCTTTGGGTAAAACTGCCCTACTTATGTCAACTCAAGGTATATGTATATCAGTGATTGGCTTGGTGGAGGCCTTAGCATTTCAATTGAAAGACGGGTGATAATTTACCACAAATATTATCGGCTGTAGAGTATCACCTTAATCTTCTTAAAATATTTGATTTTGTATGTCAAACATATCAATCATTTGGCTCGCTTCTTAGCCAACGTGGTTTTATAAAAACAATGGTATAGCGAAATCACAGACTGCCTTGGGAAAAGCTCTTCTCCTCTTCCATCTGTAGAATGGTCATACTCTAAAGCTCTTCCAAACTGTCATTTGCTTGAGGCTTCTAGACTCATTACCTACTTCTCGCAAAATAATTTGAATTTTGAATATCTACTATTCGAAGCTTGTTGGGTCTTTTGGCTATTCTATCAAACCCCGATTGTCCCATTACTCAAGGTGAACCTCCATTGCATGATCTCCATTATGTTCCTTTGATTTAACAAAACGGTGGTTTATATTTGGCCGAATACATAGACAACCCCCTTGTCAAGATTTTTCATTTAGACACCTCAGGCTAAGGATGTGACCTATTAGACACTTGACCTCTCGACAACATGTGTCTACTAAACACAATATACACAATAAGCCAACAAAATAAGTGCATGTACGTCACACTGTGCTGACGTGTCATCATTACGATTCAAAAAATGATAACTCACACTAAATTAAGAAAAAATAAACACCATAAAAAAGTGCTTCTTCTTCCCCTTTCCTTGCAGGAAGCTCTGGCGAACTTCATTGCAGGGAGCTCTGTCCAGCGTGCCATAGAAATGCGCAAGAGCCATATACAAAAAAGCAAGTAATACTGTAAATGGCATATCAAGGAATTAGATAATAATTCAACAATGATGGTCATGGACTCATGGTGCTCAAATCAGACTCATATCCTTTGCAGTGGTTTAACTCCGTCAGTTAGTGAGAATAAAATCCGTGAGTTAAATTAGTTGAACCACAATGTTTGTTATCTGGGACCATTATAAGAAAAGGGAAAAGGGAACATGGGGGTGGTGGAGTAGGAAAATTCATTCCTATTTCCCATTACTGTAAGAACAAAACCCATTATAAAGAAAAGGGCAATAGCATTCATCATCCTTTTAGTGAACTATGGCTATTCAGTTAATCTGTTGCTGCAACTCTTAAAGGAACTGAACACTACCAGGCACTATAGGAGTTGAGGCATTTTTGAGACTCGAGCTATTTGGCCGATAATATTTCGATGACCTTTGTGGGGGAGGAGATGAGCTAAATGAAGGTTTTCGTTTGTTTAGAAGTTTCTCTGTTTTGATCGGAGACACCATTTTTTCCAGTAACCTCTTTGCTGAATATTTTTGTTAGCAGATTTGCGATCAAAATGAGCAGATTTTACACAAAATATCGATGCAGAAAAATATAGACCTCATTCATGCATTTAGAAAGGAGTAAGAATCAGACTTCATGTCATGTCAGCATAACGTGTGTGATAGATACAGTTTCTATAGACATGAGGTGTTCAATCGGTTATACCCTTAGTTGATGTATACAAATGAAAAATCGTGGCAAGTTTAGGGGGCTGTCTGTGTATTTGGCCTTTATAATTCCCCTGAAAATTTAAGGTGTCGTGCAGTTTGCTAGGAGTCTTGAGCCTTGGTGTCTGTCTCCTGTAGTTATGTAATGCTTCAGTGCCTGCTAAACTATGTAGTTTATATACAGTTCCACTTTTTTGTAGGTTGACCTGGATTGAATTCATGCAATCACGAGAATCTCCTGAAACCGCTCGCACATAAAACCATTTCAGGGAACAATGAACACTAGTTTGTGAACTCAGTTCCCCTAGTTTGTTGTAGGGAAACTGAATGAGGTCCTCTCCAACCTGAGGAGATGGATCATATAGTTCGTCAACACCGTTTTATGCATACTGACCAAGAGTTCTGTTAGAAACACATTGGTTTGGCCCACTATTTAACTTAAAAAGAATTACTCCTGTCTATTTGTTGGTGCATTCTTAAACAATCTTTTGTAGGGAGAATTCTATGTTAAGAAAAGATGTTGAGCCTTCTTAGTTCAGCGTAGACTGCTGGCTTTTATTTCCTCTATGAAAATGCCCTACCTACTTGCTCTATCCCAAATTACATGTCCAGCTATTTGCTTGGATACGGGACACCTAACACATGAGCAGATCTAGATGTCGGATTCGTCATCAAATCTTATTTGGGGTTACAGATAGGAGTATGAGTACGGGTATTAAGAAACCATTAGATGTATATACGACGTATATAAGTATATCTTTCGTCAATTAATTGAAGCTAGTATAATTAAATTCTCTATAAGCACTTAATATTTTATTAATAAGTTATTTCGTATAATAGCGAAGTGTCACTTTATGTGTGTGTGTGTTTGTGTATATGTATATATTATATGACATAAACCCAAAAGCAATCCAAGTACCCAATCAAACTATATTTCTTGGCCATAGGTGTAGTCAAACCACTCAAGTTATGTTGGCCAAATTCGGTGCGCACCCTCAACCAAATCGTGTCGGATTAACATGGGCACGGCAAGGATTTTGAAGGATCTGAGCAACATAGATGACCGGCTTTTTATTTTTTCCGTGATAATGCACACTTTATTGGAAAGTATAATCCATGAAAAGTTTCTTGGAACACATTTTTAATCTTTGCCAGTTCAACTTTTTTCCTCCGTTCAATAAAGTAATACCTTATCTTGCCATGCTACCGACTGATATTAAGCATTTTACATTTTGCAACTCTAATACTAATGACTGCAAATTACAAAAGGGATCCAAGGTCTTATGGAGGGACTGCAATTTTTGTCTATATGGTGGGCATTCTCTGGTTCTTTCACAATTAGACATTTATTTGAGCAAAATAGCTTGATAACTTTTTCATACTGACCCATCATTTTGCATCTTTCTCATTACTGAAGCTATATCCGATTTTATTTTATTTCAAGTGGCTGAGCTTATGATATTTCTGTTTTTCTCTTTGTATTGCGATGCTCAACAGGATGAGAAGTACTGGCCTCTCATGCCTCCCTTGCCTTCATATGGATATGGGAGAGAGCATATTGGACCACGCTATGGAAGTTTAATCCATGGACAGAATCTCAGAGATGTTGTAATCACAGGTTAGCGACTTGTTTCTGAACGTTTATCACTGTCAAACTGACCCTGTAACTTCACCCGAAACAGCAAGTATATTGCAATGTGAAGTTCCCATAGTTTCCAAGTTATTGAAAATAGTAAAGTATTTCTATTTAGTATTAGTTATATTGTCATCATTATTATTTCTAGTGACTAAATCCACTGCGAAGTATTGGAATGAAACAGGTCCAAATGGACTGAAAAGGTTAGTGAGGATTCACATCGCCAACCCGAACTAGCTTGGGATTGAGGACGTGTTGTTACTGCTTTTGTTGGGTGCAATGCTTGTTTTTCAAATTATTGTGAATCATTCAGATCGATCATGTGGCAGGTCCATGCACAATGTTATAATTTTTCTACAGGAAGTGTCTGGCTGGTGCTCAAATTACAAATATTCCATTCACACTGCTAAAAAAATTCTTTTTGCTTTGAGGGGTTATTGATTCGTTAATAAAGGGACACAGGGAGAAGCAGCTGATCCAAAATGTTTCAGGATCAAATGAAGTGATACTAAACTCCAAAATTTATTTGTTACATTCGGCAAATAAAATTTATTCACTTATGTCTGGTTACAGAATTAACTTTTTTCTTCTTCACATATATCAATAGTCTATATCAGATCTATTGCATGTGCCTGAAGGTTCATCAGTGAAATAGGCGATGTGAAGCATGCACAAAGTAATTGTTTATAGATTTTGAAGAGAAGTGTTTTAAAATGTTCGTAGAAGTATGAAGCGAATCATCTCAATCTGATTCTGTGTACATATTCCTGGTAACAGGGCATAATGGTACCATTAATGGGCAGGGTCAAGCATGGTGGAAGAAGTACAAGCAGAGGCTTCTTAACAATACCAGAGGGCCGCTTGTCCAGATTATGTGGTCTAGTGACATAGTGATCTCTAATATAACATTGTGTGATTCTCCATTTTGGACGCTCCATCCATATGACTGCAAGAATATAACAATCAAGAATGTCACAATTCTGGCACCCATCTTTGATGCTCCAAATACCGATGGCATAGATCCAGGTGAATGTTCAATATGTCATCATTGCAGACAATAGAAAACTTTGAGCTTACCACTTTTTATATCTGAGGATTAGGATCAGCCTGCGTTATATACGAGTCAGCTGTGTATAAATTCATGTTTGGACTAAATTTTATTGGGTTGTTATACAACTTTCTGATTATTTAGTGAAATCTATAGTAAGCAAGCTAAAATATCTGAAGATATTTTGTTTAACCTGCTTATAAAGGTGATTTGTGCTCTTTTATGGTTTATCATTTCATAGGGGATAAGAATTAAGCTCTGAGATTTTAATATGCCAAAACTCTTGCGAGCTTGTTGAACCGCAATTCTTCTAAGGTCGATATCATTCTAAAAGACTTTGATACACTATATGCACTTCTTTATTGTTTACTTATTCCCCTCTTTCTCAGTATGAGTTCTTGATATTTTAGTATGGTGTGGACAGATTCATGTGAAGATATGTTGATCGAGAACTGTTACATCAGTGTTGGTGATGATGGCATTGCAATAAAGAGTGGTTGGGATCAGTTTGGAATTTCTTATGGACGGCCTTCAACAAATATAGTCATCCGAAATCTTGTAGTTCGTTCAATGGTCAGGTGAGGTTTTCCATGTGCACTTACATTTGTTATCGTAGCCTGGTTGTTTCTGACAACAATTGCACCTACGGCATTTCGACATATATTGCGTGATGAAGGAAATCATTATTTTTCTTGCATCTGGTATATTTGGAAAATGTTACTGCTGTTGATATTGTTAACCTGCTAATAATTAGTAACTTTGGTTTGAAGTGGTGCAACTTTTGTTTTCATCTTGACCCTTCATAAAAGAATCTGGCAACACAGCACATTAGAATCATAACGAGCAACAGCATTTACGTTACATTCCACTCACAATGGTTGAACAATATGCAGTGCGGGCATATCGATAGGAAGTGAGATGTCTGGTGGGGTGTCAAATGTCACTGTGGAAAACGTCCATTTCTGGAACTCAAGACGTGCTGTTCGCATCAAAACAGCAGCTGGTAGAGGAGGATATGTACGACACATAGCATACAGGAACTTGACATTTGAAAACGTTAGGGTGGGGATCGTCATCAAGACAGATTACAACGAACATCCTGATGGGGAGTTTGATCCCAAAGCCATACCAGTACTAGAGGACATAAGCTACGTGTCAGTACACGGTGAGGGGGTTCGTGTGCCCGTTCGTATCCATGGAAATTCTGAAATTCCAGTGAAAAATGTCACCTTCAGAGATATGTCGGTTGGGATAACATACAAGAAGAAACACATATTCCAGTGTTCTCACGTTCAAGGTCGTGTTATAGGTACTGTCTTCCCCGCCCCCTGTGAGAACCTTGACTTATATGACGAGCAAGGACATCTGATCCGACGTTCTGACTCTCAGAATGCATCGGACATAGATTACGACTTTTGAAATGGCTTCGGATATCCATGTTTTCGAGGGCCAATTTTCCCAGTGGCCAGCCTTTGTTTTCTATGTCTATGTTGAATAGTTACTGAATGGAGGGTCGAGAGAGATGCTTATAATATTCTTATACGTTCAGTCAACTACTCTTGCCCAGTCATTTTCTAGTTTTTCTTTTTTTTATATATCTGTAATATTCCTTTTCCTACATTGTACATAGAAGAATGAATGTATTCAAAATTTCCAACAAAGCAGCTTTCAAGTTTCTCAGCACTTTTTTATGCGACAAAGACAATGATTTGTGTCAGCAGAGAGCAACATTCTCCTATAACGCGTTTTATAAAATAATGACTCTCAAGTCTCAAGTGGAGTTGGGCTACACAGCCTACAAGTCAAGTCCAAACAAGAAGATTTTTAGTACAATTTCTGAAGGATATATATATTTACTTTATTTTTGTTAATGAAGATAAATAGTAAACATTTGGTCCCGTGAAAGTTTGCTAAACGATACTGCTCACCTTTGCTTAAAATACATAGTAATAATTTGTACAAACTTCCTTTCGACAAAAGAAAATTTAAAATTATGATAGTAAATAGATATGAATAATTATTCCAACATATGACAATTTGTTCTACTTTTTTGACTTATCTATTGTGCACTTCATTATCGTAACAAGATAGCAAAAACGCCTAAAACTTTCAATTAAAAAAATAAAAAATATCATAGTACAGATCAAGCTATTAAATAATTGGTCATGAAAATTTTAAGAAATTTTAACTTTATTGAGTTGTGTGTTATTGATCTTAAAAATAATATTAACATAAGAAAGATGCTAAAATAAATACATGTCTAAGTTCCATATCTAGCAAGTATCAAATATTTACTCTTTTTGTTTCCATCTTTTAGAAGCTTACAATAAAGGAAATTTTTTGAACCCCTTGAAGTTATAGTTCGGGGGTAATAAAAACAATACATAGTTTAAGTATGAAACCAGCAAAAATGAGATAGTTTAAGTGGGATTTAACTTTTAGCCATTAACGCTTTGTATTTTCTTTGGTAAACTTTGCCCTATCATTCCGATTACTATATTTGAACTGTAAAATAAAACATTTTCTGTTGTTATCCAAAACCGGAATTATGCATATTGATCATTTTAAAATGTATTTTCTCGTTTGCTACACACGGTTAGAAACAAAGGATTTTTTCGCCTACACTCGGTGGAAAATTTGTGCTATAAAATATGATTTTCCCACCTCATTCTCACCAAACCAACTCACTGGGAAAACATATGGTGGGAAACAAATTCCCGCTAAAACGCTGTGAAACTTCCTTAATTTTCCATGTGAAAATACTATTATTTAGATTTTTTTCACCGACTTTCAATAAAAAATAGCCACTCAATTAGAAATTAGAGATTTTTTAGTAGTGATATCTGCAACCCTATTTCGAGCATTCAAATATCATAATTATTTTCATCCATATTCACAAACTTATGATAATAAACAAACCACTGAAAAACCTATTTAAATTGAATACCATTTACCAAGAAATATTCTGACATATGATTGAATGCTACTGTGCTACAAGCCACATTTTAAAGTATTGTGTATACTTGATTAGCTTTATTTTGATTTTCAGCTTCTAGATAGCAACTAATTGACTCATATGTAATTAGCTAGTGAACTACTTATATGAAAGATTATAAAGGGCAAAGGGCAGCTCGGAGCACTAAGCTCTCGCTATGCGCGGGGATATGAAAGATTATATATGTTAGAATAATGTATTGAGATAATCGTGCTAGTAATGACTAATAGTACGGTCAAAACTTGCAAGAAGTTAGGCATGGCCGCATGGGATACAAAATTTGAAAATTTGAGAAGGTCAAGTACGACTTTCTAACTATGGGTGTGTTTGGTGGGAAGAAAAATGTTTTAAATGAAAAATATTTTCTTGAAAAATAAATGGATTGCTTACTTATTTTTTAGTATTTGGCAAGTAAGTAAAAAAATATTATTACAAGAGTATTTATATGAAATCTAACAAAACATGGGACATAATGGGGTGGGGAGTGGAGGTTAAAGGGTGGCGGGGGTGGGATGGTCAACGGGTGGGAGTAGGGAGCATTGGGTGGGTGGGGAGGAGACAATGAACTTGGAATATCACTTATGGAATTTATTTTCCTTACTTTCATTAGAGAAGTCATTTTTCTCATTTTTTAAGGAACTTGTTTTTCTAGAGAAAATGTTTTCCAAAAGTTTTGACCAACCAAACATGAGAAAATTAAAAAATATTTTCCTCCAAACCAAACACACCCTAAGACATATAATTTAGTGATAGCGGTGGGAGTATCTCAGAGAAGCAGCTATAGAGGTGCTAGGGGTCTCGAGGGGCAACTCAGGTGGACGCAAAGGGGATTGGTGGTAGAATGGAGAAGTTCAAGGAAAAGTAGAAGTTAAGAAGGTTGTCTATGAGGAGCTAGTGGAGAGCGCCGATGAGGAGGAAAATAGGAGGAATAAGGAGAGATATAAGGCAGCGAAGAAGGAAGCAAAGCTAGCGGTCAAGACGACTAAAATATCAGCTTTGAGCGCTTGAATGAAGAGCTCGAGTGCGAAGGTGAGGGATAGAAAGTTGTATAGGCTCACCAAGATGAGAGAGAGGAAGCCTCACTACCTGGATCAAGTGAAGTGCATCAAGGACGAGAATGTCGAAGTGTTGACAGAAGATGCACACATTAAACGGAGATGGCAAACGTACTTTTACAAGCTTTTAAATGAAGAAGGGGATATGGATGTCGTGTTGGGAGAGTTAGAGCATTCTGAGAGTCGTAGGAACTTTGGGTATTGTAGGTGCATAAAGATTGCAGAGGTTAAGGGGTATTCGTAAGATGAGGAAAGGAAGAGCGACCAGGCCAGATGAGATCTCAGTTGACTTTTGGAAGAACATAGGGGAGGCAGGCACAGAGTGGTTGACTGGACTATTTAGCGTCATATTTAGGACGACTATGATGCCAGAGGAATGAAGGTAGAGTAAAATGGTACCGTTGTACAAGAACAAAGGTGATATTTAAAATTACAATAATTATAGGGGTATCAAGCTGCTAAGGCACACTATAAAAGTCTGGAGAGGGTAGTCGAGATGAGGATGATAAGGGATGTGTCGATATCCGAAAATCAGTTTGAATTCATGACGGGATGCTCGGCCACAAAATCTATTCATCTTGTCAAGAGATTGGTAGAGCAGTATAGGGACAAAAAGAGAGACTTTCATATGGTGTTCATTGATTTAGAGAAGACATATGATAAAGTCACTCATGAGGTCCTTTAGAGATGTTTGGAGTTTAGAGGTGTGCATGTGGCCTACATCAGAGCGATTAAGGACATGTATGAGAGTGCCAAGACACGAGTTAGGACAGTAGGAGGTGATTCTGAACACTTTTCGATCGTGATAAGGTTACATCAGGGATCAACTCTTAGCCCATTTTTATTTGTTTTAGTGATGGACGAATTCACACGGTATATTCAAGAGGAAGTGTCGTGGTGTATGTTATTTACAAACTATATAGTGCCGATTGACGAGACGCGCAATAGAGTTAACGATAGGTTAGGAGTTTGGAGATCGACCTTAGAGTCTAAATGTTTTAGGTTAAGCACGACTAAGGCGGAGTATATGGAGTGCAAATTCAGTGGCGTGTCACATGAGGAGACAGATGTGGAAATGAAGATTGAGGCACAAGTTATACCCAAAAGACGAAGCTTCAAGTATCTTGAGTCCATAATACAAGGAGACGGGAAGATTGACGATGATGTCACACGCCGTATTGAAGCAGGGTGGATGAAATGGAGGCTCGCCTCCGGGTGCTTTGTGATAAGAAGTTGTCACCTAGGCTAAAAGGTAAGTTCTACAGAGTGGTGGTTAGACCAGCGTTGTTGTATGGGGCAGAATGCTGGCCAGTTAAGAACGTCCACGTGCAGAAGATGCATGTAGAGGAGGTGAAGATGCTCAAATGGATGTGTGGTCATACTAGAAGAGACATGATTAGAAATGAAGTTATAAGGAATAAGGTCGGACTGGCCACCGTAGCGGACAAAATGAGAAACGCGACACTAAGGTAATTCGGGCATGTGAAGAGGATGTGTGAGGATGCATCAATTAGGAAGTGTGAGAGATTGGCGATAACATGAGTTAGAAGAGGTAGAGGTAGACCGAAGAAGAACTAGGGAAAGGTGATTAGAAAAAACATGGCACATCCCCATCTGACTGAGGAAATGACCCTAGATACAAAGATTTTGAGGTCGAGGATTAGGATAGAATGTTAGTAGGTAGTTGAGTTTTGTCGCACTATGTGTGAGATGTGTAGGGGGATAGCCTCTCCATCTCCTCTTCTCCCTTTCTTTGTAGTATTTATTTAGGTTTCGCGTAGATCCATATTCTTTTGTGTGTATTTCTATGTGTTGCTTTATTTGTTTTGTTATTGTGATATTTTGCTGTCTTATTTTCCTTGAATTTCTGCATTGACTATTTTTTTAAGCCGAGTGTCTATCGGAAGCATCTCTACCCCACAAAGGTAGAGGTAAGGTCTGCGTACATCTTACTCTCTCCAGACTCCATTGTGTGGGATTACACTGAGTATGTTGTTATTGTTGGTGGTGGAGGGAGTATGTCATACAATAAATGTTGATTCAATTTCCATGTCTCTATTTTAATTCTTCTTTCCATATATTCTCCATTAGTGTTCTCCAAATGTAATACGTATGATTTTTTTTGTTGGATCTTAAGATTTTTAGTTAAGCAGGGCAGTTCGGTGCACAAAACATCCCGCGTTAGCAGGATTCGGAAAGGGCCGCACCTCAAGGGGTGTAAAGTAGACAACCTACCCCAATACAAATACTAGTGGTTGTTTCCATGGCTCGAATCCGTGACCTCTAGGCAATTAAAAAAAATCACCCACCTATATACTGAGTATCACCGGCAACGGCTACGAATGTTTACCCACCTATAGTTGTAAGCACTTGTAGCCGTTGCCGGTGATACTCAGTATATAACAAATGTATATAGGGTATACATGGGCTTTTGTATAGTTGATTCTTGAACCCTGGATCAACCAATCCCTCTCCAACCACATAAATTTACCCTTCTGCATTTGCAAATTGATCCTAAGGCCGTTGGACAAAGCAAAGGACAACAATAAGCTAAAAAAAATTAGGTGAGAGGTCACTGTTAGGACATCTTCTAGGAAACATCTTCAATAAATTTTAAAGGAAAAATGTGCCAAAACCTTAGTTTAATTAACAAGTCAATAATGGGAACTAACAACCATGGCCATGTTCTATATAGCATGCCATGGCCTCATTCAACATGTGACATTATATATATATATGTGTGTGATATTATATAGCACCCCTGTTATGATTCCTTTTCTTGTTATCATGTGTCCTTTTTTATATTTTACTTATTCAACGCGGCAGTTATGCTAATTAATTTAATAGTAACATACATGAATTATTATTCATGCATGTGGGTGGTGGTACACCAGTCGGTATTCAACTACTAAAACTATTTTAAGCTTTATTAAAAGAACAATTAATAGGCATGAGAAGTTATTAAAGGAGTCCATAACTAGCTCGTCGTGAAGAGATTTTCTTATTTTATGTCGAGGGTCTACCGAAATAGCCTCTTTACCTTTCAAGTAGGGATAAGGTTTGCGCTCATTCTATCCTCTCCAGACCCATTTTGTGGAAATTTACTGAATATGTTGTTGCTATTTAAATCCACACCCGCTCCACCACCCAAGTAGATATCTGCCACCCGCCAATGCCCGCATGTACCTGCCAGCCATATCAATGACATTAACACAATAAAAACTACTTTCACCAGCACATTTTCAGCAATTTGCGGAGAATAACTCAGAAATTTGCAGAGAATAACAAGAAAACAAAACTAAAAACAGAGAATAACTCAGAAGTTCAAGAACAAAATAAACCCACAATCTAGTTCCTGGCTAGTAATTTGCAGGTTTCATAATCTCACAACCTCAAAAAATCAAGAAAATTCAGAACCCTATTTTCAAAATTGACGACACAAACACATGAAAATCCAAAATATATCATTAAGGGTATCTGACTAGTTTATCATGTTTCGACAGTGAACAAAACATAAGAGAAAATGTTTAATTTTTTTCAATAGACTGACTTTTTTTTGGTGCAGCGAACTGAGGTGGAGGCCTCTAGATCCACCGGATTATGTTGACAAAGCTTGTAAGCTTGTGTAGAAGCGGAAAGGGCGAGCTGTTGCACTATGCTTTCTTTTTGGGGAAAGGGTTGAGAGAGAATACACTGGTTTTATGTTAGGGATTGGTTTGGGTTTGGGGGGAAATAAGGGTTGGTCGATGGGTTTGGGTTTTGGGGGAAATAATATTACTAGGCTTATGGGGCGGGTAGGCCGGCGATTGGATGCGGGGCGGGGGAGGCGGGTATAACTGCAAATCCACCACCTACCCGTGGTGGGTATATTTTCAATACCCATATTCGTGTACTACCCGCCAAAGTTATACCCACACCCGCCCAATTTGGGCGGGTGCGGTGCGGAATCCGTAAAATTATACCTACATGTCATCCCTAATGGGAGTGTTGGATGGAATATTGGTTGACATTTGTTCTGACATTGGAGAAGTTTCCATTGGTGAGAATTGAGGAGATGGTTTTGAGAAGTTTGGGTTTGAGATTGAGATTGGGGTTTGATTTGGTGAGTCCATCGGGTAAGAGGATGTATACTCGATTTGATTTTCCTTTTTATTTTATATTTATTTTATATTTATTTTATGTGAAAATTCAAAATGATAGCAAATGAGAGAAATATTTATATACATGACTAACCTTTCTTAGCAGCAAAATATTCTCAGTTTTAGGTGTTTCATTTTTACACAATAACTTACACCTAACATATTGGGATAAAATAAATAAACATCATGGTAAAAATACAATTTAATCTCATCATTTTAGCTTTTGAAATTCTTGTAAACAAGACATATAATAGGGAGAAAGATATGATGATTCAACGTTCAGATAAGCACAATATCCCAACACATATCACATTATGAAAATGTCAACAGCAATGTTGGCAACATTTTGGACGACACAAGTATTTTGATCCCACAAGAACTTTTCATTTTGGCAACAAATCAATACACGTTTTATATGTATTTTATGAGTTTGACCAGGACCAATGTAACATTTTCCCATCGTGTCCTTGATCTAATCATATAACACATACAAAGGAATTTTCCATGTCAACAATAAAAATACTTATTTAATATTGTCAAAATTCTTTAGAAGCACTCGATACTCCTATAGAATAGGAATGGTATCTTTTTAAGGGCTTTGCCATTTTGCACAGTTGTCAAATATTTGTATAAGCTTTGCCTTATTTTGATATTTCTTTTTTATGATATATGTGTATATTTATATATTATCGCAGAGAACGGTATCACGTTGGAAACACATTCTTATTGAAGGACCTTGTTTGTGTGACCAAAAGTTATGCACCATACAATAACAATAATCAGTCAGTGATATAACATAGGTAAATGTCACCCAAAATGTTAGACAACATTTCAGCCAACATTCACCAAAAAATGCCTTTTTAGAGATTACAAAGAAGAAGAGATTTTTTCAAGCTAGAAAATCTCTCATGGTCCAAACCTTTTGTAAAAATATGAGCTAGTTGATTAAGAGTGTCAACATGTTCAATTTGAACTAGCTATTTTTAAACTAAATCTCTTAAAAAGTGATGTCTAATATCAATATGTTTTGTACGTGAATGTTGAACTAGATTTTTGGAAATATTTATAGCACTCAAATTATCACAGTACAAAATCAAAATGTTGCTAGTAAATCCATAGTCGTCTAACATGTGTCGTAGCCATATTAATTGAGAGCAATAACTTTCAGCTGCTACATATTCTGATTCAACAGTTGAAAGTGAGACACAGTTTTGTTTACGACTATACCATGAAATAAGGTTATTGCCAAGATAAAAATATCCTCCACTTGTACTTTTTCTATCATCCATATCTCCAGCTCAGCCTGAGTCACTAAATCCTATAAAGTTAGGATTAGTGTCTTTGGAATATCATATTCCCAACTCACACATGCCATCAACATATCGAATAATATGTTTCATGGCATTTAAGTGGACATGCTTGAAAACGTGCACAAAAACACTAAACATAATATTTGGGCGACTAGCAGTAAGATAAAGAAGACTACCTATCATAGATCGATATAATGTTGGGTCGACATTTTCACAACAGTATCCTTACATACCTTCTGCGATGAACCCATTGTCGTCTTCATTTGTTTAGCGTTCTCTAACCCAAATCTTTTAACTAGATTCTTGGCATCTTTACTCTGTGAGATGAAAATTTCATCATCACTTTGCTTTATCTGCAACCTAAGAAAAAGTGAATTCCGCAATCATGCTCATTTCAAATGTCGGTGATATAGCTTCAACAAATGAATTTAGGTACGACTGTGAAGTCGATCCAAAGACTATATCATCCACATGGATTTGAGCAATTATAATATATACACCATGTCGTTTAATAAACAAAGTACGATCATCTTCGCCATGGTTAAAACCAAATTCAAAAAGAAAGTTAGTTAAATGACCATACCATGCATGAGGGGCTTGTTTCAACCCATACAAAATCTTTTTAAGCTTGTATATATAGTGTGGATGGTAAGGATCTTCAAATCCTTTTGGTTGTTAAACACATACCTCCTTGTCTAGATAAACATTTAAGAAGGCACATTTTACATCCATTTGGTGTAAAGTAATTTTCAGACAACAAGCAATAGCAAGTAAAAGTCTAATGGACTCGATTCTAGTTACGGGTGCAAAGGTTTCATCAAAATCAATTCCTTCAACCTAAGTATAACCTTATGCAACTAGACGTGCTTTGTTTCTAACAACTATTCCCGATTCGTCTGATTTATTTTTAAAAATCCACTTAGTTCTAATTACATTTTTATTATTTGGACGTGGAACTAAGCCCCAGATTTCTTTTCGAGAAAATTGTTCAAGCTCTTCTTGCATTGCTTGTATCCATAAATTATCTTTAAGTGCTTCTACAATATTCTTTGGTTCTAATGTAGATATAAAACAAAAAAGACTAACATCTTGGTATATGATTGACATACACACATACCTTACCATTTCTCTATAGTTGAGTGGTTCTTTTCCTCATGTTCTAATTCCATCAAAAACTCCCCCTATCACTTGGCATGTTGGATGATTCTTCCTAATCTTTGATGAGGGGTCCCTAAAATCCAGGGGAGTTACAGTGATGACACACAAACTTCATATTCTTTGACATATATGAGAACCTATTATACATCTCTTTTTATTTTACAAAGCATATTTTCTCATTTTTATCAAAGAGATTAGAGTATATAGTTTTAAGAGAGTTTTCGTATCCAATTCCTGCATGTGAAGGTTTACTAAAGTTGAGTATCTCATTCAATTTTGAAGTCCCCGTGTTGAGCTTACATAAGGTTGCTTTGGCTAAATCCAATTCTGCACGGATCTTACCAAATTCAATATCCTTTTTGGTAAGTGCAATCTCAAGTCGGGTTATCGTGCCTTTTAATACTAAATTCTCATGAGTTAAGATTTTGCATTTTTGTCAAGTTTCTTGGGTTATATGATTAAGGCTTTACAAATACTTTGTAATTCATTAATCATATCATCTTTGGATTCAACTTGATCCATACAATCAGCCTCACTAACAGAAATAGAACCACTAAAGCAATTAAAATCAGAATAGTTAAAATATTCATACCTTTCAGATGTCGCTGAGGATGTTGATGTCGTTGCTGATGTTGGAGCAAATGTTGTGGCATCTAAGACAATATTGTATACGACATCTTCATTATCCGAGAGACACTGTTAGAAAACAGTAGCCAACATTGCTTGTGTTTCAATTTCACGATCTCCTTCTTCTTCACCTTCATCATCACTAAGAGAAACCCATAGGTTCTTATCAAATTTTCTAAGAGTGTTTGCATATTCGTTAGCATAGTGACCCCAACCCGAGCATGCATGCCACTACACAGACTCAAGTTGTTTGAGATCAAATTTGGTACGATCTGAGTTGGTTCTTCTTAGTTGATTTCCTTTTTGTACATTTGGACGGAATCTAGTGGGCTTTTGATTGAAGACTTGGTTTTGGTGCTCTTTAGATTTAGATTGATTTCTTTCATTGTTGAACTTTCTCACCATCGAATTGTATTTTCGAGTGAGTAGGCAACATTTGCAACATCACAAATTTCTTCAAGATTCTCATCCTCTTCTTCGATTTGACTCTCTGAGGATTGAACTTGTAGTGCCACGTTATTGCTTTTATACAATTCCTTTTGATTATAAATTTCATCTCATAAGTTTTGGGAATGCTCATCAATGTATGAAGGTCCATTGTGGCAAGATTGTGAGCTTCTTCAATAGCACAAATCTTTAAATTGAACTTTTCAGAAAGAGAACGGAGAGCCTTTTCAATAAGTTAAGTGTTGGTTAATGGTTCACCAAGCACTTGACATTCATTTGAGATGGCAATCAACTTTAAGATTTAATATCATCCGCTTCTTCCATCTTTAAACATTCATATTTACTCATGAGCATATGTAGTTTTGTTCGACGAACACTTGATCTACCTTCACAATGAATTTGTAAAGTATCACATGCATCCTTAGCCGTGGGGAAGTTTTGAATGAGTTTGAACATATACATATCAACCCATCCAAAAATTGCATTTAAGACTTTTTCGCTAAAGCTAGCACTATTGGTTTCTTCTATAGTCCATTCGGATTCAGGTTTAACAAGAATGTCACATTCCTCATCCGGTGTCAACATTGGAACAACATACCCATTGGTTATATATCTCCATGCCCTAACATCAATTGATTTGATGTGAGAACGCGAATCTTCCAATAGGCATAATTTGATCCATCCAAAATAGGAAGCCTACCAACAGTTGGACTTGCCGGATCCATACCTTATGACAACAGGACCAAACACTTATTGTGTTAAGTGTTAGATATGATACCACTTGAAAGGGATGTCAAATGCTATGAGAAATAAAAACAAGAGATGAAATAAATCGAATGCCAATTCTGTTTCCGAATGTCGGCAATTATGTCGTTCAACACCAATAACAACACTTAGCAAAACTGAAACTTTAAAGAGTAAATGCAGCGGAATTTAAAGAACACAGATGTTTTAATTTTCATAAGTTAAATAACTTATGATGGTCGATGACTAAATGTATTGTATATATATTATATACAAATATACAAATTCCTTTCTTTACATTACAATAAAATGGAAAGGAATTAAAAGTTGAAGTCGTAGATGACTTCTTCCTGAAAAATCTAACTAAGTAGACATAGACAACCTCTCATTACAATCGCTCCATACAAAACTAATCTAGAATCTAAACAACAATTGTAATGTTTGACAGAATGTTGTCGACACACTCAGGCAACACTGGTGATCCAGATTTCTGAGATGAAATTCCGAGAGCTCTCTTGATATTTTTGCTTTTTGATTCTGGATATCGATTCACTATAGTAGCCTCTTTATTTATAGTAGAGAGTCTTTCTTGAAAAGTTCATCAATCGGTTGTGGCGGTTGAGGGAAATGTGGGCAGCTGATAGGATTTGTTGGAGACGATCAAGGAGCAAAATCCTCTAACAACTTTGACTTGTTCCTTACACAAAACATCAGCCTTGACTCGTTCTTCACACGTGTTTACCAACTCCTTTTTACCTTGACAAGTCATATTTACTACATAGTAATCATTACGTGAAGTAAGGCAAAAACAGTTCTGAAAATGTTGGTCCGAATGTTGTACAACATTTGTCCCAACATTCTTATACATTCAAATCAGCACTTCAGGATATATGTTGGGTCAAATGTCACAACATCAAATCCAACATTAACAGTATATATTTTAATTTGCATTTCTATAGTGTATAGTTCCTCGCGACTGTTCCTTAGAGGAATATTTACAATTTGGGCGTCAGGTATGTAAGTACTCCCTAAGTTCACTTTTATTTATTCACTATAATAAAAATAGATTTTTACTTTCATTTGTCACTTTTAGTACATCAAGAGAAGACAATTTATTTTTATCTGTTTTATCCATATTATTAATTATTCACTTTAAATTATTTTTTAAATTCATTAAAACTATGCACCAATTATTATGAATATCATGATAAATTATGCATTTAATTTATTGTTTTTTAAAAAGTGAATAAAATTAATAATGAATAAATAAATGTGAGCGGAGAAAGTACTCAAGAGGAGTCAACACGAAGATCACGTGGTGTATTAACCATTAGTTGGTCCGTCACAATTCACAACTTTCTCCTTCACTACTCTCCTCAAAAATCCAAATCCGTTCATCCAAAGGGGTCAGCTTGCTGGCAGGGAGTCAAGTTTGCGGCCTTAGGGTCGCAAGTTCGATTCCCCCCTAAGGATATCATCCTCTGGGGCACATACATGTGGTAAAGCCTGGGCGCTAAAAGCCGCGCGGGCATGTTGCAGTGTGGGTTCGGTCTCCGCCAAGCTTTAGGGATGGGGCTTGTGGGGGGGTCAACCTTGTAGCATTGATCCGTTGGACGCAAGCGCACACCGACCATGTGTGCATATCCCGCGATTTACCACGATGGTGGGGTCTTGAAGGACCGGTCCCATCACTCCTCCAGGAGCCTAGTACCAGTACTTGTGCAGGTACTAGCGATATGGGGGTACTAAGGCCACCCCGAGACCTGGATTATCAAAAAAAAAAAAAAAAAAAAAAAAAAATCCAAATCCGTTCCATCTCTAAAGTACTCTTGTTACGTCCCCCTTTTTAATTCATTTATTTTAAGTTAAAAGGCACGAAATTTGATAAATATAAAAGTTTTTAAAATTTTATCATCTAAAATTAATACTATATGTATAATTATCAGAAGACTTTTACTTTTGTGTTCATAAAATATTAAAAGTAAATAATTACCAAAAAAGAAAAAAAATAGTCGTCTTAAAACAAAAACCACACCTACTCAATGCAATATAACAAGAGAGGTTTGGAGGGAGGAGAATGTTGTGTACACAATCTTATTCTTTTTTTTCTTTTTGAAGATAGAGAAGTTGTAGCCCATAATTCTCGTTCCAATAAAGCTTAAAAAATAAGTATAAAAAAGAAAATACATTAGTGAAGAAGTAAAAGAAAAAAATTAGTCAGGTGTATTAAGCTCACGCTATATATGAATCCGAGAAAAGGTCCAACCATAACACAGTCTTAGGCAATCTTTCGAACTGCTGCTGAATCCATGGGCAGACAAGAGAGAACCAGGCGAACTGAAAGATCTTAGATTGTTGGAATTGGTCTTGAAGAAGCGATTGCCTTAGTGAAGAAGTCTTATTAAAAATAACGGAAAATGATATAATAACAATAATAAATAATTCAATAACCAAAGCCAAGAAAATGCCGGGAAAAAAATCACATGCGGAAATGGTAACAAAGGCTCTAAGATGAAGACAGGTGTAGCAGGATGAGCAGTTGTCTTTAATTCAAGTCGGCATTGGATTCACGCGGAATCAGTGTAACCTCTGCTTTCTTATTGGTACACGTAGCGTCAACTTGCGTTTATCCAAGATGGACAGATGATTTCCTTTCTATTTTATATTCGCAAGATGTGACCTTACGACTTAAGTTTGTTTAAATTTATACTTTGGGAAAGTCCCGAAGGCGAAACTCTCCACCTATATTAGAGGCCTCTTGGCCAGGTGGAATGTAAATCGAGGGATATATATGCGCGAGTGGCAGCCCTGCAAGGGAGAGGACCAACGGGACACGAACCCAGAACAACCCTTACAATATTTCAGCAAAGACTGTCACCACACGGATTCGAACCCGCGATGTCGGAGTAATTGTACCTCAATCACCTTGCCACTTACCAACTCACTTGTGTCCCTGGGGGCTGTTTAAATTTATACTCCCCCTACTAATTTAAAATTTAAATGGTACTGTGACTTGAGGAAAAAATTTTAATAGGCATAAATATGAATTTAATGGTATAAACAACAATTAAATAGTTTTTTCAAAGAAGAAAATAGCAAAAAGTAAAAAAAAATTATATGTCCAAAAGGGCTCTAATAAAGATGAAAACTTTTAAAATTTATGATAAAAAATAAACTTTAAATATTTTTGTGATAATAAATTATTATATTAAAAGAAAAATAAAAATTTAAGATCAAATTACATTGCAACATTTATTGGCGCCGATTGAAAAGAAATTACATCAAGCAAATTAATAGAAAAACGAATATACCACGTAGTAGTTTTTAACCTCATCAAAATCATATTGACTTATTCTTCGACATATCCGGAGTAATTTAAAATAAACTAATATTCTATTTTTTATATTACATATTTTCACAACACCTATTGGTGTGGAAATAACAAAAATTAACACTTCAATGATGATGAATGTGCATGTGGTTTCAACATCTTCATCTTAATTTAGAACCAACCTAAGAATTCGTTGGCAAAATGATGATTGATATTAAAATGGAAATCAAAATAATTTTTAATAGGAAATGAGTCTCTTAATTGTTGAAAATAGAGTAATTTTTCCTCGATTTGAATTTGGTCTTAAATATTTTTTATTATTGATTAACTAGCTTAGATTTATCCCTCAACATTAGAAAATAGAGTAAATTTACCATCTGATTGGATTTAATTTTGATTATATTATTATCGTTGAAGAACTTATTTAAATTTACCTCTCAAAAGCTAATAAAATTCACTTTTTAAGTAAAAAAAGGTAAAATATACTTTTCAACTATGAGAAACTGAATAACTTTGTTATCCGTTTGAATTTAATCCTAAATATGTTTTTATTATTAGGACACTGGTTCAGATTTTTCTCTCAACTAAGGAAAGTAGAGTAAATTTACCATCCGCTTAAATTTGGTCGCAAATATATTTTTATCGTTGAAAAACTTGATCAAATTTGTCCCTAAAAATTATCTGACATTCATTATCTTAGTTTTACCTATTTAAATCATATTTTCTTATTAAAATGGAGTGACTTTGAAAGACAATAATCTTAACCTTAACTTCTTTTTTAAAAAACAGTTAATCAAAGAAATCTAAAATGATTACTGGGTTATTAATTTCTCATTTGTATGAGCGACGCTACACGTGTCAACATGCTTGACACTTATCACGCATGTAAGTCTACGCAGCATGACAGGTGTTACACATGTGTGATTAGCCCGCGTGACACGTGTCACACATGCACAAAATGTAGCAATCTTCCTCTATTTATAAATTACCCATTATGACTTTATTATTGTTAGATATATCAAGAAAGAGTGGCTTAGTTTATATATATATATATATTATCATTTTCAAATCTCACGTTGTGGATTATATTGGTTGTTGTTATATATATATTATGTCTTATTAGAGTATAACTATAAAGTGGTCTTAAAGGGTTACTAGGCCATCTCAGTCGGTGCTTGAATTATATAGAATGCACGCGGACACGTGCCACTTCTCTTAATTTTACCTGACACGTGTCACGTGAGTAAGCGTTTCAACAATAAAAGCATATTTTAGATCAATTTAAACGGAGATAAATTTATTTTATCCTTTGTAGTGACATAAGAACATATTTAGGACTATATTTACTATTTTTTCATAACTAAAAGATCTTTTGACCTTTTTTCTCTTTTCAACAATAATAATATATCTAATAAAATCTTATAACGTGGAGTATGAAGAAGGTAGACATTATAAATAACATTTTCCCTTTTCAATATTTGAAACCAAATGACCCACTCTTGGAAGTACAGTTTGCCTCTGTACGGCACGTAAAAAAATATTTGCCCCCCCCCCCCAAGCTATGCTTTGAAGATTCTTGCTCCAATGTAGAGATGACATGTGGGTATAATTTTGCGGATTTTGCATCGTTTTCGCTTTAGTTGGGGCGGGTATGAGTATAACTTTGGCGGGTAGTAGGCAGGTATGAGTATTGAAAATATATCTGTCACGGGTAGGCGGGTAGGTGGTGGATTTGCAGTCATACCCGCCTCCCCCGCCCCGCATCCAACCGCCTACTCGTCCGCCTACCCGGCCGCCTACTCGTCCCAAGCCCAAAATATTAGTAGCCCATAAGTTGTGCCTTCAGACCATAAGTCACGACAAGTCTCTCATTCTCCAACAAAACTCAAAAATTTATGCCTCTTCAGTCCTTCACGCATTCACGCTCCCTCTTTTTCGTTCCCCTTCACGCCGTCTCTCCCCCCTCTCTCATTCTCGACGTCTCTACCTTTTTCTTTAAAGGAAAAATCACAAACTTTTTCACGAACCACCTCGACGTCTCTGTCTTTTTTTTTAAAGGAGATGTTGATCGGGAAATATTGTTGTCTTTACTTTGTGCTTTGGGGTTGTCTTGGTGAGGTCAATTTTTGTGCATTTGTTAAGTTTTACCTATTGAATTTGTGGAGTTCAATTGAAAAAATTGAAAAACTTTAGCTTATATAGCTGAAATAATAGCTAGGTTTTGTCTACATTTGTAATATATAGCTATTTTGGTGGATAATTTTTGGGTTTTCTTGGAAATTTTGTTTTCTTGATTCTTTGTTGTGTAAAGGGGAAGAGGTGAAAAAAATGGAAATTTCTGATGGTGAAAAAAATCTGAAATTCTCCTAACCTCTGCCAAAGAAAATGAGGCCGTGACAGTGTTGATTCTTGACTCAAATTTTTGGGATAATTTTTGGAATTTGAATTTTTGGGATCATGTTGATCACTAATTGATCACAAATGAATTGATTACAAAATATAGTAGGCAGGTACAAGCGGGTATTGACGGGTGACGGATATCCACTTGGGTGGTGGAGCGAGTGTGAATTTAGGAATATACCCGTGTAGACAGGTATGGATGTTGAAAATTGTATCCACCACGGGTGGCGGGTAGGTGACGGATATAAAATTTTCTGGCGGGTACGGATGCGGCCCAATTGCCATCCTACTCCGATGCTCTTCTTTTATAACGCCGTTTGTTTCTAACCCGCTGGTGTCTCCTTTTCCTTGTTCAAATTATTTTATTTTATGTTGCGTTGTGTACTTGTGTTGTTAACTTTTATTTAATTTTTAGTACTACTATTTAATTTGTATTCGTTCGTACTTGAGACCATAGTTAGCTTAAAAAGATTCCAAAAGTTACAATTGGTTTTTGCAAAAGCGTGAAATATATTTTTGCTTTCTTGAACATTTAAAAAAAAAATACATTGTTCTACGAATAATATATTTTAATAGTGTAAAACCATGGGATCAATGACATTAGTTGACTTTTGTTGGGTGATTTTTAGATAGAGTGATTTTGTTATATTATGAAAGAAAATATGATCAAAATAACGTATGTTTTACTGTTTTTTCTCTAAATGCAGTATTTGCAATCCTAGTTGGGTCTTGATCACCTTCTAATTTATTTAGTGGGATGACAAATTTAAGAAAATATCTTTTAAAAAATATTTAATACTATTGAAAAGTACGTTTCTCATAAAGTGAGTGCAACAAGAAAAATTCTATATAACATGTGCATGTGGACTCCTTGGGATTTCTTTCAAGAATCTTGATTATATTTTATTTGCTTAATATAATATGTCTTATAATATGTTGATTTTTTCTCAAATTTTGGTTCATGAAGCATCACTTGTGAATTAGGATCAAGTTTCTAATACTACTACTAGTTAAGGGAACCGTGAGGTAGCGTAAGAGTCATTTTTAAGAAATAAATTCCAATTATTAGAAAAGAATAAAAAAATGTTTTTCCAATTACTGTCAAAAATCATTTTTTTGTACGTAAATATAAAAGAAAAGGGAAAAAGGATAAGAGATACGTTAAAAAGGGGGCAAAACGGCGTAAATAAGCAGAGAACGAGGGGCAGTTTTTGCAGGGTGCAAAACAACAAATTGCAGCACCGCTTTCTTTAGCGAAAGCAATACGTGTTTGACATGCGCCTTCTTTTTTTAACTTTTGTTTGTTTAATTAATTTTCAATTTACGTTCAAAAGAAAGTCTTATTTCTGAAACAAAACAAACAAACAAATAATTAATTAAAATAGAAGAAAAAAGAGAGCAAGTGGAGAATAATCAACCATTGGTACCAGCAAAGAGCACGCCTTTAAACATACTAATAATGTAGTCACCGATCATAGTTTGATCACTTGATGTCAAAAAAAACTTAAAATTGTCGTGAGTTTAAATTTTGGTGAGAGCAATTTGCTTTCTTTTGAAGTAAGACCTTATAAATTATATCAGTTAACTTGTTTTCAAACTCAGATATCAAGACTACTATTTTCAGAATTTGATGTTAGTCGATAAGCTAGATATAAAAATAAAAAAAAATAGTTAAAGGCCTCCATATATTCCTCGTGCTTAACCCATCAACCACCCACCCCCACGTCCACTTTCGTGTTTGATTTAAACAGTCAATATATATACATGTGCTCTTAACCTGTAATTCTTCCACTTTACTTTGATTCAACAAAACAAAGCAGAAAGAAGAAGAAGAATCTTTAATTGAAAAAGCAAAGTATTTACAAATGCCTTCATCGAATATTGTGGATTCCGGGAGATTCGCCGGTCAGAAATCGCATTTCTCTCAGACTTGCAGCTTGTTGAGCCAGTACCTAAAAGAGAAGGGCTCTTTGGGAGATCTCAGTCTCGGTATCCACCGCACTTTTGATTCAGCTGGTAAGTTTTTGCTCCATTAATTTTGGAGTTATTTGAATGTTAATGTATCTGCTTGTTTGAACAGGCTCGACTGCTATGGATTTGTTTCCGAAGATTGAGAAATCGGGTGAGTCGGCGGCAGCGAAATTGATGAATCTGTTCCCTGCAATGAAGAGTGAATCGGAAGCGGACAAGGCACAGATGACGATATTCTATGCAGGTCAAGTGATTGTGTTCAATGATTTTCCGGCAGATAAAGCTAAGGAAATCATGCTTA
This sequence comes from Anisodus tanguticus, assembly GCA_034509755.1. Lineage (NCBI taxonomy): Eukaryota > Viridiplantae > Streptophyta > Magnoliopsida > Solanales > Solanaceae > Anisodus > Anisodus tanguticus. The sequence continues at coordinate 13,811,180 of CM067551.1, read as the reverse complement.
TGGCTACTTCTACCAACAGTACATCTATGGACCCTCCAAAACCAGCCGATTTGGTTTCCCCTGCCATTAACATGGTCCCCACTCAAATGCCTTCTCACCCAATTGTTTCTGGTAATAATTTTCCCCTTTTCCCATTTTAGGTCTTGCGGCTTGTTTGGCCATGAAAATTGTATTATTTGAAAAAAAGTAATTGTTTTTTCAAGGAGAAAAATTGTATTTGGAGTTGGAGTTGTGTTGGCCTTGAATATAAATTGGAGTTATTTTTGAATTTTTGTGAGTGATTTGAAGTGAAAAAAGTGAATGGTGTTTGGACATAGATTTTGAAAATTAATCGTTAAATATCTGTTTGGAGCAGATTTTGAAAATCTCTTTTTAATAGATTTAAAGTTTCAAAAATTGGTCTGGAACAGTTTTTGAATTTTGGGACTTCAACTCACAAAATTTCAATTTTTTTCAAAATAAAATACATGTCCAAACACAACTTCAAAAACTCAAATTTATAAGTTTGAACTTTCAACTTCAAAATCTATTTTGAAGCCAAACGGGAGCTTAAGTTTTTAAAATTTCGAAAAATTCCTGAATTCAACTTGTAAATTTGTTTCTCTTTATGGGAATTATTGTTGAACAAGTCTAATGGGATTTTTATTTTATTTTGCAGATTTACCAATTGCTAGACGAGCTTCACTTACAAGGTTTTTAGAGAAAAGAAAAGATAGGCTGACTGCAAAGGCACCTTACCAATTAAGCAACCTCCATAAACAGGGAGCTTCTCCTTCTCCTAAGGTGGAAGAAAACAAGGCATGGTTGGGATTGGGTGCTCAATTTCCGGTGAAAACTGAACAATACTAGTAGTAATTATTTTGATTTTAATTGATTAGTAGAGCTAGATTATACTAGTTCAATTCCAAGTTTATGAAAGTATATTTATGTACTAGAGATGATCTTTATTAGGATAAATATACTTTATACACATTCGTATTATTATTAATGAAGATTAATATTTTAGCATTTTGTAATTATTGAATTATTAATTGATTGTTTATAATATTTTATAATATGTCAAGGGATACACTCTTATTAATAATGTAAGATATTAATATTATAATGTAACTCTTAAAATAGTCTCGACTAATGATAATTGAGAATGGAATATCGATGATATTTGATAAGTCGACATGTGGTCTGCATCACATCCCTAGAGGATGTAGTATGTCTCACCTGTTATGTTACGAGTAATGACTATTCGTCACATTCCTAGAGGATGTAGTATGTCTCACCTGTTATGTTACGAGTAATGACTATTCGTGATGGACACATGGATACTTTGGAAGTATTGGTATACCATGTTGATATATTATTTGTTATATTTGTCTAAAGTATGATTAGCGTGTGGGAGATAGAAGTCCTTAGACTTGAGATCAATACGCACCTTGTCTACAAAATAATATACTTTGATCATGTCCTAAGCTCAAATGCCTTATAGGTTGAGATACAGCTTGTATTGGGTACATTACGATGTGGATTAAAGGTGGTAGTTGAGTCAAGATCAGGATTCATTCCTCGAATGAATATTCGAGAGAACACTCAGATTCTCAGTGATATTAGGTTGACTAAGTCGTTGGCCAACGCAATAGTCATATTTAAAATATGGTCTAGTTGTCAACTAATATAAGATGAGATACAATGATTAAGTCATTTGGATAGACACTTGACAAATCTTAAGCCTGATCGGGTGTGTCGTGAATGAAAGGATTTCATCTTACCACATAGAGATTAAGTTTACTTGATTCGTATAAACGTACTTCACATATTGAGTTCATCTTGCGGCGCCGTCTAGGAGTTCCGCGTAGACCTTAATCTGATTAATGTCGATATGTGAAGGTATGTACACTATGTCGATTGTCTTTTCGATCTAAGGATGTATTGAGAGTGTAAAATATTCGATTTAGAATCGACATATTTAAATGAATAATGATTGGTTTAATTAAGTCAAAATTGAATTTTGAATTTAATTAAGAATGTGCGGAAAATAAATCGAGACAGTGTACGACCACGTCAAGGGCCGCGACGCCCACACCACAGGGCCGCGACGCTAATGACCTAATCTGTCTCGATTTCTGTGCCAGGCCCAAGGTCAAACCCTAATCCGATTTGACCTAATTTTTCACCTATAAATACAGACATTCACTTCATTATTCAATACACTTAATTTCATATTATTATTCTAAGTCTTAGAGACTTAGAATCAAAACACGTTTTCGAACCTCTGCCGGATTTTCTAGCTTTCCAAAGGAGAAATACATTGAAGCTTGGAGCTTGCAATCGAAAGGGTTTTCGCGTGCGAACCCACAGTTGATAAAGATTTCAGATAATACAACCTGTAAGTGTTCATATGTTATGTTACAGGTTATTGATTGTCATATAATCATACCAGAAGTAATTGTTGGATAAGTAAAAATAAAATTTTAAATTTTCAATGTGTCTTACGTATGTGTTTTGAACCCAATAAAACGCTACAGGTTTACTCTTGGCTTCAACCCTCATTGAAACCACTTATTAGATCTGACTATTATTATTAATAGATTTTTGTAATTAAAACCAGATTTGGTTGTTCTGTTCCGCCCTTGTAGGTATTCAATTCATCATCGGCTCAAGTTTTCTTTTCCTATTTTCTTGCAATTTCTTTGTGTATACTGTATACAATTCATGCATCTTTTATATGTCCTCCAAGTATTATTATTCTTTTTTTTGTGTGTGGGGGTAATCTTGATATTGCAACCATTGTTTTGCTTTGATTGGAGATGAGAATATTAGAGACTAAAGAGATTAACAGTAAAAATGAATAATTAAAAGATATAAACCAAATAGGCAATAGAATCAAGGGGAAAAGCCTGCAACTTGAAAGGAGCAAAGTTTGATTATTATTACCCACCGTTGGTAATAATAATCTTTAATTAGAGATTTCAGATTCGAAAAGTCTCTGTATGAAAAATATTCTGATACAGAAGTCCGATTAGTGCCGTGATGGGTGATATTGGCTTAATCGATTTGGTATGAAATACGTATCTTGTTGTCCAAATAATTTATAAACACCATGGAATTTGTTTTACGTTTTGCCTTGTTTTCTCCGCTAAATGGCCTTTACCTTTTACTGCCTATCAATTGTTTGGCTTTCATTTTTATTTACTTTTAAAGATAAGAAGTATTAATATTCAAGGGACAAGTTTATATCGGTGAAAATAGAGTATAATTAGAATCTTGATTACCTTAATGATAAATCTAACTTACCCTCTTCTTTTAGTTGGAGCCTTGGAACCCACTATCCCAAACACGTTTTACCAAGGAAATTAAAGTAAAGCAATAAAGAAAAACCAAAAGTATAGTTAAAAAAAAAAGAAAAGGAGAAACAAATAAAGAGTATCGTCACCGGCATCACAATTTCACAAGTCACAACCAACAATGGTGATGGTGATGCGCCTAGAGAATAATAGGGCACGCAGTTTTGAAAATCGCACTCAATTAGGTCCTTTTATTTACCAATTTTAGCAAAACAAAAGTTGGTTCAAATAGTTATCATAGTAGAAAACTAAAAGAGCATAATTATCTTTGGTAAACTATAAATAAGCGGATATTATATCTATTTTTGTGGGATAGAGAAGTTGTTTTTCATTTATTTTAAAGTAATGAATACAAAATATGTGTTTAGTATTATTATTTAACTACGATTATTATGTGCACCCTTTTTTTTAATATTTTTTTTATCAACTATTAAAATTAAATTTGAGATAAGAGTCAAAAACGAAAGTATCACTTTTTTTTTCTTTAGATGCCATGCTTATTTATTTAATTATATATTTTTTAGTAATAAATTAATAAAATTTTTGTTAGAGCTCCATTATTTTTAGCTAAACAAAAAGGATATAGCCAAAATAATAAAATTTTACTGTATATTATTTTGGGTCCAAGATTACAAAAATATGATTAGATTTCTATTATTTTAGCCGATAAAATACATGAACCTAAATAGTGGAGTTTCAACCAATTTATTTTCAGATTTGACATGAAAAAATAATTGTAGAATTGTATTAGATGGAGAGCCTTTTTCATTAAAACAAAAAATATATATATATATAGGTGTACAATGTGGAACCCTTATATAATAAGGATTCTAATTCTACCATAATTACATAACACTAAATATGGTAAATATGTTACACGGCTAATACACCCCCCAGTCTGAGCAGGAGGAGATCGAACGCTAAGGCTGGATCTAAAATCAAGAAAGAATTGTCGAGGAAGGCCTTTTGTGAACATATCCGCATATTGATAAGAGGAGGGCACATGTAAAACTTTGACATGACCGAGAGCAACCTTCTCACGAATAAAGTGGATGTCCATCTCAATATGATTAGTTTGCTGATGTTGAACCGGATTATGAGATAAATAGATAGCGGATATGTTATCACAATAAACCAAAGACGTCTTACGCAACGGACATTGTAGTTCCAAAAGAAGGTTTCGGAGCCAACAGATCCCAGCAACAACATTAGCAACACCTTTGTACAACGGGATAATATGGCTTGTCTTTTGGCAGACCATGAAATGAGATTATCCCCCAAGAACACACAGTAGCCTGATGTGGATCGTCGCGTGTCCGGACAGCCTGCCCAATCAACATCCGTATATGAAAAAAACCTAGTTGGTGTTGAGGGGTAGAGATGCAATCCATAATCAAGTGTGCCTTTAACGTATCAAATGATACGTTTGAGAGCAGTGAAATGAGGCTCCCTGGGAGCATGCATGAATAAACATACCTGCTGAATAGCATAAGCAATATCAGGTCTGGTGAAAGTAAGGTACAATAGTGCACCTGCAAGACTCCGATAGAGAGTGGGATCTGACACGGGATCACCATCTAAAGCACTAAGCTTTGATTTAGAATCAATTGGAGTATACATTATCTTGCATTTTGCCATTTTCGCATTGTACACAATCTCCTCTACATACTTACACTGATAAAGGAACACAGTATCTGCGGATCTAGTCACTGAAATCTCCAAAAAATAGCTCAACTTTTCCAAGTCTGTCATAACAAATTCTGTTTTGAGCAGTGCAATGATCTCATTTTTCAACAACTCAGATGAGGCAGTAAGCACAATATCATCCACATACAATAATAAATATGCAATGCTACTACCTCTATGAAAAATAAATAGAGAATTATCACACTTGTTGCATACAAACCCAAGATGCATGATATACTGGGCAAATCGATCATACCACGCTCTAGAGGCTTGTTTCAGGCCATAAAGTGACTTACGGAGACGACATACATATTGATGGGCTGCTGGATGGACAAAACCAGTCGGCTGGTGCATGTAAACAATTTCTTTTAAATCCCTATGTAGAAAGGCATTCTTCACATCAAGCTGAGGAATCGGTCAATGCTTACCCATAGAAATGCTCAGAACTGTGTGAATAGTGGCCGGTTTCACAACCGGACTGAAAGTTTCACCACAGTCAATACCTTTCTGTTGATATGTACCATTAGCCACAAGTCTTGCCTTATATCTCTCAAGATCACCATTATCTCTCTATTTGTGACGAAAAAGCCACATGCATTGAATCACATCTAGTCCCTCCGGTGTAGGAACCAAATTCCAAGTGTGCTATTTCGTTAAAGCATGAAATTCTTCACACGTGGCTGCATTCCAATTTAGGTCTAGTTTGGCCAATTTTGGGTTGTTGGAAATTGGGGATATTGTCTGAGTGAATAGGTTAAAATTGACTTTGGGTTTGAAAATCCCGTGTTGGGCACGGGTTTTCATATGGTGCGAAGGGGCAGGGGTGTGCGGGGTGGGTCTGCTAGGTGTCGGGCCAGGGTGTTGGTTCGGGATTGGTATCTGTTGGTTGTCAGTGGTTGGATCGGGCAGTAGATGGGTGTCGACGGTGGTGTCGATGGTTGGCGGTGAGGGTGCTGGTTTGGTTGTCGGAGGTTACATTGGTGCCGATCTGAAGGGTGGACCTGGTTGGGTTGGGTAGGTTGTCGAGGGTGGTGACTGTGCAGAGATGGAGGGTGTGGCGGTATTCTGTGGCAGAGACGATTCCGGCAGACTACTGGTGGTGACATGGGCTGTCAGCAGTGATGGTGGACCAGAGGACTGTCTGATAGTGGACGTTGTTACCAGCGGTGATGGTGGACCAGAGGACTGCCTGACAATGGACGTCGTTACAGGCGGTGACGCTGGGACTGTGGTGGCAGTGCGTTGGAGTTCGTGAAGAATAACGGGGGAGATGTCAGTCTTATCAAGAAAGATGTAGTCTGTGTTGCGGAATTTTTGGATATTTTCAAACGGAAAAACCATATCATCAAACGTGACGTGACGAGAAACATGAATTTTACGAGTGGATAAGTCATAGCACAAATAACCCCTATGGTTAGGTGGAAAACCTAAAAAGACACATGGAGTAGTTTGGGGTGCTAACTTATGAGGGGTGGTAGACGCGATATTGGGATAACACAGGCAACCAAAAATCCGAAGATGGTCATAGGAAGGGATCCGTCGGTATAATATTTCGGTTAGGGTCATATTATGAAGTGTACTGGTAGGTAAAATATTAATGACGTATTCTACCATTTTAACAGCATAGACCCAAAACACGTGAGGTAAAGAAGCATGAAACTAAAAAGTGCGAACCATATTATTTATAGTGCGGATGATTCGCTCGGCTTTACCATTTTGAAGGGAGGTGTGGGGACATGAAAAATGAAATAACATGCCATTATTTTTACAAAATTTGTGAAACGTGGAATTATCAAATTCACGACCATTATCACATTGAAAAGATTTAATGGATTTTTCAAATTGTGTGGATGAAAATACGAAACTCAAGAAATTTGGCAAACTTCTAATTTAAATTTAAGAGGATAAATCCAGATAAAATGAGAGTAGTCATCTAAAAAGCCGAGATAATATTTATGACCAAGAGAGCTAGTAATGGGAGATGTCCATAAGTCAGCATGAATGATATCAAACGGAGCAAATGTAACAGAAAGAGACAATTTAAACGGAAGACGAACATGTTTGCCTAATTGACAAGAAACACAATTTTGGGCAAGTTTCCCATTACAATGAATGAAATTATTGCTTCTAAGAAAATTAAAGACAAAGACTCATGGGTGTCCAAGTCGATTATGCCAAGTTGACGGAGATATAGCAACAAGAGAAATAGAAGAGCATGAGCTAAGCGGAGGTGGATGGAAAATGATATAGATCCCCGTGCTATTCCATCTCGTGAGAGGTGTCCCCGTATGAAGATCCTTCACAGTAAAACTAAAAGGGTCAAAATCAACAGAGACGGAATTATTACGAGTAAATTTTCAGACATATATAAAAATTTGAATAATATTGGGAGCATATAGGACGTTATTTAGAGAGAAGGGTGGGTGAGGTGGTTGGGTGTAGGTGGTACCATACCCCTGAATTGGAATGCGATGGCCACTACCAACAGTGATATATTGAGGGTACTTTAGCGGAAACAGTTTGGGAAGATTACCTGCAGTCCGGGTGAGGTGAGATGTAGCCCCCGTGTCCATGTACCAATTTTCGTCGGGCTGTTGCATGGTCATGCTGCTGAAGGCCTGACCCAATTCGGATGGGGCCAGGCCAATGTAGGATGACGTCGACTAGGCTTGGATGTAATAGGCCTGAGGAGCCATGGGAACTGGGCCTAGTAGGCCAGGTTACTGCTGAAAGTCTGAAACTGAGAGGGTGTTTGGCCCATCTGCTGCTGGTTGAAATACGGCTGGACCGACGCCCAGGGGATAGTGTTGGGCCACTGCCCTAGGCCGGCCCAATTTACTGAAGGTTGTGACTGCTGCTAGGGGCTGGCCTTGCTGCCATGCCCTCGGCCCTGCCCCCATTTGCCACTGCCCCGCCTCTTGCCACCTCTGCTGCCACCGCGGCCATCCCGCTATTGGCGGCTGTCCGACGGTGGTTGACCGGCGGAGGGGGCGGCGGAATTGCCGGGAGCATCAACCTTTAATATTTTTTTATTGTGTTCATCTTTTTTTGCACGTCGTGTTTCTTCCAACAACAATTGCGATCAATCCTTGTTAAAACTGGGAAGAGGGTCGACATGTTGGATCATTGTTGCATGTCATATTCACCTTTCGGTAATCCTGCAACAAGTTGGAGAACCATTTTTGTCTCAGAAACTGGTGTCCCCACGTTGGATAATTGGTCTGTAATAATTTTTAATTGTTTGCAATACTCGGACATGTTGGTGAAGTTTTCTAGACGGGTGTTGTTGAACTGTTCTTCAAGATATACGGCACGGGTATGCTTGTTATCTTGAAAGATCTCCTCCAAACAGATCCAAAGTTCACGTGCCGAGGCACCAAACTTCATAATCGTATGAAGCAGATCTTTAGAGATAGTACCATAAATCCATTGTTTTACAATAGCGTCAAGACGACGCCATGTCGTGTCGGGGATGTCAAGAGGGCGAGGAACGGACTCATCAATGTGGTTGAGCATGTTGTACGTGCAAGTATGAATATAAAACAGTTCAACCCAAGAAGAATATTGACCCTCCTCCTGATCAAGAAGTAAAGGGATGAAATTCTTGTTATTGGTGACGGTAAATGCCGGATGGAATGAGGAATTGGAGGAGGGAGGGTGGTCGTCAAAGACAACCGCAGAAAATGCGGAAGCTTTAGGTGAGGTGGGAGCAGACATGGTAGCCACAGATAGGAGAAAACAATCGTGAAAGAGAGGAAAGATAAAGTGATGGAAAACACAAATTCCGGCAGCGGGATTCCCGAGGGCAGGGGTGCAGGTGGCAGAAGAAGAGAAAATTAGGTTTTGTGGCTTAGGCTTTTGATACCATGTAAAATTGTATTAATCTCCCCTGGGGAGCCTTTCTCATTAATACAAAATATATATAGGTGTACAATGTGGAATCCTTATACAATAGAGATCATAATTCTACCATAATTACATAACACTAAATATGGTAAATATGTTACATTATACACGGCTAATATAAATTTTAAAATAAAAAAATATATTTTATTTAAAAAAATCATGCGGACAAAATTTAGCATAATAAATACATATATCACTTCCCGGAGATGAGATCGTTTAATAGGAATAAAGAATATCAAATAGTTAAGACCAAAGAGAGATAACTAAAATTACTAACAACAACAAATCCAATATAATCGTATAGACGACGTTTGGAAAAGGTATTGTGTACGTTTATCTTATTTTTACCTTGAAGAATAGAGAGATTGTTTTCGGCACCAATAAATCATCCACTCAAAGGAAAAGATAACTAAATCTATGAAAATATAAATACCAACTAATATCCATGCCAAACATAGAATTCTTTTAGGTATTCGGCATATATCATTTATTATTGATGTTAACAAATAGTAGTAATTTATTAATAGGTATACCGAAATTATACACAGATATAAAGGGTTAGGAAGAAGTAATGTAAGAGTTCATTATCACACATGGTCTACAACGAGAGAGGGGATGAGGGGCTATGCAGACAAAAGCCAAGTGGCTTGAAAATTGGTAGTCGTAACATTAGGTCGGCATGGACATGCATCTTTGCTTATAAATAATACTCACAATAGGAGCATTAATGTAGATCTAGAAATAAAGTTGTAACACATAGCCAAAGAAGACTTTATAATTGTCACGTTGTTCACACTTCACCAAAAAATCTTCTACCACTAATCAAAAAGAGACTTGTTGGTAATTACAAGAAAGAAAACGACATGTTATAATATATTTTACTGATTTTATAATACTTTATTTATTTTATTGGTATCACATGGTACGTTATATAGTTAGTGGTTGGAGAAAGACCCATTCTTTCTCTGTTATCTCTTTTGTTTGTTTTCTTGATCTTTCCATGCCTCACCCATGTGAAATGTTACACATCGCTTTGTATGTATTTGATATGTCCGGACAAGGCTTAGTTCTTTGTACTTGGGCATGTATTTACATATATGGTGCATGTATAGGTAGTTAGGTATGTATAAGTTTTAAGTTGTATAGGGGGATAATGCAAGGAATTACACTGTTTGTTGTAATTTGTCGTACAAAACACAGAAATAGTAAGAATTTGTTGAAAGTTTGAGGCGTGTTAAAGACATTATCCTTAAGGATAATTCATTCGATATAAGTGTATTCCTTAAAATTTAACAAGCTCTTCTAGTATAAATTAAAAGTCATAAGCTAACAAAATTTTTACAAAAGTAGGTAACCAACACCAAAAAAATTAGAAGAGGAAGCAGTTTTTACTCTTCGTATTTCACTATTCCAAATGAGCCCAACTTATAAGGATAATTCATTCGATATAGGTGTATTCCCTAAAATTTAACAAGCTCTTCTAGTATAAATTAAAAGTCATAAGCTAACAAAATTTTTACAAAAGTAGGTAACCAACACCAAAAAGATTAGAAGAGGAAGCAGTTTTTACTCTTCGTATTTCACTATTCCAAATGAGCCCAACTTAAAATATATATATATAGGATAAAAAAGATATTGAAAGAACGTTTGACAAATGTAAAGAATGGATCTTAGGCCTAACTCAACCCCAAAAGTCAATTTATAGGGTAAAAATTGTTCAGGTCCATATAAGGAGTCCATATTCACCTCGTTAACTAGAGCGTGGACAATATAATTTGGGGGCCCAACATCGGTAAACAAAGAATTGGAATGAGTCTGACTCTGATACCATATAAAGAATGAATCTTGGGCCTAACTCAACCCCATGTAAAGAATAGATCTTGGACCTAACTCAACCCCAAAAGCTAGCTTATAGGGTAAGGATTGTCCAAGTCTATATAAGGAGTCCATGTTCCCATTCCACCCATATCCGATGTGGGACTCTTAACAACAACAATCATATTCTTTAATATAAATTCTACCATTTAAGGCTAATAAAATAGAAATAATACCTTTGTATTAAAGTCAAATAGGAACGTTAGTGCTTTTATTATTTTTGAGATACTAAATAAAAAACAATATTTTTCTAACACTGTTTACATAGTTTAATTATTTATGATAAGTTATTATTATTATTTTATTTTCTAAATTACCATATCAACCTTTATAGAGAGTTCACTATTGTTATTGTAAAAAAGTCACATGACAACAACTTTACCAGTTAATCCAGGTAAAATGTTTTTTGTACAACATTTTACTAACGACCGATAAATGAAAACTTTAGTATAGCTGCTTTGTCTATTTTGTGGCTAGGGAAATTTATATTTTCTTGTTTGTAGGATTAAACTATTTAAGCAAAGTCGAAGATAATATTTATGAAAAGGACAAAATTAGAAACTTCGTGCTCGCGCTATTCAACATGTGAGTTCACATACTGTTAAGATACTGGAAAGCTAAAAAGGAGTCACTAAGTATACCCTCAATTAGAAAAAAGGACGAGAAAGATAGGAGCGGTTGAAATGAACTTTATTAGGTAAATGAAGAATTAAAGGTTGTGGTTGAATAGTAAATATTCTTTCATTTTTAAATTAGAGATTTCATATTGGAGCTCTAAGAATGAAGTCTTCTTTGATAGAAAGTGTTAAAGAGTCTCACATCAGATATGAAATGAAAATATGAACTCCTTATATGGATTTGAACAATCCCCACCTTACAAGCTAGCTTTTGGGATTGAGTTAGGCCCAAGATCCATTCTTTACATAGTATTAGAGTCATACTCATTCCAATTCTTTGTTCACCGATGTTGGGCCCCCAAATTATATTATCCACGCTCCAGTTAACAAACAAGGTCTGGGCATGCGGGAGAGTGTTAAGAGTCTCACATCGGATATGGAATGAGAATATGGACTCCTTATATACACTTGGACAATCCTCATCTTACAAGCTAGCTTTTGGGGTTGAGTTAGGCCAAGATCCATCCTTTAGAGAAAGTACTTATTTATGTATTTATCTTCAAAGTTGAGCTTTTCAACACGAATTCGCATTAGTCGAATCTCAAAGTAGATATCAAGTGAAAAACTAAAGTAAAAATATTAGGTTAGTAGAAGAACTTATATGACTGTCCCCAGAGCAACAGTCAAAGTCAATAGCAACAATTTGAGTTATAATACTACAAGTTCAATTTTCTGTATCCTTTTAAAAATTAAAATCAAATCAACCCAACTTCAGTCTACTCTACTATATTCATTCATGTTCAAAAGTGAAGATTCATTAATTTTCTATGTCTTTGCCAATTCTATATGATAGTGTTCAATTTGATATTATTTAAAAAGGTAAATGAAACATACTGCTATTATTGTTTCATATTGAGTTTTTTTTATTGTAGTTTTTAGGAGTCATTTATTATTTTAAAATTATTTTAGTTTAGTTAAACTTGAAAGCATATGAACATATAAGATTATTGTTAGATTCAAGGGTGGATTTAGCGAAGGAGCAACGGGTTCATCTTAAACTAGTAGCTATAACTTAGATATGTATACTTCTTTAAAGAAATCAACTCAATTAGTACAAATAATAGATTTAACTCAATCAATTAGAATGGATGTGACAGTACTCTGAAATGTGAATCCGAACTCATTTCAACTCCTAAATCTGTTATGTATACTTTATAAGAAGTGACATGCTTATAAATCACTATTTCTTTTTATGCACACACTTTACCTTTTCCAGAGGTAAAATTACACTAGGTATGTTGTTATTCAGGCAAAGCACACATGCGATAAGACGCATGTTTGAGTGCCTTAACACCTACACTGCATAGGTCACACCCGGTCCACATGCTTTATCGTCCTCTCTTCCTGAAAATCGCAGCTCAAGTATGTTCTCACTTCTCAGAAGCACTAATATAGTCAGTCTACTTGTGCCAACAAGGAACTTCTGCTCCAAGATATGGCAAGAATCACAAAAACACTAACTAGGCAATCACCATAACTGCCAACTTTCTTGCTCAGTCCACTCCCACTATGTTTGCAACTCTATGAAAACTTCAAACATAACACATAATATATGCCCGACTCAGATTACATAATAAATGCTAGACTCAGATTCTTTTTGTTTTTTGGATAACCAAGAAATCCATTTAATGCTTAATGACTGAGAAATCTGTTTGAGACCAACCCTAAAGACCAAAAGCAAGTTTCGAAACTTGGAGATAATGAGTCCACCCCTCTACCCTTCTCTACTTAAATAACAGGCTTAGTTGGCATGGCGCAAGGTTCGAACCTGCGACCCAAGTCACAAGTCCCTCAACCTGTCACTTGAACAAAGCCCTGGGGGCTAGGACACGGATTCATTTCACAATTGCATTTAGGAAATAAAGGGGAGAGAAAAAGATAAAAAAGCAAAATGCATATATTCAGCATGATTCACAGAGCCATATATCCTTTAAAATATTCGGGTCACAAACACTTTCTAGATCTCTTTGGGGAAAAGAAAAAAGGAAGCTGATCATCCAATGAACAGCCATTGGATTAGCTACTCAGCTACCAGACGAGGTACAAGCTACATATTCATACATGGGACACGAAAAACTAACGAGGAAACAAAAACCATCCCCTATAAAACAAAGCCAGCAGAGCAGCAGCTAGTGTTGTTATGCACTAGTAGTACATTGGTGGTTGAGTTGTAGCAGCAATACTTCCATAATCACCATCGTAAATTGCTTGACTAGCAGCACCAATTCGCTGACCTTGTGAATGCATTAGAGCCTGGGAATGCATCAGAGCCTGTGAACCGCCCATCCTAGCCAAAGTAAGCTGCCGCTCATAGGCTGCAAGATCAGTCGCTGAAAAACCAGGGATGTGTCCCATAGCTGGGGGAGGAAGAGGGGTAGAACTCGTTCCTGGCGGAGTAGGCTTGCTTCCCCATGAGCACTGTAATGAAACAACAAGATTAATATATCCTCTTTCAGTCTCTCTTCCTCTTTCGATTTAACATATTTGTACATACACTATGCCTTTAGCTACAGACAAAAAGGAGCTCGCACAGAGGAAAACCATCTTCCAGATCAGGTGGTGCCAAAATCTACAAATTACTCCCTCTGGTCCGTAGTGTCCTTCTGGCCTTTTTATTTTAGTCCAAAATAAGTGTCCTTTTACATAATCAAGAAGGAATTAATTTTATTTTTCCAAGATTTGCCCTTTATTTATATATACCTAAGAAGTCTTTTAAATTACTCCAAATTTCTATGAAGGGTAACTTAGTCAAGATATCTCTTTTTTTTTCTAGGAGTTATTTAGTGTTTTCTCAAGGATGTGCCACAAGGCCAAAAGGACACTTATTTTGGACCGAAGAGAGTATTAGCATACAAGCAACCTCGGCCAAGCCCATCAGACCCTAAGAAAAAGGATATTACACATCCAGCAACTCTAAATGCCAAACATTAAGTTATTTTTCATTTCAAAGAAAAACACCATCTACAGAATCATCAAAACTCACTTTCTACAACTGATAAAATATGAATATTCTTCCATGGAATAGGACCACAGAAGGTGCTCTAGAAATTTATAGTGACCCCTCCCTTGGTTGCTTCTAAACTGTTGACTATTTAACAGAACAAGAAATAAAGAAGTTCTTCCGAGTACCTACTCTACATAATATTGCCTCCAATCAGGCCTAAAGACGTCACAAATGGACAAGTCTGAGGAAAGAGAGAACTCTAAAATGTTTTTATGGTCCAATAACTTTGTTTAGATTATTAGAACCATATCAGTTCTTTTGATCATCCCGTACATGTCCCAGATAGCATTACAGAAAAGTGTAGGTATACATATAAAGTCAAAACAACTAAATTCTCATTTTCACACATTACCTTAATAGGTTTACCGAAAAGGAATTGGGTATTTCCCAACTGAATAGCTCGAGCAGCTTCAGCATGGGTGCTGTATCTTACAAAACCAAAACCTTTGTCTCGTTGAATACGGACATCTTCAATAACACCAGCTCCAAGTGCATGAAAATGACGATGGAGGTCAACTGAAGTAACCTGAAACACACATGGACATCAGAACCCCACACATAATTCTGGTATCTAAAGACAATAATAATAAACTGCAAATAAACTCCATCCTACTTCCATTATATATTATTCCTCTACTTCATTCAAGCAGGGAAGGTGAATCTCTTGCGTCCTAATAGCTACTTGATAGATGCCCAAGGTCCAGGAGTGGAGCTATCGTTACATTGCTTGAATGGAGATATAAATTCAAGCTAATTAAGAAGCTTGTGAAATATATCTCTACCAGTGGAATTTCTGATACTGTAGTTATATTTAAATCACTTCGGATATTTCATGTTATTCATGAATCATATTTTTTGTCCCCAAGAGAGCATGTGCAAATATGGCCTAAAGGAAGGTGGAGCCCACAACTACTAGTAGCAAAATTCGCAAGTAACTAAAAAGGGAGTTATGAGGTGTTACTACACTCACTTCAGGAGAAAGGTTGCCCACATAAACAGTTGTATACTGGGGATTATTCTCTGGAGCATCTTCATTGGCCTTGTCATGACCATCATCTAGACAATAATACAAATGGCATCAAGATTCTTTATCATGTAAGTTAATTCAGTAAAAGCAAGGCAACTGCAAAGCTCTGGTAAGCACTTCATGTCAGTTACAAAGTCTACATCACTTTGGTAAAAGAATATACACATATAACACGAGATAATGGTCAAAAACACACCTCAAATATCACCTTTTTTTTAATTTCCTACATGAACTATTAGGTGTGAGAGTTTCCTACCTAAACTATCACCAATTAGTTTGCAAAACACACCTCAACTATCAGTTGTTCGTTGTTCCTACCTCAATTATCACCAACTAGTTTGCCAAACACACCTCATTAAAAGTGAATAACTGATAGTTGAGGTGTGTTTTGCAAATTAGTTGGTGATAGTTGAGGTGTGTTTTGCAAATTAGTTGGTGATAGTTGAGGTAGGAACAACGAACAACTGATAGTTGAGGTGTGTTTTGTAAACTAGTTGGTGATAGTTTAGGTAGGAACTCACACACCTGATAGTTCAGGTAGGAAAACTCAAAACAATGTGATACTTTAGGTGTGTTTTTGACCCTTAACCCATAACACAATACTCCCACTTAGTCATTTGCACACTCCTTAAGAAAACACCAACTCCTAGACAAAAATAGGTAATTTGACTAAAATGTCCCTAATTAAATAGGTGTTGGGGTTTGGTCCCTATCATTTAATAAGGACAAATCTGGAAAAGTAAAGTTAATTCTTTCCAAGGTTAAGTAGACACTCTTTTTGATCCGGAGGGAGTAATAAACTGATCATAAATGTGCTTGGGTCAATACGCAAGAATTCTACATGGCTGTTAAAGGTACTTGATTTACTACAACTGAAAGTACACTGTTGTTTCAACAAGCAGAAAATAGAAGCAACCATAAAATTCAGAAAACCAACCTGATGTTCCACATGTCAACTCAACAACACTTTTGGCATCTGAACTCGGCTTGTCATCAATTCCTCCAGCAGCACCTTTCGTTGCCCAGTTGCAGCGGATTGGTCTGCTTCCTAGGCACTTCCCTATTGTTTTGAACCAAAAAGATTTCCATTTCGATGAGATAGAAAAACCAGGGTCATCTTCATTCAAGACTACTCATACAGGAGATAAAACAATCAACAAATGACAAGGTGGCATGAAACCAAGTTCTCATCCATGTGAAAATGATTTTTAGGAGAAAAAGAAGTGTCAAATCTTGAATTTCTAAAACACTGAGAATTATATAAATTGGGTGGTACACACTATTCTTTATTTTTATACTCTGAAAAACAGTTAAAAAGTTTGAACTACAGCATGCAAGAAAACCTAATGAAGCCAGATTGGGATAAAGACTGGAGGAGGTACAATGATCTGTTTGTTCGGAGAGTGAAAGACCAACATAGAGAGTGAAAGAACGTGTAACAATGAGCTATTCACCGAGAAAACAAGAGAATAATTTTACTTGTTCCTATGATATAGAATCCCAAGTAGAACAAGAACACAAACAGTAAGCAACCAAGATTTTCCCCAATAGTAGACTGGTGGGCAAAGAGCTCTATTCAGAACCAATTTGTAATTTTAGAGACAGTATATAAAACCATGGCAAATGAGAAATAAAGAAATAGACAGCTTGTTCTTACCATTCAAGTCATTTATTGCACTTTGGGCTTCCTGCACAAAACATTACCAAAATAAAAAAGTTGACATGGTTTATACAAAAACACAAGGCAGGCACTACTATTTTTCTTCATTTTCTTTTTGGAGGTTGGATGTTTGGGTGGAATGCACGTGAGAAGAAGCAAAATATCAGAGGATTGAGCAAAGCTATCTTAGCACCTGCTGATTACGGAAGGAAACAAATCCAAACCCCCTTGAACGGCCTGTTTTTTGATCCCACATAACCTTTGCATCTCTGCAAGGAAAAACTTGAAAATAATATCTGAGTACAATATATTTTTGAAAATCAATGTCAGGATTTACAGGACTACAAATGATAGAACTTACGAGCAGCTAGGGTAGACTGAAAAGCATGCATACAATGTGGCATCTGTAACCTCTGGACTGAGATCACCCACAAAAATGTTGAAGTGGCCTGTAAGCCAGAGAAGACGTTATTGAGTTCTCAACTAAGCACTGCAAAACTAACAAGAAGGTAGAAAATATAGCTATCTACTATACTTACTTGAGGTATCCTCTCTCTGAGCACTAGTATATGCCCAGTTAACTATTATAGGCTGCCCAAACCTGCATTTTACCAGTAAGGCTTACCACAGAGCAATTACTGAACTCTTAAGCCGGAATATTGCGAGAAATCTACTTACAAATGTCTTCCATTAAGTGTCACAATAGCAAGGGCTGCTGATTGGCGATCAAAGTAATCCACAAAACCATAGGATGTCTGCATTGCAAGGAAATCACCATATATCAGTCTCGTATCAAGAAATCACAAACAATTTATGTGGCTAGAGATGAACGACAGACTCACACATAAACATCATTCTAGAAGTATAGGGGATTTCAGGACTGTATCTGTGAAGGCAGAAAATATTTTATGGAACTAACATCAATATTGCAGTATACAAGACGATGAATTCATTTGGTAGATACCAACCCTCTTTCCTGACCCTTTTCAGGTTCTAGAAGTGTAGCCCAAGAAATCATGGAGTGGCAGAAGGTTAAGACTATCATTGTGTATGATCACCTTTAATGTGAAATGCTTTTGTTTTAAAAGCTTAAAAGTTATTCATGAAATAGATCGTCATCACATTGTAAAACTGCTCCAAAGTCGCAATCACAATAAACTCCAAAGTCAGGAAGGTCTTAACAAGTAAACAATTGAGAACTTACATGGGAATCACCATGCATTTTTACTACCTTGTTATACTTCAATCTACAAAAGCTCAACAGTGATTAATCAATTTTGAAGATCCACAGTTTTGGCTGGAGCCAATACTATAGATACTCCAGAGCAAACAGATAATGCCTACACTCTGAATTCATGAAGGCTGTTTCACGAGTTAAAGAACTAGCAAGGCCAATGATTCTAAGGCTAAAGGCGAAGCCAAGGTGAGATCGCTTCGAGAAGTAAAGCAAATGTCTTTCAAGGATGTTTTCATAATTCATTTCAAACAAGTATATGCATAAAGTTGAAAAAGAAAAATAAAGAAGAAAACAACAAAAATAGGGCAATGACTGAACAGAGAAGAAATGGAAATAGAAGATTGCGACTTTTTTTTGTTTCTTTTCAATTGTTAATGGCTGATTGTGGGAGAGAGAGAGAGAGAAAATACCACCTATATGAAAAATCACAAAGAGAAACCACTTCAACCACAACTATCCATAACCCCAAATGAGTTAAACCTAAAGATGCTAGCTTGCACTTCTCTCTCTCCCTCCAAAAGTCCAAACAAGCACCAGTGAGGTCAATGCATTGATGAATGCAGCGAAATTCGCGTCTCAACTACTAAGGCATACACCTCATAAGATTAACACCTCCTTCCATTGAGCAAGAGGCTATATGCCTATGCCTCACCCTCGAGATGTGCATATGCCTAACAAAAACATCCGAAAGCACTGAGCCAGAATCATAGGCACAACCACATTTCACCTGAAAAACTTCCTAAAAAGAAAATTCAAGAGAAACTTATGAATATCATTTTAATTTACATTTTCACTTGCTCCAAGGTGCCTACACTCCATAGTCATTCAAGCGTTAGCATGTTACACCAGTTAGAACAATGACAGCAATTAATCATCTCTAGATAGGCATGTTTCAATTAACTCTTCAGACTTGTCTGGTAAGAAAATGTTAAACATGAACCACAATAACGAGATCAGACCTTCTCCTTCTTTATGAGCTTGCATCCCTCAAGGGGGCCAGTACTTGAGAAGACCTCTTGAAGAAGTGGTTCCGTTACGTGCGGGTGGATGTTTCCAACGTACCTAGTTTGGATAACATTAAAAACCAGAAGGGTTATCAATGATTGATATTATGTCCTCTTTAAGTATATAGATTAGCATGCTCGATCAAGCGCAGTTTTATGCAGCGAACAAGTAATACAAGCATATAAAAGTATATAATTACGTGAGCTTTTGTACCAAGATACAACTACAGAAAAGGGTATCCATTCAAAAGGCGCTTTCTATTTCTTAAAAGCAGCTACATTCCATCCCATTATAACTAAATCTATGATGGGAACAGCAGACCATTTCCCCAACAGCTTTAAAACACCATTTCTTTCACGTAGATCCTTCGTTAGACTGATAATTTTATGAAGTGAAGACCAGAATCAATCTCGCATCTTACACAAACTTATATATGCAAACACTAAATGTTCAGAAATAATACTCTTCCCTTAGACAAAGGAGAACCTCATATCACTTTTTAAGCAAAAGGCAACAATTTAAAAAGATAATGGCAAAATAAAAAGAAAACTGGTTTTCAAATCAAAAGAATGGCCATGAGGCACTCACACACTGCGGCAAGTACTTGAATCAAATCCAGGAGGCAAATTTCCACTCAAGATAGGCTCTATCTGTAAACAAATACTACAAAAAGTTAAAAAAAAAAAGAGGATCCCTAAGTTTCCCTTAATCCCATGTATAACTATGTAGACACTAGTTCAAGTCAACATAGAAGGAGTATGCCAAGCATTGTGAAAATACAGTAAACTTTTCATTCCTATAGAAGCTATAAATGCAAACAAATGGAGAATTTGCGGTGGCCCTGCTCCCAATTCCAAACCCCCTTCACCGCTTCCTATCCCAAAGTTGTGAACATTTTATTCAATAACTTGGAATTCTACGAAAACCATATAACCATGGCTACACAGAGAAGACATCAAGATTTGGTCATTCCTTGTCCTCAATAAATTCTATCTATATAGGCGCGCTAAGCTGAAAAACTAAATAAAGGCCAAAACAATTCAAAAACTGAACACCACTATTGGGGAAGTGAACTTTATAAGCTACATACCAACTCCCTATTAAAACTTTCTAATACTAACTGAACTCAAGTCCAGTAATTTCAACTTATTGCCTTTCGAAAGGCACTAATTGGGCAACCACAACTCTACAAACTCAACCACAGTGACTTCACCTTGTTCTAATCATTGATGATTAGATTAAAAAATAGACATAAATGCTTCAATTTTCAAATGGGTAATCCAAATTAGAACAAAACGACTCAAAATTTCAAAATTTTCAACAAAACCACAATCAAGAGATGCAAAAAGATTCAATCTTTACCAAAATTAGGACTTGGGTGTAATCCAAAAGGGCATAATAAGAAGTCAAAACCCAATAAAGACAGGAACTTGTTGAATTTAATTAAAAAGGGTAAATGAAAATTAATTAAGAAAAAGGAAATAAAATATTAAAAAAAACCTGAGGGGGAGCTAGAAGACCAGGATGATAAAGGGATTGCTGCGTCAGCCTCTGTTGCATCATATTCTATGAATTTAATGTGGAGATATAAAATATAGATTATATTTATGGGAAAAAAAAGAGAAAAGATGAATTTCAAGAAAGGGAAATGAAGGAAGAAAAGAAACCCTCGAGGAAGAGGGAGAATGCTGCCACACAAGATGATATATGTCTTCACTGCTTTTGGGCTACTACATGTTTATAATCCGTTAGCTGTGTTAACTACTGGTTGATTATCTATACGCTTGTAATACTTTAATTTCTCGTCTAATTCTTTAATATTTAGCTTTACATAATACTACACAACTAGAAATAATTAAATTTATAATAAATTAATTAATTAGAAAAATATAAGCATTAATAATTTAAAGTGGTAATTGCATTTGTGATTGAATTATACAAATTATTAGGAGTAGTTAGAGTTAGAACTCAAGTAAATGAAGTTGACTTAATATTAAACATAAAATAGATTTTTTAGGTAAAAAATGATATTAAAATTTCATTATTTTTGTTTCCTAAATTTAAATTTTTAATTACATTTAATATCACCCTAGTAACCTTAAATAATGATATGTATAAAAATTAATAACATCGCATTACTTAAACAAGTTATTAATTCATAATAATAGTTAATAATTCTTAAATTCAGACATTGTTAACTTAATTACCTTCAACCTTCTTCTTTGATACTTACTATGACCACTTTTTCTACTATCTATGTTGGAGCAGGAACCTACAAAAAAAAAAAAGAAGTGAATACATGTACATGATGTAACGTGTCTCAATTAAGTATTTCACCAAAATCGTTCAATTTAATCAATACAAATCTAGATGAGATACAAATACAACATTCTTTTAAGTAAAAATTAGTTACCCCTAATTTCTACATGCTCACATAGATCGAATCTTATAACTTATAGCATAATCGCTAGGATACTGTTAGGAATTTATACCAAGATTTTTAGGACTAAATTTCACCTTTTGATCTCCCAAAAATGCGAGCCAATTTCGCCTCAAAAGCTCTAAAATGCACATAAACTGATACGAAATTTGAAAATCTAGTATATAGCTACATGTGTTCATCGCGACCGCGAATCCTGACCTAGTAATGCATCACGATTAAGGTCAAACCTCACGCGGTCGTAGAGAAGCGTTTACTGGAGGGAGGGAGGGTCTGACCCTACAACCATTTGCGATCCCATTGCCTAACCTCACGATCGCGGTAGCTTAGCCCCCTGGCCTTCACGATCCCGTTGCTGCCCTCGCGATCTCGAAGAAGACATCAGTAATTTGAGCTAACACCAAAACACTTCCTTCCTAAGGAGTCGAATTACCCCGAGCCCCTGTGATCTAAATTCGAGAATGTGAACACATCCAAAAATATTTTATAGACCTATACCAAGTCTCGAATCACCCAAAGACATGCTAAAACTCAAAATGAGAGGTCGGGTTCTCAAAATTAGCTTTTAAGCCTTTCAAAAACAAATTATGTTTAAAGAATCTTCCTGAGCCCTTCGAATTTCAACTCGGACTATCCCATCAAAGTCCAAAGACATGATAGGAAACTAACAGAAACATCAAATCACATAAAAGAGTAAATATGCTTAAGGGGGGGGGGGGGGGGTCAAAATGTTACACGTTGACTCACTATACGATTATTTGCTTACGGAATTTCTCGAAACACTACTACACACTACAACGAACTAGTCATAGTAAAAATGAAAAATATTTTTTTGCTCTCCATAATAGATAGATATACCATGCATAAAAGGAATATTTGTTGGAAATTTACTAATGTGAAATTAAGTTTATCCCATTATTTATGACTCGAACAACTGGGGCCCCGCACGTCGGAAACGTCGTTTCCACACACGTGCAATCTTGTGCCAAGTATCGTAAAATTCGTTAATGAAAAAGATATTGATACGTAAGTGAAATGTTTGAGACATAGAATGATGGACGGTTATTGGATGAATAACAAATGTTCAAAGTTGGTAAACGAATGAAGGATTGTGCGAAGTGTAAGATGAAACGGGTCAGAAAGGGCCGCAGAGCCGAGAAGGGCCGCGACGCCTCTCGGATTAGGCGGCACCACCGCGGCGCCGCGACGCTAAATGTTGCAGCGCCGCGGTGATTCCCAGGCAATGTTTGCTCGACGGAATCCCAAAGGTTTGGCTATTGAAGGGTTTTCAATAACATTGAATCCACCCAATAATGGCCATTACTTGGATCATTATGTTGTTGTATTACTTGGGGGTTAAATGTCATCCATTACATGGCGATTGATTGCCATTATGAGGTATTTGAAAGGTCATCT
Source organism: Anisodus tanguticus (assembly GCA_034509755.1). NCBI lineage: Eukaryota > Viridiplantae > Streptophyta > Magnoliopsida > Solanales > Solanaceae > Anisodus > Anisodus tanguticus. Next base: position 13,787,909 of record CM067551.1, on the reverse strand, counting down.
AGCACACCTATAAATTGAGGCCTTTGGCTCAATTCTATAGATGAACATGGAGATGACCATGAACAGAAAAATAAGTTAACAACACCACAAAGAGATCAGATTTTCCTGATATCAATCCTTCTCTTCGCAATCTTCATTATTCGTGTTCTTCGCTGAGATCATTTGTGCAGGCTTTGCACACTTAATAGTTTGTTGTTTCATCTTTGGAGACTATTGTCCACACTTTCGTAAAGCCTATATACGGGGGCAATCTTGTCTTAAAGACAGAGAGTCATCTCTCGACTCATCCGGTGGTGTTTATCTAATTGGTTGCTAAGTGTTTCAGGTGTTAACTTAACAGACGAAGGACTTTAACCGTTCGTATTCTCAGCGGATCTACAAGCCACAAGTGTAGTAGTTGATGTTCTTGTATTTCTGAATACAAGATCCATATTTGAAGTTTCAATCTAAGATCGAGATATTGACAACTTGTTGTTGTCCTCTTTGTTGTTTATCATTTCGATCACTGTAATAGTTATTTACTATTTCCGTACGGGCTTTACATATTCCAACAATTTTAAGACAAGATTGTATTAGTGCTCGAAAGATGTGTGCCAGCGGATATGGTCCCAAATCTGGCTGTGGTTTTCTTCTTGAAAATAATTCTATTAACAGTTCAAACATTGTCTCTGTCAACAACCGTGCTTTCAAATCTGGTCCTAGTTTTGGTTCCCTCTTTAACGACAGTTACAAATCTATTTTCGTCAAAGGTGGGATCTCTAGATCTGATGCTGAGTTTCAAGATATTGCTGATACTCATGCTAGTATGGCTAAAGATCAAGGACGAATTGGTGTCACCGCTCCAGAGGGTGGTGGAAACAAGCGCCCACGAGAGGCTGAGGATATCAACTGGGACAAGAGGAGAAGGTTGAAGATGATATTCTATCATGTAGCAAAAGGCCTATATTTGTTCCAGACAAAGGATCTGAATTATAGTAAGGAGGATATGGACACTCAGTCTAACTGAAGTGGGATAGAATCCAAAAGGTCTAAGTTAATTATCCTTCCTTATCTATAATATGTTTAGTTAATAACTGAATAAAAGTGTGTAAAGCAAGGCTGTGAATATGAAAGTCTTTTCATTAAAAACTTATATTCCCTACACTCTAAAATCAGTTATTGAATCTCCTTCCTTCCCGGTTAAAGATTGGACTATTGTAAACAAAACTTAAAAGATCTGTTCTTTTGAGTGTAATTATTAAAAGTGTGTAAAGTATGTTCACACATACGAAGGAGAGAGATCCACTGACTGTGCAAAAATTGTTACCACTCTTAAGTAAGCGTCAGGGATTTCCCTGGGCACCAATCACAAGGAAGAAGACTAAAAGATAATGGCTTATCTTAAGACGTTGAACTTGTCACACTATTTGACAGAAGATCCTTCATTTGATAGGATGATATTGGACACTCAGTCGTACAAAGCCTACGGGCGACTGGAGTAGGCCAGAATTCATTTGATAGGATGATATTAGACACTAAGTCGTACAAAGCCTACGGACGACTAGAGTGGGCCAGAATTCATTTGATAGGAAACTTAATGGACACCTAGTGAGGTGAGCCAGAGTTTCCAGGTCTTAAATGATCTGAAGGCCAAAATAAAGGCAGAAAAGTAATGGACACCTAGTGAGGTGGGCCAAAGTTTCCAGGTCTTAAATGATCTGAAGGCCAAAAGGCAGAAAAGAAATTGGACACTTAGTCTGCCAAAGCAACTGGAGTGAGCCAGAGTATCTAGATCACATATGATCATGTTACGCCTTAACCACGGGCAAAAGGTTGTTCATGTGAAGCAACGCCACCTCTAAAGTAGAAGGGGTTGAAGAGGTTGTCCTCAATAGGACTTCTGGGAATGGGATCACTCTAAAAGGAGGTGATACATGTCCCAAACTTGGTTTAAGGGACGTTGTTGGTCAAGCTTGTTTGAGACTAGTCCAACAGGTCTGTAATAACTAAGAATGGTACAGTATGTCTGTAGCTAAATGAATGATATATTTGTAATCTGTGCATCTATGCCATCATAGATTAAGACACGTTAAATAGAAAGTCATTCAAAAGCTAACAAAGTTGAGATTGTTGCCTTATGTCGACATAAACCCTCAAAATAAATGTGAGGTAGGTGAAGAGGCAAAATTACCTTTCCATTCCGTAGCACCGCTCCTCTAGAACTTAGTCACACCTACATGGGTGATTTGAAGTTTATATAAAATAGAGGGGGGAGACAAGTACTTTGTGACCTTCATTGACGATGGTATAATGTATTGCATCCTTTGTTTGTTGAAAAGCAAAAATAAAGTTGTTAAAGCGGAGAAGCACTACAAAGCAGAAGTTGAAAATCAACTAAGACTACGGATTGAGGAATTCATAGTGATAGAGGGGGAGAATGTGAAGCATCGTTCATCAAACGACTGTTCATTACTCACCTCAGTCTAACGGTGTTAGCCAAGCGCAAAGTCGTACGCCCAATATATGTAGGGCAAGGCGATCCTTACCGCTAATGCGATTCTCAATAGAACTATGCATAAGGTTAAAGATAATCATCTGTGTGAAACATAGAAAGGATCCCACCTACAAATGTTGTGTTGTGGGGTGGCTTGGTAGAGGTTGGAATACCGAAACATGTCAAGTTGGACCTAAGAATGTAAATTGCATATCCACTGGACCTGCAAATAACAGTAGTGCTTATCGTCTCTTGGTGTCAAAGAATGCTGAATTCTTTGAATATAACTTTCCTTGAGAAGGAAAAAGAAGTAATTGCTCGAGGTTAATAAGAACCCGCGAGGGCCTGACTTTACGGAACTAGACGTTCCATATCTACAGGACTCAGAAGTTGCTGACTATCCAGAACTTAATATTCCAAATCTACAGAACTCAGGGATTCTAGATGTTGAACCGAGACGGAGCAAAGAGGGGACAAAGACTTGTTCCAGTCCTTCTAGCTTGTATGGTTGAGAACGAACCATGGACAATTAATAGAGAATTGTCATCTCCAAAAGCGTTGCTTTGGAAAGAAGCTACAGAGAGAGAAATAGATTCCATCATATAGAACCATATTTGTGTAATGGTTGACCTTCTTCCAGGAAAAGAACATTTGGATTGTAAAAGTGGATACTCAAAAGTGAGTACAAAGCAGATGGATCTACTGATGAGTATAAGGCCTCAGCTACTTGGACATGTGCTCCCCTATGAATAGCTTAACATCAAGGGTCATTGCAGTCCTGCGTTACATGGATGTTGAAACAGCCTTCCTAATCGGAGAGTTGGAAGGGGAGGATCAGAGTTGGTTTGCTGGACTGTTGGGCTTCTTCATGAACTTTCATTTTGGTCCTGGAAGTTTCAGTTAAAATAGAAACAATGAATCTGACAACAGAAATATTGAATCTGAAGTTACAAAGCCAACAGTTGGAAAAAACAAAGAGTCTGAAAGTGGAAGTTATATTGAAACAAAAGTCTTGATATGAAAGATATGTGTATCACAGATGAAATCTTAAGGTCAGCTTATAGCTGACCCGCGAGCCACTCGACCCGAAAAAATGGGGACCCGACCAGGGTCAGGTTCGGGACAGGGTCAGAATATTTTATCCGTCTGACCCGGCCTGACCTCGACCCGACCCCGACCCGCATATTTTTTTAATATAATTTATATTATTTTTCCTTCACTAATATTTATTTTGTACTTATATATTTTTTTCCATTAATAAGTGATATAATACATGTTTTTATAATATATGTAATGCTCTAATCTACATTGAGCTCGACATAAAATAAGATAAAAATGGTAGCTGATTATTAATTATATATTTATATTATTAGTCGTTCTGTTAATATCACGGAAGCATAATGTTGGGAGAGAAAGTAGTTGTAAATTGGTGAAACTTTAAATGGTCATAACTCTGCGCTCGAATGTCCGTTTTATCCGGTTTTTTTTATTTTGCGTATTTTTTTTAGACAGGGCCTGTCAAACAGCCATAAGGCGGTTTGGCACAGCCAATTTTTAGAAAAACGTTTGTTTTCCCAATCAATTTGTGTTTTTCTCCAAATCGATTTCTAATTTTCTTTTTCTTTAGTCAGATCTCACGATATACAATACATTTCAACGTCGATAATTTCGTGGTAATATAGGGGTGAATGTCAATTTCAATTTTGAAAATTCAATTTTTTTTTAAAATAAAAAAATCCTTGACCCGGCCCGCCAAAAAATTCCGACGGGTCAGAGCCGACCCGTGACTCGTAGGGTCCCCGAAGGGTCAGGGCCAGGGTCGGAAGTTTTTTTAAAAAATAGGGTCAGGGTCGGGCAAGCAGGAAAAAAAAGCCACCCGACCCGGCCCGACCCGACCTTTGGACATGTCTAATGGCTATTAAAAGCCATTAATTGGCTAGTTAAGAGGTCATCCTCCTAAACACTATATATTGAGACCTTACTCTTATTTGAGGGCAATGGAGTAGAAAGATAAGAGAGCAGCAGAAACAGTAGGAAGAAAAGAACAGAAACTCTTCCTTTTCCTCTAAATTTTCCATTATTCAGCAAGTCGTTTCATGTTTGTTTTCTTCGTCAGAATCAACCTATTTTCTTTGTAGCGTTGATTAGTTGTTGTTTCATCTTGGGAGACTATTGTCCACTAACGTAAAAGCATATATACAGGCCAATCTTGTCTTAAAGACAGAGAGTCATCTCTCGACTCAGCCACAATTGTAACAATCCAGATTTAGTGTTTCTTAATTTCAGGTTATCAAGATTCAAGACTCAACAAGCTAGCGGCAATTATAATCTTGGTTGTTAGTTATCCTTTCGAACACTTGTAATATTTATTTACTTCCCGTACTGCTTTGATTCCAACAATTATATCTAACACGATCGGCTCTTTGGGAGAAATTGATGGTGAAATTTGAAATCTACCATTGTTGATACTTGAGCTTTTGGATTTGAAATCTAAAAGAGGAGAAAGGATAAGTTGGAAAAGAAGATGAATTGAAGAAAAAACCTAAGCAATAGAGATGGAAGGAGTAGTTTCGTCCACTTATTATTAACTTAAAGTGCTAAAGGGTAAAGGAGGGCCAAAAATTAAAGACAACCGCAAAATAAGAACATTTGTGTCAATTACCCTTTCTTCTTTTGTCTCAAATTGAGTAATTTGGGGAAAATTGAACTTATGATAGCTAACGGTGTGATGAAAAATTTATATTATTACTCCATACGTTTTATTTAATTGTCGTTTTAGTTATTTTCATATTCATTATAAAAATATAAGATATAGTTTACAAAATTATTTCTTTTTATTAAAAATTAAATTATTTTATTCCTCTTAGATACTTTATACTTATATATTAAGGTTATTGTAAGAAATACTTACAAATTTTAGTTTTGAATTCTTAACGGACAATATTTTGATTTTTGTTGTTTTTTGCTGAAGTGACTGAACCGGTGATTGTTGGAAATTTGCCTTTGGTGGGAGTTGCGTCCGACCAATTTTAACGGCTTAAACACTAGTGTTACGCATGTTGGAGAATCCGATTCTTCACACGTGCATGATCTACTAAGTACGTAGATAACCGTAGGGCCAAGAATTGTCAAATTTCGTTGAGAAATGAAAGAGATATTGGTCCACCAAGTGAGGTGTTTGAAGCATGGAAAAGTGTGGTATGGGATCAATTCTCCCTCATCGGTGGAGGAAGAAAGAATTGTTTTGTTTATAAGACTCAAAGTTGGCTTGCGGTTTGGGACCCCAAGGGGTATCCCATGTGTTTAAAAGAGGGAGGACCTAGATGTGATTCGGTTCGAGGAAAGCCCACACGTGTGCCGCCGCCGCCCGCCCGTCCGGTTCCGGGTTCACGGGTCGTGGGCTGTGGGCTGTGCTTCTTCTGATATTATCTTTTTGGACCAGAGAACTTTGTCATATGTACAGTTTGATCTCTGAAGTTTCATATATACAGTTTGGACCAGAATTCTTTCACATGTACAGTTTGGTCCCTAAAGTTTCAAGAAAGTCAGAATTGGGCTGAGAGATCAGAAACGTCAACATCACTCAATTCAGCCATTTATTTTGGCTGAATTACTCTTCCTAAATGGCCAATCCGTTGCACATCTTCACTATTTATTTTGGAGGAATTACTACCTCCATAATTGCCATTACTTGGCCAGTAATGACACTTATGGAGGCAGTTCATGAGCCTCTCCTTCAACTATATAAAGAGCCCTTGTCACCATTGTTGAGGTACACACAAAACAGACGAAAAATAGAAACAAAGAGTTCTTCCTACAACCTTCCAAGCATCATTTCATTACTCAAAATTCTTCACGGTAGCACTTGAGTTTCCTTTGCTCAATTGTTTCATTGCTGTTTTATCTTGGAAGACAATTATCCAGGACGTATAAAGGATACATATGGGGCAATATTGTCTTAAAGACAGAGTGCAACACTCGACTCATCATACTAAAAAACAGTTCCAGTTTCTTGTTCAACATAATTGTAATTTCAGTTTGTTGTTGAATTGTAATTTCAGTTCTTTTATTACGTAGCAGTTACTTGTAATTTCCGTTTCCTGCACCTTTGTAACTATTGGTGTACTCTATTGTACTTTATAAAGCAGTAGGGGAAGTAATAACTATTACAAATGTTCGAAAGGATAAATAAATGGTCAATCTTCAAAACTGCCGCAAGTGTGTTGTGTCTTGAATCTTGATCACCTTGCAAAGCCAATGTTGAGAACTGCCGCAAGTTTGTTGTGTCTTGAATCTTGATATCCTGAAATCAAGAAACAACTAAATCTGGATGGTTACAACGTTGTGTGTTGAGTCGAGGATAGCCCTCTATCCTTAAGACAAGATTGCCCCGTATATATGCTTTTACGTTAGCGGGCAATAGTCTCCCAAGATAAAACAACACTTTAATCTCAATACTACAAAGCCAATAGGTTGAGCCTGCCGAATAAAACAAATATGACTCGACTTGCTGAAGATATAGAATAGGAAGGAAGAGTTTCTCAATACTCTTCTCTTTTGTCTCTGTGTATATAGTGTGTCTCTGTAGTGTATATCTTGTGTATATGTGTGGGTTTGCTCACTGATTTTCGTCACAATTTGCTCACTGTTTTGAGTTATTTTGTGGCTGTTTTTCCAGTGTATTCCTCACTGTTTTCAGCCTTCTATGCAGTGTATTTGCGTCACTGTTTTCAGCCTTCTATGCAGTGTATTTCCGTCACTATTTTCAGTGTATTTTCTGCCTGTTTGCTGCCCACGAATTGAGCCAAAAGAGGCTCAATATATAGCATGGAGGAGGGGCTGATCAACTGCCCAAACATGGCTGTTAATGGCCATTAGGAGGGCTGTAAATGGCATGTTAAATGCCATTAGTGAGGTTGATTTAAGGTCTTGAAGGAGGCTGCTCAATTGCCCAAGTAATGGGCTGTTAATGGAGAGTTAATCAGCCAAGTAATGGCTGTTTAATGCTCCAAAATGCAATCCAACCTTTCCGTCACCTTCCCAGAAATTCTGGGGATCAAACTGTAAATATTGAAACTTCAGGGACCAAACTGTACATATGAAAGAATTCTGGTCCAAACTGTACATATGAAACTTCAGGGATCAAAGCGTACATCCGGCGAGTTCTCTCGGTCCAAAAATATAATATCGAAAGCCCCACGCCCCACGCCCCACGACCCGTGACCCGGGAACCCGGAACCGGACGGGCGGCGGCGGCGGCGCACGTGTGGGCTTAGCCTTGAACCCAAGCACATCTAGGTCTTCCCTCCTTTAAACACATGGGATACCCCTTGGGGTCCCAAACCCTTTACCAATTTGAGACATATATAGAGAGCAATTCTTCCTATTCCCACCGATGTGGTAGATTTGTCCCACACCACATTTCCATGCCTTAAACACCTTACTTCGTGGACCAATATCTCTTTCATTTCTCAACGAAATTTAACGATTCTTAGCCCTACGGTCATCTACTTACTTCGTAGATCATGCATGTGCGAAGAGACAAGGTCTCCAACATGCGGAACACTAGTGTTTAATTCATCAAAGATGGGTGGACGCATCTCCCCGCCAAAGGCAACAATCCCCTCTATGAAAGAGAGATTGTGGCGCACGCACAAGGTGCCTACATTTCAGCAATCTTTCAGCGAAAAAATATTGCATCAGGAGAGGTAGCTTCCGCTTTGAACCTTCCTTAGTTGAAACCATCGGACTTACTTACTGCGCGGTGAACGTGATGTCTTGAACCGTCAGTGTTTAGTGTAAGCCAAGACAATGATAACAACACAATAACTCTTCTTATTCGTTTTCATTCTTACGTTTTTGTCCGTTGTGGCCTTGGACACATTTGGATTCTTAAGTGCGTTCATTTGAGACGGCCATCCTCGCATTTAAATAGGTGATCTCCTACAAGATATCCTGCTATACCCCACTTCACAAGTGTTAAGAATTATTAAAAGTTTCCCCAACCTTAACCTCAACCATTTGAGGATCGTTAAAGGTTTGGAAGCTTAACCTTTACCTACCATGCAGGTAGCACTTTAATGTCTATCGCGGGAACAGCTTTGGATTCATGTTTCCGTACAGAAATCATCGTCCGAAGTGCTTCTTGCTTCCACCGAAGTGCTCAACTGAACCTTTTGCCGCTTAGTTTTCCCATTGAACCAAATTCTTGGGATCTCCAATCAGTATGGTTGGGTTTCCACCGCAAAGGTTCGTATTGTTTGGGTTTTCAGCCCATTTCCCTAGACAGGCAGAACACTTGATCTTTGGGTAATCCCTTAGTTAGTAAATAAGGTAGTGACACCCGTGATGATCAACTGCCATACGGTCTTATGTCTCCGACAGATCCTGACAGATATGTCCAGACGCCGTCATCCGTGTCCTTCCTGAAGCCGACCGGCTAGCCACAGTGTATAACTGTTGAAGGCACGGGTTTCTCCTAATAAGGGACGTCCTCTAATGAGTCGTGAAGTTACTCAACTTCTTTTATGCTTTGTATAAAGCGATAAACTCCGATACCATCATGAATCGGTCGATGCAAGTTTGCTTTGAGGATTTTCCAAGACCCATCATACACATTTACTTGTGGCTTTGGTGTTCTTCAGATCTGATGTCCAGTTTACATCACTGTGTTCTCCCAGAACCGCTGGACATCCAGAATACTATAATCCGTAGATAAGCGAATAATTCATATATCGTCATATCCGACTTAACGCCTTCTATTGATCATGTATTAAGATCATCAGTGAACCTGAGTTCAACTGATCTGTTTGTAGGCTGATACCAGGTCCGTTGTAGTGTGTAAAATACATTGAACTACACATGACACCGTGCATATCGCTCCTTGTCTATGGGTGCACCATGATTCCAATCGGTTCTATGATTCATATCCATTGGTGGCTTCAACGAGACTCGTCAACTATCGACCGATCCGTTAGATGTCTTAGAAATCCAATTCCTAAGATGTCATCTCGTGATACCCATATCTTTCATATCGAGACTTTGTGTCAATATGACTTTTACTTTCAGACTGTTGATTCTCCAACTGTTGGCTTTCTAACTTCAGAGTCAATGTTTCTGTGGTCAGATTCATTGTTTCTGTTTTATCTGAAACTTTTAGGACCAAAATGTAAACATTTAAGGGACCAAAATGAAAGTTCAGGAAGAAGCCCAACAGTTCAGCAAACCAATTCTGATCCTCTTCTTCCAACTCTCCGGTTGGGAAGGCTGTTTCAACATCCATGCCATGTAAGACTACAATGGCCCTGGATGTGATGCTACTCACAGGGGAGCACATTTTACAACCCAAAGGTTCTTTTCCCGGAGGAAGATCAACCATTACGCAAGTATGGTTCTATATGATAGAATCTATTTCTTTCTTTAGCTTCTTTCCAAAGCAGCGCTTTTGGAGATGACAATTATTTGTCAATTGTCCATGGTTCGTTCTCAACCATACAAGCTAGAAGGACTGGAATAAGTCTTTGTCCCCTCTTTGCTCCTTCTCGGTTCAACATCTAGAATCCCTGAGTTCTGCAGATCCGGAATATTAAGTTCCGGATAGCCAGCAACTTTCGAGTCCTGTAGATACGGAACGTCTAGTTCCGGACAGTCAGGCCCTCGCGGGTTCTTGTTAACCTTGAGCAATTACTCATTTTTCCTTTTCAAGGAAAGTTATCTCCTAAGAATTCAACATTCTTTAATGCCAAGAGGCGATAAACACTACTGTTATTTGCATATCCAGTGGATATGCAATCTACAATCTTAGGTACAACTTGACCTGTTTCAGTATTCCAACTTTTACCAAGCCACCCCACAAAATTTGGGCGTATGACTTAGCGCTTGGCTAACACCGTTGGACTGAGGTGAGAAATGAGCAGTCGTTTAATGAACGATGCTTCACATTCTCCTCCTCTATCACTATGAATTTCGCAATCCATAGGCTTAGTTGATTTCCAACTTCTGCTTTGTAGCGTTTATCCGCTTCAACAACTTCTTCTTTGCTTTTCAACAAACAAAGGATTATATATGTTGTACCATCATCAATGAAGATCACACGTACTTGTCTCCTCCCTCTATTTTGTATAAACTTTAAATCAACCAAGTAGGTGTGACTAAGTTCTAGAGGAGCGGTGCTTCTTTCGCTATTCCCTTGACGGAATTTGGAAAGGTGATTTTGCCTCTTCATCTACCTCACATTTATTTTGAGGGTTTATGTCGACAGTAGGCAACAATCTCAACATCGTTAGCTTTTGAATGACTTTCTATTTAACGTGTCTTAATCTATGATGGCATAGATGCACGGATTACAAATATATCATTCATTTGGCTACAGACATACTGTACCATTCTTAGTTATTATAGACCTGTTGGACTAGTCTCAAACCGGCTTGACCAACAGCGTCCCTTAAACCAAGTTTGGGACATGTATCACCTTATCTTAGCGTGATCCCATTCCCTGAAGTCCTATTGAGGACAACCTCTCCAACCCCTTCTACTTTAGAGGTGGCGTTGCTTCACATGAACAACCTCTTGCCCGTGGTTAGGGCGTAACCGGATCATATGTGATCTGGATACTCTGGCCCACTGCAGTTGCTTTGCAGATTGAGTGTCCAATTTCTTTTCTGCCTTTCTTTAGGCCTTCAGATCATTTAAGACCTGGAAACTCTGGCCCACCACACTAGGTGTCCATTACTTTTCCTATGAAATGAATTCTGGCCCCACTCCAGTCGCCCGGAGGCTTTGTATGACTGAGTGTCCAATATCATCATATCAAAGGAATTTTGGCCCACACCAGTCGCCGGAGGCTTTGTATGACTGAGTGTCCAATATCATCCTATGAAGGATCTTCTGCCAAATAGTATGACAGGTTCTACGTCTTTAACTTTTAGACTCCTTCCCTTAAGATTGGTGCCCAGATAATTCTTGGCGCTTACTTAAGAGTGGTAACAGTTTTCGCACAGTTAGTGAATCTTTCTCCATCGTATGTGCGAACATACTTTACACACTTTAACAATTACACTTAAAAGAATGGATCTTTTTAAGTCATTTACAAATCCAATCTTTAAACGGGAAAGACGATGAGATTAAACTTCTGATTTTAAAGCGTAAGGAATATAAATTATTTTCATATTCCTCCTTACTTTAATCCATTTTAATCAGACATCATTTAATCTTTATTCTTGAAAAGTAAGAAAAACTACTTATCCCAATTTCGGATTCTGGCTCACTTCAGTCACTTCATCAAACTGAGTGTCCAGTTCCTTCTTACCGTTATTCGGATCTTTTGTCTGGGACAGATATATGCCTTCTGCTGCAAGATAGAATAACATCTTCAGTCTTCTCCTCTTGTCCCAGTTGACATCCTCAGGCTCTCGAGAGCGCTTGTTCCCACCAGTCTTGGTAGCGGTGACTCCATAAACACGTTCATCATCATCACTCTCTTCTACCAGAAAACCATTTCCATATCCAGATTTGGTCACACAACTTTTGACCGACATCTTTCGAACACTAATAGTATTACAATACAAATCTTGTCTTAAGTTGTTGGTGTACTCTATTGTACTTTATAAAGCAGTAGGGGAAGTAATAACTATTACAAATGTTCGAAAGGATAAATAAATGGTCAATCTTCAAAACTGCCGCAGGTGTGTTGTGTCTTGAATCTTGATCACCTTGCAAAGCCAATGTTGAGAACTCGCCGCAAGTTTGTTGTGTCTTGAATCTTGATATCCCGAAATCAAGAAACAACTAAATCTGGATGGTTACAACGTTGTGTGTTGAGTCGAGGATAGCCCTCTATCCTTAAGACAAGATTGCCCCGTATATATGCTTTTACGTTAGCGGGCAATAGTCTCCCAAGATAAAACAACACTTTAATCTCAATACTACAAAGCCAATAGGTTGAGCCTGCCGAATAAAACAAATATGACTCGACTTGCTGAAGATATGGAATAGGAAGGAAGAGTTTCTCAATACTCTTCTCTTTTGTCTCTGTGTATATAGTGTGTCTCTGTAGTGTATATCTTGTGTATATGTGTGGGTTTGCTCACTGATTTTCGTCACAATTTGCTCACTGTTTTGAGTTATTTTGTGGCTGTTTTTCCAGTGTATTCCTCACTGTTTTCAGCCTTCTATGCAGTGTATTTGCGTCACTGTTTTTAGCCTTCTGTGCAGTGTATTTCCGTCACTATTTTCAGTGTATTTTCTGCCTGTTTGCTGCCCACGAATTGAGCCAAAAGAGGCTCAATATATAGCATGGAGGAGGGGCTGATCAACTGCCCAAACATGGCTGTTAATGGCCATTAGGAGGGCTGTAAATGGCATGTTAAATGCCATTAGTGAGGCTGATTTAAGGTCTTGAAGGAGGCTGCTCAATTGCCCAATTAATGGGCTGTTAATAGAGAGTTAATCAGCCAAGTAATGGCTGTTTAATGCTCCAAAATGCAATCCAACCTTTTCGTCACCTTCCCAGAAACTCTGGGGATCAAAACATCTGGCAGAGTTCTCTGGTCCAAAAAGATAATATCAGAAAGCCCCACAGCCCACAGCCCACGACCCGTGACCCGGGAACCCGGAACCGGACGGGCGGGTGGCGGCGGCGCGCGTGTGGGCTTAGCCTTGAACCCAAGCACATCTAGGTCTTCCCTCCTTTAAACACATGGGATACCCCTTGGGGTCCCAAACCCTTTACCAATTTGAGACATATATAGAGAGCAATTCTTCCTATTCCCACCGATGTGGTAGATTTGTCCCACACCACATTTCCATGCCTTAAACACCTTACTTCGTGGACCAATATCTCTTTCATTTCTCAACGAAATTTAACGATTCTTGGCCCTACGGTCATCTACTCACTTCGTAGATCATGCATGTGCGAAGAGACAAGGTCTCCAACATGCGGAACACTAGTGTTTAATTCATCAAAGATGGGTGGACGCATCTCCCCGCCAAAGGCAAATTTCCAACAGTAACCAACATTGATTACCAAAGGGATAAAAGCCTGGTGACAAACTAAATCAACAGAATTTCAATGAATTACTCCTCCCCGGCTCCCCCACCCAAAAAAAAAGATCCTAGTAGATTTTACTTTGTGGAGTTTACAATAAAGTACCAAAGGGACTTTTAATATCAAAAGTTACAATGGGATGATAAAATCTTTCAATTCTTAGCTAGAATTTTCGGATTCAAACCCCGAAAATGAAAAAAAAATCAAGATAGGGATGGTTTTCCTCCAATGCGTCTTACGCAGTGCGAATCTAAATTAGTCGAAATAAAAAAAATTATACTTAACACCAAGTAGTAAGCAAAATAATAAGCGAATGGAATTTTTAGTTCTCAACACAAAGCTTATATCAAATCTTATGGAACATACTCCTTTTTTTGTTTGATCACCATCTCTTGTATAATTTTTGTTTTATGCCCGGTGTTTCGTACTCTTTTGGAGTGCGATTAATTTAAATTTACATCGAAAAAATATATATCAAAAGCTACTTCATATTTTAAGATTTGGAAGGTTGCATTTTATGTCAAATAGGAGACATCTCGTTAGGGAGGAAGGGATATTTACCTTCCCATTAAAGCCTCTGTGGTCACCCTCTCTTGTTGAGTTCATTAGAGTCAGTTCACTTGTTTAAAGTCTTGATGACTGTTTATAAAGTTAATTTTAATCAAAAATTTCTTTACACTTTTTCACTTTTGGAGAATTTTTTGAATTTGTCCCCTGTCCTCGCTACAAAAGAAGTGCTTCTGTTTTTTTGTATGCTTAATTTTCATCAAACTTTAGATATTCTGAGAGTTATAGATAGACATGAAGAGAAGGGAAAATGATAGTGGTGCAGCAACAACAACAACATTTACATACCCAGTGAAATCCCACAACGTGTGGTCTGGGGAGGGTAGAATGTACGCAGACCTTACCTCTACCTTGGTAGGTAGAGCGGATTTCCGAGAGACCCTCGGCTCAAGACAAAGCACAAGCAAAGTAAGACAAACAAAACGACTAAGCCATGACAGCGAATTCTGAAAAAGAAGCAATAACTAATGCAGGTAAATAAGACAATCAAAATACACATAGCAGCATAAATCAAACGACATGAGACTATAAAGCAATATTGTGCCTACTAGTATGATAGGCTAAGCGGACCTACAATAATAACACAGTAAATATCAGTTTGTAAGCGTAGGTAGTACTACGCTGGACTACTTACTACCCTTATACCCTAATCTTTGTCCTCCATAACCCCCTATCTAAGGTTATGTCCTCAGTGAGTTGCACCTGCGCCATAGCCCGTCTAATCACCTCTCCCCAATACTTTTTCGGCCTACCTCTACCCTTCTTGTACCCGTCCATAGCCAACCTCTCACACCTCTGCATTGGGGCATTTGTGTCTCTCTTCTGCATGTGCCCGAACCATCTCAACCTCACTTCCCGCATCTTATACTCCACTGAGGCCACTCTCACTCTGTCCCGGATATCATTATTTCTAATTATATCCCTCCTTGTATGCCCACACATCCATCTTAGCATCCTCATCTCCGCAACTTTCATCTTTTGGGTGTGCGAAGTCTTGACCAGCCAACACTCCGCCTCATACAACATAGTCGGTCTAACCACCACCCTTTAGAACTTGCCTTTAAGTTTTGGTGGCACCTTTTTATCGCACAATACTCCAGATGCGAGCCTCAATTTTATCCACCCTTCCCCAATATGATGTGTCACATCATCATCAATCTCTTCATTTTCTTGGATAATAGACCCGAGGTACTTGAAGCTTCCTTTCTTTGGAATGACCTGAGTACCAAGCCTTACATCCACACATGTCTCAAGGTCGCTTCCATTACTGAACTTGCACTCCAAGTATTCTGTCTTGGTCCTACTCAGCCTGAGCCCTTTAGACTCCAGAGTCTGTCTCCAAACCTCCAGCTTAGCGTTCACTTTGCTGCGAGTCATCAATCAGGACTATGTCGTTTGCGAATAACATACACCATGGCACCTCCTCTTAAATTTGTCGCGTCAGTCCATCCATCACCAAGACAAATAGAAATGGGCTAAGAGATGATCTCTAGTGCAACCTCATCATCACTGGGAAGTGCTCCGAGTCTCCTCCTACTGTCTGTATCCTGGTCTTGGCTCCATCATACATATCCTTTATTTCTCTAATATACGTTACAGGTACACCTCTAACCTCCAAACATCTTCATAGCGAGAAACATTTTTCTCTTTCTCTTTCGTCTTTCATGTTCTTCTTCTCCGAAAATCATTATTTTACTCCCTAATTCTTTCATTCCTTCATCTTCTATGTGTGTAATTGTCGTTGGAAGCTAAACTTGAAGTATATATACATTTTGGTTGCTGAAAAACATGAAGAATGAGCTGGAAGCCCTTGACGACCATTAACAAAGCTTCGAAGCTCTAATTCAAAAATATGGATTACAGAAAACGAGTTCCGTTTTGAGTGAGTGATACCTCAAAAAATTAAAATTTAGAGGAGAATTCATATATGATATTTGAAGAAATTTCGTTGAGATTTGACATGATTTTGGATCGATTTTACAGCAACTCTCAAGGTTGAAGAAGATGATTGTTTAAATTTTGAATTACCTCAATCGAGCTCCATTTGAGGTAGGTGATATCTAAAAAGAACCGGAACGTGGAGGGAAGCTCATATATGAAAGTTGAAGTAGTTTGGTTAAGATTTGACATGATTTCAGATCAAATTATAATAATTGTTCGTCCAAAAGGAAGAAGACGATACTGACATAAATAGTCTAGCAGAATTTGTATTCATACCTAAAATAGGTTTCTTAGCATTTCTAGAGTTTCTACTAAACTTTTTGCGTTGGCTATATATAGGTCGGAAGCAGAGCCCCTAAAAGATTATGGGAAGAGACAATAAGAGAGAAAGCAAGAATAATAACTTGTTAGAAGAGTATTAATCAGTCTGTATTGTTAAAAATGAAAGAATAAAAATAAAATTACGTGACAAATTCAGCCATATGCATGTGATGCTAAATAAATTTAGGAGACAAGGTATTTCATATGAATGTGATGCAATTAATTAGGGGTAGAGCCACCATAAATAAAACAAGAGTAATAATAAAAACTTGATTATTATTAGATAACCAAATTGAATATTACAAACTAAAACTTTGAGAAAACTTAGAAGGAATAACTCATACCAATTCTAGAGAGAAGTGGGAGAAAGATTTCAGATCTTGGGTAGTGATGGTGTGTCTTACAAGTGACGGGAGAGGCTATTTATGGCCAAAGATCTAGAATAAAAAATTGCCAGCAAATGGCATACAACTATTTAAATATAGTGTTTGATGATGTCACATATGATGTCATCATAATGTCATAAAAAGCCTTGAAGTATTTTAATTTAAAAAAATTCTAATTAAAATATTCTTCTTCTTATGTATTTTCATATGTGGATGCTTGAGACTGTTGGTCTGGAGTTTCCATTTTTATCTATGCTAGAAGTTGCTCCATCTGCTTGATTAATTCTGTCTTATTGTTAGATCCGGCCAACTGTGAGGTTGCAATAGATCTCTGTTGTAGGAAGGTAAATTGGGCAGCTTCTGTAGTTGGCAAAAACTGCTGATTGATTCTGAACCAGTTTTCAACAACTGGTAAATATGCTTCAGATGCGTTGCAGCTTTTATACCACTTGTAGTGGCCTTGAAGGGCTAACCAAGGTAGACCCTTATGACCTTCTGGCTTATGAAATGAAAATTTTTGAAATAAATTCATGGGATATGAAATCTGTGGGAAAATTGAAGAAGCATCGGTATTTGTTGGTCACATGAAAATTTTGAATTGAAATATTCATACCCATATTTTATTGATGGGGAAGAATATCAATTTTATGACCATAAACATGCCACAATTGATGAATAAATAACTAAGGAAATTAAGAGGTTATTTGTTTACTCCAGAGGATGAACCATGAATATTTTCCTATCTGATTTTGAAGGGTAAAGGCATTCATCCAAGCTGCTTAGTAGTCATAGTAGTTGAAAATTGTGGGTCGAAGGGTTGAGATAGTCTTTTATAGATAAATGGACCGATACCCCATTCCTTGGGTGTAAGTATTTTGTTAATCCATACTGTAGTATGAGTAACATAGGATTGAGTTTGCTTATCCTGGAATGGCTTGAATAAGCAGGATTTGATATCTGTCAAGATGAATTCATAATATTTTTTAGAAAAACTGAGGGATTTTTGTAAAACATTGGTTGAAGGTTTAGCATATGCTTAGCTACTTCTTGTGGGTTTTGGTGCCAGAATTCGGGTTCAATTCTGACTAATTGATACACGGTGTCATTTTTGAAGTAGGTAGGTTCTTCAGAAGAGTAGTTGAATTTTGAAAAAATGGGTTATGGTACTGGTGAAGAGAGTACTGAATTAGGTGCAGAATATATCATGTTATTTGTGGGGCTTTTAGCCTCCACTGATTTTTCTATGGTGCTTTTAGCAACCAAAGATTTTGAAGGAGATGATGTGGTGCTTTTAGCAACCATATGTTTTGAAGGTATTGTGGAGCTTTGTGCCGCCACATTTGGGTGAAGATTTTGATAAATTTGAAACTGATTTCTCAGTTGTCTTTTGTCTGGTTTTCTTGCTGGGCTAGCCAACCCCATAAGTTTACGCCATTTTAAAAATCTTCATTGTATAATTGGTCAAGAGGATTTATGGTTTGAAATTCCTCTTCGTCAACTATGTCTGCCCAACTTTTTGAGTTGACCACAGAAATTGGTTCTGGTTTATTTAGTAGGAAAGTCTGGGGGACTCCTTGCATAGCATAATCTGAAGGAGTCTGGTATTTGGGTTGGTTTGGTTATTTATCTTTAGGGAGTTGCTTGGAGGCAATGAAACTTGTGGGTTGCTTGGAAGCAACGGAACTTGTGGGTTGCTTGGAAGCAACAGAACTTGTGGGTTGCTTGGAAGCAACGAAATTTATTTGTTGTTGAGGTACAACAACTAATGAATTATTTTCTGCAGGGGTGATTTCTTCCTCCTTCGCTGGAGTAAGGCTCCACACATTGAATGATTGTAGTAGTGTCCGGATTCACGCATATCTTTTCGTGATACCTTATCATGGTAGCCCAAGCAGTTGGGCATAGAACAATGGTAGGACATTGCTGAGTTGTGATCAGTATCAGAAAGTTGTTTTCGGAGAATTTGTCTTTTATCTTCCCTCAAAAAACTCTCTAGTGAGAATCTGGAATAAAGTTTGAGCTCCATTTGATATACTCTATATCAAAATCAAAGATAGATAAAATAGCTTGTCACCTAGCAAAAATATATTTAGAGGCAAGGTTTTGAACATCTTTCTTTAAAACAGATTTTGCAGTCGATTCTTAATAAAAACTTTTGATTTAATAAATTCAGCTTGAAATTTTGAAATACATAAAACAATTACTAAAATTTTTGATTTATTGTAGGATAGTTATGCTGAGAATTATTCCAATGCTTAGATGCAAATACAATGAGTTGTTCATTTCCATCTTTTCTCTACTTTAAAATACCTCCATAACCGATGTTAGAAGCATCTATTTTAGCTATTTTAAAAGCAAAAGGGTCAGTTAGGGAAAGACAAGGAAGATCCTTGACTTTCAATTTTATCTCTTTGATAACGTTGGAGTGGATACTTGTCCACGGAAGAGGAGGTTTCTTTAACCTATCATGAAGTGGTTTTAGCAAATTGCTAAGTCCAGGAATGGAGTTGGACACATAATTAACACACCCTAAGAATATTTGGAGCTGGATTTTATCCAAGATTTGATCAGGGATTTTATCAGTAAATTGGATGGATCTTTGAATGGGGACAATGGTCCCTTGCTAAATATTATGTTCGAGGAATCGGATATTAATTTGAAAAAGATTGTATTTAGTTTTTGATAAAACTAAATTATTTTCCTTGATGATAGTAAAGAAAATCTTTAGATGTTTAAAATATTGATCAATGCTAGTAGAAAATACTAGAACATTATCAATATAAACAATAATAAAATTTCAAAAAATGATTAAATATATCATTCATAATCCTTTGAAAATCTGAAGGAGGATTTTAAAACCAAATGGCATAACATTCCATTCATATTATCCAAATGGTACGGTGAAAGCAGTTCTGTATCGATCTTTAGGATCAATTTGAATCTGCCAAAAACCTGATTTTAAATCAAATTTTGAAAAAATAGTAGAGGAATAAATCATTTGAAGTAAATCTTTTTTTTTGGGAATAAGATACCTAATCCATCGGAAGGATTTATTCAGAGGTTTGTAATTAATGACAAGCCGAGGGACACCTCTTTTTATTTCAAAACTCTTATTTACATAGAAGGCATCACAACTCCAAGGGGATTTACTTGGGGGAGATAATGCGTTTTTCAAGGAGATCATTGATCTCTTTTTGAAAGTGAATAGTTAGTTCGTGATTCATCTGAATAGGATGGGCCTTTGTTGGGATAATTTTTTCATCAAAATCAGGTTCGTAAGGGAGTTTAACAATATGTTTCTTACGATTCCAGAAGGCTGTTGGGAGGTCAGCACAAAGCTCATTTTGGATTTTGGTTTCAAAAGCTTTCACTTTGGTCTGAAGAGAAGAATCTTGAAGTTGTTGTTGCATTCTTTGAAATGCAACTTCTTCTTTGAGAAAATTGATAGACAAAAGTTTAGTAATGGGAGTCTTATCAAACGGAAGAAGAATTTTTCTCCCTAATCTTTCAATTAAAACTCCATTGTTGGTTACTAAAAATGGGATAAATTCTTCAATTAAGGGAGTGTCTAAGATCACTGGATTGGTAAGGTCTTTTAATAGTAAGAAGGAACTTGAATTATACAAGGAAAAATTATCTTTTGAAGTTTTGAATTCAACATTAGAGAGTTTGAAATTGATTCCTAGTTTTTCGCCATTTGCTGCTCTAAGACCTTCTTTTTTCCTTTCAAAGAATTTTGTCGGAATGAGTCCTTGTATACAGTTGAGATCTACGCCTGTATCAAATAAGGCAATAATATCAAGAGTAAAAGATTTGTTGACAATCAAGGTGATCCTCATGTGCCATTTTCGAATGAAAATTCTAGATAGGTGATTGATAAATTCTTCTTGATCAATAGGTTTTAGATCAACATGGGTAGGCTTTTCAAGCTTTGTAGAGAGTTGTTTGAGAACAAGACAATCAAGTTCTTGTCTAGCTTTGATTTCACGAATTTCATGTTTGAGGAGTGCTATCTCAGATTGAAGATCTTTCATAGTAACTTAGTTTTTTGAGAAGAAAATCTAGAAATGACGTCAGTGATGTTGTAGGTATTTGCTACCTAGGGATGTTTGGTGAAATTCGAGAAAGAAATAGACGATGAAGATGCGATGGAAGGTTTATCTAGAGTTTGTTTGAATTGTTCTAGATAATACTATTTTTATCAGAATCTTAAAGATTGCTTATTATTTCCACAAGAAGATCATGCT
Source organism: Anisodus tanguticus (assembly GCA_034509755.1). NCBI lineage: Eukaryota > Viridiplantae > Streptophyta > Magnoliopsida > Solanales > Solanaceae > Anisodus > Anisodus tanguticus. The sequence goes on along the minus strand of CM067551.1, from coordinate 13,766,930 downwards.
CTTTAGAGAGAACATTAATCTCAGGTTGACTGTTTTGGTCATCTTGTTCTGACTGGGAGGAACACGACTTAAAATCATCATCCTTTTTTCAAATTTTATTATTATTTATATTGATAATGTTCTAGTATTTTCTACTAGCATTGATCAATATTTTAAACATCTAAAGATTTTCTTTACTATCATTAAGGAAAACAGTTTAGTTTTATCAAAAACTAAATACAATCTTTTTCAAATTAATATCCGATTCCTCTGACATAGTATTCAGCAAGGGACCATTGTCCCTATTCAAAGATCCATCTAATTTGTTGGTAAATCTTGATCCAATCTTGGATAAAACCCAGCTCCAAATATTCTTAGGTTGTGTTAATTATGTGTCCGACTTCATTCCTGGACTTAGCAATTTTCTAAAACCACTTCATGATAGGTTAAAGAAATATCTTCTTCTGTGGACAAGTATCCACTCCAACGTTATCAAAGAGATAAAATTGAAAGTCAAGGATCTTCCTTGTCTTTCCCTACCTGACCCTTTTGCTTTTAAAATTGTCGAAACATATGCTTCTAACATCAGTTATGGAGGTATTTTAAGACAGAGAAAAGATGGAAAAGAACAACTCATTGTATTTGCATCTAAGTATTGAAATAATTCTCAGCATAATTATCCTACAATAAATCAAAAATTTTAGTAATTGTTTTATGTATTTCAAAATTTCAAGATGATTTATTAAATCAAAATTTTTATTAAGAATCGACTGCAAAATCTGTTTTACAAGAAGATGTTCAAAACCTTGCCTCTAAACATATTTTTGCTAGGTGTCAAGCTATTTTGTCTATCTTTGATTTTGATATAGAGTATATCAAAGGGAGCTCAAAATCTATTCCAGATTTTTTCACTAGAGAGTTTTTGCAGGGAAGATAAAAGACAAATTCTTCGAAAACAACTTTATGATACTGATCACAACTCAGCAATGTCCTACCATTGTCCCATACCCAACTACTTGAGCTACCATGATAAGGTATCACGAAAAGATATGCGTAAATCTGGACAGTACTGCAATTATTCAATGTGTGGAGCCTTACTCCAGCAAAGGAATGAAGAAATCACTCATGCATAAAATAATTCATTAGTTGTTGTACCTCAACAACAAATAAATTATGTTGCTTCCAAGCAACCCACAAGTTCTGTTGCTTCCAAGCAACCCACAAGTTTCGTTGCTTCCAAGCAACCCACAAGTATCATTTCCTCCACGTAACTCCTTAAAGATAAAGAACCAAGACTCCATCAGATTATGTTATGCAAGGAGTCCCCTAGAATTTCCTACTAAATAAACCAGAATCAATTTATGTGGTCAATCCAAAAAGTTGGCAGACATAGTTGACGAAGAGGAATCTCAAACCATAAATCTTCTTGACCAATTTTACAATGAAGAGTTTTTGAAATGGTGTATACTCATGGGGTTGGCTAGCCCAGCAAGCACACTAGACATAAGACAACTGAGAATTTAGTTTCAAATTTATCAAAATCTTCATCCAAATGTAGCGGCACAAAGCTCCACAACATCTTCAAAACATATGGTTGCTAAAAGCACCAAATCATCTCCTTCAAAATCTATGGTTGCTAAAAGCACCATATAAAATCAGTGGAGGCTAAAAGCCCCACAAATAACATGATATATTCTACACCTAATTCAATATTCTCTTCACCAGTACCACAACCCATTTTTTCAAAATTCAACTCCCCTTCTGAAGAACCTACCTACTTCAAAAATGACACAGTGTATCCAATAATAAAAATTAAATCCGAATTCTGGCACCAAAACCCACAAGAAGTAGCTAAGCATATGCTCAGTCCTTCAACCATTTTTTTGCAAAAATCCCCAAGTTGTTCTAAAAAATATTACGAATTCATCTTGACAGATACCAAATCTTGTTTATTCAAGCCATTTAAGGATAAGAAAACTCAATCCTATGTTACTCATACTACAATATGGATTAACAAAATACTTACACCCAAGGAATGGGTACCAGTCCATTTATCTATAAAACAATATCTCAACCCTTCGACCCATAATTTTTCAACTACTATGACTATCATGCATATGGAGCAAACAAATAACCTCTGAATTTCCTCAATGGTTTATTCATCAATGGTGGCTTGTTTATGGTCATAAAATTGATATTCTTCTCTCACCAGCAAAAGATGGGTATGAATATTTCAATTTCAAATTTAATGTAACCAACAAATACTAATGCTCCTCCAATTTTTCCACAGATTTCATATCGCATGGATTTATTCCCAAAAATTATCATTTCATAGGCCAGAAGGTCATAAGAGTTTACCTTGGTTAGCCTTTCAAGGCCACTTCAAGTGGTATAAAAGCTGGAACGCATCTGAAGCATATTTACCAGTTGTTGAAAACTGGTTCAGAATCAATCATCAATTTTTGCCAACTACATAAGCTGCCCAATTTACCTTCCCACAACAGAGATCTATTGCAACATCACAGTTGGCCGGATCTAACAATAAGACAGAATTAATCAAGAAGATGGAGCAGCTTCTAGCACAGATAAAAATGAAAACTCCAGACCAACAGTCTCAAGCATCCACATCTGAAAATACATCAGAAGAACAAGAATATTTTAATTATAATTTTTTAAATTACAATATTTCAAGGTTTTATTATTTTCTATGACATCGTGATGACATCATATGTGACATCATCAAGCACTATCTTTAAATAGTTGTATGCCATATGAAGCAATTTCATTGAGATTTGACATGATTTTGGATCAATTTTATAGCAACTCTCAATGTTGATGAAGATGATTGTTCAAATTTTGAATTATTGTAATCGAGCTCTATTATATATAGCAGCTTCCAATTTATCAAAAAAATCAGAACATCAAGGAGAATTTATATCTGAAATTTGAAGAAATTTCGTTGAGATTTGACATGATTTTGGATCAATTTTATAGCAACTCTTAAAGTTGTTGAAGATGATTGTTCAAATTTTGAATTACCGCAATCGAGCTCTATTTCACATGGGTGATATCTCAAAAAAATCCAGGACGGGGGGGGGGGTGGGGGGAAGCTCATATATGAGATTTAAAGTAGTTTGGTTATGATTTGACATGGTTTCGAATCAAATACAATAGTTGTTCGTTCAAAAGGAAGAAGACGACACTGCCAGAAATAGTCAAGCAGAATCTTTATGCAGGTCTAAAATAGGTTTATTAGCATCCTATAGTTTCTACTAAGCTTTTGCATTTATTTTATATATATATATATATATATATATATTATTACTTGAAAGAAGCAATTCTTATATAGAATGTATCTGCTGCAAATCCCAACATCACGGTTATTAGAAGCGACTATGATTATTAGTTGTTAATATGCATTGAGAACTGAAAAAGGCCACATTTTAGCCACTAAGAAGCGACTGCGGTTATTATAAGTGACTACGATTATTAGAACATACTACGGTTATTAGAAGCGACTACGATTTTTGTAAGCAACCAACGGTTTAGATGAAATTACCTTGAAAATTGATGAATTAATTCTTGAAACTTATCGTTATTGGCATTTAAATGAATATTTAAAAAAATGCTAATGTCATTATGGATATAAGTACTAATATCAATGAAATAATACACGTCGTTCGCTATTAATCTAAACATTATAAGTTGGCCGCATAATTATTTCACGTATTGCAATAAAGACAAGAACATTTCACATTGATCACATGCAATTATGTTATCAATTTCAATATAGATCATATGTAGTATAGTAACCATTTGCAACATGACTAAAAAAAATATGTGATATCCATATATAGTTATGTCACCAATTTTAAGTTGTTACATATAGATATGATCATCATAACTTTTTCTTCAACACATTATTAACATTAGTTATTAATTATCTGTATTATTTTAGATTAATATAGTGTTGTTTCACTAATTTCATGGTGATAACATATTGTTTAGTTATAAATATAAGTTTTACATTCTAAAATTAGTTCACTTCTTATTAAAAAAAATTGTTACAAAAGATGAAACAATACAATCGTTCGCTATTAATCTAAACACTACAAGTTGGTCGCATAATTATTTCACCTATTGCAATAAAGACAAGAACATTTCACATTGATCACATGTAATTATGTCATCAATTTCAATATAGATCATACTCCCTCCGGATAAAAAAAAGTGTCCACTTACCCATTTGTACATCCCTTAAGAAAATACTAACTCCTAGAAAAAATATAGGTAATTTGACTAAACTGCCTCTCATTAAATAGGTATTGAAATTATTCAGTTTCTGCAGCAGTATATAATCTCGGACACGATGCATGCCTACTGTTTTTTTTTTTTTTGGAATCGAGCGAGATGATATGCTGAAACGGGTGCTAGCTTTTGATCACATAACACTTAATATGGGCAAATATGATAAATTAAGGTTAATTCTTTCTTAATTTGATAAGTGGACACTCTTTTTTACTTAAGAAAAAAAGGCTAAGTGGACACTCTTTTTTATTCGGATGGAGCATGTAGTATAGTAATAATTTGCATCATGGCTAAAAAATATGTGATTTTCACATATAGTTATACCACTAATTCCAAGTTGTTACATATATCTATGATTATCACAATTTTTTTCAACGTGTTATTAATATTACTCATTAATTATCATTATTGAGATTATTATAGTATCGTTTCACTAATTTCATGGTGATAACATATAAGTTTATTATAATTTAAAATTAGTTCACTTCTTCTTAAAATATATTTTTTGTTGCAAAAGCAAATGTTACATTATAGATTCTAATGTTATGTGACTGGTCTTTAATAATTCAAAGTATGCAAATATGATGACATAACTCTTTGAGAACTCCATTCTCCTGTCTCAAATCACCTCATTAACTAGTTTCAACTATTACCAATTCTCAATTCTTGAGAAGGCCAAAAGGTATTGCTAAGATTCGATAGTAATCGCCTCTTTGTGGTAAATACATGAGGTAGACTAAGCGGTAAAAGACATTCATAAGGCATGATCATCAGTGAATGTATTTTTGTTGTTGCTCTATGTATAAACGTTGTCTTATCTATAATAAAAGCTATAAATCTGAAATGTTCATCTTAAATTCCAAACTCAAATATGAAATTTTATGCAAAACCATCTTAAATCTTCTCTAAACTCCCTTAAATTTGAGATTTAGAATCCTCAAAAGATCTCCAACAAAACCCAATAACACACTTGAAATAAATCACTTGTTCATAAAATTTATTTTTCAAGTTTGAAGATCAAGCTTCAACGATGGCTATCCTAAAGCTCAAATTTGCAATTTAATTCAAAAACCACCTCAAATCTTCTCCAAACTCTCTAAATTTTTAAATCTTCTCCAAACTCTCTAAAATTTGAGATTTAAACTCATCAAAATTAGATAACAAAATCCAATAACACCTACATGAGATGAATCATTCTTTTCAAAACTCATTTATTCAAGCTTGAAGCTCAAGCTCCAATAATGACTATCAATAGAATATATTTCGGATGTTGAAGGAAAAAAATGTGTGGGAATGAATTGAAATGGGAATAAAATTTTATATTTTTTAATAAGATAAAAGATATAATTTTTAGATTTTTACTTTACTATTTCTTATTTTGGTTAAAGAATTGAAATGTGGAGTTCATCGGAGTCATTCACTTAGCTTTGTTAAAAGCCATGATGACTGTCCATAAAGTAGATCTCAATCAAAATTTCTTTTCAATTTTTCTCTTTTATTGAGAATCTTTTTGAATTTGTCCCATGCACTCACCGGGGCGGATTTAGGTTATGGTGAGGGTGTTATATATATATATATATATATATATATATATAAGGAATATTTCAATAGAGGGGGAGTAAGTAAGGTTTGTAGTCCTACTCGGTACTCTCTTCTTGTGATCTTCGTTCATATAAGTCTTAGAATTCATAGTCTATCTCCTGTATTAATAAATATTTTTTTTATTTTTTTTTAAAATCTGAACTCTGTTCAGTTACTCGTCCTGGGTTACTATTTATCATCTCTACCATTTGTACTGTTGATTACTATTTCTGTTTTTATCATACTATAACTATTCACTTCTTCTTCTTAACTGTTCATCTCTTCTTCCAAGCTTTACCCCTGCTATGGCGATCGTCTTTAACCACACCCAAAAGCGGCCACAACAGTCCTTCAACGGACATCAACGGCCAATAATCAACCACCGTTGACATAGGAATTTAAAGTTAATCCATGGAGGCCATAACGGAGCTTATCGATAACCATATACTAAGTCAAGAAGATAACCGTGTCTAGGCATGTTATGATAAATATTTCAACAGTAATTTCCGATATTCATGGCAGATATTATAATAGTAACTCAAGATTCATGATAAAAATAATAACTGTATATTAACATGATTTCTTGCGATCCCGCAAGATTTTATATATATTCAAACATAATTTACATTATAGGAGATAAACTACTGAATGGTAAACTTACATGTCTGAAGTACAAGGAGATTTCCCTTTCGGGAGTCCCGGAAACTGCTACTGCGACTGCGGAGAATCAAAGCAAAATTACAAACTATCTTGCGTTCTTCTCTGTACCCTTCATTATCAGTTCTTTTTGTACAGTTTTTAAAATGTTCTATGGTTTCGTCTAATTCCATGTTATCTTTTTTGCAACCTTTGCATTTAAATAACTTTTTTGGTTTTTGTCTTTTCAGGTCTCGGGCTTTTTCTATAGCGATGTCTACTTCATATCCTTCTGGGATAATCTCTATGTTCATTAGGTTTATTTCTTCTTCTGCTATAGTGCTCTCTTCTTCGCAGTCTTTTTGCGGAGTGTAATTATAACACTCGAAGCAATGGATATAAATTACCAGACAAAACTGAATTGATTAATAGAATTCAGGGAAAGACTATATTTAGTAAATTTGATTGTAAATCAGGCTATTGGCAGGTCAAAATGCACCCCGCCAGTATAGAATGGACAACATTCACTTGTCCAGAAGGACATTTCGAATGGCAGTCTGAACTTCTTATCCTCGTTGCAGATTAACGAATTACTTATAATTTCTGGAGTGGCTGACCTGTTCATCAATTCTGAGGAAACGTCAGCATCTTTTTCTACTTCTTCATCTTCTGAAGAATTGTCCATTTTAGTCTTTCGCTTAGGTTTATAATAAAGTCTACTATAGTATTTAGTTGTTTATCTTCGTCGTGAAGTGAATGATCTCCTATACTGAAGTTACACTTAATTATATTTTGATCTGATAGGATTCTATATTTTTTATCTAATTCTAGTCTTAAGTCTAGATATTCTAATTGTTTTAATCGCGCTATTTTACCCTAGTGAAGCGATCTTACCTTTTAGCTTCCACTCTTGGTATTCTAGCCAGTCTTCTGCGTGAGCTATGTCGCTTTCTAACCCTATTAGGTGCCAACGTAAGTCTTTTTCCAATTCTATATCTAAGTCTCCTTCTATTATTCTTTCGTATATACTATTTGCAAAGTTGTTTTGTTCTAGATTTATAATGAACGGTTGTACGTGTTGTAGGAAAAAGTCTATTATTTCTTCTACAGATACTTTTCTAATATTTTTATCTCGTATCTCTAATATTCCTCTTTTTCTTATTTCTATTAAATAAAAGAGATCTTTTAGTAAAACAAGAAAGAATTTTTAAAAGAACAGAAGAAAATCTAGATTATATAAAAAATACAGAATCTAGACTCTCACCCAAAAAGGAGTTAGAAAAAATCTTTAAAGAAAACCTAATAGACTTAGAACTAAAGCTTAGCCAAGAAAACAAAACACTAAAGAAAGAGTTAGTAGAAAAGATTTTAAAATTAGAAGAATCTGTTAAAGAACTAAAACAAGCTATTATTTCATGAACAAACTAGAAACCTCTCTAGAACAAGCCTCAATATTAATAGATAAATCTATTCCCCTAACAGAGGATTATAAAAATTATATACCAGTTCAGAAATCAGACCAAATAGTTATTCAACAGAATATAATAATAACAACATTGTTATTAGATCTACATAGAAAAGTAGACCACTTAACAGATAGAGTTAATAAGTTAGACAACCATATCTTTCAGATAGCTTTAGACAAAGATAGTAAAAACAAAGGTAAAGAAAAAGAAAGTCAGGCTATAGACAACTTAATAGACCAATTAAGTAAAATAGAAATTACTCCTCAACAAGAAAGGGTTAAAATAGTAAAGAAGTCCCAAAAATGGACTTTCTTTCAAGTAGATCAAGAAACGAAAGACCAAGACAAAGTTTCTCAGAAGACCGGGTAGGCACAAGCTTAGTATCTAGAATACTAAATAGAAGAACCCCAGAAGAAACTAATAGACAGTTAAGTGAAGTTATAAATGTAGATAGAGACATTAGCATCTTTCAACAAAACCAGTTAAATTTGTTGAATCCTAGAACTTTATATAATGCTGGAAGATTTACTTCAACAACACAATTATATAGACATTATAGAGAAGAGCAGTTATCCGTATTAGGGGGACAGGCTCAAAACCTAAATTTAATCAGTGAAGACTCTTTTAGACAGATTAAAAGAAACGCCAGAACTCTCATGCACATGGGATTAATGGTAATAGGAATAAAAGGTTTAACCAGAAAAAACTTAGGTAGTAAAGTTTTGATAATGATATATGACGATAGATGGACAGACATGAAGAAATCCATCGTCGGTATGACAGAAATAGACATGACTGACAATGGAGGAATCTTCTATATCAGTCCAGATTTTCTAATAAACTTAAGCGAATTCGGCAGACATATAAAAATAGGTATACAGACCAAAGGCTATGAAGAAATGCATAGCGGAAACAACCTTTTATTATGTTTAGACTTTTTAGGAAAGATGACTACTAGTAGTAATACAAAATTTAAAATAAAAATTAACGATGTAGTAGAACTTATGAGTAACAAAGGCATTAATTTAATAAAGCCAACTAAAATACAACCAGAAGAATACGCAGGCTTAAAATGGAAATTAGATAGATTTAATACTAAAAAGAAAGTATTACAACCATGACCTCGCATCTAGAATATACAAACAGAGACATGGAGAAACCTCCATAAGGTTTACTGATTATAATTACACTCCGCAAAAAAGGCTGCGAAGAAGAGAGCACTATAGCAGAAGAAGAAATAAACCTAATGAACATAGAGATTATCCCAGAAGGATATGAAGTAGACATCGCTATAGAAAAAGCCCGAGACCTGAAAAGACAAAAACCAAAAAAGTTATTTAAATGCAAAGGTTGCAAAAAAGATAACATGGAATTAGACGAAACCATAGAACATTTTAAAAATTGTACAAAAAGAACTGATAATGAAGGGTACAGAGAAGAACGCATCGCCAGAGAAAAAACAGAAATGTTTGAAGAGATCTGGAATGACTTCTCACTAAATAGCCAAATAGATCTATCAGAATGTTTACAAAATAGTCACCAAGACTTAGAAAACAATTCAGAAATAAGCTATAAAGAACTAATGGAAGCTAGTGCTTCTAGCTCAAGTCCTTTCCAGAGAACAACTGGAGAGAACATCACAGTAAATACTAGTACAGGTAATGTACCTAGAAGAAGAGTATTTAGAACCTCAGAAGACCCTGTACAACAACAGGTTAAGCCATCGGGGAAGAGATTACCCTTGGAAGAAAACATAACCCTCCAAGAAGGAGGAAACAGAGGTAAAATTCTGAATATAGCAGCACACGATCCCCAGAGATGGAACTCCGTAATAGATTTATGGAAAGGTATCGTGGTAGCAGACTATATACAGAGTTATGTAGAAACAGACTCAGAAACAATGTACAAATACTTAGAGACATTCTTAGGAGAATCTACTAAGGCTTTGTGGGAAGCCTACAAGGTGAACTTCCCAGAGGAATTTCATCACTTGGTGTCTATGGGATCAAACCCCTATAACTTCACGAATAAGATACATACTCTTATTACGGGAGAAGACCCAAATAGTGGATTAATAATTTTACAGAAAAATGCTCTAATTAAACTAGAACAACTTAGTATAAGCAATTGGATATATATAAAGAAATTTTTAAATGATTTCTTTTATTATTGTACGATCAGTGGTAACTCGTTTGATCAAGACTTAGGCAAAAAGCTCTTTAACAAACTACCAGGAGCTTTAGGTAGAGAAATAGAAGACCGTTGGGGAAAGCGGGAAGGAATATTACAAAACCCAAACGCTAAATGGTCAATAGGACATAGAATACAACATATAATGGAAATTCTCCAAGAGAAGTGTACAAACTTACAGATACAAAAACAACTCAAGCAAAACGAGTTGAGTTTCTGTAAAAGCGTTATATACACGACTCAAAGCTATGACAAAGATCCCCAAAAGAGAAAACCCTATAAAAAGAAAAAGAAGTACGGTTATCAGAACTATGATAAGTACGACAAAAAGAAGTACTATCTTAGGAGATCAACCGCTAGAAAACCATACCTAGACAAAAATAAGCACATAAGGAAATACAGAAATGATAGGACATATAAAAATAGACTAGAGTGTTATACTTGTGGTAGTATAGAGCACCTAGCTAATACATGCCCAAAAAGAATGAATAATAATTCAAAAAATGCTCAGCTAATAGAAGACTTTCGAGAAACGCTAATTAGCGTAGACGAATATATGTCAGACACAGAAAGTATTTATTCTATAGTAAGCATACAAGAAGAAGGTAATAACCGACTAGACTCTTCAGATTCTGAAGCAGATAATTTCATAAACGAAATAGGAGTAGAAAACTTACAGATAGATGAAGACTTAAATAATTTAGTAAATACTACAATAGAGTGCGAGCATATTTTTGAGAAAAATAAAGGTATAGACAGTATAGCATGTTGCGTCTGTAAATGGTTCCCGAGTAGAAGTAAAAGGGCCAGATGCAAGAAGTGCTACATAGAAGGATGCATATCATGCCTGCAAAAAGAGATAAATATTACAATAGGACAAAAAGATGTTCTAGAAAAAATAGTAGAACATGATATAATAGACTCAACTATTACAGTAAGATTAATGACACTAGAAACCAGAGTAAATACATTAGAAATGAGACTGTCTAGAATAGAAAAGGAAAACAAATAGAACTGGACAATTCTTCAGAAGATGAAGAAGTAGAAAAAGATGCTGACGTTTCCTCAGAATTGATGAACAGGTCAGCCACTCCAGAAATTATAAGTAATTCGTTAATCTGCAACGAGGATAAGAAGTTCAGCTCTTTAAGACTATTAACAAGGATTAAAATCAAAGACTACGAGATAACTACTTTAGCCTTAATAGACACAGGCTGTACCAGTAGTATCTTAAACAAAAAAATAGTACCCAGTAGTTTAATTAAGACTCTGGATAAGCCGTCGTCAGCCATGCAAATGGATGGAACGCATAATTTCTATAGATATTACTTACAAGAAGCAAGTATTAGTTTTATAAACACTTGCGATAAGTTCTATAATCCTAGTTATAAAATAAACAAAATTCTAGTAAGGGATTTAAATATAAACACAGACTTTATTTTAGGACTAGATTTTCTTTTAAATAACAACGGTAGCTGTACTATTACAAGAGATGGAATCATATTCCAAAAGAATAGTACATACTCACCAGTTCAGACACAGAAAATAGCGACAAAAATTAATCAGACGTCCCAAATCAGCCAGCTAAACAAAAAGGATAGTTGCTGTAAAGACTGTAATAATAATGAAAAATATTGTTGCCAAAACAGCAACAATTTCGAAATAGAAGATTTAGAAGAATACCTAGAAATAGAGAATTATTTAGAAAAAGATTATAATCTAATAGATATAGCTTCAGACTTTTATAATTTTAAAAAGGGTATAGATAAAATAGGATTTATTAAAGATCAAAAAGACTTAGACAATATAGTAAAAGTCTTAGACAAATTAGAAATTATAGGTGAGAAACCACTTAGATATTGGGATAATAATAAAATTCTGTGTGAATTAGATATTATTAATCCTGAATATATAATAAAGACCGCTTCTATAGAATCTACAAATCAAGACCTAAAAGATTTTAAGACCACAATTAAAGAACTCCCAGATTTGGAGATCATAAGAAGATCCACTTCGAAACACAGGTCAGCAGCTTTCATTGTAAGAAACAATTCTGAACAAGTTAGAGGTAAGGCTAGAATGGTAATCAATTACAAAAGATTAAATGACAACACTCGAAGCAATGGATATAAATTACCAGACAAAACTGAATTGATTAATAGAATTCAGGGAAAGACTATATTTAGTAAATTTGATTGTAAATCAGGCTATTGGCAGGTCAAAATGCACCCCGCCAGTATAGAATGGACATCATTCACTTGTCCAGAAGGACATTTCGAATGGCTAGTAATGCCGTTTGGCTTGAAGACTGCTCCACCTATCTTCCAAAGAAAAATGGACGATATATTCGGAGAATATAAAAAATTCTCTATAGTTTACATAGATGACATCTTAGTATTTAGTAATAATATGACAGAACACTTAGGACATCTTCAGACTGTCTTCGGACTTTTTGTGAATAATGGATTAATTAACAGCAAAAAGAAGATGGTACTGTGTAAAAACTACATAGACTTTTTAGGTGTTACAATTGGAGAAGGTAAGATTAAGCTCCAACCCCATATAGCAAAGAAGGCACTAGATATGCCTGATAGATTAGATAATACTAAAGACCTTTAGAAATTTTTAGGAATTCTGAACTATGCCAGAACCTTCATTAAAGATTTGGGTAAAGTGGCAGGACCCCTTTATTCAAAAACCGGTTCTACAGGCCAGAAAAAGTTTAACGCCGAAGATGTTAAAATAGTTAGGCTCCTAAAACAACAGATCCAGAATATTCCGGATCTAAGCATGCCTTTAGAAGACGACTATCTGATTATAGAAACAGATGGAAGTTTTGAAGGATGGGGCGCGGTGTTAAAAGCCAAGACTAATAAATATTGTAGTAAGACATCAGAACGTGTTTGCGCCTACCAAAGTGGCAAATACCGAGAAAAGGGAAATATGAGCAGCATAGACGTAGAAATTTTAGCAGTAATATATGCTCTCAACGCCTTCAGACTGCACATTTTAAATAAACCCGAGACTCTAGTAAGAACAGACTGTGAAGCTATAGTAAAGTTTCACCAAAAAAAAAACGATAAAAGTAGTAGTAGACGTAGGTGGCTAAATTTCCTAGACACCATATCAATTTACAACCTAACTTTTGAGCATATAAAAGGTAAAGATAATAACTTAGCAGACCAGCTAAGTAGACTAACAATAACTAAACAAAAAAATCTAAGATCTATCAAACTTGGTACAGGCTAACATTTCTTTTGATATTGCAGCACAATGAGCACGTCTCAACAGACTTAAAAAGACAAAGGGAAAGGCCCAGCCAAACCCACAGACAAAGGGAAAGGCCCAGCCAAACCCGCAGACACTTACAGACAATCAGTATTGGGGAACCTGAATTTCAGGCCCATAACTGCCCTTGAGACTCCCCCCTTAGAAAGACTCATTTTTGGTAAGAATAACTTAATATCTTACCCCCCATCTAACATGACTTTCAAGGTTTTGTCAAATTTTGCAATAGACAAACAGCAGAAATGCTTAGTAGACAACTTGTGGATAGCCCACAGCAGAAAGGACAATAGCCACTTTGCGGCCACCCTAAATAGCACTTGTTGTTATTTCCATGACAAAAACCGAAACAAAAAAATTAAATTTTATGTTGTGGTTCACGGAAAAACAAACGGTGTGTTCCAGACATGGTTAGAAGTGGTAGACTCAATAAAGGATTTTAAAACCCCTTTATTCAAAGGCTTCAACGATTTTACAGAAGCTTTAGATTACGCGAGGAACCCTCGGACCCAACTACTACTCTCTCCAACCCTCGGACACCAACAGAACCAGACCCCACAATATAAAATACAAAAAGACACAGACAAGGTAATATTTTGTGATCACTGTAGTACGATGACGGAGGCCTTCAAAAGACTAAATCAGACGAAAGAAGAACTCCAAATACAAAATATACACCTCATAGAGAAAACCACCAAATTAGAACTCATTCTCAGACAGACAAAAATACAGACTCAAACTCAGAGTTCTCCATCTCCCCCTAAAATGGATGAAACAGGTGTGCATTCCCTTCTGAATGCTAAGAAACCTATTGTATCAGGTATAAATACAACTAGTCCGGTGCAAACGATTCTTGCCGGTAAAGACTTATCAAACCCGTTGACGGCTGTCACTTTGCCAAAAAGTGAAAATGAGGAAGCAACATCCTCAAAAACTAGACGCAAGCTCCCGCAAACACTCACAGGATCTACATCCCGAGCAAGGAGTAAACAGACAAAGAAAAGACAGCAAAAGAATATAGAATAAATTGTAAAAGACACTCTCGAACAAATATTTCGAGAACAGATAACTAATCAGACCACAGAACCAGAAAAAGACATACATACAGTTTCGATAGAACTAACAGAGGAACCATTAATTCCTTCAAATCCTAGACAAGGTACAGGACAGAGTAATATTTTCCAGGTACCAGAAGATCATGTTTCAGACACCGGTTCAGAGGAAAACTATGAATAGGATGCACAGGACCCAAACGACGCCTATGACTAAGGCATGAGTTTTGATTCTGTGGCCCTACATAATTTAGACACCTAAGGTAATAACAATGGACAGCATACAAAGCTGAAAGATGTTAATACAAGACAAAGACATAAAGACGATATAAGTGGGAAGCACCAGCCGAAAGCCGTGGCTGAAAGTGACAGACAGGACAAGTATTATCAACTTTACGCAAAAGTTATTCAAACTTTACGGAAAGTCGATTGCCAGCAGAGTACGACGACAAATAAAGAAGACAATTTTCAAAAAGCAAAAGCGACGATGGGGCCCATAGCGCACCCGGCCAGACCTTTTGAAGATTCCTTTTTAGTTTGAAATCCGAAGCTGAAGTCGGGATATCCACTATAAATACCAACCTCCAAACTCTCTTACGGACAGAAGCGGAAGCAGAGAGGCTAAAGCAATTAGAGAGAGAGACCCCTCCCAAAAAAACACACAACTCCTCTACTATCCATATACCATTGTATAAACAACCATATGTAAGATAGTTTGTAATTTTGCTTTGATTCTCCGCAGTAGCAGTAGCAGTTTCCGGGACTCCCGAAAGGGAAATCTCCTTGTACTTCAGACATGTAAGTTTACCATTCAGTAGTTTATCTCCTATAATGTAAATTATGTTTGAATATATATAAAATCTTGCGGGATCGCAAGAAATCATGTTAATATAGAGTTATTATTTTTATCATGAATCTTGAGTTACTATTATAATATCTGCCATGAATATCGGAAATTACTGTTGAAATATTTATCATAACATGCCTAGACACGGTTATCTTCTTGACTTAGTAAATGGTTATCTGATAAGCTCCGTTATGGCCTCCATGGATTAACCTGTAAATTCCTATGTCAACGGTGGTTGATTATTGGCCTGTTGATGTCCACTGAAGGACTGTTGTGGCCGCTTTTGGGTGTGGTTAAAGACGATCGCCATAGCAGGGGTAAAGCTTGGAAGAAGAGATGAACAGTTAAGAAGAAGAAGTGAATAGTTATAGTATGATAAAAACAGAAATAGTAATCAACAGTACAAATGGTAGAGATGATAAATAGTAACCCAGGACGAGTGACTGAACAGAGTTCAGATTTAAAAATAAATAAATAAATAAATAAAAAAAAAAATATATATATATATATATATATATTTATTAATACAGGAGATAGACTATGAACTCTAAGACTTATATGAACGAAGATCACAAGAAGAAAGTACCGAGTAGGACTACAAACCTTACTTACTCCCCCTCTATTGAAATATTCCTTATTGAAACAACCCCCACTTTCTATTGCTGCTCTTCTCTATAATGTCTATATAATTGTGTTGTTGAAGTAAATCTTCCAGCATTATATAAAGTTCTAGGACCAATAGAAAGTGGGGGTTGTTTCAATAAGGAATATTTCAATAGAGGGGGAGTAAGTAAGGTTTGTAGTCCTACTCGGTACTTTCTTCTTGTGATCTTCGTTCATATAAGTCTTAGAATTCACAAGTCTATCTCTGTATTAATAAATATATATATATATATATATATATATATATATATATATTTTTTTTATTTATTTATTTTTTTTTTTTAAATCTGAACTCTGTTCAGTCACTCGTCCTGGGTTACTATTTATCATCTCTACCATTTGTACTGTTGATTACTATTTCTGTTTTTATCATACTATAACTATTCACTTCTTCTTCTTAACTGTTCATCTCTTCTTCCAAGCTTTACCCCTGCTATGGCGATCGTCTTTAACCACACCCAAAAGCGGCCACAACAGTCCTTCAGTGGACATCAACAGGCCAATAATCAACCACCGTTGACATAGGAATTTACAGGTTAATCCATGGAGGCCATAACGGAGCTTATCAGATAACCATATACTAAGTCAAGAAGATAACCGTGTCTAGGCATGTTATGATAAATATTTCAACAGTAATTTCCGATATTCATGGCAGATATTATAATAGTAACTCAAGATTCATGATAAAAATAATAACTCTATATTAACATGATTTCTTGCGATCCCGCAAGATTTTATATATATTCAAACATAATTTACATTATAGGAGATAAACTACTGAATGGTAAACTTACATGTCTGAAGTACAAGGAGATTTCCCTTTCGGGAGTCCCGGAAACTGCTACTGCTACTGCGGAGAATCAAAGCAAAATTACAAACTATCTTACATATGGTTGTTTATACAATGTTATATGGATAGTAGAGGAGTTGTGTGTTTTTTTGGGAGGGGTCTCTCTCTCTAATTGCTTTAGCCTCTCTGCTTCCGCTTCTGTCCGTAAGAGAGTTTGGAGGTTGGTATTTATAGTGGATATCCGGACTTCAGCTTCGGATTTCAAACTAAAAAGGAATCTTCAAAAGGTCTGGCCGGGTGCGCTATGGGCCCCATCGTCGCTTTTGCTTTTTGAAAATTGTCTTCTTTATTTGTCGTCGTACTCTGCTGGCAATTGACTTTCCGTAAAGTTTGAATAACTTTTGCGTAAAGTTGATAATGCTTGTCCTATCTGTCACTTTCAGCCACTGCTTTCGGCTGGTGCTTCCCACTTATATCGTCTTTATGTCTTTGTCTTGTATTAACATCTTTCAGCTTTGTATGCTGTCCATTGTTATTACCTTAGGTGTCTAAATTATGTAGGGCCACAGAATCAAAACTCATGCCTTAGTCATAGGCGTCGTTTGGGTCCTGTGCATCCTGTTCATAGTTTTCCTCTGAACCGGTGTCTGAAACATGATCTTCTGGTACCTGGAAAATATTACTCTGTCCTGTACCTTGTCTAGGATTTGAAGGAATTAATGGTTCCTCTGTTAGTTCTATCGAAACTGTATGTATGTCTTTTTCTGGTTCTGTGGTCTGATTAGTTATCTGTTCTCGAAATATTTGTTCGAGAGTGTCTTTTACAATTTGTTCTATATTCTTTTGCTGTCTTTTCTTTGTCTGTTTACTCCTTGCTCGGGATGTAGATCCTGTGAGTGTTTGCGGGAGCTTGCGTCTAGTTTTTGAGGATGTTGCTTCCTCATTTTCACTTTTTGGCAAAGTGACAGCCGTCAACGGGTTTGATAAGTCTTTACCGGCAACTGTTTGCACCGGACTAGTTGTATTTATACCTGATACAATAGGTTTCTTAGCATTCGAAGGGAATGCACACTGTTTCATCCATTTTAGGGGGAGATGGAGAACTCTGAGTTTGAGTCTGTATTTTTGTCTGTCTGAGAATGAGTTCTAATTTGGTGGTTTTCTCTATGAGGTGTATATTTTGTATTTGGAGTTCTTCTTTCGTCTGATTTAGTCTTTTGAAGGCCTCCGTCATCGTACTACAGTGATCACAAAATATTACCTTGTCTGTGTCTTTTTGTATTTTATATTGTGGGGTCTGGTTCTGTTGGTGTCTGAGGGTTGGAGAGAGGTAGTAGTTGGGTCCGAGGGTTCCTCGGGCGTAATCTAAAGCTTCTGTAAAATCGTTGAAGCCTTTGAATAAAGGGGTTTTAAAATCCTTTATTGAGTCTACCACTTCTAACCATGTCTGGAACACACCGTTTGTTTTTCCGTGAACCACAACATAAAATTTAAATTTTTTGTTTCGGTTTTTGTCATGGAAATAACAACAAGTGCTATTTAGGGTGGCCGCAAAGTGGCTATTGTCCTTTCTGCTGTGGGCTATCCACAAGTTGTCTACTAAGCATTTCTGCTGTTTGTCTATTGCAAAATCTGACAAAACCTTGAAAGTCATGTTAGATGGGGGGTAAGATATTAAGTTATTCTTACCAAAAATGAGTCTTTCTAAGGGGGGAGTCTCAAGGGCAGTTATGGGCCTGAAATTCAGGTTCCCCAATACTGATTGTCTGTAAGTGTCTGCGGGTTTGGCTGGGCCTTTCCCTTTGTCTGTGGGTTTGGCTGGGCCTTTCCCTTTGTCTTTTTAAGTCTGTTGAGACGTGCTCATTGTGCTGCAATATCAAAAGAAATGTTAGCCTGTACCAAGTTTGATAGATCTTAGATTTTTTTGTTTAGTTATTGTTAGTCTACTTAGCTGGTCTGCTAAGTTATTATCTTTACCTTTTATATGCTCAAAAGTTAGGTTGTAAATTGATATGGTGTCTAGGAAATTTAGCCACCTACGTCTACTACTACTTTTATCGTTTTTTTTTTGGTGAAACTTTACTATAGCTTCACAGTCTGTTCTTACTAGAGTCTCGGGTTTATTTAAAATGTGCAGTCTGAAGGCGTTGAGAGCATATATTACTGCTAAAATTTCTACGTCTATGCTGCTCATATTTCCCTTTTCTCGGTATTTGCCACTTTGGTAGGCGCAAACACGTTCTGATGTCTTACTACAATATTTATTAGTCTTGGCTTTTAACACCGCGCCCCATCCTTCAAAACTTCCATCTGTTTCTATAATCAGATAGTCGTCTTCTAAAGGCATGCTTAGATCCGGAATATTCTGGATCTGTTGTTTTAGGAGCCTAACTATTTTAACATCTTCGGCGTTAAACTTTTTCTGGCCTGTAGAACCGGTTTTTGAATAAAGGGGTCCTGCCACTTTACCCAAATCTTTAATGAAGGTTCTGGCATAGTTCAGAATTCCTAAAAATTTCTGAAGGTCTTTAGTATTATCTAATCTATCAGGCATATCTAGTGCCTTCTTTGCTATATGGGGTTGGAGCTTAATCTTACCTTCTCCAATTGTAACACCTAAAAAGTCTATGTAGTTTTTACACAGTACCATCTTCTTTTTGCTGTTAATTAATCCATTATTCACAAAAAGTCTGAAGACAGTCTGAAGATGTCCTAAGTGTTCTGTCATATTATTACTAAATACTAAGATGTCATCTATGTAAACTATAGAGAATTTTTTATATTCTCCGAATATATCGTCCATTTTTCTTTGGAAGATAGGTGGAGCAAAGTGTTGAGCCAAACGGCATTACTAGCCATTCGAAATGTCCTTACGGACAAGTGAATGCTTTGTCCATTCTATCTTGAAGCGGGGTGCATTTTGACTCGCCAATAGCACGATTTACAATCAAATTTACTAAATATAGTCTTTCCCCGAATTCTATTAATCAATTCGTTTTGTAATGGTAATTTATATCCATTGCTTCGAGTGTTGTCATTTAATCTTTTGTAATTGATTACCATTCTAGCCTTACCTCTAACTTGTTCAGAATTGTTTCTTACAATGAAAGCTGCTGACCTGTGTTTCGAAGTGGATCTTCTTATGATCTCCAAATCTGGGAGTTCTTTAATTGTGGTCTTAAAATCTTCTAGGTCTTGATTTGTAGATTCTATAGAAGCGGTCTTTATTATATATTCAGGATTAATAATATCTAATTCACACAGAATTTTATTATTATCCCAATATCTAAGTGGTTTCTCACCTATAATTTCTAATTTGTCTAAGACTTTTACTATATTGTCTAAGTCTTTTTTATCTTTAATAAATCCTATTTTATCTATACCCTTTTTAAAATTATAAAAGTCTGAAGCTATATCTATTAGATTATAATCTTTTTCTAAATAATTCTCTGTTTCTAGGTATTCTTCTAAATCTTCTATTTCGAAATTGTTGCTGTTTTGGCAACAATATTTTTCATTATTATTACAGTCTTTACAGCAACTATCCTTTTTGTTTAGCTGGCTGATTTGGGACGTCTGATTAATTTTTGTCGCTATTATTTTACGTGTCCGAATCGGTGAGTATGTACTATTCTTTTGGAATATGATTCCATCTCTTGTAATAGTACAGCTACCGTTGTTATTTAAAAGAAAATCTAGTCCTAAAATAAAGTCTGTGTTTATATTTAAATCCCTTACTAGAATTTTGTTTATTTTATAACTAGGATTATAGAACTTATCGCAAGTGTTTATAAAACTAATACTTGCTTCTTGTAAGTAATATCTATAGAAATTATGCGTTCCATCCATTTGCATGGGCGACGACGGCTTATCCGAGTCTTAATTAAACTACGGGTACTATTTTTTTGTTTAAGATACTACCGGTATGTAAATTTGTGTCTATTAAGGCTAAAGTAGTTATCTCGTAGTCTTTGATTTTAATCCTTGTTAATAGTCTTAAAGAGCTGAACTTCTTATCCTCGTTGCAGATTAACGAATTACTTATAATTTTCGGAGTGGTCGGCTTTGTTCATCAATTCTGAGGAAACGTCAGCATCTTTTTCTACTTCTTCATCTTCTGAAGAATTGTCCAGTTCTATTTGTTTTCCTTTTTCTATTCTAGACAGTCTCATTTCTAATGTATTTACTCTGGTTTCTAGTGTCATTAATCTTACTGTAATAGTTGAGTCTATTATATCATGTTCTACTATTTTTTCTAGAACATCTTTTTGTCCTATTGTAATATTTATCTCTTTTTGCAGGCATGATATGCATCCTTCTATGTAGCACTTCTTGCATCTGGCCCTTTTACTTCTACTCGGGAACCATTTACAGACGCAACATGCTATACTGTCTATACCTTTATTTTTCTCAAAAATATGCTCGCACTCTATTGTAGTATTTACTAAATTATTTAAGTCTTCATCTATCTGTAAGTTTTCTACTCCTATTTCGTTTATGAAATTATCTGCTTCAGAATCTGAAGAGTGTAGTCGGTTATTACCTTCTTCTTGTATGCTTACTATAGAATAAATACTTTACGTGTCGACATATATTCGTCTACGCTAATTAGCGTTTCTCGAAAGTCTTCTATTAGTGAGCATTTTTTGAATTATTATTCATTCTTTTTGGGCATGTATTAGCTAGGTGCTCTATACTACCACAAGTATAACACTCTAGTCTATTTTTATATGTCCTATCATTTCTGTATTTCCTTATGTGCTTATTTTTGTCTAGGTATGGTTTTCTAGCGGTTGATCTCCTAAGATAGTACTTCTTTTTGTCGTACTTATCATAGTTCTGATAACCGTACTTCTTTTTCTTTTTATAGGGTTTTCTCTTTTGGGGATCTTTGTCATAGCTTTGAGTCGTGTATATAACGCTTTTACAGAAACTCAACTCGTTTTGCTTGAGTTGTTTTTGTATCTGTAAGTTTGTACACTCCTCTTGGAGAATTTCCATTATATGTTGTATTCTATGTCCTATTGACCATTTAGCGTTTGGGTTTTGTAATATTCCTTCCCGCTTTCCCCAACGGTCTTCTATTTCTCTACCTAAAGCTCCTGGTAGTTTGTTAAAGAGCTTTTTGCCTAAGTCTTGATCAAACGAGTTACCGCTGATCGTACAATAATAAAAGAAATCATTTAAAAATTTCTTTATATATATCCAATTGCTTATACTAAGTTGTTCTAGTTTAATTAGAGCATTTTTCTGTAAAATTATTAATCCACTATTTGGGTCTTCTCCCGTAATAAGAGTATGTATCTTATTCGTGAAGTTATAGGGGTTTGATCCCAATGACACCAAGTGATGAAATTCCTCTGGGAAGTTCACCTTGTAGGCTTCCCACAAAGCCTTAGTAGATTCTCCTAAGAATGTCTCTAAGTATTTGTACATTGTTTCTGAGTCTGTTTCTACATAACTCTGTATATAGTCTGCTACCACGATACCTTTCCATAAATCTATTACGGAGTTCCATCTCTGGGGATCGTGTGCTGCTATATTCAGAATTTTACCTCTGTTTCCTCCTTCTTGGAGGGTTATGTTTTCTTCCAAGGGTAATCTCTTCCCCGATGGCTTAACCTGTTGTTGTACAGGGTCTTCTGAGGTTCTAAATACTCTTCTTCTAGGTACATTACCTGTACTAGTATTTACTGTGATGTTCTCTCCAGTTGTTCTCTGGAAAGGACTTGAGCTAGAAGCACTAGCTTCCATTAGTTCTTTATAGCTTATTTCTGAATTGTTTTCTAAGTCTTGGTGACTATTTTGTAAACATTCTGATAGATCTATTTCGCTATTTAGTGAGAAGTCATTCCAGATCTCTTCAAACATTTCTGTTTTTTCTCTGGCGATGCGTTCTTCTCTGTACCCTTCATTATCAGTTCTTTTTGTACAGTTTTTAAAATGTTCTATGGTTTCGTCTAATTCCATGTTATCTTTTTTGCAACCTTTGCATTTAAATAACTTTTTTAGTTTTTGTCTTTTCAGGTCTCGGGCTTTTTCTATAGCGATGTCTACTTCATATCCTTCTGGGATAATCTCTATGTTCATTAGGTTTATTTCTTCTTCTGCTATAGTGCTCTCTTCTTCGCAGTCTTTTTGCGGAGTGTAATTATAATCTGTAAACCTTATGGAGGTTTCTCCATGTCTGTTTGTATATTCTAGATGCGAAATTTGGTTGTAATACTTTCTTTTTAGTATTAAATCTATCTAATTTCCATTTTAAGCTGCGTATTCTTACAGTTGTATTTTAGTTGGCTTTATTAAATTAATGCCTTTGTTACTCATAAGTTCTACTACATCGTTAATTTTTATTTTAAATTTTGTATTACTACTAGTAGTCATCTTTCCTAAAAAGTCTAAACATAATAAAAGGTTGTTTCCGCTATGCATTTCTTCATAGCCTTTGGTCTGTATACCTATTTTTATATGTCCGCCGAATTCGCTTAAGTTTATTAGAAAATGCGGACCGATATAGAAGATTCCTCCATTGTCGGTCATGTCTATTTCGTCATACCGACGATGGATTTCTTCATGTCGTCCATCTATCGTCATATATCATTATCAAAACTTTACTACCTAAGTTTTTTCGGTTAAACCTTTTATTCCTATTACCATTAATCCCATGTGCATGAGAGTTCGGCGTTTCTTTTAATCTGTCTAAAAGAGTCTTCACCGATTAAATTTAGGTTTTGAGCCCTGTCCCCCCTAATACGGATAATCGCTTCTTCTCTATAATGTCTATATAATTGTCTTTGTTGAAGTAAATCTTCCAAACATTATATAAAGTTTTAGGATTCAACAAATTTAACTGGTTTTGTTGAAAGATGCTAATGTCTCTATCTACATTTATAACTTCACTTAACTCGTCTATTAGTTTCTTCTTCAGGGTTCTTCTATTTAGTATTCTAGATACTAAGCTTGTGCCTACCGGTCTTCCGAGAAACTTTGTCTTGGTCTTTCGTTTCTTGATCTACTTGAAAGAAAGTCCATTTTTGGGACTTCTTTACTATTTTAACCCTTTCTTGTTGAGGAGTAATTTCTATTTTACTTAATTGGTCTATTAAGTTGTCTATAGCCCGACTTTTTTTTCTTTACCTTTGTTTTTACTATCTTTGTCTAAAGCTATCTGAAAGATATGGTTGTCTAACTTATTAACTCTATCTGTTAAGTGGTCTACTTTTCTATGTAGATCTAATAACAATGTTGTTATTATTATATTCTGTTGAATAACTATTTGGTCTGATTTCTGAACTGGTATATAATTTTTATAATCCTCTGTTAGGGGAATAGATTTATCTATTAATATTGAGGCTTGTTCTAGAGAGGTTTCTAGTTTGTTCATGAAATAATAGCTTGTTTTAGTTCTTTAACTGATTCTTCTAATTTTAAAATCTTTTCTACTAACTCTTTCTTTAGTGTTTTGTTTTCTTGGCTAAGCTTTAGTTCTAAGTCTATTAGGTTTTCTTTAAAGATTTTTTCTAACTCCTTTTTGGGTGAGAGTCTAGATTCTGTATTTTTTATATAATCTAGATTTTCTTCTGTTCTTTTTTGGCTTTCTAGATAATTAGTGTTATCTAATTTTAGTCTTTCGCTTAGGTTTATAATAAAGTCTACTATAGTATTTAGTTGTTTATCTTCGCCATGAAGTGAATGATCTCCTATACTGAAGTTACACTTAATTATATTTTGATCTGATAGGATTCTATATTTTTTATCTAATTCTAGTCTTAAGTCTAGATATTCTAATTGTTTTAATCGCGCTATTTTACCCTAGTGAAGCGATCTTACCTTTTAGCTTCCGCTCTTGGTATTCTAGCCAGTCTTCTGCGTGAGCTATGTCGCTTTCTAACCCTATTAGGTGCCAACGTAAGTCTTTTTCCAATTCTATATCTAAGTCTCCTTCTATTATTCTTTCGTATATACTATTTGCAAAGTTGTTTTGTTCTAGATTTATAATGAACGGTTGTACGTGTTGTAGGAAAAAGTCTATTATTTCTTCTACAGATACTTTTCTAATATTTTTATCTCGTATCTCTAATATTCCTCTTTTTCTTATTTCTATTAAATGTAAAAGATTAGTTCAAGTGATTCAAATTGTTTAAAATTGTCTCCAACATACTAAATTTAATTTTCAAGGACAATAATATTTTTTATATTCAACTTTTGTTATTTTTTTCGAATTCTCCCCAACACTTGCCACAACAGAAATACTTCTGTTCTGTGTATGCTTAATTTAAGATCAAACTTTTAGATCACTTTGAGAATTATAGATGGACATGAGAAGAAAAAAAAAAAAGAGTAGTCAAAACTTTTCATAGCTACATTTAAGCTTTCCATTTCTACATCCATAGAGCTGTTTCTCATATGTATAAAAGTAAGTATTCCCGAGTATATATAGATGTATGTACTAATGTTCTATATATATAATAATAACCATTAATTTATTAATCAGTCTTAACTAAATAGCCAAAATTTCAGATGCAAAAATTTGGCCATTTCCGTAAGGTGAACTCACAACATCGACAGATCTTGAAACTAGTTCCGAACTTCACTTTTCTTTGTGATCATCCATCACTATTTGCCTGTACCGACACTCCGTGCTGCAAAATGCTTTTTCTCCCCTGAAAATTCATAACAAAGAAGTGTTAAAATTTAAAAATTCAACTCGAAATTTAAGGTGCCACATAAATTAGAAGTATGAAAAAATGAAGTTTAAATTTTTGGACATACCTATACATGTAGATGTCTTTGCCATGTAACTTTTTTTGACACAAGTGACATGAACTGAGAAAATCAGAATTTGGATACGCCGGAAAATCTCCAATTCTTGCCGGAGATATGTTAAAAACGCTCGGACGATTAAATTTTCTTGCCGGAGTTCGATACTCCGGTCGATTTTCACCGCCGTATACCTTAGTGTAACCCTTGTTACCTGGTGCACGGCAAGTCACTATTGTATATTCTTCAAAACTATCCATATCCGTTTCGTCGAACTTTGATGTATATGTAGCTGAATTTTTTGATGACGAAATCACCGGAATTGGAAGGGACCTATTTGAATACCGGTCGTAAATAGCCCGAGTTTCGCCGGACTTTTCTAGTGCAGCCACAATAGCTAATCCAACCCCACCAAAATCAAAGCTTTTTAAGCCTCTTGGTGATTGAATCTTGAAATCTAGTGGACTTCTTGGACTGGTGGCACCATCCATAGTCCGGCTACCAGAAAAAGCTGCACCGGTGAGTTTGCCGATCACCGGCTTAGATGGTCTTTTGCCTATCATGATGTAAACTTTTTCAATTCAAGATTTTTTTTCTCTAAATTGTGAGAAATGAGCCTTTTTTTATGCCTCAGGGTCTAAAAGTTTTGAATCTTTGGTAAGCTCTTTATACAATTGGTTATTGCAATTGGAGTTGTTGGATAGCCCATGGTTTAGTTTGGTTATTACGTAGAGATGATAAGGACATAGTTATTATATGTTTGTATTATTTATTTTGTATCGTGATATTTTTTTTTTTTATGTTTTATATTAATTATTTTTTTTTTAAGTCAAGAATCTATCGGAATAATATATTTACCCTATAAAAATAGAGGTAAGAACTTCTAAGATTATATTGGATGTGTTGGTGTTGTTTCTGTTTCATTGCACTAAAAAAAAAAGTAAAATAAATCAAGTGAAATAATTGAGTTACTTTATTCTATTCACTAGTACCATTATTAAATTGGATTCCAAACCAATTTTATAAAATGTCACTTGTCAGTTGTCAATGACCAATTTTTCAAGGAACGTCCATATCTAATGATTGGGGCCCAATCCCTAGGCGGGGCTCACATTTGCCGATCAAAAGATTCCGGCAAGGTTGCTTCGCCGGCGATTGGTGTACGTGTCAAGGGATCAAGGGAAAGTGTCAAGATAGTAATTATTAGTGGGACCAGTAAATGGAGTTTGGGCCCCACTTATTTTATTTTTATGTTTCTTTTGTTTTTTGTGTGGTGGGACCTGGCTTATGGCTATTGGAATATGTGGGGCCTAATGCTTTTGGAATGGAAAGCGATCGATGGTGCTACTGACATCTTCTCTGTTTCACAGAGTGGTTGTACGTGCTAAATGACGAAAGTACCCTTCGCAACCCCACAATGTATTTTCTTTTCCCAAGCAAGAACTCTATAAAGATTTTGTTCTTTTTTGGAAAAGGAAGAAATCGAATTTTAAAGTGTTGAAAACCTTTTTAAACTATTAACCCAAAAAAAAACCTTTTTTGTACTGTGGGCTTAGCCTTGAACCCAAACACATCTAGGTCCTCCCTCCTTCAAATACATGAGTTATCCCTTGGGGTCCCAAACTTTTAGCTAATTTTGAGACTTATAAAGAGAACAATTCTTCCTTTTCCCACCGATGTAGTAGATTTGTCTCACACCATATTTTCATGCCTCAAACACCTTACTTTGTGGATCAATATCACTTTCATTTCTCAATGAAATTTGACGATTCTTGGCTCTACGGTAATCTACTCACTTAGTAGATTATGCACGTGTGAAGAGACAAAGCCTCCAACATACGGAACACTAGTGTTTAAGTCATTAAATACGGATGGACGCACCTCCCCACCAAAAGCAAATTTCCAACGGGATTTTCCACGAGAAAGGAAAAAGTAAAATCAAGAACTTAACAACATGAATTTGATTTTTCCCCTTAAAATATTAATCAAAGTAGACTATTACTCTCACTGTTTTCTTTTGTCTCTCATTTATGTGATGTTCGATTGATATAAATTATAAAATTTGAATTCTAAATCAAATTTTTTTATTAAAGATGACAAAATATTTACTGTTCCACCATAAACTCTCATGATCTAATTTTGAATTTGTTCATCTACCGTTGTTGCTTATACTCACGTTCCTGTCTCTCTAGTCTCTAGTTTTAGCTTGAACTTAGAATCTTTAAAAAAATTCTCTATTTTCCCCCTTTCTTTGGCTGCCAACATTTGCATTAAAGTGGAGATATGCCATTACTACTTTGATTTTATGTTCGATGTTTGATACTTGTTTTGAGATTTGATAATTCATATTCGCATTAAGAATTTTATTTTTAGGGTAAAACGTTCTTTATCAAGATCGATATCATTTTAGGAACTCAAATCCAACCTCTCTAATTAGAAATGGAAGGATACTTACGAGTGTCACATCCTTTGTGGTCCATTACTTCATTAGAGGGTAGCAATACTATTTCATTATATACTAAAAAGAACCTTATAAACAAGAGGGCATATGATGTGTTTGGTATGGAGAAAAATATTTTTTTTTTTTTTTTATGTTTGATTGATCAAAATATTTTGAAAAAGATTTTCGTTATGAAATTAAGTTCTCTATAAGTTTAGAAAAATGACTTTAAGGAAAAACAAGTTTTCATAAGTGACAATTTACACTGATTGGATCTCTTTCCCGTCCCTAACACCCCACCATTGTTACCACAACACCCACCTCGGCCTCGCCCTTGCCTCCACCCCCACCCTTGCCCTTGCCCTTGCCCCCACCGCCATCATCATTCCACTCCATAGTGTTTGCTTAGATTATATATAAATATTAAAATAATATTTATATTTACTTATCAATTGGTAAATATAACAACAACATACGCAATATTTGATTGCTATATGCAAAAAATAAATAAAAAATCACTTACTTTCGAAAAAAATAAATTTTTTTTTGTGTCTTACCGATTACACACCCATAATGTTTAATTAATGGCATCAGCCAATATTACAGCATAAAGCTTCATATGCAAGAAGATGTCAATTACACACCCATAATGTTTAATTAATTGTATCAGCCAATATTACAGCATAAATTCATAAGCAAGAGAAAGATGTCAATCACACACCCATAATGTTTTAAGACACGTTTAAAGCTTCACACACAAGGAAGACTACAAGTTGTGTCTTGCTAGACTTAGGTAGATGTTAATTGCGTGCACTGTACTTTTTTTTTTTTTTATAATCTAATCCAGGATTCTTGTAATGAAACGGAAAAATAAGTGATCATTAATTAACTAACATAATAGATTCTAGTTCCATATCCAAAAAGTTTAACTATAAAGATTTCTGCGAAGAAGAAAATTTGATAAAAATTGACATTGTCACGGAGAAATTTGAATAATATTAATGTTGCGGTTTCCGCTTATCTAAGTGGTAACGGTAATATTGATTTAATAATAAGATTTATACTTATCAATGAACATGGACAATAAATCCGGTTTCTTTTTTGCTAATAAATCAGGTTATAATATTATCGGATCAGAACTCTAATCAGTAACGTTATACTAAGAATATGAAAAACAAAAAAAGGACAGGTAATATGCAAAATTGTATAGCAGATTTTACAACATATAATTAATACAGTACTAAGATGGAATTTAGTACATTAATAATCATGATAACTAAGACTCATTTCGGTCACTTATGCGAACCCGGTAAGAGTTTCAAGCACTTATTGTGTTTGAATAGTTAGATTAGAAGTGTAGGCAAAAGTAAATCAACTGAGTCTACAACAACAACATACCTAGTGAAATCCCAAAACGTAGGGTCTAGGGAGGGTAGAGTGTACGCATACCTTACATCTACCTTGGCAGGTAGAGTGGTTGTTTCCGAGAGACCCTCGGCTCAATACAAAGCATAAGCACAAGCAAAGCAAGAGAAACAGTCACACCCGGATAAATTTTTTAAAGCAATATGAAAGTGCTGGTATCAAAAGCGAATAAGCAATGCTAGCGCATTCTGAAAAAGAAAGCAGTAACTAAAACAGGTACATAAGATAAACAAAGTACACTAAAGAACACAATAACGGAAATCAAACAATACTATAAAGCAATACTGTGTCTACTAGTATGATAGGCTAAGCGGGCCTACAATAATAACACTACAACTATCAGTTTGTAAGCGTAAGTAGGACTACGCTCGACTACCTACTACCCTAATCTGTGTCCTCCACAACCCCCTATCTAAGGTCATGTCCTCAGTAAGTTGCACCTGCACCATATCTCGTCTAATCACCTCTCCCCAATACTTCTTCGGCCTACCTCTACCCCTCATGAACCCTTCCATAGCCAACCTCTCACACCTCCGCACTGGGGCATTTGTGTCTCTCATCTGCACATGCCCGAACCATCTCAAACTCGCTTCCCGCATCTTATCCTCCACTGAGGCCACTCATACTCTATCCCGGATATTATCATTTCTAATCACATCCCTCATTGTATGCCCACACATCCATCTCAGCATCTTCATCTCCACAACTCTCATATTTTGGATGTGCAAAATCTTGACTGGCCAACACTCCACCACATACAACATAGTTGGTCTAACCACTACCCTATAGAACTTGCCTTTAAATTTTGGTGGCACCTTTTTATCGCACAAGACTCCAGATGTGAGCCTCCATTTCATCCACCCTGCCCCAATATGATATGTGATATCGTCATCAATCTCTCCATGCTCTTGGATAATAGACCCGGGGTACTTGAAGCTTTCTTTCTTCGGAATGACTTGAGAACCAAGCCTCACCTCCATGTATTTCTCAAGATCACTCCCGTTACTGAACTTGCACTCCAAGTATTCTGTCTTGGTCCTACTCAGTCTGAACCCTTTAGACTACAGAATCTGTCTCCAAATCTCCAGCTTAGCGTTCACTCCACTGTGAGTCTCATTAATCAGAACTATGTCATCTGCGAATAACATACACCATGGCACCTCCCATTGGATTTGTCGCTTCAGTCCATCCATCACCAAGGCAAATAAGAATGGACTAAGAGCAGATTCCTGGTGTAGCCCCATCATCACTGGGAGGTGCTTCGAGTCTCCTCATACTATCCGTACCTTGGTCTTGGCTCAATCATACATATCCTTGATCGCCCTAGTGTACATCATAGATACACCTCTAACCTCCAAACATCTCCATAGAACCTCCCTAAGGACTTTGTCGTATGTCTTCTCGAGGTCGATGAAAACCATATGTAAGTCTCTCTTCCTCTCCCTATACTGCTTCACCAACCTCCTAATAAGATGAATGACTTCTGTAGTCGAACGCCCCGGCATGAATTCAAACTGGTTCTCGAAAATAGACACGCCTCTTCTCACCCTCATCTCCATGACCCTTTCCCAAACTTTCATAGTGTGGCTTATCAACTTGATACCCCTATAGTTGTTGCAACTCTAGATATCACATTTGTTCTTATACAAATGAATCATTGTACTCCGCCTCCATTCGTCGGGCATTCTCGTCGTCTTAAAAAGGACGTTAAACAACTTAGTCAGCCACTCCAAACCTACCCTGCCTGCGCTCTTCCAAAATTCAACTCATGCCCGGTCGCTCGTCTCCTGCGCATCCTGCGAACAACACCCTTAACCTTCTCAGCCTTAATTCTTCTACAATACCCAAAAATTCGATACCTACTAGATTGCTCCAGGTCTCCCATCACAATGACTCTATCTCCTTCTTCGTTCAAGAGTTTATTGAAGTAAGACTACCACCTTCGCCTAATATGCGCATCCCGCACCAGGACTTTGCCGTCCTCGTCCTTGATGCACCTCACGTGATCCAAGTCACGGGCCCTCCTCTCCCTCGCCTTGGCTAGTCTGTACAACTTCTTATCCCCGCCTGGTAAAGTTGCTGCCATGTGACCAGGAGGTCATGAGTTCAAGTCGTAGAAACAGCATTTTGTAGAAATGTGAGGTAAGATTGATTACAATAGACCCTTGTGATCCGACCTTTCCCCAGATTCCGCGTATAGCGAAATCTTAGTGCATCGGGCTGACTTTTTTTTATGGAGGTTGATATAATACTATAATATCATAAATTAGTTGTGGGAGGGCAATAAGGTCAGGGAAGAAAGAGAAGAGTTTTGCAGTTGTTTTACTTGAAACAGGAGCTGCGTTGGACAACCGGCACCCAAGTGGAGCCATTCAACAAATCACCTCTCTGTGTTACGTATGTGTTTATTATACTACTATCTACTATACTATTTTTGGGCGGTTTCGTAGAACCACGTGAAGCTTAGTCTATCCGACCCCATCACCTAGGAGTAAGATAGGATGAAGACGATTTTTTTTAATCCTTAAATCAGTAATTTCGAGTTTAAGTTCGGAATGAATTATACCGTTAAAGCTCGTTTGGTTGGGATATAAGTTATTTTAGGATAACTAATTTTGAGATTAATTATTCCATCATCAATGTGAGATAAAATAATATTACAATCCCAGGATAACTAATTCCAAAATTAGTTATCCCGAAGTTTTATTCCAACCCAACATGAAATAAAGAAGTACTAAAATTTCATCTCGATACTATTTTTGTTTATTCATCATACCAAATGACCCCTTAGGGATATAATTATATGTCTAGGTGCAATCTTGCATATGATTTAAATACAATTTTGTGAATGTTATTCGTTTTGTCTTAATATATTTATGTGGTACCTTTCAATTTCGAAAGTCAAACGGATTTTTCTTTGATCCTAAATTTTTTATATGTCTCATAAATATTTTAAATGGTCAATTATTATGACTTTAAAAAATTTAAAGATTCTACGTCCGAATTCACTGTCAAAATTAAGAAATTTGGCCTTCAAAATTCAAGTTGTGCCACATAAATCGAAACATAATGAGTATTTGATACAAATATATAGTATCTAAAAACTAAAGTTCTTTTATCTTAATTATTATCAATATCTTTATTAATATGATAAGATCCTTAATCAAATTTTGGGACTTGACATCAATGATGACGAACATGATAATGAGATTCGCGTCTCTTATATGTCAATTTAAAATTGTTCTTGCTCGTACGATCATTAATTAGTACATTAGTGATCTAGTTATGTTAATATGCATGTGATAGTCTTTATGGGATATATATTAGTTGATTTCATTAATTAAATCGCAATGATGCATATGAGATATGATCATTGAGCCGACGAATTGGATAACTCCTCATAGTTAGAATTATCATAAACGGTCTACATAATATTTTGGGTCATCATAGAATTGACGGGTTATTTATTTTACTTGGATATCGGACACCAATAACCCTACAATAATGGTTGAAAAGATAATGAATATAATTAAATGCTTGTCAAATCAATGATGGATCAAAATGAAATCTATCGACTCTTAGTAATGAGTTTAAATTCTATGTTATCATGAATCATAAACTACTAAAGTAATGCAATTGAATGAAAGAAGAAAAGAGTTTCTTTAAGTCATTCAACTAGATTATGCTTGACATTCAAATAGGTAAATGGTCAGAGATTGAGTGTGACAGCTGGATCATGTCCTAGGATCACTCAGAGCTATAAATACAGAAGAAAATAATACATTATTCTTCTATAAATTTTTACTCCGCACTTCATGCAATCCCATTGAAAATATTTAGGGAGCCGTCACATGTAAATTTAAGTTTTTTTTATAAAGTTTACTTTTTAAAAATAACTTTTTACCTTAAGTAAATCCTCACCTTAATTAAATAGAATTTTTTATAGGTATATTTAAGGTAATGGGAAAATGTCATACAAGGAAAAAGAAAAAAACACTTTGTTCAAAGTGTATGAATACAACACCAAGCTAGGAGATAAAATATCATTAACTGTTCTGTTTTCTTTGAGTTGATTCTTTTAGGAACAACAGAATATTATTATTTCAATTTGTTCGCCAATTTCGTTGATCAAGTAATTGATAGCAGAGACCAGTCTCGATGACACATAGAGTTTTTGCATTATCGAAGCATTTTGAAACACTATATTTTAAAGCTATCTTGAAATCAATCTTTAAAATGTAAATAAATTTTAAACACAAAAATTAATTTATTGAAGATTAATTTTGGCACTGCATATTTATGAACACAATATAATCTTATATATATATATATAGGGCACAAATTTAAATTAGTTGGATAATGAAATTCAAATATAAGAGGATTAGAAAAGAAAAAAAGGTCTACCCTAAACACCATGTGGATTGTAAAGTTCATTTTCTAGTTGAACAAGATAAACGAGTTTAGCTGTTTGACAATTTTTTTGATATATAATTTTCATTAATTTTAATATCCATTTTTCTTAAAGATGTTGAGACATTCAATATATTATTTGTATTTCGAATTATTTTCTTAAAAGAATCATTTCAAAGGGAATAATGAAGGGAAAGAGAGAAAGAGGAAATGAATATTTACACCCATTTATAATTTGAATAGAAGAAAATAAAAATTATTAAAATTTATCATGTGTTATTTTAACTGATCTTATGAATTAATTTCTACAATATTTTAATTATTCAACTAAAATAACATTTGTAAAAGACTACAAAATTAAATCTCGTAAAGATAAAGGTACAACAAAATATAAATCAACACCTATTATGGAAAAACTTCCACTGATAGCTAGACCATAAAGAGTTGGTGATAAGCAAAGAGCATCAATTATAATATCACCTGATTCTCCAAGAAACAAGATATATGAAAATAAAAGAGAGTTGATATTGAAAAATTAAAATGTCTGAGGTGGAATGATGTTGACACACATCAATTTCTTTAATTATGAAAGAGATGTGTCATTTTAAAATATGTACTCTCAATTCAACGTCTTTATTGACTAGGTTTTAATATATCATATAAAACAATTCAGAATTTTAAGAATTGATTTTCAATTACTATATAAACATTTTATATCATAAACTAACAACTTGAGATTTAGATAGAATATAGCACGGTACCGTGCTTAAATAGAATTATGGTTGTAATTAAACTAGTGTACAAACTTACCAACACTAGTTTAAATACAATCATAATTCTATTTGAATACGGTACCGTGCTATATTCTATCAAGATACTAATTAATCTTCGGTGTCATACCGTCAACGATTTCAACCTTAAATATTTTTTGTCTCTATCAAATTGG
Source organism: Anisodus tanguticus (assembly GCA_034509755.1). Classification (NCBI taxonomy): domain Eukaryota; kingdom Viridiplantae; phylum Streptophyta; class Magnoliopsida; order Solanales; family Solanaceae; genus Anisodus; species Anisodus tanguticus. The sequence goes on along the minus strand of CM067551.1, from coordinate 13,732,152 downwards.
TTATATTTTCAATTAAGTTAAACAAAAAGAAAAAAAAATAGTTGCGTGAAAAGTGAAGCCATCTTAATGTGTTTCAGGAATAAAAAAAAACTTAAAAGTTGTATTTAGGGATAGTTTCAAAGATCCTAAAAAAATCACAATATGACCAATTTGCCCTTATACATGCTATTATTTAATCATATTCATAAACATATTTATTCGTCTTTAATAAATGGTATCACACACAGTAAGATTAAAAATATAAAGGATGAACATTATCGTTGATGACGTTAGAATATGTTCACTACATCAAAGACCCTTAATTAAGATTTGAACTCTCTAATCTTTACTATTAAATTCTAGTGGTTTCACGCTGATCACCTTCTGCCACCGTTCAGATTAAAATGACTACGACAAATACAATTACAATAGATATTGGAAGAAACAAATAGGTTCATTCTGAAAATGTGTAAGAGGAAGTGGGGCTACTAACTAAAGAAGATGTACTTTTACTCTTGGAATATGCCTACACCTACACAATTTTTTATTTTTATTGAAGCATAAATAATTAATGTAATAAATAAAAAGGAAAAAAACTATATGTTTTTAAAAATAATCTAACAAAAGAGTGAGGGCAAATTAGGCGGATTGTGTTTTTTTTACATTGATAATTGATAGAATCATTGTAAATATTACATAATCCTTAATTATCTTTTGTATATGGTAGGTGTATAATTAGATATTTACTACCTTAATTCTAGGCGAGGATCATACTTGTATGATGAGTATATTACTAACCTCTTTGGAAGGAAATAGACAAGGAATAAAATTCTTTCATGGTATTATATTCTAGGAAAAGTTTCAAATCCAAAAATTTCGCAAAACCCAAGGGGCTCCGCCGTCAGCCGCCGTCCTCTTCTCTTCATTCCTCTTCTTTGTCCCATCAGCCATGTCTGACTCGAAATCAAATATTCATCCAGCCTTAGCTATTTCAAACATTAAGTCCCATATCTCTGTCACTCTTGAGATGGAGAACGTCCATTATGTGGCATGGGCGGAGCTCTTCAAAATTCATTGTAGGTCACACCGGGTTATCCATCACATAATTCCACTGGAAAAAGGCAAGGATAAGGTGCCGAAAATCGATGATGAAAATGAATTATGGTTAACCCTCGATGCAACGGTTCTCCAGTGGATTTATGCCACAATTTCGAGTGACTTGTTGCATACGATTCTTGAATCCGACTCCATGGCAATGGAGGCTTGGGATTGATTACGTGACATATTTCAGGATAATAAAAATTCCCGGGCCGTCACACTTGAGCAAGAATTCTCTACCACTGACATAACAGATTTTTCCAATGCATCCGCATATTGTCAACGGCTCAAGGTTTTGTCGGACCAACTCAAGAACGTCGGGGCGCCGGTCTCATTGACGCGTATAGTGTCGTTAGTACACTCATCTGCTAAAGCAATCCTCTTCCGCGCTTTTACCAAGACCGTTCTATGCTCATACTAGAAGAAGCGGGTTTTTCCAAAGACGAGTACTGGGGAGTTGCCAATGTGGTTTCTGAATCTTGTTGGCTACAAAACATTCTTCTGAAGATCTATTGTCCCGTTCGGAAGACAACATTTGTTTATTGTGATAATGTTAGTGCGGTATATTTATCAGGGAATTCGGTTCAACATCAATACACTAAACATATTGAGATGAATATTCACTTTGTTCGCGAAAATGTTGCTCGCGGACAAGTACGTGTCTTACATGTCTCGTCTCGCTATCAGATCATCGACATTTTTACAAAAGGTCTTCCCTTGGTTCTATTTGAAGACTTTCGGGACAATCTCAACATATGATGACCTACCGCTTCGACTGCGGGGGTGTGATAGAATCATTGAAAATATTACATAATCCTTAATTATCTTTTGTATATGTTAGGTGTATAATTAGATATTTACTACCTTAATTCTAGGCTAGGATCATGCTTGTATGATGAGTATATAACTAACCTCTTTAGAAGGAAATAGACAAGAAATAAAATTCTTTCAATAATAATAAGTTGAAAAACAGTTACAAAAACATCAAAATAAGGGAGGTCAGTGTCACACCATATACCATAGGGGAGGTGAGTGAAACAATGACAAACCTTAGGGGAAGTCTTCGGAATTATCCCTAATAATTTACCACATTAATGTTTCATTGTAGAATAAAATGTATAACAAAGTATTGCAAAAGATCATGGGTTAATTAACATACAATCACCCATAAAACAAATAAAGAAAAATAACATAAGGATTTAACAAGGTTCTGTCAAACTTAATCCTCAGAATAAAAGTAGAGTTTTTCAATTACAACCACTTTATATAGATTTCAAATAGTTTTTATTCCTACAAGAAACGATTTTTTAAACCTACAAGGACAACAACTTTTCCAAACCTACAAGAAAAGCAAGGTTTCACAAACATACTAGAAAATCTAACATAATTAGGATTCACAAAATTCAAGACACAAACAACAAATCTTTCTCTTAGTTTGAATTCTCTTCATCAACAGGAACAACATCTTCCTGATTTGCCTTTAGCTAGTGAGTACTATACACATCAATCAAGTCTAGGCAATGTCTAAAGTTGTTGGCTACAATTATAGTATTCTTCAGGTATCTCAAGATCTACTTCACTGCCTGTCAATGTTCTTTAACAGAACAAGCTATGTATCTACTCACAACACTAACAACATGTGAGATATCAGGGCGAGTGCAAATCATATGATACGTAATGCTACCCACAACACTCGAATATGGAACCCTCGACTCAAGTTTACCATCCCTCCCATGACCATGAGCATAAGCAAGACACTTGAATATTTTCAAATTAGGATAATCACTACACGAACTGGGACTATATCTCAAAAGAAGTTTTGCACTCAATAATTATTGATGGAGATCTGTTGACCAAATAACAAGTTGTATTGACTGCATCAACCCACAAATTCTTGGTAACATATGAGTTAGAAATCATATTTTATGCCGTCACAAAGCGTCTTATTTATAAATTGTGCAATATAATTCTGTTGTGGTGTTTTGATATAATTATGGTCTCACTATGGCCTCTATGTTGTAGAATTTATTGAACTCTGAATGGAAAATTTTCAACATACTTTCAGTCGGAAGGCGCTTAACGCTTAACTATCATCTTCCATATAAAAAAATTCAGAAATGCCTCATCTTTTACTTTTAGAAAATATACCTAGACTATTCTTAAATAATTGTCAATCAAAGTCATAAAATATCTTGCATCACTCTTTAAGAGAACTTTGTTTGGACAACACAAAGTATTTGAAAGGCAATTCACCAAGCCCTATACCAAGGCGATTAAGTATAGCCTTTTGAGTGGCTTGAGGGGCACCACCAAAGTATACAACACTCTTTCCCCGGTTATGGAGGAGATATGTGTTTCCTTGCGTAGCATTGCACCAACTCACGTGTAACGTCCGGTACTTTCGGGTCACGGTTTGGACCGCTAGACGTATGTAAAAATCGCTAGGTGTGTATAAATACACCCGAGCGTTGAGAAAATTTATGTTATATTTATGTATGCTAATAAAAAGAGATTAGCATATGAAAGGATGCAATCCCGAAATAATTTTGGACGTAACAAGTGTGACGATGGGGAGCGGAAATAAATTTGGTGCGTGCACAAAGAGGTTATGGACTAATGTCATATCACAAAATTATGACATTGAGTATATAAAGTTCTTATAAATTATTAAGACTTAAGTGAATTAGAATCAAGAAATTAATTGTGTGTGATTGATTAATTATGAGATTAATAATTTTAATAAGGGGACAAGTGTAAGTGGAGCATTATACGTGTAATCCCTGAGTAGCACCTAAAATGACTACCCTAAGATGTCTAATGTGGTGTCGTGTGTGTTAGCAATTAATGGTTTGGTTAGTGGGAAACATTATCATGGGGAATCTTTTGGTTTCACGATAAGGTAGTAGCTGACATAGGAATAGCTGGCAAAGGAAGAACTTCACTTTGTGGATTCTTCAAGAACCAAAGAGGCTTTACAAACTTGTGAAGGTCTTCTTGATGTGTCTATTGATAATCTAAAAAGATTTTTCGATAGAGTGGTAGCATGTCATTTTGATTCCAGTTTAAACAAGTCGTGGGTTATCAATCCAAACCCCACCGAGATTTTCTTTTGATAAACCACATACTTCACTTAAAGAGAATAAGATACAGTAACCATTTCCGAGTATTAGGAATTAGAATTATAGTGTCCTAAACAACCAGCATCAACATTTAATTCTAAGTTGTGCTGTGGAAATTCATAGCAGCCACGTTGTTTATACGTTAGCAAAACGAAGGTATGTTAAGGCAAATTATTTTTTTCTTTAGGCATGTTCCATGTAATGAAATATAACTGTGATATTGCTCCATAATTTATTCTACTCTTAGTAGTTAAGAATATTCATGTTATTGATTCTTATGCTAAAAGCATGTCTAAATATGTTCTCAAATCCTTATTGAGACATACGGAAAAGGTGTTGATATTCACAGTGTTAACCAAAGGGGCAAAAATATTATCGTCATCCGATAAATTCAGGAAATGTTTTATTGGTATTCATGCATTTTCATTTGCATTGCATTCATATATTACCCTAGATCCACTTGTGCTATGCACACTACTATATGGTAAATATTATATATACAGGGAATATGGGGAAAGGGAAAGACGTTATATACGCACACCACCTGCAACTGGTATAAACTATCACAAAAGAGCCCTAAGAGGCCAATATTGAAGCCCGTGTGGCATATATGATATAACCGGATGCTTGTGTGGCGGTTATGGGAAGGAAAATGCCCTTGTGTGGCCAATATATATGTATACCGCATTTGCATCATGCATACATTCATTAACCATTATATGGTATGATGCCCACAGAGGCTGTTATGGTAAGGAAGATGCCTGATGAGGCCGAGGTATATGTATACTGCATTGTGCATAACATTTAGGCATATGTATTAGGGCCCTCAGAGGCATTTACTGTTGGTCAATTGGTTCGGTTTCAGTTATTGGTATATCCCTGTTATGCTATTATTCATGCCTGACATACTCAGTACATCAGTCATACTGACGTCCCTTTTGTCGGAGGACGCTGCGTTTCATGCCTGCAGGTTCAGTGAAAGAGGGTGGCGGTTCACACTAGTAGGTCGCTGGTTCAGCTGATGTTGGAGCACTATATTTGTTTCAGAGTTGCAGTCTGATCGTGGTACAATATTTTTGCATACGCATATGGGTATGGCGGGGTCCTATCCCGTCCTTGCGATGTCATGTGTTTTTTAGAGGCTTGTACACAGGTGTCCTGTGTGTAGTAGTCTTGTATGGCCTTGTCGGCCTTTGAGATTTATATTTATATAAAAGTTGGTTTTCTGGTTAAGATTTTCCATAATCTTTTTCGGCTTAGTCCGTATTTAATTATGGTTAGGTGTTGATAGTGGGATTGGTGGTACCGGCGGGTAACGTCCGGGTGCCCGTCGCGGCCCTTCGGTTTGGATCGTGACATCATGAGCCAAAATTATGTTGTCATCAAGTGTCCTGCCTGGGATAAAATCAGTTTGAGCCTCACTGATGATTGAAGCCATGACTTTCTGGAGTCTTTTAGCCAGGATATTAGAGATAAGCTTGTAGAGGGTGGTGCAACATACAATAGGTCTATAATCTTTTACAGTTTTAGGCTTGTCTATCTTAGGGAAAAGAGTTATGGTGGAGCAATTAACAGTCTTAAACAACTTGCCAGTAGTAAAAAAAATTCATGACTCTCCTTGACTTCATGTTGCATTATAGACTATGCTTTTTTGAAAGAAAAAAAAAACATTGTACCCATCAATACCAGAGGCTTTCTCATCACCAATAGCCTGCAAGCTCTCATTATTCTCCTGATCAGTTACTTGAGCACAAAGATCTAGTTTTTGTTGTTGAGTAAGAGATGGATCATTGTGCATTAATCCTCTATTTATAGCTGGAAAATAAATGTTGAGGATCCCATCAGTGACTTATAAAAATCGTTCATCTCTATTTTTATGTCCTCGGTATCATTAAGAATGCTACTATTCACAGAGGTGAGTTCTAAAATTTGCTTCTTATGTGTCCTTTCTTTCATGATAGCTGAAAAATATTTAGTATTTGAATCCCCCAGTCAGATCTAATTTGCTCTTGCCTTCTATTGTAAAACACTTCCCTCCAGTAATGAATCGGAATAAAAGTTGCAATGTTCCTTTGGGCATCAGCCACCTCAGCCCTTGTTTGTATGATTCTGTGGCTTATGCCTTTGAACTGTGTTATTCAGCTGTTTTAACTGAGGTTGAAGAGCCTTCAGTTTCATCTAAACATTTTGCATCTTGCAGTTTGTGTTGGTGTTATTCCATTGAGCCATGACCACCAACATAAAACTACCAATTGTTTTAGTTGAGTGATAGAATCACAGGTGCATGATCTGATATTGAAGGTAGTCCAAACTGGTCTCTACATGCCCCCAAGCCATTCATCCGCTCATAGTTGCCAATAGCTCTATCAATTCTGCTCCGTATCCTATCCACACCTTGTTGCTTGTAGGACCAGGCGTAATACTCTTCATTCCATGGTAATTCAGAGAGGGAGAGGTGTTGGATACAGTCTGCAAAGTCTTGGATCTCAACATAAGCAATATGATTCTCCAAGAGTCTGTCATTAGGATATAAAACTATATTGAAATCTCTAGAAATGAGCCAAGGTTGTGTAGTGCCCTGACCAATTCCCAGAAGACTTTTCCATAAGGATCTCCTCTCCTCCAGGGTGTTATAACCATATACAACTGTAATTACCACCTCAATGTCTCTTGTGATACCCTGGTAATGGATGAATTGGTCCCCTTTCCTGATAGGGGTGATTTGATAATGATTAGTGTCCGACATAAGCTAGACTCTTCCATTTATTGCATACTCATAATTAGTTAAAACTTCCCATCTATTTGCTAGACAACTGGCTATCTGTGCAGCCTTAGGTGCTTTAACTCTAGTTTCCACAATACCAGCTAGAGTAATGTGATTGTCATTGATGTAGTTCCCCAACTCTTTTTGCTTATACATTTTATTGACCCCCTTACATTCTAGGATAACCAAGACATTATAAAGGTTTAGGAGTACCTTCTTTATCCACATGAGTATTTTGGTTGATGCAGTTTCTACATGGAGTACTGCCCAAAATAGGAAAGTTAGTCAAGTTAAGGGACAGGATAGTCTGCAGTACTTTGCCTCTCATTTGTTTCATTGCATCCTCAGGAGAGTGTTGTTTGGTATGGCCCAACCTACAATCACTAGGTTGAGATACCACATTCTTAGGGCTTTGAGGTGCATAACCCTTTGGACTAAGAGTGTGACATTCATTTACTGATTGAGACTGTACTGTAGGAGAGCAAACATCCTGTTACTGACTAGCTGGTGGATCAGTGGATTGCTGGATAGGCTACTTTATAACTAGAGCAGTGTGTGTCACACCAGGCTTTGATTTCCATTCTTGCATAATCCTCTTTGGTGCATGCCTTTTTCTTATTTGTGATCTCGCATGAACAACTTTAGTATTTTCCTGGGGATCATATTTGATAGAAACCGTGTGTGTATATTTGTGTATATTTAGGTTACTTACCATATTTTGTAGAAGACTTATACAAGAGTAATTAGGATATTAGCATTATAGTAGGAATAAAATTTTTCATATTTAGAGATTGTATATTGTATATAATGAAAATAATTAAGGGATTATTTCTTTCATGGTATCAGCAGTCTAGGGCAAATTTTTCATTCTCCAAAATTCCTCCTTCCGCTGCCCTACTTGCCATTGGCCGTCGGCCAACCTCTCCCTTCAACGTGTGGTTTTTTTTTCTCTTCCAAAAATCCCTAATTCTCCTCTTATTCTTTCTTCATGTCTTCCTCAAAGAACACGTTTCATCCTGCCCTTACAGTCTCCAACATCAAGAACCACATCCCTATCGTTCTTGAGATGGAAAACGTCTTATACGCGACGTGAGCGGAATTATTTAAAGTTCACACACGCTCGCATCAAATCTTTCATCACACCATCCCTACGGAAGCAGACAAGGAGAAGGTGCCTAATGCCGATGATGACCCTATGTTATGGACGGCTCTTGATGTTACAGTACTCCAGTGGATTTATTCCACTGTCTCTACGGACCTATTGCAGACGATTATTGAACCAGACGCCACGACAATGGAAACTTGGAATCGGGTGCGTTATATATTCCAAGATAACAAAAATTCTCGTGTCGTCACTCTTGAGCAGGAATTTTACCATGCCAATAGGGAGGATTTTCCGAACGTCTCAGCATATTGTAAAAGGCGAAAGGAATTGTCGGATCAACTCAAGAACATTTGTGTGCCCGTTACTAATGATCGTCTCGTTCTTCAGATGGTTGCAGGCCTATCTGAGGCTTATAATGGCGTTGGGATGCTTCTTCGTCAAAGTAATCCTCTTCCACCATTCTACTAGGCATGTTCCATGCTCACATTAGAAGAGGCCGGCTTGGCTAAAAAGGCGGCTACGGCAGCTAATTCCGTCATGATGATGGCTACGTCCAATGACCCTTACTCATTCTCGGCCGACTCTAGCCAAAACAATAACAATGGTGGCGGCAAAAAAAAGAAAAATCGGAAAAATGGTGGCAAAAACCGCGACGGCGGTGGTGGCGATCAGAGCATTGACGGACGTGGCGGCAGTGAGCCAGCTGAGCTGCAGCACCATTGGCCGCAGCCTTGAGCCACTGCACAATGATTGTGGGGCTGCTGGGCCAGTAGCCCAATATGGCCTTTCCTAGTTGCCAGGCATTCCAGGGATTGGGCAAGCCAAAGGCCCAATTCCTAGTTCTAGTAGTACTAGCCTAAGCAGTCGGCTGGGCCCTAGCAACAGGCTGGCTTGTTTGGGCCTCGGCCTCAGCAGGCTTTCGTGGCTGCGGGCCCAGTTTCTGGTCCTTCACCTACGGATATTGATGTCGCAATGCATACACTTGGATTAAATCCCCGGACGCAAATTGGTAAATGGACACTGGAGCCACTTTTCATATGACATCCGTCCAAGGTAATCTCTCGTCTTATTTCAACTTGAGCAATAATCGTGGCATAATTGTTGGTGATGGAAATTTAATTCCAATTCGTGGTTATGGTCACACAAATTTGTTTCCCCCACATCCACCTCTAGTCCTTAAAAATATCCTTCATACCCCTCACTTAATTAAAAATTTAGTTTATGTCCAAAATTTCACAAATGATAATTGGGTTTCTATTAACTTTGACCCTTTTGGTTTTTCTGTAAAGGATTTTACGATGGGGATACATCTAATGAGGTGTAATAGTCGGAGAGAGCTTTATCCAATCACCACCACCACCATTTCCACAAATCAAGACACACCTTCTACATTTGCCGCTCTTGCTCCTTCTTTGTGACATGCACGTTTGTGTCATCCAGGGTCGTCTATTATTTATTCTCTTAAAAATAATAATTTTATTAATTGTAAGAGTACGCGCAGTACTCATATTTGTCCTTCTTGTCCTCTAGAGAAACATGTTAGATTACTGTTTATAGCCTCTACTTCTAGTACATCGATGCCTTTTGACATTATTCATAATGATTTATGGACATCTTCCGTTTTGAGTTCTTTGGGCCATCGTTAGTATGTTTATTTTTGGATGATTATTCTATTTTTTTGTGGACTTCTTCTTTGTCTAAAAAATCTCAAGTTTTTTTCACATTCTTAAAATTTAGAGCTTTCATCCGTACCCAATTTGAACGGAAAATTAAAAACATTCAATGTGATAATGGTAGGAAATATGATAATGGGTCATTTCGGAAATTTTGTGACACTCATGACATATCTTTCGATTTTCTTGTCCTCATACGTCCTCACAAAATAGGAAGGTCGAAAGAAAAATCTGTACCATTAATAATATTGTCCGAACTTTACTAGCGCATGCTTCATTACCTTCGTCCTTCTGGCATCATGTGTTACAAATGGCTACCTACTTCCTTAACATACTCCCTAGCAAAGGTTTAGCATATCAATCACCCCTAAAAATTCTTTATAATAAGAATCTCTCGTATTCTCATCTTAGGATGTTTGGATGTTTGTGCTATCCGCTTTTCCCGTCTACTACAATTAACAAACTACAAGTTCGTTCTACCACTTGCGTGTCTTTGGATTATCCGTCTAATCATCGTAGTTACAAGTGTTTTGATTTATCCGCTAATAAAATCATAATTAGTCGCCATGTCATTTTTTATGAAACCCAATTTCCGTTTGCTAAATTGTATAATTCCGTGTCTAATTCGTATATTTTTTTAGATGATGAGCTCTCACCGTATATTATCCACCATTTATCTGAGTTGTCCCTGTCACGACCCAAATCGGAGGGCCATGACGGGCACCCGAACCCCTTCCGCCGTGTACCTCTAATCATACAATCAACCTCTAATCACAATTAAATACAGATTAAGCCGAACAAGATTATGAAAACTCTTAATCAGAAAACCCACTTACATATATATACATATACCAAGGCCGACAAGGTCATACAAGACTACCACACAGGACATCGTCTAGAAGCCTTTAAAGAGTATACGACATCAATAGGTCGGGACAGGGCCCCGCCACCGACACTCCGAAATAAGGGGAGTACTCCAAAATCCGTTGAGTCAGCAACCTACTAACGTGGATCGTCTCCTTGCCAATGTGAACATGCGGGCATGAAACACAGCGTCCCCCGATAAAAGGGACGTCAGTACGACTAATGTACTGAGTATGTTAGACATGAATAATAGCATAACAGAGACATAACAACAACTGAAACAGAAACAACTGACCAGCAGTAAATGCCTCTGAGGGCCTAATACTTGTGCCTAAATGTTATGCATAATGCAAATGCGGTATACATATAAATATTGACCTCAACGGGCATCTTCCTTCCTATAACATACATACATACATATATATTGGCCATTCATCAAGCATCTTCCTTTTCATAACATCCTCTGTGGCCATCAGTTCATTTCCATATCTCAGCTGATCAGGTGGTCTGCGTATCCCGTTTTCCCATCCCCAATATATGGTCCAAGGTAAAACATGAATAAAAATGCATGAATGACAATAAAACATTCTGAGTGACATAATATCCTTGCACCTTCGGCTAACATTGGAAGCATCAACATCTTTTCTGTATGCCTCAATAATGATTTAAAAACATATTTAGACATGTTTTTATCATAGAAATCAATAACATGAATATTCTTAACTACTAGGAGTAGAATAAATTATGGAGCAATATCACAGTTATATTTCGTTACATGGAACATGCCAAAAGAAAAAAAATTGCCTTAACATACCTTCATTTCGCTAAACTGGAAGGAAAATATTGTTGTTGCACCTTATTATTAGGAACAATGTCCAAACGTCACTGCATACTATCCTCTACTTAGCAAAAGAATGGTATAACTTAAAAATGAAATGTTAAAGGGGTTTTTGCTCATGCTTTCTAATTCGTACAAAAAGAAGTTTGGAGCAAGGCTAGCCAGTGGGCCGGGACGGCCCGGTCCCGACCCGACACCGCCCTGGTCCCGCTTAGTTTAAAAAAAAGAAAAATGTACGGTAACGGGACTCGAACCGGGACGGGACATGGTCTCGTACCGCTCGGTCCCGCTATGCCCCAGGCCCTCCAGTCCCGACCAGATCTCGATCCCGCCCCAGTCCCGCCCGATCCCCCCTTTGCATAAAATAATCGTTGCACCAGCGACCATTTTACATTTTAGTCATTGTGCAACAACCATTTTTGGCCTACCCCCCCCCCCCCCCCCCAACCCCCATACCCCCTACCTCCTTAATAATTATTTTTAACTCATAAGTTATTATATTTATACTTTAACCCAATTTTCCAACTATAAATACCTCATTTTCTCTTCATCTTTCTCACAAATCTTCCTATAATCTCTCTAATATCTCAATCTATCTCTCTACAAGTCTACATTGTCTACTAAATATTGAATTTTATTTATTCATTTGGGAGTGAAGTTGGCAACTAGCTTGAGGATCTTCCATCGAGCAAAGTTTCAATTTTCAACCTCTCGATTACACGTCAATGTTACGTCGGCGTTTGGTACATTCATTCATTCATGAAATTATTATTGTATGTTTATTTTATTTACTTTAATTATTTATTAGTATAATTATAATGGAATGATTTAAACGTATGCTTACGGGTAAGGGTAAGTGTTAGACTTCTTCTAGTAGGGACAACAAGGGCAAGGGTAATTTTTCTAGTCATCTTATTTCTAGACAGAATCCTATTCCTATACAGGATGATTTTGTTGATACTGAACATTTTCCTGCAATACCATTAGATTTAGACGATGAGCAATTTTCTGGAACTCAAGAAAACTTTAATTTAGACAATGATCTAGATGATACACCCACTAATGTAGATGACAACACACCCACTAGTGCACCTTCAACTGAAATGCCTCCTATTCCCCCTAGTATGACTATGAGACAAGGTCCAGCAAAACGACCATTAAAATCAGATGCATGGACATTTTTTTATAGGGACGTAGAGAATTAGGTAGCTAGATGTAAAATTTGTAAAGATGTTTTAAAATTTTAAACTAAAAAAGGTCACTGGTCCAGTCTCAATTTTACCCTCCCGTTACCGAATTAGGCCAGCAGGCCCACTGCATGCTGGCCAGTCCGTCCCGAGTCTAGAAAATTCCCAAAATCTGCCCAATTCTTCCCTGAGTCATAGATCGGTCACTCGTAGTCAACGGGGTGTTTTTAAACCAAAAATGCATTTTAATTTAAATTCTAATGTTCTTAATCGCCCTTACCCCGTAATCATGTGTTTGCATTAAATGATCCGAATTGGAAAATTGCTATGACCGATGAATATAATGCTCTTATTGATAATAAGACGTGGGAGTTGGTGCCTCGTCCATCTGGTATTAATATTATTAAGTCTATGTGAATTTTTGCTCATAAGGACAATTCAGACGGTTCATTTGCAAGGCATAAGGCTCGGCATGTGGGTGATGGTAAGACTTAGCAGGTTGGTGTGGATTGTGGGGAGACGTTTAATCCGGTGGTCAAGTCGGCTACCATTCGCACTGTGCTCAGCTTGACTCTTTCGAAAGCATGGCTGATTCATCAGTTAGATGTGAAGAATGCTTTCTTATATAGTGATCTCAAGGAAACAATCTATATGCATCAGCCCTTGGGGTTTAGGGATCCCAAATATCCTCATCGTGTCTGTTTGTTGAAAAAGTCCTTATATGGGCTTAAGTAGTCTCCACAGACCTGGTATAAGAGGTTTGCCGACTTTGTTTCGACTATTGGGTTCACTCGCAGCTAGTCGGATAATTCTTTATTCATATATCGTCGTGGTTCTTCCTTGGCTTATATACTATTATATGTGGATGATATTATCTTGACTTCCTCTTCTCATGCCTTACGTCAGTCTATCTAGATAGTGTATGCTCAGTTCTGAGTTTACTATGAAAGACTTGGGACCATTGAGCTATTTTTTGGGGATTGCTGTCACTCGTCATGCTAGTGGATTGTTCTTATCCCAGAGGAAGTATGCAGTCGAGATCAGTGAGAGGGTTGGAATGTCATCATGTAAGTCCACTTCCACTCCAGTTGATACTAAACCCAAATTGGGTGATGCAGTTGGCTCCCCTTACGAGAATCCGACTCGATATCGCAGTCTTGCAGGGGCCCTTCAGTATCTTACGTTCAAGAGACCAGATATTACATATGCCGTCCAACAGGAGTGTTTGTTTATGCATGATCCTAGGGTTGAGCACATGAATGCGCTCAAACGCATTATTCAGTACATCCATGGGACACTTGACTATGGCTTGCATTTATATCCATCATCGACATCTACACTTGTCGCGTACACCGATGCTGATTGGGGAGGCTGTCCGGACACCGGACGGTCTACGTCTGGCTATTGTATGTTTCTTGGCAATAACTTGGTCTCACGGTCTGCAAAATGTCAGTTGACTTTGTGCCGTTCCAGTGTCGAAGCCGAGTATCGAGGGGTAGCTAATGTGATCTCAGAATCATGTTGGTTACGTAATTTGATGTTAGAGCTTCATTGTCCTATTCAGAAAGCGACCTTGGTTTATTGTGATAATGTTAGTGTCATCTACCTTTCTGGTAATCCAGTTCAACACCAACGCACTAAACATATCGAGATGGACATTCACTTTGTTCGCAAAAAGGTTGCTCGTGGTCAAGTACGTGTCTGCCATGTCCCGTCCAGGTATCAAATTGTCGACATCTTTACAAAGGGTCTTCCCTCGGCCCTTTTTGAAGATTTTAGGGACAGTCTCAACGTTCGAAGACCGTCCGCTATGATTGCGGGGGTGTGTTAAATATACATAATATACACAATATACATGTGTATATTATGTATACTGATGGTCTCGGTTCTCGGTATTACTGCCCACCCGTGGGCAGTCTCCTTTCCTTGTACAATTATGTAATATAATGTTGTAGTGTAATTAGTATTGTACACTTACCATAATTGTATAGTTAGTCTCCAAATAGAATAAGGTTTTAAGAATAAAATAGGAATAAGATGTTTTTATGGAAATATGTAAATTATATATATTCTCTTTCAATCAATGAAAATAATCACTGGATTATTTCTTTCATTGTCAACAAATACGACAATGCCACCTAAGATATACTCTTTCTTCTTCATTATCTTATTTCTCAACACTTACTTCAAAGTCGAATACAGAACCAAGACTGCATCACCAAACGATCACTCCATGTATCGTAATATGGTCATAATAAATTTATATATATAGTGTATATTTAGTGACCATTTCAACTACTTTATTTCTTTTAAACAAAAACTATATATATCATGCTGCAAAAATAATCAATCAACTCGATGATTGTTGTTCTTCTTCTGTCACACCCTCCTCTTTTAATTTTTAAACATATCCGCGTTGGTTCGTTTTATTTTCATGTGTTGGTTCATTTTCTTTGTTATTGACAAATAAGACTCGTAATTTGCATATATTATTTTATTCTCATATAATATATTTACTACATATTCATTCAAGAAAAAAAAAGAAGAGAAGAGGTTAACAATATTCTAAAGCTTGTTTCGATAACAACAACAATAACATACCCAGAAAAATTCTACATTATGGGGTCTGGGGTAGGTAGAGCGGCTATTTCCGAGAGACATTCGGCTTAAGACAAAACACAAGTTCAAGCAAAGTAAGACAAATAAAGTAATTAAGTCATGGTAGCGAATTTTGAAAAAGAAGAGGCATCAAAAGGAAGCAATAACTAATAAAAGTAAATAAGACAGACAAAATACATAAATCAAACGACAAGAGACTATAAGGTAATATTGTGCCTACTAAAAATTAACGAGTATATCTAAAAATTAACAATGAATACAAAAATCATGAAAAGAAATCCAAATTTGGGATATGACATCATTATTTCTTTAATCAAATAGAGTAACTATTTTTTGCTGGATAATTGAAATCCTAATTAAAGTTATAAAGGGAAATCTTTTTTTGGAACCAAATTATCTTCATGTTGAGTCTTACTGTTTCCTAGTGGATTAGTTTACACAATTATAATAAACTTTATAGGAAGCAAAATCGGAAGCAATTGCACTTAAAATATAATTTTGATAAACATCTGGCATCTCAACCAATGAAATTGCTAGTGATATTGATTCATATTGCAATTAGAACTAAAGCACTTTTGCAACAGGTTAATGAATGTCAATATAGTTAAACATGAGTTTAAGTAGAATAAGAACTTTATCCTAAATATTAGGTGATATTTTTAATAGTACAATTATATCCTACATTAAATTGCTTCTTTTGCAAAGTAATTTAACTTTTGAAGGGCATAAAGTCGATCAATATTTGAAAGATAATTTGGTCACCAATATTTAAATTCATACTTTTATAATAACTAGTCTCTATTTTACGTGTAATGCACGTATATTCCCCGTGATAATTGCTACAAAATATAACCGAAGCAATATTTTTTCTTTTAGTGTTTCTCAAAGATAAACTTGGTATAGAAGATTAAGTGCACAAATTTAGTTTACTTGTATGTTAAACTTGGAGAAAATTAGGAGTCAGTTATTTAATATTTAGTAAATTCGAAGTGTTTCAACATCAAAGAAAACACTTGTAAATAACAAAATCTGAAACCGTTAACTATGTTGAGTAAAATAATTACATTATAGTATGATCACAATCATTGTTTTGTAGTCACACCAAATTGGATAACTATTTTTACAATTCTCCCGAAGTTAACCCCGAAAGTCAAAATCTTGAAATAAAAGTGATCTAGATAAAGAAACACAATAACCATTTATAAAAAAAAAAAAATACACAATTTCTATAGCCACGTGATTGAATACAACAAGATTAATTCTTGATCTTGTTCAGCCGTATCAGATAAGGGTTCTACAACAGAATTTGTTTTTCATCCAAGTAAAGAACTTTATATTTTGTTTCTATAAGATATAATATACCAACGAATGCATTCTAACTAGGACTCGGGTTCTACATTTTGACACAGACTCTATAACTAATTAAGGAATACTTTTACCTTTTTGTACATTAATGTTATAAAGATATTTTAATTAAAATAGGTATAAAAGTCGATAAACATTTCGAGGATATTTTAGTCATTCACTAGGTACCATTTTCATATTTGTGTTTTTATAATAAAACATAAAATAGATAATATAGATATAGATTTGTATTAGTTTTTGTTAAGAGTCCCACATCGAAAATGGAATATAATTTTGTCGACTTTTTTTCTCGAAATCCGAGACTCTCTTCTCGGTTTTTGTGTCCGACGGTATCCTTTCTCTTCCCAAAATTTTCTTCCAAATCCCTACATCACGTCTTGCGTTGCTATTATGGCTAAGAACACGTTTCACCTTGCCCTTACTGTTTCTAATATCAAGAATCACATCCCTATCATTCTTGAAATAGAAAACGTCCAATACGCGACGTGGGCCGAACTGTTCAAAGTTCATGTACGCTCGCATCAAGTCCTCCGTCACATTATCCCCGCGGCTCCTACGGATATAGAGGTGCCAAAACCCGAGGATGATCCTAAATTATGGACGACACTTGATGCTACCGTTCTTCACTGAATTTACTCCACTATATCTACCGACCTATTGCAAATGATTATTGAACCAGACGCTACAACGATGGATGCATGGAATAGAGTACGTGACATCTTCCAAGATAATCAAAATTCTCGTGATGTTACCCTTGAGCAGGAATTCTCCCACGTCAATATGGAAGATTTCCCCAACGTTTCAGCATACTGCAAAAGGTTGAAAGAATTGGCGGACCAACTCCGCAACGTTGGTGCACCCGTAACCAACGACTGTCTCGTACTTTAGATGGTTGCATGCCTATAATGGCATCGGTACGCTTCTTTGTCAGAGCAGTCCTCTTCCGCAGTTTTATCAGGCCCGTTCCATGATCATGCTCGAAGAGGCCGGATTAGCAAAGAAAGCGGCCACTGGGGCCCCGCCTGTCGTCATGGTGACCGAGTCCAATTTTGCTCCCTCCATTTCCAACAATTCCGGTCAAAACTGCAACAACGGTGGCGGTAAAAGGGTAAGAATCGCAAAAATAATGGCAAGAACCGTGGTGGAAACCGAGGTGGAAATAACGGGGGTGCAATTGGGCCTCGGGGAAGTGGGCCGCAAGCCAACTGGCCACAGCCCCGGAGACCCTGGCCGTGGAACTGGGCCCAACATCCCCTATTTACAGCCCTCTGGTCCGTATCCAACTTGGGCCCAGTTTCAGAATTTCAGCAGGCCCAGTCCAACTGCCCACTGGAACCCGAGAGCTAATGCTGGGCCGGGGCAACAAGTCGGCGTGCTTGGGCCTCAGCCCCACTATGCCCACCATACCGCGGGACCCCCCCATCCACTTCTTATCTTGAAAAATACCCTTCATGCCCTAAATTAATCAAAAATTTGGTGTCTGTCCGTAAATTCACCACTGATAATTCTGTTTCTGTTGAATTTGATCCTTTTGGGTTTTTTGTGAAGGATTTCAAGACAGGGATTCCTCTCATGAGATGTGATAGTTGGGGGGATCTTTATCCTATCACACCCACCTCCGGTCTCTCGAGTCCAGTTGTGCCATCATCTTTTGCAGCCCTTGCTCATTCCTTGTGGCATGCTCGTCTAGGTCATCCGGGGTCGTCTATTTTATTTTCCTTAGATAAAAACAATTTTATTTCTTGTAAGGGTACGCGTAGTACTCTGATTTGTCAATCTTGTTCTTTAGGAAAAATTGTTAGATTGCCGTTTGTAGACTCTAATTCTCGTACTTTAATGCCATTTGATATTATTCATAGCGATTTATGGACGTCTCATGTTCTCAATTCTTTGGGTCACCGTTATTATGTTTTATTTTTGGATGATTATTCTAATTTTTTATGGACTTTTCCGATAGCGAAAAAATCTCACATTTTTTCCACTTTCCTAAAGGTTAGCATTCATCAGAACCCAATTCGAATGGAAAATAAAAAATATTCAATGTGATAATGGCAAAGAATACGATAATGGAGTGTTTAGGGAGTTTTGTGCTAATCATGGAATCAATTTTCATTTTTCTTGTCCTCATACGTCCTTACAAAATGGGAAAGCCGAACGCAAAATTCGTACCATTAATAACATTGTCCAAACTCTATTGGTTCATGCTTCCGTACCCCCTTCTTTTTGGCATCATGCTCTACAAATGGCTACATATCTTCTTAACATTCTTCCTACCAAAGGTTTGGCATATTCGTCCCCCCTACAAATCTTATATAATAAGACTCCTTCGTATTCACATTTTAGGGTCTTTGGGTGCTTAGAATTGGAAAAGTGCTATGACCGATGAATATAATACTCTTATTGATAATAAGACGTGGGAGTTGGTGCGCCGTCCATCTAGTGTTAATATTATTCTGTCTATGTGGATTTTTGCTCATAAAGACAATTATGATGGATCTTTTGCGAGGCATAAGGCTCGTCTTGTAGGTGATGGTAAGACTCAGTAGGTTGGTGTGGATTGTGGTGAGACATTTAGTCCGGTGGTCAAACCGGCTACTATTCGCACTGTGCTCGGCTTTGGATCTTTCGAAAGCATGGCTCATTCATCAGTTAGATGTGAAGAATGTTTTAGTACATGAGGATCTTAAGGAGACAATCTATATTCATCAGCCCTTGGGGTTTAGAGATCTCAAATATCCTCATCATGTCTGTTTATTGAAGAAGTCCTTATATGGGCTTAAGCAGTCTCCACTGGCTTGGTATAAGAGGTTTGCAGACTATGTTTCGACTATGGGATTTTCTCACAGCATGTCTGATAATTCATTATTCATATATCGTCATGGTTCTTTCCTGGCTTACATACTATTATATGTGGATGATAGTATTTTGACTGCCTCTTATGATGCATTACTCCAGTCTATCATGACAATGCTCAGTTCTGAGTTTGCTATGAAAGATTTGGGGGCCTTGAGTTACTTTTTGGGGATTGCTGTCTCTCGTCATGCAGGTGGGTTGTTCTTATCGCAATGAAAATATGCAGCTGAGATCATTGAGCAAGTAGGTATGTCCTCATGCAAGTCTATTTCCACTCCAGTTGATACTAAACCCAAGTTGGGTGATGAAGCTGGCTCACCTTACGAGGATCTGACCCGCTATCGCAGTCTTGTTGGGGCCCTGCAGTACCTTACTTTCACGAGACCAGATATTACATATGTCGTACAACATGTGTGTATGTTTATGCATGATCCCGGGGTTGAGCACATGAATGCGCTCAAACGCATTATTCGGTACATCCAGGGGACACTTGACTTTGGCTTACATTTATATCCGTCATCAATGGCTACACTTATCTCGTATACAGATGCTGATTGGGGTGGCTGTTCAGACACCACACATTCCACGTCCGACTATTGTATGTTTCTTGGACATAACTTGGTCTCATGGTCTGCAAAACGCCAGTCTACATTGTCGCGCTCTAGTGCAGAGGCCGAGTATCGAGGGGTGGCCAATGTGGTCTCTGAATCATGTTGGTTACGTAATCTTCTTTTAGAGCTCCATTGTCCTATTCAGAAAGCTACCTTGGTTTACTGTGATAATGTTAGTGCCATCTACCTTTCTGGTAATCCTGTTCAACACAAGCGCACTAAACACATCGAGATGGATATTTACTTTGTTCACGAAAAGGTAGATCGTGGATAAGTACGCGTCTGCCATGTTTCTTCCAGGTATCAAATTGCAGACATCTTTACAAAGGGTCTTCCCCCGATCCTTTTTGAAGATTTTAGAGATAGTCCCAGCGTACGAAGACCGCCCGCTATGACTGCGGGGGTATAAAAGACCACACGGCTAAGCAAGCTAAGTATATCACGGTTTGGAGCATATTTTGTACCATAAAATTGTAATTAATTAGCATTGTACTCTTACCATAACTGTAGGACTCTTGTACAACTAGAATAGGGTTTTGGGAGTAGAATAGGAATAGAATTTTCCATATTATGAAAATTGTAAATTCTCATTAATGAGAATAATCAAGAGATTATTTCTTTCATGGTACCAGAATCAGGCCCATTCCAATTCTTTGTTCACCGATGTTGGGCCCCCAAATTATATTGTCTACGCTCTAGTTAACGAGGTCTGGGCGTGCGGGGAGTGTTAAGAGTCCCACATTGAAAATTGAATAGGAACATTGACTCATTATATGGACTTGGACAATCTTCACCCTACAGTCTAGCTTTTGGGGTTAAGTTAGGCCCATGATCCATTCTTTACAGTTTTGTTAATTTATTTAATATTTTGTATTATTTATAAAAAATCTATTATTTGCTTATTTCAAAAGGGTCGTAAAAGTTAGTAGTCTAGTCTGATAGGTAACTTTCCTTCTTGTCATGATAGGTAACTTATTAGAAGTCTGGTATAATACGTTTTCCTTTCAACGTGATCTTATCCAAATTTAGTTCAGAAATGTAAATTTATTAATGTGCCGTTTCAAATTTCTGTAGGATTATCTAGATAGGCATATATCTTTGTAGGATAAAGATTAATAGGATATTAGAATCCTATTATTTTTCCTAATATACAATATTCTTATTAATTATAAAAAGATCACATTCCTAACCGCTTATAAACGGGAATAATTTAGTATTCGAGTTCGAATAAAATTGCAACTTGTTTAATCATTATATTATATATATATATATACCCGCTCCAAGGATTGATAAATCAGTGTTTAGGTTTTCTTCCAAGTTTCACTACCATTGCGATCATGGCTTCTTTCAACAGTTTTTTATTTTTCCTTTTTTCGTTGCTCGTTATTAGTTCAATTCATGCATATCAAGTTTCTCATGACGGAAGAGCTATTACTATCAATGGAGAACGGAGAGTTCTACTATCTGGCTCCATTCATTACCCTAGGAGCACTGCCGAGGTAAATACATGTATATTTTTGCTTTATTAATTTATTTTTAAAATTTTTGTGTAAACTTGTTATCGTGTTTGGTTTTGTTAGATGTGGCCTGATTTGATAAAGAAAGCAAAAGAAGGTGGATTGGATGCAATCGAAACATATGTGTTTTGGAATGCACACGAGCCATCTCGTCGCGAATATGATTTTTCTGGAAATTTGGATCTCATAAGGTTCTTGAAAACAATTCAAGACGAAGGACTTTATGCTGTTCTTCGTATTGGACCATATGTTTGTGCTGAATGGAACTATGGGTACGTGATAAAAAGCCTCTTAAATCAATGATAGTAATTTCTTTTTGTTTATTTTTTCCTTCTCAAAATACTAAACTGTACAAATTTCTTCAGAGGATTTCCAGTATGGTTACACAATATGCCTGGAATCGAGCTACGCACAGCAAACCAAGTTTATATGGTAAATACGAGCGTCATCGAATTAAATTACGACGTGTAAATTTTGGTTATATGTTGAATATATTATATATCTAACAAAAACTAAATGTTGTTGTATAATATTGTTATAGAACGAGATGCAAAATTTTACCCAGTTAATAGTAGACATGGTGAAACAAGAGAAGCTATTTGCATCTCAAGGAGGTCCAATAATTCTAGCACAGATTGAGAATGAATATGGAAACGCACAAGCAGCTTATGGTGATGCTGGCAGAGCTTATGTTGAATGGTGCTCTAACATGGCTCAATCACTTGATGTTGGTGTTCCATGGATCATGTGCCAACAGCCTGATGCTCCCCAACCCATGGTAATTAATTTTCTCGGATCGATCATTACTTAGCTGATATATTTAAATTATATACGACTTATACATGATTATACATATATTATATATGGATTATACGTATATTATACATTCGTCGGCTATTTTAGTTTAAGCGGGTTGGGTTGGACATTCATGCACTGTTTACTTTCCTAGCAGATATACATAAATTCTCTACTAATTATACACGATTATACACATAAGGTATTTGAGGCCTTATCTTTTTTCTCGTTTCTTTTAGCGTATTGATGTAATAAAATCATACTTTGTTTCCAGATAAACACCTGCAATGGTTATTACTGTGATCAGTTTACACCCAACAATCCAAATAGCCCAAAAATGTGGACTGAAAATTGGACTGGATGGTAAGTTTTTTAATAGATTGTGTAGATCTGATGATGTTCAGTTGTTCAATCAGTATGTTATTTATTTTATTAATATTGACAATTGAGTGTGTTAATTTAATTTATAAAGGTTCAAGAATTGGGGTGGCAAAGATCCTTTAAGAACAGCCGAGGATCTGGCTTATTCTGTTGCACGATTTTTCCAAACTGGTGGAACATTCCAAAATTATTATATGGTGAGTCTAATTCTTCTTCTATTTCATAATAATATTTTGGATTATGCTATGTTTTGAATTAATTTGTTACAATAGTAAAAAGTAACAAATTTCTCAATACTATTTCAGTACCATGGTGGGACAAATTTTGGTAGAACGTCTGGTGGTCCATATATTACAACCACATACGATTACAACGCACCACTCGATGAATTTGGTAAGTTGTTTATTTCTGAATGTTTAAGGACTGTACTAATTAATCTTTTAATCTTTGGTGTATGTTATCAAGCTGTTAATCTTTCATGATTACTTGTAATAGTTCAACATAATTGACTTCAAAATAAATACTTTTACTCTGGACAATGTTAAAATCATTGTTAAATTAATTTCATTGGATTTATATCTTCAAGGAAATCTGGCCCAACCAAAATATGGTCATCTGAAGGAACTTCATGATGTGTTGCATTCCATGGAGAAAATTCTTACTAGTGGCAATGTCAACAACACTGATCTTGAAAATTCTGTAGCGGTATGTCGAAAAAATCTTGATTTTTTAAATTAAGACGTCATAAATTTTCCCTTTTATAGATTTTTTTCATTTTAACAAGTTTTTAAACGCATTTTAGGTTACTATTTATGCATTGGACGGTCAAAAAAGTTGTTTCTTTAGCAATGCAAATGAGACCACAGATGCAACCATCACACATGAAGGTGACAAATACAATGTTCCAGCTTGGTCTGTTAGCATTCTTCCAGATTGCAAGACTGAAGTTTACAACACTGCCAAGGTAATTAATTTAAAAACATTATTCTAATTGGTCGAAAAATTATTTTGATCTTCCATCATTAACTTAATATTGTTTTTTCGTTGTAGGTCAATACTCAAACTTCCGTTATGGTGAAGAAATCGAACGATGCTGAAAGTGAACCATCTTCACTTCAATGGTCATGGAGACCTGAGAGGATCGACGAAGCTATTGTTCTAGGAAGGGGTCAATCTTCTGCCCATGAATTGCTCGATCAAAAGGTTGTTAATGATACTAGTGACTACATGTGGTACATGACAAAGTAAGTTCTTATTGACTTAATAAATTATTTGATATACATACACTTGTAAAATTCGAATACTTGTTTATATATGTTACAATCTAATTAACATGATGTATTGAATGAAAATAGTGTATATATCGGCAAGAATGATCCAATCTGGAGTGATGATATGTCCCTACGAGTCAACGGCAGTGGCCACGTCCTTCATGCTTATGTCAATGGCCAATATCTTGGTAAGAAATTAAGAATTACTCCTCTTTTTTTTTCTTTAATTTAGAATTAATATCTTGCTAAGTTTTAGCTTTACTTTTGTGAATAACATTATGTAGGCTCCGAGTGGGCAACATATGGAATCTTCAATTATGTATTCGAGAAGAAGGTTAAATTGAATCCGGGAAGGAATCATATATCATTGCTTAGTGCTACTGTTGGGTTGCAGGTACATTTTCTTTAATGGTTAACTCATATGTCCTTACCGAAATTAAATATTTAATTAATGTTCATATCATTTTTTTTGGTAAATTAACAGAACTATGGGCCTCACTTTGATACAATTCAAAGTGGAATCCCTGGTCCAGTTGAAATAATTGGAAAGAAGGGCGATGAGAGAATCATTAAGGACTTGTCTGCCCATAAATGGTCCTATAAGGTTGGTTTGGATGGTATTAGCAATAAACTGTTTGCTGAAAATACAAAGTTCGGGACAATGAAATGGCACTCCCATGATGTTCCAATCAATAGAAGGATGACATGGTACAAGGTAACACTATAAAATCTCATCTCTACTCTTTTCTCATTTCTTTGTTTAACATAGTTATGGTATTTTCACTTGTGTTTGACATAAAACATTTTTTTGGATTAGACTACGTTCAAAGCTCCACTAGGGGATGCTCCAGTTGTTGTGGACATGCAAGGTTTGGGAAAGGGAATGGCATGGGTTAATGGTCAAAGTATAGGTCGCTATTGGCCAAGTTATTTGGCTAAGGATGGTTGCTCTAATGATCCATGCGATTATCGTGGTCCATATTTTGCTGACAAATGTACTTCCAAATGTGGCGAGCCAACCCAAAGATGGTCCGTTTACTTATCGTTATCGTTCATCAATTTAACTTATATACACTGACAGACAATGTAATTAATTTATTAGAAACTAATTTTTGCAGGTACCATGTTCCACGCTCGTTTTTGTCTAATGATGAGAATACATTGGTCTTGTTTGAAGAATTCGGTGGGAATCCATCACTTATAAACTTCCAAACAGTTGAAGTTGGAACGGCATGTGGAAGTGCTTATGAGAACAAAACAATGGAATTGTCATGCAATGGTCGTCCAATAAGTGCTATTCGTTTTGCCAATTTTGGTGAAACAGAAGGAAGTTGTGGGTCCTTTGCCAAGGGAAGCTGTTCAAGTGAGAAAGATGTTGTTTCTATTGTTAAAAAAGAATGTGTTGGAGAGGAGAAATGTTCAGTGCAAGCATCTGAGAGTGTGTTTGGATCCACCAATTGTAGCAATAATGCAGCCAAGAGACTCATTGTGGAGGCTATTTGCTAGAGTTACAATTAAGCACTTATGTAGCAATTTCTTGTTGCTACATTATAGTTTCTTTCTAGTTTGTTAGGATAGTTTTTTTTAATGGCAACTAGATAAGTTGGAATTTTTGTTTAATAGTTCGTTTTAGCCTTTCATTTATTGTCGTATCATACTCTTCATAGAATAATAATGTTTAGATTCGATATTTCTCTTCTCAATGTTCTCCTTTAAGCCTATATTTATGTTTAAAAAGTGTGATTTGACCGCATATGGAAATCGTATATACATTCATGAAATGTGCTCTTTTGATTAACGAGGAAAGAAGAGGCGTTTCGAGTTCAGTTTACTCCATAAAATAGTGCTCTCGTATATTTTTTCTTTTGTTCCTGAAGATTTTTTTTTTTTTTTGACGAAGGAACCCGCAGCCGCTACTCTCTCGAGTGCGCACAGGGTAAACCCCGGACTGACGCAATAGCCTGCAAACCACGTCGGCCGATTAACCACACTTGGCAAGCCATGTGTGACAGGCTCAACCAAGAAGGTTTATGCAGGGGATCGAACTCGTGACCTTGCGGTCCCGCGCTCTACTGCTACACCAACTTGGCTACCCTTGCGGGTTGTTCCTAAACATTCTGTTTGTACTAACATTTTACACCTCAACTTTTTGTTTGGATTTAAAGTTCAAAATTTAAGAAAAGGCGTTCCAGGAACTTATTGTACCTCGACTTTGTTTAAAGGTTGTTCCTTTGTTTATGCGAGCTCTCGACTTTTGTGTTACTTACAAACTGCTAGCCCTGTTCAAATTTGGTTTGTACTAGGCCTGGCCAGTGGGCCAGGCTAGGGTCTGGCGGCCCGGGTCTGGCGGGGTCGGGGTCGTGGCGGGACAGGTGAAGGGGTCGGGTCGGGTCTGGCGGGGTCGGGTCTGGCAGGACTTGCTCCAGTCCCGTCCCGATCCCGATCCCGTCGGTATAGGGTCGGGGTCGGGGCGGGGTCCGACGGGTTTTTTTTTTTTTTTTTAAATAACATATGTATAAAAAAAAACTCAATAAACAAGATAAGATAGTGTAATAAAAACATCCCAAAGCTATTTTTGCGCCTCTTATATTAATAAACATGTTTTTTTTGTAATATAAATACAATTGTCTAAAATCTAAATTGCAACTTTGTGGTGTTGTCCAAAAGTTGCAAATTACATAATAAAAATTCAATTAAAAAAATTACATTCTCAAAAAAATCTGTTCTAATTGCTTGATGATTTCCTGTGGTTCTTCGGTTGGAATTGGTATTTGTTGGTCAAATTGATCCACGTCGCTTCCACTACCTTCGGTTAAGATTTCGTTGTAGTTTTCATCTTCTTCTTCGTTGAGCTCCGGTTGACCGCACCTTCTCCGCTTCGCTCGTATCCAATCTCTGAATAATCCTGCAATTTCCAAGCTGTCTCCGGCTAATGAGTGTATGTGGTCTCCTATTTGATATCACGCTCTTTGAAAAAGCGCTTTCGACGCGATTGATGACGCTTGAATGTTCAAAACATCTCGAGCCATCAATGAAAGTGTCGAAAGGTCTTCTCATTCCCCCTCCGGTATTTGACAAGTCTTCATGTCCATCTTCATTGATAACTTCTTGATACGGTACGTAACCCCGCAAAACAAAAATATCCAACTCGCTAATTTGGTTAGTAGTAGAGGTACGGCCTCACATTCTATTTACGAGGCTTTCAATACTAGCCGCAGAAAAAAGACATGTCTTTTGTGAGGTTGTGTTGAAGATGAAGAAGATGGTATGGAAGCGGTAAGTTACTAGCATTTTCTTGTTGATAAAATCTATATATATTTTTGCATTGGTGTTCTACGCTAGACAACACTTCTTCTTTAGTTTGTTCAATAGGTGGTGGGTGATTTAGATTTTTGGGACTTGGAGGTGGTAGTACTTCTATACAATCGTAAATAGTTTCAATTAGTGATTTAGTACCGTCTATTTTAATAGTAGGATTTAATACAGAACCAATAATATAAATAGAGGGAATAGGAATAAAATATTTTTTTATTTTGACAAACACTTTTTTAATAGCTGCCTTATAAGCTTATTTTTTCATATATTCACTAAGTAATAAAAAATATTAGAGTTATATAAAACAACATAGTTGAAATAGTAGGATAATATATACCGGAAAATTCTTTTGTTGCTTGAAAAAATTTCTCTAAAAATACAATAAGTTCGGAATTTTTTACCCAATCACTATCTAAAATCATATCAGCTGGATTTTTATTATGAGAGTTAAAAAATAAAGTTATAGGTATTCTATAGTCATAAGCAACAAGTAGATGCTCGTATAAAGAATTCCACCTATTGGAGTATCTTGTGGAATTTTTCTATAAGGTAGTCCACAATCGTGACAAGTTTTTTTATATTCTTTTCTACGTTGTACTTTATTACTTTTAAAAATAAAGTTTATAGCAAATTGTATTTTACTAAGAATGTCTTCAAAAAGTGATAGACCATCCTTTACAATTAAGTTATATATATGGCACGCGTATTTTATATGAAAATGATCTAAAAAAGATGGAGTTAAACTATTTTTTAAAATTGTAATTGCGTAATTGTTAGAAGAAGCGTTATCTAATGTAATAGTCATAATTTTATCGGTTATTCCGTAATAATGGCACACTTGATAAATATTATCTGCAATAAAAGTACCGTGTGCCTATCATCTATATATCTATACGCTAAAATACGTTTTTGCACAGACCATTTATAATCTATCCAATGACAAGTTACAGTTAAATAATTCATGGTCGTTAGTACTACGACCTATATCGACGTGATAGATACTTTGCCATTAAAATGATATAATGAAAAACGTAAATATTGTTGATATTCATGCGCGAATTTAAATACATCTCTCTTAACAGTTGATCTAGAAAAACCGTTAAAAGCAGGATTATATATATCTCTAATTTAATGAATAAACCCGGGAGATGAAGGAAATGAAAAAGGAAAACCCTCCACAGCAACTAATTTTGATATTGCTTCCCTATCTCTATGTTTATTGTATTTAAAGCCTACAATTCCCCCCGTCATGGGGTTAATTTGACCCTGTACTTGGTCGAGACGAAGTATCGTATGTGAACCTTGTCCCGATGGAGCGGGCGTTTGCGCACCCGATTTTGAAGCCTGGTATTGGGCATACCTAGCTGGATGAGCACTTACTACGTGTCTAATTAAACCCCCCGTCCCACCGTGACCTTTTCCAGTTTTAAATTTTAAAACATTTTTACAAATTTTACATATAGCTACTTGATTCTCTACGTCCCTATAAAAAAATGTCCATGCATCTGATTTTAATGGTCGTTTCTTGGACCTCGTCTCATACTAGGGGGAATAGGAGGCATTTCAGTTGAAGGTGCACTAGTGGGTGTGTTGTCATCAACATTAGTGGGTGTATCATCTAGATCATCGTCTAAATTAAAGTCTTCTTGAGTTCCAGAAAATAGTTTCTCGTCTAAATCTAATGGTATTGTAGGAAAATGTTGAGTATCAACAAAATCATCCTGTGTAGGAATAAGATGATTAGAAGAAGTACCCTTGCCCTGGTTGCCCCTACTAGAAGAAGTCTTACCCTTACCCTTAAACATACCTCTAATTCCTTCCATTTTAATTATATGTTAACAAATAATTAAAGTAAATGAAATTAAGTGCGCTAAATAAAATAAACAGACAATAATAATTTAATGAAGGAACGAATGTACCAAACGCCGACGTAACGTCGACGTGTAATCGAGAGGTTGAAAATTGAAACTTTGCTCGATGGAAGATCCTCAAGCTAGTTGTCAACTTCACTCCCAATTCCCAAATGAATAAAGAAAATTGAATATTTAGCAAACAATGTAGACTTGTAGAGAGATATATTGAGAGATTAGAGAGATTGTAGGAAGATTTGTGAGAAAGATGAAGAGAAAATGAGTTATTTATAATTGGAAAATTGGGTTAAAGTGTAAATATAATAACTTATGGGTTGGGGGAGGGGGAGGCCTAAAATGGTCGTTGCCCAACGGCCAAAATCTAAAATGGTCGTTGGTGCAACGGTTATATTTGCAAAGGGGGAGAAATCGGGCGGGGTCGGGGTCGGGGCGAGCTCGGGTCAGGCGGGCTCGGGTCTGGCGGAACGAGACATTATCCCGTCCCGAGTTTGAGTCCCGCCACCGTTATTTTATTTTTATTTTTTTTACGCGGGGTCGGGCCGTCCCAGCCCACTGGCCACCCCTAGTTTGTACTACTCCCTATGTTCCTGAGACCGTTTTCTTTTTTATTTATTTAAAAAAAAAAATCACTTTTCTATATTTTAAAATAATTTAACTTCATAAAATAATTTATAATATTGTATGATCAAATGGTGTCAAGTCTTCATTTCATTTTCTTTCCCATGTTAAATTCGTATCAAATGGTGTAACATATATTGCTTTGCCTTTTATATTTTATAAATCAAATGATGATACATATATTAATATATTAAGATTAGTGTCAAATCAAATGGTGTAACATATATTGCTTTGCCTTTTATATTTTATAAATCAAATGATGACACATATATTAATATATTAAGATTAGTGTCAAGTTAAATGGTACCCATACATTAGGACAGAAAGACTACTACTTATTCTTTCACATTTTGCACCTCAGTTTGTTTGCCCTTTCGGTTTCAAGTTTTACTTCAGAAGGATCAACTCTATGGTGCTTCAATTTTCTCTTGAGACAGTACATATTTCAATCTATAAGGTGTGATTTTGATCTGATGCTATATAAGCTGTATAACAGAAAATGAGGCGATACCTAAGTGACTACAAAGTTTGTCGTCAAAACCTCGTTCTTGTGATGTTCTACCTGCTTGGAATTTTCAAGTTGATTAGAATAAATTTAGGATACCGATTGCGTAAAACAAAAACTATACCATAAGGTCATCCAAAATAAAATGAAGCAACGAGTAAATATGAACTTAAAAGTACTTAAGTTTTTCACCCCCGTGGATATAAATTAAACTCGAATAAATTTTAAATTAGTCCCCAATACAGCCACATACCATTGTCAAAACCTAATAAGCAACAATTTAGGAGTAGTAAGAAGTAAAAAGTCGATGAGAGTTAAGGTGTTTTAATTAATTAATCAAAAAGACCACATTCTAGCACTATCAAACAAATCATCATTCAACACTACTTCACCATGATCATCATCCGCACTTCTCTTGTTAAAACTCGAACATCCAAACTCCGAACTTTCTCTAAAAAACACTCTCCACACCTGGTCTCCCTTTGTCCACCACATCAGCATCTTTAGATTCACTAACTCTCCGCGCGTGTCTCGAAGCCGCCACTTGAATTTGCGACGGCGACAACAACGTCTGATTATCACATATTGGAATGATCGGTGGGTCGTCGTGGAAATTAATAATTGCCGACGGTCCACGTAAGCAAACCACCGCCGCGTCGTAAGCTCTCGCCGCTTCCTCCGCCGTGTCGTAAGACCCTAACCATATTCTGTCGCGGCTTTTGGGTTGCCTCACTTCCGCTACCCACTTACCCCATTTCCTCATACGTACACCCTTGTAACGATCCTCATCCCCATCCCCATTCACTTTTTTCTCTCTACTTACTTTAGGTCTCACCATTTTAGCTAAAGGGCAACAACTTTTTCTCTTTTTTTTTGGGAAAAAAGAGAATGGTTCTCCTCGTTGATGCATGTGTGGTGATTCTTTGTGTGTATATATATTTAGCAGATAACAAACGTGGGATGGGAAATGGAAGGACACGTAAGAGTAATGAATTTTGACTATTGTTACTTGGACGGAAACATGTGTGTCGATCGTGGCGTTTGATCTTCAAAGAATGGTTGACACGTGTGGATGAGCTGCTAAATTTCGGCGGCGGTAAAATTGTTGACTATTTGAGTTGGAAGGTCCACCGATTTTCCTTAATCCTTTTTTTCGTTACTATTAAATGATGTACTTATTAAGCTTAAATTTAAACATTTTCTTTTAGTAGTGTTTCTTGGACGGAAATATATTTACTTTGTTAAAACTGTCATTGTGAAGAAGTCCTCTTTTGTTTAGGAAATTTGTGAAGTTTGTATTTCGGAAGCTAGACGGTGGAACTTCTTGGTATCTTAAATATTAGTTTGAAAGTTGAGTCCAATATTATGGTCTAACTTACAAAATGTCCCCGACTTATTTCTCTATGTGACGATCCTGCTTATGCGTTAATGTTAATGATTATTCAGATTATATGCGTTTACTTCGTTATCTCTCTCTTGGTAATCAGTATTTGAAAGAAATATATGACTAATCCTCCATTTCCCTCCATTTGGTAGTTTATTACTTGAATTGAACAAATGATAGTTTAAGTGTGTTTTGTTAGGTGTGTGTTGCTAACTAGTTGGTGATAGTTTAAGTTATTAAAGTCTCAATAGTTCAAGTAGAAAATTAAAAAAATGATACTTGATGTGTGTTTTTGATCCCTATCTCTTCTTTTTCTAAAGGAATTTTGTCCCTTATTAATTAAAAAAAAACGTTATTGTGTTTTTATAGAGAAGCACTCCTTCTAGCTCTTGAAGGGTCGAGACGAGGACAAATATCGCGTTGTCACGTCTCAAATCTAAGAACTGTAAGTCATAATTCATGATCTCATGGCTAAACGTATGATCTGAATCAATATTTTTATTAACATATTGATTATGTTACTGTTGGAAATTAGCCTTTGGCGGAGAGATGCGTCCACCCATCTTTGATAAATTAAACACTAGTGTTCCGCATGCTGGAGACCTTGTCTCTTCGCACATGCATGATCTACGAAGTGAGTAGATGATCGTAGGGCCAAGAATCGTCTAATTTCGTTGAGAAATGAAAGAGATATTGGTCCACGAAGTAAAGTGTTTGAGGCATGGAAATGTGGTGTGGGACAAATCTACCACATCGGTGGGAATAGGAAGAATTGCTCTCTATATATGTCTCAAATTGGTAAAGGGTTTGGGACCCCAAGGGGTATCCCATGTGTTTAAAGGAGGGAAGACCTAGATGTGCTTGGGTTCATGGATAAGCCCACACGCGCGCCGCCGCAGCCCGTCCGGTCCGGTCTCGGGTTTCGGGCCACGGGGACTTTCTGATATTATCTTTTTGGACCAGAGAACTCTGCTAAATGTACAGTTTGATCCCTGAAGTTTCATATGTACAGTTTGGACCAAAATTCTTTCATATGTACAGTTTGGTCCCTGAAGTTTCAATATTTACAGTTTGGTCCCCAGAGTTTCTAGAAAACTATTTTTTGAGGCATTAATCAGCCATTACTTGGCTGATTAACTCCTTCATTAACAGTCCATTCTTGGGCAGTTGGGCAGCCTCTTTCAATGGCCATTAACAACCATTACTTGGCTGCTTTAATGCCCTCCTAATGGCCATTAACAGCCATGTTTTTGGCGGTTTGAATGCCCCTCCTCCATGCTATATATTGAGCTATTGTTGGCTCAATTCGTGATGGCACAGATAACTGAAAACACACTGGAAAAACACGAAAAACAGACTGAAAAACAGTCACCAAAATAGCACAAAACAGTAAGTAAAACTATGTGCAAAACAGTGACCAAACCCTCACATATACACAAGATATACATTACAGAGACACACTATATACACAGAGACAAAAGAGAAGAGTAAAGAGAAACTCTTCCTTCCTATTCCATATCTTCAGCAAGTCGATTCATATTTGTTTTCTTCGCCAGACTCAACCTATTGGCTTTGTAGCGTTGAGATTAAAGTGTTGTTTTATCTTGGGAGACTATTGCCCGCTAACGTAAAAGCATATATACGGGGCAATCTTGTCTTAAGGACAGAGGGCAATTCCTCGACTCAACACACAACGTTGTAATCATTCAGATTTAGTTGTTTCTTGATTTCAGGTTATCAAGATTCAAGACACAACAAGCTTGCGGCAGTTTTGAAGATTGGCATGTTTGTTCAACAAGATTTAATTTCTAAATATTGAATATTTGTTCATCCTTTCGAATACTTGTAATAGTTTTTACTTCCCGTACTGCTTTATAAAGTACCATAGAATACCAACAGTTACTAATGATAAATTTATTATTGAAGAATGATCATCAATGAAGCGTTTCAAGTCAGGGTATTTATCAAAAAGTCACCTCCTCATGGAGAGACTTCAAAATTACTTGAAACATACACGCAAGGAGGTGACTCTTGAAAACCTGATTGTTTGTCTAAGGACAAAAAAGGACAACAAGGCTGGTGAAAAGATGGCTTGTGAAAACTCAATAATAATGGGAGCAAATATTATTGAGGAGGCACCAACAAATAACAAAAAGATAAAGAAGCTTTCTGGAGTAAAGAATTATCCACCTAAGAAGAAGTTCAAAGGCAATTTCCATAACTGTGAAAATGTTGGACACAAGGTTGCAGACTATCGTCCTCCAAAGAAAGCCAAGAAAAAAAGTCAAGCAAGCAAGGTTGAAAAGATCGAGGAAATGGAGCACTTGTGAGCCATAGTTTCTAAATGCAATTTGGTAGAAAAATCGAGAAATGGTGGATTGATTCTGGGCCACCGGCCATTGTTTGTGCTAATAAAAGTTGTTTGCTTTATATGCTCCCGTAGGACCTGACAAGATTATTTTTACGGAAAATTCCTCAAGAGTGCTAAAATTGAAGGAGTTGGGAAGATATATTTGACTATGACTTTAAGCAAGGTAGGGACTCTTAAAAATATTCTTCATGTTTTTAAAATATTATGTCGCATTCTCGTTAAGATTGGGTTTGTGTGTATTTACTTCTAATAAAGTTGTAATTAGTAAAGATGAAATGTATGTAGAAAACATTTGCCTAATTGAAGACCTTTTTAAGCTGAATGTAATAGCTACCATCTCGCGGTGAAAAGAAAATTCATAATGTTCATCAACTACAATACCAGATATTGTCTGTTAAACAAAGCAATATATCTGTGATATACACCCAATAAACAGCAGTGTATATCACGGGCAATGCAGTGGTATTTCGGCAGTGGGCTTTCCAAAGCCCGGGCCCGGCACAAAGACGGTGGGCTTCCAACAGGTAGGCAGTGTAAGAATATTGTATATTAGGAAAGTATATGTGTAGTATATTGTAGTGTATTTGTTACCTAAATTAGGATTATACACTTACCATAATTGTAGAGTTAGAATTATGGTAGAATAAGATTTTAGGAATAGAATAGGAATAGGATTCTCCTATTTTGTAACTTGTATATATACATTTTCAATTAATGAAAATAATCAAGGGGATTATTTCTTTCATGGTATTAAGAGACTAGGTCTAACAAAATTTTCTCTCCCAATATTTTGTACACTTCGGCCGAACCCCCCCCCCCCCCCCTCGGGTTTTCTCTTCCAAAATTTGACTTCCGCTCTCCAAATCTCTCTTACTATTCCCAAATTTCCCCTCTTTCTTTGTTCTTTCAATATGTCTAAGAACAATTATTATCCTGCCCTCGTGGTTTTTAACGTCAAGAACAATATCCCTATTGTGCTTGAGATGGAAAACGTCCAATATGCGACGTGGGCAGAATTGTTTAAAATTCACGCTATCTCCCATGAAGTTATTAATCACATCATTCCTCCCGCTACACCTCTTTCCGCGAAGGATCCTCAGTTGTGGATTACTCTTGATGCTACCGTTCTCCAGTGGATCTATTCCACTATTTCGGTTAACCTTTTACAGACGATTATTGAGCCGGATACCACGGCTATGGCTACTTGGAATAGATTGCGTGACATATTCCATGATAACCAACATTCACATGTCGTCACACTCGAGCAGGAATTTTCTCTAGTTCGCATGGACGAATTTCCAAACGTCTCTGCATATTGCAAGAAACTCAAGGAGTTGACGGATCAACTCCGTAATGTTGGCGCACCTGTAACAAATAATCATCTAGTTCTACAATTAGTTGCCGGCCTTTCGGAGGCCTATAATGGTGTTGGAACTCTCATTTGTCAAAGCAACCCTCTTCCCACCTTTTATCAAGCCCGCTCCATGCTTACTTTGGAAGAAACCGGTTTTACTAAAAGGCGGCTACCAGAGCAAACCCCATCGTCATGATGGCGTCCTCCCCAAGTTCTTCGGGTTTTGTTGATAATTCGGGCCAAAACCATACTCATGGTGGAGGCAAAAATAATCATAAGAATAATAACAAAAACCGCGGGGGCAAATGCGGCGGTTCTGGTGGTGGTTCCGGTGATCAGCAAGCAGGTAGTGGGCCCCGTCCAGTGAACAGTAGCCCACCACCACCCTGGTCCCAATAGTGGGGCCCATGGCAGTGGGCCGTGGGCCAGCAGCCCCTACTTTCCAGCAAATCCCAGCAGTCAGTGGGCTAGCCAGCCTTTCAGGCCCAACAATCAACAGTGGCGCCCCCGGCCGGTGGCCCGGCGGCGCCGGTTCCAGCAGCTACGGCCCAGTTCAGTCCCGTCCTGGAATACTTGGGCCCCGACCTCCGCAAGCCCACCATGCAGCAGGCCCCACTCAGACCGATATCGAGGTCGCGATGCACACATTGGGGTTGACTCAATCGGACCCAAATTGGTATATGGACAACGGTGCCACTACCCACATGACTTCCGATTCATGTACTCTCTCATCTTATTCCAATTTGAGCACCCCTCGGGGTATAATTGTTGGTAATGGCAACTCTATTCTAATTCTGGGTTATGGTCAGAAAACGTTGTCTCCCCCCAATCTACCCCTTATCTTGAAAAATACTTTACATGCCTCCAAATTGATTAAAAACTTAGTGTTTGTCCGAAAGTTCACCACTGACAATTCCGTTTCTGTTGAATTTGATCTGTTTGGTTTCTCTGTGAAGGATTTTAAGACGGGGAGTCATCTCATGAGGTGTGATAGTACGGGGGATCTGTATCCTATCATGCCCGGTTTCAGTCCATCGAGTCAAGCTTGGCCATCAGCCTTTGCAGCCATTTCTCCTTCCTTGTGGCATGCTCATCTTGGTCATCCGGGATCCTCTATTTTATCAGCTTTAGATAAAAATAGTTTTATTTCGTGTAAGGATACGAGTCGTACTCTAATTTGTCAATCTTGTTCGTTAGGAAAAATTATTAAGTTGCCATTTGTAGACTCAAATTCTCATACTTCAATGCCATTTGATATTATTCATAGCGACCTATGGACGTCTCCTATTCTTAGTTCCTTGGGTCATCAATATTATGTTCTCTTTTTAGATGATTATTCTAAATTTTTGTGGACGTTTCCAATTGCGAATAAATCACAAGTCTTTTCAGTCTTCATAAAATTTAGAGTGTTCATTCGTACCCAATTCGAAAGAGAAATAAAAAATATTCAATGTGATAATGGGAAAGAGTATGACAATAGGGAGTTTCAGGAGTTCTGTGCTAATAATGGGATCAATTTTCATTTTTCGTGTCCTCATACATCTTCACAAAATGGAAAATCCGAACGCAAAATTCGTTCCATAAATAACATTGTCCGAACTCTCTTAATTCATGGTTCCATACCACCATATTTTTGGCATCATGCTCTACAAATGACCACATATCTCCTTAACATAATTCCTTCCAAAGGTCTGACATATTTTTTCCCCTCCAAATCTTATATAATAAGAACCCGTCTTATTCTCATCTTAGGGTCTTTGGGTGCTTGTGTTATCCATTATTTCCATCTACCACAATTAACAAACTTCATGCTCGGTCTACTCCATGTGTGTTTTTTGGTTTTCCGTCTAATCATCGTGGTTACAAATGCTTTGATTTATCCTCCAAGAAAATCATAATAAATCGTCATGTCATTTTTTATGAAACCCAATTTCCTTTTACGAAAGTTCATACTCCTGAGCCTAGTTCGTATAATTTTTTGGATGACCAAATATCCCCGTATATTATTCGGCATTTTTCGGACATCTCTCGCACCCAAAACTCTCCAGCAGGCCCACTTCCCGCTGGTCCCACTGGCATGTCTCGGTCAAGATCGCCGGTCCTCTCATTGGGCCGGTTCCGGTGATTGGGCCGTCCGGCCCACCACCACTGGAACTGGTCCAGTCCATGTTACCGTTCTCGGCCCAGCAGCTCATGCGTCCAGTTTTGGGCCAGCAGGCCCACTGCCTGCTGGCCAGTCCGTCCCGAGCCCATCAAAATCCCAAAATTCACTCAATTCTTCCTCGAGTCATAGACCGGTCACTCGTAGTCAGTGGGGTATTTTTACGCCTAAAAGACATTTTAATTAACATTATAATGTCTCTAAATCCCCCTTGTCCCGTAATTCTGTGTCCGCCTTAAACGATCCAAATTGGAAAATTGCTATGACTGATGAATATAATGCTCTTATTGATAATAAGATGTGGGAGTTGGTGCCCCGTCCCTTTGGTATTAATGTCATCAGGTCTATGTGAATTTTTGCTCATAAGGAAAATTCAGATGGGTCATTTGCTCGACATAAGGCGCGGCTTGTGGGTGATGGTAAGATTCAGCAAGTTGGGATAGATTGTGGGGAGACGTTTAGTCCGGTGGTCAAGCCGGCTACCATTCGCACTGTGCTTAGCTTGGCTCTTTCGAAGACTTGGCCTATTCATCAGTTGGATGTCAAGAATGCTTTCCTACATGGTGATCTCAAGGAAACAGTCTATATGCATCAGCCGTTGGGTTTTAGGGATCCCAACCGTCCTCATTATGTCTGTTTGTTGAAGAAGTCCTTATATGGGCTTAAGCAGTCTCCACGGGCCTTGTATACGAGGTTTGTTGACTTTGTTTTGACTATTAGGTTCACTCACAGCAGGTCAGATAATTCCTTGTTCATCTACCGTCGTGGTTCGTCCTTGGCCTACATTCTATTATATGTGGATGATATCATTTTGACTGCCTCTTCTGATGCCTTACGCCAGTTTATCATGGCCATGCTCAGTTCTGAGTTTGCTATGAAATACTTAGGGCCCTTGAGTTACTTTTTGGGGATTGCCGTCAAGCGTCATTTAGATGGTTTATTTTTGTCTCAAAGAAAGTATGCGGCTGAGATCATCGAGAGGGCTGGAATTTCATCATGTAAGTCCACTTCCACTCCAGTTGATACTAAGCCCAAACTTGGTGCCACGGCCGGTGTCCCTTACGAGGATCCAACCCGCTATCGTAGTCTTGCGGGGGCTCTTCAGTATCTTACCTTTACCAGACCGAATATTATGTATGTTGTTCAGCAAGTGTGTTTATTTATGCATGATCCCAGAGTTGAGCACATGAATGCAATCAAACGTATCATTCGGTATATTCAGGGTACACTGGACTATGGTTTACATTTGTATCCTTCATCGACATCCACACTTGTCTCATACACATATGCGGATTGGGGTGGTTGTCCGGATACCAGACGGTCTACGTCTGGCTATTGTATGTTCCTTGGCAACAACTTGGTCTCCTGGTCTGAAAAGCGTCAGGCGACTCTATCCCGCTCAAGTGCCGAGGCAGAATATCGAGGGGTAGCTAATGTGGTCTTAGAATCATGTTGGTTACGTAACTTGCTTTTAGAGCTTCATTGCCCCATTCAGAAGGCAACCTTAGTATATTGTGATAATGTTAGTGTCATCTACCTCTCAGGTAATCCGGTTCAGCATCAACGCACTAAGCATATCAAAATGGACATTCACTTTGTCTGTGAAAAGGTTGCTCGGGGGCAGGTATGCGTATGTCATGTCCCGTCAAGTTATCAAGTTGCAGACATCTTTACAAAGGGTCTTCCCTCAATACTCTTTGAAGATTTTAGGGACAGTCTCAGCGTTTGAAGACCGCCCGCTATGACTGCGGGGGTGTGTTAAACAAAGCAATATACCTGTGATATACACCCAATATATATCAGTGTATATCACGGGCAATGCAGTGATGTTTCGGTAGTGGGCTTTCCAGCAGCCCAGGCCCAGCACGGTACAGTTCCAGCAGATAGGCAGTGTAAGAATATTGTATATTAGGAAAGTATATGTGTAGTATATTGTAGTGTATTTGTTACCTAAATTAGGATTAGACACTTACCATAATTGTAGAGTTAGAATTATGGTAGAATAAGATTTTAGGAATAGAATAGGAATAGGATTCTCCTATTTTGTAACTTGTATATATACCTTTTCAATTAATGAAAATAATCAAGGGAATTATTTCTTTCATTGCCATATTTATTTAGTAGACAACATGCATTTATAACGTGGAAAACATCCTAGGACTCAAACACATCTCCTAAATCAAAATGTACTCAAGACAGGGCAAAAAAATGAGTTGGTGTGTCGCAAAGACTGGCATGTGACACCATGTACAAAGTCAAAACTTCAAAAATTTGAATTTTGTCAGATAGGTCCAAAAAAAAGCTTGGCGCTCAGCAGAGTTCACCAAGTGGCACCCCGCACCAGTCCACTTTTTCAGTTTTTTGCTCTTTTGGCCCACGTGGTCCATGCTCGATCGTTGACCCTCGAACTTGATCTCAATCATTATTCTTTAATTTTTACTTAGACTTCTAAGTCGTATGTGATTTTTTTAGCTCCATATCATTCAATATGACCATAATCGTGTACTCATATGTTCGGGACTTACGTTCAGACCTCAAAGCTCGTTTTTCGCTCAATTTAACATCGATTCTTCTCTTTTTGGCAAGCCTCCTAACCAATAAAATGTGAATATTAAGTACAAAGTAGATAAAATTAACTTAAATATAAATAAAGTCATCAAAATGTGAGGTAAAATATATATAGTTAAAAAATGTACTTCTAGGCGTCGATCTAATATCACAAAGGAAAAATAGTAATAGCATCAACAAGCCTTGACATGTTTTTTCCTCCTTGTCTATGAAACTCTCTTTCTCTTTTTTTTTACCGTAATAAATTTAATATTATTATTGTGGAATGATTAGTTGTTATGGTGGATGTTGGTGGTAGTGTGGTGGTAGATGTATGAAAATTGAGGCAAAATGTGTTTTGGTATTATAATTTGTTTTTATGTATATACTATTTATGTCGCATGTATATTACTTTATAATATGGGTATATTTTGTATATATCATGTACTTGTCATGTGCATTAGTACTATCTATATCTATATTTATATTTATAGCATATTAAAAATGGGAAGCTTTGAAGCTAAAAGTGATACAAGCCGAGCTTTGTTAATATCATGCAAACCAAGCTGAGCTAGGGATCACTACTTTGGAGGTTTAGAGGTTGCTTGGAATGAAGACATGAAGCTCAAGAATGTGCTAAAATAGAAGTATAGGCCTCATTTGGAAGAAGTAGGAAGAAAATGCCTTTTTCATCTTTTGAGAAGACTACCAACCAAACAAGACCCTTACTTCATTAAGGGTATTATTGTAATAGTCATAGCATCGACCCTTTGCAGGATTACATTTCATGCAATGTACAACTTATATACGAAGTCACAACCCCTAACTCTACCTGCATTTACCTGAAACTTTCTTGTAAGTTTGTTTTTCAATCTGGCTTCATCTCTTCTTCGTTTCTAAGTTTCTTTATGCATTGATAATTCTTTTTCTTTGCTAATTACTTTAAGTAATTGTCCTTACTTAGTAGCTAATTAGTTCTTGTGTCCGTATTTCTTTCGTACCAATTCATTTTAGTCATTTTCTTGTTTTAACCTCATCGATAACTTCTTGATTCAAGTCCGCTAGTTTGAATTGAGTCGTCTGTTCTTCAAAATTGAACAAGAATCCATTCCAGCCAAGAGTAGAAACTAAATACCTTGTGACTCAACCGGATTAACATGCATTCAAACATTGGCCGAAGCAATTTATGAGAAAATAAAAAAGTGCACAAACTTGAGTGTTTTGTGAGTTATTTTAATTAACTTAACGCATTTTCTTGCTTTGTTGAGTGTCTTTAATAATTACCAATGACGAATCAAGGTGAGGAAACACAAATTCCCACCGGGGAACCCACTTTGCGTGACATGATGAGTGTGTTGGCATCCATTAATCGCCAAATGAGTATTATGAATGCAAGGATGGTGAGTGTGGAAGAAAGGACAATGGAATTGTCTCTAACACCTATTGCTCATCACTATGGTACTACAAGTGGGGTGTGTCGTGATTCTTTACCCATCTTGTCACCCGAGACACTTCATCGAATGTACCATCTACTCCACCAAATACCATACCACCAATCACGAAAGTAGAAGTGCAAAACTCCAATGTGAAATAGCATACCTTATTGATGAAATCTAGTGGAGAAGAATACGAGAAATGGGAAATCATGATGGATGAAATCTTTGCTAGTTACAACTATTCACAAGGAAAGAAGATGGAATTGGCTCTCAGTACTTTTGAAAAGAAGCTTGCGAATTATTGGGAGTACAATGTCGATAGACAAAAGATGATGGGAAACCCAGTTACTACCTGGGATGCATTGAAGAGAAACTTGAGGTACCATTATAGTGTGCTTGCTTGTGTCTTTGAACCTAATATTGATGCTACATATGAGGACACCATAGATGAAGTTAATATAAGTAACACCTTTCTTTATTATTTGTTTGCATATGAAAGGGATATGTTTGTGTTGTTGAGGATAGAGATATTGATTTGTCAAGAGAGAAGACATCTCTAGTTGAGCGGGAATTTGACTTGCTTGATTGTTTGAGGAATCTAACTAGTGATTACTCTTTCTCTAATGATCTTAATTGTGAGCCTTTGTATGATTCTCCAATGATATATGATAATGATATACATGCATGACTCAATTCCATTGACCCCTCAAAACGGATCCATTCCTTGATGAAAATGCTAGTGAGGTCTCATATTTGTATGAGGAGGCATATGTGTCTCATAAAGATCTTCTACTTGATTTTACATTAAGGGAGTCACTTTTCTCTACTACTTTTTTGCTTATGATGACACTCATGCTTGTGTTGTGGGTGTCTCTTATGGATATGGTCTTTGGGATAGCCAAGTTCTTAGTGCTCTATGTGAGAGTTTGTTCTTCATGAAAATGATTGATACTTGGTTATATCACAAATTTATGCATACTTGGCATGGTGGTAAATTGGTTCACTCTAACACTAACCCTCATCCTTTGAGGACCTTGTTGTTGCT
Source organism: Anisodus tanguticus (assembly GCA_034509755.1). NCBI lineage: Eukaryota > Viridiplantae > Streptophyta > Magnoliopsida > Solanales > Solanaceae > Anisodus > Anisodus tanguticus. Next base: position 13,689,506 of record CM067551.1, on the reverse strand, counting down.
TGTTTTTTTTCTTCCCTATAGTTTTGCAAGGTCTAGATTCAAGGAGGAATCCTTTTCAAGAATGGGAGAATGATACAAGCCGAGCTTCATCAATATCATGGAAACCAAGTCGAGCTAGGGATCACTACTTTGGAGGTTTAGAGGTTGCTTGGAATGAAGACATGAAGCTCATGAATGTGCTAAAATGGAAGTATAGGCCTCATTTGGAAGAAGTAGGGAGAAGAAGACTTTTTTCATCTTTTGAGAAGACTACCAACCAAACAAGACTCTTACTTCATTAAGGTTATTATTGTAAAAGTCATAGTAGTCTTCCTGTTCTAGTTAGTATAAATACTACTTTTAATTTATTTCATTAGTAAGACTTTTATGATATGAAATATTGAAATTGTGAGACTCCATTGGGAGCATGAATTTTGAGGGTTTGTGGAAACCATTGATTGAATGTTTTGAGAGGGTTGGTTGCTTGTGAACTTTGTTTCCCTTAAGGTCACCCTAAGAGGTTTAGTGCTTGTGATTACTCAATTGGAGGTCTTAGTTATATAGAACTTTGATTGTCAATTGGTATTTCATTTTTAGTCTACCTATTTATCCCTTTATTTTCCTTGTCTTTTGAATTCCTAATTAGTTTCTTTATTTTCCTATCTTTTATTGTATCAAAAAGTAATTGCTATTTTACCTGCCTAATTTAACTTTTAAAATCTATTAAGTGAAATAACGTTTTAAAAATCTTTCCCAGCAGTCCGAAAAGTTGCCTTGCATCAATACCTACTTTCGCGGATCTCCTATTTACTTCAATCCTTTGCGAAGCGTTGCCCTTAACGAGAACTCCTTCACAGTCTTGCTTCTAACTCCTTCATAAAATTTTCATAGCGCATACACATTGCCCCAACTTCTCTTACTTTGTTAATTTGAATTAACATCTTCATACCCATATTCCTACATGTAAATAAAATATACTTTAATATTTTTCTGTTTAAATTTTATATGATCCTTCTTCCGCACTGCCATACATTAATTTACTTTCTTAAATTTTATTGGCCCATTTTAGTATGTTGTAATTACCCATAACACTTCATTCATTTGTTGTATCTGTTTGCCATGATAAACTTAAATAAAAAGAACTCTGAGCTTTTTCTGTTTAAGGAGAAGAAATTCTTCGTACTAAGATTTGTATGTGTTGCTTGTAATAGTACAAAAAATACAGTTGCATTCCCAAGTACATATTTTTTTTAAAATATTTCCGGCAAAGCTTCTGCCCGGAATTAGATCGCCATCTTCTGCTAGTCCTATACACAAAACAACACCACGGGGAGATAGATCTCACTCGTGCGACCCCACCCCAGAAAACCCACCTTCGGAGACCACCGGATGCGCCGTTACGCGCCAATAAGAGGTCCAACGCCGGTGACGCGTAGATCCGACGCGCCGGTGAGTGGACCGTTTTCCGGTGACTTTTTTTAAAAAAAATATGCATGAGTCGCAAGCCTTTTCCGAGGCTACCCCAACTTTTTTGTAACTATTTGAGCACCGGAAAGCGATTTTTCCGACATAACAGATCCGTTCCGATGAGTTTCCGGCGGTTGTGTTTCCAGATCTGTTCTTTCTCGGGTATTGCTAGGCCGTTCCGACCCTACCTGTGTTTTTTGCACCTACAACCACTGCTTCAAAGCTCCAACGATTTTTCCGGCAACTTTTCCGGCAACCCATCAAGTTACAACCACCTGGAGTAGTTTTCGGTCGGCTCTGCACACGACTAAAGTTTTCCGACAAGGTCAGGCGGTGAACAGTAACTCTGGCAGTGAACAGGGATTCCGGCAGGGAACATTTCTTCCGTTGTTGAACAGTGGATTTCAGCGGTGAATAGGTTCGATTCACCTGGAGTTGGTACCTCCAGGTGCTCGTATTAGTATTGGTTCCCATGTGTGTTAGCATTAACCTTTGTTGTATTGGTTCCCGTGTGTATTAGTATTGGAGTTAAATTTTACTTGTTTCGCTGTATTAAATCTTGACATTATATTCTTGTCCTTTGTTTTATCTATCCGGTCTGTAGTAGCCTGACTTACCTCTAGATTCTTGCTAACTTATGTGTTAGTATTGGTTCCCGTGTGTGTTTGTGTTAATTTTTGATTAGTTTTTTAATCTAGTGCCTTTGGTAAATGATGGTAGACTAGGGTTATGTTCTCAGTCGGGAACGGGGGCAAGGATTAGGGGGAAGGTGGGGGTAAGGCATATGCTAGGCTGAGAGTATGGTCTTGGAACATTGGGACTTTACGGGGAAGTACATAGAGCTAGTTAAGATTCTTAAGAAGTGGATGATTAATATAGCTTGTGTCTAGGAGACCAAATGAGTAGGACCTAAGGCTAAGGATGTGGACGGGTATAAGTTATGGTTCTCGGGTAGGTCGATGTATAGGAATAGGGTAGGCATTTTAGTAAACAGCGAGCTAAGGGATTAGGTGGTAGAGGTAAGGAGGGTCATTGACAAGATGATGGCGATTAAGTTGGTAGTTGGATGAGCCACTATGAACATTATTAGTGCTTACGCACCGCAGATGGGCTTGGACGAGGAGGAGGAGAAGAGGCACTTTTGGGAGGATTTGGACGAGGTGGTAGGAGGTATACCACCTACTGAGAAGTTATTTGTATGAGGGGATTTCATTGGACATATAGGGTCACTTCCAGGGGCTATGACGACATGCATGGAGGCTTTGGCCTTGGGGACAGGAACGGGGGAGGTGTATCACTTTTGGAGTTCGCTAAAGCTTTTGAGATGGTGATAGCCAATTCGAGGTTTTTAAAGAAGGAGGAGCATTTGGTGACTTTCCGTAGTTCGGTGGTTAAGACTCAGATAGACTTTTTGCTCCTTAGGAAGGTTGATAACGGTCTTTGTAAAGACTGCAAGGTTATTCCGAAGGAGTGTCTCACAACCCTACATAAGCTTTTGGCGATGGATTTGAAGATCAAGATAGAGAAGATGAGGATGATTGTGGATGACATGCAAAGAATCAAATAGGGGAGTTTGACTTTGGCTAGTGCACAGAAGATGGGGGAGAGGTTGATGACCAGGAGGCTTGAGGGAATAGTGGGGATGCGACCGATATATAGGATAGGACGACCAATTGCATTCGGGAGGTAGCTAGAGATGTGCTAGGGGTCTCACGGGGTAGCAAGAGAAAGTGGAAGCAAAGAAAGTGGCGTATGCGAAATTGGTAGAAATCAAGAATAAGGTGGAGAAATGGATGAATAGGGAATTATATAAGATGGCGAGGAATGAGGCAAAGATAGCGGTTACGGCGACGAAGACAATAACTTTTGAATGCTTGTATGTGGAATTAGAGGAAAAAAACGGGGATAAAAAGTTATACAGACTAGCCAAGGTAAGGGATAGGAGGGCCCGTGACTTGGACCACGTGAGGTACATCAAGGACGAGGACGTTAAAGTACTGGTAGAGGACACGCATATTAGACGGAGGTGACAGTCTTACTTTCATAAACTCTTGAACGAAAATGGAGATAAAAATATTATGCTGGGAGATCTGGGGCAATCTTGAAGGTACTGGAATTTTGGGTATTGTAGAAACATTAAGGTTGAGGAGGTTAAGGGTACTGTTCGCAGGATGCGCAGGGGATAAACGACTGGGCCTGATGAGATCCAGTTGAATTTATGAAGAGCGCAGGCATGGCAGGTTTGGAGTGGCTGACTGAGTTGTTTAATGTCATTTTTAAGACGGCAATAATGCTTGAAGAATGGAGGTGGAGTACGATGATTCTTTGTACAAGAACAAATGTGACATCCAGAGTTTCAACAACTATAGGGGTATCAAGCTGCTAAACCACACTATAAAAGTTTCGGAAAGGGTCGTGGAGATGAGGGTGAGAAGAGACGTGTCTATTTTTTAGAACCGGTGTGGATTCATGATGGTGTGTTCGACTATAGATGACATTCATCTTATTAGGAGGTTGGTGGATCAGTATAGGGAGAGGAGAAGGGACCTACATATGGTTTTCATTAACCTCGAGAAGACATACAACAAAGTCCCTAGGGAGGTTCTATGGAGATATTTGGAGGTTAGAGATGTACCTTTGGCGTACACTATGGCGATCAAGGATATGTATGATGGATCTAAGACCAAGGTACAGACAGTAGGAGGAGACTCAGAGCACTTTCCAATGATGATGGGGTTGCACTAGGGATCAGCTCTAAGCCCATTCCTATTTTCTTTGGTAATGGATGGATTAACGCGACAAATTCAAGGGGAGGTGCCATGGTATATGTTATTCGCAGATAACATAGTCCTGATTGATGAGACCCGCAACGGAGTGAATAATAAGCTGGAGGTTTAGAGATAAACTCTAGAGTCTAAAAGGTTCAGACTGAGTAGGACCAAGACAGAATACTTGGAGTGCAAGTTCAGTAACGAGAGCGACCTTGAGACATGCATGGAGGTGAGACTTGATTCTCAGGTCATTCCGAAGAAAGGGAGTTTCAAGTATCTCGGGTCCATTATCTAAGGGAATTGAGAGATTGATGATGATGTCACACATCGTATTGGTGCAGGGTAGATGAAATAGAGGCTTGCTTCTGGAGTATTGTGTGATAAAAATGTGCCACCAAAATTTAAAGGCAAGTTCTATAGGGTGGTGGTTAGACCGACTATGTTGTATGGGGCGGAGTGTTGACTTGTCAAGACTTCGCATATCCAAAAGATGAAAGTTGCGGAGATGAATGTGTAGGCATACAAGGAGGGATATGATTAGAAATGATAATATCCAAGACAGAGTTGGAGTGACCTCGATGGAGGATAAGATGCGAGAAGCGAGGTTGAGATGGTTCGGGCATGTGCAGAGAAGAGACATAAATGTTCCAGTGCGGAGGTGTGAGAGATTGGCTATGGACGGGTTCATGAGGGGTATGTAGGCATAAGAAGTATTGGGGAGAGGTGATTAGACGGGATATGGCGCAGGTGTAACTTACTGAGGACATGACCTTAGATAGAGGATTGTGGAGAATACGTATTAGGATGGAAAGGTAGTAGGTAGTTGAGTGTAGTCCTACTTACACTTATATACCGGTAGTTGTAGTGATATTATTGTAGACCTGTTTAGCTTATCGTACTAGTAGGCGCAATATTATTTTATAGTCCCATGTCGTTTGATTCCTGTTATTGTGTGTACTTTGTTTATCTTATCTACCTGCGTTAGTTATTGCTTTTTTTTTTCAGAATGTTATCATAGCTTATCCGGTTTTGTTACCATCATTGTCATACTGCTTTAAATTTATTGTTTGGGTCTGATTGTTTCTCTTGCTTTGCTTGTGTTTATGCTGTGTCTTGAGCCGATTGTCTTTCGGAAACAACCGATCTACCTACCAAGATAGAGGTAAGGTCTGCGTACACTCTACCCTCCTAAACCCCACGTTGTGGGATTTCACTAGGTGTGTTGTTGTTAAAGAGAATGAAGAACAACAACAATAACATACCCAGTGCAATCCTACAACGTGGGGTCTGGGAAGGGTAGAGTGTACGTAGACCTTACCTCTACCTTGGTAGGTAGAGCGACTGTTTCCGAGAGACCATTGGCTCAGGACAAGCAAAGCAGAAAAAACAGTCAGCCCATGTCAAAAATTTAAGAAAACAAAATTTAAAATTTAAAGCAGTATGAAAATGCTGACAGCAAACTCGAATACGCCATAATAGCGCATCATGAAAAGGTAAAGCAAAAGAAGAAAGAAGAAGCAGTAACTAACACAGATAAATGAGATAAACCAAGTACATTAAAGAACGCATACCAATATAAATAAAACTACAGAAGGCATAAAGTAATATTACGCCTATTCTTATGATATGCTAAGCGGGCCTACAGTAATAACACTAAAGCTACCCGTTTGTAGGTGTAAGTAGGACTACGCTCAACTACCTACTACCCCTCTACCCTAATATGTGTCCTCCATAACCCCTATCTAAGGTCATGTCCTCAGTAAGTTACGCCTGCTCCATATCCCGTCTAATTACCTCTCCCCAATATTTCTTCGGCCTACCTCTACCCCTCCTGAAGCCATCCATAGCCAACCTCTCACACCTCCGTACTGGGGCATCCATGTCTCTCCTCTACACATGCCCAAACTATCTCAATCTCGCTTCCCGCATCTTATCCTCTACCGAGGTCACTCCCACTTTACCCCGGATATCATCATTTCTAATCCTATCCCTCATCGTATGCCCACACATCCACCTCAGCATCCTCATCTCTGTCACTCTCATCCTTTGGGTGTGCGATGTCTTGACTGGTAAACACTCTACCCCATACAACAAAGTCAGTCTAACCACCGCCCTATAAAACTTGCCTTTCAGTTTTGGTGACACTTTTTTGTCGCACAATATTCCAGATACAAGCCTCTATTTCATCCACCCTGCCCCAATACGGTATGACGTCGTCATCAATCTCACTATTCCCATGGATAATCGACCCGAGGTACTTGAAGCTTCCTTTTTTCGGAATGATCTGAGTCTCAAGTGTCACCTCCACGCATGTCTCACGGTCACTCCCATTGCTGAACTTGCACTCCAAGTATTCTGTCTTGGTCCTACTCAGCCTAAATCCTTTAGACTCCAGAGTCTGTCTCCAAACCTCCAGCTTAGCGTTCACCCCTCTGCGAGTCTCATCAATCAGAACTATGTTATCTATGAATAACATACACCATAGCACCTCCCCTTGGATTCGTCGCGTTAGTCCATCCATCACCAAGGCAAATAAGAAAGGGCTAAGAGTTGATCCGTGGTGCAGCCCCATCATCACAGGAAAGTGCTCCGAGTCTTCTCCCATTGTTTGTACCCTAGTCTTAGCTCCATCATACATATCCTTCATCACCCTAGTGTACGCCATAGGTACACCTTTAGCCTCCAAACATCTCCAGAGAACCTCTCTAGGGACTTTATCGTATGCCTTCTCGAGGTCGATGAAAATCATATGTAAGTCTCTCTTCCTCTCCCTATACAACTCCACCAACCTCCTAATAAGAGAAATGGCTTCTGTAGTCGAACGTCCCGGCAAATCCAAACTGGTTCTAGGAAATAGACACCCATTTTCTCACCCTCATCTCCACGACCATTTCCCAAACTTTCATAGTATGGCTCAGCAGCTTGATACCCCTATAATTGTTGCAACTCTGGATATCACATTTGTTCTTGTATAAAGAAACCATTGTACTCCACCTCCATTCTTCGGACATTCTCGTCGTCATAAAAATGATGTTTAACAACTCAGTACCCCGCGGATCCTGCGAACAACACCCTTAACCTCCTCAATCTTAATGCTTCTACAATGCCCAATATCCCGGCATCCACTAGATCTCCCAGCACAATGTCTCCAGCTCCTTTTTCGTTCAAGAGTTTCTGGAAGTAAGACTGCCACCTCTACCTAATATAGGCGTCCTCCACCAGTATTTTGACATCCTCGTCCTTGATGCACCTCACGTGATCCAAGTCACGGGCCTTCCTCTCCCTCGCCTTGGCTAGTATGTACAAATTTTTATCCCCGCCTTTTCCTCTAATTCCGTGTATATGCGTTCAAAAGTCGTCGTTTTCACTGCTATGATCGCTAGTTTTGCCTCCTTCCTCGCCATCTTATACAGTTCTTTATTCGTCCACTTTTCCACCTCGTCTTTGCTTTCTACCAATTTCGCATACGCCATTTTCTTCGCATCCACCTTCTCTTGAACTTTACCATTCCACCACCAGTCCCCTCGATGCCCACCACGGCTATCCCGCGAGACCCCTAACACTTCTCTAGCCACCTCTCGAATGCAACTGACCATTTTGTCCCACATATACTGGTCGCGTCCCCACTACTCCCACAAGCCCCCTTTGCCATCAACCTCTCCCCCATCTCCTTTGCACTAGCCATGGTCAAACTCCCCCATTTGATTCTCAACCTGTCATCCACAACCCTTCTCTTCTTCTCCATCTTAATCTCCAAATCCATCACCAAAAGCATATATCGGGTTGTGAGACACTCATTTGGAATAACCTTGCAGTCTTTACAAAGACCGTTGTCAACCTTCCTAAGGTGCAAAAGTCTATGTGAGTCTTAGCCACCGAACTACGGAAAGTCACCAAGTGCTCCTCCTTCTTCAGGAACCTCAAATTGGCACACCAACCCAAAAGCTCTAGCGAACTCCAAAAGTGAGATGCCTCCCCCATTCCTGTCCCCGAGGCCAAAGCCTCCATGCACGTCGTCGTAGCCCCCGGAAGTGACCCGATATGTCCATTGAAATCCCCTCCCACAAATAAATTCTCAGTGGGTGGCACACTTGCCTCCACCTCGTCCAAATCCTCTCAACATCGCCTCTTCTCCTACTCAGCCAAGCCCGCCTGCGGGGCGTAAGCGCTAATAATGTTCATAGTGGACCCTCCAACTACCAACTTAATCCCCATCATCCTATCGTTGACTCTCCTAACCTCTACCACCTGGTCCCTTAGCTCGCTGTCTACCAAAATGCCTACCCCACTCCTATACCCCGATCTATCCGAGAACCATAACTTATACGCGTCCACCTACAACTGGGTAAAACTTCATCCTATCTCATTGAACAACCCGTCAAAGACTAACACTTGCAAAATAATAACTCTTATATCTGTGAACAATCTGTTGATCATTATTACTTATTTGCTGCCTTGGAATAGAAGAATCAAAGGGTTGCGAAAGCGTCCACATACTCTAAAGCAAGGAAAACTAAAAGAAATGGTGCAAAAGGGGGGGAAATGCATAAATGAAGACGCCAATTGAAGATGTAATACAATATTAGAGCAATAGTTATGAATGTACTACTCTCTCAGGGTTGTTTTCAAGAAATATTTAGATGCCATTTTATATTCTTGAATCCCTTATATTTATATTGTCCATTTCATTTTTTTATCCTTATAATAAAATTGTTCTACAACTTTAGCACTTATATATTATATCCTATCCTTATAATAAAGTGTTCAGCATCTTTAGGTGTGACTTGTGTCCGAAGCAGCTAAACTTGCTAAAAAAGGAATACAAAACGGGTACAAATTAAATGGCAACCTAAGAAACGAGTATTTGTGCACTTCACCCTAAGAATTGTTGACTGGCCCATAAAGGTTCTAACCCGGGCCCAAATCTAAATCAGTTGAAAGAAAACTTATATTCTCCAAATCCTTCTAGGGTTTTGTTATCCTCTTCTTACCAACTCTCTCTCTATATTTCCAAGAAAAAAAAACTTGTTTTTGACTCCTAATTCAGGTACCCTTTTACAAATGCATTTTGCGATTGTGTGTTTAACTTTAATTTGATTAGGATTAGAAAGAAATGGCGACCACTCAGCTAACAGCATCATCTATTTCTGGCACTGGTTTTGCATCCTTTGAAGGACTTAGGTCCACTGGTATTGTAAAGGTCGCATATTTGAAGCAGAATAACAGGTCTTTTCGTCGTCTTGTTGTCAAGGCTGCCACCACTGTAGCTCCTAAGGTATATTACACTTAGTTCCATCATTTTGTTGAATAATTGGTATTTGCGCCGCTTCCTTAATTGGTTGCGACTGAAGATGTTTTTTCTTGTTCATTCTAAATCTAGTACAAATATCAATTGTTGGTTCGCCTATTACATATCGTTAATTCGAATTGTTGGGGTCTGTTAAAGTTTTATACTTTTAAAAGAAAGAAAGGAAGGGGCAATTCTTGGGCTCAATTTTTGTGGAAGAGTTAGCTGAAACGTTCATGAGACTAGGGTCTATTGGAAATATCCTCTCTACGTCCCAAGGTAGGCCTCCTCATATCCAACTTCTGGGATTATACTGGGTATGTTGTTGTTGTTGTAGTTAACTGAAACATACAACTTCAACCAAAAATTAATTGATAAGCTTTGTCATTTTGTGGATTGCCATTCTGCCTGTTCAAATGTGTGACAAAGTTTGTAATTTGGTTTTGCTGAAAAAATGTGGTTTCCCTGAGCAAAGTTGAGGAAGACTAATAGCTCCTTCTGATGTGTCTGCCTGAATAATAGCCGTCTTCTCGAGTAAAGTGTGCTTTGAAATCTAAAGATGGCATCATGGAACATTAGGCTTCATCTGCTTGTACATTCTTAGTGGTCGTTTGTTACTGGTTAGGAAGTGAATTATTCATGTATTAAAACCAATATAAATACTAACATGTTTGGCAGCATTTTAGTTGCTTTGTATAAAATTCAGCACATCAAAGTACAATGTTTGGTTATCAGTTTACAATCTCGCATAACTAAAACATGTATAGGTTAGTTTATGTATTATTTTAAGTAGGGTATAAGATAATAATTAATACATAAAAGGGCAGCCCGATGCACTAAGCTCCCGCTATGTGCGGGGTCCAGGGAAGGGCCGGACCACAAGGGTCTATAATAATTACATGAATAACTAAATCCTGCATTACTAATACTTGCATAACTCTAACCAGCAACCGAACAACCCCTTACTTCTTACTTGTTTTTTATTATGTTTATGCCTAATGGGTCCTGCCTTTCCGCGACTTCAAAGTATCATATTGTGTTGTTGCCCTTGTCAAAGAGACATTACTGTATGGGACTATTTGTTAAATTCTGTTGTTCATTGCAGTACACTTCGCTTAAGCCTTTGGGCGACAGAGTGTTGGTAAAGATTAAGATCGCGGAAGAGAAGACCGCAGGTGGTATCCTACTTCCAGTAAGCGCGCAGTCGAAACCTAACGGAGGCGAGGTGGTTGCTGTTGGGGAGGGTCATTCAGCTGGTAAGATTAAAGTGGACATTAGCGTGAAGGTAATAATACTATCTATTCAAATAGCATAGTCAAGTTCGGATACATCTATTGATAGTCAAGTTGACTGAAAATATCTATTGTGTATAGACGGGTGCCCAAGTCATCTACTCAAAGTACGCGGGAACAGAGGTAGAGTTCAATGGATCAAAGCACCTCATTCTGAAAGAGGATGATATTGTTGGTGTTTTTGAGACAGATGATGTCAAAGAGCTGCAGCCATTAAATGACAGAGTCCTGATCAAGGTTTGCCATTAATGTCCTCCCTCCCTCCCTTGTTTGCAATATATTTGAGGGCCGTTTTCATTTTTTGTCCGTCGACCAAAAATAATTAGGGGCACTAGCCCAAAGACAAAACATATACGCTCTCTATGTATATTTGTGTATACAATATGTATATTATATGTATATTTATACTTAATATATAATACATATACATATACATTTGCTGGTTAGTGTATGTTGAGATGGATGTGTGGGCATACGAGGAAGGATAGAATTAGCAATGCAGATATCCGGGGCCGAGTGTGAGCGGCCGCGGTGGAGGATAAGATGCGGGAAGCGAGGTTGAGGTGGTTTGGGCATGTTTGGAGGAGTGACACAAATGCCTCAGTGCGGAGGTGTGAGATCGGCTATGGACCGGTTCAAGAGGGGTAGAGGCAGATCGAAGAAATATTGGGGAGAAGTGATAAGACGGGACATGGAGCAGGTGAGACTTACAGAGGACATGACTTTAGATAGGGGGTTGTGAAGGGCACAGATTATGGTAGAAGGATAATAGGTAGTCGAGTGTAGCCTTGCTTACGCTCACAATCTGGTAGGGGTAGGGTTATTACGATAGGCATGCCTAGCCTATCATATGAATAGGCGTAGTTTTGCTTTAATAGTCTTCTGTAGTCTTATTTCTCTTGCAATATGGTCTTTAATGTTACTTGATTTATTTCATTTATCTGCGTAATTACTTATTACTTTTCAGGATGCGCCACCATGGCGTATTCGAGTTTGCTATTAGCATTGTCTTACTGGTTTAAATCTTTAGATTTTTTACCGTGCGGTTTTTGCTTGTCCTGAACTGAGGGTCTCTCGGAAACAACTGCTCTACCCACCAATGTAGAGTTAAGGTCTGTATACACTCTACCCTCCCCAGACACCACGTCGTGGGATTCTACTGGGTATGTTGTTGTTGTTGTTTGCTGGCTATTATCTTTTTGAGCGGCCCAAAAAGGTAATTGTCCCTATATCTAATGTATTCCATGGTCAGCTGTTTGCATACTTCTGCTTTAGTTTCCCTTTTGTTTTAAAAATTAGGTTATACGAGGAAATAGGTTCAAGATTTGTGGCATCATCTCCCTATCCTAGTGTTTCGTCCTAGTGCACTTGCTTCAAACACTTCCATTTTCTGGCCAAGTCTTTAAATGGCTGAATGAGCTTAACTGGTGGTTGCATTTGCTCTCAGGTTGCCGAGGCTGAAGAACAAACCGCTGGAGGCTTACTGTTGACTGAGGCATCCAAGGAGAAGCCTTCGATTGGCACGGTATGAGATAGAAGATCGTCTAGTGCCTCTGATTTGCATTCCCTAGTCCATGCTCCCTATATTGATTTTGATGTTCTAAAGTCTAAACCTTATTCTACGTTTGAAAATTACAGATTGTAGCTGTTGGGCCTGGTCCTCTTGATGAGGAAGGCAACAGGAAACCACTACCAGTATCTTCGGGAAATACAGTTCTCTACTCCAAATATGCGGGCAATGAATTCAAAGGTGCTGATGGTTCTGATTACATTGTACTCAGGGCGTCCGATGTAATGGCTGTGCTGTCTTAGTGGGAGCTTCGAGTTATTTCGTGGCAAAATTTTCAGTAAGATCTAGGAAGGAGGAAGCTACATTCAACTTCAGAGTCGGGAGTAAAACTCTGCATATTAATGATTGATTAATGTCAAGTGTAGAATCAATTTCCTGAATGCATTTCTGTTTATTTATTTGAAGAATTACCCTTTGGGAATTTTGTATGAAGATCACCACTCAATTCTTCCGGATGGATTTTCCCTTTAAAAGTTGTAGGAGCCATAGCAATAATTTTGAATAAGATACTGTGGAATGTAAATGAAAGGGATCAAAATTGAGACAAATATAGTAATGACCAGGAACCTTGGGAATTAAACGGACACTTGAACGGTATTTGGTCTGTCGTGGTGGTAACTGAGGATAATTCACTCAAACCTGAGAGGGTGAGACAATCCTAGAATTCATGAGAACACAGATGATGAACATGTTAGAGGTTTTGCGTACCCATCTCGTCGAATTTATGAACTTGTCTCTGTTCGAATTGGCTTTAAAATTCATGCAGATTGAGATTGACTGGAATTGGCTTGTAGACCTTTAAGAGTTCTTTTCCCTACTAATCTGATAAAGTTCTCTGCTAGAGGATGAAAGAGGTAGCACATTCAACTTGCAAGTCCATTTGCAAAATGTCCCATTTTAAAAAAGTTATCATTGCTTGAGACAATGGAAGTTCTTGGTTACCGGTTATGATTATGGTGGTTTCGTTCTTATATAAAGATTTAAAAATAGTAAGATAAAGAGGGGCATGGATGACTAACTTTGCATGGTTCAAGAAAACTTTAAACATAGGACACGCTAGAGGGATTCCAGGAGAATATAAAAACTTGAAGCGCTGTAATGTCATTAGACAAGTTTTCCACAATGTCAAGCTATACATTTTCTGTTAAATTTAGTACAACACAGGAATCTTTCTTCCTGTAGTTTTGCCATGCCTAAATTACTAAACTAATTTACACCTACTTGATCTGAAAAATAATAAATTAAAAAATGCTCTCTTCAACTCACTGACAGACTTTGCACCTTAAAATAATCAAGCTAATCTAATTTCAATTGTGCCATGAAGACATGCCAGGACTTCCCTACCTTGAAAAGGTATGTGAATTCACGTCACGTATAAAAACATGTCATGAGTTGCTCCCACCAGCTGCCTAGAACACAAGGTTCTATCATCTGAGTTGTTGCAGCCTCGAGGGAAAATGTGTGGCAAAAGTTACTTCCCATTTAATTGGAGCACCTTCATCGATTAAACGATGCAGCTGAGTTGTCATTGTAGTGTCCCCGCCATGCATTACCACTGTCAGTGCCACTGCTAGCTTGGTTTGGTACTGGCACATTACCTAAATCCCCATCCCAGCTCATTTGCTGCACTTCGGCACAAGACAGGATTTTGATGCTCTGAACACAGCTCACAAACTCCCTTAGAAAAGTGAGTAAAACATGAATATCTTGGAGAAGTAATAGTACAACAATCATAGTACAACTTTGGACAAATCAACACTTACTCCCAAGGATCGTCACCAACAAGGAGTACATCATTCTCATGGTCAACATACACAAGCTTCCATTCAGTTCTTTGAGGATCTTCAAGCTGTCCCTCAATTCCAAACATACGTGCTAGATCATGCCTTAGTTCATCATAGCCTTTGTAACGAGTGACATCTATAGTTCTTCCCACAGAGCCTCGTTTTTGAACCTTAACGATTGGAAAATGATATTTGTGAGAAATAACAAACTTGATAAAGAGTGATAAAGAGAGTAAAGCATGCGTGCAGCAGACCTTAGTATATGTTCTCATGCGCTGAGTCTGATTCGTCCATGCATTATTATTCAGAACACCATTATCATTAACAGCTAGATCGTTGCTACATCTTGGCTTGGATGACATGTTTAGCACCCCAAATTGCTGTGAATTGATCCCAGCCTCAGACAACTCAGTTTCTATGTCCCTAGGGGCATTGCCAAAAGGAGAGAATAGGTTTTGCATATCCTTTCCAGAATCATAATCCCTTTATAGCAAAGCATCAGGGGTCAATCCATCTATATTATTTGCTGCAGAGGGAAGACTGTTCCTAGAATGTGATTGAACATCGCCTTTCACACTTAATGTAGGCAATGAAAAGTTGAAGCCACTAGAATCCACCCCGTAGGATGTTGTTGATGAAGCTGCCTCTAAGTTCTCAGTACCATTGCCTTTGTATTTAGACTGCTCTGAACCTTTTGAGAACGGTAGTTCATGTTTTATTTGAAATTCGGATTTGTTTTGCTCATGAGAAGGATCAACTACCGACTCATCCACCAGTATCGCTTGCCCTTGGTTCCTGGTCAAGAAGTTTGGTGGTGAAACTTGGAAATTGTTTGTAGAAGGAGAGGTTAAACATGAAGGAGCATCTCCATCTGTAGCACCAGAAAGGGCTTTGATTGTTATAGGGGATTTGTGCTGGCCTTGGAGTTGGTTGAAAGCATGTTGAGGTGACTGGAGATGTGTGGCTGTGGATGTTGGAACTCAATTGCTGATGAGAAAACTGGAGCTCTTGTGGTTGCCGGTTCTATTGTTGCTGGGGCATACACGGCTCCAGAGTAGAGCTTACAGGAGATAATAGCTGTGCTTGTTGCTGCTGTTGCTGTTGTTGCTGCGGTAGTTTATAAAGAAGCTGCAGTTGCAGCTGCTGCTCCGTAAGGCTCTGCTGTGATGATGGTTGCACTCGTGGCCTCTGCATCATACTTTGCTGCATCGATTGTGGTGGAGCTTGCTGTGGTATTGTCTGCTGCTGCTGAGATTTTTGCAAGAGGTTAGATTGCTGTTCCACTTGTTGCTGAAATGGGAAGTCTTGTGCTAAGGGTGTCGAAGGAAATGGATTTCTATTGACAGGAACATTTTGCTGTGATTGGGTACTAACTGATAGTAACTGTTGCTGCTGAAGCTGACCATATATCGCAGCTTGTGGAAAAGTTTGGTTGGGTATCTGGTTACGGGATACACAATTATTACTTTGGTGATGAATTCACGGTCAATTGTTGCTGCTGGGATGGACGCTGTTGTTGCTGCAGCTCCTGTTGTGCTTGCTGATGAAGCTGTGGCTGTGGCTGCTGCTGCAACATGTGTTGCTGTGGCTGCTGCTGCAGCGAGTGTTGCTGCTGCTGTGCACTTACAGGGGACTGTAACAATTGCTGTTGCTGTTGGGCCCATGCTAATGGTTGCTGCTGAATTTGACCAAATTGCTGATTTAGTTGATTTGGTTTGTTGAACTGGAGACCTTGTGTAGCTAATGTAGGTGACTGAAAGTTCAACAACTTAGAATGCTCATCAGCACCGATATTACTGTGTACACACTGGGAAGTCCGGATTGAGCAACTGGCACATGATTGTTCTGTTGCATACTCATCCATTGTACCAAGCTCAGTCCAGGGAATATTGACCTTTGAGTATCTTTTAAACCTAACTCGTCATTCATCCAAGGCATCCCCCTCTTTAAAACATTTTCAATATCGGACTCATGACCTGCAAAAGCACCCCTTTGAGGATTATATCGAGGATGAAAGATGACAGATGACGGAGATGAATCGTGCTAATATCTATAGTGCCTGACTAAGGTGGATATCATGCTGCTCCCACTAGGATTAAGTTGATGAACATTCTTGATACTTCATATACCAATGGCTAGATCTATTTCCCGCCATAATCAATCAGATATATTTTACTGAAAAGGAAAAGTGGAAATTCCAAGATTTCCTGTAGTCAAGTTTTAACTACAATGAACCTTCAAACAAGGTCTTTGTTTTAGTTCTTAACCTTTGAAACATTAAAAGAGACGGCTAAATGTTAAGTAGCTTACCAGGAAAACTTGGCTGCTTAGGAAACTTGGGCCTGAAAATTGGAGGTGGACAGATTTAAAAGGAGTCACGACAGGCTCAATATCCCATATTGAAACTCTGCTTGGACATTCACCGGCAGTTGATTCATCCCATCCATCCTAACAAATTACAACAATAACAACATATCCAGTAAAATCCTACAACATGGGGTCTGGGGAGGGTAGAGTGTACGCAGACCTTAACTCTAACTTGGTAGGTAGAGCGGTTGTTTCCAGGATTACATCTAGACAAATAGAAGCAGGCCGACGAGCAGTGACACGAAATGCACGTCGTGGTGGAAAAATATGGGTACGTATATTTCCAGACAAACCAGTTACACTAAGACCCGTAAGACCCTCGGCTCAAGACAAAGCATAAGCACAAGCAAAGCAAGAGAAACGGTCAGACCCGGACAAGAAATTTAAAGCAGTATGAAAATGCTGGTAACAAAAGTGAATAAGCCATGATAGCACATTCTGAAAAAAGAAACAGTAACTAACACAGGTAAATAAGATAAACAAAATACACTAAAGAACACATAGCAGCAGAAATCAAACGACATGAGACTATAAAGCAATACTGCGCCTACTAGTATGATAGGCTAAGCAGGCCTACAATAATAACACTACAACTACTAGTTTGTAAGCGTAAGTAGGACTACGCTTAACTACCTACTACTCTTCTACCTTAATTCGTGTCCTCCACAACCCCCTATCTAAGGTCATGTCCTCAGTAAGTTGCACATGCGCCATATCCCGTCTAATCACCTCTCACCAATACTTCTTCGGCCTACCTCTACCCCTCCTGAACCCTTCCACAGCCAACCTATCACACATCCACATTGGGCCATTTGAGTCTCTCCTCTGCACATGCCCGAACCATCTCAACCTCGCTTCCCGCATCTTATTATCCACTGAGGCCACTCCCACTCTGTCCCGGGTATCATCATTTCTAATCATTTCCCTCATGTATGCCCACACATCCATCTCAGCATCATCATCTCCGCAACTTTCATCTTTTAGATGTGTGAAGTCTTGACTGGTCAACACTCCGCCCTATACAACATAGTCGGTCTAACCACCACCCTATAGAACTTGCCTTTTATTTTATGTTTTAGTGGCACCTTTTTATCGCACAAAACTCCAGATGTGAGCCTCAATTTCATCCACCCTGCCCCAATACGATGTGTGACATCGTCATCAATCTCTCAATTCCCTTGGATAATAGACCCGAGGTACTTGAAGCTTCCTTTCTTTGGGATGACCTGAGTATCAAGCCTCACCTCCACGCCTGTCTCATGGTCGTTACCGTTACAGAACTTGCACTCCAAGTAGTTTGTCTTGGTCCTACTCAGTCTGAACCCTTTAGACTCCAGAGTCCGTCTCCAAACCTCCCGCTTAACGTTCGCTCCGCTGCGAGTCTCATCAATCAGGACTATGTCGTCTGCGAATAAAATACACCATGGCACCTCCCCTTGGATATGTTGCGTCAGTCCATCCATCACCAAGACAAATAAGAATGGGCTAAGAGTTGATCCCTGGTGCAGCCCCATCATCACTGAAAAGTGCTCCGAGTCTCGTCCTACTGTTTGTACACTGGTCTTAGCTCCATCATGTATATCCTTGATCACCCTAGTGTACGCCACCGGTACACCTCTAACCTCCAAATATCTCCATAGAACCTCCCTAGAGACTTTGTCGTATGCCTTCTCGAGGTCGATGAAAACCATATGTAAGTCTCTTTTCCTCTCCCTATACTGTTCTACCAACCTCCTAATAAGATGAATGGCTTCTGTAGTCGAACACCCCGGCATGAATCCAAACTGATTCTTGGAAATAAACACGCCTCTTCGTACCCTCATCTCCACGGCCCTTTCCCAAACTTTCATAGTGTGGCTTATCAGCTTGATACACCTATAGTTGTTGCAACTCTGGATGTCACATTTGTTCTTGTATAAAGAATCATTGTACTCCACCTCCATTCTTCGGGCATTCTTGCCGTCTTAAAAATGACATTAAACAACTCAGTCAGCCACTCCAAGCCTGCCCTGCCTGCACTCTTCCAAAATTCAACTGAGATCTCATCAGGTCCGGTTGTTCATCCCCTGCGCATCCTACGAACAGTACCCTTAACCTCCTCAACCTTAATGCTTTTACAATACCCAAAATTCCAGTACCTTCCAGATTGCTCCAGATCTCCCAGCATAATATTTTTATCTCCATTTTCGTTAAGAGTTTATGGAAGTAAGACTGTCACCTCCGTCTAATATGCGCATCCTCCACCAGTACTTTGGCGTCCTCGTCCTTGATGCACCTCACGTGGTCCAAGTCACGGGCCCTCCTCTCCCTTACCTTGGCTAGTCTGTATAGCTTTTTATCCCCGCTTTTTTCCTCTAATTCCCCATACATGCGTTCAAAATCCGCCGTTTTCTCTGCCGTAACCGCTAGCTTTGCCTCCTTCCTCACCATCTTATACAATTTCCTATTCGTCCACTTTTGCACCTCATCCTTGCTTTCTACCAATTTCGCATACGCCGCTTTCTTTGCTTCCACCTTCTCTTGAACTTTATCATTCCACCACCAGTCCCCTCGATGCCCACCACGGCTACCCCGCGAGGCCCCTAGCACTTCTCTAGCTACCTCCCGAATGCAACTGGCCGTCATGTCCCACATATAGGTCGCATCCCCACTACTCCCCAAAGCCCCCTTGGCCATCAACCTCTCCCCCATCTCCGTTGCACTAGCCATGGTCAAACTCCCCCATTTGATTCTTAACCCGTCATCCACAACCCTCCTCTTCTTCTCCATCTAGATCTCCAAATCCATCACCAAAAGCTTATGTCGGGTTGTAAGATATTAACAAATTAAACAAAAAAATTATTTAGGATTTGGATCAATGCAAATGCAGTTTATTATATGCCATCAAAAAGTCATGAACCAAAGTGCAAATAAGCACTGCTAATCTGGAGGAGCAACTGATGTCTCAATGAGTGACATTGCCAAATACCTATAGTTGTATATGGAGGAGCAACTGATGTCTCACTGGGAAATATAGCTCTACTATGACCACTAAGTTTAAATATATCAAAATTCTACGCAAATTATTGGGGACAAAATCCTAGATGACGAGTACCTGAAGATTACGCCACTGTGAGTTCTTCCATCTTATGGGGTCAAGATCATTAACACCAGTTATTGTACCCATGTACCTACGGACTCCAGACTCTTCTGTTTCAAACATCATCCGAAATTGCATGCCTAGTGAAACCTGTGCTTACATAGCTTTATTATACTTGGCCAGAGGAATTACAAATTCAAAAGGGCTAGCCCTGTCAAGAACAAAAGGAGCAAGATTAAGAAAATTTGTGTATAATTCAACATCTAAGTCCAAACACGAAATATTTTCAATTTAACAAGGGTTGATATAGTACCTAGGATTGTAAAAGATGGTAACGGGCTGTTGTTTGCAGCAGCATGAGCTGCAGCAGCAAGGATCCCAATGTGCATGCTGTCACTAGATATAACAGATGAGGATAGGGCAGGCTGCTGTCTATTTGCTCGTTTTATACCCAAGAGAAGATGTGACTTTTCATCTCGACATAAAATTTTCCCAGTTTAGCAACAACATGACTATCATATAAATAAGAAAAAGTAACTAATTTTTCCATTACCTTATGAAAAGGACAGAATCGCCGGCACACAGCCTTTTAGAGGAGATAAAGACACTCCAACCAATAGTCAAAAGGTGTCTTTTTGGTTGACCTGAAATCATGTAAATTCATTTTAATGAGCCTTGTTAGCACTTAGCACAGACCAATTGTTACCTGATGCATTGACCTAAAACGTAATTCACTAAGGCTAAGCTTTTTACATCAATGTAATTCTTAATTAAAAGATATTTGAAAGCTTAAACCAAGAAAACTATTAAGAAATATATTATTGGAATCACATTTTTCATAAGCTGAGTTGGATTTAGAGATAAAAGTTACTATGTATTAAAAAAAAAAGAAGGTTAATTATTTGAATCACTTAATCTAGCACTCCAAAACGGAACCGTATCCTTCAAAGAGAAACCTTAAATCTCAACTACTAGTATAGAGACTTAAAGTGTTTCCCCATTAGTAGTTCCACATAGAATTATCAAAAATAGAGAGTAAAGATTTTAAAAGTACCTCGATAGATATCCCTGAAAGTCCATGCTTGGTCATGCAAATCTCTAGCCATTAGCTCCTGAGCAGGAGGTTGCATTGAATAGTCATATAAAAGAAGGTTCATATCAGACTCATAAAAGCAGATCTCTTTTCTTGAAGACACTTTGTGAAGATAAACAAACCAGGGGAGGAAATATCTTCTCTGCTGCTCGATGAGGAACAGAAAATCAACCATGGGTGCTTGTATCACTAGCTGTGAGAGTTTTACAGAAGAACTCAGCAGGTTGCTTGTTCTGCTTAAGGCCCATATCAGATAAAAGTAAAGCCTCCTGGTCATACTGCAGAATCAAAAGGAAAATTTCATATCATACAACTTCGTAAGGACGAGGTAAAAAGTACTTCGAACGCAAAACGACGGCTAAAATAGCAAAAAGCATGAAGGACTTACTTTGTTTACAGGTTGAAGAGTCATCTGAGCATAAACCTCATCAGTTTCAGGGTCAGCCTAACAAAATTGTCACAAATATAACATGTTATGATAAGGGAAACTCCACCACTCTTTAATTTGCATAAATATAACAATATTTTCTACTTAATTCGCATGCAACGTCAATTTGAGATCGTGAATCCAAACAAACACTGACGAAACTTACTGTAGTGATCCTGAGTTGCCATTAAATACAAGGTATTGGAAAGCACATTCAATCATTAATTGTAAGAAAAATATGTGGAAATGGAAAGATAACTTATGAAAACGTGAATTCCAGCCATGTGTGGATAGAAGAAGATGCCATACATGTAAGGTGACGTTGTGTAACATGCAGATCAACTTGGAAGGAAGATTAGGATAACTTGGTATTCCATCTGTCTCCTTTTGCAGTGATGCCGCAACCTGCATAGTGGTGATATAGATGTAAGGTTTCAGTATCTGGGGGGAGTAATACTCCTCTTTTCAACTTCAAAAGAAACATACCTGCTCACTGTGACCTTGAGGAAAATATAACACAAGGCTTCCAACAGGAGGCAAAGAAACCAATGGGCCAGCACAAGCGTGCCATAACTCTGAATTCATGAGCTTTCTTTCTCCTGTTGCATTATCATACAAACTTTCAGGTACTCATATTTACTAAATTAAAGTTCAGATTTATACAAACATACATCTGATGCTTCAATATGCTAGAAACTAAGGTCCTTTATGTGCGAAACTATTCTCTTGACTACCAGCTATGTTAACATCATTCATGCAGCCAAAAAAAGGAAAATTTCTTCTGTTTCTCCTTTTTTAGCCCCAACTTAAGGATTATTACAGTGAAACATGTCTTAAACAGAAGAGTTAACTACTGGTACATAAAGATAAGGAGTTCCGCAAGAATACCAGGAACCTATGTGAATATCGTGTGACCCTCTAATAGTTGTATTTGTATACCAAATGGCAATAAGAAATTAACCAACACTGGCGAACTTAGGCATGTCAATCGCATGCACAGATAGCAGTAATTTCTTGATCTAGTAATCCATGAAAAGAACAACTTTTTCAGTTTCCTTTTTCAAAGAAAACCATGTGAGAATATGAACTTATGGCAAGTGGATCCTATTAAAGCATCACGAACACAGATCAAGCAAAATTTGCAGTATTAATTTCGTTTCTATTCCAGTTATAATCTCATTTTCAATTCTATTCTTACCCGTCCTAGTACTTGCTTCTCAGCAAAGAAGAACCTACATAAATCTTAATTGACAGAGCATGATGCACAGAAATTGAAAGGTACTCTTTCTTCTCCAAAATGGAGTAAACACAAGCTGCCAGGCATTTCTAAATGCAGTGAGACCCGATTCCCATGCTCATGTTTCACACATAATCGACCCCCATAAAAACTAACAGAAAATGGACCATCTGCTAAGTTAATAAGAGGTCAAAAGTGAAACTTAAAACGAGTAACAGACATTGGGCAAAACTTTTTGATGGTTATCCAATATATAATCCGAAATTCAACTCAGAAAGAAGACACGATTCCATAGATTAAATACACTAAATATGATTTGTATTCCTGGATGCACAAATCGTTAGTAAAAATTTGCTAATGCGCGAAAATAACAAACTAATGAAAGAATAAACAATTAAAAGCAGTTCAGAGAAAGTGTATTTCTGTTCTCATTCCTTTGCAATAGGAAAAAAAGGATATATCTGACTGAAAAACAGGCAATATCCACAGGAAACTTGAACATTCCAAGGACAACTTAGTCTAAGAAAAACCTGCATATTATAGTTAGCAAGTAACAAAATAATCAAATTGACGTCCGAATGCCCCATGTTAGGCCTTATTACAACTAGCAAATCAAAAGCTAAAATATGGCAGCAAATTTCACTTATTATATTTCCCAAGTCACGAATAGCCTGAGAGGTCATAGATTGCTCCTTGTACAACAAGGATAACAAAAGTGAAATCCCACAAAGTGGGTCTGAAAATGGTAGGGTGTTGAGCTCTAACAGGGAAAATCACCCGGAGCTGGAATACATGAAAGGTAAGGGAGGAGACTATAGCACTCCCAAAAGAGGCCCTCAACTAACCCTCGGTTGAGGAGGGTGCATAAAGCCACTCGGTGGAAAGTAAGAAGGTACGGCCTAAAGAGCGGTACCCCAAGAAAAGAAAGAGACACCCTCACTCCAAGGTAGAAGGGATGTCCAGATGAGAGATGTCCCCCTCGGAGGTGGCCCTAGCCGTTGTCTTGGCATCGAACAGCGCCATAATGGAACACATGGAAAAATTCTTGAATTCGCTTTCCAAGGCAGCACCAGGTAGCCGCCCGACAAATAACCTAGAGGCCGTGGAAGCACCTGGGACTTCTGCAGTAAATGCAGAGAAAATAGAGCCTGCAGCACCTGAAGAAGACTTGGCAAGACTTACTGCGCTAGATAAAAAGCTCCACCAACGAATGAGTCAGATACCAGGGTCCCCCCCCCCCTATGTTGAAAGGGGCAGGAGAAAGAAAGTATGAAAAAAATCCTTATAGGGAGGATGCAACTCTCAAACCCATCCCGAAGAAATTCAAGATGCCTGATATACCTAAGTATGATGACACCAAGGATCTAGATGAGTATATTGTGACTTTTGAGGCCGATTTCATCGGGAACGACTTGCAACATCAGTAGAACGAATCTGACATGCTTAAGAAATTCTGCAAAACGCTCACAAATGGAGCGCTCTCTTGGTACACTCTCTTCCCGAAAACTTTATTAATTCTTTTATTGCTCTTGTAGATGCATTCGTGAAAGCCTATGCGGGGGCTTGAAGGGTCGAAACCCTCAGGGAAGACATCTTTGTCATGAAACAAAGGAAAGATGAGTCGCTCCGCAGCTTTGTGGAACAATTTCAACAGGAGAGAGAATGTTGTTGCCTGCTATCTATGAGGATTAGGTTGCCGCAGCATTTATAGATGACCTGAACGTCAACAGCTCGGACATGTCAAGAAAGTTGAAGGACATTTTAAGAGAGTTCCCGACTAAATCTTAGAATGAAGTAAACAATAGGTATAGCACTAAAATGAGGATAGAAGATGACCATCAGGCCGACACTCGAGTAGAAGTCGAAGGAGCACAACAGGGGAAGTCCCATAATATTTCCCCGTACAGACAAAGGGACCCAAGAGGTTGGTACGAGCCTTACTCAACTCGACCACCACCCAGGAATGAGGGGAGGCCGAACAAGCCAAGATATGATTAGGGTCAGCCTAGGAGAGATAGAGAAGTGTCGCAGAAAAAGTCCGCAAGCGACTCAGGACCACCGAACGTGGCATCTTAAAACTTTAATATCGAGGTCGTGGATCAGGTCATGACAATGAAAAGCATGAAAGAAGTCAGGTTCCCAGTGGCAACTCATTCTAACCCAAATAAATAGGGTTCGAACATAGAGTTTTGGTGTGAATTCCATGGGATCCCATGCTATTCAACCGAGGACTGCAGGCATTTGCGGTACGAGGTGGAAGACTTATTGAGAAGGGGGAATTTGAAAGAATTCTTTAGTCGTTGGTCTAAATGTGTCCGAGGCAAGTGAACTGGGACTTCGCGGGAAAGCCCGACATAGCATGGATTATCAACATGATCGATGAGGGAGAAACAATTGGGGCAATGTCTCAAAGGCAGCAAAATGAGAAACTGTCCCTATCCAGAAAAAGGAGAAGGAACGAGCCCAAAGAACCCATCACGTTCAGCGGATTGGAAAGGAGAAATATTGAGGACTCGTACGATGATACTCTAGTAATATCTATCCAAATATTTCAATTTAACATTAATAGTGCGCTTGTTGACCCAAGTAGCGATGTGATCGTAGTGAAACTCCATGTAATTGAGGAGATACAACTTACTAAGCAAATGATCCCGATAGTAAAGGTATTGACATGGTTCAACCTATCCAGCGAAATGACCCGAGGGCATATCGAGTTGGTCACCCACATAGGGAGAGTCTTGTTGAAAGCCCTATTTGATGCCCTCGATGAAGGGATGCCTTATAATCTGGTGATCGGAAGGCCTTGGCTATACGCCATGAAGGCGATCCTGTCTACCTTTCATCAGGTCATGAAATTCCCGATGCCTTTGGGAATAGCTGAAATTCAAAGATACATAGAGCCTGGTCGAACGAAAATCACTTTGGTCGTTGAGAAAGAATAATCAATTGGTGGTAACAACTAGCAATTATAGGCTCCCAATTTAGGGATCAATCCGAAAATCAAGCGAAAAAAGGGACCGACAAAAGACTTCTGTCCGCAGGATATGATGGATCGAGTACCCCGAGAATTTGTCGCACCAAAGGAATCAAATACAGGGAGATCCACGGCTGAAGACCTTAAGCTAACTCTCTGTCATCCGAGCTGGCCTAATGAACATGTATACCTGGGATCGGGTTTAAACTTCGATTTTTGAGAAGATTTAGTTAAGTTCTTAAATAACAACACGAAAAGCTTTACTTGGTTTGGGATAGATATTACAGTGTGCCCCTGGAATTGGCCATTCACAAGTCGAGCCTCAACCCGGAGTGTCAGCCCATTAAACAAAAAAGACGTCCGGTGTCAGCAGAACTGAATCAATTTGTCAAAGGGGAAGTGGCCTGACTCATCAAGTTAGGAGCAGTTCGAGAGGTGAAATACCCAGACTGGCTAGCAAACGTAGTGGTACTATCTAAGAAACCTAATACATTCCAAATGTTCTTACGTTTTAAAGATTTAAACAAAGTGTGCTCAAGGAGCTAGTGCATTATGCCCTGCCTGGACCGTATTGTCGATGTGGTGGTCGGACATGAGTTGCTCAGTTTTTTGGATGTCTCCATGGGGTTAGACCAGATACGGTTAGATCCGATGGACCAGGAAAAGACTTTGTTCATAACAGAGCATGCGACTTACTGTTATAATATCATGCCATTCGGCTTAAAGAATGTGGGGACTACTTTCCATCAATTGACCCAGCGGATGTTCCAACATCAGTTGGGTCGAAGCGTGGAAACTTTACTTAGATGACATAATTGTTAAGTCCCTAGAAGCAGAGGAACATATTAGACATTTGCATGAAATATTTGATGTTCTCCGTGAATACAACCTCAAGCTAAACCCGAAGAAGTGCGCTTTTGGGGTAGGCTCATGAACGTTTCTCGGATTCATAGTATCGAACATGAGCATTGAGACCAACTCGGAGCATATCTGGGCAATCGAGCAAATACCAGATGTACTCAACAATGCTCGAGAAGTGCAACATTTGACTGGAAGAATAACTGCGCTCGGGAGATTCAAATCGAGGTTGTATAAGCGATTTCAGAAATTCTTCTGCCTGCTGAAGAAAAAGAAAGTCTTCCAATAGACCCTAGAATGCCAACAGACGCTGAAGGACCTGAAAATATATCTAACAAATCCACCCCTGCTCGCAAAGCAGGAGGAAAGGGAACTCCTGTTGATTTATCTTGTTGTATCCGAAATTGCTGTAAGTGTTGTGCTCGTTCGAGAAGAAAAAGGTACACACTCTCATGTTTATTTTACTAGCAAGTCTTTAACCGAAGCTGAAGCCCGCTACCCTCACCTTGAGAAATTGGATTTGGCCTTGGTGGTTGCATCTCATAAAATAACAAAATATTTTTGGTGTCACCCCATATGCGTAGTCACTACTTTCCCTTTGAGGAATATCTTGCACAAATCCGAGCTCTCGGACAGGCTGGCAAGTTGGTCGATTGAAATGTGTGGGTACGACATTACTTATCGACCCTGGACTGCTATCAAGTCTCCTGTCTTGGCTGACTTCGTGGCTGATTACATTCCGACCATGATGCCCCGTGCCCATACCGAGGTGATTCGGGAAACCGAAACATCATCCAGGTCCACAAGCATGAAAGGTACCGGGCTGGGATGAAATTTTTGATATCAAGGAACATATTCCTTTAATTTTATTAGATTAGTCATAACATGAAGTTTGAATGAGAGGATATGCTTCAATCAGTGGTAGAGTTTGGATTTTCAATTAGGAGATTCAAAATATAAGAAGGAAACATACGAAGAAATCAAGAATATTCAACATCTATTATATATACATAAAAATAAATTTGACCTTATGTAATTTTCTTATGAAGGGAATCTGGATTTCACCCCTCTAGATAGCTTCAACCCTTATAGAACTAGAAAACCTCTTTATCCAAAAAGTATCTTAGCATGCCAAGTTTATTTCGAAGGTGCGACTCGGGTAAACCTTTAAGTGTTCAATCTCATCATAACCAAATACCTGACACGGAGAAAAGTACTATGGTGGTTTACATGTCTTCAATTTGAAATTGTGAAACACATATGTGGCAACACTAACAAAAAAATCAACTTAGGTGCTAGATGGGAATTCTCTTAAAGCAATGAACACCAAAAAGTTTACTAATTAGTTTTATTAGGTGGATGTCATTGTCTGGTGTGTGCATATTTCGCCGAATGAAAGGAAACCAGCATTGACAGACTCAACCATATATTATGTTACATCTCTTCATTCCTCTTGGCAAGTTTCAGTAACCATCAAAACGAGTTGGACTTGGATAACGAGATATACCGAGTAAAGAAGCCAAGCAAACATGAAGTGGGCCAACTCCCTAGTGCACGGCCTGCTAATTAATCGATAAAGGCCCACCATCACTTTGTGGGCCCATAAGAGAGATCTTAACATTCACGTGACGTAGGTGGATGCACACCTCGTCATGCTTTTTTATGGACTCCCCATCGTCAATGAGTAGCGAAAGTTTTTGCGCGGATTCCCTTCAAACGCACTGGTCTTGCCCCTTGTATATGTGATTTTAATTTGTCCTTGATGCTTATTTAATATAAATATGAAATAAATAATCCTCTTGATTATTTTCATTAATTGAAAGGTTTATATACAAGTTACAAAATAAGAGAATCATATTCCTATTATATTCTTAAAACCTTATTCTACCATAATTCTAACTATACAATTATGGTAAGTGTATAAGACTATTTAAGGTAACATTTACACTACAATATTACAACAATATATATCATATATACACATGATTACTGTCCGTGATGGGCCAGTAATGGGCCTTATCCGAGACTGCTTTGCTCCATTTGCCCGTGATATACACTTCTGTATATTGGGTGTATATCACGGGTATATTGCTTTGTTTAACACACACCCGCAGTCATAGCGGGCGGTCTTCGAACTCTGAGACTATCCCTAAAATCTTCAAAAAGGGCCGCGGGTAGACCCTTTGTAAAGATGTTTGCAACCTGAT
This sequence comes from Anisodus tanguticus, assembly GCA_034509755.1. Lineage (NCBI taxonomy): Eukaryota > Viridiplantae > Streptophyta > Magnoliopsida > Solanales > Solanaceae > Anisodus > Anisodus tanguticus. The sequence continues at coordinate 13,661,114 of CM067551.1, read as the reverse complement.
ATCGAGACGGGACATGGCATACACGAACGTGACCCCAAGCAACCTTTTCACGGACAAAGTGAATGTCTATTTCGATATGTTTAGTGTGTTGGTGCTGAACCGGATTACCTGTAAGGTAGATGGCACTAATATTATCGCAATATACTAAGGTTGCCTTCTGAATTAGACAATGAAGCTCTAAAAGCAAATTACGTAACCAACATGATTCTGAGACCACATTGGCTACCCCTCGATATTCAGCCTCGGCACTTGAGCGGGATAGAGTCGATTGACGCTTCGCAGACCAGGAGACCAAGTTGTTGCCAAGGAACATACAGTAGCCAGATGTAGAACGTCTGGTGTCTGGACAACCACCCCAATCAGCATATGTGTATGAGACAAGTGTGGATGTCGATGAAGGATACAAATGCAAACCATAGTCCAGTGTACCCTGAATATACCGGATGATGCGTTTGATTGCATTCATGTGCTCAACTCTGGGATCATGCATGAATAAACACACATGCTGAACCGCATACGTAATATCCGGTCTGGTAAAGGTAAGATATTGAAGGGCCCCTGCAAGACTGCAATAGCGGGTCGGATCCTCGTAAGAGACGCCGGTCGCGGCACCAAGCTTGGGCTTAGTATCAGCTGGAGTGAAAATGGACTTACAAGATGACATACCGGCTCTCTCGATGATCTCAGCTGCATAATTTCATTTGAGACAAAAATAATCCATCAGAATGATGCTTGACGGCAATCCCCAAAAAGTAACTCAAGGGCCCTAAGTCTTTCATAGCAAACTCAGAGCTGAGCATGGTCATGATAGACTGGCGTAAGGCATCGGAAGAGGCAATCAAAATGATATCATCCACATATAACAGAATGTAGGCCAAGGATGAACCACGATTGTAAATGAACAATGAATTATCTGACCGGCTGTAAGTGAACCCAATAGTTGACACATAGTCCGCAAACCTTGTATACCAGGCCTGTGGTGACTGCCTAAGCCCATATAAGGACTTCTTCAACAAACAGACATGATAAGGACGGTTGGGATCCCTGAACCCCAACGGCTGATGCATATAGACTGTTTCCTTGAGATCACCATGTAGGAAAGCGTTCTTGACATCCAACTGATAAATAGACTATGACTTCGAAAGAGCCAAACTAAGCATAGTGCGAATGGTAGCCGGCTTGACCACCGGACTAAACGTCTCACCACAATCTATCCCAACTTGCTGAGTCTTACCATCACCCACAAGCCGCGCCTTATGTCGAGCAAATGACCCATCTGAATTTTCCTTATGAGCAAAAATTCACATAGACCTGATGACATTAATACCAAAGGGACGGGGCACCAACTCCCACATCTTATTATCAATAAGAGCATTATATTCATCAGTCATAGCAATTTTCCAATTCAGGTCGTTTAGGGCAGACACAGGATTACGGGGCAAGGGGGATTTAGAGATATTAGAATGTAAACTAAAATGTCTTTTAGGTGTACAAATACCCCGCTGACTACGAGTGACCGGTCTATGACTCGAGGAAGAATTGAGTGAATTTTGGGAATTTGGTGGGCTCGGGATGGACTGGCTAGCAGGCAGTGGGCCTGCTGGCCCAAATCGGCAATCTGGAGCAGCCACTGGACCAGTTCTAGAATTGGGCTGGACTGGCCCAATTGCTGGGACTGATCCAGTAACTGGAAACTGTGACGGGATAGTGGGCCCGCTGAAGAATTTTGGGTGCGGGATATGTCCACAAAATGGTGAGTAATATACTGGGATATACCATCATCCAAAAAACTATATGAACTAGGCTCGGGAGTATGAACTTTGGTAAAGGGAAATTAAGTTTCATCAAAAATTACATGGCGATTAATGATGCTTTTCTTGGAGGATAAATCAAAGCATTTGTAACCACGATGATTAGATGGATAACCCAAAAACACACACGGAGTGGACCGGGCCTGAAGTTTGTTAATTGTGGTGGACGAGAATAACGGATAACACAAGCACCCAAAAACCCGAAGATGAGAATAAGAATGATTCTTATTAAATAAAATTTGGATGGGGGAAGAATATGTCAAACCTTTGGACGGAATTATGTTTAGCAGATATGTGGTCATTTGTAGAGCATGATGCCAAAAATATAGGGGTATGGAAGCATGAATTAAGAGAGTGCGGACAATGTTATTTATGGAACGAATTTTGCGTTCGGCATTCCCATTTTGCGAAGATGTATGAGGACAAGAAAAATGAAAATTGATCTCATTATTAGCACAGAACTCCCGAAACACCCTATTGTCATACTCTTTCCCATTATCACATTGAATATTTTTTATTTCTCTTTCGAATTGGGTACGAATGAACGCTCTAAATTTTATGAAGACGGAAAACACTTGAGATTTATTTGCAATTGAAAACGTCCACAAAAATTTAGAATAATCATCTAAAAAGAGAACATAATATTGATGACCCAACGAACTGAGAATAGGGGACGTTCATAGGTCGCTATGAATAATATCAAATGGCATTGAAGTATGAATTTGAGTCTACAAATGGCAGCTTAACAATTTTTCCTAACGAACAAGATTGAAAAATTGGAGTACGACTCGTACCCTTACAAGAAATAAAACTATTTTTATCTAAAACTGATAAAATAGAGGATCCCGGATGACCAAGGCGAGCATGCCACAAGGAAGGAGAAATGGCTACAAAGGCTGATGGCAAAGCTTGACTCGATGGACTAAAATCGGGCGTGATAGGATAAAGATCCCCCCTACTATCACACCTCATGAGATGACTCCCCGTCTTGAAATCCTTCACAGAGAAATCAAAAGGATCAAATTCAACAGAAACAGAATTGTCAGTGGTAACTTTCGGACATACACTAAGTTTTTAATCAATTTGGGGGCATGTAAAGTATTTTTCAAGATAAGGGGTGGATTGGGGGGGAGACAACATTTTCTGACCATAACCCTAAATTGGAATAGAGTTGCCATTACCAACAATTATACCCAGAGGGTTGCTCAAATTGGAATAAGATGAGAGAGTACCTGAATCGGAAGTCATGTGGGTAGTGGCATCGGTGTCCATATACCAATTTTGGGTCCGGTTGAGTCAAACCCAATGTGTGCATCATAGCCTCGATATCAGTCTGAGTGGGGCCTGCTGCGTGGTGAGCTTGAGGAGGTCGGGGCCCAAGTATTCCAGGACTAGGGCCGAACCGGGTCGTAGGCCGCCGGAACCGGCGTTACTTGGGCCGGTGGCGGTGGGCCGCGATCGGCGATTGTTGGGCTCGAAAGGCCGGCCACCCCACCGGGCCGTCGGGAGCTACTGGAAAGTAGGGGCTGCTGGCCCATGGCCCATTGCCCCAGCCCCACTGCTGGGACCAGTAGGGTGGTGGGCCACTGTTCATTGGACGGGGCCCACTGCCTGCTTGCTGCCCACCGGAACCGTCGCGTTTGCCCCCGCGATTTTTGTTATTATTTTTGCCGCCACCATGAGTATGGTTTTGGCCCGAATTATTAACAAAACCCGACGAATTTGTGGAGGACGTCATTAGGACGACGGGGCTTGCTCCGGTAGCCGCCTTTTTAGCCAAACTGGATTCTTCCAAAGTAAGCATGGAGCGGGCTTGATAAAAAGCGGGAAGTGGGTTGCTTTGACGAATGAGAGTCCCAACGCCATTATAGGCCTCAGAAAGACCTGCAACCAGTTGTAGAACTAGACGATTATTTGTCACAGGTGCGCCAACGTTACGGAGTTGGTCCACCAACTCATTGAGTTTCTTGCAATATGCAGAGACGTTTGGAAATTCTTCCATGCGAACTAGAGAGAATTCCTGCTCGAGTGTGACAACAAGTGAATGTTGGTTATCTTGGAATATGACACGCAATCTATTCCAAGTAGCCATAGCCGTGGTATCCGGCTCAATAATCGTCTGTAAGAGGTCAACTGAAATAGTGGAATAAATCCATTAGAGAACGGTAGCATCAAGAGTAATCCATAACTAAGGATCCTCCGCGGGAAGAGGTATAGCGGGAGGAATTATGTGATGGATAACTTGATGAGAGATAGCGTGAATTTTAAACAATTCTGCTCACGTCGCATATTGGACGTTTTCCATCTCAAGCACAATAGGGATAATGTTCTTGACGTTAGAAACCATGAGGGCAAGATGAAAATTATTCTTAGACATATTGAAAGAACAAATGAGGGAAAATTTGGGAATAGTAAGAGAGATTTTTTTAGAGCGGAAGATGAAATTTGGACAAGAAACCCGAGGGAGGGTTTCGGCCGAGAAAGGGCACAAAATTTGGGAGAGAAAATTTTTGTTAGACCTAGTCTCTTGATACCATGAAAGAAATAATCCCCTTGATTATTTTCATTAATTGAAAGGTTTATATATAAGTTACAAAATAGGAAAATCCTATTCCTATTCTATTCCTAAAACCTTATTCTACCATAATTCTAACTATACAATTATGGTAAGTGTATAAGACTATTTAAGGTAACCTTTACACTACAATATTACAACAATATATACCATATATACACATATTAAACAACCCGTGATGGGCCACTGATTACTGTCCGTGATGGGCCAGTAATGGGCCTTATCCGAGACTGCTTTGCTGATTTGCTCCATTTGCCCGTGATATACACTTTTGTATATTGGGTGTATATCACGGGTTTATTGCTTTGTTTAACAATATGGATGAAAATATTCAATTTTTGCTCGGTATAAATTTGTATTTTCGCACATAATATCCAGAAGTTATGCCCTGCGCAATAACTTACTTATGACGGGTTGGTTATGAAATACATTATACATTTCCCAGCATTAGTTGTGTAGCATCCACAAGTTATACCCCGTTCGGCATAAGTTCGATTTTCTGCATGTGTGTTGTTATGAAATACATTATGCCCTTCCCGGTATAAGTTGTGTAGCACTTATTGAGTTTTTTATCTTCTGAAAATGTACTATTGCCCCTCTCCGCATAAGTTATTTAGTGTGTGGGTATGTGTGTTGCTATGAAATATTTTATTCCTTTACTGGCATAATGCTATGAAATACTTTATGCCGCGCGAAAAAGTTATGTAATTTTCGATGTCAGGAGTATTTTCATCCTTATATTTGCGATTTAAAGTATTGATGGATAAAAATTAAAGACCACGTATTGAGGGAGGGGCAAAAGTTAAAGACCACCCCCAGAATAGGGCATTGATATTAGACTCGCACTGATAGGGCTCGTGGGCCTTGTGTTAGTTGACTGACTATCAGCTTGAAAGGATTAAGGGCCCATGGCCGACTTCATTAAGGCCGTTTTGTCATAACCCTCTACAATAATTCACACCAACTGATAAAGAATATGATAAATTTGAAGTATTAAAGGAGAAGGGATAAGTTGGATTCCTTCATCGATTACTTTTTCTGTGGTTTTGGTTTTAACAGCTAATAGCTGTAAATATCGAAGTCCAATTGTGTTCTTACTTTATGTAAATGAACTTCTAAAACTAGATCATACTTAATAAGTATCCAAATAATTAACCCCACATAATAATAACTAATAAGCATAATTGGAGTATTTATACGTCATGTTTCAATTTGTTGAGAAGTGTTTTTCTTTGAAATAAAATCTGGTCCTACTTTTTAATTAGACTATTTTCATAGTTGAAGTTGTCTTACAAATATTTCGGTTGACATATACTCATTAGACTGTTGAATTAAAATGGGAAATTAACTTCATACTCATAAACATATTAATGATTTGCAATTTCTAGAAGTATTAGCTTCTTTTGCTTTATTTTTCATTTTCTATATATTCTGTTTTCTCCCCTGGTTGATAAGTTTTTGTTTGAATATTTCTCCCTAAAATAATCAAAGGAGAAAAGGAATTTTAAATACCAAAAAAAAAAAAAAATCAAGCCAGAGCTCAACCAACAAACCTACTTATCTGCTAAAATTTGTCTCATTTTGGTTTTAGGCAAAAAGCTGACACAAATCATGCATACACCTAGTAAATACAGATATCATATTACTGCTTAAAATATAGTTCAGAAGATATTGGATATTTTGGGTACAAAGCTTCCTAGAGCATACAAAAATTTTGCTAGCATAATTAAAATGCTAATAATATGAATGTCCTGCTTAGAGTTGTACTCTGCATTTCTTAAACACAACTAATACATTCTCACAAGGGCATATGTTTGCAAGCTGCTAAGCACAATCTCAAGGTCAGAGCAAATAATCTTGGCATTAACTTCCACCGCAAAACTGAATATATACGAGCTCATCAGATTACTTGCTCCACTGGTAGAGAGCCAGGACAAGTGGAGATGCACCCGACAGAAACATTGTGTACTACATATCCTATTCCTATCCAATTTCGCGAGCTCAACTAACAACAAATGTTTCACATCCTCAATACTCATCATATTTTGGCGACTTTCCTCTTTTTTGATACGTTGTTATGTTTCTGGTCTCTCATCCTCTTCTTTGTTTGTTTTTGGAGAGATTTATTAACCAAAGACGGTTGTTCCTTCAATGCAAAACTTCTTGCAACATGCCCCAGATGAAGTTTCTTTACCATAAAAATTCCTTTAAGTTCACCACGATGGGCAGTATATGCACGAACCCACGAACAAAATGCATTCTGTGCCATTGTCTTCATCTTTAACTGACAACATCAACAAGTCAATCCATCATTTGAAGAATATGAAATTTTATTCCATCCGACTTGAGTATTATCGTTGAGGTTGTTCTACTTGACCAAAGCAACTTTTAAATACAATCAACCAATATCAGCTTTATAAACATACAAGGCATTACAAGTATACATTAGTGGTGGCATGTGAACCAATCCGTAAGTGCTGCAATCTCATCAGAACATTTGGGAAATTCTTACAAATTAATTTAAGATCGGAATCATACTAAGCTAAAGGAAGATAAATCGAAGCAAATAAAAAATCCAATAGAGCTCTAAATCTTCAACCAAAGGAAGCCTATTTCAGTATAATTATTTACAGCAATCAGATCATTTGCACAACAACGAAAAGAGGAGCAGACATCCGCAAAGGAGAATATAGTATACAAAGCCTAACCCTCACTTCACCCTACAGAGAATAAGTTCCAAGAGATCATTTATGCCAAATAGGCATCTTTTAAGTTGTTATTTCAACCTTATGACTTCCTTGGGTTAACTAGAGGTAGTAGCGTCAACTAGCAATAGCACATCATAGAGAACGGAGCAACCAGAAGGATGAAAATAATAGAAATTAAGAAGCCTCTTTTTTTTACAACTAATGGGAATTAAGAAACTTGACTTCCAACAGCAGATAGGTATGCCAAAATGAAATGAATTGCAAGCTCTGTTGACTGTTGTACAGTGCTTATGAAATTTACAAGAATGCATGAAGCAAAAAAGGAAACTCAGCACTTCAACATAAATAAGACCAGTTCTCATACCTCTGATGAAGTAAAGGATTCCAATGCTTTCTGCAGAGAAACAACAAAGGGATGCGTGTCTACTGAGACAAAATTCTTCGGGTGGTACCTGGTACCAAACAATGGAAAGCTATCCAAAAGTTTCTGAAGGGGATACTCTGTTAGGGTCACCCCATGTTTCTCCAAGCCAGGCAAGTAATCAGTTTCAACTGGCTGTAGGAACAATAATGAATCTCCCTTTTCACCTATGCGAGCGGTTCTCCCTACCCTGCATTAGGATATAACTAACATCAATCCACGAATCCAGAGCAAGCACACTATTCAAATTTGGAAAACAAATTGAGGCGTCGATTGTGTTCAATTACTCCAGACCTAGTAGTGCTTACAGCTTAAGGAAATTTGATCTCCTTAATGGAACTTGGAAATTTAGGGTCCTTGGGGAAGAGGGTAGAAGAAATATGTGCAACCACAAAAAGACGTACAACATAAAAGATACAGACCGTCACCACTTAAATCACAACAACATACCCAGTAAAATCCCACAACGTGGGGTCTGGGGAGGGTAGAGTGTACACAGACCTTACCTCCACCTTGATAGGTAGAGCTGCTGTTTCCGGGGGCACCACTTAAGTCAACAAAAGTGAAATTTCGGGACTGAACATGAATTACTGACCAATGTCTTCAAAACGAAAGTTTTAAATGGAGAAGGGAGGGAGGGAGAGAGAGAGAGAGAGAGAGAGAGAGAGTTTACCGATGCACATATTCAGTTGCCTCTCCTGGAGGATCATACTGTATAATACACCTAACTTTTGGAAAGTCCAAGCCCCTAGCAGCAACATCAGTGGATAGCAGAAGTGCTGTTTTTCCTGTTTTAAAAGCATTGAATGTAGTTCTTCTGTCCTCGTGATTCATATTCCCATGTAACCGAAGTGTGTTGCAATTCAGAAACAGTTGTTTGCCTTCTATATCTGATTGCAGATGAGAGTGCCACTGAAATCCACTCACCAATGAATAATGAAAATCTACAGCATCACATGTTGAAAAAAACACCACAACCTGTACCGTGCACAAATGTATATTGGTATTATGCTCAACTTCTGATCGTAAAAAAGCTTGATGCAGGTGAACGATGAATCTACCATTTTTAAAAGTAAAAATTGCTTGTTTGGCACTAAATAATTGCCTTACCTTCTGGGCAGGTTCCTTCTCAAACAGATGTTTTAGAATTGCAAGAAGCACTACAAGCCGAGAACCACAGGGGACTGCAAATAGAACACCATAAGAATATTAGGGCACGTGATCAGGGTAATATGTGAATATATACTTTTTTAATAAGTCGTGAATATATGCTTCCTAATCATACCTTTTATATATCTCTGAAGTAACTGAGCCGGAAGCTTATATTCCTCAGTTGAAGAACTCAGTAGGTTGCTATCTTTTCCTAATATATCATTTCCATTAAATTCCATTGGTTCCGCATCTTGATGAGTTAACTGTAGCTCTATTTTCTTGTCAAGCCCGACCATCACTGGGTTATCTAAACTAATTTTCGCGAGGTGATTTACTTTCTCATTTAATGTAGCTGATAACAGCAAATTTTGCCTCTGAATCTCAGAAATCTGTGATGTTGTGTTACCCTTGCCAACAGATTTTTGTTGTCTTGAGCCCAAAACATTAAGTATGTCTTCAATCTCTTTACCATATCCAAGCTCCAGAATTCTACAAAGCATATATGCAAAAGTGAGGGGTTAAAGATATAAATTTAGTCAAAGAGCGTGTCCATTGAGAGAAAAAAACATAAATATACCTGTCAGCTTCATCAAATATTATCCAGCGCAGGTTTGTGTACAAGAATGATGATGTGTTTTTTAGGTGATCCAAAAGACGTCCAGGAGTTGCAACAAGAATAGATATACCTAGAAATGAGCACTACGGTGAGGCTTTTAAAATGCTTCCAAACCAAGAAGAGGAAAACTCTCCAGGAGTATACTACAGACAACTCTGATTAATATTAAGCACCATACAGCAAGACCCCAGAAGGCACAGAACAGAAAAGTTCAAGTGACTTGCATGAGAAGGAGATGAATGAGGTTCAATCCGCGAAAGCTAAAGAGAATAGCATGGGCTGTATGGATATAAAGTAAAAGAATTAGGATAGAGGAAATACTTCTATCTATGAGGGTCTGAAATGAAAACTATCAGTTCACAAAAAGAAATGTTAGACATATATATAATGCCCCAAAAAACTTTCATAATTGTTTTTGAATGGATTATAATGGACTTGGACTATTCCACTCATTTCGAAATTAGCCTGGAGACAGTATACAGGATCCAATCCCTAGGGTCGCTTCTGAATTAAGTACCAAGGGAATTTCTGGAATGAGAAGGTTTGCACGGGTGCTAACAATGAATAGACTATTCACCAATCCCATTCTTTTCGTTAACGATTTAGCGGTAAGGAAATAAAGTACATGTTCCTTCACCAATCTTTGATCTTCATGTCCTATATTCTTATGATGTATGCAGGAACCACAGGAGCTTTCTTCTCTCCTTCTGATAAGCAGCACTCTTAGAGTTATAGTCTGCACACCAGAAAATTCCACCTCCCCTGTGGCTTAATGTCTAACAAAATTCCTGACGTATCAAATGGATTGAATTCATATTCATCAGAACCAGTTGTGCACTTGTGCTTCCAAGATACCAGTTTAGAATACAATGCACACAATTTGCTCCGAACAAGAGTGATTTCAAAAGAACAAAGAAAGCCACCATAAAACCATAACAGAAAGGAAGACGGGAGAGCAAAGTAAGGAGAGGAGAGAAACATGGGATGTTTCTGAATGTTTCAATCCAAAACTGAATGCCATGCTTGGAATAGTCCAAAACCATTATAAACCAACAGTACCAACTTCAAATTGTCTATACAAGTGATGTAGAACATTGCTTATCTCTAACATCTGTTGGCACCCTTACGTACAACCTAATCTACAGCTTACAAGTGAGCCAAAAAAAATTCTACTTTCCGTTCCTATCTTTTGTATACTCAATTAGTTTTTGAGGAGCCTAAAGCGACAAACAAGCCAAAATGAGGGGTGGAAGAAAAAGGGGCTCGACGGAGTATGTATTCGTGTAGAGAGCATAGAGCAGAAAGAGTAGTTAGCATTTGGCTCGGAGCAGAGGAAGTAACTCATAGGTTTAAGGGTGGCCCTAGAGCCAAGAGAGTGGCTCACTAGACTTACAAATGAGAAAATAAACTTGTAAAATTTGGCACTACCATATGAAAGAACTTAAACATCCAACCTCTACAACTTAAAACCGACGACTCAGCAGTTTAGGACCATTATAAATCCATCTGAAGCCCTCACGCAATTGTTATGCAAAATTTACATCTTTAGAAAGAACAAAAGGTGTGGAATATGGCGCTGGTCAAAAAGGAAATCCTAGCAACCACTATGGAACAGTAAATTTCTCCTCCAATTTCAGCATTATTTAAGAAAAATGGCTAGACTATATGCAACATAAAAAAGTTTCCTACTACAGCAAGCAATCTGACTTTAAGTTATAAAAGTAACTCCAATGAACCAAAACAACCAGCATTTAGCATCTCAAGGGCAGAGGAAAGAATGCAAGGTACTGCCCCACATTATACAAAGCACTTGAATTATGGAGAAGGCCCTCCATTACTATAGCTAACATATGTGAGCAATGTAGAATCTAATTTGGACAAAGTAACGGACTTTATTTTATGAGTTGTATGATTAGTGGGTTAGCTGTAAGCTGCCTAAAAGCTACAGTAAATAAAATCCCTTTTGAAAATACACCACCAATCCATCTTAGGTACTCCTTTAGTCCATGTAAGGCGGAGGCAACGAAGGGACCTGCAGAAGGCTTAAAAGCTCTAGCCACAGACAAGGAGAAGTTTTTGTCTAAAAACAGAACCTACTTTCATTTACAAGGACAAGAATAAAAGAGAACAAAATGCACCTACCTTTTCGCAATCTTGCTTTCTCTTTGGACCTGCTTTCCCCTCCCATTATATATCCAGGAACAATCCAGTGAAAACGATGCAACAACTTTTGTAAGATCTCATATACCTGCATGCATAATTCATGCGTTGGCACAAGAACCAACGCTATCCCACATATATCAGTTACATAGAATTAAATCAACAAAGTTTACAAGAGAAATAAAACGTAGCTAGCTGATTTTCCTACACCTATTATTAAGACAAACACTTGCTTTAGCCTAAATACCACCACAGCTATTCTAATAATGAGAATCATATTTCATTTTCAAATTCGATAAAGTAGTAGTAGTTTTTATCACCTTTCTAACCTTAAAATTGGAATCATATATCTGGTGACTTGTTGAGAATGCTTTTAGTTATAGAAAAATATCATTCGTACTTAGGTAACTGCAGATTCTCATAACAGACAACCATGACGAGTACATTATTAGATGAGCAAATATGACACGTACCAAAAGTACCATCAGACCGCTGAATCCTGGGATCACACTTCTGCAACTGATGAATAACTGGAGCCAAATAAGCCACAGTTTTCCCCGTTCCAGTAGCCGCGTTTACTAGCCTATCACCATTCATTAACAATAATCCAAAAATCAATTCTGAACATTAACAATGCAAAACTTGAAATCGAAATACCGACACAACCATAAATACAACAATTGAATAAAAATGATCAAAGTGTAAAAAAATTACACGTGTCGACCGGAGAGAATAACAGGAATTGCTTGAGCTTGAACGAGAGTCGGAGCCTCGAATCCAAGCCTCTCTGTTATCAAATTCACATTAAAAATAAATCCTAACATGAAAAATATATAAATTAACAGCTTGTATAAGAGTTAACCTTTGAGCTGGTCGCATAAGGTAGGGTGAAGACCGAGACTTGCGAAAGAGCAAGTTGAGAAAACCTCCGAGTTATTCTGTGCGTTGTTGTTCTCTGTCTTTTGCTTTTTCCTATTGTTAAGGTTTAGCTCCATTGTTTCTTCAGCTCCAGTGGAGAAGCGCGTCGGCTAGGGTTTTAGTATTCAACTTAAAAAGCCCAAATACAACATAGAATGAATGAATTGTCAAATATAGAGAAAATGACAAAAATGGTCCCTTATGTTTCAGTATAAGCTTGAAATAGTCCCTTGAGTATGAACTGGATAATTTTAATCCTTTAAATTTGTCCGAAAATTAACAACTTTAGTCTTTGTCAAATATTTACCGTTTGTTTATTAGATTTGATTCGAACTATGAAAAAAAAGAAATTAGTGGAAACTCACATTTAGAAATATTATTTTTTTTTGTCTGCTATTTTAATTTTAGGGTCAAGTGACACTAAACATGTTATTTAATTATTATTTTCTCAGACTTTGTTTAGATTATTAATAATTTTAATTTTAACATAAGTTTTAATTAAATAAGTAAAAATTAAAGAAAAACAAAAGTTAGAAGTAAAAAGTAATCAGGGAAAATAATAAAAGATAAAGAGAAAAGCATCGGGGGCGTCATTTTTGTCCCATTTTGTGGAGAGCTCTGGTTTGATTTTATCATAAGTGAATTAAACCTGCTCCAATTTGGTATGATTTCACCCTAAGTTCAGTCTATATCTTTGATTTTATCGCGTCTTGAGATTAAAAGGTGTGAAGCAAATATTGTACATGAACAAAAGCTCATAACTTTGAGATATTGAAGAACATATCTCTATATGAATACGTTATTTTTCTATCTCCTTTCTCTATTTTCTCTTACTCTATGTCGATTCAAATATGAAAAATGGGAATTTCTGAAAATAAAAGTTTTTATGTTTAAGATATTGATTTGAGGTTTTAGTTTTAAGGTTTTGAATAGATTTTTTTAGTGTGTCGTGTTGGTACTCTATTGTACTTTATAAAGCAGTACGGGAAGTGAATAACTATTATAAGTATTCGAAAGGATGAACAAATATTCAATCTTCAGAAATTGAATCTTGTTGAACAAATAGGTCAATCTTCAAAACTGCCGCAAGCTTGTTGTGTCTTGAATCTTGATAACCTGAAATCAAGAAACAACTAAATCTGGATGGTTACAACGTTGTGTGTTGAGTCGAGTGATAGCCCTCTGTCCTTAAGACAAGATTGCCCCGTATATATGCTTTTACGTTAGCGGACAATAGTCTCCCAAGATAAAACAACACTTTAATCTCAACGCTACAAAGCCAATAGGTTGAGCCTGACGAAGAAAACAAATATGAATCGACTTGCTGAAGATATGGATTAGGAAGGAAGAGTTTCTCTTTACTCTTCTCTTTGTCTCTGTGTATATAGCGTGTCTCTGTAGTGTATATCTTGTGTATATGTAAGGGTTTGGTCACTGTTTTTCACCCTTTGTTTTGCTTTGAATTTCGATCCATCGTTTCGTGGCTTTTTGCTGTCTGTTTTTCGTGTGTTTTCAATCTATATTTCTGTCACTGAATTGAGCCAAAGGAGGCTCAATATATAGCATGGAGAGAGGGCTAAACAATCGCCCAAAACATGGTGTTAATGGCCATTAGGAGGGCATTAAACGACAAGTAATGGATGTAAATGGCCATCAAGAGGGGCTGAATTATGGACATGAAGGAGAGTGATAAAGGAGGAATTAATCAGCCAAGTAATGGCTGATTAATGCCTCAAAAAATAGTCCCAACGAGTTTTCTGCCTACCGTCACCTTCCCAGAAACTCTGGGGACCAAACTGTAAATATTGAAACTTCAGAGACCAAACTGTACATATAAAAGAATTCAGATCCAAACTGTACATATGAAACTTCAGGGATCAACTGTACATTTGGCAGAGTTCTCTGGTCCATAAAGATAATATCAGAAAGTCCCCACAACCCACTACCAGACCGGACCGGACGGGCCGGCGGCGGCGGCGCGCGTGTGGGCTTAGCCATGAACCCAAGCACATCTAGGTCTTCCCTCCTTTAAACACACGGGATACCCCTTGGGGTCCCAAACACTTTACCAATTAGAGACTTATATAGAGAGTAATTCTTCTTATTCCCATCGATGTGGTAGATTTGTCCCACACCACATTTTCATGCCTCAAACACCTTACTTCGTGGACCAATATCTCTTTCATTTCTCAACAAAATTTGACGATTCTTGGCCCTACGGTCATCTACTCACTTCGTAGATCGTGCATGTGCGAAGAGACAAGGTCTCCAACATGCGGAACACTAGTGTTTAATTCATCAAAGATGGATGGACGCATCTCCCCGCCAAAGGCTAATTTCCAACATGTCGTTCCACTATTTCTTCTCAATATATATGTGGTACCTTAAACTTTTGCATGCATACCGAAGTTATGCTTTTTATGCTAGTTTCATTGTCACGGGTTTGATTGATTTTTCAATTAGTATATGTAACTGTTATTGTTGTGTAATCGCTTTACGTATCTTAATTTGAGATCTCATATTGATGGTATATTTGTGAGTGAGATGGGACCTTTTTAAGAATATGATTTTACTGTTAATGCGGAAAGAAAAAAAACTACAAAAATAGAAATTTTAATTTTTCTAGCTTAATGAAACATCAAAAGCCTCAAGTGCCGCTAACGAGGTGCTAACACACAATTTACCATTTGTCAAACAAGGAGGTTTATTGGTTTAGTCAAAGAATGACGTAAACAAGTCATAATTTAAGTATGAAATAGATTTTTAAAAAAAACGTAATAGTTTAGGGGTTTTGATCCCTTTTATTTTTTTATATGGCTGTTATATTCTTCGAATTTGTTTAGCCATAAAAATTATTCACTTTTTTTTTAGAATAATTTTTCACTTTATTTTAAAATCAATGTTTTGATCATGAAAATTCAAAATTCAACTTGAAGTTGTATTTCAAATTTGGAAAACAACTTATAATCTCACTTTTCACTTTTAAAGTTATTTTTAAGTACATTCAAGCATGAACATTATTTTCAAATATTTTTTATAATAAAAATATAATCAAACACAACTTCATCTTTAACTCCAACTCCATAAATTTCAAATAAAATCAAAAATATTTGAAATATATGGCCAAAACCTACTTAAATTTCCACTCTAAAAATCAAATGAGACACATAAGAGTAGATAAAATTTATTTACCAAAAAAGAAGTTGTAATTAGAAGGAAAAAAAATGAACTCGTGTCGAATTAGCACCTGGATAAAAGCATCCCGTTTTATTTTGTATTTTAAATTCTGTTTCTATGGTGATGACAGTTGTCATCCTATCATTCTTTTCTTTTTAAGTTTTGTTGAGTAATGCGCTCCTTGCCGTTTCTTTTTTAACTGTTGCAGTTTTTTATTTTTTATTTTTCTGAGTAATTTGCTCCGTGTAAATTTTTTCATTGTTGCAGTTTTTTGTTATTTGTTTTTATTTTTTATTTTTAAATTCTAATTTTGTGATGATGACCCTTGTCATCCTACCATTCTTTTGCCTCTCCTATTTTATGTGCCTTACAAATTTATTTTTGTTACAATTTTTAAATTTTTTATTTTGCTGTGTAATTTGCTCCTTGAAGTTGTTTTTCTAACTTTTGCAGTTTCATGTTGTTATATTGTATTTTTAGATTCTGATTTCTGTAGTGTCATTCTTTTGTCTCTCCTATTCTATATAGATAGACTTCTAGGGTCAAGTGATACTAAACACATTGTTTGAATTTCCCCCCCTCAAATTTCGTTTAGATTATTAATGCATTTAATTTAGCATAAAATCTAATTAAATAAGTATACATAAAAACAAAGTTGGAAGTAAAAAGGAATTAAAAGTAAAAAAGAAAAATAAGAAAAGATAACGAGGAAAATATCGAAGACGTCATTTCTGTTCCATTTCGTTGAGAACTCTATGCGTAAAGAATGGATCTTGGGCCTAACTCAATCCCAAAAGCTAGCTTGTAGGATGAGGATTGTCCAAGTCCATACATGGAGTCCATTTCCCATTCCATATCCGATGTGGGACTCTTAACACTCCCTCGCACTCTCAGACCTTGTTAACTAGAGCGTGAATTGTATAATTTGGGGGCCAACATCGGTGAATAAAGAATTGGAATGGGTCTGGATCTGATACCATGTAAATAATGGATATTGGGTCTAACTCAACCCAAAAAGCTAGCTTGTAGGATGAGGATTGTCCAAGCCCATATAATGAGTCCATGTTCTTATTCTATAGAAGTAAACCTGCTCCCATTTGGTCGGTTTCATCGTAATTTCAATCTACATCGTTAATTACACCGCGTCTTGAGATTAAAAGGTGTGAAGCAAGTATCATACATAAATAAAAGCCCAAAATTTCGAGAGATGAAAGAATATATCTCTATATGCATACGTTATTTTTCTTTCTCCTTCCTCTATTTTCTCTTAATCCACATCGATTTAAATATGAAAAATAAAAATTTCAAAAAAATAGGATTTTTATGTTTTAGGTATTGATTAGGGGTTTCAGTTTTTAGATTTTAAATAGATTTTTCTTACGGTGTCATCCCTCTATTTTTTCTTACTATATATGTGGTGCCTTAATTTTTTGCATGCATATCGAAGTAATTATGCTTTTTATGCTGATTTCATTGTCACAAGTTTGTTTTATTTTTCGATTAATGGATGTCACTATTATTTTACGTAATGACTTTACATATCTTAAATTGTTGAGGTCTCATATCATGGTATACTTGTGAGTGAGATGGGACCTCTTCATATTAAGGGGGAAAAATAATATGCTTTTAATGTAAATGCGGAAAGATAAAAACTAAAGAGAAATAAAAAAAAGTAACAAGAAATAGAATATTTTATTTTTCTAATTTAGTTAAGCATTATAAAAGCCTCACGTGGCTCTAAAGAGGTGTTAAAACACATTTTATCATTTGTCAATCAAAGGGTTTTAGCACTTGTAAGTTATAGTTTAAGGAATAACGTAAAATAAGTCATAATATAAGTATGAAATTGATTTTAAAAAAAAAAACAAAAGTGTAGAGGTTTTGATCCTTTTTTTTTTCTTTTTATATGACTGTTATATGTTTAGAATAATTTTTTATTTTATTTGAAAATTAGCATTTGACTATAAAAATTCAAAATTCAACTTGAAGTTGTATTTTAAATTTGAAAAATAACTTATAACCTCACTTTTGAAGTTGTATTTAAGTATATTTAAGCATAAACATTATTTCAAATATCTTTACAAAAAATATAATCAACCACAACTTCATCTTCAATTTCAACTTTATAAATTCTAAATTAAAAAAATATTTAAATTATATGGCCAAAACTCCTACTTAATTTTTTTTCTTTTTTGATTTTTCACTCGGCGTTCGATATCATCTGGACTCACGCCACGTAGAGTCAAATCCACAACTGATGAGCAGCCTCATCCACACCGCAGTGCATCTTTCGTGGTAACTCCTACTTGAATTTCGATTCTAAATCAAGCGAGACACATAAGAGTAAATAAAAAATTGTAATTAGAAAAAGGAAACAAACGGAACCCGTTCGGAGTTAGCACATGAATAAAAGCATTCAGAGCCAACTTGTTGTCCATGAAAGAAAACAATTCATTGATTATTTTTATTAATATAAAAGATATATATACATGATATATAATATTTAATTATGATAATTAAATATACATTTTCTTAATACATGACTACTACATTTTTCTAATACAAGACTACTAGCATAATTACACATGTACAAGAACTAATATTTTAAGGAGTGATACACGACATATACACATAATATACACATGTATATTCTATCACACCTCCGCAGTCATAGCGGGCGGTTGTCGTACGCTGAGATTGTCCCTAAATCTTCAAACAGAACTAAGGAAGACTTTTAGTAAAGATGTCAGCAATTTGGTACCGTGAAGGGACATGTAAGACATGTACTTGTCCACGAGCTACCTTTTCGCGAACAAAGTGAATATCCATCTCGATATGTTTAGTGTGTTAATGTTGACCGGATTCCCAGAGAGATAGACCGCACTAACATTATCGCAGTAGACCAAAGTAGCTTTCTGAATAGGAAAGTGAAGCTCTAATAGGAGATTACGTAGCCAACAGGACTCAGACACTACATTGGCTACCCCTCGATACTCGGCCTTCGCACTGGATCGCGATAAAGTAGTCTGACGTTTAGCTGACCAAGAGACCAAGTTATCACCAAGAAACATACAATAACCAGATGTCGAGCGTCTGATATCTGGACATTCAATCATCATGTGTATAATACATGAGAGTAGATACGGAGGATGGATATAAATGCAAATCATAATCAAGAGTGCCCTGAATGTAACGCACAATGCGTTTGAGAGCGTGCATGTGTTCTTCCCTCGGATTATGCATAAATAAACACACCTACTGCACTGCATAAGTAATATCGGGCCTCGTGAATGTAAGATACTGAAGAGCCCCCGCAAGACTACGCTAGTGGGAGAGATCGTCGTAGGGTGTGCTAGAATTAGCACTCAACTTTGGTTTGGTGTCAACCGGAGTAGGAAATGACTTACGGGATGACATGTCAGCCCGCTAAATTATCTCAGCCACATATTTTATATGGGATAAAAATAGACTACCTGCATGACGAGTTACAACTATACCCAAAATATAACTCAAAGGCCCAAATCTTTCATAGCAAATTCGAAACTAAAAAGAGATATGATAGACTTGCGCAGTTTCTCAGAAGAGGAAGTCAATATAATATCATCCACATATAACAGAATATATGCCAGAGAAGTACCACGATGATAGATGAACAGAGAATGATCAGACATGCTGTGAGAAAACCCAATAGTAGACACATAATCTGCAAACCTTTTATACCAGCTCGGTTTCTGCCGAACCTGGGTCGGTGTGGTGACGTCGGAACTAGCTCGGTTTGGGAGGAACATGCTCGGGTTGGGAGGAACATGCTAGGGTTGGGAGGTGGGCCAGTAGGCAATGGGCCTGTTGGTCAAGAAACTGGATCTGGATGTGGGACATTTGGGCCAACATGTAGTGGGCCTGCTGGCAGTCTCAGGTGACAAATGTAAGATGGGCCAGCAGGCAGTGGGTCTGCTGCCTGGAAATGATCACGGGAAGGGTCTGGGCCAGTCGGTGTCTGCTGGTCCAAATCCCGAGATGGGGGCCGGACCAAATGATGGACCACATACGGTGAGAGCCCATCATCCAAAAAATTATAGGAATTAGACACATAATTATGCAACTTAGCAAACGGAAATTAGGTTTCATAAAAAAATTACATAACGACTAATGATGATTTGATTAGAGGATAAATCATAACACTTATAACCACGATGATTAGACGGATAACCCAAAAATACACAAGCGATAGAGCGGACTTATAGTTTGTTTATTGTAGTGGAGGGAAAGAAAGGATAGCATGAACACCCTAAGATGAGAATAGGACGGATCTTCGTGATAAAGAATTTTGAATGGAGATTGGTATGCTAATCCTTTGCTAGGGAGTATGTTAAAAAGGTAAGTGGTCATTTGTAATGCATGATGCCAAAATGAAGGTGGTAATGAAGCATGGGCTAGTAGTGTTTGAATAATATTATTAATGGTGCGTATTTTTCGCTCGACTTTCCCATTTTGTGAGGATGTATGTGGACAAGAAAATAAAAAAAATATACCACTAACCTTACAAAATTCTCTAATCGGCCCGTTATTAAATTTCCGTCTATTATCACATTAAATATTTTTAATTTTCCGTTCAAATTGTGTACGAATGAATGCTCTAAATGATAGGAATGTTGAATAAACTTGAGACATTTTAGATAACGGAAAGATCCACAAAAAATATAATAATCATCCAAAAATAACACATAATAACGGTGGCCCAAAGAGCTCAAAATGGGAGATGTCCACAAATAACTATGAATAATATCAAATGGCAACAATGTACTAGAATTTGAGGCAACAAACAGTAATTTACACATGTTTCCCAAGCGGACAAGAAGGAAAAACATTAGTACTACGCATACTATTACACTAAATACACTCATTATTCATAAAAGAGGAAAGAACATATGCTCCCGGATGACCCAAACTTTCATGCCATAAGGAAGGTGCTAAAGCGGCAAACATTGACAGTGTGGCTAGATTAGTGGTGATGGTGATGGTGGTGGTGGTGATGGGATATAGCTCCCCCGACTATTACATCTCATTAGAGGTATCCCCGTCGTGAAATCCTTCACAAAAATCCAAAAAGGTCAAAGTCAACAGAAACCCAGTTATCAGTTGTAAATTTCCAAACAAACACCAAATTTTTAATTAATTGAGGATCACGAAGGACATTTTTTAAGACTAAGAGTGGGTTCGGGGAAGATAAATTTGTTTGATCATAACCACGAATTGAAATTGAATTACAATTATCAATAATAATGCCACGATTTTTGCTCAAATTGAAATAAGATCAAAGATTACTTGGCGCGGACGTCATATGAGAAGTAACACCGGTATCCATATACCAATTTATATTCGGAGTATTTAATCCTAGTGTGTATCACTGCTTTGATATCTGTGGGACTCAGGGCTGTTGATGGGCCCGCAGCAATGAAGGCCTGCTGTGACCGAGGCCCAAGCATGCCAAACTGCTACCAGGGCCCATTAACAGCCATTGGTTACTGAAATCCACTAGGCCTGGCCCAAAAATTTGCTGGAATGCCTGCTGGACTGCTGGACCTGGATATGGTGGATTGGGTCATTGCCCACTGGCTCAGCCCCACGGCCACTGTGCACCGACCCAAGGCTGCGGTCCAGTCTGCTGGCCACTGCCACCCCGTCCTCCGCCACTGCGGCTACCGCCATTGCCACCGCCACCGCCACCGCCGTGATTTTTGCCACAATTTTTCCGATTTTTGTCTTTTTGCAGCCACCATTGGTACGGTTTTAGCCTGAATTTTCCGAAAAGGAGTGAGGGTCATCGATGTCGCGTGACGTGGCCATCATTTTTGTTAAGGTAACTCTATTCAAATTCAGTTTTGTTAGATATTCAGTAATAAATCAGAACAAGGAATCATTTCTCTTTTACTCTGTTTTTTTGTTCTTATTTATTTGGTTTAATCTTCAGATGGAATCGGAGAAATTGACCGGTTAGAGAGGGGTTTATTAGTGGACCATGTATGAAACGAAGAATATGAAGAAGAACCGGTCTATACGGCGTCGTTTAAAGAGACAGGAGATAATTTCGTAAGTATCAAACAGCTCGATGGGTATTATATTCACTGCTGCTAATATTAGCTTGGGGAATAGGGCTAATCATGTTGCTTTATTTGCCCCTTCGGAGATACATTTTACGCAAAGATATCCGCTCCAGGAAACTGTCACTCCCAATGCCATTGTCTACAAAGTAAATATCTTTTTCCTTTAACTAATTATTTGCTGTTGCTACTTGTTTTGCTTCTTTTTCCATGTATCACATTGATGTGTTCATATTGTTGTATAAAAAAAAATGTTCTTTTATACACCCTGTGGAATTTGTGAAAAGCTAAGGGTGTGTTCGGTACGAAAGAAAATGTTTTCTCGGAAAACAAGTTATTTTTTTACTTATTTTTAGTGTTAAGCAAGAAAATATTATCCCAAGAACATTTATATGTAATCTAGCAAAATACTGTAGGGGTGTGATGCGGTAGGAAGTGGGGTTCGGGGGTTCGGGGGTGGGATGGTCAAGAGGTGGGGGTTGGGGGCATTGGGTGGGTGGGTGAAGAGGATTAATGAACTTGGAATGTCACTTATGAAACTTATTTTACCTACTTATATTAGGAAATTAATTTACTCATTTTTCTAAAGAACATGTTTTACTAGAGAAAATATTTTTCAAAATATTTTGACCAAGCAAACATGGAAAATGGTCTTCCTCCTTATAGAACACACCCTTAAGTTTCAATGGGAAACGTTAAAATCAGTGGTGCTCCTGATATGATTTTCTCATTATATTCACACTTGGATTCTTCAAATTTTGTGATCTTGGTCAGTTCGATTAATTAGCCTGATATTATACTACTATGTACCATTGTGAATGTGACCAAAATGGAATGCTTCTCTTTTCTATAAAAAGAAGAGAAATGGGAAGCGAGCACCAACAAGAAGGGCAAGTCAGGTCCTCTTTTGGTTTAAGCTTTACCATAATCTTTTTCCATGATATGTTCAACAAGCACTTCACCGGGTGCATGGAAAACTCTACTGCTCGGAGGCATTTCTTTTTAGATAACTTCTTGTGGATTACTATATCAAAAGTTTGCAAATCCAGAGAACAAACACTTGAAGAAGTCTGCTTCTATGATTCCTTTCAGTTGTTAGGCTTGGTACAATATCAACATTTGAGACTTCTGATCTGATGTAATTGTCAGGTTACCTACAGTCCCTGTGTGGGGTCTATTCAATAAGAATTGAAAATGTTGGTGTGAGAAGGCCTCCGAGTGATGATCTCCAAATCCAAGGAATTGCAGATGCTCTTGATTTCAGGAAGGTACGCTTTACCTCTAGTTATTAACTTATTGTTAAGATTATTTTCTCTTAGAGATACTAATAATTCCTCCTTAATTGAGCTTACTATAGGGTTAAATATCATGCCATGAATCTAAGATATGTTGACTTGTGAATCTATGATACATTTTCTAGGCTGTTCTAACGCGTCTATCAAATGTTAGAAGTGAAGCATTCTCTAGACAAGCTTCAGCTGTTGATGATACTTCGAATTTGAGAATCGGTTATTCCCGTACAGCTTCGGTATGTTGTGACTAGATCAAGTCATTTGTATCTGTGATGTTCCTTGATCTCTTTTATGCATTTTCGATAGCAAATCCCATCCTTGTCAGCAAAGACTCCCTCCCTTAAGTTTCAGTTTCTATCTACTAATTTTTGTGATTGGCAGATGTCCCCATCGAGATCCATCAGGCATGATTCATTATCTCATTCTGGAGATCTTGCAGTATTACAGAAGCTGGAAGAAGTTGGAAATTCCGTGAAGGTAAAAAAAATATGACTTTCCCTAAATCAGCTTGAGTATGTTTTCTGCTATCTAGTAATGTATGAGATTTTGTTCAGAGGGTTCAAAATCTGATTGAAGAACACTACCTTCAAATATCAGAACATGGGGCTTAAGGTAAGCGTACATGAAGTCATATACTTCAGCTGTCAACTGTGTTCAGTACTTTCACTGGTTATATCACTTTGTTTTTAGCTGCACAGGCGCATTTGTTCATTTCAGATGCTTGGCAAAATGAGTTGGGATGTTTAACTACAAAAGCTGCAATTTCAGTCGCTTCTCATTTTATGGGGTTTGCGTCCTCATTTCATATCAAGTTTTGGTTGACTAAGCATGGCTTTTATGGAACAAGAATTAGGTTGCCCTGTTAACAGTCTAGTAAACATAGGTCTTACTCATTCCATTGACTGTCTCATCTAGAGTTTTTATAAATCTTTGCAGTGTTTATTGTGGAAATATCTGCTGCAATAAATGTTATCTCTTTCATATGTTAATGCTTATCTTGTTATTGCTGTAAAGTTGTTCGTTGAGGTAAACCTATTTGGTTGAATTACTTTTTCCAAATATCCCCCTTGA
Organism: Anisodus tanguticus; assembly: GCA_034509755.1. Lineage (NCBI taxonomy): Eukaryota > Viridiplantae > Streptophyta > Magnoliopsida > Solanales > Solanaceae > Anisodus > Anisodus tanguticus. The sequence continues at coordinate 13,637,112 of CM067551.1, read as the reverse complement.
TAATCAATTGAGCTGCCCAAGCGGACTATTTGGTTGAATTACTCGTATGCTGATCTAGAGTTCTGCTTTTCCTAAGCGTCCCTTTTGCTTTGAACCACATAAAGATTTATCTTTCTTTCTATCTCCTTCCTTTCTTTCTTTCTTTTATTCGTTTTCTTCTCCAACAAGTTAACTTATTGATGAAGAGCACCTGCCCTTATGAAGGCCATTTAGTAACAAACATTCAATCAGTTGTCACATCATGAATATGTTTCAGAAATTCTAAGGATTTTGATGTTGCATCTCTAGTTGGGCTTGGTGCTAATCGGTATTCCGACATTATATCAACAGTTGTGACCTACTTGATGGAAAAAAAACAGTTGTGAACTACTCTAGAATCATCTAATTGTTTGCGCATCAATTTAATCCTTTACTTTAACAATCCTGCTCCAGCATGCTTGGTCCTCTAGCTACATCCAATCACAGGCACTGATGATGCTGGTTGTCTCCTTTCCCCACATAGTGTTTACGTGATAACTTTATCACCAATACCCTTTACTTCTACAACTTTATCCGAAGTCTTGGTTCTACAGCTTCCTACTCTATTCCTATCTTTATCTATCCCATAATACAATAATTTATAACCTGTGTTGCCAATCTCTCTAGCTTTTTCTACTGTCCACATATTTTTCTGCAGGCAGCAATATTAGCTCTCTTCCTCTCAAAGTGTCCATTAATTCTATTGAATTCCCGGTCGACGAGCCTAGATTCAGACTATCTATTCTAGTCCGACTCTCTTGGACTAGGTTTTTTACCCTTGTCCGTCCATTAAGATGCAAGAACATATTCCTATCTTGTACCACACCGGGCGCCAATGTGGTAGGACTTAATTCTTTAGTCACACTTGTCCCTTGCTCATACTCCCTCTTTCCCAGGTGTTGATGTGATGGAATCAGCTGCTCATTTTTCATCACACCAGGTTAGTCTTGTGGTTGTTAAGAAAAAGAAAACTGAATTATGATTGCTTCTTCAGCTTAGAGATGCCAGTACAGAAGCAGCAAAATGCCAAAGTCCGTCCAAGTCACTGCTGAAACTTCTTGTAATATCATTCGTTTGAGGACAACTCCAGAGGAAAATTGCTGACGTGAAATTGAACCTCTTTCATTGAGAGCCAATCCCATCCGCATAGAAGACAAAAAAAGGGAGTTATAGAGAAACTACTTTTAGAGTTGCTGCAGTTACTTCCTGATGAAAGGTAATAACAGCAATAAATATGGGCAATAGTTGTGGAGCATTTTGCTTCTGCTAGAGGATGTTGAGTTTTGGTACGTAATCTGCTAAAGTGTCATCTAAATAGAGGCTGAACAGGAAACTGCTTCCTTCGTTCCCCCGTACAGGAAATTACTTATTTGAAATGAGAGGATATGTCAAACAACCTCTGCTCATTGCAGGTACCTCTCAATCTTTTAGCTTCTACCGCTCTATAGAATTTCCATATACTAGGTATTAGGATTGACTGAATCAATAGCATCTTTTGATGGCACAACTACTGCCTTCCAAAGTTAATTTAGTTTGTCTGAAATTCCTCTTGGTTCATGTCTGCAGGGATACATTAATCAATCTATCAGTTACGACTAACAAGCTTCTTCCATATATATTGTTTTATGTTGCACGCACAAAAAGAGAAAAAATAGGTTGAATATAGTGATAACTTCTTTTATAAGTAAATTTTATTTAGACATTCAAAATATAGACTTATTTCAATTGAGCACCTGAATACATGATAAAGTATTTTTATTAGATATTTTTGACTCAAATTTTGGTTTCTATACGTGTTCTCATGCGCCCATTAAATGGATAAGTTAACTACTTAAAATATGTCACCTCCTCTTATACACATTAGCCTCAATGAGCCGTAAAGTAAACAGTAGGTCTGTTCCATTTGATGCTAATGTTTATTACTCTATATGTCTTAATTTATGTGGTACAATTTCCTTTTTAATTTGTCGCAAAAAGAATGTCACGTTTCTATATTAAGAAATAATTTAACTTTATGAGATGGTTTACAATCACATATTTATATAAGACTTGTTTTGGACTATACATTTTAAAAGTCTTCCTTTCTTTTTTAAACTCTATGTCAAGTCAAATGGTACCACATAAATTTGAACGGGGGAGTAGTACTAAAGAAGGAAATATATTTTATGGATTTAACTTATCTACGTAATATATAGGCACTTGAGAATACACACATTATATAAACCTTTTCAAATATGAGCAAAAAAATGGAAGCAATTTATCATGTGTTCAGAAGCTCAATTGGAACATTACATAACTGGAGTTTCTAAATGAGATTTACTAATTAGTTCAAGACGTTGTCAATATATTTTCGACCAAGAATTTAATTTTAAAATAGATCAATTAGATATTATGGGCATCTTAATATTTCAGCGGTGTCGTTTGTGTTCACGTGATATTTCAATTGCCAAACAAATCAATTGATTTTTCTTTTGTCCTTTTATCAATTATGATTATCATGGAACTTCTGCCAACATTTCTGGTTTCTGGCAACAAGTTAGTTCATTAGTTAAGTTCTCCATAAAGTCTCTAGTTTGGACAACCCCTTTTACCACCTACTATCATTTCCTTCAATTTTCTACATTTATTAGTGGCAACGGTTCCTTATTTTTAATTACTTGTTCTATTTCAAAACCACTAACATAGTTCTCCACCAATTGAGCTAACTCACCAACATTGTTATTGCTAACTTTGGTTAATAGAACAAGAACAACATACTAATTACTTAGTGTAATCTCACACGTGGGGTCTGAGGAATTAGAGTGTATGCAGACTTTATTCCTATCGGAAACCCCCGGCTCAAAGAAAAGCAAACAAAAACAATGAAATAACAGAAGTAAAAATAATTATAGTAAAACAAATCAGTATAAAAAAGAGGAATAATAGCACAAACTACCACAAAATCATACGATAATCGAAGGATAAGAAACACCAGATAATAACAGAAATCAAAAGACAAAGAAATTAACAGAGTTATATTATGACACTTTAGTAAATAGAAAAGATAGAAAAAACTAAAATAATCAGAGACAGAGAATTAGATATACTCTAATTTGAATGGGGGCTCATTTTATTATTGGCTGAAGTGTCCCAAAGATCAGTAGATTGGACACCAAAATTAGTTCATAAATGGAGTAAGCTAGAACGATAGGCATAATTATCTTTTGCCATTGGAAAACCTGAGTATTAAATGGTTTAGATTTGGGGAGTAGATCTTTAAGCAACAACATCCTTAGTAATTCATAGGGTACTTGCAAACCTGCTCTCTGCTCCCATTTAATGCAGAAATACAACAGATATCGTCAAGCGGCGAGAAGCGGATTTATAATTTGAATTTCATGAATTTCTATAGCGTCTTCAAAATTAGTACTTTTTCTGTTCACTTTTATTTATTCATTTTTGATTTTAAACGTTCCTTAAGAACTAATAAATGAAATATATATTTTACCATATTACCCATTTAATTGGTGGATAATTTTAATAGACTTTTTTTTTTGTTTTGCAAATGAGTAATTAATGTTAAGGATAAAATAATAATAAAAAAGTTTGTCTTTCTCTTGATATGCTAAAGTGGACAACTAAAAGTGAAAATTTATTTTTAGTATAGTGGACAAGTAAAAGTGAATGAATGGAGTAATATATAATAGTAGTTGAGTTCACAGTTTGAATATTTATAAATATTTAGTAATTATTTTTAATACAATGAGGGGGAGTCTTGGCGTAACTGATAAAGTTGTTGCCATGTGTGACCAGGAGGTCATGAGTTTGAGCCGTAAAATAACCTCTTGAAAAAATGAAGGGTCCGATCCTTCACCGAACCCCGCACATAGCGAGAGCTTAGTGCACTGGACTGCCCTTTTTTTCTCCTTTTAAATACATAAGTTAGACAAAATCTATTGACTTCTTGTGAATCCATAACTTATACTCTGGATCCGCCATGGTGGTGTGCTACATTGATCATAAATATGTGTTGTGATGGATGAGATTTCTTCACCCTAAAATAGAGATCTTGTATTCGGAGTTATGCGAATAAGAAAACTCTTGGCAGGAAAAAAATTCCTTTTAATGAATCATATATAGTGCAAATCTGAATTAATCGATAAGTGAATTTCAAGTATCTAATGGTTGGATTCGAGCTAAGGAAGCAGCCACTAATACTTACATTAAGGTTGATAGATATATTACATCTTTTGAGGTGCGACCCTTCCTTGAACGCTGGTTATGTGGAAAATTTTGTGCACTGAATTGCCTTGTGCCTTGTTAAGGATAATCCTATCCAATCAAATTCAAAATCAAAATCAAAGGATAGTTCAACCTTATCACAACAATCTTGAGGATAACTCAATCTAATGTAGTCACTTATCTCTTGTAACAATCTTTATTTTGTATCTATAAATATATGTAACATGAGTTATGAAAATACAAGTTAATAATTATTCTCCTCTAAAATTCTTTATGGTATGGGAGCAGTGATCCAAATTGCTTCGGAATAATCGCTATTTTTTTCACATGACATCTTCTAGCACAAATAACCTTACTCGCTTTTTTAGAAAAACTTTGATTTCCATCAATGGCTCTCAACTTCCTTTGAAACTCAATGTTCAAAACTATCCTACCTGGAGAGCTCAAATTACTTATTTACTTCATGGTCATTATCTTATGGGTTATGTTACTGGGGCCAGCAAAGCACCTCCGACAACCATTGAAAAAGATGGTAAACAAGTTTCTAGTCCTGATTATGAATTTTGAGACTGTCAAGATCGGTTAATTTTGGCAGCCATTATTGCTTCTATATCCTTTTCAGTGATGAATAACATCGTAGATGTCAAAACCTGAGTGGTGGCATGGGCCAAGTTGCAACTGGCGTTTGCAAACAAATCAGCTACTCGAATCTTATCCTTGCGTGACAAACTGTCAAGAGCAAAAAGAGATTCACGTCCAGTTGTTGAATGTCTTGAACTTATCAAATCAATTGCCGATGAACTCTCTTTGTGTGGAAGTTCTGTTACTTATGTAGATCTTGTAGTTGACGTTCTTAGTGGTGTTGGCCCTAAATTTCTCGATATTGCTGCAGCTATTCATGTTAGAGATACCATCATATCTTTCGATGAACTCCAAGATAAGTTACTGGCTCATGAATTGTATTTGAAATAAATAGATCCCACCTTTGACACCACTCCAATCACAACAAATCATGTGCGAAAGGGTAAAATACAAGATATCCCTATCAGCAAAAACAAGGTAATTCAGGAAATACAAATCAATATCTTCAATATGAAAATACCAACGTTGGTTTTTCAGCGAACTCCTCATCATATAAGTCTCAGAATTCTGTACCAAGACAACATTCTCGAGGCACAGGACGAATTGGGGCATCATGTCAAACAGTGTTATCGAGCACATGACTATTTCAGGGACTTGTTTTCACAGAATCCTCAAGCACACTACCCCAATGCTAATTCACGATATGAGCAACAATGGTTGCTAGACACTGGTGCATCTCATCACATCACTAATGACCTGAGCAACCTCTCTCTTAATTCACCATATGATGGTACCGACGAGCTGCACCACACTTATAGCTCAGGTTTGTCTATCTCACATGTTAGTTCTGGTACTATCTCTCTCCCTACCAAAAAGTTCCATCTTTCTAATATTTTGTGTGTTCCCTCTGCTAAAATCAGCATCATATCTGTATCTCAGTTTTGTAAATCTAACCAAGTATCAATTGAATTTTTCTATGATTATTTTCTTGTGAAGGATCTGTTCACGGGGAGATTAAGTTCAAACTCCTAGTTGATCAATCCTTAAACAAGTTTCTATCATCTGCAGTTTCGAATAATCCTGTCTGCTTCAAAATTTGGCTTTCGTCAGAGTCCTGGCATCAACGCCTTAGCCAACCCAATTCTAGGATCTTTAATTTTATTATGCCCAAGTTTCAATTACCAACATCTTCTGTTAAAACATCTTTTTGTAATCCATGCCAATGCAATAAAAGTCATCGTCAATTCTTTAATATTTCTTCTCTAACAGGCAGTAGACCTCTTGAGTTATTATATTCTAATTTATAGGGTCCTGCCCATGTGCAATCAATTGATGAATTTTGTTATTATATCATCTTTGTAGTCCATTACACAAAATATCTATGGTTCTTTCCTTTAAAAGCAAAATGTGACGTGTATATTATTTTTCCACCATTTCAAAAACTCATTGAAAATACTTCTTATATCAAAATAAAATCAATTTATACCGATGGAGATGGAGAATATGTTGCACTTAAAAAATATTTTCAATTTTGTGGAATAAATCATCTGCAAACACCGCTTCACACACCACAACACAATGGGGCTGCGGAATGTCGCCATTGTTACCTAGTTGAAACTGGCCTTACACTACTACAAACAACTTCCTTGCCTTCTTCTTTTTGATCCTTTGCATTCAAAACAGCCACGTACCTTGTTAATCGTCTTCCCATAGAGATAGGAGTAAGTATTATATGATTTTGTGATAAAAGTATGGAACAAGTCTTATTTATGTTGCTGAGCTATTTTGGTGTCAAGCTATTTTTACAGAACCTCCCTTACAATATCATTACCGCAATAGATTTGAAGTAAAGTTTAAAAGGATTTTTGTGATTTCTCTATGCCTAGGATACAAAATATTGCACCATTTCAATGTTTTAAAATAAAGGAGGAATGTAAACGTTTACTTCAATTTCACCTTCAAATACTCTTTTATAACCCCTTCAACTTGAACATTGTCCAAATATTACCCACATAGTTTCTATATGCAGTTCATGGTTCTATATATAAGCTATTACAACAACAATAACAAAAACAACAATCCAGTGAAATCCCAAAAAGTAGGTAATCGAATATTTCCAAATATTCTTTCATTAATTGTATATCTCTTATTTTAGGTAGAATTATATTCCTATTGTAATTAGGTCTCCTATTTTAGGTAGAGTTTTATTTCCTATTGTAATTAGGTTGATTAGTTATCTAGTTTAAATGTTCTTGTACTACTATATATATTGTACATTATTGATGAATACAATCAGGGAACATATTCCTTTACGATATCAGTAGCCTAAAAATACCTTCATCGCCGCCGACCATAGCTCCCGGTCGCCACCCCCATGGAACTCTGGTGTTTTTTCCAGCCATTCTCTCTCCCTTCTTCTCCTAAATTTCATCTTCCATGGTTGACAAAATCAAATTCCATCCCGCACTTGCAGTAAACAACATCAAAAACTTCATCCCTATCACCCTTGAGATGGAAAAGGGTCAATACTCCTCGTGGGTGGAACTTTTTAAGATCCATTATCGTGTTTACGAAGTTATTGACCACATCATCCCTCCTAGATTGAAGTAACCTACCCTCGGCTTCGACTTCTGATGATGCACTCTGGTCTCGTTTGGACGTAGTCGTCCTCCAGTGGACATACGACATTCCTTTAGTAGGGTCTGGAGAGGGTAGAGTGTACGCATACCTTACCCCTATCTTGAGAGGTAGGAAGACTGTTTTCAATAGACCATCGGCATAAGGACAAGCACTTCAAAGTAGTCCGAAAAAGAAAATAACGAAAACAAATAAGTCATGATAAATCAGTTTGAAAAAAAAAGGAACAATAGCCACTAAGTAAGATATAGTCGAAGTAGAAGAAACATGAAACAACAGATAGTAGCAGAAATCAAAAGACAAGAAACTACAAGACAATAATAAGACTACTAGTATGAAAGGGTAGGCGAGACACGCTTAACTACCTACTGGCCTTCTACCATAATATGTGTCCTCCATGACCTCCTATCTAAAGTCATGTTCTATGTGAGCTGGAGCTGCGGCATGTCTTGTCTAATCACCTCTCCCAAATACTTCTTCGGCCTACCTCTACCTCTCTTGAACCCGTCCATAGGCAAACTTTCACATCTCCGCATTGGGACATCCATGCATATCCTCTTTACATGCCCAAAACATCTCAGTCTCGCTTCCCACATCCTGTCCTCCACTGAGGCCACTCCCACATTGTCCCAAAAATTATCATTTTAATCATATCTCTCCTCATATACCCACACATCCATCGGAGCATCCTCATTTCCGCAACTTTCATCTTCTGAACGTGATGGTTCTTGATTGACCTACGCCCATACAACATAGTTGGTCTAACCACTACTCTGTTGAACTTGCCTTTAAGTTTTGGTGGCACCTTCTTATCACATAGTACTCCGGATGCAAGCTCATCTTTTCAAATTTGTGAATAGAAGCATTAATAAAACTTTGTTACAAGGTCGTCTGGTTGGAAACAAGTTATCCCGTGATTAATTATCCCGAGAATAGTTATTCCACGCTTCCATCTGATAAAAATAACACTACAATTCCGGGATAACTAATTCCGAGATTAGTTATACCACGATTTTATTCCAACCAAATATGAGATAAACTCATCTCAAATTTAATTACGAAATTACATATCCCTCATACCAAACGAGTAAGAGAACAAGGTAATACAAGGCTAGTTCAAGTTCTGCATCTAATTAAATTTGTTCAATCGTGTTTTCTTAAATTAGAGTTATGAACTAAGCAGGAGTGAATGTTCTATGCCAAATATAAGGCATGGGTATTATAGTCAATTTAGGCGGGAGAGTTAGTTAACAAGTTGTTAGTTGAGGTTAGTTCATAATTAGTTGAGGATTATACGAGCAGTTAGTGAAGTATACAGTTGGTGTAGAGTGTTGGAAATTTGCCTTTGACGGGAGTTGCGACCAACCAACTTTAACGGCTTAAACACTAGTGTTACGTATGTTGGAGAATCCGGTTCTTCACACATGCATGATCTACTAAGTACGTAGATAACCGTAGGGCCAAGAATCGTCAAATTTCGTTGAGAAATGAAAGAGATATTGGTCCACGAAGTGAGGTGTTTGAAGCATGGAAAAGTGTGGTATTGTGTTCAATTCTCCCTCATCGGTGGAGGAAGAAAGAATTGTTGTGTATATAAGACTCAAAATTGGTTTGGGGTTTGGGACCCCAAGGGGTATCCCATGTGTTTAAAGGAGGGAGGATCTAGATGTGCTTCAGTTCGAGGAAAGCCCACAAGCGCGCCGCCACCGCCTGCCCGTCCCGTCCGGTCCGGTTCCGGGTTCCGGCTGTGGGCTGTGGGCGTGCTTCTTCTGATATTATCTTTTTGGGCCAGAGAACTTTGCCAGATGTACAGTTTGATATCAGAAGTTTCAGATGCACAGTTTGGACCAGAATTCTTTCACATGTACAATTTGGTCTCTGAAGTTTCAAGATGTACAGTTTGGTCCCTGAAGTTTCCAGAAAGTCAGAATTTGGGCGAGACGAACGAAACGCCACAAGCACTCAATTCGACCATTTATTTTGGCTGAATTACTCTTCCTATAATGGCCAATCCGTTGGTCTTTCTCACCATTTATTTTGGTGACATTACTACCTCCATAATGGCCATTACTTGGCCAGTAATGGCACTTATGGAGGCAGTTTCTCTGCCCCTCCCTCACCTATATAAACAACCTCTTGCACCATTGTTGAGGACCACTCACAACACACGAAAATACACAAGCAGAAAACTGTTTCTTCCTACAACTTTCAAGCATCATTTCGTTACTCAATATTCTTCACGGTAGCATTTGAGTTTCCTTTGCTCAATTGTTCCATTGCTGTTTTATCTTGGGAGACAAATTGTCCAGGACGTATAAATGATACATACGGGGCAATATTGTCTTAAAGACAGAATGCCACACTCGACTCAGCAAACAAAAACAGTTTTCAGTTTCCTTCTTGAATTGTAATTTTTCACTTCTTGTATTACTTTGCAGTTACTTGTAATTCCCGTTTCCTGCACCTTTGTAACCAACATAGAGTATATAGATAGCACCATTCATTGTAATAGATTTCATTGATGAATAATATCTTCTCTTCCTCCTTCTAGATATCTCTTAATTTCATGTTATGTATATTATTGTTCTTCTCATTAGCTTCTTAGATTTCATTGTTTTGCTCCTCCTGTGCTTCTTCTTCCTCTTTGCAAATCTTGAAAATAAAATTGCTTTTATTTTGCTCCTAATTCTTGGTTTTTATTTTTTCCTTTCTCAGCTCTATGTTACAAGTCGAAGTAGTCTGGCATACTCACAATTTTTTAAATTTAGTTTTGACGATACTACACTCCCAGAGTTATTAATTATTACTAATCCATAACATCATTTTATTAAGTTTATGGAAAGTGGTAGTGTGCTATTATAACATTTTCAATAGATGTGGGTTTGAAGTTAGGTTTTACAGTTTCCAACTCCATACCTTTGAATTGAAAGTTTTCAAACTTAAAATATTCTCAAGTTGGGGACTGTCAAAAGCTTATTTCATTTTGTTTTTTCTAAATCAAAGCCTATTTCATAATAATTCATATCCAAATGTATATAGTTCAAACGGCACATACAATATGTCAAAATTTTCTCACTGTTATGACAGTTTGGTCATTATAGAATTCTAATCCATATATTATTTAATATGCATATTCTTCCCACATAAATTATGGTATAATAAATGTATATATAATTCATGAGAAAAATAAAAAGAGCAATCAAATGTTGTATTAATTGTTACTTTAAATTTATGTGGATATTATTTTTTTTCCAAATTATAATCAAATATGTTATAAAGTTGTGTTCATTTTTATGGGGAAATTTTATGGGCAGTTCACACGAATGCCCTTATTTTGGGGTGGTCTTTAATTTTTGTCATTCGCCTAAAAATTTTGGATTCCGTAGTTGAACCTCTGCTCAGGCAAAAACAAAAAAAAATCGCAAGACATAATTTGGAGTTCGCAAAGGAGAGTTTGCCTGAAAACTATGCTTGAAGACAGAGTTTCAAACTCTACCTTAAGATAGAGTTTGCCTTAAGTTAGCAAACTCTACCTTAATGCAAACATTGCTTGCCTTAAGTTAGAAAACAAATACTATACTACTTTATTCATCACAAAAATATTCACGTTGTTCATCCCCTCTGTTCTACAAAATGTCCAACCCTGGCGCTGCGGCGCTTCCTTCCCACTTTCTATTTAATTAATAAGTAATTATTATTAAAAATTAAATATAGTAGCTGCCAGAAATTTACAGAATTTTCTTTTAACAATAATAAAATATATTAAAATTTGAATTTTTAATCTAAGATAAGTTATGAATTTCATTTATTATTATATTAGAAAAAATTTTATGTCAAAAAAATTCGACGGTATAATTCATATATAACAAAGAAGACATTTTTATAATTTTATCTATTTAACTGACTTTCCGATAAAGAAGATCTAGTTGAACCCTTTAGATCAGAATATCCTTTGCACAATAAGGTAAGATTGTATATAAAAGCTTTAGTGAAATCAGGGTTTTTGTTAAATTTGATCGTGTAGTAAAAGCTTGAGCCTTATTTATTTGCACTGAATGGAGATCTAAATTTGAGTGGTTCATATTTTAAGCCATTAAGCATATTTATTTACCTTAAAATTTAAGCATTTATTTGATTTGAATAGATTTTAAGCATTAACATATTGAATAGATTCTTAATATAAGATATTTTTATGTGAATACCATTCTATTCATAATCATCAGCCACCACACTAACCCTCTCTTCAATTATAACGGTCACCACCATTATCAACCACTATTATCATCGACAACCGCTAGCCACCTCTCTCATTACAAACACCATTGTCAATCACTATCATTACCAACCACTACTGCCAATAGCTACCACATCTACATCTCCATCATTATAATTATATTTATTGCCACCCCCTCCACCAACTATGTGACACCCTAGCTTACGAATCTAACATCGGTAAAATACATGAGAGATGCTAGGTATATAAGTAAGCAAACCTTAGATCCTAGTGACACGTTTTAAAGTCGTGCGGTCCCTAGGCCCAAAGCAGACAATATCACTAATGGACTGACTGTTACAGGCTAATCTTTATTGCCAATCACCTCCATCATCACAACTAACACCGCTGCCAACTACCATCAACACATCGTCAACCACCACACATTCCTCAGCTACCCATCATCAACACCATCAACTACTAATATCAACCAATTTAACCACACAACCATCACCACGACTATCAACTGCCACCATCACGTCAATCACTACAACACAATTAACCTCCCTCATCACAACTATCACGACCACCATCACTAGCCATTATAACCAACCATTACCACTACCACTGCCACAAACATATCTACCATCACTAGCTAACATAAATATTTTTCTTATCAAATAATGATTTAATTTTATTAAATTTATATTTTTTATGCGCATTCAAATATTAAAATCAAACCATCTTAATTATGAAGACGTACATTCAGGTTCAAAAGACTTAATCTTAATGAACACAGACAAGTCTGTTAAATATACACACAATATACATGTGTATATTGTGTATATTAAATCTCTGATTTGGTCCCAATAATAGCTCTCGGTTTTGGTTGTTTATGTAAAGTAATTTATGGTAAATATTTAGTATCCTAGTTTAGGTAATATTGTAATATAATTAGTAGTGTATTACCATAATTAGTGTATTACCATAAATGTATATAATAAGGTTTTTAGAATAGAATAGGAATATGATTCTCCTATTTTGTAACTTGTATATATAGCCTTTCAAGTAATGAAAATAATCAAGGAGATTATTTCTTTCATGGTATCAAGAGACTAGGTCTAAACAAAGGTTTTCTCTCCCAACTTTTAGCCCCTCTCGGCCAAGACCCCCCCCTCGGGTTTCTCTCCCAAATTTCGTCTTCCGCTCTAAAAAATCTCTCTTAAATTTCTCCTCCTTCTTTGTTCTTTCAATATGTCTAAGAACAATTATCATCCTGCCCTCATGGTTTCTAACGTCAAGAACATTATCCCTATTGTGCTTGAAATGGAAAACGTCAAATATGCGACGTGGGCAGAATTGTTTAAAATTCACGCTATCTTCCATCAAGTTATCCATCACATAATTCCTCCTGCTACACCTCTTCCCGCGGAGGATCCTCAGTTATGGATTACGCTTGATGCTACCGTTCTCCAGTGGATCTATTCCACTATTTCAGTTGACCTTTTACAGACGATTATTGAGCCGGACACCACGGCTATGGCTACCTGGAATAGATTGCATGACATATTCCAAGATAACCAACATTCACGTGCCGTCACACTCGAACATGAATTCTCTCTAGTTCGCATGGAAGACTTTCCAAACGTATCGGCATATTGCAAGAAACTCAAGGAGTTGGCGAATCAACTCCGTAATGTTGGCGCACCTGTAACAAATAATTGTTTGGTTCTACAATTGGTTGCCGGCCTTTCGGAGGCCTATAATGGCGTTGGAACTCTCCTTCGTCAAAGCAACTCTCTTCCCGCCTTTTATCAAGCCCGCTCCATGCTTACTTTGGAAGAAGCCGGTTTGGCAAAAAAGGCGGCTACCGGAGCAAGCCCCGTCGTCATAATGGCGTCCTCTCCAAGTTCTTCAGGTTTTGTTGATAATTCGGGCCAAAACCGTACTCATGGTGCCGGCAAAAATAATCGTAAGAATAATAACAAAAACCGCGAGGGCAAACGCAGCGGTTCCGGTGGTCAGCAAGCAGGCAGTGGGCCCACCACCCTACCGGTCCCAGCAGTGGGGCCCATGGCAGTGGGCCGTGGGCCGTGGGCCAGCAGCACCTACGTTCCAGCAGCTCCCAGCAGCCAGTGGGCTGGCCAGCCTTTCAGGCTCAATAATCAGCAGTGGCAGCCCACTAGCCACTGGCCCAATAACGCAACAACCAACAACTACGGTACAGTGCAGCCCAGTCCTGGAATACTTGGGCCCCGACCTCCGCAAGCTCACCACGCAGCATGCCTCACTCAGACAGATATCGAGGCCGCGATGCACACATTGGGTTTGACTCAACCGGACCCAAATTGGTATATGGACACCGGTGCCACTACTCACATGACTTCCGATTCAGGTACTCTCTCATCTTATTCCAATTTGAGCAACCCTCGGGGTATAATTATTGGTAACGACAACTCTATTCCAATTCAGGGTTATGGTCAGAAAACGTTATCCCCCCAATCCACCCCTTATCTTGAAAAATACTTTACATGCCTCCAAATTGATTAAAAACTTAGTGTCTGTCTGAAAGTTCACCACTGACAAATCCGTTTCTGTTGAATTTGATCCTTTCGGTTTCTCTGTGAAGGATTTCAAGACGGGGAGTCATCTCATGAGGTGTGATAGTAGGGGGGATCGTTATCCTATCATGCCGGTTTCAGTCCATCGAGTCAAGCCTTGCATTCAGCTTTTGCAGCCATTTCTCCTTCCGTGTGGCATGCTCGCCTTGGTCATCCGGGATCTTCTATTTTATCAGTTTTAGATAAAAATAACTTTATTTCTTGTAAGGGTACGCGTCGTACTCAAATTTGTCAATCTTGTTCGTTAGGAAAAATTGTTAAGTTGCCATTTGTGGACTCAAATTCTCATACTTCAAAACCATTTGATATTATTCATAGCGACCTATGGACGTCTCCTGTTCTAAGTTCGTTAGGTCATTGATATTATGTTCTTTTTTTGGATGATTATTCCAAATTTTTGTGGACGTTTCCAATTGCCAATAAATCTTAAGTGTTTTCTGTCTTCATAAAATTTAGAGCATTCATTAGAACACAATTCGAAAGAGAAATAAAAATATTCAGTGTGATAATGGGAAAGAGTATGACAATAGGGTGTTTCGGGAGTTCTGTGATAATAATGGGATCAATTTTCACTTTTCGTGTCCTCATACATCTTCTCAAAATGGGAAAGCCGAACGCAAAATTCGTTCCATAAATAACATTGTCCGCACTCTCTTACTTCATGCTTCCGTACCCCATATTTTTTGGCATCATGCTCTGCAAATGGAAAAATATCTCCTTAACATAATTTCGTCCAAAGGTCTGACATATTCTTCCCCCTCCAAATCCTATATAATAAGAACCCTTCTTATTCTCATCTTCGGGTTTTTGGGTGCTTGTGTTATCCGTTATTCCCATATACCACAATTAACAAACTTCAGGCTCGGTCTACTCCGTCTAATAATCGTGTATATTAAATATACATAATATACATGTGTATATTAAATCTCGGATTTGGTCCCAATAATAGCTCTCGATTTTGGCTGTTTATGTAAAGCAATTTATGGTAAATATTTAGTATCATAGTTTAGGTAATATTGTAATATAATTAGTAGTGTATTACCATAATTAGTGTATTACCATAAATGTATAGAGTAAGGTTTTTAGAATAGAATAGGAATATGATTCTCCTATTTTATAACTTGTATATTTAGCTTTCAAGTAATGAAAATAATCAAGGAGATTATTTCTTTCAAAGTCATTCGTGCATGAAGCCATTTTAAAAAAAAATAATTAGGACTGTTTTTTTTTTGTATAGTGGTTAACTAGTTCTGGGATTTTTTCGATTACAAAGTTTGTTTGCATACTGTGGTTGGCACATCAGACATAGATAAGAGCGAAGAATTGGAGTTTATTAGAGGGAGAGCACTTGGCTGGCTCTGTCTATAGGACGACTCAGATGTTGTTTTATTTTAAAACAAAAGTATTATTTAAGCAAAGTGAAAAATATATTACAGTAATAAAAAATAAAAAAAGGAGAAGAATTAAAGATTGGCTGTGGAATGGTTTATAAGCGAGCAGAGATCCAGGAAAATGACAGCATTTTGATGGGCATGGCGTCATGGGTGATTGGGTCATGCATGTTAAACTGTGGTGAAATAGATTGTTTCAAGTCCAAATCCAACAACACTAGTGCTCATCAGTTTTCCTCTTCCACATGTAATCCTATCTTTCTGGAAAGACATGCGGTCCTGATTCTTTTCGTTAATAAAAAGGTTAATGATTGGATTTTATGTAAATGGAAAGTCATGCATTTGTTATGTGGAGTGTGTCTATTTTAAGGGTTGATTCCAGTTACTGAGTGCGTTTTCCTGTTTATTTTTCCGTTTTAAACAGCCCCAGGTAGGTGAAATTGATTATTCTAGTCTTACATTTGCCACCTCATTTTGGCATTAGTATGTCATGTGAAAAGAGTAGGCTGGGAGATCATGCTATACGTTTATATGCCTGAACACTTCAACTGTGTTTTCTTGGTTGTTTTGATTTTTGGGCTAGCATTAATGTGTTTTTTTCATACTAAGTGGGAATACCGGTCACCTTGTGCTTTTTGTATGAGGGAAAATGTATTATTTACTGGTTCTTTTCTAAAGTTTAGTTGAGTATAAAGTAGGCGCTTATGGTAATAATACAATGTGTAAGATGAAAAGAGCATTGGTAGAAAATATTTTCGAGATAATGTTATGGTGAATTTTTTGGTATTAGAGATTGAAAAGAGCATCTAAGTGTTGGCTGCAACAAGTTTAAGAGTTATTATTGGCTGGGTGTAAAGGAATTCATTTAGGAGATAGACACTCCTTGATCAATCTAGACATTCCGTATCTACAGGACTCGGAAGTTGCTGACTATCCGGAACTTAATATTCCAGATCTGCAGAACTCAGGGATTCTAGATGTTGAACTGAGACGGAGCAAAGAAGGGGACGAAGACTTGTTCAAGTCCTTCTAGCTTGTATGGTTGAGAATGAACCAGGGACAATTAACAAATAATTGTCATCTCCAAAAGCGCTGCTTTGGAAATAAGCTAAAGAGAAATAGATTCCATCATATAGAACCATACTTGTGTAATGGTTGATCTTCCTCCGGGAAAAGAACCTTTGGGTTGTAAAATGTGCTCCCCTGTGAGCAGCTTAACATCCAGGGCCATTGCAGTCTTGCGTGGCATGGATGTTGAAACAGTCTTCCTAACCGGAGAGTTGGAAGATGAGAATCAGAGTTGGTTTGCTGGACTGTTGGGCTTCTTCCTGAACTTTCATTTTGGTCCCTGAAATGTTTACATTTTGTGTCGAAAGTTTCGGATAAAACGAAACAATGAATTTGACCACGAAACATTGACTCGAAGTTAGAAAGCCAACGGTTGGAAAACCAACGATCGAGAATGGAAGTCATATTGAAACAAAGTCTCGATATGAAAGATATGGGTATCACAGATGACATCTTAGGAATTGGATTTCTAAGACATCTAACGGATCGGTCGATAGTTGACAGTCTCGTTGAAGCCACCAATGGATATGAATCATAGAACTGATTGGAATCATGGTGCACCCATAGACAATGAGCGATATGCTCAGGTCACGTGTAGTTCAATGTATTGTACACACTACAACCGACCTGGTATCGGCCTACAAACAGATCAGTTGAACTAAGGTTCACTGATGATTTTAATACATGATCAATAGAAGGCGTTAAGTCGGATATGACGATATCTGAATTATTCGCTTATCTACGGATTATGGTATTCTGGATGTCCAGCGGTTTTGGGAGAACAAAGTGATGCAAACTGGACATCAGATATAAAGAACACCAATGCCACAGGTAAATGTGTATGGTGGGTCTTGGAAAATCCTCTAATCAAACTTGCATCGGCCGATTCATGATGGAATCGGAGTTTATCGCTTTATACAAAGCATGAAAGAAGTTGAGTAACTTCACGACTCATTAGAGGACGCCCCTTATTGGGAGAAACCCGTGCCTTCAACAGTTATACATTGTGGCTAGCCGGTCGGCTTAAAGGAAGGACACGGATGACGGCGTCTGGACATATCTGTAAGGATCTGTCGGAGACATAAGACCGTATGGTAGTTGATCATCACGGGTGTCACTTCCTTACTAACTAAGGGACTACCCGGAGATCAAATGTTCTGCCTGTCTAGGGGAATGGGCTTAAAACCCAAACAATACGAACCATTGCGGTGGTTACCCAACCATACTGATTGGAGATCCCAAGAATTTGGTTCAATGAGAAAACTAAGCTGCAAAAGGTTCAGTTGAGCGCTTCGGTGGAAGCAAGAAGCACTTCGGATGATGATTTCTGTACGGAAACATGAATCCAAAGTTGTTCCCGCGATAGACATTAAAGTGCTACCTGCATGGTGGGTAAAGGTTAAGCTTCCAAACCTTTAAACGATCCTCAAACGGTTGAGGTTAAAGTTGGGAAAACTTTTAATGATTCCTAACACTTGTGAAGTGGGGTATAGTAGGATACCTTGTAGGAGATCACCTATTTAAGTGCGAGGATGGCCGCCTCAAATGAACGCACTTAAGAATCCAAGTGTGTCCACGGCCACAATGGACAAAAACGTAAGAATGAAAACGAATAAGGAGAGTTATTGTGTTGGTATCATTGTCTTGGCTTACACTAAACACTGACGGTTCAAGACATCACGTTCACCGCGCAATAAGTAAGTCCGATGGTATTCAACTAGGGAAGGTTCAAAGCGGAAGCTACCTCTCCTGATGCAATATCTTTTCGCTGAAATATTGCTGAAAGTAGGCACCTTGTGTGTGCGCCATAATCTCTCTTTCATAGAGGGGATTGTTGGAAATTTGTCTTTGGCGGGGAGATGCGTCCACCCATATTTGATGAATTAAACACTAGTGTTCCGTATGTTGGAGGCTTTGTCTCTTCACACATGCATAATCTACTAAGTGAGTAGATGACCGTAGGGCCAAGAATCATCAAATTTCGTGGAGAAATGAAAGAGATATTGGTCCACGAAGTAAGGTGTTTGAGGCATGGAAATATGGTGTGGGACAAACCTACCACATCGGTGGGAATAGGAAGAATTGCTCTCTATATAAGTCTCTAATGTGGTAAAGGGTTTGGGACCCCAAGGGGTATCCCATGTGTTTAAAGGAGGGAGGACCTAGATGTGCTTGGGTTCAAGGCTAAGCCCACACGCGCGCCGCCGCCGCCCGCCCCTCCCGTCCGGTCCGGTCTCGGGCTCGGGTCACGGGTCGTGGGCTGTGGGGACTTTCTGTTATTATCTTTTTGGACCCCAAATTGCTTAATATTTACAGTTTAGTCCCTAGAGTTTCTGAAAAGTTGATTTTGGGGTGACGGATTTCTGCCTTCCGTTGGACTATTTTTTGGAGCTTTAACCAGCCATTACTTGGCTGATTAACTCCTCCATAAACACCCTCCTTCAATGTCCATGAACAACCTCACTTATAGCCTTTAACATGCCACACTTATGGCCTTAAACCAGCCATTAACAGCCCTCCTAATGACTATTTACAACAGTGTTTGGGCAGTTGAACAACCCTCTTGTGATACTATATATTAGTTGTTTTGGCTCAATTGTGGAGACACATACAATGGCAGAAAATACCACAAACAGACACGAAGACACGAAAAATCACTGCAAAAGAGTGACGAAAACTGTTGACAAAAACAGTGAGCAAACCCTCACATATACACAAGATATACACAACAGAGACACACTATATACACAGAGACAAAACAGAAGAGAAAACAGAAACTCTTCCTTCCTTTTCCTTATCTTCAGCAAGTCGATTCATATTTGTTTTCTTCGTCAGACTCAACCTATTGGCTTTGTAGCGTTGAGATTAAAGTGTTGTTTTATCTTGGGAGACTATTGCCCGCTAACGTAAAAGCATATATACGGGGCAATCTTGTCTTAAGGACAGAGTGCAATCACTCGACTCAACACACAACGTTGTAACCATCCAGATTTAGTTGTTTCTTGATTTCAGGTTATCAAGATTCAAGACACAACAAGCTTGCGGCAGTTTTGAAGATTGGCCTATTTGTTCAACAAGATTCAATTTCTGAATATTGAATGTTTGTTCATCCTTTCGAACACTTGTAATAGTTATTTACTTCCCGTACTGCTTTATAAAGTACAATAGAGTAACCAACAGGCAATTGCTTCCCAACCGGCCATGGAAGCTGCAGTAAAGAAAAAACCTCCAACCAAGGAAAGGCGAGTTGTTGTGACGGGGATGGGTGTGACCACACCGATTGGTCATGATCCCCATGAGTTTTATGAAAATCTGCTTCAAGGTGTCAGTGGCATAAGTGAAATAGAAGCTTTTGACTGTTCACAGTATCCAACAGTATGTCTTCTTCTTGGGCTTGTATTCTTCAACTTTAGTTACATAGATGTTGACAATGAGGTACAAATCGCAGAGAATTGCTGGAGAGATCAAGTCTTTCTCAACTGATGGCTGGATTGTACCCAAACTTTCTAAAAGAATGGACAAGTTCATGCTTTACATGCTAACGGCTGGTAAGAAAGCACTGTCAGATGGTGGAATTACTGAAGACATGATGAATGAATTGGATAAAAGAAGATGTGGAGTTTTAATTGGCTCTGCTATGGGCGGGATGAAGGTGATCCACTTTTTTTTTTTTTTTGTTAATCTTAATTTTGATGAAAATTTCACTGGTTATATATGCAACTTCTTTTGTTTTTCATTTTCTTTTGTTGTTTGTATGCTTTTGGGAAGCAACATTGCCCATATATTGAAATCTCCTTATGTAGAACCCGTAAGCAGTCCAATATGTAGGCTCTAGAGTCTTTGCTAGAACCAAAATAAGTGACTACTCTCTAACTGACTTGCTTTACTTGAGCAGGTTTTTCATGATGCAATCGAGGCTCTGAGGATTTCTTATAGGAAGATGAATCCTTTTTGTGTCCCATTTGCAACTACAAACATGGGTTCTGCCATGCTTGCCATGGACCTGGTTAGCCAAAGTTTTAAGTTTTCAGTTACTATCTGTGATGTATGATTAAAGGAAGCCTAGCTTTGTGTGCCTGCTTACAAACTCATTGCAGGGATGGATGGGTCCAAATTATTCAATTTCAACAGCATGTGCTACAAGCAACTTCTGCATATTGAATGCTGCTAACCAAATCATTAGAGGTGAAGCTGTAAGTTTCGTGCCTTTAAGTCGTATAAAGCTCTAGGAAGCAGAGGATTCAGTATTGTCTTACCGTTGTTGATAAATTTCCTTATGCATAGACAGATGACTCCGTAGGGATTAACATTTAGTAGCTTAGTTCTCTCTTTTTACACACTGATAATGCAGATCTTGATGCTGTGCGGTGGATCAGATGCGGCAATTATACCAATTGGTATATTATCTGTTCTTTCTTACCTGAATTTCTTCTATCAAGCTGAGGTTGTTAATTACCTTGTAAAACTGTTGTCTTATACAATTTTTTATGTTATTTTGTTCTTTTTCTTTTGCAGGATTGGGAGGATTTGTTGGATGCAGAGCACTTTCACAGCGAAATACTGACCCTGCAAGAGCTTCTCGGCCTTGGGATAGTGTAATGTCTTGTAAATCTTTTGCTCTTGTTCCTCTTCTTTCCGTCTAGTGTACTTGTGCTAGTCCTATTGCAGTTCTTGAGTTTGTGATCTATTAGGAAATTAGGATATTAGGCTTTGAATTTTCTTTCTTGACTGAGTGAGTTATGCTTATCCCAATATTGCAGTTCCCATTCCATGAGATTGAACTTTGAGTATGTCATTTTCTTCAGAATTTTTTACCATGTAGCTCCATTGGCACTCATGTGGACTTTGAAAACACCTCTTGTTTATATTGGTAGAATATTTATACTTTTAGTGTACTTTTGGAGCAAATATGATATTCCAATCACTATGGACAATGGCATGCACTTTACAGAGAATCATGTCTTTTTATGGGATTCTCAACTTTTTCCATACATCTTACATGCTTATGTTAGTTGCTATATTTAAATGACTTGTAGGATGAAGCAATAGCACTACAAAATTTCAACCCCATCTTTCTTTTGGTTGTGCATGCGTGTGTAGAGTATTTAGTGAAAATTGCTTCTTATTTTTATCTTAATCCTGGACAGAATCGCGATGGATTTGTTATGGGTGAAGGAGCTGGTGTCCTGCTTCTGGAAGAACTTGAGCATGCACTTCAAAATCAATAAATGCTTTCTTGCTTACGCACTTGTTGATCCTCAAACAGAATATGAAAGATAAAAAGCCAATCCCTGGTCATATAATTGTTATAAGTTTTCCTTTTAAATTTCATGAGCAGCAAAGAGGTGCAACAATCTATGCTGAATTTCTAGGTGGAAGTTTTACTTGTGATGCTTATCACATAACAGAGCCTCACCCTAAAGGTAAATCTCTCTCTCTCTCTCTCTCTCTCTCATATATATATATATTCTTAATTTGCGTAGGTGTGCCTGTGTTGAAGGTGTGACGTGGATATTCTTTTTTCTGGACCTTCAAATTCAGTAATATTTAGCAAAAATTGCATGTACTCATACCGGATAGTTATACAGTTGTGCACACCCTTACCGTATCCATACTGGTACACGAGTCCATATAACAGATGTGTCGGAATTATCATCCAAAATATGGTAGAGCTCAGTACTCTTGTGAAACTATGGAGTTCTTTTCATTGGTTAATAAAAAGTGTGTTTTTGGGTGACAGTCCCTTCGGGGTCATCCGATAAAAGATGTTTCTTCTCTTACCTAATAACCTATAACTTGCATGTTTTTCTTATTCACCAACATTTTGTTCCACAAGGCATTAACTCCTTTATTGGCATTTTATAACAATTTTTTTTGATAAAGTTATCATGGCATTTTTAAGAATTTCCTTTCATGGAATGCATGAGTAACACGAAGCTCCTGATAGACTCCTCCATGCTTGACGTCATTCCTTTTCTCATGTTAACGACATATCTTGAAATAAACTGCTTCTTCCTGGTTCATAGTTAGTTTAATGATATACTATTCTGAGCTTCTTTTTCTGTTTTGACCAAGTTGGACATGCAGTTGAACTCGTCAAGCCTAGTTCCTCAAGTTCTAGCATTTTCTGATAATTGTATTTGAAAGATTCTTCCAAACCAGATAGATTTACTTGCACAATTTGTAGCTTACTCAGAAGTTAGCTAGCATAATAAGAATGTGAACTGGAGGCAACCTATGTGTAGAAACTGGAGTCATCCTATGTGTAGAAAAGGAAAGGAAAGCTTTGAACTCCAGTTAGCTAGCATAATAGAGAAAAGGAAAGCTTTGAACTCTTCTATTCCTTAAACTAGCAGTAACTGGAGTCATCCTATGTGTAGAAAAGGCATTAGCTCAGTCGGGGGTATCCAAGGAAGATGTGAACTACATTAATGCACATGCCACATCCACACCAGCAGGAGATCTTATCATAACATGAATTTCTTTCCTTTGACTTTGAGTTCACTCATTGATATAATAGACATTAAAAAGAAAAGAAAGATATACATGGTTGCTACCGTCAGGCGTGAGTGCAAAATGCATACAACAACATACTCAGTGAAATCCACAACGTGGGGTCTGGAGAGGGTATGTGTACGTAGACCTTACACCTACCTTGGGGGTAGAGTGCAAAATGCATATTTATGCCAATTTGTAGAGATGACGCGTTGTGTGACCTAAAGAAGGGGAAGTAAAGGGACTGGTGACTTTTTACAGAGAGAAATATTAGTGAAGGCACTTACTGGTCTTGAAGATGTCGAACTGGTGCTCAATGTAACCTCAAGTAGACATAAATGACTTATGGGAATTGTGAATTGGAAGACAATATGAGAGGAACTCAGCTTAATTATTCCCTCAAGCTATTGGGGTTTAAATAACTAAGTTTACATGTTCTAAAAAGGGAAAGGAAATCAATACAAATCAATTACTAATTACATAATATTCTATCCTAATTACAGAATATTTTATCTACTATTTACATATATGCTAGAATCTTCACAGATTCTAACACTCCCCCTCAAGCTGATGCATACAAATTATATGTATCAAGCTTGCTACATAAGTAACTCGTTCTGGGATCGGCTAGGGACTTGGTGAATATGTCTACAAGCTGATCATTTGACCGCATGAACCTTGTGACGATGTCTCCTGAGAGTACACTCTCTCTGACAAAATGACAATCAATCTCTATGTGTTTGGTCCTCTCGTGGAACACTGGATTCGATGCAATGTGAAGTGCAACTTCATTATCGCACACAAGTTCCATTTCTTTAATTTCTCCAAATTTCAACTCCTTCAGTAGTTGCTTGATCCATATGAGTTCACATGCCACTACTGCCATAGCCCGATATTATGCTTTTGCACTAGATCTAGCAACCACATGTTGTTTCTTACTTTTCCAAGATACCAAATTTCCCTTAACTAAAATACAATATCCAGAAGTGGATCGTCTGTCAGAGGGTGACCCTGCATCTGAATAGCCAATAATTTTCTCATGTCCTCGAACTTCATAGAGTAGTCCTTTCCCTAGAGCAGATTTTATGTATCGAAGGATGCGAATAACTGCATACCAATGATTGTCACAAGGAGAATTCAAGAACTGACTTACAACACTAACCGGGAAGGTAATATCATGTCGAGTCACTGTGAGATAATTCAACTTTCCTACCAGCCTTCTATATCTTCCAGGATCGCTAAGAGGCTCCCCCTGACCTGGTAGGAGTTTAACATTTGGATCTATCGGAGAATCAATAGGCCTACAGTTTGTCATCCCTGTCTTCTCAAGAATATCAAATGCATACTTCCTCATGCAATTCCTATTTTGGATTGAGCAACCTAAATGCCCAAGAAGTACCTCAATTGACCATGCTCGAGCAGACTGCTTTAGGCCATAAAGTGCTCGTCGTAATATGCACACCATATTACTAGACTCTCATTGAGCAACAAAATCAGGTGGTTGCTCCATATACCTCATCTTCAAGATCCTCGTGAAGTAAGGCATTGATATCCAACTGGTAAAAAAGCTAATGGCGAACAACAATCATAGATAAAAAGAGACGGATTGAGGCAATCTTAGCCACAGGAGAGAAGGTATCACCATAGTCAAGACCAAAAATCTATGTATAACCATTGGCAACTAGTCGAGCCTTCAGACGATTAATCTATCCATCGGGTCCAATCTTAACTGTATATACCCAACGACAACCAAATGTAAACTTACCTGGAGGTAGAGAAATGAGCTCTCAAATACCACTAGAGTGTAAGGCAGACATCTCCTCAATCATAGCTTGTTGCCAGCCTGGATGAAAAAGAGTTCCACCTATAGTCTTAGGAATACACAAATGATAGTGATGATACAAAGGCAGAATAGGCCGGTGTCAAACGTTGATAGCTGAAACAAGTATATATAGGATGAGGGTTACGAGTAGAGCGATTAACTTTGCAAGTGGTAATGGGAAACTCTGTGTAGACAAGTCCTAAACAGGTAAGGATTCTGGTGGCGGGCATGAGTCATCTGGACGCGGACGACGATGATAAGTCAATAGTTGGTGGAGGTGCAGCTCAGGAAGATGGAGCTGTAGGAGATGATGTGGAAGGGTAGACTATGGCGTGATTCCCAAAGGATGGAGCTGGTAGAACCTCAGAAAAGCTTAACTCTTCAGAAGAAGAGGATGTAAAGTAGGGCTGACCTTCAAAGAAAGTAACATCAGCGAACATAAGGTATAGCTGGAGGTCAGGTGAGAAGCATCAATATCCCTTATGTATCCTTGAATAACCGACAAAGACACATTTAAGAGCACGAGGAGTCAATTTGTCTTTTCTTAGAGTGAGAATATGGACGAAGCATGTGCTCCCAAAGACACGTGGTGGAGGAGAAAATAGGGTAGACTAGGGAAACAACACAGAGTGCGAACCTGATTTTGAATAGCAGAGAAGGCATATGGTTAATTAGATAACAAGAGGTGAGCACTGCACACACCCCCCCCCCCCCCAAAAAAATGCAATGGAACATTTGCCTGTATGAGAAGAGTGCGGGCAATCTCAACAATATGCTTGTTTTTCCTCTCTGTGACCTTATTTTGTTGTGCAGTGTAAGGACAAGATGTCTGATGAAGAATTCCATGGGAAGAAATAAATTATTTAAATTAAGATGATAAATATTCACATGCATTATCACTACCAAAAATGCGAATAGAAACACCAACTGAATTTGTATTTCAGCAAAAAAAATTTGAAATATGGAAGTGAAATAGAACATGAAACCGTAAGCTCCTAAGCAGTTTCAATCAATTCCTGTCAATATCCACGCCAAGAAATTAAGAACATAAATCCAGTAGCCGCCGTTTCTAGGACCGACCGACGCCTCACATGCACAGGTACCTACGTAGTGTAGTCTCGGTCGCACATTCAACATAGCATTCGACGCTATACTAGCCTTAATAGAAAGAAAAAATGGATTCTTCAATACTTATTCCATAATCCATTTTTCTTAGAAATTGGAGTCATTTTTCTCTCCCGGACTTGCAGATCCCGTTTTTTAAGGAGAGTAATCTGTAATATTCGCCCTGAGAGTAATCATCAATGAAAGTAACAAAATACTTAAAACCCAACGTAGAACTAACTCTAATAGGACCCTAAATATCATAATGAACTAAATGAAAAAGAGACTACACGATTATTAGGACTACGTGGAAATGTAGCTCAGGAGTGCTTCTCCAATCGACACGACTCACAATCTAACTTAGACAATTTGGATAAGCTAGGTACCATCTTTTAAAGTTTGGATAAATTAGGGTGACCCAACCGTATGTGGATTAAATCTTGAGAGTCGGAGACTGAACAAACTGTAGTAGATGTGGGAGAATTGAGATAATAAAGTCCATCTACCTCATGCCCTTCGCCAATCATCCTTCCCTTACTGAGGTCTTGTATAACAAAGAAGTCACTAAAGAATGAGATGAAACAATTTAAAGCCTTAGCCAAACGACTGATTGATAGAAGGCTAAAGGGACAACCAGGGATAAAAAGAATATTATTCAGAGTCAAAGAAGGTAAAGGATTGGCTTGATCGACTTATGGTCTGAGAACCATTAGCTAAGGTAACAATGGAAGGGATAAAAAAATGTAATATTAGACAATAAAGATTTATTACCAGAAATGTGGTCGGAAGCACATGAGTCCACGACCCAAGGGCCAAGTGTGGTGGACTGTGAGATACAAGCAACATGATTACTAGAGCAACGTAAGCTATTGATGAAGATGCCTGCTTTACTCGCATGATACTGAAGATAGCCATTGTATTGTTCCTCAAATTAAAGAGAACAATCGATTAGTTGGATTACCAGTGGATTCCGTCTGAGCAACATGAGCATTCTTTGGATTACCATGGAGATGGCTCAATTTGTTACGATACCCACATATTGGCCGAGATTTCCCAAAGCGACCTCCATGTCGATTTCTAGTATGAAATGCAGTATGAGATGCTAGAACGGAAGAGTCTGCAGGTGTCACCGAATGACTAGAGGACATAGGTGGTGCAGGCAGTCGTAATAATCGAGCGAACAAGTAATTCATAGCAGGAATATTGGGGCTAGCCAAAATTTGATCACGCACAGAGTCAAGATCGGATAGTCAAGATCGGATGGAAGTCCAGCAAGTGTAACAACCAAAAACATCTTCTGACATTGCTTCAATTGTTTTTCAACACTTGAAGTAACGGGCATCAACTCATTGAATTCTTTCATAACTGCCTGAACCTGTCCAAGATAGGCAGACATATCCAAATCCTGCTTTTTAAGGTTAGTCAACCGAGAAATCACATTATAAAAGCGGGAGATGTCATTTGTGTATAGTCCACGAGCCTTTTCCCAAACTAAGATGCAAGTTTGGAACGGTCGGAACAATGGCATCAACTTTGAGTCAATAGATTTCCACAAAAGACTACACAACTGAGCATCAATCCTTTCCTATTCGCCCCTATCTTTTTTAGCAATAACCTTAGCATGTTTAACTAAGTGGTCCTGAACACCTTCTCCCTTGCACCATAACTGAACAGAGGAAGATCAAGATAAGTAGTTCGCACTACCAATCAAGGGTTCAGTGATGATGGAGTGGTTTGGGTTGCTGGAAATCATAAGTTTAGAAAAGATATCTGATCCGAATGATGTTTTTCTCAAACACTAGGTTAAATAATTTCAAAGATAAGAGCAAGTGAATAAAACGGACTGTTTAAACACTAGATTACCAGAAACTATGACTAATTTGAAGTGAATTAAACGGACTGTTTAATCAGAATCTGGTCAGAATTTGTGGAAAATAAATTCGCCTGAAAGTGACGAACGATGCAGTCGCCGGAAAAATCAGATATGACTGCCGGGATCAGGTGGAAATTGGATGGATAGGGTCAGACAATCAAGAAATTTTGCTGGAAAAAAAATGATCTGATCGCCCGAACCTCGCCGGAATCAGGTGGAAAAAAAATTCTGAGTTTAAAATTTCCTCTTCCCATGTCGCTGGGCTTAACCAGGCTCCAATACCATGTGAATCGGAAGAGAAAATGAGAGAAACTCAGCTTTATTATTCCCTCACGCTATTGGGGTTTGAATAGCTAAGTTTACATGTTCTAAAAAGGAAAGAAAATCAATACAAATCAATTCCTAATTACATAATATTCTATCCTAAGTACATAATATTTTATCTACTATTTACATATATGCTAGTTCTAACAGGAATAGAAACATCAACTGCCTTGGAACCTGGAAAAACTAAACCCATGTGATGATGCCATCCTTTAAAATCCATTCGCGTTCAAGTTCAGGAATTTTTTTGACCGGAGGGTTATCATTTACTTCTGAACTGCCAATCTGATTTGTTGAGCATAAACCTGACAAGAGTAATCAGCACGGATTTGTGATATGACCTGTATATATAAAAATGAAGTGCATGGCAAGGTATATGCAATATCATGTTAAAATCTGCATTGTTTGAGATCTAAATCCTACCCTTGCTTATGGGTATCTCCACTTCGTACAAAGTTCATCCAGTTAATTGCCGCGGTTTTATTTCATAGATTTCACTTAATTGCAATTCTTTTAGTTCGTTTGTCTACTTGATTATGGTTTGTCTTTATATTTTCTTGCACTGTGTATGTTTGTGTGTGCCTATAAACGTGCTTCAATTACACTTGCTGTAGAAGTCCAGCTGATCTTGACATTTTTCTACACTTTTCACCTATGAACAACACTAGTTCCCTCTCTCTAAATTAGTAGTATAGATGTTAATAGCTAGGTGGTACCAAATTCGTAGTTGTTTTAGGATGTTTTAGGACGTGAGATTACACTGGGTATGTTGTTGTTTAGGATGTTATCCAACTCTTAAAAGACATCCATAGAAGTTGCAGGATGTAATCTAATTTTTAAATGATAAATCATATTTTCAAAAAAAGAAGAAAAGACAGCATACTTTTTTTTAATTGTTAAGAAAAAGACAGCATACTTGTACAAGGACGACACACCATATTCATAAATATATGAGAAGAATCATACCTGTAAAAGACATTTTCAAAGGAACATTGAGGTGGGAGCCTTGAAAAAATGCACAGCGGGAACTTTCCAGAGTGGTTACTTTATTTTATGTTAGAAATTGTTACTTTCTGCAGTCATTGTTGCTGCTGTGAGTTACTCTAGCTTGAAGTTAAGAGCATGAAAGAATTGGGAGTAGAATAACTTTGTAACCTTAAATTATTCAAATAGACGTTGACTAAAGAAGCAAAAGAGCCAAACTGTATCTAAATTTTGTTTATTTTGTGGGTATAGTCTTTTATTTTGGCTACAAGAAGATCTTTGAAGATTGTTTACCAATAGAGGATTGTAGGATAAGCGATTACCTATTTTTAGATAATTCAAAGATCATTTTCTGCTGCTGCATACTCCCAACCAGTTTGTCGGTGCTGCACAGTGTAATTGAAGTTAGACTGGAGTTCTGATTGGATCATTTCTGTTCTTGAATCTGTTATGCATTGTAATCTACCTAGACACTGGAAAGTATGATAAAGATAGACAGGTTTGGACATTTACTTGAGCATATTTTTTTGTTACAGTTTATTTGTAATTAATTAATTTGATATGACATACATGTTGCAGAATTTATTCTTAAGGTGATTGATGATTAAGGATTTCATCCTGTAAATCTTTCTTGACTTTACTCTTAAACGTGCCTCGTTGCTTAACTCTTGCAAGAATTATCTGGCTGGAATTTCTGTCTGACAGTTAGGATGGGCCTTTTCAGGCAATACGAACTGGTTGGGTTCATCCAAATATTTATCTTCTGTGCATTGTCAACAATTGCTTGTTCATTTAAGCATGGTACAGTATATCATCATAAATATAGGATTTTATCATATGAAAATTGCTAAGAACACTTGCTATATCAAGAGGACGCAATTGGTTACACTTAATGGATTGACTAGCTAGATTTAAGATGAAATTTGCAGCTTCTCTGAATTCGTTACTGTATCGCCAAAAGCTGGTTCTCAGTGGTGTCTTTTATGGAAATGAAAACTCATGAGTCATGACTCTCAAGTCTGCATTAGTCGGGCTTTTCTCTCATATTGCAACCAAGTACAGATTTCTTTTATGACATGAATATACAAAGCATTTTTGATATATCCTGTCTCCCCTGTTTCACTATTTCAGCTTTTCACTCTTTGTTGACCTGGTAATCACCGCATCTGATGATATGTAATATCAATGAAACAGGATACAAATTTACTTGTGAGTCCCAAAAAGGAACGACTGGATATTAAGGTGGCATTATCTAATTCATTTGGATTTGGCGGCCACAATTCATCAATCTTATTTGCTCCTTACAAGTACATCTCTTGGACAATATTGGTGCATCTGACAGATACAAGATATGTAGGTGCATGCTTGTTTGTATTGAGAAAGTGAGGAAAATTAAGGAAGGTATGTATTTTGAAGGGGGCAACTTAGCAAGTCCAATTAGTTGTTCAGTAGGGGGGAAAACGGGAGAAAAAGGATCACTGTTTAACATGTAACATCCTTGTTATTTTGTCTCTGCTAAATAGATGGAAGTGGAACTATATCAGTTGTTAGGAAAATTTACCAGCTTAATTTTCTTTTCGTCAGATTTATGGGAATGTACCGACTAGATGATTCTCAGGAAAGACTGTAAAATACCGTGTTTCTATCAACACATAAGATCCGGTCAGTCTCCTAGATAGAACCACCTTTCCAAGCAGATTCCCAGGAAAAACTGGAGGGTCACAGATGGACCACTTAAATTTCAACCTCCTTAAACAGAACCTACTTATGTCGTGATGTGAGTAGAATAATAACACACACAATTGATAACGGAGTTCGGCCAATTTTACCTACGTTTTCAGACTGCTGCTGATCTTTGATTGAGGGAGAAATATTACAAAAGTGTTACAACACTCAACCTCACAACTCCAATTCCAAAAGAACACCCAAAAATTTTCTCATCAAAATTCTCTCAAAAACTTCTCTTAAATTTTTCACGAGTATTCTCTGTGTCGGGTGTATTGTATTTTTTTGGTGTTAGTGTGTTGAATGACAAGGAAGAGGGCTCTATTTAGTATTTACAGGCAAGTTTGCCAAGCCCAGTTCTCAATTGCTACTATCTCCTTTCATCATGAGCGTAGGACCCATGTGGTCATCATGATGTTTTCTCCATCATTTTCTTCCACATGGGTGAGGACCCTAACACACCCCCTTCTATGACCTATGGGACCTGCTTCCTACTAAACCCAACATGCAGCAGTGATCAAAGTAAATTTCAGAATCTTGAGTCTAGAAAAGAGGGGTGATTTACCCAGAACTATACCTCTAGGCTATGCCCAGCTTGCTGCTAAGACGAGTTTTCAAGATTTTGGTACAGAACAAAGAGAAGTGTTAGTCATGACTAAAGGTTAATTGTCAAACCGTTTGGTTAAAACGGATTTTCTTTTACGATATAAAGAATCACACGAGCTTGGCAATTCACTGAAATTTAACAGCTTTTTTTATTTATTTCTAAATATACCTAGCAATTTGTAGTGATGATGCACAGTTTATTAACACATCTGCGATGGAAAGAAAATGAAACAAGTCTCCCTTTCCCTTCTTTTTCTCTCTTACTACCCCTTAAATTCATTGAGCTTAATTACATATGTTTCATTTGTTTTAGGAATATTTGAAAGGATCCTTGATCCCAGAGTTACATGAAGGATACTCGTAGAAGAAACCTCAGTCTCGAAAATTTGTATTTTGGAAGATAGTCAAATGACGGTGGTATTTCCCTCTGATAAACAGAGTTCCTTTTAGATGATTGTTGGAGAAAGAAGATCCTGAAGCGAAGAATGGGGGAAGGATCAAATTTATATCTCCATAGTTGTGATAATCTCCTCTTTGCTAAACTAAACTGAAATCGTTTCTCATAAATCCTTACACATAACAACAAATGATTATGTGACCTTTAGGTGGTTGCATATGGCCATTAATGCCTAATGTACTAGTTGTTGGCATAATGAGTGTATTCGAAAGATTAAACAAATAAATGATTTGTTGAGTCGAAAGATGACTTTCTGTCTTTAAGATAAAATTGTCCCGTATATATGCTTTTATGTTAAAGGGCAATAGTCTCCAAG
Organism: Anisodus tanguticus; assembly: GCA_034509755.1. NCBI lineage: Eukaryota > Viridiplantae > Streptophyta > Magnoliopsida > Solanales > Solanaceae > Anisodus > Anisodus tanguticus. The sequence continues at coordinate 13,604,655 of CM067551.1, read as the reverse complement.
ATACAACATCAACAATCGTCTATACAAAGCAAATATAGATGATTCTATCGAAGAAAATAAATATGAATAGATCGCCGATTTCTGTGTTTCAAACAAACCAAAGTTTACTGTCTTCAAACAGAATGTAGTTTAATTCGAACCAAAACAGAGTCTGATTTCTATGTTGATTCGAACAAAAACAGTAGAGAAGAGAAGTATATTTTCGTCATGTGTTTGGATTCTGTAGTGTATCTTCTTTTTCGAATTGAACCGCATTGTTCAATTTATACCACTACACAGGAGGCTTGTCAGAACGGTCACAAACTTTCGTAATCGTTGCAACAGTTTTGAAAATTTCAGGGACTAAAATGTAATTATGAAATATTTTGGATACCAAAAAGATAATTCTGGAAGACAGCCCGTGACACAAGACACAAGCCCGGATTGGACGGGCCGGCGGCAGCGGCGCGCGTGTGGGCTTATCCCTGAACTCAAGCTCACCTAGGTCCTCTCCCTTCTAAACACATGGGTTATCTCTTGGAGTCCAAACCATTATTCAAACTTAGAGCTTATATATTGCTCAATTCTTTCTTCTTCCACCGATGTGGGAGATTTGTTCATTATTGGCCAAAGATAACTTCATCTATTCATGCCTCAAACACTTTACTTTGTGTACCAGTATCTCTTTCATTTTCTTAACGAAATTTTACGATTCTTGACACTAAAATCATCTACTCATTTAGTAGATTAAGCATGTGCGAAGAAACGATGTTTCTGACATGCGGTATAACTATAAACCAAGCCCCCCCCCCCACCCAAACACACAAAAAAAAAATTAAAGAATGACTCGTTAGTCAACATTCGGAGAGCAGCAAAACTCTTCTGATAACCAAAAATCAACTTCATGGATTTACAAATGTGACCATTCCATCAGATAAGTAGCTAGAATACCACCAATGATGTTTGGACATTGATCAAACAATTCATAATAGTCAGGCTATTTTTATACCGGTGGTCAACCTACTACAACTCTTCTCTTTTATTTGGGTTAGGAACTGTCTATACTTAGGAACACAAATTAACATGGAGTTTAATTTTCAAATTTATAATGACGAAACGTTTCTCTGTTACAAACTCCATTTTGTTTTCTGGTGAGTAGAGTGCTAGTTATGAATACCATCCGTTAGCTTGAGGTTACATTGTTCCAGAAAACCATTGTCGTAAGCTTTTAAAGTTACATTGTTTCAGAAAACCATCTTATATATACAACGAGTATTAGCGAATATTCTCCAAATATTCTCCGTATATTTTGTAATTATGATAGATGTATATTTAAGGTAACTTAGGATTCTAATTGTATTAGGAATCAACCTTTGTAAGGTAAGTTAGGATTCGTACCATATTAGGAATCGACCTTGTATAGCTATATATATTGTGAATAATGAAAGGAATCCCTAAGGGAAATTATTCTATCTTTCATGGTATCAAGAGCCTAAAACCTTCTCCCTTCTCCTCCCCATTCTCGGCCAAACACAGATTTTTTTTCTGGTTTCCCCCTCCCTTTCTCGGCCAAAAACCAGAAAATTCTCGGCCAGAAAATTCCCTTCCCTCGGCCGGCGGCAACCATGTCTTCCCCCACAAATTCCGGTTCATCCACTGGCACCTTTGACAACCCCTCTCAACGTTCAATAACTTCTTTTCATCCGGCATTCGCCATTAACAACATCAAGAATTTTATCCCTATAATTCTTGACCAAGAAGACTGTCAGTATTCCATGTGGATGGAACTATTCTACATTCATGCATGTGCATACAACGTGCTCGATCATAATGACGAATCTGTTCCTCGTCCCACCGATGTTACAGACTCAATCTGGCGTCGTCTTGATGCCATCGTCAAACAATGGATCTACGGCACCATCTCCAAATACATGTTGTGCACTATCATGAAAACAGGTGCTACAGCACGTGAACTTTGGGTCCGACTAGAAGAAATCTTTCAGGATAATAAAAATACTCGAGCCGTATATTTGGAAGAGCAATTCAACAATACCCGCCTCGAGAATTTTAACAACATGTCCGAATATTGTAAGCAATTGAAACTCATAACCGATCAACTATCCAACGTCGGGACTTCTGTTTCAGAAACCAAGATGGTGCTTCAACTTGTTGCGGGTTTAGCGAAAGGTGAATATGATACACTCGCAACAATGATTCAACAAGCCGACCCTCTCTCAAGTTTCAACAAGGCACGTTCACAACTATTGTTGGAAGAAACTAGACGTGCTAAACAAGAGGAACATAATCAAAAGGCGTTAGCCGTTGACGGGATGACAACATCGCGTGGCCAAGCAAAGAACCAACAAAGAATAAGCGGGTCCAAGAAGACAAAGCAAGCTAGTGGCAGAGGTCGTGGCGGCAGAGGTCGCAACAACAAAGGCAAGGGCCGCGGAAAGGGCCAACGCAACCAGTGGGCTGGACAGCAGCCATGCCATAACACTGGACAGCAGAACTGGAACCAGCAGCAGCAGGGGTACAACCAGCAACAGCAGTGGCCCAACCAGCAGAACCGGGCCTCGCCGCATGCCCGTGCCGAATGCGGGGGCCCGGTTCCGGCCAGCCGTGGTCGATCGGCCTCTTGGGGCTGCCCCCACCACCGAGCGAGCCAACCAGCGGCAGAAGAAGCAGAGCCCATCGGTTGCGATCCTGCGATCCAAAGAAGACGGCAGCCCCAAAGAACTCCGGCCCCGACTGATTTGGGCCAGGCCTATACCACCGTGAACCTTCAACTGCCCGACGACAATTGGTACATGGACACCGGAGACACATCTCACCTCACCCGGTCGTCAGGTAACCTATCTCAACTATGTCGGTTAAAGTGTCCTCAATTTATTACTGTCGGCAATGGTCATCGCATTCCAATTGAAGGTTACGGTAACACACACACCAAACATCCACACCCACATTTCTCCCTAAACCACGTCCTATACACACCTAACATTATTAAAAACTTAATCTCCGTTAGAAAATTCACTAATAATAATTTTGTGTCTGTCGAATTTGACCCTTTTGGTTTTTCTGTGAAGGAACTCAATACGGGGAAAATTCTTACACGCTGCAATAGTGTGGGAGATCTCTACCCATTCACTCAATCTTCCGCTGTCAGACCCCAAACACCTCTATCCCTTGCGGCGATCTCTCCCTCAACTTGGCATAACAGACTCGGACACCCCGAAGACCCAGTTTTTACTTTTCTTAGGACTTCTAAGCGTATTCAATGTAATAATGGGAAAATTGTCCAACACTATTTTTCTTGTCCACTAGGCAAACATACTCGTCTTCCATTTATGTCATCAAACAATGTTACTTTTTCTCCCTTTGATATTGTTCATGCTTATTTGTGGACATCTCCGATTGTTAGCTCTTTGGGTCATAAATTCTATCTAGTATTCTTGGATGATTTTTCACACTTTGTCTGGATTTACCCACTGAAATTCAAATCTGAAGTTTTTGCAAAATTCCTCGAATTTCAAAAATTCATTAAAACACAATTTTAAAAATCTATCAAATCATTCCAATGTGATAATGGATGTGAATTTAATAACTCAGCATTTCACAATTTCTGTTCTAAACAAGGCATGATTTTCTGTTTTTCTTGTCCCTATACTTCTTCCCAAAATGAAAAGGCTAAACGAATTATACGTACCATCAATAACATGGTTTGCACACTTCTGTTTCATGCCTGTCTACCACCGCCCTTCTGGGTCTATGCTGTCAAAATGGTAGAATCCCTTCTTAATATTTTATCAACTAGCACACTCTAAAACAAGACCCCTACCGAAATTTTATACCGTAGGCTACCATCATATGATCACCTACGTATTTTTGGATGCTTATGCTACTCCAACATGGCCTCCACTGCACCTCACAAACTTGCCCCTCGCACTCTGCCATGTGTCTTCCTTGGTTTATCTCCTAATCATCGGGGCTACTTCTGCTATGACATTGCTACTCGAAAAATCATCGTCTCTCATCACGTCACCTTTGACGAGATAACCTTTCCTTTTTCCAATCTCCAGAAATTTCAGACCACCGATTACTTCTTTCTCGATGAACCGAGTCTGTACCCGGTCATCCAAAATCTATACCAACAGCAGCCCACTGTTCTGACAGACCACTATGTCCTATCCCCGCCACTGTCCAGCACCTCACCAACACCCCTCACTGCCTTCTGCCGTGTCTCCTGTAACCACAGCATCCCTGCGTCCAACAGTCAGAAACCTGCAGCCACCCAGTCCGGCAACACTGCTGCCTATCAACCCTGAAATAGTGACCATGCAATCTCCAAATCCGGCAGCACTGCTGCCTCTCAATCCCGACACAGCAGACCGAATAATATTAACACCTGAAGGACATGGGACCAACTCCCACGTCTTATTAACAATAAGAGCATCATATTCGTTGTGCATAGCCAATTTCCAATTCTGGTCATTTAAGGCAGACACTGGGTTACGTGATAGAGGGGATTTAGAGACATTAGAATTTAGATAAAAATGTCATTTTGGTTTAAAAATACCCCATTGACTACGAGTGACCGGTCTATCACTCGGGGGAGAATTTTGGGTGGATTTTGGGGGAAATTCGGATGGGGGACGAGTTGGCCAGCAGGCAGTGGGTCTGCTGGCCTAATATTGGAACCGTGACTGAGATCAGGAACCGGGACTGAATTAGACTGGAGAAGTGACCCAGTTACGGGATCTGGGACGTGTTGGGCAGTAAGAGTTGGCGGGCCAGCAGGTAGTGGGCCTGCTGGCGGTCAGGAGGTATCAGATTGGCCCAAAAAGTGGTGCATGATGTACGGTGAGGCGTCGTCATCTAAAAATGTATACGAACTAGGCACGGGACGTGTCACATTAGCAAACGAGAATTGGGTTTCATAAAAAATGACATGGCGACTAATTGTGATTTTATTAGATGATAAATCAAAATATTTGTAACCACGATGATTAGATGGATAACCCAAAAACACACAAGCGGTAGAACGAGCTTGAAATTTGTTAATAGTAGTTGACGGAAATAGTTGATAACATAAGCACCCAAAGACCCTAAGATGTGAATACGAATGATCCTTATTATAGAGGATTTTAAGAGGGGATGAATATGCCAATCCTTTGGTAGGAAGTATGTTAAGGAGATAAGTAGTCATGTGTAGAGCATGATGCCAAAAGGAAGGGGGTACTGAAGCATGGACCAACAAAGTGTGGACAATATTATTGATGGTACGAATTTTGCGTTCGGCTTTCCCATTTTGTGAGGACGTATGAGGACAAGAGAAACGAAAATTTATGCCATTAGTATCACAAAAATCCCGAAACAACCCATTATCATATTCTTTGTCATTATCACATTGAATATTTTTTATTTATCGTTCAAATTGGGTACAGATAAATGCTCTAAATATTAAGAAGGTGGAAAAAACTTGTAATTTTTTCGCTAACGGAAAGGTCCATAAAAAATTAGAATAATCATCCAAAAATAAAATATAATAACGATGGCCCACAGAATTGAGAACGGGAGAAGCCCATAAATCTCTATGAATAATATCAAAAGGCATCATAGTACGAGATGTAGAGGCTACAAGTGATAATCTAACATGTTTTCCTAAAGGACATGAATGACAACTTGGAGTACTATGCGTACCCTTACAAGAAATAAAATTATTTTTATGTAAAGAAGAAATAATAGACGACCCAGGGTGATCCAAACATGCATGCCACAAGGAATGAGCCAGAGCAGCAAATGTTGATGGCATGGCTGGACTCGATAAACTTGAGGTGGGTGTGAGTGGATAAAGATATCCCCTACTATTGCATCTCATGAGAGGTATCCCCGTTTTGAAATCCATCACAGAAAATCCAAAAGGATCAAAATTAACAGAAACTCAATTATCAGTGGTGAATTTACGGACATACACCAAATTTTTAATTAAGTTCGGGGCATGAAGGGTATTTTTTAAGACAAGAAGTGGATATGGGAGAGACAAAGTTGTATTACCGTAACCACAAAATGGAATAGTATTGTCATTACCAACAATAATGCCACGATTTTCGCTCAAATTTAAATAAGACGAGATAGTACCTTGGTCGGACGTCATGTGAGAGGTGGCGTCGGTGTCCAAGTACCAATTCGGGTCTAGAGGATTCAATCCAAGCGTATGCAGCCTCAATATCTGTCGGAGTCGGTGTGGAGCCCACTGAATTGAAGGACTGTTGGGGCCGAGGCCTAAGTACACTGGACTGCTGACCCGAGAGATTGGGCCTGTGAGGAGGCCGGACCGAGGCCCAAGGCTGTTGAAAATAAGGGAAGGGCAGTAGGCGGGACTGGGCCATTGGCCACTAGTCTAGGTCCACTGCCAGGGAGCCCAAGGCTGAGACCATGCCGACTGGGGCCTAGAACCCCGAGGCCCACCTCCGTTGTTATTACTGTTTCCGCCGATGGTGCCACTGTTTCAGCCGCTACCATTGTTGCCGCCGCGATTCTCGCCATTATTTTTACGGTTTTGACCCTTCTTGCCGCCAATGTTGTTGCGGTTTTGGCCCGAATTGTCAACAAATCCGTTAGAGTTATCGGATGAAGTTATCATCGCCACAGAACTGGCGCCGGTAGCCGCCTTTTTGCCAAGCGGGCTTCTTCTAACGTGAGCATCGAACGGGCTTGATAAAAAGGTGGAAGCGGATTACTTTGACGGATGAGAGTTCTAACGCCATTATAGGCCTCAAAAAGGCCGATAACTATTTGTAGAACAAGACGATTATTGGTAACAGGTGCTCCAAAGTTACAGAGTTGGTTTGCCAACTCCTTGAGACGTTTACAATAAACTGAAACATTCGGGAAATCTTCCATGCTGATTGGGAAAATTCCTGTTCAAGGGTGACAACGCGGGAATGTTGGTTATCCTGGAATATATCACACAATCTATTCCATATAGCCATAGCCGTAGTGTCCAGCTCAATAATCGTCTGTAAAAGGTCGGTAGAAATAGTGAAATAAATTCACTGAAGGACGGTAGCATCATGAGTAATCCATAACTGAGGATCCTCCGCGGGAGTAGGGGTAGCGGGAGGAATTATGTGATGGAGAACTTGATGTGAGATGGCGTGAATTTTGAACAACTCAGCCCACGTCGCGTATTCGACGTTTTCCATCTCAAGAACAATAGGGATGTGGTTCTTGATGTTGGAAATAATAATGGAATGATGAAATATGTGCTTTGACGTAGACATAACGAAAGAACAATATGTGATTTGAGGGATTGGAAGAAAATTTGGGAAGAGAGGAGGAAGAAGTCGGCATGGAAATCGAGAAAGGACTCGGAACTCGAGAAAACCGAGACAAGCGGAAGCTTTTGGGGAAGGAGGTATGTGAAACCTAGACTTCTGATACCATGAAAGAAATAATCCCTTGATTATTTTCATTGATAATGAGAGGTATATATACAAATATACAATTCCTAAATATGGACAATATAGAAAAATAATTCTAATATCTTTTCCTAGAATAAGACTAATACCATAATTACAATTATATATGAATTACAATTTGTTGATGCCAAATAGGACCATGATACACACGGTCCTTTAAAACTATTCGCCACTATGACACGTTTGTTTATCTTTGTTGCCAACTCCCGATTAATCGGGTCCATAGTTTTATGACAAATTTGAACGTTTTGTTTAATAACATTTAGAAAAAGAAATTGATGGCACCTATGCGTAGATTATTTTTACTTTTTCTTTTTACTATATGGAAGTAGCTACATCGTCATACTATGTTTAGAATGTTTTTTATGCGTGGAAACTATGAATAAACTCGTAAGGGGGGACAAAAGAAAGATTTCAGGCCTTACAAAACCAGTTCTCCCAAATGCTGCGCGAGGTGCAATTAAACTTATGTTGCTTATAATTATACAGTCACCAATTCTCACCTCATTGAAGCAAGGCTGGCCAGTGGGCCGACCGGCCCGATCCCGCCCCGACACCGCCTGGTCCCGACCCAACCTCGACATTTAAAAATAAATAAATTACGGTACCGGGACGGGACATGGTCTCGTCCCGACCCATCCCTGCCCGCCCTAGTCCCGTCAGGCCCGACCCCGACCCGGTCCCGGTCCCTCCCCCAACCCCTTAATATTTATTTTTAACCCATAAGTTATTATATTTACACTTTAACCTAATTTTCCAACTATAAATACCTCTTTTTCTCTTCATATTTCTCACAAATCTTCCTACAATCTCTCTAATCTCTCAATCTGTCTCTCTACAAGTCTACATTGTCAACTAAATATTGAATTTTATTTATTCATCTGAGAGTGAAGTTGGCAACTAGCTTGAGGATCTTCCATCGAGCAAAGTTTCAATTTTCAACCTCTCGATTACACGTCGATGTTACGTCGGCGTTTGGTACATACGTTCCTTCATTAAATTATTATTGTATGTTTATTTTATTTAGCGCACTTAATTTTATTTACTTTAATTATTTATTAGTATAATTAAAATGGAAGAATTTAAACGTATGCTTACGGGTAAGGGTAAGGGTAAGGATCAGGCTTCTTCTAGTAGGGGCAACAAGGGCAATGGTACTTCTTCTAGTTATCCTATTTCTAGACAGAATCTTATTCCTACACATGATGATTTTGTTGATACTGAACATTTTTCTGCAATACCATTAGATTTAGACGAGGAACTATTTTCTGGAACTCAAGAAGACTTTAATTTAGACGATGATCTAGATGATACACACAGTAACGTAGATGAAAACACACCCACTAGTGCACCTTCAACTGGAATGCCTCATATTCCCCTTAGTATGAGACGAGGTCCAACAAAATGACCATTAAAATCAGATGCATGGACATTTTTTGATAGGGACGTAGAGAATCAAGTAGCTAGATGTAAAATTTGTAAAGATGTTTTAAAATTTAAAACTGAAAAGGTCACGGTGGGATGGGGGTTTAATGAGACACGTAGCAAGGGCTCATCCAGCTATGTATGCCCAATACGAGACTTCAAAATTGGGTGCGTAAACGCCCGCTCCATCGAGACAAGGTTCACATAATGTCCCGGACCAAGTACATGGTCAAATTAACCCCACGACGGGGGAATTGTAGGTCCTAATTACAATAAACATAGAGATAAGGAAGCAATAGAAAAATTAGTTGTTGTGGAGGGTTTGCCCTTTTCATTTCCTTCATCTCCTAGTTTTATTCATTACATTAGAGAAATGTATAATCCTGCTTTTAACAGTTTTCCTAGATCAACTGTTAAGAGAGATGCATTTAAATTTACACATGAATATCAATAGTATTTACGTTATTCATTATATCATTTTAATGGAAAAGTAGTTATCACTTATGATATAGGTCGTAGTACTAACGGCGATTATTTAACGGTAACCTGTCATTGGATAGATTATAAATGGTCTATGCAAAAATATATTTTAGCGTAGAGATATATAGATGATAGGCACACTGGTATTTTTATTGCAGAAAATATTTATCAAGTATGCGATTATTACGGAATAACTGATAAAATTATGACTATTACATTAGATAACGCTTTTTCTAACAATTATGCTATTACAATTTTTAAAAATAGTTTAATTCCATCTTTTCCAGATCATTTTCATATAAAATGTGCGTGTCATATATATAACTTAGTTGTAAAGGATGGTCTATCACTTTTTGAAGACATTCTTAGTAAAATACAATTTGCTATAAACTTTATTTTTAAAAATAATAGAATACAACGAAAAAAATATATAGAAAAACTTGTCACGATTGCCAACTACTTATAGAAAAATTTCAGAAGAAGTACCCACTAGGTGGAATTCTGTATACGAGCAACTACTTGTTGCTTATGACTATAGAAAACCTATAACTTTATTTTTAACTCCCATAATCAAAATCCAGCTAATATGGTTGTAGATAGCGATTGGGGAAAAAATTTCAAACTTATTGTATTTCTAGAGAAATTTTTTCAAGCAACAAAAGAATTTCCCGGTATATATTATCCTATTATTTCAACTATGTTGTTTTATATATCTCTAATATTTTTACTGCTTAATGAATATATGGATAAACCAGCTTATAAGGCAGCTATTAAAAAAATGTTTATCAAAATAAAAAAATATTTTATTCATATTCCCACTATTTATATTATTGGTGTTGTATTAAATCCGACTATTAAAATAGACGGTACTAAATCACTTATTGAAACTATTTATGATTGTATAGCAGTACTATCACCTCCAAGTCCCAAAAATCCAAATCACCCACCACCTATTGAACAAACTAAAGAAGAAGTGTTGTCTAGCGTAGAAGACGAATGCAAGAAAGTATATAGGTTTTACCAACAAGAAAGTGCTAGCAACATACTGGCTTCCATACCATTTTCTTCTTCTTCTTCAACACAACCTCACAAAAGACATGTTGTTTTTGCTGCTAGTATTGAAAGCCTCAGAAATAGAATATGCGATGGTAACACTACTAACCAAATTAGCAAGTTTGATATTTTTGTTTTGCAGGGTTCTGTACCGTACCAAGCAGTTGTCAATGAATAAGGACGTGAAGACTTGCTGAAATACTGGAGGGGGAATGAGAAGACATTTCCGACACTTTCAATGATGACCCGAGATGTTTTGAACATTCAAGCGTCATCAACGGCGTCTGAAAGCGCTTTTTCTGCTGGCAGATATCAAATAAGAGAGCATATACACTCATTAGTCGAAGACAACTTAGAGATTGTAGTATTATTCAGAGATTGGATACGAGCGAAGCTGAGAAGGTGCGGTCAACCGGAGATCAACGAAGAAGACGACGAAAACTACAACATCTTATCCGAAGGTTGTGGAAGCGACGTGGAGCAATTTGACTAACAAATATCAATTCCAACCGAAGAACCACATGAAATTATCAAGAAACTAATGTTTGTTTCAAAATGTAATTTTTTTAATTGCAATTTTACTATGTCATTTGCAACTTTTGAACAACACCACAAAATTGAAACTTTGACAATTGTATTTGTATTACAAAAAAAATCATATGTCTATTAAATAATATAAGATGCACAAAAACAGCCTTGAGATATTTTTATTACACTATCTTGTTCAATTATTGAGTTGTTTATATATATATGTTATTTTTTAAATTAAGTGCAAAAAAAAAAAAAATCCCGCCTCCGACCCGATCTCGTCCCGCCCCAGCTCGATCCCACCCCGCCCCTTTTCCGACGGGACCGGAACCGGGATGGGACTTCGGCGAATCCCGCCTATCCCGATCCTGCCAAACCCGCCCCGACTCATCCCGGTACGTTGGCCACCCCTACATTGAAGGCTGTAATTATACCCCTTTAACATGTTAAAACTATTTTACTCTCAGTTATACACAATCCAAATTCCTTGGCGGCTTTTCAAACATACTCTAAAAAACTTCACTCTCAAAATGGTAAATGATCTCAAATCACTTTTAAATTATTTCCTAATTAAAAAAGTCATTTTTAAAAATAAATGAAAAAAGAAAATAATATTACATAAATTATAATAATAAAAATTTATATATGTTAACGGTGTAATTTATTTTTATGAATGGATTTTAGAATAAAAAAATGATGGTCCAACACATTTAATCGATATCACTTCTTACAGTATCACATGACTATGTTCTCGTCACCTTATTTCCCCCGCTTGGTTCACAAGCTCACGATACTGAGCTCAGCATTATATCTAATCTGGTTGAGCTCTTATGACTAAGATCTACTGGTCTTTTGTGGTCGTTGTGGGACAGGAAATTTATTAATGCCTTACAAAATTAATTCTCCTCGCTCCCCCAAACGGACAAGTGTTAGAGTTGAGCTTCCAATTACCACTTTTGTTGCATGTGAAAAAACTTGTAGTAGTAGGAGTAATTTAAAAGCTTGTTTGGATGGAGGTTAGTATTGTTAGTTTAAATATAATATTTATTTTTATTATTATTTACTAAATTTTATTGTATCGCATTGTTACGTAACGACTATCATATTATTAACTTATTCTTTTTCTCATTTTGTCTATTTTATTCTTTAGCTTAGCTCTACTCAATATCCTATCTTTCTTGTAGCTTTATATAAAATAATATTTAATGTATTTGAAAGCGTTGGTTCTTTTTTGAAATGGATGGAGTGTGTGGTTAATGTAGTAAAGTATATGTGATTTCATAAAATTGGACCTTTTCTCCTTGCTCTGTTTCTGTTGTGAAGACTCTACAATGCTCTCTCGTTTTATCGATAAATCCTTAAATCTCCGACTGTTAACCCTAATTTCCCCCAAAACCCAATTCTTAAACCCTAAACCCTCCTTTCCATATTTCTTTCCCAACAACTCCCATTTATTCTCCACAAGTAACAACAATGGCAAAGATTCGGACCCATCAACTGGACAATCAGAGTTCAATGAGGGAATAGAAAAGCAGGTTCTTGATGAAGGATATAAAAAACCATGGAGTTTTGATGATTTTGAGGGTGAAGGAGAACCAGTGTTTGATGTTGTTGGAGAAGAGGTTAAGGTAGCAACTGAAATGAAGGGTTTTGAATTGGAAGAGAAAGCTCTTACTGAGGTTCTTAAAGGTAGTATTTTTTTTAGCTTATTTCATATTGTTTTTCTCAAAAAATGTGTAAAAGATTTTTGCTTTATGGTCTGGTTGTAAAGTCTTATGTTTACTCTCATTTGTTTTCATAAGGTGCACTATTTGTTGAGTAGTAACTAGCCTACATTGCCATGCTCCTAACTTAATAGGTCAGCAATCTTAGGTAAATTTGTATTTTTATGTTTTCTGTTTAGCTTAACCAAGAACACTTCTTGTCTCAAGTTAAAGACTTTAACGAAGCATGTTAGTCGTGAATATTAGTTCAATATCATTCTGTATGATTCTGGCTGGGTGTTCATACTTGAAACAGTACATGTTACGCCAAACTTTAGCTCCAAAGAGGGTAAATTCCTTAGAGAGTAAATACTATTCCCTCTGTCCCAATTTATGTGGCACTCTTCGCTTCCCGAGATTCAAACTGCATCAACTTTGACCAAACATTTTGATATGAGAGTGTAAATGCTATTTGATCAAACCTTATGGTCTAAGTTAAAATAACCCCACTGTGGCCACCCTAACAGCAGTAGGGTGAAGGAATAAAAGAAAGATTTTTGACTAAAAAGTTGCAATATTGAACTCACAATGCCTGACATTACTCATGTCCCAGTCTTTTCTTCCTCAGCCTCGCAATAGCTGAAACAGTAAGCTCTTTTCTTTACCTAATTCGTTCAAGTTGTATTCTCCAGTCACATCCATTTCACACTACTCCAGACATTTTCAATTTAGCTTAGTAGAAGATGTTGTTTCATTCAGAACCACCTAAAGGTCTTTCTTTGGTCAATTTTCCTTTTGGATCTTGTTCGAAATGGAGTATTGATTCATTTATTATTCAAAGGAACAGTCTTTTAATAATATCTAACATAGATGTTTCCAAGTAGCCATTTTGATTAATATCCAATTTGTAGAAAAGAATCTTTGAGAATAGTGCATAGATGTATGTGGTATTCGAGATCAAGGTGCTTCGTTTCTTGTTACTTTTTATTTTGTTTGGGCCATCTTTGTGGAACCCTTGTTTGAGGTGTTTGTGTTCAACCTTTCAACTATATTTTCTTGTGATAATGAAAAAATTGAGAATGTGGCAGGTTCTTGTACCAATGAATTGTCAATCAAAAAGAGTAAACTTAGTAAGCCCTCAGTAAGTGTGTGTTCGGAAGAAGTTTTGGAAATAATTGAGATTATCAAGGGTGATGGGCAAGATTTGAGGCGCAGGTTATTTTTGATGGCTTCAAAACTATCACTCAAGTTCGTCGTTGAGATTTTTGACCTTTTAAATGAACAAAGAATATCTGGATTGAAGTTCTTTTATTGGTTTCGGGACTCGCATCCTGAATTTTATCGCAGTGCTTATGTCCATAGTCTGATTATATGTAATTGTGGATGGTTAGATGATTATAAAACAATGTTATCTTTGTTGGAGGAGTTTAAGGCTGAAAAAACTTGTTTAACTGACAAGGCTTTTGGGTTCTTAACTGTATTTGGATCGAGTAAGGATTCATTGATGAACTCGACAAAAAAAGTGGTTGATATGCTAAAGGAGGTTGGAGGATCCTGTCGTGGTTCTGGTGTTTATGGATTAATCGAGATGTTCTGTTGCTTGGACTTGTTCAAAATGGCAACATTTGTAATAGAGATCACTGAAAGAACAGCTTCGCACTACAATATTTTGATCCGTAAAAGGTGTTGGGCAGGCCAAATTGAAGAAGCACGAGCTATTATCAAAGAGATGACTGAATTTGGTTGTTCTCCTAACACCAAGTCATATAACTACCTGCTTGGCTCATTGTGTAAAAATGATAAGATGGAGTATGTGACTATTGTGCTCGAAGAAATGAGAAATAAGGGTCTCAATGCAGATGCAATTACTTTTGAAACTTTAGTATATCATTCATCTAGTCGCGGTCAGGTTGACATTGCCTCTGAATTTTTGAATTTGATGGTAAATGTGAATGTGGAACCTCGTTCTAGTACTCATGCTGCATTTCTTAAAATGTTGCTTGAAGCAGGAGAGCGTGAGAAAGCAAATAAATATGTGATTGACATGAGTTCCAAGTATCACCACTCTGTCAATACACTATACAGCTTGCTTGTGAGGCTTCATCGGAAGAAAGGAGACATTTTGGCTGCTCAAAACATTCTCAATGAAATGATTGACAAGGGTCTCAAGCCGGACTTTGCAACTTTCATTGAAATTGTAAAGCAGCTCCAGAAGACTGGCAGGAAAACTTTAGCTCAAGATCTTAGGACCAAATACTCGGTTTTCTATTGTAGTACAAAGGCTAACAATTCTTAATCCAGTTCTTTTGCCCCATGCCAAGGTTGAGAATATCTCTATCTGGTTTGTCTGTGGAAGAAGGATTAGGAGTGTGCATTACTTTTCAGTTTTCTGTCATCTCCAAACAGTACCAAGTTTTAAAAAAAAAGTTTTCTGTCATCTCCAACCTCCATTGCCTCTGCCGTAGTCATTGCCTCGCTTCTCGTCAGCCTCCATAAATGTCACCTACATTACACCTCCCAAGGTTTGATTTTCTCTTTATTGTCAGCTTCAGCTCCCTGGTTTTTGGCTAATATTCAGTTCTTTAAGTATCTATATTGTGCAATTTGTGTTACTCAAGCATTTTCCCTCACCTTCTTGCCTCTGTGTTTCCACTTTCCGTCCTCTTACTTATTGAATGTATACAGATATGTCCACCGATAAACATCTAAAACCAAGAAACCTAACCAATCACATAGGGATGCAGAGGAAATAAGAATGCAACTTGTCTAGCAATACTGCTGCTCAGTTTTTTTTGTTTGTTTTTGCAAAGGTGAACTCTGTCCCTGTCTTGAGTAAAATTTATCTATGCCTCTTTCTTTTTTCTTTTCCTTTTCTATTTGGGGGAAGACATATATGTTTTCCTTTTTATAATATGAATTGTCTTTATTTTCAGTTTTCTGTATTTATTTAAATTATCCTGATTATGATTGTCCATGCTCACATGTAAGGAAATGGTTAAATTTGCCTTGTTATTTGTAACTATTTCCAATGTGGAATACTTCTCTTATCTTGATTTTCTTTGTTGTTTGTAGCATCCTTGGTTCTTAAACTGTGTAGTTTATAACTTATAAAAAGTAATGTGGGGGGGGGGGGGGGGGGGGGGAGAGACTTTGTAGCCCAGCTGGTTTGGCCATCTGAACTGCCATCTTGTTTGTGGGGGTTCGATTCCCCACCTTATCATTTCTTCCCCCATTTCCTCTTCCCCTCCCCCTATGTATAAATTATACTAATAAACAAAATGTGTTTGAAAAAAAAAGGTGTGTTCTATATCATTCTTTATTGTAAAAAGAAATAACTCTTCAGTGTCTTTCCTTTAATTTTCATTCTTAGATGGTGCACGAGTCGATGTATGATATCTGCGGAAAATTCATCAATGCCAAATCTTCTAACTCTTTTTGAACAGATAGAATTGGTCATTGTCTTTCATACATAGTACAAATCTATGTTATTTGTAAGCTTTGCTTTTGAATTCTGGTTCTTCTCAATGATTAAGAGTAAATGGATTTAACTTTCTTTTCTACCTCAGTTTCAGTTTCACATTGCCAAATCTTGGGTAAACATTTACATACTGCAGCTGTGGTTGCTGGGAGGCCACGAAGCATGATTAATCGAAAATAGAGGTTGCACCTCCTTAGAAAATGAAGTTCCACCTGAAGATTATGTTTGGCTCCCTCTGTCACGCTGTTATATACTTCTGGAAATCAAAGGTACATAACATTCCTTTTGCAAGCTTATGCCTCTAATTGTTGTGTAACTGTAAGGATATATTCTTTAAATAGCGGAGATGAGGATGCTGAGATGGATGTGTGGGCATACAAGGAATGATAGGATTAGAAATGACGATATCCGGGGCAAAGAGGGAGTGACCTCGGTGGAGGATAAGATGCGGGAAGCGAAGTTGAGATGGTTTGGACATGTGCGGAGGAGAGACACCAATGCCCCAATGCGGAGATGTGAGAGGTTGGCTATGGACGGGTTCAGGAGGGGTAGAGGTAGGCCGAAGAAATATTAGGGAGAGGTGATTAGACAGGATATGGAGCAGGCGAGACTCACTGAGAACATGACCTTAGATAAGGGGGTTGTGCAGGTCACATATTAGGGTAAAAGGGTAGTAGGTAGTCGAGCGCAGTCCCACTTACACTTACACTTACAAACTGGTAAGTGTAGTGTTATTACTGTAGGCATGCTTAGCATATCATACGAATAGGCGTAGTATCGCTCTATAGTCTTCTGTAGTTTTATTTCTTCTGCTATGCGTTCTTTAATGTACTTGATTTATCTCATTTATCTGCGTAGTTACTACTTTTTTTCAGGATGCGCTATCAGGGCGTATTCGCGTTTGCTATCAGTACTGCTTTAAATTTTTGACCGGGTCTGACTTGTTTTTTCTCTGCCTTGCTTGTCCTGAGCCGAGTGTCTCTCGGAAACAGCCGCTCTACCTACCAAGGTAGAGTTAAGGTCTGTGTACACTCTACTCTCCCCAGACCCCACGTTGTGGGACTTTACTGGGTATGTTGTTGTTGTATCCTTATTCATAATGGCTTATTGTTCTTGCAAGTTTTCTTTTACATAGCAATATATCACTTGCTTTTCTAAATTGTTAAGCAGATGAATAATCAAATAAAAATAGGCAATTCGATTCTCCATGCTCTTATTATCTTTGAGATACTCTGGACGATTTCAAAAACTTGACCACCAAAGATGTCCCAGGTTTCCTAGAGTCATGCTTTTGGTCTGTACACTATTATGGCTGTGACATTTGTGAATATATGATGACAAGACCCTTCAAAACTCCGCGGTGAAAAATGCCACTAACTACACAATTTCAAAGTAAAGAGAGAATTTGTAAAGAAAATTAACTGCTCTTTATTGCAGAATCCGTTCTTTCAGTATGTGATATATTTGGCTGTAAAATGACTTCTAGATTTCGTATGTTCTCTTGAAAGCTCCTGGCATTTTCTTGATGTTTTTGCATTTTTTACAGAAGCTCCCTTTGGGCAGAGTGTCTAATTATCGCTTGCAACCAAAAACTGTTAGAGGCTTTTGCGAGTCGGTGCTCTTGGAAAGTCCATCAAAATTATTTGATTTTTGGTTCCTGTTTGTATTTTGTGGTGCCTGTGGATAGAAAAGAAGCAAAGATGCTTTAATGGCATTCCAACTGTCATCCTTCAACAGGTAGTCTTTTTTGACTTTTTGTGGGCTGATAATTTCCTTCTTTTGTAATCTTTGCATCTTCTTGATGCCTTTGTTAATGATATCCTACTTCACCATTAAAGAAAAGATCGCTTGCAACCAAAAAAGATTACCATTCTGTTAAGGCTTACTTTTTAAGAGGGAAAAAGGTTTCAAGTGTATACTCGGTAGAGGGTATTTGGATTGGATGAAAAGCTGGTGCTTCTAGGCTCTTTTTTTTTTATAGCTTATTTGAGTGTGACAAAGCTAAAAAGTACTACTTAAAAGCACTTGGCAACTCCAACTTATGGCTTTTTGGCTCAAAAGCTATTTTTGTTTGATCAACGGTTTTACCTGTTTATCCCTTATAATTTTTTCTGATTTCCAACAATACCCTCACTAACCAAAGTCGTAGATCACCGTTCCTTTTCTTCTTTCTCCTCAATAGATCTTTCTTCTCCTCTTTTTTTCTAAGAGCCTTCAGAAACCAAAGTTTATTCCCAGAAGCTTTAAGCTGTGGTATGGCCCGCATCATGGTTTGATCTTTCTACAAGAAAAATCGCATCATGCGGCTTCTCCTTTCTTTTCTCCATCTCTACACATCTTCTCTGCGATTGCAGTGGCTAACGGTAAGTTTTTCCATGCGATTTTAGGGGCATACCTTCTCTTCTTCTTCTTTTTCTCTACTCCACTTATTATAGACGAGTGTCTCACCATTGTTTGTTGTTATTTTTTTCCCCTTGTATCTAGGTATGTTGCTATTTTTAAATACTTTCTTGATTTATTCTAAAGAGAGATGAGATGCTAGACATGAATTTCAGATCTCGGAGTGACTAGAAAATCCAAAATGTTCTAAGTTATGTAGTCCACATGAATGCTTCATCACACAGGTGGAAGTGTTGAGCTTGGGTAATTAATTATGGATCATGCAATAATTCTATTTTGGATCGAGCGCCAACATTATATTACAAGTTTCATCATATTTGCACCACTAATTGGTGAAAATGAGCACACGCTTCAGCACACATTTGTTGTGTAATGTCAACATTAAAGTTGGATATAAACTTCATTTTTTTTATGGGAACTAGAGATATCTTTGAGCACTATGCCTTAGAACACTAAAAAGTTAGGTGCACTTTTCTGCTTGAAGATCACTATAATAATCAAGTGTGGTTGGTAATTATTATAATTAGGTATCTGTAGATAAACTCTACCATGTTGAGTTTTGCCGATATATATATCTTTTTCAATGTTTTACTGTACAATTATAGGTCATTTCCTTTCGTTTATTGTCTAAAAAAGCCTGGAAAATGTTTGCTTTTTGGGAAGATAAGGTTTAGCATGACATATGGTGCAGTGCACCTAAGATTGGCCTTCATTTTTTAAAATAACCGTTTAATGTGCGTATAGAGAATCAGCTGCATTTACCTTACAAATGATATGACATGTAAATCATTTTTACACCATCACTATATAACTTATACTCGTTTTTTTTTTGGTAACTAAAGTTATATTAAAAACCAAAGTGAAGAATTACAAAACCACAGCACAGTCAACACAGCTTGCTGTCCAGAATAAAAAAAACTAAAAGGTTTATGCTATTCCTCTCCTTCCAGACTTCATGAATGAATTCTGCATATTCCTTGCTTTAATTTGGTGGATCTGTCTTTCCTGTGTTGAACTAAACCTTACAAATTAATAACTCATCCAACATTAGACATTTTTTATAAGTAACGTCTATATCAAATTAACATCTATCTCTCCAAGTGAAATAAATATTCCATGTTGTACATGGTTCCTTAAACCCTACTATGTTCTCTCTTCCCAAAACAGTGGAGCACAAAATGGTTTTGCTCTCACATCCTATACACTCGAGTGTAATCAAATGGGTCAAAGGACGACGTAAACATGCTGTGTATTCCATCAATGGTATTAGCTGTGCCAAAGTTGGCTGGGAAGATTTATTAAAAAGAGGTTACATTTACCTGTAACATATACCTGAAAGGCCTTGTGCTTAGCTTGCACGCTCCATAAGAACGTCTATGCCAGCTCAGGTTAGTGGATTATAGATTACAAGGGAATTAATACACAATTTAATAATCTAATTAACATAATTATTGCATTTTTTAAAAGAGCTTGCAAAATTTGTATAAACGTTGAATGCAGTTTAATTTATGAAATATTACATCAAAAGATCTTAGCGGACAAGAAAATGATTATGTTCATCGGAGAAAGCAGTTCAACCTAACCTCTTTTACCACGTAATGACTCTTTAAGTTATGATTAATGAATAAATATCCTCTTTTACCAACAACAAAAAAAAAATCAACCTAACAACCGTTCGCAACATCCATTACGTTAGACAAGACCCAATGTGTTGAATTGGGTATTGGTTGAAACTGCAAAATGCAAATCAAATATTTTCAATAAATATACTAGCATTTTACAAATGACTCAGATTACTTTTATGTACTTGCATATTGCAGCATTGCAACTTTGCAAGAATATTAGCAATGACCAACAAATTCAAGTAGCTTGTATGGAATGGCATATGCAAATACGTACAATCGATTTTTCCTACCTCCTTTCTGCTATACTCCTATCGAAAAACCAAATCACTTCAAAAATTGACATAGATGGGACGAGTTAAATGAAAAAAGGTCTCATCAAGAAAGAACATGAGGTACAGGATTTCCAGAAGCCCCAAGCGCAAACCATAGCACAAAAACTTGAGCCTCTGGATGGAGCTCTCCATTTTGACCTAGCACCTTCAAATCAGTTCACCTTAACCCTTTTTTGTGTTGACTTTCTTTTTAGTTTTAGCTCCCTTTGCGGACAGCACAGATGATGCACTCTTACCTTCAAGCTTCTTTGTTAGCTTCACAATGCTTGCCATTCCTTTTCGTGCTGCTGCTCGATGTTCAGGCCTCCGGCTCATCATCTTACGGTCAAGGGGCCAGTAGGCATATGGCTCAAGTTTGTCTTTCCTCTTCACATCACCACCCGCCTTCTTGCTGGTATACTCAGTTCCGGTGTGGGCCCATCCTGAATCAGCTGTTTTCCTCCGTTTCAGAGTTTTCTTTGAGCTGTCAGAAAAGTGACTTCCTGCTTTGCTCCTTGCATCCAAGTCATCAGTAGGTGGCTTGACTCGTTTTTGTTTCTGATCTCCCTCATGAATAATCAAACGGCCTTCAGAGTCTATTTCTGCCTCATCGTCAGACTCAGGCTTCCGCTTGAGATTGCCAGATGCTCTAAGAGCTGACCTGGTCTTCTTCTGGTCAAGTAAGTCAAGTGGCTCATCATCTAATTGATCAAACAGATCTTCCTGCAAACTCTTGGCTGCTTTCCGTGTTTTCTTGGACCTAGAAATATGGCATACACCCACTCATCTTACATGTGAAATATAATCTAAACTATAAAGCATCATTAATTTCCTTTCAAAACTACATTACTTCCAACGTACTGTCAAACATTCTCAAGATCATAAATAGTAATCATTACATCTTAAAACATTCCCACTCACCGTAATAAAGATGCTTTGGAGTCCGATACTAATGTAGCCTTGCTCCTATGACCAGCAGTAGTTTTCGCGTCCATGTATTCCGCATCACTATTCTCAGATTCTCCATCATCGAACTCGGAAAAGATTTTTGTATGATTCCATCTGCTTAGCCTGTAAGAGGATGGAGAAGTTAATACCACAAGTACTAAAATAATACTTGACAAGATACGAAGGCATTGAAATGTAAGCTTCTTATCCATGAAAGACAAAGATGTGAGACCCAAAGAGCCATTTGTCCTCCTTATTTGGGATAAATCTGAAGATTTAACACTAGTACTGATAACAGTAAAAAAAAAAAAGAGGTAAACATTTTTTTCCTGATAAATAAACATGTTCCCAACCAACAAAGGTACATAAAGTACTCAGATATTTCTTAGTCGCTTCACTATGTGTCAAACATCCAACATTCTTGTGTGTATTGTTCTCAACTTCAGTATGCAGGTATATGGAGGAAAGAAAACTACCTTGATGTTGTTGCTTTTGTCATACGAGATATGCTTTCCTCAGAATTCGAGGAGAGATTCCTATCTCTTCGTTCCTTGATCTGCTTTTTCATCAGAAGAAAAAATAACTCATCTGAACATTTAATATCCACGAGCATTTCACAGGTTTTAGTCTAGTTCATAACTAACCTTTCTTATGTTAGTGAGGAGTTTCATGTGCTCTTGAGGCATCACCTCTTTTACAGCATCCAATCCACACTTCTTGATAAGTATCTCAATAAGCAGCTTAACCTATAAAACATAACATGCACCCAACCAACTTTCAATCAACAAGCGATCTTTATAAAAGAAAAGAAATTCCACAAGCCAAAATTAGATAAGACCATTGAAGATGGAATAATTGCATACAGGAACCAAAACTAACTCAAACCACAGTAGTATAGGATCTAGGAGAAAAGCAAAAACCTTGGCTCTGAAATGTTTCTTGGTATTATCTTGCCAACCAAGAAGGGCATCTACCATGCTCCTTAAATGTGCTTGCAATCCCTCAGCCGGCGACTTTGTGACCAGTACCTTCAACAGCCCTAAATTAGCCTGCATTCAAGAAAAGTTTCAGGTGACAAGAACTTCAGAAGATGGCAGGTGAACTCGTTTTCAAAGAAAAAATCTTATGCCGACTAGAACACACCTTAATTATTTCTTTGTTCCCTCTCTTAAGGAGAAGAAATGTTGATGGTAGGACACTGTAAGCAGCAGAAACAAGGTCTGTAAATTCATAAGCCAGGCGAGCTAAGCCTTTAACCGCTGCACTGATCATATGAGGTGTTTCCCCAGTAAGACCCCCAGCAATCTGCAAGCAAATCGTCAAGGACAGTGATGCTTATGTCAAACTAAAACGTGCCCAGTCCATCACGTAAATTCATCAAATTATTATTTATCATACCATATTAAAAAACTGCTGCAGGTTCTCCTTTCTGCCACCTCTTTCTTCATCTGCATAAGCATGACCAATCTTGACAAGAATCTCGTATGCTCGGTTCCTTGTTTTCTTGTTAACCTTAAATAAAAATCCTTAAAAAACTCAGCAAATAAATCAAATAATTAAGCTATTAACACATTTATAAATTGTTCTTCCAGTTACGGAGCAAAGACTAGTTAACGGTGAGAACAATATTATGTGAATGAACTTCTAAAACTTTCGTAGCAAAACGATGATGAAAGAAGAAAGTAACTGTTTTAGGAACTAACTTGACTTTTTTGCTAAGTTACCCAATCCAAAAGAGAAATCAAAGATCACTGCAGGCTATAAATATAAAAACAATCTTTACACGGGCAAAAACCACGATCGATAAGAAAAATAAGTAGAAGGATGAGGACAGTTGGAAAATGCGGAGCTCAGGATAAAGATAAAATTCATGTGCACGAATTACGGATTCAAGTATCAGTAGAAAGAACAAGACTAAGGGTGTGATTGGTATGGAGGAAAACATTTCCAGAAAATGTTTTCCAATTTTCCCATGTTTGGTTGGTCAAAATGTTTTGGAAAACAAGTTTCTTAAAATGAGGAAAATGACTTCGCTGATTGAAGTAGGGAAAACAAGTTCCATAAGTGACATTCCTATTTCATTGTCTCCCGCTCCTTCAACCCACAGCCTTTGGCCATCCCACCCCCCAATCTCCACCACGTCCCATCCCCTAAGTGTTTTAAATATACCCCTGTACTAGGAGAAATGGTTTAAATATACCCCTCATTATACTTACGGTCCAAATATACCCATGCCGTTATACTATTTGTTCTAATATACCCCTCTTCCTACGTGGCACTGAAATTTGATGAGGTGGATGCCTCGTGGCATGCCACCTCAACACCCCTAACCTATTATTTGTTCTTTCACCACTAAAATTTCCATCCCCTTCGCCATCATTGCCACCGTTACCGCCAACATGACCATCCTAATTTATTTATCTAACTTGAAAGATAAACTGAATTCTGCTTACATTCAGTGGTAAACTCAAATTTGAAGGGGAGAAGTACTTGTGTACGGCTACGATTGCCTTTGAAGGGGATTTGGAGTTGTGGGGTTCAGGGAAAGGGTCATCAGAAGTAGGAACGTAATGGTGAGTCGGATCAGAGAGGTGAGTGGAAAGAATCAATTTGACTCACTTGTGGACTTGGTGTCCGACGTTTTTGGAGATTCCGATGATTGAAATTTGAATTCTGTTCTGGATTTGGATTTTTCAGGAAGGGTTTCTTTAAAAATCTGATCTTTATTGTGAGATTTTTCCACAGAAAGTATGATTGAATGAAGAGGAAACACAAAGAAAAGAACTGAAAAAATACTTTGGAAAAGAAAGTGTGCTGTCCCTGACGATTCTTTGAATAACTAGAGTGCAATTAAGCATGTATGGAGGTCTAGTTGTCCTGGTGGTAGTAATTGTGGCAATGGTGGTGGAAGGGATGAAAATTTTTGTGGTGGAAGAACAAATAGAGGGAGGGGTAAAATGGGGTAGGGATGCTGAGGTGGCATCCACGTCATCAAGTGTCGGTTCCACGTAGGATTGGATGGACACCTTGGAAAACCTTAACGGAAGAGAGGTATATTTGAACCAATAGTATAACGGCAGGGGTAGATTTGGACTGTAGAACGAGGGGTATATTTAAACCATTTCTCATAGTACATGGGTATATTTGGCCCTTTTCCGTATATACAAATTCTCTTTGGATAAAAAAAATTGCTTATTTACGAAACACTAGAAAATAAGTAAGAAACCACTTGTTTTCCCAGAAAACATTTTCCATTTCCTTCATACCAAACACATCCTAGCTGAAACTGATGGAAGTACAGAGGAGAGAGAAAAAAATGAGGATATGATTGTAGTTTGTGCAAATAGATTCCATCAGCAACCTACAAAGTTTAATGCTTAGCGCACGGTACTTCAGAATGATGTTTCTCATGGAAAGACTAAACTTATACCACCATTATGCAAATGCAAATTCATTGGAATTAGCCCATCAATCTATTCTAGCACAGAACTCCTGGCTGAGAAATAGAATTCAATATATTGATCCGTGCACTCTCCATAGTCAAGACCCCATGAAACAACTCATGAAAATTTAGCCATGGCACTACTTATGGCTACACAAGTTTAAAGTTCCCATAATTCCCGTTTAGCCAGTCACCACAACAATGGGAGAAAATCATGAAGGAAATGGGTACATTACAGCAATATAAATTCCTATGGAAAAGAATATTGGTCAACTCTAGAGCAGGATCCTTCCAGATTAATAGACAAACCTCTTTGAGTGCAAGCAAAATTTCAGTGATAAAAGAAGTAATACTGTCATGCCGCCTCTGTTCTGATTCATCCTGGAGAATGCAATGAAGTATTAAAAGCTGTGAAAAAAATTCAGTATGAATTTGCACAAATCTGAGGCATCTGATTGTTATCCACAAGAGGATAATCCTCACCTTTGTAACATGGACAATTAAAAAGTATAGACACTCAAGTCTGTGGCGTTTGGCTGAACAATGACATGCAGGTAGTGCTTCAATCATCAAAGTAAGCAGCTTTTCAGTCTTCCTAGAAATAAATTCATCAGAACCCTGTCCACAGAAGTTGCAAAACTTATTAGCCACAAAATAGATGTGCCAAAAAATGTAAATAAGAAATCATGAGAGGTGCTTTAATAGCATAGCACAGATTACATGCTTCAGAACTTGGACAAGGATATCAATTACTTGAAATTCAACCTTGGAATTCTATCAATTTGGTAACATCATGATATCTGCATGAACATGAAAGGCTGGTACCACCTTTCCTCCGAATATTCAACCATGACAATTAGATTTCACAAAGCTTACTCAACTCACAAGTTATACAGTTGTTTTAATTTTTGGACATCATCGACCAGTCCAAGACACGTTAAGAAAAATACTGAGAAGTTACTACAACAATACCTTAAAATAAGATATTTGGTGACAATACATACCCGAAGGATGAAGAAAAGAACTTTATATGCCTTCTTCTGGATCAAGCCTTCGTCGTCCTGAGCATATTAGTTATTAAACCTTCTAATAAAAAAGCTGAGAGGTGTTTAAGCAAACACATAATTGACACCAACCTTTAAAGCAGGCTCTATCGCACCAAACAACGCATCAATGCATTTAGCATCTAAACCAGGCAACAGTGAAACAGCCAAATCAAATAACTGTGCCCTAAATGATATGAAGCAAGCGATGTTGATGTAGTTAACACAAAGGAAAAAGGAGGAAGACCAACTCCTACAGAAGAATGAATGAAACAAATGTGATTTTTATCTCCTACCTCTTTAGCGACGAAGAACTTTCACTGGGTAAATCATCAATTTGCATTGAATTGGAACTTCCTGGCTTCTCTGCCGCCTCTAGAGTCACCTTCCGAAGCCGAATCATGGTAACCTTAAAAAATCTGCTTACTTCCTTTTTGTCAGCAATAGAGGCCAATCCACCAATTGTGCTCTGTATTTAATAACCACATTATCAAAAATTGAGCTAGCAATAAATTTTCCAATCATTTTCTTTAAAAGGATCTTTCAGACATTACGACTATGGGAAAAACAGACAGAGCGGCCAATTCACCAATTATGGTTGGAATATGTACATGCATCATCAAGCAATGAGCTCAAAAAGCTGTCCAGTGCTTTACTTTAACAAGTCAAAAAGTCGGGCATAACGAACCACAGAAAGAAAATGAAACTGAACACTATCACGAAAAATGATTAACATACAAGCTTTGGATTGCCAATAACAGACCTTGTCAACAGCCTTAAAGTAAATGAAATAGTATAGCATTACCTCTATCGGACAAATGTGACCAGACTACTTAGTTGAAAACATTTCACACGTGATGGATAACTAAAAGCACAATTTAGAAAAATTACACAAGCAAATGAGGACAAAGATAAGGCACAACCTTAGTTTTTTTTCTTAAACCAACAAAACCTACTACTTCCATAACAATAATAATGGCCTGATTATGAGCAAAAGGATCAAACCAAACAATCCGCAGTCTAAACTTAAACACAGATTTTAATATTTTAGCAAAGAAAAAAAATACTTACAGATTAGGCATAAAATAAAATTAAACAAGAAAAAATTATTTAATTAAAATTTAACCTGAATATACTGAAATCAGGCAATTGGTAAAAAGATCCATTCATATGTTGAGACTTGGTTTACTAAAAACACAGTACAGCACTATAGTAGGTTGATGCGCTTGATCACAGTTTCTTTGGTTCAGCTCCGTCACTATCATAGGATATACAGAGAACAGACTGAGAGATGTGGCCCTTTTGGAGCCATTGCTTGACAACATCTTTGGAGCAGTAAATAAAAGATATGGTATTTTCTTTCTTTTCGTATTAAGTATGATGCCTGGGAAGCACTAACCACATGAGCATTAAGTATGATGCCTGAGAATCTTTGCAGAATACAATATGCAGTATTTTTTCCCTTTTCTTCTCTTTTCCCTTTACCATTGTAGTGTCTCTAATGCAGTTGTGACAGTGAACGAAAGATTCATATATCCATTAAAATATTAAAAAATGAAAGTCATTCATCCTAGTAAATTCTACATTGGGACACTATTAATCTGCACGGGGTAATAATATCCTTTATAAGCTACCTGCAAAGATCCACCAGTATCTTTAGAGGATTCCAAGAAGACTCCAGAGAGAGCACACAGCAGTTCAGGAGCAGAAAGGCTCAATGCATTCAAGTTATCACCTGCAGCTTGCTGGTTATAACGCGCAATGGCTCGTTCTTTGGGAACACTTATTTCAGTATCAGACAAATCCATTTTTCCTTCTTTAATGCTCTTGTTCTGCTGAATGAGAATCTGCAAACTGGAGCATATTATCCCACAAATATCAGGCTCTTCACGTAGAGCTTTGCAGAGTACCTTCTCCAGATCCTTGAAGCTTTCGGCAGTGTCCACAGGGTAATTGCAAAATGAGGGTAACAACGACCACAATGAATACACAATTCCATCAATAGTTCTTGCAGAATATATCTTTCCCTCGTGCTCAAACTGGCATAAAACAAAAGAATGAACTCACTGTGTAAATGGGGGGGGGGGGGGGGGGGGGGGTGACTTAGAATCAAAATCATACCATTGCAGACCTCTGCTTCATAGCTCCAATCATCGACAAAATTGAGTTGGTAAAGAAACTTAAATGAGCACCAACAACGTTTTGCTTTAAAATTGGAAAAAGCCAGATGTTGGACTCCGATAAATCTTGTTCATCCAATTTAAGAGGAAGAAGAGAGAGAAAAGATTCAGGTCCCATTGCACCAACAGCTGATCCAACACATTTGTGCAGCTGTTATCAACAACTCCTTAAATCATCAGAATATTCTACCAGACAAGAAAATGCTATAGCTAAAACACAACCTAACAAATTATGTCCTGAAAAAACATTAAAGAAAAACAGTAAAAGGGCAGCCTGGTGCACTAAGCTCCCGCTATGCGCGGGGTCCGGGGAAGGACCGGACCACAAGGGCAGCAACTACAGAGAAAATGATTACAGCTATGACGCAACCTGTACTACCGTGGATAATGGACTAGTGACCCTGGTCAATCTTTGCCATTTCTTTTTCGAAGCGGGAGGTAATTTGAGTTACCAGCCAAGCAGGTCTCAGGCTTATTTATTGTCATGGATCTTGCTTAAATTTCCAACTGAATCCTATTTTACAAAATAAAGAAGATCGAGACAAAGCACACTCATAGATTTGCACTTGTGCCAAATATCAGACATGTTCTACTGCGTGACTAAAAGACACAACGTAAACATAGCTTAATCTATGAAAGGCAAGAACTAATGCTTCAGAAGCATTACTTTGAGCAATAACGTGATCACCAAAGAAAACGTTAGCATGTTAGTCAAATCATCATTATCATGACACTTGGGTCAAACAGATGGATATAAATTCATTTTGTTGAATCACATTGTTGGGAACTAGTGATGATATGGAAAGTAGTCAAGAAGTCAAGCTGATCTAATTTAGAAATTGACGGTGTCGACAAAAGTGATAACCACGCCCTCTAAGTGCACCATACAAAAGTCAAGAACCATTACAATAAGTGTTAAAAACGCAATCATTTAACATCTGTACATACTAATGGTTTTGTATAGTATATCTCACTTATAAATAAATATGTTCCGTAACAGAACAAAATATCAGCACAAGGAGTTGCAGATCCTTTCTTGGTCTAGTCTCAAGAGCTCTTTAACCTATTCTCAAGTGCTTTTACCCTATTATCTTTTTTATTAATTCCCAAGTTGGTATCAGAACGGGATAGATAACATTACTCTTTTGCATCAGAGGGTCTTGCCACTTGGCCAAATAAAATGTTATTGATACGGCAACACTCCAAGATGTCTTCAAACCAAACTGAAGTGCTACTCCATCTCTGTAAATCTTATGGTTTCAGGAACTTCGACACAAACTTTACTCCTGATAAAAATTACTCATCAAGCTCTATTATATCCTCATTTAGTGAATCAAGTTGATTTAGACACAAATCCAAATACTCAGATGTCAGTTCATTCCCTTTACTTTATCCAACAAAAAATCTATTCAAAAATCTGTTTCATCATTTTTATAAAATTGATTTTCTGTGCTTGTTAATCAAACTAACTTAAAAACATGTAAAATATTACCCCCTTTTCATTGAAAGAATATTACCTTACTCTTATCAATCAGACAATTTTTAATTAGTTTTAGCCAATCTAATTATTTTTGTTTGTTTCTTCTGCATCTGTCATGACTATTAAGTTTTTAATTTTCCTTTGCAAATACATAATTTATTTGTTTATTTGCAACCTTTAAAGTAAAAAAAATTACTATTCTTTGAGATCTCCATAGAAGCAGCTACTTTCATATATTATTTTAATTTCAAGGAGATTGAGACTTCGAAAAGCCGACTAGTTATAGAAAAGTAAAAAAAAATCATTAATTCAACGCCAATTAGTAATAGAAATATGAAACTACATCACTAATTCACATTGTCCTTCAGAGATCAAATATAGAAAAACAAAGGCAACTGCTGTCGAAAAGGTTGAATTGCAAATAGCAGCAGCACCAGCAGAATTAGGGGAGGGATAAAATAATAGAAGACTTCTCTCAGGATCCCCTTGGTTAACAGATAAAAGCTACTTCATTGAAAGCAACCCCAAAAGCAAGGCTCACCTGTCTACGGTAAGGGAAGTCTTCATCTGGCAACTTTTGCATATCAGCCAAACTATGAAGTGTTCCCTTCAAAAGGTGCGAAGAACGGTGACCTAAAAAGAAAACAATGAGGAATATCACTTCACTTGACACTCCTTGGATGATATATAGAAACACAGCAACACGGAAAGTAAATCTTGCTTCCTATATCACCAATTCCATCAACCGATCTTGACATAAAAAAACTAAAGATAAGAGCTGAACCGCACAAACACAAATATATATAATTTTTCATTTTTTTTGCGCGCGGGGGGAGGGGGGGTGGTAATTATGTCAGGAGAGCATGTGTCACTTAATATTGGCATAGTCAGCAATAATTACTCCAAAGAGAAGCAATTATAAAAGTACTAAATTTTATCAGAGTGGGCATCATTTTAGGAAGCCCAAATCCACAAGAATGATTTGAATTATCAGATACTATGCATTTTGCGCAGGACATAAGACCAAAATATCCTAGATCATTTAACAACTTCAAAGTAAATATTGAGATTTAGAACTCAAGATGGGTATTATATTTTTTTCTTCAAAATGAAAAGATGATATACAATGCAATCACCTAGCTTATCAAACATAGCAACCACTACTTGAAATGACACGTCCCAGACTTCTGAATAGTGATAGGTAAGCAAGCTCTCAATTGTAGCACAGATTTTCTCAATGATAGTTGGTCCGGATTTCCTCATGCCAGAATTCGAACTAATTATGTTATCCACGCCCTGTTTGATCAAGCTTTCATCAAGGCATTCATATATTATGCTCTTAAGTGCCTCCAGAGCAGCCCTTCTAGCTTCCTCGTGCTCAGAACCCAGTGCATCTGAAAGATAATAGTCAAACAATAACTTCCAAAATTAGAACTGGACCCAGAAAGAACCAAATCTGTAGATGCAGTGAAAGCCTTTTTTTTTTTGGGGGGGGGGGGGGGGGGGGGGGCAATGAAACAGCTTGAATTCTTTATATTTTATTCAAAAGATTGTAATGTATGCAAGGTAAGAATATAGTAAAAAGACCCACCACTAAGTGAGTTGAAAACCACAGGGAGCTTAACCACACACAATTGCCTGTTAATTGAATACACACTTCCCATCCCAATGCCAAGCAAGCGAGCTGTGAACGCCATAGTATCAGCAGATGATTCGTTTGCAGAAACTGAAGTAGCAAATGAACCCAAGAGGTCCAGTAGCACTTCTGGGGATACTTCTGCTTTTGGAATACAAAGATCATTCAGACCATCTTTAATGCTACAAAGAGCAATCAGACCATCTGTAATGCGCCTATTAACAAGAGGCTGATGCAATTCCAATAAAGACTTGAAGTACTTCAAAGTGCTATTCAAGTACTTTGAAGACATAAAAGGAAGACACAGTTTCAGAGCATCCAGCACGTGTAAGACTTCTTGTGCTCCTCTGGGTCTTTCAGAGGCATTTCCAGTTGTTCCTCCAGCAAGTAGAAGGGACCTCTCAAAGAGATTTGTGATGGCTTCACTTGCAGGTGCCAATAGAGGAGACACCATAGATGATGACTGAAAGTTTAGCAGGACATCGCGAAGATAATTATGTGACATCTTTCTCACCTATCCAATAGACCAACCCAAAACAGAAGAAAAGTCACTGAATGAACTTGACCTTCCTAACTAATTGAAGAAATACGTATATGAAAAGAATAGCTAGAATATTATCCATAATATTATAAGCAAACAGATACCTAACTTTTACACTACACTTCCCATATTCTCCAATCTATGTCTTTGCCGGGGATTGGCATCCATGTAAATTTGTAATTTTTTCCTCCATCTATTTTAACCATTATATTTCTCATTCCTTTGTTTGTTTTCTCATCAAACTCAAACTTTTTAACAAAATAATCTCAAATCTAAAACATTAACTTCTCTTTGTAGTACCTATTATGGAATCCAAAGAAGGATCAGAATTGCTGGCATGGCTGTAAGCCACTAACTTTTTGAGATAAACATTACCTTAATTGTTAACCCACAAAAAGATCATTCTGCTTGTACACATATCTTTCATGACAAAATCAATATAACTTTCTTACATCATGACTTGTTGAAATTGAAAAACTGTAGATTCTGTATAACATTCATCCTACTTATCATATCACCATATAGGAAAGTTCTGAGCTTGTACGTTATTTAAATAAAAGAAGTTCTAAGCTTGTACCAAGCACAATCTATTACTTTGTTGATAAAGATATCTTGTTCTTTAAAAACTTCCTCTTAGTATGGTGCTGCCCGCAGGATAAAAGATCCTGGCTAAACCTTTGCTCTAACAAGACCGTGGACTGAATAAGATAAAGACTGACATTCAAGAGAAAATGCCCCGTTGGATTATCTCAAGTCACATTTCCAACATTTATAATTTCTATATTGTTAAAAATGTACTTGATAGATTAACCAATAGAACAGCATAACAGTAGGGTAAAGACACTACTACGATAATCAAATTTCATATCAAAACTGCTAAATAAACAAGGAAAGTAGTGACCTTTTGGCGATCATCCTTTATATAACCGATAAATACACCATAAAGTTGAGCAACATCAGACCAGTTCCCCTTATCTCCCACAACTAGCAAATGCTTAACACATTTCAAGCATGAAACAATCCCTTCAATACCAATAGACTTTAATCCAAGAAGTCGAATCATTAAATCAGACAAATATTCATACTTCTTCCTCAAAATGGCTTGGTTTATTCTAGGAACGACGAGAGACAAAATTGTGGAAAGAGCATCAATAAGGTGGGACGGTGGTCCTTCAGGGGTTGAAGTATATAGGCGTTGGAGCGACGAGCAAGTTGCCCCAAAGTAAGTAATTGGATTAAGACTGTAACTCTGGTCTCTGAGTTCCTGCGACATTGTACCAATGGCGGTGCAAATGTGGACGTGGTGCTCGTTGTTCGAATCGCTAAATAGCAATAATACGGTACTGCAGAATTCATCTGAGGTGTTTTCCGGTAAAGGATGTTCCATTTCGATGCCTTCCATCTCTCCTACACAACTCAACAATAATCTTTATATTATATTACTGAAAATTTTGATTCTTTTACTTCTTAAACGCAAATAAGCATAGCAATTACGATAGGAAGCAAGTAAGAACATGTATTAAATACAGTATGCTAATAAAATTCACCAATTTTTTTATTTACCAGTGAACAACGAATAGGGTTTTGGTGAAAGGAGAAAGAGAGTACCTTTTGATTTCGTCGGTGGACTGGAGAGTAGGGTTTTGGCAAGATTTTAACAACAAAATGGAATTGGGGCTTTAATTGTTTCTCATCTGAACTACAATTTGGTCTTGGGCTAAGGTTCGTAATATTTTTGGGCTTTTGACACTTATAAAGGATCATTTGCACTTTTGACCTTGTTTTGTACTTGTCTTTAATTTTTGTCCCTCAAATGAAAACTATGCCTTCCAGATATAAGTTCTTTAAGGGATCCGACACAAGTTGTGCCGAATCTTCAAAGAACTTATGCCCAATAAGCATAATTTTCATTTGAGGGGAAAAAAATAAAGACCAAAACAAAATTGGGGGAAAAAGTGCAAATGACCAATGAGAAGTGTTAGATATACATTGTGCGGTATACATTATATGATATACATAAGTATTTATATATAGTGTGATATACATATATACATTGTGTGATAGATATTATTGAATTATTAGATGTCAAAAGCTAAAACTTTGACTATTTTGTGTCATTCTCACCTCAATTTGCAATACTTTTTATCCGTAAATACAATATCAAACATGTTTTATCCTTACCTATCTATTTATATTTATACTATTATAAAGGGGAATTTATGCGAAATACACATGCATTTCAAAAAATATTACCCCAAAAAATATCTATTTCAAAATATTACATAATATACTATTTATGAAAAACATTTACAAAATGTAGAGTACGTATTTATGTTGTATATCTTCGTGATATATAAATCTCAATTTGTATACCTTAATGGTATGCACTATGCAATAGTATATTGTACACAATATATAGTATACTATAACAGTATATTTCATGTGCATATTGTAATCTCAAATTGTATACCTTAATGGTATGCACTATGCAATAGTATATTGTACACAATATATAGTATACTATAACAGTATATTTCATGTGCATATTGTAATCTCAGTGAAGCTATATTTATCAATTGTGAAATAATCAATTTCTAGTATTATAAAATCAAGTTTGTCACTATTTAATAGTATTTGCTACAGTTTTTTTTTTTTACGTATTCTCAATTTATACTTCTTTGACTTCAAACTTGAAGCTATGTTCTTCAATAATGTATAATTGAAATTTCGGTGAA
This sequence comes from Anisodus tanguticus, assembly GCA_034509755.1. Lineage (NCBI taxonomy): Eukaryota > Viridiplantae > Streptophyta > Magnoliopsida > Solanales > Solanaceae > Anisodus > Anisodus tanguticus. The sequence goes on along the minus strand of CM067551.1, from coordinate 13,570,187 downwards.
TGTACATATTAAGAAATAAAAAAGTAAGTTGATGATTTACAGTTGGAATGAAGATGCTAGTCCAATTGGAAGAGTTACTCTTGGTAAAAAAGAATCGAAACTAAAATATTCTCTCTAAAACTAGAAACAAAAAAATGAAAAAATTAAATTAAAAATGATGCATAGAAGTATAAGTATGGAGAAAAATAACCTGACTCCTTTAAGGTGAATAGAGAAGATATAAATTTAAATAATAGAAAATTAACTTGTAGGGAAGAAGGATATAACATGGGTGATCAAAGTAAATGGATAGGAACGGGTAAATAATTATATCGACATAGACAATTATTTTTCTCCCTATTATAAAATTTATGAAACTGTCACGATTTAAATCTGAAAACTATGTTGTGACAGGGAGAACGATGAGTCACTACCCATTAGGCGAACCCTCTGGTAAAATCATACGGATAACAAAGAATAAAAGAAAACTGGAATTTTATCAAACTTTTTCTTTATCATAAATATGTGTAAAAATGAAATAAAAAATTATAAAAGGCAACTTCTAACCCCAACTATAGAATAAGTTACGGGGCGCTAAGATTTGAGTACAACTGAATTGAGACGTAACTCGAGAAATAGAAAAGACACACTATAATGAAACAATATGAGTTGAAGTTGCATTTACGATCTAGTGGTGGCTCACCTCAACTGAAAAGATTGGCTACAAGCTAAAGCCACTGGTCAGCACCTAGATTTCCGTCTATCTCGCGCACATGTAATAACTGTGAATTTAAAAGATCTAGCAAAATTATCTACTCGCTCTCCAGACCTACCTCCGAAGCAAGCCTTTAGAATCGTTGGTAGTGCATAAACGTACAATATAAGCAATAAGAAAATAAAAGTAATATACCAGGAAAACAATTGAATCTGAGATCATGAATACCAACAATAAAGTAAAGCATGATACTACTGAAGGATGCTAAGTGCTCATAGGACTATTCTCATGTCTTAATCCATCCTTCGGAGCATTAGTCTCATGTCTATTCACCTATCGTGGGTTCATGAACTACCCATCTTGCCCGAGTCTATATGATTCTGAAAACTATTGCTGGCTGAGGAGCTCATCATGCTTAGGCAATGTATGTGCTACTAACGTGATGATATAATATGCTAAACTCCTAAGCAATTATCACATAAAGGTACAACATAACTCCTTAATCGAATGAATGATAGGGCAAGTTAAACAACTAACAAGATCATATCAAGAATTTATAAACTTTTGAAAATTGAAAGATCGATAAAACATGCTAAATGGCTTATTCATTATCATGTCATAATCGGCTAGAAATATTTAACCCTTTAAAAGTACACTCTAGGCCCCTCACGATTAGCGGCTAGATACTTTAAAACTATCCACCTAGCTCATTCTTGCTCACTCACGTGAACTAAAATGCATACGAGCAACACATATAACATGCTTTTAAGAAAAAGAAAGCAAACTAAGAGTTAAAGTCTCATTTGCTTCGAAAGCGACAATCTTTACTTCACTTGAAATGTTGAAACTGCTCCACATAATCACTAAAGACTTCCATTTAATCAAAATTATGCTCAAAATGATCAAAAATCTCATAATAGATATTTTTCCAGTTTCAAGATTCGGTCAAAGTCAAACTTTGCCAACTCGGATCAACCCTCCCCGAATCCACCCAAACACGGTCCAAGGGATAGTCCTCAGCTAGAGGAGTTCGAATATACGCTCAAAGTCTAATTTTGAAGTGAACCGACACATCTACACAAGTTTGACTCATTTTTCAATACCAAATAAAATCAACCCCGATCAACATGTTCAAAATTTAATAAATTTTATATTCTCACGAAGCCCACGAGTCAAGAATTTTAAATCTATAATTAAAATTTGAATTTGATTGAAAATCGATGGTCAATTGAGCATTTCCCCAAATTTAACCATAAAACAAGAAACTCATCAAGATCTCATGATTTTGGTGTTAGATTCATGGTCCAAACATGTTGGAATAATCAAGAAGGTGTAGAAATATTACCTCAATGTTTCTCCTTGATCCTTAATGTTTTTCACCTTTTCCCCATAAGTTATGCTCTCAAAATCTCCAAAAATTATAAAGAGTTTGCGCTAGATCTCTTTTATAATACAGTTGAAACGAATCTGATATTTTTGAAATTGTTGCCCAAGAAAAATCTACACTATCTATCTCACTTTTAATTATCTGTACTCTGAAGTATATCAAACGAACTCAAAATTGCACGAAACTAGTTTTATAAGTCACAAATAATGATATGGACCTAACCACGCGGTCAAATTACCATTTGAATCACATATGCATAAAATAAGGGTCCGGTTCTTTAGTTTGAAAATGTTATTTATGCAAAATGCATTCCACACTTAAAGCATAAGTATTTAGATAAATTCATGAAGATTTTACATGATGTAGATAATATTTAAGAGGTATTTACATACATTAATTATACTTTAAAGTAATTACCTACCGTAACTATAATACCGTAACTATACCATATATTTTGTAGAAAAATCAATTTCTCTCTAAATCGATTCCTTTCACTTTCTCATCGTTTACCTCATTGCCTACTTCATCATCTTCTCTTCATGGAAACCCAAATTCCGTCCACAAGCTTTCGGCTGTATCATCTCCTTCTTCCACGACACCCCACTCCCATTCTTCGTTGTCACTACTCTACTCGCCGACCCTGAGCGTGGAGATTTGTTGCGATGCGAAGCTGTATGGTTTACTTTTGCTTCCATTTTATGCTCTGAATTCATTACTATCTCTTGGAATCCATGACCAATCGACCATAATCCATGTCGATCGACTCTCCCTTCCTCCTCATCACCTTTGCTGCTATCTGGCCGGAATACCAGGCCAACCGACCGAAATTTTTTTAGATATGTCCGGCTCAGATCTGACTTCATTCTTAGTATAAATCAATATATTTTTACATGTATTTCTGTATTTTGAAGGAGACATTTTTTGTATTTTTGTTGTTTAAATACAACTGAATTGAATACAATGAATTGAACACATCGTAAAAGTAGCTGCAACTTAGCATTCCTATATTTTTTGAATTTTTGCTGTAGGAATACAATGAATTAAGTAAGTATAAAAATAATTATGAATGAATACATTCGAATTTAATACAAGCGAATACACCCTGGGACAAAGAATTAATAGTTACTAGCGGTAATTAGTTAAACTATATCTATGAGTTGTTAGAAGCGTCGAAACAAGATTGCTTCCCTTAAGTTTCTCTAAATTCGTCTAAATCATTTGTCCGGAACCAATTCAATCATCAATAAAATAAGGTTATTGTTGAATTTCTATAATCATGGTGTACGGTCTAAAATTGCAAGACTATGTACCTCGATAAGCTGCCTCCAATCCCGTTTAATCTCACGGTTTGGTATCAAACTGAATTTAACTTTTGGTTTGAGTACAGTCCATAGTCTTTATATTTTGTTGTAAAGGGAACACCTCCAACCCAACTTCACATGACAAGACATTAATTCTACCAACTACCCACGGTTCATCTTTTAAGTAATACTATACTACTTGTAAACTTCCCACAAAACAAGAGAAAAAAATCATGCTAGTGTGCAGAAGCCAATTTAATGTGACTGGAAATGAAAATTATACCTGGGACGGTTTCACCAAATAATCAAAACAGAGAGGCTCACATTTATTGTGTTGGGATGGGACTCTAGAAGTCATATGGAATGTGATTCTACTAAGCTAAATATTTAGCTAACCAAATTAAACAACATAACCATAAAAATCACAAAATGTATATATGATCACTTAATCATAATTGTTAAGAGTTTCACATCGGATATAAAATTGAAACATGGACTTGAACAATTCTCACCCTAAAAGTTAGCTTTTGGGGTTAAATTAGGCCCAAAATCCATTTTTACGTGGTATCAGAGTCAAACCCCATTTCAATTCTTTGTTCACCGATGTTGGGCCTCTCAAATTATATTGTCCACGCTCCAGTTAACGAGGTCTGGACGTGCAGGGAGTGTTAAGAGTCCTACATCGGAAATTGAATGGGAACATGGACTCCTTATATGGACTTGGACAATCCTCCCCTCACAAGCTAGCTTTTGGGACTGAGTTAGACCCAGGATCCATTCTTTACATGGTATCAGAGCCAGACACACTCCAATTCTTTGTTCACCGATGTTGGGCCCCCAAATTATATTATTCACGCTCCAGTTAACAAAGTCTGGACGTGCTAAGGAATGTTAAGAGTCCCACATCGGATATGAATGGAAACATGGACTCCTTATATGGACTTAGACAACCTTCACCCTAAAAACTAGCTTTTGAAATTGAGTTAGACTCAAGATCCATTCTTTACCATAATCAGAGAATAAAAACTTATATGCATGACAAATATCTCTTATTCATTTGTTTGGTGTAAATGAAATGACACACATTTTATTCAGAACGTTTAAGCGCGTTTAGAACACTTTTACCGTTGGTAGTATATTATCTGATGGATGTGAGTTTCATTACATTTAGTGTAATTTGAACTACCCTAACATTTGTAGGCTCTCTTTTCTAATTACTTCTAGTTATGTCTAACCCCTACTTAATTACAACCTAATATAAACATTCACCTGAATGTCTTTTTCAATATATGAACAATTATTTACACCGACACAATTAATATCTGTGCTATGTCCACAAAATTGTCTCTTATTTACCTCATCCACTTCTCATTAAACCTGCCCATACCATCCTAGAACAGGTCAAAACTTGGGAAGACATCCGATAGATCCAACATATATTAAGCAAGAAATGTCAAACAAAAAGCATTATTGTAACTATGCATCGTAAGTCGTACCAAGAATGAGAAGAGTTGTCTAAATACAAAAAAATAGACGAAACTGGAATTTAGACAATCTTACATTGCAATTGCACCATTAATACTTGTTTATAACTTATAAAAGATATATTAATTAACCGAATTAATGATCAAGGATGAATAATAGTAACACTTTTGTCCCGAGTATCATCAAGTCGGTTGATAAGGTAGAGTGCATTACTAGTAACTCTAGCAACATTAGTAATCTTGCGTTTCACATCAGACCTAACCTTGCCGTCAATTTCCTTAAACCCATCAAGACAAGAATCTTCATTAGTCAAAGCAGCACTAACCCACGTCTCCAAATTACTCATTTGCCACTTGAATGCATTCCCTTTATGTAGATGCTTGAGTTCTGACAGTGTCTTGCTAAGCTCATCCATTGAGTCTCCCATCTGTTCGATGCAATCACCCAATGCTCCTTTTTCTCTCTTGCTTTCCACTTTCTGCTGGGACAAGAAACCCGACGCTTTGTGGGCCCGGGAAAGGCTGACTTTCACGGCGGCTTGAGCTAAATCCTGGTGTTCGTTTTTTAAAAGATGGTGCAGCAAAAAAAGTTGGAAGAATAATTAAGAATGTCTCTCAATAATTTTATTAAGCATATGAGGACTTTAAATGGTCAACTTGTAAATATAATCTGCAGAAAATTTGTATAACAAACTAAAATAACCTAATAGAAAACTTATTATGCTAAAGAATTACTACAATAACTGAAAGCAAATTTCAACATACCTGTGGAGTGGTGATAGTTGAGAAGGAAGAGAGAGTTCTGATGCAAATTGTTGGATAGCTTGCGTGCACGCACGATGTGCGGACAATGTCACTCGAAGAAGATGATGACGATGATGTGCTTGTTGGTTTATTCGCAGTGGTGAAGTGGGAAAGATGGAGGAGAAGAAGAGCAAGAAGTAGGGTTTGGAGTACAGGCATTTTCTTAGCTTACACGAAGGATTCTTGATTTCTTGTGATGTTTTTTTTTTGTGAAAGTGTGTGGTATAGGCTGTTGGTAGGGGAAATGGGAAAGGGAATTATTATGAGGGAACAAGAAACAGAGAAGTGGCAGGCGTGGGGGGAGGTTAGCTGTGATTTCTTTAATATTGTAGGGGTTGGTGAATTGGTGAGCATGCATTTATAGGCCTTCATATTTTGGAGGAAGAATGATGCAAATATCATCTTGGCTTGTTCCCGTCCTCATTTTAGTCTTATTGTCTTTAAAGAGATTAATTAAGAGTGCGCAACTGTACTCATGAAATTATCATGTGAGATTCGACTCTTAATTAGACAATTTTGGGAACACATATACAATAAGGGGTCGTTATATAGTTGGTTATAGTTATTCAATTATTCGTAATATAGGGATTAGTTGTTAAGGAAGTTATGCATTATTTTATGCAAGAATTGATTAGCATAATTTTATTATTCATGTATTAGTTATTACATCTTTTATAGACAGATTTATTATATGGGTTGCGGATGCTTGATCACTCATTAGTTTTAGAACCAACTGAAAGTTTTTTGTTGGATTGTTGTACGCAGCGGATATTGAAAACTTGTTTCAAACCCAACAAACGTAAAACTATTTGACTATAGGATAATTTTAAACTGTAAACATAAGATTTGAATGGTACTTACATGTTTACAATATCTGTAATTTTTATCAACTGTGGGTGCGCACGCGAATGCCCTTTCAATTGCAAGCTCCAAGCTTCAATGTATTACTCCTTTGGAAAGCTAGGAAATCCGGCAGAGGTTCGAGAGAGTGTTTTGATTCTGAGTCTCTAAAACTTAGAATAATAATATGAAAATCAAGTGTAATGAATAATGAAGTTTAGGTATGAATTTATAGGTGAAAAATTAGGTCAACCCGGATTAGGATTTGTCTTTGGGCCTGGCCCAAAATTCGAGGTGGATTGGGTCACCACGCCGGCGGCGCTACTGCCCAACCAGTGGGTCCCGCGGCCCTGTGGAGCTGTGCCCCTACGGTGTGGCCCCCACGACGCTGACGTGGCCTTCCACCGCCTCGTTTTATTTTCCAGCACATTCTTAATTAAATCCAAAATCTAATTTTGACTTAATTAAGATAATCATCATTCATTTAAATATCTCGATTTTAAATCGAATATTTAATACTCTCTCAATACATCGTTAGATCGAAAAGAAAATCAGCATAGTGTGACCCTACAAGCCTTCACATATCGACATTAATCAAATTAAGGTCTACGCGGAACTCCTAGATGGTGCCGCAAGACGAACTCAATATGTGAAGTACGTTTACACGAATTCAGTAAACTTAACCTCTATGTGGTAAGATAAAATTCCTTCATTCACGACACACTCGATCAAGCTTAGAATTTGCCAAGTGTCTATCTAATGGCTTGATCATTATATCTCATCTATATTAGTTGACAATTAGACCATATTCTAAATATATCTATTGCGTTGGCCAACGACTTAGTCAACCTAATATCACTGAGAATCTGAGTGTTCTCTCGAATATACATTCGAGGAATGAATCCTAATCTTGGCTCAACTACCACCTTTAATCCACATCGTAATGTACCCAATATAAGCTGTATCTCAACCTATAAGGCATTTGAGCTTAGGACAAGATCAAAGTATATTACTTTGTAGACAAGGTGCACATTGACTTCAAGTCTAAGGACTTCTATCTCCCACACACTGATCATACTTTAGACAAGTATAACAAAAAATATATCAGCAAGGTATATCAATACTTTCAAAGTATCCATGTGTCCATCACGAGTAGCCATTACTCGTAGCAAGTGAGACATACTGTCACGACCCGACCCGACGGGCCGCGACTAACCGCCCCAATGACGTCATTATACTAACCTGTCACACATAATCCAACTAACACTTAATGAGTCTGAAATCCGCAAAAGATAACGCTGCAATAACAACATATGCCAGGGTAGGCAAGCCGACAAGGCTGTCTTTACCCCCGAATGTACCTGCCTCCGGAGGAGTCACAACTAGCCAACATAATATAACAGGCAAGCCGACAAGGCTGCCAACAGATAATATAACAGGCAAGCCGACAAGGCTGCCAACAGATAATATCACATATACACGGGAACACCCCCAACATAGATTACAATAATATGGCTGACCGAAACAGATTTCTGACCCTTACACCAGTGCAACCCACAACTACCTACAGACCTCTACAAGAAGGATAACGACATATGACGGGACAGGGCCCCGTCGTGCCCCTAAATATACAAAAGTCAAAATAATAGGGTTCTGTACCCAAAATGACAAAGCTCTGAATCAAAGGAGCTTCCCAACCTCGCCGAGTAGGAACCTAGGCACGAGGTTCTGGCGAAAACATATACATGCGAGCATGAAATACAACCCCCCCGAGGAAAGGGGGTCAGTACGAAATAATGTACTGAGTATGTAAAACATGAAGTTGTAAATGAGATCATAAGTAGCCAACAGAAAATAGGAGATCAGTATAAAAATCAGGATCCAAATCCAACTGTGCCATAAACAATAAAAGTCAGTTGCCTTATAAAAAATGAGAGTCAAGTCAAGAAAACATGAGTGTCTGTCCATACACACACACACACACACACACACACATATATATATATATATATATATATATATCTGTAACGTAACCGTAACCCGGCCCACTAGTGCGGGACTCGGTGGAATCATGTCATAACCCGGCCCATGCTGGGACTCAGTGAAGTCATATGTAACCCGGCCCATGCTGGAACTCGGTAAAGTCATATCGTAACCCGGCCCATGCTGGGACTCGATAAAGTCATATCTCATCTATGGATCCATCCTACGTAACCCGGCCCTCTAGTGAGGGTCTCGATGAAAAATGCAAGGCTGTGCAAGAACGTAACCCGGCCCGGGACTCGGTGAGGTGAAGTAGTAACACCTAGCACGAGTGGATATCATGAGTAACCATATGCAAGTAAAAAATATCATTTGACTCTCAATAAATAATAATGTCATAATAAACTCTTTGCTGAAAAAGCATAGGCACTTCTCATAACAATCCTCTTTAGGAATTAAAATGTATAAGAATCAAGTACGTCCGTCGTACTTTCATTAAATCATGCCAAAAGAAAGAAGTAAGAGTTTCACATACCTTTTAGACGAACTAATCCACCTAATATTAGAATATGCCTCGTTATAGAACTTCAACCTATAATAATGGTAATACGTTCGTTAATTCTATGATTACTAGCATACTTTATATCGAATAACGACTTCTTATTCTATAAGAATTCGGGCAGCACTTCCCCTGTTTATACATGTTTCCACAACTTCCAAACGAGGCTAATAACATCAATAACCAAGCACCAATTAAGGGTACAACCAAAACAACAATAAAGGGAATTTACACACCCACTTCTCATGTAAATTTAGCCTCTTAATCCACCTTAAAAATAGCCCACAAAACAGTCCATGTTCCAACAACAACGAGGGTAGAATGTGAAGCCTTTCTACGCCTTTCTACACCCTTATTCCTTTAGGACTTACATTAGCAATTACCACACTTAAACATGCATAATGGTAACTAAATTTTCAGCATTATAACACCACAAAACAGTCCCTAAAACAGTCCATATACATCACAACATGTCCAACAATTTCATGCAAGTTCTTGGCCACAACATGTCATAATTCCATAACTCTTATCTTAATTCCTATAATCCAATTTCGTATTTCAATACTTCCATATAACTAATTCCAACTAAATCTCAATATTTCCTTTCAATTTCATCATGCAATTAGTGATAATAATAACAACAATAGCCAACGAATCCAACAACATCAAAATCTGTTCCAAATTGGCAACTAGCCCAAAATTGTCACATGCATTGCTTAAATTCCAATTTTTTCTTAATACAAATTCATTACCTTAATTCTAACAACATGCATTCCAATTATATCATAGAAAGAAGAATTTTATACCTCAAATTTCGTCCAAAACAGTCCACAATTTTCTGCCCACTGCTTGTCCGAAAATCACCCATTGTTTTGTAATTTTTTCCCTTTTTTTGTTCACTTCTTCAACTCCAATTGACATGCAAGTGTTCTACAATGTTAAGCCATCATCCCTACACGTTTTCTTCCAAAAATTCATCCCAAAAAATCGAAATTTCTGGGCATAATCTCGGCCCAGCAGTGGCTGTTTTGCCACTGTTTTTGTCATTGTTTTTGGTGTTGTTTTGCTTCTAATTTTTGGTGAAAATGTAGTCTAGGAAGAGAAGATAAAAACCTCAAATTTGGCTATAGGGTTGGGGGGGTTCTCGGCTAGGGTATGGGGAGGAGAGGAGAGTTTGTGGTAAGTTTGGAATGAAGAAGATGAAAGATGAAGAGTGTAGGTTATAAAAAAATCTGAATTTTTAATATTACACTTTGGCCCCAAAGTTCTTCAATTAATAAATCTTAAACCACCTCTTTTAATTCCCGAGAATTTCATAAAGCCTCGTATCCTCAATGTCATAATTTTATAATACAATACTATTCCATAACTCCATTGGAATACATTCAACTCCTAGGATTAATTCTCGTCGTCACATGTATAGCACTAAAGAAAAACTATTCCGGGATAACATCCGTTTATACACTAATTTCCCGTATTAACATATGTAAGTGTTTCTTATATTCAATATCCGAATCTTACTTCCTTAATGACATTCTTAATTATCGTCTTAATCTTACGAGGTGTAACACATACTATATCATCTAAGGATGTGATGCAGACCACATGTCGACCTATCACATATCATCGATATCCATTCTTGATGATCATTAGTCGATGCTATTTTAAGAGTTACGTTATAATATTAACATCTCACATTATTAATAACAATGTAACATCTAGGGATGCATATTATAGAATATTATAAACAATCAACTAATATTTCAATAATTGCAGATGCCAAAATATTAATCTCCATTAATAATAATATGAACATGTATAAAATACATTTGTCCTAATACAGATTGTCTCTAGGACATACATATACTTTCACCAACATCATGACTTATATAGAGACACTAGTATATCATTTAAATACATTAGTTGAGCACTTGGTCTTAGTTGCAAATTTTAGATTAAAAATAGTTGAGCATCCATCCTCATTTGAAAATTTTGAATCTGTCACTGTCTATGTTGTATAAAATAACACATAGCTTCACCCATAACTTATATACTCAATATATTAATTATTCGAATTTTTAAATTACAAATCAATATCGTATTAAGTATGTTGAATTTTATACCTAACAAAAGAATGTAATCAAACATTGGTATTACTTTAATTCATGAATAACATAACTTCTAATCGGCTATAAACAACCCCTGAGAATGGGCAACTGTCATGAAATCATGTGAGATTCGACTGTTAACTAGCCCAATTTGGAAACACATTTAAGATAAGGCATCACGTAGTGGGGACGTTAGCAAATAATGTCATAGTTTAATTCCATTGAATTTGAACAAATGTTGAGACGAAAAGAAGTGAATGCACCGCCACTGAACTGTGAAGAGCACAGGGGTACCAGGAAAGCAGCACTGTATTGCTCTCTCACCTATATCTAGGTTGGCACTTGTCTATTATTGACTGGCTATATCTTCGACGTACCAGCCAATCCTAAAAAATGGGACATATGAAAAGAAAATAGGACAGCAACTATTTATCACGTGGGGAATAGGGTCTTAGTGTTCAGTTTATGGGTTACTTTAAGACGTCCAATGTATTACCACTTGTAACCAGGTACATATTTATCATATTTTGTGTTATATAATTATGATAGGATTGAGATTCTTATTATAAAAGAATTCAATATTGTACATCTATATATATTTTGTATTAATAATAAAGGATCTCCAAAGGAGATTAATACAATCTTACATGATATCAGAAGTCAAAAACAAAATTTTATTTCTTTGTTTCCTCCCCTCGGTTTCTTCAAGAACCGATCCTTTCCCGAGAACAGAAAGTGATTGTCCTCTATTTTTTTCCCAATCTGGTCAAACAGAAAAACAATTTTTTGTTGTTCTCTATTCTTTCCTCCTTTCTCGAGAAGATCAAAAGTGATTGTCCACTTTTTAGACAACCTTATCGGAGGAACCAAATAATTTATTTCAAACCTAACCCATTACTCCTCGGCAACCTTGTTAGAGGAACCAACCTTGTCCTTTCAAACATTTTTTCTCTTTCCAACAAATCCTTTTCAATATCCACTATAATGACTCATCGGCAGTCCGATAATGTGTGATATATGGATACAGGCGTCACGTCTCACCTCACCAATAATTTTGATAATCTTCCTCAACTGCGAAGTTTAAATACTCCTCAATCTATTATGGTTGGAAGCGGTCATCACATTCCAATTCAAGGGTTTGGTCACACATTAACCTCACCACAGCATCCCCACCTCTCCCTAAATAACGTCCTATATGCCCCAAATACTATTAAGAACCTAATCTCCGTTAGAAAATTTGCCACATATAATTTCATATCAATCAACTTTGACCCATTTGAGTTTTCTGTAATGGACCTACGTACCGAAAAACTCCTTACGAGATGCAATGGTGAGGGAGACCTCTATCCTTTCCTCTCCACGCTCGCTGCTAGTGTCACCCCTCTCACTTCTCTAACTGGCCAGGTCTCTCCTCCCACCGCTTTAGTGATAATCTCTCCATCAACCTGGCACAATAGACTTGGACACCCAGGGGCGCCTGTTTTTAATTTTCTTCGAAACAATAATTTAATTCGTTGCAATAATGGAAAACTTATCCAACAATTCTTTTCTTGCCCGTTAGGAAAACACGTTTGCCTTCTTTTTCAGTCTTCTTTAAGTGTTACGTTTTCTCCCTTTGACATTATTCATGTAGATTTATGAACATCTCTCATTACTAGCTCTTTGGATCATAAGTTTTGTCTAGTTTTATTGGATGATTTTTCTCACTTTATTTGGGTTTACCCACTTAAATTTAAGTCTGAGGTCTTTGCCAAGTTTCTTGAATTTCGTGTCTACATCAAAACACAATTTGAAAAAGCCATAAAATCATTTCAATGTGATAATGGACATGAATTTAATAATTCCGCCTTTCAGAAATTTTGCATTGATAATCGCATGGTTTTTCGTTTTTCCTGTCCCCACACCTCTTCCCAAAATGGCAAAGCTGAACTAATCATCCACATCATAAATAACATGGTTCGTACTATTCTCTTTCATGCCTCTATTTCACCCTCTTTTTGGGTCTATGCTGTCAAAATGACATAATATATTATTAATAATTTGCCTACCCACACCCTACAAAATCGGACACCTACCGAAATATTATTTCGTCGAATCCCCTTGAATGATCATCTACGGATTTTCGGCTGCCTCTGCTATCCAAATCTAGCCTCCACAACCCCTCATAAACTGGCACCCCGCACCACCTCATGTGTCTTCTTAGATTTCCTGTTAAATTATAGGGGATATTTGTGCTATGACTTGTCTTTCCGTAAAATCATCGTGTCTCGTCATGTCACATTTAATGAAGCAATCTTTTCGTTTGCAAATATCCAAAAATTTTGAAACACGGATTATACGTTTCTAGACGATTCCACAGTCTCCCCCATCTACAGCGCATTACTCCGCCGTGACACCTCTGTTCCGTCACGGCCGGAATCCACCATTCCGGCACTGTCGACGTCTGCAGCAGCCACCCCTGCACCGTCGGGTCTTCCAACACCGGCGTCCTACCAGTCCACCGCTGCCTCCCAAATTTCGGCAGCCACCAACACATTGCCCCTCTTCCACCCAGACCACCGCCACACTACTACTGTTCCGGCAACAACAACCCCTCTCTTCAACGACCCGTCAGCCACTGGTGGGAGGTCTGCCCAAACTCCGTCGTCGCCGATTGCCCACCCATACTCTAGCAATCGGCCCAAAGCCTCTCCTACCGATGGCAATCGATCGGCCGCCTCTCTGCCTCACCCCGATTTATCCAATGTCGATATCGACATTCCGATAGATCATACCATACCACCACCGATTTCCCCCACCATTACCGAAAATCGACTCCATGTTTCTCTTTCACGGCCAATCGACACATCTTCCCTTCTCCTGCAACCACAAACCAATGTGCCGCTGTCACAAAACACCGACATTCCGGTAACCTTATCCTTCTCGAAAATAGTCTCAGCACATCTCTGCAACCAGAATCCTACTAACCCAGCACCACCACTGGACCCGACACCGATTATACTCAGACCATCGCCCTCACCTAACATCGACCCGATACCAAACCCCGTCACCCAATTCAACCGAGAACCCGCATCTACCACTACCACCAGTATCCTGCTGCCACCTCCTCACCAAAATAGTCAACCTACCCTGCCCTCACACACGTATGGAAACTCATGCCCAACACGGAATTTTCAAATCTAAAGGCCAGTTCAACCTATCCACACAGACCATATCCCCAATTTCTAAAAACCCAAAACTAGCCAAACTAAACCCCAATTGGAATGCGACCACGTGTGAGGAATTTAATGCTTTAACAAACAATACACTTGGGATTTAGTTCCTAGACCGAAGGGAGTGAATATAATCTGATGCATGTGACTTTTTCGTCACAAATACATAGATAGTAGTGACCTTGAGAGGTACAAGGCAAGACTTGTGGCTAATGGCACAAATCAACATGAGGGTATTGATTGTGGTGAGACATTCAGTTCGATTGTTAAACTGGGTACCATTCGCACGATTTTGAGTATTGCTATGGGTAAACTTTGGCCTATTCATCAACTTGATGTGAAAAATGCATTTTTGCACGGAGATCTGAAAGAGACTGTTTATGCAACCGTCTGGTTTTGTTCATCCAGCAATCCCTCAGTATGTATGTCATCTTCGCAAGTCACTGTATGGGTTGAAACATGCCCCTCGGGCTTGGTATGATCGCTTTGCACGATTTGTTTTGCAAATTGGGTTTGCATGCATCAAGTGTGATAATTTTCTATTTATTTTTCATAGAGGTAGTAGCATTGCATATTTATTATTGTATGTGGATGATATTGTGCTTACTGCCTCATCTGATTTGCTGAAAATGAGATTATTATCTTGCTCAAAATTGAATTTGCTATGACTGACTTGGGGAAGTTGAGCTATTTTTTGGGGATTTCAGTGACTCGATCTGCAGATACTATATTTCTTTGTCAGCGTAAGTATGTAGAGAAGATTGTATATAGGGCCAAAATGACAAATTGCAAGATCATGTCTACTCTTGTTGACTATAAATCGAAGCTTAGTGTTGTTGATGGTAATTTAGTGTCAGATCCCACCCTCTACATGATTCTTGCAGGTGCACTACAATACCTTACTTCACCAGGCATGATATTGCTTATGCCGTTCAGCAGTTGTGCTTATTTATGCATGCCCCTAGGGAGCCTCATTTTAATGCCGTCAAGCGTATCATTCGATACGTTAAGGGCACACTTGATTATGGATTGCATCTATATCCCTCAGCACCGACCAGATTGTTATCATATACGGATGCTGATTGGGCAGGCTGTCTGGACACGCGACGCTCCACTTCCAGCTACTTGTGTTCTTAGGGGATAACCTCATTTCATGGTCTGCCAAGAGGCAAGCCAGCCGATCCCGTTCGAGTGCAGAAGGTGAGTATAGAGGCGTTGCAAACGTAATTGCTGAGATCTGTTGGCTTCAAAACCTTCTTTTGGAGCTTCAGTGTCCCTTGCGTAAGGCGTCTTTGGTTTATTATGATAACATATCCGCCATCTATCTATCTCATAATCCGATTCAACATCAGCGAACCAAGCATATTGAGATGGACATCTACTTTGTTCGTGAGAAGGTTGCTCTTGGTCATGTCAAAGTATTACATATGCCTTCCTCTTATCAGTATGCGGATATATTTACAAAAGGCCTTCCTAGACAGCTCAGCCTTGACTTCAGATCCAGTCTTAGCGTCCGGCCTCCTCCTGCTCAGACTGAGGGGGTGTATTAGCACGTGTAACAATACACATATTTACCATATTTTGTGTTGTATAATTATGATAGAATTGATATCCTTATTATAGAAGGATTCAACATTGTACACCTATATATATTTTGTATAATGAGAAATGCTGTCAAAGGAAAATTAATATAATATTACACAATGTTTAGTTAATTTTTGACCATTTAACCCCACATGGTGCTATGTTTGACATGGCTGTCAATTTACATTGGATCTACTCTCTTCTTTCTTTGACAATAAATGCGCACAGTCAATGCCAAAAATTAGGTGTATTTTATGACCAAAGCCAGCCTATTGATACAAGGTATTATTTCATCATAGATTTTCCAAATATCCCCCTTTAAAGGTGGAACTCCCACTCCAGAAGTCCCCACACCCCTTTTATTTCATCATAGATGGTATTACCGAAGAAGGTAGAGCTCAAATATGTGAAATACATGATTGAGTTGTGGATATTTTTACAAAATCTTTCAAGTTTGAAGATTTTTGAAGGACGAGATCAAGAATTGCAATGAAAATTTAAAATTAAAGGGAAATTTGTGGGAACTTGTCCTGTAACAAGAAAAAAAGAAGAGGTAAAACAATCATGTCAGAACTGTTCTAGCGTGCAACATGTTTTGAAAATTAATTTAATTGCTTTCTGTTGCTCGAGTTCAATTCTCTCATTCTGTGACAAACAATATACAGTAGAGAGAGCAATCCAGAAATAGTAAAAAGAAACTAGTGTGTGATGAAAAATAAAGAGTGTAAGTAATATTATAATAAGGGGGATTATTTCCATTAAATGAATAGTAGCCTTTTGAAATTATCAAATGTTACATTTTTCACGTTTACTTGGTTGGTATCCTTGTTACTGTCTTGTTCTTATTATTTAAGGTCGATATTATCTGTGGGCTATTTATTTCCCAACAGTAATTGCATGCAATCCTATGTGAGATGGGAAAGCAAATGTCAGAAAAGAGAGGAGAACTGGTACAATGTGATGGTCCATTTCATGTATATTATTGAATGTGAAATCACGAGGGAGCAAAGCAAATTAATTGGAAGAAAGTCTTTCCATTTTCACTTTATTTCCAAAGGGCAGGCCAGGGTGGGTGCGAGTTGCAGTGCAACAGTGCCCGAAAATGGCCCCTCTTTCCCTCCCATAAATGTTCCTTCACATGAAAAATCCTGCACCTGCCTAACACCGCCAATTTTCATATCCAGACCAAATATGACAAGAAATGAAGGAAAATAATTCATTCACTCAAATGGCAAGTGCATCAATAAATTGGACAATCGTGAAGAGTGAATCAACCATTAGAAGTCGGTGATAAGTGCTTCAACAAATTAGAAATTGATAACAAATACATTAACGGGTTGTTTTTACCTTCACCCGAACAATGTATAAATTTAATCTTAAATATCTTATCTTATCTCATTAAATTTGGTGTTATTTTATCCCACTCGTGAAATAAATTAGTTCCTAACAATTGAAAATTGCATCAACGACTAAAGAGAAATGCTTTATAATATCAAGTTTAATCTGAGATAGAGGTGCTTCAAAATACAAAATAAAATAATGAGGCATATAGAACTTTGAAGTAGTCTTCAATAAGAAATCATTTCGTAACTATCCAAGACTTTGTAATAATCTATTAGAAAGAGAAAAAAAACAAAGATACCAAAAGAATTTCCCCTTTTTGTTCAAAAAAGATTAATCAGGTGATAGTTAGCATGGTGAATTAATCCGATCCAATGATTTTACGGTTTGGAATTAGGTCAGATTAAGCGAGTCAAGGTAGTAGCCACAAAATTCATTGTAGCTTGAACAATAATTTCTTGATACTTCTGCAATAATTCTTCAGTTGAGAAAATAACCATATGCCCTCAAATGTTTGACCGGATTTCTAACTACACATCTTAACTATGTGGGTGTCCTATTATCTCCTAAAATTTTAAAACCAAAATGTATTGCTCCCTAAATGTTTATCAGTCAAAGAAGTTGTATTTCACTTTCTCGAGAAAGAGTGAGAGGAAAAAATAAGTTATTAAAATTTTATTTTTATAATTATTATTTTATTTAATATTAATTTTTTGATTATTTTATAGGTTTATCACCTATAAACCTATAAGGTCCTGCTCTTGCTCCCAGGTTTAAACCCACGCTACAGGTTTACAACTGAATTTTAAGTTCTCATTTTTACCATCCAGCTATGCCTACTTCGCCAAAACAGACATTCTCAGTGGCACACAGAAGTTCTTCTTTGAAAAACTTCGTCGGATTCTTCTCTGAGGTGGAAGGCGTCAAATTTACACGAAGGATTCTCATGCCTAAAGCTTGTACGACACCCATTTTCCCACCAACTTGGGTCCTTCGTCTCTGAGTTTGCTTTTCCGGCGGGGTAGCGTCGGAGAAAGATAGGAAAAGGAAGTTAAAAGCAGCTTGGTCAGTAGCTGCGCAAAACCTAATTCGGCACACCCAAATTGTTTTAGTGAGGTTAGATTTCGACTTCAAAATCTGAGAATTCCGATTCATTTTCAGTTCCTAGTGTTCTTCGGCCGATATTGATAGTTGTCTCCACCGACGACGAATTTGCCACTATAGAATTCGTTGCGATCGGTGGAATCAACGGCACACATAATTGCCCGATTGCTCCTCTGTTTTGGCATAGAATTGACAGCCTCGCCGGTGCAGAAGAAAACCCCGTGCACCACGAAACCGCCGCAGCTCCGTTGTTACCTACAGCGGCTAAAATTCTCCATATCCATTGAACATAGTTATTGTTGGGTACTCTATTGTAAAGCAGTATGAGAAGTAAATAAATATTACAAGTGTTCGAAAGGATAAATAAATGGTCAATCTTCAAAATTGCTGCAAGTTTGTTGAGTCTTGAATCTTGATAACCTGAAATCAAGAAACAACTAAATCTGGATGGTTACAACGTTGTGTGTTGAGTCGAGTGATTGCACTCTGTCCTTAAGACAAGATTGCTCCGTATATATGCTTTTACGTTAGCGGACAATAGTCTCCCAAGATAAAATAACACTTTAATATTAACGCTACAAAGCCAATAGGTTGAGTCTAACGAAGAAAACAAATATAAATCGACTTGCTGAAGATATGGAAAATGAAGGAAGAGTTTCTGTTTTCTTTTCTGTTTTGTCTCTGTGTATATAGTGTGTCTCTGTTGTGTATAACTTGTGTATATGCTCACTGTTTTTCCGTCACTATTTTTCGTGACTGTTTTGCAGTTTTGTGTACTGTTTTGCAGTTTTATGTACTGTGCTGCTATTTTCGTGTATATTTTCTGTCACGTTATTGAGCCAAAGAGGCATCAATATATAGCAAGGAGGAGGCTGCCCAATAGCCACAAACAAGGCTGTTAATAGCCATTAGTGAGGGTTGTTAATGGAAGGTTTAAGGCCATTAGTGTGGCATGTTTAAGGCTGTTCATGGCTATTGAAGAGGGGCTGATTTATGGTCATGAAGGAGGCTATTTATGGAGTAGTTAACAGCCAAGTAATGGCTGGTTAATGCTCCAAAAAATAGTCCAAACGGTAGGCAGCCGTCACTCCCCAAATCAACTTTCCAGAAACTCTATGGACCAAACTGTAAATATTAAGCAATTTGGGGTCCAAAAATATAATATCAGAAAGTCCCCACAGCCCACATCCCGTGACCGGACGGGACGGGCGGGCGGCGGCGCGCGTGTGGGCTTATCCTTGAACCCAAGCACATTTAGGTCATCCCTCCTTTAAACACATAGGATACCCTTTGGGGTCCCAAACCCTGTACCACTTTAGAGACTTATAAAGAGAGCAATTCTTCCTTTTCCCACCGATGTGGTAGATTTGTCCCACAACATATTTTCATGCTTCAAACACCTTACTTCGTGGACCAATATCTCTTTCATTTCTCAACGAAATTTGACGATTCTTGGCCCTACGGTTATCTACTCACTTAGTAAATTATGCATGTGTGGAGACAAAGCCTCCAACATGCGGAACACTAGTGTTTAATTAATTAAAGATTGGTGGACGCATCTCCCCGCCAAAGGCAAATTTCCAACAGTTATACCGGCGGCAACATTATCAAGCAGATGCAAAGGGTAATACTCACTGCTACTAGGTTTTTTCACAGCCATGAGTTTGTCCTATTTATTGATGATTGTTGTTTTTCTGAAAGAGTCATCTGAGAGTTTTAGCTCATCATAACCTAATTTTGTTTCTTACTCACGGAGAACAATCTCGACATATTCAAAATAAAGTTATAACTTGACTAAAAAATAACACGTTTAAATCAAAATCCTAAAATATAAAACACTTAAATCTAATGATAACAAGTTTCCGAACAAAACTTACTTCAGACACTTTACAACCCCTAAAACGACGATTCAAACGTTTAGGTATGCTTGATGTATTGAGCCTACATTATTGTTCGCAGAAAAAAATATCAGGTTCTATATAAAATATTGATGTTATAAAGTCTTGAGACATGACTAATATTTGGTTAAATTATGAAAAAAAATGTGAATTTCATCCTTTGAAATAACACCCAGTGTTGACAAATGAATAATATCCCTATTGCACAATACTTTGTTGCACAAAAGGTACTTTTGTAATTTTTTTCTGCGATATTTTTGTTGCTTTTTTTTTTTTTTTTTTTTATCACTTAAGTATACAATAAAATTTAGCATAACATCGTGGCAAGGCCGGCTGTGCAATTCGCGGCAAGATAGAATGCTCACAAGTTTGGTTAACATGCAAGCCCAGAGTAAGCAACTTAGAAAACGAAACCGGACAAATTGCTACGGTCACAACAGGGGAAAGTTATGAGCATTGATCACTATTGATAGGGTCTAAATATGAGATGTTACTCTTACCACATTTAAGGCTTTTAATTCGTAATTATTGTACTTTAATTTGGAGGAATTTGCGGGCATTAAAACCATGTTTCCACTCCTATAAAAGGAGTTCAAGTGTTCAACCTTCATGCACGTAAGTTAGAAGGACATCCAATCTCACGCTTAACAATTTCAATTTCTGCAACTTAGCAATATACAAGTTATTCTAAATCATTTTGTTCCAGTTTAGTATTGTTCAAATAGAATCCCGAAGTCACTCCGGAGACATCTTCATCAGGAGATACATCCGAGCTCAAGCTATCCAGGCTATTATTAATCAATTCTATTTTGTTTCATTTCGTTCATTATTATCATTTTACTAATTTCATTATCTTATTCATTGTTTAAACTAATTCACGTATTCTTTAAACCACTAAATAAATTTAACTAGACCTTTTTAAGGCAAACACATATGTACTTTTAGTTTTTACAAAATTTAAAAACTTTTCGAGATGGTGTTTCGTTGAAAATGTTGTCCACAAAAGAATGTCAACACTTTCTGGAAACAAATGCTCAAGCATCACTGTTGGAAGGGTCATAACCCCTTTCCTCCGGAAGCAAAATCACTTCGCAAACAATTTCTTGTTATGATTGAGCCAAAAGTTTTGCTCTTTCCATTTTATTCATTACTTTTTCTCAAGCTATGTAATTTTTGAAAGTCACCAAGGTGGCTAGATCTTAGTAATAATAGGAAAAATAAGAAACAAAGAGCAAGACAAAATATTCAATCTAACCTCATTTTGACTAGATAGATGTGAAAAATAATCCTCTATACTTTATTGGGCAAAATTCAAAAAGATCAAGTGGTCAAATCATGCGCTGATACGTGGCCATGGGCTACATGTCAGATGTAAGTGAGAGGCTCCGGACAAGCACTTGTGTCGACTAAGGGTGAGACTTGATCGTCGCCTCAGGAGACAAGGGCTACACAGATTCCGGAGACGCGCGTCAGTCCACCCATTAAATACGAGCAAGCCCAACAGACAGTCGTTACGAGGTATTTCAAGACATCCTCCCACCTTTATTATAATTTATTTCCAGTATTATCATTGGTAATAAAGAGGGATTGATTCTTGGATCATGCACCTCATAGCTCAAGTATAAGTAGAGACTTTCATTTCGATGTAACATATTCTGAATTTCATAAGGAAACAATATACTTAACAATTTCATTCCGATTCTTCGTTCTTAGTTAAAAGATCACAAGCTATGCTAGTAGCATTGTCTCGAAATTTTAGCTCATAACGTCATCGGGGCTCAGACAATCTACTTTGAATGCCATTTGACATTCTCATCCTAGTTTTATCTTATACTTCTTGCTTATTATCTTGTTAATGTGGTTATATTGATCCACATTTTCATAACCATGTATATAAATTTAATTATACCATTTAATTTGCGGGTAAATATTTTGACGCCCATCGTGGAGTTTGAACAATTGTGTATCATTGTGACTCATTCTTTTCACACTAACTCGTTTACGTTTCTTGCTCAACAAAGCTTTTTTCAGATATGGAGAACAACAGAAACAACAACCAGGTCAATATTAACAATATGAATGGCGTTCCTCTTAGACCACAACAGTCTACAGAGAAGCACACGACTGGTGAGACTCAGCATGGGGAGCGGACCGCTCCCCAGGGAAACGGTTGCGCCCAACGACAACCAGAGAGTCAACCCCTAAAGACGAACCTGTGGAGGAAACAATGCAGATCCTAAGAGTGCATCAGAGGATGGTTATAGACCATCTCCAGCGGCATGACCAAGTCATGTCCGAGATCCACCGAGCATTGTCGGGGCTTTAAAAAATCGCAATGAAAGAAGTGGGGAGCCCTCAAGATCACCTATAACCACGGGGATCGGGAAAGTTACCTCGGGGAGAGAGGCATGATAGAAAGATGGTTGGGACGGAGGTCCCGGAGATGGATCCGGGAATGGAAAAATTCCGGTCGACCATTTCAAGGCCAAATTAATGAAGTACATGAACGATATCAACACAAAGATGGAGCAGAATGTAAAGAAGTTTCATACTTGTATGGATCAAATCTCGGGTGCACCACCGGTCCTTAAGGGTCTGGATTCCAAAAAGTATATAATAGAATATTTTCTAATATTCTTTCATTAATTGTATATCTCTTATTTTAGGTAGAATTATAATCCTTTTGTAATTAGGTTAATTAGTTACCTAGTTTGTATCAAAGTAAATATTCTTGTAACCTTATATATATTGTAAATCATTCATCAATAAAATTAAGGAACATATTTCTTTATGGTATTAGTAGCCTAAAACTACAAACTCTACCCTAGCCACCGATACACCTTCTCGGCCACCACCTTTTTTCCACGTCGGCACCTAGCCCGCATTGGAACCCTAGTCGCCGACCTCTCTCCGTCGCCCCCTCTTTTCCCCACGATCGAACCCTAGTTTTTTTTACCATTCTCCCTCTCTCTTCCTCCTAAATTTCCTCTTCCATGGCTGACAAAACCAAATTTCATCCAGCACTTGCCGTAAACAACATTAAAAACTTCATTCTTGTGACTCTTGAGATGGAAAATGGTCAATACTCTTCGTGGGTGGAGCTTTTTAAGATCCATTATCGTGTTTACGAAGCTATCAACCACATCATCCCTCCCACACTGAAGTCCACAGACGTACCATTAGCTTTGACTTCTGATGATGCACTCTGGTCTCGTTTGTACGCAGCCGTCCTCCAGTGGATATACGCCACAATATCTAACAATCTATTCAACACTACACTTCATAGTGAATTACATCCTCGTGGACTCCACCTCAGAACTGACATGCCCAACCTGACATATTTGTCCCACGTCCACAACATGCCTACACAGCACAAGCCTCCCCGCTATTGACTTATGCATTGACTAACATTGAGGCATCTATGAGCACAATGTCACTCAACACTCCACATAAAATTGGCATATGGACACGGGCGACACATCTCACATGACGGCATCACAAGGTACTTTCTCGTCTTATTCCAATTTGAGTAATTTAAATTGGAATATTATTTTTGGTAGTGGACAAGGCATTCTCATCTGTGGTTATGTTTATTCCTCCCTATCCCTACCATGCCCCTAAACTCATTAAGAATCTAATATTCGTGCAACGTTTCACAACTGACAATTGAGTTTCCCTTGACTTTGATCCTTTTTGTTTTACCGTAAAGGATTTTATGACAGGGAGATGAATAATGAGATGTGACAGCACCGGAGATCTCTATCCTATTTCAAACGCTGTCAACAATCCAGCCTCAGTTCTATCAATCTTTGCTACTCTTTCGTATTCCTTATGGCATTCTAGATTAGGACATCCGAAAGACTCTATTTTACGCTCCATCGGGAAAAATAATTTTATTAATTGCAACCGTATTTCTAGGACTCATATATGTGAATCTTGTGTTTTTGGTAAATATGTCAAATTACCATTTTCTGCATTCACAAATTGTACTTTAATGCCTTTCTATATCATACATAGTGATTTGTGGACATCCCTTATTTTGAGTACGGCTTACCATCGATATTATGTGTTATTTTTGGACGATTATTCCAACTTTCTATGGACTTTTCCAATTGGAAATAAATCCCAAGTCTATCCCATTTTTTCTTCATTTAGTGCTTTCATAAAAACACAATTTGAAAAGAGTATTAAATGCTTTCAATGTGACAATGGCAGGGAATTCGATAATAACAACCTCATTTGTGCCCTACTTGCTCACGCCTTAATTCCCCATAAATTCTGGTATTACGCACTCTCCATGGCCATCTTTCTCCTAAATATAATCCCAAATAAGTCTCTAGCTCAACGGTCGCCCACCCAAGTTCTATTTCGTAGGAACCCCTCCTACCAACACTTGTGTATTTTTAGATGTCTTTGTTACCCTCTCCATCAGACCACTCACAAACTCTAACCCCGGTCTTCCCCGTGTGTGTTTTTGGGTTACCCTGCCAATCATCGTGATTACTCGTGCTATGACTTATGGAGTCGTAAAATTATTATTTCATGTCATGTCCTATTTGATGAGTCTCAATTCCCCTTTGCCTCTCTACACTCGCCACCTAGAAATTCCTACGACTTTCTAGATGATGGCCTAAACCCTCTTCTAATTCACCATTTACATAGTCTGTCGTCCCATACCCCGACACCCGCCACCACCTCATCCAGTCTAAGACTAACTGCCCACCCGATTCTGCCAACGGTGGCCCGAAATAGCCCGCCTCAGGATGATTCTGCAGCCCCCTCTTGGCAAATCGAGGTTCGGCCAGCCAGTACTGTCACCCATGCCCTTCCTCCTCTTCCCGGCAGTTCTGCGACAAACCCCCCTCCAATCTAGTATCCTGAGACACACTCTTGGACCATGGAAACCCGTGCCATGCATGGAATTCATAAACCTAAATGATTGTTTAACCTTTCCGTTTCAATTGTCCATTCCTCTATCCATCGTAACCTAAATGATGCCTTATCCGACCCTAATTGGAAAACCACAATGATTACCAAATATAATACTCTAATTGATAATAAGACGTGGGACCTAGTACCCCGTCCACCTGATGGTTGATGCTAACATTATTCGTTCTATGTGGATTTTAGACATAAAAAGAAATATGATGGTTCTTTTGAGAGGTACAAGGCTCGTCTTGTAGGTGATGACATGTCTCAATAGGTGGGAGTGGACTGTGATGAAACGTTCAGCACGATCGTAAAGCCCGCAACCATCCGGACCGTCCTCAGCATTGCCATATCCAAGTCTTGGCCCATTCACCAGCTTGATGTCAAGAATGCCTTCTTACATGGATATCTTTATGAAATGATATATATGCATCAACCCATGGGTTTCAGGGATCCTATTCATCCAGATTATTTGTGTATGTTGCGGAAATCGCTCTATGGATTGAAATAGGCTCTTCGAGCATGGTACCAACGGTTCACCGATTATGTCTTCTCTATCATTTTTTCACACAGCAGATCCGATCATTCCATGTCTATCTACAATAAGGGTACATACATGGCTTACCTATTATTATATGTTGATGACATCATCCTCACCACATCATCTGATGCTCTCTACCGGTCCATTATGTCTCTCATTTCCTCTGAGTTTGCTATGAAAGATCTGGAGGCCCTGAGTTATTTCTTGGACATCTATGTCACTCGACATTCTGGCGGCCTATTTCTATGTCAGAAGAAGTACGCCGAAGAGATCCTTGACCATGTAGGCATGCCATCTTGTAAACCATCCCACACACATATAGACACCAATTTCAAGCTCAGTGTTAATTCTGACCCTTCATATTCAGACCCGACTCATTATCGTAGCCTGGCTGGGGCCCTACAATACCTCATATTCACGAGATCAGACATATCCTATGCCATGCAACAAATCTTCTTTCACATGCACAGTCCGACGGAAGCACACATGCATGCTATCAAACGTATTTTACGATACGTCCAATGTACACTTCACTTCGGATTACATCTATACAGATCTTCGCTTATTGGTCTCACTGCTTATTCTGATGCTGAATGGGGTGGATGTCCTGACACCTGACGCTTCATGTCTGATTATTGCGTTTTCCTCAAAGATAACCTATGTCTTGGTCTTTCAAAAGGCAACATACACTATCCCGATCCAGTGCAGAAGCAGAATACAGAGGTGTTGTCAACGACGTCTCTGAGTCTTGTTGGATCCGTAACCTTCTACTTGAGCTTCATTGCCCGATTCAAAAGGCAACAATGGTCTACTATGATAATAGTAGTGCGATATATCTTTCCGGCAATCCCGTCCAACATCATCGCACTAAACACATTGAGATGGACATTCATTTAGTTCGCGAAAAGGTGGCTCATGGTCAAGTTCGTGTCCTTCATGTTCCTTCCAGACATCAGATTGCCGACATCTTCACCAAAGGACTTCCGCGCATACTTTGATGATTTTCGGGCCAGTCTCAGTGTTTGAGAACCTTCCTCTTCGACTGCGGGGTGTAATAGAATATTTCTTAATATTCTTTCGTTAATTGTATATCTCCTATTTTAGGTAGAATTATAATCATTTTGTAATTAAGTTAATTAGTTACCTAGTTTGTATCAAAGTAATTATTCTTATAACCTTATATATATTGTAAATCATTCATCAATAAAATCAAGGAACATATTTCTTTAGTATATCCTGTTAGCTTACAAATCCGAAGTCGCCCCAGAGTTGATCCCGAAAATATTTGTCCGGATTCCAGTATTTTTAGGATTAAAATTTTTATGTTGAGGTTTGTAAGTTCAATTTTTCTAAAATTGAAGTCAATTTTAATTATCTTTACTAGTGAAAATTGAAAATTAAAGAAAGATTCACATTTTAGATATAAGTTTTGTTTTCATTTTCAAAAGAAAGAGAAAAACTACAAAAAAGAGAGTAAAGTTTTAATTAAAATTATAATAAATAAGTTAATGACTTTAGTATTTTTTTTCCCTTACGAATATTTAATTCTAGTCTAACTATTTGATTTTCTTATATTTTTTAGTCTAGAAATAGTTAATAATATCATCTTTGTATTTTCACTTATTTTTAAAATAAAGAAGCAACAAAAAGAAAATAAAAAACCAATAGACGCCACTTTGCCACAAAAATTCTCTCTTATCCTAACAAACTAATTCACTCATCACCCTTTTACTTGACACTCATCTCATTATCCACACCTGCATTTCAATAGCTCTCACCAAGTATGGAATTCACGCTCTTCAACATTCACTTTACACAGCATTGCACACACAAATACTACAGTCAATTTCATTCCATCACCTACACACTGAAACAAATAATTTCATTCATTATTTTCATTACTTGAAAGATTATATATACAAGTTACAAAATAGGAGAATCATATTCTTATTCTATTCTAAAAACCTTATTCTATACATTTATGGTAATACACTAATTATGGTAATACACTACTAATTATATTACAATATTACCTAAACTAGGATACTAGATATTTACCATAAATTACTTTACATAAACAACCAAAACCGAGAGCTATTTTTGGGACCAAATCCGAGACTTAATATACACAATATACACATGTATATTGTGTATATTTAACACACCCCCGCAGTCATAGCGGGCGGTCTTCGAACGCTGAGACTGTCCCTAAAATCTTAAAAACGAATCGAGGGAAGACCCTTTGTAAAGATGTCTGCAATCTGATATCTTGACGGGACATGGCATACGCGAACGTGACCCCGAGCAACCTTTTCACGGACAAAGTGAATGTCCATTTCGATATGTTTAGTGCGTTGGTGCTGAACCGGATTACCTGAAAGGTAGATGGTACTAATATTATCGCAATAAACCAAGGTTACCTTTTGAATCGGACAATGAAGCTCTAAAAGCAAATTATGTAACCAACATGATTCTGAGACCACATTGGCTACCCCTCGATATTCAGCATTGGCACTTGAGCGGGATAGAGTCGCCTGACGCTTCGCAGACCAGGAGACCAAGTTGCTGCCAAGGAACATACAGTAGCCAGACGTAGACCGTCTGGTGTCTGGACAATCACCCCAATCTGCATCAGTGTATGAGACAAGTGTGGATGTCGATGAAGGATACAAATGCAAACCATAGTCCAGTGTACCCTGAATATACCGGATGATGCGTTTGATTGCACTCATGTGCTCAACTCTGGGATCATGCATGAATAAACACACCTGCTGAACAACATACGTAATATCCGGTCTGGTAAAGGTAAGATACTGAAGAGCCCCTGTAAGACTGCGATAGCGGGTCGGATCCTCGTAAGGGATGCCGGCCGCGGCACCAAGTTTGGGCTTAGTATCAACTGGAGTGGAAGTGGAATTACATGATGACATCCCAACCCTCTCGATGATCTCAGCCGCATACTTTCTTTGAGACAAAAACAAACCATCTGAATGACGCTTGACGGCAATCCCCAAAAAGTAACTCAAGGGCGCTAAGTCTTTCATAGCAAACTCAGAGCTGAGCATGGTCATGATAGACTGACGTAAGGCATCGGAAGAGGCCGTCAAAATGATATCATCCACATACAACAGAATGTAGGACAAGGACGAACCACGACGGTAGATGAACAAGGAATTATATAACCTGTTGTGAGTGGACCCAATTGTCGAAACATAGTCAGTAAACCTCGTATACCAGGCCTGTGGAGACTGCTTAAGCCCATATAAGGACTTTTTCAACAAACAGACATGATAAGGACGGTTAGGATCCCTAAACCCTAACGGTTGATGCATATATACTGTTTCCTTGAGATCACCATGTAGGAACGCATTCTTGACATCCAACTAATGAATATGCCATGCCTTAGAAAGAGCCAGGCTAAGCACATTGCGAATGGTAGCCGGCTTGACCACCAGACTAAACGTCTCCCCACAATCTATCCCAACCTGCTAAGTCTTACCATCACCCACAAGCCGCGCCTTATGTCGAGCAAATGACCTATCAGAATTCTCCTTATGAGCAAAAATCCACATAGACCTGATAACATTAATACCAGATGGACGGGGCACCAACTCCCATGTCGTATTATCAATAAGAGCATTATATTCATCAATCATAGCAATTTTCTAATTCGGGTCGTTTAAGGCAAACACCGGATTACGGGGCAAGGGGGATTTAGAGACATTAGAATGTAAATTAAAATGTCTTTTAGGTGTAAAAATACCCCGCTGACTACGAGTGACTGGTCTATGACTCGAGGATGAATTGAGTAAATTTTGGGAATTTATTGGGCTCAGGATGGACTGGCTAGCAGGCAGTGGGCTTGCTGGCCCAAATCGGCAATCTGGAGCAGCCACTGGACCAGTTCCATAATTGGGTTGGACTGGCCCAATTGCTGGGACTGATCCAGTAACTAGAACCTGTGACGGGATAGTGGGGCCAGCGGGCAGTGGGCCCGCTGGAGAATTTTGGGTGCGGGATATATCCGAAAAATGGTGAGTAATATACGGGGATATACCACCATCCAAAAAATTATACGAACTCAGCTCGGGAGTATGGACTTTAGTAAAGGGAAATTGAGTTTCATAAAAAATTACATGGCGATTAATGATGATTTTCTTAGAGGATAAATCAAAGCATTTGTAACCACGATGATTAGACGGATAACCCAAAAACACATACAGAGTGAACCGGGCCAGAAGATTGTTAATTGTGGTGGACGGGAATAACGGATATCACAAGCACCCAAAAACTCGAAGATGAGAATAAGATGGATTCTTGTTATATAAAATTTGGATGGGGGAAGAATATGTCAGACCTTTGGACGGAATTATGTTAAGGAGATATGTTTCCATTTGAAGAACATGATGCCAAAATATGGGGGTACGGAAGTATGAAGTAATAGAGTGCGGACAATGTTATTTATGAAACGAATTTTGCGTTTGGATTTTCCATTTTGTAACGATGTATGAGGACAAGAAAAATGAAAATTGATCTCATTATTAGCACAGAACTCCCGAAACACCCTATTGTCATACTCTTTTCCATTATCACATTGAATATTTTTTATTTCTCGTTCGAATTGTGTTCTAATGAATGCTCTAAATTTTAGAAAGACGGAAAACACTTGAGATTTATTTGCAATGGGAAACGTCCACAAAAATTTAGAATAATCATCCAAAAAAGAACATAATATCGATGACCCAACGAACTTAGAACAGGAGACGTCCATAAGTCACTATGAATAATATCAAAAGGCATTGAAGTGTGAGAATGTGAGTCTACAAATGGCAACTTAACAATTTTTCCTAACAAACAAGATTGACAAATTGGAGTGCGACTCGTACCCTTACAAGAAATAAAACTATTTTTTATCTAAAACTGATAAAATAGAGGATCCCGGATGACCAAGGCGAGCATGCCACAAGGAAGGAGAAATGGCTGCAAAGGCTGATGGCAAGGCTTGACTCGATGGACTGAAATCGGGTGTGATAGGATAAAGATCTCCCCTACTATCACACCTCATGAGAGGACTCCCAATCTTGAAATCATTCACAGAGAAACCAAAAGGATCAAATTCAACAGAAACAGAATTGTCAGTGGTGAATTTTCGGACAGACACTAAGTTTTTAATCAATTTGGGGCATGTAAAGTATTTTTCAAGATCAGGGGAGGATTGGGGGGAGATAGAGTTTTATGATCATAACCCTGAATTGAAATCGAGTTACCATTACCGACAATTATACCACGAGGGTTTCTCAAATTTGAATACGATGAGAGAGTACCTTGATCGGAGGTCATGTGTGTCGTTGCGCCGGTGTCCATGTACCAATTTGGATCCGGTTGCGTCAACCTAACTGTGTGCATCGCGACTTCGATATCCGTTTGAGTGGGGCCTGCTGCGTGGTGGGCTTGTGGAGGCCGAGGCCTAAGCACCCCTGCTTGCGGTCTCGGCCCAGTGTGCTGCTGGCTGGAACTAGACCAGGCAAAATTGGGCCGGGACCATTGCTGCTGGGCTGGCCACTGCTGCTAGGCCTGCCAATGTTGCTGGGCTGGCCACTGCCGCTGGGAGAGAAATTGATTGGGCCCAAACTGATATTTTGGGGCCCATTTCCACTGCATAGGGGCCCACTGTGGGCCCCAGAACTGTTGTTGCTGCTGCTGACCACCGTGAGGTCCCCCACCGCTGCCACCATTCTACCAGTTGCCACTGCGGTTTTTGCCATTTTTCTTATTTCCACTCTTTTTGCCGCCACCGTTGTTACGGTTTTGGCCCGAGTTATTAACAAAAGCCGAAGAACTTGGGGAGGACGCCATCATGACGACGGGACTTGCTCCGGTAGCCGCCTTTTTAGCCAAACCGGCTTCTTCTAAAGTAAGCATGGAGCGGGCTTGTAGAGTTCCAACGCCATTATAAGCCTCAGAAAGGCCGGCAACCAATTGTAGAACCAGACAATTATTTGTTACAGGTGCGCCAACATTACGGAGTTGATCCGCCAACTCCTTGAGTTTCTTGCAATATGTAGAGACATTTGGAAATTCTTCCATGCGAACTAGAGAGAATTCCTGCTTGAGTGTGACGACACGTGAATGTTGGTTATCTTGGAATATGTCACGCAATCTATTCCAGGTAGCCATAGCCGTGGTATCTAGCTCAATAATCGTCTGTAAAAGGTCAACCGAAATAGTGGAATAGATCCACTGGAGAACGGTAGCATCAAGAGTAATCCATAACTGAGGATCCTCCGCGGGAATAGGTGTAGCGGGAGGAATGATGTGATGAATAACTTGATGGGAGATAGCGTGAATTTTAAACAATTCTGCCCACGTCGCATATTAGACGTTTTCCGTCTCAAGCACAATAGGGATACTGTTCTTGACGTTAGAAACCATGAGGGCAGGATGATAATTGTTCTTAGACATATTGAAAGAACAAAAAAAAGGAGAAATTTGGGAATAGTAAGAGAGATTTTGGGAGCGGAAGACAAATTTTGGAAGAGAAAACCCAAGGGGGGGTTCGGCCGAAAGGTACAGAATTTTGGGAGAGAAAATTTTGTTAGACCTAGTCTCTTGATACCATGAAAGAAATAATCCCCTTGATTATTTTCATTACTTGAAAGGCTATATATAAAAGTTACAAAATAGGAGAATCGTATTCCTATTCTATTCTAAAAACCTTATTCTATACATTTATGGTAATACACTAATTATGGTAATACACTACTAATTATATTACAATACTACATAAACTAGGATACTAAATATTTATCATAAATTACTTTACATAAACAACCAAAACCGAGAGCTATTTTTGGGACCAAATCCGAGACTTAATATACACAATATACATGTGTATATTGTGTGTATATTTAACAACAACAGTTTTGGGGCCCACAGTGGGCCCCACAACAACAGTTTGGGCCCAACCAGTTTACCTTCCAGCGGCAGTGGCCAACCCAGCAGCAGTCCAGGCCCAATTCGGCCTGGTCCAGTTACAACCAGCAGTTGTCTGGGTCGATACTGCAAGCAAGGGTGCTTGGGCCTCGACCCCCGCAAACTCAGTGTGTGCATCGAGGCCCACACTTTACATGACATCAATTTGCACGACCATTACACTTGCACACTCACTCAATACATTTACACACACAATTTGCAGAGGTGACGGACAACACACAATAATAATAATAATAATAATAATAATAATAATAATAATAATAATAATAATAATAATAATAATAATAATAATAATAATAATAATAATAATAATAATTATTATTATTATTATAATATAGGGATAGGAGAAGGAAAAGTGGGGAGGGAATTCTACTCACAATTTCACAATGTTCTCACACACAGATTTTTTCACTCTCACACTATTGGAGTATGTGCATATTAATATTAGAATTGTAATACTACGTGTATTATTTTAGTGGATGTAAATTGATAATAAGGTGATTATTATTCCTTGGTGTAACTCACGTGACCGCAAATGTCATGATCTACCATTAATTAGCCACTCAAGCTTAAATTTATATAACCACCAACCAATGTTCTACAATATTATTATTCCACTATCTTCTTGTTTTTATACCTATAAATAGTGGTGTTTCTTCCTTGGGTTGGTCCTCACTTGTTACTTTCTCAATCCGCTCAATAGACTATATTTTTGGCAATTTCCGACTCATATAATCTTATACATGATAAGTTGGCATTTTTACCAATTTATGCTATTTAAATATTAATAAATTTATGTTCTTTTTGTGATAATTAATGGACTAATAATGATTTGAATGATGTATTTTTAGATTTTGAGAGCTTTTGAAGAGCATAGAGATTGGAATAGCTTCAAATACTTGAGAAAACTGGACATAAAGGCCAAAATCTGAAGAAAAAGTAGTTAAAAAAATAAAGAAAAAATCTGTGTGGCCCATGTAACTCATCCATGTAGCCATCCACATAGCCAAGGAGGAGAAAAAGTAGTTTCTGGAAGTAGCAACGTAGTCTCCGTGGCCACGTATCTCACCCACATAGCTAAACGTGAAAGGTGTTTTTGCCACATTTTTGAATAGCTTTAAATAGATTTTAAGGCACTTTCTTATATGATCTTAGTACCTTTGAGTCGAGTAGAGCCTTCATAGCTATTTTCTTTTGAAGGATTTCACCGTAGAGTATCAACTTTCTTCCTTAATTTCTCTTTAGTTATGTTTTTATTTTCCTTTTATCTTGTATTTTTCATTTCTAATATGAGTAATTAAACTTCATGGTCGGGGTTATAAACTCTTATGGCGTTAATATGATAGGTACTAGTTAATCTTGCTTAGTTTTAATTGGATTGCGATTATCTACTTATTTACATTCTTATTTATTAATTTGATGCTTGAATACACTAGATTAAGCCCTACATATCCACTTCTTGCTTGAAAGAGCGGAAATTGAATTGGATATTTAACAAGTTCGACAAAATTCCTAGCTAAGTAAAATAGTATAATTTTAGAATTAATTGTTCAAATCATTCTTTTGTTTGAAGATCACTTTAGGAATTCCCAAAATCACACACCTTTTAACATCTTTAACACACACGCACTCAACATCTTAACACACACGCACTCCTCGTGGGATCAACCCCAATCTTTATTGGGTTTATTATTGTTATGACCGTACTACATTTCATTTAAGAGGAGTAGAATTAGATGTTACCAATACAACATTTAAACATCCGGACTCACATAATCCTCATAGCATCTCAACAATATAATTTCATCAGAAAAGGATCAAAAATGCTCTTGAACTATTAGAAAAGGTCTAAAAATATTCCTTTTCACCTATTTTGCTAAAAATATCCTCCGGTTCACCTTTTTTGCTCACTTATTCCTTTGACAAATGGTCAACACTAAATTTAAAAAATATTTAAATTCCACATGACATTTTATTACTATGCCAATTTTTTAATTCTAAAAAATCTGAATTTTTATAAAATCTGGAATAATTATTTTTTAAAAAAAAGATTTGGTAAACCCATTTTTGTAAAAAATAAATAATTCAAGACTAGTTTTTTATTAACAATTGTGGATTTGTTTTAAATCTGAAAAAATGAATTTTTTTTTTAAAAAAAAGTGGGAAACACATTTTTTTACAAAAATAAATCTAGAAAACTGAATTTTTTTTTAAAACATTTGGACTTTTTAAAATCTGGAAAACTGAACTTTTTAAAGTAAAATGTGCAAAACTGATACTCCGTAATTTTCTTCTAGATTTAACGAAAAAAACTAGTTTTCCGGATTATTTTTTAAAATAACGGGGTTTTCACATTTGTTTTGTAAAAAATCAGTTTTTTAAATTTTGAAAAAAAAAATCATTTTTTAAAAGTTTCCTAAAAATAAAATCATGAAAATGTGAATTTTTTAGGACACTTTATTTTTAAAAATAATTCAAGTTCCCTGATTAAAAAAATATTTTCCAGATATTTTAATTAAAAAATCTAGTTTTCCTTTTTTTTTTTTTAAAAAAAAGGGTTTTAAAAATTCAAATTTTCCTGATCTAAAAAAATCCATTTTTCATATATATATATATATATATATATATATATATATATATATATATATATATATATATATATATATTTTAAAATTGGACTAGTAAGAAAATGTTGTTGGAAATTTGCCTTTGGCGGGAGTTGCGACCGACCAACTTTAACGGCTTAAACACTAGTGTTACGCATGTTGGAGAATCCGGTTCTTCACACATGCATGATATACTAAGTACGTAGATAACCGTAGGGCCAAGAATCGTCAAATTTCGTTGAGAAATGAAAGAGATATTGGTCCACGAAGTGAGGTGTTTGAAGCATGGAAAAGTGTGGTTTGGGATCAATTCTCCCTCATCGGTGGAGGAAGAAAGAATTGTTGTGTTTATAAGACTCAAAATTGGTTTGGGGTTTGGGACCCCAAGGGGTATCCCATGTGTTTAAAGGAGGGAAGACCTAGATGTGCTTCGGTTCGGGGAAAGCCCACACGCGCACCGCCGCCCACCCGTCCGGTCCGGTTCCGGGTTCACGGGCTGTTGGCTGTTCTGATATTTTCTTTTTGGGCCAGAGAACTTTGCCAGATGTACAGTTTGGACCAGAATTCTTTCATATGTACAATTTGGTCCCTAAAGTTTAAAGATGTACAGTTTGGTCCCTGAAGTTTTCAGAAAGTCAGAATTGGGCAGAGAGATCAGAAACGCCACAACACTCAATTCAACCATTTATTTTGGCTAAATTACTCCTCTTATAATGGCCAATCTGTTGCACATCTTCACCATTTATTTTGGTGGTATTACTACCTCCATAATGGCCATTACTTGGCCAGTAATGACACTTATGGAGGCAGTTCTTCAGCCCCTCCTTCTACTATATAAAGTCCCCATTGTCACCATTGTTGAGCACACTTTACACTAGACGAAAAACAGAAAACAAAATTCTTCTTCCTACAATATTCCAAGCATCATTTCGTTACTCAAAATTCTTCACGGTAGCACTTGAGTTTCCTTTGCTCAATTGTTCCATTGCTGTTTTATCTTGGGAGACAATTGTCCAGGACGTATAAAGGATACATACGGGGCAATATTGTCTTAAAGACAGAGTGCCACACTCGATTCAGCATACACAAAACAGTTCCAGTTTCTTGTTCAACATCATTGTAATTTCAGTTTGTTGTTGAATTGTAATTTCAGTTCTTGTATTACTTAGCAGTTATTTGAAATTTCCGTTTCCTGCACCTTTGTAACCAACAAATGTCATGTGGATTTTTTTTTTAATTTAGTGTTGACCGTCAGTCAAAGGGCATAAGTGAGCCAAAAAGGTAAAAAGATTTTTAGCAAAATAGGTGGAAAAGGTATTTTAGACCCTTTTCTAATAATTCAAACACATTTTTGGCCATTTTCTGTAATTTAGTTGAATCTCCTTTTTCGTCTTTAACTCCGCCAATATGATCAAATGATTTATACAACGGCGCCATCGCTCCTAATTTGATTGGAAAGAAAAATGACGCTGCAAATTCTAATTTAGCTAATTAATATATAAGCTTTAATTTAATGTCTTTTTAATAATATCAACTACTTTCGACTTACTTATGTGTTCCTCACTAGTCATGAATTAACCTTCATTCCAATTTGGGTAATTATATGCATTTTTGCACGATTATTGATGGAACAATTATAAAATTGTATTAAATTGTTGGAAATTTTACTAATGTGGGATTGAGTTTATTCTGTATTTGATGACTTAAACACGTGGGCCCTGCATGTCGGAAATCTTGTTTCTTCGCACATGCCTAATCTACCAAGTGAGTTGATGATGTTAGTGTCAAGTATCGTCAAATTTCGTTAAGAAATGAAAGATATGTTGGTACACAAAATAAGGTGTTTGAGACATGAAAAAATGGAGGTCTTTGGCCAAAATGACAAATCTCCCTCATTGGTAAAAGAAGAAAAAATTGAGCAATATATAAGCTCTAAGTTTGAGTAAGGGTTTGGGGCCTCAAGGGATAACTCATGTGTTTAGAAGGGAAAGGACCAAGGTGAGCTTGGGTTCGGGGCTAAGCCCCACACGCGCGCCGCCCGTCCGGGCTCGGGTCCGGGTTGTTGGTCTGTTGCTTTCTTTCAGAACTTTCCTTTTGGTCCCTGAAATGTTATCTATTTATATTTTGATCCCTGAAGGTCTCGGAACGTTACAACAGTTCTAAAATCAACAGACGTAACGACTGAATGGTTAATTGCTAAAAATGTTACAAACGTTACAAGAGCAACAAAGGCCAACAACTTAATTGCTCAAAACGTTACAAAACGTTACAAGAGCAATAAAGGCCAACATGCTTAATTGCTCAAAATGTTACAAACGTTACAAAGGCATTAAAGGCCAACCATTACAAATGTTTTGCCTCCCTCTGATCCTATTTATTGAACACTTCAGTTCAAACAATAGAGACACTACGAAATAGAAAGGCATATGCCGAACACAACTCAAACTAGTTTATCTCTCTGTTATGTTCTTCGTCAAGAACACACACACAGAGAACGGAAACACGAAAAGCAGGCAGAAAACATTTTCCACGCTCTTTCTTCAACAATCTGTTCTTATTCATATTCTTCGCTAGAATCAACTGTATTTGCTTTGTACAGTTGAATAGTTGTTGTTTTATCTTTGGAAACTATTGCCCAATACCGTAAAAGCATTTATACAGGATAATTTTGTCTTAAAGACAGAGAGTCATCTCTCGACTCAACGTTCTTTTTGTTTAACCTTTCGAATACACTTTAACCCCATTTTCGTTACCTGCAATCAGGATTATATCCAACAATTTAAAGACAATTTTTTTATAATCTTCTAAGTGTTCGAAAGATGACTATTTCAAACATTGCTTCCGGCTCTAGTTCTGCTGTTGTTGCTCAAAGAAATGTTGTTGTCCCCGAACCTGCCATTTTTCAAGGAGAACGCCCAAAAAAGTTTCTGGGTACCAATTTCAAGAGATGGCAACATAAAATGTTGTTCTATCTGACTACGTTAAACCTGTCATGTTTCCTAGGAGAAGATCCTCCTTCTGGTGGGGATGCAATCGACACTCAGTCTAACTCAACAACTGGAGTGGGCGACGATATCCAGGTCACCAATGCCCTGAAGTTAACATTGGATGCCTGAAATCATAGTGATTTAATGTGTAAAAACTGCATTATGAACGGTCAGTTCGATACACTCTATACTGTGTATTGCAACGTGAAGACAACAAATGAGTTATGGGAATATCTCGAGAAAAAGTATAGCGCACATGATGCGGGTACTAAGAAATTCATCGTTGGGAAATTTTTAAAATTCCAAACGGTGTGAGCTCCTAAATCCAAGAGTTTCAAATGATTATTCATCATCTGGATTTGGAAGGAATGAAGCCAAATGAACAATTTCTAGTTGCGTCTTTGATTGAGAAACTACCTCATTCGTGGAATGAGTTCATGAGTTATCTCAAACTAAAGACAAAGGAAATGGGGCTTGAAGATCTTATTGTCAAACTACAAATACAAGAGGACAATAAAAGGGCTATATCTAATCCAAAACAGCTAATTGAGGCCAAGGTGAACGTCGTACAAGACAAAGATGATCCTTCGAATCTTGACGACATGATTGAGGAGTTGTCGGCTGTAGTGCTGGAGGTAGATCTGGTGGAGAATCCAAAGCAATGGTGGATAGACACGGGTGCAACCCGTCACATCTGCTCAAACAAGAGTGCATTCTCCTCGTACTCCCTTGTCACGTGCAAAAAGTTGTTCATGGGCAACAACACTACCTCTGAAGTGCAAGGGGTTGGAAGGGTCGTCTTAAAATTGACTTCAGGTAAAAGGCTTACTCTGAAGGAAATGATACACGTCCCTGACATCCACAAGAACTTGATTTCAGGGCCACTGTTGGTACAAGCTGGTTTTAGACTAGTTTTTGAATCCAACAAGTTTGTAATTACTAAGAATGGTATATTTGTAGGAAGGGGGTTCGCATGTGACGACCTCTTCAAAATGAATGACATGTCTGTAATCCGTTCAGAATAATAGAACGAAGCCTTCTATTTACTTGCTTGAGTATTCTAATCTATGGCATCATAGATCAGGACACGTCAAATACAAAAGTTAGTAAAGTTGGAATTGTTGCCTTCATTCGACATAAACCGTTAACATAAATGTGAGGTGTGTGTATACGCAAAATTAACCAAGTCACCTTTCCACTCAGTCGAAAGAAACTCCGCTCCTCTAAAACTTATTCACACGGACATATGATATTTAAAGTTTGTACAAACTAGAGGGGGGAACAAGTACTTTGTGACTTTCATTGATGATAGTACAAGGTATTGTTATGTTTACTTGTTGAAAAGTAAAAATGAAGCCTTTGAAGCGTTTAAATGTTACAAAGCAGAAGTTGAAAATCAACTAAACCTACGAATTAAGGCAATTCGTAGTGATAGAGGGGGAGAATATGTAGCACCGTTTGAAGAATACTGTGTTCAATTCGGCATTGTTCATCAAACGATCGCTCCTTACTCGCCTTAGTCTAACGGTGTTGCCGAGCGCAAAAACCGTACGTTAAAAGAAATGATGAATGCTCTGCTTATCAATTCCGATTTAGCCCAAAACATGTGGGGCAAAGCGATCCTTACCGCTAATACAATTCTCAATAGAGTTCCGCATAAGCATAAGGATAAAACTCCATATGAATTATGGAAAGGAAAGAAACCCACTTACAAATATTTGTGGGTTTGTAGTACTTGATGTA
Source organism: Anisodus tanguticus (assembly GCA_034509755.1). NCBI lineage: Eukaryota > Viridiplantae > Streptophyta > Magnoliopsida > Solanales > Solanaceae > Anisodus > Anisodus tanguticus. Next base: position 13,530,089 of record CM067551.1, on the reverse strand, counting down.
TATGTTGACGACATAAACCTCATTGGAGACGATTGATTATTTAAAAAAGGAATTTGAGATGAAAGATCTTGGAAAGACAAAATTATGCCTTGGTTTGCAAATTGAACATTTGGCAAATTGTATCTTTGTCCATCAATCTGCATATACATAAAAAGTGTTGAAACAATTTTATATGGATGAAGCACATCCATTAAGTACTCCGATGATTGTTCGATCACTTGATGTGAATAAAGATCCATTCCGACCTCAAGAAAAGAATGAGGAAATTCTTGGTCCTGAAGTACCATATCTTAGTGCAATCGGCGCACTAATGTATCTTGCCAATACCATAAGGATTGACATAGCATTTTCAGTTAATGTGTTAGAAAGATATAATTGTGCTCCTACAAGGAGACATTGGAATGGAATTAAAAATATATTGTGGTATCTAAAAGTGACCATCGATTTGGGCTTATTTTATTCTAACAATTGCAGTTCCGATCTTGTTGGTTATGCCGATGCAGGGTATTTATCCGACCCACACAAAACTAGATCTCAAACATGCTATGTGTATATGTGGGGGTGCTGCCATATCTTGACGATCTACAAAGCAGTCTATTGTAGCTACCTCATCAAATCATACTGAGATAATAGCAATTCATGAAGCAAGCCGAGAAGTTGTGTGGTTGAGGTCAATGATACATCTCATTCAAGAAAAATATGTTTTGAAATGTGACAAAATACCCACAATCTTATATGAAGATAATGCAGCATGCATTACTCAATTGAAGGGAGGATTCATAAAAGGAAACAAGACAAAGCATATTTCACCAAAGTTGTTCTTCACACACGAGCTCCAAAAGAATGGTGATATCAACGTGCAATAAATTCGTTCACGTGATAGTATGACTGATTTGTTCACTAAGTCTCTACCAACTGCAACATTCGAGAAGATGATGTACAAGATTGGAATCCGAAGACTCAAGCATTTGGACTGAAATTCTCATCAGGGGGAGTTAATGCATATTGTACTCTTTTTTCGTATAAGGTTTCGTCCCACTGAGTTTTCCTTGTAAGGTTTTTAATGAGGCAACCAAAATGTGTATTATTAGAAATTTGTACTTTTTTTTTCACTAAAACTTTTCTCACTGATTTTTTTCTAGTAAGATTTTAATGAAACATATTATCTATCAAAATAAACATCAAAAGAAGAGTGTTATAGATATTATCATATATTGTGGATGTGTATATTTTTAAAAAATATTAGGACTAATAATCAATTTTCTCCTATTTATACGAATGTTACTTGCATTATCCCTAAAAAAAAAATAGCTTACTTCTCTTTTTCTACCAATATTCTTAATTTATGATTTAGTTTATTGTTTTATAACACCCCTCAATTGTTTATCAATTTTAATCTTACCCCATTCAAAATCCAGTGGCTTCTACATTTGACAAGTTGCTGCACTGCTATACCTTTACGTGGAGCCTTTCCCTGATATTCATACTCACTGTCTCTGTTGAGGTCCAAAATAGTTGCGTAGCAAAATCGTTGACAATGTATCGATCGGCGGCAAAGATGTTACTGCCGGCGTTTTACCGCCGGAGGCACCAGGATACAATATCACATATTCGAACCCTAGCATCAACTCGATTTATGACTTCAGCTCCCACCGGATATATCCCTGATCAGAACCCTATTCCACCTAGCTCTAATCCGACTGACACGTCATCATCTTGGAAGGAAGAAGAAAGGACACGTCATCAGGATGAAAAATCTAGCTCCAGAACAAAGCGGCCTAAAGCGCATTACAAGGACGAAGAGGCTCGTGTGCTCAGTGCTTCTCTCCTTCACGTGGTTCGTTACATTTACTTTCGGATATGAAATTTTTGATTATATGTGTAGGGTTATGTGATTAATGAGTTGTAGTCTTATGTGTTTTTGATTGGATTGTTTTTTGGGGATAATGTTGTTGATTTGGTGAGATTGGCTGCATAAATTGATGTATTTTACCTTAGAATTTGTTGAACATGCTGGTGTAGAAGTAGTTGCTGTAAGTACAATCAGTAATTCAATTGGAAAAGATGAAAACGTAAAAAAAGGAAAAGCACCTCATTTAAATTCAAGGGTGGCTCAGTTGGTTGAGCTTGGGGATTCTATAACGGAGGTCTCAGGTTCCAAACCCCTGCTTACGACAGCCGGGGATTTGCCTTCTGGGTCAAGCTCGTCGCATGGGCTTGCCTAGTGCGGGTTATTTCTTCTGTGTGGTTTGCGGTGCAACGGGCTATTGCACAGGAGCGGGATTTACCCTGTGCGCACCCAAAGGGAAGTGGCTGCGGTTCCCTTGTCATAAAAAAATTAAAAAAATAGAGCTTTCCTGATTAAAAGGAAGATGATGGCTTGTAATAGAAGGTTCACCTTATATACGTATCCATCTTTTTTTACCTGATATGTGGAAGAAATGTGTTTGGTATGGAGGAAGATGTTTTCCTTGAAAAGTACTAGATGTTTTTATTTTGAGATGTCATTTTTTGGATTGTTTTCCTCTATTTGATTGGGTATAAAGGCCGGTTGACTGCAAAGTGTATGGTAAAGTATGAGGGTAATGCTTTGGTGGTATTTTGAGTATTAAAGGTTGACAACAGAGCCTATGTCTTGATTGAAGCAAGTGGTGTTGAGTAAAGAAGAGGTACTTGTTAAGGGAATCGACTTCCCTATAAGCAAAGGAAGTCATTTCTCCCTTTTGGTGGAAATATTTTCATTGGAGATAACATTTTTCACAATGTAGGGTAACCAAACACTGAAATGATCTCATCAAAGAAAATTCTTTTTGAAAAACATTTTCTGACATACAAACAGACATCCTGTATCCCTTTTTGTATATATCAGGCATGAAATTGGTGCTGGGTAACTTGTTTGCAGATTCGGCTAGGATGGACTGAAACAGCCATGATTGCAGGTGCAAGGGATGTCGGGGTGTCCCCTTCCATTGTTGGATCATTTCCTCGGAAAGAAGCTGCTCTAGTGGAGGTAAATGATGGTTCACCTACATTTACTCATACTTCTGGATTCTTTAATATGATTGGTTTTTGCGAGCATTATAGAGCTCCAACATCTTTGGCTTTGCTAAAAATGTTTATATAAGCTTGTCTGCCTCTCAGTTTTGTTAATCTTTTCTTTTGGTTTTCCTCGTATTCTATCTGCAGTTCTGCACTTATTTTGTCTGGTATAATTGTAACTAAAGGAACCTCCATTGAGGTAAAATATGGAAAGTAAAAAAGAGTAACAGTCATGTTTCCATAAAAATGGATTTTTTATGATATATTCCAAGGATGGCAATTAGGGCGGGGCAGGGCAAGCCTTGACCCGCTAAAATTTTGACCCGCCCTGCCCTTCCTCATTAAGCACCTTTTCAACTTTTTGCCCTGCCCTACCCCTCTAAGCCCTGCCCGCCCTGCTCCATCTATGTTTTTCATCATTTTTCTTTATTTTTCATTTTGTAGCATTCTAAATTAATCTGTTTGAACTGTTAGAATTTTCTACCCGTCTTTTACGTTACCATGTAGCTGTAGATTCCATCTAATTGGTTCATGAACCCATTTTCTTAATTCTTGTCTCCAACTATTTAATTCTCTCAATTATTTTGGAGTACCCAGTTTCTTCTCGTATCATTTGTGGTAGTATTATGAGTTCAAGTTGAGCTCATAGACAATGATAATATTCAGAAACAACGAAAAAGTGTGATCAAAATTGAATATATTAGATAACTGATAAGAATGATATTATCAGAAACAATGAAAAAGTATGATAAAAATTTAATATAAGATAGCTGATAAGAATGATTCCATAATAAATGAAAGAAAGGATAATACATATGTTGATACAACAAATATAAGATAACTGACAAATACAAGGCACTATTTATATTCGCTGTGTTGTTACTTGCTTCTGTAAATGGAAATCAAGAGCAGAGAAGAAGGAAAGGTTGCTTTTATAACAGGGTTATCTTTTTTGCACCTGACCCAGCTTCTAACCTGATATTTACCTGCCCTGCCCTATTAAAAAATTTCAAAAATTAAGTCTTGCCCTGCCCCGCCCCATTTAATGTTGCCCTGCCCTATTAAGAGTTTTCCCTGCCCCGCCCTGCCCTGGCCCAATTGCCATCCCTAATTCCTTCTAGCTTATAAGTATTTAACATATAGCTCTGTGCTCTCTGTGACGACAATACCAAAGAATGAGCTATATCCTAAGATATTGCTGATTAGTGATTTGTGTAGTGTTTGCGAGAAGGCCTAAAAAAACTTAAATGTTCCAGTCTCTGACTTTGTTTTTTCACGAACATTACCATTGACAAGGTGCTTAATGCTCATTCAGTATTCAAGCTTCTGTCTTTTCTTGAATCATATACAACATTGCATTCTGACTAATACTGGCTTTTATCCTGTATTAACATATTAATTCATTTTACAGTAGTGTAGCTGATCTAGTTAATGCTTGTATTTTCTCTTTTTGCGCGAATCAACAAGTTAATCCTCAATTAAAATTGTTATATTGAACTTCTTTTCCTTAGTATTTTATGGATGAGTGTCTGGAAAGACTCATCGATATTATTGAATCAAGGGAGGATCTGAAAAACTTGATTCCTAGTGAGCGGGTAGCAAAGCTTGTCCGACTTCGCTTGGAAATGCAGACCCCTTACATATCAAAATGGGCCCAAGCTCTCAGTATACAGGTGCTTATCTCCTTAAAGTTGACATCTTTTTAGGCCCCTTTCATTTGTGGATCTGTATGAATGAGCAGAAGTGTTTCAAACAACAACTACTGATTGTAGGCTCAACCTTTGAATGTTCCAACAAGCTTCAAGCAGCGTGCAATGCTGGTTGATGAGATATGGCATGCTGTTGGTGATGATGCCAATGACATTGATTGGTACGTGAAACGTACTGTCCTTGGTGGAATATACTCCACGACAGAACTATACATGTTGACAGATAGCTCTCCAGGTGTGTCATTATAACTGTTACGTATTTTATCCGATGCTCATTCTTCTCTTGTGATCCTTCTAATATTATGGTTTTAAGTCCTATTAAAAGTTTACATTCAATTAAAATCGAGCTCCTTTATAATCCTAACATGCCCCCATCCAGTTTTTCCTGCTTCCTACTGGTTTATTGACATGGAACTATGTCATAGAATTGGAAGGAAGCCTCTTAGGCTGTTAGAAACTATTCATACTCCTTGTTTCGCCAAGTCACTCTTTAAATTATGGAAGAAAGCATTTTGATGTATGGGGCATGAGAACAGAAGTATCTCCCGGGATAACAATCCAGCAAAAGATGTACTCTTGCTGGAGCCTTAGTTCATCAAACTGAAGTCACCAATAGAGTATTACTCTGCAATAGCAGTGTCGTACCTGTGGGAATATATAAAATGTATGCACTTACTCCTAAATGAATGGACAACTTTTTGGGTCATCCCATGATATTGTTGGCATACATATTTAAGATATTATATGCTAGCATCCATTAATACGCTTCAACGTACAATATTTTATTTAATCCAATCCTAAAAATAAAATGTAAATTATAGACCCAACAAACACTCTGAAAAGCCCACATATGGCGAAATGTTTTTGTTGCCGTTGGAAAAAGAATAAGACCCGCTTCTATTAACATAGGGACTGGAAGTGGAATGAAAGGTATGATCCAAGCATATTCATATGTGTGTTCGATAAAAAAGTTTTGAATTCTTAATTAATTGTTTCGATTCACCGGATCTTACCTCTTTTGAAACGAGTCAACCAAAAGTCAAAATATGGACTAACTTAAACTAATTTAAAACTTAAATTGAATATACAGTTCTTACTTATTCCGAGTCTTTTTCTAAATACTTCAACTATTAAAATCAAGAAGTTACTATTGGTCACTTTCTTAATAATTAAAAAGTGTAAATTATGGACCCAACATGTCACTTCCCCTGGCTGAGGTGTAGAGCGCAACGCGTGATGTGTGAGTTAGGCGCATGTCACGGGTTTGAACCCTGCAAAGCCTGGTAGTTAAGTGAAGAAGGGTGTTGGGGCGGGGGGATTATTTACCAAGTTTTGAACCGTGTACCACTTGGCCTTAGCGATTTCTAGGTTATAAATAAAGGACAATTTCCAATTCCTCGGATAAAGTAGATTAGATATTTACGTTATAAACATCGTATGGAGCATCCGATAATACGCTTTAATGTACAAAATTTAGTTTATCCAATCCTAACAGTAAAAGATGTAATATATGGACCGAACATGTCACTTTTCTAACTCTCTTATACTGTCAAGTGAAAAACATAACAATAATAGAGAAAATAGGACACTTGCCCCAGAAGGAGTATTTGGTACAAGGTCCTCTTTTGATACATTACTGTAACAACTTTGTTCTCACTAGCTATGTATTAGATGTTGCATATTTTTCAATAGAAATTACTTTGGAGGGTCCTCTGCCAGACATTATCTATTGGATTAGAAATCTTTTGGTGAAAGGATGTAAATATGGTAACTTTAGAATGGAAAGGGAGGTCACACCTCATAACATATATCCCTAAGGAAATGGATTTCATATGGTTTTGGTGCTTTCTAAGAATCTAATCTTCTTCAAGCTTGACGCAACTTTGCTTGTCATTATTTCCAAGTTGCCTTGCAGTCTTATAATTTATCTTCCATTGCTCTCCTTTTTCTTATACCTCTCCTGTACTACTTTTGATCCTGAAGTGGTAGCCCACATGAGCAATCTGCTTCATCTACTTTAGAGCCATAGTTGAAGCCTAAATGCCTCCAACCCTCTGATGATGAATTGGGCAGCTAATGTACCATACAAAAGTTCCCTTGTGAGTAGTAAAAAGGGCAACCCGGTGCACTAAACTCCCGCTATGCGTGGGGTCCGGGGAATGGCCGGACCACAAGGGTCTATATTGTACTCAGCCTTACCTCATATTTCTGCAAGAGATTGTTTCTACGGTTTGAACCCATGACCTCCGGGTCACATGGCAACAACTTTACCAGTTAATCCAGGGCTCTCCTTCTCCCTTGTGAGTAGTCTCTATTGGAAAACTTTCCAATTTCACCAATAATTTCTGTGTGTTCAGAAAACTCTCTTCTCTGACTGTTACCATTCTCCCCCCCCCCCCCCCCCCACACACACACACACAACACAAAAAAAAGTCTCTTTTCTGATCTCTCTAAAGGTATTATTTATTTTACCTAGTGTCTTGTCTTATATTTGCGGGATTTATTGTTTATGCTTCTGTTGACAGATTTTCGTGATACATGGGCATTCTTGGATGCGCGAACTAAAGACGCATTTGATCTGAAGAAGACTGCTCAAGAGGTATTTTGCTGCTAATATGATGATTTTGTTTTAACTAGTAGTATGGACCCCATAGGACATATATTAAAAGGAATGTGAAGATCCCCTGAAAAGAGTTGACTAGGATCCTATCTTGCATTTCAATGTTTTGGTTCTGAGAATAAAACTGCAATTTCGTAGGCACAACGTTTGGCTGAAGCAGTTGGTGCAGGAATGGGAGGCTCTTTACAAGGTTTTATGAAGAGGGTCTTCACGGGTTGAATATAGTTTGCAGTGGCTCATATGATTTTATAGGTGTGGTGCTTCACAAAGTAAAACTATGATTTGTGTGAGATCTTTATTTTTAGGCATAAGAGATCTTTGCATGATTTTTTAAATTCAAATTATAAAGAGCTATGTTAACCCATTTCCTCGCGTCAAAGATGGCTTTTTGATATGTCCAACATTTATCATTAAGACCTTAAATAGAACTAAGGGAAGATTTGCGTTAAAAATTTAGCATTCAATAATATAAAACGCGAAAGGACAATTTTAGAATATTAATCTTCCACCCTTCCATATGTTTTACCAGAAGAAAGAGGAAAATAGGAGTAATATGAAGGGAAAATTTGTACCAATTGTTTGCCAGGAGATGAAATCACCAGAGATGCTAATTTGAATTAGCGGTATTTCATGGGCATTCGGTTGCCATTTTGGCCGTAGCATGTGCTTATACATTCGTGTTCTTTCCTGGACCTTCTCCGTCTCTATTTTTGTTCTTCCCTAAAATCCCCCTTTGTTTGAATTTCTATTGTTTTTTTTTTTTGGATATTTTTAAGGAAAAAGGTGTAAATATACCCTTCAACTTTGAGATATAGAGTAGAGTTATTCCTCGTTAAAAAATGTACATATATATCTTTGTCGTTACACAAATGGTATAAATATACCCTTTTTGTGGACGGAATATTTTTTAAAAATTATTTAGCTTATTTTTTAATTAAAAAAATGTCATGTGACTTTAAAAAAATAAATCCATTTTTTGAGTAACTTATTTTTTAAAATCACGTAGTAATTTTTTTCAGATGGGTTGGATCTGATTTGTTAAAAAATGGGTAAATTTATTTTTTGAAGCCACATTTTTTTTAAATGAACCAGATCAGACCTACCAGCAAAAAGATTATCACGTGATTTTAAAAAAAATAAGTCTACTACAAAAATAGGTAGACTTATTTTTTATAGCCTCATCACATTTTTTAAAAGATAAACTAAATAATTTTTTTAACAAATGGGTCAAGGAACAGGTGTGTACATGACACAATTGAAGAAATGTTTGATATGTACTGATATTTCCTTGAACTAAGGTTAACTATGCATTAAGCCCTAAGAATTGACAAATGCACATTGACCATTATACTTGGATGAAAATGTCCAATGCTGCTGGGCAGAATGTTCTGTGCTTAGGTGAAGTTATCATATGGTCTGGTTGCTATTAGTTAGAGGATCTGGTAATCTCTGTTTTTATTATCAAAATTACCCACTATCGAACTGACTACAAGTCTGAACATAAATAAATTTTGATATTGATAAGAATTTAAGGTTGATATTTTGAAGTCCCTACTTTACCTAGTATAATTGTTTATTTGAAGACAGAATTGTCCTGATTCATAATTCATCGGGTGATTTGATTTGTACAAAAAAGATATTATGGAGACAATATCTAAATTTTTATCCCCTACGTGCAAAACTGAACCCTTGAGTTGCGCGTCAGAGGTGTTAAAAAGATGCCGGCAAGCGAAATCAGAACTGGTAAACTGTAGCATACAAGTGACAAACCACCAGTACGATTTCATGCTATACCAGACCTATTGTCCTAACAAATCATACACAAATCTTCATGAATTAATCTTCATGAATTAAAGTTACAAACAAAAAAGTCTGTCACATGCAAGACAGGACAAACATTTTGATTTCATGCTATATCTAACCTAGCTATTCTATTGATTTACCTACAAATCATATTGAATTGGCATGATCTCAAAGCTATAAACAAAGAAGAGGAAAAAATATTATATCTCAGAATGGTGGCATGCAAGTCAACAAGTGATGATTCAGCGGTCATATTATATTCAACCTAGTTATCTTGTTGGTTAAGTCAAACTATACAGAGTCGTCATAATTTCAAAGCTACAAACAAAGAAGTCTATGACATGCAAGTCATGACAAACAAGCACATCTTTATGATATATTCAACCTAGTTATTCTATTGCATCACTCATAAATCATCAGAGGCAGACCTAGAGTAGAATATAAGATTCATGGAAATTCAATAACTTTTATTCTATATATGTTGAGAGATCTACTAAGTATCCATAAATATTTGACTGTGAATCCAATTATTATTGTATATTAATTTGAAGTCGTTATAGGAACTCATACATTTAAATTTTGGATTCGCATGTGCAAATCATAACAGATTGTCACCTCCGCACTGGGGCATCCGTGTATCTCCTCTGTACATGCCTGAACCATCTCAACCTCGCTTGCCGCATCTTATTCTCCACCGAGGCAACTCCCACTTTCTCCCGGATATCATCATTCCTAATCCTATCTCTCCTTGTATACCCACACATCCATCTCAACATCCCCATCTCAACATCCTCATCTCCGCAACTCTCATCTTTTGTATGCGAAGTCTTGACTGGCCAACACTCTGCCCCATACAACATAATCGGTCTAACCACCGCCCTATAGAACTTGCCTTTAAGTTTAGTTGGCACCTTTTTGTCGCACAAGACTCCAGATGCAAGCCTCTATTTCATCCACCCTTCCCCAATACAATGTGTGACATAGTCATCAATCTCTCTATTCCCTTGGATAATAGACCCTAGGTATTTCTTCCTTTCTTTGGAATGACCCGAGTACCAAGTCTCACCTCCACGTCTGTCTTAGGGTCGCTCCCATTGCTGAACTTGCACTCCAAATATTTTGTCTTGGTCCTACTCAACCTGAACCCTTTAGACTCCAGAGTCTGTCCAAACCTCCAGTTTGGCGTTCACTCCGCTGCGAGTCTCATCAATTAGGACTATGTCGTCTGCGAATAACATACACCATGGTACATCCCCTTGGATTTATGGCGTCAGTCCGTTCATGACCAAGGCAAATAGGAATGGGGCTGACCCCTGATGCAACCCCATCGTCACTGTGAAGTGCTCCGAGTCTCCTCCTACTGACAGTACCCTAGTCTTGACTCCATCATACATATCCTTGATCGCCCTAGTGTACGCCACATGTACATCTCTAACCTCCAAACATCTCCGTAGAATATAAAAAACAAGGCGAATGTTGATTCTTCTGCATCTTAGAACAAAGAAGCCGTGAAAATTGAAGAAGACAACCTGACATGTGCTGGAGCTAGTGGAGTCAAAGTGGGAAATTGTCAAAGCTCAAAGTAAAACTACCACTGAGAGTGCATGAAATAATTGAAGGCAAGACAATGGTAGTATTCATAATGGAAGAACACGAAATGCTTGTAGAGACCTACTGATGGACCATTATCGGTAAATTCATAAGAGGTAGGCCTGCTATTGACAAGATTAGGACTGCATTTTTATAAAGTTGTTACGCTTAAGAACAATGTAAACCAGAGGCTAAAGACAAATATCATGTGTTCATAAATGTAGACAATGAAGAGGATTTCAAATATTCACTCGAGAAACTATATTCAGCTTAGCAATGATGTTTTTATGAAAATCCTAAAGCGGGCTACTAATTTTAAGCTGGGTGCTGAAACAACCTTAGCTCTAGTGTGGATAAACTTACCTGACTTACCATGGAATGAGATGCCCTGTGAAGAATAATTTGTCCCATTGGACACACCTCTGGTTATGGACAAAGCTACAACAATCAAAACTAGACCTACAGTTACTAAGCTCAGAATTGAAATTCATAATGATAAACATCTTCTTTATGAGATTCAGGTTGAGGTGATAAATCAACAAGAAAACATGTACTTTTGAATAGAAAATTGAGTATAAAACTCTGCTCTCCCATTGATTCAGCTGCAATGTACAAGGAGAATTGTAGGCTCTCATACTCTGAAGTTTACGATGGTACAGGAACACATTATTCTATTGATAATGAAGAGATTTCTCATCAACAAAATTTTAGAAAAAAAACACAACTACTGCCAACATCAGATAAGGAGGTAGTAGTGAAAAGTCACGCACTACTGGAGCACAATAAGAGAAAAAAAGTAACAAACAGATCAACAACAATGAGCGATGGAAGAATGTCGGAAGAAGGAAAGAAAGAGGTTATGGCAATGTTGAGGGACAGAAAGGGCACAACCAAGAAAACAACAAGAAAGGGAAGAAAATAGGTAAGAGCAACTCACAAGAGAATAATACCAGAAAGGATGATAATAATGCCTTCAATGTCTTGCAAGAGAACTAGTGGTTTCCCAGCTGGTGCACTTGTTGAGAGCAGTGATGTGACTTGCATAATTTGTGAACGATAGGTCATCACACTCATCTGATAACATTTAAAATAGCAGTTTCCACCATGACATTTCCTATTTTTGAGGGGAGCCTTGGAGTAACTGATAAAGTTGCTGCCATGTGACCAGGAGGTCATGGGTTCAAGCCGTGGAAACAATCTCTTGCAGAAATGTGAGGTAAGACTGCATACAATAGACCCTTGTGGTCGTGCCCTTCCTCGGACCCCGCGCATAGCGGGATCTTAGTGCACCGAGCTTCCCTTTAATGTCCTGCAAGAGAACAATGAGGATGAGAAGGTGATGACTACTAGAAATCAAATCTCACATAATGAAGTACGAGAATAGATCACAGAGATACAACCACAATCAAAGACTACAAGGTGGGATAAAGCACAAGGAGAAAAAGGAAAGGAAAGAGCAAAAGAAAAAACCAAAAGATAACAAGAGAACCTGAATATAAGGAGAACTAGAAACAATACTCTCCAAAACCTCAACCATGAAAACAGAGAATTACAAAGAGAGGTACTAGAGTTAGTTGGAGTAGAAGTTTAAAATTTCAAAGAAAGTGGCAATTGCAGAAGGTGTGATTCTTGATGGTGAGACAAGAGATGAATGATACTATCAGTAAGGATTAGAGAATTCAAAAAGCTACATAGACTCCAATCAGCCCGAAGAATGGAATCATGACCAAGTAGGAGAATATTGAAGATAGAAGAAATGAGAACTTAGATCCTAGTCTAAGGAGAGAACTGGAAATCCCAAGTCACAATCACATGCCTAAACCACCTAACAGATCTGAAGAGAATGGAGAGGAACAAGATGAGATCTTCCAGTACATATATACTATAAAAACTGACCTTACCATAGTATGTAGAAATGAAGAACACTCCTCCAACTCTGATGATGACAACATTAGAAGAGGTGATCATCGATATATTATCTACACACCTATCAACTCGGTGCAACATAATATTGCCTTCTTCAACACACTGTCACAAAAAAACCTTCAAAATCCTAGAGGTGATTTTGTGCAACAAAACAACATTACAAATGAAGACTCAGAAATCCAAAATAGCCCCCACTTTGTTATTTTCAATGATCAATATAATCTCATGGAACATAAGAGGGATAGGGTCTAAAGATCTTAGGAAAGACTCAAAAGCATCAAAAAACAATGCCAAATCCCCTAATATTTCTTCGGGAATAAATGGTGGACAATGGGAAACTTGATAAGTATAAAAGGAAGCTAAATATGCAACATGTATTTCAAAACTGCTCCAACAAAATCTGAATACTTTGTACTAATGATGTCGATGTGACTATCATGAAAGATAAGGAACAATGTGTCCTATTAAGCTTTACTCACACAAACAACGCCTTATTTTCATGACTGTGGTATGTGCCAAATGCAGTGAGGAGCTAAGGAGATATCTTTGGCAGGATCTAAAGACATGACTACTAATATTGAAGTTGAAGGACCTTGGGGGTGTTATTGGAGATTTCAATGTTATAATGTCTAGTGAAGAAAAAAGGATGAAAAAGTCATAGATTAGATGATAGATTAGCATTTATTGAATGTCTCAATGAATTTGGGCTTCAAGATGCAGGGTTCACTGGGTCTAGCTTCACTTGGTGTGATAATAGAGACTCTCCAACTACAATGCAGAGACTAGATAGGCTTCTCTACAACATTTATTGGCTTGACAACATCAACAACATGTTTGTTACTCATTTGTTCAAGGTATGATCAGACCATGCCCCTCTATTAGTTAAAATGAGCAATTCTCAAGATATAATTTTCAAAAATCGTGAAGACACCTACCCCCATCCAGTAGATGGACCAACCACAACCGATTAAACTAATTTTAACAAGTAATTTATGCAAAAAGATAAAAGTATAGTTATTTCAAGTTATAAACTAAGTCTCATAGTCATAAAGATGCGGAAAAAGTAAATACACCCCAAAACATGGTGTCACAAATACAAGAGACACTAAAGTATGAAAGACAAGTATGATAAACCATCATGAATACAAATGTCTGAAAATATAAATGATAGAATGACAATAAAGGAATGGAATCTGGTGTCGCGGATTAGCCAAACAAATCATCCCAAGTACTCCAAATGATATCCTCAACGGTCGGTGACTCCGCGTGCCGTACTGGTGCTTGGAACAGACTTTGCATACGAAAATATATAGAAAGTGTAAAGTGAGTATGAAAAATTAATGTGTACTCAACAATATCGTCAATCGACACTAAACTAAAGTGGTGGAGAGAGTTGGTCTTCCTAATGCTAACTCCCACACTTAATGGTTATAAACTCAAAAGGCATAATTGTAATCCGACAAATAAAGGACAAGCAAGTTTCCACAGTTCAAATAGATATCCAGATAATCATGATTTAACCAGTCTTTCACTAAGCAAATAAGCAGAGAGTCGGTGAAAAATGATATGATATGCAATGCAATGCAAATTCCACAATGCACATACTAAGCAACAAAATTATAAAAGGTTAAGGATCAAATTAGCTCTTTTTCATCATTAAACGAGAATTTCGGAGTGATATGAATGCATAAGAAATCAATCAAGAGATTCATATCTCACATAAGCAATCAAATTAACAAAATAAATTATCAGATAATACCCACATGTTTTGGCATTCTTGCATTAAAATTAACAATTCATATACGATACAATTATCCAAACATGGCACTGTTATTTGTACAAGTACTCATCACCTCAAAAGTGCGGAACCTCCCTTTTACCTATTTCCCTTAACATTAGTTAATTACCAACCAAACACTTAAAATAAAGTCAAGGTATCAACTTGCCTTAAATTAGAAGTCTGAAGCTCACAACATGACCTTTCATTTTCTCAAAGCCTACGAACAATCACAATATGTTCAAATACACAATCTACGTAAGCATACGAATCTGTAGACACCCATATTGATATATAAACTTTTCGGTCCAAAAAGTCAATCCAAAAGTCAATCTCGAGCCCAAGAGATCAAACCTGGAATTTTATATAAAAATTAATTCACCCATAATTTAAAATGTCTAAATCCAGAAAATGACTCAAATACAACTTCAAATCGACCTCCAAATAAAAGAATTTCATAATATTAACTTTAGGACTTGAACTCCCAATTTGCTAACCCAAATCATGATTTAAATGACTAAAATACACAAGATTACATGACAAATTACCGAAATGGAGGTTGGATTCTTACCCCGTGATGAAACTTAAAAATCCCCTCCAAGATCTCTAAAATCTGAAGCCTATAGTGCAAGTTATGAAATGAAATGGCATATCTCATTCTGGGAATTTAATGTTAAATATACATATATTCCCGTGATATACACTTCCGTAAATAAGTGTATGTCACGGGTTTGGCATTATTAATTAGTGTAATATAATTATAATAATTTGTACTGTACACTTATCATAATTATAGGATTCTTATATTATTAGAATAGAGTTTTAGGATTAGAATAGAGTTTTAGGATTAGAATAGGAATAAGATTTTCCTATTATGGAAATATGTAAATTGTATATATACTATTTCAATTAATGAAATTAATCAAGAGATTATTTCTTTCATGGTATCAGAAGTCTAGGTCTTAAAATCCTCTCTCAAAATTGCTTCCAATTTTCCGTCGATTAAGTCTCAAAACCGAGCCTCTTTTTCTCGGAATTTGTGCCCGACGGTCCCTCATCTCTTCTCAAATTTTTCTTCCCAATCCCTACCTCATGTCTTGCGTTGCTATTATGACTAAGAACACGTTTCACTCTGCCCTTACTGTTTCTAACATCAAGAATCACATCCCTATCATTCTTGAAATAGAAAACATCCAATACGCGACGTGGGCAGAACTGTTCAAAGTTCACGCACGCTCGCATCAAGTCCTCCATCATATTATCCCCGCAACTCCTACGGATACGGAGGTGCCCAAACTCGAGGATGATCCTAAGTTATGGACAACCCTTGATGCTACGGTTCTTCAGTGGATTTACTCCACTATTTCTACCGACCTCATGCAAATGATTATCGAACCAGATGCTATGGCAATGGCGGCATGGAATAGAGTACGTGATATATTCCAAGATAATCAGAATTCTCGTGTTGTTATCCTTGAGCAGGAATTTTCCCACGTCAATATGGAAAATTTTCCAAACGTTTCAGCATATTGCAGAAGGTTGAAAGAATTTACGGACCAATTCCGCAACGTTGGTGCACCCGTTAGTGACGATCGTTTTGTTCTACAGATGGTTGCTGGCCTATCCTAGGCCTATAATGATGTTGGAACTCTCCTTCGTCAAAGTAATCCTCTACCGAAGTTCTACCAAGCCCGCTCCATGCTTACTTTGAAAGAAGCTGACCTGGCTAAAAAGGCGGCTACGAGTGCTAAACATGTGGTCATGATGACGTCCTCCACTAATTCTCTAAATTTTGGTGACTATTCGAACCATAACTAGTCTCAAGGGGCGGCAAAAATAGTCGAAAAAATAATGGCAAAAATCGCGGGGGCAAACGCAATGGTAACACCGACAGTGGGTCTACCCCAACAGCAGTGGGCCACATCCCAACTGGTCCCAGCCTTGGGCTAATGGCCGTGGGCCTGGGCCAGTGGGAAGTGGCCCAATAACCCTTATTTTTCTGGACCGCCACATCTCGGGCAGTGGGCTGGCAAACCTTTCAGGCCCAATTCGCCGCAGCCCAGTTTTTTTCGACGCAGTGATGGGCCGGGGCAGCAAGTCGGGGTGCTTGGGCCTCGGCCTCCGCATGCCCATCATGCAGCGGGCCCCACGCAAACCGATTCTAAAGTCGCAATGCACACACTTGGATTAAATCCGCCAGGCTCGAATTGGTACATGGACACCGGAGCCACTACCCACATGACATCCGATCAAGGTACTCTCTCGTCTTATTCCAATTTGAGCAGCCCTCGTGGAATAATGATTGGTAATGGTAATTCAATTCCAATTCGTGGTTATGGTCATAAAATGTTGTCTTCCCCCCATCCACCCCTTATCTTGAAAAATACTTTTCATGCCTCTAAATTGATTAAAAATTTGGTGTCTGTCCGTAAATTCACCACTGATAATTTCGTTTCTGTTGAATTTGATCCGTTTGGGTTTTTTGTAAAGGATTTCAAGACAGGGAGTCCTCTCATGAAGTGTGATAGTAGGGGAGATCTTTATCCTATCACACCATGTTCCGGTCTCTCGAGTCAATCCTTGCCATCAACTTTTGCAGCCCTTGCTCCTTCCTTGTGGCATGCTCATCTTGGTCATCCAGGGTCGTATATTTTGTCTTCCTTAGATAAAAATAATTTTATTTCGTGTAAGGGTACGCGTAGTACTCCGAATTGTCAATCTTGTTCTTTAGAAAAAATTGTTAGGTTGCCATTTGTAGACTCTAATTCTCATACTTTAATGCCATTTGATATTATTCATAGCAATTTATGGACATCTCCTGTTCTCAGTTCTTTGGGTCATCGTTATTATGTTCTATTTTTGGATGATTATTCTAAATTTTTATGGACTTTTTCGATAGCGAAAAAATTTCAAGTTTTTCCCACCTTCTTAAAATTTAGAGCATTCATTAGAACCCAATACGAACGAAAAATAAAAAATATTCAATGTGATAATGGAAAAGAATATGATAATGGGGTGTTTCGGGAGTTTTATGCTAATAATGAGATCAATTTTCATTTTTCTTGCCCTCATACGTCTTCACAAAATGGGATAGCCGAACGCAAAATTCGTACCATTAATAACATTGTCCTAACTTTATTGATTCATGCTTTCGTACCCCCTACTTTTTGTCATCATGCTCTACAAATGACTACATATCTTCTTAACCTTCTTCCTTCCAAAGGTTTGACATATTCGTCCCCTCTTCAAATTTTGTATAATAAAACTCATTCGTATTCACATCTTAGGGTCTTTGGGTGCTTGTGTTATCCACTCTTTCCGTCCATCACAATTAACAAACTTCAAGCCTGGGCTACCCCTTGTGTGTTTTTGGGTTATCCGCCAAATCATCGTGGTTACAAATATTTTGATTTATCATCTAATAAAAATCATCATTAGTCGCCATGTAATTTTGGATGAATCCCAATTTTCGTTTGCTAAGGTTAGTAATCACGTACCTAGTTCGTATAATTTTTTGGATGATGATATATCTCCATATATTATTCACCATTTGTCGGACGTATCCCGCACCCCAAATCCGCCAGCAGGCCCACTGCCCGTTGGTTCTACAGTCTAGTCCCTGCATCCAGTCGTGGGTCCAGGAACTGGGCCGCCTCCCCAACCCAGTTCTGGCCCAGTTCTTGTTCCAGTTTCAGTGACGGAAATAGTGGACCGTTACCGAGTTGGGCCAGTAGGCAGTGTGCCTGCTGGCCAGTCCGTCGTGTGTCCCGATATTTCCTAAAATCCACCCAATTCTCTCTGAGTCAAAGACGAGTCACTCGTAGTCAATGGGGTATTTTTAAATCGAAAAGACTTTTAATTTAAATTTTAATGTTCTTAAATCACCCTTACCCCATAATCTTGTGTCTGCTTTAAATGACCCGAATCGGAAATTGCTATGACCGACGAATATAATGTTTTTATTGATAATAAGACGTGGGAGTTGGTGCTCTGTCCATCTGGTGTTAATATTATTCGATCTATGTGAATTTTTGATGATAAGTACAATTCTGACGGTTCATATTCGAGGCATAAGGCTCGTCTTGTCGGTGATGGTAAGACTCAGCAGGTTGGTGTGGATTGTAGTGAGACATTTAATCCAGTGGTCAAGCCGGCTACCATTCACACTGTGCTCAGCTTGGCGCTTTTGAAAGCATGGTCCATTAATTAGTTATATGTGAAGAATGTTTTCTTACATATTGAGATAGTCTATATGCATCAGCCCTTGGGGTTTAGGGATCCCAAATATCCTCATCATGTCTGTTTGTTGAAGAAGTCCTTGTATGGGCTTAAAAAGTCTCCACGGGCTTGGTATAAGAGGTTTGCAGACTATGTTTCGACTATTGGGTTCTCTAACAGCAGGTCTGATAATTCATTGTTAATATATCGTCGTGGTTCTTCCTTGGCTTATATACTATTATATGTGAATGATATTATCTTGACTACCTCTTCTGATGCATTACGCCAGTCTATCATGACAATGCTCAGTTATGAGTTTGCTATGAAAGACTTGGGGCCCTTGAGTTACTTTTTGGGAATTGCTGTCACTCGTCATGCAGGTGGGTTGTTCTTATCCCAGAGGAAGTATACAACTGAGATCATTGAGAGGGCTGGGATGTCGTCCTGTAAGTCCACTTCCACTCCTGTTGATACTAAACCCAAGTTGGGTGCTGCGGCTGGCTCACCTTATGAGGATCCGACCCGCTATCGCAGTCTTGCAAGGGCCCTTCAGTATCTTACGTTCACGAGACAAGATATTACGTATGCCGTATAGTAGGTGTGTTTGTTTATGCATGATCCCAAGGTTGAGCACATGAATGCACTCAAACGCATTATTCGGTAAATCCAGGGAACACTTGACTATGGCTTACATCTATATCCTTCGTCGACGTCTACACTTGTCTCGTATACATATGCTGATTGGGGTGACTGTCCAGACACCAGATGGTCTACGTCTGACTATTGTTTGTTTCTTGGTAATAACTTGGTCTCTTGGTCTGCAAAGTGTCAGTCGACTTTATCACGCTCTAGTGCAGAGGCCGAGTAAAGATGTGTAGCCAATGTGGTCTCTGAATCCTGTTGGTTACGTAATCTTCTATTAGAGCTTCATTGTCCTATTCAGAAAGCTACCTTGATTTATTGTGATAATGTTAGTGCCATCTACCTTTCTAGTAATCCGGTTCAGCACCAACGCACTAAACACATCGAGATGAACATTCACTTTGTTCGCGAAAAGGTAGATCGTGGACAAGTACGCGTATGCCATGTCTCTTCCAGGTATCAGATTGCAGACATCTTTACCAAAGGTCTTCCGTCAGTACTCTTTGAAGATTTTAGGGACAGTCTCAACGTACGGAGACCACCCGCTATGACTGCGGGTGTGTGTTAAATATACATATATTCCCGTGATATACACTTCCATAAATAAGTGTATGTCACGGGTTTGGCCTTATTAATTAATGTAATATAATTGTAATAATTTATATTGTACACTTACCATAATTATAGGATTCTTGTATTACTAGAATAGGGTTTTGGGATTAGAATAGGAATATGATTTTCCTATTATGAAAATATGTAAATTGTATATATACTTTTTTAATTAATGAAAAAAATTAAGGGATTATTTCTTTCATTTAATCATAGCTAGGAACAATACCTTCTTCACGATCGTGAGGCGCTCCGGTGATCGCAAAGGCCAAAACCTGACCTGACCCAAAGGTGTTCTTCGTGATCATAACCTGACCCACCGCGATCCCAATGCTTTGCCTCGCTTCCTTTCACAATCGGGACACTACCCACGCGGTCCCGTAGGCCAAAATCTCTCACCATAAAATTTTAGTGTCTACCGAAATCGAATCAACACTTGAAACTCATTCAGAACCTTTCAAACATAAATCAAATATGAAATCAATCATAAAACACGTTACAAATCTACTGAAACTCTCAAAACACCAATTCGTTGTCTTGACCCGATGTTGATTATGATCATTCAAACTCATGAACTTAACTAGTTTTCCAACCAAGGGTCCAAAATACTTCAGAGCCCCTCGGGGTCTGTCTCAACCATCCAACTAAGTCATAAATCATGTTCTGGAACTAATAGTACTGTCCAAACTCAAACTCGAGTTCGTTAAACCCAGATGTTGACTTTAATCAACCTTTTCCATTTCTTCAACTTAAGAACTTCCAAAAATTAGTTTTCCCTCTCCGATACTCATTTGATTGCCTCCACAAATGTGTCACCCTTCCTTACAAGTCAAATACACCATTTTAAAACTACGAAAAGGAGTATTTAGGAAAAAAGAGATCTCAAAACAACCTAACTGGTCGTTGCACCAATGAAGACTCTTTAACACATAAATATTTTAAGTTCCTTAATTTCTGGACAGAACATACTGACTTTCTTAAACCGTACAACATAGCTGGGAAGAGGAGGTCTATGACAACCCTTGGTATGTTGTAGACCAAACGCTAAAGAGGACTAGCAAAGCTCTTAGCCAATGGTCGAGACATACCCCTATAGTGACATTTAAATGACTAGAAGCTGAAATGAGATATCTGAAAGATCAATATTTTGTCAAGAATACCCCTGAGAATAGAAAAGAGGTCTCAAAGAGCAGAGCTGAGTTCACTAAGTACCCCCAAGATACATGATAAAATCCTAAGATAAAAGGCTAAGGCTAAATGTTTAAAGAGGGTGATGCTAACACTGCCTACTTCCATCGCATTATCAAGGGAAGGAGAAGGAAGCTAACCATTAGAAGAATTATGGATGAACAGAATCAATGATTTGAAGGACATGATGGGATTGAGAGAAGCTATTGTTAGACACTTCCAGCATATATTCAGTCAGGATGCTCAGATCACCAACCTTGATGCTTTGAGAGAATTATCATGAGGATGACAACTATAGTCTCATGTACACCGATACGTAAATGTGAAATTATGACAACTTAAGGAGTTAATAATGGACAAGACATACATAAGTACCATAAAAAAAGTTACCTACAATATTTTGGAATTCATTCAATACTTAATGAAAGTAAACACAATGGGAAACGATACCCATATGAATGATAGTATTAGTTAGTTGGTTTAAAGGCTTAACACTTTTGGTATTTACATCGGTTCCGGTGTTAGAGAACCCGTGATAAATATATTGAGAATTGAGAAAATAAAATGGATCCAAATGTAGCAATGAATATATGTAGTTCTTTGATATTGTGTAGCAATAAAAGGACATTAAAGAATTAACATCTATATGTTGAATTGTTACACATCTATAATGTCAGATTCCTTTTTCTTCTTTTCCCTGTTTTTATACACTATTAGTGCGCTAAGCACATCAATATAACGAGAAGTTTATCCTCTTTTTTGACGGATTCAAATCATTTACTTCTACGTTGTATAAAGTCCTCCGAATTTGATAATTTGGATTCGTATGAAATTTATTTTTCTCATAATAAATGCTCAAGTAATTAATCTGCTTCTGGAGTCAACATGTCATTTAACATTACTTCTGATCTCGCCATATTACACCATGTTAAGGTATAACACGATCGTTGTCAGATATAGTAATCCAACTAGGTTGGGGTCGAATCCCATGAGAAATACGATGTGAAACTAAATCCTACTTGTCTTGTATTACTTTGCTAATTCTTTATCTCTAAGGTAATCAAATTTGTTTGTTTAAAAGATTGTTTTAACTATTAATCCACTTTTTTTATCTAATGATTAAGTACCAAATTGATTAGAGATTAGGTTTGTGACTTGATTAGTGGAAGTAGTGTTGGGTTTTTACTCAGTCTAGGTGTTTTTAATATAGTAGGGGCATTGAAAAATATCATCTAAATGAGAATTTTACAATTGACCCACTTAATTTCACTATTAGGTTTTTTCAAGCCTAGAGTGTGGAATATGAGATTATCCATTCTTTATCCTTAGTTGATTCCCTTCTAATTAAAGTTGAAAATCATTAAATGAGATTTAAAGTAGGCATGTTCATCGGTCGGTTTGGATTGGAGTTAGCACATTTTGAATTATAATTTCGGTTTTCGATTTTGCAACATGTAATCCGAATCCGATCTAAATACGTTCGGATTGGATCCGATTTTTTAAGTTCGATTTCAGATAAATCGATTTGGATAATTCGGATTTTCGGTTCGGCTTATAAGTTGAATTACTTCTTCTTCTCCTTCTTACAAAATGAACAATCAAATAGAATATTTATACCAAATTGCTTAATATATAGTTCTTCATTGCTATCACAAACATATAAATAAAGTATTCATATACGCAATAAAATCATTGCCAAGGATGCAACAGAAGTAGTACTAGTCCATGAATGAACAAGTCTAATTTAGTAAAATTATCCCATACATAGAATATATATTGACAATAAAAACAAAAACAAAATCTAAAAAGTAGTCATCTTTAAAATTAACAAATTCAAACATATTGAACTTAGTAATTTTTTTGAATATAGGGGTTGATATGTAATGAGTATGATATATTTGACTTAAGTAATGCACTAATATATTAATGGATAGTGGAGTAGCCTAAACATAAGGTTTAAGAAATTCGATTTTCGGATAGCCAAAAATCCAGAGTTTCAAATCTGAAATTCGATCCAAAATCCAAAAAATTTAAAAATTAAATCCAAAACCCAATCCAGAATCCATTTTTAAAAAAAATATAAGTCCAAAATATTCGGATCTCGGTTCCGATTTCGGATTTATCCAAACTATGCACACCCCTAGTTTAAAGCCCAAGTCCTAATTAACATACCCCTTTCCTAGAGTCTAGTCTCCTTTCTCAAGTATGACTAGAAACAATAGGCTTTAGATGGGTGTTTGCAACCAACCCTCATTTGATTCAATGAGAGGTAGTTAACTCCTATATTTAATACACTTTCTTCATATTTAAGACCTAATCCAACAACCACATTCCATTTTATTAGTCACAACCCCAACTAGATTTCTAGCCACTCATTGAATAATAAATGTAACAACACATAATAAATGAAAGCATAAAGAGAATCACATAATGCTTACAAAGCCTTTTTGTATTAACTAATGGAAAGATTCTTCACTTGTCTCTTAAAATGTAACACAAAATATTGCGGTCTTTGACTTGACAAAATAGAGAATATTCTCCCAAGTGGAGATGAATAGTAAAATATGAAGTAAAGTGATTGATTGATTGTTTCCCATCACAAAATCCTAGGCAACATATGTATTTTGACCTAAAATTCAAACTACTCGTATTTACAAAAATGCCACTGTCGACCACTCTGCGCCTCAGAACGGGATTGCAGAAGTGATCTGCTGTCCGCAGTAGTGACTTAAAGTTCACAGAATGTCTTCAATCTTGGACTATCTCGATCTGCAAAGGAAATGAGGTTCACAAAATTGAAATGCGGTCCGCAGAATTGTTGTGAGGCTTCACAATTTGAGCTGGGATTGTGGAGGATCAACGGTTCACATATCGGATTGCGATCCGCAGAACGGAAGTACAGACCGCAGATTGGGTCAACTTCGGGGTTTCAAAGTCTTCTAATCACTGTTCATTTCTGCGACTCAACATCCCATTATGCGGTCCGCAGTTTGGTTCTGCGATCCGCAGAAATGGTCTTCTTTGCACTTTTTTTCCAGCATTTTTGTACATATTTATGCACTTTTTCTCATTTTTGGTGTCCCGAGGCAATAACCCTACAAAACCAAAATAACATAAGAAATACACATTATGAATGCATTAAGGACATCAATAATTCATGCAATTGGTATCAAATATGTTGTAATTTCTTGGCACATTAACACCCCAACTTAAATTATTGTTTGTCCTCAAGCAACCTAACAACACAAAATTACGACTAATGACAAAATAATTATGACTATGGTTGGTCCTATATACGAGTCTACAAGCATGTGTTTCATACAACTGACATCCCCTCATATGTTTAAAATAAAACTCCAAAAGTGCATTTCTACAATCAACGAATCTATGAACGTCAAGCCTCAATAGGTGTCTACACGCTACTAGTGACTAGATGCACCTAAACGATCAACTAGAGAAGCTTTCATTCCACAAGGTTCATGCAATTCAAGTGCCCTCACAACAAGAAAAGTACCACACTCTCACAAGAAGTTTTCAAAACAGGGGACAAATACGACCACTCACACTCACAAGTAATGTCAAGGGTCACAAGTATAATGCCATCGACTTGCCTTTATTTTAAATCACGACAACTCAGATAATGCTTGATTTCGGATCTCTACGGACTTTTTCAAACTTGTAATGTAGGCTTAGGGACAGGTAGGATATTCATTTGGGTATAAGTAACTTTTCTCTCCTTTCGCACTACATATTTTTCATTTATTTTGCTATATTCCTTCTTTTGTTCTTCCAACTTCCTTTTTTCATCCATTTTATTCAAGTATTCCCAATTTAGTTCACTTTTTTCTGATTCATTTTCTCTTTTCTTTTCTATTATTTTTCCATTTCATTTCCTTCTTTTTCTCATTTTTTTAGTACCACTCACATCACAATCTTCTTCCCTTTTTTTTCTCTCATGTTCTACCCTCAACTTAGACTTTTGGCCTCAATCATCACTTCTCATGCTTTCAAGGATGTATTTTGGTTCAAAAGATGGTTCATTTAAAAAAGGATTCCAATTTGTAATGTGGTAGCCAAAGAAAAGTTAAAAAGCTTAAAAGTGGATAACTAGTTCTCTCAACTCACGGGTAGGTCAAAAAAGTCTTTATCAAGAAGGTTCATTCTCATATGAAGGTCTAAGATCATTTCCTAAACCAAGCAATTCCTAGTTTTGCGGTGACAAACCAACGTAGCAAGTTCTAGATAATACAAATAAACACAAGATAGTAATAAAATCCTCACCACTCTATGCACATGAACTGCAAGAACCACAACATTTCATACTCTCTATCGAACACAAGGCTATCATCTTATAAGATTCAAACACAAGTAGTCATAGAGTCACAAAATGAGGTATGCTTTCATAGAAAAATCATTAAAGTGTGATGCTACTCTTGTTTTCAAAATCAAAAATTTTGAGGTGTCACCAAAATAAAAAAGAAAGCTACATATGCTAGCAACTACATAAAATTACCAACCACATCAGAACTATTCTATCACTAGGCCATGGTTACTGAACATACACCCTTGAAAAATAATTAGGCAAAGAAAAACCAAGGGAACTAAACATATACATACATAATTGCCTCAAAATAAAGACTATCAATAACGAAATAAACTCTAAACACATATATACAAACTACTTGTCAAGTCATTTTCCAATAACATACATGGTACCCCATCCCCCAACTTTAAAAATATGTGTTGTCCTCAATGCATAAAAGAATATAAAGTAGAAGGACAAAAAGTTTGAGGGTCTCCCTGAGGCGTACTAAGTGCCCTCTAAGTTTGGCTCACGGAAATGGCCTCTGTTGGGGCATCAATGTCCTGTGATTGTGGAGCGGGGACAGATACCACTGCATCGCCCATCATGGGCTCAGTATGTGGTAGTGGTGGTGGTGGGCTGGTCTCTCAGGCCTATGGAGTGGTGCCCATAACTGGCGGAGGAATAGGACCTCTGACATCTATCTCCGTTCCGTTTATGGCGCTTGGGCCACCTCACTCGAACCAATCATAGAAGTCTCCTAAAGAGACCAGTCCACCATCGTATCAAGAACTGCTTGCTCTGTCAACTGTAGGTCCTCATCAGCTGCATCAACTACAATACGAGGCTTCTCAAGCCCCTCCTCATCAGCCTCATCAACCTGCCTCTCCAAGTCATTCGGAGTCTCACCTGCGCCCTCTCGCCGGTTCTCCAACCCGAGCTCACTCACTTATTGTGGCTCAACAATCTCTAACTTGAGCGGGATATCAAGGAGGTCATCAATCTCGACATTCTTTAAATTCTCCACTTACTTCTTCAAGCTAATAATGTCTTCCCGAAGTGAAGAAATATCACCGTCGTTATCGGCCTCCAGCCTTTCTATCCGGCTTGTCAATAGAATGAGTGCATCATCATGATCCTTTATTTTCGTTGTACCGCACTCAAGACTACCTTGATCAGGGCTAAGGTATTTCGAATCAACTCTGGGATGCTCGTCTTAAGATGAGATGACCTAGCATCCGCAATCGTAGAAATCTAGGCTATCCTCGATATCCCGACCCTCAATAGAATGGGAGTTGATCCTGAAGTAGATAAAGGTGCAGAGGGAGTATGGGTTACTGGAGTGGAAGTACCTACCGGTGTAGAAGTTCCGGTTGTGGATGGAATAGATAAAACAAGGTCGGCTGGAGTGGTTGCCTGTGTCTTTGTCCTATTAGATGCGGATCCCTCATAATTAACCACGTCCAAAGGTGGAGAGGTATCTATGGAACCAATGGTAGTACTTCTTTTCTTCCTTGCCTAATTTTCCTCATCCTATAACCTCAAAATATCACACATCAAAGATGTTTCTATGGCATTGTCAACCCAAGGTAATTTTGGAACTTTGGCTTCCCGACATAACTTCATAATCAAGCAAGGGAAGGGGAATGAGGTCTTATCTTGTTGAGTTCTTTTGCTGAGCTCCTTCTCTATCACATCACCCACATTGACACGGAGCCGTGTCATAATACAAGCAATAAAGATAATTTTCTCCAATTAGATGTCCGTCTTATTGTAGGATGGTTGTAAATGGCTACTCATAAAAGTAAGCCAGAACTTGGCTTCAATCTTCAGGGTGTTTCTATAAATCTCCGTGCCTTCGGTGATCCATTCCGACGTTTCATTAGTCACAATTGCCACTGTCTATGGGCGCAAATCATCTACCGACCCGTGATCTTGATGGCGAACACATTGTGGTGGCACAATCGAGTAGGGAGAATTGCTTTGTTGATTGCGGTGTTGCCACAACTAACAACGACTCCATGAACTACCGCCTCCTCAAGAAGTGCCTTGGGTTGCCTTTTTGTTTTATTTGGCACAGAAGCAGCATATGATGCATAGAACTTAGTGACCAACTCCTCGTTGTACTTGGGCAATGGTTCAAGAAAGCATTGCCACCCATGGAATTCGATCAAGTCTCATACATGCGGGAGTTAGTCTCTCAATCCATTCCTAGATACCCATTTTTCCTCAATGATAGTCTACTCCTTGCTCTTTTGGTAGAGTTCTTTGGATCCTTGGACCCCGAACTGATTGACCTCTTGAGCATGTTTGTGCCTCAATTCAGTTTCCTGTTCATCTTCCTCTGTAAATCTCTCTCATTAGACTGAGAGGTGGACTGAGCTGTGGTATGGGAGGTTTGGGACTCCTCATCATAATATATGATAGTGCCAATGAGTTTTCTTTCATTTCCTACCACATTAAGTGCTTTGTGTGTTTGTACGATCAGCTTTCCCTTGCCTTGGGGCACTTGTTTGGCCTGATTTAGCCACGAAGATCTAGCCATCGGTGACGACTCAGTTATAACTACATCATTTTGCACTTGTGTCTTCTTTGGAGTAATTTCTGTAATCAAAAGATGTGATGAGTCTTGGACTATAATATGAAAAGCAAAAGAAAATATTTTTGTAGTTTTCATAAAGTAATGCAAGAATAAAAGCACACAAGACAAACACGAAGTTAAACTATAAATTGAAAAAGAAAGATTTTTTTTTTGGAAATATGCTTCAGTGGCCGTAGATCTGTTCTGCGGGCTGCAGTCCAGGTTTGCGACGTCGCAAACCCAAACTGCGGTCCGTAGACCAGGATCACAAAGTTGTCCAGAAATGTTAAATTCACTCGGCAATTTTGCGGCTCGCAAAAGGCAACGCAGAATTGACTCACAACTTGCTCAATTCACTGTGTCATTTTGCAGCCGGGATGCCCTCCTGTGGTCCACAGAACCATTCTGCGGCCCGCAAAAGGGTGCCCAATTGGCATATTTTGGGTTATTTTCAAGGAGTTCACCTTGAGTTTTCAAAACCTGATGTTGCCACACCCATATCAGCACAACATACATACAAACCACCAAATGCATGCATTCAATTAATGCTCGTAGGTACTCAGACTTCCATACGACTCCAATTTATACAATTTCAAAAATCATAGGCGTGTATATGAAATTTTCCAAGTATGATCAATTCAAGCACAACCCCATACAAATCATCGACCCCAATTCAATAATTATGCAATTAAACCCGAGCCCAACCCCTATGTACATTTAATTTCACATAATTCAAGCGTGTACAAGATTTCATCTATTGCAATTTCGAATAAAAAAGGGGTAAATGGGGCAACGTGGTACAATCACATGATTCACAAGTATATGGACCCTCAACATCAATCCAAACCCATAAGTTATATTACAAGAGCAACACCTCCCTTTTACCTATCTTTGTAAGAAAAAAAAGAAGAGGCAAAAACATACATGTAGTGCAATGAAGGTGAGAGATGAGGGATACGAGTTGCATGGTTGGTGCGAGAAATGAGAGATGGTGTGTCCAATGGAGTGTGTAGCGGTTTAGAGAATAGGGAAACAATTTTGTGTTTGAATTCTTAAAGGATAAGAGAAAAAATAAATTAGGACTGAAAACCCTTTTACACCTTCGCCTAAAATTGCGGTGCAAGTTGGGTCGCAGATCCAGTCTGCGGTCTGTGGAACCTGACTTCGAGCCATTTGTGCCCTAGCCCATGCTGACGTGGCACCCACTATGTGATCGCATAACTGGTCGCAGAATCGTTCTGCGGTCCACATAATGGGTCTATTTCTCCGCATTTTGTTCTTAAAAATCCCAGTCACATTGTGCAAATTTGCGGACCAAAGTGCGGTCTGCATTTCAGGAATGCGGTCCGCAAATGTGTTCGCATTTCCATCCTTTTCTTGATCCAATTTTTCCAACTTTTTGGGGAGTTCTACGGACTATTGTGTGGTTCGCAGACCGTCTTTTCGGTCCATAAAAGAGGCCGCATAATGGTTTCCTCTTTTCCTTCATTTGTTTTTCATATGTTTCCGTATTTCCTCCCTTTTTGTCTGTGTTTCCAGATCCGATATATATAAATAAACTATCAAAACACATAAGTGAATAATTAAAACAAATGAACAAACTAAAACTTTGGGTTGCCTGCCATTAACGTCTGATTTAACGTCGCAACACGGCGATTGTTACCAAATATTTTTAAGGTTCATGAAGGGTGATGATTATGTTCACCCTATGATCATCAACACTTCCCAAGTAATGCTTGAATTTTTGGAATTCGCCTTGAAGAGGTGGCCGACTTTGCTCTCCAGCTTAATGGCACCACTAAGGGAATACCTTCATCACTTTGAAAGGGCCGGACCATCTTGACTTCAACTTTCTGGGAAACAACTTGAGTCTAGTATTGTATAGCAAGCCAAGTCCCTTGGTGAAAATTCCTGCTTCAAAGTTCTCTTATCATGGAGGAACTTCATCCTCACCTAAAGAATAGAACTTTCATAAGCTTGGAGATGGAACTCATCCATCTCATTGAGTTGATCCACCCTTAAGCGCGAAGCATTCTCCCAATCAATGTTGAATTTCTTCAATGCCCATAGTGCCTTATATTGTACCTCTACCAAAAGGTGATATGCCTTGCCAAATACCAACTTATATGGTGACATACCAATTGGAGACTTGTATGTGTTCTATATGCCCACAAGACATCATCTAGCTTTCTTGATCGATCCGTCCTCATGAGTTTCACCGTCTTTGTCAATATGCTCTTGATCCCCCGATTGGACACTTTCACTTGACCACTTGTTTGGAGGTGGTAAGTAGTTTCCACCTTATGTTTCACCCCATATTTCTCAAGAAGAGAAGCAAACACTCTATTGCAAAAGTGAAAGCCTCCATCACTTATGATAGCTCTAGGGGTCCCAAACTGAGTGAACATGTTCTTTTTGAGGAATGCTTTGAAACTATTCCCTTTATTGTTTGGAAGGGATATATCTTCAACCCGGGTTATAACCTCTGCAATTTCTTAAATAAAATTTTCATTTTTCATTTTGCAGGGTTATAACTTCACCATTTTAGACAATGTATTTCTCTTCTATTTTGTGGTTATTAGCTTCGATTGGATTTGGACTCCAATCGCCCTCCTTACACCTATTGTATCCCAATTGTTCTTTGTGATTAAATGTCCCTTTTAACGAAATTATAAGATGGCACGTGTCGTGAGAATTTAATTAGATACATGATACTAATTTATTAGTTCACGTGGATGGTAAACCCAACCCATAAATTCTCGAAATGTCCGAACTCCTTTGTTCGGAATTAGTGAGGCTGGATTTATAAGAATCCACCATTGTTAAAAGATAAAAAAGCTGAGTTGAACCTACATTTCGGGTTGAGTTTGCATCGATTTTGAACCAAAAATCGTAGCTTTAAACAAAGAAGACATTGTTATCTTAAATTCATTCAATCGCAAAACGTGAACCATCGAAGGAATTCAGTACGAACAAATGATATCTACTTATTTTGGGTTAGCTTGGATGCGTAGGGTTATTTATGATTGGGGTCACGTGGATCAATAATTCAGAGTCCCCTATTTAATTAATAACGTCCCTATGTGTCATCTCATAATTTTGTTAAAGGAGGAATATTTTTAACCCAAAAGATGAATGTTAAGGGAAATTCGGTCCAATAAGTGAAAGGAGTAACATTTTGATTCTTTGCTAAAATTTAAATGATGGTGCACAAATAAAAAAGAAAACAGCGCGTCACACATTATTTATCAGATACGCAAAAGTGTAGAATGTGCACAATCTTTGGGAGATATTTTTCGTTTTCCCGTCAATCTTTTGAATGATCAGCGTTGCTAAAAGCCATGCAAAATTATTTAGATAGGGGGCATTTTGATTGAGGTTTCCATCTCTCTTCTGTTCTAACATTTGTTGTTTTAAATTTTTAATAGCATAAGCTTTTGAGATTTGTGTCTCTTTATGCTTCTTTTCACATCTTAGATTTTCTTTCAAAAAAGAAAAAATTAATCGAAGCTTCTTGCATGTAATATTTAGTTGATTGAGGGATATCACCCTAATAATGCCCAACAGACATGACGTTGTTCTGTCCCACATTAATAATTATACTAGTCCATAATTAATTTGCCGTTAGTGTATAGTCTTGCATGTTTTATAATCAATTAATCTCATCGTCATTAGTAGGACAAATTATCTATTCTAATTTCATGAATAAGATAGGATGAATCGACGCTAAACTAAGATCGATGTATTATAGATGACAAATTGCTATTAAACTCAACATTATAGATCATAATTTAAAACTTATTTGTATTTGATGTTTGTTTACATTCATTGATATATATATAGGGAATTCATGTTACATAAAGTTATAAATGTGTGCATGAAAAACATATATATAAATTTCTCCTATTAGTGCCGTTTGGTTGAAAATCATTTGCAACTTTTTTTAAAGTTCTTGAACGTTGTTTGTTTCTGTTATTTCTGTAAACACTAGATGGTTGTGATTGTGTCATGTGCTGCCTTCATCAAAAACAAAAAATAAGAAAAAGCAAGTTTGCGTTGGGCCCATGTTTGTAGCATCTTTGATAATTGTGGCTGACATGGGATTTGCGGGCCCAGATAGCTTTAACTGTACAACCCAAAGGCCAAGAGAAATGGTTCCGAAAACTGAGCCTTTAAGCAATTAAAACCTGTTATTTTATCTTTTAGGCATGATGTACAAAAGGCTGCAGAACACAAAAAAGTTAAACTATCCGAAATACGCTTGAAGCAGCTGGTTAACCCCAAGGATAGATATGGTAATTTTCATATAGATTACTTTTTGTGACTATCAAAGGAAAAGTAAAACACCAAGAACCTAGATGTACAAGCTGGTGATGCAAACACTAAGGTAAAACCCTAAAATGCCCTTGACCAAAGTTAAATAAGGAGTTCAACTCTCCCTTCTATATAAGTAGAGTACTATTTTTCAAAGTTTTCAAACTCAGTTTTCAAGTTTCTGCCGACCTTTGGGAAAAGTTTTTTTTGCAAAAACTTCGACCCGATCGCTTATAATTGTGAATTGTCACAATTACAAGACAGGTCTCTACTGAGTGTTGGTAGTGTGGAAATTGAGAGTTAATCTCGATGAAGATGAGATAATTAAGTTGAGATCAGAAATGAAGAAATGAACAAATACACTGTTATTCATCTCTGTGTATTACAATGTCAATATATAACCTCAATCCCAAAATATCTAACCGACTTTACTTTACACGTGTACTAGCTAATTAATTACATAAAAAGCTCATAACAAACTCCTAACTATCTCTGCGTATTTACTATTCTACCCCTGAATTCGTAACAGCTAAGTGACTCCTATTTCGATACCCCCTCAAGCTTATGGGTGTAAAGTGTAAACACATTTAACACACCAAGCTTGCTCACAAGATACTCATGCTGATCCCTTAACAGTCCTTTTGTTAAGATATCTGCTTCTTGCTCTTTTGATCCAACATGTTGTGTTCTTACTTCTTACAAGTCCCTCATGTACCCTTTGTCTAATGAAATGACAATCTATATTCGATATGATTTGTTCTCTCGTGAAGAACTGGATTAGCAACAATTTGCTATGCTGCTCGTCTGTCACTATATACATCAACTGGTAGTGTGACCTCTTCTGCCAATTCTTTCAGCAATGCTGTCACCCATACTACATCTGCTACTGCATTGGCCATGCTCTTATATTCTGCCTCTGCTGAGCTCCTGGATACAGTGTTATGCTTTTTTGGCTTCCAGGAAATCAGTGATTCCCATACTTGACAAGAAAACCTGAAATTGACTTCCTTGTGTTGGGCCATGATGCCTAATCTGCATCACAATACGCACCGAGTTTGCTTGACTTCTGACTGTTAGCAAAATTCCCAGTCCTGGTTTCTTGATGTACCTTACCACTCTCAAAGCTGTATTCCAATGTGACAGTTTAGGTTGTTGCAAAAACTGGCTCAAGGTTTGTACTGAGAATGCAATGTCTGGCCTGGTTAAAGTGAAGTATAACAACTTCCCAATTAACCTTTGATATTGGCCTTTTCCTGTTCCATTCAACTTGTCAAGTTCTGGTACTGTCAACTTGATATTCGTCTCAAGTGGTGTCCAAGTTGGTTTTGCTCCTCCAAGTTCAAGTTCTGATATGATTTCTAGGGCATATTTCCTTTTGATTTATCAAAATTCCCTTTCCTGGCCTGCAAAACTCCATCCCAAGGAAAACATGGATCAAGTTGATATCATTTTCTGTCACCAACATGTCATCCACATAAACAAGTATGAATACTATACTATGTCCTTCTTGTTTAATGAATAATGAATGATCTAAGCTGCTTTGATTGAATCCAGAATGCAGCAAGGCCTCAGTTAACTTCAAGTTCCATTGGCTGCCAGCTTTCTTCAGCCCATATATGGATTTTACAAGTCTACAGACCATGTTAGACTCCTCTGACTTTGGAAATCCCTGGGGGTAACTCCATATACACTTCATCATGCAGATCTCCTTAGAGAAATGCATTGTAAACATCCAACTGATGCACATGCCATTAATTGTAAGCAACTAAGGAGAGAACTGTCCCAACAGTAGCAATTTTTACTACTAGGAAAAATGTCACATTATAGTCCATCCCCTCTCTTTGATTATACCCTTTTGCCATCAAATGAGCATTAAATCTCTCCACTTCTCCATTGGCCTTCAACTGCACCTTATAGATCTATTTGCATCCAATAGTTCTCTTACCAACACGCAGAGAAACAAGTTCCCAGCTCTTAACATCCACCAATCGAGTATCTTAGATGGATGCTTCTTGAAAAGATGTTCAACAATAGAAGAAAAACCACTGAGAAAGGCCTGATGAGCTTGAGATAGACCACCATATAAGATGTAGTTGCTAATAGGATACAAGGTTGTATGAGTACTAGGTTTATCAGTCACATATTCAGACATCCAAATAGGTTCTTTGATATGTCTAGTTGACTTCCTCAAGGGCATGTGGACTTCTGCTAAAGTAGGAGGAGCATGAGATGGCAAAGACATATCAATATAAATCAAGGGTGCAGAAGACAATGAGGATACATCTGGTAGTGTAGAGGAGGAGGATATGTCATCAACAGGGAGAGGTTGTGCTCAAGAGTCATTATGTGCAGTGTCAGGAGACAAATCACTAGACAAAGGATCAGGACAAAAAGGATGTGGAAAGTCTGTATCAGAAACCACTACATCTGGCCAGGCTGGATCATCTAAAGAACCCTGTGAATCTTTGAATGAAAACACATCTTCCATAAACACTATATCTCTATTGATAAAGAACTTATGATCAATGATACTATATAAAACATACCCCTTTGTAGAGCTAGAATATCCCATAAAAATAGCACTAACAGCTCTGCTGTCAAACTTGTCTCCCTTTGGCAGTACACTGGCATAGCATAAATATCCAAGAGTTCTAAGATGAGCAATATGTGGTTTCTTACAAAAAAATACCTCATATGGTGATTTTCCATCCAGGACAAGAGATGGCAACCTGTTGATGATATATGCTGGAGTGAAAATGCAGTGTCCCCAAAATTTCAGGGGAATATTTCCTTGAAATCTAAGAGCCCTGGCAACTTCCAAGAGGTGCTTGTGCTTCCTCTCGGCTATTTCATTTTGTTGAGGGTATAAGCACAGGTCCTCTGATGTACAATGCCTAGCTGCTGTAATAATTCCTGAATATCTGAGTTCACAAACTCACCTCTATTGGTTGCCTGTATACTGAGTCCCTTCTCCTCTCTTCTGTCTTCATCCACAGACATATTTGAAGTATGAGAAACTAGCAAGTACAGGTTTCCTTCACTCTATCAATCACCCTCACTCTCCCAATTGTGAGGTCCTAGAATAAGCAAAAATTAGGATAATAAGACACTGAACAATTAAGCTCTTTGGTTACCATTGAGACTGATAGTAGATTATAATCAAAATCAGGAACAAACAAAACTCCTTTTACTTAACATGTCTCTTCAATTCTACTACTATGTGACATACAAGTCACTATTCCATTTGGAAAGTGTACCTTTTTACTATGCATAGGGTTAACTCACTAATGTTTTCTAACATTTTTAGGCTGGCTACCATGTGATTAGTTGCTCTCGAGTCAACTATCCTGAAGGAAATGTTTTCCATGCTTTCATTCCAAGAATATAATATATATACAAAAGAATCAATCTAGGCTACTATTACGGTAGACTATCCTAAGAATATGGTAATAATTTTTAAAACCTAATTATACAATATTTGATTTGTTATTATGGAAATAACAATGAATTATTTTCATAATTATCTTAACAGTCCCCCGCAATCTTAGCGGGAGGTTCTTGTATGCTGAGATCGTCCCTGAAATCATCAAAAAGTACGCGCAGAAGACCTTTCGTGAAAATATATGCAATCTGATAATGGAACGATACATAGAGAACACTGACTTGTCCACGAGCAACCTTTTCACGGACAAACAAGATATCCATTTCTATGTGTTTTGCACGTTGATGTTGGACAGGGTTACCTGATAAATATATCGCACGCACATTATCACAATAAACCACAATCGAAAATTGCTTTTTCGATCGGACAATGAAGTTTCAAAAGAAGATTACAGAGCCAACATGATTCAGAGACCACATTAGCTACCCCTCATTATGCTGCTTCAGAACTCGACCGAGATAGTGTCGGTTGGCGTTTTGACAACCATGAAATGAGGTTGTCTCCAAGAAACACACAATAACCAGAGGTGAAACGCCGTGTATCCGGGCCGAAGCCAGAGATGGTGGACTTATACAGATGCAACCCAAAATCAAGAGTACCCTTAATATACCGCAAAATTCGTTTGAAAGCCCCCATATGTTCTTCCTTCGGGTTATGCATATGTAAACAAACCTGTTGAACTGCATAGGAGATATCAGGTCTTGTGAAGGTGAGATACTGCAATGCCCCTGCTAAGCTGCGGTAATGTGTTGGATCACTATAGGGAGTACCTGTAGAGTTACCCAATTTTGCCTTGGTATCAATCGGTGTGTGTAACGGTTTGCAAGAGGACATACCGACTTTTTCAATGATCTCCTCAGCGTATTTCTTTTGATAGAGAAACAGACCACCTGCATATTGAGTTACAACAATGCCCAAACAATAGCTTAGAGGGCCCAAATCCTTCATAGCAAATTCCAAAGCAAGGAAGGACATAATAGACGGGCAAAGTGACTCAGATGACGTTGTGAGGATGGTGTCATCCGCATAGAGAAAAATATATGCCATATCATTTCCTTCTTATAAATGAACAAAGACTGATCAGACTTGCTATGTGAGAATGCCAGTGTGGAGACGAACCCTGCAAACCTGTTATACCATGCCCTGAGGGCCTGTATCAAACCATATAATGATTTTTTCAACAAGCAAACATAATCAGGATGAATAGGATCTCAGAAACCCAAAGACTGGAGCATGTAAACTGTTTAGAAACGCATTCTTGACATTCAACTGATGAATATACCATTATTTGGACAAGAGCCAGACTGAGAACTGTCCTGATAGTTTCTGGTTTAACTACTGGACTGAATGTTTCACCGCAATCCACGCTACACTGCCATCACTAACAAGACAAGCTTTGTGTCTCGCAAACGCGCCATCAAAATTCTTTTTATGACAGAAAATCCACATAGAATGTATTATGTTCACATTAGATGGATGGAGCACCAACTCCCACGTCTTTTTTTTAATAAGAGCATCAATTTCATCCAACATGAAAGCTTTCCAATTCGGGTTTGATAGGGTAGCTTTTGGATTTTTCGAAATTGGTGGGTTGGACCGAGGATGTTAAGTTAAAATGATGCTTGTGCTGAAAAATCCCGTGCATGGCACGGGTTTGAACGGACCGAGGTGGGATCGAGACAGATGGCAGGGGCTGTTGGCTTTCGGGATTTGGACTGGGCTGAGAGGAACTTATCGTGTGGGCTGGTGGAAATGGGCCTGGTTGCCGGGTTGGTGAAGTGGATGAGGGAGCAGTGGGCTCCCATGTGGGCCAACCGGTTGCGAGAAATGGACTGGTCCGAGGCCGATGAGGAGGGAGCAGTAGGCTCCCTGACTCGGACTGACCCAGTTTCATT
Organism: Anisodus tanguticus; assembly: GCA_034509755.1. NCBI lineage: Eukaryota > Viridiplantae > Streptophyta > Magnoliopsida > Solanales > Solanaceae > Anisodus > Anisodus tanguticus. The sequence continues at coordinate 13,492,433 of CM067551.1, read as the reverse complement.
ATGTTGTTGGGCCGTAACATTTTGGGGCTGGTCCAGTCGGGACCAGTCGGGACCGAGGAAGCAGTGGGCCCCCTCGATTGGGCTTGGTGAGATGGACCATTTAGATGGTAATTTAAAGATAGATGTGGCCTCTCGTCCAAAAATTCGTATAAAGGCAGGGACGACGCGTGAGAATTAGCAAATGAGAATGTGGACTCATCGAAAACAACGTGACGAGAGACGATAATTTTCCCGTTAGACATAACACTTATAGCCCCGATGATTTTGTGGGTATCCCAAAAACACATGGAGAGAAACGGGCTTGAAGTTTGTTTATGGCTATGGAAGGAAACAATGCATAGCACAAACACACGAAAACTTTCAAAATGTGTATAGGAAGAAATACGATGGTACAAAATTTGTGTGGGTGATAGGTTTGAGAGTAGCTTGCTAGAAAGAGTGTTTAAAAGATATGTGGCCATTTGAAGAGTCTAATGCCAAAAAGACGGTGGTGTGGATGAATGCGCAAGAAGTGTGCGAATTAAATTGTTGATTGTTTGAATTTTTTCTTCGGCTTTCCCATTTTGAGGAGAAGTATGTGGACATGAAAGACGCAATGACATTCCATTTTGGTGACAGAATTCCTTAAATTGGTTATTTATGAATTCCCTCTCATTGTCACATTGAAAACATTTAATGGACTTCTCAAATTGGATTTGGATGAAAATCTAAATTGTTTAAAAATAGTGGGGACCTGCGATTTTTTTCCAATGAGAAGTGTCCACAGAAAATTAGAATAATCATCCAAAATAAGCATATAATACTTATGACTTGCCGAACTTAAAATCAGAGATGTCCACAAATCACTATACATGAGATCAAATGGTATAATAGTATTGGAAGTAGATAAAGAAAAGGGAAATTTGACACGCTTCCCAAAAACACAAGCCTAACAAACATGAGAGTCCACAAGTTTGTTATAGTCAACAAATTTATTTTTTCTAAGAAAATTGAACACCGGTGCTCTCGGGTGTCCCAACCGGTTATGCCATAAAATAGGAGAAATAATAGCAAAGGTTGATGGATTGATGACTTGGTTGTTGGTGGTGGCGGTGATGGGATACAAATTCCCAGTGCTATTACATCTCATTAGTGGCATCCCCGTTTGAAAATCTTTCACAGAAAATCCAAACAGATCAAAATTAACAGAAACATTGTTGTCAGTTGTGAAACGACGTACATATATCAAGTTTTTAACGAGTTTGGGTGCATCTAGGACAATTTTCAAATGTAAAAGTGGGTGGGGGAGGTTTAATTGATCAATACCACAAATTGAAATTTCTTGTCCACTGTCAACGACAATATTTTTATTACCGCTCACATTAAAATAAGACGAGAGAGTACCTTGAGATGTCGTCATGTGTCATGTTGCCCCGTGTCCATGTACCACGAATCATCGAGAACATTGAGATTCATGTTGTTCATGACTTGCTCGATATCCGTGGGAACATAACTTGCAGAAAATGGTCCATGGGCTGCAAAAGCTTACTGCGGACGAGAACCGAGAACCCCGATCTACCTAGATGCTGGAAGAGGTCGGGCCCACTAAGCCGTGGGGTACAGGCAGGGAGGAGCAACCCACTGTTGCGGCTGCCAACCCTGGGGTGGGGTCGCCCGCCATTTGGTTGAAATTTCTTGCTAGTGGGGTCTGTTTTGGCCCTGGTGGCCGCGGCTGTTGCCACCACCCCGACTTCGTCCCTTTCCACCATTATTTTTTACTTTGTTATTGTTACGATTTTGACCCTTTTTGGCCCATTATTTTGTCGGTTAGTACCACTGCCCGAACAGATTTTTGAGTGCCAAAATCATCGGTATAATTGTTGATGGAAATAAGAGCGGTGCCGGCATTGGTTGCCGCCCCCGTCACCTTTTTTTGTTTTTGGATTTCTTTAAGAATTAATTTCGAACGAGCCTCATAGAATGGTGGTAAGAGATTGCTTTATTGAATGAATGTAGCAACACCATCAAATTGTTCATTCAATCCTGCAATCAATTGGAGAACTAACATTTGATTCGTCACCGACGCACCAACATTTGATAGTTGATCGGCAAGCATTTTCAACTATTGACAATATGCGGAGACGTTTGAAAAATCATCCAATTTGACATTGGTGAATTGATTTTCAAGATATACCGCTTGAGAAATTTTATTATCTTAAAAAATATTTTGCAAACGCTCCCAAGCTTGTTGAGCCGTAGAGTCCGGTTCCAAAATGGTGTGCAAAAAGTCATTAGAGATGGTGTCGTAAAACCATTGAAGGACTATAGCATCTAAGAGAGACCATAGAGTTTTGTCAACAACGGTGGTCTCCGTTGGAAACTTGGAAGGAATAATATGGTCTATGACTTGGTATGCTCGACAATGGAGTTTGAATAACTCCGCGCAAGAAGAATATTGCCCTTTTCCCACCTCAAGAATAATTGAAATAAAGTTCTTAACGTTGTTTACGGCAAGAGCGGGATGGAATATTTGTTGGTCGGTCATTGTTTCTTTGGAAAAGGAGAAGAAAACCAAAAAAGAATGGTGGTTTTGTAAAGAAAGAAACGGAAACAGTGGGTTTCGGCTAGGGGACGGGGTGGCGGAACCCTAACTAGGGTTTGAGTAAAAAAAATAGGCTTTTTGGTTTTAGGGTTTGGCAAAAAAACGGTAGGGTTTTCGGCTTAGAGGGGTGGGTTTGGCAGAGTATAGGGATAATATGAGCATTAATAAAAATATTACCATTGGCAGTGAGCAGAAAATTTCAATTCGTGGTATTGGTCAATTAAACCTCCCCTCTCACCCACCTTTACATTTGAAAAACCAGTAGGGTTTTCGGCTTAGGGGGGTGGGTTTGGCTGAGTATAGGGAAAAAATTTGGGGGGTTATTTGAAGAAAATGTTTTCCATCCTTATTTCATTCCAAGAATACAATATATATACAACCATATAAGAATCAATCTAGGCTACTATTAAGGTAGATTATCCTAAGAATATGCTAATAATCTTTACAACCTAATTATACAATATTTTATTTAATTATACAATATTTTATTTGATATTATGGAAATAATTTATCTTAACATATCCAAACATATTTCTCTACTTTACTCATAAAGGAGTGAGATATACCTGCCATGTTGAAGTGAGCAATACCTGCCATGTTTGCTGTGCTATCCTCTAATAATTCTGAACTAAGTATCTTCATTATCTGGTTGTATTGTTCTGAGGTAAGTTGTAGAGCTCTAGGTAACTCATTTAATCCAGCAGTGCTCCCAAACTGATTTGGATTCATATTCTCAGCTTGCACATTGTAAGAAGTGTTCATATTATCCTTCTTGAATTTAGTGTGCTTATAATTGAGCTTAGAATCTCCAATATGAAAACCTATTAGCTTCCAACAATCTTCCCTTGTATGTCCTTTTTTCTTACAAAAATCACATTGTACATTTCAGTCCTGTTTAGGCTTCTGAGTATTATGATAATTCCTTCCCCCTTCAACAAAAAATGCAGCAACTTCTCCATTTTCTCCAGAGGTTCCCGTCACAATTCTCTGGCTTTCTCTCTCAATTAGCATAGAGTAAGCCTTATTAAGATTTGAAGTCAGTTCAGTCATGGGAATTTGACTTCGCGCTTGGTCATAATTCTCACTTAATCCCATCAGAAACTGCATCAATTTCTGTCTCCATGTGCTCAATGAAACCTTTAGATTTCTCACAATCGTAAGGTGGAGGAATCATGCTATCAAATTCATCCCATAGATCGCGTAATTTTGAGAAATACACTGAGATATTGTTATTATCTTGACTCATCGAAGCAATTGCTCTGCGAATTTGATACACTCTCGATGCATTCACCTTGTCAAAGCGCTCGTTTAGATCTGCCCAAATTTCTCGTGCATCGCTTCCATAAACCACTCTCGTTACCAATTCCTTTGATACAATGCTCATAATCCATCCTACGGCGATCGCATTACACCTATCCCACTTATGAGGTCGACTAGCCCTAGCTTGTTTTCCCAAGAAATTGGATTCTCATCGTACGGCTCAAGATGAAGTAGTCTTCCCATCCAGTTAGCTTAATTGATATTATCGGTGCTCCGGTGGTGTCGGATGGATGAAGGAACAGTGCACGATTGTGGTCAAGTTGTCCAGGCTCAGTTGTTGTCGCCATTATTGAAAACTTCAAATCTAACTGAATCTAATGCGGAATATTGGTAGAACTTTAGATTCACAATTTGTGATCTAGAGCTCTGTTACCATATGGAAATTGAGTCTATCTCGATGAAGATGAGAGAATTCAATTGAGATTAGAAATGGAGAAATGAGAAAATACATTGTTATTCATCTCAGTGTATTACAATGTCAATATATAATCCCAACCCCAAAATATATGACCGACTTCACTTTGCACGTGTACTAGCCTAACTACCTCTGCGTATTTACTATTCTACCCTATAGTCTATAAGGGTAATAACTCACTCACATTCGGCGTTTGCATAATCCCAATGAATATATAAATGTATTTATATATGCTTTTATCACTAAATCATAAATCATTAATATATAATTTACCTTATATTATAATTTAATCATTAAATTAATATAATTTGGTGTAAATATAAGTAGATAATTTTTTTTTTGTTCGTCGAAAAAAAGAATTATAACTGAAGAGAACTTCATATATGTTTATTAGAAAGAATGTCATAATTATTTCCTCCTTATTAGAGTATCTTGTGAATAACACCAGAAAAGACCAATGGTAGAGCTATCTCTATTGCATCAAAGAAGCAATTCCAATTTCTCATTCACTCTTTGCTAAGATTACAATATTTTCCCCTCTTAATGAAACTTGAGCAGATGAACTTTTCCAACCATGACAAAAACAGAAATCCTTATCAAGCCATGGCAAAAATCAAGTGAAATATGTACTTCTTGTGATATAACAGCAGCAGATGGAAGTTTGTTCCTTTCAACTCTTCCAAAAAACAACTTGAGAAGAATCTAAATTTTGCATATCCAAATGAAACAGAAATAAATCTGCAGAAAAGGAAACAAAAAGTAAAAAGGGTGAGACACTTGGATATTTATATATATATATATATATATATATATATATATATATATATATATATATAATGACTGATGTGATCCAGAGTTCAAGGGTGGTCATACCTCATCTTTCAAGAACTGGGCTATGAGGACAATCATATCTCTAGTACAATGACTGCAGCAAAAGAATGGACACAATTAACATATTAAAAATTGTTGGCCACATAAAATATTCTTAGTAGTTAGGCTTTTAGATGAAATGGTCACGGTTCAACAATATCAAGTGAAAAATGGTATATACTCATCAATGGAGAAGAAACTACTCAACTTATTGATGAGTACATGGATATTAAATAAGAGTTTAAATTCATCACTAAGTGGTTAAAGAAAACTTACAATCAGAATCTGATTTGTCCCATTTACTTCCCTCACCCTTCACAGTCTCAAATGCTTCATCTTCACTATCACTGTCAATCACACATCTATTGTCTAAGTATCTATTTCTTGTGGTAGTACCACTTGGACTGGTTGCTTGAGGATATATCTTTTTGTGTAGTAAGGCCCTAAGAATCTGAAATTGAGAATATATAAATACATCTGTCAAAACGGACAACAAAAGATGTATATCTTGTTTGCTTGAGTAGTGTGTGCAAACCTTTTCCATCCTTGATTTCTCGAATTTCGACTGTGGAAGTACTGGATCTCTCAAAGGGTACTGTGGGGGAGGGGTCGTGAATCCAGCGCTGCAGAACAATGTCTTCTTGATGAGATATGACAAGGACTGTTTGCTAATGCCACTGTTTGTGTTCTCCAATTGTGCAGATTCTTGGCCTCTACCGCGAACAAGACTATTACTCCGCTTGAAAATGCTCTCTTTAGTTTCAAGAACGTGCTGATCACTACTGATAGCTTTGTGATCATCGTCTACCAAGTTCTGGAAACAGTCGAAGAATTTCTCTAGATCCTTTTTGGATCCCAGTTTGGCTGAAAGGGGAGTACTTTCTTCAGGAAATAGATGCTTCAGTTCTTTGTGAAGCTGTCCAACTTCTTCAGGTGTAAGGCTTTGATGATCTGGTTGATGATCAGGACGACAAGTTGGCTGATTCAAATTCGCAGAATCCTTCAGACATCCGAATGTCCCAATAGCAAGCAGTTCATTAGGCCAGTCATTGAATTCTTCTTTGCATGATTGATGCAACATATGATCTATTTCAATAATAAAGCATATGAGTGTATGAGTAACATAAAGAGATATATCTCCCTGAATAAAAAAAAGGCAGCCCGGTGCACTAAGTTCCTGTTATGCGCGAGGTCCGGGGAAGGGTCAGAACACAAGAGTCTATTGTACGCAGCCTTACCTTGCATTTCTGCAAGAGGCTGTTTACACGAGAAACTTACGAGTGACTGCCACTGGATTTGACTTGTTGGTGCTTTGCTTTCCACTAATCTTGCTTTGAATCCAATTAAAGATCTGTTATCAGCATATAAGGCAAAAGGTTACCATCTAAACAATATAATCTTGATAATTCTTCAAACATATGCAAACATGAGAAGTCTGTCCAACTTACCTTCATCTTGATAGAGAGATAGACTTGACAACTCTTCAATATAGCTACAAAGGAAGAGATATTTGTTATCAGGGTGGGCTTGGAGGAACCATGTGTTTAAACAAAAATCTTTTAAGCCGAAGGAAGCTCAGCTTCTTGCTTTTTTAAATAGAAGTGGAGAAGAATCCGGAATTTAGAGTCGGCGGGTTTTAAATGGTATAATCATATTATGTAGGCGTTTGGTAATAAAAATAAAAAATTTCTCATTTTTTTAAAAAAAATTTAAAGTTGGAGTTGGAGTTGTGTTTGATCATAGTTTTTACAAATAACATTTTGTTGTTGAAATGTACTATTTCAACAAAGTTTTTATTATGAAAAAAGTAAAAAAGTGAAAAATAAGGTTTTGATTATTTTTCAAATTTCAAATACAACTTGAAATTGTATTTAGAATCTTCATAGTCAAATATTAATTTTTGGAAAAAGTAAAAAAAATTCAAAAAAATATAAAATGAATGATTCTTACGGATCCTATGAAAATAATGAATTTAGTTGAACCTACATAATTGGCATAGGCGGAAGCATTACTTTAGTTCAAGTTCCCATGAAGCATGTACTGCCGCATATTTTAATGTCCTTTGCATATGTCATTTTCCTTTTCGTCCATCATGCAATTCAAAACTCAGGCACTATTGTTAATGCAGAAAGTGGCGGGGTCTGCCCGGATAGCACATTATAATTAGTTTTATGTACCGGCAGAAATATAGTTAAGAGAGGAATATGTCAAAGTTTCAGTTTCTTATATTACTCTGCAATTTTTACTTCTGCTCCACTGTCCACATTTAAGAAATTGTTACTTATTTCAAGCCTCAAAATTTTAATAGAATTGAGACGACACAACAACATACTCAGTGCAATCTCACAACATGGTGTTTGGGGAGGGTAGAGTGTACGCATACCGTACTCCTATCAAGGTAGGGAGGTTGTTTCCGAAAGACCCTCCGCTCAAGAGAAAACATAAAAAGAGGTCAGACAAGGACATGAAATTCAAAGCGAAAGCGACTAACCCATAGTAAAGTAGTTTGAAAAAGGAACAACAGCTACCATAAATAAAATAGGGTAATCGAAGTACAGGACTTACCAGATAGTATCAGAAATCAAAACAAGATTTGAGAACATCCGGTAAATTAAGGGGAGCCTTGGAGAAACGGTAAAGTTGTCTTCGTATGACCATTATATCAAGGGTTCGAACTGTGGAAACAATCATTAATGCTTGCACAAGGATAGACTGTCTATATCACACCCCCTGGAATGTGTCTCTTTCCCGGACCTTACTAACACGGGATATTTTGTGCATGGACGGCCCTTTTTGTTAGAAAATCCAGTAAATAAACCTAATTCAATAGAGTACACTGCCTCAACATAAACCATTAATAGCAGGACGTGGAGTTAGTGTATGACAGGATTAATGTGTGTGTCAAATTCAACATTTTCAAATTGTCCTTATATGGGATAAGTTATAGAATTGTTAAAAGGGAAAAGTGACTCATGGGCAAAACTAGCGTGGACATGCTTTACAGTATTTGGAAAGAGAAAACACATTAAAGCAACCTAAAAGTGGTATGATGCAGGCCATGTACCATTGGGGATGTCCCTCACTAACCGAACCCCCTGGTTCCTCCAGAATTCCTTCACCACCTAAACAATTTGACTCGACTTGAAGAAATGATAGGGATGAAACATACTATAGGGTCATCAATCGTACCTCAAAAATAATTTCTAGATTGATCCTCATTCATATCCAAAATATACTATAGAGCCTAGAATTAAGATGAACCAAATATCCTAGCACTATTAGAAACATAGGTTTTTTTCACTGAAATTCAGTGAGAAATTTGTATTATAACACATAATTTTTTCACCTCATTCCCACCGAATCAGCTCACTGAAAAAATGCAGGTGGGAAGCAGGGTCCCATTGAACCAACTCAAACTTTATGCCACACCAATTTCCCTTTCGATTGGTCACGATGATTTTATAAAATCGATCACAGACGTGGTTAATTTTCACTTTACACCACAACAACTCCCCTTTTGGTTGGCCAAGATGCTCTGATTTATCATATTTGGGATGACACGACACTCTCAATTAAATATTAATATCGACTGGTGACCAAATTACTATTACTAGATATAGGAATGACTAGTATAGGCACGTAACTGACATTTGAGACATGATCTTAGCCAAAAGGCCGAGAAAGCTAAGGTATGACATTCGAGATTTGGAATCGTATACCAGAAATAAAATCACAGAACTGTTATATGATATATAACATCATATAGACCATCAAGAAGCTAATTAGAGATGACAAAAAGCTCTTCATATGTGTGTAATCCTGCACATATTTCCAAAAGACCCTTTCTTGACTTTTACCCCTTCTACCGCTCCTATACTTTATTACTCTCATACTCTACAATTTTGGGCTAAATTAGTCTAAAAACACTCTAGTATAGGGTAAAATTTGTATTTAACAAAGGGATGAATTATGTCGTGACATGTGGCAAGAAGAGATAAGTCGGATCCAAGTCAGCTTTTATGGTGACTGGTAGCGTTGGATTTACATCGGAGACGCCCGGGAGTCACAGGTACCAGAAAGCAGAAAGATCGGAGGTCTGGTTCGAATCCCAACGGGCAACAATTACTTATCAGACTATACACCTTCTAAGAATGCATTAAAGGCATTTATGAAGACACTAATTGTCCGATTATTACAACATTTATGTATTGATATCATTAGGGGCATAATTCATGGAATGTGTACCCATGAGTCCAAGTATAAATAGGACCAGCTAATCATTGTAAATGCATCATATTCAAGAGATTGCAATACTAATTCTCTGTTCTCATTAGTTGTCTCAATACTTGTGCTTTCATACAGTTGTAATCACTTAGTCCAGAGGTCGTATAACGAAGCTTCTTTCAGGCCTAGACTAATTACATTTTAATCTAGCTCCACTATTCATTACTTGCTAGAATTATTATACTGTTTTACTTGCTAATCTAGTCACTTGAGACCCACGTGTACAAATTCAACTGTAGCGATTACAGATAAATAGTTTGGCGCCCACCGTAGGGCCTGCACAATACTGGTGTCACAAGTGACCCATTCTTTTTAGTCGAATCCTTTTTTTAGTTTTTGCTTGAGCAATATATGTCAAATATGGAAGGACTTAGAGGCAACTGCATCCCCCTGAACAATACCGAAAACTACCAAATCGGACCAGACGACCTTCCGATTGCAAATCTGGTACCAGAAGATCCGGCGGTTGTAGACAGAGCCACATCAGAAAGAGGACAACCTCGGGGAGATGAGGTTCCTACCGATGAAATGCCCGAGAAGGATATGCAGATCCTAAGGGCACAAAATTTTGCGATGAGAGAGGAGTTGGGCAGCATAAATTGGGTTTTCTCTGAGTTTGCATCAAACTTCACTAGCAGCACTCCAGCAGCCGCAGCGGCACCACTAGGAAACGTCCCAAATGCTGCGAGGAACATCTTGAACGAGCAGAGAAATAATGATGCTTTGGGAAGCAAAACGGTTCATGAAAATTCTTTTCAGGAGCAGTTGCTGAATTCATGAAGGAGATAACTAGCAAAGTAGATACGAATGCTCAAGAGGCAGAAAATAATACCAAGAAATTTCGTCACCGATTGAATCAGATACCCGAGGCTCCTCTACTATAGAAGATCCAGACACAAAAAGATATATTTAGTTGGCATATAAGCTAGATGTTGTGCCAGAACTAATTCCCAAAAGGTTCAAAATGTTGTTCATACCCAAATACAATGAATGACAGATCCACAAGAACACATAATGACCTATACTATGACCATTAAAGGAATCGACTTGAAAGAACACGAGATAAAATCAGTATTGATCAAAAAGTTTGCTGAGATGCTGACTAAGGAAGCCCTGACGTGGTATTCACTTCTTCCCGAGCACTCAATTAGTTCATTCGCCATGCTAGCTTATATGTTCATAAAGCCAACGTAGGAGCATGAAAGGTAAATACACAGAAAGCAGATATCTTCTACAATACATATGGAGAATTCAAACTCCTCAGGGACTTTGTTATGCCATTCTAGTAGGAGTGAATGCTATTACATGCTGTCCTAGACGAATGGGTTGTTGAGGCTTTTACTAAGGGTTTGAATCCCTTGTGTTCAGACGCATCACGAAAGCTTAAAAAAATATTTTGGAATTCCAGACTACTATCTGGGAAGACGTTCACAATCGTTACGAGTCAAAAATACGGGTGGAAGATGGTTTACTAGGAACTCAGGCCGGAAGCATTTCCCGAAGGGCAGACAAAGATGCTGGGTCCGATCGTAACTCCTCAAAGAATCATTTCCAGCCTTATCCCGCTCCCGAAAAATCACGGGCAGATAGGGTTTTCGTTCTCTTGAAAAGCCGAGCATCAAGAGAGACCCCGGTAGGAGCAATCGAGGATTGATGAATTAGGATAAAAGGAATTCATCTACTTCCTCTACAAAGGGACTCGTTTATCTGAAATTATCTGAATACAACTTTAGCATTGATGAAGACCAAATGGTGGCGGTACTAAGAACTCATCTAGCATCTCAACTGCCAAAACCACTACGGTCCGATCCAAATTCCAGAGATCAAACCGTTTGGTGTGATTTCCATGGCACTCAAGGACATAAAACTGTAGATTGCCAACACCTCCAGGAGGAGGTGGCAGAAACGTTGAGCAGAAGCCATCTTCGGGAGTACCTAAGCAAAATGGCCCGTAACAATTATGAACGGGGACCTCCTGATGAAGGCAAAGCTAATACAGATGCCCCGCCACACGTAATAAATATGATTTTTGGTGGCTCTATGATCGCCGAAACTTCCTTCATGGCGATAAAGAAGAAGAAGATTTCGGTTACCTAAGAGAAAATGTTATTGGAAATGCCAGACGAAAGTACTATCACTTTCACTGACGAGCAAGCAGCCGGTGTCACTTTCTCGCACAATGACGTCTTAGTGATTACTGTACCCACCAACTGCTTTCAAATAAAAAGAATATTGTTCGACCCCGGAAGCTCTGCTAATGTTATCCGGCTAAAGGTGGTCGAGGAAATGAAGATGTTAGATAAGATTGTCCCAACCACCGGAACACTCTCACATTTTAATATGTCAAGTAAAACTACTAAAAGAGAAGTCGATTTGCCAGTAAATGCAAAAGGGGGCGTAAAGAAAATAAAGTTTTATGTCATCGATGGTGACATGAGGTACATCACGTTATTTACGAGGCTTTGGACTCACAACATGAAGGCGGCCCCTTCTACATTACATTTATTGGTCAAGTTTCTAACACCGGAAGGAGTTCAACAAATTAGAGGAGAACAACCTGCATCAAAAGAAATGTTTGCCATAGAAGAACCAGAGACATTTATAGATCCAAAATAGCAATTAAAAGAAGCGGAGCTGACCCTAGAGAATGATCAACAGGCTCCGCTAACAGACACAAACTAAGAGTATTCGAAGGAAGAATTCTCAGACAAGTATCAAGTGCCTAGATGTTTCCAGGTACTGGACAAATTTGATGCCACCAAATCGACGGTTGAAGACCATAACAAATAGCCTTACGTGAGAAAATTCCTAACAGAAAGGTATACCTGGGCATGGGGCTAACTCCGGAGCTTAGGGAGTCAATTCTTTAATATCTTATAGTTAACAATACTTGTTTTGCTTGATCCCATAAAGATACGATAAGAATCCCTCTAGAAGTCGCAACTCATAAGTTAGGTCTGGATTTCAGTTTCTCTCCCGTGCAGCAGAAGAAGCGACCCATTGCCGAAGTTCGCAATAGGTTTGTAAAAGAAGAGGCAACTAGGCTGCTTAATATAAGGTCAACCCAGAAAGTAAAATATCCAGATCGGTTAGCCAATATAGTCGTAGTACCTAAAAAGGGGAACAAATTTAGGATATGTATCGATTATAAAGATTTAAATAAAGTATGCCCTAAAGACTCATTCCCATTACCGAGCATAGATCAGATGATCGATGCTACGGCCATACATGAGATCATGAGTTTCCTCGACGGGTATTCTGGGTATAATCAAATTAGAATGCACCCGGAAAGCCAAGAGAAAACATCTTTTTAACTAATTTTGGCACATATTGCCACAATATTATGCCTTTCGGACTAAAAAATACTGGAACCACCTATCAAAGGTTAGTAAACAAAATGTTTAAAAAATAAATAGGAAAAACTATGGAAGTGTATATAGAAGATATGCTTGTTGAAAGTCTTCGAGCAGAAGACCATTTGAGTCACTTGCAGGAGAGGTTTGAAGTCTTGAGAAGGTATAACATGAAGCTTAACCCAGAAAAGTGCGCCTTTAGGGTGGGCTCTGGAAATATTTTAAGGTTCTTGGTCTCTCACAAAGGGATATAAGTAAACCTCAATAAATCCATCAAAGATATTTCGGATACTCTTGATAATGTAAAAGCGGTACAACGGGTGATCGAGAAAATATCAGTTCTCAGCAGATTCATATCTCGATCTTTGAAGAAGTACTACAAGTTCTTCTCACTTCTTAAAAAGAAAAATGACTTTGAGTTGATACCCGAATGTCAGCAGGACCTTCGAGATCTAAAAGTTTACATGTCCAGTCCATCGCTCATGTCAAAGCTAAAGGACAGAGCAACTCCTTACTATATAGCAGTCTTAGAGTAGCGGTAAGCGCGGTAATAGTACGTGAAGTAAAAGGTACATAATTTTTTATTTATTACGTTAGTAGAGTCATGTCAGCGGTCGAAACTCGGTACCCACTTCTGGAAAGGTTAGCTTTGGCATTAGTAATGTCATCGTGGAAGCTTCGACAGTATTTCCAATTCCACCCGATAGCTGTGGTAACGACGTTGCCTCTGCAGAACATACTACACAAGCCCAAACTTTCAGGACGATTGGCTAAATGGCCAGTGAAGTTAAGTGAATTTGATATTGAGTATAAATCTCGAACTGCAATAAAGTTGTAGGTCCTTGCCAACTTTGTGGCTGATTTTAGTCTAGGTGTAACCCTTCAGGTGGAGTGAGAAGCCGCCTTTGTCTCCGGGACTGCTCCGGATGTTTGGATGCTTCACACTCATAGAGCGTTCAATGTTAGGGGGACTGGTCTGGGAATAGTATTGTATACTCCCACTGGCTAAATTTTAAGGCAGGCGATTCATAGTTCACCTTTAACTAATAATGAAGCCGATTATGAGGCTCTAATTGCATGTTTAGAATTAGCTCGGGGACTAAGATCAGAGATAATCAAAATAATGTGCAATTCACTGTTGGTGGTGAACATGTCCATGGAGTGTTCGAAGCCAAGGAGGAATACATGTCGAGATACCTCGAAAAGGTTCTGAAGCTCATTTTCTAGTTCAGAGAATGGACGATGGTGCACATACTCCGAGAGGAAAATGTAGAGGCTTATTCACTCTCAAATTTAGGTTCTATCACTGAAGCAAAAAGCTCCAAACTGAGTCAGTGGTTAATCCGATGGTATACAATAAAGTGTATTCAACAAGCCTATTATGGGATTAGAGGAATGAACTCATAGATTATCTTATACACGGGAAGTTGCCAGAGGACCCGAAAACATTCAGAGCCTTGAGGACTAAAGTTACTCGATACTGTATTGTCGATGAAAAACTTTACCGACGATGATACTATGCTCCATTGGACCGATGCATAGGTCCCGAAGAAGTCGACTATGTGATGAGAGAAGTACACGAGGGAATCTATGAAAATCATTCAGGTGTAGAATCCTTGATGAGAAAGCTCATAATGGCTGGATACTACTGGCCACGGATCAAAGAAGACATGAAGGCATTCGTTAGAAATGCGACAAGTGCCAGCTTCATGCACAATTAATGCATCAGTCAGGGGAAGAGCTGCATCCGGTGGTGTCCCCGTGGCCGTTCATGAAATGAAGGATGGATATAGTTGGACATTTACCTTTTTCCCCAGCTCAAGTATCACAAATATTATTTATGAATGACTATTTTTCTAAATGGGTTGATGCTGCAACTTCTACAAAGCTTCGGGAGAAGGAGGTGATAGATTTTATTTGGCAACATATCATTTGTCGTTTCTGCATCCCAAAGGAAATAACTTATTATAATGGCCGAAATTGTATTGGGGATAAAGTCACCAAGTTCCCGGATGACTTGAACATCAAACACATCATCTCCACCCTGTATCATTCCAGTGCAAATGGTCAGGAGGAGTCAACAAACAAGACTATAACACAAAATTTGAAGAAGTAGCTGGAAGCTGCTAAGGGGAAGTGGCCTTCCAAGCTTTCCAAGATTTTATGGGCACACAGAACTATGACAAAAATGAGTACATGGAGACTCCATTTTCCCTTGTTTTATGGCACCGAGGCACTAATTTCGGTCGAAGTAGGGACTCCGAGATTGTGGTACCTCCAATTAGAGGAACAAGCTAACTCAAAGTTAATGATGGTACAACTAGATTTGCTCGAGGAACACCAGACCTTTCATATGTCCGAATGGTGGACCAGAAGAAGCGAATAAAGCGGTATAATAATTGTCGTATAAATATTTGGTACTTTAAAACTCGGGGACTTGCTACTCCGGAGGGTAATCCAGAGCACCCGAGAGCCTAATATAGGGAAACAAGGCCCAAACTAGGAGGAGCTATACAAGGTCACCGGGATCACCGGCAAATGATATTACCAGTTAAAAGATCAAGAAGGGAACAAGATCCCTAGCAACCGGAATGTAACTCACTTGAAGAAATATTACGTTTAGTAAGGCAATTACGAGTTGCACTTTTTTTTTCCTTCGTCCGATTTTTATCCCGCTTGAGTTTTTCTAGCAAGATTTTTAATGAGGCAGCACTGATGAAAGCGTATTAAAAGTCCTACTACAGAAGTGTTATCCAGTGCTTGGGTCTCTAAAATGAACACCCAAACACTTCAGAGCCATATACACCCGTGCCAAGGCTGAGGTGAGTTTTTGCAAAATTGAAGTACACGCAAATGGATTCACGGAAAGACTTGCACACAGGCCGGTATTATCAAAAGCTTTAAGTAAAAAACATGTTACCACCGGGGACTTTCCGGATTACAAAATATTGCATACATGTAACCGGACTAACCACACTAGATGGCAGCGGGAATTAATAATTTTTTTCTCTTATGATAAAATTCTTGCCATCGAAAGCATAAGAATTGCTGAAACGTGTGTTGTCATAAACATATAAAAAATTTATTCCATAATGAACGGGAGACGTCCTCATCTATAGAACCACTAAAAATAAGGGCCCTCTCTTATTAAAAACCTTAAAGAAAGGTTAAAATTTCGGCTGCTCAAAGCACCCCAGTAAAGATTGACCGAGAAAAGAGTTAATCCAGAATCAATTATAAGGACATGTAAAGCCTAAAAGAAAATACTTCTTTTAATGGATGATTGTATCAAAGTCTTTTTAAAGTCATTATACGACTTTAAGACTTAAATTTTTTGAAGGTAGTTCACAAACCTTGGATTCTGCTTTACAAATGAAAGTTAATAGCGATGACTTAATGTATTTATGGGAGAAACAAAAAGTATTTTTCTATATACAAAAGCATAAAACAAAGCTTTGAATAAAAAAAACTTGCAAGCAATAAAGTGAGGAAATAAAATTTCATTCATTCAAGGCTAAGACCGGGGCCAAAAGTGACCTGGGTATAAAAAAAGACTTAAAACCCACATGGATACGATATACTTGTTCCATGATCCGTCGGGTTTGGATCTTTTCTAAAAATGAAAAATAAAACTCGTACGAAAGGCAACGATACGCTCGTTCCATAGTCCGCTGGAGGTATTTCACAAAAATTACAAGATAACAATTCAAAGTATCAAAGATAAGTAGGGGAGGCATTATCAACTCCTTCATCCGAGTCATTTCCTTCTTAATCTCGCAGTTCCTCCAAGGTCAACTCAGCATCTTCTAGATCAATCTCTGCGTCAAAGAGCGCTGTAGGGATGCCTACTTCTGTGTTGCTGACCACTTAGAGCGTATCCCTATGAGTCTTCAGGATGGCTAAGCCTATGCAGAGTTTCCATCTTTGACACTTGGCCCGGAGCTCAGTCAGGGTATTTTTAGCGGACACAAACTACTCCCGGGCCGTCACCAAGACGACCTCCAATTTGGCAGTATTTCCCTGAAGATTCATGTATGAGGAAGTGAGGATTTGAAGGGAGTTCTCTCAGTACCTTAGTGAGTCAATAACGTCCTACAAACGCAAATGGAGGGAAGCTTGCAGGGAGTTAGAATCCCGGATCTCTCCACCTCGGCTCTTAAGTGGCGATTATCTTCTAATAACTTCTCTTTTCCTTGCGAGAGGGCTATTGCCTTGGCTAGGTCTACAACATAAAGAGCACCAGCATACCCCTAAGAAGTAAGTCCGTTAGGTGAGAAAGAAAATCTTCCAAGGTTGCCGTCGGGTATTTTTGGGGAGAAGAAGCATATGTTCCAGCTTTCATGCCAAAGGAAGGGACAAATCTATCCTCTGAAAGATGGTGCGTGGGGGTTGCCGTTTCATTTTTCAGGAGTCTTGGATGGGAAGTTTCTGGCATTATCGTCTTTCCCCGTTGTGTTATCTTCATCATCAACATGGACAATGCCGGTTTGCACTTCTTTCCAGAGTTCTTTAAGCTAGCGGCTGGTCCTCACCTTAGAGCCAATTTCTGCAGGAATCTTGGTGGCACCTTCCTGAGACCACCCTGAGACTTTCGCTTTCAATTACTTGAGGTTGACTGAATTATGTTGTTCAGGGAAGCTGCACGAGTGGGCACCTTCTGAGCAGCAGGTTTCCTCACTGGAAGTCCTGCAGAAAATACAAAGAAGATGAGAAAGAGTCTCGTAAAAATTTCAGAATCGTCTTAAAAGGTCATATCTTTCTATGATATTTTCCATTCCACATTTGAGAGGTCATATTCTTCCAAGTTCGAGTTATATTGGGAGATGCACACAGTAGACTGACCACCAATTCCATGATCCCCACAATCAGTGCGGTTCGATAGGGGTGGATACAAGGGAAAAATATGCATGCGTAAGAAACAAGGCTATGTGGCCCTTTTTAAGAAACAAAGAAAAGAAAGACAATAAGATGGGGGATTGATAAAAGAAAACTTACGGGCATTGTTCCATTCCTCTGGAAAAGGTTCGGAGGCTGGCTGATGAACCTGGTCGGTTCGAATAATTACAAATCTGGTTAGCCACCCACGATCGAAGTTATCCTTAACATTGACGAGACTTTAGTTTTCGTAGGGGTATAGATGAATAATGCCACCCCGGAACTACCGAGGATAGTAAAGGAGAAAAAGATGGTCGATGGTGAATTGCACGTTAGCACGATCTTCCATCATCTGTATGCAATATATTAGCCTCCAAATTTGAGGGGCGACCTGCCCAGGCATACCTGGTATCGACGAACTAGAAGATGAAAACCTATGGTAAAAGGGTACGTATGAACCATCGAAAATCCTTTCACATGATGGTTCACTCTGGATGCAAGACTTACAGTTTTAACATCGGTGTGGGAGTCAAAATTTCAGTCCTTAATAATTTCTAGGAGAATGTTCACAGTTATTAGCGATTTAATTTCTTCTACGGATTCAAAGTGTTCTTTGATGCGGTAATCTCCTTGATAGTCAAATCCTATAGGGAGGATTTCATCGACAAAAGGGATTCAAGTCAATTTCACGGCATCTAGGGGAGGCTGGATCTTTTCCTGGACGACGGCTCTGAGGAGAGTCATCGTTATTTTTTTATGATTGTGAAGGAGAAGATTTGGAGGAGGACATTGTGGTTGAAGAGAATTGGAAAGGAGTAAAGGAACCTTGAAGGTTTTTGAGTTTGTAAAAAGAAAGAAAATCTTGGTTGTATATTTATGAATGATTTTGGCCTCCTATTTAAGGAAGAAAAAGGTAAGGATCATGAGACGAAAAGACGTCGTTCATCATGATCGTGCAACTTTATGTCAATCAGGGTGATTGGATGGTTGCTGTCATTTCAAAAGCATTAAATGGGGCTGTGACGTTTGATGTTTAAAATCAGATCATCATTGCGTTTCAATTTTCATGCCAAAGGGATAGGGTTTCCGGTTCGTTTGGTAATCAAATCCACTTCCCGGGCGCTTAAGAGAACGCGCCCGAAAAGTGCGGGGACTATCTATATAGGGCAAAATTCTTATTTAACAGATGAATGAATTATATCATGACACGTGATAGGAAGAGATGAGTCGGATCCAAGTCAGCTTTCAGTGCGATCGGTAGCGTTGAATTTACACCTTCCAAGAATGCATTAAAGACATTTATGAAGACAATAATTATCCGATTATTACAACATTTATGTATGAATATTATTAGGGGCATAATTCATGGAATGTGTACCAATGACCCCAAGTATAAATATGACCAGTTAACTCATTGTAAAGACATCATATTCAAGAGATTGCAATACTAATTATCTGTTCTCGCTAGTTGTCACAATAGTTGTGCTTTTATACTGTTGTAATCACTCAGTCCAGAGGCCGTATCGCGAAGCTTCTTCCAGGCCCAGGCTAATTACATTATAACCTAGCTTTGCTATTCATTACTTGCTAGAATTATTTACTGTTTTACTTGCTAATCCAGTCACCGGAGACCCACGTGTCCTTGTCCACATGTATAAATTCAACACCACCAATTTACGGGTAAACAACTCCTATAAATATGGTGTAGTATTATCAATTTGAACCAAATTTACACGAGTTTTCCTGAAAGCCTTTACACTATCGATCGAGAGTGCTCTTACACCTTAGACGTAATTTTTTCCCATATCAATGTTTAATGTAAAACTTTACTTGTACACTCAGCCCTCTCTCGCCCCTTCCACTATCTCTCATGCACTTCCTCGATCCCTTCTTGAGTTCTATTCTAGCATAACTTTGTCAAAAATCTCACCAGGATTGGCATTTTTTACTAGGGACTCTCCAAGAAAGTCACCAGGCACGTGAACTTGTCCATATCACATGGGTCATTGCTATTTTTACATATAGATTGTCTTATCAAATCACTTGCTTACTTATCGTGCTAGTTGTGATTGGTTTGCTAGACTCAACCCTACGTGTCAAAGAACACTAATTTGATGAAGTTTGATCGTACATTATCTAGACAACACGTGTGAACGTCAAAGAAGTCAATTCTTAAAGATCCAGGAGACTCTCTTCTCTATGTTTAGGTTCCATGTCAACAGTACAAATAAAATCATTTGGTATATATCCCTTTCATCGCTTTTAATGATCTATGTTTTAAAATGTGACAACTTGCTACTATTCTATTTATTCCTTCTATATAAATGTTTCTCGCTTTACTAAATCCGTATCCTTATTCCAATAAACAGCTCATTCTATGAGAATTTAGATACCACTAAATTAGACGCGATTTCATGAGCTTAAGGATTTAGATTATAGTATATACTAATATCGTAAAAACTGTTACAAAATCTGTGTAATTTGATCACACTATAAGGAAAAAGTCATTTGTCAACAACATTTTTTGTTACAATAAGTTGGATGTAAAAATTGTTATATGTCGTTGCAATAACATGCGATGCAAAAAGTTTTAGCAATAGTAACATATTAAATTTGTTGTCATTTACGTTTTTTTAGTAATAATATATTAAAATTTTGTTGTCATTTACGTTTTTTAGCAACAATATATTTATTGTTACTAAAATTTTGTTGTCAATTCTATACTTTGTTGTAGTGCTATTAGAACATGTTAGTTATACTATTTTTATCGAGTACTTACAAATTAATTTACATGTAATTGTCTTCAAGATGATCTGATTGCGTAAATATTTTTCAGACCGTTAATGTGTAGAACTTTAACTGGACTTAAATTAAATAACTGTCACCTAAGATAGAGAGTACTAAGTACGTACGTTGCATAAATATGCTTAAAGTACTAATTACGTTGTATAGATATGCTTAAAGCTCCTATCATTCTGCAGCAAATGTTACTTATGGTTATTCAGTTTGTGACATAACAAGTAAGCTAGAATAAGTTAGCCAAAAAATAAAGTAAATAGAATGAGTTTTAGCTTTCTAATTATTCACATAACAAACCATGTACAGTTTGTGGTCCATGAACAATATTCTCGTGCAATGCTGCAATGAAGATGGTATAATCCTCAAATGTAGATAAATTAACTTACTTAGAAAGTAGACTTAAAAAGCATATTCCATTATAATCAAACAAGAATACATTTTCAAGGCATATCACATAACAAGTACAAAGAGTTTGTAGTTAGTAACCATATCTAGATACAAGAAAATTCACAATGATTTTTCTTTTGATAAATTGTACATAAATCAGTAAAAGATGATCTGATGGAATCTTCAAGATAATCTCCATAACCACATGCTAGATTTTTACTGAGTCTTTTGCTGATTTAGTCAATAGTCAGAGAAGTAGGGTTCCTAGATCTCCTTTGGTGAAGAAAAACTGTTTTATTAATCTCCACGTACAACTTACAATATTTAACTCCCTCACATCTACAGATTATCTACACACTGCAAAATATTGATTACAAGTATATCAGCTAACTAAGTATAGAATCTATCCATGCTTTCTCCCTAACACTTTGTTTCTTATCCAAAAAATCACCTCTTCTGAGTCTGCATTCAAGTTTGATCTGCTTCACTATATATAACTGTTCTTGAACTCCCGTAAAGTTGTACTCTTTTCCTTCCCTATCTGATACAATTTTTGAATAACGAAATCTATAACATAAAAGAGACTGTAAAATGCTTAAAAATCGATTCTAATTCTATATATTTTGTTGGAAATTAGCCTTTGGCGGGAGTTGCGACCGACCAACTTTAACGGCTTAAACACTAGTGTTACGTATGTTGGAGAATCCGGTTCTTCACACATGCATGATCTACTAAGTACGTAGATAACCGTAGGGCCAAGAATCGTCAAATTTCATTGAGAAATAAAAGAGATATTGGTCCACGAAGTAAGGTGTTTGAAGCATGAAAAGTGTGGTATTGTGTTCAATTCTCCCTCATCGGTAGAGGAAGAAAGAATGGTTGTGTATATAAGACTCGAAATTGGTTTGGGGTTTGGGACCCCAAGGGGTATCCCATGTGTTTAAAGGAGGGAGGACCTAGTTGTGCTTCGGTTCGAGGAAAGACCACGCGCGCGCCGCCGCCCGCCCGTCCGGTTCACGGGTCGTGGGCGTGGGTCTTCTGATATTATCTTTTTAGGCCAGAGAACTTTGCCAGAAGTACAGTTTGATCCCAGAAGCTTCAGATGCACAGTTTGGACCAGAATTCTTTCAGATGTACAGTTTGGTCCCTGAAGTTTCCAGAAAGTCAGAATTTGGACAGTCAAAGCAGAAACGCCAAGCACTCAATTCAGCCATTTATTTTGGCTGAATTACTCCTCCTATAATGGCCAATCCGTTGGTCTTTCACCATTTATGTTGGTGGCTTTACTACCTCCATAATGGCCATTATTTGGCTGTTATGGAGGCAGTTTTCAGTCCCTCCCTCACCTATATAAACACCCCCTTACACCATTGTTGAGGACTAACACTTACATATACACGAAAAATACAGAAGCATAAACAAGCAGAAAACTCTTCTTCCTACAACTTCCAAGCATCATTTCGTTACTCAATATTCTTCACGGTAGCATTTGAGTTTTCTTTGCTCAATTGTTCCATTGCTGTTTTATCTTGGGAGACAAATTGTCCAGGACGTATAAATGATACATACGGGGCAATATTGTCTTAAGGACAGAGTGTCACACTCGACTCAGCAAAAACAGTTTCCAGTTTTTTCTTGTTCAACAATTGTAATTTCAGATTTCTAGTTGAATTATTGAATCTTTGTTTATCCTTTCGAATACTTGTAATAGTAATATAATTCCCGTACCGCATTATAAAGTACAATAGAGAAAGAACTCCAACATATTTTTCATGATTCTTATGCCTTCATCTCAGCGACAAGATCAAATGTCGAATTCATTTTTTTGGTAGTCAAACAGGTTGGAATATCTATTTTCATAATAATGCTAGAAGTAGATTAACTTATTTTGATATTCTATAAAAAATTCTATTACTTAATCAATAAGTTTGAATAACAGAAGTTTGTTTCTATGTATGTTTTATCAATTACTTTTATACACTAATTTACACTATCAAGTCACATAATAAATAATTATAGGTAATTACTCATAAAAGTGAGATTCAAAATCTGAAAAATAAGGCAAGTTATCTGGTACATGTTAAAATACATAGATAGTTTAAGATTTATGTCATTATCAGTTAAGTTGAGTGTAAGTGTAAGTTCTATGCACTAACTGTGTAAAAAATATTACACAATCAAATCACTTAAAAAGTAATTGCAAGTAACTGTATTTAATTATATTAACATTAATTCTTAATCTTATAAATGGTAACTGATTTGCTCTAAAAGATCAAATTACACTGATGATATAGAAAAAGCATTACACTATTAGTATATATGTTGGGTATTGATATTGGTGAATGGGAAATGATTGGAAAGAAAAGTGGGAGTTGTCCCACATCGGTAGTGGAAAGAAAAGTGGGAGTTCCCTCTTGCTTTATAAAATAAGCATTTGTCCCACATCGGTAGTGGAAAGAAAAGTTCTTCTACTTATAAGTAGAATTACTCCTTCTTGTCAGTAAAAGGGTTGAGGGGGCAAGGACCCCTCGCGCCGTCGTCGTCGCTCGCTCGGCTCGGCTAGGCTTCGGCTACGGCTACGGCTACGGCTTCGGCTTCGGCTTCGGCTTCGGCTTCGGCTTCGGCTTCGGATTCGGATTCGGATTCGGATTCGGATTCGGACAAATGATCTGATTGATTGATAATCTTTTTGGACCAAATTTTCTTTAATTTTTAATTATTTAATTAATCATTATTTAATTAAATTAATTAACTTATCCAATCCTACCCGTTAGTGACGACGACCGCGACCGGCCGGATCCGCGTGTCGACCCGCGACCCGATTTCTTTTCCTTATTTAAATTTTCCACCATTTTCGTGTGGCTGTTCGAAAGGTTGCAAACCTTCGAAACAAGATACTTCCATGGCTATAAATTCGTTTGATTCCTCGAGAATATTACTTACGAATTTTCCGAACAACACAAACTTCTTCTTCTTCTCGCATAAACAAATTTCGTGTGATATACTATTTTGTTGAGTGGTTCGCCGCTACCGGAATTTGGAGTACTACTATTACGGTAAGATAATCGTTCTATCCTGGGAGGGGATATTCCATCAACCTCGAGTATCTTGTGAGGGGAATAATTTCCTTAAGGACACACTTTGAACTAAGTGGGCTCGATTATATTCGAAAAATATTTTTATTTTTCCAACACTGATTCTGTTCATTATTCAACTATTATTGTTTACTGGTTTTTTGGAATACAGATTACTAACAATCTTAAGGAAATTATATTTTTAGATTAATCTGTATTTTGTTTTGGAGACTAAAACCTGTGTGGTTTTCTACTCCGTGTGAAATTTCATATTCTGACTTGAAGATATAAAAACTTCGTTGGAATATTAAAGTTCATACTTGTACAACGATTTGAAGAACATAAAAACTTCATCGTTGCTGCATTCTGGTTTGGAGATTAAAACTTGTGCAGTTTTCTAAAGATCTAAACGACCGCGGGAAGAATCAAAGGAAAATACACCAAGTAAAGAGGATGCAAGGCGTAGCAAACGTCAAAGGACATCTACTTCTTTTGGACCAGATTTTGTGACATTCTTGCTTGAAAATGAGCTTCAAACATTTAAAGCAGCAATGTCTTCTTCTGATTCAGCATTTTGGAAAGAGGCAGTCAATAGTGAGATTGAATCAATTTTGAACAACCATACATGGGAATTGGTTGATCTTCCTCCTGGAAATAAACCTTTAGGATCAAAATGGATTTTTAAAAGGAAAATGAAAGATGATGGCACTATTGACAAATATAAGGCAAGACTTGTGGTCAAAGGTTATAGACAAAAAGAAGGCCTTGATTACTTTGACACATACTCGCCGGTAACAAGAATAACATCTATTCGGGTGTTAGTGGCACTGGCGGCCGTATATGGTCTTGAGATCCATCAAATGGATGTTAAGACAGCTTTCTTAAATGGAGAATTTGAGGAAGAAATTTACATGGAACAACTTGAGGGTTTTGTGGTTCCTGGTAAAGAAAGGAAAGTGTGCAAACTTGTTAAGTCACTTTATGGACTTAAACAAGCACCCAAACAATGGCATGCGAAATTTGACCAAACAATGTTGGCAAATGGATTTAAGATTAATGAGTGTGACAAATGTGTTTACATTAAAAATACTCCAAATCATGAAGTCATTGTTTGTTTATATGTTGATGACATGTTGATAATGAGTAGAGATATTACCGATATAAATGCTACGAAGCGTATCTTTGGCTAGCAAATTTGATATGAAGGACTTAGGAGTTGCTTTGATTTGATCTTAGGTATCGAATTCATAAAACTCCACAAGGTCTAGCATTATCGCAGTCTCATTATATTGAAAGAGTACTTGACAAGTTTAAGTATTTAAATTTCAATGTTGCAAAGACTCCAATTGATGTAAGTTTTGCACTTCAAAAGAATAAATGTGAAAGTGACTCACAATTGGACTATGCACGAGTTTTGGGAAGTTTGATGTATATTATGAATTGTACACGACCAGATATAGCATGTGCTATCAGCAAGCTGAGTCGATTCACGAGTAATCCCAATCAAACTCATTGGATGGCAATGAAACGAGTCTTGGGGTATTTAAAACACACCCAAGACTATGCTTTGCATTATAACAAATATCCCGCCGTGATCGAAGGATATAGTGATGCAAATTGGATCACCGGATCATACGAAGTTAAATCCACGAGTGGTTATGTTTTCACAATTGGGGGTGAGTCAGTGTCTTGGAAATCATCAAAACAGACATGCATCGCCCGCTCTACAATGGAATCTGAATTTATAGCTTTAGACAAGGCCGGTGAAGAAGCTGAATGGCTCCGGAATTTCTTAGAAGATATTCCATTCGGCCCAAACCTTTGGCTCCTATATGTATACATTGTGACGGTCAAGCAAAGACAATAGGTAGGGCAGGAAGCGTAATGTACAACGGAAAATCTCGTCACATACGACGAAGACATAATACCGTTAGACAACTCCTCTCTAGTGGCGTTATCACGATTGACTATGTAAAGTCAAGAGATAACGTGGCGGATCCGCTTACAAAAGACTTATCTAGAGAGGGAGTTAGTAGATCATCAATGGGAATGGGGTTAAGGCCGAGGACAAGTCATCATGGCGGTAACTCTACCTAGCAGACTGGAGATCCCAAAAGCTAGGTTCAAGGAGATCAAACAAAGTTGTGACTGACGGTTCAACATTGTCAAATAACTCAACCCATTCTCGGATGAAGACAATGTTCGAAATAAGGATAAAACCTTATGGCTTGTTAATGAGTTAATAAAGCATTAAGGTTCTTTAATGATTATCTAAATGCGCGTGTATGACCAGATAATGTGGCTATAGGACCACATGTTTAGAAATCACCTATGTGAGTGTTAAGTGTAAGCCGCTTTAAAGGGGAATGACAGTGAAGGCCCATTCTCTACGCACTCATGAAACAAAGAAGTGTTCATGGCTGAAACGAACACAACCGTGAGAACCATAAATGGTTGAGGGTTGATTGTGTGACTTATGTTGTCTAGGTATACAACAAAGTTCGACGGTTCAAAAATATTAAATCTACCGATTGATCGAGTATATCCGATAAAAGTTCACTACGGAAAGTTCAAAGGGAAACCTACTTATCCAGATGCAGTCAATTCTCGCTTGTATATCACACTTGTCCGCACTTTTATATTATAGCCATTCCCCATTCATGTGGGGGATTGTTGGGTATTGATATTGGTGAATGGGAAATGATTGAAAAGAAAAGTGGGAGTTGTCCCACATCGGTAGTGGAAAGAAAAGTGGAAGTTCCCTCTTGCTTTATAAAATAAGCATTTGTCCCACATCGGTAGTGGAAAGAAAAGTTCTTCTACTTATAAGTAGAATTACTCCTTCTTGTCAGTAAAAGGGTTGAGGGGGCAAGGACCCCTCGCGCCGTCGTCGTCGCTCGCTCGGCTCGGCTCGGCTTCGGCTACGGCTACGGCTACGACTTCGGCTTCGGCTTCGGCTTCGGATTCGGATTCGGATTCGGATTCGGATTCGGATTCGGATTTGGATTTGGATTTGGATTTGGTCAAATGATCTGATTGATTGATAATCTTTTTGGACCAAATTTTCTTTAATTTTTAATTATTTAATTAATCATTATTTAATTAAATTAATTAACTTATCCAATCCTACTCGTTAGTGACCACGACCGCGACCGGCGGATCCGCGTGTCGACCCGCGACCCGATTTCTTTTCCTTATTTAAATTTCCCACCATTTTCGGTGGCTGTTCAGAAAGGTTGCAAACCTTCAGAAACAGTACTTCTATGGCTATAAATTCGTTTGATTCCTCAGAATATTACTTACGAATTTTCTGAACAACACAAACTTCTTCTTCTTCTCGCATAAACAAATTCGTGTGATATACTACGTTGAGTGGTTCGCCGCTACCGGAATTTGGAGTACTACTATTCTGGTAAGATAATCGTTCTATCCTGGGAGGGGATATTCCATCAACCTCGAGTACTGTGAGAGGAATAATTTCCTTAAGGACACACTTTGAACTAAGTGGGCTCAATTATATTCTGAAAAATATTTTTATTTTTCCAACACTGATTCTGTTCATTATTTAACTATTATTGTTTACTGGTTTTTTGGAATACAGATTACTAACAATATATACCTTAAATTCATATATGTTAAGGATTTAAATCATACACACCGCCAGAGAAATGAATTTTTATACCATTAATAGAATGTAATAACAGGTTGCTTACGTTGTATTATAAATTATCAATTAGTGCTTGTGAAATAGAATTACTTGTAATTACTTACCAAGCAGATTATGTAATACTTTAACTTTTTCAATGCATAAAATCTACGCCAATAAGTTAAGTAGATAAGTTACCAGATACAACACGACGATCACAATAACATACTCAGTGTAATATTATAAATGAGGTTTGCAAAGGATAGAATATACACAGATATTACCGCTATCTATCTTACCGGATACGATGTGATGTGCTAAATACATTAATAGTGTAAAAGTGTGTACATGAGTCTATACCCTCACGCTATAATTTTTTACTAAGCTTTTGGTGATTTAGTCAAATGGCAGAGAAGTAGGGTCTCCAGTAGGGTTAACAAACTTTAAACAGGAGAGAATGTTGAAAACGTAATTTTAGCATAGGAAGCTGCGTGAGGCTCCTTCACTGTACGACAGCTATTTGTCTAGGAATTAGAATGGACTCATTTGGTAACCCCACACATGACCTTCCCAAAAGGGTAAGTTTCACTATTCAGTCATAGATTAGAGAGTAGACACCTTCATTAGTGAGACAATTTAGGACTTCAAGAGGACATGTCTTCCAATCATGATAGACCTCAGTAACCCATATGTTGTAATTTAATTGCTCAACTTTATATTATTGTCCTTGAAATGAGCTGCGAGGGGTGAATGAAAGTGAATAAAACCAACCATGAAAATTTGCCTACCTTTATTCAAGGATTTTGTTGGTACGTAACTTCCTTCTGATTTAAATAAATTGGATTTACTAATATGCTCATTTCTAAATGAAGCTACTAAAAATTCTCTATTTTCCACTTCAGTGACTATTTCTCACTAAATATCGGTGGAAAAAACCTAAACAATAGTATTTTCACACGGAAAAATTATGAAGTTTCTCAGCGTTTCAATGGGAACCTGTTTCCTACCATGCGTTTTCCAGTGAGTTGGTGAGGTGAGAATGAGGTGGAAAAATCATGTTTTATTGCACAAATTTCTTACCGAATATCGGTAAAAACCTTTATTTCTAGTAGTATGAATGAAATGAGAAAGTGGTTCGCACGCTTATGCAATTTTTTCATATCCTAAACTAGAAAATATTGTCCTTGAAAGAGTCATCTCATTAGTTACCAATACACACGAAAATGTACATGATTGTACAAGTAAATAGTGTGAGTCAAGTATCGTTCCCTCTTGATTTTTTGATTAACTACTCCTTCAGGTCCATGTCGAGTGGTGTTTTTAACTTTGGCACACCCTTTAAGAAATCTACTCACTCCTAGAAAGTAAGAAGTGTTTTTACTAGGGCTGGCCAGTGGAGTGGGACAGCCCGACCCCGACCCAAGCCCGTCGCGAGCCCGCCCCGGTCCCGCCCCGACCCCGCCAAAAAAAAAAAAAAATTACGGGGGCGGGACTCGAACTCGGGGCGGGACGATGTCTCGTCCCGCGAGACCCGAGCCCGCCCCAGGCCCGCGAGACCCGACCCCGCCCCGACCCCGACCCCGACCCCGCCCCGACCCCGACCCCGACCCCGCCCCTTTGCAAAAATGGCTGTTGCACCAACGACCATTTTAGATTATGGCCGTTGACCAACGGCCATTTTAGCCCCCCCCCCCTCCCCCAACCCCCTACCCCTTAATATTTATTTTTAACCCATAAGTTATTATATTTACACTTTAACCCAATTTTTCAACTATAAATAACTCATTTTCTCACAAATCTTCCTACAATCTCTCTAATTTCTCAATATATCTCTCTACAAGTCTACATTGTTTGCTAAATATTCAATTTTATTTATTCATTTGGGAATTGGTAGTGAAGTTGGCAACTAGCTTGAGGATCTTCCATCGAGCAAAGTTTCAATTTTCAACCTCTCGATTACACGTCGACGTTACGTCGGCGTTTGGTACATTCGTTCCTTCATTAAATTATTATTGTCTGTTTATTTAGTTTAGATCACTTAATTTTATTGTCTTTAATTATTTATTTATTTAT
Organism: Anisodus tanguticus; assembly: GCA_034509755.1. Taxonomy (NCBI): domain Eukaryota; kingdom Viridiplantae; phylum Streptophyta; class Magnoliopsida; order Solanales; family Solanaceae; genus Anisodus; species Anisodus tanguticus. The sequence continues at coordinate 13,462,756 of CM067551.1, read as the reverse complement.
TTATTATCATAATTAAAATGGAAGGATTAAGAGGTATGTTTAAGGGTAAGGGTGCTTCTTCTAGTAGGGGCAACCAGGGCAAGGGTACTTCTTCTAGTCATCTTATTCCTACACAGGATGATTTTGTTGATACTCAACATTTTCCTACAATACCATTAGATTTAGACCGGGATCTATTTTACGGAACTCAAGAAGACTTTAATTTAGACGATGATCTAGATGATATACCCACTAATGTTGATGACAACACACCCACTAGTGCACCTTCAACCGAAATACCTCCTATTCCCCTAGTATGAGACGAGGTCCAAGCAAAACGACCATTAAAATCGAGATGCATGGACATTTTTTGATAGGGACGTAGAGAATCAAGTAGCCATATGTAAAATTTGTAAAAATGTTTTAAAATTTAAAAGCGGAAAAGGTCACGGTGGGACGGGGGTTTAATTAGACACGTAGTAAGTGCTCATCCGGCTAGGTATGCCCAATACCAGGCTTCAAAACCGGGTGCGCAAACGCCCGCTCCATCGGGACAAGGTTCACATACCGATCTTGTCCCGGACCAAGTACGGGGTCAAATTAACCATATGACGGGGGGAATTGTAGGCTCTAAATACAATAAACATAGAGATAGGGAAGCAATATCAAAATTAGTTCTTGTGGAGGGTTTGCCTTTTTCATTTCCTTCATCTCCCGGTTTTATTCATTACATTAGAGATATATATAATCTTGTTTTTAACGGTTTTCCTAGATCAACTGTTAAGAGAGATGTATTTAAATTCGCGCATGAATATCAACAATATTTACGTTTTTCATTATATCATTTTAATGGCAAAGTATCCATCACGTATGATATAGGTCGTAGTACTAACGGCCATGATTATTTAACTGTAACTTGTCATTGGATAGATTATAAATGGTCTATGCAAAAACGTATTTTAGCGTATAGATATATAGATGATAGGCACACTGGTACTTTTATTGCAGAAAATATTTATCAAGTGTGCGATTATTACGGAATTACCGATAAAATTATGACTATTACATTAGATAACGCTTCTAATAACAATTACGCAATTACAATTTTAAAAAATAGTTTAACTCCTTCTTTTTCAGACCATTTTCATATAAAATGTGTGTGCCATATATATAACTTAATTGTAAAGGATGGTCTATCACTTTTTGAAGACATTCTTAGTAAAATACAATTTGCTATAAACTTTATTTTTAAAAGTAATAAAGTACAACGTAGAAAAGAATATAAAAAAATTTGTCATGATTGTGGACTACCTTTTAGAAAAATTCCACAAGAAGTATCCACTAGGTGGAATTCTTCATACGAGCAACTACTTGTTGCTTATGACTATAAATTACCTATAACTTTATTTTTTAACTCTCATAATAAAAAGCCAGCTGATATGATTTTAGATAGTGATTGGGAAAAAATCTCCGAACTTATTGTATTTTTAGAGAAATTTTTTCAAGCAACAAAAGAATTTTCCGGTATATATTATCCTACTATTTCAACTATGTTATTTTATATAACTCTAATATTTTTATTACTTAGTGAATATATGGAAAAACCAGTTTATAAGGCAACTATTAAAAAAATGTTTCTCAAAATAAAAAAATATTTTATTCCTATTCCCTCTATTTATATTATTGGTTCTGTATTAAATCCTACTATTAAAATAGACGGTACTAAATCACTAATTGAAACTATTTACGATTGTATAGAAGTACTACCACCTCCAAGTCCCAAAAATCTAAATCACCCACCACCTATTGAACAAACTAAAGAAGAAGTATTGTCTAGCGTAGAACACCAATGCAAAAATATATATAGATTTTATCAACAAGAAAATGCTAGTAACTTACCGGCTTCCATACCATCTTCTTCATCTTCAACACAACCTCACAAAAGACATCTTGTTTCGCGGCTAGTATTGAAAGCCTCGAAATAGAATGTGCGGTCGTACCTCTACTACTAACCAAATTAGCGAGTTGGATATTTTTGTTTTACGGGGTTCTGTACCGTATCAAGAAGTTATCAATGAAGATGGACATGAAGACTTCTTTGAAATATTTGGAGGGGAATGAGAAGACCTTTCCGACACTTTCATTGATGGCTCGAGATGTTTTGAACATTCAAGCGTCGTCAAGCTGCGTACGAAAGCGCTTTTTCGCGAGCAGATATCAAATAGGAGACCACGAGACACTCATTAGCGGAGACGACTTGGAAATTGCGGTATTATTCGAGAGATTGGATACGAGCGGAGCGGAGAAGGTGCGGTCAACCGGAGATCAACGAAGAAGATGATGAAAACTACAACGAAATCTTAACCGAAGGTAGTGGAAGCGACGTGGATCAATTTGACCAACAAATACCAATTCCAACCGAAGAACCACATGAAATCATCAAGCAATTAGAACAGGTTTTTTTGAGAATGTAATTTTTTTAATTGTAATTTTATTATGTAATTTGTAACTTTTGGACAACACCACAAAGTTGCAATTTAGATTTTAGACAATTGTATTTGTATTACAAAAAAATCATATGTCTATTAAATAATATAAGAGGCACAAAAAAACGACCTTGGGATGTTTTTATTACACTATCTTATTTTGTTTATTGAGTTTTTTTTATACATATGTTATTTTAAAAAAAAAAAAAAATGAAAACCCGCCGTATCCCGCCCCGAGCCCGACCCCGCCCCGAGCTCGCCCCGACCCGAGCCCGACCCCGCCCCGAGCTCGCCCCGACCCGAGCCCGACGGGATCGGGATCGGGGGACGGGACTTGCTCCGTCCGCCGGACCCGACCCCGCCGAGCCCGCCGGACCCGACCCCGCCCCTTCTCCCGTCCTGCCCCGACCCCGACCCCGCCAGACCCGGCCCGCCAGACCTGAGCCCGGCCCACTGGCCACTCTTAGTTTTTACTATAACTTATCCTTAAGTAAATAATATCTATTTAATATAATTTCTTTGTTATGTAAAAATTCACTTATCTAAATAGGGATAAAAAAAATTAAAAAAACAATTAATCCTTTCTTGATTGTTGGAACACCACTTATTTTGGACCAAAATGAAAAGGCAAAAACACTACTTAACCGGAGGGAGTACTAAACTAATGATCAAGCTACACTTAAGTATCAAACAATAAATGTGTGGCAATTGATCGAATGTCATGAGTAATTAAACTAAAATTTTGTATTAAGAAGTGTACAGAACAATTAATCGCTCAAACGTCAGGAATCTTGTGATTGATAAGCCTAGAGTTATGGTTTCCCTTGATAATAATCCCGTTATGATCTTATCTTCCTCAAGTAAATTGATTTGCAAGACTTATTAACATATTGATTCTTCTTTGCTCATGAAAATCCTTCGAGTTATTATTCGATTATTCAAATTAGCATATTTATTGTATGAAAATGAGAATCGATCTTATAAGAATTTGTTAGGATTTTTTCGTCAGCACTACAAGAAATATGACGTTTAGTGGCGACCTTATATGTTGCTACAAAAAGGTAACTATTAGTGGCGCCCTATAAATTCGCCACAGAAACTGAAGATTTAGCAGCGACTTTACTTATGTCGCCACAATATCAAGTGAATTACAATTCTCGCTCAGCTGAAAATTTTGGCTCGAAAGTTATAGTGGCAACGTGTATATATAGTCGCATCTAAAGGTTTTCGTTGCGACCTGGGCCACTATTTATCTAATGATTTAACCTTTTATATTAAAAAGTAAATAAATGATACAACTTTCGATGTCTTGTGATTGATAAGCCTAGAGTCATGGTTTCTCTTGATAATAATCCCGTTATGATCTTATCTTCCTCAAGTAAATTGATTTGCAAGACTTATTAACATATTGATTCTTCTTTGCTCAGGAAAATCGTTTGAGTTATTATTCGATTATTCAAATTAGCATATTTACTGTATGAAAATGAGAATCGATCTTATAAGAATTCGTTAGGATTTTTTCTTTAACTGGCTATGTAAAGAAAATATATTTCTATCTTACCTACAAATCAATTCTATCACAACCCGAGAAGGGAAGTCGTGATGATACCTACTCTCTCAACCCGGTAGATAAGAAAAACCAATTATTAACAAAATCATTTAAGTTAATTAAGCGGAAAGTAAAGTGATACACAACAATATTCAGATACTAAGTCTTTTATAAAGAAACAAGTGCAAAAATTTGAAATACCACCCAAGATTGGTGGCATGTATATAAGAGGTACTACTAGTAAGAATACAAATCTGAAATGACTATATATACTGTCTGGGGAAATAGAAAAAAAAATGCATAAAAACATAGAGGAGAATGGCGCTCCGAATCAGCCAGGGAGCTCACCACAATCTCCGCAATCAAATGCCTCAGAATTAGATATCTTCACGGGTCTCTCTCTTGCTAGGAACAAAATCTGCACCACATAGAGTGCAAAAATTTTAGTATAAGTACGGGAAAAATATGTGTTCAATGTATCTCATAGACCGACAATGATGAAATAGTGACGAAGTTTATAGAAAAGTCTTATTCTAACCTTATCAGTTTACCTTAACACTAAATCGTGCAATTAAGAGGATAGAGAATCATCAAGTACCAAGTAAAGACAGGTAATCAACTAATCAGGAAATCAGTTAATCAGATAGTCAAATAATAAAATAAAGAATGTACAATGTGATGTGATGTGATGCAATGCAATATGCTCTCAGTATATACACATAGCTCCACGCGACTATACATGAGATATGACCCATGAGGGACTCATGAGATACATATACCACATGTCATACTAGATCTTCCAGATCACATGGGGCAAACCGACCCTATAAGGCTGAAATTATCATGAAATAACCAACCGTTTCCCCCATAACTAAGTCTCCCAGAGGTGCTAAATCGATGAATATACATGAGCAATCATGAAAGAGAACTTGATTATCGCAACTATACGAGATTTTCATAGAGTGGTGACATTAACAGTCAAAATCAAGAGATATGATCTATCAGCTAATGCCCATATGCTTTGGCATTCTTGTATCATGATTCACAACTATATAATTACACTACTCAACATGACACCAGTACTTCTACCAATTCTTGTCACACCACGGATACATGACCCCCTCTTTTGCCCTTACCCCTTATTCTTATCATTATTATTATTTACATATCAAAAACGTCCCCCAAACAGAGTCTAGGAAAGCCTTAACATACCTCAAAGTCAAGCAAAAGAATCACCAAGGAGCCTTCCCCTGCTGAAGTGCCTCAGAACTCTCTCAATCTATAAAATACACGACGTACATAAATAAACGAGTATGTAGACGTCCATATTACTATATTAAAATCCTGGGCCTAAAGAGTTAACTCAAAAGTCAAACTCGAGCCCCCAAGGAAAATTTGGATTTTTACTTGAAAATTGGTTTAACATAACGTATTAACCCTAGATCCAGAAAATTAGCTAAATCCATCTACAAATTAAATCTAACATCAAAGATTTATAAATATTCAACTTAGCGCTCAAAATCCCCAAATTTCACCCGAAATCATGGATCAAAACGCCACTTAATGAAAAACTGAGAAACATTAAAAAAAAGATATTAGAATCTTTTTCCTAAATCAACGTGTGATATTAACCTTTTAAATTGCCTTAAACTGAGCTCTAAAACTCAAAATGTGAATTTATGATGAGTGAGTTCGAATTGAGGAATTGAACATTTCCCCGACCCGATCCTTCTATGTGAATGCGAGCCTAGCCTCACGATTGCGACTCAATCCGGCCCAACTGTTTGGATTGGGCTACGACATATGAACTTAAAGACTGAGGTTCTTTGAGCAATTATGCAGAAGGTAAATTTGCAAAATAATAAATCAATCAACCCAAGGATTTTACATGGAAAAAAATTCTCACAGGGGTCCAAAAGCCGCGACCTCTCTCTCTTTCTCTTAAAGTTCCACTAAATTCAAGTTTACACAATTTTAGGTTGCAACCAACTAATGAGTTAACCACTATAGCACTCCCCCCTCTTCCTCGATAGAGGCAAACTATTGGCTCTCTCTACTGTCTCTTCAATGACTCTACCAAGTCAGAGAAGTTTCCTACAACTCAAACAAATATCTAAGACAAATCAACTAAAATGTAAAGGTTGCAAAAAAACTTAAAGAATCAAACTAGACTACAAGAACAATTTGAATAATTCTTGATAGTAACATGTTTTTATGACGTTTTCAGTTGACTCCCTCGATCACACACAATTGATTCTTATTTTTGCGCTCTCTTCTCTCTTTGTGTGGATGTGTTCAATAACATCAAAGTAACCCCTTATATAGGAGTAGAATGGCCAAAATTCTTTTCCTAATTCAACAAGGATTAGATCAAGAATTTAAGATAAAAATCCTAGTCAAACTTGGTTTCCTTATCCCCGTTGACTTCCAATTGTTTTCTCATATTTCCAAAGATCTTTCCTTTTATACAAGGATTATAATATTTTCATGTTTAGCACAAATTCCTTAATGCACACATTCTGCTCACAACTCAAAATCTCCAAGGAATCCTACTTACCATAGGAATACAATTTGTAGCTTCTTCAACAACTTGATTCTTCTTTCTTCAAGGTTAACTAGTTGTTTTCCTTCTATTCTCTAAAGCTTCTTCCTTGTGTATAAATATGATAATGTTATCATAGTTAACTTTTCACTTGCATCCTTGGATTTGTCATAATCGTAATTCTTTAAGAAATCCTTCTACATTCTTGAAATCCATTTTGCCTGATCAATAGTCTTTTTCTGTCTACTATGAAGGACCTGGTTCCTTCACTGTTTTCTTATTGCTTGTAGTATACTCTTGACAACAACTATTTGTTGTAGACATAGTAAGGAATGATTTCTCTTGTAGTATATTATTATGAACACTACCCGTCCTTTGTTGAGACTTGAGGGATCTGGTTCTTGTATATGTATATTATGTTTTGCTACTCGTTTGTTAATCATCAAAACTTCATGTTGCTAGACTTAGTTCAAATCTCTCTCGTTCAACAATTTCCTCCTTTTTGATGATGACAACAAAATATAACTCCATCAGTGAAAATTGTCTATGCACTCAGGTGCAATTCTTCTCCCTAAGTTACATTCCTTCTTATTTGTACTTGATTATCGCTCATACATAGTTTTTTTAATCATCAAAACATCATTTTAAGCTTACCAACTATTATCGAGTCAGCAACGACTCAACAATTTCTCCCTTATTGATGATGACAAACACATATCAGTTTCATATGTCTTCATGTGATATTCATCAACTTCTTCAATCTTCTTTAACTGTTGATTAACTCTTTCCCCTTGGGCTCAGCTCCTATATTGATAATCTACCCTATTAGAATAAGATCCATTATTATTCTAACAATGTAACTTCATGTTGATACAACTAAGACTTACTACACAAGGCTTGTAAGCTTGTTGTGGTTCACCCTCGATCTCAGCAAGGTTTGTAAGCTCATTGAGTCGAATGCTGATATATTCAAATTACACCTATATAAATGACGTAAGAAGTTCAATGGAAAATATAGTAACCCAACAAGGTTGAGGTCAAATCCCACAAGAAATAAGATGTGAAAAGATTACTTTGATTAGCGTGCCACTTGACTCTAGTTATAATTCTATCCCGTGAATTTGTAAAAGAGTTTGATATTTCTAATTGCTATTTTGACTTACGATTAAACAATTGGAATGCGAAACCAAGATTGTTTCCCTGTTAATAAAATATAATGTTATAAGTGTTAATTTAAAATATTTCTTATGGGTCATTGTATGGTGTGCACTTGATCTCTAAATGACTCTCTAATATTTTTCAATACTTAGAAAGTATTTCCTCTTTATATTTTTCCCAAATGCTAAAGAGTTGTAATAAAGAACAATCAATTTATGCCAAGTAAACTCATCTTATTCGTAAGTGAGCCTATTAAACAAGGTTTAATGATCCCGATTCTTGCTATTCATTTCTACCAAACTCTAGCCCACTTTTCAAAGTAGAGAAAGAGTAAATGGTATGGGTCAATATTTTCTACCAACAACTAACATTAATGTAATGACCCATTAGGTCATTTTGGTTATTTTTCATATTTTCCCGTAAATGACTCTTCCCTTGGATTTATTTTGATGTACTTGACTTGTGGGGATGAGTGATGTGATTTCTGAGGCAATCAGATGAGAATAACAGAAAAAAATCTAAGTTTTGAGTTTTGGAAGTTTTAAGTTGAGAAGTTTGACTAAGAGTTGACTTTTGAGAAGATGCGCTCCAAATTGATTTTGATGGTTCTGTTAGCTCCGCAGCATGATATTATGAAGGGTTGGAACGACTCCCGAGTGATTTGGATAAGTTTGTGGAATATGTAAAGTTCTTAAGTTGAAAAATTATATTTGGTTGACTTAAGTCAAAATTAAGGGTATTAGCATTGTTTTGAAGTTTTATCAATTTCATCAGGTTCAAAATGTTGAATATGGCCTAGTCGAGTTGTTGGTTTGGTTTTCGAGGCATTTGGGAGTGTTTGTCACACCCCAACCTTGGGAGGTGTGGTCAGCACCTGGCGCCTGGACGGCCAGAGCGAACCACATGGATATCATCACACAGACACACAACTGTCTGGGCCGACAAGGCCTCAGAATGACAATTGCAACACAACTCAGCATGCAACCTTGCAAACCGAAGAGCCCAACCCCCCTCCCCCATACACACACACACACACACACACACACACACACACACACATATATACTTACTAAGGCCGACAAGGCCTCGCCGAACAACAGTACAACATAGGACCTGTCTACAAAGCCTCTAAAAAGAATGTCGATATAATACATAAGTCAAGACAGGGCCCCCGACATACCCACAGTATCAATAGCACATAACATAACCCTGACTCGGCTATACTCCGGAAAGAAATGGAGCTCACCAATAAAGCTGGTATTTGAACGCGATCTACAAGGGCAGGTCCTCTCTTCACCGACCTGAACCCGCGTGGCATAAAACACAGCGTCTCCAGGAAAATGGACGTCAATACGAGATAATGTACCGAGTATGTAAGGCGAAAATAAAACACATTAGTATGTAATTGTATAAGAGAGAGATACGAATCATCCTGAACCTCTGAAATATCGATGAGTCATAATTTACATAATGATCATACCTGTCCTTTAACCTTTTTCTATACTGCTACCTTGATGTCGTAACCTTAGTCGTTCATCTGCCCAACTGATCAGTGGTACTGCCCAACTGGTGGTAAATAATGATACACAACTGTCCAATCGATGGTAAATATATTTTGCCCAAACATGGTCAATATCATATTGTACCCGGTCCTAAAGAGGGACTTGGTAGTACTCGGCCCTAAAAAGGGACTCAGTCGTATCCGGCCTTAATAGGACTCGATGTTATCTGTCTAGTCGGTCGACGCTCGGCAGTGAATACATATCTGCCTGACCGGCCATAACTCGGTGGTAAGTAACTGTCTGCCCAATTGGTCGTAGCTCAGTGGTAACACTCGTCTGCCCAACCGGCCATCCGGTGGTATGCCATGCTATTATGTCCACGCCCCTATAGGTATTACTTACACATGTACGTGAACTGTCATAAGAGAATTCTATATCTTCTATGAACTCATCGAAATGACTTAAGATCGCTAGACTCGTGATATACCTTTGAAAACCATCATCAACAACGTCAATCTCATCTTAACGCTAAGGGATTCCTTTCAAGATGAATATGTACATAATACGTGGACTTTGATAAGAGTTTCCTAACCCATTAAGGACAGAGTCGTTACACTTCTAACTACTACTATGAAGACGATATACCATTTTACTTCCCTCTTCTATAAAAATCAACAACATTGCTCAATACACTAAGTACCATAACCTTCTCATTCTTTTGTGTAGATTAACAAGTCAAGACATAGCATTTCTAGTAGTCATGAGACCAACAAGGCAACCATAAGATGTCAACACTAAGAGACATTATAAAATGCAGAGAGTATTCCCGACAAAGGACAAATGGGAATTATGGAATCCTTTCAAGAGTGAAGAACAACATATCCTTTTAGCAAATATTTCATCGTACGTCGATACCTCAATAAATATGCCAAGAAAAAGAGTGAGCCTTAACGTACCTTGAAATGAAATCTCCGATGACAACAATGAGGCTCGCCTTCTTGCAATTCATCTACAATAATAAACAACACCAATATCAATGAAAAGGCTCGTAACGACAAGCATAAGCTTACTTTACGGCGTATCTGACAGCACCTCCCCAATTTCCTTACCTTTTCAAAATAAAAAATAATATTAATAACCACAACAACATCACAAGCAACTATATTCCATAAATCCCAAACATGTCAACACCAAGGAAATACTCCTAAAATAGCCCAATAACAACAACAACATGTCACACAACCTCATGTGCTATCTTATAGCTTATTATCCAAACAACTTAACAAACACATGGATCATCTTAAACACACACCAAAGAGGCTTAAACCTACCTTATACAAAATCCATAAGCTTTAATCCCATCCTTCCATAGTCCACCATCACCCTTGCTTACATTACAACACAATAAAAGTGCTCCTTAGTAGTTTAAAAGATCTTCAAAGTTGAATTTGAGTTGATACACCTTGGAGTAGCCTTTAGACCTTCAAGATATGTTAGAGGTGTCTTAAAGAAGCTCAAGGACAAGTTTGGGTCGAAAAATGACAAAACATTAAGCCTTCACCGAATTTATAACAACTTAAATCGGTCACCGCCTTGGATATGCAAGGCCATTTGTGCCGCATATGGCCATATATGGGCCTTTATGCAGCCGTATTAGTCCAAAAATTTCCTCAAATTTTTCTCCTCTTTTGCGGCCCCATACGCAATGCAAAATGCTTAGCGTATCACTCTTTGTTTGACAAACTTCGTCGAGGGATGGTTCTATCAATCCCAATGTACTCCAACCTTTGGTCTACCTTCATAACATCCATCTAAGTAGTAAGAGACCTTCAAAAAAGATCTTGGATCACCGGCTCACGTCATCTAATCATGTTCTCATTTATGTACCAAACTACAGGGTGTAACAGTATTTTGGGCGTTTAGATGAAATTCTAGATTTTTAGAATGAATTAGAGTTGACTTTGGTCAAAATTTAGTCAACATGACCTTGTTTGAGTATTTTGAGTGTGCTAGCAAGTCCATTGCATGTTTTAGAAGTGGGTTGCATATTTGGTTTGTGTCCAGGGGTCTCGGATGAGTTTCAGGTGTTGGATCAAAGTTTGGAACTTGGTTGAGTTTTCTGGTGTGTTGCACCTGCCAGAAATGGCTCACACCTGCAAAAGGTGGGCCGCATGTTCAAAGAGGGTCCAGGCAGGCAATGGTCGCACCTATGAAGGGGCCTTCACACCTGCGAGTGCACACATGCGCAAGAAGCCCTGCACATGTGAGCTGGGTAAGGTTAAGTAAATCTCGCACCTGCGGGGCTTGGGCCATATATGCAGGCCCACATGTGTGATGAAATGTGTCGTAGTTGCAAAATCACTGGCAGAGAGGGGATTTAATCCCCAATTCGACTTAGACATTTCATTTCACGTTTTTGGAGTTTGTGAGCTCGACCTTAGACGATTTTTGAAAGATTTCTTCAGATTCACCAAGGGGGTAAGGTTCTAACCTTCCTTTTATGATTATTTCATTGATTAGTAAAGAATTTCATGATAAAACTATGATTTGGGATGAGGGTTTCATGGGTTTATGAACCCTAGGTTGAAAATGAAGTTTTCTCTAATAAATCATGAAATTAATATCAGATTTGGATGATTTAATAGAGTTCCAGTGTTGGGGAAGAAGTTGCGGCTCACTCTGGACTCTAATATCACACTCACTGAGGAAGTATATCAAGCAGCTCTGGTGGCGTCTCATGGTTTGGTACCTACATATAGAGTGTAGCAAGCGTAGGGTGAGTATGGAAAACACGTGTACTCAGCAAGCATCGTTGATCGACCCTAGCTATAACGATATCAAGGGTTGGTACTTTCTGATACCTCTCTCTACTAGTTAGTTACTTAAGCATAGGAATAATTTAGTTAACCAACCTATAATAATTCTACAGTTAAGTTAAGCATAAGTACTCTCAAGTCACACATCGCACAAGTCCAACTTAAACATCGTTCAGGGTGTCTAGATCACTCATACTTCTCTACTAAATCTCACAACAAGGTTAAGCATAAGCTAACAGTATTCCTTCTAGCAGTCTAAAGGTGTCAAGTATAATAGAGTTCAAATCCAGACACATACGACATCAAACACATATCATTAATATAAATTAATGCAATGCAGGATGATATGTATTAACGCAAATGACCATAAGTACCTGGTATACAAACGGTGTTGTAGTAGCTGTCACGTGACCCATGGGGGACTCATGAGGTCCATATACCCATCTGATTTCTTCGGATACCAACACGAGGGCTAAAGTGTCATATCAGTCATCACTCTCATAACCATGTACCATATCCCTTAATCCAACTTCTCAAGTCATTCTCAGCGATTTATCAGTAAATCGATGCCAAGTATATATAATGTATGAATGAGATAGATATGAATATACCATGCAATCAGCATAATCAGTTTATCAGTCATATTCAAGTGTTCAAACGAGATGTAGAGTGATGAATGCATGACAATCAAATTAGAATATCACATCAAATGGCTACAAGTCCAAGTAAACAACAATCATACCAAGCTAAGCGGACTCTTGCACCGCGCTCCGTGACCCGAAGGCTAACACATAAACTCATTCACTTGCTCTATATTAGTTCATTAGTTATCCCTTTAAGTTCACATGGTACCCGCATTAGTGCTCTTCACCTCACTAATACTGGACCCCAAAATCCTCATTACTCCCCTTAGTTCATTACGAGCATACCAATACAAATATGTTATAGTCTAGAAAGTCTCAACTTGCCTGATTATAGCTGAAGACTCACGTAACCACTTTATACAATTAAGTTATAAGGATGTATATGTAAAGTTACAAAAAAAGTTGAGCAATTTATATATAGTTATACATTACATATACATTACGGGAAACAACACCAAAAACCCTTAAAATGTAAAATATAACCCGCTCCATGTCCCTTCTAAACTAATTTTGTTTCTTACCCTACCAGCCGAAACTATTTACTCAAGTACCCCCTCACCCAAAATCCTTTCTCCATGAAACCATCGCATTATATTTATATATCATGCGCCAAAAACTTATTGATCCCAAGGCACACACAAGTATACGCGGTCGACAAGTAATATAGTGACTAATATAATTGGATATCGTACCTACAGAGACTTATGATCAATAATTACATCAGAATATTCTACTACCACTAATTATGCAAGTATTGAATAAAGAATTGTTTGTTTGTATACTATTACTAAATAAGACTAATAATTAAACAAGTAACAATTCATCGCAAACATTGGTCTAAAACTTGGTTGTGATTCACAGAGATTAAAGCATTCCAGGATTACGACACAATTTGTAATCATGTTGCGCATTTACTTTCGCTGATGTATTTTCTCCATCGAATTACTGATTGACAAGGTTAATATTATGACTACGAATCTCTCGAGTCCTCTAGTCGTCTATTTGTATTACTTTCAAGCCTATATCTCTATGGTCATGAACCTTAACATGAATGCATTTATATTTTCTATATTTTAACCAAGTAGGGCGAACTAGGTATATCTCGATCCTAGACGCTAAACTGCTCCCTGATGCCAATGGTTAAAATTCTACTCTATTCAATCTTTGTTCTATCTTCATATTCCTCTCTCGAGTTCAACATAAGAATCAAATATTTATTCTACTGATCATGAAGCAGTAAAATAGTCTAGTATAAGATTAAATAAGTGATTCATAAGATAGAAATAGTAATATCAACTCAAGTTCATGCGAAAACAATCATATATTGGCCATAACCCCAGAACAAGGGAGATTAGTCGCTCATATTTTAATTACGATCACTACAAATCATATTCGATCTAAGAAAATATGAAAGAATTAAAGTAAAGGAAGTACCAAATGAATATTATCCCTAACCCTTGATCTACATGAAATACAAAGTCCAAGCACCTCAGAAAATGACTTAGGATTGTATTTATATTGTATCCAAACAAGACCAGAAAAAACTACCCTTAAACTTGAACATCTCTAGAACAAAGCAGGTGCGGCGCGGGGCAGATGAACATGGACGCCCCGCGCCAGACACTTTTTTGAGAGCTTCAGAAAATTGATCCAACTTGATCATCCATACAGGCACAACGCGGGGTAGATGGACATGGGCGCCCCGCACCAAGCATAATTTCCAGTCATCATATGTGTTTTGTGACTTCTTCGTATGTACAATTGACTTTAGAGCCGTGAACTCATCTCTCGTTGAATTTTGGGATTTCTACTTAGACTTCAATATCCTCCAACATTTGTCTCTCACTCTCTCTACTCCAAAACTGAAGGGTCGTCACATGTAAAGTACTTAATTTCAACAATGACTCACATATTAGCCTGAAATGCAAGAATAAATATTAGTTAGGTGTATTTAGTGTAATTAGTCCTCAAAACAAGATATAATTATGGGTAAAATACTGCGGATAGGCGTGTAAATACACCTAATATCACCACCCACACTTGAACCTTTGTTCGTCCTCAAACAAGCACTTGAACACACCCAAGCCTACGCAAACCACGCCAACATGTGCCAATTCAAATAGGTCTACTCAGGTTAAGGTCACCACAACCAATTAAACATTTGCGAGCTCACTATAATCAAAACACATCAGGGGCATATATATATATTGAAGGAAAGATCACTCGCTCTCAACAAAGAAATTCACATGCTCGTACAACATACCATAGGCTTGCCCTTAGTGTCATACTCTATTACCATAAATGTACCGAGTTTTTGATCAAATAGGTCTTTAAGGGTCGTAATGTCGGCTAAGGGACGAGTAGTGACTACCTTTCCTAAGCACTTTTAAGACACTCGCTTCCACTTATGCGTTTTTCAATGTTTCACCACTCATTCTCATATTTCTTTCCCTTATGCCCCCCTCTTTATTAAGCATTCATCTAAACTTTTCGTACATCGATAGCAAGGAGCAATATTTTTCTTGTATTTACTTCTTCTTTTCAAATAGAGAAATCTTTTTCTTTTCTTTTCTGGTTCCTTACAACAACATACAATTGGTTATGTTTTTTCACAAATGCACCCTTAACAATTTTTTCTTTAGTTTTCACTTCAACTCTCCTTATGTCAACTTTTCACTTCACTTTTAAGCACTCATCTCTCAAGGTCTTTTGGAGTTTGAGATAATATTTTTCAGGTTATACCAACAAAAGGAATAGGCTAAGTTTAGGCTACCAAAAATAAGACTAAAGGCTCAACAGGGGTAACTAATGATATTACACATGGGTAGGTAAAAGATGATCAAATAATGGCTCACAAAGAAATGCTTATATCATATCCTAAACTCAACACACTCTTCTTCACTTCATAAACACACCGGGCAAGTTCTAAACATCAATGTAAATGTGGAATGCAAACAAAAATCTCACCACACACGGCACACTTATGGCTAAAGATGGATCTGTATTGACTCTTTATCTAGTAAACAATAGCACAGATTCAATTTAAGCCACCAATATTTTCAAGAGTCAAATTAAAGAGCCTAGGTGTCTCTAAGAAGTCGTTACTTTTTGTGAGCACAACTATTTCTTTTTAAAAAAATTCTCAAGCTTGTTATGTTGCTAAAAGTGCACCTAATCCCGAGTACCTAACATTTGAATGACCTTAAGGGAGTTCCTTTTTTACTATTATCCTAATGACGAATGTTCCCTCAAGACAATCATCATCCTTTCATTGTTGGGAACTGCGTCTCCTATGACTAAAAAAAAGAAAAATTCAGGGGTGAGCTGACTATTGGCACGACATGCTACTACTAACTGCTACTATATTAATTACTAAATATTACAAGCCATGAATATTTTTCAAGCGTCACAACCATAACTCCTAGAAAGCACACAAATAAATCAAAATAAAGTCAAATGAAAAAATCAAAATAGTACTAAAACATGCTGAATAAAAAGAAGTTTACTTTCCTATCCTACACTTAAAATCAGGCATTGTCCCTAGTGCAATAAAAATTAAAGCCACTATAGGAGTGAGAAAGAACTCCCTGGTGATTATTGAAGACACACACGATGTTCCGCCAAAAGCGGTGCAACAATGCCCATCCTCATCCACAGAGTTAGTATCCTCATCTGATGGTAGATCTGGCTCCTCCTCAAGACCCATAAATTGCTTAGTAACTTGGTCTAGTGGAACTCTTGTTGTAACTCCTCCAAACTTGCCTCCCCCGTTTTGCCCACATCTTCAAATAAGATCATAATGGAATGCTCCATGCGGGTGGTCCTCTGCTCAGTAGTCAGGAATACACTTTTATACCTTTTCGAAGTCGTAATTATTGTGACATCATACTCCTTCTGAGGGCGGGGTAGATCAAAATCAACCTCATATTTTTTGGGCACGAAGGCCAGACGCAACATCTGGGTCAGCAAACTAGGTAAAGCAATCTCCCCTTTTCTTCATTATGCACTCGCACCATTTCGGTTAACATCACCTTACCCATATTCAGCTTCATCCGTGTCAATGGGGCGTACACCAAATAGGCTCTCAACTTAGTCACCTCTATTTCATTGCTGGTAGGCAAGATGTAGTAATTTACAAGTTGGAACATTACTTTTTCTTCAAGGGTGAGACTTGCCCTCTTTAGGTATTTGTGCATATGTTGTACATCTCACACTTATGTAGCAGTGGACTTAGGGCCACAGAGCTTGTGACATTAGGCATGTATAGTTAGGTCATAGTGACCAATCATCAAAACAGGCAGGGGACTTCTCATGTAACTCCATTAATTTATTGATAATCTTATACGAGAACTTCACTTCTCTACCCCTTACTTAGACTACATACTCCTTCTCCAGATCAAACCCAGGTATCTATGTTAGTTGAGCCTATAGTGGTTGTCATATTCCTCAACCCCATAGAAGTGATACAATTAAGAACATTATGAAATTTATTGTTTAGTACCACCGTATCAATGCCAACCTCTGGGTAAGGATCTATTGTTGTCTTAAAGGTATGATACCAGTCTTTACCATGCGGCGCCATTGCATAAATACCAAATATATGTTCGGGGAACATCGTATCCTCTTATTTATTGTCAACATTTGTCGGGCGTGGTTCCGCTACGGGGCAGGTCTCTTGCCTTTAGGACGGCTAGTAGAGGTGTCATGTGTCTTTCCTGTGTTAGTCCACTTAGGTCTTTAAGACATTATTCCTGCATCAAACGACTCACACATGAGAATCACAAGCAAAGAGATCACCCCACACGTAAATCATTGACATTTTCATGACAGTACTTTGAATGGGACTCACACTACCCCATTCATTATTAGTGCGGGTGTTAATCGAATGACACTCGGGGTCATCACTTTTGATGAGAATGATTTTAACACAATACTACACACCCCACACTTAATTTTTACCATACAACCCAACATTGGGCATGGACTCAACTTACTACCACTTAATAGCATAATTTAATTCATTCAAATATTTTTACAAACACTTCGTGCACATAAACGTTTGTGGCATTTCATTCACTTAGTCATCTATGGTATAATCAACCCATTAACATCATCAAAACATATTCCACAACAATCTTTGAATAAGCTTTCATCTTAAGCCATCAAAATGTTCACACTTTATATGCTAAATTAAATGGGAAAGGAAATTAAGATGAAGTTGGGGATTGGGATATCAAGAGCAAAATTCATACCTTTAAAGTTGGATAAAAGAAATAAATATACATATTTTGTGTGTTTGAGAAAGATGGAGGAGAAAGAAATTAGTGGAGTGGACAACTATGGAGGGAAAGGGTTTAGTTGAGGGAAGAATGAGGGGAAGAGACAAGAGAATGCAATTTAGGGGGTTGGGCGTCGGTTTTAAGAGGGAAAAAAAAGAAGACAATTTAAATTATTATTTTTTTGAACATAAAATACACCGAATTACCCAGGCGCGGTGCCAAAAACTTGTTGCTCCCAATGCACACCCAAGTATAAGCGATCGACAAGTAATATAGTGATTAATATATTCGGATATCGTACCCACGGAGACTTAGGATCAACAATTAAATCAAAATACTCTACTACCATGCAAGTATTGAAGAAAGAAGTATTTGTTTGTATACTATTGCTAAAATAAGACTAATAATTAAACAAGTAACAATTCGCCGCAAACATTGGTCTAAAACTTAGTTGTGATTCATAGATAAGCATTCCAGGGTTACAACGCAATTTGTAATCATATTTCGCATTTACTTTCGCTAACGTATTTTCTCCATTGAATTACTGATTGACAAGGTTAATATTACGACTACGAATCTCTCGATTCCTCTAGTCCCCTATTCGTATTACTTTCAAGCCTAAATCTCTACAGTCGTGACCTTAACACGAATGCATTTATATTTTCTATATTTCAACCAAGTAGGGAAAACTAGGTATATCTCTATCCTAGACGTTAATCCGCTCCCTGACGCCCCAGGTTAAAATCCTACTCTATTCAATCTTCGTATTCCTCTCTCGAGTTTAACGTAAGAATCAAATATTTATTCTACTGACCGCGAAGCAATAAAATAGTCTAATACAAGATTAAATAAGCAAGTCATAAGATAAAAATAGTAACATCAACTCAAGTTCATGCGACAACAATCCTATGTTGTCCATAACCCCAAAACAAGGGAGATTAGCCACTCATAGTTTGATTAAGATCATTAGAAATCATGTCCAATCTAAGAAAAAATGAAAGAATTAAAGTAAAGGAAGTACCAAACAAAGATTATCCCTAACCCTTGCTCTACGTGAAATAATAAGTCCAAGCCCCTCGGGAAAAGACTTATGGTTGTATTTATATTGTATCCAAACAAGACCGGACCAAACTATCCTTAAACTTGAACATCTCGTCAAACAAGGTAGGCGCGGCGCGGGGCAGATGAACATGGGCGCCCTGCGCCAGGCACTTTTTCCAAACCTTCAGAAAATTGGCCCGATCCCGACCAGGCCTGTCCCGCTACCCGAGATGTCTCGTCCCGATCCCCCTAAAGAAAATTGTCGGTGTTGGGGTTCGAACTCGGGACGGGGCCTGGGATCATCCCACCCGTCCCAATCCCGACCCGACCCGCCCCATCCCGACCCCGTCCCATCCCTCCCCATCCCGTCCCACCCCGCCAGCCCCCTCCCCCTTTGCAAAAATAGTCGTTGCAACAATGGTCAAATTTTAATTTTGGCCGTTGTACAACGGCTATAATGACAATTTTTGCCCCCCCCCCCCCTCCCACCCCATAAACCCCCTACCCCCTTAATATTTATTTTTTAACCCCTAAGTTACTATATTTATACTTTAACCCTATTTCTCAACTAAAAATACCTCATTTTCCTCTTCATTTTTCTCACAAATCTTTCTACCATTTCTCTAATCTAATCTCTCAATTTATCTCTCTACAATTCTACAAAACTTCCTACAATTAAATATTATATCAAAGTTAAAAAATTGGGAGTGAAGTTGGCAACTAGCTTGAGGATCATCCATCGAGCAAAGTTCAATTTTCAACCTCGATTACACGTCGACGTTACGTCGACATTCGGTACCTTCGTTCCTTCTTTAAATTATTATTGTTACTTTATTTTAATTATCACACTTAATTTCATTAACTTTAATTATTTATTTACATAATTAAAATAGAAGGATTAAGAGGTATATTTAAGGGTAAGGGTAAAGCTTCTTCTAGTAGGGGTAACAAGGGCATGTGTACTTCTTCTAGTACTCCTATACCTAGTCCTGATGATTTCATTGATTTCAGTCATATAGATGAAAATGTTTTTTTTAATGATATACCATTAGATGATGAGGTAGATGAACTAAACTTGAATTTAGATGAACCACTAGATGACACACCCACTAGTGCACCTCAACCTCAGGCTAAGACTGAGTTTCATCCTGAAATTGAAATTGGAATGTCTCTTATTCCCCCTAGTATGAGTCGAGACCCCACACAACGAAAATTAAAATCAGTTTCATGACATTTTTTTATAGGGACCAAGAGAATCAACTAGCTAGATGTAAAATTTATAAAAATATTTATAAATTTAAAACCGGAAAAGGTCAAGGTGGGACGGGATTGGGAAATTGTTTAGAACTTAATGAATTTTTAGAGAATTTTTTTCAAGCTACTAAAGAATTTTCCAGTATTTATTATCCTACTATTTCAAATATGTTATTTTATATAGCTCTAATATTTTTGTTACTTAATGAATATATGCAAAAACCAACTTATAAGGCATCTATTGAAAAAATGTTTAAAAAAATAAAAAAATACTTTTTTCCTATTCCCACTATTTATATTATTGGTGCGGTATTAAATCTGACTATTAAAGTAGACGGTTGTAAAACACTAATAGACACGATTTATGATTGTATAGAAGTACTTCCAACAGACCGAACTGAAGAACCAACTCGCAAACCAACTAAAGAAGAAGTTACGTCTAGCATACACACTGAATGCAAACAAGTATATATGTATTACCAACAACAAAGTGCAAATAATCAACCGGCTTCTGTACCATCTTCTACTACTTCTCTGCAACCTTATAAAAAACATGTGATTTCTGTTGCTAGTATTAAAGGCCATAGAAATAAAATGTTTAGTGGTTCAACTTCTTCACAAGTTAGCGAATTTGATGTTTATGTTTTGTAGGTGTTGTACCGTACGAATTAATTGTCAATGATGAAGGACATGAAGACTTGCTGAAATACTGGAGGCAGAATGAGAATACATTTCCGACACTAGCAAAGATGGCCCAAGATGTTTTGAACATTCAAACTTCATCAACAGCGTCTGAAAGCGCTTTTTCTGCTGAAAGATTTCAAATAGGAGAGCACAAACATTCATTGGCAGGGGACGCATTGGAGATTGCAGTTCTTTTCAGAGATTGGATTCGAGCGGAGCGTAGAAAGTGCGATCAACCGAAGATCAACGAAGAAGAAGACAACAACTACAATAAAATCTTGTCAGAGGGAACAGGAAGCGACGTCGAACAATTTAACCGATAAATTCCAATTCCAACCGAAGATCCTCAAGACATTGTGAGTAAATTAGAAAAAGTATGGTTAAATATGTAATTTTTTAATTACAATTTTACTATGTGATTTGCAACTTTTGAACAACACCACAAAGTTGTAATTTTGAAATTGTATTACCAAAAAATCATATTTCTATTAAATAAAATAAGAGGCACAAAAACAGCATTGAGATGTTTTTATTACACTATCTTGTTCAATTATTGAAGTGTTTATATATATTATTTTTTAAAATTAAGTGAAAAAAGGGTCAAATCTCGATCCCGTCCCTACCCGACCCGACTCGTCCCCCCAAATCCCGACCCCTCTACTGGCAGGATGTTGGACGGGATGGGGCCTCTTTCGGTCCCGCCTATCCCGGCCCGCCAGGCCCGTCGGAACCCGAGTCTCGACCCTTCCCCCGTCCCGCCGGGTCCCATTCTGCTAGGACCCACCCCGGCCCGGCCTGCCCCGTTGGACAACCCTAATCCATACAGGCGCGGCGCGGGGCATATGGACATGGGCGCCCCGCGCCAGGCATAATTTCCAGGTGTCATATGCGTTTTGTGACTTCTTCGCATGTACACTTGAATTTTAAGTCATGAACTCATCTCTCGTTGAATTTTAGGATTTCTACTCAGACTTCAAAGTCCTCCAATCTTTGTCTCTCACTTTTTCTACTCCCAAACTGAAGCGTCGTCATATGTAAAGTACCTAATTTCAACAATAACGCATATATTAGCCCGAAATGCAAGAATCAATATTAATTAGGGGTATTTAGTGTAATTAGTCCTCAAAACAAGATACAATTATGGGTAAAATGCGGTGGATAGAGGTATAAATACACCTAACATCAATGGTATCATGGAGGACTAAGAATATGACTGAAGTAGTCCTCCATGATACCACCTTAGTATATTGATATACTACGATAGTACCAGAGAGGACTGAAAAGTATCTCATTGAATGATTGAATCGGTCCTCCATAATATCATCACAATATATGGATATAAGATGATGGTATTATAGAGATTATTTTAGAAAAATGTGTTTTTTTTTAATAAATGAACATGATCCTCCGTGATACTATCTCAGTATATTTATATATCATGATGGTACATGAAGAACTAAGAGAAGGAATGAAATAGTCTACCATGATACCATCTCAGTATATTTATATACCATGTTGGTATCATAATTTTTGGGGGATTTTGGGTAAATAGTTTTGATATTTTCTGTGGGTACGAAAGTATTGGGCCAGGGGTGGGTAAATATTTTGCCTCCAATGGGCATGTGTGCTCTTTCTCCTATACATTATCTGTGCACCAACGATACAGGGACTACATCAACTGCAAACTATATATGAGTTATTTTTTCCGGTATATTTGATTATGGACCTAAGTTAGATATTGATAGCTGATAATTCGGAGTGGGCCAGCGGCCCATCTAGCATCCTAGGCGAGTCACCTCCCCATTGTAAAACAAACTGCAACGTGTCCAGCTTTGAACTAAACGAACAAAAATAACTGTTATGTAGCCGCTCCCTGCAAAGTATGTGCATATCCTAAAAATAACACAATTTAGTACTAGAACCATGTAGTTCGAAGAAATGTTGGAATCTTAAAATGGATGTTGGCTAATGAAATTTGTAAGACAGATCTCTTGCGGAAACAGAATTCTCATTTTACAGGCATGAAAATAAATCTACCCAAACTCTCTAAATCTTTCTCTGTTTCATTAATTTGTATATGTCGTGTCTGTGTACACCTTTTTTTGTTTCAGTAATTTTCAAGATTATGTTTCTGTATTTAGTTCCATTTTCAGAAATAGTAAGTGGGCTCTGTTTTATTCTGGCGTTTTGTTATCAAAATTATGTGATGAAATTACATGCAACCAAAATTTTGTGATTGAATCACATGCAAAGAAGTACGCAATAGTAACTTGGAAAATCAGACAAGTGACCTTCTAAAAAGGGTTACAAACTGACAGATAGTGTGAAATTCTTTATGCTGTGAGTGTCTTAAAGCATTACTTTCATATTTGGACTTTGTTACCTTATTGCACGTACTAATTAGGCTTTCCAAGTTTAGAAGTTTATATTGGTTTGGAAGCTAGTCTGAAATTTGAATTATGAAATCTATGGGCAACGGATCACATTCACCCCCTCCGGTCTAGGAACCAAATCTCACGTGTGTTGTTTCGTTAAAGCATTAAATTCCTCACACATAGCCGCATTCCAATTAGGGTCTAGTTTGGCTAATTTGGGGTTTTCGGGAATTGGGGAAATTGTTTGTGTAGATAGGTTAAAATGGACTTTGGGCTTGAACATCCCGTGTTGGCACGGGTTTCCATTCGGTGCGTTGGGGCAGTGGGTGGGTGTTTATTTGGGTGGGTTGTTGGTTGCGGGTCACTGACACGGTACGTGGTGCTGGGTTGGGGAGTGGTGGAACAGAGCAGTGGGTGAGGTGGGGTGCGGGTTGTTGGCAGGTCTGGTGGGGGCGACGATGTGGGTTGGGTGGTATGGTGTGGGGTAGATACCGTCGGTTAAGGTGACGGCGGTGGTTTGAGGATGGGGCGGCGGTGTGTTGGTGTGGAGGTGATGTTTCCGGTAACGGGCTGGATGATGGGGAATGGGTGGGTAACTGGGTTGTCGGAAGTGCTGTTTGGTGGAGGTGGCAGAGCATCTGGCAGTGGGTGAAGGTTCTGGGTGGTGGGGGGTCGGAGAACCGGAGGTGAGACAGAGGGACTGGACCGATTGCCAGTCTTGCCAAATGTAAGAATGTAATAATCTCCCTTGGAGAGTCTTCTCATTAATTCACAATATATATAGTTGTACAAAGGTGGAACCCTAATTCGGAATATTCGCTAATAGTTATAATACCAGCTTAGTCTTATATTAGCATATGACATGCATATTAATTCTTGCTGGAGCTGGAAGTAGATCCTTTAGGATATATTGTTGTACTTAGACAGCCTTTCAATAAGGGAATTCAACATATAATATGCGGACGTACCATTGTATGGGTTCAATTAAAATAATATCCATCTACACAGTGTAACTGTGTATAATTTTCCAGTGAAAGGAGTATCAGTTGACACCCTTTGGACAAGGGTGGCTCCGCCACTGTTGAGATGTTCACTTGGACAACTGAACTGTTTATAATCAGCTCTGTTTCATTCTTCAAACGAGGAGAAAAAAAGTGACAATAATAGGTTCGTCTTATGCAAGTTTAATGACCTCAAACTCAAAGAATACATGGACTTCGTAACACCAGAAACATATGCTAATAATGCAAATCTTTCACTTGCTTCTAGCATTCTACTTTCGGAGTAGTAGATTTTTCCGGAAGTGCTTTTGATTTTTCCTCTGACCATATCCTAGATTAGGCGATAGCCATTCCAAGCTAATCGCCCTGTTGTTTTTTCAGGTTTGGTTAGCGGTCATAACAAGTTTTAGAGAGCATTGCAACAGAGATCATGTGGAATGGCATCATTATTCATATCTATCTACATGAACATTTATAGAGATCTCCACGAGCCTGCTCTTGTAATCGGGGGATGCTTTGTCTTGGTAGCGTTGATCCTCTCTCTTCTCTTAATTTTTCAGCATCTCAGATACTATACCAATCCAGCCGTGAGTACTCACTTTAGGCATCCATGGAGAATTAATTCGATCTTGTTTCCTAAAATGTTGGATCTAAATTTGTGTTTGCTTATCAGGAACAAAAATGGATCGTGGGTGTCCTATTCATGGTTCCTGTCTATGCAACTGAATCAGTAAGGAGATAACCAGTGAAATGCACTCTGATTTCTGAATTGTTGAGATATGTATCAAGGAAATAATGTTTTAACTAGACATAACATTAAGGGGTCTTGCTGAACCTTTAACTATTTTACAAGATACACTATCTGTAAATGCAATAGACATCTTTAAACTGATAGATTAAAGCAATTGTGAAAAATAATCTTTCCCAAATTTACAGCTGATGGGAAGTTTCTAAATTAGTAACTTAAAATTCTCATGTTTGTTGTCTTTTACAGATTTTATCCTTGTGGAACCCAAAATTATCCCTTGCTTGCGACATATTGAGGAACTGTTATGAAGCATTTGCACTCTATTCTTTTGGAAGTTACTTGATCGCTTGCCTTGGTAAGCATGATCTCTATTTCACTGGTGTTGCAAAACACAGAAGATAGCTCAAGAACTTCCTCCCTCTCTTTTGTATAACCAGATAACAGTGAACCAAAATATCTGAAATGTTTGTTATATTTGCCGTGGCAATAGTCAACCTTTCCCTTGGCGCCTTTAACAAAAAAAAGAGTTTATCTAACTTAGTATGTTAAAAAAAATTACTAGAGTATAACTTGCATTATACAAGCTATGATATAAAGTTGATTTACTGGAAAATTGGATTTGGCAGGGGGTGAGCGACAGGTCATTGAGCTGCTCGAAGATGAATCTAGGAAACAAATCAACCAGTCATTGCTAGAAGGAGAGGAGAAACCTGTGACACAAAAAAGGACGTTGTATAACTTCATTTTCCACCCATATGCCGTGGGGAAGAACTTGTTTACTATAGAAAAATTTGGTCTTGTACAATATGTATGTAGAAAAGGGAACAAAGTTCCATATGTACGTTGCTCTACTCGTTATCTTCATACTAATATCGTTGTGTTCCACAGATGATTTTGAAGACAGTATGTGCATTCCTAGCTCTCATTATGGAGATCTTTGGGGTATATGGTGATGGAGAGTTCAAGTGGCACTATGGGTACGTCCTTTTCTACATTTATATTTTACGTATTGTATATAATTGTAAGGTATGAGAAAGGATTACACACATTAAGCACAACATATAGCTGTATAATTAACTACCATTAGGATCATGACAGCTACATTTATCTAAATTCAGAAGGATCCTTCTTCAAAGTGAAATCTCTGGCTGCCAATAGTTGATTAGCGTACTTGTATATAATTCTGTATTTCTCTCATTAATATCAAAGTTAATGAGAGGGCATTTATTGTGCATCTATTTTCTTTTTTTCAGACAATGAGGGTATGATGACAATTGGTTATCAAGCATTCTTCTTTCCTTTTTTCTGGTTGTTTAATGGTCATATCATTCGATTTAGCTTTGAGATCTATCTTTCCGAGTAACTTAACGACAGTCGCCATTTAGCATTCAAGTCCTTGAATCAGGATGAAGACATAGTAGGTAATGTAAATGCTTTGTGTAAGATAGAGAATGATATGACAACGGGTAATTCGAAACTCACTGTGCATTCTGAAGATTGCAATTGTAACCTCTTCAACTACAGATGTTTGACGAATTTATTATCAATTGGTATTTTACAATAAGGCAGTGTAGCAGCGATTTTTGTCTGATAGCTCTATTTTTATCTACTATTGGACTCTGATTCATCACTCTTGTCTGCTTGTTGCTCCGTGCAGATATCCTTATATCACTGTGGTACTAAACTTCAGCCAGATGTGGGCACTATATTGTCTCGTCCAATTTTATAATGTGACTCACCATAAACTCCAGTCAATAAAACCGCTAGCAAAATTCATTAGCTTCAAGGCCATTGTTTTCGCAACATGGTGGCAAGGGGTGGGTATCGCCTTGTTGTGTTATTTAAGGGTGCTTCCAAAGGAAGGGAAGTTCAAGACTGGATTGCAAGATTTTCTGATCTGCATAGAGGTAGGTATTCTCTGTTTTTTTAACCCCATGGAAGTATTTTGAGTTCTATGGTTAGTGGAAGCTATAATATCTTCTGCGACATCAAATCATCTTCATGTACTGAAAGAAATTTGGACGTGTCGGAGACACATTGTGTAGGAAATTGAGAGAAGAAATATTGATTATCTGATGGTCGAAGAACAGTGCACAAATAAACTTGGCCCGAGTCTTATGGTTTAAGAAGTCTTTGGTCTTGGATAATTAGTAATATCAATTTTCACACACAAGCTTTGAAGTGTTTTTCATCTTAAAGAATCATGTTTTTCGATTTTCATCCTTCTGGATTTTGTACCTTAATGGGTTGATTGAACTGGAAAAATCATCCTCACTGTGAAGCCCATTAAATACAAGGAAATTATTATAAAAAAATATGATATGCCAAAGTAAAACTGGGAATGGAATTTGGAAACTGATGCTATGCTAAAATTTTCACGAGGCACAATCTAAAAATGTGGAATTATGCAGAGTAGAAGATTTTATTGGACGAATCTTGTTCAGAAACACTTTGGAAAATATGTTGTCACACTGATTTTGAGACTCTGGTGATATCAATCACATGGGGTCTAGTACTACTTTATCAATTTAATAAGAACTTTCTATCTAACAGGTGTTATATATGTATCACCCTGAGACCTTCCTGAGATAGGATAAAGCATCTCATTTCCTTTTTCTTGCTGTTTAGCTAACTCTCATTTCTACAGATGGCTATTGCTGCTATTGCTCATGTTTTTGTCTTCTCCGCAAAATCGTATCACTTCGTTCCAACATCTCTATATGAAGAGATTACTGCCCAAAAATCAGAAACAACTTTAAATACAGAAGATGGAGAGAAACCAGCTGTTGTTGAAAAGATAGAAGCTAAGGTTGAGGTTCCCGGGACAAGTGTCACAGAAAGTGTTCAGGACATTGTTGTTGAAGGAGGTCAAAAAGTAAGACCTTTTCAGCCCTATTTTTTATAAGACTTGATCATTTGTTCTTGAAGAATCATATTTAATTGCAACGTATACAAAAACAATAAAACAGGTTGTGAAGGATGTAGTTTTGACGATAAACCAGGCGATCGAACCAGTAGAGAAGGGCATGACAAAGATCCAAGAAACTTTCCACCAAACATCAGTCGGAGACGAGAGAGAAGAAAAACAAGAGACAGAAATTATGATTGAGGAACAAGGACAGAATTTAACAGGAAACAACAGAAATAAACAGGAGACAGAAATAAAGATTTAGGAACAATAACAGAATTCTACAGGAGACAACAGATGATCAGGTGCATGCATCGCAAGATAAAGGGTGATATGTTGAACTGGTGTGGTATGTACGTTGTTTCAAACGAGTTGAAAGAACCAAAAGATTGTCATAGAGGTATTTAAATCATGTTCTTACTTAGCAGGACTTGTAGTTAACTGATTTTGTTTTCCATAAAGTACACATGGTGAGAATCAATATCATGATTTCTTCCGTAGTGCATTATCAGTAATACTTCTAAAGGAATATGTTCCCTTGATTTCATTAATTGATGATTTACAATTTATAGTATTTACAAAAATATTTACCTTGCTAACAACTAGGTAAGTAATCAACCTAATTACAAAAGGAATATAATTCTACCTAAAATAAGAGATATATAATTAATGTAAGAATATTCAGTGAATATTCTATTACACCACTGCAGTCGAAGTTGGAGGCTCACGAACACAGACTGGCTCGAAAATCAACAAAGAGTATGCGCGGAAGTTCTTTGGTGAAGATGTTGACAATCTGATATCATGAAGGACACGAACTTGACCACGAGTCACTTTTTCGCGAACAAAATGAATGTCCATCTCAATGTGTTTGGTGCGCTGATGTTGGACGGGATTGTCGGAAAGATATATCGCACTAATATTGTCACAGTAGACCAGTGTTGTCTTTTGAATCGGGCAGTGAAGCTCAAGTAGAAGGTTACGGATCCAACAAGACTCAGAGACAACATTGGCTACACCTCTGTACTCTGCTTCGGCACCGGATTGAGATAGTGTAGGTTGCCTTTTGAAAGACCAAGACAATAGGTTATCTCCGAGGAAAATGCAGTAATCGGACGTGGAGCATCAGGTGTCAGGATATCCACCCCAACCTTTCCTTCAGTAATTTTACAACGAACAGGAGTTTTTCCATTGTAAATTCGTACGGAGCAATCAACGAATGCATCAAAATAAGCGACCAGTGAGCTAGGACCTGTATAGATGTAAGCCGAAGTGAAGTGTGCCCTGGACGTATCATAAAATACGTTTGAGGGCATGCATGTATGCTTTCATCGAATTGTGCATGTGCAAACAGATTTGTTGCACAACATAGGATATGTCTAGTCTCGATAATGTGAGGTACTGCAGGGGCCCAGCCAAGTTACGATAGTGAGTCGGGTATGAATACGGGGCCGGAATCAACACTAAGCTTGGAATTGGTGTCCATTGGCGTATGAGATGGTTTGCAAGATGTCATGCCTGCATGGTCAAGGATTTCTTCGGCGTATTTCTTTTGACACATAAATAGGCCGCCAGAATAGCAAGTGACAGAGATGCCCAAGAAATAACTCAAGGGCCCAGATCCTTCATAGAAAACTCAGAGGAAATGAGACATAATGGACCCGCGGAGGGCAGCAGATGATGTGGTGAGGATGATGTCATCAATATATAATAAGAGGTAAGCCATGTCTGAACCTTTTTTTTGTAAATGAACAGGGGATGATCGGATTCGCTATGTGAAAAAATGATAGAGAAGACATAATCGGCGAACCGCTGATACCATGCTCGAGGAGCCTATTTCAGTCCATAGAGCGATTTCCGCAATAGACACTCATAATCCGGATGAATAGGATCCCTAAAATCCATAGGCTAATGCATAAATATCGTTTCATGAAGATCCTCATGTAAGAAAGCATTTTTGACATCAAGCTAATGAATGGGTCAAGACTTGGATAGGGCAATGCTGAGGACGGTCTAGATGGTTGTTGGATATACGACCGGGCTGAACGTTTCATCACAGTCCACTCCCACCAGTTGAGACCTGTCATCACCTATGAGACGGGACCATCAGATTTCTTTTTATGTCTAAAAATCCACATAGAACGAATAATGTTAGCATCAGGTGGACAGGGTACTAGGTCCCACGTTTTATTATCAATAAGCATTACATTCGTCAATCATTACGGCTTTCCAATTTGAGTCGGATAAGGCATCATTCGAATTTTGAAGGACAGGAGAAGGGACAACTGAAATGGATAGGTTAAACATCCGTTTAGGTTCGGAAATTCTGTGCATGGCATGAGTTTCCATTGTCCGAGAGCGTGCCTCGGGACGCGGGATGGGAGAAGGGGGTGTCGCGGGACTGCCGGGAAGAGGATGAAGGGCAGGGGTGGCGGGACTAGCTGGCCAAGGCTCAGTTTGCCGAGAAGTGGTGGCGGAATCACCCTGAGACAGACTATTCCGAGCCGCTGTCGGCGAAATCGGGTGGGCAGCGTGTCCCGGATTGACCGTGGTGGGTTCTGGTGCCGGGGACTGGGACGTCGAATTATGTAAATGATGAATTAAAAAGGGATTCATGCCATCATTTAGGAAGTCGTAGGAATGTCGAGGTGGCGAGTTTAGTGAGGCAAAAGGGAATCGAGACTCATCAAATAGGACATAACGTGAAATAATTATTTTACAGCTTGATAGGTCATAGCAAGAGTAACCACGATGATTGGTGGGGTAACCCAGAAACACACACGGAGAAGACCGCGGTTGAAGTTTGTGAGTGGTCGAATGGAGAGGATAATAGAGACATCCGAAAATACTCAAAGTGTTGGTAGGAGGGGTTTCTACGAAACAGAACTTGAGTGGACGACCTCAAAGCTAGAGACTTGTTTGGGATTATGTTTAGGAGATAGGTGGTCATAGAGAGTGCGTGATGTCAGAATTGAAGGGGAATTGAGGTGTGTAAAAGTAGGGCATGAATTAGGTTATTTATGGTGTAGATTTTTCGTTCGGCTTTACCATTTGGGACGTGTGAGGGCAGGAAAATGAAAGGTAAGGCCGTTTTTTGGAGAAAAACTGTTTGAATTGGTTATTATCGAATTCCCTGCCATTGTCACATTGAAAATATTTAATGCTCTTTTCAAATTGTGTTTTTACGAAAACACTAAATAATGAAAAAATGGGGTAGACCTGGGATTTATTACCAATTGAAAAAGTCCATAGAAAGTTGGAATAATTGTCCAAAAACAACACATAATATCGATGGTTGGTCGTACTTAAAATAAGGAAAGTCCACAAATCACTATGTATTATATCGAAAGGCATTAAAGTGCAATTTGTGGATGCATAAACACAGGATTCACATAGAGGAGTCTTAGAAATATAGTTGCATTGAATAAAATTATTGTTCCTAAGGGATCGTAAAATAGAATCTCCCGAATGTCCTAATCTAGAATTCCATAAAGAAGACGAACGAGCAGTAAAGGTTGATGTAATTGAGGCTGAATTGTTGACGGCGTTTGCAATAGGGTAGAGATTTCCGATGCTGTCACATCTCATTATTCGTCTCCCAGTCGTAAAATTCTTCACAAAAAAACCAAAAAGATTAAAGTCAAGGGAAACATTATTATCAGTTGTGAAACATCGCACAAAGATTAGATTCTTAATGAGTTTAGGGGAATGGAGGACATTCTTTAAAATTAGTGGTGGATGTGGTGGGGATAAGGATGAATGACCAAAATCACGAATAGGAATGTTTTGTCCGCTACCAACAATAATATTTCGATTTAAATTGCCTATGCCGCTATGTGAGATGTGGCGCCTGTGTCCATATATCAATTTTCGTCTGGAGCGTTGAGTGACATTGTATTCATAGTTGCCTCAATGTCACTCGGTGCATAAGTCAAGGGCGGGGGGGGGGGGGGGGTGTCTCTGTGTAGGCCTGTTGTGGACGTGCGCCGAGTATGCCAGGTTGGGCCTGTCGGGTCGGATGTGGAGTCCACAAGGATGTCTGATACGGGCAAGGAGGAGAGGCCCATGACGGTATGGGTCACGCGGGCCACGGCGGGTAGCTAATGATCACTCAATTTAGCTTCGATTACATATAGAATTTCCCGATTTGTCTTGTTGGAAAAACCCTAACAAATAACTTAGTTGTTGCAACAGATTTGTTACTTCCACGAATTTCAACATTGCATGAGTTATTCGTTGTTGCAACAAGCCGTGACACTTTTTGAAAATATCTAACATGTACATAGTTGTTGCAACAAGTCCCGTCACTCGTTGAAAAACACAAGTTACATAGTTGTTGCAACAGATTTCTTACTTGTTGGAAACTGTTCAGCAATTTCTTACTACGTACATTTGTGATTTGAACAAGATCAACATATTATATAAATCAAGTTCACAAACACCAACAACAAAAGTTACCATTGCAAAAAAAGAACAACATTAAAATGTCATACAACCTAAGTTCGCAAACATCAACTACAATGCTTATTATTACAAGATAGTGCAACATTAACAACTACAAAGCATTTCAGTCTGAGCATGTAGTTTTTTTGTGGCCAATCGTTTTGCATATGGAGCATTTATTTATCCTCATCGAAAATGATTCTCCGACTCCACGCCGTCTCTATGTCGTTTACTCTCTTTGGATAGTCATCGCTATCGTCTCTTCCATGACACCAGCCTTCCAACGCTAAATAAATAGATGGTTGTTACCCATTCATCATGACAATCAACCCTATTGTTATTGAGTCCCCATTAATGGTGTTCGAGATACCTATAGATATTTTATTTTTAAAAAATTGGTCATGATAGTACATACCAAACCGTAACAAAATGAAACATCTGGAGTGTTTGTAGCAACAACTTAGTAAGTTATTTATACAAAGTAGCAACCTCTGCATAAATCATTGTAATTGTTGTTGCAACTATAGCAGTTGTTTCAACTTCTTTATTAGTTGTTGCAATAAATGCAGAAACTCTTATATAACATCTTTAGAACTTGTTGCAACAACTGTAACTGTTGTTGTAAGTTGTTGAAAAATCAGTAGCTACACCTAGATGAATAATTGACACAAAACAATACTGTTTTACTTATCAAATGAGTGAAAATCACCTATGAAGTAATGCAAATTCTACACGAACGAAATTCAATTCAGAAATCGTGTAAATCAAATGGATTCATTTTTTTTCTTAGGAATTTTTTTTCGAAATGAAGAAGAAGCAAGGAAGAATGGAATGAAGAAGGCTGAAGCTGAAGTAGAAGAAGACGAAATGGCTGCTGAAGAAGAAGAAACGGTTAAAGAAATGGCTAAAGAAGAAATGGTTGAAGAAGCAGAAATTATCCCTTTTAGGTAATTTAGGGTTTTATATAAGTTGGGTTAGAGTTGTACCAGACAAAACTTGAGGGAAGTCCAAAAATTGCTCAAAACTCATTAATCATTAATCTAGCTTTTGTCACCCCCATTCAATTAAAAAAACTAGAGTTGCTCCCCCTCAATAAAAAAACTTCATCTATACTTAATTGTCCCTAGTATTTAGTAGGACTTGCTCCATCTCAAATTGATTGTCATGTTTTGACTTTCGAAAGTTAATTTGACAAAATTGACCTTTTCCACATACATCATTTTGCATATAAACAAGAGACAATTTTTTTTTTAATCAAGTAAACAAGAGATGAAGTTTGCACTTCAATTTTACACATTATACATAAACAAGGCAGAAAGCTGAGATGGAAATCCAATTGTTTACATACAACACATATCAAGGTAGGCTCAAGTGCTCAACAACCTGTCTTCCTTAAAGGCAGAATGCAATGAAGTTTGCATCTTTGGTGATGCTTCCTCTTTACCAACAGCAAGCTTACAGGCATGCAGAACAGTGCATATGTCATTTTTCTCCAGATAATGTTTCGTGTTAATGAGGATTACTGGTGCATATTCAAAGACCATTTCCTTTATTTTACAAAAGGTACTTTATTACAAGTGAGACATACATCTCAAAATTGTTGAGATTTGATACGCTTTTAAAAGTAAAGTTGCACTAAAAATCAAATCTAATTGAAAGAATATACACGGTAACGTGTATATGGCCATGTAAATTGTATATTTACTTACCATAATTATTAGAATTCTTGTACATATATAATTAGGATAGTAGTCTTGTATTAGGAAAAGGTAGATTTATTTTTCATAACTACATATTGTATATATCATGTATATAAACATTTTCATTAATGAAAATAATCAGGATTTTGACGAAGAAGCCTCGGAGAGGCCTGCAACCATCTGAAGAACAAGACGACCATTCATGACGGACGCGCCAACGTTCCATGATCACCTTAGAAGAAGCTAGCTTGGCTAAAAAATGCGACAACCGGAGCCAATTCCGCCATGATGGTGGCCACGTCACGCGACACCGATGACCCTCACTCATTCTCGGACAATTCTAGCCAAAATCAGAAAAATAATGGCAAAAACCACAGCCGCGGTGGCGGGGGTGGCAGAAGCGGAGGACATGGTGGAAGTGGTCAGCCGGCTGGACCGCAGCACCACTGGTCGTAGCCTTGGACTAGTGCACAGTGGTCGTGGGGCTGGCCCAGTGGGCAGTGGCCCACGCCATAATTTCCAGGCTTTCCAGCAGCGAGAGCAGTTCCCGCAGACACAACAGTCACGGACTGGGCGCTGGCAGTAGGCTGACTGCTTGGGCCTCGGCCACAGCAGGCCTTTGTTGTTGCGGGCCTAACACATATCTTAAAAATAATAATTTTATTGAGTGTAATAGTACGCGTAGTACTAATGTTTGTCCTTCTTGTCTGCTTGGGAAACATGTTAATGTCATTTGATATTATTCATAGTGATTTGTGGACATCTCCCGTTTTGAGATCTGTGGGCCATCGTTATTATGTGATTTTTGGATGATTATTCTATTTTTTTGTGGACCTTTCCGTTGTCTTAAAAGTCTCAAGTTTATTCCAAACTCCTATCTTTTAGAGCATTCATTTATATCCAATTTGAACGGGAAATTAAAAACATTCAATGTGATAATGAAAAAGAATTTGATAATGGGTCGTTTCGGGAATTTTGTAGTGTTAATGGTATATCTTTTCGGTTTTCTTGTCCTCGTACGTCCTCCCAAAATGGAAAAGTCGAGAGAAAAATATGCGCCATTAATAATATTGTTCGGACATTACTCGCTCATGCTTCATTACCACCTTCATTTTGGCATCATGCATTACATACCAATCTCTACTTCAAATTCTTTATCGTAAGGATCTTTCGTATTCTCATCTTAGGGTATTTGGGTGTTTATGCTATCCTCTCTTTCCATCCAGTACAATTAACAAACTTCAAGCCCGTTCTACCGCTTGTGTATTTTTGGGTCCGTGGTTAAAAATGTTTTGATTTATCTTCTAATAAAATCATAATTAGTCGCCATGTCATTTTTTATGAAACTCAATTTTCATTCGCTAAATTGTATAATTCTGTGTCTAGTTCTTATAATTCTTTGAATGATGGGCTCTCACCGTATATCATCTACCATTTGGACCAGCATTCTCGTGACCCAATTCTGCCAGCAGGCCCACTACCTGCTGGCCCAAATGTCCCCTGTCCGGATCCAATTTCTCGGCCAGCAGGCTCACTGTCTGCTGGCCCATCTGATCTCGGTATCAATCCGATTTCTCGGCTAGCAAGCTCACTGCATGCTGGCCCAATAATTCTCCCTCCGGTCCAGCGTCTCGGCCAGGAGGCCTACTACTTGCTGGCCCAATTTCTACATCATCTGTCAGTCTAGTTCATCGGTCAGTGACCCACTTCTATTCTGAGTCAATGGCATTTACTCGTAGCCAACGGGGTATTTTTAAATCAAAAAGATATTTTAATCTCAATTCTAATGTCACTAAATCACCCCTATCACGCAACCTAATGTCTTCCCTTCCTGACCCGAATTGAAAAATGGTCATGGATGATGAATATTATATTCTTATTGAAAATAAGACGTGGGAGTTGGTGCCCCGTTCGTCTGGTGTCAATGTTATTCATTCTATGTGGATTTTTACTCATAAGGAAAAATATGATGGTTGTTTTGAAATGCATAAGGCTCGTCTTGTAGGTGATGGCAAAACTCAACAGGTTGGCGTAGATTGTGGAGAGCCATTTAGTCTGGTGGTCAAACCGGCAACCATTCTCATTGTTCTCAGCCTGGCTCTCTCGAAAGCTGGCTCATTCATCAGCTGGATGTGAAAAATGTTTTCTTATACGGTGATCTCAAGGAAACAGTATACATGCATCAGTCCTTGGGTTTCAGGGACCCCGATCATCCTCACCATGTCTGTTTGCTGAAGAAGTCCTCGCATGGGCTAAAACTGGCCCATCGGGCTTGATACAACATGTTTGCAGATTATGTATCTATTATTGGATTTTCTCACAGCAAGTTTGATCATTCTCTGTTCATCTATCGTCGTGGTACTTCTCTGGCATACATTCTGTTATATGTGGATGATATTATATTGACTGCCTCTTCGGATAAACTGCGCAAGTCTATCATGTCTCTTCTCAGTTCCGAATTTGCTATGAAAGACCTAGAGCCTTTGAGTTATTTTTTAGGTATAGATGTAACTCGTCATGTAGGTGGTCTATTTCTATCCCAGAGGAAGTATGCAACTGAGATAATTGAGCGAGCTAACATGTCATCCTGTAAGTCATCTCCTACTCCGGTTGACACCACACCGAAGCTGAGTGCTAATTCTAGTACACCTTACAAGGATCCTTCCACTATCGCAGTCTTGCAGGGGCTCTTCAGTATCTTACATTCACGAGGCCCGATATTACTTATGCAGTGTAGCATGTGTGTTTATTTATGCATGATCCGAGGGACGAACACATGCACACTCTCAAACGCATTGTGTGTTACATTCAGGGTACTCTTGATTATGGTTTCCACTTATATCCATCCTCATTATCTAGTCATGTATTATACAGATGCTGGATGTCCGGATACCAGACATTCGACATCTGGTTATTGTATATATCTTGGTGATAACTTGGTTTCTTGGTCGGCTAAACGTCAGGCTACTTTATCGCATTCCAGTGCGAAGGCCGAGTATCGAGTGGTAGCCAATGTGGTGTCCGAGTCTTCTTGGTTGCGTAATTTCTTATTAGAGCTTCACTTTTTCTATTCAGAAAGCTACCTTGGTCTACTGCGATAATGTTAGTGCAGTCTATCTCTCTGGAAATCAGATCCAACATCAGCGCACTAAACATATCGAGATGGATATTCACTTTGTTCGAGAAAAGGTAACTCGTGGACAAGTACGTGTCTTGCATGTCCCTTCACGTCCCTTAGTTTTGTTTGAAGATTTTAGGGGCAGTCTCAGCGTACGACAATCTCTCGCTATGACTGCGGGGGTGTGAAAGAATATACACGGTAACGTGTATATTGGCCATGTAAATTGTATATTTACTTACCGTAATTATTAGAATTCTTGTACATATATAATTAGGGTAGTAGTCTTGTATTAGGAAAAGATAGTAGTCTTGTATTAGAAAAATGTAGATTTATTTTTCATAATTACATATTGTATATCATGTATATAAATATTTTTATTAATGAAAATAATCAGGGAATTATTCTATTCTCACTAGATATCCAAAAAAAACTAAGATAAATATGACAGAGTTGAGGGTTTTGGCCTTTCCGGTTGCTGTGAATTGGGGAAAATATAGGATAGAGATTAACAATAGAAGGTAGGGTAATCCCATTGACGACACATTAAATTGATTGTTTCTCATTTTTTTTTCCCCTTTATCTATTTCTTTTTTGTTATATTATTTTGGGAAATTTTTAATTTTGGAGGTATTCTTTTTGTCATTTTTATGGGATATTTAAAAAGTCATGAAAAGAATCCAAAAAAATGTTGGATAAGTAGATATTTATTCTTTTGAAAAAATTATAGCATTGATATTTAATTATATTTTCGTAACGAAAAGTTGATTACGAGAAGGTGAGGGGACATACCTTTTAGGCCAGCAATAGTAAGCATTTTTTTGTTTATTGTTTTACCCTTTCGTCTCATATTTTTCTTTAAAATATTTGTTGATAAATGAAGTCAATTTATCAAAAGAAACTACCTATGTTCATTTCATTGGTCACTTAAAAGGGAATTTATTTTTGAGAATTGTTCCTTTTCATATTTCAATTTGTATTAATATTCTTAACTTACATGCCTTTCACATTCATAACCTTCAAAAAAAATTATATTAGGTAACTAATGACATGATTTTATGACCAATAGCATATGTATGCAAATTCAGGAGATATTGTTAAATATACTCAATATACATAAGAAATACACGTTATACACATGTATATCCTATGTATATTGGGATGCTCTCGGTTAGGATGATGTCCTCGGTTTTGGTCTCCTTATTGTACATGGTTATGTATAGTTGCAGTGTACTTTAATTAGTCTTGTACTCTTACCATAATTGTATAGTTAGTCTAAAAATAGAATAAGAATTTAGGAGTAGAATAGGAATAGGATTCGCCTATTATGGAAATATGTAAATTGTATATATAGTCTTTCAATTAATGAAAATAATCAAGGGATTATTTCTTTCATGGTATCAGAAGTCTAGGTGTTAAAATCCTCTCCAAAATTTCTTCCTCCTTCTCGTCCTAAGCCTCGAAATCTGAGCCTTCCATGTCGGTTTTTGTGCCGACGATTCATCTTTCTCCCAAAAAATTTCTTCCAAATCCCTCAATCACATATTGTTCTATCAATATGTCTACATTTCGGAACACATTTCATCCTGCCCTTACAGTTTCTAACATCAAGAATAACATCCCTCTTATTCTTGAAATAAAAAACGTCCAATATGCGACGTGGGCCGAACTGTTCAAAATTCACGCACGATCGCATCAAGTCATCCATCACATAATCCCCGTGGCTCCTGAGGATACGGAGGTACCACAACGCGAGGATGATCCTAAGTTATGGATGACTCTTGATGCCACCATCCTTCAGTGGATATATTCCACAATTTCTACCGACCTTTTGCAAACGATTATTGAACCTGACGCTACGGCACAAGCGACTTGGGATAGACTACGTGATATATTTCAAGATAATCAAAATTCTAGAGTTATTACTCTTGAGCAGGATTTCTCCCACGTCAATATGAAAGATTTTCCTAACATTTCGGCTTATTGCAAAAGATTGAAGAATTGGCAGACCAACTCCGCAACGTTGGCGCGCCGGTTTTGAATGATCGTTTGGTCCTCCAAATGGTTTCAGGCCTCTCCGAGGCCTATAGTGGTGTTGTCACGCTTCTTCTTCAAAGCAATATTCTTCCGCAATTTTATCAACCACGTTCTATGAGTACCCTCGAAGAAGCGGGCATGGCTAAAAAGGTAGCTACCGGGGCTAGTCACGTAGTCATGATGACCGAGTCCACTTTTCATCCTACCGATTCCAACAACTCCGGCCAAAACCGCAACAACTGTGGCGGCAAAAAGGGACAATAAGAAAAATAATGGCAAAAATCGCGGCGACAACCGGAACAATGGTGGTGGCAGTAGTGGCCCTCGGGGCGGTTAGCAACAACAACAGTTTTGGGCCCCTATGTAGTGGCAGTGGGCCCCGCAGTCTGGGCCAAACAGTGGCAGCCCAATGTTTTCACCTCAATGGTAGTGGGCTGGCCAGCCTCAGTCACGGCCCAACATGCAGTGGCCCAATTTCAGTCAGCCTTCTGGGCCGAGGCAGCAAGCATGGGTGCTTGGGCCTCAGCCCCGCAGGCCCATCACGTAGTGGCCCCCACTTTTACCGACATCGAAGCCGCAATGCACACACTTGGTTTAAATCCTCCGGACCCAAATTGGTATATGGACACCGGTGCCACTATCCACATGACATCTGATTCAGGTACGCTCTCGTCTTATTCCAATTTTGAGCAACCCTCGTGGCATAATTGTTGGTATTGGTAATTCTATTTCAATTCGTGGTTATGGTCATAAAACCTTGTCTCCCCCCAATCCGCCCCTTATCTTGAAAAATACCCTACATGTCCTCAAATTGATTAAAAACTTAGTGTATGTCCGTAAATTCACCACTGACAATTCTGTTTCTATTGAATTTGATCCATTTGGTTTCTCTGTGAAGGATTTCAAGACGGGGAGTCCTCTCATGAGGTGTGATAGTAGGGGAGATCTTTATCCTATCACGCCAAGTTCCGGTCTATCGAGTCAAGCCTTGCCGTCAGCATTTGCAGCCTTTGCTCCTTCCTTGCGGCATGCTCGTCTTGGTCATCTGGGGTCGTCTATTTTGTCTTCCTTAGTTAAAAATTACGCATAGTACACCGAATTGTCATTCTTGTTCTTTAGGAAAATTTATTAGGTTGCCGTTTGTAGACTCTACTTCTCATACTTTAAAGTCATTTGATATTATTCATGCTATGGACATCTCTTGTTCTTAGTTCTGTGGGTCATCGATATTATGTTCTCTTTTTGGATGATTACTCTAAATTTTTATGGACTTTTCCGATAGCGAAAAAATCTCAAGTTTTTTTCATCTTCTTAAAATTTAGAACTTTCATTAGAACCCAATTCGAACGAGAAATAAAAAATATTCAATGTGATAATGGAAAAGAATATGACAACGGGGTATTCCGGGAATTTTGTGCAACTAATGGGATCAATTTTCATTTTTCTTGCCCTCATACGTCTTCACAAAATGGAAAAGCTGAACGCAAAATTCGTACCATTAATAACATTGTTCGCACTTTATTGATTCATGCTTCCGTACCCCCGTCTATTTGGCATCATGCTCTACAAATGGCTACATATCTCCTAAACGTTCTTCCTTCCAAATGTGTGACATATTCCTCCCCCTTCATATTTTATATAGTAAGATTCTTTCGTATTCACATCTTAGGGTCTTTGGGTGCTTATGTTATCCGTTATTTTCATCCACCACAATTAACAAACTTCAGGCCCGGTCTACTCCGTGTGTGTTTTTGGGGTTTCCGTCTAATCATCGTGGTTATAAATATTTTGATTTGTCATCTAATAAAATCATCATTAGTCGTCATGTAATTTTTTATGAAACTCAATTCCCGTTTGCTAAGGTTAGTAATCCCGTGCCTAGTTCGTATAATTTTTTGAATGATGGCATATCCCCGTATCTTATTCACCATTTTTCGGACGTATCCCGCACCCCAATTCCGCCAGCGGGCAGTGGGCCCGATGGTTCTCTAGTAACATCACGGTCCAACAACGTAGGTCCAGCAACTGGGCCGCTTCCCCCGCCCAGTTCTGGCCCAGTTGTTGTTTCTGCCCGTAATCCAGTCCCCGCGTCTGCTACTGTTTCCAGTTACCGAATTGGGCTAGCAGGCCCCACTGCCTGCTGGCCAGTCGTCCCACGTCCAAAAAATTCCCAAAATTCGTCCCCTTCATCCCCGAGTCATCGACCGGTCCCTCGTAGTCAACGGGATATTTTTAAACCGAAAAGACATTTTAACTTAAATTCTAATGTTCTTAAATCACCTTACCCCGTAATCCTGTGTCTGCATTGAATGACTCAAATTGGAATTGGTGCCCCGTCCTTCTGGTATTAATATTATTAGGTCTATGTGAATTTTTGTTCATAAGGACAATTCAGACGGTTCATTTGCACGACATAAGGCTCGGCTTGTGGGTGATGGTAAGACTCAGCAGGTTGGTGTGGATTGTGGGGAGACGTTTAGTCCGATGGTCAAGCCGGCTACCATTCGCACTGTACTCAGCTTGGCTCTTTCGAAAGCATGGCTCATACATAAGTTAGATGTGAAGAATGATTTCTTACATGGTGATCTCAAGGAGACAATGTATATGCATCAGCCTTTGGGGTTTAGGGACCTCAGGTATCCTCATCATGTCTGTTTGTTGAAAAAGTCCTTATATGGGCTTAAGCAGTCTCCACGGGCCTGGTATACGAGTTTTACCGACTATGTTTCGACTATTGGGTTCACTCACAACAAGTCTGATAATTCCTTGTTCATATATCGTCGTGGGTCGTCCTTGTCTTATATACTTTTATATGTGGATGATATTATCTTGACTGCCTCTTCTGATCCATTACGCCGGTCTATCATGACAATGCTCGATTATGAGTTTGCTATGAAAGACTTGGGGTCTTTGAGTTATTTTTTAGGAATTGCTGTCACTCGTCATGCAGGTGGGTTATTCTTATCTCAACGGAAGTATGCAGCTGAGATCATTGAGAGGGCTGGGATGTCATCATGTAAGTCCACTTCCACTCCAGTTGATACTAAGCCCGAGCTTAGTGTTGTGGCCGGCGCATCATACGAGGATCCGATCCGATATCGCAGTCTTGCAGGGGCCCTTCAGTATCTTACATTCACGAGACCTGATATTACGTATGCTGTACAGCAGGTGTGTTTGTTTATGCATGATCCCGGAGTTAAGCACATGAATGCGTTCAAACGCATTATTCGGTATATTCAGGGTACATTTGACTATGGCTTACAGTTATATCCTTCGTCGACGTCTACACTTGTCTCGTATACAGATGCTGATTGAAAGGGTTGTCCAGATACCAGACGGTCTACGTCTGGCTATTGTATGTTTCTTGGAAACAACTTGGTCTCCTGGTCTGCGAAACGTCAATCGACTCTGTACGTAATTTGTTGTTAGAGCTTCATTGTCCTATTCAGAAAGCGACCTTGGTTTATTGTGATAATATTAGTGTCATCTATCTGCCGGGTACCGGTTTAGCACCAACGCACTAAACATATCGAGATGGACATTCATTTTGTTCGCGAAAAGGTTGCTCGTGGTCAAGTACGCATCTGTCATGTCCCTTCCAGGTATCAAATTCCAGACATCATTACAAAGGGACTTCCCTCGGTCCTTTTTGGAGATTTTCGAGACAGTCTCATCGTCCGAAGACCGCCCGCTATGATTGCGGGGGTGTTAAATATACTCAATATACATAAGATATACACGTTATACACTTGTATATGCTATGTATATTGGGATGCTCTCGGTTAGGATGATGTCCTCGGTTTTGGTCTCCTTATTGTACATGGTTTTGTATAGTTGTAGTGTACCTTAATTAGTCTTGTACTCTTATCATAATTGTATAGTTAGTCTCCAAATAGAATAAGGATTTAGGAGTAGAATAGGAATAGGATTCTCCTATTATGGAAATATGTAAATTGTATATATAGTCTTTCCATTAATGAAAATAATCAAGGGATTATTTCTTTTAGATATAACCAAGGGTTACAGGGACTCGAGAATCTATTCTAACGTGATTAAATTTACCTTATCGTAAATTAACTTTCTTATATATGACCGCGCGAAGCGC
The DNA here is from genome assembly GCA_034509755.1 of Anisodus tanguticus. NCBI lineage: Eukaryota > Viridiplantae > Streptophyta > Magnoliopsida > Solanales > Solanaceae > Anisodus > Anisodus tanguticus. Next base: position 13,419,387 of record CM067551.1, on the reverse strand, counting down.
CGGTAAATTAACTAATTTTCTTATAAAGAGTGGATCACTTGATTGTTCACTTCAAATTAAATGGATAACTTTTACAAATGTATGAAATTATATTGACATATACTTAACAGTAAATGAATTGATACTAAAAATATATATAATAATGAATTTTTTAAAAAATATTACACTAAGTCTTTGTGAATAGAGTTGTCAGATATTCCTAATGGTGGGAGCTAGCATATAACCGAGTGAATGAATTGTTAACGAAAAAAATATAAAATTCATTAATAAATTTAAGGTCTCATTTGGCTTTAGACCCCCAATTTCGTTGAGCCGCCTCTGAATTACGTGAAAAAAAATATTAATTCATATTCTTTCTAGCGATGGTTTTATTATTTCAAAGAGGAAGAGACGAGATAGAGAAAAGAGATGATGGATAAAGGGAGAAGTAACTCATATTTGTAGTTGACGGAATATTACGAAGAGGAAGGGAAGAGAAGACGTAAGAAAAAAGGAAAAGATATGATGGAAACCAAAAAGAAAACGGAGAAAAGAGTGATTTAAACTGAAAGATAGATGTGCTAACTTAAAGAATAGTCTGATAAATATTAACTTATAAAATATAGTTGTCTTGAAGCCATTGATTTTCTATTTCTGCCTCTGCTTTTTGAAAAAACAATTTTTGTAGCTTTCTTTTCAATAGTTTTCGTTGCTGCTCAAAAGCACTTCTCCTGGTTGCCAAACACCTCAAAAAAAATTTTAAAAAAATTATTTTAGATAAAAGTATTTTTAGATTTCAAAAAACTTGGCCAATAAGCTATAATTGTGCAAATATCTTTTATAACATCAATGGCAAAAGTTGAGAGTTTATGGTTATTGCTCGCCAGTTAGGAGGTGTAAGATATTGACGATCGCAGGAGTTAGGAAAGGTAGAGGTAGACCGAAGAAGAACTTAGGGAGGTGATTAAACAGGTCATGGCACAACTTCAGCTGATTGAGGACATGATTGTAGATAGGAAGATATGGAGGCCGAGGATTAGGATAGAAGGTTAGGTAGTTGAGTTTTGCCGCGAGGTGTGTGAAGGGGGTAGGGGTGGACTAGCTATGTTTTTGAGCCGAGAGTATCGAAGAGTATCGAAAACAGTCTTTCTGCCCCACAAAGGGACAAAGATAGATCTAAGGACTGCGTACATCCTTTTCTTAGTACTAGTATTAAGCTATCGCGTAGATCATTATTTCTATGTAGGTATTTCATTTGTTCTCTATATCTTGATATTTTTTATCGTCTTATTTTCTTGCAATCTTGCATTGACGGTGTTTTTGAGCCGAGAGTATCGAAAACAATCTCTCTGCCCCACAAAGGTAGAGCTAAGATCTGGCGATAATTGCATTTTCGCGCCCCTTACTCAGGTAGCTGCTTTAAGTTAATTTTGAACGTGGGGGAGAACCACCTCCGGTGTGTAGGATTTTCTTTCACTAGCAGAAATTAATTTCTACAGCATCCCATTGTAAGTTCCTGCTTATTTTTGTTGATCATGTTTCAATGTTTTCTTCTCTGATTATCAAATATGCAAATGTATTTCTACGTCATTACAATGAAGCAATTGGCTTATGTCCAATTGCTTATGTAGATAAATAAATACATAATATTCACAAGAACCATATGACGCTAATTCACAACACTAACAGATTGCTCATGAGAACGTAAAGTAACAGGATGAATTGACATATTTGACACAATATAAAACAGGATTGCAGGGAAGCTATGCAATAACTTACTCATCCATCATTTACGGAACAGCATATTTCACAGCAACTTAAGCAACCTAAGCATGCCATGGCACCCAGGAACTGTGTTAGCACGATTGCACACTGATCGTTCATCTTTGAACATGTCTGAATACAGCATATGCCACACATCTTCCCACAGCAGTTAGATGCTGCCTTCGCTAAAATTTCTGCTGTTTCAGGTTTTGTCTCGGAGATTCCAGGAGGAATATTTTCAACCGTTGCACTGCAGTCACCAAAACCAACCCCAAGATTCTGTAGCAATATCTTTTTCTGCAATTTAGGCTCTTCAATCTTCTTAGGAGCAGTGGAGACCTGCCTCATTAAACTTTGGTCAAGGAAATACTAAAATTTGGGTGCTAATCTTTCAAATCATATTAGACTATTTTATATTTTTATGTCTATTGCAGCAACTGCATTGCTTTACGGCATATGGTACAACTCAAGTCGATAGATATTTTAGTTGTACCAAATAAAATTAAAAAATAGCTATTTGAACTAGTTTTTCAAGTATACTCTGCTTACAATTGACTACTCAGAACTGCTAGACCTAGTATAAACACTTTGATCAGTACGTTTCCTACCTTCTGCTTGGAGGTTGATTGAGTAACTAATTTGCCTCTATTGGTCTCTATCAATATCATACGTGTATACTCGGAAATGATGGCATTCTGTATACTTGTTTGTGCTATCTGCAAGTAGAAGAAGGATGGTAAAAACTCTGAAAAGATTAAGTCAAGAATACACAGGCAAAAATTATCAGATCATGACAATCCAACTAAGCATTCCAATGTAGCATAGGAGGTGGTAGCAACCTTCTGTTCAAGGTCCTTATTTTCAGTCAACCAGGCCTGAGCAGTAAGTAGTTCAACCTGTTGCCTCGCCAACACCTGCACATTTAATATTACAAAGCAATTGAATCAATGTATCCTCTTAAATCCGGTATTCTCACTTATACTAATGGATAGAGTAGTTCAGTAGGCATCAGAAAAGCTAGAAATAATTCTCAGCAGCCAAATAAGGAAATATATGGTTAATATTACAAAGCAATTGAATCAATGTATCCTCTTAAATCCGGTATTCTCACTTATACTAATGGATAGAGTAGTTCAGTAGGCAGCAGAAAAGCTAGAAATAATTCTCAGCAGCCAAATAAGGAAATATATGGTTGAACTGTTAAACTGCTTAAGGCCAACAAAAAGGCATTGATGTATATGTATATAGTCAACCAAAGAACTCAGCACAAGACATGGTAGTCGAAGCTCTAAAAATCTCACAGCTGAATACCAACACTCAGGCCATGATCACTTTCACCAAGTCTTCCACAGCCTTCAACAAACAGGCAAAGGTTCATGCCAGTAAAGCTACTAAAGTAACATTTAGATGATTATTTCTTTGTACTTGCTTTTCTCCTGGGAGGAAAAAATCAGGTTCAAGAGGTAAAAGTTATCCTGTTTGTGATTCACTTTATATTTAAGACAGTTATTACCTTATCAAGAGGTATGTCCTTTGCCTGTACAGCTTTCAGATCCAGGGAGAAATTACTCAAGTCTGCAAGGACTCCTTTAGCTTTAAGTGTCTCGGGAAATACTCCTCGGTATCTGCCTGACAACACTAATGGACCTTCGGATGAAAGGTCTGGAACTGGAGCGGGAAACACCTATTGAAAATTAACGGTAGTTTCCTTAGGAAGCATGAATTCATATAGGAGAAATAGCACGAAACTTCAACTTTCCTTAGGAAGCATGAATTCATATAGGAGAAATAGCACGAAACTTCAACTGCATACCATTAATAAAGCATGCAGTTCATACTAAAGTTATCCATAGTATATGTAGGAAATTGTATCAAATTCTTCAAAACCTCTTTTGTAAAACAATGTAGGAATCATGTAACTGATTAGATTTGTTAGTAGTTAAATCACTATCATAATTGTGATCCATCCAAGAACTATCATAAAAGATATATCCTCACTCATAATTATGATCCATCCAAGAAGTATCAATAAAAGAAAAATATCCTCACATCCGCACCTCAAATTCCTCAAGACCATCAAGGTTCTCAAAGGCAATATTTGCAAGAATGACGGATGATGCCCTGGAGAACAGCTGTTCCATACGAACTTCAATGGAATCTGTACAAGACCACCAAACATAATGAGAAGCCAACTAAAATCAACAACTGCATACAATTAGTCACGAGAAAATGCAGGAAACCTGTGTAACATTATATCAAGTTAAGTATGACTATATCAGCACCACCACCCCAATCAACAATTGCATACAATTAGTCACGAGAAAATGCAGGAAACCTGTGTAACATTATATCAAGTTAAGTATGACTATATCAGCACCCCCCCCCCCCCACCCCCCCTTCCCCCACCCCAATCAACAACTGCATACAATTAGTCACGACAAAATGCAGGAAACCTGTGTAACATTATATCAAGTATGACTATATCAGCCCCTCCCCTCTCCGGTTGAGAATCCAAAATTATTTGACATTAAGTGGAGTATATAAAGGGAAGGAAAAAGTGACTCCTATTTAGTATATATATGTCCAAATCAAAAAGTAATTTATCTTGAAGCAAATCAAATTATTTTAGTGCTTGAATCGAAATATAATAATTATAATGCTATCTTTCAATCTAGTCGTATGAGCTTATATTTGGGGAAAAGAGTTAAAAAGAAAAATGCTGTAGAATCACTAAACTTACCAACATCATAAGCAGCATTATAGTGGCCACGACTCATCACTGCAAGCATGCGGAGAAAGTAATGGTTGCAGAACAATCCTGAATTAGTCATGTTAGAATTGGTTATTAAAGAGCACAAATCTACTGCAAAGGACAAATGATTCAATTCAGATCCCTAGAAATCTAGGTAAAAACTACCAAGATGTGAGCTCCCCAAATCTAAGACATCATGATTTAGGTGCCTAATGGTTGCAGAACAATCCTGAATTAGTCATGTTAGAATTGGTTATTAAAGAGCACAAATCTACTGCAAAGGACAAATGATTCAATTCAGATCCCTAGAAATCTAGGTAAAAACTACCAAGATGTGAGCTCCCCAAATCTAAGACATCATGATTTAGGGTGCCTAATGGGATGAATTGGCAAAATTTTGGCATCCTAAAAACATTCACACAGCCTACAAAACCAAGTTCTTACCGAGCTTGGATGCATACAAAAAATGTGACGAAATGAAAAATATCATTACGTATAGATTAGCAAGATTTTTGAGAAAATATTTGTCAGGTTAAAATCGGAGATTCATGCATACCAAAGTACTTTCTTTACGGGTGGGGGTGAGTGGGGGAGCTCTGGAGGAGGCAATGCACCTTCCGAATACATACCTATGCCAAATGTGTAAAGCCGCGGGCATAGCATTTGGTTTTGCATCAGATGGCCCTTCAGAACCTCACAGATGTGTCTTTCGTCTTCAACAGCTCCATCAGTGACCAGGAAAATAATAGGAATGTGTTGCTGGGTATAGGAAAACATCTCCATGGCCTGAGATAAAGGTAAAAGTGTTGTCTTAGATTTGTCAGAAAAATACAGGTAATGATAAAGTTCTATGAATTCAGTAGAACTTCAATATCATGAACTCGACATTCTAGAAACAGTAGTGATGAAGATGAATGTATATCTCCCCGTCAGTTCAATATGCCATAGAGTCCGAGGAAATCCAGCCAACTAGCAAACAAGGTTACAATAAGTGTAAATAATGCTTCTTGTTAGAGACCACATGTTATTTTTCCATTTATATACTTATGAAAACAATTAAAAGGATATTAGTTTCTCTATTCCAATGCTCAAAGCAAATGATATTCAACTAATAACTAGGTCCTAAAGATATTCTTGGGATAAAACCAGTCATTAAATAGCAACTCACACATCGAGAAAGGATGATCGATTGTGAATATCTAAAAATAGTGGCCCAATTTTTTCTAGGTTTACAACTCAATCAGACGAGAAATACTGGCTGACACCCAAAACGTTTTTGTCGATCATAGTTGAATAGAACGTCACCTAAATTGCAACCTAGCCTAGTGTCTAGTTAGATTCAGTCACAGATGCACATGAAGCAACTAAAAGCAACCATGCAAACCAACAAATCACCTTTGGATCATTTTATAAACCATAGATAAAAATTTGGTATATATATATATATACATATATGACAGACTCAATGTCCTAGTCCATGCAAAATTTTGGAGCACAATAAGCATTTCAGTTGCATGTCATTGTTTATAGCAACTGTTATTGATGCAAAAGAAGAACCCTCGGTGGTTCTGTTCATTATAACCATTAGTTTATATGAATACCGAGCAGACCACTGTGATATTTTCTTTTCATTCTTCATGTTCATGTTTTTCACCAAACGTAGAAGCTTGATACTATCTCAGATAGATCATCTACTCCAACTCAATAGATGTGATGATAAACAAGTTACAAAATATGGCTTGCAACTAACTAAAATATATGACAAAAATAATATAACCTGAGACGGTTATCTAAAAATCGGGTATGACCTGTGTCATCGGATTCAAAATATTTGTGCCGCCACCAGCAATAAAATTTGTGCCAATCCACTGAGTTGCATTTTCAATAGCCTTCTTGGTTGCCAACTCAAGCGATGATGAAAAAAGGTACTTTTCGCTGTTGAAAGCTATTATATTAAACAGATCTTGAGAATCAAGCTTTGACAAGGCCATAGAAAGCGCTTGTTTGGTATCCTCAATTGGTTTTCCCTTCATGCTCCCACTTATATCAACAACAAATACCACTTCCTTTCTGAAGACCTATCAGAATTTTCAAGTGACAATAACAAAGTTTTTCCTTGGTAAGTACAAGAAGAGCATTGACGCTTCATATGTATATAATAACCCTTCTTAAGCAATAAGAGGGACTTTGAGAACAAATAATGAAAAAACAAGTCAAATTATTCTGCAAGTACAAGATTACCTACTTCCTGTTACATGTTAATGGTTGATCATTCCTTCACAGATAATATAAAAACTCAAATAAATATGGAAATAATAAATGGTAATTGTTGTTGTACCTTATTTTTTCACCTTCGAAAACTAAATGCTAATCAAGTAATCTTCCAGGAAATTCAGGTGAGTTGGGCATGAATATGCATGATCACGTATACATGTTATTGGTTGATGATTCCTCCACAGATAATATATAAACTCAAATAAATATGGAAATAATAAATGTTATTGCTGTGGTATCATAGGGGTGGTGGCGCAGTTGGCTAGGGTCTTCTGAGTAATCCTGAGGTCGAGAGTTCAAGCCTCTCTCATCCCATAATTCATGTGGGACTACATTGAGCATGTTGTTGTTGTTGTTGTTGTATTGCTGTGGTATTTTATTTTCTACCTCCGAAAGTGAATGCTAATTAAGTAAACTTCCCGACAAACCAGGTGAGTTGGGCATGAATATGCATGATCATGTTATTGCAAATATTTTTAAGCTGAACCTCACAATCAACCTATCTTTTAGCAAGTCAATTACATTTTTTGACCTAGAAGAGCAACTAGCAATCTGGCATGAGGATGGAACATCATAGGGCTCAATAGATGCTAAATGTAGAAGAATAACTAACAGATTTCCATTGGTCTCCAAAATTGACAACAACAAAAAAAACTTTTAAGAACAAATTTTTTGCAAAGGTTAATGTAAGAAAAAGAAAAAGACTACCAACCTTCCTACACTGCTGGTCTCCCGGGAAAAGAGAGCAGCAAAAGATCTCTCTCTGGTCACTGTCAAGTAGTGGGGGTGATTGCAGAAGTACACTACCACAAGTATGACCTGAGGAAACCTGAAAACAGAGTGGTGATGGATGAAAGAGTTTCTCGCAGCAAGATAGTTACCCTAGAAGCTAATAGTTTGACAAGTTAGAACTATGCGTTATATTATATGATCAACACAAAGTCATGTAAGACCTACCGTGTAAGAAAAAATAAAGTTGCCACTTGACCAATTTAGGACGTCAGATTCATAATAGAAGCCCAACTTTCCTGCCTGACGGTGTCGCTCCTAACAACAAAACAATTATAACCTGTTGTCACAATTTTCCATCAACCACAAAACTATAAGTCAGTGGAATACATAACAGGCCACACCTTCAGAGGGTGACTAGTGGTCTTGCACATAACTTCTGTTCCAGGACCAGAGTTAACATTAAGCTGTATCTTTTCTTTTTTAGAGATCTTCTTTCCAGCTGGAGTGACGAAGTCTGGGAAACTAAAGGGTACGTCCAAGGTTAGCTGGCCATTGCAATACAATAACTTCTGAGACCATCTAATTGTGACAGAGATGTTGGTTCCACCATCCACCTAAAAAGGTAAGTACATCATTAAATTGAACAATAATGAAGAACAGAGTGGGTTATATAGGAGACTGATAAATTTACCTGTGGTATTGTCAGGGTAAAAATGTGGGGCTTCAGAAAGCATCCATCTTCAATTTTGGCAACCTTTTCGGTTTCGCTTTCATCATCCATGGTAAGTATTTTAGTGCAGTAAGATTTCCTGGGTAACTCAACCTCGACACCTAGAATTGAACCCTGTTAGCCAAATAATTTATCACTTAGAGAACAAACAATCAGCAATGTTTCACTTTTGTGAAACAAAAAAACATGAGGCGGGGATTAAGAATCTAACATAAGCAGCAAAATATATATTTTTTGACGACGACTAAGAAGCAAAAATTTTAATGAGACAACAGTTGAGATCGATGTCATGCTGACAACTCCCATGTCATGAAAGCACCAATCAATCATCAACTGCTCCTCTTTCCCAAATTAGTTGGGTCAGCTATATGAATCCTCTATGTCCATTCTGCTCTACTCATGTCCGTTTCATTCCAATACAAACAACCTGAATTTTAAGCCAAACTAGAGGCTATCTAAATACTAGATATTCTCTGATCTCACACTTATCCTTAAACAAATGTACAACTTTCTACCTGACAAACACTACACCTAATGTAAATGTTACAAAAATAGCAAAGTCCAACTAGTTTGTATCCCCTCTTTGCTTTACATCATAAAAGCACCAAACGGACTAAATTATGTTCATTTCTTCTCGCAACAAGGATCTCCTTCAACCAAAAAAAGAACACAGGAGAAGAAAGAAGAAACACCACAATCTTTGTAACCATTAATATAGAGAACCAGAATGGGGAAGATACCTCACAACTCGACATGCTACATTGCCTCTAAAATTCAGAAGCTTGCGAGGTAATTATAATACAAACTTAACAAAGATCCAAAGGTATTCTTAAAAAAAAATTAAGATAAAAAGAAAGAGAAACTGTGTTTTCAGGATCATCAGCATCTTTAGAGGACAACATTAGAAATCCCATTGTTTTCTAAGGAAATAAATTATTCACAAAGACTGGAGCATATTACTACCAGCTTCTGCAATCTGTAATCTTTATCCTACTAAGAACACCTGAAAGATATTCGTAAGCAGTCAAAAGGTTCCTATTACCATGTTACCATTAGATTATTCATCACACCAATTATCCAGGATTAAACATTTCCTAAGAGATTAAGATTGTGCACTAACAGTTTATAATTTCTTTTTACACCATCAAGTTGAGATAATCTTAACCTACTAACATTTCCTAAGAGATTAAGATTGTGCACTAACAGTTTATAATTTCTTTTTACACCATCAAGTTGAGATAATCTTAACCTACTACAAGTAACTTCTTAATAGCAAACCTGATCCGATTACCCCAAAAACAGAGCAAGAAACCTCTTACTATTAAATTAAAAGATTAAACTACAACAATAGTGTAAAAAAAAAATCCACTGTTCATATATATAACCTAATAGAGGAAGAAAAGCTTTTGCTTTCTCTAAGACTAACAGCTTTATGCAATCTCTACTTTCTTTCTAGATATAATAGTCAAAACCACACCTGAACTATCACTTTTTCGCGAGTTTCACACTCAAACTATCAGTTGATCTCTTTTCCACACCTTGGTGATATAGTTAAGGTAGGAAAAGGAAACAACTTATAGTTGGTTTAATCAGCTTCGAGTTGTGTTTTAATAACATAAATGGTGATAGTTTAGGCGGGAAAAGGCAGTACTAGAGAACAACTGATAATTGGGGTGTAAAACTGGCGAGAAAGTGATAGTTTGGTTAACTCTTTTCTTTTTTTGATTGGTTATGCGATCTCTACTTCATTAATACGTTACATTCATCATAGAACTCAAAAAAGAGAAACTTCATAGGTAACTCAGACGAAAAAGTACTAAAAATTAAAAGAAAAAATCACACTTTTATAGGAAAAAGACAAAAAAAATATTGAATTAATAATTACCTGTTCACCCATAGGAACGGCGATACGACAGTCGCAGCTACGGCTACCCATGACACAATGCACACGCCATGATCCAGTGACAGTAATAAACGCCGTATCCAAATAACAATCCGCATCAAGTGAAATCCCATTCATTTGAAGAGGAATCAAAGCAGGAGGATCGCACCTGCCGTGCACGTGAGGCTGATAGCTCGGTATATCCGGATTATCAACGATAGCTGGATCACAAATCACGGCGTACAACATAGGCGATTCCGGTAGGTATGACTGTGACGCTTTCTCCATCGCCGTCATCGGCTTCGGCGGCGCCACCGCCCTGTCCTTGCCGAAATATATCCTTTTCGATAGATGTACACCATCTTCAACTGATTGTACGAATTCCTCCGCCATTGAATCCGTTAATTGTGGAATTTTGGGGTTGCAGAGTAGGGTTAAAGTGGGGAATAAGCAGATCAGAACAATAATTTTCCCACGGTGACCGACCGTTGATGAGGGTAGGGATGTCTATTTAATTGGAGAAAGCGAAGCACGTTAATTAACGTATGGTTCTTTACCATGTTTTATACGCAATATAAAAAGGGACAAAAAAAATTATCGCAATTTATCAAATAAAAAGATATGTCATTCTTAAAATTTTAAAATTAATTAAAAAAATATATTATGTAAATTTGGGACAGAAGAGTATAATTTATTAAAATAAATATTTTACTTTTAATCACACAAATTTTTATAATTTAATTTAGCTAACAGATTTTTAAAAAAAATCTTTTTTTCAGAAATTCATATTCAGTTAAACATCATTATCATTTTATAAATTAGGAGAATGGTAGTACAAACTTTTCTTTTTTCTTTTCTTTTTTGAGAATAAATGATGTAAAAATAATAAAATGACGGCCCGCTACGAGGGTCCAGGCTGGAGTACCGTTGTAGGAAATTAAGATCTCTTTGGCCCACATGTGACCGTGTTTCTTTTCCGAAGTATCCACAGGTTACCGTTGGGCGTTGGTTTTATCCTTCTTTAGATATTTTTAGCATAATTAATAGGGAGTTCATTTAAGAAAATGACGTAATCCGTCCGTTTCATAATAAGTGATATTTTAAATTTTTTATTTTATTTTAAAATAAGTGGTGTTTCAGAATTTCAATAAGAAATTGATCTTATTACAACAACATACACAGTAAAATTCATAAGAAATTGATCTTATTCTTTTAAAATTATCCTTATTTACATAATCAAGAATCATTAACTAGCTTTTCTTTTTAGGTATTAATTAGGGGTAAGTTAGTAAAAATACTCATAATTTTCTAGGAGTAAGCAATTTCTGAAGGGGTGTGCATAAGCTAAAAACATCACTTATTAAGGAACGGAAGGAGTACAACAACATATGTATTGAAATGAAATTTGGGGAGGATAGAGAGATTGGTTTCAATAGACAGCTCTACACATTTAACACCTTTAACAAAATGATGAATTATACTATATATGCTTGTAATATGATTCAGATTGTAGATATATATTTTTTGTATGAAAACACTTAAATTCTTTATACTATGAAAATGTAACACAAATATTAACTTGAACTGTTTTTTATTTTACTAGGAAGTTAAATGCTTAATTTATAAAAAAGTATGAGATTTATTAGTAACTAAATATATTAAAATATAATTACTAAAAGTATGTATTTAATTTCATTAAATTTAAGAAAGAAGATGATTTTTTTATTGAGTATCTTTATTTAAAAATTTGATTAAAAGGGAAAAAATATTATTAAAACATATGTATCTTTCAAACTTTTAAATAGGAAATAACCCACAAATGACTTATATAATTAATAATAATTTCTTGCATGTAACATTTTGCATCTTTTTAAAAATTATGCTAATATGTTATCATACATGAACTTCTCATTTTAATTTTCTTAGTTATATCATCGTTATTGTCATATTTTATTACTATATAAGAGGTTCAAAAGAACAGGGAAATATTATTATATTTTATATATAGGATTTTGATAACAACACAACAACATACTTAGTGTAATCCCACATAGTGGGGTTTGGGTAGACCTTATTTTTATCTTTATGGGGTAAAGAGGTTGTTTCCGATAAACCCCCGGCTCAAAATAATGCATAATTGCAAGGCAAATAAGACGCAAAAATATCAAGATACAAAGCAAATGAAGCAGCATATATTAATACACACCTTAAAAGTAAGGATATACGTGATGCCTAAATAATACTACTAAAAAAAATAGAAGATGATATGAAGCAGGAACAACACAACAACATACTTAGTGTAATCCCACATAGTGGGGTTTGGAGAGACCTTATCTTTATCTTTATGGGGTAAAGAGGTTGTTTCCGATAAACCCCCGGCTCAAAACAATGCATGATTACAAGCAAATAAGACAGCCAAAATATCAAGATACAAAACAAATGAAGCAGCATATATCAATACACACCTTAAAAGTAGGGATCTACGTGATGCCTAAATAATACTACTAAAAAAAATATAAGAGGATATGAAGCAGCTAGCCCCCAACCTCTCCCACACAATGCGATAAAAACTCAATTATACACTAACCTTCTACCCTAATTCTCGATCTCCAAATCTTCATATCTAGGGTCATGTCCTCAGTCAGCTGAAGTAGTGTCATGTCATGTCTAATCACATCCCTCTAGTTCTTCTTCGGCCTACCTCTACCTTTCCTAACACCTGCTACCACCAATCTCTCACACCTCCTAACAGGCGCATTCTCACACCTCCTAACTGGCGCATCCTCACACATCCTCTTCATGTATCATAACCATCTCAGTCTCGCCTCCTCATCTTGTCCTCCCTGGAGGTCATTCCGACCTTGTCCCATTAACTTCATTCCTAATCCTATCGCTCCTAGTATGACCACACATACATCTGAGCATCCTCATCTCCGCTACCTTCATTTTCTGAACGTGGATGTTCTTGACTAGCCAGCATTCTGCCCCATACAACAATGCTAATCTAACCACCACTTTGTATAACTTACCTTTCAGCCTTGGCGACACCTTCTTATCGCAAAGCGCCCCGGAGATAAACTTCTATTTCATTCATCCTGCTCCAACACGATATGCGACATCATCGTCAATTTTCCCATCTCCTTGTATTATGGACCCAAGATACTTGAAGATATATAGGATTTTGATAGTACAAGTGATATGTTTACCAAAAAAAAGATTAGTACAAGTGATATAAGTGTTTGACTTTAAGATATAAAAAATAATTAATTCATATTACTTAAAGATTTAATGCAATTACCTTTAAAAAGGAAATTAGATAGAGAAGGAACAGTTGAGTCAATGATATCCAAACTCATGCATTTTAATTTATATTGCAAAATATGTTGACTCTTTTCTTCTATTCTAACGGGAAGTTTAATTTTGTAATCCTATATAATATTATTTGAATTTTATAACTATTTTTACAAAAAATCAGTAAAAATAACACAAGAAATTTATAAATATGTGGGATTTTTTTATAAATCATTTTTTTCTATGCAAATTATAAGCGGGCATAAGAAGTCATTTGCTTTATTTGTCCTTCTCCAATTATTTAATTATAACTGGTGTCCCCCAAAATTTTAAAAAGAAAAAAATGCATATGCATATTTTGAGGCAAAGATAAATGTCACTTGCACTCAGTTTCTTGTGATTTGTTCTTTTGTAGAGCTTTTGATGAAAAAGCTTTTTGCCTTTTCCCTTGGTAGCATTTGACAATGTCTTTTCCTATTATAATTTTATAATTTGATTTTAAATCATCATATAATTATGCAATTTGAACAAAAATTTAACTTCAGCTTCATATATTGATTTGAAATTTCAAATCATGATTTCAAAAAAAAATTAAATGTAAAATTTGACCATAAATTTATATTTTATATAAAAAGGTCTATAAATTGGTAGATATGCATGATCAGTTCTTTCATGGAGAGGCACATATACTATATCTGAACATCAAGTTCCAGTTCCTTGAAGTATATGGATTCCATACAATTGAGCCGAAAAAGTCACTATAGAGATATCTCAAAATTCTGCACAAGAGAATTCAATACCCTTGGATAATGATGGGAGACTACAACATCATTACCAGTCATGCAAATGAAGTTAAAGATTTCAAATAATTTATACTTGAAACATGTATGAATAAGTTGAACTATGTAGGGATAAACTATACTTGGTCCAATGATACTTTATTTAGTAAAATTGGTAGATCACTGTTTAATGCAGCATGTATATTACAAATAGAGTGTTTCAATGTTACAATTATAGAGCCTTTGTGCTCTGATCATTCCCCTCTTTATATGAAGTTTGGAGGTCAACAAGTTAAAGTTTTCAAAATTTTCAGGGTTTTAACTATCTTGATGAACATAAGGACTTCCAAAGAGTACTTATAGAACATTGGTGTGTACCTGGTTCTAATACTATGGCTGATAGTTGGAAGCTGCAGGGAAATGTTAAGAAAGGGCTGAAACAACTAAACACCAAAGAGTTTGTTACCATCTGTGAGAAGGCTGCAATTGCTAGTCAACAACTTAAGAAAGTCCAAAACCAATGAAGAATGACCAGCATATGGAACTTCTGCAGGCAAAAAGAGAAGTCAAAGTTCAATTGGACAAATGGTCTACTATTGAAGAAAGCAATATCAAGCAGAAGTCTGATATCCAATGGTTGAAACTAGATGATTCAAATACAAGCAATTTTCATGCATCCCTCAAGAAATAGAAGCTCAAAAGATGATAAGGAATCCAATCCAAGATAGTGGGGATATAACTCAGAATGACACAGAAGTTAAAGAGGAAATGCTTGGCTTCTACAAAGGGCTTCAGCTTCAGTGCTCCCAGCAATACAACCTAATGTAATCAATGAATGATATAATCTTAACAAGAGACAACATCTCAGCTCATACAACCTGTTACCAGATAAAAAATCTATCAGGCCATGTGTGACATTGATTTTCTAAAAGCACAAGGCTATGATGGTCCGAATTCCTAATTTTTAGAAAAATCTTGGAATGTTATGTAGGGTTTTTGTTGGGTTCAAAACATATAAGTAGGCACAGCGGAAGTTTAAAATTTTGTTCTACTTACCCCAACAATTTCTTCTGGTATGGTTATATGACAATCAAAAACCTGTAACATAAAACATGAACACTTACAGGTTGTATTATCTGGAGTCTTTACTTAGGAATTACACGCGACTGTCCTTTCGACTGCAAGCACTATGCTATGGTGTATTCCTCTGTCAAGAAAGCCAGGAAATCTCGGCAGAGGCTTGAGAGAGTTTTATCCTAGACTCTAAGTCTAGAATTGTTTATGAGTGTGTGTTAATTAACAATGGGGAATGCTTTATTTATAGTTGAAATTAGGGCAACAAATCAGATTAGGGTTGAGCTCCAAGTCTAGCCCAAAAACCGAGGTGCAGTGGGTCAATCTGACTGGGTCTACTGCCGGGTCGGCGCTGCGGCGCGGCGCCTTACGTAAATTTATGTTTCCCGTTTTCGTTTAATATATATATTCAACACATTAAATCCAAAATCTAATTTTGATTTAATTAAATAATTTTCATTTGATAGAAATTATCCCATAGTTATTATCAATTTAAATATCTCGATCCCAAATCGAATATTTGATACTTTCTCAATACACCCTTAGATCGAAAAGACAATCGATATAGTGTGACCCTATATGCCTTCATATATCGACACTACTTCAATTAAGGTCCATACGGAACTCCTAGACTGTGCTGTATAGTTGAAATTAGGGAAACAAATCATATTAGGGTTGGGCTCCAAGCCTGGCCCAAAAATTGAGTTGCAGTGGGCCAGTCTGACTGGGCCCACTGCCGTGTCAGCGCCGCAGTAAATTTTCGTTTTCCGTTTTCGTTTAATATATATATTTAGCACATTAAATCCAAAATCTAATTTTGATTTAATTAAATAATTTTCATCTAATAGAAATTATCCCATAGTTATTATCAATTTAAATATCTCGATCTCAAATCGAATATTTGATACTTTCTCAATACACCTTTAAATCGAAGAGGCAATCAACATAGTGTGACCCTATAAGCCTTCATATATCGACACTAATCTAATAAAGGTCCATACGGAACTCCTAGACTGCTTCGTACGACAAACTCAATATATGAAGTATGTTTACATGAATCCAGCAAACATAACATTTATGTGAGATGATAAATTCCTTTCATTCGCGACACACTCGATCAAGCTTAGGATTTATCATGTGTCTATCCAAATGGCTTGATCACTTTATCCCATTTATATTAGTCGATAACTAGATCATATTCTAAATATGTCTCTTGCATTGGCCAATGACTTGGTCGACCTAATATCACTGAGAAGTTGAGTGCTCTCTCGAATATCCAATCGAGGAATGAATCATATTTGTGGCTCAACTACCACCTTAATTTACATTATAATGCATCCAACACAAGCCGTATCTTATCCTATAAGGAGTTTAAGCTTAGGACAGGGTCAAAGTACATTACTCTGTAAACAAGGTGTGTATTGACCTCAAGTCAAAGTACCTTCATCTCCCACACGCTGATAACACTTTAGACATATATAACAAATAGTTTATCAGCACGGTATCCCAATACTTTCCAAAAGTATCCATGTATCCATCACTTGTAACTATTACTAGTATTAGGTGAGACATACTACATTCTCTAAGAATGTGACGCATACCACATGTCGACTTATAACATATCATTGATATTCCATTCTCGATGATCATTGGTCGATGTTATTTCAGAGTTACGCTTTATCATCAATATCTCACTCTATTAATGACAACGTAAGCTTAAGAGATGCATATTAATGAATAATTACAAACAATCAAATAATAATTCAATAATTGTAAATGTCATAAATATTAATCTTATTAATAATATGAATGTGTTCAAGTACATTTGTCCCTAATAATGATTGTCTCTAGGACATACATATTTCCAATCTCCCACTTGGCCTAGAGCCAATCTCCGATGTATCTAATACTCATATTTTCAAAATGACCATTATGCTTAACTAAGCTTAATGGTTTAGTAAACGGGTCAGCTAAATTATCATATGTGGAAACATAGTCTAATCTTATTTCTTCAGTTTCCACCATCTCCTTGAGTATGTGTTATTTCCTCGGTACATGTTTATTTCTGTTTGTTGATCTTGGTTCCTTAGCTTGCGCAATTGCACCAGTGTTGTCACAATAAATCGTTATTGGACAAGTGGCACTTCGAACAACCCCTAGTTCCTTCAGGAACTCAGATATCGCGATAGCTTCTTTACCAACTTTCGATCCAGCAATGTACTCGGCTTCAGTTGTCGAATCAGCAGTTGTATCTTGCTTGGAACTTTTCCAACTCACTATTCCGCCATTGAAAATGAAGGCATATCCAGATTGAGATTTGAAGTCATCAAGATCTGTCTGGAAGCTAGCATCAGTGTACCCAGTACACACTAGCTTCTCTTGTCCACCATAGACTAAGAAATATTCTTTAGTTTGTTTAAGATACTTAAGAATACTCTTGACTGCTTTCCAGTGTTCTTCCCCAGGATTCTGCTGGAATTTGCAAGTCATACTAAGTGCATAGGCCACATCTGGCCCCGTGCATGTCATGGCATACATGATAGATTCTATGGCTGAAGCATATGGGATTATTTTCATGCGTTCAAGTTCTGCAACAGTAGAAGGACTATCCTTCTTTGATAACTTGATGTCTTGACCCATAGGAAGACTTCT
Source organism: Anisodus tanguticus (assembly GCA_034509755.1). NCBI lineage: Eukaryota > Viridiplantae > Streptophyta > Magnoliopsida > Solanales > Solanaceae > Anisodus > Anisodus tanguticus. The sequence goes on along the minus strand of CM067551.1, from coordinate 13,401,478 downwards.
CTTCTTGGAGTTTTCCATATAGAATCGTCTTAGCACTTTGTCTATGTATATGGACTGTGACATCTCCTACAATCTATTAGGTCTATCTCTATAGATCCTAATTCCAAGAATGTAGCAGGCTTCACCCAAGTCCTTCATCATGAAGGTGCTGGATAACCATTCCTTGACTGACATGAGAGTTTTATTATCTCTCATTATTAATATGTCATCTACATATATAATAATGAAGACAATACTCCCTTCCTTGCGCTTACTATAAACGCAGGGATCTTCTTTCCTTTTAACAAAGTCACACAATTTAACTGCTTTGTCAAAGCAAATATTCCAACTCCTTGAGGCTTGCTTAAGTCCATAAATGAACTTTTGTAGCTTGCACACTGCTTTGGGCTTAATCTTGGATGTAAAACCCTCAGGTTGTATCATACACACCTCCTCAATTAGGTTACCATTGAGGAAAGTAGTTTTAACATCCATTTGCCAAATGTCATAATCATAGTATGCGGCTATTGCAAGCAAAATCCGAATGGACTTAATTTTCGCAACAGGTGAAAATGTTTCATCATAATCGACCCCATGTCGTTGATTATAACCTTTAGCCACCAATCTTGCCTTATAATTTGTACCTTGACATATTCATCAATCTTCTTCTTGGAGACCCATTTGCATCATATGGGTCTAACCCCTGTTGGCAAATCAACCAAGTTCCAAACTTGATTGATGTACATCGAGTTCATCTCAGATTTCCTGGCTTCTTGTCATCTCTGTGAATCAATGTCTAACATAGCTTCGTTGTAGGTTGTAGGTTCATCATCATCAGGAATATCTATCTCATTGTGTGTTTCAACAAGGAGATTAATTCTTTCAGGTGGACGATGAGTCCTAGTGGTCCTACGGAGTTGATTATTCTGTGTTTCAGTGTTTGTTGCATTCGAAGATCTTTGTGTGCTGGACAATCCATCACCTTGAAAGCTTTCAGGAATGTCATTTTCATGTATTCCCTTAATGGAATGATGTATAACCATTGCATCATCTTCCATTGGTTGTGTATGAGAGCCTTGCATTTCTGCACTATCTCTCACAGCACTCCCACTAGCTGAAGGGCGTACTCTAAGTACCCAATCTTCACCAGATACTCCCACTGAATCCTTGTATAGGTCATTCGACAAGGGTTCAACTTCTGTGTTATCTTGTGGTTCTTGAATTTTTTCAAGTTCTATCTCATTGCAGTTCTCTTCCTTGTAGACATATTCTTCTTCAAGGAAAGTTACATTTTTGGAAACAATGACCTTATGTTCTCCAGGAAGATAGAAATAGTATCCCTTAGTTTCATTTGGATACCCCACAAAATAATATTTCTCACTTTTAGATTCCAAATTGTCAGTAAGCATCTTCTTTACATATGCAGGGCACCCCCAGTGTCGCATGTGTTTAAGTGTTGGCTTCTTGCCATTCCATATCTCATATGGAGTTTTCTCTACTGACTTTGAAGGACCCCTGTTCAGAATATAAATTGAGCTTTGCAATGCATAGCCCCAAAGGTATGTTGGTAGAGCTGAGAAACTCATCATGGATCTAACCATATCTACTAGGGTTCGATTTCTCCTTTCAGCAACACCATTTATCTGTGGCGTTCCAAGAGGTGTCCATTGTTATTGGACTTCATGAAGCTTCAAGTAATCCAGAAATTCTTTACTTAAGTGTTCACCCCCTCGATCTGATTGAAGGGTCTTAATACTTGTTTCAAGTTGCTTCTCAACTTCTGACTTGTACTCCTTGAATTTCTCAAAGGCTTCGGACTTGTGTTTCATAAGATACACATGCCCAAACCTTGTGAAATCATATGTAAAAGTGATGAAGTAAGGGAAGTCTCCCTTAGCTTGAGTTGAAATTGGCCCACATACATCAGTATGGACCAACTCAAGTAACTATTTGGCTCGCACCCCTTTCTCAGAAAGTGGCTTGTTGGTCAACTTTCCCCTCAAGCAAGATTCACAGTTACCATAGGACTCCAAGTCAAATGGTTCCAGGTAGTCTAACTTTCTTAATCTTGTTATCCTTGATTCATTGATGTGACCAAGTCTACAGTGCCATAAGTAGGTGGGGTTTCTTGGATTACTTATCTTAGCTCATTTATTTTGCACATTGAAAATTTCACGACTACAGTTTAGAACATACAAACTATCCACAAGCAGAGCATTTCCACAAACAAAACCATTAAAAGATAGTACATAACTGCCATTGGCGATAAATGAGGAAAACTTCTCAATGTCTAACACTGGATAGAAATAATATTCCTCGTCAATAAGGGAACAAAATAACAATTATTTAGTTCTAAACAAAAGCCTGAAGGTAAATCTAGTCTATAAGTTCTCACGCGTTCAGCATCCACTCGTGCTCCATTTCCAACGCACATGTCTACCTCCCAAGGTCCAACATTTCTGCTGTCAATCAGACCCTGCACATTATTATAAATGTGTGAGCCACAAGCGGTATCTAATACCCAACAGTGAGAGTTACTTATAGACATATTTGTTTCAATGACAAACATACCTTGTCCAGTAGAGCCAGGAGCACTTAGTGATTTGCCTCCTCTTGGAGCTGTGTAGTCCTTCTTCCAGTGCCCCTTCTTCTTGCAGTTGAGGCACACATTCGAAGCTACCTTTGCTTTCTTCTGAACACCTCCTCTAGGTTTCATAGTTGTAGGTGCAGCAACTGTCTTACCTTTCTTCTTCTGCATGTTCTTACCCTTGTGTTTGAACTTGCTAGAAAAGCCCATCATGAGCACGGCTTTACCTTTAGAGGTAGATGATTCAAAGGTATTTAACATGTTGTAAAGCTCTAGAAGACTCGCCTTGGTCCCATTCATAATGAAGTTACAATGAAATTCTCAAACGAACTAGGAAGTGAATTCAGGATCAGGTTAACAGAGACATTTATAGGCAGCTTCGTTCCAATCGAAGCCAACCTTTCTATCAGCCCAATCATCTTCAAAACATGCGATGACACTTGACCCCCATCGTTCAGCTTACACTTGAAAAGGTCCTTCAACAGTTCATACTCTATTGTCTGAGACTATGAGTCATAGAGACTCTTCAAGTGTTCTAGCATTTCGTTGGGGCCCATGTTTTCATGTTGCCTATGTAACTCCAAGGTCATGGAGGACAACATTACACATTGTGCCGAGGTAGCATCGTCTAGATATTTCTGATAAGTCACCTTGTCAAACAGGGCATACTCAGCAGAATCTTCAGCAAAGACTGTGGGGAATACTGTGTCTAACACATACTCAATTCTTTCTAGTCATAACACCAATCGCAGATTTCTTAACTAGTTAGGGTAATTTAATCCAGTCAATTTATTTGTCTCGACCGACATTTTCAGTGATAGATTCGACATTTTATACGACTGAAGAACTAAATAGACTTGAAATTAAACTCTAATATAATTTCTATTGAACACATTCTTTAACTAATTAACATGGCCTTTAGTTTAATTAGCTCCCACTATTTTAACATACTCTTCGACCCCATGGAAGAATACAGACTCATATCAAATATGGTCATAATAGGCCATGATCCAGGTTCATGCTATCTCCGCGTTTGCTATGGCTGATAACTTCAACAGCATAACCTGGTAGGTCTCTAAACCAATTACAAACAATTTGTAACTCATGTTTGACCGAATGTTCTAAACAATCGATCTGCGTCCCTCGGCTTGTCTGACACTGTGGCGCCAAGACAGCCTAGCAAGTCAACCCCATTATGCGACTGCAATTATGTATCTAAGTGATTTTTGCCTTATACAGCAAACACTGTGGTGTAAATACTCATGAAGGTTTATCACCCACTTCTACATTTAACATGCATCTATGAAAGAGTCTGAGTCCTCGTAGACTTAGAGCAAATGTTGTGGCATAAATACTAATCTCGCCGAAAAGGATTTAGCACTACAATCAATTATAACGGATGACACGTTCATTGCAAATGAGACTTGTATAAAAAAATTAGGGGACATTTTATTTAGGGTTTTAACCAAGATCAACTCTAGCATGCTATGTCCAACAAAGCATCTTAATTATCATGCAAATAACCAAGCACATATTGGGTACCGCCTACCCAAGCATGATATTAAGCGGTTTTAACAAATACTGAGTGTCGCCTACCCAGACATGTATTTGTGGACGTTATTCTAGTAATTTAAATGACAAATAATTTGACATTCAGCACATAAACAGTATACTTATCAAATAATATATTGTATAATAATAATAATCTTGGGTTAAATATTCTGAACTCTGATTTTTTTGCTGGACATGTGGGGCCGCGACGCTAATCATCAGGGTCGCGGCGCCACTGAGGTAAAAGTCTTTCGGTTTCTGCAAATGCATTAGCGCCGCGGCGCTCCACCATGAGCCACGCGCATACTGTCCAGTGAGTCCAAAGTTTTGAAATGAAGCATTAGGGTCACGGCGCTCCACCATGGAGCTGCGAAGCCGCCCTGAAAACCCTAGCAAGCGCCGCGACGCCCTACCATAGGGTCGCGGCGCCGACGTCCTCACAAAATGTTTCAGTGTTGATTTTTCAAAATCATTCGAGCCATAAATCAAATTTAGGGATCAAATCACAGATCCTTTATCCTCACCCACCATTATCAATAACGCACATATTGACCATCATCCATTCATACTCGTTCTTCGCCGTGCACGGTGCAATGAGCTGGATATCTGCACTTTTGGCTTAGTTTGAATTAGAACGGAATGACTTCCTCGAATTAGCGTAGGAGATAATTTAGGGTGATATCGAAAAGTTAATCGTTCGGTCAAGATATTTAGGATTTCAAGAAGCCTTGTTTTAATTCAATTTTATGTTTAACCCATATTATTATGTTATTCAGTTGTTATATAACCATTGAACCAACCTGGGCTCTGATACCACTATAGGGTTTTTGTTGGGTTCAAAACATATAAGTAGGCACAACGGAAGTTTAAAATTTTGTTCTACTTACCCCAACAATTTCTTCTGGTATGGTTATATGACAATCAAAAATCTGTAACATAAAACATGAATACTTACAAGTTGTATTATCTGGAGTCTTTACTTAGGGATTACACGCGACTGTCCTTTCGACTGTAAGCATTATGCTATGGTGTATTCCTCTGTCAAGAAAGCCAGGAAATCTCGGCAGAGATTTGAGAGAGTTTTATCCTAGACTCTAAGTCTAGAATTGTTTATGAGAATTAGTATGTTAATAAACAATGAGGACTGTTGTATTTATAATTGAAATTAGGGCAACAAATCATATTAGGGTTGGGCTCCAAGCCTGGCCCAAAAACTGAGGTGTAGTGGGCCGGTCCCCGATCGGGCCCATGCGTGTCGTGCGCATGCGCAGCCTAGCAGGCAACGCGGCGCCTTACGTAAATTCCTGTTTCCCATTTTCGTTTAATATATATATATTCAGCACATTAAATCCAAAATCTAATTTTGATTTAATTAAATAATTTATATCTAATAGAAATTATTCCATAGTTATTATCAATTTAAATATCTCGATCCCAAATCGAATATTTGATACTTTCTCAATACACCCTTAGATCGAAGAGACAATCGACATAGTGTGACCCTATATGCCTTCATATATCGACACTAATCCAATTAAGGTCCATACGGAACTCCTAGATTGTGTCGTACGACGAACTCAATATATGAAGTACATTTACATGATTCGAGCAAACATAACCTTTATGTGAGATGATAAATTCCTTTCATTCACGACACACTCGATCAAGCTTAGGATTTGCCATGTGTCTATCCAAATAGCTTGATCACTTTATCTCATCTATATTAGTCGACAACTAGATCATATTCTAAAAATGTCTCTTGCATTGGCCAATGATTTGGTCGACCTAATAACACTGAGAAGTTGAGTGCTCTCTCGAATATCCAATCGAGGAATGAATCTTATTCTTGGCTTAACTACCACCTTAATTTACATTATAATGCACCCAACACAAGTTGTATCTTATCCTATAAGGAGTTTAAGCTTAGGACAGGGTCAAAGTACATTACTCTGTAAACAAGGTGCATATTGACCTCAAGTCAAAGGACTTTCATCTCCCACACGCTGATAACACTTTAGACATGTATAACAAATAGTTTATTAGCAGGATATACCATTACTTTCCAAAAGTATTCATGTGTCCATCACTTGTAACCATTACTAGTAGCAGGTGAGACATACTACATTCTCTAAGAATGTGAAGCAGACCACATGTCGACTTATAACATATCGTCGATATCCCATTCTCGATGATCATTAGTCGAGGCTATTTCAGAGTTACGTTTTATCATCAATATCTCACTCTATTAATGACAACGTAAGCTCAAGGAATGCACATTAATGAATAATTATAAACAATCAAATAAAATTCAATAATTGCAAATGCCATAAATATTAATCTTATTAATAATACGAATGTGTTCAAGTACATTTGTCCCTAATAATGATTGTCTCTAGGACATACATACTTTCATGTTATAGGTGATAACATAACCTCATCATTTCTTGATTTCTTTGATAGACACCAGATGCATAAGCTAGTGAATTACACAAGTGTTATATTAATACCGAAAGTCATCAATCCCTCCATAGTCAAGGAGTTTAGGTATATCTCTTGTTACATTGTGTTGTACAAGATTGTGTCTAGAGTGATCACTCACAGACTCAAAGAGGTATGGAGCAGTTGGAAGATAATAGTCAGACAGGTTTTGTACCAGAAAGGGTAATCTCAAACAACATAATTTTGAGCCATGAATTGGTCAAAGATTACAATAGGAAAGGTATCTACCTCAGGTGCATGATGAAGATTGACATGCAGAAGGCATATGATTTCATAGAGAGTGGTTGTTTTTGGAGCAGATTCTATCCAATTTTCTAAACATGTTCATCAAGTGGTTATGGCTTATAGTACCACGATATCTTATTCCTTAACTATCAATGACAAGTCATCTATGTCTTTTCCAGCTAAAAACGATCGTATACAAATACATCCTATGTCCTCATACTTGTTTGATTTAGTAACGAAATACCTCACTAAAATGATGAGTTAAAGAATGATTCCTAATTCAAGTTTCATCCAAAGTGCTCAAAACTGAATATTGTCCAATTAGCTTATGGTGATGATCTCCTTCTATTCTGTAGAGGAGATGTAGTTTCTGTGAAGAAGGTATATGACTGCTTCCTTAATTTTCAAATATATATAGCAGATGGAGTACAATAAGAGATTTTTGACTTCTTGAGATTTTCTAGGGTGTTTTACCTTTCAGATACATAGGAGTTCCTCTTAACACAAAGAGAATATCAAAAATGTGATGTCAATCTTTATTGGACAAAATGCTCGGTCAAATCACTAACTAGATTTTCAAATATTTATCTTATGCAGGCAGGATCAATTGATCAAGGCTGTCTTGTTCTCTGTCCAACTTTCTGGGCATAACTTTTTTATTTTATCTTGAGAATTGTGATTGAGATAGATGTTATTTGTAGAAGATTTTTGTAGATGTTAATGTTGGATGGATGTTGTGACAACATCTATAAATGCTCAGGACAACATCTTATGAGAATAAGAATGTTGCCTGCGATGTTGTGACAACACTTCTGACAATATCTCTGTAACGATTTTGCCTATTCTTCCGGTCAAAACAGGTTGTGTTACTGTGAGTAAAAAATGACCTAGGCAAGCTTACAATGATGTTGTGTTTAAAACGTGGTAAAAGAAACAGTCAAAGCTTGGAGAGGAAGTAGCGTGAAGACCAAGTCCAGAACGTTGAGCTTTTTAAGGAGCAAGAACCGGTCCAAGCTGAAGCCTTATTTTACTCAACCTCCGCAAACAATCAGTGAGGATTTCAAGGGAAGTTCCACACTATAAATAGAGGGGATCTTCAGAGTATCGAGATCCAGAATTGAACGAGAAGAATTACCAAGAGAGCTCTCGGATATTCACCTTAGAAACTGGATCAACACACTTAGCCTAAAGTAGTATAACAACATCTAGTCCCACATTACTATTGCTGCCCAGATTCTAGATCAAGCTTATATTTCAAGCAATTGTAATGAAGATGTTGTATTTGTCTTTTTAGATCTTTTAACTTTAGGCTGAAGTCATCTGCGACTTCACTTTTGTTTGTAATTTCTTTTTTCTCATTTATTGTTCAATCTTGTAAAAAGAAATTCATTTGTAATTGTATATAATTTATACAATTCTTTGGTCATTGACCATCAAGGGATATATTAATATATACCCTTGAAAATATAAACCTTGTGTCTCTTTACTTTTCCGTTGCATTTACTCTATAAAGGTTTATAACTGTTTTATCACAATGTTGCCTCAGATGTTGACACAACATTGAAGGCAACAATCAGAAACTATTTTAATTGTTCTAGCTGTTACAGTTTTATTCGTACATATTCTTGCTTATCCGTAGCCCCAGATCCAACAAGTGGTATCAGGGCCAACACTTGCTACAATAAGTGTTAGATTCTGAATATTATGGCTATGGACTTAGCTATACAAAATGTTGGTAGACTTCTAATTCTTGACGGAACTAACTATGCCTATTGGAAAATTTGACTACGTTCGCACATCAAATCCATTAATGTTTGAGCTTGGAGATCAGTTTCCGAAGGCTATGTGATTCCCAAGTACCCAGCAGACGAAGATGGTGATGTACTTACCAAACCCGAGTCTGAATGGACCGCAGAATAGATCAACAGTGCGAGTTTCAATGAAAAGGCCCTAAATGCGATATTTGGATGGGTAGATCTCTATATGTTTAAACTCATCCAGAATTGTACTACGCCCAAGGACGCTTGGGAGACCTTGCAAACTCATTGTGAAGGTACCTCGAGTGTACGACGTACAAAGCTTCGCATGATTTTGAGCCAATACAAACGCTTAAGGATGGAAGAATCTGAAGACATAAAATCCTATTTTGAAAAGTTAATTGACATTGCTAATCAGTGTCAAGTGCTTGGTTCTCCTTTAACCAACACACAACTTGTGGATAAAGCTCTCAGATCTCTTCCTGAAAGATTTAATACAAAGATTTGTGCTATTGAAGAGGCCCATAATCTTGCTACTATGGATCTACATGCCATGATGAGCATCTTTGTTACACCTCGTAAGATTAAGACGATAATTAAGAACGTCATTAATGAAGTAAGATTCGAATATAGAATATAAGGAACGCTTACATATGTTAATACGGGAAATTAGTGTATAAACGGATATTATCCCGGAATAGTTTTCTTTAGTGCTATACATGTGACGACGAGAATTAATCCTAGTAGTTGAATTTATTCCAATGGAGTTATGGAATAGTATTGTATTAAAATTGTGACATTGAGGATACGAGGCTTTATGAAATTCTCGGGAATTAAAAGAAGTGGTTTAAGATTTATTAATTGAAGAACTTGGGGGGCCAAAGTGTGATAAGGAAATTCAGTTTTTTTTTATATACCTACACTCACCTCTTCAACTTCATTCAAAACTTAACCAAAAACCTCACCTCTCTTCTCCAAACCCACCCCCCTTGCTGGCCGAAAATCACCCCAACCCCATACCCAATTTAAGATTTTTATATTCTCTTCCTAGACTACATTTTTCACCAAAAATTAGAAGCAAAACAACACCAAAAACAGTGGCAAAAACAACCACTGCTGGCCGTAACTCTAGTCCAGAAATTTCAAATTTTTGGGATACATTTTTGGAAGAAAAACGTGTAGGGATGATGGCTTAACATTGTAGAACACTTGCATGTCAATTAGAGTTGAAGAAGCGAACAAAAAAGGGAAAGAAATACGAAAACAGTTGGGATTTTCAGACAAGCAGTGGGCAGAAAATTGTGGACTGTTTTGGGACGAATTTGAGGTATAAAATTCTTCTTTCTATGATATAATTGGAATGCATGTTGTTAGAATTAAGGTAATGAATTTGTGTTAAGGAGAAATTGGAATTTAAGCGTTGCATTTGACAATTTTGGGCTAGTTGCCAATTTGGGACAGATTTTGGTGTTATTGGATTCGTTGGTTATTGTTGTTATTATTGTCACTAATTGCATGATGAAATTGAAAGGAAACATTGATATTTAGTTGGAATTAGTTATATGGAAGTATTGAAATACGAAATTGGATTTTAGGAGTTAAGATAAGAGTTATGGAATTATGACATGTTGTGGCCAAGAACTTGCATGAAATTGTTGGACATGTTGTGATGCATATGGACTGTTTTAGGGACTGTTTTGTGGTGTTATAATGACGAAAATTTAGTTACCATTATGCATGTTTAAGTGTGGTAATTGCTAATGTAAGTCCTAAAGGAATAAGGGTGTAGAAAGGCGTAGAAAGGCTTCACATTCTACCCTCGTTGTTGTTGGAACATGGATTGTTTTGTGGGTTGTTTTTAAGGTGGATTAAGAGGCTAAATTTACATGAGAAGTGGGTGTGTAAATTTCCTTTATTGTTGTTTTGGTTGTGCCCTTAATTGGTGCTTGGTTATTGATGTTATTAGCCTCGTTTGGAAGTTGTGGAAACATGTATAAACAGGGGAAGTGCTGCCCAAATTTTTATAGAATAAGAAGTCGTTATTCGATATAAAGTATGCTAGTAATCATAGAATTAACGAACGTATTACCATTATTATAGGTTGAAGTTCTATAACGAGGCATATTCTAATATTGGGTGGATTAGTTCGTCTAAATGTTATGTGAAACCCTTACTTCTTTCTTTTGGCATGATTTAATGAAAGTACGGCGGACGTACTTGATTCTTATACAGTTTAATTCCTAAAGAGGATTGTTATGAGAAGTGCCTATGATTTTTCAGCAAAGAGTTTATTATGACATTATTATAATGATTTTATTGAGAGTCAAATGATAATTTTTACTTGCATATGGTTACTCATAATATCTACTCGTGCTAAGTGTTACTACTTCACCTCACCGAGTCCCGGGCCGGGTTATGTTCGTGCACAACCTTGCATTTTTTTCACCGAGACCCTCACTAGAGGGTCGGGTTACGTAGGATGGATCCATAGATGAGATATGACTTTACCGAGTCCCAGCATGGATCGGGTTACGATATGACTTTACCGAGTCCCAGCATGGGCCGGGTTACGATATGACTTCACTGAGTCCCAGCATGGGCCGGGTTATGATATGATTCCACCGAGTCTCGCACTAGTGGGCTGAGTTACGTTACAGATATATATATATATGTATATGGACAGACACTCATGTTTTCTTGACTTGACTCTCATTTTTATAAGGCAACTGACTTTTATTGTTTATGGCACAGTTGGATTTGGATCATGATTTTTATACTGATTCCTGTTTTCTGTTGGCTACTTGTGATCTCTTTTACAGCTTCATGTTTTACATACTCAGTACATTATTTCGTACTGACCCCCTTTCCTCGGGGGGCTGCGTTTCATGTCCGCAGGTACAGGTTTTCAGTTTGGTGAACCTCAAGCCTAGGTTCCTACTCAGCAGGTTGGGAAGCTCCTTTGATTCTGAGCTTTGTCATTTTGGGTACAGAACCCTATTATTTTGACTTTTGTATATTTAGGGGCACGACGGGGCCCTGTCCCGTCATATGTCGTTATCCTTCTTGTAGAGGTATGTTGACAGTTGTGGGTTGCACTGGTGTAAGGGTCAAAAATCTGTTTTGGTCAGCCATATTATTGCACTCTATGTTGGGGGTGTTCCCGTGTATATGCGATATTATCTGTTGGCAGCCTTGTCAGCTTGCCTGTTATATTGTGTTGGCTAGTTGTGACTCCTCAGGAGGCAGGTACATTCGAGGGTAAAGGCAGCCTTGTTGGCTTGCCTACCCTGGCATATGTTGTTATGCTGCCGGATTTCAGACTCATTAAGTGTTAGTTGGATTATGTGTGAGTGGTTTGTAAAATGACGTTATTAGGGCGGTTAGCCACGGCCCGTCGGGTCGGGTCGTGACAATCTTTCAAACATATGAGATGAACATGAAGAGCCAAAGAGATCTGTATAAAGACAAGTCTTTGGCACTCCAAGGACAAACCTCAGAAACTGAATTGGAAAACGAGGAAGAAAACTTTGAGGAAGTGGGAAATGGTGCAACTGTTGCCTTACTTACTCGTCGATTCAATTCGATGGTGAGAAAGATCAACAATGATCGCAATAAAGCCAAATACAAACAGTATCAAAACCCACTCTTCAATAAACAGTCGAATAGGTCACCTTCTGAGCAAAGAAATCACAATCCACTGAGGAAATCTAACTCCGACAGTAACAATTTCAATCTCAACAACTCGAGGGAGTGCAGTGTCATGCATGCTCGGGTTTGGGACACTACGCTAATGAGTGTGCAAACACCTTTAGAAAATTTGGTAAGGTTATGTGGGTAACTCTCAGTGATGATGAGAACGAAGAGGAGGAATGAGATCAAGAAGAAGAACCACAGGCAATGCTGGCAGCCATGTTCGAACACTCACTATCCAACGATGAAGATGTTGTTGACAATGTTGCGACAATATCAGGAACAACATCAGACTCAACATCTGGAATGTCTTCAACATTAGAGAGGTATGTATACTTTGACTATTCTGATGTAAATTATTTTAGTTGATTTATTTCTTCATCTGATGCTGTAAATTTGGATCTAGTTGACTCCAAAGACGATGTGATAAAGGAATTACAAAATCTTTGTAAATCCTTAATCACTGAATCTGAGCAACTAGACTCAAAAGAAAAATTATTGGCTCTTGAGAATAGCAATCTGAAAGGCACAATCAACCGATTAGAGGTGTCACTTACCAAGAAGGACCTAGAGCTTGGTAAGATTCGTGCACGATTGAACGTAGCTGAGACCACCTTTCAAAGGCTCAACATGAGAACCTCCAAACTGGATGAAATATTGAACTTCAATAAACCTACAAGGGCTGGGCTTGGGTACCAATCTCCTAGCAAAACAAATACTTCCAGAATCCATAATCAAACTGAGAGGATAAAATTTATCAAAGAAAATCCGAGTAATTCTCAGATCACTAACTGCTTTATGTACTAACATTACAGGTTCTTAGTACTTCGATAGTGGTTGCTCACGTCATATGACAGGTACCAAAAGTCTATTGAAGGAGTATGGAGCATTCAATGGAGGATACGTGACCTTTGGAGGAGGAAGTAAGAGTAAGATAATTGGTAAAGGAACTCTTAATGTTCCGGATGTACCAGTCTTGAAAAATATTCTTCATGTAGAAGGTTTGGTTACTAATCTTCTTAGCATAAGCCAACTATGTGATGATGATCTCGAGGTGAAATTCAACAAGCTTGGATGCAAGGTTACAGATTCTGCAGATAAATGTGTCATATCAGGAACCCGAACTGGAGATAATTGCTATCTAGTCGGTAGACAAGAGTTTTGCAACTCCGCAAAGGTAGGTGACTTGACACTTTGGCATCAAAAGTTGGGACATGTCAACTACGGCACCTTGGAGAAGATGATCTCATTTGAAGCTGTCAGAGGCATTCCCAGACTAGATCCAAAAGATAAAACACTGTGCGAAGATTGTTTGAAAGGAAAGCAGACCCGAGTCTCTCATAATGTTGTCCAACATGACGGACACCATTCAGGTACGTCTCATTGTTTCCAATTATTGCATATGGATCTTATGGGTCCAATCGAGGTAGATAGCCTAGAAGGGATGAGATATTCTTATGTGATAGTAGATGATTTTTCCAGATTTACTTGGATCTATTTTTTAAAGGAAAAATCACAAACCTTTGAGATGTTTAGAACATTTTACTCTAAGATTAAGAATATGTTTTGTTCTTCGATTTTCAAAATTAGATCTGATCATGGAAAGGAGTTTGAAAATCAAACCTTTGCAAAATTTTATGAAAAGAAAGGCATATTCCATGAATTTTCGGCACCAAAAACACCACAACAAAATGGGGTTGCCGAGAGAAAGAACAGAACTTTACAAGAAATGGCTAGAGTTATGTTAAGTTCTAAGCAATTGTCAAAGAGGTTTTGGGCAGAAGCCTTGAACATGGCATGCCACATAACTAATAGAATCTATTTAAGGCCAGGGACCAAGATGACACCATATGAACTGTTAAATGGAAAGAAACCTACATTGCGGTACTTTCATGTCTTTGGGTGTGTGTGCTATATTATTAATGACAGGGATCAACTGGCTAAGTTTGACTCTAAGAGTGACAAGGGAATATTCATTGGCTACTCTCATAATAGCCATGCACCGAATATACAATCTTCGGACAAAGACCATGCAGGAGTCAGTCAATGTTATTTTTGATGACCTGCTGGATATATCTGGTAGATCTTCAGAAAATAACATTGTGGTTGCAGTTGAAGAGGAGCAACCCACTAAAGAAACAGATGTTATCCTAGATGTTGTCCCGACATCAGAAGAAACATCTGAACCTCAAAGAAAGAACACAGGGGACGAAGCCGAGGAGGAGTCTGCTACTGAACTAAATGATCAAGTGAGAAGAGACCCTCCATCGAGGATTAGAAGGAACCATCCACCCGACCAGATGATAGGGGGAGTTTTTGAGAAGAGGCGTACAAGATGGAAAGAGCCAGTGAATTACCGAGAAATGATAAGGTATGTGTGCATGTCCACCATATAACAACAGGTAAGTCTTTCTTGTCTTACATCTACTTTGGAACCTAAAAATATTGGGGAAGCATTAAAAGATAATTTTTGGATTCAAGCCATGCAAGAGGAGCTTGAACAATTTGCCCGAAATGAGGTTTGGGAGTTGGTACCATGACCCAACAACACAAATGTTATTGGGACCAAATGGATATTCAAAAACAAATCAGATGAGTTAGGGAAGATTGCTAGGAACAAAGCTCGACTTGTTGCTCAAGGATATACACAAGTAGAAGGTATCGACTATGATGAGACCTTCGCTCCTGTGGCTAGAATTGAGTCAATAAGATTGCTTCTTGCTATTGCTTGCTATCTAAAGATTACCTTGCACCAAATGGACGTTAAAGGTGTCTTCCTCAATGGATACTTGGACAAAGAAGTATATGTTGAACAACCAAAGGGATTTGAGGATCCTCACCATCCACATCATGTGTACAAGCTCAAGAAAGCTTTGTATGGACTAAAACAAGCACCACGTGCATGGTATGGTCGTCTAACTGACTTCTTTGTTGAGTTTGGTTTTACCCGTGGAAAAGCTGACAGAACATTATTCATTAAAAGACACGGTGTAGATGTAATAATAGCTCAAATCTATGTTGATGATATTGTTTTTGGTTCGACTACAGAATCATTCTTGAAGTCGTTTGTCGAAGCAATGTCGACAACATTTGAGATGAGCATGATTGGAGAACTAACATTTTTCTTAGGCTTGCAGATTACACAGAATGAAGATGGGATCTTTGTATCTCAAAGCAAGTACGCCAAGAATCTTGTTAGGAGATTTGGTCTGGAAAATGCTAAACACATGAAGACTCCAATGGGCTCTACACAACAAGTATGTAAAGACGATGTTGGACAAGATGTTGACCCAACATTGTACCGATCTATGATAGGTAGCCTTTTATACCTTACTGCCAGTCGCCCCGATATCATGTTTAGCGTATGTGTTTGCACCAGGTTCCAAGCCAGTCCCAAGGTATCCCATCTTAATGTTGTGAAAAACGCAGTAGACCGTTTCTAACAAGAAGTCAAAAATGAAAAAAGCGAAGGAAAGAAAAAGAGACATAGTCCAAAGAATCTCGATAGTAGTTCCATGAACAATCCTTTGCGGGATTGGATTTTTTTTATAGTGGAAATGTCATAAAGCATGTATCATTCGATATGTTGCCGGTATAAGTGACTTGGGAAGTTGGTACTCCAAAGACACTAATCCTAATCTAATAGGATATAGTGACTCGGATTGGGCCAGTGATGTAGACGATAGGAAAAGCACTAGTGGTGGGTGTTTCTATCTTGGCAATAATCTAGTCTCATGGTACAGTCGTAAACAAAATTGTGTATCACTCTCGACTGCCGAATTTGAATATGTGACAGACGGAAGTTGTTGTGCTCAACTGATTTGGTTACGACATATGCTAGATGACTATGGCATATCTAATAACTCCATGATTTTGTACTGTGATAATCTGAGTCCTATTAATATTTCCAAAAATCCTGTTCAGCATTCACGTACAAAGCACATAGACATAAGACATCATTTTTAAGAGACTTAGTGGAAAAACAGCTAGTTCAAATCGAACATGTTGATACTCTTTTTCAACTGGCTGATATTTTTACCAAACCTTTAGATCATGAGAGATTTTTTAGCTTGAAAAAATCTCTTGGTCTCTGTTTTCTTTGAAAATAAGACAAGCTAGGTAGATGTTGTCTGAAATGTTGTCCTAACATTTTGGGTAACAGGATAAGTGTTGTACTGATGTTGCACTATTTTTCAAAAGATTCAAGCATGACTCTAAAAGGACAAGATATGAATGCGATACCGTTCTCTGCGAGTATCATAAGAAGGCGAAGCCTCTACTAAAAGATTTAGATGTATACAAAAAGAGCAAAACTCTAAGATTAGTATCGTTCCTATTCTATAGGAGTACCACGTGCTTCAAAAAGGTTGAAAATTTCTCAATATTTTTTTTAATCTGTATGTGTTCAACTAAGTTGATTAAGGACAATGGTAAAATGTTACATTAGTCCAGCGATCAGTCTCATAGGGAACTTATACGGAAATATCATCTGCCAAATCAAAAAAAACCTTGGAGTCTCATAATGTTTGTTTAACTTGGAAATGTTGCCAACATCATTAACAACATCGTGTTCCAGTACATCGATCAATCTGGTTTATCTTATTTTATTCTTGTTTTTGGTATTTAACACGTCTCTGTCTTTAACGGAAAATCCAAAAATTCTGGAGGACCGTTTTTATTTAAATTTTAAATGATGTTATGTGCTGTGTAAATCCTTTGTTTTAGGTGTGTAAAGAGTTTTTATTCTTCTACACAATCTAAATTTAAGGAAAAGGAATTGAGTGTAAGTATATTTTGCCATAATGAAACCTCCCATTTTTGTCTTGGAATTATCACATCAGCCGATTTACAATCCATCATATCATGGCAGCCCAAACACCACCGTTATTTTTCAAAACCCAAAGCTTCTCTAACACGCCTAATTCTTCAAAACCCAAAGCTTCTCTAACACGCCTAATTCTTCAAAACCCTCTCCCATGTCCATTTCCCCAAAATTCACAAACACCAAAGATTATTCCCAATGTCGACTAGTCCAGCAAATAGCAACAAGGTTTACAAGCATTATACTTCCATCAATGACTTAAAACTAGTCGAGGAGGACTGCACACTGGCTATGATCATGCTTGATTCAGATAAGTCATTACATGTGGGTTACCCAGGCGATAATGAAAACCCAATCGATGTTGATGCAATATTTGATTTCTCAACCTTGCCTCAAGACAGTCAAAATCGACATTTCCGACGCGAAGGTCAAAAAGGGTTTTCGAAAACCAATTCGGTGACAATCAATCTACCAAAAGATCCAAGGAAGAATCGACTTTCCCTGTTGATACTACCACTAGCAGCGGCATTGACACCGATCTCAGTGTGCCCAGTTCTTTCAGAACTCCATCAACTTCCACTCCACAAGCAGAAACTGAGAAGGAAAAAGAAAAAGAAGAAGAAGAGATGTCAGATGACATACCTCTACGGAACTTCATTCCTAAAGGGGTCCGCATAACATACTAAAATTTTGATAAAAATGTTGCCCCAACATCCGAGGCAACACCTGCAGCCACCTCATCCGAACAAGAAAACACAGAATCTGAAACAGATTTTGAGGTAATTCCCTACTCTTCCATTTTTCAAACGAAATCATGCTCCAGTAACTGGAATTAGTTTTAAAATAGAGGAGTTAGAGGGGAGAAGGTGATTGACCTAACTTCATTCTCCACAAATGGTTTAGTTGATTTCTTAAGTAGTCAAAAGATCTTAAGCTCTGAATCTGGTAAGAATCCTTATTGTGAGAAGGTGATTAGGGTGTTCTATGCTAATCTAACGCTTGCTGTTAGGGACACAACCTCGAAGAAATTTGGGAGAGTGTACCTATACAACAAGGTATACAATTTTACACCTAATATCATCAACTCCACTCTTGGGATAATTGTTAGTGAAAGAGAACCTCAACCAAACCCCACTGTGGAGGAACTCAATTCGATGATCAAGTACCTTACGGGAAATTTGATCATTGTTTGGGCTCCTCGCAGTCCTGTGTCAAAACTCACTACCTTGTTTGCCACTTTGCACAAACTTGTTATATACAACTGGCTACCCTCCCTCAACGAGACAGTAGTGCACTTGATCAAGCATCACTGCTTTTCAAGATTGGAAGGAATTAGAAAGTTGACTTAGGAACACTCATATTCAACCATGTTGCCAACTTGGCAGAAAGACAAAGCAACTCTGCCCTTCCATACCTCTCCTTGATTTTTCAAATCCTGCTCAACCAAGGTTTTAAGACTCCAAAAGGAGAAAAGCTGAGTCCAGCCTTAGAGGCTTACTCAGAACAGTGAGCAGTTGTGAACATCAGGAACAGGGTTATTGACCTGCCATGGAAGAAAGATGAATGGGACACTGACACATCAAAGGATGGTGCCAACATTCCTGGCAACATTGGTCAAAGAAAGGTCCCAATTTCCAAAGACTGGCTTCGACAAAGCACATTGCTGAACTTGACAGGCAAATTCAAGACCTAGTGCGAGCCAAGAACTATTATGTGGGCTTACTTTCTTCACAAAAAGGGGGAGAGGATGATGTTGATGATGTTCTTCTTGGAAGCGGAAGCGCAGTGACGAGGGGGAGCCGCTACTAATGATGATGCCGGAAGCATACAGACAGGGGGAGCTACTACTGATGATGCTGCAGGGGGAGAGGAGTTGAGATGATGATTGCTGACTACTTCTGATGCTATGGAGATGAAGATGGTGCTGCACAGAGTGATCGATCACAGAAAGCGGCTGGAAGCTACTGTGACTCGATTACTCTAATCAAGGATGATCATGCTGATGAGATGGAGTGCTGATAATCTCTGTTTATTTGAATATTGGATATACTGACATTTGGAATATTTTTTTGGTTTGTAATATTTTACTTTGGGATATTTGGTCTGTTCTTGCAGATATTGTGACTGCTTTCTAAAGCTGTTTATATATGTTTGTCTGATGTGGATTGTTATGAACGGTTACTGTAGACTGTTTACGCAGTTGTTGTAAGTAAGTCACGACTAACAGAACATAACTCCTATCTAATCAAATCATCGATACAACACTGCTTGAAATTTAATACTGCAGGTTAAGGGGGAGCATAACACTGATCCTACTGATTCTTGGAATGTAAGGACTACATCGGAAATCAGTATCCTAGTCATTTTCGCTTTGTATGGAGTTTTGTGAAAAAAGGCAAAAAGTGGGAGATTGTTGATGTTGGATGGATGTTGTGACAACATCTGTAAATGCTCCGGACAACATCTTATGAGAATAAGAATGTTGCCTGCGATGTTGTGACAACATTCCTGACAACATCTTTGTAACGGTTTTGCCTATTCTTCCGGTCAAAACAGGTTGTGTTACTGTGAGTAAAAAATGACCTAGGCAAGCTTACAATGATGTTGCGTTTAAAACGTGGTAAAAGAAACAGTCAAAGCTTGGAGAGGAAGCAGCGTGAAGACCAAGTCCAGAACGTTGAGCTTTTTAAGGACCAAGAACTGGTCCAAGCTGAAGCCTTCTTTTACTCAACCTCCGCAACCAATCAGTGAGGATTTCAAGGGAAGTTCCACACTATAAATAGAGGGGATCTTCAGAGTATCGAGATCCAGAATTGAACGAGAAGAATTACCAAGAGAGCTCTCGGATATTCACCTTAGAAACTGGATCAACACACTTAGCCTAAAGTAGTATAACAACATCTAGTCCCACATTACTATTGCTACCCACATTCTAGATCAAGCTTATATTTCAAGCAATTGTAATGAAGATGTTGTATTTGTCTTTTTAGATCTTTTAACTTTAGGCTGAAGTCATCTGCGACTTCACTTTTGTTTATAATTTCTTTTTCGCATTTATTGTTCAGTCTTGTAAAAAGAAATTTATTTGTAATTGTATATAATTTATACAATTCTTTGGTCATTGACCATCTAGGGATATATTAATATATACCCTTGAAAATATAAACCTTGTGTCTCTTTACTTTTCCGCTGCATTTACTCTATAAAGGTTTATAACTGTTTTATCACAATGTTGTCTCAGATGTTGACACGACATTGAAGGCAACATCCAGAAACTGTTTTAATTGTTCTAGCTGTTACGGTTTTATTCTTAAATATTCTTGCTTATCCGTAGCCCCGGACCCAACAATAGACATGAGGAGTTGAACCGTCAAGGAAAGTACTAGTAGTTTGGGAGAAGCTATGTGAACCCAAGGCTGTTGGTGGTCTGAATCTTCTAAGTATTGTCACTTGGAACAGAGTTGTTATTTGTAAGATGGTGTAGAATATGAGTTGTAAAATAAAAACGCTACGAGTAAAGTAGGTGCACACCTACTATGGTAAAAGACAACCCATATGGTGCCTAAACAAACTTCTTTGATACTCCAAAAAGTCTCTTAAGACAAAGAAGCTCTTCTAGGAGGCTGGAATAGATGCTGGACAGTTGAGTGATATGCCTAAGTTTTCTATCAAAGATATGTACATCAAAATGAGGGAAGTATACCAGAAAGTATCATGGAGAAGGTTTTGTACAACAACCAAGGAGCTCCTAAGTGAAAGTTTATCATGTTTCAAGTGCTTCATGGAAGGCTCTATACAAGAGAAATATTGAGTAGTTGGCGCATTACTGAAGTACTGGGTTGCCCATTGTGTGGCACACAATAAAAGTGTGGATCACTAATTCTTTGTTTGTGAGTGGTTTGCTTAGGTGTGGGACAAACTGTTACAATAGGAAAGCTATCAAAGGACTGCATTACCATGACATAAAGAGAGGAGTTGTGCAAAACAACATGCTAAAGGAAGATCATCTACTGCAAAAATGTATAGAGTGACACTTGCTGCTATCTGGCAGAAAAGGAATAGAAGAATTTTTCAACAAGTACAAAGGAATTCAGAAATGATGTTGAGGTTGATCATACAAGAGGCAAACCATAGAGGTCACATGATCTCAAATCTAGCAATGAAACTTGCATGAGCTAAACTATTATTCCTAGAGGCTACATGCTTTATATCTATAGAAGTTTTAGTAGTATGCCGGCTGGGACTTCGTCCAGACTTGCAAAGTTTCTTTTTGACTTTGTTTTGTAATTATCACTTGGTTACTTACTAAATAAATTAATAAGGGTGATTAGACCCCAATAAATAAAATTTGTTACTCCCTCCGTTTTGATTATAAGTGATGCTTTTACTTTTTTATTTTGATTACAAAATAAGTGTTGTTCTACAAATCAAGAAAGCATTGATTTTTTCTTTTAATTTTACTTTTGTGAAGATAAATGAAGATTTAATAACGAAAAAAATATAAAAAGTTGTTTTTTTTTCAAAATATTTGATTAAAGATAAATTAATAAAAACATTTTTTACTTTTTAAGAGAGAGTAATTCTATTGATGTCCCAAAACAAAAAATATGATGCAAAGGGTGTATTTATTTAGCGCACTTTAAAGGCAAATTTGATGGCAGTACTTTTTCCGGGGAAAAAATGTGTGCACATTATCTCAAAAAGTAACAGAAAAAAAAAGGAGATAAATCATCGTAGATTAATTATTTTACAGTGCCGCCGAAATTGTGGTCGGGCTCCGGTTATCTATCTCCTTGGGAGCTTCAGTTTGAACAAACTACTATGATATATCCAGCTCGATCTTTGATTAATCAACGTTAAAGCATCAATGATGTTGCTAACAATCAGACGAGCGAGACAGAAATCAAGAACCCTCAAGAATACCCATTTGTTGTATCTATTTTACTCAACCAATACTCCTCCAATTGCCACCACAAAGGCAATCCCTGCATACCCTTTTGTTTCTTCTAATGTTTTATCAACTTCAAGAATCGACGAATTGCACCCCAAAGATGTTGTTTTATCATTTAATGAGTGGTTTATGAGTAGAAAAAACCCGGGTTTTGATCGGATCTTTGAGATATTACGTACCCAAGATGATATCACAGCTGATATAGCTATTTCTAGATTCAATCTTAGACTTTCGGAGATGTTGGTTCTTGATGTTATAAACTATGAGAAAAATAAGGATGTTTTGTCTTGTTTGAAGTTCTTTGATTGGGCGGGTCGACAACCGGGTTTTCATCATACCCGTGCTACTTTTAATGCCATTTTCAAGATTTTGTCGAAAGCAAAGTTGATGTCTTTGATGGTTGAGTTCTTGGATAAGTATATGAAGCAAAGGTATTTCCATAAAGCTAGGTTTTATAATACTTTGGTGATTGGGTATGCTGTGGCGGGGAAACCCGAGCTTGCACTCCAACTGTTTGGTAGAATGCGATTTCAGGGTGTTGATTTGGATGCATTTGCTTATAATGTGTTACTTAATGCATTGTTGGAGGATGGTTTTTATGATGGGTTTGAGATGGTATTGAAACAGATTAAATTTCGAGGTTTTGAGGATGCGATAACGCATGCTATATTCGTTAAGAGTCTTTGTCAGCAAACGGAGCTGGATCGAGCTGAGGAGTATCTTAGAGGGTTGTTGAGAATTGGAGGGGTAGGGTTGAGTGGGATTGTGGTGGCTAATCTTGTGGATGCTTTGTGTAAAAATAAGGAGTTTACGAGAGCTGCAAGTTTGGTGCAGGATTTTAGGGAGTCTGGTTTGGTTCCGATGGAACAGGCGTATAGTGTGTGGATTAAGGACCTTACTCAGGCCGGGGAGCTAAGTGAGGCAGTAGAATTTTTGAAAGGCAAGAATCTGGTTGATGGGTATGTTCCTGATGTTTTTCGCTATAATAGCTTAGTGTGTAGGCTTTTAAGAGAAAACAGGCTAGAGGAGGTTTATGACTTGTTGATGGACATGAAGGAACAAGATATATTACCTGATGATGTCACCATGAATGTAACTTTGTGCTTCTTCTGCAAGGTGGGGATGGCAGATGTTGCCCTCGAGTTGTATGACTCGAGAGCGGAATTCGGCCTCTCCGTAAGTAGTATGACCTATAACTATCTTATAAATACTCTATTAGGTGATGCAAGTGTCGATGAAGCATATCTCGTGTTGAAGAATGCCATTCAACAAGGTTTTTTCCCTGGTAGGACATTTTCAATTATTGCTGATGCTCTTTGCCGAGAGGGGAAACTTGATAGAGTGAAAGAGTTGGTTCTTGCTTCTCTAGACCGGAATCGCATGCCCAGTGACTCAATGTATAACAAGTTCATTTCAGCCTTATGTAGGGCCAACAGGGTGGAAGATGGATACTTGGTACACGGAGAGCTCAGCAGATTGGATAAGGTTACTAGCAGGAGTACTTATTTTGACTTGATTAGTGGCTTTAACAAGTCAAGTAGGGGAGATATTGCCGCAAGATTGTTAATAGGAATGCAAGAAAAGGGGCATAGTCCAGACCGGAGATTGTACAGGGCAGTTATTTGTTGTTTATGTCAAATGGAGGATCCAGAGAAGCTATTTTACAGTTTATTGGAGGTTCAGTTGTCCCGGCATGAACCTAGCTGCTTTGTTTATAATTACTTCATTGATGGAGCTGGTCATGCTGGAAAACCTGAGATGGCCAGAGATGTATATGAAATAATGACGAGAAATGGTATCACACCAAATTTGCAGTCTGACATTTTAATGTTGCAAAGTTACTTAAAAGCAGGAAAAATTGCTGATGCGTTAAATTACTTTCGTGACTTGTCCAATAGAAGAAATCTAGGAAGAAAACTATGGAACACCATGATTGTTGGTCTTTGTAAAGCTAACAAGCCCGATAATGCATGGAACATGTTCTGGGAGATGAGGTCAACTCATTTGAGGCCACGTATGGAATGTTACGAGGAACTTGTTAAATTGCTTTGCGCACGGAGAGATTATTATAAGGCTATTTGTCTGGTCGAAGACTTGATGCAAGTTGGTCGTCGGGTTTCATCCGTCATTGGCAATGTACTTTTGTTACACTCCTTACAAACTCAAAGAGTCTTTAGTGCTTGGATGCACTCAAGAGACTTGCGCAATACGAAGGATCAAAGCTTAGCACTAGGCAATCTGATCAAGACTTTCTCTGGTGGTAGTAATCTGGACAGTGATATTTCGCAAATTGAAGAACTGATTCGACAATGTTTTCCTCTTGACATCTACACTTGCAATTTGTTGTTGAGAAAACTAAGCATAAGCGAAATGGATCTTGCTTGCAATTACTTTGAGAGATTATGCAAGAAAGGATATGAGCCAAATAGATGGACTTACGATATATTAGTTCACGGTTTCATAAAATATGGCCGGCCTTCTGAGGCTAGAAGATGGATGGATGAAATGTTCAGTAAAGGTTTTGATCTGACAGAGGCTACAAAGGCATTTGTTTAAACTATCTGTGAATCTCAGTCTAGATGGAATGGGGTTCCTCATTCAGGTATTAGAATGCAACAATTGTTTGATATTTACTTTGTTGGGTTCCTCTCGTAAGGAGAGTAAACTTCAGCTTCTTTTAATTTTTTCCCACAAAAATTATAAAAGAATTCTGGTTGTTTTACATCTTTCAAAATCCAACTCCTATGATTAGTAAAGACAATAGAAGTAATCTAGGATCTTAAGTTGACTTCTTACGCCTTCTAACGTTGTGCGGACACCTTATCTGAGTTAGTATGATTCTATGATCTCATAAGCACAGGTTTACATGGATTCTTTAGTGATATACGTTTTTAGTAGGTACATTTTTCGCTTCAGATAAGTTCTATTGTTACTACTTTTCGAAGTAGAAGCTGTGTTATATTGTAAGTGGTCAGCATTAAGTGAAAAAGCTACTTGAGTTAATTCACGAAATAAGCGGGAGGGACATAGCAATGACCAGGATATTTTGTTAACTTCAGGCGATATCTGTCTGTTATGGAAGTGTTGCCTATAAAAGCAAAATCTGATTTCTCTGCAAATGTTAGCTAGATGGAGAAAACGTTCGAAAACTTTTATAATTATGTGTGTTGTATAAAAAAGTTTTATTTTAAACCATGTGAAATCTTATTTATTTAAGGCATCTTCAACGTATTTCATATCCATTGTAACATTCATTTATAAAGGCTTGTATTATTTTACTTAAGTTTAGAAGTTGTTACTTCACTGGCCGGAATTTAGGGGTGTGTTAGTAGAAGGGGGGAAATTGGGGAAATCAATTAGGCAACCAAATGCAAGCTTGCCTTTTCCAATTTTCTTCTGGGGTTTAATGATTTTGTTGCATTTCATGTAATACCATATTGGACGAATTTCGTCTGTTAAAGATCTTTCTCTGCCCTTTACTTTCTTATTTTATATATCCACATTACCTTTGTATCTGACGTTGACATTCTGCATCTTAGGTTGAATTTTCTTGGCTGTGATTACTGATGTGGCCGTCTGTAAGTAAGCTGGTGGCACATGAAACCTAAATTGAAATATTAGTGCATTTGAAGATGGAGTACTATAGGTTTTCCTGATTCCTACAGGAATATGGGGCCGGGCCGGAAAATTTCTCTGGATTTATTGCATGAGTCAGTGAAGTAGCCATTATAAGGGATGCTATGTTCTGTGCTCTGAATGAATCTTAAAGGTAGAGAAGCGGTAGCATGAACGTGGAGAAAAGCCTCAACAGTGTGATTGCCAACTGATTAACAAGCTTACCTGCTTCAGGTTTGAAACCACTTATTTGAGATGATTTAAGAAATACTTTTACCATTTTTTAGATTTGAGGTGATTTTCATCTTGTAGAATTCGGACTGTATATGAGCTGTTCTAATATCTTTGGCATGTTGTGGAATCTAGCTGGAACTTTGACTATTCTATTTGGTAATTTCGTAAAACTAAGTTTCATGAGAACTTTTGTGCACCAACGATGTAAGTTATTATATAAGGTGTAAGGTTTTGTTATTATATAAGGTGTAAGGTTTTGTTATTATATAAGGTGTAAGGTTTTGTTATTATATAAGGTGTAAGGTTTTGTTATATAATTCTTTATCTGTCGCTCATGTCTTTCTAAATGCATCTATTTCCAAAGTATGGTTGGGTATTGTTGTTATCTCCAACTCAGATTTTTGATTGCTACTAGAACTTGAAAAGTTTCAGAATAGCAATAATTAATATTCCCTATGTCCCCCAATTTGTACTGGACACAAAGTTTAAGAATGAAAAGAAGTTTTTTTCACAGTTAATTAGATGTGGATAATATACCAAAAGTACTTTCATACCCAATAATTTGTCTTTGTAACCAGTAGACCTATGGCAAGCATGTCAATCGCAAAATTGGAACAAAGTTAACTGGTTTCTAACAGAAAGGGAAAAAAGGAAATAGTGCCAAACAAATTGGGATAGAGGGAGTAATTATATAAAAAAAAAAAATCACATTCTTGATAAAGAAAATAGTGAGAGTTATCATAATGATAATAGTTATCATAATTATTTATTGTTGTAGTGAAGTGCATGTTTAAGAATTTAACAAGTGATTATGCATCATACATTGTTATCATCATCATTATTGTTGTCTTTCCAGAGGTTCTGCTTAAGTGCACAATTAAGAACCTTTGAGTGTGGTACACATCATTCCTGCACTCTGATTGTGCTTATCATCTCTCGCCTTCAAGAAGTGATGTCATCTTTCAACTGCTTAGCAGTTTATATCGTTGGACTTTGAGCTGCTTTGCAGGCCATCCTTACCGATTACCAAGTTCCCTCCACCTCTACAGGCTAGCAATATGAGTATGACAACTATTTGGGCCAATATCGGCAATAAAGGCCTTCACGAAGTGGATGAATCACAAATATGATCCTGTTCTTCTGCTGCTTCTGATACAAAATAAACTTTCTCTCAGTCATGTGGTGATCAGACTTTTTCCAAACCTATCAAGATAACACTTCCCTACACGAGATGGTCCAAAAGTTAGTGAAGTCCTTGAGAAGAACTGATATAGTTTTTCACTTTATATTGGTAGACAGTTCTTGCTAGTTCGTAAAGCTTGTAAGATTCTTAATAGGAGTTCTTCAGGCACCATCAAACATAATGGTTAAAAGATGATATTCTGTTATATATTGTTGCAGAATCCTTTAAAAGCTTCACTGTCTATTATCAAGATAGCTGCTTGTGCAGAGGGTAAGGCAGTTGCTTATGTAGTGATTGATTAGTATGTTCTATAGAATGTTAAGCACTGATTGAAGCAAAACACTGATGCTCATGTAGTGATTGATTGATTATTGATTAGTATGGTCTGTAGAATGTTAAGCACTGATTGAAGCAAAACACTGATGCTCAAATTTTAGTTTATTGGTCCGTCGATAAAACTAGAGGGCTGTGAGTTATGTAGAATCCTGTTATATAGTTTGAACTATGAGTGGAATTGCTATTCTTGAGATTAGTATGTTGTGAAGAAATCATAAGAAGTTATTTCTTTTGAAAGAAAACAGTCTTGCCTTTTATTTAGCTTCTATTCAAAAGTAATCCCCATATTCTCTGACAATTTATTTCTCTGTTTGTATCAAATAATCTTTATATTTACCTTTGCTGCCTTAGTTCTTGCGATCAGTTATTGATGTAAGGATCACATGTTAGTTCTTTGACCGAATTTGGACATTATGAGCAATAACATGTGCAGTATGTCCTAAAAGCTTTCCCATGGAAAGGAAAGCTTGATCATGTTTATTCTGCAATTTGGTGGGTAATAGTAGCAGAGACAATAACAAGTTGGAGGATGAGCAACTGGATGCTATAGAAGAAAGACATAGAAAAATCGCCACCTGAGTATTTTTTTTTTTTGGCTAATATGGGGAGAGACCTGCTGGAATCTTCAAAGAGTTGATAATTGAGTATCAAAAGTCAAATTTCTCTCTTTTTTCATTTGTCTTTGGTGTGAAGAGAAAATATTAATTGCATGCTATTCTTCTTTTTCTATTATCAGTTATTATATGCTATTCTTTTGCTCCACACTTTTCAGAAGGCCCCGATGATAGCCAAGCTTCTGCTAGGTGCCCCGAGAAAGGAGAGAGAACCCAGAAATCTGGAAAGACAACTGCTCTACTTCTAGCCATTTCACCTTTTCTTGAGGTAGTCACAACTTTATAGCAATGTGGAAGGTGCCTTGCTACATGTATAAGTCACTTGACAAAAGGCACTAGTGTATTGTTATTAAACAACATACCCAGTGTAATTCCACAAAGTGGGCTCTGGGAAGGATAGTGTACGCATACCTTATCCCTAACTTGGAACCCTCAACTCAAGGAAAAACAGTTCAAAGCAGTTCGGAGTGTATTACTATTAGTTTCAGCTATTTTTTACATCTTGCAGGTCATCATCAGCTTCATGTCAAGGAGCCAAATGAAATTAGGGTTGCTGCTCCTAGTAGTTTCTGACCGTGCTTCGTTCCTGGAACAGTCATTTGTTGCTAAGGCCTTTCAGTCTTTTTCTGCGGCTCGTAATTAGCCTGAGGGGAATACTTGAGCCTGTGGAAGCTTAACACACGTCTTCCATGTTGACCTTTATTTTGATGAACTACTCTACTACTAGGAGTATTTCCTTGTTATGAAAAAGATGAGATAATTTGATGTCTCTTCTGACATATAGAAGACTGACTATTTATTGCATCAGATTGGATAGTTCTTTGTGCTTTTGGGTCTGGGAATCTCACTTCTTCCATGAAGATCTATCTGGAATGACTTGCAACTGAGAGCTGACTTATTCATGTCCTGGCTTGTATGGTTAATAGGTTAGGCTTATTGTACTTTTAACATTAGAAGTAGTTCATTGTTTGTTAGTACTACCTGAGAAAAAAGTGAAATAACTGAGCTGCCTGATGGCCTGGAATTTATTAGGCAACTCGCATCCCCTTAGTGCTCTATTTATTTTGTATTTTGATTATAATGTTGTTGACATAGGCCCATTTTGTTAATGAAGTTTGAGCTTCAATCATTCATCTTAGTCCATTAAATGCATTTGTTTTTTCTTTTAATTTCTTTTACGACTATTTATTTGCGTTGGGCAAGGAAAAATTCATTTAAATCCTTGTACAAAGTCTTAAAATCTGAATCATGAAGTATGTGACAAATAGGAGTAAAGTACATTATTTTACTGGGTATAAATAGGAGTAAATATCTCAAAATGTTACTCGAGGAATTATGTGATAAAGTCATTGAACTTTGTTTTGTATTAATAAAGTCACTCAACTTAGGGCTTTTCTCTTATAAAATCACTCAACTAAATTTGTCATAAAAAAATCACTTTACATCCTTAACATTTTGAGTTTGAAAAATAATACCTCTTCACATTTTAAATGTGATAATAAATTTCTTTGATCTTAAATCAGTGACTTAAAATGAGTTGGAATATTGCATATATTTTTAAAATGTCAAAAACGATCTTTAGGTTAATATGAATTATAATATGTAATCTTTTGAATAACTAAAAAGTTCAAGCAATAGCGTTATATAAAAATCAAATTACATACCTTTTTTTTCTTTTGATATTTAAAGTCTTGTTTTTCTGCATGATTTCTTTTTGCAGAGCTTCAAATTAGCTTGCTCCATTTTATTTGTCTTTTATGATATATATATATATATATATATATATATTATTATTATTGAATGAATTTTGACAATTCGGACAATTACAAAGGATTTATGTGATTCTCGTTGACCATTTTCGTGCCAAGCTATGCATTGACCATGTTCTCGTCCTTCATCAATAGCTCATCTTCTCCACTAAACAGAGATACATTGTGGAAAACAGAAATGTTGGTTTCATATGAAATAAATCTTGTGGGTAGTTCTTACATTACTTTTTTATGAT
Source organism: Anisodus tanguticus (assembly GCA_034509755.1). NCBI lineage: Eukaryota > Viridiplantae > Streptophyta > Magnoliopsida > Solanales > Solanaceae > Anisodus > Anisodus tanguticus. Next base: position 13,371,430 of record CM067551.1, on the reverse strand, counting down.
TTTTACTCGAGCATGAGATGGATTCTGGTGCCTATCTGTATTTCAAATTAAATTTATAAAATGTTTAAATTATTTAGACGGCTTTTGGTGCCTTTTTTGTGTAATTAAATTTATGAAATATTTAAATTTATTATCAGTCACATGACTCTGTCGGGTTGTATAAAGAATGGCCACGATAATATGGAGAAGTTTTTGGATGACAAATTTGATTGAGTGATTTTATAAGAAAAAATCTTAAATTGAGTGACTTTATTAATACAAAACAAAGTTCAATGACTTTGCTACATAATTTCTCATAATTGAGTGACTTTTTTGAGGTATTTACTCTCTAATTTCATTCTCAAATATAGACATCATTCAATTTATTATGTTATACTATACAAGTTTTAAATTCTTTAACTATACAAATAGTATTATACTACTTTAATATGATTCTGACTTATTTACTAAACTAACTTTAGGTTATTATTTTAAGGGAAAATAGCTAAAATGCACCCTAATGTTTGGCCGAATTATTTATACACACTCGGTCTTTACGGGGGGCTATTACCCCTGGACATATTTTTAATGTGTTTTAGAGGCCATTATCAGGTGAGCTGGCATGGAACGTGAGAACACGGCTGAGGAGCGCGTGATGAGTATATTCAACTGATCTCATCCGTTATTTTTTGCCACGTGGAGCTTATAACGGTAAAAAATTACTCCTTATTCATTTACCCTTCATTGACCCCATTTGGACTCCATTTTTGCTTAGAACTTCAATCACTAACCTTTAAATGTGCTAATGAATTCAAGTGATAAGTTATTCTTTGTGTAAATTTCTCCTCCTCTTTTATTTACTAAGCTATTCTTCTAATTTATCCAAAATTTCTGTCTAGGGTTCTTCATGAAAGAGGTGAAATCAGAGCTGAATAAGCTATGTATTGATAATGAAGATCCAAAGATGAAGCTAGAGGTGTGATGCCATCACGGTGTATTACTGAAAATGCAGATTTCTTGGTCTCTTAACAATTCCGGAAGAAGATTTTGGTCCTGCCCCTTCTATGGTGTAAGAAAATTAATTTTATTTATGTTTCGTCATTTTCAAAACGCATTACAGTGAGAAATTTTATTTAGGTGAAGAAATGTAATTTCTTTGAGTGGAGAGATGAACCTATTAATCAAAGATCTAAGTTCATTATTCACAAATTAGTGAAAAAAATGGAAGAAGATTTTACTTTGGAAAAGAAAATGAAAGAACTTGCTTTGAAGAAGAAAATGAAAGAAGAATTTGCTATTGAAGGAGGGTCTTCTTGCATTGAAGCCGCAATGGGCATAGAAGGAGAGATTAGTTGCATTGATAGCGAAATGGTCGAGGCAATACAAAATTCTTGTGATAATGAGAAGGCCATTGATAATGAGATTAAACAGCTTGAGAATGCCATTAACAATGAAGAGATGAAGGTGATGGAGATTAAAAAACTTGAGAATAAGGTGGGGAAAAAAGGAGGGCAGCAGATTTAGTATTAAGAATGTGTTCATTTTTTGTATGTTGTTGTGTGTTGTTATTTGGTTTAATACGTTATGACAACTTGAAAACTTGGAAGTGTTATCAAGGTCAATTGTCATATTAGGACTTATTGTATGTTTTTCACATTTATGTTTTATGTTGAAGAACTTTAATGTCAAGGAGGTTCAATTGAAAATTTGTTGTCATTCACTTTAGGAATTGTTGGGACACAACAATTATATATAGCAACTGTCCATACTATATAATGTAAAACAAACTATTGAAACACGAACATGAATCAATACTTAATATATAGCAACTGCCCAAATTTTTACACAAAATCAGTTGCAACTTAGTGATGCAAGTTGCACCATTTCCACAAGTACTTTAAAGTCATTAAACACTAATACATTCAAAGTCTTTAATACTAATACAACCAAAGTCAAGGTTATGTAGTTTGAAATCCCAAAAACATCTTAAATCGTGTCAGCATCAATCACAAAATACTAAACTGCTACAAGTCTTTTTCACTTCCATGGTTCCTTGCCTTTGCTAGTAGTGGTCTTGTTCATTTTTTCTCTTCTAATCCCTTCACGGTTTGCCCTTATACCTTATTCCAGTTCTTGCCTTGTGACCAAGATCTCTAGTAACTTTTACAGATCTTATAGGCTATTTTCCACCTAAATTCAACACTCTACTAGAAGGCATGCCGTGATGCATTAAAAAATTGAAAATTGGCATATTGTTTCAATTCGCATACCAATGGTATTGTAAGCAAACTATCACACTTACGTTGAGAGATGTATAACCACTTTTAGCAACAAACATTCCCATGCCAACTGTCTTAGATCTTTTATTAGGGTAAGTAGAGGGACCCTCTGTTTCTCTTTTTCTTGGTACAACAGCAGGGGCAGGACTACTTGCCTTTCTTCGTGTTCCAGCAAAAGCATTAGAAGTAGGAGTAGCAGCAACTTGTGGTTCCTTTCTTGATCTTCCTCTTGATCTTGGAGTAGCAGGAACTGTAGGTTCCTTTCTTGGCCTTCCTCTAGGTCTTGGAGGAGCCTTAGGAGCACTTGTTTTCTTTCTTGGCCTACCCCTTGGTTTTGGAGGAGTTTCAGGTACAACTGATTCTTTTCTTGGTCTTCCCCTTGGCCTTGTAGCAGTACTTGGTCCAGCAGCTTGTCCAGTGGTTGATGCAACAGTACTTGATCCAGCAGCAGCAGTGATTTGAGATACAGCAGTACTTATTCCGACAACTCTAGTGGTGGTTGATGCAGCTGCATTTCTTGTTGCATTCTACAAGATAAATGCAAAGTAAGTAATATTCAAATAGTGCAAAAATACAACAGTTTAACGGACTAATAGTCATACCTTATGACAACTTCTTTTATTGTGGTTTTTACCTCCACAATTGCCGCAAGTCATCTGCATGCTTGTTCTTGACAGTTTTCTTGATTTTCTAGTTTCATTGGCCTCTTTTCTTCTGGCTTTTGGGGGTCTGCCTGGCATTGGTTTGATAATTGATGGTGCAATGGAAGGGTTACTAGACTGAGGCCACATTGCCATATTTGCCATTGGTTGAAGAAAATAATAGTAGGTTTTCAACTAATTCTCTTTGTTGTAGTAGCCATGAACATAGTCAATAGATTCATACTTCTTGTACAACATGGCACAGATGGCATGTGGACATGATATTTCCTTGAGTTGCCATTCCCTGCAACTACATGTCTCATTGACAATATCAACAATGTAGTGATATGGACCATCATTAATCCCAAACTCATACTCTTATTAAAATTAATATTACAGTTTATTTTTCCATATTTTCTTCTAGCACCCTTAAGGCCATTGGAGATATTCTTATCACCCAAGTATTTGCAAAAGATCTCATCACACCTATCTTAGTCATTACCTTCACCCTAATCTCTTCTAGCATGGTTATGATGGTCTTGTGTCTTGCAGCCAAGATTCAAGTATTAAAGCTCTTAGCCATATTATTATCAATTATATCACACTTAATTTCTATGTTGAACTATACCTTCTGCAAGGTGTTTTCCTTATAGTAGAGTAAATCTTCTACAATTCTCTCACCACCAAGCAGTTTCAATTTGTCCAGATTTTGCCTAAGATCTGCCTCAAATATGTTTCTTGCACATCTACAGAAAAGCATCCTTCTTTCAAGGCCTCCCCACTCTTTTGACCAGTTTGCAAGGATGTGTCTAGCACATTACCTTTGCTCCACTTCTGATAGTAGATCTTTTGTGGTGGCAAGAAGCCCCTGTAAAATCATGTTTAATAATAAATAAAATCAGCAAAGTGTAACAATAAATAAAAATAACATAATCAAAACAAATGAAGAGTTTAATACCTTCTGCATATTTGAAATCATTGTGTAACCAGTGCCATCCCTTAAGTTCAAGTCTTCAATCAATAGTTTCATAAACCAAGTCTATGTAGTTTTGTTCTCATACTCCACAACAGCCCAAGCAATTGGCAACATATGGTTGTTGCCATCCTTAGCCACAGTAACTAGCAACTGTTCTTTGCTACAACCTTTCACACAGCCATCTAGACCAATACACCTTCCACAACCAGCTAGTAATGACTTTCTCAAGGCATCAAAACATATGTAGAAACCTAGGAAGCAAGGCCTACCAACTTCAGCAAATTCAGTTGTAGAAACATTTACCACACAAGTACTTCCAGCAACTGTTCTCAATACTTCATCCCTATAATCAAGTATTCTTTCAAACTCTTTGACATGATCACCTATGATTTCAAGTAAAACTTTAGCTCTAGCTCTCCTAACAGTGTTCTTCCCCACATGTACACCAAGCTCCTTTCTAATTGCTTGTTGAAGTTTGACAACTCTAATGTTTGGTTGTTCAGTTTTTCTATCTTTGTAGTGGCTGACCAAGAATTTAGAGTTGCACATGTAGTTTCTAGTGGTCTGAACATTTCTCTGTTTAGGATGGTAAGTTTTGATATGGAAATTCTTGATTGTGTTGTCAAATTTTGCATATATCAGTCCAGGACACCCTTCCCTACATGTCACCCTAACCCTTGTAGGCTCATTTACATACTTGTCTAACTGAATCTTCTTCTGAATTGGATACCTAGTTACAACATCTCTGAATTCATTCACTCTTAAAAATCATACCAAGCTGCCACACAACCTTCTTACCTTCTTACCTTCTTACCTTCTTACATGAAGGATCAAACTTTATGTACTTACTTTCCCTTCTTGGTGCTAATGTTACCCCCTCCTACCCATTATCTTCATCTGTTTCACAACTATATGCTTCAGAACTATAGTAAAATGGCTCATCACCACCAACCTTTCTTCCAAACCTCTATTATTAGGTTCTGTTTTATCAAAGCCTATATCATGTTCAACTTCACCTAAAGGTACATCATCAGGGTTAGGTGGTATTCTCTCTCTAGTAGGCCTTCTCTTGTAAGCCCTTATTTCAGGCCTGAAGGTTCTAACTAGGTCATGTACATCAGGATCATCAAATACAGCCACATAGTCAGATTCTACTTTAGATTCAGAGCTAGAATCTATTGAGTCAGATCCCTCTTCAACATGGTCACTACTTACTGGATCTGCAGTTTCACCAGCTGCAGTTTGAGGATGTGAAATTTCAGGAGCTACAATTTGTGGGGTTGAAGAATTAGTGGCTGGAAATTGAGAAGGTGAAGTATTAGTTGGTGGAGTTTGAAGTGGTGTAGTTTCAACTGATGGAGTCTCATTAGGGTTGTTTGAGAAGCATTTGGTTCACATTGGATACCCTCATCCCCTTTATTAAAAGCATCACTTGTTTCTTAGTTGTTGGGAGCACTATATTCCAATTCAAGTGGGGGCACATGTGGTTCATCTACCATGTGGCAGCCATACACTTTCACTATGTCCCCATTTTCAAAAGCTTGAGAAAGTTCAAAAATATTCCTATCAGTAAGGATATATATAGGAATGTCACTATGAGGGGGTTTCACCTTAAATGCACAATTAGGGATATATCCTAATACCTTTATGTAGTCCCTAAGCTCAAAATAAGACAATCTATCCACATTAACATCTAAAACTTCAGTATATTCACCACCCATATATTTTGGTACACCACTACTAAGATAAAAAAATTCCACCATTAAACCATCTCAAAGTCATCAAAATAAAGTCACTCATACCTGAAATTTACAAGCAAGCCTTAATTTAATAAAATCACATAAGCAAGTTCAAAGGGAGATATGATTTTTATAACAGAAATCGCAGCAATACGTATGAATAATGAACATACTAAAACATACCCCTAAGTTTATCATGTGTTTAATCCTTAATTTAACCACAATTCTGATGAAAACCCCTAATTTAACCACAAGCCCTAATTTACAAATAAACCGATTCAAAATCCTAGAATGCAAACAGATAAGTTTATGTGTTAAATCGTATTATATTTACGCTATATTAGTCGAGAAATTAAACCCTAACCTGCAAATGTCGACTATGATGATTAATGGTGTAGCGCCGAAAATGTATCCAAAATCAAACCAAACAAAAGCCAAGAATCGATTATTTACAAGATTTAGTGAATAAAAAGGTTAAATTTCCATGGGTCTCACTGTAAAATGGATGTATGATCGAAGGAAGATCGATGGGTGTGTGAGGGTGTTTTTGGGAGAAGGTTTGTGGTGGGTATGGTGGTGTAAATGAACAAATAGGGGTTTTTTGGCTTTTTAGTAAGCGTGTGTGTCGCACTTAACTAAAAAGAAAATCGGAGTCACTTAATAATTGCCTCTAAAACACATTAAAAATATGTTCAGGGGGTAATAAGCCCCGTAAAGGTTGAATATGTTATAAATAATCCGGCCAAACGTTAGGTACATTTTAACTATTTTCCCTATTAATCTTTCTTTGACTTTACTTACACAGTACATTAGTTATTGTATTTTCAATTGTTTGCTCAATCGTGTCGGAAGGTGTATAATGGAAACTTTCGAAACAGTGAATTAGTAGCATCTTATGAAAGAAGGGATTCAATTCCAGGAAAGCACCAATATATGCTTTTTCCACACATCATAAGTTTAAACTTCTCAGTTTCATTCTGTATTAGTTCCTTCTATATGGTTTAATTATTTTTATTTCCTTTTTTATTCATTTGTCATGCGGTAAGTGCATCAGCAACATGTAAATTCAGAGATCAACACCCTCTTAACACAAACAAGTAGGAAAAACACTGCCATATGAATTAGACAGTTATGTTTCTGCAATCTCTCAAGCTCAATACCTCTAGGCTAAAAGGTCTACTGATTAGGAATTTTAGACGTTCTTTTGTTTTTTAATTGTAGAGAAATTTGTTTAGAATTTTGAACTTCTATATCATGAGAACACTCGTACCAAGCTCACCAACATCTACACTGCAGAAAATGATAGATGAGAGAAAGGTAAGAAATAGTTTTCCACATAAAAGCCAAGTATTTCATCGGTTCTTCAAGGCTTGTCAACTAAAATCAAAGTGGGAAGGCTATTCAAAGATTAGTCATCAAATGAAAGCATCCTCCAAAAAGAATGTAAGTTACAGACGGATCAAGAGAAGATCCAAAATTCATAAGCACATGATGAGCGTTCATTGCATATCCTAATTTGCGAGCATGCTCAAGTAAGATACAAGTTAAATAAACAAATGAAGAAAGTATCTACAACTAATTATGATTAGCACTGGCATTCAGTAAAATTGTGCTGATATACAAGGATTTGTTTTGCCAAGAATCTTGCAGTCAGATTTTTGAAGAATCAAAAGCCTATTGAAATCTCATCCTCTTCTCTAAACTCTTTTCACCTCTATCTGATGATTGCCTCTTTGATGCAGATGCAAGGTTTTCCTTTGCCTTTCCGCTGTTGATAAACTGAGAGAAAGACAGGATGGGTGGTAACTTTGGACTTGCGGATCCATGTAGGGATGAGGCTGGTGACCTTATTGGATCTTGTGATCCAACTTTATCATGGACCTTCTCATCACTAACCTTTGCTGGTAAAGGCACCGAAAGATTTGATGATCCTGGGGTGCAGTTGGCTATGGATGTTACATTCTCAGGAGAAGCGGGATTAGAACTGCTGAGCTTATTCACTAATTCCATAGGACCCGCTGTAGAAAGCCACCTAGCTGTACTTGCCATTTGTGATAAATAGAAAGACTTCCCACTTTTGCCATACTTCTTATAACATTCATTTTCAAGGAAAACTACAGATTTATCAATGTCAATCCTGCAAAAGGTGACGAGAGAGCAGAGTTTTACATGAGAAGAAACCCTTCTAGCTACAAATCCTGAAAGATAATACAGAGCAATTGCATACCTTGAATCACTGACCATCTGCTGGTTTTGCTTTATTGCATTCAGCAATCTCTGCTTGCCTGCTTCCCTGAGTGTTTCAGGTATGGCATTCTTGTCAAGTTTATCGACCTATTAGAGGCAAAATAAAATGTTAGGCCGTGCAGATAAATGTTAGTTACGCCACATTAGGTTGGGTTTAAAGAGTTAGCGTGGAAGTGGAAGAGGAGGGTTATGGGCTATTTTCCTCATTTGATAAATAAGTTAAACTAGAGAGCCTGATATATCCTCATACCAAAAGATCCAGAGAAAATTATTAATATTCCACCTAAGAGGAGTAAACTAATGACACTCTCATCTTTACCCTTCTCCTTCCCTTAGTCGAATAAAATTCTTTTTTTATGACAGTGGTGTTCGGCCAGCTCGCGCACAAATGACTATTCATAGTGGAAGAAACATATTAAGCAGATAGAAATTAACAACAAGGGCAGACGAGCTCACAAGCATCTCACAATCTAGATCTTCTACTTTATAAAAGGTTTAACAGATTTAGAGATTGTACCACCTAGGGGACTGCACAAAGGAGCAGTCGGATTGACCGCATATTTCAGTTTTTTCATCATGACTTCAGACCATCATGTTCAAGAGGATGAAACCTTAAATTTATTTCCGTTTGCCTTAGCTGAGATCCAATGGATGATGACAAAGAACACTAGGTGGTGGAGAACTGCCCCAACATACATATGGTGGACTGGGTGAAAAGAAAGGAATAATAGATGCTTTGAGAATAAAAGTAGTTGCAGACAAAAAATTAAGCTGAACTATTGTCTTTTCAATTCTAGTGTAAAAAGAACTGTATAGAAGATGTACAATCACTTGTATACAAAGAATTAAGCTGAACTGTTTTTTGTCTTTTCAATTCTAGTGTAAAAAGAACTGTATAGAAGATGTCCAATCACTTGTAGATTTTTTTGACTCCTTGTAAGACACAAGGTCTCCTGTAATATGTAAAAAATTGATTGTCAGTACCATCTTGGTGCTGATGAATAAATTATCTTACTCAAAAATATACAATTTCTTCCAGTTATAACATTTTTCTTTTTAATTTGGTTTAACGATCTGGTATCCTGAATTCACTGACCTACTAATCCATATTCGCTCCACATAAGGCCACTGAAGATGAAGGGGCTCTCTGTCAGAAATTTCTCCATTCCCTGGCCATGAACCCAGAGACCTCTAGGATGTGTTCCGTCCAAAATGGGAATGGGCTAGGGTTATGAGCTTATAATCTGGTGATCGAGGCGATTCCATGAAGTTCATTCCCCGAATGACCCCTTTTCATCATGATTGCAAGTTCATTCCACACCAATAGGGTTATATATACATTCTCATGATGAGAAGGGGTCATTCGGGCATATCTAAATAGATACTATATTTACATATGGATCCCTATATCATTAGATTCCATTTAGGATTAGGAATATGCGTAATCAAGTCTGCTTTTTACACATCTCTATTGGGACCCTATTCACCTCTTTGAGTGAATCGAGAAATAGGTTTAATTGTCCATCTTTTTGATATATATCAGAAATTGCATTATTCGGATAATTCAAATCGAAGCAATTGGATGTCCAACTCCGGGCCTATATGACATGACCGATCAATAGATCCATATTTGTCATATATTCCATACATCACACAAGATAGATATCATATTCATGGAATATGATTCACTTTCAAGATGCCTTGGTGGTGAAATGACAGACACCTGGAACTCAAAATCTCATGCTAAAGAGCGTGGAGGTTCGAGTCATCTTCAAGGCAAAATATTGAAAATGCTCATTAAATGAGCATTCTCAACAAGAGCGATGGGATCGAATCAGTATTGATATACCAATTCGATCCGAGCTCTTGAAATTGGACTAAATTCGGCAGCGGATCGCAAAATCTTTGTAATATTCTCCATCCAATGAATGGGGAGTCAACTTTAAAATCATCCACCCTGCACCCACCCCCCGAGTTATGCTTCAGCAGAAATCACACAATGGTAGATTGGAAACCTCCGGTAAAATGTTTCCAAGTTCTTTATAAGAGGATGACTTGACTTTGGTGCAATGCGAAATTATAATGCAACCCAGTGTATGAGAAGTTAATTCAATGTGTAAACTAAAAACACCCTGTTATGCAACCAAAATGTATTTTGGCAAGAACAGACTTTAAAAGCCACCTGCTTGTCACGGCTTTTGTTCTGATAATAATTCTCTTCTGCACGCTGTAGCAAATCCATTTTATCCTGCAGCCTAAGTTTTGCGGATGTTTTTGATGAAGCGACATTCTTTGCAGCATCCAAAGCATCTAAGTATAAGTAATTCCAACTTAGCCGAGATTGAAAATCAATGAAGGGAAACAACATGACAATAAAACTTCCAAGTGGCTTCAGTGCATGGGACCCTACAACCACAATAATCAATGTACATACCATCAAATTCAGAAATATCTTCTTCTGATCCACTTGCTTCATCATCACGGTTCCAGAATTCTGACAATTGTTCTTCCGCATTGACACTTGAACCACTGAAACCGATATAGTATTTAAAAAGAAAAATTCCCAAAATGCCTAACAGCTCCACAGTTCCATGAAAAGCTCACAATTTTTATATTTTAAGGCAAATTTGAGGTAAATTCAAACTAGATGTTCACTAGAACATGAAAGAAATTAGTCAAGTGAACAGTTCTTTTATCTCCCTCTACTTTATGCAGCACGTTCTTTGATTTGCCTTCATCTGTATTAGATAAGAGGATATAGGAGATAGTGTTATGTATGTATCTTATGGTGCTCTTGGATGACACCATAGACAGGAGGCTTCAAAGTCAATGTTCTAGTTTCCAGTACGTATAGCAGTATCCCAGGCTAGTGCATATCCTAAGAGCTATTGAGCAACAGTAAATTAAATCTAGTGACTCGCCCACTAGATGGTCTTTAACAAGTAGAGTTTTATCTTCTACCATGTAAAATGAGATCGTATTCATTATATGTTGTGTTACCTTTCAAAGTTATATATATCCAATCAAATAAGCATCCCATTCTAGCTAGTGTTGGAAGGTAAGGTGCCTTATTTTCCTGCTATAAATTTCCTGAACCCAATTTGAACTCCCAACTTCCATCTCCTACTTATCAACAAAAAAATACCATCCATCTCCTATGTCCTGAAAGATAAGTTTGTGAACCTAGGTTAGCACTCCAACTTATACACATTTCAAAAACATGTAAGAAAATTAGCATTTAGCCCTTAGGTTACTTAATGAAACAACTTACCGTTTCTACAGTATCTTCCTCAGTCCCTACCTTCCCTTACTAATTAGTAATTATAGAGAGAAACCTAGGTTCCTTGGGCCTTTTTACTTTCTCGCTTTCCATTCATTTGTTGGCTTTTCTTATCAAGATGTACAGATTGAATTGATTCAAGACGCTGGGAAGATTGATTTAATGGGAAAACCCCTGCATACAAAAAGTACAGCATGATATTCTAAGAACATCCAACCATTAAAAGTGATCGGAATGTCATAAATGATCCAAAAATGTAAAAAGAATACAAATAAAAAGGTTCCGTTAATCTCTGCCTAATTATTTTTAATTCCCCGGATACTCTTCTGTTCCTCTTTTCCAAAATTTTCAGATGAGGCCCAAGGAGTTACTTCTCATGCTCTCCTTCTCTTCCTTCTCCTTGTGAACTCGCCCCATATAAGCATCTCTCTGATAGTTTATAACCTCACCCTTCAATTCCCAACATATTCCACTATGTATATCATAACATGTACACAATTGGAGTATGAACCAATTAGTGGTTAACATTCCCACTTTTTTGACATGAAACACCAACTAATCTAGATGTCCTCAAATTTTCAGTTGTTAGGATGGATTCTTAGGCTGCTGTCCATGGCAAAGAAGAGAATTACTGGTAATCTTTATATTTTCCCACTTGTTTGTGATAAATGATAAATCAAATATCATTCAGTGAATGAGAGCAAGTCGGTTAGCTATAAAAAAAGTGAGTTGATACTAGTATGCATTGGACCACCCAAAAGTGTAGCCAATTATCTGTACAACATGGAAAATCCTCTTGACACTAAAATTACAAGTAAAATAAGAAATATTTTGACTATTATTATTCAAATTATCTACTATGCTTACTCTCCATAATAACCGAAACATACAAAAAGGGCGCAGCCTTCTATAACTTCTTTTTCCCAACATCCAATTTTCTCATCCTCCAACTTGGAATGGTCTCTGCCACTGCTATAGGAAGTGTCCAAATTGCTCATATTTCACTCTTTCTCAACATCTTAACATTCACAAAGACATGGCACTCGGTATCAAAAGGAAGGGATGATCCGTACAAGTACTCATCTATAAATGACAAGACTTCTTTTGATAAAGTAAAAAAATTATTAACTCCAACTGATAAGCCTTATGCTGCTTCATATACTAACTAACTCTGTGCAGTGGAAGGATAACGGGTCGGTGTCGGCCAGGCCCAATAAAAACCTGATGGGTTGCTCCAATTAAACCACCACCTTAATAAAAAAATAAAAAAAACACTTCTCACATTTAATTTTTTATTTATACAAACACTGACTGGTATGATAAAATACTCAGCTCCAGCAAGCATTTTATGCTACCATTATGTAAAAGGAAAGAGAAAAGCATCAAGCAAACTGCAACCGCATATCTCCTTTTTACAATAATCTTGGCACATAATGAAGCAATGAGCATTTAGTGAAGATGATAGGAAATGCATTCATATCCCAATTAAAATGGTAATCCATGTTTCAGCAGTACGATGAATGCAAAACAAGATACCTGGTCATATATATTCTTGAAGATCCAGTTCGCTGCCGAAAAGCAGTGGCAGTCTTAAGTTGCTCCAAGTAACTTGCAACTAGATTAGGATGCTTGCACACATCACATGATTTTTCACATAAAGAGGCAGGTACCTACTTTTAAAGACAACATAACCATGAGATGACATAAGCTAGTAAAAATAACATCTAGCAGTTACCATTTGAAAAGGACTATATATACCATCTCTCCAAAGCTCTCAAGTATCAATTTCCTACGACAACCAGACCGTTCACAATACTCAACCATCTGAACGTACATCAGTGGCAAGAAGAATAATGTTAGTTATAATGTATGGAAAAAAAGGGCAGCCCGGTGCACTAAGCTCCAGCTATGCGCGGGGTCCGGGGAAGGGCCGGACCACAAGGGTCTATTGTATGCAGCCTTACCTCACATTGAGGTTGTTTCCACGGCTTGAACCCATGACCTCCTGGTCACATGGCAGCAACTTTACCAGTTACTACGCAACGTTATAATGTATGAAAAGCTAACCGAAATAATTTGATTTTATAAAAAAGAAAAAGGGGACCTGTTTGAAGTCGTCCAGTGACTTCTTAGAGGATTTATCATGCAAGCTTGAGGACTCATCCTTATTTCTTTTAGTATTTCTTAAAATAAATTCCTGCAATGCTTACAAGATGTGACTTACTCAAATTTAGTAGCAAGATTGAGAAAGAAAGATTCAAAGGAAAAATCAACTGGTGACAGGTGATTCAACCATTCTCCTACGGTCGTCCACTCCATAATACAGTACACTTCTGGAAGGCAACTGGTCACGTCCAGCTCTACCTGACTCTTGATAGAAGCCTTCCATTGATTTGGGAATATTGAAATGACAGACCACTCTGACATCCTTTCTATCAATACCCTATAATAATGAAAAACATATGAGCTATGTATAATCCTTGTCTAGATTTGCTATTACAAGCTATCCTGGAAAATTGAATCAAGATATCTTGAGCTATTACATGCATACCATCCTGCAACGGAAGCAAGATCTCATCATCTGTTTGTGCCTCGGGCACTCCATTGTTATCCAGAAGCATTAAAATAGAGAAAGGCATGACACCCATATCAGACATGGATGGAAAGAGTAGAGAATTATGTTATTTGAATCCATCGCTTAGAGGCTAGTAAGGATTATCTATTTCTGCAAGGGAACTCTTACCCAAAAGCTACAGTTGCAACAACCACTTGTGTTTTTGAAGAAATCCAGTCATCCAAGACAGAGCTCCGCATCTTATTGTTCAACCCAGCATGATATGCTAGTAGTAAGTTAATGTATGTCTCAGGAAAATGCATCATAGACAAAATTGCATAGAATTTAACTGAACCATCCGTTACCAGCACAAGAAATGCCACTGTTGGTTAGATGCATTGCAAGATCATCACACATAGTACGCTCCAGGCAGTAAATAATAGCGCACACATTTCCGCAAGATTTTAGTAATTTACACACGTCAGCATATGGATCATCCAAAAGGTCTTTATAACGAACTGCAAAATGGAGATACATGATCAGGTATGTAATTGCAAGAGTGATGACAGGTACAGTACCTAACCTGATAGTTAGAAGTAGGTCCAAAAGTGATAGGATAGTCAAAGGTAATAGGGCAATGATGACTGATATGGTACACAACTTGATAGTTCAAAGACTAATGACTGATCCGGTACATAACCTGATAGGTTAAAGGTAATATGATACAATGATTTCACCAGAGGTCCAGAATTTAGTACATATGAATGACCATAGATACATCATCTGATAGACACAGATGTATACAACATACAAAGGAAAATGCAGCAAATTAGACTTACAGAGCATTTGTCCCATGATTTTAAACCAAAAGCTACAGAATCATATGAGGCCATGTTGAAACTATATTTTCTCAGTAATTTTCTTCTATTTACATCCCCTTTCCCCTCCCTTTTTAAAATCCAGAACAGGATTCAAAGAAGGAAAAGCAAAAAACATGAATTGGTTACTGTATACTCATTACTATAAATTGCTGCAAGCTGATTCCTTAGTATTTAAGAATTGGCAGTTTAAGAAATGAATTGGTTACTGGCTGCTCATCATTTACATACAAAAACATTTGCCCTTTATCTAGCAATGGAGATCCTTAGACCTGACCTTCATAATAGATATTTGGCCGGTTGAATGATGATTTCAGGACTAGAGGGCTTTGCAAATTCAATGATTCTATGACATCTTTCTGAACTCTGCAGAGAAAGGAAAATGCCCGAGAAAACAAATAAATCATGGTTATTCAATGATCATTTTCTAAGTAAGCCGCAGAAAACTGTTAACCCAAAAATCGTTAAAAGTATATTTGGCAATGGGAAAGAAAAAGCCAGAGGAAGTATGATAATACACAATCCCTGTTACAATGAGATCGATCCCCATTGACGTATAAATTGTAATTCCTTACATCTCAAGCAAATTCAAATAAGAAAACTTACTTAGGGACAGCAGTTGCTGTCAAAGCCAATACTGGTACATTTGGGAAATGACTTCTCAGGGAAGAAAGCTTCCGATAGCTAGGCCTAAATTTGAAGAAGATAAACCAAAAGAATTGTGCAAGGATTAAATGGAGAAATGTAAAAAAGAAAATGAAGACAAGAAGTTAAAAGTAGAAAAACTAAAGACAAAGGACAACTCCAATTTACAAAAACTTCAATATAGCTTAAAGGTAGATAGAACAATAGCAAGTAGTAATATCAAGCTAATGATCCCACTTGACATGAGTATACATGCACATTATAAAGGTAAACTTAGTGTGCCTTAGGATCTGAAAGAGTCAATTTGTAACTAGAATGCAAGCATCAAGGAACCACTAAATGTTATGACCATTGTCGCGTTTTTTCTTCAATACACTTTAAATGCGAAATTTGAGAATGAGAAAGGAAAAGAGATGTCTCAGGCATTTTATACAAAATTACATTGCCACTGGATATTCCAGAAAAGCGCTCTTAAAATCTGTATTTTAAATTGGAACTTACTATCATTTTCATAGGAAATTATTCTAGTTTACAAGCTCAGAGAACCATTAATAAAGCCCAAAACATGTCCATAAAATAAACCATGTTAACCAAAAAGGACAGAAGTGCAGTAAATTAATCACAACCATCAACAACCACGACATATTGAGAAGTCACCTGAAGTCATGGCCCCATGAAGAGATGCAATGTGCCTGGATTTTTTTAAAGTAAAATGATATTAACAGATAAATAGTTAGAGAAACTTCTGACAGAAGTAAATGGAGATGGAGTAAAACCTCATCAATGGCAATGAGATTTAACAATCCTCTGGCATGAATCTTCGTCAGTTTTGACATAAATCCAGATGTTGCAATTAGTTCAGGTGTCACATACAGTAACCTTACAGCTGGCTTCCCAGATTCGAGGTCCTCGTATATCTAAAGATTCAAAGGAAAAATGCAATCATATACATGCGTTGGACACTCACATTTCTCTCCACAGTTTGAAATACATTTACAAGCATCTGGCATCACACTTCAAATCGTTGATGACTGAACCTCTTCTAGGCCACCTATATAGTGAATCTTTTTTTTAACAGGTAACAAATTTGTATAATAAACCGGTACTTAGGTAGTATTGAAAACCATATTTACAAACAAAAACAAAAAAAAAAGATCTAGAAGCTGCCAAAAAAACAACCCTAACAGGAATCAAGAACATCTAGGATTGTTTCTGTATCTTCAGAGTAAATCTTTGTACACCAAAAACAAAAATAACAAAATACAGTTAAGTTTAATCTTCTGTATTGTGTTACTTAACACATTGGGCATTTCTTTCTCTCCAAATGGTCCACCTAATACATGCAAGGATGATCCTCCATCTATCTCTGTCCTTGCCCCATCTCCAGCTTCCTCCCAGCTAAAAAAAGTATCAACAATCTTATAGGCACTGACCAGGAGATGCCTCTGAGATTGAAAAAAAATCTTCCATATCTGATCTGTGATCTGCAGTGTAGAAATAAGTGGCTCGCTATCTCAGCTTCATTTCCACATAAATAGCATCTTGAACATAGAAAGATTCCTCTCTTTATCAAGTTTTCATGTGTCAAAACAGCTTCTTTTGCCATGTGAAGCAGGAATTTTTGTAAGGATCTTGACCTTCCAAATGTGTTTCCATGGCCAATTAGTAATCTGTGGCTCTGTCTGATTCAGCATCTTGTATCCTGAGCTAACCCTGTATAGCCCTCTACAATGTCCATTCCACCACAGACGATCCACTCCTTGCATCCCTTGAAAGTTTTCCAGAAGTTTGTACAAATCAGCCCGTCGGTATCTCCCAATCATTCGTCATTCTTCTAAAACTCAGGTCCCAGCCTTGGGGGGTCCACATCTCAGCCACTGATTTCTGTTGACGTTGGACCAGTGCAAACAGGTCAGGAAATAAATTCTGCATACAACTTGGACCCAACCACCTGCCCTTCCAAAAAATAGTCTTGTTTGCCATTTCACTCACGCGATATTGCTGGATCGGGCTTTCGCCCATTGTCCAAGATTCCCCACTGCTGCCCCCTGTGGGAGACTGGGCCGTGTCTCAGTCCTAGTGTGGCTGATCATCCGAAAAGACCAGCTAAGCATTATGTACTTTGAAAGAATACTCTTTAGCAAAGGCAAGAATGCTCTGATTGACCTCCATAAGGAGTATTGACCTCCTTGGATACCCAATTGTCTTGCTCCCCATACTTATACTTGATAACACTGCCCAAAGGGATTGTGGTTCCTGAGAGTATCTCCAAAGTCATTTTAGCTTTAAAACTTTGCTCTAATGCTTCCAAGTTTCTGATGCCAAGACCACCGTCGATTTTACTTCTGGTAAGGGCTTTCCGTTTGACTAAATGGAAAAGTCGATTTTCCTTGTTCCCTTGACAAAAGAAGGATCTCCTAATTTATGCAATCTCTGTATAACTCCTGTAGGGATAGGAAAAAGTGACATCATGTACGTTGGTAGGGCATCCAGAACAGCATTGATCAAAGTGAGTTTGCCTCCCAATGATAGATACTGTAATTTCCATCTAGAAAGTTTTTTCTTACATTTCTCCAAAAGAAATTCCATATTTCCTTAGACCTTGATTTTGCTCCAGAGGTATGCATAGATAGACTGTGGGGAGGGTACCCACTTCTCCACCCAGGATGAAGGCCAACTGCTCCATATTAGGAACCAAGTTGATGGGGGTATATATGGCTCTTTCTCCAGTTGATATGAAGGCCTGAGATGCCTTCAAAAAGTACTAAAATAACTCTCAAATATTTCAACTGTTCTTCCTTTGCATCATAGACTGGAGATGAGTGATCTCCAAACTGGAGTCGCTATTTCTGGCTACCTCAAAACCTTGGATCCAACCATTAGCAATCTTGAACATATTAGTGAACCCTTCCATAGCTAAGAGAAATAAAAAAGGGCACAAGGCATCCCCTTGTCTGATCCCTCTAGGAAAAATTTCTTCTACATGCTATATTATAGTGTTATTTACCTATAGTATCATTAAAACTGATTTTACGGAAGACAGTGGTAGTTTCATTACCAAAAACAAACAAAATTGGGTAAATATCTCCGCATACAATTTTACCGTGAAAAGTATCCCTCTATTAACGCATTATTTTAAGGGATCTTCCGTTATTATTCTATCTTCAACGATTCATAATCTTCTATCCTATAACAAATTTCTCTTTCCATGAACGTATTCCATCCCCCTTGAAGATCTATACAAAATATTATGATTCGTTTGATATCATCAAAATTTTGATTTACTCTACATATTTTCATACAGTTCTAGAGAAACAACTTTGATTCAGATGTATATTCACTCTAATTTTCATAACAATGTCAACTATGGCGATTATGCTTTGCCACAGTGGTCATCTTGTTGGTGGGATAGCGGTAATTTTGTTGATTTCGTTATTGATGGAATAGTAACCAATCCAGAAATAAGCTATGACGCATTGGTTTCAGCCATTGCAATGCAGCTTGGAATAGACACGAGCATCAAATTGATAGAAATAAAATACAGGGTGTGACAGGTGTCCTCCAATGGAAATCTGAAATGATATGCGAGTCCGTGTATATTTCGAGACGAAGAAGGATCACAAGGAACTTGGAAAGTATCCATTGTGTGTGACATTGATGGATATAGCTTTGCATGGTATCTGTCTTATCAGGAATCCAATTGGTGGAGCATCTGATTGTGTCAGAAAAAACAACATACAAAATTCATATGCCAGAAATACATTCACACATGGGCTCAACCTATGCCTAATGGTGAGGAGCAATGGTCTATAAATTTCCTATCCCCACGGGTAATTTATGTACTGCCCGGATTCTACCAAATCAAAGTGTAATTTGTCCACGGGGGTTTTTATCTTTCTCGGTTGAGAACAAGAACTCAAATATGAAATACATTATAGCAAGTTTCACATCTTGGTCATCTAACCATGATCGATCCAAAATCGAAAAGGCGAGAACGCAGAGTCTTCTTGTCAACCCTTTCTAACCCGTGGAAGTAACTGGTCATAAGCCTATTAGGATCCTCAGGATCAAATCAAAACTCACATTCGCCAAAATAGCTCAACCTCGTCACAATGCCAAATTCATGGAGACTAAATTACAGCTTGCTTCCATTCACCTCTACACCAAATACATCCTCGCTATATTTATCCAACTCTCTTGCCATTAAACATATGATCACCTGATGTCGGGTTAATGTCTAGGGCATATCTAGGAAATACCCGAAACAACTCTCCGTAAATATATTAATTGTTGAGCATATAATAAATTCTTGATTTGCTTAACGACATCAAGATTGGTGTAGGAGAACCAGTGAGTGGTAGAAAAACTGATTTTTTTTAGTATATCAAGCTTGTGTTTGTATTTTTCTATATCTTTTTTGTATATGCTGGTAATAGGTTCATCTTTTTCACATTAGGGTATATCTTTTTTTTTTGTATTTCTACGGTATTCTTCAATTGCTGAAACTGTTTGGTTTATAATTTTACTCTACTGATAATTTTTCCTCTACTAACAATAGGTTCATTGTATGACATTAGAGTATATATAACTTTTTTTTGTATTTTTAGTGTATTTCTTTTGTATACACCGATAATAGGTCCACATTAGATTATATCTAGCTATATTTGTTGCACTAACCTCTTTGTTTACGCAGAAAAATAAGTTTTCAATCCCAAAACAAATCAGTTTTTCCTACCACTCACTAGCGATCCTATTCCAATCTTGATATTGTTGAGCAAATCAAGGATTTATTATCTACTCAACAATTAAATATGTTTAGGAAGAGTTGTTTCGGGTATTTCCTCGATATGCCCAAGACATTAACCCAACATCAAGTGATCATAAGTTTAATGACAGGGGAGTTGGATAAATATAGCGAGGATGAATTTGGTGTAGAGGTGAATGGAAACAGGTTGTACTTTGGTTTCTGTGAATTTGGCATTGTGACGGGGCTGAACTGTTGGGGCGAAGATAAGTTTAGATTTGATCCTGAGACTCCTAATATACTGATAACCAGTTACTTCCACGGGTTAGATAGAGTTAACAAGAAGACTCTACGATCTCACTTTTTGGATTTTGGTTTGATCGTAGTTACATGACCAAAACGTTGGGAAGCTTGCTACACTGTATTTCATATCTGAGTTCTTGTTCTCAACCGAGAAAGATAACATCCCCGTGGACAAATTACACTTTGATTTGGTAGAATGTGGGTGACAGGAAGTTCATAGACCATTGCTCGTCACCATTAGGCATAGGTTGACCCCAAGTGTGAATGGATTTCCGGCGTATGAATTTTTTATATTGTTTATTATGACACAACCAGATGCACCACCAATTGAATCCTGACACCATCCAAAGCCATATCCATCAACGTCACACGCAATGGATACTTTCCAAGTTCCATGTGATCCTTCTTCGCCTCGAAATATACACAAACTCTCATATCATTCAGATTTCTATCAGAGGACATCTGTCATCACCCTGTATTTTATTTCTATCAATTTGATGCTCGTGTCTATTCCAAATTGTGTTGCAATGGTTGAAACCAATGCGTCATAGCTTATTTCTGGACTGATTACTATTTCATCGATAACGAAATCAACAAAATTACCGTTGACATCCACCGACCAGGCGACCAGTGTGGCAAAGCATAATCGCCATCGTCGATATTGCTATGAAAATCAGTGTGAATATATGTCTGAATCAAAGTTACTTCACCAAAACTGTATGAAAATATATAGAGCAAATCAAAATTTCAATGATATCAAACGAATCATAACACAAAATTACAAGAATATTGATTATTAATCAAAGAATATATGAAAGCAGGAACAAACACGATAGTTTCCAAAGTTTTGCAGAGATCTTTTTTGAAAACGGTAACTATTTTTGTAGAGATCTTCAATGGCGATTGAATATGGAAAGAGGAATTTGTTATGGGATATAAGAATATGAATTGTTGAAGATAAAATAGTAATGAAAGATCCCTTAAAATAATGCGTTAATAGAGGGATTCTATTCACGGTAAAAGTGTATCCTACGCGTGTTTACTCAATTTTGTATGTTTTTGGTGATGAAACTACCACTATTTTCGGTAAAATTGGTTTTAATGGTACCATAGATAAATAACACTATATTATAGCATGTACGGGAAATTTTCCTAACTTCAACCGGTTGATCCACTTCTGCTCAAAGCCCATCTGCCTCAAAATTCTCAGTAGGAACTCCTAATTAACATGATCATATGTTTTCTCAATGTCAAATTTGCATAAGATACCAGGCCTCTTTTGTGATATTCTTGAGTCTACTACTTCATTAGCTATCAAGTATCAACATAGCATCCATTATTTGTCTTCCTCTAATGAAGGTCATCTGTTGGGAATCCACCAAAATATCCATCACCCTTTTCAGTCTTTCTATCAAAACCTTCGAAATCAGCTTGTAGAAACTCCCTCTCAAACTTATTGATCTGAAATCGTTTAACTTATGTTGCCCCTGTCTTCTTTGGGATCTATGCTATGTACGTAGCATTGGAACTCTTTTCAAACATTTCCTGAGCATGGAAATTGTGAAAAGCCTTCATAATGTCCAACTTCAAGACTTCCCTACGATTGATGAAAAAACCCATTGTGTAACCATAAGGGCTAGGGGCTTTATCAATAGCACATTTCTTTAAACAATCATACACTTCTTGTTCATCAAATTTATCTTGTAAAGCCTCCTTTTCTGCTTCTGAGATTGTAGGCCAATTACTGAGGTTTCCATTCTTCTATATCTGTATAAAGCTTCTTATGGAAAGTAATGATCTCTTCTTTGATTCTTACAAGTTCCACTATAGACTCCATTTGTACTACTAGTTGATCAATGTGGTTATACCTCTTGAGAGCATTAGCAAATTGATGAAAAACTTAGTGTTTTTATCACCCTCTGTTAACTATCTTTGTCTCCATGCAATTTCCTCATTCTTAAGAACTTCTTCATATTCCATAATAATAGTTGCCTTTTTGATTGATTCCTCCACAGTCAGAGCTCTAGTTTCTAGCAAAAAAATCAAATCTGCCATTTGAATAAGCAGTTTGGACTTTTGAACTTTCAATTCTCCTTGTTCGTTCCTGCTCCATTCTTTAACTTTAAGGGCTTTAAGTATGCAAACTAGTATGTAATCAGGCCTGCCAGTGAACGCAAAGGAGTTCCACCAGCTTCTGATCTTGTTAACAAACAGTCTATAGTCCGCCACCCGTTTTCACACTTAAAATATGATTTGGATTGTTCCCACAAGCCACAGTGTAGTGCAATAGGAACATGATCTGAGATCAGTCTTCATAGGAGAGCTTGTTTCATGTTACTGAATTGCTCATTCCATTCTAAGGAAACCAATTTTTTGCCTATTCTAGAAGCAGTGGTATGATTATTCCTCTAGACCGAGTGTAGGAACCTCCTTCTAGTTGTAGGTCAATAAGTTCCATGTCCTCGATAAATTCTAAGTTCCACCATTGTTGAAGACCTCCTAGCACAACCAATTTTTTTCAAAGCAGAACCTAAAAATATTGAAGTCACCACAAACTGCCCAAGGGCCCTCCATAAGTCCTCTAACAACCCCCAATTCCTCCCATACAAAGCTCATTTCCAACTTGTAGTTTGGGGCATAGACTCCAGTTATGTGGCATGAGAAATCCTGGAGAAGGGCCTTAAATTTGCAAGTTAAAGTGTAAGAACCAGTTAACCGCATGGTGACTCAGTTGGTTGAGCATGGGGCTTCCATAATGAAGGTCTTAGGTTCGAAACACGAGCAATCCAACCCGTAGGATTTCCTTTTCCTCTTCCCATTCTTACTTCTGTAGGTTTCCCGGTAATAGGGATATCTGCGAGAACTCTTACCCATATCTTACCATTTCTTCGGAATTGTCCGCTCAGATTCTGATTGATTGCCTTTTTTTTGACGACAAGTTTGAGTTTGAAATCTTAATGCAGGCAAGGAAACATCCTTTTTCCATTATTACTTGCTGGGGCGGAGCGTAGACGAGCGAGCAGAGCCAAGGAAAGAGGGAAAAGAATCCTTTTAAGCGCCTTATCACGAAAGTGACCAAGCAAGCAGATGATGATGGTTCAGCCGGTAAGCTAGCAAGCTTACGAAATGAAGGAAGAGGAGACCCTTCTATTATAAGTTGAAAGCGAAGTCGATAGTCCTCGTATTGGTAATTATTATACGCTAAAAGTCTATATAAGATATAGAAGGCAAAATAGGAGAAAATCCAATAAATAAAGAAAAAGAAGAAGGCTTGAAAGAAAAAGATCTGCCTTTTGCGGGGAGAATCGCTCGAAAGCACGGGATGGGCATTCCCTTACGCTTTCTTCTTGCTGCTTTGTTTGCTCTTTCGAATAGAAGGTAGTAACGTCCGGTTCGGAGGGCGGGGATATCCCGACCCTACTATCATTATGCCTTTGCAATGTTACTTGGTTCAACTCTATTTGTGACCTTTTCTCGTATGTGGGACTCTCTATCTTCTTGGGATAAGGAGAGGCTTATCGATGACCGAACCACTCTTATACTACTCCTTACCTCACCCCCTTTGTCACAACAAGGGAAAGCCAGAGAAGGGGGCCTGCTGGAAACCCTCGCCTTCGGCTCCATACTGAAAACGCCGGCCATGAAGGGACATTTTTTTTTTTTTTTTTTTGCCTCTACTTTTCATGTCAAGCGTACAAGTCTAGTTTAGTGGGATTTACTTCTAAAGACAGGAATTCTTTTTCATCTCCCCTGTCAAAGTCGACGTCTTAACCTGACTTCCTGAGCTACCCGAGCTAATGATAGAGGCAAGAACACTTTCCGGAGCCTACAACAGCAGCGGATTTGCCTTCTGGGTCGAACTCATCGCACGACGCTTGTCTAGTGCGGGTTATCTATCTTGTGTGGTTTGCGGGCTATTGCACAGGAGCGGGGTTTACCCTGTAAGCACCCGAAGGATAGCGGCTGCATATTCCCTTGTCATATAAAAGTGTAAGAAGCAATATGTAAGATCTCTCCTTTCCAAACTCTGCAATCCCATAACATTAAAATTCCTCCTCTAGTTCCACTAACTTCCAGACAAGCATGCCTTACCCATCTCCCTCCTCAAATCTAATTAATGTATTAGAGAAATTTTGGTGGACCCAAACAGTGGCATCCATCTCCTTATCAAGAAGACAAGAAGAGAGACGTATTGTTAAGATTGTACTGGTATAGCATCTTTCACTTCCCATACTTCCCCATTAACAATAGAATTAAGCGTTATTAGTCGTTGATGATGCTGAGAATCATCACCCTTCAACATCGACCCCCGTCATTATCATATCTTCCTTCTCCACCCTTGTCACATCATTCTCATTCTCCATACCTGGGGCTTCTATATAGTTCGAGGTCTTTGCATGATTTCCTCCCAGCTCCCAATTGTTTCTGAAGAACCGTGAGAGTTTTCCATGGAAAAACAAGGTTGTTGCTTTAGTTTCGTCTATTAAAACATCCGACATAAGTTCCATATCAAGCTTTGCTAAAGTGTCATTAAAAATGAGTTGAGCAGGGTCAGGCCCAAGAGGGTTGGATCTAATAGAATGGCCTAAAGGACGCGTTAAGACCTCCAAATTTGTTGGTTGCCCCTCATGTGCCTTTATATCCTTTGTAAAAAAGGTTTCACCGACCCCATGTGGGCATAACCACTCCAATCAATAGTTGTCATCGTACAAATTGTATCTATTACCTCGTAGGGTACCATTATCCATAAGATATTCCTTGACAGCAGGGCCTCATTTTTATCAACAGAGATCACCAAAAATGTGCTATCAACGGAGATCGCCGAAAGTTTTGTTGTAGCTTTCTCGAAACATGTTTTCCTTTCGACCCAGATCAAAATAATAAAGTTGAAACCTCCCCTCGAGATGGTTACTTTATTGGGAATACTCCGCCCCTCTCCTACAACTTCAATGCAGCCTATTTGAGCCGATTTTTCAATTTTGTCTCCTTTGTCGCCTTCCAACCACCACAAAAATCACCAATTTCGCAAAAAATAATTGTGCAACCACAAATGCAAAGGTAGTCCTATCTGATCCAAGTAGACTTGTTTATCTGTGAAGCTAGTATACATCCAGCAATAGAGCTCCACCACTCCAAACTAACCTTAAATTTCTTTCATGTCCATTCTCCTTGGAGGATCTGTTCAACTATGTTTCTGTTTGGGGTTTCGAACAGAAACAATTTCATGAATGTTCCCTCAGAGGCCTTTTTTCATGTAGAAGAGGTCCATCCCCTAACATCTGAGAGAGTGGGCATTTCAGATTTAAGATTTCCAAAGAACACAGTGATGCATCTTCCTAGCATGCCTTTACTAGAATCAAAAGAGCCATGTGGAGGACACCTTTTGTATTGGTTTCTACCTCGTTGGAGATGTGGGGCTGCTATTTTCAATCTTCAACCACCTTGGCATATAGATGGTTAATATCTGATATTCTATGAGGGGCCTTTAAAGTCAATTGTTCGGGGCTTGTTTTCTATCTTGAAAGCAATGTCTCTCCATCCTACATTGAAGCCTGACTCCGGCAGAATGATAACTGACCTAGCTTCACCTTTGAGTGACAAGATACTCATGTACCTTCAATGAACATTGTACTTCCTAGTACCAAAATATTCAGCCACTTGGTCCTTTTTCTCCTCCATCTTCTCACAAGGTTCTTGTTATCATTAGAAGCTTCTTTGAGGATAAAACATATCCACTCCATCACCTTCTTGCTAAGTATTATTCTTCCGATCATATTTCTACTTCTCCCTACCCAGTCAACCCAAAAATCCTTGCCAGAGGTCCATCTGGTGATATCAGAAGATTTTGAAACCGGGAGTGAAATAGATTATGGTTTCCCCCATGAGGTTTTAAAAGATCCTTAGAAAAAAGTTTTATATTCAGTAATCACAGTGGGTAAGAAAGGAAGGGGCTGTTTCAGGCGATATTATACCGGAAAAGAGTATTCTGCAATTCTAAGAAGTAGGAGAGAAAAATCTTGGTAGTCGTGCCTGGGAGCTTCAATGAAGTACCAATTACAACAATATAATAACCATGATATCCACCTATATAGTGAATCTTATGAAATGCACATGGAATTTTTGCATCAACAACAATAAGATAGTGAACCATTCCTTAGCAGTACGAGGTGGAGGATAGAGACATTAAATGACCTGTCCAAAGACTCAAAAAACAGCAATCTGATATTATAGTTACAGAAGACCTAGCCCATTTGAATCTTTGATAACGATGTTATTGAATATTTACGTACTTTTCCGGAGCAGTTCCCTGTTGTATGAGTATTAGTTCTTTTGTGTTAAACAGGACTAAATAAGTAAAGGGATGAAACCACCTTGGTGCCCATATTAAATGAAAATGTCATACTAATCAACAAAAAAACAGCAATGTACTTTATTAATATCACGATTGTATCAGATGGAAATCCAAATGGGGTGAGGCCGAGTGGTAAGGCAACGGGTTTTGGTCCCTCTATTTGGAGGTTCGAATCGTTTCGTCCGGAACATGTATATTTCACGACAAAATACATTGATTCTTTAACTATGTTCTGTTTAAATTCAAACTGTTAGCTGGGATATGATTGTTTCGGATGCTCAATCAGTACAGGTTGAGAAGTGGCAACCACAGAATAGCTTACTCCTGAGACGGATTTGAGGACAGAGCCACCCCCTAACTTCTAAAGGGGCCCGTCACTTCTCATAAATAACGAAGGTTGGATAACTTTGAAAGAGTAAGAAAATAGAAGAAAAAAGGTGAAAATCTCAGATGATATATCTCTTATTCCTATAGTTATTTATCCCTTTAAAATAACTTCAACTCGTGATGAGTCTCTCATCATACAGGATTTCCCATTGTTTTCGCAAAATCACACCCCATAAGAGTGCTTTTTCAAGCGTAGAGGAATATGAACATGCAAATAATTGAACTTCTAAAGGAAGAGATGCACACTGCTAAGGTGATAATCAACCAGGACTCCTACTCACATCGTCCCATTTTAGAAATTATTGTGTAACTGCAAATGAAATTTAATAAGGTAATTGGCTTGTATATTGTAGAAGAATAACAATAATGGTTGGCAGGTCAGTGTAAGGGGTTAAACATCACATCATTATTGAATAGAATCACTCAAGTACATACTATAAACTACTAATCCTTTGTGTATCTTGGTCTTCCAGATATTAAGTGTCAATCATCTTTGCACATCCCAAAAGGAAGTGTTTAGACATAAGTTCAGATGGAGGGAGTAATAGATAAAACTCCAGAGAGTTATCAAATGATCAAATATATAGGCAAATGGGATAGGAAGAAACTGATCCCTGTCAACCATGCTGGTAAAAGGATTCAAGAAACCTGCAGCACTATAGAACCTCACCGGTATATTTGCTTGCTCTAACTAAAATATCAGAAATAGAAGTATTAGCTTCGCGACTCTTTTCTCCATTATCATTTGATAAATAAGGGTCCATACAGACTACAAACAACCTTGTTTTGAATATTATGAAACTGGCATGATATTGTAGATAAAAACATAATCTATCTCGAAAGAGTATTTCCGATATCAACTATCAGCCACTAATCCCATTCCCACAATAATTCCGCCATGCTTCAGAAGTTATAGACTTGAAATTACTCTATGGATATATTAACTTATCCCTGTTTACCTTATTTTTCACTTGAACTGTCTGGGTTGATGAAAGAAATTCAGCAGGAATCCTTTTTTCTTTCAATGCTGAAACTTGATTTTCCTAAGCAAGAAAAGGAAATGTTAGAGGACAAAACTATGACAGTTAATAACCAGAAGCAAGATTATTATTATACTGTACTCACCATGAGAGCTGAAAGCAAATGGCAACCAATGAAAGGAGTCAATGATGTGTCCTAGAATTTCCAAGCCAATGGAAAAATAGTGTAGCTTGTGCTTTCTTTATAAGGTAAAATCAAAGATAGATAACAGAAATCACCTATCAAAGGACTAACAACAAGCACAATTCCTGGTTTTGTCAAAGCAGGGATTTGATAGCACATGGACTTCCCTCCACCAGTTGGCATGAGGCAAAAGCAATCCCTTCCTACATAATTACCAGTTATTATTAACACAGAGGAGAGTTATCAAAACGCAAAGTTATGGCTGACTGATATTGCCAATCACCACGTAGCTATTGCGTTTATTTTTCTTGTTGCTGGTCATAAGTATAGAACCAATTTCAAGATTGGGCACAGTATGAAAGATCTTTTAAATGCACATATTCCTCAGGGGTGATTGGGGCGTGACATAAGAGTCTAATGACAATAAGACCTTCTATCACCAAAGAAAACTCCATTATTATCTTATTTACTTTGATTCCATTAAACTAGCAACTTTTTGCTACAAACACAAATAAAATAATTGGACTTAGTGCTCTACTTGATTTTGCTTGACTTTTGATTCGAAGTAAAAAAGGCATGGAGCTTAAATAACTCACTCAGAAAGCTTTTTAAAAGGTTTTGTAGTACAATTAAGTCGAATAAACCCTTCTGGAATAACTATTCAGCCGCTTGGATTATGTTTGATTGTATTCACCCGACAAAATCTAAAATAGGATTCACACTACATCCCACATTCTTTACTTAATCAGCAGAAAACAAAAAGGTTAATAAGAGAAAACTAAGAACACAAGGAATAGAACCCAATATAAAATAAATTCCACACAAGAAAATGCTTAAAATAGAACTAATAAATCGCACCACAAATATCATGGCTTTTATGGTACCTACGGCACTCAATCGTTCAACGTGGAAAGAAGCTTACCTGATAAAACAGCTTCAATAGCTTCCAATTGCTTCCCCCTGAAATCAGAATGTCCAAAATGCCATCTCAAAAGTTTGACTAAAGCTTCCTTCCCAATCACATGCTTCTGAGGTCCACAATTACTTTGGAGTGGTAATGCTGATTTCTTCATTTCCACCACCAAAGCTGCAACAACACCCAATGCTTTATTTCAAATTATCTTGCCAATAAAAAAAGTGGCCCAGACAACACCTTATTTATTTTTTGAGAAAATATATATACCTAACATGCCCAAAATTCTAACAACAACAACAACAACATACCCAGTGAAAGTGTTATTGAAGTGTAGAGGATAATTAGAAGATCGTATACCTTGCAGAAGAAGCCGAACGTAGGGTTTTTGCCGGGAATTTGAAGCTAGGTGTTGTAATTTGTAATCAGGGCTACTTGAGAGAGACAATTGAAATTTCAGATATATATATATACATGTAAAACTCCATAAGAAATTATTTTTTGTGATTTTTGTGTTAGATTTTTATCATGGTTTCACAATATAATTTTAAATTTTTATATAAAAGACTGTTTTTCATGATAATATTAATAAAGTTTCATATTTTAGTGAATAGAAAATTTACATTTATCGTTTGATGGTAAGAGTTAAATGTCCGGCTACAAAAGGTTTTATTTAAACTTATATGCTTAGTATAACAAATACAACCATGTTACACCCTTGAAAACCTTCATATAAAATTATGTTTTTAAATATTTTGATTTTTTGAAATTTAAATACGTAAAATAATTTGAATTATATCAAATTCAAAATAATAATTCAAATAAATATTGTAGATAATATTATTGGATCAGTTGTTTAACTTCAATGTATTGGATCATGGGTCTCACAAAAGAAACCAAAATTAAGAACAAGTAACAAGAAGAGAGGTCGTGGATCAAAAGCCGCAAAATTTTCTACAAGTAACAAATTCAAGCACTCAAACAATTAAGTTCAAGTTCAGTATCAAGAAAGAAGGCAACTCAACCGAGGCATTCAAGATCAAATTACTTGTTCATAGAACCTATATTCATCATTCGTGGCAACCATCCAGTGTTCGTGGAGAATAATTCAAATTCATGTTCTAGACGAAGATTCAAGATCAAACTATTCAAGCCCTTGAATCAAATTAATTTATATTATTGTTGTAAGAATCATAAGATTGTCGTAGAGATAATAACACACATTATACTTGAAATCAATTACTACATTTATTACTCAATTTTTTTGTCTTTGATTATTATTTTTCTTAATGCAAAATTTGTTGTTTACAAAATTTTAGCATGCCCACTGGAACAATCTCTACCTCTCATCTTTTCATATTAACCATCAAATTTCAAAAATATTGCAATGGCATTGAAAGAAATAATCCCTTTGATTATTTTCATTAATGAATGAGTATATATATAATTTACAATGTTCCATAATATGGAAAATCATATTCCTATTCTACTTCCAAAACCATATTCTATTTGTACAAGAATTCTACAATTATGGTAAGTGTACAATGTTAATTAATTACAAATAATATGGTACAAAATGCTCTCCAAACCGTGATATACTTACCATGTATATCACGGACAGTTTGGTAAGTATATCACGGACAGTGGCCTTGTGTATTGTGTTTCTGTGATATACACGGTATACACAAGGCATTGTATATGCCATGTATATCGTGTATACCACGGTATACTTTCACACCCCCGCAGTCATAGCGAGCGGTCTTCGTACGCTGAGATTGTCCCTAAAATCTTCAAATAGAACCGAGGGAAGACCTTCGTAAAGATGTCTGCAATTTGATACCTGAAAGGGACATGGCAGACGCGTACTTGTCCACGAGCTATCTTTTCGTGAACAAAGTGGATATCCATCTCGATGCGTTTAGTACGCTGGTGTTGAACCGGATTACCAGATAAATGTCACTAACATTATCACAATAAACCAAGGTAACTTTCTGAATGAGCAATGAAATTCTAAGAGAAGGTTACGAACCAACATGATTCAGAGACCACATTAGCTACACCTCGATACTCGGTCTCCGCATTAGAGCATGATAATGTAGATTGTCGCTTGGCAGACCATGAGACCAAGTTATTACTACGAAACATACAATAGCCAGACGTGGAGCGTATGCTATCTGGACAACCACCCAATCAGCATTTGTATACGAGATAAGTGTAGATGTCGATGATGGATATAAATGTAAGTCATAGTCAAGTGTTCCTTGTATGTAATCAATAATGTGTTTGAACGCATTCATGTGCTCAACCCTGGGATCATGTATAAACAAACACACATGTTGCACGGCATACATAATATCCGATCTCGTGAAAGTAAGATATTGAAGAGCTCCGGCAATACTGTGATAGTGAGTGGGATCCTCGTAAGGTGAGCCAGCCACAGCTCTTATCTTGGGCTTGGTATCAACTGGAGTGGAAGTAGACTTACACGATGACATACCAGCTCGCTCAATGATCTCAGCGGCATACTTCCGTTGTGATAAGAATAACCCACATGCATGATGAGTGACAACAATCTCCAAAAAGTAACTCAAGGGCCCCAAGTATTTCATAGCAAACTCAGAACTGAGCATTGTCATGATAGACTTGCGCAAAGCATCAGAAGAGGCAGTCAAGATAATATCATCCACATATAATAGAATATAAGTCAGGGAAGTACCACGACGATATATGAATAATGAATTATCAGACCTGCTGTGAGTAAACCCAATAGACGAAACATAGTCCGCAAACCTCGTATACCAAGCTTGTGGGGCTTGCTTAAGCCCATACAAGGACTTCTTTAATAAACATACATGATGAGGATATTTGAAGTCTCGAAAACCCAAGGGTTGATGCATGTAAACGGTCTCATTAAGATCACCATGTAAGAAATCATTATTCACATCTAATTGATGAATGTGTCATGTCTTTGAAAGAGTCAAACTGAGAACAGTGCGAATGGTAGCCGGTTTGACCACCAGACTAAATGTCTCACCACAATCCACGTCAACCTATTGAGTTTTACCATCACCTACAAGACAAGCCTTATGTCTCACAAAAGAGCCATCAGATTTATCTTTATGAGTGAAAATCCACATAGACCGAATAATATTAACACCAGAAGGACGGGACACCAACTCCCACATCCCATTTTCAATAAGAGCATCATATTCGTCGTTCATAGCCAATTTCCAAATTGGGTCATTTAATGCAGCCACTGGGTTACGGGATAGGGGGATTTAAGAACATTAGAATTTAGATTAAAATGTCTTTTTGGTTTAAAAATGCCTCGTTTACTACGAGTGACCGATTTGTGACTCGAGGGAGAATTAGGTGGATTTTGGAAAAAAATCAGATGGGTGACGGACTGGCCAGTAGGCAGTGGCCTGCGGCCCAACACGGGAAGCTGGATCAGAACTTGAAACAGAATCAGGGGCAGAACTGGGCTGGATATTCGGCCCAGTTGTTGGACTCGGGACGTGAGGGACTGGCCCACTGGGCAGAATCGACGGGATATGAGGTCTGACATGCAGTGGGCCCACTGGTGGATTTTGGGTGCGGGACAAGTCCGATAAATGGTGGACAATATACGAGGAGACATCGTCATCTAAAAAATTATATGAACTAGGCCCGGGACTACTTACTTTAGCAAACTGAAATTGGGTTTCACCAAAATTAACGTGGCGACTAATTATGATTTTACTAGATGATAAATCAAAACATTTGTAACCACGATGATTGGATGGATAACCCAAAAACACGCAAGGGGTAGAACGGGCTTAAAGTTTGTTAATTGTAGTTGACGGAAATAGTGGATAGCATAAGCACCCAAAGACCCTAAGATGTGAATACGAATGAGTCTTATTATATAGGAATTGAAGAGGGGATGAATATGTCAAACCTTTGGTAGGAAGTATGTTAAGAAGATAAGTAGTCATTTGTAGAGCATGATGCCAAAAGGAAGGGGGTACAAAAGCATGAACCAATAAAGTTCGGACAAAATTATTAATGGTACGAATTTTCCGTTCGGCTTTCCCATTTTGTGAGGAAGTATGAGGACAAGAGAAATAAAAAACTATGACATTAGTATCACAAAAATCCCGAAATAACCCATTATCATATTTTTTGTCATTATCACATTGAATAGTTTTGATTTTCAAGTCGAATTGGGTACGGATGAATGCTCTAAATTTCAAGAATGTGGGAAAACTTGTGATTTTTTTGATAACGGAAAGGTCCATACAAAATTAGACTAATCATAAAAAAAATAGAACATAATAACGATGGCCCACATAACTTAAAACGGGAGATGTCCATAAATCGCTAATGAATAATATCAAATGGCATTAAAGTACGAGAAGTAGAGGCTACAATTGGTAATCTAACATGTTTTCCTAAAGGACTGGATTGACAAATTGGAGTACTACGCGTACCCTTACAAGAAATAAAATTGTTTTTATACAAGGAAGAAACAATGGATGACCCAGGGTGACCCAAATGTGCATGCCACAAGGAACGAGCTAGAGCTGCAAAAGTAGATGGTAAGGCTTGACTCGAGAGACTGGATGCATGCATGATAGGATAAAGATCTCCCCTACTATCACATCTTATGAGAGGTATCCCCATCTTGAAATCCTTCAGAGAAAACCCAAAGGGATCAAAATCAACAGAAAACCCAATTATCAGTGGTAAATTTACGGACAGACACCAAATTTTTAATTAAAATAGGGGCATGAATGGCATTTTTTAAGACAAGAAGTGGATGAAGCGGGGGGAGACAAAGTTTTATGACTGTAACCACGAATTGGAATTGAGTTGCCATTACCAACAATTATGTCATGATTTTTGCTCAAATTGGAATAAGACGAGAGAGTACATTAGTCGGACGTCATGTGAGAAGTGGCGCCGGTGTCCATGTACCAATTCACGTATGGAAGATTCAATCCAAGTGTATGCATGGCGGCTTTAATATCTGTAGGTGTCGGAATCGGATTGGGGCCCGGAGCATAGAAAGCCAACGGGGGTCGAGGCCCAAGCAGGCTTCCTTGCTGTCCAAGCCCAGAATTGTGGCAGAACCCACTGGACAGATGAGATAAATTAGGCCTGAAGGGCTGTTGAGCGGCCCACTGTCCAGGGACTGGATAAGCTGGAAAATAAAGGTCGTTAGGCCACTGGACACCAGCCCAGTCCCACTGCCAGGGGGCCCATGGCTGGGACCAGTTGGCCTACGGGACACTGCCACCGTACCGGGGCCCACTGCCATTTTTTTTGCCACCCCCACCACCGCCGGAACCACCACGATTGCCACCGCAATTTTTACCATTATTTTTCTAATTTTTCTTGCATCCACTGTGAGCACGGTTTTGGCCAAAATTATCAACAAAACCTTGAGAATTATCGGATGAAGTCATCATGACCACGGGACTAGCGTCGGTAACCGCCTTTTTGGCCAAACCGGCTTATTCTAACGTGAGCATCAAACGGGCTTGATAAAAAGGTGGAAGTGAATTACTTTGATGGAGGAGAGTCCCCACGCCATTATAGGCCTCATATAGGCTTGCAACCATTTGGAGAACAAGACGATAATGCGTTACGGAGTTGGTCCGCCAATTTCTTGAGCCGTTTACAATAAGCCGAAACATTCGGGAAATCATCCATACTGACTTGGGAAAATTCCTGCTCAAGGGTGATAATGCGGGAATGTTGGTTGTCCTGGAATATATCACGCAATCTATATCAGGTAGCCATAGTCGTAGTGTCTGGTTCAATAATCGTCCGTAAAAGGTAGGTAGAAATAGTTCAACTCTGAATTCATTGTTGTTAAGACTACTGATTTAAAGGTCTTCTCTGAGGTACATAACATTATTGGATACTATTATGGGAAGTTTTGGACCCATCACTAGTAACAAAGTAAAATTGCTAGGACAACAAGCACTTCAGGTGCCATCCACATCAGTTCTTGTCTTTGAGTTTCGATCCTCAAATGGAGTAAAATCCTTTCTGAATAATCAAAAGAATGAGAGAATATCATTGAAATAGTTGAAAAGACGTTGGCTCAATTCAGCCCGTATAAAATATATGTAACAAATGATGAAAAATATAAAATTTAGTTAATAATAAAATGGGTTGAACTTTGAAAATTAACATGTTTTGATGTCTAAAATGAATCTTTAAAGTATTTATCATATTCAAATATTTTAAAATTTTATTTTGTAAATTCAATCTGCGTGGAGTGCGAATAAATGCACTAGTTAACAATATATATTGCGTGCAGATAAATATTTCTTTCATGAAACATTCAATCACGTCACTTAATAAAATTGTTAGATAATTATGAAAATAATCACCTATTATTTCCATAATCCAATCATATCATATCATAATCATGTAATTAGGATGTAAATAAATTTAATATATTCTTATGATAGTCTACCAAAATTGTAGTCTAGAATTAATCATATTGATGTATATATTATTGTATTGATTAATGAGAAAGGTATGAAAATAATTTCCTTCATGGTATCAAGAGCAACAAATTAATCCCCTTTTTTTTTGCCCTAACACAACACCACCGTCGGTCCTCCCACAACCCCAGCCGAAATCTTCCCAATTTCGGTTTCATCAACCAAACCCTAACTAGGGTTTTCTCCAAACCCTAGCCGAAAATACTACTCCCTCCCCTCCTTCGACTTCTTCAACCCACAAAACCCTAATTAGGGTTCTTCCTCTCACTAACTCCAATCACCAAAATATCTTATCTCCTCATCTTTTCTTGATTTTTCTTGGGTAATAATGGACTACCAAAATAAATTACATCTCGCTCTTGCCGTAAACAACGTTAAGAACTTCATTCCACTGATTCATAAGATGGAAAAAGGGCAATATTCATCTTGGGCGTAGTTATTCAAAATTCATTGCCGCGCATATCAAGTTATTGACCATATTCTTCCTCCGAAGTATCCATCAGAGGACACCAATATTGATAAGACTTTATGCTCATGATTGGATGTTATTGTCCTTCAATGGATTTATGGCACCATCTCTAATGACCTTTGCACACAATTTTGGAACCGGACTCTACGGCTCAACAAGCTTGAGAGCATTTGCAAAATATTTTTCAAGATAATAAGATTTCTCGGGCCGTATATCTTGAAAACCAATTCACCAATGTCAAATTGGATAACTTTGCAAATGTTTCTGCTTATTATCAAGAATTTAAAATGCTTGTCGACCAACTATCCAACGTTGGTGCACCTGTGACAAATCAAATGTTAGTTCTCCAACTAACTGCGGGTTTGAATGAATAATATGATGGAGTTGCTACATTCATTCAACAAAGTAACCCGCTACCACCATTTTACGAGGCTCGTTCGAGGTTGATTCTTGAAGAAACCCGGAAGTTAAAACAGGCAGCGACGGCGGCAAACATTGCTGGCAACACCTTACTTTCCAACTAACGTATCTACAGATGATTTTGGCTCACAAAATTCTGGTTCGGATGTGTGTCTAATCGCAATAATAATGGACAAAAGAGGGGTCAAAATCGCAACAACAACAAAGGAAAAAATAATAGTGGAATGAGGCGGGGCCACGGCGGCGGGAACACGTCCGGCGGGGGAGGCAGCCACGAGTAGCAGGGCAGAACCATCCCCACTAGCAGCCATAATAGTTTGGTGGTAGCCGGCATTGGGGCCAGTTCCCGCCATGGGGATGGATGTTGACACCCAATTTTGTCCCGTCTTTTCTGATTTATTTGCAAAATATTTTCAACACCTCAAAAACAATTTTAATATATATACATATAGGCATATATATACATATATATACATACATATTATTATTCTTCTTAATATCATTATCATTATTATTATTCGTATTTTTTTACTATCACTCGCCTTTTAATATCACAAGCATAGTTTTACCCTAATATTCTATGTTATTTTATTTTCACAAAATTGCATCGAATTTCCATTTTTATTAAGCATTAAGCATTTCACAAATATTACGTTTTTATTATTATCACATCGTGATGTTATTTTAAATAGTTTACATCTTTTGCAAAACATCTTTTTAATAATAAACCCCTTCTTTTATTTTTAACTAACTCCCCATTTTATTTCCCCTCACCCAAAACAATATCAACCCACCACAAAATCACAGCCCAAACGAACCCCCCATTTCCGCATCCCAATCAAACACCCCAAAACAAACCAGCCCACACCCTAAATCAGCCGACCTGGCCCAAACCCCAACTCCTATTTATTCTCTCCCATATCCATTTCACCCCTAAAAAATAACCCAACACCCAACTAAATTTTAGCCCAAAATCGGCCAGCCCAATCGGACACCCCAATACCCAACCGAGGCCCAATTCGATCCAACCCATATTACTCCTCAAAACCTAAAACACAACAACCCTACATCCCTTTACCCAAAAACCAAACGCACCCAAGACCTCCCAAAATCCGGCAGTCCCCACCAAAATCACCTTCGGACCGCCGATTAAACACCATCGTAAAAATGCCTTCAAACGTAGCCACACACCCAATTGCCCCCAAAACCCAAACCTAACACCCGAAAATAAACCAGAGAGACCAGCAATCCTTCGTCCGAAACCGCCGTCGCATCCTTATACCCGCCAAACAAACACCCTCACCATACCACTGCCACCATGCCCCCTCGACCGTCGAGCCCGCACATCGCACATTTCCCCTTTTCCCATTTTTTGCAAAATCCCAGAGCTTTGAATAGCTCGCCCGAGTCAGATCGACCTGCATGCTACAGTGGGCCTCTAGAACACCTTCAAGAATTCGGTAGGTAAAAGCATGAACCCGTACCCCTTTGTTATTGTCTCGGTTTTCGAAATGAAAATAAACCGTCACTTTTTTTTTTCTTTGAATTCAAATTTCGAATTGTAGCTGTTGAAACCCCTCAAGTTTTGGCTATAAATATAGTCCTTTGGGTTGTGTTTGGAGGAGGCTTTTTTTTTGGACAAAAACTCTCGGTTCTAAAAAAGTCGAACTAAAAAATTCACCATTTCTTAGGCTTGTTCAGAGGCAAAGATAGGCAGAAAAAACCCCCTCTCTTGAACAACTTTCGATTCTCAAAATCCCTTTCCTTTTACTCTTGGTTCCGGCTCGGCAAAGCCACAAATACTTTGTTCTTTTTCAATCGCATAAACAAACTTCTCCGAGCGGGTCGACGATTCGAAACACGCCTTGGTTCGCTGCCCGGAGAAGGTCAGTAAACACAAACCCTTTTGATTTTCTATGTGATTCGCTTAGTATAATTTACATTATGTGTTTGCATGTTGATTAAGCATGTTTAGTTATTGTTTGAGCCTGCTAGTTAATTATCACGTATGTTTTGTTTAATTAGCCACTGTCTGGGATCATTAGGTTATCTATTAAGCATATTAAGCATGTCTGGTTATAATGGTTACTGCTTGTGTTCATTAACCAATTATTAGTGTGTTAACTACAGCTTGTTTTTAACCATTTCTTGATCGTTTGGTTCAAATGATGTTGGTTTGAGAAGCATGTTTGACCTCTTAAAGACTCTGTTTAGCCAATCCATGTCCCTGTGTCCTCGTTATGCCATTCAACACCAATTTTAAGTTAAGAACATGTTGTTAATCAATGCTTGTATAATGTGTATGTTGGCCTCTGGACATCTTACTTGGCTTGAATATGTTTAAAATGCTCATAATATGTCACCTAGTCTCTGTTTGGTTAAATAATAATCTAAAATGGTTGATGCTTGGTTTAGGTTAGTCTGTTTAATCCAAGGATAACCAAGATTGTGCCATATTGTTTACCTTACCACACTTGTCTACATTATTCTGGTTCTGGCTTACCCTTTTCAAGAGATTAATATGACTAGTTAGGCTTAAATCCTAAATGCACCTGCCTATTCATGATGAAACACTTAAGATATTCTATGTATTTGTCCTTTCCATATATCCTTATAGTTTGTGAGTGATGTGTTGCATGTTAGTATTCTCTGTGATTATTCATTTAGTCTGCCTAAGTCTGTACGAAATGAATCTAGAGATAACCAATATATAGCCTTATGCATGTCTGTGGATTTCTAGATATGATTAACTAGGGATAATCTAAATAATATTGAAACATGTTTGCTCTTGTTAAGAGTTTTTGTGCTTAATTTAATATGTCCTAGATATTTTCTTTGCTTTTGATATAACAGCTTGTTGACTTAAGGTTCATTTGATAACCATGTTGAGTCATGCCATGTCTAATTTGAAGTATCATTATGTCTCATACAACCTAAGCTATTATTGTGTATGTCTTTGTGCCTGTGGCCTTGCATACTTAAGTTGTTAATTTTTAATGACCATGAAAGTCTCTTCTGTTTGCCTCCCATGTTTATCCTAAGTTGGTTGTGCATATATCTTTGCTTATCTTAGTGTAAGTTTGTTTTTGTGCTAGCATAAAAATCATTTTTGAACCATGTGGTTAGTGTATGTTGCTTACCTGAAAAGATATGCATGTTTGGTCTAGCTTAGACAGTGATGTGCCTACAAAAATGTCATATTTGGATTAGCCAATTCTGTTGTTGTATGCCTATGAGTGTGTTTATGTGTCTATCTTACTTATTTAAGGGTTATCATGCCTAAATGCATAGCATAAATGTAACTGTGAATGCTTAACATAGTTTAGGTGGTTTTGCATCTCTAAAATATTACTGCTGGTTGGTCACATGTTCAGTCATATGCTTACATGTTAACCCAAATTCATAATGTACTTGCCTTGCCTGTCTAAGTGTTAAAATGTCTTCCTCTTTAGCATGAGTCCTTCCATTTAACTTGTTAACTCCCTTTCACTATAGAAAAATGCACAACTATGTTTCATGTTAATGCATTGCCTCATTCTACCAGGGGTCTGTTAGTATCTGCATTGGTTATTCAGTAGTCTTCATTGTGTATTTACAGTACAATATGATTGTATTTGAGGTTCAAACTGGGGTTTAGATATGCCTATAGGATTCTGGATCAGGGGAATACCCATTTGACTTTTAAGAAATACTTAAATGTTACAGTTTGCAAGTGTCTATGTACCGTTGCCTATTCGACATTGTTATTAGCATGTTGAGAAGCACATATAGTCTGTTTTTTTTTTTTATGTATTTGCGCAGTTCTCCTCCTTTAAGAATTTATAAGAGCTTAGATTTAAACAAGATATTGAAACAGGTGCTAAACTAGTTGAATGAGGTTTCCCTTTTGGACTTGAACATTAGGAAATTTGTCTGGAACCTAAGTTTTGCATAATCCATACTAGTTTCTTTATATTTTTGAGTAAATAGACTACGTGTACATCTGAGGATTTGCTGGAGACTATCTTGCAACCCCATCCTATTTTGCCTCTTTCTAAGTTTGAATGTCCAGGGGTCTACTATGTCATGTACTGGTCCAATTTACTCATTCTTCTTCCTCCTTGTCTGGTTTGAAACCTGCACAACCCATTTCCCTTATCACCTTTGATGCTATATATTGTCAATAAAAGGTTGAGTGGTATATGGTTATTGGCTAATGATTATTGTGAAATTTGGTCTGTTTCCCTTCTTCAAGTCCGGAAATTATATGTTTGGGCCTGCTTTCTATTTATGTATGTTGTTTGTTCCTTGAGGCCCAACAATATACTACTTTTCATGAATTATTTATTTTACATTTTTATGTATATATTTTCATATTCCGCCACTAATCATTTTCTTTTCTTTCATTTACATGAAATGCACCGGGAGCAACGAAGAGTCTCGTTATGAGACTCATCATGACCATTGCCGAACGAAGACCCGCATTCACACTCATTGCATTTTCCAACCTCGGGATTTCAAAACCAATAGGGCGAGATGACATCGTCATCCGCCTTAGTTTCCATTCATTATTATACTTTAATTTCGTTATTTCCATTTGGGTTCTATAATAATTATTTAATGCTTGTGTGATTGTTAGGATATTTAGAATAATTAGGCCATGAATGGATAGCTAATAGGGTAGTTTAAAAACCGTTGCTAGTTTATTTATTTGTAGGTTCGGTTAGTGAAAAAGATAGAAATCCTCCACTAGTTCATTCATTTTTAGGCTCGTCGTGCATATTCAAGATTTTCAAAACAACTTCGATCATCTTTTATTCGCATTATTAATTATACAAAAGTTTATCTTTTTGCATTTTTGCAACTCAAAATGATTTCCAAAAAAATACTTCTTTGGCATTATAAATAATTTGCTTTTCTCCTTATTATTGTCACAAATGCATACTTTTTCAGCTTTACATGTATTTTTCTTTTATACCATGCAAATGCATACATGTACAAAAATGCATCCCTTTCATTAATTATTGTTATTATTTTAACTTTATACTTTAAAACATGCATTTTCCTTAGTATAATATTAACCTGAGTTTGACTGGATAACCGCAAGTTAGCGGATCTTAAAGGATGCCTAACCCCTTCCCTTTAGGATAATAAAGAACCCTTACCTAAAATCTCATTAGTTTCGCAGACCTTAGAATTGGAGTTATATTGCAGCATTTATTTAATATGTAGGTGTCCTAATTCACCGTAGAATAATTAGTTGGCGACTCCTTAATCTAACCCAGGAATCACCAAATATGTTGTGCTTCGCTTCGACCAGCGGGTCAAAAAAGGGCGCGACAATGGAACCCGCAGCAGTGGGGGCCACCTTGCCCGTACCCGACAGCCTAGTAGGCCAGACCCAACACTTCGAACAGGCAGCCCGGCGTCTTAGGCAGCCGTCCACAGTAAGCATTTTCATCCCATAGACCATCGTCTTCGAGTTATGCTCCCACAGACATCGAGCAAGCATGACATTATGAATCTCAATGTTCCCGACGATTCGTGGTAAATGGACATGGGGGAAACCTCACACATGACATCATCTCAAGGTACTCTCTCATCTTATTTTAATATGAGCAGTAATAAAAATATTGACATTGGCAGTGGGTTGGCAGTGGGTAGGAAATTCAATTCGTGGTATTGGTCAATTAAATCCCCCCTCACCCACCTTTACATTTGAAAAATGTCCTACCCCAAACATATTAAAAACTTGATATATCTACGATGTTTCACCACTGACAACAATATTTCTGTGAAATTTGATCCGTTTGGATTTTATGTGAAGGATTTTCAGACGGGGATGCCAATAGTGAGATGTAATAGCACTATGGATTTGTATCCCATCACCGTAACCATCAACAACCAAGTCACCAATCCGTCAACCTTTGCTGCTATTTCTCCTATTTTATGGCATAACCGTTTGGGACACCCGAGAGCATCAGTGTTCAATTTTATTAGAAAAAATAAATTTATTGATTGTAACCAATTTGTGGACTCCCACATTTGTCAGGCTTGCATTTTTGGGACGCATTCCTTTTCTTTATCTACTTCCAATACTATTATGCCATTTGATATCATGCATAGTAATTTGTAGACATCCCCGGTTTTAAGTTCGGCAGGTCATAAGTATTATATGCTTATTTTGGATGATTATTCTAATTTTCTATGGACATTTCCCATTGAAAGAAAATCGCAGGTCCCACTATTTTAAAACAATTTAGTGTTTTCATCCAAATTCAATTTGAGAAGTCCATTAAATGTTTTTAATGTGACAATAGGAGGAAATTCATAAATGACCAATTTAAGAAATGTTGTCACCAAAATGGTATGCCATTGCGTCTTTCGTGTCCACATACTTTTCCTCAAAATGGGAAAGCCGGAAGAAAAATCCGAACAATCAACAATTTAATTCGCACACTTCTAGTGCATTCGTCCACACCACCGTCTTTTTGACATCATGCTCTTCAAATGACCACATATCTTTTAAACATTCTTCCTAACAAGATACTCTCAAACCTATCACGCACACAAATTTTTTACCATCGTATTCCTTCCTATACACATTTGAGGGTTTTTGGATGTTTGTGTTATCCATTGTTTCCTTCCACAACCATAAACAAATTTCAAGCCCGTTCCACTTCATGTGTCTTTTTGGTATACCCACAAAATCATAGGGGCTATAAGTAGGGGTGAGTGGGTCCGGGTACCCTAACATTTTTGAACTACCCGGTAAAAGATCGATTCCTAAATTTACTACCCGGAACCTACCCGTA
This sequence comes from Anisodus tanguticus, assembly GCA_034509755.1. Lineage (NCBI taxonomy): Eukaryota > Viridiplantae > Streptophyta > Magnoliopsida > Solanales > Solanaceae > Anisodus > Anisodus tanguticus. The sequence goes on along the minus strand of CM067551.1, from coordinate 13,328,163 downwards.
GCAATCATTACCCGAAACCTAGTCCGGGTAGGTTCCCGGGTACCCTGTAAATAAAAAAATACAGATTAAGCAACATTTTTTTAGCCTATGAGAATCAAAAAGAGTTCTAAAATATTTAATCCAGTAGCTTTTATCCTGCAATTGAAGTTTTTAGTACCCTTATAAGAAGTTTTAGAAAAGCTAATTCTGTAACCAAAACCTAAAATTGCAAGCCAAATTTGACACTCAATTAATTGAACGTGTTGTTTTCAACATAAATTTGGAAATATTTGAATTAAACTTATTTTCGTGTTCATAAGCTCTTCGATACAAAAGAAAAGCTTTATTATACTAGTAAATCCCTAAATTTCATCTTCACAGCTACAAAAATATACACAAATTTTAAAAATAGATTTACATTTCAAATCAAAAGTAATACAAATTGAAGATGAGTATAGCCTGAAATAGAACAGAAGAATAGGATATTAAAAAGAAATTGAAGAGTTAGATATGAACCCATATGCATTTTAGGAACGACGTGAACACAACCAAGGGAGAGAAAGAGGCAAAGGTAGAGCTTCAACGACGACAACGATGAAAGTACATGAGAGAAAGCTTCAACAATGACGACGATGAAGCTCGGTGGTGCAGCTAAAATGTCATTGTTATTGAGAGAGTTTTGGGTGTTTTCTCTTAGGGCACAAAGAACATTCTAGAATAAAGGGATGAAAAAGCTGAAATATTTGCGTCTTGGGGTGGGGAAAATCAATGTGCAGGCGTGCAACAAACAATTTTGGAGAAAGTTAAAAGTGGTCCAAATGTTTCTCAAAAAAGTAAAAATATTTAATATTTTATAGGTTTAGGGTATCGGTTCCGGGTCCAGGTACCCTGTCTCTATTTGCCGGAACCGGAACCGGACCCGATATTGATCGGTTCCTAATTTTACTACCCGGACCCTACCCGTTATTATAATATATCTATCCGGAACCTACCCGTTAGTGTCGGTTTCGGTCGGGTATTTGGGTACCCTGTACCCGTGCTCACCCCTAGCTATAAGTGTTATGATATGTCTGATGAAAAAATTGTCATCTCTCGTCATGTTGTTTTCGATGAGTCCACATTCCCGTTTGCTAACTCTCACACGTCATCCCCGCCTTCATAAAAAAAATTAGACGAGGGACTACATCCAATTTTAAAGTACCATCAAAGTAGCCCATCTCACCAAGCCCAACCAAGGGGGCCCATTGCCTCCTCGATCCCGACTGGACCAGCCCAAGATGGACCCCAAAGTGTAACGGCCTAGCAACAAAATAAAACTGGCCAGTCTGAGTCAGGGAGCCCACTGCTCCCTCCTCATCGGCCTTGGCCCAGTCCATTTTCCACAATCGGTTGGCCCTAATGAGGGAGCCCGCTACTCCCTCATCCACTTAACCAACCCAACAAATAGACCCAATAACACAAGCCCACCTGGTCAATCCCTCTCGGCCCAATACCATTCCCGTAAATCCACAGCCCCACCTCGGTCCATTGAAACCCGTGCCATGCACGAAATTCTTGAAATCATACCGCTTTATATAATTAAATTAAACACAATTCAGATGGGATAAAAATCACACACAAAGATAAAAATTTAACCATAAAATATATTTAACCAATTAAGCGTTCATAGAATATACATAGTGTTAAAAATAATTCTTGTATCTCAATTTTTTTTTTATTAGCCATGATTAATAGCCATTAATCGCCTCACCTTTACAGCCATTATTTTGACAATAACTCCAACGTTAACTTTGACTGTTCTTTTTTCAGCCACTATTAGTTATCAAATTAATTGTTGGCTCTTTACTCATATTTATTCCATTAATTATATTGAATAGTCTTAATGGCTAATGAATATAATTCAGCCATGAATGGCTTTTACAATATTAATGCTTCTGGACCGTTTGAGCTCTTAGTTCTGGATCATTTCATATCCTATGTAATCTTCTTGTTTCACATTGAAGAGGAGTAACCAAGAGACAAATTATTTCTTTCTATATAATATTAGAATGTTGGGTTTTATGCTAAAATAAATATTTGTTAGATTATAGCTTCTAATTTTATATTAGAAGAGCTTGTTGAATCCTGGGATACATCTATGTCGGGTGAAATATGCTTAGGGACAGTGTCCTAGGACACGCCTCAAGCTTTCAAAAATTCCCAACGGTGTTCGTGATCAAGTATTTTCCGTAAGATTTTCAACAATTTTAAGGATATTTACACTCTAATCTTAGGGAAATTCAATTTGACGATGTCCAAGTCATTGTTCTAATTCCATCCAAAGGTATGAAGGGTTTTCACTCATTATTTTCAAAGAAAGTAAAGGTACGTATAAATCGAAACAAACTTCTTTATATATATATATATATATATATATAAATCTATTCTCTCTCTATATATGAATATTTAGAATTGCTAGTTATTTTCTTTCGATGGGGAATGGAGGCAGAGACTCAATATGTGATTATGTGACTCTTGAAACTGAAAATTTGTTTTGGTTAAGAATTGTAATAGGCTCTTTCTTTTATGGATTATTTTATCAGTCTTCTTTTTGGTCTTTTAATTTTAAAAAAATTACTGACTGAATTGTAGTGCTTTATAGTAAAAAGTTGTAAAGGATAAAATTATTTATTAAAATAATGGACCTTTACAAAATTGAAATATTTTGTGTCAAGATTATATTGAAAGATCGGTAAAGAATAGATCTTGGGCCTAACTCAACCCCAAAAGTTAGCTTGTAAGGTGAGGATTTCCAAATTCATATAAAGAGTCTATGTTCCCATTCCATATCTGATGTGGGACTCTTAACACTCCCTCGCACGCTCAGATCTTGTTAACTGAAACGTGGATAATATAATTTGGGGGCCCAACAATCGGTGAACAAAAAATTGGAATGAGTCTGGCTCTGATATCATGTAAAGAATGAATCTTGGGCCTAACTCAACCCTAAAAGCTAGTTTGTAGGGTGAGGATTGTCCAAATTTATATAAAGAGTTCATGTTCTCATTCCATATCCGATGTGAGGCTATTAACAAGATCAAAATATTATCTACATTTGGTAAATTTACTTTAGGCTCTGAAAAGCTTTTCCAACTCATTTGGGTAAAATAATAGTTGAATTGTGACAGATTTTATTATTATATAAATATGATATATTTATGTGTAAGTCAAGCTTTAAGCTTTGTAGCTTTTATATTGAGGAAAAATTCTTAAAACTAAGTCATCATGTCCATCAATGTAGAGAAAATTTAGATAAATGATAATCCCACTAAGTAAAAGTAATTGTTAACTAAGCGGATGATTTAATCATTGTGGTCATTTTAGAGCGAATCTTGTGGTTAATGTGAGATATTGGGTGTTAGATGACTTTAGTGCTACTAAACATATTTGTGCTAGTAAAGTTAATTTTGTCCTACACCCAAGTTGAAGAAAAAGAATTATTTATGTTAGTGATTCATAAACTAATCAAGTTCTTGAAATGAAAAAGTTCTTAAAATTACCGCAAAAAAATAAATATTAACTTTAATTGAGGTGTTGCACGTTGCTAATATTTGAAACTATTTGGTTGATGTGGAATTATTATGAAATATTGGAGAGAGAAAAATCTTTTGAGAATGTTATGGTTGTTTTAACTAAGAATGACATTTTTGTTGGCCAAGGATCTTATAATCATGATTTAGTTGTGTTAAATGTTTCCATCATGAATAAAAATGCTTGTATTTGTACTTCCTTTTCTCATCTTATTTGTGTCATATCAACACTGTACATTCTATTTTGTATAAAGAAATCTCATGGTGAATTTTATACATTTCTTACCCACATTTTGATAAAATGTTACTTTTTAAGAATTAGTTGATGATGAGATAATGTGGTTATTAATCGACTATAATATTTTAGGTGAAGCTATATTATTAACTTGTTATCTATAAGATGATATGTCTTGTGAGACCTCTATCTGAATTCTTTTGAAAATGTGGGGATTAATGGCATTTATAGAGATTCATTGTCCAAATTATTACAACATTCAGTCTATTGTATTAATAAGGGCATCTTTCGTGGGGTGTGTACCATGAGCTCATGTCTAAATATGACACATAGTTTCATTGTAAATCATCATATACAAGTTAATACAATATACTCTTTAACATTTTTCTTGATTCTTACGCTTTAATACTAGTCACAAAGGCTCTGTCAAGAGACTAACACAAGGCTCAAGCTAATTGTTTCTTTACTTTGACTTAATATTGTTACTATTTCAGTATTTTATCTAATATTATTGCAAGATCAGTCACTTGATATCCACGTGTCCTTAAACACGTATGCAAGTTCAATTGCACCGTTTTACGGATAAACAATGATTATGTGTTTACCCTTTGTGTGGGTGTAATAATATGAAAATCAGCCAATTATGATTTGGAGTTGGCTTAGTGAGTATTGAAGTTGAGATAAAATCAACGTGTCTATATATTGTGGTTGCCAAGCAGTGTTAGCTGTAGTGAATAAATAAAATTTTCAATGGCAATAAAATGTCGTGAGATGAAATTATTTCCATAAATTATGTGACCTCTGAGGTGAATTTGATCGATTCACATGACTAAATAAAACATCGAGGGAAATGGAATTTTAGTTAATTTGAGAAGATTAACAATAATGATAATCCAACATATGTGATTGCAGATCCCATGAATTAGGATCATATAGGTAATAACAAGTCATTAGTTGATTAAAAGTGCACTATTAAATTATGTCCCTACCTATGGTGTGTGTGAATATAGTACAATACTGCAAGGCAAATTTAGGTTGAGTTAAACTCTTAGTTACAATTCATATCCTTTATATGTGGTGTATTGCTCTACCGACACACTTGATGATTAAAATTATATGAGTGTGGAGTGGTGCCGCTCTTATGAAATTGTGATGAATTTCTAGAGCACTCATGAATGAGGACACGTGAATGACCTCTTAGCGCAAAACCGTGATAACGACAAAGATCATACGAGTATAATGTGATGTATAAGACTTTGGGCTTACAAAAGAGTTCTTGGTTCATGAAGTTTCTGTGAGCTTAAACTTATTTTATCTATGTCTGGTTCATAGCCTACGCAACACCAAATTCGATGCGTTATATTCATATGTGAAAACCCATCAAAATGTTCTTTCTCCTTCTTTTCTTTTTGAGATATGAGAAAACCCAACAAAACTTCTTACTTTATTCTATTCCTTAATTTTATTTTTGAGATATATGGGATTGTTAAAAATAATTCTTGTATCTCAAAAATAAGTTAACATATTCTTTATTTTTATTAGCCATGATTAATAACCATTAATCACTTCACCTTTATAGCCATTATTTTGACAATAACTCCAACGTTAACTTTCAAATGTGACTATTCTTTTTTAGCCACATAGTTATCAAATTAATTGTTGGCTCTTTACTCGTATTTATTCCATTAATTATATTGAATAGTCTAAATGGCTAATGAATATAATTCAGCCATGAATGGCTTTTACAGTATTAATGCTTCTGGACGGTTTGAGCTCTTAGTTTTGGATCATTTCATATCCTATATAATCTTCTTGTTTCACGTTGAAGAGGAGTAACCTGAGATAAATTATTTCTTTCTATATTATATTAGAGTGTTGGGTTTTACACTAAAATAATTTTTTGTTAGATTTTGACTCTTAGTTTTATATTAGAAGAGCTTGTTAAATTTGGAGATACACCTATACCGGGTGAAATATCATTAATGACAGTGTCCTAAGACACACCTCAAGCTTTCAAGAATTCATAACAATCTTTGTAATCAAGTATTTTTCGCAAGATTTCCAAGACATAGTGATAGTATTAAAATAATAAAAAAGACGTGCATGATACGGTAAGGAACAAGAATAAATTGGCCAGGTTATCAAAGTATATTTCATACCACCCAGATAATCTAAGTTTAACTTATTTAATCCTAAGCATATTTATTAATTGTGGTCAGTAGTCAGCACGATCGTTTAAACTAATGCGGAGCGGCTCTACTTCATTAGATTTTGCTCCAGTGATTATTAATATTGATAAAATCTTAAATGCTGACACGTAGCTTTTGTAAGTTCAGATTTAATACAATTTCTAATAATGATAATATTGCAAAAACAAATAAAGAGCGGATTATAATTATTTGAGGGAATGCATTACTTATTATTCCAAGAAAGCACTAACTCAGCATAATCTGTTTTTTTTTTTTTTGACAAAGAAAAAAGGTTGTTAGGTTAGTCTTCTTCTTTTATATTTCATATACTTTTATCATTTATCTTATTGAATTAAATTGTATTACAATAGCTCTTAAATATAAAAAAGTCGGTATCATTTGAGATAAAGCAGATTCTATTAATTTGCAAACAAAGATGCAAAACAAAATGTATTAGTGTTCTTTTTGAAACATATTGAGTCGGAACACTTAATTTTAATAATTAATTTTCTTATTGCTTTTGACAATATATTGAATTTATCAATTTGTTTTTTCAGAACAGAAGTCATGGGTGAATGTGTTCATTTATTTAGTGAGTAGTCATTATTTTTTTTGTTCTTGAATTTGGTTTTATGAGGTTCATTTCCAGTTCACTTCACTCAATTAAACGTCTGACTTCAGTTTTTTTTTTTTTTTTTTAATGTTTCAATTACTAGAAATTGCACATAAAATGGAGAATAAGGAGCTGAAAACAAATTCCAACCTTTCGAATTTACAAGGGCATGTGTAAGTCATCAAAAAGCCAGATTGACAGGTACTGTAGCAAAATGTAATCTCCCAAACTAATGAGCCCCTTCTAAAATTTAAGCATTAACATTATATTAGGTTAAAAGAATTTATACACCAAATTTATAAAGATCTTTTACTTTTATATTGTCTCTACCATAAGAACCAATTGATATGATAAAACGATAAGTAACTGTTATAATTGGTTTAAACTACATTAGATGTATTTATACCTTCAGCATAGCTAATTTGAATTTATATACGACCAATTTATATGCACTAACATGTACTTTTACACTAGTGTAATGTTATGGAGGCTGTTTATTATATTTGCAGTTATACTAATAAATACTAATTTAGAGTCGGTTTGGCCAAAGCGATTTTGAGGTCAAAAGCGCTTTTTCTAAAAAAAATAATATTTTTTTGGTTATTTGAGGTGTTTGCTAATTAGTAAAACTGCTTTTAAGTAGAAGTATAATTTTTCTGCGGTTGGGAGAAACAAAAAATTTCTGTGTTTTTGATAAAAGCAGAAGCAGAAACATAAATTTATTTTCTTCTAAGACAAAAATATCTCTATCATAAATATATATTTATCAAGTATATCCCTCATTAATCCATTAACTTATAATTATTACTCCTTTATTTTATTTTACGTTGTATGTTTTTGTTGAATTTTTAATTTATGGAATGATTTTAATTTTTTTTTGATTGGTGTTTTTAGTATACTTAAACCACCATGTTAATATTAAATTAATATTTAATAATATATTTTTTAGTTTATCTATGTATTATAATAATTGAAAATTTTAATATGAACTTTAAAATTTTAATGAAATAAAGGTAAAAACTTAATCAAAGTCTTTCATATAGATATTTAAAATAATTTTAATAATAAATATTCATTGATACTTATCTTTTTTGTAATTTGACACTCAAAAATATTTTTTAAAGAAAATTAGTCAAACCCAATTTACTTATCAAAAGCATTTTTAAATGAATTAATCAAATATAAATTACTTTTTTAAAAAATACTTTTTTAAAAAATAGTAATTTTTAGCCGCTTGACCAATATGACTCTTAATTGTGTAAATATTTTCGAGAGAGACAAAGCAAAAGTATAAAAGTTATATATATATATATATATATATATATATATATATATAATTTCCTGATCTCCTCTGTTTCTCATTCGTCCTCACACTTTAGCTCCTTCCTTCTTCTCCCTAGCTATCTTCTTCCTCTTCACCCTCAATTTTGCATAATTTTTTTATAAAGACATATTGTTCCAAAGATCAAATCCGAGGATTGCCAGGTATGCTTTTCTACCTTTGTAGTATTTATCCTCATATCGCCGTAATTCATTTTTTTTTAAATTTTGCTTAAAGATCCACACGTGTTTGAATATTTCGTACTGTGTATATATGTAATTTATGTATCTGATGTCTTCATCAGTAATATTGGATCTATGGATTATCTCGTTTTTGGGTTCCTGTTAATGCATTTTTTTTATGTGAACTGTGGTTAATGTTCCTTGATTTTATTGGACTTAGCAATTGTATCTACTTTCTATTTGGTTCTGCACCAAGTGAAATTATTTTGGTATCAAATTATTAATCCTTGATGCTGCTAAAGCAAGCGGCTCGTCTTTTTACTAGGATTGGAGCTAGTTTTTACATATAATTATTACTAACACTAGTTCTTCACGGGACGAAGACACTCAATGAATCTGCTTCAATTTGAAATTTCAGTAGTTGACGTGTCCTTATGAAAAATCAGCTCTGTGCTTTTCCAAAACTGAAGTGATTAGAAATAAATCATCACCAACTTTATTTCTTTGATATTCAAAAGAATATTCAAGTAACAACAACAACATATCCAACATAACTACACAAAGTCGGGTCTGGGGATGGTGGAGTGTACGCAGACCTTACACCTAGAGGTTATATCTGAAAGACCCTCTCAATGTCGCAAATCAAGTAGCTATTAAAATGGAATGCGACAGTGAAGAAAACATAACACCAAATAGGGAATTCAAGTAACTCTTGGGAATATTCAAGTAAAAAAAAAAAGGGCAGCCCGGTGTACTAAGCTCCCGCTATGCGCAAGGTGCGGGGAAGGGCCGGACCACAAGGATCTATTGTACACAGTATTACGATGTGGATTGAGTTTAGAAAGATCTTATAGATGGTAAAGGAGGGGAAGCTTGGTCATGAAATTAGGGGGGGGGGAAGACCCAAAAGGGGCTCTGGAGAAGGAAGCTAAAGTAAATCTAGCTGTTGTTGGTCTAAGAGGAATCTTAAGTGTTGACGATTTGATTGTAGTTTCCTACAAAGGAAGGTCTAATACAAGATTCAGGCATCTCAAATGATAAGAGGATTTCTTTTTTCTCATATCCATACTATTCAATGATAAGGGGACATAGAAGTAGTTTTGGACTTATTCTACTGTGAGCCTACTACAATATCTTTTTCCAAACACCCTCATAACTATCCGTGTACATCGATAATAAGAGAGGGTAACAGTAAGAGCGGTAATTTCCTTTTAATTCCACTCTCCTACTCTCTCTCTCCTCTACTTATTTTTTGTTTCAAGCTTGTATTTGTACTTCATTAACTCTGACAAACTTTACAGCAGAATTGTGTGCCTTGGTCTATCATGTTTTCATGATCCATGAAGGTGTCTTCTTATAATTTTTCTGTGTCAATTTTTGTTGTCTATATCAGGAATCTAAATTACCCTGTGAATCTCTAATCAATCTTTTTACACCAGAAACATTTTTTTTCAGTCTTACCTCAAACATTTTCCGTTAAATTATTTCAGATTTTAATCGGAAGTGAACACAACATCCGTTATGGTGGAATGACTTCAAGTATATAAATTCCTATATGTTGAGGATGAAGGGAGGTTTAAAGGTGCCAAGGATCTCTCTCATCCTTATTGGATTTTTCTGTGCCACTGTTATTATTTTGGCATACATGAAAAGCCCTTTTCTCTCTTATTGGACACCATCTCAGGATCATGTCTTCCAGATTTCTCCAGGTTCGGCATAAATTCTCTGTTGATATTTTCCATACCATTGTTAGTTCATTTTCCACTTTGGATTAGAAAATATGTTGACCCATTCAATGACTGAGATGCAATTAGAAGCCAGTGGTTGCATAAAACCCAATACCACTGGAGCAGCCATTGTAGATAGCAGGACCAGAACAAAGCACGTCTAAATAAATAATGGTGTTTTTACGCCGGATTACATTGCTGTAATCGAGTTTGGATGACATGAAACTTGGCAGAAGCTGTTGATCTGCCTTAATTATGCTGAGACATAAAATTTGTTTTCTCAACTTTTTCCCAGTAAATAATGATATCATCTGTTTCTTAAACAACTTTAAGTACAAGGCTGCTAATCTAATTTCCCCCCTTAATGGATATGTCCCATTAAAGATCCTACTTTGACTTTTCTAGGTATTGATTGTGAAATGTTTGGATAAATTGTCTTATGCAGTTTGGTGGGGAAGTGTTTAACATAATGTTTCAAATATGAAAAAGTTGAATGTTAGTCGGTAGGATGTCACATCGAGTTTAACAATATAATATAGTATGTATTAGACATCACTTTAAGTGTTGGAGGGAGAAAAAAGTTTCCTGTTTAAGGCAAGTAGTTGTTTACTTGTTTTGGGACAAATACAGTAGTATTGTGACAGTAAATAGAACTTGATGAAATGTTGCTGAATCCTATTGGATTACTTATCTATTCTCTTTTCTCTTGCAGATTATATAGTGAAAGATGAAGAAGTTGTAAGAGAAAGAAATAGACTAGGGAAATCAGAACAAAACATGAACATTGAATCCGCCATTTCAAACTCTTCTACTAAGGATAAGGTGACTGAAGAACTGATTACTAATACTGAGATAGAAGGTACAGTATGTTTGAGTAGAATCTTTCATCTCTTCTGAGTGCCTCAAATCACGAAGAATAAGTGGTATAGTAAAGTCCTTTTCTTTCTCCATTTCATACATAATGTGTCTGTTTTCTGTCCTTCAAATTAAAAGAAAGAGGAACTTCCCTTTTCCTGAGTTATATGAATAAAATAGCTCCTAATCTGCTTATTGTGTGCTAAATCTGTTGCTTACAACTCCTCCAATTTGATTTATGTTTGCCAAAGTGTTTTTTTTCTGCAGTAAAGAACTACTTCCACTGGTACCTATTCATGTTTAATAATATCTTTGTATTCTGAGATACCATTAAGGTTAAGCAATCTCTAGTCTCTATAGCTTGATGTTTTGATGGTGTTTTTCAGGAAGTGCAGGTATTCCTCCCAGCTTTATCCAAAAAGGAGGAGATTTAAAAGCTTTGGAAGAAAAAAATAGTTCAAGAGAACAGGAAAATGAAGTCGCTGCTCCAGTGAATTCTGCAGATGGCCCTATAGCAAATTTGACATCTGCCTCAAAAGATCATGGTGATTATCGTTTTGATTCTTTGTTTCCTTTATCTTTGATGTCATTTAGCTGTAGAATTTATCTTAATGTTCATGAAAGTCAAATCTTGATGGATTTGATTACGTTGTCATTGAATTAAATCTTAATTTCTTTCCTTTTCCAATTATTTTCACCCTTTCTTGGGTTCTGGATAATCTTAAGAATGGTCTTGTTTGTCAAGCGACCTATCCTTAATTTGGTTGGTGGATTTGGTACAATGGTTAGTAAGTAATTAGTTATTAATACCCTTATCTTAATTTCCAGGTTGTAATTCTGCTAAAGGTGGATGGGTCACAGATGATAGTCGGCCTTTATATTCTGGGTTTGGCTGCAAGCGATGGTTGTCAGCCATGTGGGCTTGCCGCTTGACACAGCGTATGGATTTTGAATACGAGAAACTACGTTGGAGACCAAGGGATTGTGAGATGGAAGAGTTTACAGGTGTTAAATTCCTGAAAAGGTATGTTCTTTTTTCTGAAACTGATACTGACCAATTGTTGGATTTTGTTAGTTCCCTTGTCTTAGATTGACACTGGAAAGGGATTTATTAGTTCTTTTGTTAATGCATTTTCCTTTCCTTGTAACTATGCATCTACTTGATGCTCTTTTGTGAATGAAACATCTTACTTTATAAAATAAAAAAACCCATCTGATGCTTGAGATGTGTATAACCAAAGAAAAATTCTTATGAGCTCTATTAGAACCTTCTCTCTTTTTCTGAGTGGCATAAGTAGTACTGTACTTACCATGTCTTGTCATGTATTTTCGAAGAGCAGAAGAGTGAGCTTGAGCGAACCCAACAGATTAGAACTTATATCTCACATGAACTGCAAGAATTTGTGACTCTGACGCTCCTCAATGTACTAGCCTGCTGTCCTTATCTCTCTCACACGGTCAAACCCTAATGTCTGAAAAGAGAAAATTCTGTTTGCACTATTTTTCCAAGTCTTAAGTTTCTTCTTGTTGCATAGAAATATTGCATTGCTTTCTTCCTTCCTCAAGTCTTCAGGTGATATTTAATTGGCTTCACTTTTTCGACATACATGGAATTTTCTGAACTTGGTTGTGGATCCAGGATGGAGAACAAAACTCTGGCCTTTATTGGGGATTCCCTTGGCAGACAACAATTCCAGTCGCTTATGTGTATGATTACTGGTGGTAAAGACAGACCTGATGTTCTCGACGTGGGACGTGAATATGGTCTTGTAAAGGCTCGTCATGCTGTACGACCTGATGGATGGGCTTATCGATTTCCGAGTACCCAAACAACTATTCTTTACTATTGGTCTGCTAGTCTGTGTAATTTGACACCCATTAATGCTTCTAACCCTGCTACTGATTACGCCATGCACCTGGATCGTCCGCCAGCATTTTTGAGTCGTTTCCTACCCAGATTTGATGTCCTTGTGCTAAACACAGGACACCATTGGAATAGAGGAAAGCTTAACGCCAACCGGTGGGTCATGTATGTGGGTGGTGTTCCTAACACGAACAGGAAAATTGCAGATATTGCTGGTGCCAAGAATTTTACAGTGCACAGTATCATTAAATGGATAGATTCGCAACTGCCAAAATACCCTGGTCTTAAAGCATTTTACCGGTCTATATCGCCCAGGCATTTCTTTAACGGAGATTGGAACACTGGAGGCACCTGCGATAACACCACTCCACTTTCTGGTGGAAAGGAGGTTCTACAAGATGAATCCAGTGATGCTGGTGCAGCAAGTGCAGTAAAAGGAACAGGTGTCAAGCTTTTGGACATCACAGCTTTGTCTGAGCTGAGAGATGAGGGTCATATATCTCGATACAGCATCAAATCAACACCTGGAGTGCAGGATTGCTTGCATTGGTGCTTGCCCGGTGTTCCAGATACATGGAATGAAATTCTTTTTGCTCAAATATAATATTGCAAGAACAGCAAGGGACACTGCTTCAACATTGTTCTCCCCGTCTGAGCAACCAGGGTCGCCAACTGATGCAAAATATTGGAGCTTGAAAACATGGATTCAGCTTTGATTTACGGGGAATGCTGAACGCACAGTTGCTTGTGCCTTTCCATCATATTTTAGGAGTAGTTGACTTAAACATTATTCTTAGAATTTGTAGATTGGCAATATAAACTGTTATTCTGCCATTTGTTAGAGACTAGAATCTTTGAGGGGTTGGAGTACGGAAGAGGCTTGACCCTTGACATATTGGGCGAATTCAAAATCAGTTTGTAAGACGTGAGTGTGTACTTGGAAAGATGAAAAATGATACAAGGTGATTTTTCTATCTATCAAATGATGCCTACTTATTTAAATTTGCTTAATGTTATAAGATCAATAATCGTGTAAGTTGTCTAATTCTTGTCATAGCTAGATCTATTTTGGGCAAAATGTTTATAGTAATCAATTGATGTATAAATGTTTATGTATTGAACCAAATTCTGCTTAAGTTTCCAGGCAGTATGGGTTGCAGAAATCATTGTTTCCAAATTCAGACTTCCTCTTTAGGTTAGAAACATTCTTCCCTCCTATCTCAAAAAAGTGGACGAAAAAGTTCCATGTATGTGCCTGATAACAACAGTGTTTCAAAAGCAGTATATATTCTTTAACAAAGATATACTCTAATTATATTCTCGAAATGATTTTAGAATCACAAAATTTAGAAGAGGAAAGGAACTATATTATCGGCAAAGCAATTAAGGTGTAAAGAAAAAGTGAAGTAAAGAACATATTCCCAAGTTAACCAACATGTTAAAACAAAAAGAAAAGATGGAAAAAAATATCATAAGCCTAAAAATATTTAGATGAAGGGGAGGGTTGATAATCTCGAAGGCAGAATAAGTTAAACATGGCCTAAAATTGAATAAAAGGTTTGAATTTTTTTACGAATTTTACAGGAGAGTAAGATTTTCACCTAAAATATAAACGTCAATTTACCTCTTTACTCTATACTTTCTTTTACTGAATGAAGATTTATGGGAGTAGAAGAGGTCTTACGACATATAGAAAACTGATATTTCTCTGATGCACCTTAGTGTAAGGTAAGGTTTCACCGGAATTTAATAGTTTTGAGACGAATCTTGTATATATGTTAAAGAATTCATTAAATAAGATAAATAATTGATTCCAACTCGGTAATCTTAAAGGAAAAGTGTTGTGGTAGGATTTTAACCCGAACCATCAAATTTAGTCATAGTCGAAATACAACTTCAAGTATTGTACTTGATCCTAGAAAGCATGATTGTAGTATTACTTTAATCTGTGAAGTATCTTATGGTCATATTAAGGAGACTTGTAGAAAATTGTTACCTAATTGTCGACTTGCAGAAAATTGTTACCCAATTGTCCAGGAATACCAGTTAGTCGTGTGGATTGTTTGGAAGAATCTCGCTCCAACTATTAATGATGTGAAGCCTTGAAAGTAGTGACGAAGTCAGAAATTTTATTAAGGGGATTCAATTTTTAATATAAATAAGTTATATTAAGCTTCTGTTTCAGGTCAAGGGAATTCAATCCTTGTATTTATCATGCATTTTATTATTTTTGCTTATAATATACATGTAAAATAAATAAAAATTTGAACAAGGGGTATCATACGACCCCATTGCTTGAATGTGTCTCCGCCATTGCTTGAAAGTATGGACTGTTTGGAAGAATCTGCTAAGACTAGTAGATTATTTTGGTTGACTGGAAGATGAACCATTCTAAATTCATGGTTGTTGAATACTTTGTTATAAATTCCAACCTTCTCCAATGATTGTAGTCATAAATGTCTTACATTGTTCTTCAAGACTGAAATTGTACTCATTTTTATTTATTTATCGAAAATTAAAAATAAAAACGTGTTGAAGGCACTAACAACTAGCTTCAGCAAGGAGAATAGATTGGGAAGGGGTGGAATTGGAAACAAGGAATAAAATCCCTTGAATGAACAAGGAGGCTAACCATAGCATTGGATGTTGCAACAAGTGTTGAATATCTTCAAGGGTTAGCCGGAACTTTCGGGTATCTGGCTCCAGAATTTGCAGGTAAAACTGTTGGAAATTTGCCTTTGGCGGGAGTTGCGACCGACCAACTTTAACGGTTTAAACACTAGTGTTACGTATGTTGGAGAATCCGGTTCTTCACACATGCATGGTCTACTAAGTACGTAGATAACCGTAGGGCCAAGAATCGTCAAATTTCATTGAGAAATGAAAGAGATATTGGTCCACGAAGTGAGGTGTTTGAAGTATGGAAAATGTGGTATTGTGTTCAATTCTCCCTCATCGGTAGAGGAAGAAAGAATTGTTGTGTATATAAGACTCAAAATTGGTTTGGGGTTTGGGACCCCAAGGGGTATCCCATGTGTTTAAAGGAGGGAGGACCTAGATGTGCTTCGGTTCGAGGAAAGCCCACACGCGTGCCGCCGCCCGTCTGGTTCCGAGCTCTTGGGTCGTCGGTCGTTATCTTTTTGGGCCAGAGAACTTTGCCAGAAGTACAGTTTGATCCCAGAATTCTTTCAGACATACAGTTTGGTCCCTGAAGTTTCAAGATGTACAGTTTGGTCCCTGAAGTTTCTAGAAAGTCGAATTTGGCCATCAAAGCAAACGCCCAAGCACTCAATTCAGCCATTTATTTTGGCTGAATTACTCCTCCTATAATGGCCAATCCGTTGGTGTCTTCCACCATTTATTTTGGTGGCTTTACTACCTCCATAATGGCCATTATTTGGCCAATAATGGCTGTTATGGAGGCAGTTAAAAAACCCCTCCCTCACCTATATAAACACCCCTTGCACCATTGTTGAGAAACACTTAATATACACGAAAATACACAAGCAGGAAACAGTTCTTCCTACAACTTCCAAACATCATTTCGTTACTTAATATTCTTCACGGTAGCTCTTGAGTTTCCTTTGCTCAAGTGTTCCATTGCCGTTTTATCTTGGGAGACGAATTGTCCAGTACGTATAAAAGATACATACGGGGCAATATTTTCTTAAGGACAGAGTGCCACACTCGACTCAGCAAACAAAAACAGTTTCCAGTTTTTCTTCTTCAACAAAATTGTAATTTCAGTTTTGTTGTTCTATTGTAATTTTCAGTTCTTGAATTACTTTGCAGTTACTTGTAATTCCCGTTTCCTGCAACCTTTGTAATACCAACTAAAACTTCATTATGAAACTTGTTAACTTTCTTCTTGTTATTTCAAGTATCTACCTGCTTACATAAATGAAAGTATGCAAGTGTATATATATATAAGGTCAAATAGTAAGTCGTTAATAGGCAAAAGCATGGGCGGAGCCAGGATATTTACTAAGGGTGTTAAAAAATATAAAGAAGACACGAAGAAGTCAAGGAGGTTCAATGTCTACTAAATATACATAAAAAATAATTTTAACGTTCGAGAAACTATTTTTTACTCTTTTACCCAATCAAAAAAAAATTTGTACTTTTTTTCTTTGACAGTCAAAACTTCAATCTATTTCCATGACAAAATGTAGGAATTTCCCGATAACATGGCTCTAATTTTCAGAAGTCGGTTATGTTCTATCCACAAACTGCAATCACTGTTGAACAAAGAGATTGATAATCCCCATCGTGTGTTGTTCTCAGTGTAGAAAATTGATTTGGATGATGACTAGTACTAATTCGTATTGGGAAAAAATGCTCGCCTTTCTCTGATTGTAAACATTCTTCCTTGGTAATAAAGTTGTGTTGCTGTAGTTCATCTCCTTTAAGCATTGATAGGGTTCTTTGGTTTGATTTCTTGTTTACGTTTTGTTCTCCCTACAACAACAAACGCTCAATTCCAAATAAGTTGGAGTCGACTATATTAATCTTCGCTGACCATGTCCAATTTTGAACTTACAGATTTCATCTTAAAATTCATCACTAGTATGAAAGAAATAGTAAGTTAACACTGATTATGTTGTTTAATTGGACAGCTACGGGCAAAATTAGCACCAAGATTGATTTATTTAGCTTTGGTGTAATTTTGATGGAGCTAATCACTGGAAGAAAAGCTCTGGATCACTCGCAGCATGAGGAAACGAAGCATCTTCTCCCATGGTTCCGCAAAATGAATCCTGATAAGGAGACGCTCCTGAAAGCAGTTGTCAGCACGGTTGCTGACAACTGTTGCCGATGTCGCTCTTATTCTTGCCGAGTTGGCTGGTCACTGCTGCGCTAGGGATCCCCGTCAGAGGCCAGACATGGCTCATGCTGTCCACGTGTTTTCATCTTTGGCTGAGCTCTGGAAACCTGCGGGAGAAGAGGTTGAAATTGAATATGGCATGAACCTAGCCGAAAGACTTAAGAAGTGGCAGGCTTCAGATGGAATGAGTGGCACTGGAGGCTCTTTTTCATACCTTGGCAGCAATGACGATAATAGACGAGTAAACCCCCTCGTCTATCTGGATTCGCTGATTCATTTACGTCAGGAGACAGATGATAAATTTGATCGTCCAACAATACCGCTCGAGACTTGGGCATAATATAATGTTGTTGCCCTCGAGTTGACTTTATTGATACAAATATATGTTCACTGACTTTATTAAGTGATTTCACATACTTGGTGAAAAGGGCAGTCCGGTGCACTAAACTCCCGAGTGACCGTTTGAGAAATTTACTAGAAGTTGCTTTCATCTGATTCTTCTTTAACATTTACTACCCTGTTCCAGCTTTCTAGAAGTTAGCCAATATGCAAATTATATTAGTAAGAGGCAGTTTCTGATTTCATGTTAATTACTTGGGATGCTCTCATCCTTTCTAATTTCTTCTGAAAGTCTTTTCTGGGATGTTTAGATTATCTCTTGGACCTATCTTAATGGCTGAGAAAAATGGTAAAATAGACCAATACTTGGTGGCCACGTTGGGCTACAAAACCAAAATACAGATTTTATTCGCACAAAACCAAAATACAGAAGAATTATTACTTATTAACCAGTAAAATATCATGCGCGTTGTGTGGTTGTAAACGAAATTTATAATTGATAGTGAATTTATTCGCACTTTATGCAGTATATTAATAGATTCGCAAATGATCTCTTTACAACTTAAGTCCAGATAGAAGCACTAAATCTTTCTTTTTTCTTGGAGGTAAGACTTCTTTTTCTGAATAACAAGTAGTTCAAAAAATTACCATCAAATAAGTTGATATCATAACAATTGATCAAAAAGAAAAAGAAAAGTGTTTTCTGGGTTGAGTGTCATGTCAAGAAGACAGATACCAATCCTGTTTGACATTGCTTTGCTTTATTGAGCAATTTACACATGTAATACTTAGCTAAAAAGTTGGTTTCTGAAAGAAATAATCCCCTTGATTATTTTCATTGATTGAATAGATATATATACAAGTTACAAAATAGGAGAATCCTATTCCTAATCTATTCCTAAAACCTTATTCTACCATAACTCTAACTATACAATTATGGTAAGTGTATAACACTAATTAAGGTATCCTTTTCCTTACAATATACTACAACTATATATACCATATATACACTAAGCGGGCTTTCTTGGATTGTTGGCCGAAAGCCCATCTTTGCTTTGCTCCTTTGCGGTGGCCGAAAGCCCCCGCTCGCTTTGCTCCTTTGCGGTGGCCGAAAGCCCGGCGCTTTCTCGTTTAACACCCCCCGATCATAGCGGGCGGTTTTCGAACGCCGAGACTCGTCCCTAAAATCTTCAAAGAGAACCATTTGGTAGACCCTTTGTAAAGATGTCGCAATTTGATAACGAGACGGGACATGGCATACGCGAACTTGACCCTTTGCAACCTTTTCACGGACAAAGTGAATGTCCATTTCGATATGCTTGGTGCGTTGGTGTTAAACGGGGTTACTCGAAAGGTAGATGGCACTAATGTTATCGCAATAGACCAAGGTTGCCTTCGAATGGGACAATGAAGCTCCAAAAGCAAATTACGTAGCCAACATGATTCGGAGACCACATTTGCTACCCCTCGATATTCTCGCCTCGGCACTTGAGCGTGATAGAGTTGCACGACGTTTCTTGACCAGGAGACCAAGTTGTTGCCAAGGAACATACAAGAGCGAAGTCAACCGTACGGGTGTAGGGACAACCACCCCAATCGAGCATCCGTGTAGGAGACAAGCGTAGATGTAGATGACGGATACAAGTGCAACCCATAGTCGAGTGTCCCCCGAATATACCGAATGATGCGTTTCATTGCATTCATGTGCTCAACTCGGGATCATGCATGAATAAACACACTGTTTGAACCGCATATGTAATATCCGGTGCGGTAAACGTGAGATCTTGGAGGGCCCCGCAAGCTCGCGATAGCGGGTCGGGTCCTCGTATGGTGCACTTTGCCGTGGCACTTAGCTTTGGGTTTGCATCAACCGGCGTGGAAGTGGACTTACGGGATGACATCCCGACCCTCTCTATGATCTCGGCAAACATACTTCCGTTGAGACGAGAAACAAGCCCCCGAATGACGCTTGACGGCAATCCCCAAAAAATAACTCAACGGCCCTAAGTCCTTCATAGCAAATTCGAACCGAGCATGGCCATGATAGGCGGCGCAAAGCATCGCAGAGGCGATCAAGATGATATCATCCACATACAACAAAATATAAGCCAATGACGGACTACGTCGGTAGATGAACAAGGAATTATCGGACTGCTTTGTGAGTGAACCCAATAGTCGAAACAAAATCAGCAAATCGTGTATACCAGGCCCGTGGAGACTGCTTAAGCCCATATAGTGATTTCTTCAACAAACAGACATGATGAGGGCGGTTGGGATCCCTGAAACCCAACGGTTGATGCATATAGACTGTTTCTTTGAGATCACCATGTAGAAAAGCATTCTTGACATCCAACTGATGAATTGGTCAAGTCTTTGAAAGGGCCAAGCTAAGCACAGTGCGAATGGTAGCCGGTTTGACCACCGGACTAAACGTCTCACCACAATCAATTCCAACTGCCTGAGTCTTACCATCACCAACAAGTCGCGCCTTATGTCGAGCAAATGACCCATCTGAATTCTCCTTGTGAGCAAAAATCCACATAGACCTGATAACATTAATACCACATGGACGGGGCACCAACTCCCACGTCTTATTAGCAATAAGAGCATTATATTCATTAGTCATAGCAATTTTCCAATTAGGGTCATTTAATGCGGACACAGGATTGCGGGGCAAGGGGGATTTAGAGACATCCGAATGTAAATTAAAATGTCTTTTAGGTGTAAAAATACCCCGCTGACTACGAGTGACCGGTCTATGACTCGAGGAAGAATGGAGTGAATTTTGAGAATTTTTCGGGTTCGGGACGGACCGGCGTGGCGTGGGCTCGCCGGCCCAAATCGGTACTGACCGGATTCGGTTTCTGGACCGGTTCCAGAATTGGGTGGATGGCCCAATAACCGGAACTGTTCCAGTGGCTAGAGCGATGAGGGAGTGACGCTATCGTGGGGCCGGCGGGCGGTGGGCCCGCCGGGGAATTTTGGGTACGGGAGTTGTCCGAAAAATTCCGAATAATATACGGGGATATTTGGTCATCCAAAAAATTATACAACTTAGGTTCGGGAGTATGAACTTTCGTAAACGGGAATTGAGTTTTATCAAAAATGACATGGCGATTGATTATGATTTTCTTGGAGGATAAATCAAAACACTTATAACCACGATGATTTGACGGATAACCCAAAAACACACACGGGGTAGACCGAGCACGGAGTTTGTTAATTGTTGTGGATGGGAATAGTGGATAACATAAGCACCCAAAAATCCGAAGGTGAGAATAAGAAGGGTTCTTATTATATAAGATTTTGAGAGGGGAAGAATATGTCAGACCTTTAGACGGAATTATGTTAAGAAGGTAAGTGGCCATTTGTAGAGCATGATGCCAAAAATACGGAGGTATGAAGGCATGGATTAGGAGAGTTCAGACAATGTTATTTATGGAACGAATTTTGCGTTCGGCTTTCCCATTTTGTGAAGATGTATGAGGACATGAAAACCGAAAATTTATCCCATGAGTAGCACAAAATTCTCGAAACTCCCTATTGTCATACTCTTTCCCATTATCACATTGAATATTTTTTATTTCTCTTTCGAATTGAGTACGAATGAACGCTCTAAATTTTATGAAGACGGAAAACACTTGTGATTTATTCGCAATTGGAAACGTCCACAAAAATCTAGAATAATCATCTAAAAAGAGAACATAATATCGATGACCCATTGAACTAAGAACATGAGATGTCCATAAGTCGCTATGAATAATGTCAAATGGCATAGAAGTATGAGAATTGGAGTCTACAAATGGCAACTTAACAATTTTTCCTAATGAACAAGATCGACAAATTGGAGTACGACTCGTACCCTTACAAGAAATAAAGCTATTTTTATCTAAAAGCGATAAAATAGAAGATCCCGGATGACCCAGACGAGCATGCCACATGGAAGGAGAGATGGCGCAAAAGGCGATGGCAAGGCCGGACTCGATGGATGGAAACCGGGCATGATAGGATATAGATCCCCCTACTATCACACCTCATGAGACGACTCCCCGTCTTGAAATCCTTCACGAGAGAGAAACCGAAAGGATCAAATTCAACGAAGCATTAATTGTCATTTGTGAACTTTCGGACGGACACTAAATTTTTAATCAATTTAGGAGCATGTAAAGTATTTTTCAAGAGGAGTGGTGGATTGGGGGGAGACAACGTTTTCGACCATACCCTAGAATTGGAATAGAGCGCCATTACCAATAATTATCCCCGAGGGGTGCTCAAATTAGAATAAGATGAGAGAGTACCGAGTCGGAAGTCATGTGAGTAGTGGCCCCGGTGTCCATGTACCAATTTTGGTCCGGTTGAGTCAATCCCAACGTGTGCATCGCGGCCTCGATATCGGTCCGAGTAGGGCTGTCGCATGATGGGCTTGCGGAGGTCGGGGCCCAAGAACTCTGGCCGTGCTTGGTCCGGCCCATGCCGCTACCACCGCCGCCGCCGGGCCACCGGCCGGTGGGCCGCCACCTTGGGCATTGGGCACGGACGGTTGGCCGCCCCACCGGCCGTTGGAATTTCCTCGCCTCTTTGGTATGGGCTGTGGCCGGCCCACGGTCCACCGCCCTCGCTCCATCGCCATGGGCCCCACTGCTGGGCCCATGGGGGTGGTGGGCCCTTGTTCATTGGATGGGACCCACCGACGTTTTGCTGACTACCGGAACCTCCACCATTACTACCGCGTTTGCCCCCGCGGTTTTTGTTATTATTCTTGCGATTATTCTTGCCGCCACCATGATTATGGTTTTGGCCCGAATTATTAACAAAACCTGAAGGATTAGGAGAGGATGCCATCATGACAACTGGACTTGCTCCGGTAGCCGCCTTTTTATCCAAATCGGCTTCTTCCAACGTAAGCATGGAGCGGGCTTGATGGAAGTCGGGAAGAGGGTTGCTTTGGTGAAGGAGAGTGCCAACACCATTATAGGCCTCCGAAAGACCGGCAACCAACTGTAGAACTAGACGATTATTTGTCACCGGTGCGCCAACATTACGGAGTTGATCCGCCAATTCCTTTAGTTTCTTGCAATATGCAGAAACGTTCGGAAATACATCCATTCGAACGAGAGAGAATTCCTGCTCTAGTGTGACGACACGGGAATGTTGGTTGTCTTGGAATATGTCACGCAATCTATTCCATGCAGCCATAGCCGTGGTATACGGCTCCATAATCGTCCGTAGAAGGTCACTTTCGAAATAGTGGCGTATATCCACCGAAGAACGGTAGCATCAAGTGTAATCCATAGCTCAGGATCCTCCGCAGGACGGGGTCTAGCGGGAGGAATGATGTGATGAAGAACTTGATACGATATAGCGTGAATTTTAAACAACTCTGCCCACGTTGCATATTGAACGTTTTCCATCTCAAGGACAATAGGGACACTTAGCTTGATATTGGAAACCGTGAGGGCAGGGTGAAAATTGTTCTTAGACATATTTGAAAGAACAAAGAAGGATGATCAATTTAAGAGAGGTTTTTGAGAGCGGAAGACGAGATATTTGGAGAGAAAACCCGAGGGAGGGGGGGGGGGGTTCTCGGCCAAGGAGGCAAAAATTTTGAGAAAAGAAAATTTTTGTTTAGACCTAGTCTCTTGATACCATGAAGGAAATAATCCCCTTGATTATTTTCATTGATTGAATAGATATATATACAAGTTACAAAATAGGAGAATCCTATTCCTAATCTATTCCTAAAACCTTATTCTACCATAACTCTAACTATACAATTATGGTAAGTGTATAACACTAATTAAGGTATCCTTTTCCTTACAATATACTACAACTATATATACCATATATACACTAAGCGGGCTCTTTGGATCGTTGGCCGAAAGCCCACCGCTTTGCTCCTTTGCGGTGGCCGAAAGCCCACTTCGTGCTTTGCTCCTTTGCAGTGGCCGAAAGCCCACTGCTTTCTGTTTAAGAGTTTCCAACATATAGTCGAGCCTGTAAAACTGTCTCCGTGTGACCTATAAGTCACGGGTTCGAGCCGTGGAAATAACTACTAATGCTTGCATTAGGTTAGGTTGTCTACATCACACCCTTTGAGGTGCGGCCCTTCCTCGTTCCCTGTTAACCCGGAATGCTTTGTGCACCGGGCTGTCCTTTTTAAGTCGAGCCTGCAAAATGTCTCAATAATGACCACTTTCTTACCTATTTTTAGAGTAAATATCTCAAAAGCTCACTCAACTATGAGAAATTACGTAGCAAAGTCATTGAACTTTGTTTTGTAGTATTAATAAAGTCACCCAACTTAGGACTTTTCTCTTATAAAAGCACTCAACCAAATTTGTCATCCAAAAACTCCACTTTGCCCCCTTAACATTTTGAGTTTGGAAACAATACCCCTTTCACATTTTGAATGGGATAATAAACTGCCTTGATCTTAAATCAATGACCAGAACCGAGTTGAATTATTGCATATATTTTTAAAATGTCTTGATTGCTATTAATATAAAAAATTATGATGTAATGAATTTGTCTTTTATGATATACTTTTTTAGTTAATTAATTTTGACAATCTAGGCAATTACAAAAAATGAGTTTATGTGATTCTTGACGCAAAACTTCTCCATATTATCGTGGCCATTCTTTTTGCAACACAACCAGACAGAGTCATGTGCCATCTAACCAATTTAAATATTTCATAAATTTAATTAGACAAAAAAGGCACCTGAAGCCATCTAACCAATTTAAATATTTTATAAATTTAATTTAAAATACAGATAGGTACCAGAATCCCTCTCACGCTCGAGTAAAAATCATAAAAAAAAGTAATGTAAGAACTACCCACAAAATTTATTTCATATGCAACCAACATTCCTTTTTCCCATAATGTATCTTCTGTTTATTGGAGACGATGAGCTAGAGAGTGTGCTGTTGATGAAGGATAAGAACATGGTCAATGCACCGGCACGCGGATAGTGAAAGAAATAATTCAAATTTTGTCTGGATTTACCCACTGAAATTCAAATCTGAAATTTTTGCAAAATTTCTCGAGTTTCAAAAATTCATTAAGACACAATTTGAAAAATCTATTAAATCATTCCAATGTGATAATGGACGTGAATTTAATAACTCGATATTTCACAATTTCTGTTCTAAACAAGGCATGGTTTTCCATTTTTCTTGTCCCTATACTTCTTCCCAAAATGGAAAGGTTGAAAGAATTATACGTACCATCAATAATATGGTCTGCACACTTCTGTTTCATGCCTGCCTACCACCGCCTTTTTGGGTCTATGCTGTCAAAATGGTAGAATCCCTTCTAAATATTTTACCAACTAGCACACTCCAAAACAAGACCCCTACCGAAATCATATACCGTAGGCAACCATCTTATGATCACCTACGTATTTTTGGATGCTTATGCTACCCCAACATAGCCTCCAATGCACCTCACAAACTTGCCCCTCGCACTCTGCCATGTGTCTTCCTTGGTCTGTCTCTTAATCATCGGGGCTATTTGTGCTATGACATTGCTACTCGCAAAATCATCGTCTCCCGTCACGTCACCTTTAATGAGATAACCTTTCCTTTTTCCAATCTTCGGAAATTTCAGACCACCGATTACTTCTTTCTCAATGAACCTAGTTTGTCTCCGGTCATCCAAAATCTATACCAACAACAACCCACTATTTCGACACCACTGCTGCCTCCAGCAGTGTTATCTGACCCTCCAGCAGCAATGCTGCCACCCAGTCCAGCTCCCACACCACCCATGCTGCACCCCTGTCGAGTCTCTTCGCACCACCCACACCGCCTCCGGTCCGGCAAATCCAAAGAACCGGTCGAGTCTCCCGCTTCTCGCAAAGAACACCGTCGCCAACCAGTCCTAACCTCTCACTGCTACCCTTTCACCGCATGGAGACTCGTGCACAACACGGGATCTTCAAACCCAAGGTTCACTTCAATCTCTCCACACAAACCTTATCACCCATTCCAAAGAATCCAAAACTAGCTAAACTGGACCCCAATTGGAATGCGTCCAAGTGCGAGGAGTTTAACGCTTTAACCAAGCAGAACACTTGGGATTTGGTACCTAGACCAGCTGGTGTGAATGTTATTCGGTGTATGTGGCTATTTCGTCACAAGTTCAGAGACAGTGGTGACTTAGAGAGGTATAAGGCAAGACTAGTTGCAAATGGCACTAATCAGCAGGAGGGTATTGATTGTGGTGAGACATTCACCCGGTTGTTAAGCCGGCCACTATTTGGACTCGGTTTCGCTATAGGCATGCATTGGCCGATTCATCAGCTTGATGTCAAGAATGCGCTTCTTCATGGGGATTTGAAAGGGTCTGTGTACATGCATCAACCTCCAAATTTGTTCATCCGGCAGCTCCGCAGTTTGTGTGTCGTCTCAGGAAGTCATTGTATGGATTGAAACAGGCCCCCCGCACTTGGTATGATCGGTTCGCCAGGTATCTTCTGCAAATTAGTTTTGTATGTAGCGAGTGTGATACATCTCTCTTCACTTTCCACCGAGGTAGCAGCACTGCATATTTGCTATTATATGTCGATGATATTGTTCTTACCGCCTCATCTGACGGGTTGAAGAATGAAATCATTGCTCTACTCAAAACTGAATTTGTTATGACTAACTTGGGCAAGCTAAGTTATTTTTTGGGTATATCGGTGACTAGATCTGCAGCCACTATGTTCCTGTGTCAGCGAAAGTATGCAGAAGAGATAGTGTACAGGGCCAAGATGGAAAATTGTAAAATTATGCCAACTCCGGTGGACTCAAAATCCAAGCTTAGTGCCAATGACGGTGCGCCAGTTTCTGATCCCACTCTATATCGGAGTCTAGCAGGTGCTCTTCAGTATCTTACATTCACTAGGCCTGATATTGCATATGCCGTTCAGCAGGTGTCTGTTCATGCACGACCCCCGAGTGTCCCATTTTCCCGCCCTCAAACATATTATCAGATATGTTAAGGGCACACTAGACTTTGGTTTACATCTATACCCCTCTTGCCCCAACCAAGTTGCTAGCCTACACGGATGCGGATTGGGCAGGATGCCCCGACACACGTCGCTCCACCTCAGGGTACCGTGTATTTCTTGGGGATAATCTTATCTCATGGTCCGCCAAGCGGCAGGCCACGCTGTCCCGTTCGAGTGTTGAAGAAGAATATCGTGGAGTTGTTAATGTCATCGCTGAGATCTGTTGGCTCCGAAATCTTATTTTGGAGCTCCAGTGTCCATTACGCCAGGCGTCTATAGTCTATTGTGACAACATATCTGCTATCTATATATCTCATAATCCAGTCCAACATCAGCGGACTAAGCATATTGAGATGGATATCCATTTTGTGCGAGAGAAGGTTGCCCGTGGTTTGGTCAAAATTTTACACTTGCCTTCCTCTTATCAGTATGCAGACATTTTCACAAAGGGACTACCGCGACAGCTCTTCACCGACTTCCGATCCAGCCTTAGCATTCGGCCTCCTCCCGCTCCGTCTGAGGGGGAGTATTAGCGAATATTCTCAGAATATTCGCCGTATATTCTGTAATTATGATAGATGTATATTTAAGGTAACTTAGGATTATAATTGTATTAGAAATCAACCTTTGTAAGGTAAGTTATGATTCGTACCATATTAGGAATCAACCTTGTACAACTATATATATTGTGAATAATGAAAGAAATCCCGAAGGGAAATTATTCTATCTTTCAGAGACTTCTAAGAAAAAAAATTCCATTAGATGATAGAATACTTAATCTAAACATTCAAACTGACTCTAATTGTACTTGTTGCAGTGAACAAATTCCAGAGAAAGTGAATCATGTATTTGCTACAAGCCCTTTTGCAAGGAGAATTTGGAGTCAAATGGCAAGATCACTGGGCATTAACCACAATGACAATTCTGTGTTGGGAGCTCTAGATTGCTGGTGGAGAATGCAACCAAAGAATTAAGTTCATAAGGACATTTTGCTCACCACACCATGTTACATTTTATGGCAACTATGGAGAGCAAGATATGACAAGAGGTATAGTAACAAATCAACCACAATAAACAGGATGGCTAACTTAATTTTGTTTAATGTGCAGGCTTCAATATCAAAGAGATTCAAAAAAATAGAGACTAACTGGAGCTGGGAAATAACTTGCCACAAAGCTGAGAACTACAAGGAAAAAATCACCAGCATGATGATATACTGGGACAAACCTGAAGGAACAACATGGAAGCTCAACACTGATTGGAGCACAATGGAGAAAAACAAATCTTCTGGTATTGGAGATTTTGTTAGAAAGGGAAATCGAAGAATGGTTATGACCTTTGCCAAACATATTCAACTCTCCACTAACAATTCTTGTGAGCTACAAGCTGCCATGTATGGATTACAATGATACAGTGAACAACTCCAACAACCTAGACTGATACTTGAAATGGATTCACTAGTCATAGTGAACATGCTCAAGGGACAATCTACTCCTCCTTGAAAGCTTAGAAGGACCATAGAAGAAACTCAAAATATCATTTAACAGAAGCACATTGAAGTCAAGCACTGCTTCAAGGAAGCAAATTTGTAGCAAATGCTCTGTGTAAAGAATGGATTTTGGGCCTAACTCAACCCCAAAAGCTAGCTTATAGGGTGAGGATTGTCCAAGTCTATATAAGTAGTCCATGTTCTCATTCCATATTCGATGTGGGACTCTTAACATTCCCCGCACGCCCAGACCTTGTTAACTAGAGCGTGGATAATATAATTTGGGAGCCCAACATCGGTGAACAAAGAATTAGAATGAGTCTGGCTCTAATACCATGCATCATCGGGCTGCCGTAAATTCATGGTGTTGAAAGCCTGGCCTAGTTCAGTAAGAGTAAGTGGGCCGTGTGGTTGATGTTGCTATTGGGCCATTGAGAAGTGGGCATGTTGTGGTTGGGCCATCGGGCGTGGGCCTAGAGGTTGGCCTAGAATGTTGGGCTGCTGCCACGTTGTATTTTGGGCCGTGATCGTCGGGTACGGGTAGAAAGCCCAATTTACGGAAGCATGCCAAGGTAGTGGGCCGGCCCAGTGAGATGGGTAATGGGCCTGCTGGACTTGACCACTGTTATTGTTGCCTCGGCCGCGGTCTCTTCCTTTCCCGCAGTTTCCGCCGTCGCGACTTCTGCCTTTGCCACCACCGCGGCCACCCCTCAGACTGTCCGTATATGGCAGTTGTCCGACGGGTGCTAAGGCGATCACCGGTGCATTAACCACCAATGCCTTCTGATTATGTTCATCATGTTTGGCACGCCTAGTTTTCTCCAATAGTAATTGTGATCGGGCCTTGTTGAAACTAGGGAGGGGATCGGCTTGTTAAATTATCGTTGCAAGCGTATTGTACTTACCCTTTGACAAACCATTAATTAGTTGCAAAACCATTTTTGTTTCTGAAATCGGAGTGTCCACATTAGATAATTGATCTGCAACTAATTTCAATTGTTTACAATATTCGGACATATTAGCAAAGTTTTCAAGACATGTGTTATTGAATTGTTTCTCCAGATATACGGCACGTGTATGTTTGTTGTCTTGAAAGATTTCTTCTAGTTTTGTCCATAAGTCGTGAGACGAAGCGCCTGTCTTCGTAATGGTATGAAGTAGATCATTGGATATAGTGCCATATATCCATTGCTTAACGATTGCATCAAGTCGTTTCCACGTTGTGTTGTCGACGTCGGGTGGACGAGGTGTGGTGTATTCGATGTGGTCAAGAACGTTGAAGGCACAAGCATGTATTTGAAATAATTCAACCCACGAAGAGTATTGTCCATCCTTCTGATCAAAAATCAAAGGAATAAAGTTTTTGATGTTCGTTACGGCAAACGCCGGATGAAAGGTGTTGGGAGAAGGAAGAGGATGTGTGACGTCTTGTGTGGAGGAGGAGGAGTCGTGAGAAGCCATGTGGTCGCCGGAAGTAAGGAAAAAGAGAGGGTGGGGCGGCGGGTTTGTCTAGGGTTAGGGTAGGGTTCCGCCGTAATAAGAAAAGAGATGGGGGGGGGGGGGGGGGGGGGTTGCCGGCCGAGTATAAATTTAGGGGAGGGAGGGTTTGACTTCTGATACCGTATAGAATAGTGTAAAGAATGGATCTTGGGCCTAACTCAACTTCAAAAGCTAGCTTGTAGAGTGAGGATTGTCCAAGTCCATATAAGGAGTCCATGTTCCCATTCCATATCCGATGTGAGACTCTTAACACTCTAACTAAAAGAGCTGTTATGAATACCACAGAAGACACCATGGTTAACAAGGAAGATGACTTACCAGAGAATGCTAGGGGACCAATGAGAATGAATTTACTCCATTTAGCATCCTTTAGGTTCAAAACTTGTAAATACTCTGGCTGGTACTATGATCCACCATGAGATATTGGATAGGGGAAGGCACACTTTGTGTACGTATAAGCCTTCCCAACCCTCCCCACCCCATTTGCAATTGTCTAGGATATACAGCTTGCATCAGTCTTGTATAGTATTGCAGATGGGTTTTTTGCTGGACAACATGGTCTTTGGCACCATAGTCCCCCTTGTGTAACCTTTTTTGGAAATAAACAAGGTAGGGGTCAATGCCAACCCTCAACAACTCAGGACAAACCTGGTTGGTTGGAAATTATATAAAAAAAATGGGCTACAATGTTAAGGTCCGCGTACATTCCACCATTCTCAAATTTCATTTGTGAGATTATAGTGGGTATGTCATTGTTGTTGTTGTATATTTTAATTAGTACTTGTATGCTCACTTTTACTTGTCCATAATATGCTTTGCGCTTCCTTCAAGAAATAATAAAATGAAGTGCATATTTTATTATAATATTTATGTCCATTAAAGTTTCAAAATTGTCTTGGGGAATACTTGATGAATTAATAGTTAATGTTAAAGGTAAAATAAAATAAATGTTTTTTCTCTTAATATGTTAAAGTGAAGATTTATTTTTAATATAGTGAACAAATAAAAATAAACGGAAATTAAATAGCATGAACTTTGGAATTTGTGCTGACAACAAATATTTTAAAAATCATTTTCTCTAATAATTATAAGTGCACAATTATTTACATCTATGCGATTTGCAATTTTGAAGCCTAAACAATTTTGGGCCTAAAGCCATTGGCTTTATTTTGTCCATATGTGGACTAGATGATTGATGATTCTATCTTCATTTTTTTTTTTTATAATTCAGGTTTTCAGGCTTGCGCCTGACTACTTCACTGTTATTACCCAGACGTCCTGGAGGTAATAGGACCGGTCCTTCAACACTATTACCAGGTAAATTGCGGGATGTGCTCGGTGGCCGCTTTTTACGGGAGCGTACAACCGATCAATGAGACAAGGTCAAATTCCCCAACATGCAGAGTTTCTTCGTGCTTGCGGGGAATCGAACCCACGCTGTCCCATGCCAGAGCGCCTTATAGCGCCCAGACTTTGCCACTGGACTATGCCCCGGAGGACTTCTGTGGTAGGGTAAACTTTTTAAAGTGACTGGTCCCACCGCATTACGGCCCCATACCCCAGAAAACCCCACCTCCGGCCTGGCCCTACGGATTAGTATCCACCGCTTGGCCCTATGCGTATTGAGGGATTTTTTTGGGGGAACACAGTCCCAATCTCGCTGATCAGAGGACTCGAACACGGAACCTCAGACAGCAATACCCTAATGTATTGGCCACTCGGCCAAACACTTTGGATTTCTATCTTCATTAGTAGTGGAAGAATACGTATCCTACTGAGTTAAACGCATTTTTATGTTTCGTGCAACTATCTAAAGTTGTGTCCCTATGTATTATCAACTACTTGGCTTCAAAGCAAATTATCGTTATAGTAGTGTCCCCACAACTTTATACATTTCAACTGTGAAATGTCATGATAGAGTGGTGATTATTCGTTCATTTTCAATACAAGTTTTGATTTGAGCCGTGTTTAAAGTTATTTTGATAAGGAGCACTTTACTTCTTAAAATGAAATTTTTTGATGTAAATTTAAATTAATGGAGCCTCAAAACAGATATCGACACCTGCTGAATAAAAAATGACTTTATACATTTCAAGAATTCATAATGTGTTAATGAGCTGTCCATTAATCTACACAAATAAATCCTTCACTTGATTTTCCTTCTACGAGGCCACATCTCATGGTAAACTCAAATTCTTTTTACATTAGCTTTAAATAATGTTACATTTATTTTACCTATCGTTTATTTTATTTGATCTATTAAAATTTAATTAATACGTAATCATAACAAACCTATGACTTTTTTCAAGTTTAATAAATTTATTTTTTCAAAAGATTCCGGTATCTTCCCGTCTAGACAAGAGGTCGCTTTTATTAAAGAACCAGTCGGTTGCTACCCAAAAAAAAAAAAAACATTTGGTTCCGTTCCCACATTTTTTCCAAACCGACACGCTAACCTAAATTAAAAAAGAAATAGAAAACCACAGAAGAAAGTAGAAACAAAGAATTTCAAGTTGGAAAAAAGAATTCCAACAATTAAGTGAGATAATAGAGATTCCATCTTTTAAGACAACATACACAATATAGTTTTATAAATTGGATTTGAGGAGGGTGGGTGTACACAAATCTTATCTCTATCATTGATGAGATAGAAAGATTGTTTTTAATAAACTGTCAGTTCGAAAACAGGTTTGGAAAAAAGTGTAAGGATAAATAATAATACTGATAAAGAAATAAATAGATGTTCAAATTAAACCCTACTCTACTACATGAACGAAAAAAGACTTGATTACTCACTAACCGTCTACCTTAATTCTCGATTAATACCTATTATTACATGGAAATTAAATTAGGGAATCTTTAATTTCATGAAGTTTCATCTAGATTCTGGACCACCTGAAGATGCTCCAAAACCACAAAGAATTTCAAGTAGAAAAAAAATGGAATAAAACCACAAAGAATTTCAAGTAGAAAAAAAGTTGAATTTTAACATTAACAATATAAAGAAAAGAAATATAAAGATTTTCTTCAAGTTGGTGTGCCCTCAATGGACTGGTATTTAATTTTTACCCTTCAAAATTGAACTTATGCTTATAGAGACATAAAGTTCTTTACATAATTTGTGGATATTATGATACGTAATGTATGCGCTTATAAGCATATCAATTTTGAAGGGTAAAAATTAAAGACCAGCCTATTTGAAGGGTAAAAATTAAATATCAATACAAAATCCAGTTGACCCGATTTTCTTTTGATAATAATATGGACCGGGTCATTCGCACAAATGCCCCTATTTTGGGGTGGTCTTTAATTTTTGCTCTTCAAATTTGAGTTCTTTAGTTTTTGTTTATTATTTTTGACGTGACATAATTAGAATTTAGCTCGACATAATTAGTAACATCTTCGGCATATGTATCATACAGAACCTACAGATTATGCCGGATAAGACATAACTGTCAACACTCAACATAATATGAAAAAAGATATAATTTCAAATTTCGGCGGACATAATTAGCATTTAGTTTCAACATATGTATCATAACATCCTCACAAACTATGACATAATTTTCAACACTCAACATAATTTAAAAAATCACTATAAAACTATGCCGCATAATTTAATTCTTATATAATTTATATTGCGCGAGATAAAAATTTAATTTTTGAAAAAAAATATATTATATAGACTAAACCCTGTGAAATAGATCTCAATAATTTCATAAATAAAATACGGATAAAAATTAAAGACCCCATATGAAGGGCAAAAGTTAAATACCAGTGCGTTTGAGGAAAATTCGCACAAAAAAATGATATGGACTCTATGATTGGGCAAGTAGTATAACTATTGGAAGAAGTGGTGGCCCCCAAAGCCCAAAATTTATTGAAAAGAACATTCGACTCATCCAAGAAAGCGACCAGTTGTCCCTTTATCCAACGCGTCAACTATCTATGGACTATGGCTCCCTTTTATCTTGCTCCTCCTTCCACCTCTCACCATTTCTTCCATTTTTCTTATTCCTAATTACTATATCCCAAATTTCAACCAGGAATCCCACCTAAAAATTCCTATCAGGTATTTATATTGCTTGAACCTTTAGCTTGTTACATCCACACTTAGACAATTCTGGTCCCAAACTAATTTTCTTGGGAATTTTGAATTTTCCCTTAAAACATTTTTCTTTCAAACCCTGGTTCATAAAATTCAAATCTTTGAATACCCACAATTTGTCTTTTCCATATTCAGTCACTTTCTTGAAAAGGGTTTTCAAGAATTCAATAAAAATGGAAACTTTGAATCGTTTTTACTGCCGGAAGCGTTCCAGGTTTCGTGGAATATTCAATGGGCTTTTTTTGTCTTTCTTGGTTCTTTTCTTTTTCCTTAGAGAACATGTTCTTCAAAGTCCACTTTCTATAAAATCTCAAACCCTTAAAATTAGTTCTGTTAGAAGGGAAATTACTGAAACAAGTTGGAATTCGTCTAGTTATGATCATCATAATGTTGGGGTTGCAAGCAGGAACCTTAAGTTTTGTGGGGGGTTGTATAAGCATAAGGGTTATAGTACAAAATGTTCATACTTGAGAGCCAATCCTCAATGCAATTCAGGGGGTTTCTTTAATTATCTTTTGTTTTTTTACTGTGAGTGTGAAGGTTTTAGTGTATTGAGGTATGTAGCTCTTGCCATTTGGTTGATTTCTTTGTTTTATTTATTGGGGAATACTGCTGCTGATTACTTCTGTTGTTGTCTCGAAAAGTTGTCGAATTTGTTGCAACTTCCCCCAACTGTAGCTGGAGTTACTTTGCTTCCGTTAGGTAATGGGGCTCCTGATGTGTTTGCTAGTATTGCTGCTTTTATGGGTAGTGATTCTGGTGAGGTGGGGTTGAATAGTGTTCTTGGTGGAGCAGTTTTTGTTACCTGTGTTGTTGTTGGTACTGTGTCCCTTTGTGTTGCTGAGCAATGTATTCGGATTGATAAGAAATGTTTTATCAGGGATGTATGTTTCTTTATTATAGCTCTGGTTTCGCTTCTTGCTCTTTTGATTGTGGATAAGGTGACTGTTTTAGGTGCAGTTGCCTTTATCTCTATTTATTTGGTGTATGCTGTTTTTGTTGCTGCAAATGAGATGTTGAGGAATCACGGTAGTAGTTTGAAGTTGGATTTAATTACTCCATTGTTACCGGTATCTAGCGTAGATGGAGAGCGTGATTCTTTAGGTACGTCGGAGTCCGTAGAGGGATTGCTGCAGCTACAAGCTCAGCTGCCACATTGGATGTGGTCATCAAATGTGGCAATTTTCTCTGATGAAGTTAAGGAGAATCCTGTAGAAAGTCCAATGGCTTTGTGGGGTTGGAATGAGCAGGATGATGTTAATGATCAGTCTTCTTCTTTGTCGTGTTCGAAGTTGGTTGCACTCCTAGAAATACCGTTGACACTCCCAAGAAGGTTAACAATCCCCATTATTGATGAGGATAGATGGTCAAAAGTTTATGCTGTTTCCAGTGCTTCTTTGGCGCCCCTGCTTTTAGCGTTCCTTTGGAACACTCAGGAGGATTTGAGTAGCCCTGCTAGCACTGCATATGTTGTTGGTGCTGTTGTTGGTGGTATACTTGGAGGTGTTGCGTTCGCCTATACCACATCCGATCATCCGCCTCAGAGATTCTTGTTTCCATGGATTTTCGGAGGCTTCTTTATGAGTATCATTTGGTTTTATATCGTGGCAAACGAGCTAGTAGCTCTGCTAGTGGCATTTGGTGTTATCTTTGGTGTCAATCCATCGATTCTAGCGTTAACCGTCTTGGCATGGGGCAACTCCATGGGTGACTTAATGTCAAATGTTGCAATAGCAGTGAATAGTGCAGATGGTGTACAAATTGCCATGTCAGGATGTTATGCAGGACCGATGTTCAACACGCTTGTTGGTTTAGGCATCTCCATGCTACTTGGATCCTTGTCCAAGAGGCCACAATCTTATATTCTTCCAAAAGATGATAGCTTGTATTACACAATGGGATTTCTAATGTTGGCACTAGTTTGGGCACTTATTGTGCTACCTCGGAATGATATGCACCCTAGCAAGTCGCTGGGTTTGGGACTTATGACAATTTATGTAGTTTTTCTATCAAGCAGGGCAATGCTAGCCATGGGAGATGGTTCACTTAATGGTTAAGCAAATTCTAAGTAGAAAAGTTCCTTTTAACTCATCCTTTTTTTGGCAGAGCTATGGGAACTATTATGTGTAAAGTGTGTGAGATGTTGCAAGTGCATGTAAAAGCTCTTTTCGGCAGTGTAGAAATTGTCTCTGTATACTGCTGCAACATAAATTTGAAAGATGTCTTATGTATGTACCAGAAAAATATAGGAGTGTACTTAGTTATTGACATCTTAACATCTCATCTTGCAGAAGCAAAGTATTTCCATCTTCTTCCCACCCCCAACTCCTTGGCCTTGTCCAATATAAATGCTGTGAAGTCTAATGGCCATAAATGAAATTGGGTTGGCCCAAATAAGAACTAGTTTAATCCAACATAGAGATCATAACCTGTTAAATAAGTTGTCGCAATTCATAAATGCTGATTCCAAAAAGATTTGACCTTTTATACAGTGACACGGTAATACTATTATTTTACACAACAATGCAGTTTAATATAGTGCACTTTGTGACAAGGAAACATTCTAGCAAGGACTCTTCATCTCCAACCATGATGTTTAGTTTTCAAGTCACACATGCGACTCTTGGTTAGGACTAGCTGGCAGCATTTAAAGGGGTGGCGTTTACCACATATACAAAAAAAAAACATTATGATTGGGGTGTTATTTATTATAGATGATTGAATCCCAATTTACCTTTCTTGTCTTCCAAATAAACTACCGCGTATATATGGTACTTTGCAAGTAATAATAAGTTAAATAAAGACTAAAAGGCTTCAATTACTAAAGCATGGACATTTTTTTCTTTTGCAATTACTAAACCGTGGTCATTGGGACAAAGAAATTGAGTACCAAAACGATATGAAAGGAAACATAAACCAATATAAGAACCTAAAAAAAGAAATACAACCAATGTAAGAACCTAAAAAAGGAAATAAAAGGTAACAATCGAAATTAGGACACAGAAAATATACGATGTAAAACCAAAAAGGAAAGAAAATATATTCTACTCGAAATAATACAACTTACACGAGCTACACGAAGTAAAAAAATGACAAGTATAAAATACCTAAAAAGGAGATAGAAGAGAAGCCTCGTACAAGGTTGCAAACTGTGTTTCTCTTATTTTGGTATCCTTTTTTATTAGTCGCTCTTCTCGTATTTCAATTTCTCTCTTTCTTGCTCTTTTTGTATCTATTTTGTCCTCAATTTTCAGTTTTAGTTTGTAGCAACTACTTTGGACCGTCATATAATTACTGATATAGGTAATTGGAATAAGTTTCATCATATATATTTGGGCACTGCAATTTTCAAGCTTAACTCCAGAAATTGGGTTGACTAATTAATTCAAGTAGTTGTATTGATTGTTGGTGTTCTTGTATCAGAAACGAAGTACTTTCTTGGTGTCTTTGACTCTCTTGTGGTGTTGAAGATTTAAGTTACAAAGAGGTAATTGTTAATATTTGTTTGTTTTTTACTGACCCATTATTCCTTAGCCTTCAATACTCGAGCAGAGAATTTTCTTGAATTTGATGTGTTTTATGTTTGCAAATTAATTCTTGAATTACCGGCAGTCGGCCCCCTGTGTCAGAAAATACACCGGTTCATCCCTTTCCCGTATCCATGTCGTCTCTGCAGTATCACCACCACACTGCCATCATTCAAACTGCCGAAAACCACCCACCTAACCTCATTATCGGACCCTTCCCACCTCCGACACCGTACGCCACTTTATCATCCACAGCCAACCTCGATATACCGAGATCGACGACCAACCCCAACCCAGAAACTACAACCGACCTCGACCCACCCAGATCGATAACTACACTACTCGTCACTGTACCGCTCAACCACAACGCCTCCCCAACCCGACACAGTATTCCGACCCTTCAATCTTCACCACCTACGAGTTCGACCACCAACAGTACACCGGATCCGACACCCAACCAAACCCAACCCACAAATAGTGTACCAGCTCCGACACCCAACAGTACACCCCACTCGACAACCACCACCCTCACATCGTATGGAAACTCATGCCAACACGGGATTTTTAAACCCAAAGTTCAATTTAACATGTCCACCCAAACAATTTCCCTTATTCCCAAAAGCTCAAAAGCCCAAAATTAGCCAAAATGGACCCGAATTAGAATGTAGACATGTGTGAGGAGTTTAATACTTTAATAAATCCGCGTACTTAGGATTTGGTTCCTCGACTGGAGGGGGTGAATGTGATCCGTTGCATGTGACTTTTTCGTCACTAGTACATGAATAGTGGTGACTTAGAGAGATATAAGGCAAGACTTATGGCAAATGGTACTAATCAGCAGGAGGGCATTGATTGTGGTGAGACATTCAGTCCGGTTGTTAAATTGGCCACCATTCACACAGTCCTGAGCATCGCTATGGGAAAGCATTGGCCGATTCATCAGCTTGATGTGAAAAATGTTTTTCTCCATGGGAATTTAAAAGAAACTGTGTACATACACCAGTCGTCCGGTTTTGTCCATCCAGCAGCCCCTCAGTATGTATGTCGTCTCCGTAAGTCACTTTATAGTTTAAAATAGGCCCATCGAGCGTGGTATGATCGCTTTGCACAGTTCATTATGCGCATTGGGTTTACATGTAGCAAGTGTGATAATTCTCTGTTTACTTTCCATAGAGGCAATAACACTATTTATTGAGCTATTTTTTGGGGATTTCAGTGACTAGATCTGCAGATACTATGTTTTTTTGTCAGCGTAAGTATGCAGAGGAGATTGTGCACAGGGCTAAAATGGTAAATTGCAAGATCATGTCTATTCCAGTTAACTCTAAATCAAAGCTTAGTGCTTTGGGTGGTAATCCAGTGTCAGATCTCACTCTATACAGGAGTCTTTCTAGAGCACTACAATAACTTACTTTCACCAGACCTGATATTGCGTATGATTTTTTTTGCAGGTATGTTTATTCATGCATGCCCCCAGGGAGCCTCATTTTATTGCCCTCAAACGTATTATTCGATATGTTAAGGGCACACTTGATTATGGATTGCATATCTACCCTTCAACACCGATCATGTTGTTATCATATACGGATGTTGATTGGGCAGGCTATCCGGACACGCGACGATCCACCTCCGGCTATTGTGTGTTCTTAGGGGATAACCTTATTTCTTGGTCAGCCAAGAGACAAGCCATATTATCACGTTCGAGTGCAGAAGCAAAATACATAGGTGTTGCTAATGTTGTTGATGAGATCTGTTGGCTCCGAAACCTTCTTTTGGAGCTTCAGTGTCATCTCCGTAAGGCATCTTTGGTTTATTGTGATAACATATCCGCTATATATCTATCTCATAATCCGGTTCAGCATCAGCAAGCTAAGCACATTGAGATGGACATCTACTTTGTTCGTGAAAAGGTTGCTCTCGGTCATGTCAATGTATTCCATGTGCCTTCTTCATATCAGTATGCAGATATATTCACAAAGGGCCTTCTACTTCAGATCCAGTCTTAGCGTCCGTCCTCCTCCCGCTCCGACTGAGGGGGTGTATTAGCAAGTGTACCATGTTTATATTTACCATATTTAGTATTATGTAATTATGGTAGAATTAAGATCTCTTGTTGTATAAGGATTCCACATTGTACACCTATATATATTTTGTATTAATGACAAAGGCTCTCCAAGGGAGATTAATACAATCTTACATGATTGACGAGTGAAGTAGGCATTTATATATTATTTGAAAAAAGTATTTGAAGTTGAAGTTGAAAAAAGTATTTGCAAGTGAAGTTGAAAAACTCCTAAAACATGTTCTTCAAAATCCAATTTCCATATTTCAAGTTTGATGTCGAAATAACAAGCCAGTTTTATAGATAAATATTTATTTGAAATAATCTTCAAATATTATCTTAAATTTTGAAGCCAAAATCTATAACCAAACGGGGCTTAAGTTAATTTACAATATGTAGGGGCTTGATTGATGAAGCGACATCACGGTCCAACCAAAGGACATGCAAGAGCCACCGAGCCCATTCAATTATCCACTTATACCATTAAGTTAACCTAATTATTTAGTGCCAATTGGTTTAGTTGATTGAAAGTAGTCAATACACATTAAGTGTTCAAATTGATATTATAAATAAATGACTATGTGTTTAAGTCTTATAAATTAATAACAAATAATTAATATGTTTGGTAATAAAAAAATGTGCGCATAAGCACTTTTTCAGCTAAAATGATTGATATGAAGTACAAAGTTATTTAAGAATATATAAAGTCAGAAATATCTTCAAAATGAAAAGGAACGGGAAAATGGAAAGGAGAGGGATACATCAAGTTAGGCATTTTGTTTTGTGAAGAATATATTAGGAATAAAATAGTAATTTTTTTTGTCAAACCAAAAGTGTTACTCCGTCCGTCTCAATTTACGTGACACTCTTTCTTTTTTGATTAGTCCAAAAAAGAATGATATATTTCTATATTTAGTAATAATTTAATTTTAAATTTCTCATTTTTTCCTTAATGAAATGCTTTCTAGCCACACAAATATTTATGATTTATTTTGGACCACAAATTTTAAAAGTTTTTCTTTTATTCTTAAACTCCGTACTAGGTCAATCACTTTCATATAAATTAGAACAGACCGAGTAATAAATTAAAAACCTATAATTTGGGGTGACCAAATTCTTAAATAAGCCAAAGTATAAGCTTACTCAAATAGCCTCCTTATATACTCGATGTTCCCCTTGCTGAAGCGGCAAGTACATGATCTAGCTTATGATCATGAGTAGGCCTCATTTGTTTTTTTGCGAGACTAACACGTTTGAATTTGAATAAACATATGATAAATAAGATGTGCATTAAGATTTAGATTCTGAATCTGAATATATATATATATATATATGTTGTAGTAATATTTTAAAAATAATTAATAATATTTATTTTTTAAACATTTGAATGTATAAGATTTATTTTTATTTAAAGTTTAATAACTGTAACATTTTAATAAAATACTAAATCAATCTAATACTTATAAATAAAATACTTTTTATCTATTATATGATTGATTGGTGGTGGTAATGACTAGTAGCGGTGGTTGTGGTTGTCGACTGAAGATGTTGGTTGCTAATGATGGTGTTGTGTAGTAGCTAGTGTGATGGTGGTTGTAAATGTAGTTAGTGATGGTGTCTGTAAATGTAGTTAGTGATGGTGGCTGATAGTTATGGTGGATGATTGTAATAGCTAATGGGTGGTGAATGATGACAGTGGTTGGCGATATATGGTGGTGACCGATGGTGGTGATTGGTGGGTGTTGTGGTAATGATAGTTGGTGGTGATGATTATAAATGATGGCTAGTGGTGGTGGCGGCTGATTGTAGTAATTGACAGTGGTGGTGATGATTGTGGTTGAGGATAGTGATTGTGGGTGTGTCACGACTCAAAGTTTCCTAAACTATGATGGCATCTACATTCAACCCGGTAGCTGAACCGATTCCAGTTTTAGTCATTTATTCCTTATTAACAGCTATAGTGAAATCATATGTGACTAACATCAATAATGTCTCAAATCTAAATATATCAATTGCGCGGAAATTTAACCAAATACCCCAAAACTTGGAGAGATGAGTCAAGAGCACCTAAGACTGAATGTAATAGAAGAGTTTGACATAACACATAGTCTAGGAATATAGAGATAGACCAAATAAAAGAAACATAACTAGAGTCTGGTGCTACGGTCGCCCAACATCTTACCCCAAAACTCCATGTAGAAGGGTGCTAATCATCTCCACGTATTCTGCAATACTCACATTCAATCCTGGACATAAGAGTGCATCAAGTGTAGTACGAGTACAAAAATAATGTACACCTAATAAGTGTCATAGATCGATCCTAATAAAATAATGGCTAGCCGTTAGAAAATTTATTGTTGCCCTGCCTTACTCATAATTATAAACAACTGAGATCATATAAAATACAAGATAATGTTATCCAAACAATAGATAAGTACGAAATCAACATATATGGAGATTATGCATAGATCAATTCAACATTTAAAATCGAATTTAGTAGAATTTACCGCTACACCATATATAGATGATATGCACAACTTTCATCAAAACATCACAATAAATGCACCAAGTCAACATATATGAATGATATGCATGTACTAGAGTCATATGCAATGCACAGACACACCTTAACTGTATCAAAATTCGGTTAAGAGACAACTGCGTTGTACATATGCCAAGGACAGATAATTTTTATCGTGCTAATAATCAACTCAACCGGCCCTCCAGGACATAATACCATCAGTTCGCTTCGAACAATCATATGAGTCATTACAGAATATAAGCACGAATGTTCATATACAAACATTAATCTCCTATGGACACATAAGGCATATATATACAGTGTAAGAAATAAATTTAGGCAACTCAATTATCAAAA
Source organism: Anisodus tanguticus (assembly GCA_034509755.1). NCBI lineage: Eukaryota > Viridiplantae > Streptophyta > Magnoliopsida > Solanales > Solanaceae > Anisodus > Anisodus tanguticus. The sequence goes on along the minus strand of CM067551.1, from coordinate 13,285,905 downwards.
AATATTTTAGATATTCGGAGTGATGTTTAAGTATGTGAATCAACAATACATGAAGCATTTTAATTCGATCAAAGCAGGCTTATCAATTACAAATATGATCAGCAAATCACCAGAGATTTTGCAGTTGTTAGCTTCCGCATGGATGTCATGTGATTTTTGTTCCCGACATATTTGACCCATAACAAGAAATACTTATAACCACACAAATATTATGACATGTTTAAAAGTCATAAATTATAGCCACACAAATGTTATGACCAAAGCCAGATCCATTATTTAAATTTAATGTATTCAACTTTTAAAATTCTTAGCATCAAACTTATTGTAATGTTAAAATTATAAGTTTAGATCTAATATTTATTGAGATTTTAGTAGATTTGTCAAAAAAAAAATCGATCCAGATGAATCCGTAACTAAAACTACATGCCACTGGTTATGATATGTTAAAGACACAATTTTTTTAAATCTTCATTTTTTCATTAAAGTCTTATCAATTCAACTCTGTCATATAAATCGAAGTGTAGGAAATACTAAATACATAAAGTAAAATATTCTCTATAATAGATCCAAAAACGAAGTAAGACAACAAATAAACCAAAGTAAGTATATATCTAATATGCAGACAAATCGATTATGGGTAATTGATCGTCGTTTAAACTATTTCCTCATAAAAATGTCATACCTTTGTACTTGTTTAACGATGATTATTATATAGCTGCAACAACTTTACTTCTTTTTTTTAATTTTAAATTCCATTTCCAGCTAAAGCCAAAGAAAAAACAGAGTGGCACACACGGTAGAATTTAGAAAGCAGAAACACGGAGAAGAGAGTGATAGTTGGAGAGTACTGAGCAAATGGAAAATTCGTTTATACACTTAGTTTGTAGATATCTGAATACAATAATTTAAGGGACACTAATTTGAAAAAAATAGAAAAGCTAAAAATAGAACATTGCACAAAAAAAAAAAAAAAAAAAAAAAAAACTCGAGCTAAGCAAAGTTGGGCAGAATAGAATTGTTGGCCAATCAATCAGAAAGATTATTGGATTTAAGGAACAACTTAATAATGATAAGAATATGCAAGAAGAGCAGTTAAGAGTCCAAACAAGCAATTAAAATCCATGAAATACGAAACTTTAAATTTTAGACATGCTAAGAACAAATAACAAATGAACAATAATCCTAAATATAAAGAATAAAATAGAGATATGATATACTAGCCAGTTTTTGTAGCATAATATGTTACAGACACCTTGTGATGAAATCGTCAAAAACTTGGTAAATCTACTAATTCTAATTGATTTTATCCACATAAAATTGGTTTAGAACAATATATCCAAAAATCATTCTTACAGTTACAATCAGTTCAATCGGTCACTAGATCCTTTTTCTCAAAGTTATTTAAAAGTTCAAAAAACTATAACTAGACTCAAACGCCACAGATTTAATGATATTATTGATGGGAGGATTTTCGCTTAACAATAAAGAATTGTTTTTATTTACCGGAAAAAAATATATTCTTGAAACAATTAAAAAATAAAGTGAAAGAAAGGTTTCTGACTATCTGAGTCATTATGATAGATGACGTGAGTAGAGCTTACCAAACACATCTTAGGTTTTGTTTATCGTCACCTACCCGGCAACTATTTTACAGTTACACTCCTTTTAAGATTGGAGGTTTCTTTTTCTTTATTTTTTTTTCTTTTTACCTCAAAATAACACAGTATGTCATTTTTTCTGTACTTGTTTACTCTTGTTACACAATCTCCAAATGAAATTATTCCCTCTGCCCAAAGGTCAAAAGGTAAAAGAAAAAGAACACACAGGGTTTCCAAGTACAATATTAAAGTGTTAATACTTAAAAATAATTTAAGTATTTTAGTCGAATTCAGTTACAACCGAATTATTCCAGAGTCGAATTTACTCCGAGCCCTCGGCTACAAGAACTTCATCGGCTACTAAGGTGTCTTAGCCGAGTTGTCAGTTAGAGGTACAATTGGAACCCACTCAGATGCAGACGCCTCAACGATCAAGTCAAAAGGATTGTCAGACCCCTATAAGCGATAACGGCCAACGACAGCTAAAAGAAAGGGCCATTATCCGAATAAGAGGAGTAGAGGGCGAGAAAATCGGCACCACCTCCCCCATAGTCGGCCATTGAACTTAGTGGGTTACTTGATGGCTGACATGGGGGGGGGGCACGTTTGTACAATTTTTCCCCTTTTTTTGTACTATAAATAGGATTATTCTTTGTACATAATGACACAATCAATCAAACAAACCAAAATTTATCTATCTTTTTATCCTTTACTTTCATTTACTTTACTCGGCAGTATTCATGTTTCTTACCTCTTAGTTTACTTATGACCACCGTCCCTACGCTTTCTGGAGTAGTTGGGGAACCCATTGCTGGAGATTAGAGTTCCGTCTCCGGCCCAAATCGCTTAAGTTAAGGAATCAATCTGTCTCCCGATTTCATCAGCCGATACAATGACAGATAGCGGAATTGGGGCCGAGAACAAATTTGGCACGCCTAGTGGAACTATAGGTGAATTAATCGCAAAGTTTGATTCTCCAGGTCAAGATCATTCTTGACGTATGCGCCTAAGGTCCGGTAACAAAATGAACCTCGAGTCCAGTCCACATCCTAAACAAAATTCTCCCAGAAGGAACAACGAACCAGCATCCTCCGCGGATTTGCCTACATCGGTGGATACCCCTCCACTTCCTCCATCAACCCAAGCTGTGGAAGAATCTAGCCAATCTGAAGGTCCAACCATGATGACCACGTATTTTATTAGACAACAGATTGACTTGGGCATCCACGATATTATGTACCAAGTTTCTAAACATTTGGCTGACTTTGTGAAGCCAATAGTACATAATGAGGTTCAGCAAGTGAGGGAGATGGAAACCAACCGAATGCACCCAGGAGAATGCTCGGCTAGTTCTGCCACCCCTCTGATGAGCGGTGCTGTTCAGCATGAGACCGTGACTCCCGGTGTTGTTCCTCAGCCGCATGTGCATCAGCCAGTGCCCACTTAGGCGCAACCGATAGCACACCTAGGAACACAAGCCCAATCGTCTGGCAACCAGCACACTGCATAGTCGTCGCCGAACCTTGGGGGGCAAAATATGCCACTTGACCAAGTGAGTCTGCAGTATGGGAGGATTAACATGGCTCGGAGACCAGTTCAGGCTCCAGGACACTTTAGATTGCCGCCCGTTATGCCGTACGTTTCTACGAATGGCCCTATGATGCAAGCGAATAATGTTGGCCAACCGATGGCCCCTGGCTATGACTTAGCACAACTATCTGATGACGCTGTTTACAGCAGAATACCATTCCAGCAGTCATTGCCAGTACCTAATCCATACCTTCCAGGAAGCGTAAACTTTCTAAGAATGACCGACGTCGGAGGAGATCAGCCATGGAACACCGTTCCACCTTATCCTCAAACTCCGTTAGTCGTTCCAGGAGCTCAGGTTGCAGGCTTTGGTGTCCATGCCCAACATCAGCCATGGGGAATTACCCCACCTATTGGTAATGGCCATCAGACCACCTACAACCTTCAAAACCCTGTTTAACAAAGTGCAGAATGGAGGCCGCCAGTGCAGAACGCCTACCAGCCGAATCTAGTCGAGAATCGGTAGAGGACGTCACAATTGATAAACTTGGAAATTATTGCTAATACTATGCGGAGGTACTTCGGCATCTAACTGAAACCTTTGGACATGCCTATTTATAAGAAGCCGTACCCTGATTGGGTAGACCGGATAGCACCTTCGCCGAGGGGCTTCAAAATACCGGAGTTTGTCATTTCCTCTGGCGACGACGACAAATATACTATCGAGTACATTGGTTGTTTACTGCCCAATGCGGCGAAGCTGGCCAGAATGAGTATCACAAGTTACAATTATTCCCTCTCTCTCTCTAATGGGAACATCCTTTGCATGGTACTCTTCTTTGGCTCCTGATTCCGTGCAGAGCTGGGCCGACATGAAGGGTTGCTTCCATGATAGGTTCTATTGGCCCCAACCTCAGGTTACCGTGATTGATCTAACGAACCTCAAATAACAGGTCGATGAATCGACTGCCGATTTTATCGAGAGGTTAAAAAAGAAGGTTGGGAAATGCACCGTACATTTCCCGAATCTGAGTGTGCCCATATGATAATCAACAACATGCACCTTCAGTTAAAGAAGAAGTTGGTGGGATAATCCTGCCCTGACCTGAGCCGGTTAGTTGAAAAAGCTAGCCAAATAGAGCAGTATGTCCAGGAGAAAGAGCGGAGAAGAGCCAGCCGAAATTGAGGCTTCCACTTGGAATCCATCATTGAAGCAGACGAGTCCGATTCAGAGTCAATCGATTGCACGGCAGACGCAATGGTGGCGGAGATTGTTAAGGGTAAGGTTTACTCTTGCCCAGCCTTGAAAGTCGTCAGAGGCCAGGAGACGAGTTCACCCGATGACAGGGTCGGTTACTCGTTTGACATCACAAAGGCATATCAGATCTTTGATCATCTGCTCAAAGATAAGCAGATTCGGCTGCTTGATGGCCATAGGATTCCGCCTGCTGAGGAACTCAAAGATAAGAAGTACTGTAAGTGGCATAATTCATACAGTCACTCTACTTCTAATTGCGTGATCTTCAGAAAGGCGATCCAAAAGGGCATCAAGGAGGGGAGGTTCAAACTAGCCAACAAGAGTATGGCTGAAATGTCCATTGATACCGACCTCTTTCCCGTGGTATTAGTATCTATAGTATCTTTTGCTAAGACCGATGACTCAAGGGACACCAAAGGGAAACAACCGATGAAAAAGGTATGGGTCCCAAAGAAACCTATCGAATGGGAGAATGTCACAAGGACTTCTGTGTTCAACCGGTTAGGCAGCCTACATTACATTCGTGATGACAGGCAGCCGGCTACGAGCAGTTTTCATGACTGCCCTATATACTCGAGAGACTTTGAGCGAGAGCTTCAGGAGCAAACCATGAGGTTCAAAAGGATTTCTATCGACGCCAGACATAGGCTTGGGGGGCAAGTACGGATGATAACCAATCGACAGCCGAACATGGCTCGAATAGATGAAGAACCACTCCCTAAAACCAAAAAGAGGGTGGTCGAGTTTAACGTGAACGAGGGTGTTTCGTCCTTACATATCATAGCAAGAAATGAGGACTAGACGAGACCCCAGAGAACTATTAAACCAGCCGACAATACAGAAGAGGGGAAGTGGTCTATCAATCAGGCTCCCTAAAAGAAAAAGGCACCACCGAGAGTCGCGTCCAGAACTCAGAAAAGAAGAATGCAACGTGTCAAGGCCTTGCGTAAGATGCAACAGATATTGCATCTAATTTCTAATACCAAGGCAGTCGAAAGTCAAGAGATTCATGAGTCTGCCGTAGCCGAGGCTATCGAGCGGGCATTCGACTCAGTTATTTCAGGGGAAATCTCGCTTAAAAGAGAGGCGTCAGGTCAATTAGAGCTAGATGAGCAGCCTACCGATAACCCGACGGAAGAATCCAGCAAGAGAATATGGCCCCGGATGGTCCTCTAACCGAGGCAACTCCACAGATCGTACAGAGGATTCAGTCAGAGGATTCCCAGTCGATCCCCATTTATCTTCAAGAAATAGAAAATATGAGCTCCTGGTCAGCTGAATTAAATGAAGGAGGAGACTCCGTCCTCGATTTATTTAGCCAAGACCTGGTTGATGAGATGTGGGCAGACATTGAAATGGTCAGCCTAATCCCATGTGAGTTATGGGCCAGCCGCTCCACGCTGGATAGCCTAGAAGGTGATGTTCGCGTAGAAGATGCAGAATAGGCAATAATGGCCAACACCACGGCTAAAGACTCTTTGAGCACCGCATTTGGTATACCTATGAAAGAAATGGTTAAACATCTCAAGCCCCTCTATGTGAAGACTTACATCAACGGCAAAACCATTAGCCGAGTATTCATCGACAATGGGGCTGTGCTGAATGTGATGCCGCTGCTTACTTTGAAAAGCCTCAACAAAACCAGAGAAGATCTCATCCCAACTAACATGAAAATGGCTAGCTTTATGGGAGAGGCTTCTGAAGTTTTGGGGATTCTAGTAGCAGAAATCACTGTAGGTCCTAAGACGGTCAGGTCTGCTTTCTTTGTAATAGATGGCAAGCCGTCCTACACCATTATGTTGGGCAGGGACTGGATTTACAACAGCTGATGTCTTCTTCTACCATGCATCAAAAGTTCATCTTTTGGGAAGGAGACAATATAGAAATAGTCCAAGCGAATGATAACCCGTTCCAGTCAGGGGTTCAGAACGTAGAGGCTATCCTCTATTCACCCTATGTGGCTCCCATAGCCGTCACGGAGCAATATGAAGAAGGATCTTGGGAATCCTGTAATCTTACCTCACGAGGGTTTGAAATAAAATAATTAGCTGAACCACGACTTACCTTGGAGGATTTAAATGGTTGAGGAAACCCAAGTTATACGTGACCTATGGCATCGGCTGACCACCTTAAGCTTTGAGGCAAGGATAGCCGAGGCATCGCAGATGGGGAACCACGACGTCGAACCAACACTTGCAGCCGACGAAGTTGAGTTGCCGATGGAACTTGAATCGCTCATAAGAAGGACTATGCCTAGTTTTGAGTCTCAAGATCCTTTGGAAGACATCAACTTAGGAACTGAAGAAATCCCTCGGCTAATACATATTAGTGGTTTGCTGAAGGAAGAAGACAAACAAGGCATAATGGCCCTTCTACTGCAGTATAAAAACTGCTTCACATGGGTTATCATGAGATGTCTGAGCTATTGGTAGAATATATATTGCCAATCAAGGAGGGTTTCAAACCGTAAAAATAGCTGGCCAGAAGGTACCACCCTCAGCTGATACCTCAAATCAAAGACGAGATTGAATGACTGCTGAAAGTTGGCTTTATCAAAACGACTAAGTATGTGGATTGGTTGGCAAACGTCGTACCAGTCAAGAAGAAGAATGGAAAAGTTCGGGTATGTATTGATTACATGAACCTAAATCTAGCCACTCCTAAAGATGAGTATATCATGCCAATAGCCGACATGCTAGTCGACTCAGCAGCTGTTAATGGTGTATTGACCTTCATGGATGGATACTCTGGCTATAATCAGATATCTGTAGCTGAGGACAACATTCACAAAACTGCCTTCAGATGTCCAGGAGCGTTGGGCATTTACGAGTGGGTAGTTATGCCGTTTAGTCTGAAGAACACTGGCACTACTTATCAAAGGGCAATGAACACCATCTTCCATGACTTGATCGGCAAAACTATGGATGTCTACATCGATGATGTAGTAGTGAAGTCTAAAGACTTCAAGGATCATTTAGCCGATCTTGAACAAGCATTAAAAAGAATGAGGATTCATAATCTCAAAATGAATCCAGCCAAGTGCATGTTCGGAGTATCGGCTGGCAACTTCCTTGGATTTTTGGTACACAAGAAAGACATCAAGATAAACCGTAACAAAGCCAAGGCAGTAATAGGATCCGCACCACCTAAGACAAAGAAGGAGTTACAAATCTTATTGGAAAAAATCAATTTCTTAAGGAGGTTCATATCTAACTCGGTTGGCAAGATGAAGGCTTTCTCACCTTTACTCAGACTTAAAGACTCAGAAGAGCTAGTATGAGGTCCGAAACAACAAGAGGTCTTTGATCAAATTAAGAAGGCCTTAGCTACTCCCCCCGTATTGGTGCCTCCAGTGTCGGGAAAACCGTTGAAATTGTATATTTCAGCTGCTGAATTATCTATCGGCTGCTTACTAGCACAGGAGGCCGATGATGGAACTAAAAGAGCAATTTATTATCTTAGATGAATGCTCAACGACGCTGAAACTAGATGTATCCTTTGGATAAGCTTTGTCTGTCTTTGTTCTATGCTTGCACAAAACTAGAGTATTATCTAATGCCTCACATTATATACGTTTTGTGCAAAGTTGATATCGTCTAGTACTTATTGAATAGACATGTTTTGCAAGGACAATTAATGAAGTGGGCAATTAAGCTCACTTCATTCTCTCTCGAGTATAAGCCATTCAGGGCCGTCAAAGACCAGGCGGTAGCCGATTTCTTGACGGACCACCCCTGTGTAGATGTGGAGGACCCATGCGCCCCTTCTACCACTTATATGGACGTCGTCCCTTGGATGCTGACTTTTGATGGGTCAAGAACCCAGAAAGGAGTCAGAGCCGGGATACCGATAACCGATCCTAGAGATGAAACATGGAGGTTCTCTTATCAGTTATATTCTGACTTGACAAATAACCACGCCGAATATGATGCTTCATCATAGGACTCAAACTCCTAGTCTCTATGAAAGCAAAATACATCAAGATTCGCGGAGACTCTCAGTTGGTTATCAAGCAGCTGGCCGGGGAATATGACTACAAAGATCCGAATTTGTTGGCCCGTTATGAAATGGCTAGCAGGTTACTTAGTAGGTTCGCATCATCTATATTAAGTCATGTTCCCAAAGGCATCAATGTTGAGGCTAACGACTTAGCGCAAGAAGCTTATGGCTTTAGAAAGTCTTTACTCACTTTAGAGTATGACGAACTGCCAACCAAATTGATAGCCGTTAATCAAATCAACTCATGGAGGCAGTTACTAATTGACTACCTATAGGACCCCTCCAGTTGCAAATACCTCAAGGTCAAAAGAAGAGCCTTAAAATATGTGCTCATTGATGATGACCTCTATAAAAGGAGCATGAATGGGGTACTACTCAAGTTCATTACCAAAGTAGAGGTCTTGAGGTTCATGGGAGAGGTCCATGAAGGAGTGTGTGGATCACACAGAGCGGGGCTAGCGATGAAGTGGTTGATCTACCGCCACGGCTATTATTGGCCTACCATCACAACTGACTGCTTCCAGTATGCAAAAGGATGCGAAGAATGTCAAAGACATGGACCAATCCAATGGGTACCATCCGAACTGCTGCACCCAGTCGTAAAACCTTGGCCCTTCCGATGATGGGCTATGGACCTCATCGACAAGATTCACCCACAATCGGCTAAAGGCCATAATTTTATTATTGTGGATACCGATTACTTCACTAAATGGGTGGAGGCTCAGCCGATGAAAATGGTTCATCAGACAGATGTCATTCAGTTTATCCAACACCAGATCATATATAGATATGGTATCCCTGAGATAATTACAACTGATCAAGGGACGACGTTCACTGGTTCTAAAGTGACCGCCTTTGCTGAGAAATTTGGGATCAAAATGATCACATTTTCGCCTTATTACACACAGGCGAATGGGAAAGCCGAGGCAGCCAACAAACTTATTGTGGATACATTTAGTAAGAACGTGAAGGATAAACCAGGAATGTGGCATCTCACTCTGGATGAGGCCGTTTGGACGATCAGGAATTCTAAATCTACAACTACGGGACGACACCTTATCGGCTAACCTATGGCCAAGTTGCAGTGTTGCCGTTGGAAATTAATGTTAAATCATTACGGGTGGCCAAGCAGAAGTCTCTAAGTTTAGAAGAGTATCAACAAGTCATGCTAATGGAGTTAGATGTTAGGTAGATTTTAGTACTGTTTTAGAGTGTATTTTATGGAGTCTTTTGTTTGTCTTTTAGTTATCTTGTGAAGTATTATGCGTGTTATTTTGAGTTTTCAGGTTTTAAGCGATTCAGAAAGGAATAAGCTAAATCCAAAGGGAATAGGCGGTTATTGAGGGCAGAAATGCATAACCGGTCACAAGAAATAAGTCAAAGAAGCCTTGGGGAGTTCGGACATCAGTTTAAACAAATTCAGGACAAAGAACGTTGAGGCGCCGCAGAGCAGGAAGATGGAGCCACGACGCATCTTTACCCGAGAGCCGAGTCGGTTTCTGCCAAAGTAGAGCCGCGACACCAACAATGTCCAGGCAGCGAAAAGACCCTAAATTTAACAAAGGCAAAAAGGTCCATTCCGGGGTTTTTTTGGGATATATGCTGGGGGAGGCGAATTTTAGAGGGGATCACATTGGAGGAACGAACAAGAGAGCAAGAAGCAATTAGAGACATCAATTGTTCAAATTCTTTTTCTTTTCTTTACTTTAATTCAGTTTATGTTGGATAGTAAGTTAATTAGTTATCTTAGCATGTCTATGAGCTAATTACTTTTATTAGGGTTTTCCACTGAATCACTTGAAACTCTGTTATGATTTAATGCACTGCTAGTGTTTCTTCTTCATCTATTAAGATCTCTTCAACTTGTGCTTATTGAATGAGAATTAATTGGCCATTAGTTTTCACTACCTATATGATTTTAAATCAAGATATGAAAAGTGAGATTTGAATAAGCTATAGTTGATTACACGCAGGTTTAATCTGGAACGAGAGTATCACGATGGCATGTGTAGCTTAACATTGGTTCGACAACAGTGAACAGAACATCTCTGAAAAAAGATAAATATTTTAGGTTATTGATCTTAATCCTCCTATGTGATTGAATTTATCATAGAAATATAGAAAATTCTCACTTAGGTTGAGTTTTTATATGTCCTAACCGGAATATAGAACATCTCAGTTAACCTGCTATCTTAATAAGAAGAGGAATCGCTAGTCTTGCATTAATGAATGATAGAGTGGATTGTTGATGAGATTGAAAACCCTAATTTCCTTCATTACTGAATTAAACTTCGTGTGTTTTCACTGCTATTCTATTCCCGCAATCTATATTAGTTTGTTAATTATTTAGTTTAGAAATCACCACTTATATTCGTTTGCCAAATAAATTAAAGATTAGTTAATTGGTAATTGATAAATCAGTCTCTGTGGACTATACTCGGTCTTACCAAAATTATTACAAATTGCGATACGTACACTTGCGTAGCATATAGAAATACCGCAACATTAGACCATCTAGATGAAGATCGACTGATGTCCCTAGAGAAAATTGAAGCCGGTAAACGTAAAATGGCTAAAACATACAACAAACATGTTAAGCCTAAGAGGTTTGCCAAAGGAGACTTAGTTTGGAAAACTGTTTTGCCGATTGGGATGAAAGATCGTAAATTTGGCAAATGGGCACCAAATTGGGAAGGACCTTTCGTAGTAAGCCAACGGATCGCTGGCAACGCATATCGACTAATAAACATGCATGATGAAGAAATGGACAGGAATGTACTATCCTTCGATTTGGGGCATGCATAAATAAATGAAAGCCACAGACTAGCTGCCCGGTCACACAAAATAAGCTAATTCCCACCGACGGGATATGTATGGCTAAATGACAGCCACAGACCGACTGCCTGGTCACAAAATATAATGTCACTTCTTTCACACGCCTGTGTCGTAAGGTTGGTCACACTACTCAGGCGAAGGAACGCTATCCCAAGTGGTCAAAATAATGGCCCATCAAATCTATGGGGTTTACTCTAAATTAGCTCAAGAGTGCCGAGAGCAATGCTGAAGTTAAATAGTGGGATATGGATTCCCACATTCAAGTAAACCAAGCACAAAAACAGAGGCGCCGCACATACCCGAGCCCGGCATTACATCAAAAATTAAATCTCGACGGTGCGGCGGCATCAAAAGGACCCAAGTGCCTTCATTCGGCTTTAGTGACCGATTTCACTCGGTCCTTAGTTGACCAAGTATGAAGGTTAGCCGAACAGTGGCCGCCGGTGAACTAGTCACAAGTAGAAAGAAAGATATGGTTTATCGGGCTGAGGTACCGCAACAAGAAAGAATCACCTCGTTCCGGTCCATTGTACGGAGTCAGAACCAGCTGGCCACAATAAAGGCCAAGGCAGGGGTCAGGTCACTATCGGTCAGAATGATTTTTCCTGATCTCAGAGATAGAACAGATGAAGCCATGGTTTCCAACTAAGAAAAGGGCCAAAGAGTAAGTGAGAAACATATGGGGAGGGATACTTTTCCTTAAATAACCTTCAGAGGCGCGGCTGAGATTAATTTATCATTTTTAAAAGCATGGCCAAAAATCATCACAGCCAATTCGTAGTAATGGATACGCCTCGGTTAAAAGGGGAAACACATCACAAAAAGTAATCATCATTGCATGCGCTGGAGACGAGATGATTGAAGTGACATGTGCGGCTGTCAGACTGAAACGATGGCTACTTCCGGATACATCAACTCAACACACACTTGAGTGAATGTAGGGGGGCAATTGTTAACACTCAAAAATAATTTAAGTGTTTAGCTGAATTCAATGACAGACTATCCCTGAGCTGAATTTACTCCTAGCCCTCAGCTACAATAACTCCATCGGCTGCTAAGGCATCTTAGCCGAGTTGTCAGTTAGAGGTACGACTGGGACCCACTCAGATGCATACGCCTCAACGACCAAGTCAAAAGGGTTGCCAGACCCCTATAAGCGATAACGGCCAACGACAATTAAGAGAAAGGGCCATTATCCGAACAAGAGGAGTAGAAGGCGAGAAAATCGGCACCAACTCCCCCATAGTCAACCATTGAACTTAGTGGGTTACTTGATGGCTGACATGGAGGGGGGCACGTTTGTACAGTTTATTTTTCCTTTTTTGTACTATAAATAGTATTATTCTTTGTACATAACGACACAATCAATCAAACAAACTAAAATTTATCTATCTTTTTATCATTTACTTTCATTTCCTTTCCTTTACTCGATTGTATTCATGTTTCTTACCTCTTAGTTTACTTACAACCACCGTTTTAACGCTTTCTGGAGTAGTTGGGGAACCCATTGCTGGAGATTAGAGTTCCGTATCCGGCCCAAATCGCTTAAGTTAAGGAATCAATTTATCTCCCGATTTCATCAGCTGATACAATGGCAGATAGCATAATTGGGCCGAGAACATAAAGTATGTGAATTTTAACGTGAACCTAAGTGTTTCAATAATAATACTAATAATGCTATAAAATAATAAAACTAGAACAAGAATATTGTGGAGTAAGGGAGGAGAATTCTTTATTTCTCTTGAGGGATAAAATACAATGAGGGGAACATCTCTATTTATATGAGAGAATTGACTTGGTCCCAAAGTTATTGTCCCTAATATTTCTCCTAAAGATAGACATCCACAATATATGATATTATCCATAACACTCCCCCTTGGATGTCTATTTTGATAGATAATATGCCTCATTAAAACCTTACTAGAAAAAACCCGATGAAAAAAAATTCTAGTAAAGAAAAAATAGTACACATTTCTAATAATACATATTTTGGTTGCCTCATTAAAACCTTACAAGGAAAACCCAGTGGGACAAAACCTTATACGAAAAAAGAGTACAACATGTATTAACTCCCAATGATGAGAACTTCAGTCCAAATGCTTGAGTCTTCGCATTCCAATCTTGTGCACCATCTTCTCGAAAGTTGCAGTTGGTAGACACTTAATGAATAAATCAGTCATATTATCACTTGAACGAATCTGTTGCACGTTGATATCACCATTCTTTTGGAGCTCGTGTGAGAAGAACAACTTTGGAGAAATGTGATTTGTCATATCTCCTTTTATGAATCCTCCCTTCAATTGAGCAATGCATGTTGCATTATCTTCATATAAGGTTGTGGGTAATTCAAACCACGTTTACTTCCAAGCGATTCAAATAGTCATAACATCAATTGGATTTATTGATATTTCTTCATTTTCTTGAGTTTGCGGCTCATTGATTTCTTCAAGAATATCAAGATTGATCAAATCTTGCATTTCTTTATGAGATTCTATCTTAGTGTCATCTTGACCATTTATTTTTCTTTTTTTAGGATAACGATCCTTAGAACCCAATTGTTTATCACGCTTCAGGCGTGCTTTTGGACTCATTTTCTATGACACTAGTAGATGGTCCTACAGGGACATCAATCCGATTTGGGACATTCTCTGCAGGGATATGTGATTCGGTAATCCTTTTCAAATCTGTAAACGCGTCTGGCATTTAATTTGCTATTTTCTGCAAGTGAATAATTTTTTGGACCTCTTGCTCACTAATAGAAGCACGTAGATCAAGATGAGACGATGATAATTTTTTCTACAAAATTTCCCTTTTTATTTCATTATTCTCTCCCCCTAATTTTGGAAAAAATCTCTCATCAAATCGACAATATGCAATTGATCTTATTTCAGTATCTCCGTACAAGGAATAAATTATATCATGCTCATAGTTATAGCAAGATAAATAAATGCATAAATTGAATAAATATATGGTGCTTTTACCAATATAATTTTCTCATTTCAACTTCTTTTAACAGGTAGTCTACTGCTTTTCGAAAACTCTTCAAAATCTCCAATCACATTCAAGTCAACAACTTGCACAACCTTATGAAAGATTTTGAATATTATAAAGGGAAGAGGTCAAACATAGTCATATTTGTGCCCTTCATCAATAAATATTTATTAAGGTGATTTCAGTTCATCAACCTTAGCTAATTTAATTTATTTATGGATTACAAACAAGTTTTTCAATAACTTGTATATGCTTCAGGCATTTTGAATCCTTAAAAAAAATTCATATAAATTTTGTCCCGTAAGCCATATAGGCTGAGACAATTTTCATTTACATGACATCTTCTAGTGTCAGGACTACAGATCTAGTAAATTTACCCTTACCAAGATACATCTACTTGATAATTATTTCTACATCAGCATGCTTTAAGAGACGTAGAATTTAGATCCTCACATTATTATACAATATTGCGTACTATATTGTATCAAACATATCGTCGATGAGATATCATTTTGTATCGGTTTGCAATTAGACACAACTTACTAAGATCTTATCACTTCATTATTTTTTCAGGTACCTGAACCTCGTACGAGATTTTATGAAGTGTTATGTCGTAGGCTCTTCAAGAGCACATTGCCTCCTTATTATGATCATTTGCTCCTCTCCTTTTCAAGGATTATTGCTTTTGAAACTGATTTGTCTACCATGCTTCACGCATGTTGTAAACCCTGTCCTTTAGGGACATTTAGGAGCATCTTGAAGCTGAAATATGGAATAGTTGATTCAGCAAATGATTCTAGCATTTGACTTGAATTATCGTTTGAACGAGGATCATACTGATGATAATTCACAATATATTTCTTAGATGTTTATTCACTCTACCCTTATGTTAGAAAAACTAACATACATTTTCACATTCTTTGGGAAATCCATCTGTGTGCATCGTGGTAGATTCATTAATCATATACCGCACAACAAAATTATTATATAAAAATATTTGGTTCCTGACCTTGAGCCAATTATGAGGGGGGACTTTATCATAATTTATTAGTCTGAAGCATACAAGTGATGTTGTATTTAATATATCATATTTCAGATCAACACGTGAAACTTTGTTCTCATTCGCAATGGTTTAGCTATTTTTCAGAGGCATTCAACGCTAAACCAGATTGAATATAAACCGGCATTAACAAGATGAATTATCTTGATTACATAATCTGAAGATTGTGCTCTCAACTCAATTATTTTGAGCAAGCAACTTTGTAAATGTCAAACTGCAGGTTGACAATAAATGCATATGTGACCGTCTTATCGATGCATTTATTTAAGACATCACATAACATGTGAACATGCCCTTATTCACCTTTTATATTTTTCATAATTTAGGAAATTCAATCCCAACATTAGTCAGTATAATCAACTTATCATGAGAACAAGCAAATTAATTATTGAAGAATCTTCTAGTTCTTCAGTATATTCATAATACAAACTTAGCACATCAGATTTAAATCAGCACAACCAAAATTATCACGTCAATTAATAAAATTATTTGTACTAGTAAACTTCATGTTTACCATGTCATGTGCTATTTGTTATAGTAAACTTCTGATTTACTATAATATGAATTCTATTTTGTACAATAAACTTCTGGTCTATCGTGACATGTGATTTCATCATGCTTATATTTGTGCAATACAATTTGGAGAATAAAGAGGGTAACATTTCAAATACATATTTCTTACCCATTATGATTTTGTAGATATTTAGTCATCAAATCATTTATAGCTTCAATATGATAGCCATTTACTTTAGTAAACTTTGGGTTTACTATAACTTGTGCTTCGATCATAACAACTTTGTATATTACAATCTAGAACGAATGACATAATAGTATATAAGCTCTTCAGGAGCATTTAATCTATTCTCCATAATCACATATTGCTTGGATACTACTAATGACATGATCTTCTTGATAAATAGTTAGCTCTTCTAGATCCTTTAATTGGTTTTGTACTATCAAATATTTCTTAGCTACTGTTGGTATCATGAAGAAAATTTAATTAGACACTTCTGATGTCATGAAAGGAAATGGTAAACGAATGAATATTTAGAAATAATAAATGCATAATTCAATTCTAATCCAAACTTGCTTTGAAAGTTATTCATATCTTATTCATATATTCAAATGAAGTGACATGCGCAAAATAAAATAAGTAGATTGTCAGAAAATACAAAGTGAAGACTAAATATATAACAAAATGTGTCATATATTTAAAACTGATAAGTTTGGACAAGTCCTAATAAAATATAACAACTCTCTGTATCCATCTTAAAGAAATTTTGACATGTCAAGATAAGTCCTATTAGGATACAACAATTTACTTATATGATCAATATAATAATTTAGTAATATAATAATTCAGTAACATATTTTAATGGCTATCCATAAATATTTCCTTATATCTGAAAAACAAAAAAATGACTCAAACTAATAATTATTGTCAAAAGGGTTGTTGTAGTTGTAATCAATTGTCATAATCACAACCAATTGTTCAGTAATTTTAATCTACTAAGAAGTACATTATTTCCACAAATATGTTATCACATCATAGATGATAATTAGTCGATACTTTATCACTTAGCAGTACGACATGCATCTTAAAATATTAAAACTTCACTATGAACATATATGGTGCTTATCAGATTGAGGTAATAATTGCCCAACATAAATATATAGTAGACATAACAATATCTGCTAGAACATCTTAAATGATTTCATGAAAAATAATTTCTATGTGACTAGTCATTCTTTTGAGCATAGATCCTGTGACTATTTCATATGCATCAAGTTATAGCAGTAGCATAATCTTTTGACTTGGTACACACGATTGCCTCTGAGTGAAAAAAGTAAAAGTAAGCATGCCAGATTTTGATAACCAACCAAATCATTGTTATAACCTACAAAGCTACAAAGTTATTCAAGAGTAAAGTTCAAAGTTTTACCACTTTTGGAGTAAATTTCATATTTACTACTTCGAGAGTAAACTTCAGAGTTACTACTTCAAGAGTAAATTCCAGAGTCTTACTACTCAATGAGTAGATTTCAAGGTCTCACTATTTCAGGAGTAAACTTAAAATTTCTCTAGTTCGAGAGTAGAGTTCAATATTCTACTACTTCGGGAATAGAGTTCAAAGTTCTATTACTTTGAAGTAAAGTTCCAAGTTCTACCGCTTCGGGCGTAAAGCATAAAATATTTAAAATATTTTTCTCAACTATTCTACCTCTTCTAGATGTGAGTCATGATAACGTCACAACCAAACGCACGTCCGTATATATAAGCTTTATTTCATATTGTCACATTCACTTCAGAGAATGAATCTGTACTTATAACATTCATCAAAAGTTCTCACTCTTCAGGAACAGAACATATCTCAACGTGCCTTAAACATATCAAATCGTGATAACTTAAAATTGCTACTTCATGAGTAAATCGAGACATACATATGATGTAGAGAGTTTTTTCCTAGCACATCTTTAATTGTAGCCACAATAATGCATAGGAAATATTGTCACTTCTGGTGATCATATTCTTGCAAACTCTCATTTAGCCATTGAGGATTATAAAATTAATATTTTGATCCCTCTTAATAATATTGTTCTTCATGAAAAAATTTGAGACATAGATAATCCAGAATCAATTGGGTTCCTACGGATCAAACGAACCCAACGAATTGTGCTATTAATAGTAAGCTCGTGATAGCCATATACACTCCTTGTGGTTTATATTTATCATAAATAAAAGCATATTAAGATAATTTTGATTATTGCATACCTGATTTCGGAGAAATTTCTGCTATATAAAGCACTGTAAAATCTGCGCTTTTGAGAATATAAATTGTAGGACCAAAAGCCCATACATCTAATATGATTTGATGTACGTCTAAATTAATAGCAAACATTCCTTGACAGATCCTTAAATTCTTAGTAACAAAAAAACATGAATCGATAGATATATTAATACTTACCCAGATATGCATGCTTGTTAGAATAGACTAGCCCTATAGAAAGAAAATATAAAGAAAAACACACCAATAGCAATTCCAAGCACATGTTTTCAGAAGCTTATCATGGATCCACAATTATCAAACATAATTATATAGAAACAAAGTGATACACGTTCCTATGTAGTTTTAATAATATTTTTCAAAATATCATATACCATATTGTCCATATCAGTATTGTTACCTGGAAATTGCTTTGAGACTTATAGTTCACCTGATGTTGAAGATTCGAGCCATATATATATATATATATATATATATAGTTTTTCTTAAGTAACTGGTCAAGAGGGCCGAGACTCGTGCTGAAAAAGTGTTATAAAATAATAAAACTAGAACAAAACTAGAACAAGAATATTGTGAAGAAAGGGATGAGAGTTCTTTATTTCCCTTGAGGGACGCAATGAGGGGAACATCTCTATTTATAGGAGAGGATTGACTTGGTCCCAAAGTTATTGACCCTAATATTTATCGTAAAAATAGACATCCACAATATATGATATTATCCATAACAAATAACTAGAAGTTATTTTTTTCTTGTTATAAAAATAGTTAAAATTAACTCTTCTAAAAAAGCTCAAAAGTTGAGTTTGAAATTTTGTTTTTGATATACTTCAAACAAACTTCTAAACACACAATAGACGTCAGCAACATAGAATTGACGGGGAACTGTACAAACTATAGCTGGCCAGTGGGCCGAGTTCGGGTCTGGCGGGGTCGGGGTCGAGGCGGGACGGGCGAAGGGGTCGGGGTCGGGTCTGGCAGGGTCTGGCGGGAGTTGCTCCAGTGCCGTCCCGATCCCGTCAGAATCGGGTCGGGTCGGAATCTGGGCGGGTTCCGGCGGATTTTTCTTTTTTTTTATGTATTAAAAAAACTCAATAAACAAGACAAGATAGTGTAATAAAAATATCCCAAGGCTATTTTTGTGCCTCTTATATTATTTAATAGACATGATTTTTTTGTAATACAAATACAATTGTCTAAATTGCAACTTTGTGGTGTTGTCCAAAAGTTGCAAATTACATAATAAAATTGCAATTAAAAAAATTACATTCTCAAAAAACCCTATTCTAATTGCTTGATAATTTCCTGTGGTTCTTCGGTTGGAATTGGTATTTGTTGGTCAAATTGATCCACGTCGCTTCCACCACCTTCGGATAAGATTTCGTTGTAGTTTTCGTCTTCTTCTTCGTTGATCTCCGGTTGACCGCACCTTCTCCACTCCGCTCGTATCCAATCTCTGAATAATACAGCAATTTCCAAGCTGTCTCCGGTTAATGAGTGTCTGTGGTCTCCTATTTGATATCTGCCGGCAGAAAAAGCGCTTTCAGACGTAGTTGATGACGCTTGAATGTTCAAAACATCTCGGGCCATCATTGAAAGTGTCGGAAAGGTCTTCCCATTCTCCCTCCAGTATTTCAGCAAGTCTTCATGTCCATCTTCATTGATAACTTCTTGGTACGGTACAGAACCCTGCAAAACAAAAATATCAAACTCGCTAATTTGGTTAGTAGCGGTACGACCGCACATTCTATTTCTGAGCCTTCAATACTAGCCGCCAGAAACAGCATGTCTTTTGTGAGGTTGTGTTGAAGATGAAGAAGATGGTATGGAAGCCGGTAAGTTACTAGCATTTTCTTGTTGGTAAAACCTATATTTTTTTTTGCATTGGTCTTCTACGCTAGACAACACTTCTTTTTTAGTTTGTTCAATAGGTGGTGGGTGATTTAGATTTTTTGGACTTGGAGGTGGTAGTACTTCTATACAATCGTAAATAGTTTCAATAAGTGATTTAGTATCGTCTATTTTAATAGTCGGATTTAATACAGCACCAATAATATAAATAGTGGGAATAGGAATAAAATATTTTTTTATTATGATAAACATTTTTTTAATAGTTGCCATATAAGCTGGTTTTTCCATACACACTAAGTAATAAAAATATTAGAGTTATATAAAACAACATAGTTGAAATAGTAGGATAATATATACCGGAAAATTCTTTTGTTGCTTGAAAAAATTTCTCTAAAAATACAATAAGTTCGGAAATTTTTACCCAATCACTATCTACAATCATATCAGCTGGATTTTGATTATGAGAGTTAAAAAATAAAGTTATAGGTTTTCTATAGTCATAAGCAACAAGTAGTTGCTCGTATAAAGAATTCCACCTAGTGGATACTTCTTCTGGAATTTTTCTATAAGGCAGTCCACAATCGTGACAAGTTTTTTTATATTCTTTTCTTCGTTGTACTCTATTACTTTTAAAAATAAAGTTTATAGCAAATTGTATTTTACTAAGAATGTCTTGAAAAAGTGATAGACCATCATTTACAATTAAGTTATATATATGGCACGCGCATTTTATATGAAAATGATCTAGAAAAGATGGAGTTAAACTATTTTTTAAAATTGTAATAGCATAATTGTTAGAAGAAGCGTTATCTAATGTAATGGTCATAATTTTATCGGTAATTCCGTAATAATCGCACACTTGATAAATATTTTCTGCAATAAAAGTACCAGTGTGCCTATCATCTATATATCTATACGTTAAAATACGTTTTTGCATAGACCATTTATAATCTATCCAATGACAAGTTACAGTTAAATAATCATGGTCGTTAGTACTATGACCTATATCAGACGTGATAGATACTTTGCCATTAAAATGATATAATGAATAACGTAAATATTGTTTATATTCATGTGCGAATTTAAATACATCTCTCTTAACAGTTGATCTAGGAAAACCGTTAAAAGTAAGATTATATATATCTCTAATGTAATGAATAAAACCGGGAGATGAAGGAAATGAAAAAGGCAAACCCTCCACAGCAACTAATTTTGATATTGCTTCCCTATCTCAATGTTTATTGTATTTAGAGCCTACAATTCCCCCGTCATAGGGTTAATTTGACCCTGTACTTGGTCCGGGACAGTATCAGTATGTGAACCTTGTCCCGATGGAGCGGGCGTTTGCGCACCCGGTTTTGAAGCCTGGTATTAAGCATACCTAGCTGGATGAGCACTTACTACGTGTCTAATTAAACCCACCGTGACCTTTTCCAGTTTTAAATTTTAAAATATTTTTACAAATTTTACATATAGCTACTTGATTCTCTACGTCCCTATCAAAAAATGTCCATGCATTTGATTTTAATGGTCGTTTTGTTGAACCTCGTCTCATACTAGGGGGAATATGAGACATTTCAGTTGAAGGTGCACTAGTGGGTGTGTTGTCATCAACATTAGTGGGTGTATCATCGTCTAAATTAAAGTCTTCTTGAGTTCCAGAAAATAGCTCCTCGTCTAAATCTAATGGTATTGTAGGAAAATGTTGAGTATCAACAAAATCATCCTGTGTAGGAATAAGATGACTAGAAGAAGTACTCTTGCCCTGGTTGCCCCTACTAGAAGAAGCACCCTTACCCTTACCCTTACCCTTAAACATACATCTTAATCCTTCCATTTTAATTATGATAATAAATAATTAAAGATAATAAAATTAAGTGCGCTAAATAAAATAAACAGACAATAATAATTTAATGAAGGAACGAATGTACCAAACGCCGACGTAACGTCGACGTGTAATCGAGAGGTTGAAAATTGAAACTTTGCTCGATGGAAGATCCTCAAGCTAGTTGCCAACTTCACTCTCAATTCACAAATGAATAAATAAAATTGAATATTTAGTAAACAATGTAGACTTGTAGAGAGAGATATTGAGAGATTAGAGAGATTGTAGGAAGATTTGTGAGAAAGATGAAGAGAAAATGAGTTATTTATAGTTGAAAAATTGGGTTAAAGTGTAAATATAATAACTTATGAGTTAAAAATAAATATTAAGGGGTAGGGGGAGGCCAAAAATGGCCGTTGCCCAACGGCCAAAATCTAAAATGGTCGTTAGTGCAACTGTTGTATTTGCAAAGGGGGGACTACAGGCGGGCTCGGGGCGGGTGTGCCTGGGGCGGGCTCGAGACGGGCCGGGACGAGACATTGTCCCGTCCCGGTTCGAGTCCCGCTACCGAAATTTTTTTTTAATACTAATTGGGGTCGGGGCGGTGTCTGGGCGGGCTCGGGATGGGGTCGGGTCGGTGTCGGGCCGTTCCGGCCCACTGGCCAGCCCTCGTACAAACGCAATCTGTGTATTTAAAATAATTAAAAAATAAAAACATAAAAAACATTTTTTTGTTTTTCATTGACGAAAGTGAACCCGTAAACACAATGTATAAGAACTATTCTCCGAGAACCCTATCAACACTGAGAAAAAGTAAAACAAAATCTATGCCTAAATAAAGATCAATTTATGTTTTACCAGCTCCTCCCCTTGGCCTGTAGAATTTTTACTTGCAATTGAAACTTGAAAATGTCCTTTTAAAGTCTCCTATGTTTAATTAAATTTAGAAAGAGAGCAAAAACATAATTTACCTTTTTCTTTATTACATAAAGAATGCAATATACTTCTGAAAACAGACTCTTTCTGTAGCGAAGTTTGATCAGATATGAAGTATAAGATTATTTAGAAGCGGATTCAATAATTAAGTTTGTCGTGCCAACTTTTAGGTTCTAATCATTAAATTCATTATACTATAAGTAAAACTTATGAGTTCAAGTAATATTTTTTACAAATTTTAGTAGCTTCTTATATGTTATATACTTTGTATCGCAATATAGATTTGGTAGAACCCATTATTTTCATGCTACATCCACGGCTGAGATTATTTCACTTATATAGTACTCCCCCGATTCAAAAAGATTGTTTTAGTTACTATTTAAACAGTCAATGGATAATATTTTTAACCTTAACTTTTTGAGATAATAGTCAAAAACACACCAGAACTATCACTTTTTTGTGAGTTTCCTACCTGAACTATTCGGTGTGCTAGTTTTCTACCTGAATTATTACCAACTATTTATCAAAGCACACCTCAATTATTAGTTTTTCAAATTTCCTACCTGAATGATGAGGTAGGAACAATGAACAACTAATAGTTGATGTGTGTTTTGATAAATAGATGGTTATAGTTCAGTAGACTACTCGCACACCTGATAGTTCAGGTAGGAAATCTACAAAAAAGGTGATAGTTCAGGTGTGTTTATGCCAATTAACTCTAATTTTTTCAAATATTTTAAATTATTAATTATTGTGTCTTATAGTACTTTTTATGTAGTTTCTAAGTATAAATTTTTTATTTTAAAACTAATTAAAAATTTTATGCCTGAATTCATAGATTAGTGATTGTAGCTAAATTTAAGTTAGTCTAACGCTTGTAATCCGAATCAAGGCAATCTTTTGGAACGGCGGGAGTATTATATTAGTGGTTGTATGAGGAAATACAAAACAATGACACTTACAGAAGTTAGTCATTAGCTACTGTTAATACAATAACTAAATTAATTTTTCAAAAATCTGTTAAACTTTAGATAAATATGCTAAATAATACCTAAAAGTCCATGTCATACTGGAGAAGGGAAATATGATATGCATTGGAGACATTGGTGTAGAAAATTAGTATAGATTAAGAAGACTAATTTGGGAAACTTTTTGTGAATTCCATCGACATACTCAAATGTATATATACAAGTGTATAAAAGAAAGAAAAGAGTACTATATATTATCATGGCCGGATCTAGGCGGAAGGAAAAGGTTCATCCCGATCCCCTTAAAAATTATATTAGGTATATAAAGAAATTTATATTTTATGAATATATCAAATGTTAAATCTCCTTGAAACAAGTCAAAAGCTCAGCTACCTAGTAAAGGAGTTCAAATTATCTTAGAGGACACATATTCAATTCCCGCTAATCATAGTTTCTAACCTCTTTAGCTTTAGGCGTTTTTTAAATTATTTTTATAATCCCCTTAACAAAACTTTTACATTTGCCACTGTACATAAAGGAACATTATAAATATCATTCAAAGATTTATGAGATTCTAAATAAATTATTTTCCTTCATTATTAGCATTAGAGCTTCTACTATCTGGGTGAATAATCAAATAGTTTTCGCGGCTGGCGAGTGACGCTAGCCAATTCGTGTTGCATGTCTAGCTAATGATTATGTTGGAAAACACCGGACCAATAATATATTCATGAAAAATAATCATGCTTAAAATTATTGGAAGAGATATTGTAGGTTTAAAAAAAAAAACAAATATATAGTAGAAAGTAAAAAGAACAGGAGACAACAACATATCCGGTGTAGAGAAGTTATTTCTGATAGTCCCTCGACTCAAAATAAAATAAGATAGCAAAACAACAAGATACAAAACAAATGCATCAACAAATAATAATACACATAGAAGAATAAGAAATTACGTGATAACTAAATAGTACTACTAAAAATAAGAAACTACGCAATACTAAATAATAATACTAAATACATGAGAGGAGAGAAGTAGGCTAGCCCCCATCCTCTCGCATATAAAGTGTGACAACACTCAGCTATCTACTAACCTTCTACCCTAATCATCAACCTCCATGTCTTTCTATCTAAGATCATGTCCTCAGTTAGCTGAAGCTGTGTCATGTCCTGTTTAATCATTCCCCCCAGTTCTTCTTCCACCTACTTCTACTCTTCTAAACCCTGCTACCGCCAACTTCTCACACCTCTTTACTGGTGCATCATTGCACTTCTTCTTCATATGCTTGAATCATCTCAGTCGTGCATTCTTCATCTTGTCCGCTACTAATGTCACTCTTACCTTGTCCTGTATAGCTTCGTTCCTAATCTTATATCTCCGAGTAATCCCATACATCCATTTGAGCATCCTCATCTCTGCTACCTTCATCGTATGAACGTGTTTGTTCTTGACTGACCAACACTCTTCCTCATACAACAATGTTAGTCTAACCACTACTCTTAGAACTTATCTTTAAGCCTTGGTGATACATTATTATCGCACAGTATCCCGGAGGCGAGTCTCCATTTCGCCCATCTCACTCCAATACGATATGCGACATCATTGTCAATTTCTCTGTTTCCTGGATTATGGACTCCAGATAC
The DNA here is from genome assembly GCA_034509755.1 of Anisodus tanguticus. Taxonomy (NCBI): domain Eukaryota; kingdom Viridiplantae; phylum Streptophyta; class Magnoliopsida; order Solanales; family Solanaceae; genus Anisodus; species Anisodus tanguticus. The sequence goes on along the minus strand of CM067551.1, from coordinate 13,260,627 downwards.
TTGAAACTTTATTTCTTGAATATGGCTAGTGACTCGTTCTTCACTTCCACCTCTGCCTCATATGTTACGCCGCTGAACGTTCACTCCATGTACTCTGTTTTGGTCCAGCTTAACATGATTTCTTTAGACTAGCTTTTCTCTAAACTTCTATCATATCATTAACTCTACCGCACACCTCTTCAATCAATACTATGTCATCCGCAAATAACATACACCACGACACCTCCCTTTGAATATGACACGTCAATTCGTCCATGCAACGTGTGGACAACATGGTTGTTCCTATAGGTCACTGCTCCTAGACACCCCAGGGAAGCAGTGTGCACTCAGGTTGTGTTGAAATTATTGTGTTTTGATATATAAACAGTGTTGCATCGTTGATCCATTAACTGTTATTTGTGCATGTATTACTTGCGCTTTAATTTTCTTTAGTTGTTGATATCATATGAATTGAACATGATTAAGCAAAAAAAATTTAAGGCCAACCCTCGCAATTGTCTTGTTGGGGTCAATCGATGATACTTATTAAGTACACAATTTTTTGTATTTATCCTATACTTATTGTACTTTTTGTGCAGATACTGACCCGTGTAGTAGTGGAGCTCGCAGCTTTATTTATAGATTGTTGATTCAAAAATTCAAGGTATGCACCTTAGTTGATTCGCAACATTGGACTCCATTCATACTTTACTGTTTTGTTTATTTTCATTCAGACAACGTATTGACTCATATATCGCTCTTAGGGTAGTTGATGTAATTCCGCACTTGTGACACTTCGATGTTATTACGACTTTTAACTGGTTTAAAATGATGAATTGATTCACCTATTAGGTTAGGGTGTAGGTGTAATCTCGACTTAAATATATTGAGTCGTGACACTCCCATTATCATTCTTTACTAGATCCCACTTCTTATTTTCACCCTCGGCTGATTTGAGTTGTTCTCCTTTAACCCTAGTCGAGAAATCCCTCTTCTCAAAGCTATATTTGTGTGAATGGATTGGTGTTACTATTTTCTCACTTGTTCCTCCAGTAGGTATTTTTAGTTCATAATTCTTACAAGTGAGCTATAGCGAAGTTTCTTTCTCAGTATGACTCCATCCAAATTTATTCGAACTTTCCTCGTTCCCCGAACCCTTTCGCGTTACTTGATAAGCTAAGTGTTCCAGGAGCAACGTCTTGTCTTATTGTGAGCTTTCTTCGGTCGTCCCCTCGCTATTCCAACGTAGACGCACAATTGTAACACCCAACGTACCAGAATAAATATTATATGATGTTTAAGATTACAAGTTTTAAAGGTTTTATAACGACACAAATGTTATCTATCAAAATTAAAAATACTATTTTTTCTTTTTAAACTTCGTGTCTATTCAATTTTTTTCGTTTACCCCATCCCACTCTATCAGAATCATCAATAGTGTTTTCACTTACCCAGCGGAACTCAAACCTTCAACCTATCGGGGTTAATGGTGAAAATGTTCAACCACTAGAGCTAGTCCTACTTATCGGGTTTATTTAAACTTTATCACATAATTTGGAATGAAATGAATAGTACCCTCTATGTCCTAATTTATGTGACATTATTTTCTTTTTAATTTGTTTAAAAAAATGACATCATTCTGTATTTAAAATAATTTAACTTTATTGGATGATTTATAATCATATAAATGTCTAAGAATTATTTTGGATCATAAATTTTAAAAAATTTCATTTCTTTTTTAAATTTCGTGTCAAGTTAAATGGGATCACATAAGTTGGATGGAGGGAGTAATAATTTAAACTTGATAAAGTAAAAATTATTAGAATTAGTTGTTTCAATTTTGAGAGAAGATGAAAGGGGAAGGAGAAGTTACCTAAGAATTTCCCGATTTACTGTAAAAATGAGGATGACCGTTCACAGTAAAATCCTCCTTAATATAAATTTTTCTCTATCCTACGCGACAGTCACGTGCAAATCTGAAGCCTTAACATAACGTTGAGCTTTTCGGCCCTCCCAACAAAACCTACAGTCTCACTCTGCTAATCTCTGCAAATACTGCAACCCTTTCCCCCATAGATACCAAAACCCAGAGAGAAATAATACATACATACATACACAAACTATATAGTAAATTGTTTTTTAAATTTTTTTAATACAATTTATAGCTCTTACTTCTACATCAAGATGTCCTTCAAACCAACACTAGTTGCAGCCTTTTTTTACTATCTACCATCATCATCATAGACACTGTTTCTCTACTACTATTATCATTGTCCATAAAAGAAGATTTGTCTTCACAGTCCCATCACAGGAGAAGTGTAATTATTACACCCTTTTTAGCTCTACTCTTACTCTTCACTTTCTTGTTATTAAAATCTCAAATATTAAGTCTAGATATATCGAAAACAGTTTTTCTATGTAATCAAGGTTGACATAATTTCTGTGTATATCTTTTTCTCTTTCCAGATTTCATTTATGGGAATACACGTATGTTGTTATTACTGTAAAATCTTGGAAATTAAATACAATCTTGGAGACACCCTGTTTTTATTTATTAGTTATGAGGCACCCCATTAAATGATAACTTGAAAGTTTGCATGAGGATATAAATGAAATTAAATTAAAGTCTTTATTCATTACTGTTGTGATGTGTATGTGTGAATGAATTGTTGTACTGATATTTGTGTCTTCTTGGTTGTTGGTATTTGACATTACTATTTACTAGTGTTTTTCTGCCTCTTTCTCTGGACCCCTTAATTATCCCAAGTGTCAGTAAAAAACTTAGTACAGTAGTAATTATTTCATCTGTCTTCATCACCTTCTTCCTTCCCCCCTTCAATTCTTTTTATTTTTAAAATTAATGTTTGTATTACTCCTTGGCCCGCCTCTTACTCTAAGGCCCCAGTTTGTGTGTATACATTTGTGAAAATAAGCAAAAAATAAAGACTTTCATTTGTCAGCAAGACTATAACTACTATTTTACTAAGTCTGCAACTTTCAATATTATTAGTCTGTGTGTGTCCTTTGGTGTTTTCCCATTTGCAATTTCATTGTATTTTTGCAAGATTCTTCAGTTGGGTAATTGTAAAAACTCTTTTATATGTAGAAACAAGGCCAAGATTGCGGTGGTTTTTGGTGGTGAGTTTGATTAACCGTTGGTGAAAGTGCAGTAAAAAGAAGGAAAAATGGCAGGGGTTGGTTCTGGAGGAACTGCTTCAGTGCCATCTTTGCCACCACCCCGCCCAAAATCACCACCTCAGTATCCAGATTTGTATGGCAAACGTAGAGCATTGGCTAAAGTTCAGATGCTTGAAAGAGAAATTGGCTTTCTTGAGGTGAGTTGTTGCCCGTTTCAAGTGTTAATTTGGTGGTAATGAGTTAAAATTATCATGTCATTCTTGATTCTATGTAACCCTGAGATTACTATTCTGAGGTAAAGGTTTGTTACATCATATAGAATTTATAGTTTTTTTTTGTCTCCCATCCCGCCGTTAGGTGTCCGGTACCAGCATTGGAGCCGGACTAATCCGGATTTGCATCGCGTAGGGTCCATTTAGCCCTCCCTACCAAGGATTATCTCATATACAGGGCTAGAACCCCAGACCTCTATTTAGTTAACGGAGATATAGAATTTATAGTTAAGCATAAAAGATTGTTGCTTTCTGTATTGGACTATCTTTTACTTCTAGTCCTTGTTTTTAGTTTTTCATAGTTGGTCTTGAAGAAGAAAAACAGTAGATTGTCTGCTATGAGGGTTAAGGGCTGAATCTTTGTTTAATTTGAATTCTCAGATTACCCTAATTAAATCTTTATTGGGATACCAGATTGAGGAGCATATCTGTAATATATTAATCTTCACTGTTGCCTAACTAGTGACTAGATGCATAGAATGTATTGCCATGTACTCAATTTGAATTCTGAGCAGTTTAACTTAGATACTGGACCACTTCAATTAATTAACTATCATAAAGACATGATATCGACATGCTAATTTGAATTACCAATTAAAAGGAAGAAAATGCTCCAAGATTTTCTTAAATAGAGCTCTTAGACTTTAAGTCTGCACACATTTGTTTGTCAAGTTTTGTGCTTGCTGGTGGAGGATTAACTTAAGATTTGAGAAAATTGCATGATGCAGTGTTTACATGTTTAGATGCTCATGTATTTTTTCCAGAGTCAACATATCAAATGAATTTATTTCCAACAGAATCTGTATTACTTGCACATGTAATGCTGCCTAACATTGAAACTTTGGAATCTAATTTTTTAAACTGGTTCCATACTTTTGTGCTTCTCTCCTCTTGCACATTTATTCCATACTTGGGTACTGCAGACTTCCTGTCCCCCCTCCAGAGGGAAAAAACAGAAAAAGATGAAGGCATTAGATTTATGCTCACACTTTGGAAGTTGTCTTCCTACTGAAAAGGAGAAGCTTACTTAAGGGTTCGTTATTTAGTTATCACTACCTATCCCCGGGCTCTTCATCGTGTTATATAGGTAACAAATGGCTCTTTGAGGCATTTCCAAAATTTGATCCTAAAAAGTTTGAAGACAATGTCTTCAAGGCTGGTCTGAAAGTCGCGTAACATCAGCTTCAACTAACCTACAACCACTAACGAATTGTCGCAAAATAACATGATTTTGGCTTTGCATATATCCTTGACAGCATGTCACGAGTTTCCTTGTTGGGATAAAGGAAAAACTTAGAAGAATTTGACTGAAACCTAAGATATAGGTGGCAGTTTAATCTGCTACAATTTGATGTTTTACTACTTACTAGAGATTGTATTGTATATCTTACCATAAGCTTGTTTGTACTTTGCTATGATGAATGTGCAGTATCTTTAATGATACAAGGACTTGCTTCAGAGATTTTTATGTGAAGTTATTTTCACTTGGTTCTCGTCTCATTCAATCCAATTCTTATGAGCAGGAAGAACTGAAATCCATTGACGGCCTTCAACCCGCTTCTCGACCCTGTAAAGAGTATGTAGAGAGCGTATATTCTACATGTGCATTTATTTCCACATGCTCTGTACTACTGAATTCATGTACAATGAATTTATGTGTGTTCGTTTAAGGTACCTCTGTATTGAATGATGTTGACAAATTTGCAGGGTGACAGAATTTGTATCGGAACATTCAGATCCTCTTATACCAACGTAAGAAAGTATTCAACAGTCATTTCTACAAGATTTTAAATGTAATTCCAATCTCATATTTTACACTTTCTAATTGCCTTTTTGGGCTTGTTTCAGAATAAAGAAGAGTGGTAGATCATGTTGCTTCTGGAAACGGCTCTGGTATGCTAAGTTTTAAGCTTTTCTTTTTTGGGTTATACTGAGCATGAAATATGATTGCTGTTCAAGATTCTATATTGATTTTAGATTCATATAAAAATTAAAGAGATATCGAGTGGTTATCTTGGCATTAACTGTATGAGAGAACTAAACCTAAACATCAGAAACTTTTTATGCAGAACTATGAAATGTTCTTAGGTTTCCTATATAGAAGTTTAACATCCTGGTAGGCAACTTGCAAAATGTTGCACAGAAACTATTCAGTTATATGTGGGTCATAAGCTAGAAGAAAATAAAGTAAATAGTAACTAAGGTTAGTTGCAACTGTGATCCAACACGGGTGCTGATTTCTCACATTTTTAAGTAATAACATAATGCTATCATACTTGCAAAAAGTGAATAGAGCTCTAGGTTCATAGAGAGATACTCCCTCCGTCCCAATTTATGTGGTACCATTTGGCTAGGCATAGAGTTTAAGAAAGAAAGGAAGATTTTTCAAATTTGTGGTCCAAAATAAGCCTTTGAGATTTGTGTGGCTGTAAATCATTTCATAAAGTTAAATTGTTTCTAAATATAGAAAGGTGACCTTTTTGGGAGACTAAAAAAAATTATGCTACATAAATTGGGACAGAGGGAGTAATACTTTATTGGTGGCTCATAAGCTGGAAAATAGATTGTAAATAGTAACCAAAGTTAGTGGCAATTGTGCTTCAGTGTGGCCAGAAAATAGTAACCAAAGTTCGTGGCAATTGTGTTTCAGTATCGCCAGTAAATAGTTACTAAAGTTAGTGGGAATTGTGCTTCAGTGTGGCCACTACTCGTATTTTTATGGATTATGTTTGTGCTCTTCCTTCGCTCATAAGCTTCGTGAAATCTAGTTTTGGCAACTAAGTCTTTTCAGGAGGAAACTTTTTTGTTTTTTTTGTAAAAAAATAAAGAGGAGGAAGTTCTTTTTGTGCAATTATAGTGCATCTTTTTGTACCTAGCCTTCATAATGCCATTTCTTACTGGAAAAGAAAGATTACTCTATGAACAGAGTAATTAGCCTCATCTGCACTGCTGCAGCATGAAATATGTGTTCAACGAATTCAGTCATGACAGTTTTTTTCCTTTAAGGAGGATTATAATTAAGAGGTTACGTCTTTACATAGACTTCTATATTTCTATATTTTGTCAAATAAGCATCTTGCAAACAGATAAACAAATTTGCTGCTCATCTCATTGGGTGTCATATGAGACTCATTCAGTTTTCAGGAACTTCCAAATAATTAGATTGAGAGTTTTTAATCACTGTTGTGTCTTCTCCTATTGACATAAGTTTCTTTGACATTGTAGTGGCTCGTCATGTTTCAATCTGTCGTGGATTTGTTGCTGGTGCCGATGTTCTCGTATAAAGATGCCGGACTGCTGTAACTGCAATATATGTAACTGCTGCCCATCTATCAGTTGCTCAATACCTAAGTGTCAATGTTTCTCCTGTCCACGGTCTAAATGCTGCTGCAGCAAACCTGTCTGCAAATGGAGTTGTTGTAGCTGCTTAAAATGTCCTTCCTGCTTTAGCTGCCCCTCTTGTAGCCCATGTACATGTACATGTTCTTATCCTAGATGTCCAAAGTTAAATTGTAGTTCCTGTTGTCAAAATTGGTTCTGCTGCTTCTGCCCTTGCTACTTTTGTTAGTAGTAGTAATAGTATTAAATCATGCAATAATTCCTATATGAAACTGCTTCTATAAAATTGTGAATATTTTTGTCTGAATAGCATTTGAAGTTACATTGTTTCCTACTTTACAATGATCTGTGTTGTGGCACCTCTAGGGCTCTCAATACAGGAATAATAACTGTTTTGAGTTTCTTTTTCCTGAAAAAGTAGTTACTATAAAGTTCAGTTGATACATAAATATTGCCTTTTGGTCATGCAAGTGCTTCTCCTTTTCCAATTAGCTCTTCAAGCCAAGGCTCTAACCATGCATTTCTCCTTTGGATGGATACCTGGACTTTTAGCTCTTCATGCTGAGTAGGTTCTGAACATTAGTGAATGGATCAATACCTGAACGGGGGTGCATATGCCAGAAAGTGAGTGGTACTACTGTTACGAATTTAGGGATGGAAAACTGGCAGGGCAAGTGTGATGAAGTCTTAATCAGCTTAGCGTTTTTTCGCTATTTTAAACCCGTCTTGCATAACCTGTTTTACCCCGCTTAACTTTTCTTTTACCCAATTTCTATGAGAAATGTGTTTATTTTACTTGTTCATCTTCATTTAGTCTGTCTGTCACACCCCACATAAGAACTTCTCTGTCCTGGGACTAGTTATGATCCTTGAATCCCATACTGGTATGATCAAGGCCCATAGATCAAGGGTATGTAGGTCCATATTTGAGCTAATACCTTGTAATGAGGGATCTAAATTTCTTACCAAACAGTCATACCTATTCATATTCTTGTGAGCTGCAACATTGGTAGCTATGTAGGCTAGCTAATGTTGCCACTCGTGCTGCAACATAGCAAAGGGTAGAAATTGTTGGGAGATTTTGCTCTATGGTACTTTATAAAGCAGTACGGGAAGTATTTAACTATTACAAGTATTCGAAAGGATAAACAAAGAATACAATATTTTCGACTAGAAATCTGAAAATTATAATATAACAACAAAACTGAAATTACGATTTTGTTGAAGACTGAAAAATGGAAACTGGTTTATGCTGAGTCGAGTGTGACACTCGTCCTTAAGACAATATTGCCCCGTATGTATCCTTTATACGTCCCTGGACAATTTGTCTCCCAAGATAAAACAAACAATGGAACCCTTGAGCAAAGGAAACTCAAGAGCTACCGTGAAGAATATTGAGTAACGAAATGATGCTTGGAAGTTGTAGGAAGAAGAAATTTCTCGCTTGTGTATTTTCGTGTGTTGCCTCTCTTGTTTCGTTAGCTTCTTGTTTGTGCTCAACAATGGTGTAATGGGGTGTTTATATAGGAGAGGGAGGGGGTTTTTCTTGCTGAAAAGCGCCTCCCTAATAGCCAAATAATGGCCATTATGGAGGTAGTAAAGTCACCAACATAAATGGTGAAAGACCAACGGATTTGGCCATTGTAGGAGGAGTAATTCAGCCAAAATAAATGGCTGAATTGAGTGCTTGGATTTTCTGTCTTGACCGTCGAAATTCTGAACTTCAGGGACCAAATTGTACATCTTGAAACTTCAGGGACCAAAGCGCACATCCGAAAGAATTTCGGGTCCAAAGCTGTATATACGAAACACGGGATCAAACTGTACTTCTAGCAAAGTTTTCTGGCCCAAAAAGATAATATCAGAAGGCCCACAGCCCACAGCCCGTGACCCGAGAACCCGTGACCCGTGACCCGAGAACCCGAGAACTCGAGAACCCGGAACCGGACCGGACGGGACGGGCGGGCGGCGGCGCGCGTGTGGTCTTTCCTCGAACCGAAGCACATCTAGGTTCTCCCTCCTTTAAACACATGGGATACCCCTTGGGGTCCCAAACCCCAAACCAATTTCGAATCTTATATACACAACAATTCTTTCTTCCTCTACCGATGAGGGAGAATTACACACAATACCACACTTTCCATGCTTCAAACACCTTACTTCGTGAACCAATATCTCTTTCATTTCTCAATGAAATTTGACGATTCTTGGCCCTACGGTTATCTACGTACTTAGTAGATCATGCATGTGTGAAGAACCGGATTCTCCAACATACGTTACACTAGTGTTTAAACCGTTAAAGTTGGTCGGTCGCAACTCCCGCCAAAGGCAAATTTCCAACAATCCCCTCTTGAAAGAGATTTTGGCGCACTCACATGGTGTCTTTTCATTTCCAACAATATTTCGGCGGACCGATGTTGCATAAGGAGAGGTAGCCTCGGCTTTGAACCTTCCATAGTTGAATACCATCGGACTTACTTACCGCGCGGTGAACGTGATGTCTTGAACCGTCGGTGTTTAGTGTAAGCCAAGACAACGGTACCAACACAACAAATTCCCTTACTCTCTTCTTCGTAATGTTTTGTCCGTTTTGGCCATGGACAACGTCTTGGATTCTTAAGTGCGTTCAATTTGAGGCGGCCCGTCCTCGCACTTAAATAGGTGGTCTCCTACAAGGTATCTGCTATACCCCACTTCACAAGTGTTAGGAACCATTAAAAGTTTCCCAAAGACCTAACCTCAATTGTTGAGGATCATTACGAGTTTTGAAAACTTAACCTTTACCCATCTGCGAGATAGCACTTAACGTCTATCGCGGGAACGGCTTTGGATTTGGTGTTTCTTTTCGAAATCACTATCCGAAGTGCTCATGCTTCCACCGAAGCGATCAAGCGAACCTTTACAACTTAGTTTTCCCATTGAACCAAATTACCGGGATCTCCAGTTCGTAAGGTTGGGTTTCCACCGTATTGGTCCGTATATTTTGGGTTTTAAGCCCATTCCCTAGACAGCGTAACACTTGATCTCTAGGTAGTCCCTTAGTTTGTAAACAAGGAAGTGACACCCGTGATGATCAAGCCGCCATACGGTCTTATGTCTCCGACGGATCCGACAGATATGTCCAGACGCCGTCATCCGTGTCCTTCCTAAAGCCGACCGGCTAGCCACGATGTAGAAGCTGCTGAAGGCACGGGTTTCTCCCAATAAGGGACGTCCTCTAATGAGTCGTGAAGTTACTCAACTTCTTTCATGCTTTGTATAAAGCGATAAACTCCGATACCATCATGAATCGGTCGATGCAAGTTTGCTTAGAGGATTTTCCAAGAACCACCATACACATTTACTTGTGGCTTTGGTGTTCTTCGGATCCGATGTCCGATTTGCATCACCGTGTTCTCTCGAGAACCGCTGGACATCCAGAATACTATAATCCGTAGATAAGCGAATAATTCGGATATCGTCATATCCGACTTAACGTCTTCTATTGATCATGTATTAAGATCATCGGTGAACCTTAGTTCAACCGATCCGTTTGTTGGACGATACCAGTCGGTTGTAGTGTGTACAATACATTGAACTACACGTGACACGAGCATATCGCTCCTTGTCTATGGGTGCACCATGATTCCAATCGGTTCTATGATTCATATCCATTGGTGGCTTCAACGAGATCGTCAACTATCGACCGATCCGTTAGATGTCTTAGAAATCCAATTCCTAAGATGTCATCGTGATACTCATATCTTTCATATCGAGACTTTGTTTCAATATGATTTTCACTCTAAGACCGTTGGTTTTCCAAGCTGTTGGCTTTCTAACTTCGAGTCAATGTTTCGTGATCGATTCATTGTTTCGTTTTATCCGAGACTTTCGGGACCAAAATGTTAACATTTCGGGGACCAAAATGAAAGTTCGGAAGAAGCCCAACAGATTCGACAAACCAATTCGATCCTCTTCTTCCAACTCTCCGGTTTGGAAGGTCGTTTCAACACCCATGCCATGTAAGATTACAATGGCCCGGATGTGAAGCTACTCACGAGGGGAGCACTTTTTATAACCCAAAGGTTCTTTTCCGGAGGAAGATTAACTATTACACACGTATGGTTCTATATATGGAATCTATTTCTCCCTTTAGCTTCTTTCCAAAGCGGCGCTTTTGGAGATAACAATTATTTGTTAATTGTCCATGGTTCGTTCTCAACCATACAAGCTAGAAGGACCGGAACAAGTCTTTGTCCCCTCTTTGCTCCGTCTTGGTTCAACATCTAGAATCCCCGAGTTCGCGGATCCGGAATATTAAGTTCGGATAGACAAGCAACTTTCGAGTCATGAAGATACGGAACGTCTAGTTCCGGACGATCGAGCCCTCGCGGGTTCTTGTTAACCTTGAGCAATTACTCCTTTTCCTTTCCAAGGAAAGTTATCTCCAAAGAATTCAAGCATTCTTTGACGCCAAGAGGCGATCAACACTATCGTTATTTGCGGATCCGGTGGATATGCAATCTACGATCTTAGGTCGAACTTGACTGTTTCGGTAGCCCATCTTTTACCAAGCTACCCCTCATAATTTGGGCGTACGACTTCGCGCTTGGCTAACACCGTTGGGCGAGGTGAGAAATGAACATTCGTTTAATGAAAGATGCTTCACATTCTCCCCCTCTATCACTACGAATTTCTCAATCCGTAGGCTTAGTTGATTTTCAACTTCTGCTTTGTAGGCTTCAACAACTTCATCTTTGCTTTTCAATAAACAAAGGATTCCATACGTTGTACCATCATCAATGAAGATCACAACGTACTTGTCTCCCCCTCTATTTTGTATAAACTTCAAATCACCCAATTAGGTGTGACTAAGTTCTAGAGGAGCAAAGTCTTTTTTTCGCTATTCCCTTGACGGAATTTGGAAAGGTGATTTTACCTCTTCATCTACCTCGCATTTATTTGAGGATTTATGTCGAAGAAGGCAACAATCTCAACATCGTTAGCTTTTGAATGACTTGCTATTTAACGTGTCTTAATCTATGATGGCATAGACGCACGGATTACAAATATATCATTCATTTGGCTACAGACATACTGTACCATTCTTAGTTATCACAGACCTGTTGGACTAGTCTCAAACCAGGTTTGACCAACAGCGTCCCTTTAACCAAGTTAGGAATATGTATCACCTCATCTTAGAGTGATCACAATCCATGAAGTCCTATTGAGGACAACCTCTCCAACCCCTTTGATTTTAGAGGTGGAGTTGCTTCACATGAACAACCTTTTGCCCGTGGTTAGGGCGTAACCGGATCATATGTGATCCAGATATTCTGTCCCACTCCAGTTGCTTTGGCAGACTGAGTGTCCAATTTCTTTTCTGGCAATTCTTTAGGCCTTCAGATCATTTAAGACCTGGAAACTGTGGCCCACCTTACTAGGTGTCCATTATTTTTCCTATGAAATGAATTTTTGGCCCTACTCCAGTCGCCCGGAGGCTTTATATGACTGAGTGTCCAATATCATCATATCAAAGAAATTTTTGCCCACTCCAGTCGCCCGGAGGCTTTGTATGACTGAGTGTCCAATATCATCCTATCAAAGGAATTTTGGCCCACTCTAGTCGCCCGGAGGCTTTATGTGACTGAGTGTCCAATATCATCCTATGAAGGATCTTCTGCCAAATAGTATGACAGGTTCAACGTCTTTAGCTTTTAGACTCCTTTCGTTAAGATTGGTGCCCGAGATAATTCTTGGCGCTTACTTAAGAGTGGTAACGAGTTTTCGCACGATCAAGTGGATCTTACTCCCTCGTATGTGCGAACATACTTTACACACTTTAGTAATTACACTTAAAAGAACGGATCTTCTTAAGTCGTTTACAAAATCCAATCTTTAAACGGAAAAGAAGATGAGATTAAACTTCTAATTTTAAAGCGTAAGGAATATAAATTATTTTCATATTCCTCCTTACTTTAATCCATTTTTAATCAGACATCATTTAATCTTTATTCTTGACAAGTAAGAAAAACTACTTATCCCAATTTCGGATTCAGGCTCACTTCAGTCACTTCATCAGACTGAGTGTCCATTTCCTTCTCACCATTATTCGGATCTTTTGTCTGGGATAGATACGGTGCCTCTGTGCAAGATAGAAGTACATCTTCAGTCTTCTCCTCTTGTCCCAGTTGACATCCTCGGGCTCTCGAGAGCGCTTGTTTCCACCAGTCTTGGTAGCGGTGACACCATGAACACGTTCATCATCATCACTCTCTTCTACCAGAAAACCATTGCCATATCCAGATTTGGTCACACAACTTTTGACCGACATCTTTCGAACACTAATAGTAATACTATACAAATATTGTCTTAAGTTGTTGGGAGATTTTGCTCTATGGTACTTTATAAAGCAGGACGGGAAGTATTTAACTATTACAAGTATTCGAAAGGATAAACAAAGAATACAATATTTTCGACTAGAAATCTGAAAATTACAATATAACAACAAAACCGAAATTACGATTTTGTTGAAGAAGGCGAAAAATGGAAAGCGGTTTATCTTTGAGTCGAGTGTGGCACTCTGTCCTTAAGACAATATTGCCCCGTATGTATCCTTTATACGTCCTGGACAATTTGTCTCCCAAGATAAAACAGACAATGGAACCCTTGAGCAAAGGAAACTCAAGAGCTACCGTGAAGAATATTGAGTAACGAAATGATGCTTGGAAGTTGTAGGAAGAAGAAATTTACGCTTGTGTATTTTCGTGTGTTGCCTCTCTTGTTTCGTTAGCTTCTTGTTTGTGCTCAACAATGGTGTAATTGGGTGTTTATATAGGAGAGGGAGGGGTTGTTTTATCGCTGAAAATCGCCTCCCTAATAGCCAAATAATGGCCATTATGGAGGTAGTAAAGTCACCAACATAAATGGTGAAAGACCAACGGATTTGGCCATTGTAGGAGGAGTAATTCAGTCAAAATAAATGGCTGAATTGAGTGCTTGGATTTTCTGTCTTGACCGTCGAAATTCTGAACTTCAGGGACCAAATTGTACATCTTGAAACTTCAGGGACCAAAAGCGCACATCCGAAAGAATTCGGTCCAAATCTGTATATACGAAACTTTTGGGATCAAACTGTACTTATGGCAAAGTTTTCTGGCCCAAAAAGATAATATCAGAAGACCCACAGCCCGTGGCCCGTGGCCCGAGAACCCGGAACCGGATCGGACGGGACGGGCGGGCGGCGGCGCGCGTGTGGTCTTTCCTCGAACCGAAGCACATCTAGGTCCTCCCTCCTTTAAACACATGGGATACCCCTTGGGGTCCCAAACCCCAAACCAATTTCGAATCTTATATACACAACAATTCTTTCTTCCTCTACCGATGAGGGAGAATTACACACAATACCACACTTTCCATGCTTCAAACACCTTACTTCGTGAACCAATATCTCTTTCATTTCTCAATGAAATTTGACGATTCTTGGCCCTACGGTTATCTACGTACTTAGTAGATCATGCATGTGTGAAGAACCGGATTCTCCAACATACGTTACACTAGTGTTTAAGCCGTTAAAGTTGGTCGGTCGCAACTCCCGCCAAAGGCAAATTTCCAACAGAAATAGTTCACAGCATGATACATACGTGTTTGGGAGAACCGCAACACCAAATTTCTATTGGGTCAATTTTATTGCATTTTTACGCTATGCGTGATGTCCAGGAAGATGTGCCCTCGGCCTAATGGCTTTGGACGCGACTTGCATTCGGAGACTTGATGGTTCATGGGATCCGCAATTCACACCAAGTATTGCATTTCACTATGCTTTTCATCGATGCAAGAGTCGAGATATTCATTGACGAGAGTTGTCTATTTATTGGGTCAATTAGTTTTGTAGCTCTTTAAGAATTTGTTTTTAGTTTGATGTGCAACAAAGATCATACAAGTAATGTTGAGGTATTTTCAACTTTGTCCAATGGGCGTGAATCTGCACTTGAAACTCCCAGCTAATCACACAGCTCGAAGTCACTTTTGAATTACATTCTTGGGGGACTTCATACTCTACCAAGAGTTTATATGGGATAGGGTATGGGTGTGGTGTGGTGAAGGTTGAGAAAAAACATTAGCTTCAGTAAATATCATTAACCAACTGCAAATGTATAAGTTGAATGAGAAAACCTCTTACTTTCACATCACAAACGTAGATTCTTTCAGGATTTTTACACGCTTACTTCACATCACAGATGTAGATTCTTTCAAGAATTATGTTGAGATGTAATACTACATATTATCAGTGAATGCTCACATCATCAAACAAGCAGGGCTATAATTGCATTGCATGATTTTACTTGGAAAGAAAAACTAAAACTTTGGAGGAACTTCCATCCACCCTATCACTCAATTGCTAAAAACACTTCCATTTGCAGATCTGATTACCACAATTTTGTTGGTAATTTAAAAGGGGGAAACCATACATTAGATTAAGGGTACAACCTTTCAGTTAAATAGTTGTGACCAGGAATATGAAACTGGACTCCTAACTTGGTTTTGAGCATTATTCCAAGAAATCGAACCAAATGCACTCTTGCTCATTGTGCTAACACCCTTCTTGGACACGAATGTGACGGTGTAGCGCAGCCTCTCTCCTACCCTTTTGAATACAAGTTTTGATGGCTTCACAGTCACAGAAACGGTTAGGGGAGCATCAATGACTACCTCATAGACGGATCCTGAAGCTCCCACATTGGTCACTGAACGGGTGTAACGAACAACCCTTGATTTCCCGAATAAAACTGAGAATGAAGGGTAGTTGATCTGCCCAGGATCTGCAAATTTCTTAGCACAAGTGACATTCGGGCTTTTGACAATGGCTTGTATGTGACCCAACTCGTAGTCCAAGGAGCATAAGAACTTGATGTAGTCCCTTGGGGTAATATCGTAGACGAGACCCGGGGAGAGTGCCTTGTGGGGATCAACATGACCTGATCCATGAGCCCATGGAGTGGAGAGTTGACCACCTTCAGCATCACGAAGAGGGGAGTTGGTGGTGTCAAAAACATAGGCGGTTGTCATAAGTGCAGACTTGATGGCACTCGGACTCCATTCAGGATGTGCTGCTTTCAGCAGTGCAGCTAGACCACTGATATGAGGACAGGACATGGATGTGCCTGCAAGAGTTTTGTTTAAAATAAGATCAATCAATAATGTAACCAAATACAAAATTCAAATGAGTGAGTTTTGTGTGAGAATTTCAGGTGATATTCGGAAAGTACATCAAATTATTTCCAGCTAATGAACTGTTTCAGGTAGGTCCAGAGTACTCAATGGGACAAAGGATGATGTTAAATCCATGATTAGTTTATGACCTTTAAGTTTTTTTTTTTTGTAGGGACCAATCTGGGATTCCATGGGTCCATGGATCATGGGAACTCATTAGTGGAAGACAGAGACTATACTATACCACTTTTCCATATTTAATCTCACTATTGTACAAAAGCTGAACAGGCGTAACATATTGCTCATTCTTACCCTATCAGATCATCTATAACATAACTTCGAGGTAATTGTTCCTAATAAATGAAATTAGTAACATACTACGATAGGTTTAAATATACTGATGGACTAAACATGTTTTTCACCGCCAGTGTATATAATTTAGATCAATTATTCATTTCTCTAGACCAGCTCGTTCATGTCCAAACTCCTACAACAAGCCCCTCTTTTTTTATAATCGTGGTGTCCGGGTCAACTTTAGCACTCGATTAATTCTACGAGATACCTGCCACCTACCATCAGCTACAATAGGTATCAGGTCACTCTATCCACCAACTCTGTCCACCAAGACTAGAATAGATGGGAAAAAATCACCTAGTGTTTTTCTATTGAAAATTAAACATGAGACCTCCTAGCCCAACCTACTTTATTGACCACTAGGCCACACCCTTGGACGTACCAAGGGCCCCTCCTTTTGGCTTGAGAAGTTGTTTATTTTCATTCACACGTCATATCGTATTTCTAAGTCTTAAATTTAGTCAACTTTTTCTTGGAAGCTGCATCTGATACTTATTATAACTAAACTAATGTAATTTAGAATCAACTCCCTCTACATGTGAACCTCTGAACTTTAGGCATGTGCTATAGTACCTGATTATATTCCAGACCACTACGCACTAATTAACCATGTTGTCCAGACAAACACAAGTCTTCTTTATTAAGTTTGTAGCTTAGCAGTCGAGATCTAATTAGAAATATAATTTATCTAAAAAGAAATTATCCGTTGGTGATACTTTACCTGACATGATGTTGAATTTGGTCCTCCTGGTATCCTTCTCAAGCCCAGTAG
This sequence comes from Anisodus tanguticus, assembly GCA_034509755.1. Taxonomy (NCBI): domain Eukaryota; kingdom Viridiplantae; phylum Streptophyta; class Magnoliopsida; order Solanales; family Solanaceae; genus Anisodus; species Anisodus tanguticus. The sequence goes on along the minus strand of CM067551.1, from coordinate 13,243,581 downwards.
GCCCAATAGCTTCAGACCAAGCTGCCAATATGTTCACACCAGGCCCAATTACATCAGGCTTCATAATCTGTGGAGTCACAGTATTGGGCCCTCTTGAACTAAACGCTGCCACCACCGGCGACGGTTTCACATTCACCACCGTCCCACCAAAGCTAAGCACCGCCGCCGGATTCTTCTCAGTCTTCACGTACTGCCTTATAAAATCCCCCACTTTCCTCCCTACCGCCAATGCCGGTAACAAATGACTATCCGCCACCATCTCCTCACCACTCTCAACAGTATTCGCCAATATCATACCAACCCCACCAGCTTCTTTAACAACTAGCCCTTTTTCTACCCTTGCATTAGTACCTGTATCACACACCACTATTTTCCCACGTACAGTTTTCGGGTCAAGTGAACCTGGTAAACAAAGGCTAGCACTACTATCCGAGCTATAAACTAAACCAACTAGCTCTTTCCCCATACCATTACCACTATATAAAGACACCCCGGTTATCTTTTTCCCATTACCTAACACAGCAAAAGCAGGGAAATCACGGTCTATTGTTCCGGCACCAACGGTCATGATCCATGGAGCGGTATTTGCAAGTGAAGCTTTAGCTGGACCACTGTTTCCAGCAGAACAAGACACAAAAATACCTCTCTCCATAGCAGAGAAAGCACCAATAGCAATGGTATCGCGATAATAAGGACCCGACCCACCACCCAAAGATAAAGACAACACATCAACACCATCCAAAATAGCACGGTCCATACCCGCTAGAATATCTGACCCGAAACACCCAGTTGGCCAACATACCTTGTACGTAGCTACACGCGCTCGAGGAGCCATACCACGAGCGATTCCACTGGCGTACCCGAGTAGGCTAGCGTTCACCACCGGTGCACCGGCGGCGGTGCTAGCTGTGTGGGTCCCATGACCGTCTTGGTCCCGGGGTGATTCGGGTTGTCTTTGTTGGTTCGTAAATGCGCTAGATGACATCCGGTAACCTTTAGCGAAAAAACGAGCACCTATTAACTTTTTGTTGCAATGTAGTTTCGGGTTGAAATCGGGACCCGATTCACATTCACCTTTCCATCTTGAAGGCACATCGGGCATACTGACATCACTAAAACTCTTAGATTCCGGCCAAACACCGGTATCAAGGATACCAACGACAACATCCTGGGCAGCACTGTTAAGTTGCTGTGGAGTATGACCAGCCCAAAGCCCCAACTCATTATCCAGCCCAAGAAATTCAGGGGTACGAGTTGTATGAAGTGTATAAACAGTATCTTCATACACCCCAACAACATCATCAGATTGACGGAGCAATTCAGCTTCATGGGGGTCAAGAGAAGCAGCAAAGCCAGGATAAGCAGTGTCGTAAGAGTAAAGAAGGGAGGAGGTTGAAGTAGAGAGAGATTTGAGCTGAGCATCGTACCAATCATGATGGGTAGAAAAAGAAGGAGGTCTTTGGTGGTGTTTCATATGAACAATGTAAGTTTTCTTGGTGGCTAAACATGGCTGAAGAACGACAAGGAGAATAGCAATGACAGAGAAACAGAATACAGAAGAAGAACCCATCACCCTTTACTTTAATGGTGTTTGTCGCAAGGAGGTATGGAGGACGAATGTCGGGTTTATATTACCAATGGTTTGCTCTTATTACGTCAATGCCACGGATGGGAGTGGGTTTTCATCTCATTGTTTAGTGGGATACCCATTTTCACCCACTAGTGCGCTGTTCAAAATTGTTTTACCACCCAACCTAAGCCACTCTTCTTTTTTAGCTAGCCTTTGATTTTAAACTTTTATTTATCTTCAAGTATTTAGTTACATTTATAAATTTATTTTTAAAATATTTTCAAGTTTTAATATTTTAAATTAGATTTTAAAAATTTATCATCAAAATATTTTCAAGTTCTAAAAACTTACAAAATGTATATTCAAATACAATTTCAAAATTCAAGTTTCAACTTCAAGATCTATGGCCAAAATTTAATGGATAAATATTTATTCAAATCGACTTCACACCATATCATATAAATTTACTATAGTTAAATAATTTAATAATATAAAAATAAATGTGAATTAATTATGATTAAATCCTAAAAATTTATATGCAAATACATATCATATATTTATTGACACATATAAGTTTTAACTATTTAATATGATCGCATGTTGATTGAGTAATAAATTTTTAAAAGTAAAAAGTTAAAATTTATATGTATAACACAATGTTATATTTATGCCACATAAATATTATATATATTTACATTTGGTTATATGTTTATTATTTTTAAATACTGCTATTATTAAGGTAAAACTTTATATTCTTAGAAAAAAATGTACTTAAACAAATTATAAGTTAAACTTTTTAAGTATAAAATAGAAAAATATATTTGGAAAAAGCAGTATATTTGACTATTGCAAATGCATGCTTTAATGATAGTATCCCTTACCTAATTTTAAAATTCAATTTACAAGAAATAAAGATATTCTGCGTTCTGTATTTCAAAGGGGTTTGCTGATGATTCAAATAGTGATAAAAAGTGTTGTACACCTTCTACTTCTTTAGCTACTTTACTTCTTTGAGCCATGTGGCATTGTGAAAAAAGCTACTGCATGTACTTTGTTTTTATTTTTAAAAACAATTTAGATCACTATGTACTTACTTTAATTAATTTTAAAACAAATAGATCACTATGTACTTACTTTAATTAATTTTAAAACAAATAGATCACTATGTACTTACTTTAATTAATCAAATAAGACCTCTTTGTCTTGCATTTATTTCTTCTAGTTTCTCCTCATTTTACCCCTAATGCAACCACCAAATAATCACTTATCATGAAGTTCATATGCTATTAGATCTTATACATCAATAAATTAATTCGTTAATGTTCTAGATTCACATTATTAGAGATTTTTTTTAAAATCTATAAAAGCAGGATAGAAAATGATTAACTTTTGGTAATGTGATTACCAAATTGCAAACAACTCTTTTCCTTTTAACTTTTCATTAAAAGAATGTTGCATAAAATATAACAAGGTGTGGCACATAGATAATGATAATAAGGAGATAAAGAACTCCTTCATCATTGCATGTTTCACATAAAGATCACTAATCACCATCACTTCTTTCTTTAGACTATTCAAAAAAGTGAAATAATATACATACTAGTGTACCTATTATTCTTTGGCTTTCCAAGATTATGAATTGTATTTTTTTACTTGGTTTAGTTTTCTCTCTTTCTTTTGTCCTCTTTGAACAAAGGGTTAGGAACATTGCATTATCACATAGCTTGATTGCTAACTAGCTAGCTACTATATAGCACTTATAAATGGTCTATCTACTCACCTTTAATTTGATTTTCTAGAGCACATCTAGGTAGTTGAATTTGAGACACATTTATTTTCCTCATTATATTGTTCCATCTGTATTTTAATTCAATGAGGTATTAGAAAGTAATGAGTTCTAGCTATAATTAAAATGTGATGTTACCTATCTCTACCCTTTTTTCAGTCGATATTTAGTATTTATTTTGGAACCAGATTAATGCTGAAAAGTTTTACTTTGGAAGTTAAAGTGCTTCTACCCAAAGTACCTTTATTCTTAGAGCTCGGCCTGAGCAGAGGTGAAACTGAGATTTCAACTTTATAGATTTTGAATTTTCGAATGATAATTTCAAGTGTTAATAATTGAATTCTAAAATTATTTTTTATGTAAATTTAATGAATTTTTAACACAAATATACCGTTTGAACAACTAGATTCAGAGAAAACCGTTTCCGAACTTTTATCTCTGCTCGTGTTCGAGGTATGCACCAATTAACTAAATTACTTTACTATAGGCAAGTAATAAATTGAGGTGCAAATAAATTTTCACTAATCATGATTTAATAAAAGTGTATTTAAACGGCACATGTAATAGAAAGTTATAATTTGAGGGACCAAAAATAAAAGAAGGCATAAAAAAACTCCTCAAATAAATGCCCTTAGGGACTAGAATGTAGCATTGCCCATAAGTTGTGACATAAAAAGGTAGATTGTGATAGAGACAGGACCATTTTACAAATAAGGAACTTTTTCTAAAACAATTCAGAAAGAATTTTTTTGTTTGTTCTATTGGTTAAGGACAAAAATTTAAATTCCTCCAAATCTTCACTGAATTTCTTTATTGAGATTATGGTACACTAATTTCGGTCTTTCTGCTGTTTTCATTCTCTTGGAAAATGACAATTATGTTTCACGGATTTATTTGTAATTTGACTCCGATTTTCCAGTCTGTTAAGCAGGAAAAAGGAAATTAAAATCAATTAAATTTTTTGGAAAAGAAACTGGCTTTAACTTTATTAAATATTAATTAAAGATTGAGACCCCAGAGGTTATATTCAGATCACACCTTATTAAATTCAACTGTAACTCTATAATTTAATTCTTTTTTCCTTCTTTGTTTATGTAAAGAGGAAATTGGAATTTATTGTTCTGCTCGAAATAGAAAGAAGAAATCTACTGCTGATTCATAAAATTAATTATTTCAAATTGAGATTTTCCATTGGGTCATTTAACATAAATTCGAATATATCTATCGGAGTAAGAGGAAACTGAAATTTATTGCTTTGCTAGAAATAGGAAAAGAGTAAATCTATTGTTGATTCATAAAATTATTTATTTCAAATTGAGATTTGGTGCTGGACTTGAATCAATTAGGTTTTCTTTTAGATTTTAAAAATGAATTTTTGGAAAAGTTTTTTGTAAAACAATTTATTGCAAAAAATATGTGAGTGTTCTTTTAAGTTTCTAATATATTGAGTGATCAGAAAAAATAGTGAAAATTAAAACTCACATATACTATGTGAAAAAAAAGGCTACGAGTATAGTTAGATAATAGATCTTGGTGGTACATATATAGAATTCGTTTGGTTAGCTGATTAAAAGTAGCATATTAAGTGATTTATTTTTAATTCGTCGAAATTAGTCTGATGTGTCTGCTAAAAAATCTCTGATAGATATTTTTTTTAGTAAAATTATTTATGAAAAATATAAATTTAAAAATATTTTTAAATGAAAAAGGATGAATAATAAATATGAAATGAAGAGGGCGCTAAGGATTTTATTTTGAGAAGGTATTTCATGGATTACAACAAAAAAAGTAGTAAAATACTTAATCAAACAAATAGTTTAAACACTTAACTTAAAAATATATTTGATATTTACATGTTTATAAATTAAGAACCTATTTGGAAACAAGGTAAAATGATTAGTTAAACATAAAAAGCTTTTAGTCTAAAAAGTTACGGCTTTAAGCTTGTTTTGGCTTAAAAAGTATTTTTAATTTTGATCAGCTTTAAAGTTAATTCAAACATTTGATCAGTTTAAAAGCTTACAGAGTTGGAGAGAGAGAGGGGCGGGGGGGGGGGGGGGGGGGGGGGGGGATTATGGGAAAACAAAAGAAGGGGCCATGCCGCGTTAAGCGAAACAAAAAATTGGGCAGGATTTTGTCCCGTTAGGAGTCGTGAAATTTGAGGACTCGATGTGTAACGGCTAGTATATCATTTTTAGGCAATTCTTCACTGCCCAGTTTGACCCAAAACGAGTGATAACACCAACATTTGCAAGTGTAATTTTCAACTACTATTTAACAACGGAAATGTTAAAAAGGAAATACGGCAAATAATGATGTGTGCTAATCACATTACAACTACAACAACAATATACTCAATGAAATTCACAATGTGGGGTCTGGGGAGGATAGAGTGTACACATACCTTAACTCAACCTTGATAGATAGAGCGGTTGTTTCCGGGAGACCCTCGGCTCAAGATAAAGCATAATCACAAGCAAAACAAACAAAGCAAAGCAAGAGAAACGGTCAGACAAGAAATTAAAGCAATATGAACATATTGATAACAAAAGCGAAAAAGCCATGATAGCGCATTCTGAAAAAATAAGCAGTAACTATCGTAGATAAATAAGCTAAACAAAATACACTAAACTACTGCGACTATAAGTGTGATAGGCTAATCGGGCCTACAGTAATAGCCCTACAACTATTATTTTGTAAGCATAAGTAGGACTACACTCGACTACCTACTAGTCTTCTACCCTAATTCGTGTCATCCACAACACATTATCTAAGGTCATGTCCTCAGTAAGTTGCATCTGCGCCATATTCCGTCTAATCACATCTCCCCAATATTTCTTCGGCCTAGTGCGGAGGTGTGAGAGGTTGGATATGGACGGGTACATGAGGGGTAGAGGTAGGGCGAAGAAGTATTGAGGAGAGATGATTAGCGGAGGTATGAAGTCTTGACTGGCCAACACTCCGTCCTATACAACATAGTCGGTCTAACCACCACTCTATAGAACTTGCCTTTAAGTTTTGGTGGAACATTTTTGTCGCACAAGACTCCATATGCTAGCCTCCATTTCATCCACTCTGTCCCAATACGATGTGTGACATCGTCATCAATCTCTACATTCCCTTGGATAATAGACCCGAAGTACTTGAAGTTTTCTTTCTTTGGAATGACCTAAGTACCAAGCCTCACCTCCACGTCTGTTTCAGGGTCGCTCCCGTTCCTGAACTTGCACTCTAAATATTCTGTCTTGGTCCTACTCAACCTGAACCATTTAGACTCTAGAGTCTGTCTCCAAACCTCCAGCTTGGCGTTCATTCTGCTGCGAGTTTCATCAATCAGGAATATATCATTTACGAATAACATACACCATGGCACCTCCCATTGGATTTGTAGCGTCAGTCCATCCATCACCAAGGCAAATAGGAATGGGCTAAGAGCTGATCCCTGGTGCAGCCCCATCATTACTGAAAAGTGCTCCGAGTCCCCTCATACTGTCCGTACCTTGGTCTTGGCTCCATCATACATATCTTTGACCGCCCTAGTGTACGCCACAAACACACGTTTAACCTCCAAACATCTTCATAAAACCTCCCTATGAACTTTGTCGTATGCCTTCTCGAGGTCGATGAAAATCATATGTAAGTCTCTCTTCATCTCCTTATACTGCTCCATCAACCTCCTAATAAGATGAATGCCTTCTTTGGTCGAACGCCCCGACATGAATTCAAACTGATTCTCGGAAATAGACACGCCTCTTTTCACCCTCATCTCCACGACCCTTTCCTAAACTTCCATGGTGCGGCTCAACAGCTTGATACCCATATAGTTGTTGCAACTCTGGATATCACATTTGTTTTTACAAGGGAATTATTGAACTCTACCTCCATTCTTTGGGCATTCTTGTCGTCTTAAAAATGACGTTAAACAACTCAGTCTGCCACTCCAAACTTGTCTTGCCTGCGCTCTTCCAAAAATCAACGGGGATCTCATTAGGCCTGGTCGCTCGTCCCATGCGCATCCTGCGAACAACACCCTTAACCTCTTCAACCTTAATGCTTCTACAATACCCAAAATTCCGGTACCTACCAGAATGCTCAAGATCTCCCAACACAATGTCTCAATCTCCTTTTTCGTTCAATAGTTTATGGAAGTAAGACTACCACCTCCACCTAATATGTGCGTCCTCCACCAGTACTTTATCGTCCCCGTCCTTGATGCACCTCACGTGATCCAAGTCACAGACCCTTCTCTCCCTTGCCTCGGCTAGTCTGTACAACTTCTTATCCCCGCCTTTCTTCTCTAGTTCCACATACAGGCGTTCAAAAGTCACCGTTTTCACCACCGTAACCGCTAGCTTTGCCTCCTTCCTCGCCCTCTTATACAATTCCCTATTCGTCCACTTTTCCACCTCATCCTCACTTTCTACCAATTTCGTATACGTCGCTTTCACCTTCTCTTGAACTTTACACCACCAGTCCTCTCGATGCCCACCACGGTTACCCCGTGAGGCCCTTAGCACTTCTCTAGCTACCTCCCGAATGCAACTGACCGTCATGTCCCACATACCGGTCACATCCCCACTACTCCCCAAGTCCCCTTGGCCATGAACCTCTCCCCCGTCTCCTTTGCACTAGCCATTACAACTAATATGGCATAAAAAAGAAAACCCATTACGGAAAAATGTTTCTCATGTATTTTTTTTTTCATAAAGAGTAATTTTCTCACTTATTTTTTTTTAATATTTGTAAATAAGTAGAAAACATGGTCCCAAAAATAATTTTATAAATTTGTGCTAGAAGTGGCAAATGAACGGGTCGAATCGACTATCGATAAGTCGAAAAGGTATTAAATAAAAACGGATAAAATATGTATTCCGCCTGTATTTAATACGGATATAAAATAAGTTAATCGACGAATAATATGAATAACCAGTTAAGGGTGTGGTCTAGTGATCAATGAAGTAGATTGAGAACTATGAAGTCTCATGTTCAAATTTCATTAGAGATAAAAATATTATATACTTAAACTTTCAAAAAGTAAAAACTCATGAAAAATTAGGAGCGGACAAACGAATATGGATCGACAAATTCAATCCATATTTAATGGATCGAATTTGATGGTTATTTAGTTTCTACTTTCTAACCATTTTGACAGCCTTAATCTAGGCAAACAATAGAGATACATGTAGGGCTAGGGGTGGTGGTGGGGTGTGGAGGGGGTATTAGCCAATTAGTATGAAATTACCATTTATGATTGTTTTTTCCTTATCTTTTGTAGGGGAAGGAACTTATTTTTCTAAAAAAATATTTTAATTTTTTTTGACTAATTCAATTAGGAAAGAAGATGCTTCCATTTTGGCCGTTATGATTTTTTTAATGCATATGTATCTGTTTTGTAAGAAATTCACTGCTATGAAGTGTGATCACCACATCAATACACCATTCTCGCCCCCTAGGAGTCAAAGAAAAGTGCAACTACTTCTGAGTTCTGACTATGGAAGTGCCCGCATTTTTGTCTTTTTCAATAAGAAAAAAATTGTTATGAACAGAAAAATTTCAATAACTCTTTATCTTCATAATTTTGCGGCATAGCTGTAACACCTTTGTATTTTAGTAGCTTTCAGTTTCTTACTTTCTGACTTGTGAGACCTCTTTTTTTTTTTTTTTTTTCTTCAACGCACGTCTCTTAAATTTATAAATGTTCAGAACTTTTTTCTCTAAAAAAAAATTAATCAAATATGGAAGAGATTTTTTACCAAGGAAACTTTTTGTATTAAAAAAACTTTTTTGAAGAAAAATACAATTATAGTGTAGAATCCAAATAAGGCAGCAGGTCAAACTCTAACAAATCTCCTCTTGGCTTGAATTTTCTAGCAAAATAATATGCATCCCCTTCTTCACATAATCTTTATCACTGATGCTTGTCATGGTTAAAAATAGATATGGGTTAAAAATTTGAGTCTCGTGCGTTAAAACTGAGCACTGATTTAAAGTGGAGCCCATGCGTTAAAAGTAAACATGGGTTGAAATTGGCCTAGGGAAATATATTGTTCATTTTGGGACGAACTAAAAAGGAAATTGTATCACATAAATTGAGACATGAGTATGAATTAAGAGTTAAGGCCTCAAGTATCATTTTTTTTTTGAGTTTCATACATTAATTATTAGTTGTTCACTTAGTTGAATCGAGTTTAAAATTGAAATAGAGTTATTTTGAGGGATTTGAGAATTTCTGTTAAGAGAGGTGTATTTGAAAACTTTAATGACGGTAGGAGCATTTTTAATCGAAATTTGTAGAAGAGGATATTTTTAGCCTTTTTCTCAAAGTAAATGTGTATTTTTGATCATTTTCCTTAGATTATAGTTCACTGTTTCAATTTATGTGACACAATTTGACTTACATAAAATTTAAGAAAAAAAAGTTAACTTTTGAGATGTATGATTTAAAATAAATTTTAAATAATTGAATGACTATAAATTATTTCATTAAGGATAAAAGAGAAATTTTAAAATTAAATCGTTTCTAATTAAAGAAATTGTGACATTTTTTAAAATACAGATTAAAAATGAATTGGTGTAAAATAAATGGGTGGTAATAGTACATTACTTCGAACCCCATCACTCTTCTGTAGAGATGGCAATGGATCTTGGACCCGGTGGATCCAGATCCGTTTTATAGGATATGGATCTTCAAAATTTGGATCCGACGGATCCGGATCGGACGGATCCGGATCGGACGGATCCGGATCGGACCCGGATCCGTTTCTGACGGATCGGATCTGGATATGGATTTTGTATTTGAGATCCGTATCCGGTACAGATCCGATCCGTGGATCCGATTTTATTAAATATATCTATAACATAGAATATAATTTTATAAGTATTTTCTTAATTTTTTTTCATAATTTATGTATTGGGTAAAGGGTTGAACCAGGATAAGACACAAGTCACACAACCATGTAATTTGTCTTTGAAGTTTCATTTTTTTTACCTATATACTCTCTGCAGTTTTCCATATTTTCATTTCTATATAAAAAAAAAATTATCACTCTTCTTTAAATTTCCCTTTCTTGAATCTGCTAGCGGTAAACTTTAAGTATATGTCTCTCATTTGTTTGATCAACAAAAAAACTGAGACTTTTGATAAATGACAGACATTGTTTTATGTTGTTTAATGAAATCAATCAGTAGAACTACAAGTGGAGCATCACTAAAGCCTCCAAAAATTAGCTCAAAGTTGCAACCTGTTTGCATCACTAATGAAATCAATCGTCTTTATTTTCTTGTGATGCTAAAACTTTGTTCAGTATTTTGGAAGAATAGTGTCATGTTTTTATAGGTTGATTGAATGAACTCAATCATTTTTTTCAATCAGATTGCGTCTCATTTTGTCATAAAAGTTTCAACATGTGGGAATATTATTCAAGCCAATTTTTTTTACATGTAGATCCAGATCCGATCCGTGGACCCGGTGGATCCGGATTTGAATTTGATTTTTTATGGACCTGATGAATCTGGATCCAGGTATGAAAAATAGATCTGAATTTGGATCTAGTAGGATCCGATCTGGATCGGATTCGTTGTCATCCCTACTCTTCTGAAATGAAATAGCCTACTGGGATTATCCAGTGAAGAGGGAGTTTGAATCTCAACGTTGAACGTGCTCCGGTCGATTTTGCATCAGAATTATAATAGGCAATGTTCTAACTACAGATAATCTCTTTGGCATTAGATTTATGTATCACTTACACAATCAATTTTTCTATATCCTTTTTCAATTTCCTGAAAGTTGAAGCAATTAATATGACTACAGCAGTAAAATTAAAGTATTCGGGACAAAAATAATTAGGTATTGTTATGTGGAAGTATGCGGTAGCAGTTGAAGATGCTGAGAATATAGAAAAGATTGATGATTTGATGGACATTTCTGGTTTTAGTAGTTTGAAATGTACATCTTTCCCTGCTTATTATCTAGTGTATGTATTTTTGTATTTTAATTTGTTGAACTGAATAATATCTAGACAGCTTCCTTCTTTATAAGGCATTTAAACTTGGAGGAATGAGGACTTAACCAGGAAAGAGAGACCTCCATTTTTTTCTACTTGGTTGGGGGTGAGTATGGGTTGGGATAAGCTACTGCATTGAGGACAGTCAGGAAGGATGATGATGGTACCAGTGTGCCTGTTAATGCAAGTATCGGCGCTGCCTTTACTGCAATTTCATGTCCCTGGTCCAATAATGATCTTTTTGTCAAATGTTCAAAAGGTATGCTATGGATTTCAAAAAATCTTGGTTTTAATGTTAACCTTCAGATAGAATGAGGTTCCTGTTAGTATACAGCCGATGACAAGTCCTGTTGCAGAAACCTGCAAAGATAAGGCTATCCTTATATTGGGTGAATACAACGGGTAATATCCTCGAGAAATTTTCTTTCTTTTTCGAGATATACCAATAAAAGAGGTTTTCTTCCAGCTCTGTCAATTATGACTGCACCAAATGCGTTGATGGGAAGCCGATGAAGAAAATAATGCAAGCTGAAAGATCAATTATAACACTAAACTTTAGGAAATAGATATCTAATTTTCCTAGAACTGAGAGAGTAAGAGTTGAAACCTTCACAATTGCAAAGATTATAGTTCCGATGTCAGAAGGGAATCCTGGAAAGAAATACAGTAATAAACAAATAGTTTCTGGCTTAACACACAGTTCTTTGCTTTAAATTCTTGGGTAGAAGGGTAATAAAATGATAGGTTCTTTATACTTAAATTGGGAACATAGATACAAATGGCTAAGGAAGTAATCTGTGGGGATTAGTTAGATTTCAAATTGTAAATTTATCTTCTCTCATCTGCTCATCACATTAGGCGATGATTCAATGTCCTTTCATTTCTTTGCATGTAAAATAATGGTATTTGAGTATGAGGGATTGCTACCTGCAGACTCAAATATGCTACCAGTGTAGAAAATGACTCCATTGATTCCACCAAATTGTTGAAACACCATAAGACCAACTCCCACCCGGCCATAGATTTGTCATGAATATGAAACTAGCAGCTTTAGCTACCAAAATGTCGAAAACAACCGTGGAAAGGAAATTTACTATGACTGAGCGCAAGTATCTTCTTTGAAACAAATCAAACAAGTTGACTTTGGGAAGCTTTTCAAGGGTTTTTATATAATCCTGTCAAGCATATCAGATGAGTAATATTAGGAGAATATTTGAAGAAGTTTTAGATTACTTCCAAAGAAGGAAAGAAACGAAAATTGATTGTTCCTAAATAATGAACCTGGATTTCAGCCTCCTCCTCAGGTATGTCAGCATTTTTGCCTCGAAGTCTGCGCAGTGCAATTTCGAACTCCTGATGATGTCCTATTTTTGCCTGCAGATATGGTGGAAATGTTATGCCATTTTCTTGATTTCAACAACACGATGAAGCCATTGAATTTTGTAACTCACCAACCACCTAGGAGACTCTGGAATGATGAAGAGACCAAAAAGGAGAACAGCACGTGGAACTAATCCTGAAAAACAAAAGAAAAACACTTAAACACTTTAATACATTATTCATTGTGGTCATTTCTCTGTTTTGCCTTTATCTTTCTTTTGGCTCGTCTTTTCTAAAACATACCTGTTAATGCCAAAACCCTCCATGTCAGCATAGTTCCTATGATGAAGGCAACTGAGACTCCAGTAGATATCATCAGCTGGAGGTTTAGAAGTAAGAAACAGTCAAGGGATGATTATGTATATTATGTTTCTTCCTATTTAGATTTTCTTTATTTTAGTAAACTGATATAACAATAATGTTCTTAATTTGTCTCAACTCTGAAATGATGGCATAGTCTCTCCTACATTTCAATTGCCTTAGGACTCCAATAAGTAGAAAAATGTTAGGTGCAAGTCTTGCACGTAAACAGTGTGTAGGTTTTACTTGCACTGGAGTCGTATGCTTTTGTTCAGCTGTAATACGATAAGACTAGCAATCAAAGCCATTTAAAATGGTTATTGCATAACATATATACTTTAGAAGAAGTTGCAAAGCAGAAAAGAATAGTTGTTTTTTAATAAAGAAGGCCAGCAAGCTGCAACAACTTGTCCCTAGGCTGTAGTTTTAATTGGAAAGTATAGCTCCTGCATGAAACTAATTTCCTAATATTATTTGAGATATGAAAAAGGATATGAATATTAATGTCTTATACTAATTTTCCATCTTTTTACGGTATCAAAAAATCCTAATTTTATATCATCAAATCACTTTTTGAATTTTGTCAATAATCACACTCTGTCAAAATCAAATTAAAATAATTTAGTACAATGGATGCTGAACGCGGAGATGATATGGAAAAGGTAAGATGAATTAACCACGAGGAATTTGAATATTTTACACTGTTTCTGAATAGGCTAAAAATCCTAATGTCGCTTGAAATATTTCTGTAGTTATTGAAACAATTAGGTGTTAAAATGCTTTATAAAGTTGCCGTACGGAGCATAGGTAGCGAGTGTATTTCTCTACCTGGTTTATCGTTGTTAAGGCTCCTCGTAAGTCTATAGGTGCAATTTCAGCTATAAATACAGGCACCTGGTTTGTTTTTGTCAATGGAAATGTTGGAATCAAGAAGGTTGAAAGCATACTATAGTTGGATAGTTTGTTAAAGCTATAAAATCTCTAGGAGACAAGAGTATGTACCACATAAGAAAAAACTCCCATTCCATATCCTGTTGCCAATCTTCCAATGTCCAGAGAAAGAGCTCCCTTGAAGAGTAAAAGATAGTTATCAGTTTGTAAGACCTACGTAGCAGCAATTTCTTGTCATGAATTGGAGAAGAGAACTTGTAATGAACCTGAGCATAGTAAATGGCTAACCACCCAGCAACACAGAAAGCGCTCGACACTCTCATTGCCTGTTTGTGTGTTACATACAATAGTTCAGATAATCATCAGGCTAATAATTAAGAAGATATGTAAAAGTGGATATTGGTGTCGTTAGAATCTTCTCCAGCTTACCCCTTTGCGGCCAATATAATCAGCAATTGGACTGCTTGTGATTGCTCCAATAATCGCACCAAATGTCAATATTGAACCAAAAAGCGAGTACTGCATGGAGAAAAAATGTTAGGCATATTCAAGGTAAAGCCTATCAACACTTCAACTAGATAGGGAATTCAGTAAGGACTGATGTTTTCTGATCAAAGTTTAATCTTGACATCATGTTATTGTGCTTTCCTCTATTACAACCACCCTTTGCAGAAAATTAACCATGTACATACTAACATTTGCATTGTAATAGTAGGTCATTTCTTGTTTGCTTGGAAGAAGTATTTCAGGCTGATTGCAAGTAGATTGAACTTATCTTGATCACATTAACTAGAAAATGCTCAGCTAACCAAGTGAACGAATGAAAGCATATTGAAAAGTTGCAGGCATGTAATTATATGTTTGGTAGGATATTATTGAGAAGGCAGAAAAGAAATTAACCAACTGTAAGGGACAATATTTATCACAGGGTGGCAGAATCACATTAATAAGCAGCGTATTAGATTCACTATATGATATCTTTATTTCCTATCCCTGCACACTCTCTGAAATTTTAGTTAATATAGGTAGAAACTTCTTTGGGAACAAAATAAAGAAAAGGGATCCTTTCATTTGGTCAACTGTAGACCGTTCTATTGAGTAAGGAGGATGGAGGCTTGGGTTAAGAAAACTTAATCTTCATAGCCACAGCCTCCTTTCAAAGTGGTTGTGAATGTATGCTACTGAGGAAAGGCTTTATGGAGAAACGCTGCAGATTCTAATATGAGTAGTAGTATTATTTGAGAAGTAAGGAAGTAAATGGAACTTATGGTTGTAGGATATATAAAACTATTAGGAGTCCGTGGAATGGCTAACTCAAACAAATCTGCAAACAGTGGATTTTAGATGTGTAAGCGGTGTTGCTTTGATGATAGAGATGTTGAAAATAATGCACCTCCGATCCTACATTGTGAAGTAAATGGACAAGCTTGACATCTCTTCTTCAGTAATTTTGGGATAAAATAGGTCATTCCTGCAACCATTAAAGACTTCCTGAATAGTTGGCTGATCTGCAATGATAGTAAAAGGGCAGCTCGGTGCACTAAGCTCCCTCTATGCGCGGGGTCCGGGGAAGGGCCGGACCACAAGAGTCTATTGTACGCAGCCTTATCTCACATTTTTGCAAGAGGCTGTTTCCACGGCTTGACCCATGACCTCCTGATCACATGTCAACAACTTTACTAATTACTCCAATCCATGACCTCATGATCTGCAATGATAGTAAGGAGGTGAAAAGGATATGGGGATCCATCCCCAACTGTGTTTTTTGGACAATTTGGAGAGAAAGACACCTAAGATGCTTTGAGAGAAAACATGTTTTTATTAATTTGATGAAGTATAAATGCTTTAGTAACGTAGCTTCATGGTACAAATTACTAGTAGATATATATGATGATGAGAAATTACAAGAATTTATTAGCACATTGCAGGATTGACATTGCTGTAATCATTGGAGGATGTACTATCCAGCACCATCTTAGTGCTAGAGTTTATTATTTAATAAAAGTGTTACGTATAAGAAAGTTATAAGTGTTGGATACAATGTTGGAGGAAACGGAAATAAATAACTGCTAAGTATTACAAGCAACTGAAATTACAATTAACTTGAACAATAAACTGGAATTACAATAAACTTGAACAATGAACTGGATCAGTTTTGGTATGCTGAGTCGAGTGTTTGCACTCTGTCTTTAAGACAATATTTCCCCGTATGTATCCTTTCTACGTCCTAGACAATTGTCTCCCAAGATAAAACAACAAATGAGCAAAGGAAACTCAAGTGCTACCGTGAAGAATTTTGAGTAATGAAATGATGTTGGAAGGTAGTAGGAAGAACTGATTTCGTTTCTGTTTTTGTGTTATGTGTGTCTCAACAATCTAGCCAAAGGGTTCTTTATATAGTTGAAGGAGAGACTTACCAACTGCCCACATAAGTGCCATTACCGGCCAAGTGATGGCAATTATGTAGGTAGTAATTCACCAAAATAAATGGTGAATTGATGTGTGTGCAATAGATTGACATTTAGGAAGATTAGTTCAGCCAAAATAAATGGCTGAATTGAGTGCTGGTTGACGTTCCAGAAACCACAAAGTTCTCTGCCGAATTTGATTTTTTTGAAACTTCAGGGACCAAACTGTACATATAGCAAAGTTCTCTGTCGAATTAGACTTTCTGGAAACTTCAGGGACCAAACTGTACATATGAAAGAATTCTGGTCCAACAAGATAATATCAGAAGAAGCACAACCCACAGCCCACGACCCGGACGGGACGGGCGGGCGGCGCGTGTATGCTTTCCTCGAACCGAAGCACATCTAGGTCCTCCCTCCCTTAAACACATGGGATACCCCTTGGGGTCCCAAACCCCAAGCCAACCTTGAGACTTATAAACAAAACAATTCTTTCTTCCTACACCGATGAGGGAGAATTGATCTCAATACCACACTTTTCCATATTTCAAACACCTCACTTCGTGGACCAATATCTCTTTCATTTCTCAACGAAATTTGACGAACCTTGGCCCTACGGTTATCTACTTACTTAGTAGATTATGTACGTGTGAAGAACCAGATTCTTCAATATGCGGAATACTAGTGTTTAAGCCGTTAAGTTGGCCGGACGCAACTCCCGCCAAAGGCAAATTTCCAACAATAAGCTAACTAAAGTTTCTATCCACTAGCTTTCATTATATGTATATCTTTTTTCTAACCTCTGCTATAGATAAATTAAGATCTTCCCTGATTGCGGACTGCGTTGGTGATGAGTAACCAGCCTGAAAAGTCTAGAAAAATCACAAATGATGGTTGTAGGTGGAGAAGCTTAAAGTCAAGCAGAAGAAAGCTTGAGTGGACTAGTGAGGGAGATGGACGCACGTAAGATCCCAATGCAAAGGAACTACACACTGCCACAAACGTGCGGAGGTAAACCATGCACCTGTCTTGTTTCTTCTCGCAGCCATTTTCAGCCTGCTCTTCAGCTACCCTTTTACTTGTTTGGATGATGAGATGAGCTCTTATTTCTTCATGTGCACTGTTCTCACTCTGCTCTCTATCTTCATGCTGCTTCCTGGTGGCCATACTTTTTATCTCTGTGTGAGTATGTTTGTTTTCGGGTGTTTTCTGGTCTAGAGAAGTAAGAAGATTTTTAGAGGCAAGGACATTTATGAGGAAGAGAAGCAAGAAAGGAACCCCGAGGGTGTGGCGTAGTGGTCCAGAAAGTCTTTGGAAGACCAGGATTTTAATTACAACAGAGACAAAAAATCATATTCTTAAACCTTGGTAGACATAGTTATTGAATACCTATGCTAGTAAAAGATATCATATAACGAGTAAATTGAACAAGTACGCACAATTTGGTGCATATACTACTGTTATTACTGTTGGAAATTTGCCTTTGGTGGGGATGTGCGTCCACCCGTATTTAATGACTTAAACACTAGGGTTCCGTATGTTGGAGGCTTTGTCTCTTCACACATGCATAATCTACTAAGTGAGTAGATGACCGTAAGGCCAAGAATCGTCAAATTTCATTGAGAAATGAAAGAGATATTAGTCCACGAAGTAAGGTGTTTGAGGCATGGAAATATGGTGTGGGAAAAATCTATCATATCGGTGGGAAAAGAAAGAATTGTTCTCTTTATAAGTCTCAAAATTGGTTAAGGGTTTGGGACCCCAAGGGGTAACTCATGTGTTTGAAGGATGGAGGACCTAGATGTGCTTGGGTTCAAAGCTAAGTCCACACACGCTCCGTCGCTGCCCGTCCGGTCCGGGCTCGGGTCTTGGGTCGTGGGCCATGGGCCTGGGGCTTCTTCTGATAGACCCCCATATTGTTTAATACTTACAGTTTGGTCCCTGGAGTTTCTGAAAAGCTGAAATTGGGAACGACGGAAGGCAGAAAGTTTCTGCCTGTCGTTGGAGTTGATTTTTAGAGCGTTATAACTCCATTAATCTGCACCTTAACTCCTCCCTAACAACTCATTTATGTTGCACATTAAATCAGCCATTACTTGGCTGATTAACTCCTCATTAATGGCTATAAACAACCATTATTTGGCCATAAACTGCCATTACTTGGCTGTTGAGGAGTCCCTCCCCTTATGCTATATATTGGAGCCTTTTGGCTCAATTACAGAGATGAATATATACAACAAAACACATAGACAAACAGAAGAGAGCACAACACAAATTCTGTCAAAAACGTGACCAAAACAGTGGACAAAAACAGAAAACTCTTCATTCCTTTTCTATTCTCCAGCAAGTCGTTTCGTGTTTGTTTTCTTCGTCAGAATCAACCTATTTCTTTGTAGTGTTGATTAGTTGATGTTTTATCTTGGGAGACTATTGCCCGTTAAGGTAAAAGCATATATACAGGGCAATCTTGTCTTAAAGACAGAGAGCCATCTCTCGACTCAGCCACAGTTGTAATAATTCAGATTTTAGTATTTTTTGATTTCAGGTTATCAAGATTCAAGACTCAACAAGCTTGCGGCAGTTCTGAATTGCCTATTTGTTTATCCTTTCAAACACTTGTAATATTTATTTACTTTTCGTACTGCTTTACATATCCAACAATTTTAAGACAAGATTGTATTAGTGTTCGAAAGATGTCGGTCAAAAGTTATGTGACCAAATCTGGATATGGCTGTGGTTTTATGGTTGAAGAGAGTTTTGATTATGCTGTTGAAGGTCAACGTGTTCATGGTGTCACCGCTCCTGAGAATGGTGTGAACAAACGCCTACGAGAGGCTGGGGATGTCAACTGGGACAAGAGGAGAAGGCTGAAGATGTGGTTCTATCTTGTAGCAGAAGACCTATATCTGTCCCAGACAAATGATCCGAATTATGGTAAGGGGGAAATGGACACTCATTTCGATGAAGTGACTGAAGTGGGCCAGAATCCGAAATTGGGATAAGTAATTTTTCTTCCTTGTCAAAAATAAGATTAAATGATATCTGATTAAAATGGGCTTAAAGTAAGGAGGAATATGAAAATGTTTTTCGAAATAATTTATATTCCTTACGCTTTAAAATCAGAAGTTTAATCTCATTTTCCTTCCCGTTTAAAGATTGTATTTTGTAACCGACTTAAAAAGATCTGTTCTTTTAATTGTAAAGTGTGTAAAATATGTTCGCACATACGAGGGAGAAAGATCCACTGACTGTGCGAAAACTGTTACCACTCTTAAGTAAGCGCCAAGAATTTTCTGGGCACCAATCATAAGGGAAGAAGACTAAAAGCTAAAGACGTTGAGCCTGTCACACTATTTGGCAGAAGATCCTTCATAGGATGATATTGGACACTCAGTCATACAAAGCCTATGGGCGACTGGAGTGGGGCCAAAATTCCTTTGATAGGATGATATTGAACACTCAGTCATACGAAGCCTATGGACGACTGGAGTGGGGCTAGAATTCAATTCATAGGAAAAGTAATGGACACTTAGTGTGGTTGGCCAGAATTTCCAGGTCTTTAATGATCTGAAGGCCAAAAGAAAGGCAGAAAAGTAATGGACACCTAGTGAGGTGGGCCAGATTTTCCAGGTCTTAAATGATCTGAAGGCCAAAAGAAAGGCATAAAAGAAATTGGACACTCAATCTGCCAAAGCAACTGGAGTGGGCCAGAGTATCCAGATCACATATGATCCGGTTACGCCCTAACCACGGGCAAAATATTGTTCATGTGAAGCAACGCCACCTCTAAAGTAGAAGGGGTTGGAGAGGTTGTCCTCAATAGGACTTCAGGGAATGGGATCACTCCAAAAGGAGGTGATACATGTCCCAAAACTTGGTTAAGGGACGCTGTTGGTCAAGCTGGTTTGAGACTAATCCAACAGGTCTGTAATAACTAAGAATGGTATAATATGTCTGTAGCTAAATGAATGATGTATTTATAATCCGTGCTTCTATGCCATCATAGATTAAGACACGTTAAATAGGAAGTCATTCAAAAGCTAACGAAGTTGAGATTGTTGCCTTCTGTCGACATAAACCCTCAAAATAAATGTGAGGTAGGCGAAGAGGCAAAATCACCTTTCCAAATTCCGTCAAAGGAATAGCGAAAGAAGCACCGCTCCTCTAGAACTTAGTCACACCTACATGGGTGATTTGAAGTTTATACAAAATAGAGGGGGGAGACAAGTACTTTGTGACCTTCATTGATGATGGTACAACGTATTGCATCCTTTGTTTGTAGAAAAGCAAAGATGAAGTTGTTGAAGCGGATAAGTGCTACAAAGCAGAAGTTGAAAATCAACTAAGCCTACGGATTGAGGAATTCATAGTGATAGAGGGGGAGAATGTGAAACATCGTTCATCAAATGACTGCTCATTACTCACCTCAGTCTAAAGGTGTTAGCCAAGCGCAAAGCCGTATGCCAAAATTATGTGAGGCAAGGCGATCCTTACCGCTAATGCGATTCTCAACAGAAATACGCATAAGGATAAGGATAACACTCCGTGTGAGACATGGTAAAGATCTCACATACAAATGTTGTGATGTGGGGTGGCTTGGTGGAAGTTGGAATACCGAAACAGGTCAAGTTAGACCTAAGACTGTAAATTGCATTTCCACTGAATCTGCAAATAACAGTAGTGTTTATCGCCTCTTGGTGTCAAAGAATGCTGAATTCTTTGAGGATAACTTTCCTTGAGAAGGAAAAAAGAGTTATTGCTCTAGGTTAACAAGAACCCGCGAGGGCCTGACTGTCCAGAACTAGACATTCCGCATCTACAAGACTCGGAAGTTGCTGACTATCCGGAACTTAGTATTCCAGATCTACAGAACTCAGGGATTCTAGATATTGAACCGAGACAGAGCAAAAAGGGGACAAAGACTTGTTACAGGCCTTCTAGCTTGTATGGTTGAGAACGAACCATGGACAATTAACAAAGAATTGTCATCTCCAAAAGCGCTGCTTTGGAAAGAAGCTAAAGAGAGAAATAGATTCCATCATATAGAACCATACTTGTGTAATGGTTGATCTTCCTCCGGAAAAAGAACCTTTGGGTTGTGAAAAAGGATACACAAAAGTGAGTAAAAAGTAGATGGATCTACTGACGAGTATAAGGCCTCGACTACTTGTACATAAGGATGGCAACAGATCGGATCTGGACCGGATCCCACTAGATCCAGATCCAGATCCAGATCCATTTTTCATACCTGGATCCAGGTCCGGATCCAGATCCATCGAGTCCATAAAAATCAAATCCAAATTCGGATCCATCGAACCACCGGGTCCACGGATCGGATCGGGATCCACATGTAAATTGTTTTGTCTTGTTAAGATTTTTTTTGAACTGACAAACGATTTTTACTTAGCTAACAGTTTACTGTGTTTCAATTTTGAAATGTTCATATGACATATTTTGTTCGTTGTCTCGTTTTGATTGTAAGCTATTAATTGAAAATGTTGGACAATGACAATAGTTGTGAAAAATGTTGACTAGTATTTCCACAATGCAGAACTTGCATGTGCTTGAAATCTTCACAAATGAAGTGAATATAATTTTAACTACTTGTCTATGGAGATGTTAGTCATTCACTAATATAACATTGATTTTATTATCGAAGTTACCTCTTTATTTTTTAGTTTTTGAGTTAACGCGGGGATAAATTAAACTTGTTTTGAGAATTAAACTTGCAAGGATGTGCTTAGCAATTTTAAGAAAATACTTATAAAATTACATTCTAGGTTATGAATATATTTAATAAAAAATGGATCCACGGGTCGGATCTGGACCGGATACGGATCTCAAATACAAGATCCGGATCCGGATCCGATCCGTCGAAATGGATCCGGGTCCGATCCGGATCCGTCGGGTCCAAATTTTGAAGATCCATATCCTATAAAACGGATCTGGATCCACCGGATCCCGGACCGGTCCAGGATCCATGCCATCTCTACTTGTACATGTGCCTTCCCTGTGAGTAGCTTAACATCCAGGGCCATTGCAGTCTTGCGTGACATGGATGTTGAAACAACCTTCCTAACCGGAGAGTTGGAAGGGGAGTATTAGAGTTGGTTTGCTGCACTGTTGGGCTTCTTCCTGAACTTTCATTTTGGTCCTTGAAATATTTACATTTTGGTCCTGAAAGTTTCAGATAAAACAGAAACAATGAATCTGACCACAGAAACATTGACTCTGAAGTTAGAAAGCCAACAGTTGAAAAACCAACAGTCTGAGAGTGGAAGTTATATTGAAACAAAAGATATGGGTATCACAGATGACATCTTAGGAATTGGATTTCTAAGACATCTAACGGACTGGTCTAACTCCAAACTCAGTTGTGAGATAATTGACAGTCTCGTTGAAGCCACCAATGGATATGGATCATAGAACTGATTGGAATCATGGTGCACCCATAGACAAGGAGCGATATGTGCAAGTCACGTGTAGTTCAATATATTGTACACACTACAACCGACCTGGTATTGGCCTACAAAGTAGATCAATTGAACTAAGGTTCACTGATGATTTTAATAAATGATCAATAGAAGGCGTTGAGTCGGATATGACGATATCTGAAATATTCGCTTATCTACGGATTATGGTATTCTGGATGTCCAACGGTTTTGGGAGAACACAGTGATGCAAACTGGACATCAGATGTGAAGAACACCAAAGCCACAAGTAAATGTGTATGGTGGGTCTTGGAAAATCCTCTAAGCAAACTTGCATCGGTCGATTCATGATGGAATCGGAGTTTATCGCTTTATACAAAGCATGAAAGAAGTTGAGCAACTTCACGACTCCTTAGAGGACGTCCCTTATTGGGAGAAACTCGTGCCTTCAGCAGTTATACATTGTGGCTAGCCGGTCGACTTCAAAAAGTACACGGATGACGGCGTTTGGACATATCTGTCAGAGACATAAGACCGTATGACAGTTGATCATCACGGGTATTACCTCCTTGATTACTAATCAAAGGATATACATGACCCTTTTAACTAAGGGACTACCCGAAGATCAAGTGTTCTGCCTCTCTAGGGGAATGAGCTTAAAACCCAAACAATACGAACCTTTGCGGTGGTAACCCAACCATACTGATTGGATATCCCAAGAATTTATTTCAATGGAAAAACTAAGCTGCAAAAGGTTCAGTTGAGCGCTTCGGTAGAAGCAAGAGCACTTCGGATGATGATTTATGTAAGGAAACATAAATCCAAAGCTATTCCCGCGATAGACATTAAAGTGCTACCTGCATGGTGGGTAAAGGTTAAGCTTCCAAACCTTTAACTATTCTCAAACGGTTGAGGTTAAGGTTGGGGAAACTTTTAATGATTCCTAACACTTGTGAAGTGGGGTATAGCAGGATACCTTGTAGGAGATCACTTATTTAAGTGCGAGGACAGGTCGCCTCAAATAAACGCACTTAAGAATCCAAGTGTCCATGGACACAACGGACAAAACAATAAGAAGAAAACGAATAAGGAGAGTTATTGTGTTGGTATCATTGTCTAGGCTTACACTAAACATTGACGGTTCAAGACATCACGTTCACCGCGCAGTAAGTAAGTCCGGTGGTATTCAACTAGGGAAGGTTCAAAGCAGAAGCTACCTCTCCTGATGCAATATTCTTTCACTGAAAGATTGCTGAAAGTAGGCACCTTGTGTGCGCCAAAATCTCTTTCAAGAGGGGATTGTTGGAAATTTTGCATTTGGTGGGGAGGTGCATCCACCCGTATTTAATAACCTAAACACTAGGGTTCCGTATGTTGGAGGCTTTGTCTCTTCACACGTGCATAATCTACTAAGTGAGTAGATGACCGTAGAGCCAAGAATCGTCAAATTTCATTGAGAAATGAAAGAGATATTGGTCCACGAAGTAAGGTGTTTGAGACATGAAAATATGGTGTGGGACAAATATACCACATCGGTGGGAAAATGAAGAATTGTTCTCTTTATAAGTCTTAAAATTGGCTAAGGGTTTGGGACCCCAAGGGGTAACCCATGTGTTTGAAGGATAGAAGACCTAGATGTGCTGGGGTTCAAGGCTAAGTCCACACGCGTTCCGCCGCTGCCCGCCCGTCCGATCCGGGTTCGGGTCGTGGGCCTTGGGCTTCTCAGATAGACCCCCAGATTGTTTAATACTTATAGTTTGGTCCGTGGAGTTTCTGAAAAGCTGAAATTGGGAACGACGGAAGGCAGAAAGTTTCTGCATGCCGTTGGAGTTGATTTTTAGAGCGTTAAAACTCCATTAATCTGCACATTAACTCCTCCCTAACAACTACTTTATGTTTCACATTAAATCAGCCATTACTTGGCTGATTAACTCCCTCACTAATGGCCATAAACAACCATTACTTGGCCATAAACTGCCATTACTTGGCAGTTGAGGAGTCCCTCCCCTTATGCTATATATTGGAGCCTTTTGGCTCAACTGCAGAGACGAATATATACAACACAACACAGAGACAAACAGAAGAGAGCACAACACAAATTCTATCCAAAACGTGACCAAAAACAGTGGACAAAAACAGAAAACTCTTCCTTCCTTTTCTATTCTTCAGCAAGTCGTTTCGTGTTTGTTTTCTTCGTCAGAATCAACATATTTGCTTTGTAGTGTTGATTAGTTGTTGTTTTATCTTGGGAGACTATTGCCCGTTAAGGTAAAATCATATATACGGGGCAATCTTGTCTTAAAGACAGAGATCCATCTCTCGACTCAGCCACAGTTGTAACAATCCAGATTTTAGTGTTTCTTGATTTCAGGTTATCAAGATTCAAGACTCAACAAGCTTGCGGCAGTTCTGAATTGCTTATTTGTTTATCCTTTCGAACACTTATAATATTTATTTATTTTCCGTACTGCTTTACATATCCAACAATTACAACAAGAAAGGGAGTCAGTTTATAGATGAGCGTTGTTAGCATTTTTATGCTCTGAAAGTTGTACAAACGGTTCATTTTATTACATTTTCTAAGTTTAATCAGAACTCTGTTCCAAATATTGAGATGATAACAATAGTACATTTTTGCAGAAATGACTTTGTAGAGCTACTACAACAGACGTGTGGAACTGACTGAAGCAGCAAAACCAATACCTTAGGGAGCCAATTTCTAACCAAAACTTCTTTTTCTATGTATTTGGTCTACACTTGAGTCCAATGGTGGAACCGAGCTAGATGCATCGGGTTTGAAAGAATTATGTGTATGTAAAAATAATTTTGTGTATGTAAAACTATCAGCACATATATAAAGAGCAGAATACACCATCATTGGCATCTTCTTTGAGTGTGACCAATTAATTTCTGGAGCAGACATACAACTAATTCCTTTTTCTTCTGTTCTTAAAACCCCTTGTTGCTTTGGGTCGTTAAAGATTAATTAAAAACTATCGAGTCGTCAAATCTAGTGTAGTGGTCTTTATTTATTGTCCTAGAGCTTTTCCTTATTCATTTATAATCAAGAATATTTTTTTTTGTTTCGTACTGCTCATTTGTCTTCTAATGCTCTATGTAAATACATGAACAAAACAGTGGTCCTTGTCCTAACTGCTTGGTTTTCTCCTGTTATTTTTTTTGGTTACACACTCACAAAAAAAATGGTATTCTAGTCATATATTTTTTGGCAGTTCTGCCATATGGCAATTGAATATGGTAATTTCCAGTTCAAGATACTTCAACTGTTCACATCTGCCTAGGCATCTTTTTTTTTTTATTTTTTATAATGTTTGCATGCAACAATAACTGTATAATGTTATTTCTTTATCTCAAGCTAGTTACAATTTTCCAAATAAATTAAACGTAGTATTTTTTTTGTTTTGTTCTTTTTATTTGTTCCAAATTTTGTTCCTCTGATAAATTCATAAAATAAATAGGAGTATGTCATGTTAAGAAGTCTTATATTGTGGCTCAATTTCAAAATAGTTGGTCTATATATAAAACACCAACCTCTATGCTGTACATAAAATTCTCTTTTTGGTTCCTTTAAAATTGCCTTAATTTGGAAAACTTTCATATGGGCCTTTAATGATCTTTATAGGCGGAGGTGGCAGTCTTAATTCCATAAACTTTTGAACAAAAAAGAAGATAGAGACATTGTGCTGGAAGATCTGGAGCACTCTGGTAGGTACCAGGATTTTGGGTATTGTGAAAACATTAAGGATGAAGAGGTTCAGGGTGTTGTGCGCAGGATGCGCAGGGGACGAGTGACCGGGCCTGATGAGATCCCAGTTGAATTTCGGAAAAGCGCAGGCAGGGCAGGTTTGGAGTGACTGACGGAGTTGTTTAACGTCATTTTTAAGACGGCGAGGATGCCCGAAGAATGGAGATGAAGTACAATGATTCCTTTGTACAAGAACAAAAGTGATATCCAGAGTTGCAACAACTATAGGGCTATCAAGCTGCTAAGCCACACTATGAAAGTTTGGGAAAGAGTCGTGGAGATGAGGGTGAGAAGAGGAGTGTCTATCTCCGAGAACCAGTTTGGATTCATGCTGGGCGGTCGACTACAGAAGCCATCTATTTTATTAGGAGGTTGGTGGAGCAGTATATGGAGAGGAAGAGAGACTTATATATGGTTTTCATCGACCTCGAGAAGGCATACGACAAAGTCCCTAGAGATGTTCTATGGAGATGTTTGGAGGTTAGAGGTGTATCGGTGGCATACACTAGGGCAATCAAGGATATGTATGATGGAGCCAAGACCAGGGTACAGACAGTAGGAGGAGACTCAGAGCACTTTCCAGTGATGATGGGGCTGCACCAGGGATCAACTCTTAGCCCATTCCTATTTGCTTTGGTGATGGATGGACTGACACGACAAATCCAATGGGAGGTGCCATGGTGTATGTTATTCGCAGACAACATAGTCCTGATTGATGAGACCCGCAGCGGAGTGAACGCTAAGCTGGAGGTTTAGAGACAGACTCTGGAGTCTAAAGGGTTCAGGATGAGTAGGACCAAAATAAAATACTTGGAGTGCAAGTTTAGTGACGGGAGCGACCTTGAGACAGGCGTGGATGTGAGGCTTGGTACCCAGGTCATTCTAAATAAAGGGACCTTCAAGTACCTCGGGTCTATTATCCAAGGGAATGGAGAGATTGATGACGATGTCACACATCATATTTGGTTAGGGTGGATGAAATGGAGGCTCGCATATGGAGTATTGTGCGATAAAAATGTGTCACCAAAAATTAAAGGCAAGTTTTATAGGGTAGTGGTTTGACCGACCATGTTGTATGAGGTGGAGTGTTGGCCGGTCAAGACTTCACATTCCCAAAAGATAAAAGTTGAGGAGATGAGGATGCTAAGATGGATGTGTGGGCATATAAGGAGGGATAAAATTAGAAATGACGGGAGTGACCTCGGTGGAGGATAAGATGCGAGAAACTAGGTTGAGATGGTTCGGACACGTGCAGAGGAGAGATATACATGCCTCAATGCGGAGGTGTGAAAGGTTGGCTATGGATGGGTACATGAGGGGTAGAGGTAGACTGATAAAGTATTGGGGAGAGGTGATTAGACGGGATATGGCACAGGTGCAACTCACTGAGGACATGACCTTAGATAGGGGGTTATGGATGACACATATTAGGGTAGAAGGATAGTAGGTAGTCCAGCGTAGTCCTACCTACACTTACAAAATGGTAGTTGTAGTATTATTATTGTAGGCTCGCTTAGCCTATCATATTGCCTTATAGTCCCTTGTCGTTTGATTTATGCTGGTATGTGTGTTTTGTTTGTCTTATTTACTTGCATTAGCTATTGCTTATTTTTGCTTCTTTCTTTTTCAAAATGCGTTGTCATGACTTACACACTTTGTGTGTCTTACTTTGCTTGGGCTTGTGCTTTTTCTTGAGCCGAGGATCTCTCGAAAATAGCCTACTCTACCTACCAAGGTAGAGGTAAGGTCTGTGTACACTCTACCCTCCTCAGAACCCACATTGTGGGATTTCACTGGGTATGTTGTTGTTGTATTTGATTATACATATGGTTCCACTAGTCCTTTTGCCAAGCAATTAAAATATGTGAGACACAAAATAAATTTTTACTAATACCCCCATCTTTACCTGGCCAATCTACGTCCCACAAGTAAACTTAACTAAACTAAATAATTTAGTTAGGTACGTATTAGAGTGATTGAATGATACAAAAGAAATAATCGTGCATTTATTGATTTAGTGCAATATCTAATGCTAGTAAACGTTTTGTGTATATAGTTATAGCATTCTTAGCGTAGTGGTTTTACTTGCCTCTAGACTCTTGTTAACTTGTGCTTTCACTTTGATTCCTTCCTGTTTTAGGGTAAATGCTTGACTAGTTTATTATTTTATATTTTCTTTAGTGGCTTCGGTAACTGATGGTAGACTAGGGTCATGTTTTCGATCGGGGACAGAGGCGAGGGTTAGGAGGTAAGTGAAATGCTAGGCTGAGAATATGGTCTTGGAACATTGGGACTTTAACGGGGAAGTCCATAGAGCTAGTTAAGATTCTTAAGAAGAGGAGGATTAATATAGCATGTGTCCAGGAGACCAAATGGGTAGGACCTAAGGCTAAGGATGTGGACGGGTATAAGTTATGGTTCTCGAGTAGGTCGAGGTATAGGAATGTGGTAGGCATTTTAGTAGATAGTGAGCTAAGGGATCAGGTGGTAGAGGTTAAGAGGGTCAATGACAGGATGATGGCGATTAAGTTGG
This sequence comes from Anisodus tanguticus, assembly GCA_034509755.1. NCBI lineage: Eukaryota > Viridiplantae > Streptophyta > Magnoliopsida > Solanales > Solanaceae > Anisodus > Anisodus tanguticus. The sequence goes on along the minus strand of CM067551.1, from coordinate 13,214,513 downwards.
TAGTTGGAGGGTTCACTATAAACATTATTAGTGCTTACGCGCCGCAAGTGGGCTTGGACGAGGAGGAGAAGAGGCGCTTTTGGGAGGATTTGGACAAGGTGGTGGGTGGTATACCACCCACTAAGAAATTATTTGTAGGAGGGGGTTTCAATGGATATATCGGGTCACTTCCGGGGGTTATGACGACGTGCATGGAGGCTTTGGCCTCGGGGACAGGAATGGGGGAGGCGTCTCACTTTTGGAGTTTGCTAGAGCTTTTGGGATGGTGATAGCCAATTCAAGGTTCCTGAAGAAGGAAGAGCACTTGGTGACTTTCCGTAGTTCGGTGGCTAAGATTCAGATAGACTTTTTACTCCTTAGGAAGGTTGACAGCGGTTTTTGTAAAGACTGCAAGGTTATTTCGAGGGAGTACCTTACAACCCAACATAAGCTTTTGGTGATGGATTTGGAGATCAAGATGGAGAAAAAGAAGAGGGTTGTGGATGATAGGTTAAGAATTAAATGGGAGTGTTTGACTAAGGCTAGTGCAAAAGAGATGGGGGAGAGGTTGATGACTAAGGAGGGTTGGAGAAGTAGTGGGGATGCGATCGGTATGTGGGATAAGACGACCAGTTGCATTCGAGAGGTACCTAAAGAAGTGCTTGAGGTCTCGAGGGGTAGCCGTAGTGGGCACCGAGGGTACTGGTGGTGGAATGGTAAAGTCCAGAGAAGGTGGAAGCAAAGAAAATGACGTATGGGAAATTGGTAGAAAGTAAGGATGAGGTGGAGAAGTGGACGAATAGGGATCTGTATAATATGGCGAGGAAGGAGGCAAAACTTGCGGTTACGGCGGCGAAAACGGTGGCTTTTGAACACATGTATGTGGAATTAGAGAAAAAGGTGGGGATAAAGTTGTACAGACTAGCCAAGGCCAGGGAAAGAAGGGCCCGTGACTTAAATCACGTGAGGTGCATCAAGGATGAGGACGGCAAAGTACTGATGGAGGATGTGCATATTAAGCGAAGGTGTTAGTCTTACTTCCATAAACTCTTGAACGAAAAAAGAGATAGAGATATTGTGGTGGGAGATCTGGAGCAATCTGGTAGGTACCAGGATTTTGGGTGTTGTAGGAGCATTAAGGTTGAGGAGGTTAAGGGTGTTGTTCGCAGGATGCGCAGGGGACGAGCGACCGGGCATGATGAACGCAGGAAGGGCAGGTTTGGAGTGGTTGATTGAGTTATTTAACACCATTTTTTAGACGGCGAGTATGCCCGAAAAATGGAGGTGGAGTACAATGATCCCTTTGTACAAGAACAAATGTGATATCCAGAGTTGCAACAACTATAGGGGTATCAAGTTGCTAAGCCACACTATGAATGTTTTGAAAAGGGTCGTGAAGATGAGAGTGAGAAAATGCGTGTCTGTTTTCGAGAATCAGTTTGGATTCATGTCGGGGCGTTCGACCTCAGAAGCCATTCATCTTATTAGGAAGTTGATGGAGTAGTATAGGGAGAGGAAGAGAGACTTACATATGATTTTCATCGACCTCGAGAAGGCATATGACAAAGTCCCTAGAGATGTTCTATGGAGATGTTTGGAGGTTAGAGGTGTATCGGTGGCATACACTAGGGCAATCAAGGATATGTATGATGGATCCAAGACAAGGGTACAGACAGTAGGAGGAGACTCGGAGCATTTTCCAGTGATGATGGGGCTGCACCAGTGATCAGCTCTTAGCCCATTCTTATTTGCCTTGGTGATGGATGGACTGACGCGAAAAATCCAAGGGGAAGTGCCATGGTGTATATTTTATTTCCATACGACATAGTCCTGATTGATGGGACTCGCATCAGAGTGAACGCTAGGCTGAAGGTTTGGAGACAGACTCTGGAGTCTAAAGGGTTCAGGTTGAGTAGGACCAAGACAGAATACTAAGAGTGCAAGTTTAGTAACGGGAGTGACCTTGAGACAGACGTGGATGTGAGGCTTGGTACCCAGGTCATTCTAAATAAAGGGACCTTCAAGTACCTCGGGTCTATTATCCAAGGGAATGGAGAGATTGATGACGATGTCACACATCATATTTGGTTAGGGTGGATGAAATGGAGGCTCGTATATGGAGTATTGTGCGATAAAAATGTGTCACCAAAAATTAAAGGCAAGTTTTATAGGGTAGTGGTTTGACCGACCATGTTGTATGAGGTGGAGTGTTGGCCGGTCAAGACTTCGCATTCCCAAAAGATAAAAGTTGAGGAGATGAGGATGCTAAGATGGATGTGTGGGCATACAAGGAGGGATAAGATTAGAAATGATGATATCCGGGACAAAGTGGGAGTGGCCTCGGTGGAGGATAAGATGCGGGAAGCGAGGTTGAGATGGTTCGGACACGTGCAGAGGAGAGACGTAAATGCCAATGCGGAGGTGTGAGAGGTTGGCTACGGACGGATTCAGGAGGGGTAGAGGTAGGCCGAAGAAGTGTTGGGGAGAGGTGATTAGACGGGATATGACGTAGGTGCAACTTACTAAGGACATGACCTTAGATAAAGGGTTGTGGAGAACACGAATTAGGGTAGAAGGGTAGTTGATAGTCCAGCGTAGTCCTACTTATGCTTGCAAACTGGTAGTTGTAGTGTTATTATTGTAGGCCCGCTTAGCCTATCTTAATAAGAGGCGCAGTATTGCTTTATAGTCCCCTGTAGTTTGATTTCTGCGGCTATGTGTCCTTTAGTGTACTTTGTTTATCTTATTTACATGCGCTAGTTATTGTTGACCGGGTCTACACGTTTCTCTTGCTTTGCTCTTGCTTTGCTTTTGTTTTTGCTTTGCTTGTGCTTATGCTTTGACTTGAGCCGATTGTCTCTCGAAAACTGCCGTTCTACCTACCAAGATAGAGGTAAGGTCCGCGTACACTCTACCCTCCCCAGACCTCACGTTGTCGGATTTCACTGGGTATGTTGTTGTTGTATCTAATGCTAGTAAAATTTTGCTTTTTTATTGTGTGCCATTGCTTCCTTTTTCCTTTTGCAACTTCATCCATTACAATGTTTTACCTTGCAACTTTTGTCAAGCTCTTTTTTATTTCTTTGGTTTTCTATTTGATGCTTGCATAATGATTAATGCGTTATACTGAAAGCAAGACTGAATTTATTAACCCCTCATATATATATTAATTCAGGAGCACTGGATATCTCTCTCTCTATCCATTCTTGTATCAAACGACCTCTTTAAAACTGCACTTGAAATACTTGGAGTAAATTCATTCCTAATAATATGAAAATTTAAGCATTCAATGTGCAACACCTTATTTCTATCATGTATTAGAGGCAATGTGTAATTCCATTTTTCCTTCTATGGTTCGAAACTTCGGCCAGAGACAGCCAAATAAATTGAAGCTCAAATTGATAAATCTATGGTGACGTATAAATTAATAAGGCATTAGGTTTCGCGTGAAGAGATAGCTGAACTTCTCAAAGACTCCCAAGTGATTAAGAAAGCAGCCAGCAGCAAGCTAAGGTTCTGAAATACAAATCAACGAATACAAAAAGAAATTGTGATTCCACATCTTGAGAAGGATTCTCTTGACTAACTGAATGATACTCTTCTGCACTTACAAAGAGAAAAACAAAAAACAAAATGGGGTACTGGAACAAGTCAGTCTGATCGTTTTCTTCGTCTATAGTGTTCATACCTTAAGAAAATGGAGAATGTGGTCCACGGTGCAACGAATACTCGAATGTTTTGAATCTTTGGAAAATCTCAGGATGAGTATGAGAATGTAGTTTCAACGAGCAGCACACATCCTGTCATCTCTGTGGTTATTTGATAAATTTCAGATGAAAAGTGCTAAGGTATTTTATGATGCATTAATAGTGGCCTGGATTTGTTCCAAAGTTCTTCCTTTGGTTTCAGGTACTATCTTGATCACAAACAAAATGGAGAGTGCGTTGACTGCAGCATAAAGCATGAAAGTACCTGCAACCGGTGAAACCAATGTGAGTAGAAAAATCTTATTAGTTTCTCTTTTATTCTGTCAATTATTCTTTTACCATGATGTTTTTTTGAGGAATGACTTGTAGAACCCTATCGATTGATCGAGTTTGCTTGCAGTTGCAAGAAAACATTTTAATATAGGTTCTTTAGGCACTTCCACATCTCTTGTGCATGATTCTCATTTTTGCATTAATTTGGAAATGATATTTGTGACAACTGCTTACCAAAAGAGTTCCAGCTCATGAGGAAGTTGAAAGTGTAGGAGCACGCCCATGCCCCAAACCAATTCACTAGTGTTGCAAGGCTCCCAGCAGCCCCTTTAATATTTATAGGATATATCTGCATGAAAGGCGATTCTTAGGCTCAAAATATCTCAGAATATTAATGGAGGATAGTATATATTTTTACATACCTCCGACATCACAACCCAAGGGACTGCTCCCATTCCTACTGAAAAGGACCCGATATAGACCTGTATTTGAGAATGATTATTAGATAAACTGGAATGAAAACCACCTCGTTTTTTCACATGGTTGATAAAGGATCGAGATGGTACCAGTATGCCTGTTACGGCAAGTGTTGGTGCTGCCTTTAGTGCAATTTCATGTCCCTGGTCCAATAATAAACTTTTTTTTGTCAAAATGTTTAAGAGACATGCTAAGAATTTTAAGCAATTTTGGTTTTAATGTTGACCTTTAGATAGAATGAGATTCCTGTTAGTAAACAGCCTATGACAAGTCCTGTTCCAGAAGCCTGCAAAGATATCGTTATCATTATATTTGGTGAATGCAATATGTAATATCGTCAAGAAACTGGCTTTCCTTTCTGAGATATACCAATAAAAGAGGTTTTCTTCCAGCTCTGTCAATTAAGAGTGCACCCAATGCGGTGATGGGAACCTGTTGAAGAAAATAAAGTTAAGTGAATTATTCGTTATAACACCAAAACTCGGGAGGGAGATATCTAACATCCATAGAACTGAGAGTAAGAGTTGAAACCTGTATAATTGCATAGATTATAGTTCCGATGTCAGAGGGAAACCCTGGAAAAGAAATACAGTTAAATAAAAAATAACTTTATGAATTGAAACTTTATATTTTACAGGCCTTCGAACTTAAATGGAGAATGTAGATACAAATGGCAAAGAAAGTAGTCCGAGGAGACTAGTGACGTTTCAAGTTCTAAACATTATCCCTCCTCATCTTCATATCACATTAGGTGATTATACAATATTGAAGGTGCTACATTTCTTGTCGTGTAAAAATGACATTTGACAATGAGGGATTGCTACCTGAGGACTCAAATATGCTACCGGTGTAGAAACAGATTCCATTGATTCCACCAAACTGTTGAAACACCATAAGTCCAACTCCCACCTGGCCATAGATTTATCATAAGTATAAATTAACTAACAATTTCAGCTACCAAAATATCGAAAAACAATGTATGGGAAAGGCACTTACTATGAGTGAGCTCGAGTATCTTCTTTGAAACAAATCAAACAAGTTGACTTTGGGAAGCTTTTCAAGGGTTTCTATATAATCCTGTCAAGCAGATCAGATACGTACTATTAGGAGAGTGTTTTAAGGAAGTCTTAGGTGACCTCCAAAGAATGAAAGAAACTGGAATTTGAATTTTCCAGAATAATGAACCTGGATTTCAGCTGCCTCCTCAGATATGTCAGCATCTTTGCCTCGAAGTTTGCGGAGTGCAAGTTCAAACTCCTTCTGCCGTCCTATTTTTGCCTACAGATATAGTGGAAATGTTATGTCATTTTCTTGATTTTACAGGATAAACTCTTAACCATTTGATTTTGTAACTCACCAACCACCTAGGAGACTCTGGAATGATAAAGAGACCGAAAAGGAGAATAGCACATGGAATTAATCCTGGGAAAAGAAAAACAAACTCTTGTCACTTGAATACATTGTTCATTGTGGTTATTTCTCTGCTTTTCCCTTTTTTTTTTAGCGCGTCTTCTTAGATCTCTCTATACGACTTGATGCTACAACAAACCTGTTAATGCCAAAGTCCTCCATGTCAGCATAGTTCCTATAATGAAGGCAACTGAGACTCCACAACATATCATCAGCTGGAGTTTTAGACAAAACAAACAGTCAAGGATGATAATCAAGATCCAACAACTACAACATCTACTCCATAACCTTTACAAAATATAGTATGTTTCTTCCTATTTAGCGTTTCTTTATTTTAGTGAGACTGATATAACCATATTGTCACTTTATCTCAACTAAAGAAATGGTGATATAGACCACTTGATAAATAGGAGAAAAAGTTAGATTTATAGTCCTAGTTATACTATATTAAACTAGTGTCCCCTACCATTCAATTACCTAGAATTAATTTAGTATAGCTTGTGCATGAAACTAATTTGTAATATTGTTTGAGTTATAACAAACAACAACATACCCAGTGAAGTCCCACAACATGGGGTCTGGGGAGGGTAGAGTGTACGCAAACCTTACCTCTTCTTTGGTAAGTAGAGAGGTTGTTTCCGAAAGACCCTCGGCTCAAGACAAAGCATAAGCACAAGCAAAGCAAGAGAAACGGTCAGACCCGGACAAGAAATTTAAAACAGTACGAAAATGATGGTAACAAAAGCGGATAAGCCGTGATAAATCATTCTGAAAAAAGAAGCAGTAACTAACGCAAGTAAATAAGATAAACAAAGTACACGAAAGAACATTCAGCAGAAATTGCAAAGGATGTGAAATATTAATTTGTCTTACACTATCTTTTCTTTTTAATGTATCAAAAGATTATAATTTAATATGATCAAATCATATGAAATTAGTCAGTAATCACTTAAACAAATTTCAGCTATAAATACAAGTAGTGTGTGGAGCACAAATAGCCAGTGTATCTCTTTACCTGGTTTATGGTTGTCAAAGCTCCTCGTAAATCTCTAGGTGCAATTTCAGCTATAAATACAGGCACCTGATTTGTTTTTGTCAAGGGAAATGTTGGAATCAAGAAGTTTGAAAGAATACTATAGTTGGATAGTTTGTTAAAGCTATAAAATCTCTAGGAGACAAGAGTATGTACCACATAAGAAAAAACTCCCATTCCATATCCTGTTGCCAATCTTCCAATGTCCAGAGAAAGAGCTCCCTTGAAGAGGGAAGAATAATTATCAGTTCGTAAGATCTACGTAGCAATTCCTTTATCATGAATAGGAGCAGAGAACTTGTAATAAACCTGAGCAAAGTAAATGGCCAACCATCCAGCAACACAGAAAGCACTTGACATTCTCATTGCCTGTTTGTGTTTTACATACATAATTATCAGGCTGTATAAAGAAGATTGTGAAGGTGGATACTAGTGCAAGAATTTTCTCCAGCTTACCCCTTTACGGCCAATATAATCAGCAATTGGACCACTTGTGATTGCTCCAATCATCGCACCAAATGTCAATATTGAACCGAAGAGCGAGAACTGTATATGAAAAATGTTAGGCACATTCAAGGTAAAGTCTACAGAAACACAGGTTAAGGATACCAAAAATTGCTAGAACAAGATTAGTAGTCCATTAAGTATGTAAGTGTTCTAATTAAGGTAGATTCTTGATATCATGTTTCTTTCCCCTAGTACAACCACCCTTTCCAGAAAATTAACCAAATTCATACAAACATTTGTATCCTATTCTAGTTCATTTCTTGTTTGTATGGAAGAAGTATTAGGCTGATTTTAAGTAGATTGAACTTTTCTGATCGGATTAACTAGAAACGCTCGCCTACCAAGTGAATGAGTGAAGGATTTAACTGTATACATTGACAGTGTAATATTTTTACACTATATGTGTAGTTTTCTTGTTGTAGCATGTTACCTGCCTTATTTTCCTAGTTACTAATCTCACTTATTATTAATTATTACATATAGTTATCTTCTAAGTAAACTGATAGTATAGAACTTCTTTTACGCTGCCAATAAATAAAATTATAGTCCTGAGTGAAAGCATACTACAAAATTCCTGGCATATAACTATCAGTATAAAAATTTATAAACCGCCCAAAGTTTATATCCATTAGCTTTAATTTATTTCCTTGAATGTAGTATTTACTGTATTTAATAGCAATAGATATTGTCTTTCAAAAATGTATATATGTACATCTTTTCTCTAACTAACCTCTGCTATAGATAAATTAAGATCCTCTCTGATGGCTGATTGTGTTGGTGATGAATAGCCAGCCTGAAAAGTTGAAAAAAAAGTTACACATGAGAAGGGGAAGAAACAGGACCGCATAAAAGTTTTTTTTACACTAGCAATGTTGTTTAATCACACACATCAGATTATTAACCATTTTCATTAGGTTACTAACTAATGTTTATCCTAAAAATTTATCAGTAAGTACCTTATAAGTAATCTAATTATACAAATACTTACGCCGTCAAGTATGGGCAGACCAGGGTACCGCAAGGGGTTCGTCCAAACCACTTGGTCGAAAAATAACACTGTATATATACAAGGTCAAAATTATTATATATATATAAGATGTTGAACCCCTAGTGCTTACTTCTTTATATTTTGAATCTCCTTACTGAAAATCCTAGCTGTGTCACTGCCTTTAGCGTATAGAATTTAAGTGAACTAGTGAGAAAGATGAACTTACACAAGATCCAAATGCAAAGGAACCACAGACAGCAACAAATGTGCTGAGGTAAACCATGCATCTGTTTTGTGTCTTCTCATTGCATCCATTTTCAACCTTTTCTTCATTTACTCTCTTATTTGTTTGGATGATAAGAGGAGCTCTTATTTCTATCTGTACACTGTTCTCACTTTGCTCTATATCTTCCTTCATATTTGTTTTTGGGGTGTTTGCTTAGACTAGACAAGTAAGAAGATATTTAGAGGTAAGCAAGAAAATAAGGGAGTTTATGGATGAGCGCCATATGCGTATTTTATGCTGTGGAAATTTTACATATGGTTCCTTTTTAGTAGTATTAATTAATTTTCTAAGTGTACTTAGATCTACATCCCAAATATTGTGGCAATAGTGACTTGGCAGAGCTAGAACAGACGTGTGAAACTGATTAAAGTAACAAATCTAATTATAGTAATTACCTTAAGAGGCTAATTTCTAATTTTAATTTATTTGTCTTATTTTTTTTTTTTAAAGAACGTCTCCTTATTTTGACAACTCTTTAATTTCAAAATTCACATGACATGTTTATGACCCCCAAGATTTAAAGAACATTTTGGCACATTACACACATCATTAGTTTAAGACTACAAGATTTTTTTTTTTATTTTCTGAAACTTTGTGTCGAGTCAAATTAAGACAAACAAACTGAAACGAAGAAGTAGTAATTATCTTAAGGAGCAACTCCTGTCATTTTAAAATAAGTGGTGTTTTTACATTTTCATTTTATTTCAAAATAAGTGGTGTTTCACAAAATCAAGCATTAACTATTTTCTTCCAATTTTACTCTTATTTAAACAAATGTGGTTTGACATGACCAAACCATTAAAGATCTACTTAGTTTTCAAGGCATTTAATCAAGGATAAGTTAGTAAAAACACTTCTTACTTTTGGTTTCACATAACCACGATCTACTTTTTTTTCAAGACATTTAATTAAGGTAAATTAGTAAAACCACTTTTTACTTTCTAGAAATGAGCAGTTTTCTTAAGAAATATACCCAAATTAGAAATATCACTTATTATTAAACGGCGGGAGTAATTTCGAAATATAAAGAGTGCCGGATTCAAATGCGGATTTGCGTGGTAGGTAAAATCCAGAGTTTTGAGAACAAACTTTATATATGTAAATAACTAGTACGATTTGAATTAACTATACATTTGTGAATTCACCCTTCAGAACTCACGACGTCTAAATTTTAAATTCAAATTTATCAATAAAAATAAACTTTTTTTTCTATTATTTGCTATTTGGTCCACACTTGGCTCTTTTTTGACAGTGACCACTTAATTTCTGGAGCACACATACCATTAATCCCCTTCCTTACGTTTTTCTTTTTCTGATTTGGGTCGTTTAAGATCCATTAAAAACTATTGTTTCGTCAAATTCTGATGCGTACTGGTCTTTATTTTCCATGTTCTATAAATATAAACTTGTCCTAGAGTTTAATATTATTCACTTGTAATTCAAGTATATATTATTTGTTCGTACAGCTCATTAGTCTTTCATTTAATGCTGTCTATATCTAAATATCTTAACAAAAATGGTGGTCCATATCCTAAGTTGCTAGGCTTTCTCTAATTTTTTTAATGAATATACACAAGACACACGTATATAGGTAGACAAAAGGACAAAGATTAGCCAAGTAATATGTTTTGGGCAATTCTGCATATGCCAATTTAAGTATTTTATATTCAACGTAGTTCCAATCCAGAAAGGTCATTGGTTGGCTTGATCCAATCTTTTTGACGTTTTAAGCTATGATCTGTGTGAAAATTGCTGAAGGTTTTGATTATAGAAATGCAACTTGCATCATGCTATTGAGAGATCAAGATCAATTTTGATTTAGCCAACTAGGTCCTTTTTTTTTTTTTTTTGAAATTTTGTTTGATTAGGATTTAGGACAGTAGGGTATCCGAGGGTATAAGGAAAAAAAATACATTCAGTATTTATATCAAATCAAGTGAATGTTAAATATGTGTCTTTTGTACAAATATTTCTCTTTTGCTTATGGTTAAATGATCTGTATTCTCTTTTTAAATTTTAACTGCTAGATTAAATTATTTAGTTTGATATAAACTCGTGAAAAGGGAAGATTATGTGGTAGCCGCTTGATTAGTTTTCAATAATGGACTAAATGGAGTATAAGTGTAAGAATTTTTATGCCAACGAATTGCAAAAATAACTTTGCTTTCCTAAAACAAAGGCAAGGTAAAATATGGAATTTTCATTCATTAGTGACCTACCAAGATATCGACAAAACTCTCCTTAATTGTAGGGATGTACTTCGGAAGTTTGTTCGAGGTGGGCCAATATTAAAGAGACCTCGTCCCTTAAATGGCTGATGGGGACTGTCATGCTTTTTCCCACCCGGACATTTGGAGCATAGCAGTTTAATATGAGATTTAACATCGGAAAATAAGAACTGGGATGTGTCCTATTCCGATATTATTTAAAGAATGGATAGTGTGGACAATTTAATATATGTGTGTTGAATTTGTATTTTTTTTGCTTATTGAATTTTAATGGAGATTTATACATTTTTAACATATATATAAGATTTGAGCCTAAGCTAATGTGACAAACCCGTAACCACAATACTAACTTCGCCCGTGATGTCAACTACTTTATTACTGTCAACGAGTTGTCTTGCAAGTGCAAGTTATAATACACAAATATGTCTCAATATTCATCTGGTCCTATCTGCATACGGGAAGATAGTACTAGTTTCATATGTTTGTGTAAGTCAATAAAGACCCGAACCCACCCATATAGAACGTGGATACTGTGGATTTATATGACAGTACCAATTAGTTCGGAATTGTAGTTAATATTTGTTATTGTAAGAGAGTACTAGTTTATTAAAGATTTTTTTCGTACAAAATATCTTGTAATTATAAGTTTATAAGCACGTTCAATTATAAAAGTTGGCTACCAAAATACAGCTTATAAAACCCGAATTAGATGAGCATATGCCATAAGATCAATGTCAGATCCGATCGGTTTGCTTATAATAGCAATAAGGCATGTCGTTTTTAATCACATGGGATTGAGACCCATTTGGCTTTGCTAATTCTCCATTCAAGATTTACATAATGTGCTAAAAGTAACGTCTATATTCTGATGCATCCGAAATCTGAATCTTATCGAAATTAACAACACATATAATCAGGGGGTGGTAGGGTATTACTTACGAATTCAAATGAAATCAGTAACTTTTGTTTAAATTCTCGGTTTGTATTAGATGATCTTTTATTTCTTTTTCCGACCTACTTTGATATATTTTTTCTTGAGTTGAGGGTCTATCCGAAACAACATTCTTACCTCCCATTTGGTAAAGGTGAGGTCTACGTACCATCTATCCTCCCCAGACTCCACTTGGGATTATACTGGGTATGACATTGTTGTTATTATTTAATTACAAATCCAATAACTAAAATGGGCTATGAATTTGGTGGAAGTTCAAACCCCATAAATTTCAAATCCTAGCTCCACATGTAAATATAATGCAGTTTGTTTATCTGAGTACGTCGCTAATTTCTTCTTCTTTTTTCCAGCATAAATATGGTCATATTTAATACTGTAGAATAGTGTAAATCTCTTTGAGGGAGTTATCTTATTAATGTAATATATATAGAGTATACAATTGTAGTCCTAATAGAATTAGGATCTCTATTTTATATTAATTACATAATATATTGTGAATATATATGGAATATATTCACTATCACACCCCCTCAGTCGGAGCGGGAGGAGGCCGGACGCTAAGACTGAATATGAAGTCAAGGAACAGTTGCCGAGGAAGCCCCTTTGTGAAGATATCTGCATACTGATACGAAGAAGGAACATGGAACACCCTAACGTGACCCATTGCAATATTCTCACGAACAAAGTGAATATCCATCTCAATATGTTTGGTTCGTTGATGCTGAACCGGGTTATGAGACAAGTAGGCATCAGATCTGTTATCACAATAAACCAAAGATGCCTTACGTATGGGACAATGAAGCTCAAGAATGAGATTTCGGAGCCAACATAGCTCGGCAACAACGTTCGCAACGCCTCGATATTTTGCTTCTGCACTCGAATGGGAAAGCGTGGCTTGCCGCTTGGCAGACTACGATATGATGTTATCCCCCCAAAAGACACAATAGTCGGATGTAGAACGACGACTGTCCGGGCAGCCTGCCCAATCTGCGTCTGTGTAGGAGAGCAATTTAGTCGTTGCTAAGGGATATAAATGGAGTCCATAGTCAAGAGTGCCCTTAACGTATCGAATGATACACTTAAGAGCTGTAAAAGTGAGGCTCCCTGGGACGTGCATGAACAAGCACACCTGCTGAACCGCTTATGCAATATCTGGCTGAGTGAATGTGAGATTCTGAAGAGCACATGCGAGACTCCTATAAAGAGAGGGATCAGTGACCGGATCCCCATCATCTGCACTTAGTTTGGACTTGGATTCAACGGGAGTGTGCATGATCTTACAATTTCCATTTTAGCCCTATAGACGATCTCATTTACATACTTACGCTGACATAAGAATATGGCATGTGCGGATTTGGTCACTGATATCCCCAAAAAATAACTCCTTACCCAAGTCAGTCATAGCAAATTCGGACTTGAGTAGAGCAATGATCTCGTGCTTCAGGCCATCTGAAGAAGCTATCAGTACAATATCATCCACATATAACAGAAAGTAAGTTGTGTCAGTACCTCGATGAAAAATGAACAATGAATGGTCACTCTTGCCGCACACGAAACCGATTTGTAAGATGTAAGTGGCAAACCACTCAAACCAAGCCCTCGGGGATTTCTTCAGCCCATATAGCGACTTACGAAGACAACAAACATGATGAGGAGCCTCCAGCTGCACAAAACATGGCGGTTGATGCATATTGATGGTTTCTTTCAAATCCCCATGTGAGAAAGCATTATTTACATTAAGCTGGTGAATCCATAACAATTCTCAAAACTGTGCAGATGGTAGCTGGCTTAACCACTGGACTAAAAGTCTCACCACAATCAACACCCTCATGTTGCCCTGTGCCATTTGCCACAAGTCTGGCTTTGAGACGTTCAAGAGCACCATTATCTCTAAACTTATGACGAAATATCCACATACATCGGATTACATTCACCCCTCAGGTCGTAGAACAATATCCTAAGTGGCGTGAGTTTGGCTAATTTTGGGGTTTTAGGAATGGGTGAGATGGTTTGAGTGGATAGGTTAAAGTGAACTTTAGGTTTGAAGATCCCGTGTTGTGCACGGGTTTCCATGAGGTGAGTGAGGACGGTCACGGGTGGGGCAAGGAGGTTGGGTGGTGACAGACATGACTGGGCAGCGGGGTCGGGACTTGGCAGGGGCTGGGTAGGGTCTGGCAGTGGGTTGGGGTAGTGTGGCGGGCAATGATTGGCAAGTAGTGGGTTGGGGCAAGGGCAGTGAGTGGCGGGCAGTAGGTTGGGGTAGTGTGTTGAGTTAAATTTCAGGTAGTGACTGATAGGGGGTCAGGGCAGTGTGCCGGATGTGAGTTCGGGCAATAACTAGTCAGGGACCGGGCAGTGGGGTGGGGTCGACGGGACTGTCGAAGGGTGTGGATTTTGTAATGCATTTTAGACTAGAGGTGAGGTGTCCGAGTCATCAAGGAATCTGTAATCAGTGACTCAAAATTTTGGATGTTGTCAAACGGGAGAACGTACTCAACAAACGTGATGTGGCGTGAGATTACAATTTTGTCTGTGGATAACTCATAGCACAAGTACCCCTATGGTTCGACGGGAAATCTAGGAAGACGCACGGAGTGGAGCGAGATGCTAATTTGTGAAGGACCATGGATGCCAGATTTGGGTAACAAAGACAACCGAAAATACGAAGGTGATCATAGGAAGGGATCCGACGGAAGAGAATTTCAGTGGGTGTCCTATTTTGAATCGTATAAGTAGGTAAGATGTTAAGAACGTGTTCTATCATTTTTAATGCCATTTTCGCATAAACCGCATAAAAACTATGCCATTAACCGCATAAAAATTATGAAAAATGGAGTTATTGAACTCACGACCATTATCACATTGACACATTTTGATGTCTTTTTCAAATTGCATTTTGACCAATGTACGAAATTCAAGGAATTTGGAAAACACTTGAGACTTGAGTTTAAGCATATAGACCCAAAGGAAGTGAGAGTAGTCATCCAAAAATACAAAATAATATTTATAGCATAGGTTGCTAGTTATAGGAGATGTCCATAAATCCGTATGAATAATATCAAAAGGAGAGAAAGTGATACTTAAAGAAGACGTAAATGGAAGTCTAACATGTTTCCCTATATGACACGAGGAGCAACTATGGGAAAGTTTACCTTTATTACATTGGATTAAATTGCGGTTTCTAAGGGAATCAAAGACATGCGCTCCCGGATGGCCAAGTATTTTATGCCACGTTGATGGAGATATTGCAGCTAAAGCGGTGGGAGGAGTGACATGGGCAGTGGACGTGGATAGGAAAGGATAGAGGTCCCCCTCACTATTACATCTTGTAAGAAGTTTCCCCGTACACAGATCCGTTATAGAAAAATCAAATGGGTCAAAGTTGATGGATACATAATTATCAGTGGCAAATTTTCTAACCGAGATTAGGTTCTTGATAATATTAGAGGCATATAAGATGTTTTTAAGGGAGAATTGGGGATACAGTGGTGGGGTTAGTGTGTGGTCAAACCCTTGAATTGGGATGCAATGACCATTTCCGATCATAATAGATCGAAGAGTATTTAAATTGCGCAGTTGAGGAAGATAACCAGAATTGTTGGTGATGTGAGACGTGGCGCCCGTATCCATATACCACGCATCATCGGGCTGCTGCAATTTTAAAGACACGAAAGTAAGGCCCAAATCCGTTGTATTGAGGCCGAACTATTATTGTTGGGCCGTTGTGTATTGGGCCTGACGGCTTAGGCCAGCTTGGCGAGCCGCTGGATAGGCTTCCAGGATAATGGGCCTCGGTTTAGGCCACTGAAATTGCTGGTTTTGTGCCATTGGAACGCTGTTGGAAGGGTAGCCCAGTCCGAATTGTCCCAACGCTGTTGGAAAATCAGGCCCAGACCGAACGTTGTTGGAACGCTATTGGGCCTATTATGAACTGCACGAGGAAGTTTTGTGACGCCGGATGTTGAGGAAGCGGAAGAAGGAGAATCCATTAGGTGAGTCAAAAAATTGGTGGAAGAACATTGGGTGTGGGGCTGCCGTATATCAGCTGTATAACAGCAGTATACATGTATGATTTAAGGGTGATATGTGTCTCGGGTGGTTTTATATCGCCTGTATACCTGATGTATACAGGCGGGAAGAGGAAATACGAGGGTCGGGTGTCGTGTATATAGATGTATATCAGTGGTATACATATTTGTTTTTGGAGAGGAGACTTGTAAATCACGTAGAAGCAGGATATACTGGCTATATATCACGAAGATGTGATGATATATAGGGTTGTATGCGGCTTAATGTCGCGGGAATAATGGAGGCGGAGTAGATATGAACGGCGGCCGAAACTAGGGTTAGGGTAGGGAGGGATTTTTGGTTCTTGATACCATGTAGAATAGTTTAAATCTCGAGGGAGTCTCTTATTAATGTAATATATATAGAGTATACAATTGTAGTCCTAATAGAATTAGGATATCTATTTTACATTAATTACATTAAATATTAATTACATAATATATTGTGAATATATATGGAATATATTCACTATCAATTACTACTAGTAAGCACGTCAAAATAGTTCTCCTACCGTATACAACTGCACTATATGCTACTGTCTACTTAAACCTATTTTCTATGAATCTTTACGATATTCCACTCTAAGGTATGTTCCAAAATATTTTATTACTTCCTCTGATCCCAAATATTAGTCTTTTCGGCTAATACGAATTCATTCAAAATATTTTAATTTTTTTTCAGAAACTGCAAGAGGTCATTTGTAGATATTATTATACTCTTTCCGTTTACTTTTGCTCGTCACGTTTCGCTTCTCGAGAGTCAAATTGTATGGACTTTGAACAACATTTTAAGATGTATTTTTTATCATATAATATGAAAAGAATTGCAACTTATACTAATATTTTTTGTATAGTTATCTAATAGAATTAGATTGCATTTATAATTGTACATCTCATATATTAGGTAGAATTAGATTTGTCTTGTAATTAGGATTGATTAGTTACCTAGTTTGTAGCAAAGTAAATATTTTTGTAACACTATATCTATTGTACACCATTAATGAATAAAGGCAAGGAAGAATATTTTCTACATGGTATTAGAGCCAAACTCATTCCAATTCTCTGTTCACCGATGTTGGGCCCCCAAATTATATTATCCACGCTCCAGTTAACAAGGTCTGGGCGTGCAGGGGAGTGAAGAGTCCCACATCGGATATGGAATGGGAATACAGACTCCTATAGACTTGAACAATCCGCACCCTACAAGCTAGCTTTTGGGGTTGAGTTAGGCCCAAGATTCATTCTTTACATGGTATCAGAGCACACTCTTGGGCTTACTCCGCCCGACGCAAATTGGTACATGGACACCGGTGCAACGTCTCATATGACGTCCTCATAAGGTAATCTCTCATCCTATTTTAATTTGAGCAATAATCGTGGTA
Organism: Anisodus tanguticus; assembly: GCA_034509755.1. Classification (NCBI taxonomy): domain Eukaryota; kingdom Viridiplantae; phylum Streptophyta; class Magnoliopsida; order Solanales; family Solanaceae; genus Anisodus; species Anisodus tanguticus. The sequence goes on along the minus strand of CM067551.1, from coordinate 13,197,224 downwards.
TAATTGTCGGAAATGGTCATTCAATTCCAATTCGTGGTTATGGTACTACAAACTTGTCTCATCTAAACCCACCGTTAATTTTGAAAAATGTCGTTCAAGCACCTAAATTAATTAAAAACTTGATTTCAGTTAGAAAATTTACCACTGATAATTGAGTTTCTGTTGAATTTGATTCTTTTGTATTTTCTGTAAAGGATTTTAAGACGGGGATGCATCTAATGAGGTGTGATAGTCGGGGCGAGCTCTATCCAATCACCACAACCACACATCAAGACAAATTACCATCCACTTTTGCACATTTAGCTCCTTCGTTATGGCATGAACGTTTTGGTCAACCAGGAGCACCTATTTTTGTTTTCCTTAAACAAAATAAATTTATTGAGTATACTAGACCTCGTAGATCTCATGTTTTTCACTCTTGTTCTCTTGGAAAACATGTTAAGTTGCCTTTTGTTGCTTCTAATTGTCGTACTGTTATGCCCTTTGATGTTATTCATAGTGATATTTGGACCGTTTTGAGCTCTTCGGGCCACCGATATTATCTTCTGTTGTTGGATGATTACTCTAATTATTTCTGGATTTTTTCTTTGTCTAAAAAATCACACGTTTTTCCACATTTCTATCCTTTAGAGTATACATCCGCACTCAATTTGAACGAGACATTAAAAATATTCAGTGTGATAATGGTAGAGAATTTGATAATGGGTCTTTTTAGGATTTTTGCAAAACTAATGGTTTGTCGTTTCGTCTCTCGTGTCAACGTACATCATCTCAAAATGGAAAAGCAGAAAGAAAAAATTTGAACCATTAACAATATTGTTAGAACCTTACATGCCCATACCTCTCTACCACCATCCTTTTGGCATCATGCGTTACAAATGACAACCAATCTGTTGAACATACTTCCGAACAAACAAGTAGCCTACCAATCCCCACTTAAAATTTTATACCTAAGGGACCCATCACATTCTCATTTACGGGTTTTTGAGTGCTTATGCTATCCTCTCTTTTCTTCTACTACCATTAATAAACTTCAACTCCGTGTGTTTTTTGGGATATCCGTCAAATCATCGTGGTTACAAATATTTCGACTTATCCTTTAATAAAATCATCGTAAGTCGTCACGTAATTTTTTATGAAACAAATTTTCCTTTTGTCAAATTACATTGTTCAGGGCATCCTACCTATGAATTTCTTGACGATAGCATACCCCCTATTTGATCCATAAATTAGCCTCCCAAATAGGCCCCATGTTTCCCAGTGTCTTGGCCCAATCACTGAGCCCGGCCGGCCGCCGGCCTTGGCTCGAGTCCTTTCGGCATTGGCCCCACCACCGCCGTGAGGCCTAGTGGCTGGCAATCCGCTGGGTCTCGGCCCAGCTTTCGGCTCAAGCAGCCCACTACCCGACAGTCCAGTCACTGCCAGCCCACTGCCGGGCAGTCAGTCCTTCCCGCCTGGCCCAACTCCAAGTCCGACCCAATGGCCTGTCACTCATAGTGAACATGGGATTTTTATGCCAAACAAAAAATACAGTCTTCACACCCATGTTTCCAAGTCACCGTTGCCTCGTAGTCCTGTGTCTGTCCTTAATGATCCGAATTGGAAAATGGCTATGGATGATGAATTTAATGCTCTTATTAATAATATGACGTGTGATTTAGTGCCCCGTCCCCCCTGAAGTTAATGTGACTCGGTCTATGTGGATTTTTCTTTAAAAAGAAAAATCTGATGGTATATTTGAGAGGCACAAAGGTCGTCTTGTAGGTGATGAGAAGACTCAACAGGTTGGTGTGGAATGCGATGAGACTTTCAGTCCGGTGGTCAAACCGACAACTATCAGAACGGTTCTCAGTCTGGCTCTTTCAAAGGCATGACCGCTTAATCAACTTGATGTCAAAAATGCCTTCCTGCATGTAGACCTCAATGAAACAGTGTACATGTATCAACCCATGGGGTACAGAGACCCTACTTATCCTCATCATGTGTACCTGCTGAAGAAATCATTATATGGGCTCAAACAAGCTCCTAGGTCCTGGTACAAGAGGTTTGCAAGAGGTTTGCCAATCTTGTCCAAATTTAGTAACGAAGCAGAATATCGAGGAGTTGCCAATCTGGTGTCTGAATCTTGTTGGCAACTGAACCTTCTTTTAGAGCTCCATTGTCCGGTTCCGAATGCGACATTGGTTTATTATGATAATGTTAGTGCAATTTATCACTCAGGGAATCCAGTTCACCACCAACGCACAAAACATATTGATCTGGATATTCACTTTGTTCGCGAAAAGGTTGCTCGTGAACAAGTACGTGTCTTACATGTCCTGTCACGTTATCAGATTGCCGACATCTTTACAAAAGGTCTTCCGCTGATTTTATTTGAAGACTTTCGGGACAGTCTCAACATACGCCGACCTCCCGCTTCGACTTCGGGGGTGTAATAGAATTAGATTGCATTTATAATTGTTCATCTCCTATATTAGGTAGAATTAGATTTTTCTTGTGATTATGATTGATTAGTTACCTAGTTTGTGCAAAGTAAATATTTCTGTAATACTATATATATTGTACATCATTAATGAATAAAGGCAAGGAAGAATATTTCCTACATTATCAAATATCTAAATTTAAAATATTGAATTAATTTAACTCAATTTAACTTCAAAAATTAGTCATATTAACTTTCTTAAAGCGAAACGTGACAAATAAAAGTGAACAGATGAAGTATTAGGAAGAACGTGCAGGTCCAGTCTAGTTTACTAATTGGCCCGCCCCAAGATGTTAACATGACTCGAGCATCATCTTGAAAGATTGCGTGAGTGTATCTCTTTGAAAAACGAAATATATTTTTTATATGATGGATGAAACTGAAAATTTATTGTGTTGTGTTATCATCTAAAATAGGAAATCAAAAGTACTTAGAAATTATAACGTTAGTAAAAACCTACCATTACTGATCGTGGATCTCAAATGGGCCATATATGGAAGAAATGAGATCTCTCGCCCTCTTATAATTTTAATAGAAGAAAAATGACATTTTCAGATCTCTTAGTGTTGTTTTCAGATATTTTATGTGTAAAAAATGATTGTGTACCATCTTCAATCATAAAAAGGAAAGGGAAAGAGTAAATTTTAGCATATAATTCGTCCTTTCAAGTTCTGTGTACACTATGCTAGAAAAATACTATTTGTAAGCTGGGTTATCCGACATCTATATTGATTGAATTAGTCGAGGTGTAGACAAGCTGGCTCAAAAACACGGCTATCAACAACAACATATCCAGTGAAATCCTACAACGTGGGATCTAGAAAGGGTAGAGTGTACGCAGACCTTACCTCCACCTTGGTAGGTAGAGCGGTTGTTTCCGGGAGACCATCGGCTCAAGATAAAGCATAATCACAAGCAAGGCAAAGCAAAGCAAGAGAAACGGTCATACTCAGACATGAAATTAAAGCAGTATGGACAGTATGAACATGCTGATAATAAAATCGAATACGCTATGGTAACGCATTCTAGCAACATGAAGCAGTAGCTAACACAAATAAATAAGATAAACAATGTACACTAAAGAACACATAGCAGCAGAAATCAAACTACAAGGGAATATAAAGCAATATTGAGCCTATAAGTGTGATAGGCTAATCGGGCCTACAATAATAACACTACAACTATCATTTTGTAAGCGTAAGTAGGACCACGCCCGCCTACCTACTACCCTTCTACCCCAATTTATGTCCTCTACAACCCCCTATCTACGGTCACGTCTTTAGTAAGTTGTACATGCGCCATATCCCGTCTAATCACCTCTCCCCAATACTACTTCGGCCTACCTCTACCCCTCCTGAACCCGTCCATAGCCAACCTCTCACACCTCCGTACTGAGGCATTTGCGTCTCTCCTCTACACGTGTCCGAACCATCTCAACCTCACTTCCCGCATCTAATCCTCCACTGAGGCCACTCCCACTGTCCAGAATATCATCATTTCTAATCTTATCCCTTATTATATGCCCACACATCCATCTCAGCATCCTCATCTCTGCAACTTTCATCTTGTGTATGTGCGAAGTCTTGACTGGCCAACACTCCACCCCATACAACATAGTCGATCTAACCACCACCCTATAGAACTTGCCTTTATGTTTTGGTGGCACATTTTTGTCGCACAAGACTTTAAATGCAAGCCTCTATTTCATCCACCATGCCCCAATACGATGTGTGACATTGTCATCAATCTCTCAATTCTCTTGGATAATAGATCCTAGGTACTTGAAGCTTCATTTCTTTGGAATGACCTGAGTACCAAGCCTCACATTTACGCTTGTCTCAAGGTCGCTCCTGTTGCTGAACTTGCACTCCAAATATTTTGTCTTGGTCCTACTCAACCTGAACCATTTAGACTCCAGAGTTTGTCTCCAAACCTCCAGCTTGGCGTTCAATCCGCTGCGAGTTTCATCAATCAGGACTATATCTTCTGCGAATAACATACACCATGTCACCTCCCATCGGATTTATCGCGTTAGTCCGTCCATCACTAAGGCAAATAGGAATGGGCTAAGAGTTGATCCCTGGTGCAGCCCCATCATCACTGGGAAGTGCTCAGTCCCCTCCTACTGTCCGCACCTTAGTCTTGGCTCCATCATACATATCCTTGATCGCCCTAGTGTACGCCACAAGCACACCTCTAACCTCCAAACATCTCCATAGAACCTCCCTAGGGACTTTGTCGTATGTTTTCTCGAGGTCGATGAAAACCATATGTAAATCTTTCTTCCTCTCCCTATACTGCTCCACCAACCTCCTAATAAGATGAGTGGCTTCAGTAGTCAAACGCCCCGGCATGAATCCAAACTGGTTCTCGAAAATAGACACGCATTTTCTGACCCTCATCTCCACGACCCTTTTCCAAACTTTCATAGTATGACTTAGCAGCTTGATACCCCTATAGTTGTTGCAACTCTGGATATCACCTTTGTTCTTATATAAAGGGATTATTGTACTCCACCTCCATTCTTTGGGCATTCTTGCCGTCTAAAAAATGACGTTCAACAACTCAATCAGCCATTCCAAACCTGTCCTGCCTGCGCTCTTCCAAAATTCAATTGGGATCTCATCATGCCCGGTCGCTCGTCCCCTGCGCATCCTGTGAACAACACCCTTAACCTCCTCAACCTTAATGCTCCTACAACACCCAAAATCCCGGTACCTATCAGATTGCTCCAGATCTCCCACCACATTGTCTCTATCTCTTTTTTCATTCAAGAGTTTATGGAAGTAAGACTGCCACCTCCGCCTAATATACACGTCCTCCATCAGTACTTTGTCGTCCTCATCCTTGATGCACCTCACGTGATCCAAGTCACGGGCCTCCTCTCCCTTCCATTGGCTAGTCTGTACAACTTCCTATCCCCACATTTTTCTCTAATTCCACATACATGCGTTCAAAAGTCATCGTTTTCACCGCCATAACCGCAAGTTTTTGCCTCATTCCTCGCCATCTTATACAGTTCCCTATTCGTCTACTTCTCCACCTCATCCTTGCTTTCTACTAATTTCACATACGCCGCTTTCTTCGCTTCCACCTTCTCTTGAACTTTACCATTCCACCACCAGTCCCCTCGATGCCCACCACGGTTACCCCGCGAGGCCCCTAACACTTCTCTAACTACCTCCAGAATGCAAATGGCCATCCTGTCCCACATATCGGTCACATCCCCACTACTCCCCCAAGCCCCATTAGCCATCAACCTCTCCCCCATATCATTTGCGCTGGCCATGGTCAAACTCCCCCATTTGATTCTTAACATGTCAGCCATAACCCCCTTCTTCTTCTCCAACTTGATCTCCAAACCCATCACCAAAAGCTTATGTCGAGTTGTAAGATCATCATTCAGAATAACCTTGCAGTCTTTACAAAGACCTTTGTCAACCTTCCTAAGGAGCAAAAAGTCTATCTGAGTCTTAGCCATCGAACTACGGAAAGTCACCAAGTGTTCCTCATTCTTCAGGAACCTCGAATTGGCTATCACTATCCCATAAGCTCTAATGAACTCCAAAAGTGAGATGCATCCCCCGTTTCTATCCCCGAGTCCAAAGCCTCCATGCACGTTGTCATAACCCCCCGGAAGTGACCCAATATGTCCATTGAAATCCCCTCATACAAATAACTTCTCAGTGGGTGGTATACCTATCACCACTTCGACCAAAGCCTCCCAAAAACGTCTCTTCTCCTCTTCGTCCAAGCCCGCATGCGGCTCATAGGCACTAATAATGTTCATAGTGAACCCTCCAACTACTAACTTAATCGTCATCATCCTGTCATTGACCCTCATCACCTCTACCACCTGAACCCTTAGCTCACTGTCTACCAAAATGCCTACCCCATTCATATACTTCGACCTACCCGAGAACCATAACTTATACCCGTCATTATCTTTAGCCTTAGGTCCTCCCCATTTGGTCTACTGGACACATGCTATATTAATCATCTCTTCTTAAGTATCTTAACTAGCTCTATGGACTTCCCCGTTAAAGTTCCAATGTTCCAATACCCTATTCCCAGCCTAGCCTATCCCTTACCCCCTAACCTTCGTCCCCATCCCCAATCGAGAACATGACCCTAGTCTACCATCATTCACCAAAGTCACTACAGCAAATATAAATAATAAACTACTCAAACGCTTACACTAAAACAGGAAGAGATCAAAGTGCAAGCACAATTTAACAAGAATCTAGAGACAAGTAAAACCACTACGCCAAGAATGCTATAACTAAAAACAAGTAATGGCAATATTTAACAACAAGGTTAAGGATAGAGAATGAATACGGGCAACCAGAGGTAACAACTCCAGTTGGATCGAACCTGTTTGCTGGCGAAAATCACTGTTCACTGGCACTGGCACCGGAAGTACTATTTGTCCGTCGCTGCCGGAACTGTTCACAGTACCGGGAGTACTGTTCACCGGAGTTTCACCCAAAAAATCGAGCACCTGTGTAGATCTAGGAGAAAAAGAACACAAGAAAAGGAACAAAAACAAATGAAACTTTGTAAAAAAATGTTTTTCCATCGCCACTGGTGGGTGGTCGGAGCGGTGTTGTTAGGGTCTTACCGTCAGGAATGGGGGGTGGGGTTGTATGGGGAGGGGGTTGGTGATGTTACCGTTTGGGGAGGAGTAGGTTAGAGAGAGAAGTCAGACAGATCTCTAATGGTTCTAGGAGAAATTATTTAAAATCAAAATCATACCTCATTACTACTGGTTCTGTATAAGGTCCCCAAAACCACGGCTATAAAAAAAAATTATATGCTAGAAAATAAGCGGTTCTAGGAGAAATTATTTAAAATCAAAATCATACCTCATTACTACTGGTTCTGTACAAGGTCCCCAAAACCACGGCTATAAAAAAAAAAAAATTATATGCTTGAAAATAAGCACTTAATTGCCTTATTTTTTTTCCTATCTTACTATCCTCTACCAATAGGTCGTCTCTGGAAAAATAAAAACAATACTAATAAAAAAGTTCCTCAACGTACAAGAATAACCATCGTTTTCACAAAATGATGTTCAACAATAAGATCAAGGTCTAATGTAGTGTAAGATAAAGATTTATCCGAATTCAATAGCTTTGGGTCAGATCATGTATATATGTCAAAAAGCCTCACTAAAAAGTACACATAATTGCTTTCAAACATTGTAAATCAAATGATTTCAGGTAGAATCTAGAACTTGAACTCATAAAGTTCAACCTCAACTAAATAAGATACCTACTCCCTCCGTCCAAAAAAGATTGACCTAGTTTGACTTGACATAAAATTTAAGAAATAAAGGAAAGACTTTTGAAATGTGTGGTCCAAAACAAATATTAAATATTTGTGTGACGGTAAATAATCTCATAAAGCTAAATTGTTTCTAAATATAGAAATGAGTAAATCTTTTTGGGACAAACTAATAAAAAAAGTAGGTCAATCTTTTTGGGACAGAGGGAGTAGTTCTTTTTCAGGATCAATCATTCACCCGGGTAAAAGAAGGAAAAAACTTTTGAATTTTTTCTTCTTATATTGTAAAAAGGGCAGCCCGGTACTAAGCTTCCACTATGCACAGGGTCCGGGGAAGGGCCGGACCACAAGGGTCTATTGTACGCAGCTTTACCTCACATTTCTGCAAGAGAATGTTTCCACGACTTGAACGCATGACCTTATGATCACATGTCATCACGAAGATAAACTTTAGATGCCTTCTTTTCACTCCTTTGCTTTGACAAATAATAATCTTTGAGACAGACGGAGACCAATAGCTTCTGATCATATTACAGCCATAAGGGGTAAATTTCCTAATCATTTACCACCAAGAGGTAAGATCCAAAATTGAGACTACAGGGAAACTTGCATTAATTTAAACATAAGATATGCATTTTCTGAAAAAAAGAAAACACAGTAACAGATAATATTACACTTTTAGTGAGATATACTTATTATGAACATAAATGTGTTTGACATCATCACAGTGTCACTTACAAAATTTACCATTCCAGTTGAGATCTTCTTTTAGTAACATAACTAACTACATAAGCTATTAGTATTGGTCACTAAATTACTATTGCCTAGAGACATTAGTATATTCCTGATCTTTAGCTAGTACCTCCTCTTGAAGATTGTTCCTTATGAAATGCGATAAGTTTGATAAAATATGGATGGATTAGTGTAAATAAGTAAAATCCTATCACTAGATAACTAACTACATCGGCCGCCAAGCACCCTCTATACCGCTATAGACAAGCAGATAGAAAAAAGAAAAATACCTGGTCAGGCAAATTTTGATCCAACTAAGGAACAAATGAACATTTCTACAGCGAGGCAAACTAAAACGCTTAGCTAAAGATCACTTGTCCACAAGAGTGTGGAATGGATAATGCAATGTACCATTTGACATATGCTAGCAATAGAGGTGATGTAGTTCTTGCCATGAACTTAGCTCCACCCATCATGATTGTTGTTGCTGAGAAATAGAGTCGCAACCTTTCCTGAAGACTTCAATCTAATATGGAACAGAGTTGATACTAATCAAACTTGTCCTCTTTGCCCTTACAAACTCTGCTTTGATATCACGGAGATTGCCTCTTCGATATTTCATATGTTATTCCTGACATGGCCTTCCCACCTGCCGTACTCTATTGTTAGGAAGCAATAAATTAGAAATGTATTTGCAGGATCAGTTAGTTGAAGGTACTCAAATGCATTACATAATAGGATTTAGCAGTATCTTTAGTCTTGGTAAAGCAAGGGACATGAGGAGAGCAAGCTGTGTACCCAAAATCATGCTTTATTCATCCTAATTGTAGTACATCAGAATCAAAATCGAGTACACAAGCATAGTCACTGTACAATTTGTGTTAGTATTCTGGTTCCTATATCAGAAACAAATTCGAGAATAAACCAATGAATGAGCTAGTAATCACAACTCATAGAATGTTTATCGAGGCAGGTAGTTCAAACCGATACTGTGCAGCTCGATCACTATCTGGGATCCAATGTTCTGGCTTTGACAGAATCACTATCTGCTAGGGATGACTTGCGTTCAATTATGTATGGCTGATAGCCTCCAGCAGTGGACAGATTACCTGAGCCACCACTACTGCTGACGGACCTTTCAATGTCATCAAGATCAGCAATGAGAGAAATTGGTCTCTCCGGTATGGTTGGAACAGGTATCTCAGCGTCCAACATGTTCACAACCTGGTCCATTGTTGGCCTCGCGTATAATTGTGGATGGGAACAAAGAACAGCTACTAATACATACTTTTCCACAACTTCTGGAGGGCCTAAATGCAGAATGTTATCTTCAAGAACATCTAACGGTCTGCCTTCCCTGACTAATGACCAGGCCCAATCAGTCACAAGCGTCGGTTGCCCATCATTAAACTCTATTATTGCTTTCTTTCCACTCAAAAGCTCAAGAAGCACAACTCCAAAGCTATAAACGTCGCTCCTTTCTGTCAATTGTCCATACAAAGCATACTCAGGTGCTACATATCCCATCGTCCCTGCTACACGAGTGCTCAAATGTGTCATCCCTTCAGGAGTGAACTTTGCTAATCCAAAATCCGCCACCTTAGGCTCAAAACTATCATCTAAAAGTATATTACTAGCCTTAATATCCCTGTGAATAATACCCGGTTGTGCTCCATAATGCAGGTAAGCCAAACCTCTAGCAGTGCCAATCGCAACCTTCTGCCTAATACCCCAACTCAATTTTTCATGTCTCGTCCCAAATAAATGATCGTAAAGACTCCCATTCTTCATCAAATCACAAACAATGATCCTCTGGTGACCCTCAAAAGGCGTCGTAGCAGTGCAGTATCCCCTCAAAGCTACCAAATTTACATGCCTAACACTAGCAATAACCTCCACCTCATGTGTGAAATTTGCATCTCCAGCAACTGAACAATTCTTGAACCTCTTCAAAGCTACTTCAACCCCACCAGGTAACACACCCTTATACACATTCCCATACCCTCCTGTCCCAATTATATTCGTCCTAGCGAAATTCTTCGTGGCAACCTTAATTTCATCAAAAGTAAACCTAACCAATGTAGTACTTCCACTAATCGAATCCAAACGAGAACTCAAATTACTCTCAAGTCTCCTAGTATTCCACTTGTGAGCCAATCTTATCTTCCTCCTCCTCAACAAAAACCAATAACCAAACACAACAAGAACACAAACCAACACACACACTATCACCACAACAACAATAACCACATTCTTCTTACCTTTTCCTTTACTAACAGCACTAATATCAAGAAGAAACAAACATTTTGCAGTACCCTCATCAGTAGGACCAAACTGATTAGCAAAAGCTGCTGCATAAATCGAAGGATAAGCAGCACAATCAAAAACATTACCAACAGAAGGACCGGTTAGATATGAAGCAAGACTAGATAAACTAGTAGTACACGTGGCACAAGGAGAGTTGTTTTCCAAAGATTGATTACATGAAGAAACAATATTTGAAAGTGCAACAGGGGATACTTTTGATTCGAATTCGAAACGAGTTGTGATATTCATGCATCCTTGAGAGATCCAAGAGGTTTGAAACTCACAAGTCCTGCGAATATCGAAGTTAGGGACATAGTCGTTGACTAAAGATTGATAAGAGTTCCAGCAAGAATTAGCTGAAATGAGAGGTGGAAAGAAAGAATTGGTACGACGAAGATATTCTGATTGGACAAGACGAAGACCTTGACGAATGTATTGACACTGTGCTGTTGAGTTCAGAGTTGGTCTTCTTGAACTTTGATCTATCATTTTGCCAAGTGTATTGAAATCTAGAGGACATGGGGTTGAAGAGTTTGAAGTTTGTCCATAACAAGTGAAGGATAAGTGGAGAAGGATGAAGAGATGAAGAAAGGGAAACATGGTTCACTGAGGCTAACAAGATTAGTATTTGGGTCTAGATATTGTTTTCTATCATAATTAGTTACATAATAATGGAGTAGTTGGTGGTGTTGGTTATGGAGGTGAAAGGTGAGATGAGAGCAAAGAATTGTTGAGTTGGAGTTGATTATAGAATCAATCACCCATCCAAGAATTCTTGAAATTGTGTAGGTTCTGGGAAATGGCTTGGATGGGTTCAGATTTGAGATATATTCTATGTCTCAAAGGGAGAAGAGGGTCCTACTTTGTTAACAAAGGGACTAAAAGTCAACAACACCTGCTTCCCCTGTTTGGGTTGAGCAGTTGAAGTTCTGAAATTAATGATTAAAGTAGTTTATTTGGTATAAAAACTTTGTTAAAGTAGTATAGACTATAGTTGAAGTATCCTTGATTTTTGTATAAAAACTTATGAATTTAAAAGCATATTTATAAGGAAAGAATGATGAATATGAGATGGAGAGGAAGTTACAAGTTTTGTTGTGGAAAATGTAATTTTAAAAATTAGGAAAAAAACAAAGAATCGTTTTTTTTTTAAAATACAAAAGTGTCCATAAGTTTTTTGGTTGATTGTGGCTTATAAGGATTTTTGATGTTACCAAATATTTAGATAAATTAAAAGGTATTTATAAGCTTACCCAAACAGTCATTTTATACATGCGATGGTGAGAGATAATAGATTACTCTAAATGTGCAAAAGTAAGAGCAAGTTCAATTTATATGACATCATTTTCTTTTTTATCTGTCTAAAAAAATGTCATATTTCTATATTTAGAAGCAATTTAATTTTATGAGATGATTTACAACTATACATTTATAAATTGTTTGTTTTGAACCACATATTTCAAAAGTCTTCATTTCTTTCTTAAACTCATTAAATGGTGTCACATAAATTGAGACGGAGAAATGTCACATTTCAATATTTAGAAGCAATTTAATTTTATGAGATGATTTACATCCATACATTTATAAATTGTTTGTTTTGAACATATTTCAATAGTCTTCCTTTCTTTCTCAAACTTCATGTCAAGTCAAATGATGTCACATAAATTGAGACAGAAAAAATAATAAAAATGATTTTTTTTCTAAAGAATATTGAAATAGAAGTAATCATTTAAAGGGTCTTGTATAATTTTCAAACAACACCATTAATGGTAAAGTTACCTTATATTTATAATAATATATATTATATACGTAGTTGGTATTCATGAAATAATTTATATATGCGGAAAAACAAAAGTCAAAAACACCAACTGATGCTACTACTAGTACAAAAGCTGATTAAGGTCTTGCTAGGATTGGCCCACTTATAGCTAATTACACCAACTCCCTCCTTTGGAATTTAATGGTTGTGGCTGGATTTTATAAATGGTAGGGAAAGTCAAATTGATATTCCCAGTAGGTAATAATTTCTCATTTGGATGCTATAATAGTATAATCTGAACAAAAAGTCTGAACCTAATAGATGGGCTTCAATTAGCAGTGTGTTGAATTAAGGGGAAACAACAAAAAATACTCTTAAAATATAAAATATTTATCAGCCCATTCCCTCCTAAATTAATTGTCTTTACCCAATTAGTCTAATTTTTTTTTACCTGAGTACCCCTATCTCAGAATCATTTCTTCATGATATTATCACAGTATATTTATAGTCATTTATATATCATGATGGTCGTTTCAACAAGATTGAGGTCTAAAATCAAACTTCATAAAGAGGCCCTAATCTTTTTAAAGAAAAGATCGTAATATATATTTTGTTTAAATCATATTTCATAACTTTTTTAGATGCGCAGTCATTAATTATTTTTTATCAATTTTAATTTTGAAAAACTTCTTTTGGCCGAGACAATAATTATAGAAACTATTAACGTTATTTTGTAAGTAATATATGTATTTGAAAAGAATCAAGTCTTTTTATTTGTAACTTGTAAGCCGCAGTAAGTGTTTGAGAGACTTTTCAATATTGAGAATAAGAACAGTAAAATGGAGAAAGAAGAAAGTAAATATATGAATAATAATTGGGCCCATAATTTTTACTATATAAATGAGACAATAAAGTAGCTACCCAATTATCATCTAAAGTTATTCCATTCCCAATTAGTGCAAGAATCACCACATTATGTAAAAAGTTATTGTATTTCTCTCCTAAAAAATTCTTCAAATTTAACAGTACACACAACTTTTTTTAGATTATATATACATATAGAACAAGGGTGATATCTAGAACTGCAATAACTACAGGGGTATCAAGCTTCTAAGCCATATGATGAAAATCTGAGAGAGGGTGGTCTAGTTGAGAATGAGAAAGAGTGTGTCTATCTCCAAAAACCAATTTGAATTCATGCCGAGGCGATCGACCACAAAAGCTATCCACCTTGTAAGGAGACTGGTGGAGCAATATAGACCTACACATGGTATTCATTGACCTCGAAAAGGCGTATGATAAAGTCCCGAGGGAGGTCATTTAGAGATGTATGGAGTCTAGAGGGGTGTATGTAGCTTACATTAGGGATATTAAGACATGTATAATGGAGCTAAGACTCGGGTTAGGACAGCGGGAGATGACTCTAAACATAGGGTTGCTCCAGGGATCAGTCCTTAGTCCGTTCTTATTTGCCTTAGTGATAGACGAATTGACATGACATATTCAAGAAAAGGTACCATGGTATATGTTATTCGCAAATGACATAGTTTTGATCGACGAGACGCACGATAGAGTTAATGATAGGCTAAAAGTTTGGCGAAAGACCTTAGAGTCTAAAGGTTTCAAGTTGAGCAGGACTAAAATGGAGTGCCTAGAGTGCAAGTTCAGTGGCGTTGTGCATGACATGGAGGTAGTAGTGAAGATAGAGGATCAAGTCATACCTAAGAGAGGGAGATTTAAGTATCTTGGGTCTGTAATCCAGGGAGACATGGAGATTGCCGAGGATGTCACCCATCACATTGGAACAAATGGGTGAAATAGAGGCTTACCTTCGGGATACTGTGCGATAAAAAAGTGTCGCCAAGGCTCAAAGGAAAGTTTTACAAAATGATGGTTAGACCGGCATTCCTGTATGGTGTAGAGTGTTGGCCAATCAAAAATGGCCACGTTCAGAAGATGAAGGTAGAGGAGATGAGGATGCTCAGATGGATGTGTGGACATACGAGGAGAGATATGATTAGGAACGAAGTTATACGAGACAAGATGAGAGTGGCATCAGTGGCGTACAAGATGAGGGTAGCAAGGCTGGGATCTTTTGGGAATGTGAAGAGGAGGGGCGGGGATGCGCTAGTAAGAAGGGGCGAGAGGTTGGCTGTAGCTGGAGCTAGGAGAGGTAGAGATAGGTCGAAGAAGAACTCGAGGGAGGTGATTAGGCAATATATGACACAACTTCAACTGACTGAGGACATGACCTTAGATAGAAAGATATAGAGGTCTACGATTAAGTAGAAAACTAGTAGTAGGTAGCTAAGTGATGGGAGGGAGGGGGCGAGTTTTCATCCTCTCCGTTCTTCCTTTTAGTATTATTTGTCAGATATCACATTATTTTTATTTTCTTTTTGGGCATTATTGTATGTTTCCACATTTATTTTATATCTTGCTATTTCCTGTCTTCTTTCATATATTTTTGCGACATGTACTTTTCTTTTGAGCCGATGGTCTACTGGAAACAACTTCTCTATCTTACAAAGGTAGAGGTAAAATCTGCATACATCTTACCCTCTCCAGACCCCATCCTGTGGGATCACACTTGTTGTTGTTTCTTTTTTTCTTTTTGAATTAGCAGGGCTTCCATTCTCGTATGTGCAAGATTTTAATTCGAGCCCAAATCACTCTGCCCCGTATGAAGTGGCCCAAAACTTCCTACTTTTTCTCCCTTTTTACTTCTCTACATAATTTGGATTAATCTTGAATATATTAATTAGTAGTAAAGTAAACTGTCCATCAAATGAAACGTTACACTAATCACTACGTGTTGATGAATCTATACGCGTAAATTTGTATACTTGCTTACCCAAAACCCCATATTTAGCTTAGAAGAACTCTTTAATATACGTATCCTTGGTAATTATTCCAAGAAGCTGATGGCCTGGAGTTTGATAACAATCCAAGTGATATACTTTTCAAAGCTAGTTACATATTCTGACTATTTATAACCAAATAAACAATTTGTTTACTTTAATACAAGGTGTATTGTATTGCTTGAAATTTTAAGCGACTATATATAATGTTTTAAACGTGAGAATGTAAAGTAATTATCTACGTTATTTATTTCTTTACTTAGCTTCTGATTTCTTGCCGGCTGGTGTGGTCCATTAGTTATATCTAAATTACATACTAGCAACTTGTAAGTTATTCATTTAGTATATTAGTATAACTATAAATAGACAAAATGGCGGTCAAGATCAATGTTCTTCCCGTAATTGAGGCTAGCTAGCCACAATTGGTGAACTTTAAGCATGACTTAAAAACCTATTTAGTGGATTAGAATAACACGCATGCATCGTTTTACTAGCAATCACATGAGAGACTAATAAAAAATCACAATTTAACCAGTGAAATATCTTCAAGTTCTTGGATAATTGTTCCCGAATAATACTTGCCCCGATGACTAATTACTTTTCTTGTATATACATTAGTTTCTTAATGGTCTTGGAGTTGTACACAGATATCACATATGCTAGTTTTTAGATATGCTTTGTATGTGCGCCCCATATCAAAAGTTAATTATTCATTTGTACTGTAAAGTAAAATGCTTATATTATCAATGCAGTGATTTCTACCCAAATTACTAAGCCCATCTCAGTTTATATACTTATTTTTCAGACTTTCTTTTTGAAAGTATATTTATGTCCTACAGATAATCTGTATTAGGACAAATGTACTTTATACACATTCATATTATTATTAATGAAGATTAATATTTTGGCATTTGCAATTATTGAATTATTATTTGATTGTTTATAATTATTCATTAATGTGCATCCCTTGAGCTTACGTTGTCATTAATAGAGTGAGATATTAATGATAGAGCTTAACTCTTAAAATAGCTTCGACTAATGATCATCGAGAATGGGATATCGATGATATGTGATAAGTCGACATGTGGTATGCATCACATCCTTAGAGGATGTAGTATGTCTCACCTGCTATGAGTAATGGTTACTCGTGATGGACACATGGATACTTTGGAAGTATTGGTATACCCTGCTAATATACTGTTTGTTATACTTGTCTAAAGTATGACCAGCGTGTGGGAGATAGAAGTCCTTAGACTTGAGGTCAATACACGCCTTGTCTACAAAGTAATGTACTTTGATCCCGTCCTAAGCTCAAATGCATTATAGGTTGAGATACGGTTTGTATTGGGTACATTACGATGTGGATTGAAGGTGGTAGTTGAGCCAAGATTAGGATTCATTCCTCGGACGTATATTTGAGAGAACACTCAGATTTTCAGTGATATTAGGTTGACTAAGTCGTTGGCCAACACAATAGACATATTTAGAATATGGTCTAGTTGTCAACTAATATAGATGAGATACAATGATTAAGCCATTTGGATAGACACTTGACAAATCCTAAGCTTGATCGGGGTGTGTCCTGAATGAAAGGATTTTATCTTACCACATAAAGGTTAAGTTTATTGGATTCGTGCAAACGTACTTCACATACCGAGTTCGTATTCCGGCGCCGTCTAGGAGTTTCGTGTAGACCTTAATTTGATTAATGTCATTATGAGAAGACCTATAGGGTCACACTATGTCGATTGTCCGTTTTGATCTAAGGATGTATTGAGAGAGTAATTAAAATGTTTGATTTAGAATCGAGACATTTAAATGAATAATGATTATTTTAATTAAGTCAAAATTGGATTTTGGATTTAATTAAGAATGCACGAAAAATAAAGTCGAGCGCCGCGGCGCCTCTGCCTCGATTTTTGGGTCAGGCCCAAGGTCAAACCCTAATCCGGTTTTGACCTATTTTTCAACTATAAATAGAGGCATTCACCTCATTATTCAATACACCAATTCTGAAAAACATTCTAAGCCTTAGAGACTTAGAATCAAATACTTTCGAATCTCTGCCGGATTTCCTAGCTTTCCGAAAGAGAAGTATATTGAAGCTTGGAGCTTGCAATCAGAAGGGCAACCGCGTGTGCACCTTATCGTAGATAAAGATTCCAGATAATACTAACTTCTAAGTAAATTGTTTTATGTTACAAGTTCCATTGTTGTATAACCATACCAGAATTATTGTTGGGGTAAGTAAGAAACAAAAACTTTTAAACTTTCGTTGTGCCTTACTTATGTGCTTTGTATCCAACAAAATCCTACACTTTTGTTATGATATACAACTCAAAGTAATGTAGCGCTGCCTCTTTTTTTTTTGGGTAATTCAGACTGATGTATTAAAGGTAAAGTAAATTAGGGGACATTTGAGTTTTGCGGAGATATACTCCATGATTCAACTTAGCGCTACCATGATTCAACAAAAAGATACTTCTTAAACTAATTCAACAAAAGCATATTTCTTAAACTATTACTAGTTGTGTAAGGTGAAATTTTAATTGATTTAAAGTCCTAAATATAAGAATTTTTTAAATAAGGAAAGACTTAATAACTATAATTAATTTTAAAGAACTAAATATTAGATATATTATAATTCAATACAATTTTGTTTAATGTGAAATCTTTGTTTAAGGAATAAAAAAATCGATTAACATTTCGCATTGGGACTTCGTGCATAGGCAGATCAACATAACTTGCTTGCACCAAGCAGTGTCATGGGATATATAGATATATAATAAGCAAATGAAAAAAATCGTATATATAAAAAATAATACCATTTGTCATTATATCAGTTATATTTCTTCTTCTTTTTTTATCAAAAATATCACCATCTATTATTAAAATACACCTAGGTAATAATTCAGATAGAAAAAAAAAAGAAATAATTAATAATTGGGATATGAAACTCGAGAAAAATAATAGTTTAGATATATTTTTGACCATTAACTCAATATACAATTAAGGAAGGGGAACGCTCATAATTATAAAAGAAAATGAGTATACCTAAGTACGCATGAGGGAACTTAGTTAACGTGGCAATACCCTATATATCCCAGAGAAATTGTTGCGAGTTGAAAAATAAACGCCAATCAAAAAGTGTCTCATAACACTGACATAACTTATAACAGAAGTCTATAATCCTCACACAAATCAAACTGAAAGCAACGACATCCGCATATTCACTAAAGATCCATAATATTGATTTAGTAAATCATTATTAGTCGTTGTTACTAAAGATCCATAATATTTGATCATAATTTGATAAATGGTTGAGTACACAATAATTCACAAATCTTGCATCATGCATGGAAGGGACTGCTGCAGCTTATAATATTGCATCATGCATGGAAGGGACTGCTGCAGTTTATAATATTGCATCATGCATGGAATCAGGGGCGGAGTCAGGTAGGGCTAAGGGAGTTCATCCGAATTCTTTTGGCGGAAACTATATTGTTTATATATGGTTAATTCTTTTTTTTTATGTATATATAGTAGATGTTGAACTCTCTTTGACTTCTTCTGTGTTTACTTCTTTATAATTCTGTATTTACTTCTTTATAATTTGAACATTCTTAGTGAAAATTCTGGCTCCGCCATTGCATGATTTTTTTTTTTTTTTAAGAATTCAAAAGAATATGTAACTACTGAACAAACAATTCTCCTCATTCCATTCCATGTGACACTATTTTCTTATTAATCTTCCAAAACAAAAGTGATACCTTTTTATATTTCAAAGCAATATGTAACTTAAGTTTTTCACTTTATTTTAATAACATACTTTTATAATCATAAATTTATTAAGAAAGCACCAATAGTCATTCACTCATTGCAGATAAAAATATTGAATTTAGTACCTAACATCACATGCATATACATATCTTTCTTTTATTTATCTTAGATTCAATCTTACTCGAGAATCAAGCGTTGAAATATGATATATTTAATCTTACATGTTAAAATATCATTTTTTATTAAATTATGTGTCAGAATTAAATTACTTCACATAATTTAAAAATGGATTAGAGTAAATTATACTAGTAGTAAAATGTAGTGGAGATGATGATCACAAAATTGCAATACATATAGTTGCGTACGTGTGAAAAAAGTGTAGGAGTAATGATGGAAGTCATTTAGATTGCAATTATCATGACAGGTTGCTTCCTTCACAACCCGATTTTTTTCTTTCTTTCCCTTTTCATCGAGTCAATTGCAATCCTTTTCTTTTTTATAAGTTTATAAAATATAGAAGAGTGGGTTTGAATTCGGATCGACATGGCTGCTTGATTTCTTTAAATTTATAATTAAAGATATTTTGGACTTTCTATTTAAGCAACGTGACTTTTAAATGAATATACATCATTCTCTTTCTCCCCTTCATGTCTTCCTCCCAATTCCGTTTGTGCAGGGGCCCAGAATAATTATTCATGCACATTCGTCAATTAGTTTGAACAATGATCTTTGTTTAGAAACCGCAATATCTTTTTTTTTTTTGCCATCAAACAACATTTCTCTTTTAATGCATAAACGATCTCAAAATTTTAAAAGATGCCGTAGCACCAATTACAATCCAACTAGAAAAAACAGAAAACCAAATAACCTTTAGTAACAACGAAATAGCAAATTTAGATAAGTTGTAAGCTATCATGTTCCAAGATCTAGGAATATGTACAACATGTACATCTTCAAATAAACTCATAAACTTCCAAATGTCTTCACAGATAGTCTAGTCTCCCATGAAGCTACACTTCTTTTTAGTATCATATCCACCACACTCTTTGCATCAGACAAGATTTGCACATTTGACCATCCTTTCTCCATGCGATTTTCAACGCTTCACGAATTGCTAGTGCTTCAACGGTTATGGCCTTCCCAACAAATTGAATTGAGAAACCAAAGGTTTGAAGCAAATGACCATAGCTATCCATAGCCGTCACTCCAATGCTTGTCATCTTCTTCTCCTTTTGTATACTAGCATCTGCAAACATAACAACACCATCTTATCCCACAATAATATTTCTTTCATTAGTACAATTTGGTACAAGTAAAGGAGGAGGAGAAGTACTAAGCAAATTATTTTCACATTCATGGAAATCAAAGAGTGTCTTGTTTACAATTTCACCGGGTTCACAAATTTCCCCACTAAAGCTCTTAGAGTTTCTTGCCTTCCAAATTTGCCACACAATAGAAATATTTAATTTAACAAGATCAATAAAATTGGGATATTGAGTAGCATTAACATAAATATCATTCCACCATCTAGCAAAATCCATTGTATTTTCTATATTAGGTCAATTAATAGGACATATTTTCTAAACCAATTGTGCTTTAGGGCATGTAAAAAGCATATGATCAATTGTTTCACTTTCTAGACCACAAACTTTACACACATCACAAATATGCCGTAATTTTTTAAAAATAATATGATTAACAGGTAGCACATTCAAAATACATTTTCAAACAAAATGTTTATATATGTTTTTAATATTCATAGACCATAAAAAATCCCAGAATATTTTCGAAAAAGGCTGATAACTAGATTGAGGTCTAGCATTGCTAGCTTCTCTACATTCTACAATTTCTCTAGGTAGATGGTATCTCGGTTTAACCTCATAATTACCAGATTTTGTATGATGCCAAATAATTCTTCGGATGACCCATTGGTAGAAATTGGAATAGAAACTATTGCATGAATATCGCCTATACAAAACCATTTATGAAGATCTTGCATCTTCCAAGTGTGAGTATTATGGTCTATAAGGTCATTCACTTGTAACTCTATATCCATTTGAGCATGAAAATGACTAAGTTTGAAATCATGAGAGTTGGGGATCCAAGGATCCGTTCATACTTTAATATTCTCACCAGATCCTACTCTTCATCTAATACCTTTCTGTGAAAGATCTCTACCCCAATAATACTCTTTCAAATCCACGAATTAGCAGAAGAACACGTAGCTTTAAGGAAGATGTATGTTGAAAATATTTGCTTTTAAGAATTTTAAAAAGAAGAAAATCTTCCTCAGTCAAAATTCACCAAGCGAGTTTTGCCAACAAGGCTTGATTAAAAAATTTTAGTTCTCTAAATTCAATACCTCCTTTTGGTTTTGCTAAACACATATTCTCCCATTTTTCAAAATGCATTTTCCTTTTATCCTCATCATGCCCCCACCAAAAGTTGGAAAATATAGTTGTGATCTCCTTACACAAAGTATCCGAAAATTGAAAACAGGACAAAGCATATGCAAGAATAGCACATAAGACAGATTTAAGCATCACTTTTTTTCCGGCAGAACTTAAAAAGCTACTTTCCAACATTTTATCTTAGTCTTAACTCTTAACTCTATCTTTAATAAATTCTAACATTTTCTTTTCAGACCTTCCAACTACCGCATGTAAACCTAAGTATGCTCCTAAGTTGCTTCTTTGTATTTGTTCTAGCTTCGCAAAAATATCATCTTTTTCTAATTATGAAGTATTCGTACTAAAGAAAATAGTCGATTTAGTAAAATTCACTTTTTGTCCAGAATCTCAAATCTCTCTATCATTTTTGAAAAAGGTGGATTCCCGCTAGCTCTCATACTTGGCCAAGGAAGACCTGGGTACGACAGAAGTCTTTCCAGAGCCAGGGACCGACATCGAACAGATTCTCACTACTGGAAAGAGTTTCTGATGCCCTATCGAGGCCAAGGATGGTCAAGGTTCCTGTCCCACCAACTCACTCTATCAGGAGCGTCATGCCTAGCCATGAGTTAACTTTTGAAAATGCTAGCTTAAGCGAGCTCAATTTCATCGATCCTCTCCTTTTAGTCGAGCATTTTAAACCTCTCAAGCAGAGGATTCTCGAACAATTTGTCTTCGATGCTCTCATCCATGTCATCTTCTAAATACTTTTCGACAAGGAAAATCATAGCTTCGTAAGTTTTAAGAATTTTCGCTACTTTAGCAGCATTTTGAATATTAGTTGAATAAAAGATAAAGGAATTATCCGCAAAGAAAAGATTAATAGTAGGACCACCCCTTACCGAACTTAAGCCTTGTAGGTCTCCTTGTCTTTCCGCTTGATTGAGAAGTTTAGAAAGGCCTTCTGCACGTATTAAGAATAAATATGAAGATAGAGGATGCCCTTGCTTTAAACCTCTAGTAGGTTTCACATCACCCGCAATTTTCCCATTAATGTTAAACATGTAAGTAGAAATGGTAGTACATTGCTTAATCCAATTAACAAAATTATCGTGGAAATCCATTTTGAGAAGTAATTGTTGAACGTACATCCATTCAACACAATCATATCCTTTGGCCATATCTAATTTCAAAGTCATAAATGTTTTCTTTCCTCTTCTTTTATTTGTTAGAAGATGAATAAATTCATGAGTTAGAACAACATTATCCACTATTTATCTTTTTCGATAAAAGCAGATTGATTAGGTGAAAGAATCCTAGGAAGATGTGTTTTAAGTCTAGCCGCGATTATTTTAGCAATAATCTTGTAAACCGTAGAGCACAAATTTATGGGTCTAAATTGACTAATACCACTAGAATTTTTCACTTTGGGGATCAACGTAATTAGAGTATTATTCCGAAAAGGAAGCAAATAGTCTAAATGAAAGAAACTTCTAACAACTTCACAAATATCGCTCGACAAAATATTCCAGTACTTTTGAAAGAAGAAAGGAGTCATACCATCTACTCCGGGAGATTTAAGGGGATGTATATAAAAAACAACCCTCATAATTTCATCATTCGAGACATCTCTCATAAGCCCATCATTAATGAAGTAATCAATTATGGTTGAAACTAAATTTAGGATGGAATCAAAAGTAGTAGGCCTAGAAGTAGTGAATAGCTGATTATAGAAACGTTCTACTTCCTTCACAATATTGCTCCGCTCGGAGACCCAATGAACATCATCTAATTGAAATCCTTTAATGTTATTACACTTACGCCTCTGAATGGATTTCATATGAAAAAAGAAGTATTTTTATCCCCCTCCTTTAGCCATAAAGCTCTAGACTTTTATTTCCAATAGGCTTCTACATCCTTATAAGCATTTCCTAGCTCTTTTCTAAGCAATTTCAACTTAGAAATATCAAAATTCCTAGTATCCATCTTAAGTTCCACAATCCTATCCTTAATACCTTGAATCTTCTTCTTAGGATTTTCCTTTCCCCTATAAGCTAAGCTAGCAAGGATGATCGACACTTTTTTAACTTAAAACTCACTCTAGATTGCTCGAAGCCTCCCACATCTCAATTCCACGATCTAGCTATAATCACGTTCACTTCTTATCACTCCATCTTTTGTCAAAATAAAACCGCTTCTTCTTTTTTAGAGCATTAGCTTCCGTATTCATAATTAAAACAGAATAGTCTGAAGGCTCCGTATCTACATGAAGGATATTCACATCATTAAATTCTAGTCTCCATCCCGAGGAGCTTATGGCTCTATCTAATCTTTCTTGAATAATACCATCGTTTTCTCTAAAACGCCACCAAGTCCACGGTTTGTCATTAAAGCCTAGATATATAGCTCCTATATCCCATAAAAAAATCTTAAAGTCCTTAAACGAAGTTATTTCTCTAATCCTACCTCCTGATTTTTCAGAGTTACCAATTATATCATTAGAATCTCCGGCCATTACCCAATGTGAGCCCCAACTACTCGATTTAACAATAAGCTCGTTCAATTGAGTTCTACGAGTAGCTTTGTCAGTACTTAAATAAACAAATACACACCAATATTTACAATCTGATGCCATATCTTGTATAAAAGTTTCAATGTAAAAGGAGGAAGAATGAGATTGACATACCTAAACATCGTCGTTCCAAAATAAGCATAATCCTCAAGCTAATCTCACTGGATCCACAATTATAGATTGCGTCATATTTAGTTGTTTCTGGACACTCAACACCATTCTTTCACGATTCTTTGTTTCACTTAAAAATATCATACTCGGGGAGTGGAGATGCATTGTCTCCTTCAGAAAGGGAACTGTCAAGGAACCTCCCCAACCCTCGATAATTCCACACCAACAACTTCATCGAGAGGAGGGAAGCCATTTTGGGTTGGCCTCCCGATCCACCACATTTTTCTGTTTATTAACTTCTAATTCATTAATCTGACCCTTATCGTTTTTCCGTTTATCCCCGATATTTGGACTACAAAAATCAGTAACCTCAACATCCACCAAATTATCATCAAGTCCAAATATTTTCTTATTTTTCCTAGTACCTTCCGTAGCTACGTTAGATCTAGCCAAACGTTTCCAGTTCTTCTGTTTTCCTTCTACTTTAGTATTAATAAGCTTCTAGTTCTTAGTGTCTAGCACACCGACAATTTCTACCTCTTTTAACATTGTTTCGGAAGGTATTTTATCACCAATTCGACTCGAGACAGAACTGAAAGTATATGTATGTCCTATAGACAATCTATATTAGGACAAATGTACTTTATACACGTTCATATTATTATTAATGGAGATTAATATTTTGGCATTTGCAATTATTGAATTATTAGTTAATTGTTTGTAATATTCTATAATATGCATCCTTAGAGGTTACATTATTATAATAGTGTAAGATGTTAATATCATAATATAACTCTTAAAATAGCATCGACTAATGATCATCGAGAATGAGATATCGATGATATGTGATAAGTCGACATGTGGTCTGCATCACATCCTTAGAGAATGTAGCATGTATCACCTGCTACGAGTAATGGCTACTCATGATGGACACATGGATACTTTGGAAGTATTGGTATACCCTGCTGATATACTATTTGTTATACATGTCTAAAGTATGTTCAGCGTGTGGGAGATAGAAGTCCTTAGACTTGAGGTCAATACACACCTTGTCTACAGAGTAATATACTTTGATCCTGTCCTAAGCTCAAATGCCTTATAGGTTGAGATACGGCTTGTATTGGGTACATTACGATGTGGATTAAAGGTGGTAGTTGAGACAAAATTAGGATTCATTCCTCGAGTGTATATTCGAGAGAACACTCAGCTTCTCAGTGATATTGGGTTGACTAAGTCATTGGCCAACACAATAGACATATCTAGAATATGGTCTTGTTGTCAACCATTATAGATGAGATATAATGATCAAACCATTTGGATAGACACTTGGCAAATCCAAGCTTGATCGAGTGCATCGAGAATGGAAGGATTTTATCTTTCCACATAGAGGTTCAGTTTGTTGATTCGTGTAAATATACTTCACATATTGAGTTCGTCTTACGGCGTCGTCTAGGAGTTCCGTGTAGACCCTAATATGATTAGTGTCGATATGTGAAGACCTGTAGGGTAACACTATGTCAATTGTTTCTTCGATCTAAGGGTGTATTGAGAAAGTGTTAAATATTCGATTTGAAATCGAGATATTTAAATTAATAATAACTATGAGATAATTTCTATTTGATGGAAATTATTTAATTAAGTCAAGATTGGATTTTGGATTTAATTAAAATGTGCTGAAAATATTTTGTGAAAAGGGCGAGGAGCCGCGACGCTAATTGGGAAGCAGACCAAATCAGATAGGCCTGCTGAATTCGTTTTGGGCCAGACTTTGAACCCAACCCAAAAATCTGAATTTTGCCATAATTTCACCTATATATATAGCACATCCTCATTCCTTATTAGACACATTATTCATATATTATTTTAAGTCTTAGAGACCTAGAATAAAACTTTTTCTTGAATCTCTGCCGAATTTTCTAGCTGCTCGAAGGAGGTATACATCGGAGTTCTTGGACTTTGTTGTCGAGGATAAATTGTGTGCACACCCTCGAAAATTACTAAAAGACTCCAGAGTTTCCAAACCATAAGTATTCTATCAAAGTATTACGGTTATAGACATGTTATGTATTGACATGTTTTATATTACTACATAATCATTCTACAGTTCGTCGCTTGTTGGGTTTGAAACACAAAATTTCAAATTCCGCTGCATACACGAACCTAACGAAAACCTACAAGAACATACCTGCTGGAACAATTTTTCCCCATTTAAAACGTTCTGCTTCATCTTAGAGGATTCAACATGCTCAGCTTGCCGAGATTTAGCTTCCATCTTCTCAAAATATTTTTCAAATTCTCCTTCTTTAATGGTATCCCCAAAGTCCATCTTTGATAATATATACAACTCTCGTGCTTCCCGTCCTGATAATGTATCATCGAAGACGGGTTCCTCCCTCTCGTCGAGCTGCTGTTGTGATGCATTTTTCGCATTCAATGCCTTATTTTTCTCCATTGGTACAGCAGCAAGTATATTCACCTGTCGAGAATCTGATGCATTTTTTTTGTTATAATTATCGACGTCTTGATCAAAGGTGTCACCCAGGCCTATCTTCGATGATAAATATTTCATCTGTCTCAATTTATATGACACACATTCAAAAAAAGAATGACACATTTCCTTATGTGGCAATAATTTAACTTTAAAATTTACATTTTACACTTAACGAGATATTATATAATCAAAGATATATTTTGCTTGTTTTGGACCACAAAATTCAAAGTCTTCCTTTATTTTTTAAATTTCGTGCCCAGTCAAACTACCTCGTATAAATTGAGACGGAGGAAGTAATGTGAAAGAAATAATCCCCTTGATTATTTTCATTGATTTAATAGATATATATACAAGTTACAACATAGGAGAATCCTATTCCTAATCAATTCCTAAAACCTTATTCTACCATAATTCTAACTATACAATTATGGTAAGTGTATAACACTAATTATGGTAATAAATATACTACAATATACACACAATATACTTTCCTTAATATACAATATTTTCCCACTGTTTTCTAGGCAACAATCCCGTGATGGGAAATTTCTTGCCTTGGTTGCTCCGTGTTGGGTGAGAGACCCAACAAGCGGGGGCTACGCACCGGCCCACTGGGCCTTTGCTTCACTTCTTTGCACCGCTTGCCGGGCCTTCTATTCACTTCGGTACATGTTGCGATCGCTTCGATCTTCTAATATATATGTGATATATACCGATGTATATTCGGTGTATATCACATGTATATTGCTTTGTTTAACACACCCCGCGATCATAGCGGGCGGTTTTCGAACGCCGAGGCTGTCCCTAAAATCTTCAAGAGAACCGCCGGTAGACCCTTTGTAAAGATGTCGCAATTTGATAACGAGACGGGACATGGCATACGCGAACTTGTCCCTTTGCAACCTTTTCACGGACAAAGTGAATGTCCATTTCGATATGCTTGGTGCGCTGGTGTTGAAATGGGTTACCTGAAAGGTAGATGGCACTAATGTTATCGCAATACACCAAGGTTGCCTTCTGAATGGGACAATGAAGCTCTAAAAGCAAATTACGTAGCCAACACGACTCGGAGACCACATTCGCTACCCCTCGATATTCTGCCTCTGCACTGGAGCGTGATAGAGTTGCTTGACGTCTTGCCGACCACGAGACCAAGTTGTTGCCAAGGAACATACAGTAGCCAGAAGTCGATCGTCTGGTGTCAGGACAACCACCCCAATCAGCATCCGTGTAAGAGACAAGTGTGGATGTAGAGGAAGGATACAAGTGCAACCCATAGTCGAGTGTTCCCTGAATATACCGAATGATGCGTTTTATTGCATTCATGTGCTCAACTCTGGGATCATGCATGAATAAACACACTCTTTGAACCGCATATGTAATATCCGGTCTGGTAAAGGTAAGATACTGGAGGGCCCCTGCAAGACTGCGATAGCGGGTCGGGTCCTCGTATGGAGCACCTGCTGCGGCACTCAGCTTTGGGTTTGCATCAACCGGTGTGGAAGTGGACTTACAGGATGACATCCCAGCCTTCTCTATGATCTCAGCAGCATACTTCCGTTGAGACAGAAACAAGCCACCGAATGACGTTTGACGGCAATCCCAAAAAAATAACTCAACGGCCCTAAGTCCTTCATAGCAAATTCAGAACTGAGCATGGCCATGATAGACTGACGCAAAGCATCGGAGGAGGCAGTCAAGATGATATCATCCACATATAACAAAATATAGGCCAATGACGAACCACGGCGGTAGATGAACAAAGAATTATCGACTGCGCTGTGAGTGAACCCAATAGTCGAAACAAAATCAGCAAATCGTGTATACCAGGCACGTGGAGACTGCTTAAGCCCATATAATGACTTCTTCAACAAACAGACATGATGAGGGCGGTTGGGATCCCTGAAACCCAACGGCTGATGCATATAGACTGTTTCCTTGAGATCTCCATGTAGAAAAGCATTCTTGACATCTAACTGATGAATCGACCAAGTCTTTGAAAGAGCCAAGCTAAGTACAGTGCGAATGGTAGTCGGTTTGACCACCGGACTAAACGTCTCACCACAATCAATACCAACTTGCTGAGTCTTACCATCACCAACAAGTCGCGCCTTATGCCGAGCAAAGGACCCATCTGAATTTTCCTTATGAGCAAATATCCACATAGACCTGATAATATTAATACCATATGGACGGGGCACCAACTCCCATGTCTTATTATCAATAAGAGCATTATATTCATCAGTCATAGCAATTTTCCAATTAGGGTCATTTAATGCGGACACAGGATTGCGGGGCAAGGGGGATTTCGAGACATCCGAATGTAAATTAAAATGTCTTTTAGGTGTAAAAATACCCCGCTGACTACGAGTGACCGGTCTATGACTCGAGGAAGAATTGAGGGAATTTTGGGAATTTTCTGGGCTCGGGATGGAGTGGCCAGCAGGTAGTGGGTCTGCTGGCCCAAATCGGTACAGTGGGTTCGGTTTCTGGACCGGCCAGAATTGGGCTGGATGGCCCAATAACCGGAACTGTTCCGGTGGCTGGAGCGAGTAGGGAGTGACGTTATCTTGTGGGGCCGGCGGGCGGTGGGCCCGCCGGGGAATTTTGGGTACGGGAGTTGTCCGAAAAATTCCGAATAATATACGGGGATATTTGGTCATCCAAAAAATTATACGACTTAGGTTCGGGAGTATGAACTTTCGTAAACGGGAATTGAGTTTCATCAAAAATGACATGGCGATTGATTATGATTTTCTTGGAGGATAAATCAAAACACTTATAACCACGATGATTTGACGGATAACCCAAAAACACACACGGGGTAGACCGAGCACGAAGTTTGTTAATTGTTGTGGATGGGAATAGTGGATAACACAAGCAACCAAAAATCCGAAGGTGAGAATAAGAAGGGTTCTTATTATATAAGATTTTGAGAGGGGAAGACTATGTCAGACCTTTAGACGGAATTATGTTAAGAAGGTAAGTGGCCATTTGTAGAGCATGATGCCAAAAATACAGAGGTATGGAGGCATGGATTAGGAGAGTTCGGACAATGTTATTTATGGAACGAATTTTGCGTTCGGCTTTCCCATTTTGTGAAGATGTATGAGGACATGAAAACCGAAAATTTATCCCATGAATAGCACAAAATTCTCGAAACTCCCTATTGTCATACTCTTTTCCATTATCACATTGAATATTTTTTATTTCTCTTTCGAATTGAGTACGAATGAACGCTCTAAATTTTATGAAGACGGAAAACACTTGTGATTTATTCGCAATTGGAAACGTCCACAAAAATCTAGAATAATCATCTAAAAAGAGAACATAATATCGATGACCCATTGAACTAAGAACAGGAGATGTCCATAAGTCGCTATGAATAATGTCAAATGGCATAGAAGTATGAGAATTGGAGTCTACAAATGGCAACTTAACAATTTTTCCTAATGAACAAGACTGACAAATTGGAATACGACTCGTACCCTTACAAGAAATGAATCTATTTTTATCTAAAACTGATAAAATATAAGAGCCCGGATGACCCAGACGAGCATGCCACATGGAAGGAGAGATGGGTGCAAAAGCTGATGACAAGGCTGGACTCGATGGACTGAAACCGGGCATGATAGGATATAGATCCCCCCCTACTATCACACCTCATGAGATGACTCCCCATCTTGAAATCATTCACAGAGAAACCGAAAGGATCAAATTCAACAGAAACAGAATTGTCATTTGTGAACTTTCGGACAGACACTAAATTTTTAATCAATTTAGGAGCATGTAAAGTATTTTTCAAGAGGAGTGGTGGATTGGAGGGAGACAACATTTTCTGACCATACCCTAGAATTGGAATAGAACTGCCATTACCAATAATTATCCCCGAGGGGTGCTCAAATTGGAATAAGATGAGAGAGTACACGAGTCGGAAGTCATGTGAGTAGTGGCCCCGGTGTCCATGTACCAATTTTGGTCCGGTTGAGTCAATCCCAACGTGTGCATCGCGGCCTCGATATCGGTCTGAGTAGGGCCTGCTGCATGATGGGATTGCGGAGGTCGGGGCCCATGAATTCTGGCCGTCTTGGACCCGGCCCGTAATCGCTACCACCGCCGCTTCTTGGGCCGCTGGCGGTGGGCCGCCACCGCCGGGTATTGTGCTCGGACCGTTGGCCGCCCCACCGGCCGCCATTGGAATTCCCCGCTCGCTTTCGCCGGTATGGGGGCCGGCCCACGGTCCTTGCCATCGCTCCATTGCTCTCTTGCCATGGGCCCCACTGCTTTGGGCCCGTGGGGGTGGTGGGCCTTGTTCATTGGATGGGACCCACCGACGTTTTGCCGACTACCGGAACCTCCACCATTACCACCGCGTTTGCCCCCGCGGTTTTTGTTATTATTCTTGCGATTATTCTTGCCGCCACCATTATTATGGTTTTGGCCCGAATTATTAACAAAACCTGAAGGATTAGGAGAGGATGCCATCATGACAACTGGACTTGCTCCGGTAGCCGCCTTTTTAGCTAAATCGGCTTCTTCCAACGTAAGCATGGAGCGGGCTTGATGGAAGTCGGGAAGAGGGTTGCTTTGGCGAAGGAGAGTGCCAACACCATTATAGGCCTCCGAAAGACCGGCAACCAACTGTAGAACTAGACGATTATTTGTTACCGGTGCGCCAACATTACGGAGTTGATCCGCCAATTCCTTTAGTTTCTTGCAATATGCAGAAACGTTCGGAAATACATCCATTCGAACGAGAGAGAATTCCTACTCGAGTGTGACGACACGGGAATGTTGGTTGTCTTGGAATATGTCACGCAATCTATTCCATGCAGCCATAGCCCTGGTATTTGGCTCCATAATCGTCTGTAGAAGGTCCACTGAAATAGTGGCGTATATCCACCGAAGAACGGTAGCATCAAGTGTAATCCATAGCTCAGGATCCTCCGCAGGACGGGGTCTAGCGGGAGGAATGATGTGATGAAGAACTTGATACAATATAGCGTGAATTTTAAACAACTCTGCCCACGTTGCATATTGAACGTTTTCCATCTCAAGGACAATAGGGACACTTAGCTTGATATTGGAAACCGTGAGGGCAGGGTGAAAAATTGTTCTTAGACATATTTGAAAGAACAAAGAAGGAGGATAAATTTAAGAGAGGTTTTTGAGAGCGGAAGACGAGATATTTGGAGAGAAAACCCGAGGGAGGGGGGGTTCTCGGCCAAGGAGGCAAAAATTTTGAGAAAAGAAATTTTTTGTTTAGACCTAGTCTCTTGATACCATGAAAGAAATAACCCCTTGATTATTTTCATTGATTTAATAGATATATATACAAGTTACAACATAGGAGAATCCTATTCCTAATCTATTCCTAAAACCTTATTCTACCATAATTCTAACTATACAATTATGGTAAGTGTATAACACTAATTATGGTAATAAATATACCACAATATACACACAATATACTTTCCTTAATATACAGTATTTTTCCACTGTTTTCTAGGCAACAATCCCGTGATGGGTGCTTTGCACCGGTTGCTCCCGTGTTGGGGTGAGAGACCCAACAGCGAGGGGCCGCTGCTGTGACCTGCCCGGGTTGGGCCTTTGCTTCACTGCTGCCGGGCCTTCTATTCACTGGGTTGTAGCTGACTGCTTCAGTCTTCTAATATATATGTGATATATACTGATGTATATTCAGTGTATATCACATGTATATTGCTTTGTTTAACATAATGCTCTCTTGCTTCCCTATCCGCGAAGACAGGTTCATCCGTAGCAATACGTTGTTTTGATTTTCCAGAAGTTAATTCATTCACTGGCAATGTCCTGTCTACTTGCATATTATCCACCATCTGATTTACTGTAGTATTTGTTTCTTTATGACCTTCTTCATTTCGTCCATAAATTCTAGGTTCGATATCGTTGACATGTGTAAGATGATATTAATCTCCCTTGAGGAGTCTTTCATTAATATCAAGGTATATATAGAGTACAATATTCATCCCTTATACAATAGGAATCCTAAGCCTATACAAAAGAGGAATCCTAGTCTTACCATAATTATATTTACACAATATATGAAAATATTCTAATTATGGGTAGGGAATATATTTACACGTTTACCACATGATCCGGATAATTTTTATTTCCATGAGTATCTCTCTGATCATTAGCTTTAACATTCTGTTCAACTGAATGATCTCCATCAACTTGATTTCCTTTCTTCAATTTATTGAAAATCTCATGTGTTGTAAAGGAAGGGGATTCTCAAAGAATGGATTTCGGGCCTAACTAAAGCCCAAAAGCTAGGTTGTAGGGTGAGAATTGTCCAAGTCCATATAAGGAGTCCATGTTCTCATTCCATTTCCGATTTGGGACTCTTAACACTACCCGCACGCCCAGACCTCATTAACTGGAGCGTGGACAATATAATTTGGGGGCCCAACATCAGTGAACAAAGAATTGGAATGAGTCTGACTCTAATATCATGTAAAGAATGGACCCCGCACGTCCAAAACTAGTTAACTGGAGCGTGAATAGTATAATTTGGGGGCCCAACATCGGTGAACATAGAATTGAAATGGGTTTGACTCTGATA
The DNA here is from genome assembly GCA_034509755.1 of Anisodus tanguticus. Taxonomy (NCBI): domain Eukaryota; kingdom Viridiplantae; phylum Streptophyta; class Magnoliopsida; order Solanales; family Solanaceae; genus Anisodus; species Anisodus tanguticus. The sequence goes on along the minus strand of CM067551.1, from coordinate 13,163,849 downwards.
ACATATAATGAATGGATCTTGGGCCCAACTCAACCCCAAAAACTAGCTTGTAAGGTAATGGAGATTGCCCAAACCATATAAAGAGGTCAAGGACCACTTATCCCACCAATGTGGGAGAACTCAACACTCCGCCTCACGCCCAGGGCTGGACATCTGGAGCGTGGACAAAATAAGAGGGAGGGCCAACATCGGAAACAATTAATTGGAATGAGTCTGACTCTGATACCATGAAAGAATGGATCTTAGGCTTAACTCAACCTCAAAAGTTAGCTTGTAGGGTGAGAATTATCTAAGTCCATATAAGGAGTAAATGTTCTCATTCCATTTCCGATGTGGGACTCTTAACAGCTACCATTCTGCCTGCGGACCTCCACTCCATCGTCATTATTCATTAGAACCAGTACCTTCCGCACAATCCATGATCCTTTTCCCCTTATTATTCGTTAAACCGGAAAGCCGCACATTGTTGTTACCTTGTCGTCTTGAATTTTCTACAGCAAAACCATGAGTTTCCGCCCTCATCCAAGGACCGAATTGTTCTCTTTTGACAGCGCCTCGTCGCAATCTTCCTCACGAAGAATACATGACCTCTCCGTATGTCCTAGTATCCCACAGTAGTAGCAAATATATGGCAGATTTTCATAACGGAGTTCTACCCCTCTTTCCTCCGATCCCATCTTTATTGATTTGCCACGAGATAGAGGCTTATAGATACTCATTAAAACCCTTAAACGAATGTAACGACCATCCTTGCTGCCATTTTCGGGTATAGCAATATCAGAAGTCCCGCCTAAAGCATGTACAATCTTAATGGTATATTATATTCCAAACTTGAAGCCATATCTCGCATATGTTAAAAATAGGAGAATTAACATTAAGCTCTGGTTGCTATGGATGTATATTGAGAAGATACTGGCGTCCCGTACAACACCTTCTTCATATCATCTTTGTATCAGAAAACAAATCAATAAGATTTTCAGCCCAACCGGACTTTTTTTCACCCCTGTAATACTCACTTGTTTGTCCGCAATCACCTTTCCAAGAAGACTTACGTCACAATGTTCCATGCTAGACATAATATCTTGAACGGCAATCTCAATCGAGTCCTTTTCCTCTTCTGTGAATAAATTTTTGAAGTCGATCTGTAATCTCGTCCGCCATCTTGAATACTATATACTACTAAGTTTGAAATTTCTTATATTTTATAGTATGAGAAAGAATAAGTAATATAAACACTACTGGAAAAATAAGGCTGAAAGATTAAAGCATGGTGGTTTAGTATTTTTTTTGTGTGGATAAAGTGCATATGGACGTGGGTGTAATATGGTTATCATGGTCAGTTATCTTCATATTTGGCAGTTTTATTCAAATCCTAAACCCCCACTAAGAGTAGAAAAATACTCTCACGTAGAGAGAAAATAATCTCCAGTTTTCACGAGGGACAAGCTAGTAATATGTATCTTCTCCAATCTAATATGACACTTTTTAAATTTTGACAAGTTAAATTTTAATTGTAAATCTGAATATGAAAATTTTAAGTTTTTTAAAATAAAATTTACATATTTATAAACTACATAAAAAATAATACAAGTCACAATAATTAACAATTCAAAATATTTAAAAGACGTTCAGACTAACAGTTTAAGATATTTTTTCACTAAAGTAATATAAGAAAAATATCAACTTATTGTATTTTTTGTATAATTTTTAAATTTTAAAATATTAAATAATCTAATCCGATTTAGTTATGAAAATAATCAAACTAACTCTCGAACTGAAAATATGATACGTGGATGGAGTAGTGAATTAACACGACATTTAAATTACATGACTATTTTTTCAAAAATTGTGCAAATTAATTAAAAAGATTCTATTGGACTTAATCATATTAATTTATAGTTAACCTGCTTACTTTTAATTTGTGATACACTGATTCCAAACCATATACAGGGTATACAAGAGAAAATTACAAATAGTTTAGGATATTAAATTATGATAATAAGTTCACAATTTTTTTTTTATTAAATCTAGAGAAAGATACGAAATAAGAGTAAATACTATTAATAAAATTTGTAACCCGTTAGTTTATACTTGAAATTTAGGAATATAACAAATACTATTTGAATTAATTGAATTATAGTATTTATCACTAAATCGACTTATTTTTTGTGTCGGACCGTGCTTGCACAGGCATCCCATAATCTAGTTATAAGTTAAAATCCTTCTTTCTTTATTCACTATTTCCCCACTGAATTTATCATTATTGAATGTGGGTAGAAAAAATCTAAATAGTACTAGTGCTTTCACACGAAAAACTTAAGAAGTTTCCCATCATTTAAATGAAAACCTATTCTCCACCAAGTGTTTTTCTAGTGAGCTGATTTTATGAGGATGAAGTGAGAAATTATATTTTATAGTAAAAATTTTTATCCGAATGTGGGTAAAAAAAAAATTATATTTCGATTATTGATGTCTAGTGTGTAGATATCTGTTAATCTAGTAGTATTATTCAAATTTCAACAAATTCCTAGTTCCTTTTAAAGGTGGCAAATTTCAAGGCTCAAATGTGTTGAGACATGCGGCGTACACGGCAATGTCCATGTGTTTTTGTCTGTTATGAATTGTAAGTTATAACTGATTAACAAATTTGATTTAATGAATGTTAGTATACTATTTAATATTTGAAATATTAAACTGATTAACGTTTGGCTCCTCTTTCCTTTCAATTTTCAATCTATATATGTTCAACTATTAATATTTGAAATATTGAAAACGGAAAAGGACTTAAAGAATAAATCTAAATCATACAGTAACTATTTTGCAGGATTCATTTTCAAAGATGAAGGAAATCAACCAATCAATCAATGCAACACATCTATTTCCAAAATCATTCAATTCATTTCACTAGTCAAATAATACAATTACATATCATAATATGTCATATAAACACAATTTAGACAATAAAAAGTTACGGTCTATAATCGTACGTGCATTACATATGATCATGCCTATTAATACTTTTGAAGAAGATCTCGTTAGTTCTCCTTACAATTCATTCACATAAAACATAGGAAGAAGAAAGATAATTTCATACATTGTTTGGAAAAAAAAAGAAGCCATGGGGAGAAGAGAAAGGAAAACCTATTTAAAACAAACAACTCTTGTTTACGTGACACATCTATTTCTTCCAATAGGTATGTCTTTTTTTTTTCTTCTCTTTCTTCTATTTTATTTTCTGAGTTGATCCATATTTTTTTCCTTCAAAGGATATAATCTATTAATTAATCTTTAGTAAGTTAGCCACTCTCAAGGATCAACTCATAATTAATAGGACGCATGAGGACTCATATTGATTAAAATTATACGATCCAAATTCAAAATTATGTATATTAATGATATAATATTTTTACGCTATCAATTCAATTTAATTGTATAAAGTAGATTATTGTTACACTTTACAGATTATCATATACAGTTACAAATTAACTTAATTTGATAACAATATCTACGCTTCAATCCCGAAGTAATTATGACCTCAATGTCATAAATACTCCATTTAGGTTCATAATAATCCAATATATTGTACAGATTATCTAACATTAAAAAAATTCTAATACATCGTCTGTACGCATAATTTAAACTCAAAATTATATTATTAAAATAATTTCAGCTTAAGTGGGTCAACTGCCTTGAGATGAAAGAGCACCAACAAATACATAAAATACTAATTAATAAAATTCAAATGGATGGGAACTCAATTTATGAATCCATACAGAAACTTCCAATAAAGCATGAGAATCACGCCTCACACATGACACAACACAAGTGTGGCTTAATTAAAGCAGCCACATTAGCTGCAATAATACTATTTCGTCATTTCTATCAGCTTCTATAAATTTCATTCTTCTCTAGCTAATTTTCTATTTTATTAATCTCTTTTAAAAGAATTCTTTTATGATAATTAGTTTTACTTAAATATCATAATCATTTATTTCCTCTTAGTCATGTTTTTTATGTTAAATTGCCTCCTAGTTATAAAAATAATTTAGTTATTTTCGTTATAAAACTTGTACCACATAATAAAGTAATTTGAATGATTATTCATAAAATTGTAGAGTGAGCTACTGTTTAGTTCTTGAAAACAATATTTGTTTCTCTCCTTATATTGGTGAGGAGTGGGGTAAGTTAGGCGGCTTGTTTGTGAAAAAAATAAAAAGAGTAATAATATAAAGTACATACCCTCCTTCAGGAATAACAACAAAAAAGATATAAAGAAACCATAAAAATTGAATTAAGGAGCCAAACTTTGAATTCTCCTTTATTTCAAAAAACAACTACTATATTACTATATGTGTATGCTTCTAAAACCCAGAAATATATTTTGCTCCACTTACAATACCAATTTATCTCTTCCACCGTCCGCTTGGACAGCTCAATTGGTTATCAAGGAGATATTTGGAAAATTTATCTCTTCCACCGTTCAACTTTGTTCTTGAACTTTGTGCTTCCTTCTTCTTCTTTCTGGTATGTCATCTCTATTATGTTTCGAAACTATTAATGAACAATTCTTGTAAGATGTGCTTTGTTTTCTTATCTTATTATGGTAGATAACTTGGTTCTGTTTCTGGGTATTTCTAGTTTTTCTGTTTGCAGAGATACTTATTCAGCTGCTCATAATTTTCTTTCTTGATAGTACTCTGCTACCATTTTACTATATCTTTCTGTTTAAGTCTGTTTTAAATATTTTGTTAGCTTAGCTTCGTGCCTAGTCAATCACCGTCATATAAAAAATGAAACAGAAGAAGTTACTATAGTTTATGGGAGATGCTCTGTTTTACTTGTTGAATTCTAATTCCTTGTTCAGGTCAGTTTCAGCATGTCTCTTTTTATCAAAGATATTTGGCCTTGTTCTGTTCTAAGGTTCTAATTTTTTTTTTTTTATTATCATTATCTTAGTTTCTATAAATTATAGTGATTAGTGGTTTTAGTAGGTGTTTGGACATGAATTTAGTGATATTTCAAAAAAAGTACTAGTATTTGAGGTTAAGTTGAAAAAGGGTACTTGCAAATTATGTTTGGGCGTGCATTTCACTTGAAAATATATTGAAGTTTAAGAGAGAATTGTTTTTTTTTAACTTGAAAATTGGGCCAGTTTGTCAAACATGAAAATTGGACCAGTTTGTCAAACATGATTTTTTATAGCAAATTTGGAGTGAAAATTGACACAATGTATAACCAAACAGTTTTTTGAAAAAAACAATGGAAAAAAGAAAAAAATTCATGTCCAATCGGGCCCTTGAAAGCTGTTATTGTTCTTGATGTGGTTCTGTGTTACTATTCAAATAATTTTGGCAATTATGCATGGTTTGAAAAAAAATTGTATTGTGTTTTAATCCATTAATCTAACAAAGTGTTTGCTATTTTATGGCAGACTTAAGAACTTTAGAGTTTAGACATGGAGAAAGGAAAAGTGAATACATATTCTCCTGATACAGTTCTTGAGGACTTTTTGAGAACTGCAGAATCCGAATCAGACTCTTCAAAAGCCAGCACTTCAGAATTTGATGGCTCGAAAAATCAAAGATCCGGTTCGCGATGGACTGGTTTTCTTGAGCTATTCAGAAGTAAATCGAAAGGACATTTGACGAAAGATCGTCTAATTACTAGTTCTCTGAAACTGTTGAAAAGATTCAGCAGAAGCATGAGAGAGACAAGTAGCAGTGTCAAGCCAAATCCAATTTTGGATAATGGTTTGAGCTATTTCAAACCTCAATGGGAACTTTTCACCCTCTCTGAGCTTCAAACTGCAACCAATAATTTTCACCAAGGTTAGTTATCTGCTCGAAATTTTGGTTCACCTTATATCTTTGTACATCTTTTGTTAAATTTTGCAGTGACATAGTTGTTGTTAACTTTTTAATCATGTTAGTACGTTTAATTTAGGTCCACTGTTTGTTAGGAGTCTTTTTGGCCTGTTAAAGATATAGTAGGAAAAGTAGAGAACTTCTAGTGCTGGAGAATTAATTCTACTAATATTGGACTCAGACGGGCTTAAACACTTCAAAAATATTTGGAATTAGCCACGAACTTCGTCGCTAATCTGTTGTTGAATTGCTCGTAGCTAGCAGAATCTTTTGATAATCCGTTGCGAAATAGTATCAGCTACAGAATTTGCGATTTAGCTACATAATTTGTATGTCTCAAACTCCTGGCTTTTTAGTAGTGAAAGGAGCTACATGGATTGCATATTCATTTAGCTGACCCAACTTGCTTGGGAAGCTAGTAGTAGTAGTTATTTTTGTATAACTAATTTGTTCAATGAAAGAACTTCCGATTTTGCAGTTTCTGATGTATAAAACTCTGGCAATTCTTTGTTGTAGAAAATTTGATAGGAAAGGGGGGTTATGCTGAAGTTCATAAAGGACGCTTGCGAAATGGCCAATTTATCGCGGTTAAGCGGCTGGCTAGGGGACCCCAAAATGAGAGGATAGGGGACTTCTTATCTGAGCTAGGAATGATGGCGCACATTAACCATCCAAACACTGCTAAATTGATTGGTTATGCCGTTGATGGTGGACTCTTTCTTGTGCTTGAGCTATCTCCTTATGGAAGCTTGACCAATATGTTGCATGGTTAGTGCATCAATATATCTTTATGTATTGTGTCTTTTTTTTTTTTTCCGTTTTTCTTTACTCTATTCTACAATATTTCGCAGCATCGAAGCAAAAATTAGAATGGAAAATCAGGTATAAAGTAGCCATAGGGATAGTTAAGGGCATAGTACATCTTCATGAGGGAGGTCAAAGAAGGATTATTCACAGAGATATTAAGGCAGCAAATATATTACTCACAAAGGACCTTGAACCTCAGGTATATTAGTTCTATTAATTATTATTTCTCTCCTAATTCTAAGTGCCTTAATGAAAGTTTCAATGGAAACAGAATCCCGTATTTTGTACTTCCAATTTTCTTAGTAGCAATCAAACCTGAATTTTCTGCTTTAAATTCAGATATGTGATTTTGGGCTTGCAAAATGGCTACCAGAACGATGGACTCACCTCACTGTAGGAAAATTTGAAGGAACGTTTGGGTGCGTATATATTTGTTTCGCCTTCTCTTACCTTTCAGAAATGCAAGGTAAGACTGCATACAATAGATCCTTGTGGTTCAGCCCTTCCCCAGACCCCGCGCATAGCGGGAGCTTAGTGCACCTGGCTGCCTTGTGTGTGTGCTTCTCTTACCTTCCTGCTGCTTGCAATATAAGGTTTGTGATTGTTGAGAGTTTGTCTTACTAAAATGTTCTGTTGAAACTTGTGACTGCAGCTATCTTTCTCCCGAGTTCTTGATGCATGGCATAGTGGATGAAAAAACTGATGTTTTTGCTTTCGGAGTTTTACTTTTGGAACTTATCACTGGACGTCGAGCCCTTGATTACTCCCAACAAAGCCTTGTCATTTGGGTATGCCTTAGTTCTCCACCATTACTATACGAGTTTAACTTTTATACGTTAACTGTGCAAAAGAAATTTCACACTAACCAGCCTAAACAATAACTATACATAATAAGTGGGACTAGTAACGTGAAAAATATGACGGATACCCTGCTATTACATGTTAAGATGCACCGATAATGTAAAAAAAAATTCCACTTATTATATTTGCCTCTGCATATCTTATCCGCCAATTTTATGTTCATGTAGACATGCTAAACTCTATTTTTTGCTTATTCTAGGCTAAACCCCTGTTGAAGAAAAACAGAATTAGAGATCTTGTTGATCCTTCACTTGGTGATGACTACAACTTACTACAGATGAACCTCATGGTCTTAGCTGCTTCTTTGTGTGTGTGCAGCAATCCTCAATTAAGCGACCTCGAATAAGTCAGGTAAGTGCTGGAAGTTTGATATTAATTATCCTGCATTTTATTCCCATCGGCTCTTTCAATTCTGTCACGAGCATTAATCTGAAGTAACCCTTCATGAACTAAGATCTGGGTTTGGATTCATACAGATTCTGCAGCTTCTAAGAGGCAACAGTGAAAGCCTGGATTTAATCAGGAGAATTAGAAAACCTTCACATTGGAAGAGGGGTTATGAAGAACTCTTTAATGCAGAAGAAAGCAAAATGACTAGAGGTTTAAGTGGTTTAAGTCTGCAGGAACAAATAGCGTTGGAAGTCTCTAAGATAGTGTGATGAATCTGGCTCAAGGCTCAAATGCTTGTTTGGTTTGTTGAAACAGAAACATCATTTGGAAGAGGGAATAAAGAATTATGGTATCACATGAAGTTGCTCACTTCATCAAGGCTTATGTTGGTAGCCAGGCAGATTTAGGACTGTTCTGTAAGTTCAACTGAAACCAACTTGAACCTGTTACTTTTGGATCGAACAATGTATAAAGATGAAAAAGCATTTAAAATATGTAGATATAATAAGAACACGTTCATTCTGAACTTACTGACTCTAAATCTTGGATTTGCTTCTGTCGGTACCTACCTCAAGAAAAGAACACGATGATACATGGGAAAATAGTGTGTCATGTATTTGACTATACAAGATCTTCAATGTCCTACTCTGAAGCTGTCAAAATCTATGTTCAATGCATCGGTGTGGGGGAATCAAGCAAATGATATCGATGAGATGCGGAAATTTTTTGCCAAGGCTGATTTCTGTAACTGTACAATAGACATGCTTGTACATTTCCGACCTGTAAATACTTACTATAATCAGACTATGTATTGAAATTCTTTCCTAAAGTTTGGTAGTCCTATACTTCTTTACTATATTTGTTTTTCTTTAAGGGGAGGTTTAAAATTCTTCATGTATATAGAGATGAAAATTAGCTTTCTCCTTGTGCAATTCTTTACCTTAATGCAAAATCTTAATTATAGATGATGTGGAGGGTCCTGTAGTCACAAATAATAAGCCTATTTGAATATTTCCCTCTCCCATTTGAATCGTATGCACAAATAATTTAGGTTTGTATTCGAAGTTCTCCTGGAGCTGGTAATGTGAAATTGGACCACCATAGCCCGTTGAGTGTTGTACCGCGGAATTCCGAGCTATCCAAAATCTAGGTTTTTTTAAAAAAAAAGCCAAGATTTTTCGCTCCACACTCGGACATCATACCCTTTATTGAAATTAGATATAGCAAAAAATGTTGACTTGAACTTTCCGCAGCAAAATAAGTTTACAAACCAATGCAGTAAGGTTATAGGTCTAATTTTTGTTGGGTACTCTATTGTAAAGCAGTACGGGAAATAAATAAATATTACAAGTGTTCGAAAGGATAAACAAATAGGCAATGTTGAGAACTGCCGCAAGCTTGTTGAGTCTTGAATCTTGATAACCTGAAATCAAGAAACAACTAAATCCGGATGGTTACAACTGTGTGCTGAGTCGAGTTTGTATCACTGTGTTCTCCCACCATACACATTTACTTGTGGCTTTGGTGTTCTTCAGATCTGATGTCCAGTTTGTATCACTGTGTTCTCCCAGAACCGTTGGACATCCAGAATACTATAATCCGTAGATAAGCGAATATTTCAGATATCGTCATATCCGACTTAACGCCTTCTATTGATCATTTATTAAGATCATCAGTGAACCTTAGTTCAACTGATCTGTTTGTAGGCCGATACCAGGTCGGTTGTAGTGTGTACAATACATTGAACTACACGTGACCTGTGCATATCGCTCCTTGTCTGTGGGTGCACCATGATTCCAATCAGTTATATAATTCATATCCATTGGTGACTTTAACGAGACTGTCAATTATCTCACAACTGAGTTTGGAGTTAGACCAGTCCGTTAGATGTCTTAGAAATCCAATTTCTAAGATGTCATATGTGATACCCATATCATTTTGTATCAATATAGTTTCCACTCTCAGACTGTTGGTTTTCCAACTGTTGGCTTTCCAACTATTGGCTTTCTAACTTCAGAGTCAATGTTTATGTGGTCAGATTCATTGTTTCTGTTTTATCTGAAACTTTCAGGACCAAAATGTAAACATTTCAGAGACCAAAATGAAAGTTCAGGGAGAAGCCCAACAGTCCAGCAAACCAATTCTGATCCTCTTTTTCCAACTCTCCGGTTGGGAAGGCTGTTTCAACATCCATGCCACGCAAGACTACAATGGCCCTGGATGTTAAGCTAATCACAGGGGAGCACATTTTACAACCCAAAGGTTCTTTTTCCGGAGGAAGATCAACCATTACACAAGTATGGTTCTATATGATGAAATCTATTTATATCTTTAGCTTCTTTCCAAAGCAGCGCTTTTGGAGATGACAATTCTTTGTTAATTGTCCATGGTTCGTTCTCAACCATACAAGCTAGAAGGCCTGAAACAAGTCTTTGTCCCCTCTTTGCTTCGTCTCGGTTCAACATCTAGAATCCCTGAGTTCTGTAGATCTGGAATATTAAGTTCCGGATAGACAGCAACTTCCGAGTCCTGTAGATACGGAACGTCTAGTTCCGGACAGTCAGGCCCTCGCGGGTTCTTGTTAACCTCGAGCAATTACTCATTTTTCCTTTTTTCCAAGGAAAGTTATCTTCAAAGAATTCAGCATTCTTTGACGCCAAGAGGCGATAAACACTACTATTATTTGCAGATCCAGTGGATATGCAATCTACAGTCTTAGGGATGAAACCACCCCACATCACAACATTTATATGTAAGATAAATTCCATGTCTCATACGGAGGGTTACCCTTATCCTTATGCGGAGTTCTATTTGAGAATCATATTAGCGGTAAATATCGCCTTGCCCCACATAATTTGGGCGTACGGCTTTGCGCTTCGCTAATACCGTTAGACTGAGGTGAGTAATGAGCAGTCGTTTGATGAACGATGCTTCACATTCTCCCCCTCTATCACTACGAATTTCTCAATCCGTAGGCTTAGTTGATTTTCAACTTCTGCTTTGTAGAGCTTATCCGCTTCAACAACTTCATCTTTGCTTTTCAACAAACAAAGGATACTATACATTGTACCATCATCAATGAAGATCACAACGCACTTGTCTCCCCCTCTATTTTGTATAAACTTCCAATCACCCAAGTAGGTGTGACTAAGATCTAGAGGAGCGGTGCTTCTTTCGCTATTCCCTTGACGGAATTTGGAAAGGTGATTTTGCCTCTTCGCCTACCTCATATTTATTTTGAGGGTTTACGTCGACAGAAGGAAACAATCTCAACTTCGTTAGCTTTTGAATGATTTTCTATTTAACGTGTCTTAATCTATGATGGCATAGATGCACGGATTACAAATATATCATTCATATGGTTACAGACATACTGTACCATTCTTAGTTAATACAGACCTGTTGGACTAGTCTCAAACCAGCTTGAACAATAACGTCCCTTAAACCAAGTTTGGGACATGTATCACATCATCTTAGAGTGATCCCATTTCCTGAAGTCCTATTGAGGACAACCTCTCCAACCCCTTCTACTTTAGAGGTGGCGTTGCTTCACATGAACAACCTCTTGCCCATGGTTAGGGCGTAACCGGATCATATGTGATCTGGATACTCTGGCTCACTCTAGTTGCTTTGGCAGACTGAGTGTCCAATTTCTTTTCTGCCTTTCTTTAGGCCTTCAGATCATTTAAGACCTGGAAACTATGGCCCACCACACTAGGTGTCCATTACTTTTCTTATGAAATGAATTATGGCCCACTCCAGTCGCCTGTAGGCTTTGTATGACTGAGTGTCCAATATCATCATATCAAAGGAATTTTGGCCCACTCCAGTCGCCTGGAGGCTTTGTATGACTGAGTGTCCAATTTCATCCTATGAAGGATCTTCTGCCAAATAGTGTGACAGGCTCAACGTCTTTAGCTTTTAGACTTCTTCCGTTATGATTGGTGCCCAAACAATACTTGGCGCTTATTTAAGAGTGGTAACAGTTTTCGCACAGTCAGTGGATCTTTCTTCCTCGTATGTGCAAACATACTTTACACACTTTAATAATTACACTTAAAAGAACGAATCTTTTAAGTCGTTTACAAAATCCAATGTTTAAACGGGAAAGAATAAGAGATTAAACTTCTGATTTTAAAGCGTAAGAAATATAAATATTTCGGAAAATATTTTTCATATTCCTCCTTACTTTAAGTCATTTTAATCAGAAATCATTTAACCTTATTCTTGACAAGGAAGAAAAAAACTTATCCCAATTTCGAATTCTGGCCCACTTTAGTCACTTCATCGGACTGAGTGTCCATTTCCTCCTTATCATAATTCGGATCCTTTGTCTGGGACAGATATAGGCCTTCTGCTGCAAGATAGAACCACATCTCCAGCCTTCTCCTCTTGTCCCAGTTGACATCCTCAGCCTCTCGTGAGCGCTTGTTCCCACCACTCTCAGAAGCGGTGACACCATGAACATGTTGACCTTCAACAACATAATTATCACTATCTTCTACCAGAAAACCACAGCCATATCCAGATTTGGTCACACAACTTTTGACCGACATCTTTCGAACACTAATACTAATATAATCTTGTCTTAAATTGTTGGGTACTCTATTGTAAAGCAGTATGGGAAATAAATAAATATTACAAGTGTTCGAAAGGATAAACAAATAGGTAATGTTGAGAACTGCCGCAGGCTTGTTGAGTCTTGAATCTTGATAACCTGAAATCAAGAAATAACTAAATCTGGATGGTTACAACTGTGTGTTGAGTCGAGTGATTGCACTCTGTCCTTAAGACAATATTGCCCCGTATATATGCTTTTACGTTAATGGGTAATAGTCTCCCAAGATAAAACAACACTTTAATCTCAACACTACAAAGCAAATAGGTTGAGTCTGACGAAGAAAATAAATATGAATCGACTTGCTGAAGATATGGAAAATGAAGGAAGAGTTTCTGTTTTCATCCAACGTTATTGGACTGACTATCTCTTATGTTTTGTCTCTATGTATATAGTGTGTCTGTGTTGTGTATATCTTGTGTATATGTATGTGTTTGCTCGCTGTTTTGTGCTGCTATTTTCGTGTATGTATCTCTAACACAATTGATCCAAAAAGCATCAATATATAGCATGGATGAGGGACTCCTCAACTGCCACAAACAAGGTTGTTAATGGCATTAGTGAGGGCTGTTAATGGCATTAGAGAGGGCTGTTAATGGCCATTTAGAGAGGCTGATTTATGGTCATGAAGGAGGGGTGTTTATGGAGGAGTTAACAGCCAAGTAATGGCTGGTTAATGCTCCAAAAAATAGCCCAAACGGTAGGCAGAAAGTTTCTGCCTTACGTCATTCCCAAAATCAACTTTCCAAAAACTCTAGGGACCAAACTGTAAATATTAAGTAATTTGGGGTCCAAAAAGATAATATCAGAAAGGCCTGAGGCCTGAGGCCCGAGGCCCGTGACCCGTGACCCGAGCCCGGACGGGATGGGCGGCGGCGCGCGTGTGGGCTTAGCCTTGAACCCAAGCACATCTAGGTCCTCACTCCTTTAAACACATGGGATACCCCTTGGGGTCCCAAACCCTCAACCACTTTAGAGACTTATAAAGAGAGTAATTCTTCATTTTTCCACCGATGTGGTAGATTTGTCCCACACCATATTTTCATGCCTCAAACACCTTACTTCGTGGACCAATATCTCTTTCATTTCTCAACGAAATTTGACGATTCTTAGCCCTACGGTCATCTACTCACTTAGTAGATTATGCATGTGTGAAGAGACAAAGCCTTCAACATGCGGAACACTAGTGTTTAATTCATTAAAGATGGGTGGACGCATCTCCTCGCCAAAAGCAAATTTCCAACAATTTTTTTTCTTGTACTCCCACCTTTTGGTTCCTTTACTCTCTAGTTTTTATCTTGTCTAAACATTTTAGATTTTTCTCATCCGTTATATTGAATCAAATCCTCAATAGCCCTGCAGAAGTTTTCGGGGTTTAAGTGATATTTTCTCTAAGATTAGATAATATGTGAAGTTAGAAGCACAATCTTTGAGGGTGATTCTCCACTTCCCTCAAATCTCAAACCAACAATGTGAGGTGATATTGTCCCAAGAAAAGTAGATAGAAAAGGTGAATTTGTCCAACTGTCAATAAAATCTTGTGTCTTAAATTAAACTTTATTAAATTAAAATTGTAAAGTTCGCATTAACATGGGCCAACACATTCCACCTATTTGGACGGTGGCCCTACCAAACCCTCTCACACCACAATTGAAAATGTTTTTTGAGTAACGCATCATTTTTTTTGCGTGGAATGTTCTTCTTTACCCCTCAATTAGTTGGTCTTTAAGTTCCCCTTTCTTCACATTAATGACCCGTAACGCATATTACTATCATCTATTGGACTATTTTATTTTCTTTTACTTTTTCTTGTTGTAATTAGATAAGAAACACTTTAATTTTTTCTTTGAAAACACTTAATCTCTTTGAAGGAAAGAATATTTGGAGCTTCAAGTTGGCAGTAAGATTTAGACAAATGATATAAAGCTTCATTTGTTTATATTTAATGAAAGTCTGAATCTTAATTTATATTTTTATATACAGATATCTTAATCTTAATAAATCTTATTAGAAAATCCAGCCTCATTTAGCGTGTAAACTACCACACATTTCAAACTTATTTGCTTCGATTATCAATTGAGAAGATTCACCAACTTTAGCTCAAAATAAATCTAATTTTTGGTGTTAATTTTCGTACCAAGTATCCATATCGTTTGTTTTTATGATTTTACGAGGTATAGAGGACAAATTAATACAATATACAACCGCTAGAGATACGTTGTAAGCGAAACAAAATCGGCCTCTGTTTGGGTGCACCCGCTTAAATCATTAAATTGGGATTCATCCTCATAGTCAATGCTATTAATTTTTATTTATAATAACAATAACTATAACTATAGCTAGGCCTGGGCATCGAGCCGAGCGAGTCGAGTCCAACCGAGCCTAGTATATATCGAGCCGAGCCTAATTGAGCTTTAAATCGAGTCGAGCACGAGTCCGACTCAACGAGCTTTTCTGTATATTTGACCGAGCCCGAGATGAGCTAAGCCGACTCTTTTATATTAAATCAAAAATATAATTTGAGGAAGTCTATAATCGTAATTGAACAAGCTATCATAAAAAAAATATTTACATTATTAAGTAAAGAATATGATGATTTTAGTTGTAATGAAAATAATATTCCTATTAAATAAAAAAATATGATTTAAGGGAGTGTATGATTGTGATTAAACAAGCTTTATATTATATAATCCAAGCAAATTATAGCTACCATAACAAA
Organism: Anisodus tanguticus; assembly: GCA_034509755.1. NCBI lineage: Eukaryota > Viridiplantae > Streptophyta > Magnoliopsida > Solanales > Solanaceae > Anisodus > Anisodus tanguticus. Next base: position 13,148,590 of record CM067551.1, on the reverse strand, counting down.
AAGATAGCAAAGGATTATAAATTGGCAGATGAAATATTCTTTTCTAATTGTACGAAGAAAAAAAAGAGACTAAATACCTTGAAATTTCTTAATAATTGAACCAAACTGACAACAACCAAATAGCTAAATATGTATTATATTGGTTTGATTTAATTTTAATAATTGACAAACCGATTGAATTGATTTGATTTTGATTTTAACCAAAATCTATCCAAATCGAACTTTGAATAACCCTACTCATATAGTACGCTTAAGTTACATTGTAGTTAGAATTTTACTTACACTAAATAAAAATATTAATTATATAATTGTTAAATTAACATAGTATGTTAAGTTAATGTACTTAGTAATAGAGCCTAATGAATGAATATTAATTCTTAAATCGAGCTGAGCCGAGCTTTAACCGAGTCGAGCCGAGCCAAGTCAAGTCAAGCTAAAATTTAAATAAAATCGAGTCGAGTCGGACCGAGCTTTTTCTCGAAACGAGCCGATCAAGCCGAGCTACATGCAATCGAGCCGAGCCCCGACCCGACCCGACCCTACTCTTTGCCCAAATCTAACTATAGCCATGGATTAAAAGGAATATTGATGTAAACAAATCAACTTGGAGTTTTTAGTTACGTAACTCACCAAAATTCTTTGAATTCTTATCAATATCAATCATATCACAAAAAAGTTATTGTCATTTTTTCCCCAAAAGCATTGAAAGATATCTATATGATGTGATCAGCACAAAGTTGTCGTAGATTTCTGTTCACTAAGCAAGTGAATTTATCTGAATTACTAGAAAATTCTTCACTTTCAAATAAAATTCAGATCAAGAGCATTTGTTTTTCTGCTTCTTGCTTTGTAAGGGGATTTATTAAAAATAAACAAAACTTTGTAGAAACATAAATTTACGCCCATCACTACCATCTACGATAAATGCACCACCAAAAGATGTGGTGTAGTGGATGGGGCTGCTCATTCTTTAACCAGTGGAAAATCCTTAGTAGAAAGTGTTTCCCCTCAATGGGCCTATGCAACGCAAATTCAAATATAGTCGGACTCCAATCCGAGTACCGAATACCAAATGAAAAACCAAAAAAATCTAAGATAAATGGTAATATGGCTAATGGTTAAATCTAGTAAATTTTATTGATGTTAATAATGAAAGAATAAAATTGACTCATGTTGTCCAAAGTAAATGCTAAATGAATTTAGACAAGGACGGAAAATAGAGTTATAATACACATGCGTTTCAATCTCATAGTTTTCTTTGACTTAGATACTAGATTTAGTGTTGGAAATTTACTAATGTGGAATTAAGTTTATCCCATTATTTATAACTCGAACAATTGGGCCGCGCACGACGGAAATATCGTTTCCACACACTTATAGAGTCATTTCAGCAGAGAAAGATTGGGCAATGGAAAGGCGGAGTTATTAAGACGACGAGTTATAAAAGTAGGGTGATTTTTGCAATCTTAGTGCCAAGTATCGTAAATTTCGTTAATGAAAGACATATTGGTACGTAAGTGAAATGTTTGAGACATAGAATGATGGATGGTTATTGGATAAATAACAAGTGTTCCACGTTGGTAAACGAATGAAGGATTGTGTGAGGTGTAAGATGGAACGGGTCGGAAAGGGTCGTGGAGCCGAGAAGGGCCGCGACACCTCGCAGACTGGGCTGCAGCACCTCGCGGACTGGGCCGCAGCGCCGCGGCGCCCCCCTTGTAGCGTTGTGGCTCCCCCTTGTTGCGTCGCGGCGCTTCCCAGGCTGTGAGTGCTCGACGGAAGTCCAAAAGTTTGGCTGATTATGGAGAGGTTTTGGAGCATTAACTTGGCTGTTTTTCCTCCATAACTCAGCCATTATTTGGCTGCATTAGTTGGTGGTTTAAAGGGCCATTATATGACATTTAAATGACTTACTTGGACACTTGAAGAGGTCATCTTGCACACCTATAAATTGAGGCCTTTGGCTCAATTCTATAGAAGAACATATATGAACATATGAACAGAAAAACAAGTTCACAACACCACAAAGAGATCAGATTTTCCTGATAGCAATCATTCTCTTTGCAATCTTCATTATTCGTGTTCTTCGCTGAGATCATTTGTGTAGGCTTTGCACACTTGATAGTTTGATGTTTCATCTTGGGAGACTATTGTCCACACTTCCGTAAAGCCTATATACGAGAGCAATCTTGTCTTAAAGATATATATCCATCTCTCGACTCAGCCGGTGGTGTTGTGGTTTATCTAATTGGTTGCTAAGTGTTTCAGGTGTTAACTTAACAGACGAAGGACTCTAACTATTCGTATTCTCAGTGGATCTACAAGCCATAAGTGTAGCAGTTCATGTTCTTGTATTTCCGAATACAAGATCCATATTTGAAGTTTCAATTCAAGATCAAGATATTAACAACTTGTTGTTGTTGTCCTCTTTGTTGTTTATCCTTTCGATCACTGTAATAGTTATTTACTATTCCCTTTGTTGTTTTACATATTCCAACAATTTTAAGACAAGATTTGTATTAGTGATTTGAAAGATGTTGGTCGATAAGTGTGTGACCAAATCTGGCTGTAGTTTTCTTCTTGAAAATAGTTCTGTTGACAGTTTTGCTAACAGTTCAAACAATAACTGTGCTTTCAAGATTGGTCCTAGTTATGGTTCTCTCTTTGAAGACAATTACAAGTATGTTTTCGTCAAAGGTGGGATCTCTGGACCTGATGATGAGCTTCAAGATACTGCTGATAGTCATGCTAGTACGGCTAAAGATCAAGGACGAGTTGGTGTCACCGCTCCCGAGGGTGGTGGAAACAAGCACCCACGAGAGGCTGAGGATGTCAACTGAGATAAGAGGAGAAGGCTAAAGATGATGTTCTATCATATAGCAAAAGTCCTATATCTGTCCCAGACAGAGGATCCGAATTATGGTAAGGAGGATTTGGACGCTCAGTCTAACTGAAGTGGGCCAGAATCCAAAAGGTATAAGTTAATCCTTCCTTATCAATAAAATGTTTAGTTAATATCTGAATAAAAGTGTGTAAAGCAAGGCTGGGAATATGAAAGTGTTTTCATTAAAAACTTATATTTCCTACACTCTAAAATCAGATATTGATTCTCCTCCCCGGTTAAAGATTGGACTATTATAAACAAAACTTAAAAGATCTGTTCTTTTGGGTGTAATTATTAAAAGTGTGTAAAGTATGTTCGCACATACGAAGGAGGGAGATCCACTGACTGTGCGAAAACTGTTACCACTCTTAAGTAAGTGCTAGGGATTTTCCTAGGCTCCAATCACAAGGGAAGAAGACTAAAAAAAATAATGGCTTATCTTAAGACGTTGAACCTGTAACACTATCTGACAGAAGATCATTCATTTGATAGAATGACTTTATAGGTGAACTGTCAAACATCTCGAATTTTCTCAACATATCCTCGATGTAGTAGACTGAGACCAGTCCGTCAGACGTCTTAGAGATAATTATCCCTAATATGACATCTGTGATACCCATATCCTTCACGTCGAAACAGTATTTCAACATGTTCTTAGTCTCTAGGATCAAGCTAGGATTGCTCTTTGTGATCAACATGTCATCTACGTACAAGCATATCATGACGAACAAGTCAGAGTTACCTTTCGTGTAGACACATTTGTCACACTTATTAATAGAGAAACCATTCGATAGTAGAGTACTATCAAAATTTTTGTGCCATTGCTTCGGGGCCTGTTTCAGCCCGTACAGAGATTTTACAAGTCGACAGACTTTCTTCTCTTGCCCTGGAACCACATACCCCTCGGGTTGTTCCATATAAATTTCTTCTTCCAAATCACCATTTAGGAAGGATGTCTTGACATCCATTTGATGTATCTCAAGGTCATGCAATGCTGCGATTGCAATGAATACTCGTATGGACGTCATCCTAGACACCGGGGAGTACGTATCAAAATAATCAAGGCCTTTCTTCTGCCGATAGCCCTTGACTACCAACCTGGTCTTGTACTTATCTATAGACCCATCTGTTTTATACTTCCGTTTAAGTATCTATTTACAACCCAAAGGTTTATTTCCCGGAGGAAGATCAACCAACTCCTAAGTATGGTTATGCACGATGGAGTCTATTTCACTCTCAATAGCTCCTTTCCAGGGCGGTGCCTCTAGAGTTAACAATGCTTCAGCAATTGTCCTTGGTTCATCATCAACCATATAAGGTACAAAGTCAGGACCGAAGTTTTTATCCTTCCTAGCCCTTTTACTTCGCCTTGGTTCCATCTCTAGAGTCTCCAAGTTCTGAGAATCTGGAACACTAGATTCTGGATATTCAGCCACTCCGAAGTCCACTAGATCTGAACCATCTAGATCCGGGCAGTCAGTGACTCCTGGTTCCTGAGAGTTATTCATAACTTTATTTGTGAGAGGTTATGTCTTTTTCCTTTCTAGGAAAGGTATCCTCAAATAATTGAGCATTCCTTGATTCCATGATTGTACCCCCATGGATATCTGAAATATTTAGCTTATGCACTAAGAAGCGATAAGCACTACTGCTATTTGCATATCCGATGAAAATACAATCTACAGTCTTAGGCCCAATCTTGACCTGCTTTGGCTTGGGCACTTCGACCTTTGCCAAACAACCTCACACCTTTAAATATTTATAGGTGGGTTTCTTTTCCTTCCATGATTCATATGGAGTTTTGTCCTTACCCTTATGTGGGACTCTATTAAGAATCATATTAGCGGTAAGGACGGCTTCTTCCCACATATTTTGGGGAAGATCAGAATTGATGAGCAAGGCATTCATCATTTCCTTCAACGTGCGGTTCTTGCGTTCAGCAACACCGTTCGATTGAGGTGAGTATGGAGTCGTCGTTTGATGAACAATGCCCGATTCGGCACAATATTCCTCAAATTGCGCTACGTATTCTCCCCCCTCTATCGCTACGAATGGATTTAATCTGCATGCTTAGTTGGTTTTCAACTTCTGCTTTGTAGCGTCGGAACGCTTCATCTTTACTTTTCAACAAGTAAAGGTAACAATACCTTGTGTTATCATCAATGAATGTCACAAAGTACTTGTTCTCCCCTCTAGTTCGTACAAACTTCAAATCACATATATCTGTGTGAATAAGATCTAGAGGAGCGGTATTCCTTTCGACGGATCGAAAAGGAATCTTTGTGAGTTTTGCCTCTACGCACACCTCACACTTATCTTGAGGGTTTACGTCGATAGATGACAACAACTCCAACTTAAGCAACATTTGGATGTACTTATAGTTAATATGTCCTAATCTATGATGCCATAAATTAGAGGACTCATGCAAGTAAGAAGAAACTTCAATATTATTGCTTGCACGCATTACAAACATGGCGTTAACTTTGAAGAGGCCTTCACAAACGAAGCCTCTTCCCACAAAAGTTCCATTCTTGGTGATTACAAATTTATTGCACTCAAATACTAGCCTAAAACCAGCATTAACCAATAAATGACCTGAAATTAAATTCCTCCTAATCTCAGGGATATGCATCACCTCCTTCAAAGTGAGTTCCTTTCCAGAAGTCATCTTCAGGACTACCTTTCCTACCCCCAGCACGTCAGAGGAAGCGTTGTTACCCATGAACAACTTCTTGTCTGTAACTGGTGTATATGTGGAGAAGACATCTCTATTGGAACAGATGTGTCTGGTAGCACCCGTGTCCATCTACCATTGTATGGGATTCTCAACAAGGTTTGCTTCAAGCACCACCGCCGAGAACTCCTCAATCATGTCGTCAAGAAGCGTGTCTTTGATAACGTTAGCATGTGCCTTGCCTTTGGCCTTGGCCTTCTCTTGTTGCTCAGTCTTGAGCTTGCGGCAGTCCTTGATCATGTGACCAGGTTTCCTACAATAGTGACAGTTCCACTTGAACTTCTCCGCCGCCTGGGTCTTGCTGTCTTTCTGGAACTTGTGCTTCTTGCTTAGGTTCCCTTTGGCCTCATCCAGATTTGCCTTTGCCTCAGCGGGTTGTTTTCCTTTAGGCAAGGCCTTATTATCTTATTGAATTTGGAGTTTTATAATAAGTTCTTCAAAGGTCATTTCATTTGTCTTGAGTTTTAAGTAACTCATTCCACGAGGGAGGTAACTTCTCAATCAGTGATGCAACCAAAAACTGCTCATTTGGTTTCATACCATCCAAATCTAGTGATGTAGAATCATTTGGAATTCCTGGACTTGGGACATCACAGTTTTGCTATCCACCATTTGAAATTTTAGGAATTTCCCAACGATGAATTTCTTTGTACCAACATCTTGTGCGTTGTACTTCTTCTGCAGCTTTTCCCATAACTCTTTGGCGGTGCCTACGGCGCAATACACCGTGTAGAGTGGGTCTGACAGACAATTCAGAATATAGTTCTTACACATGAAGTCACTATGACTCCAAGCATCAAGAACCATTTTCATGCCATTTAAGACATATATACCTTGGCCCCCTCTAGCCATTTCATTAGGCTGAGGGTCCACTTTATCTCCAACTTGTGGAGGATCTTCTGATAGGAAATGAGCCATTCCTATAACAGTCAGATAAAACAATATCTTCTGCTTCCATCTCTTGAAGTTGGAGCCCATGAACTTTTTTGGGCTTTCATGGTGGAATCCAGAGGGTGGAGGAACTGTAACATTCCCTTGAGCAGCAGGAAAGGCGTTGGATGTGCCATGAGCAGCAGTGAAGGCATTGGATGTGCCTTGAGCAGCAATGGGGAAGGTAGAGGGGTTGCCTTGAATAGCAGCAGCAGTATCAGAAGCGAGTTGTTCTCTTCCAGTCATCTTTCTAAGCACTTACAACAATCTTGTCTTAAAATTATGGGTACAACAATTGTAGGAAATGGGAAGTAAATAAATATTACAAATGCTAGAAAGGACAAACTACTCAAGATTATAACAAACTGGAAATAAGAACGATTACAAACTCCTTGTGATTTGCTGAGTCGAGTGATTGCACTCTGTCTTTAAGACAAGATTGCCCCGTATATATTCTTTTACGTTCGTGTGCAATAGTCTCCCAAGATACAACAACAACTAACAAATGAGCAAGGGAAACTCAAGTGTTACTCTTGAAGAACTTTGAATATAGAAAACTTTCTAGAGAGGAAGAAGAAGATTTCAGAAAATTTCTAAGTCTTGAACAATTGTGCCAAATGCCTCAATTTATAGTGTAAGGAAATGACCCCTCAACTAGCCAACTAATGGCCTTCAATAGCCATGTAATGACACTTATTGAGGGGTTACATTCAGCTAAATAATGGTTGAATTCATGTGCCAAATAATGGAGATTCAATGCTCCAAAACCAGCCCAAAAGTCAGAACTTTCCATCTTCCCGTCGCAGCATTCTACCTTTAAGCATCGCGGCTCTGCGAATTAGGGTCGCGGCGCCTTGGCTCCAGTATCCCAAGCCACCATTTAGCGTCGCGGCTCCGACGGGTGTTGCATCGCAGCCCTTCACGGCTATTTCCGACTCGTTTCATCTTACACTTTTTACACTTGTTCATTCGTTTACTAACGTGGAATACTTGTCATTTGGCCAATAACCATCTATCATTCTATGTCTCAAGCGTATTACTTATGTACCAATATCTCTTTCAGTAATGAAATTTACGATACTTGGCACTATGTGTACACGTGTGTGGAAACGATATTTCCGACGTGCGGGACCCCAATTGTTCGAGTCATAAATAATGGGATAAACTTAATTCCACATTAGTAAATTTCCAACAAAAACTATACCTTTATGGAATATCATAACTTAAGTAAAAGAAAAGCCTGCTAATTTTACAAAGGGCATGTAATACCTTCAGCTTGAAGGTACTACCAATTGGACCGGCAAAAAAAGGCTACCATACTATAAAAAAAATCTCCTTCTTGCTTTGATTTCCTTTGGTCTTCTTCTGCATGCAGCTTCTCCTATTTCTTCTGTAGTTTTTCCCTATTTTCATCTTGCTTTCTGATCCTGAAATTTGCCATTTAAGCTTTATCCATTCTTATTGTCCCTAGCTTCACTTGGAAGTTCCTGCATTGAATTGAATATATAAGCTATCAGACTATATTGAGAACTACTCTCAAATTTAGCCAATGCATCAGCTAATGTGTTTGCTTTCCTGAAAAAGTCCTGAATTTTGAACGTCTTTCAGTGATCTTCTTCATGTGATCTACTTCTTGTGCGAACTCTCAAGGGATAGTATATGATCTTTCTAGCCATTTGACTACCAGCATAGAATCCACAGATGCAATCATTGATACCGTTGTAGTCCACCCAGTTGATACCAAAAGAAACTGAACTAATCTTTGCACCGTCGTTGGAGCAAAACTGTAGAGATTTGGCAAAAGTTGTGATGATATCCCTATTAGTGTCTCTAGCATTTCCCCCAATTTCAGCTCTATTAACTTGAGCTAAAATGTTCCCATCAGTGTTTATCTTTATGACATTATGAGGAGGTTTGTTCCAGATGACAGGTTTACTGGATAGCCTAGCCTTATATGCCTCCATTTTGCTGCAAATCCCTCTCAAGTTGCAATTAGATTCCACCTCATAACCTTTCTTGTTCATGTAAACTCTAAGGTGTTGAGTAATTTCATAGCAGATCTTGGTGTTGGTTATTACAAAGGATTGCAGGAACGGAAATTACAAGTAACTGCGTATGTAAGAATTGAAATTACAATTCAACTATAAAACTGAAAATTACAATTCAACTATAAAACTGAAATTACTATTTTGTTGAACAAGAAAACTGGAAAGTTGTTTTTGCTGAGTCGAGTGTGGCACTCTGTCCTTAAGACAATATTGCTCCGTATGTATCCTTTATACGTCCTGGACAATTCGTCTCCCAAGATAAAACAGCAATGGAACTATTGAGCAAAGGAAACTCAAAAGCTACCGTGAAGAATATTGAATAACGAAATGATGCTTGGAAGATTAGGAAGAAAACTGCTTTGCTTTGCTTTTCGCTTTGTGTATTTTCGTGTATCTCTAATGTGCCTCAACAATGGTGTAAGGGGTGTTTATATAGGAGGAAGAGAGACTGTTTGACTGCCTCCATAACAGCCATTATTGGCCAAATAATGACCATTATGGAGGTAGTAAAGCCACCACATAAATGGAGAAAATTGCCAACGGATTGGCCATTATAGGAGGTGTAATTCGGCCAAAATAAATGAATGGTGAATTGAGGCCGGACGTTTCTCGTTCGGGACCGTCAAAATTCGCCTTTTCTCGGACCAAACCGTACATCTTGAAACTTCGGGGACCGAACTCGTACATCCGAAAGAATTCTCGGTCCAAACCGCACATCCGAAACTTCGGGATCAAAGCGTACTTCGGCAAAGTTTTTCGGCCCAAAAAGATAATATCGAAGGTCCACGACCCACGCCCCCGCGGCCCGCGCCCGCGACCCGTGAACCCGTGAACCCGTGAACCCGTGAACCCGAGAACCCGAGAACACGGAACACGGAACACGGAACACGGAACACGGAACACGGAACACGGAACTCGAAACCGGACGGGCGGGCGGCGGCGGCGCGCGTGTGGTCTTTCCTTGAACCGAAGCACATCTAGGTCTTCCCTCCTTTAAACACATGGGATACCCCTTGGGGTCCCAAACCCCAAACCAATTTCGAGTATTATATACACAACAATTCTTTCTTCCTCTACCGATGAGGGAGAATTGATCACACACCACACTTTTCCATGCTTTAAACACCTTACTTCGTGAACCAATATCTCTTTCATTTCTCAATGAAATTTGACGATTCTTGGCCCTACGGTTATCTACGTACTTAGTACATCATGCATGTGTGAAGAACCGGATTCTCCAACATACGTAACACTAGTGTTTAAGCCGTTAAAGTTGGTCGGTCGCAACTCCCGCCAAAGGCTAATTTCCAACAATCCCTCTTGAAAGAGATTTTGGCGCACTCACATGGTGTCTTTTCATTTCCAAAGCAATATTTCAAGCGGACCGATGTTGCATAAGGAGAGGTAGCCTCGCTTTGAACCTTCCATAGTTGAATACCATCGGACTTACTTATCGCGCGGTGAACGTGATGTCTTGAACCGTCAGTGTTTAGTGTAAGCCAAGACAATGATACCAACACAACAAATTCCCTTACTCTCTTCTTCGTAATGTTTTGTCCGTTTTGGCCATGGACAACGTCTTGGATTCTTAAGTGCGTTCATTTTGAGGCGGCTTCTGTCCTCGCACTTAAATAGGTGGTCTCCTACAAGGTATCCTGCTATACCCCACTTCACAAGTGTTAGGAACCATTAAAAGTTTCCCAAGAACCTAACCTCAACTCGTTGAGGATCATTACAGGTTTTGAAAACTTAACCTTTACCCATACCTGCAGATAGCACTTAACGTCTATCGCGGAACGGCTTTGGATTTAGTGTTTCTTTTCGAAATCACTATCCGAAGTGCTCATACTTCCACCGAAGCGATCAATCGAACCTTTACAACTTCGTTTTCCCATTGAACCAAATTACCGGGATCTCCAGTTCGTAAGGTTGGGTTACCACCGTATTGGTCCTTATATTTTGGGTTTTAAGCCCATTCCCTAGACGTGCAAGCCATCCGATCTTTGGGTAAGCCCTTTGTCAATGGGTCTCGCTATATTATCCTTTGACTTAATGTAATCAATGGATATTATACCCGTGGTGATCAGTTTCCTAACGGTCTTATGCCTCCATCGAATATGACGAGACTTGCCGTTGTACATAGCATTCCGTGCCCTTCCTAGAGCCGACTGACTGTCGCAGTGGATCATTACCGAAGGTACGGGTTTGTTCCAACATGGAACATCCTCTAAGAAGTCATGAAGCCACTCAGCTTCTTCTCCCGCTTTGTCTAAAACGATAAACTCCGATTCCATCGTGGATCGGGCGATGCAAGTTTGCTTAGAGGATTTCCAAGACACGCCCCACCACCAATTGTAAATATATACCCACCGGTGGACTTGGTGTTCTCTCGTATCGTATATCCGTTTGCATCACTTTGTACCCCTCTAGTACAAATTTGGATATCTCGAATAGTGCAACCCGAAGTTTAACGTGTATTTCGTGTATTGTAATACCCGATTCAACGCCTTCCGGTGATTATCACTTGGATTACGGGTGAACCTAGCCAACTTATTGATCGCATAAGCAATATCGGGTCGGGTGCGGTTTGTGATATACATCAAACTACCGATCACTGTGCATATCGCTCCGGTATACGGGTGCACTAAGATTTTTATCAAGCTTTTGATTTGCATCCATTGGTGACGCTATCGGAGAACTGTCTAACATCTTGAACTTTCTCAAAACATCCTCGATGTAGTGAGACCGAGATAAGACCCGATTCGTCGACGTCTTAGAGATTTTAATCCCTAGGATGACATCTGCGATACCCATATCTTTCATGTCGAAGCATTGTTTCAACATGTTCTTAGTCTCTAGGATTACCCTAGGATCGCTTCCCGTGATCAACATGTCGTCTACATACGGTGCATATCATAACAAATGAGTCGTAGTTACCTTTCGTGTAAACACATTTATCACACTCATTAATGGCGAACCCCTTCGATAGTAGAGTACTATCAAATTTTTCGTGCCATTGTTTCGGGGCTTGTTTCAGCCCGTACAGAGATTTGATAAGTCGACAGACTTTCTTCTCTTTCCCTTGAACCACATACCCCTCGGGTTGGTCCATATAAATTTCTTCTTCCAAATCACCGTTTAGGAAGAAATTTGTCTTAACATCCATCCGGTGTATCTCAAGGTCACGCAAAGTCGCGATCGCAATAAATACCCGTATGGATGTCATCCGGATACCGGAGAGTATGTGTCAAAGTAGTCAAAGCCTTCGTCCGTCGATAGCCCTTGACTACCAACCCGGCCTTGTACTTGTCTATAGACCCATCCGCCTTGTATTTCCGTTTGAGTATCCATTTACAACCCAACGGTTTATTTCCGGAGGAAGATCAACCAACTCCCAAGTATGGTTATGCAGAATGGAGCTTATTTCACTCTCAATAGCTTCTTTCCGCAGCGGTGCTTCGGAGTTGACAACGCCCGAGCAATTGTCCTTGGTTCATCATTAACCATATAAGCTACAAAGTCGGGGACCGAAGGATTTATCCTTCCCGGCCCTTTTACTTCGCCTTAGATCCATCTCTCGGAGTCTCCAAGTTCGAGAATCGGAACACTAGATTCCGGATGTTCACCACCTCGAGATTCGCTAGATCTGAACCATTTAGATCCGGACAGTCAAGGACTCCCGGTTCTTGAGAGCTTTGTGCATAACTTCGCTTGCGAGAGGTTATGTCTTTCTCCTTTCTAGGAAATGTACTTTCAAAGAATAGAGCATTCCTTGATTCCATTATTGTACCCTGGTGGATATCTGGAATATCTGACTTATGCACTAAGAAGCGATAAGCACTACTGTTATTTGCATATCCGATGAATATGCAATCTACGATCTTAGGCCCAATCTTGACCTCGCTTTGGCTTAGGTACTTCAACCTTTGCCAGACAACCCCACACCTTAAAATACTTGTAGGTGGGTTTCTTTCCTTTCCATGATTCATATGGAGTTTTGTCCTTACCCTTATGTGGGACTATGTTCAGAATCGTATTAGCGGTAAGGACGGCTTCTCCCCATATGTTTTGGGGAAGTCCGAAATTGATAAGCAAGGCATTCATCATTTCCTTTAATGTGCGGTTCTTACGTTCTGCCACACCGTTTGATTGAGGTGAGTATGGAGCCGTCGTTTGATGAATAATGCCTTCTTGGGCACAATATTCCTCAAAAGGCGCTACATATTCTCCCCCTCTATCGCTACAAATGGATTTAATCCGTAGGCTAAGTTGATTCTCAACTTCTGCTTTGTAACGTCGGAACGCTTCAAAGGCTTCATCCTTACTTTTCAACAAGTAAAGGTAACAATACCTTGTGCTATCATCTATAAATGTCACAAAGTACTTGTTCCCCCTCTAGTTTGTGCAAACTTCAAATCACATATATCCGTGTGAATAAGTTCTAGAGGAGCGGTATTCCTTTCGACGGATCGAAAAGGAAGCTTGGTGAGTTTTGCCTCTACGCACACCTCACACTTATGTTGAGGGTTTATGTCGATAGAAGGCAACAACTCCATCTTTACCAAACCTTTGAATAGACTTGTAGTTTACGTGTCCTAATCTATGATGCCATAAATTAGAAGACTCAAGCAAATAAGAAGAAGACTCAACTTTATTTCCTTGACGCAATACAGACATGGCATTCACTTTGAAGAGGCCTTCACAGACGAAGCCCCTCCCCACAAATGTGCCATTTTTAGTGAGTACAAATTTATTTGATTCAAACACTAGCCTAAAACCAAAGCATTAACCAATAAAGGTCCGTAAACTAGATTTCTTCTAATAATCGGGACGTGCATCACTTCCTTCGAGTGAGTTCCTTGCCGGAAGTCATCTTCGGACCACCTTTCCAACCCCTAGCACGTCCGAGGAAGCGTTGTTGCCCATGAACAGCCTTCTTGTCGGAGACCGGAGTGTACGTGGAGAAGGCATCTTTGTTGGAACAGATGTGTCTTGTTGCACCCGTGTCCACCCACCATCGCATCGATTCTCCACCAAGTTGGCTTCTAGCACCACCGCAGAGAATTCCTCGATCATGTCATCCGGGAGCGTGTCCTTGACGACGTTTGCTTGAGCCTTGCCTTTTGACTTGGCTTTTCGTTGTTGCTTAGTCTTGAGCTTGCGGCATTCCCGACCTGTGTTTCCCACGGTGATGACAATTACCTCGAACATCTCTCTGCGGGGGCTTTGCCGTCTTTTCCGGAACTTCCGCTTCTTGCTTGAGTTCCCTTTGGCCTCGGCCCGCATTCGCCTTTGCCTCAAAGATGTTGTCTACCCTTTGGCAAGGTCTTTTTATTATCTTCCGGATTTGCAGTTTGATAACAAGCTCTTCAAAGGTCATCTCCTTTGTCTTGAGTTTCAAGTAACTCATAGACTCATTCCATGAAGGAGGTAACTTTTCAATCGCCGATGCAACCAAAAATCGCTCATTTGGTTTCAAATCCTTCCAAATCCAGGTGATGTAAAATCATTTGGAATTCCCGGACTTGGGACATCACCGTCTTATCGTCCACCATTTGGAATTTTAGAAATTTCCCAACGATGAACTTCTTAGTACCCGCATCTTGTGCGTTGTACTTCTTTTGCGCTTTTTCCCAAACTCTTTGGCGGTGCCAACGGTGCAATAGACCGTGTAGAGAGGGTCGCTAAGCGATTCAAAGATATAGTTCTTGCACATGAAATCGCTATGATTCCATGCGTCACGAACCATCTTCATGCCATTAATGACATGGATACCAAGGCCCCCTTCACCCGTTTCATTGGGCGAAGAGTCCATTTCATCTCCACCTTGTGGAGGATCTTCCGTAAGGAACCGGGCCATGCCCATAATCGTTAAGTAAAACAAGATCTTTTGCCGCCATCTTTTGAATTTCGATCCCATGAATTTTTCAGGGCGATCATGGTGGTGTGATGAAGAGGGTGGAGCTCCAACAGATCGGGAAGGAAGTGCGCGCTTGAACAGAGCAAAGAGCAGCAGCAGCGAAAGCCGGCGGAGTTACCGCCTTGGGCGTAGTGGCGTTGGCGGGGAAGGCAACAACATTGCTCTCGAGAGGCAAAGCAGCATAGCAGAGCAAGCAACATCGGTCATATTTCCACCATGTTATCATAGATTACCGTAAGCAAAATATTGTCTTAATTTGTTGGTTATTACAAAGGATTGCAGGAACGGAAATTACAAGTAACTGCGTATGTAAGAATTGAAATTACAATTCAACTATAAAACTGAAAATTACAATTCAACTATAAAACTGAAATTACTATTTTGTTGAACAAGAAAACTGGAAAGTTGTTTTTGCTGAGTCGAGTGTGGCACTCTGTCTTTAAGACAATATTGCCCCGTATGTATCCTTTATACGTCCTGGACAATTCGTCTCCCAAGATAAAACAGCAATGGAACTATTGAGCAAAGGAAACTCAAAAGCTACCGTGAAGAATATTGAATAACGAAATGATGCTTGGAAGATTAGGAAGAAAACTACTTTGCTTTGCTTTCTGCTTTGTGTATTTTCGTGTATCTCTAATGTGCCTCAACAATGGTGTAAGGGGTGTTTATATAGGAGGAAGAGGGACTGTTTGACTGCCTCCATAACATCCATTATTGGCCAAATAATGACCATTATGGAGGTAGTAAAGCCACCACATAAATGGAGAAAATTGCCAACGGATTGGCCATTATAGGAGGTGTAATTCAGCCAAAATAAATGAATGGCTGAATTGAGTGCTGGACGTTTCTGTTCTGGACCGTCGAAATTCTGCCTTTTTGAAAAATTTCGTGGACCAAACCGTACATCTTGAAACTTCGGGGACCAAACCGTACATCCGAAAGAATTCGGTCCAAACCGCACATCCGAAACTTCGGGATCAAACTCGTACTTCGGCAAAGTTTTCTGGCCCAAAAAGATAATATCAGAAGGCCCACAGCCCACAGCCCGCGAACCCGAGAACACGGAACCGGACGGGCGGGCGGCGGCGCGCGTGTGGTCTTTCCTTGAACCGAAGCACATCTAGGTCTTCCCTCCTTTAAACACATGGGATACCCCTTGGGGTCCCAAACCCCAAACCAATTTCGAGTATTATATACACAACAATTCTTTCTTCCTCTACCGATGAGGGAGAATTGATCACACACCACACTTTTCCATGCTTTAAACACCTTACTTCGTGAACCAATATCTCTTTCATTTCTCAATGAAATTTGACGATTCTTAGCCCTACGGTTATCTACGTACTTAGTACATCATGCATGTGTGAAGAACCGGATTCTCCAACATACGTAACACTAGTGTTTAAGCCGTTAAAGTTGGTCGGTCGCAACTCCCGCCAAAGGCTAATTTCCAACACTTGGTTACAGAGTAGTTCTTATGACCATATTTAACAGAACTCCGGGCTTTCCAAAGTTCCCAGCAAATAAAGACGGGCAAACGTTGGCAAAATACTCTAGTGATAGAATTTCTAGTGTTGAAGTTCCACCAGGAAAGGATCATGGATTGGATATTTTGTTTCTGCATGCTGATGCCCATGGATTCTCCAAAGAATTTCCACACTTTATTAGCCATATCTACTTCAATGAAGACATGAAAAACAGTTTCTTTTTTAGGTTTATCACAACAAATACACATAGAATCAACCGTCCTGGCATAATTTTTTATTCTCATACATAAGAATCTTTCTTTTGATGGCTCTCCAAGCTATAAAAGTCATTTTGAAAGGATTTCCTTTGTCCCAAACACACTTCCAAATAAGCACCTCTGGCATTCTTTTCCTAAGAATTTGGAAAGCACTGGCATAAGGAAAATCGCCATAGGAGTTGTAAGTCCAAATAGCCTGATCTTTCCTGTTTCTGGGGCAATAACCACACTCTGGATAACTTGCCAGATATCATTTGGCAAGAGATTAGAAATATATTTCATGTCTCAATTGTCACCTTCAAGGCAGTCTGTAACATTGAGAGGTCCAGGATTACTATCAGAATGGTGATACAATCCCAGTGGTCCCATACCAGTCCAGTTGTCCCACAAAACAAATACTTGAGATTCATTAATCTTCCACAAAATATGTGGTTCAGCTTCAGCTTTGATTCTCAGTAATTCTTTCCAAATGAAGGGATGACTCCCTTGAACCTTCCTAGCCACCACATGACTTTTTTGACCATATTTAGACATCATGAATTGAGATCAAATATTATTCTCAGCTCTCAACCTCTATCATCTCCTAGCAGAAAAAAAAATGCGTATGTCCTTCAGACTTTTAAAACATGTACCACCCTCTTTAGGAGGGTAATACATACTAATTCAGGAGCTCCAGTGGTACCTCATTTTGTTGTCCATTTGACCCCAGAAAAAGTCAGCCGAATATCCTCCATGATAGAAAGGGAGTATACAGGGTACAAACCGTGTATACCAAGTGGACGAAACATATTTGGTTACTTACCATATTTTGTAGAATTTTTGTACAGTTGTAATTATGATATTAGAATTATATTAGGAATAAATATTAGTCTTGTTTTAGAAAAAAGGTAGATTTATTTTTCATATTTAGATATTGTATATATACCTCTTCACTAATGAAAATAATCAGAGGATTATTCTCTTTCATGGTATCAGAAGTCTAGGGCAATTTTTCCTTCTCCACATTAAACTTTTGCAGCCCTCCTCTCCTCGGAAACCTCACTCTTGGCCGCCGGTTGAGTCTTCTTTTCCTTCTCCCAGAGGATTTTCCGAATGTCTCAACCTATTGTAAAAGGCTGGAGGAATTGGCGGATCAACTCAAGAACGTTGGTGCGTCCGTTACCAATGATCGTCTTGTTCTTCAGATGGTTGCAGGCCTATCTGAGGCTTATAATGGTATTGGGACGCTTCTTCGTAAAGTAATCCTCCTTTTCCACCATTCTACTAGGCCTGTTCCATGCTCACATTAGAAGAGGGCGACTTGGATAAAAAGGCAGCTACCGATGCTAATTCCGTCATGATGATGGCCACGTCCGATGACCCTCACCCATTCTCGGACAATTCTAGCCAAAACCATAACAACGGTGACAACAAAAAGGGTTAAAATTGGAAAAATGATGGCAAGAACCGCGGCGGCGGTGGCGGCGGTGGTTGTGACCGTGGCAGTGGTCGAAGTAGTGGTGGACGTGGTGGCAGTAGGCCGGCTGGGCCGCAACACCACTGGCCAATGCACAATGGTCGTGGGGCTGCTGGGTCAGTAGCTAGTGGCCCAACATGACTTTTCCTTATTTCCTGGCATTCCAGTGAATTAGGCCAGTGGCCAGCAGAGACCCAATTCGCAGTTCCAGCATTACCAGCCCAAACAACCGGCTGGGCCTTGGCAGCAAGCTGACTTGCTTGGGCCTCGGCCTCAGTAGGCCTTCGCGGTTGCAGGCCCAGTTTCTGGTCCGACACCTATGTATATTGGGGCCGCTATGCATACACTTGGATTAAATCCCCCGAAAGCAAATTGGTACGTGTACACCGGAGCCACGTCTCATATGACGTCAGTGCAAGGTAATCTCTCGTCTTATTTCAATTTGAGCAAAAATCATGGCATAATTATTGATAATGGCAATTCAATTCCAATTTGTGGTTATGATCACACAAATTTGTCCCCCTCACATCCATCTCTAGTCCTAAAAAAGTCCTTCATGCCCCTCACTTAATTAAAAATTTGGTGTATGTCCGAAAATTCACAACTGGTAATTTTGTTCTGTTAACTTTGACCCTTTTGGATTTTCTGTGAAGGATTTCAAGACGGGGATACCTCTAATGAGATGTAATAGTCAGGGAGAGCTTTATCCAATCACCACCACCACCGTTTCCACGAGTCAAGCCACACATTCAACATTTGTCGTTCTTGCTCCTTCTTTGTGGCATGCCCGTTTGGGTCATCCGGGGTCGTCTATTATTTCTTCTCTTCAAAATAATAAATTTATTGATTGTAAGAATACGCATAGTACTCCTATTTGTCCTTTGTGTCCATTAGGGAAACATGTTAGATTACCGTTTGTAGCCTCTACTTCTAGTACGTTGATGCCTTTTGACATTATTCATAGTGATTTATGGACATCTCCCGTATTAAGTTCTTTGAGCCATCGTTATTATGTGTTAATTGTTGGATGATTATTCTAATATTTTTTGGACCTTTCCTTTATCTAAAAAGTCTCAAATGTTTTCAACCTTCTTAAAATTTAGAGCATTCATCCGTACCTAATTTGAACGGAAAATTAAAAATATTCAATGTGATAAGGGAATGGAATATGATAATGGGCCGTTTCGAGAATTTTGTGACATTAATGACATATCTTTTCGGTTTTCTTGTCCTCATACGTCCTCACAAAATAGGAAGGCCGAAAGAAAAATTCGTACCATTAATAATATTGTCTGAACCTTGCTAGCCTATGCTTCATTACCTTATTCTTTTTGTCATCATGCATTACAAATGACTACCTGCCTCCTTAACATTCACCTTACCAAAGGTTTAACATATCAATCCCCACTTAAAATTCTTTATAATAAGGATCTCTCGTATTCTCATCTTAGAGTGTTTGGGTGTTTGTGTTATCCACTTTTCCCGTCTACTACAATCAACAAACTTCAAGCCCGTTCTACTTCTTGTGTGTTCTTGGGTTATCCATCTAATCATCGTGGTTAGAAATGTTTTGATTTATCCTCTAATAAAATCATAATTAGTCGCCATGTTATTTTTTATGAAACCCAATTTCCGTTTGCTAAATTGTATAAGTCCGTGTCTAGTTCGTATAATTTTTTAGATGATGAGCTCTCCCCGTATGTCATCCATCAGTGGGCCCAACAATCCCGTGACCCCGACCCAATCACTACCGAATTAGCCATTATTTCTCGGCCAACAGGCCCACTGCCTGCCGGCCCAAATACCACACATCCCGTTGTATTTTCCAGGCCACCAGGCCCACTGCCTACTAGCCAGTCCCGAGGCAGTTCGCCAACGTCCCCAGTCCAGTCCGCTTCTGTTCTGAGTCAAGGGCCCGTTACTCGTAGCCAAAGGGGTATTTTTAAACCTAAACGACATTTTAATCTAAATTCGAATGTCACTAAATTACCCCCTACCACGTAATCCAGCGTCTGACATTCATGACCCGAATTGAAAAAAAGCCATGGATGATGAATATAATACTCTTATTGAAAATAAAATGTGGGAGCTGGTGCCCCGTCCGCCTAGTGTCAATATTATTCGTTTCACGTGGATTTTTACTCAAAAAGAAAATTTTGACGGTTCTTTTGAGATGCATAAGACCCGTCTTGTAGGTGATGGTAAAACTCAACAGGTTGGCGTGGATTGTGGTGAGACATTTAGTCTAGTGGTCAAACTGGCTACCATTCGCACTGTTCTCAGTCTGGCTCTCTCGAAAGCATGGCCCATTCATCAACTGAATGTGAAAAATGCTTTCTTACACGGTGATCTTAAGGAGACAGTATACATGCATCAACCCTTAGGTTTTAGGGACCCAAATTATCCCCATCATGTCTGTTTGATGAAAAAGTCCTTGTATGGGTTAAAGCAGGCCCCACGGCTTGGTATAAGAGGTTTGCAGATTATGTGTCTACTATTGGATTTTCTCATAGCATGTCTGATCATTCTCTGTTCATCTATCATCGTGGTACTTCTCTGGCATACATTCTGCTATATGTGGATGATATTATATTGATTGTCTCTTCTGATAATCTGCGCAAGTCTATTATATCCATCTAGATATTATATATCATGTATATATACATCTTCATTAATAAAAATAATCATGAAATTATTTTTTTTCAGTCCAGAAGAGAGGACATTGCCTTGGCACCCCTGCACATTGTTCATGATAGCCTTAGTTATATCAACAATGAGTAGGTGCTTGGTAGAGCTGAGTATTTTTCATTCTATTAAAAGGGATTGCTCTTTTTTTGTCATGTAGTAACTGTTTTTTTTTTTTTTTTTTTTTTTTTTTTTTTTTTTGTGTGTGAATGGATCACCTTTGTGTTAGCTAATGAATGTGAAATGAAAAGACTTTATCCCATATACGAAGAAGGAACGAATCACGTGTTAATAGAAAAATATTTTTACTCTTATCTTAAAGAGTTGGGAGACGGCAAGTACTCGCGACATCTTCATTGCTCGGCTTCGATTAAATAATTTGATTAATATATAATTTTTCATCTAATTTTGCACCATTTTTTAAGGACACAATGCAATCTGTAAACTCAGAAAATTATTTTAATTAACTAATTAATTGTTACTATTTATGTTTTTTACTTGATTCAAATACAGAAAGATAACATTAACTTTTTTCAAACTAAGACATCAAATTAATAAAAAATACATTAAGAAGGAAAATATGATCATCTATTAGGGAACATATATGGTAGGACAAAAAAAAGTTTTCAATTTGGACATTTTGTATTTCCAATACAGCCAAGAAAGTGACAGTTTTGTTATTTTAATGAATGTGCGTTTGTCATGGGGGAGTCAATTCAAGATTAATCACACCATTGATTTCGTACCATATCAAGGTCCTTTTCAACGTCTTCTTCATCTCATATATATCTATAACATCCATATTTGTCGTGCATCCACAAAGATCTGCTTGATTTTTCAAGTCTCCCCATAAGTTTAAAATTAGTGATTTAAGAGTCAGTGTAAAGTTGGAAAAAAGACACCCAAAATCATGGAAATTGTTGGCAAGTTGCAGAAACAATTTATGGACTTCATGTCATCTCTTTACCGTGAGGTGAGTTTTTAGTCTTCAAGAAAAGGGTAACCCAGAAAAGTAGAGTTCAAAAAGATTCAAGCTTTACCTATTTTTTTCCCTATTTTGTGTAATAGAGTTAGAAAAGATTCAATCTTTATCTATATTTCTTCCCAAATTTGTGTAATAGAGTTGGAAAAGATGCAATCTTTATCTCTTTTTCCCCCTATTTTGTGTAATAGAGTTGGAAAAGATGCAATCTTTATGTCCTTTTTACCTTATTTAGTGTAGTAGAGTTGGAAAAGATGCAATCTTTATCTCTTTTTCCTCCTATTTTGTGTAATAGAGTTGAAAAAGATTCAATCTTTATCTCTTTCCCCCCCCTATTTTGTGTGCTAGAGTTGGAAAAGATTCAGTTTTTGTCTCTCTTTTGGCTTCTTGGTGTTTTTTTCTCCTTGTTCTTGTTTGTTTTGCATTTATTTGATTTGGGTATATGTTGGTTTGAGTTTTTTCTGATGATGGTTTTTGATTTTGTTGTTCTTGAACACTAGGGATTCTTGGATGATCAGTTTCTTCAGCTTCAGAAACTGCAAGATGAGAGCAACCCTGATTTTGTGGTTGAAGTGGTTTCCCTTTTCTTTGAAGATTCCGAAAAACTTCTAAACAACCTGGCTATGGCTTTGTGAGTAGTAGCAGTAGTAGTAGTGTTTTTTTATGATTGTTCTTGGTTAGCTTGACTTTTCTTTGTTTAATTTAATTTTAAAAGAGGTGGCTGAATTGGTTTTTATTCTGATTACTTATACAGGCAGCAGCAGGTAGTGGATTTTAAGCAGGTTGATGCCCATGTCCACCAGTTCAAGGGTAGCAGTTCCAGGTATACCTTTTATATTGGTAGGACTTTTTTTCTATTGGTAGGACTATTTGTCATATAGTAACTGGCTGAAATTATCGGAAACAACCTCTCTATCCAACAAAGGTAGATGTAAGGTCTGCGTACATCCTATCCTCCCCAGACCCCACATTGTGGGATTACACTGAGTATGTTGTTGTAGTAACTGGCTGAAATTGATGCTTGAGCATTTGATTTGGTTATTTCCATGGTATGTGGACAACTAAGAGATGGCTAAATATTTTATTTCAGTCAGGAAATGAGCTAGGATTCTGCTTTTGTCGTTTGAATTTAGATAAGAATATCTAGGAATTTGCATAAATTCTTAAAGGTGGTTGTTAGTATCGAGCTCGTTGTTTGACTAGAAGCCCCTCTTTTGTTTTGCAGTATAGGTGCACAAAGAGTAAAGAATGCTTGTGTTGGTTTCAGAAACTTTTGTGAAGAGAAGAATCTTGACGGGTGAGTTTTTCTTTATGCTTTTAGTGTAACTATTTCCTAGACATAGTTGGATTCTGAGAGAAGTTACTCCGGTGCACAAACACGGCTGCTTGATTTAGTAAAGGAGCTGTTGGGAGAAAAAAAAATTGTAGTCTGCCATGTGCCTTGTTATGCACTTGTAGGCACTACTTAATTTCATGGCATAGTAGCAATGATCGTGCTTCATCCTGGTTTTTGGTATATACTCTATTTTCAGTTTAACTATTTGTGTATAGTTGTGCTTTCTGTAAGATGATATTAATCTCCCTTGGAGAGTCTTTCATTAATATCAATGTATATATAGAGTACAATATTCATCACTTATACAATAGGAATCCTAAGCCTATACAAAAGAGGAATCCTAGTCTTACCATAATTATATTTACACAATATATGGAAATATTCTAATTATGGGTAGGGAATATATTGTTTTATATATCTACACGTTTACACCCCCCCTCAGTAGGAGCGGGAGGAGGCCGGACGCTGAGACTGGATCTGAAGTCAAGAAATAACTGTCTGGGAAGTCCTTTGATAAATCTGTCTGCATACTGATAGGATGATGGAATATGTAACACTCTGACATGGCCTAACGCAACTTTCTCACGAACGAAGTGTAAGTCTATCTCAATATGCTTGGTTCGCTGATGTTGAACCGGATTATGAGAAAGATAGATGGCAAGAGATGTTATCACAATACACATAGATGCCTGACGCAAAGGACACTGAAGTTCTAACAGTAAATTTCTGAATCAACAAATCTCGCCTACTACATTTGCAACGCCTCTCGTACTCGGCCTCGATCGGAGCGAGATAGGGTGGTAGCCTGTCGCTTGCGGACCAAGAAATCGATTATCCCCTAAGAAAACACAAAAGCCGGAGGTGGAGCGTCGCTTGTCCGGACACCCTGCCCAATCTGCATCCGTATATGAAAGTAACATGTCTGGTGCATAGGGGTATAGGTGCAAACCATAATCAAGAGTGCCCTTAATGTATCGAATGATACGCTTAAGAAGCGATGAAATGAGACTCCCGGGGGCATACATGAATAAGCACACCCGCCGAACAAAGATAAGCTATGTCCGGCCGGTGAATGTGAGATGCGAAGTGCACCCGCAAGGCTCCTATACGAGTAGGATCGAGAGGCGGAGCACCATCAATAGCACCGAGCTTAGATTTGGAATCAAGCGGAGTAGGCACCTCTTTGCGGTTCGTCATCTTAGCCCCGTACACAATCTCTTCGCATACTTACGCCGACACAAGAACATATGATTAGCGGACACCGGTCACCGATATCCCCAAAAAGTAACTCGGCTTCCCCAAATCGGTCATTGCAAATTCGGACTTGAGCAAGACAATAATCTCATTTTTCAATCCGTCGGAGGAGACAAGAAGAACAATATCATCCACGTAAAGTAATAAGTAAGCGGTGCTACTACCTCGATGAAAAATGAAAAGTGATGTATCACTCTTGCCGCATACAAACCCAATCGCAAGATATACCGGCAAAGCGATCATACCACGCACGGGGCCGCTTGGGCCATATAGTGACTTACGGAGACGGCACACATAGTGAGGAAGCTGTTGGATGGGTGAACCACGGTGGCGATGCATGTAGATCTGTCTCTCTCGGATCCCCATGTAAGAATGCATTCTTCACATCAAGTCGATGGATCGGCCGGTGTTTGCCCATGGCAATGCTCAAAACTCTTGTGCGGATGGTAGCCGGTTTGACAACCGGGCTGAAGGTCTCACCACAATCAATGCCCTCCTGCTGATTTGTGCCATTAGCCACAAGATGGGCCTTATACCTCTCAAGATCCCGATTGTCTCTGAACTTGTGACGAAATAGCCACATACAACGAATGACATTCACCCCCTCAGGTCTAGGTACTAGATCCCACGTGTGCTGTTTAGTTAAAGCATTGAATTCCTCATACATAGCCGCATTCCAATTAGGGTCTTGTTTGGCCAATTTTAGGTTCTTTGGAAGTGGAGAGATGGTTTGGGCAGACAAGTTGAAATGGACTTTGGGTTTGAAGATTCCATGCTTTGAACGAGTTTCCATTGGATGGGTAGGGACAGTGGGTGGCGGAGTGGTGTCTGAGACGGGGGTAAAGTCGGATAAGGAGAAGGTGGGGGCGAAGCCGTCGGAGGCGCCGCGGCTCTTGGATCGAGAGTCGCGGCGCTAGAAGGTTGACAGGCTTCTCTGAAGTTTGGGCGCCGCGGTGCCTCAGCACAAGGCCGCGGCGCTGTCGACGGTGTTTCAAAAGATTGATCTCGGGAAATCGGCGGCGGCGGCGCTCCCCTCGAGGCCGCGGCTCTGACGACGGAACAGAGGATGTGAGTTGTTCGATTATGAGGGGAGAGATGGCAGACTCGTCAAGAAATGAGTAGTCCTGTTTTTGGAATTTTGGAAGATTCAAAAACGGGAATGTGGTCTCGTCGAATGTGACGTGACGAGATACGTGGATCTGACGAGTCGACAAGTCATAGCATAGATAGCCCCTATGGTTCGGCGGGAATCCTAGAAAGACACATGGAGTGGACCTAGGAGCGATTTTGTGAGGGGCGGTGGAGCTAAGGTTGAGATAGCACAGACAACCAAAAATCCGTAGATGATCATAAGAGGGGATTCTATGGTAGAGGATTTCGTTAGGGGTCATATTGTGAAGAGTGCTAGTAGGGAGAATATTTAGAGTGTATTCTGACATTTTAGCAGATAGACCCGGAAGGGTGGAGGAGGAGGCATGAATCAATAGGGTGCGAATCATATTGTTAATGGTGCGGATGATTCTTTCAAACTTTTTACCGTTTTGTGGTGAGGTGTGAGGGCAGGAGAAGCGAAAGACAATGCCATTATTGGTACAAAAGCGGTGAAACATAGAGTTATTGAATTCACGACCATTATCGCACTGAAATGATTTTATGCCTTTTCCAAATTGTGTTTGAATGAACTTGCGAAACTTAAGAAATTTGACAAACACTTCCGATTTAAATTTAAGAGGGTATAACCAAACGTAGTGTGAAAAATCATCAAGCAACACAAGATAGTATTTATGACCGAGAGAACTAGAGATAGCAGATGTCCATAAATCGGCATGTATGATATCAAAAGGAGCAAATGTAACACTAGTAGATGATTTAAACGGAAGACGAATATGTTTGCCTAAAGAGCAAGAAACACAATTTTGGGCAAGTTTCCCATTACAAGCAATGAAATTGTTGCCTCTAAGAAAATTAAAAATTGGGACTCCTGGATGACCAAGCCTATTATGCCAAGTTGAAGAAGAAACAACCGCTAGAGTGACGGGAGAGCAAGATGGCGCGGCGGAGGTGAAAGTGAATGGATAGAGATCCCCGTGCTATTGCATCTCGTAAGAGGTGTCCCCGTATGAAGATCCTTTACAGTAAAACCAAAAGGGTCAAAATCCACAGAGACAGAATTATTACGAGTAAATTGGCGGACATATATGAGGTTCTTAATCATATGTGGGGCATATAGGGTGTTTTTGAGGGAGAAGGGTGGATGAGGAGGTTGTGTGTATCGGTACCATAACCCTTAAGCGGAATGCGTTGTCCACTACCAACCGTAACATATTGAGGATGCTTTAAACTAAACGGTTTAGGAGTAGTACTGCAGACCGGGTGACGTGAGATGTGGCGCCGAGTCCATGTACCAAGTATTGTCGTCTGTTGCATAGAGAGGTCTCGAACGCCCGACCCAACTCGGTGGGTGTCATGCCGGAGGAGGGTGCGGGACCGACCTTGCATGAAGTGGGCCCGCCGTGTGGGGGTGGAGGGGGCCTAAAAACCGGGGTAAGAATACGGATTGTATGGCTGCTGGTACCGGAATGGACTTGGCGTCGCGGCTCGAACCGGGCGCCACGGCTCGTACTTGTAGGCGCGCGGCCTGTAGACGAACCGCCGGCGAGGAGTCGCGGCCCGGTTGTTCTCGCGATCTCCGCGTGCCGCTTGTTGGTTACGTGACCGCGACCCTTGCCACGACCACGGCCTCCTCTACCGCCGCGGCCTTTTCCACCCTTGTCGCCGCGGCCCTGCCGCTGTTGGGAGTTGTCTGGTGGCGTCTGATCTTGGGGTTGCGTGTCGACAGCTAACACTTGCTGGGCGTGCTCATCCTGCTTAGCACGACGGGTTTCTTCGAGCAACAATTGTGAGCGAGCTTTGTTAAAACTCGATAGCGGATCTGGCTGTTGAATTATGGTGGCCAAAGTATCATATTCGTCCTTAGTAAGGCTAGAAATCATTTGTAGCACCATTTTATCGTCAGTGACAGGCGTGCCGATGTTGGAGAGTTGATCTTCTAGAAGTTTAAACTGCTTGCAGTACTCAGAGACATTGGAGAAGTTTTCAAGACGTGTTTTGTTGAACTGTTCTTCCAAATACACGGCACGAGTGTGCTTGTTGTCCTGAAAAATTTCCTCCAAACGATTCCACAAGTCAAGGGCTGTGGAGTCAGATTTCATGATAGTAAGGAGCAAATCCTGAGAGATACTACTATATATCCATTGTTTGACGCCGGTGTCGAGACGATGGCAGATAGAATCATCAACCTCCGTAGGGCGCGAAATAGTGTCATCAATATGGTCAAGCACGTTATAGAGACATGCATGATTGCGAAAAAGTTCAACCCAGGGAGAATACTGGTTGTTTTCTTGATCAAGAATAATGGGAATATGGTTCTTGATGTTGGAAACAGTAAGGGCGGGATGAAACGGGGGTGATGACTTTGTGGAGGTAGAGGCGTCAGAAAGTGTGGAAGAATCAGGGATAGCCATTTAGAGAAGAGAAGAAAGGAAGAACAAAACCCGAAAAACAAGAAGAAAATCCGGGAGGGCCGCGGCGTAGAGAGAGGCCGGCAAGGTGTGGAAGAGAAAGGTTTTTAGGGTTTTGTTTATTTGGCTCTTGATACCATGTAAGATGATATTAATCTCCCTTGGAGAGTCTTTCATTAATATCAAGGTATATATAGAGTACAATATTCATCCCTTATACAATAGGAATCCTATGCCTATACAAAAGAGGAATCCTAGTCTTACCATAATTATATTTACACAATATATGAAAATATTCTAATTATGGGTAGGGAATATATTGTTTTATATATCTACACGTTTACACTTTCCATATAATTTTTCTGTATATAATTCTTATTCTGAATTGATGGACTAAGACTAAAACAAATCAAGTGGATCTTTGTAAACTTGACTAGGTCATGTAAATTGGAGTGGAGGTCGTATGAGATTTACCTATGATGGCATGGTGTATATCTTAATTGCGGGGGGAAATATGTTTATAGACTTATACTCTTATAGGGCATTGATATTTATGGACATAATCTGCAGGTAATTAGCATTCTAGAACTTCCCAAAATTTTCTTTGATCACAATAGCAAACAACCAATCTTTCTCTCATCTCAGTTGACCCCTTTCACTGTCACTCTCAAAGAAACTCTTTTCCGTCTGCTCTTTCTATCTAACAAATTTAACCTTGTCATTATAACAAAGCTTATTAAGACTGGCACCATATTTTGAGTTCTGTAGAATCAGTTCTTCTCACTTCATATTCCCTGTTATGATTCTCAGTGGCGTAGCCAGGAATCTCGTCAAGGATGTTCAAAAGAAGTCAATCATTTTTTTTTCCGATGAATGGGCGCGTCAAAAGTTTTGAATTATACTACACAATATTTAGCTAAGTCATAAAGACACTTGCAATAGAACTACAATTTTATAAATCAGAAATAACATAAAGAAGACAACAAAATAATTTGATCTAATAAATATACGATTCAAATATATTACTACAATTGCGGCCGAAGAGTAGAACGTTAGAAGCCTAGAATCAAAAGGTGAGAGAGTCGAGAGGGTTTGTAGTCTGTAGAGAGTTTTTTTGTTAAAGCTTGAATTTTAAACTTTAAGATTTGTTTAAAATAAACAACTTTTAATTAAAAAATTATTTATTAGATTGATTGTTTATTTTTATACAATTGTTAAGTTTTAAAGTTGCTCCTTTATTAGGAAAAACATTTATATTAATTTAAAAAAGAATGAGAACCAATCAAACTCACCGTATTTGATTAGTTTAGTTTTAAGAGTTCTTACACCACCGTGTTTGGTTTGTTTAGTTTAGGAAAACAAAATGGATCAAATGGGGCAGATAAAATTATTAATTCATGAATCGAACCCATGCGCTCTACCTCATTTTGGACTCCCTTGGCTGCTGGGTTGCCTCTGTTAGCTATGTCAAGAGAGTTCAAATTATAATACTGGTATTTGACATATATACATTATAATGTTCCGGCGAAGGGTGTTTGGTTGACCACCCTTGGGATACCATTCTTGGACCATCTGGGTTGTACATAGAGGATGATGGATCTCTTATCTCCTATGTTGTCGCACCCGTATCGGATCCTTCAGAGATATATGTATTTTTAGAGTCCGACACACACCCGGCGATATTTTTGAAGAGTCCGGAATAACATAGCTTATCACTAAATCTTTTGGAATCCGTGAAGGAGACATCTCTAACTTTAAAAGATAAATTGAAGTTATGGACCAGTTTGTACTTGTTTATATCTTTGGAATTTTATTTCTGAAATTATCGTACTACACCAGCATTTTCGTTATGCCTGCGTCTGTTCCCATGTGGACGCCATTATGGAAATTCTGGAAAGGCAACATTTAAACTTTGTACAGCTCACGTTTTCTCACACACGTGTGCATTATTTCCTTCTGATTATCATAATCTTCATTATACTATGTTTTAAGAGAATATACTAGCTAGATTGAAGCATCAAATTGCATAATCTATGCTATTATTGGGAAAACTAAGCAATTTAGCTATAGCATATTTCAGAAAATGGTATGTATCCTAGTGTGCTTAGTGCCTATCTTAGTGCGCTCAGTATTATATTGGAAGAAATTGTTGAGAGTATATGTGACTTAAGCCTCATTTGTTTGCACTTAATGGAGGTCTGAATCTGAATGGTTCAGACCTTAGACCATTAAGTGCATTTGTTTACATTAAGATCTTAAACACTTATTTGGTCTGAATAAGTTTTCATCATTAAGATCTTGAACAAAATTTTAATATTATTAAGAGGTATTTTATATGGATAATTTTTACCACCGACTCAACCCCCTTCCCTCCACCCACCCCAACCCTCCACTACCCACCCTAACCCTCCATCACCCACCACCCACCCTGATATGACCCGAGCGAGCTCAAGGCCATTCATTCGTGGCCAAGCAAGGGAGCTCCAAGAATTACAATCCATGTTCATGACGAGAGGAGTGTTGGAAGAGCTTGAAGAGAATATCTCACGGGTATATAATGTTTGGATGATAGCTTGAGAGGATATTCAAGAAGAATAAGATACAAGAGGAGTCACTTCACAAATGGCTAAAGAAGAACCCATGTGAGGTTATTTGTGCAAATGCCATTTTTGGACCTTTGTTGTAATAGGCATAACTATAAATAGTTGTCTTAGTTTCATTTGATAGGAGTTTTTGGGATGACAATTAATACCTTCATTAGAATTCTGCTTAGGCATATAATTAGTGTTAATTAATGTTACGCTTAGTTAGAGTGTAATTTCTTTGTTGTTGGAGAACACTTCCATGATTTCTCACATGAATATGTTCACTTGTGGAAATCATCTATAATGTAGGTGCTTTAGTTGAATTTAATTGAAGGAGGTATTGGGTTTAATATACCCTTGGTTGTCTTTGATTTCAATTATTGTGTCTCACTCTTATCTTTCTTTCCTTGCAATTTTTAATTTCAATTCTATCTTTATTTTGTGTTTTGAGTTTCTTAGGGTTTCCAATTAGGATCCTATCATGTGGTATCAGAGCTTAGGTTCTATTTGTTCCTACAAATCTAGTCTTGGTTATTGTTATTACAAAATTAAAAAAAAAAAGAAAATTAAAAATTAAAAAAAAAAACCCTGAATATTTGTTGTTATTTTGGTGGATTTGAGGCCAAATTTGAGTTCCTTCATATCAAAAACCCCTTAGCTTTCAAATTTCGTGGCATTTAAAGTTGTATTGAAGATTCTACCATTGAAGGATCTTGAAGGTTTGAAACTTGAAGATGAGTTTTGGTGGAAGAAGGTAATTTTAGCTTCAAGAGTTATTGGGCTTTGTTCTACCAATCAAGAGGAGTTTAGAATTAAAATTTGGTGCAATTTGAAGTTGATTTGAAGGTGTTTGAAAATTTGGTGTTCTTGATGTTCTTGAAGAACTTCAAATCTTCATAGAGAAGAAGACCCAAAAGAGGTGTGTTTGATCCAAAAGTCTTCAAGTCAAAGGTTGAAAAGTGTTTGTGGGCCCAAAGTAAAAAAGAAGGGAAAATCAGTTCGAAAATCTGATTTTTAAAAAAATCCACGTCAACAGCCACGCGCCTGCAGGGCAAGCCCAGTTGTGCTTGCAGGGCACGTGACAGCCAACTTCAGAGGCTGTTTTTGCTCTGTTTTACTCTGTTTTGGTCATTTTTACCTAGTTTTCACCCAAATTTCTTCCGGTTTGACTTCTTATCCTATTCTTAATACTTTAATACTTATAATTAATTAAAAACAAGTAATTAAACATACTTGTTTGCTAATTAATTCTTGAATTTCATCACTTTTCCCCAAATTTTCCAATTTTTTCTAAGTGTTGAAATTCATTTTTTCTTCTTTCCTTCTCATTTCTTTAATTTTATAAGCTAGTTAACAATTAGTAATTGTTCTTACTTGATTGTTAACTAGTTCTTGAGTCCGAGCTTTCATTTCGTGCCAATTTCTTTTGTGCTTTTTTTCTCTATTTTCGTTGAAACTTCATTGGCTCTGTCCGTTAGATTTGAGTCGTATGTCTTTCTATCTAACAAGAATTCATTCTTCCACAAGGCTTAACATACGTGTGAGATTGATTGGATTAGAGGTTCTTCACCAACATTGGAAGAACACTAGAGTGAAGTGAGACTTGAGTGAAAACACGAGTGATGTGAGGAACTCTTGCTCTAACTTGTTTATTGAGTTTTGTAGGTACAATGACGAATTCCGGAAGCCATTCTCATGATGGAGAGGATCCGTTGTCCCATATACTTCGTGAATTGAATAGGTTGAGTACGGCGATAGGAGGGATGACGGAACGAATGGGTAGTGTGGAAAATAGGTTGGTGAATGTTGAAAATTCTAGTCGAGTGGGCACTCCCCAGTCGAACGTTGACGTCGAATCAAGTAAGGGTCCTAACACGTCACCTACTCTTACCCCGGGGCAAGTACAAGAGTTGCTTCATCCCTAAACTCACTTCGCACCTTCTTCATATATCCCCCCACCTACTATCCCAAACACCACCACCTGAGGTCCTATGAGACGAACCAATTCTCAAACACATTCATATTTATATCGGCCACCCCAAGAGGTACCAATACCCCACATGACCCCGAGAGTCACTCCACAAAATATTCCTCACACCCCAATGCATGCGCCACGACAAGATTTCCACCCAAAGCCACAAATGTATTTTCAAAACCCCCTATTTGAAGAAGGCATTGAGGAGGTTGATAGGGAGAGATGGTGGGAGGAGCCTAGATAAGGAGTGAAACATGGGAATGATGCCTATAGGGGACGAGGGAGACGATGAGGTATGGGTAGGCCCTATGTTCAAGATGAGAGGGGTAGATGG
This sequence comes from Anisodus tanguticus, assembly GCA_034509755.1. Taxonomy (NCBI): domain Eukaryota; kingdom Viridiplantae; phylum Streptophyta; class Magnoliopsida; order Solanales; family Solanaceae; genus Anisodus; species Anisodus tanguticus. Next base: position 13,116,199 of record CM067551.1, on the reverse strand, counting down.
CAAGGTCATGATGACCGGGCAAGATGGCAGGGCTATGAAGATAGGGGAGTCCAAGATCGCAATTTGAATACCATTAAAGTGGAACTTCCAAAGTTCAAAGGAGGTAGTGATCCAGAATAATTCTTGGAATGGAGGTTACAAAGCGAGCGGATATTCCTCACCAACAACATATCGAATACTTTGAAGGCGAAGTATGCCTTCACTCAATTTGAGGGATATGCATCCCCTTGGTGGGAATCCAAGAGGCGTGAACGAGCTTAACAGTAACTATTTGATATTCCAACTTGGCAAGAGTTGATTGAGCTCATGGAAGCAAGGTATGTGACACCTGACTATTATCAAGGCGTTGTTAAGAGGGTGTACATGTTGAGACAAGGTAGTAAGAGTGTAGAAGAGTACTTCAATGAGTTTGAGAACTTAAGGTTGAAATCCAAAATTGAAGAGCACTTGAACTACATGGTGACCCGATTTGTAGCCAATTTGAATCATGAATTCTTCAAACTATGAAGCTTCAATCCTATACCACTCTTGAAGAAGCATTTCATGACGCAACTAAGGTTGAAATGGACTTGAAAGCGGAGAAATCTTACAAGGCTAAGAATATCTCATCCTTATCATGGAGCAAAGGCAAAGATAAGTGGGAGAAGCCCAACACCACTACTTCAACTCTCCAAGCCAAGTTTGACTACAAACCTAAGAGCGAAGACAAGGCTAGAGGAGGTAACAATGCTAAAACTAACTTTCCTCGTCCTTCTACCATTCAATGTTTTAAATGCCAAGGTAGAGGTCACATTGCAAGTGAATGTCCTAATAAGAGATTAATTGTGGCCATGCTTGATGGTTATCGAACCTATGAAGAGGGGGAATGTGGTGAGGAGGGTGGTGATGGTGAACCTAAAGGTGAGCATGAGGGAGGATTTGAAGAGGAGGATGATGAGCGGCACCTATAGGAGAATATTAATTTGGCATGTGTGTTGCGAAGGATCATGGGTGCAATGAATAGGGAGGAACTTGATCAACGAGAAAACCTATTCCACACTCGATGCAAAATCCTAGGTAAGGTATGCTCCTTGATCATTGATGGTGGTAGTTGCACAAATATGGTGAGCACAACATTGGCTGACCATATGAAGTTTCCCACAAGGAAATATCTTAGCCCCTACAAGCTTCAATGGTTCAATTATTATGGAGAAATGGGGGTCACCAAGCGGGTTGTAGTGAAATTTAGCATTGGCAAGTACCAAGATGAAGTCCTATGTGATGTAGTGCCAATGCAAGCTTGTCATATGTTGCTCGGGAGGCCATGGCAATTTGATAGGGATGCACAACATAGTAGGAGTTCTAATAAGTATTCCTTTGTCTTTGAGAGAAGAAAACATATTCTCACGCCATTGACACCTTACAAAGTGAGTGAGGACTATAGAATCATGAAAGAGCTTTGGGAGAGGGGTCAAAAAGAGGAGGTTGAGAAAGAGTCTTTACTTAGACAAGAGGGACAAGGGGTAACAAAGGGGAAAGTTAAGATGTGTACACTTGCCAAACCAAACAATTGTTTGAAAGGAGTTGATGAGGGGCATTGTATGGTGTGCCTTGTCAACAAAGATCTCTTGTTACATACTAACCAAGATACTAGCACTTTGCCTAGTATTGTTTCTTTTCTTTTGCAGGAATATGACGGCTTATTTTCGGAGGAGATGCCGAAAGGATTGCCTCCATTGAGGGGTATTGAACATCAAATCGATTTTGTACCGGGTTCCCAAATCCCCAACAAACCGGCATATAGGAGCAATCCGGAATGCAAAGGCAAGTCGAAGAGCTACTTGACAAAGGGCTAGTGAAGGAGAGCCTTAGCCCATGTGTTGTGCCCGTGATACTTGTTCCCAAGAAAGATGGCACTTGGAGGATGTGTATCGATTGTAGAGCCGTTAACAAAATTAACGGTGAAGTATCGACATCCTATCCCGAGACTTGATGATATGTTGGATGAGCTATGTGGCTCAAATTTGTTCTCTAAAATTGATCTTCGAAGTGGATACCACCAAATTTGCATGCACCCCGGTGATGAGTGGAAGACGACCTTCAAAACCAAGTTTGGGCTATATGAGTGGCTTGTCATGCCATTTGGTCTCACCAATGCGCCTAGCACTTTCATGAGGTTGATGAACCATGTGTTGAGTCGTCGTTTATTTTGATGACTTTCTTGTCTATAGCAAGACTATTGAGGATCATGTGTGCCATTGAGGCAAGTTTTTGATGTCTTGTTGTGTGAGAGGTTGTATGCTAATCTTAAGAAGTGCTCATTTTGTGTTGACCGGGTGATATTCTTGGATTTTGTGGTAAGAGTGAATGGTGTGGAGGTTGATGAAGAGAAGGTCGAATCCATTAGAACTTGGCCCACTCCTAAAAATGCAACCGATGTAAGGAGTTTCCATGGGTTGACAAGTTTCTATAGGAGATTTGTGAAGGGATTTAGTACCATTGCCGCTCCTTTAACCGAATTGATCAAGAAAGATATACCTTTTGTATGGGGAGATGAGCAAGAGAAGGCATTTCAAGAGTTAAAGGCGGTGAGTACTTCCCCATTATTGCAATTGCCGGATTTTGAGAAGACATTTGAGATTGAATGTGACGCTTCGGGTATTGGTATTGGTGGAGTCTTGATGCAAGAAGGGAAGCCATTGGCCTACTTTAGTGAAAAGTTAAAAGGGACTTTTTTGAACTACTCTACCTATGACAAAGAGTTGTATGCACTAGTGAGGGTGTTCGCTCATTGGCAACACTATTTATGGCATAAGGAGTTTGTGATCCATTCGTATCATGAATCCTTGAGACACGTGAAGGGTCTCTAAGCTCAACAAGAGGCATGCAAAATGGGTGGAATTTATTGAGTCTTTTCCTTGTGTGATCACCTACAAGCTGAGAAAAGAGAACGTTGTGGCGGATGCTTTGTCTAGGAGATTTGTGTTGTTGAATGCCATGACTTCTAAAATGACGGGATTTTGAAGGAGTTCTATTCCAATGAACCCGATTTCAATGTGGTTTATGAAGAGTTAGCCCAAGGAAAGAGGGTCGATTGGTTCCAATTAGTTGATGAGTTCTTGTTAAAAAGTGGTAGAGTATGTGTTCCCAGAAGCTCATGGAGTAAACTTTTCGTGAAGGAAGCACATAGTGGAGGCATGATGGGTCACTTTGGAGTTTCCAAAACTCTTGACATCCTCAAGGAGCAATTCTATTGGCCCAAGATGAGACATGACGCGGAGAGGTTTTGTGGACAATGCCTAGAGTGCAAGCAAGCCAAGTCCAAGACTCACCCTCAAGGTATGTATACCCCTCTTCCTACTCCTAATAGCCCTTGGGTAGACATTTTAATGAATTTTGTTTTGGATCTACCAAGGACCAAAAGGGATCATGATAGTATTTTTGTGGTAGTGGATAGATTTTCAAAAATGTCCCATTTCATACCATGTCACAAGTGTGATGATGCATCTCATGTGGCATCCTTGTTTGTTATTCATGTTCTTAAATTGCATGGGGAACCTCGCACTATTGTTAGTGATAGGGGGACCTTAAGTTCAGTCTCCGCGAACTCAACTGATTCTAAATTCCTTAGTCATTTTTGGAAGAGTCTATGGGGTGCACTTGGCACTAAGCTCATGTTCTCTACTTCTTGTCACCCTCAAACGGATGGACAAACTGAAATAGTGAATAGGACTCTTGGGAGCATGCTTAGGTGTGTGATTAGAGGAAGAACTACTTCATGGGAGGCCCATTTACCTTTGATGGAATTTGCATATAATAGATCTCTCCACTTCTCTATTGGCATGACTCCATTTGAAGTTTGCTATGGTTTTAATCCTTTGTTTTCCTTAACCTTAACCCTTCTTTCTAGTGATGTTGTTGTGAGTTTATATGCAAAACAAAGGGCAATCGAAATGGTGAAGATTCATGCTAAAGTGAAGGAACACATAGAGAAGATCAACAAAAGAGTGGCCAAAATACAAAACAAAGGCCGAAAGAGAGTGAACTTCCAACCGGATGATTGGGTTTGGGTTCACTTTCGAACGGAGAGGTTTCCCCAATTGAGGAAGGGCAAGTTGTGCCCAAGAGGAGATGGACCGTTAGTCCTTGAGAAGATCAATGACAATGCCTACAAGAGAGTACAATGTCCATAATGTTTTCAATGTAAGTGATCTATCTTCTTGTGTTGTAGGTGAACCTTTAGATTCGAGGATGAATTTTCCAAGAAGGGGAGGATGATATGACCCGAGCGAGCTCAAGACCATTCACTCGTGGCCAAGCGAGGGAGCTCCAAGAATTACAATCCATGTTCATGACGAGAGGAGCGTTGGAAGAGCTTGAAGAGAATATCTCACGAGTGTATAATGTTTGGATGATAACTTGGGAGGATATTCAAGAATAAGAAGATACAAAAGGAGTCACTTCACAAAGTGACTAAAGAAGAACCCATGTGGGATTATATGTGCAAATGCCACTTTTGGGCCTTTGTTGTAATAGGCATAACTATAAATAGTTGTCTTAGTTTCATTTGATTGGAGTTTTTGGGATGACAATTAATACCTTCATTAGAATTCTACTTAGGCATATAATTAGTGTTAATTAGTGATACGCTTAGTTAGAGTGTTAGAATGTAATTTCTTTGGGATGACAATTAATACCTTCATTAGAATTCTATTCTTGTTGCGTGTTTTGAGTTTCTTAGGGTTTCCAATTAGGATCCTATCACACCCCCAACAATACCCCTCCCCACCCCTCACCAACACCACCCCTACCCCCCAACCCACCCACCACCACCTAACCCCCACCCCATTCACCACACCATCACTTACCTTACCCCCAACCACCCATCCCACCACCACCACCTACCTCCCCCCCCCACCCTACCCCAAAAAACCTCACCCACCACCACTACAAACATCTCCATCATTTCTAGAAAACATATGTTTCATTTTTTTATCAAATAATATTTTTATTTTATTAAATTTGTATTTATTTTTTAATATTTAGTTACTATTTTATTTGAGTTGTATATTTATTATATTTAAATAAATATATTATGCACATTCACATGTTGAAAAACAAACAGTCTTAATCATTCAGTAGACAATATCTTAATCATTCAGATGTGCATTCAGATTCAGACGTCTTAATCTTAATGGAAATAAATGAGGTCCGAGTGTCATGTCAATAAAGACACCTGACTCAGCAGTTTGGACCATATAGAGCCAAATTTTGGTGTTATTTGGTTTCTTGACAAAAACATATGGTGAATGAATACATACATACCCAATGAAATCCTACAAAATGGGGTCTGGGGAGGGTAAAGTGTACGCAGACCTTACAAAAAAATTAGTAATTTGTGTTTAGGTTGATGTACATAGTTCCTGATTCCAAAAAAAAAAGGTTGACATACATAGTTGCAGAATTGTTTTCATAAATGGCTGGTTCCATTCTATTCTAAAATTTGATTTTCAAGATTGTGTTTCTGAACAATGATAACCCATAATTCTGCACTTCTGGGATAACTAAGGTTCTTTTCTTTTTGGGTGCAGGTGTATTCAATGTCTGCAGCATGCAAAGCATGAATATTTTCTTGTGAAGAATAAACTTGAAACTTTGTTTAGGGTAAGTATATCAAAGGATTTACAGATCAAGTGCCATTTCATTGAAAATAAGTGCTATTTGAACTGTAGAGTCTTTCATTCTTTTTTTTGCTAGGTTCTCCTATGCTTAATCATCGATTTGTCTGTTCAGAATGAGGTCTTTGTGTCATAGTTGGCCCAACGTGTGCTGTAAGTTTGGAATTTGATAAACACTTATGAAATTTAACTTTTAAGGCACGGTGCTTGGCAACCAAATAACACATCAACCTCTCTCACCTTTTTCTTTCTGTTTTCAACCTTTTCCATCCAAGGATTGTTTTGATCCTTGATTCTCCTATGAGGCGTCTTTTGAACTTCTTGCTTAAACAACTGATTAGAAAAGTTAGTTCTTGTCACCGTCATTAAGCTGTCGAATATTAGATTTCTGGCATCAAAACTTCTTCTATTGGAAGTATGGGTTCATATCCTCTTTGGCTTCAGCTTTTTTTTCAGTTTATCTTCTGACTTTCTTTGATAATCAAAGACATTTGCCAATATATTTTTATACATACATAACTCTTTGTAATACAAAAAGGATTTCAGCTGCCGAAAGTCTTTAAGTAAGAATTCGATCTGATTTGTCTTGTTTGATAATGCAGCTGGAGCAACAAATCCTGGCTGCTGGTGGTACGGTTCCTATCATATCTTAGGTGTTAATAACCTGAAGGCATGTCGAGAAGAAAAAAAGTAGGGGGTTTGCTGCTACATATCTATGAGGATCTTTTCATCATCTATTAACTCTAAAGAGGATAGGCTTCAAAGTTTATCAAATAACATGTAGCATGGAAGCGATTATTATTGGATAAAAAATCATTTTTAAATTTATGAGTCTATAATCTTTATCCAATATTAATATCATATCTACAGAGACTATTCTTATCAAGATTATAATTAGAAACACATAGTCTAAAAAACATACCTCTTGCAGAATTTTAGATCACCGGAAATACTCGACCACCATGACACTTGACTCCCTTCTTTCTCCATTGAATTTACGAGATTAATGGTCTAGGTGTTTAGGAGCTTTTTCAACAGACTTTTTCTAAAATACTTTTTAGAGATGAAGGTTTGTTGCACTAATATGATTCTAAGTATAAACTTTTAAAGTGATTTCTTCTTGTATTATGATATTGCTATTGGTATTGATTATAGACTAAAAGAGTGTTTAGCTAGACATTGAGGTTTTTCAAAAGAAGATTTTTCGAATGAATTACAATGCTTACAAGAGGCTTTTTATATAGATAGCCTCGATTGATTCCATGATTGCAAAATGACAAAAACTTTTTTCAAAAGTTGTAAAGCATACAGTAATCTGATTGCATGATTGCAAAATGACAAAAAGTTTTATTCAAAAGTTTAAAAGGCTATAGTACTATTGTTGATTTGTCCTTCTGTCATTTTTGTGGGTCTGACGGCTTTTGCTAAGGCTGGCTGCTATTGTGTCTTCCAGTTGTCTTCATTGGTGTCAGCTCCTTTAATTTGTCTTGTTTTTTCTGCCATGTCTTCTTGAATATTTTTATCCTTGTTGTTTTGTTGGATAGTATGAGTAGTATGATAATATGATTTGTAATATAGACCTTTCTATAGTTGAACTACATTGGGCCGTTAGAGTATCATAATGGGCTTGTTGTAGTTAAAACTACATTGGGCCTTCTTTTATCATGCAAAAGGGTCAGAGGATCCTCCCCTTTTCATAGTAGTATCAGTAGCAGTGATAACATGTTTAGTATTGATCACAAGCCTTTTTCTCTAGTTGGTTAATATCTGATATTGATCCAGAGTTTCTTTAGCATGTCTATGTTTTAAATTCATAATTCTATCATGCATATTAGTAAGTTCAATAGTGTTCTGGGATAATTTATCATTGTTGTAGTATAGGATAATCAATTCTTCCACATCTCCACCTTTTGTGGTTCCAATAATGCAAGCCTTCCTTGCTTTTAGCATGTCTTCTATTTTTAATTTCAATGTTAATAGTCCAATTGCTCTTTTGACACTTGGCCATTCTTGGAATTTATCCAAAGTACATGGTATTTTCATTTTTAGATCTCCGTCATCTCCACTAATATTGTTGTTTCTTCCAGTTTTAAATAATTGACAAATTACAATAGGTTTACCTCAAGTCAGTTGAAGCATCAAATAATTGTATAACGTATTAACCTTTTTCAAATGAATCCATTATAGCTTTAGTAGATTTTACAATAATACTCGAATGTTTAGAAATATTATAGAAAGTTTCATCTACTATTATTTTATCATTAAAACCATAGATAAAAAGTTTAACTACTATGTCAGGGTTCGCAGTTTCACTACATAAATATCTTGGGTATTTACTTAATTTAGGCTTCGCAAAATATTGGGGTTAGATTTATAATCATAAAATTTATTTATTTATTTATAAGCAGTAATATAATCAGGTTTATGCTTTAATTTATCACTCATTGTTGTCGTTGCTGATATCTGAGAAGATGAAGATGGTGTACTAGATGACATAGTTGCAAGTTTGGATGCAAATTTTTTTGAGAATGTAGTAGCAATATTTGGTTTTTCTTTAATAGATTTAGGGGATTTTAAGGCTTTTAGGGTTTGTAAGTCTTGTACTATATCTTTAAGTTGGTTTACTAGATGTGTATTTTCTTTAGGGTTAATAGATGAACAAATAAATAAATTTTATGATTATAAATCTAACTCCAATATTTTGCGAAGTGCTAAATTAAGTAAATATCCAAGATATTTATGTAGTGAAACTGTTAACCCTGACATAGTAGTTAAACTTTTTACCTATGGTTTTATTGATAAAATAATAGATGAAACTTTGTATAATATTTCTAAACTTTTCAGTATTATTGTAGAATCTACTAAAGCAATGATGGATTCATTTGAAAAAGGTATATACGGTATACAATTATTTGATGCTTCAACTGACCTGACAGGTAAACCTATTGTAATTTGTCAATTATTTAAAATCGGAAGAAACAATAATATTAGTGGAGATGACAGAGATCTAAAATGAAAATACCATGTACTTTGGACAAATTCCAAGAATGACTAACTGCCAAAAGAGCAATTGGAGTATTAACGTTGAAATAAAAGACATGCTAAAAGCAAGGATGACTTGCATTATTTGAACCACAAAAGGTGGAGATGTGGAAGAATTGATTACCCTATTCTACAACAATAATATATTATCCAGGACACTATTGAACTTACTAATATACATGATAGAATTATGAATTTAAAACTTAGACATGCTAAAGTAGGGCTGGCAATGGATCGGCATCCATCCATCACCCTATTTTTTCTTCACCCATCATCCACGGGTGCTTCGCGAATGAAAATTATAGCATAATCAGTCAATCATCTAAAATCTTTGATAAAATGAAATTTTAAAAAATTGATACTCATGGAGAACAACCATGTAAGCACATGACCATCAAACAATTTAACCCGATTTTTAATGGTCATCAGTTATAATTTTTATCCGCGAAGCACTCGATTTTCATCGGTTATAATAGCTACTCTTCCCACATGACCATCAAACAACTTCTTGAGATTTGCTTTTTCACTCCCAAACATCTTCATAATATCACTTTTTATGGTGTTGCGACTTATTATCTTGAAGTTTGGATTCAAGCAATTAACAAATCTCCTATACCCAATATGCTCTACAATTGACAATGGGTACTCATGGAGAACAACCATGTGAGCCAACTCCTTTCTTGATTCTTTTTTACTAAAGACATAATTTTCTAGCCTTATGCTTGAATCTTGTCTACGATTAACCGACAACAATTTTTGACGTATATCAACCTTCATGTGTTTTTAGTGCATCTGAGATCAAGATGGTCTTTCAAATGAGAAGTCTCATTCTTACTATTGCCCAAAAATAAAATCTTACAGTGCAAACATCTAGCCTTTTGTTCACCATTAATTACCGTCTTCTCGAAGTGATTCCACAATTCTGATTTAAGTCTCCTGGGCTGATACGGAGGTGATGGTCCCATTTCTTCTTCTCCCTCTCCTTGTTGAGGTTGAGTAGTTAGACGAGAAGACATTGTGACTAAGATTTCAGGAGACAACGAAGAAGGGGAGAATGAGACAGACTTGGAGCCAACACTACTATCCCTCATGTCCATCGCTGTCATACACCAAATTAACTTAACATAGAAGAAAATCGCAAAGATCCATATTTGCAACAATAAAATATGATACTTTATCCAATAAACTCCAATCAACAAAATAAAAATTTATATTTAATAGGAATAAAATAATCAGAAATTATGAGCTTTGGACATACCTTAGAGATGAAGGGAGAGAGAAGAAAAAAATGGTGTAAATTTGAGAATATTAATTATTAGGGGTGTTTATTGTGACAACTAGGGCAACGAGAGATACATAGAGTCGAGAGAGAGGCATAGAGGGTAAATGATGAAACACTAGAATTTAGTTGTACATTAAAAAAAATTAATTTATAAATGGGTGGATGGATGGGTCGGGTGGTGGATTGGATGTAAGTCCACCCGATCCGTCACCCGATTAATATCCATGTTTTGTCGAATTTTCGTCCATACAATCGGGTCGGGTGGATCTCTGGATCAATATTAGATATTAACAAGTCATAGAACACTAAACATGTTATCACTGATACTATTGTGAAAAATGAAAGATCATCCGACCCTTTTCCATGATAAAAGAAGGTCCAATGTAGTTTTAACTACAACAAGCCCATTATAATACTCTAACGGCCCAATGTAGTCCAACTATAGAAAGATCCATATTACAAATCATACTACTCATACTATCCAACAAAACAACAAGGATAAAAATATTCAAGAAGACATGGCAGAAAAAATAAGACAAATTAAATGAGCTGACAACCGGAAGAGACAATAGTAGCCGGCCTTAGCAAAAGCCGCCAGACCCACAAAAATGACAGAAGGACAAATCAACAATAGTACTATAGCCTTTTAAACTTTTGAAAAAAGTTTTTGTCATTTTGCAATCATGTAATCAGATTTTTGTATGCTTTACGACTTTTGAAAAAAGTTTTTGTCATTTTGCAATCATGGAATCAGTCGAGGTTATCTATTTAAAAAGCCTCTTGTAAGCATTGTGATTCATTCGAAAAATCTTCCTTTGAAAAACCTCAATGTCTAGCTAAACACTCTTTTAGTCTATAATCGATACCAATAGCAATATCATAATACAAGAGAAAATCACTTTGAAAGTTTATACTTAGAATCATATTAGTGCAACAAACCTTCATCTCTAAAAAAGTATTTTAGAAAGAGTCTGTTGAAAAACTCCCAAGCACCTAGGCCATTAATTCCGTAAATTCAGTGGAGAAAGAAGGGAGTCAAGTGCCAGGGTGGGTCGAGTATTTCCGATGATCTAAAATTCTGCAAGAGGTATGAATTTTAGACTATGTGTTTCTAATTATAATCTTGATAAGTATAGTCTCTGTAGATATGATGTTAATATTGGATATAGATTATAGACTCATAAATTTAAAAATGATTTTTTACCCAATAATAATCGTTTTCATGCTACATGTTTGTTATTTGATAAACTTTGAAGTATATTACCATCTATATCCTACCCTCTTTAGGGTTAATAGATGATGAAAAAAAATCCTCATACAAATTGGTTTTAATTCTTCAACAAGTAAAACCTATATATTTTCACATTTATTGTTATTTGATGTATTTTTAGGGTCTTTCTTTTAGAGCCAAATACTTGTACTGTTCTATTATAACATCTTTTTGGTCTTTTATTTCATTATCGGCTAGGTTTTACTTGTTGAAGGTCTAAAGAATTTCATGTGAATAACATATTTTAACCATCTTTGTTGCTACAATTTTTATAGGTTGTTTCGCAATCTATCTTATGTCGACCTGTCATTTCTTTGTTTCATAAACTAAATATTAATAACAATTCAGATGTGGGGTGATGTTTAAGACATTATTAGTCATTTGTAGACATTGAGATGACAACCTTGTAAGTTCTCCAAATAAAGGAGGATTGTGTTTGATGCCCAAATTGATACATTTTGTTATTTGCCGACTTTCTTGTACCTATGTTATTTGTAACGCTCAAACATTGATCATTACTACATTGTGGTTTTTCTAACGAAGTCCTCAAACAACAAAATATTTAGTGTAATGCCCCAACAAGGTTTTGAACAGGGTGGTGTGTACGCAGCCTTACCCCTACCTCGTGAAGGAAGAGATTGAGTTTTTTATCTAATAAATCCTCAGGTAAAGCTCCTAACAAGGTCCTGACTTTGAAAAATTGTATATTTGGAGAAGCTTGAACATCAGCATTTGTGTTAGAGCTTAACTTGTACAAGCCTGAAGTTTAATCTGCAAAAGCTTGAACTGCGGCACACTATGCCCTAGTTTGAAAAAGACGAAATGGATCTCTACTGCTTTTTAAGTTGGAATGTTCCAAATATTATTTTAGCATGAACAAGTGACTAAATTTCGAGGAGTTTCAAAACCGAGATCTATTTTGAAAAAAAGTACACTTTTGCCTTTCAGACGGCTTGGTCTTTAATTTTTGTCTTTCAAGTGGTTGATCTTTAATTTTTGTCCTTAGTACGAACTTATTCTTAGCGGGTCATACGTTTCTTAAGGATGCGGGGAATAACTTGTGATATTATTATGAAGCAAAAATATAAACTTATGCATTACGAATAAACTATCTGTTACGAGGGACAAAAATTAAAGACCAACCCAAAATAGAGACAGAAGTGCAAGTGACCGTTTTATTTTCTGAAAGCAGTTGCAAAAGTGACTTTTTTTTTGTGAATATTATCCTCCTCCCATTACAAGGCTCGAGGATGTTATAGATCATATTGGGCTCTAGTCTAGTCAGCCCAACATTTGATAGTTCTACTGGCCTCAGAGGTGTTTGGCATTTAACATATAAATTTAATTTGTTTGGCATTTAACATAATAAATTCATAGATCGGACATATGATAAGGAGACAAAAAGATGAATAAAGATTAGTTGGACCGAACAACTTATTTGTTTGAGCCATGTCGAATTGTAGACATATTGGATCTTCCCCTCTATTACCATCTCTCAAGTGGTAATCAAATGAACTAAATAGGCGCTTTATATAAGGATTAGAGGGGGACCGAGCTGCAAATTGAGTTTTATTCAACTGGTCAAAGAAGAAGGGTATGAGTTGATAATTTTATTTATTTGGTAGTCATGTGGACTCTAATGTTGCAAAATACGAGTAATGACTAATCAGTCTCATCGATCATTCTGGACGATCGTAATTAGACACAGAAGCATAAATGAATCAATTTTCAATGATAAAGATATTAATGATTCAATAAGTTAATTAATAGAGTTTAAATCAAATCACAAAGGATAGGGACAAATTTGAATAATTTCTTATTTTTCATTAAAAAAATTCCTACATTTCCCTTTCCCTCTCTTTTTCTTCTTTCAAATCGTTTTAACGTGCGGCGACATGTACTTTACATTAATGATTTTCTAGTGGTTGATTTCTACCAATATAATTACAAAAAAGGGAGGGGCCGAGTTGATAGGTCTCCCACAAAATTGATGTATGTAGTTAAAACTATGGAACAACTTAACGAGGGTAATTATATATTATCCTGAATATAAAAAGAGGAAGTACCTTAACGTTTATTTAATAATTTCAAAAAAGTACAAATTATTGAAATCCAATTTAAGTAAATTTGACTAAGCTCAGATATTTTATATAAAACACAAAAATTCTTTTTTCAATACTTAGAAGTATATCGTGGTCACGGGATCCGAGCATTACCTTGTTGAAATCAAATTTGTTTTTCAAATTTATCATAATTGTAGAATTCTTGTACAAGTATAATTAGGATATTAGTAGTATAGTAGGAATATGATTTTCCATATTTGGAGATTGTAAATTGTATATATACCTCTTCATTAATGAAAATAATCAAGGTATTATTTCTTTCATGGTATCAGAAGTCTAGGGCTAAAATACCTTCTCACAAAGATAATTCCGCTGCCCTTGCTCAGTCTCGTTTCCGTGCAATTTCTTCCTCTCTTTCCAAATTTTCGTCCAAATCCCTAATTCACCTATTGTTCTTTCGTTAGGTCTACGTCAAAGAACATGTTTCTTCCTTCCCTTACAGTCTCCAACATCAAGAACCACGTCCCTATTGTTGTTGAGATGGAAAATGTCCAATACGCGATGTGGGCGGAATTATTCAAGGTTCACGCACGCTCGCATCAAGTCCTCCATCACATCATCCCCTTGGTAATTGGCAAGGAGAAGGTGTCTACCCCAGAGGATGATCCTACGTTATGGACAATCCTTGATGCTACCGTTCTCTAGTGGATTTATTCCACTATCTCTACAGACCTCTTGCAGACGATTATTGAACCCAACGCTATGGAGATGGAAACTTGGCATAGGGTGCGTGATATATTTCAAGATAACAAAAATTCTCGTGCTGTCACTCTTGAGCAGAAATTTTCCCATATCAACATGGAAGATTTTCAGAACGTCTCAGCCTATTGTAAAAGGCTGAAAGAATTAGCGGATCAACTCCAAGACGTTGGTGCGCCCGTTACCAATGATCGTCTTGTTCTTCAGATGGTTGCAGACCTATTTGAGGCCTATAATGGAGTTGGGATACTGCTTCGTCAAAGTAATCCTCTCCCACCATTTTATCAGGCTCGTTCCATGCTCACGTTGGAAGAGGCAAGTTTGGCTAAGAAAGCGGTAATCGGAGCAAATTCTGTCATGATGATGGCCACGTCAGACAAACCTCACTCATTCTCCAAAAATTCAGGCCAACACCGTACCAACGGTGGCGGAAAAAGGGGTCAAAATCAGAAAAATAATTGGCAAGAAAGGCGGCGACAGTCGCGGTGGTAACGGCGGCGGCAGTGGTGGCCGGAACAGTGGCGGCGACAGCAGTGGTGCTCGGAATAGTGGACCGCAGGCCAACTGGCCGCAGCCTTAGGCCTCCTAGTCGTAGGGATGGGCCAGTGGCCATTGGCCCAACAACCCTTATTTCCACTGACACCATATCCTGGAAACTGGGACTAATTCCAGTCAGCCTCCAGGCCCGATTTCCTGATCCAGAATAATGCATCACGATCCATTGCTGGGCTAGGGCAGCAGGCAGGCCTGCTTGGGCCTCGGCCTCAGCAGGCCTTTACTGCTGCGGGCTCAACTCTGGTCCCGACACCTACGGATATTGAGGACACAATGCATACACTTGGATTACATCCCCCGGACGTAAATTGGTACATGGACACTGGAGCCACTTCTCATATGACGTCCGCACAAGGTACTCTGTCGTCTTATTTCAATTTGAGCAATAATCATGGCATCATTGTTGGTAATGGCAACTCAATTCCAATTTGCGGTTATGATCATACGAATTTGTCTCCCCCACATCCACCTCTCGTCTTGAAAAATGTTCTTCATACCCCTAACTTAATTAAAAATTTGGTGTTTGTCCAAAAATTCACCACTAATAATTGGATTTCTGTTAATTTTGATTCGTTTGGATTTTTTATGAAGGATTTCAGGACAGAGATACCTCTAATGATATGCAATAGTAGAGAGAGCTTTATCCAATCACCACCATTTCCACGAGTCAAGCCACACCTTCTACCTTTGCTTCTCTTGCTCCTTCCTTGTGGCATGCACGTTTGGATCTTCCGGGGTCATCTATTATGTTTTCTTCTGCATAAAAATAATTTTATTGCTTGTAAAGGTACGCGTGGTACTCCACTTTGTCCTTTTTTTCCATTAGGGAAACATGTTAAATTACCGTTTGTAGCCTCTACTTCTCGTACTTTGATGCCTTTTGACATTATACATAGTGATTTATGGACATCTCCCGTTTTAAGTTCTTTGGGCCATCGTTATTATGTATTATTTTTTGATGATTATTCTAATTTTTTAACCCAATTCGAACGGAAAATTAAAAATATTCGATGTGATAATAGCATGGAATATGATAATGGTCCGTTTCGATAGTTTTGTGATACTAATGGCATATCTTTTCGGTTTTCTTATCCACATACGTCCTCACAAAATGGAAATGCCGAGAGAAAAATTCATTCCATAAATAAAATTGTCCATACCTTGATAGCCCATGCGTGATTACCACCTTCTTTTTGGTATCATGCATTGCAAATGGCTACATATCTACTTAACATCCTCTCTCTTAAAGGCTTAGCATATCAATCCCCACTTAAAATTCTTTACAATAAAGATCCTTCATATTCTCATCTTAGGTGTTTGGATGTTAATGCTATCCACCGTTTCTGTCTACTACAATTAACAGACTTCAAGCCCACTCTACTGCGTGTGTATTTTTGGGTTATACATCTAATCATCGTGGTTACAAATGTTATGATTTATCCTCTAACAAAATCATAATTAGTCGCCATGTTATTTTTTATGAGTTCCAATTTCCGTTTGCTAAATTGTGTAGTTTCGTGTCTAGTTCATATATTTTTTGGATGATGGGATCTCACCGTATATTATCCGCCCAACCCCCCAGTTCTCCCGATCCGCCGCAGTAGGCCCACTACTGCCAGCTGCCCAACAGATCCCGTACACAGGACGCAGCACGGCCTAATTCTGTGGTTGCTTCATGTTCTCGGCCAGTAGGCCCACTGCATGCTGGCCCATTACCTTTCCCACGGCCAGCTTCAATTCTTGGGCCAGTAGGCCCACTACCTGCTGGGCAGTCCCACATTCTCCCAGTTTCTCATCCAGTTATTGGGCCAGCATCCGAAATGATTCAGTCACCACCCCAAAACCCGTCCCCAACCATCTCGAGTCAAGGGCCCGTCACTCGTAGTCAACGTGGTATTTTAAACCTAAATGGCATTTTCATCTAAATTTTAATGTTACTAAATCACCCCTACCACGTAACCCAGTGTCTGCCTTTCATGACCCGAATTGGAAATTAGCGATGGATGACGAATATAATGTTTTTATTGAAAATAAAATGTGAGAATTGGTGCCCCATCCACCTGGTGTTAATATTATTCGATCTATGTGGATTTTTACTCAAAAAAAAATTGGACGGTTCTTTTGAGAGGCATAAGGCCCATCTTGTAGGTGATGGTAAAACACAACAAGTTGGCGTGGATTGTGGAGAGACATTTAGTCCGGTGGTCAAACCGGCTACCATTCGCACGGTGCTTAGTCTAGCTCTCTCGAAAGCATGGCCCATTCACCAGCTGGATGTGAAAAATGTTTTCTTACACGGTGATCTTAAGGAGACAGTATACATGCATCAGCCCTTGGATTTTAGGGACCTCAATTATCCTCATCATGTTTGTTTGATGAAGAAGTCCTTGTATGGGCTTAAGCAGGCCCCCCAGGCTTGTTATACTTGCAGATTATGTGTCTACTATTGAGTTTTCTCACAATAGGTCTGATCATTCTCTGTTCATCTATCGGTGTGGTACTTCTCTGGCATACATTATGTTATATGTTGATGATATTATATTGACTACCTCATCGGATATTCTACGCAAGTCTATCATATCCCTTCTCATTTCTGAATTTGCTATGAAAGACTTGGGGCCCTTGAGCTATTTTTGGGCATAGTAGTCACTCGTCATGCAGGTGGTCTATTTGTATCATAGAAAAAGTATGCGACAGAGATTATTAAGAGAGATGGCATGTTATCTTGTAACTCTACTTCTACTCCGGTTGATACAAAACTGAAGTTGAGTGCTACGTCTAGCACACCATACAAGGATCCAACCCATATCTTAGTCTTGCAGGGGCTCTTCAGTATCTGACTTTCACGAGACCAGATATTATTTATGTCGTACAACAGGTGTGTTTATTTATGCATGATTCACGAATTGAGCGCATGCATGCACTCAAACGCATTATACGATACATACAGGATACATTTGATTTTGGATTGCGTTTATATCCGTCCTCCGTCTCTACTCTTGTGTCATATACATATGCTGATTAGGGTGACTGTCCAGATACCAGACGTTCGATATCTGGTTATTGTATGTTACTTGGGGATAACTTGGTCTTTTGGTCATCTAAACGCCAAACTACTTTATCACGATCTAGTGCGGTGGCCGAGTATCGAGGGGTAGCCAATGTGGTGTCTGAATCATATTGGCTACGTAATTTTCTACTAAAGTTGCATTTTCCTATTTAGAAAGCTACATTGGTCTATTGTGATAATGTGAGTGCAACCTATCTTTCTGGAAATCCAGTCCAACATCAGCTCACTAAACATATCGAAATGGACACACTTTGTTCGAGAAAAGGTAGCTCGTGGGCAAGTACGCGTCCTCCATGTCCCTTCGAGATACCAGATTGCAGACATATTTACCAAGTGTCTTCCCTTGATTCTATTTGAAGATTTTAGGGACAGTCTCAACGTTTGACAACCCTCGGCTATGACTTCGGGGGTGTGACAGAAGTATATCACGGGTCACGGGATCCGAGCCTTACCTTGGTGAAATCAAATTTGTTTTACAAATTTACCATAATTGTAGAATTTTTGTACAAGTATAATTAGGATAATAGTAGTATAGTAGGAATAGAATTTTCCATATTTGGAGATTGTAAATTATATATATACATCTTCATTAATGAAAATAATCAAGGAATTATTTCTTTCACTTATCTGCTCCCAAGTATGGCTCTTTCCTTCATCAACATCTTCGTCTTGTTGTTATTGATCATTCCTCTTGACCTTTCACTAGCAAAAAAATGTATATTTTTCAAAAAGTATCATGTACATGTTATCAACAAACTTCCTCCTAATTTCCCACAACTGCAAATTCACTGCGCATCGAAGAATAGAGAACTTGGAAACCAAATCCTTGCCATAGATGAAGACTTAAATTGGTCGTTTTGCGGAATTTTTTTTGATACAACTTTGTACTTCTGTCATTTTTTGTGGGGTTCAAAAGATAAGTCCATTACTGTGTTTGACGACCCAAACAATTGTATCAAACATGGAAAAAATATAAATTTTCTAAATTATTGTAAATGGAAGGTGAGAACAGATGGTTTTAATTTGGAATAGTATAATGCCAGTAACGGAACATATTATATGGATCGCGATTATGAGTGGTCTTAGGGAATATGATGTTTTGCTTGTGTTCTTGTTTATGTAAAATGAGAAGAAAAAAGAAGATTGAATTTTAGTGTGGCTCTGTTCTTATTTATCCTTATCTTTTTATTTTGAAAAAAAAGAGTCCAGATTTATCCATATACTCTACGAAAAAAACTAACTTTGCCCTCAATTAGAGGTTTGACTCATCCATATTCTCGTTGTTATGATTTTGAATAGAAATAGTCCTTAACACTAGCTGACTAACATTGTATAACTAGGGAAGAAAAAGTCTAAATTGATCTTTATGGCTCGAAATTGCTATTAATCACTAACAGCTCAACATTTATCTTTGTCAATATCACCCAAAAGTGGCAAATTAAACTTCATTTCTTGATCCGATATGATGCTACTCATTTTTCATGGTAGAAACCAATTTTAGGGCTTGACTTTTGACACTTGATTCGATGCGTATAGAAATTAATATTTTTTCAATTTTCTCTTGCTCAATTATATATATATATATATATATATATATCTTAAAAAACGTAACTGGAAGCCCTAGTCATCGATTGCGGGGAAAACAAGATCCCTTCAGTGATGTTTGGTCCAGTTTTGTTCAATGGTATTACCGATTAATTACATGTGTCAATGCTATTATTTCATAGCTGAGATTCACTTTCACTTTTATAGTAGTAAATAGTAATTTTAATCCTTGAGTTATTGTGTCTTATTCATATTTTAGTCACCCGAGTTATTAAACTGAACAGAAGTGACCTTCAATTAAAATACATGTGCATATTTGATCCTTGAACATAACAGAAGATAACAAAAGTTAGATATTTTAATAGATTCATCAATTAGAAGAAGAAAAAAAAAGGGGGGGGGGGGAGAAAGAGGAGATGAATTACACATCAACTGCATGGCCCTCAACAATGACAGTGTCAAAAGAACCATTGCAGCATCCTGGCTGGGATAGGTGACATGCATTAACAACTCCAACTCTCCATTAAGGTTGGAAAGCGATGCATCAATATCACCTTCAATGTTCAATGTAAGGAATTTTTACACCAATAAGTATTTTTTACCTACTAACGCAGAGAATCTATTTTGTTTTCAAATTTACAAATTCCACCTTTTAAGAACGCTTCCCGGTAATAATACATCTATGTTGAAAGGCGGTTGAGGAGCAATTTAATTGTTTGACGAAAATAATATATTCGACAACATTTAATTCATGTGTTTATCGATTAGTAGGGCAGATGATTTATTAAATAGAACATTTAATTCTCGAGTTGAAAATAAAATGCAAGTTTCCATTAAAAACAATTAACAACTGAACGAGTAAAAGAGGTGCAAAGCTATTAACAGTAAAAAGGAATTAAATTTGATAAATGGGTAGGGGCGGAGCCAAGTAGGTTCCGGGGGTGGGCGAAAAATTACACTATATATATGAGGTTAATTTTTTTAAATATATAGTAAATGTTGTACTCACTTGATTTCTTCGTGTATTTACTTTTTCATATTTTAAACTTTCTAGGTGAAAATTCTGACTCTGCCACTCTAAAGGAGAGTGAGATGGAATGGCATCGGATAAATGAGAATGAGGCAAGAATGGGAGATGTAGTTGTTGCCTTAATGATTGTATGTAATGGACCTATCAACGTACTATGTCATGTAGTTTTTAATTCAATACCTATTGATTGATTACTTCTTCTTTTCAATTTTATAGGGCATCTTTTTCATTTTCAGGCATTTCAAAAGATTTTGATACAATTTTAATTTGATATTATAATAATTTATATAGCCAGCTACTACTTTTTCCATTTGGGATTGATTGAGGCTGTCTTTTTTCAAAACTTTAAATTCCTTAAACTTTCGCACTTTAATCCTTGACACGTGATGTTTGCTCTCTTTTCAATCAACATTTAAGTATTCCCTTGTTGGAAATTTGCCTTCGGCGGGAGTTGCGACCGACCAACTTTAACGGTTTAAACACTAGTCTTACGTATGTTGGAGAATCTGGTTCTTCACACATGCATGATCTACTAAGTACGTAGATAATCGTAGGGCCAAGAATCGTCAAATTTCATTGAGAAATGAAAGAGATATTGGTCCACGAAGTGAGGTGTTTGAAGCATGGAAAATGTGGTATTGTGTTCAATTCTCCCTCATCGGTAGAGGAAGAAAGAATTGTTGTGTATATAAGACTCAAAATTGGTTTGGGGTTTGGGACCCCAAGGGGTATCCCATGTGTTTAAAGGAGGGAGGACCTAGATGTGCTTCGGTTCGAGGAAAGCCCACACGCGCGCCGCCGGTCCGGGTCCGGGCCTACAGGCCTTCTGATATTATCTTTTTGGGCCAGAGAACTTTGTCAGAAGTATAGTTTGGACCAGAATTCTTTCAGATGTACAGTTTGGTCCCTGAAGTTTCCAGAAAGTCAGAATTGGGCAGAAGAGAACAGAAACGCCAAGCACTCAATTCAACCATTTATTTTGGCTGAATTACTCCTCCTATAATGGTCAATCCGCTGGTCTTTCACCATTTATTTTGGTGGCTTTACTACCTCCATAATGGCCATTATTTGGCCAATAATGGTTGTTATGGGGGCAGTTAAACAGTCCCTCCCTCACCTATATAAACACCCCTTACACCATTGTTGATCAAGAAATATACTACACGAAAATACACAAGCAAAAACAGTTCTTCCTACAACTTCCAAGCATCATTTCGTTACTCAATATTCTTCACGGTAGCTCTTGAGTTTCCTTTGCTCAAGTGTTCCATTGTTGTTTTATCTTGGGAGACGAATTGTCCAGGACGTATAAAGGATACATATGGGGCAATATTGTCTTAAGGACAGAGTGCCACACTCGACTCAGCAATAACAAAACACTTTCCAGTTTTACTTCTTCAACAAAATTGTAATTTCAGTTTTGTTGTTCTATTGTAATTTTCAGTTCTTGAATTACTTTGCAGTTACTTGTAATTCCCGTTTCCTGCAACCTTTGTAAACACCAACATCCCTTTCATCGTTAGACTAATGTATCACATAAGCCAATTCAAATACCATATAGTCAAATATCATTACATAAATTTCAAACAAATATGTATTAATAGGATGTATGATGTAATTCACTCAGTTATCCATCCCAAATTATTGCGCGTGGACAAAAGTAACGAGAAAAGGTCAAAGTTCAAACTCATCTTTTTGAGAATACGTAAGTTTTTTTTTAGGAAAGACATCATTCTATCGAGGAGAAGACGATAAAATGAAAGCTTGAAATGGTGAGAGAGACCTATAAGACCAAAGGAAAAAACCATATGCATAGGCCTTTGGCAATATTTGTTAAATAATGAAGCATGTGCATTAATTTTTAAATCAATATATTGCAAAGCACCAAAAAGAGAGGGTAGGGCACTGACTAAAATGGGAAATATTGGCCTAATTTTCAGTAAATGAGAGTTATAAGCACCACCGCAGAAATAGTTGTATATGAAAGAGATGCTACCTAAGTTTTATAAATATTGAGACATTCCCCTTTTTCCTTCACATTTTCGTACAGATTATTTGTACAATGTTAGGCTCATGCTATCCTCAAATTGTTAATAACTTAGATTCCGTTTGGATTAGCTGATTTAAAGTAGCTTAATCATTTTTAAGTGTTGAATCTGATTTAATAAATAATTAAATACGTGTTTGGATAAAAGTGCTAAAACTTATAATAATCAGTTGAAGTGTTTGGCAGATAAAGTGCTAATAAGCAGGCTTTCTGTTAAAATGACTTAATTATCTTTAAAATTGTTTACACTAATAAAAAGTAATTTTTACAAGATTTTCAATTTCAGGTTGATTCAAACAAAATCATTTGTCTCATTTTATTTTTTAATATATATATACACACACATACATACAAATTGATAGAATATACATGTACTCGTGTATATTTGGTATATAATTTGTAGAATTCTTGTACAAATATAATTATGGTAGTAGTCTTGTATTAGGAAAAAGTAGTAGTCTTATATTAGAAAAAGATAGATTTAATTTTCATAATTACAGATCGTATATCATGTATATATACCTTTTACATTAATAAAAAGAATCAAGGAATTATTCTCTTTCATTGTATCAACAGTCTAGGCCAAACTTTTCCTTCTCCAAAAATTTGTAGCTTCCGCCGCCCTACTCTCGTCGGCCGTGACTACCCCCCCCCCCTCCCTTCAAATTTTTTTCCGACTCCCTACTTCTCCTCTTGTTCTTTCACCATGTCTATCACAAAGAACACCTTTCATCTTGCCCTTGCAGTCTCCAATATCAAGAACAACATTCCTATTGTTCTTGAGATGAAAAACGCCCAATACGCAACGTGGGCAGAACTATTTAAAATTCACGCACGATCTAATAGAGTCCTCCATCAAATCGTCCCATCGGAAAAAGGCAATGAGAAGGTGCCTACCACCGATGATGAAATAGAGTTGTGGGAAACTCTTTGATGCTATGGTACTCCAGTGGATTTATTTCACCATCTCTACGGACCTCTTGCAGACTATTATTGAACACGATGCCATGGCAACGGAAGCTTGGAATAGGTTGCGTGATATATTTCAGGATAACAAAAATTCTCGTACCGTGACCTTTAAGCCGGAATTCTCCCACATCAACATGGAGGATTTTCCGAATGCCTCAGCCTATTGTCAAAGGCTCAAGGAGTTGTCGGATCAACTCAAGAACGTTGGCGCACCCATCACGATTGATCTTCTTGTTCTTCAGATGGTTGCATGCCTATCCGAGGCTTATAATGGCGTTGGAACTCTTCTTCGTCAAAGCAATCATCTCCCGTCGTTCTACCAAACACGTTCCATGCTCACCTTAAAGAAGCCGGATTGGCTAAAAAGGCGACAACCGAAGCCAATTCCGCCATGATGGTAGCCACATCCTATGACATCGATGACCCTCACTCCATCTCGAAAAATTCTAGCTAGAACAATAATAATGGTGGCAGCAAAAAGAGCCAAAATCAGAAAAAATTGTGGCAAACATCGCGGCGACAACTGCAGCGGTGGTGGTGGCAGTGGCGGAGGACCTCATGGCAGCGGCCAACAGACTGGGCCGCAACACCACTGGCCGCAGCCTTGGGCTGGTGCACGGTGGCCGTGGGGCTTGGCCACTAGGTAGTGGCCCAGTCCACCTTTTCCAGCAGGCAGTCCAGCGATTTGGGCCAGGCCCAACACCTTTCAGCATTCTGGGCAGCGGAAGAATGGGCTCTGGCAGAAGGTTGGCCTGCTTGGGCCTCGGCCTCAGCAGGCCTTCGCTACTGCGGGCCTAGTAACAGCTCCGAATCCCATGTATATCAAGGTAGCGATGCATACACTTGGATTAAATTCTCCAGACGCAAATTGGTACATGGACACCGGTGCCACTTCTCATATGACATCCGCGTCAGGTAATCTCTCGTCTTATTTCAATTTGAGCAAAAATCATGGCATAATTGTTGGTAATGATAATTCAATTCCAATTCATGGTTATGGTCACACAAATTTATCTCCCCCGAACCCACCTTTAGCCTTAAAAAATGCCCTTTATGATCCTCACTTAATTAAAAATTTGGTGTCTGTTCGAAAATTTACAACTTATAATTCGGTTTCTGTTGACTTTTACCCTTTTGGATTTTCTGTGAAGGATTTCACGATGGGGATACCACTAATCAAGCCACACCGTCAATGTTTGCCGCTTGAGTACCTTCCTTATGGCATGCGTGTTTGGGTCATCCAGTGGCGTATGTTATTTTCTCTCTTAAAAATAATAATTTTATTGAGTGTAATAGTACGCGTAGTACTAATTTTTGTCCTTCTTGTTCGCTTGGAAAACATGTTAAATTACCGTTTGTAGCCTCAAATTCTAGTACTTTGTTGCCATTTGATATTATTCATATTGATTTATGGACATCTCCTGTTTTGAGCTCTTTGGGCCACCGTTATTCTGTGTTATTTTTGGATGATTATTCTAATTTTTTGTGGACCTTTCCATTATCTAAAAAGTCTCAATTCTTTTCCACATTCCTATCGTTTAAGCATTCAACCATACCCAATTTGAACGGAAAATTAAAAACATTCAATGTGGTAATGGAAGGGAATTTGATAATTGGCCATTTCGGTAATTTTGTAACGCTAATGGCATATATTTTCGATTTTCTTGTTCTCATACGTCCTCACAAAATGGAAAAGCCGAAAGAAAAATTCGGACGATTAATAATATTATTCGGACTTTACTAGCCCATACTTCATTACCACCTTCCTTTTGGCATCATGCATTACAAATGACTACTTACCTTCTTAACATACACCCTAGCAAAGGATTAGCATACCAATCTCCACTAAAAATTCTTTATCATAAAGATCATTCGTATTCTCATCTTAGGGTATTTGAGTGTTTGTACTATCCTCTTTTCCCATCCACTATAATTAACAAACTTCAAGCCCGTTCTACCGCTTGTGTGTTGGGTTATCCATCTAATCATCACGGTTACAAATTTTTTGACTTATCCTCTCATAAAATCATAATTAGTTATCATGTCATTTTTATGAAATCTAATTTTCTTTTGCTAAATTGTATAATTTTGTGTCTAATTCTTATAATTTTTTGGATGATGAGCTCTCACCGTATGTGGTCCACCATTTAGTCCGGTCCCCGCCTCAAGATTTGGACCAGCAGATCCGTGACCAAAATCAGCTAGCAGGCCCACTACCTACTGGCCCAATCCCTTCCCGTGACCATTGTCCGCCAGCAGGCCCACTACCTACTGGCCCATGGCCCAATTGCCCAGTCTCTCAGTCCAGTTCTCAGCCAGCAGGCCCACTGCCTGTTGGCCCAATTTATACATCCTCGGTCTAGTCCATTAGTCCAGTCCATCGGCCAGCAGGCCCACTGCCTACTAGCCAATCCTGAGATGTTCAAACATCGACCCAGGTCCAATTCACTTCTATTCCGAGTCAAGGGCCCGTTACTCTTAGCCAATGGGGTATTTTAAACCAAAATGACATTTTAATCTCAATTCTAATGTCACTAAATCACCCCTATCACGTAACTCAATGTCTGCCCTATATGACCCGAATTGAAAAATGGTCATGGATGATGAATATAATGCTCTTATAAAAATAAGACGTAGGAGTTGGTGCCCTGTCCACCTGGTGTCAATGTTATTCGTTCTATGTGAATTTTTACTGATAAGGAAAAATTTGATAGTTGTTTTGAGAGGCATAAGGCCCGTCTTGTAGTGATGGCAAAACTCAACAGGTTGGCGTGGATTGTGGAGAGATATTTCGTCCGGTGGTCAAACCGACAACCATTTACACGATTCTCAGTCTGGCTCTCTCGAAAAAATGCCTCATTCATTAGCTAGATGTGAAAAATGATTTCTTACATGATGATCTCAAGGAAACAATCTGCATGCATCAACCCTTGGGTTTCAGGGACTCTGATCATCCTAACTATGTCTGTTTGCTGAAGAAGTCCTTGTATGGGCTAAAACAGGCCTCTCGGGCTTGGTACAAAAGGTTTGCAGATTATGTGTCTACTATTGGGTTTTCTCACATCATGTCTGATCATTCTATGTTCATCTATCATCGTGGTACTTCTCTTGCATACATTATGTTATATGTGGATGGTATTATATTGACTGCCTCTTATGATAAATTGCGCAAGTCTATCATGTCTCTTCTGAGTTCCGAATTTGCTATGAAAGACTTTGGGCCTTTGAGTTATTTTTTGGGTATAGTTGTAACTCGTCATGCAGGTGGTCTATTTCTATCCCGGAGGAAGTATGCAGCTAAGATTATTGAGCAAGCTGGCATGTCATCCTGTAAGTCATCTCCTACTCCGGTTGACACCAAACCGAAGCTGAGTGCTAATTATAGCACACCTTACGAGGATCGCTTCCACTATCGCAGTCTTGCAGGGGCTCTTCAGTATCTTACATTCACGAGGCCCGATATTACTTATGCAGTGCAGCAGGTGTGTTTATTTATGCATGATCCGAGGGACGAGCACATGCATGCTCTCAAACACATTGTGCGTTACATACAGGGCACTCTTGATTATGGTTTGCACTTATATCCATCCTCTGTATCTACTCTCGTGTCTTATACAGATGTTGAGTGGGGTAGATGTCCAGATACCTGACGTTCGACATCTGGTTATTGTATGTTTCTTGGTGATTACTTGGTCTCTTGGTAGGCTAAACACCAGGCTACTTTATCGTGATCCAGTGCGGAGGCCGAGTATCAAGGGGTAGCCAATGTGGTGTATGAGTCATGTTGGCTGCGTAATCTCCTATTATAGTTTCACTTTCCTATTCAGAAAACTACCTTAGTCTAGTGCGAAAATTATTTTATGATAATTTAAAAGATAATCAAAAGCTATAATGTAACAACTAATAATTTGAAACCGTATAAAAAATATATGTATAGAACAAATAACGAAATTTTGGTTGTTGCTAATTAATTAAGAAAATCAACTATAATAAATACTCTCAGCAATCAGATCACGAATTGTCATCCACATGTTATCTCCTTGATTTTTATATTTTCACTGTTAGCTCCGACGGATATTCCAATATCAGGATCAACAAATGGCATATATCTCTCATTTTCAGCTTCTTGGAATGCCTCGTTCACCTTACATTTTTTTCTAATATAATTGTGAATCACCATTATAGCAAGTACGATATCTCTTTAATGGTCAATGTTATAAAAATACATATCTCGCAAAATAGACCACCTTGCTTTTCATACCCTAAATGTTCGCTCTACAATGTTTCTACAAGAACGCAAATAGTTGAACTTTTCTTTCGGTCCATTTGGTGCTCGCATTTGTGGTGTCACACCTCGATGAAATTCTGCAAAGTGGTATCTCACATTATCACATTTGTATGGAGCCATATACCCCTTCATGTGTGGATATCCTGCATCAACTAGATAATATTGATGGATGTGGAAAGTTGATTTATGATCTACGAAAGGCCTCACCAAATATACGACTATCATGAGCCGCTCCTTCCCATCCAATCCATGCAAATGTAAAACACATATTGAAGTCAACGACAACAAGAATATTTTGAGTAGAATAACCTTTACGCCCAATATATGGTATCTCTTGAACTTGGGGCAATCTTGCTTTAACATGTGTGTCATCAAGTGCTCCAATGCAATCCTATAAATTGTATATATTAAAATTAATATACTATTGAAATACGTTTGAGTTGTAGTATAAAAATTTAATAAAAATATCTTTAAAAATGGCTACTTACCTTAAAGAAAGGGAGATATCGTTGATTACATGGCATGTGATCTCCTGCACCATCATTATAATTTGGGTGCAGTTTAATAATATCTCTTGCAAGCTTATTAACAGCCTTTAGAACATTATGAAAGTGCCTATGAATTGTCTCTCCCGAGTGCTGAAAAATCTCTTGAACCAATCTATTCCCAGCACTATGTGCACAAATCATTAAGAACATACCTAACTCCTCATATACAGACATTCCATGTGTCGGTTTAAGACCATATTTATCAGTTAGGTCTTTGCATAAATCAAGAATCACCGACTTCCTCAATCGAAAATTTTCATAACAACGGATCTCATTTCCATGTAATATCTCGTGGATAAATAAATTCCCAGTGCACTCAGATGTACGATAAGGAACCTTGAAAATGTATTTTTCATAATACATCAAAATAATCTTACATGTTATATGGCATAAAGCTGTCCATTGCTCATATTCTTGATTTTCTTCTTCCTTATAATTATGAAGCAAATCAATCGGATGAGCAAATATCAATTTGTTAATATTCCAGCTATCCATTTAACTGAAAATGAAAGACATGAACATATTGTTACGAATTAAAAACTGCAAATTCTAACAATGAATAAGATAATATAATTATTAATTAAAACACACTACCACAATGCATAGAAATGAAGCATGAAAAAAGTATAAGCATAACATCACCAAGTCTAAGTACCACAAAATTAAACATAAATACTAATGTCAAAGAGTTTCAAAATACTAATGTAATATGCCTAATATACTATTAGTTGTGCTTCTCAAATGGGCTTAAATGGGGGGTTCAACATGAATAACTGGTAGTTATATTCTAATCAAGATCTCCTAGCTTCATCATTGGTAGACAATCTGAAAAATGTATGTCGCATCTCTTTCTGAGTCAACATATTCACAGCAAAATTGAAGATATCACTCCCTGCAAAAATATCAAGAATATTTTTCAAAATGTCCATACACTTATCAAAAGTGACATCTGGCGATGCATGAGAAGTAGATGTGCTTTTCTTCATTGTTTCAACTAGAGAGTGTATATCCTCTTTTAGAGTTGATGCACCATATTTTATCTTGAACTTTTTCACCTGACTGTTACTGCCATTTCTATTTCTTGACTTCCGTTTTTTTTATGACGATTCTGAAAATCTAATGGAATTTATATTCTGAACATCATCACTTTTTTTCATCATTATCCATGCCATTTTTAGATAGTTGTGGAGAGATCTTTGTTCCTAAATTTTTTGTATTTAAGATTCTCCTGTAGAAGAATTTAAATCTACTTTAAGAAAATAAATGATATTAATAATTAAAAGAGTTGAGAAAATAGAGAAGCACAAGCAATATACCTTAAGTTTTCGCTTCCACTAATCATCATCTGCAACAATTGTTTTTCTTGCTTCATCCCATCCTAAACATGTTTCTCTTTTCATTAACTGCTTAAAAAGAGTCGAATCGACTTTTATGTGATCCCAATGATTTTTCATTTGTCTTTTATCATATTTTCTTCCCGTCTTCTTGTTAAACTCAGTTACCATATTCTTCCATCCATCCTTGGAAAAATATGTATTTGGCCTATTTTCATTTCTAATCTCTCGCTCACACAATTCAATGAATTTAATATGAGCATAATCGTCCCACTTAGCACTAGTCCCTCCGGAAGTTTTTTCTGACATGATACAAGATAAACAATCTGAAAAGAATGTCTAATTTAGCTATAAACATATATATATATATATATATATATATATATATATATATAATGATATTTATTCTAACATTACAAATCAATTAATGTTCAGATGCACATGAGGCTGTTGAAAATCGAATCATAACCGATAACTCAATCGTAAAATAAGTTTATTATTGGGTTATTGGATTAACGGTTGGGTAACAGTTTGAATTTTTATAGTTAACGGCTTATCGTATTGGATCATAAACTTGATCCATTATGGGAGCCCAAACCCAAACCCAATCAAATTGGAGTCCAAGTCCATAATCCAAGTCCAAAACTACAGGTCTTCTACCTATAATCTTCTAGGATGTGATAATTATGCATGTGAATCATTTGGTAATTTAAAATATTGTTAGAAGGATGGAGAAGAATTGAGAAGAATGAGGTGTATGGTTATTGTAATTTTTGATTAGTTTATTTGTGTGGTGTAGGATTGTTCTTAAGTAGTATAAATACCCCTTCCCATTTTAGTTTAGACATCAAGAAAAATTAAGAGCTTCTAAGTGAGTGAAAAAGAAAAGTCTTATAAGAGTGAGTTGTAGTAACTTGTTGTTGAATGAGAGTGCTCTTGTAATATTTGTTTGAGTTTGAATAAAAGTTACTTGTGAGAGTGTTTCATTTCCAACAAAGTGGTATCAGAACTAGTTTGAAAGTATAAACTATTGCATATCAAATCGAAGGTCTCGACGATAGAAATCTGCCGCCGCCAGAATCTCCTCGATCGGAGTTCAGACGCGCCGCCACGAGCCACCGGAAAAGTGCTGCCAGAAAACTGAGTTGACTCGCCGAGTTGAGCCGAGTCAGCCGAGTTGGAGCCGAGTTGGCTGAGCCATCAAAGTCGTTGACCGTGGACCAGGTCCCTCCCAAGGTCTTTCGGCTTTTCGGATTCATCCGCGCAATCGGATTTTGCAAATTCTCATTATATTGACAAATATGACATATGATATGGCACCATTCCAAGTCCCGACACTCAACAACAACAACTACGACAATTGGAGTATCAAAATGAAGGCATTTCTTGGATCTCAAGATGTGTGGGATATCATAGAGAAAGGCTATAACGAGCCTTCGGATGATGCTGCTTTTGCTGCTCTTACACCAGATCAAAACACAACTTTGAAGGATTCAAGAAAGAGAGACAAAAAGGCTCTCTACCTATCTACCAAGCATTAGATAATGATGGCTTTGAAAAAAATTCTAGTGCAAGCTCTGCCAAGGAAGCGCGGGAGAAGCTACAAACCTCTTATAAAGGATCCGAGCAAGTGAAGAAGGCCCGTCTCCAAATATTAAGAGGTGAATTCGAATCCTTACACATGAAAGTATCTGAGTCTATTTCGGATTATTTCTCAAGAGTAGTAGTTGTTTCTAATCAATTAAAAAGAAATGGTGAAAAGTTAGAAGATGTGAGGATAATAGAGAAGATATTCCGTTCATTGGATCCAAAATTTGAGCACATCGTTGTGACCATTGAAGAAACTAAAGACTTGGAAGAAATGGCGATCGAGCAACTCCAAGGATCATTGCAAGCATACGAAGAGAAGCATAAGAAGAAGCAAGGGTTTACTGAGCAACTACTCAAACTGCAACTCAAGAATATGCATGAAAGCCAAGACAATGATAGAAACCAACGTGGTCGAGGTCGAGGCCGAGGCAGAGGTAGAGACCATGGACGAGGTGAAAGTCGCGGTCGTGGGCGAGGTTGGAATTAAAACAACAACTATGAGAAAGGAGAAAGCTCAACACGAGGCTGTGGAAGAATCAATCCGAACTCAAGGTATGACAAATCTCAAATTCGATGCTATAATTGTCAGAAGTTTGGGCATTATGCTTCAGAATGTAGAGCTCCCAACAACAAAATTGAGGAGAAGGCCAACTACATGGAAGAGAAGACAAATAGCAAAGAAACTCTTTTTCTAGAACGAAAGGAAACTGATGGTGGCCAAGCAAATTCCCGGTACCTTGACAATGGTGCAAACAATCACATATGTGGAAAGAAAGACATGTTCGTGAAGCTATACGAGTCAGCAAGCGGAAATGTTTCATTTGGAGATAATTCCATAATAGCCATGAAAGGGAGAGGTAACATCCTTATCCGTTTGAAAGATGGGATACATCAGTTTATTTTCAATGTCTACTATGTGCCCAATATGAAAAGTAACATCTTGAGTTTAGGACAACTGTTAGAGAAAGGTTATGATATTCATATGAAGGATTATAATCTTTCAATAAAAGATGATAAGAATAACTTCATTGCTAAAGTGCCAATGTGAAATAATAGAATATTCTTGATCAACATACAAAACGATGTTGCAAAGTGCATGAAAGTTTGCCACAGAAATGCATCATGGCTTTGGCATATTCGATTTGGGCATCTCAAATTTGGAGGTCTAGAGCTGCTATCTAAGAAGGAGATGGTGAAGGGACTACCTCGCATCAACCATCCTGACCAGCTTTGTGAAGGGTGTCTAGTCGGGAAGCAATTCAGGAAAAGCTTTCCAAAGGAGTCAAGAGCCAAGAAGCCACTCGAGCTCATCCATACTGACGTGTGTGGTCTTATCAAGCCTAGCTCTCTCGGTAACAATAACTATTTTCTTCTCTTCATTGATGATTTTTCAAGAAAAACCTGGGTATATTTCTTGAAACATATGTAAGAAGTTTTCAAGAAGTTCAAAGCTACAGTGGAGAGAGAAAGCGGTAGAAAGATCAAAGCCATGAGATCCGACCGAGGTGGAGAATTTACTTTCAGGGAGTTTCAAGACTTCTGTGAAGCAAATGGAATTCACCGACCAATGACAGTTCCTAGACACCCCCCCCCCCCCAGAAAAATGGCATGGCAGAAAGAAAGAACAGAACAATCCTCGACATGGCACGAAGCATGCTCAAAACCAAGAAACTTTCCAATGAGTTTTGGGCTGAAGCAGTAGCGTGTGCAGTCCACTTGTCAAATCGATCTCCAACAAGAAGTGTATGGGGAAAGACACCGCAAGAGGCATGGAGTGGAAGAAAGTCTGGCATTTTCCACCTAAGAACCTTTGGAAGTATAGCCCATGTACAAAACTTGATGATAAAAGAGAGAGCTTTATCTTCATCGGCTATGATACTAATTTGAAGGGCTACAGGTTGTACAATCCAGACAATAAGAAGATTGTGATTAGTCGAGATGTGGTATTCAACGAAGAAGGAGAATGGGATTTTAACTCTCATGCGGATGACTTCAATTTCTTTCCTCAGTTTGAAGAAGATGAGCAGATAATGAGGGAGCAACTAGGTGAACCTCAACAAGAGCTTGCAACTCCATCCACTTCACCAACATCAACCACTCAAGGAGACTCATCACCTTTGTCATCATCAAGTGGGAGTCAAAGTGAAAGAGTTGTGTAACGTACAAGAAGCCTTAGAGATCTATATGAGGTAACTGAACGATAAGATAATCTTACATTATTTTGTCTATTTGTCGATTGTGAACCAATGAGCTTTCAAGAAGCAGTACAAGAAAAGAAGTGGAGAGATGCAATGGATGAAGAAATCAAAGCCATCGAGAAGAATGACACGTGTGAACTTACCGCACTTCCTAAGGGACATAAGGTGATAGGTGTCAAATGGGTGTACAAAACAAATCAAAATGCTAAGGGAGAGATTAAAAGGCATAAGCCAAGGCTAGTTGCTAAAAGCTATAGTCAAAAGGCTGGAATTGACTATGATGAGGTATTTGTTCATGTTGCTCGATTGGAGACTATCAGACTAATCACTTCTTTGGCAGCTCAAAATAAATGGGAGATACAACAGATGGATGTAAAGTCTGCCTTCCTAAATGGAGTTCTTGAAGAGGAAGTCTACATCCAGCAACCATCAGGCTACGAAGTCAAAGGCCACGAAGTCAAGGTGTTGAAGTTGAAAAAGGCTCTTTACGGGATAAAACAAGCACCAAGGGCATAGAATAGCCGAATTGACAAGTACTTCCACGAAAATGGCTTTAACAAATGTCCCTACGAGCACGCTCTATATATCAAGATCAAAGATGGATATATTTTGATCGTGTGCCTCTACGTGGATGATTTGATCTTCACCGGAAGCAACCCAAGCATGTTCAATGAATTCAAGGAAGTAATGATGAAAGAATTCGAGATGACAGGCATAGGGCTCATGGCGTACTATCTTGGCATTGAAGTTAAGCAACAAAATGATGAAATTTTTATTTCACATGAAAGCTATGCAAATGAGATCCTGAAGAAGTTCAAGATGGAGAACTGTAAGCCGATAAGCACACCGAATAGATGCTGCCCCTTAAACAGAAAGGGTGGTAGGTCAGAATACATAATCAAGATGTCCAAACATGAAGAAGGCGAAAGTGTAGATCCAACATTCTTCAAAAGTTTGGTAGGAAGTCTTCGATATCTAACTTGCACGAGGCCCGATATTCTTCACGCAGTTGGATTGGTTAGTCACTACATGGAATCTCCAACAACCACGCATTTTAAAGCCACAAAGAGAATTCTTCGCTATCTGAAAGGTACAATTGACTTTGGCTTGTTCTAATCAGTTTCTAATTATTACAAGCTTCTTAGATATAGTGATAATGATTGGGGGTGGAGACATAGATAATCGAAGGAGCACTACTGGATTCGTATTTTTCATGTGAGATACTGCTTTCACATGGATGTCAAAGAAACAACCAATTGTCACATTGTCCACTTGTGAAGCGGAATATGTTGCTGCTACCTCATGTGTTTGTCATGCAATTTGGCTTAGAAATCTATTGAAGGAGATAGGCTTGATACAAGAAGAGCCTACCAAGGTTTGTGTCGACAACAAGTCAGCCATTGCCTTAGCAAAGAATCCAGTATTCCATGATCGAAGCAAGCACATCGATATTCGCTACCACTATATAAGGGAGTGTGTTACAAGAAAGGATGTTCAAGTTGAATATGTGAGGTCACAAGATCAAGTTGCCGATATTTTTACCAAGCCACTGACAAGCGAAGACTTCATAAGATTAAGAAACTTACTAGGGGTCACAAGATCAAGTTTAAGGAGGGGTTGTTGGATCATAAACTTGATCCATTATTGGAGTCCAAACCCATACCCAATCAAATTGAAGTCCAAGTCCATAATCAAGGTCCAAAACTACAAGCCTTCTACCTAGAATCTTCTAAGGTGTGGTAATTATGCATGTGAATCATTTGGTAATTTAAAATATTGTTAGAAGGATGGAGAAGAATGAGGTGTATGGTTATTGTAATTTTTGATTAGTTTATTTGTGTGGTGTAGGATTGTTTTCAAGTAGTATAAATACCCCTCCCCATTTTAATTTAGGCATCAAGAAAAATTAAGAGCTTCTAAGTGAGTGAAGAAGTAAAGTCTTATAAGAGTGAGTTGTAGTATCTTGTTGTTAAGTGAGAGTTCTCTTGTAATATTTGTTTGAGTTTGAATAAAAATTACTTGTGAGAGTGTTTCATTTCCAACATATCGGTGCGGTTTGCTCAATTTTCTTATCGGTTTAACCGTTAACTCGTTAAGAAAGGAGTATTATATTTATAATTTTACCCCTAACTATATAAAGTAATCTTAAATCTTTAAAAACTCTAAAGTTGTAAACTCTTCTAACAATATGTCAGTTGCTGAACAAGAAAAGTAATTTTATAGTTTGGCAAAATTGGAGAAGACATCTTTTTCATGGACTACATCTACTCTCCAAGCTTTTGCATCATGATAAATTTTATTTTCTTCTTTTTGGTTACCTGTAGTACTGTTTTAGATTCATGTTTATTCTGTGTTAACGGTTGTCATATTTATAAATGAGAATAAAAGAAATAATCCTTTACTATTTTCATTGATGAAAGAGAATATATACAAGTTACAATTTTCATACTAGGAAAATCATATTCCTATTCTAATATCAAAACCCTATTCTAGTAGTATAAGAATCTTATACTTATGGTAAGTGTACAATGCTAACTAATACAAAATAATATACAAAATATTTACCAAAAACCGTGTGATATTCTCTATAGAACCCATGATATATACTTCATAAGGAAAGTGTATATCACGAGAATATTCCTTTTTTTAACACACCCCCGCAGTCATAGCGGGCGATCTTCGTACGTTGAGATTTTTCTTAAAATCTTCAAAAAGGACCGAGGGAAGACCTTTGGTAAAGATGTCTGCAATTTGATACCTGGAAGGAACATGACAAACGCGTACTTGTCCACGAGCTACCTTTTCTCGATTAAAGTGGATATCCATCTCTATATGTTTAGTGCGTTGGTGCTGAACCGGATTACCATAAAGGTAGATGGCACTAATATTATCACAATAAACCAAGGTAGCTTTCTAAATAGGACAATGAAGCTCTAACAGAAGATTACGTAACCAACAGGATTCAGAGACCACATTGGCTACCTCTCGATATTCGGCCTCTGCACTAGAACGTGATAACGTCGACTGACGCTTTGCAGATCATGAGACCAAGTTATTACCAAGAAACATACAATAGCTAGACGTAGACCATATGGTGTCTGGATAGCCACCCCAATCAACATCTGTATATGAGACAAGTGTAGACGTCGACGAAGGATATAAATGCAAGTCATGGTCAAGTGTCCCCTGGATGTAGCGAATAATGTGTTTGAGCGCATTCATGTGCTCAATCATGGGATCATGCATATACAAACACACATGATGTACGGCATACGTAATAACTGATCTCGTGAACGTAAGATACTGAAGGGCCCCTGCAAGACTGCGATAGCAGGTTGGATCCTCATAAGGGGAGCAAGCCGAAGCACCTAACTTGGGGTTAGTATCAACCGGAGTGGAAGTGGACTTACATGATGACATCACATCCCTCTCAATGATCTCAGTTGCATACTTCCTTTGGGATAAGAACAACCCACCTGCATGATGAGTGACAGCAATTCCCAAAAAATAACTCATGAGCGCTAAGTCTTTCATAGCAAACTCAGAACTGAGCATTGTCATGATAAACTGGCGTAATGCATCAGAAGAGGCAGTCAAGATAATATCATCTACATACAATAGTACATAAGCCAAGGATGAACCACGACGATATATGAAAAATGAATTATCAGACCTGCTGTGAATGAACCCAATAGTCAAAACATAGTCTACAAACCTCTTATACCAAGCCCGTGGAGACTGCTTAAACCCATACAAGGACTTCTTCAACAAACAGACATAATGAGGATATTTGGGATCCCTAAACCCCAAGGGCTGATGCATATAAACTGTCTCCTTGAGATCACTGT
Source organism: Anisodus tanguticus (assembly GCA_034509755.1). Lineage (NCBI taxonomy): Eukaryota > Viridiplantae > Streptophyta > Magnoliopsida > Solanales > Solanaceae > Anisodus > Anisodus tanguticus. Next base: position 13,079,104 of record CM067551.1, on the reverse strand, counting down.
GTAAGAAAACATTCTTCACATCTAACTGATGAATGGGCCATACTTTCGAAAGAGCCAAGCTGAGCACCGTATGAATAGTAGTCGGTTTGACCACCGGAATAAATGTCTCACCACAATCCACACCAATCTGTTGAGTCTTACCATCACCTACAAGATGCGCCTTATGCCTCGCAAAAGAACCGTCAGAATTGTCCTTATGAGCAAAAATCCATATAGACCGAATAATATTAACACCAAATGGATGGGGCACTAACTCCCACGTCTTATTATCAATAAGAGCAGTATATTCGTCAGTCATAGCAATTTTCTAATTCAGGTCATTTTACACAGACACTGGGTTACGGGGTAAAGGTGATTTAAGAACATTTGAATTTAATTTAAAATGTCTTTTCGGTTCAAAAAAATACCCTGTTGACTACGAGTGACTGCTCTTTGACTCGGAGGAGAATCGGGTGGATTTTAGGAATTATCGGGACACGGGATGGAGTGGCCAGCAGGCAGTGGGCCTGCTGGCCCAATTCAGTAACTAGAACTGGAAACAGAGACTGGACCAGTGGCGGTAATGGGATGGGTGACTATCCCATTTACCATTACTGGCCTAGTAACTGGAGCGGACAGTGTTGCTAGAACTGTAGTTGGTGACGGAACAGTGGGTCCAGCGGGTAGTGGGCCCGCTGGAGGATTTGAGGTGCGGAACATGTCCAAAAAATAGTGAATAATATACGGGGATATACTATCATCCAAAAAATTATACGAACCAGGCACGGGATTACTCATGTTAGCAAACGAAAATTGGGATTCATCAAAAATTACATGGCGACTAATGATGATTATATTAGATGATAAATCAAAATATTTGTAACCACGATGATTAGACGAATAACCCAAAAACACACAAGGGGTAGGTCGGGCCTGAAGTTTGTTAATTGTGGTTGACTGAAACAACAGATAACATAAGCACCCAAAGACCCTAAGATGTGAGAACGAATGAGTCTTATTATATAACATATGAAGGGGGAATGAATACGTCAAACTTTTGATAGGAAGAATGTTAAGGAGATATTTGTAGAGCATGATGCCAAAAGGTAGGGGGTACGAAAGCATGAATCAATAAAGTTCTGACAATATTGTTAATGGTATGAATTTTTCGTTTGGGTTTCCCTTTTTGTGAAGACGTATGAGGGCAAGAAAAAATGAAAATTGATCCCATTATTAGCACAAAATTCCCAAAATACCCCATTATCATATTCTTTCTCATTATCACATTGGATATTCTTAATTTTTCGTCCGAATTGGGTTTTAATGAATGCTCTAAATTTTAAGAAGGTGGAAAAACTTGAGATTTTTTCGCTATTGGAAAAGTCCATAAAAAATTAGAATAATCATCCAAAAAGAGAATATAAAAACGATGACCCAAAGAACTGAGAACAGGAGACGCTTATAGATCATTATGAATAATATCAAATGGCATTAGAGTATGCGAATTAGAGTCTACAAATGGCAATCTAACATTTTTTCCTAAAGAACAAGATTGACAATTCGGAGTACTACGCGTACCCTTACAAGAAATAAATTTAATTTTATCTAAGGAAGACAAAATAGACGATCCCGAATGACCTAGACGGACATGCCACAAGGAAGAAGCAAGGGCGGCAAACGTAGACGGCAAGGCTTGACTCGAAAGACCGAAACTCGATGTGATCGGATAAAGATCTACCCTATTATCACACCTCATGATAGGACTCCTCGTCTTGAAATCCTTCACAGAAAACCCAAACGGATCAAATTCAACAGAAACAGAATTATCAATTGTGAATTTACGGACAGACACTAAATCTTTAATCAATTTAGGGGCATGAAGGGTATTTTTCAAGATAAGAGGTGGATGGGGTGAAGACAAAGTTTTATGACCATAATCACGAATCGGAATTGAATTACCATTACCAACAATTATGCCACGAGGGTTGCTCAAATTGAAATAAGACGAGAGAGTGCCTTGATCGAACGTCATGTGGGTAGTCGCACCGGTGTCCATGTACCAATTTGGGTCCGAGGGATTTATTCCAAATGTGTGCATAGCTGCCTCAACGTCGGTTGGAGTGGGGGCCGCTGCGTGATGGGCCTGAGGATGTCGGGGCCCAAGCACACTGGCTTGATAACCCGACCCATAACTGGGGCGAAAACCACTGTTGGGCCGAGAAAACTGTTGGGCCTGAAACTGTCCAGCCCAATTCGTTGGTTCTGTAGACGCTGGATCGTAAGGGTTGTAAGAGTTGTTGGGTCACTTCTCATTGGCCCAGGCCCACGACCAGGGAGCCCAGGGCTGAGACCAATGTCAGACCTTTGGACGGAATTATGTTAAGTAGATATGTTGCCATTTGCAGAGCATGATGCCAAAAATACGGGGGTACGGAAGCATGAAGTAAGATAGTGCTGACAATGTTATTTATGGAACGAATTTTGTGTTTGGCTTTCCCATTTTGAGAAGATGTATGAGGGCACGAAAAATGAAAATTTATCCCATTATTATCACAGAACTCCCGAAACACCCTATTGTCATACCCTTTCCCATTATCACATTGAATATACTTTATTTCTCTTTCGAATTGTGTTCTAATGAATGCTCTAAATTTTATGAAGACAGAAAACACTTGAGATTTATTGGCAATTGGAAACGTCCACAAAAATTTAGAATAATCATCCAGAAACAGAAAAAAATATCGATGACCTAACGAACTTAGAACTGGAGACGTCCATAGGTCGCTATGAATAATATCAAATGGCTGTGAAGTATGAGAATTTGAGTCCACAAATGGCAACTTAACAATTTTTCCTAATAAACAAGATTGACAAATATGAGTACGACTCGTACCCTTACAAGAAATAAAGCTATTTTTATCTAAAACTGATAAAATAGAATATCCCGGATGACCAAGGCGAGCATGCCACACGGAAAGAGAAATGACTGCAAAAACTGACGGCAAGGCTTGACTCGATGTACTGAAACCGGGCATGATAGGATACAGATCTCCCTTACTATCACACCTCATGAGATGACTCCCCGTCTTGAAATCCTTCACAGAGAAACCAAAATGATCAAATTCAACGGAAACGAAATTGTCAGTGGTGAACTTTCGGACAGACACTAAATTTTTAATCAATTTGGGAGCATGTAAAGTATTCTTCAAGATAAGGGGTGGATTGGGGGAAGACACGTTTTTTGACCATAACCCTGAATTGGAATAGAGTTACCATTACCAACAATTATACCCCGAGGGGTGCTCAAATTGAAATAAGATGAGAGAGTACCTGAATCGGATGTCATGTGAGTAGTGGCCCCGGTGTCCATGTACCAATTTGGGTCCGGTTGAGTCAACCCCAATGTGTGCATCGCGGCCTTGATATCGGTCTGAGTGGGCCTGCTGCATGATGGGCTTGTGGAGGTCGGGGCCCAAGTATTCCGCACCGTGACCGAGCCGGGGCCGTAGCCGCCGGAACCGCGCGCCGAGCCACCGGCCAATGGGCCGCCACCGCCGGTTGTTGGGCCTAAACCGCCGGCCACCCACCGGCCGCCGGAATTCACCGCCGGAGTGTAAGTGGCCGCCGGCCCACGGCCCACTGCCCCAGCCCCACTGTCATGGGCCCCACTGCTGGGACCAAAGGGGTGGTGGGCCACTATTTCCTGGATGGGGCCCACCGCCTGCTTGCTGACCACCAGAACCGCCACCGGAACTGCCGCGTTTGCCCCACGATTTTTGTTATTATTCTTACGATTATTTTTGCCGCCACCATGATTATGGTTTTGGCCCGAATTATTAACAAAACCTGAAGAACTTGGGGAGGACGCCATCATGACGACGGGGCTTGCTCCGGTAGCCGTCTTTTTAGCCAAATCGACTTCTTCCAAAGTAAGCATGGAGCGGGCTTGATAAAAGTCGGGAAGAGGGTTGCTTTGACGAAGGAGAGTTCCAACACCATTATAGGCCTCTGAAAGGCCGACAACCAATTGTAGAACCAGACGATTATTTGTTATAGGTGCACCAACATTACGGAGTTGATCCGCCAACTCCTTGAGTTTCTTGCAATATGCAGAAACGTTTGGAAATTCTTTCATTCGAACTAGAGAGAATTCCTGCTCGAGTGTAACGACACGTGAATGTTGGTTATCTTGGAATATGTCACGCAATCTAATCCAGGCTGCCATAGCCGTGGTATTCGGCTCAATAATCGTCTGTAGAAGGTCAACCGAAATAGTGGAGTAGATCCACTGGAGAACGGTAGCATCAAGAGTAATCCATAACTGAGGATCCTCCGCGGGAAGAGGTGTAGCGGGAGGAATGATGTGATGAATAACTTGATGGGAGATATCGTGAATTTTAAACAACTCTGCCCACGTCGCATATTGGACGTTTTCCATCTCAAGTACAATATGGATATTGTTCTTGACGTTAGAAACCATAAGGGCAGGATGATAATTGTTCTTAGACATATTGAAAGAACAAAGAAGGAGGGGAAATTTGGGAAAAGTAAGAGAGATTTTGAGAGCGGAAGACTAATTTCGGAAGAGAAATCCGAGGGGGGGGGGGGTATTCGGCCGAGAGGGAGGGCAAAAATTTAGAGAGAAAAAAATTGTGTGACCTAGACTTTTGATACCATGAAAGAAATAATCCCCTTGATTATTTTCATTAATTGAATAGGTATATATACAAGATACAAAATAGGAGAATCCTATTCCTATTCTATTCCTAAAATCTTCTTCTACCATAATTCTAACTCTACAATTATGGTAGTGTATATTCCTCCTAATTTAGGTAACAAATACATTACAATATACTACACATATATTTTCCTAATATACAATATTCTTACATTGTCTAATCTAAATTGTCCAAACCGAGAGGACCTATTTTGGGCAGAATCCGAGATTGTTCACTAAGGCAATATTGTGTGTATATTGCCTTCTTTAACAGAATTAACTAGCGTTTACTGGTTTAAAAGGTTTTCAAGTGTGGAGACCTGAGAGTACTAATGATTATTAATTCATTTGTTTTGAGCTGCACCAGCTGCCTTATATATATATATATATATATAAGAAGCAAGTACCCTATAGAAATAATGGAGGAAATAATTTGGCATCATCATAATATATAAGGGGCTACTACATATGTATGGTCAGACTTAAAGATTCAGTGCTTTTCTTTTTTCATAAAGGTGGTATTCAGATTACTTTGCTTCCACCTTAATAAATATTTCACTTAGTACTTGTTATATCTTCTGCTAGTATAAATAATAATCAACTTTGTCCATCAAAAATTAGATAAATAAAACAAAACCAGACTTTTTGTGTTTGCTACAATTTAAGCCCTAGCCTCCATTTTATGTGTATTTCTTCAATTTAATTAAGTATTAACAGATCTTTTGTTTGTCAAATATCAAACATCCTTTTATGTATAATATTTTCTTCGCATCTCTCTCGACTCAGTGATGTTAGATGAGGAAAATAATTAATTCTGTCTTTGGTATATTGTCTTCTAATACAAGCTAGGTAAGAGAATAACTTAAAACTAGTTACCAAAAAAAAAAAACTTAAAAACTCGATTTCTTTGTCTAGTAGTCTTAATACATGAACAAAGTCCGTACTGAAGCCAAGCACTTCCACCAACTGTCTTTTCAAAGTATTTTTTAAAATTTTATTATTTTGTTATTCGTATCCTTCAATACTATAACTTTTCAAGAAAGTGAGTTTGATATAGCCATATCCCCAACCTGGGGTGTTTATATCAAAGCAATGAATAAAAAAATATGGTCTTTCATACATACTAATATATTCTCATTTTGATTTTAACCACTAAAAGTTAACCTACTTGTTTTCTTTTTATCAATAAAAATAATTATCTCTTCATTTGGTGGTTTATTATTAAACAAACAAGCTAATATTGTTTAAAAAGGTGATAATTAGCTAATCTTCCTTTTTACCTGCACTATCAAACTATTCAAGCACATACATATATTATTGTTCCTTAGAAAAAAGAAGAAGAAAGAGCTATGCAAAGAATAATTGAATAGGACATTGTTGCACTTTGGGACACATATAATGGTAAGTGAACGTCCCAAGAAACAATATTTGCCTTCTTCCATATCTTTATTTTATGTACGCAAAAGTTTATTGTGTGATAAGACTATTTAAAGTCACTGTTAAGACAGTATAACCAATTTTTCTATGTGAAAAGGCATCTATCATTACTCTATAATATGTTTGTGACATACTTAAAAGTGATTAATAGTCGTAGAAGAATCTATTTGAAGTGACCCTCTGCAATTTCATCACTTTTATTTATTAATGAAAGAGGGCATTTGCAGAGATCAAAAAGGGACAAGAGGAAGAAGTTGATCGAAGCATCTCCAGCAGCGCATACCACATGAATTTCAAGAGGATTGGCCTAAAATTTGTCCTATTTTTTTTGTCCAATTGTTGTCTAAAGTTTCAAAATTGAAACATTTACATTCACATCTCATTGTATTATTTCCTTAATTCCTATTTGGATGGTTGTTACCTATTGTATTATACTATGTTGTTAATTTAAATATAATGTTTATTTTGATTATCATTTAAATTTTATTATATTCTATTATTAAGACTATTATTATTTAAAGATGAAAAGTTGTATTTGGTGTGACAACCGAATTGGTGTGATCCTATCGTTATCTCTTTTTTTTCTCCTCATTTTATTTTTACTTATTATCTAATTATTTTATTTTATTATTTATCCTATATTTTTATATTGATTTTACCCTATATCTTACCTTTTTGTAGGTTTATGTTTCAAATTATTGGTATTTGACATTATATAATTACGAAAAACGATATATAATGTGATACAAGTACAATATAATAAAATATATATACAATATATGACATAACAATATGTAACCACCATCCAAACAGTGGAGGTATCCTTAGAAATTTATTTTCATTTGTTTGCTTGATGAAAGAGAAGGCACTCTGATATGAAAGAACAAGCACAATGTCACTCGTAGTTCTCGTTCGGATCACCTTAAAAGTGTAAAAGAAACTGATAGAGACTCATGATGATCTGTCACTCCGAACTTGAGGATCTGACCATACACGTAGACTCGGACAATGCTTTGGCCGGGCAAACTATATTTCAATGAAAAATTTTATTTTGTGTGTAATATGACCAATACTATTTATGTGAGGCTACTTTAGTCTTGAAATATTTCAATTTCTTCTTAAAATCTTAAAACACCACTTATTTTGAAACAAAATAAAAAACTTAAAACATCGTTTATTTAGAAATGGAGGGAGTAACGAAAATCAACCAGAAAAGGGTATAAATTCATAAAAAGAAAAAGAACGAACATTTAGAATGACATACAATTTTTTGGTGTGAAAATATTATTATTTAGATTTTTCTCATCGATATTTAATCGGAAATAGCCATTGAACATTTTCCAGTGAAAATTGAATGAGAAAATAGAAATTTTTAGTAGTATACATACACTACCCTTCTCATATCTCACTTGTGAGATTATATTCAGTATGGTATTGTTGTTATTATTTTACCTTTAATGATATAATGTACAGCCACACGAATATTTATATCTTATTTTAAATCATAAATTTTAAAAATATTTTATTTTTTTATACTTGGTCCAAGTAAAACACTACGTAATACATGAATTGAGATGAAAGGAGTAACTTGTTATAATGAGTTATTTATTATTTTATTACATATTTTATTGAATTATGCTTATCATATACAATTATCTGTTATTGTAGGTTACTTTAGTTCGATAGTGAAAAAATTACTCTGTCGATTCTAGTTTATGTGAAATTATTATATTATTTTTAAATATATTTTTATATTTAAAAATAATTAATTTTACACTTTTCATTTTATGCTAATGAAAAGCTTTATAATCATACAATAATTATGACATTTTTAAGACTATAAGTTCCAAAAATCTTATAACACACAATAATAATATATTTAAGATTACAAATTTCAAAAGAATGCTTCTATCTTAAATTCCAAGTCTTATTTTGGTTCAAAGGGATACTATATATTTATATTAAATTCCATATTAATTTAAATTATGTTACATAAAAGTTTTATTCATGTAACTAGCAACAAGTTAAGCAAAATAACATTAACCTGACTCTAAGCGAGCATTTGTCATAGATTTTGGATCATATTTTAACAAAATTTATCTTTAAATATCTGTTTGGTCATAAATTTTAGATCATATTTTGAAAATATGTCTTTAAATCATTTTCAAGTTTCAAAAACTGATCTAGAGCAGTTTTATTTTGGGGGGGGGGGGGGGGGGGGTTTGAGGATTTTCACTCACAAAATTTCAATTTTTTTCAAAATAAAATGCATGTCCAAATACAACTTTAAGTTTTTCGAAAACTCAAATTTTCGAGTTTCAAGTTAAAATTTTCAAAATTTATGGTCAAATGGGAGCTAACTTGTTAAAGAATGTAGTAGCAAAGTCAATATCAGCTACCGTCATTGATCTTTCTTTCTTCATTTTCTCCCCAAAAATCTATATTGCAGATCATGACTTGTAGTGTTGAAGAAGATTTGTTAGCAAGCTGTTGCTTTTCGTAGACTTATATCAACTTATTCATTTTGGATATTTGATGTTGTTCTCCCTTAGCTTTCACGAACCCCATTTGGCCATTTCACAATTCGTTGGATAATTTAATTTAATCGGTTCTTTCTCAGTTTAACCATTTTTTATTTCCTAAAACTATAATACCAAGGTACCACTTAAGGGTTTGGGAGATAAACTTTTGGATACTGGTGTGTTTGAAGAGTCGGTTTATTTAATTGGATTAACTAGGAGTAAAGTATTAATTTCTTACTAGCTAGTTGACTTAAGGATGAATTGAAAATTATGTCTCCGTTGCACCATTAATTGCTCAATGGCCGAAACCGACCTACACTAACTACTTCTATCGGTAGACATGGTCCTCAACTAAGCCTGTTCATCTATCGGTTTGGATCGGGTTTGAAATATTTCAAATTATAATTTCACTTTTTGGATTTCACAACATGTAATCTGAATTCGATCTGAATATGTTTGGATTGGATCGAATTTTTTTAAATTCGGCTTTGGATAAATCGGTTTGGATAATTCAAATTTTCGATTCGGCTTATAAGTTGAATTGCTTCTTCTTGTACTTCTTACAAAATGAACAATTAAATAAAATATTTATTTCATATTGTCTTAATATATAGTTCTTCGTTGCTATCACAATCATATAAATAAAGTATTCATACAAGCAATAAAATCATTGTCAATGATGCAATAGAAGCAGTACTAGTTTATGAATGAACAAGTCTAATTTAATAAAATCATCCTACACATATAATATATGTTGAAAATGAAAACAAAAAGGAAATCTAAAAAGTAGTCATCTATAAAATTAACAAATCCAAATCTAGAGTGTCTTTTAGTTGTTTTGTGCAGTATTATGCGCGTTGTTTTGTGTTTTTAGGCTTTAAGCGATTTAGAAAGGAATAAGGCGAATCCAAAGGAAATAGTCGGTTATTAAGGACAAAAATGCATAGCTGGTCACAAGAGATAAGTCAAAGAAGCCATGGGAAGCTCGGAAAGCAATTTAATCGAATTCCGGACGAAGAAGACTGAAGAGCCACAGCGCTGAAGGGCCGCGACGCCCAACATTAGAATCGCGGCGCCCCACTGGCAGTAAGCATATGACTTTCATAGCCGAATTAGCGCCGCGGCTCTCTAATAGCTGAGTCGCGCCGCCGACGACGTCAGGGCAGCGAAAAACCTAAATTTAACAAGGGCAAAAAGGTCCATTTGGGGGGGGGGTTCGTGATATATATTGGGGGAAACATTTTTCTGAAGGAGGTATAACACTTTGGAGGCAAGAAACAAGAGAACAAGAACTAATTAACTTAATATCCAACAAAAAACTGAATAAAGTAAAGAAAAGAAAAGAACTTGAACACATTATCACAGTACACCAATGTGGCCTTCGGAATCGGGCAGTGGAATTCGAGAAGAAGATTTCGAAGCCAGCACGATTCAGACACAACATTGGCAACACCTATGTATTATACTTCGGCACTGGATCGGGATAACATTGCCTGCATTTTTCCGGAACAAGAAACCAAGCTGTCACCAAGAAATATACCATAACTAAAAGTGGAGCGTCTGGTGTCCGGATATCCTCCCCAATCGGCATCCGTATAGGAGACAAGTGTGGATGTCGACGATGGGTATAGATGCAAGTCATACTCTAGAGTATCCTGAATATAACGCACAGTGTATTTGAGAGCATGCATATGATCATCCATCAGATTATGCATGAAAAGACACACATGTTGCACAGTATAAGAAATATCCGGCCTGGTGAATGTCAGATACTGCAGGGCCCCTGCCATACTACGGTAGAGTGTTGGATCGACAAATGGCTTGCCGGAGGATGCACTCAATTTGGATTTAGTGTCCACCGGAGTAGCCGACGATTTACATGAGGATATGCCAGCACGTTCAACAATCTCTGTTGCATACTTCTTTTGGGACAAGAATAAACCACCTGCATGACGTGTCACATCGATTCCTAGAAAGTAGTGTAGTGGCCCTAGATCCTTCATAAAAATTCAGAGCCAAGCTATGATATGATAGACTTGCAAAGAACATATGATGAGGCAGTTAACATAATATCATCCATATATAAGAGAAGATAAGCAAAATTATTACCATGTCTGTAGATAAACAGAGAGTTATCGTAACGGCTGTTGGAAAATCCAATATGTGAAACAAAATCCGCAAACCGCTTGTACCAGGCCCGCGGGGCTTGTTTTAGCCCATATAAGGATTTCTTTAGTAGGCACACATGATTGGGATATTTTGATTCCCTATATCCCAAAGGTTGGTACATGTACACTATTTTATTTAGCTGGTCATAAAGGAAGGCATTTTTGACATCTAACGAATGAAGAGGCCATGCCTTTGAGAAAACCAAACTAAGCATTGTTCTGATAGTTTCCGGTCTAACCACCGGACTGAACGTCTCCCCGCAATCCACACCAACTTGTTGTCTCTTCCTATCACCTACAAGACGGCTTTATGTCGCTCAAAAGTGCCATAAGATTTTTCTTTGTGACTGAAAATCCACATAGACCGAATTACATTAGCATTAGGAGGACGAGGTACCAATTCCCATATCCTATTTTTAATAAGAGCATTAAATTCATCATCCATAGCCAATTTCCAATTTGGGTCATGAAGGGCAGACACTGGTTACGAGGTAGTGGTGATTTTGAGACTCGGTGTGTATGCTATATTTGGTGTTGGGTTTGATAATACCGTGTTGACTGCAAGTGACTGGACATTGGGTTGAATTTCATATGTGTAGGGCAGAACTGTCTGGTTGTGTTGGGTCGTGACTTAAATTACGTCTAGGTAGTGGGTCGTGACCCAATCCACTGCCAGGCAGTGGGTTGTTTGGACCAGGACTGCCCACTGAAGTTGGGCTAGGAAAATGAGGCCTAGTTTGTTGGACACCCAGAAGTGGCGGATGGGCCACTATCTCGAGATGAGGCCCAGTTTTCTGGGCAGCCAGAAGTGACGGATAGGCCACTGTTTCGGGGCCCAATTCACCCAACAATTATGGGCTGGCCGAAATAGTGGTAATGGGCTCAGAAAACTGTTGGGTTAAATATGGTGATATGCCATCATCTAGAAACTCATATGTAGAAGGCCCGGACGTATGCATTTTGGTAAATGAGAAATTCGTTTCATAAAAAATTACATGACGACTCACAATAATTTTATTGGATGATAGGTTGTAACATTTGTAACCTTGATGATTCGAAGGATATCCCAAAAAAATGCAAAGAGTAAACCGGAGTTGAAGTTTGGTGATAGTGGTGGATGAAAAAAGAGGATAACATAAGCTCCCGAAAACTCGTAGATGAGAGTAAGAAAGGTCCCTTAGGTATAGAATTTTTAGTGGAGCTTGATAGGCCAAGTTTTTGTGGGGAAGTATGTTCAATATATATGTTGTCATTTGTAGTGCATGATGTCAAAAGGACGGTGTTAGTGCGGCATGAGCAAGGGATGTTCTAGTAATGTTATTGATGGTTCTAATTTTTCTTTCCCCCTTCCCGTTTTGAGATGAGGTTTGGGGACAAGAAAGGCGAAAATTCAAACCATTAGCATTGAAAAAATCCCAAAAATGCCTATTATCAAACTCCTTACCATTATCACATTGAATATTTTTAATATTCCGTTCAAATTAATTTCGGATGAATTCTCTAAAAGTGAGAAATGTGGAAAACACTTGTGATTTTTTAGACAAAAGAAACGTCCACAAAAAAATTAGAGTAATCCTAGTATGATCAAATAATATCTATGGCCCGAAGAGCTCAAAACGGGAGATGTCCAAATATCACAATGAAGTATATCAAATGGCATAAGTGTGCATGAATTAGATGAGATAAATGGCAATTGAACATATTTTCTAAGTGGGCATGAACGACACATACATGAATTATGTTTTTTAGTACAAGAAATAAAATTATTTTATTTGAGGGAGGCTAAATTGGACGCTCTCGGATGACCCAAACGTTCATGCCATAATGAAGGTGCGAGAGATACAAAAGTGGATGGTAACTTGGCTTGCTGAGTGGGTGTGGTAATTGGATAGAACTCTCCTTGACTATCACATCTCATTATAAGCATCCCCGTCCAAAAATCCTTTACGAAAAATCTAAAAGGGTCAAAATCAACAGACACCCAATTATCAGTAGTAAACATTCTAACTGAAACCAAGTTTTTAATTAATTGTGGAGCATGAAGGACATTCTTTAAAGTTAAGGGTGGATTTGGTGGAGTCAATTTGGTAGAACCATAACCACGAATTGGAATAGAATGACCATTTCCGAAAATTATACCATTATTTTTTCTCAAATTAAAATAGGACGAGAGATTACCTCGAGAGGACGTCATATGGACATCGCTCTGGTGTCCATATACCAATTGCGTCGGGCGGATTAATTCCAAGAGTGTACATGTCGGACTCTATATCCGTTAGGCTGGCCACTACCGAATGGGCCTCCTGCCACTAATTCGGCAGTGGCCCTGTTGATGGTGCAAAATTTATGGCCCTGTAACTGGGTTGCTGGCCGACAGGAGGCATGCCATTGTGCCTTGGATTGGGCCTGGCCCAATTTCTTGTTGGAAATGGGAATGGTTGCACAACCCAAGGCCGTGGCCATGGCCATGCCCACTATAGCTGGTCGTCGGCCCACTTACCACGGGGTTGCCACTGCTGGTCGGAGTTTCCCTACTGGCCTCCATGCCCGCCGCCTCTACCATGATTTCTGCTGCCACCAGAATTTCCGCCAACGCCGAAATTTCGGTGGCCCCCATTTTTACCATTTCTACGGTTACCACCTTTATTTTTGCCACTATTTAGCCCTTTTTGTCCCCTATTTTGTGGTAGAGGTTCAAAAGATGTATTGGTTTCATTGGCTGTTCTAGCAATCATGACGGAATTTGAGACGGTTGTGGCCTTTTTTACAAATCCCGCTTCTTCAAGAATAAGCATGGAGCGGGCTTGTTAAAAAAGTGGTAAAGGATTGCTTTGTCGGATGAGTGTTCTCATGCCACTATAAGCGTCGGTAAGGCTGGCAACCAATTGTAGAACCAACCGATTATTTGTCATCGGCGAACCAACGTTCTTGAGTTGATCCGATAAGACTTTGAGACGTTGACAATAAGCGGATGCATTTGGGAAATCCGTCATGTTCGTAGTGGAGAATTCTTTCTCCAACATGACGGAACGAGAATTTTTGTTGTCTTGAAAAATATCCCGTAAATGATTCTAAGCCTCCATTGCCGTGGAATCGGATTCCATTATTGTGTGCAACAAGTCACTTGATATTGTTGCATAAATCCACGAAAGAATTGTGGCATCAAGTGTGAGCCAAAGTTCTTTTTCATCATTGGTTTTTAACACCTTTTCCTTGCCCTTTTCCGGTGGGATAATATGATGAATTACCCGGTGAGAGCGACAACAAATTTTAAAGAGTTCCGCCCAAGTTGTGTAATGAATATTTTCCATCTCAAGGGTGATGGTAATGTGAGTTTTGATGTTGGAAACGGTGAGAGTGAGATGAAAAGTGAATTTAGAGTCAGACATTATCGACCGAACAAAGAAAAAAATGAAGGAAAAATAAGGGTGGCAGACGGGTGGAGTTGGCCGGAAAACTCTGTGGTCGACGAAAATGGAGAAGAAAATTTGGTAGGATCTTTTCCCTGATCTTCTGATACCATGTAAGAATAATTAGAATATTTTTCTTGATATTCCCCTCTTTACAATGTGGTAAATATACTCCTATTACAATCTACAATTAAGCTAATGAAAGGATATGATGAGGAGAAGATCATGCCATTTAATCTCCTAAAATAATGCTAATCCTATCTATTTTAATGCTAATGTACTTCCTACCATTTACATATGATTACATACTAATTACAATTATAAATTAATTATTCTATCATTTATAAATTACCAAAAAAAAGAAAAAAACTAATGAAGTATTTCCTTTTTTCAAACGGTTTTTAAATGCTTTTTATCTAAGTCGAGAGTATATCGAAAGCAACCTCTCTATCTCTACGAGGTGGGGGTAAAGTCTGCGTACATTCTATCCTCCCCATATTCCACATGTGGGATTACACTGGATATGTAGTTGTTATTGTTGTTGTTTTTCTAATCCATGCATTTATTGATACAAAAGCGAATTCAAGATTTAATTTGAACTTTATTGATTAGATTTTACCGCAACTCATTTGATTTACTTGATTAGAAATGAATTATTACTATACTTTTCGCATGTCTTTGCAACACATACGGAATCCGAGCTAAAGCTAGTGGTTCTAATGAATCAAAAACTCACACTTTACATTCGCCACTGTATCAGTGGGGCATTTTAATTAGTTTCTTTCTATAATATTTTAAATCTCGCTAGTTGAATATACGATGCAAGCTTACATTAAAGACAACAATTGAACGTGTCAAAAAGGCTGTAGACTAATTCTTTTTTGGTGAAAAGGGATTTGCCTATGGTGGGATAAATGAGAGTGATGTAATAACGGGAAATATGTATTGGAATAGCAAAACGAAGCATTTTCTGTGTCGAAAGAGAGACCTCCTAAATGACGAAAAGGAAGAAGGCACTGACATATATAGAGCCTTGGCAATTTATATATATATATATATATATATATATATATATTGTTAAAGATATATCAACGCGTCATGTGCATTGCTCAGATCTCTATGAAAGCAAAAAAAAAAAAGATAGGGCACACTGACTCAATGAGAAATGTATTGAGTAAATATGAGAGCAATGCCTCATGTCTATGTAGCTGGGTGAAAGAGACATGATACCTAAGTTTTATATATTCATACAATTTCCCCTTTAATTTGTCCTGCTTGAGTATTCTCTGATATTAGTCTGTAAAATGCAGGGTCATGCTTATTGCTATCCAAATTTGTTAATCCCCAAATCTTGGTGGTCCACCCTTAACCTTACCTTACTGCAAAAGATTAGATGATGGCCAGGTTGTTGGAGTTGGTGCTATACACATATATATATATCTTTGTGAAGGGGAAAGTTCAGAAGGCGAAACCCCCCAACTGTACCAGAGGCCCCTTGGCCAGGTGGGATGTAATATATCTTATTGTCTATGTTGGAATATTAAGAATTTGAATAAAACGAAAACTAATGATAAATATGTTGCTTTGCTTCTTAGGAAGTTATGTTTCCTTTTTAGTAGGTTTGTTACGTAAAGCCTAGAGGCTATAATGACGAATGATGATGTAGAAATTGAATTTCCGACTGAACGCTCCCATCAGAATAGAAACGTTTCTGATGAGCTAATTTCCTTAAGAAATTCGCATTTTTCCCAAAATGAGAAGTAACATGTTCATTTTGTTCTGTGTTGGTGTAGCTTGGTTCATATACGAGAAGTTTACCTACATACATTTATAAATCATATGTGGGCATGAGACAAGTGGTTTTACTTGACACATAACGAGACGTAAAACTTTATTTTGTAATATCATATCATATATATATATATTTTCTCCCACTCAGTGCTTGTATACGAGGATAAGATTCTGTCTTTGTACATTGTCTTCTGACACAAGCTATGTAGTAATAAAAGTTGATTTCCACTTTATAAACAAAAAAATTGATTATACGCAAGGCCCAACCACTTCCCCAAATTAATTGAAATTGCTAACCAAATACACCATCAGCATCATCTTGATCAGACGTGAAATTCAATCACAAGTATAGAAAATGCCCCATACTCAATAGTTTTCGAATTAACAAAAACATATGAACATTATTATACCTTTGGCAAAAATATAAAAAGAAGGAAAAAAGAGCCGATATGAAGAATAATGGAATAAGACATTGTTGCACTTCAGGACACATAAATAGTATTTCCTCAGTCTCAATTTAAATATCTTATTTTTCTTTTTATTTGTCTTAAAAAGAGTGCATCTTTTCATATTTAATAAGTTGACAATATTGCAAGTTTATAACCACAAAATTCAAAATACATTTTTCTACATTATTCATATATTTAATTTAGGACCACAAAATTTAAAAGTCTCTCTATATTTCTTAAACTCTATGTTTAGTCAAAATAAGACACTTAAATTGAAACGAAGGAAGTGTTGGAAACGGAATTAAAGGGAAGAGAACCAAAAAATAAATATCACATCATACTACTAAATATTACTCCATTTATTGAGTCTGTTAGAATTATTTATTAAATGTCAACTTAACATTACTTATTATTACGTTTTAGTAAAACAGGCTGAATGTTAATAGTTGGTGGATAAGTCAGGCATCTTTTATTTATGTGGATTCCATGATGGGCTCGTATCATTTCATGTAATAGGTTTGGGCTGACAATAGTGTAGGCATGTTGGAGACCAGTGAGTCTGTAATGGGGATGTCCACTAGGTTAAGGCTTTTAAGCCTATAAATATGAAGCTATGGCTTAACCTAAGACATATTCTCATAAGTTGTCAGCCGTCTTAAGCTAAGGGAGAGGAGGACTTAGCCTAATTATCTTCAGTTGTGCGTTGCTATGACGGACAAGGTTCGCACCTTCTTTTCGCGTATTTACTATATTATAGATGTTCTTGATTTATGTGATTATTTTAGTTATGTTCCTCAATCATTTTAACACGTGACATCTGAGCCTTATTACATAGATATAGAACCCTATTACTGAAAAATACTACTTAACCGTAGACTGAATCGTGATTGATCAGCGGCCTAAATCATAAAATAATGTTTGGGTGTCACGATTATCAGATTTGTTTCTAGTTAGCCTTACCTGGCTCCGCCCCTTACGGTAGTTGCTTACCCAAAGGTAGTCAGCCCCATGACCCATCTCGAATTGGGCCCATTATGACGTATTAAGGGCCCAAATGAGAAGTCTTACCCGGACAGACCAAACATTAGCCTCGGGTTACTTAACGTGAGGGGCATGTGGAAACAGGGGCGGACCCAGGTTCAAATTAGTGGTGCTCCATCATCCGTTAAACTCGGTGTAGATTAGATATAATTATATAAAAATTGGTTATAAAAACTTAAAAAACACCTTAGAAACCAAAAATACAGCTGGGTACTTTGGTTTCTAGGTGAAACTTTAAAGATTTAGGTGTTTGGGAAACTTTGGTTCGAACCTAAAAATGCTAACTCTTTTTTCCTTGATACTATCATTAATTAAAAGGAAAAAAATGAAAACGAAAGTATTTGAGGTTTGCAAAAGGACAAGAGGAAGAAATTGATATAAGCATATCCCCACAGCCTTCCTTTTACCTGCTTCACTTACCTAATACAACAACAACAAATTCATCCAACAAGTGAATCAGAAAGGGTAAGATGTACGCACACCTTACTTCTATCTTATTGAGGTAGAAAGATTATTTTCAATAGACCTTCGACTGAAAGAAAGTAAACATCAAAGCATGAACAAAAAAAAAAATAACAATAACATAGCAAGATGAACAAAGCAAGAGAAAAAAAATAAGCTAGTAGTAGTAAAATTAAAGAATGGAATACTATGAGAATACTAACTAATACTCCATCCGTTTTATATTACTTATCTACTTTCATTTAAACGCCTTTTAAAAATTCATAAATAAAAGGTATATTCTCTTATCGCTCTAATAAATTGCTCACTAATTAATATTAATTATTTGTAAGAATACTTAATTGTAAGCGTAAGATAGGAAAGATTTAATTAATTTTATATTGATTTAATAAATTAATAAATAATTTAAGACATCTATTTTGACTAATGTGGATAGGTAACATGGAACAGAGAGAATACTACTTAATAAGCTTTTTAATTAAAGGAGTATCATATTTTGGAGGCCTAGTTCATATATTTCCAAAGCTAGATAGCTGTTCTTACAACTATTGTCCACTTTTTTCAAATTTGAAGCATCTTTTACTGTTGTGCTAAAATGAAACTCAACTCCATTTTGTAGAGTATAATATATATACTAAACAATAGGAATAATGGCTAATTGGCTTCTAAATTGCACTAGTAATAATTATGGCAGTGAAAAGTAAAAAGCCACCTTCCAAAGGAACAAGAACAACTACTAGCAACAAGATTTTTACATTAATTTATGCAATTCCATAAAGTGCTACTGATTAACAAATAAAAAACTCTACTGAATAATGTACTCTGTGATGAAAGAGAGCAAGCACAAGGGTCTCGTGGTCCTCGTCCTAATCACCGTAAAGCCTGATAATCTGTCTCTCCAAACTCCAGGCTTGGACCATGCACGTAGGCTGGGACAACAGTTTGCTTATCCAAACCACATAAATAAACAGAAAAAAACAAAAAAAAAAAAACCCTAGTACTATATTCGTAAAAGAAAAAAGCATTATATTAATATGGTTGTCCAGTGGGCCGGGCCGGGCCGGGCCGATCCCGGCCCGATTACCGCCCCGCCCCCCAAAAAAACGAGACGAAATTGTAGGTAGCGGGATTCGATCTCGGGACGGGACTGGGGCTCGTCCAGATCCCGCTTCATTACACGTCGATGTTAAATGTGCGTTTGGTACATTCGTTCTTTCTTTAAGTTATTGTTGTTACTTAATTTTAAATTATCGTACTTAATTTTATTATCTTTAAATATTTATTTGCATAATTATAATGGAACGAATTGGACGTTTTATTTCTGGTAGTGGTACTAGGAGTAACAAGGGAAAGGCTGCATCTTCTAGGAATCCTATTCCTAGTCCCGATGATTTCACTCATATAGATGAAACTGATTTTTTAAATGATATTAATATACCATTAGATCATGAGGTTTCTGCAGCTGAACCAGACTTTAATTTTGCAAATGAATTAGACGATAATGTAGATAACACACCCACTAGTGTACCTCTACCTTAGGCTCAGACTGAGTCTCAGCCTGAAATTGAAACTGGAATGTCTCTTATTCCCCCTAGTATGAGTCGAGGTCCCAACAACGAAAATTAAAATCAACTGCATGGAATTTTTTGATAGGGACAGTGAGAATCAACTAACTGGATGTAAAATTTAGCAAAAAGTTTATAAATTTAAAATCGGAAAAGGTCATGGTGGGACGAGAGGTTTATTGAGACATGTACAAAACATGCACAAAGCTAGGTATAATGAATATCTGACTGAAAAATCGGGTGTGCCAATGCCTTCTGAGTCGGGACAAGGTTCACATAGTGTTCCCGACCAAGTACAGGGTCGAATTAACCCGGTGACGGTGGGAACTATAGGTCCTAAATATGATAAACACAAAGATAGGGGAAAATATAGCAAATTAGTTGTGGTGGAGGGTTTGCCTTTTTCATTTCCTTCCTCTCCTGGTTTTATTCGTTACATTAGAAAATCGTATAATCATGTTTTTAACGGGTTTTCTAGATCAACTATTAGAAGAGACATTTTTAAATTTTGCACATGAATATCAACAATATTTACGTTATTCATTATATCATTTAGTGGAGTGGCTATCACTCCTGATATAGGTCGTAGTACTAACGGTAATGATTATTTAACTGTTACATGTCATTTGATAGATGAGATTTGGTCTATGCAAAAACGTATTTTAGCATATAGATATATTGATGATAGGCACACTGCATTATTTATTGCAAGAAACATTCATGAAATTTGTGAATATTATGGAATTAATGATCAAATTATGACAGTTACATTATATAATGCTACTGCTAATGATTATGTCGTAAAGCTTTTAAAAACTCGATTTACTCCATCTTTTTCCGATATTTTTCATATTAGATGTGCATGCCATATTTATAACTTAGTTGTAAAGGATTGTTGGAAATTTGCCTTTGGCGGGGAGATGCGTCCACCCATCTTTGATGAATTAAATACTAGTGTTCCGCATGTTGGAGACCTTGTCTCTTTACACATGCATAATCTACGAAGTGAGTAGATGACCGTAGGGCCAAGAATCGTCAAATTTCGTTGAGAAATGAAAGAGATATTGGTCCACGAATTAAGGTGTTTAAGGCATGGAAATGTGGTGTGGGACAAATCTACCACATCGGTGGGAATAGGAAGAATTGCTCTCTATATGTCTCAAATTGGTAAAGGGTTTGGGACCCCAAGGGGTATCCCATGTGTTTAAAGGAGGGAAGACCTAGATGTGCTTGGGTTCATGGCTAAGCCCACACGCGCGCCGTCGCCGCCCGTCCGGTCCGGTCTCGGGCTCGGGCTCGGGTATCGGGCTGTGGGCTGTGGGCTGTGGGGACTTTCTAATATTATCTTTTTTGGACCAGAGAACTCTGCCAAATGTACAGTTTGATCCCTGAAGTATGTACAGTTTGGCCTGAATTCTTTCATATATACAGTTTGGTCCCTGAAGTTTCAATATTTACAGTTTGGTCCCCAGAGTTTCTGGAAAGTTGGTTCTGCCTCCGTTGAAACTGTTTTTTGAGGCATTAATCAGCCATTACTTGGCTGATTAACTCCTCCATTAATGCCCATTACTTGGGCGGTTAGGCGCCTCTTTCAATGGTCATTAACACCATTACTTGGTGTTTTAATGCCCTCTCTTGATGGTCATTACAGCATTGTTTGTGGCTGTGGCAGCCCCTCTTCCATGCTATATATTGAGCTGTTGTTGGCTCAATTCGTGTTGGAACAGATCACTGAAAACACACTGGAAAAACACCAAAAACAGACTGAAAAACAGTCACGAAAATAGCACAAAACAGTGAGTAAAACTGTGTGCAAAACAGTGACCAAACCCTCACATATACACAAGATATACACTACAGAGACACACTATATATACAGAGACAAAAGAGAATAGTAAAGAGAAACTCTTCCTTCCTATTCCATATCTTCAACAAGTCGATTCATATTTATTTTCTTCGCCATGCTCAACCTATTGGCTTTGTAGCGTTGAGATTAAAGTGTTGTTTTATCTTGGGAGACTATTGCCCGCTAACATAAAAGCATATATACGGGGAAATCTTGTCTTAAGGATAGAGGGCAATCCCTCGACTCAACACACAACGTTGTAACCATCCAGATTTAGTTGTTTCTTGATTTCAGGTTATCAAGATTCAAGACACAACAAGCTTGCGGCAGTTTTGAAGATTGGTCTGTTTGTTCAACAAGATTCAATTTCTAAATATTGAATATTTGATCATCCTTTCGAATACTTGTAATAGTTTTTACTTCCCGTACTGCTCTATAAAGTACCATAGAGTACCAACAAGGATGACCTAAAACTTTTTAAAAACATTCTTGATAAAATACAATTTGCTATAAAATTTATTTTTAAAGGTAATAAAATACAAAGACGCAAAAAGTATAAAAATATTTGTCATGATTGTGGACTAGCTTATAGAAAAATTGCAGAAGAAGTTTCGACTAAGTGAAATTCTTTATATGAACAACTACTTGTTGCTCACGAGTATAAAAGACCTATAACTTTATTATTTAACGTCCATAATCAACGTCCAACAGATATGTTGGTAAATGATGTTTGGGAAAAAAATTGGAACTTATTGCATTTTTAGAGAAAAAATTTTCTAGCTACTAAAGAATTTTCTGAAATGTATTATCCTACTATTTCAACTGTTATTTTATATAGTTCTAATATTTTTGTTACTTAATAAATATATGAAAAAACGAGCTTACGCTCCAGCTGCTAAAAATGTTTATAAAATTAAAAAAATACTTTTTTTCTATTTCCACTATATATTTTATTGGTCATGTATTAAATCCGACTATTAAAGTAAACGGTTGTAAAGCACTTGTTGAAACGATTTATGAAAGCTTAGAAATACTTCCAACAGACCCAACTGAAGAAGAACCAACTAAAGAAGAAGTTATGTCTAGCATACACAATGAATGCAAATATATATATATATATATATATATATATATATTACCAACAAGAAAGTGCGAATAATCAACCGGCTTCGGTATCATCTTCTTCTACTTCACTGCAACATAATAAAAGACATGTGGTTTCAGTTGCTAGTGTTCAAGGCCTTAGAAATAGAATGTTTAGTGGTTCAACTTCTTCACAAGTTAGCGGATTTGATGTTTATGTTTTGCAGGGTGTTGTACCGTACGAATCAATTGTCAATAAAGATGGACGTGAAGACTTGTTGAGATACTGGAGGGAGAATGAGAAGACATTTCTAACACTATCAAAGATGGCCCGAGGTGTTAAACATTCAATCGTCATCAACAGCGTCTGAAAGCATTTTTTCTACTGAAAGATTTCAAATAGGAGAGCACAGACACTCATTGGCGGGAGACAGCTTAGAGATTGTAGTTTTATTCAGAGATTGGATTAGAGCGGAGCGTAGAAGGTGCGGTCAACCGGAGATCAACGAAGAAGACAACTACAACTACAACGAAATCTTGTCCGAGGGAACAGGAAGCGACGTCGAACAATTTGACCAACAACTTTCAATTCCAACCGAAGATCCTCATAACATTGTGAGGAAATTAAAAAAAATATGGTTAACTATGTAATTTTTTTAATGGCAAATTTACTATGTGATTTGCAACGGTTGAACAATGAAACAAAGTTGCAATTTTGAAATTATATTACAAAAAAATTATATTTCTATTAAATAATATAAGAGGCACAAAAACAATCCTGAGATGCTTTTATTACACTAACTTGTTCAATTATTTAAGTGTTTAAATATATATTTTTTTAAAATAAGTGTCTAAAAAAACCTCCAAATTCCGCAACCCGACCCGACCCAAACCGATTCATCCCGTCCAGCCAAATCCATGCCCCTCTTCCGGCGGGATGTAGGATGGGACCTCCTCCTGTCCAACCTATCCTGGCCCTCCAATCCCGCCGGATCCCGTCACGCCGGAACCTGTCCGAGCCTGCCCCGTTGGCCACCCCTATATATTAACAGTAACGAAAATCAACCACAAAAAAAGACAACATAGTTTGTGTAGTCTCATAAGCGGGTCGAGATGTGATATGTATGCACTTACTCTTTACCTTGTGTAAATAGACTTTTTATAGACCCTCAGTTCAAGTAATACATAACAAAATCAAGTTTGTTTCTAATTAGCTAGGACATATGAAACATATAACTTACTGATGACATGACCTTAAATAAAAAAATATAGAGGTTAAGAATTAGGTAGAAGGTTAGTAGATAGTCGAGTGTTGTCTAGATCTCTTATCAGTATAATTATTATCATCTGATTTTTCAATTTTCAATTTTCAATTTCAGTATTACCTGTTATATTCTTTACTTCGCTTATCGTATTATTTATTGTTAATACTATTCTTTTCTCATTGTTTTCAGCATGGACCACATAGCCCTGATTGATAGGACTAGCAGCAGAGTGAACGCCAAGCTGGAGGTTTGGAGACAGACTCTGAGTCTAAAGGGTTCAGGTTGAGTAGGACCAAGACATAATATTTGGAGTGCAAGTTCAGCAACAGGAGCAACCCTGAGACAGGCGTGGAGGTGAGGCTTGGTATTCAGGTCATTCCAAAAAAAGGAAGCTTCAAGTACCTTGGGTCTATTATCTAAGGGAATTGAGAGATTGATGACGATGTCAAACATTGTATTGGGGCAGGGTGGATGAAATGGAGGCTTGCATCTGGAGTCTTCTGCGACAAAAAGGTATCACCAAAATTTAAAGGAAAGTTTTATAGGGTAGTGGTTATATCGACTATGTTGTATGGGGCGGAGTGTTGGACAGTCAAGACTTCGCACATTCAAAAGATGAAAGTTACGGAGATGAGGATGTTGAGATGGGTGTGTGGGCATATAAGGAGAGATAGGATTAGAAATGCAGATATCCGGGACAGAGTGGGAGTGGCATCAGTGGATGATAAGATGCGGAAAGCGAGGTTTAGGTGGTTCGGACATGTGCAGAGGAGAGACACAGATGCCCAGAGGTGCGAGAGGTTAGCTATGGACGAGTTCAGGAGAGGTAGAGGTAGGCCAAAGAAGTATTGGGGAGAGATGATTAGACGAGATATGGAGCAAGTGCAACTTACTGAGGACATGACCTTAGATATGAGGTCGTGGAGGACACATATTAGGGTAGTAGGTAGTCGAGCGTAGTCCTACTTACGCTTACAAAATGATAGTTGTGGTGTTATTACTGTAGGCCCGATTAGCCTATCACACTCATAGGCGCACTATTGCTTTATAATCCCTTGTAGTTTGATTTCTGCTGTTATGTGTTCTTTAGTGTACTTTGTTTATCTTATTTATCTGTGTTAGCTACTGCTTCCTTTTGTCAGAATGTGCTACCATGGCGTATTCGATTTTGTTATCTGCATGTTCATATTGCTTTAATTTCTTGTCTGGGTCTTATCGCTTCTCTTGCTTTGCTTTGCTTGTGACTATGCTTTGTCTTGAGCCGAGGGTCTCACGGAAACAACCGATTTACCTACCAAGGTAGATGTAAGGTCTGCGTACACTCTATCCTCCTCAGACACACGTGAGATTTCACTGAATAAGTTATTGTTATTGTTTCATGTACCACAAAAAAAAGAAGGAAAAAAGAATAAAAACATACACGAAAAATGTAATAGAAAATCAATAACTTGACCTTATTTTCTTGTGGCAGATAGTCACTGCCACTGGTAGCTGTGCTCATTGCTCTGTCTTCCTCCCTCTCCTCTCCCAAAACCATAGTGTATTCTTCAACAAGATTCAATCAAAAATTAAAACTTTTTATTTTCCATTTACCATATGTTATCAGTTGCTTTTCTCGGAAGCCACTCATTTTTCTTCTTTCATTAAAACTTTCACATACCCCATATTAGCCATTTCCCACGAGAACTCTTCGCTTCTCACGGAAAAGCATTACCCAAAAGTCATCACTTTTACACTATATAAACAAACCCCTTTTACTCATTCTTCTCTTCATTATATACCACAACAATTAATTAGTCATGGTGATAATTATGAAGATTAGATTAATGTTGTCTTTGTTTTTGACTTATTTGATTGTTTTTCAGCAATGTAATGCGATGCTTCACCCTATTGATTTCTTGGCTTTACAAGCAATTCGTAAAAGCTTAAATGATTTACCCGGGTCGAACTTTTTCGGTTCTTGGGATTTTACATCCGACCCGTGTAAATTCGCTGGAATATATTGTAGTGGTGATAAAGTGATTGCTTTAAATCTTGGTGACCCTAGAGCCGGGTCACCGGGTCTTACCGGAAGACTTGACCCGTCTATTGGGAAACTCTCTGCTTTAGCTGAGTTCACTGTGGTTCCAGGTCGGATAATCGGTGCATTGCCGGAAAGTTTTTCACAGTTGAGAAACTTAAGGTTTCTCGGAGTTAGCCGGAATTTTATATCTGGTAACATTCCGGCGGGTTTGGGTAAGCTCCGGCGACTTCAAACACTTGATCTTAGTTATAATCAGCTCACCGGAAATATACCTTGGGCAATTGGAACACTACCGGTTCTTTCCAACGTTATTCTCTGTCACAACCGTTTATCCGGTTCAGTCCCACCTTTTGTGTCCCAAAAATTAACCCGGCTCGATCTTAAACACAATGTTCTTTCCGGTTCGTTATTGCCAATGTCACTTCCATCATCTCTTGAGTACCTATCTTTGTCGTGGAACCAGTTAACCGGTCCGGTCGACCATTTATTAGCTCGGTTAAACCGGTTGAACTATCTCGACATTAGTTTAAACCGGTTCACTGGGTCCATCCCGGGTAACTTGTTTAGATTTCCTATAACTAACCTTCAGTTACAAAGGAACCAGTTCACCGGTCCGGTTTACCCGGTTGGTCAAGTAACAATACCCATAGTGGACCTTAGCTTCAACCGATTTTCGGGCCAAATATCACCATTATTCTCAAGAGTGCAGATTTTGTATATGAATAATAACCGGTTCACCGGTCAGGTTCCGGGTATCATGGTGGACCGGTTATTATCGGCTAATATACATGTATTGTATTTGCAACATAATTTTCTTACAGGGATAGCAATCAACCCGGCTGCAGAAATTCCGGTTCGGAGTTCATTGTGTTTGCAGTATAATTGCATGGTGTTGCCGGTTCAGACACCTTGTCCTTTGAAAGCTGGGAAGCAGAAGTCTCGGCCTACGGCTCAGTGTGGGGTGTGGAAAAAAAAGGGGTAAAATGGAGATTTTACAAGAATATTATTGAGTACTAGATAAATTATAGGGTTTTGATGGTGGGGATTCATTAATTAATTTTTTGTTGAAATTAAAGGGTAAAAGGAAATAAGAATCCAAAAAATGTGCATAAAGGAGAAAATTAGAGTAAAAAGGGTAAGGGTTAAGTTTAGTTATTATTTGTATGCTTTTTGGTAAGCCAAAGATTGTGACTAGCAATTGTGGGCATTTCTTGTAATTAGATAGTATGCTGATATTACCTTATTGAATATGTTGCAAATTTCTAGCTTTTTCTACACATTAATATTCTTATTAATAGTTGTTGCTTCATTTGTTTTATTTATCTTGTCTTTTGTTTTCCTTTCAATCTTATTTTAATTATTTTTTTTATTTGAGGTCTATCAGAAATAATATCTTTACCCAATTATGTAATTACCCCGTTATTATTGTTGTTTTTCTTGTTATTCTCTCCGTCCAAAAAAGATTGACCTACTTTTTTTTTAGTTTGTCCCAAAAAGATTGACACATTTCTATATTTAGAAACATTTTAATTTTATGAGATGATTTACAGCCACACAAATATATCTCAGGCTTGTTTTAGACTACATATTTCAAAAGTCTTTCTTATTTCTTAAGTTTTGTGTTAGGTCAAATTAGGTAAATCTTTTTAGTACGGTACATAAATTGGTTATGTACCACAGCCTTATTTTTTTTTTTTTGACGAAGGAATCCGCAGCCGCTACTCTCTCGAGTGCGCACAGGGTAAATCCCGGACTGACGCAATAGCCGCAAACCACGTCGGCCGATTAACCACACTTGACAAGCCATGTGTGACTGGCTCAACCAAGAAGGTTTATGCAGGGGATCGAACTCGTGACCTTGCGGTCCCGCGCTCTACTGCTACACCAACTTGGCTACCCTTGCGGGTGTACCACAGCCTTATTGCTCTGATAAAAGTGAGTTTTAGGAATATACAGTAGTAGCTTTTTCCTGTTTTTAAAGTTTTGGGAGGGGGGAGAGGTGGGGATGGAACACTGAAATGCCAGAGACATATTATAGGTTGGACATCCACAATACAGCTGCACCAGCATATCTCTGTTCTTTGTGGTACTAAACTTAGCGACTGTTTTGTTCTTTGGTTATCCTCCAAAAAAAATTGTACTCTTTCAGTTTCATTTTACACAGCTGTATTTTAATACTGTCAAAGGTACTTCCAGGATTTGTGCTTTTAAAAACGTAAACATGTCATTAAGGAAATATTGTAATATAAATATGAAACAGAGGAAGTAGTTTTGTACCTAATGAAATGTTAAATGCCCAAAGAACATTAAAAGCCAAACAGTTCTTCTTAAACTAAATGCAAATGCACGTACGTATTGTTTTTCTGGATGGCAAAAATAATTTATTAGTGTTGGTAGTAGTACTAGTTTAATGTGTACTTTGTAACTCTGCCAGGGGGAAGCTGCTACGCCATTAAGCAAAAGAAATGAATGTTGGTCAATATATCTATGCAGTTCCCTTGATTGAAAAATATTATAATGTCACTATATTAGAATATTATGTTTGAATTTATGTTTTAAAGCATAGTTTGACCCCTTTTTGTTGCTACACTAGAATAAGAGTAATTCAACGGTTAATATATACTCCATCCATTCACTTTTTACTTATCAACTTTTAGCGTTTCGTTGTCTTTTAAGAAATTAATAAATGAAGTATATATTTTACCATAATACTCATATTAATTGGTAAACATTCTTAATAAATTTGAAAAATGATTCAGAAATGAATAATTAATAGTAAGAGTAGGACAAGAAAAAAAAAGTTTGTCTTTTCTTGATATGTTAAAATGGACAAGTAAAAGTAGAAATTTATTTTTAGTATAATGGACAAATAAAAGTGAACGGAAAGAGTAATCCCAAAAATCGTTTTAAACCTATTCGTGCAATATAATTTTTTGGTGAAGGAGTTCAATTAAACCCGGTTGCCTCCGCTTAGCTCCGCCACTGGCCTTGGCTACCCGATATCTGATCCTTTGGCTCATGATTCGAACACAAATACAATTGTACTTCATAAATAAAGATATATTCTTTCCTATTGGAGTTGTTAAATGACAAGTCTGAGCTTAATTTGAGCATATCAAATTGAACTGAAATAGATTGATATTAACACACCCAATAAAAAATTGGGATGGTTGAATCAAGATGGGCTAAGCAATTGATTACAACCTAGCTTAAATTTTATTTTCTATGTTAGTTTTCTTATAATTTGCTTAATTAACCAGCAAAACTTATAAACAAATTCTTTATTATAGCTATCTAACATATCAAACAAATATTTATTTAAATATTTTGTAAATAATTTCTTGTGGATCAATTATAGCTACATATTTAGTTCAAATCAGATCAACTTTTAAATGAGTTGGTCTGAGGTTTGCCTAAGTTTATTCGTCATAAAAAATACTCCAACCCAACTATCTCAAACCGTTTGGATGGAACATATTTATATGGACTAATTTTGCTATCTATATTGCCTATCTAAGTGATCTTGCTAATGGAGGGTCTAGAATTTTTAGTTAGTGGATATGAGATATAAATGTATCATATTACTTTTTGTGACAATAAATTGGAACTTAATATAAAATTATGTTGTTAAGAAATAAACATAATGTGCATCTTCCTCTCTAATCCCCATCCAAAATCACATGCATTGCCTAAATTGAAGATTTCAATACATAGTCCAGTTTATAATCTTATAGGACAACGTATTCCAAGGATAGATTGGGATATGTATTTAGTGAATCCTATACTCAATCTAACAAGTTATATATCGTAGACAAAAAACAAGCAAAAAAAATTGGAATAAGGTTAAGTTAAGATCTAATCATTACATGACTCATACTTGACATGGGTTTCACAAATTTCTGGAGTTCCCCAATAAATGCATTTTATCTACAAAAATTAACACTTACTTCCTCAATTCACTTTTACTTGTTCATTATTGACTTTGTAAACCCATTATAAAATAATAAATAAAGTGCATAATTTATCATAATATCTGTATTAATTGGTGCATAGTTTTAATAGACTTGAAAAATGATTTGAAATGAGTAATTAATACTATGGGTAAAACAGGAAAAAATATTTTTTTTAATATGCTAAAAGTGACAAGTAAAAATGAATATTTATTTTTAATTCAAGTTGTGGAAACAGTCTCTTGCATAAATGTGAGTTAAGGCTGCGTACAATAGACCTTTGTGGTCCGGCCCTTCCCCAGACCCCGCGCATAGCGGAAGCTTAGTGCACCGAGCTATTTTTTTTATAGTGGACAAGTAAGAGTGAAATGATGGAGTACATGATCAGTATACATGTGATATTTGAACATTACGAAGTCCTCAAAATTTATGTAGCTGTATAGATATTTGAATTTACAAAAGCTCGGGATCTAGAAGAAATAAACTATATATATATATATATATATATATATATATATATATATATATATATATATATATATATATTACTATTTCGCTTTAGGAGGTATCAGAGCGGAGTTTTGGGTAAAAACCTTTCGATTTCTGCATGATACAATTCAACAGAATCTAAGAAATGATCAAAATAGAAATGATTTTCGAATTTTATTCTAACTGCAAGTTTCATTTTTGAATGAAGTTAGACGATACAGCTCTTATTAGTTTAATAGTTTATCCAAGAGTTACTCAATGAATCGGTTGATTGGCCGTATCCGGGGGAAGGGATGAAAAGGGCATCCCAAATCTGCCTGTTGAAGAATGAGCCGGTGACTCATATGCAGTGGCTTGGTTAAGGGAACCCACCGGATTTGCTTCACCTATGAGGATTTCTACCAATTCTTCTTTTATTCATCAGAAAAAGGAAAGCGGCACCAACACTTAATAGCTCCATTTCTTATTCCTGAGCGGAAGGAATGCTATTTGCTAACTGGTGACCCTGTCCGAGCAGTTTAGAAAGTTCCTCGCAAAGATCTATTCTAGAGAAAGAGACCCCTACTAGTTCTAGCTTTTTATGGATCAAAATAGGATTCTTTCAATCGGAGCTAGACCGATGGGATTGAAGAGATAGGGCAAGAGAAAGTCGCTTCTTCATAACTACAATATGCAAATGAGAACTATTTGTTTAAGGAGGATCCGACCTCTCTAATTGATCAAAGGCCCTCTGACGCTGGGTCGGATCAGAATCTATCTGTCTTTCTACGCGACAAGGGATGCCCCAAAGATGATTCCCAAGAAATGCAGCAAAGCAAGTCGTCTTTCGTTTGGAGCGAAATTCCGGATATATAGGCTTCATCGAGTGCCTTACCGGAAAGCGACGATATAAAGGAAGGACTCTTTAGCTTGCTCCGACAGAGTGGGGTATGGTAGCTGCGAGACCTGCTCAACCATAACATTGGGGATGCGAGTCCAGCCGAGACTATGTTCTATTGACCAAGTGCAGTTGCCTCAATAGAAATGTTTTCCCCGGAAGTAATGGATCAAAGAAGGAATCTTTCTCATTAGATCGGCGAAGATGCCTGACCAAGTAAGTCGGGTTTAGATCTTTGGTCAATCAATCCGCTAAGCCCTTTTCCTCAGGATCCTATTAATTAGAAATAGAGAACGAAATAACTAGAAAGGTTGTTAGAATCCCCCTCTTCTAGAAGGATCATCTACAAAGCTATTCGTTTTATCTGTATTCAGACCAAAAGCTGACATAGATGTTATGGAGGTTCTAGCGCTTTCTCTTGATTCTATTTTGGAAAGATCTTTCCTTGCTCTGAGGAATGCCCGGTTTAACAAGAATCATCTCGTTAGCTTTTTTGGCTTGGGAAAAACCCGTGGATGAGCGAGAATATACGAATATTTTTGTTTCAAATAACCGATTCTATTTCAGATGTTGGATGAAGATCAGTAGGTTAGGAGTTCAATGTGATACCACCACCTATCAGGCCCAACGAGCGGTCCACGGAGCTGCATAGGAGTATATTTTTGCATTGTGCAGTTAAATTCATAGTTAAGATGCCAACTAATGCTATATATATATATATATATATATATATATATATATATTGACAGTACCAATAGGCGTATATTTTTGCATTGTGCAGTTAAATTCATAGTTAAGATGCCAACAATTGCTGCAGCAGTTTAGCTAATTGGGCTCCCCTTACTAGAAACCAAGTCATCATTAGACAACATACAATCAAGGAAAGCATTATCCCAAGGCAAAAACAAGTGAAATCAGAGGATTTTTTTGGTATACCAATGTCACTCGATTCCAATGGGAATTTTTACACCATATAGCGTCCAACAAATCCCACAAAAAGAATCCTAATCTTTATACTCTATAAACTTTAGTCAGTATACACAGGGGTGACTCGACTATAAGGCCAATAAAACAATCGCTTGGGGCCTCAACTTTTTTGAAGCCCCTTTTTTCCTTAAAGATGTATTTTATATATATAATTGTTGTCTCGGCCGAAAAAAGTTTTTTCAAAATTAAAATTAATAAAATCTTATCTAAGATAAATAATGTCTCAAGGGAGATTGAATAGATTAGTTATATTATCGATTGAAAATGAATTGTTAGAACAAATCGATTATAGAACTGTAATTAATGACTTCACATCTAAAAAACCGAAAAAAGTAGACTTTAAATTTATATATATATATATATGACGATCTTTCTTTTTAAAAAAATTAGAGTCTCTCTCTGAAGCTTGGCTTTTAAGCCCCCAATGTTGTTGAGACGGCCATGAGTATACATGGTATAACTATATATTATTGTATAAATTAGATATAAGTATGTATATTTGTTTGTTATATACTGGATATGTACTGACGATTACAAACTATTAGCGTTAAACGGATGAATTTTTTTAGCCAGCAAGCCACAATGGTAAGATCCCATTCCAATAGCTACATTATAGGAAACAAGCACTCCCATGGGCATGGGTTATGTTATTTATGTTACCATGCCTCCGTTAACATTCAACTACATAATGAAAGTTACACTTACGATACTTTTTATATAGTTTGTAAATATCTAAATTTTAATACAAAAGCTTATTAATTTAGAGCAATGTGTGTAAAGAAATTTCTATTATGCGAGAAATTGCTTTAAAATGAGTGAACAAATTTGTATAGCTTCTTTCTGGAATATCGACTGAACACGTCTGAATTTTAGCAATGATTTAACAGATATATGATACCATAGATAAATAATATCAAAACATTTGTAGAATATAATGAAAACTATTCAATGATTTCTAGTATATTTGTCAATACTTACAAACTATAACCAGAGGAAGGCCTCAGGCCCAACTTGGCAAAGAACAAAGATGAAAAATGAAGAAATTGCACGAATTATACTTCAAATGGGCTGGTGTTTATTTTTTTCCCCTTTGGCAATCGAATTTATGCTTAGTGGCAAATATTCTTTAAGAGCGCGGGCATAACTTATGAGATATTATGATGTGAAAATAAAAGAGATTACACAGATTTCCCTTTAAATGGGATGGTCTTTAATTTCTGTCCTTCAAAATCGAACGTATGCCTTAAGGGAAAAAGTCATGTGGCATATAACTTGTGGGATATTTTGATGCAAAAATATAAACGTATGCCTTGCGAAAACGTTATTTACCTCGAGGGGTAAAAATTAAAGACCAGCATAAAATAGGAGAAAAAGTTCAAGTGACCCGCGAAATAATAAATTTATGCCGCGAGAAAAAGTTATTGGTTATGAAAAAAAATTAAAGACCAGCACAAAATAAGGGTATAAGTGACAATGACCGATTAGAAGTCCCTTATGCACTCCTTTAGGGCCTGTACTAACGAAAACTGAAAGAGAGCCCAGAAACTGGCTCTCACACACAGTCTCTCCCAATGTTTTGCGCCGATTCCCTTCAAACGCATCGGTCTTTAATTTTTGCTCTTCATATTCGTGGCCTTTAATTTTTTTTTCTTGCTGTTAATTTTATGAAAATATTTAGGTTTATTTCGCAATACATAGTGTCTATAATATTTTTTTCTTCGAAAATTGAAACTTTGCCTCATGCGGCATAAATTATGTAGGAATTAAGTTATGCAACATTTACAATAATTTTTTAGATTATGTTGAGTGTTGAAAATTATGTCTTATCCGGTATTGTTTGTGTGGATATTATGATACACATATTGAAGTTAAACGCTAATTATACCGTCAAAATATGAAATTATACATTTTTTCATGTTATGTTCGGTGTTGAAAATTATGCCTTATTCGGCATAGTTTGTGTGGATGTTATGATATATATATTGAACATAAACGCTAATTATGCCTTGAAAAATTCTAATTATGCCGGAAAGTTTCACAGGGCTCATTCTTTAGGTACTGAACATTACAAATATTTTTAATGTGGCGGATTATCCATAATATTTTTGGGTGATCAGTATAAAAGTTACTTTACAATTTCGGTATATATTAGTTAGACTATATTTAGTATTCTTTGGATTGAGTAGTCACAATGAACTGAATGAAGTCATTTGCAGTCAATTATTTGCCGCAATAGCCTTTATGTGTACATAAACGTTTGTAACTTTGTATGCATGCACCAACAACGGTACTCTCCTTTTCTTTGCCGTCGAGCCATCCTCACATTCCATACATTCCTCGTGGATAGTATTTGATCTTATTTTTGCCTACACAAATTTCGGAGGCAGATTCACAATTTTGAGTCAGTAATTATGTAATACTTATTTTAAATTGTTAGCTTACATATATAAACACCGAGTAGAAATTAAAGTAATAGGTGCACATGTAGAGTGTTGGGACTGTGTTCAATTGAATTCATATTTTCAGCATAAAATATGTATGTGTGAGTCAAAAAGATCTTTAAAATAATATAGGCCAATAGTATACTAAATATTAGGTTTTGAATAAATACTTTCAAAGAACTCACAATCTTACTATCTTAGAACTAATTATGTATAAATCCTCTTTTCGTTGCGCATGCAATGGATTCGTCTGTGTTCATGTACCCCCTTTTGAACTATGATCAGATCTGTCTGCATGGTTAACATGAACATGATGTGGTCTCACTCATTCTGCGCATTCGATATTATCTTGTAATTTATGGTAGGTTGTAGTTCGGGCATTTGAATAGGAGGTGCACGGATACATCAGTTAGGAACAGTGAGAGGTTGGTTGTACTAGGTTTTAAGAGAGATGGAGGTAAGCCGAAGAAGAGTTGAGGAGGTGATTAGACCGGACATGACACATCTTCCGCTTACTGAAGATATGAGACTAGATATGAAGGTATGGAGGTCGAGGATTACAGTAGAAGGTTAGCAGGTAGTCCAGTGTTGTCGCACTTTTATGTGGGAGAGACAGGGGGCCGACTAGTCACCTCTTCTCCTTATTAGTAGTGTGAATAGTATTTTACCCTCCATTTTTTGTCATACTACCTGTTGCTTCTTTTGCTTCGTTTATTTTACTATTTTGAATGTCGATATTTTTCTTTCAAATTTGTTTTTGGCTCAGAATCTACCAGAAATAACTTCTCTATCCAAAGGTAAGAGTAAGGTCTAAGTACATTTTATCCTCTTCAAATCCCACTAATGAGATTACATTGAGTATATTGTTACACTAGGTTGTAGGAATTACCTTGGCTCTACATGAATTCACACTTTATTTGTCATATCCAATACAGATAAGCACACATTTAAATAATGTCTCTTTTTTGGGGGTGGGGTTGAGGGGTTGAGGGGAGAGGGGGGGGTCATTCCGTCAATCATTTTTTTTACATTTATAACTTAATAAAATTAGCATGTGTCCAGGAGACCAAATGGATAGGACCTAAGGCTAAGGATATGAACGGGTATAAGTTATGGTTCTCGGGTAGGTCGAGGTATAGGAATGGGGTAGGCATTTTAGTAGACAACGAGCTAAGGGATCAGGTGGTAGAGGTTATGAGGGTCAATGACAGGATGATGGCGATTAAGTTGGAAGTTAGAGGGTTCACTATGAACATTAGTAGTGTTTACGCGCCACAGACAGGCCTGGATGAGGAAGAGAAGAGGCACTTTTGGAAGGATTTGGACGAGGTGGTGGGTGGTATACCACCCACTGAGACGTGCATGAAGGCTTTGGCCTTGAGGACATGAATGGGGGAGGCGTCTCACTTTTGGAGTTCGCTAGAGCTTATGGGATGGTGATAGTCAATTCGAGGTTCCTGAAGAAGGAGGAGCACTTGGTGTCTTTACGTAGTTCAGTGGCTAAGACTCAGATAGACTTTTTGCTCATTAGGAAGGTTGATAACAGTCTTTATAAAGACTGCAAGGTTATTCCGAGGGAGTGTCTTACAACCCGACATAAGCTTTTGGTGATGGATTTGGAGATCAAGATGGAGAAGAAGAGGAGGGTTGTGGATGACAGGTTAAGAATCAAATGGGGGAGTTTAACCATGGCTAGTGCAAAGGATATGGGGGAAAGGTTGATGGCCAAGAGGGCTTGGGAGAGTAGTGGGGATGCGACTGGTATGTGAGACAGGACGGCTAGTTGCATTCGAAAGATAGCTAGATAAGTTCTTGGGGTCTCGAGGGGTAGCTGTGGTGAGCATCGAGTGGACTAGTGGTGGAATGGTAAAGTTCAAAAGAAGGTGGAAGCGAAGAAAGTGGCGTATGCAAAATTGGTAGAAAGCAAGAATGAGGTGGAGAAATAGTCGAATAGGAAACTGTATAAGATGGTGAGGAATGAGGCAAAGCTTGCGGTTAATGCAGTGAAAATGATAGCTTTTGAACGTCTGTATATGGAATTAGAGGAAAAGGCGGGGATAGAAAGTTATACCAACTAGCCAAGGCGAGGGAGAGGAGGGCCAGTGACTTGGATCACGTGAAGTGCATCAAGTATAAGGATGACAAAGTACTGGTGGAGGACGCGCATATTAGGCGGAGGTAGCAGTCTTACTTCCATAAACTCTTGAACAAAAAATGAGATAGAGACATCGTGCTGGGAGAGTTAGAGCAATCAGGTAGGTACCGGAATTTTGTGTATTGTAGAAACATTAAGGTTGAGAAGGTTAAGAGTGTTGTTCGCAGGATGCGTAAGGGACGAGCGACCGGTCTTGATGAGATACTGTTGAATTTTGGAAGAGCGCAGGCAGGGCAGGTTTGGAGTGGTTGACTGAGTTGTTTATCGTCATCTTTAAGACGACAAGAATGCCCGAAGAATGGAGGTGGAGTACAATGATCCCGTTGTATAGGAACAAATGTGATATCCAAAGTTGTAACAACTATAGGGGTATCAAGCTATAGAGAAGTATCTCCAAAATTTGGGAAAGGGTTGGGGAGATGAGGGTGAGAAGAGGTGTGTCTATTTTCGAGAACCTATTTGGATTCATGTCGGGACGTTCGACCATAGAAGTCATTCTTATCTGCCTTAGTGATGGATGGACTGACTTGACAAATCCAATGGGAGGTGTCATGGTGTATGTTATTCGCAGATGAAATAGTCCTGATTGATGAGACTCGTAGCAGAGTGAATACTAAGCTGGAGGTTTGGAGACAGACTCTGAAATCTAAAGGGTTCAGGCTGAGTAAGATCAAGACAAAATACTTGGAGTGCAAGTTCACTAACGGGAGCGACCTTGAGCCAGGCGTGGAGGTGAGGCTTGGTACTCAGGTCATTCCAAAGAAAAGAAACTTCAAGTACCTCAGGTTTATTATCCAAGGGGATGGAGAGATTGATGATGATGTCACAAATCGTATTGAGGCGGGGTGGATGAAATGGAGGCTCACATCTGGAGTCTTATGCGACAAAAAGGTGCCACCAAAACTTAAAGGCAAGTTTTATAGGGCGGTGGTTAGACATACTATATTATATGGGGCGGAGTGTTGGCCAATAAAGACTTCGCACATCCAAAAAATGAAAGTTGCGGAGATGAGGATGTTGAGATGGGTGTGAGGGCATACAAGGAGGAATATGATTAGAAATGATGATATCCGGGACAGAGTGGGAGTGACCTCGGTGGAGGATATGATGCGGGAAGCGAGGTTGATATAGTTTGGGCATGTGCATAGGAGAGACACAAATGCCCCAGTGCGGAGGTGTGAGAAGTTCGCTATAGACGGGTTCAGGAAGGGTAAAGGTAGGCCGAAGAAGTATTGAGAAAAGGTGATTAGACGGGATATGGTGCAAGTGCAACTTACTGAGGACATGACCTTAGATAGGGGGTTGTGGAGGACATATATTAGGATAGTTGATAGTCGAGCGTAGTCCTACTTACGCTTGCAAATTGATAGTTGTAGTGTTATTATTGTAGGCCCGCTTAGCCTATCATACATATAGGCACAATATTGCTTTATAGTCCCCTTTAGTTTGATTTCTGCTATGTGTACTTTGTTTAGCTTATTTAAATACGCTAGTTACTGCTTACTTTTTCGAAATGCGCTCTCATGGCTTATGCGCTTTTGATACCAGCATTTTCATACTGCTTTAAAAATTTTCTGACCGGGTCTGACCGTTTCTCTTGTTATGCTCTTGCTTTGCTTTTGCTTTTGCTTTTGCTTTTGCTTTTGCTTTTGCTTTTGCTTTTGCTTTTGCTTTTGCTTTTGCTTTTGCTTTGCTTGTGCTTATGCTCTGTCTTGAGCTGAGAGTCCCTCGGAAATAACCGCTCTACGTACCAAGATAGAGGTAAGGTCTGCGTACACTCTACCCTCCAGACCCCACGTTGTGAGATTTCACTGGGTATGTTGTTGTTGTTTAACTTAACAAAATTGCTTGTTTCATTAACATAAATTTGGGTTCCATAACATATGCCTTTACCTAAATCTTCATAATGGCAGTGTTTAGTTACGTTACTTATAGCTAACTAAAGTGTGATTAGAATAGTTCAATCATTGGTGCGCGCTGCTGTAATTCAGAGATAGACACATTAGCACTTTTATTCTTCTTCTAGTTGATTTATTTAGGAATGATAAAATTAGTCCATAAAATATGGCTAGTAAGATCCGTTTAAGTTTGGCGAGTTAATGACCCATTCTATTTATCAATTCGGCCAATTTTGATCTGTTTGATTAAGTCCATCTAAAAGTATTTTGATTAATGTGAACTAAATATGTAGCCCAAATTGACTTATAATTTTTTTTATCAAAATATAATTGTTTAAAAATATATTTAAGATGTTAGATATAGAAATTATAAAGAAAAAAGTTTTATCAGATAATTAAATAAATTTTAAGATAATAAACGAAGAAACTAAAACAATGTAGGAGTTGAGCAGGTTGAAACCCATTATTTAGCTCTTTTCAACCCAAATAATCTTTTGGCCTCATCATTTAACTCGATTATTTTGACCTGTTCAAATTCAAACTAACTAGTCTATTTAACACCCCTAATTTAATCATAGCAATATTACCATATTCAATCTTATCGTGATTTCTCTTAAATCTGAAAAAATAGAGGTCCACTAACTATGATTTTTTTCGCCCGTTGTCCTTTTTGTGATAGCTGTTTCGTCTGTTTAAGGATTCATTTTGAGTAAATTAAAAATATTATAAGAAAATAATAGATTGTGATCTAATTTCTTTTTCTTTTAAGCTATTGCAAATGTTAGACGACGACCTAATGTCCGTAAGATTGGGCAATGCATGAGCAAATATTAGATTCATGTCTAACTTAGTCTGGAGGAACAATTTTCCAAATACTATATTTTCACAACTTTTATAAATAAAATAGGAACAGTACTTCCATCAAAATAATTTGGTAGTTCACTTTTTATTTCAATTTACATGATTAAACATTAACAAAAAAAAAGTTGATAATTTTGTGGAGAAACGTGTGGATATATTTTGACTCTCGTATCTGTGGAAGAGTTAAAGATAATTACTAAAATATTTTTACTGAGAAAAGTAAATGAAACTTCTCTAATTTTAGATCTGTGACATTTAAAATGTCCTAAACATATTGTTTAAAGAAAATACATAACTAATATAATTGCTCAAATTATCTAATTCGTATTAGAGGGAGCAAATTGTAAATAATAAGCTACTATCGATTATACTGACTTCACAAACATAACTTTACAAGTTATCTCGACATCTTAAGATCAACCCACAATCACTTCAAGTAATGTAAGCAAACACATAATCATGCAAATACACGGCAAGTAAGTAGTACTTCGAACGTTTTAATTTATGTGATATATTTTAAAGTAGTATCGAATTTCAAAGAGAAATAAAGACTTTTAAAATATGTCATAACATGTGAGGTTACAAATTGTTTGAAATTTGTGGAGTATGATATAATATTATGTAGTTATAAAGCTTCTCGGTAAGAAAAAAATAAAAGGTGTAAAATTAATTAATTTTAAATTTAGAAGGGAGTTCTTTTTTTTTTTCTTCAAAATTACTAAAAGAGAAAGTATAATAACTATACCGAAATAGATGAAGTAATCATTCCCTGCATATCGACTTAGGAACGAGAAGATCATACATAGGTAAGGGCGGAGGTTAGATAGTATAAAGGAAATAATTGAACATAGAGCTTTATTGTAACGATCAGAAATAATAGAATCACAATCATTCAGCCGATTATTCTTAATCTTATCTCCTAATCAAGGATGAGCGCCAAACAAAATAAGCAATTAATTACTCCTTCTATCAATACTAAATGTCACATTTTTCTCTTTGAAAGTCAAACTATATGAATTTTGACTTTAATATAGTATATACTTTCACTATATTGATATACGGAAAAAATGCAGTTTATAGTACTTTTTATGTAGTTTTAAATATCTAAATTATAATTTTAAAATATTAAATTAAATTCATTCAGTTTAGCTCTAATATTAGTCAAATTAATAATAGAAATGTGAAACATGACAACTAATATGGAACGAGGGAGTAGAATTTAAAACATAAACTTAGGTATAATCCACTACTGCCCTGTCCGTCAACAATGGACATATTTTCGAATATCTCACTAAAAAATTAAACAAAGTTTCGAAAAACAAGAATATGTTGTAAATATATTAAACTAAAACTCCAAAGGAGAAGACAAGAATAAAGAGAGAAGTAAGCAGATCTTATTGCCTTTTATTTTGTTGTCTCTTTCATACGAGAATAACACACTATTTATAGGTTACAAAGAGTCTCCTCAAATTACAAGAATTAAATGGGTTCATTTATT
Source organism: Anisodus tanguticus (assembly GCA_034509755.1). Taxonomy (NCBI): domain Eukaryota; kingdom Viridiplantae; phylum Streptophyta; class Magnoliopsida; order Solanales; family Solanaceae; genus Anisodus; species Anisodus tanguticus. The sequence goes on along the minus strand of CM067551.1, from coordinate 13,038,190 downwards.
TTGTACATGAATTGCCAAAGGTGTTACGTAAGGGACATCTACATTCAGTTGATCTATGACAAAGGGACATCCACATACAATTGATTCATAACACCCGGCCTTGGATGTCCATAGATAGTATGCCTCGTTAAAACCTTACTTGAAAAAATCAAGTGGGAAAAATCCTTAGTCAATGAAAAAGAGTACACACATCTTATAATACGCATTGAGTGCTGCCTCATTAAAAACCTTACCAGGAAAACTCAATTGGGAAAAAAACTTAGTTAAGAAAAAAAGAGTACAACGCGTATTTTGCTCCCCCTGATGGAAACTTTACTTGATATCTCGTAGACGACGCATTCCAAATTTATATCTCAGTTTCTCAAAGGTTGATGTTCGTAATGCCTTAGTGAACAAATATGCAAGATTATCACTTGAACAGATCTGTTGAACATTTATCTCACCGTTATGTTGAAGATCATGTGTGAAAAAGAATTTTGGTGAAATGTGCTTTGTTTTGTCTCCTTTGATGTATCCTCCCTTCAATTGAGTTATGCATGTAGCATTATCTTCATACAATATTGTTGGAATCTTTGTTAGTATTGAAATACCACATAATTATAAAATTTGTTGAGTCATTGATCTCAACTAAGGGTGGCCAGTGGGATGGGATGAGACGGGATTCGGGGTGGGTTGGGATAGGCGGGACAGGGGGGACGGGAAGTGGTCCCATCCCGTCCACATCCCGCTATCAGAGGGGACGGGATGGGGGATTTGGGGGGACTTTTAAAAACTTTTAAAATATATATATATATATATATATATTATATATATATATATATTTATATTTATATTTAAACACTTAAATAATTGAACTAGATAGTGAAAAAACAACCCAAGGCCAATTGCCTCTTATATTATTTAATAGAAATATAATTTATTTTGTAATACAATTTCAAAATTGCAACTTTATTTCGTATTTCAAAAGTTGCAAATCACGTAGTAAAATTGGCATTAAAAAAATTACATATGCAACTATACTTTTTCTAATTTTTTTACAATCTCTTGAGGATCTTCTGTTAGAATTGGAATTTGTTGGTCAAATTGTTTAACGTCGCTTCATGCTCCCTCGGATAAGATTTTGTTGTAATTGTAGTCGTCTTCTTCATTGATCTCTGGTTGACTGCACCTTCTACGCTCCGCTCATCTAATCCAATCTCTAAATAAAACTGCAATCTCCAAATTGTCTCCCGCCAATGAGTGTCTGTGCTCTCTTATTTGAAACCTTCCAGCAGAAAAAGCGCTTTCATAAGCTGTAGATGACGCTTGAATATTCAACACATCTCGGGCCATCTTTGATAAAGTCGGAAATGTCTTTTTATTCTCCCTCCAGTATTTCAGCAAGTCTTCACTCCATTTTCATAATCAATTGATTCGAATGATACAACACCCTGCAAAACATAAACATCAAACTCGCTAATTTGTGAATCACTTGAACCACTATACATTCTATTTCGAAGGCCTTGAATACTTGAAGCAGAAATCACATGTTCTTTATAAGGTTGAAGTGAAGTAAAAGAAGATGGTATAGAAGTCGGTTGATTATTTGCACTTTGCTCTTGGTAATACATAAACATAGTTTTACATTGTGTTTGTATGCTAGAGATAACATCTTCTTTAGTTGGTTCGTTAGTTGATTCTTCAGTTGGAAGTATTTCTAGGCATTCACAAATTGTTTCAATAAGGGCATTACAATTGTCTACTTTAATAGTAGGATTTAATACAACACCAATAAAATAAATAGTGGAAATAGGAAAAAAATATTTTTTTAATTTTACAAATATTTTTGAAATAGTTGGAGTGTAAGTTGGTTTTTTCATGTATTCATTAAATAACAAAAATATTAGAGCTATATAAAATAACATAGATGAAATAGTAGGATAATATATACCAGAAAATTACTTAGTAGCTAGAAAAAAATTCTCTAAGAATACAATAAGTTCCAAAATTGTATCCCAATCATCATCTACGAGCATATTCGAAAGATTTTGATTATGAGCATTAAATAATAAAGTTATAGGTTTTCTATACTCGTCTGCAACAACTAATTGTTCATACAAAGAATTTCACCTAGTTGTAACTTCTTCTGCAATTTTCCTATAAGGTAATCCACAATCATGACATGTTTTTTTAAACTCTTTGCGTCTTTATATTTATTACTTTATAAATAAAGTTGATAGCAAATTATACTTTATCAGGGATGTTTTTAAATAATTTTAGGTCATCCTTTACAACTAAGTTATAAATATGACATGCACATCTAACATGAAAAATATCGGAAAAGGATGGAGTACATCGAGTTTCTAAAATGTTTGCAACATAATCATTACAAGAAGCATTATCTAATGTTATAGTTATAATTTTGTCAGTAATTCCATAGTATTCACTAATTTCATGGATATTTCTGGAAATAAAAATTCCAGTGTGCCTTTCATCAATATATCTATATGCTAATATACGTTTTGCATAGACCAATTGTGATCTATCCAATGACATGTAACAATCAAATAATCATTGCCATTAGTACTACGACATATGTCAGAAGTGATAACTACTTTGCTATTAAAATGATACAATGCATAACGTAAATATTGTTGATATTCATGCGCAAATTTAAAAACATCTCTTCTAATAGTTGATCTAGGAAAACCGTTAAAAGCAGGATTATATGTTTCTCGAATGTAATGAATAAAACCAGGAGAGGAAGGAAATGAAAAAGGCAAACCCTCCACAACAATTAATTTTGCTAAATTTTCCCGATATTTGTGTTTATCATATTTTGGACATATAACTCCCCCCCCCCCCCCCCCCCCCGCGTCATCGGGTTAATTCGACCCTATACTTGGTCGGGGATACTATGTGAATCTTTTCCCGACTTAGAAGACATTTGCACACCTGCTTTTCAGCCAAATATTGGTTATACCTTGCTTTGTGATCCTTTTCCACATGTCTCATTAAACCTCTTGTCTCACCTTGATTTTTTCCAATTTTAAATTTATAAACTTCGCGATAAATTTTACAAACAGCTAGTTGATTAGGAATGTCCCTTTCAAAAAAATCTCATGCATGTGATTTAATTTTCGTTGTTTTTGGCCTCTTCTCATACTAGGGGGAATAAGAGGGATTTCAGTTTCAATTTCAGCCTGAGGTGGAGTTGCACTAGTGGGTGTGTAATCTAAATTATCTTTTAATTCATTTTCTAAATCATAGTCTGGTTCAGATGCAGAATATATCTCATGATCTAATGGTATATTAATATCAACATTAAAAAGTTCAATTTCATCTACATGAGTGAAATTATCATAATTAGGATTACTAGAAGATGCACCCTTACCTTTGTTACCCCTACTACCTCTACCAAAAAATGACCAACTCGTTCCGTTATAATTATACAAATAAATAATTAAAGTTAAGAAAATTAAGTACGATAATTAAAATTAAACAATAATAATTTAAATAAAAGAAGGAACGAGTGTACCAAACGCTGACGTAACGTCGACGTGTAATCGAGGTTGAAAATGGAAACTTTGCTCGATGATCCTCAAGCTAGTTGTCAACTTCACTCCTAATTTTTGAACTTTGATAGAAATTACCAAATAAAATATAATATAATATTTAGTGTGCAATTTAGACTTGTATATATATATATATATATATATATATATATATATATATAGAGAGAGAGAGAGAGAGAGAGAGAGAGATTAGAGAGATGGTAAGAAGATTTGTGAGAAAAATGAAGAGGAAAATGAGATATTTATAGTTGAGAAATAGAGTTAATGTGTAAATATACTAACTTATGGATTAAGAATATATATTAAGGGGGTAGGAGGGGTTTATGAGGTGGTGGGGGGCCAAAATAGCCATTTCTACCCGTTGCCAATGACTAAAATTACAAATGATCATTTGTGCAACGGTTAGATTATGCAGGCGGGTCGGGTCGTTGGCGGGATGGGGCGGGACCAGCCCTAGTCCCGTCCCAATTTTGAACCCGATTACCGACAATCCCCATCTCGTAATTTACCCGGCAGGACCGGGACGAGGCGGGTCGAGATCGGGACGGGATCGGGATGTCCCGGCCCACTGGACAATCCTAATCTCAATCATATACACTCTCGACTTTCTTCATGAATGACTATTATCTCAACATGATTTGAAGATGTAGCTGATAGGGTTTATTTCGTTGAACGTCATGATATAGTTGTATCTCCACAAGTAAATAGGCAGTCTATTTAAGATCGAACTTTATGTGAATCAGACAAAGAACTTGCATCTGCATAACCAATTATCTCTCATTTAGAGTTATTAGAATAAAATCATCTCTTATCAATGTTTCTTCGGAGGTATCTGAAAATATGCTTAACACTATTCCAGTGTCTTTTTATTGATGAAGGAGTGAATCTTACCAATAAGATTACTGCAAAAGTTATATCTGATCGAGTATTATTAGAAAGATATGGAGTTTCATCTCCAAAGAGCTCTTCATCATCTTCTTGAGGCCGGAATGGATCTTTATTTATATCAAGTGACCTTACAACCATCGTGGTACTCAATGGATGTGCTATATCCATGTAAAGTCTCTTTAGTATCTTTTTCAGTGTATGTAGATTGATGGATAAATATTTCATTCTGTAAATGGTCAATCTGCAGCCCAAGACAAAAATTTCCCAAGATATTTCATTTCAAATTCTTTCTTCAAGTATTCTAACGCCTTTGAAAGTTCTCCCGGAGTTACAATGATATTTAAATCATCAATATAGACGGTATTATAACGAATCATATTCAGACCTTCTCATAAAAATATAAGGACATATATGATCATTTTCGTATCCTTCTTTAAGCAAATACATGCTAAGACGGTTGTACCACAGTCGTCCCGGTTGTTTCAATCCGTATAAGGATTTTTGAAGTTTTATTGAATAAATTTCTTTAGAGTCTTTGTATGCTTCAGACAATTTGAATCCTTCAGGAATCTTCATAAAAATTTTGTTGTCTAGTGAGCCATATAAATAGGATGTGACAACATCCATTAGGCGCATATCAAGTTTTTCATGCTTTGCCAGACTTATCACATATCTGAGAGTGATTGCATCCACAACAGGGGAATATGTCTCCACATAATCAATACCAGGTCTTTATGAAAATTCTTGTGCCACAAGTAATGTTTTATATCTGACAACTTTACCTTTTTCATTTCATTTTCGCATAAACACCCATCTGTACCCTATTGGCTTGACATCTTCTTGTATTCTGATTATTGGTCCGAAAACCTCATGTTTTTCAAGTGAAGTCAATTTCGCTTGAATTGCGTTATTTCATTTTGGCCAATCCCTTATTTGTCTACATTTCTCAACAGATTTTGGTTCAAGATCCTCATCTTGTTGCATTATTTCAACAACATTATAAGCAATCGACCAAAGTATCATTTCGGTTTCACCTTTTTCTGGCCGAGACATAGCTTATTGAGATCTCTTTATTTTTAATATTTTCAAGTACCTGGACATCCTCTGTGATATTATCATTTGTTATGTCTCGAGGATCTTCTTGGAAAATTACCTCCATATTATAATCATTTACTTCTTTTCTTTTTCAAGAATTTTTATTCTTAAAACCAATCGGTCTACCACGTTTCAGACGTGGCCTAGACTCATTTACATTAATCATTTGTCTTGTCGGGACGTCAACTTGAACTGGAGCATTTACAGCAGGAATATGAGATTTAGTAACCCTTGGAAGATTAATAAATGCATCTAGCAGTTGATTTGCAATATTTTGTAAATAAATTATCTTTTGAATCTCTAGTTCACATTGATTTATTTGAGAATCTAAATGAGATAGTGATAATGCATTCCAATCTATCTCTTTTTTTAACTACTTATTTTCTCCCTCTAATGTTGGGTATACTGATTCATCAAAATGGTAATCATCAAACATTGCCGTAAATAAATCTCCAGTATTAGATTCCAAATATTTAATAATAGAAGGAGATTCATACCCAACATATACCGCCAACCTTTTTTGGGGACTCATCTTTGTGCGTTGTGGTGGAGCATTGGAAATATATACCGCACACCCAAATATTCTAAGATGAAACATATTTAGCTCTTGAACGGTCCACATGGAGGGTGAATTGGCCCTCATACATCACCATGTATACGTTTCAGAAATGCAGGGGATTTAATCCTAACCTTAGTTGCAGATGGTTTAATAACCAATTTCCCTTGAGAACAAGCAACACAAGATAATTCCTTTGATTGAAGAATTTTTTGGTTCTACAAAGTACGCCCACGTGAATTCTCAATTATTTTGCGCATCATACCAGAATGGCCCAACCTGTCATGCCAAATGATAAAATCATTAGAACCATTAAACCTTTTGTTTACCACATCATGTGTTTCAACGACTCTAATGCTTGTATGGTACAACCTAGAAGAAAGTGCATGTAACTTTTCCTGCACAAACTTTTCTCCTGCTCTTATTGTAATAATATAAAGGTATTCAATCTTTCCTTCATTCACAGTCTCAACATGAAAGCCATTTTGGCGAACAACCTTGAAACTTAATAAGTTTCTCTGAGACTTACTACAATACAGTGCATTATTAATGGCCAATATTGTTCCTCCAGATAGTAACAAGGCCGCTCTGTCAGAGCTCTCAATTAATTTTGTACTACCGAATATTGTATTAATATAGGTCTTTTTCATAACCAAATGAGAGAAATATTTCTTTTCTCTTAGTATCATGTGCGTTGTAGCACTATCCAGAAGGAACATCTCTTCATTACTCATCTTGGATCCAATTGAAGACTGGAAAATTTTATTTATCTTCATAAAAATAAAAATATATAAGAGATATTGAAACTAATAATAAAATTTTAAGTACTTCTTGAAGAAGATGATAATTAAAAATACATAAATAAGAATAACATAATTGATTTTTCCCAGTAAATTATTCAACTTTAATTTTGATCTCCAAAGAAGTCTTTAACTTCCAATTGAGTAATATCATCAAGCCCATCAAAAACATCATCTTTCAAAGCTACATTTGCTTCAGCATTTACATCATATTTTTGTGAGGGCCCTGCCTCAGCATTAATTTTAAGAGTCAAGTGTGATCTCACCAGGCATTAGTAGAAGAGGTTCCACCTCTATTTCTCTTTCTTTTGAAAGAACTTTGATAAAACCTAGCAAAATGCTTAGGCGACTGACATTCACTTTTCTAGTGACCTTTCATACCACAACGATTACAATTGCTATTACAAGGATTTGCTTGAGAACTCATATTGTTCTCCCTTTTACTATGACCATCACCATGACGATCATTATATCGTCCATTGTCTTTTTTCTTACCCTTGCCAAGCCCACGTACATTATTATGGCCCTGATTATGATCTTTTGCTACCACATTCGCGTCAAGAAATGGAGCAGATCCAGTGGGACGGGCTTCATGATTTTTCATCAAAAGGGCATTGTGTTCCTCAGCCACCAAAATGCATGAGATCAAATCAGAATACTTTTGAAAACCTTTCTCACGGTATTGTTGATGTAATACAATGTTTGAGGCATGGAAAGTAGTAAGTGTATTTTTCATCATGTCCTTATCATTTATAGTTTCCCCACCTAATAATAATCGTGAAGTGATCCTAAATATAGCACAATTATACTCAATTACTATCTTAAAATCTTGAAATCATAAGTGCATCCACTCATAACGAGCTCTTGGCAATATCATGGCCTTTAGATGGACAAAACGTTCCTTCAAACTAGTCCATAGTTCAAACGTATTTTTAAGGTTAAATATTCACATTTTAACCCTTCATCAAGATGATGGCGAAGGAAAATCAAAGTTTTTGCTTTATCCTAACACGATGCTTCATTTCCTTCAACTATAGTATCACCATGTCCCTTAACGGCAAGGTATATTTCAGCATCAAGTACCGATGACAAATAGTTCTTTTTATAAATGTCAAGTGCCACAAATCCAAGCTTTGATAAATTTGACATAGTAAAAACTATCATAAAAATAAATAAATTATAAATTATAAATGATAAGAACTTTTATCAGTGAAAATCGTTCAAAAACATATGGCAGTATACTAACTCATGAAAAGAAAAGTTTACATCTATTGTTACTTTATCATGTACCATAATAAATTAATGCTTAATATTCAATTACATCATGTACACTAAATGCAATTGTGTAATTAGATGACCTCAATAAATTTAATTAATAAAGCATTATTTATGTCAATTACTTAGTCTACTGTCACCCTTTATGATCGTTCAGAAAATTAAACAATTATAAAATCATTCTAAGGTGTTAACACTAGATAAACATCCTAGCAAATATAATTATGATTGCATGAAAATAAATTATTATTATTTTTCTTCTAAACTAATATGCTAACCTTTGATATTAAACATGTAACCGATGATTGCATACATTATATTTATTAAAGGCTAAATTAAGATCCCTAGTAGAAATTATATTAAACATATATTTGAACTAGAATAAAATCAAAGTTAAAAGACTTCTATTGACAACTTATTAATATTATAATATTGGTAAGAGTAAAACTATAAATACATACCGGATGAAGAAGTAAGATCAACTTCAAAAAATAAGATTGAAATTAGAGCCTCGTGGAGGATGCTAAGCGACTACAATTTGAGTAATTCGTGCTGATAACGGATTGTAAATAATATTAAACTAAAACTGCAAAGGAAAAGACAAGAATAAAGAGAGAAGTAAGCATATCTTATTGCTTTTTATTTTATTGTCTCTTTCATACGATAATAACATACTATTTATAGGTTACAAAGAGTCTCCACAAATTATAAGTATTAAATTAGTTCATTCATTTTGTATATGAATTGTCGAATGTGTTACATAAGGGCTATTTACATTCAGTTGATCTATGACAAAGGAACATCCACATTAAGTTGATTTATAACAGAATAATCTTTTTATGATATTCCTTAAAACTTAATAATGATTAAACTTGTGGAATTCTTTAAGGAGTTTAGTAGTAGGAAATAAGAAGAGGCAAGGGGTGTGAAAGGACAACCGACCAGAATAGATAAATTCGAAAACAGTTAAAATATTAAAAAGAAAAGAGAAAAAGATGCTGACAATAAATTGAACAACAAATTGTTTTGTCTATAATCTTGGTGTTTTCTTAATGACAATTTGATGGCAACGACAACGACTACATCTTGTCTCCCTAAACCACGTTTTATTCAACAAGTCCTTTTAACATACAGCTGTTAATCCCCTTACAAAACGACAAAATTTCCTCGTATAATACGACATTTGTTAGTACATATAATAAGTGAGTGGTCCTCTTAGCTATAAGCCAAAATATGCCTTACAAATTTCAATTATTTGAACAACAATATACGTGATTTATATCATCAATTTCTATTTGTCAAATCAAAAATTGGTGTAATGTTGCACGGTTTTGAGGTTGGATCTGTGTGCCTACTTTTATATTTTCTGTTAGCCATAAGTGAATTGTAAGCAAGGATTAGCATAGAAAAGCTCAAAGTCAATTGGGAACAAATAGAGGACAGTTTGTCTTTTGCTATTATTACTCCTAATAGTCTTTTTTGTTTCAAGTTAATCTTTTTGAAGGTAATGATATTCGATTTTTTCTTTAACCAAATGATTACTCCCTCCGTTTTATTATATGTGCATTAGATTAAATATGATACTATGATCTTAAATTAAAAATATGTGTTGTCAAAACATATTATATGAGCTTGATCATAAACATATTGAAGGGGATAGCTCGGTGCACTAAGTTCCCGCTATACGCGAGGTTCAGAGAAAAGTCAAACCATAAGGTTTTATTGTATGCGGTCTTACCCTGCATTTATGCAAGAGACTATTTTCATGGTTTGAACTCATGACAACAACTTTACTAGTTACTTCAAGGCTTCCCTCCAAAACATATAAATTAAAATAGAGAAAATATCTTTCATAAGGGTTACATTAATATGTCTGGCCCTTGTTCAGATCCCGCTCATAACGGGAGCTTAGTGCACTGGACTGTTTTTTTTTTTTTTACATTAATATTACTTTTACTTTTGTCGCTCATTTTTCTTTTTATATTTTTAGTACTACAAGAGTTTACATTGATTTCATTCTAATAGTTGCAGAATTTATAACAATTCATTCATAAAACAGTAGAAATAGCACTTACTAATCATTTTTTTGTTCTATAGTACTTGAAAAGTAACTACTATCCCAGAGTTTTAAACTCTATAAGCGATACATAATGATATCTGAAGGTTCACTTATAAAATTTAAAATTCTAAAATAATTACTGAAAGTATACCGTGGTATACATGATGTACACGACATATACATGCATTGTATATACTATGTATATCACGGACATACAAGGCAAATCAGTCCGTGATATACATGCCAAGTATATCACGGTTTGGAGTATATTTGGCAACATAGTATTTGTATTTAATTAGCATTGTACACATACCATAATTGTAGAATTCTTGTATCTATAGAATAGGGTTTTGGGAGTAGAATAGGAATAGAATTTTCAATATTATAAAAATGATATATATACTCATTCATTAATAAAAATAATCAAGAGGATTATTTCTTTCAATTACTATTTATATTATATAAATTGAAAAGTAGTTATTTATGAATTTTACTCGAGTAACCAAGTATTTTATATACTGTGTAGGTGCAATGTTCAAGTCTAACCAAGTCGTTCTCGAATCCAGGGCCAGGCCTCCACCAGGCACCACCCCAAAAAAGAGTTTTATGAAGTCAAATCTAATTTATACAAATACAGAAAAATCTCAGCTAACAGTTTTAGAAACTATTCCCCAAAAGTACTCACAAAACAAAATTTGGTTTTATTTTATACCGTGGTCGCCCTATTGTACTGATACAAGTTGGTTGATAAGCTTACCGTTCAAGTCTCTAATCCAAAAAATAAAAGACAAATTAAAAGTTAAAACAAATTTATTCAATGGCCAAAAGTATCTTAAATTCCCAAAAGACCCATATAGAACACGAAGAAGAAAGAAGAGGTGACGTCCGCTTGGGCAGCTCAATTGGTTTCAAGGGGGATATTTGGAGCAAAGACCAAGGATCGAATCTCGTCAGCGGCAGTGTGAGGGTTTCTTCTTGAAATAAAGGAGGGCCCCTTGTGCGCAGCGTGGTAGTGGTCTAACCTTTGAAATCAATTGAGTCACCATGATTTACCTCATTCACAGACCTGTCGGACCGGGGTATGGGGGCTCCTGGGGTGGGAGATTCCACCTTTTGGAGCAAAGAAAGAAGAGGTGACAAAGAAATGAAGAAAAATCAACTTCAAAAAAGGAAGGAAGGAAAGCATTGAATCAAGGGAAAATGGTCAAATTTACCCTCTATTAGGAGAAAAAGATGAAATATACCCTCCATTATATTATCGATCTAAAAATATCTCTAACATTATTTAAATGGTTCAAATATACCCCTACTCCATTAAAGATATCTTAGGTGGACGACTAATCGTACATGACATTGATAACTTGGTGAGGTGAACACCACATGACATGCCACATCACCAACCCCTGTTGGGAGATTTGCTCTATGGTACTTTATAAAGCAGTACGGGAAGTATTTAACTATTACAAATATTCGAAAGGATAAACAAAGATTTCAATAATTCAACATGGAATCTGAAATTACAATCGTTACATAAGTAAAAACTGGAAATTCCAGTTTTGTAGAAGACGGAAAAATGTAAATTGTTTTTGGTGAGTCGAGTGTAGCACTCTGTCCTTAAGATAATATTGCCCCGTATGTATCCTTTATACGTCCTGGACAATTTGTCTCCCAAGATAAAACAGCAATGGAACCCTTGAGCAAAGGAAACTCAAGAGCTACCGTGAAGAATATTGAGTAACGAAATGATGCTTGGAAGTTGTAGGAAGAAGAAATTTCTTCTTGTGTATTTTCGTGTGTTGCCTCTACTGTTTCTGTTAGCTTCTTGTTAGTTCTCAACAATGGTGTAATGGGGTGTTTATATAGGAGAGGGAGGGGTCTGTTTCATCGCTGAAAATCGCCTCCATAATAGCCAAATAATGGCCATTATGGAGGTAGTAAAGTCACCAACATAAATGGTGAAAGACCAACGGATTTGGCCGTTATAGGAGGAGTAATTCAGCCAAAATAAATGGCTAAATTGAGTGCTTGGCTTTTCTGTCTTGACCGTCGAAATTCTGAACTGCACATCTGAAAGAATTCTGGGCCAAACTGTATATCTGAAACTTCTGGGATCAAACTGTACTTCTGGCAAAGTTTTCTGGCCCAAAAAGATAATATCAGAAGGCCCACAGCCCGTGGCCTTTTTTAACCCGGGAACCCTTTAACCCGGGAACCCTTTAACCCGGGAACCCGGGAACCCGGGAACCCGGGAACCCGGGACCGGACGGGCGGGCGGCGGCGCGCGTGTGGTCTTTCCTCGAACCGAAGCACATCTAGGTCCTCCCTCCTTTAAACAAATGGGATACCCCTTGGGGTCCCAAACCCCAAACCAATTTCGAATCTTATATACACAACAATTCTTTCTTCCTCTACCGATGAGGGAGAATTACACACAATACCACACTTTCCATGCTTCAAACACCTTACTTCGTGAACCAATATCTCTTTCATTTCTCAATGAAATTTGACGATTCTTGGCCCTACGGTTATCTACGTACTTAGTAGATCATGCATGTGTGAAGAACCGGATTCTCCAACATACGTTACACTAGTGTTTAAGCCGTTAAAGTTGGTCGGTCGCAACTCCCGCCAAAGGCAAATTTCCAACAACCCCAACCCATTTACCCCTCTCCTCCCCCTTCTTCTTCCACCACTAGCATCTCCTGCTCCACAACCACTATTAGCACCACCACAATAACTATATCCAGCTTCACTCTCTGCAACAACCCTAAAATATTCAAAATGATTAATTGATTTTACTGGGAATAATAGGAGACAAAATAAAATGTAGTACTAAGTTTAGTGGCTTAAATAGTATTTAAGTACTAATTTTTCCTTCAAACTAAAGAAAAATTTGAAGTTCATCAATGTACATATGAAATAAAGAATCGAGTTCAACTTAGCAAATGAAGTAATAATATTTCAGATTTTTTAGTTATTACTTTGTGATTTAGATTGTGAAGCTCTAATTTGTCAAGACAAATATTCAATCAAAAGGAAATATATACTAAATCTTTTTAGATAGTGTTGTTCTAAATTGCAATGTGTTTACTTTTTAATCTAACAAAGATTCAATTTCATGGAATGTAATAATCCATGACCACTTATATCGAACAACTGCTTCTTCTGAGTGAGGATTATGGTTCTTCATTTTAGTGCTTGTCATCCAGATCTGTCGCAATCTTAGAGCTTTTGAGATTTGACAGACGATTCATAGTTCTACAGTTCGTGCTGGTAACGGCAAATGTTGAGTGCGCCAAATTTAAATGATTGTGGTGGTGCTAATGGTGGTTGTGGAGCGGGAGGAGATGCTAGTAGTGGAAGAAGTAGATCCCAACCTGGAAATAATAAATAGAAGACAAACTAGATTACCAAATCATATACCAGTAGGACAACAAGCTGAATTTAAAGAATTTGTAGGATCAATGGCACAAGGCGTAAATTACAATGAATATTTCTTAGACTTAGATAATGTTTATGATGAACAAGAAATAGGAAGAAGAATAAACGATTGGAATCTTGGAATGTATATAGCATTAATGAACTCCACACAAACAGAAAACCTAGAATATATGTATGACTTGATATCTAAAACATTAATCGGAAAAGTAGCTTATTGGATAGAATCCATAGCGTACCAATTAAGAGAAGTATTTAGTCATGCAAGAGATTGGAAATCTATGCTAATAATATTTGATATCATACTAAAAAGAGAATTTTTAGGAGAAAAATGGTTGTTAGCACGAGAATTTCAAGAATTTTTAAATATACTTTGGAGGAGTAGAATTTACTATAAAAGCATACTTTCAGAAAAACATAGATACACCTATACAAATATACATATTAGATGATAGGATATTAGAAAATCTACAAGATGCTTTAATATCAGTAGTAAAAGGAAATTTAATATATCAAAAATCAAAATTTACGGTACAACCAGACTTTAGTATATCGTTAAAAGATGAACACAAAGACTTAGCTTTAACACTATATTATAAACTAGATGGAATAACAATGTCACCAGGAAGTAAAGTCATAAGTATTGAAACAAAAATGATATATGCCCTAACCGGAAATCACCATGTAAAGAAACAACATGAAATGAATATATTAGTACCAAGAATGTACCAAGAAATATTAGAACAAATAGAACATAAAGAAAATTCCAAAATAACCATACCAGAAGAAATATATATGGATTTTAATACAAGAACCCTTACACCATCCAAAAGACTAACACAAAAAATAGAGGGATCTAGATTAAGTATTACGAGAGAACCAACAATGTCACGACAAACTAGTGTTATACAACCTAGAATACTAGATTTAATAAATATAAACACAAATAGATTAAAAATTAAAGTAATAATATTTAAAGGAATGATAACAACAGATTGTATAGCCGAAGTAAATACTGGATCTATAAAAAGTTTTATACATATAAGTAAAATTGATGAAAATGATTGTGATTTAATAGACCCACAAATTTATAATTATCCTGAAAATGAAAGAGAAATAATAATTACCAAAAGTATTAATTTAAGATTCAAGATCCAAGATTTGGAGTATAAGATAAATATAGAAGTAATAGAATATGATAGTTTTAATGAATTACTTATAGGAAGTGACTTTTTAACCATGATAAATTATAAGATAAATAATAATGGAATTGAAATAAATGATCAAGGGAAAACAAGATTCGTAAATAAGGTATGAACATACAAATAGAAATAATAGAGAAAAACATAAATTAAAATCGATAAGAAGAGCTTTATCAGAAGAAATATTCTCACAACTCAAATACTTAAAATATAAAGCAAAAGAAATAAAACTGGAAAAAAAAGATAAAACAGTTAGAACAACAATGTAAAGTTTGATAAAATATGGATAGATATGGGAAACGGATGGAGAAAAAGAATTAATAATCATGACGAGCTCTAACGAAAAAATTAGTGCATTATGGGAAGAAATAGTAGTAAAAGAACAAATGAAGAATACATTAGTATTAATGGATGAAATAAAAGAAAACCAAACTAAAATGCAAGAAATAATAAGAGAAGAATTAACAAAATTATGGAATGTATCTGAGATACCAACATTTAAAATAATATTGGAAAAACTAAACATATTAGTAGAAGAAAAAAGTAAAGATAAAGTTAAACAAGTAGAAGAAGATGAACCTAGTACGAGCAAAGAAAACACTATAATTAGCACTACAACTCAACAATCAGAAATAGTACCAATAGATGCTTGGAGAAGGACTAAAGAACCAATAATGGTAGATATAAGTAAAATAAAACCAAGACTGTCAAAGAAAGTAGAAAAAATATTAGATTGCCTAGCAATATTGAGTAAGAAAATACAATTTTAAATGGAAAATCAAGAACCTAGTGTACTTACGTTTTTAAGAAACCATGGAAAAAATATACTGGAAAGAGAACGATACAAGTATGAACCAATGAAAAGAAAAGAAAAAATCACACCAGACAATAATTCAAAAAGTGAAAACATGTACTTAAAAGACGTAGAAAAAACAACCAACGAGTATTTAAATCTAAAATTAGATAAACAAGAACGAAAATTATGTGAATTAGAAACAAAAAATATCAAATTAAAAACACACAATAATGAGGAATGGTACAACAAATATAAAAAATACAAACACAAATTTAAGAATACAAATAAAGAATTAAAAGAAACCAAAGTAGAACTAAAACAAACAAAAGAGGAATTGAAAGATGTGAAACAAGAACTAACTTATGTAAAACAAGAATTAGGAGAATTAAAAGATGAAATAAAAATCCTAAGAGAAGAGATAAAAAGGTTAAAAGGAAAAAAGAAAGTAAGAGATAATAGAACAAGTGAAGAAACTACATCTAGTAGTGAAAAGATTGAGAACGATACTAACGAAGGCAAAAACATTGAATTAGTAAACCAAGAGGTAAAGGTAGCAGAATTCATAGAAGAGGAAGAAGACTCAGAGATAGTAAAGGAAAATAACCAGATAATAGTAGCCTTACAAAAAATGAAAAGTGTAAATGCAATCATAGAAGAAGAACCCGAAAGTGATATAGAGGATGAATTTAATAATCATATAGAAACAGAAATAGAAACTGATGATATAATAAATGAAGATGCAAATGATTACCCAGAATAAGAATTAGTAGATCCCAACCTGGAAATAATAAATAGAAGACAAACTAGATTACCAAATCATATACCAGTAGGACAACAAGCTGAATTTAAAGAATTTGTAGGATCAATGGCACAAGGCGTAAATTACAATGGATATTTCTTAGACTTAGATAATGTTTATGATGAACAAGAAATAGGAAGAAGAATAAACGATTTGAATCTTGGAATGTATATAGCATTAATGAACTCCACACAAACAGAAAACCTAGAATATATGTATGACTTGATATCTAAAACATTAATCGGAAAAGTAGCTTATTGGATAGAATCCATAGCGTACCAATTAAGAGGAGAAGTATTTAGCCATGCAGGAGATTGGAAATCTATGCTAATAATATTTTGTTGGAAATTTGCCTTTGATTGGGAGGTGCGTCCACCCATATTTAATGAATTAAACACTAGGATTCCGCATGTTGGAGGCTTTGTCTCTTCACACGTGCATAATTTACTAAGTGAATAGATGACCGTAGAGCCAAGAATCGTCAAATTTCATTGAGAAATGAAAGAGATATTGGTCCACGAAGTAAGGTGTTTGAGGCATGGAAATATGGTATGGGACAAATCTACCACATCGGTGGAAAAATGAAGAATTGCTCTCTTTATAAGTCTCAAAATTGGCTAAGGGTTTGGGACCTCAAGGGGTAACCCATGAGTTTAAAGGAGGGAGGACCTAGATGTGCTTGGGTTTAAGGCTAAGCCCACACGCGCGCCGTCGCCGCCCGCCCGTCCCGTCCGGTCCGGGCTCGGGCTCGGGTCGTGGGTCTTGGGCTTGGGTTTCTTCTGGTATTATCTCTTTGGACCTCAAATTGTTTAATATTTACAGTTTGGTCCCTGGAGTTTCTGGAATGTTAAATTTGGGAACAACGGAAGGCAGAAAGTTTCTGCCTACCGTTGGAGTTGATTTTTGGGGGCGTTATTGTGCATTAACCAGCCATTACTTGGCTGATTAACTACCTCCATTAACAACCATTACTTGGCTGAATTACACTCTCCTTCAATGGCCATAAACAGCCATTACTTGGCTGTTTAATTCCCTCCTTCAATGGCCATTAACAGCCATGTCTTGGCAGTTGAGAGGTCTTCCCTTATGCTATTTATTGATGCCTTTTGGCTCAATTGTGTTACAGAGAAATACAGAAAAACGAGACACAAATATATACACAGAGACAAACAGAAGAGTAAAACACAGTCCAAAAAGTCAGCAGTAACGTTGGGACGAAAACAGAAAACTCTTCCTTCCTTTTCCATTTCTTCAGCAAGTCGATTCGTATTTGTTTTCTTCGTCAGAATCAACCTATTTGCTTTGTAGTGTTGATTAAAGTGTTGTTTTATCTTGGGAGACTATTGCACGTTTAATGTAAAAGCGTATATACGGGGCAATCTTGTCTTAAAGACAGAGTGCGATCACTCGACTCAGCACACAGTTGTAACAATCCAGATTTAGTGTTTCTTGATTTCAGGTTATCAAGATTCAAGACTCAACAAGCTTGTGGCAGTTCTGAACATTGGCCTACTTGTTTATCCTTTCGAACACTTGTAATATTTATTTACTTCCCGTACTGCTTTACATATCCCAACATAGTTGATATCATACTAAAAAGAGAATTTTTAGGAGAAAAATGGTTGGTAGCACGAGAAAACGTACTAGCAGAAAGAAAAACTGAGATAATAATGAATCTAAATAACATGAAAGTTGTAAAATTAATAAATTACCAGAATATACAATAAGTTTTAGTAAGTTCTTTTATGAAGCAAGATTCTTGCCAGAAAAAGGTTTAATATACCAACAACTTTATTATGACCTATACCTTATAACACAGAAATATCAAAGGAATACACCCAACTAGAACCAAGAGAAAATACATTAGGAGAAAGGATAAGAGTACTAAGAGCATATCTAATGCGAAAATGTGAAGAATATAGGATGCAACAAAAGATTAAAAAAGATAAGAAAATAGGATTAAGAGAGGTATGTGGATTTACGGAAAGAAGATTAGTATTCGGATGTGATGATAATAAAAGAGAAAAGAAATATACGAAAGGCCATAAAAAGAAATACCAACACAAAAGATATAAAAGATATAATAATTACAGTAGACAAAACCAACAACCTTATTACAAACCTTATAGGAAAAAGAGATTTAAAAGGTATAGAAATACCCCTGAAACCAGAAAAAAATTTAAGCACAAGAGAAAATTTAGGAAAAGAAAATATGTAAAACCAATTAAAGAAGAAAAAGAATGTAAATGTTGGAATTGCAATGAAAAAGGACATTATGCTAATAAATGCCCAAAACTAAAGAAAAAAGGTGTAAAATATATAGACACGACATAATTTATAATGAGTCTACAACAAATAAAAGAAGAAAATAATAATTGGTACGAATATGAAGTTTTTATGTCAGTCAAACTGATGAAGAAAGTGAATTAGAAAATATTAATTTCATTAACCTAAACTCAGAAAGTGAAAATAGTTCTGACTAAATGAAGTCGCAAGAAGAAAGAAAGTTACTAGAAGAAAGAGATTATTGGATGCAATATGAAAGGTATGTTCGCAATAAGCTTATTACAACTACTAGTGCAATAGGAAATAGATATTATAGTGATAGGTACAATAAGATTACAAAAAGCCTTAGCAGAATAGGAGAAATGTTAAGTGAGATAAGATGGAAGAAATTACTAGAAGAAGTAAAAGAAATGGAACAAGATGAAGAGCTTCAACAAATAATAAAAGAAATGGATTTAGAACGAAATAATAATTAGATGGTAGCAATCTACATAGAAGCTCATATAGAATACAAACGTAATAAAATGATAAAACAAAAGATTTTGATTGACAGTGGAGCAGACTTATGTCTAGCAAAGAAAGAAGTATTAGAACCACACAGATGGAAAAAATCTAAAACACATAGAACAAAAGTATCGGGTTTTAACGAACAAACAAAAGAATTAGATATAGTAGCAGAAAACATGAGAATAGTATTAGGAAAGACAATATTTAGACTACCAGTTATTTACCAACTAAATGATATGAAACAACAAGTATTGTTAGGAAACAATTTCCTAGACTACTTTAAAACGCAAATGATAAATAACAATACTTTCAGCCTACAAACACCTTGTAATGAATGGATAATACTAAAGAGAATATTACAAATACACACACTAAGAATATGTAACATAAGATCGGATAGGAATAATAACCTACAGTTATTAAGAGAAAAATACGTCAATATACTAAAAATAAATTTTGGAGAAAATCCGATGCAACTATGGGAAAAAGAAAAAATATATGCTGAAATCAAACTAATAAATCTTAGTGATATAGTTAGATATAGCCCAACAGATCATAAGAAATTTGAAACCCAACTAAAAGAGTTATCAGAATTAAAATTAATACAAGAAAGTAAAAGCTCACATAGTAGCCCAGCCTTTTTAGTTAGAAAACATAGTGAACAAAAAAGAGGAAATGCTAGAATGGTGATTGACTATAGAGAGCTAAACAAGAAAACTGTATTTGATGGATACTTTTTACCATACAAAAGAAACCTTATTAATAGATTAGGGAATAAAAATGGTTCAGTAAATTTGATTGTAAAAGTGGATTTTGGCAAATAAAACTAAAAAATGAATCAAAAGCTTTAACAACATTTAGTGCCCCTCAAGGACACTACGAATGGAATGTACTACCCTTTGGATTAAAGAATGCACCACAAATATTTCAGAGAATAATGGACCAAGTATTCGGAAAATTAACAGAATATTGTATAGTATATGTTGACGACATATTAATATATAGTGATGATTTGGAAAATCATATAAAACATCTAGAAGAATTTATAAAAACTGTGAAACAACATGGAATATTATTATCTGAAAAGAAATCTGAAATCTTCAAAAATAGTATAGAATATTTGGGATACATAATAGATAATGAAGGATTACAATTACAGGAACACATTGTAACAAAAATAAAAAAATTTAAAGATAAACTAGAGAGCAAAAAGGAAGTACAACAATTTCTAGGAGTAGTAAACTATGCCTCAGAACATATAAAAGATTTACCACTTTTGAGAAAACCATTACATGAACTAACTAGAAAAAATATAACTTTTGAATGGAAGGAAGAACATACTAAAGCCATAAATAAAATCAAGGAAAACGTGAAAGTATTGCCAAAACATAGAATACCAACAGAACTGGATCAACTAGAACTTTTTACTGATGTCAGTGATATAGGATGGGGAGCAGTCCTCATAGCATATGATAAAGAGGATATAGATAAAGAAAAACCATTAATTTGTGGATATGGAGGCGGAACATGGAAGCCTAATGAGAAAAATTACTATATTAACGAGAAGGAACTATTAGCAGTAAAATTTGGAATAAAGAGGTTCCATTATCACCTATTATCAGTAAAATTCGTCGTTAGAATAGATAACACCCAAGTAAGAGCTTTTATTACAAATAAAATAGACCCTTTGCCAGAACTAAATAAGAGAAGAAAATGACAATCATTCTTTTATTGTTATGATTTTATTGTCAAAAATATATCCGGGACTAAGAATATTCTAGCTGATTTCCTTAGCAGGTACAACGATGTCAACTAGTAGTGACAAATTCGAAGAATATATTACCAATGTTACAGGAATCATCAAACAAAACCAAAAAATTATTACAACCAAAATGGAAGAAAATACACACTTGCTAGAACAGCTGACAGAAGCCTTTAAAGACTTCAAAACCCTACAAACCTTGAAATTTTCCCAAACCCCTACAGAAAAACCAAAGACTTTACATCTAAACTTGCAGCCATTCCAACCACTATACCATCACCCATAACAGCATCGTCTTCAACAACTGTAACAATGTGCGACAAAGTGAAATTCTCACCTGAGTATATTACAGCTTACGAGCAAATTAATAAATTTTATGATTATAAATCAAACCCACATATTTTAAGAAGTGCAAAATTAAGCAAATACCCAAGGTTTTTATGCAATAAAAAATTAAACCCTGATATAGTTCTTAAACTCTTTACTTACGGATTTATAGATAAAATACTAGTAGATGAAACTTTTTATAATATTGCTAAATTACCCAATATTTTAGTAGAATCTGCTAGGTTAATGATGGAATCATTTGGAAGAGGTATCTACGACATACAACTGTTCGACGCCTCGACAGACTTAACAGGAAAACCTATCATTATATGCCAACTATTTCAAACAGGAAGGAATAGCAATATAAGCGGAGATGACAAAGACCTGAAAATGAAAATACCATGTACTATAGAAATGTTTTAAGAATGGCTCAGTGCCAAAAGAGCCATAGGACTATCAACCCTGAAATCAAAAATTGAAGATATGTTAAGAGAAGGCAAAGCCAGCATTATTGGAAACTCCAAAGGAGGAGAAATCGAAGAAATTATCACACTATACTTCAACAACAAGGTACTCTCACAAGACACCACACACCTTACCAACATGCATGATAGAATCACTAAGATGGAGCACAAACACTCCAATGAGACAGTAGAACAGTACAAACTCTTAATAGGCCAGAGGAAAAGGCCTGTTATAAGCATAAAGGAGGATACTACGCAGGTCACTATGAAAAAGAAGGATCACCTAATCCTTTTTGAATGAAACGGCCCAATGTAGTTTAAACTACAGAAAGCCACAATGTAAAAAATTAATATGGCCCAATGTAGTCCAAACTACAGTAAAACCCATGGATTACCATACTACTAAAAATATACCGTTCCTATTCTATAGGAGTATCAAAAAACTAAAACAATATTATTCCTATTCTATAGGAGTATAGTCGAAGAAGAAAAAAAATTAAAAAAAAATCATCTTTTGTGAAAAGAAGACAGACAAAAGATGCCTCTGTGCAAAGAAGATACTTGTAAAGATGCATGTGGAAGAAAGCAAAAGTCGTCGGACCCACAAGGAATCAAAGACAGAAGATGACAAGCCAACAAATGTTGGAAAAAATGACAGCAACGACAAACAACTTTAAGAAAAGCATGAAAGGACAAGAGATAAAGCACTATTTGCTTTAAGACTTTTGTAACAATAATGTATCGACTTTATTACTTTTTCAGCATGTCAATAGTGAAAGGCAACCGAGGTTATCTATATAAAGAGCCTCATTGTAACTTCTGAAAATCAATCTTTTGAAATACAACAGCTTCAGTCTTTAAAATACTCTCTCATGTCTAGCTAAAAACCCTTCTAGTCTATAGCCAATTTCAAGATTAATATCATAATACCAGAAGATAAATACTTTGAAAGCTTATATTTAAGAACCATATTAGTCCATAAAACACCATCTCTTAAAAGAAAATTTAAGAAAGAGTCTGTCGAGCAACTCCCAGCACCTAGGCCATTTATCCCGTCACCAGAGAGGAAAAAAGGGAAGCAGAGCCAGGGTGGGTTGAGAATCTCCGGTGATCTTAATATTCTGCTAAGAGGTATGTTTTCAGACTATGTGTTTCTAATTATAATCTTGATAAGTATACATCTCTGCAATTATGATGTTAAATATTGATAGAAGGTTGTAGACTATTATTTAAAAAATAAATTTTGAGTCAATAATACCTGCTTCCGTACTACATGCCTATTATTTGTTAAACTTACATATAAATATGTTAATATGTCATCTATATTCCTATCCTACTCAGGGTTGTTAGATGATGAAAAGATTCGGAAAAAAATGGTACATATTTGATCTTTTTTCATTACATATGTAAATTTGACCATTTCCCCTTGAATCAATGTCCAATCATGCAACTATGTAAAATGTACCCTTTCACTTTGGATGGACAGGGTTTTGTTTTGGCTTTGTCTTTGTCCTTTTGGTTCAAAGGGGGGGATGACAACACGGATTCCTTTATGGTCCACCAGCCCACACCCACACTCCCTATGTACAAAATTGCAACAATACGCATTGTCATGACCTCCAATTTTAGCAGATGACTTTTTTCTTACCCTTTTTTTTAGTACCAAAGGGCAAGCCAAGTTACTACGACAAGAGTTATGGTAAGATTTATAGGATTCAGTAATTTTGATCTAAGTTTTGTATTTCTTTAATAGATTTATTTAATATCACTAATAATTTAATATTCATAAACTTCAAATTCTATATGCAAATTTACTTACGATGTTCTCCTTTTAAGTTGCGGGATAACCAACTCATATACAATTAAGTAATGGCATACATAGGAAGCTTCCCCTCCACATCTTCTGTCTTTAAATAACATTGACGAGGTAATGCTAGAATGCATATTTTATTAACGTCATATTTCACATCAAATAAAATATATTCCGACATAAAGTATAAGGATATTACTAATTAGTAATGCAGAGTTAAATACCAAAAAGCCAAGCGCTACATTAGTTTGTGCAAAATGACCTTTTACAATATAAAATTTAAATTGTACTATCAGTATAGTTTTAACTAATTGTAACATATTACTTTCCAAAGGAAATCAAACACTTTTAGCATAAGCAACTACCTTGAGTTGATTTTTAAGTGGTCTGTGTAAAACTAAACAAAAGGAAAGAGAAAGAACAAGAGGTTCAATGGTTGGGAGAAAATTAACAAACAAAATCTTATATATTTTTTCTAAAACACAGCTATAACATACAAAAGTAAGACCACAACATCATGAACTTGCCAACCCATGTTTTAAAATTAGTTCTTATCAATACTACTCCCAACTTCCATTGCTGGATCAAGACAAGATGCTTCTACCAATTCCACAAGTTACAATTCTCAGGCACCCACCCGAAAGGCCGACACTCCATCAGCAAACACCTTTACCGTGACTTAACAAGAAGAAGTACCGGTAGTCTTCAAATGCAGAATGATAACCGCAAAGGGTGAACACTCTTATCACCAATATACTGTGATAAGCTGACAAGTAATACTGAGAAGTAATTCTACACAAATCATATAACTACACACCATTATATATTCACTACTAGAGGAGGAAAAAAAACCCCAGTGAGACGTCAAGCTTCTGTAATATATAGCTGCCTGTAGTTTAAGTTAAAGTAAGTCTATTAATGGTTAGGATGGATGAAGCTTGTTATCTCCTCCATAAGGCAACGAAAATGATCGTTATTAGGCAAGAAGTAGAAACCTATTGTTGCCTCCTTTAGGTATAGGAGATTCACCTCGTGCCCTGATTTCTGCAACCCTTGAACATAAGTCAATTGCCAATCTTGAACAAGATCCAAACCGGCTACGACGACTAAACTCTTTGGAAAGTCAAGTCCTTCAAGGGTTCTAGCCCTAGGGCCAAATATGTTACAAGCAGGATGGTCCCTATCTTCCCCTTCTGGTAGATATGCCCTCCAATACCAATCCCTATCTTGAACTGTTACAAAGTATTTCCCATCCAACCTACTCTCGGATTCGGTCCTTTTTTGTCCACCAAACATTGGATGAAGAAGAATATTTCCCAATACCTTAACATCTGCTTCAGCAGCCTTTACAGCAACATGGTGAGCGATATTACCACCCGAACTATCACCGGCCATGTAGACATGAACTTTCAAATCCTTCCCACTCTGAAGCCATGGCCTTGATTTGACCCATTTAAGAGCGGCCCATCCATCATCATACGCACAAGGGTAGCGATTCTCAGGTGATCGTCTGTAATTCACGGAAACAACAACAGCCTTGCAGATGCTAACAAGGCGACGACAAAATGTATCATAAATAGCACTATTGGCTGAAGAATGAGTGAAACTTCCACCATGGAAGAAAATAATGACAGGAACAATTTCTGTCGTGCTCAAAGGTTTATCAAGCTCAACTTTACCCCAATCACCCTCATTTTTCGGGGCAGGTCTATAGACACGGTTAAGTAGGCTCGTAGCCCGATCAACTACATCAAAAGAGTAAACACCATCAACTGGAATCGAATTTGCAGGGACTTTCCGTTCCAGAAACTCAGCCAAATCGCGGTTAAATGTGCCATCAGACCGGCGAAGCATGTTGTAAGCCAGCTTGAAATTGGATATAAGTATCCATGTATTAAGTGGAACCACTCTCTGCCAAAAGGGACATAACACATAAGGCCTAGTCATTACAAAAAACATCTATAGACAATAGAACAAATATACATCCCCTTTGTGAGGTACTAAAAGAAAAATTGATCATAGCAATATGCATCTTGTGACAATCCACAAATAGCCACAGCAAATAAAGGAAACATCTGTATAATTTGTATGCATAGCCAGAAAGAGAAAGTTGCAAATGGAAAAGAAAAGAATCAACCCCCAAAAGAGCAAATGGGAAAGCAAAAGGTGATATTGTAAAGGAGGTTAATTATGTACAGACAAGCCAAAGAAACATAAGAATGGCATACCATGGTACCTAATCAAAGCTTATCCACGAAAATCAATGATAAAGATTCATCATTTTTCCTCAAAAAATTCAAATTTTGTTACAGACAAAAGGTCAAACCCCAAAATATGAAAATTATCAAACAAAACCAGTGGATTCAGATATGAAATGATCCTTCTAATTCAAGAAAATGGCAATTAACAGAATCGAGATGAGGGTCTATCGAAAACAGCTTCTCTATCCCACACAAAGGTAGAGATAAGGTATGGGTACATCTTACCCTCCCAAAATCATTAACAAAGAAGCTTAATAAATTTAGCAAAGAAAAAGGGGTTACCTTAGATTCACTAGCGTTGATCTCGCTACTGCCAGCCATGAATATTGGTAAAGACTCAAACTTTGTTTCAAGAAACTTAAAAGGGTGCACTGATCTTCAAGAATACAAGTCTATTAGTGTTCATAATGACTCAATAGAGAGTAGTGATCCAAAGAATGGAGTTGGGGGTGTGGGGTTGTTGGGGGGGGGGGGGGGGGGGAGTTTGATACCTCGTTATGTGCTAAACTAAAACCAGAAGAGACACTTCTTAAAACAACACAGCACAAATGTCACAGCAGGGGGGGTTTAAGGAGAAGGCAAAGAGTAGAAAGATAAACTATTAGCCCCAAAAATTAGAACTTAAAAGCGTGGACAACTCTCTCTCTCACATACACACACGGAGAGAGAGAGAGAGAGAGAGAGAGGTGAAGACCAAAAGGGGAAGAGAGAGGAAATAAAGACGACAAGAACAGTGAAGATATAGAAGAAAAAGAGGGATGAGAGAGAGAGAGAGAGAGAGCAAGCGTCATTAACAATTCATGATAGAGCTCAAAAAGAAAAAAGAGAAAGAAAATTAAAGAAGAATCAATGAAGGTCCAAAAATTTTATAACTCGTTCAAACGCATCCTAAGACTATTAGGTTATTTATAGGTTCAATATATCATAAAGATTACTTTCTACGTTCATTTTTACTTGTTAAATATTCTAAAAATAAATTTTCACTTTTACTTTTTTCATTTCAAAATACTTATCGTTCTTACTAAAATACTTATCTCAAAATACTTATCGTTCTTACTAAAATACTTAACTCAAAATACTCCATCCGTCTCAAATTATTTATCGTGATTATTAAAAAAAATATCTCAAATTATTTATCTTTTTAGAAGTTTAAAACACAATTAATTACTTCTTTCTCATTTTACCCTTAGTAGAATTATGACACATAAATAGAGCAAACATTTAATGAGAGAGTATAACTTAAACATAAATAAGGGTTAAAGTAGGCAAATACCTATCATAATTAATATTATTTCTTAAGAGGCATGTAACAAAAAAATGATAAATAATTTGAGATGGAGGGAGTACTTGTCATTTTATTTAACCAAGATAAAATTAAGTATTTTTTTTCAATTTACCCTTATATTAATTAACAACATTTAATAGGTTCTCATCCTTGATGGATAAATATTCATTGAGGAGAGATAATATGAATAAATATGTTAAGAGGTAAAATAATCAAAATTCTATCCTTATAAGTGCTTTCTTAAGTGGTGTGTAAATGAAGAATGCGACAAGTATTTTGAGACGGATGGAGTACTTGTCACTTTTAAAATATCAAGAAAAGACAATTTTATTTTTTTGTTCTACCCATAACATTAATTACTCATTTTAAATTATCTTTCAAGTCCATTAAAACTATACATCAATTAATATTGGTATCATGGTAATTATGCACTTCATTTATGGGTCGGTTGGTAGAATGTATTAGAGAAAATAATGCATGCATTAGCTTTGTGTATTAACAATATTTTGCTGGGTACACTTTTTTTTACCCCACGTTGTGAGACTTCACTGGGTATGTTGTTGCACACTTTTTCATTTTATGTATAACTAATGCATTAGTTATACACCCTATTTGGTATCATGCTATGCCTAACTAATACCTAGCAAATCATGATATTAGCAATACAATGGGTTTAATGCATACATTAACATGGTTAAAATCACAATTGTCCATGAAGCCCCTCAAAAAGTATAGTATGGAGGCTATTTTTGTAAACAACTAATTATTTTTAAAAATTATGCAATGCATGTTATTTCTAATACACCAAATCAAACTATGGATAAAAAATAATCCATGCATAACTAATATCAGTATTACTAATACCAGCATTATTAATACACCATATTCAGTACTATTCTTATACACTCTACCAAATGAACCCCTTATTTTTTTTAAGGTATGTGCAAAGTCCATAATGGACAAGTAGAAGTGAACAAAGGGAGTACTATCATCGTTATTTGATATTGTATAAATATACTCTTATTTTAAAAAAAATGAAAGAATTTGGTGTGCAACAGTCGTCGCACCTTCAAAAAAAAAAATCTCAAAAAATAAATTATAGGTTCATATCTTTAACGGTACAATAAAATCGTTATGCTCATTAATAACATTAATTTCACAGGTACAGTCTCGGAGAATAGAGTGTACGAGGACCTTATTCTTACTTAAGGTAGAGATGCTGCTTCTGATATACCTCAACTCTCGCTAGGCTCATTATTGAATTTATTGAAAAGATAACGTATAACCAAACTATCAAAATAATATTTTCTACAAAGATTGAAGCGATTATCAATAGAAGACTTAAACAAACAATTAGAACACATCCTAGAAATATCATGATTTTCATTGAAGAAGCAAAAGAAGGCTTCTATTAAAAAAAATATAAAATCAAAAATAAAATATACATGCCAAATCACGAATTACTCCTAGTAACTACAATGAAATCAATTATCTTGAACTTTAATTTTTCGAAAGAAGAGGAAGCTCATCTCATGGAACCGCAAGTCTCTATTCAAAATCAATTTCCTAATTTATTTTAATTAATTACTACATAAAAGTTTGTAAATATAAATTACAGTTTCTTATATTTAAAAGTATAATATATGAAAACATTTGTGATCATAATGTCACTAATGAAATAGGAAGAAAGAATATGTAAATATTTTTATGATACTACTATATGACAAGTAAAGGTGGAAAAAATGAAGAGGGGTGCAGTCAAACGAAAACAGACGGCGTTAATAAACGGAGGTGAGAGAAACGACAAAGCAGACGGCTGAAATGTATTGTTTTAATAGGACCCATAATTATTATATTACTTATTTCATTTGCTAATTAATATAAATCCTCTCTACTTTGTACTGTGGATACATATTATAGTGGCATACATTCTCATTATCCTTTTGTATATTTATAATAATGTAATATACTCCCTCCGTCTCGATTTAAGAGTTTACTTTTTTTATCTGTCTTAAAAAGAGTATTTTTTCTATATTTAGTAAGTTTTTTAATTTCAAGATAAGTTTAAGATCATAAAATTTAAAAGATCTACACATCTTTAATTGAAAATTACAAAATTAAAAAATCTCTTCTTATTTTTTAAATTTGTATTAAATTAAACTAAGATACTTAAATTGAGACGGAGAGAGTAATACAAAGTTGTTTTTTTCAAATTAATGAAAAGTTAATTAAAGTTAATGGAGACTTGACTTTATTAGGCCCCTAAAAGTCTCGTACAGTACAAAAACCACTCCATTTTGTTCCCACGCCACAATATTTGCTCCCACTTTCCAAGGGTTAATACGCAACCACGCCGACTACCGTAATCATCACTTAACCCCCTTCATATTTTTAGAATTTAAACTTTTTTACACCGTTAATGTATAATTTCTTAACATTATCAGATTAAGGTTACCTCTAATACCAGGTAGCTTTATAGTATGTTTAAAGTCTTATATTGGTTAATGGTTACGATATGAGTATGTCTCCTTGTATAATTTTGAAAATTTCTCAATTTATGAATAAACTTTTCGGATGGAGTTAGGCTCAAGATCAATTTTTGTATTATAATAATTTATTGAGGTTGAATCACATACTATATTGTCAACGTTTCAGGTGTTGATTCATTGATGTGCGGGGTGTTTTAGAGTCCCATATTGACTATGGTGAGATGGTTGACTCCTTATATGATCTAGCACAATTTTCCCTTCATGAGTTAAACTTACGGATTAAGTTAGGCCTAATATCTATGTTTTAATGATAATATGTCTAATTTGACAACTTAAAAGATAAGAAAAAAATATTTATACGACTCTTTTACATAAGTTAAATAGACCCTTGTGGTCCGGTCCTTTTCCGAACTCCGCGCATAGCGGGAACTTAGTGCATCGGACTGTCTTTTTTTTATATAAGTTAAATGTTTTTTTCATGACATGCTTCAATTAGAATATCTTTTGGATTTTTTTCTCTCTAATGGATTTTTTTTCCTGTTTAAAAACTAAAACATTGTTTTTTCCCCTCAAAATATGTATTTCTTTTTTCAAAATATTGATAGACTCGTCTCTAGCATGCACTTTCCCCACTATTCCCTCTTTCTTTTAGCAGCCGCTGATATTTTCTAATAAATTGTACCAATAATATCATTTGCTAATCGAAACTTTCATTAACAATATGACAAAATGTAAAAACAGACAAAAGTGTTGGTGGGGGTAGATTTAACTTATAAGTCATTGGACTAGAAATGAAAAGATCAAATGACTCAAGTGAATACATTAGTCAGCATAATATTTTATTTTAATAGAAAACCTGTTGGAAATTTACTAATGTGGAATTAAGTAGATTCAATTATTTATGACTCAAACAATTAGGACTCGCACGTTGGAAACGTCGTTTCCACACACGTGCACACGTAGTGTCAAGTGTCGCAAATTTCATTAATGAAAGAGATATTGGTACGTATGTAATACGTTTGAGACATAGAATTATGGACGGTTATTGACCAAATGACAAAGTATTTCACGTTGGTAAAAGAAGGAAGAAGTGTACGAAGTGTAAGATGAAATGAGTCGGAAATCGCCGCGAAGGGTCGCGGCGCAGCCTCGTCAGAGCCGAGGCGCCTCCCAGGCAGCGCTGCGGCGCTAATTGGGTGGCCAGTCACTGGAGCCGCGACGCTTCGGAGGCAGAATACTGCGACGGGAAGTTGGAAAGTTCTGACCTTTGGGCTGGTTTTGGAACATTGATTCTCTATTACTTGGCACATGAATTCAGCCATTATTTGGCTGAATGTAACCCCTTAATTAAGTGCCATTACATGGCTATTGAAGGCCATTAGTTGGCTAGTTGAGGGGTCTTCTCCTTACACTATAAATTGAGGTCTTTAGCTCAATTGAAGAAGACTACTCAACACTTAGAAAATACTCCAGAATTTTCTGAATTCATCTTCTTCCTCTCTAGCAAAGTCATTATACTCAAAGTTCTTCAAGAATAACACTTGAGTTTCCTTTGCTCAATTGTTAAGTTGTTGTTGTATCTTGAGAGACTATTGCCTGACAACGTAAAAGGAGATATACGGGTCAATCTTGTCTTAAAGACAGAGTGCCGGCACTCGACTCAGCAAATCACACAAGCAGTTTGTTAAGTTTTTGATTTCCAGTTTATTGTAATATTTAGTTTATCCTTTCTTACAGTTGTAATAGTTACTTACTTTCCGTTCCCTGCAACAATTGTATCCCAACAATTTTAAGACAAGATTTGTTGTAAGTACCTAGAAAGATGACTGGAAGAGAACAACTCGCTTCTGATTCTGCTGCTGTTGCTACTCAAGGCAACTCCTCTGCCTTCCCCACTGCTCAAGGCACACCTAATGCCTTTCCGGTTGCTCAAGGCTCATCCAACGCCTTTTCTGCATCAAATGGATGTCAAGACAGTCTTCCTAAATGGTGATTTGGAAGAAGAAATCTATACGGAACAAACCGAGGGGTATATGGTTCCAAGGCAAGAGAAGAAAGTCTATCGGCTTGTCAAATCTCTGTACGGGCTGAAACAAGCCCCGAAGCAATGACACGAAAAATTTGATAGTACTCTACTATCGAATGGTTTCGCCATTAATGAGTGTGACAAATGTGTCTACATGAAAGTAACTCTGACTCCTTCATCATGATATGTCTGTATGTAGACGACATGTTGATCACAGGGAGCAGTCCTAGTTTGATTCTAGAGACTAAAAACATATTGAAACAATGTTTCGACATGAAGGATATGGGTATCATAGATGTCATCTTAGGGATAACGATCTCTGAGACATCTGACGGACTGGTCTTATCTCAGTCTCACTACATCGATGATATGTTGAGAAAGTTTGGGATGTTTGACAGTTCGCCTATAAAGGCACCACTGGATAGAAATCAAAAGCTTGATAAAAATTATGGTGCACCCGTATGCCAGGAGCTTTATAAGTGATTGGGAGTTTGATGTACACAACAAACTGCACCCGACCTGATATTACTTATGCAGTCAACAATTTGGCTAGGTTTACCTGTAATCCGAGTAATGATCATTGCAAGGCGTTGAATCGGGTATTACGATACCTGAAATATACGCTAACTTACGGGTTGCATTATTCTAAGATATCCAGCTGTACTAGAGTGGTACAATGATGCAAACTGGATATCTGATATAGAGAACACCAAGTCCACTAGTGGGTATGTATTTACAATTGGTGGTGGGGCTGTGTCTTGGAAATCCTCTAAGCAAACTTGCATCGCCCGATCCACGATGGAATCAAAGTTTATGGCTTTAGACAAAGCAGGAGAAGAAGCTGAGTGGCTTCACAATTTTTTGAGGATGTTCCTTGTTGGGACAAATCCGTTCCTTCTGTAATGATCCACTTCGACAGTCAGTCGACTCTAGGAAGGGCACAAAGTTCTATGTACAACGGCAAGTCTCGTCATATTCGACGGAGACATAAGACCGTTAGGCAGCTGATCACCACGGGTATAATATCTATTGATTACATAAAATCAAAGGATAACATAGCGGACCCATTGACAAAGGGCTTACCTAAAGATCAAATGTTCTGCCTGTCTAGGGGAATGGGCTTAAAACCCAAGGTATAAGGACCAATACGGTGGTAACCCAACCTTACTGACTGGAGATCCCAGGAATTAGGTTCAATAGGAAAACTAAGTTGTAAAGGTTCAGTTGATCGCTTCGGTGGAAGCATGTGCACTTCGAATAGTGATTTATGTAAAGAAACAAAAAAACCAAAGTCGTTCCCGCGATAGACTATAAGTACTATCTGCGGTGTGGGTGAAGGTTAAGTTTCCAAAATCTTTAATGATCCTCACCTATTGAGGTTAGGTTTGGGGAGACTTTTAATGGTTCCTAACACTTGTAAAGTGGGGTATAACAGGATACCTTGTAGGAGACCACCTATTTAAGTGCGAGGACAGACCGTCTCAAATGAACGCACTTAAGAATCCAAGAAGTGTCCACACCACAACAGACAAAACATTACGAAGAACAGAGTAAGGGAAGTTATTGTGTTGGTACTGTTGACTTGGCTTACACTAAACACTGACAGTTCAAGACATCACGTTCACCGCGCAGTAAGTAAGTCCAATGGTATTCAACTATGGAAGGTTCAAAGCGTATGCTACCTATCCAGATGCAACATCTGTCCGCTGAAAGATTGGTGGAAAATGCACTATGTGTGTGCGCCAAAATCTCTTTCAAGATGAGATTGTTGGAAATTTACTAATGTGGAATTAAGTAGATCCCATTATTTATGACTCAAACAATTGGGGCCCGCACGTCGGAAACGTCGTTTCCACACACGTGCACACATAGTGCCAAGTATCGCAAATTTCATTAATGAAAGAGATATTGGTACGTATGTAATACGTTTGAGATATAGAATTATGGACGGTTATTGGCCAAATGACAAAGTATTCCACATTGGTAAAAGAAGGAAGAAGTGTACGAAGTGTAAGATGAAATGAGTCGGAAATCGCCGCAAAGGGCCGCGGTGCAGCCTCGTCAGAGCCGAGGCGCCGGAGCGCCGAGGCGCCTCCCAGGCAGCGCCGCGACGCTAATTGTTGGCCAGTCACTGGAACCGCAGCGCTAATTCACAGAGCCGTGGCGCTTCGGAGGCAGAATGCTGCGACGGGAATTTGGAAAGTTCTGACCTTGGGCTGGTTTTGGAGCATTGATTCTCCAGTATTTGGCACATGAATTCAACCATTATATGGTTGAATGTAACCCCTCAATTAAGTGTCATTACATTGCTATTAAAGGTCATTAGTTGGCTAGTTGAGGGGTCTTCTCCTTACACTATAAATTGAGGCATTTGGCTCAATTGAAGAAGATTACTCAACACTTAGAAAATACTCCCGAATTTTCTGAATTCATCTTCTTTCTCTCTAGCAAAGTCACTATACTCAAAGTTCTTCAAGAGTAACACTTGAGTTTCCTTTGCTCAATTGTTAAGTTGTTGTTGTATCTTGGGAGACTATTGTCCGACAACGTAAAAGGAGATATACGGGTCAATCTTGTCTTAAAGACAGAGTGTCATCACTCGACTCAGCAAATCACACAAGCAGTTTGTTAAGTTCTTGATTTTCAGTTTATTGTAATATTTAATTTATCTTTTCTTACAGTTATAATAGTTACTTACTTCCCGTTCCCTGCAATAATTGTATCCAACAAAACCTTCACATGTAATGTCAAGGAGAATTAAGGTTCTGCCTGGTTTTCAGCTTAAACCATCTTTACTAGAAAGTAGAATAGTTAGTGGATCAGATAATTAGAGTCACTAACGACAATTATCAATGGACGAAATACGAAATCATCATGTAAGAGTGGATGACCATTAGTGCCAAAAATTCTTTATCTAATTACATCTTTGGTATCCAATTTCTCTAACTCCATGAGCTTAAATCCTTGGAAACTATCGTGACTTATAATTCAAGAATTCTAGTACTGCTATTGCATTTCCACGTAGACTGTACCACAAAACTAATTATAAATAAAATCTACATCATAAATTGTTAAATATACCATATTATACTTAGAAGATATACACGGTATACACACCGTGTATATCTCGGCTTTGGGTAGTTTTCGGTAGAATATTTTGTATATATTTAGAATTGTACACTTACTATAATTGTATAATTATTATACAAGTAGAATAGGGTTTTGAGAGTAGAATAGGAATAAAATTTTACTATTATGGAAAATTGTAACTTGTATATATACTCTTTCATTAATGAAAATAATAAAGGGGATTATTTCTTTCATGGTATCAGAAGTCTAGGTTGAAAATTTCTCTCCCCAAATTTCCGCCGATTCCGAGCCCTCCTTACCTCGGTTTCAGTGCAAATATTTTGATTCCCAAATTCTCTCTTCCAAATCCCTCAACCACCTATTATTTTTTCGTTATGTCTACCTCAAATAACACGTTTCACCCTGCCCTTCCAGTTTCTAACATCAAGAATCACATCCCTCTTCTTCTTGAAATAGAATACGTCCAATATGCGACGTGGGCCGAATTATTCAAAATTCACGCACGTTCGCATCAAGTCATCCATCACATAATCCTCGCGGCTCCGAAGGATACGGAGGTGTCTAAACACAAGGATGGTCCTAAGTTGTGAACGACTCTTGATGCCACCGTCCTTCAGTGGATTTACTTCACTATCTCTACATACCCGTTGCAGACGATTATTGAGCCGGACGCTACGGCGATGGCTGCTTGGGATAGGCTGCGTAACATATTCCAAGATAATCAAAATTTCAGAGTTATTACCATTGAGCAGGAATTTTTCCATGTCAACATGGAAAATTTCTCAATCGTTTCAGCATATTGCAAAAGGTTGAAAGAATTGGCGGACCAACTCTGCAACGTTGGTGCGCCTGTTAGCGATGATCGTCTTATTCTCCAGATGGTTGCTGGCCTCTCTGAGGCCTATAGTGGCGTTAGTACTCTCATTCGTCAAAGTAATCCTCTCCCGAAGTTCTATCAATCCCGCTCCATGCTTACTTTAGAAGAAGTCGGCTTGGCTAAAAAGGCGGCTACTAGTGCTAGTATGATGACGTCCTCCACTAATTCTCAGAATTTTGGTGACAATTCGTCCCAAAACCGGTCTTACGGGGGCAAAAATAGTCGAAAAAATAATGGAAAAAATCGCGGGGGAAAATGCGGCGGTTCCGACAGTGGTAACGGTGGCTGAAACAGTGGCGGTGAGCCACATCCCGGAAACAGTGGACCACCAACCCACTGGTCCCAGCCTTGGGCCCCTTGGCAGTGGGCAGTGATCCAACAACCTTTTTTCTCCTTCTTTTCCAGCGGCTTGCCAGTGGGCTTCGTAGCAGTCCTTTCGGCCTAATAATACTTGGGCCAGTAGTTCCCGAAGCAGGTCTGGGCCGGGGCAGCAGGCAGGTGTGCTTGGGCCCCGACATCCGCAGGCCCATCATGCAGCGGGCCCCACCCCGACCGACATTGAAGCCGTTATGCACACACTTGGTTTAACTCCCCCATACCCGAATTGGTACATGGACACCGGAGTCACTACCCACATGACATCCGATCAAAGTACTCTCTCGTCTTATTCCAATTTGAGCAACAGTCGTGGCATAATTTTTTGTAATGGTAATTCAATTCCGATTCGGGGTTATGATCATAAAATTTTGTCTCCCCCATCCACCTCTTATCTTGAAAATACCATTCATGCCCCTAAATTGATTAAAAAATTGGTGTATGTCCGTAAATTCACAACTGATAATTCTGTTTTCTGTTAAATTTAATCCGTTTGGCTTTCTGTGAAGGATTTTAAGACGGGGATTCCTCTCATGAGGTGTGATAGTAGGAGAGATCTTTATCCTATCACGCCAACGTTCGGTCTCTCGAGTCAAGCCTTGCCGTCAACTTTTGCAGCCCTTGCTCCTTCCTTGTGGCATGCTCGTCTAGGTCATCCGGGGTCATCTATTTTGTCTTCCTTAGATAAAAATAAATTTATCTCTAGTAAGGGTACACGTAGTACTCCGTGTTGTCAATCTTGTTCTTTAGGAAAAATTATGAGATTGCCGTTTGTAGACTCTAATTCATATACTCTAATGCCATTTGATATTATTCATAGCGATTTATGGACATCTCTTGTTCTCAGTTCTTTGGGTCATCGTTATTATATTCTATTTCTGGATGATTATTCTAATTTTTTATGGACTTTTCCGATAGCGAAAAATCTCATATTTTTTCTACTTTAATAAAATTTAGAGCATTCATTAGAACCCAATTCGAACGGAAAATTAAAAATATTCAATGTGATAATGGCAAAGAATATGATAATGGAGTATTTCGGGAGTTTTGTGCTAATAATGGGATCAATTTTCATTTTTCGTGTCCTCATACGTCTTCACAAAATGGGAAAGCCGATCGCAAAATTCGTACCATTAATAACGTTGTCCGAACTTTATTGATTCATGCTTCTGTATCCCCTTCTTTTTGGCATCATGCTCTACAAATGGCTACATATCTCCTTAACATACTTCCTATCAAAGACTTGACGTATTCCTCCCCTCTTCATATCTTATATAATAAGACTCCTTCGTATTCCCATCTTAGGGTCTTTGGTTGCTTGTGTTATCCCCTCTTTCCGTCCACCACAATTAACAAACTTCAGGCTCGGTCTACCCCTTATGTATTTTTGGGTTATCCGTCTAATAATCGTGGTTAGAAATGCTTTGATTTATCATCTAATAAAATCATCGTTAGTCGCCATGTTATTTTGATGAATCCCAATTTCCGTTTGCTAAAGTGAGTAGTCTCGTGCCTAGTTCGTATAATTTCTTAGATGACGGTGTCTCCCCATATATTTTCCACCATTTATCAGACATGTCCCGCACCTAAAATCCACCAGCGGGCCCACTGCCTACTGGGTCTACAGTATCATCACGGGTCACTGTTCCCAGTCCAGTGATTGGGCCAATTTCGGTGATTCAGCCAGTTACCCAGCCCAATATTGAAACTCGTCCAGTCTCGGGTTTTGCCAGTTACAGTGTTGGGCCAGCAGGCCCATTACCCGCTGGTCAGTCCGTCACGCGTCCTGATATTTCCCAAAATTTGCCCAATTCTCCCCGAGTCGATGACCAGTCACTCGTAGTCAACGGGGTATTTTTAAACCGAAAATATATTTTAATTTAAATTCTAATGTTCTTAAATCACCCCTACCCCGTAATCCAGTGTCTGCTTTAAATGACCCGAATTGGAAAATTGCTATGACCGACGAATATAATGCTCTTATTGATAATAAGACGTGGGAGTTGGTGCCCCGTCCATCTGGTGTTATTATTATTCGATCTATGTGTATTTTTGCTCATACAGACAATTCTGACGGTTCGTTTGCAAGGCATAAGGCTCGTCTTGTTGGTGCTGGTAAGACTCAGCAGGTGGGTGTGGATTGTGGTGAGACATTTAGTCCGGTGGTCAAATCGGGTACCATTCGCATTTTGCTCAGCTTAGCTCTTTCGAAAGCATGGCCCATTCATAAGTTAGATGTGAAGAATGTTTTCTTACATGGTGATCTTAAGGAGACAGTCTATATGCATCAGTCTTTGGGGTTTAGGAATCCCAAATACCCTCATCATGTCTGTTTATTGAAGAAGTCCTTGTATGGACTTAAGCAGTCCCCACAGGCTTGGTATAAGAGGTTTGCAGACTATGTTTCGAGTATTGAATTTTCTCACATCAGATCTGATAATTCATTGTTCATATATCGTCGTGGTTCTTCCCTGGCTTATATACTATTGTATGTGGATGATATTATCATGACTGCCCCGTCTGATGCATTACACCAGTCTATCATGACAATGCTCAGCTCTGAGTTTGCTATGAAAGACTTGGGACCTTTGAGTTACTTTTTTGGGATTGTTGTCACTCGTCATGCCGGTGGGTTGTTCTTATCACAGAGAAAGTATGCAGTTGAGATCATTGAGTGAGCTAGTATGTCGTCATGTAAGTCCACTTCCACTCCAGTTGATACTAAACCCAAATTGGGTGTTGCGGCTGGCTCACCTTACGAGGATCCGACCCGCTATCGCAATCTTGCAGGTGTTCTTCAGTATCTTACTTTCACGAGACCAGATATTACGTATGTCGTACTGCAAGTGTGCTTGTTTATGCATGATCCCAGGGTTGAACATATGAATGCGCTCAAACGCATTATTAGATACATCCAGGGAATACTTGACTATGACTTGCATTTATATCCGTCTTCGACGTCTATTCTTGTTTCGTATACTGATGATGATTGGGGTGGTTGTCCTGATACCAGACAGTCTACGTTCAGCTATTGCATGTTTCTTGGTAATAACTTGGTATCATGGTCTGCGAAGCGTCAGTCGACATTGTCACGCTCTAGTGCAGAGGCCGAGTATCGAGGAGTGGCCAATGTGGTTTCTGAATCATGTTGGTTACGTAATCTTTTTTTAGAGCTTCATTGTCCTATTCAGAAAGCTACCTTGATTTATTGTGATAATGTTAGTGTCATCTACCTTTCTGTTAATCCAGTTCAACACCAGCTCACTAAACACATCGAGATGGACATTCACTTTGTTCGCGAAAAGGTTGCTCGTGGACAAGTACGTGTCTGTCATGTCCCTTCCAAGTATCAAATTACAGACATAATTACCAAGGGTCTTCTTCGGTCATTTTGAAGATTTTAGGGACAGTCTCAGCGTATGAAGACCGTCCGCTATGATTGCGGGGGTGTGTTAAATATACCATATTATACTTAGAAGATATACACGGTATACACATCGTGTATATCTCAACTTTTGGGTAGTTTTCGGTAGAATATTTTGTATATATTTAGAATTGTACACTTACCATAATTGTATAATTATTGTACAAGTAGAATAAGATTTTGAGAGTAGAATAGGAATAGGATTTTACTATTATGAAAAATTGTAACTTGTATATATATACTCTTTCATTAATGAAAATAATAATGGGAATTATTTCTTTCATAAATATTTCTATCGACGCCTAAATACTTCTATTGAAATGTGCTATTGAATTTCTTCTCTCTTTTTTTTAGTGTACATATTTCTTTTTATTTTTTGGAATTCTTGAACTTCAGTAAACACCAATATATAGGGGGAAAAGAAGTCGAGAAATTAATTTTCTAACTAACGACTTTCACCGACATATATTATTGAATCATGTTGATGTCAGCATAAAGATCACGTAAAATGACTTTTATCTAATTTTATTTATGTACCCATTACGCGTATATATCTTTTTTTGGCTCAATATGCTCGTGTTTTTATATTAATGGTAAATTCAAAGACGTATATTCCCAGCTCCCCCTTGCCATCTATAATTTCAAAAAGTCACAACTATTTCTTTTAAATACATTCAAGAATATCAGGCCTAATTTAGCTCATGAGGTGAAATACTCAAAAAATAGTTTAAGAGAATAATGTTCCATTCGAAATACTTAAAAAATAGTTTAAGAGAATAATGTTCCATTCCCTCAACTAATGTTAAACATTCTACAATATTTGTACCTGTACGTTCAAGGTTGAACTTTTGAAGAGTCAATAATATAATACAAGACGTGTATGGATCTAATTAATGTTATTATAGAAGAAATAAATTTTAGGGCTAAACTCAACCTCCAATATTAGCTTATACAGTGAGAATTGTATAAAATAATATTAAAAAGAAGTGTCTATTAAATCAACCCATGTGAAACATTCTTATTGCATTATTAGTTATCAACAGGTCATTAGATCTGAATTTATATCACGATAATCCGAATATAACATATTAATAGTCAAACTATCCTCAGCGACGTGTTCAAAATAGACGAATTTGTTGGCTTCTGGATATTTTTTAGCCTTTGAATGAACAAGAAATAAATATTTAAACATCTCAGCACTTGCAATTATATTTTTAAAAATCTAACTGTTTTTTCTCAATAAAATATGTGCTAAATTTGGCCCTAGATTATTGACAGTGAAAGTATATTTATGTCCTAGAGACAATTTGTATTAGGACAAATGTACTTTATACACATTCGTATTATTATTAATGGAGATTAAAATTTTTTGCCATTTGCAATTATTGAATTATTAATTGATTGTTTGTAATATTCTATAATATGCATCCCTGGAGGTTATGATGTTATTAATAGTGTGAGATATTAATATTATAACGTAACTCTTAAATAGCCTCGACTAATGATCATCGAGAATGAGATATCGATGATATGTAATAAGTCGACATGTGGTCTGCATCACATCCTTAGAGGATGTAGTATGTCTCACCTGCTACGAGTAATGGCTACTCGTGATGGACACATGGATACTTTGGAAGTATTTGTATACCCTGTTGATATACTGTTTGTTATACTTGTCTAAAGTATGATCAGCGTGTGGGAGATAGAAGTCCTTAGACTTGAGGTCAAGACGCGCCTTGTCTGCAAAGTAATGTACTTTGATCCCGTCCTAAGCTCAAATGTCTTATAGGTTGAGATACGACTTGTATTGGGTACATTACGATGTGGATTAAAGGTGGTAGTTGAGCCCAGATTAGGATTCATTCCTCGAAAGTATATTCGAGAGAACACTCGGATTCTCAGTGATATTAAGTTGACTAAGTCGTTGGCCAACGCAATAGACATATTTAGAATATGGTCTAGTTGTCAACTAATATAGATGGGATACAATGATTAAGCCATTTGGATAGACACTTGACAAATCCTAAACTTGATCGGGTGTGTCGTGAATGAAAGGATTTTATCTTACCATATAAAGGTTAAGTTTACTGGATTCACGTAAACGTACTTCACATATTAAGTTCGTCTTGCGGCGCAGTCTAGGAATTCCGCGTAGACCTTAATTTGATTAATGTTGATATGAGAAGGCATGTAGGGTCACACTATGTCGATTGTCCGTTTTGATCTAAGGATGTATTGAGAGAGTAATTAAAATGTTCGATTTAGAATCGAGACATTTAAATGAATAATGATTATTTTAATTAAGTCAAAATTAGATTTTGGATTTAATTAAGAATGCGCGGGAATAAATCGAGACAGTGCAGAAATTCATCGAGCGCTGTGGTGCCTCTGCCTCAAATTTTGGGCCAGGCCCAAGGTCAAACCCTAATCCGGTTTTGACCTATTTTCACCTATAAATAGTGGCATTCTTTTCATTATTTAAACACCAATTTCATATTATCATTCTAAGCCTTAGAGACATGGAATTAAACTCTCTCGAACCTCTGCCGGATTTCCTAGCTTTCCGAAAGAGAAATAAATTGAAGCTTGGAGCTTGCAATCGGAAGGGTAGCCGCGTGTGCACCTTATAGTAGATAAAGACTCCAGATATTCTAACCTGTAAGTTTATGCTTTAAGTTACAGGTTTGATTGTTGTATAACCATACCAGAAATGTTGTTGGGGTAAGTAAGAAATAAAATTTTAAACTTCCGTTGTGCCTTACTTATATGCTTTGAACCCAACAAAACCCTACAGACAGATGTGGTGGTATGCTATAGAATTATTCGCATTTAACCAAAATGCCTCGAGTATAGGTTTGGAGACAGACTCTGAAATCTAAAAGGTTCAGGCTGAGTAGGATCAAGACAGAATAATTGGAGTGCAAGTTCAGTAACGGGAGCGACCTTGAGACAGGTGTGGATGTGAGGCTTGATACTTAGGTCATTCCAAAGAAAGGAAGCTTTAAGTACGTCTATTATCCAAGGGGATGGAGAGATTGATGACGATGTCACACATCGTATTGGGCAGGGTGAATGAAATTGAGGCTCGCATGTGGAGTCTTATGCAACAAAAAGGTGCCACCAAAACTTAAAGGCAAGTTCTATAGGGCGGTGGTTAGACCGACTATGTTGTATGGGCGGAGTGTTGGCTAGTCAAGACTTCGCACATTCAAAAGATGAAAGTTGCGGAGATGAGGATGCTAAGATGGATGTGCGGGCATACAACGAGGGATATGATTAGAAATGATTATATCCGGGACAGAGTGAGAGTGGACTCGGTGGAGGATAAGATGCGGGAAGCGAGGTTGAGATGGTTTGGGCATGTGTAGAGGAGAGAAACAAATGCCCCAGTGCGGAGGTGTGAGAGGTTGGCTATGGACGGGTTCAGGAGGGGTAGAGGTAGGCCGAAGAAGTATTGGGGAGAGGTGATTAGACGGGATATGGAGCAGGTGCAACTTACCGAGGACGTGACCTTTGATATGTGGTTGTGGATGACACATATTAGGGTAGAAAGGTAGTAGGTAGTCGAGCGTAGTCCTACTTACGCTTGTAAACTAGTAGTTATAGTGTTAGTATTGTAGGCCCGCTTAGCTTACCATACTAATAGGCGTAGTATTATTGTCCCCTGTAGTTTGATTTCTGCTGCTATGTGTCCTTTAGTGTACTTTGTTTAGCTTATTTAACTGCGCTAGTTACTGCTTACTCTTTTCTGAATGTGCTATCATGGCTTATTCGCTTTTGATACCAACATTTTCATACTGCTTTAAATTTTTTATGACCGGGTCTGACCGTTTCTCTGTCTTTGCTCTTGCTTTGCTTTTGCTGTTGATTTGCTTGTGCTAATGCTCTGTCTTGAGCCGAGGGTCTCTCGGAAACAACCGCTCTACCTACCAACGTAGAGGTAAGGTCTGCGTACACTCTACCATCCCCAGATCCCACGTTGTGAGATTTCACTGGGTATGTTGTTGTTGTAATCAAAATGCCTTGAGTTTAACTTCTTAAAAATGAAAAGTTTTCTAGTAAGAAGCGATTACTCCTAAAAAAGGGTTTATAATCAAATAATATTACCATAAGGTCACAAATTAAAGTTAGAAAATGTATTCCTTCAGTCCTGATTATCTGGCACTTTTTTTTTGTAGTTAATCCAAAAAAAATCTCATTTAGATATATTTAGTAACAATTTTACTTCAAACTTATAATTATACTCTTATAAATGAAATGATTTCAGCCATATAATCACAAATTTTAAAAATCTTTCTTTTCTTTTAAATTTTTTACCTAGGGAAAGACATTCATATAAACTAAGACGTAAAGTATCATTTGGTCAGGATTAAATAAAAGTATTCAAATGAATATATTCCAGATTATATGGCATAAAAAATATGAAAAAAAGGAGGAAAGATGGAAGTAGCTAATAAAGCAGTGTACGTAGGGCGCGTACTTGTGAGAAGTAGACAACTGAGTATCAAACAACAAAAAAAAACGAAAAAGCATTACAAACATGTAGCTCCACGACGAACACAGTTTAATTTTCCCTGCGTGCGGTCGACGCCAAGGCAAGTGGCTACAAATATTAATGGTTTTTAGCAAGTGTATTTCTTGACTAATCTACCCTTGATTTATCCATAAAACTACAAATACACCCTTTGATAACTCAGGATCCAGTAATTTCACTCACGGAATTTGAAAAAACCAAAAATTAAATATAAAAGATAATGTTATCTCTAAGAATCAAACATAGAATGGTAGAGACAATTTTGAACAATTTGGATCACTTTAGCCAACTTCTTGCATTTGTTTATGGTATTCAAAAATTAATATATATACATAAACAAAAAAAATCTACCCTATATATAC
This sequence comes from Anisodus tanguticus, assembly GCA_034509755.1. Lineage (NCBI taxonomy): Eukaryota > Viridiplantae > Streptophyta > Magnoliopsida > Solanales > Solanaceae > Anisodus > Anisodus tanguticus. The sequence continues at coordinate 12,993,849 of CM067551.1, read as the reverse complement.
AATGTAATTTTTTCCGATGAACACCCTCATCACCTCTTAAATTCGCCCTTGTGATAACTACATAATGCTAAAGCGCATGATGACATATACAACAACATACTCATTAATTTCATAAATGAGGTCTAAAAAAGTGTATAGTGTACCAAATCCTATCTTGAAAAAACAAAAATATTGTTTCAAATAAACTCCAGCTTAAAAAAAATAATTTAAGCAGTTCTGAAAAAGAAATAACGAGAGCATGTTAAGAAGTGTCTTTTGTCGTTTTGTGGGAGCTTTTGATTTTGTCCTTTTGCGCGTATATATATGCATTAATAATCTCTTCATTATATTTCTCTTCGCCGACACGTTTCGATCATCCTTGAACCAGTGAGTAGCCGACGATACAATACGAGGAGGGTGGGTCGGGTAAGTTTTTAGGTGGGACCCTGCTTAGAGGGGGGTGATTGCCACGTGTTCGTAGAGTTTGGCTTTGCGAATGATTGACTAGATTTTTCATGGGATATATCTTTATATGCCAAGTGAAACTAATATGATGAGCAAGTGGGACCAATCATCAATAAGGGTTAAGAAAATGGGTCCTCCTTTTGGTTTTAATTTTCGTCTCAAACATTATAATAACTTCTTTATTCTTTGAAAATCAGTTCACGAATTTGGCAAAACTCAATATTGTGAGGTCAGATTATATGTATGCATACAAATAATTAAATATACATTTCGAATTCCGATATTAAATAAATTAGAGTTTTGTGACGGTAAAGTTTCTAAATCCAACTGACATATTTAAATTGGTAGTGGTCTAGTGGGTAATGGGTATTGGCTTACAGCATCTAACTTTGACAAAAATCAGCACTGCATAAAAGGATAATGAAGAAAGAGACAAATAAATAGGGAATTAGAGATTATTTTTTGAAGCATTCATTGTCGTTAGTGAAGGTGGCTAAGCATGTGCCACACACATACCAAAATGCCCATAAATATTTTATTATTCGAAAGTGGAAAAAAAAGGGGGAAAAGAAAACAGAACCCCCCTTTCCCCAATTTTGTTTGTTTTATATACATTTAACTAATTTCTTCGGGTTTGTCTTCTCTTCTCGGGTATTCCAATTTTTTAGAGGTCGTTTGATACCCGAGATAAAATGGATATTCCATAAATAAATTTGAAATTAATTTTATATTCTGTTTTTTCTGAAAGTATACGTTAATGCTGGGATAATTTATACTTCTACTAAATATTGTGTAAAATAAAGCTCAAATTTAATTGTAATTTTTCACCTTATCCTATCAAATTTAAAATTATTTTATCTAATCTTCCAGATGAGATAAATTAATTTCAGAACTATAATCTCAAAATTATAATTTTAGGATAATTTAATTCGTATATCAAACAACCCCTTAAGTTTTTTTTTAAAGAAAGAAAAAGCTACTTGAAATAATTGATCCTACATTGAATTTTGGCCTTTTGTGCGTTAGGTCAACAACTAGGAAGAGCATTTGGCTTGTTGTGCTCAATTGGGTCAATTGGAGAAGCAAGAAAAAGTCCTACTCTTTTGTTCTTTTCTAATTTCATTATTTTTTTATATCCAACTTTATTATTCTTAAATCCCATTATTAAATTGATGATGACATACTCTACTACTTTGAAATAAATGCTGGTTTATTTAAGAGTACCCGTAGAAATTTATTTAATTTATAGATAATACTACTAGTTCATTTAGACTTTAATTTTATATTTTTGTCTTTTAATAGAATTAGACCAAGTTCAGGCAGGTAGGGGTTCTTATTTGTGAATGCATCATATTGAGAATTGATTAGTCCAATTAACCACATTGAAAAAGATTTTTTCCCCACTAAATAAAGTTATAAATTTAGGAAATATAAAAATATTATAATACTGGTTAATAATTAAGAACATGTTAAGAAGTATAATAATAATTCTTAAAATTTAAGTTATTCATGCTGACATGGTAAAACCTTTTTATTAATTAATTTAATTTACCATCGTTAGGAGATTAATTTTTTAATTATGTTACCAATCAATATTTATCGTAAATATATTACACGTAATTACCTTATAAGTGATGTGACTATATAAATATTTTTCAAATTTAACTTGTACACACAAAGTTTAACAACATGTGAATACTTTTTAGGGAAAAAGATATAACATGACTTACGGGAATAGATAAGATAAATTTTATCCCTACTTTATACAAAGTACCTGAGTTGAAGATTGTGATCAATTTAATGCCAAATCTAGCCATCCGACAGAAACCCACCAGATCTAGTTCTGCTTTGGGTTCAAAGACGAGAACCACAACTGCTTCGCCGGCGCTGTATTTCTGTTGTTTTTACCTTTTTCCTTCTTTTTAGGATATAAAACTTGCATCCTTCACCTTAATCGTCTTGATTAACGATTCACCTGTACTTAATTTGGGGTCTAAAAAAGTGAAAATCATGACTGGTTTTGTTTATTTATCACTTTTTTGGGTATTTTTGGTGGATCTACGTAATTAGTTTACTGCTTTGTGTTTCTTGCAGTATTATCATAAGGCCGAATTTTTAAGAAATGGGAGTACTATCTATTATCAAATATTCTCAATATATTCGTCATATATTGTGTAATTATGAATACTGTATATTTATGATATATTAGGACCCTTATCGAATTAGGATTCCTCTCTTGTACACACTATATATATTTTGTACCAATGAGAATACTCCCCAAGGGTAATTATCACAATCTTACATGGTATTAGAAGTCAAAACCCTAGAGTTTCTCTGAGTTGTGCCCCCCCCCCATTTCGGACTACTACCGGCGGCCACCCTTGACCGAGTTAACTGTTAAACAGATCAATGGAAACCGTCCATATGGTATTAATATTATCAGGTCTATGTGGATTTTTGCTCATAAGGAGAATTCAGATGGGTCCTTTGCTCGGCATAAGGCGCGACTTGTTGGTGATGGTAAGACTCAGCAGGTTGGTATTGATTGTGGTGAGACGTTTAGTCCGGTGGTCAAACCGGCTACCATTCGCACGGTACTTAGCTTGGCTCTTTCAAAGACTTGGCCGATTCATCAGTTGGATGTCAAGAATGCTTTCCTACATGGAGATCTCAGGGAAACAGTCTATATGCATCAGCCGTTGGGTTTCAGGGATCCTAACCGTCCTCATCATGTCTGTTTGTTGAAGAAGTCATTATATGGGCTTAAGCGGTCTCCACGTGCCTGGTATACACGATTTGCGATTTTGTTTCGACTATTGGGTTCACTCACGCGGGTCGATAATTCTTTATTCATCTACCGCCGTGGTTCGTCATTGGCCTATATTCTCGTTATATGTGGATGATATCATCTTGACCGCCTCCTCCGATGCTTTGCGTCGTCTATCATGGCCATGCTCGGTTCGAATTTGCTATGAAGGACTTAGGGCCGTTGAGTTATTTTTGGGGGTTGCCGTCAAACGTCATTCGGGTGGCTTGTTTCGTCTCAACGGAAGTATCCGCCGAGATCATAGAGAGGGCCGGGATGTCATCCCGTAAGTCCACTTCCACGCCGATTGATGCAAACCCAAAGCTAAGTGCCACACGGCGGGTGCACCATACGAGGACCCGACCCGCTATCGCAGTCTTGCGGGGGCCCTCCGGTATCTTACCTTACTGCAGACCGGATATTACATATGCGGTGCGGCAGTGTGTTTATTCATGCATGATCCCGAGTGGAGCACATGAATGCAATCAAACGCATCATTCGGTATATTCGGGGACACTAGACTATGGGTTGCACTTGTATCCGTCATCTACATCCACACTGGTCTCCTACACGGATGCTGATTGGGGTGGTTGTCCTGACACCAGACGGTCGACTTCTGGCTACTGTATGTTCCTTGGCAACAACTTGGTCTCTGGTCGGCAAAACGTCGGGCAACTCTATCACGCTCAAGTGCCGAGGCGAGAATATCGAGGGGTAGCGAATGTGGTCTCCGAATCATGTTGGCTACGTAATTTGCTTTTGGAGCTTCATTGTCCCATTCGAGAAGGCAACCTTGGTATATTGCGATAACATTAGTGCCATCTACCTTTCAGGTAACCCCTGTTCAACACCAACGCACCAAGCATATCGAAATGGACATTCACTTTGTCCGTGAAAAGGTTGCAAAGGGTCAAGTTCGCGTATGCCATGTCCCGTCTCGTTATCAAATTGCAGACATCTTTACAAAGGGTCTATCAGCGGTTCTCTTTGAAGATTTTAGGGACGATCTCGGCGTTCGAAAACCGCCCGCTATGAGCTGCGGGGGTGTGTTAAACAGATCAATGGACTAAAGCGATGGGGCCGAGCGAAGTCACGGCCCGGCCCATCACGGAACGATTCCGAAAATCGGTGGCCGACCCATCACGGGAACGGTTCCGAAAATCGTGGAACAAATCTTGTATATTAAGGAATATATATTGTAGTTTATTTGTTACCTAGATTAGGATATACACTTACCATATTGTATAGTTATAATTATGGTAGAAGAAGGATTTAGAAGTAGAATAGGAAAAGGATTTTCCTATTATGGAAATATGTAACTTGTATATATAGCCTTTCAATTAATGAAAATAATCAAGGGGATTATTTCTTTCATTAACCACCCTTCCTTCAATATTTTTTATTTTTTGTCTCCCTTCTCCTACTCCATTAAAATTCATCCACTATAATGATTTTTCCACAACTCCCACAGTGGCCTCATCCTCAACCGTCGTCACCCCTGCCATATCAAAATCATCATTTTCTCCCTCAGTTCATCCAGCCCTCACCGTCACCAACATCAAGAACTCCCTCCCAATTATTCTTGGTCAAGAAAACGGTCAATATTCCTCATGGGTTAAACTCTTCCGTATTCATGCATGTGTCTACAACGTGCTTGACCATATCGACGACTCATTCCCTCGCCCACCTGAGGTTGACGACACTACATGGCTTCGTCTTGATGCCGCTGTCATGCAATGGATATATAGTAGTATCTCTCAGGACTTGCTCCTTACTATAATGAAATTCGGTGCCTCGACCCGCGATTTATGGCTTCGGTTGGAGGAAATTTTTCAAGATAACAAACACACTCGTGCTATATTTGGAGGAACAATTTAATAATACGCGTCTTGAAAATTTCTCCAACATGACTGATTATTGCAAACAGTTGAAACTTGTGGCGGATCAACTATCCAACGTCGGCTCACCCGTTTCTGAAACAAAAATGGTCTTACAACTACTTGCAGGCCTCCCAAAAGGTGAATATGACACTTTGGCCACCATGATACAACATACTAATCCATTACCCAGTTTCAACAAGGCCCACTCACAATTGTTGCTAGAAGAAACCCGCTGTGCAAAGCAGGACGAACATAACCAAAAGGCGTTAGCAGTCAAAATAACATTGCCGCCAGCCCAACCCCGTCGGAAAACACTCAACCACGCCAGAACCGCGGCGACAGGGGAGACAGAAGCCACCGCGGCGGCAGAGATGGCAAAGGACGTGGAAAGGGTTGCGGCCAGCAGCAACACTCACAACAGCCACAGCCCAGTCCATACTCTCAGTGGACTGGCCCAGCTCCACAGTTCCAACTTCCAAACTAGGCCTCAGTTAGGGATGGCAACGGATCGGATCTGGACCAGATCCTACTAGATCTAGATCCAGATCTGTTTTTCATACCTGAGTCCAGATCCATCATGTCCATAAAAATCAGATTCAAATTCGAATCCATCGGATCCACGGATCGGATCTGGATCCACATGTAAAAAATTTGTATTTAATAATATTCTCACATGTTAAAACTTTTTTGACAAAATAAAACTCAATCTGATTGAAAAAAATGATTGAGTTCATTCAATCAACATATGCTAGAAAAAACAGAAGAAAACAAATTAAAGTTTACAAAACTCATAGACTGATTTAAGCAAAAAATATATTGTCATTTAACATGTCTAATTTTAAGACATGGAAGTTCATTTTTGGTCATTCCAAGACATGTCTAATTCTCTGTTTGCTTGACATAGATTTGATATTTTGCTTTTACTTTTGAGGAAAAGGTCAATACCCAAATAAATTACATCAAAACATGAAGTAACAGTAGTGAATTAGCACATCTAGGCCACTCAAGACTCTACAACCATGTTAAATAAAATAATAGCCTCATTGATCACATGTGATTTATTTTTCTTATTTTTTTTTGTGAAATAGACTATATAGCTTAAAATTCAATGACATCAAAAATTACAAGTGCATGAATAAACCAAGAGACGACCAGCTCAGTGGTATGATCGAGAAACAACTTTGGAGGATGGAGGTTTGTTGGGAGAAGAGAGCTAAAAGAGCTAAAATAAGAGAGTAGTTACAACTCTCTACTGGATTTTGTTATTTTTTTATTTTCTTTAAGTCTTTAGAATTTTATTTTTCTTACTTGATAATATATGAAGACATCTTTGCTTACCAATTGTATGCTATCCAGCCTACTAATTTATTTAATGTGCTACTAATTTTCTAGTAAGGATCAATCTTTAATTAAACACTTAAATGCCACAAGTTAAAAGAGAAGGACGCCTTTTTACTCGCATGGTACGAGACAATTTTTAATTTTTGCAAACCAACTTCTAGACATATATATGTGACAAAAGCTAGTAATCACATCCTTTACAGTTCTACAACTCAATTGTTATTTGTTAGAGACATCTTTTGATCCCTTTCAGCACTTCCAATATGAAAAAAATATTACTTTTTAAAAAGAGATAACTAAAAAAATTCATCTCAATAAATATTTATAATTAAACATATCATTTACATATAACAAATTATGAAAATTTTTAAGAAAATACTTATAAAATTACATTCTAGGTTATGAATATATTTAATAAAAAATGAATCCACGGGTCGGATCTGGACCGGATACGGATCTCAAATACAAGATCCAGATCCAAATTCGATCCGGATCCGGCGGGTTCAAATTTTGAAGATCCATATCCTATAAAACGGATCTAGATCCACTGAATTCGGATCGGGTCCAGGATCTACTGCCATCTCTAGCCTCAGTACATGCCCAGGTACCGACCCAATTCTCATACAACCAACAGGGAATGTTGGGACCCTACCCGAGATCCTCCCCAGTATCTCGGGTATCCTCATACCAGACGCCTCAGGCCTAGTACATGCAGCCATCAATCGGTTTGTCCCCATCTGATTTGGGCCTGGCCTTTAGCAGTCTGAACTTGCAGCAACCCGATGAAAATTGATACATAGACTCGGGAGCTACATCTCACCTCACTCACTCTGCAGGTAATATTCCTACATTGTTTCGATTAAAGCATCCTTAATACATTACTGTTGGCAATGATCATCGCATTCTCATACAGGGCTATGGTACATCCCACACACAACCACCACATCCGCCTTTCCCTTAAACATGTCCTGTATGCACCAAATATCATCAAGAATATAATTTATGTTCACAAATTTACCTGTGATAATTCTGTCTCTGTTGAGTTTGACCTGTTTGGTTTTACTATGAAGGATCTTCGTGCGGGGACCCATCTTACGAGATGCAATAGCACGGAGGATCTCTATCCATTGTCATCCACCTCCGCTGCCGGATCCTGCTCTCCCGTCTCTCTCGTTGCTATATCTCCATCCACTTGGCATAATCGGCTTGGCCACCCAGGCACCCCAGTTTTTAATTTTCTTAGAGGCAATAATTTTATCAAATGTAATAATGGGAAACTTGTTCAGCATTGTGTTTCTTGTTATCTAGGCAAACATGTTCGACTTCCTTTTAAATCATCTACCAGCGTCACTTTTTCACCTTTCGATGTTATTCATGCTGACTTGTGGACATCTCGTATTTCTAGTTCCCTTGGTCATAATTATTATCTAGTATTGTTAGATGATTTTTCTCATTATATTTGAATATACTCACTCAAATTTAAATCGGAAATGTTTGCAAAATTTCTTGAATTTCGGACATTTATCAAAACACAGTTTGAAAAATGCATAAAATCATTTCAGTGTGATAATGGTCGTGAATTCAATAATTCAATGTTTCACCACTTTTGTAGCAATAATGGCATGATTTTTCATTTCTCCTGCCCCCACACCTCACCTCAAAATGATAAAGCCGAACGCATTATCCGCACCATTAATAACATGGTTCGTACTCTATTGTTTCATGCCTCTCTTCTTCCGTTCTTCTGGGTCTATGCCGTCAAAATATCCGAATATATTCAAAAAAAATTACCCACCAGTACCCTTCACAATATGACTCCAACCGAAATTCTATACTGCAGGATTCCCTCCTACGACCACCTACGGATATTCGGTTGCTTGTGTACTAATCTTGCCTCCACCGCCCCTCACAAATTAGCACATCAAACTACTATGTGTGTCTTTGTAGGTTTTCCATCTAATCATATGGGCTATCTATATTATGACTTGTCCACACGTCAAATCCACATCTCTCATCACGTCACGTTTGATGAGACCACGTTCCCTTTTTTGAATCTCTAAAAATTCCAAAAAATGGACTATACCTTTCTTGACGAGCCCGACATCCCTCCCGTCATTCTCAGCCAACTAAATCAGTCAGCCACCGGAACCTCCTCTCTGCCACCCACCGTCGCCGATTCTATCGTCAGACTCGCGGCGGTGTCTACCGAGTTGTCCTCGAAACCATCATCACCAGTTGCCACCAACATCGTCGACCAGTCGATCTCCACTGTTTCACCACCGATCAACCACCTACAAATCACCCAACTCCGTCATACACCACCAGCTGCTATGTCACCTCCACCAACCGTCATTTCCAACCGACCAACACCTAACCCAGATTTCGTCGATCAGACCAACACTGACAACATCTCTTCCTTACCAACGCACCAAAACCACCAACCTAACCCACCACCTTTCCCTTACCCAACGATACCAACCCAATCACCATCGTCTCTGATCGTACCGCCACCACTGTTGACCCCACCAGATATACCAGCACCAAACAGAACACCCAACCCAAAACCCTGTTCCGACATTCCAACACCCACAAACCCGACACCAGCATATCACCGATAAAATAACCCACCCACTGCCTTCACTCACCAAATGGAAACCCGTGCCAAATACTGGATTTTCAAGTCCAAAGTCCAGTTTAACTTGTCTGCCCAAACAATTTTCCCAATTCCCAAAAACCCCAAACTAGCCAAACAAGACCCTCATTGGAATGCCGTTATGTGTGAGAAATTTAATGCTTTAACGAAACAACACACGTGGGATTTGGTTCCTAAACCAGAGGGGGTGAATGTGATCCGTTGCATGTGGCTATTTCGTCACAAATTCAGAGACAGTGGAGACCTAGAGAGATACGACATGACTAGTGGCTAATGACACAAATCAGCTGGAGGGTATTGATTGTGGTGAGTCATTCAATTCGGTTGTTAAACCGGCTACCATTCGCATAGTTCTGAGTATAGCCATGGGCAAGCACTGGCCGATACATCAGCTTGATGTGAAAAATGCATTTCTACATGAGGACTTGAAAGAAATAGTCTACATGCACCAGCCATATGGTTTTGTCTATCCAGCAGCCCCTCACTATGTTTGTCGTCTCTGTAAGTCACTGTATGGTTTGAAACAGGCCCCCAGAGCGTGGTATGATCTCTTTGCCAGGTATATTATGCAGATTGGGTTTGTATGCAGCATGTGTGATAATTCTATTTTCATTTTTCATCGAGGTACTAGTACTGCTTACTTACTGCTATATGTGGACGATATTGTTCTCACTGCCTCATCTGATGGGTTGAAAAATGAGATTATTGCTTTACTTAAAATCGATTTTGGTATGACTGACTTGTGCAAGTTATGTTATTTCTTGAGTATATAAGTGACCAGATCTGCAGATTATATGTTCTTGACTCAACGTAACTATGCAGAGAAGATAGTGTAGAGGGCTAAGATGACAAGTTATAAAATCATGCCTACTCAGGTAGATTCTAAGTCAAAGCTCAATGCTACGGATAGTGCTCCAGTCTCCGATCCTACTCTATATAGGAGCCTTGCAGGTGCACTTCAGTATCTTACTTTCACCAGGCCTATATTGCATATGTTGTTCAACAAGTGTGCTTGTTTATGCATGCTCAAATAGAGTCTCATTTCACTGCTCTTAAGCATATTATTCGATACATTAAGGGCACATTTGATTATGAGTTACATCTATACGCCTCTGCACCAACCAGGTTGCTATCTTATACGGATGCATATTGGGCAGGGTGTCCGGACACGCGACGCTCCACCTGCGGCTATTGTGTATTCTTAGGGGATAATCTCATTTCATGATCTGCCAAGAGACAAGCCACCATATCTCGTTCGAGTGCCAAAGCAGAATACAGAGGCGTTGCAAATGTTGTAGCTGAGATTTGTTGGCTCCGAAATCTACTTTTGGAGCTCCAGTGTCCCTTACGTCGGGCATCTGTTGTATACTGTGATAACATATATGCCATATATCTGTCTCATAATCCGGTTCAACATCAGAGAACCAAACACATTGAGATGTATATCCATTTTGTTCGTGAGAAGGTTGTGCTCGGTCATGTCAGAGTGTTGCATGTGCCTTCGTCATATAAGTATGCAGATATCTTCATAAAAGGGCTTCCCAGATAATTATTCCTTGACTTCAGATCCAGTCTCAGCGTCCGGCTTCCTCCCGCTCAGACGGAGGGGTGTATTAGCGAGTATTCTCCATATATTGTGTAATTATGAATACTGTATATTTATAGTATATTAGGATCCTTACCGAATTAGGATTCCTCTCTTATACACACTATATATATTTTGTACTAATGAAAATACTACCCAAAGAAAATTATCACAATATTACACTATTGACACTTTTGGTTGTCAAAGTGGCTTTGATTTCATGGTTGGAATATGGCAAGAGATGAAGAAATATTTGGTGGCCTTGCGGGTGTATGACATGTTTGTTAGTACGCCACATATACCACATTCTGTTCTGTATAAATTAGTAATACGGCGCAACACAATGTGTTCCTTCCATCCCCATATGTGTATAATAATGGTATAATATGTATATAAATAGTAAGTATACGTTAATGAAACATCTATTATATACTTATTATATAATAATGATACATTTTCTATATACATATTGTAGGGATATATAAGTTATACAATAATGATACAATTTTTATATGGATAATACATTTTCTATACATATACAATAGTGATACATATTTTATACAATAATAATACAGTTTCTATATATATGCTGAAATTAGTTGAAAAATGATTACAAAATGAGATTATCTTGAAAAAGGCAAAAAATAACTTTTAAGATTCTTGGGTTATTCAATGTCAATAGTTTCACCCTAATGACTAATTGTGTCATTTTCCCTACTTATTAACCAAGCAACTATTATCTGAGGTAAGCATCAGGTACGGATAAGTATTTACCGTTTAATAATTCACCTATCTTATTTTTTTTGCTAGCTAATCTAGCTTATTATTTGACGAGTAATATATTTTTTTATGTAACTTGATGATATATTTTTTACTCTATTACTAATATACTACTATAATATAAAAGTTTATTTTTTTGGGAATGTATTTATTTTCCAAAGTGGCCCTTTTTCAAGTGAATCCCTGTTTGTTATTTTGTCGATTTCGAAGTAGGTTTCTTCTCCCAACTTTTGGTTTTTTCCTGGCACCTTCATTCTTGACTCTTTTGTCTTCACTCTATCATTAATTTATTATTTAGGCAATTGCCAATTTTCTTGTGATTTTGGCCAACAAATTTAAGTTATAGAAATTGACAAACAGGTCAAAATCTAACGTTGTAATTGTAGGCAATTAACAACTAATTATAATATTTAATTTGATGGTGTGCGTTTAAGACAAACTCTAATCTGGACGTATGTAATTCCGTGATTTAGAAGCTTTGATTTGAAAATTTTGAGCTAAATTTGGTAGACACTTTGGTTGAAATGTCGCCGGTAATTTTATTTTTATTTTTATTTTTGAGATACTACAAAGACAAACTAAGCTCCCGTGTGACCATGGATATTGAATTTGAAATTTGAAAATTTGAGTTTTTAGAGTTGTGATCTTTGGAATTTGAAGTTATGTTTGGACATATATTGTTGGGAGTTTTTGCTCTATGGTACTTTATAAAGCAGTACGGGAAGTATATAACTATTGCAAGTATTCGAAAGGATAGACAAAGATTCAATAGTTCAACTAGTAATCTGAAAATTACAAGATAACCACAAAACCGAAATTACAATTTTGTTGAAAACGAAAAAATGGAAACTGGTTTTCTTGAGTCGAGTGTGGCACTCTGTCCTTAAGACAATATTGCCCCGTATGTATCCTTTATACGTCCTGGACAATTTGTCTCCCAAGATAAAACAAACAATGGAACCCTTGAGCAAAGGAAACTCAAGAGCTACCGTGAAGAATATTGAGTAACGAAATGATGCTTGGAAGTTGTAGGAAGAAAACTCTTTTTGTTGTGTATTTTCGTGAGCTTTATGAACTGTTATTTTTCTGTTCTTTTTAGTACTCAACAATGGTGTAAGGGTGTGTTTATATAGGTGAGGGAGGGGCTGAAAATCGCCTCCATAATAGCCAAATAATGGCCATTATGGAGGTAGTAAAGTCACCAACATAAATGGTGAAAGAACCAACGGATTTGGCCATTATAGGAGGAGTAATTCAGCCAAAATAAATGGCTGAATTGAGTGCTTGACGTTTCTGTTTTGACCATCGAAATTCGAACTTCGGGGACCAAAGCGTACATCTTGAAACTTCGGGGACCAAAGCGTACATCTTGAAACACGGGACCAAACAAGACATCCGAAAGAATTTCGGTTCAAAGCGTACGTCCGAAACTTCGGGATCAAACTGTACTTCTGGCAAAGTTTTCTGGCCCAAAAAGATAATATCAGAAGGCCCACAGCCCACGGCCCACGGCCCGTGACCCGTGAACCCGAGAACCCGAGAACCCGGAACTCGGAACCGGACCGGACGGGCGGGCGGCGGCGGCGCGCGTGTGGTCTTTCCTCGAACCGAAGCACATCTAGGTCCTCCCTCCTTTAAACACATGGGATACCCCTTGAGGTCCCAAACCCCAAACCAATTTCGAGTCTTATATACACAACAATTCTTTCTTCCTCTACCGATGTGGGAGAATTACACACAATACCACACTTTCCATGCTTCAAACACCTTACTTCGTGAACCAATATCTCTTTCATTACTCAATGAAATTTGACGATTCTTGGCCCTACGGTTATCTACGTACTTAGTAGATCATGCATGTGTGAAGAACCGGATTCTCCAACATACGTTACACTAGTGTTTAAGCCGTTAAAGTTGGTCGGTCGCAACTCCCGCCAAAGGCAAATTTCCAACAATCCCCTCTTGAAAGAGATTTTGGCGCACTCACATGGTGTCTTTTCATTTCCAAAGCAATATTTCGGCGGACCGATGTTGCATAAGGAGAGATAGCCTCGGCTTTGAACCTTCCATAGTTGAATACCATCGGACTTACTTACTGCGCGGTGAACGTGATGTCTTGAACCGTCAGTGTTTAGTGTAAGCCAAGACAACGGTACCAACACAACAAATTCCCTTACTCTCTTCTTCGTAATGTTTTGTCCGTTTTGGCCATGGACAACGTCTTGGATTCTTAAGTGCGTTCAATTTGAGGCGGCCCGTCCTCGCACTTAAATAGGTGGTCTCCTACAAGGTATCCTGCTATACCCCACTTCACAAGTGTTAGGAACCATTAAAAGTTTCCCAAAGACCTAACCTCAACCGTTGAGGATCATTACGGGTTTTGAAAACTTAACCTTTACCCATATTGCAGATAGCACTTAACGTCTATCGCGGGAACGGCTTTGGATTTGGTGTTTCTTTTCGAAATCACTATCCGAAGTGCTCATGCTTCCACCGAAGCGATCAACCGAACCTTTACAACTTAGTTTTCCCATTGAACCAAATTACCGGGATCTCCAGTTCGTAAGGTTGGGTTTCATTTTGTATTGGTCCGTATATTTTGGGTTTTAAGCCCATTCCCCTAGACGAGCGAGAAAACTTGATCTCCGGGTAGTCCCTTAGTTAGTAAATAAGGAAGTGACACCCGTGATGATCAACTGCCATACGGTCTTATGTCTCCGACAGATCCTGACAGATATGTCCAGACGCCGTCATCCGTGTCCTTCCTAAAGCCGACCGGCTAGCCACAGTGTATAACTGCTGAAGGCACGGGTTTCTCCCAATAAGGGACGTCCTCTAAGGATCCGTGAAGTTACTCAACTTCTTTCATGCTTTGTATAAAGCGATAAACTCCGATTCCATCATGAATCGGCCGATGCAAGTTTGCTTAGAGGATTTTCCAAGAACCACCATACACATTTACTTGTGGCTTTGGTGTTCTTCAGATCTGATGTCCAGTTTGCATCACTGTGTTCTCCCAGAACCATTGGACATCCGAATACAATAATCCGTAGATAAGCGAATAATTCAGATATCGTCACATCCGACTTAACGCCTTCTATTGATCATGTATTAAGATCATCAGTGAACCTTAGTTCAACTAATATGTTTGTAGGACGATACCAGGCCGGTTGTAGTGTGTACAATACATTGAACTACACGTGACCTGTGCATATCACTCCTTGTCTATGGGTGCACCATGATTCCAATCAGTTCTATGATTCATATCCATTGGTGGCTTCAACGAGATCGTCAACTATTGACCAGTCCGTTAGATGTCTTAGAAATTCAATTCCTAAGAAGTCATCTGTGATACACATATCTTTCATATCGAGACTTTGTTTCAATATGATTTTCACTCTCAGACCGTTGGTTTTCCAACTGTTGGCTTTCTAACTTCAGAGCCAATGTTTCTGTGGTCAGATTCATTGTTTCTGTTTTATCTAAGACTTTCAGGACTAAAATGTAAACATTTCAGGGACCAAAATGAAAGTTCGGGAAGAAGCCAACGATTCGTCAAAGCAAACCAATTTCGATCCTCTTCTTCCAACTCTCCGGTTGGGAAGGCTGTTTCAACACCCATGCCATGTACGATTACAATGGCCCTGGATGTGAAGCTACTCACATGGGAGCACTTTTTACAACCCAAAGGTTCTTTTCCCGGAGGAAGATTAACCATTACACAAGTATGGTTCTATATATAGAATCTATTTCTCCCTTTAGCTTCTTTCCAAAGCAGCGTTTTTGGAGATAACAATTATTTGTTAATTGTTCATGGTTCATTATTAACCATACAAGCTAGAAGGACTGGAACAAGTCTTTGTCCCCTCTTTGCTCCGTCTTGGTTCAACATCTAGAATCCCTGAGTTCTGCAGATCTGGAATATTAAGTTCCGGATAGACAGCAACTTTCGAGTCATGAAGATACGGAACGTCTAGTTCCGGACAGTCAGGCCCTCGCGGGTTCTTGTTAACCTTGAGCAATTACTCCCTTTTCCTTTTCCAAGGAAAGTTATCTCCAAAGAATTCAGCATTCTTTGACGCCAAGAGGCGATCAACACTCGTTATTTGCGGATCCGGTGGATATGCAATCTACGATCTTAGGTCGAACTTGACCTGTTTCGGTAGCCCATCTTTTACCAAGCTACCCCTCATAATTTGGGCGTACGACTTCGCGCTTGGCTAACACCGTTAGACTGAGGTGAGAAATGAACATTCGTTTAATGAACGATGCTTCACATTCTCCCCCTCTATCACTACGAATTTCTCAATCCGTAGGCTTAGTTGATTTTCAACTTCTGCTTTGTAGGCTTCAACAACTTCATCTTTGCTTTTCAATAAACAAAGGATTTCATACGTTGTACCATCATCAATGAAGATCACAACGTACTTGTCTCCCTCCTCTATTTTGTATAAACTTCAAATCACCCAATTAGGTGTGACTAAGTTCTAGAGGAGCAGTGCTTCTTTCGCTATTCCCTTGACGGAATTTGGAAAGGTGATTTTGCCTCTTCATCTACCTCGCATTTATTTGAGGATTTATGTCGAAGAAGGCAACAATCTCTACATCGTTAGCTTTTGAATGACTTGCTATTTAACGTGTCTTAATCTATGATGGCATAGATGCACGGATTACAAATATATCATTCATTTGGCTACAGACATACTGTACCATTCTTAGTTATTACGGACCTGTTGGACTAGTCTCAAACCAGCTTGACCAACAGCGTCCCTTAAACCAAGTTAGGGATATGTATCACATCATCTTAGAGTGATCTCATTCCCTGAAGTCCTATTGAGGACAACCTCTCCAACCCCTTCTACTTTAGAGGTGGTGTTGCTTCACATGAACAACCTCTTACCCGTGGTTAGGGCGTAACCGGATCATATATGATCCAGATACTCTGGCCCACTCCAGTTGCTTTGGCAGACTGAGTGTCCAATTTCTTTACTGCCTTTCTTTAGGCCTTCGATCATTAAGACACTGGAAACTCGGCCCACCTTACTAGGTGTCCATTACTTTTCTTATGAAATGAATTCGGCACCACTCCGGTCGCCGGAGGCTTTATATGACCGAGTGTCCAATATCATCATATCAAAGGAATTTTGGCCCACTTCCGGTCGCCGGAGGCTTTGTATGACCGAGTGTCTAATATCATCCTATCGAGGAATTTTGGCCCACTCCGGTCGCCGGAGGCTTTATGATTGAGTGTCCAATATCATCCTATGAAGGATCTTCGCCAAATAGTATGACGAGGCTCAACGTCATTAACTTTTAGACTTCTTCCGTTATGATTGGTGCCCGAGATAATTCTTGGCGCTTACTTAAATGTGGTAACAGTTTTCGCACGATTAGTGGATCTTTCTCCATCGTATGTGCGAACATACTTTACACACTTTAACAATTACACTTAAAAGAACGGATCTTTTTAAGTCATTTACAAAATCCAATCTTTAAACGGAAAAGAAGATGAGATTAAACTTCTGATTTGTTAAAGCATAAGGAATATAAATTATTTTCATATTCCTCCTTACTTTAATCCATTTTTAATCGACATCATTTAATCTTTATTCTTGACAAGTAAGAAAAATACTTATCATTTACTCTTTATTCTTGACAAGTAAGAAAAATACTCATCCCAATTTTTGGATTCTGGCTCACTTCAGTCACTTCATCAGACTGAGTGTCCATTTCCTTCTCACCATTATTCGGATCCTTTGTCTGGGACAGATATAGGCCTTCTGCTACAAGATAGAATAACATCTTCGATCTTCTCCTCTTGTCCAGTTGACATCCTCGAGCTCTCGAGAGCGTTTGTTTCCACCCGGTCTTGGTGGCGGTGACACCATGAACACGTTCATCATCATCACTCTCTTCTACCAGAAAACCATTTCCATATCCAGATTTGGTCACACAATTTTTGACCGACATCTTTCGAATACTAATAGTAATACAATACAAATATTGTCGAAAGTTGTTGGGAGTTTTTGCTCTATGGTACTTTATAAAGCAGTACGGGAAGTATATAACTATTACAAGTATTCGAAAGGATAGACAAAGATTCAATAGTTCAACTAGTAATCGAAAATTACAAGATAACCACAAAAGCGAAATTACAATTTTGTTGAAAACGAAAAAATGGAAGCTGGTTTTCTTTGAGTCGAGTGTGGCACTCTGTCCTTAAGACAATATTGCCCCGTATGTATCCTTTATACGTCCTGGACAATTTGTCTCCCAAGATAAAACAGCAATGGAACCCTTGAGCAAAGGAAACTCAAGAGCTACCGTGAAGAATATTGAGTAACGAAATGATGCTTGGAAGTTGTAGGAAGAAAACTCTTTTTGTTGTGTATTTTCGTGAGCTTTATGAACTGTTATTTTTCTGTTCTTTTTAGTACTCAACAATGGTGTAAGGGTGTGTTTATATAGGTGAGGGAGGGGCTGAAAACTGCCTCCATAATAGCCAAATAATGGCCATTATGGAGGTAGTAAAGTCACCAACATAAATGGTGAAAGAACCAACGGATTTGGCCATTATAGGAGGAGTAATTCAGCCAAAATAAATGGTGAATTGAGTGCTTGACGTTTCTGTTTTGACCATCGAAATTCTGAACTTCGGGGACCAAACTCGTACATCTTGAAACTTCGGGGACCAAACTCGTACATCTTGAAACTTCGGGACCAAACAAGTACATCCGAAAGAATTCGGTTCAAAGCGTACGTACGAAACTTCGGGATCAAACTGTACTTCTGGCAAAGTTTTCTGGCCCAAAAAGATAATATCAGAAGGCCCACAGCCCACGGCCCACGGCCCGTGACCCGTGACCCGGAACCGGAACCGGACCGGACGGGCGGGCGGCGGCGGCGCGCGCGTGGTCTTTCCTCGAACCGAAGCACATCTAGGTCCTCCCTCCTTTAAACACATGGGATACCCCTTGGGGTCCCAAACCCCAAACCAATTTCGAGTCTTATACACACAACAATTCTTTCTTCCTCTACCGATGTGGGAGAATTACACACAATACCACACTTTCCATGCTTCAAACACCTTACTTCGTGAACCAATATCTCTTTCATTTCTCAATGAAATTTGACGATTCTTGGCCCTACGGTTATCTACGTACTTAGTAGATCATGCATGTGTGAAGAACCGGATTCTCCAACATACGTTACACTAGTGTTTAAGCCGTTAAAGTTAGTCGGTCGCAACTCCCGCCAAAGGCAAATTTCCAACATATATTTTACGTTGAAAAATTTGAAGTTTTGTGAGTGAAAATTTCAAATTTTTTTTGAAGATAGATTTTTAAAACCTGCTTTACAATTTATGACTAAACAAATATTTGAAGATAAATTTTCAAAATCTATTATAAAACGCTAGCTAATCTTTTCTTCTTTTCTCCTTTTACCTTCTCTTTAAATATCCTTTTGCCCTTTTCTTGTTTTCTCTCCTCTCCTCTCCTCTCCTTTGGTAAAGCAAGCAACCCACCCACCCCTCACCCCCTAACCTCAACTTTGCTACTCCACTCGTTCCCATTTACGTCGGTGTTTGAATGAATTTATTAATTTCTTTTGATTAAAATACTTTATAAATATTTATGTGATGGAGTAATAAATTATTTTACTCCCTCTGTTCCAATCTATATAACATTATTTCATTTTTAGTTAGTTAAAAAAATGACATTTGTCTATATTTAGTAACAATTCAATTTTAAATTTACCTTTATACCCTTTGTGAAAAAATTTACAGTCACACAAATTTCTATGGATTGTTTAGATCATAAGTTTCAAAAAACTTTTTTTTTCTTAAACTTTGTGTCAAGTAAAAAACCTTCATATAAATGGGACGGAGGAAATATTATAAATAAATAAAAATTAAATTAAATTAAATTTGTAAGTCTTTAAGAGAAATTGCCTTTAGGCACAAACTTTTCTAGCAGCAACCTCCGTATTCCATGAATTTGTAAAAGTTAACTTAGTAAAGTAGCAGCGTTATCGCTAGAGATGCCAGTGGATTCTGGACCCGATCCAGATCCGGTGGATCCAGATCCATTTGATAGGATATGGATCTTCAAAATTTGGACTCAAAGGATCCGGATCGGACCCGGATCCGTTTCTGACGGATCGGATCTGGATCTGGATCTTGTATTTGAGATCCGTATCCGGTCCAGATCCGACCCGTGGATCCATTTTTATTAAATATATTCATAACATAGAATGTAATTTTATAAGTATTTTCTTAAAATTGCTAAACACATCTTTGGAAGTTTAATTCTCAAAACAAGTTTAATTTATCCCCACGTTAACTCAAAAACCAAAAAATAAAGAGGTAACTTCAATAATAAAATCAATGTTATATTAGTGAATGACTAACATCTCCATAGACAATTAAGTTAAAATTATATTCACTTCATTTGTGAAGATTTCACGCACATGGAAGTTCTGCATTGTGGAAATAATAGTCAGCATTTTTCACAACTATTGTCATTGTCCAACATTTTCAATTAATAGCTCACAATCAAAACGAGACAACGAACAAAATATCTCATATGAACATTTTAAAATTGAAACACAGTAAACTGTTAGCTAAGTAAAAAATCGTTTGTCAGTTCAAAAAAAATTCTTAGCAAGGCAATTTTTTTTACATGTGGATCCAGATCTGGATTCAGGTATGAAAAACGGATCTAGATCTGGATCTAGTAGGATCCGGTCCAGATCCGATCCGTTGCCATCCCTAGTTATCGCATACATTATGCTAATGGATGCTTGCAAATTAACAATAAGGAACAGAGCTAGCTTGGAAAAAAGATATTCAATTTAATTCCCATAGTTAAAAATTTATATAGGAATTTGTTTATAAATTATATATAAGTTGCCTAATTTTTTTGATGTGATGGAACATTCTAGTACAATGACAAATAAGGTTCAAAATTATTTTAAATCACAAGTTTAAATCCCTATTTTTTAAATTAAATTTTAAAAGGAAGTATGTGATGAAGTGCAGTGAAAGACATAGCAAATAAGTTCAAAAAACTTCCAAATGTTCTCCGACATTTACGACACTAGATTCGTTGTACCTTGTCTTACAGCAAGAAATAATTTGTCCAAAGCCAAATTACTCAATTATATCAATTAAAGTCATACTGTTAGTAAGTACTAGTCATGATAATTAATATATAAGTGGATTCTTACGTTTTGGTTGAATGAATCTAACCTCCCTACAAGACAATTCACTAATTGTTTCTTTTTTGACATTTAATAATGTGTTTTAATTAGGACAAAATTCTGTACAACGAATGTGAACAATAGGAATCCATCTTTCATCTCTCTCTCTCTCTCTTGTCCATTGTCTAAAGTAACACACGGAGAAAATTAACTTATTCCATGCATAATTAGGCAGTACTTAATCGTGGATTAAATATAATTGGTACTAAAAACGTTCTACATTTTGTTTTAAATGGTGACATCCCATCTTCGTCGAAGTTCTCATCCGCCAGCCATGAAGACTATTTGTTTAGATTAATTTTTTCCTAATTCATTTCTAATTTATATCTTCTTTGTTGTTTTTCTACTAATACATTGTCTATAATAATATTCTTCTAAAAGAATTATATATGGGGTGTATTATAATGTTTGTCACCAGCATTATAGTTTTACTTGCAGTATCCATTTATAATTTAAGAGTTCAAGTTAAATCTTGTATTTAATTATTAATGATTTCTGACTCGTTATAACATATTTAATTATACTAATTCTGCAAATATATTCATTTGCGTAGAGATCAAGCTTTCCTAGCTCTATGTTAAATATACACAATATACACGTGTATATTGTGTATATTGAGCCTCGGATTTGCTCCCATAATGACACTCGGTTTTGGCAAATTAGTCAATGTAATTTATGGTAAATATTTAGTATCCTAGTTTAGGTAATGTTGTAATATAATTAGTAGTGTATTACCATAATTAGTGTATTACCATAAATATATAGAATAAGGTTTTAAGAATAGAATAGAATAGGAATATGATTCTCCTATTATGTAACTTGTATATATAGCCTTTCAATTAATGAAAATAATCAAGGGATTATTTGTTTCATGGTATCAAGAGTCTAGGTCTTAAAATCCTCTCTCTACTCTCCTAAATTTTCTGTCGACTTCCCTCCACTTCCGAGACGTTTTGCTCTCGGTTTGTGTGCCGACGGGAACTCTTTTCTTCCCAAAATTTTCTCCCTAATCCCTCAATCACATATTGTTCTATCAAAATGTCTACATCTCGGAATATGTATCATCCGGCCCTTACAGTTTCTAACATCAAGAATAACATCCCTCTCGTTCTTGAAATAGAAAACGTCCAATATGCGACGTGGGTCGAACTGTTCAAAATTCATGCACGATCGCATCAAGTCATCCATCACATAATCCCCGCGGCTCCTGAGGATACAGAGGTGTCAAAACGCGAGGATGATCCTAAGTTGTGGACGACTATTGATGCTACCGTCCTTCAGTGGATATATTCCACAATATCTACCGACCTTTTGCAAACAATTATTGAGCCTGACGCTACGGCACAGGCGACTTGGGATAGACTGTGTGATATATTCCAAGATAATCAAAATTCTAGAGTCGTTACCCTTGAGCAGGATTTCTCCCACGTCAATATGAAAGAATTACCTAATGTTTCGGCTTATTGCAACAGATTAAAGAAATTGGCGGACCAACTTCGCAACGTTGGCGCGCCAGTTTCGAACGATCGTTTGGTCCTCCAAATGGTTTCCGGCCTCTCCGAGGCCTATAGTGGTGTGAGAACACTTTTTCGGCAAAGCAATCCGCTTCCGCAATTTTATCAGGCGCGTTCTATGCTTACACTAGAAGAAGCAGGCATAGCGAAACGAGTGGCTACCAGTACTAGTCCCGTAGTCATAATGACCGAGTGCATGGTATATCCTACCGGTTCCAACAACTCGGGCCAAAACCGCAACAAAGGTGGCGGCAAAAAGGGTGGAAATAAGAAAAATGGCAAAAACCGCGGCGGCAACAACGGTGGCAGCCGACAGAATGGCGGTGGCAGTGGGGGTCCTCGCGGTGGTCAGCAGCAGCAACAACAACAGTTATGGGGCCCACAGTGGCCCCCTATGCAGTGGCAGTGGGCCCCACAATAACAGTTTGGGCCCAACCAGTTTACCTCCCGGCCGACGGTGGCCGGCCCCAATAGCAGTCCGAGCCCACCCGGTCGGCTGGTCCGATTCTGACTAGCGAGCGATGCAGGTTGAGACCGCAAGCAGGGGTGCTTGGGCCTCGGCCCCCGTAAGCCCATCACACAGCAGGCCTCACTCAGACCGATATCGAGGCCACGATGCACACTGGGTTTGACTCAACCGGACCCGAATTGGTATATGGACACCGATGCCACTACCCACATGACATTCGATTCAGGTACTCTCTCATCTTATTCCAATTTGAGTAACCCTCGCGGTATAATTGTTGGTAATGGCAATTCTATTCCAATTCGTGGTTATGGTCATAAAACATTGTCTCCCCCTCATCCCCCTCTTATCTTAAAAAATACCCTACACGCCCCCAAATTGATTAAAAACTTAGTCTCTATCCGTAAATTCACTACTGACAATTCCGTTTCTACTGAATTTGATCCATTTGGTTTCTCTGTAAAGGATTTCAAGACGGGGAGTCCTCTCATGAGATGTGATAGTAGGGGAGATCTTTATCCTATCACACCCAGTCCCGGTCCATCGAGTCAAGCCCTGCCATCAGCTTTTGCAGCCATCTCTCCTTCCTTGTAGCATGCTCGTATTGGTCATCCGGGGTCCTATATTTTGTCAGCTTTAGATAAAAATAGTTTTATTTCATGTAAGGGTACGAGTCGTACTCCAATTTTTCAATCTTGTTCTTTAGGAAAAATTGTTAAGTTGCCATTTGTAGACTCAAAATCTCATACTTTAATGCCATTTGATATTATTCATAGCGACTTATGGACGTCTCATGTTCTTAGTTCTATGGGTCATCGATATTATGTTCTTTTTTTATGATTATTCTAAATTTTTATGGACATTTCCAATAGCGAAGAAATCTCAAGTTTTTTCCATCTTCCTAAAATTTAGAGCATTCATCAGAACCCAATTCGACTGTGAAATAAAAAATATTCAGTGTGATAATGGAAAAGAGTATGACAATGGGGTGTTTCGGGAATTCTGTGCTACTAATGGGATCAATTTTCATTTTTCTGGTCCCCATACATCTTCACAAAATGGGAAAGCCGAACGTAAAATTCATTCCATAAATAACATTATCTGCACTCTATTAATTCATGCTTCCGTACCCCAATATTTCTGGCATCATGCTCTTCAAATGATTACATATCTACTTAACATAACTCCTTCCAAAGGTTTGACATATTATTCCCCTCTTCAGATTTTATATAATAAATCTCTTTCTTATTCTCATCTTCGAGTTTTTGGGTGTTTATGTTATCCGTTATTTCCATCCACCACATTAACAAACTTCAGGCCCGGTCTACTCTGTGTGTGTTTTTGGGTTTTCCTTCTAATCATCGTGGCTACAAATGTTTTGATTTATCCTACAATAAAATCATCATTAATCGCCATGTAATTTTTTATGAATCCCAATTTCCATTTGCTAAAAGTCATTCTCTCTTGCCTAGTTCGTATAATTTTTTGGATGAACAAATATCCCCGTATATTATTCAGCATTTTCCAGACATCTCCCGCACCCAAAATTCTCCAGCGGGCCCACTGGCCCGTCACAATCCCTCTCGCCGGTTTTGTCACTTGGGCCGGTTCGATAATTGGGCATGTCCGACCCAATACCGGGGCGGTCCGATTCTATTTCTCGCCACCGGTATCGCTTCTCGAGTTGGACCAGCAGGCCCACTGCCTACTGGTCAGTCCGTCCTGAGCCCAGCAAATTCCCGACATCCACTCATCTCTTCCTCGAATCATAGATCGGTCACTCGTAGTCAGCGGGGTATTGTTACACCTAAAAGACATTTTAATTTACATTCTAATGTCTCTAAATCCCCCTTGCCCCGTAACCCTGTGTCTGCCTTAAACGACCCGAATTGGAAAATTGCTATGACTGATGAATATAATGCTCTTATTGATAATAAGACGTGAGAGTTGGTGCCCCATCCATCTGGTATTAACGTTATCAGGTCTATGTGGATTTTTGCTCATAAAGAGAATTTAGATGGTTCATTTGCTCGACATAAGGCCCGGCTTGTGGGTGATGGTAAGACTCATCAGGTTGGTATAGATTGTGGAGAGACGTTTAGTCCGGTGGTCAAGCCGACTACCATTCGCACTGTGCTTAGCTTGGCTCTTTCAAAGACATGGCTTATTCATCAGTTGGATGTCAAAAATGCTTTCCTACATGGTGATCTCAAGGAAACTGTCTATATGTATCAGCCGATGGGATTCAGGGATCCCAACCATCATCATCATGTCTGTTTGTTGAAGAAGTCCTTATATGGGCTTAAGCAGTCTCTACGGGCCTGGTATACAAGGTTTGCTGACTATGTTTCAACTATTGGGTTCACTCACAACATGTCGGATAATTCCTTGTTCATCTACCGTCGTGGTTCGTCCGTAGCATACATTCTGTTATATGTGGACGATATTATCTTGACTGCCTCTTCCGATTCCTTGCGCCAGTCTATCATGACCATGCTCAGCTCTGAGTTTGCTATGAAAGACTTGGGGCCCTTGAGTTATTTTTTGTGGATTGCTGTCACTCGATATTCCGATGGGTTGTTCTTGTCACAACGGAAGTATGCAGCCTAGATCATCGAGAGGGCTGGGATGTCATCCTGTAAGTCCACTTCCACTCCAGTTGATACCAAGCCCAAGCTTGGTGCCGTGGCCGGAGTCCCTTACGAGGATCCGACCCACTATCGCAGTCTTGTAGGGGCCTTCAATATCTTACCTTTACCAGACCGGATATTACGTATGCTGTCCAGCAGGTGTGTTTATTCATGCATGATCCCCGAATTGAGCACATGAATGCACTCAAACGCATCATCCGGTATATTCAGGGTACACTGGACTATGGTTTGCATTTGTATCCTTCATCGACATCCACACTTGTCTCATACACAGATGCTGATTGGGGTGGGTGTCCAGACACCAGACGATCTACATCTAGCTACTATATGTTCCTTGGAAACAACTTGGTCTCCTGGTCTGCGAAGCGTCAGGCGACTCTATCCCGCTCAAGTGCCGAGGCTGAATATCGAGGGGTAGCCAATGTGGTCTCAGAATCATGTTGGTTACGTAATTTGCTTTTAGAGCTTCATTGTCCAATTCAAAAGGCAACCTTGGTTTATTGCGATAATATTAGTGTCATTTACCTTTCTGGTAATCCGGTTCAGCACCAACGCACTAAACATATCGAGATGAACATTCACTTTGTCCGTGAAAAGGTTGCTCGGGGTTAGGTACGCGCCTGTCATGTCCCGTCAAGATATCAGATTGCAGACATCTTTACAAAGGGTCTTCCCTCGGTCCTTTTTAAAGATTTTAGGTACAGTCTCAGCGTTCGAAGACCGTCCGATATGACTACAGGGGTGTGTTAAATATACACACAATATACACGTGTATATTATGTATATTGAGTCTCGGATTTTCTCCCATAATGACACTCGGTTTTGGCAAATTAGTCAATGTAATTTATGGTAAATATTTAGTATCCTAGTTTAGGTAATGTTGTAATATAATTAGTAGTGTATTACCATAATTAGTGTATTACCATAATTAGTGTATTACCATAAATGTATAGAATAAGGTTTTAAGAATAGAATAGAATAGGAATAGGATTCTCCTATTATGTAACTTGTATATATAGCTTTTCAATTAATGAAAATAATCAAGAGATTATTTCTTTCACTCTAGTCTTAGAAAATAGATTTACATGCAAGGAGAAAAGACGTATAAGAGAAAGAAGGTTGCATTATGTGGTGGTTTATTAATAATTATTACACATATATAGAAAAAAAATAAAAAATCAGCAAACAAATGAGGTTGGAGGAGGAAATAAATTAAATGATCCAAGAAAAATCCTCTTTTAACCTCCAACAATGATGGATGTGTTGTTCTTTTCGTTTTTAAGAATTTAGAGTTATTGCATTTAGAATTGGTATAATCTAATTGTCATATATGTATACATATACACACACATATATAATTATTGTTAGAAATTTACTAATGAGGAATTAAGTATATCCCATTATTTATGACTCAAACAATTGGGCCCCGCACGTCGGAAACGACGTTTCCACACAATGTGGAATTAAGTATTTCCCATTATTAGTTAATGCTGGTTTCTAAGCTAGTATTTGAGTCCAATAAGTTTGTAATCACCAAGAATGGAACCTTTGTTGGAAGAGGCTTCATATGTGAAGTCCTCTTCAAAGTTAACGCCATGTCTGTAATACGTGCAAGCAATAATATTGAAGTTTCTTCTTACTTGCTTGAGTCATCTAATTTATGGCATCATATATTAGGACATGTTAACTACAAGTCCATCCAAAGGTTGGTTAAGTTGGAGTTGTTGCCATC
This sequence comes from Anisodus tanguticus, assembly GCA_034509755.1. NCBI lineage: Eukaryota > Viridiplantae > Streptophyta > Magnoliopsida > Solanales > Solanaceae > Anisodus > Anisodus tanguticus. The sequence goes on along the minus strand of CM067551.1, from coordinate 12,966,736 downwards.
TATCAACGTAAACCCTCAACATAAGTGTGAGGTGTGCGTAGAGGCAAAACTCACAAAGCTTCCTTTTCGATCCGTCGAAAGGAATACCGCTCCTCTAGAACTTATCCACACAGATATATGTGATTTGAAGTTTGCACAAACTAGGGGAGGGAACAAGTACTTTGTGACATTCATTGATGATAGCACAAGGTATTGTTACCTTTACTTGTTGAAAAGTAAAGATGAAGCCTTTGAAGTGTTCCGACGTTACAAAGCAGAAGTTGAGAACCAACTAAGCATGCGGATTAAATCCATTCGTAGCGATAAATGAGGAGAATATGTAGAGCCATTTGAGGAATATTGTGCCCAATCAGGCATTGTTCATCAAACGACGGCTCAATACTCACCTCAGTCGAACGGTGTGGCAGAACGTAAGAACCACACATTGAAGGAAATGATAAATGTCTTGCTCATCAATTCCGGTCTTCCCCAAAACATGTGGGGAGAAGCCGTCCATACCGCTAATACAATTCTTAACAGAGTCCCACATAAGGGTAAGGACAAAACTCCATATGAATCATGGAATGGAAAGAAACCCACCTATAAATATTTAAAGGTGTGGGGTTGTTTGGCAAAGGTCGAAGTACTCAAGCCAAAGCAGGTCAAGATTGAGCCTAAGACTGTAGATTGTATTTTCATCGGATATGTAAATAACAGTAGTGCTTATCGCTTCTTAGTGCATAAGTCAGATATTCCAGATATCCACGGGGGTACAATCATGGAATCAAGGAATGCTCAATTCTTTGAAGATACTTTTCCTAGAAAGGAAAAAGACATAACCTCTCGCAAACGAAGTTATGAACAAAGCTCTCGAGAATCGAGAGTCGTTGACTGCCCGGATCTAGAGGGTTCAGATCTAGTGGACTTCGAAGTGGATGAATATCCAGAACCTAGTATTCTAGATTCTCAGAATCTAGTGTTCCGCTCTGGAAAGAAGCTATTGAGAGTGAAATAGACTTCATCCTGCATAACCATACTTGGGAGTTGGTTGATCTTCCTCCGGGAAATAAACCGTTGGGTTGTAAGTGGATACTCAAATGGAAGTATAAAGCAGATGGGTCTATAGATAAGTACAAGATCAGGTTGGTAGTCAAGGGCTATCAACAGAAGGAAGGTATTCTCCGATGTTTAGGATGACGTCCATACGAGTATTCATTGTGATCGCAACGTTGCGTGACCTTGAGATACATCAAATGGATGTCAAGACAGCCTTCCTAAATGGTGATTTAGAAGAAGAAATTTATATGGAACAACCCGAGAGGTATATGGTTCCAGGGTAAGAGAAGAAAGTCTGTTGGCTTGTCAAATCTCTGTACGGGCTGAAACAAGCCCCGAAGCAATGACATGAAAAAATTGATAATACTCTACTATCGAAGGGTTTCTCCATTAATGAGTGTGCCAAATGTGTCTACATGAAAAGTAATTCTGACTCGTTCGTCATGATATGCCTGTATGTAGATGACATATTGATCATAGGGAGCAGTCCTAGTTTGATTCTAGAGACTAAGAACATGTTGAAACAACGCTTCGACATAAAGGATATGTGTATCACAAATGTCATCTTTGTGATAAAGATCTCTAAGACATCTGACGGACTGGTCTTATCTCAGTCTCACTACATCGAGGATGTGTTGAGAAAGTTTGAGATGTTTGACAGTTCACCTATGAATTCACCAATGGATAGAAATCAAAAGCTTGATAAAAATCGTGGTGCACCCGTATACTAGGAGCAATATGCACAGGTGATTGGGAGTTTGATGTACATAAAAAACTGCATCCGACCTGATATTGCTTATGCAGTCAACAAGTTGGCTAAGTTTACCCGTAATCCGAGTAATGATCATTAGAAGGCATTGAATCGGGTACTACAATACATGAAATACACGTTAACTTACGGGTTGCATTATTCGAGATATCTAGCTGTACTAGAGGGGTACAGTGATGCAAACTGGATATCTGATATAGAGAACACTAAGTCCACCAGTGGGTATGTATTTACAATTGGTGGTGGGGTTGTGTCTTGGAAATCCTCTAAACAAACTTACATCGCCCGATCCACGATGGAATCAGAGTTTATCGCTTAAGACAAAGCAGGAGAAGAAGATGAGTGGCTTCACGACTTCTGTGAGGATGTTCCTTGTTGGGACAAACATATACATTCTGTAATGATCTACTGCGATAGTTAGTCGGCTCTAGGAAGGGCACAGAGTTCTATGTACAACGACAAGTCTCATCATATTCAACGGAGACATAAGACCGTTAGGCAGCTGATCACCACGGGTATAATATCCATTGATTACATAAGATCAAAGGATAACATAGCAGACCCACTGATAAAGGGCTTACTCAAAGATTAGATATTCTGCATATCCAGGGGAATGGGGTTAAAACCCAAGGTATAAGGACCAATACGGTGGTAACCCAACCTTACTGACTGGAGATCCCAGGAATTAGGTTCAATGGAAAAACTAAGTTGTAAAGGTTCAGTTGAGCGCTTCGGTGGAAGCATGAGCACTTCGAATAGTGATTTCTGTAAAGAAACACCAAATCCAAAGTCGTTCCCGCAATAAACTATAAGTGCTATCTGCAGTGTGGGTAAATGTTAAGTTTTCAAAACCTTTAATGATCCTTACCGGTTGAGGTTAGGTTTGGGAAAACTATTAATGGTTCATAACATTTGTAAAGTGGGGTATACCAGGATACTTTGTAGGAGACCACCTATTTAAGTGTGAGGACAGTCCGCCTCATATGAATGCACTTAAGAATCCAAGAAGTGTCCACGGCCACAACGGACAAAACATTATGAAGAACAGAGTAAAGAAAGGTGTTGTATTGGTATCGTTGACTTGGCTTACACTAAACACTGACGCTTCAAGACATCACATTCACATTGCAGCAAATAAGTCCGAAGGTATTCAACTATAGAAGGTTGAAAGCGAAAGGTACCTATCCAGATGCAACATCGGTCCGCTGAATGATTGCTGGAAAAGGCACCATGTGAGTGCGCCAAAATCTCTTTCAAGAGGAGATTGTTGAAAATTTATTAATGTGAAATTAAGTATACCCATTATTTATGACTCAAACAATTGGGGCCCCACACGTCGGAAACGTCGTTTCCACACACGTGCACACGTAGTGCCAAGTATCACAAATTTCATTAGTGAAAGAGATATTAGTACGTATGTAATACGTTTGAGACATAGAATGATGGACGGTTATTGGACAAATGATAAAGTATTCCACGTTGGTAAACGAAGAAAAAAGTGTCAGATGAAACGAGTCGGAAATCGCCGCGGAGCCGTGAAGGGCCGCGACACAACACCGTTGGAGCTGCGGCGCTGGAGCGTCGCGGCGCCTCCCAGGCAGCACCGCGGCGCTAATTGGGTGGCCATTCACTGGAGCCACGACGCTAATTCACAGAGTCGCAACGCTTCGGAGGCAGAATACTGCGACGGGAAGTTGGAAAGTTCTGACCTTTGGGCTGGTTTTGGAGCATTGAATCTCCATTACTTGGCACATGAATTCACCTATTATTTGGCTGAATGTAAATCTCAATAAGTGTCATTACATTGGCTATTGAAGGCCATTAGTTGGCTAGTTGAGGGGTCATCTCCTTACACTATAAATTGAGGCTTTTGGCTCAGTTGTTGAACACTACACTTAGAAATATTTACAAAATTTTCTAGCATCTTCTTCTTCCTCTCTAGCAAGTTTATTACACTCAAAGTTCTTCAAGAGTAACACTTGAGTTTCCTTTGCTCAATTGTTAAGTTGTTGTTGTATCTTTGGAGACTATTGCCCGACAACGTAAAATGAGATATATGGGGCAATCTTGTCTTAAGAGTGCCATCACTCGACTCAGCAAATCACACAAGGAGTTTGTTTCATTCTTGATTTCTAGTTTTGTTGTAATATTTAGTTTATCCTTTCTAGCAATTGTATTTTTTACTTACTTCATGTTCTCTGCAATTGTTGTATCCGACAATTACTCTGTGTACGGGTACATATTTTGAAAGAAAATAGTTATAAGTATAGGTTGAACATACAGAATCTACCCTAGACAACATATGAGTTTTATACACTATTGATAGTATATACAAAATTACACAATCAGGTTATTTGAAAGGTAATTGCAGATAACCTGATGGTATAATGTGCTATGTAATAGCACATTAAAAAGTAATTAACAACCTATAATACATGATGAGTAATAACTTGTTATAAGGAGTTAAACTGCATTAATGATGTAAAAAGTTATTAAATTATCGTTATATAAAACTTAAATCCATATCTTTTTTGGTTGATGAGGCCACCCTTACAACACTAATTGATTGTGTACAAGAAATCCCTAAAAGCTACTCCTTAAAAGAAAAAAAAGGAGCTTTCTCAAGAATAGTAAATAGTACCATAACCCCATCTTGTTGGTCCAATATTAGGATAAAAATAAAAACGTTTTCCCTTTTATTTTGACTTTGGTGATCACCACGATATTGCATGAATCCTAACCTCTATTTCAGAAGCAATGTGTTGCACATTAGAAAATGGGATACTAGGATAAGAATTGATGCAAAAAAAATATTTTAAATAAGAAATCAGATGAGCTCAAACACCTATTGTATTTAAAGCTTCATTAGCTACTCCTTCACCTCTGGGACATGCAGTTTCACTCAAAGCTGCTGGAACGAGAGCTCTTTTATCTCCGATTCCTTTCTGCCGAACTACCTTTCTGGAGTGCCTGTCAAGGGCGCTAGCGCATACCCCGGGGTGATCATCACCACCTGCACCTCACATCTCGGCACAGTGGAACGTGTAACCCGCCCGCTGTTACATTCAACTACATTTGTTCCTTTAATCCATAGCTTAAAAGAATGCAGCAGCGAGGGACAACCCGTGCATACCCTACAAAATTACCAAATATTGGTGAGTGCAATGGAGTTACTCATTCATTGTTGTAGAATAGTGTAATTCTCCTTTGTTGGAGTGTAATTCTCATTTGTTAGAGGCTTCTGATAATGTAATATATATAGGTGTTGACAAATACAAAACCCAATTTGAAAAGGATCTCTACTTTACATAATTACACTTGAATCCTAGTTACACTTGGATCGGATCTCTATCACACCCCCTCAGTCGGAGCGAAAGAAGGTCGAACGCTCAGACTGGATCTGAAGTCAAGTAACAGCTGCCGATAAAGTCCCTTAGTAAATATATCTGCGTATTGATATGAAGAAGGAACATGTAACACCCAAACATGGCTCATGTCAACCTTTTCATGAACAAGATGAATATCCATCTCAATATGTTTGATCCGCTGATGTTAAACTGGATTATGAGACAAGTACACAACATATATGTTATCATAGTAAACAAGAGATGCCTTACGTAAGGGACAATGAAGCTCTAGAAGAAAAATTCTGAGTCAACAAATATCAGCAACAACATTCACAATGCCTCTATATTCTGCTTCTGCACTCAAATGGAAAAGTGTAGCCTATCGTTTGGCAGACCACGAGACGATATTATCACCCAAGAATACATAGTAGTCGGAAGTAGACCGATGTGTGTCTGGACAGCCGCCCCAATCAACGTCTATATACGATGGTAACCTATTCAAGCAGATGGATAAAGATATAAACCGTAGTCAAGTGTACCCTTAACATACCGAATGATACGTTTAAAAATGGTAAAGTGTGGCTCCCTGGGGGCATGCATGAACAAACACACCTGCTGAACGACATATGCAATATCAGACCTAGTGAAAGTAAGATACTGAAGTTCACTAGAAAGACTCTTATATAGAGAAGGATCGAGCACTGAATCTCCGTCATCGATACTAGGTTTCGACTTCGAGTCGACCGGAGTATGTATGATATTGCAGTTTGCCATTTTAGCCCTATAAACAATTTCTTCGGCATACTTACGCTAACACATGAACATTGCATTGTCTGATCTGGTCACTGAAATCCCCAAAAAATAACTCAACTTACCCAAGTCTATCATAGCAAATTCAGATTTGAGCAAGGTAATGATCTCTTAATTCAGCACATCAGATAAAGTAGTCTGAAAAATATCCTCCACATAGAATAAAAAGTGAGTTATCACTTTTGTTGTACACGAACCCTATCTGCATGATGTAAGTGGCAAAATGCTCATACCAAGCCCGTAGGATCTGTTTCAAACCATATAGTGACTTTTGGAGATGACATACATACTGATGAGCCTATGGATGCACAAATCTAGACGGTTGATGAATATATACGGGTTCCTTCAAATCCCCATGTAAGAATGCATTTTCACATCAAGTTGATGAATCAACCAGTTCTTTCCCATATCTATACTCAAAACAATGTGAATGGTAGCTAGTTTAACCACCGGACTGAATGTCTCACCACAATCAACTTCCTCATATTGGCCCATGCCATTAGCTACAAGTCTCACCTTATGGCGTTCAAGTTCACAATTATCTCTGAATTTGTGACGATATAATCACATACAATGAATCACATTCACCCCCTTCGGCCTCGGGACAAGATCCAAGTGCATTGTGTAGTGAGCGCATTAAATTCCTCACGCATGGCCGCATTCCAATTCGGGTCAAGCTTGGCTAGTTTTGGGTTTTTAGATACTGGTGAGATGGTTTGAGTGGATAGGTTAAAGTAGAATTTTGGTTTGAAAATCCCGTGTTGATCACGGGTTTCCATGCGGTGGGTCAGTGGCGGAACTTAGGACTAGGTTTAGGGAAATGAGGTCACGGGCAGTGAGGGCAGTGGACTGGGTTGGGTGACGGTAGTCTCGGGAACTGGGGGTTGGGTTCGGGGCAGTGGGGTTATGGGAATTTTTATGACGAGATTTTCGTTATAGAATTTTCCATCACGGGGCTATTATGTTGGGCAGGAGACAAGACTAGTAGGGTGGGTGAGGCAGTCGGCAGGGGCAGTAAGGGCAATGGCGTGACGGGATGGAGTGCATTTTGAATGAAAGGGGAGGTGTCCGAATCGTCAAGGAATCTATATTTAGTGACTTAGAATTTTTGGACAGGAGGCAAAGGGAAAGACGTTCTCCTCAAACGTGACATGACGAGAGATAAAGACTTTATTTATGGATAAATAATAGCATAAGTACCCCCTATAATTTGAAGAGAAACGTAAGAAGATGCACGGAGTAATCCTAGGTGTTAATTTGTGAGGTGCCGACAAGGCGAGATTAGGGTAGCATAGACACCAAAAAATCCGAAGGTGATCATAAGAAGAAATTCGACTGAATAAAATTTTGATGGGGTTTTTATTTTGAATTGTTTGGGTAGGTAATATATTAAGGAGATAGGCAACCATGTGAAGTGCATAGACCCAAAAGGTGGGGGAATAGATGCATGAAAAAGCATGGTACTAATAATATTGTTAATGGTGAGGAGGATTCTTTCGACTTTACCATTTTGAGGTGAGGTATGAGGGCACGGAAATCAAAATACCATGCCATTGGTTGTACAAAACTTATGAAAGGAGGAATTGTTAAACTCACGACAGTTATCACATTGAAATGTTTTATTGGTCTTTTCAAATTGGGTCTTAAAATAAGCATGAAATTCTAGGAAAATTGAGTAAACTTGGGACTTATATTTTAGGGGAAAACCCAAAGAAAGTGGGAGAAATCATCCAAAAATATCAAATAGTATTTGTGACCCATATTGCTAGTAATGGGGGATGTCCATAAATCTGCATAAATAATATCAAAAGGAGAAAAAGTAACACTTAAATAGGATTTAAATGGAAGTCGAACATGTTTCCCTAAAGGAAAAGACTGACAATTTTGGGTCAATTTCCCATTATTACATCGAATGAAATTTCTATTTCAAAGAAAACTAAAAACTTGTGCTCCATGGTGCCCAAGTCTACTGTGTCAGGTTGATAGAGAGATTGCAGCTAGAGAGGTATGTGGAGTGACACGTGCAATGGAAGTGGATGAGAAAGGATAGAGGTCCCCCACACTATCGTAAGAGGTGTCTCCATATGTAGGTCCTTCACAAAAAAACCAAAAGGGTCAAACTGAATAGATACTAAATTGTCACTAGCAAATTTCCTAATAAAGAGTAAATTTTGATGATGTTAGGAGCATAGAGGACGTTTTAAGAGAAAAGGGCGGGTGAGGGTTAGGTGTATGAGTAGTGCCATAACCTTGAATTGGAATGTGATTGTCATTTCTGACCAAAATGTATTGAGGATTTTGCAAATTAAATATACAAGAAGGATTACCAAAAGTGTAAGTGAGGTGGGATGTGGCGCCTGTGTCCATGTACCAAGCATCGTCGGGATGCTGAATATTCATAGTGTTGTAAGCCTGGGTTAATTCGGTAGGCATGATAAGGCCGGAACTCAGCTGCTGCTCTTGGGCTGGTGCGAGATGGGCCTGCTTGGCATGGCCTATCGGAAAACTGCCTGGGCGAGGGCCCAGTACGCTAGGCTGTTGCCACTGGCCCACGTGTTGGCCCTGTTGCATTGGGTACGGGCAGTATGAGACGGCCTAGTTTCCTTTATAATTATCCCAAGGCAGTTAGCCAGCCCAAGGTGCTGTATTGGGGGCCTGCTGTGTTGGGCCGGTGGAATTGGGTCATCCTCCGCGGCCCTTTTCTCTTCTGCCACGTCTATTATTGCGGCCATACCCCCTGCCGCCGCCTCGGGGTATCATCCAAACATTATACACTCCTCCCAAGCTATCATCCAAACATTATACACTCGTAATCTATTCTCTTCAAGTTCTTCCAACGCTCTTCTCTTCATGAACATGGATTGTAATTCTTGGAGCTCTCTTGCTTGGCCACAAGTGAATGGTATTGAGCTCACTCGAGTCATATCATGTGTCATACTCACCTTTTGGTAAACCATTGATGAGTTGTGAAACCATCTTTTTTCCAGAAATTGGATTGCCAACATTAGACAATTGATCGACAACTAATTTAAGTTGCATGTTGGCAAAATTCTCAAGATGAGTGTTGTTGAATTGCTCTTCCAGATACACGATACGTGTATGTTTATTGTCCTGAAATATTTCCGCTAGCCTTGTCCATAGTTCATGAGTTGGCGCACCTGTCTTCATAATAGTATGAAGTAGGTCTTTGGATATGGTGCCATATATCCATTATTTGACAATTGCGTCGAGCCTTTTCCACGTCGAGTTATCGATGTTTGGTGGACGGGGGTGGGTGGTATCAATGTGATCAAGCATGTTGTATGCACATGCATGAATGTGAAATAGTTCAACCTATGATGTGTATTGACCATCCTCTTGATCAAGAATCAATGGGATAAAGTTCTTGATATTTGTTACGGCGAAAGCCGGATGAAAGGAGTTAAGAGAGGAGGAATGAGTAGGAGGATGTGTTACGTCGGGGTTGGAGGAGGAGGAACCCTCATGGGATTCGTGAGTAGCCATGTGCAAGAGAGGAAAAAATAAATTTAGAGTAACAAGGGGGGAGGGTGCTGCCGCTGAAGAGCAAGGAGAGGGGAAGGGCGAACAAGGTGTAAGAAGGGTGTTTAGGGTTTGGCTCTTCATACCATGTAGAATAATGTAATTCTACTTTGTTGGAGGCTTCTCATTAATGTAATATATATAGGTGTTTATAAATACAAAACCTAATTAGAGAAGGATCTCTACTTTACATAATTACACTTTAATCCTAATTACACTTCGATCCTAATTATTCTTGGATCGGATCTCTATCAATTGTCACAAAGAATCAGTGTAGTTTTACTATGCATAGATTGATTTAAAAATTTAAATGTGTCTCTGATGATAACATTATTTCATTTTTGAGTTTGCGAGGTATTTTGTAACTATCAATATATTGCTTGTGTACTAGGTATTAATAATGCGGGATAATATAATGGAGATTACAGATATGGTCCTAATCAGTGATGTGACTAATGTTGTGACAAAAATATTTACAATGAAAGAATATACACGGTAACATGTATATTGGCCGTGTATATGGCCATGTAAATTGTATATTTACTTATCATAATTATTATAAATCTTGTACATATATAATTAGGGTAGTAGTCTTGTATTAGGAGAATGTAGATTTATTTTTCATAATTACATATTGTATATCATGTATATAAACATTTTCATTAATGAAAATAATGAGGGGATTATTCTCTTTCATGATATCAGAAGTCTAGGGCAAATTTTTCCTTCTCCAAAATTTTGCTTCTGCCGCCCTAACTTCCTCTTCGGCTGCCGACCGTCCATACCCCCATGTGCCAGAAGTCTATACTGGCATTTTAATAGGTCAAGCAAGTTCGCTGGCAAGCCTGTAGGCTATTGGCTTCTTCCTATATCCATGTTCGGGAAAGCTATTGATTCCATTACCGAACCAAACAAGATTATTCCCTTAGTTCTACCTACCACCCTTTCTGTTTAAGGGGCACCATCTATTGAGAGTGGATTTCAAGTGTTTAGATATTTCAAGCATAAGCAGTAGTTGAACCAGCATAATGAAAAAGCTAGCAAAAGGGTAGAATCCTTAATTCTCCTCAAGCATAAGCAGTAGTTGAACCAGCATAATGAAAAAGCAAGCAAAAGGGCAGATATTTCCGAATCCTTAATTCTCCTCTTGTTTTTTCATCATGTCTACCACAAAGAACACAATTCATCCTGCCCTTGCAGTCTCCATTATCAAGAACAACATCCTTATTGTTCTTGAGATGGAAAACGTTCAATACGCAACTTGGGTAGAACTATTTAAAATTCACGCACAGTCTAATCGAGTCATCCATCACATCGTCCCACCGGAAAAAGACAAGGAGAAGGTGCCTACCACCGATGATGAAATAGAGTTTTGGGCAACTTTTGATGCTACGGTACTCTAGTGGATTTATTTCACCATCTCTACGGACCTCTTGCAGACTATTATTGAACCCGACTCCACGACAATGAAAGCTTGGAATAGGTCGCTTGATATATTCCAGGATAACAAAAATTGTCATGTCGTGATCATTGAGCAGGAATTCTCCCACATCAATATGGAGTTGTCAGATCAACACAAGAACATTGGCGCACTCATCATGAATGATCGTCTTGTTCTTCAGATGGTTGCAGGCCTCTCCGAGACTTATAATGGCGTTGGGACGCTTCTTCGTCAAAGTAATCCTCTCCCGCCGTTCTACCAAACACGTTCCATGCTCACCTTAGAAGAAACCGACTTGACTAAATAGGCGGCAATTGGAGCCAATTCCGCCATGACGGTGGCCACGTCACATGACACCGATGACACTCACTCATTCTCGGACAATTCTAGTCAAAATCGTAACAATGGTGGCGGCAATAAGGGCCAAAATCGGAAAAATGGTGGCAAAAATCGTGGCGGTGGCAGTAGCACTGACGGGGGTGGCAGTGGCCAGCCAACTGGGCAGCAGCACCACTGGCTGCACCCTTTGCCAGTGTACAGTGATCGTGGGGCTGGGCTAGTGGGCAGTGGCCCACGCCACATTTTCTAAGCTTTCCAGCAGCGAGTTGGGCCAGCCCAATGGCCTCCAACAGTTCCAACAGACACAACAATCACAAACTGGGACCTGGCAGCATGCTAGCCTGCTTGGGTCTCGGCCACAACAGGCCTTCGCTGCAGCGGGCCCAACACCGATTCCGACTCCCACAGATATTGAGGTAGTGATGCATATACTTGGATTAAATCCTCCAAACTCAAATTGGTACATGGACACATGTGCTACTTCTCACATGACGTCCGCACCAGGTAATCTCTCATTTTATTTCAATTTGAGCAATAATTGTGGCATCATTGTTAGTAATGGTAATTCAATTCCAATTGGTGGTTATGGTCACACAAATTTATCTCCCCCGAACCCACCTTTAACCTTGAAAAATATCCTTCATGCTCCTCACTTAATTAAAATTTTTGTGTTTGTTCATAAATTTACAACTGTTAATTGGATTTCTGTTGACTTTGACCCTTTTGAATTTTTTGTGAAGGATTTCACGATGGAGATACCTCTAATGAGATGTAATAGTCGGGGCGAGATCTATCCCATCACCACTACCACTAATCAATCCACACCGTCGATGTTTGCCTCTTTAGCACATTCCTTATGGCATGCGTGTTTGGGTCATCCGGGAGCATCTGTTCTTTGCTCTCGTAAAAATAATAATTTTATTGAGTGTAATAGTACACGTATTACTAATATTTGTCCTTCTTGTCTGCTTGGGAATCATGTTAGATTACCCTTTGTAGCGTCTAATTCTAGTACTTTAATGTCATTTGATATTATTTATAGTGATTTGTGGACATCTCCCGTTTTGAGCTCTGTGGGTCCATCGTTATTATTTGTTATTTTTGGAGGATTATTCTAATTTTTTATGGACCTTTTCGTTGTCTAAAAAGTCTCAAGTTTATTCCACATTCCTATCTTTTAGAGTATTCATCCGTACCCAATTTGAACGGAAAATTAAAAATATTCAATGTGATAATGAAAGAAAATTTGATAATGGGTCATTTAAGAAATTTTGTAGTGTTAATGGTATATGTTTTCGATTTTCTTGTCCTCATACGTCCTCCCAAAATGGAAAAGTAGAGAGAAAAATATGCACCATTAATAATATTGTTCAGACATTACTCGCCCATGCTTTATTACCACCTTCATTTTGGCATCATGCATTACAAATGGCTACTTACCTTCTTAACATATTCCCGAGCAAAGGACTAGCATACCAATCTCCACTCCAAATTTTTATCGTAAGGATCATTCATATTTTCATCTTAGGGTATTTGGGTGTTTATGCTATACTCTCTTCCCATCCACTACAATTAACAAACTTCAATCCCGTTCTACCTCTTGTGTGTTTTTGGGTTATCCGTCTAATCATCGTGGTTACAAATGTTTTGATTTATCTTCTAATATAATCATAATTAGTCGACATGTCATTTTTTATGGAACTTAATTTCCATTTTCGAAATTGTATAATTCTGTGTCTAGTTCTTATAATTTTTTGGATGATGGGCTCTCACCATATATCATCCACCATTTGGCCCAGCATTCATGTGACCCAATTCTGCTAACAGTCCCACTTCCTGCTGGCCCAAATGTCCCCTATCCGAATCTAGTTTCTCGGCCAGTAGGCCTACTACCTGCTGGCCCATCTGGTCTCGATCTCAGTCAGGTTTCTCGGCCATCAGGCCCACTGCCTGCTAGCCTAATAATTCTCCCTCCCGGTCCAGCATCTCTACCAGCAAGCCCACTGCCTGCTGGCCAATCCTGTGACATTCCTATGCCGACCCAGGTCCAACCCACTTCTATTTCGAGTCAAGGGCCCATTACTCGTAGTCAACGGGGTATTTTTAAACCAAAAAGACATTTTAATCTCAATTCTAATGTCACTAAAAATCACCCTTACCACGCAACCCAGTGTCTGCTCTTCATGACCCGAATTGGAAAATGGTCATGGATGATGAATATAATACTCTTATTGAAAATAAGATGTGGGAGTTGGTGCCCCATCCGCCTGGTGTCAATGTTATTCGTTCTACGTGGATTTTTACTCATAAGTAAAAATATGATGGTTATTTTTAGAGGCATAAGGCCCGTCTTGTAGGTGATGGCAAAACTCAATAGGTCGACGTACATTGTGGAGAGACATTTAGTCCGGTGGTCAAACCGGCAACCATTCGCATTGTTCTCAGTCTGGCTCTCTCGAAAGCATGGCCCATTCATCAGCTGGATGTGAAAAATGCTTTCTTACACTGTGATCTCAAGAAAACATTATACATGCTTCAGTCCTTGGGTTTCAGGGACGCCGATCATCCTCACCATGTATGTTTGCTAAAGAAGTCCTTGTATGGGCTAAAACAGGCCCATCGGGCTTGGTACAAAAGGTTTGCATATTATGTGTCTACTATTGGGTTTTCTCACAGCATATATTCTGTTATATGTGGATGATAGTATATTGACTTCCTCTTCGGATAAACTGCGCAAGTCTATCATATCTCTTCTCAATTCCGAATTTGCTATGAAAGACTTGGGTCCTTGAGTTATTTTTTGGGTATAGTTGTAACTCGTCATGTATGTAGTCTATTTCTATCCCAGAGGAAGTATGCAGCTGAGATTATTGAGCGAGCTGGCATGTCATCCTGTAAGTCATCTTCTACTCCGATTGACACAAAATAGAAGCTGAGTGTTAATTTTAGCACACCTTACGAGGATCCCTCCCACTATCGCAGTCTTGCAGGGGCTCTTCAGTATCTTACATTCACGAGGCCCAATATTACTTATGCAGTGTAGCATGTGTGTTTATTTATGCATGATCCGAGGGATGAACATATGCACGCTCTCAAACGCATTGTGCGTTACATTCAGGGTACTCTTGATTATGCTTTGCACTTATATCCATCCTCCGTATCTACTCTTATGTCTTATATAAATGCTGATTGGGGTGGATGTCTGGATACCAGACGTTCGACATCTGGTTATTGTATGTTTCTTGGTGATAACTTGGTCTCTTGGTTAGCTAAACGTCAGGCTACTTTATCGCGATCCAGTGCGGAGGCCGAGTATCGAGGGGTAGCCAATGTGGTGTCTGAGTCCTGTTGGTTGCGTAATCTCTTATTAGATCTTAACTTTCCTATTCCGTAAGCTACCTTGGTTTACTACGATAATGTTAGTGCAATCTATCTCTCTGGAAATCCGATCCAACATCAGCGCACTAAACATATTGAGATGGATATTCACTTTATTCGAGAAAAGGTAGCTCGTGGACAAGTACATGTCTTGCATGTCCCTTCACGGTACCAAATTGCTGACATCTTTACTAAGGGTCTTCCCTTAGTTCTGTTTGAAGATTTTAGGGACAATCTCATAGTACGAAAACCGCCCGTTATGACTGTGTGAGTGTGAAAGAATATACACGGTAACGTGTACATTTTCCGTGTATATGGCCATATAAATTATATATTTACTTACCATAATTATTAGAATTCTTGTACATATAATTAGGGTAGTAGTTTTGTATTAGAAAAAGGTAGTAATCTTGTATTAGGAAAAAATAGATTTATTTTTCATAATTACATATTGTATATCATGAATATAAACATTTTCATTAATGAAAATAACGAGGGGATTATTCTCTTTTAGCAATGACCTAGGTGCTTCGCAATGATCGATTTGTTGTTCAATTTGATTCCTCAACATCAATGTGTTAATTTTAAACTTGCTAGCATAAAAAGAGATTGATGGGCGATGATCAATTAGTTAAGAAGGTGTTCGGCTATAAGTTTATAAGTTGATCAAACTTATTTATAAACACCTTTTGATTTATCTGCATTTGGTAAACATCCAAAATGCTTATAAGCAAAAGACTATAACCCTAAATCACCCAAAAGAAATAAGTTGGCCACCCCAAACTTATGATTTTTTAGTTTATAAGCATCTTTTGTTTGACCAAGATTTTTCCTATTTTACTCCATATTTTTTATAATTCTCAAAATACCTTTTCCAGAACAAAACCCCTAACTTCCTTCTCCGGCCATTCCATATTCGTCAATCATCATTTTCTATATAAATATAACTTTAAATTTATATTTTTTTTTAAATAAGAGTATTTTACTCATTTATCAAAAGAAAAGCTTATCAACATTTTTTTTTACCAAATACATCAAGCACTTGTTATCCGTTTTAACACTTTTATCCAAATGTATTTATTCATACATTAAATTTCAGCACTTAAGTAATTATTCGTAAGTAATGCTTATCAGCTATTTACAATTCACTAATCGAAACGAGCTCTAAGTATATATTGAGTCTGAATAGAGTGGGTTGATATGGAAACGTCGTACAACTATTCGACCTTAGCTTGTTAGAAATTGAGGTACCTTAAAAGAGAACTTGTAACACTATTGGGGTGAGTTAGCTGACTTGGGATTATAAGAATCGCAAAAGTGGAAAGCATCTTCCAGGGTGATACCTTCCTATCTTAAATTACCTGTCAACAAAAACTAAAAAGGAAAAAATGAAGAGACTAAAACGAAGAAAATGTGAACATATTTGGTGTCAATGGCTTCTCTAAGAACTTTTGTTCGAAAATATTATTTTGGTTGTTATTATTATTTCTGGTTATCATCACTGTGGGATGATCTGTGCTATCCGGGGAAAGTCACGGATATGTACATTTCGACCAACTAGTTTACCAATATGGCCAAAATATACACAGTATATACACACTATTAGTGTATATGTAATATGTTGTGTATACATATGTATGTTATATGTATAGTATATGATAATATATGTAGTATAAGTATACACAACATACATATGTTGTACATATTTTGTAAACTAGATCACCGAAAGGTATTGAGCTGTAATTTTTCCATCATATATTGGTCACCTTCTTTTGTTGCGATTTTACATTGTATAACCGCTCACCCATGTAATAGCTGAAAAATGTATATCTATTGTACATTAATGTATATATACATATTATACATGATTAGTGTATATTTTTTGTATATATAGCATATCAATTATAACAATTTATGGAGAGCGGCCAAATTTCTTCTAAAATGAGCGAATTTATTGGATTAATTTATTAATAGTAACTGTTCTTTTGTAACATTCCCTTCTTTGTTGCGAGACCATATTTGAGTTCCTTATGATCATATAGCCAAACGGGTCATTCGCACAAATATTCCTATTTTGGGGTGGTCTTTAATTTTTGCCCTTTAAATTTGAGCTTTTTAATTTTGCCCTTTATTATTGTTGGCGCGACATAATTAGTGTTATATATTTAACATATGTATCATACACAACACACAGATTATGCCAGATAAGGCACAACTGTCAACACTCAACATAATATGAAAAAAGACTTAATTTTAGATTTCGACAGACATAGTTAGCTTTTAATTTCAACATATGTATCATCACATCCACACAAACTATGTCGGATAAGGCCTAATTTCTAACACTCAACATAATTTTAAAAACTACTATAAAACTATGCTGCATAACTTAATTCCTACATCATTTATGCCGCGCGAGCAAAAAATTAGTTTTTGAAGAAAAGGATATTATACAGACTATGCCTTGCGAAGTAGATCTGGATATTTTCATAAGAAATATAAGGGACAAAAATAAAATCCCACAGATATAAAGGGCAAAAATTAAATACCAGTGTGTTTGAGGGATAGTCGGCCAAAAAAATAATGTAGCGGAACAACCCACATTGAGGACTCTAGACTTGGGCTTAAAATGGGGTTTGTATCATATAGTAGTAAACTCGCTAGCCCATGTCGTTAATAGAAATGAAACATTCTAAGGTCCTGGCCACATGGAGGTCAGAAAATACTTACTCCAGCCCGATATATGTACCAAAACAATGAGCGAATTGACATATTTTTTATATAATAACTTACCGTGTATCTTACTTTTTCTTATAATGTTGTAAGTTTATTGTTCAGATTGCTGATCTATGACATTATGCAATGATGAGTGCCGGTCATTCAAGAATATTCACATTCAGAAGATGGAAATAACGGAGATGCGGATGCTTAGATGGATGTGTGGTCATACTAGGAGATATATAATTAGGAATGAAGATATACGGGACAAGGTCGGAGTGGCCTCGGTGAAAGACAAGATGAGGGAAGCGAGACAGATGGTTCGGGCATGTGAAGAGGATGTGTGAGGATGCGCTAGTTAGGAGGTGTGAGAATTGACGGTCGTAGGAGTCAGGAGAGATAGAGGTAGGCCGAAGAAGAACTGGGGGAGGTGATTAGACGGGATATGGCCCGGCTTCAGTTGACTGAGTACATGACCTTAGATAGGAAGATTTGACGATCGAGGATTATGATAGAAGGGTAATAGATATTTGAGTTTTGTTGCGCTGTGTGCGAAAGGTGGAGGGCTAGCCTTTCCATCTCCTCTTCTCCTTTTCTTAGTTGTATTATTTTGGTATCACGTCGATCATTATCTTTATGTGTGTATCACTATGTTGTACCATTTGTTTTGTAACTTGATTTTTTTTATTGTCTTATTTTTCATGCAACCCTGCATTGATTACGTTTCTTTTGAGTCGAGGGTCTATCGAAAATAATTTTTCTACCCACAAAAGTAGAGTTAAGGTTTGAGTACATTCTACTCTTCCAGACTCCACTTGTGGAATTACACTAATATGTTGTTGTATTCATCAAAACAATACATTATGATATGATACGGTATTACACAATATTTAACAATCATCCAATAACAAGCTGTTTGGAACAAAGCCATCTGAGAATCTGCATATGTTATTTTTGTCTGTCAAAAGCGTGATGTCCAATTGTTCTTTTATTTATTTTGTTGCTTTAATTTGTCTGTTTTAGTCATTCGTTCCTATAATTTGTTGAACGTAACTTATAGATTATTTGTTACAGTTGTTGGAATGTGACTGTGTTTAGCTGTTTGCTAAGGAATTTTTTTGTCTTGAAACGAGCATAACTCCCTTTTAGCTGATACTTCAACATCTCCTTCGAAACTTACAAGCCAAAATCAACAAGATTTAACTTATATACATAAAAATAGTGTAAAAAGTACATTTATGTAATTTAGGTCGTCATCTATCTAATTTATCAGGTTACTTATTCCACTTATAATAAACAATAATCTATAGTTATATTATTTAGGCAACCCCACTGTATAAAACCCCATTAGTGAAAGAAGTCAAATTCATTACAAAATTTTATAATTGGTTTGTGTAATTGTTTTGTTGTATCAACTTATTAATATCCTTATTTTTGGGATCTCCTGCGGAGTCCTTTATATCTCTTTTAAATGGAGTAGCCGTGACGACCTCTCCTTATGTTGGGATACTTATCTTTTCTAAGGGGTATCTCTGATTCTATTACCCTTTTATCGGCATACCATTTATTAACAAGAGTATTAAGTGATTCTTGTTGGTTATCTAGTTTACCAGTGATTTGAAACCACCTAAAAAATTCTATGTTACATTTTAGTCTATTCATATCCTTGATCCTTAGATCTCTAAAGGATGATCTTTGGTCTAAGGTGTAATTGTCAACGTACCATTTTCTTTTAATAGCATGCTCTGGGCTTTTCCAGAGTTTTCCTATTAACTCAAAGTCTATGTCGAATTTTTCTTTCGACCTGACCATTTCAAGGGATCCTTTTTCTTCTATTACTATAGGACCCTGCATTTCACTATCTGTGGGGCTGCTAGGTCTGTTAATAACCCTGGGTTGATTTTGGACCTTAGGTATTGTTTTTGTAAAATCAACACCCTTTATTTTTGTTCTACTTCTCTGATAGATTCTTCGGAGTTTTGGTCATATGGATCTTCCTCCTCCCGGGGTTTGGAAGTGGACGATCTTGCAAACGAATATCTTCTCGAGGAAGATTCAGATCTAGATTTGGATCTTAAGAATTTTAAATCAATAGATTCATCTGGGTATTGAATTACTTGTTCAGTTTTTGAGCTTTCTGGCTCTAGTTTTGGTTGCGTAATGGCTTCAAAGTGTCATTCATCTTTAGATAAGATTTCATCCCACTTAAGCATTCGAGGGACAAAGATATTGCTATGCTCTTGGTTTGCTTCCATAAGCATAGTAGCTCCTTTGTTACTCATTAATTTAGCCTTTGGGGCTAGTGTTGTTTTCATTAGTATATAATATACTCTGTATATTATAGTTATTTCTTTAGTGTTAACATTACTATTCATATTCTTTATTTTTATATTTAAGGTTAATGTATCCATAATATTCTGGTCATTTATGTCGACCGAGTAATTTGGATAACAATTGAAGTATATTGGGTCACGTGCTAGATTACTTTGTAAGACCCCTAGTAAGGAGTCGTCAAAGTTTAATAGCCCGGCATCTCTTAATAAGAGGCATATGGGTGTGTCTAAACCTAAGCGATACAAAGGTTTGATCGCAACTTGGACAAGTCCCATGTGTAGGAAATTGAATTCCTTTTTGTTTCTATTTATATCTTGAGCTGCTAATAGCTTAATAATTTCTTTTTTGAATTATTTATAGCTATTGTAAACTCACAAGTTTTGATATTGTAAGTTTTAATAAAGTCAAACTTTCCGGTTTCATAAACCGATTTGAAAGATTCTTTTGGAATATTCCAATTCTAAAAATTTGTCTACCGCAATTATTACTGTTTTGGCTAGAATTGTCCGAGTAGGAGTGAGAGTCATCGGATGTGGCCATCATCATGACGGAAGTGGCTCCGGTAGCCGCCCTTTTAGCCAAGCCGGCTTCTTCTAAGATAAGCATGGAACGTGCTTGGTAGAACAACGGGAGAGGATAACTTTGACGAAGAAGCGTCCCAACGCCATTATAAGCCTCGGATAGACTTGCAACCATCTGAAGAACAAGACAATCATTCGTGAAGGGCGCACCAACGTTCTTAATTTGATCCGCCAATTCCTTGAGTCTTTTACAATAGGCGGAGACATTAAAAAAATCCTCCATGTTGATGTGAGAGAATTCCTGCTCAAGGGTCACGGCACGGGAATTTTTGTTATCTTGGAATATATCACGCAACCTATTCCAAGTGTTCATTGTCGTAGCGTCGGGTTCAATAATAGTCTGCAACAGATCCGTAGAAATAGTGGAATAAATCCACTAGAGTACCGTAGCATCAAGAGTTAACCATAACTCAGTGTCATCATCGGTGGTAGGCACCTTCTCCTTGCATGTTTCCGAGGGGATGATGTGTTGAAGGACTCGATGAGAGCCTGCGTGAACTTTAAATAATTTTGCCCGCGTCGCGTATTGGACGTTTTCTATCTCAAGAACGATAGGGATGTGGTTCTTGATGTTGGAGACTGCAATGGCAGGATGAAATGTGTTTTTTGAGGAAGACATGATGAAAGAACAAGAGGAGAATTAGGGATTAGAAAGAAAATTTGGGAGAAATTAGTCGTCGGTCGGT
This sequence comes from Anisodus tanguticus, assembly GCA_034509755.1. NCBI lineage: Eukaryota > Viridiplantae > Streptophyta > Magnoliopsida > Solanales > Solanaceae > Anisodus > Anisodus tanguticus. Next base: position 12,945,758 of record CM067551.1, on the reverse strand, counting down.
GGCCGGAATCTCGGCTTCCGAGAAGGGAAATGGGCGGCAGAAGGTGTTTTTGAGAGAAGGAAATTTTGCCCTAGACTTCTGATACCATGAAAGAGAATAATCCCTTGAATTATTTTCATTAATGAAGAGGTATATATATGTACATGATATACAAAATTAATTAAGAAAATTAAATCTATCTTTTCCTAATACAAGTGTAATAGTTTTTCCTAATACAAGACTAATATCATAATTACACCTGTACACGAATTCTACAACTATATACAAAACTCGATCCAATGATATACATGGTTTTGACCGTGTACTAAATCTTTCAATATTTCTTCAAATGAAAAAAACCATTTTGTCATTGATTAAGTGATATGTATTTTTACCTAAATTTATTTTTTTATCACGATAAATTAGTATAGTTTAATTTATGAATCGAATACAATATAGAAAAAATTCCAGGCTCATGTCGAGGTGACTCTAGTGGAATAGGGTGTCATTTTCTTTAAAATATAACCAAATATGAGAGTTGGAGCTCAAAGCAGAAAGCCCAAAAGATATGCAAACACTAGATCTGTTAATATCAGACAGACAATGAGCATTAATAGATAATCAAGTTCACAAATTGAGATGGTGCTATAACCTTAATCCAAGAACTAACCCTTCTTAATTTGGTTTAGAAATTAGTTCTGAAAGAATAGTTATCTTACAACAAAGTATACACTTCCTTATGTATTATGTTTTGAAATGCATATGCTTATTTAGTTAACTTTGTAAAATATAATTTCAATAATTTAGAAATTAGCAGGGTTAAACAGGCTGACCTATTTTCAAGAGTTAGAATATTTTTTGTGTTCAATTCTTTTTGCATTGCAAAAGGATTTGAAATTCCAACCCCTTCCCCCCACCCCCACAAGGAAATCTTGTCACTTTTGGCCAAATATGTGAATGTAAAAACAATTTTTGTTTCCCTTTCTAGGTAGTAAGTGGAATGGAACTTAACTGGAGTTCTCTTCTATGGAGTGTTTTTCTCCAAATAAACACCAAGTTGTTGCATTCTGTTCTTAACGGAGTTCTCTATCGAGGTAATTTTTCCACCCTTTGTATACTGATTAGTGACAAGAAGCCTCTTCAATAAAGACCTCTTTTTTTGATTTCTCCCCCATTTCTCATTTTGTTGATTGAAAGAGAATAAGCGCTATACATTGAGTAAAGAGAGGGTTTGCTACAGTGATTCGGGCGGTTGGTGGCCCCTTCGAGAGTTGCGGGCAAGTTTAAATTCTATGCATATGTCATTTAAAAAAGTAATTGCTGATAATTCAATTAATAACATTGATTCACAATGAAGAATAGATGATGTAATATGGTATAACAGATTAAATTACACTAATAAATATAAGAACTTTAAAGTACTAGTAGCAGTATATTGCAAGTACAGTGCCATATTACTCTTAGATATTACTAAGGCTGGCCAGTGGGCCGGGACGACCCGACCCCGTCCCGACCCCGCCCCGGTCCCGCCCCGACCCCGCTCTAAAAAAAAAAAAAATTAACGGGGGCGGGACTCGAACTCGGGACGGGACGATGTCTCGTCCCGCCAGACCCGAGCCCGCCCCAGGCCCGCCGGACCCGAACCCGCCCTGAGCCCGTCCCGACCCCGACCCCGACCCCGACCCTTAAACCCCCTTTGCAAAAATAACCGTTGCACCAACGGCCATTTTAGATTATGGCCGTTGGCCAACGGCCATTTTAGGGCCCCCCCCCCCCCCTCCCCCAACCCCCCTACCCCTTAATATTTATTTTTAACCCATAAGTTATTATATTTACACTTTAACCCAATTTTTCAACTATAAATAACTCATTTTCTCTTCATCTTTCTCACAAATCTTCCTACAATCTCTCTAATTTCTCAATATATCTCTCTACATTGTTTGCTAAATATTCAATTTTATTAATTCATTTGGGAATTGGGAGTGAAGTTGGCAACTAGCTTGAGGATCTTCCATCGAGCAAAGTTTCAATTTTCAACTCTCGATTACACGTCGACGTTACGTCGGCGTTTGGTACATTCGTTCCTTCATTAAATTATTATTTGTCTGTTTATTTTATTTAGCGCACTTAATTTTATTGTCTTTAATTATTTATTATCATAATTAAAATGGAAGGATTAAAAGGTATGTTTAAGGGTAAGGGTAAGGGTGCTTCTTCTAGTAGAGGCAACCGGGGCAAGGGTACTTCTTCTAGTCATCTTATTCCTACACGGGATGATTTTGTTGATACTCAACATTTTCCTACAATACCATTAGATTTAGACGAGGAGTTATTTTACGGAACTCAAGAAGACTTTAATTTAGACGATGATCTAGACGATACACCCACTAATATTGATGACAACACGCCCACTAGTGCACCTTCAACCGAAATACCTCCTATTCCCCCTAGTATGAGACGAGGTCCAAAGCAAAACGACCATTAAAATCAGATGCATGGACATTTTTTGATAGGGACGTAGAGAATCAAGTAGCCATATGTAAAATTTGTAAAAATGTTTTAAAATTTAAAAGCGGAAAAGGTCACGGTGGGACGGGGGTTTAATTAGACACGTAGTAAGTGCTCATCCGACTAGGTATGCCCAATACCAGGCTTCAAAACCGGGTGCGCAAACGGCCGCTCCATCGGGACAAGGTTCACATACCGATACATCGTCCCGGACCAAGTACGTGGTCAAATTAACCCTATGACGGGGGGAATTGTAGGCTCTAAATACAACAAACATAGAGATAGGGAAGCAATATCAAAATTAGTTTTTGTGGAGGGTTTGCCTTTTTCATTTCCTTCATCTCCGGTTTTATTCATTACATTAGAGATATATATAATCCTCGCTTTTAACGGTTTTCCTAGGTCAACTGTTAAGAGAGATGTATTTAAATTTGCGCATGAATATCAACAATATTTACGTTTTTCATTATATCATTTTAATGGCAAAGTATCTATCACGTCGATATAGGTCGTAGTACTAACGGCCATGATTATTTAGCGTAACTTGTCATTGGATAGATTATAAATGGTCTATGCAAAAATGTATTTTAGCGTATAGATATATAGATGATAGGCACACCGGTACTTTTATTGCGAGAAAATATTTATCAAGTGTGCGATTATTACGGAATTACCGATAAAATTATGGCTATTACATTAGATAACGCTTCTAATAACAATTACGCAATTACAATGTTAAAAAATAGTTTAGCTCCATCTTTTCGGACCATTTTCATATAAAATGCGCGTGCCATATATATAACTTAATTGTAAAGGATGGTCTATCACTTTTTGAAGACATTCTTAGTAAAATACAATTTGCTATAAACTTTATTTTTAAAAGTAATAAAGTACAACGTAGAAAAGAATATAAAAAAATTTGTCATGATTGTGGACTACCTTTTAGAAGAATTCCACAAGAAGTATCCGATAGAGTGGAATTCTTTATACGAGCAACTACTTGTTGCTTATGACTATAAATTACCTATAACTTTATTTTTTAACTCTCATAATAAAAAGCCAGTGATATGATTTTAGATAGTGATTGGGAAAAAACTTCCGAACTTATTGTATTTTTAGAGAAATTTTTTCAAGCAACAAAAGAATTTTCCGGTATATATTATCCTACTATTTCAACTATGTTATTTTATATAACTCTAATATTTTTATTACTTAGTGAATATATGGAAAAACCAAACTTATAAGGCAAAGCTATTAAAAAAATGTTTGTCAAAATAAAAAAATATTTTATTCCTATTCCTTCTATTTATATTATTGGTTCGTATTAAATCCTACTATTAAAATAGACGGTACTAAATCACTAATTGAAACTATTTACGATTGTATAGAAGTACTACCACCTCCAAGTCCCAAAAATCTAAATCACCCACCACCTATTGAACAAACTAAAGAAGAAGTGTTGAATAGCGTAGAACACCACCGCAAAAATATATATAGATTTTATCAACAAGAAAATGCTAGTAACGTACCGGCTACCATACCATCTTCTTTATCTTCAACACAACCTCACAAAAGACATGCTTGTTAAGTCACTGCTAGTATTGAAAGCCTCGAAATAGAATGTGCGGCCGTACCTCTACTAACCAAATTAGCGAGTTGGATATTTTTGTTTTGCGGGGTTCGTACCGTATCAAGAAGTTATCAATGAAGATGGACAAGAAGACTTGTCGAAATCTTTGGAGGGGAATGAGAAGACCTTTCCGACACTTTCATTGATGGCTCGAGATGTTTTGAACATTCAAGCGTCATCAATTGCGTCGGAAAGCGCTTTTTCGCTGAGCAGATATCAAATAGGAGACCACAGACACTCATTGGCGGAGACGACTTGGAAATTGCAAAGTATTATTCGAGATTGGATACGAGCGGAGCGGAGAAGGTGCGGTCAACCGGAGATCAACGAAGAAGATGATGAAAACTACAACGAAATCTTAACCGAAGGTAGTGGAAGCGACGTGGATCAATTTGACCAACAAATACCTATTCCAACCGAAGAACCACATGAAATCATCAAGCAATTAGAACGATTTTTTTGAAAATGTAATTTTTTTAATTGCAATTTTATTATGTAATTTGCAACTTTTGGACAACACCATAAAGTTGCAATTTAGATTTTAGACAATTGTATTTGTATTACAAAAAAATCATATGTCTATTAAATAATATAAGAGGCACAAAAACAGCCTTGGGATGTTTTTATTACACTATCTTGTTTTATTTATTGAGTTTTTTTTATACATATGTTATTTAAAAAAAAAAAAAAGGAAAACCCGACCCCGCCCCGCCCCGACCCGCCCCGACCCGCCCCGCCCCGAGCCCGCCCCGCCCCGATACCGACGGGATCGGGATCGGGATCGGGGACGGGGCGGAGCGAGTCCCGCCCGGACCCGACCCCGCTAGGCCCGCTAGTCCCGATCCCGACCCCCCGGATCGTCCCGCCCCGACCCCGACCCCGCCAGACCCGGCCCGCCAGACCCGAGCCCGGCCCACTGGCCACCCATAGATATTACTACTCATTTGTCTACGTCGAAAGAATAACCGTACTAACAGTGTACTATATCTTGTCACTTTTTTGTTCTTTTCTATTGTACTTTTTTCTTTTTGTGGTTGGATGTCCTGAGTTATTTTGTAATAAATTTGACCTCTTTCACTAATGGGGTTTTATACAGTGGGGTTGCCTAAATAATATAACTATAGATTATTGTTTATTATAAGTGGAATAAGTAACCTGATAAATTAGATAGATGACGACCTAAATTACATAAATGTACTTTTTACACTATTTTTATGTATATAAGTTAAATCTTGTTGATTTTGGCTTGTAAGTTTCGAAGGAGATGTTGAAGTATCAGCTAAAAGGGAGTTATGCTCGTTTCAAGACAAAAAAAATCCTTAGCAAACAGCTAAACACAGTCACATTCCAACAACTGTAACAAATAATCTATAAGTTACGTTCAACAAATTATAGGAACGAATGACTAAAACAGACAAATTAAAGCAACAAAATAAATAAAAGAACAATTGGACATCACGCTTTTGACAGACAAAAATAACATATGCAGATTCTCAGATGGCTTTGTTCCAAACAGCTTGTTATTGGATGATTGTTAAATATTGTGTAATACCGTATCATATCATAATGTATTGTTTTGATGAATACAACAACATATTAGTGTAATTCTACAAGTGGAGTCTGTAAGAGTAGAATGTACTCAGACCTTAACTCTACTTTTGTGGGTAGAAAAATTATTTTCGATAGACCCTCGACTCAAAAGAAACGTAATCAATGCAGGGTTGCATGAAAAATAAGACAATAAAAAAAATCAAGATACAAAACAAATGGTACAACATAGTGATACACACATAAAGATAATGATCAACGCGATACCAAAATAATACAACTAAGAAAAGGAGAAGAGGAGATGGAAAGGCTAGCCCTCCACCTCTCACACACAGCGCGACAAAACTCAAATATCTATTACCCTTCTATCCTAATCCTCGATCACCAAATCTTTATATCTAAGGTCATGTACTCAATCAACTGAAGCTGAGCCATATCCCGTCTAATCACCTCCCCCAGTTCTTCTTCGGCCTACCTCTATCTCTTCTGACTCTTACGACAGTTAATCTCTCACACCTCCTAACTGGCGCATCCTCACACATCCTCTTCACATGCCCGAACCATCTGTCTCGCTTCCATCATCTTGTCTTTCACAGAGGCCACTCCGGTCTTGTCCCGTATAACTTCATTCCTAATTATATCTCTCCTAATATGACCACACATCCATCTAAGCATCTGCATCTCCGTTACTTCCATCTTCTGAACGTGGACATTCTTGACTGACCGACACTCATCATTGTATAATGCCATAGATCAGCAATATGAACAATAAACTTACAACATTATAAGAAAAAGTAAGATACACGGTAAGTTATTATATAAAAAAATAGAAAAAAAATGAGGGTGGAAATAACGATGCAATCACACCAAATCAATTATTATATAAATGAGATTTTTTGTACTTATATAACGATGAATTTAATAATACGATAGAATAAAATTTAAATAACAACTAAAACGAACATAATATAAAAGAATGTATTATTCATCATCTGTACATAAGAGTAGTATGGAGGATGTCCTTCGTTATTGTTGTTGTGAATGATAATATGTATGACACTATTCTTGGATCTTACTATCCCAATTACCCATACAATTTACATATATCGATACCTTTGACTGAAGTAGACTTACGTATAAAAGAACAAGAACGTTGCCATAATAATAAAAAGAATAAGGTTGTGCCAAATCATGAATTAAACAATTCTCACATGCAATTTCATGGAAACCCACTTAACATATACCAGTCCAATTACCCTTCTATCTTCTTCTCCGTTTGAAAAAAAATAATTTAAAATTATAGAGAGTCAAAATTGGTTAGGATATGATATTTTAATTCATGTTTAAATATAATTTATAGTCAGAAATCATATAGGAATAAATTTTTCTGTTTTGAGTTAAAGTAGGTTTCATACTATTATAAATAAGGGTGCTGCTAGCTATTTTCATAATAAGAGAGTACAAGAGAAAATAAAAAGAGAAAGAGTGGAGAATTGTAGAGATCCTTTCAGTTTATCAATAAAATATTTTCTTTCAAATTGGTATCAGAGCTTCTATGATGCTGGTATAGAATCAAAAAGCTTTCGGTGTCGGCGGGCGGCTATAACTCATATATGTCGCCCGTCTGGCCAAAGATAATGGTGGCAAACTTTGGGCAAATGATATATGCATGAAAAATAATCATGTTGAAAAAGACTGACCAAAATATCAGGTTTAAAGAGGTGCAAACAAATTTGCGCAAGAGGAAGGAACGATCTTCTCTAAAAATTGGAGAAGAGAGTTAGAAAAAAGTGAAGGCTGATGAGAAAGTCAACAAATTGGAATATTGGAATGCTCCAACGATTGTGAAGGTTGAAGAGAAAGTGCTTCAACAATTGAAGGTTGGTGAGAAAATGCATCAACAAATTCTAATGTTAGAGAGAAAGTGCTCCAACAATTGTGAATGTTGAAGAGAAAGTGCTTCAACAATTGAAGGTTGGTGAGAAAGTGCGTCAATAAATTCGAATGTTGGAGAGAAAGTGCTCCGACGATTGTGAAGGTTGAAGAGAAAGTGCTTCAACAATTGAAGGTTGGTAAGAAAATGCATCAACAAATTGGAATGTTACAGAGAAAGTGCTCTAACGATTGAAGGTTGAAGAGAAAGTATCTAGCTTTGGACTTCCACCTTTAGCTAAGCACCTAACCCGTGGGACGGGACTAACAATTGAAGATTGATGAGTAAGTGTATCAAGAAATTGAAATGTTGGAGAGAAAATGCTCTAACGATCGTGAAGGTTGAAGAGAAAGTGCTTCAGCAATTGATGGATTGAAAACAAGTGCTTCAACAATTGGAAGATGGTGACAAGTGCATCAAAAATTAGATATACAATTTTGAATTACGGGAGAATATTGAAAAAAATCAAAAAGGAAACCGAAATTGGTTAGAATTTGATATTTTAATTCATGTTTAAATAGAATTTAAATTCAGAAATCATATAGAATATAAATTTTCCTGTTTTGAGTTAAAGTAGATTTTATATTATTATAAATAGAGGTGCTGCCTCTAATACATTACTCCATTCGAATCCAATGAAATTTCAAATTTTATTTTGTTCAAAACGTATTGCAAAATGATCTAGAAAGCAATTAATATTGATATAGTTTGCTTCCTTAAGTCAATTAGTAGAGCTAGCTATTTTCATAATAAGAGAGAATAAAAAGAGAAAGAGTGAAGAATTGTAGAGGTCCTTTCAATTTATCAATAAAATATTCTCCTTCATTTAGATTCTTTCATTATTTGATAAGTTTATGCAAATTCAGAATTTGAATATTATTGAAAGATGGAATAATTTCCCTTAGGGATTCCTTTCATTATTCACAATATATATAGCTGTACAAGGTTGATTCCTAATATGGTACGAATCCTAACTTACCTTACAAAGGTTGATTCCTAATACAGTTAGAATCCTAAGTTACCTTAATTATACATCTACCATTATTACAAAATATACGGAGAATATTCTGAGAATATTCGCTAATACTCCCCCTCAGACGGAGCGGGAGGAGGCCGAATGCTAAGGAAATTTGGATCGGAAGTCGGTGAAGAGCTGTCGCGGTAGTCCCTTTGTGAAAATGTCTGCATACTGATAAGAGGAAGGCACGTGTAAAATTTTGACCTGACCACGGGCAACCTTCTCTCGCACAAAGTGGATATCCATCTCAATATGCTTAGTCCGTGATGTTGGACTGGATTATGAGACATATAGATAGCCAGATATGTTGTCACAATAGACTATAGACGCCTTGCGCAATGGACACTGGAGCTCCAAAAGAAGATTTCGGAGCCAACAGATCTCAGCGACAACATTAGCAACTCCGCGATATTCTGCTTCAGCACTCGAACGGGATAGCGTGGCCTGCCGCTTGGCGGACCATGAGATAAGATTATCCCCTAGAAATACACAGTACCCTGAGGTGGAGCGACGTGTGTCGGGGCATCCTGCCCAATCTGCATCCGTGTAGGCTAGCAACTTGGTTGGGGCAGAGGTGTATAGATGTAAACCAAAGTCTAGTGTGCCCTTAACATATCTGATAATACGTTTGAGGGCGGCAAAATGGGACTCTCGGGGGTCGTGCATGAACAGACACACCTGCTGAACGGCATATGCAATATCAGGCCTAGTGAATGTAAGATACTGAAGAGCACCTGCTAGACTCCGATATAGAGTGGGATCAGAAACTGGCGCACCGTCATTAGCACTAAGCTTGGATTTTGAGTCCACCGGAGTTGGCATAATTTTACAATTTGCCATCTTAGCCCTGTACACTATCTCTTCTGCATACTTACGCTGACACAGGAACATAGTGGCTGCAGATCTTGTCACCGATATACCCAAAAAATAACTTAGCTTGCCCAAGTCAGTCATAGCAAATTCAGTTTTGAGTAGAGCAATGATTTCATTCTTCAACCCGTCAGATGAGGCAGTAAGAACAATGTCATCGACATATAATAGCAAATATGCAGTGCTGCTACCTCGGTGAAGCGTGAAGAGAGATGTATCACACCTGCTACATACAAAACCAATCTGCAGAAGATACCTGGCGAACCGATCATACCAAGCGCGGGGTGCCTGTTTCAATCCATACAATGATTTCCTGAGACGACACACAAACTGCGGAGCTGCCGGATGAACAAAGCCAGGAGGCTGATGCATGTACACAGTCTCTTTCAAATCACCATGAAGAAACGCATTCTTGACATCAAGCTGATGAATCGGCCAATGCATGCCCATAGCAATACTGAGAATAGTCCGAATAGTGGCCGGTTTAACAACCGGACTGAATGTCTCACCACAATCAATACCCTCATGCTGATTAGTGCCATTGGCAACTAGTCTTGCCTTATACTTCTCTAAGTCACCACTGTCTTTGAACTTGTGACGAAATAGCCACATACACCGGATAACATTCATACCAGCTGGTCTAGGTACCAAATCCCAAGTGTTCTGCTTGGTTAAAGCGTTAAATTCCTCGCACATGGCCGCATTCCAATTTGGGTCCAGTTTTGCTAGTTTTGGATTTTTTGGAATGGGTGATAAGGTTTGTGTGGAGAGATTAAATTGAACCTTGGGTTTGAAAATCCCGTGTTGTGTACGAGTCTCCATGCGATGTGAGGGCAGTGGTGGTGGGTCGGGGCTGTGAGGTTCCGGTCCACCGGTTCGGACCGGTGGGCGGCGCAGTGTCGCTGGTGGCGCAGGTGACTCGACTGGGGGCTGTAGGGGTGAGCAGGGAGCTGGTGGGGTGGTGCCAGACAGTGGGACTGTCGGAACAGTGGGCTGCTATTGGTATAGATTTTGGATGACCTGGGACAGACTTGGTTCATCGAGAAAGATGTAATCGGTGGTCGAAATTTACGGAGATTTGAAAAAGGAAAGGTTGTCTCGTCAAAGGTGACTTGACGAGAGACGATGATTTTGCGAGTAGCAATGTCATAGCACAAGTAGCCCCGATGATTAGGAGATAGACCAAGGAAGACACATGGAAGAGTGCGAGGGGCAAGTTTGTGGGGTGCGGTGGAGGCTATGTTGGGGTAGCATAAGTATCCAAAAATACGTAGGTGATCATATGATTCGCCTACGGTATAAGATTTCTGTAGGAGTTTTGTTTTGGAGTGTGCTAGTTGGTAAAATATTTAGAAGGGATTCTACCATTTTTGACAAGATAGACCCAAAAAGGCGGTGGTGGCGAGGCATAAAAAAGTGTGCGGACCATGTTATTGATGGTACGTATAATTCTTTCGACCTTTGCGTTTTGGGAAGAAGTATAGGGACAAGAAAAACGGAAAACCATGCCTTGTTTAGAACAGAAATTGTGAAATGCCGAGTTATTAAATTCACGTTCATTATCACATTGGAATGATTTAATAGGTTTTTCAAATTGTGTCTTTATGAATTTTTGAAACTCGAGGAATTTTGCAAAAACTTGATTTGAATTTCAGTGGGTAAATCCGGACAAAATGTGAAAAATCATCCAAGAATACTAGATAGAATTTATGACCCAAAGAGCTAGCAATCGGAGATGTCCACAAATCAAAGCATGAACAATATCAAATGGAGAAAAAGTAACTTTGTTTGATGACATAAAGGGAAGACGAGTATGTTTGCCTAGTGGACAAGAAAAAAAAGTGTTGGGCAATTTTCCCATTATTACATTGAATACGCTTAGAAGTCCTAAGAAAAGTAAAAAGCGGGTCTCCGGGGTGTCCGAGTCTGTTGTGCCAAGTTGAGGGAGAGATCGCCGCAAGGGATAGAGGTGCTTGCGGTCGTCGGCGGAAGATTGAGTGAATGGGTAGAGATCTCCCACACTATTATTGCGTGTAAGAATTTTCCCCGTATTGAGTTCCTTCACGAGAAAAGCCAAAAGGGTCAAATTCGACGGACACGTAATTATTGCTAGTGAATTTTCTAACGAAATTAAGTTTTTAATGATGTTAGGTGTGTATAGGACGTGGTTTAGGGAGAAAGGTGGGTGTGGATGTTTGGTGTGTGTGTTACCGTAACCTTCAATTGGAATGCGATGACCATTGCCGACAAGTAATAAATTGAGGACACTTTAGCCGACGTAGTTGAGATATGTTACCCGACGACGGGTGAGGTGAGATGTGGCTCGGTGTCCATGTACCAATTTTCGTCGGGCTGTTGAAGGTTCACGGTGGTATATGCCGGCCCAAATCGGTCGGGGGGGCTGGGCCGGGTCGCTGCAGTGCTGCGATCGGCTGCTTCTTGGATTGCGATGGGTTCGTAGCCGCTATTCTTCTTTGGACCGCCATCAGGTGGGCTTTATTCTTTCGCCGCTTGGTGGGCTCTGGCACGTGGTGGGGGCATGGCCTAAGAGGCCGGTCGACCAAGGCTGCTGGGCCCGGGCCCCTACGGTCGGGTACGGGCATGCGGGCGCGGCCCGATTCGCTTTGGTTGGGCCGCGCTGCTGCAGTGCCGCTCGCTGTTGTCCGAGTTGGCCTTTGTCCGATCCACCGGGTGCGTTGGCCCTTTCCGTGGCCCTTGCCTTTGTTGTTGCGACCTCTGCCGCCACGACCTCCGCCACTCGTCGCTTTGGAATCGTTGGTTGCCGCTGGTCGCAGTGTTGCCATCCCGTCAACGGCTAACGTCTTTTGATTATGTTCCTCTGTTTAGCACGTCTAGTTTCTTCCAACAATAGTTGTGAACGTGCCTTGTTGAAACTTGGGAGAGGGTCGGCTTGTTGAATCATTGTTGCGAGTGTGTCATATTCACCTTTTGGTAATCCCGCAACAAGTTGAAGCACCATCTTGGTTTCGAAACGAAGTCCCGACGTTGGATAGTTGATCGGTTGTGAGTTTCGAGTTGCTTACAATATTCGGACATGTTGTTAAAATTCTCGAGGCGGGTATTATTGAATTGCTCTTCCAAATATACGGCCCGAGTATTTTTATTGTCCTGAAAGATTTCTTCTAGCCGGACCCAAAGTTCACGTGCCGTAGCACCTGTTTTCATGATAGTGCACAACAGGTCTTTGGAGATGGTGCCGTAGATCCATTGTTTGACGATGGCGTCAAGACGACGCCGATTGAGTCTGTAACATCGGTGGGACGAGGAGCAGATTCGTCAATATGATCGAGCACGTTGTATGCACATGCATGAATGTAGAATAGTTCCATCCACATGGAATATTGACAGTCTTCTTGGTCAAGAATTATAGGGATAAAATTCTTGATGTTGTTAACGGCGAATGCCGGATGAAAAGAAGATACTAAACGTTGAGAGGGGTTGTCAATTGTGCCAGTGGATGAACCGGAATTTGGGGGGGAAGACATGGTTGCCGCCTGCCGAGGGAAGGGAATTTTCTGGTTTGGCCGAGAAAGAGAGGAAGAAAGCAGATTTTTTTTTTCTGCGAAATCAGAAAAAAAAAATTGCTAATTTCGGCCAAGAATAAGGAAGAGGAGGGATTTAGGTTTTAGGCTCTTGATACCATGAAAGATGGAATAATTTCTCTTAGGGATTCCTTTCATTATTCACAATATATATAGCTGTACAAGGTTGATGCCTAATATGATACGAATCCTAACTTACCTTACAAAGGTTGATTCCTAATACAGTTAGAATCCTAAGTTACCTTAATTATACATCTACCATTATTACAAAATATACGGAGAATATTCTGAGAATATTCGCTAATAATTATGATTCAAATTTTAAATTCTATCTCAATCTATTCTAATTTGTTGATTTTGCAATCTATTACTATTTATATTAGTTTAATGAATTTTTAATACATATATAGAGAGGCTGAACTAAAAAATGAATCTGTAACTTATGCACTAAATCTGTCTTTGCTTATAAGTGAACATTATCTTTTTAGAGGGGAGGCTCTGGTAGAGAAAGTAGAAGGAAGAAACTAATAAGATACGTTAAATCTCAATTCTCCTTAAAATTTTGGCATTTAGTCAATAACTATTAAATCTATGCAATTAGGTTTCGTAACTATTTTTACGTGTTATTACTATTACATGACAAAAAAGATTTGTTCATGATCCAAGTTTGTCGTTGATATGCCTTGCAACTAAGTGGCATTTAGGGGTAGATTAATATATCCTTAATTGTTATAGTAGGTTTAGTGCCTGTTTAGATTAGTTGATAAAAATACTTATCTATTTGGATAAAAGTATTTATAATTATTTTTATGTGTTGAACTTGCATTTTTTAAAAAAGCAGTTGCCTACTTAGATATGTTAAAACTGATAATAACCAAATAAACGTGATTGGTTGAACATGTCGATAAGAACTTTTCTATTAAAACAATTGTAATGTTAAAATTGTTGGAAATTTACTAAATGTGGAAATAAGTATATCTCATTAATTTATGACTCGAATAACTGGGCCCGCACGTCGGAAACGTCGTTTTCACACACGTGCACACGTAGTGCCAAGTATCGCAAATTTCATTAGTGAAAGACATATTGGTACGTATGTAATACGTTTGAGACATAGAATTATGGACGGTTATTGGTCAAATGACAAAGTATTCCACGTTGGTAAATGAAGGAAGAAGTGTACAAAGTGTAAAATGAAACGAGTCGGAAATCGCCGCAGAGCCGTGAAGGGCCGCGGCGCCACATCGTCGGAGCCGCGGCGCCTCCCAGTCTGCGCTATGGTGCTTCAGAGGCAGAAAGTTGCGACGGGAAGTTGGAAAAATATGACCTTTGGGCTGGTTTTGGAGCATTGATTCTCCATTACTTGGCACATGAATTCAGCCAATTTTTGGCTGAATGTAACCTTTCAATTAAGTGCAATTACATGGCTATTGAAGGTCATTAGTTGGCTAGTTGATGGGTCTTCTACTTACACTATAAATTGAGGATTTTGGCTCAATTGAAATACAACACTCAACACTTAGAAAATTCTTCAGATTTTCTGATTTCATATTCTTCCTCTTTAGCAAAGTTACTATACTCAAAATTCTTCAAGAGTAACACTTGAGTTTCCTTTGCTCACTTGTTAAAGTTGATGTTGTATCTTGGGAGACTATTGCTCAACACCGTAAAAGGAGATATACGGGGCAATCTTGTCTTAAAGACAGAGTGCCATCACTCGACTCAGCAAATCACACAAGCAGTTTGTTAAGGTTTTGATTTCCAGTTTTATTGTAATAGTTTGTTTATCATTTCTACTATTGTAATAGTTACTTACTTTCGTTCCCTACAACAATTGTATCCCAACAATTTTAAGACAAGATTTGTTGTAAGTAAGTTAGAAAAATGACTGGTATAAATCAAACTGCTTCTGATTCTGCTGCTGCTGCTCAAGGCAATCCCTCTGCCTTCCCCACTGCTCAAGGCACTCCTAATGCCTTTCCGGTTGCTCAAGGCTCATCCAACGCCTTTACTGTTGCTCAAGGGAATGTTGTCGTTCCTCCACCCGCTGGATTTCACCATGAACTCCTTGAAAAGTTAATGGGGTCAAACTTCAAGAGATGGCAACAAGAGATGCTCTCTCTATCTGACTGTTATGGGAATGACACATTTCCTAACAGAAGATCCTCCACAAGCTGGAGATGAAATGGACCCTTCACCTTCTGAAACGGGTGAAAGGGGCCTAGGTATCCATGTCATTAATGGCATGAAGATAGTTCTTGTTACATGGAGTCATAGTGATTTCATATGTAAGAATTACATATTGAACTGCTTGTCAGACCCTCTCTACACGGTGTATTGCACCGTTGGCACTTCCAAAGAGTTGTGGGAGAAGCTACAAAAGAAGTACAACGCACAAGATGCAGGTACTAAGAAATTCATCATTGGGAAATTTCTGAAATTTCAAATGGTGGATAGTAAGACAGTGATGTCCCAAGTCCAGGAATTCCAAATGATTTTACATCACCTGGATTTGGAAGGTATGAAGCCAAACGAGCAAGTTTTTGGTTGCATTCCGATTGAAAAGTTACCTCCTTCGTGGAATGAGTTTATGAGCTACTTAAAGCTCAAGACAAAGGAGATGACCTTTGAAGAACTTATTATCAAACTCCAAATTCATGAAGATAATAAGAAGGCCTTGCCTAGGGGTAAACTACCCGCTGAGGCAAAGGCAAATCTGGCTGAGGCCAAAGGGAACCTAAGCAAGAAGCGCAAGTTCCAGAAAGACGGCAAGACCCAAACATCGGAGAAGTTCAAAGAAAACTGTCACCACTGCGGGAAACCTGGTCAAATGATCAAGGAATGCCGCAAGCTCAAGACTGAGAAACAAGAGAAGGCCAAGGATCAGGTTAACGTTGTAAAAGACCAGTTTCTGGACGGCATGATTGAGGAGTTCTCAGCGGTGGTGCTAGAAGCAAACCTGGTTGAGAATCCTATGCAATGGTGGATGGACACAGGTGCTACAAGACACATCTGTTCCAACAGATATGCCTTCTCCACTTATACACCGGTTACAAACAAGAAGTTGTTCATGGGCAACAATGTTTCCTCTAACGTGCTGGGGGTAGGAAAGGTAGTCCTGAAGATGACTTCTGGAAAAGAGCTCACTCTGAAGGAAGTGATGCATGTTCCTGAGATTAGAAGAAATTTAATATCAGGTCATTTATTGGTTAATGCTGGTTTTAGGCTAGTGTTTGAGTCCAATAAATTTGTAGTCACTAAGAATAGAACGTTTGTGGGAAGAGGATTCATCTGTGAAGGCCTCTTCAAAGTAAACACCATGTCTGTATTACGAACAAGCAATAATATTGAAGCCTCTTCTTCTTACTTGCTTGAGTCCTTTAATTTATGGCATCATAGATTAGGACATGTCAATTACAAATCCATCCAAAGGTTGGTAAAGTTGGAGTTGTTGCCGTCTATCGACCTAAACCCTCAACATAAGTGTGAGGTATGCGTAGAGGCAAAACTCACAAAGCTTCTTTTTTGATCCATCGAAAGGAATACCGTTTTCTCTAGAACTTATTCACACAGATATATGTGATTTGAAGTTTGCACAAACTAGAGGGGGAACAAGTACTTTGTGACATTCATTGATGATAGCACAAGGTATTATTACCTTTACTTGTTGAAAAGTAAGGATGAAGCCTTTGAAGCGTTCCGACGTTATAAAGCAGAAGTTGAGAACCAACTAAGCATGCGAATTAAATCCATTCGTAGCAATAGAGGGGGAGAATACGTAGCACTATTTGAGGAATATTGTGCCCAATCAGGCATTGTTCATCAAACGACGGCTCCATACTCACCTCAATCGAACGGTGTGGCGGAACGTAAGAACCGCACATTGAAGAAAATGATGAATGCATTGCTCATCAATTTCGGTCTTCCCCAAAATATGTGGGGAGAAGTTGTCCTTACCGCTAATACGATTCTTAACAGAGTCCCACAGAAGGGTAAGGACAAAACTCCATATGAATCATGGAAGGAAAATAAACCCACCTATAAATATTTAAAGGTGTAGGGTTGTCTGGCAAAGGTTGAAGTACCCAAGCCAATGCAGGTCAAGATTGGGCCTAAGAATGTAGATTGCATATTCATCGGATATGCAAATAACAGTAGTGCTTATCGCTTCTTAGTGCATAAGTCAAATATTCCAGATATCCACGGGGATACAATCATGGAATGCTCAATTCTTTGAAGGTACCTTTCCTAGAAAGGAAAAAGACATAACCTCTAGCAAACGAAGTTATGAACAAAGCTCTCAGGAACCGGGAGTCGTTGACGGTCCAGATCTAGATGGTTCAGATCTAGTGGATCTCGAGGTGGATGAATATCCGGAATCTAGTGTTCCAGATTCTCAGAACTTGGAGACTCCAGAGATGGACTAAGGCAAAGTAAAAGGGCCAGGAAGGATAAATCTTTTGATCCTGACTTTGTAGATTATATGGTTGATGATGAACCAAGGACAATTGCTGAAGCATTGTCAACTCCAGAGGCACCGCTCTAGAAATAAGCTATTGAGAGTGAAATAGGCTCCATTCTGCATAACCATACTTGGAAGTTGGTTGATCTTCCTCCGGGAAATAAATCGTTGGGTTTTAAGTGGATACTCAAATGGAAGTATAATGCAGATGGGTCTATAGATAAGTACAAGGTCAGGTTGGTAGTCAAGGGCTATCGGCAGAAAGAAAGTCTTGACTACTTTGACACGTACTCTCCGGTATCTAGGATGACGTCCATACGGGTATTCATTGCGATCGCAGCTTTGCGTTACCTTGAGATACATCAAATGGATGTCAGGACAGCCTTCCTAAATGGTGATTTGGAAAAAGAAATTTATATAGACCAACCCAAGGGGTATGTGGTTCAAGGGCAAGAGAAGAAACTCCGTCGGCTTGTCAAATATCTGTACGGGCTGAAACAAGCCTCGAAGCAATGGCACAAAAAATTTAATAGTACTCTACTATCGAAGGGTTTCACCGTTAATGAGTGTGACAAATGTGTCTACATAAAAGGTAACTCTGACTCATTTGTTATGATATGCATGTATGTAGACGACATGTTGATCACAGGGAACAATCCTAGCATAATTCTAGAGACTAAGAACATGTTGAAACAATGCTTCGACATGAAGGATATGTGTATCGCAGATGTCATCTTAGGGATAAAAATATTTAAGACGTCTGACGGAGTGGTCTTATCTCAGTCTCACTACATCGAGGATGTTTTGAGAAAGTTCGAGATGTTAGACAGTTCGCTTATAAAGTCATCAATAGATAGAAATCAAAAGCTTGATAAAAATCGTAGTGCACCCATATGCCAAGAGCAATATGCACAGGTGATCGGTAGTTTGATGTACATAACAAACTGCACTCGACCTGATATTGCTTATGCAGTCAACAAGTTGGCTAGGTTTACCCGTAATCCGAGTGACAATACTGGAAGGCGTTGAATCGGGTACTTCAATACCTGAAATACACGTTAACTTACGGGTTACATTATTCGAGATATCCAGTTGTACTAGAGGGGTACAGTGATGCAAATCGAATATCTGATATAGAGAAAACCAAGTCCACCAGTGGGTATGTATTTACAATTAGTGGTGGGGCTGTGTCTTGGAAATCATCTAAGCAAACTTGCATCGCCCGATCCACGATGGAATCGGAGTTTATCGCTTTAGACAAAGAAGGAGAAGAAGTTGAGTGGCTTCACGACTTCTTAGAGGATGTTCCTTGTTGGAACAAACCGTACCTTCTGTAATGATCCACTGCGACAGCCAGTTGGCTCTAGGAAGGGCACGTAATGCTATGTACAACGGCAAGTCTCATCAGATTCGACAGAGTCATAAGACCGTTAGGCAACTGATCACCACTGGTATAATATCCATTGATTATATAAAGTCAAGGGATAATATAGTAGACCCGCTGACAAAGGGCTTACCCAAGGATCAGATGTTCTGCCTGTCTAGGAAAATGGGCTTAAAACCCAAAGTATAAGGACCAATATGGTGGTAACCCAACCTTACTGACTAGAGATCCCAGGAATTAGGTTCAATGGGAAAATTAAGTTGTAAAGGTTCAGTTGATCACTTCGGTGGAAGCATGAGCACTTCAAATAGTGATTTCTGCAAAGAAACATCAAATCCAAAGTTGTTCCCGCGATAGACTATAAGTGCTATCTGCAGTGTGGGTGAAAGTTAATTTTTCAAAACCTTTAATGATCCTCACCGGTTGAGGTTAGGTTTGGAAAAATTTTTAATGGTTCCTAACACTTGTAAGGGGGGGTATAGCAGGATACCTTGTAGGAGACCACCTATTTAAGTGCGAGGAAAGACCGCCTCAAATGAACGCATTTAAGAATCCAAGAAGTGTCCACGGCCACAACGGACAAAACATTACGAAGAACTGAGTAGATGAAGTTGTTGTGTTGGTACCATTGACTTGTCTTACACTAAACACTGACGGTTCAAGACATCACGTTCACCGTGCAGTAAGTAAGTCCGATGGTATTCAACTATGGAAGGTTCAAAGCATATGCTACCTATCCAGATGCAACATCGGTCCGCTGAAAGATTGCTAGAAAAGGCACCATGTGTGTGCGCCAAAATCTCTTTCAAGAGGGGATTGTTGGAAATTTACTAAATGTGGAAATAAGTATATCCCATTAATTTATGACTCGAACAATTGGGCCCGCACGTCGGAAACGTCGTTTCCACACACGTGCACTCGTAGTGCCAAGTATCACAATTTCATTAGTGAAAGAGATATTGGTATGTATGTAATACATTTGAGACATAGAATTATAGACGGTTATTGGCCAAATGACAAAGTATTCCACGTTGGTAAATGAAGGAAAAAGTGTACAAAGTGTAAAATGAAATGAGTCGGAAATCGCCGCGGAGCTGTGAAGGGCCGCTGCGCCACACCATCGGAGCCGGAGCCCCGCGGCGCAAATTGGTTGGCCAGTTACTGGAGCCGCGACACTTCAGAGGCAGAAAGCTGCGACGGAAAGTTGAAAAAATCTTACCTTCGGGCTGGTTTTGGAGCATTGATTCTTCATTACTTGGCACATGAATTCAGCCATTATTTGGCTGAATGTAACCTCTCAATTAAGTACAATTACATGGCTATTGAAGGCCATTAGTTGGCTAGTTGAGGGGTCTTCTATTTACACTATAAATTGAGGCCTTTGGCTCAATTGAAATACAACACTCAACACTTAGAAAATTCTCCACATTTTCTAATTTCATATTCTTTTTCTCTAGCAAAGTTACTATACTCAAAGTTCTTCAAGAGTAACGCTTGAGTTTCCTTTGCTCACTTGTTAATGTTGTTGTTGTATCTTGGGAGACGATTGCTCAACACCGTAAAAGGAGATATACGGGGCAATCTTGTCTTAAATACAGAGTGTCATCACTCGACTCAGCAAATCACACAAACAGTTTGTTAAGGTTTTGATTTCCAGTTTTATTGTAATAGTTTGTTTATCCTTTCTACTATTGTAATAGTTACTTACTTCCCATTTTCTACAACAATTGTATCCCAACAAAAATTATTTACAAAAATACAAATTCAGAAGTATTTGTTTTTACATTAAGAAGGATGAATGGCGGAAAAGAATAGAGAGACAAACAAACGTTATGTTTTACAAAAAAAAAAGTGTTTGGGAGATTACAAAAAATGTTAGAGATAAACTTATAAAATATTTGATCAAATCAAAAGTACTTATAAATTGATCATAAGTTAGGAATCCTAACACTCAACTTATGACTTTTTCTGATTTTGATTTATAAGCACTTGACTTATAAACATTTTTGATATTTTCCAAATGCGTAAATAAACAAAAAGGGCTTATAATTTACCAACTTATAAGTTTAGCCAAACACTTTCTTATATTAGTTTCCAATATTGTGGAGACTTCTTTAGAAAGCGTATGGAGTTTGAATTGCGCGGACAAAGGAAAAAGGAAAGCAAGACTGAATCAATCAACAAACAATACTGTGGATTGTGGAATTTGTCAACTAATAAGTGTGAATATGCATGCCAACTTTAGACAATTTTGTGCCTTTCATACAAATCCTCTTTCCGATTCTTTGAAAAATATGTCTGTTAGTCAGGTCGAGACTAGAATTTCGCCTAAATAATTGGAATTAAGCTCTTAATCTAACCTATAAATAGACGTTAGTTCAACAGAAACCTCTAATTGTAAACCCCATTTTTATACTAGTTACAACAACTTACATATAGGAGGAATAAAAAAATTAAAAACTTCACATTTAGACCTTTCCACTCTAAATCCTACGACTTAGACATGTAAAATCGAGTACTAATGACTTCTTGTACGTGTATTCTGTTGGAAATTTGCCTTTGGTGGGGAGGTGCGTCCACCCATATTTAATGACTTAAACACTAGGGTTCCGTATGTTGGAGGCTTTGTCTCTTCACACGTGCATAATCTACTAAGTGAGTAGATGACCGTAGGGCCAAGAATCGTCAAATTTCATTGAGAAATGAAAGAGATATTGGTCCACGAAGTAAGGTGTTTGAGGCATGGAAATATGGTGTGGGACAAATCTACCACATCGGTGGGAAAAAGAAGAATTGTTCTCTTTATAAGTCTCAAAATTGGCTAAGGGTTTGGGACCCCAAGGGGTAACCCATGTGTTTGAAGGAGGGAGGACCTAGATGTGCTTGGGTTCAAGCCTAAGCCTACACGCGCGTCGCCGCCGCCCGTTCCATCTTGTCCGGGCTCGGGTCACGGGTCACGGGTCACGGGTCACGAGCCTTGGGCTTCTTCTGATAGATCCCAAATTGTTTAATATTTACAGTTTGGTCCCTGGAGTTTCTGAAAAGATGAAATTGGGAACGACAGAAGGCAGAAAGTTTCTGCCTACCGTTTGGGTTGGTTTTTGGAACGTTGCACGTTAAATCATCAGCCATTACCTGCTGATTAACTCCCTCACTAATGGCCATAAATAGTCATTACTTGGCTTATTAACTCCCTCATTAATGGCCATACTAATGGCCATTAACTGCCATTACTTGGCAGTTGAGAAGTATCCCCTTATGCTATATATGAAAGCCTTTTGGCTCAATTGTATAGACTACTACAATATACAACACAGGAATAGAAGAGAGAACAACTGAAATTATGTCCACAAATAGTGAACATATAACTCAAAACTCTTCCTTCCTTTTCCATTCTTCAGCAAGTCGTTTCGTGCTTATTTTCTTCGTCAGAATCAACCTATTTGCTTTGTAGTGTTAATTAGTTGTTGTTTTATCCTGGGAGACTATTGCCCGTTAACGTAAAAGCATATATACGGGGCAATCTTGTCTTAAAGACAGAGAGTCATCTCTCGACTCAGCCACAGTTGTAACAATCTAGATTTAGTGTTTCTTGATTTCAGTTTATCAAGATTCAAGACGCAACAACCTTGCGACAGTTCTGAATATTGGCTTGTTTGTTATCCTTTCGAACAGTTGTAATATTTATTTACTTCCCATACTGCTTTACATATCCAATAATTTTAAGACAAGATTTGTATTAGTGTTTGAAAGATGTCGGTCAAAAGTTGTATGACCAAATCTGGATATGGATGTGGGTTTCTAGTAGAAGAGAGTTTTGATTATGTTGTTGAAGGTCAACGTGTTCAAGGTGTCACCGCTCCTTAGAGTGGTGGGAACAAGCGCCCACGAGAGGCTGAAGATGTCAACTGGGACAAGAGGAGAAGGCTGATGATGTGGTTCTATCTTGTAGCAGAAGTCCTATATCTGTCTCAGACAAAGGATTCGAATTATGGTAAGGAGGAAATGGACACTCAGTATAAAGTGACTGAAGTGGGCCAGAATACGAAATTGGGATAAGTAATTTTTCTTCCTTGTCAAGAATAAGATTAAATGATGTCTGGTTAAAAAAAATGGCTTAAAGTAAGGAGGAATATGAAAATATTTTCACGAAATAATTTATATTCCTTACGCTTTAAAATTAGAAGTTTAATCTCATCTTCCTTCCCGTTTAAAGATTGGATTTTGTAAACGACTTAAAAAGATTTGTTCTTTTAAGTGTAATTATTAAAAGTGTGTAAAGTATATTCGCACATACGAGGGAGAAAGATCCACTGGCTGTGCGAAAACTGTTACCACTCTTAAGTAAGCGCCAAGAATTGTCTAGGCACCAATCATAAGGGAAGAAGACTAAAAGCTAAAGATGTTGAGTCTGGCACACTATTTGGCAGAAGATCCTTCATAGGATAATATTGGACACTCAGTTATAAAAAGCCTACGGGCTACTGGAGTGGGGCCAAATTTTTTTGATAGGATGATATTGGACACTCAGTCTTACAAAGCCTACGGGGACTGGAGTGGGGCCAGAATTCATTTCATAGGAAAAGTAATGGACACCTAGTGTGGTAGGCCAGAGTTTTCAGGTCTTAAATGATCTGAAGGCCAAATAAAAGGCAGAAAAGAAATTGGACACTCAGTCTGCCAAAGCAACTGGAGTGGGCCAGAGTTTCTAGGTCTTAAATGATCTGAAGGCAAAAGGAAAGGCAGAAAAGAAATTAGACACTCAGTCTGCCAAAGCAACTGGAATGGGCCAGAGTATCCAGATCACATATGATCCGGTTACGCCCTAACCAAGGGCAAGAGGTTGTTCACGTGAAGCAACGTCACTTCTAAAGTATAAGGGGTTGGAGAGGTTGTCCTCAAAAGGACTTCAGGGAATGGGATCACTCTAAAATGAGGTGATACATGTCCCAAACTTAGTTTAAGGGACGATGTTGGTCAAGCTGATTTGAGACTAGTCCAACAGGTCTATAATAACTAAGAATGGTACAGTATGTCTGTAGCCAAATGAATGATATATTTGTAATCCGTGCATCTATGCCATCATAGATTAAGACATGTTAAATAGAAAGTCATTCAAAAGCTAACGAAGTTGAGATTGTTGCCTTCTGTCGACATAAACCCTCAAAATAAATGTGAGGTAGGCAAAGAGGCAAAATCACTTTTCCAAGTTACGTCGAAAGAATAGAGAAAGAAGCACCGCTCCTCTAGAACTTAGTCACACCTACATGGGTGTTTTGAAGTTTATACAAAATAAAAGGGGGAGACAAGTACTTTGTGACCTTCATTGATGATGGTACAACGTATTGTATCCTTTGTTTGTTGAAAAGCAAAGATGAAGTTGTTGAAGCGGATAAGCGCTACAAAGCAGAAGTTGAAAATCAACTAAGCCTACGGATTGAGGAATTCGTAGTGAAAGAGGGGGAGAATGTGAAGCATCGTTCATCAAACGACTGCCCATTACTCACCCTAGTCTAACGGTGTTAGCCAAGCGCAAAGCTGTACACCCAAAATGTGTGGGTCAAGGCGATCCTTATCGCTTATACGAGTCTCAACAGAACTACGCATAAGGATGAGGATAACTCTCCGTGTGAAACATGGAAAGGATCTTACATACAAATGTTGTGATGTGGGGTGACTTGGTAGAAGTTGGAATACCAAAACAGGTTAAGTTAGACCTAAGACTGTAGATTGCATATTCACTGGATCTGCAAATAACAGTAGAGCTTATCGCCTCTTGGTGTCAAAGAATGTTGAATTCTTTGAAGATAACTTTTCTTGAAAAGGGAAAAGAAGTAATTGCTCGAGGTTAACAAGAACCCGCGAGTGCCTGACTGTCCAGAACTAGACGTTCTGTATCTATAGGACTCGGAAGTTGCTGTCTATCCGAAACTTAATATTCTAGATCTACAGAACTCAGGGATTCTAGATGTTGAACCGAGATGAAGCAAAGAGGGGACAAAGACTTGTTCCAGACCTTCTAGCTTGTATGGTTGAGAACGAACCACGGATAATTAACAAAGAATTATTATCTCCAAAAGCGCTGCTTTGGAAAGAAGCTATAAAGAGAGAAATAGGTTCCATCATATAGAACCATACTTGTGTAATGGTTGATCTTCCTCCGGGAAAAGAACCTTTGGGTTGTGAAAAAGGATGCTCGAAAGTGAGTACAAAGTAGATGGATCTACTGACGAGTATAAGGCATCGGCTATTTGTACATGTGCTTCCCTGTGAATAGCTTAACATCCAGGGCCATTGCAGTCTTGCGTGACATGGATGTTGTCACAGCCTTCCTAACCGGAGAGTTGGAATGGGAGGATCAGAGTTGGGTTGCCGGACTGTTGGGCTTCTTCCTGAACTTTTATTTTGGTCCCTGAAATGTTTACATTTTGGTCCTGGAAGTTTCAGATAAAACAGAAACAATGAATCTGACCATAGAAACATTGACTATGAAGTTAGAAAGCCAACAGTTGGAAAACCAACAGTCTGAGAGAGGAAGTCATATTGAAACAAAGTCTCGATATGAAATATATGGGTATCACAAATGACATCTTAGGAATTGGGATTTTTAAGACATTTAACGGACTGGTCTAACTCCAAACTCAGTTGTGAGATAATTGACAGTCTCGTTGAAGCCACCAATGGATATGAATCATACAACTGATTGAAATCATGGTGCACCCATCTACAAGGAGCGATATGCGCAGGTCTCATGTAGTTCAATGTATGTTACACACTACAACCGACCTGGTATCGGCCTACAAAGCAGATCAGTTAAACTAAGGTTCACTGATTATTTTAATAAATGATCAATAGAAGGCGTTAAGTCGGATATGACGATATCTGAAATATTCGCTTATCTACGGATTATGGTATTCTGGATGTCCAGCGGTTCTGGGAGAACACAGTGATGCAAACTGGACATTAATGTGAAGAACACCAAAGCCACAAGTAAATGTGTATGGTGGGTCTTGGAAAATCCTCTAAGCAAACTTGCATCGGCCGATTCATGATGGAATTGGAGTTTATCGTTTTATACAAAGCATGAAAGAAGTTGAGTAACTTCACGACTCCTTAGAGGATGTCCCTTATTGAGAGAAACCCGTGCCTTCAGCAGTTATACACTATGGCTAGCCGGTCGGCTTCAGGAAGGACACGGGTGATGGCAACTGGACATATCTGTCAGGATCTGTCAGAGACATAAGATCGTATGACAGTTGATCATCATGGGTGTCACTTCCTTGATTACTAATCAAATGATATAGCGGACCCTTTTAACTAAGGGACTACCCAGAGATCAAGTGTTTTGCCCGTCTAGGGGAATGGGCTTAAAACCCAAACAATACGAACCTTTGCGGTGGTAACCCAACCATACTGATTGGAGATCCCAAGAATTTGGTTCAATGGGAAAACTAAGCTGCAAAAGGTTCAGTTGAGCGCTTCGGTGGAAGC
The DNA here is from genome assembly GCA_034509755.1 of Anisodus tanguticus. Lineage (NCBI taxonomy): Eukaryota > Viridiplantae > Streptophyta > Magnoliopsida > Solanales > Solanaceae > Anisodus > Anisodus tanguticus. Next base: position 12,919,372 of record CM067551.1, on the reverse strand, counting down.
AAGAGCACTTCGGATGATGATTTCTGTAAGGAAACATGAATCCAAAGTTGTTCCCGCGATTGACATTAAAGTGCTACCTGCATGGTGGGTAAAGGTTAAGCTTCCAAACCTTTAACGATCCTCAAACGGTTGAGGTTAAGGTTGGGGAAACTTTTAATGATTCCTAACACTTGTGAAGTGGGGTATAGCAGGATACCTTGTAGGAGATCACCTATTTAAGTGCGAGTACAGGCCACCTCAAATGAACGCACTTAAGAATCCAAGTGTGTCCATGGCCACAACGGACAAAACAATAAGAAGAAAACGAATAAGGAGAGTTATTGTGTTGGTATCATTGTCTTGGCTTACGCTAAACACTTACAGTTCAAGACATCACATTCACCGCGCAGTAAGTAAGTCCGGTGGTATTCAACTAGGGAAGGTTCAAAGAAGAAGCTACCTCTCCTGATGCAATATTCTTTCGCTGAAAGATTGCTGAAAGTAGGCACCTTGTGTGCGCGCCAAAATCTCTTCAAGAGGGGATTGTTGGAAATTTGCCTTTGGTGGGGAGGTGCGTCCACCCATATTTAATTACTTAAACACTAGGGTTCCGTATGTTGGAGGCTTTGTCTCTTCACACGTGCATAATCTACTAAGTGAGTAGATGACCGTAGGGCCAAGAATCGTCAAATTTCATTGAGAAATGAAAGAGATATTAATCCACGAAGTAAGGTGTTTGAGGCATGAAAATATGGTGTGGGACAAATCTACCACATCGGTGGGAAAATGAAGAATTATTCTCTTTATAAGTCGCAAAATTGGCTAAGGGTTTGGGACCCCAAGGGGTAACCCATGTGTTTGAATGAGGGAGGACCTATATGTGCTTGGGTTCATGGCTAAGCCCAGACGCGCGCCGCCGCCGCCCGCCCGTTCCGTCCGGTCCGGGCTCGGGTCTCGGGTCAAGGGTCACGGGTCGTGGGCCTTGGTCTTCTTCTAATAGATCCCAAATTGTTTAATATTTACAGTTTGGTCCCTCACTAATGGCCATTAACAACCATTACTTGGCAATTGAGAAGTCTCCTTTTATGCTATATATTGAAGCCTTTTGGCTCAATTGTAGAGACTACTACAATATACCACAGAGAAACAGAAGAGAGAACAACTGAAATTATGTCCACAAACAGTGAACAGAAAACTCAAAACTTTTCCTTCCTTTTCTCCTTCTTCAGCAAGTCGTTTCGTGCTTGTTTTCTTCGTCAGAATCAACCTATTTGCTTTGTAGTGTTGATTAGTTGTTGTTTTATCTTGAGAGACTATTGCCCGTTAACGTAAAAGCATATATACGAGGCAATCTTGTCTTAAAGACAGAGAGTCATCTCTCAACTCAGCCACAATTATAACAATCCAGATTTAGTGTTTCTTGATTTCAGGTTATCAAGATTCAAGACGCAACAACCTTGCGACAGTTCTGAATATTGGCTTGTTTGTTTATCCTTTCGAAAACTTGTAATATTTATTTACTTCCCGTACTGCTTTACATATCCAACATATTCTTCGACGCCACATATAGAGTGAAAGAAAGTTCAAAGGGTGGTCCTGGTCAAGGAACCATCAAATTAATGGAGTTGTTAGAACAATAAAAAACTTAAGGAAATTGCTAAAAATCCATCTATAGATGACGCAACCCCAAAAAGTTGTCAATATTTTAAACCTAAATATTGAAATATACTATGTTCATTCTTCTCTGTCTCTATTTACAAAGTGACAATGACACCATCATCCTCTCCACATTAATCACCTAAATCAATCTGAAAATTCGAATCTAGCGGTAGATTATACCATACCTTAATCTAATAATACTACTTGTTTAAAAATGTACGTGTACGTATCATTCAGATGAGAACAATGTTACATAAAATACTCAAATTACATCGTCATCAGCCATTTTGGCATTCATATATTTCCCTAAGCAATCATCATATCATTCACATTATTAATTAGAGCAACCCCATATACATCCTTCTTCTCAGTTTGTCAAAAATCTTTAAGCATGGACAGACTTGTTAAGCCTGATTTAGAGGAACTCAAACTCAGTTTCATTAGAGGGCAAAAGTCTTCTGTAACTTTCAAGTTAACCAATCTCATGCACACCATGTCTGTAGCCATTAGTCTCTCTACCACCAAGCCTTCTGTTTTCTCCTTCTCACATCCATTTACTATTGTTCCTCCCCTCTCCACAGCTTCCTTCACTCTTTTCTTGACTAATTCTTGTGATCAACCTCCTCTTTCTACGCCTTTGGACACCGTTATGGTTAAGTCATCGATGCTTCCTACTGGTAAAGCTAGTCAAGATGATCTTCGTCGTCTCTTCTCAAGAACTGGACCACATATTTTCAAAGATGCCAAGATTCCCATCTCCCTTGTTGGTCCACAAGTTGTGGAGTTTCTTCTTTCATCTAATTCTTCGGTTTCATCCAAGACTTTATTGGATGTTAGTTTACTTCTCCCAAAAGCCTTGTCTTTTTGTGGTGGCTGTCAACTTGATTCGTTGCTTAGATGTGCTGCCAAGAATGGAAATTCCGACTGTATTTCAGCTCTGATTGAGGCTGGTGCTGATGTTAATAGAAGGGGTTCAGATGGGAACTCTGTTATGTCGCTGGCTGTGAAATCTGGAAATCTTGATTCTGTTCAGGTTCTGATTGAGTCTGGTTATACTATTGACAACTCTGCTGATATGTCTCTGCATTATGCAGCAGCCATGGACCGCATGGACTTGATGGAGATTCTTTGTTTGGGTTATGTTGACATTGATTTGAACTCAAATGATTATCAAGGTAGAACTCCCCTTCACATAGCAGCAATTCACGGTCATGTCGAAGTGATTCAGTTTCTTGTTTCAGTAGGGAGTGATACAGATATGTTAGATGCTCAAGGATGGACTCCCTTGCATTTTGCTGCTCATCAAGGCCATGTTGAAGCAGTTGGCTTCTTACTAAATCATTCCAATTTCGCAAAATATGCTCTAACGAAACAAGGGAAGACTGTGTATGAGCTTGCTACCGATAAGGGTCACTCCAAATTGTATGATATATTACAATTGGGAGATACTTTGCATAGGGCTGCAAGAAAAGGGGATGTTGCTGATATCAAGAAATGTATCGCTGAAGGGGCAAATGTGAATGGAAGAGATCAGAATGGTTGGACTCCTTTGCATAGAGCAGCTTTTAAGGGTAGAATTGAAGGAGTAAAGTTACTAATAAAGCATGGAGCAAAGCTTGATGTTGTTAATTATTGTGGAAACGCGCCACTTTATCTTGCTATCGAGGCTGGACATAAGGAAGTCGCGATGTATTTAATAGCTCAAGGTTCTAAGGCTAATTTGAAAAGCTTTAAAGCTAAAGGAGTGGTTTCTTGTGATTTGAACTACGTCAAGAACCATCACACACATCTACATACTTTCAACTTTTTATAATTTAGAGCAAAAAGAGCTTAACTCAATTGGAAGAGGCTCTTGTATATTTTTTTGCTAATGCCAAAGTTTTGTAGACTTCTTTTTACTACATCTGTAACTTGTATAATCTAAATAGCCTTGAAAAATTAGGAGGTAATTGTGTTCTGTTTTAGTAAAATTTGGAAACTGGATTATTGGCACTCAAATGCATATAAAATTAGTTTTTGTTGCGTTTATGTGTATGTGATGCAAGTGAATGTTGACCGAACAAAACTGTCATAAAATTTGTAAGAGGCAGTAGAAAAGCATCTAAATTCCATCTTGATCTCCCTCTATCCAAGGTACATAGTCTATAAAAAAAGGACAGCTCGGTTGTATCTATGAGGTCAAAATACCCCACTCGTTTCATTTAAGACATCAAAATTGGTATCTTGGATTGGACTAAGTCGGAACCCTTAACTGTGGAAGCAGACCTTGTGGACACACGCCACTTTTTCCGTCAGCAAGGAGTATTTGGAAAGCAGGATTCCGGAGTTTTGGTACTCAATAATCTTGAATTCTTCTCTTATAATAAATATATATACATATAAATATATATTTAATTATTTTCAGTGCAAGTACTTGGTTGACAATTAGAAGCTGAGGAAATACTCAAACTTGGATCTCCATTTAATACACCTTTTAGCCATTTGGGACTGCCTGCAAAGCACTGAGGGCTAGCAATTCAAGAATAAAGAAAATTAGAGTTGTTTATACTGAATTCAGTATATTGATTTGAATTCTTGGATTACCAAACACGTTCCTCTTAAGAAGCTTGTGCTAACAACTATGTAGAGAAAGGTCCAATTCATCAAATCACAACCAATATGGCATAGGAAATTAAGAAATAAGGTGACAGAACACATGGTCTTGAACAGAAGCTATTAAAACATTCTAAACTAAACAGACAGGCTTTTCTTAAACTAGTTGTGGATGACATTAAACCCCTGGTAGTAATACTGAAAGGAATATGTTGATTGATTTTATTCATCAATAATGTACAATATATATAGTAGTATAAGTATATCTAAACTAGATAATTAATCAACCTAATTATAATAGGAAATACAATTCTACCTAAAATAGGAGACCTAATTACAATAGAAATATAATTCTACATAAAATAAGAGATATACAATTAATAAAAGAATATTCGAGAATATTCTATTACACCCCCGCATTCGAAGCAGGAGGTTCACGAACACTGAGACAGGCTCGAAATCATCAAATAGTATGCGCGAAGTCCTTTGGTGAAGATGTCGGCAATCTGATATCTGGAAGGAACATGAAGTACACGAACTTGGCCACGAATCACTTTTTTGCGAACGAAATGAATGTCCATCTCAATGTGTTTAGTGTGCTGATGTTGGACGCGATTGCTGGAAAGATATATCGCACTAATATTATCGCAGTAGACCAGTGTTGCCTTTTGAATAATGCAGTGAAGCTCAAGTAGAAGGTTACGGATCCAACAAGACTCAGAGACTACGTTGACGACGCATATGTACTCTGCTTCGGCATTGGATCGGGATAGTGTAGGTTGTCTTTTGGAAGACCAAGACAGTAGGTTATCTCCGAGGAAAACGCAGTAACCAGATGTGGAGCGTCGAGTGTCATGACATCCACCCAAGTCAGCATCAACATAAGCAGTGAGATCAGTGAGAGAGGACATGTATAGATGTAATCCGAACTGAAGTGTACCTTGGACATATCGTAAAATATGTTTGAGGGCATGCATGTGTGCTTCCGTCGGATTGTGCATGTGTAAGCAGATTTGTTGCATGGCATAGGATATGTTAGGTCTCGTGAATGTGAGGTATCGCAGGGCCCCATCCAGGCTACGATAGTGAGTCGAGTCTGAATATGGAGGGTCGGAATTAGTGCTGAGCTTGGAATTGGTGTCTACTTGCGTGTGGGATGGTTTGCAAGATGTCATGCCTGCACGGTCAAGGATTTCTTCGTCGTACTTCTTCTGACACCGAAATAGGCCGCCAGAATGTCGAGTGACAGAGATGCCCAAGAAATAACTCAAGGGGCCTAGATCCTTCATAGGAAACTCAGAGGAAATGAGAGACATAATGGACCGACGAAGAGCATTAGATTATGTGGTGATGATGATGTCATCAACATATAATAATAGGTAAGCCATGTATGTACCCTTGTTGTATATGAACAGGGAATGATCGGATCTGCTGTGTGAAAAACTGATAGAGGAGACATAATCGGCGAACCGCTGGTACCATGCTCGAGGAGCCTATTTCAGTCCATAGAGCAACTTCCACAACAAACACACATAATCTGGATGAATAGGATCCCTGAAACCCATAGGCTGATGCATATATACCATTTCATGAAGATCCTCATGTAAGAAGGAATTCGTGACATCAAGATGATGAATGGGTCAGGACTTGGATAGGGCATTACTGAGGACGGTCCGGATGGGTGCGGGCTTTCCGACCGGGCTGAACATTTCATCACAGTCCACTCCCACCTATTGAGACATGTCATCACCTACAAGACGAGCCTTGTACCTCTCAAAAGAACTATCAGATTTCTTTTTATGTCTAAAAATTCGCATAGAATGAATAATGTTAGCATCAGGTGGACGGGGTACTAGGTCTCACGTCTTATTATCAATAAGAGCATTATATTTGTCAATCATTGCGACTTTCCAACTAGGATCGGACAAGGCATCCCTCGAATTTCGTGGGACAGGGGAAGGGACAACTGAAGTAGATAGGTTAAATAGTCGTTTAGGTTTATGAATTCCATGCATGGCACATGTTTCCATAGTCCGAGAGCGTGTCTCGGGATGGGAGGGGGTATGTCGCGGGACTGCCGAGAAGAGTAGAAAGGGCAGGAGTGGCGGGATCGGTTTATCGAGAGGTGGCTGCGGAATCACCCTGAGGCGGGCTATTCTGGGCCACCGTCGGCAAAATCGGGTGGGTAGTGTGTCCTGGACTGTTCGAGGTAGGGGCGAATGCCGGGGTCTGGGATGACGGACTATGTAAATAATTAATTAAAAGAGGGTTCAGGCCATCATCTAGGAAGTCGTAGGAATGTCGAGGTGGCGAGTTTAGGGAGGCAAAGGGGAATTGAGACTCATCAAATAGAACATGACATGAAATAATAATTTTACAGCTTGACAAGTCATAGCACGAGTAACTATGATGATTGGCGGGTAACCCAAAAACACACACGGGGAAGACCGGGGTTGAAGTTTGTGAGTGGTCGGATGGAGAGGATAACACTGACATCCAAAGATATGCAAGTGTTGGTATGAGGGGTTCCTACGAAACAGAACTTGAGTGGGTGACCATTGAGCTAGAGACTTGTTTAGGATCATATTTAGGATATAGGTGGTCATGGAGAGTGTGTAATGCCAGAATTGATGGGGAATTGAGGCGTGAGTAAGTAGGGCACAAATTAGGTTGTTTATGGTTCGGATTTTCCGTTCGGCTTTACCATTTTTGGAGGAGGTGTGAGGGAAGGAAAAATGAAAGGTAATATCATTTTTGGAGCAAAACTGTTTGAATTGATTATTATTGAATTTCCTGCCATTGTCATATTGAAAACATTTAATGCTCTTTTGAAATTGTGCTTTTACGAAAGCACTAAATGAGGAAAAAATGGGGTAAACTTGGGATTTGTTGCCAATTGGAAAACTCCATAGAAAGTTAGAATAATCGTCCAAAAATAACACATAATATCGATGGCCAGCCATACTTAAAATAGGGGACGTCCACAAATCAATGTGTATGATATCGAAAGGCAGTAAAGTACAATTTGTGGATGCAGAAAATGGTAATTTAACTTATTTCCCAAAAATGCAGGATTCACATATAGGAGTCCTAGAAATACGGTTGCAATTAGTAAAATTATTTTTCCTAAGGGAGTGTAAAAACAAAATCTCCCAGATGTCCTAATCTAGAATAAAGAAGACAAAAGAGCATAAAAGGTTGATGGAACTGAGGCTGGATTGTTGATGGCTTTTGAAATAGGGTAGAGATCTCTGGTGCTGTCACGTCTCATTATTCGTCTCCCTGTCGTAAAATCCTTCACGAAAAAACCAAAAGGATCAAAGTCAAGGGAAACATTATTATCAGTTGTGAAACGGCGCACATAGATTAGATTCTTAATGAGTTTAGGGCCATGGAGGACATTTTTTAAGATTAGTGGTGGATGTGGTGGGGATAAGGATGAATGACCAAAATCAGGAATGGGAATTCCTTATCCACTACCAACAATAATATTCTGATTTAAATTACTCAAATTGGAATAAGATGAGAGAGTACCTTGTGATACCGTCATGTGAGATTAGGCGCATGTGTCCATATACCAATTTTTGTCTGGAGCGTTGAGTAACATTGTGTTCATAGCTGCCTCAATGTCAGTCGGTGCATAAGTTGAGGGCGAGGGGGCCTGTGCTGTGCAGGCCTGTTGTGGATGTGGGTCGAGTATGCCAGGGTGGGCCTGTCAGTTTGGAGGTATAGTCCATGAGGATGTTGGATAAGGGAATGAATGATAGGCCCATGACAGTGGGCCCATGCGGCCCACGACGGCTAGGTAGTCCACGGCGGAGGCTGCTGCCACTGTCACGGTCGCTGCTGGCTATTTTCTGCCGGTGGGGACTGCCTCTTCCCGCCATCATTGTTGTCGGAATTCCGTCCGCTGCGGCCACTGTCACGGTCGCTGCTGGCTACTTTAATTTAATCATAAACGAACATTCTAATTCCTATTCTCATATTTACAAGAGATGAATTCAAGATCTTTGAGAGCAAAAAGTGCCAAAACACTGGTCTTTTACAAAAATAGGACATGATTGCTTCAAGACCCCATATAAGAAGGCAATTGGGATTATACAAGTTGCAGACAAAACACAAAAGTTGTTTACAAAGCTTCTGATTAGTCAAAAAGATATACAACAGTCTCTTCACAATTTGTGTTGAGCTCTTTCATGCTTTATCTCATACAAAGTTGCAGTATGTTGATGTGAATTCTTGAAATTCTTCAAATCGCATGGAACATGCCCTTTAGCTTCGAAGCTCTTCAAAATAGCCTTAGCACCTTGAGCAATTAAATACATAGCCACATCCTTTTGTCCAGCTTCAATAGCAAGATGAAGCGGCGTGTATCCACAATCATCCACAAGATCAAGCTTAGCTCCATGATTTACCAATACCTTTACCCCTTCATTTTTACCCTTAAAAGCTGCTCTATGCAAAGGAGTCCAACCATTCTGATCCTTTCCATTCACATTTGCCCCTTCAGCGATACATTTCTTGATATCAGTAACATCCCCTTTTCTTGCAGCCCTATGCAAAGTGTCTCCCAATTGTAAAAGATCATACAATTTGCAGTGGCCCTTATTGGTAGCAAGCTCGTAGGCAGTCTTCCCTTGTTTTGTTACAGTATATTTTGCAATAGTGGAATGATTTAGTAAGAAGCCAACTGCTTCAACATGGCCTTGGTGAGCAGCAAAATGCAAAGGAGTCCATCCTTGAGAGTCTAACATATCTGGATTGCTCCCTACTGAAACAAGAAACTGAATCACTTCAACATGTCCGTGACCTGTTGCTATATGAAGGGGAGTTCTACCTTGAGAATCAATTGAATTCAAATCTATGTCAGCATAACCCAAACAAAGAATCTCCATCAAGTCCATGCGGTCCATGGCTGATGCATAATGCAGAAACCTATCAGCAGAGTTGTCAATAGTATAACCAGACTCAATCAGGACCTGAACAGAATCAAGATTTCCAGATTTCACAGCCAGTGACATAACGGAGTCCCCATCTGAATCCCTTCTATTAACATCAGCACCAGCCTCAATCAGAGTTGAAATACAGTGGGAATTTCCATTCTTGGCAGCAAAACTAAGCAACGAATTAAGCTGATAGCTACCACACGAAGAAATGGCTTTTGGGAGAAGTAAACTGACATCCGATAATGTCTTGGATGAAAGAAGAAACTCCACAACTTGTGGACCAACAAGGGAGATGGGAATCTTGGCATCTTTGAAAATATGTGGTCCAGTTCTTGAGAAGAGACGACGAAGATCATCTTGACTAGCTTTACCAGTTGGAAGCATCAATGACTTAACCATAACAGTGTCTAAAGGCGTAGAAAGAGGAGGCGGATCACAAGAATTAGTCAAGAAAAGAGTGAAGGAAGCAGTGGAGAGGGGAGGAATGATACAAAAGGGATGTGATAAGGAGAAAACAGAAGACTTGGTGGTAGAGACACTAATAGCTACAGGCATGGTGTGCATGAGATTAGTTAACTTGAAAGTTGCACAAGACTTTTGCCCTCTGATGAAGCAGAGTTTGAGTTCCTCCAAATCAGGCTTAACAAGTCTGTCCATGCTTTGTTTCTTTTTGGGATGAAAGAACTTTGAAAACTGGGAACAATGCCTTTGGTTAAAGAAATGGTGATTGATTAAGGAAATATAAATGCCAAAATGGCTGATGGTGAGGTAATGTTATTTTTTGGTACATTTGAGTATTTTATGTTACATTGTTTGCATCTAAATAATCTTTTAATAAGTACTGATATATTATAGTATGGTATAATCTTGAGCTAAATTCGAATATTTAGTTTGTTTAAGCTGATTGTTATGGAGAGTAGGATGGTGTTACTGTCACTTTGGAATCAGATGCACAGGAAGAATTAGCATATAAAATTTAACTTTAAATATTGACAACTTTTTGGCCCTGCGTCATATTCTCAAGATAGAGTATTGGCAACATCTTTCAATTTTTCTTGATGGATCAACTACTCCATTGTTATAGATATTTGACCAGGCTCACCCTTTCTATTTTCCTTATATTTCTTTCTAGGTGTGGCTTCAAAGAACTTACATATATGTACAATTAATTTGGGATTGGCATGTCAAATGAGTAGGACTTATAGTGAAGTCACTACGCATTTTCTAGCAGGTAGAGATACCTACTAACAATTAATTAGGACTCTAATCACTGCCCCATGTTAACTAGTAACTAAATTACTGAAATCTTACTTTAATCAGCTTTAGAATTGCCTCCAGACTTGAGTTAGTTGATACAGAATACTAAACGAATTGATTATTTGGACTAAACAGAACATTTGAACCGGTAAAACTACCCTCTAAACTTTGTCTAGATCTTTTGAAACGACACATCAAGTAATAAATCAAATGGAATGGTAATTATATAAACTTTGCAAACTAAAAGAATACTTCAAGTTTCCTTTTATCTAAGAAGAACTTCCCGATTAATAGGAAGGAAGCTTAATCGAAATGAATAATAATTTTTTTCTATAATCGATCGATATAAACATCAAAAACTCCGAATTGACGGCACATCCACTTTGCAATCTGGAAGGAAGCTTAATCGGAATGAATAATAATTTTTCTTCTATAATCGATTGATATAAACATCAACAACTCCGAATTGACGGCACATCCACTTTGCATCCAGAAACTGAATTACTTTTAGTTCAATCTTTTTGATGTGCAGGCTTCTTAAGCTAGAGAAATAGACAAAAGTTCACTTTTTCTGTTGGAAATTAGATTAAAATTTAAAGTCCTTAAACTAGTAAAATAAGATCAGCCTAATCTAGGAAAGCATATATCATCGACTGATTCTACAAATTCAGTGGGACTAAAAGACAAAAAATCACTTTTTGATGACCAATATTCAATTCCACTAAAATCAATTACACCCAAATTAGTCAACTGATATGCAGATTGAAAGAAGCTCTATCTTCAATATGTAAGCTGATCTTTAACATATTCTCAACTAATATCATGCAGAACAACTTGCTGGACGGTGAAATAATAGAAATTTAATTAGGTCTTCTTATCGTATCTTATGTGTGGTTTTTGAACGAAACAAACTAAAATACCACTACTTTTTTGGGTTTAGTGACGTTTTTTTATTCTTAATTTATCAAAATTTGTTTATGGAATGGCTGAGAGTGAGGATCAATTAAATTTTGCAATTTTTAGAGTGTAAGACAGGAGTTCAATTAACCAACTCATAGTCGGCCCTCGACAAGTGAAGGTTGCTCAGTTGACAAAGCATCTCCACCTATGACCTAGTAGGTCCAGAGTTCGAGTCACGCAGGTGGAAAAGTGTAAATTCGATCCTTTCTTTTATGGCTCTTCTTTTATAAGGAAAAGCTCATATAGCGCAAATCAAAATCGTCGCTGAAAACCATTTTAAGTGTTATTCCTAATTATTGATTAAAGAAACGAGTCTTTTCCCAACAAAGATTAAAAAAAATACCAGTATGGATTGCGGTGGATAGTCGGGGTCCTTTCACCCTTAACCAAAGGTCTCGGCTCCAGTCCTGGAAATGGAAAAAATCATATTGGAGCGATGTCCCTAAAATGAGTCCTACAACGTGCGATCCGAATATAGTCGGGCTCCAATACGAATACCAAACACCGAGTGGGAAACCGAAAAAAATGGATCGTTCATAATAAACTTGTATAGACCCTGTCGAGCTTGAGAGAGACCATAAGAACAATCATAGTGTTGGAAAAACTAGTGTTATATCGAAAGGGAATGTCCATTATTGATTTGTAGAAGATCATTTCTAATACCGAAAATGGCCTAAATGCCGTTGAATTATTAGAATTGGTATAAAATGCCCTCCATCCATCTTTGAGCCCCTAAATACTTTTTCCGTTAACCTGTTGGGTCTACTTTGCCCTTATTTTTAACGATCAAGTTAAAATAAAATTAAATATTTATTTATTACGTTACCAGATCTGATTGGCCCAAATTTAAACCCTTCCCGAATTAAAAAAAAAATCCATCCATATTCTTCTAACTTAAAGCTTCAAGCTTCATTAATAACTTCCATAGAGTTTTCTGCTTTTTTCTTCAGGTTCTAAGCGCTAATTCGATGGTTATTCATGCTACCGACTTTAGAAATAGTATCACCCGGTTCATTTAAACACACAAATTTACAGATTTAGAAATTTAAAGCAAGCTTCCAAAAGCTCCTTCAATGGCGGCTTTAGTCCACTTCCTTAATGAATTTTTTTTCAAGTATATCCAATCACGATTGAGCTTAAGAACCAAATTACAACATACCAAGTTCAATTCACCAACAAATCTTGAAATTAAATTTCCAAATTGAGGTCAATGTTCATCAATGAATGTCCAAGTTTTGTGGAGGCTTCATGAGATTAACAAGTCTTTTTTTTTTGCAGTATTTAACTAAATTTCAACATAAATATGCTCAATAAAAACTTAGAATCGGATTTTTCTCTATTTAAACACTTAATGCGAGTTAATTTTTTCTTATTTTGATTTGTATGAAACGGATTAGAGGGTTTTTCAATTTAATTTGTTAGGGATTTATATTGGGGCGGGTCAGACGTCACTCAATATAGATTGATCCGAAATCTGATTCAAATCCAATATAGTACCTATGGGTACATAAGAAATGTATTGAATCGATTATTTTAAATGAATAGATTCGATCACAACTTCGAATATGGAATTCAAAGGGATCAAATAGGAAAGGATACTCTGAATCATAGAACTATAATGAAATATACGACCAACCAATATTTATTGAATTTGAAAAAGAGTCAGAAGAAATGGTTCGAGCCTCTTATTTTGATTTCTCGAACCGAGAGATCCATGAATCGGGATCCTGATGCATATAGATACAAATGGTCAAATAGGAGCAAGAATTTCCAGAAACATTTGGAACATTCCATTTCGGAGTAGAAGAGTTGTTTTCAAGTAGTATTCGATCGATTACGTATTAATCAATATTCGATTGATTGGTCTGAGGTTATCGACAAAAAGGATTTGTGTAAGCCACTTTCTTTCTTTTTGTCTAATGCCATTTAGTTGGTGGGCCGGGATAAATGGGTTGAGAATTAATTAGTTTTAGTTAATTATATGGATATTCAATGAGAGGCTGCCACATAATAAATGAAATGGGTCTGTTAAAAATAAGGACAAAGTAGACCCAATAAGTTAACGACAGGGGTATTAGGGGGCTCAAAGGTGAATGAAGGACATTTTTGTTCCAATTCTAATAGTTTAATGGTATTTTAGGCCCTTTTCCGTTTCTAATGTATTGTTTTTTACATCTACGTATTATTTAGTAAATTACTTTATCTATATTTAATGCAGTCAAGCTAGCCGTTGAAAAAACACCTATTAGTAAGTAAACTATTTTATCTATATATAATCATGGTACATTATACAATGCTTATTCTTACATGACTTTTTTGTGCTTTCTCTTGAGCCAGGAGTTTTTCAGAAACAGTCTCCCTACCTTTCAAGATAGAGGTAAGGTCTGCGTAGACTCTACCCTCTTTAGACCCCACATTGTGGGATTTCACTGGGTATGTTGTTGTTGTTGGTACATTATACAATAATTACACATCGGTTATACACTGATTCATCGTCGACACTATGAAGACCCTATGCAGAGTGTTGTTTTCGGGTTTGTATTATGTTCGCCCTAGTTTTCGCTATATATCTAGGGCGCTGTTTTTTTTTTTTGAGGTCGAGCAAGAGAGAAGGAGAGAATTGTAAACTCAAACTCCATATTTGATTTTAGTAAAATATGCAGCGTCAAAGTGGACGTAGCTCTCGCATTGAGGGTGAACCACTATAAATCTGTGTGTGTTATTTGTTCTTCGCTTATTTACTATTTTTTATTAGGTAGGTGTTACCGTCCGAAGTGTTTGTTGTTTCATCGGCTGACGAAATCGGATGACAAATTGATTCTTTAACTAAGCGATTTGGGCCGAAAGCGAAACTCTAACTTCCAGCAATGGGTTCCCCAACTACTCCAGAAAGCGTTAGGATTGTGAGTGAGTAAACTAAGAGGTAAGAAACATGAATGCAGCTGAGTACAGTAAAGTAAAGGATAAATAAAGTAAAGGATAAAGATAGATAAAAATTGAGTTGTTTGATTGATTGTGTTGTCCATATACAAAGAATGATCCTATTTATAGTACAAAAAATGGAAAAAAATTGTACAACGTGATCCCCATGTCAGCCATCATGTAACCCACTAAGTTCAATGGCCGACTATGGGGGAGGTGGTGCCGATTTTCTCGCCCTCTACTCCTCTTGCTCGGATAATGACCCTTTCTTTTAGCTGTTGTTGGTCGTTACCGCTTCTAGGGGTCCGAAAACACTTTTGATTTGGTCGTTGAGGCGTCTACATCCGAGTGGGTCCCAGTCGTACCTCTAACTAACAACTCGGCTAAGATGTCTTAGTAGCCGATGAAGTTCTTGTAGTCGAGGGCTAGGAGTAAATTCGGCTCTGGCACAATTTAGCTGTTACTGAATTCGAATAAACACTTAAATTATTTTTGAGTGTTAACAGTAGTATTTGGGACTCAAATCCTAACAAGGTCCTCAATTCTTCACCCAACACTTCATCCTAAAGATTAAGCTATTGTATTGAACATATGTTACGCTTCGTGAAGATAGAATTTGGTTTAAGCCTTAGCATGTTCGAATGTGCTGTCAGCTGTGTATGATGTGTAGGACTAGTTAGGAGAATTAGGATGAAAAGGCTATATTTTCCAGTATATATATGGTATTTGTGGTACTAAAATGTGACATAGGAGTTAATTACGCAAGCAATTAGCAGTTCTTTTCTATGCCTAGCTATCCATGAGGCACGATTGAATACTTGGCTGCCACTAGAAACAAAAAATAGCATTATGAGATGCATTAGTGCTTTTCTGGAGTCATAAGGATTAAACATTTAGTGAGCGTTTAGACATAAAAATTGTGAAATTTGAAAAAAGTAGTATTTGTTTTCAAGTTGAAAATGATATTTGAAAATTGGAGTTGTGTTTGGACATGAATACAAGTTGGAGTTGTTTTTGAATTTTTCTGAGTGTTTTGGAGTGAAAATTGTGAAAACAGTTTTTTGGAGTTTTTCGAATTCTTGAGATTTGTAACAATTCTATGTCCAAACAGTTTTCCGGAGTAAAATTCCAGAAAAAAATGAAAACTATCCATGGCCAAATGGGCACATAGTGTTGGCTGTAAAAGTTTCTTTTAGTTTTTCTTTTCTTTCTGAATTTTCTTATTTCTTCCTAACATGTATAGGTATTAGTTTATTTCCTTTTCTTCAGTTTTTCTTATTTGAGCTGATATCTTATTCCAACTGCACTAGCATTTTGATGTCTTAAACAACTATGTTGTTATAGGTCAGTGGACCATCTGGACAAATGTCTTGGATTCGAAATGGACCAGAAAGCTTGGATGCTCAGAACATAACTGAGGCTATTGACAATAGGTTTGAGTAAATTCTTGTTTTTGGTTTTGTTTCCCTTACATTGCCCTTCAGTTTCTGTTTGCCTGCATCAGAGGCATGACTTTGACAATAAAGCGTGCTTCTGAAGATGGTCTCTATCTGCTATAATTTATATTTTTGTGCTGCTTCTGATGAGATACCTTATTGAATTGATGCAGCCTGTTGCGTGTAAAGACAGACTACATTGACTTGTATCAAATTCACTGGCCTGATCGGTTTGTAGATAAATCCTACATTTTGTGGCTTTATTTTCTCACAGATGTAAACACTCGAAAGAAATTCTTTTTCAAGATTTAAACAGATATCTTAAGATGTTTGCTTCTTCACCTATCAACATCCAATCTGATGTTCACGATTTTGAACTCTCTGGCAGCTATGTTCCTATGTTTGGAGAAACTGACTATGATCCCCTACGACATTATACGTCAGTCAGTTTTGAGGAACAACTTGATGCTCTAGAAAGAGCTGTTGATTCTGGTAAGGTCAGTCATGAGAGCAAAGATGTTAACTTCACAAATTACTTTTCCTCATGAAGGCCAAGATGTTAACATCATAAATTTTGTCACTATTTTCTGTTGATTGTTCAAAGTTTTCTCTTTAGATCAGATACATTGGCCTTAGTAACGAAACACCATATGGCATTATGAAGTTCCAACAAGTTGCCAAAAGTAGAGCCGGAAATCTTCAAATAGTGTCTGTTCAGGTGGTTTATGGCTCAATTCTGTTTGAAATTTAATGTAGAGACTTCTTTGTCTTTGCCTCCTTCAAATATTGCTTCTTCACTAATACAAGACAAACTTGATTCGGCTTCTCTCTTTTCAGAATGCGTACAACTTGCTGTGTCGAAATTTTGATTTAGCTATGGCTGAATGCTGTCACAACGAGAGGCAATCCTTGGATTGTGTGGACAACTTTGGGGTAGGCATTCTATATGGATACGTGTTGTTGCTTTCTGTACTATAACATCCAGTTGTGCAAATGATGCATCTAGGAGTGGGAATAAGTGCAGTCTGGATTGTTGTCCTAGAAACACACATTATACTAGTCAGATATAACGGGGGTGAGACAGATCTTGTGGGAGTACAATGGGCAATGCCTGAGACAATGGAGCGGGTGATGCATAGCTGGGCATTTAGGACAAGAAGAAGATAATATAGAGCATAGATGTCCCACACTAGCACTTATATGGATGCTTGGGAGGGAAAGGAGCAGAAGAGCGTTCAAAAGGGTGTAATATGACTTTGCACAGATCAAGACATCTCTTAATTTGTTCTTGATTAGTTCTGGTGCACCCACTAGATCTCTGTTTGTTTAGATGATTGGGTGCACCTTCCTAAGAGAGGGTTGACTATAAGTTCGTTAGTCAAACTCCTGTTTTGCACTCTGAAATTGCGAAGTTTGATCCTCACCAAGTCCTTTTCCTTAGCTCACCCCTTCCTGCTAAACAAATATTGATAAATAAAGAACAAGATCAAAATGCTAAACATAAAAAGTGGTCTTTTGTCTCATTCAAAAAACCATATGTAAGACCTAATTAACTTTCTATTATTTTGCCATCCAAGATGTTGCTCTGCATGCTATTAGTTGAGCTGTTAAGATCAAGCCACATGATCAAGATTGAGCTGCTGTACTAATCAGATTGATGCATGCTGAAGAGTGAGGGTGCACTGGAATAGGATATTGTTTGCAAAGCATGAACGACTCTAATAAGGGGATACTGGTCCTAAACTGCTGACAAGATCATAGGAAACTAAATTGAATGTGTCAGAAAAGCACATTCTTTTTCTGTTGATTTTAAAAGAAATAATCATTTGATTATTTTCATTAATGAAAGAGAATATATATAATATACAATTTTCAATAATAGGAAACCTATTCTTATTCTAATACCAAAACCCTATTCTTGTAGTACAAGACTCCTATAATTATGGTAAGTGTACAACACTAATTAATATAATGTTTACCCTAAAATACTATAACAATATTTACTAAAACAGTGCCCAAACCATGGGCTTCCAACTGTACACAACCGAGACTCCTAGACCAAATATACATAGGATATACATATGTATATTGTGTATATCAGATGTATATTTAACACACACCCGCAATCATAGAGGGCGGCCTTCGAACGCTGAGATTGTCCCTAAAATCTTCAAAAAGGACCGAGGGAAGACCCTTTGTAAAGATGTCTGTAATCTGATATCTGGAAGGGACATGGCAGACGCGTACTTGTCCACGGGCTACCTTTTCGCGAACAAAATGAATGTCCATCTTGATATGTTTAGTGCGCTGGTGCCGAACTGGATTCCCAGAAAGATAGATGGCACTAACATTAACACAGTAAACCAAAGTAGCTTTCTGAATAGGACAATGAAGCTCTAAAAGAAGATTGCGCAACCAACATGATTCAGAGACCACATTGGCTACCCCTCGATACTCAGCCTCTGCACTAGAGCGGGACAATGTCGATTGACGCTTTGCAGACCATGAGACCAAGTTATTACCAAGAAACATACAATAGCCAGACGTAAACCGTCTGGTGTCCGGACAGTCACCCCAATCAGCATTTGTGTACGAGACAAGAGTAGATGTCGACGACGGATATAAATGTAAGTCATAGTCAAGTGTCCCCTGGATGTACCTAATAATGCGTTTGAGTGCATTCATGTGTTCAACCCTGGGATCATGCATAAACAAACACACCTGTTGTACGACATACGTAATATCTGGTCTTGTGAATGTAAGATACTGAATGGCCCCTGCAAGACTGCGATAGCGGGTCGGATCTTCATAAGGTGAGCCAGCCGCAGCACCCAACTTGGGTTTAGTATCAACTGGAGTGGAAGTGGACTTACAGGATGACATCCCAGCCCTCTCAATGATCTCAACTGCATACTTCCTATGTGATAATAACAACCCACCTGCATGACAAGTAATAGCAATCCCCAAAAAGTAACTCAAGGGCCCCAAGTTTTTCATAGCAAACTCAGAACTGAGCAGTGTCATGATAGACTGGCGTAATACATCAGAAGAGGTAGTCAAGATAATATCATCCACATATAATAATATATAAGCCAATGAAGAACCACGACGATATATGAACAATGAATTATCAGACCTGTTATGAGAGAACCCAATAGTCGAAACATAGTCTGCAAACCTCTTATACCAAGCGCGTAGAGACTGCTTAAGCCCATACAAGGACTTCTTCAACAAACAGGCATGATGAGGATATTTGGGATCCCAAAACCCCAAGGGCTGATGCATATAAACTATTTCCTTGAGATCACCATGTAAGAAAGCATTCTTCACATCTAACTGATGAATGGGTCATGCTTTCGAAAGAGCCAAGCTGAGCACAGTGCGAATGGTAGCTGGCTTGACCACCAGACTAAATGTCTCACCACAATCCACACCAACCTGTTGAGTCTTACCCATCACCTACAAGACGAGCCTTATTCCTCGCAAAAGAACCATCAGAATTATCTTTATGAGCAAAAATCCACATGGACCTAATAATATTAACACCAGATGGACGGGGCACCAACTCCCACGTCTTATTATCAATAAAATATTATATTCGTCGGTCATAGCAATTTTCTAATTCGGGTCATTTAAAGCAGACACTGGATTACAGGGTAGGGGGATTTAAGAACATTAGAATTTAAATTAAAATGTTTTTTTGGTTTAAAAAATACTCTATTGACTACGAGTGACTGTCTTTGACTCGGGGGAGAATTGGGCGGATTTTGGGACATTTCGGGACATAGGATGGACTGGCCAGCAGGCAGTGGGCCTGCTGGCCCAAATCGATAACTGGAGCCAGAACTGGACACATGAATTGGGCCAAGATTGGACCCAGAATCAGTAACCTGAACTGGGCCAGAACTGGGCAGGATAGATGGCCTAGTTTCTGGACACAAAACTGTAGACGAGGACGTTACGGGAGAACCAGCGGGCAGTGGGCCAGCTAGCAAAATTGGGGTGCGGGACACGTCCAAAAACTGGGGAATAGTATACGGGGATATATCATCATTCAAAAAATTATACGAACTAGTCACGGGAGTACTAACCTTAGAAAACGAAAATTGGGATTCATCAAAAATTACATGGCGACTAATGATGATTTTATTAGAAGATAAATCAAAACATTTGTAACCACGATGATTAGACAGATAACCCAAGAACACACACGGGGTAGAACAGGCCTGAAGTTTGTTAATGGTGGTGGACGGAAAGAGTGAATAACACAAGCACCCAAAGACCCTAAGATGTGAATACGAAGAAGTCTTATTAAATAAAATTTGAAGGGGGGACGAATATGTCAAACCTTTGGAAGGAAGAATGTTAAGGAGATATGTAGTCATTTGTAGAGAATGATGCCAAAAAGACGGGGGAATAGAAGCATGAATCAATAAAGTGCTGACAGTGTTATTAATGATACGAATTTTGCGTTCGGCTGTCCCATTTTGTGAAGACGTATGAGGGAAAGAAAAACAAAAATTGATCCCATTATTTACACAAAATTCCTGAGACACCCCATTGTCATATTCTTTGCCATTATCACAATGGATATTTTTTATTTCTCGTTCGAATTGGGTTCTAATGAATGCTCTAAATTTTAAGAAGATGGAAAAAAGTTGAGATTTTTTCGCTATTGGAAGTGTCCATAAAAATTTAGAATAATCATCCAAAAAGATAAAATAATACGGATGACCCAAAGAACTAAGAACATGAGACGTCCATAGATCACTATGAATAATATCAAATGACATTAAAGTATGAGAATTAGTGTCTACAAATGGCAACTTAGCAACTTTTCCTAACGAACAAGATTGACAATTCGGAGTACTACTCGTACCCTTACATGAAATAAACTTATTTGTATCCAAGGAAGATAAAATAGACGACCCCGGATGACCTAGACGAACATGCCACAAGGAAGGAGCAAGGGCTGCAAAAGTTGATGGCACGGCTTGACTTGAGAAACCGGAACGTGGTGTGATAGGATAAAGATCTCCCCTACTATCACACCTCATGAGAGGGTTCCCCGTCTTGAAATCCTTCACAGAAAACCGAAATGGATCAAATTCAATAGAAACGGAGTTATCAGTGGTGAATTTACAGACAGACACCAAATTTTTAATCCATTTAGGGGCATGAAGGGTATTTTTCAAGACAAGGGGTGGATGGAGGAAGACAAAGTTGTATGACCATAACCACGAATTGGAATTGAATTACTATTACTAGGGATGGCAATGGATCGGATCTAGACCGGATCCTACTAGATCCAGATCCATTTTTCATACCTGGATCCAGATTCGGATCCAGATCCATCGTCTTATTATCAATAAGAGCATCATATTCATCAGTCATAGCAATTTTCCAATTCAGGTCGTTTAAGGCAGACACGGGATTACGGGGTAGGGAGACTTAGGGACATTAGAATGTAAATTAAAATATCATTTTGGTTTAAAAATACTCCATTGACTACGAGTGACCGGTCTATGACTCGAAGAAAAATTTGGTGGATTTCAGGAATTTGCTGGGCTCGGGACGGACTAACCAGCAGGCAGTGGGCCTGCTGGCCCAACTCGGGAAACAGGAGCAGGAATTGGACCAGTTCCAGAATTAGGCTGGACTGGCCCAATTGCTGGAACTGGCCTAGTGGCGGTATTGGGACTAGCAGTAGGTGACGGACCAGTGGGGCCAGCGGGCAGTGGGCCCGCTGGAGAATTTTGGGTGCGGGAGATGTTCGAAAAATGCTAAATAATATACGGGGATATACTATCATCCAAAAAATTATATGAACTAGGCACGGGAGTATTAACTTTAGCACATGGAAATTGGGATTCATCAAAAATGTCATGGTGATTAATGATGATTTTATTAGTGGATAAATCAAAACATTTGTAGCCACGATAATTAGACGGAAAACCCAAAAACACACACGGAGTAGACCGGCCTGAAGTTTGTTAATTGTGGTGGACGGAAATAACGGATAACACAAACACCCAAAAACCTGAAGATGTGAATAGAAAGGAATATTATTATATACAATTTAAAGGGGGAAGAATATGTCAAACCTTTGGAATGAATTATGTTAAGGAGATAGGTAGTCATTTGGAGAGCATGATGCCAAAAAGACAGGGGTACGGAAGCATGAATTAATAAAGTTCGGACAATGTTATTTATGGAACGAATTTTGCGTTCGGCTTTCCCATTTTGTGAAGACGCATGAGGACAAGAAAAACGAAAATTGATCCCATTATTAGCACAGAATTTCCGAAACACCCCATTGTCATATTCTTTGCCATTATCACACTGGATATTTTTTATTTCTCGGTCGAATTGGGTTCTGATGAATGCTCTAAATTTTAATAAGACGGAAAAAACTTGAGATTTTTTCGCTATCGGAAACGTCCATAGAAACTTAGAATAATCATCCAAAAAGAGAACATAATACCGATGACCCAAAGAACTAAGAACATGAGACGTCCATAAGTCGCTATGTATAATATCAAATGGCATTAAAGTATGAGAATTTGAGTCTACAAATGGCAACTTAATATTTTTTCCTAAGGAACAAGATTGACAATTTGGAGTACTACTCATACCCTAACATGAAATAAAACTATTTTTATTTAATGACGATAAAATAGATGATCTCGGATGACCAAAGTAAGCATGCCACAAGGAAGGGAAAATGGCTGCAAAGGCGGATGGCATGGCTTGACTCGATGGACCGGAACTGGGTGTGATAAGATAAAGATCTCCCCTACTATCACATCTCATTAGAGGGCTCCCCGTCTTGAAATCCTTCACAGGGAAACCAAATGGATCAAATTCAATAGAAACGGAATTGTCAATAGTGAATTTACGGACAAAGACTAAGTTTTTAATCAATTTGGGGGCGTGTAGGGTGTTTTTCAAGATAAGAGGTGGATGAGGGGGAGATAAAGTTTTATGACCATAACCACGAATTGGAATAGAATTACCATTACCAACAATTATGCCGCGAGGGTTGCTCAAATTGGAATAAGACGAGAGCGTACCTGAATCGGATGTCATGTGGGTAGTGGCACTGGTGTCCATATACCAATGTGGGTCCAGAGGATTTAAACCAAGCGTGTGCATTACGGCTTCAATGTCTGTAGACGTAGGTGCCGCTGCGTGATGGGCCTGCGGGGGTCGATGCCCAAGTACCCCTACTTGCTGCCTCGGCCTAAATGACTAGATGTATGTGGTCTAGGCAGAATTAGGCATGGACTGTTGCTGGGCCGCCCACTGCCAGTGGGGCAAAACTGGACTGGGCCCAAACTATGACTTTGGGGCCCACTGCCGCTGCATAGCGGCCCACTGTGGGGCCCAGAACTGTTGTTGCTGCTGCTGACCACCGCGAGCGTTGCCACCGCCACCACCATTCTACCGGTTGCCGCCGCGGTTCTTGCCATTATTTTTCTTATTTCCACCATTTTGCCACCACCATTATTGTATTTTTGGCCCCAGTTGTTGGAACCGGTAGGATAAACCGTGGACTCGGTCATCATGACTACGGGACTAGCACCGGTAGCCACTCATTTTGTCATGCCTGCTTCTTCGAGTGTAAGCATCGAACGAACCTGATAAAATTGCGTAAGCGGATTGCTTTGCCGAAGGACCAAACAATCATTCGAAACTGGCGCGCCAACGTTGCGAAGTTGGTCCGCCAATTCCTTTAATCTTTTGCAATAAGCCGAAACATTAGGAAAATCTTCCATAGTGACGTGGGAGAAATCCTGCTCAAGGGTAATGGCTCTAGAATTTTGATTATCTTGGAATATATCACGCAGTCTATCCCAAGTCGCATGTGCTGTGGCGTCAGGCTTAATAATTGTTTGCAAAAGGTCGGTAGAAATTGTGGAATATATCCACTGGAGGACAGTGGCATCAAGAGTCATCCACAACTTAGGATCATCCTCGCGTTTTGGCACCTCCGTATCCTCTGGAGCCGTGGGGATTATGTGATAGATGACTTGATGCGATCGTGCGTGAATTTTGAACAATTCGGCCCACACCGCATATTGGACGTTTTCTATTTCCAGAACAAGAGGGATGTTATTCTTGATGTTAGAAACTGTAAGGGCAGGATAAAATGTGTTCCGGGATGTATCCATATTGTTAGAACAATATGTGATTGAGGGATTTGAGAGAAAATCTTGGGAAAATGGGGTTCTCGTCGACATGAAAACCGAGAACAAAGGTCTCGGAATTGCAAGAGAGTCTACGGAAATTGGAGGAGTTTAGATAGAGGATTTTAAGACCTAGACTTCTGATACCATGAAAGAAATAATCTCTTGATTATTTTCATTGATTGAAAGACTATTTATACAAGTTACACATTTCCATAATAGGAGAATCATATTCTTATTCTACTCCTAAAACCTTATTCTACTTGGATACTAACTATACATTTATGGTAATACAATTATTATGGTAAGTGTACAATACTAATTATAACATTACCTAAACTAATTTACCTAATTAGTGTACAATACTAATTACAACATTACCTAAACTAATTTACCTAATTACACGGTACAAACTACAAAGGGGACAAAATCGAGAGCCAGTCGAGAGCCCAATATACACATGTATATTGTGTATATTTAATAATATCTTCTCTATAAGACTGTAAAATATGTCATCTAATGGATGTTCCTGTACTTTGATATTTTCTTCACTAAATCATTTTTTGAATATTTTTTTCCAGCTTTGTGTACAATTGACTTTTTCCTTTGTGAACATGAATTTAACTCATTTTGCAGTCATACGTAGAGATTGCAGATAGATATGGTATTCATCCAGTTTCTCTTGCAATTGGTATGACTAATCTTCTTCTTAATTCATATTACTTTTTATCCAGTACTAATCATAGATTAGCCCTTGTAGCTATTTTCTAATAGACCGAAACTGAAATTGTTAACACTCAAAAATAGCTAAGTGTTTAGCCAAATTCAGTGACAACCGAACTATTCTGGAGCCAAGTTTACTCCTAGCCCTCGACTACAAGAACTTCATTGGCTACCAAGGCATCTCAGTCGAGTTGTCAGTTAGAGGTACGACTGGGACCCACTCAGACGCATACGCCTCAACGACCAAGTCAAAAGGGTTTTCAGACCCCCCCCCCCCATAAGCAATAACGGCCAACGAAAACTAAAAGAAATGGGCCATTATCCAAGTAAGAGGAGTAGAGGGCGAGAAAATCGGCACTACATCCCCCATAGTCGGCCATTAAACATGGTGGGTTACTTGATGGCTGACATGGGGGCACGTTTGTATAGTTTTTTTCTCTTTTTGTACTATAAATAGAACACATTTTTGTAAATAGACACACACAATCAATCAAACAACTCAAATTTTATCAATCTTTATCTTTTATCCCTTACTTTATCTTTTACTTTTACTTTACTCGGTTGTATTCATATTTCTTACCTCTTAGTTTACTCACACCACCGTCCTAACGCTTTCTGGAGTAGTTGGGGAACCCATTGCTGGAAATTAGAGTTTCGTTTCCAGCCCAAATCGCTTAAGTTAAGGAATCAATTTGTCTCCCGATTTCATCAGCCATTAAAATGGCAGAAGGCAGAATTCGGGGCGAGAACAAATTTGGCACGTCCAGTGGGACCATAGATGAATTAATAGCAAAGTTTGATTCTCCATGTTAGGATCATTCTTGGCGTATGCGACTAAGGTCCGGTAAGAAAATGAACCTCGAGTCTAGTCCACATCCTAAACAAAATCTCCTAGAAGGAACAATGAACTAGTATCCTCCGCGGGTATGCCTACATCGGTGGATACCCCTCCATTTCCTCCATCAACCCAAGTTGTGGTAGAATCTAGCCAATCTGACGGTTCAATGACCACGTCTTTTATTAGACAACAGATTGATTTGGGCATCCACGATATTATATACCAAGTTTCTAATCAGTTGGTTGACATTGTAAAACAATGGTACATAATGAGGTTCAGCAAGCGAGGGAGATGGAAACCAACCGAATGCACCCAAGAGAATGTTCGGCTAGTTCTAACATCCCTCTGACGAGCAGTGTTGTTCAGCATGAGACTGTGACTCCCAATGTTGTTCCTCAGCCGCATGTGCATCAGCCAGTGCCCACTCAGGCACAGCCGATAGCACACCTAAGAACACAAGCCCTATCGCTGGCAACCAGCACACTGCATGGTCGCCGCCGAACCTTGGAGGGAAAACGTGCCACTTGACCAAGCGAGTCTGGAGTATGGGTAGATCAACATGGCTCGGAGACCAGTTCAGGCTCCAGGACACTTTGGATTACCGTTTGTTATGCCATACATTTCTACAAATGGCCCAACGATGCAGGCGAACAACATTGGCCAACCGAATTGGCAGCCGATGGCCCTTGGCAATGACTTAGCTCAGCTATATGGTGACGTTGCTTATAGCGGAATACCATTCCAGCAGTCATTCTCGGTACCCAATACATACCTTTCTGGAAGCGTAAACTTTCTAAGAACGTCCGACATTCCAGGAGCTCAAGTTGCAGGCTTTGGTGGCCATACCCAACAGCAGCCATGGGCATTACCTCACCTATTGGTAATGACCAGAAAATATATATAACATTCACAACTCTGTCAAACAAAGTACAGAATAGAGGCCGCTAGTGCAGAACGCCTACCAGCCGAATCTAGTAAAGAGTCGATAGGGGACGTCACAACTGATAAACACAGAGATTATTGCTAATACCATGCGGAGGTACTTCGGCATCTAACTAAAACCTTTGGACATGCCTATTTATAAGAAACCCTACCCCGATTGGGTAGATCGGATAGCACCTTTGATGAAGGGCTTCAAAACACAAGAGTTTGCCATCTTCTCTAGCGACGATGACAAATCCACTATCGAGTACATCAGTAGATTTACTGTCCAATGCGGTGAGGCTGACCAGAATGAGTATCACAAGTTGCAGTTATTCACTCTCTCTCTAATGGGAACAACCTTCGCATGGTACTCCTCTTTGGCTTCTGATTCCGTACAGAGCTGGGCCGACATGGAGGGTTACTTCCATGATAGGTTCTATTGGCCCAACCTCAGGTTACCGTGATTGATTTAATGAATCTCAAGCAGGAGGTCGATGAATCGACTGCCGATTTTATCGAGAGATTAAGAAAAAGGGTTGGAAAATGCACTGAACACTTCTCTAAATCTGAGTGTGCCCATATGATAATCAACAACATGCACCCTCAGTTATAGGAGAAGTTGATAGGACAATCTTGCTCTAACCTGAGCCAGTTAGCTGAAAAGGCTAGCCAAATAGAGCAGTACGTCCAGGAAAAGGAGATGAGAAGAGACGGGCGAAATCAAGGCTCCCACTTGGTATCCATCATTGAAGCGGATAAGTACGACTAAGAGTCAGCCGATTGCATGGCAGACGCAATGGTGGCCACGATTGTTAGGGTTAAGGTTTACTTTTGCCCAGCCTTGAAAGTCGTAGAAGGCGGGATGGGCGAAGGGGTCGGGGGCGGGTCTGGCGGGGTCTAGCGGGTCAAGTTTGGCGGGACTTGCTCCAGTCCCGTCCCGGTCCCGATCCCGTCGGAATCGGATCGGGGCGGGGTCGGGGCGGGTTCCGGCGTTTTTTTTATAATAACATATGTATAAAAAAACTCAATAAACAAGACTAGATAGTGTAATAAAAACATCCCAATGTTGTTTTTGTGTCTCTTATATTATTTAATAGACATATGATTTTTTTTGTAATACAAATACAATTGTCTAAATTGCAACTTTGTGGTGTTGTCCAAAAGTTGCAAATTACATAATAAAATTGCAACTAAAAAATTACATTCTCAAAAAAACCTGTTCTAATTGCTTGATAATTTCCTGTGGTTCTTCGGTTGGAATTGGTATTTGTTGGTCACATTGATCCATGTCGCTTCCACCACCTTCGGATAAGATTTCATTGTAGTTTTCGTCTTCTTCTTCGTTGATCTCTGGTTGACCGCACCTTCTCCGCTCCGCTAGTATCCAATCTCTGAATAATACTGCAATTTCTAAGTTGTCTCCGGCTAATGAGTGTATGTGGTCTCCTATTTGATATCTGCTGGCAGAAAAAGCGCTTTCAGACGCAGTTGATGATGCTTAAATGTTCAAAACATCTCGGGTCATCAATGAAAGTGTCGGAAAGGTCTTCTCATTCCCCCTCCAGTATTTCAGTAAGTCTTCATGTCCATCTTCATTGATAACTTCTTGGTACGGTACAGAACCCTGCAAAATAAAAATATCCAACTCGCTAATTTGGTTAGTAGCGGTACGGCCGCACATTCTATTTCTAAGGCTTTCAATACTAGCCACAGAAACAACATGTCTTTTGTGAGATTGTGTTGAAGATGAAGAAGATGGTATGGAAGCCAGTAAGTTACTAGCATTTTCTAGTTGGTAAAACCTATATATTTTTTTGCATTGGTCTTCTACGCTACACAACACTTCTTCTTTAGTTTGTTCAATAGGTGGTGGGTGATTTAGATTTTTTGGACTTTGAGGTGGTAGTACTTCTATACAATCGTAAATAGTTTCAATAAGTGATTTAGTACCATCTATTTTAATAGTCGAATTTAATACAGCACCAATAATATAAATAGTGGGAATAGGAAAAAAATATTTGTTTATTTTGATAAATATTTTTTTAATAGCTGATATAAGCTGGTTTTTTCATATATTCACTAAGTAATAAAAATATTAGAGTTATATAAAGCAATATAGTTGAAATAGTAGGATAATATATACCGGAAAATTCTTTTGTTGCTTGAAAAAAATTCTCTAAAAATACAGTAAGTTCGGAAATTTTTACCCAATCACTATCTACAATCATATCAGCTGGATTTTGATTATGAGAGTTAAAAAATAAAGTTATAAGTTTTCTATAGTCATAAACAACAAGTAGTTGCTCGTATAAAGAATTCCACCTAGTGGATACTTCTTGTGGAATTTTTCTATAAGGTAGTCCACAATCGTGATAAGTTTTTTTATATTCTTTTCTTCGTTGTACTCTATTACTTTTAAAAATAAAGTTTATAGCAAATTGTATTTTACTAAGAATGTCTTCAAAAAGTGATAGACCATCCTTTACAATTAAGTTATATATATGGCACGCGCATTTTATATGAAAATGATCTGGAAAAGATGGAGTTAAACTATTTTTTAAAATTGTAATAGCGTAATTGTTAGAAGAAGCGTTATCTAATGTAATAGTCATAATTTTATCGGTTATTCCATAATAATGGCACACTTGATAAATATTTTCTGCAATAAAAGTACCAGTGTGCCTATCATCTATATATCTATACGCTAAGATACGTTTTTGCGTAGACCATTTATAATCTATCCAATGACAAGTTACTGTTAAATAATCACGGTTGTTAGTACTACGACCTATATCAGACGTGATAGATACTTTGCCATTAAAATGATATAATGAATAACGTAACTATTGTTGATATTCATGTGCGAATTTAAATACATCTCTCTTAACAGTTGATGTAGAAAAACCGTTAAAAGCAGGATTATATATATCTTTAATGTAATGAATAAAATCGGGAGATGAAGGAAATGAAAAGGGAAAACCCTCCACAGCAACTAATTTGATATTGCTTCCCTATCTCTATGTTAATTGTATTTAGGGCCAACAATTCCCCCCATCGTGGGGTTAATTTGACCTTGTACTTTGTCCGGGACAATATGTGAACCTTGTTCCGATGGAGCGGACGTATGCGCACCCGGTTTTGAAGCCTGATATTGGGCATATCTAGCTGGATGAGCACTTACTACGTGTCTAATTAAACCCCCCCACCCCCCCGTACCATCGTGACCTTTTCCAGTTTTGGTAAAACATTTTTACAAATTTTACATCTAGCTACTTGATTCTCTACGTCCCTATCAAAAAATATCCATGCATCTGATTTTAAAGGTCGTTTTGCTGGACCTCGTCTCATACTAGGGAGAATATGCGGCATTTCAGTTGAAGGTGAACTAGTGGGTGTGTTGTCATCAACATTAGTAGGTATATTATCTAGATCATCGTCTAAATTAAAGTCTTCTTGAGTTCCAGAAAATAGCTCCTCATCTAAATCTAATGGTATTGTAGGAAAATGTTGAGTATCAACAAAATCATCCTGTGTAGGAATAGGATGACTAGAAGAAGTACCATGCACTGGTTCCCCTACTAGAAGAAGCACCCTTACCCTTACCCTTAAACATACCTCTTAATCCTTCCATTTTAATTATGATAATAAATAATTAAAGATAATAAAATTAAGTGCGCTAAATAAAATAAATAGACAATAATAATTTAATAAAGGAACGAATGTACCAAACGCCGACGTAACGTCGACGTGTAATCGAGAGGTTGAAAATTGAAACTTTGCTCGATGGAAGATCTTCAAGCTAGTTGCCAACTTCACTCACAATTCCCAGATGAATAAATAAAATTGAATATTTAGTAAACAATGTAGACTTGTAGAGAGAGATATTGAGAGATTAGAGAGATTGTAGGAAGATTTGTGAGAAAGAGGAAGAGAAAATGAGTTATTTATAGTTGGAAATTTGGGTTAAATTGTAAATATAATAACTTATGGGTTAAAAATAAATATTAAGGGGGTAGGGGTAGGGGGTTGGGGGAAGGGGGAGGCCAAAAATGGTCGTTGCCCAACGGCCAAAATCTAAAATGGTCGTTGGTGCAACGGTTATATTTGCAAAGGGGGGGTTCGGGACGGACTCGAGGCGGGCTTGGTGATTGGCGGGCCTGGGGCGGGCTCGGGACGGGTCGGGACGAGACATTATCCCATCCCGGTTCTAGTCCCGCTACCGAATTTTTATTTTTTTTAAAACTAATCGAGGTCGGGTCGGGTCGGGCCATCCCGGCCCACTAGCCAGCCTTACTTGATGGTCATAGGAATCCGCCTGCCGTGAAAAGATAAGAAGTATTGTAAGTGGCATAATTCAAACAGTCACTCTACTTTTAATTGTGTGATCTTCAGAATGGCGATCCAAAAGGGCATCAAGAAGGGGAGGTTCAAGCTAGCCGACAAGAGTATGGCTGAAATGTCCATTGATACCGACCCATTTCTCGCGGTACCAATATCTATGGTATCTTTTGCTAAGCCCGATGAGTCAAGGAAACAGCCGATGAAAATGGTGTGGGTCCCAAAGAAACCTACCGAATGGGAGAAGGTCACAAGTACCTCTGTGTTCAACCGGTTAGGCAGCCTACATAATATTCATGATGACAGGCAGCCAGCTAGGAGCAGTTTTCATGGCCGCCATAAATACTTGAGGGACATTGAACGAGAACTTCATAAACAAACCATGAGGTTCAGAAGGGTCCCTATCGACGTCAGGCATAGGCCTGGGGGCAACTAGGATGCCAACCAATCGACAGCCGAGCATGCCTCGAATAGATGAGGAACCACTCCCTAAAACCACACAGAAGGTGGTCGAGTTTAACATCAATGAGTGTGTTTCTTCCTTGCGTATCATAGCGAGAAATGAGGACCAGACGAGACCCAGAGAATGATTAAACCAGCCGCCAACACAAAAAAGGGGAAGTGGTCTATCAATCAAGCTCCCTGAAAGAAAGAGGCACTACCGAGAGTCACATCCAGAACTCAGAAAAGAATTATGCAACTTGCCAAGGCCTTGTGTAATATGCAACAGACATTGCATCTAATTTCCAACACCAAGGCAGCCGAAAATCAGGAGATTCTTGAGTCTGCCGTAGCCGAGGCTACCGAGCAGGCCTTCGGCTCAGTTGCTTCAGGGGAAATATCACCTGAAGAAGAGACGTCGGGTCAACCAGAATTGGATGAACAACCTATCGACAACCCGATAGAGGAACCCCAGCAAGAGAACGTGGCCACAGATAGATCTCCAACCGAGGCAAACCCACAGATCGTGCAGATGATTCAATCAGATAATCTTCAGCCGATCCCCATTTGTCTCCAAGAAATAGAAGATATAAGCTCCTAGTCAGTTGAATTAAATTAAGGAGGAGATTCCTTCCTTGATTTATTTAGCCAAGATCTGGTTGACGAGATGTGGGCAGACATTGAAATGGTCAGCCTAATCCCATGTGAATTCTGGGCCAGCCGCTCCGCGCTGGATAGCCTAGAAGGTGATGTTTGCATTGAAAATGCATAATGGGCAACAATAGCTGATACCACAGCTAGGGATGCTTTGAGCACTATGTTTGGTGCACCTACGAAAGATATGGTTAAACACCTCAAACCTCTCTATGTGAAGGCATACATCAACGGGAAAACTATTAGCTGAGTGTTCGTCGACAATGGGGCTGTGCTGAATGTGATGCCACTGCTTACTTTGAAAAGCCTCAACAAAACCAGAGAAGATCTCATCCCAACTAACATGAAAATGGCTAGCTTTATGGGATAGGCTTCTAAAGCATTAGGGATTCTAGTAGCAGAAATCACTGTAGGTCCTAAGACGGTCAGGTCTGCCTTCTTTGTAATAGATGGCAAGCCATCCTACACCATTCTACTGGGCATGGACTGGATTCACACCAGTCGATGTCTTCCTTCTACTATGCATAAAAAGCTCATCTTTTGGGAAGGAGACAAGATAGAAATCATCTCAGCGGATGATAACCCATTCCAGCCATGGGTTCAAAACGTAGAGGCTATCATCTACTTACCATATGTGGCTCTCATAGCTATCACAGAGCAGTATGAGGAAGGATCTTAGGAATCATGTAATCTTACCTCACGAGGGTTTGAAATAAAACAATTAGTCGAACCATGACTTACCTTGGAGGATTTAAATGGTTGAGGAAACCCAAGTCATACGTGATATGTGGCATCGGTTGACCGCCCTAAGTTCTGAGGCAAGGATAGCGGAGGTATCACAGATGGGGAACCACGACATCGAACCAACATTTGCGGTCGATGAAGTTGAGCTGCCGATGGAACTTGAATCGCCCATAAGAAGGACTATGCCTAGTTTTGAGTCTCAAGATCCTTTGGAAGATATCAACCTGGACTTTGAAAAAATCCCTCGGGTAACACATATTAGTGGTCTGCTGAAAGAAGAAGACAAATAAGGCATAATGGCCCTATTACTGCAGTATAAAGACTATTTTGCATGGGATTATCGTGAGATGCCTGGTCTGGAACCTACTTTGGTAGAACATAGATCAATGAGGGTTTCAAACCCCAAAAACAGTCGCCAAGAAGGTATTACCCTCAGTTGATGCCTCAAATCAAAGCTGAGATCGAACGACTGTTGAAAGTCGGGTTTATTAGAACGGCTAAGTATGTGGAATGGTTGGCAAACATCGTACCAGTCAAGAAGAAGAATGGCAAGGTTCGGGTATGTATTGATTACAGGAACCTAAATCTAGCCACTCCCAAATATGAGTACGTCATTCCGATAGCTGACATGCTAGTCAACTCAGCAACTGCTAATGGTGTATTGACCTTCATGAATGGATACTCTGGCTCTAATCAGATATCGGTAGCTGATGACGACATTCACAAAACTGCCGTCAGATGTCCAAGATTACGAGTGGGTAGTTATGTCGTTTGGTCTTAAGAACGCGGGTGCCACTTATCAAAGGGTAATGAACACCATCTTCTATGACCTGATAGGCAAGACTATGGAGGTCTACATCAATGATGTAGTAGTAAAGTCTAAGGACTTCAAGGGTCATTTAGCCGATCTTGAACAAGCACTGAAAAGAATGAAGATTCATAATCTCAAAATGAATCTAGCCTAGTGCATGTTCGGAGTATCGACTGGCAACTTCCTTGGCTTTTTGGTACACAAGAAAGGCATCAAGATAGATCGTAAATTCGTAACAAATCCAAAGCAGTAATGGGATCCGCACCACCCAAGACAAAGAAGGAGTTACAAAGCTTGTTGGGAAAGATCAATTTCTTAAGGAGGTTCATATCCAACTCGACTGGCAAGATGAAGTATTTTCCACCTTTGCTTAGACTTAAAGAATCAGAAGAGCTAGTATGGGGTCCGGAATAGCAAGAGGCCCTTGACCAAATAAAAATTGCCCTAACTACTCCCCCCGTACTGGTGCCTCCCGTGCCAGGAAAGCCGTTGAAATTGTATATTTTGGCTGCAGAATTATCCATCGATTGCTTGCTAGCACAGAGGCCGATGATGGAATTGAAAGAGCGGTTTATTATCTTAGTTGAATGCTCAACGATGCCAAAACTAGATATACTCCCTTGGAGAAGCTTTGTCTGTCTTTGTTCTATGCTTGCACAAAACTCGAGTATTATCTAATTCCTCACATTATATACGTTTTGTGCAAAGTTGATATTGTCCGGTACTTATTGAATAGACCTATTTTGCAAGGACGATTAATGAAGTGGGCAATCAAGCTCACTGCATTTTATCTCGAGAATAAGCTACTCAGGGCCGTCAAAGGTCAAGCGGTAGTCGATTTCATGGCAGACCACCCATGTGTAGAGTTGGAGGACCCATGCGCCCCATCTATAGCATATATGGATGTCGTCCCTTGGACGCTGACTTTTGATGGGTCAAGAACCCAGAAAGGAGTTGGAGTCGGGATAACGATAACCGATCCTAAAGATGAAACATGGAGGTTCTCTTATTAGTTAGATTCTGACTTGACAAATAACCAAGCCGAATATGATGCTCTCATCATAGGACTCAAGCTTCTAGTATCTATGAAAGCAAAATACATCAATATTCACGGAAACTCTCAGTTGGTTATCATGCAGTTGGCCAGGGACTGCAAGGATCCGAATTTGTTAGCCCGTCATAAAACGGCTAGCAGGTTACTTAGTAGGTTCACATCATCTACATTAAGTTATATTCCATAGGCATGAATGTTGAGGCTAACGACTTAGCGCAAGAAGCTTCTAGCTTTAAGAAGTCGCTACTCACTTTAGAGTATAACGAACTGCCAGCCGAAGTGTTAGTCGTTGATCAAATCGACTCATGGAGGCAGTTACTAATTGACTACCTAAAAGATCCTTCCAGTTGCAAGGACCTCAAGGTTAAAATAAAAGCCTTGAAATATGTGCTCATTGACGATGACCTCTATGAAAGGAGTGAGGATGGAGTACTACTCAGGTGCATTGCCAAAGCAGAGGCCTTGAGGGTCATGAGAGAAGTCCATGAAGGAGTATGTGGATTACACAGAGCCGGGCCAGTGATGAAGTGGTTAATCTACCGCCACGACTATTATTGGCCTACTATCACAGCTGACTACTTCCAGTATGCCAAAGGATGCGAAGAATGTCAGAGACACGGACCAATCCAACGGGTACCAGCCGAGTTGCTGCACCCAGTCGTAAAACCTTGACCCTTCAGAGGATAGGCTATGGACCTCATCGGCAAGATTCACCCACAATCGACTAAAGGCCACAATTTCATTATCGTGGCTAACGATTACTTCACTAAATTGGTGGAGGCTCAGCCGATAAAGAGGGTTCATCAGACAGATGTCATTCAGTTTAACCAACACCAGATCATATATAGATATGGTATCCCTAAGATGATTACAACTGATCAAGAGACGGTATTCACTAGTTCTAAAGTGGCAGCCTTTGCTCAGAAATTCGGGATCAAAATGATCATATCTTTGCCTTATTACGCACAGGCGAATGGGCAAGCAGAGGCATCCAACAAACTTATGGTGGACACAATTAGTAAGAACGTGGAGGATAAACCAGGAATGTGGAATCCCACTCTGAATGAATCCGTTTGGGCGATCAGGAATTCTAAATATACAGCTACCGGGACGACACCTTATCGGCTAACCTATGGCCAAGATGCAGTGTTGCCATTGGAAATTAATGCCAATTCCTTACGGGTGTCCAAGCAGAACTCTCTAAGTTTAGATGAGTATCAACATGTCATGCTAATGGAGCTATGATGAAGATCCACTGATGGCCCTAGAGAAAATCGAAGCTGGTAAACGTAAAATGGCTAAAGCATACAACAAATATGTTAAGCCTAAGAGGTTTACCGGAGGAGACTTGGTTTGGAAAAGCATTTTGCCGATTGGGATGAAATATCGTAAATTCGGCAAATGGTCACCAAATTGGGAAGGACCCTTCATAGTAAGCCAACGGATCGTCGGCAACGCATATAGACTAATAAACATGCATGACGAATAAATATACAGGAATGTAAACGGTAAGTATCTGAAAAATATTATCCTTTGATTTGGGGCATGCATGAATAAACGACAGCCACCGATCGGCAGCCTGGTCATACAAAAAAAGTTAATTCCCTCCGACGGGAGATGTATGGCTAAATGACAGCCATAGACCGACTGTCTGGTCACAAAATATAAAGCCATTTCTTACACACGCTTGTGTCGTAAGGTTAGTCGCACTGCTCAGGTGAAGAAATGCCATCACAAGTGGTCAAAGATAATGGCCCATCAAATCTGCTAGTTTTACTCTAAATTTGCTCAAGAATGCCGAGAGCAATGCTGAAGTTAAAGGGTGGGATCTGGATTCCCACATCCAGGTAAACAAAGCACAAAAATAGAGGCGTCGAACATACCCGAACCCAGCGTTACAGCGGAAATCAAATTCCGACAATACGGGGGCATCAGAAGGACCCAAGCGCCTCCATTCGGCTACCGTGACGAACTTCACTCGGTTCAACTAACCCAAATAATGAGCGACCTTGGTTGGCCAAGTACGAAGGTTAGTCGAACAACGACCGTCGGTGAACCAGTCACAAGTAGAAAGAAAGTCGTGGTTTATCAGGTTGAGGTACTGAAACAAGAGAGAATCACCTTGTTCCAGTCCACCATACTAAGTCAGAACCTATTGTTCATCAACGAAGGCCAAGGCGAAGGTCAAGTCATTATCGGTTAGAATAATTTTTCCTAATCTCCGGGATAAAACAGATGAAGTCATGGTTTTCGGCTAAGAAAAGGGCTAAATATTATGTGAGAAACCTATTGGGGATACCTTTCCTTAAATAACCTTCAAAGGCGCTTCTGAGATTAGTTTATTATTTTCAAAAGCACGACTAAAAATAATCAGAGCCAACTTGTGGTAATGAAGACGCCTCGGTTAGAGGGGAAACACATCTCAAAACGTAATCATCATTGCATGCACTGGAGATAAGACCATTGAAGTGACATGCGCGACTGTCAGACTGAAACGACGGCTGCTTTTGAATACATCAACTCAACAGTCACACTCGAATTAATGTAGGGGCAATTGTTAACACTCAAAAATAGCTAAGTGTTTAGCCCAATTCAGTGACAACCGAACTATTCCGGAGCCGAATTCACTCCTAGCCCTCGACTACAAGAACTTCATCGGCTACCAAGGCATCTCAGTTGAGTTGTCAGTTAGAGGTATGACTGGGACCCACTTAGATGCAGACGCCTCAACGACCAAGTCAAAAGAGTTTTCAGAACCCCATAAACAATAACGGCCAACAACAGCTAAAAGAAATGGGTCATCATCCGAGCAAGAGGAGTAGAGGGCGAGAAAATTGGCACCACCTCCCCATAATCGGCCATTAAACTTGGTGTGTTACTTGATGGCTGACATGGGGGGCACGTTTATACAGTTTTTTTTGTATTATAAATACAAGTGCATTTTTGTATATAGACACACACAATCAATCAAATAACTCAAATTTTATCTATCTTTATCTTTTATCCCTTATTTTATCCTTTACTTTTACTTTACTCGGTTGTATTCATGTTTCTTACCTCTTAGTTTACTCACACCACCGTCTTAACGCTTTTTGAAGTAGTTGGGGAACTCATTGCTAGAAATTAGCATTCCGCTTTCAGCCCAAATCGTTTAAGTTAAGGAATCAATTTGTCTCCTGATTTCATCAATCGATAAAATGGCAGAAGACAGAATTCGGGGCGAGAACATAAATATTATGTATGATAGTATTATTGTTGTGAGTCTGGGACATGCTCGTTTGTGTTGTTAAATTTATTTTTAGAATTGACTTTTCATATGGTCACCAATACTACATTCTTTTGACTTTGAATTGTTTGGCCAACCTTCATTATGAGACCCTCTCGTGGCTAGTGTTGTCTTTGGAGTAGGGGTGGCCAACGGGACGAGTCTGGGGTGGGGCGGGACGGGCCTGGCGGGATTGGCGGGTTCTACCAATGTCCCATCCCGATTCCGGTCCCATCGAAAAAGGGTACCGGTATTATCGAGGCGGGACGAGGGCGGGATCGGGATCGAGTTCTTGTATATATTTTTTTCCCTTAATTTTAAAAAATAACATATATTTAAACAACTCAATAATTGAACAAGATAGTGTAATAAAAACATCTCAATGTTATTTTTGTGCCTCTTATATTATTTAATAGAAATATAATTTTTTTATAATACAAATACAATTGTCAAAATTGCAACTTTGTGCTGTTGTTCAAAAGTTGCAAATGACATAGTAAAACTAAAATTGCAATTGAAGAAATTACATTTTCGGAAAAAACCTTTTCTAGTTTCTTTATAATTTCATGTGGTTCTTCGGTTGGAATTGGTATTTGTTGGTCAAATTGCTCCACGTCGCTTCCACCACCTTCCTATAAGATGTCGTTGTAGTTTTCGTCTTCTTCTTCGTTGATCTCCGGTTGACCGCACCTTCTCCGCTCCGTTCATATCCAATCTCTGAATATTATTGCAATCTCCAAGCTGTCTCCCGTTAATGAGTGTCTGTGCTCTCCTATTTGAAATCTGACGGATGAAAAAGCGCTTTCAGACGCTTGAATGTTCAAAACTTCTCGGGCCATCATTGAAAGTGTCGTAAAGGGCTTCTCATTCTCCCTCCAATATTTCAGCAAGTCTTCACGTCCTTCTTCATTGATAACTGTTTGGTATTGTACAACACCCTGCAAAACAAAAATATCAAACTCGCTAACTTGATTAGTAGTGTTACCACCGCACATTCTATTTCTAAGGCTTTCAATACTAGCCGCAGAAACAACATGTCTTTTATAAGGTTGTGTTGAAGGAGAAGAAGATGGTATGGAAGCCGGTTGGTTGCTAGCACTTTCTTGTTAGTAATACCTATATACTTTTTTGCCTTCATCTTGTATGCTAGACAACACTTCTTCTTTAGTTTGTTCAATAGGTGATGGGTCATTTGGATTTTTAGAAGTTGGAGGTGGTAATACTGCTATACAATCATAAATTGTTTTAGTAAGTGTTTTACAACCGTCTACTTTAATAGTCGGATTTAATACAACACCAATAATATAAATAGTGGAAATAGAAATAAAATATTTTTTTAATTTGATAAACATTTTTAATAGGTGTCTTATATGCTGGTTTTTCCATATATTCACTAAGTAATAAAAATATTAGAGCTATATAAAACAACATAGTAGAAGTTATAGGATAATATATACCGGAAAATTCTTTTGTTGCTTGAAAAAATTTCTCTAGAAATACAATAAGTTCCGAAATTTTTTCCCAATCGCTATCTACAACCATATCATTTAGATTTCGATTATGAGAGTTAAAAAATAAACTTATAGGTCTTCTATAGTCATAAGCAACAAGTAGTTGCTCGTATAAAGAATTTCACCTAGTGGGTACTTCTTCGGAAATTTTTCTATAAGGTAGTTGGCAATCGTGACAAGTTTTTTTATAATCTTTTTTTCGTTGTATTCTATTACTTTTAAAAATAAAATTTATAGCAAATTGTATTTTATCAAGAATGTCTGCAAAAAGTGTTAGACCATCCTTTACAACTAAGTTATATATATGGCACGCACATTTTATATGAAAATGATTTGAAAAATATGGAGTTAAAAGATCTTTTAAAAGTCTAATAGCATAATTATTAGAAGATGCATTATCTAATGTAATAGATATAATTTTACCAATTATGCCATAATAGTCGCAAACTGAAAAAATATTTTGTGAAATAAAAGTACCAGTGTGCCTATCATCTGTATATCTATACATTAAAATACGTTTTTTCATAGACCATTTATAATCTATCCAATGACATGTTACCGTTAAATAATCATGGTTGTTAGTATTACGGCCTATATTAGACGTGATAGATACTTTACCAGGAAAATGATATAAGGAATAACGTAAATACTGTTGATATTCATGTGCAAATTTAAATACATCTCTCCTAACAGTTGATCTAGGAAAATCGTTAAAAGCAGAATTATACATGCCTCTAATATAATGAATAAAACCAGGAGAGGAAGGAAATGAAAAAGGCAAACCCTCCACAACAACTAATTTTGATATTGTTTCCCTATCTCTATGTTTATTGTATGTAGGGCCTACAATTCCCCCCAGGTTAATTTGACCTTGTACTTGGCCCGTGACAGTATGTGAACCTTGTCCCGATGGAGAGGACATTTGTGAACCCGGTTTTTCAGCCAGGTATTGGGCATACCTAGTTGGGTGAAACCTTTGTACGTGTCTCATTAAACCCCCCGTCCCACCCTGACCTTTTTCTATTTTAAATTTAAAAACATTTTTACAAATTTGACATCTAACTACTTGATGCTCTACGTCCATATAAAAAAATTCTCATGCATCTGATTTTAATTTTCATTGTGGTGGGTCTCGTCTCATACTAAGGAGAATATGAGGCGTTCCAGTTGGAGGTGCACTGGTGGGTGTGTTATCTAGATTAGTCGGTGTGTCATCTAGATTAAGTGGTGTGTCATCTAGATTATCTTCTAAATTAAAGTCTTGTTGAGTTTCAGAAAATAGCTCCTCGTCTAAATCTAATGGTATTGCAGGAAAATGTCCAGTATCAACAAAATCATCCTGTCTAGGAATATGATCTTGTCCAGGAATAGGATGACTAGAAGAAGTATCCATTCCCTTGTTACCCCTACTAGAGGAAGTCTTACCATTACCCTTAAACATACATTTAAGTCCTTCCATTTTAATTATGCTAATAAATAGTTAAAGATAATGAAATTAAGTGTGCTAATTAAAATAAAGAAATAATAATAATGTAATGAAAGAACGAATGTACCAAACGCCGACGTAACGTCGACGTGTAATCGATAGGTTGAAAATTGAAACTTTGCTCGATGGATGATCCTCAAGCTAGTTGCCGACTTCACTCCCAAATGAATAAATAAAATTAAATATTTAGTACACAATGTAGACTTGTAGAGAGATAGATAGAGAAATTGTAGGAAGATTTGTGAGAAATATGAAAAGAAAATGAGGTATTTATAGTTGGAAAATTAGGTTAACGTGTAAATATAATAACTTAGAGGTTAAAAATAAATATTAAGGGGTAGGGGGTTGGGGGAGGGGGAGGTAAAAAATGGTCGTTGCACAACAACCAAAATATAAAATGGCCGTTGTGCAACGGTTAATTTGTGCAAAGGGGGGTTATGGGGCGGGACCGGGGCTGGC
Organism: Anisodus tanguticus; assembly: GCA_034509755.1. NCBI lineage: Eukaryota > Viridiplantae > Streptophyta > Magnoliopsida > Solanales > Solanaceae > Anisodus > Anisodus tanguticus. The sequence goes on along the minus strand of CM067551.1, from coordinate 12,878,184 downwards.
GGTACTGTAGCGGGCCGGACCCTAGCGGGACTAGCCGAGGTCCCATCCCGGTTCGAGTCCGGTTACCGATTTTTTTAATAGCGGGGTAGGGGCGGGACCGGCTGACCCGCCCCGTTGGCCAACCCTACTTTGGAGCCACAAAAGTTTGGCAGCTTGAAGAGGTTTTTGATGCGTGTAAAGTCAACCTCGGTCCTGAGATAATTACCGAGATTAACAAGGTCCACTCGAGGTTTCCAAGCCTTTGGAGAATAGCTGTAAGGAATACTAAACGAAAGCATGCCGCGAGGCAAAGCCGATTGAGAATATGACGGTTAACCCCTCGGTGCTTGGGAGGCATCATATTTAATAAAGATTCTTCCTCTAATCGAATAGAGTATTAGTCCGCTTCCTTGAAAAGCATTGTTCTAGTGGTCAGTAATCACCTCAATGTCCCAGCTCGAAAAAGGCAAGTTAAAATGGACTGCTGGTGCAGATTCTGATTTCTGGCTAGAACATTGGGAATTTCATTGATAACTGATGGAGTTTTATTAATCTACCATCAAGGGGATCCAGGATTTTAAATTGATTGATTCAACATTTAAGGTCCTTACCACTTACCACTAATCATTGAACCATTGCATTTTTAAATTATGTATTCAGAATTTAAAATTTGTTAATATATTAGTGATTTTCACATGTGTTCTGTGTCAAAAATGATGGATTCATTTGAACCTATCACATGTGTGATCTATTCACCCGTCTACCGTGATGATCTATACATAATACTTACAATGTGTGAAAACGACAATTACATATGAAAACAACCAAGAATTTTGGCAGAGTAATTGATGCTCTGTATCTAGCATAGAAAATAGAATAAAGAGAGATTAGGATCTGGGAAGTGTCTACTATTCCACATTGTTTATATGAACACGGCAACCAACGATGTTAAGTCACGAGTATGTTCCACATTTTTGCAACAGTATTTGTTTGTTTTCTCCAGTGACTTTTCAAGGACAACAGATGAAATGACAAATACCTTGGAGTCTTATGAGAATGAGTCATAACAACAGAATTGTAGAATTTGTTTTCTTGATGACTACTTTAAAGATGACTTGGGAATCAAAAGACGTGGGATCTGATGAGAAGTGTTAACAAGAGAAAAAACAAACGTAGAAAAACCAAATTAGTCGGTCCAACAAAGATTAGAAAATTTGGGCAAATTATCAAGATGGAGTAAACATTCAAAGTCTTTTGGAATATCAGAGATGGGTTAAATGGTCCGGAGGGAAAAAGTTTACACTCTGTTTCCACTAAACAACATTAGTTTATCATAGTTAAGTATAAACTGAGTTGATGTATTAGTATTAGCATATATTATTAAATATACTCCATATATTTTGTAATATTTAATGTTGTATAATTATGGTAGAAATAGGATCCCTATTGGATTAGGATTCCACAATGTACACAATATATATATATTTGCATTAATGAAAAAGACTCCCCAAGAGAGATTAATACAATCTTACATGGTATCAGAAGCCAACAATCCTTCCCAACACAAAACCTAATTTCGGCCGTCCTTTCCTCCCTTTTTCCAACGCCGAACCGATTGTATACCGCCGGTATACCTTCAATATACGCTGATATACAAGCTACCCACCCCTCCAATTCTGCTAACAGCCCCGTATACCACTGGTATACTGCTGATATACATCCATCCTTCCTTCTATAACTCTACAACAGGTCGTATACCCCTAGTATACAGCCTATACACACCGATATACACTATGTATACGGTTGTTATACCCTTTCTGCCTCTATATACTACCCGTATACAGCCTCCCTACGCCGTTATACACCTCATATACGATTGTTTTTGCCTCATATACGCTTAGTATACGTCCATAACCCCACCCTTCTTATTTTTTCTCTCTCCTACCCAATCTCCGGCAGCCACCATGGCATGAACAACCACGGATATGGTTGTGGACAGAGGCGCGTGGGTGGAAGCTGGGAACTGAGCTTCCAGCTTGGGCCCAGCAGCCTCTACACACAGCCTAGAGGCTGCGGCCCAATTTCCAAAAGCAGCCCAGCTCGCCCCAAACTAGTTGATGGGCCACGGCCATCCGACCCATCTTTCTGCACCCCCACAGCGGCCCAGCAGTCTGGGCACCGATCCGATCCCTCTACGGTCAGGGCCAATTTCCTGGGGGCCACTTCTCTACTCTGGGCATTCCCCAATCCAATTTGGGCCAGGCTTTCAGCACATTGACTCCTCGGAAGTCCGATAATGCGTGGTATATGAATACGGGCGTCACATCTCACCTCACCAACAATTCTGGTAATCTTCCTCAAATGCGAAATTTAAATACTCCACAATCTATTCTGGTTAGAAAAAATTGTCATCGCATTCCAATTTAAAGTTTTGGCCACACTCTAACCCCACCACCGCATCCCCACTTCTCCCTAAATAACGTCCTCTAGGCCTCAAATATTATCAAGAACCTAATCTCCGTTAGAAAATTTACCACAAATAATTATGTATCAATTAATTTTGACCCGTATGGGTTTTCTATAACGGATCTCCATACCGGGAAACTCCTTACAAGATGTAATAGTGAGGGAGACCTTTATCCTTTCCTACCCACGTCCGCTGCCAGTGTCACCCCACTCACATCTTTAACCGATCAAGTCTCTCCTCCCACCGTTTTAGTAACAATCTCTCTGTCAACCTGACACAATAGACTTGGACACCCAGGAGCTCATATTTTTAATTTTCTTCGGAATAATAATTTAATTCGTTGTTCTAGTGGAAAACCTGCCCAACAATATTTTTCTTGCCCTTTAGTCAAACACCTTCACCTCCCATTTCATTCTTCTTTAAGTGTTACATTTCCCCCGTTTGATATTGTTCATATTGATTTATAGACATCTCCTATTATTAGTTCCCTAGGTCATAAATTTTATCTTGTATTATTAGATGACTTTTCTCACTTATCTGGATTTACCCTCTAAAATTCAAGTCTGAAGCCTTTACCAATTTTCTTGAGTTTCGTAACTTTATCAAAACACAATTTGAAAAATCCATTAAATCTTTCCAATGTGACAGTAGTCGTGAGTTTAATCATTTCGTGTTTCATATTTTTTGCACAAAAAATGGCATTGTCTTCCGTTTCTCGTGTCCCTATACTCACCCCAAAATGGAAAAGCCGAGTGAATCATCCGTACTATCAACAACATGGTTCGTACCATTTTTTTTCATGCCTCTCTCCCCCCGTCATTCTGGGTCTATGCAGTCAAAATGGTAGCATATACCCTTAATATTTTACCTACCAGTATTCTTCACAACAAAACCGCCCACTGAAATACTCTACCGTCGGATCCCGTCCTATGACCACCTCAAAAATTTTGGTTGCATGTGCTACCCAAATCTTGCCTCCACTAGGTTTTCCGCAAAATCATAGGGGCTATCTGTGCTATGACTTGTCCACTCGTCAAATCCATGTCTCTCGTCACATCACTTTCGACGAGACGATCTTCCCATTTTCGAATTTCTGAAAATTCCAAAATACGGATTATACGTTTCTCGATGAGTCAGACCTCTCCCTCCATCATCCTCAGCCAACTGCGTCAGTCTACCACCGTAAAAATGTCACTGCCATCTATCGATGTCACCACCGATAGTGTCTCTACATCTGTGTCACCGCCTCTGTCTCAGTCACCATCATCGTTGTTTGCCACCGCCACCGACAATCGGCCCAGAGTCTCTGTATCACCACCGATCACCAACTGGAACCTTCAACCACTACAACCTGTGTCACCGCCTCCAACAACCACTATAGTCGATAACCCAGTCACCCACCCCTCCACTGAAACCCTACCTGTCATCGGAACTCCGACCCATACAACTCCCAGTACCCGAACCACCACTGCCACACCGATACACCACCGCTATAGTCCTAACCCACCACTGACACCATACCTGACATCGCCTACCCCACACCACGTCGATCTACCCATATCGTCAACCCTACTCGACCCATCTTCGCATCCACCAAACCCATTGACAGTCCCTAACACAACTCACCCACTGCCCTGCTTAGTCGATCGCACCCGTCAACAACCCGATACCACCCACTCATCCAATGACCCAAAACCAGCAACCCAACAAAATACCTATCCACCCACTGCCCCCTCTCCCCGCATCCAATGGAAAACCGTGCCCAACACGGGATTTTCAAGCACAAAGTCCAGTTTAACTTATCAATACAAACCATTTCCCCAATTCCCAAAAATCCAAAATTAGTCAAACTAGACCCTAATTGGAATGCGGGCATGTGTGAGGAATTTAATGGGTAATCAAAACATCACACGTGGGATTTGGTTCCTAGACCGGAGGGAGTGAATGTGATCTGTTGCATGTGGCTTTTTCTTCACAAATACAGAGACATTGGTGATCTAGAGAGGTATAAGGCGAGACTTGTGGCTAATGGCACTAATCAGCAGGAGGGTATTGATTGTGGTGAGAAATTCAGTCCGGTTGTTAAACTGGTTACCATTCGCACAGTCATAAGTATAGCTATGGGAAAGCATTGGTCGATTCATCAGTTTGATGTGAAAAATGCGTTTCTACATGGGGATTTAATAGAAACTATTTACATGCACCAGCCTTCTGGTTTTGTCCATCCAGCAGCCCCTCAGTATGTATGTTGTATCCGTAAGTCACTTTATGGTTTGAAACAGACCCCTAGAGCGTGATATGATCGCTTTGCACAGTACATTCTGCGAATTGGATTTGTAAGTAGCAAGTGTGATAATTCTCTCTTCATTTTTCATCGAGGTAGTAGCATCAGTTATTTATTGTTATATGTGGATGACATTGTGCTTATTTCTTCATCTGATTTGTTGAAAAATAAGATCATTGCATTACTTAAAATCGAATTTGCCATGACTTACTTGAGGAAGTTGAGCTATTTTTTTGGGATATCAGTGACTAGATATACAGACTCTGTGTTTTTTGCGTCAGCGTAAGTATGCAGAGGAGATAGTGTACAGGGCTAAGATGACAAACTGCAAGATAATGTCCACTCCGATTGATTCTAAATCAAAGCTCAGTGTTGTTTATGGTAATCCAGTGTTCGGTCCCATGCTTTACATGAGTCTTGCAGGTGCACTACAGTATCTTACGTTCACCGGGCCTGATATTGCTTATGTTGTTCAGCAGGTGTGCTTATTCATGCATGTCCCAAGGAGCCTCATTTTATTGCCCTTAAGCATATCATTCAATATGTTAAGGCCACACTTGATTATGGATTGCGTCTATATCCCTCATCACCGACTAGGTTGTTATCATATATGAATGTTGATTGGGCAGGTTGTCCGAACACGCGACGCTCCACCTCCGGCTACTGTGTGTTCTTAGGGGATAATCTCATTTCTTGGTTTGTCAAGAGGCAAGCCATTTTATCCCGTTCGAGTGCAGAAGTAGAGTATAGATGTGTTGCAAATGTTGTTGCTGAGATCTGCTGGCTCCGAAACCTTCTTTTGGAGCTTCATTATCCCCTACGAAAGGCGTCTGTTGTCTACTGTGATAACATATCCGTCATATATTTATTTCATAATTCGGTTCAGCATCAACGAACCAATCATATTGAGATGGATATACACTTTGTTCGTGAGAATGTTGCTATCGGTCATGTTAAGGTGTTGCATGTGCCTTCTTCGTATTAGTATGCAGATATCTTCACGAAAGGACTTTCTAGACAACTATTCCTCGAATTCAGATCCAGTCTCAGCGTCTGACCTCCTCCCGCTCCGACTGATGGGGTGTATTAGCATATATTATTAAATATACTCTATATATTTTTATAATTTTTAGTGTTGTATAATTATGGTAGAATAAGATCCCTATTGGATTAGGATTCCACAATGTACACACTATATATATTTGCATTAATGAGAAAGACTCTCCAAGGGAGATTAATACAATCTTACAATTATGACTAAGTGATTATGATGTGTATAAAATATGGGTGGCCAGTGGGCCGGGTCGGGATCCGGGGAGACGGGCTCTGGAGGGATGGGGGGAGGGGTCGGGATCGGGATCCGGCGGGACTGGCTTGCCGGAAAGAGGTCCCGCCCCATCCTATATCCCGCTAGAAGAGGGGCCGGGATTTGGGGGGATGGGTCGGGTTGCGGGATTTGGGGGATTTTCTTTAAACACTTAATTTTTAATAAATATATATTTAAATACTTAAATAATTGAACAAGATAGTGAATAAAAACATCCCAAAGCTATTTTTTTTTACCTCTTATATTATTTAATAGAAATATGATTTTTTTTGTAATACAATTTCAAAATTGCAACTTTATTTCGTAGTTCAAAAGTTGCAAATCACATAGTAAAATTATCATTAAAAAATTACATAGTCAACCATACTCTTTCTAATTTCCTCACAATCTCTTGAGGATCTTCTGTCGGAATTGAAAGTTGTTGGTCAAAATTGTTCGACGTCGCTTCCTGCTCCCTCGGATAAGATTTTGTTGTAGTTGTAGTCATCTTTTTCGTTGATCTCTGGTTGACCGCACCTTTTACGCTCAGCTCTAATCCAATCTCTGAATAAAAATGCAATCTCCAAGCTGTCTCCCACCAATGAGTGTCTGTGCTCTCCTATTTGAAACCTTCCAGTAGAAAAAGCGTTTTCCGAAGCTATTGATGACGCTTGGATATTCAACACATCTCGAGCCATCTTTGCTAGTGTCGGAAATGTCTTCTCATTCTCCCTCCAGTATCTCAGCAAGTCTTCACGTCCACCTTCATTGATAATTGTTTCGTACGGTACAACACCATGCAAGACATAAACATCAAACTCGCTAATTTGTGGAGAAGTTGAACAACTATACATTCTATTTCTAAGGCCTTGAATACTTGAGGCAGAAATAACATGTCTTTTATAAGGTTGCAGCGAAGTAGAAGAAGATGGTACAGAAGTCGGTTGATTATTTGCACTTTGTTCTTGGTACTATATATATATATATATATATATATATATATCTTTTTTCATTCAGTGTGTATGCTAGGCGTAATTTCTTCTCTAGTTGGGTCGTGAGTTGATTCTTTATTTGGGTCTGTTGGACTTGGAGGTGGAAGTATTTCTATACTTTCATAAATCGTTTCAACAAGTGCTTTACAACCGTCTACTTTAATAGTCGGATTTAATACAACACCAATAATATAAATAGTGGGAATAGAAAAAAAGGATTTTTTTTAATTTTATAAACATTTTTTAATGGATGGAGCGTAAGATGGTTTTTCCGGTTTTAAATTTATAATTTTTTTACAATTTTTACATCTAGCTAGTTGATTATCAATGTCCCTATCAAAAAAATCTCATGTAGGTGATTTTAATTTTCATTGACTTGAGCATCGACTCATACTAGGGGGAATATGAGACATTCCAGTTTGAGTTTCAGGCTGAGACTCAGTGTGAGCCTGAGGTGCACTGGTGGGTGTGTTATCTAAATTATCTTCTAATTCATTTTCTAAATTAAAGGTTGGTTCAGATGCATAATATACCTCATGATCTAATGGTATATTAATATTAATATAAAAAAAATCAGTTTCATCTACATCAGTGAAATCATCGTAATTAGTATTACTAGAAGATGCACCCTTACCCATGTTACCCCTAGTACCTCTACAAGAAATAAAATGTCCAATTCGTTTCATTATAATTATGTAAATAAATAATTAAAGATAATAAAATTAAGTACGATAATTAAAATTAAGTAACAATAATAATTTAAAGAATGAACGAAGGTACCAAATGTCGATGTGTAATCGATGTTGAAAATTAAAACTTTGCTCGATGGATGATCCTTAAGCTAGTTGCCAACTTCACTCTCAATTTTTGAACTTTGATAAAAATAATCAAATAAAATAAAATATTTAGTAGGCAATGTAGACTTGTAGAGAGATAGATAGAGAGATGGTAGGAAGATTTGTGAGAAAAATGAAGAGATAGTTGAGAAATATGGTAAAGTGTAAATATACTAACTTAGGGGTTAAAAATAAATATTAAGGGGGTAGGAGAGGTTTATGAGGTGGGGGGAAAATGACCGTTATAGACGTTGCACAACGATCAAAATCTAAATTTGGTCGTTGTGCAACGGTTATTTTTGCAAGGGGAGGGGGGGGGGGGTCGGGATGAGGGGCGGGACGGGCGGGATGAGCCCTAGTCCCGTCCCGAGTTCGAACCCCGCTACTGTCTTTTTAAGGGAGAGCGGGGCGGTAAGCGGGACGGGTTGGGATCGGACCGACCCGACCCACTGGACAACCCTAGTATAAAGACACATATTAGTATATATTTATTGGATTGATGATATATAACTGGTTTGAATGAGCTTGTTCTTGATCCCTAGCATTCATTACATTATTGATTATTAAATAGGACTTCGTTCAATATAGTAGTAATTCATGTCGCTGTTTTCTTGATCTTAGGTGTTCTGGAATACCACACATGTTTATTGGCTTTCCGGGAACAAGCAGATATTAAGGATGCGTTTTTTCATGATTTTTCTTTTTTTTAAAAGATTCTTTAGCGTTTGGTCATATATCGGATTGATTTTTTTTTTAAAATGTGATTTTAACCAGTTTTCCATGTGAATATCTTCTTACTTACAAATTGAAAAGAACCAATTTTAAAACCCGAGGTCTAGTTTAAATGTCATTAGTTCGTAAACAAATAAAAAAATAGCTCTTGTTGACTAGTTCTTAACCAAATAAAAGAAATAGCTCTTAGGACTTGCTCTTGGTTTCATTAACCAATTGAAACAAATAATTACTGGTGCAAAAATTCATTACTTCCCATTGTCTCAATCACATTGAGTTTCTAAGTGTGCTTAGGTTTCTCTAAAGCAGAAAAGGGACCGTTAAGCAAGGTATATACCCGCGATATACACTTGTTATACATGGTATATATCACGGGTCTTTTGAGTTGAAGCCCAGGACGGTACAAGGCAGACCAACCCATCTCGGGTTGGCCCATCACAGATAAAGGGCAGTATATTACTTTGTATATTGATGTAATATTGTACTGTAAAGGTTACTTTAGTTAGTCTTGTACATTTACCATAGTAATAGGAGTCTTGTACTACTAGAATAGGGTTTTGGAGTTAGAATAGGAATAAGATTCTCCTATTATGAAAATATGTAAATTGTATATATTCTCTTTCAATTAATGAAAATAATCAATGAATTATTTCTTTTATAGTATTAAGAGACTAGGTCTAAATTGTTTCCGCCTTTGTTCTCCAAATACTGCTCTCGGGTTTTGTGCAATTTCTCGGCCAAAACCTGCCTCAATTTCCGTATCCCTTCACCGGATTTCGTGTCAAATTTTACCTCCGCTCTTCCCAAATTTTCCCTCCAATCCCTTTATTCTTTTGTTATGTCTATAAATGAACAAGACTCTTCTTTTCCTAAATAGAAAAACTAAAATGTGTGGTATTATACAACTACTCAAACGCTATTTCCAGAGGAGAATCGAAGAAAATTTGGAGTAATTTAGTTATCGTATTATGTTAATGAATTTGTTTAACCTTGTATCTTTCGAATAACTAATGTGTTACTACCTCAATTTTGATATAACGAATCCACAATTTAGAGATAAAACATCGATGTGTAATTATGAAAAGAAATGATAGAGTTTGAAATATGAATATAAACACAATTAATTTATTTAATTTCTCATACGAAGTTAATACTATTTTTAGATATTGAAGTCGATATATATGTGCATGTGAGGTTTCCTTTTAATAACACTTGCTATATAACCTAAGGTTTATCAGTTAATCGTAGTCAACTATTCAATCTTTTTTTTATATCTCAATTTATCGTTTTCCTTTGGAGTTTATTTTATTTTAATTTAATTTATTTTTTATGTCTAGAAGAAAATATGATACAGAATTAAAGTTGATTTCAAAGCTTTCAGTCGTAGACTTCCAAGTCTAAAATTTGACCAAGTAGACAGCTATTTTACCTGCCTAATTAGCGCCCAATTGAATGTATTTATAAGTCAAAAATTATAAGTTAAAAAATTAAAATAAGTATTTTTATTATTTTAATTTTATTTTATTCAAATAATATAAAAATACTTGGCTATTTTGACTTAAAAACACTTATACTAAGCCAATCCAAACAGGCTCTTAGTTAGCAATGAGATAACTAAACTCTTGTTGCTAATCTCTCTTCCGACACACAATTCATTTCCCAAATCAACAACACAAATGTAAAAAGATAAAACTCTCTGTTGTCTTAAAAACTTTATACTAATTCAACATCATCTTCATCACCATTTTTTTTCCTTCACTTTTCTCAACAAAAAATAATATTAAAAAAATTAACACTATTCCCATGCCCAACTTTGAATATTACTACTTTTAGTTGCCCATTTCAAGATCCAGCAAATAAGCTTGTTGTACAGTACGAAGAAGTTGTTAAGTTTTTGGTGATGGGTTCGAAGCCGTGGCTACATCCGGCTCCAACCTATCGTATTCTAGAGACGTTGTGGGATACAGATGACGATGCCCCAGGTCCACGTTGTGGTCATACTCTTACTGCTGTCGCCGCAACCAAGACTCATGGTCCACGGCTCATTCTTTTTGGTGGCGCCACTGCTATTGAGGGTGGCAATGGGGGTGCCCCTGGCATAAGTAATTCTTCACTTTTGCCCTATTGCTTTGTGACCCAGTTGTTATTTTTGTGTAAAGATTGTAACTTTACTGTTTCTTGGATACTTAGCTTAATGGGGGTATCAATCTGATTTTTTAGGGCTGGCTGGTGTTACCAATTGTATTCATTCATATGATGTTCTTACCAGAAAATGGACCAGGTGTGTGTGTGTTGTATATCTCTAATTCTTCTAGGATCTGATTCTATTCCGGTTTGGGAACTAAATGATTATAGTTTTTTATGGTGGTCTTACTGATTTCATGTTCAATTACCCAGACTTAGACCTGCTGGTGAGCCACCTTCACCAAGAGCTGCACATGCTGCTGCGGCTGTTGGAACAATGGTTGTATTTCAGGTAATCAGAAAGAGAAATTAAAGTATATCATTTTTAATGGTTAGTATTAAAAGGATATTTAGAAACTATAACTACTAATATCTGTTGCTTTTTTGTTACTAGGGTGGGATAGGACCAGCAGGGCATTCAACTGATGATCTTTATGTGCTTGACTTGACAAATGACAAATTCAAGTGGCACAGGTTAGCTTCTGGATATGCAATTGAATTTCGTCACCCTTTTCAATTATTATACAGCTCTTGGTCCATGACTATTACCTTGTTTGTTTCTAGAGTCGTTGTTCAAGGTCAGGGTCCTGGACCACGGTATGGCCATGTAATGGACTTGGTTGCACAAAGATATCTGGTATCTGTCAGTGGCAATGACGGTGAGCACATTATTTCTATGAGTTACTGATCGAGTGGATGTACTTTTTTCTTATTACCACATCAGGAGTTTGAGTTTGTGTTCTTTCATTTTCAACATAATTCACTGAAGGCAATTTTCACTATGGCTGTGAGCAGATGAGATTTACTACCTATCTTCGACTTACACCCCCCCCCCCCCCCCCACCCCCAATACAGGCACCACAAGTTTGGCCCACGAGAAGTTGAATTCTAGAGAAGCACTCTAGAGAATTAGGGTTTTAGGACAAATAGAAGTAAGACAATATATATATATATATATATATATAAATGCACGGGCTGGTTAAACTCCCTCCCAAAAGAAGAATGAAGATGTTAGAGCAAAAGATACCCAAAGTAAAACATTGATTTTATAGAACATTTATCAAACAAACAATGTTATGTGAGAGTGAACGTTGGCCTCTTAGGCCGAGCATGTTCATAAGATGAATGTCCTGGAAATGCAAATGTTAAGATTGATATGAAGTTATACAAGATTGAACAAGATTAAGAATAATGAAGTATGATAGATGGTGCAAGTGGCACACATGAAGATGTTAGATTCCTACATTTGTTGGGGGTAGGAGTAACAATCTCCTTATATAGCGTTGGGTAATCGTCTCCTCATGAGCTATTTTTAGGATTGAGTTATTCTCAAGGTCCATTTGCTTAACATGGTATGAAGAGTAAAACCCATCTCTATTCTTGGTTTACCAAAATTATTGGGGCCCTATGTTATGATGGCCTTGCTCCTAATGTCTAATCCTGGGTGTGGGGGGTGGGGGGTGGCGGTGTTAGAATCCTACATTGGTTGAGGATATGGGTTGTTGTCTCTGGATATAGTTTTGGGCAATCCTCACCTCATAAGCTAGCTTTTTTGGGTTAACTTAGAGCTAAGGTCTATTTTCTGTACATAAGATAAAATGAAGAGAAGATTGCCTGGAATAGTTTAGTCACGTGACTCATGTCTTACGTAGGCTTCCTGATGCTCCAATCCGTATGAAATGCGAGTTAAAGGTATAAAATGGAGATGCAACTTAAAGGAGATTATCTAAAAAGACCTAAAGTCTCTGGGAATCAATACAGATTTAGCAAAGATCAGAATACAATCGAAACAAAGTAGGAGCATAATGCAAACAAAGTATCTGGATAGGTGATACCAACTAGTTGAGATTAAACCAATCGTTCATGTAGAGATAATTGTGAGATTTAGAGAACCTCTAATTTGCTTAAGCAAAATAATTTAGTATTCGAACGAAATGGACCTATATAGAGCAGAATTAATATAGACGCTTCGTATAGTTGGCCGGCCCCAATTGATTTGGGATTGAGGCGTAGTTCATTGATTGATTGTTCACTGACTGAATATGTAGTCTTAAATAAAATTACATGATGGATAGTTATGTCTTGATCTATCTTAGTTTTCCACAATTTTACTTCTGTGGTGTCATAGCATGACCTGACCACGTATGTTTTTTCCTAATATCTCAGTAACAGTGTGATGTATCCATAATAATGTGAACTTTGAAGATTAACAATGCCTGTTTTATTCACAGTTGTTGGGCATACAGCATACCTTAGGAGCAGAAAAAGGAAATATGCAGCTGTAGCATCACTTTATCATCTCACAATCAAAGGATAAACTCTTAAAATAATTTACCTTTATAAATGCCTGTAACATGACTGATAAAAGATGATTGGAAGACTCTTTTCCTTGCTGTCCTAACTCCTACATACAACCATATCCATAATTTTGGAACAAGTTGACTTTGTTAAATAGTGAATGCCATAACTCATTTCTGTAAAGACTAGCTACTGCAGCTTGCCTTTCAGATGCACTAAGAGTTCTATGCTGAACATATATATGCTACATGGCGTTTTTAGTTCTCTGTCTTACCCCTCCTTGTATGTACTCTATATGTTTAATTTTCACTTATTTCCAGGGAAAAGAGTTCTTTCTGATGCTTGGGCCTTGGATACTGCTCAGAAACCTTATGTGTGGCAGAGGCTGAGTCCAGAAGGCGATAGACCGTCAGCTAGAATGTGAGTCTACATTGTTTAACCTCAGTTCCAAGAAATCTTTGAAACTTTGAGAGTTTCCTGATGGATTCTTATTGATGTTTTATTGTTGTTAAATCTACTATCCTTGGTTTTTCAATTCATGAATTTCAGACAAGTAGATCTTCTATATCCATTTGGAATTCTACCCTATTTTCATGCTAAAAAGCTGTTCCGGATTGACTAGAGAAGCATTTCTCAGAAACTAGGTGACAAATGATAGACGGCAGTAACAAAAATAGTTACTCTTGAGGTTTTTGGCATACTTATTAGTCTATGATCTTATGCAACAATCCCGATGTTCAAGATCCTTTGATTCTCAGCAGGGGCTTGAGTAGCTTGACCCATTTAGGACATACCTCCTTAATCTCTCTCGTCAGATCACCCATGTGTCTTCTATTCAATATCTCGTCATTGTCTCTGTTGGGCATAACCTGCTACGTTGCAACTTATGGTGTTATTTCATTTTTTTTATTTTATTGCCGAAGTACATATCCACTTCTATATATATCCCTTCCCCAAATTTGCTATATTTTTGTCCTCGAAATGTCAATTCTGAAAACTGTCTAGTGCTGCTATCGTCTCCCAGTTATTATTCTTAGCATACCCTCTCTGAAGTAGTTGTCACTGAAATGTTTTTGGCTAGATAGCTCTACCAAGATGCTGCTTCTAACATAATTCTCTCCTTCAATCTTCCCACAATAGACTTCTTTTTAACTTGCCTTTTCAATCTATGGTTGCCTCTCTCTCTCTCTTGTTCTTTTTACTTGTTATTTGTTCTTGGTAGCCGACATACTTATTCATGGTGTGGTTTTCTTACTCTTGAAGGCACTGTAACTTCCTCCTAGATACTATCTTTCTGAAAATTTATGTTCTTTTAGGTATGCCACAGCTAGTGCTCGGACTGATGGCATGTTTTTGCTTTGTGGTGGGAGAGATGCTTCAGGCACGGTAAGTAAGTTGTTTATATAGTCATCAACGTTTATACTGATAAACTCTTCCACTGGCTTGTTTCCTGCTGCAAAATAACAGTTCTTTTTAGCTAATGCACACAGTTTGTTAGATTTTTAACTTTATTTTGTATAGTATTTTAAAATGTAGTCAAGTTGTGGCATAGGAAATTAAGTAGCTGGTTTTAGGTGTCCATAAGCTCAATCTTCTTGAATATATAATCATTCTTTCATCAGTATATTGCTGTTGAAGTAACTAATAGTCTTAAACAAGGAGGGCCTTTGATACTGTGGGTTACGACCTGGATATAGTGCTTTTGATATGTAATTTTCTAGATGATGTGGTTGATTATTCCTGAATGTGCTTACATGTGCAGCCCTTAGCAGATGCTTATGGCCTGCTTATGCATAGGAATGGCCAGTGGGAGTGGACTCTTGCACCAGGAGTGGCCCCATCAGCAAGGTATCAACATGCTGCGGTAAGTACTATTCCATCCATTTGATATAATGTTTGTTAGAATAGAAATAAGATTTCATATATAATATCCTACTAGGAAAAGAATTGTAATGTAGAATAGGAATAGGATTTCATATATAGTATCCTACTAGGAAAATGATTGTAATGGAGTTTCTATAAATAGAGCTCAGTGGGATCACGTAGATACAACAATTCAATAATATATTTTCTCCCATAATTTCTCACATGGTATCAGAGCTTCTACGATCTTGGTAGAGAATCAAAGAGCTTCCGCTGCCGGCGGGCGGCACTAGAAAATGGTCACCCGTTTGGCCTAAGATAATGGTAGAGTGAAGATTGTAGAGAAATTTCAGATATTTATAAATAAAATGTTCTCCTTCAGATAATAAAATATTATCACCGGAACAAAAAAAATCGGCGTGAACAGTACTGCATAAACAGTGCCTCATGAACAGTGTTTTCCGGCGTGAACAGTGTTTTCTGTCAGCATCGCACAGAGATTCCGAGCTGGCCCATACCGCTTTCTTCGAGGTTTGACAACTTTTCCGGCATAATTTCTCGTCCCGTAGGGTCGTGCCATCATTCTGATCCTACCCATAAAATATCATCCCAAACCCGTGTCTCAATTCCGGTGACTGTTTTGCGTCCTTCTCTTCCAAAGTATTGGTAAATGCAATATTCTAGCGAAGATTCGAAAAAAGAAAAAAAAATCACCACCGCGCATAATTTTTTCGGTGGCTACTAGCGTCACATCTCTATTCGGTGGTATTGTGCAGAATCAACACCACCACAACATAGATCAGGTTCAAGCTAGTGAGAAACTAATTGTTGTGCAAATTTTCAACAATTTTCGGGAAAGCAAATCAGTCACTGTGCAATATTTTCGATGACAACATAGCTGTCCGCGTCAAAATTACTTTTGGGTAGTGTTGTGCAAATTCCAACACCACCACGAGGTAGATCAGTTCCTTTCAATCAAAACCCAGTCAATGGCTCCGGCAAATACCCACTCACGCGCCACCACGTGCCGCTCGAAGTGCCAGCTCCGGCTAGCGCGTCAGATCCATGCGCCGCACATGCACCTTTTTCCGGCCAGATCTCGGTGATTTTCTTCTTGGGTTGTGTTCGCCAGATTTCGTCACGTCTTTCGGTTTTGATATGTTTAACTTCAAAAACACGGGAATTGAAAGTTCAAGTCCTATTATTACTTCAAAATCCTTAAGGAGGAGATCAGAAAATCGCACATCGATGAAAAAGCGATGAGGAGGAGGTCTCCTTGGAAGATCTCGACCTAGGTGTACTTATTGTAATAGGCTTGGACACATTCGTGAAGTATGTTATTCTCTCCATTGTGACCTTGAGGAAGAAGTTTATCGGGAGCAACCACCTGGTTTTGTTGCTCAGGGTCTCCCTAACCTGGTGTGTCGATTGCCTTGGTCATTTTATGGTCTGAAATAGTTTCCCAGAGCCTGATTTGGAAAATTCGGCACAGTAATTCAGGAGTTTGGCATGACTCGTACTAAAGATCTCAGCAGACTAAAGTATTTTCTAGGTATTGAGGTTGCTCAATCCAGATTAGGTATACTCTCCGGTGATATTATTACAAAATTTATGAAGTCAAGTGATCAACATGCATATATTTTCACCAAGTCCCTCACTGATCCTCGTATTAATACATCTGTAACAAGCTTGGTACATATGACTTGTATGCACCAGCTTGAGGGGGAGTCTTAGAATAGGAATATGATTCCATATATAGTATCCTACTAGGAAAATGATTGTAATGTAGAATAGGAATATGATTTCATATATAGTATCCTATTAGAAAAATGATTGTAATGGAGTGTCTATAAATAGAGCTTGGTGTAATCATGTAGATACAACAATTCCCATAATTTCTCACAATGTCAAAGCTTGGTATTTAAGAAATTAAAGAAGATATTTACATGTAAGCTATATATATGTAAAGTACCAAAATTATCCTTTTAAAATGAATGGTGGTGAGATTCCTACATGTCTTTTCATCTTTTCTCTCCTTTCAAAAGAATTAACTTTTATATCAAGTGGGTCCAAACAAGTTATATCATTAAGGATAAAATGGGAATGCTTCCAAAAAAGTGTGTCAGAGAGTAATATTTCTGCAGTTTGGGTCATGTCTATCCTGTTTGTCCCCCACAGCCCTCACTTTTTCTGATATTTTCTTAATAACATTTTTGCTGGTGATTAGGTATTTGTTGGTGCAAGATTGCATGTTACAGGAGGTGCTCAAAGAGGTGGACGTGGAGTAGAAGGTGAAGCAGCTGTTGCAGGTAAATGTGGGATTTAGCCTTTTGTGCATAATTTGATTGCTTATATATTGTCAATGGGTATCTTTAAATCTTTTTCAATTTTTATTGCTTTAAAAAGTGTTGGACACAGCTGCTGGAGTTTGGTTAGATAGGCATGGACTAGTAACTGCTTCACGTGGTAGCAAGGGCCAAAATGACCAAGATCCAACTTTGGAGCTTATGCGTCGCTGTCGCCATGCAGCTGCATCTGTTGGTGTTCGGATATATATCTATGGTGGTCTTAGAGGAGGTAATGAATACAACTGGCATATGCAGATTTTAGACTGTTGCGTACCCATGAAAAATCAAAGTTTAGACAGATTTTACAAACAACGGTTCAGCATTAGATAAACATTGAAGAGAATGATGAACAATGAATTGGGAAATGTATCATATGTCCTTTATGAAGTAATAATAAGCTACCTAATGAGCTTTTGGTGGTATAGATGTCTCTTTTGAGAGTCTATTTTTATGCCTCCCTCTGGTACCACTGTGATGACCATGTCATTTGCTTTCTGTTGTCTAATGCTAGTACTCCTCATTTCTTCCTTATTTTCTTCTTTTTTTAATCATAATAATATTAAGAAGCTTCATTTCTTCTGGAATATTCTTAAGTAACAGGAAATCAGTTAAACAGGTTTGTGTATGCTGTCATTCACCATCGAGACCTTTGATTTTAAATTCATAATATCTTTCTAAGAGTTAGAGAAAAATTGATGGCATACCTAAGAGATAAATTTTGTAAGTCAGATGCATGGATTGTTTATGTTGGTAGAAGTAGCATTTATACTCTTGTTGTCCCGATTTATATGGCACACTTCGATGACGTCCCAAAATATTTAAGGTGATTTACAATAACAATATTTTACAAAAAAAATCAAATTTGCAGAAACATTTCAGCTTTAAACAATGATCAAATGTCTTAGCTGTTGCACTAACTTATCAACCCATACTAACTACAACACATAAACTGAGATGGAGGGAGTACTTGTTTGCTCTAGGAATATTAGTTTGGCAATGAATGGTATTGTGAAAAGGCCTTCATATGGAACCAAAGAACTGCATTGTAATGGTGGCATATGCTTTTGCTAGTTGCATGCTGATCAAGATACTCTCTGGGTCAAGTGGTTTCACAGTGTTCTTAAATCAGATTATTTTTGCTGCAGATACACTTTTGGATGAATGTCTGATTGCAGAAAATTCTCCATTACATTCTGACATCAATTCACCAGTCTTGACGTCTGAGAGAGCCCCATCCATTGGCTCAAATTTATTATCAACTCCTGATGGAAAACCTGAGACCCACCCATCTGGTGGGTTGAGGTAATATTTCTCTTTATCGTTAGTTCTTGATATCATTTTTCATTCAGTTCATCTTCGTAATTTGAAGCATCACATTTTAACAGCATGGATAAAGATTCTATGGAAAAATTGACCAAGGATTTTGCTGCTGAAGCTGAGGCTGCTAATGCTGTCTGGCAATTAGCGCAGGCTGCATCTGCCACTCCTGAAGTAACATCTGTCTCAGACGAGAGTTCTCAAGTTCCAGACACCGCTTCTGAGGGTACAGACAGTGAGTCAGCTGTCCGCCTTCATACTAGAGCTGTATGTACTCTCTCTGTTGTCTAGTGTTGGTTTATTTGGCAGAAGGTGAAATAACTTTCCAAAACCGCAGGTTGTAGTTGCAAAAGAAACTGTTGGGAACCTGGGGGGAATGGTGAGGCAATTGTCGTTGGATCAATTTGAAAACGAGAGTAGACGAATGCTTCCCTCATATAATGATATTTCAAATCCAACAAAAAGATTTGCACGGCAGAAATCACCTCAAGGATTGCATAAGAAGGTAAGCCCCGGCAAGCAGCAACAGATCTTTATTTGTTATATTCCTTTTCCTGATTTTTATTTATCGAGATATGTAATCTTCTATTGCTGTATCGCAGATCATATCCACTTTGCTTAGGCCACGAAATTGGAAAGCACCTGTAAATAGAAAGTTCTTTCTTGATTCGTATGAAGTGGGTGAACTTTGTTATGCAGCTGAGCAGATCTTTATGCATGAGCCTACAGTTCTTCAATTGAAAGCTCCTATCAAAGTGTTTGGTGATCTTCATGGACAGTTTGGTGATCTGATGCGGCTGTTTGATGAATATGGATTTCCTTCCACTGCTGGAGACATTACGTAAGTCTGATCAAAGCTTGACCATTAGGTTTTTCTCATTTACAGTAGCTTGACTGCTTTGAACAATTTCAACTTAAGCTCGTGTTTTAAGTTTTAGCATGCTTTACCAAATCCAATTATCTCAAACCCTGAATAAAGATGAGTAAAAGAAGTAATTATGTTAATTTTGATGTAAGTTGAAAGGAATCTGCAATTCAATCTGTCCAGGAAAGTTTACTCATCCTTGTCAAAGATCCTTCTGCAGATAATCAGTCATATATAGAAGTAGTAGTAGGAATAACTTGGGGGGATTAAATCTGCCATGATCAAAGTGTTATAAGATAATGTTATTAACATATTAGAGGAATGTCTCCCAGCACCAGCAGTCAGATATAAACTTGTAGATGACGGCTCATATGATAGCTTAAATACTTGGGATAACTCCTCCCAGCTTAAAGCTTTAGTTAGATTCTTGGAATAGCTCCAATTTGTCTCTAAACTCGCTCATTAGTTCATGGGTGCACAGCTTCCTAATGATTTTTTACTACTTCATTGTCTGGACGTGCTCGTTCTTTGGCCTTAGGTACCCTGTAAAGGAATTATTAGTTGACGTCTGGAAAATCGTACTTTTGGCATTATTTTACCACTAGTGTTGTTTTGGCCAAAACTAAATTGCTAGTAACCATAATCTCCAGTCCTTAGGTCTTTGGTTCAACAGCAAAGGTAATGCGGGATGTGTGATACACACACGTCACGATTTTGAATCCTGACTAGTGAACCAAATTTGGTACTCCCTCCGTTTAATTTGTTTGTCTTACTTTCCTTTTTAGTCTGTTTAAAATAGAATGCCTCTTTCCTTTTTTGGAAACTTTTTAATCCCAACTATCCACATGGCATATTTAAGACCACGAGATTATAGGACATTTTGGTACATTCTACATATCTTTAGTTTAAAACCACAAGATTCAAAAGTCTTTTATTTTCTTAAACTCCATGTCAAGTCAAAATCAGACAAACAAATTGAAATGGAGGGAGTATTTAAGTGTAGGAGTTAGAGGGCGGGCCCCTTATACCCCGAAATTCCAAAGCTGAAAACAACGAATTTCTGGATTATTACAAAAAGGGTTATCCAGAATCCCCAGGTCAATGTTATAAATTCTTTGTCCCTGTCACCAAGTAGAAATGCTTTCACTTCCCACTTCCATTGTCTAGATACTTTTTTTCTGGAGAAAGGTTAAGAGTTCTATTAAGTAAAATGGTAGCTAGTGCTTGACCTTACAAAAGAAAGGAGATCCTCTTCACAAAAACAAAGAGAGAACTCCAAAGTAACAAAAAATACTCCTGCGGTGAGCTGATGAGATCTATCATGTTGTTCGTATCATATACAACCTGAAAATTACACGATATAGCCAGCAGGCCTAAATATCTTTATTTCACCATCTGCACAGGGCTTTCTTTGCCCTCAAAATATCTGGAATTTCTTTCCTTCTATAGTACCTACTAAAGTGTGTGACCATCTCATCATCTGAAAGTTTAAGTTGTTCGGAAGAGTACACTTCTATTTACTTAATTGTATCTTTTCAACACGCTTCCTCACGTGTGGGTCTAATTCCTTTTTCATGGACCAAGCACGTGAAAATACTTGTGATAATGGGTGATGGTGAGACTCAAGTCCAGGACCTCTGCTTGCTCTGCCACCATGTTGAAGTGTGACCGTCTCATCTAAAAGCGTAAGTTCTTAGAGGCACTTTATTTAATTAAATATATCTTCAACAGTCCCAAAATATCCAAACTGAAATGGTGTTCCAAAGCTTTTTCATTGGCTTCCTTCTGCTCTTTGTCCCCGACATGCCAATAATTTCTGACTGATGCCGGCTTCACCCAAGACCTCCCAAACATGGTGAAGAACAAAATCCAAAGTTGTCTACACGAGCAATGTAAAAACAAGTGCCTGCCATTTTCTTCCTTCTCTTTACATAGCAAACATCTGCTGCACATCATTGATCCCTTTTTTTGAAGATTGCATTGAGTCAAATAAGGTCATGTTGCTACCAGCCACATAAAGTAGGCCACTCTGTGAGGTGCTTGTGTCTTTCATATCTTTTTGCCTGGCCAGTTAAAATTGTTGTTATTTCTCTTATTCAGCCTCATGTAACATGATTTACTGAGAACACCCCATTTTTCTGCTCTCAGAATCTATTTATGGGCACTTGTTCTATTTCTTGCAAAAGCAAGGCCATCCCTGGCACGTCACAGTCAAAACAATCCCTTCTGAAGTTAAGGCACCAGCCCCCATTGTTTCTACACTCAAATACTGTATTCCCTGCATCCACACAAATTAAATAAGTCAGCATATGTTTATCTTTTGATAACCCTGATGTCCTGCCCAACTTGCATGCACCTCCACTAATTCCACGGGATACGTGTCACCTCCGACCAGCAACATGTACTAGGTAACTCTGTCCAGCAAGGCTAGTACAAACAACCCAAAATTTCAGCGAACTCCTGTACACATTCTTCACTATTTACAGCATATATATACATGGCTCTTTGCCTGGTTTATTGTCAAACCTGAAACTGCTTCAAATGCCAATAAAATAGCCCTGAGATGTAAGAAGTGCCCTCTATCAGCTCCACATAGTAAGTCAGCAAATCTAACTCCAAGAAGGGTGTCTTATCCAAGAATTCTGTCAAAATTTTGTTATTCTGTCATCCCCCGCTTGTTTCCACATGTGAAGAGTTGAGGATTAGTACACCATTCCATTTGACCTCCATATTTGTGGAAAATCACCTTTCTCCATAACCATTGTTCCTCCTTTTCATATCTCCACAACCATTGTCTAGATATCTATATATTTTGCTGGCCAATATGCTGCAGACTGTATATTATCCTATTAAATACTTTTCTTGTGCTTGAAAGATCTGATCCCTGAGGTCCAACATTATTTGTAAGATTGTTTCTGCTATAATTTCAGCGTGTATAAACTAAGAAGTTTGATGTTTCTCTTTCTGAGGTTAGAAGATGTTCACAATTTGAAGCTTTTTAACAACATACCCTGTGTAATCCCACATTGTGGGGTCTGGGAGGGTAAGATGTACGCAGACTTTACCTCTACATGTGTGGGGTAGAGAGGCTGTTTCCGATTGATCCTCGATTAATAAGAACGTAGTCAATGCAGAAATTCAAGGGAAATAAGACAGCAAGATATCACAATAACATAACAAATAAAGCAACACTTAGGAATACACACATAAGAGTATGGATCTATGCGAAACCTATATAATATTACAAAGAAATGGAGAAGAGGGGATGGAGAGGCTAGCCCCCTACTCCTCCCACACGCAGTACGACAAATCTCAACTATCTACTAACCTTCTATCCTAATTCTCGACCCCCAAATCTTCCTAGCTAGGGTCATGTCCTCAGTCAGCTGGAGTTGTGTCATGTCTTGTCTAATCACCTCTCCCCAGTTCTTTTTTCAACCTACTTCTACCTCTCCTAAAACCTGCTATCGCCAGTCTCTCACGCCTCCTAACTGGCGCATCCTCGCACCTCCTATTCACATGCCCGAACCACCGCAGTCTCGCTTCTCTCTTCTTATCCGCCACGGAGGCCACTCTCACCTTGTCCCGTATAACTTCGTTTCTAATTATGTCTCTTCTAGTATGACCACACATCTATCTGAGCATCCTCATCTCCACTACCTGCATCTTCTAAACGTGGACGTTCTTGACTGGCCATCATTCTGCCGCATATAGCAACGCTGGTCTAATCATCGCTCTGTAGAACTTACCTTTCAGCCTAGGTGACAACTTCTTATCTCAAAGGACTCCGGAGGCGAGCCTCCATTTCATCCACCCTGCTCCAATACGGTGTGCGACATCATCGTCAATCTCCATCTTTTTAACTACTCCCTCCATCGGCACCATTTGACCGGGAACGGAGTTTAAGAAATAAGGGGATATTCTTTTATTTTTACCAAATTATCCTTACTTTAATGCCTACTTTTGTTGATTTTTCTTCACAATGAGTACATCTTTAAAATTGACACCCAAAAAGGGTAAAATAGAGATGATGTCATTAAATAGTTGTCAAATAAGGCAAGGACATTCATGTTGGGACAGACTAAAAAGGAAATGGTGACACATAAATTGGGACGGAGGGAATATTAATGTAATGTTTACTATTGTACTCAAATCTTGTTACCAACTTCTCTAGTATCTGATGAACACTGCTTGTGTGGTTTTCAGTTACATTGACTATTTGTTTCTGGGTGATTACGTTGATCGAGGACAGCACAGCTTGGAGACAATCACTTTACTCCTAGCTCTAAAGGTAATCCTTGCCGTCGTTTAACACGGTATTTTCCTGTCATGTATTGACATCCCTTTATCTAACCAAATGACTCGTTTCTTCTGAACTCCAGATTGAATATCCAGAGAATGTACATTTGATAAGGGGGAATCATGAAGCTGCTGATATAAATGCACTTTTTGGCTTCCGTATTGAATGCATTGAGAGAATGGTAAGTTAGAATGTCAAATATATGTACTACGGTTGTCAAATCCCGAGTCTTGAAGGTAGCGGTTATGTGTGTGTGTGTCCAAATGTATCGGGCTATTCTTATGGAAGGCATCCATGTAGGGAGAGAGTGATGGGATCTGGGCGTGGACGCGTTTCAATCAACTTTTTAACTATCTTCCATTGGCTGCCCTCATCGAAAAGAAAATCATCTGCATGCACGGTGGCATAGGGAGGTCAATAAATTCAGTTGAGCAGATAGAGAAGATAGAGAGGCCAATAACAATGGATGCTGGTTCGATTGTCCTAATGGATTTGCTATGGTATGTTGCTTTTTTCAAAACAGTATGGGAAGGGTAATTCAGGGAAAGATGTTTATGTCATTGATTTTATTTACAGGTCTGATCCCACAGAAAATGACAGTGTAGAAGGATTAAGACCTAATGCCAGAGGACCTGGTCTTGTAACATTTGGGGTATGTCACGCTTTCTTTAATTGAGTTCACCAGTTCAACTTGATAATTGATAGTAAAAGTTTCAGACAGTCCGTGATAAGATAAAATTATTTTTCAAGTGTCAAATATCTTATCTTCATGGTCTTCACTGAATCTTTTTCTTATTTTAAGCTCGATTTTTTATTCGTTATTCATGATTTCATCCATTATACTGTGGATATCCTATAAGGTTATGCACATGTCTACTTTCATATGGGAGCTTATATCTTTCATGTCAATATTCACATACAAACTACAATGTGGTCTTACAACAATTGTGGCTTTTTCATGTCTTTGCAGCCTGATCGTGTAACTGACTTCTGCAAGAAAAACAAACTACAGCTGATTATTAGAGCACATGAGTGTGTCATGGATGGATTTGAAAGATTTGCCCAGGGGCAGCTGATCACTCTTTTTTCTGCCACCAACTATTGTGGTATGCATTAAATACCAAAAAATATTCTTTCCTCTTGTATTAGAGTGTGCATTCTAACCAAGAAAATACATTCAGGAACCGCCAACAATGCTGGTGCTATACTAGTAGTAGGCAGAGGGTTGGTTATTGTTCCAAAGTTGATCCATCCTTTGCCGCCTCCTCTTCAATCCCCTGAAACGTCTCCAGAACGAGTCATGGACGACACTTGGATGCAGGTACTAGGTTACTTTCTTTTTTCCTATTTGAGCAGACATTTGGTTTTACAGTTAATATTGTTTCCTACTAAGGTGCAACGCGTTATTTGTCTTTAGGAACTCAACATTCAAAGACCGCCTACTCCTACTAGGGGTCGTCCACAACCAGATCATGACCGGAGCTCACTTGCCTATATTTGATGCCCGGTCATCTATTCTGGATATTTCATTTTGCTCTGTTGTGGAGTCGCAAATTCCATTGGCGATGCATTCGTAAATTGATTGAAAATTCAGCGCAGATTGACCATGTATATCTCTGTAGTCTTCAAAATCCCTTCTGTATTCTACAGATATTAGTCAGAAGGCATCCAACACTGTAACATAGCTGGAGAGGTAGAGGTTTAGCTGTTAAAAAGAGTGAAAAGTTGATATATATTAGTATTAATGATGTTTAAACAGGGTATTTATAGTGGAAGGGAGTCTTGTTAGAAGAGTGCTAGGTGTTGTGATGTAAAAAGCCAAAGATATTTTATTCTTATACTTGTTCATCAATATTTTATTCTTATACTTGTTAGAAGAGTGCTAGGTGTTTCTTTATATAACGCCTGCAGAAATTTTTTAGTGAAGTTTGAAAAGTCGTCGACGCTGATGTGTGAAGAAGGCCTTTAAAGTATCCAACTGCCTGAAGAATACAGTGCATTGCAGTGCTTGGTACAACTGATAAATAGTTAACTTCACATTGATAAGCAATTCAAACTAGAGTAAAAGAAACAAATAAACACTGTTTTGTAAGGTCAAATTATGTCACAAATCATCTCATTTTTTCAAATTTACTTTCGTACGTTATACAGGATGTTGCATGAGAACAGTAATCTTGTAAATCCTAAACCTCCACAATGTACAGGGAGCAAATGACTGAGACTTGTCTTTCAGAAGTCGCGCATACTTTCTGCAGAAGATCATCGAGGCCAGCACCAAGCATGGTAGATGGGGACTATCCCGAGCAATCTGGCAGTTCCGACAAGAGACACCAGGATAGTAACACCTTTCTGGAGAAGTGGATAGTTATCCAGTTTAGGCGTCCGCTATAATGGCCTGCTCAGTGACAGCATGGGAAAAATATAGTGCTTGCCTAACACAATCTTCATAGCACCGCCCAACATGTGGACCTCGAATTTTCCTCAGGAATTATCAATCTGCAACGATACAGCAAGGCTTTACCAGCTGAAGAATAATATAGATGACTCCCAGCTTTCGGTTTTTTTAAAGTACTTCGAACACGAACTCCAATGTATAAACATTGTAAGGGGTGTTCGCTTCTATAATCTATACACAATTGAACAAGTTTTGGCAGGAAGTTTCAAGAGGTAACAGAATTCTTACCTGGAACTGAGGTGCTTTTGATTCACCGAGCAGGCAACACAAATAGTTTGCTGGACTGCCACAAGACTCGCATGAAACCAAATTTTCTTTCAGCCTGATCAAATGACGTTCCAGTTAATTCGGATGGGTAAGGAAGCTTAGCAGACCTCTCAACCTGGAGATCAATAACATCCACAACACAGGTCCCTAGCTCCTCCAGGTCCCTTTGATACCATTTGCCACTGACTTGACAAACCTTTCCTCTTCCAATCTCTTCTGCTTTCTCATTTATAAGCACAACATACTGCCCTGCCATACACTTCGCAGATTCTGTTGAAGCTACACGCACGTCGACTGGGTTTTCTGTAAAACAAGTGCTTGGTGCCAGGCCAGTTAGCCTCTGTGCATTTTCTCTAGCAGCAGAGAGGATACCAACATCCTCGACAGGACTGCCAGGTGAGTCACAGGGAGGCACCACGAGCAACCCACCTTGTTTGTCAAGATTATCCCCTTCAGACAGCATACGACCATCCTTAGCAGCACGAGCTAGCCGCGCTTTCCGATTATTTAGCCTGTATGTGTTCGAAATTGAAATGATTCTCCAGCGCGAGGACAAGATTAAAAACATACCTCACTAAATCAGATTGAGACCTATTTGTATGTCTTTTTTTCTTTTCTTCTCTCTCGGGGAATAAGTGACTTATTTGTGCATTTTCTCAATAGATGGCACACTTATTTGCTAGGAGTACATGCATCAAATAAAGTTGCATTTTGTTACACCAGTAGAACTCTGATAGGCTCTCAGATAATTCTGGGAGCAACACATCAAACCCTCAGATCTTCCGTTGACTCAGCACGCCATTGGAACAGGCATCTATCTTTCACAAGGCTATAGGATGTGCAACAGTGTGTTCAGGGATGCTGACACTCATAGTGGGAAGGTAGTATACAGGTGTTAAAAGAATAGATAGTTTAGGTACTTCATGATAAACATATTTAGACCCCTCCATTCTGACAACTAAATAGAATTTAAGATAAACTATTCAAAGGTGTTAACAAAGATCAAAAGAAATATCAGCCTTACCAATTCTTGAGCTGCGACTTTGTAACCTCTGATCCCTGGAAACAAAGCGGGAACCTTTTAGGGAGGAAGGACACTAATTAATTGACAGAAAGAGCAGAAACAAAAAAACTGTATGGAGCTCGCGACATACATGCGCACTTAATTCTTCAGCCCAGTATTCTAATAAAGGTTTATTTCGCTGCATATCGGGTTCATCCATAAGGGCATTTTCAATAAGTGATATCTGTTTCTCATTCATTATTGTTCGCTTCCGTTTCCTTTGTTGCTTCTCTTCATGCTGTGCAGCTTCCACCATTTCGTCCTCTCTAACCTCTCCAGGACCATTGCAATTTATCAGCTCAACTTTCCCAAGTTGATCTGTTGGGTGCCTACTTCGTGTGGAGCTGGAATCGGACCCACTAGTTTCCACATTCTGAGTCTCAATATCCTTCATCTCTATAGATGTAGCTATAAATTTTTCTTGCTCTGTCATTTCACCTTTTATCCCACCCCCACCTGATTGACCTTCGCCATTGATCCTGGAATTAAGCTGGTTCAATCTTTGCAGAGACGAATTATCCAGTATGTCCTCTCTTGAGTTTGCACTTCTGTTGTTAAGATCTAAGGCTAGTTCCCTTAGTTGAGCGGGCAAGCATCCCCCCAGGTTCTGAGCCTCCTGGAGAAAGTGAAAAATGTTAATTCCCAACTAAATAAATTAAATTAAAGCCAATCAAAAAATGAAAACAAAAACCACTATAATAAATTGGTACAATAAACTTCAAGCCATCATTATGTCCAATTTAACTGTACCCAAGAAATTCAAATTCATTATTTCTCCCTAAAGAGATTTCCAAAGTACTGAGGAAACATGCATACACAACTTGTCATCTCTTTGTTAGACAGTATTTATGTGTATTGAGAATATAATCAAATATTAAAAGTGTCCTCTCTCTAACAACTTAAGCTTTTAGATGAGATGGTCACACTTCAACATGGTATCAGAGCCGGCCAAAGGTCCTGGGATCGAAACTCAGTACCGCCACCCATTAAAAAAAATCAGGCTAGCACGTGAGGGGGCGTGTTGAGAATATAATCAAATATTAAAAGTGTGCTCTCTCTAACAGCTCTTTTAGATGAGGTCACACACTTCAACAATGTGCATATGACCATATATCACCTAAAGTAGACACAACCACTACTCTCCTCCTCTCAGCGAAACTTATGAGCATACGACCATTTCCCACAGAATAAACAACAGCACTTCCCTCCCCTCAGGCCATCTGCTCTTCTCCCTCAGCATGTGTGTCTGGATCCTATTTTGTCACAATATTGCTGTATGTGAAACTACGTCTCCAAGTTGAAGGGACACTATCCTCTGGAAAAATAAAGTATCACAAAGATTTAAAAGGTCCAACTCGGTGCTCTCTAACAATTCTGCCAGATAAAGTTGCAAACCATAAATAGTCAGGATCTCATGTTGTTGTTATTCCCTCCCACAGCCAAAACCAGCAAAACTTTCAAGGATAAAGCAGAGGTTTCCTAAAACAATTTAATGAAATGATCATGTATCCTTGAACCGCAATTTACTTACGTTAGATGCTAGAAACATTTTTAAAGAAGTGAAACGATGCCCTCTAACCGCATTTTACTTGTGTTAGATACTTGAAATGTTGTGTCTCAAAGAGGGAGTTTCTCCCTACCAATTTTGCCACAAGATGGGGCCAGGTGCAGATCATGTCACCAAACGAAGACCAACTTTGTAAAACTTAATCTCCCTACTGATTATTTGTTATAATACTAGTTCTTGAAGAAATATATACTTTATCATATATTTAATTTAAACGAATACCACTATGTTGGTGGTGTGTGCAGGCACCACCCCAGGTTGGTGGTGTCAGAGGCTGCCTGGAAGTTGGGGGCGACAATGAAGGTAGTCAGGCAAACTAGGAAGAAGAGTTCCTTTTTTGGGTTTCAATTAGGAGGAAGATCATACAGGATTATTGTTTAGTTATCTTATGCACGCCACTTTCTAGTGACAGAATTGATCAGATTTTGCTCTCCTTAACTAAGGATTAATGTGACATTTGCTCAATTATAAAGTGAGTTTCACGTTTATTACAAAGAATAGACAATAATCTCAAGAAAAAATACAACCATTGGATTACACCAACTGCAAATCCAGAATACACCTAATAATCTTTTCTGAGACTGAGTTTTGACAGCTTGTCCCAAGACAATGATTCCTCAAACATGCTGCCCTAAATTTTATCCAGCAGCATAGTTCAATAACACATTGAAATGGGACAAAATGACAATATCAACAAGATTACTTTTTTTTTATAAGGCAATATCAACCAGACTACTAAGAAGGGACAGAGATTGCTGCACGGCAGGAGTCCAGTAAATAAATATTGCAGTGTCTATAACACTAAGGGAAAAGAAGGATTTATCCAAAGGAAATAAATAAGGAGATTAGAGGATTTACTTGAACTCGATTTTCTCCGAATGCACGGGGAGTAATCAGAGATTCTAACTGCGTAATGAACACCCTTCAGAAAAAATGTGGCAATATTAGTATTACTTTATAGTAGAAAAGAAAATGATCCCATTGAGTTTCTTGCATAACCTTTTTACAAGATGCAGAGCTTTCTATAGAAGATGTTGTCGTTAAGTCTAATGGATCAAGCAACAGAAGGTGCCATAATGAGCATGATTTTGCAGTTACCAAACACGACCACCATAAAGCAAATCATACAAGATGGAAACTTTAAGGTTCAAATGTGAGAATAAGAAAGAAGGCAGATTATTAGTCACCTTAAGAGCTGCACATCATCCTCGTTTAGAGAAGTAGGTATCAGAGACTCAGCATGACTTAACAGGGAACCTACAAGGCACAAGTAAGTCAATGGTAAAGCACATGACTTAAAACTGGAAGACATTCTACAAAATAGAGATGCTTGCCTAGGTTTCGGCTAACAGTAGCTGCTTTTTGAGGATCAAAAGGGGATTTAAATCCTTCTGGGGTTTCGGAAACTTTTGTTCTCAAACATTGAACAAACTTGTTAAGAAAAAGATCCTTCTCCTCTGCAATCAGAACTAGCATGATTTAGCAAGTAACCAGGCAGTATTACTATACATCAGGACAGTCAAGAACGTGTTATACCTTTGCAGATATCAGGAACAAAACAGTGGAGATTTGCTAATACTTTAACCAACAACGATGTTCTTTGATGTGGATAAGACAGTCGAGGTACATTGGAAGGGACAAAAGTTGATTCTGTACTCATTGCATTTAACTGATCAGAAAATGGAAACAAATCCAATACCCATCCAGCTGCTGCAAAAGGGTCATATTCCAAAGTAGCATCTTCTTCACGTATTGGAAGGTCAGATGAGCACCAAGTAGAAAGGAACTCTCCATGCGTGACAGAAAATATTTCCGTCAAAACTTCAGTCTGAAGGAATGTATAACAAAGTAAACATGAAAAAAGGATCTCTAGGTAGATGAAAGAACAGGCATGGACATGGTGCAGAATTTCCCAAAAAAGTAATAATGTCACAGGAAAATCCTTTAGCAGCTATTATAGGAAAAAATATCTTCTTACAAAGTGAGCGGTAATAAATGATCGAAAATTTGAGTCGTCAGAGAAGATGTCAGCTAGCCGCATTGCATTGAGTTGTAACTGTCCTTTTGGATAAACTTTGTCAGATGGAACAACTGATTGTTGGAAATCAGTTCCAAACATTTCCTTCAGTAAATTAAGAACCTAGACCAACAAAATTGTTAAACGAACTGTCTCCTTAATTAAATTCAAATTTCCAACTACAAAGATAAGTAGCAGTTTGAGACATATTTACATCTTAACAAGCATCCCGCAGGCTATAACATATAGTATCTGAATGACTCATCTGAACCTTTTAAAGCAACTATTTTTGTTTTAGTAGGAACTGTTGAGCTTTCAAAGTGATTTCCATAAGTTGCCTTTCCATCACAAGCAGGGGCAATGCCCACTTCATGACATTTTTTTCAATGAGTGATTCCTTTATCCTATCTGTAAATACCCCTCCCTATATAATGCCATCTCCAATCAGCTATCTACTCTGTAACATGATCTCTAAATGAAAAGGGACAGTAATCCCACAAGTTGGGTCTGGATTAGCAACTTTAAAAGAGAAGAACAAAATTAGTGTTCAGAGACAGACCTCAAGAGCAATAGATTTTGCTAAATTAAGGCTTGCAGGAGTACCGGCAACTTCATCCAAGTAAGATAGACTCTCTGCTTCGCAAAGATTCAACAACTGCAGAAAAAAGTGCATTAAAATTTATTCCCACAAGAAATGCTTGTACTAACTGTTCTCAGAAAATTTACAAAGATTACAAAGCCTCAAGCAATAAGAATAGCCAAAGACCCGACTGATCAGTTGGACTTACAATAGATAATACTTTAGATTTTAGTCTTGATACAGCAGCAACAATTGAGGAGGAGGATGTAACTAAGGGAGATACATCTAAGCGCATGACAGCTTGTGCCAACAAAAGAACTCCACCTTTGCTGCTCAGCTCCTGCCATAGATTAATAACATCCAATTCATTGAAAAGAAAACACACAGTTGGAAAGAAAAATCTTTTCAAATTCATCACATAAGGCAGTTAACAAACACATTGAAGACTTCAAATACTTACAAGAATTATGAACAACATTCATCACAATAAATGCTAAGAACATCAGTTTTCAACAAGAACTACTACTAGATCTCAATCAGTTTAATATGCTGGTAAATAGCTTCGTAGTGCTGTAAAGGATGGACACATACTCGGACAACTCAGGTGAGATAACACAGCAAAACATAGTATAAGTGTTGTAGTATGAGTTGGCATGTAGACAGCAAGAGGAAGTTGAAGATAGGTAATCCAGAACTCTCTTGTACTTGCAGAAGTTACATTTGGTCAAATTAATTCTGTTTTTATATCATTTGTTCCCGTGAGATAAGAAACCTATTCCATAATCCACTTTATACCATAAAGCATGTAAAGAGAACAAGGATGCTGAGTAAAGAAAGCAGGTTCATCTGTGCATCATGTTTGGTTCTATTAGACAATTGTAGACTCACCCGACTAAGGCTAAACCTGAACTATAACAAGGCATGCATCATCCAAGTTTCGAGCAGTTATTTTCATTTCAGGTACTATATCTAATATAATTCTTGGGAAAAACCTTATTCCTAACAAGACGCTCCCGAAACAATTTCTGCTGACATAGTGACTGAAGAAACTGTAGAGAAGCTTCACACTGCTGGCAGAGATGGTTTAAAGTTTCTTCAGCTTTAAGACCATATTCCTGCTGGGAATGAGCATGATCAACTAATAAATTCCTCCGCAAAATTTTAATATCAGCAGTAACAACAGCAAAGGCAGCATCCATCAGTACATCTGCCTGCCAAAGAAAGCAGAAGCTCCTCAGCCCGAGAACAATCTTTCAAATACAAAAGTAATGCATACAAGTGCCACATTTTTGTTTTAATCCGGCTTGAGGGTCTTTTATTATTCATACACAAGAAATTTACCTTTTTATATCCAAGAAAAACTTGAGCAAGGTCAACCCATTGTGAAGATATACAGACAGTCAATAAGTAGAGACTGGAAGCAACCAGAGTAGAATGCAAAAGAACCATATCATTTGAAACCTGAAAATTTGAGATAGCATTAATTAGTCCTCACCATTGTTAACATAGAAATACAAAGATAAAAATCCAGGTGAGGGGAAACAACCTTACTGTAAGTACAGAGAATAACAAGAGAATAGAAGACGAGATCAAGCAGCTGTTCTGATACTTTCACATCATCAAACAATATCTGGTACAAGTACATCAAGATTTCAGCATGATCTTGTTCTATGTAACAAGATACAATAGCAAATGTTCAGGATCTGCTCACTTTTAACCAAAACGAAGAAAATGGAAATATACAATTATATGTGCACTCACAACTATTCGGCATGAAAGAATTGTATGTATATATATTCTATAGAAATTTTAAGTTATGTTTCTTAATTATATAGCTGTAGAATGTCAAAAGTGCAATCTTCTGAGAAGAGAAATAAATTGATAGGTTACAAGATCGGCAACTCAAGACACTAACACTCAAAACAGCAACATATAACAAACATATTCATGACAACTGCTAAACCTGGCTCAGATATACTTCATCCCAAATAAAATAATGAGTTCGGAATACGAGGCTTGAAGTATCCAGTTTTGGTATAACTCCAGACATTGATTCCTTAAATTTACATGAATTTTTTTTGAAACTGGTAAAGTTGTATTCCTCAGCATTAAGTTGTATTACAGGAATAGATTTGATATATTTAAAAACTACATTGTTCAATACATTAGTGAATGTAAGAGATAACTGTAGTCAGCGAGTAACCATGTCATTCCCCAACTAGTAATAGTTTCATTAAAATGAGGCACACAGACTACTAATTGTTTATGATTTCTTTGGTATTAGCCTGCTTAACAACCTTTCCTATTTCTTCCTCCTTTTTCTTAACACCGTAATATTACAGAGAAATACAAACACCCCATTTGGCCCACAAAGAGAACAGGAGGAGCAAGAGAATAGAATATAACAACCATTAAATCGGCTCCTGTACTACCTAACAGTTGTGTAAAACGAAATAAGACATGTACTTGACCACATAAATTAACAAGCAAATAAGAAGGTGCCAACCTGTTCTATTTTTGGATGCCGTGATGCTAGATCACTCAAAGAGTGCAACAGTTGAAACCCAGATAGCAAGTATTTGAGTAAGCCTGCATTTGCTTCAGATGCCAAAATCACCGCAATAAGGTGCAAAGCAAGATATCTTGCAAGTTTTTCCACGTCAATCTACAAACTTAAGAATGTATCAGAAATCCTAAAAGACTATAAGCATAATTTAACCATAATGGAATAATAAAGAAGATACCAAAGTGGCATGGCCGTTAGGAGTTCCAACCTGTATGTTTAACCCATTTTCAGGTATGTGTTGAAGGATATTGTTTTCAGCTTCTCTTATAAGCCTGCTCAGCTCCTCAGAGCTGAGACCATGTAGACCTTTCACAGCTGAAATCAGGTCAAGTGCCTATTATCAAAACAATTATATGAGTTAAACATGCACAATAGAGCATGGAACTGTTGATAAGTAGTCATATGACTCTCAATCCCAAACTAGTTGAGGTTGGCTATGTGAATCCTCCATATCCATTCCGTTCTAGCTGTGCTCATTTCATTCCAATTCATATTCCATCTAACTTCTACTTATCCAAAACCCCTTACATAAGATACTATCCATGCCAGATTACACAATTAATCTGATGGCATGCGGCATATATACGCATCAGCAGCTCAGACATTTAGTTCAGAGGGCATTTTCTGCTACCTCCTTTTTGTACCAGTATTATTATTAGTAGTACCTCAGACATTTAGTTTAGAGTGCATTTTCTGCCTTCTCCTTTTCGTACCAGTATCATTATTAGTAGTAGTAGCTTTATTATTTTTGTTGTCATTACCTTCCCTTTCATGTACTGGGAGATTTGGAGCACTCCGAGAGGCGTCGCAATTTTGGGTATTGTAGGGGTATAAAGGTGGAGGAGGTTAGGGGTGCGGTTCGCAAATGGGCATGCTAGATCATATATCTATATACGGATAGATAGATCGACCGGTGGAATCGCCCCTGAGATCATTCTACAGATAGTGGGGGTATCCACCCCTATGGCCATGTTCTATCCGGAGGAATAAAATAAAAATAGTCTGGATGCGCAGGGGAAGAGCGACCGGGCCTGACGAGATCCCGGGGAATTTTGAAAGAGCGCAGATAGGGCAGGTTTGGAGTGGTTGATCGGGTTGTTTAATGTCATTTTTAAGACGGCGAAAATGCCCGAAGAATGAAGGTGGAGTACGATG
The DNA here is from genome assembly GCA_034509755.1 of Anisodus tanguticus. Taxonomy (NCBI): domain Eukaryota; kingdom Viridiplantae; phylum Streptophyta; class Magnoliopsida; order Solanales; family Solanaceae; genus Anisodus; species Anisodus tanguticus. Next base: position 12,842,743 of record CM067551.1, on the reverse strand, counting down.
ATTCTTTTGTACAAGAACAAAGGCGACATTCAGAGTTGCAATAATTATAGGGGTATCAAGCTGCTAAGCCGCACTATGAAAGTTCGGGAGAAGGTGGTGGAGATGAGGGTGAGAAGAAGCGTGTTTATTTCTGCAAACCAGTTCAGATTCATGCCAAGAAGCTCAACTACAGAAGTCATTCACCTTGTAAGGATACTAGTAGAGCAGTATAGGGAGAGGAAGAGGGACTTACACATGGTGTTCATCGACCTAGAAAAGACGTATGACAAAGTCCCAAGGGAAGTTCTCTTCCCTTTGGAGATGCTTAGAGGTTAGAGGTGTATATGTGACGTACACTAGGGCGATCAAGGACATGTATGGGGGAGCCAAGACCATGATAATAACAGTGGGAGGAGACTCGGAGCACTTCTCAGTTTTGGTGGGATTGCACCAAGGATCCGCTCTTAGCTCGTTTTCATTTACCTTGGTGATGGATGGATTGACGCGGCAAATCTAGGGTAAGGTGCCATGATGTATGTTATTCGCAGATGACATAGTTTTAATTGACGAGACTCGCAGCAGAGTTAACGCTAAGCTGGAGGTTTGACGACAAACCTTGGAGTCTAAAGGGTTCAGGTTGAGTAGGACCAAAACTGAATATTTGGAATGCAAGTTTAGTGGCGTGACGCAGGAGGTTGGCGTGGAAGTTAGGCTTGACACTCGGGTCATCTAAAAGAAAGGAAGTTTCAAATATCTTTGGTCTATTATCCAAGGAAATGGGGAGATTGATGATGATGTCACACATCGTATTGGTGCAGCGTGGATAAAGTGGCAGCTCGCATCGGGAGTCTTGTGTGACAAGAAAGTGCCACCAAAACTTAAAGGCAAGTCATTTAGAGTGGTGGTTAGACCAACTATGTTGTATGGGGCGGAGTGTTGGTCAATCAAAAACTCTCACGTTTAGAAGATGAAAGTTGGAAATGAGAATGTTGCGATGGATGTGTGAGCATACTAGGAGAGATAGGATTAGAAATGATGATATCCGGGACAAAGTGGGAGTTGTCTCGGTGGAGGACAAGATGGGAGAAGCAAAGTTGAGATGGTTCGAACATGCGAAGAGATGATGCACAGATGCCCCAGTACGGAGGTATGAGAGGTTGGCTATAGATGGTTTCAGGAGAGGTAGAGGTAGGCCGAAGAAGTACTGGCGCGAGTTGATTAGACAGGACATGATACAGTTACAGCTTACCGAGGACATGACCTTAGATAGGAAGTTATGGAGGACGCGGATTAGGGTAGAAGGTTAGTAGGTAGTTAAGCGTTGTCCCGCTTATCCTTGCATATTACTAGTCGTAGTATTACTTTTGTAGGTTTTTTTCCTTCAATTCCTGTTACTATTTGTTGTTTTATGTACTTTGATTATCGTATAAATTTGTGATTGTCATTGTCCCTTTTTGTGTTTGGTATTGTTCTAGCATGTTTTTTATAGTATTTTGACATGACTTATTCGTTCTCGTTATTTCCTTCGGGTACTGCTTTGATTTGCTTGTTCTTATGCCGATGGTCTATTGGAAACAGCTTCTCTACCTCCCAAGTTAGAGGTAAGGTCTACGTACGCTTTAACCTCTTCAAACCCCACTTTGTGGGATTTCACTGGGTATGTTGTTGTTGTATCTTCCATTTCTTCAATGTTTTCATTATAGTTTTTTACTCTTGTATTTTTCATACCCGTTTCTTGACCAAGGGTCTATCTGAAACCGCCTTTCTACCCTTCAAAGGTAGGGTAAGGTCTGTATGCACGGACTCCATCCTCCTCAGACCCCACTTGTGGGATCCCACCGGATACGTTGTTCTTGTTATTATTATAGATTCAATGTTGTTGGATAAAATACAACTATGTTTACTATGTTTAAGCATGCAACAAATGTTTCCCTCTTTCTGATACCAAAAGACTAGTAAAACATTTCAAACCTGTAAACACAAAGGGAGACCCAAAAAAAATGAACACGCATACATACAAAATAGAAGTTGTTCTTTTGGGGTTATTTCCTACAGTCTCTTTTTTATTTTATTTTTTGCTACTCCCGTCCCAATTTATGTGGCGTAGTTCGGATTTCAAGAGTCAAACAGTTTAGTTTTGACCGTGAATTCAGGCATGAAATCTCCAAGATTTTTTAAATAAAAAAATTACATATCTGAAAACTACTACTCCCTATGTCCCAATGTATGTGGCAGCATTTCCTTTTTGGTCTGTCCCAAAAAGAATGTCACATTTCTATATTTAGAAACAATTTAACTTTATGAAATGATTTACAGCCACACATTTATATAAGACTTATTTTGGACCACACATTTCAAAAGTTTCCTTTCTTTCTTAAACTATGTGTCAAGTTAAATAGTGTCACATAAATTGAAAACGAGGGAGTAATAAAAAATACTATAATTAACAATAATTTATAATTCAAAAAAATTAAAAAAAATTACGTCAAATAAAGACTTGTTTGACTCGAAATCCGAAAAGGTGACACATAAATTGGTACCGAGAGAGTATTAATTTTTTCCCATTCTCCTCCCTATTAACTATCACACATGCACACTCCTTACATACCAATATCAGTGCCCCTTTAAAAAAAAATCATAAAATTACTTCTACTACATCAAAATTGAATCTTTCACTTTATTTTGTTTTTGTTTAACTTACAGGGTCAATGGGTCTTGATGGGTCAGTGCTGCATGATGTTCCTTCTTCTTTCAAAAGCCTCATACTTCAAATCCACTACCCAAAGCTACCAAAATTCAAGAAACATAAAAGGGGTTAAAATTCTTCACAAAAAAATCTTAGAAACAAAAGAAAAAATCAAGATTTGTAACAAATCAAAAAGGGTTAAAGAATCCCAAATGCCTAACAAGTTTTTTTTTTAAAATTAAGTAAAAAAAATCATAACTTTAAATTGTAAAGATAAAAAAGATGAAGGAAGCAACGAGACCTGAGCTTCGCGAATTGGAAAATGAGAGAGAATAGAAATAGAGAAAGAGTAATGACTAACTTCTTGTAATTAAAGATTTATGCTCTTCGATTATATATATAGACTATAGAGTCCCAGTTGACTGTTAATTAAATCTTATATGTACTACTTCTGGGGAAGTTTTATTTATTTTTTCCCTTTATATGTTATATACGTAGTAGCCTTTTATAATTTACTTCATATATTCTTTCGGTTATACAATTAATGTGAAATTTATTTATTTTAAAGCGATCCAAAATATTTGACATCATTTTAGTTGCGAAATTTTTATATTTTAGTCATATATTAACTTTGATGCAAATATTTAATTTATTTTTAATTAATATTTTTTTCTCCCACATTATTTATATTAATATTAATTTATATTAACATTACTCAGACATCCTCATACAGACGAAGTAGAATTATGCAAATATCGAAATAATAATTTTTTTTTAATATATTTAGTTATGTCTTTTTATCAATGCGACGATAATTATTTTTTTATTTTACTTAAAAGAAGATTGGACTATTTCATATATGATTTTTAAATTCTTTTGGATTATTATTCTTGCCTATTCATATTTATAAACCATATATAAAAGAATCATATTTATTTCGTATAATTAATTGAGTTTAAAGAATTTGTTAATTATCCTTATGGCAATTGTAAATCGAGTAGGTTGAGTACTCTACGTAATAAAATATAAAAACAATTAAAAAATATGTAATGCAGTAAAAATATAATTGATTTTTCGAATTTGAGAAATATTTGAAATTTTACTATTTACCCTATCAGTAAACATTTTTATTGAATGTTGTCTAATCTGTTAATTACTTTGATGAGTAACGATTTTAAAATTATTACAATGTTATGTAGATTTTCGAAAAAAAAAGAACTTAATAACATCAATAGGACAGTAGGTGTTTTATACTTTAAACAAAAGCGAGTACAAATGAGTAACAGTGATTTAGTATCCAAACTGGACATGTATTTTGGCTTTATTAATCATATACTCTTATTTTGTAGGAAATAGTTTAAAGATTTGTATAATCAGAATAAAAGACTCTTTAAAAAGCAAAAGAAAAGAAAATTTAACTCTCGAAGACTTGACATGTATCGTTCTAAGATACTCCTACTCTTTTTTTTGTTACTCTAAATTGGCAGTTTGTCATTTCTATGCTACGTGCGTTTGTTTTTATGATTTATATTCAATTTTAAGTTTTACATTTTCTTTTTTGAAGTCAACCAATTCGAACAAAAATAAATTCAGTTTGGTTAGGGATTTTTTCTATTCTGTTCGATTTTCTTCAAGTTAATTCTTCGGTTATGTCTTATAAGAAAACACAAATCCGATATAATCGAATAATTATATTTAAATGACGATAAAATAATAACTATTACAAAAAATAAGAAGTGATAATGTCAAATTTCTTACATACTTTTTCTAAATTCAATTCACATTATTGAATTTAATGGACATCATTTATATGATAACAATACATATATTGATGAGATGACTAATGTATGTATTTATATAGAGAGGGGGGAGAAAGGCGCATTGGAGGAATATTTGAGATTTTACTATTTATAACTACTAGTAAAAAGTTTTATTAAATGTTATCGGATCTGTTAATTACTTTAATGAGTACGCCGCTTCAAGATTAATTTAATCTTCGGTAGATTATTGAAAGAAATAAATTTTAATAGCATCAATAACTAGTAGGTGTTTCATACTTTAACACAAAAGCGATTACAAATGAGTTACATTGATTTATATTTTCATCTATTATCCAGTCTTGACATGTGTTTTGGCTTTATTAATATTATAGTCTTATTTTATAGGAAATATTTTAAAGATTTGTGCCATTATAATAAAAGATTCTTCAAAAAGAAAAAAATCAACTCTTGAAGACTCGACATGTGCCATTGCACTTTTTTCGATTTCTGTGATACTCCAACTCTTTTTTTGTCACACTCTTATCTGTCAGTTTGTCACTTATATGTTATGTGCGAACGTTTTTTTATTTATATTCAATTCAATTTTTTCATTTTCTCTTTTGAAGTCATCCATTTCGAACAAAAATAAATTCAGTTTGATTAGGATTTTTTCTTTGCAGTTCAATTTTCTTCAATTCAGTTCTTTGGTTGTGTCTTATAAGAGAACACAAATCCGATATAATTGAATAATTATATTTGAATGGCGATAAAAAATAATAACTATTATAAAAAATAAAATAAAATGTCAAATCTCTTACGTACTTTTTCTAAATTCAATTCATATTATTGAAATAATGGACATCATTTATAAGATAACAATACATAATTGATGAGATGACTAAACTCTCTTTATTCCCATGTAAAAATATAATGGAACAAGTTAACAATAATAAACATGCACGCCTAAAATCATGATCAAAATAAATTATATATATTAACTTTTTTACTGACCATGTACTAAGAATGAAATGTGTCACACACTCACATATATAATAATTTGATTTTTAAATTTTTCGATGTTTGTTTTTTGAAATCGAAAACCACAATTTCTATCTTAATCTGAAACCAAACAAAAAATCGAAAAATCAAACCAAATAATAAAGAAAATCGATTTGATTTAATTTGAATATTGCATATCTCAATGTTAAAAAAAAATCATTTGCATCACATATCCTTTTAATTTCAATCTACTTTATTTTCTAACATTTGATCGGTAAATAAAATATATTTTATATAACAACAATAACGTACTCAGTAAAATTCCATAAGTGAGTCTTGGGAGGATATGATGTACGCAAACCATATCCTCATCTTTGTGGGAGTAGAAAAATTGTTTCTGATAGACCCTCGATTAAAAAAAAAAATGTAATCAAAACAAGATATAAGAAAAATATGTAGTAGTAAAAAGTGAAGAATAAGATATTATGAGCATACTAACTAAAACTACTAAATAAGAAGAAGAGGAGACTAACTAAAACTATGTCTGGTCAGTGTGCCGGGGAGGGTCGGGACACGAGCTCCGGCGGGATGGGAAGAGGTCCCGTCCCACGTCCTGCCGGAAGGGGGGGCGGGATTTGGCGGGACGGGGTGGGGTCGGGTCGGGATCGGATTTTTTATTTTTTTTCCACTTAATTTAAAAATATAATATATATATATATATATATATATAAACACTTCAATAATTGAACAAGATAGTGTAATAAAAATATCTCAATGTTGTTTTTGTACCTCTTATATTATTTAATAGAAATATATTTTTTTGTAATATAATTTCAAAATTACAACTTTGTGGTGTTGAAAGTTGCAAATCACATAGTGAAATTGCAATTAAAAAAATTACATATTTATAAACACCTTTTATAATTTCTTCACAATGTCTTGTGGTTCTTCAGTTGGAATTGGAATTTGTTGGTCAAATTGGTCGACGTCGCTTCCAGTTCAGCCGGACAAGATTTCGTTGTAGTTTAAATCGTCTTCTTCGTTGATCTCTGATTGACCGCACCTACTACGCTCCGCTCGTATCCAATCTCTGAATAAAACTTCAAACTCCAAGTTGTCTCCTGCTAATGAGTGTTTGTTCTCTCCTATTTGAAATCTTCCGGCAGAAAAAGAGCTTTCAGACGTTGTTGATGACGCTTGAATGTTCAACACATCTCGGGCCATCTTTGCTAATGTTGGAAATGTCTTCTCATTTTCCTCCAGTAATTAAGCAAGTCTCCTCATTCTTTATTGAGAACTGTTTGATACGGTACAACACCCTGTAAAACAAAAACATCAAACTCGCTAACTTGATTAGCAGTGGAACCACTAAACATTCTATTTCTAAGGCTTTCAATACTAGCCGCATAAAACATCATATCTTTTATAAGGTTGTATTGAAGAAGAAGAAGAAGAAGATGGTATAGAAGCCGGTTGATTGCTAGCACTTTCTTTTTGGTAATGCATATACACTTTTTTGCATTCATCGGGTATGCTAGACAAAACTTTTTCTTTTTTGCATTCATCGTGTATGTTGACCTTTTCCCATTTTAAATTTATAAACATTTTTACAAATTTTACATCTAACTATTGAATCTCTTGGTCCCTATAAAAAAAATATCATGCAGTTGATTTTAATTTTCGTTATGTGGGGACTCGTCTCATACCAGGGGAATAGGAGGCGTTCAAGTTTCAGTTTGAGGTGCACTAGTGGGTGTGTCATCTAGATTATCTTCTAAATTAAAGTCTGGTTCAGTTGCAGAATATATCTCATCATCTAATGGTATATCATTAAAAATATCAGTTTCGTCTATATGAGTGTAATAAATCAAATCATCCTGTCTAGGAATAGAATGACTAGAAGAAGTACCATGCCCTTGTTACCCCTACTAGAAGAAGCACCCTTACCCTTACCTATAATCGTACGTCTTAATCATTCCATTTAATTATGCAATGAAATAATTAAAGATAATGAAATTAAGTGCGATAATTAAAATAAAGTAACAATAATAATTTAAAGAAGGAACGAATGTACCAAATGCCGACGTAACGTCGACGTGTAATCGAGGTTGAAAATTAAAATTTTGCTCGATGGATGATCCTCAAACTAGTTGCCAACTTTAGTCGCAATTTTTGAACTTTGATACAATTATACAAATGAACAAATAAAATAAAATATTATGTAGGCAATGTAATTGTAGACTTGTAGAGAGACATATTGAGAGATTAGAGATATTGTACGAAGATTTGTGAGATAAAATGAAGAGAAAATTAGGTATTTATAGTTGAGAAATTTGGTTAAAGTGTAAATATACTAACTTAGGAGTTAAAAAAAAATGTTAAGGGGGTAGGGGGTTTATGGAGGGGGGGGGGGGGGGGGAGGGCCGTTGTGCAACGATATTTTTGCAAAAAGGGGGTCGGGATCGGGTCTGGGCCGGATGAGCCCAGGTCTCATCCCGATTTCTAGTCCAGACATCATTTTTTTAGGGGAATCGAGGCAAAGTCAGGGCGGGGTCGAGACGGGATCGGGCAGACACAGCCCACTGGCCACCCTTAACTAAAACTACTAAATAAGAGGAGGAGACTAGTTGCCCCTCCCACGTAAAAGTACTACACTCCACATAACAAACACCGGAAAATGGAATAAAGTTAAAAGAGTGTTTTTCCTTTTTCTTTCTTTTCTCTTGTTTTATTTTCTTATACATCTTTACTTGTTTGTATCTCCCATCCATCGAATATATTACTCCCATGCTCGATGATATGATATTTCTTAATGAACGTGAGTTCATTATTGTATCTCTTCTTTCATATTGAATAATGTTCTTTGGTGTCTTTTATATCCTTAACAACTTTAATTACAATAATAATGTAAACACTATCTGTTTTTGTCTTATCTGTTTTAATTTTTGTGGACAGATTTTTCTGATACATATTGGTGAGAGGTGACAAGTATCCGTTTAGTTAAGGTGTGCGAGATCTGACCCGAACACAACAATTATAAAAAAATATTGTGAAAAAAATCGCACTAGATTTTTATTTTTCTTCTTTTGCATTTGTTCCAACATAAACATAATTATATCACAGTTTATAGTAACACCAACAAAAATATATCCAGTGTAATCTAGAGTCTGGAGAGAGTATGATATATTGAAACCTTATTCCTATCTTTACGGGGTACAAAGATTATTTTCGATAGACCATCGGCTTAGAAGAAATGTAATCAAAGCAGGATTAAAAGGAAAATAACGACATGCAAAATCGCAAGACAATAAAGCAAATGAAGCAACATGTAATAGTAAAGCGAGACAAATACAAGATGATATAACACATGCACAAAAAGAAAAAGGTCAAAAATCATAGTTTGACGGATATAAATGATGAGAAGTTCTTAAAAGAAATTAACGAGATTTCACAAATATGAACTTTACATATTTGGTTATGATAATGATAATGATAATTTTAAAAATTAACATTGTCAAAAAATTCCTAACATTAATCAAATCATACTAATTTTATTTTTGAAAAGAAAAAAATGAATATAAGTTATAAACGCAAAAAAATCGTTTTGACTATAAAGTGTAAAAGCTCACTAATTTCAACATTTCTCCAATCGTGAAAATACCGTTGTAGGACATATCCAATTATATGGCTTTGCAGCGTAGCGAATTTTAAGGCTAAATCTCACTTTGTGTGCCCCTCAAATTAAAATAATTATCCACCAATATTCCTATTATTTTCATATTTTTAGAAAAAATTAAAACTATTTACATGGCTCCTTAATTATGATATCATTATGGTAATCCTGATAGCATCAATGTATATAAATATCGTGATATGGTATGAATGATATTTTTGTGGGGCGAGTCGGGTACTAAAATAACCCGTCCATTTGTGTTTGGATTGATAAACCCTAATTGGAGAGTAGTCTCCCCTTAAACCCTAATTGAAATTCATTTGCATAGCAGAGAGCTTCAACAATGGCAGAAAATCAATCCATAGCAAGAACTTTCCCAGTGAAGCCAAAATTGAAACCCACATCATCAAATTCCACTACACCAACTCCTGAATCCAAGTATTGGAGATCATTCAAAAACCCTAAAGATATTCAAACCCAAACCCTAGTTTCTTCCATCAGCTCCGTGACCTTTTCTCCAACATCTCCTCACGATTTCGCCGCCACCCATTCCGCCACCGTCTCCATTTTCTCCGGCCAAACCCTAGAACTCAAAACGACAATCTCCTCCGCGTTTCGCGATACTGTCACCTCCGCTTCATTCCGCTCCGATGGTCGTCTCATTGCCGCCGGTGACCTTTCCGGTGTCGTTCAAGTGCTTGACCTTAAGAGCCGTGTTCCCCTTCGTCGACTTCGTGGTCATACCCGACCCGTTCGTGTTGTCCGTTACCCGCGGGGCGACAAGCTCCACCTTTTCTCCGGTGGAGATGATGCTATTGTTAAGTATTGGGATATTACTACTGAGTCAAAAATTTATGATCTTTTAGGGCATAAAGATTATGTGAGGTGTGGTGATGCTTCGCCTGTTAGTGATGATATGTTTGTTTCCGGGTCTTATGATCATACTGTGAAAGTTTGGGATGTTAGGGTTTTGAATTCGGGTTATGTGATGGAATTTGATCATGGAAAGCCTGTTGAGGATGTCGTTTATTTGCCTGCTGGTGGGTTAGTTGCTACTGCTGGTGGAAATTCTGTGAAGATTTGGGATATACTTGGAGGTGGGAAACTGCTATATACAATGGAGAGTCACAACAAGACTGTGACTTCAATTTGTGTCGGTAAAATTGGGAAGGAGAGTGGCGAGGAGGCGCAACAATACCGGATTTTAAGTGTGGCTTTGGATGGATATATGAAGGTTTTCGATTATGCCAAATTCAAGATTACTCATTCGATGAGGTTTCCAAATCCTCTAATATCTGTTGGGTTCTCACCGGATTGTTCTACGAGGGTGATTGGGGCGTCAAATGGGACATTGTATATTGGCAGGAGAAAGGTGAAGGATAGTGAAAGCACGGAACTTGTGGATTTTTGTGGTTTTCATCCGGTAGAGGAGCCTCAGAGGCGGGTGTTGAGGCCATCTTATTTCAGATACTTTCAGCGAGGGCAAAATGAGAAGCCCTCCGAATGGGATTACTTGATTAAGAAGCCGAAAAAGATAAAGGTGGCGGAGCATGATAAGCTGTTGAAGAAATTTATGCATAAGGAGGCTTTGTTAGCTGCTTTGAATAGGAAGAACCCGGAAAATGTGGTAGCTGTTATGGAGGAATTGGTTGCTAGGAAGAAGTTGTTGAGATGTGTGTCAAACTTGGAAACTGAAGAACTTGGTTTGCTTCTAAGGTTTCTGCAGAGGTATTCAACCATGCCTAGATTTTCAAGGTTTCTGATGGGCTTGACAAAGAAAGTCGTTGAGATGCGAGCTGAAGATATTAAATCATCGGATGAACTGAGAGGTCACATTAGAAATCTTAAACGAGACGTCGAGGAGGAAATAAGAGTGCAACAGACATTGCAACAGATACAGGGCATTGTTTCTCCTCTGCTCAAGATTGCTGCAAGGAGATGATAATTGCTTATTGTTGCCTGTCAATTATCTGGCTCTTCATTTCTCTTTTCTGCTATCAAGATTTCCTTTGATTTAGTGAACCATAAAAAGTTTTGACATCAGATTGTAGTATTCCTTCCAAGAAATTTTGTTCTTTTATATAGTATTGTTAAATCTTGTCTTTACAATTTGGCTGAATTGGATTAGTTTGTATAAGTATTTCTTTGGGCTTTTACCTAATCAGCTGCACCTAATTGGCATTGCTAGCAACTGGTGTACTTGGAAATCTTTGAGCCTCGCTATTTCTTCTCTTATGAAATTGATTTTGCTGGATAGCTCTGAACTTGTGAATTATTTTCCTCAAGTTGGAAGGATAAATTGGTTTTCTTGTTTTTGGAATTCAATTTTCATTTTTCATCATACAATGTATAAGATTTTTTCCTTTAATATCTATGATATATTGGGCAGTTCTGCTGTTCTACATTCTTAGTGGAAGTCTCACTCATTTCACTGTATGTATCCGTGATGGTTGGTTGTGCCAAGTTCAGTTGGTTGTTTGCTGGTAAATGGAATTCTCAGGCCATGACAGATGATGGGGTTCTAGAAGAGGACTTTGCCAATGATCAAACTGAGAACTTCTCTACCAATTTGGCTGACGTGTTTTAGGTTATCGCGTGGTTGTTCTTGTTGTTGTTGTAAGGGATCATAGTGTAATCTAGGTTCTGAACCTTTGTTGAATCAATAACAAAAAGGTTTTGTGACCTCTGTCAGTGTCTAAAGGACTTTGGTTCGTTTGTGATCTGCGGCAATGCAGGAGGAAGTTAGGAACACAGGTGGAATTCAAAAAATCTGAGGACAACGCAAAAGTTTAGATCACAAAAGGGTGGAGGCATGAATGTCATAGTGGATTACGTAACAAAAAAAAATAAAAATGAATGTCATAGTGACTCGACATAATCCTTTAGCATGAGAGACATCAAGGTGAAATGTTTCATCAAATTTCTCTTTGATGTCTTTTTTAGTCTTTCGAGTGATTTTATCACTAATTGTTTATACTCACTTTCGATGTTTTCAAAAGTAGTGTGAACTGTACCAAGGGTGTATGAACACTGCACTAACAGATTGGACAACTAAGTTATGTGAACAGTACCAAGGGTGTAAGAACACAATGTTTTTATGGGACTCTTCCCTTCAATTTTGCTCTGGTTTTTTCTCCATCTCTTTCTCTGTCTTTTCCCTCCTTCACTCCTTGCTTGAGCTTAGCCACTCTCAAACTTTTGCTTAATTCCAGTGAACTTTGTCATGCTTCGCGTTTTTTTCAATGCCTTCGTCCTTTCACCACTCCTGTGTTTCTATTACGATTCCACTCAAGAGCATCATTTATTCACTTCCACTCCGAACAAAAAACCGACGAATGTAAGAATCTGATGGTGATAGTTTCCGTACATGTGAGTGGTAAGTTGGTGTCTGCTATAATTTTAAGCTCTGGTGAATTTTTCTTCGCTCTTATGTTTTTCACCCCTTTATTGGTAAATCTCTTTTACTATTCTTTTGGATTGTGTACTTCTGATTTGCACATGCATGCTTGGAATTTTTCCGCATAGACATAAATATGCTCTAGGCACATTGTATTTCCACGTAGAACAAAAAATGGTGAGGAAAGAGACGAGCTTTGATGAAGCCAAGGTGTTTGACGATATACTTAACTCATTTGGTATTTCTGGAGTTAAATTCGACGTTTTTTGGTATGGTTTTCCCTACTGGGCGTCTTTTTCTCTCCTGGTGGGAACTCTGTTTGGATTGTGCTGTTTGAATTTTCTGTAGGTTAATCATTATAATACTCTTTTTGTGGCGTACAATGGAAAGAAAGACAAGTTCTGCTGGACTCTACTAGTATATAGATTATTAGGTGGAATTTCTATAAGGGGTTATTGAGGTTCAGGATTCTGCATTTCATTTTGTGATTTGTATAGAAGTGAGAGACTGTTGAATTTTCTATGAATTTCTAAGCAAAAAGGTGAAATTAGAGGTCTTTAATCCATTTCCTTTCCTTTAAGTGCTTACTTTTGGCTAAATGTTGGTTGTATGAGATGGAGTAGAATTCTGGTTGTAGTCGATTTCACCATGTTTGAGCAATTATATCTAAGTGGGAATTACTCACCAACTGCCAATTTCTTAAAAGTCTGAAAGAATCAAGATTGCCTTCCAGAAACTTTATTTTAAGCCAAGAGCTTTTTGAGGTTATATTCATCTATCTTAAGCCGGCCTACAGAACTACTGATATTGGCCAAGAATCTGGAACTTAGTACTATGATGCACAATTCAGCTAGAAAATTCAACTGACATTCCGTTGAGATTTCTGGTCACAATTGAAAGGTACAAGTATATCAAATAAGTTATATTTAGCATACTATTCTTGCCTAGGTATTAATTTGTATATAACCTGTCATAATTTTCACATGGTCTGTCATGCTTTTGATGTGAACACTACAATTAATCTGCTTGTTCTGTTGTTTTACAGTATGAGAATGTTGAACAGAGGAATTGCTCATAGGTCTCCTTGAAGAATGAAGTCTAGGATAAATAAAGGTAGAGTGGGTGCACTTTACTATAGGAAAAGAAATTCTCCTGTTAACGAGGATCATAGTCCCACATCAAATTTCAGACTTTCATGCTTTAACTTCCAGTTACTGACTTTATTCGTTATTCTAGCTTCAATAAGAGCTCTAATGCTCATTACATGTGTGTTTCAAAAAGTTGGGAGAAAACAGATAAGGTACATGGTTTGTTTAAGAGGATAGAAGAAGTTATTAACGTCCAAGGTTCTTTAATGCTATATAGACACCATAGTGGCTGTTCACTGATCTTACACTAGCAAGATTAGTTCATACGAAAGGTAGAACCTTGAAAGGTGTCTCACAATGGGAAACACACTCATTTATAGCTAGAAAAGTATAATAGAAAGTGAATTTAACTTTTCCAATTTATATACCTTCCTATCATATTACCAAATGCTTATCTGTTTAGCATGATCCTTTAGCTTTTATTCCTTACATATACTTTATTAGAGCATTGGAGGGAATAATTATACACTTACAGTTTTCTTCTATATCAATATGTTCCTAGATTATTAAAAAGATAATGTCTTCTGAGCTGAATCGAGAATTTTTACTTTGCATGCGTAGGTCTTCATCAAGGAAGAGTCTTGTTTATAGGCCCTGGGAACAAAGTGTTTTCTAGTCGGTGCTTTTTTCGGTTTTAGTCAAGTCTATATAAGTTGGAGAGGAAGGAAAACGTTCGATAAGAATGGATAAAAGTATTTACTGTATTTGTACAACTTTCTTAAGACCCTCATTGTTATTCTTAATCTCTTTTCTGAGATTGAAAAAAAAAGAATTTATTTAAGACTTTGGTATTGTAAGTATTTTTTTGTTTTGCACTAGGCTGTTCCAGTAGGTGACTTAAAAACCACTGTATTCAATTTATTAATTGTAAGTTTGTAGCCATCCGTTTTAAATTATTTATACACAAAGCACTTGAGAAAAACTTCCTGCATTAGTGGAATCATAGTTCCTTTCCCCAAAGAATGCAATTTCTAGAATCATGCATGCAGTTACTCCAATTTGGACATCTGCTCCACTCACATTTCAGAGTTGATGAAGACTAAATCTTGGAGCCCTCATTTGCTTCTGTATTGTGATATCCTCTCCTTTTTCTTTTTGTTGCACCCCCCACCCTTCTTGCATATGCTTCCTCCATATATGTAAATATTATCAGTGGAATCGTCATTGTGGTTGATCTGGTTGAGCAGGCCACGATATTTACGTAGATATGCAGTTTAACAGCCCAGCTTTCTCAAACAATGGAGAAGAGATCAAGAAATGGCAGTACAGATGTAAGTAAGTAGTATCCAACATATTTGGAAGATATTGTGAGTCTAAACTGCACTTTGGGAGGAATAACGATTACTTGAACAAGAACTTGTGGTTAATGTCCTACACTTTTAATTATTGTGGAATACTAATTCTGGAGGTGTATCTGTTTGTTTTGCTTATTGTGCACCGTCAATAAAAAGTACTCCCTCCGGATCAAAAAGAGTGTCCACATAGCCTTTTTTTCTTGGGTCAAAAAGAGTGTCCACTTATTAAATCAAGAAAGAATTAACCTCATTTTTCCAGATTTTCCCCTATTAAGTGTGTTATGTGATTAAATCACAATGCCTATTTAATTAGGGGTAGTTTAGGCAAATTACCTATTTTTGTCTAGAAGTTAGTATTTTCTTAAGGGGTGTGCAAAAGGCTAAGTGGACACTCTTTTTGATCCGTAGGTAGTAGTATAGTATATTACTGGTGCAATCACATCTTTTAAGAAAAAAACAATTCTGTAAAATATTGGGCCCGTGCTCAGCACGGGCAGCCTCTTTCTAGTTTCTATATATTAGAAAAGCCTTAGGTTTCGACATGTCTGCTTTCATGTCAATAAATTTAGAACTGAGAGCATATTTATATCGGATTTTTCAACCATTTTCTTTTGCGTCTCTTCCATCCGCTGACTGGAACAGCCACATGGCCTATCCTCTACAGCTAGGTCTCGTTCTATAGCCTTCTAACATTTCCTTTTGTTCCTTTTCCATGTTCTTTTGTGTCATCTTTATTGTTAGCGCTACGAATTCTCTTGGTGGAATTGAAAACCGATATTGACGGTGTTTCTGCGGAAGTTTTATCTCCTCGGTTTATTTCTAATTATTGGGAGAAAAGTAACAGGTGAAAGGTTGATGGGAAGCTGTAATCCTATTGATTAGGTGATTTCTTGATTTTGACCTAGAACTCTAGGTTGGAGATTTATGTTGGTTTGATATGTGATGCTACCCTTTTCTGGATTCTTTTCCGGCTTAATAGGAGTATAATTCCAGTTCGATATGTTCTGCATTTTGTGAATGCTATTGAATTTCCATTTTTTTGAGTGTGCTATTCCTGAATTTCGAAGTGTTTTACTTTAGCTTCTCACATCATTTTTCCTTATAATCGTGTAACAGGAATCAGAGATCGCTGGCAAAATGTCAAAACTTGTAAAGATGAATAATTGGATGATATATAAGTGTGATTGGTAGAGGTAAGGTCTGCGTACATCCTACACTCCTCAGACCCCACTTGTGGGATTACACTGGGTATGTTGTTGTTGTTGTATAAGTGTGATTGGTATCTTCATAATCCATGCAGGTAACTAGGTAAGCATATGCCCAAGCTGGAAAGAAGAGAAGATCGCGCTGTTTGTAGAAGACAGGGAACTTCACAGTACTGAGGGCAAGCTCTTGAGTATCCGTTGAACATAGTCATCATTACAGCAAAAAACAGTGCACCTAAGTAAACACCACCACCCCTTGTTGTATTGTTATGCATCTCCGTTCGCAGGAACAGTGTCGTTGTTATGAAAGCCCTTGATAAGCTGGAAAGTAGAACAGAACACTTTGTTTACCTCTAGATTAACATTCAGCAACTTAAAAGGGTGATTTCCCCCCCTAAAATTCTTTGAAATGCTATTCACTTGTACTATCTTGAATACATATATGAATGAATTCCTCTTCATAAGAAGGAATTCTCTAGCTGAGCAAGCTTTCATTAGTTCCTTCTTGTTAACACCATAACTCTGTGTGGTTAGAGCAGCAGGGTCGCTCTTGGATTTGTTAAAAGGGACACAAGCTCGTCCCCGAGCTTCTGCCCAATTGTGAAATGACTGGAATTTTTCAATAACAAACTTGTAAGGTTCATCTCGATGTGCCCGATATGGCTCTTGATCCTTCCATGATATCACCTGTTATCAACACAGTAAAAGACTTAATCAGAAACCTTAAATGTTCCGCGATTTGAAATACAAAACAAAATCAGCTGTGAATGAGGCTTCTTGTAAGAAATTAGCTACTCCTTTATTTTCAGGGTATTTGAATCCCATGTATCTAAGACGTTTTCACAGGGACGAAACAATTTGTTCATCTGATAGAAGAACTATGTCATCGACTTAGTCATAAGTTTCTGGTGCAGGTTGTAGGAGTGAGATCATCACAGTAGTTCCGTGAAGACTGGATTGATTGCCTAATTGAATTCTCTACCTGTAATGTTGTTGAGAATGTTTGAAACTTCAGATCAACGATTCATACTTGGACCGATCTGATGGTCTGGTATTTAATTTTGAGACTACTAAACTTTGAACCTTTGTAAACTTTAATTATTTTTTAGATAGGGGTGGGTTCCTAAAATAACTATTTGTGTACTTGCTTCATGGAGGAGTGCACAAAAGTATCAAAAAGAGTTGGATATTATCTTAACACACAAGTAAAAAGGAAGAGGTTCAAATTTACTCTTCTAGTATTGGAAATATTTTAGAAATACATTTTGTTACACTTTTAGGCTATTTATACCCTTATCATTTGGCAAGTCGTTTCGTATTTGCTCTTGATCCTAATAGAGCTTAGGTTAAAATCTTGGCAAGATGAATTTCACGTATCAAATTAACCTTCTACTTTTGACAATGTTTTAAGATTACCCTACATTATACTTTGATTAAGAATTTTTATTTCAAAAGCTATTTGAGAAGTATCGAATTTTCTCTAAATACAAGGATATCAATAATTTCAACAGTCCACACATCTTGTTTTGATCAAGAGTAAAGTTGATCCAAATGCACTCATTACAAGTTTATGGTAATGAGTAATAGGTATAAATTTAATAGAAATATATATTTTCAAGATTTTTTATACATGTAGAGTCGAAAGCAATAGATACATTTGCATCAATTGTTAGTAGAGTAGATGGTATCATTGGTTTAAAAAATCCAAGAATTTGGTGCTGTTCAGTTGACCTTCTTCACTCCTTAATTATACAAAATCACAACCATTTGGTGTACCTTCTCTTCTGCAGGTTTTCTAAACAAGATGAAAATTGTATCCGTTGCTGCATTACGTTCAAGGACTACAAGTAATAACTTTTTATTTCATATTGTTGTGATGGGATAGATAAAATATTTTTAATATTATTTAGAGTTTTCGGTTCGACACACATGTATGCTAGAAAAAGTTTCTTTTTTAAATGGCCTTTTAGGCAATGCAAATTCAAATTAGTTGGAGCTCCAATACAAGTATCAAACACCGAATAAAAAAAAAAAAAATCTTTATTTAGGTATATAATAATGTTTGAGTTTTGAAATAGTGAATGGAATTAAAGTGTGCTACGGTTTACATATGTTAGCCAGCAAGCACAGCTTACACCAGCCAATGGAAAAAAGGAAAGTCAAATGACTGCACAAATCTCGGTGCCTCACATATTTTTTGTTATACTTTACAAGAGAAAAATCCGTGACATTTGAGTATAAAATATCAATTGAGGAATTACTCCCTCTTCTTAAAATGAATGAAGGAGAACCATTTTTTTAAAAAAATATTTTATTTTAATTCACACCTCTAATTTCTAATGTTTTGGAAATAAAATATACATAAAATTAAAAACTAGATAAAAAGAAGATTATAAATTATAAATTTTTTAGTCAAAGATACAATGTATATGGAAAGGTTTGGTGGGTTGACTTCCAAAGTAGTGTCTTATAATGTGGAATAAGAGGAGTACAAGAAAAGATGTTGCAAGAGTAAGATGTTTCAGTGTTATCAAATTAGTAAAATCTATCCAATTTTGTGTGGAGACTCTTTTAACCCAACAAATTAGTGGAAGACATATAATATTTTATTGATAATTCAGCTAAAATAAAAAGATCATTATAATTATTGATTATATGACTTATGTGTTAGAAAGTTCGAAATGCTAAAGACAAAATATTCAAGGAGAAATAATTGCTATTTATAATTCTTACTTCTTCTATTTCATAATCTCTGTCGTGTCGTGGTTACTAATTGTCTTAAATTATTTATCGTTTTAAAAATTTAAGATATAATTATTTTTTATCTTCATTTTATCTTTAGTAAATTTTTATCATTAATAGAGATGAAATATAAATAGAGTAAACATTTAATCGAAAGATATTATAATTTAGATATAAATAAAGTTAAAGTAGATCAAATAATTTTTCTAATTAATATTTTTTAAGGAATTTGTAAAATAGATAATTTGAAACGGAGGGAGTATAATACTAATATTTTCACTGCCTTAATTAATCTCGCATTACTTCTCTGAATCAAGCGACCCCTTACTGCTATTACATCGATAACTTCCAATTGTGTATTTAACACAAAGAAAATTGACTCCGCAATAATAGTCATAATAGTAGTACTTCAATAAATACTGACTTAAAATGTCCTCATCAATCAAGGGTATATTTAAGACCCACGTGAACGTAATAGTGATTTAAATTAAACTCTTAATAGAAGTTAATGAAGATTAAGACATACATAAATTTGTAACACTGCAATTGGATTGTGTTTTTTTCGTGACAATTAAGAGTGTGCATGTAATAAATATTTGCAATTAAAACCATTAATTGCTAAGTTGACATAATTGATACTCCGTCCGTTCCATAATAAGTAGTATTTTTAACTTATGTACATCCGTTAAAAAATTGTCCACTTCTAAAAAATTATGAGTGTTTTTACTAACTTACCTATAATTAATGCATAGAAAAGAAAAAACTACTTAATGATTCTTGATTATGTAAATAAGGGTAGTTTTGGAAGAATAAAGTTAATTTCTTTTTGAAATTCTAAACCACCACTTATTTTGAAATAAAATGAAAAGTCTAATACACTACTCTCTCTGTCTCATAATAAGTGTTGTTTTAGACTTTTTATTTAATTTTAAAATAAGTATTTTTTTAGGATTTCAAGAAGAAATTGACCTTATTCTTTTAAAATTATCCTTATTTACATAATTAAAAATTACTAAATAACTTTTCTTTTTTAAATATTAATTAAGGGTAAGTTAGTAAAAATATTTATAATTTTCTAAGAGTGTGAAATTTCTTAACAAGTGTGCATAACTTATTATGAAACGGCGTGAGTAATCACGGAGCAGTTAGATTTTAGTTAGAAGTAGACTTTATTAATATTGATGATTGGTAAACAACAACACCCACCTGAAGATCAGAAAATTTTCTGTACAACAAGGTGGCATTAACTGTAATTCATTCTTATAGCAAAGGGCATTCTGGTCAGTTTGATTACAAAAATTTGAACTCATTGCCCGTTTGTAAACCTCGAAATTCAAAAGAACTATCTTCAATGCAACCAATTCAACGCCACCAAACACACCTTAAACAAACAGATACACAAAGAACACTTTCTTGCTTTTCCGGCGAGTATTTCCGGCGAAAGAAAACAAGAAAAGGGATGACGGGGTTGGTAATGGTGAGTAGGGGGGTGGGTTGTGGAGGGGGTGGGGTGTGTAAAAATGGGAAGAGTTGTAAAGAAGAGAAAAACCAACATATGTTGTGTTTGTTGGATATTTTGTTAGCAGCTTTGAGGAAATCTATGATGTCTTGTCGGTTTGATGATCGAAAAGAGGAAGTGAAATCATCAACCGTTCATCATATGGAAATTGGATGGCCCACAAATGTCCAACATCTTACTCATGTCACTTTCGATAGGTTTCATGGGTTTTTAGGTCTTCCTCTTGAGTTTGAAGTTGAAATCCCTTGTAAAGCACCCAGTGCCAGGTTTGTTAAAAACCTTTACTTTATCGTGTTTTGGCTTTTTGGGTACTCTTAAATTTCAATTTTTTGATCTGGGTCGACTTTGGTTTCATGATTCTTTTTGCCATTTATGTTGTTAAAAATCTTAACTTTATCTTGTTTTGGCCTTTTGGGTACTTTTAAATTTCAAATTTTTGATCTGGGTCGACTTTGATTTCTTGATTCTTTTTGTCTTCTATGTTGTTTGCATTTGATTTGTAAAGCATAAAGCTGAGATAAAGTTGAGACCTTTAAGGAGTTCATAATTACTTATTCGAAGGGAGCCTTGGAGTAAGGTGTAAAGTTGTTAACATGTGACCAGCAGGTCACGGGTTCAAGCCGTGGAAACATCCTCTTGCAGACAATGCAGGGTAAGACTACGTACAATAGACCTTGTGGTCCGACCCTTTTCCGGACCCGCGCATAGAGGAGACTTAGTGCACCGGGATGCCCTATAGTTACTCAGAATAAGCTTATCACTTTTTTAGCTTTATTACTAGTGTTTGATACTTCGCGAGACTTAGTGCACCGGGATGCCCTATAGTTACTCAAAATAACCTTATCACTTTTTCAGCTTTGTTACTAGTGTTTGATACTTACTTTTCAATCAACTAGCTTAAGTTCCAAACTAGTTAGGGTCGACTATGTAAATCATCACCTTTTAAAAATCAACTTTTTCGTGTTTTGGGTACTCTTTTAAGTTTCAATTTTTTTGATCTGGGTCGATTTGGTTTCATGATTCTTTTTGTCTTTTATGTTGTTTGCGTATGATTTGTAAAGCATAAAAATGAGATGAAGTTGAGACTTTTAGGAAGATGATTGTTACTCAGAATAAGCTTATCACTTTTTCAGCTTAATTACCAACGTTTCATACTTACTTTTCAATCAACTAACTTAAATTCCAAGCTAGTTAGGGTCGACTATGTAAACATTTCATTTTTTAAAAATCTTAATTTTTTCGTGTTTTGGGTACTCTTAAATTTCAAAATTTTTATCTGGGTCGACTTCGATTTCTTGATTCTCTTTGTCTTTTATGTTGTTTGCATATGATTTGCAAAGCATAAAACTGAGATAAAGTTGAGACTTTTAGAGGTGATAGTTACTCATAATAAGCCTGTCACTTTTTCAGCTTAATTACCAGTGTTTGATATACTTACTTTTCAATCACTAACTTAAATCCCAAACTAGTTAGGGTTGACTATGTAAATCTTCATTTTTTTAAAATCTTAAATTTTTCGTGTTTTGGGTACTCTTTCAGTTTCAAATTTTTGATCTGGTCGAGTTTGGTTTCTTGATTCTTTTTGTCTTTTATGTTGTTTGCATATGATTTGTAAAACATAAGAGATAAAGTTGAGACCTTTACGGAGGTGAAACTTACTAAGAATAAGCTTGCCACTTTTTTCAGCTTAATTACCAATGTTTGATACTTACTTTTCAATCAACTAACTTAAATTCCAAACTAGTTTAGGGTCGACTATGTAAATCTTCATTTTTTTTAAATCTTAACTTTTTCGTGTTTAGGGTACTCTTAAATTTCAATTTTTGATCTGGGTCGATTTTGGTTTCATGGTTCTTTTTGTGTTTTATGTTGTTTGCATCTGATTTGTAAAGCATAAAACTGAGATAAAGTTGAGACTTTTAGGGAGGTGATAGTTAGTTACTCAGAATAAGCTGTCACTTTTTCAGCTTAATTACCAGTGTTTGATACTTACTTTTCAATCAACTAACTTAAATCCCAAACTAGTTAGGGTCGACTGTGTAAATCTTCACTTGTAATTGGAGGATGTATAATTGTTAGACTATCTTTAGTAGGTGTTTGGCCGTAAATTCCAAATATTTTTCACTTTGTTTGGAATTTATGAAGTTGGAGTTGTGTTTGGTTATACTTTTTGCAAAGGAGAGAAGATATCACTTTATTTGGAATTTATGAAGATGGATTTGGAAATTCTATAACCAAACACTGCTTTTGAAATAAAGTAGAAAATTATTCCGGAAAAAAGTGAATAATTCTCATGACCAAACGGTTCCTTAACCTTTATGCTAGCAGTCTACTTACAAGTAAAGTTTCTGCTTTATCTGAGCTTTGGACAGACCTTCTTTGCAAAGCTCCACTTATTCATATAGTAAATATGTTCTAGTATATGATGATCTGCCAACAGACTGGGTAATGTAACAAGTTTAGAGTAATTCATGCAAACTCTGAGAAATAATGAAGTTTCTATATATACAGTAAATGCATAGATTTACTGCAGTCTTATTAGAATTTAAAGCTAATTGAGGATGAGGATAGCATCAATATGCTCTAATCCCTCTTAACAAGTCAACACTACTATCATAGGCTCGCTCTAGGAGGATTGAGATTATGTCACTATCGTACTTTGTAGTTCAATAGTTCTAATGTGCCTATTTCAGTGGTTCCGTATCGTTTTCGGTATATGATCATGATAGAATGTGTCATACCTCAACTGAAATGGTTTTATTGGTGTTTGGTTTTTGGTTTTCTATGAATTGACACGTGAGTATCCTTGCACCAAATTAGAGCAAGTTTATCACCTTGCATAAGTTGGTTGGGACAGCAAGTGATTATTTAAGGTTGTGTAACCCAACTTTTCCCGGAATTGTCATTTTAGTAAGTTTTGCTATCAACTTGAAGTGGCTTTTATAGAACTGTAGCATGTCAAGAGGGATGCTGTTACCATCTGCCAAATTTGCAACTCAACTAGTAACTTTGGGTCAAAGTAGGTAGTTCCTTGACCAAAATGTCAAAATGACCTCCCCTTCAACAACTTCCATGGACAGTATGCAAAGCTGGGATAACATTCCTGTACTGTGTTTGATCCTTGTGGTGTCTCGTTAAAAAGAGGATCTTGAGATAACTCTTCAAATATATCTAGACGACTAAGTTCGCCCCTAATTTATCTCACTGGTCACAGAAGCTGCAATGTTTTGTGCTTTATTGTCATCTCTTTTGCTAAGGGCTAAACTCACCACTTAAAACTAAGACATGTCCATGGTTAAGGACTTCTAGTAGCTTCAGCTTGAAAACAAATTTGTAGGACAGCAGTGATTGGAATTTAATTATCCAAGTAATTACAACGGATTGCTACTAAATAAAGACAGCACAAGGAGGATGACTGAGTGCATCTTCTTGTCTTTCTTCAGTCAATCCCTTAAAAAAGAACAAGGGAAAACAAAAAGTTGGTTGTAGTTGATTCTGATGAAGAACAAGATGATGGAAGTTTGAGGTCCTCTCAAATGGTAATTACTATTGTTTCAATTACGGTGATTCCACCATATCATACAGATGCTGAACTCTGCATTGTTGGTCACTCTACTGTGTTATTCAGTTTCACTCCATCCTTAGAACTCTGTCCTCATCTCATTTAAACTTTTCTAACAGTAGTTTGTGAAATTCTATCAAGGTTATTCTTCAGAGAACACTTCTTATATCATAACAAATGCACAGCATATATTGATTCCTGTTTCTATTCTGTGAGTCACATTTATTATGTAAGTGGTTGGCTCTTTATCCCAAAAAAGAATGATGTAGGTGCTTGGATATAATTTGCTTCTAGACTTTATAAACTCCAAGATTATTATTGTATCATGCTATCTTTTTGCAGCATCAGCGTTTTTGGCATCTCCGCGGAGTCAATGCAGTGTTCTTATGATACAAGAGGCAATAGTGTCCCGACTATTCTCTTGTTAATGCAGGAACGTTTATACTCACAAGGTGGTCTAAAGGTACAACAAATTTTGTATCGTTTCTGATGCATGAGAAGTCTCCTGTATAACTATATTCAATATCAAGTAGTTGTCTAGCTTCTAACTATTGCTGGATGAACTTTTAGGCTGAAGGAATTTTTCGAATAAACCCAGAGAATAGCCATGAGGAGCAAGTAAGGGACCAGCTCAACAGAGGCATTGTGCCTGATGACATAAATGTCCACTGTATGGCTGGTCTCATCAAAGCTTGGTTCCGAGAGCTTCCAGCAGGTGTGCTTGATGGGCTTTCACCAGAACAGGTGTTGCAATGCAACTCGGAGGAGGAATTTATTGAGCTTGTGAAACAGCTTAAGCCAACTGAGACTGCGTTGCTCAAGTGGGCAATTGATCTTATGGCTGATGTCGTTGAGCATGAGGAAACCAACAAAATGAATGCCAGAAATATTGCAATGGTTTTTGCCCCAAATATGACACAGGTAAATTGTCGAGGAATACATAATCCTAAATTCTAGTTTCACTAACTGGTTGACGCATTTCATTTTATTTGTTGTTCTTGTATCAGATGTCTGATCCATTGACAGCACTTATGCACGCTGTTCAAGTGATGAACTTATTGAAGACCCTGATTGTGAAAACACTACGAGAACGTGGAGAGACAGAAGGCGGTGAATATTCACCCATGTCATCTAGTTTGTCCGACACACAAACAGAGAAGGAATTTGACACCCAACAAGGGATGGAGACTAGATGTGAATCAACAGGGCCAGCATCAGATGATGATGAGCAATCTCATTACGGCTACAGCAGTGAAGACAGAGATGATATCAAGCCATTGAGTGAGATAGAAGGAAACTTCCTACGGCAAGTGGATGAGAACGATCATGCAAAAAATGACTTCCGAAAACAGCTGCAAGGGATTTTGTGTAGCGAACACAATCCCACGAGTGCCTCCACCTTTAATCGAGATTCTTCTTCATCTACTTGAATAGTTAAAATGGGGTGAGCTCTAGCAACAGTGAAGACTCAACAACTTCTGTTTCGGTGGGGCAAACAGTTTAACTGCAGCATGTGGAAGCACAAATAATGTCAATATGGTAGATATAAACAAGGTAGTGTCTGCTGTTCCTATGCAGCTGGCTGTGTCGTCCAAACTGGTGTGATCAAATCTGTTCCAGTGATGCATCTTTTAGAAGTTCAGAATCTCTATCGTCAATGAATGGTTATTTATGTAAAGTAGTGATGTTAGGCTCAGTCTCGCCTGTTCTTGACTTGTGAATCACTGTTCAACTTTAGGATGAACTTCTGGTTATTTCCTTTGTTGAATCAACAAAGGATCTCTAATGTTAACCAATTAAAATTGATGTAACATAAAGATATTGAAGGAAGATAATGAAAAGACGATTCGTATAAAGACTAACATAGTCAATTAACCTATATAGTTGCTCAGCTAACCACTTAACTAAAAATCGCTTGCAGATGTATAATATATGTATAATTCATGTATGTAATGTGTATAACTGTGTATATTTTTTGTATATGATTGTGTGTTTTTTTTAATCATTTTTCATGAATCTTGTTAATTTGGGATCAATACTTTTATCAAATTAGTAAGTACTTTATTGGAGAGTGGCCAGACTTCATCATTTAGGAGAAGTGGTTAACTAACTAATAGCTAGCTAAAGGCCTAAAAACAGTGAAAGGTGATTGTTCTAGTGGGAATTTGATTGAAGCAAAGTTCATTTGTGCTCCATTTTCATTTTGCTCTTAATCATCAATCATGTGCATTGATTTTTTTTGGAACAGTATTATCTTGTACATGCTATATGGTGCCCTTTTTTGATTCAACCACCTTTAAGTTGTTGCTATGATTTTCCATTTCGCAATTTTCAATATGATTTTTTTCCAGAAAGAAAGATCTAGTATATAAGCAGTGGGTGCACGTGTAACCATTCTATCATACTTCAACTATATGTTTGTATATAGAAAATTTAAAGAAGAAATTTGTATTAGTTTTTCTCTTGTTTCATTGAGTTCTTTTACTAGTATCTATACTTACAAGAAATCAAAAGAGGACAACAATTTTGATTTCTTTTCCTCTTTATTGTGAAAAATATAGTGCTGGTACGAGGTTGTTCGACATATACGGAGCACAGGTGGATAGATACATTTTCTCTCAATTTACCAAAATTTAAGAAACAAATTCAATGATTTAGGTCCACTCGTAGATCTACAACTACAAAGTTTAATCTTGTGGACAAACAACTTGGTTGCCTTGATATAAAGAAATTGCTAACCTATAAGCAATTGAGTGAAAATAAAAAGAGGAAAAGAGTTTTAAATTGTTTGCAAATTTTGATTGAGTTTAACTTTTTAAAAGTTATGTCGGGTTCGAGCCCAAGGAATTTTTTTTTTTTGTTGGGAGTGTAGTCCCAGAAATAGGTTATGCAATGCGTGATCTGAATTTAATCGGACTTCAATAGGGGTATCGAACACCGACCGGAAAATCAAAAAAAATTCTGCAATCATATCTAATTATAGTAAGCTTAAAATGATGATTTAATAAAGCAAATAATTTGCTATAACCAAAATAATATATATATATAATATTCAAATCTATTTTAATTCACAAGACACAAAAAAAGAGAAGTTGATAATTACTAATACCGCTTCTTATGTGGTCCTTGGTACGAAATCGTAGGGATTTTATGTATCATCGTTATCATTAAACAAAAGGTCTTAATACTGAGTGGCTAGCAAAATCATGAGTTTATTCTACCCCACAAATTTCATGAGAACTTTAAATTTAAACAGATAAAAGTGATAAAGCAAAAGAGAAAAGAATACAACATACAGAAGAAAGGACGAGGAAGAAACAAAAGGGAAAAAGAAAAATGAAAGAAATCATTTAACCATTTCCATTCACACCTTTCTTTTTATGACTTTTTTATAATACTCGTTTTGAAACCCGACTAGTTCAGATTTATACTGAATAATTCTATTTTAAGGGTAAAACTTTTTATCAAAAGTCACTCCATTCAAACCCGAAACTCTGTGGTTCATTCATAACTTTCATTTATATATACACTTAATATAAGTTTCTGTTTTTGGAAGTATCTGTAACAAAAATATGGAAAGCCCAAGAAAAAAAGGCAAGAAACAAAGAGGGAAAGAAAGAAACCATTGATCAGAAATGGAAGCTCATTGGATGATATGAACAAATACTCACTAATTAAGAGGCCAAACAAGTCTCCCAAAAAAGCTTATCCTTGTCTTTTTGGCTCTTCAACTCGCAATCAACAACATTACTAACATTACTTTTAGATTTCTTACATCTATTGACACCATTCATCCAACGTTGTTCAACTACACTCCCTTCATCTTCATCGTCCTCCATATCACTGTTCCAACCAACACTTTTACTATTAAAACCACGAGAACAAGTCGAAGAATCCACATCGTCATCATCATCATTATCATTGTCATCATTTTCAATATGGAAATCCAAGTCCATATCTTCATTGCATGATTGTGCATCATCATCTTCAAGAAAACGTTGATGACTAGGATTTAAAGAGTACGAATCCATTGGATCATACGTACTATATAAATTAGAATCAAATTCAGAATCCCCTGTAGATTCAAAGAGCAAAAATGAAGACACATCAACAAGAGTAATAGTACTATTCCATTCTTGATGATTCATCATTTCTACCATTAATTTCTGCTCCGACGTCGTATTACGAACGATTTAATGCACTGGAAATTAAATTTGTAGACCTTTAATTTGGTGGGTAGATCACAAGAAACATTCTTGGACTAAATTCATTAAGTAAACTGGGAAAGTTTGAAAAAAATGAAATTTTTTAAATTATTTTTTGGAGGAAAAAGAAAGGAGGAAGACAAGGAACATGAGGAAAGTGAGGGGTGATTTATTTAATGCACTGGAAATTAAAAGGGCATGTGATGATACCAACCTTCTAGAAGTCCGGTTGTGTAATAGTTGTAGCCATCAATATTCCAGAGAGTCAGCCCACTTCTTCTAGAAACTTCATACTGTGTCCAATTCTGTCTTTTCCTCTTTTTTTTCTTCTAAAAGAACCATTCAAACCTTGAATGCTACTATTTCGTTTTCTCCGTTAAGATTTATTTTAATTTGAATTTACTGAATCAGATTTACTTTGATTTTCTTTATATTCACTTTTCGTTAAATACGTAATTGCACTCTGTGTTTATATCAAATCCAGTAAGTTACCTATTAGAGTTATAAAAGAGTGATTGATGATGAATATTATGTATTACCTCTGTCCCAATTTATGTAATATATTTTTTATTTTAGTCCATTGATATATTTTCTTATTTGACAATAACTTAATTTTAAACTTTACATTTTACTTTTAACAAGATGATTTATAACCACACAAATATCTTTGATTTATTTTAGACCACGAGATTTAAAAATCTTCCTTTATTTTTTAAACTTCGTGTCCAATCAAACTATATCACATAAATTGGGATGGAGGGAGTACCAATAATAGTTAAGTGAAAATTATTCATATGTAGAATAAACATCCCACAAAGGTAGATGTAAGGTCTGCGTACATCTTACTCTTCCCAGACTCCACTCTGTGGGATTACACTGGATATGTTATTGTTACCTAGAATAAACATATCTTATATTCATTTATTTGATGTGAATGTGTGGTGCAAATAAGTTTCATGATTTTCATATCGTTAGATTAATGCATTTGTCAAGTAACAACAAAAAAATAACCGTAATTACAAAACAAGTTTTCAAAACTTCTGATAAAGTCTTAAAAACTAAAATTAAATTATAAAGGAGGAGAATTTAAAACAAAAATAAAAGTAAATGGAGTAAATTTAGAGCTCTTTCTGAATATTTTGATCATTGTGTTAACATTTTGACGGACTTGATAGCTCCTTGTTTCATGCCGGAGCTTCGCTTTAATTAAGAAATATGAGACGATATGTTAATTGTAAATACCGGATATTTGGCCTAACTCAACTCAAAAAGTTAGCTTGTAGGGTGAAGATTGTCTAAGTTCATATAAGGATTCTATCCATATCCGATGTGTGACTCTTAATACTCCCCCGCAAGTCCAGACCTTATTAACTGGAGCATGAATAATATAATTTGGAGTCCAACAATCGGTGAACAAAGAATTGGAATGAGTCAGGCTCTAATACCATGTAAAGAATGGATCTTGGGCTTAACTCAACCCCAAAAGAATCTTACATCGAAAATGGAATGAGAATTTGAACTCGTTATATGGACTTGGACAATCATCCCCCTCATGACCTAGCTTTTGGGGTTGAGTTAGGCCCAAGATCCATTCTTTACATGATATCAAAGTTATGCCCATTCCAAGTCTATGTTCACCGATGTTGGGTCCCAAATTATGGCATCCACGCTTCAGTTAACGAGTCTAGGCGTGCGGGGAAGTGTTAAGAATCCCACATCAGAAATGGAATGAGAATTTGGACTCCTTATATCGAGTTGGACAATCCTCCCCTCATGAGCTAGCTTTTGGGGTTGAGTTAGGCCCAAAATCCATTATTTACATTAATAACAAGAATATTAGTGACCCGAAACTATAATGGAGCGTAAATTTCAATTGTTTTCAATAGTCATTTTGTTGTGTATAAAAATATTCATATTTGTCATATTACCTTATTCAAAATGATATCGTACAAAATTAAGATGATTACTTAAAACCTATCTACTAGAAGCGAAAAAACATTATGTTTAATTAGCGTTCAAAAACCCTTCAAAATTTTGATACAAATTAAGCACTTTTTCTTTGACGAAAACCTATAAGTTTGTCTTATTCGTTCAATTTTGCTATCTGCCAAATCAAAAACAAGTTGGGTTAGATTTGTATCCATCAGATTCTAATTGAGCCACTAATTATTATTATTAAATGCAGTTCTTTTGCTATGTTTCTTCTGCCCTTGTCTGAAAGGAGAATGTCATATACGTACCATTCAATACTTCTCTTCATAAGATTCTCTGTTAATGAATTACTATATAATTATTCTACCATACGCGTCATGCATCTAATAGGTAGAGAAGGCACCGGGGAAGCCCGGGTAGTTCACTCACTCCCGGTGCCTACCATTCCTATATACTTTTGAAAAAAGAGAGGTAGTCGCAGCAGGAGAAGCACCCCTAAACCCCAGGTCAGATTGGTGCAAGATTTTTTGAGAACATATTCCCCATATTCGGGGACAAGGGGCCCGCAGCAAAGTAAACTTCCATCGGATCGAATAGTGTATTCTTTAATGACCAACAATTAGATTTCTTAATTAAATAATGAGAACTCGCCAATTTATTTTTTGCCAGTCATTTTTTTTTATCATCATAATATCTTTCACTCAATTATTCTATTCCTGACTATGGGTAATCAGTGAATTTTTTTCGAAATATTGGATATTTTGATAGCAATAATTTCTTTAACCATTAATATACGACTTGTTCATCAGAATTAGTAATAGACATAATTCAATATGATAATGTCCTCAAACAAATGAAGAAAGAAAAAGAAAAAAAAAGAAAGAGAAGAGAGCGACCGACGGAAAATTAACAAAGACATGCAAAATTAAATTTAAGTATGTAAATAGAATAAGAATAAATAGACAAGAAAGAAGTAAACCTACTATGGTTTTATTTTCAAGTTAGCTGGTCTTTTGGAGCGTTTATTTGAAAAAAATAATAATAGAAAAGTAAGTACTCAAAAGTAAACTAATTGACACTTCTTTGGGCATAATGGTTCTCTACTGCTTGTTACCACAATTTCTAAGAGGGAGACTGAAAATGCTTCCAAATGTTTTTTTCTTTACATTTAATTTGGTGATCAGATCGAGAGTCTAATCACTATTTTCTCAGTGAAAAAATGTTAAACGGCTGTTCCTACAAATATTTTAATTAAATTAGTGAGAGAAAAAAAATAGTAGCGTTTTTCACACGAAAAAATAAGGAAGTTTCTCGGTATTTCAATGGAAACCTGTTTCCCATCAAATATTTTTCTAGTAAGCTTTGATTCGAATGAGGTGAAAATTTTATATTTTATAATACGAATTTTCCACTGATTATTAGAGGGGAAAACCTCTATAATTAACTTTCACCACCAAACACACGACTATCAATTTAATTCTGATTTATTGTCTGAATTGATTATGCATATTACTTGTTCAACACATGGAGTAAATGAATTTAGAACACTAAGAAAGACTTAATTATCTATTGAAAAAATGAACTTTAATTGACTTGACTTCTCCATAATTAGTGATTTTAATAACGTAGACCAATGATGTATTCTTCTTCAGTAGACTCTATTACTAGTACTTTATACGGAAGGTAATCAAGACTTTACTCATGAAAAAATACATCATTATCCCTTGAATTTGAAAAGATACTTCAACTTTGAAAAGCATCCTAATACCCGTTATTCTTGTTCAAAATGAATTTATACTTCAGTCTCCAGCAGAGGGTGAGATAAGCAAAAATATATTTTTTTTCCAGCATTTATTTCAATAGTGATGCTTTTCTTTACTTTATTTATTATAATTTTCTTTTCAATTCTTTTTTCCCTCATCCTCTTATCTTCTTTCTCCCCTGTTTTTTTCTAAGGTCTTTCTCCTTCAGCCTATTCCTAATGAATCATTACTTTTTTGTTATGATTCATTTTTGGTTGAGTACTACAAAGTTGTATATTAATGGGGTTTCGACCCATTCCAACTGCTGTAATTTTGATTTTCTGGTGGTGACTATGGCATCAGGAGTGGGTTATAGCAGCGGCGCTACAAGGAGAAATATACAAAAAATAAATTAAATTAGTAATAAGAAGGTTTAGAGCTTATTAAGAGATGAAATGGTGATTGCTTCATTGGAGGTTAGTAACAGAGGGGATGACGAGGAGCACGAAGAAAATAAATAAAAATATAAAATTAAATTGTTGGACATTTGGTGCGTGAGTTTACCCTCCTTTATATTTGAGATTGAAACAAGAAAGGTTGTATTTATATCATTTTAAGAGGGTATTAGAACCTTTTTTTGGAGTTTGGGCGTCAGCGGCTGCATGAAGTGGGGAGAAATAGGAGCCTTCTAGGGTTCTATTTTTGAGGGAAAGTCCCAATCTGAAGTGTGTAGGTATTACTTTATTTGGTAGAGCGGGTCAAGGTCGACCCGTGATCCGTAGGGTCCTTGAATGGTCAGGGTTAGGATCGATCAATCAGAAAAAAAAGTCACTTGACCCGATCCGATCCGAGCTTTGGACAAGTCTACCCATCAGTAAGATTGGAATGTAGGAATTTTCTTCTAATTGATGTAGATGTACTATTACTTGGTAAATTACATCCCAAAAACAAATTGGACCATTTCTTTAATTGTGCGTGTTATCCTTTGTTAATCTTTTCTGTATCGTTCTATTTTATCGGATGTCCCCCAAAGGGACTGGTAAATTACATCCCAATTCTCCCCTTTCTACCGAATCCCCTGAATTTGACTGCTATAAATATTTATTAAAATTTAGTGACCTTGTTTGTCTAATCCCTCTCTGATTACCGTCTTATTTTATATTTATAACCATCCGGTTATTGGCCTGATTAATTCAAATTCCCCTTAAGGTCTACTAAAGGGGAAATTGCTTCCTACAAGGACTTTGTACATTCACGGGATTTGAATCTCAGGACTCTGATTAAGGCTTATACAATTCCCACTATCCTAAGGGGCCGTTTGGTTATAGAAATACTTTAGGATTGAATTTGTCCAGCGTTTGTGTGAAAATTAGCTTAAACTAAAATAAAAATTAATACAAAAATCATAGAATTATCTATCCCATATAAACGGTGGGATTATCTATTCTTATTATAAGATAACCTTTTTTGAACTAGTCAGTGAATAAAAATCTTAAAACTCAAAGCATAGTTAACCGACCAGCTTAAAATGGTGAACTTCAAATTCACCTAATTAAATATTGGTTATACTATTATGCCAATCCTAGCTTACCACCACGTCATAGGATCTACCAATTGACACATTTTGACTTTTAAAATGGGATATGCCGTCCAGAACGTGATATGTTATGGAGGGGGAAATTGCGGCAACTGGAGATTTGAAAGGCCTTTCGAGACCAACCCTGGGGCCACCTGAAATGAGCCCACAATAAAAGTAGGCTAATCCTGGCCTTATCCAAATAGTTACGATTAAAACGAGGAACTCCATCACAAACCGTTTATTAGACGAGTTCAATAGAACACAATATTTTTAACACAGATCTTGTATTTCTGTTGAAAATTTTCATCTAATAAGTATAAATAATTTATCAAAAATCTAATAACTTTTTTTTAAAAAAAAATTAGAATTTATAAACTCAAAATTCTTATTCCGCCTATGTCCTCGAACTCAAGTCGTGAGGGACACTTCATACCGCAGACACCCTTAGCTTTAATGAATTAGACTAATCATCCCCTAATATTTCTTCTAGAAAACTAATTACATGGATAGACACATCATTTGCCCAATATGATTCCGTGACTCAACAGCGTGGACCGATGTACATAAAAGCAGAGGGCCAGACCAAGTTCGGCAGCCAAACCTACTATTTTGACACGAATTACATATTTATATTTTTTTAAAATAATTAAATATCTACTACGCTTCATGATTGACAATTTTAGTAAACCTCCAAATATGATGTGTTAGCAAAGAAGCCAATAAGTGTAGAGTGTAGACATAACAGACGGTAGTAACACGAGTAAATTACACCCTTTTAGTGGTGTTAGTTTCTATCAGTTCAAGATCGAATAACTTAATAAAGTAAGTTACGAAAAGACAACATATCTAAACAAGCTAAACTTGATGTTTTAAAGTACAACAAGCATAAGAATGTACTACATCTACAAACTATTAAAGCAATTAGACTTTGAAATTACCACTTTATTACCAAAACTATTACAGTTTTTAATTGTAAATCATCTATTAGACAAGAGTTTCTTCCGTTGTTAGTGTATCCTCTAGTTGATGCAAACAATAAACCTTGAATGAAGCATACAAACAAATGACAATCGTCAAAACTCATAACTAATCAATGGAACTGGATAGCACAAATTCTGTAATCACCAAGCTTTACTAAGTTGATATACTGTACCTTCCGGTTCCACCATGGGCATATATAATCATTTGATGCTTCCCAAGAGTAATATTTGCATGACCATATTTTAACCTGGCCTGGCTCAGTCCAGGTGCATGACCATTATTCACAGCCTAATCTGCCTTTTCTAATAACTGAGAAATTCGCTTGGTTTAGCTTCGGAACTCAATGGATGACGGGTCCGCTGCTCTACTCTTGTCCACTTAAATACTACACTTGGTATAAGGAGGATTCAATCTTGTGGCGTACGCCTGCCACACATCACGTCATACTACCTTTACTGAATCTGCCTTTCTAATCTCACCTGTTGGGAGCAACAAAAAACTAAAGTGTATATATATACATAATTCACAGAACCACCCAGAATATACCAAATTAGAACAGATGATGAAAATAGAATATACACACTGCATACAGAAACGCAGAAAAATGGATTTGCAAATTAAACCAAGAGACCGAGGCTGCAAAGAGGATTACATAACAATCAGCATCAGTAAAGGAAGTAAATAATGATATGTTCAATTGTTCATAACAACTTTCAAACTGAAAAGAGTGTCTAAATCTTTTTCTTTTCCCGACCATACCATACCACCAACAACATAGACAGTGAAATCCCACAACGTGAGGTATGGGGAGAGTAGAGTGTACACCTTACCTCTACCTTGATAGGTAGAGAGGTTATTTCCGAAAGACCCTCGGCTCAAGAGAAAGTATAAGCAAAAGAAACGGCCAGGCACGGGCAAGAAATTTAAAGCAGTATGAAAATGAAAGTAACAAAAGCGAATAAGCCATGATAAAGCATTCTGAAAAAAGATACAATAACTAACTCAGGTAAATAAGATAATCGAAGTACATGAAATAACAGATAGCAGCAGAAATCAAATGATAGGGAACTACAAAACAATACTGCGCCTACTAGTATGATAGGCTAAGCGGGCTACAATAATAATACAACTACTAGTATGTAAGCGTAAGTAGGACTACGTTCAACTACTTACTACCCTAATTCGTGTCCTCCACAAACTCCTATTTAAGGTCATGTCCTCAGTAAGTTGCACCTGCGCCATATCCCGTCTAATCACTTCTCCCAAATACTTTCTTCGGCCTACCTCTACCCCTCTTAAAACCGTCCATAGCCAACCTCTCACACCTCCGCACTGGGGCATCTGTGACTCTCCTCTGCACATGCCCGAACCATCTCAACCTCGCTTCCTGCATCTTATCCTTCACCGAGGCCACTCTCACTCTGTCCCAAATACCATCATTTCTAATCTTATACCTCCTTATATGCCCACAAATCCATCTCAGCATCCACATTTTCGCAACTTTCATCATTTGAATGTGAGAGGTCTTGACTGGCGAACACTCCGCCCCATACAACATAGTTGGTCTAACCACCACTCTATAGAACGTGCCTTTAAGTTTTTGTGGCACATTTTTACCGCATAAGACTCCAGATGCGAACCTCCATTTCATCAATCCAGCACCAATACGATGTGTGACATCTTCATCAATATCTCCATTCCCTTGGATAATAGATCCAAGATACTTGAAATTTTCTTTCTTTTGAATGACCTGAGTACCAAGTCTCACCTCCACGCCCGTCTCATGGTCGCTCACGTTACTGAACTTGCACTCCAAGTACACTATCTTGGTCCTAATTAGCCTGAACCCTTTAGACTCCAGAGTCTGTCTCCAAACATCCAGCTTAGCGTTCACTCCGCTGCGAGTCTCATCAATCAGGATTATGTCATCTGCAAATAACATACACCATGACACCTCCTCTTGAATTTGTCGCGTCAGTTC
The DNA here is from genome assembly GCA_034509755.1 of Anisodus tanguticus. NCBI lineage: Eukaryota > Viridiplantae > Streptophyta > Magnoliopsida > Solanales > Solanaceae > Anisodus > Anisodus tanguticus. The sequence goes on along the minus strand of CM067551.1, from coordinate 12,806,358 downwards.
ATCCATCACTAAGACAAATAAGAATAGGCTAAGAGCTGATCCCTGGTGCAACCTCATCATCACTGGGAAGTGCTCCGAGTCTCCTCCCATTATACATATCCTTGATCGCCCTAGTGTACGCCACAGGTACACCTCTAACCTTCAAACATCTCCATAGAACCTCCTTAGGGACTTTGTCGTATGCCTTCTAGAGGTCGATGGATACCATATGTAAGTCCATTTTCCTCTCCCTATACTGCTCCATCAACCTAACAAGATGAATGACTTCTGTAGTTGGAACCCTCCGGCATGAATCCAAACTGATTCTCGAAAATATACATGCATCTTCTCACCCTCATCTCCACGACCCTTTTTCAAACTTTCATAGTGTGGCTTAGTAGCTTGATACCCCTATAGTTGTTGCAACTCCGGATGTCACCCTTGCTCTTGTACAAAGAAATCATTGTACTCCACCTCCATTCTTTGAGCATTCTTGCCGTCTTAAAAATGACATTAAACAACCCAGTCAACCACTCCAAACATGCGTTCTTCCAAAATTCAATCGGGATCTCATCAAGCTCGGTCGCCCCCCCCCCCCCCGCGCATCCTACGAACAACACCTTAACCTCCTCAACCTTAATACTTCTGCAATATCCAAAATCCTGATGCCTTCGGGATTGCTCCAAATCTCCCAACAAATTGTCTCTATCTCCTTCGTTCAAGAGTTTATGAAAGTAAGACTGCCACCTTCGTTTAATAAGCGCGTCCTCAACTAGTACTTTGTCGTCCTCATACTTGATGCACTTCACTTGATCCAGATCACGGGTCTTTCTCTCCATCGCCTTGGCTAGCCTGTTCAACTTTTTATCCCCGTCTTTTTCCTCTAATTTCGCATACATGGGTCCAAAAGCTGTCGTTTTCACCATCGTAACCGCTAGCTTTGCTTCCTTCTTCGCCCTCTTATATAATTCCCTATTCGTCCACTTCTCCACCTCATCCTTGCTTTCTACCAATTTCGCATACGTCATTTTCTTTACTTCCACCTTCCGTTGAACTTCTCCATTCCACCACAAATCCCCTCGATGCCCACCATGGCTACCGCACGAGACCCCTAGCACCTCTCTAGCTACTTCCCGAATGCAACTGGCCTTCCTATCCCACAAAGGAGTTGCATCTCCACTACTCTCCCAAGCCCCCCTACGTCAACTTCTCCCCCAAGCCCCCCTAACATCAACTTCTCCCATCTCCTGTGCACTAGCTATGGTCAAACTCCCCCATTTGATTCTTAGCTACTTCCTGAATTTAACTGGCCGTCCTATCCCACATATCGGTTGCATCTCCACTACTCTCCCAAGCCCCCCTGACATCAACTTCTCCCCATCTCTTGTGCATTAGCCATGGTCAAACTCCCCCATTTGATTCTTAGCCGGTCATCCACGACCATACCCTCTCTTAAAAACAATAAAGAATACCTACCCAGCCATCTAGCATTTATTTGCAGTAAAACATACAAGAAATAGCCCGAGACTCTGTCAAGACAAGAGAGTATATCTTGTATCTTAATAAACAAAGAGCAAACTACCTGACCGCCCAAGGCAGTTACCTTGTTTTATTTTAGTAGAATGCAGCATCATATTACAAGATTGTGTTGCACCTCATGGAGTCTCCACAACAGAGGTCAATCTAGCAAGTAAAATAATGAGGTATTGCAGGTTCTGCTAAAAATTACATAAAAAGCGGAGGAAAATACATACAAATTTCTAGAAAATATCTTCTAAATACAACCCATAATCATCAGGAGGGAGATCCCCAACCCCGTCCCAGTAGTAAAATAGGTAAATACTCCCTCCGGTCCAAAATAATTGAAAGAGAAAATAAAATCATAATTAAGGGTATTTTAGTTAAAGCCTAAAACGTCAATTATTTTGGACCGGAGGGAGTAAGTCTTAGGGGAGAAGATTATGACATCCATTGAAGCAGAAGAATATAATGTGATTCGACAACCTCAAGGCATGAAAAAACTTAGAGAACCCTCTAAGTTCTTCTCTGGCCTCTCTAAGGAATTATATCCTGCGTCCAAGCGCTCTTCATAATTGCACCAATAGGATTAAAAGGTCCAAGTTATTAACCAGTAAGCATGCTGAGAAATAGAATTTACCTTCTTCTGTACAGAAAATGTCAAGTCAAAAACCAGGTACATTTTCCCAGTAGTCCACGTGGAAGAAAGTCTCCATCAGAGCAACGAGACAGGCAATGTAAATACTCTCCTTCGCACAAGCCAAAAAGCACCACGAAAGTAATTCCTGAAATGAACAAAGAAGAGAAAAAGATGAGAAGGAAAAGCTCGTCAATTAAACAAAAATATTGCGATCAAATAACTATAGCAATCATTTGATCACAAAGCACCTGGCTTTCAGGATGGAAACAGAAAAGTCCTCCGATAGATGTAGTATTATAAAGATACACTTCAACTTTGTTCTGCATTACAATTCAATGCAGGTGCTATTAACAATGAACAAACCTGAGCCAGAGAAGGTAGGAAATAAAGTACTTAAGAAACAAGACTGCTCAGGTCCTGGGAACATATCATTCTGTTTTTCCTCTAATAGAAACAAAAGGAAGATGGGCGGAGCCAACAAGTTACTTTTGACCATAGAAACAGAAATGACCAAAAAAAAGGAGATTCATTCACTTAAGGGCAATCATGTCAATTAAGAAGAATCAATAAAATAATCAATATCTAAATGTTACTCCATGTTACACAAATTACAAATTACAGTGGCAGAAGAATTAATCAAGAATTACAAGTTTCTGGGACTTTAACCCATAAGGGAACTACAATTAGCATTGAGTTGCCATGTTGCTTCTCAACTCTCAGATATGCAATAGCTGCCAATATAGTAACTCCCGAGTAGCGTGCGTGTGATGCATGTGACGATTTCCTTCGGTACCTCACCTTTGATATCAATAATGTTTATTCTGTTTGTTATCCCTTTTAAGCTGAACTTTCAACTTCTTACTACCTAATTGGCAACCATTCATCATACTGATCGCAGTTTGTGCAGCTGCTGGAGAGTCATAACTTACAAATCCTGCAGAATGAAGTTCAGCCGATAAGCTAAATAACGGGAATACTAATTTTGAATTTTGATCGACAGTAACTTCGCATTTCAAGGTCCCTACCAAAACATTTGCTAACACCAGTAGCTTTGTCAACAAAAACCTTGGCACTCAAGATCCTACCAAAAGGCTGAAATGCATTTGCAAGCTCTTGATCACCAAATTCTTGAGGAATATGGTAAATGAATAAATTAGCACCGGGTGGACCTGTAAACGACAAATTACTTTTTGATAAGAAGATAAGTACAGTTTCATATTTCTACATGTTCAACTAGCACAGCCAAGTACAATAATTCAAGTGACATCTCCAGCACAATCGCATAAAACGACAATTACTACAAATCATGTTCAATGCTTAATTTGAGTTCCTGTCTATATAGTCCAAAATCTCCAAATGCTGATCCTCTCATATGGTTGGTTAAGTTTATTATATATCAAATGAAAGTTTAAATCAACATGTTGTAAGACTATACTTGCTTTAACACTTCAGGAATAGCTCTATAGCCTATTCGATACTTGCCGTGAAACACCACATGCATTAGATGTCATTAATTAGATATCACAAGCATTTATGGAATCCTTCAAGAATTAAGTAAAACCGAAGATAGTAGATTCTACTATCTTCTTCTACGTCTTTCTATTAGGTTCTTTTCCTTGCAATACAAGTACTAAATCGCCAACCAGCACTCTGCTAATTATCAATGATTTGGAACAATTTTCAGAAAATAGTTAACCAAAAAAGAGCCAAGCAGCCTCATTCAGCAGAATGCCCTAACAGCCCCTATAGAAGATCTAGAGCTAAAAAGGTCACAAAATAAAGGTTCAACAACCTTCAACCTGACCCCCTGAAATTGAACTGACACTTGAAGATGCTGCAGAATGACTGTTTGCAGTACTAGGGGGCATTGAACCTGGAGAACCACTTGGTGGTCTGGTATTCATAGCGCCTCCAGGATATGGCATTGGATACTGAATCCCTGGAATAGCAGGGTAAGCGGATCCAACATAACTTCCAGGTGATATGGCATAATTTCTTGGGCTAATTCCAGGTGAAAGATCTGGTGCACCTCCACGTAGAGCAGTTGCTTGGTGTATTGGTGGAACTATATTCTGAAATCCGGGCTGATTCTGCATTGATGGTAGGCGATACTGCATGAGTCCATATGCCCCAGGAGTCTGCAAAGTGAGCATATTATTTTGCACTGGCCTTTAAAATGATTAACGGAACCAGAATGGGAAAGAAAGGAAATAACTGATGGAATTAAGGTAAAGAATCATGTCAAGGCACATTGAGAATTGTAATAAATGATGGAATTAAGGTAAAGAATCTGCAAAGTGAGCATATCAACTTGCACTGGCCTTTTATAAGAAATTGATATTTTATTAAAGCTAGTACCAAGAAGGTACTAGAAAAGTACAAAAGGAGTACTGAGAAAAATACAAGGCAATAAGCTTGATAAAAAATTCCTAGATAATGCAAGTTAACCAACCTGATAACCGTAGCCATTGTATGGTGGCATGTAACCCATTGGTAGGGCTCCAAACAAAGAGGGATGCTGTCTAGAGTCGGAAGCATTAGAAGCTTGAGATAGAGCTTTCTGAGCCCTCCGGGCTTGCCTTTCCTTTTCAGTATCTGCCCATTTGACTATCAAAGGGACAGTAGCAACCTGGACAAAAAATGTGTGACTAATTTGATAACAATATTTCCAGAAAATGGAATTCATGAATAAGTGGAACTTGAAATCACACTTATACTTAAATAGCTTTGGCACCCCTTTTCAAGACAAACAAAATTCTCATAGTAAGATTATTGGAAAATTGCAACAGAAATGATGATGGATCTAGGTCATCACTCTCTCTCAACACAATAAACTTCTAGTGAAATATTCAAATTCCAGGAACAGAGTCCAGACAAGAGTGTATATGTGAATCAAATGGTATAGCAGTAACCAGCCTTACTCTGGTATCATACAACAACAATGATATTCCTCTAACACCAAAAAGGTTGGGTCGTTTACTCTGGTATCATGATGATGCATAAAATTACTAAATGGTTGAACACTACAATCATTAAAAAAAAAAGAATTTCATAAGTTAGAAATCACATAAACAGGGAAATTAAATTTTCCACCAAAATACTTAGTATTAACTTAATATGATAAACCCCACCTCTTGACAAACTGCTGTGAGTAAAGCCTGACTCTCATAACATGAATATTTAAGTTTTCCTCTACAGTAAAGAACTCTTTCAACCAGAAAAATGATTTGATATCATTCCCCAAGTATGAGATGAAATTGAATAAACAGTTGTTATCAAGCATCTCATTAATTCAGTCAAGAGCCTCAAGGCATAACAACCCCACGACGAATGCCATGTTGAAATGACCTAGAAAAAATAATCACCGGATGATGTCTTTAAATTCCTCTGAACAGAAAATGTCAGCAAATAGGCCATTCTTTTGGCCCTGCAACAACAGGGCAATAAATAAGCCATTCACATAACAGACTACATGCTGACTGCCAAATGACCCCAAATCTAAAGCCAAAAATTTGGTGCCTTCATGATCACAGATGTCATTTCTGCAAGGAGTACTTGTACAAGTATTGCAAAGACAGCAGGAAAAATGTGTGGGAAAAGGTTATCCTCATCCTGAATGTTTAACAAATTCTGCAGCACTAGAGGAAGGACTACCACCAGAACAACTGCTTAAGGAACACTGGCACTAAAATCACTGCACCTTATAGAATCCTATTCAGTTTATGCACAAATGTTGGACATATGGCCACTATGCAAACTTAAAAATCAATTTCAAGGGCCTCTTATCAGCTGTCAGAAAACTTGCAGATGAAACAAACCTCCATCTTATGCTTTCCATTGAGGGCCTCTATTGCTGCAACTGCTTGTTCCTTTTTCTCATACTTCAAAAAAGCACATCCTTCAAGAAAGAAGATAATTTTTAGGAGATGAATTAATTTCTCCATCATAAAAACCATTGAACTTAAGAGAGGTAATACCAGGTATACCTTTACTAGTTTGCTGAGAACCTCTGAGAATCTGCAAATCTTTAATGACTCCATATTGAGAGAACAAGGCAGATACTTCAGGATCAGAAACATTCTTTGGAAGCATACCAACAAAAAGCTTGTGCTCTGGATTCCAGGTTAAGGAAAAGAACAAAGAAAAGAAAAAGAAAACAAGAGAGAAAAAAGTTATTTATTCTATTTAGTATCACAAAAACAATAAGAATGACAATGGTAAGAGTAGATCTTTAGATAAAAAGTGGAGGGAAAATATGAAAAGAAGTCGGAACAAATATGATAACAAAAGAATTAAATTATGGTACACCTAGTCTTTCCAACTCGCCATTAGCATACTTCACTTGCAACGGACTAGAAGCCTGAATTGGAAACAGAAACCAGCACAACTCATTAACAGAAAGACCAGCAAACAAGTGATGCTGATATAAAAGAAACTACACACATATAAAGTTAATAAGCTTAATAGGTACAGATATCTACTACCAGCCCAAACCAAGTGATGACTTAGATACAAGAAATGTTTTGCTTTGATCAGCACTGAAACAGTGAAATTAATCACTTCACTACAATATGCAAGAGTTCAAATGCTTAGTTTGGAGATATATGTACTTGAGGCATGCATACAGTTTAATAGACAGGTTAATGTAGGAAACAATAAGGATCCACCGGACATTATAAGGAATCTGGTTCTTGACCAATCTATGATGCCAAACACCTCTAGTATCTCTACTTCTCTTGGATGCTTTTGATCAGTAACTCTATGGTAGCCCTGTGATTACCACTACTTAAATCTTCTTTATATCTTTTGGGATAATTTCATTGCTACTTCATTGAACCAACCATGACATTTAGTAAGAAATAGATTACTCTAGAAAGGACTCCCAGTACTTATTCTTTTTTCTATATTTTGAAAGTCTTCTTCTCACCTAGAAGAAGATTAAAAAGGAACAGAAAACTGGTGAAAAACAGAAGACCGATATCAGAACAATATGTCCAGCATTTATCTTTCTTTTTACTTGAACAAGGGCTACCCTTCCATCCAACACGTCAGCTGGTGGCAGGGTAAGTAATGTCCAATACTTTATCCTTTTTCCCATTCATCTTTCTCTATAGCTTCTTATTTCTCTCCTGATGATTTGCTAATAGTTCTTACAGCTGCCGGTGTACTCTCAGTAAGTCACCAGCTTGATTCTCGGCCTTAGACTGTAAAGAAGCTCTCCCCTCATACGGATTTTGGTGTACAAACATACTGAATAAGTTACTTTAGCCAGTTAAGAGTGACCACTCATCTTCCTTTCTAGTTTCCATTATTTGGAAATATCAAATGAAATGAAGTGAAGCTTGAACCCGGAATTCAGTCTTGAGAATGCCCACTCCAACTGGGAAAGTCATAGCCTCAAAAGAGCAATCTGCTTTCCTACTAGAATTCAGGAGTTCACATTCATTATAGTTAAAGCAATTTACACCAGTTTCCTGGTAGATACTTTTTTAATAGAACCTCTTATCATGTCACAGTTTCTCAATGGAGTATTTTACTTCCCTGATGTTACAACTTTTTGTTGGTCAATCACTTGTCATTACAAAACAGATGGTCCTACATTCTACATGTTGAAAGTTGAAGGGAGAAACACAGAAAATTCCATTGCATTACAAGTAGCACAAATCTTCTTTTAACTAATAAAGTAAGGTAATTAAATATCTAAATCAGTGAATTACATAACAGCGCAGAAATCAACTTCACTTAATTAAGTAAAAACGTAATGTATGTACTCATCGATTAGTAAATGGTCGAAAACTAACACCGGGAAGCGTCTTCTTGTTGTGACATGCATTAACAGCCTTATCTGCTTCTTCTCTGGATGGACAGATCACAAAACAACAGCCTGAAAACAGGAAATTAGTGTTTGAGAGTACAAATCTCAAAGCATGTTGCTAATGGCGATCCAGATATAAACCTCGAGAAGCACGACTAGTTTTATCTTTGATGATGTTGACTTCGTCAACGATAGCAAACTCTTGAAACATTTCGACAATTTGTGTTTCCGTCATGTGCTTCGGTACTTGACCTACGAACAACTTCACGCTCTCCTCCGCCATTACACACACTTTCTCTGCCAAATTAGGCCATTTTTAGATGCCAAAATTGGATCTTCACCAGTTTTGAGGTCCTTAGTACCCTTGGTTTCACTAGTTTATTACAAGAATGCCACTGAATATCTTCAATTTCTTCACTGGCAAAATTGTGACGGTGTTTAAAAATATGAAATGAGCTCATAAGTTGACTTTTAATTTTTAGCTTATTTTTTTTTGTACTTTATTAGCCTAAAAATAAGTGTTTAAAAGTAATTTTTATTTTTTTCAAACATTATATTTTACCTTAAAAATTATTTTAACCAAAAATTACTTTAAAAAATCAATCCAAACATCCTCATGTATCTCTATTTTTTAATTCGGGAAAAAATTCAGTAGCTTGCCAAATGCAATGAGGAAATTAGGGAATTTATAGTAGATGGCAATAGATCATCAACATCTATTTAGTGGTATTGTTATTAGCTTCCTTTAATACCCTTGATTATGATAGTAGTTACAGGAATGCCACTGTCGTAATGCTGCTACTTGGCGTGGCTCATTAATTCGACAAAAAGACAGTAATTAAGAAATAGTGTAATGAAGATCTGAAACAGATTGCACTCGCATTTACGTAATTACCCTTTGTTTTAAAAAAATGTATGCTGTCTGGTCCCACGTTTTCAGTTGTTTTGTTTTTCCTTTTCTCCCGGGACTAGAGATGGCAATGGATCTTGGACCCGGTGGATCCAGATCCGTTTTATAGGATATGGATCTTCAAAATTTGGACCCAACGGATCCGGATCGGACCCGGATCCATTTCTGACGGATCGGATCTGGATTTGGATATTGTATTTGAGATCCGTATCCGGTCCAGATCCGATCCGTGAATCCAATTTTATTAAATATATCCATAACCTACAATGTAATTTTATAAATATTTTCTTATTTTTTTTCCATAATTTATGTATTGGGTAAAGGGTTGAACCAGGATAAGGCACAAGTCACACAGCCATGTAATTTGTCTTTGAAGTTTCATTTCTTTTACCTATATGCTTTCTGCAGTTTTCCATATTTTCATTTCTATAAAAAAGAAAAAAATATCATTCTTCTTTAAATTTTCCTTTCTTGAATCTGCTAGCGGTAAGCTTTAAGTATCTGTCTCTCATTTGTTTGATCAGCAAAAAAAAAACTGGGACTTTTGATATATGACTCACATTGTTTTATGTTGTTTAATGAAGTCAATCAGTAGAACTACAAGTGGAGCATCACTAAAGCCTCCAAAAATTAGCTCAAAGTTGCAACATGTTTGCATCGCTAATGAAATCAATCGTCTTTATTTTCTTGTGATGCTAAAACTTTGTTCAGTATTTTAGAAGAATGGTGTCATGTTTGTGTAGGTTGATTGAATGAACTCAATCAGATTGCGTTTCATTTTGTCATAAAAGTTTCAACATGTGGGAATATTATTCAAGCCAAAAAAATTTACATATAGATCCAGATCCGATCCGTGGACCCGGTGGATTCGATGGATCCGGATTTGGATATGATTTTTATGGACCCGATGGATCTGGATCCGGATCTGGATTCAGGTATGAAAAATGGATATGGATCTGGATCTAGTAGGATCCGGTCCAGATCCGATCCGTTGCCATCCCTACTAGGGACGGATAGTTCAATGAGATGGGCAAACTTTCACTATTTTGCATTACATCAGTTACTTTTACACCACGTGTGTGAAAGTAGAATTACCGCAAGGAAATGATAAATATTTATTTATTTTTAATTTTATATTTTGGTCACTTGAAGTGATTTATTTCGCAAAGTAAAATTTTTTGATATAAATTCGAATAAATCGGCCTCACAGTGGTTACCAAATATTAGATTGGAAACCAAAGAAAAGGATTTGCCATGTTGGGTTCGTTTAGTTTGCGAACAAGCTATACTTGAATTAGAATATAGGGATTAGATAGTGGAATTAAATATGACCTGATTATTTAATAGATATTCTTTTATTGATAAATATTTAATTTATTGGATTAAAAATGCAATACACGGGCTATAATATAAAAATATGTTTGATTTTACAGTAAATAAACTTGAATAGAGTAACATTTTATTTTCAATTTTAACTTCAACTATATTAAAAAACCTTGAGAGAAGAGTTCTTGAGAAATCATTTTACTGATTTAAACCGAGATTATTATCCCACATAGTGTGTGGAATAAAAATAATATCATAATTAAAGTATAAATAATTTTGAAATTACTTATAGCGAAATGAAAAAGTTCAACCAAATGCGGAAAAAAGTAATCCCACGTAATATTATATGTGAGGGCAAGCGAAGCATGTTAGTGCAATGAGTCTCATAATAACAAGTTGGGAATTCGGAACTTAAATTACCCAAAAAGTGAGGAAAACAATAAAAATAATCCAAAAAAAGATACATTAGTACCTTTTGCGCAACAAATTATTGCATAATATGGGTTGACGTCCCACCGTTTTCTTACACAATCAGTCCCCACAACACTTTTTAAAAATAAGAAACCGTCGTTAACGTATAAAAATCGAGGTCCCACACTCAAAAAAGCCCGATTTTAGTTCAAATTTTATCCCGAAAGTAAAGATTCTCGGTATATTCAAGTCAATGAACAAGATTCGAAGCTTGAATTTCGGAATAAAGCGTCATAGAACTCTATTCCAAAATTTAAAAAACAACCTTCAATCTAAGTATTTTACTATGAACTTTCTAATTATATTATTAAATATATTATAATCATAAGCATGACTAATATTTCATAGTCTCAAATTTAAAAAAAAAGTGTTTTTTTGCAACAAACAAAAAAAAAAAGCGCAATAGGGGCAGACTATCCACTTCCCAGCCCGTTTTTATTATTTTTTTATTTGTTAATTGTTTGTTAATTATTTAATTAGAAAAATATAGTAATCTCCTAATTGTTAATTATTTGTTAATTGTTTGATTATAAAAAATATAGTAATCTCCTAATAATTTTTTAATTTGTTAATTATCTAATTGTTAATTTATTTATTTGTAAAGTTATTTATTTCATCTTAATTATTAATGTGCTAATTGGTTATCTAATTTTATGTGTTAATTTTTAATTAATTGTTAATTAGTTACTTAATATAATTTTCTGTTGAATGAATTAGTTCGTCATTACTTTAATTCTAAGTTTAGGATTTAACATCATTATTTTAGGATTAAAAATATCATTAATATAATTTTCGCTAATTATAGTTAGTATAATAATTGATTATCAATTATTAATTAGTAATAGTAACCCTTAGTTTGGGTGGATTTGGATGAGGTGGTGAGAGGTATACCATCCACTGAGAAGTTATTTATATGAGGAGATTTCAATGGATATATCGGGTCACTTCCAGGGGTTATGACGACGTGCATGGAGGCTTTGGCCTCGGGGATAGGAACGGGGGAGGCATATCACTTTTGGAATTCGCTAAAGCTTTTGAGATAGTGATAGCCAATTCGAGGTTCCTGAAGAAGGAGGAGCACTTGGTGACTTTCCGTAGTTCAGTGGCTAAGACTCAAATAGACTTTTTGCTCCTTAGGAATGTTGACAACGGTCTTTGTAAAGACTGTAAGGTTATTCTAAGTGAGTATCTTACAATCCAACATAAGCTTTTGGTGATGGATTTGGAGATAAATATGAAGAAGAATAGGAGGGTTGTGGATGACATGCTAAGAATCAAATGGGGGAGTTTGACCATGGCTAGTGCAAATGAGATGGGGGAGATGTTGATGGCCAGGGGGCTTGGGAGAGTAGTGGGGATGCGATCGATATATGGGATAGGACGGCCAGTTACATTTGGGAGGTAGCTAGAGAAGTGATAGGGGTATCGCGGGGTAGCCGTAGTGGGCATCGAGGGGACTGATGGTAGAATGGTAAAGTTCAAGAGAAGATGGAAGCAAAGAAAGTGGCGTATGCGAAATTGGTAGAAAGCAAAGATGAGGTGGAGAAGTGGACGAATATGGAATTATATAAAATGGAGAGGAAGGAGACAAAGCTAGCGATTACAGCAGTGAAAACGACGGCTTTTGAACTTCTGTATGTGGAATTAAAGGGGGAAAATAGGAATGAGAAGTTGTACAGACTAGCCAAGGCGATGAAGATGAGGACCCGTGACTTGGATCACGTAAGGTGTTGTTAGGTAGATTCTAGTACTGTTTTAGAGTGTGTGTTTAGGGAGTCTTTTGTTTGTTTTTTAGTTGTCTTGTGCAGTATTATGCGTGTTGTTTTGTGTTTTCAGGTTTTAAGCGATTCAGAAAGGAATAAGGAGAATCCAAAGGAAATAGGCGATTATTGAGGACAAAAATGCATATCTGGTCACAAGTAATAAGTCAAAGAAGCCCTGGAAGTAGTTTAAACAAACTCTAGACGAAGAACACTGAAGGGTCGCGGTGCCACAACTGAAGGGCCGCGGCCGAGGAAGCAAGAGCTGAGGCGCCATGTAGGTAGAAGGCTGGAAGAATTTACTCGGAATTAGAGTCGCGGCGCTACCTGGTTACAGCCGCGATGCTTGAAACATCGACGAAAGCGCCACGGTGCCCAACATTAGAGTTGCGGCTCCCCAGTGGCAGAAAGCAATTTGATTTTTAGAGCAAATTAGAGTCGCGACGCTCTAATAGCTGAGCCGTAGCACCGACGACGTCCAGGCAGCGAAAAACCAAATTTTAACAAGGGCAAAAAGGTCCATTCTGGGGTTTTTCGTGATATATACTGGGAGAGGCGCATTTTAGAGATATCTCACATTGGAGGTAAGAAACAAGAGAGCAAGAAGCAATTAGAGACATCTATTGTTCGAGTTCTTTTCCTTTTCTTTACTTTAATTCAGTTCATGTTGGATATTAAGTTAATTAGTCTTCTTAGAATGTCTATGAGCTATTTACTTTTATTAGGGTTTTCCGTTGAATCACTTGAAGCTCTGTTATGATTTAATGCATTACTAATGTTCTTCTTCATCTATTAAGATCTCTTCAACTTGCGTTTATTGAATGAAAATTAATTGGCCATTAGTTTTCATTACCTATATGATTTCAAATCAAGATCTGAAAAGGGAGATTTGAATATGCTATAGTTGATTAGACGTAGGTTTAAACTTGAACGAGAGTATCACAATCGCCTGTGTAGCTTTTTAGGTTATTGATCTTAATCCTCCTATGTGATTGAATTTATCATAGAAATATAAAAAATTCTCACTTAGGTTGAGTTTTTATATGTCCTAACCGTAATATAGAACATCTCAATTAACATGTTATCTTAATAAGAAGAAGAATTGTCAGTCTTGCATTAATGAATGATAGAGTGGAAAGTTGAGGAGATTGGAAACCCTAATTGCCTTCATTACTGAATTAAACTTTGTGTGTTTTCACTACTATTTTATTCCCGCAATCTGTTTTAGTTTGTTAATTCTTTAGTTTAGAAATCACCACTTATATTCGTTTGCCAAATAGAAACTAAAGATTAGTTAATTAGTACTTGATAAATCAGTCTCTGTGGACGATACTCGGTTTTACCAAAATTATTACGAATTGCGATACATACACTTGCATAGCATATAGAAATAACACAACATGTTTTTGGCGCCGTTGCCGGGGACCGAAGTATTATCAATATCAAAATAACTAATCTTATTTCTAATTTGGTTGTTCCTAGAACATAATTTTTTTACTTAATTTGCGTGCAGTGTTTTTGATCAATTTTAGGTAGCTTTGGTATATGCAAAGCAGAATAGGAGCAGACAACCTTGTTCCTCTGAATCCGGAGATTGAAAAAGGGTGCAAGCAGAACCGAAAGAACAAAAGCATTATTGATTCAACCGCTATGGCAAATCAACATGATAATGATGGGTTGAATAGAGGAATACCGGCATGAATGAATGAACCAGCCCAGAATCCTATTGCGAGGAGCTTACGGGACTACATATTGCCAACTGTTATAAGTGTGCAGACATGCATAAGGCCACCAGCTGTGGAGGCAAATAATTTCGAGATTAAGCCAGCAATCCTGCATATGGTCCAGAGCACATTTCAGTTTGATGGGTTGCCATCTGAAGATCTACGTTTGCATTTGGCGAACTTCTTGGAGTTATGGGCAACCTTTAAGTACGATGGTGTTACTGATGATGCCATTAAGTTGAGGCTCTTCCCATTCTCACTAAGGAACCGAGCCAAAAGCTGGTTGAACTCTTTTTAGGCAAATTCTATCACTACTTGGCAAGATTTGGCTCAGAAATTTCTTGCCAAGTTCTTTCCTCTATCAAAGGCCGCGAAGTTAAGGGAAGAAATGAACAATTTTTATCAGCTTGATGGGGAGTCTTTGTATGATGTTTGGGAGAGGTTTAAGGAGTTGCAAAGGAGATGTCCTCACCATGGAATTGAACAATGGATGTTGGTCCACAATTTTTACAATGGGGTGTGTGGTACTTGTCGCGCCCTATTTTGACCTGGCTCGAGGTCAAAGCGGAGCACGGACGTGTTCAGGTGATTCATGGGTAAAAGGGTTGAGGAGTCGCCACCTAATTATTTTTTACGGTGAATTAGGACACCTAAATATTTAAACTAAATGCTGCAATGTAAACTCCGATTTTAAGGTCTGCGAAACTATTTGAGATTCTAGGTAAGGGTTCTTTATTATCCTAAAGGGAAGGGGTTAGGCATCCTTTAAGATCCGCTAACTTGCGGTTATCCGGTCAAACTCAGGTTAATTATTACTAGAAAAATATATGTTTTTACAAGCATAAGATTTAAAGATGTTTGCAAATAATTAGTAAATGATGCATTTTAAAAAGAAAGATACATGTAGAGATTTTTTAAATATGCATTTGTATGGTATTTTAAGAGAAATACATGTGGAGTTGAAAAAATATGTTTTTGACAATTGATAGTAAAACAAATTATTTATGATGCCAAAGAAGTAAAATTTGGGGAATCAATGAATTGTAAATTGACAAAAGATAAACTTATTCGGTGTGATTTAATAAAGCAAATAAAAGATGACAAAGTTGTTTTGAAAATCTTGAATACGCGTGACGAGCCTAAAATAAATAAACTAGCGAAGGATTTCTAAGTTTGAATTTAACCGAGCCTACAAATAAATAAGCTAGCGACGGGCTTCAAATCTTAAACTACCTATGAATTAATCCTAAGTTTGCCTATTCTAAGCATTTCAATAGTGACATAAGTGCGATAAATAATATTACAATACAAAGCGGGATAAAAGCTGAATTAAAGAAAGAAATAAAATAAGATAAACTCCGAGGAATATCTGCTTCATTTAATTTAATCCCTGCAAGCTGTCAAGAACAAACGGTTAAAAACAATTAAATACAAATAACTTCATATCCGTATTCAAAACAAGTGAATGTTTTGATCACGGAGGGCTCGAACTTAAATTTTGAAAAGAACATTCCAATCACGTCGTGGTGCAAACATATGACTAATGTGGTTTATTTTGATTGCCTCGCCTACTAAACGTGTTGGTCTCTCGGGTGAAATAGAAAAGATCACTATAATCACGTCGTGGTCGCGAATATATAATTCACCTCGCCTACTAAACATGTTGATCTCGGATGAAATAAAAGGTTTAAGTCTTCATCATTGCCCGAAGTTATATTTCCGTCTTTTGCAATTGTGGAGGCCTCAAAATCGACGGATATTTTTCATCGGCCAAAGTGTAGTATCGTGTTCAAATCAGCAAAATTTTAAAATGAAACAAGAATAAAGAAAAGATAGCAGCCGCAAAGATAGCGATAAAGAGCAGCGATAGCAGAGAGCAGATAGCGATAGCGATAGCTTGTAGCGATGTGCTTGATAGCGGTAAGCGATAGCGATGGATGTAAGCAATAAGAGAGGCAATTTCCGAAAAGACACGATGCTTAGTTTAAAATAGTAAAACAAGTAAAACGGATATTTGAATGCTTTGAAACAATGGATGAAACAGAAAGCAATGTCCGAAAGGTGCGGTGTTTATTTTTAAAACAAGTAAAAACGGTAAACATAAAACAATAATCGAAACGGGGAGCAACCGAAACAGAAAAACAATACCGAACAGACGCGGTATTTATTCAAAACAAGTAAAACAATGATATCCGTCGCAAGAAATTTAAAGCGATAAACTTAATAAAACAATAATATATCCGTTGCACGGATGTCTAAAACAGATTAAACTAAAAAAAAGAGAAGCGAAACGAAAGAAAAGCGCGGCCTCGAATTCAATTTCGTCGGCCTTAATGTGATATTAATAAAACAAGTAGAACAAAGATTGCCAAAGAAACGAAAGTGAGCGAGTTTAAAATATCCGACCCGGGTTCGAAATTCGGAAATATTCAAATCGGGTCGCCCGACCCGGTCGTGATTCAAACCCGAAATCGATTTCAAAGCACCAATTTTCGGATAACCAAGAACAGGAATATGAGCATGCAAGAATTTCGAAAATAATACCCAAGCAAACCGGTCGACCGGGTCGGGTCGACCCGACCCGAAATCAGTGAAGAACAACAAAATGCAAACAGATTTTCGGACTCAAGTTCAAGAATAAAACTCACCTCCTTTCTTTCGAATCTTGGACCTATTTCGGACTTGTATCTTGAACAACAAAGACAGCAAATGATTTAAAAATCTAGAACACAACAAATATTTTATGTATATATGGAATAGTCTTCCGAAAAATCCTTCGAAAATCTGTTTTTATCCACGAAAAATCTCCTCCAAAAATGAAGAACAACAAGGGGTATTTATAGGTACTCACCCCAACGCTCCAACCCCTCATACCCCCCCCCCTTTAAAACGAATTCAAATTTCAAAATAAAGGGGGAACAAAATCTGATTTTTGGGGCGTGTTCTTGGGGCATGCGTTCGGCGGTGTCAGGGTAGGGTGGTGGCAGTGGCGAAGTGACGGGGTAGGGGTGTAGGGTGCGGCGTCGGGGGCAGGGGTGTAGGGTGTGCGGCGACTTGGGGGGTAGGGTTTAGTTTAGGGTTTTTTTTTTATTTTGATTTTTTTCGTTTTGGTTTTGGTTTAAAAGGGGTAAGGGGAATGGGTCGGGTTGGAGTTTTGGGTTGTGGGAATTGGGTTGGGGTTTTGGTTGGGATTTTATTTTGTGGGTTTGGTTTTTTAGATGGGATAAAAGGTTGTGGAGGGTTGGGCTTGGAAGATGGGGTGGCCGATTGGGCTTCGGTTTTGGGCCAAAAATTTGGGGTTGTAGAATGTTTTGGGTAGAAATTGTTTTGGTTTAGGAAATAAAAAATGGGTTAGAAATTGTTTTGGGTTTAAAAATATAAAAGGGGTTATGGATTAAAAATATAAAAAGGGGCTTATTATTAAAACATATTTATATATATATTTTTTGTAAAAGATGTGAATTATTTAAAAATAACGTAACAATGTGATAATAATAAAATATAATGTTTTGCGAAATGTTTAATGCTTAATAAAAAATGGAAATGCGATGCAATTTTGCGAGAATAAAATAACATAGAATATTATGGATAAAACTTATGATTGTGATAAAAATGCAAATGACAGTAAAAATGCGAATAATAATAATAATAAGATATATACACATATATGCCTATATTTAAAAAATTGTTTTAAAAGTGTCAAAATATTAAAAATTACGAATAAAATCATAAAAGATGGGACAAAATTGGGTGTCAACAGATGCCCCTCTTTGGCCGGAAACGATGAAAGAATTTTCGGACAAAGAAGTTGACCGAGTAGCCAATTTTGTCCCGATCGTCGGGACTGCATGGTAAGAAATAGAATCCCGAGGGGTATAGAAGTTGCAAAACATAATGCAGATTCGGGAAATAATGCCCCGAGTGTCGAGTTATGATGACACCGGTCGAGATGTGACAAAACTATTGGGAAAGAGCGGATCGACGTTCGAAGTAGGTCGTTGACCATTTTGCCTCGGTTCGCCGTAAGAGATAGTTCCACGTTGTGATGAAGTTCCTGCAAATTAAAAACTTCTGCAAACTAAAGCTTAAGATATAATTAGTGTATAATCGTTGCATACAATGTGTATATGAGAATATGACTTGGGCGCCGACCGAAATTAAATACCCGCATTATGAGGTGGGCGCGGCGCCCGAAATTTAAATACCCGCATTATGAGGTGGGCGCCGACGTAAATTTAAATACCCGCATTATGAGGTGGGCGCCGACGAAATTTAAATACCCGCATTATGAGGTGGGCGCGCACGCGAAATTAAATACCCGCATTATGAGGCGGGCGCCCGACGTAAATTAAATACCCGAATTATGAGGTGGGCGCCGACCGAAAATAAATACCCGCATTATGAGGTGGGCGCCGACCGAAATTAAATACCCGCATTATGAGGTGGGCGCCGACCGAAATTAAATACCCGCATTATGAGGTGGGCGCCTGACTGAAATTTAAATACCCGCATTAGAAGGTGGGCGCCTGATTTAAAACATACCCGCATTAGAAGGTGGGCGCCTGATTTAAAACATACCCGCATTAGAAGGTGGGCGCCTGATTTAAAACATACCCGCATTAGAAGGTGGGCGCCTGATTTAAAACATACCCGCATTAGAAGGTGGGCGCCTGATTTAAAACATACCCGCATTAGAAGGTGGGCGCCTGACAGAAATTAAATACCCGCATTAGAAGGTGGGCGCCTGATTTAAAATATACCCGCATTAGAAGGTGGGGGCCTGATTTAAAACATACCCGCATTAGAAGGTGGGCGCCTGATTTAAAACATACCCGCATTAGAAGGTGGGCGCCTGATTTAAAACATACCCGCATTAGAAGGTGGGCGCCTGACAGAAATTAAATACCCGCATTAGAAGGTGGGCGCCTGATTTAAAACATACCCGCATTAGAAGGTGGGCGCCTGATTTAAAATATACCCGCATTAGAAGGTGGGCGCCTGATTTAAAACATACCCGCATTAGAAGGTGGGCGCCTGATTTAAAACATACCCGCATTAGAAGGTGGGCGCCTGATTTAAAACATACCCGCATTAGAAGGTGGGCGCCTGATTTAAAACATACCCGCATTAGGAGGTGGGCGCCTGACTGAAATTTAAATACCCGCATTAGAAGGTGGGCGCCTGACTGAAATTTAAATACCCGCATTAGAAGGTGGGCGCCTGACTGAAATTTAAATACCCGCATTAGAAGGTGGGCGCCTGACTGAAATTTAAATACCCGCATTAGAAGGTGGGCGCCGACCGAAATTTAAATACCCGCATTAGAAGGTGGGCGCCTGACTGAAATTTAAATACCCGCATTAGAAGGTGGGCGCCTGACTGAAATTTAAATACCCGCATTAGGAGGTGGGCGCCTGATTTAAAACATCGTGTTGACGTAATGTAAAGTGTGGCCCTATTGCCATGCCATGATAGTTAGTGTGGACATAAGCGATGCAAAAGTTGAGTCGATGAGAATGCGACCCTGTAAGTCGAAATACCGTTCTTTGCGTGGATACAATACGGTTGGGAACATGTAGTTTAGCATGACGTCTTTGTACAATCTCCAAACAGGAAAGTGATCCTTGTGGTGAGCTGCGATGCGGAGATCCCTTGCGAATTTGCTCATAAATGTTGCAGATTCCCTGCTGCTTTCCACCTGAAGAACCTATACTCAAATAAATTTATGAGTTTGGGGAGGGGGAGTTGATTCGCGTTGACTTTGTAGCTTTGGCCTTGATAGTGTATGTCCTGCTGATTCGGACCTGTAGCCCCTCTCTGGTCCCCCGTATTGGATAGTCGTTAATGAAAACATTTGTCGAAAACAATTTGTTTGTAACAAGTATGTTCT
Organism: Anisodus tanguticus; assembly: GCA_034509755.1. NCBI lineage: Eukaryota > Viridiplantae > Streptophyta > Magnoliopsida > Solanales > Solanaceae > Anisodus > Anisodus tanguticus. Next base: position 12,786,325 of record CM067551.1, on the reverse strand, counting down.
GTTGAACTCTAATGAAAATGTTTGTTGAAAATAATTTGCTTATAAAAAGGTATGCATATATATAAATGTCTGTCGAGCAGTGACATGCGGTGAAACAAAACAAACGTCTTATCAAAAAAAATCTTCTGGCTGACTTATTTTGCCGATGCTTTCCCCAGTTTCTGATATGTGAGAATGACGATCTTTTGAACGGACAACCGAGTCTTGTGTAGATTGCTTGCCTGCCCTATCAGGGTGATCAGATGGGTGTATTTTGTCATTTGTGAGATAAAGGAAAAAATATTTCCTAATGGTGGGACCGAAGCCGATTTAGGCCGCCTACGTATCCCCATGAGGGAATCAGGTCGTGACGTAGTTCATTACAAGCAAAAGGGGTTTGTAAGGATTTTCTAAAAATGGGACCGAAGCCGATGTGGCCGCCTACGTATCCCGCCGAGGGAATCAGGTCATGACGTAGTTCATGTTACAAAGAAATGTGTTTCTGGGGAAATTTGCAATCTAGGAAACGGAACCCGACATGGGTTCTTTGCGTATCCCGCCTGGGAGCGCAATTTTACAACATAAGGAATGCATTACATATAAAAATCCTAAATGTAGTATCTTTTCACTGCATCCGCGTTGATAGCTTTTGGCCATACTTCACCGTCCATTTCAGCTAGAATTAATGCTCCTCCAGTCAACACCCGGTGAACCATATAAGGCCCTTGCCGATTAGGTGCGAATTTTCCTTTAGCTTCATTTTGGTGCGGGAATATGCGTTTTAGCACCAATTGCCCTAGTTCGAAAGTCCTTGGTTTTACTTTCTGTTGAAAGCTTTGGCCATTCTGTTTTGATAAAGTTGTCCGTGACATGATCGCGTTCAATCGCTTTTCATCAATCATCATCAATTGTTCATACCGATTCGTATCCATTTTGCTTCGGTCGGCTCGGCTTCTTGGATAACTCTCAAAGATGGTATTTCTACTTCTGCGGTAACACGCACTGTTCCATAGACCAATAGATACGGCGTTGCCCCAAGTAGAAGTCCCGATTGTAGTGCGATATCCCAAAAGTGCAAAGGACAAATGCTCATGCCGGTGCTTGTAATTATCAATCATCTTTCGTAGTATTCTTTTGATGTTTTTGTTGGCCGCTTCGATCGCTCCGTTCATCCGAGGTCGGTATGGAGTGGAATTGCGGTGAGTGATCTTAAACTTTTCGCATATCTCATTCATCGATTCTTTGTTGAGATTAGCTCCATTGTCCGTTATAATCGACTCGGGGATTCCAAATCGACGAGATGATGTTGTTGCGGACAAAATCAACTACCACTTTCTTTATTCGACTTGTGGGACGATGCTTCTACCCACTTCGTGAAATAGTCAATTGCCACTAGAATAAATGTGTGTCCATTTGATGCGGCAGGTTCAATAGGGCCAATGACATCCATGCCCCAAGCTGCGAATGGCCAAGGAGAGCTCGTCACATTGAGTTCGTTAGGAGGCACCTTGATTAGATCGCCATGAATCTGACATCGATGGCATCTTTGCACGAAGTGGATGCAATCTGTTTCCATGGTCATCCAAAAGTATCCTGCTCTTAGAATCTTCTTTGCCAAAGTGAAGCCATTCATGTGAGGCCCGCACGTGCCTCCGTGTATCTCTTCAACTAAACTGCTTGCCTCTCGAGCATCAACACATCTTAACAAACCGAGATCTGGAGTCCTCCGATAAAGGATTTCTCCGTTCAGGAAGAAATGGTTTGCTATCCTCCTAAGTGTCCTCTTTTGTATACTGGTTATGCCTTCTGGATATTCACCTATCTTGAGATATCTCTTAATGTCGTGGTACCAAGGCTTTCCATCCAACTCTTCATCTATATTGAAACAATATCTTTGGTGATCCGATAAGCTCACCTTGATGGGATCAATGTAGTTCTTATCCGGATGTTGAATCATGGAGGACAGTGTTGCCGAGCATCGACGAACTCGTTTTGAGTTCGTGGGATATGCTTGAATTCTATCTTGCTGAATTTTTTGCATAATTCTTTCACGCAATGCGAGTAAGGAAGTATCTTCCCGTTCTTGGTCGCCCATTCGCCTTGCACCGATGAATCAATAAGTCCGAATCACCTATAACCAATAATTCTTGAATGTTCATATCAACGTGACCATTCTAAGTCCGAGTATACAAGCTTCATATTCCGCCATATTGTTGGTGCATGGGAATCGGAGCTTCGCCGAAATTGGGTAGTGTTGACCCGATTCGAAATCAAAAGCTGCTCCAATACCAACTCCTTTGAAATTTGCAGCTCCGTCGAAGAACATTCTCCAACCGGGTACTCTTCCGAGATGTCTTCTCCAACAACAAGACCTCCTCGTCCGGAAAATAAGTCCGGAGAGGCATGTATTCTTCATCCACGGGGTTTTCAGCAAGATGGTCGGCTAGTGCTTGTCCTTTGATAGCCTTTTGGGTGACATATATGATATCGAACTCACTTAGCAAGATTTGCCACTTTGCTAGCTTTCCAGTGGGCATGGGCTTCTGAAAGATGTATTTGAGCGGGTCCATCCTTGAGATGAGATAAGTGGTATATGCAGACAGATAATGTCTAAACTTTTGTGCAATCCATGTTAAGGCACAACAAGTGCGTTCCAGCAAAGTATACCGAGCTTCATACGGTGTGAACTTCTTGCTTAAGTAGTATATGGCTTGCTCCTTCTTTCCTGTTTCGTCATGTTGTCCCAGCACGCATCCAAATGCATTTTCTAACACAGACAGATATAACAAAGAACGGCCTTCCGGCTCGGAGGCACCAAAACAGTGGGTTAGACAAGTATTCTTTGATTCTATCAAAAGCTTGTCGGCAATCCGATGTCCACTTGGTAGTAGCGTCTTTCTTCGCAGCTTGAATATTGGCTCACATATCACCGTTGATTGTGCTATGAACCCTTGATGTAATTGAGGCGACCAAGGAAACTCATCACGTCCTTTCGACTCTTTGGAGGAGGCAAGTCTTGAATAGCTTTTACCTTCGAAGGGTCTAATTCAATACCTCTTCTACTCACGATGAAACCTAGCACTTCCAAACAGGGACACCAAACGCACACTTTGCGGGGTTTAACTTTAGGTTATACCGCCTCGGCCCGGTCAAAGAACTTCTCTAAATCGTCAAGTGATCCGAAGTCTTTCGCGACTTAATAATAACGTCATCCACGTAGACCTCTATTTCTTTGTGGATCATATCATGAAAAATGGTAGTCATGGCCCTCATGTAGGTGGCACCTCGCATTCTTGAGTCCGAACGGCATTACCCGATAAGTATACTCCCCAAGGTGTAGTGAATGCCGTCTTTTCTGCGTCTTCTTCATCCATCAAGATTTGGTGGTAACCATGAAGCAATCAACAAATGATTGCAATTCATGCTTTGCACGATTGTCAATGAGTATGTGAATATTCGGAAGAGGGAAGTCATCCTTCGGGCTAGCCTTGTTGAGATCCCGATAATCCACGCACACTCGTATCTTTCCATCTTTCTTTGGCACAGGTACAATGTTGGCTAACCAAGTCGGGTATCTTGTGACTCGAATGACCTTTGCGTCGAATTGCTTGGACACCTCTTCCTTGACCCTTAAACTCAAATCAGGCTTGATTTTCCTTGGTTTTTGTTTCACCGGAGGGTAGGACGGATCAATAGGTAATCTATGTGAAACAATATCCGTGCTCAAACCTGGCATCTCGTCATAAGACCAAGCAAATATGTCGATATATTGCCTCAAAAGATCCGTCAGTTCTTTCCTTTGTGGGGCGTTCAGATGGACGCTGATTCTTGTTTCCTTCACATTTTCCGCATCCCCCAAATTTACTACCTCCGTTTCATCTAAATTTGGTTTTGGTTTATTCTCAAAATGTTCCAACTCCTCTGTCAATTCCTCTGGCTGCGAGTCTTCCTCATACTCTTCGAAGTCCTGTTCATTGTTTGGATTTTGTTTGTTTGTTTCATTACATGTCACATTCACATTATCGACAGATTTATTAGTTTGCATGCTGAAAGAGAAAAGAAAATTAGTAAACAAAATAAATTTTGAAATAGCAAAAGCAAGGTGGATTTGTCATTTAAGCTTTCAAAAGACGGAGGCAAAACACATTAAAATGCGTAGATGCGATTCAAGCCTCAATTAGAATCGCATTGTTTCAAAAAAGTACTAAGGTAGTTTCTACCAAGCTTCCCGGAGAAACGGGGGGGGCACAGTCCAATTTTTCAAAATATCTCCATGTTTTGCATCCCAAATAGTTGGGCCTTCATTAAAATCATCCGTAATTACATTGCATTCCATTTCTTCTTCGCAATGAAAAGGCTTTTGAGTCCTTCCGCGAGGTCGTCCGCATCATCTTCATTCGACTTCGAGCGGCATATGCTTTGACAAATGACCGATTCAAGGGTGGAACAGGCTTTGGCAAGGGAGTGTCCCTTTTCTTTCGGAAGTTGACCGATAAGACCTCTTTAGAAGTGGGTTTGTATCCGAGACCAAAAGTATCCTTCTTACCGAGCAAGTGAACAGGCTCCACCATACCTTCTAAATTCAATCCGAGGCCTCGACCGGCTTAAAGCCATTCTTCAACATTTCGGGCCACCATTGTGAGAACCGGGGTAATTTCAATATTCGACTTTGGAGGCACATGTAATTTCTCGACATGGAAGACAGACCCATCCAAAGTGTATCTACGCTTTTCAACAAATAGGATCCGTTCTTCGGGACATATTGAATTGCTCCCTTCTCCGTGTACCACGACCTCGTGATGATCCCGGACAAACTTCAAACTCGATGTAGGGTAGAAGGAGCGCACCTGACCACATGGATCCAAGGTCTACCCATTAGTAGGTTATAGCCGGTAGATATGTCTAATACTTGGAATTCCACGATGAACTCTACGGGCCCCACTTGTAATGTTAAATCCATTTCTCCCATAACGCTCCTTTGGGCTCCATCAAAACCTTTAACTCTCACATGACTTTCGCGAATCTTTCCAATGCTAATTCCCAAGGCTCGGAGAGTCGCCGCAGACAAATATTGACGGCCGAGCCTCCATCAATCAATACCTTAGAAATGAACTTGTTCATGCACTTTCTTGTTATGTTCAAAGCTTTGTTGTGGCCCAAACCCTCGGGTGGCAATTCTTTGTCATGAAAAGAGACTTTATGGGCCTCTAAAATCTGTCCGACCAAGGCCGAGAGTTTCTCGCCCGTGGTCTCTCTCGAACATAAGCTTCTTTGAGTACTTCCAATAAAGCGCGTCCGTGGTCCGGAGAATTCATCAACAATGATAGCAAAGAAATCGAGCGGTGTTTTCTTCAATTGCTCTACAACGGAATACTCCTTGGTTGGCATTTTCCTCCGAACTCTTCCACTTCCTCGTTACAACCTTTTTCGGATTGTCCGCGGGGGCATAACATCATCCGGATCTTGTCATACCGGCGACGACAACTTCTACAATTTGTTTCTCCTTTCCCCCGCTCCTTTCCCCAATCGAATAGCTCCAAGGGGCGGTTTTGGTATCGACAGACGTCGTCACCATCCGCGATTTCGGAGGGAGTACTTCCACTTCAAACGGTGCCCTCACTTGAACCGTAATTATAGGGGTGATCAAAGCGATGATTCAACCCTTTCCTTTGTTCGGACCGGCACAAAGGTCCCTTCCAAACCATTTTCTTCATCAACGGTAATCATGTTTATATTGGCATTGTCATGATTTGGCAAAGGGTTATTATTTACATTAGGGGGGGGGGGCCCTTTCAGTTGGATAATTCCCTCTTTGATCAAAGCCTCGATCTTGTCTTTGAGGGCAAAGCAAATTCCAGTGTCATGTCCGGCGATCCCCGAGTGGTACGCACAATGCTTAGTTTCATCATACGATCTGGGAATAGGATTGGGGATATGCCCTGGGATGGGTTGGAGTATTCCCGCGGTCCTCAATCTTTCGTATAGTTGGGCTAGAGGTTCGGCTAAAGGTGTATATGTTTTGACTGGCCTTCTTTCGTGATTTGCCCGGGGTCTGGGAGTATTTGGTGGATGGGCTTGCGGCTGAGGTGGATGTGTGGGTTGATACTGTGGGGAATTTCTATAGGTAGGTGCTCGTGGTGGGCTATATATTGGTTGGGTATGATAGACGGGGGTAGGGAGTAGGCGAGTGTTGACAATAAGGCCGAGGGCTTTGTGTGCTTTGGCTATAGTAGGAGGGTCGATGATTTTGGGTGTTTTGATTATAGTAGGGAGGTGGGATGATGGGCTTTGGTAGGTTGGCATTTGGTTGGACCTATGTTCCTGGACCGCCATGACAGGGGACGCTCCATCCCTCCTCTTCTTAATTGCTCCCCCGAATGAGTCTGACTGAATGGCCTTACTTGTCGCCTGCAATGCTGCTAAGTTCGTGATTCTCCCTGTTTTGATACCTTCTTCTATGAAATCTCCCATCCTGACCACTTCAGAGAAATTCCGTCCAATGACGCTTATCATTTTCTCATAATAAGTTGCATCCTTCATAGATTGCACAAAGAGCGTGGTCATTTCACTTTCTGCCATCGGAGGTTGAACCTTTGCTGCTTCCGCCCTCCACCTCATGGCATATTCCCCGAAAGTCTCTGTAGATTTTTTTTCCAATTTCATTAGATAAAATCTATCCAAGACTGTGTCGGTGTTAAACCTGAACCTATCCACAAAATCCTGTGCCATTGTGCCCCAGTTATGCCATTTTCGCGAGTCCTGGCTTGTGTACCAGTCGAGCGCTTCTCCTGTCAAACTTCTTATGAACAACTTCATTATTATGGCCTGGTCCTTACCCACTCCAACCAGCTTGTCACAATACGATCTCAAATGAGCGCGAGGATTTCCCTTTCCGTCGAATAAGTCAAATTTTGGTACCTTATACCCGATAGGCAACTGAACGTCGGGATGCATGCAGAGATCTTCATACTCGAGTCCTTCATGCCCCTTCTTTGGTTTGAAGGTTTTTAAATGCTTCTTTTAGGCTATGAATTTCCCTTGCCATACTTTCATCATTTCTAATCCTTGCTTGCCTTTCCATCTCTTCATATTGGTCTATCTCTTGATGATGTATGTTTGGTATGGTAGAAGTAGAAGGTTGGGCTTCCACTGCATATACCGGTGGCACATACTGCTTGTTAGTGATGTGTGCCATTGGTATTTGTTGGGTTGCCTGGTAATTTTGTGTGGTAGGGATATTTTGGACAAGTGGGGTAGTTTGGGTAAGTGGAGCTTGATGTATATATGGAGCTGTGAAGGATACTGGGTCATTTTGTAGCGGGCTTTGTTGTGGTGGCCGGCTGCGGGTTGATAGGATGCGGATTGGTTCGCTTGGTAAGGGATTTCGGGGAAGGTTCTGGGGAAATGATGGTTCATGAGATGGAAAGGTGTGTGGTGCAGTTGCGCTCGTCTCTTGTTCAGGCAGTGGAGTGTTGATGCTGATGGAAAGATTGGTAAGATTCCGGAGCCGTTCGATCTCAGTTTGCATAGTTGCCATTTTTTGCGGTAGTTGGGCGAGGTATTCATCCGGACGGAAGTATTTCTCCTTTCCGATGTCTCGGTTCACCTCCCGGGAGAGCGACAAGTCCCAAACCGGTTTGTTCGGTGCTCGAATCGGTCATTTTGTCGGATGATTGTGCCTTGGATCTCGTGAAGTAATGGTGTTCCGCCAGTTTCAATCAACGCGAATCAACTTCTGGGAAATAAAGCAGGCAAAATAAACCTTTTCCAAAAATGAAACAAACCAAGTTAGTATGAGACGAATAATTATTGCTTTGAATAACATGTATAGAGTGGAAAATAGTAAACAAATAGCAGACAGATTATATGAAAATTAAACGCGCGTCCTAATGTGCATGGGGCCTCCTTTATGCCGGAGGTGGGCTTAAACGCAAAATATGCAAGATACTGATAAATTGATCCAAGCCAAAGATTGTGATGCCTTTTGTCGGAAATAAAGGTTGACTTTTACTAAATAATAATGCGTACAATAACAAAGCTGACAACATAAGATATTTATGCTCAAGTTCTAAATCTTGCTTTTGATCACTGAGATGAAGATGGAACCCTAACATTCTTTGGGTCCGACTCCTGCGTCCTCTAGATACTGCACTATATTTTGCATTTGATGCCACATTTCGGGGGTAACGACTGTGTCTCTGAGCCGGAAATTCCTTACCCAAATTGTCGTGCCGATATCTTCAAAACCTTGCTCGCCATCAGGACTATGGTCTGTACTACTGCAATCCTCTCGTAGCCACGCTTGATATTCGGGGGTACCTCCTGCCTGACTACCTCCAATGTCTATTGTGTCAATATCGTCCCATTCATCGAAGACTTGCCTAGCTCTGGGGACAATGAAATTCGGCCCGAATGAAATTTCAGAAATCCTCATATTTGCTCGGAGGGGGATTATCTGCTCCTGTCCCAATTGTCGGAGTACGCGGAGTGGAGCGTAAGGTTGGAGGCCTTTCAACCCGATAAGCTCAATATAATAAAGCCTTTTGCATCTTATGTAGGCTTTCTTGGCATTCGGGAGCAGAGGGTACTTCCATTGGATCTGTTCACAGGTGCGGGACGCTAAAAACCCATACCAATCATTCACGCCGACAGGCGATACAAACCGCTTCGTCCTGTCGTAAAAGCTGACGATTTTGTTCGACTCGCTGAAGCATATGTCGACCATATTCGGGCGCTGATAGAAGTGTTCCATTGCCCACATCTGCAAAATAAGGTTGCAGCCTTCGAAGAAACCTGTTTCACCTCTTTTACATTTTCCTAAAGCCCGAAATATTTCTGCTAAGATCATAGGGGCCAACGTGAGTTGTGCTCCGTTTGCTCCTTCGAAGAGTGCCCGTGCTACGGAACATATGCAGGTACTGATCTTTCCATGTTCAAGCGGGAATATCAGAGACCCTAGAAAGGCGACAGTAAATGCAATAGGTCGTTTGGTCCGCCAATGATCGGGGGTGCAGGAAAATTCATTTCTGAATATCTTGTAACCGTCTCGACAACCGTACCTCTCATAAAGATAATCCACCGAGACCCAGTTATTTTCAAAGCATAGGAGTTTCTTAGTGTTCTTTAGCCCTAAGTAGCGGAGAAATTTCTTTCCGGATTGACAGTGTGGGATAATTTGTCCTCTACCCTGGTAGATCAAGTTGGTGAAATAGTTGATTTCTTCCAAAGTAGGAGTCATCTCAAAATCTCCGAATCTGAAGACAACCCGATCCGGATCCCAAAAATGGATTAGTGCTCTGACCAAATGTTGATCGGGGAAGATGTCGAACAACGAAACGAGGCAACCTAATCTTCTCCTAATTGCCATTTGGCTGCCAAGGTCAAAGTTTGTCCACCATATTTTCAGTTTGCTCGGAATCCCACTCACCATCCCGACTTGCGCACGAGACTCCATCTATAAAAAATAAAATAAATAAAATGAATATACATTTTCCGATTTTGGCATCTTGTTTAGGCTTGGATCCGTCCATCAATATCCCGCTTTGCACATAACATGCTGATTGGTCGTTGGGTTGTGAGACCCGTCGACAATTTGGTGGTTTTCTTAATTGTGGAGTTGATGCCAAGGATCAACCCACCTAAGATGTATGCATGCATGACTTAAAATAAAGGGTGGTATAGCTCTATCTTAAATTTTCTAAGATTTGGCTGACTAGACACAAGGTTCCCGAGCGGACTACTCGAGTGAGAAGGCTACGCGGCCACCGGATGGTCCGGTCACTCCGCGCATACGCCAACTCTCCTAAAATTTGGTAGATTGAAAGAAATTTGCGGGTGCGCAAAACACACCTCGCGTGTAGTGTGTGATAGTGTCAATTTTCCAGAGTGGAAGAAATATGAGCGAAATGCCAATTTAGGGAAAGCAGTAAGAGAATATAGCAATTAAAGCACTTAAACATACAAAAGTTCAAAAAGAAAACAATTAAAACAATAAATCAAATAAGGAGCAATATAAAGCATAATAATAATTAACCTGAATTTGCTATGGTTAAGAACCTGAAAGTATCCCCAGCGGAGTCGCCATGCTGTCGCGCCCTATTTTGACCTGGCTCGAGGTCAAAGCGGAGCACGGACGTGTTCAGGTGATTCCTGGGTAAAAGGGTTGAGGAGTCGCCACCTAATTATTTTTTACGGTGAATTAGGACACCTAAATATTTAAACTAAATGCTGCAATGTAAACTCCGATTTTAAGGTCTGCGAAACTATTTGAGATTCTAGGTAAGGGTTCTTTATTATCCTAAAGGGAAGGGGTTAGGCATCCTTTAAGATCCGCTAACTTGCGGTTATCCGGTCAAACTCAGGTTAATTATTACTAGAAAAATATATGTTTTTACAAGCATAACAGATTTAAAGATGTTTGCAAATAATTAGTAAATGATGCATTTTAAAAAGAAAGATACATGTAGAGATTTTTTAAATATGCATTTGTATGGTATTTTAAGAGAAATACATGTGGAGTTGAAAAAATATGTTTTTGACAATTGATAGTAAAACAAATTATTTATGATGCCAAAGAAGTAAAATTTGGGGAATCAATGAATTGTAAATTGACAAAAGATAAACTTATTCGGTGTGATTTAATAAAGCAAATAAAAGATGACAAAGTTGTTTTGAAAATCTTGAATACGCGTGACGAGCCTAAAATAAATAAACTAGCGAAGGATTTCTAAGTTTGAATTTAACCGAGCCTACAAATAAATAAGCTAGCGACGGGCTTCAAATCTTAAACTACCTATGAATTAATCCTAAGTTTGCCTATTCTAAGCATTTCAATAGTGACATAAGTGCGATAAATAATATTACAATACAAAGCGGGATAAAAGCTGAATTAAAGAAAGAAATAAAATAAGATAAACTCCGAGGAATATCTGCCTTCATTTACTTTAATCCCTGCAAGCTGTCAAGAACAAACGGTTAAAAATAATTAAATACAAATAACTTCATATCCGTATTCAAAACGGTGAATGTTTTGATCACGGAGGCTCGAACTTAAATTTTGAAAAGAACATTCCAATCACGTCGTTTTGCAAACATATGACTAATGTGGTTTATTTTGATTGCCTCGCCTACTAAACGTGTTGGTCTCTCGGGTGAAATAGAAAAGATCACTATAATCACGTCGTGGCTGCGAATATATAATTCACCTCGCCTACTAAACATGTTGATCTCGGATGAAATAAAAGGTTTAAGTCTTCATCATTGCCCAGAAGTTATATTTCCGTCTTTGCAATGTGGAGGCCTCAAAATCGACGGATATTTTTCATCGGCCGATGTAGTATCGTGTTCAAATCAGCAAAATTTTAAAATGAAAACGAATAAAGAGCAGAGAGAAGCAAAGATAGAGTGCAGAATAAAGAAGAAGCATAGCGATAAAAGATAGCGATAGCGATAGCGTAAGTGTAGCGATAGCGATAGCGGTAAGCAATAAGAGAGGCAATTTCCGAAAAGACACGATGCTTAGTTTAAAATAGTAAAACATAAAACGGATATTTGAATGTGAAACAATTAATTTGAAACAGAAAGCAATGTCCGAAAGGTGCGGTGTTTATTTTTAAAAAACAAAAAACGGTAAACATGTAAAACAATAATCGAAACGGGGAGCAACCGAAACAGTAAAAAAACAAGCGCCGAACAGACGCGGTATTTATTCAAAACAGTAAAACAATGATATCCGTCGCAAGAAATTTAAAGCGATAAACTTAATAAAACAATAATATATCCGTTGCACGGATGTCTAAAACAGATTAAACTAAAAAAAAGAGAAGCGAAACGAAAGAAAAGCGCGGCCTCGAATTCAATTTCGTCGGCCTTAATGTGATATTAATAAAACAAGAGAAAAAGTGCCAAAGAAACGAGCAAGTGAGCGAGTTTAAAATATCCGACCGGGTTCGAAATTCGGAAATATTCAAATCGGGTCGCCCGACCCGGTCGTTGATTCAAACCCGAAATCGATTTCAAAGCACCAATTTTCGAGATAACCAAGAACAGGAATATGAGCATGCAAGAATTCGAAAATAATACCCAAACCAAGGTCGACCTTGGCGGGTCGGTCGACCCGAAATCAGTGAAGAACAACAAAATGCAAACAGATTTTTGGACTCAAGTTCAAGAACAAAACTCACCTCCTTTCTTTCGAATCTTGGACCTATTTCGGACTTGTATCTTGAACAACAAAGACAGCAAATGATTTAAAAATCTAGAACACAACAAATATTTTATGTATATATGGAATAGTCTTCCGAAAAATCCTTCGAAAATCTGTTTTTATCCACGAAAAATCTCCTCCAAAAATGAAGAACAACAAGGGGTATTTATAGGTACTCACCCCAACGCTCCAACCCCTCATACCCCCCCCCCCCCCCTTTAAAACGAATTCAAATTTCAAAATAAAGGGGGAACAAAATCTGATTTTTGGGGCGTGTTCTTGGGGCATGCGTTCGGCGGTGTCGGGGGTAGGGTGGTGGCGGTGGCGAAGTGACGGGGTAGGGGTGTAGGGTGCGGCGTCGGGGGCGGGGGTGTAGGGTGTGCGGCGACTTGGGGGGTAGGGTTTAGTTTAGGGTTTTTTTTTTATTTTGATTTTTTTCGTTTTGGTTTTGGTTTAAAAGGGGTAAGGGGAATGGGTCGGGTTGGAGTTTTGGGTTGTGGGAATTGGGTTGGGGTTTTGGTTGGGATTTTATTTTGTGGGTTTGGTTTTTTAGATGGGATAAAAGGTTGTGGAGGGTTGGGCTTGGAAGATGGGGTGGCCGATTGGGCTTCGGTTTTGGGCCAAAAATTTGGGGTTGTAGAATGTTTTGGGTAGAAATTGTTTTGGTTTAGGAAATAAAAAATGGGTTAGAAATTGTTTTGGGTTTAAAAATATAAAAGGGGTTATGGATTAAAAATATAAAAAGGGGCTTATTATTAAAACATATTTATATATATATTTTTTGTAAAAGATGTGAATTATTTAAAAATAACGTAACAATGTGATAATAATAAAATATAATGTTTTGCGAAATGTTTAATGCTTAATAAAAAATGGAAATGCGATGCAATTTTGCGAGAATAAAATAACATAGAATATTATGGATAAAACTTATGATTGTGATAAAAATGCAAATGACAGTAAAAATGCGAATAATAATAATAATAAGATATATACACATATATGCCTATATTTAAAAAATTGTTTTAAAAGTGTCAAAAATATTAAAAATTACGAATAAAATCATAAAAGATGGGACAAAATTGGGTGTCAACAGTACTACTCGTACCATAATTGATGTTGCGGTTGAAGGGGCATTTATGAGTAAAAGTGCTAATGAGGCGTATGGATTATTAGAAGATATGGACATAAACAACCATCAATGGTTTGATGAGAGATCAACGAGCAATAGAAAAGCAACAAGGGTTTATGAGTTAGATGTCATCACTGCTTTAACTGCTCAAGTTGCCTCCTTGACAAAGCAATTGCAACAGAATATTGCGTCCGCAAATGCTGTTCAGATGCAAGTGGTTTGTGAAATTTGTGGGGGTCCACATACTTTTGATCGGTGCACAACAATGGATCCAAATAATATTCCTATGGACCAAGCTCAGGTTCAAGCATTTGGGAATTTTCATAAGCCTACAACAATTCATTCTCCAACACTTATAATCCTGGGTGGAGGAATCACCCTAACTTCTCATGGAGAAATAACCAAGGCCAACATTCACAGTTTTAAGGGCAACATCAGCAGAACAGCCCACAACAACCAATGAATCAAGCTTGATTTTCTCAGAAGCCTAGGCCACAGGTCCCACAAGAGAATCCTAATGAATTGCGAGCAGCTTTGTTGACCCTCACCAATTCCCAAACTCAGTTCATGACAGAGACAAGATTCTCTATTAGGAATTTGGAGACGCAAGTGGGGCAGTTAGCAAGCATGTTAAATAACAGACCTCAAGGGAATCTGCCTAGTAATACCATTGTGAACCCGAAAGAGCAGTATCAGGCCATCACCTTGAGAAGTGGTAAGCAAATGGAGCAGTCTGTAGCCAACCACCTGTTGAAAAGAATGACAACTCGGGAGAGATATCTGGGTTAGAGAAAGATGGGGTTACTTAAGACCACTCTGGTACAGGAAAGGCACCACCAGCGGTTATTGTTGATCCTCAAATCATAATTTCATACCTTCAAAGACTTAGGAAAAATTCTCTTGATAAACAATTTTCCAAGTTTTTAGAGGTGTTCATGAAATTGCACATCAACATTCCCTTTGCTGAGGCCCTAGAGCAAATGCCCAGTTACGTGAAATTTATGAAGGAAATTCTCTCTAAAAAGAGAAATATAGGAGATTATGAAACTATGTCTTTAACTGAAGAGTGCAACGCCATTTTGCAAAAGAAGCTTCCCCAGAAGTTGAGAGATCCCAGGAGCTTCACTATTCCCTGCACCATCGGGAATTCTGAATGCAAGCAAGCCTTGTGTGATTTGGGGGCAAGTATCAACCTAATGCCCTTATATGTGTTTCGTAAACTCTGTTTGGGTGAGGCAAGGCCGACAACCATTACTTTGCAGTTAGCAGATCGTTCGATCAAACATCCACAAGGTATCATTGAAGATATGCTGGTAAAAGTGAATAAGTTCATCTATCCTACTGACTTCATTAGTCTGGATATGGAAGAAGATGAAAATATTCCCATCATCCTGGGAAGACCATTCTTAGCTACAGGGTAAGCTCTTATAGATGTTCAGAAGGGTGAATTAAAACTCCGAGTCGAGGGAGAAGAAGTGATTTTCAATGTATTCAGGGCAACAACTTATCCAAGAGCAAGTGACGACTGTTTTTCCATCGATGTAATTGAAAACGTTGTTTCTGAGGAAAGCTTCAAGAGTACTGATGCTCTTGAAGTAGAATTAACACAAGGCGAGGAAGATGACAGTGAAGATATTGAGCATATGGAATATGCCAAGTGGGTGAACTCCTATGAGCCCTTCGATAAGAAGAAATATGAGGAGTTGAGAAAAATGCCAGAGAAGTTAATTTCAGCACCAATTGTTATTGCACCAGATTGAAGGGCAAAGTCTGTTATCCTCGTGAAATCAATATGAAGAGGAAATCTGCGTCTGGCTAAATGACTTTAACGACAGTGCTATTGGGAGGCAACCCAACATCTTAATTATATTATTTTGTTTTGTTTTATCTTGTGTTGAATAATTTCATTGTCTTAATGTTTCTTGGTCTGTATTTTTTTTATGTTAGGTGAATAATGAGCCAACTCTGGGGTGAAAAAGTGCCGCGAGATGTTGAAATTAGAAGCAACAATCAGAATTAATACGAATTAGCGCCGCGACGCCCAGAATTTAAGCTGCGGCACTCTGAAGGCAGTGAGCGAAGATTTTTTTTTGTTGATTTAGCATTGCGGTTCAATAACATTAGGGCCGCGACTCCATGTTGGCAGAGAACTGTGAAAATGTGGGATGAATTAGAGTCGCGGCGCCACAAGAGAAGAGCCGCGGCGCCTCTGCGAAAAAATCAGGATAAAAACGCAAAATTCCTATCATTATCCCAAATACAAATACACATAAACCCTTCTCCCTCCCCTTCTCTTCCGACCCTAAATCCTAAAATCCCTATTATTTCTCCAATTACAAGCTTCTCACATCACAAAAACTCTTTTCTTTCCTCAATTCTTCCATTAATTCTAAATCCACACTCTCCCTAAATCCTCTTTCCAAACCCTAAAATCTCAACCCTTCAAAAATTATTACATAAGTTCTTCAAATCTTCAATAGTTGGGCAGTGAAGCATCACCTGAGGTCTCTCTTTCCATAAGGTAAGTATTACATTCAAGCTTTGAGGAAATTTTGTATTTTCTTTTATGACTTTGGAGGAAATCTAAGTTGGGGGTTGATTGTGTTCTTCTGGGGAATAGTGATATTGTGGAGTGGTTGAACTATTGTTATAGATATTGTGGATTGATTGGGTGTATTTTTGTGGAATTGAATTGTTTTGGGACGTGAAAAATTAAGGGGAGGTGCTATTGGATTTTTGAGAAAACTTCAAAGTCGTGACGGGTCTTAATGGGTCCACGACGAGTTACTTCCAAGGCATCTTCCTCTCGGGGCCCCGTGAATCCATTACCAAGGGCTGACTATGATAAGAAAAGATTTGCCAACAAGGATACCCAAGATAGGTATAACAAGTTGTGTACTCGTTCCCTGGTACCAGAAAGGAGGATGGAATTCCAGACTACGCCATACGAAGATGAGGTATATGAACCCATCAGGGCCATGATTGCTGACAGAGGTTAGGGAAATTTGTCAACCCTTATATGGCAAAGCCAAATACTTCTCTAGTCTACGAATTCTATGTCAACTATCCAGAGAAGCAAGGCAACACTTGTTTTGTATGAGGGAGAAGGGTACCAGTTGGGGCTGAAGCTATAAATGACATATGTGGGATTACAAATTTTCTGGATGAAGATGGGGAGTATGACTTTACTATTTGGAAGTGTTCAGAAATTGACTGGGTGGAGGTAGCTGATATAGTATGATGCTCAGGGGCCCGGTGCACATATTCATACGACGCGCCCAAAGGCATGTTCCGCTGCCAATTCAACAAAGTTGCCAAAGCCTGGCTCTACTTTGTGTGTGCCCGCCTGATCCCCCCCACACTTCTCTGATATACCAATGGATTGTATCAAGCTGATTTATGCTATCATGAAGGGATTTTCAGTAGATGTGGGTCGAGCTGTTAGAAATAGTCTCAATTAGATATGCAGATTGAACACAACAGCAGGGTTAGGGCATGGATCGTTAATCACCGCACTATGTGTTGCACATGGAGTGCATGAGGGTAGCAATGATGTAAAAGGCAAAGTGCAGTAGCCTCTAACCTAGAAAATGGTCAATGTATACCCAGACCCTACACCAACATCTACACTTGGAGAAGACAGCCGAACCCGGCCAAAGTGCCAACAGAGGGGGATGGAGGATGAGAATGCAGCAACTGAAGTGAGTGACCCGGGATAGAGCAGCAATGCACCAACTTTTGCTCTTGAGGGTCCTATTGATTCACACACCCAAAGGACTCATGATTAGTTGGACTATATCACCCGACAGAATCAATACATGATCCAATCGCACCATGCTCAAAATCAATATTTTAGCAACTATATGCAGCAGCAACATGATTATGATGTCCACCACATCGACCAACTCAACTCTTTGGTCGATCGTTGGTCAATGGGTGATGCCCCGAATGAGCCCTACTTTGTCCATCCTCCACAGTACCAGCCTTATCAACCACCGTCGCCGCCACCACCATACTGAGATCGCTGTCATTATTTATGTAAGTCTTTGTTCCCTTGCTTTCCTTTTTCACATTGGGGATAATGTGTTCATTAAGTTTGGGGGGGGGGGGGGGGTCTTACTGCTTTGTGTTAGTAGTCTTTAATTGTGTATGTTCAATTGTTTGTTTATTGTTAGTGCCTTTGTTTTAGTGTCAGTATTTGAGTGTCTTGTGTCAATGAATCAAGTCAATAATAATATCTCATGAGATTGATTGAGCACATGTGATAGCGTTGAATGCAATTGATAGCCATGAAAATGCATAAATCTATGTGCTTAAGTTGGATAAGTCTTGAGTTGCTTTTAATTATTAATAAGCATGAAAACTTGATCATGATTAGTGAATTTCTGGTACTCAAATATTGGTTTATGCATGATTGAATTTTGGTTAGAGGAAAGATGGTGGAAAATCCTAGAACTTGCTTGCTTGCTACTTGAGACGAAATCGTAGACGATGCATGCTTAGGAAGATGATTTAGGCCATATTTGGAACGATTGAGCCTTTCAAGCCAACCTTGACTAATTTAATCCCTAGTTACCCTTTTCTGAGCCTTAAGTAATCCTTCTTTGATTGACACCTATTCTTAGCCTACTTGAAACCCTTTACTATTTTTCCTTCCCTTTAATTTTACCATGATCATATAAGTATATGATTGGGGATGGACACTTTGTAATGGATATTTTAAATTGGATGTTATCAATAGAAGAGTAAAAAAAACACTCCCCTTGGACATATATTGAAAAACAAGTTTACAGGTGTAGTTCAAAAAGAAAAGAAAATTTGGGTAAATAAGAAAAAAAATGGGGATTGCTTGTGGTTTGTAACGTGGATATCGAGTTGGGTTGATTGGTTTATACGCTTATGGTAACTTTGAACCTAAATGACATTTCATCAACTCGTGTCTAAGCCTATCGTCATAACCTATAAAAGTCCTATTGATTCTTGAGCACGTGTTGTCTAAATTAGTGGAGAGTAGCAAGTTAGCAAGCCTATGAGACTATGGACTTGATGGACTGTTGGTGAGAATTAGTTGTGCATGAACTAATATTGAATACTTGTTTAAGTCAATAATCATGGTTGAGTGGTCATATGCATAAATAACTTTAAGCAAATTTGAGGAATATCTGACTTGAAATTCTAGATAGCAAATTAGTGGCTAGATTGTTCCTAAAAATTGTATTGCAAGTTGTTCATGATCTTCGAGGCATAATCTATTGTGGTTGACTTGATTCATCTTTTAGAGTTTGTGTGTTTTTCTTTTTAGGGTGTCTAGAGTTCTTTACTTGAGGACGAGTAAAGTTTAAGTTTGGGGGAGTTTGTTAGGTAGATTTTAGTATTGTTTAAGAGTGTGTTTTAGGGAGTCTTTTGTTTATCTTTTAGTTGTCTTGTGCAGTATTATACGTGTTGTTTTGTGTTTTCAGGTTTTAAGTAATTCAGAAAGGAATAAGACGAATTCAAATGAAATAGGTGGTTATTGAGGACAAAAATGCATATATGGTCACAAGTAATAAGTCAAAGAAGCACTTGGAAGCTCGGAAAGCAGTTTAAACAAACTCCGGATGAAGAACACTGAAGGGTCGCGACGCCACAGCAGAAGGGCTGTGGCCGAGGCGCCATGTAGGTAGAAGGCTGGAAGAAGTTGCTTGGAATTAGAGCCGCGACGCTACTTGGTTACAACCGCGGTGCTTGAAACATCGACAAAGGCGCTGCGGCGCCCAACATTAGAGCTGAGGCTCCCCACTGGCAGAAAGCAATTTGATTTTTAGAGCAAATTAGAGTCGCGACGCTCTAATAGCTAAGCAGCGCCGCCAACGACGTCCATGCAGCGAAAAACCTAATTTTAACAAGGGCAAAAAGGTCCATTCTGGGGGTTTTCGTGATATATGCTGGGGGAGGCGCATTTTGGAGATATCTCACATTGGAGGCAAGAAACAAGAGAGCAAGAAGCAACTAGGGGCATCTATTGTTCAAGTTTTTTTCCTTTTCTTTACTTTAGTTCATTTCATGTTGGATATTAAGTTAATTAGTCTTCTTAGCATGTCTATGAGCTAATTACTTTTATTAGGATTTTTTGTTGAATCACTTGAAACTCTGTTATGATTTAATGCATTAATAATGTTCTTCTTCATCTATTAAGATCTCTTCAACTTGCGTTTATTGAATGAAAATTAATTGGCCATTAGTTTTTATTACCTATATGATTTCAAATCAAGATCTGAAATGGGAGATTTGAATATGCTATAGTTGATTAGACGTAGGTTTAATCTTGAACGAGAGAATCACAATCGCCTGTGTAGCTTTTTAGGTTATTGATCTTAATCCTCATATGTGATTGAATTTATCATAGAAATATAGAAAATTCTCACTTAGGTTGAGTTTTTATATGTCCTAACCAGAATATATAACATATCAGTTAACCTGCTATCTTAATAAGAAGAAGAATCGCCAGTCTTGCATTAATGAATGATAGAGTGGAAAGTTGAGGAGATTGGAAACCCTAACTGCCTTCATTA
Source organism: Anisodus tanguticus (assembly GCA_034509755.1). Taxonomy (NCBI): domain Eukaryota; kingdom Viridiplantae; phylum Streptophyta; class Magnoliopsida; order Solanales; family Solanaceae; genus Anisodus; species Anisodus tanguticus. Next base: position 12,766,458 of record CM067551.1, on the reverse strand, counting down.
CTGAATTAAACTTTGTGTGTTTTCACTGCTATTTTATTCCCGCAATCTGTTTTAGTTTAGAAATCACCACTTATATTCGTTTGCCAAATAGAAACTAAAGATTAGTTAATTGGTATTTGATAAATAAGTCTCTGTGGACGATACTCGGTTTTATCGAAATTATTACGAATTGCGATACATACACTTGCGTAGCATATAGAAATAACGCAGCAGGTGCATCAAGGACAAGGACAACAAAGTACTGGTGGAGGACGCACGTATTAGACGGATGTGGCAGTCTTACTTCCATAAACTCTTGAACGAAGAAGGAGATAAAGACATTGTGCTGGAAGATTTGGAGCAATTCGGAAGGTACCGGGATTTTGGATATTGTAGAAGTATTAAGGTTGAGGAGGTTAAGGGTGATGTTCGCAGGATGCGCAGGGGACGAGCGATCGGGCCTGATGGGATCCTAGTTGAATTTTTGAATAGCGCATGCAGGGCAGGTTTAGAGTGGCTGACTGAGTTATTTAATGTCATTTTTAAGACGATTGGAATGCCTGAAAAATAAAGGTGGAGTACAATGATTCCTTTATACAAGAACAAATGTGACATCTAGAGTTACAACAACTATAGAGGTATCAAGTTGTTAAGCCACACTATGAATGTTTAGGAAATGGTCGTGGAGATGAGGGTGAGAAATGTGTGTCTATTTATGAGAACCAATTTGGATTCATGCCGGGGCATTCGACTACAGAAGTCATTCATCTTATTAGGAGGTTAGTGGACCAGTATAGGAAGAGGAAAATAGACTTACATATGGTTTTCATCGACCTCGAGAAGGCATACGACAAAGTCCTTAGAGAGGTTCTATGGAGATGTTTGGAGGTTAGAGGTGTACCTATGGCGTACACTATGGCGATAAATGATATGTATGATGGATCCAATACCAGGGTACGGACAGTAGGAGGAGATTCGAAGCACTTTTCAGTGATGATGAGGCTGCACCAGGGTCAACTCTTAGACCATTCTTATTTGCCTTGGTGATGGATGGACTGACGCGACAAATTCAAGGGGAGGTGTCATGGTGTATGTTATTCGCATATGACATAGTCCTGATTGATGATACTCGCAGAGGAGTGAATACTAAGCTGGAGGTTTGGAGACAGACTATGGATTCTAAATGGTTTAGGCTGAGTAGGACCAAGATAGAATACTTGGAGTGCAAGTTGAGTAACGGGAGCGACCATGAGACAAGCATGGAGGTGAGGCTTGGTACTCAGGTCATTTCAAAGAAAGTTAGTTTCAAGTATCTCGGGTCTATTATCTAAGGGAATAGAAAGATTGATGATGATGTCACACATCGTATTGGTGCATGGTGGATGAAATTGAGGCTTGCATCTAGAGTCTTGTGCGATAAAAATGTGCCACCAAAACTTAAAGGCAAGTTTTATATGGTGGTGGTTAGACTGACTATGTTGTATGGTGCGAAGTGTTGGCTAGTCAAGACTTAGCACATCCAAAAGATGAAAGTTGCGGAGATGAGGATGCTGAGATAGATGTGTTGGCATACAAGGAGGGATATGATTAGAAATGATGATATCCGGGGATAGAGTGGGAGTGACCTCGGTGGAGGATAAGATGGGAAAAGCGAGGTTGAGATGGTTCGGGCATGTGTAGAGGAGAAGCACAAACGCCCCAGTACGGAGGTGTGAGAGGTTGGATATGGATGGGTTCATGAGGGGTAGGGGTAGGCCGAAGAAGTACCGGGGAGAGGTGATTATATGGGATATGATGCATGTGCAACTTACTGAGTACATAACCTTAGATAAGGGGTTATGGAGGCAGTTGAGCATAGTCCTACTTACGCTTACATACTTGTAGTTATATTGTTATTATTGTAGCTCTACTTAGCCTATCATACTAGTAGGCACAATATTGTTTTATAGTCCCATGTCTTTTGATTTCTGCTGCTGTGTGTTCTTTCGTATACTTTGTTTATCTTATTTACCTGCGTTAGTTATTGTTTTTTTTTTTCAGAATGCTTTATCATGGCTTATTCGCTTTTGTTACTCTCATTTTTATACTGTTTTAAATTTCTTGCCCGGGTATGACCGTTTCTCCTGCTTTGCTTGTGCTTATGCTTTTTATTGAGCCGAGTGTCTTTAAAAATAACCTCTCTACTTACCAATGTAAGGTCTGTGTACACTCTACCCTCCCCAGACCCCACGTTGTGGGACTTCACTGGGTATGTTGTTGTTGTAGTTTAGGATTGAACATCATTAATTTAGGATTAAAAATATCATTAATATAATGTTTCATTAATTATAGTTAATATAATAATTAATTATCATTTATCAATTAGAAATAGTTAATCCTTAGTTTAGGATTGAACATCATTAGTTTAGGATTAAAAACATCATTAATATAATATTTTGTTAGTTGTAGTTAGTATAACAATTAATTATTAACTAGAAATAGTTAATCCTTAGTTTAGGATTGAACATCATTAGTTTAGGAATTTTTGATAAAATATTAGTTAGTTAATGTAATATTCTAATTATTCATAAAAATATAATACAACATAATTATTCTAATTCATAAATTTAGATAGCTAATATAATTTTCCGATAAAAGATTAGTTAGTTAGTATAATTTTCCGATAAATGATAAGTTAGTTAATATAATTTATCGATAAAAGATTAGATAATTAATAGTATAGAATAATGAATAATTTAAACATTATTTGTACGGATACGACACCTCTATGGATCCCAATGTTAGTCTACATGATACTCATAGGTCAGAGATATTATGGACTAGGGAGATACATATGAGTACGTTGTTCCATTCCCGTAGGATGGAACATGCATGTGATCGTTTACAGGCTCGGCCCCCATATCCCCGCATCTTAGAGATATTGTAGCAAGACAGTATATACTGTTGTGTCGTTGTTGGTCGGGTACAGCATGATCGGGCTCTTGTGACGGTCATGATTGAGCGATGGCGACAAAAACCCTCACCTTTCATCTCCGCACTGGTGAAGATGTGAAGGTCATATATAGACTGTAGGTAGATGAGCAACCATTATATAGTGAGGTTCTTCCTCAGGAGCCGACATTAGGGCAGGAGTTGACTAGGCTCACTGGTTACGCATCTCAGCCCGGTGATATCTATGGATAGAGTCGAGTGTTGATGTCTGCCCTCTGTGCTTACTTGCGCACCATGGACGAGACATATCCTATTGCAGACAACACAGATCAGGAGATTGTGGATCGTCGTGCCCGTCTATATTTACTCATCAAATTTGGGGGCACCTATTCCCGAACATATCGGGTTCCCACATAAGCTTAAAGTATTTGCTATTTCTGGCCGATCTTGACCGATTGGGTGATTACAGTTGGGGCAGTGTTGTTCTGGATTACCTATATCGATGTCTATATTGAGCATCTATCGGCGTCATGAGTGATATCAGTGGATTTTAGTTCTCCTCCAGGTAATATATTTAAGTGTGTAATTCTAAATATATGTTTTTGAAACGACGACCAATAAATCATTTTTTAATAACCTTTCAGTTATGGGTGTGGGATAGGATGCTGCCTTTTAGCCCTTACATGCACACCCTCAGTCTAACTTCATTGATGATGACATGCCCTACGCTCGGAGATGGATGGGAGGTATATTCCGAGATATGGATATGCAACACAGTATTCTTCCATTCAGGGATCAGCTTGATCATATGATAGATGGCATGGTAAAATTGTTTGGTTTTACATTATTACCTTATTCTTAAAAATTATTTTTGTCTTTATTATTTAGTAATTTTTAGTCATTTTTTACATGCTTTTATATGGACATCGTGTGGTCAGTTTTGGGATCAATTGCAGGCATTTTACAGGACTAGTGAGGCCGTGTGGATGTCGTGGTGTATTATGCGCCCCACCATGTCTTATGATGGTTTGGGAAGGCATATAATATTCCTGACCGGTTGATTGGGATCACTGTCGTTATCACCGGGATGAGTGTTCTACCAGGACTCCTGCATATCGAGTCTTTGTGCACACCCAGGGCGATCGTTGGGCTCAGAGGCTGCAAAAGACAGTGTCGGTATACGATTCCGATCGACGTTTACATGGAGTGGTACTGGCAGATCTACGTGATCCAGATGGTCGAGGATACACAACACTCTCGGAACAATATGAGATGTTGGTAAGTTTACCGCACTTAAACTTAATTAATTATCTTAATTATTAAGTTAAAAATTATCCAATTATTAATATTTACAAACAAATACAGGTATGGACCATATAGACAATGTGACATTTGATATTATAACATATGAATATCCCTGAGACAACGGAAGTTGCCGGCTAGATCATTCAGGTAGCCGAGTCGGGTATCCAACGGGCACAAAAGAGTGGATGTATGTATGAGCGTGTTCTAGAGGGCCAATATCAGGCAACAGATGGACATGCCCGTCGTGGTCGCGCACCTCGTGGATGTGGTAGTTATAGAGGCGGTGTTGATAGAAGGAGGGTGGCAGAGAGGGTGGTGGTAGAGGGGATGGTGGCTGAGGGGGTTGTGGCCGAGGGGATCGTGACCGAGATGGTGCCAGAATAAGTGGCGGCAGAGAACTTCGTCTAGTAGATGAGCTTGATGAGTATGCTCCTGATCCCGCTCCAGCCCAGCAACATTCGTCGACTTCAAACGTCCCATCCACATCAGGCTACCCATCAACTTCTTACCGACCGTCGACACTTACATATACACCAACACAACTATTTTTAGATGTATCTAGGTCTTCATCCCATCAGAGCCAGAATGCGTATATCGGTGTACATGATGATATAGATTGGGCTTTATATGATGCAGTAGTGCGTGAGGAGCGGCCAATTCATGATGTACAGGGTGGCAGGGAGCTGCATTACGACTAAGGATGGCAACGGATAGGATCTGGATCGGATCCTACTAGATCCAGATCCGTTTTTCATACATGAATCCAGATCCGGATCCAGATTCATCGGGTTCATAAAAATCATATCCAAATCCGGATCCATCGGTTCCACCGGGTCCACGGATCGGATCTGGATCCACATGTAAAAAAAATTATCTTGCTAAGAATTTTCTTTTGAACTGACAAACGATTTTTACTTAGCTAACAATTTACTGTGTTTCAATTTTGAAATGTTCATATGAGATATTTTGTTCGTTGTCTCATTTTGATTGTGAGCTATTAATTGAAAATGTTGGATAATGACAATAGTTGTGGAAAATGCTGACTAGTATTTCCACAATACCGAACTTGCATGTGCTTGGAATCTTCACAAATGAAGTGAATATAATTTTAACTACTTGTCTATGGAGATGTTAGTCATTCACTAATATAACATTGATTTTATTATCGAAGTTACCTCTTTATTTTTTGGTTTTTGAGTTAACAGAGGGATAAATTAAACTTGTTTTGAGAATTAAACTTGCAAGGATGTGCTTAGCAATTTTAAGAAAATACTTATAAAATTACATTCTAGGTTATGAAAATATTTAATAAAAAACGGATCCACGGGTCGGATCTGGACCGGATACGGATCTCAAATACAAGATCCAGATCCAGATCCGATCCGTCAGAAATGGATCCGGGTCCGATCCGGATCCGTCGGGTCTAAATTTTGAAGATCCATATCCTATAAAACGGATATGGATCCACCGGATCCGGACCGGGTCCAGGATCCACTGCCATCTCTAATTACGACTTATCCTTCATAGACTTTGAGGATTTTCTTTCCCCAGGAGTTAGTGATTAAAATATTTATTTTAAAATTTTAAAATACTTATACTGATTATTTCATAATTTTTCAGATCTTAGAATTCGCCGACAGCTCCATCTCCATCTCCATCTCCAGCTCCATCTCCAGCTCCAATTTCAGCCATTCAGGATCCAATTTATGAAACTACTTTAGATCCTACACCAAACGCTTCTCAGGAGCCCGCTCAAGAGCCCGTTGACACACATGTTTGATTTTTTTTACTAAAAGTTAATGTATTAAATATAAATTAAAATTAATATTAATTTTTTTATATTTTTTCAGGTTTATCCTTCGGCGCCTGCAGTCCAGTCCCCTGATGATGACGATGATGTTGATCCCAACAAGCCATCTATTCTGAGCGTACCATTCGTACGTAATCCCAAGAAGAAGCACATTATGGTCAAGGACGCAAAGAATGGAAGATAGGATGATCATGACTTAGAGCATCCTATTATTAAGAGGAGCAGTGGGGGTAGGGATGATGACGAGGGTGGTGGAGATCGTATTAGCCTTAATCCTAAAGTTAATCTAAAGTCTACTACATGTGGGGCCCATTAGAGATTGTGTATATGTAATTAAGTTGTATAGTTTAAGTTACTATTATATTTTTTGCGTATCATTTTCTTAATGATAATTAGTTATCTTAGTCTTTATTATCGTTTATTACTAACTCGTGTGACATCCTAAATTAATTAGGAAAAAAAATCTCGACATATTCGAAATAAAGTAATGCTTTGACTAAACAATAAAACACTTAAATCAAAACCCTAAAAAGTAAAACACTTAAATCTAATGATAACAAGTTTCTAAACAAAACTTACTTTTGGGAGTTTACAACTCCTAAAACGATGTTCCGAACATTTAAGTATCCTTGATGTATTGAGCCTACACTATTGTTCGCATAAAAAAATATCAAGTTCTATATAAAATATTGACATCCAGAGTTTTGAAACATTACTAATCTTTGGTCAAAGTATGAAAAAATGTGAATTTCAAACCTTTGAAATTATATCAAGTGTTGAGAAAAATAAAAGTACCCCTATTGCGTAATAATTTACTGCGTAAAAGGTATATATATATATATATATATTTGGGTTATTTTTGTTGCTTTACTCATTTTTTGGGTTATTTAAATTCCGAACTCCTGCCATGGTTCGTATTCCCTATGCCTATTTGATTTGAGAGAACTATAGACATTAGTCATTACTGTACGAGATTGGTTGGTGGATAAGAGAAGATTGTAAGCTCGTAATGAAGGTGCAAATAGATCATCACCAACCACATTTGGAGTCGGCGTAGAGCGACAATTAGCATCAATTGTAATCAATATCCTAAAATCCTACGGAGTACTTTGTTATTTGTTATAATCGCGTTATACGGCATCCCAATTTATAATACCCGAGAACGTGAAACAAGTACTTGGAAGTCAAATTGATGTTATTTTAACGTGACTTAGTAACATATCTTTTTAGCTTGTTTGATCGCAATTTTAGGAAGTCAAAAGTGTTTGTTCTCCTTTTCTTTTAAAAAATGTTTATTTTAGAAAGTTTGGGTGTTTGGTAAAGTTTTAAGAAAAAAATAAGTATTTTTGAGTAGAAGTAGAAGTTGTACTAAAACAAAGTAATTTTTCTCCGAAACACTTTTGGAATGTTGATCAAACACAAAGTTTGTAGTATTATTGGCAAAGTATTTTTTCAAATTGATTGACCAAACACAAACTATACTCTTCAAAAATGCTTTTTTCGAAAAACACTTCTAACAAAAAACACTTTTAAAATAAACTTATTTAGGATGTTTTACGTCTGAAACCTTAATCACTAAACCAACGTTCCACAATCCACTTTTTGTTCACGTCCATGATATTGACCTTTTGTCATTTGCGAACTAACCAATTGTTGAATCAATTAACTACACTTACAAAAATGAATCATATGAATTCTCTATATTTATTTCGCTCTATGAAGATCCAGTTTGTTCTAGACATAATATTTATATGCAGGTCGTTAACCTACTACAATCCTCCTTATTTGAATTATACTTGGCAAAACTCACATTTGACATTGCTAAACTTATTAAAAACGACTAAATTGACAGCTTCGTAAAATTGAGAAGGACAAATTGGCAAAAAGAATGCGAAGACTGGAATTGTATATAAGCCTGATTGAAAGATAAGGACATATATCTTGTCACCACTTCATCCTGATTCCTGGCCCCTCCAATTAAAATTTTCCCAAGCTGGCAACCTCCAAATCCTAATAATGCTCCACTCTATTCCATCAATCAAGTAAACCAAAAGTATACATGATCTTTTATGCAAAACAATACAAGCTATAATGCACATTGCTCCTTTTTAGTCTTCTTGAAATAAAATGATACAGTATACAACAACTTAAGAAACACCAGCAACATCCATCTACTGATCCAAAATTTATTTAAAATATTAGAGGCAAGAGTAAATTCATTACATTTATCTAAGTTGATATTTTGATACAACATCGCTCCAGAAGGTAAAAGTCGAGAAGTGGAAGGGAAAACATTTTATTCCTTCCACCCCAAAACAATGGATTTACATCAATCACAAGTGATTGAAACCTACAGCCTATAGGAACCAAAATAAATAAAGGCTTTACATATTCAACATCAAATTTTTCCTGTTTTTGATCTGGTTTTGGAGGAGAGGAGGTGTTCAAATTCAATATCTCGCTGGTCACCTGACAATCGATGGTAATGTAAAATAGAAGAAAATGAAATGGCTAAAGATCAAATGGCCTTTAGTCCAGCCAACCCCCGAAGCTTCTCGCAGAGAACAAAAGTAATCATTGTTTGTGGAGCCAATCTTGCAAATATTGCGAGGCCTCTGAAAATTTTCCAAATTCAAGAAACATATAATTATTGAATTAACCAATAACATCGTAAAGTCATATTGTCATCATATGACAAGACTGCAGGAACTAAATTACTAACAGCAGTCGGGCATGTTTTGCTTACCCTTTGTAAAGACCAGAAGGACCTTCACTGCGAAGTACCTGGTCACAAAAGTTTCATGAACATAAGTTTAAGATCATCTGAGTATTGTAGGAGTATAATCACAAACATTGCCAAAATTTTCCCAGATGTTTTCCTAACCCTTACTACTCTATATATCCCCAATTCTGCGTAAGCAGAACCCCTAGTGATGGCCCTAGTGATGGCTTCCGATGAGGTACCTTACTGTTTGTTTCTTCCCTCTATTAATTTTTGTCAGTCTTTTGACAAAAAGTTGGATGAAAGGCGAAAATAATTTTACCCTGAATGCAAAACTAAACACCTAGCTGAAGAAGGCTTGATTACGTTAACAAGTACGCTCAGTTATAGTAAAAACAATGGAATAACTTGGCTGAAGACAAGTGTAGATAAATAACCATAGAAAAGGGTGGAATAAGAGGTTTCAAAGTAACAACCTGATATGCACAATGCAATCCATTTCTATACATCCTGGCACAACTCGATTCTCTCTGCAACATAAGACGGGTTTTAACCATGTCCATTGGTGCTGTCATAAGCGTGCTTACTGTCCCTGCAATGGTACTTGAGCTTCACAATATGCAGAAGAGTTAGCATATATTGAACTGCAAATGATGAAAAGTAGAAGTATTTATTCTCTTCAAACAGATGAAAAAAATTCTCATAGCACCAGCTCAGACAGGTGGAATAGGAAATCGATCTCCACAAACTATGCTATACATGTAGGAGCCAGGAGCCCATGACAGGAAAAGACTAAAAAATTTCTGGAAATAAAAGGGCTATCGAAGCATAGTCAGCTTTTAGTTTCAGTGCATTCCAACAACAAAAGCTTGGAAAAGATTAGCAGTTTTCATAGTGTAATAATCTAAGGATGCATGCTTGTGGAACCTTTTTTAGATAATTTTTAAGAATCAGTTACCGCCTAAATGAAAGATGTGGAAAATAAAGAAAAACTAAATGCAGGCCAACTCCTAGATGCTCTATTTCATGCTAATTATATTATCAGTGTCTACTTATAGCCATCCTTACAATCAAATTAAAAAGAAGGTGCATCACTTCACATGTTCTCTAAAAATAGCAAGCACGTTGGAATATATTTACAGTGATTGGAAGCGCGCCTACATGAGATGAAGATGAAATCCTTCCTCCAGGGGAGTATACTTTATAACTGCCTGCTTGGATTCATCATATGTGGCCAACTGAGATGCAGTCAAAGTGGCAGCTCTAGCCATAGCGGGCCCAACCCCCTTCCAAAGAGCTCTTACTCCCTCTTCTGAAGCAATTCTCCTCATTTCATGGATTGGTCCTACGCTTGATCTTGTGTTCATTTGCAGCCGTACCTGGAAACCAGCATAACTAATGAGAATCATTCAGTGGAACCCATATAAAGCCTTCAGAAGAGAGTACCTTTAAAACTTCCACGGGATTGGTCAGTGCTGTGGCAACGGCCCCGGAGAATGCTCCAGATGCAATCTTCACCAAGATATTGGTGGACTCAAAAGCCAATTCACAGAGATATTTTGATGGTTCGTATAAACCTAAACGAAGACCACCATAAAGAACTGACCTCGTCAATGCAGGCACCAATCCCAGATACAAGGACCTCAGTCCTTCGCTTTCAACTACTTGAAGAGAAAGCCTTCCCTAACACCAATCCAATGAGACATAATCAAATATGTTGCAGCTATTAACCCTGATATATCTTTCTACACAATAAAAAGTGATATAACTCGAAAAACTCATAAGCTTCTTCTCATACCATTCCGACCAAAGGACCTCTCTGACCTACAAGTTGCATCTGCAGTCTAACTTTCAAAACATCTGCATCAATAAGCAAAACATGCATCTTTGTTTAGAAAAAGATCACGTTTCTTTGAAAGTCAACGACAATTAGGGTGAAGGGAGGGGGAATTAGATTATATACTTATTCCTTCAATATCCTTGGGCAGTTTTTGATCTTCCAATTAAAATTATATAAAGGCTCAAGTACATGGACAACAACATTAAGATAGTGTAGGCCATTCATGTTGATTATTGAAGGCTTAGTCACCTTTTCATGCTCTGAGTAGTGTTGTGATCATATAGAACTCATTAACTTGAAATAGTTATAGGAGAAAAACAAACAGTTATTGGCAACTCTTTTTTTCTTCTTTAAAGGAAAGGTAATTACAGTAATGATAAACCACCCGAGTAAAATGTAGGACATTCAACTTAACACCCCAAATTGCAGCAATATATTTTGCAACTAAGAAATCAAATCATCTAACGGATTGTCCATGTTAAAAGAAGATTGAAATTATCCAGTCTTGTCTGATTGCAGCAAAAAGATTACTTTCTACCCTGAGCAACAACAACAAACAACATACCCACTGTAATCCCACAAGTGGGGTTTGGGGAAGGTAGGATGTACATAGACTTTACCTCTACATTTGTACGGCAGAGAGGCTGTTCCCAAAGGACTTTCTACCCTAAGCCTTAACTAAAATTGGCCAAGCAAATACAAAGTGATAGCTAATATTTAATCTCATTTTCTCTCACCATCAATAAGAATGCTAAGCAAAAATTTTGTTGGAAATTTGCCTTTGGTGGAGAGGTGCGTCCACCAATATTTAATGACTTAAACACTAGGGTTCCCTATGTTGGAGGCTTTGTCTCTTCATACGTGCATAATCTACTAGGTGAGTAGATGACCGTAGGGCCAATGATCGTCAAATTTCATTGAGAAATGAAAGAGATATTGGTCCACGAAGTAAGGTGTTTGAGGCATGGAAATATGGTGTGGGACAAATCTACCACATCGGTGGAAAAATGAAGAATTGTTCTCTTTATAAGTCTCAAAATTTGCTAAGGGTTTGGGACCCCAAGAGGTAACCCATGTGTTTGAAGGAGGGAGGACCTAGATGTGCTTTGGTTCGAGGCTAAACCCACACGCGCGCCGCCGCCGCCCGCCTGTCCGGTCCGGTCCGGGGTCTCGGGTCGTGGGTCGTGGGCTTCTTCTGATAGACCCCCAAATTGTTTGATATTTACAGTTTGGTCCCTGGAGTTTCTGGAAAGATGAAATTGGGAACGACGGAAGGCAGAAAGTCTGCCTACCGTTTGGGTTGATTTTTGGAGCGTTATTGCACATTAACAAACCATTACTTGGCTGATTAACTCCCTCCTTCAATGGCCATAAACAACCATTACTTGGCAGTTGAGGAGTCCCTTCCCTTATGCTATATATTGGAGCCTTTTGGCTCAATTGTGGGGGACAGAAAATGAGACAACATATATATACACAGAGACAAAACAGAAGAGAACACAGATTCTGTCCAAAAACGTGAGCAGAAACAGTGGTCAAAAACAGAAACTCTTCCTTCCTTTTCTATTCTTCAGCAAGTAGTTTCGTATTTTGTTTTCTTCGTCAGAATCAACCTATTTGTTTTGTAATGTTGATTAGTTGTTGTTTTATCTTGGGAGATTATTGTCCGTTAACGTAAAAGCATATATACGGGGCAATCTTGTCTTAAAGACAGAGAGCCATCTCTCGACTCAGCCCACAGTTGTAACAATCCAGATTTAGTGTTTCTTGATTTCAGGTTATCAAGATTCAAGACTCAACAAGCTTGCGCCAGTTCTGAATTGCCTATTTGTTTATCTTTTCGAACACTTGTAATATTTATTTACTTCCCGTACTGCTTTACATTATCCAACAATTTTCATGTAAAGTTTTCTCCTTTGAGCCAGACCTTTACTTCTTAAGCTAAAAGCAACAAAATTTCCAAAATGAATAGAGAGGTATGAGGTAGAATCAATAAATAAGCATAAAAATGAGATAATTAAGTGAAGAAACAACCTAAAGGATGTGTAATGCCAGTTGCAGCAGCAACAGACATTCCACTTGTAACAAAATGAGACACAACATCTGAGGCTGAAACACCCCATTTTCGTCTCTCCTCTACCTCTGTAGATCCTGTAAAAGGTTAGAGCAAAACAAATCAAAAAATACATTAAAAAAAAAAAACTTTCCCCATAACAAGGTACGTACAATACATTATGTTTTTCTGAAAAAAATCAAATTTTGATGGATAAGACAACAATTTCAATTGGTCTGTAGAAATGGGGTTCAACCAAGAACCTGAAGAAAGAATTTTTCCGGTTGCCGGCGTTGAATCGCCGGCCATTCTTGATTTTTCCGAAATGGGTCTGTTTGTTTTGTTGATGATTGAACGATAAAAGAGCGCTTAGTTGTGGATTATAACTGAATCTGGTAACGGTGCGCCTTCCAAGAAAGGCTTCTGTTTGTTGGGTTGGTTGGTATCCTCTTGGGCTGCCTGTTTAGACCTTTGTTTTCCAATATTTTGAAAATTACATTCTCTCCAAAATATGGGGTCAAAAAGAGATACATTTTCCCCACTTTTTAGCCTAACATAACAAGTAATAATCAAAGATTTGATGCAGCGGATGAGACTGTTACTTTCTTAATCAGAGATTTCAGGTTCGAGCTTTGATATGAAAAAATCCTTGGTAGGGAGCGCTTCCCTCCTAATGGAACTCTATGCGGCGCAAATCCGAATATAATCGGGCTCTAATGCGAATACAACAACAGATGGGAAACCAAAAAAAAAAGCTCAACAAAAGTATTGGTAGTAGTAATTGCTAACATTATAAGTACTAAACTATAGTAAAACTTATCCAGAATATTTTTAAAATTTCTACTGTTTGGTTAGTCAAAATATTTTTAGGATAAAAAAATAATGTTTCTGCTAGAAGTAAGAAAAACAAGTTTATAAGTGACATTTTATGTTGATTGTCTACCTCCAATCCTGTTACTTCATTGCCTTCACCCCACCCTCACCCTCCATCCCACCCCTCGATCATTTCCCACTTCCACCTCAAAGTAATTGCTTAGATTATATATAAATACTTATGAGAGAAAATTCTCTATTTACTTACTAACACCAGAAAATAGAAAATGGGTAAAAAGAATTTTTCCATATCAAACACTCTCAATGTTCATATCAAATCAATAAATGTCTCTTCTCTGTCTACATTCCTCAATAGATTTTGGCTCAAGATCTTCATCTTGTTGTATTATTTCAACAACAATATTATAAGCAAAAATGTTATCGACCACAGTATCATTTTGATTCCACCTTTTTTCTTGTCGAGACATAGCTTATTGAGATCTCTTTATTCTCAATGTTTTCAGGTACATGGACCTCCTTTGTGATATATCACTTGTTATGTCTCAGGGCTTTTCTTGAGAAATTGCTTTCATATTATGATCATTTAATCCTTTTCTTTTTCGAGAATTTTTATTAGATACATGCTAGTCATATACACATTTCTCACTTAACCGTGGTGAAATAATATTTTCTGTCTCTTTAATGTTAACATTAAATTATTTGATTTGATATAAATACCATAAAAATATAATACCACATGTTTGCTGAACTAAATAAATAGTTTATTTTGAGTTGCAATTGCTATATAGGTCTAGTTATTTTTACCCTCGTAAAACCATACTAAATTTTATCATGGCTTTGGACAAACTAACTGAAAAAACTTCCACCTGCATCATTGATTTTGTGCTTGATAGCTTAATGCTTTAATATAGGAAAAAACATATTTAAAACAAAATAACAAAAGGAAAACAATGAGGATGATAAATTTATTTTAACAAATTAAAGACCTAGGGACTATTTAACAAAAGGAAAACAATGAGGAGGATAAATTTAAGTTTCTGAGATGAGAAAACTTTGGATGACTTGTTAATTTTTTTTCAACCTGACGTTTCTTTAAGGGCTACTCGAACATCTAGATATTCTATTACATTTCCCATTGGCCCGTTGATGAGCGTGATAAGCAAAATAAAATGGTTCAATTACATGACACAAGATCAAAAGCACTAGCGTAGCATAAAAGAACTGTGTTGCCTGTGCAATTGTTTAATACACATATATTGTATTAAAAGTTGTCAATGGAATATATGAGATAGAAAAGATCGATTAAGTGCAATTTAATGCTTTATGATTTCTCGACCCCTTCTTTAAATTCAACAACTGCTGCACAAAAGAACCACGTGGTTAAAAAATAAGAATGGCTTGTTGATGTTCTTTGAAATATTTGGGCGCCGTCAAATAACGAAACTTAATTTAAATTCATGATTTGAATCACTATATATGATGGCTCAGTATACATTTTTATATACATATTTTTTCAGCATGACTAGAGGGGTTTCATTGTAAAAAAAAAAACATCAGGGTAAATTAAGTTCCCTAAGTTGAATGGGATGAAAATCATTTTGCCCCTCCAAATTTACTTTAAATATTTAATACATCCCCCAACTTTGAACAATAGTCATTACCCCCCTCAATAACTAGACGTGAAATGCAACAAATTGATAAAAGAGAGACAGATCAATTTGGATCCCCTTTGCCAAGATCCTTTTCTTCTTTCACCGTATACAGTTCTTATTGGGGGTATAGATCGGTGCATATCTTAGTCTTCTGCAGAAGCAAACAGTGTGAATAGTTTTACAGGTGATGACTCAATAATTATACATGAAAATGTCCGAAAAATCATTTAACTTTATCACATGAAGATTAATTAGTCTGTTATACGAATCATCAGTAACTATCGTGCTCTATTCAAGTGCAGACATCCAACACATTCAATATTCAGAAGAGACATCATATAGTAGTCGTAGAGAGATATTGGTTTTACGGTTGTTGTCAACCTATTACAATAACCAATTACAACCCAATAATAAAACGAAAGCTATAGTGACGGGTAACATTAGTGTTTTGGCTCGTCATGTCCAGAGTACGAAATATGAGCAAAGTAATTCAAAGCTTTAATAAATTCACTTAAATACCTCATATACCAATTTTGTAGTAACATCTCCAATACATGTAACCTAAAATGATCTAAAAGTTGGCCCAATACCTTAAGGCGACCACAATCGACCCCCTTTAATGTAAAGTGACTTTGAAGCATAGAAAAAATAGAGAAACAAGCGCACTCCTACAACATATGTTCAACTGAAACACTTTGATGTTTGTTCAGATTGTGACAACCAGAAGACAGATATTTACATGAGTTGGGGTGCTTCCTATAGTAAAAGAAAGAAGGCTAAAAACTTCAATACATACACATTCCAGCTCCGTTGCAAATCCTGAAGCTTAAACGCAAGTCACAGTTAATATAACCTCATGCACCGACCAATTTCGCTACAGAGTGTAATCCATGATGGCACATTGTGAATCTCAAGCATAAATGCTATGCTACATCATCCTTAAAATAATGACCCTACTACACATGAATAAACATCAGATTGCATGAAATAAATTAACAGCATCAAGTTTCTCCTTTATGTCACAAACAACAAATTCAAGAAACAGCCCAAAGGGAAGGTGGCAGGATTCAGGATTATGTTTCTCCCGTTTTACAGGAAGAAAATGGGAAAATACAATTGTGTAATCTTTATAATCCAGAACCCGTCAGAGAAGACATGTAGAATTGACCGTGACTTTGCCATCAGCACATCTGAAAAATGCAAGTTCCTTGTTGATGAACTTAACCAGTAGCTCATCAATTGCATAAGCTTAACTTTAACAGAGTCATGGAATATATTTGAGGGATGCAGATTGCAGCAGTTCAGCGACGAGGTGCAGATGGTCCATCAAAGGAATAGCGAGATAAGACTGAAGTTGGGTATCTAGGCTCATCCCTAACATGGTGATATTTAACGCCGTAGTCTGGTGGTAATTGAGGAGCATATGGTGGATATCTAGGCTCATCTCTAACATGGTGATATGCTCTTTCATTTTCGGTGTGGAATCTTCCCATAGGTGGATATGCTATTTCATTTTCAGTGTGGAATCTTCCCGTTGGTGGATATGCTCTTTCATTTTCAGTGTGAAAGCTTCCCATTGGTGGATATGCTCTTTCAGTTTCAGTGTGGAATCTTCCCGTTGGTGGATGTGCTCTTTCATTTTCAGCGTGGAATTTTCCCGTATGGCCTCTGATGCCTATTGTAGAATAGGGATCACTTGCAAAAGACTCTCTGCCTGTCGAAGAGTATGACTCTACAGGTGGTACCACTGTCCTAGGCAGAGAGAGATAACGGTTTACAATTGAGGCAGTACTCTCATCATAAGGATCAAATGTATCCTTAACATGATTTAGAAAACCATGATTGGTAGGTGTGGCTGAAATTCCTGTAGTTCTACTTTCCACAGCAGGAGCAACAGTAACAGGTATTTCACTGCGAGCCTTGAGGCCATAAGTTCGATACTCCCTTTCACTTGGATATAAAGGTTCAGCGTGTACAGTTTCTTTTCGTGCTAAAGCCACATCACTACCAACACTGTTAGGACTTCTTTGGAGATGTTCCCTTCCTTGTTCAGATTCATAATGATCCAATGTGCGGTCAACTACTGCAGAAGCAGTGGGCTGCAGATGTTTTGCTGATTGAAGACCATAGCTTCTATATTCTTTCTCAGTGAGGAAACGAGGTGGACTGTCAACCTCTCTAGACATGATACGGTGGCCTGCATGCTGCTGTCTTTCCCTTTCATGACCATATGATGAAAAATTCTCACCTGCTTTGCTTCTACTGTATTGCATTCCATATGCATGCTCCCTGGAAGGTTTCTTGCTAGGCAAAGGTGCTGCTGATGGGGGACGAGTAACTGGCTCAGATACAGAATGTTTGAAAGTTGGATGTAGCTGTGGTGCAGGCCTAAACAACTTTGTCAACTGCTCTACCTGCTCAAAGGTGAAAACAGGGCCACAAATTGACCTCAAATGCTAGGTAAATCCAAGTAAAACTTGTCAATGAGGGAGGTGTGTTGTTACCTGTTTAAATGTCAACTCAGTCTTGAACTTGTGAGTCCTTTCATCATAATTGTCTTTAATTGCTCTCTTGAACAGATTCTCCGGCAATGGAAGGCAGTCCTTGTCAATCCTGAAGCGAACCTGTTGGATGACCAGTCATCAATAATTACACCTCAAGAACTGTGCAACAAAATGAAACCATAAGAATTTGATATTTTTATTTAAAAAACACATTTGACCTGGGCTGGAAAGTTCCCACCAAATGCCGCTGGTTCAAGTTTCATTCCACCAGCAGATGATGCCTCATAAATACCATACATGAGCTTAAGATCGAAATCAAAGAGAAAAAGCTTGAGACCAGGTTTGATTCCCATCATAATGTCTTTCTTCATAGCTGAGACACCCATCACATTATATCTAAAACAATCGTCTTTGGTCTTTGCATTGCACATGAAAATCACTCCACCAACACCCTTCACAACTTTTCCGTCCTCCACATCTACACACATTTCACTTGTACTTCCCTCTCCTTTGTTTCCACTCTTTATGTTTTGGGACTTCCTAGCCCCATCTTTTTTATTTGAACTATTTCCTTGGTTGCCATCTTTTACATTCTTGTTTTGGGATTTCCTAGCATCCTTTTTATCAAAATTATTTCCTTGGTTGCCGTCGTTTACATTCTTCTCCTTGTTTCTGGACTGAGATTGTGGAGTTGCCCCAGCTTCTTTCATTTGTGCAGAGTTAAAATTGGAGGACTTTTTTCCAAGTTTACCTTTAGCCTTTAGTTCCTTCGGGGTTTTATTGTCTTGAAGTACATTTGCAGAACTAGATGCAGCCGCGTTATTGTTCTTTTTCTTGCTTTTCTTGGAAGCCATACTCGTTCCTGCTAGTTATTTCACTACAAAAAAAAAACTATAAGCATGAAAGACAAATTCCTGAAGAAAAGATTTCACAAAAACCAAGTAATTTTGCTAGTTACATGTTAGAGACTGTTGGGGTAGAGTGATAGACATAGTTGGTCATAAAAAAATTATAAAAAAGAATAAGTCTATTATGAAAGACATCCAGGCCTACCAAGGACCTGAATGCTTCTGAATTTACTGATGTAGATGCTTCAGTTCTGCATTCCACAACCATCGCTTCATTAGAATCTACATGCAAATGACCTTCATATAATTCCACATTATGTGGGTCTTTTAAGTTGACTCTTGCAGGATCATGGTCTCATGGAATAACGGTGGTGTCCGACCAACTTCTGCATAACTCGAGATTTCTATTAGGTGCCACATCATCAAGTAGTACAGGTCACGGGTAACTCTGCCCACTAGAGTTAGGGAGGTGGGAGAAAATGAATAACGTAGCTTTGTTTTGCCTATACTCGAATCTGAATCCTAGTCTCCATGGTTTTTATTATAACTTCATCAACTGCAACACCACACCCTTGGGTGCAAAATCATGTTGTCTCTTAACTACCTCTAATAAAATTACCAAGTTCACAAAACATGACTCCCCTACTCTTTCAAATGGATAAGAAAACAACCAGCTGTCAACACGCTACCGCATGATACTTTTGGTATTTCACTTTTTGCATTCTCCTGAGACTTGACAAGCAGTTCTCAATTAAATGTACATGTGCTTATGATTAACAGTGTATTTTCTTCAATTTAGGAGTAATTGTGCATTTATGCAGTTGATTGATTGTCTAAATTGTCTAAACTGCACATTCTGTGATCGCTCTTCCAAAGGAAAAAATAACGTAAGGGCCGTTTGGTTGACGTTTTAAGAAGCTTTAATCTCTGCATAAAGGATGTGTGTGTATGGAGGAAAAATGTTTTCTAATTTTCACATGTTCGGTTGGTCAAAAATTTTGGAAAACATTTTCCTTGGAAGTAGGGAAAACAAGTTCCACAAGTGAAATTCCACATTGATTGTGTCCTCCCCACCCTCCAACACACCTCATCTTCACCCCCACCCCCGTAGCCCCTGTCCACACCCCACAACCCTACTCCCCACCCCAACCTCCCATAGTATTTGTCTAGATTATATACAAATGGTTTTAGGATAGTAATATTTTGCTTATGTACCGAACACAAGAAAATAAGAAACCCACTTATTATGGAAAATATTTTCCAAAAAAAAATATTCCAGGGAAATCGCTTAACTTCACACCGAACACAACCTTATTCCAACATTATTTATGAACAAGACGCACTACGAAAAAAAAGTCATCAAAAACAAATATGGCATGCATAATCAGTGGATAATGAAGCTCCCTAAAATTTTCTCATGGTCACTCTAATTGGAAAGGTATCCGGACATTCTGGGATGATTTTGTACGATTGAAGTGCTTCAAGTTGGGTGATGGAAGAAAGATTTTCTTTTGGAATCAATTATAGTCTATTGTGGTTTCTTTTACTTTGGTTATCTTTACTATTTCTGCCGTCAATATTTTTCTTTTCTTTGATATTTTCATCATACTAACTTCTTTATTCTTGCATTTTTCTCAAACCTGCTATGTAAAACATTTTCTTGAGCCGAAGGTCTATTGGAAAAAGTCTCTCCCCCCCCCCCCCCCCCCCACAAAGGTAGGGGTAAGGTCTGCGTACACCCCCACTCTCCCAGACCTACTTGTGGAATCCCATATTAAGTTGAATTTCCCTGTTTTCTTTACTCTAGCTGCCAAACAGAATTCAACTGTAGCATAAAACATCTCAAAACATAGCCAAAATATTGTTCTTATAAGGAACTACAATGAGTGGGAAATTGGATCGAATATACACTTTGCTCCAACAGCTTAGATCTCTTGGAAGGGCAACAAAGATGTTTTTTAAAAACAATTACTAGTAGTATACTTCTTGTATTTGCGTATCTACCAACGAATCATTAAAAAATAAGTAGTATTAGCTATGAAAAATTGGAAATGAAGCATTTTTATGCAAAAGGAGCTGTTACAAAGAGATTAAAACAAAGTAATACAACATAATTCGGATAAAACAATTTAGAATCATTGAATTAGGGTTTAAGTGCCGGTCAATTTGGCTTACCAGTAAAATTCACCGGAGAAAGAACTGGTCGGATAAACAGAAGGCGAAGAAACTCACCGGAGAAACAGTGAGGGTCGCACAATCGACTTCGCAGAGACCAAATTGAACTTTAGCGTTTTAGGGAAGGGAAAGTGGTGGGTTATTGGGCCGAAATGGGTCGAATTAGGATCCGAATTTGGAATGTAATACGGACCGAGGTCAAATCCTTCCTCTATGAGACGAAAAATTCTGGCTTAATACATTCACATCCTCTTAAACTCGACACCGAACTAATATATTTAAATGTTTTGAACTATGATTTGTACCAATTGAACACTTAAACACATGATAAAATGATCTTATTAGATATTTTCAGTTCAAATTTTTAAAGAACTTTTGTGTGTATTCTCAAATGACCATTACATAGATACGTTAATCACTTAAATATGTCAAAAACTTTTGTGTGTATTTTCAAATGCCCAAAACTTTTGTGTGTATTCTCAAATGCCCATTACACAGATACGTTAATCACTTAAAATATGTCACATTCTTTAAGTATACACATTCGCTTCAATAAGTCGTAAAATTTCAGATATTCTTTAATTGAGGTTGATGTGTATAGTTAAAAAAGATTAAAGTGGTTACCTAACTACATAATAACATTTGCAAACACGCGCATAAATAAAATTCCAAAACTTAAACCAGAAATGACCTATAGGAACACATCATATGTACATGCGTTCAATTGGAACAAGCCCTAGTGTCAAAATAGCAAATTTAAGATATTGTTAATGTATTAGGCATGCAGAACTTTTATCTTCTCTCCTACGATAAGACAAAAATCTTTCTTACTCCCACTAACTTAGTAATTTTTACTATATTGTTTAAGTGATCTGTGTAAAAAATAAAAAATCACACTCGAGTGTATCGAAGTTAAACTCTTTTCTAATATATAAGTTGCAAAAGTTGAGAATAGCTATTAAACTCCTATTACATTGCAACATGGTCAAATTTTGCAGATTAAAGTAGCCCACCAATCCTACTAGCACAATAGTATGAAGTTAAGACAATATGGGCATACAACAAAAAGCAGAGCAACAATGATAAAGTGTATTGACTTACTAACTACAAGCTCTTCATTTGAGCTACGGTGGAGAAAGTTAACATGTTAACAGGACAAGCTATGGTAAGTTAGACTGCTACAGACTTGTTTAACATACGAAGGAACATTGCTACATAGGATTTACATAGTTGCATCACCAGACACAGCGATGAGTAACATGTGTCTCGATGATCTCGCTGCTGTAGGTGACCTTCACCACCTGCCCCTTCTCCAGTCCATAGTACCGAGCAATTGCATCCTTTTGAGACATCCGTGGTAGCTGGAAAACATCAATACAAGAACAATACTCAGAAACATTTAGATAAATGAAACTATATCGATAATGTTAGAAGGAAAAAAAGTGGTAGATTGAAGTGCATATATAGCCATATGAACTATGAATTTCTGCTGAGATCATTAGGGAGAGTGCACAGCAACAATACCATTGTTCTGCATAAGATGAAAAGGCAATAACCCGTTCCTACACCTATTAACTTCTGATAGGTAGTGTGGTTTCAATTGAGAGACAGGGAAAGTACCGCCTCCAGTCATAGAAAAAGGCAAGAGTCTATAAAAAAGATTGAGAATGAAAAGGTAGCAGTCTGTAAATAAATAAACTAAAAGCTTTAGACATTTGGATCATTTCACCCTTGCAGTAAAGGGATAATGACAAACATACAGCTCTTTTTAAAAAGTAATGCAGATTAAGTCATTAATACTGCTCTACCACATTAAACTAACAATCTTTTCATGAAAATATAAGTATTAGAAGGCACTCATCAAGAAAGATAAGTATTAGAAGGCTCCTGTTAATGCAAAAGAATTTTAGGTCTTGGCTGAAAATGTTATAGTATCTAGGATCCTTCCTAACTGTGAGAACAACTCAACATCGGAACCATCACCCCGGGGACAAAAAATGACCGACTTTTATTAACTGTGGAGCCTAGATGTCAGCAACTACTGTGACCACATCAAGGAGATATTGATTCTACCAGATTATGGACTGTAAAATGTATGAGAAAATGATCTTTGCCTTTTGGGAACTTCACAGCAAGTCCTTTTCTGAGTGAAGTTATCAGGGAAAAAAAAATGATGATAGAAAGTCGTTTAACTGGCTAAACTCAAATGAGGAAGCTAGGAATCAAGTTTTAATCGAAAGCTTAGGTTAAACAGATACTCTTAAGGCGATGCACAGTTCTTGATTAAAAAAAAAAAAAGGAGATGCACAGTTGTACTGATATACAGGAATATTTCTGCAAATTCTAAGGCTAACCTGCTTCTCTTCCAAGTTGTATTTCTTCAAAAGATTCTCTTTCTCTGCATCCGTCAACAACTCATGCCTTGGCTTTAAAACTTGTTTTGTAATGTTGACAAGTAAGTCTGTGATCTGAAAGAGTTTGCAAAAAGGAGCCAACACTTAGCATATTGCTGAGACATAATGTTTATTGCTTGCATAAAATTCATTTACATTCCTGAAGTAAAGCAGTTTTAGTCCTTTCCTAATATTAGTAAGAGCTAAAGAAGGAAAATAAACTTTGACCAAGCACAACGGAACCTTCATCAAATGGAAATAATGGAGGTTGGAACTTGTCTCGGCAAAATAATTAATTTTGGGGCAGAGAATAACCAAGTAAATGTAGCTCCTTTTAAGCCAGACAGGGAAGAAATTTTCATTTTCCCCCTTATCTAACAGGTAACAGAAGAAACATGTGGAAGTTCACAGAAAACCAGCTTAAAAGTCTAATATTTCCTTCATTAAGGAGAAATTTTTTAAATGATCCAAGCAACTAAAAAAGACTTCAAATTAGGAAAGCCATTTTGAACATGCACATATCAGGATTTTCTTTGTAGATTCTTAGGTAAATGTCAATAATAATCAAATCTTTATTGATTCTGAGATCTAACCTCACTTCCAAGCATATCTAAAGCAAATGCAGAACACATCTTAATTAATAACCTAATAAGTACCCCATTTTATTCCCTGCAATAGAACTGTTCACATCAAAAACACCAACACAAAAAACACACTTTACCTGGAAAATTTCAACTTTGAATGAGCAGAGCTCCACAGCTTTCATAGCTGGATTAGTCATTTGATTTTGAATGACTAATATCAGCCGACTCAAAGATTCCTTGTTCATAATTTGAGTTAAAATGCTACGGATGACATTTACTTTCACAGCATTTGGCCCACAGAAGATGACCAAAACCTGCATCCAGTTCAAATACGTAAGATGTTAATTAGACCAATCAAGCTCTATTTTAGGACAACTGCTAATTATCATGAAAGTATTGCTTCTAATATATAAAGTGACACAGAGAAAGTAAGGCGTTAAACTTAAGGCATCCAAAAGTGAAATAGTATGACTCAATACTACAGGACTACTAGCTAGGCTTACTCGATGCACTGGCGGAACATGTTAATCATTTAGAGAAGTTGTGAGTCAACTAATCTTCACATTCCACCCTTTTCTATTTCGAACACATTTTTAGAAGGCCAAATACATAGATAGCCCCTTAAAGTTGCCACCAATTTTCATTTAGACACTTCAATGTAGATCTTTATCAATCTTTTATTTTTCTGAGAATGAAGATCTTTACTGATTTAACACTACAACTTCAGCTAATGTGTGTCAATTAAACACTTCACTGACAATCAGCAAAACAATCAAAATGTGTGAGATTCACTCGCGTGTGACATGGATAATGAACAAATGGAAGGATGACACGTGGCCTTTGCCAAATTGAGCGACCAAAAAAAGGAGAAACTTTCTTGTCCCCCCCAACTCCCCAAGCTAGTTCGCCTTCTTCAACCCCACCCCTCCCCATTTGTCTTCTTTCTTCACCCAGTTCCATTCATCTACTTTCTTCAACCAAAAGAAAAAATAACATCCCCACTTACTCACAAAATATAGCATAGTACTTATCAAAAAAATAAAATAGCATAGCTTAATTGTCCAAAGAATCTAAGGTTCCTTTCACATAAATAAGTAAAACAGAGAAGAACACAGCAAAATAAGAGTTGAAGCTTATAAAAGAGACAATTACCGAACAACATCAGATGAGTGGTTTATGCAGTTTTAGTGATTTGGATTTAATATATAGTCGAGCAGCATTCAATTTATCTTTCATCACTGCAAGGGAAAACGAGCACCATTCAGATTTATTTCCTTCTCTCTCTCACGTCCCTATCATTAAAGCAAGCAAATTGATATCTCCAATCCATCTTCACAACAAACAAGCATAGGGTTCATTTGTGAGAGCAAAGTTACCCCCCATTTTTTGGTTCCCATTGGGTTTACCTTAAAGCCCATGTGAAGAGGTAACAGATAATGAGCTTTCTGGATTTATTGGTTAAAGGAGATTGAGACAGCGAGAAGGGGGCGGAAGATGAAGGTGAAAAAGCTGGGGGCTTACTCGGTTGAGAATGGGAGATACAGAGGAGAAGTTTTGTTTTTAACGATTATAGGCTTCCATGTCTGCAACAAAAACAACACTCACACACTTCTTCGCAGTGTCATGTTATTTGAGACGTCAGATCTTTGTGTTTAATATGTACTAATTGATTGAACTTGGAGTACTCAATAGGCAAGGTCATACTAAAAGTATCTAAATGAAAATTGACGACAACTTTAAGGGGCCGTCTATGTATTTTTCCTTTTCAGAATAGATGTAATCTCCTAGATACACACAAGTAGTCACTTCGTGAAACAGCTCGAACCACATAGTACAACAAACATTTTTCCATAAAAAACTCTTGAGTTGTTTCGAATCCAGCTCTAATCTCAATTTTACTTCCTCGTTGAAGGGAAAGACATTCAATTAATACTCCCTCCGACTGAAAAGAGAATGACGGGTCCCACTTCAGAGTATGTGGATGAAAGCATCTAATACTCTGTGATTCGGACATTGATTCCTCGATATTTGTTAACAAATTGACATATCCAGAAACTATAGGAAAAGTAATGTGAATCAAAAGCTCTCTCCAAATAGTAACAAAGGGCAGCCCATTGCATTAAGCTCCCGCTATGCGCGGGGTCCGGGGAAGGGCCGGACCACAATGGTCTATTGTAACAAAGGGTCTCTCTAAATAATAACAATGTCATAAAAAAATGGAAGGGGAGGTATAGCTTAAAGTCAGTTTTCCCCAATATCATCTACTATCATCCATACAACCAAGAACAAAAAGGATATTTACCCAAAAGTTACCAGTTTTGAAGAAAAAAAGGGATATTTACCCAACAAAATCACCCAACCACAAATGCAGCTTGCTTTCAAGTTATTATTATTATTATTATCTTTTTTATACTGTGATATCCTGGGCCAGCTTTTCTGAACCTCGACTATTATACCGGGTACCTGCTAGCTCCCACCAGCGCAGATACCGAGTAATTTTGCCCATCAAGACTTAGACATGCTTTTTTGAACCGCCATTATTACACCAGGTACCTGCTACCTCCCGCCAGCACAAATATCAAGTAACTTTGTCTATCAAGGCTTAGACAGGCTTTTTTGAACCTCGACTATTATACTGGGTAGCTGCTACCTCCCATCAACACAAGTACCAAGTAATTTTGCCACCAAGGCTTAGACAAGATTTTTTGCACCTCAACTACTACACCAAGTACCTGCTATCTCCCGTCTTCACATATAATGAGTAATTTTGCCCACCAAGGCTTAGGCAGCCTTTTCTGAACCTCAACTATTACACCAAGTATCTGCTACCTCCCACCAACACAGGTGTCAAATTTACTTTGCCCACCAAGACTCGGACAGATAGGAGGAACTTGTTTTCAAGTTATAAACCAAACATAACAATCTTAATCACTCCCCAAATTTCCCTCACTACCAAATAAAAAGTACTCAAAGTTCCTTAATACTCCCTCCATCCCAATTTAAGTGTCCCACTTTCCTTTTTGGATTGTCCTAAAAAGAGTGTCCTCTTTCTATAGTTAGTAAGTTGACAATTCAAATATACTACCTATATATACATCTCATTATTTCTTAAAATCCGTGCCTAGTCAAACTAAGACACTTAAAAATGAGACGGATGGAATACGACATATACTTTAATTAATGAGGCAAAAAGATTGAAACTTTAGACAAATTTTCACTACATGGAGCTAAAAACAGGTGATTTTAAGTCCACTAACCTTATTGGTAAGGTCAGTCCTGTGCATGGCGGAGATCCTGAGGCGGTCAATGTCAGGTCTTTGACCATATTTTTCTCTGAATTCTATAAGGGTTGTGCCGATTTCCGAATTGGGTATGGCGAAACCACGATCTTTCAGCATTTCCAGCATTGTTCTGCGAGCAAGGAAGTACCGGTGACTCTCAACAGTTCCATCGTCAATGAAGCTGGTTAAGCAAGTACCGAAATTATCGTCATCAACGTCCATAGCTAACCCATTAAGATCCATGGAGCTGTTACAAAATAAATTAAAACAAAGTATATAACACAATTCGGATAAAACCATTAAGAATCATGGAGTTAGGGTTTAAGTGTCGGTCAATATCACCGGCGAATGAGGGAGGCTTACTAGTAAAGTTCACCGGAGAAATAACTGGTCGGAGAAACAGACGGCGAAGAAACTCACCGGAGAAACAGTGAGGGTCGCACAATCGACTTCGCAGGGACCAAATTGAACTTTAGTGTTTTTGGGTTATTGGGCCGACGTCAATAGAGTTAGGATCCGAAGTTCGAATCATTTTTTGGCGCGGATCGTCCATCATATGGACTGGTCTTTTATTTGTGGCCCTCAAATGGGTGATCTTTAATTTTTGTTCGTTACTTTTTCTTTAATGAAAATTTATGATTCAAAATATTTTTATTTGTCCATTTATAAAATTAAAAATTTAGATTCGAATCATATCTCAATAAAAAAAAAAATCACAAGGTAAAAGTTTCGCAAAACTTATGCCTTAAGACATAACTTGTATAGTTCTGGATTCGAACATAGATCGGTCAAAAGAAAAAAATACGCAAGGCAAAGATTACACAAAAGTTATCTAGTTACAAGTTGTAGTTCTAAGTTATGTCCGAAGGCAAGGCATAACTTTTACCTGAATAGGTATAGTTTGCTATGAAATCTTACCTTGCAGACTCAAAAATATTTCCGGTCACTTTTAAAAAGGAAGGGAAAAATTTAAAGACCTCAATTTGAGGAGCAAAAATTAAAGAGTCCCACAAAATAGGAAATCGTGCGAATTTCCCAGTTGAAATCTAGCATAACCCAGAGGTCAAATTGTTTAATTTTGGTGCAAAATACTTTGTTACACAAAAAGGGCAATTCTAACAAAAAGTATATATTACTGTATTACTTAAGAAAAAAGTATATAGTTTGTTGTGATTATAAAATTAATTTAGTAATAAGATATTGACTCAAACTGCATGACTCTTGCAATAGTATTATTAAATCGAGCTTGTTATGTGTCCTCAACTTCCATTATAATATGAAAATGTAAACAATTTGCTCGTTGTACAATAATAGTAGTATTAATTAGTATAAGCTTTCATACGGGGATACTTATATTTTCCAAATATCCCCCTTGATAACCAATTGAGCTGCCCAAGCGGACGGGAGATACTTATATGAAAAGGCAACTAGTTGTTTTTAGTCTTATTAGTTTGATCGACAATTGGAACACAAACGAAAGAGTTTTAGAATGACTTCAATTGATACACACAACATTTCCCCAACTCTTTCTTAGTCTTTTATATTGTCTTGCCTACTCTTACTTGTTACAAAAAGAAAAGTAAGATTTTGCAAACTGCTTTGATTCGTTAAGATAAAAACTTCATACAGAAAGTGTATGTCACATCTATTTTTAAAATTTAAATAAGTGAGTTAGGTGTGATTAAACTGGTTGTACGACACCACCTAACTATTGTTAATAAGCTAAATCAGTCCATATACCTGGAATACCTAGTGATCTAATTAAAATGGTTGAGAATCTCTCTGAACGTTAAGCTAGCATAACTCGTGAATGTTATATTTAACTAATCTGTAGAATTATGTTTAACAACAGCTCAATTTATGCAAACATAAAGGCCATTTTGATAGCAATGATAACCACACGACAATAATTTACAATATGCTATTGATTAGTTGTTGGAAAAATAGTACGAGAATAGTAAATAACTATTACATTGATCGAAATGATAGACTTCAAAGATTACTACAACGAGTTTTCAATCTTTGTTGATCTTGAACTAGAACTCCAATTCTGGATCTTGTATTCAGAAATACAAGAGCATGAACTGCTGCAACTGTGACTTGTATCTCCGCTAGAGAATCAGACTTGGTTAAAGTTCTTTGATAGCAAGATCCAACCTGAAACACTCAACAACAAATTAGAGAATCACAACACCACCGGCTGAGTCGAGAGATGGCTCTCTGTCTTTAAGAAAAGATTGCCCCGTATATATCATTTTACATTGCTAGGCAATAGTCTATCAAGAAAAAATAACTACTAACACAATTGAGCAAAGGAAACTCAAATGTTTCTCTTGAAGAACTTTGAGTATTGAAAGGATGCTAAAGAGGAATAAGGTTTTCACAATTTCTGTTTTGTTTTTCCTCCCAGTGTGTTAATAATTGAGTCAAAGGCCTCAATTTATAGTGTAAGAATTGTCTCTTCAAGTGCCAAGTAATGGCATTGAATCACCCATGTAATGGCAATGAATTGCCCAAGTAATGACACACATTTATTAGCCCAAATAATGGTTGATTAATGCTGAAATGAATGCCATTGAGGGCAGCCCAAAAGTCTCCAAAAAAATTAGATTTTCGTCTAAGACTTTCTGCCAGGGAATTGCCCCGGCGTCGCGGCCCTTTCCGACCCATTCCATCTTTACACTATGCACACTTCTTCTGTAACATCCTGGAATTTTAGACAATGATTTGAGGATCTAAGCGTAATAAGTAGACTCGAGCCTCGGGGATTTTATGTGATATCATGTATTCTAATAAAGAGGCTAGAATATAAAAGATTTAGACTCCGAAATAATTTTGGACGTAAGAAGTGTGATGACGGGGATTAATAATAATGGTTGTATATCCCGAATGAGGTTATGGACTAGTGTCATAGTACAAAATTATGACATTGAGTATATGAAGGTCTTATGAGTTATTATGATTTAAATGAAGTGGGATCTAGAATTAATTATGTATGTAATTAATTAATTATGGGATCAATTAATTATTAATCGAGACAAAGTGAGTGGGGCAAATTACGTGTAAGCATTTAGACAAATCTCCTAATTGACTAAGGAGTGGAACGATTATGTGGCAACACTTAGAGGACTAAAGTAATTGGGTGGGAGACCAAATCATTGGAATCATTTATGCTAGCTTGTGTTATCCTTTAAAGAGGGAGTTTTACATTCTGCTGTGAGAAATCCTTAGCACCCAAATAAATAAATAAAAAAAGACTGTAACGTGCACTTCATTTCGTGAAGAAAAGAAAACATTGCATGCAGAAACATTTTTTCCTAAGTAGTAATTAGATAGCAACTCACGAATAGTGTTAGGAAATTGGGAAAGAAAAATCGTGCAAAGTACAGGAAGCTTGTAAATTTTGGTTTCATTCAAAAAGGAAAAATTGTTCCAGCAAAATTCAATACAGTGTTAAGTGAAATCGAGGTATGTTAAAGCAAATTATTTTCTTTATTTTGGCATGTTCCATTATTAGCATTTGCTTTTGTCCCACATTGAAAAAACATATTTGTATCCCATGTAATAGACCCTATATAAAGGGCTTTACTTGTTTTTCTTTTACTTGCACTTTTAGCTCTCAAGAATAATATTATTTTATTATCTTGTTATTGCTTTGTAAGAATTCATGTTATAAATAAAAGACTTTCATGAATTCTATCATGGTATCAGAGCCAAGAGCACAAGTTAATATTTTTAGCTCGATCGCGGATTCAACTTCGCGGTGAGTTAGTTGGGGGTTCGTATGCAGCACGCCCCTAGTATCAGTTAAAAAAAATTTTGGCTTGTTTTGGAAGCTCGTGCTCGTTTTGGCTGCTCGTGCTCGTTCTGATCTTGGCTTCCACATTTGGGTTTCGTCTTTTTGGCTTCCGCATCTGATTGGTGAGATCTGCCCTTTTTATTTTTATTTTGTTGCTTGGGATTGCTGCTTGTTATTTGGGATTGCTGCTTGTTATTTGGGATTGCTGCTTGTTATTTGGGATTTTCTGTTTAAAATTCATAATGGCTGGAGGTGATGATTCTTTGCAAACTATTGGTGTTAGGTTAGATGGAAAAAATTATTCCTATTGGAGCTATGTCATGGTAAATTTTCTGAAGGGAAAAGGGCTTTGGGATTATATGTCTGGAAAAACCAAATGTCCTAAAATTGGAGATGAAAATTTTGATGAATTATTTAGGACTTGGGAGACCAATAATTCAAAGATTATTACTTGGATTAATAACTTTGTTGAACAAAGAATTGGTGTTCAATTGGCTAAGTTCAAAACTCGCTAAAGAGATTTGGGATTATTTGTCAAGATTGTTTGTGCGAGAATAATTTTGTTGTTAAATATCGATTACAATATGAAATTCGTGCACTAGTACAAAATGACTTGGGCATTCAAGATTATTTCGTGCAATGACCACTTTGTGGGATCGATTAGCTATGACAGAATCTCGAATTGCAAGCATGCGATGCTTATATAAAATGCGAGAGATGAAGATCGTCTTGTTCGGCTATTGATGGGTTTTCGGTCGAATTTGAGAATTGTCGTTCGTGCTTATTGCACCGCAAACCCTTACCATCTGTTGAAGATGTGGTAAATGAACTTATGGTGAAGAAACATGTTTGAAGACTCTAAAAGGGGTACATAAGGCTTCTACTTTGTATCGGGTGACTCCTTCGTCTACACCGGTCCTTGCAGCTCCTACACACCAAGTATAGAACATCTATCGTAGGTAATTGTAATTATTGTAAGAAATCGGGACACTTTGGAAGAATCAATTTCCGAGCTACGCAAGACGTCGGTTCTAAGCCTCCACATTCGGGACAAGGACGAAGCCTTCTCAAAGCGGCCCATATTCGGGGGTCAATTCCGAACTTGTATCCACCGACTCAGTCGCCTTTGTGCCCTCTCTTGATCACCCGGCTTCAGGAGCCTCGTGAGTCACGATCGATTCTCGTAGCCGACCAATTTCGAAGTTCCTCGCCTTCCAACAGTTTCAACAGAATTCTCGTCTTATGCTCTTTCTCGTTCCTTCCGCTCATCACCATCTATTGGTTCGGGTATCATTTCGCCTTCTTGGATCTTGGACTCGTGGAGTGGAAATCATATGTCTCCCGATTCTTCCGTCTTTGTATCTATGTCTTCGACTCCCCTTCCACTTCGTTGTGATCTGCGATGGCACACCTATGCCATTGACAGCATTGGCACCATTCATACATCCACTATATCATTACTCGATGTTTATTGCATTCCAAAATTACATATAAATCTTGCTTCTGCTGGTCAAATATGTGACTCTGGATATTTTATTGGACTCTTCCCTAATTCTTGTTATGTGCAGGATCTAAAATCCAAGAGAGTGATTGGGACAGGGCGTAGAAAGGGGAGAGGTCTATATGTTTTGGATGAGCTGCATCTTCCTACTCATGCAGCAACTATGCCTGTTAATCTGTCGTCTTTTCATTTAACACATTCCTCTTCGAAATTTTATTTGTGGCACTCTAGACTTGGTCATGTATCAGGTTCTCGCCTGCGTTTTATGTGTAATACTGGTGTTCTTGGTGATTTACAATCCGATGATATTTCTGATTGTAGTGGATGTAAACTTGGAAAATTTTCTGCTTTGCCTTTTAATCTTAGTACTTCTACTTCTTCTGCACCATTTGATCTAGTTCATTCAGATGTTTGGGGCCCAGCACCTATCCCTACTAAGGGTGGCTCCAGATATTATGTTTCCTTTATTGATGATTATACTCGTCATTGTTGGGTTTATTTGTTGAAAAGACGCTCTGATTTTGTTCATACTTATGTTGAGTTTCAAGCCTATGTGAAAACTCAACATTCGCCATTATTAAATGTTTTCGGGTGATTTAGGAGGTGAATATACTAGTGGGGATCTTTCGGTATTTTCAAAGCCGATGGTACAATACATCGGTCTTCTTGTACCGATACACCATAACAAAATGGGGTAGCCGAGAGAAAACATAGGCATATTGTTGAGACGACTAGATCCATGCTTTTGTCCGCTAGTGTACCTAGTGAATTTTGGGGAGAAATTTCGTCCTTACATCCGTTTATCTTATTAATAGGATCCCTACCTCTCATAATTCGGTATTTCTCCGTATGCTAGACTATTTGGTCACACCCCACTATATTCCCATTTGAGAGTTTTTGGTTCTACATGTTTTGTTCTACGTCCACATGCAGAGCGTACTAAGTTATCTTCTCGTGTCGCCATTTGTGTTTTTCTTGGATATGGGGTTGGGCAAGAAAGGTTATCGTTGTCATGATCCAGTTTCGGAAAATTGTATGTGTCTCGTAATGTTTCCTTTATTGAGCATGTTCCTTTCTTTTCCATCCCACCTACCTCACATGGTATGACAAAATCTGACCTTTATGATATTGATCCCTTTGATGCTGATTGTCCATCTGATTCTACATCTATATCATCTGTTCCTTCTCAGTCTTCTGGAAGGTCCCATGATATTGATACTCAGCCCCCTCCTACGCCTATTTCGAACCTCTTGTGGTTGCGGATCCGCATCCACCTCGCTATCCTAAACGCACTCGTGATCTACTCGGTGTATCCGATTTTGATTATTCTTGCTATGCTCCATCATTCGCTTCCTTTCTAGTTTCTATTAATTCTCTCTCGCGAGCCTACATCCTACTCGAGGCGGCTCGTGATCCTCTTTGGCAAGAGGCTATGAATGAGGAACTGGTTGCTTTGAACAAAGCGGTACTTGGGATTTGGTTTCTCTACCTGTTGGTAAGAAAACTATTGGTTCTCGATGGGTGTACAATATTAAGACAAAGTCTGATGGTTCTATTGAGCGATATAAAGCTCGTTTGGTTGCAAAGGGTTTTGCTCAAGAATATGGTATGGATTATGAAGAGACTTTTGCACCCGTTGCAAAGATGACATCTGTCCGGGTTCTTATTGCAGTGGCCTCTGTTCGTCATTGGCATATTTCACAAATGGATGTTAAAAATGCTTTTTTAAATGGGGATCTTCAAGAAGAAATCTACATGGTCCCTCCACCTGGTGTTTCACATAGTCCAGGACAAGTGTGCAGGCTTAAGAAAGCTCTGTATGGTCTCAAACAAGCTCCAAGAGCTTGGTTCGACAAGTTCTCCACTGTAGTATCATCTCTTGGGTTTATTTCCAGCTTTCATGATTCGGCGTTATTTGTTAAATCATCCCCTGCAGGTTGTATTTTGCTTTTGTTGTATGTTGATGACATGATCATTACAGGTGATGATATTGATGGTATTGCAAACCTAAAATCTACTTTATCTCGCTGTTTTGAGATGAAAGATTTAGGTCATCTACGTTACTTTTTAGGCATTGAGGTAGCTTATTCTGAGAAGGGATATCTTCTCTCTCAGTCTAAGTACACTGCAGATATTCTTGAGCGGGCCCGTCTCACAGATACTCGTATAGTTGACTCTCCTCTTGAGGTTAATGTTCGATATACACCTACTGACGGGGAACCTCTTCCTGATCCCACTTTATATCGTTCAGTTGTAGGGAGTCTGGTGTACCTCACCATTACTCGCCCTGACATTGCATATGCTGTTCACATTGTCGATCGGTTTGTTTGCTCTCCTACATCCGTACATTGGGTGCGCCGATTATGCGTATTCTTCGCTATCTTCGAGGAACGATTTATCAGAGTCTCTTGTTTCCATCGACCTCATCCTTGGAGCTTCGTGCATTTTCTGATGTAGATTGGGCTGGTGACCTAACTGATCGAAAATCAACTACTGGTTATTGTGTATTTTTAGGAGATTCACTCATCTCATGGAAAAGTAAGAAACAATATGTGGTTTCTCGCTCTTCAACTGAGGCAGAGTATCGTGCTATGGCTTCTACTACGTGTGAGATTGTATGGTTACGTCGGTTATTGGTTGATATGGGTGTCTGTCTTTCTTCACCAACACCGATGTATTGTGATAATAAGAGTTCTATTCAGATTGCGCACAACACAGTCTTTCATGAACGTACCAAGCATATTGAGATTGATTGTCATATTATTCGATATCATCTTCAGGAGCGCACTCTATCCTTGCCATTTGTCTCATCTTCGATGCAACTTGCAGATTTCTTCACAAAGGCGCATACCTTAGAGCGTCACCGGTTCTTTCTTGGCAAACTCTCGATGCTTCTGTCTACACCATCGCGAGTTTGAGAGGAGATATTAGCATTTGCTTTTGTCCCACATTGGAAAAACATATTTGTATCCCATGTAATAGACCCTATATAAAGGGCTTTACTTGTTTTTCTTTTACTTGCACTTTTAGCTCTCAAGAATAATATTATTTTATTATCTTGTTATTGCTTTGTAAGAATTCATGTTATAAATAAAAGACTTTCATGAATTCTATCATCCATGTAACGAAATATAACAGTTTCCATAATTTATTCTACTCCTAGTCGTTAAGAATATTCATATTATTGATTCCTATGTTAAAAGCATGTCTAAATATGTTCCTAAGTCCTTATTAAGGCATACGGAAAATATGTTAATATTTACGGCGTTAACCGAATATACAAGGAAATTATGTCATTGAAGATATTTTATTGTGATTCATGCATTTTCATTTGCATTGCATTCATGTTTTACCCAAGACCGTATATTGGGGACGGGAAACGAGAAATGCAGACCACCTGATCAACTGGGATATGATAATGATAAAGCCTGTGTGGCTTAATGAAGGAAGATGCCTGATTAAGGGGCCAATATATATATATATATATATATATATATATATATGATGTGGGGAGGAAGATGCCATTGTGTGGCCAGTATGTATGTATTTACCGCATTATGCATGACATATAGACATATTATGCCCACAGAGGCCGACATGAAATAATGCTCACAGAGGCTGTTATGGTAAGGAAAATGCCCAGTGGGCCGATGTATATCTATATTAGGCATATGTATTAGGACCCTCCGAGATATGTACTATTGATCAGTTATTTCTGTTTCAGTTGTTGTTATCCCTGTTATACTATTGTTCATGCCTGACATACTCAGTACATCAGTCCTACTGACGTCCCTTTTGTCGGGGGACGCTGCGTTTAATGCCCACAGGTTCAGTTAAAGAGGGTGACGGTTCACGCTAGTAGGTTGCTGGTTCAGCTGAGGTTGAAGCACTCTATTTGTTTCAGAGTTGCAGTTGGTCGTGGTATAGTATTTTTGCATTTGCATATGGGTATGGCGGGGTCATGTCCCGTCCTTGTGATGTCATGTAATCTTTAGAGGCTTGTAGACAAGTGTCCTGTGGTTAGTTGTCATGTGTGGCCTTGTCGGCCTTGGTATGGGTATATATATATATGAAAATTGGATTTCTGGTTAAGATTTTCTATAATGTTTTCCGGCTTAGTCCATATTTAATTGTGATTAGAAGTTGGTCGTACGATTAGCGGTACCCAGCGGGTGGGGTTCGGTGCCCCTCGCGGCCCTTCGATTTAGATCGTGACAAACTTGGTATCAAAGCATGTCTGTCCTAGGGAGTCTACATGCCGTGTCTAGTAGAGTCTTGTTTATGGGTATGTGCACCATACTTATAAGCATGAGGCTATCTGACATTTAGGGATGGTTTCTTTTCTTTCATCTCATAAATCGTGCAGTATAGCTGAGTTATAAGTATTCCACTCTTAATCCGTCTCGTGGTACGATTTCAGCAATGCTTTCAGCGAAGAAGAAGTTCAAGAGTGTGAGGGCTACGTAACGGGGATTAGATATGTCACCCCAACATTCGAGGACGAATGTTTCTAAGGGGGGAATGATGTAACATTTCAGAATTTTAGACAATGATTTGAGCACCTAAGAGTAATAAGTAGACTCGGACCTCAGAGATTTTATGTGATATCATGTATGCTAATAAAGAGACTAGAATATAAAAGAATTAGACCCCAAAATAATTTTGGACGCAAGTCTCATCCAGTCAGTAAGGTTGGGTTACCACCGTACCAGTCCTTATTGTTTGGGTTTTAAGCCTATTCCCCTAGACATGCAGAATATCTGATCTCTGGGTATGCCCTTAGTCAACGGGTCTGCTATGTTATCCTTTTATTTTACATATTTAATGGCAATAATACTCGTGGTGATCAGCTGTCTAACGGTCTTATGTCTCCATCGAATATGATGAGACTTGCCGTTATACATAGAACTTTGTGCCCTTCCTAGAGCCGACTGGCTGTCGCAGTGGATCATTACAGAAGGTACGAGTTTTTCCCAACATGGGACGTTCTCTAAGAAGTCATGAAGCCACTCAGCTTCTTCTCCTGCTTTGTCTAAAGCAATAAACTCCGATTCCATCGTGGATCAGGCGATTTCTTAGAGGATTTCCAAGACACAGCCCCACCACCAATTGTAAATATATACCCACTAGTGGACTTGATGTTCTCTATATCAGATATCCAGTTTGCATCACTGTACCCCTCTAGTACAGTTGAATATCTCGAATAATGTAACCCGTAAGTTAACGTGTATTTCAGGTATCGTAGTACTCGATTCAACGCTTTCCAATGATCATTACTCGGATTACGGGAAAACCTAGCCAATTTGTTGACTGAATAAGCGTTATCATGTCGGGTGCAGTTTGTCATGTACATCAAACTCCCAATCACCTGCGCATATCGCTCCTGGCATACGGGCGCACCACGATTTTTATCAATTTTCTGATTCATATCCAGTGGTGACTTCATCGGCGAACTGTTGAATATCTCAAACTTTCTCAACACATCCTCGATATAGTGAGACTTAGATAAGACCAGTCCATCAGACGTCTTAGAAACCTTAATCCCCAAGATGACATCTGCAATACGCATATTCTTCATGTGGAAATATTGTTTCAACATATTCTTAGTCTCTAAGATCAAACTAGGACTACTCCATGTGATCAACATGTCGTCTATGTAAAGGCACATCATGACGAACGAGTCAGAATTACCTTTTCACGTAGACACATTAATGGGAAAACCCTTCAATAGTAGAGTACTATCAAATTTTTCGTGTCATTGCTTCGGGGCCTGTTTCAACCCGTACAGAGATTTGATGAGTCGACAGACTTTCTTCTCTTGCCCTGGAACCACATACCCATCGGGTTGTTCCATATAAATTTCTTCTTCCAAATCATCATTTAGGAAGGCTGTTTTGACATTCATTTGATGTATCTCAAGGTCACGCAATGCTACGATCGCAATGAATACTCGTATGGACGTCATTCTAGACACCGGGGAGTATGTGTCAAAATAGTCAAGGCCTTCCTTCTGTTGATAGTCTTTGACTACCAACCTGGCTTTATACTTGTCTATAGACCCATCTGTTTTATACTTCCATTTGAGTATCCATTTACAACCCAACGGTTTGTTTTCCGGAGGAAGATCAACCAACTTCTAAGTATTGATTTGCAAGATGGAGTCTATTTCACTCTCAATAGCTTCTTTCCAGAGCGGTGCCTCTGGGGTTGACAACGCTTCAGCAATTTTCCTTGGTTCGTTATCAACCATATAAGCTACAAATTCAGGACCGAAGGTTTTATCCTTCATGGCCCTTTTACTTCGTCTTGGTTCCATCTCTGGAGTCTCCAAGTTCTGAGAATCTGGAACACTAGATTTCGGATATTCAGCCACTTCGGAGTCCACTAGATCTGAGCCACCTAGATCCGGGCAGTCAACGACTCCTGGTTTCTGAGAGCTTTGGTCATAACTTCGTTTGCGAGAGGTTATGTCTCTTTCTTTTCTAGGAAAAGTATCCTCAAAGAATTGAGCATTCCTTAATTCCATTATCGTACCCCCGTAGATATCAGGTACATCTGACTTATGCACTAAGAAGTGATAAGCACTACTGTTATCTGCATATCCGATGAAAATGCAATCTACAATCTTAGGTCCAATCTTGACATGCTTTGGCTGAGGTACTTCAACTTTTGCCAAACA
The DNA here is from genome assembly GCA_034509755.1 of Anisodus tanguticus. Taxonomy (NCBI): domain Eukaryota; kingdom Viridiplantae; phylum Streptophyta; class Magnoliopsida; order Solanales; family Solanaceae; genus Anisodus; species Anisodus tanguticus. Next base: position 12,727,568 of record CM067551.1, on the reverse strand, counting down.
ACCCCACACCTTCAGGTATTTGTAGGTAGGTTTTTTCCCCTTCCATGACTCGTATGGAGTTTTGTCCTTATCATTATGCGGAGTTCTGTTGAGAATCGCATTAAAGGTAAGGATCGCCTTGCCCCACATATTTTGGGTGTACGACTTTGTGCTTGGCTAACACCGTTAGATTGAGGTGAGTAAAGTGCAGTCGTTTGATGAAAGATGTTTCACATTCTCCCCATCTATCACTATGAATTCCTCGCTCCGTAGGCTTAGTTGATTTTCAACTTCTGCTTTGTAGCGCTTATCCGCTTCAACAGCTTCATCTTTGCTTTTCAACAAACAAAAGATGCAATACGTTGTACCATCGTCAATGAAGGTCACAAAGTATTTTTCTCCCCCCTTCTATTTTGTACAAACTTTAAATCACCCATGTAGGTATGACTAAGTTCTAGAGAAGCGGTGTTTCTTTCGCTATTCCTTTGACGGAATGGAAAGGCAATTTTGCCTGTTCGCCCACCTCACATTCACTTCTGAGGGTTTATGTCGACAGAAGGCAACAATCTCAACTTACTTAGCTTTTGAATGACTTTCTATTTAACGTGTATTAATATATATTGGCATAGATGCACGGATTACAAATATATCACTCATTTGACTACATACATATTGTACCATTCTTAGTTATTACAGACCTGTTGGACTAGTCTCAAACCAGCTTGACCAACAGCGTCCCTGAAACCAAGTTTGGGACATGTATCACCTCCTTTTAGAGTGATCCCATTCCCTTAAGTCCTTTTGAGGATAACCTATCTAACCCCTTCTACTTTAGAGGTGGCGTTGCTTCACATGAACAACCTCTTGCCCGTGGTTAGGGCGTAACCGGATCATATGTGATCTGGATACTCTGGTCCACTCCAGTTGCTTTGGCAGACTGAGTGTCCAATTTCTTTTTTGTCTTTCTTTTGGCCTTCCAATCATTTAAGACTTGGAAACTCTTGGCCCACTCCAGTATCCCGTAGGCTTTGTACGACTGAGTGTCCAATACCATCCTATCAAAGAAGGATCTTCTGTCGGAACCGGTGACATGTTTGTCTTTAGTCCTCTTCCCTTGTGATTGGTGCCCAGGGCTGCTTAGAATTTGTCCACAATTCTAATTAACTGTAACCAAAGCACAAATCTTTTAAGCCTTGTTTTGAAAATCCAATCTTTTAAAAAAGGGAAGTAGGTGAAATTAAATCTCTGATTTTAAAGTGTAAGGAATATAATAATTCTTTCCTCAGGAAACCACTTTCATATTCCTAGCCTTACTTTACACAATTTAAACATATATCATTTAATCTCATTATTAACAATGAAGAAAGTTAACTTAGCCGAATTTCGGATTCTGGCCCACGTCAGTCACTTTGTTGGACCAAGTGTCTATTTCCTCCTTACCATAATTCGGATCCTTTGTCTGGGACAAATATAGGACTTCTGCTACAAGATAGAACAACATCTTCAGCCTTCTCCTCTTGTCCCAGTTGACATCCTCAACCTCTCGTGGGTGCTTGCTTCCACCACTCTTGGGAGCGGTGACACCATCAACACCTTGATCGTCAACAACATGACTAGCATAGGCGCTCTGAACCTCAGCATCAGAACTATCATCTAGTTTGTTGACACAAATAAAGTTACTGTCAACAAAACTGTCAATGGAACTGTCTTCAACCAGAAAACAACAATCATAATCAGATTTGGTCACACAACTGCTGACCGACATCTTTCGAACACTCATTCAATCTTGTCTTAAAATTGTTAGAAAAATAGTGCGGGAATAGTAAATAACTATTACAGTGATCGAAAGGACAAACTTCAAAGATTACTACAATGAGTTTTCAATCTCTGTTGATCTTGAACTAGAACTCCAATTCTGGATCTTGTATTCAGAAATACAAGAGCATGAACTGCTGCAACTGTGACTTGTATCTCCGCTAGAGAATCAGACTTGGTTAAAGTTCTTTGATAGCAAGATCCAACCTGAAACACTCAACAACAAATTAGAGAATCACAACACCACCGGCTGAGTCGAGAGATGGCTCTCTGTCTTTAAGAAAAGATTGCCCCGTATATATCATTTTACATTGCTAGGCAATAGTCTATCAAGAAAAAATAACTACTAACACAATTGAGCAAAGGAAACTCAAATGTTTCTCTTGAAGAACTTTGAGTATTGAAAAGATGCTAAAGAGGAAGAAGGTTTTCACAATTTCTGTTTTGTTTTTCCTCCCAGTGTGTTAATAATTGAGTCAAAGGCCTCAATTTATAGTGTAAGAATTGTCTCTTCAAGTGCCAAGTAATGGCATTGAATCACCCATGTAATGGCAATGAATTGCCCAAGTAATGACACACATTTATTAGCCCAAATAATGGTTGATTAATGCTGAAATGAATGCCATTGAGGGCAGCCCAAAAGTCTCCAAAAAAATTAGATTTTCGTCTAAGACTTTCTGCCAGGGAAAAGCCCCGGCGCCGCGGCCCTTTCCGACCCATTCCATCTTTACACTATGCACACTTCTTCCTTCGTTTACCAACGTGGAACACTTGTCATTTGGCCAATGACCGTCTATCATTCTATGTCTCAAACACTTTACTTACGTACCAATATCTCTTTCACTAATGAAATTTACGATCCTTGGCACAACGTGTGCTCGTGTGTGAAAATGACGTTTCCCACGTGCGGGGCCCCAATTGTTCGAGTCATAAATAATCGGATAAAATTTATTCCACATTAATAAATTTCCAACACTAGCATGCCGGGCATTTGGTCTAGTGGTATAATTCTCGCTTATGGTGGTGCAAGAGGTCCTGAGTTCAATTTTCGGAATGCCCCATTCTCTTGTTGTTTGAACCTTCTCTTTTTTTGCCAAAACTTGTTGCAAATTTCTCCTATGAACTGTCTAATCAGAAGCATAAAGTTATTAGTACTCTTTATTTACCAAAAAAAGTTATTACTTCTTCTTGTAAAGAAAAAGAAACAATTACATCATCAATTATTTGTTCTCAATTCCTATTTCACATCTATAATATTCATTCCTTCGGGTTTAATTTAACTTGAAGGAAAAAAAATATTTGGGGCATTCCGAGAATCAAATTCGGGATCTCTCGCACCCAAAGAAAGAATCATACCACTTGACCAAACGCCCTGTGTGATTGCCTACATGTAGGTTATAAAGACATCACACACTTTCTTTTTTAATCTATACAAAAACAATATAATGCCATATTTCTCTTGTTGGAAATTATTTAGGTCGCATCCCCATTTTATTCTTAAGAACATAATTTGTTGGGACCCTAACCACTATTCATTTAAAATGAAAACACATATAAAACTCTAATCACGAGTAGCTAAAAATGATGCTTTTTGTACTTTGATATATTTAGCTTACATCTCAAAAATCTTAAATTCTTAAATAAAATTTTAAATTACATGCTCAGTCGAAATACAATCACATAAAATGAGACGGAAGAAGTATTATCTTTTACCTACAACATGAATATATATTGTTAATGTTGGGTTTGGTGTTGTAACATTTGACCCAACATATCCTCTGAAGTACTGTTGTTGAATGCCTAAAATGTTGGGACAAATGTCACAACATTCAGACCAACATTTTTCATAACAGTTTTGTCTTACTTCACGTTAAGCAGTAAATGTTTTAATGAGTGGTAAAAATGACTTAGGCGTGTAAATTAGGAGCTGTGTAAAATGTGGGGGAAAGAGTCAAAGCCTGGGGAAGAAGTCGAGTGAATAACAAGTCAAAGTTGTTGAGATTTTGACTCCATGATCTTCTCCAACAAACACACCAGTTGCCCACATTTCCCTCAACCTATTCAACCGATCGATGAGCTTTTCAAGGAAGACTCTCTACTATAAATATAGAGGCCACAAGAGTGTATCGACATTCAGAAATAGATTGCAAAAATATCAAGAGAGCTCTCGAGAATTTATCTCAAAAAACTGGATCACAAGTGTTGCCTGAGCGTGTCGACAACATTCTGTCCAACATTACAATTGCAGTTTAGATTCTAGATTAGCTTTGTATTGAGCAATTGTAATGAGAAGTTGTCTATGTCTATTTAGGTAGATTTTTCAGGAAGAAGTCATCTGCAACTTCAACATTTAATTCCTTTCCGTTTCATCTTGTAAAATTGTAAATAAAAAAATTTATAATTTTTGTATATAATAAATATATACAATACTTTCGGTCATTGACCGTCATATGTTATATAATATATATAACCTATGTAAATTTTAAACCTTTGTATTCTTTAAAATTCCGCTACATTGCTCTTTAAATTGTTATCACTGGTGCCGGACGTCATTATCGCCAACATTCGGAAACTGAATTGGCATTCAAGTTTGTTTTTATTGTTTCATAGCATACCCGGACTTATCAAGTGGTATCAGAGCCGACATTTAACACAATAAGTTCAAACTCATTCAAAACTGCCCCACGACTAAGGACACATGGGATACTCTACAAATTCATTGTGAAGGTAACTCAAGTGTTCGTCGAACAAAGCTACGCATGCTCATGAGAAAATATGAATGTTTAAGGATGGAAGAAGCGGATGATATTAATTCTTACTTTGAAAAGTTGATTGACATCTCAAATGAATGTCAAGTGCTTGGTGAACCTTTAACCAACACTCAACTTGTTGAAAAGGCTCTCCGTTCTCTTCCTGAAAAGTTTAATTTAAAGATTTGTGCCATTGAAGAAGCTCACAATGTTGCCACAATGAACCTTCATACCTTTATGAACATTCTCAAAACCTATGAGATAAACATTAAGAAGCAAAGGGAACTATATAAAAACAAGAATGTGGCACTTCAAGTTAAATCCTCGGAGAATCGAATCGAAAAAGAGGATGAGAATCTTGAAGAAATTGGTGAAAGTGCTAATGTTACCTTACTCACTCGAAAATACAATTCGATGGTGAGGAAGTTCAACAATGAGATAAATCAATCTAAATCTAAACAACATCAAAACCAAGGCTTCAATCAAAACAAAAGCCCATTAAATTCCTTCCAAGTGCTCAAAAAGGAAGTCCACTAAGAAGAACCAACTCAGATCATACCAAATTTGATCCCAAACAACTCGAGTCTGTGCAATGTCATACATGCTCGGGTTGGGGTCATTATGGTAACGAATGTGCAAACTCTTAGAAAATTTAGCAAGAATATGTGAGTCTTTTTTAGTGACCCCGAAGGAGAAGAAGAAGAAGATCAAGAAATCGAATCACAAGCAATGTTGGCCACTATTTTTGAACAGTCTATGTCAGACCAAGAAAATGTTATCTGTAATATTGTCTCAGATGTCACAACATTTGGTCCAATGTCAGCAATGACATCAACATCGACAGCAACATCCGAAAGTATGAGTTTTTTAACTATTCTGATGTTAATTGCTTTAGTGGCTCTATTTATGTTAGCGAGGTTGATAGTATGGATCAAGTTGAATGTAAAGATGACATGATTAATGAATTACAAAGCATTTGTAAAGCCTTAATCATAGAATTCAGGCAACTTGACACAAAGGTAAAATCTTCAACTCGTGAGAATGTAGATCTAAAAGGCATAATAACCCGATTAGAGGTTGCACTTACCAAAAAGGATACATAATTTGGTAAGATTCGTGCAAAATTGGATCTAGCCGAAGTAACCTTCCGCAAACTCAACTCAGGGACCTCGAAATTGAATGAGATACTTAGCTTTAGTAAACCGTCACATGCATGTATTGGGTACGAAAACTCTCTTAAAAACTTGTGCTCTAATCTCTTTGATACAATTGAGAAAATGTGCTTTGTTAAAGAAAAAAGAATGAATAATAGGTTCTCATATATGTCAAAAGAATATTGAACCATGGACGAAGAAATGCATGGGAGAAAAACATATTGGCTAGTGATTGTGAGGCCCCAAAATATGAAGTTTGTATATCATCACTGTAACTCCCATGGACACCTAAAATCATACTGTTTCAAACTTTAAAATTTTGTGAGCAAAATGTTGCCTAAATTGTTGTCCAACATTCCGGATAACAATCGCAACAACATTTCTGAGCAAAGAGGTATAAAATATTTTAAGAAAGTTTGGGTTCCTAAAAAGGATGTAACTTGTAATGTTGCGATACCTGCATTAAGAACTAACATTACTTTGATAGTGGATGTTCTCGTCACATGATATGTACAAAAGAATTTCTAAAGAACTATGAGTCATTCAACGGAGGAAACGTGACTTATGGAGGAGGCAGCAAAAGCAAAATAATTGGCAAAGGGATCTTGGATGTTCCTGGATTTCCAGTTTTAAGAAATGTCTTACACGTTGAAAGTTTAATGGCTAATTTGATTAGTATTAGTCAACTGTGTGATGACAATCTTGAGGTAAAATTTAATAAGAATGTCTGTAAAGTTACGAATGAAGCAAATGAATGTGTCAAGACATGTACTAGAACAAGTGATAAGTGTTATCTTGTTGCAAGATAAGAAACATGCAATAATGCCAAGATCGATGACACAACAATATGACATCAAAAGTTAAGACATGTCAACTACCGCAATTTAGAAAAATTAATCTCATATGAAGTGGTTAGAGGCTTACCCAAACTTAGCCATAAAGGTAAAACTGTATGTGAAGATTGTCTAAAAGGTATGCAAACCTGTGTCTCTCATAATATTATCCAACACGACGGACAACATTCAGCTACGTCTCACTGTTTTCAATTACCGCATATGGATTTAATGGGTCCAATTGAAGTAGACAGTCTAGGAGGAATGAGGTATTCCTATGTGATAGTAGATGATTTTTCTAGATATTGTTGGATATATTTTTTGAAAGAAAAATCACAAACTTTTGACATGTTCAAAATTTTGCACTCTAGAATTAAGAACTTGTTCTATTCACCTATTTTTCGGATTAGATCCGACCATGAAAAAGAATTTGAAAATAACTCATTCACAAATTTTTGTGAGAAAAAGGAAATTTTTCATGAGTTCTCAACTCCCAAAACTCCTCAACAGAATGGGCTAGCTGAAAGAAAGAATAGAACACTACAAGAAACGACTAGAGTTATGCTTTGTTCTAAAAAATTGTCAAAACATTTTTGGGCTGAAGCCTTAAATACTGCTTGTCACATCTCTAATAGAGTCTACTTAAGGCCAGAAACAAAGATGACTCCCTGTGAACTTATTAATGGAAAGAAACCTAACTTGCGTTACTTTCATGTTTTTGGGTGTATCTGTTACATTTTAAATGATAGAGATCATTTGGCGACGTTTGACTCTAAGAGTGACAAAGGATTTTTTGTTGGATATTCTCAAAATAATCATGCTTATCGAGTATACAATCTAAGGACCAAAACTATACAAGAGTCTGTAAATGTTATTTTTGATGATTTTTCTGATCTTACAGGAAATACAACTGAAAATAGCACTATAGTTTTAGTGGAAAATGTGCAGACTGCTGAAGAATCAGATGTTGGCCCAAATGTTGCCACATCCGAAGCAACATCTGAACCTGAAACAGAGACCGCAAAGGCCATGGATGAGGAGTCAAATGCTGAATTGCTAGATCAGGTTTGAAGGGACCCCTCATAAAGGATTAAGAAGAATTATCCCACGAGCCAGATGATAGGGGGAGTTTTTGAGGGAATTAGAACAAGGGGGAATGAACCACTCAATTACAGAGATATGGTAAGATATGTGTGTGTGTCTACCATATACTAAGAGATTAGTCTTTCTTGTTTTCTATCTACTCTAGAACCAAAAAATGTTTTAGAAGCACTCAAAGATAATTTTTGGATTCAAGCAATGCAAGAGAAACTTGAACAATTTTCTCGAAATGAAGTCTGGGACTTAGTTTCTTATCCAAATAATACAATTGTAATTGTAACTAAGTGGATTTTTAAAAATAAATCAGATGAATCGGGAACAGTTGTGAGAAACAAAGTTCGTCTAGTTGCCCAAGGTTATACTCAGGTTGAAGGAATTGATTATGACGAAACCTTCGCACATGTGGCTAGAACTGAGTCAATTAGACTGTACTTGCTATTGTTTATTGTCTGAAAATTACTTGACACCAAATAGATGTGAAGGATGCATTCTTAAATGGCTTTATAGATAAGAAAGTTTATGTTGAACAACCAAAAGGATTTGAAGATCCTCACCATTCATACTATGTGTACAAGCTCAAAAAGGCTTTGTATGGGTTGAAACTAGGGATGACAACAGATCAGATCTGGACCGGATCCTACTAGATCCAGATCCATCGGGTCCATAAAAATCAAATCCAAATCCGGATCCACCGGGTCCACAGATCGGATCGGGATCCACATGTAAATTTTTTTGTCTTGCTAAGAATTTTTTTTAACTGACAAACGATTTTTACGTAGCTAAAAATTTACTGTGTTTCAATTTTGAAATGTTCATATGAGATATTTTGTTCGTTGCCTCGTTTTGATTGTGAGCTATTAACTGAAAATGTTAGATAATGACAATAGTTGTGAAAAATACTGACTAGTATTTTCACAATGCAGAACTTGCATGTGCTTGGAATCTTCACAAATAAAGTGAATATAATTTTAACTACTTATCTATGGAGATGTTAGTCATTCACTAATATAACATTGATTTTATTATCGAAGTTACCTCTTTATTTTTTGGTTTTTGAGTTAACGCGGGGATAAATTAAATTTGTTTTGAGAATTAAACTTGCAAGGATGTGCTTAGCAATTTTAAGAAAATACTTATAAAATTACATTCTAGGTTATGAATATATTTAATAAAAAATGGATCCACGGGTCGGATCTGGATCGGATACGGATCTCAAATACAAGATCCAGATCCGATCCGTTAGAAACGGATCCGGGTCCGATCCGGATCCGTCGGGTCCAAATTTTGAAGATCCATATCCTATAAAACGGATCTGGATCCACCGAATCCGGACCGGGTCCAGGATCCACTGCCATCTTTAGTTGAAACAAGCTCCTCGTGTATGGTATGGTCGTTTAACTAACTTTATTCTTGAGTTTGGTTTTAACCGTAGTGAAGCTAATCGTACTTTATTCATTAAACGTCATGGTGTAGATATTATTATTGCTCAAATCTACATAGATGACATAGTCTTAGGTTCGAGCTCACAATCTTATCTAAAGTCATTTGTTGAATCTATGTCATCAACATTTGAAATGGGCATGAATGAGGAACTAACTTTTTTCTTAGGCTTGCAGATTAAGCAAAATGAAGATGGAATTTTCATCTCACAAAGTAAATCTGCCAAGAATCTAGTTAAGAGATTTGGTTTGGAGAATGCTAAATAGATGAAGACGCCAATGAGTTCATCGCAGAAGGTATGTAAGGATAATGTTGGTGAAAATGTCGACCTAATATTGTATCGATCTATGATAGGTTGCCCTCTTTACCTTACTGCTAGTCGCCCAGATATTATGTTTAGTGTTTGTGTTTGTGCCCGTTTTCAAACCCGTCCCAAAATATCCCACTTAAATGCCATGAAACATATTATTTGATATGTTGCCGGCACATGTGAGTTGAGAATTTGGTATTCCAAAGACACTAATCCTAACTTAATAGAATTTAGTGACTCGGATTGGGCTAGAGACGTTGATGATAGAAAAAGTACAAGTGGATGATTTTTTATCTTGGCAATAATCTTGTTTCTGGTATAGTCGTAAACAAAACTGTGTCTCACTTTCAACTGTTGAATCTGAATATGTAGCAGCTGGAAGTTGTTGCTCTCACTTAATATGGCTAAGACACATGTTGGACGACTATGGATTTTCTAGCAACATTTTGATTTTGTACTGTGATAACTTGATTGCTATAAATATTTTCAAAATTCAGTTCAACACTCACGTACAAAACATATTGATATTAGACATCACTTTTTAAGAGATTTAGTTGAAAAATAGCTAGTTAAAATTGAACATGTTGACACTCTTCATCAACTAACTGATATTTTTACAAAAGCTTTGGACCATGAGAGATTTTCTAGTTTGAAGAAATCTCTTGGTCTTTGTAATCTCTAAAAAGGCATTTTTGGTGAATGTCTGCTGAAACACTGTCTACAATTTCAGGTGACATTTATCTCTGGAATATCATAAAATGATTATTGTTGTTGTATAGTGCATAACCTTTGGTCATACAAGCATGATCCTTCAATAGGAATAAGTTATCAATGTGATACCGTTCTCTGCGATGATATATATATATATCATAAAAATGTAGTATCAAAATAAGGCAAAGCCTTAACAAATGATTGGTAACTATGCAAAATGGGCAAAGCCCTTTGAAAGATACCGTTCCTATTCTATAGGAGTATCGAGTGCTTCATTTTTTTTTTAAAAAAAATACTAAATTAAATAATCTCACTTTTGACACGAGAAACCTTTTTGTATGTGTTTTATGATTAGACCAAGGACACGATGAAAAAATGTTACATTGGTCTAGTGATCAAACTCATAAAATATGTATAAATATACTGAGATGGTATCATGGAAGACTACTCCAGTCCTTCATGATACCATCCTGATAAATAAATATACTGCGATGGTATCACAAAGGAATGAGTTTTGGCGAGGGGGTATATGGGGTAAATAGTTTTGGGCGAGGGGTACGACGAGTAATTAGTTTAAAGGGGCATGAGGCGGGTAATTAGTTTATTTTTGGGGGTATTTCAGTTAGTTTCCCAAACTTAAAGAACCACTATATTTTATAGGTTTCTAACCAAGTATAACTACTTTTTTCAAAATTACCGTTCGCAGCTTATTGTTGGATTTTTCGAATGTATTTCGTTGTATTTAAATACATGTATTTCTTATGTATCTAAATACATGTGTATTTTAGTATATTTATATATTGATATATTCTTTTGTTTTGGCTGTATTTGAATGTATTTGAGCTCCGATCAGCAAGGTCGCCACCGGCATCGCAAAAGTTGAATGTTTTTAACTGTATTTGAATGTATTTCAACAAAATTTTAGATGCAAATTTCAAATACATATGAAGCCAAAAGATATTCAGATACAAGACAAGAAGCCAAAATACATTCAGATACAAGACAAAAAGCCAAATACACATGAGATATAAGATATATGAGATACATATGACAAATACACTCAGTTATGAGATTATACAATACATGTATTATACAAGACAATCAACCATATACTACGTTTAAAAATGTAGAATACACCCAAATACACTCAAATCAGGCCTCGAAAAGTCGAAAATGGACACAATGCATCACACACGCTACCAGTGATTTAAGAAATAGAGATTCTCAGATCTAGTGGTATCGCCATGGAGGAGAAAGGGGCGGAGGTAGATTTGACCAGATTGAGTGGAGAAATCGGAGAGAGGAGAAAAGGTAGGCGGCGCCGATCTGCAAGTTCATCTCTTGTTCTCTGAAAAGCGCTTTAAAAATGGCTTAATAATGGAGGAAAACAGAGGTTTAGTCATGTGTGACAAAATCAAGCAGGCAGTGATGCAAGCTACGTGTACGACGGAGTCAGGGTCGCGTAGGCGGTGGTGAGGAGTTTGGCCGGAGAGAGAGAAGTTATTTGGCGGAGAGAGGAAAGGTAAGAGAAAAAGGAGAGAGAGCGGGTTGAGGAAAAAAATTGATACTGTGGAATAATTTATTTATTTGATATAATTATAATAGGTAAATTAAAAATTAATTATAATTATAAGAAGTAATTAGACTAAAATGTAGTTATTATTCATAAATAACTCCTAAAATTAGCTATGTCACGTAGTTATTTCTTAAATAAATAGATTACATGAATCCTGGCCCATGCTAATGACATCTTTGTTTCATTTTTTCTCGTATTGCGTACTTTATCTTTACATCTCATTTTTTGTTTTCTTCTTTTAACTTAGCCACAGGGGCATCACTTCCAGATCCTTGCAGCTGCTTCAAACCTTCAATAAGGAGTTCTCTACTCACACAGAAAAGTCTCTCTCAACTACAACACTAATTGATGTTACAAATCACCGTATTATAAAGGCAGATTTTTTTTTTATAAATTTCTTAAATTTGATGTGTTTTATTCAAATCTCTGTAAATTATAGTGGTTCTAATTACCTTTTTATATTTGGCTTTTTGATAATCATTATCCCCTTAAATAATAACTGATCCTAATTACTTCTATATACTTGGCTTTTCTATAATCCTATTGATTTCAAATATTTAAAATAACAATCACATCATATTAATTTGATGTGCAGAAAAAAAAATTAAAATTACTTTTTATTTTTATTTTTAGTCATTCCAACGGCTATTTTCTTATTTCCTTTCATATTTTTTTTAAAAACTTTGATAGGTAAAGGTAGAGTGACTGTTTCCGGGATCGGCTCAAAATATATTTTCTTTATTCCTCCATTAAAATACAACTACCAATATTTCCTTCTTTTTTCATTTTTCTTTAGAAGGGATAATAATTATAGAAAAGTCAAGTACTCAATTAGAATCAGTTATTGTTTGAGGGGTAACAATTATTGAAAAGCCAAGTACAAAGATAATCATGAACAAATATAATTTAAGAGGGATCTAAATAAATACACCAAATTTAAGGGCATCTTATGATATTCTGCCTATAATAAACTTCTAAAAGTTGTTTTTCGATATCCCAAAAACTCGAAAAGTAAATAAGAAACTTCTTTTATAATTTGCAAAAACTACCAAACAAACACAATTTCAAAATTTGACAAATCTTATGTGAATTAAGGAAACTAGAAGGCAAAGTGGCGCTGATAAAGGGGCAGCAAGTGGCATAGGAAAAGAAACTGCAGCAAAATTCATAAACAACGGTGCCAAAGTAATAATAGCATATGTACAAACGCAGCTCGGCCGGGAAACCGCTTCCGAGCTCGGATCAAACGCCACCTTTGTGCTCTGCGACGTCATGAAAGAATCCGACGTCTCCAACGCCGTTGAATTCGCGGTCTCCAGCCACGGGCAGCTCGATATAATGCACAATCATGCAGGTATATATTACTCCTTCCAATTCATAATAAGCGACTTTTTAGTTGTTTGGTAAAATTTAAAGTCAAAATCAATCAAAAATCATAAATTGGTCACCCCTAACTTATGACTAATATCTTTTCTATTTCTCAAAATACTCTTCCCAAGTAGAATTTCTAATTAACTCCTTATCTATTCCATTTTCATTAACTGTTCGTTATTCTTATGGTACAAATACTTTTTGCTAATATTTTGTAAATTACTTCGAAGGATATACACATTAGTCATTATAACAAAAAAAATTATTATCAACACTTTTTTGTCTAAATAAATCATTGTTTTATCAGTTTTAAAACTTCTACCCAAACATGCAACTGTTTATATGTAAAACCAGTAACACCAAAAATGGTGTAAGAATGTATTAATCTCCGTTGGAGAGTCTTTCTCATTAATACAAATATATATAGTGTGTACAATGTGGAACCCTAATACAATAAGAATCCTATATCTACCATAATTATACAACACTAAATATTACAAAATATATGGAGTATATTCTAGAATATACGTTAATACACCCCCTCAGTCGGAGTGGGAGGAGGCCGGACGCTAAGACTGGATCTGAAGTCAAGGAGTCTAGGAAGACCTTTCGTGAAGATATCCGCATACTGATACGAAGAAGCCACATGCAACACCTTAACATGACCGAGAGCAACCTTCTCACGAACAACGTGGATATCCATCTCAATATGCTTGGTTCGCTGATCCTGAACCGAATTATGAGATAAATATATGGCGGATATGTTATTACAGTAAACCAAAGACGCCTTACTCAAGGGACACTGAAGCTCCAAAAGAAGGTTTCAGAGCCAACAGATCTCAGCAACAACATTTGCAACGCCTCGATACTCTGCTTCTGCACTTGAACGGGATAATGTGGCTTGCCTCTTGGCAGACCAAAATATGAGATTATCCCCTAAGAATACACAATAGCCAGAGGTGGAACGTCGCGTGTCCGGACAACCTGCTCAATCAACATCCGTATATGATAACAATCTGGTCGGTGCTGAGGGGTATAGATCCAATCCATAGTCAAGTGTGCTCTTAACGTATTGAATGATACACTTAAGGGCAGTAAAATGAGGCTCTCTAGGCAGTGGCGGAACTTGCCCAAAATATTAAGGGGAGCGGTAACTACTAACTAAAATATTATAATTGAAATTTATAAGAACAAAATATAATTTTATCAAAAATTCAAAATAACATCAACACAACAAAAATATAATATATAAAAGGAAAGACGTACCTAGAATTAAAGTGCCGCCTTTCATTCTTTTAAAGACTTGAAATCATTAATAATTGAATCAGAGCTAAAGCTTCATCTATCTCTTTTTCAATATAAACCATCATATTGTCAGCAAGAAATTCATCCTCCATCTTATTACGCAACCTTGTCTTGATTATCTTCATCGTTGAAAATGATCTTTCTGCAGTAGCCGTAGAAACTGGAAGAGTTTAATAAGGCGGATTATCCGGTCAATCAAGTAATATGTATTCGCTTTCCCTGTTTTTTCCAAAGCTTCACACAATTTAGACATAGTTGACAAGTTATTCAATTCTGGATGACTAACAACTTCAAGAATAAAGTGTTGAAGTTGAAATCTCAAATTTGTTTTCTCTTGCTCACTAAAATCCACCGGATAGAATTTTTCTACAAGAGCACATATATCATCCATATCAAATGCTTTGAATTATATGGAGCATTCTCTAGCACTACTTTTGCAAGTTCATCATTGTATGATGCTAAGAGTTTGATTATTTCAAGAAAGTTACCTCTATTTTTTGATCCCAGTGATTCGTCATGGCCTCTAAAAGCACAAACTTGAAACGTGAGCCAACCAATTGAATCAATAGAGCTCTTGAGACGAAGTCTATTTTTGCTAATTTGATCGGAAATTCTGCACGTTAAGGACATTTCTGATGTGCATAGACTGATTGAACAAGTCTTGAGAAGATTTCAATGCATTATTGTGAGACTAACACAGACTCTCACCAATATGATTAAGCAACGCACAACTCTTCCTAGCATTGACCTTTTTCCATGCTTTAAATCCTTTTCTTGTAAAGACATCAGCTCCAGGATGCCCACTTGGTTTTTTACTGAACAAGTAACAAAGCAAACAATAAGCAACATCATTAGTCGGTGAGTACTCTAACCATAAAGGGAAAATTTTGAACTAAGATGCTTGAAATCGCCTTGGATGCTTATCTCTATTGAGGGGATACTTTTCAACTTGACATTGATAGGGACCCCAATTGAGATAAGCTCTTCGAACTTCATCTCTTCGAACTTCATCTCTTCGATTCATTGGATATTCCCAAATTTAGGGATGCTTTCCGAGGTCACATTCTAAACAATTGACATCAAATTCATCTATGGTGACTTTTTGAATCTTGCAAGGTTGCTCATCCAGTTGAACCGTTTGAGCATCGGAATGGTGCTTTTCAAGTGTCGATGTTGAAGCTATACAATTTCATCTTTGTTGGAAGCTTTCCTCTTGAAAAATGCATCAATTTTCTTAAGTTTGACCATCGTACCACTCCTAAAAAATACATAAATCAATTATCAAAGATAACATCTAAATCTGAAAACAGAACTAAGTCAGAGAAATTCGGCTTTTAAAGCCTTAATATGTTAGTTCCACTCCCATAAGCCCAAAATAGCCTCGTATATGATGAAACAAACATAAAGTTGTAATCTTTTGCTGATTTAAAAGAAACCCATATCAAAAATTACCCATTAAAACCCATATCATGTATATTGGAAACAACTTGTAATTACTTATGATGCAACTATGCATCCAATGCATACTAGATTTATGTTTTGTAGAAGAAAAAGAGACCCAAACAAATAAATAAATAAATAAATAAATCTTCTGCAGTTAAGTATTACCAAAGATGGAGAGACGAGTAGAGAGAAATAGATTGTGAGAGAGTGGAGCCGTGCTGCGAGTGTGAGTTCGTGAGTCGCTCGTGTTGCTGAGAAAGTGATGGGATTTAGGGATTTTAAATCGTGAGTAGTATATATAAAAAAAATTTAATTTTTTTTTAAAGTTTTTTGAGGGGGGCCACAACTTCCCTCCGCTCCTACCATAATCCGCCACTGTCCCTAGGGGCATGCATGAATAAGCACACCTGCTGAATGACATAAGCAATATCAGGTCTGGTGAAAGTAAGATACCGTAGTGCACCTGCAAGACTCCTATAAAGAGTGAGATCGGACACTGATCAACAACACTAAGCTTTGATTTAGAGTCAACCGGAGTGGACATGACCTTGCAGTTCGCCATTTTAGCCATGTACACTATCTCCTTTGCATACTTGCGCTGACACAAAAACATAGTATCTGCAGAACGAGTCACTGATATCTCCAAAAAATAACTCAACTTCCCCAAGTCAGTTATAGCAAATTCGGTTTTAAGCAATGCAATGATCTCAATTTTTCATCAAATCAGAGGAGTCAGTAAGCACAATGTCATCCACATATAACAATAAATAAGTAATGTTACTACCTTGATGAAAATTAAATAGAGAATTATCACACTTGCTGCATACGAACCTAATTTCATAATGTACTATGCAAAACGATCATATCACGCTCGAGGGGCCTGTTTCAAATCATAAAGTGACTTACGAAGACGGCATACGTACCGAGGGGCTGCTGGATAGACAAAATCAGGCGACTGGTGCATGTAAACAGTTTCTTTCAAATCTCCGTGTAGAAACACATTTTTCATATCAATCTGATGAATCGGCCAATGCTTACCCATAACAATACTCAAAACTGTGCGAATAGTAACTGGTTTAACAACCGAACTGAATGTCTCACCACAATCAATACCCTCCTGCTAATTAGTGCCATTAGCCCCAAGTCTCGCCTTATATCTCTCTAGCTCACCACTGTCTCTGTATTTGTGACGAAAAAACCACATGCATCGGATCACATTCACCCCTTTGGTCTAGGAACCAAATCCAAAGTGTGTTGTTTTGTTAAAGCATTAAATTCCTCACGCATGACCGTATTTCAATTAGGGTCGTGTTTGGCTAATTTTGATTTTTTAGGAATTGGGGATATGGTTTGTGTAGATAGATTGAAGTGGACTTTGGGTTTGAAAATTCCGTGTTGGGCACGGGTTTCCATGTGGTGTGTGGGGACAGGGGTAGGGTGGGTGGTCTGAGGTATTGGCGGTTCAGGGTTACAGGGGGCAGTGTCGATAACGGGTTGACTGTTGGGTCGGGTCACGGGGGAATTTATCAGGGCAGTGGTTTCTGGGTTTGATGTCGGGCTCGGTGTCGGTGACGATCTGTGTAGATCGACGGTGATTGGGTTACTTGGTGATATTGCCGGTGATGGAATATGGGTGGGGGAGGTTACGGGGTCTGTGGTGAGGAGATGTTGGTCTGGGTCGGGTGACTATGCTGGGTCGGGGTGGTCGATACAGTATCGGGGTGAGGTTGGTCGATTGGAATGCTGGTGGCAGGTGACGACACTTGGTTTGACGGTGGATTACGACGGTGGTATGAGAAGAGATACCGGGATGGGGATGGGAGGCAGCCGACCGATTGCCAATGGCGGGGGAGGCAACCGGCGGTGACCGTGAGAGTATATATGGATGCCAGTATTGGCAACGACTGTTGGCAGTGGCGGTGACCGGGTAGTGGTGGACTGACACAGTTCACGAAGTATGACGGGGAAGTGTCAGACTCGTCTAGAAAGGTATAGTCCATGTTGCGGAATTTTTGATTATTCGCAAACGGAAAAATCATCTCGTCAAACGTAACATGATGAGAAACGTGAATTTGACAAGTGGACAAGTCATATCACAAATGGCTCCTATGGATAGACAGGAAACCTACGAAGACACATGGAGTGGTTCAGGGTGCTAATTTATGAGGGGCAGTGGACGCAAGGTTTGGATAACAAAGACAACCGAAAATCCGAAGGTGATCATAGGAGGGAATCCGACGGTATAATATTTCGGTTGAGGTCATGTTATGAAGAGTACTAGTAGGTAAAATATTCAAGACGTATTCTACCATTTTGACTGCATAAACCCAAAACGGAGGGGGAAGAGAGGCATGAAACAGGAAAGTACGAACCAAACAATTTATGGTGCAAATGGTTCGTTCTGCTTTGCCATTTTGAGGGGAGGTGTGAGGACACGAAAACCGAAAAACCATGCCATTATTTTTGTAGAATTTATGAAATATGAAATTATTAAATTCACGACCATTATCACACTAAAAAGATTTGATGGCTTTTCAAATTGTGAAATTCAAGAAACCTGGCAAAATCTTCCGACTTAAATTTTAGTGGATAAAATGAGAGAAATCATCTAAGAAGACTAGATAATATTTATAACCTAATGAGCTAGGGATGAGAGATGTCCACAAGTCAGCATGAATAATGTCAAGGGGAGAAAACGTAACACTTAAAGAAGACTTAAAAGGAAGACGAACATTGTTGCCTAAAGAGCAAGAAACACAGTGTTGGACAAGTTTTCCATTATTACATCTAATAAAGTTATTACCTCTAAGAAAATTTAAAACTGGGGCTCCTGGGTGTCCAAGCCTATTTTGGCAAATTGATGGAGAGATAGCAGCGAGAGATATGAATGAGCTGGCAGCGGAGGTGGATGAGAACGGATAGAGATCCCCTTGCTATTGCATCTCGTAAGAGGTGTCCTCGTACGAAGATCCTTCACAATGAAACTAAAAGGTCAAAGTCAATAGAGATGGAATTATTATGAGTAAATTTCCGGACAGATATTAAATTTTTAATAATGTTGGGAGCATACATGACGTTATTTTAGGAGAAGGTGGGTGAGGTGGTTGAGTGTAGGTTGTACCATAGCCTTTAATTGGAATGCGGTGGTCATTACCAACAGTAATAAATTGAGGATAATTTAACAGAAACAGTTTGGGAAGATTACCTGCAGAGTGGGTGAGGTGAGAGGTGGCTCCCGTGTCCATGTATCAATTTTCGTCGGGCTGCTGCAAATTCAAGGAGCTGAAAGCCTGGACCAAAGAGGTGGGGGCCTGACTGTTGGCTGAACTCGGGTGTTGAGCCTGTAGTACATGGGCCTAATGGTTCTGGACTAGTCCGGTTCACTGGCTTGGAAATTGGCCCAATATACCTGACCGATGGTACTGGGCCAGTTGCTGTTGCATCGTATGAAGGGCCCAACCGAGATGGTTAGGCCAGGGATAAACTGCTGGACTGGCCCAAAGGTGAGGTTGGGCAGTGGCTTGGGCAGAGGCCTGGGACTGCTGGCCCTTACCCCTGTCGCGACCCTTCCCTTACCATTTCCGCGGCCTCTGCCACCTCTGTCACTGCCGCAGTTGTGGTGGTCCGACGGTGGTGGTTAGGCGGTGGGGGAGTTCTTTGTTGTCGGATTTTCAACCGCGAACGCCTTTTGATTGTGCTCGTCCTGCTTGGCACGTCGGGTTTCTTCCAACAATAATTGCGAATGGGCCTTGTTGAAAATGGGTAAGGGATCGGCCTGTTGTATCATCGTGGCCAAGGTATCATATTCACCTTATGGTAAACCAGCGACTAATTGGAGAACCATCTTTGTTTCGAAAACAGGTGTTCCCACGTTTGATAATTAGTCCGCCACTAGTTTCAATTGCTTGCAATTATTCGGATATGTTAGAGAAATTTGCAAGATGTGTATTATTAAATGGTTCTTCCAAATATACGGCACAAATGTGCTTGTTGTCCTGAAAAATCTCCTCTAACCGAATCCATAGTTCACGAGCCGAGACGCCGATTTTCATTATAGTAAGGAGCAAGTCCTGAGAAATAGTGCCATAAATCCACTGTTTGACAATGACAGCTTACCTCCTTAATATATTACCAACACGAACCCTGCAAAATAAAACTCCAACTGAAATTCTCTTCCGTCGGATCCCCTCTTATGATCATCTTTGGATTTTTGGTTGTATGTGCTACTCGAATCTCGCCTCCACGGCCCCTCACAAATTAGCACCTATGACTACTCCTTGCCTCTTCTTAGGTTTTCCGTCGAACCATAGTGGTACTTATGCTACGATCTGTCCATAAATAAAATTCTAGTCTCTCGCCATGTCATATTCTAGGAGACCATTTTCTCATTTGAAAACATCCAAAAATGTCAAGTCACTGATTACGGCTTTCTTGATGATTCGGACACTTCACCTCTCATTAGAAACGCAATACATAGTGCTAGTATTCCTGCTACAAATTCACTGCCCCTGCCAGCTATCCCACCACCGCCCCACAACCCATCGACCACCCCCCACCCCTGCTCTCTTTCATGGCCCCACTGTTCCCGAATTCCGTGACGTCACTGCCTCCCTGACCGAATCCCGTGACGTCACTGCCCCACTGCCCGAATACAGTGATGTCAGCCCCGCAACCCACGTCGACCACCCCCCGCCCCCGACAACCCCACTGCCCAGCCCAACCCCACTACCCTTAATCCCGATCCCGACCCACCACATGGAAACCCGTGCCAGCAAGGGATTTTTAAATCGAAAGTCCACTTTAACCTATCCACTCAGATTATCTCACCTCTACCTAAAAACCCAAAATTAGCCAAGCTTGATCCAAATTGGAATGCGGCCATGCGTGAGGAATTTGATGCACTCACTACACATCACACTTGGGATCTTGTCTCGAAACCAGAGGGGATGAATGTGATTCGTTTCATGTGGCTTTATCGTCACAAATTCAGGGATAATGGTGAGCTTACACGCCATAAGGCAAGACTTGAGGCAAATGGCACAGGGCAACAAGAGGGAGTTGATTGTGGTGAAACCTTCAGTCCAGTTGTTAAACCAGCCACCATTCACACTGTTTTGAGCATTGCTATGGGAAAGAATTGGCCGATTCATCAGTTTGATGTGAAAAATGCATTCTTACATGGGGATTTGAAAGAAACCGTATATATATGCATCAATTACCTGACTTTGTGCATCCTTCGGCTCCTTAGTGTGTCTGTTGGCTTCGAAAGTCACTTTATGGCTTGAAACAAGCCCCTAGGGCTTGGTATGACCGCTTTGCCACTTACATCTTGCAGATTGAGTTCATATGCTATTTTTCATCGAGTTAATGACATTGCATACCTTTTGCTCTATGTGGATGACATTGTCCTGATTGCCTCCTCAGATGTGCTGAAAAACGAGATCATCTATGCTCAAATCCGAATTTGCCATGACAGACTTGGGTAAGTTAAGTTATTTTTTGGGAATTTCCGTGACTAGATCCGAGAATGCCATGTTCCTGTGTCAGTGTAAGTATGCCGAAGAGATTGTTTATAGGGCTAAAATGGCTAACTGCAAGATCATGCCCACTCTAGTCGACTTCAAATCGAAGCTTAACACGGATGACAGAAATCCGGTGTTTGATCCTTCTCTTTATAGGAGTCTCGCGTGTGCTTCAGTATCTTACTTTCACTAGGCCCGATATTGCCTACGCTGTTCAGCAGGTGTGTCTGTTCATGCATGCTCCCAGGGAGCCTCACTTCACAGCTTTTAAACATATCATTCGTTACGTTAAGGGCACTCTTGACTATGGGTTACATCTTTATCCATCTGCACCGACCAGGCTGATATCATATACGGACACCGATTGGGGTGGCTGTCCAGACACACGTCGATCTACTTCCGGCTACTGTGTATTTTTGAATGATAACCTCATCTCGTGGTCTGCCAAACAGCAAGCCACACTTTCCTGTTCGAGTGCAGAAGCAGAATATAGAGGAGTTGCGAACGTTGTTGCCGAGATTTGTTGGCTCAGAAACCTCCTTCTAGAGCTCCATTGTCCCTTACGTAGGGCATCTATTGTCTACTGTGATAACATATCTGTTGTCTACTTGTCTCATAACCCGGTTCAGCATCAGCGAACCAAACATATTGAGATGGATATTCATTTTGTTCGTGAGAAGGTTGTCATGGCCATGTTCGGGTGTTACATGTTCCTTCTTCATATCAGTACGCAGATATATTTACTAAGGGACTTCTTCGGCAGCTGTTCCTCGACTTCAGATCCAGTCTGAGCGTACAACCTCCTTCCGCTCTGACTGCGGGGGTGTGATAGAGAATACGTAAATATTCTCCATATATTCTGTAATTATTATTTTATTTTAGTGTAATTATGTAAAGTAGAGATCCTTCTCCAATTAGGTTTTTAAATTGTAAACACCTATAAATATTGCATTAATGAGAAGCCTCCAATCGAGGAGAATTACACTATTCTACACTTGTTTCCAGTAGAACTGTACAGGTCCTCAAACAATTTTATTAATACTAGAGAGGGAACGGTTACTGCAGCAACATGAATTGTGTGAGTGGGGAAGAATCCAGTGGCTAAATTCCTACAGATAGACAGAAAGGGGGCTGTTGAGGCTAGACTTCAGCAAAATCTTTGTTTATGACCTTGTATATGAGAGAGAAAGTGGATTATTGAATAAAAAAACTGCCATCTCCAGTTGCACAGAGCCAGTTATCAGTTAAAACACTAGCAAAGTACTTTAAAGAAAATAGAATGTGTCATTAGGCTGGTAACTTGGGAAAATTGAGTTCATCTGGGCAGGGATTGAGCTGAGCAAAAGTAGCTCGTCTTGATGATGAATCCTCCTGGTCAACATCTTTCTGTACATAACTGATCTGTCTTGAGTGGAAATTTTGGAAATACCCTGTTTGAGTAACATAAATAATATCCTCTTCTGCGACGTCTCCAGATCTCACTGAAGGAACCATTATGAGCATTCAAGTCTCTAACTGTGTCTACTCCTTCAAATTGGTCAATCATGGTATTAGGTGATATAACCTGTCAACTGAGTGCATTTATCAAATTTTTCTAATTTATGCCTCAGCTGAAAGCAAACCTATTTTTCATTTGTCAACTGAAAATACCTGGGCAGATCATGTGCTTGAGATAAGTAAGTATAGTGTCTAATGATAAATTTGTATGGAGAGGTTAATCACTAATCTCTAGATGTCCTTTATTAATACATGCTGGGTAATTGGTTTTGCAGGGTGTACTCGTACGGAAAATCGAGCCTACTTCCGATGTTAGCAATGTCTTGAAAGAGGTATCGTCCATTTAATACTGTTCACGGGTCTTTTCTGACTTCTAGATATTTTCCTGTTATGCATGATTATGTTCTAAGACAATTGAGTGTACTCTTGCATTCTGTTTTACTTATTACCGTCCTGAAACTTATGACAATTAATGGATGTGTAGCTGAGAAGTGTAGCATTGAATTGTTTTTCATGAGAAGCTCACTGAAAGTAATTGCTTATAATAAAAGTCTTGAATCATTTTTGGCATAAAACTGTAGTATGGAAGTGTCGACATTACTTTGCTGCTTCTACATTCATCTCTGTCATTTGTCAATTAGCTTAATGTGTTAACTGTTAAGTGTTTGCCCTGATTTTCTTACCATATTTGGATTTTATGTTTTCTTGAAGGAAGGGCAAAACATTTACCATAATTGGTTTTTGTTTTTCCTCAAAGGAATTTTGTTTCCATAATTGGCTATCCTTTTTTTGGAAGAAAAGATTTAGCACTCTATAAATTGATGATCCTTCCTTCTCACTTTGCAACATCCACAGTATAGTCCTTAAGAGAGTCTTGTTTAGGGGAGAACATAAACTTTTCAAGAGTGAATTTTGTGAGGTGTGAATTGCTCATATGTAGGTCAATTGACCAAACCAATCAGATTCCCGATCCATATATTATGGGACACCATCCTGAAAATACACTTATTATGGGATGTGACTTCCTAATTCCACTATTCACGGTTTTACAATAATTACCATCAATAACTAGTATGGATTAGGGACCCAGTTGTACCATTTGTATTCATGTCATTCTTTTTTACAACATCGATAAATATGCGCTGCAGATATAATTTCTGCAATTCATAATTAATCTCGAAGATGGATTCCATGAGAATGAGTGATGGATACGGGTATCCTTTCTGAGTTTGGGGAGCATGGTGCACTATAGATGTGTTTCTACAACTCATAAGTGATCTCCTCGTGGAAAAATGAAGATCGCGCTATGAGAATGCGAGATTAGACAGTAATATCCTTTCTGAGTTTGGGATCATGTTGCAAAAGGATAGAGGTATTGTCCAGCTTAATAACTTGGAGACGAAGAGTATAGCGTATATTTGACCAATTTAGTTAGTCCTACTTGCATCTTTGTATCTCTGTCTCTTTGGAAGGTTTAATTTTTCCATTATCATTAGGATGTTATTTTGGTAACGTCACTTAGTTTCATAATACTTGGTTCATCTTTTCAGGGAGGCGTGATTGTTAGCTTTGATGGTGTTCGTGTCGGCAGTGAAGGGACAGTGCCATTTCGATCAAGTGAACGCATTGCATTTCGCTATCTCATCAGTCAAAAGTAAAACTTAATTACTTCCAGAGAAATTAGATTTGCATTTAAGAACAATCCTCGGGGCAATTCTATGTTGACAAAAATTATTCACTTCATTTTCTGTTTGAATGGCTAACTTTGGAACTGCTTGTTAAGTGGTAATACCAATTTTGTAAGACACTGCCTTGATGTTGCTCTGGTTTCTGCATCATTTTCTTCATTTAATTTTTCTTTGGCTAGTGGGACCATTATCGTTTTCTATACAATCAGGGTTAAATTGAAATTTCTTTGCGTTTATTCTATTTCTTTGGTGACCTTGAACTGAATATTAGTAAATGATCATAATCCACTGAATCCTTGGCATCAAATTTGAGTTTCCTCATGCTCCCTGCCCATATTACTCCATCTTTGTAAAGTTTGCACCTATTCCTGTTTATATGTTAACAAAGGCCTCGTCCTCTTCAGGTTCACTGGTGATATAGCCGAGCTGGGGAATTCCTGAAAGTTCAAGCAGTTTTGAAGCCACGTGTGCATTTGGTATGTTAGCAGACACTTAGTTTCTTTATTTGACGGCATCACTTGAATCTCTGTATAATTGATTTAAATCTATTGCTCTCATCTGGAGGTTCCTTTTCACATAGAAGGTGGTCAACCTTCATACCTAATAGTTGCCGGCTTGGTGTTTACACCACTATCCGAACCCTTAATAGAGTAAGTTTTACTAGATATGCTTGTATTTTTCTTAATGATGGGGCTAGCATTCCCTTACCTCTCGAATATATTCTGGTGTACCAATTCTCAGCTCTGAAAGCAATTTGTTCATTCTTTGTTTGTCAGGGGAGAATGTGAAATACCATAGGGGTGAGTCTAACAAATGGATGCTGCTCACAACATTACAAGCATTCCCCTGTCATTGAAATTTAACTGTTTTTTTGAATTTTGTCAGCTAAAACTATTGACAAAGGCTCGATACTCTTATGCAAAGTTCCAAGGAGAACAGATTGTCGTACTATCACAGGTATGTTAAGATAAAATTTCAGCTTTTGACAATCAGTCTGCAGCTACTCTGTACAACAACAACATACCCAGTGAAGTCCCACAACGTGGGATCTGGGGAGGGTAGAGTGTATGCAGACCTTACCTCTACCTTGGTAAGTAGAGAAGCCCTCGGCTCAAGACAAAACATAAGCACAAGCAAAGCAAGAGAAACGGTCAGACCCGGATAAGAAATTTAAAGAAGTATGAAAATGAGAGTAACAAATGCTAAAAGCCATGGTAAAGCATTCTGAAAACCAGGAGCAGTAACTAACGCAGGTAAATAAGATAAGTAAGGTGCACGAAAGAACATACATCAGCAACTACTATGTCAAGAAAAGAAAAACAATAGAGAATCTGCCACTTGCTGATTTTCGTATTTGACTTGAAACTTTGGTCACACTCAGCCCTGAGCCAGAGCTGGTAGCACAGGAGCTAGGGAAAGTAAGCTTTCGGGAAAAATATCATTTCATGGAAGTGAAAAAATGAGTACATAGGTTTACATAGCTTTTTTCTTCTCGTTATAGTGACTGTGTTGGATGAAATAGGATAGTCAACAATAGAAAACTCATAAATATTTTTACGAAGTCGGGGCTTTTCCGTCAACGTAACTCTAGATCCGAGAAAGTAAGAAATTCAAATCACAAAAAAAAATTAGGGCTCTCCATCTCATATTCGAGATGATTTCTGTGCATATTTCACGACTACCTTTCAACACCAAACAACAAGAGAGACTCAAAAAGTCAATGCAGGAGTTGTAAGTCCGATTTTTAGAAGATCAAGTGGATAATCACATTGTTGGCTCGACCATTCCCGCTCGACCATTCCGTGGACGGAACTACCTTTCTGTAGATACTAATTTTTTTTATGAACTTAGATTAATTTCTATAAAACAGTACCTCCGCCTATCTTTTATTCGAAATTTTGTTCTGGACTCAATTAGTTGAAATTGAAGACCAGCCGTCGTAATTATATACAAAACTCAAATAACTTCACATAGTAATATCGGTTATTTATAAAAGTAAGAATTAATTTTAGTTAATAAAATGTCAGTCATTTGTTTGCAATACATTACCTTGGATGTTGTAAGAAATTTATTTACCAATATGAAGATTTAAGTTGTTTAATTTCAAAGTTCTAGAATATTTCTAGTAAAAAGTAGATAGTTTTTCATTCTTTCTGTTATGATAAATTTATACCTTTTTTTTACCATCTTCAATATTATTTTAAGTGAAAATAAAATCATAAAATTTATTATTGAAATTGTTTGGGCCTCAAGCAAATGATTTACTAGCTTCACCCTTGAGCCACCCTGAAAGTTAATTAGGAGAACAATTGTCTCATTGTGGCAGAACGAATGCAAGACTTGGAAAGCTTGCCAGACTTGAACCCTTAGGCGAACTTAGCAGTTTTGCTTTGCCAAAAAATCCCTCCTCACTCTTCAATTTGTTGACTTTTGAGCTAAGAAGTATCCTTAAGCATGATTAACGTTAAGGGAAGAATTATAACTAGATACTAGACAGAGGGGTTTGTCTCCAAGAAAAGATCTTCACAAGTTCGTAAAACACTTTCATTCACTCGTCATGTTACTTTGAAATTGTTCAACATGTGAAATTGAACGTGAAATGAATAATTTGAGATTGGTTGAATTCAGACTATAAAGAATGTAGGATCCTCACCCAAACACAAAATGCACAAAACTCGTCATGTGGGTTGAAACTTGAAAGTGAACACTGAATGCAATTGTCAAGCCGTCATGTGCTGCTCTCTATTACACTATATATATTTTTCAGTTGATTGATCGGTTGAAGTTGCTGTGGTTTCATTCACTTTTTAGTTTATTTTCGTACATAGATTCTCACAACTCCACTTGGAAGTCGGAGCATATACCTTTTTTGGCCAGATTCATATGTGTGGTTCTGGGGGTGTTCAAAGACCACATAAATCACATTAAATAGGCAATTAAATTGATTTAATAAACCGGTTATTCTGAATGATAAGATTTTTATAGCCATAAAATGTCTAAATGTAAGTTTTAAAAGTTTTTCTTTTCCTCTTTAATTTGTTGGACTTCACACTATTTTGATGTTGTTACTAACCCTTTTTTGAATGCTCTGTATTGTTTTCTTTATTAGTTACCATGTTTTTTTTTTATTGTTGTCGTTCTTCTTTCATAACGTCTTTGCTTTGTTGCATTCGAGCCAAGAGTCTTCTGGAAACATCCTCTCTACCTTCATAAGGTAAGAGTACACTCTATCCTCTTCAGATCTTACTCGTGGAATTACTGGGTAATGTTGTTGTCGTTATACTCTGAAGTTTAAACATATTCACATAAAACAAAATAGGGTAATACCTTTTACTATTTGATGTATCATGTTGTGGACACAATTCACTGCCCCTCCACTAGAACAAGAAGTTTATTCTTTCAACAAAACAAAAAAGTGATAAAATCAAAATAAATTTATTATTATAATAGACAACTAACAATCTTATAACTTATGGTTAGAAGTAACCTTCATCACTTAGGTATAGAGTTTTCCTATTTTTTTGTTTCTTTTTTGTAAATGAAACACTTGGTCTGCAAAAAGGCTTCAATCAAATTAGAAATTGCTCTTATTGCTGCCTCGTGTAATAATTAATTTCCCATTGTTCCTAAGACGCAGTTATAAGTAGTAGTAGTTCTTTTATTTATTAAATTCCTTATGTAAACGTGAAGCACACGGGACATAACCAAAGAAAAGAGTTGAGATATTGACCTTGACCAAGAAAATCTATGAATATACGATCTCACATTACATAAAAAATTGGATCTCATTTTTAATTCAACTCACCAACATTCCCTTCATGTCACTCATTACATACTACTAAACTACTACCAAGAAAATCTACTACTATTATTAATTTGGTAGTAGTGTGTGTGTATTGTACGAATTATATTCCCTTTCTTCTATTATTTTTCTTTTGGGCTTTGAGGTACATGCAATCTTGTATACGTAGAGTCAATGTTTGGGGCATTATACTCATTAATTTCCTCCTTCCATGACACTCATTTATTTATTTAGGAACTCTATATAATGTGTAGCTACCATCAATGAAAACTAACGCACATGAAATTAGATCATCATATAAACTAGGCAGCCTAGACTATACGATATCTATAGTATGGTAGTAATTCATTTTTTTGAGTGCCGGAGACACCAGAATTGTAACAACATATAGATACTAGCGCGAGGTTAGGTTGTACTTTGTAGTATCCGAATCGGATAATCTCCACATAAAACTTAGTATACATATATTATTTTATGTGAGACAAACTGTGAAATAAGATTGTGATATTAAATACATGAAATAAAATAACTAAAATATCCAATTAACCCTCATACAATAAACATTTTTTATTTTGTTAAAAAATAAAGACCTATTTTAACTTATAGAAACTTTTTATATGTCTGGCTAAATATCAAACAAGAAATAATTAATTCCGCGTTGTAATCAATACATTATACTCCCTGCATAAACTGACTTTTAATCAAACACACCTCTCTGAAAATCAACAGCCATAGGTTCTCAAGAACTTTATTGTTAAAAATAAATTACATTTGCAGCTAATTCTATATAGTCTGTAATTTTATAGATGTAACTAGCTTCGAATTTTGTAAGGTTAGAACTGATATAGACTTATTTTCTACATTATATTCTTTTTAAAATTACTTTTCACCTAGCTTAGAAGAAAAATCGCTATGTACAAATAAAAAAAGATGTTGAGGATAGAGTGACGGCTTAATTTTTTCAACAAATCAGTGAAGTTTATGCCTGAATACATGTTCATATGTTTATATAAATTGATAGGATTGAAGAAGCCAAAAAAAGACACAAAATCGAGAGATCGGACTTGATAGAATTTTTACCGCGTTACATATATGATTTGAGTTAAATAATTAGAAAATTGACTTAGTTGGTTTGATCTCCTTATTAGTAGAACACTCTATGTGTAGTACTATTATTCTCTTTGTTTTATTTTATATGCTATTATTTTTTATTTACTTTGTTTAAAAAAAGAACGGAAAAGGATCAAAAATGTCTTTAATGTATTGAAAATTGTGTAAACTTGCTTTCCTTCCGCCTATTTGACTCCGATCACTCTCAATATTAATTTTTAGGTTAAAAATGTCCTTCTTTGTAAGTTGTAACAGAATTTATGAGATGGCACATGTGGAACTTCAATTAAACTTCTAGTTTATTCTTAATGATACAATTCTATACCCAAAAAATATTATGGCGTGTAAAATCCGTAAATTCCAAAGTCCTTTTTATTTGTTAAACATATTCATGTAATTGAAACATACGAATATCCTTTACAATCTGACGTGTCATGTTGTTGATCCGATTCGTCGTCCCTCCGTAGATAAAGAAGTTTATTCACTACTACAAGATCACATTTCCCACTATTCAGTGATTTTTTCATAGAATTTTGATTAAATCGGTGAAAAAAGGAAAAAAATGTAATAGTGTTTTCACACGGAAAAATTAAAAAGTTTTTTAGCGTTTCAATAGAAGTCAATTTTTCACCATGCGTTTTTTCAGTGAACTGATTCGATGAAAATGAAGTGAAAAAATCATGTTTTTTACACGAATTTCCCAATAATTCGTCGGTGAAAAAATCCTCTATTTTAATAGCGATCCTTACGAAAAGAGAAGTGATAAAAGTCAAAATACATTGATTATAGACAGCTAACAATCTTATACTAGCTTTATACAGCCTTTTGGTTAGAAGTAAGCATATTTATTTTCCAATATTTTTCTTAGAAATGAAACACTTCCGTCTGTAAAAAGGCTTACGACCAAACTAGAAATTACTCAATTAATTGCATATGTAAACGTGAAGCACGGGACATAACCAAAGAAAAGAGTTGAGATATATATTGAACTCTGACCAAAAATGTCTATGTAAAGAGAAAATCTTCACGTCACATTACATAGAATTGTTCGATCTCATGTTTTAATTTAACTAACCAACATTCAAATCCCTTAATATCGGTTCTAAAACCTTTCACTCAACCATATGTATAAATGATTATTCAGAGAAGAGAGTTGATATGTGTGGCTATGTTTTGGGAATCAAATGCAATCCCATAAAGTCCTCTCCTTGATAGCCCCACACAGTAGAGTCCATTCTTTCCCTTCCAATGTTCTGGAAATTCTGGCTTTGGAAATCCATCTTCATTTAAAAGATAATTATCTCCCTACACAATAAACACACCAATTACATGTCATTACACGTAAAACCATTTTTATCACATTAAACTAACTGAATTTTACTCAGTATAACAGTAAAATCACTAAATTTGACCCACTACAAAACCTACCTATTAATTAATCTGACTTTGCGGATTTTTTAATTGTATATGAACTATTGAATCCCCTTGACATAAAGGGAGATTCTAGCGCGTTGGCGAAGGGGTTCAAAAATTGCTTTAGATTACATGTTTAATCTCAAATGTGACGTTCTAGTACTTTTTTGAATCTCTTTATATAAATTTCTAGCTCTAGCACAAGTTAAAGTAGGTAAAATTCGGTGACTTCACCCTTATTAATGAGTGAAGTTCAGTTGTTTCAATTGAACAAAAATCATTTAGTAAATGAGAACAATTACTTTAATATGATAAAAAATAATTTTGTAAAATTTTAGTTGTAAGGAGTAAAATTTAGTGATTATACGCACAATTAAGTGACTGAAAATCCTTGTTTCACTTTTAAACTGGAAAAGGTGCAAATGACATGTCCGAATTTTAAAATTCGAGTAAAAGACACTGTAACATCTTTAGCTCATCTGAACTATTGTCATTTTCTTCAAAAACAAGAGTAGAGAAACAGAGAAAAGGACACAACAGAGAAGACAAGTTTAATGTATAAAACAAAAATAAGTAATTCTTCCGTCTCAATTTATGACTAGACGCGAAGTTTAAGAAATAGATGAATACTTTTGAAATTTATGATCTAAAATAAGTCATAAATATTTGTTTGGCCGCAAATCATTTCGTTAAAAATAAAAAAGAAGTTTTAAATTAAATTATTTCTAATTATATAAATTTTTTTTTTTGCAGTCTAAAAAAGAAAGTTTCGTAAATTGGAATAAGATACCTGAAGCCAGTTGTGAGTAGTTCTCTTGAAGCCAGTGGCAAAAACAATAACATCAAATTGATGAGATTTACCATTCTCGAACATAACATCATTTCCTGCTATGCGTGTCATTGCAGGTAACACCTGTCACCATCATTTTGCATGAACATCACTTAATTCTTTGTCTTTTTTTTTTTTTTTTTGCTTTCATTTCAAGGTTTGAAAAAGAAAACTCAAAATTGAATTCCATCACCGAATTAAAATAAGAAATTAAAAAATATATATGCATGAAATGTATCGATGATTAGAAATGTTACCTGGATTTCACCAGACTTTATCTTTTGATAAGTCCCCACGTCAAAGACTGGATATTTACCGTATTTTAGTTTTGAAGCAAATGGTCCCTCTTTTGGCCTTGTCACCCCATAATATTTGCTTATATCTCCATATATTACCTTGCTTAACATCACCATTATGGAGTCCACCACTGTGTATGGAACCTTGAACTTGGACAACATTAGCCCCAAATATCCCATTTCTCTTGATATCAAGTGTATCTGTTCCATCATGCAAATTAAACTTGTTCAGTAGAGATCAGATTGACGCAAGGTAAGGTCACTAAAGCAATTAGTTCAGTTGATCTAAAACTATATTTATATTAGATTTGATAGATAGAAACCTGATATGATAAAATAAAAATCAATTTTTAATTTTTTTTCTATCAGACTAGGGATAGGGATAGGGAAGAGGATGGTGAGAATTGTATTCACACTTATTCTATACATACTTATCGTGTGGAAGAATCCTACTGATACCACCAGATTGTAAGTCTTCATAACGACAAAACAAATTCTAAGTGTGTGGAAGAATCCTTCTGATATCATCAGACTAAGTCTTGATAACGAGAGAATAGTTTAATATAACTGAACATTAAAAAATTAATTAGTTACCGGGCTTCGAACGATAATGGAAGTCTTTGCTCCATGGTCAGCAAGATCAAGTGCAACTTCCATGCCAGAATTTCCACAACCAACAACCAAAACATTCTTACCCTTAAACTTCTCACCATTTTTGTATTGAGTAGTATGAATAGCCTCTCCTTTGAAACTTTCTAAACCAGGGACATCAGGGATAAAAGGGTAACTAGCTTCTCCAGTTGCCACCACAAGAAATTTACTAAAATACCCCTCCACTTCACCAGAATTTCCATTTCTAACCTTAACATTCCATTTCTTTGTGGATTCATCAAAAAAAGCAGACTCAACTGTTCTTTTGAACAAAGGGGTGATATTACAATGGGAAACATAATCATCCAAGTATTGAATGAATTCTTTTTTGGGTATATAAGTTGGAGAAGAAGAAGGAAATGGAAAATGAGGAAGTTGACAAAATTGTTTGGCTAAATGAAGGTGAAGCCTATCATAGGCATATTTTTTCCACATGGGAGAGTAACAATCTTCTTTTTCAAGAATGAGAGTTGGTAAAGAGAATTTTTTTAGGCATGCAGCTGTGGCAAGGCCAGCAGGGCCAGCACCAACAATGATCACTATAGGTTCTTGATCATGATGAGTTAGTGTTGCCATGGCTGAATCAATTTTCTTCTCACACAGAAATGAGGAGAAAATTGTTGTTGGGCTGTTGTGATTGAGAGTGAAAAGATGAAGGGTTTATATATACAAGGAATTGTTGACTACTAGCTGACAACTTTTGGAGTCATTAGCTTATTTTTCACTAATCATTTTATGGTGACTTTATCATTATTTTACATCGGTTACCTTGTTACTAAAAAAAAAAAGGCGTCCGTATAGAATGGGATCAATACCAGTAGGTCGGTTCTCTCTCGAGTATCATTGGTGGGTCCACAGACTTTTTTGAGAAAAAAGAAATGATAGTCAAATTGCATAGAAAAAAATAGATTTGTCCTCTCCTATAAAGAAATCAAAAAATAATTTTTTTTGTAAAATCTCGTCTAATACTAATATCTAATCACTGACTAATCTAACAATCTAAAATCGAGTCAAACGGTTTTTATTACGATTTTTTCCAACTCTTTTCATATATTGTGAATTATTAATTATGCAGATTTATAGTATTTTTATGTAATTTTTAAATATATAAAATTGTATTATAAAATACTCGAAAAATCTATCTTTAAAATTAAGTCAAAGAAAAAGTTGTTTGACTCCAAAAACTGATGAACCTTCAGATAAATTGAAACGGAGAAAGTAATTTTTTTTTGAAATAATTACTTTCCATAGCTAACTCTCACATAATAACCTTTAGTCATTTTTTCTAACCTTAGCCTTGCCCAACTACTTAAAAACTCTCAACAATTAATACGGAAAAATGGAAATGAGTAAGAAGATTTAGTAGAGATGAATGTTATTATTAAATCTCTAATTTAGGAGATAATGATATAATAGAGATGGGTTTATCCCTTAAATAAAGGAGATAAATGATAATAAATAATGAGTAGACATTATTAAATCCCTAATTTAAGGGGATTCTTTTACGTCTAATATTTTTCTAAATATGTGATAAAGGTATAAGATCTGTTATTTTTGAAGAACTTTAAAAGTTGTGCTATTTATGTTCCTAATTCTAAAAGCTTGACTTATGATGTAATTTTCTCAATTTAAATTATTTCAATATGTTATTAGGTGCATTTTAACTCTTTTATGTAATTTTTATACTATCAAATTAAGTGAAAGATAATTGTAAATAACTATTCATAAAAGAAAAAAGATTAATAACCTTAGAATTAAGACTACAAGTTATCTAGTGTTACATGTTAAAAATACTAATAGTCATGTGAAAATTCCATACCCCCAAAATTTATTTTTTCCTGAAAACAATTATAAAAAGGAACAGTCCTGGTCAAGAAAATTAAATACACTAGAGTACAACTAACATATAACCTACCTGAATCAAAGAAGCAAATAAAGGGGAAAAAATAGTGAAACTTACACAAATGACTATAGTTTAGAAGTTTTAAATTTGTCATAACTATAGTTTCAATATTTATAGGACATAACTATTTTTTTACTCCCTGTATTCATAAAACGGCTCGTTGTATTCATAAAACGACCTCGCTGAATTCATGGATACACCGAGTAAAAATGTATTTAAAACTTTTCGATGTATTCAACTCAGTTGTATTCACGTTAAATGTATTCAACTCAGCTGTATTCATTTGTAGCTACTTTTACATTGTAATCAATTTATTGTATTTAAAAATCGGTTGTATTCAAACAATATAAAAATAAAAAAATATTGTATTCAACGTATAGTATTTTAAATTCGATTGTATTCAAATAACATAAATACAAAAAAATAGATTCAGCTGTAATAGATACACTAAAATACTGAATAAAAAAAAATAGATACACTAAAAATTTAACAAATACACTCAAATACTGAATACAAAAAAAATAAAAAAGTGAATACAATCTAAAGAATTAACAATTAAACTCAAAAAAAGAATACAAAAAATAAAATAAATACACAAAATAAAATGCCGCCGAAGTTCGATCCCTCCGCCGTTGAAGGAATCGGAACGTGACCGGAAGAACCTCAGCTCGAAACGATCCCTCCGCCACCACACTTGTCATCTAAGGGTTCTGTCGTTCTCTCTGCCGCCGCACTTGTCATCAATGCATAGAAGGAACCAGAACGTGACCTGAAGAAGATGAATAACGTGATTGGAACTTCAAATCTGGAACGTGATAGTGGGTCACGATGGAGCGAAACTCCAGACTTGGAGGCGCCGACGGTGAGTCACGATGGAGCAGAACTCCAGATCTGGAGGTGCCAACGGTGGGTCATGATGGGAGTGAAAAGCTCAGATCTGGAGGCGCCGGTAAAAGCTCATATCTGGAGGCTCCGATGGACAGTGGGTCACGACAGAGTCCATTGCTATAAGATTTGGAGGTGTCGACGGTGGGTTGCGATGGAGCGAAAGCTCAGATCTAATAGCAATGAATTTCGTCGGAGCTCCGACAGCGGTTTATTGTGGCCAACTGCTGCGGAGAGCAGAAGCAGATTTCCAGTCAAGATAAAAATAATAAAAATAGAGTATTATATATATATATATATATATATATATATATGATAGGTAATTCAAATACACATTATAGTTATGCTTTGTAGTTTAATTAAACAATAGTTACTGAAGGTTAATATGTCCTAGAGCTAACTATGTGATGTAATTATTCCTAAAAAAATAGATTGAATTATGTTAAATTGATTATCAATTATTTTTAATGATTAATATTTAATAAAAAATATCCAACAAATATATTTAAAACAACATATCCGAAAGATAATTTATATGAGGTATAATTGCATATATAAATATCATTTGCAGCACACAAAAAATTATACGAAGTATAGATATTTATCATACATGTATAATAAAATTATACATGGTATATAAAATGTATAGAAGGTTTAGTAAAATAGTATAACAAAATTATATGAGGTATATAAAATTAATTATATAAGGTATAATAAAATGTATACAAGATATAAAAAGCAGTTACAGAAGAATTCAAATATTCATTATATATATATTTTATATAAGTTTATTTTTGATATAAATATAATTTCAAAATATTACTTATATGATATTTATTTATAATCAAAAGAATTATATCCATGTGTATTCTCAACAG
This sequence comes from Anisodus tanguticus, assembly GCA_034509755.1. Classification (NCBI taxonomy): domain Eukaryota; kingdom Viridiplantae; phylum Streptophyta; class Magnoliopsida; order Solanales; family Solanaceae; genus Anisodus; species Anisodus tanguticus. Next base: position 12,691,306 of record CM067551.1, on the reverse strand, counting down.
TGCAAATACTTAAAAGAGTCCTCATCATACATTTATACAATACAAATAAGATCAAATTTTACTTTTATATATATATATATATATATATATTAATGCTTTGTATTTAAGTCTTATATACATTTAACAAGGAAGAAGAAGTTCTGTTATTAAAATTAGATGTAACTGTTTAGGAACATGTGGAGGTTTCCTTATACATAGTAAGTTGCTTTCCTGTAGAACTCTTAATTAAACTACTACAAAATGTTTACTGCATTTACCTGTTAATAATATGTAAATATTTTTATATTCTTGTCTACTTACGTTTTTTTTTTCATTTAAATTTGTCATCATTCCACCTATTGGAATCTAATTGTCTTTAATATTAATTTGTGGGTTAAAATGTCCCTCTTTTCACCTATGGGACCTCAATTAACTTTAACATTAATTTTAGGTTTAAAAGTGCATATCCTTTTGACGAAATTATGAGATGTCACATATGAGACTTTAATTAAATAGATAACACTGATTTATTGGTCCACGTGGCCCCAACATTAAATAACCCAACTCATTCAGGTTACCCAAAACAATTAAAAACTGTCTTGTTTGTACACAGTTCCTTCGGTTCTTCACTTTTACCGACTAATTGGATTAAAAAGATAACAATGTCTTTTTCATTTGAAGGTATAATTTTTTTATTCAAAATCTGTGCAAACAAGCTTCAGTTTGTTCCAGATTTAGGTTCAACCCTACATATGTCATCTCATGATTTCGTTCTCGTCACATCGGATCCGTCCATATTCAACATAAAAATATTTTTAACAGTAAAGGTAAATTAGGATCCAATAGGTGAAAGGAGAGACAATTTTAACCCAATAATTAATATTAAGGGCAATTGTGATCTAATAGATGAACGAAGGGAGAAATTGAACAATTTTCAATACGTTATGGACATTTTAACCCTATGCTGCAAGAATTGTGTAATTAATATATACATATTAATTAAACAAATTTGTTTGTTTAATTTGGATTAATTTGCTAAAGAAATAATGTTAGTAATTTCTTATATTGATATAGTTGACAGAGAGAAACGTATATATATATATATATATTGATATTTTTTTCTTAAGCTTTTCTAGCCCTTTAAGTAAGGTTTAATATCATTTTTTATATTTATTTTGAGTTTGTAGAAATTTTGCCTCGAGACACCAGAATTGAGGAAAAAAGCATAAACATGGACAAAAGTGACGTAAAAAGGAAGAAATGCAGCAAAGACTAGATTTGCGGACAACAGAATCAGACTGACGACTGCATATGGGGAGGCTGCATAGCAGATTCAAACAGTAAATAGAGGAATTTAGAGCCCCGAAGAGACCCACTCTGCAGTCCGCACTTCCATTCTGCGAATCGCAGTCCGTTCTGCGAACCACTGCTCCACAACAGTCCCAGCTCAGATTGCGATGCTTCGGAGCATTTCTGCGAACCGCAGTTCAGTTATGCGGACTGCACTTCCTATCGCAGTTCAAGTCAGTCAAGCATAAATACCACTCTACAAACCCTAAACCCATTTTGCAGATCGCAGACATGTTCTGCGGTCCCATTCTGTGGGCGCAGAGTGGATGTCAGTGACATTTTTATAATTAAGTGTAGTCGAAATTTTGAGTCCCTATATATAGCCTTGTCTAGGATTTTGTAAATAGACATTAAGAATACATTACATAATACACCAACTCTCAAGAAAACATTCTACAACATATTTTGAGAGCTTAGAAGAGAGAGAACAAGCTTTAGAGGCTAGGGTTTCATCAACTTGGAAGTGATGACTTGAAACCATTAATGAGAATTTCTTACTCCACCTCTTTATTTTCTTGCTTTGTATTGCTATATATGGTGTGGGTGATGACTTTGGACAACAAAGTTATAAAGACTTGTTGAGTAGTATTTGTATTTAACTCTTGTTGCTTTTGTATTGATTATTTCTTGCTATTTATGAAATGAGTCTCCTGCTTATTTAATTAATCTTGTTCTTGAATGTTTTCAAAGGGATTAGCTAACCCTAGGACTTGCCCATCTATCCTTAATTAAATTTGAGAGAGGAAATTAGGGTTTGGGATAGATTGATTATCACAATTTAGGATTTTAAACCTCATCTAATGGGTTTAATCTAGAGATAGAAAAAATTCTAGTGTAGCCTAAAGTTGGAATGTGATTAATGCTTCTTAGTTTGATTTGATAGAATAAGCTAAGATAAACCCGCTAAATAATAGAGAGATATTAGTGGGTAATTGAGATTTTAAGGCTAATTTGCTAGACCCATGATTAATTAGTGGTAGATAATTACTGCAATAGATCATTATTGAGTTTAAATTAAATTACTATGTTCTAAAGCCCCGAATTTTCATAGCTTTTGCTCCCTATTAGTTAGCTTCATTTTTATTAGTTTTTAAACAAAAATCAATTATTGAAATCATTTGGCTTAGCTTAATTGGTGACAATTCCATAACTAGCTTAGTTGCCCAAATATATTATTCCCTGTGGGATCGATCCCGACTCTGAGTTGGATAAATTATATTGTGACGTTTACACTTTCTCTTTGAGGGGTGGATTTGGACGTTATCAATTTTGGCACCATTGCCGAGGAATAATTGGCATATTGAATTAGTTTAGGAAGTAAATCGAAAAGTCTTTGTCAAAATTTTGTGAATATTTGCGAGTCTTTGTGATGTTTCGTGTTTCTTTGTGTTAGCTAATTTTGGTTTTTGTTACTTGAGTCATCATGGATTGAAATTACTTGAGTCATCATGGATTGAAAATGAGCTTTATGGTTGCAACCCTCATTTTGATGATTCGTTTTCATATTGTGGAGGACCTCATTTTTGGCAAGATTGTGAAAATGCTCTTGGAGAGAGATGTGTGCACCGTCTCACTTCTATGATGGGAATATTTGCAATATGTGTGGTAGTCTAGATGAATATTGGTGTGATTGTCCCAACTATTTTTCTCCCCCTCCCCCAAGTTGTTCTAACGAAAATGCTAGTTGTGCTTTTGAGTTTAATAGGAACAATGACATGACAAGTGAACGACAAAGTGCCAAATTTGAAGGCATACAATCAATGCCCCAAACCTACATAGAGCGGGAATCTAGATTGGAGGAGGAGAGAAAAATCCTCCTACAGTCTATCTTGGCAAATGGCGAGGCATTGAAAAAAGCAAATGAACTCCTTTAGGAAGCCCTCCTCAAGTTTCATGAATTTGTTTACTCCTCAATATGGATTGGTTAAAGAACAGACTTCAAGTTTAAGGGATGAGCCCAAATTGTTTTATGGTCATGACGAAAGTCAAGAAAATGAAGAAGTGGTTCAAATTGAAGAGGAGCAAAATTGTGAAAAGGAAGTCTCTAGCTCTCAAAAGAAAGAAATTGAGGAAATGTTAAGTAGCATAACCGGTAGGAATGAAGTTATTGGACAAGTCTTGACCAAATGGTGGAAAAAATCTCAACATGAAGATGATGAAGTTGTCCAAAATATAAATTTCACCATGAATGAATTATTGCAAGCCTTGAATGAACCACGCCATGAAGAAATACTCGACGAAGTGGAGATTGTGAGCCAAGATTGGCTATCGAATCAAACTCAACAACTTGTAGTATATGGGGATCACTGTGAAAGCATTTTACGGATGATGAAAGAATTTATAAAGATGAAAGTTGAGTAAAGTTAAGAATTGGAGTTACTTGAAATTGCTATCCGGGACTTGGAAGCTGAATTGAATGCAAAGGTTGAAACATGCAATGTTCAACAACAAATGATAAAGTATAGTGTTCTTGAGTTGGGTTCCATAGAAAATGAGGTCAAAATTATTTTGGGCGAGCTAATGGTGGAATGTCAATCAACCAAGCCAACTTTAATGAATGATGCCGATGTTGAAGAAATGATACTAGAGTTGCAAAGAAATGTTCATCAAATAATTTTTGAAGACTCTAGTTCATTTGAGGGTGAGGATGTCAAAAATGAAGAAAATTTGAAAATGGAGCGTCTGAGACTGCATTCCAACCATTTTCAACATCATGCTTGATTGATAATATGGAAGTTGAAATGACTAAGCCTATGGAGAATTCTGAAGATGAGGAACAAGGTGCATCCATTTTAAAGTTTATCATGCCAAAACGACAACATGACATTCCTCACTTGAAGGCCATAAAGTGTAAGATGTGATACCCAAGAGTTGACATCTTTGCTTTTCTACTACCGCCTTATGAGCGTCACCGAAAATTTGATTCAAAGTTGGGATGACAATTCATATCCTTCAAATGAAGACAAAAGTGATAAGGTTAACACACGTCGTGTCGAGATGTTAAATTAAGAGCTATTGGGAGGCAACCCAATTTTTTTTTGTTTTGCTTTTGATTTTATTCCATTGTGTACTTTGATCGTTTGTCTAGGTGTGTAGGAACTGAGAAAACTGGTGTATGAAAGTTGGATATAGAAGTGTTGAAGAAAAAAGAGCTCAAAAAGAGAGGACTATATGCGACCTCTTCTGCCTACCGCAAACATGATCTACAGATCGCATTTTGGTCCGCAAATTTTCTTAGACGAATTGAAAAATGAAACTTGGAAAAGTTTAAAAAATGCAAACCATTCTATGGTCCACATTCCCAGTGTGAGGACCGCACTGTGGACCGTAAAAGATGAAAGACCACATGGGAGTTTTGAGCACAAACTACGAAGAGAAGGATCCATTATGCAGACCGTGAAACAATTGCGCGATCTATTATACGATCAAATTTTGGGTTCTAAGTCAGCCGATGAGAAAATAGGTGTGTCCCATCACTATCTATGGGAACCACTTCACCTGTTAGTGCTACTAGTTATATGCCACCAGAGCCCAAGAAGGGCAGTCCAAAATTACCGGCTCCTGTTTCACAATACGAGGGCACTAATGACCGGACTGAGTCAAACTCAGGAGAGTGCTTAATGCACCACTGGGAGTCCCTCAAATTTTTATCCTTACATTATAATTTTATGCATTGAGGACACTGCATGCTTTTAAGGTTGGGGGTGGGTAACATGTTTAAGTTTTTGCTTTGTAGTTTTATTTTTGATCCCCCTTGATTTTTCTTTGCCTGATTCTTTTTTAAGGGTGTATGTTCAGTAACCATAGCCCAATGATAGAGTAGTTTGACTTTGTTGGTACTTTTATATAGTTTCTAGCATGTATACTTATGTTTGATTTTGATAACACCCCTCAAAAAGTTGTATTTTGAAAAAAGATAGTAGCTTCGCACTTATGATCACTTTGTGAAAGCACGCCTTATTTTATGACTCTATGTCTACTTGTGTTTGAATCTTCATGAGATGATAGCCTTGTATTCAATAGAGAGCTAAAAATGTAGCGGTTCTTGTAGTTCATGTGCATTGTGTGGTGAGAATTTGATTGCTATCTTGTGTTTGGTTGTATTAGCTAGAACTTTTCCTGTTAATTTGTCACCGCAATTATTGATTTTGTTAGGTCGAGGAGATGATCTTAGGCTTTCTTATGAGAGTAAACCTCTTCTTGAAACTTCAGCCTACCCATGAGATGAGAGTATCTAGTTGTCCCCTTTTAAACCTTTTAACCTTTTTTCTTGGCTACCATATTACAAACCAAAATCCTTTTTGAAACAAACCGTCTTTTGAACCAAATAACTCCTTAATATGCTTGTAAAGTGAAAATTGAGGCTAAAAGCCTAAGTTGGGTGTGGAACATGAGATGAAATAAGAGAAGAAGATTGTGATGTGAGTAGTACAAAAAAGGAAGGAAAAATGAGAAAAGAAGAAAATGAAATGCAAAATCAATAGAAAAGAAAAAAAGAAAGTGTAACACAAAAATAGTGAAATAAAGTGGAAAACTTGAATGAAGGGGTGGAAAAGGAAGTGGAAGAAAAAGAAAGGAATTGAGCAAAAAGAATGAAGAATGTGTAGTGCTAGAGGAGGAAAAAGTCACTTGTACCCAGATGAACATCCTACCCATCCCTAAGCCTACATTTTAAGTTTGAAAAAGTCCTCTAAGATCCGAAATCGAGCGTTCCTTAAATAGTGGTGACTTAAGATAAGAACAAGCGTATGACACGAGTGAGTGATTTTGCATGTCTCATGTTTTTAATTGTTCTTAATGAGTGTTGGGACTTTCCTTGTTGTGAGGGCATATGAGTTGCATGAACATTGTGAAATTGTAAGCTTCTCGAGTTGTTGTACTTGTGCACATCTAGTCACTAGTAGCACGTACTCATCAATTGAGGCTTGATTTTCAAGAAATGATTGTTCGTAGCTAAGCACTCTCTGTTTGTTTTTGAGAAAAATTAAGGAGTTGTAAACTGATCTCTCCTAAATTACACCTTAATATGGTATAATGCGGCCATTGTCAAATATAGTAACTCAACTAGGTTGGGGTCGAATCTCACAAGGAATACAATGAGAAATTACACTATTCGCAATGTATTATGACTTTATTAATTACTTTACTCCTATAGTAACCAAGTTTGTTTTAACTATTCAAATTATCAAGTCAATTAATTGTGAAAGTATCAAGTAATTGAAAATGTTAGGGTTGTGACTTAGTTCATGAAAGTGGTGTTGGGTTTTTACTTAAGTGGGTACATTTAGTGTGGTATGGACAATAGGGACTATTATCTAGGTGTGGATTTCTCAATTGACCCACATAATTTTACTTTAGGATTTCTCAAGTTCTAAGGTCTGATATATATGAACACCCATTAATACCCTTAGTTGATTCCCTCCTAATTAAAGTTGGAAATCATTAAATGGGATTTAAAATCCCAAGTCCTAATCAACCTACTCTTTCCTAGACTCTAATCTCCTTTTTCAAGTTTGACTAGTGACAATAGGCAATAAAGAGATGTTTGCAACCAACTCTTAAATATTAAGAGTGAGGGGTAGTTGAATTCCACATTAATACACCTATTTCATGTTTATGAACTACCCCAACTACCACATTCCATTATTTCATCACAATCCCAACCTAAGTCTAGCCACTCATATTAACTATTAATGCATAGCAAAGCAATAAATGAATAGAGACATAATAAACATAAAAGAAGATTTACGATAATTTTGTATAAATAATAGATTGTCTTTTGCACAATGGACGAAGTAAAGCACCAAGAATCTTTGGAATGAGAACTCAAGATGAATAGTTTATTATGTCTCCTCAAAGCAAGACAACACTAAGAACAAAGTAAAGTGGGTAAAAACTAGGATACAATGTAGGAATCAATGTGTCAAATCATAAAATCCTAGGTTTACTTAAATAGGGACACAATTTTTAGACTACACAAAATTATAAAAATGCCACTGCCTGACCACTCTACGACCGCATAACAGGTTTGCGATCTACAAAGTAGACATAGGGTTCGCATAATGGTTTCTTGTCTGGACTGGACTGGACTGGCTGGAATTGCAGCTGAAAGTGCGATCCACAGAACTGAACTGCAGTTTGCAGAAGTGTCTTGAGACTTCGCAATTTGAGTTGAACTCGAAGTGAAGCAGTGGTTTGCAAACCGGATTGCGGTCCGCAGAACGGCAGTGCGGACCGCAGTTTGGGTCGCACTTTAGAGCTCTGGAATTTTTCTTCTCATTTTGTATTTTTTCTACATGGCTATCATTCTGCGGCCTGTAGTCTAGTTATGCGGTCCACAGAAGTGGTCTTCTCAGCACTTCTTTCTTTTTCGGTACTTTTATCCATATTTCATCATATTTTCTCACTTTTGGTGTCCCAATGCAAAAATCCTACAAAAATTAAAATAACATAAGAAACGACTACTACAAATGCATAAAGGACAACAATAATCCATGAAATTGATATTAAATGTGATGTAATTTCTAGGCACATCAACACCCCCAACTTAAACTATGGCTTGTCCTCAAGCAACTTAAACATCACTAAGGTACGACTAATGACTAAATAAAGATGACTATGGTTGATTCTACTTACAAGTCTACAAGCATGTGGTTCCCAATATTGACAACCCCTCATGTTTTTTCAAAATAAAGGTTTAACATTGCATATCTACTATCAATGAGCCCATGAACATCAAGCCTCAAGAGAAGTCTATACGCTACTAGTGACTAGATGCACCTAGATGTTCAACTAGATGAGCTTTCATTTCACAAGGTTCATGCAATTCAATGTGCCCTCACAACAAAGAAGAAGTCTCATACTCACTCAAATATTTTCTTTTCAAAATAAGGGACAAACAAGATCACTCACATTCACAAAGAATGTCAAGTGTCACGCCATAGGCTTGCCTCTATTTTAAGTCACTACTACTCAAAGAGTGCTCGATTTTGGATCTCTAATGACTTTACCAAGCTTGTAATATATGCTTAGGTACAGGTAGGATATTCATTTGGGTACAATTGATTTTTCCCTCCTTTGCACTACATGTTTTTCATTTCATAGCTCAAGTCCTTCTTTCGTTTTCCAACTTCATTCTTCACCTCATTTATTTAAGTATTCCCATTTTATTTCATTCTTTTTGTGGTTTATTTTCTCTTTTCTTTTCTATTTTTTTTGAATTTCATTATCTTCTTTTCCTCAATTTTTTCTTTTTTTTTTAGAACCACTCTCATCACAATCTTCTTCCCTTCTTTTCTTCTCGCATTCCACCCTCAACTTAGGCTTTTGGCCTCATTTATCATTTTTCATACATTCAAGGAGAGATTTGGTTCAAAAGATGGTTTATTTCAAAAAGGATTTCAGTTTATAATGTGATAGCCAAAGAAAAAGTCAAAAATCTCAAAGGGAAAAACTAGTTCTCTCACTCACGGGTAGGTCAAAGAAGTCTAATCAAGGAGGTTCACTCTCATGTGAAGGCCTAAGATCATTTACTCAACCAAGCAACTCTAGTTTCGCGGTGACAAACCAATGAGGCAGTTCTAGATGACACAAGCAAACACAAGATAGTAATTAAATTCTCACCACTCTATGTACATGAACTACGAGAACCGCTACATTTTGTACTCTATCGAACATAATGCTATTATCTCATGAGATTCAAACACAAGTAGACATAAAGTCACAAAATGAGGCATGCTTTTATAGAACAATCATTTGAAGGATAATGCTACTCTTGTTTTCAAAATTCAATTTTTCGAGGGGTGTCACCAAAATAAAAAGAGAGCTACACATGCTAGAAACTATGTACAAGCACCAATCAAGTCAAACTATTCTATCACTAGGGCATGGTTACTGAACATATACCCTTGGAAAAGAACTAGGTGAAGAAAAACCAAAGAGAACAAAATATAACAAAATACAAAACATAACAAAATACGAAACATAACCAAATGCAAAACATAACAAAATACGAACACATATGTACAAGCTAATTATCATTTCTTCCAAAAAACATACAAAGTACCCCACCCCCAACTTTAAAAACATGAATTGTGCTTAATGCATAAAACAAAACAAAACAAAGTGTAAGGACAAAAAGTTTAAGGGTCTCATTGAGGCGCACTAAGTGCCCTCCTGAGTCTGGCTTACGGAAGTGGCCTCTGCTGGGGCATCAGCTCCCTATGACTGTGGAATGGGAATGGGTGCCTCTGTGTCGCCCATCACGGGTTCACTATGTGGTGGTGGTGGTGGTGTGGTCTCTTTGGCTAGTGCAGTGGTGCCCACAACTGGTGGAGGAGTAGGACCTCCAATCTCAACATCTATCTGTGACTCCTGGGCCACTCCACTCATGTCAATCATCGAGGTATCTTCATGAGACCGTGCCACCATCGCATCAACAACTACTTGCTCTATCAATAACAGGTCATCATAAATATCAACTCTCTCAACAGTGCGAAGTTCTCAAGCCCCTCCCCATTACTAGAAATGACTGTGCTGGGGCGCTTTCTTTTATTGCTCAGCCCGATGGTTGCTTTATGAGTATGAACTGTGAGTTTCCTTTGACTTTAGGGTATCAACTTGGCGTAGTATGCTCAAAGATCTAGCTAGGGGTGTCGACTCATTGATTGTGATATCTTTTTTATGCTTGCATTTTATTGGGAGCCATATCTGCAAACAAGAGACATGATGAGTCTTGGACTATGTCATGAAAAGCAAAGTAAAATATTTTTGTAAAGTAATTTCAAGAATAAAATGCAAAACAAACAAGAAGTTATACTACAAAGTGAAAAAGAAAGAATAAAAACATAGGAATGGGAACAACTTCAGTGATTGCAGACCTAGTCTGTGGGCCGCAGTCCAGGTTTGCAACATGGCAAACCCAGAATGCCGTCCGCAGACCACGATCACACTATTGCCTAAAAATTTTAAAACCATTGGGCAAAACTATGGCCTACTTTATGATGCACAGAACTATTATGTGGCCTGCAAAAGGCATCACAGAGTTGCCTTTCAAATGGCCAAACTCACTGGGCAATTCTGCGGACTGGGTGCCCTTATGCAGCCCACAGAACCATTCTGCAGATCGCAAAAGGGCGCCCAATCATCGCAATTTAGGTTAATTTCAAGGTTTTCGCCTTGATTTTCAAAATCTGATGTTGTCACATCCCTACCAACACAACATACATATCACTAACCTAAAATATGCTTGCAATTCACGCTCGTAGGTACTCATACTTCACTATGGATTCCATTCAATCAATTTTAACTATTATAGGCATGTTTAGGGAATTTTTACCATTACGAGCAATTGACATCCTTCCCACACAAATCAAGGACCCAAATTCAAGATTAACGTAATTAAACCCGAGCCTAACTCCTTCATGCATTCAATTTCACAAAATTTCAACAACTACAAATCAACATTATTTGCGATTTCTTCTCAATAGGGTCAAATAGGGTAACGAAGGACAATTACATAACTTAAGGGTTACATGAGTCTCACACACATAACATACAATGATTATTCAACCCCTACAAGTTGATTTCATGAGCAGCCCCACCCTTTTTACCTATTCTTGCGAGGAAAAAGAGAAAAGAGAGGTGGAACATACCTTGTAGTCTACTGAGAGACGGGGGCGAGTGGATGTGAGGGGAAAGAGACCTTGTGCTAGCAAGTTGTGTATGAAAATGAGTGTCACAGTCGAGTGAGAAAAATGAGTATTCGATTTTAAATCGCAAGGGATAAAGAGAGAATGAGAAAAGTTAGGGCTTTTCAATCCTTTTATACCTGTATGAATTGCGTTCAAAGTCAGGTCACAGTTTTGATCTACGGTCTGCAAAACTGCACTATGACCCACTTACTTTGTTTTGAACTAGATGACATGGAACCCTTTTTGCGATCGCAGAACCGGACTGCAGTCCACAAAAGGATATGTTTCTCTGAAATTTTGTCCAAAAACTCCCAGGTACACTGTGTAATTCTGCAGACCAAAGTACGACCTGCAGTTCAGATCGCAGTTCTTCCTTTTTTTGAGTCTCATTTTTCAACTTTCTGCGGAGTTTTGTGATCCATTGTGCAGTCCACAGATCCTACATACTTAACAAACTATTAAATCACACATGTGAATAAGAAAACAAAGAAAACAAAGTAAAAAAATTAAGTTGTCTCCCATTAGCGCTTGATTTAATGTCGCAGCACGACGATTGTTACTATATTTTCTTCACGACTCATGAAGGGTGATGATTGTATTCACCCTATGATCATCAACACTTCCCAAATAATGCTTGACTTTTTGGTCGTTCACCTTGAAAAATTGATCGTCCTTGCTCTCCAATTCAATGGCACCATATGGGAATACGTTCATCACTTTGAAATGGACGGACCATCTAGACTTCAACTTCCCGAGGAACAAACTTGACTCTAGAGTTGTATAGCAAGACGAATTCCTTGGGTGAAAATTCTCGCTTCAAAATTCTCTTGTCATTGAGGAATTTCATCCTCTCCTTTTAAATAATGGAACTTTCATAGGATTGGAGACGGAACTCATCCATCTCGTTGAGTTGATACACCCTTAATTGCGAAGCGTTCTCCCAATCAATGTTGAGTTTCTTCAATGACCAAAGTACCTTGTATTGCACCTCTACCGGAAGATGACATACCAATAGGAAACTTGTATGTCATTCTATATGCCCATAAAACATCATCTAGCATCCTTGACCAATCATTCCTCATGAGGTCCACCGTCTTTATCAAAATGCTCTTGATTTTTCGGTTGAACACTTCTACTTGACCACTTGTTTGGGGGTGGTGTCGCGCCCGTTTTTAACCCGCGGGCTTCGCGATGCGACTGGCGTCGATTCCCTCTAGATTGATTAAAAATACTACTTTGAGGAGTCTCTACCTAATTATTCTAAGGTGAATTAGGACACCTAAATGTTAACTAAACGCTACAATGTAACTCCAATTTTATGATCCGCGAAACTAATGAGATTCTAGGTAAGGGTTCTTTATTATCATAAAGGAAAAGGATTAGGCATCCTTTAAGATCCGCTAACTTGCGGTTATCCGGTCAAACTCAGGTTAATTATTATGCTAAAAAAAATGCATGTTTAAAAATATAAAGTTAAAATGATGTTGCAAGTATTTAGTAAAAGGATGCATTTTGTACAAGTATGCATTTGTATGGTATTAAATAAAAATACACGTAAAGTTGAAAAAGTATGCATTTGTGACAATTAATAGTAAGAAGAAAAGCGAATTATTTATAAAGCCAAAGAAGTAATTTTTTGGAAATCATTTTGAGTTGCAAATTGAAAAAAAAGATAGAACTTATTTGTACAATTAATAAAGTGAATAGAAGATGATCAAAGTTGTTTTGAAAATTTTGAATATGCATGACGAGCCTAAAAATAAATAAGCTAACGGTGGATTTCTAATTTTGAACTAACCGAGCCTAAAAATAAATAAACTGGCGGCGAGTTCCAATTTTAAGCTACCCTATTAATCAACCATTTATAACCTAATTATCCTAAGTATTCTAATAATCGCACAAGAATGGAATAATTATTACACCCCGAATAAAAATAGAAAAGCGATATTAAAGAATTAAAGCTGCTGCGACTAGGGCGGATGATGATGTCATCCCGCCTATTTGTTTTGAAGTTCCGAGGCAGGAGAATGCAAGGATATGGATGCGAATCTTCATTTGATAATGGTCATGATGAGTCTCATACCGAGACTCTTCATTGCTCCCGATGCATTTCATGTAAAACAAAAGAAAAGAAAAGAATTAGGAAATGGAACATGAAAATATATACATAAGAAAACATGAAGGGGAATTTAAAATATACCCAAATTATCAGATGTAAATGAAGGGAAATGCTAATAGATATAACTAGGCACGCATATATAAATACTCTATGTTAATTAGCAATTTAAACGAACCGAAAGCCCGAATATTTTTTGAACACGAAATTTGGAATGCAGTATAGTATGTGATACGCAAACGTGAAAGATAGAACCATAATTTATTCTCAAATTTTAAGAAGGAAGAAGATGTAAACTGGCCCAAATCATGAAGCAGCCCACAACAAATGAAACCAAGTCAACCATTTAGATTGCCCAAACTAGAGACAATAGGCAATGATGGAAAGAAAACAAGTTGTTGGGCTTAGCCCAAGTTACATCGTGTAGGCAGAAATGGAAACAAGCAGAAAATGAAACCTATGAGCCAAATCCACTGTTGTAATCGCGTAAAAAGACAAAGATGATAGCAGAATCGGTACATAGTGTGCAAATATGATTGATTTACCAAATAAATGCAATTATACACCTGATATATTGGACATGTATACTAGGTACATATTGGTATACTATCCATATACCCTGATGTATATCAAATTTACACCTCCAGCAAACACCAAGGGGGAAAATGCAGGCAAACAGATAGGCATACATCATATACATCACATTGATTCTCAATTTATCTCGTGTACTTCATGATTTCAAACTTAAACAAATCAATCATGTATTTTTAACATTCAAAACACCAGTTAGCATAATGACCAAAGTAATCATATCACTCAGAGTTTTCATATGCCTAATTGTGCTAGGTTATCCAATTTATAACCCCATATCTCATGTACCTAAGCTTAAGCAATAGTGATAAGAACAATTCATTTTAAATAACAGTCATATTGACACTAACATCTTAGGCAAAGTACAGAACTGGTAGCAGGAAAACAAGACCAAACTAAAGACTTTGCTTAAGCTAAAATCACAAACATGTTAGCAATTCTAAAGACTCTCAACCATTATAGGTTTAAAGCCTCCGATTATAGAGTAAAACAGAATAATCCCATATATCTCAAAGAAAACAGTGAGAAAATCAATCTGCATGGAAATAATAAAATGCCAAATACACAGGGAGGAATGCCTCACACTTTTAATGCACACAATGAAGTCAAGTAAATGACCATGTTTCAGATCTCAAGCATTAATCAGGCAAGAAAACAGGTCATATGAACAGGAAGAAAGAAAGGGAGCTGTTCTGATAGTAAACTACATGGTTTAAAAGAGTGAGCCTGAACCAAACACTTGGGGAAGGATCTGATTCATAAAATAAAGGGGTTCACAATCACATATTGTTCTATGCCATTGATATTTCAGGCCAATGCAGAGATCATGCTATCAAAATATATTTTCTTAACTAATTGCAAGCCAGACACACAAATGGGACTAACTCATTAATCTTAAGAAGATACGCATACTCTCAACAGAACAAGATGAACATGCAGACTCCTATATAGACTGAAATTGTAATCAAAATCATAGAAACAAAGTAGACTTAACAGGTATAGTAATTTGGTCCAAACATCATGTAGATCATGAGGACAGACATGCAAGGCATTAAATATAACTTCAGAGACATTACATTGCTATCATGTATGCATTTAACACTTGGTCAAGTAAATATGTAGTTAGCTTGGCAGACATATAGACTTAGAAAAGGTAAATAAGTAACCATTAAAAGGAAGCATTTCTAAGGGTGTATAGTATTTTCAACGAGATTAAGCATACATAGTCCTATTCATGCCACATTATCCAGCATGATGACACTCAAGTAAACAAAATAGTCACATAATTACTGATAGGCATACAGACTCAGAAAAGAGGACAAATACATAGCCAACTCAAGTAGACATATCAGACAAAGGGATGACCAGACAACTAATAAAGACAACATTTCAGATAGGCAGGGGAAATTTAGTCTAAACTAAACACATGAATATATCATTTATCAGGCATGATAAGGAATGACACTGCATACAAGGTAGTATATGGTCGAAGATGATTCACAAACATGTTAACAAGTTGGCTAGCATATCTTAACTAACAAACAAACCAAATCTATCTGGAGGATGAACTAATTAAAAGAACTCAACAAGGTAAGCAGGTTTCAACATTCTTTAAATATAACATGATCAAACAACATCCAGAGATCAACACATACACACACAAAGCTTTTCATCACATCTTTACTATCTTAAATTCATTAACAGGCTGGTAGTCTTGCTATTAAGGACCCAAAAATTATGTTTATCCTATACTACTTTTAAATCATAATAAGGGACATATAAATAGTTTGCCAACATATCAGGTCAAACCCTTAGCCAATCTACATCATGCTTCCACTAAACTAATACAAGATATATTTTATTATACTAAATGAAATACTAATCATGAACTTAATACAACATATCTGAGCATGAGTAGTCAATTAAATAGCTTAGTAATCATCATAAAACATTTAACCAAACAAATCATAATCCCTCTAAATATGTACTGAAACAACATATACATCACATAATACTACATATGGGTTTAAACATGTACATAGCAGGCAGAACATACCTAAATTAACTAGACAGTTTAACGAACATATTACTTAGGCACAACAATACAAAATAGCAACATTATCAGATAATCGACAATAAAACACATAAATATGCAAAACTAAAACTGAGAGGAATTGAGTTTACCTTCTCCGGGCAGCGAATCTAGGGGCGTTTCGAATCGTCGAACCGCTCAGAGAATTTATTTTGGGAATTCTGATTTTTGCAATTTTTTGAATGCTGATTTTGCAATTAAGAATGCATGAGTTTTGGACCCGGATTCAACCCGACCCGGAAACGAAAAGACCCGACCCTACCCGGATTTTTGACCCGACCCGAATAAAACAGACAGAAACAACCAAAATGTAAAACGAGAGGTTTTCTGAGCATTTAATCGAATATTCAAAAGGATTTTGGATTGAAAATTAAGAAACAAAGGATATTCTAATCGAGAATTATGTGGAACAAAAATTGTATTCTTTTTCTGATTTTCGGACTCAAGAATAGACCTTTATTTTTTTTTTATTTGTTCCCAGATTTTGGACCAAAAACCTTGAAAACAGACCTTGATTTTTTTGTGTCTTTTTCCCGCACCCCCTTAAACACAACCCAAAGGATGTATTTATAGCCAAAACTTGAGGGGTTTCAACAGCTAAAATTCAAAATTCGAATTCAAAGAAAAGATGAGAAAAGTGACGATTCTGACAGATTTAAAAAACTGAGATGATAATGAAGGGGTATGGGTTTATGCTCTTACCCTTTGAATCCTTGAGGGTGTCCTATAGATCCAACGACTCATACATGCTTTGTAGGTCGATTTGACTCGGACGAGCTATTCAAAGATTTTGAAAAAAGGGAAAAGGACTGGGGGTGATGCGAGAGGTCTAAGGTGGAAAGGACGTGGTGGCAGGGACGTTGGTGGTGGTGAATATCCGGCGGGTAAAGGGAGGTGGAATCGGTGAAGGGCTGCCGGTTTTTAGGTCGTCTGGTTTTTAGTTTTGGGGGTGATTGGGTGTGTGTGGTTTTTAGATGATTGGGGGGGGGGGGGGGGTTGGGCTTTGTTGGGTTGGATGGTGGATATGGTCGAAAATAAAATGGGAATTGGGGTTTGGGTCGGGTCGGTCGATTGGGCCTGGAGGGGGGTTCGTTTGGGCCAAAAAATAGGGGGTTAATTTTATAGATTGACTTTTGGGGTTGATAGAATGTTTTGGGTGAAATGGGTTTGGGTTAAAATAAAAAGGGTTTAATATTTTTTTACAAAAATACTTTGAAGAAATGTAAATTATTAAAAATAAAGTAGCGATGTGATAATAATAAGAATATAATATTTATGAAATTCTTAATGCTTAATTAAAATAAAAAATATGATACCGTTTTATGAAAATAAAATAATATAGAGTATTAGGATAAAAAACTATGATCATGATTAAAAAGGCAAATGGTTGTTGAAATACGAATAATAATAATAATAATAATGATATTGAGAATAATAATATATATGTATATATATGCCTATATGTATATATACTAAAATTGTTTTGAGGTGTCAAAAAATATTTAAAATTGCGAATAAATCGAAAAAGATGGGACAAAATTGGGTGTCAACATATGCCCATCTTTGGCCGGAGACGATGAAAGAGTTTTCGGATAAAGAAGTTGACTGAGTAGCCAATTTTATCCTGATCATCGGGACTCGAAGGAATATTAGGAATGCATGGGTAGAAATAGAATTCTGATGGAGAAGACATTGAAAAAGTTGGTGCGGATTCAAGAAATATTGCCCCAGTGTCGAGTTATGATGACACTGGTTGCAGATGTGACAAAATTATTGGGGAAAAGTAGAACGATGTTCGAAGTAGGCTACTGACCAAAATTGTCTCAGTTCGCCGTAAGAGATAGTTCCACGTTGTGCTGAGGCTCCTGCAAAATTAAAGCTCCTGCAAACTAAATCTTAAGATAAAATTAGTGCATAATTGCTGAGATAAAATGGTAGAGAATGAGTACATAAAAAAATGCGACTCTGTGAGTTGAAATGATATCCTTGCACAAACGTAATGCGATGACGTTGTTGTAAGGACGTAATGCTGATGTCATCATTATATTGACGTAATGCTGTTGATGACGTCATTGTATAGACGTAATGCCGATCCCGTCATTGTATTGATGTAATGTTGTTGATGACGTCGTTGTATGGATGTAATGCTGATGCGGTCATTATTTTGACGTAATGTTGTTGATGACTTCGTTGTATGGACGTAATGTCGATGCCGTAATTGTATTGACGTAATTCTGATGTCGTCGTTGCATAGATGAAATGTAATGATGTCGTTGCATAGACATTATACGCTTGTGACCCGCATGAGTTTAAATGACGTCGTTGCATAGACGTGATGCAAAATGTCGTCGTTGCATAGACGAAATGTAATGATTTCGTTGCATAGACATTATATGCTTGTGACCCACATAGGCTGAAATATTATCATTTGCATAGACGTGATGTGTTTGTGACCCGCATAGGTTGAAATGACGTCGTTGCATAAATGTGATGGAAAATGTCATCGTTGCATAGACGAAATGTAATGATGTTGTTGCATAGACATTATACGCTTGTGACCCACACGGGCTGAAATGTCATTGTTTGCATAGACGTGATGCGTTTGTGACCCGCCTGGGTTGAAATGACATTGTTGCATAGACATGATGCAAAATATCATCGTTGCATTGACGAAATGTAATGATGTCGTTGCATAGACGTGGTGCATTTGTGACCTGCATGGGTTGAAATGACGTCGTTGCATAGACCTGATGCAAAATGTCATCATTGCATAGACGAAATGTAATGATGTCATTGCATAGACGTGGTGCCCTAATGACCCACACGAGCTGAAATGTCATCATTGCATAGACGTGATGCATTTGTGATGCTGTAAAAGATAGTTGTTGTGATGTCGTAATGTCGATGACGTTGTTGTAATGTTGTTTTGCTGTAAGAGATAGCTGATGTGTTGACATAATGCTGTTGACGATGTTGTAATTCTGTTGACGTCGTTGTAATATTGTAAAAGACAGTTGTTGTGCTGCCGTAATGCTGATGATGTCTTTGTAATGTTGTGGACGCCATTGTAATACTGTAAAAGACAGTTGTTGTGCTGCCGCAATGCTGATGACGTCATTGTAATGTTGTTGACGTCGTTGTAATGCTGTCAAAGATAGTTGTTGTGTTGCCATAACATCGATGACATTTTTGTAATGCTGTTGACATTGTTGTAATTCTATAAAAGATAATTATCGTGTTGCCGTAACGTCGAAGACGTTGTTGTAATGTTGTTTTCTGTAAAAGATAGCTATTGAGCTGAAGACATCATTGTAATGTTGTTGACATCATTGTAATGCTGTAAAATATGTAAATGACGTCCTTGCCGTCAGTTTGCTGTAATATGGTTCCACGTCGGTTTGTTGTGTTGAAGTTCCATGTGATTCAAAATAACATCCTTGTGCAGACATAATGGTTGGGGCCCTGCATGTCAAGATGATGTCTTTGTATAGATGCAAAATAGGAACGTGATCCTTGTGATGAGCCGTGATGCGGAAATTCTTTGTGGACTTGATCATAAGTGATATGACTTTCATGCTTCTTTCAACCTGAAGAACCTGTACTCAAAGAAAATTTGTGAGTTTTGGGAAGGGGTGGTTGATTCGCGTTGACTTTGTAGCTTTGGCTCTTGATACTTGCATGTCCTGCTGATTCAGACCTATAGCCCCGTTTGGTTCCCAGTCTTGGCTAGCCGTTAATGAAAACATTTATTGAAAACAATTTGTTTATAAGAAAGTATGCATATCAATAAAAAAATTCTGTCGATCTTTAATGAAAATATTTGTTGAAAATAATTTGCTTATAAGAAAGTATGCATATATGTAAATGTCTGTCGAGCAGTGACATGCGGTGAAACAAAACAAACGTCTTATCCAAAATCCTTCTTCTGGCTGAAGACTTAGTTGGCCGACACTTTTCCATATCTATCGACGTCTTTTTGCAGTGAACCCTTAAATTTTTGCCCCACTTTCTGATATGTGAAGATGATGAACTTTCAAATGGACAACCGAGTCTTGTGTGGGCTGTTTGCCTGACCTATCAAGGCGATCAGATGAGTGTAGTGCTATATGCAGAATAAGGGAGAAAAATTTTAAGCGGTACGACCGAAGCCGATATAGGCCGCCTACGTATCCCGCCGAGGGATTCGGGTCATAACGTAGTTTTACAAACAAAGGGGATTGTAAGTTTTTCTAAAAGTGGGACCGAAGCCGATGTGGCCGCCTACGTATCCCGCTGAGGGAATCAGGTCATAGCGTAGTTCATGCAAACAAAAGTATTGTGAAGTTTTCCAAAAAAAAAATGGGACCGAAGTCGATGTGGCCGCCTACGTATCCCGCCGAGGAAATCAGGTCATAACGTAGTTCATGTAGCGAAAGAGATTTATAAGGGTTTTTCTAAAAATTGGACCGAAGCTGATGTGGCTGCCTACGTATCCCGCCGAGGGAATCAGGTCATAACGTAGTTCATGATACAAGCAAAAGGGAATTTGGGGAAATTTGTGTTCTAAAGAAACGAAACCCGACATGGGTTCTTTGCGTATCCCGCCAGGGGAGCGCAACTTTTACAACATAGAAAATGCATTACATATAAAAATCCTAAATGTAGTATATTTTCACTGCATCTGCGTTGATAGCTTTTGGCCATACTTCGCAGTCCATTTCAGCTAGGGTTTATGCCCATCCAGTTAGCACTCGATGAACCATGTAAGGCCCTTGCCAGTTAGGTGCGAATTTTCCTTTAGATTCATCTTGGTATGGGAATATGAGTTTTGACACCAACTGCCCCGGTTTGAAAATCCTTGGCTTTACTTTCTTGGCTGAAAGCTTTGGCCATTCTATTCTGATAAAGTTGCCCCGAACAAACTGTGTTGATATGCTTTTCATCAATCAACATCAATTGCTCATACCGATTCTGTATCCACTTGGTTTCACTAAACTCTGCTTCTTGAATAATTCTCAAGGATTGTATTTCTACCTCTGCTGGTAACACAACTTCTGTCCCATAGACCAAAAGATACGGCGTTGTCCCAGTAGGATTCCTGGTCGTAGTGCTATAGCCCAAAAGTGCAAAGGGAAAATGCTCATGCCAATACTTGTAATTATCAACCATCTTGATGTTTCATCCAAATCTGGCTTTGGCTTATTCTAAAAAATGCCCCAATTCTTCCGGTTGTGAGTCTTCCTCATATTCTTCGAAGTCTTGTTCGTTGTTTGGGACTTTGTTTGCTTGTTTCATTATATGTCACATAATATCGACAAATTTATTAGTTTGCATGATGAAAGAGAAAAGAAAATTATTAAATAAAACAGATTTTAAAATAGAAAAAGCAATGTCGATTTGTCATTCTAAGCTTTCAAAAGGTGGAGGCAAAATACATTAAAATGCATAAGTGCGATTCAGGCCTCAATTTAAATCGTATTGTTTCATTAAGTTAGCGCTAATACAATTTGGGTAGGCATGATTGGGAAATAAAAGATGGGGTGCTCCACCAGTTTTAGTCAACACGAATCAACCTTTAGGGGAAATAAATTAGGCAAAATAAACCTCCTAAAATGAAGAAAACCAAGTTAGTCTAAGGCGAGTAATTATTGGTTCAAATAATATGCACAGAGTGGAAAGCAGCAGAAAATAGCAAACAGATTGAATGAAAATCAAATGCGTGTCCTAATATACATGGGGCCTCTCTTATGCCAGAGGTGGCCTAAACGCTAAATATGCGAGATTATGATAGATTGATCCAAGCCACTAAATTGAAATGCTTTCCGTTGGAAATAAAGGCTGAGATTTTCTAATTTCGACATGTGATGATTAGGCTTCGATCCGTCTATCATTACCATGCTACACATAATATGCTGATTTGTTGTTGGGTTGTGAGACCCGTCGACAATTTTGGTGGATTTCTTAATTGTGGAGTCGATGCCAAGGATCGACCCACTTATGGTGTATGCATGCATGACTTAAAATAAAGGGTGGTATAGCTCTATCTTAAATTTTCTAAGATTTGGATGACTAGACTCAAGGTTCCCGAGCGGACTACTCGAGTGAGAAGGCTACGAGGCCACTAGATGGTCCGGACACTCCGCGCATACGCCAACTTTCCTAAAATTTGGGTAATTTGAAAGAAAAATTTGCGGGTGCGCAAAACACACCTCGCGTGTATGTGTGATATTGTCAATTTTCCGAAGTGGACGAAATATGAGCGGAATGCCAATCTAATAAAAGCAGTAAAGAAAGTAGCAATTAAAGCAGTTAAACATACATAATTTCAAAAGGAAACAATTTAAAGCAGTAGATCAAATAAGGAGCAAAATAAAACGCAATAATAATTAACCTGAATTTGTTATGGTTAAGAACCTGAAATTCCCCAGTGAAGTTGCCATGTTGTCACACCCGTTTTTAACCCACGGGCTTCGCGACGCGACTGGCGTCGATTCCCTCTGGATTGATTAAAAATGCTGCTTTGAGGAGTCGCCACCTAATTATTCTAAGGTGAATTAGGACACCTAAATGTTAACTAAATGCTACAATGTAACTCCAATTTTATGATCCGCGAAACTAATGAGATTCTAGGTAAAGGTTCTTTATTATCTTAAAGGGAAGGGATTAGGCATCCTTTAAGATCCGCTAACTTGCGGTTATCTGGTCAAACTCAGGTTAATTATTATGCTAAAGAAAATGCATGTTTAAAAATATAAAGTTAAAATGATGTTGCAAGTATTTAGTATAAGGATGCATTTTGTACAAGTATGCATTTGTATGGTATTAAAGAAAAATACATGTAAAGTTGAAAAAGTATGCATTTGTGACAATTAATAGTAAGGAGAAAAGCGAATGATTTATAACGCCAAAGAAGTAATTTTTTGGAAATCATTTTGAGTTGCAAATTGAAAAAAAAGAAGATAGAACTTATTTGTACAATTAATAAAGTGAATAGAAGATGTTCAAAGTTGTTTTGAAAATTTTGAATATGCATGACGAGCCTAAAAATAAATAAGCTAACGGTGGATTTCTAATTTTGAACTAACCGAGCCTAAAAATAAATAAACTAGCGGCGAGTTCCAATTTTAAGCTACCCTATTAATCAACCATTTATAACCTAATTATCCTAAGTATTCTAATAATCGCACAAGAATGGAATAATTATTACAACCCGAATAAAAATAGAAAAAGCGATATTAAAGAATTAAAGCTGCTGCGACTAGGGCGGATGATGATGTCATCCCGCACTATTTGTTTGAAGTTCCGAGGCAGGAGAATGCAAGGATATGGATGCGAATCTTCATTTGATAATGGTCATGATGAGTCTCATACCGAAACTCTTCATTGCTCCCGATGCATTTCATGTAAAACAAAAGAAAAGAAAAGAATTAGGGAATGGAACATGAAAATATATACATAAGAAAACATGAAGGGGAATTTAAAATATACCCAAATTATCAGATGTAAATGAAGGGAAATGCTAATATATATAACTAGGCACGCATATATAAATACTCTATGTTAATTAGCAATTTAAACGAACTGAAAGCCCGAATATTTTTTGAACACGAAATTTGGAATGTGGTATAGTATGTGATACGCAAAAGTGAAAGATAGGCCCATAATTTATTCTCAAATTTTAAGAAGGAAGAAGATGTAAACTGACCCAAATCATGAAGCAGCCCACAACAAATGAAACCAAGTCAAATATTTAGATTGCCCAAACTAGAGACAATAGGCAATGATGGAAAGAGGAAACAAGTTGTTGGGCTTAGCCCAAGTTACATCGTGTAGGCAGAAATGGAAACAAGCAGAAAATGAAACCTATGAGCCAAACCCACTGTTGTAATCGCGCAAAAAGACAAAGATGATAGCAGAACCGGTACATAGTGTGCAAATATGATTGATTTACCAAATAAATGCAATTATACACATGATATATTGGACATGTATACTAGGTACATATTGGTATACAATCCATATACCCTGATGTATATCAAACTTACACCTCCAACAAACACCAAAGGGGAAAATGCAGGCAAACAGATAGGCATACATCATATACATCACATTGATTCTCAATTTATCTCGTGTACTTCATGATTTCAAACTTAAACAACTCAATCATGCATTTTTAACATTCAAAACACCAGTTAGCATAATGACCAAAGTAATCATATCACTCAGAGCTTTCATATGCCTAATTGTGCTAGGTTATCCAATTTATAACCCCATATCTCATGTACCTAAGCTTAAGCAATAGTGATAAGAACAATTCATTTTAAATAACAGTCATGTTGACACTAACATCTTAGGCAAAGTACAGAACTGGTAGCAGGCAAACAAGACCAAACTAAAGGCTTTGCTTAAGCTAAAATCACAAACATGTTAGCAATTCTAAAGACTCTCAACCATTATGGGTTTAAAGCCTCAGATTATAGAGTAAAATAGAATAATCCCATATATCTCAAAGAAAACAGTGAGCAAATCAATCTGCATGGAAATAATAAAATGCCAAATACACAGGGAGGAATGCCTCACACTTTTAATGCACAAAATGAAGTCAAGTAAATGACCATGTTTCAGATCTCAAGCATTAATCAGGCAAGAAAACAGGTCATATGAACAGGAAGAAGGAAAGGGAGCTGTTCTGATAGTAAACTACATGGTTTAAAAGAGTGAGCCTGAACCAAACACTTGGGGAAGGATCTGATTCATAAAATAAAGGGATTCACAATCACATACTGTTCTATGCCATTGATATTTCAGGCCAATGCAGAGATCATGCTATCAAAATATATTGTCTTAACTAATTGCAAGCCAGACACACAAATGGGACTAACTCATTAATCTTAAGAAGATACGCATACTCTCAACAGAACAAGATGAACATGCAGACTCCTATATAGACTGAAATTGTAATCAAAATCATAGAAACAAAGTAGACTTAACAGGTATAGTAATTTGGTCCAAACATCATGTAGATCATGAGGACAGACATGCAAGGCATTAAATATAACTTCAGAGACATTACATTGCTATCATGTATGCATTTAACACTTGGTCAAGTAAATATGTAGTTAGCTTGGCAGACATATAGACTTAGAAAAGGTAAATAAGTAACCATTAAAAGGAAGCATTTCCAAAGGTGTATAGTATTTTCAACGAGATTAAGCATACATAGTCCTATTCATGCCACATTATCCAGCATGATGACACTCAAGTAAACAAAATAGTCACATAATTACTGATAGGCATACAGACTCAGAAAAGAGGACAAATACATAGCCAACTCAAGTAGACATATCAGACAAAGGGATGACCAGACAACTAATAAAGACAACATTTCAGATAGGCAGGGGAAATTTAGTCTAAACTAAACACATGAATATATCATTTATCAGGCATGATAAGGAATGACACTGCATACAAGGTAGTATATGGTCGAAGATGATTCACAAACATGTTAACAAGTTGGCTAGCATATCTTAACTAACAAACAAACCAAACCTATCTGGAGGATGAACTAATTAAAAGAACTCAACAAGGTAAGCAGGTTTCAACATTCTTTAAATATAACATGATCAAACAACATCCAGAGATCAACACATACACACACAAAGCTTTTCATCACATCTTTACTATCTTAAATTCATTAACAGGCTGGTAGTCTTGCTATTAAGGACCCAAAAATTATGTTTATCCTATACTACTTTTAAATCATAATAAGGGACATATAAATAGTTTGCCAACATATCAGGTCAAACCCTTAGCCAATCTACATCATGCTTCCACTAAACTAATACAAGATATATTTTATTATACTAAATGAAATACTAATCATGAACTTAATACAACATATCTGAGCATGAGTAGTCAATTAAATAACTTAGTAATCATCATAAAACATTTAACCAAACAAATCATAATCCCTCTAAATATGTACTGAAACAACATATACATCACATAATACTACATATGGGTTTAAACATGTACATAGCAGGAAGAACATACCTAAATTAACTAGACAGTTTAACGAACATATTACTTAGGCACAACAATACAAAATAGCAACATTATCAGATAATCGACAATAAAACACATAAATATGCAAAACTAAAACTGAGAGGAATTGAGTTTACCTTCTCCGGGCAGCGAATCTAGGGGCGTTTCGAATCGTCGAACCGCTCAGAGAATTTATTTTGGGAATTCTGATTTTTGCAATTTTTTGAATGCTGATTTTGCAATTAAGAATGCATGAGTTTTGGACCCGGATTCAACCCGACCCGGAAACAGAAACAGACCCGACCCTACCCAGATTTTGACCCGACCCAGAATAAAACAGACAGAAACAACCAAAATGTAAAACGAGAGGTTTTCTGAGCATTTAATCAAATATTCAAAAGGATTTTGGATTGAAAATTAAGAAACAAAGGATATTCTAATCGAGAATTATGTGGAACAAAAATTGTATTCTTTTTCTGATTTTCGGACTCAAGAATAGACCTTTATTTTTTTTTGATTTGTTCCCAGATTTTGGACCAAAAACCTTGAAAACAGACCTTGATTTTTTTGTGTCTTTTTCCCGCACCCCCTTAAACACAACCCAAAGGATGTATTTATAGCCAAAACTTGAGGGGTTTCAACAGCTAAAATTCAAAATTCGAATTCAAAGAAAAGATGAGAAAAGTGACGATTCTGACAGATTTAAAAAACTGAGATGATAATGAAGGGGTATGGGTTTATGCTCTTACCCTTTGAATCCTTGAGGGTGTCCTAGAGATCCAACGACTCATGCATGCTTTGCAGGTCAATTTGACTCGGATGAGCTATTCAAAGATTTTGAAAAAAGGGAAAAGGACTGGGGGTGATACGAGAGGTCTGAGGTGGAAATGACGTAGTGGCAGGAACGTCGGTGATGGTGAATATCTGGCGGGTAAAGGGAGGTGGAACTCGTGAAGGGCTGCCGATTTTTAGGTCGTTTGGTTTTTGGTTTTGGGGGTGATTGGGTGTGTGTGGTTTTAGACGATTTGGGGCGGGGTGTTTGGGCTTTGTTGGGTTGGACGGTGGATATGGGCGAAAATAAAATGGGAGTTGGGGTTTGGGCCGGGTCGGTCGATTGGGATTGGAGGGGGGTTCGTTTAGGCCGAAAAGTAGGGGGTTAATTTTGTAGATTGACTTTTGGGGTTGATAGAATGTTTTCGGTAAAATGGATTTGGGTTAAAATAAAAAGGGTTTAATATTTTTTACAAAAATACTTTGAAGAAATGTAAATTATTAAAAATAAAGTAGCGATGTCATAATAATAAAAATATAATATTTGTAAAATGCTTAATTCTTAATTAAAATAAAAAATATGATGTCGTTTTGCGAAAATAAAATAATATAGAATATTAGGATAAAAACTATGATCATGATTAAAAAAGCAAATAGTTGTAGAAATACGAATAATAATAATAATAATGATATTGAGAATAATAATATATATGTATATATATGCCTATATGTATATATATTAAAATTGTTTTGAGGTGTCATAAAAATATTTAAAATTGCGAATAAATCGGAAAAGACGGGACAAAATTGGGTGTCAACAGGTGGTAAGGAGTTTCCACCTTATGTTTTACCCCATACTTCTCAAGAAGAAAGGCAAACACTCTATTGAAAAAGTGAGAGCCTCCATCACTTATGATAGCTCTAGGGGTCCCAAACTGAGTGAAATTCTTGAGGAACGCGGTGACACTCTTCCCTACGTTATTCGGAAGGGCTACGACTTCAACCCACTTGAACACATAATCAACTGCCACAAGTATATATTTATTGCCAAACGAATTCACAAATGTCCCCATGAAGTCTATTCCCCACACATCAAATAATTCCACTTCAAAGATATGAGACATAAGCAACTCATGTCTTCTAGAGACATTACCTTCCCTTTGACATTGGTCACAATGCTTCACAAATTTATGAGAATCCTTGTAAATCGTTGGCCAATAAAATCCACTTTGAAGAATTTTGGATGCCATGCATTGACTAGCATGGTGACCCCCAACCGGTGAAGTATGACATGCTTCCATGATAGGAAAGGTCTCAACTTCGGGTACATACCTTTGAATCATGTTGTCGGCGCAAATCCGGAAGAGATAATCCGGGATTTCAATAGTAGTGTCGGGAGTCTCTCAAGAATTTCTTCTTTTGGTGAGAGTTTAGATAATCCGGCATGATTCTACTGGCAAAATAATTAGCAAA
Organism: Anisodus tanguticus; assembly: GCA_034509755.1. NCBI lineage: Eukaryota > Viridiplantae > Streptophyta > Magnoliopsida > Solanales > Solanaceae > Anisodus > Anisodus tanguticus. The sequence goes on along the minus strand of CM067551.1, from coordinate 12,663,219 downwards.
ATTAGCATACCAATGGATGAGATCTTGAGATGATGCAAAGAGTTACTAATCCGGAAAAGCATAATTAATCTCCAACTCATTCTTTGGCCTTCCGGACTCTTCAATCCTTGAAAAATGGTCTGCTACTTGGTTCTCACAACCTTTCCGATCGTTGTTCTCAAAATCAAACTCTTGTAGAAGGAGTACCCACCTAATCAAGCATGGCTTCGCATCCTTCTTTGCCATTAAGTATCGGAGGCATGCTGTTGATACCTAATTTTTACCCTTAAATAAGTTTATTTAATTATCCAAGGTTCTTGAGTCATAGATGGAGTGGAATATACCTTTTACAAAGCGAATATGATTTTACAAAATTATTTCGGGAGTGTTTTGTTATTTCATTTGATAAAATATCACTTGGTATATATATATTGTTTATCATATCTTGATTTTACATAATTTTGACCGCTAATCATAATTTTGGAATTTTAAACTGATAATTATAAATGTAATTCTCTCAAAAAGAATTTTCAAAGTTAAAGGATTAATGTTCCGCTCCGTCAAAATTCAAGAAATTATTAATTAAATTAATAAAGGAGTTACATCTCAATTTCAAGTCACGTTTAAAATTAAAAAGATGTTTGCACGGTTTAATTTACTAAATCCTAATTAGTATAAAATTTGGGCTTAAAACAAAGCTTTTATTTTAATTTGGTTATTTACGAAATTATTTGGCTATTCTCTAATTTAAAATGTGACTGCATTTGTAAAATGTAACCACATTTGTTTAACTTCATTTTAATATACGAATTGGGCCTTCATCCTCTTAATTTGGCCTAGCCCAAGGTACCTTAGCCCCGAACCCGACCCAATTCCACAAACCAAAGCGTAAAAGGACAAAATCCCTCTTTTTCTCCTCCTTTATGCTTTGGGAAAACCCTAACCGCACCAATTCACCTTCGTCCTCATTGCTAAAGATGGAAAAGGTTCAGAGTATGACTGTTTTATGCATTTTAGTGGGGCTGAGAGAGGAAAGAGTATTAGATGCTCTCCTCTCTCACCTCCCACGCCACCGTGAACCCATACCCTAACCCTAGGTAAGGTTCTCCCCTCTTTGTACCTTTTCCTGCTAGCATTTATTATTCTCTTATCTGATCTATGATTTGAACTCTCAATTTCAATTGGTTGAGAACTTTGGAGGGAATTTCCCCCCATTTCTTTGTTTTCCCACATCGATCCATTTGGGTCTGCTAGGATTTCGTATCTCCCTATAACTACAGACCTATTTTCATTATGTTAGAGGTCTGAAACTTGATATTTGACATTCACATTAATTGAGAGCCATAAATCGAGTTTAAATCGACCACACATACTTAATTTGGATCTAAGCCCTTTGGTGAAACCTAGAATTAGTATATTTGGTCATTCACAATTGAAATCATTCATGTTTTTTGTACGTTTGCAAGTTTAGAAATTCGAAGTTGAGGATTCAAGACACTTTGACCTTTCGGTTGCCTCCACACAAGGTAAATGTCTCTCCTTTAAACCTTTTTTTTTCAATTTTTACTGTTTCCCACGTGTTTACATGATTACCAACATTATTAGTTGAATAGGATGCTTAATAAGTTAGCCTAAGACTAATTATGATTATGTACACTGTTTGAATTAAAATAACATCTACATATGTTATTTAATAACCTATATTAGCTAATATGCATAATAGTTATACTTGAAATAGTGTTGAATTGTCAATTTGAAGTTTGTTTAAGCATGATTAAGGAACGTTAGGTTCATTGAGTTGATGTTGAGCATGTTTAGTTCATATTAATCACTGCTAGTGTTCATGACTGTGATTGTTAGCATATTTAGGACATTGATGATACTTAATATGATAGTGTAAGCATGATTAGCAAGGTTAGATGGTTATTATGATTGTTAGAATAATATCCAACATGTTTAGATAAATTATATGTGATTAGTATACAATATTGTGGTTGGTTGTGCTTATTATATTGATAGCCAGTATGTTTTGGTTGTTAAAGACCATTGTGTATGGTCATTATTGTGATTGTTAGTGTTGTTTAGGCTATTGTTGACATGTTTGATACTATAAACATGATTAGATGTTCACCATGTTAACTTGAGTACTTATTTAACCATATATAGGTTACTTTAGTTGATATAATACTCAACCTTTTTAGTTTTAATAGTTGTTGTGTATGTGTGAGATGTTTAGATGATATTAAGGTGGTTTGTGTGTTCATTTCAAGTTTGTTAGGTAGTTCATGGTAGCTTAGTGTGTCATGTGTTTGTATGTACATTTTGAATCAGCATGCTAGTTGACCAAATTCTTAGGATTACTCCATGGGAAGACTGTGTTGGTTTTTATATGCATTGCTAGGTTGATGTGATGCTCCCACTACTATTTTGAGGTCCCTTTGATTATGTGTGATCTATTTAAATGATCTTGAGTCAAGTGAAGTTATAGGGATATTATGATTGGTCCGGATGTCATGTTTGAATATATGGGCAAGTGAAAGTGGTCTTTTCTTGATCTTTCGGGGATATTTGAATTTGATTGTTGCCCGAGTACCCATCCAAGAAATAATAGTAAGATTTTTCTGCCAACCAATCAAGAATTTGATCAATGAAAGGTAGGAGGAAATGATCCTTCCTTGTAGCACTATCCAACTTTCGGTGCTCCATGCAAACTCTCCATTCGATTATCGTCCTCATTGATATCAACTCATTTTTATCATTTGGGACCACCGTGACCCCTCATTTTTTCGGTACACATTGCACGGGGCTCACCCATGCACTATCGAAAATGGAGTACACTACCCCGACATCTAACCACTTGATAATTTTCTTCTTGACAACTTCTTGCATTGAGGGGTTTAACCTCATTTGATGCTCAACACTTGGGGAACTATTCTCTTCAATATGGATTCGATGAGTACATACACTCGAACTTATCCCTAGGATGTCCGTAATAGTCCACCTAATTTCCCTTTTGTAAGTTTTCAAGATAGACAATAGAGATTTCACTTGGCTTTCATTGAGCTTTGATATGATAATAACTGGCAAATAGTCATTTGTCCTAAGAAACTTGTACTCCAAATGGCTTGGAAGTGGCTTGAGCTCAAGGGTTGGCGGTTCCTCAATAGAAGGCTTGAGAGGAGTGACTCCACGATTTTCCAAGTCCAAGGTCAAACGCCTAGTGGCATAAGAATAAGACCCTTTGCCCTCAAGAGCAAGCACGGTCTCTGTAATCCCCTTAACTACCTCATCATCATGGTTTAACAACACCTCCATCATAGCCCCTTCAATGACATCAACCTCGGCATTCAATTCTACCTCATCATCAATCACTGAAATCACCCACATATCCATAGATTGTTTCATGGACTTGCACACATGGAAGGTAACCTCTTCATCATTCATACGGAACTTTAATTCTCCACTTTCCACATCTCATAGTCAACCACACAATTCAATATCACAAAGTCGATTGGGAATATAAATTTGTCAACTTTCACAAGCACATCATATATGATACCCATTAGCTTCTCCACCGTCCTATCCGCATGAGCAACCTCATACTTGTAGGTAGGGGGTTACCCAAACCTAGCTTCTTGAAAATAGCGAACGACATGAAATTGATGCTTGCTCCAAGGTCACAAAGGGCTTTTGTGAATTGGTACACTCTAATGGTGCACAGAATGTTGAAAGCACCGAGATCCTCTTGCTTCTTCACAATGGAACTAGAATCAATGGTGCTACATTGGTGCGTAACATTCACCGTCTCAAAACTCACTCGTTGTTTTTTTGTGATCAAATCCTTCATAAACTTAGCATACCTCGACATTTGCTTCAAGACTTCAACAAGTAGAATATTGACCGACAATTGCTTTAGCATCTCTAAGAACTTATTGAACTTTCCATCTTCAATCCTCTTGGCAAATCTTTGTGGAAAGGAAGGACGAGGCCTTGGAATAGGCTTCAAGGCTTTGGAGCCCCCTCTTCTTTGTGGTTCCCTTCTTCACTTTCAAGAACCTTCTTTTTATCATCAACCTTTTCTTCAATCAAGACAAAATCATCCATCATCTTGTTATCACTCTTTTTGTCTTTTCAACCACAATCAACCTTTCATCTACCACATTCATCGGCATCTTCGGTTCCTCCAACACTTTTCCACTTCTAGTAGAGATAGCTAGACAATGAGACACCTCTGCCCCTTTGTTTCTTGAATTGGCTACCATATCACTAGGAAAAGTCCCCTTTTTATCTTCGGTTTAGTATGAAAGCGATTTGCCTAGTTGGATCTCTAGTTGCTTGATAAATGTTGATGTGAGGATACAAGATTGTTGAGCTCTTTTATATTGACCTTGGACTTGTCTTGATTTTTCAACACCCTAGATATCATCTCTTCAAGTTTTGAACTAGCGGGATCGCTAGTAGACTCACGATTATGGGAAGGAGGAGGTTGGGTAGGTTGTTAGTAAGCTTGCCCTCTAGGTGAAACATAGGGGTTGGGGCTACGGTTTTGGTACCCATTGTTGTTATTCTCTTTCCATCCCCTTTATTCATCTCTCTCCAATTAGAGCCGCCTTGATCATTTCTCCAACCTTGATTCCCGCCTTGATTACTAGATTGCCACGATTTTCCCGATCCTTGGTAATTAGGGCGGAACCCCCCCCCCCCCCCCTTCCCCCTTGCACGTTGTTCACATTTTCTTCACTTTCATTGTACCCGTCATGATCATAGGGTACTATCTCAATTGCACTTTGCTTAGGACCCATGCTAGTAACCGCATTCACTTTCTTGGTCCCTTTCTCAATCACATGTTTGGTAAGGACCGCCATTTGAGTCATCAATTGCGCCATGGTCTTGTCCCTCCCTTCCTCCTTCTTCAATGTTTCTCTACACATCACCTTAGACGGACCACCCCCACCTCCAACGATCTTGTATACCAAGCATGATTTATCTTAGTTAGCTTATCAAGAAGCTCACTCACCACGATAAAAGAGTTATCCATCAAGGAACCCTCCGCTATGTTGTTGGACACTGACTTGTTGATCGAATCGAGCACCCGATAGAATGTTTGTAGTAAGAAGTCATCACTTAATTCATGGTTGTAGCATTGTTTGAGCTTCTTTTTTAACCTTAGCCATGCATCATGCAAGGCTTCACCCGATAATTGAAGGAACGTCAAGATCTCATCTCGGAGTTGGAGCATACGAGCCGGCGGAAAGAACCTCTCAAGGAATGCCTCTACCAACTCGGTCCATGTAGTGATGGACTCAGAAGGCAAGTCATCCAACCAAATAGTAGCCTCCTCCATTAGAGAGAAGGGGAAAAGCCTTAGCTTCACGAATTCTTCGGACACGTTGGGATGACGGAATGCAAGGCACACCTCATTGAAATTCCTCAAGTGCCTATTCGGGTCATCGGATGTCGATCCTCCGAATAGGCCCTTGTTGTTGATCATGTGGAGAATGGTGGAGGTGATATGGAAACTTGCATTCCCCAAAATTTGGGATCCGGATGGCATTAGCAAATGCGGCCATCTCTACGTTTTCTTCATTATCGGACAAATCCGTCATAGCACCTACAAAACAAAAACAACAAGTAAATATAAATTTAGAAATAAAGTTCTAAGCAAAGTAATAATACTACAAATAGAAAATTTCAAGACCTTATCCCCCGATAACGACGCTAAAATTTGATCTAGCCCAAATTACACCTTAATATGGTATAATGCGGTCATTATCAAATATATTAACCCAACTAGGTTAGGATCGAATTCTACAAGGAATACGATGAGAAATTATACTATTCGCGTTGTATTATGACTTTACTAATTATTTTACTCCTATGGTAACCAAGTTTGTTTGTTTGTTTGTTTTAACTATTCAAATTATCAAGTCAATTAATGGTGAAAGTATCAAGTAATTGGAGATGTTAGGGTTGTGACTTAATTCATGGAAGTGGTGTTGGATTTTTTCTTAAGTGGGTGCATTTAGTGTGATACGGGCAATGGGGACTATTATTTAGATGGGAATTTCTCAATTGACCCACCTAATTTCACTTTAGGCTTTCTTAAGCTCTAAGATGTGATATATATGAACACCCATTGATACCCTTAGTTTATTACATCCTAATTAAAGTTGGGAATCATTAAATGGGGTTTAAAGCCCCAAGTCCTACCCCTTTCCTAGACTCTAGTCTTCTTTTTGAAGTTTGACTAAAGACAATAGGCAATAAAGAGATGTTTGCAACCAACTCTTAAACATTAAGAGTGAGGGGTAGTTGAATCCCACATTAATACACCCATTTCATGTTTATGAACTACCCCAACTATCACATCTATTTATTTCATCACAACCCCAACCTAAGTCTATCCACTCATCTTAACTATTAAATGCATAACAAAGCAATGAATAGAGACATAATGAACATAAAAGAAGGCTTACAATGATTTTGTATAAATAATAGATTGTCTTTTACACAATGGACCAAGTAAATCACCAAGAATCTTTGAAATGAGAACTCAAGATGAATAGTGTATTATGTCTCATCAAAGCAAGACAACACGAAGAACAAACTTATAGTGACTAGAATCTAGGGTACACGATAGGAATTAATGTGTTAAATCACAAAATCCTAGGTTGGATTAAATAGGGATCTAATTTTTAGACTTCACAGAATTACAAAAATGCCACCGCCTGAATCACCCTACGACCGCAGATCAGGACCACAGACTTGACATAGGGTTCGCAGAGCGGTTTCTTGTCTGGACTGTCTGAAACTGCGGCTGGAAGTACGGTCCGTATAAGTGTCTTGAGACTTCGCAATTTGAGTTGAACTCAAACTGAATAAGTGGTTCACAAACCGGATTACGGTCCGCATAATGAAAGTACGGACCGTAGTTTGGGTCGCACTTCGGGACACTGAAATTCTTCTTCTCACTGTCTATTTCTGCAACATGGCTACCATTCTGCGGCCCACATTCTGGTTTTGTGGTGCACATAAGTGGTCTTCTCAGCACTTTTATCCATATCGGCACTTTTATCCATATTTCAGCACATTTTCTCACTTTTGGTGTCCCAATATAAAAATCCTATAAAACCCAAAATAACATAAGAAACGACAACAATAATTCATGAAATTGGTATCAAATGTGCCGTAATTTCTAGGCATATCATTAACATTTTGAACTGCATGCTTGTGAACTCATAGGTAGAACCAACCATAGTCAATCTTTCTTTGTTGTTAGTCGTAACTTTTAGTTGCTTGAGCACAAGCAAGAGTTTAAGTTGGGGGTGTTAATGTGCGGTGAAATTACACATTTTTGATACTTTTTTCTTAAGCTTTTTTAGCCTTTTAAGTAAATTTTAATATCATTTCTTATGTTTATATTGAGTTTGTAGGAATTTTACCTCGGGACACCAGAAATGAGGAAAAGAGTTATACATGGACAAAAATGTCATAAAAAGAAAGAAATGCAGCAAAGACTAGATCTGTGGACCGCAGAATCAGACTACCGACCGTAGATGGGGAGACTGTATCGCAGATTCTAACAATGAATAGAGAAATTTGGAGCCTCGAAGTGTGACCCACTATGCGGCGCATTTTTGTTCTGTGAACCGCATTCCAGTCTGCGAACCACTGCTCCACAACAGTTTCAGCTCAGATTATGATGCTTCAGAGCATTTCTGCGGACCGCAATTCAGTTCTACGGACAACACTTTTTGTCGATGTTCGAGACAGTCAAGCATAAAGACTACTCTGCGAACTCTAAACCCACTTTGTAGACTGCAAACATGTTCTATGATCCCATTCTGTGGTTACTGAGTGGACGGCAGTGACATTTTTATAATTAAGTGTAGTCGAAATTTTGGGTCCCTATATATAGCCTTGTCTAGGATTTTGTAAAGAGACATTAAGAATTCATTACACAATACACCAACTCTTAAGAAATTTTTCTCCAACATATTTTGAGAGCTTAGAAGAGGGAGAACAAGCTTTAGAGGCTAGGGTTTCATCACCATCACCTTGGAAGTGAAGAATTGAAGCCATTAATGAGAATTTCTTACTTCATCTCTTTATTTCCTTGCTTTGTATTGTTATATTTGGTGTGGGTGATGACTTTGGACAATAAAGTTGTAAAGACTTGTTGAGTAGTATTTGTATTTAAACTCTTGTTGCTTTTGTATTGTTTATTTCTTGCTATTTGTAAAATGAGTCTCTTACTTATTTAATTAATCTTGTTCTTGAATGTTTCCAATGGGATTAGCTAACCCTAAGGCTTGCCCATCTAATCCTTAATTAAATTTGAGAGAGAAAATTAGGGTTTGGAATAGATTTGATTATCACGATTTGGGATTCTAAAACTCATCTAATGGGTTTAACCTAGAGATAGGAAAAACCATAGTGTAGTTTAAAATTGGAATGTGATTAATGCTTCTTAGTTTGATTCGAGAGAATAAGCTAAGATAAACCTGCTAAATAGTCGAGAGACATTAGTGGGTAATTGAGATTTCAAGACTAATTTGCTAGACTCATAATTAATTAGTGGTAGATAATTACTTTTAATGGATCATTGCTGAGTTTAAGTTAAATTACGATGTTCCAAAGCCCCGAATTTCCATTGCTTGTGCTCCCTATTAGTTAGCTTTACTTTTATTTAGTTTTTAAATAAAAATCAATTATTGAAAATCATTTGGCTTAGCTTAATTAGTGACAATTCCATAACTAGTTTAGTTGCCCAAATATATTGTTTCCTGTGGAATCGACCCTGACTCTTAGTTGAGTAAATTATATAGCGATGATCGTTTACACTCTCTTTTTGAGAAGTGGATTTAGACGTTATCAATATTCAATTTACCATAAGAATTTATGAAAATGGTACCATAAAAAGGAAGTATAATTATGATTATAATTTAGGGAAAACACTTCTCTCTATCCTATGATTTTAGACTACATGAGCTAGCTGTGCCAAAAGATTGACAAATTAGTATAGTAAAAGGAACACTTTTGGATTACGTAGAATATAATTTATCCAATGGCTGGTACTCCTTGAACCTTGATCTCTTTCTGGAATTAGCATTTAGCAGAAATATTCAAGATTGAGAAGGGGTTCCTCTCCTCTCTTTTTTTTTTTTTTTTTTTTTTTTTTACAATTGTTAATTACTTTTGCTTGTTGGATATATTTTCTGTTCTCGTGAAAAATTTTCACCGGCTATTCCTTTTAAGGATAGCTGTTTAACAGATAACCTTCTTTTTATTTCCTTACAATTTATGAATTTTCTAGACCATCGTCTAAAGATCCTTTTTAAGTAAACATAAAATATATAAGAAATCATTACATCACGGTCTAAAATTATATAAATTATTGCAAATTTTAAAATAATCTAATATTTTATCTGTAAGATTAAGCAATATATTAGCAAACATTAGATCTGAATCTAACGTTGTAAGGTAATTTTCCGAAGACTAATTTGCACAACCTTTATAAGTAGGAACAAAATTTAAATAATAGCCTAAAAAGGAAACATTTGGGTAAGTTAACCGTCGATTCCCTATCTTCTCCTCAAAAGTTTTTAACTTGATTCATATCAAACTTTTCAAAGAAATTATCAATATAGTGGATGTCAGTGGTAGATCAACAATTTCTCTTAGGGGTTTACATGTACTCATAATTATTGTTATAATTAATAATTAAAATTGAGAAGGATGTTTTGATTGAATTAAAAATAAAATGTCATTGACCTTTTGTACACTGAAAAATTAAACTTGCCATAATTTGACACTACGAATTGTGCTGGACTTGATTAGATAGGAATACTTACAAGTTATCCAACATTAAATCTTTTATGCCAAACATTAAAATATGAAAAAGACAACCTAAGATCGGGAACAAAATTCTTTACAAAGGATAATTTGTTATTGTCATAAAGGGCCAAGTATAGAATAGACAGTTACGTTTAAAATCAATGCAAATATGCATCCCCAGGCATAGATAGATAACAAAGGAGGGAAACTTAAAATTCATTCGAAGGCCTGCAACGTGGGTTCGAACCCTAGTGGGAGCAATTTGCTATCTTCTGGGGTAGGACCTTGTAGGTGATATCAGTTGCTCTGTTTTCAAACCCTGGTCATTCAGATACATCCCACGATTTACTGGTAGTAGTGCTGAGGGATCGTGACTACTATCTCCACGTAAGCCGGGAAGCTGGATATAAAAAAAATGCAATCGACAATACAAGTTGATCCCATATGAATACCTCGTTTTGATTTATTTTTTCCCTTACTATTTTGGGTTCTTTTCTTGCAACAGGAAGTTGATGTAATACTTTAAAAGTTTAAATTAAATAATATATAACTGTTGCAGATTTAAGTAGTTGTCTGTCATTCTTGCACGTTCAAAGTAAGAACTTAGAACAAAATATTCTTTAATGTCACACTCTGAAATTACAGTCAAATCAAAGAAAAGATAGGAACATTGATAGTGAAAAATCAAAACGAGCCACCAATCAAATCCCAAAATTAAATCACCACACTTTAGCGAAAACCCAACAATTAAGAAAAAGAAAGATATCAACTTTTACTGTGATGAATCAGAAGTAAGTACCTTGAAGAGAATAGACCCACCCATCAGAACCGCAAACTCACGATATTTTCATATGCAATTAAACACAATAAACATAGCCATCAGTTGGCATAACGATGTAAAGTATGAACGTTATTGATTTGGATTGTGCAGTAATGACTACTACAAGTTCGAATAGCAAATTAGATAACAAGGTTATTACTCATTAGCCATGTCGAATTAAGTTTCATTTTATTCAAATGGGTTTCTCGTCAACTCCTTCTATGATTATTTTTTCATGTGTTACACATCTAAAGGCTATTAGTTCTGGAATTACAATTACTCATAATTATGTATATATTTAGAATTTCTTAAGAAACAAAACTTCGAAAACATAATTATGACGAATTAGTACTTAACAAGTTGATTCTTCAAAAGATGAAAGTTGCGGAGATGAGGATACTAAGATGGATGTGTGGGCATACAAGAAGGTATATGATTAGAAATGATGATATCCGGGACAGAGTGGGAGTGGCCTCGATGGAGGATAAGATGCGGGAAGCGATGTTGAGATAGTTTGGGCATGTGTAGAGGAGAGACACAAATGCCCCAGTGCAGAGGTGTGAGAAGCTGGCTATGGACGGGTCAGGAGGGGTAGAGGTAAGCCGAAGAAGTATTGGGGAGAGGTGATTAGACGGGATATGGCGCAGGTGCAACTTACTGAGGACATGACCTTAGATAGGGGGTTGTGGAGGATACATATTAGGGTAGTAGGTAGTCGAGCGTAGTCCTACTTACGCTTGCAAACTGATAGTTGTAGTGATATTTGTTGGTCTACAAGGATTTGCAGGAAACGAAAATTACAAGTAACTGCTTATGTAAGAATTGAAATTACAATTCAACTATAAAACTGAAAATTACAATATAACAACAAACTGAAATTACTATTTTGTTGATCAAGAAAACTGGAAAGTTGTTTTTGCTGAGTCGAGTGTGGCACTCTGTCCTTAAGACAATATTGCCCCGTATGTATCCTTTATACGTCCTGGACAATTCGTCTCCCAAGATAAAACAGCAATGGAACTATTGAGCAAAGGAAACTCAAAAGCTACCGTGAAGAATATTGAATAACGAAATGATGTTTGGAAGATTATGAAGAAACTGCTTTGCTTTCTGCTTTGTGTATTTTTCGTGTATATCAAGTATGCCTCAACAATGGTGTAAGGGGTGTTTATATAGAAGGAAGAGGGATTGTTTGACTCGCCTCCATACATGTGACCATTATTGGCCAAATAATGACCATTATGGAGGTAGTAAAGCCACCAAATAAATGGAGAAAATTGCCAACGGATTGGCCATTATAGGAGGTGTAATTCGGCCAAAATAAATGGCCGAATTGAGTGCTTGGACGTTTCGTTCCGGACCGTCGAAATTCGACTTTCGAAAACTTGAGAGACCAAACTATACATCTTGAAACTTCGGGGACCAAAGCGTACATCTTGAAACTTCGGGGACCAAACCGTACATCCGAAAGAATTCTCGGTCCAAAGCGCACATCTAAAACTTCGGGATCAAACTGTACTTCTGGCAAAGTTTTCTGGCCCAAAAAGAGAATATCAGAAGGCCCACAGCCCACGACCCACGACCCGTGAGCCCGAGAGCTCGAGAACCCGAGAACCCCAAACCCGGAACCCGGAACCCGGAACTCGGAACCGGAACCGGACCGGACGGGCGGGCGGCGGCGGCGCGCGTGTGGTCTTTCCTCGAACCGAAGCACATCTAGGTCCTCCCTCCTTTAAACACATGGGATACCCCTTGGGGTCCCAAAGCCCAAACCAATTTTGAGTCTTATATACATAACAATTCTTTCTTCCTCTACCGATGAGGGAGAATTGATCACACACCACACTTTTCCATACTTCAAACACCTTACTTCGTGAACCAATATCTCTTTCATTCAATGAAATTTGACGATTCTTGGCCCTACGGTTATCTACGTACTTAGTACATCATGCATGTGTGAAGAACTGGATTCTCCAACATACGTAACACTAGTGTTTAAGCCGTTAAAGTTGGTCGGTCGCAACTCCCGCCAAAGGCTAATTTCCAAAAATCCCCTCTTGAAAGAGATTTTGGCGCACTCACATGGTGTCTTTTCATTTCCAACAATATTTCAGCGGACCGATGTTGCATAAGGAGAGGTAGCCTCAGCTTTGAACCTTCCATAGTTGAATACCATCGGACTTACTTACTGCGTGGTGAACGTGATATCTTGAACCGTCAGTTTTTAGTGTAAGCCAAGACAATGGTACCAACACGACAAATTCCCTTACTCTCTTCTTCGTAATGTTTTGTCCGTTTTGGCCATGGACAACGTCTTGGATTCTTAAGTGCGTTCATTTTGAGGCGGCCCATCCTCGCACTTAAATAGGTGGTCTCCTACAAGGTATCCTGCTATACCCCACTTCACAAGTGTTAGGAACCATTAAAAGTTTCCCAAGAACCTAACCTCAACTGTTGAGGATCATTACAGGTTTTGAAAACTTAACCTTTACCCATACTGCAGATAGCACTTAACGTCTATCGCGGGAACGACTTTGGATTTAGTGTTTCTTTTCAGAAATCACTATCCGAAGTGCTCATACTTCCACTGAAGCGATCAACTGAACCTTTACAACTTAGTTTTCCCATTGAACCAAATTACTGGGATCTCCAGTTCGTAAGGTTGGGTTACCACTATATTGGTCCTTATATTTTGGGTTTTAAGCCCATTCCCCTAGACAGGCAAGCCATCTGATCTTTGGGTAAGCCCTTAGTCAATGGGTCTGCTATATTATCCTTTGACTTAATGTAATCAATGGATATTATACCCGTGGTGATCAGTTGCCTAACGGTCTTATGCCTCCGTCGAATATGACGAGACTTGCAGTTGTACATAGCATTACGTGCCCTTCCTAGAGCCGACCGCGGCGTCGCGGTGGATCATTACCGAAGGTACGGGTTTGTTCCAACACGGAACATCCTCTAAGAAGTCATGAAGCCACTCGGCTTCTTCTCCCCGCTTTGTCTAAAGCGATAAACTCCGATTCCATCGTGGATCGGGCGATGCAAGTTTGCTTAGAGGATTTCCAAGACACGCCCCCACCACCAATTGTAAATATATACCCATTTGGTGGACTTGGTGTTCTCTATATCGGATATCCAGTTTGCATCACCGTACCCCTCTAGTACAAATTTGGATATCTCGAATAGTGCAACCCGAAATTTAACGTGTATTTCGTGTATTGTAATACCCGATTCAACGCCTTCCAGTGATTATCACTTGGATTACGGGTGAACCTAGCCAACTTATTGATCGCATAAGAAATATCGGGTCGGGTGCGGTTTGTGATATACATCAAACTACCGATCACCTTTTTGTGCATATCGCTCCGGTATACAGTGCATCAAGATTTTTATCAAGCTTTTGATTTGTATCCATTGGTGACGCTATCGGAGAACTGTCTAACATCTTGAACTTTCTCAAAACATCTTCGATGTAGTGAGACTGAGATAAGACCAGTCCGTCAGACGTCTTAGAGATTTTAATCCCTAGGATGACATCTGTGATACCCATATCTTTCATGTCGAAGCATTGTTTCAACATGTTCTTAGTCTCTAGGATTACCCTAGGACTGCTTACTGTGATCAACATGCCGTCTACATACAGGCATATCATAACAAATGAGTCAGAGTTACCTTTCGTGTAAACATATTTATCACACTCATTAATGGCGAACCCCTTCGATAGTAGAGTACTATCAAATTTTTCGTGCCATTGCTTCGGAGCTTGTTTCAGCCCGTACAGAGATTTGATAAGTCGACAGACTTTCTTCTCTTGCCCTTGAACCACGTACCCCTCGGGTTGGTCCATATAAATTTCTTCTTCCAAATCACCGTTTAGGAAGGTCTGTCTTAACATCCATCCGGTGTATCTCAAGGTCATGCAAAGTCGCGATCGCAATAAATACCCGTATGGATGTCATCCGGGATACCGGAGAGTATGTGTCAAAGTAGTCAAAGCCTTTCGTCCGTCGATAGCCCTTGACTACCAACCCGGCCTTGTACTTGTCTATAGACCCATCCGCCTTGTATTTCCGTTTGAGTATCCATTTACAACCCAACGGTTTATTTCCGGAGGAAGATCAACCAACTCCCAAGTATGGTTATGCGAGAATGGAGCTTATTTCACTCTCAATAGCTTCTTTCCGAGAGCGGTGCTTCGGAGTTGACAACGCCGAGCAATTGTCCTTGGCTCATCATTAACCATATAAGCTACAAAGTCGGGACCGAAGGATGTATCCTTCCGGTCCTTTTACTTCGCCTTAGATCCATCTCTGCGGAGTCTCAAAGTTCGAGAATCGGGAACACTAGATTCCGGATGTTCACCACCTCGAGATTCGCTAGATCTCGAACCATTTAGATCCGGGCAGTCAAGGACTCCGGTTCTTGAGAGCTTTGTGCATAACTTCGTTTGCGAGAGGTTATGTCTTTCTCCTTTCTAGGAAAGGTACTTTCAAAGAATAGAGCATTCCTTGATTTCATTATTGTACCCTGGTGGATATACGGAATATCCGACTTATGCACTAAGAAGCGATAAGCACTACTGTTATTTGCATATCCGATGAATATGCAATCTACAGTCTTAGGCCCAATCTTGACCTGCTTTGGCTTAGGTACTTCAACCTTTGCCAGACAACCCCACACCTTAAAATACTTGTAGGTGGGTTTCTTTCCTTTCCATGATTCATATGGAGTTTTGTCCTTACCCTTATGTGGGACTCTGTTAAGAATCGTATTAGCGATAAGGACGGCTTCTCCCCACATGTTTTGGGGAAGTCCGGAATTGATAAGCAAGGCATTCATCATTTCCTTTAATGTGCGGTTCTTACGTTCCGCCACACCGTTTGATTGAGGTGAGTATGGAGCCGTCGTTTGATGAATAATGCCTTCTTGGGCACGGTATTCCTCAAAAGGCGCTACATATTCTCCCCTCTATCGCTACGAATGGATTTAATCCGTAGGCTAAGTTGATTCTCAACTTCTGCTTTGTAACGTCGGAACGCTTCAAAGGCTTCATCCTTACTTTTCAACAAGTAAAGGTAACAATACCTTGTGCTATCATTTATAAATGTCACAAAGTACTTGTTCCCCCCTCTAGTTTGTGCAAACTTCAAATCACATATATCTGTGTGAATAAGTTCTAGAGGAGCGGTATTCCTTTCGACGGATCGAAAAGGAAACTTGGTGAGTTTTGCCTCTACACACACCTCACACTTATGTTGAGGGTTTATGTCGATAGAAGGCAATAACTCCATCTTTACCAGCCTTTGAATAGACTTGTAGTTTACGTGTCCTAATCTATGATGCCATAAATTAGAAGACTCAAGCAAATAAGAAGAAGACTCAACTTTATTTCCTTGACGCAATACAGACATGGCATTCACTTTGAAGAGGCCTTCACAGACGAAGCCCCTCCCCACAAATGTGTCATTTTTAGTGAGTACAAATTTATTTGATTCAAACACTAGCCTAAAACCAGCATTAACTAATAAAGGTTCAGAAACTAGATTTCTTCTAATCTCTGGGACGTGCATCACTTCCTTCAGAGTGAGTTCCTTGCCGGAAGTCATCTTCAGGACCACCTTTCCAACCCCTAGCACGTCCGAGGAAGCGTTGTTGCCCATGAACGACTTCTTGTCGGAGACCGGAGTGTACGTGGAGAAGGCATCTTTGTTGGAACAGATGTGTCTTGTTGCACCTGTGTCCACCCACCACTGCATCGGATTCTCAACCAAGTTGGCTTCTAGCACCACGGCCGAGAGATCCTTAATCATGTCATCCAGGAGCGTGTCCTTGACGACGTTAGCTTGAGCCTTGCCTTTCGACTTGGCTTTCTGTTGTTGCTCAGTCTTGAGCTTGCGGCATTCCTTGATCCTATGACCAGGTTTCCCACAGTGATGACCGTTACCTCTGAACGTCTCCGCTGCGGGGGCTTTGCCGTCTTTGTGGAACTCCGCTTGTTGCTTGTTTTCCCTTTGGCCTCAGCCAGATTTGCCTTTGCCTCAGTATGTTGTCTACCCTTTGGCAAGGTCTTCTTATTATCTTCCTGGATTTGCAGTTTGATAACAAGCTCTTCAAAGGTCATCTCCTTTGTCTTGAGTTTCAAATAACTCATAAACTCATTCCATGAAGGAGGTAACTTTTCAATCAGCGATGCAACCAAAAACTGCTCATTTGGTTTCAGTCCTTCCAAATCCAGGTGATGTAAAATCATTTGGAATTCCTGGACTTGGGACATCATCGTCTTCTTGTCCACCATTTGGAATTTTAGAAATTTCCCAACGATGAACTTCTTAGTACCCGCATCTTGTGCGTTGTACTTCTTTTGCGATTTTCCCACGCTCTTTGGCGGTGCCAACGGTGCAATAGACCGTGTAGAGAGGGTGCGCAAGCGAAGTATATAGTTCTTGCACATGAAATCGCTATGATTCCATGCGTCACGAACCATCTTCATGCCATTAATGACATGGATACCAAGGCCCCCTTCACCCGTTTCATTAGGCGAAGAGTCCATTTCATCTCCAAACTTGTGGAGGATCTTCCGTAAGGAACCGGACCATGCCCATGCGTTAAGTAAAAAAAGCATCTTTTGTTGCCATCTTTTGAATTCGATCCCATGAACTTTTCGGGGCGATCATGGTGGTGTGAAGAAGAGGGTGGAGCTCCAACGATCGGGAAGGCGAGCAGTGTTCGCCTTGAGCAGAGCCGCAACAGCACGATGAAGGCGGCGGAGTTCGCCTTGGCCGCAGCGGCGGTGGCGGGGAAGGCAGCAACGTTTCCTCGAGAGGCAGCAGCAGTAGCAGCAACATCGGTCATATTTCGAGCCATGTTATTGCAGTTACCATAAGCAAGATATTGTCTTAAGTTGTTGGTGTACAAGGATTTGCAGGAAACGGAAATTACAAGTAACTGCTTATGTAAGAATTGAAATTACAATTCAACTATAAAACTGAAAATTACAATATAACAACAAACTGAAATTACTATTTTGTTGATCAAGAAAAGCGGAAAGTTGTTTTTCTTTGAGTCGAGTGTGGCACTCGTCCTTAAGACAATATTGCCCCGTATGTATCCTTTATACGTCCTGGAGAATTCATCTCCCAATATAAAACAGCAATGGAACTATTGAGCAAAGGAAACTCAAAAGCTACCGTGAAGAATATTGAATAACGAAATGATGTTTGGAAGATTAGGAAGAAACTGCTTTGCTTTCTGCTTTGTGTATTTTTCGTGTATATCAAGTGTGCCTCAACAATGGTGTAAGGGGTGTTTATATAGGAGGAAGAGGGACTGTTTGACATCCTCCATAACAGCCATTATTGGCCAAATAATGACCATTATGGAGGTAGTAAAGCCACCAAATAAATGGAGAAAATTGCCAACAGATTGGCCATTATAGGAGGTGTAATTCGGCCAAAATAAATGGTGAATTGAGTCCGGACGTTTCTATTACGGGACCGTCGAAATTTCGACTTTCGAAAACTTCGGGGACCAAAGCGTACATCTTGAAACTTCGGGGACCAAACTGTACATCTTGAAACTTCGGGGACCAAACTCGTACATCCGAAAGAATTCTCGGTCCAAAGCGCACATTTGAAACTTCGGGATCAAACCGTACTTCGGCAAAGTTTTCTGGCCCAAAAAGATAATATCAGAAGGCCCACAGCCCACGACCCGTGAGCCCGTGAGCCCGGAACTCGGAACCGGACGGGCGGGCGGCGGCGCGCGTGTGGTCTTTCCTCGAACCGAAGCACATCTAGGTCCTCCCTCCTTTAAACACATGAGATACCCCTTGGGGTCCCAAACCCCAAACCAATTTCGAGTCTTATATACACAACAATTCGTTCTTCCTCTACCGATGAGGGAGAATTGATCACACACCACACTTTTCCATGCTTCAAACACCTTACTTAGTGAACCAATATCTCTTTCATTTCTCAATGAAATTTGACGATTCTTGGCCCTACGGTTATCTACGTACTTAGTACATCATGCATGTGTGAAGAACCGGATTCTCCAACATACGTAACACTAGTGTTTAAGCCGTTAAAGTTGGTCGGTCGCAACTCCCGCCAAAGGCTAATTTCCAACAATATTATTGTAGGCTCACTTAGCCTATCATAAAATAGGCGCAGTATTGTTTTATAGTTACCGGTAGTTGGATTGTTGCTGCTGTGTGTTCTTTAGTGTACTTTGTTTAGCTTATTTACATGCGCTAGTTACTGCTTGCTTTTTCAGAATGCGCTATCATGACTTATTCGCTTTTGATACCAGCATTTTCATACTGCTTTAAATTTTGGAGCGAGTCTGACAGTTTCTATTGCTTTGCTTTTGCTTTTGCTTTTGCTTTTGCTTTTGCTTTTGCTTTTGCTTTGTTTGTGCTTATGCTTTGTCTTGAGCCGAGGGTCTCGCGGAAACAACCGATCTACCTATCAAGGTAGAGGTAAGGTCTGTGTACACTCTACCCTCCCAAACCCTACGTTGTGGATTTCACTTGGTATGTTGTTGTTGCTACTTAGCGCAATTCCAAGAATACACTGAATAAGGCGTCGTTATTAAACAAGCTGGATTATTAAATTCTACAAGTAACTCTCTCTTAAATAGTTAAATTACATGGAGACTAGTTAGTTATATGGTATTTTAATGCTTATATGGTTTGTCAAAATTGAGGAAGAAACATTGTTGAGGTGTATCTAATGCATGCAACTTAAGGAGGACAATAATTAAGTTGCTGCTAAATAAAACATAGCCGGTTTTAACGGCAAGTTATTTACCTACTCGTCATATTCTTTGGTCCCCAACTACCATTCCGCGTTAAGCATCGACACATTTGGTTACTGAAATTAAAAACAAAAATCTCGATATAAAATTCGGGACACGTTCGATTAAATTTTTGTTTTAGGTATATGATGTAATCGAATTATATACCCATAGCTATAGTATTATTCTATACCGGATTTTACATGGGATTCTAATATCAAGATTAGTACTCCCTCCTTTTCAATGTAAATGTCTTACTTTCTTTTTTAGTTTGTTCAGAAAAGAGTGTTTCTTTCTATATTTAGTAGGATTTGACAAGTTTAGGTCCACAAGATTCAAAAGTTTTCCTTTATTTTTTAAATTCCGTGCCAAGTTAAATTAAGACATTTAAATTGGGACGGAGGGAGTAATACTTAATTAGGTAAAATGTGAAAAAGACCAAAATATCCTTGATAATTCCTTTTTTGTTCTTATTTACTTAAAAATAAGGGTAAAATTGTAAATAAATTGTATCTAGCTTAAGGCCAAACACATGTTTCATTATGCATCTTGCATTCCATTTTGATTGCAATGAACCAAGCATTCGTCAAATATATATGCACTTAATAATCCGGAATTATCAATCACAATATTACAATCCTTGCATTATATTTCATGCAATTTTTTGTCTATGAACCAAACGATCCCTGACGTGTCATGAGGATTGAGATGAAACATGTGATTTATAGTATGCATTATTAAATGGGAATTAAGTAATTTCACTATTAACTATAGGGATAGATTTTGTTAACCGCAAAGAAAGCAGCCCGACCCATCTTGAGAACATGGTGATGGACCATGCGGAGGCATGTTTACGATTCAACATTACATAATCAAAAGGCGGAATCAGAATTTTAATTTTATTTATTCTGAATTTTAAAATTATGACTTCAGGTGCTAATAACTAGATACTAAATTTAATATGTGTATATATTTAATAAATTTTCTAACACAAATATATTGTAGCATTTTAATCAATTTAATTTATTTTTAAGTCAAGAATCTGCTTATTGTATCCCCCAATAGAAAACATTATACGTGCGTCAAGAGTCCTAACAAAATGAACCTTCAATATTCACATTCTACAACAACAATAACATACTCAGTAAAATCCCACAACGTGGGGTCTGGAGAGGGCAGAATGTACGCATATCTTACCTCTACCTTGGTAGGTAGAGCGGTTGTTTTTTAGAGACCCACGGCTCAAGACAAAGCACAAGCACAAGCAAAGACAAACAAAGCGACTAAGTCATGATAGCGACTTCTGAAAAAGAAGCAATAACTAATGCAGGTAAATAAGACAAACAAAATACACATAGCAGCATAAATCAAACGACAGTGGACTATAAAGAAATAATATGCCTACAAGTATGATAGGCTAAGCGAGCCTACAATATTAACACTACAACTATCAGTTTGTAAGCGTAGGTAGGATTACGCTGGACTACCTACTACCCTTCTACCATAATTTGTGTCCTCCATAACCCCCTATCTAAGGTCATGTCCTCAGTGAGTTGCAACTGCGTCATATCCCATCTAATCACTTCTCCCCAATACTTCTTCGGCCTACATATACCCCTCATGTACCCGTCCATAGCCAACCTCTCACACCTCCGCACTGGGGCATTTGTGTCTCTCCTCTGCACGTGCCCGAACCATCTCAACCTCGCTTCCCGTATCTTATCCTCCACCGAGGCCACTCCCACTCTGTCCGGATATCATCATTTCTAATTATATCCCTCATTGAATGCCCACACATCCATCTTAGCATCCTCATCTCCGCAACTTTTATCTTTTGGGTGTGCGAAGTCTTGACCGGCCAACACTCCGCCTCCTACAACATAGTCGATCTAACCACCACCCTATAGAACTTGCCTTTAAGTTTTGGTGGCACCTTTTTATTGCACAAGACTATAGATGCGAGCCTCTATTTCATCCACCATGCCCCAATACGATGTGTGACATAGTCATTAATTTCTCCATTCCCTTGGATAATAGATCTGATGTACTTGAAGCTTCCTTTCTTTGGAATGACCTGAGTACCAAGCCTCACATCCACGCCTGTCTCAAGGTCGCTTCCGTTACTGAACTTGCACTCCAAGTATTTTGTCTTGGTCCTACTCAACTTGAACCCTTTAGACTCTAGAGTATGTCTCCAAACCTCCAGCTTAGCGTTCACTCCGTTGCGAGTCTCATCAATCAGGACTATGTCGTCTGCGAATAACATACACCATGGCACCTCTCCTTGGATTTGTCGCGTCAGTCCATTCATCACCAAGGCAAATAGGAATTGGCTAAGAGCTGATCCTTGGTGCAGCCACATCATCACTGGGAAGTGCTCCGAGTATCCTCCTATTGTCCGTAATATTCACATTCTACACCTACAAATTTAACCCTTGCAAAGTAATTAATCAATCCGTTTAATAATTTTTGCTCGTTACTTTCCTGCATGTCAAAATATTGTCTGAGAATGCATAAATGTGTTACAAATTTCAGATTTTGTATCTTCCTTAGCTTGCATAAACCAAGAATTAGTAAGTGCAATTGGAAACTTATTAAACTCTTAAAGATGGACTGATTTATGGAACGGATCAAATTTCCAATTGCTTTGAGCTGGAACTAATTATTTTATTATTTGAATTACGAATATTATATCATGTTAGTAGTTTGTAATGTTGTTGAAGGTATATCGGAAACAGTATCTCAATCCTGTAAAGATAGAGGTAAGATCTGCGTACATCTTACCCTCTCCAGATCTCACTTGTTAATACTTATGTAACTTTTTGAACGTTGGTTGGTCCTAATCAACTTTCACTACAATATGATGTGTTAAAATCAATGGAAGTTTAATGATCCTTGTGGCTGATGATGTTGTGTGTCGAGGATACGGTTTTGTCAAGGTACAACGTTGAAGACTTCAAAATAATATAACATTTAGCAGCTAAGCATTAATTTGGGATAAGGACACAAATGGCCATCCAAATGAAATTATTAACATTCGGTGTTCCAAAAATCTTAAAGGTCATTTTTTAGTCTTTCTAAAATAATTTCATTTTCTAGTCATTTTTCAACTAATTCCAATATACAAACTGTATCATTGTTGTATATGTATAAAAAGGTATCATATATATAGAAATTGTATCATTATTGTATAGAATGTGTATCACTACTATATATGTATAACACGTATAGAAACTGTATAAAAAAGGGCAGCCCGATGCACTTAGCTTCCGCTATGTGCGAGGTCCGAGGAAGGGCCAAATCATTATCGTATAAAATATCCCTAAAGTATATGTATAGAAAATATATCACTGTTGTATAATTTGTGTATAATTAATATATATAATTAACATTAATTTTTGTTTAATAAATATTTAATTAATATATACTTACTAATTATGCAGATAGTATACATGTTTTGGAATATTTTTTGAACGCTCAATTAACGTATACTTACTAATTATACATATATTATATATGTTTTGGGATATTTTTTGAAGACTCAATTAACACATACTCACTAATTATGCACAGACAATACAATTATTATTATACACATAATACATGTTTTGAAAATATTATTTGAAGGAACACAATTCAATCTCTCTTCACGCCACGACGAACCCAGCTCGCTCTCCATCAACCACCATCCATCTAATCACGTCACAAGATTATAATTTAAAGGAGTACGAAATGCACAAAACCAGAAATAATATAAATGGGACAAATTTAAACAGTATGAAGGACCAATAAAAAAAATGCTACCATCAGTGACGGCTATCAAAAGGGTGTTCATATCTATGATTGAAATGCTGATATTAAACACAAACAAAAGGGCACCCAAAAATAAACAAAAATATGAATATACAAGATTACATAGTACGAAACGCACAAATTCCAAAACAGTATAGAAAAGATATGTAAAAAGAGAAATTACAAGGAGAGAAGAACGGAAGGGGATGAGCTTACGAAGGGTTGCCATTGCAAAGGTGAGAGAGAGTATAGAGTAATATTTTAGGTTTTGGCCATAATTTGTCTTTATTTTGGATCGTTTAGTTAAAATGGGGCTTTTTGAACCCTTTTCTTTTTGCTGGTGGTCACGTCATGTCATTTTCCTTTAAATCAAATGGCTCGTTATGTCATTGGGCTGTTCTTGGACCTTGTCATAAGCACCGAACTGTCATGTTATTGTTGGGCTACAAATTTCTGAGCCCATTAGTCGTCTCATTACGAACACAATCTAAATAGCGGCTCACTCAATGTATATTAGATATACATATAAAATATATGTATAATATATGTATAACCATATATAATCAGTATATAATCTATGGATATCAGCTAGAAAAAGTAAATAGTAAATAATCCGGCTATATGTATAAAGATTCACATTCATTATCAAAGGCGTAATATATGCTACCCATTTACTTTACTTAACAAAGTTTTAACAAATTTAGATTCTTGTCGGGTCTCCTCCTTCCTCTTCATCTCCTCCTCTTTCTCCTTCTTCATGCTTCTTTTGATAATTAAATCTAACATATTGCTTAGTTGTGATTATGTTGGATTAGTTTGGTTGAAGAAATTTGAATAACACTATATTGAGCTTGATTGTTGAAGAAGACAAATGGATCTATTAATTTTTGAAGGTTTGCATTGAATTTAATAATTGAAAATGATTGGGATTGGTGTTATTAATTTTTGAAGGTTTACGTTGAATCTAACAATTGAAAATGATTGGGATTGGTGTTAGAAGGTTGGAAATAAGGTTGGCCAGTGGGTCGGGACGGCCCGACCCCGACCCGATCCCGCTTAGTAAAAAAAAAATCGGTAGCGGGACTCGAACCGGGATGGGACAATGTCTCATCCTGACCCGTCCCGAGCCCTCCCCAGGCCCGCCAAACCCGACCCCGCCCCCGATCCCGCCCGAAAGCTCCCCCTTTGCAAATATAACCGTTGCACCAACAACCATTTTAGATTTTGGCCGTTGAGCAACGGCCATTTTTGGCCTCCCCCCCTCCCCCAACCCCCCTACCCCTTAATATTTATTTTTAACCCATAAGTTATTATATTTACACTTTAACCCAATTTTCCAACTATAAATAACTCATTTTCTTTTCATCTTTCTCACAAATCTTCCTACAATCTCTCTAATCTCTCAATATATATCTCTCTACAAGTCTACATTGTTTACTAAATATTCAATTTTATTTATTCATTTGGGAATTGGGAGTGAAGTTGGCAACTAGCTTGAGGATCTTCCATCGAACAAAGTTTCAATTTTCAACCTCTCGATTACACGTCGACGTTACGTCGGCGTTTGGTACATTCGTTCCTTCATTAAATTATTATTGTCTGTTTATTTTATTTAGCGCACTTAATTTTATTGTCTTTAATTATTTATTATCATAATTAAAATGAAAGGATTAAGAGGTATGTTTAAGGGTAAGGGTGTTTCTTCTAGTAGGGACAACCAGTGCAAGGGTACTTCTTCTAGTCATCTTATTCCTACACAGGATGATTTTGTTGATACTCAACATTTTCCTACAATACCATTAGATTTAGACGAGGAACTATTTTCTGGAACTTAAGAAGACTTTAATTTAGACGATGATAAACCCACTAATGTTGATGACAACACACCCACTAGTGCACCTTCAACTGAAATGCCTCCTATTCCCCCTAGTATGAGACGAGGTCCAGCAAAACGACCATTAAAATAAGATGCATGGACATTTTTTGATAGAGACGTAGAGAATCAAGTAGCTATATGTAAAATTTGTAAAAATGTTTTAAAATTTAAAACTGGAAAAGGTCACGGTGGGAGGGGGGTTTAATTAGACACGTAGTAAGTGCTCATCCAGCTAGGTATGCCCAATACCAGGCTTCAAAACCGGGTGTGCAAACACCCGCTCCATCGGGACAAGGTTCACATACTGATACTGTCCCGGACTAAGTACAGGGTCAAATTAACTCTATGACGGGGGGAATGGTAGGCCCTAAATACAATAAACATAGAGATAGGGAAGCAATATCAAAATTAGTTGTTGTGGAGGGTTTGCCTTTTTCATTTCCTTCATGTCCCGGTTTTATTCATTACATTAGAGATATATATAATTCTGATTTTAACGGTTTTCCTAGATCAACTGTTAAGAGAGATGTATTTAAATTCGCACATGAATATCAACAATATTTACGTTATTCATTATATCATTTTAATGGAAAAGTATCTATCACGTCTGATATAGGTCGTAGTACTAACAACCATGATTATTTAACGGTAACTTGTCATTGTATAGATTATAAATGGTCTATGAAAAAACGTATCTTAGCGTATAGATATATAGATGATAGGCACACTGGTACTTTTATTGCAGATAATATTTATCAAGTGTGCCATTATTATGGAATAACCGATAAAATTATGACTATTACATTAGATAACGCTTCTTCTAACAATTACGATATTACAATTTTAAAAAATAGTTTAACTCCATCTTTTCCAGATCATTTTCATATAAAATGTGTGTGCCATATATATAACTTAATTGTAAATGATGGTCTATCACTTTTTCAAGACATTCTTAGTAAATTACAATTTGCTATAAACTTTATTTTTAAAAGTAATAGAGTACAACGAAGAAAAGAATATAAAAATATTTGTCACGATTGTGGACTACCTTATAGAAAAATTCCAGAAGAAGTATCCACTAGGTGGAATTCTTTATACGAGCAACTACTTGTTGCTTATGACTATAGAAAACCTATAACTTTATTTTTTAACTCTCATAATCAAAATCCAAATGATATGGTTGTAGATAGTGATTGGGTAAAAATTTCCGAACTTATTGTATTTTTAGAGAAATTTTTTCAAGCAACAAAAGAATTTTCCGGTATATATTATCCTACTATTTCAACTATGTTGTTTTATATAACTCTAATATTTTTATTACTTAGTGAATATATAGAAAAACCAGCTTATATGGCAGCTATTAAAAAAATGTTTATCAAAATAAAAAAATATTTTATTCCTATTCCCACTATTTATATTATTGGTGTTGTATTAAATCCGACTATTAAAATAGACGGTACTAAATCACTAATTGAAACTATTTACGATTGTATAGAAGTACTACCACCTCCAAGTCCCAAAAATCTAATCACCCACCACCTATTGAACAAACTAAAGAAGAAGTGTTGTCTAGCGTAGAAGACCAATGCAAAAAAAATATATATATGTTTTATCAACAAGAAAATGTTAGTAACTTACCGGCTTCCATACCATCTTCTTCATCTTCAACACAACCTCACAAAAGACATGCTGTTTCTGCGGCTAGTATTGAAAGCCTCAGAAATAGAATGTGCGGCCATACCGCTACTAATCAAATTAGCGAGTTGGATATTTTTGTTTTGCAGGGTTCTGTACCGTACCAAAAAGTTATCAATGAAGATAGACATGAAGACTTGCTGAAATACCGGAGGGGGAATGAGAAGACCTTTCCAACACTTTCAATGATGGCTCGAGATGTTTTGAAAATTCAAGCGTCATCAACTGCGTCTGAAAGTGCTTTTTCTGCCGGCAGATATCAAATAGGAGACCACAGACACTCATTAGCCGGAGACAACTTGGAAATTGCAGTATTATTCAGAGATTGAATACGAGCGGAGCGGAGAAGGTGCGTTCAACCGGAGATCAACGAAGAAGAAGACGAAAACTACAATGAAATCTTATCCGAAGGTAGTGGAAGCGACATAGATCAATTTGACCAACAAATACCAATTCCAACTGAAGAACCACAGAAAATTATCAAGCAATTAGAACAGGTTTTTTTGAGAATGTAATTTTTTTAATTGCAATTTTATTATGTAATTTGCAACTTTTGGACAACACCACAAAGTTGCAATTTAGATTTTAGACAATTGTATTTGTATTACAAAAAAATCATGTCTATTAAATAATATAAGAGGCACAAAAACAGCCTTGGATGTTTTTATTACACTATCTTGTCTTGTTTATTGAGTTTTTTTTTATACATATGTTATTAAAAAAAAGAAAAAAAAAAGGAAAACCCCCCCGATCCCGACCCCGCCCCGCCCCCGCCCCGCCCCGACCCGATTCCGACTGGATCGGGACGAGACTGGAGCAAGTCCCGCCAAACCCGACCCCGCCAGACCCGACCCCGACCCCTTCGCCAGTCCCGCCCCGACCCCTACCCCGCCAGAGCCGGCCCGCCAGACCCGAGCCCGACCCACTGGCCAGGCCTAGTTGGACATCAAATTTTGGATTCATTTGGAGTTGATTTAGAACAATTTGAATCTATTTTGACGTGAGTTTATGGCGACTCTAGTGGCTTTTTAGAGATCATCAGATTTATGACAAGGCAACTTAATGAATTATATGGTAATCTGCTAGAATCGTCAAGATTTAGTGACTAATTTCTTGTGATTTTTGGCCGCGCATCTATATTTTAAAACCTTTTTAAAGTGATGTCAAACTTTAATTAGTAACACTAAAAGATTTTATTATTTATGCAAATCACCGTTATCAAAGCTTCCCTGGAAGCAAATTCAAAAGAAAACACAAGATGCCTCTAACAAGTATAATTGGTTCGGTCAGGCCTAAACCAGTGGCAAAACAAATACTCAGTTTATGTAAATGGTAATATACAACTGTAAGATTGTATTAATCTCTCTTGGGGAGTCTTTCTCATTAATACAAATATATATAGTGTGTATAAGATGAATCCTAATTGAATGAGGATCTCTATGTTACATAAATACACATAAATATTAATTACAGAATATACGGTGAATATATGTTAATATATTCACTATCACACCCCTCGGTCAGAGCGGTAGGAGGTCGGACGCTGAGACTGGATCTGAAGTCTAAGAACAGTTGTCGAGGAAGTCCTTAGTGAAAATATTTGCATACTGATACGAAGAAGGCACATGCAATACCTTAACATAACCTATATCAACCTTCTCACAAACAAAATGTATGTCTATCTCAATGTGTTTGGTTCTCTGATGCTGAACCGGGTTATGAGATAAGTAGATCGCAAATATGTTATCACAATAAACCATAAATGCCTTACGTAAGGAACAATGTATCTCCAAGAGGAGGTTTTGGAGCCAGTAGATCTCAGCAACAACGTTTGTGACGCCTGTATATTCTGCTTCTGCACTCGATCGGGAGAGTGTGGCTTGCCGTTTAGCAGACCACGAGATGAGATTATCTCTTAAGAACACACAGTAGTCGGACGTGGAATGCCGTGTGTCCGTATATGATACCAGCTTGGTCAGTGCAGAGGGATAAAGATGAAATCTATAATCAAGAGTGCCCTTAACGAATCGAATGATATGTTTAAGAGTTGTAAAATGAGGCTCCCTAGGGGCAAGCAAAACTAAACACACCTGCTGAATAACATATGCAATATCAAGCCTGGTGAATGTAAGATACTGGAGTGCACCTGCGAGGCTCCTATATATAGTGGGATCGGACATTGGATCACCATAAACCGCACTGAATTTCGACTTCTAGTCGACCGGAGTAGGCATGATCTTGCAGTTTGCCATTTTAGCCTTGTACACAATTTCTTCAACATACTTACGCTAACATAGGAACATAGTATCTGCAGATCTAGTCACAGAAATCCCCAAGAAGTAACCCAACTTCCCAAGTCAGTCATAGCAAATTCGGATTTGAGCAGAGCAATGATCTCATTTTTAAACACATCAGAAGAGGCAATCAAAACAATAACATCCACATATAATAACAAGTATGCAATGTTACCACCTCGATGAAAACTAAAAAGGGAATGATCATATTTGCTGCATATGAACCCAATCTGCATAATGTAAGTAGCAAAACACTCATACCACGCCCTGGGGGCCTGTTTCAAACCATATAATGACTTACGAAGACGGCAGACATTGTGATGAGCCTCTGGATGTACAAAACCTGGCGGTTGGTGCATGTAAACAGTCTCTTTCAAATCCACATATAAGAACGCATTCTTCACATCAAGCTGATAAATCGGTCAGTTCTTACCCATAGCTATGCTCAGAATCATGCAAATGGTAGCCAGTTTAACCACCAGACTAAACGTCTTACCAAAGTCAATACCCTTCTGCTACCTAGTGCCATTAGCCACAAGTTTCGCCTTATGGCGCTCAAGGTCAACATTGTCTCTAAATTTATGACGAAAGAGCCACATACATTGAATCACATTAACCCCATCCGGCTTTGGCACCAAATTCTAAGTGTGTTGTTTCATTAAAGAATTAAATTCCTCATGCATGGTCGCATTCTAATTCGGGTCAAGTTTGGCTAATTTTGGGTTTTTAAGAATTGAGGATATTGATTGAGTGGAGAGGTTAAAGTGGACTTTGGGTTTGAAACTCCCGTGCTGAGCACGGGTCTCCATTCTGTGGGTGAGGACAGGGGTTGTTTTGGCAGAGAGGTAGGGTGCGGTCTGGTGGGGTCCCGGGTTAGTGGTCAATGGTAGTAAGGGGGATGGTTGGGCAGTGATACTGTTGGGTGATGGCTGGGAATGTTCGACGGGATTAAGGGGTATGGGGTGTGGGTCCGGTGACCGGTGACCGGTGTCGGGAGGGGGTTTCGACGGGGATGATTATCAGTTGACTAGGACAAGTAGGCAGTGGGTCATTGGTTGGACTGGATATGTCGGCGGGAGGGTGGTTGTTGGGTTGCGGTGATAGAGGAGTTGCAGGAATGGATTGTTAGTGGGTGTGGGAGACAGTAGTGATTTAGATCGACAATGGTGAAGGGAATGTCGACAAGACAGGGGTGGCCGTGGCGATGTCAGGTAGTGACGGAACAGTGGGGAAGGTGTCATGATGTAGTACGGTGTGGACAATAGGGGAGGCAATGGACTCGTCGAGAAAGAAATAATTCGTGTTCCGGAATTTTAGGATGTTTGCAAATGGAAAAATTGATTCATCAAATATGACATGGCGAGAGACGGGGGTCTTTCGGGTAGATAAGTCATAGCACAAATATCCTCTATGATTGGACGGAAAGACTAAGAAGACACATGGAATGGTGCGAGCTGCTAGTTTGTGAGGTGTCGTGGTGATGGAATCCTAAAGGAGAAACTCTAGGATTTGATACGTGGAATTGAAAGATAGAGGATTGATACAATCAATGGCATTCAAAGCAATCTAAACTATATGAAAGCTTAGACCTCAATGAAATAAGCCAAATCAAGCAACAACCCGGATAGAAAGCAAGGCACAAGAATAGAAATCAATAGGCAACCAAAGGTATGTCAAACTAAAGACCTCCTAAAGATTAATCCATAAAAGTACCTATGCTATGAAGATGATTCAACAAGTGAGTGATCTCATGTGAGTATCATGAACAAGTTCAATAGACAACCAAGGAATCCACCCTAATTGTGATATCACTCTATAATCTACATTAATCGCTAGCTAACACTATAAAGTAGCTAACAAGAGTTTTACTCTCAATTTATCAATCATCAAAATCTAAGTAATGAAATAACCAAGTATGGTATTTATACTAAACAAGCTAAAGAATACTAGACTAGTTATTACAAAAATACCCTTAATGAAGTAAGGGCCTTGTTTGGTAGTCTTCTTTATGGATGATTGCTTGAATTTAGAAAATAGCATATTTGCATGGTTAACCACCATCGTTCCCCTCCATCTCATCTTCACTCCACATGACCAAGAAATCATCCATACATCATACGCTCTCCTATGAAGCTCCTCAAAGGTCTCCAAATCCTCTCTTTGCATCAACATGGCTTGTAGGGCTTGAAGTTTCTTAGCTCGGCCTCAAGTGAAGCAATTTGAATCATATGTGCTCCTCGGAATCGTATCATCCTCCCCTTCTTGAAAAAAGATTCGTCCTCGAATCTGTACCTTGCAAGACATGGAAGAGTATGAGTGCATATCATCTCACACAACAAACAAAGTAATCATCAAAAGGCAAATGATAATACCTAAAGTAAGCAAAGCATGCAACCAACACACTAAATGACTCACTTTTATGATATAACCAAGCATTATAAGGATCGAGAAAGACTATGTATCCCAATAATGCCCAAGACACTTTGCTATTCAAGACATGTTGACAAAAGGGTAAATTAAGGAACCCAATGCATTTAGGAAAACAAACATGCAAGTTCTCATTGGTCCTAGCAATCAAGAAGCACATATCTCCCCTTAAGTCAAGAAACAAGTGATCTCCCTCACGGCTAAGTGCAACATCACAAACAATATCAACCCAATCAAGAGTCTAATCATTACACTAGCTCATCCCAAGAAAGGAATCTCTCTCAAGTTACTCACATGAATGATTATAAGTGCTACTACTATACTCATCACATACGGAAGTTACCTCCATGCCTTTAGAAAGCCCAATAATAAGCATGAGCCACGAGTACATACCGTCCGTGAAGGAAGTACAAGATGTGACATCATACCAAGTTGTTTTCCAATGAGGTTCCCTCCAAAACTGCCCTTCAAGTCTCCTCCTTTGATAAAGATTTGCAAACAAGTTACTCACAGAATCAAGTTCATCAAAAGAGAGAGTTTTACCTTTAATCTCATCGATCCTATGCCAAGATTTGAGTAGCATCTCCTCACCCTTTAGGTTAGAAGATCCAACATAGTCCTTCCAAAAAGTATGCTCTTTTCCTTTCAAATCGTTTCCCTTCTTTAAATAGCAATCTTCATTTTCGGAAGCCTTTCCCAAATTCGACACTGGTCCATCAAATGGGTCACAAATCCTCAAGAAGGAATTTCCATCATCGGGGAGAGCATCATCTTCCCATGGTGGATTACCAAATACCTTATAGCCTCCAAATGTGGCTACATGTTCACCATCACAACACAAACCACCATGCACTTCACTTTCAATAGTCATGTCATTATCAATTAAGATATTATCCTTAAAGAGAGAACAATCAATAAACGATGAGGGTTCTAAACATGTAAGTTCACTCTCATAAAAACAGTTGTCTTTTTCCAAAGCAATTTCTTTTTCATGACTATCTATATGATCAATCGCACCAACATCATCACTAAGTTGAGGTTCATTAATCACATCACCAATTTCCTCAATTAGTGGACTATCATAGTAAACAAATTGATTAACACAAGTACCTACACTAGTTGGACACGAATCGATCTTTCTAGAAGAATCAATTCGGTCATTGCTAGGATCAACTAGTGTGTGAGCTATCATATCACATGATAACTTACTAACATGCAAATCACAAGTGTTAACACTGGATGGACACAAATTTATCTCACAAAAAGAATCAATTCGGTCATCAATAGGATCGACTAGTGTGGAATCACTCATTTCAACAACATTGTCAACGGTCTTTAAAGAACTAAGCTCATCACATGGTAAAGATTCATTAAGTTCAACTAAGGACAAACTATCATTCACACTCAAGTCAACGACATGAACATTCACATTAATTGGAGTGTTGAGATTAGCTATTTTACCTTGAAGTTCACACAAAGTATCTTCTTTACCGTGGTTTTCAATGGTGGAGCACAGTTTCTCCTTTGGGAAGCCTTCAACTACCTTATGAACTTTTAAAGTTTGAGGTTCATCTTTCGGTTTGCTTCCAATAACACCTGCACAATTATCAAGACAACTAGAAAAGAAGAAAAAGTTACATGAGTTAGAATTGTGTTGTGACAACCCTCTCACGTCACTCCACACAACTTCTCTTTTTTCCTCTCTAGAGTTGTCACTTTTATCTCCCTTACTCCACTCAATCTTTTCTCTTTCAATTTCATAAGAGTTGGGGCAAGTGCTAAGAATATCTTGTGAAGGATTTGGTGAACCCTTCACTTCTTTTTTTTCTTTGACTTCACTTGAAGTAGCCTTCTCTTCTTGGAGTGGTTCTTTCCTTTTCGGAATGTGCTTGATTCTCTCCTTCTTTCCATATGGATTAAAAAGCGACACCTCCAAAATTCCTTCAAGTCACTCCAAGTCTCAATTGGGTACCCTTTTACCTTCTCATGCTCTCAATGTTTAATAAGGGCTCCTCTTAGGGTGCTAGAAGCTAGCTCCACTTTCTTCTCTTCCAAGTAGTTGTAGCATTTAAAGATCTCATCCAACTTGTGTTCCCATTCAAAGTAATCTTCTTCACTAGATTTTGTACACAAATTTGGCCACTCTATGTTGGAATGTTGCTTACTTGCATTCGCCTCGGGATTAGGATGCATGGGTGGAAATAGTTTCCCCCTAGCATCCACTATGCACTTGTATCATTCTTGCTCAGATGGAACCTTATGTTCTTGGAACCAATGATATCCCAAACATATGTGACAAGTATCCATGGGAAGCACATCACATCAAACCTCCTCTTGGTACTCACCATGTGTAATGAATACATTTACACTCCTATCAACCAAGTACCCTCTTTGATCATAGTAAGGATCCCGTCTCATCACAGAATGTATCCTCAACCATTCAACCGGCTGAGGTATAATGTAGTTTCCATGATTACCATCATCAAACACAAGGTAGTAAC
Organism: Anisodus tanguticus; assembly: GCA_034509755.1. NCBI lineage: Eukaryota > Viridiplantae > Streptophyta > Magnoliopsida > Solanales > Solanaceae > Anisodus > Anisodus tanguticus. The sequence goes on along the minus strand of CM067551.1, from coordinate 12,629,199 downwards.
CCTCACAACCAAAGGCACTAACTTTCATTTTAAGAATTCGCCTCTTCAGGTCATTTCCTCCTTGAAGTATCACATTTTCTCTACTTACATTGCCTATCGATACTCCCCTCCTACCTTCAACATCATAGCCATATTGAGAACATGGCACACTTGTTCTAGGATAAAAAGCACCATTCATTGTATTTCTCAAAGTAGGAAATGTATATTTTCCCTTATGACTCCTTTTTTTGTACCTACAAAATGAGCAAACAAGTTAGTAGTAAAAGCTCCTCACGTCACTCGTATTTGCACTCCACTCACCACACTAGTGTTTTCACTCAGCTCTCCACACTCAAGTGTTTTTTTCAAGGTTGGTAAAGAACTTTGTCCAATCAATTCACAAGGTCACTTGGCCTATGTGGAGGAATAGATTATTGTCAAATCGAAAGACGGAAAACTCAATAAAGCTAACGGACATAGTAAAGAAGTTCAACGAAATAAAGAAAAACTTAAGAAAAATTAGCACCAAATAAAAAATGAGACTCAAGAACTAGTTAACAATCAAGTAAGAATAATTACTAATTGTTAATTAGCTTAGAAAATTTAAAAAAATGAGAAGGAAAAAAAGAAAAATTGAATTTCAACACTTAGAAAAAATTTGGGAAGAAAGTGATGAAATTCAAGAATTAATTAACAAATAAGTAGATTTAATTACTTATTGTTAATTAATTATAAGTATTAAAGTAATAAGAATATGATAAATAATCAAACCAGGAGAAATTTGGGTGAAAAAGGCTTAAAACTCACTTTGGAACAAGCTGAAGCCTTTTCAGTGCTATAGCACTCACTAAGGCACTGGAGTAGAAACTAATAGAATGACAACTCTCTGAAGTTGGACCCATGCGCCAACAGGGCGCGACTGGGCGTGGATTGCTGACAAGGCTAGTTGATGAGGCAACCACGCTTGTAGGCGCTGATGCGTTGGTGCCTGCATGGCGCTTATGTGGTGGGGGTCCTGCTAACGTTGAATTTCAATTTTTTTAATAAAAAAATCTGGAAAATGGTCGAAATTGGGGGCCCCACCAAACCTAAAACCTTCCTTTTAGCCCTAGAAACACTTTTTGACCCTTTGACTTGAACCTTTTTGGATCAAAATCTCTTTTTGAGTGTCTTCTTCATCATGAATTTATGAAGATAACTCAAGAACGTAAAGAACACTCAATTTTCCAATCCACCTCAAATTGCACCAAAATTTAAATCTAAGATCACCTTGATGTAGAGATCAAAACCCAATAGGTTTCAAGTTCCAATTTTACCTTCTTCAACAAAACCCACTTTCAAGTTCTTGAAAGCTTGAAGGTCATTCAATGTTGGATTATTCAATACTTGTCCAAATGACCTCCAATTGCCACCAAATTTTATATCCAAGTACTCCTTGATGAGTAGAAAAAAACCACCAACATTTGAAGCCAATATCACCTTCCTTCACCAAAACCCACTTTCAAGTTCAAACCTTCAAGGTCTTTCAATGGTAGTATCTTCAATACAACTCCAAATGCCACAAAATTTGAAATCTAGGGATTTTTTATAACAGGGAACTCAAATTTGGCCTAAAATCCACCAAAACAACAACAAAGTTTTGGTATTTTTTTTTTGGAATTTTGAATTTTTTGAATTTTTTGGGATTTTCAAAATAGAAGAACCTATGATTGAGAATTATAGATGCAATCCTTTAGCCTAAGCTCTGATACCAAATGATAGAATCCTAAAGGAGAAACTCTAGGATTTGATACATGGAATTGAAAGATAGTGGATTGATACAATCAATGGCATTCAAAGTAATCTAAACTATATGAAAGCTTAGACCTCAATGACATAAACCAAATCAAGAAACAACCCGGATAGAAAGCAAGACATAAGAATAGAAATCAATAGACAACCAAAGGTATGTCAAACTAAAAACCTCCTACAGATTAATCAATAAAAGTACCTATGCTATGAAGATGATTCAACAAGTGAGTGATCTCATGTGAGAATCATGAACAAGTTCAATAGACAACCAAGGAATCCACCCTAATTGTGATATCACTCTATAATCTACATTAATTGCTAGCTAACACTACAAAGTAGCTAACAACAGTTTTACTCTCAATTCATCAATAATCAAAATCTAAGTAATGAAATGACCAAGTATGGTATTTATACTAAACAAGCTAAAGAAGACTAGACTAATTATTACAATAATACCCTTAATAAAGTAAGGGCCTTGTTTGGTAGTCTTTTTTATGGATGATGGCTTGAATGTAGAAAATAGCCTCTTTGCATGGCTATCCACCATCGTTCTCCTCCATCTCATCTTTACTCCACTCGACCAAGCAATCATCCATATGTCATACGCTCTCCTATGAAGCTCTTCAAAGGTCTCCAAAGCCTCTATTTGCATCAACATGGCTTGTAGGGCTTGAAGTTTCTTAGTTCGGCCTCGAGTGAAGCAATTTGATCATGTGTGCTCCTCGGGATCGTATCACGTGGAGGCAAGATTCGGGTAGCAAAGGCAACCGAAAATCCGAAGGGGGGAGAGATGCATGAAAAATAATCGTACGAACCATGTTATTAATAGTGCGAATGGTTCGTTCTGCCTTACCATTTTGGGGGGAGGTGTGGGGACACAAAACCGAAAGACCATGCCATTATTTGTGCAACATTTGTGAAAGGTGGAATTGTTAAACTCACGACCATTATCACATTGAAACAATTTTATGGCTCTTTCAAATTGTGTTATGATATAGATACGAAATTCAAGAAACTTGACAAAAACTTCAGACTTGAATTTAAGTGGGTAAATCCAGATAAAGTGAGAAAAATCATCTAATAAAATGAGAAATATTTATGACCCAATGAGCTAGTAATGGGAGATGTCCATAAGTCTGCATGAACAATGTCAAAGGGAGAAAACGTAATACTTAAAGATGACTTAAAAGTAAGGCGAACATGCTTGCCTAAAGGGCAAGAAAAACAATTTTGGGCAAGTTTTCCATTATTACATCAAATGAAATTATTGCTTCTAAGAAAATTTAAAACAGGAGTGCCTGGTGTCCAAGTCTATTGTGCCAAATTGAGGGAGAGATAGTAGCGAGAGAGGTATGTGATCCGGATCTGGTAGCGGAAGTAGATGAGAAAGGATAGAGGTCCCCCACACTATTGCATCTCGTAAGAGGTGTCCCCGTAAGTAGATCCTTCATAGAAAAACCAAAGGGGTCAAACTTAACAGAAATGGAATTGTTACGAGTAAATTTCCTAATAGATATTAAGTTTTTAATTATGTTAGGAGCATAGAGGATGTTATTTAGGGAAAAAGGTGAGTGAGGTGGTTTTGTGTGGGTGGTACCATACCCTTGAATCAGAATGCGATGACCATTACCAACCGTAATAAATTGAGGATACTTTAAGTAAAACAGTTTGGAGAGATTACTTGAGGAACGAGTGAGATGAGACCTGTATCCATGTACCAATTTTCGTTGGGCTGCTGGAGATTTAATAAGCTGAAGGTCTAACCCAATTCGGTGGGAGCCAGGTCGTATGCAGGTTGCTGCTGCTGGGTCATCATAATATGTGCATGTTGGGTCGAGTGAGGCGTCTGGCGTGGGCCTGGGAAAAGGGCAGGGGCGAGGCCCAGCTGCCTGGGTTCGGCCACTGGCTTGGGCTGGCCCACTGGAGATACTGGTTGGCCTGGGACTGCTGTCCTGACCGTCCCCCATGCCCTCGTCCTCTGCCACATCTGTCGTTCGCGATGCCTTTGCTGTATCTGCCACTTCCGTTGTTGCCCCGCAGTTGTTGGTTGTCCGGCAGTAGTGGCTGGACAGCGGGGGTGGCATTTGTCACTGGAATTTCTACTGCTAACGCCTTTTGATTATGTTCTTCCTGTTTGGCACGTTGGGTTTCTTCCAAGAATAATTGCGAACGGGCCTTGTTGAAGCTAAGTAGTGGATCGACTTGTTGTATCATAGTCGCTAGAGTATCATATTCACCCTTCAATAAGCCACTAACTAGTTGTAGGACCATCTTTATATCGGAAATTGGTGTGCCCACATTGGATAATTGGTCTGCAACTAACTTCAATTGTTTACAATACTCTCACATATTGGAAAAATTCTCAAGACGTGTATTATGGAATTGTTCCTCCAAGTACACGGCACGTGTGTGCTTGTTGTCCTGAAATATCTCCTCTAACTGTATCCATAACTCACGAGCCGAGGCACCAATTTTCATAATCGTATAAAGCAAGTCCTTAGAGATGGTGTCATAAATCCACTGCTTGATGATAGTGTCAAGACGGTGTCATGCCGTTTCGTCGACCTCGATAGGGCAAGGGAAAGAGTCGTCAATATGATCAAGCACGTTATAGGCATATGCATGAATGCGAAAGAGTTCAACCCACGAAGAATATTGATCATCTTCTTGATCAAGAACTAAGGGAATAAAATTCTTGATGTTGGTGACGGCAAAAGTCGGATGGAAAGAAGAAGTGAAGGAGGGAGTGGGTGGGTTGTGGGTGACAACTGGGGAGGAAGAGGAAGTTGTGGGAGAGGTTGGAGTAGCCATGGAAGCCATAAGAGGGGCTGAATTCTGGTTAGGAAGAGAAAGAAAAATTAGGGTTTATGGGGGGGAGCCGCCGGCCGAGTAGGAGGAGGGGCGGTCTTGGAGAAAAGAAATTAGGTTTAGGTGTTTTTAGGGTTTGACTCTTGATATCATGTAAGATTGTATTAATCTCCATTGAGTGTTTTTCTCATTAATACAAATATATAGTGTGTACAATATGAATCCTAATTGAATGAGGATCTCTGTTTTACATAAATACACACAAATATTAATTACAGAATATACGGTGAATATACCGTAATATATTCGCAATCAACAACCATAGGCTACGACAATTAGTGATGAACTGAATTTAATTTCTAGGTAGATAGAAAAGCTGCAAGTGAAACCTGTAGGTAAACTGTCCTAATTTGTTTGTCTGGGAAATACGATTTTTAGTACTTGTAGCTTTGTTCTTGTGTAAGCCCATATAAAGGACCAATTGCTCTTTCGCTGCGAGGTTGAAATGGAAATTTTGGATAGATACGTTGTACGCATTCCAACGATTCTGTCCTAACAAGCACCACTAACGGACACAAGAATCATATGTAATTAATTAATAGGTATATTTATAGAATGACTGAGATAATGATGAGGTTAAGAGTGGTAACATGCCAGTATGTAAGGTGTTTGAATTCTTTTGGTTATCAACAAGTTATCCCCAGATTAATTATTCTATCCTCTCATAAGGATAAAAATAACACTACAATCTCGAAATTAATTGTACCGCGATTTTATTCTTAATCAAATATGAGATAAACTCATCTTAAATTTAATCTCAAAATTAAATATTTGTTATCTTTCGTACCAAACGAGAGTCCACTATTTATTTGTGACAATTGTTATTGGCTTCATAGCGAAGAAGTTTTTCATACTCAATGAGATAGATTAGTGTGTGAATTTCTTTTCCAAGGTATCTCGTAGTTCAAAAGACGTAAGACGTTTATTTTTGTTGATCTAAATTGAGTGATTATCTCATTTAAAAGTTTAAATTATTAGAGACATCAACAATACCAACAAAAAAATGTAATGTAATCCCATAAAGTGGGATAATTAGAGATAAGATATTTTATTTAATTAATTATGTCTTCAACATATCTCACTAGCCGACTTGAATTTTTTCCTAAAGTAAGCATATGAAAATTCTTGTTGATTAAGAATGTAAGTGAGACTTGAACTCAAATCTTTATTTGCTCTAATGTCAAAGTATTAAATTGTGTGATCTATCTCACTGAAAACTTAAAATGCTAAACTTAACATTTTCATTAATTAATTATGAATTTCAATAGACTCGATATTCATTACCACTTTAAGCCAGACTCCATATAAAAAGACAAAAAATGATAATTTGCAAAGTCAAGATCGGCGAGAACATCCACACATCCACGAGTAAGCTCAAATTAGTTGGTAGTTGGTGAACTTTAGTTGGTAGTTGGTGAACTTCACCCCTTTAATATATTCTATAGTGTTCAAAATCTCAATCGAAACTAAAATCATTGAAATAGATGTAGACAGGGAGGGGGATTAATGGGGGTGAAGGAATTCATTCCATTAATTTATTTCATCTCAAGTATACAAAATATATACAAGCTTATAATATCAATATATGTCTATGAATATGGAAGACTATCCTAGTAATTAGCTAATCATCTTATCCTACGTAATTACACAATATTCTCCTTATTGATTGTACATGATTGAGATAATTCTCCTTAATGATTGAGATGATGAAGGATAATTAGGAAGATATGATCCTAATCATCCTTAACAGACCCCCGCAGTCTTAGCTGGAGGTGCTCGGATGCTGAGACTGTCCCTGAAATCATCAAACAGTATGCGCGGAAGCCCTTTTGTGAAAATGTCTGCAATCTGATAACGGAACGGAACATGTAGAACTCGTACTTGTCCACGTACAACCTTTTCACGAACAAACAAGATATTCATTTCTATTTGTGTTGTATGCTGATGTTGGACAAGGTTACCTGATAAGTATATTGCGCTCACATTATTACAATAAACGACAGTTGCTTTTGCAATCGAACAATGTAGTTCTAACAGAAGATTTAGGAGCCAACACGATTCGGAGACCACATTTGCTACCCCTCGGTATTCTGCCTCAGCACTTGATTGAGACAGTGTCGGCTGTCATTTTGATGACCAGGAGACGAGGTTGTCTCCTAAGAACACACAATAACCAGACGTGGATCGACGTGTATCTGGGCAGCTAACCCAATCAACGTTTGTATACGAGGTAATGCTAGTGATGGTGGACTTATACAGATGCATCCCAAACTCAAGAGTACCCTTAATATACCAAAAATTCATTTCAGTTATGTGCTTCCTTCGGATCATGCATATGTAAACAAACTTGCTGAACCGCGTAGGAGATATCAGGTCTTGTGAAGGTGAGATATTGTAACACCCCTGCAAGGCTGCGATAATGGGTAGGTTCACTATATGGGGAGCCGACTGTGTTACTCAATTTTGCCTTTGTATCAACTGGTGTATGTGACGGTTTGCACGATGATATGCCGGCCTTTTCTATAATTTAAAGGGCTTAAATCCTTCATAGCAAATTCCGAAGCAAGGAAGGACATAATCGACTGGCGAAGCGAGGCAGATGATGTTGTGAAAATAATATCATCCACATATAGAAGAAGATACGCCATGTCATGTCCTTTCTTGTAAATGAACAATGACTTATCAGACTTGCTGTGGGAGAACCCTAATGTTGATACGAACCCTTCAAACCTGTTGTACCGTGCCTTGGGTGCCTATTTAAAATCATATAGAGATTTTTTCAACAAGCAAACATAATATGGATAGGTAGGATCTCGGAAACCCAGCGGCTGGTGCATGTACATTGTTTCCTGTAGGTGTCCATGTAAAAATGCATTCTTGACGTCCAAATGATGTATGGAACATGATTTGGATAGAGCCAGACTCAGAATAGTCCTGATAGTAGCCGACTTGACTACCGGACTGAATGTTTCACCACAATCCGCACCAACCTGCTGTGACCTACCATCACCTACAAGACGAGCCTTATGTCTCGCAAAAGAACCATCAGAATTCTTTTTATGACAAAAAACTCACATAGATCGTATGATGTTCACATTAGATGGATGGGGCACTAATTCCCACGTCTTAATTCACATTAGATCGTAGCCGGCACACTTTCAATTGTTGTATTTAAATGGTGGTTTAAAATGGGATGTAGTCCTACATCAAGAAATTCATATGACGGTGGGGATGTCACTTGATATACATTAAACGGGAATGTGGACTCATCGAACACAACATGACGAGATAAGATAATTCTCCCCTTAGACATATCGTAACACTTGTAACCCCAATAATTTTGTGGATATCCTAAAAAAACACAAGGAGTGGACCAGGTTGGAGCTTGTTTATGGTTGTGGATGGGAACAAGGGATAACATAAACCCCCGAAAACCCTTAAATGATTGTATGAGGGAATGCGATGGTACAATATTTGGGTGGGTGATTTATTGGATAGTAACTTGGTGGGAAGAATGTTCAAAAGGTAGGTGGCCATTTGAAGAGCATGATGCCAAAAAGATGGTGGTGTGGACGAGTGTGCAAGCTGTGTACGAATCATATTATTGAATGTTCATATTTTTCATTCGGCTTTTCTATTCTCTGTAAAGGTATACGGACATGAGAGACGTAATGACACCCCATTTTGTTGACAAAATTCGGTGAAAGTGTTGTTTATGAATTCTTTCCCATTATCACATTGAAAATATTTTATGGATATCTCAAAATGTGTTTGGATGAAAATACTAAATTGTTTAAAAATAGTGGGGACTTGTGATTTTTTTTCTAATGGGAAATGTCCATAAAAATTTGTATAATCATCCAAGATAAGCATATAATACTTATGACCCGCCGAACTTAAAACCGGGGACGTCGCGTAATATCAAATGGCTTAAGAGTTTGTGTAGTAGATAAGGAAAAAAGAAAATTTGACATGCTTCCCAAAAACACAAGAACGACAAACATGTGAGTCCACATTACTGTTACAAGCAATAAAATTATGTCTTTTCATGTAGTCCAACATCGGTGCACCCGGGTGACCCAAACGGTTATGCCATAAATTAGGGAAAAACGTGCAAAGGCCGATGGAGAGTTGACTTGTTTGTTGGTGGGATCAGTGATAGGATACAAATCTCCAGTGCTATTACATCTCATTAGTGGCTTCTCCATCTGAAAATCCTGCACAGTATACCCAAACGAATCAAAATTCACAGAAACATTGTTATCAGTGGTAAAACGAAGCACTGATACCAAATTTTTATTAAGTTTGGGGGCGTGAAGGACATTTCTCAAATGTAGGGGTGGGTGGGGGTGGTAGATTTGTTTGTCCAATACCACGAATTGGAATTTCCTATCCACTACCGACCGACAAGGCCATACAAGACTACTACACACAGGATACCTGTCTACAAGACTCTAAAGAGTATACGACATCAAAAGGTCGGGATAGGGCCCCGCCATACCCATATATACAAGCAAAAATTATCGTACCAAGATAGACCGACACTCCGAACCAAGGGGAGTGCCCCAAAATCAGATAGGTCAGCAACCTACTAATGTGGATCGTCTCATTGCCTACGTGAACCTGCGGGCATGAAACGCAACGTCCCCCGAAAAAAGGGACGTCAGTACGACTGATGTACCGAGTATGTCAGGCATAAGAAATATCATCACAGAGATACATAATAATCTGAAACAGAAACTGTAGATCAAGATAGAAACAGCTGACCAGTAGTAAATGCCTCTGAGGGTTCTAATACATATGCCTAAATGTCATGCACAATGCAAATGCGGTATATATATAAATATTGGCCACATAAGGGCATCTTCCTTTCCATAACAACCTCTGTGGGCATCATTTCATTATCATATTGGCCACACAAGGGCATCAATATTGGCCTCACATAGGCATCTTTCTTTTCATGATATTTGTACCAGCTGCAGGTGGCGACGCGTATATAACGCCTTTCCCTTTTCCCCATTTCCTATATATATATATTTCATACCATATAGTAGTGTGTATAACACAAGTGAGTCCAGGGTAATATATGAATATAATGCAAATGCAAATGAAAATGCATGAGTGACAATACAACATTCTGAATTTATCGGATGACATAATATCGTTGTACCTTCGGCTAACATTGAGAATATTAACATCTTTTCCATATACCTCAATAAGGATTTAGGAACATATTTAGACATGTGTTTTAACATAGGAATCAATAACATGAATATTCTTAACTACTATGAGTAGAATAATTTATGGAACAATATCACGGTTATATCTCGTTACATGGAATATGCCAAAAGAAGAAATAATTTGCCTTAACATATCTTCATTTCGCTAAAGTAGAAGCAACGTTACTGCCACAAATTTCCAGAGCACAACATAGAATTTAAGAAAATGAAAAGGAGTAATTTTTTCCAAGTGAAAGAATGAGTGGAACATTTCTTTTGGTCTTTGTTTTACTAAATGGAATGAATGTTGCTGCTTTTTGTTTAGGACATTACAATTCCTAATTCCTAGTACTTGAAAATGAGTGTTGTATCTCTTTCTCCTAAAGTGGACTATGTTGCTTACCTGAAAAGGTCTCAGTGGGGTTTAGATTAATAAACCACGATCCCCCCATACTAATTAATCCCCATATTGTTGGCCAACTTCACGAGCTGCCACTTAGTCATTTAGGATCATTTTTAAAAGCTACACGTATTTATCCCCATTAAGTTTGTCCCCTATTAAGATTGATCAATCCCACAATTAATCAATTATACACACAATTAATTTCGTGATCCCAATTCACTTAAATCTTAATAATTTATAAGACCTTCGTCTACTCAAAGTCATAACTGCGATATAATACCAGTACACCGCCTCTTTATGCGCACACCAAATTTATTTCTGATCCCCGTCGTCATACTTGTTACTTCCAAAATTATTTCGGGACTGCATCCTTTTGTATACTAAGCTCTTTATTTACGTACGTAAATATAGCATAAATTCCCCTAGGCCCGGGTCTATTTGCCTACGTTTAGGTTCTCATACCATCACCCAAAATTATGGGATGTTACATCCTTCCCCCCTTAGAACCATTCGTCCTCGAATGTTGGGGTGACATATCTACTCCTCATCACATAATCAGAAAACACAACTACTTTTTCACAGCATCATATAATATAACATATATTACTACGTTAGTCCTTACATGGTACGCAAGCATTAATTATAATATCAGGAATTAAAATTCACCTTATGCTTCTCCTGGAACCTCAGCGTTGGTCTGGAATAGGTATGTATATTTGTGCATCATTTCCTCTTCCGCCTCCCATGTCATCTCTTCCATGTTCTTATTTCGATGCAGAACTTTCATAGAGGCTACTTCTTTAGTCCTTAACTTGCGGACTTATCGATCTAAGATGGCAATAGGAACCTCCTCATATGATAGATTCTCTGTAATCTGTACATCATCAATCGATACTATCCTAGAAGGATCTCCAACACACGCTCTCAACATGGAAACATGGAAAATCGGATGAACAAACTCCAACTCCGAAGGCAAGTCCAACTCATAAGCTACTTGACTGATTCATCGAATTATACGATATGGCCCAATATATCTTGGGCTGAGCTTTCCTTTCTTCCCGAATCTCATTACTCCCTTCATAGGTGAAATTTTCAAAAAGACCCAATCATCTACCTGAAACTCTAAGTCTCACCGTCGCATATCTGAATACGACTTCTGACGACTCTGAGCGGTTAACTGCCATTCTTGGATAAGCTTCACCTTCTCTATGGCTTGGTGTACTAGGCCAGGCCCAAATAACTCTGATTCGCCTACCTCGAACCATCCGATAGGAGATCTACACCTCCATCAATACAAAGCCTCGTATGGAGCCATTTTAATGCTAGCATGATAACTGTTATTATATGTGAACTCAATAAGGGGTAAATGATCATCTCAACCTCCCTTAAAATCCAATACACAAGCTTGTAGCATGTCCTTGAGCATCTGAATCATTCGCTCGTCTTGCCCATCTATTTGAGGGTGGAAAATTGTGCTAAGATTAACTTGGGTGCCTAAATGTTTTTTAAATGACTTCTAGAAGTTAGTTGTAAACTATGCACCTCGGTCAGATATAGTAGATATAGGCACACCATGAAGGCGAACAATCTCCTTAATATACAACTTCGCATAATCCTCGGTTGTGTAGGTAGTTTTCACCGGTAAGAAATGAGTTAATTTGGTTAGTCTATCAACAATTATCCAAATAGAATCAAACTTACGATAGGAGCAAGGTAAACTTGTAATGAAGTCCATATTAATCATTTCTCATTTCCACATCGGAATCTCAATGTTCTTAGTCAAGCCACCAGGCTTTTGGTGCTCTATTTTTACTTGCTGACAATTAGGACACTAAGCTACAAATTCCGCCACGCTCATCTTCATGTCGTTCCACCAATAAATATCCTTGAGATCACGATACATCTTAGTAGATTCAGGATGAATGGAATATCACGAACAATGGACCTCTGTCATAATTCTATCTCGTAATCCTGCTACTTTTGGAACACATAAACGGCCCTGGTGCTTGAGAATCCCATGTCGGTCGATCTCAAAGGTTTTGATCTTCTTCAGTTGAATGTCCTCTCTGATTTTCTTCAAACTAGGGTCTTTCCATTATCGTTCCTTAACTTCCGATACAAGGGACGATTCTAACATATTCTGAATCACAAAACCATCATCCTCCGAATCCCTTAACCGGACTCCCAACCTAGCTAATTGATGGAGTTCTCTTACTAACTCCTTCTTCTCGACTTGAACTGGGGTCGAGCTGATCATCGACTTACGACTGAGCGTGTTTTCTACAACATTAGCTTTACCAGGATGATATAAGATGTCCACATCATAATCCTTCAATAATTCAAGCCACCTCTTTTGTCTCAAGTTCAACTCTTTCTGCTTAAATATGTATTGCAAACTTTTATGATCCGTGAAAATATCTATATGAACACCATACAAGTAGTGCCGCCAAATCTTCAGTGCATAGACTACTGCGACCAACTCCAAATCATGTGTCGGATAGTTTTTCTCATGTTTCCTCAATTCCCTTGAAGCATAGGCAATCACTTTACCATGTTGCATTAGCACGCATCCCAGACCTGCTCCCGAGGTATCACAATACACAACATAGCCTTCTGGACCCTCTGGGAAAGTAAGGACTGGTGCCGATGTTAGTCTATCCTTTAACTCTTGGAAACTCCGCTCACAACCATCGGACTACTGGAATTTTATCGCCTTTTGTGTCAACTTTGTTAATGTTGCTGATATGGTAGAAAACTCTTCTACAAACCTTCTATAATAATCGGCTAATGCCCAAAAAGCTGTGAACCTCTGATGGAGTCGTGGGCCTCGGCCAATTCTTCATCTCTTCAATCTTCTATGTGTCGACTCTTATTCCTTCGTCTAACATTATATGACCAAGAAAAGCCATTAAATTCAACCAGAATTCACACTTGGAGAGCTTTGCATACAACTTATGATCCTAGAGCATCTGTAGTACTATTCGTAAATGATCCACATGCTCTGCTTCCGAGTGAGAATAAACCAGGATGTCATCTATGAATACTATCACATATACATCCAAAAATGGGCGAAACATGTTGTTCATTAGATCCTTAAATGTTGTCGGTGTATTTGTGAGTCCAAATGACATTACTAAGAACTCAAAATGCCCATACCTTGTCCTGAACGCTGTCTTCGGAATGTCCTTCTCCTTAACCCTTAGCTGATGGTACCCTGACCTTAAGTCAGTTTTTGAAAAACATCTTGCACATTGTAATTGATCAAACAAATCATCAATTTTGGGAAGAGGGTACTTGTTCTTGATAGTGATTTTATTCAACTGCTGATAGTCAATACACATCCTTAACGAGCCATCTTTCTTTTGTACAAACAATATCGGCGCACCCCAAGGAGATATGCTACGCCTAATAAAGTCTTTCTCAAGTAGATCCTTTAATTGCTCTTTTAATTCTTTCAATTCTGCTGGAGCCATTCTATAAGGAGGAATAGATATCGGCTGAGTGTCTGGCAACACGTCTATACCGAACTCAATTTCCCTCTAAGGAGGAAGGCCTGGAAGTTCATCTGGGAATACATCAAGAAACTCATTAACCACCGGAATTGATTGAGAAGTGGGTGGTTCGACATTGACATCTCTAGCCCGGACAAGATGGTATATGCAACCTTTGGAGATCATCTTCTTTGCCTTAAGGTATGAAATAAACCTACCTTTTGGCAACGCCGTATTACCTTTCCATTCAAGAACTGGCTCGCTTGGGAACTGAAATCTAATAATCTTTGTTCGGCAATCAACATTAGCATAGGATGATGCTAGCCAATACATGCCCATAATAACATCAAAATCGACTATTTCTAGTTCTACCAAATCTACTAGGGTCTGATGGCTACAAACTAATACTGCACATTTCTGGTAGACCCATCTAGCAACTACCGATTCACCAACTGGTGTAGATACCACAAATGGATCTCTTATCAACTCAGGATCCATACCAAATTTACAGGCAATGAAAGGAGTAATATATGATAGATTGGAGCCTGGATCTAACAACGCATACACATTATGTGAAAAGACCGATAATACACATGTAATAAAATCAGGTGAGGACTCCTGAACCTGTCGCCCCATCAATGCGTAAATGCGGTTCTGGCCCCTACCTCTACCTCCATCGGATAATTTCTACTAACTCTGCCCTGACGAGCGTACTGACTATGATGAAGTTATTGCAGATCCGACCGGCTGGGCTCTAACGCCTCCGCCTCCTATCGAGCATTCTTGCATAATATGACCACGTTTACCACAAGAATAACACACCATTGCTCCTTGTTGGCACGGTCCTAGATGGGTCATACCACACTGCTCACATTAAGCCAACGGTGGTCTTATCTGAGTAGAATCCCCTCTATAATAAGACTTTGATGCTCGTGAACTCTGACCTAATCCTGATTGAACATACCGATCAGCCCTCGACGCTGAAAATGGTAATAATGTGTTGGCTGTCGGGTATAATTGATGCCTATAAAGATGTGGCGTGGGCCCACCTCTGAAATCCCTTGTGTCACCTACGGATCGAGCCCTCTTATGTTAGCCCTTATCACGCTCTCGATCTACCCGTTATTGTCTCTTACGATCCTCCAAATTCTATGCATAAGCCTGAATGCGAGCAATATCCATATTCAGATTCAGAGAAGCCGTAGTACACTCATTGACCAAGTGCGGCCCAAGCCAGTAACATACCTATGTACTCGGTCACTCATCTCCGCTATAATCGCAGGAGCATATTTGGCCAGTAAATTAAACTGCAAGCTATATTCTCAAACACTCATATTGCCCTGCTCAAGATATAGGAACCTGTCCTGCCTGGCCCGCCGAAGCTCGACTGGCATAAAATGTTGTAAGAAAGCCTCTGAAAACTCTCTTCATCCTGCTGGTGGAGCACGAGGTCCCCTAGATTTCTCCCATGTCTCATACCAGGTCACCGCGACATCCCGTAGTCTATAAGCAGAGAACTTTACCGACTCAGTATCGGTAGCATCCATTACCCGCAAGGTACGTTGTATCTGATTCAAAAAATTATACGAGTCTGCGTTCAGATCTGACCCTGTGAATACCGGAGGGTCTAGATTAATGAAATCCCGAGCTCTCGCGCTAGCAGCTCTTTCAGAAGGAAATCTGACATTGGGCCTGAGTGGCCACTAATCATGTCAATAAATGTACATCACTTCGCATATCAAGATCCACATCTGGAATATCAAGTGGAGGAACTGGGATTACTGTAGCTCCACTAATCTCCTCCACTGGTGGTGAAATAGGGGAATTATACGAAGAAGTCGCACTGAGGGTCTCACTCTGGCCTTCGCTAGTGGGTGGTAATTGGCTAGTGCCTTCGCCTGCAGCAGTATCAAACACCCTCATACTCTTAAGCTTCTTCCTTGCTGTAGGTATTGCTGGAATCATAAACACGAGATGGATTATGAGTGAAATACTTATAACTCAGTTCTATAGCACGATCTATGAAATGAAAGAATATGAATCATCCCTAACTGTCAGATAGCCTCCCGCTTATAGGTATGGTGCACAACATACCCATAAACAAGACTCTACTAGACACGACTTAAAGACTCCCTAGGACAGATATACTCTGATACCAAGTTTGTCATGACACAAACCGGAGGGTCGCGATGGACACCCGGACCTTACCTACCGGGTACCACTACCCATATAGTCCACATCTAATCATGATTAACTAATCACGGCCATAAGGGTTGTCCCCCGACATATGAAAATAGTAAGTATGTAAAATCTTAATCAGAAAACAACTTATATATATATATATATATATATATGTATATATACATCCCAAAGGCCGACAAGGCCATACAAGACTACTACATACAGGACGCATGTCTACAAGCCTTTAAAGAGTATACGATATCAAAAGGTCGAGACAGGGCCCTGCCATACCTATATATACTCGCAAAAATTACCGTACCAAGATAGATTGACACTCCGAACCAAGGGGAGTGCCCCAAAATCTGTTGGGTCAGCAACCTACTAACGTGGATTGTCTCCTTGCCTACGTGAACCTGCGGGCATGAAATGCAGCGTCCCCCGACAAAAGGGACGTCAGGAAGACTGATATACCGAGTATGTCAGGCATAAGAAATATCATCACAGAGATACATAATAATCTGAAACAGAAACAGTCGACCAAGATTGAAACAGCTGACCAGTAGTAAATGCCTCTGAGGGTCCTAATACATATGCTTAAATGTCATGCAAATGCGATATACATATAAATATTGGCCACACAAGGGCGTCTTCCTTTCCATAACAACCTCTGTGGGCATAATTTCATTATCATATTGGCCACACAAGGGCATCAATATTGGCCTCACATAGGCATCTTTCTTTTCTTGATATATGTACCAGCTGCAGGTGGTGACGCGTATATAACGTCTTTCCCTTTTTCCCATTCCCTACATATATATATCTCATACCATATAGTAGTGTATATAACACAAGTGGATCCAGGGTAATATATGATTATAATGCAAATGAAAATACATGAGTGACAATACAACATTCTGAATTTACCGAATGACAAAATATCCTTGTACCTTCAGCTAACATTGAGAATATTAACATCTTTTCCATATACCTCAATAGGTTCTCATATATGTCAAAGAATATGAAGTTTGTATGTCATCATTGTAACTCCCCTGGACCCTTAAAACCATAATGTTTCAAACTTCAAGATTCTGTGAGCAAAATGTTGCCTAAAAGGTTGTCCAACATTTCGGATAACATTTGAAGCAACATTTCTAAGCCGAAAGGTAAAAAATGTTTTAAGAGAGTTTGGGTTCCCAAAAATGATGTAACATGTAAAGTTGCTATAACTGCAATAATAACTAACATTTCAAGTTCTTGGTACTTTGATAGTGGATGTTCTCGTCATATGACAGGTACAAAAGGTTTTCTAAAGAACTATGAGTCATTCAACGGAGGAAACGTGACTTATGGAGGAGGCAGCAAAAACAAAATAATTGGAAAAGGGATCTTGGATGTTCCTGGATTTCCAGCTTTAAGAAATGTCTTACACATTGAGGGTTTAATGGCTAATTTGATTAGTATTAGTCAACTGTGTGATGATAATCTTGAGGTAAGATTTAATAAGAATACCTGTAAAGTTACGAATGAAGCTAATGAATGTGTCATGACAGGTACTAGAACATGTGATAATTGCTATCTTGTTGCAAGATAAGAAACATGCAATAATGTCAAGATCGATGACACAACACTATGGCATCAAAATTTGGGGCATGTCAACTACCGTAATTTAGAAAAATCTGTCTCATATGAAGAGGTTAGGGGGCTTACTCAATCTTAGCCATAAAGGTAAAACTGTCTGTGAAGATTGTCTAAAAGGTAAGCAAACCCGTGTCTCTCATAATATTGTCCAACACGACGGACAACATTCAGGTACTTCTCACTGTTTTCAATTATTACATATGAATCTAATGGGTCCAATTGAAGTAGACAGTCTAGGAGGCATGAGGTATTCCTATGTGATAGTAGATGATTTTTCTAGATATTCATGGATATATTTTTTGAAAGAAAAATCACAAACTTTTGACATGTTTAAAATTTTTCACTCTAGAATTAGGAACTTATTCTATTCTCCTATTTTTCGGATTTGATCCGACCATGGAAAAGAATTTAAAAATAGCTCATTCACAAACTTTTGTGAGAAAAGGGAATTTTCCATGATTTTTCTGCTTCCAAAACTCCTCAACAAAATGGGGTAGCATAAAGGAAGAATAGAACATTGCAAAAAATGGCTAGAGTTATGCTTAGTTCTAAAAAATTGTCAAAATGTTTTTGGGCTGAAGCCTTAAATACTGCCTGTCACATCTCTAATAGAGTCTACTTAAGGCCAGGAACAAAGATGACACCTTATGAGATGATAAATGGAAAGAAACCTAACTTGCATTACTTTCATGTTTTGGGGTGTATTTGTTACATTTTAAATGATAGAGATCATTTGGCAAAGTTTGACTCTAAGAGCGACAAAGGAATTTTTGTTGGCTATTCTCAAAATACTCATGCTTATCAAGTATACAATCTAAGGACCAAAACTATACAAGAGTCTGTAAATGTTATTTTTGATGACTTTTCTGGTCTTATAGGAAAGACAACTGAAAATAATACTATAGTTTCAGTGGAAAATGTGCAGACTGCTGAAGAATCAGATGTTGCCCCAAATGTTGCCACACCCGAAGCAACATCTGAACCTGAAATAGAGACCACAGAGGCTATGAATGAGGAGTCAAATGCTGAATTGATAGATCAAGATCGAAGGGACCCCTCATTAAGGATTAGGAAGAATCATCCAACAGGCCAGGTGATAGGGGAGTTTTTGAAGGAATTAAAATAAGAGGGAAATAACCTCTCAACTACAGAGAAATGGTAAGGTGTGTGTGTATGTCTACCATATACCAAAAGGTTAGTCTTTCTTATTTTATATCTACTTTAGAACCCAAAAATGTTTTAGAAGCACTCAAAGATAATTTTTGGATTCAAGCAATACAAGAAGAGCAATAACAATTCTCTCGAAATGAAGTCTGGGACAGTTCCTCGTCCAAATAATACAAATGTAATTGGAACTAAGTGGATTTTTAAAAATAAATCAGACGAATTGGAAATAGTTGTGAGAAACAAAGCTCGTGTAGTTGCACAAGGATATACTCAGGTTGAAGGAATCGATTATGACGAGACCTTCGCACCTGTGGCTAGAATTGAGTCAATTAGATTGTTACTCGCTATTGCTTGTTACCTAAAAATTACTTTACACCAAATGGATGTAAAAGGTGCATTCTTAAATGGTATTCTAGATAAGGAAGTCTATGTTGAACAACCAAAAGAATTTGAAGATCCTTAACATCCACACTATGTGTACAAGCTCAAAAAGGCTTTGTATGGGTTCAAACAAACCCATCGTGCATTGTATGGTCGTCTAACTAACTTCCTTCTTGAATTTGGTTTTAACCGTGGTGAAGCTGATCGTACCTTATTCATTAAATGTTATGGTGTAGATATTATTATTGCTCAAATCTATGTAGATGACATAGTATTTGGTTCGACCTCCCAGACTAGTCTAAAATCATTTGTTGAATCTATGTCATCAACATTCGAAATGAGCATGATTGGGGAACTAACTTTTTTCTTAGGCTTGCAGATTAAGCAAAGTGAAGATGGGATTTTCATCTCACAAAGTAAATATGTTAAGAATCTAGTTAAGATATTTGATTTGGAGAATGCTAAGCAAATGAAAACGCCAATGGGTTCATCGCAAAAGATATGCAAAGATAATGTTGGTGAAAATATCGACCCAACATTGTATCGATCTATGATAGGTAGTCTTCTTTATCTTACTGCTAGTCGTCTAGATATTATGTTTAGTGTTTGTGTTTGTGCCCGTTTTCAAGCCTGTCCCAAAATATTCCACTTAAATGTCATGAAACGTATTATTCGATATGTTGTTGGCACATGTGAGTTGGGAATTTGGTATTTCAAAGACACTAATCCTAACTTAATAGGATTCAGTGACTCGGATTGGACTGGAGACATAGATGATAGAAAAAGTACAAGTGGAGGATGTTTTTATCTTGGCAATAATCTTGTTTCATGGTATAGTCGTAAACAAAACTGTGTCTCACTTTCAACTGCTGAATCTGAATATGTAACAGCTGGAAGTTGTTGCTCTCAATTAATATGGCTAAGACACATGTTAGACGACTATGGATTTTCTAGCAACATTTTGATTTTGTACTGTGATAATTTGAGTGCTATAAATATTTCCAAAAATCCATTTCAACACTCACATACAAAACATATTGATATTAGACATCACTTTTTAAGAGATTTAGTCGAAAAATAGCTAGTTCATATTGAACATGTTGACATTATTCATCAACTAGCTGATATTTTTTACAAAAGCTTTGGACCACGAGAGATTTTCTAGTTTGAAGAAATCTCTTGGTCTTTGTAATCTCTAAAAAGGCATTTTTGGTGAATGTCAGCTGAAACATTGTCTAACATTTCAGGTGACATTTTACCTATGTAAATAAATTGATTATTGTTACTGTATAGTGCATTGATTTTTGGGCACACAAGCATGATCCCTCAATAAAGAATGTGTCTTTAACGTGATACCGTTCTCTACGATGATATTATATATCATAAAAAGGGAGTATCAAAATAAGGAAAAGCCTTAACAAATGATTGGCAACTGTGCAAAATGGGCAAAGCCCCTTAAAAGATATCGTTCCTATTATATAAGAGTATTGATTGCTTCAAAAGAATTTTAAGAATACTAAATTAGTATTCTTATTTTTGACACGAAAAATATTTTTGTATGTATTTTATGATTAGATCAAGGACACGATGGAAAAAATGTTACATCGGTCTAGTGGTTAAACTCATAAAAATACATATAAAACGTGTCTTGATTTGTTGCCAAAATAAAAAGTTCTTGCGGGATCATAATACATGTGTTGTCCAAAATATTGTCAACATTGATGTTGACATTTTCAGTTTGGGATATTTGTTGGGATGTTGTTCTTAATTGATTCCAGAAAAATCAGATTTTTCTCCCTATGTTTATGCCTTGTTTTTATAGGAATTTCAAACTTTAAAATGATAACATTAAATTTCTATCATGATGCTTATCAACTTATCCCAAAATTTTAGGTATAAGTTATTAGATAAATCTCAAACTCCTAAAACTAAGGATTTTTGTTGCTTTGAAAGATGTGTCATGTATATAAAATCCTCTCATTTGTATCTTCTTTATCATATCTGATTTTCCCTATTAAAAATAAAATAAAATTTTTTTAAAAAGGGAAAAATCACATCACAAATCGGGCTTAACATCACCTACCCGATGAGTGATTCACCATTCCAAACTCCACTCGCAATCTCAAACCCTAAAACCTCAAAACCCTCTACTCAAAACTCACCAATGGAAACTTCCCCAATGTTAACACCTATGTCTACCAACACATCCAACAACACCCCTATGAGTACAAGTCCTCCTCAACAACCAGACATATCTTCTTTTTCACATTTTCCTGAAAACAGGTGTACGGCTATAGTCCTTCAAATTGATAAGGAACCACTCGATATCAACTACCCTGGGGGTGACAATAATCCCATAGATGTTGATGCAATATCTAATTATTCGAACCTAGGTAAACGGCCAAGTTCGTCATCTTTCCCTACTCGTAGATCGAGTAGAGTATTTGAGATAACAATCCAACAGGAGTCGAGCACCAAAAAGTATAGGTTTGACACATCTATACCTACTTGCTAAAGTAGTGACACTAATGACATGAACTTTGAGCTATCCTCTGAAGAAAGTGAAGAAGATCTTATTGCCTTTGTACCTCAGAATGTGTCTCAAAATGAGGAAATTCCTGATGATACTCCACTTATGAGATTTTGTCCAAAAGGAATTCCCAAACATGTTAAATCAGATGCTGCTCCAAATGTTGCCGACAAAGCCACAACATCTCGAGCAACATTTTAGCAAATTTCAGAAGAGACACTAAAACCATCCTCCTCCAGCAAAACCGAATCTGATTCTGACTAGGAGGTATCTATCTACTCAGACTATTTCTATTCTAAAACTAATTCTGATAATTGGAACTAGTACAAGAATAGAGTCATTAGGTCTGAAAAAGTATTAGACATTGCCTCTTGCTCATAATATGGCTTGGTAGAGTTCTTAAAAGAAAGATAGCTTCTAGGATCTGTTACTAACAAAGGATCATATGTTGATGAAATAGTCAGGTTATTTTATGCTAATTTGGGTTCTGTTATAAAAGGTACCTCCTCAAAGAAGTTTGGGAAGGTATATCTCCGTAACATAGAGTATTCTTTCACATTTGTTGTTATAAACCAATGTATGGGATTAAATACTGAGGAGAATGTTAGAGAAACAGACCCTGCATTGGACAATAGAGATGAAGTAATTGAGTACCTCACAAGAGGTATAATGCATAAGTGGATCTCTAGATGTCCAACCTCTAAATTAACAGCCATGTTTGCCACTCTTCACAAAATTGCTATACACAATTGGCTTCTTTCAATGAATGAATCAATTGTAACTATATAACAAGCCACCCTGCTGTATAAAATTGGGAAAGGTTTGAGAGTTGATCTGGGCAAAATGATCTTCCATCAAGTTTCCAACTTGGCACAAAAAGAATCAACCTTAATCCTCTATTTTCCCTCTCTAATATACAAAGTTTTATCTACCCAAGGTTTTAAGCCTAAGAGAGAAAACACATTAGGGAAGGCTCCTGAACTGTACACAGTCAACAAAGCAGTTTTAAAAAGTAGAGACAAAGTCATTGATCTACCCTTGAAAGTGGAAGAAAGTAGTATAGATGTTGACAAGAATGTCACCAACATTCCTGGCAACACTGGTCCGAGACAGTCTCCATTGTCCACTGAATGACTTGTGAATCAAATTGCAAAGGTCACCCACCAAATCTCTGAGGTTGATACTATGAGGAATGCCCTGATTCAAGCCAGAGACCATCTCATGTTGCTTCTTTCTTCACAAAAAGGGGGAGATAATGTTGCTGGTGAAGTCGAGGGAAGCAGAGGAAGTGCTGATGCATGGGGAGATGAGGAAGAAGGTTAGATGATGTTGCTGGTGAGAGAAGTAGTCACGCAGGAGTAGAAAGTTGTTGGAAGTTGTTGTTGTTGTATGATGAGCTAGGAGGAGTTGTTGCTAGCTACTAGTGATAATGTATGAAGGTCATGAAGGTTGCTCATTCTGAGCAGTTATCTATTTGACAGGATGGATGTTGATTTATATGGCAAAGGGAATATGTTTTTGTGGTCTGTATATAAACCCTTGTAAACGGATGATATGTAATCCGCTAACTGTTTTTTCTTTATGTTCTATATATTTTCTAATCCTACAGACTGGTGTATACAAGTCTTGCTTGTATACCATCATAGGTTAAGGGGGAGCATAACTGTATTCATAGTTGTTGGACAACAGCTATGACGTTGTCTTAAGTCATTTGCACAGGTTATATGGGTTTTGTGAAGAAAGGCAAAAAGGGGAGATTGTTAATGTTGAGTTTGACGTTGTAACATTTGACCCAACATATTCCCTGAAGTACTGTTGTTGATTGCCAAAAATGTTGGGACAAATGTCACAACATTCAGACCAACATTTTTCATAACAGTTTTGCCTTACTTCACGTTAAGCAGGAACAGTTTTACTGAGTGGTAAAAATGACTTAGGCATGTGAATTAGGAGCTGTGTAAAACGTAGGAGAAAGAGTCAAATCTTGGGGAAGAAGTCGAGTGAAGAACAAGTCAAAGTTGTTGAGATTTCGACTCCATGATCTTCTCCAACAAACACACCAGCTGCCCACTTTTCCCTCAACCAATCGATGGCCTTTTCAATGAAGACTCTCTACTATAAATAGAGAGGCTACAAGAGTAAATCGATATCCAGAAACAGATTGCAAAAATATCAAGAGAACTCTCGAGAATTCATCTCAGAAAACTGGATCACAAGTGTTGCATGAGCGTGTCGACAACATTCTGTCAAACATTACAATTGCAGTTTAGATTCTAGATTAACTTTGTATTGAGCAATTGTAATGAGAAGTTGTCTATGTCTATTTAGGTAGATTTTTCAGGCAGAAGTCATCTGCGACTTCAACATTTAACCCCTTTCCATTTCATCTTGTAAAATTGTAAAGAAAGGAATTTGTATTTTTTGTATATAATAAATATCTACAATACTTTCGGTCACTGACCGTCATAGGTTATATATATTATGTAAATTTTTAACCTTTGTGTTCTTTAAATTTCCGTTGCATTGCTCTTTAAAGTTTTCTGTTTTACTAAAGTGTTGTCACTAGTGCCGGACGACATTATCGCCGACATTCGGAAACTGAATTGGCATTTCCATAGCATACCCGGACCTAACACTCCTGATATAAGTCCTCTTTTTCCTTCACCAGGTGGCTCTGAGCTCGCTCCTACTGATTCTTCACTACCTTTAATTCCTTCTAGCCCCAGTAATTGCTCCTGGACCGGTTTATATGCCGTTTCGCCTACTAAGTCTTTGCCGGTTTCTTCTGCAGTTCATCTGTTGTCATCTATGTGTACAATGCTGGTCTTGGGTTTGGTACCATTCTGGTTTATACAGGTCCACAGTGTGTGAAAGTTCAAATATGTTTGGTTGTGTCGTGGTACTTTTGATGAAGTTCCACACTTTTTTCCTCTGTTATGACTTATGTAGTATACTTTTTCTCATTTTCTTTCCGTAGTGTATAATTTTGTTAGGCTTCATTTCTGCGTTGTATTACATTTTGGTTGCTAGATTAGTTGAGATATTACATGTCTGATGTGAAATAATTAAGAAGGGAATAAACATGATTTCTTTAGTTTGACTCAGGATTTGATTCTGGTTCTTCTGTTGAATGGGTATGATGTAGTTCATTAAGGACGTATACGCAGTGGTGGATCCACATGTATTCCAATGGTGTCAACTAACACCGTTTTGCCGAAAAATTACATTGTATAGATAGGTAAAAATATTTTTTTATGTATATGCTGAATCCCTAATAAAATTCCTAGTTCCGTCACTGCGTTTACGCTCGCATTGTGTAGGCATTCATGGCTGATGACTGATGTGATTTGTGGCAGTATCCAAGAAATGAATGTAGAACTGAAATTCAATACTTTATATATTACTACTGTACTACAACAAATTGGTCAGACCAATAATATCATCAAGAATGACTAAAGAGTACTAGGAACAGTAAAATGAAATAACAGAACTTATAAATCCTACATTTACTAAATATATCACTGCTTCTAGACAACAACAAAACTATAAAGAATGAAGCAATATTGCACAACAACTTAGACTATAGAATGATCAATTGCAGTCTCTGACTAAGGAGATCCATTGAAGAGCCTCTTCCAGAACCCATCCTTAAATGTCTTGAGCTCAATGCTGTTTTCTTTCTTTGGAGATGATGTTTTCCGGAAGCCCTCTTTTAATGTCTTGAGCTCAATGATGTTTTCCTTCTTTGGAGATGATGCCTTAGTAACAACACTCTTCCTCAGCATAGTATTTTCCTCCCTCAGCAAATCCACAGCTAAACTGAGCTGCCTGATGACCTCTCTTTTCTCTTCATCTTTCAGTATTAGTAGCTCCTGCTGAACTTTGCTCTCTTCCTTCAGCCTCTCAATTTCTTCCCTCAGCTTCAGTACTTCATCATTGTTGACGCGAAAGCCACTTGATATTTCCACTGTTCCCATCTCTGATCGAGGGGTTTGTATTTCTTCTTTTTCTATGTCAGGATCCTCGACCTCAGACATATTATCTGATAACTCAGACTCGGGGTCAAAGGTTTCTGAATAGCTGTCATAGGATAGTTCAGTGGCGCTCATCAGTTTCTTTTGTGGAAACTTGGTGAAAGACAATGGAGACATCCACGGTGTCACAAGGCGAGTAGCAGATTCGCACTTGATTTGATCATA
Source organism: Anisodus tanguticus (assembly GCA_034509755.1). NCBI lineage: Eukaryota > Viridiplantae > Streptophyta > Magnoliopsida > Solanales > Solanaceae > Anisodus > Anisodus tanguticus. Next base: position 12,603,352 of record CM067551.1, on the reverse strand, counting down.
CTTCTCAGCTAACAAGCGATGGGTCCTATAGAAATCTTCAACCATGTTAATGAGCTGTGGTCGCTTCTTGTAATACATCTCTGCTCTTTGGCGGAAGGAATCTGCATCTTGTTCAACTATCCTCAGCATGGCCTCTGTCTTCTCATCTAGTTCTGCAACAATATCCAATTTAAACAAGCTATGAAGAGCAAAGTTCCAGATACATTACCAGTCCTGGATACTTAAACATCATTAAACTTAATTAAAAATTTAAAAGAGAGAAAGAGGATTTTGTATAATGCTAAAAGTTAATAATGACTCACTTTCAACTTGCTATGATGAGAATTAAAGCCCAAAGCAGAATAAATTCTAACTTCTAAGTAAAATTATTCACAAGTCACAACTGCTCTTAAAGTGGTGGACTTTTAGTCAAATAGAACTATTAATTGGTACACCATATAACTTGGTACTCAAATAATGATTAAAGATTAGAAAAACAGGATTAAACCACGTTGGAAACTTTTGGATCTTCTTTTAAAGTTACACACACCATCAATTGGACCTCAATTGAGGGCCAGTGTCATATGGCATATATATATAGTCGTTAAGCCATGGCGCAATTACAATGTACTAAAAGAATATGCATAGTTGGTTGTTTAATCACACACTAGGAGAAAAATACTGAGAAGATCTTACCTGTCCAGACACAACGACTAGTAGACAACAATTGCTAAGTAGGACTATAGTTACACACTATCTAGTTGAGCCATTGTTTAAAAACGTTGCAAAGCCCCTTAATAACCACGCGCAGAGGGGAGGTGGTGTCCTGTGAGCTCTAGGACATGATTTTCTTTTCTGTCATCCTAGCTCACTTATTCAGAATGTCATATATCCCTCCAGCACAAACTCCTACAGCCACTGTAGAGTTCAAATCCACACAGCCGCGGATGAACATACTGTTGGAGGTTAAACAGGGGTTCTCAGGAAACTTAAAAGAAAGTGAAAGACTGATTCAGGACCTCTCCACTCAACATGTATTTGAAAATGGTCCTAGAGTTAACTACAGATGCTAGTGTGCACCATTTCAAACAAGTCTGGCTATATACCATGGCTGAGTAACAAAACTAGTCACCGTGTTTTCAAACATCAGCTAACAAAAAATTGAAGAATTCCGTCTAACAGAACTAATTAAACCTTGCAACATTGATAAAATTTCTTGTGTTAACGGTCATGTAGTTACTTGTGTGCTCTACAGATAGAGAAAAAGAGTAATTTCTCACCAGCAAGAGTTGATTGAAGCCATGGTGAGCGATTTGGAGTTCCCTTCTTTTGACTGTCAAACCACCACGGTTGTGACTTTGACTCAACCATTTTCTTCCAACAAATCTAACTTCACAACAAACTTTATAGTTAAAACGAAGTTGTTAATGTCTCATTACTATGTTAAAGTAGCGAAAGTCATGCATTATATTTACTCATATTTAGATGAGAATGCAACTTACCTGAAAATATCAAAGTTTGAATAAAAAATAACTCACTCCCTCTCCTCTCTCTCTCACCTACCTCACAGGAGATTGGTGTAAGTTGAAATTTAAATGTGCCAACGGCCTAGGTTTTTGTACTTTGTTTTATCCTTGTCCAATTGGAGATTGCCACGTGTTGCATGTGTACCCATAACCAGTTAATGGGCCTTCGTGGGTCCGGGTTTGTAGTGATGATTTGTTAATTGATTATCTGGGGCCTGGTGGGGGAGCGTCTATGGCTGATACAGAAAAAGTGTATATAATACAACGGTCGAAAAAAGTGATTATGTGTGAATCTTGCTCACATTTTCCTTGTATTATTCACTGTATATTAAGTATGATTAGAGTGGCAAATTGTTTTAAATAAATATCTGGGGTAAGCATTTGGGATGGCAATTGGAGCAGGGCGGGTTAGGACAAGCACAAAATAGGACGGGGCAGGGCGGGGCAGGGCAGGAAGCAAATAAATGAGGCGGGGCAAAATTTAATTTTTGAAAAAATTTAATAGGGCAGGGTGGGTCGGGCGAAATACGATTGACCCGTTTATGTTGTATTCTTTTTCCCTAGTTTGAATCATAGTGTTCATTAAAATTGAAGCAGTCTTCTTCTCGTCTCCAAAACTGTCCAAGAAAATACAAATTTACTTCCGGTCAATTTCCATCCAAACATTTTCTTGTCGAAATTCTTCTTTTTACATTTGAGTTCAGTTCTTTCCATGTTATATTGGTCAGTACATAATTTGATTCTAAAATTCTTTCAGTATGTTCTATTAAAGTTCCAATATTCTGGAATTTGGAGCTAAAGGTTAGAATTGTATGATTCTAATTCTATTTTGAAATACCAAACAATCAAAAAGAAAAGAACCAATTTTGGGAACTGATTGTTAATCCAATAAATAAATAAATATATATATATATATATATATATCAAAAGAAGTTCAAAAAAAATCATGTTGCAAAGTGAAAAATAAGAGGAAGAAATTAAAGATAACATAAACAGGGCAGGGCGGGGCGGGGCAAGACAAGACGGGGCAAATTTTTTGAAAAATGCTAAACGGGACAGGGTAGGGCGGGTCGAAATCTTAGCAGATTGAGGCTTACCCGCACTACCCTAACCCGCCCTATTTACATCCCTACAAAGATGTTCACTGCCAGGACCCACCTCGATTCAGATACAAAAGTATTAAGTACTTGAATTAGAGATCTAAAAAAAACAAATTCGCTGCACTTTTGGAAAGAAATAAGTAATAAACTTCCTTGATCTTAAATCAAGGACCAAAATGAATTAAATTGTTGCATGTATATTTATAATATTCAAAAATAAATCTAAGCCTGAAGAGCGATAATTGCTCTAGCGGTGGAGCACCTTCACCACCAAGCAGTAGGTTAAAAGTCCGATCGAGTCATGTAAGGATAAGTTAAACACTATTGATCCTCCCGGGTGGAGTGGGGGTAAAAAGAAAAAACGATAACAAATTGAGGCTTGTCACAAGAAAAAAGAAGTCCAAACCAGAGATAGATGTGCAAGCTTAGCTAAATCATCAATAATTACATATTAATTACTGAACAATTTACAAGCAATTAAGCCTAGTGTAAATCATGAATATATACAGAAGCATCCGAGCAAATAGTGGATGAAATTGGCTACCCTGGAAACCTATATTTTTTTCCTAAAACATTGTTTAGGGAAAAAAACTGATTTTTTACTCGAGACGTATACTAAAATTAACTTTCAAATTGTAAATCGCAATCACTTCCTTCTTTTGATAACACTGTTGTATCTAGCCTGGAATCCCTCCCTCCAAACACGCGGCGCATAAAAGCATCATCAAACGTGCTCCAAAAATACATAATGGCTTGTGCAGGCCTTTTCAATAACACTGTCAAGCTTCTTATTCGAGGAACATCATCTTCTATCCCACTGAGAAGTGGGAGTGCGAAGGAGAATTCGGAAGAACTCATGCTGTTGAAATGTTGTGATGGAGGTATCAAGTACCTTATTAGAGGTTTCGTGAGCCACCCAAACACCTAAAAGGGTCAAAAAAATTCAGATTCAGCTAATAATTCAACATTTTGTCAAGTACGCATATTGAGCACGTTAGAAAATGCTTTGTTAGATGTTAGACTGAACATGAGAGTCCAACCAAAAATACTTGTCTATCAGGCGGAAGAGTCCACCCAGCCTATGAGCTCATTACCGGTATCTCTTTGCAATCAACGAAGGACTCAATTTGTTCACAACCGATATGCAAAAACTTAAAAAGTATTAAGTAGCAAAGGAGTGAAGTTGTTTAATTACCATTGTACTGAAGAGGACAATTGCTATGGTACTGGTGATCATGAGTGCATTTCCCATCACTTGTGAGTGGCCAGATTTCATAAACTACAGGCAAAAGTCAGGCTTTAATCAACAACATTATCGTTATCAAGTAACACGAAGATTTCAGTTTCAGATAAAATGTCCCTTCATGTTTAATTTCCCTTTTTTCTACGTATCTCTTAGGAGAATGAGAAGATCAGAGAGTTCAAATATCTACCTGATTATAAGCCAAAGCCATGGAGACAGCCCCTCGCATTAGACCAGCCCACCATATTGTAACCTGTGAAGATAAATTATTAAGTTTCAATAGCGATACAGTAGCAGAACGAAAATGGACAAAGTCAATAAACTACTAACCATGTGTTTGAAGCTAATCTTGTCATGCTTAGATGTCCAAAAATTAGATAGCATGGATAAAGGAATCACAAAGCACGCTCGTCCAACCAAAACCAGGGCAAGCACCACAGAACTCACTGCAACAGATTTTCCAGGACTGTGACTAACGAATCTCCATTTCTCGATATCTAAGGCATCCATACCAACATAAAGGAAAATGAAAGTCTCGGCAATAAATGACATTGTTGCAAAAGCATGCCTTGTTGTCACTTTAGAATCATCGGTCACGTTATGCCAGGTATAGTGTGACATGACAATCCCACATAGAAATACTGTAAGAATTCCACTTAAATCGAACAGTTCTGCCATAACATACGAAAGGTAAGCCATGAGAATCATGAGAGCAACGTCACAATTGGTTGAGTTCCTTCCATTGTACATCTTTTTGATTATATAAGCACTTAGCAATCCAACAAGCACTCCCAGAACAGTGCTTGCAGCAAATAGGTATAGAAAATTTCCAGTGAACGATAAGGCCACTCGTGAATTGATGTTTGAGAGGTCGAATTTCTGGATTGCATTAAAAAGCACCACTGATGTAGCATCATTTACCACACCTTCTCCAAAGACGAGGCTGTACAGAAGAGGCGTCTCATCTTGATTAAGCACCTGTAACGTGCAAACAGAGTCCGTTGCTGAAAATATAGCTCCGATTGCTACAAAAAAAGAATATCAACAATCGTGAGAAGATGTGAGGAAGAAAGCCGGACACTTAATTGTAACAAGCTTACAGTCTTGAATCATTTGTATGCCTTTTCTCCTGATAACTACATCAGCTGTACGTTTTAACTTCGTCATCCCTCTATCATTTCTTTTCTATTGTTACAATATATACCATCAATAACTACAAATACTCTATGGATAGAAGATGAAAAATTACCAAGATAATCCCTTAACTCCAGAAAATCGGTATCTAGCTTCCCGAGTAACTCCACAGCACCTAAAATCAAAATTTTGAAACAAAATTAAGAGAGATAACCACATAGTAACTCAAGAATAACCTCAGCAATGAAGTTCCCACATAGGACTGAATAAGCAGGGCATACCAAATGATATGATGCCGAAAGATATCAATGTGCCTAGGACACCAAACAGCACAATAGTCCCTAAATTCCTGAAAAAATGCTTCTTTTTCACCTGGAAACTGGTAAAGTAAAACAAAATGATCTATCAGTCTCAATAAATCACATTTAACACCTACAAAAAGATCATGTTATCCTAGACTAAATAACTTAACCGCAAAAGGGTAAAAATTGCCCTTTCTCTTCAATATGTAGACAGTAAAAATCCCAAGAAAAAACGTGGTAACCCTTTAGCAGAATGTATTTTGTCCATTAATTGTATTATATTGTGCATAACAAATTAAAATTCAATAGACCACTCTATCTTACTTTTATATGGATGTCAAGATTCATGCAGTAATAATGCAACAAAACTCAAATACCATAACTAAACAGGCAACAATTAAGGCTATGATCATAGAAACTTACCCGGCATTGAATATAATGGGTGGTATAACATAAATAAAGAATAGTTGTTCGTCGAATTCTAAAAGACGAGAGCTTTTTCCTTTAGTAGTTAACAAAATGATTCCTCCTGTACATAAACCCTGCAGCCAAAACAAAAGATTAATACTCTACTCAATATAGCGAGCAAAAATCTTGTTAAATTTACATTGTTAGTACGTATAAGTTGAAGTCTTACAATAATAAGCGCGGTGATGGACAAATTAATCCATTGACTCTCTTCAAGAAGATGACCAATCACAATGCATCCACATAGAAGTGCCACAAATAGAGTTAAATCTCCTAACACCTGATCATCTGAACCAGAGAATGCACCATATCTCACTAACGCCTCCAAAACCATAATATTATCTACACAACTAAAAAAATGCGTACATAAGTTAGTTAATTCAACTTTCTAAATTTTGGTAATCAAGATAATTATCATAAGTTGAAAATTCATGAACATTAGCTGTAGAATAGTGTAAATCTCTTTGAGTGGAATCCTATCGATAATATCATATATATATAGTGTGTACAATTATAATCCTAATGGATCGAGGATCTCTCCTTTACATAATTACACTAAAATATTAATTACAGAATATTTGCAGAATATACTATGCTATCATTAACAGTACAAATAGTAACTACGTTACATTTAAAATACAAAGCATCAATATTTTGTGAATGACACAAAACAGAACCTGAAAAAACTGTCGTGTGTAGTCAAAGAAGTAGTAGAATTCTAGGATTAACAAACTAACGAGAGAGGGACAGTATTTTTAGTAGTTAAGGAGAGAATTATTTCTACATTGAATAGAAATAGGAGTTATAAGTTAAGCTGGACTAGGATTGCTTACAAATAATACGACAGCAAAAACTGTGAGGAAAATTTATAAACGGGTGATTTTTTCTATATCTAATTGTATATGGACCCAACTTACGAGGGGTCTATTTGCAAAATCTTAATTAATCTTTGTCAAGATAGAGGAAAGATAATCCTCCTCCGTCCCAAATTGTGAATTCAGATATTTGTTTTATTTTAATATTTTTTTTAAACTAGTACTTATTAAGTATGTAAATATTATAAAGGTACTCTAAATTAAGTACATAAAATTAAATGGTTAGATATTTGAACTTTTTTTAGAGCATGTTTGGTCAAGCGTGAAATCAGCATATCTTAAGAAATATTTTTATTACAAGTGTTTTTTAAAAAAGTGATTTGAGAGAGTAGTGTTTGTGTTTAATTAACTTATATAATTAAGAAATGCTTTTGATAGGAGTTTCTGTTTGGCCATTATATTTAAAAAGTATTTTTAAATGCCAAATTACGAAAAAGAATATACATACAGATTGTTAGATATAGCAACGTGACTCACAAAAGTAATTAAACACTTATTGCTATTAATAAGTTAATATTATACCTAATAAGATTTGAGAATCATTTAAAATATTAATCTTACTTAAATAGGTTAGTAAGCCTATAATTATGCTTTTTAATTTCTAATTTTGTTCAACAATCTTAAATTATATTTATTAAAGGATCATGTCGATCAAATAAGTAGGGAAGAAAATCTAATCCAAAAATATCTTAAAATTTATAAAAGAATTCTGATTAAAGAATATTGATGGTACTCTCACTTTGTCGAAGAAAATAGAGCAAAATCAACTTTCAATACTATAACTGGATTTTTAAAAAAAAACTACTATTTTTTCCAAATCAATCCTACTTCCAACAACTCAGGTAATCTTCTATTTCAAATATTCTCACTTTATCATTACTCTCGCTTACTATTAATTAATTTGGTAAATATAAATTTTTGATATGAGTAATCTTGTCCAAAAAAATTAAAAGAACCTATTTTTTAGGACTACAAACTTATTGTTGTGGTGTTATTACTGTAGGCACGCTTAACATATCATACGAATAGGCGTAGTATTGCTTTATAGTCTTCTCTAGTTTTAATTCGTCTGCTATGCGTTCTTTAATGTACTTGGTTTATCTCATTTATCTGCGTTAGTTACTGCTTCTCTTTCAGAATGGCGTATTCGCGTTTGCTATCAGCATTTTCTTACCGCTTACTGCTTTAAGTTTTTGACCGGGTCAAACTATTTTTTGTTTTGCTTGTCCTGGGCCGAGGGTCTCTCGAAACCGTCGTTCTACCTACCAAGGTAGAGGTAAGTTCTGTGTACATTCTACCCTCCCCAGACCCACGTTGTGAGATTTCACTGGATATGTTGTTGTTCTTGTTATTGTTGTTGTATTTTTTAGGACTACTTACTTTTTCAGGCTTCTGCTCAAAAAATTAAAAATAACGTGCGCCAAAAGCATTTTTAACTAAAAGCTGGTAAAACACTTTCATTCTCTAAAATAAGTGATTTTTAAAAAATAAGAAAGAAGCATTTTTTTCCTTTATTAGAAGGTTGATCAAACAAACTAATAGTCAAAAGGGGAAAAAAACTATTTTACTAATTATAGAAGATTAAGAAAACAACATATCCCGAATTTAAACTTTGAAAATTTTACTTTTTGTGTTTTTATCACCAAAATTATATATGAGGAATCTTGCTAACTACCGATTTTAAAGACATTTCAACCAATAATCCAACATATAATATTTTTCAAATGTAGCATACTATTTAGGAAAATAGGTGTATCCCTTGATTTTAGGCTCATATTCTAATCTCTCTCAACCACCTAACTTTAATCCTTATCTTCCAAGTACTCTAGTCGCCGACTAATCCCCAATCTCCTACTTCAATCGTCGTCAAAAAAATTTACCTAACGTCGACTTCATCCTTGTAACTCCGTCGGCGACATTATCCTCGTCTCCTCATCTTTCTCCTCTTGTGGTATGAAGCAGATTGTTAACTATTTTCTTGCCTTCTAAGGCATTTGGAAGTACTTCACATGATGATGTCAATGACACAACAACAACAATAACATATTCAGTTTAATTTTATAATTAGTGAGTATGAGGAGGATAGTGTATATGCAGACCTTACATCTATCTTGTGAAGGACTGTTATCTACCTTTACTTTGAATTTTTTTATGAAATCTTCTTTTACCTTATCAAGCTATGTAGTCATAAGATCTTCCTCTGATGCCTGAGGATTTCTGACCTTAATATACTTTTCCAATTTGAAAAAGAATGATGATTCATCTTCTTTGATTTTCTTCTCCATATGATGGATATTTTAAGACTTTTAACTAACGAAGATATGTCTTCTTCTAATTGACATTTATAATGGCGAGTTTTGTCCTCTGAATCTTTATCTAATAATTTGAACCAAAACTTATAAAGAAATTTCCTCTTAAGACATATAATGTCTTGCTGATTTCTTCCTGCTTCTGGAATCCATTTCCAAATCCATGGAATACATGTATGCATGAAGAAAAATAATAAAGCAGATCCTTCGATAAATTCAGAAAGATTTTCTGGGGTAACACTGGTGTTACTTGAACACATTCCTTGTAAAAAGTCATATAAGGCTCCTGTAAAACCTGAATTTCAGGTCCAATAACACTCCACCATGGAAATATCCATCCTGGGAGTAATAAACCATTCTGGCTACTTTTAAAAATTTCAGGATTAATTTTAATCCACTGGGAATTACCATGCTTATGATTTTCATAATACAAAACATGTGTAAAAGCATTGATATAATCATAATAATTGAATGTCATATTTATGGTTGTGCGAGGAATGATAAATTCCTTTGATGGAAATGTGATAATTCCTCATTCATAAGGAGATATAATCTTCTTAAGATGGAATTTTGAAAAAATTCTTTCGGCTCCTGGCTTATTATCCGGGAACGATATGATTTCAGCAGTGCTAGTTGAAATAAGGATATATTCATAATACATCCTGTTCTTTCCTTTTGAAAAAAGATTGTAGAAATTTTCTACATATCGATTCATTAGAATTCAAGGATCATTTAAATATTTTTTATCTTCATGATGCATGTAGAGAATTGTCTCTTCATGACCCTTGACCAAATATTGGTCTCTGTTTTCTTTCTCCGATTGTTAGAGTTTCTTGGCATATGAGCCTTGTATTTGACTACTAGAAGAACCTTCTTTGTCCATGAGTATTACTCTTGGAACATTGGAAATATTATTTTCAGTAGAATTAGATCTGTCAGAGCCTCGACCCGAGCCTCTGCCTCTGCCTCTACCCCTATTAGAAATAGGTGGTATCCATTTTGGACGCATCTTATCCCTGCAAATATTCACGAGTGAGAAAGTCAGAGAGTAAATTATTTTCTCCTTTCAGATATTGAATCTCAAAATCAAATGAGGCTAAATGAGTCTGCCATCTTGCAAACATTTGTTTGGATACATCATGCTTAAAGTCTTTTTGAAACATAAATTTAGCCGCATGACAATCAGTTCTTATTAAGAACTTAGTGTTGTAAAGATCATCCTGGAATTTCAGGACACATTTTACTATAGCAAGAATTTCTTTAGCTGTAGTAGAATAGTTCTTCTGACTATTAGTCCATTTTCCTGAATGAAATCTAACAAGATATTCCTATTTAGTCTGGGGATTTATTTGTTTAAGAATTCCCCCATATCCAATGTCTGAGGCATCTGTCTCAATGATCTTTCCCCAATTTGGGTTAGCAATCATAAGACATGGCAAAGCTTGAACTTTTTCTTTAATTTTTTTAACTGCTTCAGTGTGGGAATTTGTCCATGGAGTAGCAGTCTTCTAAAACCTATCATATAATATAGGTGCATCAACAGATAAATTCTTGTAATAAGGAAAAATATAATTTAAACTCCCTAAAAACCGTTGTAATTGGGTTTTATCAAGAATTTCATTTGGAAATTTCGAAGCAAACTCTATACTCCTGGTAATTGGAACAATTTTCCCTTGTTCAATAATATGACCAAGAAATCTAACTTTTGTTTGGAAAATATTCATTTTAGGTTTAGATATGACTAACCCGTTAGTAATAATAATTTTCTTGAAAATTTCAAGATGACGGATATGATCATGTATAGTTTTTGAAAAAACTAATATGTCATCAATATAAACAAGGATAAAATCACCGTATGAAGTAAAACTATCATTCATGACATGTTGAAATTCATATGGGCCATTTTTCAGCCCAAAAGGCATAACATTTCATTCATAGTGTCCGAATGGAACTGTAAAAGCAGTATTATACCTATCAAATTCATGAATCTGTATTCGCTAAAAACCTGATTTTAAATCAAATTTTAAGAATATATTTGACTGATATAATCGGTTAAGAAGATCCTTCTTATTAGGTATAGGATATCTAATCCATTTTAAAACCTTATTTAGGGGTTTATAATTAATAACCAATCTTGGAACTACTCCCTCCTGTTCAGCATGTTTATTAACATTAAATGTTGTACAACTCCATGGGGAGCTTGAAGATCTAATTAATTTCTTGTCTATAAGAGTAGAAATTTTTTTCTTACAGATTTCCAAATATTCAGAATTCATCTAACAAGGACTTGCCTTTGTCAGAATATTCTGCTCAATGAAACTAACTTCATATGGAAGATAAACAATATGCTTCTTCCTCTTCCAAAAAGCAATAGGTAAATCATTACAAATAGAGATAGAAAAATTATGCTCTATTCCTTTAATTTATCTTATAATTTAGGATTTTGCAGCTGCTCATTGATATTATAAATCATCAATTCTTGTTGCAAATAATCAAGATGTTGTTTTTTATTTTGTACTAGACTAATTAATGTCTTTGTTTTTAGTGCAAAAATCCAGGAAAAGGTTATTAACTTTTCCTCAAAGGTACCTGTAATACCTTGTCGCTCAACATTTGTGAGATGCATAATACTATCAATGAAGGGTATGCCTAGGATTATTTCATTAGCTAGATTTTTAACTAAAATGAAAAAGGTTTCTATGCACCTTTTATCATGGCAAATATAAGCACCTGGCAATTTATAGGAAACATCTAATTTGCTTCCATCATCTCTGGTTACTCTACGTGTGGTCTTTGTAAAGTACTTTGTGGGGATAAGTCCTTCCCGTATGCAATTAAGATTTGTCCCTGAATCAATTAATGTAGGGACACTCTTGTACATATTACCTCTATCAATTAATAAATTGATACTAGTAATCCATTTTTGATGGGAATATAAATTAATTGCTCCCAAAAAAGTCTATTACCTCCATGTTAGTAGAGGAAGTTGGTTGATCAAGGAAAGGTGTATGACCTAGTCTTTATGATTCTAGATAAGTAAGCCTATTATCCAAGGTAGAATAATGTTGCTTAAGAAGAGCTAGTTCTGCTTTGAGATCATGAATCTCTTTCTTCAGTTCTTGAATTGTTAGATGATTATTTGGATTCCTCTTTTTCTGAAATTCCTCAAGAATTTCTGAGAAATTATAGAGTTGATCACTCTTTGGATTGGCCTTTGGGGGCATATGAGGAACTTTCTCCTTTTCATTATCTTTGAGTAGAACCTCAAGAATTTAAGCTCGTCGGATTTTATCTGGAACATACTCCAGGATGTCATCTCTCTTCTCCATTAATGACATTTATATTAAAATTAGAAAATTGATCTTGGAGTTTATAAAATTCTTCCTCGGTATCCTGATCATCATTAATGACCTGACATTTGTCATGTGTACATGCACATGGACCTTCATCTTCTGTCGAAGAAGAATACGGATCATTATAATCAGAACTTATAAAGTTATCTGAATCATTTGATTCTCTGACGAAACCACTATCTTCATTAAGGCATCTTTGATAGTATCGTCAATATTAAGATTCTTAATCTTATTCACCTTTTTCTTTTTACACGTATTGACGTAATGACCTTTTTCTCTACATTTATAGCAGGTAGGATCCTGCTTCTTCTTCCTTTTAGGGATATAACTCTTTTTTCATTTCTAGCTTTTTTCTTGGCTGCCCATTTCTTGTAAGAGTCAGATTTGTACTTCTCATAGTACTGTTTTTATGAGGTTTCTCATAATTTCTTCTCTTTTTCCCATATTTGAGGATCTCGTGTCTTCAAAACCAAATTGCCGGCAGAACTCTCCTAATTGAGTTTTTTCTGTCAATCTTTGCTTTTAAAGCTACTTTTGAAGCTTTAGGTCATTACAAATAGATAATCCCTCTTCCATGCATTTTCTAATGAGCTGGCCATATGAGTAAAGATTCCATTGAATCTGAGAATCCCCTGAGTCTTTGGAGAGGTCCCTCTTAATCTTTTCCGCAAATAGAGAGGGGAGGCCATCCATAAATCTGGCTTTCCAGAAATTGTTATTTGCGTCTGGGAGGTTTAGGACTCGACTAAGGAAAATATCCTTATACCACCTAAATGAAGTTAGGGTAGGACACCTATGATTTTGTAAAAGGGTCCTAATGTTATCATAATTAGTAGAATATCTACCAGTAAAATGATCTAAAATGGTAAGAACAAGGGTCATAACCGCATTGGGTCTGGCTTCATTACCATCTTGTTTTACAACATTATAAATTGAGATTTTTTTGTCTGGGGTAAGATAATTATCCCACCATGCTTTAAGCCGATCAGAGAATCCAGTAGTAACCATTTTGACTATATGGTTATCGGATTGATTGTTACCCTTGGTTGTTGCGGCGTACATGATTATTTTATGGAAAGTTTTAGCCCCGCCATCTATTTTCCATTCAATAATTTTGGTGCATGTATATGCAGTAGGCTCATTCTTGTAATTTTGTTCTTCTATAAGAACATCCATAGGTGTAGGTCTCGGGTAATAATAATTTTCCGAGTTAAACTTGGGTATCCATTTACCTTTCCATAACGCAATAATTTGCGCCTCATCATCAGTCTGAGATAATTTATCAGTACTAATCATTTTAATACATGGTGTAGAACTACTGATACCTGAAATATTCAGATTAGACTGAAATTTTGAAAATAATTCTTCCAAATCACCTATTAATGTATCTGATGGTTTTTTCGCTAGGTGAATACCTTCCATAAAAGGAGGATGCTGGATATTAGCTTGAATTTCCACAGCTTGTGGAGGCTTATCAACCGTAGCATCCATAGTAGCCTTTTGGTTCTCTATTAGAGATCTGAGTTGGTCAATCTTGTTATGTAACAAGTTCATTTGTTCACTAATAATCTTCAAAGTAATATTAGTGTGGTTGTTCTGCTTGAACAAACAATTGATTTGATCAATGGTAGGACCATTAGGACAGGTCTGTAAAATCAGCTTCATATAAGGCTGAGCATGTAAATCATTATTACTCCGGTCATTTTTTAATGAAAATAGTTCATATGGAGGATATATACTCCTAAGGACTTTTTTGGAATCTAAATGTCATTATCTTTCAATAATATTAAGACTAGGTAAGGCATAATCTTGAACAAACTAGCGGACAAAAGGTTTATAATCCTATTGTTTTTGTAACCGGTCTTAAAACTCTTTTTTAATAAGTTGTTCTTCTTTAGTAAAGAAAGCAAAAAAATATTTTCTGAAAAGAGAATATTCTTCTCTAAGAAATTCTTTTGAAAGAATTTTTCGTAAATCTGACTCTGGACTATAATCCAGAACAAAAGTGCTTTTACTATTGTGGCTCATTAAAATAATCTCCAAAACCCATTTCAGAAGGAGTTGGATAAGTCATTTGATCTGTTTTTATTCCTATAGGAATTCTATTATCTCCTATCTTGATTTTATCAATCTTCTCATCCTGAGTGATTTCGGAAGGAGTGGTGACTTTATACAAATCACTAATATGAGAAGTAGACGCTCTAGCGGTAGAAGGTCTAGGGATGTCATCTAAGGGAGAAATATAATAATGAGATGACATGGACTTACCTAATTTAGGTAATTGTTTTGAAAATTGGAGATGGATATTACCATTTGTAGTTTGAACTACATGAGCAATATGAGTATCTATCATGGGTTGGACAGGTACTGCTTTCTCGACTACCCAATCGTCTGGGTATTCAATTTCATCCCAATTGATAGATCTTCTAGTTGTTATCTTAGACCTTTTGGCTAGGTTGGTTTCTATAAGAACCGTTTGTTATTTCTTTTATCATCCATAATCTTACAATTAGGATTCATAGTGTCTAAAACACGAAAATAGATACGATAACAGATACACATGACTTCTGTTTTAGACATGTAATTATAACCATGAGCTTTTACATATAATGTTAAAGCATGCAAAATATTCGAATCAGACAAAGATAAAGTAAGATTTGGTCTGCATCAAAATAAACTGGGCCATAAGCCAGACTGGATTGCATAGCACCCATAAGAGAATGTTTCCAATTTAAATTGTTGGAATCTCTTAAAACAATCATAAAACTTTCAGGTAAACCCTTTAATATTAAATGTTTAAATGCAATTTGCAGTAATTCAATATGTAAAAATTTATAATGTAAATTTTGATATCTTTCAATATCAGTTTCAGAAAATAATTGTATAGTTTTTTCTTGATTATTCATTTGGACTGATTCTTCAATAGTTTTTATAACATGGCGATTTCGCAAGTTTTCAAATATACTGAAATTATAAATTTTCTTAGTGGTAACAAAAGGAATTGTCCATTTGTTCAAAGCATCTAGATGTTGTGGAAGCTCATACTCTTCCGATCTAGCATTCTTAATACTATGTTTATAATTTCTAAAAATATTCATTATGAATAAAATTATTGTCTGCGAATACTCTTTGAAAACATGGCACATTGTTATTGGTAATACGTATATACTTGTTTACATTCAGTGTGTATGCTAGACGTAACTTCTTCTTTAGTTGGTTTGTGAGTTGATTTTTCAGTTGGGTATGTTGGAAGTACTTCTATACAATCATAAATCATTTCTATTAGTGTTTTACAACTATCTACTTTAATAGTCTGATTTAATGCAGCACCAATAATATAAATAGTGGGAATAGAAAAAATATATTTTTTAAATTTTTTAAACATTTTCTCAATAGATGCCTTATAAATTGGT
The DNA here is from genome assembly GCA_034509755.1 of Anisodus tanguticus. Classification (NCBI taxonomy): domain Eukaryota; kingdom Viridiplantae; phylum Streptophyta; class Magnoliopsida; order Solanales; family Solanaceae; genus Anisodus; species Anisodus tanguticus. Next base: position 12,587,650 of record CM067551.1, on the reverse strand, counting down.
TTTTGCATATATTAATTAAGTAACAAAAATATTAGAGCTATATAAAATAACATATTTGAAATAGTAGGATAATAAATACCGAAAAATTCTTTAGTAGCTTGAAAAATTTTCTCTAGAAATCCATTAAGTTCTAAAAAAAATCACAAACGTTATTTACAAGCATATCCATTGGATTTTTATTATGGGCATTAAATAATAAAGTTATAGGTTGTCTATGATTGTAAGCAACAAGTCATACAACGAATTCCATCTAGTCGAAACTTCTTCTGCAATTTTTCTATAAGGTAATTGACAATCATGACAATTTTTTTATATTCTTTGCGTCTTTGTATTTTATTATCTTTAAAAATAAAATTTATAGCAAATTGTATTTTTTCAAGAATGTTTCCAAAAAGTTTTAGGTCATCCTTTACAACTAAGTTATAAATATGGCACACACATCTTATATGAAAATGATCATGAAAACATGGAGTTAATCGAACTTTTAAAAGTCTTATAGCATAATCATTAGAAGAAGCATTATCTAATGTAATAGTCACAATTTTATCATTTATTCCATAATAATCACAAATTTCATTAATATTTTGTGCAATAAAACTTCCAGTGTGCCTATCATCAATATATCTATATTCTAAAATACATTTTTGCATAGACAGTTTTGATTTATCCAATGACATGTTACCGTTAAATAGTCATTACCGTTAGTACTACGGCCTATGTCAGAAGTGATAGTCACTTCGCCATTAAAATGATACAATGCATAACGTAAATATTGTTGATATTCACTTGCAAATTTAAAAACATCCTTCTAACTGTTGATCTAGGAAAACCATTAAAAGCGGGATTATATGTTTCTCGAATGTAACAATAATAATTTAAATAAGGAATGAAGGTATCAAATGCCGACATAATGTCGACGTGTAATCGAGGTTGAAAATTGTAACTTTGCTCGATGAATGATCCTCAAGCTAGTTAGAAACTTCACTCCCAATTTTTTAACTTTGATATAATATTTAATAGTATGAAGATTTATAGAATTGTAGAGAGATAAATTGAGAGATTAGATTAGAGAGATGGTAGGAAGATTTGTGAGAAAAATGAAGAGGAAAATGAGGTATGTATAGTTGAGAAATAGGGTTAAAGTGTAAATATATTAACTGAGGAGTTAAAAATAAATATTAAGGAGGTAGGGGGGTTTATGGGGTGGGGGGGCCAAAAATGGTCGTTACAGCCGTTGCAAAATTTGGTCGTTGTTGCAACGGTTATTTTTGCAAAGGGGGAAGAGGGATGACGGGTCGGGATGTGGCGGGTCGGGTTGGGACGATCCCAGGCCCCGTCCCGAGTTCGAACCCCGACACCAACAATTTTTTTTATGGGGGATTGGGGCGGGTTGGGATCGGGCCGACCCGGCCCACTGGACATGCCTATTTTAAACAAGCATAAAAAACATAAGTGCTTAAAGAATTTTCTTTCGTAACCTATAATCAAAGCTTGTATCAAAGTAAAGAATGCTAACTTGCTAAGTGTAAAGAATGTTACATTCCATCAGCAATTTTTTTTTATGATAAAGTTAATTCGAATGACGTGTTAATTGCTCGTAATATAATTCTAACACCAATATTATAAATAAATTTGATAGTAAAAAAGTTACTTGTATATAAAATAATTACAAGTATTTTTTATTACTAATAGCCAGAGCCGTCTCTGGGGCGGTCGAGGCGGCGCCGCCGCACAGGGCCCCCTGCCGACGGGGCCTCCGCCCCATAATTTTTATTTTTCTTTTATTGGTTTCAAATACTAAAATATTATTAAAAAGGCCTCTAATCTTATCAGTGAGAGTTGTAGCTAGGGTTGTTCATAATAATCTGATCCACGATCCGGTCAATCCGATCCACGATCCGGTCGATCCGATCCGCGATCCGGTCGATCCGATCCGCGATCCGGTCGATCCGATCCGAAAAATCGAATATCCGATCCACTTTTTAAAGTTTTGAATATTTCGGATCGGATATCCAAAAAAATCGGATCGAATACGGATCACAATTTCTCTATTTTCGGATATCAGAATTTTTTTTCTTTTGATTTTCACTTGGGTATGTTGTTGTTTTGATTTTCCCTAATAGTTAGGCTGCGTTTGTGCTTTTCGGTTTTCATTTGTTTGATTCTTATGTTTCTTCCATACCTTCATCAAAACACAAAGGGAAAGAATCAAGTTCTTCTTCTGACAAACTTTAATATTGTTACTAATTATACAATTACTTTAAGTATTACAGTAGATAAGGAGATTGGAGTGGATCCGAAGTAAATGATGCAATCTTTCAACTAAGTATTACAATAGATAAAGAAATTTTAGAAGTCAATAGATTCAAAAGGAAACAAAACTTCATTTCCTCCACGTCTTCACTATCCATTTTCCTTTAAACAAAATAGTAAGTGAAGGAGCTTGATTTTATGTCATAACAATGTAAACAATGATATTTTAAGACAATGCATAAATCCTTTTCATATCATATAACTTGGTAGAAATTCTTGATGCGGGTGGACGATTAACGATAACATTATGCTGATTATAATTATGTGAGATTTTAAGATAAATTAAAATAGGATTTAAATAAAATGTTAGTAAAGTTGCTGACACACGGTATTTCGGATAAATTAAAATAGGATTTAAAATATTTTAAGATAAATTAAAATATGATTTAAAATATGAAAATTTCGGATATCCGGTTATCCGATCCGATTTTTGGATATCCGAAAAAAAAATTCGGATCGAATTCGGATCATAATTTTACCGATCCAAAATTTTGGATCGGATAGGATCGAATCAGATATCCGAAATGAACAGCCCTAGCTGTAGCCTAGCGGTTGAGGGCTCCCTTCAAAAGTCTTTCCCTAGTGTGAGGTCACACAAAATCATATTTGGCCCCAAGTCCCAAATAGTGTTTTTACTATACATTTATTTGATGTTTTGATCAATAATTGTTTTTTAATATTGATTAATTAGTTAATTTTATTTTTTCATGTGAATAAAAAAGGATCTCTTTTTGTTTCTCGCACCGGGCCCTTAAAAGTATAGGAACGGCTCTGCTAATAGCACATTAATAACTTGTAAGAAGTAATAAATATGAGAAATAAAAACTTGATATAATTGATTCTATATTAAAGGATTGTTTGGTTGGTGGATAAGGATAATAATCATGGAGTATAATGCGGAATTATTTTATCCAAAAATTTAGTTATGAATATTAATTAGTTTCGGAATCATATCATCCCGCCATTTATACTAAAATGGTAAGATAAGTTATACATATAAAAGGTGGGATAGTCAATCCCACGAATATCTCAAGCCATAAGATATCCTTATCTATCTCGTCCCGCATAGCAAACAACTCCAAGAGTATATTAATAACTCATCAAAATTGTAAGTATTTAAATTTTCTATACAACAATTAATTGATAATTGTAAAAAATAAAAAGTAATCTTTTATAATATGTCAAAATGCTCATAGATTTAACAGTAGTTCAACGAATTACAAGTTGGAAATTTACTAATGTAGAATTAAGTTTATCTCATTATTTATGACTCGAACAATTGGGGCCCCGCACGTCGGAAACGTCGTTTCCACACACGTGCACTTGTAGTGTCAAGTATCGTAAATTTTGTTAGTGAAAGAGATATTGGTATGTAAGTAAATGTTTGAGACATAGAATGATGGACGGCCATTGGACGAATGACAAGTGTTCCACGTTGGTAAACGAAGGAAGAAGTGTGCATAGTGTAAAGATGGAATGGGTCGGAAAGGGCACGGAGCCGAGAAGGGCCGCGGCGCTGGGGCGCTTCCCTAGCAGAAAGTCTTAGACAAAAATCTGATTTTTTGGAGATTTTTGGGCTGCCCTCAATGGCATTCATTCCAGCATTAATCAACCATTATTTGGGCTAATAAATTGGTGTCATTACTTGGGCAATTCATTGCCATTACATGGGTGATTCAATGTCATTACTTGACACTTGAAGAGACAATTCTTACACTATAAATTGATGCCTTTGGCTCAATTGTTAATACACAGAGAAAATCAAACCAGAATTTTCAAAAAACTTCTTCTTCTCTAGCGCTCTTTCTATATTCAAGTTCTTCACAAGAAACACTCGAGTTTCCTTTGCTCATTTGTTAGTTGTTTTATTTTGGGAGACTATTGCCCACTAACGTAAAAGGATATATACGGGACAATCTTGTCTTAAAGACAGAGTGTCATCACTCGACTCAGCCAAGTCACAAGAGTTTATATTTGTTCTTATTTCCAGTTTTGTGAGCAAAAGATTATAAGTTTCTCGTTGTAAACTTAGTAATCTTTAGTGGTTTATCCTTTTTAACAATTGTAATATTTACTTACTTTTCATTTCCTGCACTTGTTGTTCTCACATTACATGTTCAAAATTTTTAATCTATATTATTTTTAACTTTTCGAAGCATTTGTCGATTAACATGTTCTTCTCATCTCCGAGCGTTTAAATATTCATTAATTATATTATAATAAATCGTTCAGTTCATGAGATAAGGTGAGATATTCAAAATTAAATTTAGCATTTCTCTATTACTACATCCTTCCTTGTCCCCCAAATTCTAAGTAGACATCAATTTAAATTGTAAGTATATATATCTTAAATCCTCAATTAATTTGGACATTATCTAGTACTATATCGGTATATCCTACCGAAAGAAAATGGCCAAGAATCCATCCAACATGGCGGATCTAACCGAACCCGGTTTGAAGTTGTCAGAGATGATCCAATGCTTATGTGAGACAAAAAGTCCAGAGCATTTACCAACACTTCTTGTCTCTGTGAAGCCCAAAAACTAAAGAACAAAGTTCTTACTGTACTTCTCAACCAACCAAACCTACCAACCCTACCCCCCCCCCCCCCTATAATTCCCTCTATCTACTCCTACTACCTTCCTCCCAAAGTCCTCTAAATCCCACCTTGTCAGAGATTTTTAGATCTGTATAGCTGCTGATCATGGATCATTTCCTTACCAAATCTTGAATTGATGGTGTAGCTTAATTATTTTGGATCTATAGATGTAAAAATACAACTTGGGTGTGTTTAGTTTCATCATTAGGTGGGATATATTGGTGGGGTTGTTCAATCTATCCAACATTGAAGCTTTTTATCAAAGACTAGAGATTTATTTTAATCAAGATTTGATTTTTATTTATCAAGATTAGAGCTTTAGCTTAATAAATGGCTGGTTATCAATTTTGGTGTATGTTTATAGTTTATTGTACAACATATAGCTGATTTTGTTTCTGGGGTTTACCAAGAAACAGGATCTGGTACAAAATTCCCATCCAATGATTGATTCTTGAAAACTTGTAGGTTGCATTGAGTGTTACTTTTTGGTTTGTAATTGTAGAAAGAAATCTTCTTGTTGAAGAAATTTTTGAAACCAGTATTGTATAGGTGTTAAAATGTCCTTAAAGAGTATGATTCAGGACATGAGGGGTGAATTCGGGAGCATTTCGCGGAAAGGGTTTCGGTCTAGGTCCCATAGGGTGGTTCAGGATTGTACTGTGACAACACTTGATGCTTTAAAGCAAAGTTGTTGGGCTAATATGCCGTCTGAGCTATTGAGAGATGTCTTAATGAGGATTGAGGCATCTGACTCTACTTGGCGTCCAAGGAAAAATGTGGTTGCTTGTGCTGGTGTTTGTAGGAGTTGGAGAGAAATAATGAAAGAAATTGTTAAAACACCTGAAATTTGTGGGAAATTGACGTTCCCCATCTCCTTGAAGCAGGTTTGATTCTTGAATTTTATGAACTATTAGTGTTCCAGTGTATGCCTTTGCATTCTTTGTTGTGTACGTTACATAGACCTAGTTGTTTTACTATGTCTTAGTTTGACTGAAGGTGCTGAAAAAACAAGAAAAAAAAGTTTGATTGAAGGTAGTTCTCTACATTGAGGATGAACCATATAATGGATGTTTATATCTACTGTTGTTATTAGAAAAGCAAGGCTAATTAATAGGGAAATGTTGCATGTTTTTGTGGGCAGCTGAGTCCTGGAGGAGAAATAAAAGTGCAGTAAAGCTCACACATTTTATTCTGTATAACAAATAATAGGATCTTGCTCTGACCTGCTTTTTACATCAGAAACTTTGGCCACTTAGGTGTTGACTAAGGAACAACTTTTGTTAAGCCCACGTTCCGGTATGTGAATTTTACGAGTTTGAGTGATTGAGCGTCTGACTGTGAGCGAGCTTGCCTGCACTTTGACTAATCCACTGGTAGCTTGCTGTAGCCAGGAAGCACGAGTGGTGGTAATCATCCTGCTCCAGCCTTCAGATGAGGTTAAACTGAGTGTTGTAGTTAGGATTCGAACTTAGGATCTCTAGGTTGTTACTCCTATTCAGTCACCCCCTTGAGGATTTGGATGCAAATGATATAGAATACTGAATGAATGAAGTATGAAAGAACTGAGAAAGATTAGAAAATCACAAAGAGCAAAGATAAGACAAAATTATACTCTCCTTATTGGAAGGGGTGGTTACTCCATTTGAAACATCAAAGCAAATAGCTATTTCTAGCAATTGTAACTTAGTTTGGACCATATAGCATACCTCATAAATCCTCAGTAAGTCTGTGGATCTTTATTCTGAGCAAGAAATCGGAGATCTTTTAACCTATATACATTCTCATTGAACTATCATGTTCCCCTTTAGATTGCTCTGGAGCATATTCAAGGTATTTTTATGGTATGCTTCACTCATGATAATGTTTGTTATAATTGCCGTTAAGCACCTGCATTAATTGCTAGAAGAAAAGATTCGTGCGGAGCTCTGTAATTACAGTAACATGTTATAAGATCATCAGCATAAACAGTTATAGTCCTGCAACCCGCTGCATTCTTATGCATTTGATTGAAGATTCTCCTGAAGTAGTGTGGAAGACATTCTCAACTTCTAAGGCAGGGTTGTTCTTGTCTATTTTGCACGAGAGTAATTCCAACTGGAACTTTAGCGGCATTTGGAAAAGTCTCGTGTTCTACGACATTTAACTTTGGTAAATAACAACTATTGGCGGATAAAGCATTCAGTGCACTCGAAAGGGGGGGGGGGGGGGCGGAGGAGGGAGATAGAGAACAAACAGATGGGACATTTTTGCAACAGCCATGAAAAGAGTTGACGATAGCATATGAATACAAAATGCTAGTAAATATATATATACCAAGGACTGAATATTTTTTTCAATCTAAAAGAAGACTTTTGGAATGATATTTGCAAAGACCGCTAGCTACTATGTCAGTTGGAATTACTACTGAATACTTAAAACCTTTTGAGAATGTTAACTGTAAACATACTGAATACTTAATACTTTTTACAAGCTGTTATCATCTAAGCATTAACTTACTTGTATTTGTTGCTCATTACCACTGTGAGCTGATTGAACACAACCAATTGCTGCACAAGATTAATTTATGTAGTTATATATTGTTCTTGAACATTTACATTTGTCCTATGTATCTATTTCCCTTTTCCCAGTTAAAGTATGCAAATTAGAACAATCTTATTTGTTTGCAAAATTTAATAAACATAGTGAATAATCACCTTTCCTCTTCCTGCAGCCTGGTCCTAGAGACAAACTTGTTCAATGTTTCATCAGAAGGAACCGCAGTTCACAGACATATCACCTCTACCTTAATTTAAATGAAGGTGAATAAACATTCATTTCATTTTCAGTTCTTTCTTTCTAGATGTTGTAATTATGCCTTCTTTTCCTTTTCAGCATATCTTTTGGTGCAATCAGAGCCTCAGAGACTTCATTGGCTTATACCTGCACCTATATAGGATTTCTTTGCTTACATTAACATTCACTACTTGGGTTTTTATACAGCTTCTAACGATGATGGTAAGTTCCTTCTTGCTGCTCGGAAGTGTAGAAGGCCAACATGCACAGACTACATCATTTCTTTAAATGCTGAAGATGTTTCCAAGGGTAGCAGCACCTACATTGGGAAGCTGAGGTTTGTCGCACTAGTATGTCATTTCCTACTTTATTAGTCGTTTTACTGACTACATTCTCCTTGCTGAACTTTGTAAACAGATCCAACTTCCTGGGGACCAAGTTCACTATCTATGATGCACAACCCTCTAATGCAGGAGCTAAAGTCAGTAAATGCCGCTCTACCAGGTTTGTTGGAATGAAACAAGTCTCTCCAAGAATACCTGCCGGCAACTATCCTGTAGCTCACATCTCATACGAGGTGAATGTCCTGGGGTCTAGGTAAGAGATAGTTCCTTTTGTGTGCTTTTATCTACAGGGATGTCCAATTAAGGAAATTCTCTTTGTATGCCTAACTGATTGGTATCGTTGCTTCTTCAGTTGTCCATAAATGAATAAATGATGTCTAATCTTTCAAAAGGATCGATTAGGTCATTTAAAGTAGAAAAGTTACTTGAGATCCAATTTGCTCTTCTAACAAGAACGGAAAAGTAAGTGGATATTTTCATTTAGTCCATACTAAAAAGTGAATGTTTTATTCCTTTGTCCCAAGCCAAAACAGGAAATTCAATACTCCCTATGTCCCATTTTATGTGACACTCATTTTCTTTTTTAGTCCGTCCCCCAAAAAAATGACTCCTTTATATGTTTAGTAACTATTTGACTTTAAACTTCCCATTTTACCCTTAACAATATACTTTATATCCACACAAATATCTATGGCTTATTTTAGACCACGAGTTTCAAAAGTCTTACTTTCATTCTTAAACTCCGTGCTCAGTCAAACACCTTCACATAAATTGAGACGAAGGGAGTATTAGTTTAATAGATTTTTGGTGTCATATGAATTTTACACTTAACGATTGAAAACAGAATGGCTACTTTTTATTAACTGATTGAAAAAAGGTGGTCGTGTTTTACTTGCCAATTGAAATAAATTGGTTTTTTTGTCAGGGGCCCGAGGAGGATGATGTGTGTCATGGACGCAATTCCGGCTTCTTCTATTGAACCAGGGGGTGCAGCCCCTACACAAACAGAATTTGTTCCTGTGAATATCGATTCCTTCCCCTCTATCCCATTTTTAAGATCAAAATCAACTCGCGTGGATAATTTCCCATCCGGACCTTTACCCAGTCCAAAAGATGAAGTTCTAAATTTGAAGAACAAGGCTCCTAGGTGGCACGAGCAACTCCAGTGCTGGTGTCTTAACTTCAATGGCCGGGTAACAGTCGCTTCTGTAAAAAACTTTCAGCTAGTTGCTTCTCTCGGGGATGAAACTGGACAGGAACATGAGAATGCTATTCTCCAATTCGGGAAAGTGGGAGAAGATGTGTTCACCATGGACTATCAGTATCCTATCTCTGCATTTCAGGCATTCGCGATCTGCCTCAGCAGCTTTGACACCAAAATTGCCTGCGAATGATGAAACAACAGGTGCTTCTGCTCGTAACCTTTTTCTCGAGAAAATCATCATTTGATTGTCATGTTGCTCACTTTGACTGTAAAACGACTGTCCAAGGCTTTGATTAAGTTGTTCTCTGTAATGTATTGACAGTATCTCATTTCTGGAAACCATAATTATTACAGATGAATCGTTCTGTCCTTCATTTAAGTGTAATGATCGTAAGACTGAATCGTGCAGGTTCTGCAAGAAGTATTGAGGTGTTCAGATTGGCGATTGCACTTTAACCCTGTTTACGTTGGTTACTGAATTAACACCCAATTAAATTGCAGTAGGTATGTTGAATTAATCATCCGATTTTCATGTGAATGGACCTTTCCTTTCTTGGTTTCTGTAAATAGACATGGATGCTTCACAGATTGGTTCTTCTAACTTACTATTTCTCCTCATTATTGAACTGTACTTGTGATTGCATATTGCACCTTTGCGGAAGTACTTTCATTTTGAATTTCCATATTCTTCCTCAGACAGCTCAAAGTGTGGGGCGCTGTATGTCTAATCTGGAATAATGCCTAAATGTAATTGCAGTATGCAAGACACAAAATCCACAGATAAAAAAAACCGATGTCAGTCTGGTGACACCTGAACCAGTTTTTCAGACAAAAAAAGAAGTAAAAACAACCAAATTGTTTAGTTTGATAACATGTAAGACTTGTTACTGGTTTCTTGTTCTTAAACTATATTCTTACTACTATTATTATCTAATAAAAAACTATGTTCTTACTAGGGAAAAGGGTCAAATTTGCCCCTCTATTATGTGAAAAGGATCAATTTTACCTTCCATTATACTATTGGTTTAAAAATACCCCCGCTGTTAACTAAAAGGCTCGAATATACCCCCTCTGTGGTGATGTGGCATGTCGCGTCGCTGTAACAACCCATTTTACACCATCACCTTCACTTCTTCTACCACTAGCACCTCCTCTCCTTAATATTCACTGCCACCATTAACACCACCATACCAAGTGTTGCAATTATATTTTTCAGTATGTACTGTTTTATGAGGTTAAAAGGAACAAAAAAATGAGAGAGACCTAAAAAGTGTTTTTAGATAACCCGGGGTGGGGGTGGGTTTAAACCGATAGTATAAAGGGTAAAATTGATCATTTTCACATATTAGATGGGCAAATTTGACCCTTTTCCCTTCTTACTATTTGGTACTTAAATTTCCTTCCTAAACCAAGGGAAAGATGAACACCATTTCCTTCTTTTTTTTAAAATAATACAGAATAAGCAATTTTTTGCAAAACAAGAAACTTTAGGTTATAGCTGCAATAATAATAAGTTTTAAAACTGTTACTTGATTCAACATGCTTATAAAAGGAAAACCAGAAGTATTATCCATCTACACTGAAACTTGCAATGAGAATATCAAGGTTTTCTGCATCATAAAGAGAAAATATTAGATAGAGTGAATGGACAGCATTTTGAAGAGAGAAAAAAAGCTTCTGCAACTATTAATTCGAACCCAATTGAGATCAACTGTATAAATGTTGTATTAAACTGGCGCAAAGGCTGATAACATAGCACAACATACAATGATGTTATTCTTGGTTGAAAAAAGAAATTTCTTAGACAGGTTATAAGACAAGCATAGTCAATATTCCTGTGTTGATTCAAACAAACATTTCCGTATTGCTGTCACTACACTGATGGAGGAACAATAAGATGGAAATTTCTTTTAAAACAGCTTAATATGTTCAACAGACGAAGCAAGAACCAAGTGGTAGACACACCCTTTAGTGTAAATAATATAAATTTCAAATACAGTCTCAGCTGATACTTTGAACAAGAAGTAAAATCTTTAAATCATCACACTTCCAAAAATAAAGTTGCATTGTGACTGTATTCCGGTATCGTTGGTGCAAACTTGTAAAAGGAACCTCAAGGGTTCAGCCATACCTAATTACAAACGTATAAAACATACAACAATATTTCGGATTTATTTCACGTGTCACTAATATTAGATTTTTTGTTACATTAAAGCAAGTAAACCTTACCCATTCTATTAAAAGATTTTGCACGGATTTCACTACAAAGGCACTGGTCTTTAATCTTTTTTTATCTCTGCTGATTATTAATAAAAATATGCGGACCTATTTCAATCGGCATAAGTTTTGTAATATTTATCTTCGATAATTGAACTTTTATCTCACTCGGTACAAGTTATGCAGAAATTAAATTATGCGGCATAAGTTGTGTAGTGTTTTTCAAATTATGTTGAGTGTCGAAAGTTTTGCAGTGTTCGGCATAACTTGTGGGATATTATGATACATATGTCTTGCAAAATTTAAATTTATACCGTGCGAAAAGTGATAAAGGTAAAAATTAAAGACCACAAATTTGAAGGACAAAAATTAAAGATCACACCGTAATAAGGGCATTTGCGCGAATGACACATTCTATTACAGCGAGTAAATTTCAATTAATGAGATATTCAAGGGGACTTTACTATGATTATTGATGAAACCTCTGATTTTATTGTTATGGTGAGCTAGATTCAATTACTTTAATGTGAATAACATTTGTAACCATACTGTTTCAATTACTTTAGTGTAAAAAAATATCTTTACAATTTTATAATTATAGTAGTAAAGCTCAATAATCATACACGATATTAGGAAGGGATTAAACATATTGAGAAGCTCAAGCCAATACCATGTCACTAGCCTTTAACTTCTTTATCTACTTAAGTTGATAGGAGTGCGCCTTTCTTCAGGGAAGTATTCCCTATGATATTATATTATTTCAGGTGCTTATATTGGGTATAATGTTAATCCCGTACTGATTAATTTCAACTAGCCTTTCAAGTAGTACTATTATTAATCGACTTCATAGCTTCTTCAATAAACGCTGATTTTTAATCTGTCATTATTTATATACTGCCGACAGCTAAGCGAACTGCGAGATTAATTCAAAAGGGCCTGATACTGAACAACACCAATTAATAGCAGATAGAAGTGGATCTGGAACTCTGTTCTAAAACCGAAACCAAACTGCAAACTGGAAAAATCCACCACGACCTATCATTATTATACCACGAGATTAAATTATGTGCACGGTCGTGCAAAGAATTCACACATCATCAAATTATTTTTACATGTTATAATAGGTAATCTGTCTTAAAAATTACAAATTTCATATATTAAGAAGACATTTAGAGCCTGCTTGGATGGGCTTATGGCTTGACTTATAATTTAAAAGTCATAAGTTAAGAACTCTAGCTTATGATTTTTAGCTTAAAAATAAATATTTAAAAACACTTTTTTTTTTGTCCAAACACTAAAAAAGTGCTTAAAAGCTATTTGGCTTAAAAGCAATTAAAATAAGTCAATCCAAACAAACTCTTATTAATTAGCTTTTGAGTGATAATGTAAAAGAATATCATTTTGAACTTTCTGAGACTCCGAATGGAAGAATCAAAAACACAGTTGTGAATCGGAAAAAGGATTAGAACTTTAATTTTCTTCTTCATTAGAATTTTGAGAATCTTATAGCATCCAAAATTATAAAATCCCATTAAAAACAAAAAATTTAAGATAACTACATATAAATCAATTTTCATAGAACAAAACTAGTTTCCCATGCACTTTTTACGATGGAGAAGAATGTAAAACAATTTATATTAACATAATATATAATTTTCTTGGCACGACTTTAATCACACTTTTTTTTTTTCATTTTGCTACTTCTGTTGATGTTTGACACTACTCCATTATTATTATTGTTCATTACCATGTTCAAAAGTATAATAATTCCAAATTCATTTAACAAAAGCATTTTTAATGTTCTCTTCCACCACAACTGCTATAACACTGAAGTCAAATGTATATATACTCTGTCCAGTCCAGTACTCTTGAAGCCAAGGAGTGATAGGACCTACAAGCACAAAGTGCTAGTTAAAGTTCCCTTTCATGTTCACTTTACCTTATCAATCGAAAACCTTTTCATGTTCATAAATAAAATTAACACACAAACAAACAACTGAAAATGTCACTGAAAACCAGAGCATTATTCTTTACATCTACCAGCCATATGAAATAAGAAACTGCACATACCTTCCATCAAACCAATGCAGTGTAAAAAGCAACCAACTTCCTAATTCTACTTCAGCAAACTTTGTATTTATACATGGTTAATTAAGAATTATACTATCATGTCGCAAGGAAATAGCCTCAAGTAAGCCTCCTTAAAATGTGAGATTTATAATCTTGAAATACCTCAAGTAAGCCTCCTTATTAAAAAATCCTTATACTGACAATGTATATAATTTAAACTCGTTTTTGAATAGACCACCTTAGATACATACTCTAGACAACAATTTAAGACTATAATAAGCAGCAAGTTGCACTGAGCAACCAGCAATCTAAGAAAGGTGATCCACAAATAGCATGCATAAGATAGCAATCTAAAGATGGTCCCCCAATTTTGAACCAACACAAAGTCAGTCCAAAAGGGGGACTACTTGATTAAGGATATTTAACTAGGGACATTTTCAAACTAAGATCCAGTTATCAAGCTTGAACTTTTCTACCGTAAAGGTTAGATACCGACGTACTTTTCTGAATCATGGTACCTAAATACCCATCACATTGTCAACTAGAACAAATGAATTTGAACCATTATCATTAGAGACATGCCTAATCAAATTATTAAGATGAAACATATATCAGAACAATTCAAAACTATTAGCGAATATTCACAGTATATTTTGTAATTATGATATGTATATTTAAGGTAACCTATGATTCTTATTGTATTAGGAATCAACCTCTGAACAACTATATATATTGTGATTAATGAAAGGAATCCCTAAGGGAAATTATTCCAATCTTACATGGTATCAGAGTCAAACCCTAATCCCTACTTTTCTCCTCCCAAGCTGCCGACCACCACCCAAGAAAAAATCTCCCTTCTTCTCGGCCGACGGCAACACCATTGCCACCATGTCTCGCCCTACTCCCCCTACCAATTTCGGTTCTTCCACTGGCACTTTTGACAACCCCCTTCAACATTCATCATCTTCTTTTCATTCGCCATTCGCCATTACCAACATCAAGAATTTTATCCCTATAATTCTTGACCAAGAAAACTGTCAATATTCCATGTGGATAGAACTGTTTTATATTCATGCATGTGCGTAAAATGTGCTAGATCATATTGATGATTCTGTTCCCCGTCCCACCGATGTTGCAGACTCGACATGGCGTCGCCTTGACGCCATCCTCAAACAGTGGATATACGGCACCAGCTCAAAGGATTTGTTGTGTACTATCATGAAAACAGGTGCTACGGCACGTGAACTCTGGGTACGGTTAGATTCGAGAATTTTACCAACATGTCCGAGTATTGTAAACAACTGAAACTCATAGCCGATCAACTTTCCAACGTAGGGACATATGTTTCAGAAACCAAGATGGTACTTCAACTAGTTGCTGGTTTACCAAAAGGTGAATAGGCCGACCCACTACCAAGTTTCAACAAGGCGCGTTCACAACTTTTGTTGGAAGAGACCCGTCGTACTAAACAAAAGGAGCACAATAAAAAGGCATTAGCCGTTGAAAGCATGGCACCACCGACGGCCAACACCACCCAGCCACCACCGCCAGACCACCGCCAGCAGCAGTCCCGCGGCGGCGGACGTGGCGACAGAGGCCGTGGTAGCAACAACAAAGGGAAGGGATGCGGCAAGGGCCAAAGGAACCAACAGTCAGGCCCAACCCCTGCTCCCTATTTTCCGTGGGCTGGACAACCATCTTGGCCCAATACCGGGAACTGGGCCTCGCCTGCATGCCCCTACCCAACATCAGGGGCCCAGTTCCAGCAAGCTTGGCTGCCAGGTCTCTTGGGTTCCGCCCCAGCCAACAAGCAGGCCCACCAGCCCACACAACAGGCCCATCTGGTTGCCGCCCTTCAACACCCGCAAGTCAGCAGCCTGGCCTCCACCGATTTGGACCATGCCTTAAACACCTTGAACCTTCAACAGCCCGACGATAATTGGTACATGGACACCGGAGCCACATCTCAACTCACCCGGTTGTCATGTAATTTATCTCAAATGCTTCGGTTAAAGTGTCCTCAATTTATTATTGTTGACAATGGTCACTGCATTCCAATTGAAGGTTACGGTAACACACATACCAAACATCTCCACCCGCCTTTCTCCCTAAATCATGTCCTTTACACCCCTAACATCATTAAAAACTTAATCTCTGTTAGAAAATTCACTCGCAATAATTTTGTGTCTGTCGAATTTGACCCTTTTGGTTTTTCTGTGAAGGATCTCAATAGGGAAAAATTCTTACGCGCTGCAATAGTGTGGGAAACCTCTACCCCTTCACTCAATCTTCCGATGTCATACCACAATCACCTATCTCCCTTGCTGCTATCTCTCCTTCAACTTGGCACAACAGACTCGGACACCCCGGAGACCATGTTTTTAATTTTCTTAGGACTACTAAGCGTATTCAATGTAATAATGGAAAACTTGCCCAACACTGTTTTTCTTGCCCGTTTGGCAAGCATACTCGTCTTCCATTTATGTCATCCAACAGTGTTACTTTCTCTCCATTTGATATTGTTTATGCTAATTTGTGGACATCTCCAGTTGTCAGTTCTTTGGGTCACAAATTTTATCTAGTATTCTTAGATGATTTTTCACATTTTGTCTGGATTTACCCACTGAAATTCAAATCTGATGTTTTTGCCAAGTTCCCTGAATTTCAAATATTCATTAAAACACAGTTTGAAAAATCTATAAAATCTTTCCAATGTGATAATGGACGTGAATTTAATAATTCGGCATTTCACAATTTTTGCTCTAAACAATGCATGGTTTTCCATTTTTCCTGTCCCTATACTTCCTCCCAAAACGGAATGGCTGAACGAATTATACGTACCATTAATAACATGGTTCGTACCGTTTTGTTTCATGTCTGTCTTCCACCACCTTTTTGGGTCTATGCTGTTAAAATGGTAGAATCCCTTCTTAATATTTTACCCACTAACACTCTTCAAAACAAGACCCCCACCGAAATTTTATACCGTAGGATCCCGTCCTATGACCAACTCAGAATTTTCGGTTGTCTATGCTACCCCAATCTAGCCTCCATTGCCCCTCACTAATTAGCACCATGAACTACGCCATGTATCTCCGTTGGTCTCGAGTCTAATCATAGGGGTTACCTGTGTTATGACCTATCCACCTGTAAAATCATTCTCTCCCGCCACGTCACATTTGACGAGATGTATTTTCCATTTTCCAATCTTCGGAAATTTCAAACCACGGACTACACATTTCTTGATGAGACAGATCTTCCCCACCAGTCAAATCATTGTTCCAACTTTATTCTACTATTCCCGAGTCACCGGCGTCGGCTCCGGTGGTCTCATCTCCACCGGTGACCATCACCGACGACACCCTTGCACCACAGAGGTCCTCGCCACCCAGTCCCAAGGTCGAACAACCACCTCCACTATCAAACCACCACCGATCACCCGAGAGGTCATCCCGAAACCCTCTAGCCGACACATCGTTGCTCCACACTCATATCGATAACCTGCACCCATTAACAACACCTGAACTGCCAAGATCCACCACCTCACCACACAACCCACCAACACCGACAACAAACCAATACCCCAACCAATCTCCTCATCCCCCATCACCGGCGACACCCACCATCCGAAATCGAATTCTGACCCCGTAAACCAGCAGCCACTAAACACACACAATACAAACCATACACCACTGCCTACCCATCGTATGGAAACTCATGCTCAACAAGGGATTTTCAAACCCAAGGTTCACTTTAACCACTCCACACAAATCATATCACTCATTCCCAAAAATCCAAAACTAACCAAACTAGACCCTAATTGGAATGCGGCCATGTGCGAGGAATTTAATGTTTTAACAAAGCAAAACACTTGGGATTTGGTACCTAGACTGAACGGCGTGAATGTTATCATATGCATGTAGCTATTTCGTCACAAGTTCAGAGACAGTGGTGACTTGGAGCGGTATAAGGCAAGACTGGTTGCTAATGGCACTAATCATCAGGAGGGAATTGATTGTGGTGAGACATTCAGTCCGGTTGTAAAACCGGCTACTATTCGTACTATTCTCAATATTGCTATGGGCAAGCATTGGCCGATTCATCAGCTTGATGTCAAGAATGCATTTCTTCATGGGGATTTGAAAGAAATCGTGTACATGCATCAGCCACCTGGCTTTGTTCATCCTGTAGTCCCTCAGTATGTATGTCATCTCAGGAAGTCCATAAATGGCTTGAAACAGACACCCTCGCTTGGTATGATCGCTTTGCCAGGTATATTATGCAGATCAAGTTTATATGTAGTAGGTGTGATAACTCTCTCTTCACTTTTCATCGTGGTAGCAGCACTGCTTATTTGCTATTATACGTGGATGACATTGTTCTTACTGCCTCCTCTGACGGTTTGAAGAATGAAATCATTGCTCTACTCAAAACTAAATTTGTTATGACTGATTTGGGAAAGCTGAGTTATTTCTTGGGTATATCCGTCACCAGATCTGCAGCTACTATGTTCCTGAGTCAGCGTAAATATGCGTAAGAGATAGTGTACAGGGCTAAGATGGCAAATTGTAAATTTATGTCAACTCCGGTTGACTCAAAATTCAAGTTTAGTGCCAATGGTGGTGCGCCAGTTTCTGATCCCACCCTATATCGGAGTCTTGCAGGTGCCCTTTAGTATCTTACATTCACTAGACCTGATATTGCATATGCCGTTCAGCAGGTGTGTCTGTTTATGCACGCCCCACGAGAATTCCACTTTGCTACCCTCAAGCGTATTATCCGATACATTAAGGGCACACTTGACTTTGGACTGCATCTCTACCCCTCTGCACCAACCAAATTGCTCTCCTACACGGATGCAGACTGGGCAGGGTATCCGAACACACGTCGCTCCACCTCGGGCTACTGTGTATTTTTAGGGGATAATCTTATTTCATAGTCCGCCAAGCGAAAAGCCACACTATCCCGTTCGAGTGCTGAATCAGAGTATCGAGGAGTTGCTAATGTAGTTTGTGAGATCGGTTGGCTCCGAAATCTTCTTTTGGAGCTCAGTGTCCACTGCGCAATGCGTCTATAGTCTACTGTGACAACATATCTGTCATATATCTGTCTCACAAACCGATCCAACATCAGCGGACCAAACATATCAAGATGTGGATATTCACTTTGTACGTGAGAAGGTCGCTCTTGGTCAGGTCAAAATATTGCATGTGCCTTCCTCATATCGGTATGCCGATATTTTCACAAAGGGACTACCGCGACAGCTATTCTCCAACTTCAGATCCAGCCTTAGCGTCCGACCTCCCGCTCCGACTGAGGGGGAATATTAGCGAATATTTTCCAAATATTCACAGTATATTTTGTAATTATGATAAGTGTATATTTAAGGTAACCTAGAATTGTTATTGTATTAGGAATCAACCTCTGTACAACTATATATATTGTGATTAATGAAAAAAATCTCTAAGAAAAATTATTACAATCTTACAAAAAGATCAAAACTTTGGGACCCAAACATAAAAACAAGAGCAGAACCAAGAGTTTTGGAGTTCAAGTCACCAAGGTGATTAGTGTTCTAACTTTTCCGCTTAAAGAAAGTATTCAAAGTCAGAGAATTCAAAGTCAGAGAAGTGCAAATGCTGCTAGTCTTTCGATGAATCACTTGTTTTGATTAGAGTTGAAGGGTTCAACAACTAAAGCTAAAATTTCTGGCTTTATTCTATATACATTTTGTCTTAAAACATATAAATAAATGGAGTACATAAATTTGCAGCACGATACAACTTCCAGCAAAAAAAATGCAAGACCCAAAAGTCAAATAAGCAATAAGCACAAATAGAGTCCTCAGATTTGCCTATCATCAACAACCTCAATTGATCAAATCGGAATCGGAAAATGTTGATGCAACTTAGAAGAAATAGGCCAAATCAAACAATATCAAAGAGCAAATAACTGCTGACTGCAAAATTTAAAAGCAATAACAAATTCCATATTTCTCAGAGCAAATAAATGAAACCTTTGAGGAAAAATTGAGAAAATATGCACATATGTATACATTAACACGACAAAGAAGAATCGGGAAAAGGCCTCAGATTAGCATATTGGCACATTATTCATAGCAACAACAACCCCATGGTAACAACCATAGGTGCGCAAAAAGGATGTTGTTGCCGTTCGTGCAACTATTTTTGTCATCATCGGCCATGTTCCACCAAAACAAACAAAGAATTAAGTTAGCAAACGATGAAACAATGTGTTTGGACCGGACAAGAACATTTTATGGATATAAAGTACGATTAGCAGAATGCATTTCTTTGATTATGCTTTAATTCATGAGTTTATACTTTATAATGAAGTGGGGAGTAGCAAATCGGCGGGACCTTAAATGTCGAATTAGGATTAGGGTTTGAGTAAGAGCACCCGAAACTGGAAGCATATTGGACCCAAATGGTTTTGACTCATATCTCTTGTTTGGCCCGTTTAATTTAGAGTAGTGATGAAAGGTAAAAAGAAGTTGGGCAATTCGCGGGAATGCCTTTATTATTTTAAATTTTTGTTCTTCGTCTAAAAATTTTGGGTTTCGGGTTCCAACTTCCGCTCAATCATAAATTAAAAAAAAATCGCAAGACATAGTTTAGATTCGCAAGGCATAGTTTGTCTGCAAACTGTGTCTGAAGACAGAGTTTCAAACTCCTTGTTGTATTTCAGATCTAAGTATATTTTATTTCTTGTATCTCCAAATCTGAGTGTATTTGAATGTATTCGTCTTTTTTTAGTGTAAATTAAGGTATATGTGTTTGACTGATTGTATATTTTGGGCAAACTATATGTATTTAACTGTACGCGTTGCTTGAATGGTCTATATACATATGTATTTGGGTGAATGTATTTTACAAATTGTGTATTTAAATACCCCGAATACATGCAAAACTGTATATTTGAATACACTTAAATATATGTGAAATAGCTATATCATAGCTATGAAATGTAATTAAGAAAAAAATAGCTATGGTTGGTTAAAAGCTAGAAACTATAGCTATTTATGTAAGCTATCCTTTAAAAATTATCCCCGCTTTTAACATATGTGCGGAATTAATTATTTTAAGTGTTTTGAATTAAATTTTTTTAAGTTGAGCTGTATAAATAATAAAGAAATGCCAGTAAGTATAAAGAAGTTGGTAACTGGTGGTAAATATATCATGACATATTTGCATCACTTTATGCTATATTAAAACATAACTGTCTTAAATTACTCACAAAACATATTAAATTATCACAATTTTAAGGATATAAAAAATGAAGAGGAAAAACTACATTTCAGAATTATGGTATACAAGTTGTGATAAATCGGTCAGACTTCATGCTATATCCAATTTAGTTATCCTGTTAGATTATTAACAAATCATATCTGATCGTTATAATTTCAAAAGCACAAACACATAATTGCATATAAATTACATTATAAAATTGTGGTATGTTAGTCTTAATAAATCAGTGTGACTTTATTTTAGATTCAGTTTAATGTCATATTGAATCTCTCACAAGCCATACTAGAACATCATGATTTTAAAGCTACAAATAAAAAAGAAAAAATGTATTTAAGAATGTTATATAGTTCGGAATATTGATGTGCAATTATATTATAGAACCATTTTCAGGTACTACAAGTAAAATAGATCTATATAAAGAACTATTTTTCTCATACCATAAATGAAATAGGCTCATTTAAAGAATTATTTTCTTAAGTACAAGGTCAGTAAAATATATTTATTTAAAAAATTATTTTCTAAGATGACATGACTAAAATAGATTTGTTTTAAAAATTATTTTTCGAGATACCATGTATACTATATGACATATCAGTATGACTTCCTGTTACATTCAATACGAATCGTCGAATCATAATTATTTAAAGATACAAACAACAAAAAGGAAAAATAATTACTTTTCAGAACTATAATGTACAAGTTATGGCATGCCGGTATGACTGCATGCTATATTAAATTTAGTTGTCCCGTTAAATTATTATGATTTCAAAGCTATAAAAAACATATAAATCATGACAAACTGATATTGATTTCACTTTATACAAAATCCAGTTATCTTGTTAAATTACTCAAAAATCATACTAAATTGTCATTATTATTTGCGTAATCATAAAACGCACCGACTTATATGCAAGGGCAGTATCAATTTGGACCCGATGATATTGAATATTTCGACGGAAAGTTCTTTTGAAGGCTTTTTCTAAAATTGTAGGCTGTTATTTTTGGGGGAAAAAAAATGCACAACAAATTTTGTGGTTAAATAATTTCTAATTCTAAAGATACTTTTTGGAAATAGTTCAAATTTCTCAAGCATTATTCTCCAAACACTTGCTTTGCAACAACTAGACCAGAACGAAATCAAAAGACCACCTAAATCACTATAAAGTTACTCCATAAATAAGACATTGACAGTTTATTGGCATTTGTAGTCTATTTGTATGAAATTTTATTATTAGTCCATTAACTTTTTCGCAATAAGCGTTGTTTCTTCCATCTCGAATTGGATGTCTCTCTTTTTTTTTTCTTTTCTTTTTTTATGAAAGATCAACGCAATTTTCTCAGGATAATTTTACCTTTACAGTAAAACCTCTATAAATTGATACTTAGTAAATTAATAAATTCTCTAAGATAATATTTTTCTCCGGTCCCGACTTGGGCCAGTTGATAAATTAACAAATTTCGATAAGATAATAAGATAATATATTTTCAAAAAGCCCTATGTAAATATAGGGTCCCATTAATATCATAAATTAATAATTATATAAACTTACACAAACATAACTAAGATAATTTACTGAAATATGATTCTAGTGTAGTTTGTTTTTTCTTAAAATTGAAGTCTATTTGGAGCTCATCTCTCTTGTACTCATATAATTATTTGCGTATTTGATCCGTCATTGTTGATTTCGTGACACCTTTTAGATAAGGAGCCATTGTTGGATATGATTTCAAGAAATTTTCTATCTTGTTTATATAGTATATCATCATCCTACATTGAATGTTTTTAGTAAAAATACAATGAATAATACTTAATTATTAAGAAACAATGAATATTATTTATTAGTTTTCATTAATATTATGTACAATGAATCTATGTAATTCAATTACGTAATATGATACATGATTTTTTCTAAGATACAATGCTTTTTGATGTAATCAAAATTTAACTTCAATAAATTATAAAACTCTCTTTAAATTAAAAAATATTAATTTATCGGTTAACTAATATCTCTATAAAATAATAAAATATCATGGTCCCAACAATATTAATTTATAGAGGTTTTACTGTATTTGGTCATTTAAAGAATAAAAAGCAACATGTCGGATTCAAATATTGGTTTGTGCAATGTCATGACGTGTTAGTATTATATAGTTTGTTATATTATGATGTTTTAAATAAAAGTCATTCACTCTATATCGATCACTTCAAGTTCACTGATAATATGTAACAGACTTGTTGTGTTTTAAAAGAGTATCGTTTGCTAACCCCGTAAATAAACAGTGATGGTATCACACCTCAATCCTTGTTAGTTTATGCATTTCTCTTCTTTTCTTCCCTTTTCTCTATATACTTCCGATAAATCTCTCCCCTTCTCTTAACACTTGCATACTAAAACGTAGCACAATAAACAAATCATAAAATAGAGTTTGTAATTGGATATATCTCCTTCTCCACCTTCATCAATCCTCTTTCCATCATTTTCTGATTAATTAGTTGGATATAGTTTATTTGTCTCATTCCATCTTTTTGGGCCTAGTTCGATAATGTTAGGCTCAGATATCTGCATGTGATGTTAAACGGTATTATTTCCACGGTGCTTGCTTGATAAGTGCTGTTTTGTTCTTGTTCAATCGCTAATCGGTTCATCATATTTAAGGGCCGTTTGATAGGAGTATAGGATGAGATGAGATTATTAGTCCCATGGATTGGAATTATCCCATATTTGGAATGAGATAACTCCTTTGTTATTTCACCCAATCTCATAGATAGAAGGTGGATAAGTTATCCCATATAGAGGGCAGAATAAGTTATTTCATCATATACTACCCAATCTCTCATCTGTATGAAATAACTTATCTTTCCTACCAAACGATCCTAAAAGCGATATAGCGTGTTATATCGAGATTACCAAAGCACAATCAATAATTTGAATGCCATTAAATAACTGACATTTGCAAAAAAAAATGGAATTTATATTGAGATAGAAAAAGAATCTACCATTTAGCAGCCATCACTAACATATTTTTATGCTATCGATTAGCTCAATGACCTTGATCTCATTGGTTAATTTTGTATGATGTTACCTCACGTCACTAGAGACAGAATAAACTATGAACTTCATATAAAACTAAATAAAAATAAGTCAATAAATCTAGAAAATTTACAAAAAATTGGTCAAGTTAGGTAATAAGAGACGTGATTGAAGTAAAATCGTGACTAATGTCATTCCTTTTTCATCACGAAAAAAATTAGGCACACGCTAAATTATTGGAACGTTTGAGGGTTTACTAGTTTACTGATCAATATGGTCATTAATGTATGGGCTTAAGTTTCATTTGGTCCTTAATGTATACATATGATGAAAATGGTCCTTAATATATTCTAAAAAGTGATCAATTTGGTTCTAAGTCATAAAAGTATAGATAATCACTATTTTTATTGTCCAAATTAATCGACATATTCAATATTTTCCTCCATACACAATCTACATAGTCCAATTGAAGACATTCTACGCTTCCTTTCATACTCCACTAAATATATTCATTATTAAATTATATTTCTTCAAGCTCTAACCATGCATTGAAAGCTTTCCCACGCATTGAAAGCTTTCCCACGACCCTTTTCAAGTTAGGTTATGAATTTTGATGTGGGGTTTTGAAATTGTATTGAACAATACTAACATGGTATCTTTGTTTTATAGTTTGATAGCTCACATGCAATGCATATGTCGAGAGCTTCCGTGTATTTTGATAACAAAACATAATTACTTATCTTTACTTACATGACTTAGGACCAAACTGATTACTTTTTGGAATACATCAATGACCATTTCCATCATGTTTATACATTAAGCGTGTGTCCAATATTGGGGGGAAATATTTTTGTTTTTTTCATGTTTGGTTGGTCAATTTTTTTGTAAAATATTTTATTGAAACAAGTTCTTTAAAAATAAAAAAAATGATTTCTCTAGTGAAAGTAGAAAAAACAAACTACACAAGTGACATTTTTATTCAAGCTCTACCCCTCCATAACCACATCGAAAGCTTTCCCATGACCCTTTTCAAGTATAGTTATGAATTTTGATGTGAGTTCTGAAATTGAATTGAACGATACCAAGAAGGTAGCTTTGTTTTGTAGTTTGATAGCTCACATGCCTTGCACGCGCCAAGAGCCTCTATGTATTTTGACAGCAAAAATAGTTAGTCTTTACTTATATGGCTTATGATCAAAATAATCACTTTTTGAAATATACTAAGGACCACTTCCATTATATTTATACATTAAGGACCAAATGGAACATAAGCCCATACAACAAGGACCATTTTGATCATTTTCTCGTTTGTTGGAAGGCAAGTAATTACCCAGGAATTAACAATCCGTATTCCTAATTACTGATGACTAAAGATGGTGACTGCTGGACAAATCGTGCTAGCAAATCAACAACAAATGACGGCTATAATGACTTTTACGTATGATTAGGTAAAAGGAGCTGGCAAATCCGATAATATTGCAAAAATCTCTCATAGGATTTGATTTGATTTGATTTGGTTGAATTTTGAAAGAAAAGTGTACGTAATTTTGAAATTGTAAAAAAAAAATGATTTTAATAAATGCTATTTATGTGGAAAAAAATTAATTTTTCTGAATGAAAACTTAATCTAAAGCCATTTTGCTCATAGATTTTGGCTCAAAAAATTAAATAATATTTGAAAAAAGTGTTTGATTATTAGATTGATACACTATTTCAATGTCAAACTTAAAATATAGGAGTTGAACTTTGAAAAAAAAGATCGTAAATATTTTTCAAGTGTTCATTCATAACACTTCAACTGTGTTCATGTCCAAACACAATTCAATTTTCAAATTCCATTTTCAGCTTTAATTTCAAATACTATTTTTTTGGGGTCAAATCTCAACCAAGTCATATCCAAACGACTAAAAAATACTCCTTAAACCTGTTTTTTGTTTTCAATTCCATGTTTCAAGTTGAATGATTGACCAAATCGTAAATTATTTAAAATAATCCCAAACTTTATTTCAAATATTTGAAATAATATTTATGGCCAAACAACCACACTGGTCTAGTGATATTGCTGGAGTCTCCCACATAATTGATACTATAGTTTTTCAATTCTCATTGTTTCCCTCCTTTCCCTTTTCAGATTATTTATGCAATAAGAAAAGTGTAGTTTAACTTATTATAAATTAAAATAATTATGATTTTTATCATATACCAATTAATTATTGTCATATAATTTTATAAATGATCTGATAATATATATATATATATATATATATATATATATATATATATATATAATCTTAATTAATTGCATATTGCATCTGTTGTCGATATTCATCATTTCACATCTATGGTGGGAATTCCAATCTCTTATTGGAACTTTTGGGAGTTTTGTTTCGAAAGGCAAAAAAAAAAAAAGAAGGGAAAAGAAAAGAACGAGAAGTTAATTATCTAGCCATTAGTAATTCATATTTCTACTAACCTACTACTGATGGACAGAGGAGCATATAATCGATAAGTATTTTTTCATTCATAATTAAAAAAAATTAGTTTAAATCCTTGAATACAAGATTATCTTTATTATGACACATTTTTTTTTTTATATAAATTTAAATTTAATCAAATTTCAATATAAACATCGTCTTGAACTCACGTATTATTTTAATGGGCAAACGGTCCAATTCTTGAAACATTGATGAGGAACAACAAAAATAAAGGAGCGGTATGATGAAGGAAAAATTGACCGCCATGATGAAAGAAATACACGTATGGACTAATAAAAAAGGGGAGGATCAATCCCATGATAGGGTGTGATTTAATTGGTCCCCAATAACAGGATACCTCAGATCCAGCCCTGCAATCAGAATCATGAGATTCTCTTACACTCATTTTCACCAATCACCACTTACTATAATTATCACCATAACAAAAATATTTACTACCCCTTTTTAATCTCTTAAACAAATCATTCATTTTGAAGAAAAAAAATTAAACTTTCTCATTTAATATTTAATGACAGACTTTTATAGCCACAAGTTCAAAAATATTAATATTACATAAATATTTGACATATTCAGGATCATAATATTTAAAAAACAATTATAAATTTTATGCACGATCAAGTAGGATTATATAAAATGAGGCAGAAAGAATATGATTTATTTTATTATAATGATTATTATTATTTTTGAAATTATTTTATTAGGCTTTTTATAACGATATTTGTTGTTATAGGACAATTTACCATGATGATATAAATAACTTATACACGGGCAAATACATCAAAGTTAAACTCTAAATATAGATACTTCATTCTCTTATTTGGTGACGAAATTTAATTGAATACGTAATTAAAGATGCTTATTTGATTCATATTTTGTACGAGCAAGAGACTATTATGGGTCATTTTTGGTTGGAATCAAATTATCACAGATTAGTTATTTCATCATTTTACAAATAAAAATAATATTACAATCCCTAGATAACTAGTCCGAAATTAATTATATTATGATTTTATTCCAACTAAACATGAGATAAAGTCATCTCAAATTTAATCACGAAATTAAACACTTCAAGTTTGATTACTATTTTGGAAGATATAAATAATTTGAATTCTTGAAAATTGCATATCTAAGTAAAAAATAAAATAATTTTATGTACTATAGGATTTTTCAAAAAGAAAAAAAAGAGTGATATAAATTAAAGTGGTAAGTAAAAAAGCAGAAAGAAAAACAGTCCACTAGTAGCCAAGGAGTTAAAAACCGAAAACGACGGCTCACAAATTGTACAGTGGGTAAAATCCCTGTGCTATTCCCCCGTCTTTTTCATTTCTCAAGGTCCCCCCTTTCCCTATAATTTCATGCTTAGACTATTTTATCTTTTGTTTTTATGGTTTCAAGCTTCAATTATTATTATCGTTTGAAATTCAGTCAAATCTCTTTTATTTTGTGTTTTCACTGTCACGTTTTCTACATTATTTAGATCAAAATACGCTATTCTATTTGTCAATTTGTTCTCACATAGTAGTACTTTAAAGGACGGATTACACTGGTTATATACTTATATTATTGTCGTAGAACGAATGATAATTCTTGTATTTCTTATTTTTAGAGTTATATTATTAACTGGTGTTTCTTTCGCTTAGGTTATCTTATTATCTTCTTGTTGTTTTTGCTTGTCGTAACTGTTTTATTTTTTTTCCCCATTTTTTCCTTGAGCCAATGATCTATCACAACAACTTATTTACCTTCTTAACGTGTAGGAGTAAGATACCTTACTAAATATGTTATTATTGCTATAAACAAATGATAACAAAGTTATTCAAACATCAGATTTCATTATTTGTGCAATTGAATAAATAATCCACTTTCACATTTCATTACGTTAAAGAAATAGTACCTTTTTACTAACTATTAGTATTCTGTATATCTGCGTTACAGTGGATTCTCTTTCATTTTCTCAATGTAGAGACCTAACTTTTCTCAAACTTGGAGATGGGAGTTCATAATTCAAACAACAATAATACTAGTATAATGATTTTGTATTATTGTTCAATTAACTTTCGTATATGCACTTTCATTATGTGAAACAGATTGTATTTTAAAAAGATAGTTCGATAGTCAAACATTTATAAATAAACCAATATTATATGAGTCCAATCAATAAGCTTCATAAGCACTGCAGTTCATTTCTCATAAGTTATTCAAATAGTATGAAATCACTTTTTAATAATCATGATCTTTCGTGTACCATTTTTTTGTTATCCACGAGATGTTTGTATATTGGGATCCAATTAAATTATCTAAATTTAAATTTACGTAGAAGAGTCTCATATTAAAGGTAAAATACTCCCTAACAAAAGTAATTATGTATTTGAAAGAATTAATCCATTAATTATTCTTATTGAATGAATATGCATATATACAAGTTAAATCTCTAAATATGGAAAATCTTATTCCTACTAAACTTCTAATATACTAGTTCTATTTGTATAAGAATTCTACAATTATGGTAATTATACAACATAATTTACAACTTCTATTTATGGTACAAGACTAGTCAAAACCGTGTATATCATAGGGATATACACGGTATTCTATCACACCCCCGATCATAGCATAGCGGGCGGTTGTCGTACGCTGAGACTGTCCCTAAAATCTTCAAATAAAACCGAGGGAAGACCCTTCGTAAAGATGTCAACCATTTGGTATCGCGAGGGCACATGTAAGACGCTTACTTGTTCACGAGCTACCTTTTCGCGAACAAAGTGAATATCCATCTCGATATGTTTAGTGCGTTGATGTTGGACCGGGTTTCCAAAAAGATAAACTGCACTAACATTATTACAGTAGACCAAGGTAGCTTTCTAAATAGAAAAGTGTAGTTCTAACAAAAGATTACGCAGCCAACATGATTCTGACACCATATTCGACACGCCTCGATACTCGTCATCTGCACTGGATCTTGATAATGTAGCTTATAGTTTTGCAGATCATGAGACCAAGTTATCCCCAAGAAACATACAATAACCAGAAGTTGAGCGTCTGGTATCAGGACAGCCACCCCAATCAGCATCTGTATAATACACGAGTGTAGAAACGGACGTAGGATACAAATGCAAGCCATAATCAAGTGTGCCCTGGATGTATCGTATAATGCGTTTGAGCGCATTCATATGCTCAATCTGTGGATCATGCATAAACAAACACACATGTTGAACTGCATAAGTAATATCAGGCCTTGTGAAGGTAAGATACTGAAGTGCCCCTACAAGGCTGCGATAGTAGGTGGAATCCTCGAACTTAGTGCCAGATGTAGCACTCAGCTTCGGGTTAGTATCAACCGGAGTAGAAGTATATTTACACGATGACATACCAGCTCTTTCAATGATCTCAGTGACATACTTCCTTTGTGATAAAAATAGACTACCTGAATGACGAGTGTCAGCAAATCCCAAGAAATAACTCAAGGGCCCCAAGTCTTCATAGCAAATTCGGAACTGAGAAGTGTCATGATAGACTTGCACAGATTATCAGACGAAGAAGTCAATATAATATCATCGACATACAACAAAATGTATGCCAAAAAAGCATCACGATGATATATAAAGAGAGAATGATCAGATCGGATGTTAGAAAAAATAATAGAAGATACATAATCTGCAAACCTTTTATACCAAACATGTGGGGCATGCTTAAGTCCATACAAGGACTTCTTCAGCAAATAGACATGACGAGGATGATTGGGATCTCGAAAACCTAAGGGCTGATGCATTTAAAGTGTCTCCTTAAGATAACCGTGTAAAAAATATTTTTCACATCCAACTGATGAATGGGCCATGCTTTTGAGAGAGCCAAACTGAGAACAGTACGAACAATAGCTGGTTTGACTACCGGACTAAATGTTTCACCACAATTCACGCCAATCTGTTGAGTTTTACCATCATCTACAAGACGAACCTTATGCCTCTCAAAAGAACAGTCAGAATTTTCTTTATGAGTAAAAATTCACATAGACCGAATAATATTAACACCAGAAGGATGGGGCACCAACTCCCACGTCTTATTTTCAATAAGAGCATTATATTCGTCAGTCATAGCCAATTTCCAATTCGGGTCATTTAATACGGACACAGGGTTACACGGGGAGGGCGGATTTAAGGACATTAGAATTGAGATTAAAATGCCATTTTGATTTAAAAATACCCCCTTAGACTTCGAGTAATGGGCTCTTGACTCGATGAGGAACTAGATGGATTTTGGTCAATATGTGGAACGGGGACAGACTGGCCAGCAAGCATTGGGCCTGCTGGCCTAACAACTGGAACAGGAACAGTAAAATTTGGTCGGGACGGCCCGACCCCGTCCCGAGCTCGCCCCGACCCCGAGTAATAATAATAAAAAAAAAATGGTAGCGGGACTCGAACTCGGGACGGGACAATGTCTCGTCCCGCCCGTCCCAAGCCCTCCCCAGGCCCGCCAAACCCGACTCCACCCCGAGCCCGCCCCGACCCCGCCCCCAATCCCGCCCGAAAGCCCCCCTTTGCAAATATAGCCGTTGCACCAACGACTATTTTAGAGTTTGGTCATTGGGCAACGGCCATTTTTGGCCTCCCCCCCTCCCCCAACCCTCCTACCCCTTAATATTTATTTTTAACCCATAAGTTATTATATTTACACTTTAACCCAATTTTTCAACTATAAATAACTCATTTTCTCTTCATCTTTCTCACAAATCTTCCTACAATCTCTCTAATCTCTCAATATATCTCTCTATATTGTTTACTAAATATTCAATTTTATTTATTCATTTGGGAATTGGGAGTGAAGTTGACAACTAGCTTGAGGATCTTCCATCGAGCAAAGTTTTAATTTTCAACCTCTCGATTACACGTCGACGTTACGTCGGCGTTTGGTACATTCGTTCCTTCATTAAATTATTATTGTCTATTTATTTTATTTAGCGCACTTAATTTTATTATCTTTAATTATTTATTATCATAATTAAAATGAAAGGATTAAGAGGTATGTTTAAGGGTAAGAGTGCTTTTTCTAGTAGGGGCAACCAGGGCAAGGGTACTTCTTCTAGTCATCTTATTCCTACACAGGATGATTTTGTTGATACTCAATATTTTCCTACAATACCATTAGATTTAGACAAGGAGCTATTTTCTGGAACTCAAGAAGACTTTAATTTAGACGATGATCTAGATGATACACACACTAATGTTGATGACAACACACCCACTAGTGCACCTTCAACTGAAATGCCTCCTATCCCCCTAGTATGAGACGAGCTCCAGCAAAACAACCATTAAAATCAGATGTATGGACATTTTTTGATATGGACGTAAAGAATCAAGTAGCTAGATGTAAAATTTGTAAAAATGTTTTAAAATTTAAAACTGGAAAAGGTCACGGTGGGACAGGGGGTTTAATTAGACACGTAGTAAGTGCTCATCCAGCTAGGTATGCCCAATACCAGGCTTCAAAACCGGGTGCACAAACGCCCGCTCCATCGGGACAAGGTTCACATACTGATATTGTCCCGGACCAAGTACAGGGTCAAATTAACCCTATGACGGGGGGAATTGTAGGCCCTAAACACAATAAATATAGAGATAGGGAAGCAATATCAAAATTAGTTGCTGTGGAGGGTTTGCTTTTTTCATTTCCTTCATCTCTCGGTTTTATTCATTACATTAGAGATATATATAATCCTGTTTTTAACGGTTTTCCTAGATCAATTGTTAAGAGAGATGTATTTAAATTCGCACATGAATATCAACAATATTTACGTTTTTCATTATATCATTTTAATGGCAAAGTATCTATCACGTCTGATATAGGTCGTAGTACTAATGGCCATGATTATTTAACGGTAACTTGTCATTGGATATATTATAAATGGTCTATGCAAAAATGTATCTTAGCGTATAGATATATAGATGATAGGCACACTGACACTTTTATTGCAGATAATATCTATCAAGTGTGCCATTATTATGGAATAACCGATAAAATTATGACTATTACATTAGATAACGCTTCTTCTAACAACTACGCTATTACAATTTTAAAAAATAGTTTAACGCCATTTTTTCCAGATCATTTTCATATAAAATGCGCGTGTCATATATATAACTTAATTGTAAAGGATGATCTATCACTTTTTCAAGACATTCTTAGTAAAATACAATTTGCTATAAAATTTATTTTTAAAAGTAGTAGAGTACAACGAAGAAAAGAATATAAAAAAATTTGTCACATTGTGGACTACCTTATAGAAAAATTCCAGAAGAAGTATCCACTAGGTGGAATTCTTTATACGAGCAACTACTTGTTGCTTATGACTATAGAAAACCTATAACTTTATTTTTTAACGCTCATAATAAAAATCCAGCTGATATGGTTGTAGATAGTGATTGAGTAAAAATTTTCGAACTTATTGTATTTTTAGAGAATTTTTTTCAAGCAACAAAAGAATTTTTCGGTATATATTATCCTACTATTTCAACTATGTTGTTTTATATAACTCTAATATTTTTATTACTTAGCGAATATATGGAAAATCAGCTTATATGGCAGCAATTAAAAAAATGTTTATCAAAATAAAAAAAATATTTTATTCTTATTCCCACTATTTATATTATTGGTGATGTATTAAATCCGACTATTAAAATAGACGGTACTAAATCACTAATTGAAACTATTTACGATTGTATAGAAGTACTACCACCTCCCCAAGTCCCAAAAATCTAAATCACCCACCACCTATTGAACAAACTAAAGAAGAAGTGTTATCTAGCGTAGAAGACAAATGCAAAAAAATATATAGGTTTTATCAACAAGAAAATGCTAGTAACTTACCGGCTTCCATACCATCTTCTTCATCTTCAACACAACCTCACAAAAGACATGTTATTTTTGCGGCTAGTGTTGAAAGCCTCAGAAATAGAATGTGTGGTCGTACCGCTACTAACCAAATTAGCGAGTTGGATATTTTTGTTTTGCAGGGTTCTGTACCGTACCAAGAAGTTATCAATGAAGATGGACATGAAGACTTATTTGAAATACTTTGGAGGGGAATGAGAAGACATTTCCAACACTTTCAATGATGGCCCGAGATGTTTTGAACATTCAAGCGTCATCAACTGCGCCTGAAAGTGCTTTTTCTGCCGGCAGATATCAAATAGGAGACCACAGACACTCATTAGCCGGAGACAGCTTGGAAATTACAGTATTATTCAGAGATTGGATACGAGCGGAGCGGAGAAGGTGCGGTCAACCGGAGATCAACGAAGAAGAAGACGAAAACTACAACGAAATCTTATCCGAAGGTAGTGGAAGCGACATGGATCAATTTGACCAACAAATACCAATTCAAACCGAAGAACCACATGAAAATATCAAGCAATTAGAACAGGTTTTTTTGAGAATGTAATTTTTTTAATTGCAATTATTATGTAATTTGTAACTTTTGGACAACACCACAAAGTTGCAATTTAGATTTTAGACAATTGTATTTGTATTACAAAAAAATCATGTCTATTAAATAATATAAGAGGCACAAAACAACCTTGAGATGTTTTTATTACATTATCTTGTCTTGTTTATTAAGTTTTTTTATTACATATGTTATTAAAAAAAAAGAAGGAAAACCCGCCGGAACCCGCCCCGACCCGACCCCGCCTCGATCCCTACCCCGACCCCGACCCGACCCCGCCCCGCCTCGATTCCGATGGGATCGGGATCGGGACGGGACTGGAGCAAGTCCCGTCAAACCCGACCCCGCCAGACCCAACCCCGCCAGACTCGACCCCCCCCTTCGCCCGTCCCATCCCGACCCCGACCCCGACTCCGCCAGACCCGAGCCGGCCCACTGGCCAGGCCTAACTAGAACAGTACTGAGATCAGTACTGGACCGTGTCATCGGACCATTGGGCAAAACAATGGTTGTGGTAGATTGTGGGCTAACAGGCAGTGGGCCTGATGGCGTAGTTTGGTCACAGGACAAGTCAGAAAAATGGTGGATGATATATGGTGAGACCTCATCATTTAAAAAAATATATGAACTCGGTACGGGTCTACTCACTTTAGTAAAAGGAAATTGGATTTCAGGAAAAATAACATGACGACTAATTATGATTTTATTAGATGATAAATCAAAACATTTGTAACCACGATGATTAGGCGAATAACCCAAAAACACACAAGTGGTAGAACGGGTCTGAAATTTGTTAATTGTAGTTGATGGAAAAAGTGGATAACATAAACACCCAAAGACCTTAAGATGACAATACGAAAGATCCTTATTATAGAGAACTTTAAGGGGAGATGTAGATGCAAATCCTTTGGTAGGAAGTACGGTAAGGAGGTAAGTAGCCATTTGTAGTGCATGATGCCAAAAAGAAGGGGGTACAAAAGCATGAGCTAATAAAGTTCGGACAATATTATTAATGGTACGAATTTTTCATTCGGCTTTACCATTTAGCGAGGATGTATGAGGACAAGAAAAATGAAAAACTATGATATTAGCATCATAAAATTCCCGAAACAACCCATTATCATATTGCTTGCCATTATCACATTGAATACTTTTAATTTCCCGTTCGAATTGGGTACGGATGAATGCTATAAATTTTAAGAATGTGGAAAAAACATGAGACTTTTTTGATAAAAGAAAGGTCCACAAAAAATTAGAATAATCATAAAAAATAGGATATAATAACGATGGCCCACATAACTTAACACGGGGGATGTCCATAAATCACTGTGAATAATGTCAAACGACATCAAAGTACCAGAAGTAGAGACCACAAATGATAATTTAACATGTTACCCTAACATACAAGAAGGACAAAGTGGAGTACTACGCATACCCTCACAAGAAATAAAATTATTTTTATGCATAGAAAAAATAATAGACGATCCCGGATGACCCAAACAGACATGCCACAAGGAAGGAGTAAGGGCGGCAAAAGTAGACGGTATGGCTTGACTCGCGGAAGTGGTGGTATTTGTGATAGGATAAAGCTCTTCCCCTACTATTACATCTCATTAGAGGTATTCCCGTTTTGAAATCCTTCACAGAAAACCCAAAGAGATCAAAATTAACAGAAACTCAATTATCAGTGGTGAATTTTCGGACATACACTAAATTTTTAATTAAGTTAGGGGCATGAAGGATATTTTTCAAAACTAGAGGTGGATGTGGGGAAGGCAAAGTCGTATGTCCATAATCGCGAATTGGAATTGAATTGCCATTACCGACAATAATATCACGATTTTTGCTCAAATTGAAATAAGACGAGAGAGTACATTGGTCAGACGTCATGTGAGAAGTGGCTCCGGTGTCCATATACCAATTCACGTCTGGAGGATTTAATCCAAATGTGTGCATTGCGGCCTCAATATATGTCGAAGTTGGTGTGGGCCCATTGCCTGAAACGCCTGCGGAGGCCGAGGCCCAAGCAAACCTGCCTGCGGCCCCGGCCTAGAAGTAAATCTGCTGCTATTATTTGGACCCGAGAAACTAGGCCTTACCTATTGCTGGAACTGGGCCCAGTTACCCGGGTAAGGGCTGGGAGGAAAATAGGGAATGTTGGGCCAATGACCACTGGCCCAGTTCTATGGCCAGGAGGCCCACGGCTGGGACCAGTTGGCATGTGGCCCACTGCCACTGCCACCATTATTTCGGCCACCTCCTTTACCACCGCGGTTTTTGCCATTATTTTTATAATTTCAACCCTTTTTGCCACCATCGTTGTTGCGGTGTTGGCCAGAATTATCAGAGAATGAGTGAGGGTTGTCTGACGTGGTCATCATGGTGATGTAATTTGCATATGTAGCCGCCTTTTTAGCTAAATCGACTTTTTCTAACGTGAGCATGGAACGGGCCTGAAAAAAGGGGTGGTAGAGGGTTACTTTGACGAAGTAGTATGCCAACGCTGTTATAGGCCTCAGACTGGCCTGCAACCATTTGGAGAACAAGACGACCATTGATAACTGGTGCACCAACGTTGCGGAGTTGGTCTGTCAATTCCTTCAGTCTTTTACAATAGGCCGAAACGTTAGGAAATCTACCATAGTGACAACACGAGAATTCTTGTTATTTTGGAATATATCACGCACCCTATTCCAAGTTTCCATTGCTGTAGTGTCGAGCTCAATGGTCGTTTGTAGGAGGTCGGTAGAAATAATGAAATAAATTCACTAGAGAACGGTAGCATCAAGTGTCATCCATAACGTAGGATTTTCCTCGGGGTTAGGCACCTCCTATGTGCCAGGTGTCGAGGGAATTATGTGATGGAGGACTTGATGCGAGCATGCGTGAATTTTGAATAATTTCGCACATATCGAGTATTGGACGTTTTCCATCTCAAAAACAATAGGGATGTGGTTCCTGATGTTGGAAACTGTAAGGGTTGGATGAAACAGGTTCTTTGACGTAGACATAACGAAAGAACAATAGGAGAATTAAAGATTAGGAAGAAATTTGGGAAGGGAGGAGGAAGAAGTCGGCCGGAAACCGAGAAGGGTTCTCGGAATTTGAACCAAGAGTAGCGGAAGAAAATTGGGAAGAGAGGTAGTTTAGACCTAGGCTTCTGATACAATGAAAGAATTAATCCCTTGATTATTCTTATTGAATGAATAGACATATATACAAGTTAAATCTCCAAATATGAAAAATCCTATTCCTACTAAACTTCTAATATCCTAGTTCTATTTTTACAAGAATTCTACAATTATGTCAAAATCGTGTATATCATAGGGATATACACGATATTCTATCAGTATTTTATAAAACACGAACCTAAAATATTTAGTTACAACAACAATAACATAATTAGAATAAGTGTATCTGAGGAGGGTAGAGTCTACCCAGACATTACCCTACCTTAGGAAATAGAAAGACTATTTCCGGTACATCCTGTCTTAGAATAAAGCAATAGCAAAACAAGTATAACCCAAAATATTTAATTACAAATAAAAAGTTATTTACCACGACCGGATCAGAATTTTGAATTACAAAAAGGATCAGAATTTTGAATTACAAAAAGGATCAGTGAAAACGTTGATGATTCAAGAGAAGTTTAATACTTAATAGGGTGAAGATAATTTTTTTTTTTTTGGTTTGATTTGCAGTAAATCTTGCATCCTCAACTGTGGTAACATTTTAACCACGCATACTAGTTAACTCATTAAACCCTGGTTACATTTTGACCACACCAGTAACCCCCAATTCCAAACATCATCACATAATAAAACCTTATCTTCTCTGCGCGCACACACACACAGTCACACACACACACTCTCTCCATCTCTCTCTCTACACAGCAAAATCTAAGCTCGTTAATGTCGATTCAGATCTGAAGTCGTTTCTAAATCTCTCAAGTCAGTGAAATTCCAATTTTACCCTCAACAACAATGGCGTACTCATTCCCCGAAGAAGTACTCGAACACGTGTTCTCCTTCCTCAGCTCCGACAAAGACCGTAACGCCTTATCACTTGTCTGTAAATCATGGTACGAGATCGAACGTTGGTGTCGGAGAAGAATATTCATCGGAAATTGCTACGCTGTTAACCCTAGGATCATGATCCGACGGTTCCCTGAAGTCAGATCTGTTGAACTTAAAGGAAAACCTCATTTTGCTGACTTTAATTTAGTTCCTGAAGGTTGGGGAGCTTATGTGTATCCTTGGATTTTAGCTATGTCTAGGTCTTATCCATGGTTAGAGGAAATTAAGCTTAAACGTATGGTAATTACTGATGAGTCTTTGGAGTTGATTTCTAAGTCGTTTAAGCACTTCAAAGTTTTGGTTTTGTCTTCTTGTGATGGTTTTACTACTGATGGACTTGCTGCTATTGCCGCTAATTGCAGGTGAGATTAGTCATTTCTCTCTATATTTGACCTCATTTTTTGTGTTTAGTGGTGATTAAAGTTTTAATCTTTGGGTCTTTGTTTATGTGTGTAGTGGGGATGTTAGTGGTGATGAAAGTCTTAATCTTTGGGTCTTACTAGTCATTTATCTCTACTGTTTGACTAACTGTACAGTGTTTGGTGGTGATTAATGGTTTAATCTTTGGGTCTTTCTAGTCATTTATCTCTACTGTTTGACTAACTGTAAAGTGTTTAGTGGTGATTAAAGGTTTTATCTTTGGGTCTTTCTAGCCATTTATCTCTACTGTTTGAGTAACTGTAAAATGTTTAGTGGCGATTAAAGGTTTAATCTTTGGGTCTTACTAGTCATTTATCTCTATATTAGACCTCATTTTTTCTGTTTGGCTAAATGTGAAGTGTTTATTGGCGATTAA
The DNA here is from genome assembly GCA_034509755.1 of Anisodus tanguticus. NCBI lineage: Eukaryota > Viridiplantae > Streptophyta > Magnoliopsida > Solanales > Solanaceae > Anisodus > Anisodus tanguticus. The sequence continues at coordinate 12,549,023 of CM067551.1, read as the reverse complement.
AGGTTTAATCTTTGGGTCTTACTAGTCATTTATCTCTATATTAGACCTCATTTTTCTGTTTGGCTAAATGTGAAGTGTTTAGTGGTGATTAAAGGTTTAATCTTTGGGTGCTACTAGTCATTTATCTCTATATTAGACCTCATTTTTTCTGTTTGGCTAAAAAAAGGTTTAATCTTTGGGTCTTACTAGTCATTTATCTCTATATTAGACCTCATTTTTTCTGGTTGGTGAACTGTAAAGTGTTTAGTGGTGATTAAAGTTTGAATCTTTAGGTCTTTGTTTATCTCTACTTCTGTTGTAGTGGGGTAGTGAGTGGTGAAAGTCTTGATCTTTGGGTCTTGCTAGTCATTTTTCACTATATTAGACCTCATTTTTTCTGTTTGGCTAAATGTGAAGTGTTTAGTGGTGATTAAAGGTTTAATCTTTGGGTCCTACTAGTCATTTATCTCTATATTAGACCTCATTTTTTCTGGTTGGTGAACTGTAAAGTGTTTAGTGGTGATTAAAATTTTAATCTTTAGGTCTTTGTTTATCTCTACTTGTGTTGTAGTGGGGTAGTGAGTGGTGAAAGTCTTAATCTTTGGGTCTTGCTAGTCATTTTTCACTATATTAGACCTCATTTTTTCTGTTTGGCTAAATGTGAAGTGTTTAGTGGTGATTAAAGGTTTAATCTTTGGATCCTACTAGTCATTTATCTCTATATTAGACCTCATTTTTTCTGTTTGGCTAAATGTTAAGCGTTTAGTGGTGATTAAAGGTTTAATCTTTGGGTCTTACTAGTCATTTCTCTATCTATTAGACCTCATTGTTTCTGTCTGGTTAACTGTAAAGTGTTGAGTGGTGATTAAAGGCTTAATCTTTGGGTTTTACTAGTCATTTCTCTATCTATTAGACCTCATTGTTTCTGTTTGATTAACTGTAAAGTGTTGAGTGGTGATTAAAGGCTTAATCTTTGGGTCTTTGTTTGTGTGTAGTGGGGAAGTTAATGGTGATGAACGGTTTGATCTTTGGGTTTTACTAGTCATTTCTTTCTATATTAGACTTCATTTTTTCTGTTTGGTTAACTATAATGTGTTTAGTGGTGATTAAAATTTTAATCTTTGGGTAATTGTTTGCGTGTGTAGTGGGTAAGTTAGTGGTGATGAAAGTTTTAATCTTTGGGTCTTGTTAGTCATTTATCTGTATATTAGACCTCATTTTTCTGGTTGGTTAACTGTAAAGTGTTTAGTGGTGATTAAAGTTTTAATCTTTAGGTCTTTGTTTATCTCTACTTGTGTGTAGTGGGGTAGTTAGTGGTGAAAGTCTTAATCTTTGGGTCTTGCTAGTCATTTCTCTCTATATTAGACCTCATTTTTTCTGTTTTGGTTGACTGTAAAGTGTTTAGTGGTGATTGAAAGTTTTAATCTTTGGGTCATTGTTTAGCTTTACTTGTCTGTAGTGAAGGCGTTGACAAATAGTACTACCTTTGTCTGAAAAAGAATAACATGGTTCAAAGTACCAAAGTAATTAGATCTATTCTGGGTATTGATTTGGAGAATGACTCCTTAAGCCTTTTAAAATAGAGTTCACATTTTCAGAAACTACACGAGAAGTATTACTATACAGGTTAGTACATATTTTTATAGTTAAAAGTATTTAGAAATTATTTGGGGTCCCAAATGGTAACAGCCCTAAACAAATTGGGACCTAGGGTTGTAAGTGTATTTTGGTGTATTGTTGTTAATTCTTAATTTTTTGGATGAATGCAGTAAGCATTCTGGGATTTGTTAACCTAACCTAACAAGAAATGAGGAGTCACTTTTTTCAGCTGGTTGTCTCTTTGTATGATATATAATTTGTCTTGGCTAGCTAGAGGAAATGAAGTATCTACTTTAGATGAATCCATCTTTTATGTAGTTGAAGAACTGGCATTTTATTGTTTCGAACTGTTCCCAACTTTATTCTTTTGCTAGAACAAGTCAATAGTATTATTGTACACATCTTGCTGCTACATTGCATCAGTCTTTCTCATCTGACTAATAAACTCCGAAGTTTAGAACTTTTTGTTTATTTCTTTCAACTTTTTTCGGGTGTACTTCTTGGGTCCTTAATCTCCCAGGTTTTTATTGAACGATGTCAATAGTTTCCTTTACTTCCTTTGCCAAAATTTTGCTTTCTCATTCACATTCTCTCTTCATAGTTCTCTGAAGCCTTGTAATCGAAATAGCTAACTTATGGATTTTCTTATATGAGTTAAACAGTTGGACTTTCTTTTATCGTTAATTTCTTGTGGCATACACTGTGGATACTTAGCGCATTGTTGGATTCATTCTGATTCCTAATGAGATTTGCTTTCCTCTCACTATGTAACTGCATTTTGAATGGTAAGAAGAAGATCCTCTTAACTTTGCTTTGTTAAGTTGTTGGAGATTTGACTGTTATCTGAATTATCTGGAGATTTCCACATGTTTGTTTCTTGGCCCTTTGGTGGGATTCATTTGTTTTTATCAGGATGGAGTATTGTGGAGTATACCTGTGGTTCAATGATGAAATGGTTAAGTGGGTTAGGATATGAAATGTGTATTTAATTAAATACCACTTTGGAAGATGTGTTACTTTGAGGCAAACATGCTTCTGATTCCTTATTTATCTTGTTCAAATCCACTGACATATTATCATTTCTTGTTGTCTGCTGAGTCTGTTGTTGTTTTTCAGTTTATCACAGAATGATTGCGTAGATGAGTATTGTCATGTAACACCCGTTTTACTGCAGGAATTTGAGAGAACTAGACTTGGGAGAGAGTGAAGTAGAGGACCTTAGTGGACATTGGCTAAGCCATTTCCCTGATAGCTGCACGTCACTTGTTTCACTTAACATTGCCTGTTTGGCTTCTGAGGTCAGTTTCTTAGCTTTGGAGCGCCTGGTTGCCCGCTCCCCTAATTTGAGGACTCTTCGGATTAATCGTGCTGTGCCCGTTGAGAAGCTTCCAAACCTGCTTCGCCGCACTTCCCAGTTGGTCGAATTTGGTACAGGTGCATACTCTGCTGATGTGAGGTCTGATGTCTTCTCGAACCTGACAGAAGCTTTTTCGGGCTGCAAGCAACTTAAAGGCTTGTCTGGGTTTTGGGATGTTGTACCGGCTTACCTTCCAGCTATATATCCAGTGTGCTCAAGACTCACCTCTTTGAATTTGAGCTATGCTACCTGTCAAAACCCTGATCTTGGCAAGCTCATAAGTCACTGTCACAATTTGCAGCGGTTGTGGGTATGTTCTAGCTTGTGTTTATATGTTCCAAAGATTTAATTGATGTTCTTGATACAGCAACTGCAAACATGTTTTTTTTCCTGAGAAAGGTGAATAAGAGGCAATGAGATTATAACATAATACTTGCTGTGATGAAATTTAGCAGATATTCTTTGAGAAGAATAAGAAAAGAACTTATTCGTAGTGCCAATTCCTAACTGCTACAGATCAACCAATCAGCCCCGAGTTAATCTCAATTTAGGTCTCAGCTTTTTGGATCCCCCCTTAAACCATTTTGCTATATTCAGGTCAATTTTGTTCCGATGCTAAATAGTTTGTCTTTAAGTAACAATTGCTATGGATAGGCAAAAAGTAATTCGTTCTGTAGATAAACTTATGCTGGTTAGGAAGATTCCAGGCTAGAAATATTTGATACTGTATTGCTAAGCAACTTGCTTCCCTTGGAAGTTGAAGCTAAGATGCACATTTTAGTCCATCTAAATGAGATGGTTCTATGTTGAATTTTTTTAATCTATTCTTCCCTAGTGGCGTAGCCAAACTGGCTATGTAATTTTTCTCCCTGCCATTATAAACTCCAGTACCATGTTAAAGTGCTGAATTACTTTACTTGCAATATATGTGACTGCAGGTGCTAGACTATATTGAAGATACTGGTCTTGAGGAACTTGCTGCCAATTGTAAGGACCTTCAAGAGCTGAGGGTGTTTCCTTCAGACCCGTTTGCTCCAGAACCAAATGCAACCTTGACGGAGCAAGGCCTTGTAGCTGTCTCAGATGGCTGCCCAAAGCTCCAGTCTGTTTTGTACTTCTGCCGCCAAATGACTAATGCAGCTTTAGTTACTATTGCTAGGAATCGTCCTAACATGATTCGTTTTCGCTTGTGTATTATTGAGCCTCGAACTCCTGATTACTTAACCCTTGGGCCGCTTGATACTGGTTTTGGGGCCATTGTGGAGAACTGTAAGGAATTGCGGCGACTTTCACTTTCTGGCCTCCTTACCGATCGTGTCTTTGAGTACATTGGGACCCATGCTAAAATGTTAGAGATGCTTTCCATAGCTTTTGCTGGTGACAGCGATTTGGGACTCCACCATGTGCTCTCTGGTTGTGATAGCCTCCGGAAGTTGGAGATAAGAGATTGTCCCTTTGGAGACAAGGCTCTCTTGGCCAATGCTGCAAAGCTTGAGACAATGCGATCCCTTTGGATGTCTTCTTGTTCAGTCAGTTTTGAAGCATGTAAGATGCTAGCTCAGAAGATACCCAGGCTTAATGTGGAAGTCATAGATGAGAGGGGTCCTCCAGATACGAGGCCAGAAAGTTGCCCTGTGGAGAAACTTTACATTTATCGAACAGTGGCTGGAAGGAGGTTTGACACACCTGGTTATGTTTGGACAATGGACGAAGATGCTGCAGTGACGTTGACCTGAGCCATACAGCAATGGGAATTTCCAGAGAGGCCTCACAAGGAATGATGGCAGGTATTGGCACTCTGTTTATCCTCCTGCATTTGTTTGTCATGCCTTATGCAGTTGCAGTGCAAGTTGAGGTGGGAACATCACAGCTAAGAAGTAGAGGCTCCAGAGCTCATATGCCATCAATTTTACTCTTGGCTGAGCTACTTTACAGCAGGTAGTTTTTAATAAAGAGTTTGAACTCTGAGTTGCTATGTATCATCTAGAGTTTAATTAATTCGTTTTATTCGGGTGGGATTTGGGGTTGGGGGGTGGGTGCATATTTTTGCCGTGTATGTGTTATTTGGAGACTTCGCTTCATTATGTAGTATCCTTTCTTTCTTCTAATGGCTTCTTCTCTATGAAAGGGTGCTTTCTTGAGCTTGGATAGTAAGTCAATTAGGAATGGTAAGACAAATTATTAGTTTAGCTCTTTAGTAAGTTAATTACACAGTGCCAAAGGGGAGCCTTGACACAACATTAAGAGATGAAGGATTCAACTTGTGGAAACAACCTTTTGATGAAATGCAAGGGAAGACTGTAAAATACAATTAATATGGTCTAACCCTTGTTCGATCTACATATAGCTGGAGCTCAGGGCATTAGCCATTAACTTGACAACTCTTAATTGACCTTCCATGTCTTTCGACCACGATGCAAATGGAATTCCCATGTTAGGAACATATCGCTCGTCTTCTGGTTGGTAAACTTGCAGGCAACGTAGATCCTAACGATATGCCTCCGCCTCATCTTTCATTAAAAACAATCTTGCTCTTCTGTATGGCAATTATCTATATAGGTTTTCTTATTTCTTTCTTTAGGGTAGTTGTCACTGTTGGAGCTCGCTATACAACATCAACAGTGTTTAATCAAGAAAACAATATGCAAAGTTAGTACAAGCCATGACATATGGTTATGGAAGAAACGTGGTAATTTTTATTATATGTTTTAAGTATTTTGAGTCATTTAAAGAGAGTTTTTATTTCTTCGAAGAATGGAGCATGTGAAAGATTCCAACTTGGGAGATAGAAAAGGAAGATTGACATTGCTTTGTGTTCACAACTTTTTCAGCGTTACTCTCGCCTTTCCACCATCACCTGATGACTTGACTGGTAGAAACAAGCCAAAGAAAAAAGAAAACCAAACCAATCCAAAAAAAGGTAGCCATAAAAATGCTCAAATCTCCATTGGATAATCAATCATACAATTGTTATAGTCCAGTGGCAAAGCCTGGGCGCTATAAGGCGCTCTGGCATGGGACAGCGTGGGTTCGATTCCCCGCAAGCACGAAGAAACTCTGCATGTTGGGGAATTTGACCTTGTCTCATTGATCAGTTGTACGCTCCCAGAAAAACTGGCCACCGGAGCACATCCCGCGATTTACCTGGTAATAGTGTTGAAGGACCGGTGCTATTACCTCCAGGACGTCCAGTGAAGTAGTCAGACGTAAGCCTGGAAACTTGGATTATCAAAAAAAAAAGAAAAAGAAATGAAATACTAAAGTTATAAGTGGTGTGAATTAAAAGATTCTTTTCTTTTGTGTGTGTGTGTAGAATTGAATTGGACCAAATAAAGACAGAAGCACAGACAGACGGACAATAATATAACAGACACCGCACCTGGCAGAAAAGGCTGAATCCCCATCACCTTCCCCCCAGATAAAAAGAAAGAGAGAATAAAAGTAGTGGTATGCTAATACACTACAGATATTCCACAGTGAGAAAGCAAAAGCTGGAATCGGTGTCTGCTCTTTCTGTCTTTTTCTTTTTAGGTACATCTCTCTCACTCTACTGAGCTTGTACACATTGGCAGTTAGCGGAATTAGAATTTTAGTTAAATGATTTAAAATATAAAAAAGTAAACATAGAAAGAAATTAACGGAGTTCAACGCCTACTATTGATAGGTCAAAAGTAATTTTGATCTTATATAATCACTTCGTCCCATTTTAATTGTCTTAGTTTGACTTGACACAGAGTTTAAAAAATAAAGTAAATCTTTTAAATCTTGTCAATTTTAAATTAAAGATGTGTGTAATTTTTTAAATCTTGTTGTCTTAAACTTGCCATGTAGGATTTTGGAAAACTTACTAAATATAGAAATACATTCTTTTTAGGATAAAAAAAGAAAGTAAAACACTTAAATTGGGACATATGAAGTATATAGTTATTTCTGATGAAGGGGGTTCGGATGAACCCTTTCCCTCCCAATACTCTAGCTCTGCCCATGTACATTACCAATTCTAAACTTGAGTAAATAAAAAATACGATAGGATGACAATTGAGTATAAAACTAGTTAATTACTCTGAATTAATTTGGTTTTGTAGTTGTAAAAACATCTCGTGAATATTTCATTAGCTATTTTATCTAGTTTGAGATTGAGGCGTTGTTTGTTATACTTTATATTTCTTTGCGTCTACCAAAAACCAACAAAAGGAAAAAAGGGAAAAAGTGAAATGAATAGAACTCCACCAGTAGAAGATTTAATGATCAATTCTAGACGAACTTTTAATTGACTTATGATGCTTGCATGTTTCTTTGGTCTTATCTATTATGACTATCATCACGTTCATAATTGCTTACTCGTTTCATCATTTTCTTCTTATATTATCATTATATTTTATTTTCCAACCCTTTCTTCTGCCCTTGGCTTTGGATTCTCTTTAATCTTTCTCTATCATTCTGTTTAATAATGATAATGATTAAATATTGCTACCAGTTTCATATTTTGTGGCTTAAAATTATTTCTCATTTAAGTTTCTATTTCTTATAACATCAATAAGTTATTATTTAGATTTTTCAATCACTTAAAAAACAATCTCTCTTCATCACTATCTACGCAATTATTTCTTACAATATTTGTGTTGGGTATTGATATTGGTGAATGAGAAATGATGAGATGAAAAGTGAAGGGAATGTAAAAGGTCCCTTTTGCCTTGGGTAAACCAGTCCAGTTGTCCCACATCGAGAAAAGAAGAGAAAAGAGAGGTGTATATATTACATTACACCTTCTCTAGTCACTAAAAGGGTTGAGGGGGCAAGGACCCCTCGCTCGGCTCGGCTTCGGCTTCGGATTCGGTCAAATGATCTGATTGATTGATAACCAAATTTTCTTTAATTTTAATTCTTTAATTAATTATTATTTAATTAAATTAATTAACTTATCCAATCCTACCCGTTAGTGACCCGGATCCGCGTGTCTGACCCGCGACCCGGTTTCTTTCCCATATTTAAATTTCCCACCAGTTTTTTAGTGGCTGTTCAGAAGGGTTGCAAACCTTCTGAAACAGTACTTCCATGACTATAAATTCGTTTAATTATTTAATTAATTATTATTTAATTAAATTAATTAACTTATCCAATCCTACCCGTTAGTGACCCGGATCCGCGTGTCTGACCCGCGACCCGGTTTCTTTCCCATATTTAAATTTCCCACCAGGTTTTTAGTGGGTGTTCAGAAGGGTTGCAAACCTTCTGAAACAGTACTTCCATGGCTATAAATTCATTTTATTCCTCAGAATCTTACTAACTAATTTTCTGAACTACAAAAACTTCTTCTTCTTCTGCACGAATAAATTCTGTGTGATATACTACTGTTGAGTGGTTCGCCGCTACCAGAATTTGGAGTACTACTATTCTGGTAAGATAATCGTTCTATCCTGAGAGGAGATATTCCATCAACCTCGAGTACCTGTGAGGGGAATAATTTCCTTAAGGACACACTTTGAACTAAGTGGGCTCGATTATATTCTGAAAAATATTTTTTATTTTCCAACACTGATTCTGTTCATTTTTCAGTTATTATTGTTTACTGGTTTTTTTGGAATACAGATTGATAACAATCTTAAGGAAATTATATTTTTAGATTAATTTGTATTTTGTTTTGGAGACTAAAACCTGTGTGGTTTTCTACTCCGTATGAAATTTCATATTCTGACTTGAAGATATAAAAACTTCGTTGGAATATTAAAGTTCATACTTGTACAACGATTTGAAGAACATAAAAACTTCATCGTTGCTGTATTCTGGGTTTGGAGATTAAAACTTGTGTAGTTTTCTACTCCATATGAATATTAGTATTCTGACTCAAAGATATAAAAACTTCGTTGGAATACTAAAGTTTCATAATTATACTGCGATTTGAAGAAATAAAATCTTCATCGCTTAAGTCTATGATTGAATTGCTATTCTGGTTTTATATACTAAAACAGTTTGTCGATTTGACAGTGACAAACGAATAATGGCAATTGAGACTGGAACTACCTCTGCAAATACTGCACCAACGGTTACTCCTACAACCCATACCGCTGTGCCACCGGCTAAGAAATCTGCGAAGTTCACCGGTGCCAACTTTAAAGGATGACAGCAACGAATGTTCTTTTGGCTTATCACCCTTGGTATGCAAAAGTTCACCAGTGAGGACCCTCCCGTGCCTGCCGCCGACATGCCTAACAACCAAAAGTTCATGGTTACTGAGGCTTGGAAACAGGCTGATTTTTTGTGCAAAGGCTACATTTTGAGTGCCTTAGAAGATGACTTGTACAACGTCTACAGTGCAGTAGAGACTTCCAAAGAACTATGGAGTGCACTTGAAAAGAAGTACAAAATCGAAGATGCTTGCTTGAAGAAGTTTGTGGTTGCCAAATTCCTAGACTACAAAATGGTGGATGGAAAAACCGTTGGAACCCAAGTTCAAGAGCTTCAACTTATCTTCCATGACCTTATTGTTGAAGGTATGGTAGTAAATGAAGCGTTCCAAGTGGCTGCAATGATTGAGAAGTTGCCGCCCTCATGGAAAGATTTCAAGAATTATCTTAAGCACAAAAGAAAGGAAATAAAGTTGGAAGATCTTGTGATTCGTCTCAAGATCAAGGAAGATAACAAAACCGCTGATAAGAGGTACCGTAAGACTTCACCAATTGAAGGGGCAAACATCGTTGAAGATGCTGCTCTGAAAAAGAACAAGAAAAGGAAGAGGCTTTACGGAAATGAGAAGGATTCCAACAAGAAAAAGTTCAAGGGCAACCGCTTTAATTGTGGGAAAGGCAGCCACAAAGCCCCGATTGTCGTCTCCCGAAAAAGAACAAGGGAAAAGGACAAGCCAATATGGTGGAAAAGAATGATGATATGGATGATCTGTGTGCAATGCTATCGGAGTGCAATTTGGTTGGAAACCCAAATGAGTGGTGGCTTGAATTCGGTGCCACTCGACATGTTTGCGCTACAAAAGAAGCATTTGCAACCTATGCTCCCATTGGACCCGAAGAGGTACTTGTTTATGGGAAATACTGCAATGACCAAGGTTGAAGGATATGGGAAGATACTTCGAAGATGACTTAGGCAAGGTCCCGACTCTCAATAATGTTATGCACGTTCCAACAATTCGGAAGAATTTAGTTTCAGCCGGACTACTCGTCAAAAACGGGTTTAAGTGCATGTTGGTTAGTAAAAAAATTGTAATAAGTAAGAATTATTTGTTCATAGGAAAGGGCTACCTCACCGAGGGCCTTTTCAAACTCAATGTAATGGTTGTTGACAGTATTAATGAAAATTCAGCTTCATCTTACTTATTGGAGTCAAATGATTTATGGCATGTTCGTTTAGGACATGTCAACTACAAAACCTTGCGAAAATTGATTAATTTAGAAGTATTGCCTAAATTCGAGTGTAATAAATCTAAATGTGAAATCTGTGTTGAATCTAAGTTTGTTAAACATCCATATAAGTCTATTGATAGGAATTCAAATCCTTTAGACTTAATTCACACAGATATATGTGATATGAAGTCAATACCATCTCGCGGTGGGAAAAAATATTTTATAACTTTTATTGACGATTGCACTCGATATTGTTATGTGTATTTGCTTAATAGTAAGGATGAAGCAATTGATGCATTTAAGCAATACAAGAACGAAGTGGAAAATCAATTGAATAAAAAGATAAAAATGATTAGAAGTGATAGGGGTGGAGAGTACGAATCTCCTTTTGCAGAGATATGTTTAGAATATGGAATTATTCATCAAACTACTGCCCCTTACACACCACAATCAAATGGAATTGCGGAAAGGAAAAACCGAACACTAAAGGAAATGATGAATGCCTTACTAGTAAGTTCCGGTTTACCGCAAAGCTTGTGGGGGGAAGCTATCCTTACAGCTAATCGAATACTCAATAGGGTGCCCCACAACAAAACACAATCTATTCCATATGAACTATGGAAAGGAAGAAAACCCAACTTGAAATATTTCAAAGTGTGGGGGTGTTTAGCAAAGGTCCAAGTTCCTTTGCCCAAAAGGGTAAAAATCGGATCAAAAACTGTGGATTGTGTTTTTATTGGCCATGCTACAAACAGCAAAGCTTGTCGGTTTTTGGTTCACAAATCGGACAATCCCAAAATTCATGTTAATACGGTAATTGAATCAGATAATGCTGAATTCTTTGAAAACATTTATCCGTATAAAACTGAATGTGAGTCGTCAAGTGAAAGATCTAAACGACCGCGGGAAGAACCAAAGGAAAATACACCAAGTAAAGAGGATGCAAGGCGTAGCAAACGTCAAATGACGTCTACTTCCTTTGGACCAGATTTTGTGACATTCTTACTTGAAAATGAGCCTCAAACATTTAAAGCAGCGATGTCATCTTCTGATTCAGCATTTTGGAAAGAGGCAGTCAATAGTGAGATTGAATCAATTTTGAACAACCATATATGGGAATTGGTTGATCTTCCTCCTGGAAATAAACCTTTAGGATCAAAATGGATTTTAAAAAGGAAAATGAAAGCTGATGGCACTATTGACAAATATAAGACAAGACTTGTGGTCAAATGTTATAGATAAAAAGAAGGTCTTGATTACTTTGACACATACTCGCCGGTAACAAGAATAACATCTATTCGGGTGTTAGTGGCACTGGCGGCCGTATATGGTCTTGAAATCCATCAAATGGATGTCAAGACAGCTTTCTTAAATGGAGAATTAGAGGAAGAAATTTACATGGAACAACCTGAGGGTTTTGTGGTTCCTGGTAAGAAAGGAAAGTGTGCAAACTTGTTAAGTCACTTTATGGACTTAAACAAGCACCCAAACAATGGCATGCGAAATTTGACCAAACAATGTTGGCAAATGGATTTAAGATTAATGAGTGTGACAAATGTGTTTACATTAAAAATACTCCAAATCATGAAGTCATTGTTTGTTTATATGTTGATGATATGTTGATAATGAGTAGAGATATTACCGATGTAAATGCTACGAAGCGTATCTTGTGGCTAGCAAATTTGATATGAAGGACTTAGGAGTTGCTTTGATTTGATCTTAGGCATCAGAATTCATAAAACTCCACAAGGTCTAGCATTATCGCAGTCTCATTATATTGAAAGAGTACTTGACAAGTTTAAGTATTTAAATTTCAATGTTGCAAAGACTCCAATTGATGTAAGTTTTGCACTTCAAAAGAATGAAGGTGAAAGTGACTCACAATTGGACTATGCACGAGTTTTGGGAAGTTTGATGTATATTATGAATTGTACACGACCAGATATAGCATGTGCTATAAACAAGCTGAGTCGATTCACGAGTAATCCCAATCAAACTCATTGGATGGCAATGAAACGAGTCTTGGGTTATTTAAAACACACCTAAACCTATGCTTTGCATTATAATAAATATCCCGCAGTAATTGAGGGATATAGTGATGCAAACTGGATCACCGGATCATCTGAAGTTAAATTCACGAGTGGATATATTTTCACCGTTGGTGGAGGAGCAGTGTCTTGGAAATCATCAAAACAGACATGCATCGCCCGCTCTACAATGGAATCTGAATTTATAACTTTAGACAAGGCCGGTGAAGAAACTGAATGGCTCCAAAATTTCTTAGAAGATATTCCATTCTGGCCCAAACCTTTGGCTCCTATATGTATACATTGTGACAGTCAAGCAAAGAATAGGTAGGGCAGGGAGCGTAATGTACAACGGAAAATCTCGTCACATACGACGAAGACACTATACCGTTAGACAACTCCTCTCTAGTGGCGTTATCACGATTGACTGTGTAAAGTTAAGAGATAACGTGGCGGATCCGCTTACAAAAGGCTTATCTAGAGAGGGAGTTAGTAGATCATCAATGGGAATGGGGTTAAGGCCGAGGACAAGTCATCATGACGGTAACTCTACCTAGCAGACTGGAGATCCCAAGAGCTAGGTTCAAGGAGATCAAACCAAAGTTGTGACTGACGGTTCAACATTGTCAAATAACTCAACCCATTCTCGGATAACGACAATGTTCAGAAATAAGGATAAAACTTTATGGCTTGTTAATGAGTTAATAAAGCATTAAGGTTTTTTAATGATTATCTAAATCTGGCAATGTATGACCAAATAATGTGGCTATAGGACCACATGTTTAGAAATCACCTATGTGAGTGTTAAGTGTAAGCCGCTTTAAAGGGGAATGACAGTGAATGCCCATTCTCTACGCACTCATGAAACCAGGAGGTGTTCATGGCTGAAACGAACACAACCGTGAGAACCATAAACTGTTGAGGGTTGATTGTGTGACTTATGTTGTCTAGGTATACAACAAAGTTCGACGGTTCAAAGATATCAAATCTACCAATTGATCGAGTATATCCGATATAGGTTCACTACGGAAAGTTCAAAGGGAAACCTACTTATCCAGATGCAGTCAATTCTCGCTTGTATATCACACTTGTCCGCGCATTCTTTTATATTATAGCCATTCCCCATTCATATGGGGGATTGTTGTGTATTGATATTGGTGAATGGGAAATGATGGGATGAAAAGTAAAGGGAATGTAAAAGGTCCCTTTTGCCTTGGGTAAACCAGTCCAGTTGTCCCACATCGGGAAAAGAAAGGAAAAGAGAGGTGTATATATTACATTACACCTTCTCTAGTCACTAAAAGGGTTGAGGGGCAAGGACCCCTCGCGCCCCGTCGTCGTCGCTCGCTCGCTCAGATTCGGATTCGGATTCGGTCAAATGATCTGATTGATTGATAATCTTTTTGGACCAAATTTTCTTTAATTTTAATTATTTAATTAATTATTATTTAATTAAATTAATTAACTTATCCAATCCTACCCGTTAGTGACCCGGATCCGCGTGTCTGACCCGCGACCCGGTTTTTTTCCCATATTTAAATTTCCCACAAGTTTTTTAGTGGCTGTTCAGAAGGGTTGCAAACCTTCTAAAACAGTACTTCCATGGCTATAATCTTACTAACTAATTTTCTGAACTACAAAAACTTCTTCTTCTTCTGCACGAATAAATTCTGTGTGATATACTACTGTTGAGTGGTTTGCCGCTACCAGAATTTGGAGTACTACTATTCTGGTAAGATAATCGTTCTATCCTGAGAGGAGATATTCCATCAACCTCGAGTACTGTGAGGGGAATAATTTCCTTAAGGACACACTTTGAACTAAGTGGGCTCGATTATATTCTGAAAAATATTTTTTATTTTCCAACACTGATTCTGTTCATTTTCTAGTTATTATTGTTTACTGGTTTTTTTGGAATACAGATTGATAACAATTTGTTTACTGTTGGCAGTAAGCTATTCCAAGTGGATTCTTACGTGGCTGGCTGCTCACAATATCAACTACTCTATCCGTTCCAAAAAGATTGTCTTAGTTATTATTTGGACAGATAAAGAATATTTTCTTTGATTATAATTTTTTAAATGATTTCTAAATATTTTGAATTATTAACTATTGTGACTTATAATATTTTCTTTGTAGTTTTTAAATATGTAAATTTTATTTTTTTAAAATTAAAAACTCTATATTCGAATCACACCGAACATCAATTAGTTTGACCCTTATCATATGAATCAAGAATTTTTTTTTTGGGACAGTGAGAGTACTACAAATGTGAAGTGTTTTTCTTTCTAGTGGCTCTTATACAATGCAAATTTAAATTAATTAAACCGCAAAATAAATATCACAAAAAAGTCTAAAAAAGAAATTAGTATGTACATTTTCAATTGGGATGCCAGTTGGAAGATCAGGGTATGTTGACTATGCAAGAGGCAGTGATTGTTGTGTGTGAATGCAATACGGGATGGGAATGAAAAATTTGTTTGACCTAGTATTGTCAAGTTCTTTTTTTTTTTAAGGTTAAAAAGTACTGTTACTTCTTGAGTTAATTTTTCGTGTGATTATTGAATTTTATCCGTTATAATGATAAAGATAAATTTATTTTTATCACATTAAAATAACCAAATAATATTGATAGTCTAAAGCTAACTTTACTTAAAGATCTTAATTTTATTTTCAAGAAAATAACTTTCATATAATTTTTTAATTTACCTTTTGAAATGCAAATTGAGCTTTTTGAAATGCAATTTTTATATCATCTATTTCTTTTAATATTTTTTTTTTCAATTGACAATATAACCAATTCATTAAATCTTTTCTGAGACATTGTTTTAAAAGCTCATCTTTTGGATTGTATCAAAATTTCTACCTATGAGTAAAAAATTGAGTATGATATATAATAAAAGAAATGTAATAGGAAGTTAGTCGAATAATTTGACATGATTCTAGAATGTTAATAACTTCCAATAAAAAAAAATGAAATTCGCTGAGAAAATAAAAGAGAAAAGCATCGATTTTAGAATGTAAATTACCCAACTACCACCACCAATCGCATTACTAGATAATTTTTTTCCTATTTATAAAAATCTCTTACTATTTTACCTAACAATATTCAATGATTCTGAAGGAGATTTAGCCATAGAACCTGCTATATTAAGAAAAATGGGGCCTCAAAAATTTGAGGGCCTAAAGTCTTTGATTTAGCATTTTTTTGTGCGTATTACCCTTCAAAAGCACTGGTCTTTAATTTAATTGCCCCTAAAATTGTTGGTCTTTAATTTTTGTGGTTCACTTAAAAATATCCCTAGGTTTTGGGTTTGAAATTCGCAAGTCATAATTTGACTTATGCCTAAAAGTAAACTCTGCTTTAAGGAAAGTTTGCATGCAAACTCAATCTTAAGGCAGAGTTTTAAGACATAGTTTGAAACTCTGCCTTAAGGCATATTTTGCAGGTAAACTTTATCTTGCGAATTCAAATTACGCCTTGTGATTTTTTTTAAATTTTTGATTGAGCTGGGGTTTGAATTCAAAGCTCAAAATTTTTTAGACGAATGATAAAAATTAAAGATTTTTAATTTGAAGGGCAAAACTAAAGACCAAACTGAAAGAGGACATTTGTGAGAATTCCCCATGGTTTAGCTGCTTCGGCCTTCAACTGGCCTTGTCATTTAAATACTTGGGGAATTTTTGTGTGCGCTCCTCAAATCAAAATAATTATCAGTCCATATCCACATTACTTTCGTACCCCCAAAAAAATTAAAATTATTTACCCGAGATGCCCTCTCAATTATAATACCACCATGATATATAAATATATTGAGATGATATTGTTGGATATTACAAAGGTTGCAGGAAACGGGAATTACAAGTAACTGCTAATGTAAGAATTGAAATTACAATTCAACTAGAAATCTGAAAATTACAAAGATGAACAAGAAAAAAAACTGAAAAACTGTTTTTGCTGAGTCGAGTGTGGCACTCTGTCCTTAAGACAATATTGCCCCGTATGTATCATTTATACGTCCTGGACAATTTGTCTCCCAAGATAAAACAACAATGGAACACTTGAGCAAATGAAACTCAAATGTTACCGTGAAGAATATTGAGCAATGAAATGATGCTAGGAAGATGTAGGAAGAAACTGTTTTGCTTGTGTATTTTCGTGTATATTGCAAGTATGTTAAGTGTGCCTCAACAATGGTGTAAGGGGTGTTTATATAGGTGAGGGAGGGCTGTTTAATCGCCTCCATAATGACCATTATTGGCCAAATAATGGCCATTATGGAGGTAGTAAAGCCACCAAAATAAATGGTGAAAGACCAACGGATTTGGCCATTATAGGAGGAGTAATTCAGCCAAAATAAATGGTGAATTGAGTGCTTGGCGTTTCTTGCTTTGACCGTCGAAATTCCGACCTTTCTGAAAACTTCAGGGACCAAACTGTACATCTTGAAACTTCAGGGACCAAACTGTACATCTGAAAGAATTCTGGTCCAAACTGTACTTCTGGCAAAGTTTTCTGGCCCAAAAAGATAATATCAGAAGGCCCACAGCCCACAGCCCACGACCCATGACCCGAGAACCCGAGAACCCGGAACCCGGAACCCGGAACCGGACGGGACGGCCGGGCGGCGGCACGCGTGTGGTCTTTTCTCGAACCGAAGCACATCTAGGTCCTCCCTCCTTTAAACACATGGGATACCCCTTGGGGTCCCAAACCCCAAACCAATTTCGAGTCTTATATACACAACAATTCTTTCTTCCTCTACCGATGAGGGAGAATTGATCACACACCACACTTTTCCATGCTTCAAACACCTTACTTCGTGAACCAATATCTCTTTCATTTCTCAATGAAATTTGACGATTCTTGGCCCTACGGTTATCTACGTACTTAGTAGATCATGCATGTGTGAAGAACCGGATTCTCCAACATACGTAACACTAGTGTTTAAGCCGTTAAAGTTGGTCGGTCGCAACTCCCGCCAAAGGAAAATTTCCAACAGATATCATGAATGGTCATGTTCATTTATTAAAAAAAGATACATTTTTCTAAAAAAAAGACTATATAATAACATCGTCTTATATACATATAATATGATGATAATCATGGAGGACTGTTTCAGCCCTTCAACGAGACACTACTCAGGACCATGATACCATCATGGTATATAAATATACCGAGATGGTATCATGGAGGTTTGATTTAGTCATTCTCTTAGTCCTCCATGATACCATCATGATATATAAATATACTGTGATGGTATCATAGAGGAATAAGTTTGGGTGAGGGGCTATGTCAGGTAAATAGTTTTGAGCGAGGGTGTAACACCTTGTACTTTAGCTTTAGGATACATCGGGGTAAACACACATGAGTTTAATGAGATTGAGGTCATTCGTGAAGTTATAGAAGATTCATAACGTTGAAGAGGTTACACGGGGATTAGAGGTTACACGGGGATTAGAGAAATAAGTTTCGTCAAAGTTGGGAATATGGAACAAGTTATAAAGACCGTATAGAATTTTGATCATAATCATGTATGCATATCAAGAGCTCAGTGTATAAAATGATGAAGTCCCTATATGATTTAAGATTTAAATGTGAGACAACGATGATTGAAAATAATATTTTATGTGTGTCAAAAAAGTATTTATGGACTAGTGCTACATCACGTGACCATGATAACGAGTATATAAAAGGATTAAGTGATCAGTAAACTAAATAGATAAGTGTGAGTGGGTGACTTCCACGTGGATAATGACTAATCACATAAACTTTGTGGTGCAAAGTGTCTATGTGGGCTAAGGCCAAGGACACATGTCTTGTGGAAAGGGAGAGAGTACTTACCTCTACGAATTATTAGTAATTGAGTACTTTTATTTTTTACATCTTGCTTATCCACTTAAATTAGCGCCGGCAGCTTGTAATTCAAAGCTTGTTAACAATGTAATTTCTATCTAGAGGAAGGAAAAGGTGAGCTGCAACGTACTACTCCCTCTAAACAACCACATAATTTTATTTCATGAGATTAAGTGTAATTCTTATCAAGAACAACATACGGATTTTGCGCACCGCTTCGATCTCGTCATTTCATTTTGTTTGTTACGATTAAGGTGTAGAGGAGGCTGATTCCGACACCGTTAATAGAGATTCAGCATTAAAGGTATGTTAAAGCAAATCCTTCTTTCTTTTGGCATGTTCTAAGTACGAACCGTGAACGTAATATTGTTCTATAAATGATTCTACTCTTAGTAGTTAAGGATGTTCATGTTATTCATTTCTATTGTCAAAAACATGTCTAAATATGTTCCTAAATCCTTATTGAGGTATATGGGAAAGATGTTAGTGTTCATAATGTTAATCGAAGGTGAATCAATATTACATTACTCCGACAAACTTATAGTGTCATATTATCATATCATTCATGCATTATATTCATGCACATACCTTGACCTCAAAGGAGTTATATACTCTACTAAATGTATGCATTATATATGTATGGGGCATGGAAATGGGATACGACGTTATATACGCACACCACATGCAGCTGGTACAGATATACACGATTATGCCCACAGAGGCCGATATGATATGATGGGATGACCACAGAGGCCGATATGATATGATGGGATGCCCACAGAGGCTTGATGACGTTATGTACGCAGATGTATATGCACGACCGCATTGTGCATGGCATTTAGGCATATCATGGCCCTCAGAGGCGTTCTACACAGACATGATACTTATGCATATTATGACCCTCAGAGGCATTCTGCACAGACATGGTACTTAGTCATATTATGGCATTCAGAGGCATTCTCTACTGGTTGGTTGTTTCTTGTTTCTTGTTTCATGTTACTTTCAGGTCTCTATTATGCTATTCTTCATGCCTGACATACTCGGTACGTCAGTTGTACTTACGTCCCTTTTGTCGGGGGATGCTGCGTTTCATGTCCGCAGGCTCAGGTAGACAGGGCGATGGTCCGCACTAGTAGGATGCTGGTCCAACTGATATTGAAGCACTCTATTTGTTCAAGAGTTGCAGTCTAGTCATGATACAATATTTTGGTTATGCGTTGGGGGTATGGCGGGGCCCTGTCCCGACCCTAAGATGTCACGTACTCTTTAGAGGCTCGTAGACAGTTGTCCTGTGTATAGTAGTCATGTATGGCCTTGTCGGTCTTGGTATGTATATTGTATATATGATTAGTGATACTCGGCAAGTAAGGTCCGGGTGCCCGTCATGGCCCTCCGGTTTGGGTCATGACAGAGGGAGTACGACGGGTAATTAGTTTAGAAGGAGCATGAGACGGGTAATTATTTTATTTTTGAAGGTATTTCGGTTAGTTTTCCTAAATACTTTTATTGGCTAACATATATAACTATTTTTTACCGAGAGATCAAATATATAATTTTTCCTTTGCATCTTTAATATATTAGTAGTAGTTAAATTTTACGTGACACATTTTCTTTTTGGGTGGAAGTCATTAGACCGCCCATCTTTTTGTTTTAAACAGACCCTACCCTCAACTTTGAGACACTTCTCCGTTAAAAAAATAAGATGATGATTCCGTTGCTTTTATATATTTTTTTCTTCCTCTGAACAGGCTATCAGAGAACCTCATTTTTTTTATTATCTATATTCGTTTGTATATGGCAAATAAATTGAATGTCCTTAAACTTGGTTTGAACAACGGTGGTTGCTTAATAGCGATCAATAGCTTGATGGTCGGTACTTGATTGGATAGATTATCCAAATTCCTGTAATGATTTAATTAGTGGATTAAAAGTTGAGCTTCAATTTCTTCTTTCTTTTTGAGCCTACTCGAACTTTTCGATCCTTTTGTTGGTTTTGCACTTAAAAACATTATAATAATATTGAAGTTTTGACTAACTAGTTATGAACTGAAGCTGTTGTTCGGGTATCCTCTTTAGATTAGTCATATTGCATTAATATTTTAAAATGAATAGATTAGGTTGAAAATTCAGACATGATTTGACAATTTCAAAAATGAGCTTTTCTTTTTTTGTTTTTACCTGCTATCATAATTGATAAAAACTACACGAGTAGTGAAAAAAGTGAAATATATTATTTTTGTAAAATATGAAATATTATTTGACTGAGGAGTGGTTTTAGAGCACTCTATTTTCTACGAAGAAAGAATCATGTCCACGAGAGTCAACATTAATGTGCGTCTAATATAGTATTGTTCATGCAAAGTCAACTTTAGTCCTAATCAAAGCTACCTATGGTTGGCTGACCTTAAACCCCTCTCAGCGTTGACATCATTTTCTTGTTCTTTCTCACGAATCTTCTAGCTCTATTGGAGATACTTATGCGAGTAGAAATATATGAAACTTACTTTTTATTTTCTAAAATATTGGCCAAAGCTAAATGGGAGCCATTATCACTAAGGATTCATATATAAAGGAGACTCAACTTGTTTGAGACCGAAGTGCAATAATTATTGTTGTAGTATAGTTTAACTTTAACCCATGATAGAAGCTGATTGATTATTATTTTTACTAAATCTAATTGATGTTTATCATAGAAATTTACCTGCAATATTTGAAATATTTCTTCCTTCACATCTAATCAGTTTACGTGAAAGCAGAGCAGACGGATTCTCTAAAAAAACTAACTTGTACATGATGCTTGTGCCAAGTGAAATAAGACATATCATATGACGATACGATTAAGAGTATAAACTTTTCTATATATATATATATGAGACGAAAAGTATCTGTCACTCATTAACTTGGTATATATTAGGGGTGGACTGGTCAGTGGGCCGGGTTCAGGGTGGGTCTCGACGGATAGGACCCGACGGGACTGGGAAGGTCGGGATCGGTCCTCTGGCGGGACCGACGGGATAGGCTGATGTCGCGTCCCGTTCCTCATCCCGTCGGAAAAGGGGATCGGTCTTGGCGGAGCGGGGCGGGGCAGGGTCGGGTCTGGATCGGGATTTCTGTTATTATTATTTTTGGCACTTAATTTTAAAAAATAATATATATAAACACTTTAATAATTGAACAAGATAGTGTAATAAAAACATCACAAGGCTGTTTTTGTGCCTCTTATATTATTTAATAGAAATATAATTTTTTTACAATACAATTTCAAAATTGCAATTTTGTGGTGTTGAAAGTTGTAAATCACATAGTAAAATTGCAATTGAAAAAAATTACATATTTATAAATACCTTTTCTAATTTCTTCACAATGTTTTGTGGTTCTTCGGTTAGAATTGGAATTTGTTGGTCAAATTGATCGACGTCGCTTTCAGTTCCGTCGGACAAGATTTCGTTGTAGTTTAAATCATCTTCTTCGTTGATCTCTGGTTGACCGCACCTTCTACGCTCCGCTCGTATCCAATCTTTGAATAAAACTGCAATCTTCAAGCTGTCTCCCGCTAATGAGTGTTTGTGCTCTCCTATTTGATATCTTTCGGTAGAAAAACGCTTTCAGACGTTGTTGATGACGCTTAAATGTTCAACACATCTCAGTCCATCTTTGCTAGTGTCGGAAATGTCTTCTCATTTTTCCTCCAGTATTTAAGCAAGTTTTCACGTTTTTCTTCATTGAAAACTGCTTGGTACGGTACAACACCCTGCAAAACAAAAACATCAAACTCGCTAACTTGATTAGCAGTGGAATCACTAAAGATTCTATTTGTAAGACTTTCAATACTAACCGCATAAACAACATGTCTTTTATAAAGTTGTATTGAAGAAGAAAAATAAGATGGTATAAAAGCCGGTTGGTTACTAGCACTTTCTTGTTGGTAATGCGTATATACTTTTCTTCATTCATCGTGTATGCTAGACAAAACTTCTTCTTTAGTTGGTTCCTTAAGTGGTTGTTCATTTGCATTTTTTGGAATTGGAGGTGGAAGTATTGCTATACAATCATAAATAGTTTCAATAAGTGCTTTACAACCGTCTATTTTAATAATCGAATTTAATACATCACCAATAATATAAATAGTGGAATAGGAAAAAAATATTTTTTTAATTTGATAAACATTTTTTAATAGGTGCCTTATAAGATGGGTTTTCCATATATTCAATAAGTAACAAAAATATTAGAGCTATATAACATAACATAGTTGAAATAGTAGGATAATATTTACCAGAAAATTCTTTAGTTGCTTGAAAAAATTTCTCTAAAAATCCAATAAGTTCTGAAGTTTTTTCTCAATCATTATCTATAAGCATATCAGTTGAATTTTGATTATGGGCGTTAAAAAATAAAGTTATAGGTCTTCTAGAATCGTAAGCAACAAGTAGTTGTTCATATAGAGAATTTCACCTAGTCGCTACTTTTTCAGGAATTTTTCTAAAAGGTAATCCACAATCGTGACAAATTTTTTTATATTTTTTTTTCTTTGTATTCTATTACTTCTAAAAATAAATTTATAGCAAATTGTACTTTATTAAAATGTCTTCAAAAAGTGATAGACTATCATTTACAACTAAGTTATAAATATGTCACACACATTTTATATGAAAATGATCAGGAAAAGATGGTGTTAATAGATCTTTTAAAAGTCTCACATCATAATTATTAGAAGAAGCATTATCTAACGTAACAGTCATTATTTGTCAGTTATACCATAATAATCGCAAGCTTGATGAATATTTTCTGCAATAAAATTTCCAGTGTGCCTATCATCAATATATCTATATGCTAAAATACGTTTTTGGATAGACCAATTATAATCTATCCAATGACATGTTACAATTAAATAATTATTGTCGTTAGTACTACTGCCTATATCAGAAGTGATACATACTTTGTCAGGAAAATGATATAATGAATAACGTAAATATTGTTGATAGTCATTTGCAAATTTAAAAACGTTTCTCCTAACAGTTTATCTAGGAAAACCGTTAAAAATATCCCACCTAGCTTTGTGAAAGCCTTGTACATGTCTCAATATAGTTGGAAAATTGAGTTAAAGTGTAAATATACTAACTTAAGGATTAAAAATAAATATTAAGGGGTAGGGGGTTTATGGGGGGGGGGGGGGGGGGGGCAAAAATGGCCGTTGCACAACGGCCAAAATATAAATTGGCCGTTGTGCAACGACCATTTTTGTAAAGGGGGGTCGGGATCGGGTTCGGGGCGGATCTGGGGTGGGACGGGCTTAGGCGAGACGAGCCCAGGTCCTGTCCCAATTTCGAGTCCCTACACCATTTTTTTATGGGGATCAGGGCGGGGTCGGGCCGACCCGGCCCACTGGCCAGTAATTATGTTTTTCTAGACTATCACAAATAGTTATAATCCAGTTAATAAGCTAAGGTAACAAAGCTGTTTCCCCGAAGAGACGTTCCCAATCGTCACGCATGGAGGATAACGCTAAGAAGAGGCTAGGAAACAATGAAAGGGAAATGCAATAAATGGACAAAGACTTTGACATTTCTTAAGTCTGTCCAAATTAAAATTAATAACAAGTAGCCCCCTAGAGAAGTTTTACATCTAGAAATTTTCAAACTTAACTAACATAACATGTCTATAATGTATTTATAAAGATTGCAATTCCTCTGTAGACTGCAGAAATAATTAGCTTCATTTTGCCTTCTAGCCATCAATTGTCAGATTATATTTGCATCGTCAACGAAATGGGAAAGCTGGTGTGCACGGAGGTGGATGAAGGCAATGGTTTCTTGAATGTGAGTCCACTGTTCTTAGCTATTGTTATTGCAGTCATCTTCTTATTCATTTCATGTATGAGTCCACCACCTCGTCGCAGATTTGTTGCTGTTCGATTTCATTGAACAACATATTTTGGGTTTGGCTACATAGACTACAAACAATCTAAGAGCTATGTTGTTCGAACTATTTCAAAATATTATGGATAGGAATTTTGGAAGGTCCGAACAACCTATATCAAGTGGAGTAGAAGCTCTAGCCAAAGCTTCACATGTTCTTATTTGTTCTAACTACTTAGTGATGTTGTTCTTTTTGGTTTTGGATTTCATTTTTTAATTTTGTAAACGAATTTGGATTATAATTATTAAATTCTGATCTTTGGGGACTAGAATTCCTGCAACATATTCCATTCCGACTGTTTTGTTTTGTCTGATTTTATTGAGTTCAGAGAAGGCAAGAACGAAATAGTCATGCAAACTAAAGAAGAAACTTTTTTAAAAAAAAAGGGTAGACCGGTGTCCTAAACCCCGCTATGTGGGGTCCGGGGAAGGACCGGACCACAAAGATCTATTGTACGCAACCTTATATTTTGCATTTATGCAAGATGCTGTTTCCAGGGCTCAAATCCATAATCTCTTGATCACATGACAACAACTTTATCAATTACGCTATAACTCCTTGACGGAATGAAGGGGTGAGATCTAGATAGAAAATTCTCTAATTTATCTTTTGCCATTAACATGGATCAAACTAGGTTTATTGATTTCATGCTTTTGCTTATGGTAAATGATAAAAGTCCAATTTGGATTGGAAATTTGCCAAGGCACTAGCCATTCAACAACAACAAATATTAGGGTTGTTCAAAATCGAACCGTAACCGATAATCCAACCGTAAAATTGACTTATTTGTTTATTGGTATTAGGTTATTGGATTAACGGTTGGTGAGCGAATTAAATATTTTTCATTAACGGTTTATCGCTGCGGGTGGATTACTCAATTTCCTTATGTGGTAAACCATTAACCCGTTAAAAATTATCATATTAACATTTTTACCCCTAGTATTGAGCTTTGACTTGATGTAGCAGAAACAGTAATTAACAGGATATGCAGCTTGTTTTTTATGGTGTCTTGGTGGGAATTTAAGTTGAACTAGAAGGACTAAGGTTTTTAGGTACGGTTGAGCTAACATTGATGAAGAGAAAAAGAACAGATGCTTTTTTATGCAATGCAAAGTATCTTTTACTTTCTGTAGTTTCTTACCAAGTTTAACTGTGCTTTTGCTTTTGCCTTCGGTTTTCTCTCTTGCCTTTGGTTTAGTATGGAGGGCTAATTATGTCTATGAGGTTGTAATTTGATCTAAGTTTATTTCTGGATTTGTACTTTGTTGTAAATGAATTAATTACCTTTGTTTTTATATTTTCCTTCCCTTCAATTTGAATATACCAAGTTCAAGTGGGTGAAGTAGTTATGACAAGAAATTAGCCGATACACTGTCCGATAACCATCCGATAATTGCTAAACCGATACCGAATCAACCGATATCTTATTGGTTGGCTAGCGGATTAGTATATTTAAAAGTCGATAATCGATAAGTCAAACCGTTAAGTGTAAAAATTCTAATTATATAGTATATAGTTCTACAACTCAATTACCTTAAGTGGATGTGACTCTGATGGACGGCCAAGTGCCCAATCAATTTCAGGACCTCTATTTAGCACATAGTCGATATTCATAATCTTTTGCAGATTTTCCATTTCAAAATAAACTTCACTTGCGGGTCTGAAATTTCAAGGACTATGACATACGGGTATGAAAATTTTCTTCCCAAAGCCCGAAATGTATTTATCCCTAACTTAAGATTCAAATTTTTACATTAAAGTTCGACATCTTTGTGAAATTACAAGATGTAGATATTTTTATACATTATTATACATTTTTATATAAGGTAGATATATTTTTATATAGGTGTATCAATATTGTATGATAATGTGTGTGCATTTGAGCACAATTACAATAAAATTAAATATGTAGGCTTGAACTGAAAATAAGGCTATAGGGTGCAAAGTATTATGTTGGGTTGTATATTTTTCAAAATATTCCTTTTCTAAAATTGAGCCCAATGTAGTTACGCCCAGCTTATTAATAGGCCCAAAAGGTAGAGAATCAGATTCATTAGT
The DNA here is from genome assembly GCA_034509755.1 of Anisodus tanguticus. Classification (NCBI taxonomy): domain Eukaryota; kingdom Viridiplantae; phylum Streptophyta; class Magnoliopsida; order Solanales; family Solanaceae; genus Anisodus; species Anisodus tanguticus. Next base: position 12,522,875 of record CM067551.1, on the reverse strand, counting down.
AACAGTATAACCACGTTTGAAGGGCAAAAGTACAATATTTTTTTAAGAAAACTATACTAATTTGATTTAATCAGTATCTCTGATCATTAGGTGTTTATGATTCGATTTGAATTGGTTTACGGTTTTCAAATAGTTTTCCCCCTTCTCTTCCCCTGTCATAATGTTAAAACGCAACCTATAAAGTGCTGACTTTATCAGTCAGAAATACATAGGATACCTTCTATCTTGAAAGTTATATCACGTTTTTATAAGATATTTATGATTTCTTTCTAAAATAAATTAATTCCGTTAAACTAGGTATATTTTGTGCATTATCAACGATTTCTATCTAAGGAGGCAAGATATGGTTATTTGCAATAAATTTCTAAAGTACCAAAAATAAAGGAATAATTAACTAGATTAACAACCCATATTAACAATAAACTAAAAATAACCCTACTTTTTTTAAAAATCCATCGGACTTTAACTTTTATAAGTACTTGAATAACTTTTTTAAGCCAAACCTAAACCCACGTTCTCTCTCTCTCTATCAATCAATCAAACAGTCTTCCATCCTTTAATTTAGGGATTTGTTTTTCATTAAGCGTATACCATATTTCTCTCCTCTTTTTGATTAAATCACACTTCTCACTTCACCTATTCCCTACAATCTATCTTTTTCTTTGATATGTTTGGTTACTGCCTCTAACCTCCAGTCGTGTTCTCATATTTTCTACCTTAATTTTAATTGTACGAAGATAAAATAACAATGGAAGATTGATGATTTTGTCCAGCCTGATTTGTTGGTCTTCTTTCACTGTCGTTCGTTGTATAATTATTGTACAACATGTATATTTAAGAGAAGATAAGAAACAGAAAATAAGTCATTTATACATTGTGTAATTCATGTATAATCATTGTATTACACACACACACACATATATATATATATGGTGTGTATGCATTATATACTGAATATACATGTAATTGTTGGTGAAGTCTTTTATACATTGTGTAAATCATGTATAAACATTGTATAATATGTATACAATCAATGTGTATGCATTATGTACTGATTATTTATTATTTTATACATTATATATTAATTATACCTTGATTTATACATTTATTATGCACATAAATTTTCTGAATTGTTGGTGAAGATGTACAAAAATATCTGCCTTCTTTCACCTAAGTTGTTTCAACGTTGGGAACAAATGTTTTGGAGATAATGAATGATGTAATTGCTGGAGAAATTTTAAGAATTGATTTTTTGGAGATAATGCATGAAATGAAAATGTACGTAATTATATCTACAGTCTTTAAGAGGGATTCTTCTCTTACCATTTTTTTAACTTGCTGGCTTATATAATTTATGTCTAAAGTTTGTAAGGCTAACTAAACGTAAGCTACACTACTGGGCTCGATATTTGTGTTTTTATCCCAAAAATAAACTGCAATCACCAAAATAAAAGAAAAGTAATCTTATGAAACTATTTGTTTGTTCTATTGATTCTTTCCGAACGTATTTCGAGTTGATCTTGAGGAAAAACGTGTTTTAATCACTTCGGCTTTAAAAAAGATGATATTTGATATATATATTTTGATCCTTTGTGAATATCTCAAGAGTTATAATATTTTCAAGATGATATACACCGCTTTATATTAGCGTAAACTAGAATTTAAGTTAGAGTAGCATGCAACAAACTCTTAATTAATGGAATTTTGGGATTGAAGATCATAAATTGGATTTGTCTTGTAAAAGTCCAGACTTAAATTCAGTAATTTTTTATATCTACAATGCTATCTTGAGTTGTTAGATATTCAAGACCTTGACACAAATCCACGCCTTAGAAATTTCATTTAAATTACTTCTCAATTCAATTCAACTAAGAATGTCAAAATTTACGTGCCAAAACATTTAGTTACTTTACCAAAAGAGGCAGATTCCAATAATCATTTTAGAAATTAGGAACATACATGACAAATATATGATCATTCTTGTATTATGATTTCACATTGTACACACTATATATATATTTATATTAATAAGAAAGGCTCCAAGAGAGATTAATACAATTTTTCAGTTACTTATATTTTAGTGGAAAATGAATAACTTTTCTCTAAAGACCTTCTAGAATTTTGGTTTTCTACTTTTAAATATATATTTCGTACTGAAAAATATTATGCGATGTTTGAAGGTAGTGATTTGAACTGAAATTGAGAACTATAATTAAAAAAAAATCGATCCATGCACATTCTTTCTTTTGAGACAGTTTCTATTATGAGTTTGAATACTTACATTCCAATAACATTTATTCACGAGTATTGTGGAATCAAAATTTAGACGTTAATTCTGAGTTGGAAGAATGTGTTCTAAAATGTATATTCAAATCTAATTTGTCTTTGCTTTTTATGTACGAGCACACTCCCCACACATATACTTCGATTCCGAAACATGGGGTTTTACCTAACTCATTATCGGTGATTAGATATGCCACCATGAATCGTGAAAGCGAAATTGATGAATTGTCGGGGTATCAATGGGTTTAATAAAAAATCATGTTGAAAATCGACGTGATTAAATGGGACAAAACCCATTAATAATGCGCAGAGGAAGGAAAAGGGGGGGGGGGGAGGGAGTATTACCTTGCTAGGGTGGAGCCACGGTGGGGGGGACGAAGAAGCCAAGGGTCATTAAGACGCTTGCCGGATTCGTCCATACACGATCTGTCGACGGCGAAAACAATCCATATTTTTGCTATTTTGAGCGATGGACGAAGTAGGAGTGGGATGACGGCGGCTAGGGTGGAGCCGCGGCCTTGGCTTTGGACGAAATGAGGGCCTCTTGCCCTATTACGTTGTTTAAAGAATAGTTGGGTCGGGTCAAGTCCAAGCTGGACTGGGCTCGACTGATTTAAGGGAAATATGGCCCAAAATAATTAAAATGAGAAGGACTCGAAATTGTATTATATTGTGCAAATGTGGCCACAGGATTAATTAACAAATGATCACTTTAATTTCAATTGTGGTCAAAGATCTCCCAATGTTAGGTCAACTAAATCATTTCTTTAACTTAAGCACCTCCTAAAATTTATTCCTTGTCCGAAACTCACCCAAGTCACCCGGAACTCATTTCAACCCTCCATCTAAGTCAAAGATCACGTACTTAACCTAGCGGAACCATCGAAATTCGATTTCAGATGCATTTACCCGAAAGTCAACTCTTGGTCAAACTTCTCAAACTTAGAGCTTTAAAATTTCAAAACTTAGATTTCCATCCACGATTTTCATCCAACTTCCTCGGGAATCACGTCGCATATCCGAGCAAGTCATAAACATCCATACAAACCTAACGGAATCAACAAATTTTCAATTCGAATATTATTTCTTCATGTGATCATCTTTTTGCATAAATAAACATATTAAGTACTGAAACCGACTTAATTGTCAAAATCCAACCAAACGAACTCTACAATTAGTTTCATAACTTTTTATAGATCATAAATAATATTACAAATCCAACAAAATCTTCGGGTCGCCAATTAGAACATGTTTTACCAAAATGAATAATTAGTCTAAATAATTAAATACTGGGATTTCCAAAATGAAATCTTCTCCCAATGTGAACCAAATGATATCCATTTGACTTTAAATTTTGCAAGCAAGTCAAAATATCTTTTACGAAGCTCCTGTAATAGACGATACGTAAAACAACATCGGTTCTCAAAACGACCGACCGGATCGTTACATGACCATATGAAACTTTGAATCAAAAATCGAGGAGAACACTGAGCTAGTAAATATTCTTGACTTAAAAAAGAAGCTCGATTTGCTTTCTAAGAAAAGACTAACTTCCTTAATGATCATCGTAATTGATGACTTCTATGACATGACTGCAAAAAGGAATCAGTTACACTGGTTTGAAATATGAATTGATTGATGTTGAAAATAGTCAGGACAAAACTGAGAAGAAAACTGCTCCCAGAAGGAAACAACTTGGTTCGTTTTAGTACTCAAGTATAAAGTTCTGAAAGTAACTGTAACTGTAACTGGAAAAGGAAAAAACTTAAATTAGTGACCAACAGCTCGAGACTGAATCTGATCTCAAAAGAATTAAAAATGAGTTGTACTTTGAGAGAGCAAAATCCAGGAAGATTAGCTCAGAATTGACTAAAGCAAAACATGTTCTTGAGAGAGCTAGTGGCTGGACCTAATCCTCATACATTCTCCGGGGGTGGTTGGGATTTGGTGTGGTGGATGGTTGAGGGTGGGTTGGGTGGTGGTGGATTGGTGGAGGGGGTGGGGTGGGAGCCAGTTCAAGGGTAGGAAGGAGACAATTAATACGAATTGCTATTTGTGAGACTTGTTTTTACTACTTACATTAGGAAAGTCATGAACAAAAAATTGAAAAAAAAATTTCCCTCCAAACAAAACACACCCTATATGATGTATGTTTTTCATGATTCTAGGCTACTGTTTCGACTAAATAAAAGCATGAGAATGAACCCATTTTTAAGTTGCTGTCATAGTTTGGACTGAAGGTATTAAAATGGGTGTTGGTGAGGTTACACACTCGGACTATTTGGTAAATTTAATTTGAGTTACATCATATTTTTTTTAAAAAAAGAGTTGTATGTTACGATGTTACTGTTGGTTTACAAAGATTTGCAGGAAACGGAAATTACAAGTAACTGCTTATGTAAGAATTGAAATTATAATTCAACTAGAAAAACTGAAAATTAGAATATAACAACAAAACTGAAATTACAATATTTGTTGAACAAGAAGAGGAAACTGCTTTGATTTTTTCTTTGAGTCGAGTGTGACACACTGTCCTTAAGACAATATTGCCCCGTATGTATCCTTTATATGTCCCGGACAATTCGTCTCCCAAGATAAAACAGCAATGGAACAATTGAGCAAAGGAAACTCAAGAGCTACCGTGAAGAATATTGAATAATGAAATGATGCTTGGAAGTTATAGGAAGAACTGATTTTCTAGTTGTATATTTTCGTGTATATCAAGTGTGCCTCAACAATGGTGTAAGGGGTGTTAATATAGGTGAGGAAGGGACTGTTTGATTTGCCTCCATAATGACCATTATTGGCCAAATAATGACCATTATGGAGGTAATAAAGCCACCAAATTAAAGGAGAGAAATACCAACGGATTGGCCATTATAGGAGGTGTAATTCAGCCAAAATAAATGGCTGAATTGAGTGCTGGACGTTTCTGCCGAAATTCTGAATTTCTGGAAACTTCAGGGACCAAACTGTACATCTTGAAACTTCAGGGACCAAACTGTACATCTGAAAGAATTCTAGTCCAAACTGTACATCGAAACTTCTGGGATCAAACTGTACTTCTGGCAAAGTTCTCTGGCCCAAAAAAATAACAGCCCGAGGACCCGAAACCGGACCGGACGGGCGCGCGACGGCGGCGCGCGTGTGGTCTTTCCTCGAAAGAGAAGCACATCTAGGTCCTCCCTCCTTTAAACACATGGGATACCCCTTGGGGTCCCAAACCCCAAACCAATTTCGAGACTTATATACACAACAATTCTTTCTTCCTCTACCGATGAGGGAGAATTGATCACACAACACACTTTTCCCTGCTTCAAACACCTTACTTCGTGAACCAATATCTCTTTCATTTCTCAATGAAATTTGACGATTCTTGGCCCTACGGTTATCTACGTACTTAGTAGATCATGCATGTGTGAAGAATCGGATTCTCCAACATACGTAACACTAGCGTTTAAGCCGTTAAAGTTGGTCGGTCGCAACTCCCGCCAAAGGCTAATTTCCAACAGTTACTTCATGTATCATGTAGTTTGGAACTTTAAGTTGAATTTTCTTCTTCCTTGTTGATCAAATAATACTGATAATAAGAGGTATGTTGGTTTGATCTCAAGTACGGCAATTTTTTTGGGCCTAAACAAATATTAAGGCCTAATTAATTTAATTGTGGAAAAAGCGAGTGAGATATAAATTTATTTTAAATTCTGTTGTCGAATTAAAAAAAGAAAAAAAGCGGAAAGAACATTTATGAAGGAGCCAGATGGGTTGCGAATGACTTCAAAACTTGTTGCCAAAAGAGATGCTTGAAACAGAGTTTGTTAGGTTAGGTTATGACCCAATCAAAAGAATTTATAAGTTAGTTAATTAATTTAGTGATAATTAACGATGAAGTTAAAAAGTGTTATCGATAAATCATTTAAATAACATTCAATTACCATATTCAAAGCCGATTTTTGGTGGGATGGATAAACTTAAGTACACTATATGCGGGGAATTGAGAAACAATCCATAAATGATTCAAAAGACGCGAGATACAAAATTAAAGTGGTACAATTGGAAAGCACTGCTATCAGTAGACCACATAATAAAATGAGACAATTTTGGACAATTTTAAAACAAATCAAAGAGGTGGAAAATAAGAATTCTTAGGCTCATAAGCATAATGTATCCTATAAATTAATTTAAATTAGGTATAAATTGATAAAACTATCTTGCTAGAACCACAGGACGCGGGGTGCCTCACACCTTTCCTCCCGTCAATAAAATTCTTACATGAATTTTTAGTTTGCAGACCAAATAAATAAAGAGTCAAAACTTTCTTTTTATTAGGAATTCAATAAGTGATTTAAAACACCAAAACTCAAATGTAATAAATATTAATCCCTTCTCAAAACATTACTTGAATTTGAAAAATCTTTAAAAGGGCTGTGACATTTTGTATTCGATTTGAATTGGTTTATGGGTTTCAAATAGTTTTTGTCCCTCTCTGAAAATATGTATGTCCTAGAGACAATTATTATTAGGGACAAATGTACTTGAACACATTTGTATTATTAATAAGATTAATATTTATGGCATTTGTGATTATTGAATTATTATTTGATTGTTTGTAAGTATTCATTAATGTGCATCCCTTGAGCTTACATTGTCATTAATAGAGTGAGATATTGATGATAGAGCGTAGCTCTAAAATAGCCTCGACAAATGATCATCGAGAATGGGATATCGATGATATGTTATAAGTCGACATGTGGTCTGCATCACATTCTTAGAGAATGTAGTATGTCTCACCTGCTACTAGTAATAATTACTAGTGATGGACACATGGATACTTTTGGAAAGTATTGGTATACCCTACTGATAAACTATTTGTTAGACATGTCTAGAGTGTTATCAGCGTGTGGGATATAAAGGTCCTTTGACTTGAGGTCAATGCGCACCTTGTTTACAGAGTAATGTACTTTGACCCTGTCCTAAGCCTAAACTCCTTATAGGATAAGACACAGTTTGTGTTGGGTACATTATGATGTAAATTAAAGTGGTAATTGAGTCAAGGATATGATTCATTCCTCGATTGGATAATCGAGAGAGCACTCAACTTCTCAGTGATATTAGGTCGACCAAGTCATTGGCCAATGCAAGAGACATATTTAGAATATGGTCTAGTTGTCGACTAATATAGATGAGATAAAGTGATCAAGCCATTTGGATAGACACATGGAAAATCCTAAGCTTGATCGAGTGTGTCGCGAATGAAAGGAATTTATCATCTCACATAAAGGTTATGTTTGCTGGATTCATGTAAACGTACTTCATATATTGAGTTCGTCGTACGACGCAGTCTAGGAGTTCTGTATGGATCTTAATTGGATTAGTGTCGATATATGAAGGCATATAGGGTCACACCATGTCAATTGTCTCTTCGATCTAAGAGTGTATTGAGAAAGTATTAAATATTCGATTTGGGATCGAGATATTTAAATTGATAATAACTATGAGATAGTTTCTATTAGATGGAAATTATTTAATTAAATCAAAATTAGATTTTGAATTTAATGTGCTGAATATATATATATTAAATGAAAATGGGAAATGAAATTTCACGTAAGGCGCCGCGACGCCTGCTAGGCTGCGTTGTGGCGCCGACCCGGCAGTGGGCCCAGTCAGACTGGCCCACTACACCTCATTTTTTGGGCCAGGCTTAGAGCCCAACCCTAATATGATTTGTGACCTAATTTTAACTATAAATACAACACTTTCATTGTTAATTAATACACACCAATTCTATAAACTAATTCTAGACTTAGAGTCTAGGACGAAACTCTCTCAAACCTCTGCCAAGATTTCATGGCTTTCTTGACAGAGGAATACACCATAGCATAATGCTTGCAGTCGAAGGGACAGTCGCGTGTAATCCCTAAGTAAATACTCTAGATTTATTAACCTGTAAGTGTTCATGTTTTTATGTCACAGGTTTTTGATTGTCATATAACCATACCAGAAGAAATTATTGGGGTAAGTAAGAACAAAATTTTAAACTTCCGCTGTGCCTTACTTATGTGTTTTGAACAAAAAAAAACCCTACAGTGGTATCAGAGTCCAGGCTGGTTCAATGGTTATATAACAATTGAATAACATAATATTATGGGTTAAACATCAATTTGGATTAAAACAAGGCTTCTTGAAATCCTACATATCTTGACCGAATGGTTAACCTTTTGATATCACCCTAAATTATCACCTACGCTAAGTCGAGAAAGTCATTCCATTCTAACTCGGACTAAGCCAAGTGCAGATAACCGGTTCATTGCGAACATGGTGCACAGTGAAGAACAAGTATGAATGGATGATGGTCGATATGTGCGTTATTGATAATGGTGGGTGAGGATAAAAGATATGTGATTTGATCCCTAAATTGGATTTAGGGTTCGACCGATTTTAGAAAATCAACACAGAAATGTTTTGTCAGGACATCGGCGCCACGACGCTTGCTTGACTTTCAAGGCGGCGCTGCGTCTTCATGGAGGCGCGCCACGGCCCTAATACTTCATTTTTAATTCTGGACATTAGGAGTCGCGACCCTAATGCAAGCCGAAAGGTTTCTGCCTTGCCAGCGCCACGGCGCTAATGCATTGTAGAAGCAGAAATTTCGGCTTCTGCCTCACTGGCGCCGCGACTCTAATGATTAGCATCGCGGCCCCACCGGTCCAATTTTTGTTTTGTTCAGAATGTTTAACCCATAATTATTATTATACAATATATTTGATAAGTATATTGTTTATGTGCTAAATAATTGTCATTTAGATTACTAAAATAGTGTCCACAAATAATTGTTTGGGTAGGCGACGCCCAATATTTGTTAAACCGCTTAATATCATGTGTGGGCAGGCGGTACCCAATAAGTGCTTAATAGACTTTGCATTAAGATGTTATATTTGATATAACATACTAGAGTTGATCTTGGTTAAAACCCTGAATTAAAATGTTCCCTAAAATTTAATACAAGTCTCATTTGAAATGAACGCGTCGTCCGTTATAATTTATTGTAGTGCAAAATCCTTTTCGGCGAGATGAGTATTTATACCACAGCATTTTCTCTAAGTGTACGAGGACTCAAACTCTTTCATAGATGTATGTTAAATGTAGAAGAGGGTGATAAACCTTTATGAGTACACCACATTGTTTGCTCTATAAGGCAAAACTCACTTAGATACATAATTGCAGTCGCATAAAGGGGTTGACTTGCTAGGCTGTCTTAGCGCCACAGTGTCGGACAAGCCGAGAGACGCAGATCGATTGATTAGAACATTTGGTCAAAATGAGTTACAAATTGTTTGAAATTGGTTTAGAGACCTAACAGGTTGTGCTGTTGAAGTTATCAGCCATAACAAACGCGGAGATAACATGAATCTGGATCATGACCCATTATGACCATATTTGATATGAGTCTGTATTCTTCCATGGGGTCGAAGAGTATGTTAAAATAGTGAAAGCTAATTAAACTAAAGGTCATGTTAATTAGTTAACGAATGTATTCAATAGAAATTATATTAGAGTTTAATTTCAAGTCTATCTATTTCTTCAGACTATATATAGAATGTTGAATCTATCACTGAAAATGTTGGTCGAAACAAACAAGTTGACTGGATCAAATTACCCTGAATGGTTAAGAAATATGCGATTGGTGTTAAGACTAGAAAGAATTGAGTATGTGTTAGACACAATGTTCCCCATAGTCCCTGCTGAAGATTCTGCTGAGTATGCCTTGTTTGACAAGGTGGCTTATCAGAAACATCTAGATGACGCTACCTTGACACAATGTGTAATGTTGTCCTCCATGACCTTAGAGTTTCAGAGGCAACATGAAAACATGGCCCCCAACGAAATGCTAGAACACTTGAAGAGTCTCTATGACTCACAGTCTCAGACAATGGATTATGAACTGTTGAGGAACATTTTCAAGTGTAACCTGAACGATGGGGGTCAAGTGTCAGCACATGTTCTGAAGATAATTGGGATGATAGAAGGGTTGGCTTCGATTGGAACGAAGCTGCCTATAAATGTCTCTGTCAACCTGATCTTAAATTCACTTTCTGGTTCATTTGAGAATTTCATTGTGAACTTCAATATGAATGGGACCAAGGCAAGTCTTCCAGAGCTTCACAACATGTTAAAGACCTTTGAATCATCTACCTCTAAAGGTAAAGTCGTGCTCATGGTGGGCTCTTCTAGCAAGTTCAAACCCAAGGGTAAGAACATGTAGAAGAAGAAGGGTAAGACAGTTGTTGCACCTACAATTATGAAACCTAGATGAGGTGTTCAGAAGAAGGCAAAGGTAGCTTCGAATGTGTGCCTCAACTGCAAGAAGAAGGGGCACTGGAAGAAGGACTGCACAACTCCAGGAGGAGGCAAGAAACTAGGTGCTCCTGGCTCTACTGGACAAGGTATGTTTGTCATTGAGATAGATATGTCTATAAATAACTCTCACTGCTGGGTATTGGATACCGCATGTGGCTCACATTTGTAATAATGTGCAGGGACTGATTGACAACAGAAAGGTTGGACCTTGGGAGGTGGACTTGCGCGTTGGAAATGGAGCACGAATGGATGTTGAACGCGTGGGAACTTATAGACTAGATTTACCTTCAGGCTTTTGTTAGAACTAAATAATTGTTATTTTGTTCCCTCATTGACGAGAAATATTATTTCTATCCCAGTGTTAGACATTGAAGGGTTTTCCCTCATTTATTGCCAATGGCAATTATGTATTGTATTTTAATAGTTTTGTTTATGGAAATGCTCCACTTGTGGATGGTTTGTATGTTCTAAACTGTAGTCGTGAAATTTTAAACGTGCAAAACAAACGAGCTAAGTAATCCAAGAAACCCCACCTACTTATGGCACTGTAGACTTGGTCACATCAATGAATCAAGGATAGCAAGATTAAGAAAGTTAGACTACCTTGAACCATTTGACTTGGAGTCCTATGGTAACTATGAATCTTGCTTGAGAGGAAAGATGACTAACAAGCCACTTTCTGGGAAAGGGGTGCGAGCCAAAGAGGTAATTGAGTTGGTCCATACTGATGTATATGGGCCATTTTCAACTCAAGCTAAGAGAGGGTTCCCTTACTTCATCACTTTTACAGACGATTTCACAAGGTTTGCGGTGTATCTTATGAAACACAAGTCCGAAGCCTTTGAGAAATTCAAGGAGTACAAGTCAGAAGTAGAGAAACAACTTGAAACAAGTATCAAGACCCTTCAATCAGATCGAGGAGGTGGATACTTAAGTAAAGAATTTCTGGATTACTTGAAACTTCATGGAGTCCAATCACAATGGACACCTCCTGGAACGCCATAGATGAATGGTGTTGCTGAAAGGAGAAATCGAACCCTTAGATATGGTTAGATCCATGATAAGTTTCTCAGCTCTACCAACATACATTTGGGGCTATGCATTGCAAAGCTCAAATTATATTCTGAACAGGGTTCCTTCAAAGTCAGTAGAGAAAACTCCATATGAGATATGGAATGGCAAGGAGCCAGCACTTAAACACATGTGACCATGGGGGTGCCCTGCATATGTAAAGAAGATGTTTACTGACAAGTTGGAATATAAAAGTGAGAAATATTATTTTGTGGGGTATCCAAGGGAAACTAAGGGATACTATTTTTATCTTCCTGGAGAACATAAGATCATTGTTTCCAGAAATGCAACTTTCCTTGAAGAAGACCATGTCTACAAGGAACGGAGCTACAATAAGATAGAACTTGAAGAAATTCAAGAACCACAAAATAACACATGAGTTGAACCTTTGTCAAAAGACCTAGACAAGGATTCAGTGGGAGTATTTAGTGAAGATTGGGTACTTAGAGTATGCCCTTCAGCCAGTGGGAGTTCTGTGAGAAATAGTGCAGAAATGTAAGTGTCACGACCCGACCCGACGGGCCGCGACTAACCGCCCTAATAACGTCATTACACTAACCTGTCACACATAATCCAACTCACACTTAATAAATCTGAAATTCGGCAGCATAACGCTGCAATATCAACATATGCCAGGGTAGGCGAGCCGACAAGGCTGCCTTTACCCCCGAATGCACCTGTCTCCTGAGGAGTCACGATTAGCCAATATAAAATAACAAGCAAGCCGACAAGGCTGCCACCAGATAGTAACGTTTAAACATGGGAACACCCCAGCACAGAATACAATAACATGACTGGCCCAAACAGAGTCATAACCCTTACATACGTACAACCCACCACTGTCTACAGACCTCTATAAGAAGAAGAACGACATATGACGGGACAGGGCCCCGTCGTGCCCCTAAATACAAACATAAGTCTAAAAGAGGTTCAGTACCAAAATGACAAAGCTCTGGATCAAAGGAGCTTCCCAACCTGCTGAGTAGGGACCTAAACCGGAGGACCACCAACCTGAGCACCTGTACCTGCGGGCATGAACGCAGCCCCCCGAGGAAAGGGGGTCAGTACGAAATAATGTGCGAGTATGTAAACATGAAATACGCATATGAGATCATAAGTAGCCAACGAAACATGAGATCGGTATAAAAGTCGGGATCCAAATCCAATTGTGCCATAAACAATAAAAGTTAGTTGCCTTATAAAAATGAGAGTCAAGTCAAGAAAACATGAGTGTCGTCCATATACATATATATACATACGTAACGTAACCCGGCCCACTAGTGCGGGACTCGGTGGAATCATATCATAACCCGGCCCATGCGGGACTCGGTAAAGTCATCTCTCATCTATGGATCCATCCTACGTAACCCGGCCCCCTAGTGAGGGTCTCGGTGAACAATGCAAATTTGTGCACGAGTCGTAACCCGGCCGGGACTCGGTGAGGTGAAGTAGTAACACTTAGCACGAACGAGATATCATGAGTAACCATATGCAAGTAAAAATTATCATTTGACTCTCAATAAAATCATTATAATAATGTCATAATAAACTCTTTTTGCTGAAAAATCATAGGCACTTCTCATAACAATCCTCTTTAGGAATTAAAGCTGTATAAGAATCAAGTACGTCCGCCGTACCTTCATTAAAATAAAAATCATGCCAAAGAAAGAAGGAATAGTTCACATACCTCTTAGACGAACTAATCAACTCTATATTAGAGTTTGTCTCGTCTAGCACTTCAACCTATAACAATGGTAATACGTTCGTCAATTTTATGATTACTAGCATACTTTATATCGAATAACGACTTCTTATTCTATAAAAAATCGGGCAGCACTTCCCCCGTTTATACATGTTTCCACAACTTCCAAACGAGGCTAATAACATCAATAACCAAGTACCAATTAAGGGCACAACCAAAACAACAATAAAGGGAATTTACACACCCACTTCTCATGTAAATTTAGCCTCTTATTCCACCTTAAAAACAGCCCATGTTCCAACAACAACGAGGGTAGAATGTGAAGCCTTTCTATGCCTTTCCACACCCTTATTCCTTTAGGGCTTACCTTAGCAATTACCACACTTAAACATGCATAATGGTGACTAAATTTTCAGAATTATAACACCACAACACAGTCCCTAAAACAGTCCATATACATCACCACATGTCCAACAATTTCATGCAAGTTCTTGGCCACAACATGTCATAATTCCATAACCCTTATCTTAACTCCTAAAATCCAATTTCGTATTTCAATACTTCCATATAACTAATTCCAACTAAATATCAATGTTTCCTTTCAATTTCATCATGCAATTAGTGATAATAATAACCACAATAACCAACGAATCCAACAACACCAACATTTGTCCCAAGTTGGCAACTAGCCAAAAATGGTCACATGCAATGCTTAAATTTCAATTCTTCCTTAACACAAATTCATTACCTTAATTCTAACAACATGCATTCCAATTATATCATAGAAAGAAGAATTTTTATACCTCAAATTCGTCAAAACAGTCCGCAAATTTCTGCCACTGTTTGTCCAAAAATTCCCCACTGTTTTGTAATTTTCTCCTCCTTTTTGTTCACTTCTTCAACTCCAATTGACATGCAAGTGTTCTACCATGTTAAGCCATCATCCCTACACGTTTTTCTTCCAAGATTTCATCCCAAAAATCCCAATTTTCTGGGCAATTTTCGTCCAAGCAGTGGCTGTTTTGCCTTTGCTTTCGTGATTTTGGTGTGGTTTTGCTTCTAATTTTTGGTGAAAAATGTAGTCTAGGAAAGAAGATAACAACCTTAATTTTGGTTATGGGTGGAGGGTGATTTTCGGATTAGTGTAGAGGAGAGAATGAGAGGAGAGTATTTTTTTTTGGTTAAGTTTGGATGAAGATGAAGAGGTAAGTGTAGGTTATATAAAAAAAAATCTGATTTTTTTTTCTCCTTTTTTTTTTACACTTTGGCCCCCAAGTTCTTCAATTAGTAAAACTCAAACCCACTTCTTTTAATTCCCGAGAATTCCATAAGCCTCGTATCCTCAATGCCATAATAATTTTTTTTTAATACAAAACTATTCCATAACTCCATTGGAATAAATTCAACTTCTAAGATTAATTCTCGTCGTCACGTGTATAGCACTAAAGAAAAATTATTCCGGGATAACATCCGCTTATACACTAATTTCCCGTATTAACATATGTAAGCGTTCCTTATATTCAATATCCGAATCTTGCTTTCTTAATGACGTTCTTAATTATCGTCTTAATCTTACGAGGTGTAACAGTAAGGCTCTCATACACAACTAATGGAAGATGATACAATGGTTGTACATCATTCTATTCAGGATATACATGAAAATGACATTCTTGAAAGCTTTCAAGGTGATGGATTGTCCAGCACACAAATACCTTCTCACAATCAGAATGTAACAAACACTGAAACACAGAATAATCAACTCCGTAGGACCACTAGGACTCATCGTCCGCCTGAAAGACTTAATCTCTTTGTTGAAACACACAGTGAGATAGATATTCCTGATGACGATGAACCTACAACCTACAACGAAGCTATGTTACATATTGATTCGCAGAGATGGCAATAAGCTATGAAATTTGAGATGGACTCGATGTACATCAATCAAGTTTGGAACTTGGTTGATTTGCCAACAAGGGTTAGACCCATATGATGCAAATGAGTCTTCAAGAAGAAGATTAATGGATATGGCAAGGTACATACTTATAAGGTAAGATTGGTGGCTAAAGGTTAAAAACAATGGCCTGGGGTCGATTATGATGAAACATTTTCACCTGTTGCGAAAATTAAGTCCATTCGGATTTTGCTTGCAATAGCCGCATACTATGATTATGATATTTGACAAATGAATGTTGAAACTGCTTTTCTCTATGGTAACCTAATTGCGGAGGTGTATATGATACAACATGAGGGTTTTACATCCAAAACTAAGCCCAAAGCAGTATGCAAGATACATAAGTCCATTTATGGACTTAAGCAAGCCTCAAGTAGTTGGAATATTTGCTTTGACAAAGCAGTCAAATCGTTTGACTTTGTTAGAAGCAAAGAAGATCCCTGCATTTATAGTAAGCGCAAGGAATGTAATATTGTCTTCATTGTTATATATGTAGATGGCATATTAATAATGGAAGATAATAAGACTCTCATGCAATCAGTCAAAGAATGGTTATCCAACACCTTCATGATGAAGGACTTGAGTGAAGCCTGCTACATTCTTGGAATTAGGATCTATAGAGATAGACCTAATAGATTGTTGGGGTTGTCACAGTCCATATACATAGACAAAGTTCTAAGACGATTCTCTATGGAAAACTCCAAGAAGGGAAGTCTTCCTATGTGTCAAGGCATTAAGTTATCAAAGAAGGATAGTCCTTCTACTGTTGCAGAACTTGAACGCATGAAAAGAATTCCATATGCTTCAGCTATAGGATCTATCATGTATGCCATGACCTGTACGAGGCCAGATGTGGCCTATGCACTTAGTATGACTTGCAAATTCCAGCAGAATCCTGGGAAAGAACATTGGAAAACAGTCAAGAGTATT
This sequence comes from Anisodus tanguticus, assembly GCA_034509755.1. Taxonomy (NCBI): domain Eukaryota; kingdom Viridiplantae; phylum Streptophyta; class Magnoliopsida; order Solanales; family Solanaceae; genus Anisodus; species Anisodus tanguticus. The sequence continues at coordinate 12,506,580 of CM067551.1, read as the reverse complement.
CTTAAGTATCTTAGACGAAATAAATAATATTTCTTAGTCTATGGTGGACAAGAGAAGCTAGTGTGTACTGGGTACACTGATGCTAGCTTCAAGACAGATCTTGATGACTTCAAATCTCAATCTGGATATGCCTTCATTTTCAATGGCGGAATAGTGAGTTGGAAAAGTTCCTAGCAAGCTACAACTGTTGATTCGACAAATGAAGCCGAGTACATTGCTGGATCAGAAGCTGGTAAAGAAGCTGTCGCGATATCTGAGTTCCTGAAGGACTAGGGGTTGTTCCAAGTGCCACTTGTCAAATAATGATTTATTGTGACAACATTGGTGCGATTGCGCAAGCTAAGGAACCAAGATCAACAAACAGAAACAAACATGTACCGAGGAAATACTACATACTCATGGAGATGGTGGAAACTGAAGAAATAAGATTAGACTATATCCCTACAGATGATAATCTAGCTGATCCATTTACTAAACCATTAAGCTTAGTTAAGCATAATGGTCATTTTGAAAACATGGGTATTAGATACACCGGAGATTGGCTCTAGGCCAAGTGGGAGATTGAAAGTATGTATGTCCCAGAGACAATCATTAGTAGGGACATATGTACTTGAACACATTCATATTATTAATAAGATTAATATTTATGGCATTTACGATTATTGAATTATTATTGAATTATTTGTAATTATTCATTAATGTGTATCCCTTGAGCTTACGTTGTCATTAATAGAGTGAGAGATATTGATGATAGAGCGTAACTCTAAATAGCCTCGACTAATGATTATCGAGAATGGTATATCGATGATATGTTATAAGTCGACATGTGATCTGCATCACATTCTTAGAGAATGTACTATGTCTAACATACTACTAGTAATAGTTACTAGTGATGGACACATGGATACTTTTGGAAAGTATTGGTATACCCTACTGAAAAACTATTTGTTAGACAAGTCTAGAGTGTTATCAGCGTGTGGGATACAAATGTCCTTTGACTTGAGGTCAATACGCACCTTGTTTACAGAGTAATGTACTTTGACCCTGTCCTAAGCTTAAACTCCTTATAGGATAGGACACGACTTGTGTTGGGTACATTATGATGTAAATTAAAGTGGTAATTGAGTCAAGGATATGATTCATTCATCGATTGGATATTCGAGAGAGCACTCAACTTCTCAGTGATATTAGGTCGACCAAGTCATTGGCCAATGCAAGAGACATATTTAGAATATGGTCTAGTTGTCGACTAATATAGATGAGATAAAGTGATCAAGCCAATTGGATAGACACATGGAAAATTCTAAGCTTGATCGAGTGTGTTAGCGAATGAAAGGAATTTATCATCTCACATAAATGTTATGTTTGCTGGATTCATGTAAACATACTTCATATATTGAGTTCGTCGTACGACACAGTCTTGGAGTTCCGTATGGACCTTAATTGCATTAGTGTCGATATATGAAGGCATATAGGGTCACACTATGTCAATTGTCTCTTCGATCTAAGGGTGTATTGAGAAAGTATTAAATATTCAATTTGGGATCGAGATATTTAAATTGATAATAACTATGAGATAATTTTTATTAGATGGAAATTATTTAATTAAATTAAAATTAGATTTTAGATTTAATATGCTGAATATATATATATTAAATGAAAACGGGAAATGAAATTTTACGTAAGCGCGCGCGCGCCATGCGCGCTGCTAAGTGCAACGCCGCGGCGCCGACCCGACAGTGGGCCCAGTCAAACTGGCCCACTGCACCTCATTTTTGGGCCAAGCTTAGAGCCTAACTCTAATCTGATTTGTGACCTAATTTTAACTATAAATACAACACTCCCTATGTTAATTAATACACACCAATTTATAAACTAATTCTAGACTTAGAGTGTAGGACGAAACTCTCTCAAACCTCTGCCAAGATTTCCTGGCTTTCTTGATAGAGGAATACACCATAACATAATGCTTGCAGTCGAAGGGACAGTCGCGTGTAATCCCTAAGTAAAGACTCCAGATTTATTAACATGTAAGTGTTCATGTTTTTTATTGTCATATAACCATACCAGAAGAAATTGTTGGGTTAAGTAAGAACAAAATTTTAAACTTCCGATGTGCCTTACTTATGTATTTTGAACCCAACAAAATCCTACACTCTCTTCCTATCACGATGTTAAACACATCCTATAAATTGTGTTGAGTTTACCAGTTAGTAATCAATAGGATAAATTCCATCTTTATGATTCTTCTCTAGTATAAATGTATTCCGTTAAATTAGCTATCTTTTGTACATTATCAATGATTTCTACTTTGAGGAGATAAGATGATTATTTGCAATAAATTTTTAAAGTACATAAAATAAACTGCGATCACCAAAATAAAAGAAAAGTAATTTTATTAATCAATAATGAGTACGATTCTATTTGTTCGCTTGATTCTTCCAGTATTTCTTTAGAAAGACTATTTTTGATGTGTTGGTCCCTTTGTGAATATCTCATAAGCTTATGCCTTTTTGAGATGCTCTTCAAGGAAAGATGTATCTCTTTATATAGGTGTGAGCTATGATTTAGGGTAGAGTACCATGAAACAAACCCTCGATGCACTTTAGGACTTGAAGACCATGGATTGAGCTTGTCTTATAGAGGTCCGACTTAAATCCAGTAAATTTTGATGTCTACAATAATATCTTGAGTTGTTACGTATTCATGACCTTGACACAAATCGACGTGTTAGAAATTCCATAGAAATTACTTTGTCTCAGTACAATTTAACTTAGAATGTCAAAAATCACGTGGCAAAACATTTAGTTATTATATTTATTTTACCATACAGCAGAAATCAATCATTAAATATTTTTGTAATTGGGAACACATCGTTAATGAAACGGGTGAAAAATATTTCAAAAAAATCCTAACCAATTTCTTGAACAACTACATCAAGATGATGAAGTGTACCACAGAAGAGTGCTCAATTGGAAAAGCAAGATTTAATTTCGAGAAAAATATCACCAAAACAGAAAGATATAAAGTTTAGCTATATGTCATTTGTACATATACATAAAGTTTGGACTCACAGCATCCAATTCTGTAGAACTGGCATAAAAAAGATAACGAGTTGCTTCTAGTTTTTGTTTTATTTTTTATTGTCAAAACACTAGAGTTAAAATTAAAATTGTTTATTAAAGCTCAAAATGAGACAAACAGAAAATCAAAGCTTTGGAAGGGATTAGGAAAGGGACATAATTAAGTAGTGACAATTTGACTGGTTACCATTACGAGAATTTGGACATGTAATATTGCAAAAACTAGCGTAGAAGCAACATAAAGAAAACAATAGAGGCGCGGCTATACGTAAGTTTCTTGTTTCGTACTATGTTGTATTCTCTTTGTCCCAAAATACTTGTCACATTACGCTTCTCAAGAGTTAAACTATGTCAACGTTGACCAACATTTTGAGCTATATTATTTTTATCATATTAATATGAGAAGAATTGCAATTTATAGTACTTTTCATGTAGTTTTCAAATATCTAAATTTTAATTTAAAATATTGAATTAATATAATCTAATTTAACTTTAAAATTTAGTTAAATTGTCTTTTAAAAAGAAAAACATGACAAGTATTTTGAGACGGGTGGAGTATTTGTTTGAAATCCACGAATATATTCTAATTGAAGCTATTAATTTCATATATATAATGGCCAATGGCAGAGTCAGGAATTCAAGTAAGGAGATTTAAAAAAGAGTTCTTACGCAAAAGGGACTCAACAAATAATATATATGCAAAAGAAAAAAAATATTTTTACTCTATTTACATTGTATAATTTTCAACGACCTAGTTCAATAGACCCTTCTTGTACCTAGGGATGGCAGGTGGGTATAATTTTGCAGATCCCGCACCGCACCCGCCCCTGGGGCGGGTATAGGTATAACATTGCCGGGTAGTAGGCGGGTATGGGTATTAAAAATGTACCCGTCACGGGTAGGCGGGTAGGTGGTGGATTTGCAGTCATACCCGCCTCCCCCGCCCCGCATCCAACCGCCTACCCGCCCGCCTTATACCCACCCCAAGCCCAAAATATTAACAGCCCATAAGTCGTGCCTTCAGTCCATAAGTCACGACAAGTCTCTCATTCTCCAACAAAACTCAAAACCCTACGTCTCATCAGTCCTTCAAGCCTCCCTCTCTCTCGCTCCCCTTCACGCCGTCTCTCCTCCCTCTCTCATTCTCAACGTCTCTGCCTTTTTCTTTAAAGGAAAAATCACAAACTTTTTTCACGAACCACCTCGACGTCTCTGCCTTTTTCTTTAAAGGAGATGCCGATCGGGAAATGTTTTGGGAAATATTGATGTCTTTGCTTTGTGCTTTGGGGTTGTCTTGGTGAGGTCAATTTCTGTGCATTTGTTAAGTTTTACCTATTGGGTTTATGGAGTTCAATTGAAAAAGTTGAAAAACTTTATCTTATATAGCTGAAATAATATATGGGTTTTGTCTACATTTGTAATATATAGCTATTTGGGTGGATACTTTTTGGGTTTTCTTGGAAATTTTATTTTCTTGATTCTTTGTTGTGTAAGGGGGAAGAGGTGAAAAAAATGGGGAATTCTGATGGTGAAAAAATTCGGAATTCTCCTCCCTCTCTCCCAAAGAAAATGAGAGTGTGACAGTATTGATTCTTGACTCAAATTTTTGGGATAATTTTTGAAATTTGATTTTTTGGTATCATGTTGATCACAAATGAATTGATTAAAAAATATGGCAGGCGAGTACAGACGGATATTGGCAGGTGACGGATATCCACTTGGATGGTGGAACGGGTATGAATTTAGAAATATACCCGCCTAGGCGGGTATGGATGTTGAAAATTGTACCCGCCACGGGTGACGGGTAGATGGCAGAGATAAAATTTTCTGACGGGTACGGGGGTACCCGCACCCGACCCCGCCCAATTGTCATCCCTACTTGTACCCCCAGGTAATGGCAAGCAATGTGCCAATGTCTGAAAGACGACATTAATAAAAGCCAATGGGGAGCTAGGTCAGCAATTTATAACTAAATTGAGTAATATAGGACAAACATTTTTCATAAGAATGAAATTGCCTGCGAATTTTGAGCTAAACAAAACCCATATTGAGGTCGTTGCTTCCCACTTTTTCTTATCCCATCACTGCATTTACTTCAATTTTGCTTTAGTTTGTTATAATTAGTTAGCACATACCTTCAAGCACTTAATTACCTGCGCAATCATTCCATAAGACGAGTCATGAGTTTTTATATTTAGTATCACACTTTTTACAATCCCAATTAAATGTCTGCCATATCTTAAATATAATACGATAATGTTAAAATATTTATATCGTTGATGCATGTATGTATATAAATTAAACGCTTTTTCAGAATACTTGTTCAACAACTGTACTTTTTACATTTCTCTTCTATGAGTAAAAATATACCGGAAACGAAGACCATTTGATCAAATATGTTGCAAATATAGAGAGAACTGAAATCAACCATCGAGTCAGTCAACGCCATTCAAATCAAGGACTTGTTCGAACATATGAGAATCAGCTCCCAGACCCGCTTGATTTGCACCGAATAATAGATCATTCCGGGAAGGTTCAGAGTGCTCACGCAGGGGATTACTCAAACAACAACGAGATAATTTCAAGATATCCAGGATTTCATTTAATCTCACTTAATACCCATGATCTCATCCACATGACAGATGAAACGTGCAAGATTATCACCGGCATATCCTTTAAATTCCCTCACTCCCCCGCTATTGTAATTATCTGAATTCACCTGAATACACATGTTACTATATTTGATTTGAATTAATTACATTATTTTTTATTTCATTATGATTGACCTAATAAGTAAATTTTGAGGAATTTCATATCTTAAATAACACCTTGGAAGTCTAATACCTGAACTATATTTCACTTGGCAAAAAGACAAATCTGATGTTGTATAGTTTTTGAATGAGAACAGATTGTGGAAAAGAAAAGGAAAAAACAATTTGTTATGATTCTCACACATCTTACTCGTTCGAAAATTGATTCAGGCACTCAATTTATGATCAATTAGGTACAAAGTTCACAAGTGGAATATCTCTAGTGTAACAGACTATCAAATAGAATATATATAATTAGGATACTCTCCCCAATCATTAATTAGGAAGCTGTTAGAGGTATCTGTTAAATATACCCAATATACATAAGATATACATGTGTATACCTATGTATATTGGGATGCTCTCGGTTAGGATGATGTCCTTGGTTTTGGTCTCCTTATTGTACATGTTTTTGTATAGTTGTAGTGTACCTTAATTAGTCTTGTACTCTTACCATAATTGTATAGTTAGTCTCCAAATAAAATAAAGATTTAGGAGTAGAATAGGAATAGGATTCTCCTATTATGGAAATATGTAAATTGTATATATAGTCTTTCAATTAATGAAAATAATCAAGGGATTATTTCTTTCATGGTATCAGAAGTCTAGGTTACTTTTTTCTCCACAAAATTCCGTCCAACTTCTCTCGGTTTCCGAGCGTCCCTTCCCTCGGTTTCCGTGCCCGACAGTGTTTTTTTTCTTCCCAAAATTTTCTTCCAAATCCCTCAATCACATATTGTTCTATCAATATGTCTACATCACGGAACACGTTTCATCCTGCCCTTACAGTTTCTAACATCAAGAATAACATCCCTCTTGTTCTTGAAATAGAAAACGTCCAATATGCGACGTGGGCCGAACTGTTCAAAATTCACGCACGCTGGCATCAAGTCATCCATCACATAATCCCTGCGGCTCCTGAGGATACGGAGGTACCAAGACGAGAGGATGATCCTAAGTTGTGGACAACTCTTGATGCCACCGTCCTTCAGTGGATATATTCCACAATTTCTACCGACCTTTTGCAAACGATTATTGAACCTGACGCTACGGCGCATGCGACTTGGGATAGACTACGTGATATATTCCAAGATAATCAAAATTCTAGAGCTGTTACTCTTGAGCAGGATTTCTCTCATGTCCATATGGAAGATTTCCCTAACGTTTCGGCATATTGCAAAAGATTGAAGAAATTGGCCGACCAACTCCGCAACGTTGGTGCATTCAAATGATCGTTTGGTCCTCCAAATGGTTTCAGGCCTCTCCGAAGCCTATAGTGGTGTTGGCAAATTTCTTCGTCAAGGAAATCCACTTCCGCAATTTTATCAAACTCGTTCTATGCTTACACTCGAAGAAGAAGGCATGACTAAAAAGGCGGCCATGTGGTTATGATGATCGAATCCACTGTTCATCCTCCCGGTTCCAACAACTCGAGCCAAAACTGCAACAACGGTGACGGCAAAAAGGGAGGAAATAAGAAAAATAATGGCAAGAATAGCGGCGGCAACAATGGCGGCAGCCGGAATAGTGGTGGTGGCCGTGGTGCCTCTTGGGGCAGTCATCGGCAGTTTTGGGCCCCGCAGTGGGCCCCACAGTTTAGGCCAAACAGTGGCAGCCCAGCGATGCAGCCTCACTGGCAGTGGGCCGACCAACAACAACAGAGGCCCAACATGCAGTGGCCCAGTTTCAGGACTGTCTCTGCGCCGAGGTAGTAAGTAGGGGTACTTGGGCCTCGGCCCCCGCAGGCCCATCACGCAGTGGCCCCCACTTCTACCAACGGGCTTCTAGGGATTAGTAAAGATAAGATGACTCTGATCTTTCCTTCTATGGAGCCGGATGTGAGCTTCTCGCCTACTGATCTTACTCAAAAAGAGTCAATGGGAGAGGACACATCAATAGCAGCAGACGCAAAGGAAGAAATCCTTGCTCTTCGGGCTAAGATGCTGACTTTGCCGTGGAAAGAGTAATGAGAGGAAATCGAAGCCGCAATGCACACGCTTGGATTAAATTCTCCGGACCCAAATTGGTATATGGACACCGGTGCCACTACCCACATGACATCCGATTCAGGTACGCTCTCGTCTTATTCCAATTTGATCAACCCTCGTGGCATAATTGTTGGTAATGGTAATTCTATTCCAATTCGTGGTTATGGTCATAAAACTTTGTCTCCCCTCCATCCACCCCTTATCTTGAAAAATACCCTACATGCCCCCAAATTTGTTAAAAACTTAGTGTATGTCCGTAAATTCACCACTGACAATTCCGTTTCTATTGAATTTGATCCATTTGGTTTCTCTGTGAAGGATTTCAAGACGGGGAGTCCTCTCATAAGGTGTGATAGTAGGGGAGATCTTTCTCCTATCACGCCAAGTTCCGGTCTATCGAGTCGAGTCAAGTCTTGCCGTCAGCATTTGCAGCCCTTGCTCCTTCCTTGTGGCATGCTCATCTTGGTCATCCCGAGTCATCTATTTTGTCTTCCTTAATTCAAAATAATTTTATTTCATGTAAGGGTATGCGTAGTACTCCGACTTGTCATTCTTGTTCTTTAGGAAAAAATGTTAGGTTGCCGTTTGTAGACTCTACTTCTCATACTTTAAAGCCATTTGATATTATTCATAGCGACTTATGGACATCTCATGTTCTTAGTTCTGTGGGTCATCGATATTATATTCTCTTTTTGGATGATTACTCTAAATTTTTATGGACTTTTCCGATAGCGAAAAAATCTCAAGTTTTTTCCATCTTCTTAAAATTTAGAGCTTTCATTAGAACCCAATTCGAACGAGAAATAAAAAATATTCAATGTGATAATGACAAAGAATATGACATTGGGGTATTCCTGGAATTTTATGCAGCTAATGGGATCAATTTTTGTTTTTCTTGCCCTCATACGTCTTCACAAAATGGGAAAGCCGAACGCAAAATTCGTATCATTAATAACATTGTTCGCACTTTATTGATTCATGCTTCCGTACCCCCGTCTTTTTGGCATCATGCTCTGCAAATGGCTACATATCTTCTAAACGTTCTTCCTTCCAAAGGTTTGATATATTCCTCCCCCTTCATATTTTATATAGTAAGATTCCTTCGTATTCACATCTTATGGTCTTTGGGTGCTTATGTTATCCGTTATTTCCATCCACCACAATTAACAAACATCAGGCCCAGTCTACTCCGTGTTTTTTTTGGGGTTTCCGTCTAATCATCGTGGTTACAAATGTTTTGATTTGTCATCTAATAAAATCATCATTAGTTGTCATGTAATTTTTTATGAAACTCAATTCCCGTTTGCTAAGGTTAGTAATCCCGTGCCTAGTTCGTATAATTTTTTGGATGATGGCATATCCCCGTATCTTATTCACCATTTTTCGGACGTACCCGCGCCCCAATTCTGCCAGCAGGCCCACTGCCCGCTGGTTCTCCAGTAACATCACGGTCCAACAATGTAAGTCCATCAACTGGGCCGCCTTCCCGATCCGATTCGGCCCATTTCTTCGCTTTCGCCCGTAATCCGGTCCCCCAAGCGATTCGCCATCGTTTCCGTTAACGAATTGGGCCAGCAGGCCCACTTTCTGCTGGCCAGTCCGTCCCACGTCCAGAAAATTCCCAAAATCCGTCCCCTTCTTCCTCGAGTCATCGACCGGTCACTCGTAGTCAACAGGGTATTTTTAAACTGAAAAGATATTTTAACTTAAATTCTAATGTTCTTAAATCACCCTTACTCCGTAATCCTGTGTCTGCATTAAATGACCCGAATTGGAAAATTGGTATGACCGATGAATATAATGCTCTTATTGATAATAAGATGTGGGAGTTGGTGCCCCGTCCATCTGGTATTAATATTATTAGGTCTATGTGGATTTTTGCTCATAAGGAAAATTCCGATACTTTATTTTCCCGACATAAGGCGCGGCTTGTGGGTGATGGTAAGACTCAGCAGGTTGGTGTGGATTGTGGTGAGACATTTAGTCCGGTGGTCAAGCCGGCTACTATTCGCACTGTGCTTAGCTTGGCTCTTTCGAAAGCATGGCCTATTAATCAGTTAGATGTCAAGAATGCTTTCCTACATGGTGATCACAAGGAAATAGTCTATATGCATCAGCCTTTGGGATTTAGGGATCCCAAAGATCCTCATCATGTCTGTTTGTTGAAGAAGTCCTTATATGGGCTTAAGCAGTCTCCACGGGCCTGGTATATGCGGTTTGCCGACTATATTTCGATTATTGGGTTCACTCACAGCAGGTCGGATAATTCCTTGTTCATCTACCGTCGTGGTTCTTCCTTGACCTATATTCTGTTATATGTGGATGATATTATTTTGACTGCCTCTTCCGATGCATTACACCGATCTATCATGACAATGCTCAGTTCTGAGTTTGCTATGAAAGACTTGGGGCCTTTGAGTTATTTTTTGGGGATTGGTGTCACTCGTCATGCATGTAGGTTATTCTTATCTCAACGGAAGTATGCAGCTAAGATCATTGAGAGGGCTGGGATGTCATCCCATAAGTCCACTTCCACTCTAGTTGATACTAAGCCCAATCTTAGTGTTGTGGCCGGCGCACCATACGAGGATCCGACCCGATATCGCAGTCTTGCAGGGGCCCTTCAATATCTTACATTCACGAGACCTGATATTACATATGTTGTATAACAGGTGTGTTTGCTTATGCATGATCCTAGAGTTTAGCACATGAATGCGCTCAAACGTATCATTCGATATATTCAGGGTACACTTGACTATGACTCACATTTATATCCTTCGTCGACGTCTACACTTGTCTCATATACAGATGCTGATTGGGGGGCTGTCTAGATACCAGACGTTCTACGTCTGGCTATTGTATATTTCTTGGCAACAACTTAGTCTCCTGGTCTGCGAAACGTCAATCGACTCTGTCCCGCTCAAGTGCCGAGGCTGAGTATCGAGGGGTAATTTCTGAATCATGTTGGTTACGTAATTTGCTGTTAGAGCTTCATTGTCCAATTCAGAAAGCGACTTTGGTTTATTGTGATAATATTAGTGCCATCTATCTGTCAGGTAATCCGGTTCAGGACCAACGCACTAAACATATCGAGATGGACATTCATTTTGTTCGCGAAAAGGTTGCTCGTGGTCAATTATGCGTCTGTCATGTCCCTTCCAGGTGTCAAATTGCAGACATCTTTACAAAGGGTCTTCCCGCGGTCTTTTTGAAGATTTTTGAGACAGTCTCAGCGTCCGAAGATCGCCCGCTATGACTGCGGGTGTGTGTTAAATGTACTCAATATACATAAGATATACACGTGTATATCCTATGTATATTGGGATGCTCTCGGTTAGGATGATGCCCTCGGTTTTGGTCTCCTTATTGTACATGTTTTGTATGTAGTTGTAGTGTACCTTAATTAGTCTTGTACTCTTACCATAATTGTATAGTTAGTCTCCAAATAGAATAATGATTTAAGAGTAGAATAGGAATATGATTCTCCTATTATGAAAATATGAAAATTGTATATATAGTCTTTCAATTAATGAAAATAATTAAGGAATTATTTCTTTCAGTATCTTCCAATTTCATTTTATTAAGTCCATTTATTCCAATACATTTTGTATTTAAATTTAGTTGCAATTAAATTATTTTACATTTACCGTTAACTTACTACAATTCTTCTTCTTTATTCAGATTTCGTTTCATTTCATTTTAAGTGTATAACTTTCCTATTTAGTTATTTTTAATAAACATACAATTTTATATTTAAACTTTTATTTCAACGTTCTCATTATATCCATATAATGACAAGCTCTTATAGAAATAACATGAAACAAGTTTAAAATCTAAGATATTTTTGATATGTTACATATACGACCTCTATTTTAAGATCAAACAATTCATTTTTTTTAGCATTTTTAATTATGTGCCAAATCAATTACGTAGAACAAGTGACAATTCGAGAAGAACAAGAGTGTTGCATTGCATGGGAAAAAGCTTGTCAAAAAGCAAGAAGAAAAGGGAATCCTACGTGGTGCCACCTATAGTGTAAATTGTACACAAGTGAGATCAGTTATTTTTAATTTAAAAAGGAATTTAAGATTTATGCATTAGTGTAAATAATTATTCACATTATCACATCATATGATATTTATATGTAAGATTTGTTAAAGCAAGAGATTTAAATTTTTTAAAAATAAGATACGTTAAATGAGTTGATGACGTAAATTGTAACGGAAGAAAAAAGTCACGTGCAAACTACAACTGTAAAGTTTGCACAACCCTCGCCATTCCTTCTCTCTTTTTTGTCTCTCATTCTCTCCTATTCTTTTTCACTTTCAATTTACTTCACGTAACTGACGTACCGACCTTGTCTCAACACTATTTTGTTTCTGTTTTGCTTTTTGACAAGTGTTTCCCACAAGAATTTATAAGAGGTGTTACATAAAAAAAATCGTATGGTGATTGTTTTATAAGACAATGGAGTTATGTTTATATTATGTTAAAAACCCAATCAGCTACTATATATTTTATTAGAGAGATATCTTATTATGAAGGTTCATAAAATTCATAATCTACCCATTCCGCATAGTTTAAGAAGAAAAAAACATTTAGAAACTTCCGATATAGTCTTAAATATGCATGTTATTTATGTGATTATAAAATCATGTTCTTCTCACTTTATGTTCTTTAATCCATATGAACCCCTCCTATCTCTCGGCATCATAATCCTTGCCGATTTAGAACTCATCTCCTTGTCCATACTAGGATTTTATTTCGTTTATATTTACCGTGCCAAAGAAAGTGTTAAACATAATTTAAACAATAAGTCCTGAATATATATATATATATATATATATATATATATATATATATATATATATATAATACTAGCTAGCTAGAACCTAAATAACAAACTATATAGCTTGGTGAGAAAGGATATATCGTACATCAGTAGCATTCAGCAAAATTATGACATTCAGGAGAACTACCTACTTTAATTAACCCTCTAAATTGAATTACTATTATAATGTTCACATTTAAAACCACGTCTATTTTAAACATGATTTTTGGACAGCTCAAAGCCAAAGCTGGCAGTATTTTCAAGTAGCAAGCAATCTTTCTCCGCAATATCTCACTTTATTATTCCTATATAAACGTTGGCAAAACACTTTGTTTTTCCTCATGGTTTAAGGCTTTTCTCCATCTAGCTCTTGTATTTGTCACAAGTACACTCAAGAATGGCTTTCACTGCTTCTCAATTGGCCTTTGTTTTTGGCATTCTTGGTACTTAAATTCACTTTTCATTCCTCTAGCTATCCATTTCCAATTGTAATTCACCTCTTTAACTATTTTTATAATTTTTGCTCTGCTTTATTTCAGGAAATGTAGTGTCGTTCTTGGTGTACTTGGCCCCACTGTAAGAGTTTTTTTTGTCTTTATTCTGAAGATTGTACTGAAGAGGGTCTTAATAATATTTTTATGTGCAACTTTTCTTAATTTTCAGGCCGACTTTCTATAGGATATATAAGAAAAAATCAACCGAAGGATTTCAATCCATACCTTATTCAGTTTCGTTGTTCAGTGCGATGCTTTATTTGTACTATGCTTATCTCAAGGAAAATGGGATGTTGCTCATAACCATTAACAGCTTCGGAACTGGCATAGAATTGATATATCTCACAATTTTTATGGTATATGCCACTAGAGAGTCGAAGGTATACAAATTTAGTATTTAAATGTGACGGGTTCAAGATATATTTTTACCGCCAAATTTATTACATTTTTGAAATTATGAATTTAAAATGAAATCTTTATTAATTTTTTAATCTTCTGGACGATTTGCAGATTTACACGACGAAGCTGCTGCTTCTGTTTAACATAGGATCATTTGCAGCAATCGTCGGCTTAGCATATATAATCGCCAAACATCAATTGCGGCTGAGCATCGTCGGATGGATCTGTGCCGTCTTTTCTGTTAGCGTTTTCGCTGCTCCGTTAAGCATTATGGTACGTTTATTTGATGACAATATCATATGATAAATTGTCACACTTACTATTTTCTATATTCTTATGGTTCGGTTAACTGAAAATAAAATCAAATCGACTATATATAAATATCAGTTCGAAAATATATTCTTTACATTTTTCCTAACTCAAGAATTTCTTTCTTTCTGTAGAGACGCGTTATCCAAACACGGAGCGTTGAGTTCATGCCATTTCCTCTTTCTTTCTTCCTCACAATTTGTGCGGTCATGTGGTTTTTCTATGGTCTCTTGATAAAGGACATGTATATTGCAGTAAGTAACCTGCTTTATTTTCTAGATTTTTAATTTCAATTTTCATGGACAATTATATGTAGTTGGCTTTTAATTGATCTGATAGTAAAAAATAGTTTTATAGTTGTAATCTATAGAAGTTACACTCGTTCAACTTTTATATGCTTACATATCTTTAATTTTTCTTGTTATTGGATGAACAGACGCCAAACATTCTAGGGTTTGCATTCGGAATAACACAGATGATATTGTACGCGATCTTCAGAAACAGAAAGCAACAAATCCTACCCGACATTGATTTGAATGATCTGAAAGAAGTGGCCATTGACATGAAAGTGGTGGTGGGGGATATGCAAGAAAAGGCTGATGATAAGAATAAGCAAGAAGTTGATGGTGTCGATGAAAAAAAAGATGATAGTAATAATAAGCAAGAAGTTGTACTAATAATTTCTACCGTATGAGAAAATTAATCCACCGCTCATTTTGGAACATAATCTATATATACTTCTGCTTGGCTGAGGAAATTAATGCAAGAAAAAAAAGTTATGCACAAATATTAAACTCTAGGGGGGAATCTAGGGTCTTCTACAAAGATAAACTTTGTCCCTAATGTAGCCAAAGGCAGAAGGGTTAAAAAAAAGGGGAACTTATAATGTATCAGATGAATTAATGCTAATGTTTTATAGTTGTTAAACTTTTTAACGCTTTAATTTGCTAATTAAAGGTTGCAATTGCTTCCTTGATTTGTCGTTATATATAAGTGCTAGTTGAATTTATTAAGTTTCTGATTTATTCCCTTTTTTTTCTTGTCCAATATGCATTTTATACTAGCTCCTAATTTTAAGAATGCATTAATTAAGTATTTATTTTACTAAGTTACTTTTATTAACTTATTCCTTGAAGATTTTAAATCTGACCACTGTAAAAATAAATTTGAGAAATGATTAATTAATAATAAGGATAAAATTTAAAAAATAATTAGTTCTCTTTGATTTGTTAAAATAAACAAGTACAAAGATTTTTTATTTTCGGACAAGTAAAAAGAAACACAACAGTTACTTTAGGTCAATATAATACACTAAGCTTCTGTAATAGGCGTTATCTAAAATGGCAGGAGCACATGACTTTTAACTTCTAAATATGCACCGTTCCAATGAATTCTTGAGGAATGCCCCCTTGTACTTGAATTGGTGATTTTCCTTGAACGCAATCTTTTAAAACTGAATGAATGATTTAAGGTATTAGCGAATATTCTCAGAATATTCTCCGTATATTTTGTAATAATGGTAGATGTATAATTAAGGTAACTTAGAATTCTAACTGTATTAGGAATCAACCTTTGTAAGGTAAGTTAGGATTCGTACCATATTAGGAATCAACCTTGTACAACTATATATATTGTGAATAATGAAAGGAATCCCCAAGGGAAATTATTCCATCTTTCATGGTATCAAGAGCCTAAAACCTAAATCCCTCCTCTTCCTTATTCTTGGCCGAAATTAGCTATTTTTTTTCTGATTTCGCAGAAAAAAAAAAAATTTCTGCTTTCTTCCTCTCTTTCTCGGCCAAACCAGAAAATTCCCTTCCCTCGGCGGGCGGCAACCATGTCTTCCCCCCAAATTCCGGTTCATCCACGGCGGCACAATTGACAACCCCTCTCAACGTTCGGTATCTTCTTTTCATCCGGCATTCGCCGTTAACAACATCAAGAATTTTATCCCTATAATTCTTGACCAAGAAGACTGTCAATATTCCATGTGGATGGAACTATTCTACATTCATGCATGTGCATACAACGTGCTCGATCATATTGACGAATCGCTCCTCGTTCCACCGATGTTACGGACTCAATCGGCGTCGTCTTGACGCCCATCGTCAAACAATGGATCTACGGCACCATCTCCAAAGACACGTTGTGCACTATCATGAAAACGGGTGCTACGGCACATGAACTTTGGGTCCGGCTAGAAGAAATCTTTCGGGACAATAAAAATACTCGGGCCGTATATTTGGAAGAGCAATTCAATAATACTGCCTCGAGAATTTTAACAACATGTCCGAATATTGTAAGCAAGCGAAACTCATAACCGATCAACTATCCAACGTCGGGACTTGTTTCGAAACCAAGATGGTGCTCCAACTTGTTGCGGGTTTACCAAAAGGTGAATATGACACACTCGCAACAATGATTCAACAAGCCGACCCTCTCCCAAGTTTCAACAAGGCACGTTCACAACTATTGTTGGAAGAAACTAGACGTGCTAAACAAGAGGAACATAATCAAAAGGCGTTAGCCGTTGACGGGATGGCAACACTGCGACCAAGCGCAACCGGCGATTCCGGCAGAAGAACGAGCGAGCGGCGGCAGCAGCACAGAGTGGCGGAGGTCGTGGCGGAGGTCGCAACAACAAAGGCAAGGGCCGCGGAAAGGGCCAACGCACCCGGTGGACCGGACGGCGGCCAACCACCGGGACGGCGGCGGAAGCACCGCAGCGGTGGCCCAACCGGCGAACCGGGCCTCGCCGCATGCCCGTACCCGGCCCGCGTAGGGCCCCGGTTCCAGCGACCTTGGTCGGCGGCCTCTTGGGCCATGCCCCGGCCACCGAGCGAGCCCACCAACAGCAAGAACGAGCCGGCACGATGGCGGTCCGGCGGAAGCGGCTACGGCGACCATCGCAATCCAAGGCGAGCAGCACTGCGGCGGCACTGCAGGCAGCCCGGCACGGCCCGGCGATTTGGGCCGGGCATACACCACCGTGAACCTTCGGCGGCCACCGACGAAAATTGGTACATGGACACGGAGCCACATCTCACCTCACTCGGTCGTCGGGTAACATATCTCAACTACGTCGGCTAAAGTGTCCTCAATTTATTCCGTCGGCAATGGTCATCGCATTCCAATTGAAGGTTACGGTAACACACACACCAAACATCCACACCCACCTTTCTCCCTAAACCACGTCCTATACACACCTAACATCATTAAAAACTTAATCTCTGTTAGAAAATTCACTAGCAATAATTACGTGTCCGTCGAATTTGACCCTTTTGGCTTTTTCGTGAAGGAACTCAATACGGGGAAAATTCTTACACGCTGCATTAGTGTGGGAGATTTCTACCCATTCACTCAATCTTCCGCCGACGGACGCAAGCACCTCTATCCCTTGCGGCGATCTCTCCCTCAACTTGACACAACGGACTCGGACACCCGGAGACCCGAGTTTTTACTTTTCTTAGGACTTCTAAGCGTATTCAATGTAATAATGGGAAAATTACCCAACACTTGTTTTTCTTGTCCACTAGGCAAACATACTCGTCTTCCCTTTATGTCATCAAACGGTGTTACTTTTTCTCCATTTGATATTGTTCATGCTTGATTTGTGGACATCTCCGATTGCTAGCTCTTTGGGTCATAAATTCTATCTAGTATTCTTGGATGATTTTTCACATTTTGTCCGGATTTACCCACCGAGATTCAAATCGAAGTTTTTGCAAAATTCCTCGAGTTTCAAAAATTCATAAAGACACAATTTGAAAAACCTATTAAATCATTCCAATGTAATAATGGACGTGAATTTAATAACTCGGCATTTCACAATTTACGTTCTAAACAAGGCATGGTTTTCCGTTTTTCTTGTCCCTATACTTCTTCCCAAAACGGAAAGGTGAAAGAATTATACGTACCATCAATAACATGGTCCGCACACTTACATTTCATGCCCGCCTACCACCGCCTTTTTGGGTCTATCTTTGTCAAAATGGTAGAATCCCTTCTAAATATTTTACCAACTAGCACACTCCAAAACAAAACTCCTACGAAATCTTATACCGTTGGCGACCATCATATGATCACCTACGTATTTTTGGATGCTTATGCTACCCCAACATAACCTCCATCGCACCCCACAAACTTGCCCCCCGCACTCTTCCATGTGTCTTCCTTGGTCTATCTCCTAATCATCGGGGCTACTTGTGCTATGACATTGCTACTCGCAAAATCATCGTCTCCCGTCACGTCACCTTTGACGAGACAACCTTTCCTTTTTCAAATCTCCGAAATTTCGGACCACCGATTACATCTTTCTCGATGAACAAAGTC
The DNA here is from genome assembly GCA_034509755.1 of Anisodus tanguticus. Classification (NCBI taxonomy): domain Eukaryota; kingdom Viridiplantae; phylum Streptophyta; class Magnoliopsida; order Solanales; family Solanaceae; genus Anisodus; species Anisodus tanguticus. Next base: position 12,488,334 of record CM067551.1, on the reverse strand, counting down.
GTCCCCGGTCATCCAAAATCTATACCAACAAGCGCCCATTTGTTCCGACATTCCCCACCGTCCGCACCACCCCACCAGCCTCCCTGCTCACCCCTACGGCCCCCGGTCGAGTCACTGCGCCACCGGGGCCGACACCGTTGCCCACCGGTCCCGAACCGTGGACCGAAGAACCTCACGGCCCCGACCCACCACCACTACCCTCACATCGCATGGAGACTCGTGCACAACACGGGATCTTCAAACCCAAGGTTCAATTCAATCTCTCCACACAAACCTTATCACCCATTCCAAAAAATCCAAAACTAGCAAAAGCGGACCCAAATTGGAATGCGGCCATGTGCGAGGAATTTAACGCTTTAACCAAGCGAGAACACTTGGGATTTGGTACCTAGACCAATTTGGTGTGAATGTTATCCGGTGTATGTGGCTATTTCGTCACAAGTTCAAAGACAGTGGTGACTTAGAGAGGTATAAGGCAAGACTAGTTGCCAATGGCACTAATCAGCAAGAGGGTATTGATTGTGGTGAGACATTCAGTCCGGTTGTTAAACCGGCCACTATTCGGACTATTCTCAGTATTGCTATGGGCATGCATTGGCCGATTCATCAGCTTGATGTCAAGAATGTGTTTCTTCATGGGGATTTGAAAGAGATTGTGTACATGCATCAGCCTCCTGGCTTTGTTCATCCGGCAGCTCCACAGTTTGTGTGTCGTCTCAGGAAATCATTGTATGGATTGAAACAGGCACCCCGCGCTTGGTATGATCGGTTCGCCAGGTATCTTCTGCAGATTGGTTTTGTATGTAGCAGGTGTGATACATTTCTCTTCACGCTTCACCGAGGTAGCAGCACTGCATATTTGCAATTATATATCGATGACATTGTTCTTACTGCCTCATCTGACGGGTTGAAGAATGAAATCATTGCTCTACTCAAAACTGAATTTGCTATGAGTGACTTGGGCAAGCTAAGTTATTTTTTGGGTATATCGGTGACAAGATCTCGCGACCACTATGTTCCCTGTGTCGGCGTAAGTATGCGAAGAGATAGTGTACAGGGCCAAGATGGCAAATTGTAAAATTATGCCAACTCCGGTGGACTCAAAATCCAAGCTTAGTGCTAATGACGGTGCGCCAGTTTCTGATCCCACTCTATATCGGAGTCTAGCAGGTGCTCTTCAGTATCTTACATTCACTAAGCTTGATATTGCATATGCCGTTCAGCAGGTGTGTCTGTTCATGCACGACCCCCGAGAGTCCCATTTTGCCGCCCTCAAACGTATTATCAAATATGTTAAGGGCACACAAGACTTTGGTTTACATCTATACACCTCTGCTCCAACCAAGTTGCTAGCCTACACGGATGCAGATTGGGCAGGATGCCCCGACACACGTCGCTCCACCTCAGGGTACTGTGTATTTCTAGGGGATAATCTTATCTCATGGTCCGCCAAGCGGCAGCCACGCTATCCCGTTCGAGTCTTTGAAGCGAGAATATCGCGGAGTTGCTAATGTTGTCGCTGAGATCTGTTGGCTCCGAAATCTTCTTTTGGAGCTCCAGTGTCCATTGCGCAAGGCGTCTATAGTCTATTGTGACAACATATCTGCTATCTATATGTCTCATAATCCGGTCCAACATCGGCGGACTAAGCATATTGAGATGGATATCCACTTTGTGCGAGAGAAGGTTGCCCGTGGTCGGTCAAAATTTTACACGTGCCTTCCTCTTATCGGTATGCGGACATTTTCACAAAGGGACTACCGCGACAGCTCTTCACCGACTTCCGATCCAGCCTTAGCATTCCGCCTCCTCCCGCTCCGTCTGAGGGGGAGTATTAGCGAATATTCTCAGAATATTCTCCGTATATTTTGTAATAATGGTAGATGTATAATTAAGGTAACTTAGGATTCTAACTGTATTAGGAATCAACCTTTGTAAGGTAAGTTAGGATTCGTACCATATTAGGAATCAACCTTGTACAACTATATATATTGTGAATAATGAAAGGAATCCCCAAGGGAAATTATTCCATCTTTCATAAGGAAAACCCATCGAAGGGAAAAATTTAAACCATGAACACATATGACGTATTCTAAGAAATTTCTTTTAACAAAGAAAATGACAAGAAACTTCAATGACGTTCATTTGGTGGAAAGCAAACTTCCAACTTTTTGTTTTTTCTTTTCTTCCACAAGAAAAAAAAAACTGATTACTAAATTTTATTTTATGTGACCTAATTACTATTTGGAGAATAAAAAGAAGAAAACTTAAAAAACTAATATTTGAACTCACGCGAAATAGTTTGACTCTCTTATTCCGAGTATCAAATTATATATGAAATAAAACAGAGGAAGAAATTGACTAACAATTTTGCGTCATTTCTAAGGTCCCTTTAGTGAGAAGTGTGTTGGAAATTTGACTTTGACGGGGAGATGCGTCCACCCATCTTTGATGAATTAAACACTAGTGTTCCGCATGTTGGAGACCTTGTCTCTTCGCACATGCATGAACTACGAAGTGAGTAGATGACCGTAAGTCCAAGAATCGTCAAATTTCATTGAGAAATGAAAGAGATATTGGTCCACGAAGTAAGGTGTTTAAGGCATGAAAATGTGGTGTGGGACAAATCTACCACATCGGTGGGAATAAGAAGAATTGCTCTCTATATAAGTTTCTAATTGGTAAAGGGTTTGGGACTCCAAGGGGTATCCCATGTGTTTAAAGGAGGGAAGACCTAGATGTGCTTGGGTTCATGGCTAAGCCCACACGCGCGCCGTCGCCGCCCGCCCGTCGGGGACGGGGACGGGGATGGGGACTTTTTGATATTATCTTTTTAGACCAGAGAACTCTGCCAAATGTACAGTTTGATCCCTGAAGTTTCATATGTACAGTTTGGACCAGAATTCTTTCATATGTACAGTTTGGTCCCTGAAGTTTCAATATTTATAGTTTGGTCCCCGAGTTTCGAAAAGCTTTCGCCTACCGTTGGACTGTTTTTACGGAGCATTAACCAGTCATTATTTGGCTGATTAATTCCTCCATTAACACCCATTACTTGGGCGATGAGCGACCTCTTTCAATGGCCTTAATTGCCATTACTTGGCTGTTTTAATGGCCTCCTTAATGGCCATTACAGCCTTTTTTTAGCAAATTGGACATCCCCTCTTGCATGCTATATATTGAGTAGTTGTTGGCTCAATTTGGATCGCACAATGGCTGAAAATGGCTGAAATCGGGCAAAGTAAACGGACCAAAAACAGGCAGCAAAAACACGAAAATTAGACATCAATTCAGCACTGGAAAAAACCGGAAAAACAGTCACGAAACAGTGCATTTTCAGTGAGAAAAATAGCACGAAACAGTGACTAAAATTCAGCAAAACAGTGACTGAAAAACAGTGACCAAACCCTCACGTATACACACGATATACACTACAGAGACACACTATATACACAGAGACAAAAGAGAAGAGTAAAGAGGAACTCTTCCTTCCTATTCTATATCTTCAGCAAGTTGAGTCATATTTGTTTTCTTCGACAGGCTCAACCTATTGGCTTTGTAGTGTTGAGATTATAGTGTTGTTTTATCTTGGGAGACTATTTCCCGCTAACGTAAAAGCATATATACGGGGCAATCTTGTCTTAAGGATAAAGGGCTATCCTCGACTCAACACACAACGTTGTAACCATCCAGATTTAGTTGTTTCTTGATTTCAGGATATCAAGATTCAAGACACAACAAACTTGAGGCAGTTCTCAACATTGACTTTACAAGGTGATCAAGATTCAAGACACAACACACATGCGGCAGTTTTGAAGATTGATCATTTATCTATCCTTTCGAATATTTGTAATAGTTATTACTTCCCGTACTGCTTTATAAAGTACAATAGAGAGTACACCAACAATTTAAGACAAGATTGTATTGTATTACTATTAGTGTTCGAAAGATGTCGGTCAAAAGTTGTGTAACCAAATCTGGATATGGCTGTGGTTTTCTACTTGAAAACAGTGATGATGATGTTGTTGAAGTTCAACATGTTCATGGTGTCACCGCTCCCGAGAGTAGTGGCAACAAGCGCTCACGAGAGGCTGAGGATGTCAACTGGGATAAGAGGAGAAGGCTGAAGATGTGGTTCTATCTTGCAGCAGAAGGCGTATATCTGTTCCAGACGAAGAATCCAAAATTGGGATAAGTATTTTCTTACTTGTCAAGAATAAAGATTAAATGATGTCTGATTAAAAATGGATTAAAGTAATACGCTTTAAAAATCAGAAGTTTAATCTCTTCTTCTTTCCCGTTTAAAGATTGGATTTTGTAAACCACTTAAAAAGATCCGTTCTTTTAAGTGTGATGATTAAAAGTGTGTAAAGTATGTTCGCACATACGATGGAGAGAGATCCACTAACTGTGCGAAAACTGTTACCACTCTTAAGTAAGCGCCAAGAATTATCTGGGCACCAATCATAGCGGAAGAAGTCTAAAAGTTAAAGACGTTGAGCCTGTCATACTATTTGACAGAAAATCCTTCATAGGATGATGTTGGACACTTAGTCATACAAAGCCTCCGGGCGACTGGAGTGGGCCAAAATTCCTTTGATATGATGATATTGGACACTCAGTCATACAAAGCCTCCGGGCGACTGGAGTGGTGCCAGAATTCATTTCATAGGAAAAGTAATGGACACCTAGTGTGGTGGGCCAGAGTTTCCAGGTCTTAAATGATCTGAAGGCCTAAAGAAAGACAGAAAAGAAATTAGACACTCAGTCTGCAAAGCAACTGCAGTGGGACGAGTATCCAGATCACATATGATCCGGTTACGCCCTAACCACGGGAAAGAGGTTGTTCATGTGAAGCAACGCCACCTCTAAAGTAGAAGGGGTTGGAGAGGTTGTTCTCAATAGGACTTCAGGGAATGGGATCACTCTAAGATGAGGTGATACATGTCCCAAACTTGGTTTAAGGGACGTTGTTGGTCAAGCTGGTTTGAGACTAGTCCAACAGCTCTGTAATAACTAAGAATGGTACAGTATGTCTGTAGCCAAATGAATGATATATTTATAATCCGTACATCTATGCCATCATAGATTAAGACACGTTAAATAGCAAGTCATTCAAAAGCTAATGATGTAGAGATTGTTGCCTTCTGTCGACATAAACCCTCAAAATAAATGTGTGGTAGACGAAGAGGCAAAATCACCTTTCCAAATTCCGTCAAGGGAATAGCGAAAGAGGCACCGCTCCTCTAGAACTTAGTCATACCTACTTGGGTGATTTGAAGTTTATACAAAATAGAGGGGGGAGACAAGTACGTTGTGATCTTCATTGATGATGGTACAACGTATGGAATCCTTTGTTTGTTGAAAAAGCAAAGATGAAGTTGTTGAAGCGGATAAGCGCTACAAAGCAGAAGTTGGAAATCAACTAAGCCTATGGATTGCGAAATTCGTAGTGATAGAGGGGGAGAATGTGAAGCATCGTTCATTAAACGACTGTTCATTTCTCACCTCAGTCCAACGATGTTAGCCAAGCTCAAAATCATACGCCCAAATTATGTAGGGTGGCTTGGTAAAAGTTGGAATACTGAAACAGGTAAAGTTGTACCTAAGACTGTAGATTGCATATCCACTGGATCTGTAAATAACAGTAGTGTTGATCGCCTCTTGGTTTCAAAGAATGCTGAATTCTTAGAAGATAACTTTCCTTGAAAAAAAGAGGGAAAAAGAGTAATTGCTCAAGGTTAACAAGAACCCGCGAGGGCCTGACTGTCCGGAGCTAGACGTTCTGTATCTACAGGACTCAAAAGTTGCTGGCTATTCGGAACTTAATATTCCAGATCTGGAGAACTCAGGGATTCTAGATGTTGAACCGAGACGGAGCAAAGAAGGGGACAAAGACTTGTTCCAGTCCTTCTAGCTTGTATGGTTAAGAATGAACCATGAACAATTAATAAATAATTGTCATCTCCAAAAGCGCTGCTTTGGAAAGAAGCTAAAGAAAGAAATATATTCCATCATATAGAACCATACTTGTGTAATGGTTGATCTTCCTCCGGAAAAAGAACCTTTGGGTTGTAAAATGTGCTCCCCTGTGAGTAGCTTAACATCTAGGGCCATTTTAGTCTTGCGTGGCATGGATGTTGAAACAGCCTTCCCAACCGGAGAGTTGGAAGAAGAGAATCAGAGTTGGTTTGCTAGATTGTTGGGCTTCTTCCTGAACTTTCATTTTGGTCCATGAAATGTTTACATTTTGGTCTTGAAAGTTTCAGATAAAACAGAAACAATGAATCTGACCACAGAAACATTGACTCTGAAGTTAGAAAGCTAACAGTTGGAAAACCAACAGTCTGAAAGTAAAAGTCATATTGAAATAAAGTCTCGATATGAAAGATATGGGTATCTGAGATGACATCTTAGGAATTCGATTTCTAAGACATCTAACGGATCGGTCGATAGTTGACGAGTCTCGTTGAAGCCACCAATGGATATGAATCATAGAACCGATTGGAATCATGGTGCACCCATAAACAAGGAGCGATATGCTCGGGTCACGTGTAGTTCAATGTATTGTACACACTACAACCGACCTGGTATCGTCCTACAAAGCAGATCAATTGAACTAAGATTCACTGATGATCTTAATACATGATCAATAGAAGGCGTTAAGTCGGATATGACGATATCCGAATTATTCGCTTATCTACGATTATAGTATTCGGATGTCCAGCGGTTCGGGAGAACACGGTGATGCAACCGGACATCGGATCCGAAGAACACCAAAGCCACAAGTAAATGTGTATGGTGGGTCTTAGAAAAACCTCTAAGCAAACTTGCATCGACCGATTCATGATGGAATCAGAGTTTATCGCTTTATACAAAGCATGAAAGAAGTTGAGTAACTTCATGACTCCTTAGAGGACGTCCCTTATTGGGAGAAACCCGTGTCTTCGCAGGTTATACACACGTGGCTAGCCGGTCGGCTTCGGGAAGGACACGGATGACGGCGTCTAGGCATATCTCGTCGGATCCGTCGGGAGACATAAGACCGTATGCCAGTTGATCATCACGGGTGTCACTTCCTTGTTTACTAACTAAGGGACAACCCGGAGATCAAGTGTTCTGCTTGTCTAGGGGAATGGGCGTAAAACCCAAACAATACGAACCTTTGCGGTGGAAACCCAACCATACTGATTGGAGATCCCAAGAATTTGGTTCAATGGGAAAACTAAGCGGCAAAAGGTTCAGTTGAGCGCTTCGGTGGAAGCAAAAAGCACTTCGGATGATGATTTCTGTACGGAAACATGAATCCAAAGCTGTTCCCGCGATAGACATTAAAGTGCTACCTGCATGGTGGGTAAAGGTTAAGCTTCCAAACCTTTAACGATCCTCAAATGGTTGAGGTTAAGGTTGGGAAAACTTTTAATAATTCCTAACACTTGTGAAGTGGGGTATAGCAGGATACCTTGTAGGAGATCACCTATTTAAGTGCGAGGATGGCCGTGTCAAATGAACGCACTTAAGAATCCAAGTGTGTCCAAGGCCACAACGGACAAAAACGTAAGAAGAAAAATGAATAAGAATAGCTATTGTGTTGTTATCATTGTCTTGGCTTACACTAAACACTGACGGTTCAAGACATCACGTTCACCGCGCAGTAAGTAAGTCCGATGGTTTCACCTAGGGAAGGTTCAAAGCAAAAGCTACCTCCCATGATGCATTATATTTTTCGCTGAAAGATTGCTGAAATGTAGGCACCTTGTGCGTGCGCCACAATCTCTCTTTCATAGAGGGGATTGTTGGAAATTTGCCTTTGGCGGGGAGATGCATCCACCCATCTTTGATGAATTAAACACTAGTGTTCCGTATGTTGGAGACCTTGTCTCTTCGCACATGCATGATCTACGAAGTGAGTAGATGACCGTAGGGCCAAGAATCGTCAAATTTCGTTGAGAAATGAAAGAGATATTGGTCCACGAAGTAAGGTGTTTAAGGCATGGAAATGTGGTGTGTGACAAATCTACCACATCGATGGGAATAGGAAGAATTGCTCTCTATATAAGTCTCTAACTGGTAAAGGGTTTGGGACTCCAAGAGGTATCCCATGTGTTTAAAGGAGGGAAGACCTAAATGTGCTTGGGTTCATGGCTAAGCCCACACGCGCGCCGTCGCCGCCCGCCCGTCCGGTCTCGGGCTCGGGTCGTGGGCTGTGGGGACTTTCTGATATTATCTTTTTGGACCAGAGAACTCTGCCAAATGTACAGTTTGATCCCTGAAGTTTCATATGTACAGTTTGGACCAGAATTCTTTCATATGTACAGTTTGGTCCCTGAAGTTTCAATATTTATAGTTTGATCCCCAAAGTTTCTGGAAAGCTTTATGCCTACCGTTGGACTTATTTATGGAGCATTAACCAGCCATTATTTGGCTGATTAATTCCTCCATTAACAGCCCATTACTTGGGCAGTGAGCAGCCTCTTTCAATGGCCTTAATAGCCATTACTTGGCTGTTTTAATGGCCTCCCTTAATGGCCATTACAGCCTTGTTTTTGGCGAGTTGGACAGCCCTCTTGCATGCTATATATTGAGTAGTTGTTGGCTCAATTCGGGACGCACAACAGCTGAAAACTGGCTGAAATCGGGCAAGATAAACAGACCAAAAACAATCAGCAAAAAACACAAAAAATAGACATCAATTCAAAGACTGGAAAAACCGGAAAAACAGTCACGAAACAGTGCATTTTCAGTGAGAAAAATAGCACGAAACAGTGACTGAAATTCAGCAAAAACAAGGATCGAAAAACAAAGTGACCAAACCCTCACGTATACACACGATATACACTACAGAGACACACTATATACACAGAGACAAAAGAGAAGAGTAAAGAGGAACTCTTCCTTCCTATTCCATATCTTCAGCAAGTTGAGTCATATTTGTTTTCTTCGACAGGCTCAACCTATTGGCTTTGTAGTGTTGAGATTATAGTGTTGTTTTATCTTGGGAGACTATTGCCTGCTAACGTAAAAGCATATATACGGGGCAATCTTGTCTTAAGGATAGAGGGCTATCCTCGACTCAACACACAACGTTATAACCATCCAGATTTAGTTGTTTCTTGATTTCAGGATATCAAGATTCAAGACACAACAAACTTGAGGCAGTTCTCAACATTGGCTTTACAAGGTGATCAAGATTTAAGACACAACACACATGCGGCAGTTTTGAAAATTGACCATTTATCTATCCTTTCGAACATTTGTAATAGTTATTACTTCCCGTACTACTTTATAAAGTACAATAGAGAGTACACCAACAAAGTGACATATGAGTAGTTGTATCTATCTTTTAGTGGAAACTGAATGAATTTTCTCTAAAACCCTTCTAGAATTTCGGTTCTCTTTTAAGTAAATACTTCGTACTGAAAAAAGTATTATTTAATTAAATTATGTGATGTTTGAAGGTAAAATTCTTCGATCCATGGCATGAATTCCATGCATATTTTTTCTTTTGAGAAAGCTTGTGTTATGAATTTGCATACGTATTGTAAATTTGAATTAAAAAGGAGACTTTTGATCTAAGACATACATTTCGCAATAATAATTTATTCATGAGTTATATTAATTCGAAATTTAGACATGAATTATGAATGGAGAAAATATGTCCTGAAATGTAAATTTAAGGTTGGTCCTTGTTTTTATGTACGAACACAGTACCCCCACGTACATACATTTCGATTAAAAACCATTGGGATTCTAATAAACTCATAATCCGTGAATAGATTTGCCACCATGAATTTGTGAAAGCGCAAATTGTTGTATAGTATATGTTGGGTTTACAAGGATTTGCAGAAAACGGAAATTACAAGTAACTGCTTATGTAAGAATTGAAATTACAATTCAACTAGAAAAACTGAAAATTAGAATATAACAACAAAACTGAAATTACAATATTTGTTGAACAAGAAGAGGAAAGCGCTTTGATTTTTGCCGAGTCGAGTGTGTCACTCTATCCTCAAGACAATATTGCCCCGTATGTATCCTTTATACGTCCGGACAATTCGTCTCCCAAGATAAAACCAGCAATGGAACAATTGAGCAAAGGAAACTCAAGAGCTACCGTGAAGAATATTGAATAATGAAATGATGCTTGGAAGTTATACGAAGAAGCGATTTTTCGGTTGTATATTTTCGTGTATATCAAGTGTGCCTCAACAATGGTGTAAGGGGTTTTATATAGGTGAGGGAGGAGCAGCAAAAGCGCCTCGTCGTAAGTGCCATTATCGGCCAAGTAATGGCCATTATGGAGGTAGTAATGTCACCAAAATAAATGGTGAAGAACACCAACGGATTGGCCATTATAGGAGGAGTAATTCAGCCAAAATAAATGGTCGAATTAAGTCTTTGTGGCGTTTCGCTTTGACCGTCCAAATTTCGACTCGGAAACTTCGGGGACCAAAGCGTACATCTTGAAAATTCGGGGACCAAAGCGTACATCCGAAAGAATTTCGGTCCAAACTGTACATCTGAAACTTCTGGGATCAAACTGTACTTCTGGCAAAGTTTTCTGGCCCAAAAAGATAATATTAGATGGCCCACAGCCTACGACCCGAGAACCCGAGAACCCGAGAACCCGGAACCCGAGAACCCGAGAACCCGAGAACCCGGAACCCGGAACCCGGAACCCGGAACTCGAAACCGGAACTGGAACCGGAACCGGAACCGGACCGGACGGGCGCGCGGCGGCGGCGCGCGTGTGGTCTTTCCTCGAACCGAAGCACATCTAGGTCCTCACTCCTTTAAACACATGGGATACCCCTTGGGGTCCCAAACCCCAAACCAATTTCGAGTCTTATATACACAACAATTCTTTCTTCCTCTACCGATGAGGGAGAATTGATCACACACCACACTTTTCCATGCTTCAAACACCTTACTTCGTGAACCAATATCTCTTTCATTTCTCAATGAAATTTGACGATTCTTGGCCCTACGATTATCTACGTACTTAGTAGATCATGCATATGTGAAGAACCGGATTCTCCAACATACGTAACACTAATGTTTAAGCCGTTAAAGTTGGTCGGTCGCAACTCCCGCCAAAGGCAAATTTCCAACAATCCCCTCTTGAAAGAGATTTTGGCGCACTCACATGGTGTCTTTTCATTTCCAGCAATATTTCAGCGGACCGATGTTGCATAAGGAGAGGTAGCTTCTTCGCATTGAACCTTCCATAGTTGAATATCATCGGACTTACTTACTGCGCGGTGAATGTGATGTCTTGAACCGTCAGTGTTTAGTGTAAGCCAAGTCAATGGTACCAACACAACAAATTCCCTTACTCTCTTCTTCGTAATGTTTTGTCCGTTTTGGCCATGGACAACGTCTTGGATTCTTAAGTGCGTTCATTTTGAGGCGGCCTGTCCTCGCACTTAAATAGGTGGTCTCCTACAAGGTATCCTGCTATACCCCACTTCACAAGTGCTAGGAACCATTAAAAGTTTTCCAAAGACCTAACCTCAACTGCTGAGGATCATTACGGGTTTTGAAAACTTAACATTTACCCACACTGCAGATAGAAATTTTAAAGTCTATCGCGGGAATGGCTTTGGATTTGGTGTTTCTTTTCAGAAATCCCTATCCGAAGTGCTCATGCTTCCACTGAAGCGATCAACTGAACCTTTACAACTTAGTTTTCCCATTGAACCAAATTACTGGGATCTCCGGTCGAAGGTTGGGTTACCGCTGTATCGGTCCTTATATTTTGGGTTTTAAGCCCATTCCCCTAGACAAGCAAGCCATCTGATCTTTGGGTAAGCCCTTTGTCAATGGGTCTGCTATATTATCCTTTGACTTAATGTAATCAATGGATATTATACCCGTGGTGATCAGTTGCCTAACGGTCTTATGCCTCCGTCGAATATGACGAGACTTGCCGTTGTACATAGCATTCCGTGCCCTTCCTAGAGCCGACTGACTGTCGCAGTGGATCATTACCGAAGGTACGGGTTTGTTCCAACACGGAACATCCTCTAAGAAGTCATGAAGCCACTCAGCTTCTTCTCCTGCTTTGTCTAAAGCGATAAACTCCGATTCCATCGTGGATCGGGCGATGCAAGTTTGCTTAGAGGATTTCCAAGACACAGCCCCGCCACCAATCGTAAATATATACCCTTTGGTGGACTTGGTGTTCTCTATATCGGATATCCGGTTTGCATCACCGTACCCTTCTAGTACAAATGGTGGATATCTCAAATCTCGTAACCCATAATTTAACGTGTATTTCGGGTATTGTAATACCCGATTCAACGCCTTCCGGTGATTATCACTCGGATTACGGGTGAACCTAGCCAACTTATTGATCGCGTAAGCAATATCGGTCGGGTGCGTTTGTTATATACATCAAACTACCGATCACCGTGCATATCGCTCCTGGTATACGGGTGCACCAAGATTTTTATCAAGCTTTTGATTTGTATCCATTGGTGACTTTATCGGTGAACTCGTCTAACATCTCGAACTTTCTCAAAACATCCTCGATGTAGTGAGACCGAGATAAGACCGATCCGTCAGACGTCTTAGAGATTTTAATCCCTAAGATGACATCTGCGATACCCATATCCTTCATGTCGAAGCATTGTTTCAACATGTTCTTAGTCTCTAGGATTACCCTAGGACTGCTTCCTGTGATTAACATGTCATCTACATACAGTCATATCATAACAAACGAGTCAGAGTTACCTTTCGTGTAGACACATTTATCACACTCATTAATGGCGAAACCCTTCGATAGTAGAGTACTATCAAATTTTTCGTGCCATTGCTTCGGGGCTTGTTTCAGCCCATACAGAGATTTGACAAGTCGACAGACTTTCTTCTCTTGCCCTTGAACTACATACCCCTCGGGTTGGTCCATATAAATTTCTTCTTCCAAATCACCGTTTAGGAAGGCTGTCTTAACATCCATCCGGTGTATCTCAAGGTCACGCAAAGTCTGCGATCGCAATAAATACCCGTATGGATGTCATCGGGATGCCGGGGAGTAGGTATCAAAGTAGTCAAAGCCTTCGTCCGCCGATAGCCCTTGACTACCAACCCGGCTTTGTACTTGTCTATAGACCCATCTGGCTTTGTATTTCCGTTTGAGTATCCACTTACACCCCAACGGTTTATTTCCCGGAGGAAGATCAACCAACTCCCACGTATGGTTATGTAGAATGGAGCCTATTTCACTCTCAATAGCTTCTTTCCAGAGCGGTGCTTCTGGAGTTGACAACGCCTGAGCAATTGTCCTTGGTTCATCATTAACCATATAAGCTACAAAGTCAGGACCGAAGGATTTATCCTTCCTAGCCCTTTTACTTCGCCTTAGATCCATCTCTTGGAGACTCCAAGTTCTGAGAATCCGGAACACTAGATTTCGGATGTTCAGCCACCTCGAGATTCGCTAGATCTGAACCATGCAGATCCGGGCAGTCAAGGACTCCCGGATCTTGAGAGCTTTGTGCATAACTTCGTTTGAGAGAGGTTATGTCTTTTCCCTTTCTAGGAAAGGTACTTTCAAAGAATAGAGCATTCCTTGATTCCATTATTGTACCCTGGTGGATATCTGGAATATCTGACTTATGCACTAAGAAGCGATAAGCACTACTGTTATTTGCATATCCAATGAATATGCAATCTACAGTCTTAGGCCCAATCTTGACCTGCTTTGGCTTGGGAACTTCAAACTTTGCCAGACAACCCCACACCTTAAAATATTTGTAGGTGGATTTCTTTCCCTTCCATGATTCATATGGAGTTTTGTCCTTACCCTTATGTGGGACTCTGTTAAGAATCATATTAGTGGTAAGGACGGCTTCTCCCCACATGTTTTGGGAAAGATCGGAATTGATTAGCAAGGCATTCATCATTTCCTTTAATGTGCGGTTCTTACGTTCTGCCACACCGTTTGATTGAGGTGAGTACAGAGCCATCGTTTGATGAATAATGCCTTCTTGGGCACAGTATTCCTCAAATGGCGCTACATATTCTCCCCCTCTATCGCTACGAATGGATTTAATCCGTAGGCTAAGTTTATTCTCAACTTCTGCTTTGTAACGTCGGAACGCTTCAAAGGCTTCATCCTTACTTTTCAACAAGTAAAGGTAACAATACCTTGTGCTATCATCAATAAATGTCACAAAGTACTTGTTGCCCCCTCTAGTTTGTGCAAACTTCAAATCACATATATCTGTGTGAATAAGTTCTAGAAGAGCGGTATTCCTTTCGACGGATCGAAAAGGAAGCTTGGTGAGTTTTGCCTCTACGCACACCTCACACTTATGTTGAGGGTTTATGTCGATAGAAGGCAACAACTCCATCTTTACCAGCCTTTGAATAGACTTGTAGTTTACGTGTCCTAATCTATGATGCCATAAATTAGAAGACTCAAGCAAATAAGAAGAAGACTCAACTTTATTTCCTTGACGCAATACAGACATAGCATTCACTTTGAAGAGGCCTTCACAGACGAAGCCCCTCCCTACAAATGTGCCATTTTTAGTGAGTACAAACTTATTGGATTCAAATACTAGCCTAAAACCAGCATTAACCAATATAGGTCCAGAAATTAAATTTCTTCTAATCTCTGGGACGTGCATCACTTCATTCAGAGTAAGTTCCTTGCCGGAAGTCATCTTCAGGACCACCTTTCCAACCCCCATCACGTCGGAAGAAGCGTTGTTGCCCATGAACAGCTTCTTGTCAGCGACTGGTGTGTACGTGGAGAAGGCATCTTTGTTGGAACAGATGTGCCTAGTAGCACCCGTGTCCACCCACCACCGCATCGGATTCTCCACCAAGTTGGCTTCTAGCACCACCTGAGAGAATTCCTCGATCATGTCATCCAGGAGCGTGTCCTTGACGACGTTTGCTTGAGCCTTGCCTTTAGACTTGGCTTTCTGCTGTTGCTCCGTCTTGAGCTTGCGGCATTCTTTGATCCTATGACCAGGTTTTCCACAGTGATGACAATTACCTCTGAACATCTCTGCTGCAGGGGCTTTGCCGTCTTTCTGGAACTTCCGCTTCTTGCTTGAGTTTCCTTTGGCCTCGGCCAGTTCGCCTTCGCCTCGCCTCGCCAGGTTGTCTACCCTTTGGCAAGGTCTTCTTATTATCTTCCGGATTTGCGGTTTGATAACAAGCTCTTCAAAGGTCATCTCCTTTGTCTTGAGTTTCAAGTAACTCATAAACTCATTCCATGAAGGAGGTAACTTTTCAATCAGCGATGCAACCAAAAACTGCTCGTTTGGTTTCAGTCCTTCCAAATCCAGGTGATGTAAAATCATTTGGAATTCCTGGACTTGGGACATCACTGTCTTACTGTCCACCATTTGGAATTTTAGAAAATTTTCAACGATGAACTTCTTAGTACCCGTATCTTGTGCGTTGTACTTCTTTTGCAGTTTTTCCCACAGCTCTTTGGCAGTGCCAACGGTGCAATAGACCATGTAGAGATGGTCTGCCAAGCAGTTTAGTATATAGTTTTTGCACATAAAATTGCTATGATTCCATGCGTCACGAACCATCTTCATGCCATTAATGACATGGATACCAAGGCCCCATTCACCCGTTTCATTAGGCGAAGAGTCCATTTCATCTCCAGCTTGTGGAGGATCTTCCGTAAGGAACCGGGCCATGCCCATAACTGTTAAGTAAAACAACATCTTTTGAATTCTGATCCCATGAATTTTTTAGGGCGATCATGGTGGTGTGAAGAAGAGGGTGGAGCTCCAGCAGTCGGGAAGGCAGCGGTGTTACTGCCTTGAACAGTAGTAGCAGCAGCAACAGCAGCAAAGGCGGCGGTGTTACTGCCTTGAGCAGTAGCAGCAGTGGCGGGGAAGGCAGCAACGTTGCCTCGAGAGGCAGCAGCAGTAGCAGCAACATCGGTCATATTTCCAGCCATGTTATAGAAGTTGTAGTAAACAGATATTGTCTTAAGTTGTTGGGTTTACAAGGATTTGCAGGAAACGGAAATTACAAGTAACTGCTTATGTAAGAATTGAAATTACAATTCAACTAGAAAAGCTGAAAATTATAATATAACAACAAAACTGAAATTACAATATTTGTTGAACAAGAAGACCGGAAAGCGCTTTGATTTTTTTGAGTCGAGTGTGGCACTCGTCCTTAAGACAATATTGCCCCGTATGTATCCTTTATACGTCCCGGACAATTCGTCTCCCAAGATAAAACAGCAATGGAACAATTGAGCAAAGGAAACTCAAGAGCTACCGTGAAGAATATTGAATAATGAAATGATGCTTGGAAGTTATACGAAGAACTGATTTTCTGGTTGTATATTTTCGTGTATATCAAGTATGCCTCAACAATGGTGTAAGTGGTGTTTATATAGGTGAGGGAGGAGCAGCAAAACGCTTCTCCATAAGTGCCATTATCGCCAAGTAATGGCCATTATGGAGGTAGTAATGTCACCAAAATAAATGGTGAAGAACACCAACGGATTGGCCATTATAAGAGGAGTAATTCAGCCAAAATAAATGGCTGAATTGAGTGCTGTGGCGTTCTGCTTTGACCGTCCAAATTTCGACTCTGGAAACTTCGGGGACCAAAGCGAAAGAATTCGGTCCAAATCGTACATCCGAAACTTCGGGATCAAACTGTACTTCTGGCAAAGTTTTCTGGCCCAAAAAGATAATATTAGAAGGCCCACAGCCCACGGCCCGTGAACCCGAGAACCGGAACTCGGAACCGGACGGGCGGGCGGCGGCGGCGCGCGTGTGGTCTTTCCTCGAACCGAAGCACATCTAGGTCCTCCCTCCTTTAAACACATGGGATACCCCTTGGGGTCCCAAACCCCAAACCAATTTCGAGTCTTATATACACAACAATTCTTTCTTCCTCTACCGATGAGGGAGAATTGATCACACACCACACTTTTCCATGCTTCAAACACCTTACTTCGTGAACCAATATCTCTTTCATTTCTCAATGAAATTTGACGATTCTTGGCCCTACGATTATCTACGTACTTAGTAGATCATGCATGTGTGAAGAACCGGATTCTCCAACATACGTAACCCTAATTTTTAAGCCGTTAAAGTTGGTCGGTCGCAACTCCCGCCAAAGGCAAATTTCCAACAGTATATTACATCATTTCTGTTGAATGTATGTGATAATGTTAGATCTCTTTTTTTTTCCTTCTTCTCCAAAGAGCATGATTGTTCCCTTTGCCTATGATCTATTTTAGTTGAACCAATTCTTAAATTGTCTTCAACTCATAATTCTCTATTTTTTTTAAGGAAAAATAACCTGTTTATGGCGATTTTAATGTGACGACATAATAAAGGGAATCAAGAAGACCAAAAACTTGTTGAAAATTTGCCTTTGGCGGGAGTTGCATCCAACCATATTTAATGACTTAAACACTAGTGTTCCGCATGTTGGAAATTTCGGTTCTTCACACGTGCATAATCTACTAAGTAAGTAGATGACCGTAGGGCCAAGGATCGTCAAATTTCGTTGAGAAATGAAAGAGATATTGGTCCACGAAGTGAGGTGTTTGAAGCATGGAAAAGTGTGGTATTTAGACCAATCCTCCCTCATCGGTGGGGGAAGAAAGATTTGTTTAGTTTATAAGTCTCAACATTTGGCTTGGGGTTTGGGACCCCAAGGGGTATCCCATGTGTTTAAAGGAGGGAGGACCTAGATGTTCTTCGGTTTGAGGATAAGCCCACACGCGCGCCGCCGCCGCCCGTCCAGTCGCGGGTCGCAGGCTTCTTCTAGTATTATCTTTTTGGACCCAAATTACTTCATATTTACAGTTTGGTCCCTGAAGTTTCTGGTAAGTTAAATTGGGAACAACGTTTGCAACGCCTCTATATTCTGCTTTCGGCTACTATGTATTTTTGGATCTTGAGCCTAACTCAACTCCAAAAGCTAGCTTGTAGGATGAGGATTGTCGAAGTCTATAAAAGGAGTCCATGTTCCCATTCCATTTCCGATGTGGGACTCTTAACACTCCCCCGCACGCCCAGACCTCGTTAACTGGAGCATGGATAATGTAATTTGGGGCCCAACATCGACGAACAAAGAATTGGAATGGGCCTGACTCTGATACCATGTAAATAATGGATCTTGGGCCTAACTCAATCCCAAAAGCTAGCTTGTAGGATGAGCATTGCTCAAGTCCATATAAGGAGTCCATGTTCTCATTCCATTTTCGATGTGGAACTCTTAACACATTTGTCCGTTGTTTTTGGCATTCTCGGTACGTAATTCATTAATTCCTCTAGCTAATCAATTTCAATTATAATTCACTTCTTTAACTATTTTGATATTTTTTCCTTTGTTTTATTTCAGGAAATGCAGCATCCTTCTTTGAGTACTTGTTACCGCTGTAAGTACTTTCTCAGCGTTCTGAAGATTATATTAAAGAGTCGTTAATTATATTCTTACGTTCTAACTTTTTTTAATTTTCTAGGCCGACTTTCTATAGAATTTATAAATGAAAATCGACCCAAGGATTCCAGTCAATACCATATTCCGTTTCTCTATTCAGTGCCATGCTTTATTTGTACTATGCGTATCTCAAGAGGGATATCAACCTAAATGGCACATTGTTGGTAACAATTAACTGCTTCGGAACAACAGTCGAACTAATATATCTCACAGTTTTCCTGATTTACGCCACCGGAGAGGCCAGCATTTGCACCGCGAAGCTGCTTGAACTATTTAACATAGGATTATATGGGGCAATAGTCTTCCTGACGTATATACTGTTGGAAATTTGTCTTTGGCGGGAGTTGCGTCCTACCATTTTTAATGACTTAAACACTAGTGTACCGTATGTTGTTAACTTCGGGCTCTTCATACGTGCATAATTTACTAAGTAAGTAGATGACCGTAGGGCCAAGGATCGTCAAATTTCGTTGAAAAATGAAAGAGATATTGGTCCACGAAGTGAGGTGTTTGAAGCATGAAAAAGTGTGGTATTTAGACCAATCCTCCGTCATCGGTGAGGGAAGAAATATTTGTTTAGTTTATAAGTTTCAACATTGGCTTGGGGTTTGGGACCCCAAGGGGTATCCCATGTGTTTAAAGGAGGGAGGACCTAGATGTGCTTCGGTTCGAGGATAAGCCCACATGCGCGCCGCCGCCCGCCTGTCTCATGTCATGGGTCGTGGGCTTCTTCTGGTATTATTTTTTTGGACCCAGATTGCTTCATATTTACAATTTGGTGGGCAGAGACCTTTTGCTGTTGGTTTTTGGAACGTTAACCAACATTAATATGCACTCAATTCAGTCATTTATTTTGACTGAATAACTCTCCTTAAAAGCTAATCTGTTGCACATCATTTCACCATTTATTTTGGCTGAATTACTACCTCCATAATTGTCATTACTTGGCCAGTAACAACAATTATGTGGGCAGTTGGTAAGTCCTCTCCTTATAACTATATAATAAAGCCTTTGCCAATTGTTCAGAAAACACATAACATACAAACGAAATCAGATTCTTCCTACTACTTTCTAGCATCATTTCATTACTCAAAATTCTTCAAAGTAACACTTGAGTTTCCTTTGCTCATTTGTTGAGTTGCCGTTTTATGTTGGGAGACTATTGTCCAGAACATAGAAATGATATATACGGGGCAATCTTGTCTTAAAGACAGAGTGACATCACTCGACTCAGCATATCAAATCTGTTCCAGTTCATTGAAATTTCAGTTTGTTGTAATTTCATTGTGTTGTAATACTTAACAGTTACTTATTTCCGTTTCCTGAACCATTGTAACCAACAAAACTTATTGAGGGGATTAGGTGATGTTTGAATGTCTAATCTAATGGTTTATTTTTATATTATACTGATTAAACAAAAGACCATAATTTATTAACAGTAAACAATAAAGAAGAGGGGACAAGTGTGAAATACAGAGGACAAAAGAGGGGAAAAAGTAAAGAGATGAATGTTACCTACCACTTAGAATATCAGGCATAAATAATAGTAGATGGGAAAATTATCTTGATGTAGCGATTCGGCCCACTTATTACGCTTTATAGTGACTTTAAAAATTACAAAATATAGCGAAATTATGTACTTTTATAGTAGATATATAAGATATAGGTGTATCTAAAACCCCTAGAAGTACATCTTCTGACTTATGCCATAGATACAACATATATTTTTAGGTGTTGGTTCCCACTTCCCCATGCATACATGATACAACATACAGCTCATTTCACGTACACTTTACATACCCTTCACATAAAGTAGGCTTCCCATACAGCTGGGATGCACATACAGTTTGAAAATACTACATTGGATCTAGTTGGCCACACATACCGTTGATGTCTTCATATACATACACATACATCCAACTTCTGCTTTGAAAACACATACTGTAAAATTAGATATTGTATTCGGATGATTTCAGTTAGGATTAGATATCATATGCGCACAAATACAATATTTTTTTGCTACACTTTGAAATAAAAATGATGTAACATTTTAAAAAAATATCAAAATCTCGCTACATTTTGCAGAAACAGGCGCAAATAACACAAACTTATGAAATTTTCCGATAAATCTTTTCATTTGTTTTTGGCACGGGGCAACATGCAAGTCAAACCCAAATAGTTTGGGCTATACAAAATCTCTGTCTCCTAAGGGCTAGTATCTCGTTTTGAAAAGGAAATAGTCATATATATACAGGCCCCTTGGTCAACAATTTGTTATGGCATTTATAGCCCAAAATACCTCTCCAATGGTCTACAACATGATCACATCATCATAACTAGTCACAATTAGCAAACCAAATTTACAATCACAAAATTGTGTGGCTGTAAAAATTGGGTTTTCATGCATATACTTTTGCTAATCACTTTTCATTTTGACAGTTTCTGCTAAAAAAACTCAAAGTTTTTTTCTTTTAGTGGATTAAGTTATTATACAAAAGGTGATTTTATCTATTTGGTGAAGAGATCATTGCATCTAATGCCACAAATAGTTTCAGTTGGATAATGTTATTTGATTAGTGCAATTTCTGAGGATAAATTCCATGTGGCTAATTCAGGGGGCTCTAGGGCAGTTCTTCGACGCAGAATGTAATTATTTTTAAATGTGCAACTACCTTTTTTATTGGAAGTTGACATGAGAGAGGGGGGTTATCGGATATAAATATTTTTGGTTGAGTATCCAAGTATGTAACTTCCCCTTTGTTTAATATATCGGTACTCAAAAGTTTTATGTGGTACAATTTTAAAAAAAATCTTATTTGATCAGATTTAAAAAAAAAAGACTTTGGAAATCACAAAAAAAATTATAAAGCAACAAAGCCATCATTGTAATTTTTTAGCTCCTTCAAAAGGAATGACTGACAATTTAATCATTTAACCATCTGACTCCAATAGATTTTATTTTCTTTCTTCAATAGAAAGGAGGGGAGGTCAATTTTCTTGTAGAGTCATATACCATAAAATTTTGTGGAGTAGTAATGTGCTGAAAATTGACCTTTCGGTCTTTTATATTTTTCAAGCAATTACGCATAGTTTAATCAAATTAACGTGACAAAAATGTTTTTTTGTGACTTTACCGTTATAATGATAGAATTATATCATGCGTGGAATTAGTTCTTTATCTTTCACCAACGAAAAAAAAGAAATTAATTCTCTATTGCTTTAATAGTATAATAATAGTCAGAAATCACAATTTAATTTACCACTTCAAAAGTTCGGATCCCTGTGATCTGTTGGCCCATTTCTGCAGGTGAACTTTCCCCACTCTCCATTTAATAGTGGGAAAACACCTTTGTTAAATTTCTACTCTTTGAGTGAGTTTGGTATGACCGAAAATATTTTCTAATATTCTCTTATTTTGTTACAGTAAATATTTTAGAAAATATTTTTTCGGTAAAATCTATTGCTCATAGTGTTTTGCTTCGAATATGTGTAAATGCTCTTAGAATTGTTGGAAATTTTACGGAAAATATTTGATCACGAACATTCTAGGGAATTCTCCAAAGCTTGAGACGTGTCAATTAATACAATGTGTGCCAAAATCTCTTTCAAGAGGGGATTGTTGGAAATTTACTAAATGTGGAATTAAGTATATCCCATTAATTTATGACTCGGACAATTGGGGTCCGCACGTCGAAAACGTCGTTTCCACACACGTGCACACGTAGTGCCAAGTGTCGCAAATTTCATTAGTGAAAGAGATATTGGTACATATGTAATACGTTTGAGACATAGAATTATGGACGATTATTGGCCAAATGACAAAGTATTCCACGTTGGTAAACGAAGGAAGAAGTGTACAAAGTGTAAAATGAAACGAGTTGGAAATCACCGCGGAGCCGTGAAGGGCCACGACGCAAATTGGTTGGTCAGTCACTGGAGTCGCGGCGCTAATTCACATGGCCGCGGCGCTTCGGAGGCAGAAAGATGCGACGGGAAGTTGGAAAAATCTGACATTTGGGCTGGTTTTGGAGCGTTGATTCTCCATTACTTGGCACATGAATTCATCCATTATTTGGCTGAATGTAACCCCTCAATCAAGTGCAATTACATGGTTATTGAAGGCCATTAGTTGGCTAGTTGAGGGGTCTTCTACTTACACTATAAATTGAGGCCTTAGGCTCAATTGAACACACCACTCAACACTTAGAAAATACTCCAGAATTTTCAGAGTTCATCTTCTTCTTCCTCTCTAGCAAAGTTACTATACTCAAAGTTCTTCAAGAGTAACACTTGAGTTTACTTTGCTCACTTGTTAAAGTTGTTGTTGTATCTTGGAAGACTATTGCTCAATATCGTAAAAGGATAGATACGGGGCAATCTTATCTTAAAGAAAGAGTGTCATCACTCGACTCAGCAAATCACACAAACAGTTTGTTAAGGTTTTGATTTCCAGTTTTATTGTAATAGTTTGTTTATCGTTTCTACTATTGTAATAGTTACTTACTTCACATTCCCTACAACAATTGTATCCCAACACTTACACCTTAATTCACCCATTTCTTAAAAGAAAGCCATGAATCCAAACTCATTTATTCAAAGAAATAACTATGAAGTTTACCTAAAATTATTTTATATTTCTTATAAACTCTATTCATTTAATTAAAACTTTTAAATCTTAAGACATTTTTTTACATAATCAAAGAAAATTATAGCCACCACAATAGAAGGGTAATAACGAATTATAAGTTGGAATTGGATGAAAAATGCTTTCAAAAAATAAAAGAGAAAAAATTGTACCATTAAGTTTCTTAAAAAACTAAAAGACCAAAACCAACCGAATCAAACTGACTACAACCAAACAGATGATTGTGTATTATATTTGATTTGGTTTGGTTTTAATAATTTTAATAACCGATTAATTTGGTTTGGTTTTGGTTTTAACCAAAAAGCAACCCAAACCGAAACATGAACCTCCCTAGAAAAGAGATTAAGGAATTAATTAGATATGAGGAAGATTAGAAAATTAATTAGATAAGAGATTGAGTTTGAATAGTTTTTGTGGTAACTAAAAAAAATATCAAGTGTTTAATAGGTGCATTGATTTCTTAGAGAATTGCAAAATATTGTATATTTGTTGAGGATTATTTTCTTCTTAATTAGGTGAGATTAGTGCTGAAATTGAATTTCATTACCAAAAATAATTCTTACTACATAATTAATTACTTCAAGTACCATATTTAGGTTTGCTTAGTCGGTCTGATTCTTATAAAGAGAAGAGGAATATTGTTGAGGTTGTTTGTACTTCTAAAATAAATTTAATAAATTAAAAGACGAACTAAATAGTAGGCCTGGCCAGTGGGCCGGGCTCGGGTCTGGCGGGGTCGGGGTCGGGGCGGGACGGGTGAAGGGGTCGGGGTTGGGTTTGGCGGGGTCGGGTCTGGCGGGACTTGCTCCAGTCCCGTCCCGATTCCGATCCCGATCCCGTCGGTATCGGATCGGGATCGGGGCGGGGTCCGGCGGGTTTTCATTTTTTTTTTTAAAAAATAACATATGTATAAAAAAAAACTCAATAAACAAGATAAGATAGTGTAATAAAAACATCCGAAGGCTGTTTTTGTGCCTCTTATATTAATAGACATGATTTTTTTGTAATACAAATACAATTGTCTAAAATCTAAATTGCAACTTTGTGGTGTTGTCCAAAAGTTGCAAATTACATAATAAAATTTCAATTAAAAAAATTACATTCTCAAAAAAACCTGTTCTAATTGCTTGATGATTTCCTGTGGTTCTTCGGTTGGAATTGGTATTTGTTGGTCAAATTGATCCACGTCGCTTCCACTACCTTCGGTTAAGATTTCGTTGTAGTTTTCATCTTCTTCTTCGTTGATCTCCGGTTGACCGCACCTTCTCCGCTCCGCTCGTATCCAATCTCTGAATAATACTGCAATTTCCAAGCCGTCTCGGCTAATGAGTGTATGTGGTCTCCTATTTGATATCTCGCTCGAGAAAAAGCGCTTTCGACGCGAGTTGATGACGCTTGAATGTTCAAAATATCTCGAGCCATCAATGAAAGTGTCGGAAAGGTCTTCTCATTCCCCCTCCAAAGTATTTCAAAGCAAGTCTTAATGTCCATCTTCATTGATAACTTCTTGATACGGTACGTAACCCCGCAAAACAAAAATATCCAACTCGCTAATTTGGTTAGTAGTAGAGGTACGGCCGCACATTCTATTTCTGAGGCTTTCAATACTAGCCGCAGAAACAGCATGTCTTTTGTGAGGTTGTGTTGAAGATGAAGAAAACGGTATGGAAGCCGGTAAGTTACTAGCATTTTCTTGTTGATAAAATCTATATATATTTTTGCATTGGTGTTCTACGCTAGACAACACTTCTTCTTTAGTTTGTTAAATAGGTGGTGGGTGATTTAGATTTTTGGGACTTGGAGGTGGTAGTACTTCTATACAATCGTAAATAGTTTCAATTAGTGATTTAGTACCGTCTATTTTAATAGTAGGATTTAATACAGAACCAATAATCTAAATAGAGGGAATAGGAATAAAATATTTTTTTATTTTGACAAACATTTTTTTAATAGTTTGCCTTATAATTTCGTTTTTTTCATATATTCACTAAGTAATAAAAATATTAGAGTTATATAAAACAACATAGTTGAAATAGTAGGATAATATATACCGGAAAATTCTTTTGTTGCTTGAAAAAATTTCTCTAAAAATACAATAAGTTTGAAAATTTTTACCCCATCACTATCTAAAATCATATCAGCTGGATTTTTATTATGAGAGTTAAAAAATAAAGTTATAGGTATTCTATAGTCATAAGCAACAAGTAGTTGCTCGTATAAAGAATTCCACCTAGTGGATACTTCTTGTGGAATTTTTCTATAAGGTAGTCCGCAATCGTGACAAGTTTTTTTTATATTCTTTTCTACGTTGTACTTTATTACTTTTAAAAATAAAGTTTATAGCAAATTGTATTTTACTAAGAATGTCTTCAAAAAGTGATAGACCATCCTTTACAATTAAGTTATATATATGGCACACGCATTTTGTATGAAAATGATCTGGAAATGATGGAGTTAAACTATTTTTTAAAATTGTAATTGCGTAATTGTTAGAAGAAGCGTTATCTAATGTAATAGTTATAATTTTATCGGTTATTCCGTAATAATGGCACACTTGATAAATATTATCTGCAATAAAAGTACTAGTGTGCCTATCATCTATATATCTATACGCTAAAATACGTTTTTGCATAGACCATTTATAATCTATCCAATGACAAGTTACAGTTAAATAATCATGGTCGTTAGTACTACGACCTATATCAGACGTGATAGATACTTTGCCATTAAAATGATATAATGAAAAACGTAAATATTGTTGATATTCATGCGCGAATTTAAATACATCTCTCTTAACAATTGATCTAGGAAAACCGTTAAAAGCAGGATTATATATATCTCTAATGTAATGAATAAAACCGGGAGATGAAGGAAATGAAAAAGGCAAACCCTCTACAACAACTAATTTTGATATTGCTTCCCTATCTCTATGTTTATTGTATTTAGAGCCTACAATTCCCCCCGTCATAGGGTTAATTTGACCTTGTACTTGGTCCGGGACAAGATCGTATGTGAACCTTGTCCCGATGGAGCGGCGTTTGCGCACCCGATTTTGAAGCCCGGTATTGGGCATACCTAGTTGGATGAGCACTTACTACGTGTCTAATTAAACCCCCGTCCCACCGTGACCTTTTCCAGTTTTAAATTTTAGAACATTTTTACAAATTTTACATATAGCTACTTGATTCTCTACGTCCCTATCAAAAAATGTCCATGCATCTGATTTTAATGGTCATTTTGCTGGACCTCGTCTCATACTAGGGGGAATATGAGGCATTTCAGTTGAAGGTGCACTAGTGGGTGTGTTGTCATCAACATAAGTGGGTGTATCATCTAGATCATCGTCGGAATTAAAGTCTTCTTGAGTTCCAGAAAATAGTTCCGCGTCTAAATCTAATGGTATTGTAGGAAAATGTTGAGTATCAACAAAATCATCCTGTGTAGGAATAAGATGACTAGAAGAAGTACCCTTGCCCTGGTTGCCCCTACTAGAAGAAGTCTTACCCTTACCCTTAAACATACCTTTAATTCCTTCCATTTTATTATATGCTAACAAATAATTAAAGTAAATGAAATTAAGTGCGCTAAATAAAATAAACAGACAATAATAATTTAATGAAGGAACGAATGTACCAAACGCCGACGTAACGTCGACGTGTAATCGAGAGGTTGAAAATTGAAACTTTGTTCGATGGAAGATCCTCAAGCTAGTTGCCAACTTTACTCCCAATTCCCAAATGAATAAATAAAATTGAATATTTAGCAAACAATGTAGACTTGTAGAGAGATATATTGAGAGATTAGAGAGATTGTAGGAAGATTTGTGAGAAAGATGAAGAGAAAATGAGTTATTTATAGTTGGAAAATTGGGTTAAAGTGTAAATATAATAACTTATGGGTTAAAAATAAATATTAAGGGGTAGGGGGGGAGGCCTAAAATGGCCGTTGCCCAACGGCCAAAATCTAAAATGGCCGTTGGTGCAATGGTTATATTTGCAAAGGGGGAAAAATCGGGTGGGGTCGGGGTCGGGACGGGCTCGGGTCAGGCGGGCCTGGGGCGGGCTCGGGTCTGGCGGGACGAGACATTGTCCCGTCCCGAGTTCGAGTCCCGCCACCGTTTTTTTTTTTTTTTTTTTTTACGCGGGGTCGGGGCCGGACCGGGACCGGGACGGGGTCGGGCCGTCCCGGCCCACTGGCCACCCCTACTAAATAGTAGTACTAAAAACTATGACTCATAAATACTAACAATTAAAGAATTTCGTCCATAAAATAAAAGTTTAAAAAATAGTAAATATATTTTGAGGAGTATAAATTATGTATCTACATTATATTTAAAGGAGGATACTCAAGCTTTGATGTTAAGTCAAGTGGTGTATTGAGAACAAGCCACTTGACACTTTTAAAACAAAATCTAAAAATATTTTAGACAAATCTAATAAGGAAATTAATTAATTAGATATGAGGAATGTTAGGGAATTAATTAGATAGGAGATTGGGATTGAATTTATTTTTGGTAACTAAATAAAAAAAACATTTTATGAGGTGAATTGAACTTCATAGCAAATACGAGATATTATATATTTGTTAAAGATTATTTTCTTCCTAATTAGGTGAAATTACTGTTGAAATTCACTATCATTCCAAAATATATTGTTTCTACCTAATAAATTATTCAAATACCTTATTTAGGTTTGCTTAATTTTAATTAGAAGGATAAGATTTGTTATTCTTATTCAATTACCTAGATTAAGGTTTGGGTGGTGTTATATTAGCAAAAAAGGAGTAGAAGATAAGATTTGTTTGGGTTTGTGATTAAAAATTTTTGAATTATTATGAGAAAAGATATACTTTGGATAGATTATGTAACTAAAATTTTAATAGATTTAAAAAAAAAACAAGCCTTGAAAATCAGAACTGTATAATGGGACGAGTTTAACCATCACAAAATTTAAAATTAAGTTATTGAAGTCAAGATAATTAAAAATATTCTACTGTGTTTGGAGAAAACGTAACCATCTCAATAATATGTTGACTCAGTCCTATTCCAGAATACAATTTAAATTCAATTGAAGATAATTTTCAACTACATTATCTTTTTGCCATGATCATTAATTAATGTTAAGACGAATTTCCAGAATACAATTTAAATTCAATCGAAGATAATTTTCAACTGCATTATCTTTTTGCCATGATCATTAATTAATGTTAAGAGGAATTTCATTATCTCATGGGGGATATTTCTGACAGAATCTGTGTTTATACTGAACAACTTTATGCTCTTTCATGAAGTAGAAAAGAATTGAAAATTTTAATAATTATTATGAACAAATAACTAACGATTATTATACATATATTCATTTAATTATAATGTATATTTATTTGTTTTGCATCATATTATAATTTTATATAGTTTCATCACAAACGATATGATCATGATATTTATTCAAAAGTTATTCGGTTGTTATGTGATTCATCTAATATTCAAAAACACAATAACAATTAAAATTTTATTAAAATACAATCAAATGTGCTCAAATAAATCGGATCACAAATTCACAATTTGATGTGATTAATATTCTAAAATATTGTCCGTCTGCCGCAATACTACGCAAGTCCCGCTTATACCTATATATAAGGCCAAATTCCAATAAAAAGTTACAAGTAAAGAGACTTTTTAGATTTATAGACTCAGTCAGCTAATTACATCAAATTCCTCATTCTAATGCTAAGTAACTATATCATGTACTTTTGTCATAGCTAGGAAGAATTGACATCAAGAGTTGCGTACATTTCAAAGAGGATATATGGAGGAGCCAAAGAACAAAATATTCAAAAAAATAATTCTGGAAACAAAATATTTAAAGGACTTGTACTTTTATTTTTAGATTACTTCAAAATTGAAATTTAGCCTAAAGTATAATATACTTTGGATAATATGCAAAATGTTTGGTAAACGCTAATTAAAATATAAACAGTAGGGAAAGAATGTTTTCGTTAAACATTGATACATGATTTTTGTACCAATTCATGTGAAGCGATCTAAATGTCATACTATCTTTGACGAGAAAAGTGTTTAAATTATACTGTGTTTTGCGGTCCTTAAAACTTACTTTCTAAAAGTATGTACAAGCTATTGGCTTACATCCTGAATTGTGGCGGTTATTAACTGCCAAATATTATATCAAATCGCTGCATTTTACAAACCCCTGCGATTTGATGCAATTTGAAAACCTAGCTCCACGACAAGACCGCCACGGCACCACAAAAAGAATCCTATAGCGGGGGTTTAGAAAAGGCAACAAAATGATTTTATAGTGAGATTTTTATGACCTCCACAATTTAGCTTATTTTTTGTAGTGAATATCTAAGGGTAAATAGTATGTGGCTAATTTGGAGCTCCATCTTAACCAAAAAATAATTTTTAAACTTCGTCAAATCCGAGCTGGAATTTTGTTATTGAGGAGAGGGAAATGTGCTCCAATGTTTAGAGGGCGATGGTAATTTTGATACTAAAATATAAAGTAAGAGCTAAAGTGCTCTATTTTTGATAGTTTCAGCTCTTTTTCAGCTCTTTTTCATATAATCAAAGCCACCTTCAAAATAAGGCACACCGTACATTCACTTTATGTTAAATGTAGAAATTACAATGTATAATAAATTATACTTCCAAAGAAGAAAAAGATATCCTTACATAATTGCAGTATTATTAGAAGATATCACATGGGAATGGCGTAGCATGATTGACACAGTGGTCACTGCTTTGATTTCTTAAAATGGTGGCTGAAATTCACATAAGGTGGCGACTTAAAAGCACAATACAAAAAGCCAAATCCTTAATTGCCATAAAATGATTTTTGGGACCTAACCGATAACGGAAATACATAATTATTCGCACATGCTAATTTTTTACTCATAAATCCGAATGGACTTTACGGGTTACAATTAAAGTGAAAGTTAAATTAATTATGGTTAGTTGATAAAGAATATATAACCATTTCAAACTTAATACCTGTTGGGAGATTTTGCTCTATGGTACTTTATAATGCAGTACGAAAAGTATATAACTATTACAAGTATTCGAAAGGATAAATAAAGATTCAATAATTCAACTAGAAATCTGAAAATTACAATAGTTACACAATAAAACTGGAAATTTCAGTTTTGTAGAAGACGGAAAAATGGAAACTGTTTTTGCTGAGTCGAGTGTGGCACTCTGTCCTTAAGACAATATTGCCCCGTATGTATCCTTTATACGTCCTGGACAATTTGTCTCCCAAGATAAAACAGCAATGGAACACTTGAGCAAAGGAAACTCAAGAGCTACCGTGAAGAATATTGAGTAACGAAATGATGCTTGGAAGTTGTAGGAAGAAGAATTTTCTGGTTGAGAAAGCTTCGTATTTTCGTGCATATGTGTTGTATGAACGTTTTTGTTAGCTCTCAACAATGGTGTAAGGGGGTGTTTAAATAGGTGAGGGAGGGGCGATATCGCCCTCCATAACATGACCAAATAATGGCCATTATGGAGGTAGTAAAGCCACCAACATTAATGGGAGAAAGACCAACGGATTTGGCCATTATAGGAGGAGTAATTCAGCCAAAATAAATGGTGAATTGAGTGCTTGGCATTTTGTTTTTGACCGTCGAAATTCGATGTTCGGAAACTTCGGGGACCAAACTCGTACATCCGAAAGAATTCGGTCCAAACTCGTACATCCGAAACTTCTGGGATCAAACTGTACTTCTAGCAAAGTTTTCTGGCCCAAAAAGATAATATCCCATGACCCACGACCCGAGAACCCGGAACTCGGAACCGGACCGGACGGGCGAGCGGTGGCGGCGCGCGTGTGGTCTTTCCTCGAACCGAAGCACATCTAGGTCCTCCCTCCTTTAAACACATGGGATACCCCTTGGGGTCCCAAACCCCAAACCAATTTTGAGTCTTATATACACAACAATTCTTTCTTCCTCTACCGATGAGGGAGAATTGAACACAATACCACACTTTCCATGCTTCAAACACCTTACTTCGTGAACCAATATCTCTTTCATTTCTCAATGAAATTTGACGATTCTTGGCCCTACGGTTATCTACGTACTTAGTAGATCATGCATGTGTGAAGAACCGAATTCTCCAACATACGTAACACTAGTGTTTAAGCCGTTAAAGTTGGTCGGTCGCAACTCCCGCCAAAGGCTAATTTCCAACAATCCCCTCTTGAAAGAGATTTTGGCGCACTCACATGGTGTCTTTTCATTTCCAGCAATATTTCAGCGGACCGATCTTGCATAAGGAGAGGTAGCCTCAGCTTTGAACCTTCCATAGTTGAATACCATCGGACTTACTTACTGCGCGGTGAACGTGATGTCTTGAACCGTCAGTGTTTAGTGTAAGCCAAGTCAATGGTACCAACACAACAAATTCCCTTACTCTCTTCTTCGTAATGTTTTGTCCGTTTTGGCCATGGACAACTTCTTGGATTCTTAAGTGCGTTCATTTTGAGGCGGCCCGTCCTCGCACTTAAATAGGTGGTCTCCTACAAGGTATCCTGCTATACCCAACTTCACAAGTGTTAGGAACCATTAAAAGTTTCCCAAAGACCTAACCTCAATTGTTGAGGATCATTACAGGTTTTGAAAACTTAACCTTTACCCATACTGCAGATAGCACTTAACGTCTATCGCGGGAACGGCTTTGGATTTGGTGTTTCTTTTCGAAATCACTATCCGAAGTGCTCATGCTTCCACCGAAGCGATCAAGCGAACCTTTACAACTTAGTTTTCCCATTGAACCAAATTACCGGGATCTCCGGTTCGTAAGGTTGGGTTTCCATTTGTATTGGTCCGTATATTTTGGGTTTTAAGCCCATTCCCCTAGACAGAAGCGAACGCTTGATTTACGGGTAGTCCCTTAGTTTGTAAACAAGGAAGTGACACCCGTGATGATCAATCGCCATACGGTCTTATGTCTCCGACGGATCCCGATAGATATGTCCGTACGCCGTCATCCGTGTCCTTCCCGAAGCCGACCGGCTAGCTACGATGTAGAACTGCTGAAGGCACGGGTTTCTCCCAATAAGGGACGTCCTCTAATGAGTCGTGAAGTTACTCAACTTCTTTCATGCTTTGTATAAAGCGATAAACTCCGATACCATCATGAATCGGTCGATGCAAGTTTGCTTAGAGGATTTTCCAAGACCCACCACACACATTTACTTGTGACTTTGGTGTTCTTCGGATCGATGTCCGGTTTGCATCACTTTGTGTTCTCCTAGAACCGCTGGACATCAGAATACTATAATCCGTAGATAAGCGAATAATTCGGATATCGTCATATCCGACTTAACGCCTTCTATTGATCATGTATTAAGATCATCGGTGAACCTTAGTTCAAGCGATCGTTTGTTGGACGATACCGTGTCGGTTGTAGTGTGTACAATACATTGAACTACACGTGACCCGAGCATATCGCTCCTTGTCTATAGGTGCACCATAATTCCAATCGGTTCTATGATTCATATCCATTGGTGGCTTCAACGAGACTCGTCAACTATTGACCGATCCGTTAGATGTCTTAGAAATCCAATTCCTAAGATGTCATCTCGTGATACCCATATCTTTCATATCGAGACTTTGTTTCAATATGATTTTCACTCTAAGACCGTTGGTTTTCCAACTGTTGGCTTTCTAACTTCGAGTCAATGTTTTCGTGATCGAGATTCATTGTTTCGTTTTATCCGAGACTTTCGGGACCAAAATGTTAACATTTCGGGGACCAAAATGAAAGTTCGGGAAGAAGCCCAACAGTTCGGCAAACCAATTCGATCCTCTTCTTCCAACTCTCCGGTTGGGAAGGCATTTCAACACCCATGCCATGTAAGACTACAATGGCCCTGGATGTGAAGCTACTCACAGGGGAGCACTTTTTACAACCCAAAGGTTCTTTTCCCGGAGGAAGATTAACTATTACACGAGTATGGTTCTATATATGGAATCTATTTCTCTCTTTAGCTTCTTTCCAAAGCAGCTCTTTTGGAGATAACAATTATTTGTTAATTGTCCATGGTTCGTTCTCAACCATACAAGCTAGAAGGTATGGAACAAGTCTTTGTCCCATCTTTGCTCCTTCTTGGTTCAACATCTAGAATCCCTGAGTTCTGCAGATCTGGAATATTAAGTTCCGGATATCCAGTAACTTTCGAGTCCTGTAGATACGGAACGTCTAGATCCGGACAGTCAGGCCCTCACGGGTTCTTGTTAACCTTGAGCAATTACTCCTTTTTCCTTTTCAAGGAAAGTTATCTTATAAGAATTCAGCATTCTTTGACGCCAAGAGGCGATAAGTTCTACCGTTATTTACAGATCCAGTGGATATGCAATCTATAGTCTTAGGTCAAACTTGACCTGTTTCGGTAGTCCAACTTCTACCAAGCCACCCCATATCACAACTTTTGTATGTGAGATCCTTTCCATGTCTCACACGGAGAGTTATCCTTATCCTTATGCGGAGTTCTGTTGAGAATCGCATTAGCGGTAAGGATCGTCTTGCCCCACATAATTTGGGCGTACGGCTTTGCGCTTGGCTAACACCGTTGGACTGAGGTGAGTAATGAGTAGTCGTTTAATAAACGATGCTTCACATTCTCCCCCTCTATCACTACGAATTTCTCAATCCGTAGGCTTAGTTGATTTTCAACTTCTGCTTTGTAGCGCTTATCCGCTTCAACAACTTCATCTTTGCTTTTTAACAAACAAAGGATTTCATACGTTGTACCATCATCAATGAAGATCACAACGTACTTGTCTCCCCCTTCTATTTTGTATAAACTTCAAATCACCCAAGTAGGTGTGACTAAGTTCTAGAGGAGCAGTGCTTCTTTCGCTATTCCCTTGACGGAATTTGGAAAGGTAATTTTGCCTCTTCATCTACCTCACATTTATTTTGAGGGTTTATGTCGAAGAAGGCAACAATCTCAACATCGTTAGCTTTTGAATGACTCGCTATTTAACGTGTCTTAATCTATGATGGCATAGATGCACGGATTACAAATATATCATTCATTTGGCTACAAACATACTGTACCATTCTTAGTTATTACAGACCTGTTGGACTAGTCTCAAACCAGCTTGACCAACAACGTCCCTTAAACCAAGTTAGGGACATGTATCACATCATCTTAGAGTGATCTCATTCCCTGAAGTCCTATTGAGGACAACCTCTCCAACCCCTTCTACTTTAGAGGTGGTGTTGCTTCACAAGAACAACCTCTTACCCGTGGTTAGGGCGTAACCGGATCACATGTGATCCAGATACTCTGGCCCACTCCAGTTGCTTTGGCAGACTGAGTGTCCAATTTCTTTTACGCCTTTTCTTTAGGCCTTCGGATCATTTAAGACACGGAAAGCGTGGCCCACCTTACTAGGTGTCCATTATTTTTCCTATGAAATGAATTTTGGCCCCACTCCGCCGGAGGCTTTATATGACCGAGTGTCCAATATCATCAGATCAAAGAAATTTTGGCCCACTACAGTCGCCCGGAGGCTTTATGTGACTGAGTGTCCAATATCATCCTATGAAGGATCTTCTGCCAAATAGTATGACAGGTTCAACGTCTTTACCTTTTAGACTCCTTCCGTTAAGATTGGTGCCCAGATAATTCTTGGCGCTTACTTAAGAGTGGTAACAGTTTTCGCACAGTCAGTGGATCTTACTCCCTCGTATGTGCGAACATACTTTACACACTTTAATAATTACACTTAAAAGAACGGATCTTCTTAAGTCGTTTACAAAATCCAATCTTTAAACGGAAAAGAAGATGAGATTAAACTTCTGATTTGTTAAAGCATAAGGAATATAAATTATTTTCATATTCCTCCTTACTTTAATCCATTTTTAATCAGACATAATTTTAATCTTTATTCTTGACAAGTAAGAAAAATACTTATCATTTACTCTTTATTCTTGACAAGTAAGAAAAATACTTATCCCAATTTCGGATTCTGGCTCACTTCAGTCACTTCATCAGACTGAGTGTCCATTTCCTTCTCACCATTATTCGGATCCTTTGTCTGGGACAGATATAGGCCTTCTGCTACAAGATAGAATAACATCTTCAGTCTTCTCCTCTTGTCCCAGTTGACATCCTCGGGCTCTCGTGAGCGCTTGTTCCCACCAGTCTTGGTAGCGGTGACACCATGAACACATTCATCATCATCACTCTCTTCTACCAGAAAACCATTGCCATATCCAGATTTGGTCACACAATTTTTTACCGACATCTTTCGAACACTAATAGTAATACAATACAAATATTGTCTTAAGTTGTTGGGAGATTTTGCTCTATGGTACTTTATAATGCAGTACGAAAAGTATATAACTATTACAAGTATTCGAAAGGATAAATAAAGATTCAATAATTCAACTAGAAATCTGAAAATTACAATAGTTATATAATAAAACTGGAAATTTCAGTTTTGTAGAAGACGGAAAAATGGAAACTGTTTTTGCTGAGTCGAGTGTGACACTCTGTCCTTAAGACAATATTGCCCGTATGTATCCTTTATACGTCCTGGACAATTTGTCTCCCAAGATAAAACAGCAATGGAACACTTGAGCAAAGGAAACTCAAGAGCTACCGTGAAGAATATTGAGTAACGAAATGATGCTTGGAAGTTGTAGGAAGAAGAATTTTCTGGTTGAGAAAGCTTCTGTATTTTCGTGCATATGTGTTGTATGAACGTTTTTGTTAGCTCTCAACAATGGTGTAAGGGGGTGTTTACATAGGTGAGGGAGGGGGTGATTATCGCCCTCCATAATGCCAAATAATGGCCATTATGGAGGTAGTAAAGCCACCAACATTAATGGGAGAAAGACCAACGGATTTGGCCATTATAGGAGGAGTAATTCAGCCAAAATAAATGGCTGAATTGAGTGCTTGGCATTTCTGTTTTTGACCGTCGAAATTCTGATGTTCTGAAAACTTCAAGGACCAAACTGTACATCTGAAAGAATTTCGGTCAAAACTGTACATCTGAAACTTCTGGGATCAAACTGTACTTCTGGCAAATTTTTCTGGCCCAAAAAGATAATATCCCACGACCCGAGAACCTGGAACTCGGAACCGGACCGGACGGGCGGGCCGCGGCGGCGCGCGTGTGGTCTTTCCTCGAACCGAAGCACATCTAGGTCCTCCCTCCTTTAAACACATGGGATACCCCTTGGGGTCCCAAACCCCAAACCAATTTCGAGTCTTATATACACAACAATTCTTTCTTCCTCTACCGATGAGGGAGAATTGAACACAATACCACACTTTCCATGCTTCAAACACCTTACTTCGTGAACCAATATCTCTTTCATTTCTCAATGAAATTTGACGATTCTTGGCCCTACGGTTATCTACGTACTTAGTAGATCATGCATGTGTGAAGAACCGGATTCTCCAACATACGTAACACTAGTGTTTAAGCCGTTAAAGTTGGTCGGTCGCAACTTCCGCCAAAGGCTAATTTCCAACAATACCATCAAATGGGCGATAGAGGAGGAGCAGATCAAATTCTTGCGAATTTCTTCTCTATTAACGTGTAAAATTCAAATACTCAAATTAATTAATAGGAATAAAATTTTAAAAAAGTACATGTATATTTTTTTGCATTAATTAATTTGGTGTATATATCAGATGTATGTAATTTTTTTCTCGTGGCACTGTTGATATGTAAAACGAAGAAAGATTGACAGCCCAGATGTTGCAAAAGAAGACAAGACAACAACAATAACAACAATAGCGTACTCAACACAATTTCATAAGTAAGGTCTGGAAAACTAGATGTATGCCGACTTTAACCTATCTATTTTTTTTTCTTGAAAAATAAGATAAGAACTTCAAAAAAAAGGCATTTTCATAGTGCTTTCCTGTTTCCAGATTAAGGCATATATCCATTAATATGCTAGCTGGTCTATGAAGAAATGAATGCAATGAACTACCGGCAGAAGATAACGTGAATTATTTATCTTGTTAATTTTGTCTTTGACGTATATACTATCCTAGTAATTGATGCTCCATTTAATGCAAAGCTCCACTCTGTCAATAAACGTGGTTATTTTTGTAAATTCTGAATAAAGAAAGGGAATTATTTGACCACGCGTGTAAAAATACTCAAATTATAAAGAATTCTCCTAATCATGCACTATATTAGTATAGACTCACATAGAGAGAACATGTATGAAACGTTCACATAACCAATTTCAACTTGTACAGAATTATATGACAGTTTGATATAATAATATTTGTCCTCAAGAAATTTAAGTTCACACTATTTTATTACTAGAATTGTGATAGAATTCCTTCGTGATTTCACAAAATCAAACGACATTCAAGTTTTTCAAAATTCGAATTTCCCCAAGAATACGAAGTGCAAATTTGTGAGGATTGAGAAAAAAAATATATTCTTCCAATAGTCATCGAGATTATTTAAAATTTAAGCCGCTTGAATATTAATATATAAAAAACATTTAAATAAGACTGATAAGATGTCATAGAATCCGGTTGAATTAGCTTATTGTAAATACCTAATAAGTATTAAGTGTTGAAATTCATTTTATAAGTAAATAAGTGGTCATATGTTTGGATAAAGTAGTAAAATTGATAGTAATAAAAAGGTGGAGTGTTTGGTAAGAAAGTGATGATGAGTTGTACTCTTGGTAAAATGACTAAAATTTACAGAAAAATAATAAATTTAAAAATATCTTTGTAAAGAAAAGGATAGAACGACGAAAATGGAAGGTTATTTGGAGAAGGTATTTTGGGACCTAACAACAACAACATATCCAGTGTGATCTCACAAGTGGGGTTTAGGCAAAGTAGGATGTACACAGACTTTACCTCTACAAGATAGAGAGTATGTTTCTGATAGACCCTCTGCTCAAATATATTAAGCAAAAAATAGTAAATTTTTTGGTTTAATTAAAAGTGTTTTTTGTAAGATTGTATTAATCTCCCTTGGGAGTCTTTCTCATTAACACAAATATATATAGTGTGTACAATGTGGAATCCTAATACACTGAGGATCATATATCTACCATAATTATACAACACTAATAATTACAAACTATATGGGGAATATTTTCCAATATTCACTAATACACCCCCTCAGTCGGAGCGGAAGGAGGCCGGACGCTGAGACTGGATTTGAAGTCGAGAAATAGCTGTCTAGGAAGTCATTTGGTGAAGATATCTGCATACCGATACGAAGAAGACACATGCAACACCTTAACATGACCGATCGCAACCTTCTCACGAACAAAGTGTATATCCAGATCAATGTGCTTGGTTCGCTGATGCTGAACCAGATTATGAGATAAATATATCGCGGATATGTTATCATAGTACGCCATAGACGCCTTACGCAAGGGACATTGAAGCTCCAAAAGAAGGTCTTGGAGCCAACAGATCTCAGTAACAACATTAGCAACACCTCTATACTCTGCTTTGCACTCGAACGGGATAGGGTGGCTTGCCTCTTGGTAGACCATGAAATGAGATTATCCCCTAAGAACACACAATAGCCGGAGATGGAGCGTCGCGTATCCGGACAGTCTGCTCAATCTGCATCTGTATATGATAACAACATGGTCGGTGCAGAGGGGTATAGATGCAATCCATAATCAAGTGTGCCCTTAACGTATCGATGATACATTTAAGAGCAGTAAAATAAGGCTCATTGGGCATGCATAAACAATCACACATGCTGAACAACATAAGCAATATCAGGCCTGGTGAAGGTAAAATACTGAAGTGCACCTGCAAGACTCCTATATAGTGTGGGATCGGACACTGGATCACCATCAACAACACTGAGCTTTGATTTAGAGTCAACCAGAGTAGGCATGATCTTGTAGTTCGCCATTTTAGCCCTATACACAATCTCCTCTGCATACTTACGCTAACACAGAAACATATTATCCGTAGATCTATTCACTAATATCCCAAAAAAGTAACTCAACTTCCCAAGTCAGTCATAACAAATTCGATTTTGAGCAGTGCAATGATCTCATTTTTCAACACATCAGAGGAGGCAGTAAAAACAATATCATCCACATATAATAACAAATAAGCAGTGTTACTACCTCGATGAAAAATAAAGAGATTATTACACTTGTTGCATACAAACCCAATCTGCATAATGTAATTAGCAAAGCGTTCATACCACACTCTAGGCCCTGTTTCAAACCAAAAGTGACTTACGGAGACGTCATACATAATGAGGGGCCTCTGAATGGACAAAGCCTGACTGCTAGTGCATGTAAACAGTTTCTTTCAAGTCCTCATGTAAAAATGCATTCTTCACATCAAGCTGATGAATCAGCCAATGCTTACCCATAGCAATGCTCAGAACTGTGCGAATGGTAGCCGGTTTAACAATCGGACTGAATGTCTCACCACAATCAATACCCTCCTACTGATTAGTACCATTAGCCACAATTCTCGCCTTCTTTCGCTCTAAGTCACCACTGTCTCTGAATTTGTGATGAAATAGCCATATGTAACGGATCACATTCACCCCATCCGATCTAGGAACTAAATCCCAAGTGTGTTGTTTCGTTAAAGCATTAAATTCCTCACACATGGCCGCATTCCAATTAAGGTCTAGTTTGGCTAATTTTAGGTTATATGGTTTATGTGGATAGGTTAAAATGGACTTTGAGTTTGAAAATTTTGTGTTGGGCACGGGTTTCCATACGGTGCATGGGGGTAGGGGTAGGTTAGGTATTTTGGTAGAGAGTCAATTCTGGGTTAATAGAGGCAGTGATGATATCGGGTTGTTGGCGGGGTTGGTTGACGGAGCAGGGTATTGGGTGGGTTATTTATGGGGACGACATCGGGTTGGGTTGGGGCGAAGATCTGGGTAGATCGATGTAGTGTGGGTGGCCTGATGATAGTACCGGTGATGGGAAATAGGTGGGAGGAGATTGGCGGGGTTGCAGTGGTGCGGTCTGTGTGCTGGTACAGTGACGGTGTCTAGGTGGGGCTATGACAGGGCTGGTATGGTTGACGGGAGTAGTGACGGCCGGTGGTGGTGATACAGAGACTGGTTGTTGAGTTCACCAGCTGGTATGGGAGATAGTGACGGGACAGGTCGGGGAGTACGCCGACAGTGAACTGGTGGTGGCTCCAGCAATCGGTGGTGACTGAGAGTCGTCCGACCGATTGCCGGTGGTGTCAGTGATGTTTGGCGAATACTAAACTGTGGGGGTAGTGGCAGTGGTATGACAGAGTTCGGTGAGTATAATGGTGGAGGTGTCAGAATCGTCTAGAAAGGTATAGTCCATGTTACAGAACTTTTGAATGTTTGCAAAATAGAAGATTATCTCGTTAAACATAATGTAACGAGAGATGTGGATTTGACGAGTGGAGAAGTCATAGCATATATATCCCCTATGATTAGACGGGAAACCTATGAAGACACACGGAGTGGTACGTGGTGCTAATTAATGAGGAGCAGTGGATGCAAGATTCGAGTAGCAAAGGTAACCGAAGATCTGAAGGTGATCATAAGAGGGGATTCGACGGTGTATAATTTTAGTGTGGGTCATGTTATGAATAGTACTGGTATGTAAAATATTTAAGATGTATTCTACCATTTTTACTGCATAGACCCAAAAGGATGGAGGGAGAGAGGCATAGAAAAGGAGAGTGTGAACCATGTTATTGATGGTGCGGATGATTCGTTCGACTTTTCCATTCTGATGGGAGGTGTGGGGACACGAAAACCGAAAAGCCATGCCATTATTTTTGCAAAATTTGTGAAATGTGGAACTATTAAACTCACGACCATTATAACATTGAAAAGATTTGATGGTTTTTTCAAATTCTGTTTTGATAAAAATTCGAAACTCAAGAGACTTGGCAAAAAACTTCCGACTTGAATTTTAGTGGGTAAATCCAGATATATTGAGAAAAATCATCTAATAAGACTAGATAATATTTATGACCCAGTGAGCTAGTAATGAAAGATGTCCATAAATCAGCATAAACAATATCAAATGGAGAAAACGTAACACTTAGGGATGACTTAAAAGGAAGACGAATATGTTTTCCTAAAGGGGAAAAAATAATATTGGGCAAGTTTCCCATTATTACAACGAATAAAATTATTGCTTCTAAGAAAATTAAAAATAGGATCTCCTGGGTGTCCAAGCGTATTGTGCCAAGTTGATGGAGAGATAGCAGTGAGGGAGGTGTGTGAGCGGGAGCTAACATCGAAAGATGATGGGAAAGGGTATAGGTCCCGTCCCCTGTGCTATTGCATCTCGTAAGAGGTGTCCCCGTACGTAGATCCTTCACAATAAAACCAAAAGGGTCAAAATCAACAGACACAGAGTTGTTACGAGTAAATTTCATAACAGAGATTAAATTTTTAATAATGTTGGGGGCATACAGGACGTTATTTAGGGAGAAATGCGGATGAGGTGGTTGTGTATAGGTGGTGTCATAACCGTTAATTAGAATGCGATGACCATTACCAACCGTAATATATTAAGGATACTTTAGATGAAACAGTTTGGGAGATTACCTGAGTAGCGAGTGAGGTGAGAGGTGGCTCCCGTATCCATGTAACAATTTTCATCGGGTTGTTGCAAGTTCAAACTACTGAAAGCCTGACCCAAATCAGTGGGTGCTAGGTTGTTGATTGAATGATGTTGTTGGGCCTGATGGTTCAGATTGTGCACTGGACGGGGCCCTGGAACTGGGCCTAAAATACCAGTCTGTTGGAAGGGGTAATGGGCCTGCGGTTGCTGAAATGGGTAAGGGGCCCAATCGAGATGGTTGGGCCACTGGCCTGTGGTACAGTTATTGAAATATTTGGGTTGCTGCTGGCCGAATTTTCTGCCACGTCCGCGGCCTCTGCCGCCCTTGCCATGGCCTCTGCCACCATTGCAGCTGCTCCGCGGTTGTTGGGTGTCTGGCGGTAGCGGCAGAGCAGTGGTGGCGTTATTCATAGCCGAATTTTCAATGGCTAACGCTTTCTGATTATGCTCATCATGTTTAGCACGTCAGGTCTCCTCCAAAAGTAATTGAGAACGAGCCTTGTTGAAGCTCGGGTAGTGGGTCGGTTTGTTAAATCATGGTGGCTAGAGTATCGTATTCGCCCTTCGGTAAGCCAGAAACTAATTGGAGGACCATTTTTGTTTCGGAAATTGGTGTCCCCACGTTAGAGAGTTGGTCCGCAACAAGTTTCAATTGTTTACAATATTCGAACATGTTGGCAAAATTCTTGAGACGTGTATTGTTGAACTGTTCCTACAAATACATGGCACGTGTGTGCTTGTTGTCCTGGAATATTTCCTCCAAACGTATCCATAACTCATGAAACGAAGCACCGGTTTTCATAATCGTATGAAGCAAGTCTTTAGAGATGGTGTCATAAATCCACTGTTTGATGATAGCATCAAGACGACGCCACATCGTGTCTGCAACATCGATGGGGCGAGGGACAGAGTCATCAATATGGTCAAGCACGTTATACGCGCATGCGTGAATATGAAAGAGGTCAACCCACGATGCATATTGACCATCTTCTTGATCAAGAACTAATGAAATGAAATTCTTGATATTTGTAACGGTAAACGCCGGATGGAAAGAAGAAGTGGAAGATGCTAGGGATTGTCTACGATGACTGTGGAGGAGGAGGAGGCGGAAGCCTTAGGAGATGTGGGAGGAGACATGAAAGCCAAAAAGAGGAGGAAGAAAATCGAAAAAGAGAAAAAAAATCTGGCAGCCATCGGCCTAGGTGGGGGGGGGGGGTCGGTGGCTACCAAGAAAAAATAAGGGTTTTGGTGTTTTAGGGTTTGGCTCTTGATACCATGTAAGATTGTATTAATCTCTCTTGGGGAGTCTTTCTCATTAATACAAATATATAGTGTGTACAATGTGAAATTCTAATACACTGAGCACCATATATCTATCATAATTATACAACACTAATAATTACAAAATATATGTGAAATATTTTCTAATATTCACTAATATTTTTAAGTTGAAAAAATCATAAGTTGGGAGTGATCAACTTGTTACTTTTGACTGATTTTGACTTTTAAACACGTCTATACGCCAAAATATGCATACAAGCTAGTAGTTTAAACAATGTATAAGCTTAGTCCAAACACCATTTTAATCAATTACAGTAATCAATGGCCCATCTTTCATTCCCCTCCAATTATTTTAATTTCAAGTCGTGCAAGTTTCTCTATTTATATTCTATCAAGCAGTTGGGACTTGGGACAACTTGTCTTTTCTTTTTCTCTTCCCAAATCACTAATTAATAATCACATTAACATCAATTAGTTTGAGACTGAAACTTACTTGTTGATTGAATTGAATGCAACATATCCTCCAACCGACGCCCTCCTTCACAGACCTGTCGGACCGGGATGTGGGGGCTCCTGGGGTGAGAGTTCCACCTTTTGGAAAAGGTAAGTAGACAACTACCTCATTTATCCCTCATAATTCATGTCTGTTTGTACTCTCTATTTATAATTCCTATATTCACTGACATTATATGCATGAAACAATATATATCTTTGTTATGTACTTCCATCTATATATTATAGTAAAATCTTTCCCTCAGTATTTATAATTGATCAAATTCCTTCTTGTAATAACCATTTAGTAACCGGAATTCGAAAGCCAAATAATATATAGCAGCATTATTATGAAGACAATGGAGTTAAACAATATTACAGGTTGTGCAGAGGATAAAAAGAGATGTGAAGAAATGGTTAAGTGTAGAAGCTATGAAATGGTTTTAAGGATGATGGGGCTAG
Source organism: Anisodus tanguticus (assembly GCA_034509755.1). Classification (NCBI taxonomy): domain Eukaryota; kingdom Viridiplantae; phylum Streptophyta; class Magnoliopsida; order Solanales; family Solanaceae; genus Anisodus; species Anisodus tanguticus. The sequence goes on along the minus strand of CM067551.1, from coordinate 12,444,412 downwards.
TTTTCTCTCTAGTAGCTGCTATTGTGGCTGGTACTAATAAGGATACTGAGTCAGTTCCCATATCTCTTGTAGATGGCTTACCTCCTTTGCACCTTAGTCTAACTGCCAAAAGGAATAATATGTCTTCCAATGTGTAAGCAAATTCTAACACATACTATACAAACTCATAATACTAATTTCCTTTATTACAGATGGTTACATGTAGTTATCTTTTTCACTAGCTTTACGCATGCATCTTTTTTAGCATGTTCAGCTTCTAAAATCCCTCCTCGCTTTGGCACTATTAGAAAGAAAACATGGCTAGTAGATAATTGTTTTGTTATTATTCAAAGCGATTAGTTCTTCTAATCAGGTTGCCACTTATGTTGCTTCATACACATATATCCAATCAATTGAGTAGAGACGGAGTTGAGTCAATCGTCATCCTTGGATGGAGCTAGGGAACGCAAAGTAGTTCATCCGAATCCCCTTTGTCGGAAAATCACTGTATATATAAAGTTAATCTTTTCTTTTGTGGTTATATGGTAGATATTGAATTCAACTCTCTCCAAAGCAAGGAACATCGCTCTAATTAATCGCTTATGTAATTTTTTATGTAATAACCTCCCTTCGGAAACCTTTATAGCGATAGCACGTCAAAAGGATCTTTTAGGGGATTTTCTATTTGGTGCGCACAGTTCTTTAGTAGAGCTTTTATTCAGTTTGGGACTTCCAATGTATATAAGTTAAGCTCAAAATGTAATTAAGCTTTGAACAACATATATATAATGTTGGAAATTTGCCTTTGGCGGGAGTTGCGACCGACCAACTTTAACGGCTTAAACACTAGTGTAACGTATGTTGGAGAATCCGGTTCTTCACACATGCATGATCTACTAAGTACGTAGATAACCGTAGGGCCAAGAATCGTCAAATTTCATTGAGAAATGAAAGAGATATTGGTTCACGAAGTAATGTGTTTGAAGCATGGAAAGTGTGGTATTGTGTGTAATTCTCCCTCATCGGTAGAGGAAGAAAGAATTGTTGTGTATATAAGATTCGAAATTGGTTTGGGGTTTGGGACCCCAAGGGGTATCCCATGTGTTTAAAGGAGGGAGGACCTAGATGTGCTTCGGTTCGAGGAAAGACCACACGCGCGCCGCCGCCGCCCGCCCGTCCGGTCCGGTTCCGAGTTCCGGGTTCTCGGGTCACGGGTCGTGGGCTGTGGGCTGTGGGCTGTGGGCTGTGGGTCTTCTGATATTATCTTTTTGGGCCAGAAGTACAGTCAAAGCAGTTGCCAAGCACTCAATTCAGCCATTTATTTTGGCTGAATTACTCCTCCTATAATGGCCAAATCCGTTGGTCTTTCACCATTTATGTTGGTGGCTTTACTACCTCCATAATGGCCATTATTTGGCTATTATGGAGGCAGTTTTTCAGCACCTCCCTCACCTATATAAACACCCCCTTACACCATTGTTGAGCACTAAGACATATGCACGAAAATACAAAAACAGATGCAGAAAAACAGTGCACGAAAATACACAACTGAAATAGTTTTCTTCCTACAACTTCCAAGCATCATTTCGTTACTCAATATTCTTCACGGTAGCTCTTGAGTTTCCTTTGCTCAAGGGTTCCATTGCTGTTTTATCTTGGGAGACAAATTGTCCAGGACGTATAAAAGATACATACGGGGCAATATTGTCTTAAGGACAGAGTGCTACACTCGACTCAGCAAAAACCAATTTATATTTTTCCGTCTTCTATAAAACCGGAATTTCCAGTTTTTACTTGTGTAACTATTGTAATTTTCAGATTCCATGTTGAATTATTGAATCTTTGTTTATCCTTTCGAATACTTGTAATAGTTAAATACTTTCCGTACTGCTTTATAAAGTACCATAGAGCAAAACTCCCAACAACTTAAGACAATATCTGTATTGTATTACTATTAGTGTTCGAAAGATGTCGGTCAAAAGTTGTGTGACCAAATCTGGATATGGAAATGGTTTTCTGGTAGAAGAGAGTGATGATGATGAACGTGTTCATGGTCTCACCGCTACAAAGATCGGTGGGAACAAGCGCTCACGAGAGCTCGAGGATGTCAACTGGGACAAGAGGAGAAGAGTGAAGATGTTATTCTATCTTGTAGCGAAGGCCTATATCGTCCCGGACAAAGGATCCGAATAATGGTGAGAAGGAAATGGACACTCAGTCTGATGAAGTGACTGAAGTGAGCCAGAATCCGAAATTGGAATAAGTATTTTTCTTACTTGTTAAGAATAAAGATTAAATTATGTCTGATTAAAAATGTATTAAAGTAAGGAGGAATATGAAAATAATTTATATTCCTTATGCTTTAACAAATCAGAAGTTTAATCTCATCTTCTTTTCCGTTTAAAGATTGGATTTTGTAAACGACTTAAGAAGATCCGTTCTTTTAAGTGTAATTACTAAAGTGTGTAAAGTATGTTCGCACATACGAGGGAGTAAGATCCACTGACTGTGCGAAAATTGTTACCACTCTTAAGTAAGTGCCAAGAATTATTTGGGCACCAATCATAACGGACGAAGACTAGAAGTTAAAGACGTTGAGCCTGTCATACTATTTGGCCGAAGATCCTTCATAGGATGATATTGGACACTCAGTCATAAAAAGCCTCCGGGCGACTGGAGTGGGCCAAAATTCATTTGATATGATGATATTGGACACTCAGTCATATAAAGCCTCCGGGCGACTGGAGTGGTGCCAGAATTCATTTCATAGGAAAAGTAATGGACACCTAGTAAGGTGGGCTAGAGTTTCCAGGTCCTAAATGATCTGAAGGCCTAAATAAAGGCAGTAAAGAAATTGGACACTCAGTCTGCCAAAGCAACTAGAGTGGACCCGAGTATCGAGATCACATATGATCCGGTTACGCCCAACCACGGGCAAAAGGTTGTTCATGTGAAGCAACGCAACCTCTAAAATCAAAGGGGCTGGAGAGGTTGTCCTCAATAGGACTTCAAGGAATGAGATCACTCTAAAAGAGGTGATACATGTTCCTAACTTGGTTAAAGGACGTTGTTGGTCAAATCTGATTTGAGACTAGTCCAACAGGTCCGTAATCACTAAGAGTGGTACAATATGTCTATAGCCAAATGAATGATATATTGTAATCCGTGCATCTATGACATCATAGATTAAGACACGTTAAATAGCAAGTCATTCAAAAGCTAACGATGTTGAGATTGTTGCCATCGTCGACATAAACCCTCAAAATGAATGTGAGGTAGACGAAGAGGCAAAATCACCTTTCCAAATTCCGTCAAGGGAATAGCGAAAGAAGCACCGCTCCTCTAGAACTTAGTCACACCTACTTGGGTGATTTGAAGTTTATACAAAATAGAGGGGAGACAAGTACGTTGTGATCTTCATTGATGATGGTACAACGTATGGAATCCTTTGTTTATTGAAAAGCAAAGATGAAGTTGTTGAAGCCTACAAAGCGAAGTTGAAAATCAACTAAGCCTACGGATTGAGAAATTCGTAGTGATAGGGGGAGAATGTGAAGCATCGTTCATTAAACGAATGTTCATTTCTCACCTCGCCTAACGGTGTTAGCCAAGCGCGAAGTCGTACGCCCAAATTATGAGGGGTAGCTTGGTAAAAGATGGGCTACCGAAACAGTCAAGTTCGACCTAAGATCGTAGATTGCATATCCACTGGATCTACAAATAACGTAGTGTTGATCGCCTCTTGCGTCAAAGAATGCTGAATTCTTTGGAGATAACTTTCCTTGGAAAAGGAAAAAGGAGTAATTGCTCAAGGTTAACAAGAACCCGCGAGGGCTCGATCGTTCGGAACTAGACGTTCCGTATCTTCATGACTCGAAAGTTGCTTTGTCTATCCGGAACTTAATATTCCGGATCGCGTAACTCGGGGATTCTAGATGTTGAACCAAGACGGAGCAAAGAGGGGACAAAGACTTGTTCCAGTCCTTCTAGCTTGTATGGTTGAGAACGAACCATGGACAATTAACAAATAATTGTTATCTCCAAAAGCGCCGCTTTGGAAAGAAGCTAAAGGGAGAAATAGATTCCATATATAGAACCATACGTGTGTAATAGTTAATCTTCCTCCGGAAAAGAACCTTTGGGTTGTAAAAAGTGCTCCCCTGTGAGTAGCTTCACATCCAGGGCCATTGTAATCTTACATGGCATGGGTGTTGAAATGACCTTCCAAACCGGAGAGTTGGAAGAAGAGGATCGAATTGGTTTTTGAATCGTTGGGCTTCTTCCCCGAACTTTCATTTTGGTCCCCGAAATGTTAACATTTTGGTCCCGAAAGTCTCGGATAAAACGAGAAACAATGAATCGATCACGAAACATTGACTCGAAGTTAGAAAGCCAACAGTTGGAAAACCAACGGTCTTAGAGTGAAAATCATATTGAAACAAAGTCTCGATATGAAAGATATGAGTATCACCGATGACATCTTAGGAATTGGATTTCTAAGACATCTAACGGATCGGTCGATAGTTGATGAGTCTCGTTGAAGCCACCAATGGATATGAATCATAGAAGCGATTGGAATCATGGTGCACCCATAGACAATGAGCGATATGCTCGGGTCACGTGTAGTTCAATGTATTGTACACACTACAACCAACTCGGTATCGTCCAACAAACAGATCGGTTGAACTAAGGTTCACCGATGATCTTAATACATGATCAATAGAAGGCGTTAAGTCGGATATGACGATATCTAAATTATTCGCTTATCTACGGATTATAGTATTCGGATGTCCAGCGGTTCGAGAGAACACGGTGATGCAAAGCTGGACATCGGATCCGAAGAACACCAAAGCCACAAGTAAATGTGTATGGTGGTTCTTGGAAAATCTTCTAAGCAAACTTGCATCGACCGATTCATGATGGTATCGGAGTTTATCGCTTTATACAAAGCATGAAAGAAGTTGAGTAACTTCACGACTCATTAGAGGACGTCCCTTATTGGGAGAAACCCGTGCCTTCAGCAGGTTCTACACCGTGGCTAGCCGGTGGGCTTTAGGAAGGACACGGATGACGGCGTCTGGACATATCCGTCGGGATCCGTCGGAGACATAAGACCGTATGGCGTTGATCATCACGGGTGTCACTTCCTTGTTTACAAACTAAGGGACTACCCGAGAGATCAAGTGTTCGCCTGTCTAGGGGAATGGGCTTAAAACCCAAAATATACGGACCAATACGGTGGAAACCCAACCTTACGAACCTGGAGATCCCGTAATTTGGTTCAATGGGAAAACTAAGTTGTAAAGGTTCGGTTGATCGCTTCGGTGGAAGCATGAGCACTTCGGATAGTGATTTCGAAAAGAAACACCAAATCCAAAGCCGTTCCCGCGATAGACGTTAAGTGCTATCTGCGGTATGGGTAAAGGTTAAGTTTTCAAAACTGTAATGATCCTCAACAAATTGAGGTTAGGTCTTTGGGAAACTTTTAATGGTTCCTAACACTTGTGAAGTAGGGTATAGCGGGATACCTTGTAGGAGACCACCTATTTAAGTGCGAGGACGGGCCGCCTCAAATTGAACGCACTTAAGAATCCAAGACGTTGTCTATGGCCAAAACGGACAAAACATTACGAAGAAGAGAGTAAGGGAATTTGTTGTGTTGGTACCGTTGTCTTGGCTTACACTAAACACCGACGGTTCAAGACATCACGTTCACCGCGCGGTAAGTAAGTCCGATGGTATTCAACTATGGAAGGTTCAAAGCCGAGGCTACCTCTCCTTATGCAACATCGGTCCGCCGAAATATTCTTTGGAAATGAAAAGACACCATGTGAGTGCGCCAAAATCTCTTTCAAGAGGGGATTGTTGGAAATTTGCCTTTGGCGGGAGTTGCGACCGACCAACTTTAACGGCTTAAACACTAGTGTAACGTATGTTGGAGAATCCGGTTCTTCACACATGCATGATCTACTAAGTACGTAGATAACCGTAGGGCCAAGAATCGTCAAATTTCATTGAGAAATGAAAGAGATATTGGTTCACGAAGTAATGTGTTTGAAGCATGGAAAGTGTGGTATTGTGTGTAATTCTCCCTCATCGGTAGAGGAAGAAAGAATTGTTGTGTATATAAGATTCGAAATTGGTTTGGGGTTTGGGACCCCAAGGGGTATCCCATGTGTTTAAAGGAGGAGGACCTAGATGTGCTTCGGTTCGAGGAAAGACCACACGCGCGCCGCCGCCGCCCGCCCGTCCCGTCCGGTCCGGTTCCGTGCCGAGTTCCGGTTCTCGGTCACGGTCACGGGTCGTGGGTCGTGGGCCGGGGCCGTGGGCCGTGGGTCTTCGATATTATCTTTTTGGGCCGAAGTACGGTTTGATCCCGAAGTTTCCGGATGTACGGTTCGGACCGAATTCTTTCGATTTACAGTTTGGTCCCCGAAGTTTCAAGATGTGCGGTTTGGTCCCTCAAGTTTCCGAGAATACGGACGATCAAAGCAGATGTTGCCAAGCACTCAATTCAGCCATTTATTTTGGCTGAATTACTCCTCCTATAATGGCCAAATCCGTTGGTCTTTCACCATTTATGTTGGTGGCTTTACTACCTCCATAATGGCCATTATTTGGCTATTATGGAGGCGCTTTTTTCAGCCCCTCCCTCACCTATATAAACACCCCTTACACCATTGTTGAGCACTAAGACATATGCACGAAAATACAAAAACAGATGCGAGAAAAACGATTGCACGAAAATACACAACCGAAATAGTTTTCTTCCTACAACTTCCAAGCATCATTTCGTTACTCAATATTCTTCACGGTAGCTCTTGAGTTTCCTTTGCTCAAGGGTTCCATTGTCGTTTTATCTTGGGAGACAAATTGTCCAGGACGTATAAAGGATACATACGGGGCAATATTGTCTTAAGGACAGAGTGCTACACTCGACTCAGCAAAAACCAATTTATATTTTTTCGTCTTCTATAAAACTGGAATTTCCAGTTTTTACTTGTGTAACTATTGTAATTTTTAGATTCCATGTTGAATTATTGAATCTTTGTTTATCCTTTCGAATACTTGTAATAGTTAAATACTTCCCGTACTGCTTTATAAAGTACCATAGAGCAAAACTCCCAACATATAATCCTTAGAAGGTATTTATAGTGTCGATGTATAAAAGTTAATCCTTTTGTTTCTTAACGACAGGTACTTTGTGGTAGTGAATGTGGTGGCATGTGCATATGCGGTAACATCTATGGCGTTTCAGCTCTAGCGGGCTGAAGCAGAGGAAAAAAATGGACAGGCTCTGTCTTAGTTGTTGCTCCAGACCTGACTATGGTGGCACTACGTTTTTCAGCCAACGGGGCGTCGGCTGCAGTCGGACTCATTGCTCTGAATGGCAACTCCCACACGCAGTGGCACAAAGTTTGTTATGCTTTCAAGATATATTGCATTCAAGGGAGTGCTACTCTTGCTATGTCTATGCTCGGTTCGTTCTTCTTTTTTTGCCTTGTGTTGCTCCTCGCTTTGAATCTTCACAGAACTACTTTAAATTATTAATCGGGTTTATGTCCATAGTTAAAAGGGTGCTGGCGTGCTGCACTTATAAGTCTAGAAAGAGCTATGATGACTCTCGAAATGGAAATGGCGCGCAACAGCTTGTACTCATGATTGCTCTATTGATGTTACTGTATTTATCAGCTACAGTTGTTGGCTACATAGCCATTATATTGCAATTTTAAAAAGCTTACTAGTGATCTAATGAACCTATCATTAATGGATCTATTGCCAATTACAATTCACAAATATTATCAGCAACATCCGCAAATCTCTGAACTCACTGATTTTAACTCTAGTTGTACTTGTATATGTACTATCGCCGGTGATATGTATTATCAGTCTTTTAAGATTTTTGCACATTTTCTTCCGACTATGATTTATAGTTTAACATTGTCCTCCGTCAAACTTTGCGATCAAATATATCATTTCCGTTAGCAAACTTGTTAAATTTGCCCTCGGCCGGATGGATTTCCAAGTTGGACTCCACGTCGGCTCATACAACTCTTTTAACCTTTAACCCGTAACCCGTTATCCCGTCCTTTAAATAGCTTCAACCCGATCTGATCCCTTTTCTAATCGATTTGAACTGAACCCTATTTCTGAAAAAAGTTCCTCCGATAAAGCCAACACTATCACCGCCACTGCAACAACCACTAGTTCTGCTGTAGCACCACCAAATAGTTTCCAAACCACCACCACTTAGTATTTGGAAATGAAAATCACCAAATAATCAAAATCAGAAAACTAAAATCACCACCAAACAAAAATCTGAAATTTAAATCACCATCTTCTCCAGCTCCTTGCCCAAATCAACCATCCGTTCCTCAACTCTTAACCTCACCACTCCCAATCTCCATTTTTAGGAGGGGAAAAAACTCATTGAACCAAACTAAAAAGAAAAGAATAATAAGAAAGAAAACAACAATATTGATTTTTCAAAAAATAGATCGAGCAATAATTGTCATTGATTTAACAGAGCCAACCATAAAACATAAAAATTGTCCTTGATGATTCTGGCCGGAGATAATTGCAGAGCCATGATTTTTAATATTTCAGCCTCGTTACTATTGAATTCTACTACAATAACCAAAATTAAAAAGAAAAAAAAACAAAAAATGATGAAGAACAATGATTGAAGCAAAAGAGATCTCAAGTCAAAGAAGATAAAGAAAGAAACTGAACGGGTAGGGTAATGGGTAGGGAAGATGAGGAAAAGGACCGAAAGAGTAAAAAGAAATAAAGTAAAAACAATAGTTGGGTGAGTTGATGTGGAGTCGAAATTCGTCCGGCCTAGAGTAAATTTAACAAATTTGCTAACGGTAAAAGTATATTTGATTGTAAAATTTGACGGAACGCAATATTAAACTATGCAAATTTGACGCTTTTCCCTTTTCTTAATAATGACATTTAGACCTGTCCATAGGGTCGGGGACCGGCCCGGCCCGAAAAACAGGGCCAGGGTCAGCTTTTAGCTGACCCAAGAGCCACTCGACCGAGCAGGGTCAGGGTCGGGCCAGGGTCAGAAAAAATTACCCGTCTGACCCGGCCCGGCCCCGACCCGACCTCGGCCCGCATATTTTTTAAATATAATTTATATTATTTTTCCTTCATTAATATTTATTTTGTACTTATATATATTTTTGTCATTAATAAGTGATATAATGCCTGTTTTTATATATATATATATATATATATATATATTGCTCTAATATACATTTAGCTCGACATAAAATAAGATTAAAACGGTAGCTGAATATTAATTATATATTTATATTATTCGTCATTTTGTTAATATCACGAAAGCATAATGTAGGGAGATAAAGTAGTTGTAAAATTGGTGAAACTTTAAATGGTCATAACTCTGCGCTCGGATGTCCGTTTTATCCGTTTTTTTTTTTGAATTTGCATATTTTTTCGAGACAGGGCCGGTCAAACGGCCATAAGGCGGTTTGGCGCAGCCAATTTATAGAAAAACGTCAGTTTTGCCAATCAATTTGTGTTTTTCCCCAAATCGATTTCTAATTTTCTTTTTCTTTAGTCAAGATTTCACGATATACAATACATTTCAACGTCGAAATTTTGTGGTAATGTAGGGGTGAATACCAATTTCAGTTTTGAAAATTCAATTTAAAAAAAAAAAAAAAAAACTCGCCCGACCCGAACTGACCCTGCCCGCCAAAAAAATTCGTCGGGTCAGGGCCGACCCGTGACCCGTAGGGTCCCCGAAGGGTCAGGGCCAGGGTCGGAATTTTTAAAAAAATATAGGGTCAGGGTCGGGCAAGGAGAAAAAAAAAGCCACCCGACCCGGCCCTGACCCGGCCCGACCCGACATTTGGACAGGTCTAATGACATTTATCAAAAAATAGTTACACCTAATTTATATCAAGTTGTATAGTCAAAAAGGGAGTAACGAATACAGCAGAATAGATTCAAAGCTGACTTCCTGTCGTTGAATATGATCACGCTGCGCCCTACTCCATCTCCCTAACTAAGTCAGTCGCCCCCTTGTTTCCCTCTACAGCTTTTTAAACTTCACTCAACAAAAAGATCATATTTCAGTTCAAAGCGAGAAGCCGGTCAGACAGAGACATAATACAATTGGAAAAGCCAACTCTAAAAAGCAATTTTACTTTAAAGAGGGAAATAGAAAAGCTAAGGAAAGAAAATAACTCAAAAAGTACTAACAGAGGGTATTAAGAAGTCAAAGTTGGGAAGCAAGAAAAATTCAAACCCATTAGGATTTGCAACTCTGAAATGATATGCTCCATATGGCAAAGCAAGAACAGAAAGGCGACATTGTTTTTGAGTGAACACATGATATGTTGCACACGACATGCCTGCTGACTAGGAAAGCTACATGGGCATGTTAACTCATTAGACATATCTACTTGGCTTTCCGACAAGATTTCATGAATTTTTCTGATCAAAATTTATTTTCTGAGTAACCAGCCATAAGTTTAGCAATTTTAAAGTGACAAACATGACTTTTTTTTAGAAAGATAATAAGTTCGATAACCTTTTGAGAAATTAACTCTGAAGGAGGAGAGAGGAAAAGGTTGATGTCGATGTAAAGATGCACGGAGACAAGTAGACCTTTTTATCGACCTGAATCTTCGAGAGTTCATATAATCGAAATTCCATCACATCTATGAAATATGAATAAATGACTAGAACTGGAAGAGAGTAAAAAATGAAGCTTAACAAAATAATTAACAAATATATGAACCAGCTGTTAACATAGAATACAAAAGTCGACTAATTTGATTAGACAACAATGAGGTATATATGAGCTGAACCAAAAGCCTATATACCACAGCAAGCTAGATAAAACGACTATACTAAATCTCACTTTCCCCCTTCTCTATCAGGATAGCTACACATTTTATCCTAAGTTGCTCGAAGTCTCCGAAAATATTGTTGTACCCGTGTCGGATCCTTCAAAAATACATTATCTTTGAAGGATCCGACACGGGTGCGGCAACATTCTTGGAGAGTCCGTGCAATATAGGTTTTATCAACTTTTAGCTTTACAAATGACTAAACACATGCTGAAAGAAAAGACTCCCTATTATTGCCTCTACAGAACCGGCGATCAAGCTGACAAAAGATTTGCAGTCCACATGACAGAATTAACAAAACCTTCATTACAATATACCGATGATCCAGCAGAACGCCCTGGATCTTTTGCAACCTTATTTGGAAATAACCTTTGACACTACTGATGCACGGAGGTATCCCTGCAATCCATCTTGGCAAAACGCCCCTTGATTCGCGTCCTACTTTCTGCCCGAGCCTTCCTTGACTCATACCTTATATGCTTCTCATATCTGATGAAAACATCTCAGTCAAGAAACATGAAAGTAAATCAAAAGACAACAGTAATCAAGAAAACAGAAAGAGCCCTTGATAAATGCTGATACACCAGACTTGAATACCGGTCCAAACACAGAATGAAAAAGAGTGTATATACCTCCTTGTTTTCTTCTTCTCCTTGTACCGTGACACAGCAGTTTCTCTTTCCTGGCTGTTTAACTCACGATGAGAAAATTTAGGTACCATTTGAAATGTTTCCGCAGTGGGAGGATTATGATGAGATTGTTCTTCATTTGCTCCACCGGAAGTATCACCAACATCTGAATCTCGGTCGGGAAGTAAACACTTTGTCTCAATGAAGCAATCTGCTAAGGAAGAAGAAAAACCTTGATCTGTGAATTCGCCAGTATCACAACACCAATGAAAGCCACTTCCCTGCAGGCAAGGACCATGATCAACACTGCAACTGCTATAATTCTTTTAAATTTGTGATAATTTTCTATGTGAAAGTTGAATGTAAGAAACATACACTGTCAACTACCACGAAGTGTATTGCAATATTTCACATTACAAACAAATAAGTTGGATTTTCTTTTTGGTAAATCATATAATGTGTTAGCAAAGTAAGAAACATAACAGCCAAGTTGCACATACAACTTTTGCTATTAACAAGTGAGGACCAACAGATAATGAAATGACCTTTAAGTAGAGAAAAAACAGAAATTATGCAGGAAAAGAAGGTTTACCTCAGATGAAGGAACTACATGTTGCTCTGAATTCTGCATAAAACCTGAACCTTTAAATCCCGATTGACGATTTTGGGCAGGTTGTTGCATAGATTGAAATCCTATAATTGGTACAGTTTCATCTTGATTTTCACTAGAGTTTGGTTCCAACCTTGATAGTTCACGAAGTTGAGAAAGTATTTCTTCCTTGTGTTTCCCACATGCAGCATTTCGGTTCTGATTTCAAAAATAAATTAGAGAAAAATCCTTAGCATGTAAGAATCCAGTATTTATTTTGTTAGGGAAAACACTAGAAGCATATGGTGCAAAAAAGGAGCAAGAGAAGAGAGAGATCTCAACCTGTCGAAAACATAATTAAGTAAATTAAAATATGCTCTCCCTAAATGTTTCAAATGAGTTTGTCCCACAATCCAATACGGTATTAGAACTAAATTTCGAGTCTTACCACCATCATATAAAATTCACGCCTGTGTGTCCCATTCAGGCTCACACAGGCATGGGAGGAGCCATCACTTTAGCTACGGGTCAGAAGAACCAATAGTTTTTGCTCAAACTTTGTATTCATGTTAAAAAATCATTTGACATATATAAATTATCTATTCAAAATCCAATAAATAAAAACAATTATGATTCATAACGCATATAGAAGCATATGGTGCAAAAGGGGCAAGGGAAAAGAGATATCTACCTGTTGATGACATATTTAAGTTAAAGTGTGTTTTGTCTAATAGTTTGAGATTTCAAATAAGTTTGGTATGAGCTGTGAAATCAGGTTTTGAAGTTTAAAAATAAAAGGGCAGCCCGGTGCACTAAGCTCCCGCTATGCGCGGGGTCCGGGGAAGGGCCGGACAACAAGGGTATATTGTACACAGCCTTACCTCACATTTCTACCAGAGGTTGTTTCCACGGCTTGAACGCGTGACCTCCTGGTCACATGGCAGCAACTTTATCAGTTACTCCAAGGCTACCCTTCAGGTTTTGAAGCTTATGGATTCTAAATTTTAAAGTCTTTTAAGTTACTAGGCTCTAAATTAATAATAAGTAAATATTCAATGGATTTATAAGATAAATATAGAGTTGAACCAAATCTACTGAGTTCGGCCAAATCTGTAGTTGTAGCTGGCACACTCCCTTCACCCCTGTTTCGCCAAGTAGTTTAACAACAACAATAACATATCTGGTGAGGCCAAAAAAATTAACATGGTATTATAACTAAATTTGTCTCACCGCCATCCATAATCATTAAAAAAAGAATTAGGATGCTTGTGTCATTCGGGCTCTCGAGATATGTTGAAGACACGATTAAGTAAATTAAGGTGAATTTTCAAGAAAAAGAGCAAAACAATTGAACTTTGGACAATAATTACATACCATAAGGAGCTCCAAAACTTAAAAGAGTGTATAAAAAGTAAGAACCTTGGGCAAAGGAGGAACACCAATAGCTTGAAAATTGGGTGGTGGTACAGAATCATTATTAGCAATCAAATCATCAAGACTAACAACAGAAGGTGTATCCCAAACAACCCAATCAGAGAAACCATATCCTCCTCCTCCATCAGAATAATCACCATACAATAGTTCCTTCTTCCCTAAGTCTTCAAAACCAAGAATAGACAACAACTCATTTACACAAGGACATCCAGTAAACCCTTCAAGTGGTCTCCTTTCATGTACTGACGAAAGTGATTGTTGTTGTTTATGTGACTCCCAATCACAGTTCGAACAAAGAACACAACTGTCTGTACTGCATAATATAGAAGCTGGAGATGAATCACAAAGGTTGCAAAGTAACCAACGTGTGTGTTTAGTGAAAAGTTGATTAGTTGAGTGAACTTCACGGTCACAGGTAAAACATAGCTTAGCTGAATCTGCTCTACAGTAAATAAGTGCAATATTATTATTACAGAAATCACAAAGCTGATGCTTTTGTGGGTGTCGATTATCTTCTTGATCCTCTTTCAGTTCAGTCATGTCTATTGGTACTTTATTTTTTGGGTGTTACTGATGATTATTTAATTGTAAAGGTAGAGGTGGAAGATTGGAAAGGTTTATTTGCAGAGCTTTTTTAGTCGACCATTGGTTGTGGAAATAAGACAGCACAAGAATCTTATCGCTTTTCACAAAGGGGGTCGGGCCCCTATTAATATCTCTCTTTTTATTTACTTTTCATTTTTTATATCTCCCGATACATGGGGGTGACCACGGGGATATTACAAAAAAAAATTACTTCCTCCCCCTCAAAAAATTATGCACTTAGCCTTCATTTTTTAGGATTAAAAACAATATTTATCAAGAAAAAATTAATCTTGTTTTTTTGAATTTGTCTTTATTAAGTGTTAGGTGACCAAATCTTAATACATATTTAATTAGGAATATTTTAATCAAATTACCTAATTATACCTAGGAGTTAGTATTTTCTTAAGGGGTGTGCAAATAGCTAAGTGACACTCTTTTTGATCCGAAAGGAGTACTGTTTAACCGTAAACTGATATTGAATTGTACATATGGTCAAGAACAACATAGATATTAATTGACTAAAATAACAAAATAATTAGTAATTGAAACTAATAGAAATTGAACTTAAAGGAATATTAAGATCAGATTAGCATGAGCTTTGGAGAAGCCTTGAATCATGACGTCTAGATGACTGTTGACAATAGTGTTGAAGTACTAAATTGAGACAATAACTTAAAAAATAGCATAAGCAGTGAATATGTATTATAATTCTTGGATCTGATGTCCTTACAATGAAGTGACTCGTCCTATTTATACTTGAACTCTTGAGTACACATTTCACAAATTATGTTCCTAATAATATCAATACATTAATGATGTAATATTCAGATGGTTAGGAAGTCTATAAATGCCTTTAATGCTCTCTTGGAAGGTGTAAAGACAGACTAGTAACGGTCGTCTGTTGGGATTCGAACTGCTCACTTAGCCTTCCGCCTTTTGGTAACTGTGGCTCTTTGATGCCTCAAGTTCAATGCCAGCACCTCCGGAAAGACTCAAGGCTGACTTGGATTTGATTCATTCGCTTTGCCACATGTTATGATATAATTCCTTTATTTGTACAATACTTTTTGTTTCGGGTTCAAACTACTCTAAGCGGCTCGGAGTAACTCAATCAAGAGATATTCACAAGCTCAAGTTTCAGCCTAATTCTATTGCTTAATTATTTTATATTCATTTAACTTGTTTACTTATTGAAATCATGTATATAATTTTTTAAGCGAATCAATTCACGTATTCTTTAAATCATAAATAAATTTAAATGTATCTTATTTTAGGGTAAACAATGAAAATAAATAAGGTTCAATTATAAGTACTTTATTCAGCAAAAAAAAAAAAGGGGGGGGGGGGGGGTTCCTCGGTACTTTTTTTTCACGTTCAGTACAAGAGAAAGGGAAAAGTTCCAAATCTTTTTCTTTTTAGCAAGTTTGACTTCTATCAAAGGAAAGAAAAAAAAGGAAAATTGTCTGTCTTGTTCTTTAGGAAAAATTGTTAAGTTGTCATTTGTAGACTCAAATTCCCATACTTTAATGCCATTTGATATTATTCATAGCGACTTATGGACATCTCTTGTTCTTAGTTCTGTGGGTCATCGGTATTATGTTCTCTTTTTGGATGATTATTCTAAGTTTTTATGGACGTTTCCAATAGCGAAAAAATCTCAAGTTTTTTCCGTCTTCTTAAAATTTAGAGCATTCATTAGAACCCAATTCGAACGAGAAATAAAAAATATTCAGTGTGATAATGACAAAGAATATGACAATGAGGTGTTTCGGGAATTCTGTGCTAATAATGGGATTAATTTTCGGTTTTCGTGTCCTCATACGTCTTCCAAAAATGGGAAAGCCAACGCAAAATTCATTCCATAAATAACGTTGTTCGCACTTTATTAATTCATGCTTCCGTACCCCCGTCTTTTTGGCATCATGCTCTGCAAATGGCTATATATCTTCGGGTTTTTGGGTGTTTGTGTTATCCGTTATTCCCGTCCACCACAATTAACAAACTTCAAGCCCGGTCTGTTTTTGGATTTTTCATCTAATCATCGTGGTTACAAATGCTTTGATTTATCCTCTAATAAAATCATCATTAATCTCCATGTAATTTTTGATGAATCCCAATTTCCATTTGCTAAAGTTAATACTCCCGTGCCTAGTTCGTATAATTTTTTGGATGATAGTATATCCTCGTATATTATTCACTATTTTTCGGACCGCACCCAAAATTCTTCAGCGGGCCCACTGCCCGCTGGTCCCACTGGTCTGTCACCCACTGCCAGTCCCAGTACCGCCACTGAGCCAGTCCCAGCGATTGGGCCGGTCCCCCATTCTGAACCGGTCCGGTTCTCGCTCCGATTCTACCGAGTTGGGCCGGCGCAGCCCACCGCCCGCCGGCGCGGTCCGTCCCGAGCCCAGCAAATTC
Organism: Anisodus tanguticus; assembly: GCA_034509755.1. Taxonomy (NCBI): domain Eukaryota; kingdom Viridiplantae; phylum Streptophyta; class Magnoliopsida; order Solanales; family Solanaceae; genus Anisodus; species Anisodus tanguticus. Next base: position 12,427,889 of record CM067551.1, on the reverse strand, counting down.
CCGAAATCCATCCAATTCTTCCTCGAGTCATAGACCGGTCACTCGTAGTCAATGAGGTGTTTTTAAACCAAAAAGACATTTTAATTTACATTCTAATGTCCCTTAATCCCTCTTACCACGTAATCCTGTGTCTGCCTTAAATGACCCGAATTGGAAAATTGCTATGACCGATGAATATAATGCTCTTATTGATAATAAGATGTGGGAGTTGGTTCCCCGTCTATCTGATATTAGTATTATCAGGTCTATGTGGATTTTCGCTCATAAGGAGAATTCAGATGGTTCATTTGCCCGACATAAAGCGCGGCTTGTGGGTGATGGTAAGACTCAACAGGTTGGTATAGATTGTGGTGAGACGTTTAGTCCGGTGGTCAAGCCAGCTACCATTCGTACTGTGCTTAGCTTGGCTCTTTCAAAGGCATGGCCTATTCATTAGTTAGATGTAAAGAATGCTTTCCTCCTTGGGGATCTCAAGGAAACAGTCTATATGCATCAGCCTTTGGGATTCAGGGATCCTAAACATCCTCATCATGTCTGTTTGTCGAAGAAGTCCTTATACGGGCTTAAGCATTCTCCACGGGCCTAATATACGAGGTTTGCAGACTATCTATATTTCGACTATTGGGTTCACTCACAGCAAGTCAGATAATTCTTTGTTCATCTACCGTCGTGGTTCGTCCTTGGCCTATATTATGTTATATGTGGATGATATCATTTCGACTGCTTCTTCCGATGCCTTACGCAGTCCATCATGACCATGCTCAGCTCTGAGTTTGCTATGAAAGATTTGGTGCCCTTGAGTTACTTTTGGGGATTGCTGTCACTCGTCATTTAGATGGGTTGTTCTTATCTCAAAGAAAGTATGCAGCTGAGATCATTGAGAGGGCTGAGATTTCATCCTGTAAGTCCACTTCCACTCCAGTTGATACTAAGCCCAAGCTTAGTGCCGCGGCCGGCGTACCTCTACGAGGATCCGACCCGTTATCGCAGTCTTGCAGGGGCCCTTCAGTATCTTACCTTTACGAGATCGGATATTACATATGATGTCCAGCATGTGTGTTTGTTCATGCATGATCCCAGGATTGAGCACATGAATGCACTCAAATGCATCATTCGGTATATTCAGGGTACACTGGACTATGGTTTGCATTTATATCCTTCCTCGACGTCCACACTTGTCTCGTATACGGATGCTGATTGGGGTGGATGTCCAGACATCAAACAGTCTACGTCTGGCTATTGTATGTTTCTTGGCAATAACCTGGTCTCATGGTCTGCAAAACGTCAGTCGACATTGTCCCGATCCAGGGCCGAGGCCGAGTATCGAGGGGTAGCTAGTGTGGTCTCGGAAATCATGTTGGTTACGTAATTTGCTATTGGAGCTTCATTCACCTATTCAGAAAGCAACCTTGGTTTATTGCGAAAATATTAGTGTCATCTACCTTTCTGGTAATCCGGTTCAGCACCAACGCACTAAACATATCGAGATGGACATTCACTTTGTCCGCGAAAAGGTTTCTCGTGGTCAGGTACGCGTCTGCCATGTCCCGTCGAGATATCAAATTGCCGACATCTTTACAAAGGGTCTGCCCTCAGTCCTTTTTGAAGATTTTAGAGACAGTCTCAACGTTCGAAGACCGCCCGCTATGACTGCGGGTGTGTGTTAAATATACATAATGTACACACGATATACATGTGTATATTATGTATATTGTTGCTCTCGGCTTCCTCCTCTATACCGTATATGGTGTACATATTTAGGTAACATTGTAGTCTCCTAGTTTAGGTAATATTATGATGTAATTAGTATTGTACACTTACCATAATATTTGTATTACCATAATTGTATATTTAGTATCCAAGTAGAATAAGGTTTTAGGAGTAGAATAGGAATAAGATTCTCCTATTATGAAAATATGTAACTTATATAAATACTATTTCAATCAATAAAAATAATCAAGAGATTATTTCTTTCAATTAAAAAGAAAATTGTGTCATATAAATTGGGACATAGGGAGTATTTTTTGTCCCTTTATGTAATATAAACTTCTTACTCCGCTAAATACAAAGGTGTTAAAAGAATAGCAATATAAATAAATGGTCCAGTTCGTTATACGTCGGCCTAGTTACGTTTCATTTTCGACCAGTCGAAGTGGGAAAGAATATAGAAAAGTATGCATGCATGCTAGTATGTGATCTCTCTCTTTCTCGTGATCACTATGATATTCCTATAGCTTAATAAGGACGTGCTTTATATAATTGACGTTTTGTTCTTTAGTCGGAGTTGTCAATTCACTATTCTACACACTAATAAAAAAATTAAGCCACATCAACAGTGTAAATTATTTAAGTTACATATATTCTTGGCATAAAAAATTATTAGCTTATATTTACATAGTATAACATGTAATATATATGTATCTTTTTTATGCAAATCTCACGTTTTAAGAAGTTTAAATATAGATATATTTTAGTGATTTGGTAGTATAATATATATTTATTAACAGTATACATAACTTAAACTCATTAGCTTATAAGTACAGGTAAATCTTCTTAAGTTATAGGATATGAAATCTTTAAAAAAAAAAAATCGTATGTTACCTACTATAATATGCAAAAATGATATGATAATATAAAAATATTTATACTAACAATATATATTTGTTAAACTCAAAATCTATCGTGATTATATAATTTTTTCTTACAATATCAGTATAAAAACATAAAATCATGTCAATAGCTAATTCGAGCAGGTTCGGCAAGTCACGGTGGTTGGTCCCATATTGACAAAATATCTATTCAATACTTGTGTATAATTACTTTGGAAAGTGAAAGATCACCCACCTCACCTCCTTTCTGTAGATGTACGTACGTAGCATTTGTGTAATGTCTTGGAGAACACTCTACACATTACACATAATGTGGGTGTATGACTAAGACTTCAATTGGTACTTGGGGAACACTCTACAGTCTACATATCCTTTTTTTCTTTGGTACGCTATAATTTGGACCATTTCTCAAGTTGCGCGAATCATTTTTGCCTAGAATTCCTACTAATGTTCTCTTCATCGTTTAAGTGTTATTTCAAACAACCACATCTATTGGAAAACAATCTTCTTAGTTTCTTGCTGTGAATATATGACATGTTTTTAAGTTAGAGACATAATAATAAAATTATCACACCTAGAGTCAGCTATGATGTACAAAACATTTTTTTTTTGAATGTCACTATGCTAGAAGTTTCTTTTATGTTGATGAAAATTCAACAAGCAATATATAGACAAATATTCACATTGTATAAGTTTTTGGTAAGAGGAATTCAATTGACAATTCTTATATCGATATGGCTCCGCCGCCGATTAAGAACACAAACATTATTATTGATTGAGAGCTCCCCAACCGAGCAAAATGGAGCAAATTTGGTTGAGGCCCGGGAGATGAGGGAAAGGAGAGATAAGAAAGGGGAAGGTTCTGCTAGATCATTACAACAAGATTAACAATATAATTATTTGAGAATTTAATATATTAATTTTTACTACAGTATTCTAAAAAAAATTAATTGTAAAAATGTGATTTATTTTTAGATATGTTAATGTTATGAGTAATTTGTGCTGACTTTCGTAATCCCGCCATTTTGCTCAAATAAAACTAGTTTCTACTTTCTAGTAGTAATAATCCCTCCGTCTCAAATAATTTGTATTTTTTACACGTTCCTTAAGAATTATTAATTAAGAGGGGGTATTTGACTACTTTTACCTTTATTATTTATGTCTAAGTAATTATCTCTCTCTATAAAATATTTACTCTATTTGTGTATCACCTCCATTAATGACAAAGTTCTACTAAGGGTAAAATGAGGAAAAAATAATTAATTGTGTCTTGAATTTTTAAAACGACAAATAATTTGAAGTAATTATTTTTAGTAACTACAATAGATAATTTGAGACATGAGAGTATAAGTTTTACATAAAATGTATAAAATAAATAAAAATGTGCATTTTTTTAGATTTTAAATCTTTTAACACTTTACAGATTATTAAAATTCTATATTTTGTGTTTGTTACAGAACTCTTTAGTAGAATCCTGACTCAAAAAGTTCAAAATTAACTCTTACTACTCCCTCCGTCATGCCCCATACGTAACAATTTAAGTGTGTTAGTTTGACTTGACACAAAATTTAAGAAATAAAGGGAGACTTTTAAATTTTATGATCTTAAATTAAAGATGTGTGAGGTCTTTTAAATTTTGTGGTCTTAAACTTATATTGAAATTGAAAAACTTATTAAATATAGAAAGAATCAATTTTTTTGGGACAGACAAAAAAAATTAAATTGAGACGTAGTGAGTATTACTTTTGTACAACACCTACTACGTATGACGGATTCCTATTTTTTCTAAATATAGAAACTAAACTAAAACAAACTAACGTAATACAAATTTTGACTTTTGTCAAAACCTACCACGTATTGGATTCCGAGTTCTATAGAACCGATGAGTAATAAGATTCTACTTGGGAGTGTTCGCGGTTTAATTGACTTTGATTTGTTTTTTAACTAGCTAAGATTATTTTTTTATTCAATACATTGAAACTAAAAATCGATAAACTAAATTTACTACAAACTTTTATTTTTTCATTTTTGTAAAATTTTCGGCTTTGTTTCCTTGAGTTTTCTAAAAAAAAAATTTGTCCTCACCTATCTATCACTTTTCTTTTAATTTCCTCCTTTATTTACATTGATAATGAGGAGTATCATTTATATATTGTCTATATATCTAAATCTAAGATGAAAGTCTCGAAGATCATAAGAAGCGGGTTGTCCATAAGTTTTATTTCAAATAAGTGTCTAATATTGGTCCATTATTTCAACAATTAAATTTTAAAGATGGAGTTTGAAGTTCTAAAAATATGCTTTAGTAGTTTTTCAAATTTACTCACAAAATTTCAACTTTCAAATGTTTTTTTCCCAACTTAACTTCAATTAATACATTTTTAAAAGTATTTACAAATTTATATTTGTTCTCATGGACAAAACATCTTGAGCTGAATTTACAATTACTGGAGAGGGTTTAAATGTCTAGAAACATTCTAGACAACTCTCTTCAATGACAATCTTATAATATACTTTTCTAACAACTGTTCATTTAATACTTACTACTAGCAGCCGGTGTATGTACATCTATATAGTTGAAAATCTTAAAAGGCATTTAATTTCAATATATTAATTGTGTGATTTTTTGTTACAATATTAGATTATCTTAGAGATAATTATACGTATTTTTTTTTATAATAAATGAGATTATTGACCTGAAAATGAAATATATAACTCGTTACAATAAATTAAAATATGCTAATGGCGTAAATAATTTTCACTGATAATATATGCAAATTTAATTCTTTTAAGAATATACACTTGTTGGAAATTTATCTTTGGCGGGAGTTGCGTCCAACCAACTTTAATGGCTTAAACACTAGTGTTCCGCATGTTGGAGAATCCGGTTCTTCACACGTGCATAATCTACTAAGTAGATGACCATAGAGCCCAGGATCGTCAAATTTCGTTGAGAAATGAAAGAGATATTGGTCCACAAAGTGAGGTGTTTGAAGCGTGGAAAAATGTGGTATTTAGACCAATTCTCCCTCATCGGTGGGGGAAGAAAGATTTGTTTAGTTTATAAGTCTCAAAGTTGGCTTGGCTTGGCTTGGCTCGAGGATAAGCCCACACGCGCGCCGCCGCCCGTCCGGTCCGGTCTTGGTTTCGGGTCGTGGGCTGTGGGCTTCTTCTGATATTATCTTTTTGGATCCAGAATTATTTCAGATTTACAGTTTGGTCCCTGAAGTTTCAAGTAAGTCAAAATTGAGCAGAGAACTTTCTGTTGGTTATTGGAACGTCAACCAACCTTAATTTGCACTCAATTCAGCCATTTATTTTGGCTGAATTACTCTCTCTAAAGGTCAATCCGTTGCACATCAATTCACCATTTATTTTGGTGAATTACTACCTCCATAATTGTCATTACTTGGCCAGTAACAACAATTATGTGGGCAGTTGGTAAGTCCTCTCCTTCAACTATATAAATGAGCCTTTGCACAATTGTTGGGACATACAGAAACATACAAACAAAATCAGTCTTCTTACTACCTTCCAGCATCATTTCATTACTCAAAATTCTTCAAGGTAACACTTGAGTTTCCTTTGCTCATTTGTTCATTTGTTGTTTTATCTTGGGAGAATTGTCCAGGACGTAGAAAGGATACATACGGGGCAATCTTGTCTTAAAGACAGAGTGCCATCACTCGACTCAGCATACCAAAAACTATTTTAGTTTCTTGTTCAAGTTTATTGTAATTTCAGTTTGCTGTAATACTTAGCAGTTACTTATTTCTGTTTCCTGCACCATTGTAACCAACAACACTTAATATCAAACTGTACTCAATGTCTTTGATATTTTTCGAAGATCCAAAATTTTTGACGAAAACTACACTTTATGTCAGCCCAAACAAAATTATTAGTATCAATTTGGCCCTAGTATTAATTATTTACCTAATTTGTTCATATTTTTATTTTATATAAATATAAAGTAGCCAAGTGCAAAAACAGTCACGTTCTTCTTTACCATCCCTCAACCACATAGTAGTACCACTACGACAACAACACCATAATACATTATTGCCGCCTTCAATCACTGAAACATAATAAAAGGACCCATTGAAATCACAAATTTGAAATAACACCTTGAAACCCACCATAATAAAACTTGAAGCTCTCATATCTAAAAATTGAAATCCGCAAATTAAAGTGTTGTAATTCGATGTCGGTATTTAAAAATCTAGTGGATAACACTTAATTATGTGAAGATTAATTTTTGAGCTCATTTAGGGTTTATTTGAAGAGTTGCTAGTCAAAATTTTGAGTTGGTGCATCAAATAAGATAAGTTGAAGTGTGGTCTATATCCCATGTATATATGTGTATATCTCTCATGTATTTCGTATATCTCCTGTATATCATATATATTTATGAACTTTTGAAAATATGTGTATGATATACAATGATATATGCATGTGGTCTACATTGTCGCGCCACTAATGCCTTCTAGGTCGATTTTAGATCTGAACTTTACTCCAAAGCTGTCAAATCACCTCCAAACTTCCTCAAATTCTAAATGTGGCTTCGTCCAAGTGTTACTAACAAATTCCAACATCTGCTACAAAATAATTACTAAATAGAATTGTTAGGGTAGTGCTTAAAAATAATATTGTTAAGCTAATCAATGAATATTTTCTAATTGTTGCATACTTCTAAAACTTTCCGAAATTATAAATCTCATGTCAGCATAACACAAAATCATACCCAAAAGCGTTCTAGGACCAGTAACCGACAACTTTCGAGCTAAGCATTTCTGGCTTTTGGCATTTCTGGTTGTACTTATTCATTTCATTAAATGAACAAATTGTTACAATTGTGTCATCGTGAAAAATGAATATTGAAAATACCCATAAATTGAAGCCTAACGCATGAAACAAAAGTGATATTGTCATGAATGAGCAAATACACTACTCCAAGAAGTTGCATATTACTACATCATAATTCAGCAGAAAAGCAGGGAAATGATATTAATCTCCCTTGGGAGTCTTTCATTAATATTAAGGTATATATAGAGTACAATATTCATCTCTTATACAATAGGAATCCTAAGCCTATACAAAAGAGGAATCCTAGTCTTACCATAATTATATTTACACAATATATGAAAATATTCTAATTATGGGTAGGGAATATATTGTTTCCTATATTTACACGTTTACACACCCCCTCAGTCGGAGCGGGAGGAGGCCGGACACTGAGACTGGATCTCGAAGTCAAGAAATAAGCGTCGGGAAGTCCTTTGGTAAATATGTCTGCATACTGATAGGATGATGGAACATGTAACACTCTGACATGGCCTAACGCAACTTTCTCACGAACGAAGTGTAGGTCTATCTTAATATGCTTGGTTCGCTGATGTTGAACCGGATTATGAGAAAGATAGATGGCAGAGATGTTATCACATTACACAATAGATGCCTGACGCAAAGGACACTGAAGTTCTAACAGTAAATTTCTGAGCCAACAAATCTCAGCTACTACATTTGCAACGCCTCTATACTCAGCCTCGGCACTGGAGCGAGATAGGGTAGCCTGTCGCTTGGCAGACCAAGAAATCAGATTATCCCCTAAGAAAACACAAAAGCCGGAGGTAGAGCGTCGCGTGTCCGGACACCCTGCCCAATCTGCATCCGTATATGAAAGCAACCTATCTGGTGCAGAGGGGTATAGGTGCAAACCATAATCAAGAGTGCCCTTAATGTATCGAATGATACGCTTAAGAGCAGTGAAATGAGACTCCCTGGAGGCATGCATGAATAAGCACACCTGCTGAACAACATAAGCTATGTCTGGCCTGGTGAATATGAGATGCGAAGTGCACCGCAAGGCTCCTATACGAGTAGGATCGAGAGGCGGAGCACCATCCATAGCACCGAGCTTAGATTTGGAATCAACTCGGAGTAGGCACCTCTTTGCGTTCGCCATCTTAGCCCCGTACACAATCTCTTCTGCATACTTACGCTGACACAAGAACATATGATTGGCAGACCTGGTCACTGATATCCCCAAAAAGTAACTCAGCTTCCCCAAATTAGTCATTGCAAATTCGAACTTGAGCAAGACAATAATCTCATTTTTCAATCCGTCGGAGGAGGCAGTAAGAACAATATCATACACGTAAAGTAATAAGTAAGCAGTGCTACTACCTCGATGAAAAATGAAAAGTGATGTATCACTCTTGCTGCATACAAACCCAATCTGCAAGATATACCTGGCAAAGCGATCATACCACGCACGGGGGGCTTGCTTCAGGCCATATAGTGACTTACGGAGATGACACACATAGTGAGGAACTGCTGGATGGGTGAACCCTGGTGGCTGATGCATGTAGACTCTCTCTCTCAGATCCCCATGTAAAAATGCATTCTTCACATCAAGCTGATGGATCGGCCAGTGTTTGCCCATGGCAATGCTCAAAACTGTGCGGATGGTAGCCGGTTTGACAACCGGGCTGAAGGTCTCACCACAATCAATGCCCTCCTGCTGATTTGTGTCATTAGCCACAAGACGGGCCTTATACCTCTCAAGATCCCCATTGTCTCTGAACTTGTGACGAAATAGCCACATACAACGAATGACATTCACCCCCTCAGGTCTAGGTACTAGATCCCACGTATGCTGTTTAGTTAAAGCATTGAATTCCTCATACATAGCCGCATTCTAATTAGGGTCTTGTTTGGCCAATTTTGGGTTCTTTGGAAGTGGAGAGATGGTTTGGGCAGACAAGTTGAAATGGACTTTGGGTTTGAAGATTCCATGCTTTGAACGAGTTTCCATTGGATAGGTAGGGATAGTGGGTGGCGGAGTGGTGTCTGAGACGGGGGGTAAAGTCGGATAAGGAGAAGGTGGGGGCGAAGCCGTCGGAGGCGCCGCGGCTCCTGGATCGAGAGTCGCGGCGCTAGAAGGTTGACAGACTTCTCTGAAGTTTGGGCGCTGCGGCACCTCAGCACAGGGCCGCGGCGCTGTCGACGGTGTTTTAAAAGATTGCTCTCTGGAAATCAGGCGCCGCGGCGCCTCCCCTCGAGGCCGCGGCTCTGACGACGGAACAAAGGATGTAAGTTGTTCGATTATGAGGGGAGAGATGGCAGACTCGTCAAGAAATGAGTAGTCCTGTTTTTGGAATTTTGGAAGATTCGAAAACGGGAATGTGGTCTCATCGAATGTGACGTGATGAGATATGTGGATCTGACGAGTCGACAAGTCATAGCATAGATAGCCCCTATGGTTCGGCGGGAATCCTAGAAAGACACATGGAGTGGACCTAGAAGCGAGCTTGTGAGGGGCGGTGGAGCTAAGGTTGGGATAGAACAGACAACCAAAAATCCGTAGATGATCATAAGAGGGGATTCTATAGTAGAGGATTTCGGTAGGGGTCATATTGTGAAGAGTGCTTTGATACCATGTAAGATGATATTAATCTCCCTTGGGGAGTCTTTCGTTAATATCAAGGTATATATAGAGTACAATATTCATCCCTTATACAATAGGAATCCTAAGCCTATACAAAAGAGGAATCCTAGTCTTACCATAATTATATTTACACCATATATGAAAATATTCTAATTATGGGTAGGGAATATATTGTTTCCTATATTTTCACGTTTACAATATTTTTCCAAGTAAGTTAAAACCTGCCTTTATTTTTCCTTCGTCGCTTCAGAGAATAGCAAGTCAAAAGTATCAACAACAGAAAAGAAAAAACCTAAAGTAACAAAATTTTAACATTTCTCCTCTTGTCTCATATCCTAACCCTGGTTTAATCTCCGCTGCAATGAAATGTTAATGATTTACTTCCAATTAACTTTTACAATTGAAAGGAATTATTGTTAAGAGTCTCACATTGAATATGGAATGGAAACATGTACTCCTTATATGGACTTTGACAATCATCACCCTACAAGCTAGCTTTTGGGGTTGAGTTAGGCCCAATATCCATTCTTTAACTCTTAACACTCCCCCACACGCCTAGACTTTGTTAACTGGAGCGTGAATAATATAATTTTGGAATTCAACATTAGTGAACGAAGAATTGTAATGGATCTGACTATGATACCATGTAAAGAATGGATCTTGAGCCTAACTCAACCTCAAAAGCTAGCTTATAGGGTAAGGATTGTCTAAGTTCATATAAGGGGTCCATGTTCCCATTCTATATCAGATGTGAGACTCTTAACAATTATTTTTTACAATTGAAAGGAAGCAAAACGAGGTTAATTTTTATACAATGAAAATGTATCTTGTTTTACACTATTAGGCTACTCAAAAGTAATTAACCGTAACTACTTTTGTATTTCGTTATGTGCAAGTTGCAACTAGGAAATTTAACTGCTGGAACATGAAGCTTCATAATATATGAAACAAACTTGCAAAAATAATTAATAAAAATGAGAAAAATCGGCTCTTAGTCCGCCCGACCTACTCCAGCCCAAATATATCCTTGACGGCTAAGTGTTATTTTATCCACATTTCGATTGTTTAGTCTTGGGCGTGTAGAGAGTGTTAAATCGCACATTGATTGAAAGAATGTGTTGTGGCTTATTATATAATCGTGTGTCCCTCCTGAGTTACCATTTGGGATCGAGTTATACCCATTATTCATTTGTTCACATGATATCAAAATCAAACTTTCGTAAGTCACTCAATGCAATAGTCTTCTCTCTACCTAATGTATGTTCTAGGATTCTATTTCAACTCAACACATCGAGCCGCCACTCATATTGAATTCAGCTCATAGAGCCACAAAATTTGCTTCAGGCCCGCTCTTTATCCTGTTGAGTGAAAGTGTATCATAATATACATACCTCATATACACGGTATACACACCGTGTATATGATAGTTTTTGGTAAAAGGTTTTTGTATATAATTATAGAATTCTTGTACAAATAGAATAGGGTTTTGGAATAGAATAGTAATAGGATTTTCCATATTATGGAACTTGTAAATTGTATATATACTCATTCATTAATGAAAATAATCAAGGGATTATTTCTTTCATGGTATCAGAAGTCTAGGTCTCACATACCTCCTTCTCCAAAAGCTTCTGCTTCTCTCGGCTGTGTTGAATTTCGAGCTCTTCCTCGATTTCTGAGCCGGTTTATTACCTCCTCTCTTCCCAAATTTTCTTCCAAATCCCTCAATCATCCTTTGGTCTTTCGTTATGTCGACGTCAAAGAGCTTGTTTCATCATGCCCTTACTGTTTCTAACATCAAGAACAACATCCCTATTATTCTTGAGATGGAAAACGTCCAATATGTGACATGGGCAGAGCTGTTTAAAATTCACGCTATCTCACATCAAGTCCTCCATCACATAATTCCTTCCGTTATCCTTCCTCATGCGGAGGATCCTCAGTTATAGATCACTCTTGAAGCTACCGTCCTTCAGTGGATTTACTCCACTATTTCTACCGACCTTTTACAGACGATCATTGGATCAGACACTACGACTATGGCTACCTGGAATAGATTGCGTGATATATTCCAGGACAACCACATTCCCGCATTGTCACCCTTGAGCAGGAATTTTTCCATGTCAACATGGACGATTTCCCGAATGCATCGGCTTATTGTAAGCGGCTCAAGGAATTGGCGGACCAACTCCGTAATGTTGGAGGGCCCGTTACCAATAATCATCTTGTTCTACAAATGGTTGCAGGCCTATAATGGCGTGGGAACTCTCCTCCGTCAAAGTAATCCACTTCCACCTTTTTATCAAGCCCGTTCGATGCTCACGTTAGAAGAAGCCGACTTGGCTAAAAAAGTGTCTACCGGTGCTAATACCGTGGTCATGATGACTTCATCCGATAATTCTCAAGGTTTTGTTGATAATTTGGGCCAAAACCGTGTTCACGGTGGAGGCAAAAAAAATCGGAAAAATAATGGCAAAAATTGTGATGGCAATCATGGTGGTTCTGGCGGTGGTGGCGGAGGCCAAAATAGTGTAGTGGGCCCCGATATAGTGGAAGTGGGCCGCAGGCCAACTGGTCCCAGCCATGGGGCTCATGGCAGTGGGGCTGGGCCAGTTGTCAGTGGCCCAACATCTCTTATTTTCTGTTTCTCCAGTCCCTGGACAGTAGGCCACCCAGCAGCCCTTCAAGCCCAATTTTTCTCATCCATCCAGTGGGTTCCGACACAGTTCTGGGCCTAGATAGAAAGGGGGCCTGCTTGGGCCTCGGTCCTCGCAGGCTTTCCATGCTACGGGCCCCAATCCGATTTCGACACCTATAGATATTGAAGCCGCCATGCATATATTTGGATTGAATCCTCCAGATGTGAATTGGTACATGGACACCGGTGCCACTTCTCACATGACGTTCGACCAAGGTACTCTCTCATTTTATTCCAATTTAAATAAAAATCGTAACATAATTGTTAGTAATGGCAACTCCATTCCAATTCGTGGTTACTGTCATAAAAATTTGTCTCCCCCACATCCACCTCTTGTCTTGAAAAATGCTCTTCATGCCCCTAACTTAATTAAAAATTTGGTGTATGTCCGTAAATTCACCACTGATAATTGGGTGTCTGTTGGTTTTGATCCTTTTGGTTTTTCTATGAAGGATTTCAAGACGGGGATACCTCTCATGAGATGTGATAGTAGGGGAGATGTTTATCCTATCACGCCCGCATCCAGTCTCTTGAGTCAAGCCTTGCCATCTACTTTTGCAGCTCTAGCTCCTTCCTTGTGGCATGCACGTTTGGATCACCCTGGGTCGTCCATTGTTTCTTCCTTGCATAAAAATAATTTTATTTCTTGTAAGGGTACGCATATTGCTCCAATTTATCAATCATATCCTTTAGGAAAACATGTTAGATTACCGTTTGTAGCCTTTACTTCTCGTACTTTAATGTAATTTGATATTATTCATATCGATTTATGGACATCTCCCGTTTTAAGTTTTGTGGGCCATCGTTATTATGCTTTATTTTTGAATGATTATTCTAATTTTTTATGGACTTTTTTGTTAGAGAAAAAAATCATAAGTTTTTTCCACATTCTTAAAATTTAGAGCATTCATCCGTACCCAATTTGATCGGAAAATAAAAAATATTCAATGTGATAATGGCAAAGAATATGATAATGGGTTATTTCGGGATTTTTGTGATACTAATGGCATAGTTTTTCATTACTCTTGTCCTCATACTTCCTCACAAAATAGGAAAGCCAAATGAAAAATTCGTACTATTAATAATATTGTCCGAACTTTATTGGTCCATGCTTCCGTACCCCCTTCCTTTTGGCATCATGCTCTACAAATGGCTACTTATCTTCTTAACATACTTTCAACCAAAGGTTTGGCATATTCATCCCCTCTTCCATTCCTACATAATAAGACTCCTTCGTATTCACATCTTAGGGTCTTTGGGTGTTTATGTTATCCACTATTTCCGTCAACTACAATTAACAAACTTCAAGCCCGTTCTACCCCTTGCGTGTTTTTGGGTTATCCATCCAATCATCGTGGTTACAAATGTTTTGATTTATCGTCTAATAAAATCATAATTAGTCGCCATGCTATTTTTTATGAAACCCAATTTCCGTTTGCTAAAGTAAGTTATCCCGAGCCTAGTTCGTATAATTTTTAAGATGACGATGTCTCCCCGTATATTATCCACCATTTATCGGACTTGTCTCGCACCCAAAATCCGCCAGCGGACCCACTGCCCGTTGGACCTCCTGTCCCATCGAATTTGCCTAGTGGGCCAGTCCCTCAAGTCCCAGGTCCAGCAACTGGGCCGAATATCCAGCCCAGTTCTGCCCCTCTTTCTGTTTCAAGTCCCGATCCAGCTTCCCGTGTTAGGCCAGCAGGCCCACGGCCTGCTCGCCAGTCCGTCACCCATCCAAATTTTCCCCAAAAAATCCACCCAATTCTCCCCCGAGTCACTGACCGGTTAATTATAGTTAACGGGGTATTTTTAAACTAAAAAGACATTTTAATCTAAATTCTAATGTTCTTAAATCCCCATACCCCGTAACCCAGTGTCTGCATTAAATGACCCGAATTGGAAATTGGCTATGAACGACGAATATGATGCTCTTATTGAAAATAAGACGTGGGAGTTGGTGTTCCGTCCTTCTGGTGTTAATATTATTCAGTCTATATGGATTTTGACTCATAAAGATAATGCTGATGGTTCTTTTGCGAGGCATAAGCCTCGTCTTGTAGGTGATGGTAAGACTCAGGAGGTTGGCGTGGATTGTGGTGAGACGTTTAATCCGGTGGTCAAACCGGCTACCATTCGCACTGTTCTCAGTCTGGCTCTTTCAAAGGCATGGCACATTCATCAGTTAGATGTGGAGAATGTTTTCTTATACGGTGATCTTAAGGAGACCGTTTACATGGATCAACCCTTAGGTTTTCGAGTACTCAAATATCCTCATCATGTCTATTTATAGAAAAAGTCCTTATATGGGCTTAAACAGGCCCAACAGGCTTGGTATGAGAGATTTGCAGATTATGTTTCGTCTTTTGGGTTTTCTCACAGCAAGTTTGATAATTCATTGTTCATATATTTTTGTGGTACTTCCCTGGCTTATATTCTATTATATGTGGACGATATTATATTGACTACCTCTTCTGATGCTTTGCGCTTGTCTATCATGACAATGCTCAGTTCTAAGTTTGCTATGAAAGACTTAGGGCCCTTGCGTTACTTTTTGGTGATTGTTGTCACTCGTCATGCAGGTGGGTTATTCTTATCACAATGAAAGTATGCTGTTGTGATAATTGAAACGACTGATATTGTCATGACCCGACCCGACGGGCCGCGACTAACCGCCCTAATGACGTCATTATACTAACCTGTCACACATAATCCAACTAACCCTTAATGAGTCAGAAATCCGGCAGCACAACGCTGCAATAACAACATATGCCATGGTAGGCAAGCCGACAAGGCTACCTTTACCCAAGATTGTACCTGTCTCCTGAGGAGTCACAATTAGCCAATATAAAATAACAAGCAAGCCGACAAGGCTGCCACCAGATAGTAACGTATAAACATGGGAACACCCCAGCACAGAATACAATAACATGACAGACCCAATTAGAGTCATAACCCTTACATACGTACAACCCACCACTGTCTACAGACCTCTAAAAGAAGAAGAACGACATATGACGGGACAGGGCCCCGTCGTACCCCTAAATACAAACAGAAGCTCTAAAGAGATTCGGTACCAACATGACAAAACTCTGGATCAAAGGAGCTTTCCAACCTGCTGAGTAGGAACCTAGGCACGAGGTTCACCAAGCGAAAACATGTACCTGCGGGCATGAAACGCAGCCCCCCGAGGAAAGGGGGGTCAGTACGAAATGATGTACAGAGTATGTAAAACATGAAGCGGTAAAATAAATCATAAGTAGCCAACAGAAACATGAGATCAGTATAAAAATCAGGATCCAAATCCAACTGTGCCATAAACCATAAAAGTCAGTTGTGCCTTATAAACATGAGAGTCAAGTCAGGAAAACATGTATGCCTGTCCATATACATATATATACCTGTAACGTAACCCGGCCCACTAATGCGGGACTCGGTGGAATCATATCATAACCCGGCCCATCCTGGGACTCGGTAAAGTCATATCTCATCTATGGATCCATCCTACGTAACCCGGCCCTCTAGTGAGGGTCTCGGTGAACAATGCAAGGCTGTGCACGAGTCGTAACCCGGCCCGGGACTCGGTGAGGTGAAGTAGTAACACTTAGCACGAGTAGATATCATGAGTGCCATGCAAGTAAAAATCATCATTTGACTCTCCATACAATCATTACAATAATGTCATAATAAACTCTTTCTTTGAAGAATCATAGGCACTTCTCATAACAATCCTCTTTAGGAATTAAACTATATAAGAATTAAGTACGTCCGCCGTACTTTCATTAAAGCATGCCAAAAGAAAGAAGTAAGGGTTTCACATACCTCTTAGACGAATTAATCGACTCAATATTAGCGTACGCCTCGTTTTAGAACTTCAACCTTGTTGTCGAATTTATCTAAGTTCCGCGGGTCCTTGTAAGCCCCTATGAATGCTTATCTACATCATACGGATGATTTAAATCATAATCGACACAACATATTAAAAACAGATTCTTAGGGATATTCTAACGAACACCTTAACCGCGTAGAACCTATATTCCTTCTATATCGAAATCTATGTAAGTAGTGAAACATCCAACTCTCTTAATCCTCCTTCTTATACTACTAAAATCTCCGAAACGGTACCACAATTTCACATGCAAACCCAGTAACTCTCAGTAACGACAGTCCCGACAACACCCAACCCAAATTCGCATTTTCGACAATCGTCTTTAGAACTAATAGCAAGAAATGACTTCAGAAAATTGTACATACTATTAAGAACAAGGAAGGTTACCTCATTAAACACATCGACGAGAATCGTTGGGAAACCCTTTTGCTCGACATAGCGTCCGACAAGCAGAAAACGCAGAAACAGGGCCCCCAAAAATGACCCCCAGAACTCCTTCAACAATTCTGGGTCTCTTGCCTAACCTCGAAATACGTAGGCTAGTCTAAGAACTTGATTTAGCTGGAATCAAGGTTCAAAACGTCATAAATTTCCCCTTTTGGTTGTGCGAAAACTCATAGTATTTCCCCCAACTTCGACTGAGAGCTCTAGGGAACCTATCAATGGAGTTTTCTGCTTCTGCTAGACTCGAATTGATGGAGGAATTTTGATTGAGATGAAGAGAGCTTGAAGAACTGATGGAGTTGAAGAAATGGAAAAAAAAATGGAGAAGAGAAGGCCCTTATTGGCTGATATCGGACGGTCGATTTGGGGCTTGGTCACCCCCAAATCGTTTATAAAATCACACTTACCAAACCCCACTATAAATTGTCCCCTCCCTAATTAATTAATTCCACAATTAATTAATTATACACACAATTAAATTTTCGGTCTCCAATTATTTAAATCCCGACGATTACTAAAATCCTCATATGTCAATATCATACTTCCCGTAATAAAATACCAATCTATACTCTCTCCATGGATACACGATTATTTAAACTCCGTCGTCACACTTACTAAATCCCAAAATTATTTCGGGATCACGCCTTTTTATATACTAATCCTCTTATTAATATACACAAGTACAACGAAAATTTTCCCGGGTCCGGGTCTACTTACCTACGTTACGAGTTCAACCGCTATCCGAAAATACGGGGCGTTACATCCTTCCCCCCTTAGAAACATTCGTCCTCGAATGTCGGTACGGCATTTCTAACCTTTGACACCATACAAAAAGAATACACCAATTGCTATTCCAATTCCTCAAAAACAAGGGGTACGACATTCAGGGATTAATTCAAACTATCTTTTAAACTGTGAGGAGATACATATCCATCCCTAACTACTTCTAAAGAAATAGACTCCAGTTTCATATGCGAACCAAAATAAACACATGGTGACTACATTCTTTAAATTCAAACAATAGGTAAAGAAGGTAGAAGGTCCTAATATCTAATTTTAGAGTTCTATACGCAACATAGTTATTTAAAATAGCTCACACATCAATACAATTAGCCATGTAACTGTTTTATACTTATATCAGCTGATTCTTTTATTGCATTGTTCTTGGGCTAGAGTGCAGCAACACAACTGCTGATTTTTTTCACTCTGCCCCTGCCCAGAATTTTAGCCTACAGCTGTCTCAAAATAAAGGCAGCAACATGTGTTTGTGCAGGGCACAATTTCACCAAAATACAGCAGGGATTACAGTAGCAAATAACAGCAAAACAGCAGCAAAATAGCAGTCAAGTGGTAGCCAAAACAGCAGCTAAATAACAGCAGAAAATGAGCTCAAATAACAGTCCAAACACCAGCCAGCACAGCAGCTAATAACAGCAGAAAAATGAGCTCAAATAACAACCAAATTATCAGCCAAAACAGCAGCTAGATACAACAGAAAGTGAGCTCAATTTA
Source organism: Anisodus tanguticus (assembly GCA_034509755.1). Taxonomy (NCBI): domain Eukaryota; kingdom Viridiplantae; phylum Streptophyta; class Magnoliopsida; order Solanales; family Solanaceae; genus Anisodus; species Anisodus tanguticus. The sequence continues at coordinate 12,409,293 of CM067551.1, read as the reverse complement.
CAGTCAAAACAGCAGCTAAATACAACAGAAAGTGAGCTCAATTTACAGTAAAAAAAACAACTAGATATAGCAGAAAGTGAGCTCAATTTACAGTCAAAACAGCAGCTAAATACAGAAGAAAGTGAGCTCAATTTACAGTCAAAACAGCAGCCACAAAGGAGGTAGAATGCAGCAAAATTTGGTCACCATGCAGCCACTACTTACCCCATAGCACAGCAACCCAGCACCCTCACTCAGCTATACCTTACACCACACATCACAATGTCTTCCTATAGTGTAGTATCTGTCTTATCCTTGAGAAAAGGACAACAGCTCATCAAGATCATGTACTGCAGAACATATACTGCAGCACCTTGGATAAGAATGCAGCATTTTGTAATCAAAATAGAATGGCCCAAAATATTTGCAATAAGTCATACCCAAAGTAAAGTGTTAATGGCTAAGGTATAGCAGTCCTTAAGGTCTAAAATTATCTCAAAATATGATAGGTTCCAACCTTAAACACACAGCATTTATCACCTCAACTACTGCAGCAACTATAATTCAGAATTCAGTATTTTAAGAGACACAAGCCTTAACAAGGAATGTAGATAACTAGGACAGCACAACATGCTTGAAAACAGGACCTTTGAGACTGAAAAAGGGGCAGCAACATCTGTGCCAACTGAGGTAATAATATATGATTAAAGGCCCACAGGGACAGCAGTAGCAGCAACAAAACAGCAGCAAATCAGTAGTAACAAGACTAGTCTAAACATGCTAGATATTTCATAAACCAAAGCTGGTCCTTAGGCAACATGAAAACAAGTAACTAAATGCAACCTACTCTGGTTAGGTATGCAGAAATGGGGCTTGACCATGCTGAGCCTCTATTTCAAGCATAAACAGTCGGCACCTTAATTAGTACAGATTCATTTACCAAATTCAGGTCTAGATTGGTTGTGCCACTCACCTATGGACATGGTTATGTAAAGCCTAACATCAGAAAAAAGTAAGCAACTTGAAATGCAAATACTAAGTCAAACAACCCTTTATACCATAGTTAATAGACATCAAATACTTAGGATTAATCTTGCTTCAATATCTGCACCTAACCTATGATCACACCATATCCAGGGCCACAACAAATACCCTAAGAGGCTGCATACCAACAGTCCATATAAGCAGAATTACAGGGTCCAGAGGAATTTTCTGAATCACCCCTTTAAAGGCCATCATGCTGAAATTAGCCTAAGTTTATCATTTTAACTTGTTAGGAGCACATGTCAACTAGCATAGTGGTTCTAAGCTTTTATTCCTACTTATACATGCACTTAACTAGGTGGATTGGTTTACACATTGACAATGATAACATGGATACATGAATGGGTGCAGAAATACTCTTTTCTAGGCATTCATAACATAACTTCAACATTCAGACCACATAAAGTTCCAAGTTACAAGAACATAGATACAACAAGTACATACCTAAGAAAACAAATTAGGAATTAAACTTCCCTTTGGACATATCACAACCTCTTGGGTTAGTGTTAAGCTCATAAAGTCCAATAATAAACTAAAATAAGTCCTTTGGTTTAAAAAAAAAACTCCAGTTTATCTCACAGTACGCATCCATAGAAGTAACAAGATATTAATAGCACAGTCAGGACATCATGTAGTCATAGTTGAAGCTAAACATGTCATTGGAGACCACATGTAGGCAACATCATTTCAAATTATTGGATACCACATGGAAAAACCAAAAATAGTAAGCCGACATATTCTATAAGCTTATACTCAACCAAGGTTACTATTGTACTTATATGAAAAATGTAATAGAAGCCACACCGGTCTTTTTACTATAACCAATAAGTCATAGGTTACTCCTAACTTTAGGTTAGATTCATATCAAGTCGGAATTGTATCTAACAACACTAATCACTCCAAAATCAATCCAAACAAGGTTATTATCGCTTAACTTATGCATACAATAGTTTAAAAGTCATTTCATGATTCAACTAAAATTACACCGGACTATACAACAACCTTATCAACCAACATGCAAAATCCACATATTCCTTTTTGATTAATCCAAACATATAACCATTTATTTAGGCATGCTTAGTCATGTCTTCTAACATACCCCAAAATCGGTAAAGCAGGCTCGGAATCTAGGTAATATTCATAATTCACAATCATCACATAGGCTACCCTTTATCAATTCCCATCATAATTAACATCACATAACCTCAACCATATCAACACACTTAAGTCATTCTCTTCTAGTTTTAAATTATCATATCAGACGATATAAGACAAGTTTTGCTAAATAGGACAACTAATCTTGTTCTTAATTAGAGGCGCTTGTTTTAGGTAGATAATATGACCAAACGACTTACAGATAGCCAAAGAGTTTTCAAAATAATATATCGGTCATCACATTAATTTAAATAACCCATACATGCTAAACCTAACTTCAATCCAACCTGCCAATCCATGTCATGCTAACCTCATCACTACTCACTTAATAACTTAACCAAATCGGCAGAAGCAAGGGAATGCACATAGTTGAGGAACTACTCAGATATTCATTTTTCATTTTTCATTGGGACATGCCAAGGATAGATAAGACCCTTTAACCAACAAAACATACACCAAATAGGCTCCTAAACTATCCTTCAGATCACGACAGCACTTAAACAAAACACACATCCATTTCAAAGTCATTAGGTGATCCTATCATAATTATAACAACATCCTTATGCTAAATCTTAGTTCCCTTATTATAGGCAGATAACTAAATAACTAAAAGCATTAAGACCTTCAATCATTTACACGGGTCATACAAGGTCAAATAACTCTTAAACCTAACAAGACAACCACTTAACACACAAATAATCGTCACACAATACTCTAACATTGTTTTCATCAACTGAACCTGCTAGACATTAATAGAGTAGTCACAAATAGCCACAGTATTCACATATATTACATAATGCTTGGCATAATATATTCACGGTTTAATAGTTAACTAAATAAGCAAACCGTTTATTGCAGTAGCAAGTCATTCCTGGAATTATGTAAGTACTCAATTTTCCACTCCCTTAAGCAACTATTGACAACATGTTTAGCATACGAATCTATTCCCTATTTAAGAGACAAAACGCAGGCTTGGGTTATTAGAACATTTTGCATTCTTCATTATGATACACAGAGACAATTACGGGGGACATTTTAATCAAACATAAAAGATATCTAGGCAAGTCTAATTAACTGTTTAGGGGTAGTCCCACTGAGCAAAATTGGCAAAGATAGGTCCTAACACAAGTGATTTATACTCAACCCACATACTGTACAGGGACATTAACAGACCACCCTTTGTTCCGAAAGAAGTATGACCAAGACAGAATACATTTATACATTACATGGATAGCATAACTCATAAGAAAAGCTGGAACACATCAACTTAAACAGGGTAATATTACAACATGTAGAGGACCATCTACTCCTAAGCCCCATCCACAAGTAGGACAACCCGTTAACGACTATCAACTACCTATTGAACTAATTTCAAGGACTTATCCAGACAACTTGCTTCAGAGACAACAAACCTTATATGTACAACAGTAGCGATTCCAGTTTTTGGCATATCTCATATTCCTTTTCATATAACCATAAGCATACCAAAGAGTCATCACAACTAATAGACTTCACATATACCATGTACTATAACCCAGATCAAACATAAAATATTTTACTCAAGAAGGCCTTGTATATCTAAGGTCTCAACGATTATCTAATATTCTAAGAGTCTCAAATATTCCGTGTCCCAAGCTTACATTATTTCTTCCCGTATACGAGTAAGATAGTTTCTCATAACCTCGAATTCGTATTGCCCTTCTGGCGGCTGTCGCTTTCTTTGGAGGCATAGCTGTAACACATTAATACGTCAGAGAGGGAATAACCTAATAACATAGCTCTATCGCACGATCTTAGAGTAAGAAGAATAGAAACCAATCCTAAATGCCCTGCAGCCTCCTGCGTATAAGTATGGTGCACAACATACCCATACGCAAGACTCTACCAGACACGGTCTGTAGACATTCCGACGACTAACCGCTCTGATACCACTTTTGTCACGACCCGACCCGACGGGCCGCGACTAATCGCCCTAATGACGTCATTATACTAACATGTCACACATAATCCAACTAACCCTTAATGAGTCAGAAATCCGGCAACACAACGCTGCAATAACAACATATGCCAGGGTAGGCAAGCCGACAAGGCTACCTTTACCCAAGATTGTACCTGTCTCCTGAGGAGTCACAATTAGCCAATATAAAATAACAAGCAAGCCGACAAGGCTGCCACCAGATAGTAACGTATAAACATGGGAACACCCCAACACAGAATACAATAACATGACTGACCCAAACGAGTCATAACCCTTACATACGTACAACCCACCATCTTTGTCTACGGACCTCTAAAAGAAGAAGAACGACATATGACGGGACGGGGCCCCGTCGTGCCCCTAAATACAAACGAAGCTCTAAAGAGATTCGGTACCAACATGACAAAACTACGGATCAAAGGAGCTTTCCAACTCTGCCGAGTAGGAACCTAGGCCGAGGTTCACCAAACCGAAAACATGTACTGCGGGTATGAAACGCAGCCCCCCGAGGAAAGGGGGTCGACGAAATGATGTGTCGAGTATGTAAAACATGAAGTTGTAAAATAAATCATAAGTAGCCAACGAAACATGAGATCGGTATAAAAATCGGGATCCAAATCCAAGCTGTGCCATAAACCATAAAAGTCGGTTGTGCCTTATAAACATGAGAGTCAAGTCGGAAAACATGTATGCTGTCCATATACATATATATACCGTAACGTAACCGGCCCACTAATGCGGGACTCGATGGAATCATATCATAACCCGGCCCATCCGGGACTCGGTAAAGTCATATCTCATCTATGGATCCATCCTACGTAACCGGCCCTCTAGTGAGGGTCTCGGTGAACAATGCAAGGTTGTGCACGAATCGTAACCCGGCCCGGGACTCGGTGAGGTGAAGTAGTAACACTTAGCACGAGTAGATATCATGAGTGCCATGCAAGTAAAAATCATCATTTGACTCTCCATACAATCATTACAATAATGTCATAATAAACTCTTTCTTTGAAGAATCATAGGCACTTCTCATAATAATCCTCTTTAGGAATTAAACTATATAAGAATTAAGTACGTCCGCCGTACTTTCATTAAAGCATGCCAAAAGAAAGAAGTAAGGGTTTCACATACCTCTTAGACGAATTAATTGACTCAATATTAGCGTACGCCTCGTTTTAGAACTTCAACCTTGTTGTCGAATTTATCTAAGTTCCGCGGGTCCTTGTAAGCCCCTATGAATGCTTATCTACATCATACGGATGATTTAAATCATAATCGACACAACATATTAAAAACATATTCTTAGGGATATTCTAACGAACACCTTAACCGCGTAGAACCTATATTCCTTCTATATCGAAATCTATGTAAGTAGTGAAACATCCAACTCTCTTAATACTCCTTCTTATACTACTAAAATCTCCGAAACAATACCACAATTTCACATGCAAACCCAGTAACTCTCAGTAACAACAGTCCCGACAACACCCAACCCAAATTCGCATTTTCGACAATCGTCTTTAGAACTAATAGAAAGAAATGACTTCAGAAAATTGTACATACTATTAAGAACAAGGAAGGTTACCTCATTAAACACATCGACAAGAATCGTTGGGAAACCCTTTTGCTCGACATAGCGTCCGACAAGCAGAAAATGCAGAAACAGGGCCCCCAAAAATGACCCCCAGAACTCCTTCAACAATTCTGGGTCTCTTGCCTAACCTCGAAATACGTAGGCTAGTCTAAGAACTTGATTTAGCTGGAATCAAGGTTCAAAACGTCATAAATTTCCCCTTTTGGTTGTGCGAAAACTCATAGTATTTCCCCCAACTTCGACTGAGAGCTCTAGGGAACCTATCAATGGAGTTTTCTGCTTCTGCTAGACTCGAATTGATGGAGGAATTTTGATTGAGATGAAGAGAGCTTGAAGAACTGATGAAGTTGAAGAAATGGAAAAAAAAATGGAGAAGAGAAGGCCCTTATGGGCTGATATCGGACGGTCGATTTGGGGCTTGGTCACCCCCAAATCGTTTATAAAATCACACTTACCAAACCCCACTATAAATTGTCCCCTCCCTAATTAATTAATTCCACAATTAAATTTTCGGTCTCCAATTATTTAAATCCCGACGATTACTAAAATCCTCATATCTCAATATCATACTTCCCGTAATAAAATACCAGTCTATACTCTCTCCGGGGATACACGATTATTTAAACTCCGTCGTCACACTTACTAAATCCCAAAATTATTTCGGGATCACGCCTTTTTATATACTAATCCTCTTATTAATATACACAAGTACAACGAAAATTTTCCCGGGTCCGGGTCTACTTACCTACGTTACGAGTTCAACCGCTATCCGAAAATACGGGGCGTTACAGATATGTCCTCGTGTAAGTCTACTTCCACTCCAGTTGATACAAAACCCAAGCTGGGTGCTGCGGCTGGCTCACCTTGCGAGGATCCCACTCACTATCGCAGTCTTGCTGGAGCTCTTCAGTAACTTACATTCATGAGACCGTATATTACGTATGTCGTACACCTGTGTTTGTTTATGCATGATCCTAGAGTGGAGCACATGCATGCGCTCAAACGCATTATCCGATACATTCAGGAGACACTTGACTATGGCTTGCATCTATATCCATCATCGGCCTCTACACTTGTCTCGTATACCGATGTTGATTGGGGTGGTTGTCTAGATACCAGACGCTCCACGTCTGGTTATTGGATGTTTCTTGGTGATAACTTGATCTCATGGTGTAACATCCCGTACATTCGGGTTACGGTTTAAATGGCTAAGCGTATATAAAATCGCTAAGCATGTGTAAATTGACCCGAGCGTTGGGAAATTTTTGTCAAAATTAAGTATGCTAATAAAGAGATTAGTATATAAAATGGATTAAACCCGAAATAATTTTGGACGTAACAAGTGTGATGACGGTGAACGGAAGTAAATTTGGTGCGTGCACAAAGAGGTTGTGGACTAGTGTCATATCACACAAATTATGATATTGAGTATATGAAGGTCTTATAAGTTAATAAGATTTAAGTGAATTGGGATCACAAAATTAATTATGTGTGCGATTGATAAATTATTCGGATGTAGGTCACTTAATTAAATTAAGTGACCGTGCATGTTAAAGTAAGGTGGCATTAAGTGGCTATGATGACCAAGCACATATGTTGCCATTGATCGACACATGGCAAGAGAAAATGTGTCAAAATGATTAGACTTTGATATTCATTCTCTGCTTTATCATTAATCCAAAACATAAAACATATGAGGCCTTCTCTTTTCGTGCACAAGAATAAGCAACCAGTACTTCATTTTTTTTATTAGGAAAAGGAAACTTTGCATTCACTTCGTGTAATTGTAAGGAATTGTGTACAAAGGTATGTTAAGACACATTATTTTTCCTTTTGGCATGTTCCATGTAGCGAAATATAATCGTGATATTGCTCCATAATTTAATCTACTCCTAGTAGTTAAGAATATTTATATTATTTATTCATATGCTAAAAACATGTCTAAATATGTTCCTAAGTCCTTATTAAGGCATACAAAAAAGATGTTGATATTCACAGTGTTAGCCAAAGGGGCAAGGATATTATTGTCATCCGACAAATTCAGAAAATGTTTTATCGTCATTCATGCACTTTCATTTGCATCATCTTATATATTATCCTGGACCCATTTGTGCTATACACACTACTATATGGTAAATATTATATATGTAGGGGATATGGAAAAAGGGAAAGGCGTTATATACGCACACCACCTGCAGCTGGTACAGACTATCACGTAAAGAAAGAGTCCTATGAGGCCAAAATGATGTGATGCCCATGTGTGGCCGATATAACCTGATAACCACAGAGGCGGTTATGGACAGGAAGAGCCCATGTGTGGCCAATATATATGTATACCACATTTGCATCATGCATACATTCATTAACCATTATACGGTATGATGCCCACAGAGGCTATTATGGTAAGGAAGATGCCGATGAGGCCGATGTATATGTATACCGCATTGTGCATGACTTTTAGGCATATGTATTAGGACCCTCAGAGATAATTACTGTTGGTCGGTTGTTCATGTTTCGGTTTATTGTTGTATCCCTGTTATGTTGTTATTCATGCCTGACATACTCAGTACATCAGTCGTACTGACGTCCCTTTTGTCGGGGGATGCCGTGTTTCATGCCCGCAGGTTCACTTAGGCAGGGTGACGGTTCACGTTAGTTGATTGCGGATCCAACGAATTTTTGGAGCACTCCCCTTGTTCAAAGTGTTGGTCTAATTTAGGTACGGTACATTTTTGCTTGCATACATGGGTATGGCAGGGCCTTGTCCGACCTTTGATGTTGCTACTCTTAGAGGCTTGTAGACATGTGTCGTGTGTATAGTGGTTTTGTATGGCCTTGTCGGCCTTAGTATGGGTACTTATATACATATATTGGTTTTCTGTATAAAGATTTCACATAGTTTTCTTTCGGCTTAGTCCGTAATTAATGATTATTAGGTGGTAAATGTACGATTAGCGGTACCCGGCGGGTGGGATCCGGGTGCCCGTCGCGGCCCTCCGGTTTGGATCGTGACAATCTTGGTATCAGAGCATGTCTGTCCTAGGAGTCTACAAGTTGTGTCTAATAGAGTCTTATTTGTATGTATGTTGTGCATCATACTTATAAGCAGGAGACTGCCTGACATTTTGGAATGGTTTTCCTTCTTTCATCTCATAACTCTACCTGGTACAATAAGTTGTAACTGCTGAGTCTTTGTTAACACATGACCTCTACTTAGAATATTAGGCTGTTTTGCTGGTAAATTATCACTTGTAGCACCCAAAAGCTGCTTATAGAACCCCAGTATCTCTTGCTGGCAAACTATGTCATTTCTTCAGCCTACTCTCCTCTCAGCTTTAGGTCTACTTTTCAATTTGTTGAGCCTTATCTCTAATTCTCTATCTCTTACATAATGATCCACTCTTCATTTTTTTTTCCAAAAAAAATAATAATTAAAGAAACAAAAAGAAAAAAAAAATCAGTACACGTGTAAATCCCTAGACCGGGTTATTCATGGCCTAAAAACTTTTGATTTTTTTCCCACTGTTTTGAATTGAATGCTTAGATTCCTTCATTAGCGCAGATTTGAAAGAAAAAAAAAAAAAAAAGATCCCCTTGTTTTCTTTTGCTCCTTTCATGGAAAAAGCAATTCACTTTGACAGTATGAATACTCGAAAAAAGTGGAGCATTTTATTTTCATTTTTCCAACTTTAAGCAAATGGAACAATGCCACATGAATGTCGTCCAAAGCCAAAAGCATCAGTTTGTCCCATGTCACACACATTCAGATCCATAATATTTTTTACTCTTTCTAATAAAGTATATATACTGCATGGTAGTGCAGATTTCCGGAATAAGTTCACAAAATAAATGCCACTGGCAAAGTTGATTAATTAGTGGACTAATTAACCCAATATAGAAAAGTTGAGTGGAGGATCATATAGAATCCGAGATAATATTAATGGTGATTAATTTGCTCCTTGGAGAAATTCATCAATTTTGGTGTCATTTATGCCCCTTTTACCCTGGGCGATACACGTGCTACAATGGTGGGGATAATGGATCGTGATCTCACAAGGGTGAGCTAATCCCAAACACCCGTCCTCAATTTGACTTGTAGGCTGTAACTCACCTGCATGAAGCTGGTAGTAAATATTGTCGATCAGTCATACGACGGTTAATTTGTTCTCAAGCCTTTGTACACACCACCTGTCATACTATGGGAGCTGGCTATGCCGGTCCTAAGTCGTTATCATAATCGCAAGGAGGGAGATATCAAAGGCCGGACTAGTGACTGGAGTTAAGTATTGGAACTAATTATTTTGTAGAAGCATGGGCTATCAAAATAGCTTTGCAAAAAATGCTTGTGAGAATTAGTGGTTACAATAGAGTGCTAGTGGAATCAGATTCATTACTCTGGGTGAAGGTATTGACAGAATAATGGATGCTCCTTAGCAGGTATCATCTCTGGTGCCATACTGAATATGGGTCAATAATGGGAAATTTCATTTATTTCACATCTAAAGAGAGGTTGGGAAAAATCAAAATTTGAATATTATGATTCGAGTTTAGAATTTTATCGTAATCTATTTGATTGACTGAATTTCAAATTTATTACTTGTATTTACAGTAATTTTTTAATATATATATATATAATCTTAGCTAAAGTTATTGAGTTCGAATGAACCCATAACTTATGCACAACATTTGCCTCTTCAGCTAGAGGAATATAATGGGCCAAGTTTGGTCATGACCCTTCATTTTTATGGACCAAACACGTGACATTAATATTTTTTGCTTTTAGGTGGTTGTGAGACTGAACTCAGGGACGATATTAGGAATTTTGTCAAGAGTGTTCAACATTTAACATATATCTATTGAATGTAATTTTGATCTATATATATAATATAATTTTCTATATACACAACACAGTTTTTCGACGAAGAGTGTTCAGCTAACCACCCTTCGTTTTATGTGACTCCGCCATGGACTAAACTCAGAATCTTTCTCCTCTTAACATTATAATGAGCATTGTAATGCACCGTATGTAAAAGTTGATAAGTTTAGGGAGAACGTTGTTTTAATTACTCATACTTAATTTAGATGCAAACGATTCGAATGAGTATTGATCAGTACTGCTTGTTTTAAGCTTAACTTATAGTATGTGATTATTTTTCACTTCATATTTTCCCATTTGTACGGATAAATCCTTCATATTGTCCACAGCTGCTGTTGATCCTCCACATATAAAAAAATTAACTAAAAGCAATAAGGCTAACTTAATTTAATTGAGAAACAAATGAGAATACATTCTTTAATTTGAACTAGGGCACACATATTCTATCTACTAAGATCAAATAACATTAATTCATGAACGCATAATCACAACATTTTCAGACTACAACTTCTTTGACCCAACAATTTATTTCTTTGTTCCTAGTTACTACTAATATTAATAATAACAAACTCTCTTATATTTCTTGAAATATTGGGGGGTGGGGGGGTCTTAATTAACTTTTTAATTAGGCATATATGGCTTGATGAGTTGAATGAGTGAGCCTTTAAGATGAAGTGACATAACTTCATTAGTAGAACCAACCAATTTCCCCCCAATAAAAACTGCTGGCACCAATGCATTGCGACCCACCCTCATTAGTGCTTTTTCCATTTCTTTTCCATCTGGATCATGATCAATTTCATGAACATATGGAATTACTCCAAGGTCTTGAAATAATATACTCACTGCATAGCACAAACAACAAGTACTCTTGCTGAATATTACCACTCCATGTTCCCTAGCCATTTTTTGTACCTTGTCCATTTTTCTTTGATAAATTAAAACAAGAGAAAAATATATGATTAATTAAGGAGGAGATAATATAATGAAGCAACTAGCAAAAAAAAAAAAAGAGCTGGGGAAATAAAAAGGTTTAATTTTTATTTTCCAAGCTCAGATATAGCTATGTTGCTTGAAAATAGGGGTGGTCTGGTGAGTCTATTTATAGTGTGAATAAAGAAAAGAACATTTTGAAAAGATTGTGAGCTTTATTTAGATTCTTCGAAAATGAACTGGATTGCAACTCTACAAGATTAACTTTTTGGAAAAAAAGATACAAGTACTACTATTTCGTTCCACATATAACGGGCAAGTTGAACGATACATATATTCATATTCTGTGTGGTCATGCTCGTTTTTTAATAGATTCTAAGTCATATATATTGTCAATGTAGGAATGTTTATATCGTCAGGACACATTTGCCTATTGTAACGGGTAATAACATGTCTTATTTTAAGATTATAAATTCACATTTTGAGTAGATTTATCTGTAAATATTTTTTAGATGACCTGATAATAAAAAATTAAAAAAATTATATTGATAGCAACTATTACTCTTAGTACTATGTTAACTTGTAACGTTTTATCTAAAAGTTTGAACAGAAAATATAATACGAATGGTTTATTTGTCTGTTTTAGATCACAACAAAATCATTAGATGAATTGATTATGTTCTATGTTATATTTTAATGACTTTTATACACTAGCAATGCAAAACAATCAAATTACTTAACCTAGAAAAGTATGATAAATAATGTAATGCAAGTCCATAACCAGTTAAACCACATCTATTTGTGTAGGAAAAAGGGAATCATTACATTATAATTGTTGCACATAAATTAAGCTATTTTTTGTTTAAAACAACGTGGACGAACTACTGGCCGTTCAATATTTATTTAATGATAATATAAAAGGGGTCTGTCAAAAGATACCGCAAATACGGTCAATATATATCATCTGATGATTTTATTCTGTGTCAGCGCTAGACGAAAGATCTGATTCTTCGTGTTGTGCCCACATCAACTTGTACAAAAGTTTTCTCCAAACATATATTAACCAAAAATTAGTCAAAAATCTTAATTGTATCTTTTGTTAGTTTTATATATTTGCCTCGATGGTAGGGGTGACGTATATCGGTTCGGTTCGATTTTATATCAAAAAAGTATGACTCGAATAAAATTTAATTTTTATTTTAAAAAAACCGAATCAAACTTAAAAAAAAATGAACGTATCAGTTTATATCATCGAACATATCGATTTTTTAATTCAAGTGTATCATAATCAGCATATATAAAGTCAAAAAAAAATAATTTAAAGTCTAAAAACATAAAATCTGCATCACATATATTCTTAAACACATGTAAAAAACTCCAAATTAAAGTTTACATCTCCACAAAATAAAAGTCCAAACTCCAAAATATAAAGTTCACATCATAAATTAAAAGTTCAATACATGAATTTTAAAATATGACACAACCAACAATCTTGCTTCCTTAAAAATATGACACAACCAGCATAAATTATGACGTCAATATTTCACAATTCTACCAGCAAGTAATATCAATCCATTGTCAAGTCCTTCACTGCTTGTGGTTGTTCTGCTTCTTGTGATTGCGGTACGATTGAAAGTTTCTCAAAGTCTACATACAATTTGTCAAAGCGTCAATATAATAAATAAAATGTTAAAGTATAATCATTCTATTAAACACAATATATAAAAACAGTATTGTTACCCAATTCAACTTCTTCATAAAACTTAGTTTCTTCTTCGGTTGGTTGCACAATTTGTTCTCCTATAAGAGTTGAGAAGTCAATTTTGTATGCAAATTAATGTGTCAACTGTCTTATGAGTTAATGTACTCCTAAAAGGGTCAAGAATGCGCCCCCCGTGCTAAATGCCAATTCGGAAGCCACGGTAGACACTGAAATTGCCAAAGATCTTTGACAAAGTCGGATATTGTAAAGTCCTGTAAAAAAAAAATAATAACACATACACGCACGTCCCTAAAACCCCTTCTTCCACTCCCTCACATCCCAAAATTCGTGCAACTACTCACACGACACAACACACACACATATACACTTTTATATAAAACACAACAAAAATGGAAATACAAAAATCAGAAACAAAACACAGTGAAAAAAAAAGGATTAAAGAGAGCAATTAAGGAGTCCCAAAAAGGTTTGGTTGAAGGATAAGTTGAAGTTGAGGTTTTGTTCGCAATTACGAAGCAACAAAGGTGAGTTTTCTCACTCAAAGTTCTTAGTAAAATCCTTTATTTTTAAGTTACAATACATGTTAGAATATAATCCGGTTATTGAAAGAATGAGCATGAAAGTTATGATTTGTTTAATTACTAGTTTTGATTGTGAAATTGTAATATGTTATACTAGGCTATACTTGTTAGAATTGGATGAAATTTTACAGAGTTGTACATATTTCTGTTATGGTCAGTTTGAGACTTAACGGGGATAAATCCGACTTACGGTTTGATAGTTATCGCTGTTTAAACATTCTGCCTCGGATCAATCGAAGTCTGGAAGGGCAGAATGTATAACGTAAAAACTGTACAAATAGGTGAAGCATATGAAATATTGTGCTGAATAAAAGTTATAGATTACTCTTTCCTCGACAGTTTGAGACTTTACGGGGATAAATATGACTTACGGTTTGAGAGTTATCGTTGTGTAAACATTCTGCCTCGGATCAACCGAAGTCTGAAATGGCAGAATGTATAACGTAAAAACTGTACAAATAGGTAAAGCATATGAAAGATTGTGTTGAATAAAAGTTATAGATTACTCTGTCCTCGACAGTTTGAGACTTTATGGGGATAAATCTGACTTATGGTTTGAGAGTTGTAACCCTTACAAGTAAAAAGGGCGAAATATTGAAGGAAGGAAATATTATTTGAGCCTTTTGAACATATGACATATTTAAACAAATAAATAAATGCATTGGATCGGATTGCACGGACCGCAACAAATATATATATATATATATATATATATATATATATATATATATATGCATTGGATCGGGTTGTACGTACCGCAACAAATATATAAATGCACTGGATCGGGTTGCACGTACCGCAACAAATATATAAATGCACTGGACCGGGTTGCACGTACCGTAACAAATGTATAATATGTTATATGGGAAAAAGCAGGAGTACTGATTAAACTTAGTTGTTTTTTTTAAAGACGAGCGAGGAGAAAATTTTGCACGTGAATATTTATTGATTTATTTAATAAAAGGGTTGTAATCTGTTTATTTCAACATGCTTATTATTTTCTTATAATGTGATTGTAGTTAAAAATATTGTGAGGTTACTTTGGATTGTAAGGTGAGATTCCCACTCAGTCCCGGATGGTAGGGCTGACTCTTTTATTTAATATATTTCAGGAAGGCGCGATAGAAGAAAAGCTCCGCAAGAGGGCTAGCGATCGTCCCGCAGCCTCATCGTACCACCAATCCATTATTTTGGATTTGGTGAAAGTTACTCTAGACTAAGTTTGTTTAAAGAATTAAGTTTTATTATCTCAGGAAATGCCCCACATGAGATTGTTCTTCGTAAACTTCAAATTGATTATTAAATATAATATTCCGCAAATACCTATCTAATTTAGGAAGAAAATGATGTAAATGGTTCGCCTGGAAAGGGATAGTTGTCTAGGTGCCATCATGTCCTAAAGAAAGACTTGAGAAAAGTCGGGGCGTGACAAGTTGGTATCAGAGCTAAACCAGGTTAAGAGATCTTAGGAACTTTTTTTGAGTTGGGTGTTTGAACAATTACTTATTGCGACGGTGTGCGCGCCACCTTAGTAATAAGTGAACGGAATAACATTCTAAACAGTTTCCCTTCTTTCATACTCTTCTCGTGCTTATCTTGAGTCTTTTTAAAGACTTGGTTCTTGTACTACCTCTTTAAAAGGGTCTTGGGGAAGGAGATTGTACAATGATAAACTAACTGACAAGTGTTTTGTAGATGGTGGTTATAAGACGAGCTCCAACAAAGAAGGAAGTGCGCATGAAATAGAAAAGGGCAATGAGAGCTCAGAAGAAATTCATGCGCCGTAAGATGGACTCGAGAGACGATTTTGACGAGTATATAGACGACACAATCGTACTTTGTACGTATTTGCTTAGGGCTAGACAGAAGAGGCATTCATACGACCCGACCTTCTTCAAACTCTCAATTGGGGTCATATTACATATAATAGTCAACTCCGTTCTGGAAAATTTCCATTCCTCATTCAGAGGGGCAAGAATGCTAAGAGGAGATATTACAGAAGATTCCTTGTTCAAATTTCTATGCCAGGTAAGAGGAGTAAGGGATAGAATGAGCGATATGGAAAGGGAAGCAAGAAAGAAGGTTCACAGGGAGTTGAATGCCAACCTGCAGAATAGGCGAATCATGCGGTTAAGCCCTTTAGAACGTGTTGTAGTAGGTGCATGTTTGAGTGAGAGAGCTATAGTGGGTGGCAGAGAATGATCTGATGTGATTTATTGTAATGTCATGGCATATATATATATATATATATATATATTTGAATATGATGAATGAAGTGTTATGAATGCAAGAAAGAAAGGATATTCAATTTGCATATTGTGGTGTTGCATGCTTTTGAAGTATAAGAAGATTTTGAGGAATTAAAAGTAGACAGACTGCCTTCTAAAATATGGATGTGTTGTATTTACAGAAAAAAAATGGAAAATTCACAAATACCAGTGGTGCGCAGGTCGACTAGAACTACTCGGGGAAGAGGGAGGAGACAATGGCAACCCCAAAGAGTTCGGGTACAGGAACCAAGGGTTGAAGAGGAGGTTCACTACGAAGCTCCTATACCTCCAGTTGAGGTAGCAATGTCTGAAGATATCGTGGAAAATGTGGAAGAAAATGAGAGCCAAACGTCTCAGGAAACGGTAGGACAAAAGTTGGATAGACTTATAATGTTGATGACAGCTGCAGTTCCACAAATGGTTCAACCTACACTTGGTGTCTCAATCCCAACCCAAAACCTGCCGGCCCAGGAAACAGTTGTGACTGCACCACTAGCCGAAAATGTAGAAGCTCAGGCAGTCCCGGATAGGCTATGGATGAATTTTATGAGAAAAAGGGAACCTATCTACTCAGGGAAGGACTCCAAGTCTGACCCGATAGTGTTCCTCGACGAGGTAGAAGATCTAATGTTTACCCTAGGATGTGTGGAGACGTATGGCGTTAATTTGGTGAGTGCACGTTTAGTGGATGATGCAGGGGTGTGGTGGAGGAATTTTAGAAGAAATCGTCCCTCGATGTCACCACTAGTGACGTGGGGGGAGTTCAGGGCTGCATTCATTGAAAAATTCATGCCTAAAACGCGCAAAGATGCGCTCAGACGGGAATTTGAACAGTTAAAACAAGGGAACCGCAGTGTGCAAGAATATGATACGCAGTTCGTAAGATTGTCAGCATACAACACACATGTCGTTCCTACAGAAAGGGAGAAGGTCAAAAGATTTGTTGAGGGTTTAAACCCAAACCTGGCGGAGAAGGTAGTGGCATTAGCCAATGATCGGACCTATCTTCAGGTCGTCGACATGGCTATGAAGGTAGAAAGTTTCGCTAAAGCAAAAAGAGGGTATTCGCAGAAGAGGCTTCGATCGTTAGGATCCTTTAATTAGAATCAGAACCTGAGGCAAGAGGGCAGCAGGGGTTCGTCAAAACCGAACCAGTCAGTAGGCCAGTCTCATTTCAGGCCTCATGGGTATGGATGGGTCAATCATCAAGGTGGCAAGGTCAAGGCCACCGGCCCTAACACAAGAGGTGACAACCCGGTTTGTAAGGTTTGTCAGAAGAAACATATTGGAGAATGTTGGTTCTCACCAAAAGGATGTTACAACTGTAGAGAACCAGGCCACCATGCCAGAGATTGCAAGAGGAGAGTCCAAACTCAATTTTCTCATGGGAGGTCAGAAGCAACCACAACCGCCTACAAGGGAAATCAGGGAAACCAGTTCCGACAGGGTCAGGAAGGTCAACAGTCCAACAATTCTAATCGGCTCTACGCTTTGCCCCAGAGGAATGAGGCGGAGGCATCTAATGCGGTGGTCACAGGTATTTTGCTGGTCTTGAGTATTCCTGCATTTGTATTATACGATCCCGATACATTTTCATATGTGTCAATGGGTTTTGCTAAGAATTTACATGTAGAACCTTCCTGTTTAAGTGAACCTTTTGAGGTTATGACACCCGTAGGGGCCTCAGTTTGGGCCTCTCAAGTAGTTAAAAAATTTTCATTAGAAGTGAATGGCAGAGGAACAATAGTAAATCTAGTACTACTTGATATGGTAGATTTTGACATCATTTTGGGTATGGATTGGTTGTCAGCATGTTATGCCATGTTAGATTGCCGACGAAAGATAGTGAAACTATCTTTTCCCGGGGAACTAGAAGTTGTTATAAAGGGTAAGATTGGAATATCCTCACGTCAGCTTATTTCCTATCTTAGGGCTCAAAAGTTATTAAGAAGTCACAAAGTGGAGTACGCATATCTGGCTAATATAGTAGAAACCCAAAAAGAATCCCCAGCGGTGCAAGATGTCCCTATTGTTCGAAATTTTCTAGAGGTTTTTCCTGAAGATCTTCCGGGCCTTCCTCCGAATTGAGAAGTGGAGTTCGCTATAGAGTTAATTTCGGGTACAAGACCTATTTCTATTCCTCCATATCGAATGGCCCTAGATGAATTGAGAGAGTTAAAAGAACAATTGAAGGATCTTCTGAATAAAGGTTTTATAATGCCTAGTGTTTCCCCCTGGGGTGCACCAGTCCTTTTTGTGAAGAAGAAAGATGGATCGCTCCAAATGTGCATTGATTATCGACAACTCAATAAGGTCACGATCAAGAACCGATACCCATTACCAAGAATCGATGATCTTTTTGACCAACTTCAAGGAGCCAGTTATTTTTCCAAGATTGATGTTCGTTCAGGATATCATCAGCTGAAAATAAATACGGATGATATATCCAAAACAACGTTTAGAACCCGATATGGTCATTATGAGTTCTTGGTCATGTTTTTCGGGTTAACCAATGCTCCAGCAACTTTTATGGATCTCATGAACAGAATCTTCAAACCATTCTTAGATTTGTTCGTGATTGTATTCATAGATGATATCCTAATTTACAGCAAGAGTGTTGAATAACACGAAGAACATCTTAGGGTAGTGCTTCAAACCTTGAAACAAGAGAAACTGTACGCTAAATTTTCAAAGTGTGAATTTTGGTTGGAAAAAGTAGCCTTCTTGGGCCATGTTGTGTCAAGGGATGGAATTATGGTAGACCCCCAAAAGATAGAGGCAGTGAAGAACTGGCCAAAACCTACCACTCCGACAGAAGTTAGGAGTTTCTTGGGTTTGACTGGGTATTATAGAAGATTTGTAGAAGGCTTTTCTAGTCTTGCTGCTCCCTTGACCCGATTGACCCAAAAAGCGATTAAGTACCAGTGGTCAGATGCATGTGAAATAAGTTTTCAGAAACTAAAGGAGTTGTTGACTACTGCACCAGTCCTAACCTTACCATCGGGACAAGAAGGGTTCACAGTCTATTGTGATGCCTCTAGGGTTGGGTTAGGATGTGTCTTGATGCAATTTGGAAAAGTTATTGCGTATGCATCTCGACAATTGAAGATACATGAGAAGAATTATCCAACTCATGACTTGGAATTGGCCGCGGTAGTGTTTGCCTTACGAATATTGAGACACTATTTGTATAGGGTGCATGTAGATATATTTACAGATTATAAGAGTTTGCAGTATATAACCACGCAAAAGGATTTGAATCTCTGACAAAGAGGATGGTTAGAGTTACTTAAGGATTATGACCTTAGCATTCTTTACCATCCTGGAAAAGCAAACGTGGTGGCTGATGCACTCAGTAGGAGATCAATGGGCAGTTTGGCCCACTTGGCAGTACAAAAGAGAGGTATTGTTCGTGCAGTACAAAAATTGGGGAACCTCGGGATTAGTTTAACTGAGGTCGGTGAAGGTAGGGTGGTGGTACGTGATACCTCGCAGTCTGCCTTAACTTCAGAAATAAAAGAGAGTCAGTTTGAGGATATGGAATTTGTTAAGTTTCGGGAGAGGATTCAACAAGGAAAACCTTCACAATTTACATTAGGAGGAAATGATAGTACCCTTCGGTATAAGGGTAGGTTATGTGTTCCTAAGGTAAGGGATCTAAGAAGAAGGATCTTAGACGAAGGTCACAATACCAGGTATTCCATTCATCCAGGATCAACGAAAATGTATCATGATCTCAAGACAAATTACTGGTGGAAAGAAATGAAGAGAGATGTTGCAGAGTTTGTCGGAAGATGTCCTACGTGTCAACAGGTGAAAGCCGAACATCAAAAACCCGGCGGCCTACTTCAGGACATTGGCGTCCCCATGTGGAAATGGGAGGCGATTCATATGGGTTTTGTGACCGGTCTACCAAAAATACGAGATTGTTATGATTCTATATGGGTGATTGTAGATCGACTTACAAAGTCAGCCAATTTCCTACTAGTCAAGACTACATATCGGGCACCGCAGTATGCACAAATTTATTTGAAAGAAATAGTGAGGTTACACGGGATTCCATTGCAAATTATTTCGGATAGGGGTTCCCAGTTCACCTCACACTTTTGGCAAAGTTTCCAGCAGGGCCTCGGGACAAAGGTCAAGTTGAGTACGGCTTTCCATCCGCAAACCGACGGACAAGCTGAACGAACAATTCAAACATTGGAGGACATGCTGCGGTCTTGTGTGTTGGACTTCCAGGGCAACTGGTTGGACCATCTTTGTCTAAATTGAGTTTGCCTACAACAACAGTTTTCATGCTAGTATACATATGGCTCCGTTCGAAACATTGTATGAGCGAAAATGTAGGTCTCCACTTGGGTGGTTCGAGGTGGACGAAACACTACTGTTCGGACCCGAAGTCATTCAAGAAACAAACGATAAAGTTCAGATAATTCGGGAGCGGATAAAGACAGCTCATAGCCGCCATAAGTCTTATGCGGATCATCGCAAAAGAGATCTCAAATTTCAAGAAAGGGAGAAAGTGTTTTTAAAAGTCTCTCCAATGAAGGGAGTGATGCGATTTGGCAAGAAAGGAAAACTGAGCCCAAGGTTTATTGGACCATATGAGATCTTACGAAGAGTGGGAATGTGGCTTACGAACTAGCCCTTCCACAAGAATTAGAAGCGGTGCATCCGGTGTTTCATGTGTCAATGTTACGAAAATACTTGCATGATCCAAGTCACGTCATCCAACCCCAAGAAATAATCCTGAATGAAGAGCTTCAATATGAAGAAATGCCGGTAGAAATATTGAATAGACAGATTAAACGTCTTAGGAATAAAGATATTGTATCCGTGAAGGTCCTATGGGGAAATCACTCCACAAAAGAAGTAACCTGGGAAGCCGAAGACGCGATGAAAATCAAATATCCTTTCCTGTTTGAGTAAGGTAATAAAATGTGTTTAGTTATGTTTCATGTGTGTGCAGTTTGTGTGTCTATGTGCTTGTGTTACGACCTTATCCACATTCGAGGCCGAATGTTGTTTAAGGAGGGGAGAATGTAAAGTCTTGGAAGTTGTGTTTCATGTGTGTGCAGTTTGCATGTCTATGTGCATAGGTTACGACCTTACTCACATTCGAGGACGAATGTTGTTTAAGGAGGGGAGAATGTAAAGTCCTGTAAAAAAAAAAAAAAAATAACACATACACGCACGTCCCTAAAACCCCTCTCCCTCAACCCCTTCTTCCACTCCCTCACATCCCAAAATTCGTGCAACTACTCACACGACACAACACACACACATATACACTTTTATATAAAACACAACAAAAAGGTAAATACAAAAATCAGAAACAAAACACAGTGAAAAAAAAAAGGATTAAAGAGAGCAATTAAGGAGTCCCAAAAATGTTTGGTTGAAGAATAAGTTGAAGTTGAGGTTTTGTTCGCAATTACGAAGCAACAAAGGTGAGTTTTCTCACTCAAAGTTCTTAGTAAAATCCTTTATTTTTAAGTTAGAATATAATCCGGCTATTGAAAGAATGAGCATGAAAGTTATGATTTGTTTAATAACTAGTTTTGATTGTGCAATTGTAATCTGTTATACTGGGCTATGCTTGTTAGAATTGGATGAAATTTTACAGAGTTGTACATATTTCTGTTACGGTCAGTTTGAGACTTTACGGGGATAAATCCGACTTAAGGTTTGATAGTTATCTCTGTTTAAACATTCTGCCTCAGATCAATCGAAGTCTGTAAGGGCAGAATGTATAACGTAAAAACTGTACAAATAGGTGAAGCATATGAAATATTGTACTGAATAAAAGTTATATATTACTCTGTCCTCGACAGTTTGAGACTTTACGAGGATAAATCTGACATACGGTTTGAGAGTTATCGTTGTTTAAACATTCTGCCTCGGATCAACTGAAGTCTGGAAGGGCAGAATGTATAACATAAAAATTGTATAAATAGGTAAATCATATGAAAGATTGTGCTGAATAAAAGTTATAGATTACTCTGTCCTAGATATTTTGAGACTTTACGGGGATAAATACGACTTACGGTTTGAGACTTATCGTTGTTTATACATTCTGCCTCGGATCAACCAAAGTCTGAAAGGGCAGAATGTATAACGTAACAACTGTACAAATAGGTAAAGCATATGAAAGACTGTGCTGAATAAAAGTTATAGATTACTCTGTCCTCGACAGTTTGAGACTTTATGGGGATAAATCTGACTTATGGTTTGAGAGTTGTAACCCTTACAAGTAAAAAGGGCGAAATATTGAAGGAAGGAATTATTATTTGAGCCTTTTGAACATATGACATATTTAAACAAATAAATAAATGCATTGGATCGGGTTGCACGGACCGCAACAAATATATATATATGCATTGGATCGGGTTGCACGTACCGCAACAAATATATTAATGCACTGGATCGGGTTGCATGTACCGCAACAAATATATAAATGCACTGGACCGGGTTGCACGTACCCCAACAAATGTATAATATGTTATATGGGAAAAAGCAGGAGTACTGATTAAACTTAGTTGTTTTTTTTAAAGACGAGTGGAGAGAAAATTTTGCTCGTGAATATTTATTGATTTATTTAATAAAAGGGTTGTAATCTGTTTATTTCAACATGCTTATTATTTTCTTATAATATGATTGTAGTTAAAAATATTGTGAGGTTACTTTGGATTGTAAGGTGAGATTCTCACTCAGCCCCTGATGGTAGGGCTGACTATTTTATTTAACATATTTCAGGAAGGCGCGATAGAGGAAAAGCTCCGCAAGAGGGCTAGCGATCGTCCCGCAGCCTCATCGTACCACCAATCCATTATTTCGGATTTGGTGAAAGTTACTCTAGACTAAGTTTGTTTAAAGAATTAAGTTTTATTATCTCAGGGAATGCCCCACATGAGATTGTTCTTCGTGAACTTCAAATTGATTATTAAATATAATATTCCGCAAATACCTGTCTAATTTAGGAAGAAAATGAAGTAAATGGTTCGCCTGGAAAGGGATAGTTGTCCAGGTGCCATCACGTCCTAAAGAAAGACTTGAGAAAAGTCGGGGCGTGACAGATACCTAGACGAATACATCTTCCACCAACCCAAAAGATCAAAATTCGGATCATTAGGACTTTCCACAAATCTAAAAGCTAACTCATCCTTAATAATCAATTTCACAAGTGCGGCTCTACAAGCATCTTTATTAAACCCCACAAATATAACTTTATAATTGTTCTTACCCTTATCACGAGTTAGTACTTTTTGATTCTTATCCTCTTCAAACTTCGATTTCTTGTTCACTTTGCATCTACCCAAGTGGTTCCTTAAATTAGTTGTCCCAACTAACGAGCTATCGCAAGCATAATCTTTACGGCAAAAATGACATTTGGCTTTCTTTCCTCCAAGTAGCTTAGTAAAAAAATTCCAAACTTTTGATCTCAATTTTTCCTCATCGTTTCGTTTCACCTCTTCTGTTCCATCATCCAAATTGTCTTCCATTCTACAATAGAGAGTTCATGAGCATTTTGTCAAACATTTATCATTCATATTTTAGATAATACACAGTAAAAAATGACCTTAAACTTAGAGCAATGAACGGTCGAACATGACTTTAACAACATCAGTGAATACAAAACGCCTAAGTCATAGCTTCTCCATAATGTTTCGACAAACATGGTTCAAACATAGCATGAAACAAAAATCAAAATTTTAACTTAACTGAAATAAAATAGTAGTCATGTTTTACTAGAATTTATTTAATTTATTCCTTTATGATTACAATCCCAAACGAGAGAAAGAAATGAGTAAAGGAATTGGATTTACCTTTTGTGGTGGCAGTGAACAGGACGTCGGGTCGGTGCCTCGAATGTATTCTCGTTATGAACAGATCTAGACTTTTAGGGTTTAAATTTAGAGAAAGGATATCGCCGATTCGATTCGATTTTTTCAATTCAACATGTTTTATACCCACCCTTACTCGATTGTAATAGAGCTCCAACCTAAAATATAATGAACGTAATTTTAAATCATAGTAACAAAGCTAAAGGTAAACAATCAAGCCTCCCTGCACGTCTGCACAGTTAATTTAGGTTGCTTCTATTTCACTTGCGGCTACTACGGACATTACTTTAGCTTTCTTTTTCCTTGACTACTAAATTTTCCAGTTCATCGGGTTATTTCTTGTCAGTAGATGAACAGTGGGGGAGTCAGAATTTTTATCTAGGCGTTAAAAAATATAAGAAGTCAAGGAAGTTCAACATATACTATATATACATAAAAAAATAATTTTAATCTTGTGTATACACTATAATTTTTCGCCAAGAATATTCGGATAAACTCCATTATGCCTACCTAGCTCCGCCCCTGCACATGAAGATTCCCCTATTCAGAATATCCGAATTTATACTTATTTTCAACTCTCTAAAGTATGACCTTTTCCCCTAAGTATTCCTTCAATCTAGGCTTGACTACTACTAAAAATCTTTGTTTTCCCGCTAATTTTCCACTGAAAAATGTTTGGTGGCTATTTTCCGTTGAATGTCGGTGGAAAAAATCTAAATAATAGTGTTTCTACACAGAAAAATCAAGAAGCTTCCCATCGTTTCAATGGAACCTGTTTCTCACCATGCGTTTTCCTAGTGAGCTGGTTCGATGAAAATTAAGTGAAAAAATCATGTTTTATAGCATAAATTTCCTATTGAATGTCGGTGTAAAAAACCTGTATTTCTAGTAGTGCAGTAACTGTTAAAATTAATGGCAAGTACAAGACAATTGATAGTAGCAAAGGTAGGAGCAGCCTAAAGTATACAATTTCTCAATTTGAAGCTCAGATAATGTTTCTTTCGAGTTAAGTGTAGGAAAAATGGGACAAAGAATGCAGAAAGAAGGTCCCCGGGCATAGCTGGATTGCAAAGGAGGGAAACTTAAAATCCAGCTGGAGGACTGCAGCGTGAATTCGAACCCTGGTGGGAGCAATTTGCTCTCTTCTGGAGTACGACCTTGTAGGTGATATCAGTTGCTCTGTTCTCAAACCTTGGTCATTCAGACGCATCTCGCGATTTACTAGTAGTAATGCCGAGGAACCGGGACTACTATCTCCAGAAATAGTCTGGTGTAAGCCGGAAAGTTGAATATAAAAAAAAAGAATGGAGAAAGAAGAAAAGATAGGTCCCTTTTGCTTCAGCTACAGGTTTATGCATGTGACATTAGAATACATTCTTACAGATAGCAAATAGGAGAAAATTAAAAAGAGCCTCAAAATATCGAACCATTGACAGATGAAATCTTAAACGTCCCCTAATTGACGTTTCCATTATCATCCATTTCGACAAAGCATATGGCTCTTTATTTACACTATCAAATGAATTTTAATATGTGAATATTAAACTAGAGTGGTTATTTCTTGAGATTGGGTACTCAGTCAATACATTTGTATGCTATTATTAATTTCTTATATCAGAATATTGTGTTTTGAGTCACAACAGTAGGTGCATGAGCACCCAGTATCGAGGGATTAGATGTACGGTACCCCTCCCGTTAATAATAAGTGTCTATTTAGTCTTTTTATTTTGGTTCAAAATAAGTGTCACTTATATAATCAGGAAGGAAATAATTATTTTCTTTCAAACTTAGATAAGTGAGTTCTTATATAATCAATAAACTATATATTAATTAGATAGTGTTTAATTAAGGATAGTTTAATCAAAATATCTAAAAAAGTTATAGGAGTTAGTATTTTCTTAAGTGATGTGTAAAAGACTAAGTGAACACTTATTTTAAATCGAAGGGAGTAATAGGTATGGGTTCATCCAAAACCCAATAGCTTTAGTTCCAATTCTATAAAATAATAATTAAATTATTAGTACAAATAATAGAGTTTGAATCAGTAAATCGAATAATTTAATATAAAATTTTGAAATCAAATCCATAAAGTTCAAATCCTTAATTCGTCTATGCTAATAGCATATATGTAAGTATATTTTCATAAAGTTCAAAGGACAAAAATAAAGATGGTTCACTTGTGCCCCATTTTGTGTTGGTCTTTAATTTTTGTCCCTCATAATAAAGAATTTTTCACTTGGCATAAGTCCGTATTTTCGCATTATATTATTAAACAAGTTACGCCTTCCATGATTTCTGCCCTTAAAAAACTTATGTCTCACTAGGCATAAATTTGACGGCTATAAAATAAAAATTAAGGATTAATCCATTTGAAGGGAAAATATTAAAGACCTAGCCATTTAACTAAATCATGCAATTTTATCAAATAAAAGCTGGTAAAAAAAGTTGGTATATATAAGTTGACAGCCCAAAGCTGCTTTGACAAAAGATGATTTTGGGCCTCGAAGCAATATGTAATTAGATCCATATAGAGTTTGCATTCGTAAGCATTTCTTCTTGAGATCCATCAAGATAAGAGACATAACATCCTTAGCTGAGCCAATGAAATGTCCATCCAATAGGAGAGCCACTCTTTAGAGACGACTGTCATCCCGACACAGCTACAATTCTTTTTGTTTTTTTTATATATGTATGTAAATATATTTTTCTATAAAAAAATACAATAGGCTGAGATGATATATTTTTTAGCCAGTATACATAGATTATAGATCGACGATACATAGATATAAACTGATTAGATACACATATGGTACATGAATCATAAATATATTATATATTCTTCTGGTTATTTTTAGTTCAAGCAATTGAATGCATAATTCTTTAGGTCAATGCTTGTAAGATAAATAATCAACATAATCCTAATTCTGGGCACGCTAGTGTCCTTACGAACACAAAGATTGCAGCCTAGGCGGCTTCTCAAGGCCCACTCCATTTCATTTCCTCTTGTATCTTGGTCCAGTTCATGAACTGCTGAGCTTGACTAGAAATTTTCACCTATTGTTCCGTTTCGATTTATAAACTTTTTAGATCACAGTTTAAAGATTTTTTTTAGCAAATTGAAAACTTTATGAGAGAATAGTGTAAAATTATTTAAGTTAATGTAGACATTAGACGACAATTCGATGTTTTGTTTATAAAGTTGAGCAATATATGAGATCCCAGAGTCTAACGTTGTCCAGAAGAATAATTTTCAAGAGCTATATTTGAACCGCCTTTAAAAATATAGAAAAAAAATCTAAATAATAGCCTTAAAAAGGACATTTGCTTAAATCAGCCGATTTTGACCACTTATACTATGCATTGACGAATAGGAGCCATCGATAACTATAGTACCTGAATCTTTGCAAATAACTATATAATTAAACATTTTTGCCTACTGTAGTGAGGGGTCTGAAAGACAGATATTATTCCTTGATTCTGCTGGAGAAAATTCTTAGTTTAGTGGGAAGCTTTTAGAGATGAGCTAGTATATTAGTACTAAGAATAATGATGTGTAAAGACATGCAATTGGTCTAAAAGCTGTAGAGTATTAGAATGTCCAACAGAACCAAGTAGCTCCTAATTAGCTAATGTAAAGGAGTATATTATCATCAGAACTTAATTATGGAGAGGAAGGGAAGTCTCGGCGTAACTGATAAAGTTATTATCATGTAATCAGGAGGTCACGGGTTCGAGCCATGGAGACAGCATTTTGCAAAAACACGGGGTAAAACTGCGTACAATTGACTCTTGTGGTCCGGCCCTTTCCTGAAACCCACGCATAGCGTGAGCTTAATGCACCCGACTTGCCTTTTATCTTAATTGTTGGGAGCTTATATATCAATCTGATTGCGTACATGAGCAATGTAAAGCAATTAATGTAACATCCTAGCTGAGTCATAATTCTAATCTTCTTTATTCACTTATTTCGGCAAACAACTGATCACGACTATTACTGTGAAAATCAACACTTCTCCTGAAAGATAAGTTTGCACGTTTAGTAGATATTTTTATAAGGAGGCATCACAACAATGGACATAAATCAATTTTATGATACTTAATAAAAGTTAGAGTGACTTTTTCATTACAAAAAATTAAGGCTGGCTAGTGGGCCGGGACGGGCCGGTCCCGCCCCCACACAGCCCCGAACCCGCGTATTAAAAAAAAATCGGTAGCGGGACTCGAACCGGGACGGGACAATGTCTCGTCCCGACCCGTCCCGGCCCGCCCCAGTCCTGCCAATCCCGAGCCCGCCCCGATCCCGCCCGTATGTCCCCCTTTGCAAATATAACCGTTGCACCAACGACCATTTTATATTTTGGCCGTTGTGCAACAACCATTTTTGGCCTCCCCCCCTCCCCTTACCCCTTAATATTTATTTTTAACCCATAAGTTATTATATTTACACTTTAACCCAATTTTTCAACTATAAATAACTCATTTTCTCTTCATCTTTCTCACAAATCTTCCTACAGTCTCTCAATATATCTCTCTACAAGTCTACATTGTTTACTAAATATTCAATTTTATTTATTCATTTGGAAATTGGGAGTGAAGTTGGCAACTAGCTTGAGGATCTTCCATCGAGCAAAGTTTCAATTTTCAACCTCTCGATTACACGTCGACATTACGTCGGCGTTTGGTACATTCGTTCCTTCATTAAATTATTATTGTCTGTTTATTTTATTTAGTGCACTTAATTTTATTATCTTTAATTATTTATTATCATAATTAAAATGAAAGGATTAAGAGGTATGTTTAAGGGTAATGGTGTTTCTTCTAGTAGGGGCAACCAGGGCAAGGGTACTTCTTCTAGTCATCCTATTCCTACACAGAATGATTTTGTTGATACTAAACATTTTCCTACAATACCATTAGATTTAGACGAGGAGCTATTTTCTGGAACTCAAGAAGACTTTAATTTAGACGATGATCTAGATGATACACCCACTAATGTTGATGACAACACACCCACTAGTGCACCTTCAACTGAAATGCTTCTTATTCCCCCTAGTATGAGACGAGGTCCAGCAAAACGACCATTAAAACCAGATGCATGGATATTTTTTTATAGGGACGTAGAGAATCAAGTAGATAGATGTAAAATTTGTAAAAATGTTTTAAAATTTAAAACTGGAAAAGGTCACGGTGGGATGGGGGGTTTAATTAGACACGTAGTAAGTGCTCATCCAGCTAGGTATGCCCAATACCAGGCTTCAAAATCGGGTGAACAAACGCTCGCTCCATCGGGACAAGGTTTACATACTGATATTGTCCCGAACCAAGTACATGGTCAAATTAACCCTATGACGGGGGGAATTGTAGGCCCTAAATATAATAAACATAGAGATAGGGAAGCAATATCAAAATTAGTTGTTGTGGAGGGTTTGCCTTTTTCATTTCCTTCATCTCCCGATTTTATTCATTACATTAGAGATATATATAATCCTGCTTTTAACGGTTTTCCTAGATCAACTGTTAAGAGAGATGTATTTAAATTTGCACATGAATATCAACAATATTTACGTTATTCATTATATCATTTTAATGACAAAGTATCTATCACGTCTGATATAGGTCGTAGTACTAACGGCCATGATTATTTGACAGTAACTTGTCATTGGATAGATTATAAATGGTCTATACAAAAACGTATCTTAGCGTATAGATATATAGATGATAGGCACACTGGTACTTTTATTGCAGAAAATATTTATCAAGTGTGCCATTATTATGGAATAACCGATAAAATTATGACTATTACATTAGATAACACTTCTTCTAACAATTACGCTATTACAATTTTAAAAAATCGTTTGACTCCATCTTTTCCAGATCATTTTCATATAAAATGTGTGTGCTATATATATAACTTAATTGTAAAGGATGGTCTATCACTTTTTCAAGACATTCTTAGTAAAATATAATTTGCTATAAACTTTATTTTTAAAAGTAATAGAGTACAACGAAGAAAAGAATATAAAAAAAAACTTGTCACGATTGTGGACTACCTTATAGAAAATTTCAGAAGAAGTATCCACTAGGTGGAATTCTTTATACGAGCAACTACTTGTTGCTTATGACTATAGAAAACCTATAACTTTATTTTTTTAACTCTCATAATCAAAATTCAACTAATATGATTGTAGTTAGTGATTGGGTAAAAATTTCCGAACTTATTGTATTTTTAGAGAAATTTTTTCTAGCAACAAAAGAATTTTCCGGTATATATTATCCTACTATTTCAACTATGTTGTTTTATATAACTCTAATATTTTTATTACTTAGTGAATATATGGAAAACACAGCTTATATGGCAGCTATTAAAAAATGTTTATCAAAATAAAAAAATATTTTATTTTTATTCCCACTATTTATATTATTGGTGTTGTATTAAATCCGACTATTAAAATAGACGATACTAAATCACTTATTGAAACTATTTACGATTGTATAGAAGTACTACCACCTCCAAGTCCAAAAAATCTAAATCACCCACCACCTATTGAACAAACTAAAGAAGAAGTGTTGTCTAGCGTAGAAGACCAATGCAAAACAATATATAGGTTTTACCAACAAGAAAGTGCTAGTAACCTACCGGCTTCCATACCATCTTCTTCATCTTCAACACAACCTCACAAAAGACATGTTGTTTCTGCGGCTAGTATTGAAAGCCTCAGAAATAGAATGTGCGGCCGTACCGCTACTAACCAAATTAGCGAGTTTGATATTTTTGTTTTGCAGGGTTCTGTACCGTACCAAGAAGTTATCAATGAAGATGGACATGAAGACTTGTTGAAATACTGGAGGGGGAATGAGAAGACCTTTCCGACACTTTCAATGATGGCCCGAGATGTTTTGAACATTCAAGCGTCATCAACTGCGTCTGAAAGCGCTTTTTCTACCGGCAAATATCAAATAGGAGACCACAGACACTCATTAGCCGGAGACAGCTTGAAAATTGCAGTATTATTTAGAGATTGGATACGAGCGGAGCGGAGAAGGTGCGGTCAACCGGAGATCAACGAAGAAGAAGACGAAAACTACAACGAAATCTTATCCGAAGGTAGTGGAAGCGACGTGGATCAATTTGACCAACAAATACCAATTCCAACCGAAGAACCACAGAAAATTATCAATCAATTAGAACAGGTTTTTCTGAGAATGTAATTTTTTTAATTGCAATTTTATTATGTAATTTGCAACTTTTGGACAACACCACAAAGTTGCAATTCAGAAAATTGTATTTGTATTACAAAAATATCATGTCTATTAAATAATATAAGAGGCACAAAAACATCATTGGGATGTTTTTATTACACTATCTTATCTTGTTTATTGAGGTTTTTTTATACATATGTTATTAAAAAAAAACCCGCCGGAACCCGATACCGATCCCGCCCCCGAACCGACCCCGCCCCGATTCCGACGGGATCGGGATGGGAGTTCGGAAAGTCCCGCCAAACCTGATCCCGCCTGACCCGCCCAGCCCCGATCCCGCCCCCTTCACCCGTCCTGCCCCAACCCGACCCCGCCAAACCTGGCCCACCAGACCTGAGCCCGGCCCACTGGCCAGCTATACAAAAAAATCATATAGTGGTTTTCCATGATAGTTAGATAAAGTTAGGTAACTTGTTCATTACAAAAATAGCTTAGTGAGTTTGATATAATAAAATGAAGCTGAGTGGAAATCAGATAAATTACTCATAGTTATCGGATAACACTATTTAATTTCTATATTTCGAAGGGTGGAACACAACTAAGCCTGTTAAGTGGGCTTGGTCGGGCCATTTAAACATGAGCCACATCGGGCGGGTTTTGGAAATGGGTTGGGTCGTAGTTAAGGGGCCGAGTTTGGGGAGAGAAAAGGGTGTCCATTCCAGCCCTACCCGGATAGGGTAACACTGCTTACTAATCGAGTCGGGCCGAGTTTTAGTTAGTGGGTTGGGCTGGATTTTTTTAAGAAAAAAAGAAATTCTAATACTAAAATAGACATTTATATTTACTAGTAATAATAAAATTAACCGAACCATAATTAATGTAGCACCGAGACAGAATGTTAAACTTCCAGAAAGATTTGTATTAGCAGCCATTTTCATAAAAATATGGCTTTATTTACATCCCCCAGTCCGGGCCCAGTAAGGATGGCAACGGATCGGATCTGGATCGGATCTTACTAGATCCAGATCCAGATCCAGATCTGTTTTTCATAAATGAATCCAGATCCGGATCTAGATCCGTTTTTCATAAATGAATCCAGATCCGGATCCAGATCCATCGGGTCCATAAAAATCATATCCAAATCTGGATCCATCAGATCCACTGGGTCCACGGATCGGATCTGGATCCACATGTAAAAAAAATTGCCTTGCTAAGAATTTTTTTTTGAACTGACAAACAATTTTTACTTAGCTAACAATTTACTGTGTTTCAATTTTGAAATGGTCATATCGTTGTCTCATTTTGATTGTGAGTTATTAATTGAAAATGTTGGACAATGACAATAGTTGTGAAAAATGCTGACTAGTATTTCCACAATGCAGAACTTGCATGTGCTTGGAATCTTCACAAATGAAGTGAATACTTTAACTACTTGTTTATGGAGATGTTAGTCATTCACTAATATAACATTAATTTTATTATCGAAGTTACCTCTTTATTTTTTGGTTTTTGAGTTAACACGGGGATAAATTAAACTTGTTTTGAGAATTAAACTTGCAAAGATGTGCTTAGCAATTTTAAGAAAATACTTATAAAATTACATTCTAGGTTATGAATATATTTAATAAAAAATAGATCCACGGGTCGGATATGGACCGGATACGGATCTCAAAATACAAGATCCATATCTAGATTCGATCCGTCAGAAACGGATCCGGTTCCGATCCGGATCCGCCGGGTCCAAATTTTGAAGATCCATATCCTATAAAACTAATCTGGATCCACCGAATCTGGACCGGGTCCAGGATCCACTGCCATCTCTAGGGCCCAATATGAAACAAGACAGGAAAGAAAAAGAATTTTTTTTTTGAAAAATAGTTGGTAGGCTAAGAGCCTAAAGCTAGGTTTATTTTTGCATAAAAATTAGAACCATATAGCTTTGGCATTGATGAACATTTCTTTAAGAGAGCCATCAACATGAAGAGAAATAACATCCTTAGCTGACCCAACAAATTGTCCACCAATGAAAATAGCAGGAACACATGGATTACAACCTAGGTGTAACACCCCGTATTTTCGGGTAGCGGTTGAACTCGTAACGTAGGTGAGTAGACCCGGACCCGGGAAATTTTTCATTGTACTTGTGTATATTAATAAGAGGATTAGTATATAAAAGGGCGTGATCCCGAAATAATTTTGGGATTTAGTAAGAGTGACGACGGAGTTGAATAATAATTGTGTGTCCCCGAAGAGAGTATAGATTGGTATTTTTATTACGGGAATTATGATATTGACATAAGAGGATTTTAGTAATCGTCGGGATTTAAATAATTGGAGACCGGAAATTTAATTGTGGGTATAATTAATTAATTGTGGGATTAATTAATTAGGGAGGGGACAATTTATAGTGGGAGTTGGTAAGTGTAATTTTATAAACGATTTGGGGGTAACCAAGCCCCAAATCGACCGGTCGACGATATCAACGCCCATAAGGGCTTCTTCTCCAAAAAAAAAATCAAATTCTTCAACTCCATCTCTTCCACCATCAATCCTTCAATGTGCTCTCTTCATCTCTACCAAATTCCTCCATCAAATTCATTTCTAGCAACAGGAGTAAGCTCAGTTGATGGGTTTTCTGAAATTTTCGACCAAAAATTGGGGATTTTCGGGAGCTTCCATATAACCCAAACGAGGGAGAGTTCTTGGTGTTCTGGGATTTGATTCCAGTAGAATCGAAGCCAAGAACGAGCTTAGAAACTCAGAAGCTAAACAAGAAACCTTGAATACAATCGGATTCTGGCGCGAATCGATGTTGGGGTCTGTTTCTAGTCGTCGGAAGTTGTGTCGAGCAAAAGGGTTTCCCAACGATTCTCGTCGATGTGTTTAATGAGGTAACCTTCCTTGTTCTTAATAGTTTGTACAATTTTCTGAAGTCATTTCTTGCTATTAGTTCTAAAGACGATTGTCGAAAATGTGAATTTGGGTTGGGTATCGTTAGGACTGCTGTAATTGGGAGTTACTGGGCTTGGATGTGAAATTGTGGTACTGTTTTGGAGATTTTAGTAGTATAAGAAGGAGGATTAAGAGAGTTGGGTGTTTCACTACTTACATAGATTTCGATATAGAAGGAATATAGGTTCTACGCGTTCAAGGTGTTCGTTAGAATGTCCCTAAGAATCTGTCTTAATATGTTGATACGATTGTGATGTAATTCGCCCGTATGATGTAGATAATCATTCATAGAGCTTACAGGGAACCGCGGAACTTAGATAAATTCGACAACAAGGTTGAAGTTCTAAAACGAGGCGTACGCTAATATTGAGTCGATTAATTCGTCTAAGAGGTATGTGAAACCCTTACTCCTTTCTTTTGGCATGCTTTAATGAAAGTACGGCGGACGTACTTAATTCTTATATAGTCTAATCCCTAAAGAGGATTGTTATGAGAAGTGCCTATGATTTTTCAAAGCAAAGAGTTTATTATGACATTATTGTAATGATTTTATTGAGAGTCAAATGATGATTTTTACTTGCATAGTACTCATGATATCTACTCGTGCTAAGTGTTACTACTTCACCTCACCGAGTCCCGGGCCGAGTTACGACTCGTGCACAGCCTTGCATTGTTCACCGAGACCCTCACTAGAGGGCCGGGTTACGTAGGATGGATCCATAGATGAGATATGACTGTACCGAGTCCCAGCATGGGCCGGGTTATGATATAATTCCACCGAGTTCCATATTAGTGGGCCGGGTTACGTTACAGGTATATATATGTATATGGACAGGCATACATGTTTTCCTGACTTGACACTCATTTTTATAAGGCACAGCTGACTTTTATGGCTTATGGCATAGTTGAATTTGGATCCTGATTTTTATACTGATCTCCTGTTTCTGTTGGCTACTTATGATCTCTTTTACAGCTTCATGTTTTACATGCTCAGTACATTATTTCGTACTGACCCCCCTTTCCTCGGGGGGGCTGCGTTTCATGCCCACCGGTACATGTTTTCAGTTTGGTGAACCTCAGGCCTAGGTTCCTACTCAGCAGGTTGGAAAGCTCCTTTGATCCAGGGCTTTGTCATTTTGGTACCGAACCTCTTTTAGACTTCTGTTTGTATTTAGGGGCACGACGGGGCCCTGTCCCGTCATATGTCGTTATTCTTCTTATAGAGGTCTGTAGACGGTGGTGGGTTGTACTTATGTAAGGGTTATGACTCTGTTTCGGCCAGTCATGCCATTGTATTCTGTGTTGGGGTGTTTCCATGTATATACGTTAGTATCTGTTGACAGCCTTGTCGGCTTGTCTGTTATACTGTGTTGGCTAGTTGTGACTCCTCAAGAGACAGGTGCATTCGGGGGTAAAGGCAGCCTTGTCGGCTTGCCTACCCTGGCATATGTTGTTATTGCGACGTTATGCTGCCGGATTTCAGACTCATTGAGGGTTAGTTGGATTATGTGTGACAGGTTGGTATAATGACGTCATTAGGGCGGTTAGTCGCGGCCCGTCGGGTCGGGTCGTGACAAAAGTGGTATCAGAGCAGTTAGTCCTCGGAATGTCTACAGACCGTGTCTAGTAGAGTCTTGCGTATGGGTATGTTGTGCACCATACTTATACGCAGGAGGCTGCCGACATTTAGGATTGGTTTCTATTCTTCTTACTCTAAGATCGTGCGATAGAGCTATGTTATTAGGTTATTCCCTCTCTGACGTATTAATGTGTTACAACTATGCCTCCAAAGAAAGCGACAACCGCTAGAAGGGCAATACGAATTCGAGGTTATGAGAACCTACCTTACTCGTATACGGGAAGAAATAATGTAAGTTTGGGACATGGAATATTTGAGACTCTTAGAATATTAGATAATCATTGAGACCTTAGATATACAAGGCCTTCTTGAGTAAAATATTTTATGTTTGATCTGGGTTATAGTACATTGTATGTGTGAAGTCTATTAGTTGTGACGACTCCTTGATATGCTTATGTTTATATGAAAAGGAATATGAGATATGCCAAAAACTGGAGTCGCTACTGTTGTACATATACGGTTTGTTGTCTCTGGAGCAAGTTGTCTGGATAAGTCCTTAAAATTAGTTCAGCAGGTATGTGATAGTCGTTAACGGGTTGTCCTACTTGTGGATGGGGCTTAGGAGTAGATGGTCCTCTACATGTTGTAATGTTACCCTGTTTAAGTTGATGTGTTCCAGCTTTTCTTATGAGTTATGCTATCTATGTTATGTATAAATGTATTCTGTCTTGGTCATACTTCTTAGGGTGGTCTGTTAATGTCCCTGTACAGTATATGGGTTGAGTATAAATCACTTGTGTTAGGACCTATCTTCGCCAATTTTGCTCAGTGGGACTACCCCTAAACAGTTAATTAGACTTGTCTAGATATGTTTTATGTTTGATTAAAATATCCCCCGTAATTGTCTTTGCGTATCATAGTGTAGAATGCAAAATGTTCTAATAACCCAAGCCTGCGTTTTATCTCTTAAATAGGGAATAGACTCGTATGCTAAACATGTTGTCAATAGTTGCTTAAGGGGGGTGGAAAAGCGAGTATTTACATACTTCCAGGAATGAGTCGCTGCTGCAATAAACGGTTTACTTATTTAGTTAACTATTAAACCTTGAGTATATTATGCCAAGCATTATGAAATATATGTGAATATTGTACTACTTGTGACTACTCTATTAATGTCTAGCATGGTCAGTTGATGAAAACACTGTTAGAGTATTGTGTGACGATTATTTGTGTGTTAAGTGGTTGTCTTGTGAAGTTTAAGGGTTATTTGACCTTGTATGACCCGTTTAAATGATTGAAGGGCTTAATGTTTTTTTTATTTATTTATTCATCTGCCTATAATAAGGGAACTAAGATTTAGCATAAGAATGTTGTTATAATTATGATAGGATCACCTAATGACTTTGAAATGGATATGTGTCTTGTTTAAGTGCTGTCGTGATCTGAAGGATAGCTTAGGAGCCTATTTGGTGTATGTTTTACTGGTTAAAGAGTCATACCTATCCTTGGTAGGTCCCAATAGTCTTAGGTGGTCTAATACCCATCTGGACATAACTATTTAAAATAACCTTGTCCCTTCCTTATGTGCATAACTCTGCATCCAGTTTGGTTTGATTGTATATGCCCATGTTTTGTATCTATGTGTTGATTAAATTAAACTGTTAAGTCCACATATTCCCATGTCTGCTACTGCAGTGTGTCTACCCCATTCTCCTTTCATGTAAATTTGGTAGATAAAATAAGATCATTTGAGTTTTGATAGGTATCTAAATCACATGTTGGAAAAAAAAAAGATGAATGAAAAATGAATATCTGAGTAGTTCCTCAACCAGGTGCATTCCCTTGCCTCTGTCGATTTGATTAAGTTATTAAGTGAGTAGCGATGAGGTTAGCATGACATGGATTGGCAGGTTGGATTGAAGTTGGGTTAGCATGTATGGGTTATTTAAACTAATGTGATGACCAATATATTATTTTGGAAACTCGTGTGGCTATCTGTAAGTCGTTTGGTCATATCATCTACCTAAAACAAGCGCCACTAATTAAGAACAAGATTAGTTGTCCTATTTAACAAAACTTGTCTTATATCGTCTGATATGATAATTTAAAACTAGAAGAGAATGAGTTAAGTGTGTTGATATGGTTGAGGTTATGTGATGTTAATTATGATGGGAATTGATAAAGGGTAGCCTATGTGATGATTGTGAATTATGAATATTACCTAAATTCCGAGCCTGCTTTACTGATTTGGGGGTATGTTAGAAGATGTGACTAAGCATGCCTAAATAAATGGTTATATGTTTGGATTAATCAAAAGGAATATGTGGATTTTGCATGTTGATGGATAAGGTTGTTGTATAGTCTGGTGTAATTTTAGTTGAATCATGAAATGACTTTTAAACTATTGTATGTATAAGTTAAGCAATAATAACCTTGTTTGGATCGATCTGGGAGTGATTAGTGTTGTTAAAGACAATTCTGACTTGATAGAAATCTAACCTAAAGTTAGGAGTAACCTATAACTTATTGGTTATAGTAAAAAGACCGATGTGACTTCTATTACATTTTTCATATAATTACAATAGTAACCCTGGTTGAGTATAAGCTTAGAGAATATGTCGGCTTACTGTTTTTGGTTTTTCCATGTTGTATCCGATAATTTGAAATGATGTAGCCTACATGTGGTCTCCAATGACATGTTTAGCTTCAATTATGACTACATGATGTCCTGTCTGTGCTATTAACATCTTGTTACTTCTATGGATGCATACTGGGATATAAACTGGAATTTTTTAAAAAACCAAAGGACTTATTTTAGTTTATTGCTGGACCTTACAAGCTTAACACTAACCCAAGAGGTTGTGGTATGTCCAAAGGGAAGTTTAGTTCCTAAGTTGTTTTCTTAGGTATGTACTTGTTGTATCTATGTTCTTGTAACTTGAACTTTATGTGAAATTTGAACTTTGAAGTTATGTTATGAATACCTAGAAAAGAGTATTTCTGCACCCATTCATGTATCCATGTGATCATTGCCAATGTGTAAACCAATCCACCTAGTTTAAGTGCATGTGTAAGTTAGGAATAAAAGCTTAGGACCACTATGCTAGTTGACATATGTTCCCAACAAGTTAAAATGATAGGCTTAGGATAATTTCCGCATGCTAGTCTTGAAGAGATGATTCAGAAAGTTCCCCTGGATCCTGTATTTTTCTTCTGTGGACTGTTGGTATGCAGTCTCTTAATGTATCTGTTTTGACCCCTGGATATGCAGACTGTTTATGCTAAAGTAGTGGTAATATGACAGTTTGGGAGCCTGCCTAATTAGATAAAACTGACCTAAGTGAATATATATGGATGAAGGTGTTGTGGTGGTTTAAAGTTAACATGTGTAGTTAAAACAAAGCATAATGTGCGAATTTTAGACTTGTACACATGCAGTGTTAGGTAACTTCATGACTAAAGTGTTGTTAATTTAAAGTTGTTCCAGTTATATGTAGACTTTAACCTCCAAGATGAGTTTCAACCCTTCTTGTTTTAAAATATGACCTCTCATGTTAGGGTTCTAATTAAAGACATGTTATAGGTAAGAAAATGTGCAAAGGTTGCTTAGTCCATTTCTATGCCTTGATTGCATTTGCTTGCCTATAATATTATTTGTCTTGTTCAAGGATGTATGACTGTATGAGAAGTGAAATATCATGCATGTTTAGACTGGTTGTCAGGAAACCAGTCAAGATAATGAGGCATTTAGCTACCATGCTTGATGCTATTATGGTTGTGGTTGATGTCACCTGTTACTGCTGGTTAGCTGCTGTTCTTGGTAACTGCTACTACTGTCCTTGTTACACTTTAAACATATATTATTGCTTCAGTTGGCACAGATGTTGCTGCCTTTTTCAGTCTGAAAGGTCCTGTTTTCAAACATGTGGTGCTCTCTTAGTTATCTTATTCATTGTTAAGACTGGTGTGGCTCTTAAAATACTGGATTCTTAGTTATAGTTGCTGCTTGTTTACCGATTGCTGCTACCTGTTGTCCTGATGCCCTGGACTTGGAAAAAAATTGGGAAGGGCTGTTGGGCTTTTGAGGTAACTTGTGGTTATGTGTAGTTGTTATATTTGCTACACATAGAGCCCTATAGGACTGTTTTGTGGTGCTGAAAAAGTTACCGATCTGCTGTGCTTTAGTGCAAGTCATTGCTGCATATTCTGCCTCATTTATATAGTTATTGTTAGGGCTGTTTGGTTATGCTTTAAGGCTGTTGTTGGGCTGCTAATTTGCTGTTATTTTCAACTGAAATCACTGCTGTCTGTAATTCCAGTTTCTGGTTACTAATGG
The DNA here is from genome assembly GCA_034509755.1 of Anisodus tanguticus. NCBI lineage: Eukaryota > Viridiplantae > Streptophyta > Magnoliopsida > Solanales > Solanaceae > Anisodus > Anisodus tanguticus. The sequence goes on along the minus strand of CM067551.1, from coordinate 12,369,246 downwards.
CTGTGTTCCATTAGTTGCATAATGGTTATTTTCTGATGCAGTTATGTACCATGTTTACCTGCTGTTTGGTTGTTGTTTAAGGTCATTTCTGGCTAGTGTTTGGACTGTTATTTGAGCTCATTTTCCTGCTGTTATTAGCTGTTGTTTTGGCTGGTGTTTGGACTGTTATTTGAGCTCATTTTCTGATGTTATTAGCTGTTGTTCTGGCTGGTGTTTGGACTGTTATTTGAGCTCATTTTCTGATGTTATTTAGCTGCTGTTTTGACTACCAGTTGACTACTATTTGGCTGATGTTTTGCTGTTATTTGCTACTGTAATCACTGCTGTATTTTTGTGAAATTTTACCCTGCACAAACAAATGTTGCTGCCTTTATTTTGAGGCAGCTGGGGCTGTAAATTCTGGGCAAGGGCAGAGTGAAAAATCAACAGCTGTGTTGCTGCACTCTAGCCCAAAACCAGTGCAACAAAAGAATCAACTGCAATAGTATAAAATAGCTACATGACTAATTGTATTGGTGTGTGAATAGTTTTAAATAACTATGTTGCGTATAGAACTCTAAAATTTGATTTTAGGACCTTCTACCTCCTTTACCTATTGTTTGAATTTAAAGAATGTAGTCACCATGTGTTTATTTTGGTTCACATATGAAACTTGAGTCTATTTCTTTAGAAGTAGTTATAAATTGATATGTACCGCCTCACAGTTTAAAAGATAGTCTGAATTAATCCCTGAATGTCGTACCCCTTGTTTTTGATGAATTGGAATAACAATTTGTGTATTCTTTTTGTATGGTGTCAAAGGTTAGAAATGTCGTATCGACATTCGAGGACGAATGTTTCTAAGGGGGGAGGATGTAACACCCCATATTTTCGGGTAGCGGTTGAACTCGTAACGTAGGTGAGTAGACCCGAATTAGTATATAAAAGGGCGTGATCCCGAAATAATTTTGGGCTTTAGTAAGAGTGACGACGGAGTTGAATAATAATTGTGTGTCTCCGAAGAGAGTATAGATTTGTATTTTTATTACGGGAATTATGATATTGAATAATTGGAGACCGGAAATTTAATTGTGGGTATAATTAATTAATTGTGGGATTAATTAATTAGGGAGGGGACAATTTATAGTGGGAGTTGGTAAGTGTAATTTTATAAACGATTTGGGGGTGACCAAGCCCCAAATCGACCGGTCAACTCCATCTCTTCCACCATCAATCCTTCAATGTGCTCTCTTCATCTCTACCAAATTCCTCCATCAAATTCATTTCTAGCAACAGGAGTAAGCTCAGTTGATGGGTTTTCTGAAATTTTTGACCAAAAATTAGGGATTTTCGGGAGCTTCCATATAACCCAAACGAGGGAGAGTTCTTGGTGTTCTGGGCTTTGATTCCAGTAGAATCGAAGCCAAGAACGAGCTTAGAAACTCAGAAGCTAAACAAGAAACCTTGAATACAATCGGATTCTGGCGCGAATCGATGTTGGGGTCTGTTTCTAGTCGTCGGAAGTTGTGTCGAGCAAAAGGGTTTCCCAACGATTCTCGTCGATGTGTTTAATGAGGTAACCTTCCTTGTTCTTAATAGTTTGTACAATTTTCTGAAGTCATTTCTTGCTATTAGTTCTAAAGACGATTGTCGAAAATGTGAATTTGGGTTGGGTATCGTTAGGACTGCCGTAATTGGGAGTTACTGGGCTTGCATGTGAAATTATGGTACTGTTTTGGAGATTTTAGTAGTATAAGAAGGAGGATTAATAGAGTTGGATGTTTCACTACTTACATAGATTTTGATATAGAAGGAATATAGGTTCTACGCGTTCAAGGTGTTCGTTAGAATGTCCCTAAGAATCTGTCTTAATATGTTGATACGATTGTGATGTAATTCGCCCGTATGATGTAGATAATCATTCATAGAGCTTACAGGGAACCGCGGAACTTAGATAAATTCGACAACAAGGTTGAAGTTCTAAAACGAGGCGTACGCTAATATTGAGTCGATTAATTCGTCTAAGAGGTATGTGAAACCCTTACTCCTTTCTTTTGGCATGCTTTAATGAAAGTACGGCGGACGTACTTAATTCTTATATAGTCTAATCCCTAAAGAGGATTGTTATGAGAAGTGCCTATGATTTTTCAGCAAAGAGTTTATTATGACATTATTGTAATGATTTTATTGAGAGTCAAATGATGATTTTTACTTGCATAGTACTCATGATATCTACTCGTGCTAAGTGTTACTACTTCACCTCACCGAGTCCCGGGCCGAGTTACGACTCGTGCACAGCCTTGCATTGTTCACCGAGACCCTCACTAGAGGGCCGGGTTACGTAGGATGGATCCATAGATGAGATATGACTGTACCGAGTCCCAGCATGGGCCGGGTTATGATATAATTCCACCGAGTTCCATATTAGTGGGCCGGGTTACGTTACAGGTATATATATGTATATGGACAGGCATACATGTTTTCCTGACTTGACACTCATTTTTATAAGGCACAGCTGACTTTTATGGCTTATGGCACAGTTGAATTTGGATCCTGATTTTTATATTGATCTCCTGTTTCTGTTGGCTACTAATGATCTCTTTTACAGCTTCATGTTTTACATGCTCAGTACATTATTTCGTACTGACCCCCCTTTCCGGGGGGGGGGGGGGCTGCGTTTCATGCCCGCAGGTACATGTTTTCAGTTTGGTGAACCTCAGGCCTAGGTTCCTACTCAGCAGGTTGGAAAGCTCCTTTGATCCAGGGCTTTGTCATTTTGGTACCGAACCTCTTTTAGACTTCTGTTTGTATTTAGGGGCACGACGGGGCCCTGTCCCGTCATATGTCGTTATTCTTCTTATAGAGGTCTGTAGACGGTGGTGGGTTGTACTTATGTAAGGGTTATGACTCTGTTTCGGCCAGTCATGCCATTGTATTCTGTGTTGGGGTGTTTCCATGTATATACGTTAGTATCTGGTGACAACCTTGTCGGCTTGTCTGTTATACTGTGTTGGCTAGTTGTGACTCCTCAGGATACAGGTGCATTCGGGGGTAAAGGCAGCCTTGTCGGCTTGCCTACCCTGGCATATGTTGTTATTGCGACGTTATGCTGCCGGATTTCAGACTCATTAAGGGTTAGTTGGATTATGTGTGACAGGTTGGTATAATGACGTCATTAGGGCGGTTAGTCGCGGCCCATCGGGTCGGGTCGTGACACTAGGCTTCTCAATGCCACTGCCATTTCAATGCCTCTTGAATCTTGGTCCATTTCATAGAATAGTGCTTTGATACTGTGACACATGCAACATGAACTCTTGGTGAATATTACTGCTGCCCTCTTTGATGCCAGCTCTCTTATCTTATCCATATTTTCCTTACTTGTCTAATATGAGTAAAAGAAATAATCTCCTTAATTATTTTTATTAATTAAAAGACTATATATACATGTTACATATTTCCACAATAGGAGAATCATATTCCTATTCTATTCCTAAAACATTATTCTACTTGGATACTAAATATACAATTATGGTAATACAAATATTATGGTAAGTGTACAACACTATTTACACCATAATATTACCTAAACTAGGAGATTACAATGTTACCTAATTTATTATATCATACACAGTTTTGGTGAGGAATCCGAGAGCAATGATATACACAATATACACATGTTTATTGTGTACATTGTACACACCCCCGCAATCATAGCGGACGGTCTTCGAACGCTGAGACTGTCCCTAAAATCTTCAAAAAGGACCGATAGCAGACCCTTGTAAAGATGTCGGCAATTTGTTAACTTGACGGGACATGGCAGACGCGCACCTGACACGAGCAACCTTTTCGCGGACAAAGTGAATGTCCATCTCGATATGTTTAGTGCGCTGGTGCTGAACCAGATTACCTGAAAGGTAGATGGAACTAATATTATTGCAATACACTAAGGTTGCCTTCTGAATGGGACAATGAAGCTCCAAAAGCAAATTACGTAACCAATATGATTCTGAGACCACATTAGCTACCCCTCGATATTCAACCTTGGCACTTGAGCGGGATAAAGTCGACTGACGCTTTGCCGACCAGGAGACCAAGTTGTTGTCAAGAAACATACAATAACCTGACGTAGACCGTCTGGTGTCGGGATAACCACTCCAATCAACATCCGTATACGAGATAAGTGTGGTCGTCGAGGATGGATATAAATGCAAACCATAGTCAAGTGTACCTTGAATATACCGAATGAAGCGTTTGAGTGCATTCATGTGCTCAATTCTGGGATCATGCATGAACTAACACACCTGCTGGACAACATATGTAATATCCGGTCTCGTAAAGGTAAGATACTGAAGGGCCTCTGCCAGACTGCGATATCGGGTCGGATCCTCGTAGGGTACGCCGACCGTGACACTAAGCTTGGGCTTAGTATCAACTGGAGTAGAAATGGACTTACAGAATAACATCCCAGCCCTCTCGATGATCTCAGCTGCATACTTCCGTTGAGACAAGAATAACCCATCGAAATGACGAGTGACAGCAATCCCCAAAAAATAGCTCAAGGGCCCCATGTCTTTCATAGCAAACTCATAGCTGAGCATAGTCATGATAGACTGGCGTAAGGCATTGGAAGAAGCAGTCAGAATAGTATCATCTATATACAACAGAATATAGGCCAAGGATGAACCACGACGATAGATGAATAATGAATTATCCGATCTGCTGTGGGTGAACCCAATAGTCGAAACATAGTCGGCAAACCGTGTATACCAGGACCCTGGAGATTGCTTAAGCCCATATAAGGACTTTTTCAACAAACAGACATGATGAGGATGTTTGGGATCCCTGAATCCCAACGGCTGATGCATATAAACTGTTTCCTTGAGATCACCATGTAGGAAAACATTCTTTACATCTAACTGATGGATAAACCATGCTTTTGAAAGAGCCAAGCTGAGTACCGTGCGAATGGTAGCTTGTTTGATCACCGGACTAAATGTCTCACCACAATCCACCCCAACCTGCTGAGTCTTACCATCACCCACAAGCCGCGCCTTATGTCGTGCAAACGAACCATCTGAATTTTTCTTGTGAGCAAAAATCCACATAGATCTAATAATATTAATACCAGACGGACGGGACACCAACTCCCACGTCTTATTATCAATAAGAGCATTATATTCATCGGTCATAGCAATTTTCCAATTTGGGGCATTTAACGTAGACACAAGAGTACGAGGTAAGGGTGATTTAAGAACATTAAAATTTAAATTAAAATGTCTCTTTGGTTTAAAAATACCCCGCTGACTACGAGTGACCGATCTATGACTTGAGGAAGAAGTGGGCGGATTTTGGGAATTTTCTGGGCTCGGGATGGACTGGCAGTAGGCAGTGGGCCTGCTGGCCCACGAAGGTAATTAGGCGCTGGAACTGGACAAGTTCCAGAATTGGGTTGGACTGGCCCAATCGCTGGAACTGATCCAGTGACGGTAGTTTGCGATGGACCAGTGGGGCCAGCGGACAGTGGGCCCGGTGGAGAATTTTGGGTGTGGGACATGTCCGAAAAATGGTGAGTAATATACAGGGTTATACCATCATCCAAAAAATTATACGAACTAGGCTCGGGAGTATGAACTTTAGTAAATGAAAATTGGGTTTCATAAAAAATTACATGGCGATTAATGATGATTTTCTTGGAGGACAAATCAAAGCATTTGTAACCACGATGATTCGACGGAAAACCCAAAAACACACGGAGTAGAACGGGCCTGAAGTTTGTTAATTGTGGTGGATGGGAATAACGGATAACACAAGCACCCAAAAACCCGAAGATGAGAATATGTTAAGGAGATATGTAGCCATTTGAAGAGCATGATGCCAAAAATATGGGGGTACAGAAGCATGAATTAAGAGAGTGCGGACAATGTTATTTATGGAGCGAATTTTGCGTTCGACTTTCCTATTTTGTGAAGATGTATGAGGACAATCAAAACGAAAATTGATCCCGTTATTAGCACAGAACTCCTGAAACACCCCATTGTCATATTCTTTGCCATTATCACACTGAATATTTTTTATTTCTCGTTCGAATTGGGTTCTAATGAATGCTCTAAATTTTAAGAAGACGGAAAACACTTGAGATTTATTTGGAATTGAAAACATCCATAAAAACTTAGAATAATCATCCAAAAAGAGAACATAATACCGATGACCCAAAGAACTCAGAACAGGAGACGTCCATAGGTCGCTATGAATAATATCAAACGACATTAAAGTATGAAAATTTGAGTCTACAAATGGCAACTTAACAATTTTTCCTAAAGAACAAGACTGACAATTTGGAGAACTATTTGTACCCTTACATGAAATAAAATTATTTTTATGTAATGACGACAAAATAGAAGATCCCGTATGACCAAGACGAGCATGCCACAAGGAAGGAGCAAGGGCTGCAAATGTTGATGGCAAGGCTTGACTCGATGGACTGAAACTGGGCGTGATAGGATAAATATCTCCCCTACTATCACACCTCATAAAAGGACTCCCCGTATTGAAATCCTTCACAGAGAAACCAAAAGGATCAAATTCAACAGAAACGGAATTGTCAGTGGTGAACTTTCGGACAAGCACTAAGTTTTTAATCAATTTGGAGGCATGTAAAGTATTTTTCAAGATAAGGGGTGGATTGGGGGGAGACAAAGTTTTATGACCATAACCCTGAATTGGAATAGAGTTACCATTACCGACAATTATACCACGAGGCTTGCTAAAATTGGAATAAGACCAGAGAGTATCTTGACTGGAAGTCATGTGTGTCGTCGCGCCGGTGTCCATGTACGAATTCGGATCTGGTTGCGTCAACCCAAGCATGTGCATTGTGGCCTCAATGTCGGTGTGAGTAGGTGTGAGACCCACTGCCGAGAATGTTTGTGTGGGCGGAGGCCCAAGCAGTCCACTTTGCTGCCCTGGCCCAGTGCTGAACCGAGACGATGACGACTGATTGTTGGGCCTGAATTGGGGCTGTCCAGCCCACTACCCGTTGGAAGGCCCTGGAAAATAGGGGTTGTTGGGCCACGACCCATTTCCCTAGCCCCACAGCTGGGACCAGTAGGGAGGAGGCCTATTGTTGACTGGCTGGGGCCCAATGCCGGACTATTGACCACCAGAACCACCACCGAAACTGTCGCGTTTGCCCCCGCGGTTTTTGCTATTATTCTTATGATTATTTTTTACGCCACCATGAGCACGTTTTTTGCCTGAATTATCAACAAAACCCGAAAAATTTGTGGAGGACATCATCATGACTACGGGGCTTGCTCCGGTAGCCGCTTTCTTAGCCAAACCAACTTCTTCCAAAGTAAGCATGGAGCGGGCTTGATAAAAGGCGGGAAGTGGATTGCTTTGACGAAGGAGAGTCACAACGCCATTATAGGCCTCAAAAAGGCCAACAACCAATTGTAGAACCACACGATTATTTGTCACAGGTGCGCCAACGTTATGGAGTTGGTCCGCCAACTCCTTAAGTTTCTTGCAATATGCAGACACGTTTGGAAATTCTTCCATGCGAACTTGAGAGAATTCCTGCTCGAGTGTGACAACACGTGAGTGTTGGTTATCTTGGAATATGTCACGCAATCTATTTCAGGTAGCCATAGCCGTAGTGTCCGGCTCAATGATCGTCTGTAAGAGGTCAACCGAAATAGTGGAATAAATTCACTGGAGAACGGTAGCATCAAGAGTAATCCATAACTGAGGATCCCCCGCGGGAATAGGGGTAGCGGGAGGAATTATGTGATGGATGACTTGATGGGAGATAGCATGAATTTTAAACAATTCTGCCCACGTCGCATATTGGACGTTTTCCATCTCAAGAACAATAGGGATGTTGTTCTTGATGTTAGAAACCATGAGGGCAGGATGAAAATTGTTCTTAGACATAATGAAAGAACAAAGAGAGAGGAGGGGAAATTTTGGAAGACTGGAGGTAACGAATTCCGGTGAAGGGGGATGGAATTCGTCAATGGTTGTGGCCGAGAAAGGGCACAAAAACCGAGAGCAATGGCGGAAGCAAGACCTAGTCTCTTGATACCATAAAAGAAATAATCTCCTTGATTATTTTCATTAATTGAAAGACTATATATACATGTTACATATTTCCATAATAGGAGAATCTTATTCCTATTCTATTCCTAAAACCTTATTCTACTTGGATACTAAATATACAATTATGGTAATACAAATATTATGGTAAGTGTACAAGACTATTTACACCATAATATTACCTAAACTAGGAGACTACAATGTTACCTAATTTATTACATCATACACGGTTTTGGTGAGGAATCCGAGAGCAATAATATACGCAATATACACATGTATATTGTGTGTATATTGTGTATATTTAACAATGAGCTCAACGAGAACAGAAAAAATCTCGTGGGAAACAGAAGGGAGTATTGGTAGCCAGTGTGATGCTTGTGTTGTAAGCTTTAGTGATGTTTAAGGTTTCATATCTTGGGTTATTTATAGGGATTCTTGATAGATATGGATTACATTGTTTAGTTAAACAGAAAAGGCCAAAAAAAAAAAACAAGAATACTAAAGCTAGCTAAAAATATAAAGATATTTTTTCCGTATAATTAAAGGAATCAAATAAATGTGGAGAACTTAACGAAATAAATAAATAAATAGTGTCAGCACTTTGATGATGTTCTTGATTTTGACTACTTGTGCTAGATTTCTTCAGTGTCCGTACAACTATAATATTATTGTTTAGAAACTGTACAAGAGATTTGAAAGGCAAAGGTCTTATTCCTTTTTCACTTGAGAAATTCTTATAATTAATTGGGAAACTTTCGGTGATAAACTAGTATCAATAGATGTAGAAGAATATTGTCGAATATAATTTGGAATAACATATGCTTTATAATGTTTTTGGGAGAAAGTTCAATAACTTTTTACCTTTTAATGTGCGGACGTCGTACTAATTGAGAAATGGAACAACTTCATGTTAATTATGGTATCCTTCTTTAGTACCTGTTTTATTTCATCATTTATATCCTAATAACCAATATGAACCCACATTATTATTCTTTTATTTATCTTTTTCATTCTCTTTCACTATTTTTATTCTGAATATTTTGAAGTCTCTCAATTTTCAAACAGCTACAAAAGTTATTGTGTTTGCTTAGGTCAAAATTTATTTTTGTGTCTTCTTGAAAATTTCAAGCATTGTAACAAGCAATCATTATATTGAAGCACCGCAATACTATTTCGATAGCATTATATCAACTTATCAAATTTTTGAGCTGAATTTTATTATTCTAACTTTAATATTATATTTTTTCAATGAAAATTTGTGAGTGTTGATAGTCTTACTTCTTAAGTATATATTCTTGATTTAGTTACTATTAGAATTTATTTAACTTAAATATGTCATCCAGAAAATATGACTCCGGTTATCCAAAAAGAGAAAAAAGGAGAAAATTTGACGAACTAATTATTTTAGATTAGTTATATTATCAATTAAAAAATATTTGTTACAACAAATCGATTATAAAACACTAATTAATGATTTTACATCTAAAAAGGCTTGAAAATAGAGTTTAAATAATAAAAAAAATATATGATGATTTTTTCTTCTTTTTTTTTTAAAAAAAAAATAGGACTTCCCAAGAAAATAGGATTTTTTCTTCTTTTTTTTTAAAAAAAAGGCCATACACGACTACTATACACAAGACAACTGTCTACAAGCCTCTAAAGAGTACGTGACATCATAAGATCGGGACAGGGCCCCGCCATACCTATATGCATATCCAAAACACCGTACCAGAATTAGACCGCAACTCCAGAACAAGTGGAGTGCTCCAATATCAGCTGAATCAACAACCTATTAGTGTGAACCGTCACCCTGTCTACCTGAGCCTGCGGGCATGAAACGTGGCGTCCCCCGACAAAAGGGACGTAAGTACGAATGATGTACTGAGTATGTCATGTATGAAGAATAGCATAATAGAGACATAAAGTAACATGAGACAAGAAACAACCAACCAGTAGAGAATACCTCTGAGGGCCATAATATGCCTAAGTGTCATACCAGTGTAGAATGCCTCTGAAGGCCATAATATGTCTAAGTATCATACCTGTAGAGAATACCTCTGAGGGCCATAATATGCCTAAGTGTCATACTTGTGTAGAATACCTCTGAGGGCCATAATATGCCTAAGTGTCTTGCAAAATGCGATTATACATATACATATGAGTATATAACACCATCAAGCCTATGTGGGTATCCCATCATATCATATCAGCCTTTGTGGGCATAATCATCATCATATACTAACTGATCAGGTAGTGGTGCGTATATAACGTTGTATCCTTTTTTTCATCCTCATACATATATAATGCATACATATAGTAGCGTATATAACGCATTTGAGGTCAAGGTATATACATGAATATAATGCATGAATGATACTAAGACACTCTGAGTTTATCGGAGTGACGTAATGTCGCTTCACCTCCAATTAACATGATGAATATTAACATCTTTCTCATATACCTCAATAGGGATTTAGAAACATATATAGACAGGCTTCGGAAATATGAATGAATAACATGAACATCATTAACTACTAAGAGTAGAATCATTTATGAGACAGTATTACATTTACGTTTCGTACTTAGAATATGCCAAAAGAAGGAAAAATTGTCTTAACATACCTTTGAATCGACTCTTTACGATGATGATGAAATCAACCTCCTTTACAAATTAATCTTGGTTGCCCTCTTGCGAATTTTTATCACGTTACCTCACTACGAAGTAATCTTTAATAAATTTTTTATCTTAAGGAGAATTGCACTTGTTTTCTTAAAATAGGAACTCATGTTGCTACCAGGAAATGGAGATCACGTTGTTAAAAATAAATGAGTGCTTCGTATACATATAATAACGTGCTGATGATCTTTTTATGGAGAAAAAAATGCTTAGCTAAAATATAAAATGTCCAATGTTGCAGCACATGACTTCTCAAGAAAGAGTGTCTAAATATAGTAAATCTCAAAAATTGTCATTCTTGGTGGGTGCCACCCTCTTATTCCTAGAAATGACACATAGTCTCTAAATGTCACAATATAATTACATGTAGTAAATAGTAACCACTTGATGCATTATGCACTAACACGTGAATGTTTATCCACCCGACTAATTAGTTATTCTTTAATCTCCCACTAAACTTAACATTAAACCAATTATCAATACAAATAATTCTTGATATCAACTCACTTATATAATACGCACTTTTAACACATTTCATATATTCATTATCATGATCATGTAATATGACACTAGTATGTAACCTCTTTTGGCACACACAAAATATTATTTATAATTACCGTCTTCGCACTTTTAAGTCTGAATCATTTCGGGACTTCATCTTCTTGTACGGAGAGCCCTTATTTACATGCTTGAATATGATCAAAATTCTCCAGGCTCGGATCTACTTTCATATGTCTAGCTTCTCAAACCATCACCCGAAAATACGGGGTGTTACAACAACTAGCTATAGAATTCCATGTTTGTTTAAAGAAGAGAGAATAATCATTGAGAGAGGGAATGAAACCTTTGAAATTAAGGGATCCTGCAAGCTTGGCATATCATTGCCTTAACGATTTCTTGAGTCCATATAGATATTTCCTGAGTTTGCAAACCAAATTAGGCTTAGGAGGAAACGAACCAGCAAGAAACCTCATGTAAACTTTTTCTTGTAAATCTCCTTGCAAGAAAGCATTGTTTACATCAAACTGTGATATCTCCCATGATTTCATAGCTGCAATAGCCAACAAACACCTGATTGTAGTCATCTTGAGCACTAGGAAAAAAGTTTCATTGAAATTTATTCCCTTCTTTTGTATATCTCCTCTAATCACCAATCTAGCCTTCAACCTCTCTATGGTTCTATCTGCATGTTGCTTGACCTTATAAACTCATTTACATGGTAAATCCCTTCTCCTTATAGGTAAAACAATAATATCCCAAGTATGATTAGCTTTCAATGTTTCAATTTCAGCCTTCATGGCTTTCTTCCAGCCAGGATGTTTAAAACTTTCATTGTAACTGGTAAGTGCAGTGATATTAGAAACTGATTGAAGTATGACTTGACTTGGAATAGAACGAGCAATAAAAGATAGAACAGTAGGTGATGAAGGAGTATTGAAACAAGAATCTCGGGTCCGGTCTCGGGTCTCGGGTCACGGGTCATGAGCCACGGGTTGTTGTGAAGTGTTGGCTCTGGGATATGAATTTCCAGATCTTTGTAGAGGTGCTGCAAGTCTTTGAACTTGTTTGCCTCTCCTATACTGATTCATATTTCCCACCATGAAATAGGAAGAATCAGATATCATGAGTGGACTCATGTAGGTCTCCCTCTAATTTTCATCTTGTAAAATTAGAGAATAAGCATGATTAATATCAGGTAAGGGATTAATCATCAAAATGCTTCCCCTAGATTGAGCATATGTGTCATTCAATCTCATAAGAAACTCTATAAGTCTCTCATCCTTCATAGATTTCTCCGATTTGTGTTTTCCTTCACAAACACACACAGAAGTACATTTGTTGTTGGAATTGAGTGAATCAAGCTCATCCCACAACCTTTTTAAGCTTGGTGAAGTAACCATCAATGTTACTATTTTCTTGTCTTAACCTGCTGAGCTCTTTTTTCAGGTGAAAAAGTGTTGCACCATTGGTTTGCCTAAACTTGTGCTCCAAACATACCCAAAGCTCATTTGTTTTTCTTGAGTAAATGACATTGTCAGCAATATCCTTTGACAAAGAATTCAAGAGCCAAGTTGTCACTATGTCATTTCATCTGCTCCACGTTGCAGATCTGCAGAATCAGAGAATGGTGTAGCATGAGCCTCAGTTATGTAGATAAAGCAATAAGAATGAATCTCTTCCATCCTTGATAACCTCTTCCATTAAAGAGGTTGTTGATCAACACCATACCAAGTGCATCAGAAGCATGAAGATGATATGGATGATTTGAGTCCACAATCGAAGTATCAGCTGGGAGAGAAGAACCTCCATGCATTGTTGTGATTATGACTTAGTATGAAAGGAATTTCTTGGATCAGATTATTGTTCTGATACCATGTAAGAAAATCTTAAGAATGATATTTTGGGTATACATCTGTACAATCAAACCTATATTTATACATGTATATTGAAAATAAAGGAATAAAGAAATTCTAAATACTATTGTAATTTGTCCAATGTTTATTGGCTATCAAAATAACAAACGAACTAAAGCATATTCTACAAGTATGCTAGGAACCTTCTAAGAATATTTGCAACGATATATGTGTGTTATTTGGGCCATTCTCGGTTTGTATTTAAATTGGGTTGAAAGCCCAAGTGAACTGGTTTAGCTTGTGTGGCCCAATTCCCTCTTCTAGACATAATAAGAGACTTCGACATATCTGATGTGTTGTTTTGTGTTTCACTCAAACATATCTTCTCTTTCTCTGTGTTGAAATCATCCATAGCTTTTGATCTTGAAGAAATTAATGAGCAACTGTTTCTAGTTCCAACATACAATGAGTTATTTTACTCATTGAGTTGGATCTAATATTTATTTCTATGATAATGCATGACTAGGGGGCGGGGCGGGGCAACCGTTTCTAGTTACAACATATAATATGAGTTATTTTACTCATCGAGTTGGATCTAATATTTATTTCTATGATAATGCATGACTAGGGGGCGGGGCAACCGTTTCTAGTTCCAACATACAATATGAGTTATTTTACTCATCGAGTTGGATCTAATATTTATTTCTATGATAATGCATGATTAGGGGGGCGGGGCAGGGCAGGGCAGGGGCTACCTTAGTGAAAAAGGGTTCAACTGATTCCCGCTCGTCAAAATATTATATTGGGTAGACGTTGTTAAAATATATTCTATGTCACAAATTCATTGCAGATATAATAGTGTTATACTATTTAAAATCCTTTAGGATTTGTAGCTATGCTATTGTGCATAGTTGACACGGTAAAAACTTATTCACACCAAGTGTTTGCATATCAAACAAATTTAAAGTTATAATTCAAAGTAACAATGTTTATTAATTAACTATTGTATAGTGACATATGTATATAAAGAAATATGTCATGCATTAATTGATTTAGCATCGGAGACAATCTCTCTACTCTATAAAGGTAGAGGTAAGGTATGCGTACATCCTAACTTTTCCAGACCCCACTCGTAGAAATACATTGAGTATGTTGTTATTGTTATTTGTTATTTATTGATTTAGCATAAACATCATATGCGCATAAATTTTACCTGACCATGTAACACTATATGCGTGTTTTATCCGAGTGCTACTTTTTTTCACTAGTAGTAATCTTAGCTAAGGAAGCGTAGGAACCAGAGTTACGTAACCCAAAAAGAAAAAAACATGAAGAATCTCTCCAAGCTAGTAGGCGATATATATGCATCTTTGTTTCCCCTTTTATCTGTAGAAAGAGATGCTACCCGTTTACCGTGAAAGGTTCTTTAGTTCCAAACTGAGGAAAATTCTTCATAAGCTTAAGGTAGGAATATTTCACGCAGCTTGCAGTCAACTTATGTTTTAAAATAATCACTTAATGAGGATTCATGACTATCCTCTTATGATCGGCAATTGATATGAAACAAAATAAAATAAAACATAAAATACAGTTTTATAATTGTTCAAATGTATAGTTGTTGGAGTAACTAGTAAAGTTGTTGTCATATGATTAGAAGATCACGGGTTCAAGCCGTCGAAACAGTCTCTTGCAGAAATGCAAGATAAGGTTGCATGCGTACAATAGACCCTCGTGGTCCGGCTATTCTCCGAACTCCGCACATAGCGGAAACTTACTACACCGGACTGCTCATATATAATTGTTCAAATGTAGATATAAGTACTGCCGAAGCAATTAGTGCATTTGCAACCACAGTGCTTATATATGTTGCATCTGATTGTGAAATGAATATCAATAGAAAGAGAAGCCAGCTACTAATTAAGCTCAAATCACTAATTAGTTTTGAATTGGATGCTCATGTTTACCTTCCTTTTGCTCGAAATTCTTTTCAATCCTTGGTTCGTGGTGGTAATAGCCTATATTTTAGTCCCTCTCAAACCACAGAAACTTTAACCGGTTGTTTATTTTAGGACATCTATTTAGTAAATGACCCTTTTTTTTATCATTTTTATAATTTATGGACCTATTAGACTATGATCTAAAAATTTTTTTTGAACAAACTGAAATTCTTACAAGAAAAGGTAAGAACACTGTCTAAAATTTTGTAGATGTTAGACAATAGTCTAATGTTTTGACAGTTCCTAATGTATACTTGCAATACTTTTAAATATAGGAACAAATTTTAAATAATGACCTAAACAAAGGGATATTTGGATAGCAGGAAATTTCCTCCAATGACCTTGAAAATTGGTGGTATGGAACTTTTGATCTCCACTTGCCAAAACTTAAAGTTGTTAAATTTGAAGTTTTCCCATAAAATTGGTCAAAATTCAAGACCACCCACCTCCAACGGCTCCAAGGAAATTTTTGTAAATCATCCTTGGCATAAATCATCACTCAACCTATGAATAATTCGAGGCCCATATTGAAATGTCGTGAGCCTGAAACCTGATCAAGTCAAAGCCCAATATGCAGTAGAATGGCTGCAGTACTTTTACTTTAGGTACTTTACTCTTTATTACTCTTTTGGTCACTTCTCAAATAGTGAACACTTTTTCATGGAAGTCTTTGACCCATGGCCTATTCTACCTACATTATATAGTGAGTCCTAGCTCAAAGATGTATGCTTCTCAGTTTATTCCACTTCATATGCGACCTATTTTAACTATTTTCTATTCACTGTTTCCTTTAACCAACTCGTAAAATATAAAAATCATTATGTTAGACGTACATACTCTTTACAAATACTCTAAAACTCAAACTAACTAAGAAGAGTAATTTAGCACGATAAAGAAATATCACACTCACTATTATTTCACTTTTTCTCCCTTGTTAGAACTTAGAACTTAGGCGACTAACCAAAAAAATAGTTATTTGTTGATGATTGATGCAGTCTTCACTTGTACATAGGGAGAACAGATAGGATACGAGTTACGGATTCGATCGAACTCAATAGCTTTGATCTAAATGTTGTATTTGTTTTAAGAAATTTATTGAATATGTACAAATTATTAATAATTCGAAACCAAGTTACTTAAAAAAGCTAAAATTTTGAACCTATATAAAGGAATATGTTCCTTGATGTTTATTGATGAATGATTTACCATATATATATATATAAGGTTACAAGAATATTTACTTTGATACAAACTAGATAACTAATTAAAATAATTACAAAAAGATTATAATTCTACCTAAAATAGGAGATATACAATTAATACAACTAATGAAAGAATATTGGGAAATATTCTATTACACCCCTGCAGTCGAAGCGGGAGGTTCACGAACACTGAGACTGACTCAAAAATCATCAAATAGTATGTGTGGAAGTCCTTTGGTGAAGATGTCGGCAATCTGATATCTAGAAGGAACATGAAGGACACGAATTTGACCACAAGCCACTTTTTCGCGAACGAAATGAATGTCCATCTCAATGTGTATAGTGCGCTGATGTTGGACGGGATTGCCGGAAAGATATATCGCACTAATATTATCGCAGTAGACCAGTGTTGCCTTTTGAATCAGGCAGTGGAGCTCAAATATAAGGTTACGGATCCAACAAGACTCAGAGATGACGTTGGCGACATCTCTATACTCTACTTCTGCACTAGATCGGGATAATGTAGGTTGCCTTTTGGAAGACCAAGACAATAGGTTATCTCCGAGGAAAAAGCAATAACCAGACGTGAAGCGTCGGGTGTCATAACATCCACCTCAGTCAGCATCAGAATAAACAGTGAGACCAGTGAGCGAAGACCTGCATAGATGTAATCCGAAGTGAAGTATACCTTGGACGTATCGTAAAATACGTTTAAGGGAATGCATATGTGCTTCCGTCGGACTGTGCATGTGCAAGCAGATTTATTGCATGACATAAGATATGTCTGGTCTCGTGAATGTGAGGTACTGCAGGGCCCCAGCCAGACTACGATAGTGAGTCAGGTCTGAATATGAAGGGTCGTAATAAGCGTTGAGCTTAGAATTGGTGTCTACAGGCATGTGGGATGGTTTGCAAGATGTCATGCCTGCACGGTCAAGGATTTCTTCGGCGTACTTCTTCTAACATAGAAATAGGCTGCCAAAATGTCGAGTGACATAGATGCCTAAGAAATAACTCAAGGGGCCCATATATTTCATAGCAAACTCAGAGGAAATGAGAGACATAATAGATCGACGGAGAGCATCAGATGATATGGTGAGGATGATGTCATCAACATATAATAATAGGTAAGTCATGTATGTACCCTTATTGTAGATGAACATGGTATGATAAAATATGTTGTGTGAAAAATCGATAGAGGAAACATAATCGGTAAACCATTGGTACCATGCTCGAGGAGCCTATTTCAGTCCATAGAGCGATTCCTGCAATAGACACACATAATCCGGAAGAATAGGATCCCTGAAACCCATAGGTTGATGCATATATATTGTTTCATGAAGATCCACTTGTAAGAAGGTATTCTTGAGATCAAGCTGATGAATGGGCCAAGACTTGGATATGACAATACCGTGGACGATCCGGATGGTTGCGGGCTTTACGACAGAGCTGAATACTTCATCACGGTCCACTCCCACCTGTTGAGATCTGTCATCACCTACAAGACGAGCCTTATACCTCTCAAAAGAACCATCTGATTTCTTTTTATGTCTAAAAATCTACATAGAACGAATAATGTTAGCATCAGGTGGATGGTTTACTAGGTCCCACGTCTTATTATCAATAAGAGCATTATATTCGTCAATCATTGCCGCTTTCCAATTAGGGTCGGACAAGGCATCCTTCGAGTTACGAGGGACGGGGGAAAGGACAACTGAAACGGAAGGTTAAATAGGCATTTAGGTTTATAAATTATGTGTATGGCACGAGTTTCCATGGTCCGAGAGTGTGTCTCAGGATGCGGGACGGGAGGGGGGTTTGCCGCGGGATTGCCGAGAAGAGGAGAAAGGGTAGGGGTAACGGTACAGGCTAGCCGAACCTCGGTTTGCCGAGAGGTGGCTGCGGAATCAGCCTGAGGTGGGCTATTCCGGGCCACCGTCGGCAGAACCGGGTGGGCAGCTAGTCTCGGACTGTCTGAGGTGGTGGCGGGTGCTGGGTTCTGGGACGGCGGACTATGTAAATGGTGAATTAGAAAAGGGTTTAGGCCATCATCTAGGAAGTCGTAGGAATGACGAGGTGGCGAGTGTAGAGAGGCAAAGGGGAATTGAGACTCATCAAATATGACATGACATAAAATAATAATTTTATAGCTTGACAAGTCATAGCACGAGTAACCATGATGATTGGCAGGATAACCCAGAAACACACACGGGGAAGACCTAGGTTGGAGTTTGTGAGTGGTAGGATGGAAAGGGTAACAAAGACATCCAAAAATACGCAAGTGTTAGCAAGAGGGGTTCCTATGAAACAAAACTTGGGTGGGCGACCGTTGAGCTAGAGACTTGTTTGGGATTATGCTTAGGAGATATGTGGCCATTGAGAGTGCGTAATGCCATAATTGATGGTGAATTGAGGCGTGAACAAGTAGGGCACGGATGAGGTTGTTTATAGTTTGGATTTTCCGTTCGGCTTTACCATTTTGGGAGGATGTGTGAGGGCAAGAAAAATGAAAGGTAAGACCGTTTTTAGAGCAAAACTGTTTGAATTGGTTATTATCGAATTCCCTGCCATTGTCACATTGAAAACATTTAATGATCTTTTCAAATTGTGTTTTTACGAAAGCACTAAATGAAGAAAAAATGGGGTAGACCTGGGATTTATTTCTAATTGGAAAAGTCCATAGAAAGTTGGAATAATCGTCCAAAAATAACACATAATATCGATGGCCAGCCGTACACAAAATAGGAGATATCCACAAATCACTATGTATGATATCGAAAGGCATTAAAGTACAATTTATGGATGCAAAAAATGGTAATCTGACATGTTTTCCAAAAACGTAAGATTCACATATAGGAGTCCTAGAAATACGGTTGCAATTAATAAAATTATTTTTCCTAAGGGAGCGTAAAACAGAGTCTATCGGATGTCCTAATCTAGAATATCATAAGGAAGACGAAAGAGCAGCAAAGGTTGAGGGAACTGAGGCTGGATTGTTGAAGGCGTTTGAAATAGGATAGAGATCTCCAGTGCTGTCACATCTCATTATTCGTCTCCCTGTCGTAAAATCTTTTACAGTAAAACCAAAAGGATCAAAGTCAAGGGAAACCCAATTGTCAGTTGTAAAACGTTGCACGAAGATTAGATTCTTAACGAGTTTAAGGGCATGGAGGACATTTTTTAAGATTAGTGGTAGATGTGGTGGGGATAGGGAGGAATGACCATAACCACGGATGGAAATGCCTTGTCCACTACCAACAATAATATTCTAATTTAAATTACTCAAATTAGAATAAGACGAGATAGTACCTTGTGATGCCGTCATGTGAGATGTGACGCATGTTTCAAGAATCTAAGTTCACAATCAAGCTAGGCTTCAAGAGGATAAACCACTTATTAAAAAAATTGCAATTACTCAATCTGGGAGTACAACATAGTGAGCTTCTAGGGGATTAGTTTAATTTTTTAATACCATTAACTCAAAACTCTTTTTAATTTTTGTATATGATTTTCTTGATATAAAGGAAATTTTTAATGTGACTGGAGGAAGTTCATTCCATGATTTATTTCATACTAAAAATGCAATATATATATATATATATATTATTATGATGTTGGAAGATTATATATATATATATATATATATATATATATATAAGATCAATCTATTATTATGATGTTGGAAGATTATCCTAATAATATCCTATAAATATGCTAATCACCCTATCACACTAATTACATAATATTCTCTTTAATTACATAATTGATGAGTTTACATAATAAATATAATTAAGGATAATCATATCCATAATGATATAATGATCCTTAACAGACCCTCACAGTCTTAGCTGGAGGTGCGCGGATGCCGAGACTGTCCCTGAAATCATCAAACAGTATGCGCGGAAGCCCTTTTGTGAAAATGTCTGCAATCTGATAATGGGACGGAACATGAAGAACTCGGACTTTTCCACGTGCAACCTTTTCACAGAAAAACAAGATATTCATTTCTATGTGTTTTGTGCGATGATGCTGGACATGGTTACCTGATAAGTATATTGCGCTCACATTACCACAATAAACCACGATTGTTTTTTTCGATCAGACAATGTAGTTCTAAAAGAAGGTTACGGAGCCAACATGATTCAGAGACCATATTAGCTACCCCTATGTATTCTGCCTCTACACTCAACTGAGACAATATCAGTTGGCGTTTCGATGACCAGGAAATGAGGTTATCTCCTAAAAATACACAATAGCCAGAGATGGAGCGTCGTGTGTCTGGGCAGCCACCCCAATTAGCATCTGTATAATATGTAATGCCAGTGACGGTGGACTTATACATGTGCATCCCAAAATCAAGAGTACCCTTAATATACCGCATAATTCATTTCAGAGCCCACATATGTGCTTCTTCGGATCATGCATATATGTAAACAAACTTGCTGAAATGCTTAGGATATATCAGGTCTCGTGAAGGTAAGATACTGCAATGCCCATGCTAGGCTACGATAATGTGTTGGGTCAATATATGGGGAACCTGTCATGTTACTCAATTTTGCCTTTGTATCAACCGGCGTATGGGATGGTTTGCACGAAGACATACCGACTTTTTCTATAATCTCCTCGGCATATTTCCTTTGAGTGATAAACAGACCACCTGCATATTGAGTAACCGCAATGTCCAAAAAATAGTTTAAAGGACCCAAATCCTTCATAGCTAACTCCGACGCAAGAAAGGACATAATAGACTGGCGAAGCGAGGCAAATGATGTTGTGAAAATAATGGCATCCACATATATAAGAAGATAAGCCATGTCATGTCCCTTCTTGTAAATAAAAAAAGACTGATCAGACTTGATGTGAGAGAACTCCAGTGTGGATATGAACCCTGCAAACCTGTTGTACCATACGCTGGGGGCCTGTTTCAAACAATATAAATATTTTTTCAACAAGCAAACATAATCTGGATAGGTAGGATCTCGAAAACCCAATGGCCGGTGCATGTAAACTATTTCTTGTAGGTGACCATGTAAAAATGCATTCTTGACATCCAACTGATGTATGGTTCATGATATTGACAAGGCCAGAGTCAGAACAGTCCAGATAATGGCCGGCTTAACTACTAGACTGAATGTTTCACTACAATCCACGTCAACCTGCTGAGACCTGCCATCACATACAAGACGAGTTTTGTGTC
Organism: Anisodus tanguticus; assembly: GCA_034509755.1. Classification (NCBI taxonomy): domain Eukaryota; kingdom Viridiplantae; phylum Streptophyta; class Magnoliopsida; order Solanales; family Solanaceae; genus Anisodus; species Anisodus tanguticus. The sequence goes on along the minus strand of CM067551.1, from coordinate 12,347,743 downwards.
TCGCAAAAGAACCATAAGAATTCTTTTTATGATAAAAAAAACCCACATAGATCGTATGATGTTCACATTAGATGGATTGAGCACTAATTTCCACGTCTTATTTTTAATAAGAGCATCAACTTCGTCTAGCATGGCAGCTTTCCAATTCGGGTCGGATAGGGCTGTTTTGGGATTATTTAGAAGTGGAGATGGTTGAATCGAATAAGTTAGGTTAAAATGATGGTTAGGACAAAAACCTCATGCATGACACGAGTTTCAATGTTTCGACGTAGGACTGGTCACTGGGTGGTGGACTGGGCCGAGGTGAGGTAATTGGGATGGGTTGATTAGTGGTTTGTGAAGTTGGGCCTGGCGGACTATTTGGTGAAACATGTTGGGCCTAGCGGACTGTTTGGTGAAACATGTTGGGCCTGGCAGTGACTAGCACTGGACTAGGCCGATGATGCCAAAGAAGGGGCGGTGGGCTCCCAATCTCGGTCTGGCCCAGTGTCGTCTCAGTGTTGGGCCGACTGTGGTGATTGTCCACTTTGGGTCGGCCCAGCCGGGGCAATAACGGATTGGGTATTTAAATGGTGGTTCAAAATCGGATGTATTCCTACATCTAAGAATTCATATGAATGTGGGGATGCCACTTGAGATGTAGTAAACAGGAATGTGGACTCATAAAAAATAACGTGACGAGATAAGATAATTTTCCCATTAGACATATCATAACACTTATAACCTCGATGAATTTTATGTATATCCCAAAAAACACAAGGAGTGGATCGGCTTGGAGCTTTTTTATGGTGGTGGACGAAAACAAGGGATAACATAAACACCCAAAAACCCTTAAATGGTTGTATGATGGAATACGATGGTACAAATTTGGGTGGGTGATTTTTTATAGCAACTTGCTAGGAAGAATGTTCAAAAGATAGGTGGTCATTTGAAGAGCATGATGCTAAAAAGACGGTGGTGTGGACGAGTGTGCAAATAGTGTACAAATCATATTATTGATTGTTCGGATTTTCTTTCGGCTTTCCCATTTTGAAAGGAAGTATATGGACATGAGAGATGTAATGACACCCCATTTTGTTGACAAAAACCGTTGAAAGTGTTATTTATGAATTCTCTCTCATTATCACATTGAAAATATTTTATGGATCTCTGAAATTGTGTTTGGATGAAAATACTAAAATGTTTAAAAATAGTGGGCACTTGTGATTTTTTTCCAATGGGAAATGTCCATAGAAAATTTGTATAATCATTCAAGATAAGAATATAATACTTATGGCATGCCAAACAAAAAATCGAGGATGTCCACACATCACAATGCATAATATCAAATGGCTTAATAGTTTGTGAAGTAGATAAAGAAAATAGAAATTTAACATGCTTCCCAAAAATGCAAGAACGGCAAACATGTGAGTCCACACTACGATTACAAGAAATAAAACTATGTCTTTTAAGAAAATCCAACACCGGTGCACCCAGGTGGCCCAAACTGTTATGCCATAAATCAGGCAAAAAAATAGCAAAGGCTGATAGAGAGTTGACTTGGTTGTTGGTGAGAGCGGTGATGGGATACAAATCCCCAGTGCTATTACATCTCATTAGTGGCTTTCCCGTCTGAAAATCCATCACAGAAAACCCAAATAGATCAAAATTCACAGAAATATTATTGTCAGTGGTAAACCGACGCACAAATACCAAATTCTTAATAAGTTTAGGGGCATGAAAGACATTTTTTAAATGTAGAGGTAGGTGGGGGTAGTAGATTTGATTGGCCAATACCATGAATCAGAATTTTCTGTCCACTGCCAACAATAATATTTTTATTTGTGCTTATATTAAAATAAGACGAGAGAATACCTTGAGATGCCATCATGTGTGACGTGGCCCCCGTGTCCATGTACCAAGAATCATCGGGAACATTAAGACTCATGCATGCTCGATGTTCATGGGAACATAACATGACATCGAGGGGCCATGGGCCGTAAAGGATTGTGGTGGCCGGTTTCCTAAAATTTCGGGCTGCCTGTTTTGGTTGTTGGGCCTGACCCACTGGTTCATCGAAAAGGAGTACAGTGGGGCCCACTGTTGTGAGTTCCAAGCCCACGGCGGGACCTATCCCCACTGCCCGCTGCCTCCCTGCTGCTGCGGCTCCCAGTGGGAACGGTTCTGCATGCGGCCAGCCCCTCCACCGAAAAACTTTCTGGCGTTCAGGCCCCTCCCTTTTCCACCATTATTTTTTCCTTTATTGTTGTTGCGGTTTTGACCCTTTTTTGGTCCGTTATAGTTACGATTTTGGTGTGTTTCCGGACCAAAATTTTGAGGTCCAAAAACCTCCTCCGTCGTGTTAGTGGAAATAAGGGCGGTGCCGGCGTTGTTTGCCGTCATCGCTACTTGTTTAGCTTTTCGGGTTTCTTCAAGAATCAACCTCGAACGAGCCTCATAAAAAGGTGGTAATGGGTTACTTTGTTGAATGAACATTGCAACATCATCGTATTGTTCATTCAAACCCGTAATTAATTGAAGCACCAACATTTGATTTGTCACCGGCGCATCAATGTTGGATAGTTGGTCTGCAAACATTTTCAACTCTTGACAATAGGTGGAAATGTTTGAAAAATCATCCAATTTGATGTTGGTGAATCGATTTTCAAGATATACCGCCCTAGAAAGTTTATTATCTTGAAAAATATTACGCAAACGCTCCCACGCTTGTTGAGCCATAGAGTCCGGTTCCAAAATAGTATGCAAAAGGTCGTTAGATATGGTGTTGTAAATCCATTGAAGGACTATAGCATCCAAACGAGACCATAACTTTTTATCAACACCGGTGTTGTCCGATGAAGATTCGGAAGGAATGATATGGTCTAGTACTTCGTCTGCTCGTCAATGAATTTTGAATAACTCTGCCCACAAGGAGTATTGCCCTTCCATCTCAAGTGTAATTGAAATAAAGTTCTTGACGTTATTTACGGCAAGAACTGGATGAAATTTTTGTTTGTCGGCCATAGTTACCCACGAAAAATAAGACTAAAAGAAGGAGAAAAAGCATTTGGTGGAAGAACTCTAAACCGGAAGTGGTTTGGCATCGAGAGGAAGAGTGGTTTAGGGTAAGTTGTCGGCTAGGGTTTAGAGTAAAAGGAAGAAAGAAGCCAAAGTAGGAGTGGTTTAGGGTTAGCCAAAAAGACTAATTCGGGGGGGGGGGGGGGGGGGGGGGGAGTTAATTTGTGGCTCTTGATACCATGAAAGAAGTTCATTCCATGATTTATTTTATACTAAGAATACAATAAATATACAAGCCTATAAGATCAATCTATGGCTATGACGTTGAAAGACTATCCTAATAATATCCTATAAATATGCTAATCATCTTATCACACTAATTACATAATATTCTCTTTAATTACATAATTGATGATTTTACATAATAAAGATAATTAAGAATAACCATATCTATAATCATATAATCATCCTTAACAGTGACGATAAAAATGACTAAAAACTATTTATGTCGTAAGTTTGAATTCTAAGCAGGGGCTCCTCTTTGCTAGAAAATCTAATCGTACACGTATATAAGATCATATGATGAACGTTTTAGTAAAAGTTCTGTATGTGCCACTAATTTTAAATATAGCATTTTGATTTTTTTTATTTTATTTAGCACCGTAAAACCTCATTCCTAAAAGCTAAATACAAGGTTAGCATGTGTTATTGATGTAATGTTGTACTCCCCTCTATCTTAATTTAAGTGTCATTGTTCGGATTTCAAAAATCAAATTTCTTAATTTTGACCGTAAGTTATGATATAGAATCTTTAAATTCTTTTGAAATAAAATTTATATATTTGAAAAGCACAAAAAAGGTAATATGGTAAGTCATAATATTAATAATCTAAAATATTATAGACATGAAAAAAAGATAGTCAAAGAATAACTCATTTGACTCTCGAAATTCGAATATTGCCACATAAATCCGATAATTAGGGAGTACTGTTTTAGACGAAAGTGCAGTAAGAGGATCCAAATTAAACACTAAAACTTTCCTAATTATTTCTATTCGTTCAGTTGGTCACATAAATGTGAATGTTATCAGCAAGACAAAAAGATATAATGCATCAATACCCCAAGATGCCAATTGCTGACATAGAACCCTTTAAGGCTAAGATAAGAAAGTTTGACTTTTGTCTACTTCTTTGTTTGTTAATTCGTTTTTTTTTCTTAAACTACACTTGACTATAGATGGCTTCACAAAATATAATTTAGAAAAAAGGAAACTAAAAGAGTGATGTTAGGAATGATGAGTCTTGTTGAAGTCACAATGGACAAGAGTCCATGGCATTATATATAATTTATTATTACAATTCTTAAGAAACATTAATGGACTTGTGTTGAGAAAACAGAGTCTTCATTAAGCATGTTAGATAAAAGATGATCAATTGACTACATTCTAAGTCCATAAACATTGAGAAAACCAAACTACCAATATGAACTTTCTACATGGTGGATTGTAGTTTTAGTAGCATATTCAACGTGAGTCTGAACTAGTCATGCTAGTAGATTTCGGCTATCAGATATCTAATGTAGAAAAAAGTTTGTAGAGTATATATATATACGCTATAGCCAAAGTGCTTTAGCTTGTTTGAGCAAAGGAACAAGATTTCCCTCTAAATGGAGGCTCATGATCTCATTCGCACCGCCAATTAAATCTTGTCCAATGAACACTGCTGGCACACTAGGCCTTCGGCCTAGTACCAGCAGTTCTCTTTCCACTCGTAGGCCATTGGCAAGTTCATCCAATTCATATACAGTTAAGTTAGCACCAAAACTTGATATGAGTGTCTTTATGGTGTGGCACATGCAACACTTGCTTTTGCTGAACATTACAACTGGCTTTTCTGCTACTAATTTCTTCACTGACTCCATTATAATTATTGGGAAAATGATGAATGTAATAGGAGGAAGAGTGATAATTGATAATGTGAATTGATCCGTTGTTGAAGAGATGATGAATTTGAAACCCCCCTTGAAGCTATTTATATACTAATAGTGACCTGTATAGAATTCAATATGCTTCCTTTATCCCTCCCCTCCAACCAAACAGACCCCACAGCAATAAATTAGTAAAAGGAAAGAATAATTTCAGATAAGGAGTTAAAACTGTTAGATAGGAGGCATTCGAGGTTCTTGATACTGTCTTAAAAGTGTCCAAATATGATGCAATCCACCTTAAAGTAATAGGAGTACTACTATTTTACAAGTACGGAGGTTAGTATGTGAACTTTGTTACATATCTACACATATTTTTCCAATTAGGAATATGTTACGTACTATATGACAAAGAGTTTAATATCTATGCACCTAATTAATGGGAGCTTAGCACGCCGAATATGGACAAAGCTAAAGGTATAAAAAAAGATTCAATTGAATCCCTTTCATTTGGAGATTACCCTGTGCAAGTACGATAAAAATATTTATATATATATATATGGATAAAGCTAAAGGTATAAAAGAGGATTCAATTGAATCCCTTTCATTTGGAGATTACGCTGTGCAAGTACGATATAATATATATATATATATATATATATAAAAGTTGTGTTGAATTCCCTTAACATAAGTGAAAGTTTCAGATACAACATTTTTATATTTTTTTAATCTTTTTTAAAGATTTTTGGCTTGGCCACCAACTCATGCTAAATAGTGCATTTTCATTGTCACACTTATGCTCATTAAAATGCACCACTTGAATAGTGTAACAACCTCTTCGTGTATTTCTGAATTGATCACCTCATGAACTCTTAAATTCTTTGTTCTAAAACACATGGACTTGCAATCAATAAATTCATTCTTTCTCGGTAAACAAATGTATTCCCTTTGTCCCAAAATAAGCGTCATTCTATCAAAATTCACGTTTATAAGAAAATAATAAAGGAAAAAGGGTCAAAATGCCCATCTATTTTGGTTAAAGGGTTAAAAATATCATTCGTTACGAATTTGGGTCAAAACTATCCCTTCCGTTATTAAAGTTTTCAAATATACTCATCTCTTAACAGAATTCTCAAATCCTTTAAAATAATCCGATTTCAATTTTTAAATCCTCTCCATTATTTAACTAGACCCAACTAAGTAATAACCCATGCCCGATGCGTTAGGGTCACTTAGGCAATTCACTTCCAAAGAGGTATAGAGGCTCTCTTTCACGAACCAGAGGTCATCAGAAAAAGAAATTTCGCGATGTGGGAAGCTTGTTTTTTCCAGCAAAGCAAATATTTTCACATTGGCCAAAACAAGCGATTAATCATAGGATTCGATGTTTCAAAAATATCATGTCTGATCTTAAGTCCAAGATTGCACACAAAAATTAATGATGTTCATATTGAATTATTGAATGTCATAATTAGATGCATGCAGTAGTGCATACAGTTATTACACATTTTTGAAGGCCATTTTCGATTATATTGTGATTTTGCTCCCCAATAACACTATCATCCATGGGTTATTACTTAGTTGGGTCAGGTTAAATAGTGAAGCGGATTTAAAAATTGAAATCGGATTATTTTAAGAGATATGGGGATTTCCGTTAAGAGAGCCTTTTCCCCAAAGTAGGGGGGCATTTTTGACCCTTTTCCCATCAATAGATGTAATATGGAGTTTACTAAACTAATTTGTTAGATATTTTTTTTTTAGAGTTGAGCAATATTAAAGTGGATTACTTTTTTAATGCTAAAGGCATAGTTGAAAATACTTATCAAATTTGTCTTGAATTTCTAAGGTGAAACTTATTGTTAGACTGATGAATTATATGTGATAAAATTGATGATGTTGTGCTAGACCCATGTTGGTGTACTTAGCGATTTGAAGAAAGGGGTGTTTAGTATTATCCACTAATGATATTCTTGTCAAATTCCATCTTAATTTTTGGAAATGGTCAAAAAAGTGATTTGCCCTTTTAAGGCAAATGGTCGTTTATTTGTTAAAGAATGTTGCACTAAATGCTGGCCTATGATGACAAATTATCCACTAATTCAGAATCACAGGAGAATTAAGATCTAATAATCCACATTAAACAATGCACTGAATCGTATATTAGATGTTCTTGATTATCATCATGTGATTCTTTTGACCGTTTTAAGATGCTTACTTAGGCATTTCATTAGGTCGGTAATTTTGTCGAGAAAAAGAGGTCCATTCTTTTCATCAAAAAGCTTCATATTACTTAATTATCCTTTAATAATTAATAGTTGCAGGATTAGAGATTCTTTATTGTAGGAAATGAGTCCTTGATTAATTTCATTCCAATAGTACAATATATATATACAATCATAATATGCTTGTCTTAAGGAAGACTAATCTCCTTTACCTAAAATATAAAATGCTAATTATAATCATCATAATTAACAAGATATTACAATATCAATTATGAATAATGAAGATCAGAGGTATATGGGATTGCCCCATAATTACTCTAACAGTCCAACGCGGTCTTAGCGGGAGGTTCATGTATGCTTAGATTGTCCCTGAAATCATCAAAAGGTACGCGCGGAAGACCTTTCGTGAAGATATCTGCAATTTGATAGCAGGACGGTATGTGGAGAACACGGACTTGTCCACAAGTAACCTTTTCGCAGATAAATAGGATATCCATTTCAATGTGTTTTGTGTGCTGATGCTAAACAGGATTGTCGGATAAGTATATCGCACTCACATTGTCACAATAGACCATTGTTGCCTTTTCAATCGGACAATGTGTCCGGGCAGCTACCATAATCTGCATCTGTGTAGGCAGAAAGAATTGAGATGGAGAACTTATACAGATGAAGTCTGAAATGGAGAGTACCCTTAACATATTGCAAAATCCTTTTGAGAGCCCCCATATGTTCTTCCTTCGGATCATGCATGTGTAAACAAATTTGTTGAACCGCATAGGAGATATCTGGTCTTGTAAAAGTCAGATACTACAAGGCCCCTGCTAGGCTACGATAATGGGTAGGATCGATGTATGGTGTTCCGGCATCGTTACTCAATTTCGCCTTTGTGTCAACTAGAGTATGTGAAGTTTGCAGGACGACATCCCTGTTTTGTCAATTATTTCTTCGGCATATTTCTTTTGACTGAGAAACAGACCACCTGTATATTGGGTGACGGCAACGCCAAGAAAATAACTTAATAGACCCAAGTCCTTCATCGCAAATTCTGCTGCAAGAAGGGACATAATAGACTGGCGAAGTGGAGTGTACGATGTTGTGATAATAATATCATCAACATACAGAAGGATATATGCCATGTCATCACCTTTCCGATAAATGAACATCGACTGATCGGACTTGCTGTAAGAGAATCCCAACTTGGAAACAAATCCTGCAAATCTGTTATATAATGCTCGATGAGCTTGTTTCAAACCATATAAGGATTTCTTCAACATGCAAACATGATCTGGACACGTATAATCTCGAAAACCCAACGGTTGATGCATGTACACTATCTCCTGTAAGTTGTCATGTAAGAATGCATTTTTAACATCCAAATGATAAATGGACCAAGATTTAGAAATAGTCAGGCTGAGAGCAGTCCTGATAGTTGCTGGCTTAACTACCGGACTAAACGTTTCACCACAATCTACCCCACCCTGCTGAGACCTGCCATCATCAACAAAACGAGTTTTGTATCTCGCAAAAGAACCATCAGAATTCTTTTTATGACAAAAAACTCACATAGACCGAATGACGTTCACATTAGATGGATGTGGTACTAATTCTCACGTCTTATTTGTAATAATATTATTAAATTAGTCTAACATGGCAGCTTTCCAATTCGGGTCGGACAAGGCAGCTTTGGGATTTTTTAGTAGAGGTGATAGTTGAACTAAGGATAGTAGGTTAAACTGACGTTTGGGCTGAAAAATCTCATGCATGGCACGTGTTTCAATGGTCTGAGGTTGTTCCGTCATTGGTTGGAGAGTAGGGTTCTCGGGTATGGTATTGGGCCGAGAGGGTGTATTATGGCCCAACTGAAAAAGGGTAGCCGATTCGGTATTAGGCTGGGATTCGAGATCGGTTTGGGATAAGGGTGCGGTTGAGGAAGCAGTGGACTGCCTCACTTGGGCTTGCTCACCACGGAAACAGGACTGAGTTGAGACCAGCGGTAACAAGGTTGTGGTCTCCGGTCCAGTCCCATTTAGTGGTTGGGCAAGAATATGTTGGGTATTGTGTTGGGTTGGTTCCACTTGTGTTTGAATAGTAAGGTGTGGTGTAAAATGGGATGTATTTCGTTGTCCAAAAATCCATATAAAGGTGAGGATGCCACATGAGACTTAGCAAACGGGAATGTAGACTCATCAAAAATCACATGACGGGAGATAATTATTTTTCCATTCGTCAAATCATAACATTTATATCTCCTATGATTTTGTGGGTATCCCAAAAACACACAAGGAGTTGAACGAGCTTGTAACTTGTTAATGGAAGTGGATGGAAACAAAGGATAACACAAACACTTTTAAATGTGTAAAAGACGGGAGACGATGATACAACATTTGTGTAGGAGACACATTGGAGAGCAATTTACTAGGAAGAATATTTAAAAGGTATGTAGCCATTTGAAGTGCATGGTGCCAAAACTTTGGTGGTGTGGAAGAATGCACAAGAAGAGAGCGAATCATATTATTAATCATTCGAATTTTTCTTTCGGCTTTCCCATTTTATGGTGATGTGTGTGGACACGAAAGACGCAAAGACATCCTATTTTGGTGAAAGAAATCATTAAATTGGGGATTTATGAATTCCCTCCCTTATCACATTGAAAACATTTAATGCATTTGCCAAATTGAGTTTTGATAAAAACACTAAATTGTTTTAAAATGGTGTAGGTTTGTGATTTATGTCCTAAGGGAAAAGTCCACAAAAAATTCGAATAATCATCTAGATTGAGCATATAGTATTTATGACATGCAGAACTCAAAACTGGTGATGTCCACAAATCACAATGCACAAGATCAAATGGCATAAAAGTATGAGAATTAGAAGATGCAAAAGGAAGCTTAACATGTTTACCAAACATACAAGTTTGGCAAACAGAGGAGTCCAAAAGTTTGTTACAATAAAATAAATTATTCTTCCTAAAATTATTAAAAACTTGTGCTCCTGGTGTCCCAACCGATTGTGTCATAGAGTAGGAGAAATGACAGCAAAGGTTGATGTTTTGGTCATGCTATTTTTGAAAAGAGAGGTGATGGGATACAAGTCCCCGTGCTATTGCATCTCATAAGTGGCATCCCGATCTGAAAATCCTTCACAGAAAAGCCAAACGGATCAAAATTCACAGAAACATTATTGCCAATCGTAAAACGTCTAATAGAGATCAGGTTTTTAATTTGATTTGGTGCATGTAAGATGTTTTTCAAGTATAATAGTGGGTGTGGAGAGGGTAGTGTTACTTGACCAATACCACAAATTGGAATTTCTTGCCCACTGTCGACAATAATATTTTTACTATTTCTCATATTAAAATAAGATGAGAGACTACCTTGAGATGTCGTCATGTGTGACGTAGCCCCTATGTCCATTTACCATGACTCATCTGGAACACTTAGATTCATGTTGGTCATGGCTTGTTCAATATCCGTGGGTGCATAACCAACAGAAGACGGTACCTGAGCCGCAAACGCATGTTGTGGACGATATCTGAGAATACTGGGTTGGTGATTTGAAGAGGGAGGAGGCCTGGCCCACGATGAAGTCGGATATGGGCACGACGAGGCAGCCCACTGTGGGGCCCAGGCCCATGGTGGGTACTGCCCCCCACTGATTACTGCCACTGCCAGCCCGCCATTGTCCGGACTGGCCACTACCGCCGGCAGGTTGGCCACCGCCCCGGCCTCGTCCCTTTCTACCATTATTTTTTCCTTTATTGTTACGGTTCTAAATCCGTGGAAAATGAGTTGGTGGAGACGAGAGCAGTTCCGGCGGTGGTTGCTCCAGAAGATGTCTGTTTTGCCTTCCGTATTTCCTCGAGAATCAACCTCGAACGGGCCTCATAGAAAGGAGGCAATTGATTACTTTGCTGAATGAATGTAGCCACTCCATCATACTGTTTATTCAATCATGCAATCAACTGAATGACCAACATTTGATTTGTTACGGGCGAACCAACGTTGGATTGTTGGTCCGCAAGCATCTTCAATTCCTGACAATAAGCAGAGATGTTGAAAAAATTATCCAATTTAACATTAGTAAATTGGTGTTCTAGATAAACGGTGCGATAAAGTTTGTTATCCTGAAATATATTTTGTAAACGTTCCCATGCCTGTTGAGCCGTAGAATTCGGCTCCAATATGGTATGTAAAAGATCGTTGGATATATTGCCATAAATCCATCGAAGGACAATAGCATCCAAATAGGACCATATCTTTTTGTCCACTAAAATAGCGTCCGATGATGACTCGGAATGTATGCTATGGTCGATCACCTAATATGCGCGGCAATGAATTTTGAACAATTTCGCCCAAGAGATATATTTCCCTTTCTCCATTTCAAGGATTATGGAGATAAAGTTCTTGACGTTATTAACGGCAAGAGCGGGATGAAATGTTTGTTTTTCGGCCATAGGTTCCACAAGAAATCAAAACTAGAGAAGAAAATAAGTAGTGTTTGATGTTTTGGATGTGGAGAACCCTTAGGGTTTCGGATAGGAGTAAGTCGAGGAGGGGTGGGGTTTAGATGTCAGCTAGGGTTTTGTTAGGTGTAAGAACTTGTTTAGAGTTTTTGTGATAGTTGGCCAAAAAATTTAGGAGAAAGAGAAGGGAGAAATCGGGTAGGAGGAGGTAGGTATTAGGGCAAATTATCTTTGACTCTTAGGGTTTCAGATAGGAGTAAGCCGAGGAGGGTGGGGTTTAGATGTCAGCTAGGGTTTTGCTAGGTGTAAGAACTTGTTTAGAGTTTTTATGATAGTTGGCCAAAAAAATTAGGAGAAAGAGAAGGGAGAAATCGGGTAGGATGAGGTAGGTATTAGGGCAAAGGATCTTTGACTCTTGATACCATGTAGGAAATGAGTCCTTGATTAATTTTATTTCAATAGTACAATATATATACAATCATAATATGCTTGTCTTAAGGAAGACTAATCTCCTTTACCTAAAATATAAGATGTTTAATTATAATCATCCTAATTAATGAGATATTACAATATTGTACAATATCAATTATGAATAATGAAGATTGGAGGTAATTATGGAATTGACCCATAATTACTCTAACATTTACCTCATTTAGAGGTTATGACTTATGAGATAGAAACTTGAGATTTCCTTTTTGCTTGAAAGGAGCCCCTTGTTTTGCTTTTAGCATATGATTTAAGCTAATTAAAAAAATAAAATATTATTCTATTTGGTAATTAAGGGATATATCTTATTTTTTGGGGGGAAATTGATTTTTCAATTTTAGGGGCTAGAATTAAGGGAACTTTTTATCTCTTAAATTGCTATAAATTCTAAAATATTATTATATTTGGTAATTAATTAAAAATATTTATAAAAATGGTAATTAGGGGCCTTTTTATGTATGTGGATGTATATTACCTTCATATATATACAAACTTCGATTTCGAAGCATTTGTTCTACCAATCTCACCAATTCGTAGCTGAATTTAGGAGTGCTGAAAAAGAGATGGTTGGACTGGATTTGAACGAGTAAAAATAGCTAGGTTGCGGTAAGGTCATTAACATGCCCAACGATTACTTTGGCTAAAATGCGCTAGGCCAAAATGAGCTAAACAATTGATTATAGCTCAATTCATCCAACTCTTATCAAATTTTAATATCTTTGTTTGTTTTCATATAATTTGCTTAACTACCTATTAAATGTTTTTCCTTTATTAAGCCTTTTATAACATGTCAAATAAAACAAGGTCTTTTAGAAGTTTTGACAAAATTTTTGAATTATTTGATCTATATATCAACCCAACTTTTAGATGGACTAAATCGAACAAATCAAAAAAGGCTCGAATAATCTTAAATCTGAGATAAGAGGAGGAGGAGGAGGAGGAGGAGGAGGAGGAGGAGGAGGAGGAGAAGGAGGAGAAGTAATATAATATTGAGTACTAAATATTTTTAAAAGTGTGAGTACAAATAATATGGAGGTGATCAAATAGAGTCTCCATCAAAATTTTAATATTTATTTCCATAATGCAACTGTAAATTTAGCTAATCATATTCCTCCCTATGGAAAAAGAGAATAAATAAATTAATTAAATTTTAGGATGCTTCATGAAGTACTTCTTTATCTTATTTGTAACGAATTCTTTTCTGGACAGAAGAATCCTTTGGATTGAGTTAAACTTTTCATTTAAAAATATCCTAAAATTGAGTTTAGAAAAAGAAAAAAAACGGACTTCGATGACGTGGTAAAGTGTGGTAGAGGATCCAATTTAAACGTGAAATATTCCCCTTTCTCAATTGAAATTATCACTAGAGAATTAAAACTTAAAAGGATGCATCAATACCCCGATATACGATTACTGACATACATCTCTACAAGGCTAAAATAACTTGACTTTCAGTATGTATTCAGTTCTACTGAGATGCTAATTCCTGACATATATAGAGCTCTAGAAGACTTAAGAAAAATTGACTTTTTATATGTTTCTGATTTACTTTTTCTTTTCTTCTTAAAAAGACTCAATTGATCCTACAAGTTTAATTTGTGCTACATGTCAGGTGATGCTGCACATTAAATCAAATAAAAGAATTGCGATAATTTAGGTTAAGTAATGACGTGGAACGATTTGTCAAATTGACGGTCAATCAAAACTTTAAATTTCAAGTGTTCAAATGATACAATCCAACAACAATATTATTATCTAATTATATATATTTATTATGAAAATAAAATGTAATAGATTCATAGTGGGCTAATTCATGAATTAACATATCAAGTGTAGTCTGAAAATGATAGAATGTACGCAAATCTTATATCTACCTTTGTGTGATAGAGAAGTTATTTCTATAGACTCTCGGCTCAAAAGAAAAGAAAAAGATTTGAAGCATGGTCTCAAAAATATAACGACAAAATAGCAAGATAGAAAGCAAATGAAGCAATATATAATAATACACATTGAAGAAGAGAAACGACGCGATTATTAACTGTACTACTAATAAGGAAAATATTTGATTACCTACTAACCTTTTAAATTAATTCTCGACTCCTACACATTCTTATCTAGGATCATATTCTCAGTAAGCTGATCAGCAATATAACCCAAGTGAACCAATTACCAAAGAGGAGGTTCAAGCAAGTTGGGAAGTGCTACTATCGTGACGAAATTCAAGAATCTATGTTCAGAAGAATCAGAATCAAGCTACGGTTCAAGAGGGTAAACCACTTACTAAAAAAGATTTTCAATCACTCAATCTGGAAGTAGAACATAGTGAACTTCTAGGGGATTAGTTTGTTATACCATTAACTCATAAATCATAATTCGTTTTAATATGTATATGAATTTTCTCAGCTTGATAATAAGGAATCTTTTTTAGTGTAACTATAAAAGTGACTAAACACTACTTAAGTCATAAGTTTGAATTCTAAGTAGTGGTGGAAGGGGGTTTTGTCGAATTACCTAAAAAACAAAACTGCATATACAAGGTCAATTCTCTTTGAATATAAGTATAGTAGATGATTAATCTTTTTATGAAAAATTTATCTCCGCTATTAATTTTAGATATAGCATTTTGATTATTTTTATCAATTTAACGCAGTCAACCCTCATTCATAAAAATCTAAACACACAAGGTTAACACGTGTTATTTGATGTAAAGTAGTACTGTTTGACACGAAAGTCCATTAGAGGATCAAAATTAAAGATGAAACATTCCTTAATTCCATTCATTCAGTTGGTGGTCACACAAATTTGAAGTTATCAGCAAGACAAAAAGATATGATGCATCAATACCCTGAGATGCCAACTGCTGACATAGAACCCCTTTAAGGCTATCAAAAGAAAGATTGACTTTTGTCTACTTCTTTGCTTTTTGTTTCGGGGAAACACTACCAAATACCCTTTAAATGCAAATTATTTACTCACTTCGTGTCGGTTAAATATACACAATATACATGTGTATATTGTGTACATTGCTCTCGGATTCTCCCTCTCAATTACCATATATAAAGTATATATTTATGTAATATTTAGTCTCCTAGTTTAGGTAATATTGTAATGTAATTAGTATTGTACACTTACCATAATAATTGTATTACCATAAATGTATAATTAGTATCCAAATAGAATAAGGTTTTAGGAATAGAATAGGAATATGATTCTCCTATTATGGAAATATGTAACTTGTATAAATAGTCTTTCAATTAATGAAAATAATCAAGGGATTATTTCTTTCAGTGTCTTTACTAAACTAATTTCACTTCTTATTCAATCCGTTAAAAATATTGACCCGAGTATCCTTTCTTCATGAAACCATCACAGTATATTTATAAGTCATGATAGTATCGTGGAGGACTAAGAGAAGCTGTATATATATACCACAATAGTAAAATGAAGAACTGAGAAGTATCTCATTGAAAGATTAAAGCAGTTCTCCATTATACCATCACAATATATATATATATATATATATATATGTGTGTGTGTGTGTGTGTGTGTTTTTCTATAGAGAGACTTTTTCTCTTTCTAAAACTGCCCATTTATGTGTTTTCCTTGAAAATTCTCAAATTCATATAGCTAGATTTTGAGGCTTCAGTCTGCATTTCGAATAAATCTAAATAATTAAGATCTATAATAAATTTTAATATCACTAAAATATTATATATTCAAAAATTTATGTAAACATGATATTTTACCATTACTCATTCACTTTCATCATTAATCGATCCTTCATCCTCAGTCATACTATTGTCATCGTCAATTACTACAATCAATCATCAACACTAGTCTCGTTCACAATTATCACCACCAATCATTATTCCTGCAACAACCACTTTTTATTACCAACAACCACATTCAATCACCACTATATATCATTAACCATCCCTATTAGTCATTATCACCACCAGTATTAGCTATTACTCCTACTATCATTTCACCACAATTATTGGTCACCACAATCAACTGTCACGATCAAATACCACCATTAAATACTATTGTTAACCATCATTGTCACTAGATACTACGTATCCACAACTACCACCATTAGTCAATCGACACTTACAACCAACATTGTTAGCCAGCAGCATCACCAACCGTCATATACTCTTTTTAAAATAATATTTTATTGATATAATATAATATTGTATTTTATATTACTTTTGTATTTATTAGTATTAAATAAAGAGTTAAAGACAAGTTCTATGCATTCAGCGGTTGAAAAATTAGATTGTCTTAATTATTTAATATTCTGATCTTAACATAATATCTTAATATTCATATATATATATATATATATGCTTGCGTTTGAATTTTCTTGGCAGAAAAATTATGCAGGAGTAATGTATATGGTGAAAAAATTATTTTATGTATATATGCATATCAGTTGTCGAATGTCCTAAGATAAAAGTTGAGAAAAAATTATGCCTCCAACACTTTTAAGATATACATTAGCAGCTATTCTAATTCAAAATTTCCAGCTGCACCTAGAGTTGCAGGGCTAGAATCTTAATCATCATCCACTTATACAAGTACAGCCTTTTCTTTTTCGTTGACTTATCCACGGGTGGAATTTTAAATTTTAATTAGCTTTATTATTTTTTATTTTTTTTATATTCAGCTTCCCGGCTTACGTCAGACTATTCTTGAAGATAGAAATTCCGATCCCTTAGCACTATTCCCAGTAAATCGCGGGATATGTCTGAATGATCAGGGTTTGAGAACAGAGCAACTAATATCACATACAAGGTCATACCCCAGAAAAGAACAAATTACTCCCACAAGGGTTCAAACTCACACTGCAGGCCCAACTGGATTTTAAATTCTCATCTTTTATCATTCAGCTATGCCCGGGGACTTTAATTAGCTTTATTCATATGCTAAAAGCAAAACAATGGGCTCCTTCCAAGCCAAAAAGAAATCGCAAGTCTCTATCTCATAACTCATAAGTCATAACCTCTGATTGAGGTAAAGAATCTTTAATCTTGCAACAATTAATTATTAAAATATAATTAGGTATATGAAGCTTTATAATCAAAAGAATGGGCATCTTTTTCTCGACAAAATAACCGACCTAATCAAATGCCTAAGTAAGCATCTTAAAACGGTCAATAGAATCACATGATGATAAGAACAAATATAATACTATACATTGTATTGTTTAATGTGAATTATTAGATCTTAATTCTCCTATGATTGTGTATTAGTGGAGGAATATGTCATAGGGCCAACATTTAGTGCAACGTCTGTTAAGCAAAATAGGTAAGTCTAACGAATAACGACCATTTGCCCTAAAAGGGTAAATCACTATTTTTTATCATTTCCAAAAATTGAGATGGAATTTGCCAAGAATTAATATCATTAGTGGATAAAATCTGACATCCTTCTCCTCATGGCTAAGTACACCGAGGGTCTATCACAACATATACATTTATTTTACAAAAAAAATGAATTTATTGATTTCAAACCCATGTGTTTTAAAACAAGAATTTAAGAGTTCATGAGGTGTTCAATTCAGAAATGCATGAAGAGGTTGTTACGTGATGTAACTGGTGCATTAAACGAATTTAATATATATATATATATATATATATATATATATATATATATATATATATATATATATATATATATACTTTACTTGCACAATGTAATCTCTGAACTAAAGGGATTCAATTAAACCCCCTTCGGTACATGCATGAAACTAGAAGACAATTCACGAGTTTGGCGGAATCCTACTACAAATTTTAAATTTAGAACCCAATTATTAGTACTTGAAATCATTGTTGTAAATTTTAGAACCTATAAAATTTAAATTCAGACTTCGTTGTTGCTTTCATACCTTTAGCGACATCCGGCTAAGTGCATAGAAGTTAAACTTTTTACCATATAACATATTTATAATTGGAAATTAAACAAATATGTAGGACATGTAACAAAGTTCAAAGTCCACATACTAACCTCGATACTTTAAAGTAAGGCTGTCCAACGGGGCGGGGCGGGTCCCGACGGGATGGGGGAGGGTCGGAACTCGGGTTCCGGCGGGACGGTGGGAGGTCCCGTCCCGTCCCACATCCCGCCGGAACGGGGTCGGGTCGGGACTCGGGTTTTTTTCACTTAATTTAAAAAATAATAAATATAAACACTTTAATAATTGAATAAGATAGTGCAATAAAAATATCCCAATGCTATTTTTGTGTCTCTTATATTATTTAATAGAAATATGATTATTTTTTTTGTAATACAATTTTAAAATTGCAACTTTGTGGTGTTGTTCAAAAGTTGCAAATGACATAGTAAAATTGCAATTAAAAAAATTACATATTCAACCATACTCTTTCGAATTTCCTCATAATGTCTTGAGGATCTTCTGTTGGAATTGGAATTTGTTTGTCAAATTCTTCTACGTCGCTTCCTGCTCCCTCGGACAAGATTTCGTTGTAGTTGTAGTCTTCTTCTTCGTTGGTCTCTGGTTAGACGCACCTTCTACGCTCCGTACGAATCCAGTCTATGAATAGAACTGCAATCTCCAATGTGTCTCCCGCCAATGAATGTATGTGCTCTCCAATTAGAAATCTTCACGCGGAAAAGGCGCTTTCAGACACTGTTGATAATGCTTGAATCTTTGTTAGCGTCGGAAATGTCTTCTCATTCTCCCTCCAGTATTTCAGCAAGTCTTCTTGTCATTCATCATTGACAATTAATTCGTACGGTACAATACCCTACAAAACATAAACATCAAATTCGCAAACTTGTGAAGAAGTTGAATGACTACACATTTTATTTCTAAGGCCTTGAATACTAGCAGCAGAAACCGCTATTTTTTATAAGGTTGCAGCGAATTAGTAGAAGATGGTACAGAAGCCGGTTGATTATTTGCACTTTGTTGTTGGTAATACATATATTTTTTTTTGCATTCGGTGTGTATGCTAGACGTAACTTCTTCTTTAGTTGGTTTATGAGTTGGTTCTTCAGTTGGGTCTGTTGGAAGTACTTCTATACAATCATAAATCGTTTCTATTAGTGTTTTACAACCGCCTACTTTAATAGTTGGATTTAATACAACACCAACAATATAAATAGTGGGGATAGGAAAAAAGTATTTTAAAACATTTTTTCAATAGATGCCTTATAAGTTTGGTTTTTGTATATATTCATTAAATAACAAAAATATTAGAGCTATATAAAATAACATATTTGAAATAGTAGGATAATAAATACCAGAAAATTCTTTAGTAGCTTGATAAAATTTCTCTAAAAATTCATTAAGTTCAAAAGATTTAAGCTATCCTTTACAACTAAGTTATAAATATGGCGCGCACATCTTATATGAAAATGATCAGGAAAAGATGGAGTTAATTAAGTTTTAAAAGTCTTAAAACATAATCATTAGAAGAAGCATTATCTAATGTAATAGTCATAATTTTATCATTTATTCCATAGTAATCACAAATTTCATTAATATTATCTGCAATAAAACTTTCAGTGTGCCTATCATCTATATATCTATATGCTAAAATACGTTTTTGCATAAACCAATTTTGATCTATCCAATGGCATGTTACCATTAAATAATCATTACTGTTAGTACTACGGCCTATGTTAGAAGTGATAGTCATTTTGCCATTAAAATGATACAGTGCATAACGTAAATACTGTTGATATTCACTTGCAAATATAAAAACATCTCTTCTAACAGTTGATCTAGGAAAACTATTAAAAGCATGTTTATATGTTTCTCGTATCTAATGAATAAAATCAGGAGAGGAAGGAAATGAAAAAGGCAAACCCTCCACCGCTATTAATTTTGCCATATTTTCCCTATCTTTATTTTAATCATATTTAGGACCAAAAATTCTACCCGTCGTCGGGTTAATTTGACCATATACTGGGTCGGAGACACTATGAGAACTTTGTCCCGACTCAGATGGCATTGGCACACCCGATTTTTTAGCCAGGTATTGATTCCACCTAGCTATGTGCTCACCTTGTACATGTCTCAGTAAACCTCCCGTCCTACCTTGACCTTTTTCGGTTTTAAATTTATAAACATTTCTACAAATTTTACATCTAGCTAGTTGATTCTCTTCGTCTCTATAAAAAAAAATGTCATGCATCTGATTTTTAATTTTCATTTTGTGGGGCCTCAATTCATACTAGGGGGAATAGGAGGCATTGCAGTTGCAGTTTCTGGCTGAGACTCAGACTGAGCCTGGGGTTGAGGTGCACTAGTGGGTGTGTCATCTGTATTTTCATCTAAATTAAAGTGTGGTTCATCTACTTCAACATCTAATGGTATATCATTAAAAAATAGTTTCATCACTATGATTGAAATCAATCAAATCATCAGGACTAGGAATAGGATTACTAGAAGAAGTACCCTTACCCTTGTTACCCCTACTAGAAGAAGCACCCTTACCCTTGTTACCCCTACTAGAAGAAGCACTTTTACCCTTACCCCTAATCATATGTTTCAATCCTTCCATTATAATTATGCAAATAAATAATAAAAGTAAATAAAATTAAGTGCGATAATTAAAATTAAGTAACAATAATAATTTAAAGAAGGAACGAAGGTACCAAACGTCGATGTGTAATCGAGGTTGAAAATTGAAACTATGCTCGATGGATGATCCTAAAGCTAGTTGCCAACTTCACTCTCAATTTTTTTAACTTTGATATAATATTTAATAGTAGGAAGATTTGTAAAATTGTAGAGAGATAAACTTAGAGATTAGAGAGATGGTAGGAAGATTTGTGAGAAAAATGAAGAGGAAAATGAGTTATTTATAGTTGAGAAATAGGGCTAAAGTATAAATATATTAACTTAGAGGTTAAAAATAAATATTAAGGGGGTAGGGGGTTTATGGGGTAGGGGAGCCAAAAATGGCCGTTATAACCGTTGCACAACGGCCAAAATTGAAATTTGGTCGTTGTTGCAACGGTTATTTTTGAAAAGGGAGACAGATTGGGACGGGATGGGGTCAGGATGAGGCGAGTCGGATCGGGATCGGGACTGGCGGGACGAACCCAGGCCCCGTCCCGAGTTCGAACCCCGACCTCAGCAATTTTTTATTATTATTTTGGGGGATCGGGACGAGCCAGGTCGGGATCGAGCCGACTCGGCCACTGGACAGCCCTACTTTAAAGAGATTGCATTTTCATGGACACCTTAAGACAATAACAAGAACCTCGAGTGCCATAGTACATGTAATTGTTAAGATAATTATGGGGCAATCCCATAATTATCTCAAATCATCATTAATCATGAATATTGTAATATCTTAATTTAGGATTGTAATCACATTATTTAGGATGATTGTAAATTAGTATCATCTAATTTAGACTAATTAGATAGGTCTTCCTTAATTCCATTAAGATACCTTTGTATATATATTTTACCATTGGAATGAAATCACTCGAGGAATCAATTTCCCTCATGGTATCAGGAGCCAAAAAAAAATTGCCCTAAATACTTTTCCCTCTCCTCCCTTAGCCGAAATTTTCCTTGTTTTCTCAGCCACACTTTAACAAAACCCTAGAGTTTTCTACAAACCCTAATACTAAACCACTTCAACCCAAACCTTAAACTATACCACCCCCCACCCGTCGGCCCTCATTTTTTCCCTTTCTCTCTTTTTACAAACCCTAGTCGACACTTAGGGTTCTCCAAATTAATTACACCAAACACAAAACACTATTCTCTTCTTCTTTTTGGTCTTGTTTTGTTTGTAGCGTGGAGAAACTAAGGCCGAAAAACAAAACTTCCATCCTGCTCCTGCCGTCAATAACATCAAGAACTTTATATCAATAACAGTTGAAATGGAAAAAAGGACAATACACCTCTTGGGCGGAATTGTTCAAAATTCATTGTCGGACTTATGAGGTAATAGACCATATCATCCCTTCCGAGTCATCATCGGACACCCATGCAGTGGAAAAAAAGCTATGGTCCCATTTAGATGCTATAGTCCTTCAATGAATTTATGGCACTATATCAAACGATCTTTTACATACCATACTAGAGCCGAACTCTACGGCTCAACAGGTGTGGGGACGTTTACAAAATATATTTTAAGATAACAAACTTTCTAAGGTTGTATATCTTGAACACCAATTTACTAATATTAAATTGGATGATTTCTCCAAATTAAAACCCCCAAAATATCTTGGCCCAACCACAAAATGAGACTGGACCAGTCCACGGTTCGAAGGCCACAACCTTTTTACCGATGGTCTCGGCCCAATCCATTTTCAGTGAAAGCCAGGCCCAAGTGACATAGCCCACTGCTCTCTCACCCATAAACCAATCCAGCCCACTACCATGTACATCATCCCAGCCCAATAACCCAACGACAACCCCATTTCACCCGCTTTCTAACTTGGGCCAAAATACCACATCTCGGCACAATGCCATACCCGAGACCCCTAATACCCAACCGATGATAGCACAACCTCGGACCATTGAAACCCGTGCCATGCATGGGAGTTTTTTGCTCAAACGTCATTTTAACTTACTATATTTGGTCCAACCATCACCTCTACCAAAATATCTCAAAGCAGCCCTATCAGACCCGAATTGGAAAGCTGACATGTTAGACGAAATTAATGCTCTTATTAAAAATAAGACGTGGGAATTAGTGCCCCGTCTAGATAAATGTGAACATAATTCAGTCTATGTTGATTTTCTTCCATAAAAAGAATTTTGATGGCTCTTTTGCGAGATACAAAACTCGTTTTATTGGTGATGACAGGTCTCAGCAAGTTGGAGTGGATTGTGGTGAAACTTTCAATCCGGTGGTTAAGCTAGCAACTATCAGGACTATTCTTAGCCTAACATTGTCAAAATCCTGGACCATTCATCAGTTAGATGTCAAAAATGCATTCTTACATGGCCATCTGCAGGAGACAGTTTACATGCACCAACCATTGGGTTTCCGAGACTCTAAACATCCGGATTATGTTTGCCTACTAAAAAAGTCCTTATGTGGTTTAAAACAGGCTCTATGGCCATGGTATAATAGGTTTGCAGGTTTTGTATCCACACTTGGTTTCTCACACAGCAAGTCTGATAAGTCATTATTCATTTATATGAAGGGAAGTGACATGGCGTATATCCTTTTATATGTAGATGACACCATCCTCACTGCCTCATCTACATCACTTCGTCAGTCTATTATATCCCTTCTCGCAACAGAATTTGCGATGAAGGATTTAGGTCATTTAAATTATTTTTTGGGCATTGTTGTAACTCAATATGCAGGTGGTCTGTTTCTAAGTCAAAAGAAATACGCCGAGGAGATCATTGACAAAGTCGGTATGTCCTCCTGCAATCCATCACATACTCCGGTGGATACAAAAGCCAAATTGAGTACCGTTACAGGGACTCCATAAAGTGATCCGACACACTATCGCAGTCTAGTAGGGGCCTTGCAGTACCTCACTTTCATGAGACCTGATATCTCTTATGCAGTTCAGCAAGTGTCTTTACATATGTGTGATCCGAAAGAGGAACATATGGGGGCTCTGAAGAGGATTATGCGGTACATCAAGGGTACTCTTCATTTTGGACTGCATTTGTATAAGTCATCCATATCGAATCTATCATCTTATACAAATGTGGATTAGGGTGGCTACCCAAACACACGACGTTCCACATCTAGTTATTGTGTGTTTTTGGGAGATAATATGATTTCATGGTCATCCAAACGACAGCCAACACTGTCTCGGTCGAGCGCTGAAGCAGAATACCGAGTGGTAGCCAATGTGATTGCTGAATCATGTTGGCTCCGTAATATTCTCTTAGAGCTCCATTATCCAATTGAAAAAGCAACTGTGGTTTATTGTGATAATGTGAGTGCGATATACTTATCCGGTAATCATGTTCAGCATCAACGCACAAAACACATCGAAATGGATATATTATTTATCCGAGAAAAGGTTGCATGTGGACAAGTCTGTGTTCTCCATGTACCGTTCCGTTATCAGATTGCCGATATTTTCACTAAAGGTCTTCCGCTCATACTATTTGATGATTTTAGGGGCAGTCCTAGCATACGAGAACCTCCCGCTAAGACTGTGGTGTTGAGATAATTATGGGATTATCCCATAATTATCTCAAATCATCATTAATCATGAATATTGTAATATCTTAATTTAGGATTGTAATCACATTATTTATGATTATTGTAAATTAGTATCATCTAATTTAGGCTAATTAAATAGGTCTTCCTTAATTCTATTAGGATATCTTTGTATATATATTTTACCATTAGAATGAAATCACTCAAGGAATCAAATTCCCTTAGTAACAGTGTCAACGCCTTATCTGAAAACTTAGAAATTATTCTTTCCTTTCTCTTTCTTTTAATTAACTAATTTCTGGGTTATAAATGAAGCATATTGAATCTACACTAGTCACTATCACTATTAGTATAAATGTTAAGAGTCTCACATCGGATATGGAATGGGAACATGGACTCTTTATATGAACTTGGACAATCCTCACTCTACAAGCTAGCTTTTGGGGTTGAGTTAGAGCCAGACCCATTTCAATTCTTTGTTCACCGATGTTAGGCCTCCAAAAAATATTATTCACGCTACAGTTAACAAGGTCTGGGCGTGCGGGGAGTGTTAAGAGTCTCACATCAGATATGGAATGGGAACATAGACTCCTTATATGAACTTGGACAATACTCACTCTACAAGCTAGCTTTTGGAGTTGAGTTAGGCCCAAGATCCATTCTTTACGATATAAATAGCTTGAATGTGAGGTTTCAAATTCATCATCACTTCAACAACTGATCAACTCACATCATCAAGTATATATCACTCTTCCTCTTATTGTATTCATCAATTTTCCACAAAAAAATTGGAATCTGTGAAGAAATTGGTAGCAGAAAAGCCAGTGGTAATGTTCAGTAAAAGTAAGTGTTGCATGTGACATAAAATTAAGACATTCATATCAAGTTTTGGTGCTAACTGTTGGATACAAGGTTGCAGGAAACGGAAATATATAACTGCTAAGTATTACAAGCAACTGAAATTACAATTAACTTGAACAATAAACTGGAATTACAAGAAATTGGAATTGCAATAAACTTGGTATGTTGAGTCGAGTGTTTGCACTCTGTCTTTAAGACAATATTGTCCCGTATGTATCCTTTCTACGTCCTGGACAATTGTCTCCCAAGATAAAACAACAAATGAGCAAAGGAAATTCAAGTGCTACCGTGAAGAATTTTTCGTAATGAAATGATGCTAGAAGGTAGTAGGAAGAACTGATTTCATTTCTGTTTTTGTGTTATGTGTGTCTCAACAAACTGGCCAAAGGGTTCTTTATATAGTTGAAGGAGAGGCTTACCAACTGCCCACATAAGTGTCATTACTGGCCAAGTAATGGTAATTATGGAAGTAGTAATTCACCAAAATAAATGGTGAATTGATGTGTGTGCAACGGATTGGCATTTAGGAAGATTAATTCAGCCAAAATAAATGGTTAAATTGAGTGTTGGTTGACGTTCCAGAAACCACAAAGTTCTCTGCCGAATTTGACTTTCTTGAAACTTCAAGGACCAAACTGTACATATAGCAAAGTTCTCTGCCGAATTTGACCCACGACCCACGACCCGAGACTCGGACCGGACGGGATGGGTGGGCGGCGCGCATGTGGGCTTTTCTCGAACCGAAGCACATCTAGGTCCTCCCTCCTTTAAACACATGGGATACCCCTTAGGGTCCCAAACCCCAAGCCAACCTTGAGACTTATAAACAAAACAATTCTTTCTTCCTCCACCGATGAGGGAGAATTGATCTCAATACCACATTTTTCCATGCTTCAAACACCTCACTTCGTGGACCAATATCTCTTTCATTTCTCAATGAAATTTGACGATCCTTGGCCCTACGGTTATCTACTTACTTAGTAGATTGTGCACGTGTGAAGAACCGGATTCTCCAACATGCGGAACACTAGTGTTTAAGCCATTAAAGTTGGTCGGACGCAACTCCCGCCAATAGCAAATTTCCAACACTAACTTAACTGTATATGAACTTGATGAACTTCCCAATGACCTACAAGTGGAAAGAGCGTGCCAGCAGTGTTCATTGGATAAGAATTAATTGGTGGCGCTAATGAGATCATGAGTCTCCATTTAGAAGGAGAGCTTATTCCTGTGCTCAAGAAAGCTAAAGCTCTTTGGTTATAGCATGTATACGTTGTAAAAAATAATCTTGCTTTAGATATTTGATATTCGAAATCTATTAGCATGACTAGTTCAGACCCACGTCAATCAATATGCTGGTAAAACTACAATCCACCATGTAGAAAGTTCATATTGGTAGTTTGGTTTTCTCAATGTTTGAGGACTTAGAATGTAGTCAATTGAGCATCTTTTATCTAACATGCTCAATAAAGACTGCTTTTCTCAATACAAGTCCTTAATGTTTCTTAAGCATTGTAATAATAAATTATATATAATGTCATAGACTCTTGTAGTCACTCTCTTTTAGTTTCCCTTTTTTTAAATTACTTTTTATGAACCTATCTAATTGGGGAAAGAGGGGGGGGGGGGGGTAGACTCTGAACCCACCCCTGTATTGAAAACAAATAAACAAAAAATTACTACAAGATCAAGGAGGGGGTTATTGGCGTTACCTTTTAAAATCAATAGAAGAAAGGATATATAATCATTCATTTACATTTTGAAGCTAAGAACTAAACAGGATTCACAAAAGTTTCAAAAGTGACCAATTGACTTATTCGAGCTCTTGCATATTAGATTGATGGTGACAATGTTGTTTCCACACTTTAATGTAATATGTATATATATGTGTGTTTTTCTTGAAAGTTGGAATGGATCTGTCTAATCAAAAGTGATCAATTTGTCATAGTTTTTTAGTCAATAGGAGCCCTACTTCCCTCTTTCCGGCACCATTACTTATTGGAAAAGGCAAACTAATTTTTTTTTTATATCCAACTTCTCGGCTTACGCTATATTATTCCTGAATATAGTAGTCCCGGTCCCTCAGCATTACTATCAGTAAGTCGTGGGATGTGCCTGAATGATCAGGGTTTGAGAACAGAGCAACTGATATCACCTACAAGGTTCTATCCCAGAAGAGAGCAAATTGTTTCCACCAAGGTTCGAACACACGTTGTAACCTCCAGTTGAATTTTAAGTTCAACTTATTTTCCATCCAGCTATGCCCGGAGTCAAGGCAAACCAATTTCCTAGTAAGGGGATCGAGCGAATATTTAGTACTTCAATAGGGCAAGTTGCAGCTAGCCAAACAAATTGAAAGAGACAGTTATAAAGAAAGGAGGCTCCCAAAAAGATACATTTTTCTTAGAAAAATAAAAATAAGACTTGGAAAGGATTTGAAGAACCTATACAAGTAATTTGAGTGAAATTGAATGAAATACGACCCTCAACGAGCTCCAACAGCACCCTTTTTCGTTTAATATGACTATTTCCCGAATTCTATATATAAATGAAGGCTACTCTGAGTAGTTGCTTAAACATGTTGGTTATAAAGATACAGGAAACGGAAATTACAAGTAACTGCTAAGTATTACAAGAATTGAAATTATAATTGAACAATAAACTCAAATTACAAAGAACTTGAAGAATAAACTGGAACAGTTTTTTATATGCTGAGTCGAGTGTTTGCACTCTGTCTTTAAGACAATATTGCCCAGTATGTATCATTTCTACGTCCTGGACAATTGTCTCCCAAGATAAAACAGCAAATGAGCAAAGGAAACTCAAGTGCTACCGTGAAGAATTTTGAGTAATGAAATGATGCTGGAAGGTAGTAGGAAGACTGATTTCGTTTCTGTTTATGTGTGTTTGCTTGTGTGTTTTTCGTAGTTCAACAATGGTGACAAAGGGTCCTTTATATAGTTGAAGGAGAGGCTTACCAACTGCCCACATAAGTGTCATTACCGGCCAAGTAATGGCAATTATGGAGGTAGTAATTCACCAAAATAAATGGTGAATTTGATGTGCAACGGATGGCATTTAGGAAGAGTAATTCAGCCAAAATAAATGGCGAAATTGAGTGTTGGTTGACGTTCTGTTCTCTGCCCAATCTGACTTTCTTGAAACTTCAGGGACCAAACTGTACATATTGAAACTTCAGGGACCAAACTGTACATATGAAAGAATTCAGGTCCAAACAGATAATATCAGAAGAAGCACAGCCCACGACCCGAGAACCCGGACCCGGACGGGAAGGGCGGGCGGCGGCGGCGCGCGTGTGGGATTTCCTCGAACCGAAGCACATCTAGGTCCTCCCTCCTTTAAACACATGGGATACCCCTTGGGGTCCCAAACCCCAAGCCAACTTTGAGACTTATAAACAAAACAATTCTTTCTTCCTCCACCGATGAGGGAGAATTGATCTCAATACCACACTTTTCCATGCTTCAAATACCTCACTTTGTGGACCAATATCTCTTTCATTTCACAATGAAATTTGACGATCCTTGGCCCTACGGTCATCTACTTACTTAGTAGATTATGCATGTGTGAAGAATCGGATTCTCCAACATGCGGAATACTAGTGTTTAAGCCGTTAAAGTTGGTCGGACGCAACTCCCGCCAAAGGCAAATTTCCAACAATCCCCTCTTGAATGAGATTTTGGCGCACTCACATGGTGTCTTTTCATTTCCAGCAATATTTCAGTGGACCGATGTTGCATAAGGAGAGGTAGCTTCAGCTTTGAACCTTTCATAGTTAAATACCATCGGACTTACTTACTGCGCGGTGAACGTGATGTCTTGAACCGTCAGTGTTTAGTGTAAGCCAAGTCAATAGTACCAACACAACAAATTCCCTTACTCCCTTCTTCGTAATGTTTTGTCCGTTGTGGCCATGGACAACTTTTTGGATTCTTAAGTGCGTTCATTTGAGGCGGCCCATCCTCGCACTTAAATAGGTGGTCTCCTACAAGGTATCCTGCTATACCCCACTTCACAAGTGTTAGGAACCATTAAAAGTTTCCCAAAACCTAACCTCAATTGTTGAGGATCATTAAAGGTTTTGAAAACTTAACCTTTACCCATACTGCAGATAGCACTTAACGTCTTGACATCCATTTGATGTATCTCAAGGTCACACAAAACTGCAATCGCAATGAATACCTGTATGGATGTCATCCGAGATACCGGGGAGTATGTGTCAAAGTAGTCAAGACCTTCTGTCTGCCGATAGCCCTTGACTACCAACCTGGCCTTGTACTTATCTATAGACCCATCTGCTTTATACTTTCGTTTGAGTATCCATTTACACCCCAACGGTTTATTTCCCGGAGGAAGATCAACCAATTCCCAAGTATGGTTATGCAGAATAGAGCCTATTTCACTCTCAATAGCTTCTTTCTAGAGCGGTGCTTCTGGAGTTGACAACGCCTTAGCAATTGTCCTTGGTTCATCATTAACCATATAAGATACAAAGTCGGGACCGAATGATTTATCCTTCCTGGACCTTTTACTTCGCCTTAGATCCATCTCTGGAGTCTCCAAGTTCTGAGAATCTGGAACACTAGATTACGGATGTTCAGCCACCTCGAGATCCGCTAGATCTGAATCATCTAGATCCGGGCCGTCAATGACTCTCGGTTCTTGAGAGCTTTGTTCATAACTTCGTTTGCAAGAGGTTATGTCTTTTTCCTTTCTAGGAAAGGTACCTTCAAAGAATTGAGCAGTCCTTGATTCCATGATTGTACCCTGGTGGATATCTGGAATATCTTACTTATGCACTAAGAAGCGATAAGCACTACTGTTATTTGCATATCCGATGAATATGCAATCTACAGTCTTAGGCCCAATCTTGACCTTCTTTGGCTTGGGTACTTCAACCTTTGCCAAACAATCCTACACCTTAAAATATTTGTAAGTGGGTTTCTTTCCCTTCCATGATTCATATGGAGTTTTGTCCTTACCCTTATGTGGGACTCTGTTAAGAATCGTATTAGCGGTAAGGACGGCTTCTCCCCACATGTTTTGGGGAAGACCGGAATTGATGAGCAAGGCATTCATCATTTCCTTCAATGTGCGGTTCTTACATTCCGCCACACCGTTCGATTGAGGTGAGTATGGAGCTGTCGTTTGATGAACAATGCCTTCTTGGTCACAGTATTCCTCAAATGGCGCTACGTATTCTCCCCCTCTATCGCTACGAATGGATTTAATCCGTAGGCTTAGTTGGTTCTTAACTTCTGCTTTGTAACGTCGGAACGTTTCAAAGGCTTCATCCTTACTTTTCAACAAGTAAAGGTAACAATACCTTGTGTTATCATCAATAAATGTCACAAAGTACTTGTTTCCCCTCTAGTTTGTGCAAACTTCAAATCACATATATCTGTGTGAATAAGTTCTAGAGAAGCGGTATTCCTTTCGATGGATCGAAAATGAAGCTTGGTAAGTTTTGCCTCTACGCACACCTCACACTTATGTTAAGGGTTTACGTCGATAGACGACAACAACTCCATCTTTACCAGCCTTTGGATAGACTTGTAGTTAACGTGTCCTAATCTATGATGCCATAAATTAGAAGACTCAAGTAAATAAGAATAAGGTTTAACTTTATTACTTTGACGCATTACATACATGGCATTTACTTTGAAGAGGCCTTCACAGATGAAGCCTCTCCCCACAAAAGTGCCATTCTTAGTGAGTACAAACTTATTGGATTCAAACACTAGCCTAAAACCAGCATTAACCAATAAAGGTCCAGAAATTAAATTTCTTCTAATCTCTGGGACGTGCATCACTTCCTTCAGAATGAGCTCCTTTTCGGAAGTCATCTTCAGGACCACCTTTCCTACCCCCAGCATGTCAGACGAAGCGTTGTTTCCCATGAACAGCTTCTTGTAGGTGACCGGTGTGTAGGTGGAGAAGGCATCTCTGTTGGAACAGATGTTTCTGGTAGCACTTGTGTCTATCCACCACTGCATCGGATTCTCAACCAAGTTTGCTTCTAGCACCACTGCCGAGAACTCCTTAATCATGTCATCTAGGAGCGTGTCCTTGACGACGTTAGCATGCGCCTTGGCTTTCTGTTGTTGTTCAGTCTTGAGCTTGCGGCATTCCTTGATCTTATGACCAGGTTTCCCACAGTAGTGACAGTTACCTCTGAACATCTCCGCTGCGTGGGCCTTGCCGTCTTTCTGGAACTCCCGCTTCTTGCTTGAGTTCCCATTGGCCTCAGCCAGATTTGCCTTTGCCTCAGCAGGTTGTTTCCCCCTAGGAAATTCCTTCTTATTATCTTTCTGGATTTGGAGTTTGATAATAAGCTCTTCAAAGGTCATCTCATTTGTCTTGAGTTTTAAGTAACTCATAAACTCATTCCACGAAGGAGGTAACTTTTCAATCAGCGATGTAACCAAAAACTGCTCATTTGTTTTCATTCCTTCCAAATCCAGGTGATGTAAAATCATTTCGAATTCTTGGACTTGGGACATCACTGTCTTACTATCCACCATTTGGAATTTTAAAAAAATTTCCAACGATGAACTTCTTAATACCCGCATCTTGTGCGTTGTACTTCTTTTGCAGTTTTTCCCACAACTCGTTGGCAGTGCCAACGGTGCAATAGACCGTGTAGAGAGGGTCTGCCAAGCAATTCAGTATGTAATTCTTACACATGAAATCGCTATGATTTCATGCATCAAGAACCATCTTCATGTCATTAATGACATGGATACCAAGGCCCCCTTCACCCGTTCATTAGGCGAAGAGTCCATTTCATCTCCAACTTGTGGAGGATCTTCTGTTAGGAACCGGGCCATGCCTATAACTGTTAAGTAGAACAGCATCTTCTGCTGCCATCTCTTAAAGTTTGAGCCCATAAATTTTTCAGGGTGATCATGGTGGTATGCGGAGGATGGAGCAGTAGCGGGGAAGGCAGCAGAGTTGCTGCCTTGGACAGTAGCGGCAGTAGCGGGGAAGGCAGCATTGTTGCCTTGAGTGGCAACAGCAGCAGCAGCTGAATCAGTCATGTTTCCAGCCATGTTGCAGCAGTTACAGTAAACAAATATTGTCTTAAACTTGTTGGTTACAAAGATGCAGGCAACGGAAATTACAAGTAACTGCTAAGTATTACAAGAACTGAAATTACAATTGAACAATAAACTCAAATTACAAAGAACTTGAAGAATAAACTGGAACACTTTTTGGTATGCTGAGTCGAGTGTTTGCACTCTGTCTTTAAGATAATATTTCCCCGTATGTATCCTTTCTACGTCCTGGACAATTGTCTCCCAAGATAAAACAGCAAATGAGCAAATGAGCAAAGGAAACTCAAGTGCTACCGCGAAGAATTTTGAGTAATGAAATGATGTTGGAAGGTAGTAGGAAGACTGATTTCATTTCTGTTTATGTGTGTCTTCTTGTGTGTTTTTCGTAGTTCAATAATGGTGACAAAAGGTCCTTATATAGTTGAAGGAGAGGCTTACCAACTGCCCACATAAGTGTCATTACTAGCCAAGTAATGTCAATTATAGAGGTAGTAATTCACCAAAATAAATGGTGAATTTGATGTGCAACGGATGGCATTTAGGAAGAGTAATTCAGCCAAAATAAATGGCTGAATTGAGTGCTAGTTGACGTTCTATTCTCTGCCCAATCTGACTTTCTTGAAACTTCAGGGACCAAACTGTACATATGAAAGAATTCTGGTCCAAAAAGATAATATCAGAAGAAGCACAGCCCACAGCCCACGACCCACGACCCGGACGGGCGGGCGGCGGCGGCGCGCGTGTGGGCTTTCCTCGAACCGAAGCACATCTAGGTCCTCCCTCCTTTAAACACATAGGATACCCCTTGGGGTCCCAAACCCCAAGCCAACTTTGAGACTTATAAACAAAACAATTCTTTCTTCCTCCACTGATAAGGGAGAATTGATCTCAATACCACACTTTTCCATGCTTCAAACACCTCACTTCGTGGACCAATATCTCTTTCATTTCACAATGAAATTTGACGATCCTTGGCCCTACGATCATCTACTTACTTAGTAGATTATGCATGTGTGAAGAACTGGATTCTCCAACATGCGGAACACTAGTGTTTAAGCCGTTAAAGTTGGTCGGACGCAACTCCCTCCAAAGGCAAATTTCCAACAAAACATGCCCCTGCCTTCCTAATAAAGGTGCATTAATAGGTAAATATGTGATATTTATATAAAGATCCTGCCTTTAGGAATGCAAAGCAAGGGAGATTAAAACGGGTCATACAAAAACATTTTTCGTTTGGTTGTTGGCTTAGAAAGAAATTATTCATGTATTAAAACTAGCATAGCTATTACCATATTTGGTAGCTTTTTAGTTACTTTGTACGAATTCAGCACATCAGGTATGTGTTTGATAATCATTTTACAATTCCACATAACTAAAACATATACAAGTTAGCTGAAATGTGTGAATGGTGTGGCACCCCTGCCTTATTAATCTTACTCTTATTTACCCCTCCCCAGTGCTTGCTCGTTGACTCAACTTTGATTTCGTTCTTGAGACTAACCCTGAAGTTAAGGATGCCAACGAGCAGAATTAATTTGTTTCAATTTCTGGCATGTAAAATTTCTTATAATCTATTACGTATAGATGTTTTTTTATTTCCCACTCGGTATCCGGTATCCGTACTGAGGCTTTAACTAATTCGGATACGTGTCGCGTAAGGCTCATTTAAGGAAAAAGCGCTCCCTAACATGATGTATTTTTTATATTCAAGGCTCAAACGTGAACTTCTGGTTAAAAGTGGAGGGGTCCTATCCATTCCATCACAATCCTTGTTGTGTATAGAAGTCAAATCCAAGACTATTGATATTTCACAAAAGTAGACAAAAGCAAAAATGTTCAGTTATTTCCTCAGCCACACAGAAAGACAAGATGGTGAGAAGCCCCCTCTTCTAGACTTACTCAAGTTAGACACAAACAACTTTTATACTCATGGCCTCGGCAACAGCTCCACCAGCTCGATTCACCTTCCTTTCCAAGAACCAAAACACTGAGCACAGGACATATGGCCGACGGTTGCCAACAAAACAAAGAAGCCGTCATGTTGGCTTCCAGGTTTATGCAGCCCAAGAAGGCCCCAGTGGGCGAAAACGTGCTCCTCCTGGCATTGACACAAGAATTCACTGGGAGAACGACGATGAAGGATGGATAGGAGGAAATAAATCACAGTCAACATGAGAACGAATCAAAACAGACGAAAAGAATCTCCTTGATGAAAATTTTTCTGACCTGCTTAACAGTTCAGCTGATTCTCACTACCAGTTAATCTTCATTATCTAGTTTCTATCTTCACAATGTCTGCAATTATATTATCTCTTAATGTGTGACTCACAGTTTACATGTGGAGAGTTTCAACTTGTAGCTTCTACTTTCTTTTAGTTCATGGATAAGACAAGGATATACAAATATAACTGCCTGTTCTGAGAAAATATACACATGATATGTCACAAGAGATTACAAAGTTCAATCAGAAAATTTTATAGCACTAGTGATCAACGTTTCCTCTTTTACTCATTATTTTCTCAATATATATCTCCTAGAATGAGCTGGCTTAAATTAGATGTCTGTCAATTCAGGTTCTTGGGAGTATCTGCAACAGCTGACCTGGAGGAAATTAAAGCTGCTTATAGGAGGCTATCATAGGAGTATCATCCAGACACTACTACCCTTCCCATAAGAGCATCATCAGAGAAATTTATGATGTCCTGAGTGATGAGGAACAGCGTACATTCTATGATTGGACACTAGCTCAGGAGGCAGCGAGTCGTGAAGCAGAGAAAATGAGAATGAAGCTGCAAGATCCACGCATGCTAGAAGTACAAAACTGGGAATCTGTTCCAGACATGGTGGATCGACTTGGTGGAAGGAACATGGAGCTGAGTGATCAGGCAAAAACTGCCCTCACATTCGATATCTTGATTATTATCTTTTCATTTTGTTGCATTATATATGCAGTATTCTTCAAGGAACAATATTAACCGGCAGAACTATCCATACAATTTGCTTAATACATTATATAATAACAACATTCTATAATGTCAATACGCTATATGACTTTCTTCGAGTTTCTAGAATAAGTACTGTGCAAAGATGTCAAGAAGCTGACAATTGATGAATACTCAAAGCATGTATTGAGTAAAATATTTCCGAAGGTTACCACAGTGATGTTAAAAGAGAATGGCAACAAAAGTAACGCAGTTCATGCTGCAACTGGAATGAGTTGCGAAACAGAACGACTGGAGCTTTAGTCATAAGCATAACTATAGTTCATTTCTATTGAGCCTACAAATTTACATTATTGTCTTTTCATCAGATTATTGATAGAAATGAACAATTCCCTCAAATATCGATAAAATCTTTCATGATGGGGCTATGTTTCTCAATGTTGGCCTGCTTTAGCCAATTACTCACTGCCTGCTTTACAGTACCACTGGCTTTCTGTATTTCCTCAGCAACAAATTTGTGTTCCACAATGCCCAGTGGACCAGGTTGTAGTACCTTAACTACAGTTTCCATATCCAGCTCCAGTTGCCTGTTAAAATAAACACCAAAATGTGAAAGGCTTAAAAAATGCTGATTTCATAGAAACTCATGGTCAACAATCTGAGCCCTGTGTCTCATTCTCGTCTATAAGAGCAAATTATGACAATCCAATTGAAGAGTGCTTTAAAGTTCATGCTCCTATCAGTCTGCATTTAAATACCTACTCTTCAATCAATAATTTAATAACAAAGAACAGAGAAAAAACTCAAAAAGGTCAATGCTAAATAAAAACAAGTGTTTATTGTTTCCTGATAAGATAACTCCGTAACTCTCAAGTGTTTGTGAAGTTCTAAAACATTGCTTAATCTTCCAATATTAAATGAATTCACTAAAGTAATCCTACCAGAGAAGTTGATACCTCCTCTCAAACAAAAAGGAAAAGAATACTAGTTATACACGGAATAACTAAACTTGCCATAAACATTGGTTTCTGTAAGATATAACTCCAAGACTTTGACCATTTACAAGGCAATGTATTGGAGAACTAACTCTAAGATGTTCTATCTTTGTTGATTAGTTGCTTAAACATTATAATATAGGGAACATTGCATTTAGAGACCATAGTAAGGGCTCAAATTCAAGGTCCACAAGATATAAGGATCAAATTTAAAATCAGATGAAGCTCGTAGCCAGCACAATATCAATCAATCTACTCTATTGCACAGTAGTTGGAATCGCCCATATGAATCCTCTGAACCCATTTGGCTACACTGGGGCTCATTTAATTCTCAAGTCTCTTATGTTACTTTTTTTTGCTTTTCAAACAGTAAAATACAGAGGAAAATTCATGCAGGAAAGTCTTTACAAATTGTGCACATAAATTGGGCTGAATATACTTCAGTAAATCTCAGAACAAAGTAACCAAATACAGCTTAAAATGCAGTACAACCATCAAATAGAATTACGTGATCCGCAAATCCAGTAAAACATGAACAGAATATCACAGAGAGAAAATACTTGCATAGAGCTTCAAAATGGGAAATTTTCCCTATCTCAGCAGAATACGAGCATACAGCTAGTATATAAATAATGCCTAAAATACCATAAGAGATGCTCGCTGAAAAAATAAAAACAAAAAAAAGGTCTAAGATAGAAACTTTGATTGGTTCCAAACTTTCAAGAGAAAATCAAAGACATTTCTTGAAAACAGTGATCAAGGAACTAACAATCAAACTACAGTGATCAAGAAACCCCAAATACAGAGAGTTCAGAACCAAAATGACAGCAAAAAATTATTCTTGTGATGAAAATGAGTGCCAAAAATTAAAAGTTATGTTACTTTTAGTTTTTGGCACATATTCTCATCACAAGAATAGTTTTTTGCATCATTTTGATTCCGGACACCAAATACAGACAACAACAACATACGCAGTGAAGTCCCACAAAGTGGGTCAGGGGAGGATAGAGTGTACGCAGACCTTACCCCTACCTTGGAGGTAGAGAGGATGTTTCCGATGGACCCTCGGCACAACGACAAGCAATCCAAGGCAGTACGAAAAAAGAGTAACGGAAGCGAATATGCCATGACAAAATACTATAAAAGCATGATATAGCAAACTGGAAAAAAAAAGTAACTACCACAAATTAATACGATAATCAGAGTATAAAAACAGCAGATAATAGACTTTATTTAGTTGGATTATGAAAAAAATAAGATTACAAAGCCTATATATCAATGTAGTATCCAAATTAGCTAAATTCAACTAAACGAATCCGATGTATTCATTCATCTCTATTCAGGTTCAATTCATTCGAATGCTACTCATATTGTTTCAGTATTCGAATATTCATCAGTTAGATTATTCTTTTACTCTAATCTCAAGTTAGGGCGAACCCTTCTCCTTTATCCCAGCTCAGAACCAACTATACTTTACTAAACTTGTAGATTTCGAAGCATAAACTAATCAAAAAAATTCGCACTTTCTTAACAATCAAATAAAACAGTATAAACTACTAACATTTGATAGCATCGCAAGCACAAATTAGCTTATTAAGACGCGAATAGGGAATGAAATGTAGAATTAATTACCTGAAGAGCCTGGAGAAGGGTAACACATTGACGATTTTCGATAGCGAAATAGT
The DNA here is from genome assembly GCA_034509755.1 of Anisodus tanguticus. NCBI lineage: Eukaryota > Viridiplantae > Streptophyta > Magnoliopsida > Solanales > Solanaceae > Anisodus > Anisodus tanguticus. The sequence continues at coordinate 12,309,961 of CM067551.1, read as the reverse complement.
CATCTTCCTTCTGCCTATTCGTGTCAATTTACCCCAAAAAGATATATCTGATTAGGGTTTCAGTTACAGGGAAAAGGGGAGGAATTTGTGGGTCATTACTCGAGTTCGGGTAGGAAAGGATCCGACTCCCACCGGGTTCATCAAGGCTTTAATTGCCCGCACCCCTTTATTTTCCTCTTCTTTTAATCTCTTAAGTCACATATATTGTCTCATTATTATTTTTTGAAATATTATGATTATATGTAGTTCCAAGCATACATTTATTTCTTAAAAATTATTCCTCATGTCCCAATTTATGTGTCACCATTTTTTTTTTGTCTATCCCAAAAAGAATGTCATATTTCTCTATTTAGAAATAATTTAACTTTATGAGATGATTTACAACCACACATTTATATAAGACTTATTTTGGACTGACCACACATTTCAAAAGTCTTTCTTTTTTTCTTAAACTTCGTGTTAAGTTAAATGGTGCCACAAAAATTGGGATCGAAGGGGTAAGAAATTGATATTCAAATCAAAGAGTTCATCAATGTCTCTCTTACCAATTTCAAAGTTGTAACCAAGCAAAAGTGGTTTATCCTTCCATGGTACATATAGAGACGTTGTGTTTTCTTAAACCTTATCCGTCACAATTTGTCCAAGTTAATTGTCACATTAAAATAAAATAAATTAAAAGAAGATAGTCATCGCATCTATTATTTTATATTGCCTAAGTATTTGATTTTGATATCCTACCACATAGATTTCATTTCAAAATTTGAATTTTTGTCATCTTAATTTTTTTCGTTTGTGACTTTTATATCCATATCAAAAAAATATGGCTATACAGTGGGTGGACTCATCCAGACGAGCAATGCATAGCCATATGCAATGAAGAGTGATCAAACTGAACATTCTTAGTCAAAATTTTATATATTATATATAAAAAATTATATATTGAATATATAGGTCAAAAATATTTTTTATATATATATTTATTTATTTATTAAATCTTGAACATTTTTAAACTTTTGAAAGAAATTCACTCGTAAGCTTTTTGTGATAGCTAATTATTAGAGTATTCCTTTACACCTCCTTCTTTGTCCCACATGACCACACAACACCAAGGCATCTTAATATTTGAGTTGAACACTAAATAATAATGGAAATAAAATGTAACAATCAATCAAGTAGATAATACTGAGATTGATTTTTAAGAGCAAATCCTCATCAAAGGATTTTAGCTTGCACGATTAAATGAGTTTTAAGATAGTCATTTTCTGACAAGTGATTATTCATTCACTTCATTCCTTGTCCTTTCTAGAGCCATATAAACTTACACATCAAACTTCAACTCACTCTATTGATCAACAACCCAATAAAATGTGTCATCGTTTGCTGATAGTGTATGTGTGAGATATTACTAAGACAACTTACTACCTTTGTTTTTACCCTTTCCCCGAAGTCTCACCGCTTTAGATTAAAGGTGGAAGGTGCTTATTGCTTGATCAATCTTCTTTGGTAGACAACTTACTATTTACCAACGATAATCAACATGTCTAAGGAGCATAAGGTCCTAAAAAAACGTATGCCAAGAGGGAAATTGGCTAGGAAAAAACTCGAGACGTAACAAAAGAGAAAAGAGGACTTCTAAATAGTACTTCTTCCGTCCCAATTTATTTGAAGGTTGACCAGTTTGGGAGTCAAACATCTTGTTCTTTGACTACGATTTTCTCCAACTCTTTTTATATATTGTGAATTATACAGACTTATAATACTTTTTATGTAGTTTTCAAATATGTAAATTTTATTATAAAATATTCGAAGAATTTATGTTTAAAATTAAGTCAAATAAAAAGTTGTTTGACCCTAAACTGGTCAACCTTCAAACAAATTTGGACAAAGGGAATATTAGTTTTAAAAAACGACTAATCATTTCTCGAATAATGGTAAAATAAAATGACATTGTTGCCACAACGGTAAAGAGAGAAATTGAAAGGTAAAATGCCCCTCATTCTTAAATGATAGTGAACCGTGCCCAAGGCTCATTCTATAGCAATGAAACATGCAATTCACAAGAAAAAAGAATTGATCATTCAATGTTCTGGACGTAGGCAATAATGTCATTAAAGGATAATGAATTTACATAATTTCAGTGTGATAAATATAACTTTTGTTATGTTATTTAAAGAAAATTCTAACAATTTAAAGTTCCTTAAAGATCTGATTTGAAGCTACTATATTAATTAGCATACATAAAAAGTGGAGATTCCATAGGATAACACATGATAAGGATCACTTGATTAGAACAAGTAAGATGTATTTTGGTGAAGGGGCCAAAGGGTTTGGATTAATTATTTGGTTAATGTTTTGGATTTCCTTTGTTCTTTTTTTTGTTTTCTTCTTTGAATATGTTTGTGTAGGGTTGTATGTTTTGTGTACGCCATCATTGTAGCCACGAGCATTTGATCCTTTGTTCAAATTATTCAAAAAAATTGTGGACCTAATTACAACATTATTTGATAACATCCCTTTTGGCTGTTCTTGCATGCTCTTTGTTCCTGATCGATTAACAACCCCCTCGCAAACAAGGAAGAAAATAAAGTGTGTCTTTGGTAAGGAGAAGAATATTTTTCGATTTTTTATGCTTTGATTATAATATTTTTAAATTTAAAAAATGACTCCTTGTTGGGGTAGAGAAAATAAGGCTCGTAAGTCACATTCGGGGTGATTATCTTCTTCCCGCTCCCACCCCTCCCCATAATATTTATCTAAATTATATATAAAATTGTTATAATGATTTCTGCTTACTTACCCACCACTAAAAAGTTGGTAAAGCACTTATGTTTTCCCGTGATAACCATTTTTCTTCTCATGAAACACAACCACACAAATGAAAAATGTTGAGAGCTTTTGTAAAATCCTAATTACACTACAAGAAGAAAGACATTTGCCAACAATATTTCTGTTATCATATGTTTGATATTATTGTCAAAAGTACTTTTTTCAACAACAAAAGTTGTTGCATACCGTTGCAATAATTTTCGATGCGAAAAGTTTTTGCAATAACAAGTTATTTTTTTATTGTCATTTACGTTTTTTAATAATAATATATTAAATTTTTATTGCTATTTACGTTTTTTAGCAATAATATATTTATTATTGCTAAAGTTTTGTTGTCAGTTCTATATTTTTTGTAATGTTAGAAAAATCATTCAAGTTTTGACAAGAAACTTATAATAAGCAATTTTCCAATTTGACTAAACAACAAAAGATTTCACGTTCCTTGAGTAGGTTAACCATGTTCCTTTGAAAACTTATTGTTATTTAACTAAAACAGAAAACCAAACTAAGTAGTTAAGTTCAATCCTTTCTTTTTCTTCTGAATAATTAAATTTGTCTAAATATTCCCTTTCGTCCACATGATTTATCTTTTATGATTTTTTGCACACTCCTTAAAAAAGATATTTAATAGTTATAAGCATAACAATATTTATCCAAAGTATCATTTTATTTCTTTTAGATGTCTCACTTAAATAACACTCTACCAAATATATAAGAGTAGATTTAAAGTAGTAAACGACTTTTTGTTTTTTCCAAAACATCTTCAAAAATTTTAAAATAAATTCAGTATACCAAAACGACTAACATTTGAAATTTCTTTTTTTTTTTTTGGTATTTCCTTGTTACACTTGCAACTAATAAAAGATGAAGAGATTCATGTGTTTATGGACATAGTTATAATGTAGTGCAATAACTAGAGATCCGAGCTCCACTTTGATCTCATAATGGCTAAGTAAATATGTCATGATTCATAAAAGCTGCAACATTTTTTCCCAATAAAACTTAAGGAATAATCTTTGGTTATTGCTTCCTTGTTTGAAGAAAGCCTGCAATGTGGTCCTGGACAACCTTAAATACAATTTTATAGTAAAAAAAAAAAGGACAGCTCTGCAATTCCCTAAGCCTTTGATTATTTGCAGATCTGATCATATGATCCCTACCAGGTACAGCCTTTGCCAGCACAAATAAATAATTAGTACTTAAATTATATATATATATTGACAGTACAGTTGAAGTTAGTTAAACTTGTTAGTATAATAGACAATTACTTACCATTTTGTTCAGATTATCGATGAATATAGTTAGGTTGAATGTATTGATAGCCCCTTCAACTTGCTAGTAATTTTATTTAAACACACTCGAATTATGATTTGTTCCGATTGAGCATCGGAACACATTATAAGTATATCAATTAGACACTTTTAGCTCAAATTTTGAGAAAACTTTGTTGGAAATTAGCCTTTGGCGGGAGTTGCGACCGACCAACTTTAACGGCTTAAACACTAGTGTTACGTATGTTGGAGAATCCGGTTCTTCACACATGCATGATGTACTAAGTACGTAGATAACCGTAGGGCCAAGAATCGTCAAATTTCATTGAGAAATGAAAGAGATATTGGTTCACGAAGTAAGGTGTTTGAAGCATGGAAAAGTGTGGTGTGTGATCAATTCTCCCTCATCGGTAGAGGAAGAAAAAATTGTTGTGTATATAATACTCGAAATTGGTTTGGGGTTTGGGACCCCAAGGGGTATCCCATGTGTTTAAAGGAGGGAAGACCTAGATGTGCTTCGGTTCAAGGAAAGACCACACGCGCGCCGCCCGTCCGGTCGGTCGTGGCCGTGGCCGCGGGCCTTCGATATTATCTTTTTGGGCCGAGAAAACTTTGCCGGAAGTACGGTTTGATCCCGAAGTTTTAGATGTGCGGATTTGGACCGAATTCTTTCGGATGTACGTTCGGTCCCCGAAGTTTCAAGATGTACAGTTTGGTCCCCGAAGTTTCAAGATGTACGGTTTGGTCCCCGAAATTTTTCGAAAGGCGAATTTCGACGGTCCGAACAGAAACGTCAAAGACTCAATTCGGCCATTTATTTTGGGTGAATTACACCTCCTATAATGGCCAATCCGTTGGCAATTTTCTCCATTTATGTGGTGGCTTTACTACCTCCATAATGGTCATTATTTGGCCAATAATGGCTGTTATGGAGGCAGTCAAATAGTCCCTCTTCCTCCTATATAAACACCCCTTACACCATTGTTGAGGCACACTAGAGATACACGAAAATACACAAAGCAGAAAGCAAAGCAAAGCAGTTTTCTTCCTAATCTTCCAAGCATCATTTCGTTATTCAATATTCTTCACGGTAGCTTTTGAGTTTCCTTTGCTCAATAGTTCCATTGTTGTTTTATCTTGGGAGACGAATTGTCCAGGACGTATAAAGGATACATACGGGGCAATATTGTCTTAAGGACAGAGTGCCACACTCGACTCAGCAAAAACAACTTTCCAGTTTTCTTGTTCAACAAAATAGTAATTTCAGTTTTGTTGTTATATTGTAATTTTCAGTTTTATAGTTGAATTGTAATTTCAATTCTTACATACGCAGTTACTTGTAATTTCCGTTCCTGCAATCCTTTGTAATAACCAACAACTTAAGACAATACATTGCTTACGGTCGCAATAACATGGTGGAAATATGACCGATGTTCTTTGCTGCTATCGCTGCGCCTCTCGAGGCAATGTTTCGCCTTCCCCGCCACCGCCGCTACGCCCAAGGCGTAACTCCGCCGGCTTCACCGCCGCTGCTTCTTCTTGCTCTCGTTCAAGCGTAACACCGCCGCCTTCCCGATCGTTGGAGCTCCACCCTCTTCATCACACCACCATGATCGCCCTAAAAAATTTATGGGATCGGAATTCAAAAGATGGCGCAAAAGATGTTGTTTTACTTAACGATTATGGGCATGGCCCGGTTCCTTACGGAAGATCCTCCACAAGTGGAGATGAAATGGACTCTTCGCCCAATGAAACGGGTGAAGGGGGCCTTGGTATCCATGTCATTAATGGCATGAACATGGTTCGTGACGCATGGAATCATAGCGATTTCATGTGCAAGAACTATATCTTCGAATCGCTTAGAGACCCTCTCTACACGGTCTATTGCACCGTTGGCACCGCCAAAGAGCCGTGGGAAAAGCGCAAAAGAAGTACAACGCACAAGATGCGGGTACTAAGAAGTTCATCGTTGGGAAATTTCTAAAATTCCAAATGGTGGACGAGAAGACGATGATGTCCCAAGTCCAGAATTCCAAATGATTTTACATCACCTGGATTTGGAAAGGATCGAAACCAAATGAGCGAGTTTTTGGTTGCATCGTCGATTGAAAAGTTACCTCCTTCATGGAATGAGTTTATGAGTTACTTGAAACTCAAGACAAAGGAGATGACCTTTGAAGAGCTTGTTATCAAAGCGCAAATCCCAGGAAGATAATAAGAAGACCTTGCCAAAGGGTAGACAACATCTTTGAGGCAAAGGCGAACTGGCCGAGGCCAAAGGGAACTCAAGCAAGAAGCGGAAGTTCCGAGAAAGACGGCAAAGCCCCCGCAGCGAGAGATGTTCGAGAGGTAATTGTCATCACCGTGGGAAACCTGGTCATAGGATCAAGGAATGCCGCAAGCTCAAGGCGAGCAACAACAGAAAGCCAAGTCAAAAGGCAAGGCTCAAGCAAACGTCGTCAAGGACACGCTCCCGGATGACATGATCGAGGAATTCTCTCTGCAATGGTGCTAGAAGCCAACTTGGTGGAGAATCCGATGCGGTGGTGGGTGGACACGGGTGCAACAAGACACATCTGTTCCAACAAAGATGCCTTCTCCACGTACACTCCGGTCTCCGACAAGAAGGCGTTCATGGGCAACAACGCTTCCTCGGACGTGCTAGGGGTTGGAAAGGTGGTCCGAAGATGACTTCCGGCAAGGAACTCACTCGAAGGAAGTGATGCACGTCCCGAGATATTAGAAGAAATCTAGTTTACGGACCTTGATTGGTTAATGCTTTGGTTTTAGGCTAGTGTTTGAATCAAATAAATTTGTACTCACTAAAAATGGCACATTTGTGGGGAGGGGCTTCGTCTGTGAAGGCCTCTTCAAAGTGAATGCCATGTACGTATTGCGTCAAGGAAATAAAGTTGAGTCTTCTTCTTATTTGCTTGAGTCTTCTAATTTATGGCATCATAGATTAGGACACGTAAACTACAAGTCTATTCAAAGGTGGTAAAGATGGAGTTGTTGCCTTCTATCGACATAAACCCTCAACATAAGTGTGAGGTGTGCGTAGAGGCAAAACTCACCAAGCTTCCTTTTCGATCCGTCGAAAGGAATACCGCTCCTCTAGAACTTATTCACACAGATATATGTGATTTGAAGTTTGCACAAACTAGAGGGGGAACAAGTACTTTGTGACATTTATAGATGATAGCACAAGGTATTGTTACCTTTACTTGTTGAAAAGTAAGGATGAAGCCTTTGAAGCGTTCCGACGTTACAAAGCGAAGTTGAGAATCAACTTAGCCTACGGATTAAATCCATTCGTAGCGATAGAGGGGAGAATATGTAGCGCCTTTTGAGGAATATTGTGCCCAAGAAGGCATTATTCATCAAACGACGGCTCCATACTCACCTCAATCAAACGGTGTGGCGGAACGTAAGAACCGCACATTAAAGGAAATGATGAATGCCTTGCTTATCAATTCCGGACTTCCCCAAAACATGTGGGGAGAAGCCGTCCTTACCGCTAATACGATTCGAACGAGTCCCACATAAGGGTAAGGACAAAACTCCATATGAATCATGGAAAGGAAAGAAACCCACCTACAAGTATTTTAAGGTGTGGGGTTGTACGGCAAAGGTTGAAGTACCTAAGCCAAAGCAGGTCAAGATTGGGCCTAAGATCGTAGATTGCATATTCATCGGATATGCAAATAACGATAGTGCTTATCGCTTCTTAGTGCATAAGTCGATATTCCAGATATCCACCAGGGTACAATAATGGAATCAAGGAATGCTCTATTCTTTGAAAGTACCTTTCCTAGAAAGGAGAAAGACATAACCTCTCGCAAGCGAAGTTATGCACAAAGCTCTCAAGAACCGGGAGTCCTTGACCGCCGGATCTAAATGGTTCGGATCTAGCGAATCTCGAGGTGGTGAACATCCGGAATCTAGTGTTCCAGATTCTCGAACTTGGAGACTCCGAGAGATGGATCTAAGGCGAAGTAAAAGGGCCAGGAAGGATAAATCCTTCGGTCCCGACTTTGTAGCTTATATGGTTAATGATGAACCAAGGACAATTGCTCGGGCGTTGTCAACTCCCATAAGCACCGCTCCGGAAAGAAGCTATTGAGAGTGAAATAAGCTCCATTCTCGCATAACCATACTTGGGAGTTGGTTGATCTTCCTCCGGAAATAAACCGTTGGGTTGTAAATGGATACTCAAACGGAAATACAAGGCAGATGGGTCTATAGACAAGTACAAGGCCAGGTTGGTAGTCAAGGGCTATCGACGGACGAAGGCTTTGACTACTTTGACACATACTCTCCGGTATCCGGATGACATCCATACGGGTATTTATTGCGATCGCGACTTTGCGTGACCTTGAGATACACCGGATGGATGTTAAGACGCCTTCCTAAACGGTGATTTGGAAGAAGAAATTTATATGGACCAACCCGAGGGGTACGTGGTTCAAGGGCAAGAGAAGAAAGTCGTCGACTTATCAAATCTCTGTACGGTGAAACAAGCCCCGAAACAATGGCACGAAAAATTTGATAGTACTCTACTATCGAAGGGGTTCGCCATTAATGAGTGTGATAAATGTGTTTACACGAAAGGTAACTCGACTCATTTGTTATGATATGCCCGTATGTAGACGACATGTTGATCACGGGGAAGCGTCCTAGGGTAATCCTAGAGACTAAGAACATGTTGAAACAATGCTTCGACATGAAAGATATGGGTATCGCAGATGTCATCCTAGGGATTAAAATCTCTAAGACGTCTGACGGACTGGTCTTATCTCAGTCTCACTACATCGAGGATGTTTTGAGAAAGTTCAAGATGTTAGACAGTTCTCCGATAGCGTCACCAATTGATACAAATCAAAAGCTTGATAAAAATCTTGGTGCACCTGTATACCAGGAGCGATATGCACAGGTGATCGGTAGTTTGATGTATATCACAAACTACACCCGACCTGATATTGCTTATGCAGTCAATAAGTTGGCTAGGTTCACCCGTAATCCAAGTGATAATCACTGGAAGGCGTTGAATCGGGTATTACAATACCCGAAATACACGTTAAACTTCGGGTTGCACTATTCGAGATATCCATTTGTACGTACTAGAGGGGTACAAAGTGATGCAAGCGGATATCCGATATAGAGAACACCAAGTCCACCGGTGGGTATATATTTACAATTGGTGGTGGGGGCCGTGTCTTGGAAATCCTCTAAGCAAACTTGCATCGCCCGATCCACGATGGAATCGGAGTTTATCGCTTTAGACAAAGCGAGGAGAAGAAGGCCGAGTGGCTTCATGACTTCTTAGAGGATGTTCCGTGTTGGAACAAACCCGTACCTTCGGTAATGATCCACCTGCGACGATCGGTCGGCTCTAGGAAGGGCACGGAATGCTATATACAACGGCAAGTCTCGTCACATTCGACGGAGGCATAAGACCGTTAGGCAACTGATTCACCACGGGTATAATATCCATTGATTACATTAAGTCAAAGGATAATATAGCAGACCCATTGACAAAGGGCTTACCCAAAGATCGATGGCTTGCACTGTCTAGGGAATGGGCTTAAAACCCAAAATATAAGGACCAATACAGTGGTAACCCAACCTTACGAACTGGAGATCCCAGTAATTTGGTTCAATGGGAAAACGAAGTTGTAAAGGTTCAGTTGATCGCTTCAGTGGAAGTATGAGCACTTCGGATAGTGATTTCTAAAAAGAAACACTAAATCCAAAGCCGTTCCCGCGATAGACGTTAAGTGCTATCTGCAGTATGGGTAAAGGTTAAGTTTTCAAAACCCGTAATGATCCTCAACCAGTTGAGGTTAGGTTCTTGGGAAACTTTTAATGGTTCCTAACACTTGTGAAGTGGGGTATAGCAGGATACCTTGTAGGAGACCACCTATTTAAGTGCGAGGACAGGCCGCCTCAAAATGAACGCACTTAAGAATCCAAGACGTTGTCCATGGCCAAAACAGACAAAACATTACGAAGAAGAGAGTAAGGGAATTTGTTGTGTTGGTATCATTGTCTTGGCTTACACTAAACACTGACGGTTCAAGACATCACGTTCACCGCGCAGTAAGTAAGTCCGATGGTATTCAACTATGGAAGGTTCAAAGTGAGGCTACCTCTCCTTATGCAACATCGGTCCATTTGAAATATTGCTTTGGAAATGAAAAGACACCATATGAGTGCGCCAAAATCTCTTTCAAGAGGGGATTGTTGGAAATTAGCCTTTGGCGGGAGTTGCGACCGACCAACTTTAACGGCTTAAACACTAGTGTTACGTATGTTGGAGAATCCGGTTCTTCACACATGCATGATGTACTAAGTACGTAGATAACCGTAGGGCCAAGAATCGTCAAATTTCATTGAGAAATGAAAGAGATATTGGTTCACGAAGTAAGGTGTTTGAAGCATGGAAAAGTGTGGTGTGTGATCAATTCTCCCTCATCGGTAGAGGAAGAAAGAATTGTTGTGTATATAATACTCGAAATTGGTTTGGGGTTTGGGACCCCAAGGGGTATCCCATGTGTTTAAAGGAGGGAAGACCTAGATGTGCTTCGGTTCAAGGAAAGACCACACGCGCGCCGCCCGTCCGGTCCGGTCGTGGGCCGTGGGCCTTCTGATATTATCTTTTTGGGCCAGAAAACTTTGCCAGAAGTACAGTTTGATCCCAGAAGTTTTAGATGTGCAGTTTGGACCAGAATTCTTTCGGATGCACGATTCGGTCCCCGAAGTTTCAAGATGTACGGTTTGGTCCCCGAAATTTTTCGAAAGGCGAATTTCGACGGTCCGAACGAAACGTCCAAAGACTCAATTCAGCCATTTATTTTGGTGAATTACACCTCCTATAATGGCCAATCCGTTGGCAATTTTCTCCATTTATGTGGTGGCTTTACTACCTCCATAATGGTCATTATTTGGCCAATAATGGTGTTATGGAGGCGATCAACAGATCCCTCTTCCTCCTATATAAACACCCCTTACACCATTGTTGAGGCACACTAGAGATACACGAAAATACACAAAGCAGAAAGCAAAGCAAAGCAGTTTTCTTCCTAATCTTCCAAGCATCATTTCGTTATTCAATATTCTTCACGGTAGCTTTTGAGTTTCCTTTGCTCAATAGTTCCATTGTTGTTTTATCTTGGGAGACGAATTGTCCAGGACGTATAAAGGATACATACGGGGCAATATTGTCTTAAGGACAGAGTGCCACACTCGACTCAGCAAAAACAACTTTCCAGTTTTCTTGTTCAACAAAATAGTAATTTCAGTTTTGTTGTTATATTGTAATTTTCAGTTTTATAGTTGAATTGTAATTTCAATTCTTACATACGCAGTTACTTGTAATTTCCGTTCCTGCAATCCTTTGTAATAACCAACAAACTTTTTGCGTATGCTCTCAATCGCTCATTACGTAGATAAGTTAATCACTTAAAATATATCACTTCACTTAATTATATTCATGAGTGCCAATAAGGTGGAAAACCTCAAGTGTGTTCCAATTGAGGTTGTATAATTAAAGTAGATGACATATTTTATGTGGTTAACTTTATCTACGTAATAGGCTTTTGGAAACACGGGCAAAAGAAATTCAAAACGCAAAAGTGTCTAGTAAGAACATTTTATCATGTATTAAGATGTTCAATCAAAGCATACCGTAATTCGAGTGTCTAAATGAAATTTATTGATAAGTTTTAGGGTTGTCCATGTCTTCTGCCATATAATTATAAAAGAGTTATGCAAAGTAATTCTATTATATAGATATTTTTTACTCCGTTAATGCAATCTCTTAAGAATTTAGGATCGATGGGGTCATCGTATATCATTGCTCCCATAGCATTTTAATTTTGGAGTAGCACTCAAATGGGGCCATGCCATGATTGATCCCAACAATGCACTTCCACTAAATAATACCCTTTCATCTCAAATAGAATATAATGATGAAATGTGGAACGTACAGGTTAAAGTATATAAGTTGTTGCGTGAATCTGGACCATAGTTCTTAGTTTTATTGAACTAAAAATTACAAATTTTAAAATTCCCATGAAAAATGCTTGTTTCACTAAAATAAAAAAGTAAACTCCTAATGCAATTATTAACGAAGGAGAATAGTGCTTGCTTCGCTAAAATGAAGGCGTGCACGTATCCAATGGCCCGTAGTCAGAAAGGAAAAAATAGTTTGGATTAAACAATGAACAATAGGTTATTTAAATGGTGGTAATTAAATACTACTTTATTCATCCCCATAAGGATAATTTATTGTTTGCGGGCCAAACAATTGTTTATTATGATTGTTTAAGAATAATTTATCAAGTTTTACGTTGTTTTGTATATAAAGTTTATTTAAAAAATAAAATCATCGATATTTGAATTCACGCCCAAAATAAATATATTGAATGTTATGTAGTGAACTCGCCAAAAAAAACATGGCAAGGAGGAATAGCAAAAAAAACTATACATATTTCATGGATTAACTTACTCCCTCCGAACCATTTTACTTGTCATGTTTGACTTCTGCACGCTCCTTAAAAATACAAACAACAAAAAATAACATACGCAGTGAGATCCCATACCGTGGGGTCTGGGAAGGTAGAGTATACACAGATCTTACCTCCTCCACCTTGGTAGGTAGAGCGACTGTTTTCGGGAGACCCTCGGCTCAAGACAAAGCATAATCACAAGCAAGGCAATCAAAACAAAGCAAGAGTAAAGAGTAAAGTAAGAGAAACGGTCAGACTCAGATAAGGAATTAAAGCAGTATAAAGTGCATTCGAACAAAAGGGAGCAGTAGTTAACACAACTAAATAAGTTAAACAAAATACACTAAAGAACACATAGCAGCAGAAATCAAACTACAGTGGATTATAAAGCAATAATGTGTCTATAAGTGTGATAGGCTAATTGGGCCTACATTAATAACACTACAACTATCAATTTGTAAGCATTAGTAGAACTACGCTCGAGTACCTACTACTTTCTACCCTAATCAGTGTCCTCCACAACCCCCTATCTAAGGTCATGTCCTCAGTAAGTAGCACCTGCGCCATATCCCATCTAATCACCTCTCCCCAATACTTCTTCGGCCTACATTTACCCCTCCTAAACCCGTCCATAGCCAACCTCTCACACCTCCGCACTAGGGCATCTGTGTCTCTTCTCTGCACATGTCCGAACCATCTCAACCTCACTTCCCGCATCTTATCATCCACCGAGGCCACTCTCACTTTCTCCCGGATATCATCATTTCTAATCATATCTCTCCTTGTATGCCCACATATCCATCTCAGCATCATCATCTCCACAACTTTCATCTTTTGTATGTGCGAAGTCTTGACTGGCCAACATTCCGCGCCCATACAACATAGTCGGTCTAACCACCACCCCATAGAACTTGTCTTTAAGTTTTGGTGGCACATTTTTATCGCACAAGACTCCAGATGCGAGCCTCCAATTCATCCACCCTGCCCCAATACGATGTGTGACATCGTCATCAATCTCTCTATTCCCTTGGATAATAGACCCTAGGTACTTGAAGCTTCCTTTCTTTGGAATGACCTGAGTACCAAGTCTTACCTCCACGCCTGTCTCATGGTCGCTCTCGTTGCTAAACTTGCACTCCAAATATTTTGTCTTGGTCCTACTCAATCTGAACCTTTTAAACTCCAGAGTCTGTCTCCAAACTTCCAGCTTGACGTTCACTCCGCTGCGAGTCTCATCAATCAGGACACTCCCTAAAAATGTATTTATTAAAAGAATAATTAGATTAAATTACCCAAATTTAATTTATTCTTTCATCTCAATTAATACTACTCTTCTTAAACTAATTATTTTTCGTATTCATGACAATTAAAATGGACAAGAGGCCGGAGGGAATATATAATTACCCTATACACTGTGGTTCTGCACATAAAAAGCACAAATTAATCAAACTAATCTTTTCTTTTTTAGCTACTTTTAATGAGCTTTAGACATGATTAATTAACTTGGTCTTTTAAAAGACTAGTCTTTTACGAGACGTAGCTTTCACTAGGCATGATTACAAACCCTAAAAGCATATCAAACATGAGGGAATCCAGCCATCTCTAAGAAAACAAAACATAGTGAAAAATAAAATTAAAAAAAAAAAAGTCACTTCTCCCACCTTTCACCGAAAAGTAGCTACATGTCCTTGACTTTTCACCGGACAAAAAACAAATCACTCCCTAAAGTATCAATATTTCAACTCTTTTATGTTTTTAGAGTTTACATGTTGTGCACTAAAAAATTTATAATTTTTACACAATCAGTTTAAATTGACCTGTACTAATGAATAGGAGTAATTTTTATTTTCTCGTAACAAGTGGAATATGATAATTGAGAAATAAAGTGTTACCTACCGTTAGGGGCCAATACAAGATTTAATTTTGATGAATTCAATCTTTAGTTATTATGATCATTCGTTATGTTTTTAAATTATAGGTTCAAAATTTAAAATATCTTTTTAAAAAAAATAGTGAATTCCATTACATAAATTTATTCTCTGCATTGAAAATATTTGATTCAATTGAACAGCTTGTAGATTATATTGCTCCATCCGTCATTGCCTACTGTTATAGGCGATGATAGAAAGGGTCATCTCAACAAGATGGGGGCCTAAAGTCAAACTTTAGTGAGAGGTTCTAATTTCTTTTGAAAATGAAAGATCGTCATATATATTTTTATTTAATGTCTATTTTCTAGCTTGTTTAAATGTGAAGTCATTAATTACTATTTTATAATCAATTTGTTTTAACAATTCTTTTTCAATTGATAATATAGCTAATTCATTCAATTTTTTTGAGACTTTGTTGATCTTAGATAAGATTTTTTCAATTTTAGTTTTGAAAACTTCTTTCGTCTGAGACAACAGTTATAGAAACTATTAACATTATTCTATAAGAAACATTTGTATTTGAAAAAGAATCAAGTCTTTTTATTTGATTGAGTATTTCGATTAGATCATTATCTTCTACTTGTATTATTTCTCCTTATACTTTTAATTTAAAAAATAAATCTAAATCATCAATGTTAAAATAACTATTCTCGGTTAGTGCAACGGTCTCAGCATTAAAATGGTAAAAAGTTATTGTACTTTCCCTTCAAAAATCTCTTCATATTTAATAGAAACAATACACGTGGTTTTTTTTAAAAGAAATATATAGGATACATTTTATTATATATATATATATATATATATATATATATATAAGAAGTGGGGCCCCAAGCCATGGCTTGAGTTGCCTTATATTGTAGTCGGGCCTGATGATAGAGTTCTAGCTACGGATTCAGCAAAATTGGGTAGCTTTGTCAAATTTTTGTGTTTGTGTTAAGAAATTTATTGAATATTTATATATAATTTATTCATAACACATAAGATACCTTTTGTAGAATCCATAACGCATAAACTCAAAATTCTAAATTCCGCTGGTAGACTACACTAAAAGTTAAAAGTAATAGTATAAAACCTTTACACTATTATTATACTCCATATAACTTAAATTCAAACTTTTTAACTCTTCCCTCCTGCATGGTTTCATGTGACATTTTTCTTTAACTCCTCCTTTCTGCCTTACTCTCCCTTCACACACACACACTCAGTGACACAGAGTGAACATGCCAGCAAATAAAGTTTCAGCTTAATTTAGGGATTGGTAGCTTTAATGGGTCCTTAAAAAATAGCTATTAAAAGCATTGTGATTTGTTAAGAGGCTGGTTAATGGTTTTGGAAAGTTGAGATGTTTTGTTGGACTAATTTTGGTAAAGATGGGAGTTGTCACTGTTGCTGAACTGAAGCCAAGCATATCTGGGAAGAGGTCTTTTCGTCCAAGTTCTAGTGCCAGACATATTACTGAATGGTATATATATTGTTTGTCTTCTATCTCACCTAACTCAATTATTTCCATCTTCTCACTGTCATATTTTTGGAAAGAATTTAAGTAATATGCACCGACAACGTAATTCTTTTTATCGTGTCAAGTAGTTTAACCTAGTATGACATGTTAGTTGTCAGAATTTTTGGATGCTAATTAATACTTATCATAGACACTTAGTTCAGTACCATATTGGTTGCTTCAATTAATTCTTCATACAGCACCTAACTCATTGAAGAGTCCATATTAGGTCTTCATTGGCATGGACTGAGTTAGGAGGCCTAAGGGGATTTATCTGAACCCCCATTCATCAGAAAATTACATTATATATACAAGGTCAAAATTATTTTTCATGTATATACAGTAGATGTCGAATATTCTTGGCTAATTCGTGTTTTTACTTCTTTATATTTTGAATCACCTGGTGAAAATCTAACTCCGCCAATTATTGGTGCATTTAGATGATGATACCATGAATTCTTTGAGTTGGGTAACATGTGATTTGTCTGTTATTCTCTGTTCTGATAATAGGCTCAGTCCTAAAAGGATACATCTTTCTTTTGACACTGCCAAATCAAGAGGATTTGCAATTTTCTTAGCTAACTTAACTTTTTTTTTCTCCTCATAAACTATTTCTAGCAGATTATAAAAAGGGATTTTCTGCAATTGAGGACTAATATTCCACTTAAAAGAAGATGTTTACTGGTAACAATTAAATGGATCATAGTTAATTAATGTAAAAAAGAACAAAATCTACAACCACCAAAATATCTAAAAATAATAAATGCATTTATGACAGACCATATTCAAGTGTTGGACTAAGTGAAAATGGCAATACTATTAGCTTTAGAAACTAATTGTGATGGAACTTACCTTAAATTGTAAGCATCTAGAGTTTCCATCATATCATAAAGTTAATATCATATGCTCTGGATAATGACTAAAGATGAGCAGTTTCTAAGGCTGCAATCATTGAAAATGACAAAACAAATATCTGACCTTTTAACATCTGCCCCATATGATAGTGTCCCTTTAAGTTCAATGTGTTCCAACTTTCTTGTTTTTCAAGATGTGGTGTGAATGGTGTAGACAGCAATAATTATTTCTATGAGTTTCAACATATCTTATGAGGGCCCTTAAACAAGTACAGATGAGTCCAGACCACAAGATAAATCAAAACTAGGAACAAATTTCAAAGACACCAGAAGATGTCTGTCACTTGCTAAATTGGATCTAAAAGCAGAACAACACACAGTACTGTAACTCTGTTAAACAATCTTTGTATCCGTTCAAGATATTTACTTTGAGCTTTTCCGCTCATAGTATTCTTTATGATCAGGCTGACTTATGCTCCCCGAAGCGTTAAGGTTTCATCTGCTCGATTTTAGATAGCTTTAAGACTTCGTACATCCAGCATTGTATTCTCGAGATGTAAGTTGCACATGCGTGAAACATTAGGCTAAAAAATATAAACAGAGAAGTTTTTCGTGGATTTTCTTGACACTTTCCTAGTTTCCAACTTTTGATCATTGACCATATGTTCTTTTTGCAGGCCAATATCTGATGTTTCTAGTGATCTTACGATAGAAGTCGGATCAGCCAGTTTTGCTCTTCACAAGGTACAAAAAAGAAGTGTCCGATCGTTCTTCTTCTCATGTAATTTGATTTATCAAAAGTTGAAGTTGTGCAAAGAAATGACTAGTCTAAATTAGCTTGAAAATGATTTATAAGTTAGCTGTTCTAAGTAGGCAACTGATATTAATACACTCGCGTCCATATGGAATCAATTTATTTCATGGTGTTAGAATAGGAGAGAAAAGAAAAGTAAATAAGCAGATTGAAAAACAAAACTACAGAACTTAAGCATCTTAGATTAAGTTATGTGTTCTAATACATTGGACACATTTATAATGTGATTTGTAATTTGACATTGATTTGCAGTTTCCTTTGGTTTCTCGAAGTGGAAGAATTAGAAAGCTGCTGCTAGAGGCAAAGGATACAAAGATTTCAAGACTAAATCTTACTGGTCTTCCTGGTGGATCTGATGCATTTGAACTTGCTGCAAAGTTCTGCTATGGCGTGAACGTTGAGATTACCATATCAAACGTGGCGTTACTAAGATGTGCAGCCAGGTTCATGGAAATGACAGAAGACATCTCCGAGAAAAACCTGGAAATTCGTACTGAGGTATTCCTCAAGGACACAGTATTCCCAAACATATCCAACTCGATATCTGTTCTTCATCGCTGTGAAACACTACTACCAGTATCCGAAGAAGTCAGTTTTGTTAGTCGGTTAATAAATGCAATTGCAAACAATGCTTGTAAAGAGCAGTTAACATCTGGTTTGTCAAAGCTGGAGCATAATTTCCCACCAAAACCTGTTCAGTGCCTTGATTCCGAGACACCATCAGACTGGTGGGGAAAATCACTCGCGGTGCTAAATCTGGATTTCTTTCACAGAGTTCTATCTGCAGTAAGAACAAAAGGTCTTAAACAAGACATTATCAGCAGAATTTTGATAAATTATGCGCAAAATTCTCTTCAGGGGCTCTTCATCAAGGATCCTCAGTTGGTTAAAGGAAGTTACTTGGATTTGGATTTGCAGAAACGACAAAGAGTCATCGTCGAAACAATAGCTAGCTTACTACCAACACAATCCAGGAAAAGCACAGTGCCAATGGCTTTTCTTTCAAGTTTGTTAAAATCATCAATAGCAGCATCAGCCTCTACTTCTTGCGGATCTGATCTAGAGAGGCGCATCGGTCTGCAGCTAGATCAGGCAATTCTGGAAGATATTCTCATACCTGCAAATCCACATGGAAACAATCACAGCCCTCTCTATGACATAGATTCTATCGTGAGGATATTTTCCTTTTTCTTGAATTTAGATGAGGATGATGAAGAGGACAATCCACTAAGAGATGAAAGTGAAATGGTTTACGACTTTGATAGTCCTAGATCTCCCAAACATAGCTCAATTGTTAAGGTGTCAAAATTATTGGACAATTATCTGGCAGAAGTTGCACTAGATTCAAACCAAACACCATCGAAGTATATAGCACTAGCAGAGTTACTCCCAGACCACGCCCGTCTAGTTTATGATGGATTATATCGAGCTGTAGATATTTTCCTCAAGGTAAGCTTCTTAATTTGATCAACATGATACCACTCTATAACTAATACATGGATAACTAAACCATGCATAACTAATCTATGTATAACTTATCTTTGTATTACTAATACCTGCGTAATTAACCATCGACTAAACGACCCCTTAGCGTTCTCATATAAGGAGTTTAACAGATGTATTTGCATTATAGACTGTTTTAACAACATGCATGACATTCTCATGGCAGGTTCATCCCAACATTAAGGAATCCGAACGCTATAGACTTTGTAAAACTATAGACTGCCAGAAACTATCACAAGAAGCTTGCAGTCATGCAGCTCAAAATGAACGGTTGCCTGTGCAAATGGCGGTCCAAGTGCTATACTTTGAACAAATCAGACTGAGAAATGCAATGAACGGGGGGCATAACCAGTTCTTCGGAATGAATAGTCAGTTCCCTCAGCGTTCAGGCAGTGGAGCAGGAAGCGGATGCATCTCTCCAAGAGATAACTACGCATCAGTAAGGAGAGAAAATAGAGAACTGAAGCTCGAGGTTGCAAGAATGAGAATGAGGCTTACAGATTTAGAAAAAGATCACGTTTCCATGAAACAGGAGCTCGTAAAGTCACATCCTGCCAATAAGTTATTCAAGTCATTTACAAAGAAACTAAGCAAGATAAATGCACTATTCCGAATAAGAGATTTAAAGCCAATAGGCAGGAAAGCTAACTCAGAAAGTCGGTTACTTTTTCAGAAGAGAAGGCGCCATTC
The DNA here is from genome assembly GCA_034509755.1 of Anisodus tanguticus. Lineage (NCBI taxonomy): Eukaryota > Viridiplantae > Streptophyta > Magnoliopsida > Solanales > Solanaceae > Anisodus > Anisodus tanguticus. The sequence goes on along the minus strand of CM067551.1, from coordinate 12,290,064 downwards.
AGTTTCTTGATATTGTACTCTAATGTGAATAAGAAAAGAGTATATATAGTGTTTGGTAGTGCTGAGTTTGATGGATGTTGATGTGTTGAGTGAAGTTCTTTCTTGCATTGTCTTTTGATTGTAACCTTGAAAAAAGATACTCAAACTTCTACTTTAAAGGTATATAAACAAGTGTGAGTTTTTTTAGCTTCATGTAGTTTGCACTTGGCGCGTATTGTGCCTATATTCCTAAAATATATACTACTATGAAAGCACTTATTGTATTCAAACTAATAAAGGAAATGCACCGTAAGTACCTTGGCGGATTCCTTCAGAACAGGGATAAATCTGATTGCACATGATCCATCCACAAGAAACAGAGTTCAAATTTACCTTATCGACGTTTAATATTCAAAAGATTACAGAAGAAGAAATAGGAGAGCTGACTGAGGTTGAATTGTCATTTTATGCATAACAGTACTATGGCAGATATTCTTGGGCTGTTTTACTTGAGATACAAAACATATGTTCTTAGGCTTCTTGTTGAACAATGTCAAAATGGAATCACAATGTCTTTCTTTTTTGGGGTTGTCACTCAGTGTGACTTCAATTGCACTTCTTCCTCCTATTTTTCAGAAAAGTCTAGGGGCCTCATGTTTGCCTTGGTTATAGTTTGAGATATTACACTCACCTTTAATTTAAATTTTTCCGTTTACTGAGCTGTTTAGCTTACACAATGACCGAGAAAATTTTACAATATGATCAATTGGTCTTTCCCAATATTTTTTATTATATTCATCTGATACTGCATGTAAATTGTCGGAAGGCACTAGTTATTGTTAGTGTGCGCGGGAGCTTCTTCATAGCTACTTGGTATCATTTGTGCCATCACGAACTCTCCAAGCTACAAGACTTCAAAGTCTTCTCTGTTAGGAACTTTTGTGGCATTTCCAGCCCTGGTGACTGTTGATGAATTCATCTCTAGGCTATTCACCATCCAGCTGCTTGCATTTGTCTCCTCCCGATGAAAGTGATAACCCCAGCCCAGTGGCGGAGCTAGTAAGGGCTAAGGGGTAACCCCCTTCGGCGAAAAATTACACTACATATATAAGATTAAAATTATTTTTTTATGTATATTTAGTAGACGTTGAACTCACTTAGCTTCTTCGTATGTTTACTTAGTTATATTTTCGAACCCCCTAGGTAAAAATTTTGGCTCTGCCACTGCCCCAGCCCTATTACTCATTCCATCAATTGTTCGTCGATAAAAAAAAATGAGTAAATTCAACTTATCTTCTTATTGTTGATTCTCCTCTACGGTTGGACACTTTTCTCGTTAGCTTGATCCAATATATTGACTAGCCTTAGTCTGCAACATTCATGCTGGCTAATTCTAAGTCGTTAGTTAAGATCTTGCTGATTTTAGGTCATCGTAGATGGCTTCTAGATAAAAATGCGGATCATGCTAAGATAAACGTCAGTTGGGAGCCTCGGGGAAAGGTACTACCACATGTTCTTACAATCTTATTCAATGTTGATGGAATGCACCTAAGGATCCCCTCTCTGTTGGCCATAACTTGCATGGTTCCAGGTGTTGGGTTCATAAAATAATGTACCACGACTGGCACTTCAAAAAGCCACACTCTCCCCATTGTATCTAGGAGAATTACCTTCGGTAGGGGGCATTTATATCTTTTGATTAGAATAGGGATCGCAAAAGAGCAGTGTGTACTGCCCTACCATACTCGAGAACTTGTTATAGTCACAACTTTTATCATACTCAAAAGGTTGAAGAGCTTCTAGCGGAAAAACTTTGAACTGGAGGGGAGTCCTAGCAAACATATAAAACTTGCAGTCTCGTGATAATAAGAAATTTCAAAGAGAAGTATGGCTTATTACTTCACAAGACAGATTTCGCCTTCAATCTAGACGAATGGGAACTTCATGCCAAACAGTGGGAAAGAGGGATAACAAAAGCTTCAATTCCCCGACTTAAGCTCTCTACTGATAGTATAACAGACAGATTAGCAGGGGAGAATAATACATAGTGCCCCGGGTTTACTTTAAATTCAATGGTGAACTTCTCCGACTTGACAACTGCATATTGGAGAACGAAGGACCAGACTAAGAAAGTATTAGGTTAACTGTACCACTTGTACTTTCAATGAAGAAGGTGCTCTAGATAAAGAGGCGTCCACCTTAGACCCTGAAACAAATCCAGCCTGCAACTCCGGCAGCAAAGTGGGAGCCAAAGCAAAGGAAGACCGCAGCATGCAGGGAGCAATTGGTAAATCAGGAAGGGAAGATGCTGATGAACTATACTGTACTGTTCCCATAGGATGATCAAATTTACAAGCACGGCCAAACTTGCAATACCCTTTCAGTAGATAAAAGGAACAAGGCTGCACCCCCTGATTTAAAACGTACATCAGCGGAAAGCTCAAACATGAAGACTTACAAGAAGCAATACTTTCAGACAGTCAATCAAGATCATTTTCCAGACAAACAAGACAGAATATACACCATCAGTTTTTACGTGTATTAAGAAACAGATTTTGACATCATGAAAACTCAACTGCAAAGGCAGGTGAGCGTGAGCAATTCCTTACGCATGTGATTATAATGATGGTAGTTAATAACACAAGATGCTAACTCCCTCCCTGTGCAATAAATAGTTCCTAATAATTCTTTGGACAATAACTAGCAACAGCGTGCTATGAAGAAAAGAATAAAGAGATCATTACCTCCCTTAGCTTAGCAATTATTTACCTATCGTGCACAGAAAAAATTGCTCAGATAAACATATGCACCTGTTCACATACACGCTTTGACACCACCAAAAAGATTACGAGAGAAGGATAGCCTAGCAAAATTCTTAGAAAAGGAAAGCCTAGCTAAAGAAACAACATGATTTAGCATTTTCTTTATGACCAAACAGAGGCGAAGCTTCATCACTCTCTAATCATAGAAAGAGCTTGGTAAACTGCAAGTTCAAATGCACACAATTAAGTTCATTAAACCTAACTAAATAAAAGGAAAACAACATTGACAAACTTACGATTCACTTCATGGATGTAATTGTACTACCGTTACAGTTATTTTTGTTTAAATCCGAGAAGGCTAGGACAGAACTGAACTCACAGAACGTCTGCTGCCAATTGCCAACAAGGATAACCAATAAAAACAAAACAAACCTGCAAATTCCCTGCTTGATGCACAGCATATTACACATCCATTAATATTCTTCATGTTAAATAGAGACATTCCCCGGACTCCCCTTGTGGAACTATACTGGTTATGTTGTTGTTAAATAGAGACATTTTCATATGACGCCATACAATGAAACAAGAACAGGTCATGAACAAATGTGACAGTTTCATGGCAAACCCTGGTTAACTCATATCGTAATGCGGCTATACAAACGCTTCACTTAAGTTACAGAAGTCTCTGGAGAACTGCACGGGACTTTTAACAGTAAGAGGAATGTTATAGCAATTCAACAAATACAAAAAAAAAAAAAAAAAAAACACCTTAATTCATGCTATTGAGTTTTAACAATGAAGGCATGATCTTGAACCAGCAATGATCAAAATGAAGGCTCACGTCTGGTTTAGGTGCACGTCACAAGTTCAAACTATGTTGCAGAAAAAGCGGCATTTAAGTTGAGATGGGTAGAGAGGCAGGTCTATTATCCACCAAGTTTCGAACCATACGCCATTGAACCAGGGAGAATTTCTCGGTTATCAAAAAAGGAAAAGGAGACCGCTAATGCAGCTTCATTAATCACAAATTTATAACATGTGGGCACCAAATTTAAGCAAGACAACAATCATAAATCAATCCTCTTCCTGTACATTTCTCCCCTCTTTTTTTTGTATCATCGACTTCTGGTCAGATCCATAAATAAGGAACCTCAAAGTCCAGCATACATTACTATCAATGACACATTAGCCACTATAAGAAAGTATAGAATTGGCAACAAAACTTTAGCAACAATAAATATATTGTTGCTAAAAAACGTAACTGGCAACAAAACTTCAATATATTGTTGCTATATAACGTAAACGGCAACAACTTCTTGTTGCGAAAACTTTTCGCATCGGAGGTTATTGCAACGGCATGCAACAATTTTTGTTGTTGCGAAAAGTTCTTTTGGCAACAATATCCAACATTTGGCAACAAAAAATGTTGTTGGCAAATGCCTTTCTTCTTGTAGTGAGCATGCAATTGGCAAAAATCCTCAAAGGGAAAACCATAACATAAAGTTCAACATAATCAAGTGTCAGAACAGGCAAAGAAAAGAATGCAGACAAAAGTCCAGACACAAAAATCTACCCATGTTAGATTATATTTCGTCATGTCAACTCAAACAAAAATGGAGAAAAAAGAAATATCATCATACCGGACGTAAAGGAAGGCCTGAGGGGCTGATAGCACAATTTGTCTTTGAAGCAATCCAGTCAGGTGGATGGTGATACCTACAAGATAATCCAAACTTACAATCCCCAGTTTTCATGTAGTATTGACAAATGGGCTGACCAGGTCTCTCTGGAAAACTCTTTTCCTTCTGTGTTTTGCTTGGAGGGCTAGCAGCAGAGAGTAATGGGGAGTAAGGCCCTGCAAAGGCATGTGTAGAAGATGCTAGCTGTGATATCCCATAGATAGATGTTATCCCAGCAGAGGGTTGTTGAGCACCGGGAGATAGTGCAGGACTTACTGGTCCCTGCAACAAGTACAAATTAATCACTGCATAAAAAAAGAGGTTACATCATTGATTGATAGAGACTAAGTTCTTTATATTACTGAGTAAGGGCTCCAGTTATGAATGGTAACCACTCCTGGGTGAAGCAGCACTGGACCATAAGCACTAGGTACATATGAACCAGGTACAAGTGGAGGCCTTGCTACTCTAGGACCAGTTGATGCACTGATATATTCCTCGGGAAGAGCAGGAAGAGACTGCACAGTCGGATAAAATGGACGTGCATGTGCTGCTGGCACTGATATACCAGCAGGTTGAGGGTGATGGTATTTACATGTTATACCAAATTTGCAATGCCCCGTTTTCAAATAATAGGAGCATTCAGTTTCCCCCTGTGTTGTAGTTGTTGAAAATTAGATGGTTAACAAAGAAAGTTAACACAAGTGCACACACATAAAACCATGAGACTATTACCGTGCGTAATGGATATCCATAAGTATTTAGTTGTATGTTGCTCAAGGATCCACCCAAGTTCCTAGGGTGGTGGAACTTGCAGGATGCACCAAATTTACAGGTACCTGTTCTTAAATAGTACTGCGCACGAACATTATGCAGTCAGCAATGAAATCAAAACTATTAAAAACAGAAAACCTTAACACTTTGAAGTTTGAGCTTTAGAAGAAACAACGAGATCAAACTCCAACACTCTATCCAGCACTGAAAACAGAGTACCTGGCAGGTCGGATCTCCCAATCTTTCCGGGAACTCAACTCCTCCCAACTGCATCTTACCACCCTGAAAACAAAATCACTCAGCCAAATAAGGAATGTAGGCATTCACACTTTCCCTTCCAAGAAAGATCATATTCAGAAGATCGAGAAAGTAAATGCAGGGGCGGAGCTAGAGCTTTGCCTATAGGTTCAGTATTTAAAAATCCACTTAATAATAATTAATCAAGAACCCAATATGATGCATTTTTTAGATACCAGAACCCATAAACTCAAAATCCTAGCTCCGCCTCTGAGTAAATGAAAGCAGTCCAATTCTACACCATCCATAGGAATAGCGGGTGCAACATACTCCACACATGCTAACTTGAAATCTTGAATCCACCTCATGTGTGAGGAAAAACACATTTTCAAGTTTCAACTATGAATTCCATGTGAAAAATTCAACCAATCTATGTGACTAGCATTCACATCGATAACAATTAACATAAGCTCCAATATATAGACAAGAAAGGAGAATAATAAGCTCAACATGAACCACCAAATAAGAATGTGGTGGAATGGTAAAGGATTTAAGGTCTTGATTTTGAGCTCTGAGAACGAGTCCCCTTACGGTAGAAAGTGCTAAACCCCTGATTATTGGGCTTTCTAGGCATAAATCTAGATTAGTCAGGCCCAATGACAAAGCCACATAAACGGAACCCTTACTGGAAAGTATACTACAGATATATGTCCAAAATTACTTTTTAATACATATATACTAAATCTTGAACTCCTTGACGAAATTTCTGGCTTATTAGCTTAACATTAGACCCAGCTAAACCGCGATGAAGAACTTACATAGCCGCGATCACGATCAGGATCACGAGGATGGTTAAAGCGGCAATTGGCGCCGTATCCACAGGACCCAGTTCTTATATAATACGAGCAGTCAGGTACACCTGGCCTTTCTGGGTAAATTTCCCTACCCCATAACCCCAACCTCTGCATTGATCCTACATTACCAAAAAAAAAAAAAACATTAAGATTATCAAAAACCCTAAAAATAAAAAACACCCACATTGCATACATGAAAAAAGAAAATTAAAACAAGGCTGAAATTCAAATATGTTAAAGTAGAAATTAAAAAACAACCATCAAGACCCATTTCTTGTGACTGATGATCCGACTGTGACCCGTTGCTACCCGTGGACTGTCCGTACAGCTCCATATTATGTGATTTCTAGGTCTCTTCTTTAATATTCAGATGATCAAAACCCAAAAAAAGGAGCAAAAAAAATAGAAGAAAGAGAGAATTTGGGAACTAGGCCGGGGGGAGAGTAGAAAGTTGTGTTGATCACAAGTAGTGTATATGTACAGACATTAATGTTTACTTACACTATGCAATAAAATGGGAGAAAGGGGGGGTTAAGAGTACGACACCAAAGAGAGATTGCCAACTGTGAAACAGTCTTTTGGTGACACTAAGGTTTACTTTTCTCACTTCTATACATAAACACTGTCCGTACAGTGTGCATGCTTCCGATTTTCCGATTTTCCGATTTTATAAACTCGAATACCGACCAAATCTAACTTCTCAAATTACAATTTTATAAACTCGAATACCGACCAATCTAACTTCTCAAATTACTAAAATCAAATTAAGATAGACTTAATTACTATAACTTATTAATGTTACAACAGATTTTGCTTTATTTATAGTTGTTGTTAATTCTATTATTGTTGATGATTACGTGTAGTTTTTTTTTTTGGTGATATAGTGTAATGTACTTATAAGATTTAAACTTTTATTTTAAAAAAAAAAGTTTTTGATTTTACGGCTCTTAACTCAATATGATTTGAGTTATTGTATTCTGGAATTTTGTATCTTCGCTCTCTTTTGTTTAAAAGATAATATTTTAATGGAAAAAATAAAATAATTAAGAAAAAAATTACAAGGGAAGATTGTTCCTTATTCTAATTAGGAATGTTTTAATTACTCTTGTTCCTTATTCTAATTAGGAATGTTTTAATTACTCATCAACAGAATATGACAATTCTAGTGCAAAGAAAAAAATATATCCTAAATGTAGTATATCTTAATATTAAAAAAAACATTTTTTATCAACAAGTGATTATTTAACGTCATTTTTAAGACGACGAGAATGCTTGAAGAATGAAGGTGGAGTACAATGATCTATTTGTACAAGAACAAAGGTAATATCCAGAGTTGCAACAACTATAGGGATCAAGCTGCTAAGTCACACTATGAAAGCTTGCGAAAGGGTCGTGGAGATGAGGGTGAGAAGAGGCGTGTCTATTTCTGAGAACCAGCTTAGATTCATGCTGGGGAGTTTGAACACAGAAGTCATTCATCTTATTAGGAGGTTGGTGGAGTAGTATAGGGAGAGAAAGAGAGACTTACATATGGTTTTCATCGACCTCGAGAAGGCATACGACAAAGTCCCAAGAGAGGTTCCATGGAGATGTTTGGAGGTTAGAGGTGTACTTGTAGCGTACACTAGGGCGATCAAGGATATGTATGATGGAGCCAAGACCAGGGTACGGACAGTAGGAGGAGACTCGGAGCACTTTCCAGTGATGATGGGGCTGCACCAGGAATCAGCTTTTAGACCATTCTTATTTGCCTTGGTGATGGATGGACTGACGCGACAAATCCAAGGGGAGGTGTTGGTGTATGTTATTCGCAGACGACATAATCATAATTGATGAGATTCGCAGTTGAGTGAACTCTAAGCTAGAGATTTGGAGACAGACTCTAGAATCTAAAGGGTTCAGGTTGAGTAAGACCAAGACATAATACTTGAAATGCAAGTTATGTAACGGGAGCGACCTTGAGACAGGCGTGGAGGTGAGGCTTGGTACTCAGGTCATTCCAAAGAAAGGAAGCTTCAAGTACCTCGGATCTATTATCCAAGGGGATGGAGAGATTGACGACGATGTCACATATCATATTGGGACAGTGTGGATGAAATAGAGGCTCGTATCTGGAGTCTTATGCGATAAAAATGTGCCACCAAAACTTAGAGGCAAGTTCTATAGGGCGGTGGTTAGACCGACTATGTTGTATGGGGCGGAGTGTTGGCCAGTCAAGACTTCGCACATTAAAAGATTAAAGTTGCGGAGATGAGGATGCTGAGATGGATGTGCGGGCATACAAGGAGGGATAGGATTAGAAATTATGATATCCGAGACAAAGTGGGAGTGGCCTCGGTGGAGGATAAGATGCGGGAAGCAAGTTTGAGATGGTTTGGGCATGTGAAGAGGTGAGACATAAATGCCCCAGTGCGGAGGTGTGAGAGGTTGGCTATGGAGGGGTTCATGAGGGGTAGAGGTAGGCCGAAGAAGTATTGGGGAGATGTGATTAGATAGGATATGGCGTAGGTGTAACTTGCTGAGGACATGACCTTAGATAGGGGTTGTGGAGGACACGAATTAGGGTAGAAGAGTAGTAGGTAGTTGAGCGTAGTCCTACTTACGCTTGCAAACTGGTAGTTGTAGTGTTATTATTGTAGGCCCGCTTAGCCTATCATACTAATAGGCGCAGTATTGCTTTATAGTCCCCTGTAGTTTGATTTCTGTTGCTATGTGTTCTTTAGTGTACTTTGTTTAGCTTATTTACATGCGCTAGTTACTGCTTACTTTTTGGAATGTGCTATCATGGCTTATTCGTTTTTTATACCAGCATTTTCATACTACTTTAAATTTTTTCTGACCTGATCTGAACGTTTCTCTTGCTTTGCTCTTGCTCTTGATCTTACTTTGTTTGTGCTTATGCTCTGTCTTGAGCTGATGGTCTCTCGGAAACAACCGCTCTACCATCAAGGTAGAAGTAAGGTCTACGTACACTCTATACTCACCAGACCTCATGTTGTGAGATTTCACTAGGTATGTTGTTGTATTTCTTCATAGCATTTCTAGCAATTGTTGTCTCTAACTAATTCATGGAAATAAACTAATAGCAACCGACACTTGTTTTCCTTGGAATTCGAAATTACTGTCATAGTCCTTCACATTCTTGTCTTTTTCTTTTTTAAGATTTTGAAATTGATACACGTGATGCATAATTTTATCTTACCAAAGAAACAAAATTAAATACATATACTATACTATAAACTAGTAAATATTCTACAATTAACTACTTGTCCGTTTAGGTTGTGTGCGCAAAATATAAGGGGTCGGTTGGTTCAAATTCAGGTTATCCTGGAATTATAATGTTGAAAATTTACTAAATGTGAAAATAAGGATATCCCATTAATTTATGATTCGAACTATTGGGCCCGCACGTCAGAAACGTCGGTTCCACACACGTAGTGCCAAGTATCGCAAATTTAATTAGTGAAAGAGATATTGGTACGTATGTAATACGTTTGAGACATAGAATTATGGACGGTTATTGGCCAAATGACATAGTATTCCACGTTGGTAAATGAAGGAAGAAGTGTACAAAGTGTAAAATAAAACGAGTCGAAAATCGCCGCGGAGCCGTGAAGGGTCGCGGCGCAAATTGGCTGGTCAGCTACTGGAGATGCAGCGTCGCGGCGCTTCGGAGGCAAAATGCTACGACGGGAAGTTGGAAAAATCTGACGTTTGGGCTGGTTTTGGAGCATTGATTCTCCATTACTTGCCACATGAATTCAGTCATTATTTGGTTGAATGTAACCCCTCAATCAAGTGCAATTACATGGCTATTGAAGGTCTTTAGTTGGCTAGTTGAGGGGTCTTCTACTTATACTATAAATTGAGGCCTTTGGCTCAATTGAAAGACACTACACTCAACACTTAGAAAATTCTCCAGATTTTCTGATTTCATATTCTTCCTCTCTAGCAAAGTCACTATACTCAAAGTTCTTCAAGAGTAACACTTGAGTTTCCTTTGCTCACTTGTTCAAGTTGTTGTTGTATCTTGGGAGACTATTGCTCAACACCGTAAAATGAGATATACAGGGCAATCTTGTTTTAAAGACAGAGTGTCATCACTCGACTCAGCAAATCACACAAGCAGTTTGTAAGGTTTTGATTTCCAGTTCTATTGTAATAGTTTGTTTATCCTTTCTACTATTGTAATAGTTACTTACTTCGCATTCCCTACAACAATTGTGTCCCAACAATTTTAAGACAAGATTTGTTGTAAGTAAGTTAGAAAGATGACTGGTAGAAATCAAACTGCTTCTGATTCTGCTACTGCTGCTCAAGGCAATCCCTCTGCCTTCCCCACTGTTCAAGGCACTCCTAATGCCTTTCGGTTGCTCAAGGCTCATCCAACGCCTTTTTCGCCGCTCAAGGGAATGTTGTCGCTCCTCCCATTTGGATTTCACCATGAACGCCCGAAAAGTTCATGGGGTCAAACTTCAAAAAATGGCAACAAAAGATGCTATTCTATCCGATCGTTATGGGAATGACACGTTTCCTAACGAGAAGATCCTCCATGTTGGAGATGAAATGGACCATTCGCCTTCTGAAACGGGTGAAGGGGGCCTAGGTATCCATGTCATTAATGGCATGAAGATGGTTCTTGATGCATGGAGTCATAGTGATTTCATGGAGCCAAAGAGGTGTGGGAGAAGCTACAAAATAAGTACAACGCACAAGATGCAGGTACTAAGAAATTCATCGTTGGAAAATTTCTGAAATTTCAAATGGTGGATAGTAAGACAGTGATGTCCCAAGTCTAGGAATTCCAAATGATTTTACATCACCTGGATTTGGAAGGTATGAAGCCAAACGAGCAGTTTTTTATTGCATCACTGATTGAAAAGTTACCTCCTTCATGGAATGAGTTTATGAGATACTTAAAGCTCAAGACAAAGGAGATGACCTTTGAAGAACTTATTGTCAAACTCCAAATTCATGAAGATAATAAGAAGGCCTTGCCTAGGGGTAGACAACCCGCTGAGGTAAAGGCAAATCTGGCTGAGGCCAAAAGGAACCTAAGCAAGAAGCGCAAGTTCCAGAAAGACGGCAAAACCCAAGCAGCGGAGAAGTTCAAAGGAAACTGTCACCAGTGTGGGAAACCTAGTCATATGATCAAGGATTGCCGCAAGCTCAAGACTGAGCAACAAGAGAAGGCCAAGGCTAAGAGCAAGGCTCAGGTTAACGTTGTCAAGGACCAGTTTCTGGACGACATAATTGAGGAGTTCTCAACGGTGGTGCTAAAAGCAAACCTAGTTGAGAATCCTATGCAATGGTGGATGGACACAGGTGCTACAAGACACATCTGTTCTAACAGAGATGCCTTCTCCACTTATACATCGGTTACAAACAAGAAGTTGTTCATGGGCAACAACGCTTCATCTGACGTGCTGGGGGTAGGAAAGGTAGTCCTGAAGATGACTTCTGGAAAGGAGCTCACTCTGAAGGAAGTGATGCATGTTCCTGAGATTAGAAGAAATTTAATTTCAGGTCCTTTATTGGTTAATGCTGGTTTTAGGCTAGTGTTTGAGTCCAATAAATTTGTAGACAGTAAGAATGGAACGTTTGTGGGAAGATGATTCGTCTGTGAAGGCCTCTTCAAAGTGAACACCATGTCTGTATTACGTAAAAGCAATAATATTGAAGCCTCATCATCTTATTTGCTTGAGTCCTCTAATTTATGGTATCATAGATTAGGACATGTCAACTACAAGTCCATCCAAAGGTTGGTAAAGTTGGAGTTGTTGCCGTCTATCGACGTAAACCCTCAACATAAGTGTGAGGTGTGCGTAGAGGCAAAACTCACAAAGCTTTCTTTTTTATCCTTCGAAAGAAATACCGCTCCTCTAGAACTTATTCACACAGATATATGTCATTTGAAGTTTGCACAAACTAGAGAGGGGAACAAGTACTTTGTGACATTCATTGATGATAGCACAAGGTATTGTTACCTTTACTTGTTGAAAAGTAAGGATGAAGCCTTTGAAGCGTTCCGACGTTACAAAGCAGAAGTTGAGAACCAACTAAGCATGCAGATTAAATCCATTCGTAGCGATAGAGAGGGAGAATATGTAGCACCATTTGAGGAATATTGTGCCCAAGAAGGCATTGTTCATCAAACGACGGCTCCATACTCACCTCAATCGAACGGTGTGGCGAAACGTAAGAATCGCATATTGAAGGAAATGATGAATGTATTGCTCATCAATTTCGGTATTCACCAAAATATGTGGGGAGAAGTTATCCTTACCGCTAATACGATTCTTAACAGAGTCCCACATAAGGGTAAGGACAAAACTCCATATGAATCATAGAAGGGAAAGAAACCCACCTATAAATATTTAAAGGTGGGGTTGTTTGGCAAAGGTTGAAGTACCCAATCCAAAGTAGGTCAAGATTGGGCCTAAGACTGTAGATTGCATATTCATCGGATATGCAAATAACAATAGTGCTTATCGTTTCTTAGTGCATAAGTCAGATATCCACGGGGGTACAATCATGGAATCAAGGAATGCTCAATTCTTTGAAGGTACCTTTCCTAGAAAGGAAAAAGACATAACCTCTCGCAAATGAAGTTATGAACAAAGCTCTCAGGAACCGGGAGTCGTTAACGGCCAGGATCTAGATGGTTCAGATCTAGTGGATCTCGAGGTGGCTGAATATCTAGAATCTAGTGTTCCAGATTCTCAGAACTTGGAGACTCCAGAGATTGAACTAAGGCGAAGTAAAAGGGCCAGGAATGATAAATCATTCGATCCTGACTTTGTAGCTTATATGGTTGATGATGAACCAAGGACAATTGTTGAAGCATTGTCAACTCCAGAGGCACCGCTTTGGAAAGAAGCTATTGAGAGTGAAATAGGATCCATTATGCATAACCATACTTGGGAGTTGGTTGATCTTCCTCCGAAAAATAAACTGTTGGGTTTGGATACTCAAACGGAAGTATAATGCAAATGGGTCTATAGATAAGTACAAGGCCAGGTTGGTAGTCAAGGGCTATCGGCAGAAACAAGATCTTGACTACTTTGACACGTACTCTTCGGTATCTCGAATGACGTCCATACGGGTATTCATTGCAATCGTAGCTTTGCGTGACCTTGAGATACATCAAATGGATGTGAAGACAGCCTTTCTAAATGGTGATTTGAAAGAAGAAATTTATATGGACCAACCCGAGGGGTATGTGGTTCAAGGGCAAGAGAAAAAAGTCTGTCGGCTTGTCAAATCTTTGTACGGGCTGAAACAAGCCCCGAAGTAATGGCACGAAAAAATTGATAGTACTCTACTATCGAAGGGTTTCGCCATTAATGAATATGACAAATGTGTCTACTTGAAAGGTAACTCTGACTCATTTGTTATGATATGTCTGTATGTAGACGACATGTTGATCACAGAGAGCAGTCCTAGCATAGATCTAGAGACTAAGAACATGTTGAAACAATGCTTCGACATGAAAGATATGGGTATCGCAGATGTCATCTTAGGGATAAAAATCTCTAAGACGTCTGACAGACTGGTCTTATCTCAGTCTCACTACATCGAGGATGTTTTGAGAAAGTTCGAGATATTAGACAGTTAACCTATAAAGTTACCAATAGATAGAAATCAAAAGCTTGATAAAAATTATAGTGCACCCATATGCCAGGAGCAATTTGCACATGTGATCGGTAGTTTGATGTACACAACAAACTGCACCCGACCTGATATTGCTTATGCAGTCAACGGGTTGGCTAGGTTTACCCGTAATCTGAGTGAAGATCACTGGAAGGCGTTGAATTGGGCACTTCAATACCTAAAATACACGCTAACTTACGAGTTACATTATTCGAGATATCTAGATGTACTAGAGGGGTACATTGATGCAAACTGGATATCTGATATAGAGAACATCAAGTCCACCAATGGGTATGTATTTACAATTGGTGGTGGGGCTATGTCTTGGAAATCCTCTAAGCAAACTTGCATCGCCCGATCCACGATGGAATCGGAGTTTATCGCTTTAGACAAAGCAGGAGAAGAAGCTGAGTGGCTTCACCACTTCTTAGAGGATGTTCCGAGCTGGAACAAACCCGTACCTTCTGTAATGATCCACTGCGACAGCCAGTCGGCTCTAGGAAGGGCAAGGAATGCTATATACAATGGCAAGTCTCGTCATATTCGACGGAGACATAAGACTGTTAGGCAGCTGATCACCACGGGTATAATATCCATTAATTACATAAAATCAAAAGATAACATAGTTGACCCATTGACAAAGGGCTTACCCAAGGATCAGATGTTCTGCCTGTCTAGGGGAATGGGCTTAAAACCCAAAGTATAAGGACCAATACGGTGATAACCCAACTTTACTGACTGGAGATCCCAGGAATTAGGTTCAATGGAAAAACTAAGCTGTAAAGGTTTAGTTGATCGCTTCGGTGGAAGCATGAGCACTTCGGATAGTGATTTCTGTAGAGAAACACCAAATCCAAAGTTGTTCCCGCGATAGACTATAAGTGCTATCTACAGTATGGGTGAAGGTTAAGTTTCCAAAATCTTTAATGATCCTCACCGGTTGAGGTTAGGTTTGGGGAAACTTTTAATGGTTTCTAACACTTGTAAAGTGGGGTATAGCAGGATACCTTGTAGGAGACCACATATTTAAGTGCGAGGACAAGCCGCCTCAAATGAACACACTTAAGAATCCAAGAAGTGTCCACGGCCACAACGGACAAAACATTACGAAGAACTGAGTAGAGGAAGTTGTTGTGTTGGTACCGTTGACTTGGCTTACACTAAACACTGACGGTTCAAGACATCACGTTCACCGCGCAGTAAATAAGTCCGATGGTATTCAACTATAGAAGGTTCAAACTTCAAAGCGTATGCTACCTATCCAGATGCAACATCGGTCCGCTGAAAGATTGCTAGAAAAGGCACCATGTGTGTGCGCCAAAATCTCTTTCAAGAGGGAATTGTTGGAAATTTACTAAATGTGGAAATAAGTATATCCTATTAATTTATGACTCGAACTATTGGGCCCGCACGTCGGAAACGTCATTTTCACACACGTGCACACGTAGTGCCAAGTATCGTAAATTTCATTAGTGAAAGAGACATTGGTACGTATGTAATACGTTTGAGACATAGAATTATGGACGGTTATTGGCCAAATGACATAGTATTCCACGTTGGTAAATGAAGGAAGAAGTGTACAAAGTGTAAAATGAAACGAGTCAGAAATCGCCGCGGAGCCGTGAAGGGCCGCGGAGCCTCCCAGGCTGTGCCGCAGCGCAAATTGGCTGGTCAACTACTGAAGCCGCGGCGCTTCGGAGGCAGAATGCTGCGACGAAAAGTTGGAAAAATCTGACGTTTGGGCTGGTTTTGGAGCATTGATTCTCCATTACTTGCCACATGAATTCACTCATTATTTGGCTGAATGTAACCCCTCAATCAGGTGCAATTACATGGCTATTGAAGGTCTTTAGTTGGCTAGTTGAGGGGTCTTCTACTTACACTATAAATTGAGGCCTTTGGCTCAATTGAAAGACACTAAACTCAACACTTAGAAAATTCTCCAGATTTTCTGATTTCATAATCTTCCTCTCTAGCAAAGTCACTACACTCAAAGTTCTTCAAGAGCAACACTTGAGTTTCATTTGCTCACTTGTTCAAGTTGTTGTTGTATCTTGGGAGACTATTGCTCAACACCGTAAAAGGAGATATACGGGTCAATCTTGTTTTAAAGACAGAGTGTCATCACTCAACTTAGCAAATCACACAAACAGTTTGTAAGGTTTTGATTTTCAGTTCTATTGTAATAATTTGTTTATCCTTTCTACTATTATAATAGTTACTTAATTTTCGTTCCCTACAACAATTGTATCCCAACATATAATTAGGATATTTCATCTTTTATATGGATTAGATAATTCCATGATTATGGTATAAAAGTTATCTTGGTTTAGCTAGCAATCTAGCACCCCTCAACCAAACACAGAATAGATTTAATCCCAAATTTTATTTTGGGATAATTCACTTAATCCCTCCAACCAAACGACCCTTAAGGAATTAGCTCCTATAAAAAAATTGATCGAATTCCACGTCTGTCTTCTGGAGAAAAAGGATTTGACATGTTGTAAGCGAATAATGTACTTAATAACAAAATATTACATTATGAGGTGTTTTGAAGGTGTAATTTACATGAGCCAAATAAAAGGATTCAACACTTCAACTACAGGAGCCACTAAAATATTATTTTGATTCCATTAGATGAAATATCAAATTATTCATATAGTTTTAAGCGACAATATTCCGACACATGTGCCAAATGGCCAAAAATTCACCAAAGATGAGCAATTATTCTCTTGCGTAGACTCTACTTTTTTTCCGTAAAGAATAAAATCGTGGGACAAAAAGTAAAGAATATTAACTTGTCATTGAGATGACGTTTCAGATTTTAGATATTTAATAAAATGGAATTCTTTGGGTTCTTAGAAAGAGAGAGAGAGAGAGAGTACACTTACATTTGATGAATGCTCTATTTTTTACACACTAAAACTAGAATTGTCCTAATCACTCCGTTATCATAGCAAAATTACGGAGAAAATACAATTTATGTACAGTCAGATATTTATATAATCGTCATCTTAGATAATATTTTCTCTATCTCAATTTATGTGACATCATTTCTTTTATGGTCTATTCCAAAAAAAATGTCAATTTTTTATACTTAAAATTAATTTAACTTTATAAGGTGATTTATAATCACACATTTATATATAACACTTACTTTGAACCACACATTTCAAAAGTCTTATTTTCTTTCTTAAATTTTGTGTCAAATCAAATGGTATCACATAAATTAGGACAGAAAGAGTAACATTTTACTATAACAATCAAATAAATATTCAAATGAATAATGTTGTTATAAAGAAATTTGACTGTATTATTATAAATTAGAATCATTTACTAAAGGAACACGATATATAAGTTATTACACAATAATTAGGTGGTATTTATTTGGGGGGGAAATATGTCGTCTATTCGATCAAATACCATAGAGAAAGGCTTTTTGTTTTTCAATAATTACAAAGCTTTCTTGCTAATGGTGTTTGGTTGAAATTATCTCAAACAAAGGAATAAAACATTCGAAAAAGTTTTGTCCTTTTTTCTAACAAATATATATATGAAACACATCATCCATGGTGACTTGCTTGTCAAGAAAAGTGCTCCCATTTTTCAAACCTGCTCCATTTCGAATTGCGGACCACTTAAACTACTTAGTTAGTATTATGAGTAACATTCGGGGCGGATTTTCACATCTTTTTCAGAGAAAAGGACAGAGTTCATTGGTCCATCCAATTATGGACGAAGACGTGTCATCCCTTTTAGCTTTAGATAGTTTTAGATCCCCAAATTAACACACGCCTCCTAAGTTGTTTGGCTCACTCAGAGAATGAATAATGATTTTGAATTTAAAATTGAGAGAATACGTGATATATCAACGGACGACGTGTATATTAATGGACGACTTTTATATATTATTTTATTATATTTATAGAATTCTTGTATAAGTATAATTATGATATTAGTCTTGTAATAGAAAAACTATTAGAATTAGAGTAGGAAAAGGTAGAATTATTTTCCATATTTGGAAATTGTATATTTGTATATATACATCTTCATTAATGAAAATAATATTATTTTGACTGTCTCCTCTGATAATCTGCGCAAGTCTATCATGTCACTTCTTAGTTCAGAATTTGTTATGAAAGACTTGGGACCCTTGAGTTATTTTTTGGGTATAACTGCCACTCGTCATGCATGTGGCCTATTTTTATTACAGAAGAAGTATGCATCCGAGATCATTGAGAGAGTTGACATGTCATTTTGTAAGTCCTCTTCTACTCCGGTTGATACCAAACAGAAGCTGAGTGTCAATACTAGCACACCATACGAGGATCTCACCCACTATCGCAATCTTGCAAGGGCTCTTCAGTAGCTTACCTTCACGAGACCAGATATTACTTATGCAGTCCAACAAGTGTGTTTATTTATGCATGATTCGAGAGTTGAGCACATGTATGCGCTCAAATGCATTATATGATACATACAGGGCACACTTGATTATGATTTGCATTTATATTCATCATTCGTCTCTACTCTCGTGTCTTATACATATGCTGAGTGGGGTGGATGTCCAGATACCAGACGTTCGACCTCTGGTTATTGTATGTTTCTGGGTGATAACTTGGTTTCTTGGTCAATGAAACGTCAGGCTACTTTATCGCGATCCAATGCAGAGGCCGAATATCGAGAGGTAGCCAATGTGATGTCTGAGTCATGTTGGTTGTGTAATCTCCTCTTAGAGCTACACTTTCCGATTCAGAAAGCTACATTGGTCTACTGTGATAATGTTAGTGGAGTCTATCTCTCTGAAAATCCGGTCCAACATCAGCGCACTAAACATATCGAGATGGATATTCACTTTGTTCGCGAAAAGGTAGCTCGTGGACAAGTACATGTCTTGCATGTCCCTTCAAGGTACCAAATTGCTGACATATTTACTAAGGGTCTTCCCTTGGTTCTGTTTGAAGATTTTAGGGACAGTCTCAACGTACGACAACCGCCCGCTATGGCTGCGGGGGTGTGACAGAATACGTGATATATCAATGGACGACGTGTATATCAACGGACGACTTTTATATATTATTTTACCATATTTGTAGAATCATTGTACAAGTGTAATTATGGTATTAGTTTTGTAATAGAAAAGTTATTAAAATTAGAGTAGGAAAAGGTAGAGTTATTTTCCATATTTGGAAACTGTATATTTATATATATACATTTTTATTAATGAAAATAATCAAATGATTATTTCTTTCAAAAAATACTATTTATAATTCTAAAACAACACAGTAAAATAATATAAAGTGTATATTTCTTGTATGTGATAAGAAAGTTCACCAAAGATTAGGCTGAATACACCGGCACTTCCTTAAACTTGGCAATGTATTTTATTTTAATTAATACCAAAATAAAGAGTAATGTATATTGAACACCTGACGCATGTAAAATACGTTAAAGTAGAGTAATATTTTTCATATTCATGTGATAAAAATATACAAACAAAGTTTACTAAAATTATTTTATTACTATGAAAGAGAAAAAAAATTAAGAGAGAAAACACTAATAAGGAATTGTTTGGTTGTTGGCTATGGAGTGAATTATTCATATATTAAAATTAATATCATATTTGATAGCATTTTAGTTATTATGCATAAGATTTAGTACACCAAATAGTTTGATTACCGGTTTATAATCCTATCTAACTAATACATATATAAGTTATGATAAAATTGATATATTATTTATACAGAGTAGAAAATAAAATACTAATTAATACTTACTTAACTCTAACTAGTAATCAAACAAATTACTATCATTATAATTCCGGACGTTTACCGAAGTTGAGATCTCATTAAGATGTTTGACTCCTCGAACCAAAATGCCTATTATTTTCAATTGTATATTTGGCTGATGCCAGATGTTGTGTGTGCCACAAAATGCCACTACGAAAAGTAGGTGTATAATTACTTATACTTTGTCCCCCGGTCTAGCTGAATAGCAAAGTAGGGAACTTAAAATCCAACTGAAGGCCTGCAGCGTGGGTTCGAACCCTGGTGGGAGCAATTTGCTCTCTTATGGGTAGGACCTTGTAGGTGATATCAGTTGCTCTGTTCTCAAACCCTAGTAATTCAGGCACATCCCGCGATTTACTGGTAGTAGTGCTGAGGGACCGGGACTACTATATCCTAGAATAGCCTAGCGTAAGTCGGGAAGTTGGATATAAAGAAAAATAATCATGTGAAAGTGTTTAGTATAGTAATTTCTTTTTTTTTTTCACGGGAACTTTTTACTTTTTATTTAGAAGGTAAATTTCGAGTCAATTTGCATGTCAACATCTGACTCTCCTTGACTAGTAAGTAGTTGAAAGACCGTGTATATGACCTATATTTACTTATCATATTATTAAAATTCTTGTACATGTATAATTATGGTAGTAGTCTTGTATTAGAAAAAAGTAGTAGTCTTGTATTAAGCAAAAGTAAATTTAATTTTCATAATTACATATTGTATATCATGTATATAAACTCTTTCATTAATGAAAATAATCATGAGATTATTCTCTTTTATGATATCAGCAATCTAGGGAAAAAATTTTCCTTCTCCAAAAACCTTTGCTTCCGCCGCCCTACTTCTTGGCCATCGGTCGTACCTACACCTCCCCTCCCTTCAATTTTTTTATGAATCCCCAATTTTCCTCTTTTTCTTTCATCATGTCTACCACAAAGAACATTTTTCATCCCGCCCTTGCAGTCTCCAATATCAAGAACAATATCCCTATTGTTCTTGAGATGGAAAACGTCAAATACACGACGTGGGCAGAACTGTTTAAAATTCACACCCGGTCTAATAGAGTCCTCCATCACATCGTCCCACCGGCAAAAGGCAAGGAGAAGGTTCCTTCCACAGATGATGAAATTGAGATGTGGGCAACTCTTGATGCTACGGTCCTTCAATGGATCTATTCCACCATCTCTACGGACCTATTACAGACAATTATCGAACCCGACGTTACGACGATTAAAGCTTGGAATAGGTTGCATTATATATTCCAAGATAACAAAAATTCTCGTGCCGTGACCCTTGAGCAAGCATTCTCCCACATAAATATGAAGGATTTTCCGAATGCCTCTGCCTATTATCAAAGGCTCAAGAAGTTGTCGGATTAACTCAAAAACGTTGGTGCGCCTGTCACTAATGATCATCTTGTTCTTCAAATGGTTGCAGGCCTATCCGAGGCGTATAATGGCGTTGGGACTCTCCTTCGTCAAAGCAATCCTCTCCCGCTGTTCTACCAAGCACGTTTCATGCTCACCTTAGAAGAAGCAGGATTGGCTAAAAAAGAGGCTACCGGAGCCAATTCCGCCATGATGGTGGCCACATCCCGCAAAACTGATCACTCTCAATCATTCTCTGAAAATTATTGTCAAAACCGTTACAACGGGGGTGGGAAAAAGGGTAAAAATGTGGGGGAAATCGCGGTGGACCAATTCGTGGTTATGGTCACACAAATTTATCTCCTCCGAACCCACCTTTAGCTTTGAAAAATGTCCTTCATGCTCCTCATTTAATTAAAAATTTGGTGTATGCTAAAAAATTTACAACTGATAATTGGGTTTCTGTTGACTTTGACCATTTTGGATTTTCTGTGAAGGATTTCACGGCGGGGATACCTCTAATGAGATGTAATAGTAGGGACGAGCTCTATCCAATCACCTCCACCACCACCACTACCACTAATCACGCCACACCATCAACGTTTGCCGCTTTAGCACCTTCCTTGTGGCATGCATGTTTGGGTCATCCGGGAGCGTCTATTCTTTCCTCTATGAAAAATAATAATTTTATTGAGTGTAATAGTACACATAGTACTAATGTTTGTCCTTCTTGTCCGCTTGGAAAACATGTTAGATTAACGTTTGTAGCCTCTAATTCTAGTACTTTAATGTCATTTGATATTATGGATAGTGATTTGTGGACATCTCCCGTTTTGAGCTCTTTGGGCCATCGTTATTATGTGTTATTTTTGGATAATTATTCTAATTTTTTGTGGACCTTTCCGTTGTCTAAAAAGTCTTAAGTTTATTCCACATTCTTATAGTTTAGAGCATTCATCCGTACCCAATTTGAACGGAAAATTAAAAACATTCAATGTGATAATGGAACGGAATTTGATAATGGGTCGCTTAGAGAATTTTGTAACGCTAATGACATATCTTTTCGGTTTTCTTGTCCTCATACGTCCTCAGAAAATGGAAAAGCCGAAAGAAAAATTTGTTAATAATATTGTTCGGACATTACTAGCCCATGCTTCATTACCACCTTCATTTTGGCATCATGCATTACAAATGGCTACTTACCTTCTTAACATACTCCCTAACAAAGGATTAGCATACCAATCTCCACTAAAAATTCTTTATGTGTTTGAGTGTTTGTGCTATCCTCTCTTCCCATCCACTACAATTAACAAACTTCAAGCTCCTTCTACCGCTTGTGTGTTTTTGGGTTATCTGTCTAATCATCATGGTTACAAATATTTTGATTTATCCTCTAATAAAATCATAATTAGTCGTCATGTCATTTTTTATGAAACTCAATTTCCGTTTGCTAAATTGTATAATTCCATGTCTAATTATTATAATTTTTTTGATGATGGGCTCTCACCATACGTGGTCCACCATTAGGCTCGGTCCACACACCATCCTCCGGTCCAACTTACACCGGTAGGCCCACTACATGCCGGCCCAGACCACTGCTCTTCCATAATTCTGCCAGCAGGCCCACTACCCGTTGTCCCACTTCCTGACCGTGTTCTCGATCTGCCAGCAAGCCCATTGCCTGCTGGCCCAATTCTGTCTCCTAGAGCCTCTCGGTCAGCTGGCCCGCTGCTTCGATCCACCTCCGTCAGTCCAGTCCAATCCCGTGATTTCCCAACACCTTTTATTTTGAGTCAAGGGCCCATTACTCGTAGCTAACGGGGTATCTTTAAACCGAAATGACATTTTAATCTAAGTTATACTGTCACTAAATTACCCCTTCCACGTAACCCCATATATATCCTTCATGACCCGAATTGAAAAATGGTCATGAACGATGAATATAATGCTCTTATTGAAAATAAGATGTGTAAGTTGGTGCCCTGTCCACCTGGTGTTAATGTGATTCGTTCTATGTAGATTTTTACTCATAAGGAAAAATCTGACGGTTGTTTTGAGAGGCATAAGACCCGTCTTATAGGTGATGGCAAAACTCAACATGTTGGCGTGGATTGTGGAGAGAAATTTAGTTCGGTGGTCAAACCGGCTACCATTCACACTGTTCTTAGTCTGACTCTCTCGAAAGCATGGCTCATTCATCAACTGGATGTGAAAAATGCTTTTTTACACGGTGATCTCAAGAAAACAGTATACATGCATCAACCCTTGGGTTACATGGACCCCGATCATCCTAACCATGTCTGTTTGCTGAAGAAGTCCTTATATGGGCTAAAACAGGCCCCCCGGGCCTGGTACAAAAGGTTTGCAGATTATGTGTCTACTATTGGGTTTCCTCACAGCATGTCTGATCATTCTCTGTTCATCTATCGTCGTGGTACTTTTCTGGCATACATTCTGTTATATATGGATGGTATTATATTGATCGGCTCATCTGATAAACTGCGTCAATCTATCATGTTTCTTCTCAGCTCCGAATTTGCTATGAAAGACTTGGGGCCTTTGAGTTATTTTTTTGGTATAGTTGTAACTCATCATGCATGTGGTCTATTTCTATCTCAGAGGAAGTATGCAGCTGAGATTATTGACCGGGTTAGCATGTCATCCTGTAAGTTATCTCCTACTCTGGTTGACACTAAACCAAAGCTGAGTGTTAATTCTAGCACACCTTACGAGGATCCCTCTCACTATCGCAGTCCTGCAGGGGCTCTTCAGTGTCTTACATTCATGAGACCTGATATTACTTATGCAGTGCAGTATGTGTGCTTATTTATGCATGATCCGAGGGACGAACGAATGCACGCTTTCAAACGCATTGTGCGTTACATCCATGGCAATCTTGATTATGGTTTGCACTTATATCCATCCTCCGTATCTACTCTCATGTCTTATACAAATGTTGATTGGGGTGGATGTTCAGATACCATACGTTCGACGTCTGGTTATTGTATGTTTCTTGGTGATAACTTGGTCTCTTGGTTGACTAAACGTCAGTCTACTTTATCGCGATCCAGTGCGGAGGCCGAGTATCGATGGGTAGCCAATGTGGTGTCTGACTCCTGTTGGCTGCGTAATCTCCTATTAGAGCTTCACTTTCCTATTCAGAAAGCTACCTTGGTCTACTGTGATAATGTTAGTGCAGTCTATCTCTTTGGGAATCCGGTCCAACATCAGCGTACTAAATATATCGAGATGGATATTCACTTTGTTCACGAAAAGGTAGTTCGTGGACAAGTACGTGTCCTGCATATCCCTTCACGGTACCAAATTGCTGACATCTTTACTAAGGGTCTTCCCTTGGTTTTGTTTGAAGATTTTAGGGACAGTATCAGCGTACGACAACCTCCCGCTATGACTTCGGGGGTGCGAAAGACCGTGTATATTGGCCGTGTATATGGCCTATATTTACTTACCATATTATTAGAATTTTTGTACATGTATAATTATGGTAGTAGTCTTGTATTAGAAAAATATAGTAGTCTTTTATTAGGAAAAGATAAATTTAATTTTCATAATTACACATTGTATATCATATATATAAATCATTTTATTAATGAAAATAATCAGGGGATTATTCTGTTCCAGAAGTAACCTTTTTTCTCGAAGTTTACTTTCTCATAGATATTCTCTATTTACAGGCATTTGGACAATATTTGAGCAATTGAAAAAAAAATTGAAGTTGAACAATTATTTTATGAGCACTGAAAATGTAATTTGAAAACGATTTTGACTTAATTTTTCTTCATATAATTTAAAAGTTGATCAATAAGAACTAGTATTCCTGTTCAAACTTGTATTTTGATGTATTTAACTAGAAGTTTAAATGCTGAAATTAATTATTTACACGACTAAGACCAAAGTTGTACTTCACAAATGCTAAAATTCAACATTGACAAATAGTAAAGAGTGAACTTGTCCATAACTCGATCAACACAATAACATATCCAGTGAAATCTCATAAAATAATGTTTGAAAAGTGTAGAGTGACGCATATCTTATTTCTACTTTAAAAATATGAAGGTTATTTTCGATAAACCCTCGGCACAACACGTAAAAGGAAATTATTATAAAGTGACTCTGTCTCTGCCTATGAATATAAAATAGAAGTTCATTATTTTCTTCTATTACATAAGGAGATTAGAGAAGGAAATAGGTAGGTGATAATGGAAATAGACCTCGCACCTATAGTGTATAGGAGATCTTTATTAATGCCAATAAGCCATGACCCGGTTTGGTTTAAAAGTAAGTTAGGCTGAAATCAGTAATATAGATTGTTATATACTCTCTTCGATTCAATTTATGTGAAATTATTTAATTTGACACAAAATTTGAGAAATAATTTTTTTTTTGAAATTTGTATTTTAAAACAAACATTAGATATTTGTGTTACTATAAATCATTTCATTAAGAGTACTAAATGAGAAATTTTAAAGTTAAGTTGTTTCTAATTACAGAAATGTGACAATTTTTTAGAACATACTAAAAAGCAAAGTGTGTTATATAAGTTGAGACCGAGGGAGTTGTAATTACACTATGAGAAATAAAGGTTTTTTCTATCGACAAATCAGTGAAAATTGTGTGTTACAAAACATGATTTTTCCACCTTATTCCCACTGAACCAACTCACTTGAAAAACGCCTGGTGAAAAACATGTGCCCAACACTGTGAAACTTCCTAATTTTTTCATATGAAAGCACAACTATTTTCTCTTTTCTCACTGATTTAATAAAAAAGTTGTGAAAATAGCTACTGAAAATTTTCAGTGGAAAATTTCACGGGAAAAAATGATTTTGTAGTAGTGTAAATAAAAAAAATATTATTTTGTGGTGATTATTAATAAAGAGATTTTCTTATTTGAATTAGTAACTCTAAATAATATATAATTTCATGCAATTTGATACGGATATTATTTAATATCGTCAATCAAATACCAACTAGATGCTTACTTATTTTTATTTTTATACCCAAACTAAATACTGTATTTTTTTACCGTTATTAATTACTTATTTCGAGAAATTCTATATTCATATTCCACTTGTGAGGTTACATCGAGTATGTTATTATTGTTTAGTAAATGATCTTTTATAACTACTCACAATTTAAATAGAAGAAAGTAATCTTTTTACATTTTATGTTATTTTTAAATCTCTTATAAAAAAATATAATATAAAACGTATTTGTACATGACTATGAAACTAATTTTGACCCATTTATTTCTATACTCAAACCACCACCGCCCACCTACCCCTGTGCAGCCTGCTTACCCCCATCCAAAATCCCCTTCACCCACACCTCGCCTACACTCGTCATCAGAAGTTGCACGTCAAATTTAAAAATCTCATAATATTTTGTATTAAATATATAAAAATATTTAATTTATATACCAAATATTATAAAATGAGTAAGAAAATTATAAGAATATTTTTCATGAAAAAACATTTTCAGTCTGCCACCAAACACACACCCTTGGTGTTAAAGCTTTGTCTGGATAACTTGACGTGGCACATGGACAGACACAGGTCGTTCATCTTTGAGCCCATCTCCACAAGCCATGCTTTGGCTTTACTACTTGAAGTATCTACGCTCTACAGGCCTAAATATCCAATTTCCATCTTTCCTCTACGGTCTACGCTATATTCTAGGGTCGGCGAAAAATAAGTCGACTATAAGGAGAGGAGTGAAAGCCGACTGCATCTTCACTTCCCTGTTTCTTGCTCGTAAATATCCATCTGTCTTAATTTATATATATGATATATTTTCTTAAATTAATAAAAAAATAACATATTTTTTTATTTAATAATAATTTAATTTTAAATTTTATTTTTATATTTTATTGATATAATTACACAAATATCTTAAATCCTATAAATTGCTACGGAGGAGTACACACTACCTGTTATCCATTCAATTCTACAGAGCTGCAACGAACCACGTCGGAGTTAAACACCATGAATACTCTAGCTAACACTGCCTTCGTTGCCGGAATTTCCGCTACATCTTCGATTCAATGGCCAATACGACGCCGTTGCTGTAAACTTTCCGGTGGAGGATCCGCTTTCATTGGAGCTCCACCGAACCGTAGTCCTTCTAGAAGAATCATCTGCATGGCGGTCCGTACAATTTTAGGATTATCTATCTCTTTTGTCCGAGAAAATGAATACAGATAAGTATAATTTGAAGAATTAGAGTGAAGAGTGAAAAATGAAGAACAAAAAATAAAGATATAGTCTTAGTTTGACTGCACACAAAGTTTAAAAGATGTGTATAATATATCAAAATGTCATTTCAACTTTGTTATTTTAAACATGTTATGTAGGATGTTTGAATTGTTAAACTTACTAAACATAGAAAGAGTCATTCTTACACTTAAATTGGGACGGAGGTAGTATCTCCTAAATTTTTGCTAATTCAATGTTAATTAGGAATTCATTTTTAGTGAGTAAACATAGTAGTAATAGAAAATTGTTGTTTAGTTTTTCTGATGTATATTGCAGGAGCCTTATCTAATTACAAAACTTAAATCAGCTGAGAAAACGTGGAAAGAATTATCGGTATGCTTTTTTCTGAATATTTATGCTTTTCGAAATTCGAAGAGTTTATTGTCTTCGTTTGAATTTCCTGTTTTAAATGCAAATTTAAGTGAAAATTAGTTTTGCTCAAAGGTAGAGGGTTGGGATGAATCTAACATTTGTGAAAGAAATAATCCCCTTGATTATTTTCATTAATTAAAAGGCTATATATACAAGTTACATATTTCCATAATAGGGGAATCCTATTCCTATTCTATTCCTAAAACCTTATTCTACCATAATTCTAACTATACAATTATGGTAAGTGTATATCCTAATTATGGTAAGTGTATATCCTAATCTAGGTAACAAATACACAAAATATACTTTCCTTAATATACAAACTTTTCCCATCGCTTTGCCGCCCAAAGCCGTGATGGGCACGGACGATTTGGGCCACCGCCCACCGCTTTATTCTTCTTTGGGCCATCGCTTGTATACCGTGATATATACTTGCTCGTATATTCGGTGTATATCACGGATATATTACCTTTGTTTAACACACCCCCCCATGATCATAGCGGACGGTCTTCGAACGCTGAGACTATCCCTAAAATCTTCAAAGAGAACCGCTGGTAGACCCTTTGTAAAGATGTCTGCAATTTGATAACGAGACGGGACATGGCATACGCGAACGTGACCCTTTGCAACCTTTTCACGGACAAAGTGAATGTCCATTTCGATATGCTTGGTACGTTGGTGTTGAACTGGGTTACTTGAAAGGTAGATTGCACTAATGTTATCGCAATATACCAAGGTTGCCTTCTGAATGGGACAATGAAGCTCCAAAAGCAAATTACGTAGCCAACATGATTCGGAGACCACATTCGCTACCCCTCGATATTCTGGCTCTGCACTTGAGCGTGATAGAGTTGCCTGATACTTTACCGACCAGGAGACCAAGTTATTGCCAAGGAACATACAGTAGCCCGAAGTTGACCGTCTGGTGTCGGAACAACCACCCCAATCAGCATCCGTGTAAGAGACAAGTGTGGATGTAGATGAAGGATACAAGTGCAACCCATAGTCCAATGTCCCCTGAATATACCGAATGATGCGTTTGATTGCATTCATGTGCTTAACTCTGGGATCATGCATGAATAAACACCTGCTGAACCGCATACGTAATATCCGTGCCGGTAAAGGTAAGATATCGGAGGGCCCCGCAAGGCGCGATAGCGGGTCGGGTCCTCGTATGGTGCTCCTGCTGCGGCACTTAGCTTGGGGTTTGCATCAACTGGCGTGGAAGTGGACTTACAGGATGACATCCCAGCCCTCTATGATCTCAGCAGCATACTTTTGTTGAGACAAAAACAATCCACCTGAATGACGATTGACGGCAATCCCCAAAAAATAACTCAAAGGCCCTAAGTCTTTCATTGCAAACTCAGAACTTAGCATGGTCATGATAGATTGGCGCAAGGCATCGGAAGAGGCAGTCAAGATGATATCATCCACATATAACAGAATGTAGGCCAAGGACGAACCACGGCGGTAGATGAACAAGAAATTATCTGACCTGCTGTGAGTGAACCCAATAGTTGAAACAAAGTTAGCAAACCTCGTGTACCAGGCCCTTGGAGACTGCTTAAGCCTATATAAGGACTTCTTCAACAAACATACATGATGAGG
The DNA here is from genome assembly GCA_034509755.1 of Anisodus tanguticus. NCBI lineage: Eukaryota > Viridiplantae > Streptophyta > Magnoliopsida > Solanales > Solanaceae > Anisodus > Anisodus tanguticus. The sequence continues at coordinate 12,260,717 of CM067551.1, read as the reverse complement.
ACGGTTTGGATCCCTGAAACCCAACGGCTGATGCATATAGACTGTTTCCTTGAGATCCCCATTTAGGAAAGCATTCTTGACATCCAACTGATGAATTGGCCAAGTCTTTGAAAGAGCCAAGCTAAGCACAGTGCGAATGATAGCCGGTTTGACCACCGGACTAAACGTCTCACCACAATCTATCCCAACCTGCTGAGTCTTACCATCACCAACAAGTTGCGCTTTATGTCGAGCAAATGACCCATCTGAATTCTCCTTATGAACAAAATCCACATAGACCTGATAACATTAATACCATATGGACGGGGCACCAACTCCCACGTCTTATTATCAATAAGAGCATTATATTCATCAGTCATAGCAATTTTCCAATTAGGGTCATTTAATGCGGACACAGGATTGCGGGACAAGGGGGATTTAGAGACATCAGAATGTAAATTAAAATGTCTTTTAGGTGTAAAAATATCCCGCTGACTACGAGTGACCGGTCTATGACTCGAGGAAGAATTGAGGGAATTTTCTGGGCTCGGGACGGCCGGTGGCCAGCAGCGATGGGCTCGCCGGCCCAAATCGGTAGTTTGGAATCGTCGTCTGGACCAGTTCCAGAATTGGGCTGGACTGGCCCAATTGCTGGAACTGTTCCAGTGGCTGAAACTGGGCATGGTACTGTGGGGCCAGCGGGCAGTGGGCCCGCTGGAGAATTTTGGGTGCGGGAGATGTCCGAAAAATTCCGAATAATATACGGGGATATTTGGTCATCCAAAAAATTATACGACTTAGGCTCGGGAGTACGAACTTTTGTAAACGGAAATTGGGTTTCATCAAAAATGACATGGCGATTAATTATGATTTTCTTGGAGGATAAGTCAAAGCATTTATAACCACGATGATTTGACGGATAACCCAAAAATACACACGGGGTAGACCGAGCCTGAAGTTTGTTAATTGTGGTGGATGGGAATAACGGATAACACAAGCATCCAAAAATCCTAAGGTGAGAATAAGAAGGGTTCTTATTATATAGGATTTTGAGGGGGGAAGAATATGTCAGACCTTTAGACGGAATTATGTTAAGAAGATATGTGGCCATTTGTAGAGCATGATGCCAAAAATATGGAGGTATGGAGGCATGAATTAAGAGAGTTCGGACAATGTTATTTATGGAACGAATTTTGCGTTCGGCCTTCCCATTTTGTGAAGATGTATGAGGACATGAAAACCGAAAATTGATCCCATTATTAGCACAGAATTCCCGAAACTCCCTATTGTCATACTCTTTCCTATTATCACATTGAATATTTTTTATTTCTCTTTCGAATTGAGTACGAATGAACGCTCTAAATTTGATGAAGACGGAAAACACTTGTGATTTATTCGCAATTGGAAACGTCCACAAAAATCTAGAATAATCATCTAAAAAGAGAATATAATATCGATGACCCAATGAACTAAGAACAGGAGACGTCCATAAGTCGCTATGAATAATATCAAATGGCATTGAAGTATGAGAATTGGAGTCTACAAATGGCAACTTAACAATTTTCCCTAATGAACAAGACTGACAAAGTGGAGTACGACTCGTACCCTTACATGAAATAAAGCTATTTTTATCTAAAACTGATAAAATAGAAGACCCTGGATGACCCAGACGAACATGCCACATGGAAGGAGAGATGGCTGCAAATGTTGATGGCAAGGTTTGACTCGATGGACTGAAACCAGGCATGATAGGATACAGATCCCCCCTACTATCACACCTCATGAGATGACTCCCCATCTTGAAATAATGAGATGACTCCCCGTCTTGAAATCCTTCACAGAGAAACCAAAAGGATCAAATTCAACGGAAACGGAATTGTCAGTAGTGAACTTTCGGACAGACACTAAATTTTTAATCAATTTAGGAGCATGTAAAGTATTTTTCAAGAGAAGGGGTGGATTGGGGGGGGGGGGGGGACAACGTTTTCTGACCATAACCCTGAATTGGAATAGAGTTGCCATTACCAACAATTATACCCCGAGGGGTGCTCAAATTGGAATAAGAGGAGAGAGTTACTGATTCGGAAGTCATGTGAGTAGTGGCCCCGGTGTCCATGTACCAATTTGGGTCCGGTTGAGTCAACCCCAACGTGTGCATCGCGGCCTCGATATCGGTCTGAGTGGGGCCTGCTGCATGAAGGGCTTGTGGAGGTCGGGGCCCAAGAATTCATGTCCGTGATGGAGATGGGCCTTAGCCGCCGAGAGCCGCTCGTCTTGTTGGGCCACCGGCCGTGGGCGCCGTCTTGGGTGTTAGGCTCGAAGCTGTTGGCCGCCCCACCGGCCGCCGGAATTTACCGCCCGTGTAGAAGGGGCCGCCGGCCCACGGCCCACCGCCCCCCCCCCCACCGTCGGGACCGGGGGGTGGTGGACCACTGTTTCCTGGATGGGCCCACCGCCTGCTTGCTGACCACCGGAACCGCCGCGTTTGCCCCCGCGGTTTTTGTTATTATTCTTGCGATTATTCTTGCCGCCACCATGATTATGGTTTTGGCCCGAATTATTAACAAAACCCGAAGAACTAGGAGAGGACGCCACCATGACGACGGGGCTTGCTCCGGTAGCCGCCTTTTTAGCTAAACCGGCTTCTTTCAAAATAAGCATGGAGCGGGCTTGATAGAAGTCGGGAAGAGGGTTGCTTTGGCGAAGGAGAGTTCCAACACCATTATAGGCCTCCGAAAGACCGGCAACCAACTGTAGAACGAGACGATTATTAGTTATCGGTGTGCCAACATTATGGAGTTGATCTGCCAACTCCTTGAGTTTCTTGCAATATGCAGAAACGTTTGGAAATTCGTCCATTTGAACTAGAGAGAATTCCTGCTCGAGTGTGACGACACGTGAATGTTGGTTGTCTTGGAATATGTCACGCAATCTATTCCATGCAGCCCATAGCCGTGGTATCCGCTCAATAATCGTCGTAGAAGGTCCACCGAAATAGTGGCGTAGATCCACCGGAGAACGGTAGCATCAAGAGTAATCCATAACTCAGGATCCTCCGCAGGAAGGGGTCTAGCGGGAGGAATGATGTGATGAAGAACTTGATAAGAGATAGCGTGAATTTTAAACAACTCCGCCCACGTCGCATATTGGACGTTTTCCATCTCAAGGACAATAGGGATACAGTTCTTGATGTTGGAAATCATGAGGGCAGGATGATAATTGCTCTTAGACATATTGAAAGAACAAAGAAGGAGGGGAAATTTAAGAAAGGTTTTTGAGAGCGGAAGACGAAATTTGGAAGAGAAACCCGAGGAGGGGGGTTTTTCTCGGCCGAGAGAGGTCAAAAAATTTTGGGAGAGAATTTTTTTTGTAAAACCTAGTCTCTTGATACCATGAAAGAAATAATCCCCTTGATTATTTTCATTAATTGAAAGGCTATATATACAAGTTACATATTTCCATAATAGGGGAATCCTATTCCTATTCTATTCCTAAAACCTTATTCTACCATAATTCTAACTATACAATTATGGTAAGTGTATATCCTAATTATGGTAAGTGTATATCCTAATCTAGGTAACAAATACACAAAATATACTTTCCTTAATATACAAACTTTTCCCACTGCTTTGCTGCCCAAAGCCGTGATGGGCCTGGACGATTTGGGCCACTGCCCACTGCTTTGTTGCTGCTGGGCCACTGCTTGTATACCTGTGATATATACTGCTGTATATTCTGTGTATATCACAGGTATATTACCTTTGTTTAACAATTTGTTTAAAAAGTTAAACAAAAATCATATATGGACACGAAGATTAGTCTTTGAAATCAAATATTGGGTCTAAATTGAGTGAAAGGATATAGAGGATTCATATTAGTTTGGTATTGATGCGCAGTTTCTTGATATATCAAAATGATTTTTGGACATGGATGGAAAAACTGGTTTAGACCAATTAATTCAATAAACGTTGTAGTATGGTGTTATTGATTTATTCATGTGAATGTCTTCTCAAATATGTAGGTTCTGCATGACTTAGGCTCAGTCCGAACATAGCATGGTTAGTTAAAAGTTTTGTTAAATGAAGCAGACAAGTGATCTGGACCTTAAGTTTACATTTAAGAATCTGTTATCAGCGTTTCGGTATTATTTGAATACATATGTTAAGTTGTTCAAGCAGTTATGGCAGAAAGATATGGTGGATTAAGTTTTTGCAACATAAAATTTGAGACAGGTCTCCTATTTGGCCGGTTCAAAGTCTAAGCCTATGTAATGCGTGGTCAAATCTCTCATATTTCCTTTATACTGTGGAATACCCAGGAATTACATTTAAAACTACTGAATCACTTTCAGGTTAAGCTTGCTGATCCAGATATTGTCACAAATCCAAGTGAATATCAGAAGCTGGCGCAGTCAATGGCAGAGCTAGATGAAGTACCTCACTTAACTGTCATTTTATCTCCTTCTCTTCCGTTGACAAGATACACTCTATTTTATTCACTTTTGTTTCCTGTTTTTGAGTTAGGTCGTGTTAACATACAGGAAATTTAAGGATTGTGAGAAACAACTGGAAGAAGCAAAAGGTTATTATCCAGTTTTGTGATACTCCTAACATTTTCCTGAAAAGAAATTTTATTGCCACTTGCTAGCTCTCCCTCATGCTTTCATTAGACTGCTGCTGTTTGCAATAGTTAATACTTAATACATATATGTGACAGCCTCTTCTATCCTTGGCAGCTTTAGCTAAAGAAGCTGGCGCTGACGAGGACATGGCTGAGATGGTAGCTTCTGAAATTCAATCATTGACAGAAGAAATCAAAGAGCTAGAGGAGAAGTTTAAGGTTATAACAGTTCTTCAATTAAAGTATTTTTATTTCACCTTTCTTATAGATCTCGTATTTACTGTTTTCTACGCACTTTTTGTGGGATTAAGTTGATATTCCTCATGATTACAGTTAATGCTCCTTCCAACTGACCCTCTTGATGCTAGGAATATTATGCTTGAAGGTATATATTCTTTTACTTTGCCTTATTGTCTTGATTTGTTCGTAGAATTTTCTGCTATCTTAGTTTCAGATTCATGAACTCCAAACAACAATTAGTGATCCAGATGATAATACAGTAGAATATTTGTAGGAACTTAATGAGCAGATGTAAAAACCATGAGGCTTTTCTTCTGATACTTAGAAGTGGAAGTAAAGATAAGGTTACAGACTCTTTTACTCCATCGCACTAAAATTAGTTGACCTTGACTGATTTCCACAGAGCTTAAGAGGAAAGTGTTTCAAATGTGAGAAAGTGGAAAAGTTAATCGAAAGATTCACATCAAATTTGAGTTGATATAAATTAGTACTATCGGATATTTTCTTAAATTGTTGGAGGAAAATACTTATCCAGTATAGGAGATAGCTCCAATTTTCGGGACGGGGTAAAATGGGAAACAAGTCGTGAAACATGACTGGGAGAGTACGTGCTTCATCGTGTTTCCCTTTATATGGCCACATTGAGTATTACGTTTATGTTATTGCAGATTTAATGAAACATAGCACAACTCACGTTGATAGAATCTGGTTGTTTGCTAGTCCTAAAAGTTGTCCAGCTTATAAATCTTTGGATGTGGCGTGATTACCACTAGATAGAATCTGGTTGTTTGCTAGTCCTAAAAGTTGTCCAGCTTATAAATCTTTGGATGTGGCGTGATTACCACTATAAAACCTAGCATATAAGTAGCTACAAATATTGAAATTTAACCAGCATTTGATGTCTGTCAGCTGTATGCTGTTTAAGTTTGAATTCTCTCCATCCTAAATGTTTCGTTAAATTATCTTTTTCCCAAAAAACTTTAATTTTGTGTATCGGTATTTAACTCTTCTGTGTTGCAGTCAGGGCAGGTGCTGGTGGGGATGAGGCTGGAATTTGGGCTGGTGATCTTGTAGGTACATGTTCCCTTAGTCCTTCTGGATTCTCCTATATGGCTGCGATATTTTTTCATATATTGCACAAAATTAAAAAGTTTAATCTTTCTGTTCATTCAACTCTTGGTACTTCTAACAGTTGTGTTAGACAGTACTATGATGCCTTATAACATATGACCTTTACGGGTCCAAAGTCCAATAGCCTGCTGACAGCTAAGAAAGAAATAAATGTGACGTTAAATGTCCTTGTCACCATTACATTCAACCAAGCAATATAGAGTCTTTACAGTATTATTTCATCCACCGAGCTCTGACAGAAGTGGTTGTTTACTTTGGCAATATCGTGAAATGAAGAACTCAGATCTCATGTCCTGGCACACTTATTTCTTATTCACTTTGACATCGTTTAGGTGCGTATGTATGAGAAGTACAGCGAACGGAACTCTTGGAAGTTTGCTCCGATCTCTTGCTCCGAGGTAAATATGTACTAAATTCTAATTGACATCTACATTTTCACTTTCTAGAAAGAAATAATTTCCTCCTCTAACCTATTTAATAACATCCTTTGTCAAGGCTGAAAAAGGAGGATATAAAACATATGTGATGGAGATCAAAGGAAACCGAGTCTATAGTAAATTGAAATATGAATCTGGTGTTCATCGAGTTCAACGTGTACCGCTAACAGAAACTCAAGGCCGTGTTCACACTTCTACTGCAACAGTTGCTATCATGCCAGAGGTTAGTTATTCACGTGTTCACTCAAAATTCTCTGCTATTTAGGCTAGCGCAATATGGACATCTGTTTTATGTAATTGTACCATTTGCAAGTTCATTCCCTGATGTTGTAGTAATCACATAGCTTGCTGCATCATTTAAATGACCATGTATGACCGAGTTGTTGTCTGTCACCAGTCTTCTTATTTTTCCTAGTGTTTTCATGATATTCTTTTTGATTGTTTTTCCCCAAGTATCCCTAGGTCTTTTGAGTTCCTTGTTGTTCTGCAGTTGTCATTTCTTTTGGTTTATCCTTGAAATATTATCTGGTTTCAGGCCGATGAAGTTGATGTGGAAATCGACCCGAAGGATATAGAACTAACAACAGCACGTTCTGGTGGTGCTGGAGGTATATGATGATTCAACTTTCATCTTCTACTACATTTCCATGAACTTTTATTGTACTTACTGACGTGCATATATCAATGCATGATTATGCTATGCAGGACAGAATGTTAACAAGGTGGAGACTGCAGTTGATCTTTACCATAAACCAACGGGAATTAGAATATTTTGTACTGAAGAAAGGAGTCAGCTTAAAAACAAGAATCGTGCTTTCCAACTATTGAGAGCAAAATTGTAAGTGACATTGATTCACATATCAGATTTTCGCTTAATGGGGTTACTGAACTTTATTATATATATAAAAAAGATAAAACACAGAATTGCTCAACTTAGATCTGAATGAAATTAGTCCTATGGATTAGGTGAGAAGCCCTTGCGTATATAGTTGACCTCTTCTGAAAGCAACTAGATAGTTTTGCTTAAGAAAATGGCTTACTTACTGATATGAACCTGAAGTACTGCTTTATAGATCCTATAAAGAAAATTTCTGGTGTTTGAGCTTCCCACTATGTCTGGATCTTTACTTCAATTCTGTGAGGTAAGGCTGTGTACAATAGACCCTTGTGGTCCGGCCCTTCCCCGGACCCCGCGCATAGCGGGAGCTTAGTACACCGGGCTGCCCTTTTTTTTTTAGTTTTGTTTGCATGTCAAAAAAAAAATTCACTGCTTAGAACACCTTCATTTGCTACTCTTGCTAGTTTAAAAGAGTGAAATCACAACTTTAAATGACTACCCATGTCAGATATGCTTTTCATTAAGCATGTGGTATATGTTCTTCATATCTAGATAACTTTGCCATATATAACAGCATGAACTAAAGAAACCTGCACGATTAAGGAAGAATCTGTTAGTATTGGCTATTTTCTATGACAATGGTAGGCACATGGCTGCTCCAGGTTAAAATGTTTCACACTCTGACATAGACCAACTTTTAAGTCTCCCATGCATCAAACAAACACACATTTATGTAAACTCATTTTGCTACTACTTTCACACATCATATGGTTTGACACTTCAATCACTTTTCTGGAAGTCCACAAGGCGATGTGATTTGGGGTTGTCAAAATTTTGGTCACTGGCTGATAGAGCCCGTGATCGATCAATCAAGACAATCACTGGAAGGAAAATTGTCCAAGAGCTGATGCCACCTATGTGTCATCCCTTTTCTAGTCGATCTTCAACATTTTACAATTTCTATGATAGTCATATGCATAATGAATCTCTACATAATCTTACTTGCAAGGAAATATGTCAGTAGTTTCAGACATGCATTATCTGCTAGTGAACTAGAACCAAAATCTTGTGGGTCCTCGGAATAACTGTCTAGGCTGAAGAGCTGTGGACAGTCTATGTCCTTCTACATATGCATCCTCTTTATACATTGGTCCATTTTTGTTATTTCACTCCTATTTATGCTTTTCTTTATACTAACACGAGGTAATGTTTATGTAAATATTTACTATGTTCATAACTTATGGAATTACTATTATCTGTGCACGCACGAAGTATGACTTGTGACGTTCTTCCAGGTATGAGATTAAGTTAAGGGAGCAGCAGGAGTCGATAAGAAATCAGAGAAAATTACAGGTAAGATGACAAGCCTTCACATCGTTGAACTAGCATACTCAAAATGCAGTACGGAGGGGCAAACTCAAATCAACATGCTTAACATATTTTAAAATTTTCTTTTAAATGATCTAATCTGAAATGATATCCATATGGACCGGACCTACAAGTTCCCAAGTTCAAGTAGCTTACATATCTACCTGCTGTTCATCTAATATATACCTTCACTAATGCAAACCTTTCATATTGATAGAGTGTCTGTGACAGATAAGTAAATGTCGAGGAAATGGTTTAACACAACCCTTTGCAATTTGAATGGAAGAAAATGATTCTGCAAAGATCTCTTACCTGTAAAAATACAGATATCTTGGGAGATTTGACATAAAATTAAAAAGAAATTGTGATGAGCCACAAAACCTATTGTCCCGTAAATGTTGTAGTTGTTCCCTGGGTTAATATAGTGTGAACAAGGTGATACAACATTTTTTATTGGGTCAATTTTAAGCTTTTGATCTCTTAAATTATCGTATTAGATTAAAGAGCACGAGGACAAGAGATCTTGTCAATTTTCCTGATTAGACTGTTTATATTTACAATGACAGGTAGGTACTGGTGCTCGGTCAGAAAAAATTCGGACATACAACTACAAGGTAATTAGCCTTGAACTGAAAAGTATGTTTTTCCCAAAAAGGAACTTTTGGCATCCAATTAATGATTATGATGGTATAATATCCTACCACTCTCTCAAACTGCAATTTTGGTTAATATTAAAAATTCACTAAAATAATAAAAATATGATTTTCTTTAAAAAAAAATAGAATAGAAGGGAAGGTATGAAACATTCCAAGGAGAGCCTTGGAGCAACGGTAAAGTTGTCTCCATGTGACCTATAGGTCACGGGTTCGGGCCTTGGAGGCGGTCACTAATACTTATATTAGGTACACCCCTTGGGGTGCGGCCCTTCCCTGGACCCTGCTAACGCGGGATGCTTTGTGCACCTGACTGCCCTTTAGAAACGAGTACTTTTACCGAATACGGAAACTTAGAACGTTGTGTTTTTCCTGAATATTGTTTAAGAAGTGATGGTACAAATGAAGCAGACTCGTGTTTCTGCATTTTGGAAATGTTCTGACTGGTTCCTAAAGTTCTCTTTTGGATCACCCACCCCAGCGCCCCATCTTTTCATCGTTCTGATCTCTTTTCTCTGATCACAGGACAATAGGGTTACTGATCATCGGCTAAAAATGAACTTTTCGCTTATGTCGTTTCTTGAGGGTGACATTGAGACGGCTGTTCAGGTATGGTACTTTTGCAAAGTAGTTATTCGAAACTCCTCAGGGGAGGGGATGGTAAGAATTCCCATTAAGACCGTCATGCTAATTTCGTCTTTGTACAGTCTTGCTCTACTTTGGAGCAACAAGAGTTACTACAAGAACTTGCTGAATCCGCCAGTGCACCTGCTTGACAATTTGAGACCTTCCTTCGTGGAACACTTCTCGCACAAATCCCTGATAGGTCCTCGGATCAGCATTGTGAATGTAGTGTAAGGATATCATTCTTGTTAGAACTGTTGTCAATCTAGGATTAGTACAAACGAATGAGTAAGTCTAGTGCTAACCAGAAGCTCTGTCAGATGGCCAGTTTAGGAAACTTAGCTTCTAAATGTTATAGAACACTTCAACAAGGAGTTCATTATTGAAAATCAAGGTATTGCTTGTGCATATTATCCCTCATCAATTTAAAAATCAATATATTGCTTGTGCATGTTTCCCTCATCGAGTCCATTATGCAGAATATATATATTGCTTGTGCTATTTCCCTCACTGTTAACGCTGATTTTACAGATCTGTTTTCTGATTTCTTCTTATTTACCTTTTTTATTTCCTTCTGATTTATTACATGACACAATTTGATTAGGTACAAAGCTAATGATATTAACTTGATTTATGTATTATATGTGGGTCCCTGTAAAAGATCAACCTCAGACAACAAAAAAGTTAGTTTAAAAGAGAATAATCACATTTAAGTTGATTTGAAGTTCAGAAACTTATGGAAGGCGTATGAACTTTGTCCATCACGTTTCATATTAAGAAGTCCCGTCTTTTGTGACTGATTTTACTACCATTTATAAAGGATTTTCTTAAATGTTTTTACCTGTAATTTTTTTTTTTTTTGTCTAATTATATTTCCCCTCTTCAAAATATGACATTATTATTATTTGGTGAACTTTTTACCACTTTTTCTTTGACTTATGGAATTTTTAAAGTTTTGAGTGAAGCTTTGTTTTTTTAATTATTGAAAATCCGAGTTATAGTCATTTTGTATAGTTTTTAAATTTATAATAATTCTTTTTGACCAATAAAATTAACAGACCAGTTTCTTAACTCAAACAAAAAATAAGACTCCTATGTTTTTGACGTTACATTACGAATTTTACCATTCTTTTTAAACAACAAGTTTATAATTAAATGTATAGATTCTCGTACTTTATGTCTTCTTTTTTTTTAAATGAAACATATTGTTATTGCAAATCTCTCGTAATCGAAGAGTACTATATTCACCATAAAAGCTTACAATTTAGTGATACTGAGACGGAATGAGTTGCACGGTTCCTCATAGTACGACATGCATTCTGAAATCAGTGGCTAAATCAAAATTTATATTTAGGGATTTTAAAAATATAAAAAAATAAATATACGAAAAAGCCAAAGGGTTTAATATTTGTTATAACATAAAAATTAATTTTAACTTCGTATCTATTAATCCACTTGGCCCTTACTGGCGCCTATCTGAAACCATCAAAATTATGAAAGAATATATACATTTTATAATTTTTAATCAGATATGAATAGGATAATTTTGTTTGAAAGTAGGAGTAACTTTTTGATGTTAAAGGAATATGTTCCTTGATTGTACTCATCAATAATGTACAATATATATAGTAGTACAAGAATATTTAAACTAGGTAACTAATCAACCTAATTACAGTAGGAAATATAATTCTACCTAAAATAGGAGACCTAATTACAATAGAAATACAATTCTACCTATAATAAGAGATATATAATTAATGGAAAAATATTCGGAAAATATTCTATTAAACCCCGCAGTCGAAGCGGGAGATCATGAACACCGTAACTGGCTCGAAAATCATCAAATTGTATGCGTGGAAGTCCTTTGGAGAAGATGTCGGCAATATGATATCTGGAAGAAACATGAAGGACACGAACTTGACCACGAGCCACTTTTTCGCGAACGAAATGAATGTCCATCTCAATGTGTTTAGTGCGCTGATGCTATATGGGATTGCCAGAAAGATATATCGCACTAATATTATCGCATTAGACCAGTGTTGCCTTTTGAATCGGGCAGTGAAGCTCAAGTAGAAGGTTACAGATCCAACAAGACTCAGAAACGACGTTGGCGACACCTCTGTACTCTGCTTCGGCACTGGATCAGGATAGTGTAGGTTGCCTTTTGGAAGACCAAGACAATAGGTTATCTCCGAGAAAAATGCAGTAACCAGACGTGGAGTGTCTGGTGTCAGGACATCCACCCCATTCAGCATCAGAATCAGCAGTGAGACCAGTGAACAAGGACCTGTATAGATGTAGTCTGAAGTGAAGTGTGCCTTGGACGTATCGTAAAATACGTTTGAGGGCATGCATGTGTGCTTCCGTCGGATTGTGCATGTGCAGGCAGATTTGTAGCATGGCATATGATATGTCTGGTCTCGTGAATGTGAGGTACTGCATGGCCCCAGCCAGGCTACGATAGTAAGTCGGGTCTGAACACGGAGGGCCAGAATCAACGCTGAGCTTGAAATTTGTGTCTACTGGCGTGTGGGATGGTTTGCAAGATGTCATGTCTGCATGGGTCAAGGATCTCTTCGGCGTATTTCTTCTGACACAAAAATAGGTCGCCAGAATATCGAGTGACAGAGATGCCCAAGAAATAACTCAATGGGCCCAGATCCTTCATAGCAAACTCAGAGAAAATGAGAGACATAATGGATCGGTGGAGAGCATCAGATGATGTCATCAACATATAACAAGAGGAGTTGTAGATGAACAGGGAATGATCGGATCTGTTGTGTGAAAAACCGATAGAGGAGATATAATCGGCGAACCGCTGGTACCATGCTCGAGGAGACTGTTTCAGTCCATAGAGCTATTTTCGCAATAGACACACATAATCCGGATGAATAGGATCCCTAAAACCCATAGGCTGATGCATATATACCATTTCATGAAGATCCCCATGTAAGAAGGCATTCTTGACATCAAGCTGATGAATGAGCCAAGACTTGGATAGGGCAGTGATGAGGACGGTCCGGATTATTGCGGGCTCTCATTAGTCTGCACGGTAATGACTAAGTCTGGGTATACAATCAAAGTTTGATCAAAGGTTTATTTTAAAAATTATCTCAAGCCATTGTACAATGGCTCATTAAGACAACAAACTAATTCAAGAACCGATTTAAAAGAAGCCCTGACTATTCAGAATTTCCATATGTCCCATCCTAAGATGACTAATGAAGATTTCAGGTCGGACTACGGGACCCAGGCCGAGGGTGAACGTATAGAATTTGGAAGAAATTTAAAATAAGAATTGATGACTAGTAGGAGACATACTGCTAGATTGGTGAATAAATAATTATACAAGGAAAAGGAGTAGAACCCTTCTCGATGTCACGAGAAAAGAAAGGAACCGGAAATAACTGTATCAGATTTGAAGAAATAAATTATGAAAGAATACTTAGATCAGCAAGGAAACGAATTAAGATATGTGGTGTTGAAAGAAAGATTCAACTTGATAAGGGAAAATATTCCGTTTAAGAGTATTCAAGTTTATAACAGCGAATCGGGTTGAATGTTTCATCACAGTATACTCTCACATGTTGAGATCTGCCATCACCTATAAGACGAGCCTTGTACCTCTCAAAAGAACCATCAGATTCTTTTTAAGTCTAAAAATTCACATAGAACGAATAATGTTAGCATCAGGCGGATGGGGCACCAGGTCACACATCTTATTATCAATAAAAGCATTATATTCCTCAATCATTGCGACTTTTCAATTTGGGTCTGACAAGGCATCCTTCGGATTTCGAGGGACAGGGGAAGGGACAATTTAAACAGATAGGTTAAACAGCCGTTTAGGTTTAGAAATTTCGTGCATGACACGGGTTTCCATTGTCCGAGAGCGTGTCTCGGAATGCGGGATGAGAGGAGGGTGGGGTGCCGCGGGACTGCTGGGAAGAGGAGGAAGGGCAGGGGTGAATGGTCGGCCGAGAGAAGAAATCGGCGGCTAGGGTAGGAGATTTAGGTTAGGCTACTGATACCATATAGGAATATATTCCTTGATTTTATTGATGAATGATTTATAATATATATATATATATATATATATATATATATATATATATATATATATATATATATATATATAGTATTACATAAGTATTTATCTTTCTATAAACTAGGTAACTAATCAATCTAATTATAAAAGAATTATAATTCTACCTAAAATAGGAGATATATACAATTAATGAAAGAATATTCAGGAAATATTATATTACTTTGAAATTGAAGCATTAATTGAAATAGAGGAAGTATTGATAACGGACTTTTTGTTAGACTCAAAGGAACAAGTCAATTATGAATCTTACTAATAACATTATACGATAAAAAAAAGAAGAGAAAGTTACGTATTTATGCAATATAAAAATAGACATCGTAGGATTTTAGCATAAGAATAAATATATCAATTATAGACCACAAAAAAAACCTTCATACCAAATATCCTGGGAAAAAAGAAACCTCCCTAACATCTCGCAATGCATTAATTATGTATTAATTAGTAGAAGATATATTCCATAATTAGTAGAAGGTGTATTAATTAGGCCGCAAATTTCGCTGCCATATCAAAAGCTAAGTTCCAACATTCTCGCACAACTAGTTAAACAAACTATATATTTGGTAGTATATATTTATATATAAAATTATATTTAATTTGTATATTGAAAATAGGGGTATATTACTCTTGTAGTAACACGTAGTAAATAAAAATAATACACATATTGTAAAATGTTTTAAGAAATATAGTAATTGGTATTACACTTTTATATAAATTTTATAATATTGTATATATTACTTATTGGCATTTGATATATATATATATATATATATATATATATATATATATAATGCTTTAAATCAGCTTTGGAAATTTTTAGAGAAGTTTTGAGCCAAATACATTGTATAATGTATTTATATATAATAAAATCTTTCCGACTGCTTGTAATTTATAGATAAAACTGTTGGTGTTTATGTATTTTCTATTTAAAAAGTATATGGGATAGCATATATTTCTGGTATGTGTCAAATTTACTGTATATAAATTGTATTATAACATATGTTATTTAGTTACATGTATGATATTATGTATATAAAATTTATATATTTGCTAGAATATTCATATACATTGTATATATCATAAATTATATAAAACTGTCACAATATAATATACTTAAAAATATAAAGGTAAATTTACAGAGAAAAATTGTCCATCATAAAAATAAAATTTGAATAAAATTAATTATCAAAAAATTCCATCGATCACAACCTCATTAAAAAGGGAAGTATCTTTGAGATTTTTTCTTTTGATAATCTTTGAGAAACTTGGGTACCTTTTTATTTATGGAAGATACATAAAAGAGGAAATACATTAAAGAGTGTATTGATGGAATGGAGGTTATTAACGTTTAAATTAGGTTTGCTAAGGTATTTTTTTTCTTTTCAAAGTGATATATCTGTAATAAAATTTGCTATATTTGTGACATTTGAAAAGATATGTTATTCTTGTAAACAACTTTTGTTAATTGATTTAGTGCGTAAAAATCTCATAAAAGAACTCAATACAAGACTTAGCCTTCAAACTTAGTTTCAGATTTCAGTTTAATCAAACATCTTAATTAATTTGTATATAAATATTAATCAGCACTAAGGGGGTGCCTACGAACAACCTAATGAGTCTCTTCCCAGTTTGCAGGAATTTTTCGAAGGTCTCTATATTATTATTCCTTATTCCTTGTTAGGATGTGACCTTAATCTATGGACTAACTAAAACTATAGGTAGAGGGGGGAAAACAAAAAAATAAATCAAAATTACGACTTCTCAGCATTTTCTGAAGAATGCTGGCAAATAGTATTAAATAATTAAAAATAATGACTTTGTGACCTTTTCTAGTTGCTCGGTGTCACAATAATTCCAAACGCATCTAATATGGAATGGAGTTTAATTTTGTACTCTCTGCAAAAACTTACATATACAATATAACGACATTTACAATAAATCATATTATTTTATTATAATAATCAAATACCCCTCCTACTTAATGTTTCTTAGATGGCGTGTAAATAAAAAACACGATAAGTATTTTGAGACGGACGAAGTATATATATAACAAAATAAAAATACCAATTTTCGGGCGGATCTTTTCATCATTTAATAATTCTGAAGAGGGTAGGAATATAGATGGTATATTAATAAAGTTTTATCTAAATTTATCAAATAATAAGCATGTAGTACGGAAATAAATATTATCAATCCAAAAATTTATTTTTTAAATAAAAGTCTATAACCTTTAATCAATATAAACATCATAATTGCAGAGTCTAACACTTATCAAAATTATAATTAAAAACACATAGTCTAAAAATCGTACCTCTTAGTAGAATCTTAGATCACCGGAGATCTCAACCCACACTGACACTATTTCCCTTTCTTCTCAGCAATAACGGGATGATTAGCATAGGTGCTTGGGAGTTTCTCAACAGACTCTTTCTGAGATTCTTATCAAGATGTAGGTTTATACACTAATATGGTTCTAATTATCTTTCTTCAAAGTGATCTATCTCTGGTTTTATGATATTATAATTGATCTGGATTATAGACTAAGGAGGGGATTTAGCTAGACATAGAGAGAATTTTCAAAGAAAGATTTGTATTGAAGTTTTTCGAATAATCAAAATGTTTACAAGAGGTTATTTATATATATAACTCTCGTTCTCTGATTGTAAAATAGTAATATGATAACAAAAGTCTAAAAGGCTACAGTCATTTGTCTGCTATGATTGTCGCTTTCTTCAATGTTTTTTGTCTTGTTGTAGCTTTGTCAAAGCTATCATCTTTTTCCTTTTGTCCTTTGTCTGACTGCTTTTGCTAAGTGTTTTCCAGCTGTTTTCCATCAGATTATTTGATAATATCTTCTTGGCGTATGTCTTCATCTTCTTTGTCTTTTTGTAATATATGGTAATATATGATAATACATGGGCTTACCATAGTTAGACTACGTTGGGCCATAATATGAAATTATATTGGGTTCCAAGTAATAAAATTACATTGTCCCTGCCATAGTAGTAATTTGGGTTGCAAGTAGTAAAACTACATGCTCCCTGTCATAGTAGTAAATTGGGCTGCAGGTAGTAAAACTACATGCTCCCTGCCATATGATATTACATTTTTATGCAAAAGGATCAGAACCTCCTTCTTTTTTTATTGCACTGGTAGTAGTAGTAGTATTTTTAGTATTTATTACAGACCTTTTCTTATGTCCAATTATCATCTGGTGTTGGTCAATAGTTTCCTTTGCATGTTTGTGTTTCAAGTTTATAATTCTATCATGCAAATGTGTTAGTTCCATAATATCTTGTGATATGGTGTCATTGTTGTAATATAGGGTAATAATCTCTTCCACTTCTCCTCCTTTAGAGCTTCCAATAATGCATGCTTTTTTGGCTCGTAACATATCTTCTATCCTGGTTTTCAAGGTTAATAATCCAAATGTTCTTTTTGTACTAAATCATTCTTGGAACTTCTCCAGAGTACATGGTATTTTCATGTTCAAATTTCCATCATCTCCGCTAATGTTGCTATTTTTACCAGTTTTGAATATTTGGCATATCACAACGGGTTTTCCTGTTAAATCAGTTGATGCATCAAACATATGTATTCCATAGACACCTTTTCCAAATGAGTTCATCATGAGTGTTGTAGATTCGACGATAATACTTGGCAATTTGGCAATATTGTACATGTTCTCATCCACTATTAGTTTATCAATAAAACCATAAGTGAATAATTTTGATACTATGTCTGGGTTAGCTAGTTCACTGCACAAGAATCTAGGATACTTGCTCAGCTTAGCACTGCTTAAAATATAAGGGTTAGTTTTATAATCATAAAATTTATTGATCTTCTCATAAGCACTGATGTAGTTTGGTGTGTATTTCAGTTTATCGCACATTGATACTATTGTTGATACTTGGGAAGAGGATGATATTGAGGATGGCATAGTGGCAAGTTTTGATACAAAAGGTACTAAAGTTTTAGTAGGGTTGTTTGGTTTTTCAGGTGTAGTTGTAGGTGATTTTGATTGAGTTTCACTGATTTTTAAGGTTCTCATGGTTTTTAAATCTTGTAGGGCTTCTTTGGCTGGTTTACAAGTTGGGTATTCTCTTGTATTTTGGATATTAAGGTTTCATTGGTTTGTATAATGGAATTCATGACATTGGTAATATATTCTTCAAGATTATCACCGTTGATTGACATTGTTATATCTGCTAAGAAAATCAGCTAAGACATTTTTAGTTTCGGATATATTCTTAACAATAAAATCATAACAACAAAAGAATGATTGCCATTTTCTTCTTGTGTTTAGTTCTGATAAAGGATCTATCTTGTTTGTAATAAAAGCTTTTACATGTGTGTTATCGGTGCTAACAATAAATTTTACTGGTAATAGGTGATAGTGAAATCTCTTTATTTCGAATTTTACTGCTAATAATTCTTTTTCGTCAATATGATATTTTTTCTCATTTGACTTCCATGTTCCACCTCCATATCCACATATTAGTGGTTTTTCTTTATCTATATCATCTTTATCGTATGCTATGAGGATTGCTCCTCATCCTATATCGCTAGCATCAGTAAAAAGTTCTAGTTGATCTAGTTCCGTTGGTATTCTATGTTTTGGTAATGCTTTTACTTTTTCCTTGATCCTATTTAGAGCTTTAGTATGTTCTTCCTTCCATTCAGAGGTTATGTTTTTTCTAGTTAATTCTTGCAATGGTTTTCTTAAGAGTGGTAAATCTTTTATATGGTCTGAAGCATAGTTTATTACTCCTAGGAATTGTTGTACTTCTTTCTTACTTTCTAATTTATCCTTGATTTTTTTTTATCTTTGTTACTATGTGTTCTTGTAGTAGTAATCCCTCATTATCTATATTGTATTCTAAATATCCGATACTATTTTTAAAGATTTCAGATTTCTTTTCAGATAATAGTATTCCATGTAGTTTCACTGTTTTTATAAATTCTTCTAAATATTTTATATGATAATCTAGATTATCACTATTTATTAATAGATCATCAACATATACTATACAAAATTCTGTTAATTTTCTGAACACTTGGTTCATTCTTCTTTGAAATATTTGAGGTGCATTTTTTAATCCAAAGGGTAGTACATTCCATTCATAGTGTCTTTGAGGGGCACTGAAGGCTGTTAAAGATTTTGATTGTTTTGTCAGTTTTATCTGCCAAAATCCACTTTTACAATCAAACTTACTAAACCATTTTTTGTTTCCTAATCTATTAATAAGGTTTATTTTATATGGTAAAAAATATCCATCAAATATTGTATTCTTATTTAGTTCTCTATAATCTATTACCATTCTAGCTTTTCCTCTTTTTTGTTCACTATGTTTTCTTACTAAAAAGGCTGAGCTACTATGTGGACTTTTACTTTGTTGTATCATTTTTAATTCTAATAATTCTTTTATTTGGGTTTCAAACTCCTTTTGATCTGTTGGACTATATCTAATAGGTTTTGATCTAACTATATCATTGGGATTTATCAACTTAATTTCAGCATATATTTTTTCTTTTTCCCATAGTTGTATTGGATTTTCTCCAAAATTCATTTTCAATATATTAAGATATTTTTCTTTTAATAGTTGTAGGTTATTATTCCTATATGTTTTTATGGTACATAGTCTTAACATATGTATTGGTAATATTCTTTTTAATATTATCCATCTATTACAAGGTGTTTGTAGACTAAAGGTATTGCTATCTATGACTTGTGTTTTAAAGTAATCTAAGAAGTTGTTTCCTAATAATACTTGTTATTTCATATGATCTAATTGATATATTAATAGTAACCTAAATATTATTTTTCCTAATACGATTCTCATATTTTCCGCTATTATATCTAATTATTTTGATTGTTCATTAAATCCTGATACTCTTGTCATATGTGCTTTAGATCTTTTCCATCTGTGTGATTCTAGTACTTCTTTTCTAGTCAGGCATAAATCTGCTCCACTATCAATAAATATTTTTTGTTTTATAATTTTATTATGCGTGTATTCTATATGGGCTTCTATATAGATCACTACCATTTAATTAGGTATTAGTATTTCGTATGGTATCTATTTTCCTTAATCTTCGTTGAAGATCTTCATCTTGTCCTAATTCTCTTACATCTTGACGAATGTTTTCATCTTGTTCTACTTCTTCTATTAATCTTCTTTCTTTGAAAATTCTCCCTATGTCTAGCTAACCCCCCCCCCCCCCTCCTTAGTCTATAATCCAGATCAATAATAATATCATAAAATCATAGATAGATCACTTTGAAGGAATATAATTGGAACCATATTAGTCTATAAACATACATCTTGATAAGAATCTCAGAAAGAGTCAGTTAAGAAACTCCCAAGCACCTAGGCTAATCATCCCGTTATTGCTGAGAAGAAAGAGAAACAGTGCCAGGGTGGGTTGAGATCTCCGGTGATCTAAGATTCTACTTAGAGGTACGATTTTTAGACTATGTTTTTTTAATTATAATTTTGATAAGTGTTAGACTCTGCAATTATGATGTTTATATTGATTAAAGATTATAGATTTTTATTTAATAAATGAATTTTTGATTGATAATATTTGTTTCCGTACTACATACTTATTATTTGATAAATTTAGATAAAACTTTGTTAATATACCATCTATATTCCTACAATCTTCAGGGATATTAGATGAGGAAAATATCCGCCCGAAAATTTGTATCAGAGCTTGTAAAAGGAATAGTATTATAAAAATTGAAAACACATCCGTCGTTTATTAGGATTAATATGTTAAATAAAATATTATGGAAATGTAAAGAAATGAAACATCTTTTAATAACACTGAGGAACCAAAATGAAATGATAATGAAATATCAAGATCAAGAGTTAGTAGAGAAACGAATGTCAGAAAACCAAGATACAAGAAGTGTAAACGGAAGAACAAAAATAAACTTGATAACATATAAAGTAATAAAAAGAGAGTTAGCAAAATTATCTACTAAAGAAGCAAAAAGATATAGAAACGTATACTTTGGAGGAGTAGAATTTACTATAAAAGCATATTTTCAGAAAAAACATAGATACACATATACAAATATACATACTAGATGATAGAATATTAGGAAATTTACAAGATGCTTTAATATCAGTAATAAAAGGAAATTTAATATATCAAAAACTAAAATTTACGGTACAATCAGACTTTAGCATATCATTAAAAGATGAACACAAAGACTTAGTCTTAACGTTATATTACAAACTAGATGGAATAACAATGGCACCAGGAAGTAAAGTTATAAGTATTGAAACAAAAATGATATATGTCCTAACTGGAAACCATCATGTAAAGAAACAACACGAAATGAATATTTTAGTACCAAAAATATACCAGGAAATATTAGAACAAATAGAACACAAAGAAAATTCAAAGATAACTATACCAGAAGAAAAATATATGAATTTTAATACTAGAACCTTAACACCATCAAAAAGAATAATATAAAAAATAGAAGGATCTAGACTGAGTATTACGAAAGAACCGATAATATCACGACAAGCCAGCTTAAGTGTTATACAACCTAGAATATTAGATTTAATAAATATAAGCAGTAATAGATTGAAAATTAAAGTAATAATATTTAAAGGTATGATAACAACAGATTGTATAACTGAAATAAATACTGGAGCTATTAAATTTTTTAGACATATAAGTAAAATTAACGAAAATGATTGTAATCTAATAGATCCACAGACTTATAATTATCCTGAAAATGAAAGAGAAATAATAATCACCAAAAGTATTAAATTAAGATTCAAAATCCAAGACCTAGAATATAAAATAAATATAGGAGTAATAGAATATGACAGTTTTAACGAACTACTATTAGGAAGTGACTTTTTAACCATAATAAATTATAAAATAAATAATAGTGGAATTGAAATAAATGATCAAGAAAAAATGAGATTTATCAATAAGATATGAATATAAAAAGAATAATAAAAAAATTAAAAATGACAAAAACAACCTTAAAAGAAGAAATATTTTCTCAACTTAAATACCTAGAATACAGTGCAAAATAAATAAAATTAGAAAATAATATAAAACAATTGGAACAGCAATGTGAAAAATTTAATAAAATATGGATAGATATGGAAAACGGATGGAAGAAAAGAATAAACAATCATGACTAACTCTAACGAAAAAATAAATGCAATATGGGAAGCAATAATAGTAAAAGAACAAATAAAAAATACACTAGTAATAATGAATGAAATAAGAGAAAACTAGACACAAATGCAACAAATGATAAGAGAAGAATTAACAAAATTATGGAATGTATCTGAAGTACCAACAATTAAGATAATATTGGAAAAACTTAATATATTTGTAGAAGAAATTAATAAAAGTAAAGGTAAACAAGTAGCAGCAGAAAATGAACCCAGTACGAGTCAAGAAAAATACAATAATTAGCACTAATAGATGCGTGGAGAAAAAGTAAGGAACCTATAATAGTAGATATTAGTAAAATAAAACCAAAATTATCAAAAGAAGTAGAAAAAATACTAGACAGTTTAGCAATATTAAACCAAAAAGGACAATTTTAATGGAAAATCAAGAACCTAGTGTACTTACATTCTTAAAGAACCATGGGAAAAATAGAATAGAAAGAGAAAGATACAAGTATGAACCTATAAAAAAGAAAGAAAAAACTACACCAGATAATGATCACGATTCAAAAGGTGAAAACATTTACTTAAAAGACACATAAAAAATGAACTACGAGTATTTAAACCTAAAACTAGATAAACAAGAACGACAAATATGTGAGTTAAAAACAGAAAATACAAAATTGAGATCACATAATAATGAAGAATGGTATAATAAATATAAAAAATATAAACATAAATTTAAAGATACAAAGAAAATACTAAAGGAAACTAAAGTTGAATTAAAACAAACGAGAGAAGAATTGCATGAAGTAAAACAAGAATTAGAAGAATTAAAGGAAGAATTACATATCCTTAGAGAACATATAGGAATGTTAAAAGGAAAAAAGAAAATAAGGAAAATTATCAAAACAAGTGATGAAAGTACAACTAGTAATGAAAAAACTGATAGCGATACATATAGAGAAAGCAACATTGAATTAGCTAACCAAGAGATACAAGTAGCAGAATTTATAGAAGAGATAGAAAAAGAAGAAGACTCGGAAATAGTAAAAGAAAACTGAAAGATAGAATAATTTCCCTTGGGGATTCCTTTCATTATTCACAATATATATAGATGTACAAGGTTGATTCCTAATATGATACGAATCCTAACTTACCTTACAAAGGTTGATTCCTAATACAATTAGAATCCTAAGTTACCTTAAATATACATCTATCATAATTACAAAATATACGGAGAATATTATGAGAATATTCGCTAATACTCCCTCTCAGACGGAGCGGGAGGAGGTCGAATGCTAAGGCTGGATCGGAAGTCGGTGACGAGCTGTCGCGGTAGTATCTTTGTGAAAATGTCGGCATACTGATAAGAGGAAGGCACATGTAAAATTTTGACCTGACCACGGGCAACCTTCTCTCGCACAAAGTGGATATCCATCTCAATATGCTTAGTCCGCTGATGTTGGACTGGATTATGAGACATATAGATAGCAGATATGTTGTCACAATAGACTATAGACGCCTTGCGTAATGGACACTGGAGCTCCAAAAGAAGATTTCGGAGCCAACAGATCTCAGCGACGACATTAGCAACTCCGCGATATTCTGCTTCAGCACTCGAACGGGATAGCGTGGCCTGCCGCTTGGCGGACCATGAGATAAGATTATCCCCAAGAAATACACAGTACCCTGAGGTGGAGCGACGTGTGTCGGGGCATCCTGCCCAATCTGCATTCGTGTAGGCTAGCAACTTGGTTGGGGCAGAGGTGTATAGATGTAAACCAAAGTCTAGTGTGCCCTTAACATATCTGATAATACGTTTGAGGGCGGCAAAATGGGACTCTCGGGGGTCGTGCATGAACAGACACACCTGCTGAACGGCATATGCAATATCAAGCCTAGTGAATGTAGGATACTGAAGAGCACTTGCTAGACTCCGTTATAGAGTGGGATCAGAAACTGGCGCACCATCATTGGCACTAAGCTTGGATTTTGAGTCCACCGGAGTTGGCATAATTTTACAATTTGCCATCTTGGCCTTGTACACTATCTCTTCTGCATACTTACGCTGACACGGGAACATAGTGGCTGCAGATCTTGTCAACAATATACCCAAAAAATAACTTAGCTTGCCCAAGTCAGTCATAGCAAATTCAGTTTTGAGTAGAGCAATGATTTCATTCTTCAACCCGTCAGATGAGGCCAGTAAGAACAATGTCATCGACATATAATAGCAAATATGCAGTGCTGCTACCTCGGTGAAACGTGAAGAGAGATGTATCACACCTGCTACATACAAAACCAATCTGCAGAAGATACCTGGTGAACCGATCATACCAAGCGCGGGGTGCCTGTTTCAATCCATACAATGACTTCCTGAGATGACACACAAACTGCGGAGCTGCCGGATGAACAAAGTCAGGAGGCTGATGCATGTACACAGTCTCTTTCAAATCTCCATGAAGAAACGCATTCTTGACATCAAGCTGATGAATCGGCTAATGTATGCCTATAGCAATACTGAGAATAGTCCGAATAGTGGTCGGTTTAACAACAGGACTGAATGTCTCACCACAATCAATACCCTCATGCTGATTAGTGACATTGGCAACTAGTCTTGCCTTATACCTCTCTAAGTCACCATTGTCTCTAAACTTGTGACGAAATAGCCACATACACCGGATAACATTCACACCAGCTGGTCTAGGTACCAAATCCCAAGTGTTCTGCTTGGTTAAAGCGTTAAATTCCTCGCACATGGCCGCATTTCAATTTGGGTCAAGTTTTGCTAGTTTTGGATTTTTTTGGAATGGGTGATAAGGTTTGTGTAGAGAGATTGAATTGAACCTTGGGTTTGAAGATCCCGTGTTGTGCACGAGTCTCCATGCAATGTGAGGGCAGTGGTGGTGGGTCGGGGCTGTGAGGTTGCTAGTCCACTGGTTCTGGACCAGTGGGCAGCAGTGTCGCTGGTGGTGCAGGTGACTCGATTGGGGGCTGTAGGGGTGAGCAGGGAGCTGGTGGAGTGGTGCCGGACAGTGGAGAGACGGTCGGAACAGTGGGCTGATGTTGGTATAGATTTTGGATGACCGGGGACAGACTTGGTTCATCGAGAAAGATGTAATCGGTGGTCTGAAATTTCCGGAGATTTGAAAAATGAAAGGTTGTCTCGTCAAAGGTGACGTGACGGGAGACGATGATTTTGCGAGTAGCAATGTCATAGCACAAGTAGCCCCGGTAATTAGGAGATAGACCAAGGAAGACACATGGAAGAGTGCGAGGGGCAAGTTTGTGGGGTGCAGTGGAGGCTATGTTGGGGTAGCATAAGCATCCAAAAATACGTAGGTGATCATATGATGGCTGCCTACGGTATAAGATTTCTGTAGGGGTTTTGTTTTGGAGTGTGCTAGTTGGTAAAATATTTAGAAGGGATTCTACCATTTTGACAGCATAGACCCAAAAAGGCGGTGGTAGGCAGGCATGAAACATAAGTGTGCGGACCATGTTATTGATGGTACGTATAATTCTTTCAGCCTTTCCGTTTTGGGAAGAAGTATAGGGACAAGAAAAATGAAAAACCATGCCTTGTTTAGAACAGAAATTGTGAAATGCCAAGTTATTAAATTCACGTCCATTATTACATTGGAATGATTTAATAGGTTTTTCAAATTGTGTCTTAATGAATTTTTGAAACTCGAGGAATTTTGCAAAAACATCATATTTGAATTTCAGTGGGTAAATCCAGACAAAATGTGAAAAATCATCCAAGAATACTAGATAGAATTTATGACTCAAAGAGCTAGCAATCGGAGATGTCCACAAATCAGCATGAACAATATCAAATGGAGAAAAAGTAACACTGTTTGATGACATAAAGGTAAGACGAGTATGTTTGCCTAGTGGACAAGAAAAACAGTGTTGGGCAATTTTTCCATTATTACATTGAATACGCTTGAAAGTCCTAAGAAAAGTAAAAACTGGGTCTCCGGGGTGTCCGAGACTGTTGTGCCAAGTTGAGGGGGAGATCGCCGCAAGGGATAGAGGTGCTTGCGGTCTGACAGCGAAAGATTGAGTGAATGGGTAGAGGTCTCCCACACTATTGCAGCGTGTAAGAATTTTCCCCGTATTGAGTTCTTTCACAGAAAAACCAAAAGGGTCAAATTCGACAGACACAGAATTATTGCTAGTGAATTTTCTAACAAAGATTAAGTTTTTAATGATGTTAGGTGTGTATAGGACGTGGTTTAGGGAGAAAGGTGGGTGTGGATGTTCGGTGGGTGTGTTACCGTAACCTTCAATTGGAATGCCATGACCATTGCCGACAGTAATAAATTGAGGACACTTTAACCGACGTAGCTGAGATAGGTTACCTAACGACCGGGTGAGGTGAGATGTGGCTCCGGTGTCCATGTACCAATTGTCGTCGGGCTGTTGAAGGTTCACGGTGGTGTAGGCTCGGCCCAAAGCGCCGGGGCCGGGGCCAGCCGCCGTGCCGCCGCTCGCTGCTTGGTTGGCTCGCTCGGTGGCCGGGGCGGGGCCCAAGAGGCCGATTGACCATGGCTCGCCGGAACCGGGCCCCCGCATTCGGTACGCAGCTTGCCGCCGCCGCCGTAATTACGGCCGCCGGTTCCGATTATCTTGCCGGCCTCGGTTGCCGCCTTGGTTGCGTTGGCCCTTTCCGCGGCCCTTGCCTTTGTTGTTGCGACCCTCGCCACCACGACCTCCGCCACCGGCTCGTCGTCGCCGCTAGACCCGTCGTAGCCGCCGGTTGCCGCCTGGCCGCAGTGTTGTCATCCCGTCAACGGTTAAGGCCTTTTGATTGTGTTGCTCTTGTTTAGCACGTCTAGTTTCTTCCAACAATAGTTGTGAGCGTGCCTTGTTGAAACTTGGGAGAGGGTCGGCTTGTTGAATCATTGTTGCGAGTGTGTCATATTCACCTTTTGGTAAACCCACAACAAGTTGAAGCACCATCTTGTTTCTGAAACAGAAGTTCCGACGTTGGATAGTTGATCGGTTATGAGTTTCAGTTGCTTACAATATTCGGACATGTTTTTAAAATTCTCGAGGTGGGTATTATTGAATTGCTCTTCCAAATATACGGCCCGAGTATTTTTATTGTCCTTAAAGATTTCTTCTAGTCAGACCCAAAGTTCACGTGCCGTAGCACCTGTTTTCATGATAGTGCACAACAGGTCTTTGGAGATGGTGCCGTAGATCCATTGTTTGACGATGGCGTCAAGACGCCGCCAGATTGAGTCTGTAACATCGGTGGGACGAGGAACATATTCGTCAATATGATCGAGCACGTTGTATGCACATGCATGAATGTAGAATAGTTCCATCCACATGGAATATTGACAGTTTTCTTGGTCAAGAATTATAGGGATAAAATTCTTGATGTTGTTAACGGCGAATGACGGATGAAAAGAAGATACTGAACGTTGAGAGGGGTTGTCAAGTGTGCCAGTGGATGAACCGGAATTTTTGGGGGAAGACATGGTTGCCGCCTGCCGAGGGAAGGGAATTTTCTGGTTTGGCCGAGAAAGGGAAGAAGCCAATTTTTTTTTTTTTTGTGAAATCAGAAGAAAAATGCTGATTTCGATCGAGAATGAGGAAGAGAAGGGATTTAGGTTTTAGGCTCTTGATACCATGAAAGATAGAATAATTTCCCTTGGAGATTCCTTTCATTATTCACAATATATATAGATGTACAAGGTTGATTCCTAATATGGTACGAATCCTAACTTACCTTACAAAGGTTGATTCCTAATACAATTAGAATCCTAAGTTACCTTAATCTATCACAATTACAAAATATACGGAGAATATTCTAAGAATATTCGCTAATAAAAACAACCAGATAATAGAAGCATTACAAAAAATGAAAAACGTAAATGCAATCATAGAAGATGAACCTGAAAGTTATGTAGAAGATGAATTTAATAGACCTATAGAAACAGAAATAGAAACAGATGATATAATAAATGAAGATGCAAATAATTATCCTGAAGAAGAATTAGTAGACCCTAATTTAAAAATAATAACAAGAAAATGAACTAGATTACCAAATCATATACCAGTAGGACAACAAGCTGAATTTAAAGAATTTGTAGGATCAATGGCACAAGGTGTAAATTACAATGGATATTTCCTAGACTTAAATAATGTTTACGATGAACAAGAAATAGGAAAAAGAATAAATGATTGGAATCTTGGAATGTATATAGCATTAATGAACTCTGCACAAACATAAAACCTAGATTAAATGTATGACTTGATATCTAAAACATTAATTGGAAAGGTAGCATATTGAATAGAATCTATAGCATACCAATTGAGAGGAGAAGTATTTAGCCATGCAAAAGATTGAAAATCTGTGTTAATAATATTTGATATTATACTAAAAAGAGAATTTTTAGAGTGGCACGAGAAAACGTACTTGCAGAAAGAAAAACTGAAATAATAATGAATCTAATAACATGAAATGTTGTAAAATTAAGAAATTACCAGAATATACAATAAGTTTTAGTAAGTTCTTTTATGAAACAAGATTTTTACCACAAGAAGGTTTAATATATCAACAACTTTATTATAATCACTTACCAATACCTTATAATACTTGTCGGGCCCGTTTTTTACCCAACCCCGGCGAGAGGTCGAAAGCGGAGCACAGACGTTTCGAGTGATTCCTAGGTAAATTGGATTGAGGAGTCGCCACCTAATTATTCTGAGGTGAATTAGGACACCTAAATATTAAACTAAATGCTGCAATGTAAACTCCGATTTTAATGGTCTGCGAAACTAATGAGATTCTAAGTAAGGGTTCTTTATTATCCTAAAGGAAAGGGGTTAAGCATCCTTTAAGATCCGCTAACTTGCGGTTATCCGATCAAACTCAGGTTAATTATAGTACTAAGAAAAATGCATGTTTTAAAAATAGAAAGCTAAAATAATGTTGCAAGTATTTAGTAAAAGAATGCATTTTTTACAAGTATGCATTTGTGTGGTATTAAAGAAAAATACATGTAAAGCTGAAAAAGTATGCATTTGTGACAATAATAAGGAGAAAAGCAAATTATTTATAATGCTAAAGAAGTATTTCTTTTGAAAATCATTTTGAGTTGCAAAAATGCAAAAATATAAACTTTTGTATAATTAATAATGCGAATAAAAGATGACGGAAGTTTTTTTGAAAATCTTGAATATGCACGACGAGCCTAAAATAAATGAACTAGCGAAGGATTTCTATTTTTTTTTTTTGCACTAACCGAACCTACAAATGAATAAACTAGCGACGGATTTTAAACTACTCTATTAATTATCCATTCATGGCCTAATTATTCTAAATATCCTAACAATCACACAAGCATTAAATAATTATTACAGACCCAAATAGAAATAACAAAATTAAAGAATAACAATGAAAGGGAACTAAAGCGGATGACGATGTCATCTCGCCCTATTTGTTTTGAAATCCCGAGGTTGGAGAATGCAAGGAAGGTGGATGCGAGTCTTTGTTTGACACTAGCCAGGATGAGTCTCATAACGAGACTATTCGTTGCTCCCGATGCGTTTCATGCAAACGAAAGAAAAGAAAAGGATTAATAGACGGAGCATGAAAATATATTCATAAATATTCCTAATATATATATACACGAAATATACAACATTAAATGTACATAGGAATGAATACTCATGGCCGTATGTTCTACATATCCTTAAGACATTATTTTTTCAGATTTGGCACATTAAGTAGCCGAAGAAAGAATATATGCTAACACAACCGGCTTTAAATTTAAACAAGAATAAAAGAGGCAAGGAAGACCAATGTATAAATTATGTAAACATACATGATAAATTCCGTTGAACTAATCTTAATCTTAAAGAAACATGACATTAATAAACTTAAACCAAACGCACATACTATTATATTAAACATGGATAATATACTCCTTTTAAAATTGCACATATTAATCTAGAATATAACATGTAAATATCGCCCTTTTAATCAATTAAAGTATGCTCATTGTTTAATTTAATAGGCAGCGACCAAGCTAACGCCCTACACAACATACAATAATTTTGAATATCAACAATCCGTTAAGTGTCCTAAGAATATTTAATCAAGCCATAGCTCTTCCAAACACGTATTAATCTTACATTATCCGTATTGCACTTAATAATGAACCCAAGATACCTTACTAAAGCTAATGACAATAATTAGTTAATCAAAACATCGAGGCAATATCATCAATAACATATCAACTCCAAATCAGAAATATCCCAACGACATATATTCAATTGTGTAAGCAAAACATTCATTATCATATTGATTAATCAAAACTACATTACTTATCAAAATATCATACTAAATCAAGCATAAACACACAATCAAATACGCTTTAAGGAATATAGAAGAATTGGAACGGGTCTAACCTTTTCCGGGTAGCGAACCGAGGCGTTGTTTCGAATCGTCGAATCCGCTTGGAAATGTTAGAATTCTGATTTATTTTTTCTGATATAGGGTTCTGTTTTCTGATGTTGGACCGACCCGGAATGACCCGACCCGGCAGTGACCCGATCCGAATTGAACCGAAAAACATAAAAAAATAGCTAAAAATCCAGATTCTTCAACACAAAAAAACCAATAATTTCGACCTATATTTCGGAATCTTTAAGTTGAAGAACACATGCAAGAACAAACAAATATTTCGGATTTTTTTTTTTTAGTGAGGAACAACACAAACAAAATACAATGCAAACCTTTAAGAAGATTTCGGATTTCTTAAACTTAAATTTCGGACCTAAAAACAACCCAAAAACTCTAAAAAAAAAATCCGACCTCCCCTCCAAAAGTGAGCAAAAGGGGGGGGGGGGTTTATAGATACTCACCCCAACGTTCACCCCCATACCCCTTACAAAATGAATTCGAATTTCAAAATAAAGGGGGGGACAAAATCTGATTTTTGGGGCGAGTTCTTGGGGCATGTGTTGCGGAAAGGTGATGGGGTAGATTGGTGGTGTCAGGCGGCGGTGTGGCGATTGGTGGTGTCAGGCGGCGACGTGAGGGTAGGGGTGTAGGGTGCGGCGGCCGAGAGGAGAGAGGGCTAGGGGTGTTAGGGTTTTAGGTTTTTGGGAAATGGGGATTTGGGAGTTGGGTGTGGAATAAAAGGGGTGTGGGGGTTGGGCCGGTTTAGGGGGGTTTCGGGTGGGCTGGCTAGTTGGGCTTGGGGAAATAAAGGGAATGGGCTTGAGAGTTTTTGGGTAGGGGTTTTGGTTGGGAGTTAAAAAGTTTTGGGATTTTGTTTTGTGGGTTTTGGTTTAAAGGGGATAAAAGGTTGTGGGGGTTGGGCTTGGAAGATGGGGGTGGCCGATTGGGCTTGGTGAAATAAAGGGAATGGGGCCTTATGGTTTTGGTTGGGGGAATTTGTATTGGGCTGGGAAAATAAAATGGGTTAGAAATTGTTTTGGGTTGGAAAAAAATGTATTATGGGTTTAAAAATATAAAAAGGGGTTTAATATTAAAAATGCATTGAAGAAAAAATGTAAATTATTTTGATAAAAACATAACGATGTGATAATAATAAAGATATAATATTTGCGAAATGTTTAATGCTTTAATAAAAAATGGAAATGCGATGCAATTTTGCGAGAATAAAATAACATAGAATTTTCGGATAAAACTTATGATTATGATAAAAATGCAAATGATAGTAAAAAATGCGAATAAATAATAATAATAAGAGAATCATAATATATATATATATATATACGCATGTATGTATATAGATTAAAATTGTTTTGAATGTTAAAAATATTTAAAATTGCAAATAAATTGAAAAAGACGGGACAAAATTGGGTGTCAACAATACTAAGATATCAAAAGAATATATCCAACTAGAACCAAAAGAAAATACATTAGGAGAAAGAATAAGAGTACTAAGAGCATACCTAATGCGAAAATGTGAAGAATATACAATGCAACAAAAGATTAAAAAAAACTAGGATTAAGAGAAATATGTGGATTCACAGAAAGAAGATTAGTATTTGGATGTGATGATAAAAGAAAAGAAAGGAAATATAAGAAACGTCATAAAAATAAGAAATATCAACAAAATAAATATAAAAGATATAATAATTACAACAAATAGCAGAACGAACCATATTACAAGCCTTATAGGAAAAAGAGAATTAAAAAATATAGAAATACCCCTGAAACCAGAAAAAAAAATTAAATATAAGAGAAAATTTAGAAAAAGAAAGTATATAAAACCATTAGAAGCAGAAAAAGTTAAAGAATGTAAATGCTGGAATTGTAATGAAAAATGACATTATGCTAATAAATGCCCAAAGCTAAAGAAAAAAAATGTGAAATATATAAATACAACACAATTTATAATGAGTCTACAACAGATAAAAGAAGATAATGATAAATGATATGAATATGAAGACTTTATGTCAATCAAAATGATGAAGAAAGTGAATCATAATTAGAAAATATTAACTTTATTAATCAACACTCAGATAGTGAAGGCAGTTCAGAATAAGATGAATTTACAAGAAGAAAAAAGAAAATTATTAGAAGAAAGAAATTACTGGATACAATGTGAAAGATGAAATTCGGATGATATAGATAAAGAAAAACCACTAATATGTGGATATGGAGGTGGAACATGGAAGTCAAATGAGAAAAACTATCTTATTAACGAAAAAAAAATTAGCAGTAAAATTCGGAATAAAGAGATTTCACTACCATTTATTACCAGTAAAATGTGTTGTTAGAACCGATAACACACAGGTAAAAGATTTTATTCCAAACAGGATAGATCCTTTACCAGAACTAAATACAAGAAGAAAATGACAATCATTCTTTTGTTGTTATGATTTTATTGTCAAGAATATATTTGGAACTAAAAATGTCTTAGCTGATTTTCTTAGCAGATATAACAATGTCGATCAACGGTGATAACCTTGAAGAATATATTACAAATGTCATGAATTCCATTATACAACCCAATGAAACCTTAATATCCAAAATACAAAAGAATACCCATCTTGTAAACCAGCTCAAAGAAGCCCTACAAGATTTAAAAAGCATGAGAACCTTACAAATTAGTGAAACTCAATCAAAATCACCTACAACTACACCTGAAAAACCAAACAACCCTACTAAAACTTTATCACCTTTTGTATCAAAACTTGCCACTATGTCATCCTCAATATCATCCTCTTCCCAAGTATCAACAACAATATCAATGTGAGATAAACTGAAATACACACCAAACTACATCAGTGCTTATGAGAAGATCAATAAATTTTATGATTATAAAACTAACCCTTATATTTTAAGCAGTGCTAAGCTAAGCAAGTATCCTAGATTCTTGTGCAGTGAACTAGCTAACCCAGACATAGTATCAAAATTATTCACTTATGGTTTTATTGATAAACTAATAGTGGATGAGAACATGTACAATATTGCCAAATTGCCAAGTATTATCGTCGAATCTACAACACTCATGATGAACTCATTTGGAAAAGGTGTCTATGGAATACATATGTTTGATGCATCAATTGATTTAACAAGAAAACACGTTGTGATATGCCAAATATTCAAAACTGGTAAAAATAGCAACATTAGCGGAGATGATGGAAATTTGAACATGAAAATACCATGTACTCTGGAGAAGTTCCAAGAATGATTTAGTACAAAAAGAATATTTGGATTATTAACCTTGAAAACCAGGATAGAAGATATGTTACGAGCCAAAAAAGCATGCATTATTGGAAGCTCTAAAGGAGGAGAAGTGGAAGAGATTATTACCCTATATTACAACAATGACATCATATCACAAGATATTATGGAACTAACACATCTGCATGATAGAATTATAAACTTGAACACAAACATGCAAAGGAAACTATTGACCAACACCAGATGATAATTGGACAGAAGAAAAGGCCTGTAATAAATACTAAAAATACTACTACTACTACCAATGCAATAAAAAATGAGGTTCTGATCCTTTAGTGCTATCATATTTCTTAAGGTTTTAATAGTGTTTTCTTGTTCATATATTTATTTAGAATTTTCTTGTAAACGTTGGTCCCTTTCTTCTATAAGATTTATGCTTATTTTACAACTTACTATATGTTGGTTTATATCTCTGTTATATGTAAGAGTTTTTTCTGCTATCATCCTGAGTTATCTTAGCTTGTTTTGTTGTTCTATTAGTCTGTTTTCATCTATAATGTTCTGTCTCCATTCGTAGATCTGCTTTTAAATCTACTATAACAAGATTTTGTACATTTATTTCTGTGTTTATCTATACTATCCTTCTATATGTTGCCAGAACATTATCTATGTGCATATTAATTTCTGCTAATTCATTTTCAGAATATTTTTCTAATTTCTTTTCATCAGTTATCATGTTTTCTGACCTTCGTTTCTATATTAACACTTGATCTTGATATTTCATTATCATTGCATTTTGGTTCCTCGGTGTTATTAAAAGATATTTCATTTCTTTACATTTCACAACATTTTATTTAACATATTAATCCTAATAAACGACGGATGTGTTTTCACTTTTTATAATACTATTCCTTTTACAAGCTCTGATACCAATTTTCGGACGGATCTTTTCATCATCTAATAACCCTGAAGAGGGTAGGAATATAGATGGTATATTAACAAAGTTTTATATAAATTTATCAAATAATAAGCATGTAGTACTAGTGGATATTTCTAAAGCAAGTACTCACTAACCATCACTTTTGACTAAGGCTGTCCAAGAGACCGGGTTCGGGGCAGGGTGGGTCCCGGCGGGGCTGGGGAAATGGTCGGGACCGGTCCTCTAGCGGGACTGGCGGGCTGGGATTGGCGGGATAGGCCGATGTTCCATCACATCCCTCATCCCGTCGGAAAAAGGGACATGTGTTAGCGGGGCGGGTCGGGTTGGGTCCGTGATTATTTTTTATTTTTATTTTTTAGACACTTAATTTTAAAAAAGGTGTGAATATAAACACTTAAATAATTGAACAAGATAGTGTAATAAAAATATCTCAATGCTGTTTTTGTGTCTCTTATATTATTTAATAGAATTATGATTTTTTTTGTAATACAATTTCAAAATTGCAATTTTGTGGTGTTGTTCACAAGTTGCAAATCACATAGTAAAATTATAATTAAAAAAAATTACATAGTTTAAAACACCTTTTCTAATTTCTTCACAATGTCTTGTGGTTCTTCGGTTGGAATTGAAATTTGTTGGTCAAATTGGTCGACGTCGCTTCTAGTTCCCTCAGACAAGATTTCGTTGTATTTGTCGTCGTCGTCATCGTTCATCTCTGGTTGACCGCATCTTATACGCTCTGCTCGTATCCAATCTCTGAATAGAACTGCTGATGTCGCTTGAATGTTCAACACATCTCGGGTCATTTTTGCTAGTATCGGAAATGTCTTCTCATTTTTCCTCCAGTATTTAAGCAAGTCTTCACGTCCTTCTTCATTGAGAACTGCTTGGTATAGTACAACACCCTGCAAAACAAAAATATCAAACTCGCTAACTTAATTAGCAATGGAACCACTAAATATTATATTTCTAAGGCTTTCAATACTAGCTGTAGAAGTAACATGTCTTTTATAAGATTGTATCGAAAAAGAAGAGGAGGAAGAAGAAGAAGAAGAAGATGATGATATAGAAGCTCGTTGGTTGCTAGCACTTTCTTCTTGGTAATGCATATTTTTTTTTTTTGCACTCATCATGTATGCTAGACAAAACTTCTTTAGTTGGTTTCTTAGGTGGTTGTTCATTTGGGTTTTTTGGAGTTGGAGGTGGAAATATTTCTATACAATCATAAATCGTTTCAATAAGTGCTTTACAATTGTCTATTTTAATAGTCGGATTTAATACAACACCAATAATATAAATAGTGGGAATAGGAAAAAAACATTTTTTAATTTGATAAACATTTTTTAATAGGTGCCTTATAAGATTGTTTTTCCATATATTCACTAAGTAACAAAAATATTAGAGCTATATAAAATAACATAGTTGAAATAGTAAGATAATATATACCAGAAAATCTCTTCTAACAGTTTGCCATTAAAATGCATAGCGTAAATATTGTTGATATTCATGCGCAAATTTAAAAACATCTCTTCTAACATTTGATATAGGAAAATTGTTAAAAGCAGGATTATATGTTTCTTGAATGTAATGAATAAAACTAGGAGAGGATGGAAATGCAAAAGGAAAACCCTCCACCGCAACTAATTTTGCTATTGATACCTCATCTCTATGTTTATCGTATTTAGGACCTACAATTCCCCCCGTCGTCTGGTTAATTTGACCCTGTACTTGGTCCAGGACACTATGTGAACCTTGTCCCGACTGAGAGCGCATTGGCGCACCCGACTTTGTAGCCTCGTATTCATCCCACCTATCTTTGTGAAAGCCTTGTACATGTCTCAATAAACCTCCCGTCCCACCCTGACCTTTTTCGATTTTAAATTTATAAACATTTTTATAAATTTTACATCTAACTACTTGATTCTCTTGGTCCCTATCAAAAAAATCTAATGCAGCTGATTTTAATTTTTATTTTGTGGGGCCTCGACTCATGCTAGGGGGAATATGAGGCGTTTTAGTTTTAGTTTGAGGCTGAGACTCAGTCTGAGGTTGAGGTTGTTGAGGTGCACTAATGAGTATGTCATCTAGATTAAAGTCTGGTTTAGTTGCAGAATATATCTCATCATCTAATGGTATATCATTAAAAAAAATCAGTTTCATCTATATGAGTGTAATCAATCAAATCGTCCTGACTAGGAATAGAATGACTAGAAGAAGTACCCCTGCCCTTGTTACCCCTACTAGAAGAAGCACCCTTACCCTTAATCATACGTCTAATTCCTTCCATTTTAATTATGCAAATAAATAATTAAAGATAATGAAATTAAGTGTGTTAATTAAAATAAAGTAACAATAATAATTTAAAGAAGGAATGAAGGTACCAAACGTCGGCATAACGTAGACGTGTAACCGAGGTTGAAAATTGAAACTTTGCTCGATGGATGATACAATTATACAAATGAGAAAATAAAATAAAATATTTAGTAGGCAATGTAGATTTGTAGAGAGATAGATAAAGAGATTGTAGGAAGATTTGTGAGATAGAATGAAGAGAAAATGAGGTATTTATAGTTGGAAAATTGGGTTAAAGTGTAAATATACTAACTTAGGGGTTAAAAATAAATATTAAGGGGGTAGGGGGTTTAGGGGGAGGGGCAAAAATGGCCGTTGGAACCGTTGCACAACGGTCAAAATCTAAATTTGGTCGTTGTTGCAACATTTAGTTTTGCAAAAGGGAGGGGGTTCGGGATCAGGGCGGGGCGGGGTCGAACTCGGGACAGACTAGGACTCGTTCTACCCCGTCCCGATCCCGCCCCATCCCTCCCTCTCCCCCTTTGCAGAAATAACCGTTACACAACGATCCAATTTCAATTTTAGCCGTTGGCAACGGCTATAACGACCATTTTGGCCCCCACCCCCTACCACTTAATATTTATTTTAACCCCTAAATTAGTATATTTACACTTTAACCCTATTTCTCAACTATAAATACTTCATTTTCCTCTTTATTTTTCTCACAAATCTTCCTACCATCTTTCTAATCTCTCTCCCTCTCTCTCTCTCTCTACAAGTTTACATTGACTACCAAATATTATATTTTATTTGCTAATTTCTATCAAAGTTCAAAAATTGGAGTGAAGTTGGCAACTAGCTTGAGGATCATCGAGCAAAGTTTTAATTTTCAACCTCGATTATACGTCGACGTTACGTCGGCGTTTGGTACCTTCGTTCCTTCTTTAAATTATTATTGTTACTTAATTTTAATTATCGTACTTAATTTCATTATCTTTAATTATTTATTTGCATAATTATAATGGAACGAAGTTGACATTTTTATGGTAGAAGTACTAGGGATAACAGGGGTAAGGCTGCATCTTCTAGTAATCCTAATTACGATGATTTCATCCATATAGATGAAACTGATTTTTTAATGTTAATATTAATATACCATTAGATCATGAGGTATATTCTACATCTGAACTAGATTTTAATTTAGAAAAAGAATTAGAAGATAATTTATATAACACACTCACTAGTGCACCTCCACC
Source organism: Anisodus tanguticus (assembly GCA_034509755.1). NCBI lineage: Eukaryota > Viridiplantae > Streptophyta > Magnoliopsida > Solanales > Solanaceae > Anisodus > Anisodus tanguticus. Next base: position 12,222,386 of record CM067551.1, on the reverse strand, counting down.
TCAGGCTCAGACTGAGTCTCAGACTGAAATTAAAACTGGAATGCCTCCTATTCCCCCAGTATGAGTCGAGGCAAAAAACAACGAAAATTAAAATCACATGCATGAGATTTTTTTGATAGGGACATTGATAATCAACTAGCTATATGTAAAATTTATCGCGAAGTTTATAAATTTAAAACTGGAAAAGGTCAAAGTGGGACGGGAGGTTTAATTAGACATGTAGAAAACTCTCACAAAGCAAGGTATAACCAATACCTGGCTGAAAAATCAGGTGTGCAAATGCCTTCTGAGTTGGAACAAGGTTCACATAATGTCTCCGACCAAGTACATGGTCGAATTTACCCGATGACGGGGGGAATTATAGGACCTAAATATGATAAACGTAGAGATAGGGAAAATTTAGCAAAATTAGTTATTGTGAAGGATTTGCCTTTTTCATTTCCTTCCTCTCATGGTTTTATTTATGACATTAGAGAAACATATAATCATGCTTTCAACGATTTTCCTAGATCAACTGTTAGAAGAGATGTTTTTAAATTTGTCCATGAATATCAACAATATTTACGTTATGCATTATATCATTTTAATGGCAAAGTGGCTATCACTTCTGATATAGGCCGTAATACTAATGATAATGATTATTTAACTGTTACATGTCATTGGATAGATCAGAATTGGTCTATGAAAAAACGTATATTAGCATATAGATATATTGATGATAGGCACACTTGAGCTTTTATTTCAAGAAATATTCATGAAATTTGTGAATATTATGAAATTACTAATAAAATTATGACTATTACATTAGATAATGCTTCTTCTAATGATTATACTGTAAACATTTTAAAAACTCGATTTACTCCATCGTTTCCCAATATTTTTCATGTTAGATGTGCATGTCATATTTATAACTTAGTTATAAGAATGACCTAAAACTTTTTTAAAACATCCTTGATAAAGTACAATTTGCTATAAACTTTATTTTTAAAGGTAATAAAATAAAAAGAAGCAAAGAGTATAAAAAAACTTGTCATGATTGTGGATTACCTTATTGAAAAATTTCAGAAGAAGTTCCGACTAGGTGAAATTCTTTGTATGAGCAACTGCTTGTTGATCACGGGTATAGAAGACCTATAACATTATTATTTAACGCCCATAATCAAAATCCAACGGATATGTTTGTAGATGATGATTGGGATAAAATTTTGGAACTTATCATATTTTTAGAGAATTTTTTTCTAGCTACTAAGGAATTTTCTGGAATTTATTATCCTACTATTTCATCTATGTTATTTTATATAGCTCTAATATTTTTGTTACTTAATGAATATATGCAAAAACCAACTTACAAGCCAGATATTAAAAAATATTTATAAAATTTTAAAAATACTTTTTTCCTATTCCCACTATTTATTTTATTGGTGTTGTATTAAGTAGACGGTTGTAAAACACTTGTTGAAACGATTTATGAAAGCTTAGAAATACTTCCAACAGACCCAACTAACGAACCAACTAAAGAAGAAGTTATGTCTAGCATACACACTGAATGCAAATATATATATATATATATATATATATATATATATATTATCAAGAGCAAAGTGCAAATAATCAACCGACTTATGTACCATCTTCTTCTACTTCACTGCAACCTAATAAAAGACATGATATTTCTGCTTCTAGTATTTAAGGCCGTAGAAATAGAATGTATAGTGATTCAAGTTCTTCACAAGTTTGCGAGTTTGATGTTTATGTTTTGCAGGGTGTTGTACCGTACAAATCAATTGTCAATGAAGATGGACGTGAAGACTTGCTGAAATACTGGAGGGAGAATGAGAAGACATTTCCGGCACTATCAAAGATGGCCCGAGATGTGTTGAATATTCAAGCATCATCAACATCTTCTTATAGCGTTTTTTCTGCTGTAAGGTTTCAAATAGGAGAGCACAAACACTCATTGGCGGGAGACAGCTTGGAGATTGCAGTTTTATTCGGAGATTGGATTAGAGCGGAGCATAGAAGGTGCGGTCAATCAGAGATCAACGAAGAAGACGACTACAACTACAACAAAATCTTATCCGAGAGAGCAGGAAGCAACGTCGAACAATTTGACCAACAACTTTCAATTCCAAGAGAAGATCCTCAGGAGATTGTGAGGAAATTAGAAAGAGCATGGTTGACTATGTAATTTTTTTAATGACAATTTTACTATGTGATTTGCAACTTTTGAACTACGAAACAAAGTTGCAATTTTAAAATTGTATTACAAAATAAATCATATTTCTATTAAATAATATAAGAGTCACAAAAACAACATTGGAATGTTTTTATTCACTATCTTGTTCAATTATTTAGGTGTTTAAATATATATCTTTTTTAAAATTAAGTGTCTAAAAAAAAATTAAAATCCCCCCAAATTTCCCTACCTGACCCGTCCCGTCCCCCCAAATCCCGTCCCCTCTTCCGGCAGGATGTGGGACGGGACGAGACCTCATCCCGTCCAACATCCCGGCCCGCCATGACCCGGTCCCGACCCCCCACCCCGTCCCCCCAAATCCCGTTCCGTTCCGCCCTGCCCAGTCCACTGGCCACCCCTACTTTTGTTTTGACTAGTACTAACATAATTTATTTATTTTTTAATAATTATTTCAGTTGGAAAAAGTTTTCAAAATTGAATCATGAAAGTTTACCTAAAACCGACAATGTCTCATGAAAAATCCATAAACTAACTATATTATCAATTAAAATATATAAGTAACTGCCTTTTATTTTAATAAGTATAACAATAACTATTGAATAAATATATTAATTTTCTTGCTAAATACATATAATTCTCTTTTTATTTTCGGCTTTAGAAAGCTTTAACCGTACTCTTATTTCCATTGTGAATAATTCTAAATCAAGCACTAACCAGTAACCATCACTTTTGACGAGTACTAACAAGAAGATATTAAGCTTAAAATGGAAAATGTTTGTCAACTCATATTAGGTAAGTAATTTAGGAGTGAGCTAGATTCTTCTAACAAGATTAAATTATATAACGGGATAATTTAATTTCGTAGGCATCTTTCAATAATAAAATAAGGCAATAAAACGTTATCTTATTAGAAATATTAATTAAAATAATGTCATTTATATAGTAAATGCTTTATTGTTTTATCAAGTAATATTTTACTTTGCATTTATTGTATATCCTATTAGATTAATGTGTACTTAGTATACTAATGAAGACACTAAGCTAAATCTCTAATTTCACGGAAACTAAAATCTCGCTACTCGTATTAGTTGTAATAATGTAAAGTTTATGAACCAAAGATTCGAGTTACACTAGACTCATACATCAAGAAAAAATTGATTATATCATAGAAGTGCGACAAAATATTTTATCTTATTGTAAATATCAATTAAAGCAATGGCATTTATTTAGAATTTTTTTATCCAGTGTAATTGTTGTATTTCACATTTATTGTATACTCTAATAAGTTGTACTTAGTACTAACCAACACAATTTAGCGCTAACGTGACGATTTTAAGCTAAATCTCTGGTTCACGAAAAATAAAATATCCTTATTCATTAATTTTTTTGGAATTTCTAAAATATAGATTAAATTTGCAACAGATTATACATTGAATAATACGAATAATAAAATATTATCTTATTTATAAATGTTAATTAAAGCAGTGTCTTTTCGATAATACGATTATTTTACTCGCTCGTTAAATTTATTTGGGATTTCTAGAATCAAGATTCGATTTGCAATAGATTATACGAATAATAAAACTTTATGTTATTATAAATATTATTTAAAGCAATGGCCTTTTAAATAATACGATCATTTACTCGCTCGTTAAATTTATTCAGGAATTTCAATTAATCTAGAGTCAATTTGCAACATATTATACATCGAATACAAATAATGAAACGTTATGTTATTATACATGTCAGTTAAAGCAGTATCACTTAGATAAATGATCATATTATCGAGTAAGAACTTTACTTAAAATTGAAATAAATTTCAACAAAATAAAATAAAGATATAGAGAATCCATATCATCAACCTAAATGAATTAGGGATTGAAATCTCCTATGAGATTTTTCTTTTACACAACAAATTAAAAGAAAGGACAAGCTCATAGAGTTTAACAATACTAAAATAGCAAGTTGTTAAGAAAAAAATGAAACTAGAATATGAACATTATTACTATTAACTTTCCTTATATAAGAAAACAAAATGGAGTTTGTGTATGTGTGCATCTGTTAGGTCATCCGAATGCTTATATCTGTCAAGTGTATATATTATTACTCCATTAACTTAATAAATAATTCTTACAAGAAAAAAAAAATAGAAAATAAACGCGGTTGGTAATACACCAAAACCATTTTCTCTCTCTCTCTCTCTCTCTTTATTTCTCTGCTCATAGTTTTGAGCTTTACAAAGATCGTAGTAAGGCGATCCAAGCTTTGTTAAATCCATTTCAGTTTTTATTTTTATTTTTATTTTTATTTTTATTTTTATTTTGTTTGATTTAATCATTTTTGTTGTTGGGTTTTGAATTAATTAATAAAAGGTCAGCTGGGTTGGTAAATTTTTTTTTTTTTTGCTGTTTTATCTGCGATCTTTGGTTAGTTGAGCTGAAAAGTTTTGGGACTTTGATAGATGGGTTTGGAATTTTGTGTGGTGTAGTTAAAGTTATAGAGGATTTTGGGGGTGTAAAAAGTGAAAAATCTTTGGAATTTATTTTTATTTGAATGATTAGAGATGGAAGGAAAGGGATGATAGGTTTAGGGTTTGATGTTGTTGGAAGAGAAATGATGGAAGAAAACGAGCTTGAAGAAGGAGAGGCTTACTGTTACGATAACAAGAACAACAATAATGACCCTGATGTTTCTCTATCTTACCTTGTGAGTTTCTCTTATCTTATTGATCATAGTAATGGATTGATAATTGAGATCGAAGCATTTTAGTTTTAGATTATGGTTCATACTCTGTTCAATTGTAATTGGCTCATTTTGTGTATTGACTTTTCTACTTTGCTAGTATGTAGCTCATGTTTTGATCAATCTATATTTTGTTGTCTATCTCCTGCAACAGCGTCTCCATTAAATTAGTGGCCTAAAAACAAACCTTAATATCTCAGAAAAACTTGATACGGAAATGGAAAAGGAATGTGGTTAAACCTTAAGAATAATGAGCAAAAGATTCTAGTAGGAAACGAGAAAGTGATTAGCTTATATTGAGAAAGAAATTTAGCTTAATTACCTCGAGTCCTTAACCAAATCCCATTATTAGAAATTAGAATTAGAATTAACTCAACCAAATCCAAGAAAGTAGCATAAATTTTGGAACCTTTGTGATTTATAATTTATGGCTGGCAGGCAGAAAATAGTTGAAAAGAATCTACTTGGCGTTAATAATAAGTAGTTCCTCTGTTCATTTTATACGACATCTTTCATTTTAGTATGTAATAAGTATTTCCTCTGTTCTTTTTACACGTCGTCTTTTCATTTTAGTATGTTCCAAAAAATGATACCTATCTATATTTAAAAAATGTTTAACTTTAAACTTCCCGTCTTATCTTTAGTGACATGCCCCAATAATCATACAAATGTCCTGGCATGTTTAAGACCACAATTTCTTAGGGTACTTTGGTGTGTATCAAAAGTCTGTTTCCCTTAAACTCCGTGTCCAGTCCAACACTATCATATAAGATGAAATTGAGGGAGTAATAACTATATGACATACATATATATATATATATATATTACTATATCGTGTGTATATATATATTGTAGTAGTAATTTGGGACTAAAACTTTTGGCCGTAAGGCAAGGGTTTTAGTGGCTTGGAGTTGGAGCTGCTCCTGATTCTCCCGGTTAAATTGTAAAAATACTTATACGCTTCAGTATGGTTACTGTCATGTTCTTTGAAAGCTAAAAACAGCTAGTTGTGACAGCTGCATCACTATGTATCAATCAACTACGCCTCAACCCAAACTAGTTGGGATCGGGGATTTATCTGTAATGTTTCCACTCTATTCAAGGCCCATTTATTGCAATACTAAAAACGAATTCTCTTTTAAGGCAAAGGGGTTCTCTGAAACTGGAACTTCTTTAAATCTCAACTTATCCCTACACTGAGATACATTTCTTGCTAGACTAAAAGCTACGGAAGAATGTGGAAAGATTAAGTTTGTAATTCTATTGCCTGTAGAGAGAAGTATTCTTGATTGATTTCTTTCCAACATTGACATAAAATTGTTAGAATTTTTCTCTAATTGGAAAGTATTCTTGAGAGTACTCCTTTGATATTATTTATCATGATTTTTAGCAAGAACACATTGAGTCTCCGTCCAAGTATACTGTGATGTTGGAGAAACCCAACATTTGCTCATTCTATCTTTTACTTATGACTTCTCTACCTAGAGTTGGTCTAGGGGCTATAGTTAGTAAGTTGGTAGAAGTATTCTGGCAGGTGTTGTGTATTAGTGCTTATAACTGCATTATGCACTTCCCCCGAGCTACTTTATTAAAGCAGACTTTGCGTCTTAAGTCGAAAGATATTTCTTTTATGATTCCTTCTCTCGCTTCTTGAAGACTTTCTTTTTCATTCAATAGCGCCTCTTGATGGCAACACTCTTCCAGTTTCTCATATATCTATTCTCTTACTCTGTCAAGGATGAGAAACTCCACAATGTTTTGGGACATTTTCAAAAGGATTTTGAAGGTGGAGTTTCAGCTGAGAATCTGGGTATGTAATACTGGAAATAAGGGTATTCCCAGAAGCACAAGTTTGCAGTGACGAGGCTTATGACATGAGCTGATGATTGTTGATTTTACTTATAATGACAGGGTCAAGATTTGGCGGGTATGGTTCATTTTTACCTACTTATCAGTGTTCTCCTTCTTGGTCTCATCCAAGGACTCCATCAGAAGCCAACAACAATAACAGACAAATATCACCAAACAATCTGCTCCCTGAGGTACGTAACCTTGAATTCTCTTAGCTCATTTATAGCTCTGCTTTTCTCTTTCAATAAGGTATCTAAGCTATTGATCGATGGAGTTTGAGTTGGAACGAACAATGATTGAAAGTTATCAGTAAGAAGTCAGAAACTTTCAAGATGTGAACCAATTTTGTATTTCGTGAAGACATTTCTCAATGAAACACTAAGTTTTGCCATTGACGAATCCTTATGATTTTCTTATATGATAGTTTACTGCAACGGAGAGGTAATACATTTTCACATTGATATTCTACTTTTACCTAGCAATATGCATTTTTTCAATTATACAGGGTGGTCGACAAACCTCGTTAGGATCATCATGCACTAATCTGTCAGGAAGGCCTGTAGCATCTTCTGCTCGTTCAGCAGCAGTACCTGCACTTAGGGCTCCACAATTTAAGGGAGAAAGAAGTTCTGCCCAACCAACTACTCAAGCTGAAGACTCCAATTCAAAAAGTGAAAAGGCTAAGAAGCCAAGAAATGCCTCTGACCCGAAAACGCTTAAGGTGCGTATCAAAGTTGGCACCAAAAATTTGTCGACCCGAAAGAATGCAGAAATCTACAGTGGGCTTGGGCTAGATGACTCTCCATCATCGTCGCTGGATGGTAGCCCCATGGACAGTGAAGGGGTATCCCGTGACCTTCAGGATTCCCCAGATGAATCCCCTACTAGTATACTTCAGGTGAATCTTCCCACAAGCATTAAGTTTGCTTTGCTTTTCTTCTTTTTGGTTTAAGCTAACCTTGGCTTCTTCAATTTTCTTGATCAACTTGGAGCAGATTATGATCTCACATCCAATGCGTGATATCTTGTTGTTATCCCCCCTCTCAGGCGAGTTTCTTAGCTTGAGTGAAAATGAAAAGCTTTGGGGGAAATGTGGATATGAAGGGAAGAAAAATGCAAGCCTTGAAACTTTAGCATTAGCGAACGGTACTCATTATGCAAATGGAGAAGTTTCAGAGGCAAGGAAATTGAAAACTTATGACAAAGATTCCTTGGCAAAGGGCAAAGGCTATGATAATCAAAATGGTAGTGCCTTATTATCAAAGAAGGAGATTGATATTGATGGTCTTGCCTGTGAAGAACTAGTTTCGAAGGCGTTGAAACTCCCTCTTTTATCTAATCCATACCCTAATTTTTCCGATCCTTCAAAAGATGCAGAGAAGACAGTTGGCAGTTCAAAAACAGCCACTAAGGGTAAGACAAACGAAGCATCCTCTGAGCGGGCATCCAAGAAATCTTTGTTGCCTGTCACTGTAATAGACACATATTCTGTTGAAGGGTCTGGTGGAAAGGTTTCCTCATCTAGGAGAACTGTGGAAAATAAAGGAACGGATTGTAATAATCACAGCTCAGGATACTTGAAGAAAGAAGGCAACAACGAAGAGGAGAAAGCTGACGATTCATCCAACAATGGGCAGACTAAAGATGGGAATGCACCAAATGTAGATGCGGTTAGTCCCCTCAAGCAGTCATCTCGACAGAAAAGCTCCTCCAACAATGAGGATGGAATGAAACTGGCTCCTGAAAAGGAACTTTTCGCATCTGGAGACACAATGAAACCCAAAGGAAATCAATGTCATAATGCCCAAAGTCCCGAGGTAATAAAAGAAGGTTCTGTTGCTGACTCGTTCACAGCATCTAAGGGTAAGAAAACCTCTTCTAGCAACATCCTCTTATCTAAAAGTGATTCAGAGGACATGAAAAAGAACCTAGCCAGGGATAAATACAAAGAATTCTGTGGTGACGTAGAACTCGAACTAGAAGATGCTGAAACTGGTTTGGAGCAAATTCATTCAAAGGAAATGCTCAAGGGTTCTGATGCAATCAGTAAGAAGAGAGTTGAACGTAATAGCTCAATGAAGGAAAGAGTTAATGGTAGGAAAACTGAGAAGCCGTTTGCTTCCGCAGAGTATCCTAGGTTGGCTTCAAATGGGGCTCCTCACACCGTCTGTGAATCCAATCCCGCTGCACCTCCGGGAGCAGGGGCTCCTTTAGTTAAAGAAGATTGGGTATGTTGTGACAAGTGCCAGACTTGGCGTCTACTACCACTTGGCACTGATCCTGACAGTCTACCCAAGAAGTGGGTTTGTAGATTGCAAACCTGGCGGTAAGTTTTCTCCAACCTTTATCATGATTATCTGTCTTGCTATAAGTAATTTTTCTTTATTGAGGAGAAGTCATATTTTAAGGTAAAGACGTATAGTCATAGATGTTAGGTTGAAAGATTATCATATTTAAACTTAATCATTACAACAGAAAACAATATCTGAAATTTAAGATGTTTTTTTGCATGCTAATTAATATCTTCATCTTCTAGGCCTGGAATGAACCGCTGTGGTATCAGTGAAGAGGAAACGACGAAGGCTCTAAGAGCTCTTTACCAGGTGCCGATGAGTGGTGCTACCGGCTCTGCTTCTGACAAACAATATAGTCAGCATGAATATCCTGGTGGGGCACTCCCAGGACTAACTTCTATTGACACTTTGCATACCAACCAAGACCACCAAAAAGCAGGTATACAAGCTGTTGATGCAGGTGGGAAGAAAATTTATGGATCAAAAGGTGTGTCAAGTGCAACCAAACAGGAAGGTTCACTGTCATCAAACGGTGTCAAAAGAAACCATCAGGGAACCCCAAATAGCAGAAGCTCGAATGGTACTACTAATTCTCCCACTGATGAAAATGGGCATCAACTGGTGGGCCTGCCAAGTAGTTCAATTTTAGAGAAGCAGAGACGTAAACAAAAAGAGAAGAGAAGATTGCTTGAGAACCATTCTGATGGGGGTATATCTGAAGCTGTCATATTTTGAACTTGATGAAGTCCTTGAATTTCTGGAACTTCTCTTTACTCTTACGTGACATGTTTTGCAGGTATAACAAATTCGAAGATGAGAAACATAAGTGAGAAAGATTTGGATGGTTCTACAGCTAAAAAGTCCAGGAGAGATGATGTACATTATGATGACGACCCCATTGGGGCGAAACCGGGACAGAGCTCAAGCAATGGTTTGTCGAACAGTGGATCAGAAAAGGTTAGAGAGAAATATAAATACAAGAAGTCAAAGGCCGATTCATCGAAAAATTTGGCTTTAGCAAAAAATCCAGAAAGCCATACTTTGGATGGTTCAGTCCATAAATGTGACAGTAACGACTCCCTTAAGAAAAGGAAACGGAGTGAATGCCAGATTCCTGAGACACAACCTCCCCGAGATATTATGGAAGAGACGTATGATAATGGCCGTAAGAAAGAAAAGAAAGCAAGGGTCTCCAAGTGTGGGGGAAAGAACTCCAGCAGAAGCGGAGCTAGTGGAGGAACTAGTGGAAAAGGTAGAGGTAAGAAGGAAGAGCTAGTTGGACACGATCTAGATAGCACTCTATCTCAGCGTAGTGCAGATGCTGGAGATTCTTCAAAAAGGGATTTGTCCGCTTTGCAGCCTTCTCTTGCAGCCACTTCGAGCTCTTCTAAAGTGTCTGGTTCACATAGGAACAGAGCTAGTCTTCAGGAACTGAAGGGTTCACCAGTAGAATCAGTATCTTCATCTCCTTTGAGGATTTCAAATAAAGATAAGTCTTCATCAACTAAAAGGAATTCCAAGAGAAAAGAAGATCACAAGAATGCTAGTTCCATTCCCAGTTCTACACCAAGGTCTTCTTATGGGGAAAATGGCAATACTTCTGGGATGATAAAGAAGGAAGAAGCTTCCAATGGCAAGCATCATGGAATGGAGTCCTCTGGACTTGATTACGGGGAAAAAGATGTCCATGGTGTATCAGGTGCTACAATCAAAGCAAAGATCACAGGTTCTGATTTTGCTGCTCACCAGGACACGGATGTAACCGCTGATCCATTAGGTCAAGCTAATCAATATGCTTGCAGGACAGAAAATTTGGACCAAGGCCTAAATAATGAAAAAAGGAACAATAGTCAGTTTCATAATAATGGGTCTACCTCAAAAGATGAGAAGGCTTTGTTGTCTCAGCATAAAGAAAATAATCGTACTGTCAGATCTGATTCTGAGAAACGCAAGACGAAGGACCCTGATATTTCAAATGAATCTTCAGATCGAAGAGCAGATGAGGGGAAAATGACATCCGGAAGAAACAAGTTTGAGGATAAATCTGGTGCCGGTTCTGATAGATTACAACAAGGTTCCAAGAAAGATTCTTCTGGAAAATTGTTGAATGAGAATGTTAAAGGAGATATTCAATCGAAATTTGGTGATCATGATGATGTTGAAGTTAAATTAGATGTTATGTCCAGCCTGGATAAAAGGCAGGCTGCTCTAACTGATCGAGGTGATGGGAGATCGTTTAGGAAGCTTGCTTCTGACAAAACTGATCAAATTGAAGTACTTGAGAAAGGGAAGTCACACTTAACATCTCCTTCAATAAGAGGTCAGAATGAAACAGTGACATCTTCACGACCAGTTCCTACATTTAAAAGGGAGGGTGTGGCTAACTTGTTGGCAGTAGATGCTCTTGAAGGAGAGATTTTGAATGCTTCAACACAGGGTAAAAGATCTGAAAGCCATCCTGGAAATGCACCTAATAGTTTGCGACACTCTACTCCGCCTGCACATAAGGTCCGGGATAGCCCTATGCGGAAGGATTATGCAAGTCAAACTGCTGCAAATGCTATTAAAGAAGCCACAAACCTTAAACATCTGGCAGATCGCCTCAAGGTTTACATAATTTTCCTTCATATCCAAAGAAAAGAGGGGCCAATGATATGCTTTATCATTTGCTCTCTTTTGTTTATTTATTTACTCATTTGTGTTGGCATAACTTGACTTCTCGTTCCAGAACTCTGGGTCAAGTGAAAGTACAAGTCTCTATTTTCAAGCAACCCTAAAGTTTCTCAATGGAGCATCCTTGTTAGAATCATGCAACGACAGCGCCAAGCACAGTGAAATGAACCAGTCAAGGCAAATATATAGCAGCACCGCAAAACTGTGCGAGTGAGTTGTCTAGTCGTTGCATCTGTTCATTTATTGTGACCCTAATTTTTGCCGTAAGTGAATTTTACTTTCATACTACGCCGAGTGCAGGGCTTATATATCTAAGCTGTATTCTTTGATGAACTAGTTATGAGAATATGCTTTCGCTAACAGATTCAGTAAAGGGGAGTATAAAGTTGCTCAAGAATGATTTAGAAACAAGAACCCTCTTGCTAGAATGAAGCTTAAATTCGACTCGCTATTCTTTTACAATCTTCATTCACTATCAAGAACTTTAGGGAACGCTACTCAATACTTATTTTTCTGTTCTTTACGATAGTAGCATTTATTGGTTACGGATTTGGACTTTTTAAATGTCACTGGAGAATTTTTGTTACTATCCGGGGTTTGTATTGTACCAACAGATTTCTCAGCTGTAATTTTTAAATTTACCTTATTAGATGTGCATAAACTTGTTTGGTTACTGTCCTTCTTGTTGGAACACCGACCATCAGTTGTAATAGCAGCACATATAACTGCATAATTTCAGTGCTATTAATGGTCTAATAATGCCGTTAGTGTTATATTAGCTCATAAAATCATTGGAAACAGGTTCCTTACCATGCCATGCATTCTTGAAATCTTTGTTGACCTAAACTATTTTCCTGACATATTGTACTGTGATTACTGGGAGGCTTTTAATTTTCCACTCACAAAGAGAGATGTGCACTTTAGGATTACATAATACGACTTTGTGATATGTAAGAAAAACTTCTCATTGGATGCCTTTTCACACTATCTTATTTATATTCTATTCTCATAATGTATAATACGACGAGCCTTTTGTTCTGGAAAAATTAGTTGTTATAATGCCAAGGAGATCCTAAAGTACTATAGAAATTCCAATTACCAAGTAATGCTGATTCTGGGATTTATTCTTGTTTTATTTATAGGTTTGTTGCCCATGAATATGAGAGATTGAAAGACATGGCTGCTGTTTCACTAGCCTATAAATGCATGGAGGTTGCGTACATGCGAGTAATCTATTCCTCCCATTTCAATGCAAACAGATACAGAAATGAACTACAAACAGCACTGCAAATTTTTCCTCCAGGTAATTTGCTAAAGATCACCTGAAATATACATCTTACATCTTGATACCAATTTTATTTCAGACACTTCCAATTGGACTGGCACGCCCCCGTTAGTCTGCTAGTTTAACCTTTGATGTTACTGAATTGTCGAAGATGAAAGATGAGTCAATCATGACTAGATAACTCAGTAGAACTATTCTCAGGAGAGTAAAAAAATATAAATAATTGATTATAAAGTTTGGTAAGTACTGGCTTTAGCCACCAAAAAAAAGTATGTCTATTGAAAGTTTATTCCATTTTATTTTTATGTCGTGCAGAAAAGAATTGTTGAGGAAAAATGTGAAAATATGGAATGTTAAAGTTGTGCAATGGGCACAACATTGTAGAATGATTAAATTATTAGTAATTAACTTTTGGAATTTTTGAAGATTAAAGAGTTGACTGGAGCTTAATACTGTCCCTTTTTTTTAAAATAAAAATAATAGCTAAGAGGAACCATAGCATTATTATGAATTGAGTACCAGAAGTAGTTTAATTAGTGATTGACTCTTTTTATTTTATCAGGAGCAAAAGTTTAACAAGTGCAAGTAACTTTTTTTTTTCTTTTACTTTGTACAAAACCGCTAAATCTGATTAGTATTGATGATTGTCTTCGACTCTCTTATTGTTGGACTGGACTTCTTTGTAAGGGTTACACTTACTGGATTTCTTATCATCATACACTAGGTGAATCCCCCTCCTCTTCTGCCTCGGATGTTGACAATTTGAACAATCCAACTATGGTAGACAAGGTTGCCTTGGCGAAAGGTGTTACTTCTCCACAGGTTGCTGGAACTCATGTTGTCTCAGCGAGAAACCGTGCTAGCTTTACGCGGCTATTTAACTTTGTAAGTATTCATAAATTTCAGCTCTAATCGAGTGAATGAGATAACTAGTCAAACATAGTGGTAAATGTCGTAACTCCATGGGAATTATTACTTCAACGGAGAGAATCATTAGACCAGATAAAGTAGAGAGCTATTTAATGTTGTCTAACTCTGTTATTTCTCTGGTCTAATTGAGTGAATGATAGCATCAGACCAGTTTAAGTGAAGAACTTTTTGGATGTTAACTCTGATACTCACCTGAACAATTGCCTGAAGCTGGGCATATTACCATATTCTATCAGCAATTTTCCCAACAAAACTGGAGTTCCTGCATCAATTATGGTTTGGTGACCTCTCTTCCAAAGAACAAGATTTTATTTTTCTATTCCCTTGATTGTCGTCCACCAGGTTGTTTGCGTAATGGGCATAATCACAAAAATGCTTATCTCTACATAAGTCCGAACCTTTTCCATCTATCCATTTACTTGAGAACTTATGTAATGAATTGTAATTTTGATCCGGCCGTGTTCCTTTTTCTAGTATCTTAGTTTTGATTAATTTACAGGCACAGGAAGTTAATTTAGCAATGGACGCCTCCAGGAAATCACGTGTTGCTTTTGCAGCTGCTTATCCTGGACATGGTGATACACAGTGTAAAGAGCCTGCATTATCCATAAAGAAGGCCCTTGATTTCAACTTCCAGGACGTCGACGGCTTATTACGCTTAGTCCGGATTGCCATGGAAGCTATCAGCCGTTGAAATTTAAGTTATGGCTGAAACCATGTGAATACATCGGACAGACTCTTGAACCTGTTCCTCCATTTGCTGTCAATTGAGGAGATGTCAGGAAGAGGATCTCTTTGGTCGAGGAATGATATACACCTATCAAGTTATGAGTTGCCCTTGTAAATCTGTACATATCTGAATACTAGATATTCTCAATACAGCCATAGTCACAATCTGACAGAAATAAAAAACACGGTGGTGCTGTCATAAATTCATTACGTTGCAACGCTCGTTTCTGATCCAACTGACTTGCCTCTCCCAGATTGAAGGTAAAACGGCCATGAGTATTGCATTCTTTCCATATCTCATTTAGTTTATCTAGTGTTATTGCGAGTCAATATCTGATCATTATTATTATGTTTTCCCGTGATCCCAACTACAGATACATTGCAGTCGAGATGGCTTATTGTTAGTTTTCGACTTGTGTAGAAGCACAGAGGAGTAGCGTGATTAGTATATATGGTTCGAGTTAATTAATGAGTTGTTGACATTGACGAGACTCGGTGACATACCAATTCTCCCTGTATGTTGAGAGAGTCATTAAGTTTATTATGTGCAAAACGAAAAAAATAAATTATTCCCCGTCTATAAAAATCGGAATTTTGTGTTGCAGGTTACCTTAGGGGAGTCATAAGATGAGATATGCAGTTGTTGCAAGCAATTCTGCATTTGTTATTTGTTTCTTGACGAGAAAGAAGCCCACGTAAGAATATATTGTTTTTTTTCCCATTGCTATCTATATATAACCTGCTACTCTTCTTCACTCATTGGATTTCATATTACAGAGAGTTGAGAACTGCAATGGCAGCAACTACTGGAGTTGCTTACTACTAGCTAGTATCCTACCAGAGCCAATTGCTATACCTTTCGACCCTTAAACTCGGCTTTGTTCTACATACAGACGGTGTAAAAAACATCTTCATTATCAGTGTACTTTGACCTTGACCTTTGAATTGTTAACAACCAATACGTTAATTATCGTTTTTACCAAGTTACCAAATATTGTTTATCAGACGATGTAATTGTAAATTGTAATTACCTCTAGTAACTTGACTCTGTAAATAAATTTACACCAGCCACTAAGGACTGGCTCAATTGGCAAAGGTTGAGGAAATTATGTCTTATGTCATAAGTTTGAGCTCAGCACCAAGTCCAGTATATAAGAGGGGCGGGCTCCTCATCCCCGAATTTCAAAGTCTGGTTAGCCCAAAGGATTAACTTGACGAATTTCTTGGTCATAAAAAGATTACATTGTTAATGCATAGAATATTACTTTCTAATGGATTTTTTGCTGTAAATCTCTGTTACTAGCTGTTACATATACATTTTTTAAAAACACAAAGTTCTGCTTTAATAGATCATGGTCTCAATGTGTAAAAGATATTCTTTTTTCTGGAAAATTGTTAAGAAATTCCGTAGTTCTCTGTAGACGGTTTTTGTAGAACAAATTATCAACTTCTCCCACTTCACTTATTCTTTGTTGGAGATGCATTTGGTATCAAATAAATATGTTTTAGCATTTTTGATATACTTTCACCTATATATAGGCCCTGAGAAACAAATGTTCATGGTTTTGGTAGTATTTTCAAAAGAAAGAGCAACATCTCCAACACTGCTCCGTTGAACAAGGCAAAAAATAACATAATAGGTGGAATCTCGACGAACCAAGGTTCAGATAAGTAATTGCTCTCAAAAGTAGTTGAAGGATCAACAAAAGAAAGATGCACAAACTATAGACAGAGAAGCTCAAAGAACGTATTTACGTGGCGTAGAGCATCTCTTGGAGTCTTGGAAGGCTACACTGCCTACTTTTGAAGCTCCATAACAGTTAATTTTTGTGCCACAAATTGATTTGACACGAAATTTAAGAAGAAAAAAAAAATGATGCCACATAAATTGGGGCACAGAGAGTATAAAGGAAAAAAACAAAGATATAAGTGTCCTTGCAATAGATTCAGACAGATATTTGTAAGCCATAGATCAGAACACAAGGGAATGAATAGCGACTGCGTTGCTCGAATCTATGGCTGCAAGAAGTAGCCGTATTAGCCTTCCACCAACTTGTCGACAAAAAAAGGCGGTGTGGTACCTAAGAAGTGCACAGTTTCCTACTTATAGGCAAAGCTCAAAAAATGATCCTATTAGGTTTACATGCAAAGAATAAAATATTCTCAGGCGAGTACCTGATCATTGCTTCAGGCTAAATACTTGAACAAATTCGGGTTCTCTTTGTCTCTTTCCAAGTAATCTCGAGTGATGAGATTTTCAATTCGCTTCTTGATTGCTTTGAAATCAGGCTACACAAATACGCAAAATTAATTGATATTTATATAAAATTCTCAATCTCTAAAACTAAAGCACATAACTGATCTTCAGGATAAAGCAATGTTTTCGCCCTTGTTCATCTTGCAGAGTTTTTGAATTTGAAGGAAAACTCTAGCTTTTCGACAATATGAATCCTCAAGGCTATGAACTAGACTAGATCACTTGACTCTAAACTAAACTATTTCCCCTTAAGTAATACCACTTCTTTTATGACCAAAC
Organism: Anisodus tanguticus; assembly: GCA_034509755.1. NCBI lineage: Eukaryota > Viridiplantae > Streptophyta > Magnoliopsida > Solanales > Solanaceae > Anisodus > Anisodus tanguticus. The sequence continues at coordinate 12,205,149 of CM067551.1, read as the reverse complement.
ATAACTTCACCAATTGAGAGAGTATGAAAAACCATATATTTGTTCCCAAATGACACTACAGATAAAAAAGAGGTTTGTCTCCACCCTTCATCTCTTGTGTTACATTGGTTCAGAAGAAAATGTTAAGGGTAGAAAAACAAGTAGAAAATGAACTATCTTAAACAAATTGCTGTCCAATTTACAGAATGAAAGATTGTCACTGAATAATATATTTAGAGGTTTGAAAACTACTGAAAGATATCTCAACTTAAAAATTCTTTGTTTCACCAAGTTTAATAATAATGTCTTAAGAAATAAAGGTTGAAAAATTCCAAGTTAGTTTTTCTCTCAGAAAGCAGAACTGGCGGAAAACAATTTGTGATGGAGGCAATTAAAAGATATGGCGGGAAAAGGTAAAATTGGTATTTCTGTCATTCTGTCAAGTTATATTCGTTGGGAAAGAAAACCGACAATTTCACTTAAGTCAATGTTCTAAAACATAATAATAATAATAATAATAAGACTATTTCCTAAACAAGGAAAGAAGAAGAAGAAGACTATTCACCACAAAACTTGAAAGTGAAACTACACGAAACCCTTCAACCATTTTACCAACACTATTCCCGATATTTAAATCTTTAAGAATACTTTCAACACCATGATCCTGAAAGAAAGTTGTTAAGGTAATGAGGCGATAGTGTAATTCAAGTTATTAACTTCTTGTCGAAACAAGGAAAAAACTGTTAAGTAATCTGTTGTGACGACTCTAGAAGGTGATATCCTTCAATTTGTTTATTGGCAAGCTGCAAAACGTCCAATACAGTGTTTTCGTATAGCAAGGGTAATCTGTCTTCTTATTTTGTCAAAGGTCGCCTTTGCGCTTGGGTTTAAATAGCCCTCCAGTATCAAATTGAATGTCATTGTTTCCAGGGCATGCAAATCATATCGACCTTTCAAAGTGATTTATTTCATTCTAGAATATCCAAATGGTTGAAAAATTAGTGCATACCTTAAACATTCGGTTCAACTGCTCAACACACTCCAACACTAGTTGTTGATGAGGAAGAACTTTCCGACTCTTCATAATGCGCACTATACAGGCATCATTTGCATAACGTCTATGTTTATCTACATCCACAACCACCTTTTTCCTTTCATCCACAGGAGGTAATGGGACCTGGACCGTACAAATAAAATATGCCATTAGGAATAGGTGTCTAGTGTGCGTTGATGAAGTAAGCATCATTGAAAAATACAGAGTTTTTATCGATACCCTAATCCGCATCATCCTGTCTGTGAACTTGGAGTTGAATGCAAAATGATCAGATGATGAAACAGTTCTATTGCTAGGCTCCTTTGTCAGAATTTTATACTTGGCACAAGAAAGGGATTGAAGCAATCTGATCAAGTCATCATCAGCCAAATTTAACTCTCTTGATTTCTGAGTAACTCAATCTATCTGAAGCATTAAACAACAATAGAGCAGTAGCATGAAAAAGAGACATTGTAAATCCAAAACTGTATTGTAACCAACAGGGATATATTAATGGAATCAGTTCTACGGTTTTAGAATCAAACTTCCCATTGATGTTGCATGTACCCAACGAATAAATCCATGTCAACTTTCTGTGTTTTGTTTTTGTCTGATAGAATTCCTTGAAGACTCCCACACACTTTGCCCGAGGCAAATGGCACAACAAAGGTTACGTCATTTATTACTTCAGAAGAAAAACCTCAAATCAGCAAACGGAAAGTGAATTTTCAAATTATCAAGAAACACTCCTCTTACCATTTCCACAGGGATACTCAAATCAGAAGATTTATAACTAGGCCAAAACCCAGTTGTCAGAACTATGACAGTTAAATTAATTCCAGGACTCGCTGCAGGATTGTTGCTGAGGTACAATAACAACAACATACCCAGTGAAATCCCACGACGTGGGGTCTGGATAGAGTAGAGTGTACGCAGACCTTACCTCTACCTTGGTAGGCAGAGCGGTTGTTTCCGAAAGACTCTCGGCTCAAGACAAAGCATAAGCACAAGCAAAGCAAGAGAAACGGTAAGACCCGGACAAGAAATTTAAAGCAGTATGAAAATGATGGTAACAAAAGCGAATAAGCCATGATAGAACATTCTGAAACAAGAAACAGTAACTAACATACGTAAATAAGGTAAACAAAGTACACTAAAGAATACATAACAACAGAAATCAAACGACATGAGACTATAAAGCAATAATGCGCCTACTAGTATGATAGGCTAAGCAGACCTACAATAATAACACTATAACTACCAGTATGTAAGCGTAAGTAGGACTACGCTCAACTACCTACTACCCTAATCCGTGTCCTCCACAATCTCCTATCTAAGGTCATGTCCTCAATAAGTTGCACCTGAGTCATATCCCGTCTAATCAACTCTCCCTAATACTTCTTCAGCCTACCTCTACCCCTCCTGAACCCGTCCATAGCCAACCTCTCACACCTCCGCACTAGAGCATTTGTGTCTCTCCTCTGTACATGCCCGAACTATCTTAACCTCGCTTTCCGCATCTTATCCTTCACCGAGGTCACTCCCACTCTGTCCCGGATATCTTCATTTCTAATCCTATCCCTCCTTGTATGCCCACACATCCATCTCAGCATCCTCATCTCCGCACCTTTTATCTTTTGAATGTGCGAAGTCTTGACTGACAACCACTCCGCCCCATACAATGTTGTACCAGAAACAATTCCAAATAACCAACAAGAAAGTTACATCTCAGGGTTGTTGCTGAGGTATTCCTGAAAATTGTTCTGATTTTCCCTAGCCAATGTCAAGTCTGTCACCTGTTTTCAAGTTCCCAACCACAAGTTTTGATAAGATATTTGAGTGGGGATGTGATAAACTATGAAAAGATATTGTGTTTCCTCACCATTCCCTCCATCTTTGATGTAAACTGTCCACCACATTGTTGCTTTAGCTTTGTTAAGATAACCTTTCGTGGTCATCATTGGCACTTTTATCAAAGAGCAAGCGACGAGAAAGCTTCTTCCTATCACACCAAGACAATGGACATTCCAAAAGGTAAATGCAAATTCAACCTAATTAATGTAACTATATCGAAAAATAGTTGGATACTATCTACCCACCTGTAGAACTCCGCAAAAAGGTCTTTGTCACTAATGTATGCGAGAAGCTTGAACACCTACAAAATTCAAACCATTATTATGGTATTATTTGACCGAAAGATTGACTTTCCGAAAAGTGAGTGATCTGATATACCTTATCCAACGTCTCCTCAATAGCGTCATCACTGAGTTTCTCACTCCCACCTTTCTTAAGAATATTATCACAATAAGAAGCAAGGAGCTCTGCGCTTGAACAACCAGACACAACCTTGTTACAGAAGACCTCAAATGCCTCCTTGAGAGCCTATAATACATCAGAACACTGACAAATAATTCAAATCAAGAGATCAACAGACAACTATTAACATTGGAATATACCTTATGAAAGAGAGAGTTATTAGCTAAACAGTCCGTAACATAAGACATATACTTGTCGTTAAGTTCAATCAACTTTCTAACAAAAACCTGTGGAAAGGGATGAATTCACGGTTAAATAAATTAACACTACATGAAAGCTGAAATCAAAATATAGGAAAATAGTTTTACCAGCTCTCCTGAGCCCGAACTTTCGGCCTGCGCAAGAACACACATATTCAACACTAGTAAATTTATTATCATGAACAAAAATTTCTTGAAAACATAGGGATAGCGAGGCTGCAAAGAAACTTCATATATATATATATGTACCGTAAGAATAATTAGTTTATTTTCCTCAATCATATTCTTCCATAAAGGTGGTAAATATACAACAAGAATAGCCCCATCTAAGACTCTAATTAGGCGACTAATAATTACTAATAGGATATGATTAGGCTAATTATATGTCATCTAATCTATCACCCTAAATGTTAATTTACCTACCATTTATATTCTAAAATCAATTATAATAATTACTAATTACAAGCAATTATTAATTATTCTATCATTCCCCGCAGTCGAAGCGGGAGGCAGGCGTATGCTGAGACTGTCCCGAAAATCTTCAAATAAAACCAGCGGAAGACCTTTAGCAAAAATATCTGCAATCTGATAGCGTGACGGGACATGTTACACACGCACTTGTCCGCGTGAGACCTTTTCACGAACAAAGTGGATATCCAGCTCAATATGTTTAGTGCGTTGGTGATTGACCGGATTATCAGAGAGGTAGATGACACTAACATTATCACAGTATACCAATGTGGCCTTCGGAATTGGGCAGTGGAGTTCGAGAAGAAGATTCTGAAGCCAACAAAACTCAGACACAACATTGGCAACACCTCGGTATTCTACTTCGGCACTGGATCTGGATAACGTTGTTTGTTGTTTTGAGGACCAAGATACCAAGTTTTCACCAAGAAATATACCATAACCAGAAGTGGAGCGTCTGGTGTCCGGACATCATCCCCAGTCGGCATCTGTATAAGCGACTAGTGTGGATGTCGACGATGGATATAGATGCAGGCCATACTCGAGAGTATCCTGACTGTAACGAACAATGTGTTTGAGAGCATGCATATGATCATCCATCGGATTATGCATGAAAAGACACACCTGTTGCACAACATAAGAAATATCCGGCCTGGTGAATGTCAGATACTGCAGGGCCCCTGCCAAGCTACGGTAGAGTGTTGGATCGACAAATGGTTTGCCGGACAATACACTCAATTTGGATTTAGTGTCCACTGGAGTTGCCGAAGGTTTACAGGAGGACATGCTAGCACGTTCAACAATATCAGCTGCATACTTCTTTTGGGACAGAAATAAACCACATGCATGACGTGTCACCACTATTCCTAGAAAGTAGTGTAGTGGCCCTAGATCCTTCATAGCAAATTCAGAGCCAAGCTGTGACATAATGGACTTGCGAAGCGCATATGACGAGGCAGTTAATATAATATCATCCACATATAAAAGAAGATAAACAATATTATTACCCTGACGATAGATAAAAAGAGAGTGATCGGAACAGCTGTTGGAAAAACCAAAATGTGAAACAAAATCCGCAAACCGCTTGTACCAAGTTCGAGGGGCTTGTTTGAGCCCATATAAAGATTTCTTTAGCAGGCACACATGAATGAGATATTTGGAGTCCCTATACCCCAAAGGCTAGTACATGTACATTGTTTCATTAAGTTCATCGTGGAGGAAGGCATTTTTGACATCCAACCGATGAAGAGGCCACGCCTTTGACAAAGCCAAGCTAAGGATCGTTCGTATAGTTGCCGGTTTGACCACCGGACTAAACGTTTCACTACAATCCATACCAACGTGCTACAAGACATGTTTTATGCCTCTCAAAAGTGCAATCAGATTTTTCTTTGTAACTGAAAATCCACATAGACCGAATTACATTAGCATGAGTTGGACGAGGAACTAGTTCCCACGTTCTATTTTTAATAAGAGCATTAAATTCATCATCCATGGCCAATTTTCAATTCGGGTCATTAAGAGCAGAAACAGGATTACGAGGCAACGGTGATTTGAGAATCCTGGTGTGGAGGCTATATTTGGTGTTAGGTTTGACAATGCCGTGTTGACTACGGGTGACTGGACGTTGGGCCATGTTTTGAGGTGGGCACTGAACGGGAGTACACTGCCTGGCAGTCGGCTGAAATGGGTCGTGACCCAAGCCACTGCCAGGCAACTGGTTTGGGCTCGTCGATACAGTAGACAAGATTGGGCTCAGGACGGGAGGCCTAGCTTGCTAGGCACTTGTTTGCTGCGGCTGGGCCACTGTTCCGGGGCCCAAATTACCCGAGACATGTTGGTCCGCCAAAACAGTGGGCCCAATTTGTGACAAAAAATGTTGGGATAAATACCGGGGCATGCTATCATCTAGAAAATCATAGATAGGGGGTACAGACTCATGCATTTTAGCAAATGGAAAATTTGTCTCATGAAAGATAACATGACGACTCACAATTATTTTATTGGAGGAAAGGTTGTAACATTTGTAGCCTCAATGATTAGATGGATATCCCAAAAAAACGCAAGGTGTAGACCGGGGTTGAAGTTTGGTAATTGTGGTGTATGGAAAAAGAGGATAACATAAGCACCCGAATACTCGTGAATGAGAATAAGATAGATCCTTAAGTATAGGATTTTTAGTGGAGCTTGATAGGACAAGTTTTTGTGTGGAAGTATGTTCAATATATAAGTGGTCATTTGTAGTGCATGATGCCAAAAAGATGGTGGTAGTGAGGCATGAGCAAGGGATGTTCAAATTATGTTGTTGATGGTTCAGATTTTTCGTTCCGCCTTCTCATTTTGAGAGAAAGTATGTGGACATGAAAGACGAAAAGTTAAACCATTAGAATTGAAAAAATCCCAAAAACTCCCATTATCAAACCCCATACCATTATCACATTGAATATTTTTAATATCCCGTTCAAAATAGTTTCGGATGAATGCTCTAAAAGTTAGAAATATGGAAAAGACTTGTGATTTCTTAGCCAAAGGAAACGTCAACAAAAAATTAGAGTAATCATCTAGCAAAAACAAATAATACTTATGGCCCGAAGAGCTCAAAGCGGGTGATGTCCAAATATCATAATGGATAATATCAAATGGCATAAGTGTGCATGAATTAGATGAAACAAACGGCAGTTGAACATGTTTTCCAAGTGGACATGATCGGCACAAACTGGAATTACGTGTTTGAGTACATGAAATAAAATTATTTCGTTTGAGAGAGGCTAAAACAGGTGCCCCTGGATGACCCAAACGTTCATGCCATAATGAAGGTGCAAGAGCAGCAAAAGTAGATGGTGACTGGGTTCATTGATTAGATGTTGTAATTGGATATAGCTCCCATGACTATCACATCTCATTAGAAGCATCCCCGTCTGAAAATCCTTCACGAAAAATCCAAAAGGGTAAAAAACAACAGATACCCAGTTATCAGTAGTAAACTTTCTAACCAAAACCAAGTTTTTAATTAATTGTGGAGCATAACGACATTCTTTAAAATTAACGGTGGGTTTGGTGGAGTCAATTTGGTAGAACCATAACCACGAATTGGAATAGAATGACCATTTCTGACAATTATACCATTATTTTTTCTCAAATTAAGATAGGACGAGAAGTTACCTTAGGAGGACGTCATATGAGACGTCGCTCCAGTGTCTATGTACCAATTTGCGTCCTGTAGATTAAGTCCGAGAGTGCATGGCGGACTCAATATCCATTGGGCTGACCACTACCGAATGGGCCTCCTGCCACTATTTCGGCAATGGCCCAAAGCTGCTCGGTCCGCCATTGTTTCGTGGCCCAAAAGAAGAAGGCCCAACGCCTTGGTGTTGACTGCCAGTGGCCTGGCCAGGTCTTGGACTGGGCCTGGCCAGGTCTTGGACTGGGCCTAGCCCAGTTACCCGACGAGACTGGGTAGGGTGGCACAGCCCAAGGCCACTGCTAGGCCCACTGGACTAGGCCGCCACCCCACTGTTACCGAGGCTGCCACTGCTGGCCGCCGTGTCCTCCGCCACCTCCGCCACCAGAATTCCGGTTGCCACCATTTTTGCAAAAATACGCCGACGCATTCGGAAAATCCACCATATCGGTGGTTGAGAATTCTTGCTCCAACGTGACGGCTCGGGAATTTTGGTTGTCCTGAAAAATATCCCACAAGCGATTCCAAGCCTCCATTGCTGTAGAATAGGGTTCCATTATTGTGTGCAACAAATCACTAGAGATAGTTGCATAAATCCATGAAAGAACTGTGGCATTGAGAGTTTCTCATAGTTCTTTTTCATCTTCGTTTTTTAACTACTTTCCTTTGCCATTTGCCGGCGGGATTATGTGATGAATAACCCGGTGGAAACGACAACATATTTTAAAAAGCTCTGCCCAAGTTGCATAGTGAACATTTTCTATCTCAAGAGTGACAGAAACATGTGTTTTGATGCTAGAAACGGTAAGGGCGGGATGAAATGTAGATTTGGAGTCAGACATTGTTGATCGGAAAAGGAAGAACAATAATGGAAAAAGAAAAAAAAATATGAAGAAAGTGTGGTGGTCGGCCGGTGGTGGAGGAAGGGTGGTTGATGTGGCCGAATTTTTGGAGATAAAATTATTTATGATAGGATCTTTTCCCTAATCTTCTGATACCATGTAAGAATAATTAGTTTATTTTCCTCAATATACAACAAGAATAGCCCTATCTAAGGCTCTAATTAGGCTACTATTAACTACTAATAGGATATGATTAGGCTAATTATATGTCATCTAATCTATCACCCTAAATGCTAATTTACCTACCGCTTACATTCTAAAATCAATTATAATAATTACTAATTACAAGAAATTATTAATTATTCTATCATGTACTTATTTCTACAAATGTTTTCAACTCCAATCAAAAGTTTTGTTCTCTAATGGTGTATCACACATTCCCCGGTGTCCCCCGCTGTTTTTAACTATTCACAATTCAAAAGGACCTTATACTCGCATACAATTAGCAGATAATCATCATTTTTAAGTATAAACCATTAAAAATATGAAACAGGAAGATGGACAATTCACCTTGTTACTTGTCGTATCTTCAGCCTGTTGCACCAAGACCATGCCTTCAGCAATGACATGCTGCAAAAGACATATTGTAAGCAGATGTTTTGCCAAACTTACAAAACTAATAAATATTTCTTTTGTCACTCAGTAATTGGCATACGAAACAAAAATACCTGTTTAAACATATTTGAAACAGGTTCCAATCCCTTAGGAATTCTGTGGAATAGCCTATACATTCGAGATAAATCCTCCACCTGAGTGTACAAAAGAGAGTGGGGCAGTAAGGGCAAAAGAGAACAACATCAAATTACAAAGTAAAATACATTGAAACTTCCCGAAAGCTAATGGTGAAAAGCAAAAAAAAGGAATCAATACTGTTAAATATACACAATATACATGTGTATATTGTTGTTTATTTGGTATTGGATTTGCTCCTATTTTAGACTCTCGGAATTGGCTGTTTTAGTCAAGGTAATTTATGTTAAATATTTAATATACTAATTTAGATAATGTTGTAATATAATTAGTAGTGTATTACCATAATTAGTGTATTACCTGTATAGAATAAAATTTTAGGAATAAAATAGAAATAAGATTCTCCTATTATGAAAATATGTAACTTGTATATATAGTCTTTCAATTAATGAAAATAATCAAGGGATTATTTCTTTCATTGTATCAAAAGTCTAGGTCCAAACAAAAATTTTCTCTCGAATTTTTGTTGCAATTCTCGGCCAAAGACCGAACCTTCCCCTCGTGTTTGCCATTTGTTCTTCCGCTCTCCAAATCTCTCTTCCAAATCCCTCTATCACCTATTGTTCTTTCGTTATGTCTACGTCAAAGAACATGTTTCACCCTACCCTTGTTGTTTCTAACATCAAGAATCATATCCCTCTAATTCTTGAAATAGAAAACGTCCAATAAGCGACGTGGGCTGAGTTGTTCAAAATTCACGCTCGTTCACATCAAGTCATCCATCACATAATCCTTGCGGCTCCTGATGATACGGAGGTCCCTAAACGCGAGGATGATCCTAAGTTATGGACAACACTTGATGCCACCGTCCTTCAGTGGATTTATTCTACTATCTCCACCGACCTATTCCAGACGATTATTGAGCCAGATGCTACGGCGATGGCTGCATGGGATAGATTGCGTGACATATTCCAGGATAATAAAAATTCCAGAGTTGTTACCCTTGAACAAGATTTTTCCCACGTCAACAGGGAAAAATTCCCGAACGTTTCAGCATATTGCAAAAGGTTGAAGGAATTGGCGGACCAACTCCGCAATGTTGGTGCGCCAGTTAGTGAAGATCGTCTTGTTTTACAGATGGTTGCTGGCCTATCCGAGGCCTATAGTGGCGTTGGAACTCTCCTTCGTTAAAGTAATGCTCTTCCAAGGTTCTATCAAGCTCGATCCATACTTACCTTGGAAGAAGCCGATTTGGCTAAAAAGGCGGCTACTAATGCTAGTCCCGTGGTCATGATGACTTCCTCCACTAGTCCTAAAAAATTTGGTGACAATTCGAACCAAAACCGATCTCACGGGGGGAGCAAGAATGGCCGGAAAAATAATGGGAAAAATCGCAGGGGCAAACGCGGTGGCTCCGGCAGCAGTCACGGTGGCCAAAACAGTGGCAGTGGACCCCATCCCGATTACAGTGGGCCACCGACCCCCTGGTCTCAGCCTTGGCCCTCTGGGCCATGGGCTTGGACCAGTGGACAGTGGCCCTACGACCCACTTCCACAACAAATTCCATTGTCTGGCTAGTGGGCTTTCCAGCAGCCCCAATGGCCCACTGGCCCAATAATTCCAGCTCCAGCAGTTTCGGCCCAGGACAGTCCAGGTCTGGAATTCTTGGGCCCCGACCTCCGCAGGCTCACCACGCAGCAGGCCCCACTTAGACCGATATTGAGGTTGCGATGCATACACTGGGTTTGACTCAACCGAACCCGAATTGGTATATGGACACCGGTGCCACTACCCACATGACATCCGATTCAGGTACGCTATCATTTTATTCTAATTTGAGCAACCCTCGCGGTATAATTGTTGGTAATGGTAATTCTATTCCAATTTGGGGTTATGGTCATAAAACATTATCTCCCTCTCATCCCCCTCTTATCTTGAAAAATACCCTACACGCCCCCAAATTGATTAAAAACTTAGTCCCTGTTCGTAAATTCACTACTGACAATTCCGTTTCTATTGAATTTGATCAATTTGGTTTCTCTGTGAAGGATTTCAAGACGGGGAGTCCTCTCATGAGGTGTGATAGTAGGGGAGATCTTTATCCTATCACACTCAGTCCCGGTCCATCTGGTCAAGCCCTGCCATAAGCTTTTGCAGCCATCTCTCCTTCATTGTGGCATGCTCGTCTTGGTCATCCGGGGTCCTCTATTTTGTCAGTTTTAGATGAAAATAGTTTTATTTCATGTAAGGGTACGAGTCGTACTCCAATTTGTCAATCTTGTTCTTTAGGAAAAATTGTTAAGTTGCCGTTTGTAGACTCAAACTTTCATACTTTAATGTCATTTGATATTATTCATAGCGACTTATGGACGTCTCCTGTCCCTAGTTCTGTGGGTCATCGGTATTATGTTTTGTTTTTGGATGATTATTCTAAATTTCTATGGACGTTTCCAATAACGAAGAAATCTCAAGTTTTTTCCATCTTCCTAAAATTTAGAGCATTCATCAGAACCCAATTCAACCGTGAAATCAAAAATATTCAGTGTGATAATGGAAAAGAGTATGACAATGGGGTGTTTCTGTGCTACTAATGGGATTAATTTTCGTTTCTCTTGTCCTCATATATCTTCACAAAATAGGAAAGCCGGACGTAAAATTCGTTCCATAAATAACATTATCCGCACTCTATTAATTCATGGTTCCGTACCACTATATTTTTGGCATCATGCTATTCAAATGACTACATATCTACTTAACATAACTCCGTCCAAAGGTTTGATATATTCTTCCCTCTTCAAATTTTATATAATAAAATTCATTCATATTCGCATCTTCGGGTTTTTGGATGTTTGTGTTATCCGTTATTCCCGCCCACCACAATTAACAAACTTCAGGTCGGTCGACTCCGTGTGTGTTTTTGGGTTTTCCATCTAATCATCGTGGCTACAAATGCTTTGACTTATCCTCCAATAAAATCATCATTAATCGCCATGTAATTTTTGATGAATTCCAATTTCCATTTGCTAAAAGTCATTCTCCCGTGCCTAGTTCGTATAATTTTTTGGATGAACAAATATCCCCATATATTATTCAGTATTTTTTGGACATCTCCCGCACCCAAAATTCTCCAGCGGGCCCACTGCCCGCTGGTCCCACTGGCCCGTCATAGTCCTCTCTACCCAGTTTTATCACTGGGCCAGTTTCAGCAATTGGGCCGGTCCAGCCCAATACTGGAACTTGTCCAGTTTCTGGTTCCGACAATGGTATAGCTTCCCGAGTTGGGCCAGCAGGCCCACTGCCTGCTGGCCAGTCCATCCTGAGCCCAGCAAATTCCCAAAATCCACTCAATTCTTCCTCGAGTCATAGATCGGTCACTCGTAGTCAGCGGGATATTGTTACACCTAAAAGACATTTTAATTTACATTCTAATGTCTCTAAATCCATTTGCCCCGTAATCCTGTGTCTGCCTTAAACGACCCGAATTGGAAAATTGCTATAACTGATGAATATAATGCTCTTATTGATAATAAGACGTGGGAGTTAGTGCTCCGTCCATCTGGTATTAATGTTATCAGGTCTATGTGAATTTTTGCTCATAAAGAGAATTCAGATGGTTCATTTGCTCGACATAAGGCACGAAGGCGCGGCTTGTGGGTGATGGTAAGACTCAGGAGGTTGGTATAGATTGTAGGGAGACGTTTAGCCCGGTGGTCAAGCCGGCTACCATTCACACTGTGCTTAGCTTGGCTCTTTCGAAGGCATGGCCGATTCATCAGTGGGATGTCAAGAATTCTTTCCTACATGGTGATCTCAAGGAAACAGTCTATATGCATTAGCCGTTGGGGTTCAGGGATCCCAACCATCCTCATCATGTCTGTTTGTTGAAGAAATCCTTATATGGGCTTAAGCAGTCTCCACGGGCCTGGTATATAAGGTTTGCTGACTATGTTTCAACTATTGGGTTCACTCACAACAGGTCTGATAATTCCTTGTTCATCTACCATCGTGGTTCGTCCGTAGCCTACATTTTGTTATATGTGGACGATATTATCTTGACTGCCTCTTCCGATGCCTTGCGCCAGTCTATCATGACTATGCTCAGCTCCGAGTTTGCTATGAAAGACTTGGGGCCCTTGAGTTATTTTTTGGGGATTGCCGTTACTCGTCATTCCGATGGGTTGTTCTTGTCACAACTGAAGTATGCAGCCGAGATCATCGAGAGGGCTGGGATGTCATCCTGTAAGTCCACTTCCACTCCAGTTGATACCAAGCCCAAGCTTTGTGCCGCAGCCGGCGTCTCTTACGATGATCCGACCCGCTATCGCAGTCTTGCAGGGGCCCTTCAGTATCTTACCTTTACCTGACCGGATATTACGTATGTTGTCCAGCAGGTGTGTTTATTCATGCATGATCCCCAACTTGAGCACATGAATGCACTCAAATGCATCATTCGGTATATTCAGGGTACACTAGACTATAGTTTGCATTTGTATCCTTCATCGACATCCACACTTGTCTCATACACAGATGCTGATTGGGGTGGGTGTCCAGACACCAGACGGTCTACGTCTGGCTACTATATGTTCCTTGGCAACAACTTGGTCTCCTGGTCTGCGAAGCGTCAGGCGACTCTACCCCGCTCAAGTGCCGATGATGAATATCGAGGGGTAGCCAATGTGGTCTCAGAATCATGTTGGTTACGTAATTTGCTTTTAGAGCTTCATTGTCCAATTCAAAAGGCAACCTTGGTTTATTGCGATAATATTAGTGCCATTTACGTTTCTGGTAATCCGGTTCAGCACCAATGCACTAAACATATCGAGATGGACATTCACTTTGTCCATGAAAAGGTTGCTCGGGGTCAGGTACGCGTCTGTCATGTCCCGTCAAGATATCAGATTGCAGACATCTTTACAAAGGGTCTTCCCTCGGTCCTTTTTGAAGATTTTAGGGACAGTCTCAGCGTTCGAAGACCGCCCGCTATGACTGCGGGGGTGTGTTAAATATATACAATACACACACAATATACATATGTATATTGTGTATATTTGGTCTCGGATTTGCTCCTATTTTAGACTCTCAGAATTGGATGTTTTAGTCAAGGTAATTTATGGTAAATATTTAGTATCCTAGTTTAGGTAATGTTATAATATAATTAGTAGTGTATTACCATAAATATATAGAATAAGGTTTTAGGAATAGAATAGGAATAAGATTATCCTATTATGGAAATATGTAACTTGTATATATAGCCTTTCAATTAATGAAAATAATGGAGGGATTATTTCTTTCAAATACCTTATCATCTCTAAGCAATGCTCGGCATCCAGACTGTTCCTTCTCCAGTAATTGGTTGGTATATACAACCAATAATTCATTTTGCACTTTCTGCAGCATAAATTTGGTCTCAGCATTGAAAACAAATCTAACTGAAGCAATATTGTTAACATATAGGAAGTCTGAATTTTCAGCATTCAAAATTAAGTATTTATCAGGCGAATACTTCAGAGCAATGACATAAATAATAACTGTATCTATTATCTAGTATCCTAATTATAAAAGCGGGAAGACTCAAATTAAAAGTTGAAAGACCAAAATGTCCATAAAATGTTGAAAGACCAAAATGACCTTTGAAAACTATATTATTCCTTTACGAACCAGTAAACTAATCAAACTTAATTCTTTGCTAATGAATTTGAAAAGTTACAATAAATGGTTCTATATAAGACCAGATTCAGAATTAAAATTGAATTTGAATAGTCGGTCTCAACTCTATATAAGACCAGATTCAGATTCAGAACCAGTGAATATGTTGGCTTAGCACCTGCAAGTCCTATATCCGATATAAGCTCCAATGCATACTTTCTTTGATGCATTAATATACCCTGAGAATTCCTTGCAAATTCAATTCCAAAAAAGTACCTAAGCTCTCCTAGATCCGTTATCTTAAAAGTTGTCTGCAATGCTTCTTTTGTGGATTGGATGAGTCCAGGATCATTTCCAGTAAGTAGTAAGTCATCAACATATACCAACACCACCACTATGCTATCATTCTTCAATTTAGTAAACAGAGAGTAATTCCTGTGACTTTGCTGAAATCCAGATGGAATCAAGGCAGTAGTGAGTTTAATATTCCATTGTCTTGATGCTTGTTTTAAACCATACAAGGATTTCAGCAATCTACAGACTTGTTTCTTCCCACCTTTGACATCAAAACCTTCTAGAACTGGCATGTATACTTCTTCATAAAGATCCCCTTGTAGAAAAGCATTGTAGACATCCATTTGATGAATAGTCCACTGTTTGGCTGCTGCAACAGAGATAACGACCTTACAATATACATTTTCACTACTGGTGAGAATGTCTCTTGATAATCAAGCCCTTCCTTCTGATTGTATCCCTTTGCTACCAATCTGGCTTTAAATCTCTACATTTCTCATGTTGCTTTGTATTTGATCTTGTACACCCACCTGCATCATATAGCCCTTTTCCTTCTGGGAGTGACACCAACTCTCATATTCCATTATCCTCCAAAGCTTTAATCCCAACTTTCATTACTTCAATCCATCTCTTGTCCTGTGCAGCTGTTGAGTAATTCTATGGCTCAGTGTCAAGAGAAACATTAGCCACAAAACTTTGATACCTGTATGATAATCCTGCATAATCAATACCATCAGTTATAGAATATAAGCAACTATAAGAGCCATGCTTAGTGACATAATCCTTGTACCAAATAGGAGTCCTGATGGTTCTTGTAGACCTTCTGGTATCATGTCCTAAATGGTTAGTTTCCAATTGCATGTGATCTACAACACTCTCATGTTGTGTTTCTACAGGAACACACATATCTTGAGTTGCATCCTGAACTTCCAGATCTGGACTCATGTGTTCATCACCTTCTGACATCCTGGTAACTACTGGTGAAACATTAACATTATGTGGATGAACTAATCATCAAAACAAAAATGTTCTGGTGATCTTATATGACTAAGACTGTCATCTGCATTACCTTTGAGGGGAAATAATATTTCCATAAACATCACATCCCTGCTCATGAAGAATGTTCTATTCTCCTTGTCATAGAGCTTATATCCTTTTTGTGCAGAACCATACCTAAGAAAGACTGTTTTTACAACCCTTGGGCTAAACTTATCCTGCCTAGTCAGGGTAGTTGCAAAACATAAACAAACTATCACTCTCAGATGATATAGGGTGACTTATTTCCTATAACCGTTGAAGGAATTTTATTCATGATGTACACAGTTCCCTCCACACAAAATCCCCAAAACCTATCAGGAAAATCTGCTTGGAATTTTATGGTTCTGGCTGTTTCCAATATATGTCTATGTTTCCTATCCACTACACCATTCTGTTGTGGTGTGTGTGGACAGAAACTCCAATACACCACACCATACTGCTGGAATAATTCCTTACAATTGTGATTAAAAATTCAGTACCATTATCAGACCTTACTCTTTGAATTTTCATTTCAAATTGAGTACTGACTTCAACAAAAAAAAGATTTAAGTAGTGCAACTACATCAGATTTCAACCTCATTAAAAACATCAAAGTCCATCTGGAGTAATCATCCACAATAGTCAAGAAATATCTCATTGCATTATATGTTTCCACCTTATAAGGCCCCATACATCCATATGTAACAGTTGAAAAGGTCTTGTTTTTCTACTAACACTATCAGAAAATGGAATTCTAGTCTGTCTAGCTAGTGGACATACTTCACACTTATTTATAATAAATGAAGTATCACTCCTGAAATATGAAATTTTCCTTAAAACTGTCATAGGTACATGACATAACCTCTGGTGACAAATGACTGCATCTACATGTTGTGTGGCTGACAGACACTTATTCAATTCTCCCCTCTTATTTTGTGTATCCAAGCAAAATATGTACAATCCTTCTTCTTCATTACTAATGCCACTCACATTCCTAGATGAGAGATCTTGAAATACATAACATTTTGGAAAGAAAGTAACACTGCAGTTTAGTTATTTTGTTACGTTTGACACAAACATGAGATTGAACTTGAAAGTTGGTATACATAGAACATTTTTAAGAACATCACCTCCTCCTATGTGATAATCACCAACATGTGAGATTCTGGTTGAATCTCCTCTAGGTAACTACACCCTTCATGTACTTTCTGTCAGATTAGTTTTATTTTGTAACTAGTTATGATCACTAATCATATAATTAATTGCACCTGTGTCCACTATCCATTTCATCAATACTTCTGAATTAAAAACACATTTACCTGCCATATTGGCACTACCACTAGTCTTTCCCTTGTTGTTAAGCAAGTTGAGGAGCTGTTGATGCTGACTAGGAGTGAATTGGCTGTGTGAGACTGCATCTGCAGGTTGTGATTGTGACCAAATTCTCTAATTATGATTGTAGATTGGTTGTGTACTCTGTGAATGCATATGTGAAATGAAACCCGATCTATGGTTCTGCATATATTTCATGTCATGTTGGTGATACTGCATTCCTCCTTGTTGTCCCGTATCTTCAAAAGGAAAATTCCCCCAGTCACTACATATGCTTTCTTGCCTTTATTTTTGAAGTCTTCAGGATATCCATTAATCTTGTAACAATCATCTTGTGTATGTCCAGTTTTGTGACAAAAGTCACACTTCATCAATTTGGAACAATCCACCTTAACATGTCATTTCATATGACAGAAGTCACAAAAAACATTAGAATTATATGGTTTCTTCTATTTCAAAATTCCACTCATGTTCCTTCCATTTTCACTCTTGGCTGTGAACATGACAGAAGATTCCACTGTGTCCCGCATCATCCTGCTTGCTCATGCAACCATTTTGTGGCTTTCTTCCTAGTTGATCATTACATATACCTGGTTCATACTTGGCACATACTGCATCATGATAATCTGGCTTCTAGCCTGACTATAGCTTTCATCTAGTCCCATTAAGAGTTGTAACATTCTTTGGTATTGCAAATGATTAATAAAATCATTAGATTTAGGACAACATGCTGGTGGTGGTATAATAGAAACATATTCATCCCAAAGGTCCTTAAGTCTAGAGTAGTATACTGTGATTGATTGTGATCATTGTCTCATTGTAACAATTTCCTTATGCAGTTGAAAGGCTCTAGAACGGTTTATCTTGTCAAACCTCTCCCTTAATTCTTTCCATATACTGTGTGAGTCAGAGTTAAACAACATCCCACTGAGTAAGTTCTTACTTACATTTCCCATCAGCCAAGACACCACAATTGTATTGCACCTATACCACAACCTTGCTAAATCTCCACAGAAAGCCTCTTTCTTCACTGTTCATCAATGAAACCTACCTTGTTCTTTCCTAATAGAGCCAACTTCATTGCTCTACTCATAATGTGTAATTATCCATTCCATTCAACACAACTCCAACAGATAGTGAACCTGGTGCATCAGATGGAAAGAGATACAAAAGGTGATTATGATCAATGCTTACTGTCAATGTTGCAATT
The DNA here is from genome assembly GCA_034509755.1 of Anisodus tanguticus. Classification (NCBI taxonomy): domain Eukaryota; kingdom Viridiplantae; phylum Streptophyta; class Magnoliopsida; order Solanales; family Solanaceae; genus Anisodus; species Anisodus tanguticus. The sequence goes on along the minus strand of CM067551.1, from coordinate 12,186,881 downwards.
CCACTTATTGTATCTTCTGTATTGTTCTCCATTACTATCTATTATAGCTTTTTGACTTCAATTAATGCTTCAAACAATCTAATCACTTCGATCAACTAATCTACTGTCTTGATTGAACTTGTGCTTCTCCAGAATGCCTCTCGACTACCAGAATTTAGTGTCGAACATATAAATCTCCTGAATTCTTCTTTGTATGCAGAGGAACTCCCTTGATCTATGTCGAATCAACCTTGCTCTGATACCATGTAGAGTTTCACTGTTCCATTGAGCTTTGAATCAGTCGATCAAATGGCATGAACTGCCATTGACCACTGAAAAACATTCGAACAGCTGGAGACAAAATGAAGAAACTGAATGAGAGAGCTATAGAAATGAAGTTGGGGAAAATTTTCTGTGTTATTCAACAATGAGAATACAATGTCATATATATACAATCAACTACCCTTCTAGAATATTCTAACACTAACCAACTATTAATTACTTTCTACAACCAATCAACTAATTTGTAACTAATTACTAACAACCTCAACTAACTTGTAACTGATTACTAACAACCTCAACTAACTACTTAGTAGTTAATGGATACATTGCAACTCATGGCACAATTGTGCACTTCCCTAATTCTTTCACAATTTGCTCAGCCTGGCGTTCTTGATCAATCTAGTACAAAAGGAGTCTTCATCAGACCCTCATAACTAGCAAATAGTATTACAAGAGTTGGGATCAAGTGAAAGTAGGAAGAAACGAAAAACAAAATAAGAGGATATGGTACTTGCCAACACAATAACTGCATCTACCATTCAACTCATGATAAACCTATTGTCATCAAAAAACAGAAATGAGTTTCTCACACAACAAAGATGTGAAGAGAGCTTATATCCCACACAAAAAAATTATGTTGCCAATAATTACATAGGAGATGCAAGAAACAAACCAATGGTATACTATAATGCGTAAGGAATTAGAAAAAATATGTCATCATTTTTTATTCGTTGAAATGAGAAGTTTTTATACTATTTATTTTCTTATGTTACTATTATATTTCTTCACTTCAATCCTCCTATCCCCCACCCACCCACCCACACCCCACAAAAAAAAACAAGCACAAAATTGACCCCCTTTTTTTATTTTGGAACAACTGTTAGTATCAACGGTATTTTTGTTGGAAATTTACTAAATGTGGAATTAAGTATATTCCATTAATTTATGACTCGAACAATTAGACCCGCACGTCGGAAATGTCGTTTCTACACACGTGCACACGTAGTGCCAAGTATCGCAAATTTCATTAGTGAAAGAGTTATTGGTACATATGTAATACGTTTGAGACATAGAATTATGGATGGTTATTGTCCAAATGACAAAGTATTCCACGTTGGTAAATGAAGGAAGAAGTGTACAAAGTGTAAAATGAAACGAGTCGGAAATCGCCGCGGCGCCTCCCAGGCTGCACTGCGGCGCAAAATGGCTGGTTAGCTACTGGAGCCGCGGCGCTTCGGAGGCAGAATGCTGCGATAGGAAGTTGGAAAAATCTGACGTTTGGGCTGGTTTTGGAGCATTGATTCTCCATTACTTGCCACATTAATTCAGTCATAATTTGACTGAATGTAACCCCTCAATCAAGTGCAATTACATGGCTATTGAAGGCCATTAGTTGGCTAGTTGAGGGGTCTTCTACTTACACTATAAATTGAGGCCTTTGGCTCAATTGAAAGACTACACTCAACACTTAGAGAATTATCCAGATTTTTTGATTTCATATTCTTCCTCTCTAGCAAAGTCACTATACTCAAAGTTCTTCAGGAGTAACACTTGAGTTTCATTTTCTCACTTGTTAAAGTTGTTGTTGTATCTTGGGAGACTATTGCTCAATACCGTAAAAGGAGATATACGGGGCAATCTTGTCTTAAAGACAGAGTGTCATCACTCGACTCAGCAGAACCTTTGAATTATGGTTTCCTTAATTGAAACCTTAATTTGTAAGTTAATATTTATTTGTTTTCTGCATATTTCAATTATCCATTGATTCTTCAATCCCTTATATCTCAATTCATTCCCTGTCTGTTATCCCCTTTAGATCCTCGGATATATATATATATATATATATACACTAGTATCTTATTTACCAAAAAAAAAAATGGCAAAGCACATTTACCGTTACCCAATTGAGATAAATTTCATAAATAATCACATAACTGTGACTTTATTTCACTAAAGTAATTTAACTATGTTTTTTAACATAGAAATCATAAATTTTGCCTTTACTGACACAAAAATCATATACACCAGAGAATTCAACTTCCTATAGATAATACTTTTTAATTTTCTTTTAGTTTAACTTAATAAATACAAATTTCAATTTTAAAAAATCTATCAAAACCCATATGTTTAATTTGTTTAGAGTTTTGCTACATAAGAAGTATTATATGCTATATCAATTATATTTTCCAATAAATATAAAAGTGTATTCTCCCGTCATCTGAAAAGAAAAAAGATATGTTATTAATCGAGATCCCAAGTCATTTCAGTTCAAATCCTTTCTCTAAATTATTATCTACTTTAACGTAACTATCTATTGGGATAAAAGAATATAAAAGCACTTCATGCATATATGATTTGGTTTAATAAATTAATTTTTTTTAAAAATTGAAGTAATATTTTGTTGAAGGCAAAATCATCCTTATGAATTTGGTAAACTAACTTTTAACTTATGATGTTCTACTTTTAGTTAATTTAGGATGTGAAGAAGCGAATCCCTAAGTCCGAAAGGTATGAGCAGATTTCACTCCACTCGTACTAATACGAGCTTGCCCAATATTTTAAGAGAGACACTAGATATATGTATGTGAATATATATGAAACTATATCAAGAAATCGTTGAAATGTATATCCCGCATATAGACTCCGCAAAAAGGTCTCTAACATTAATGTATGCGAGAAGTTTTACCTCTATAAAACTTCAAACCAAACCATTATTATGATATCATTTGGCAGAAAGATGGACTTTTCAGGAAGTGGAGTGATCTAAGTTCATGCTATACTTTTAAGTTCACTGTTTATTCAACATTGGCTGATAAATGGCTCAAGGATAAGGCCACTAAAACAGATGTTTTATGTCAGTAAGGGTAGCCAAGTTGGTGTAGCAGTAGAGCGCGGGACCGCAAGGTCACGAGTTCGATCCCCTGCATAAACCTTCTTGGTTGAGCCTGTCACACATGGCTTGTCAAGTGTGATTAATCGGCTGACGTGGTTTGCAGGCTATTGCGTCAGTCCGGGGTTTACCCTGTGCGCACTCGAGAGAGTAGCGGCGAGTAGCGGCTGCGGGTTCCTTCGTCAAAAAAAAAAAAAAAAGTGCCGATACTTTGCTATTATTATACAACTAATCATTAGTAGGTAAATAGTTTATCGTTTTGTATGCAAAAACTATGTATCACAATTCTTATTATAAGACTTGGAATAGATTCTTTCAAGTTAATAAAAGATAAAATATTATTCATTTGTTGCAATAAAATATCTTGGTTCTTGTTATAAAAAATCTTACTGTTAGATATGAAGTCTTGGGTATTTTAATTCAAAGGTCTAAAATATTATACAAGTTCATGACGGAAATAATGAACTTTTCCAATGCTAATTGTAACTTTGTGATACGCATCGTAATTTTTAGTGATTATAAGAACTTTTTTGCTGCACAAATTAAAATTAATTATAAGTTGAAATATTGAAATAACAACGTGATAATGTGGAAAAAAAATTAATGCATTACTATATCACTATAGAAGAAAATTATAATATGTTTATTAAAAAGACTTGAAAATGATATTTAATTCTACATAATATATATTTTTTCTAATTATCATAAATAAAAGATTTTATTTTGTAGATTTTAGTTTTGAGTGTTCAATGAGTGAGTAAACTAGGTTAAGTTTTTATTTCTTATTAATTGCATACACCTATCTCGTTGGTTCTAATTTTTCCTTCGTCCCATATGTTTGTTCTCCTTTTTTTTTTTTCTGCTTATGATTAATTTATATTAGTTTATTCTTCATATTTCTTAATTTATTTACCCATTAAAATAAGATTTGAATAAATTAATTGTAACGATCCGTCTGGTCCTTTTTAGCTAAAGACCCTTAATTGCCCGTTTGACCCTTCCCATAGTCTATGTGGGGTTTGTGATGCGCGAGGATGGGTGACACGGATCACGAGGTCCATTTATATGAGTTTCAGATGAAAATTCCAAACTAGAACCTTAGATCTGGATAGCTTGACTCAAGGTTGACTTTTGAGTAGATGGTTTTGTTTCGGGTTCCGTCGTTTTCGGTAGTTCCGGAGTGTCATTTATGGCTTAGACGAGTCATTGGTTCACTTCCCGAGATAATCAGATGTATTATGTGGCCTTATTTGTAGTATTTGGATATTTGATTTTTCCAAACGATTATTTAGAAAAGTGTCTTAGCTCGATTAAATGGGAAATTCGAGGGCACAAATGAGTTTGTAGCATTGTTTACCTTGGGGGAGCATGTCTGGTTTGTGTCCAGAGGGTCTCGGGAGTGTTTCGGGTGTTTGATGGAAGATTTAGTTTTCATTTTGTTGGTGTCTGCTGTCTGCCCCGACGACACTGTTGTCCGCTCCTGCAGTTCCGCCTCTGTGGAGGTTGGCTTGCAGAAGCGGGATGTGAGGGACTGGTGAGTTTCCGCTTTGGTGGAGGGGATTTTCACAGGGGCGGGTTTGCTTCGGTGCTGGGGCGAGCTGCCAAGTGACTGCGCCCCAGTGAGGTCATTTTACGCGGGAGCGAGATTGCGCCAGCGGAATCACTGGATCAGGCAACCTAATAAATTCCTTAGGTTATTTCATTTTATTAGCTATTCTCGAACCTAGAGCCGCAAGAAGGGGTATTATGAAGTTTAGAAGTGAATTCTTCATTGAGGTAAAGTTTTCACCCTCGTGCGATTTGATTTCATAATTTAAAGTCATTTAATGGTGATATGGTATACATGTGAGTCGGGAAAGATGAGTTATAAGTATGAGATTAAGAGAGTTGAATTCTTGATTTAGGGTTATTTTATTGATTAATTTACTTTGATATTGTTAATTAGTGATGGACTATGATAGATTATCATGTTGTAGCCTTTAATTTGATTATAAAAATCCTTTTAAAATTGGAGAAAATTCTAGGGTTTGCAAATTGGGGCTTTTCGTATATTGTATTGAAGGTCCAAATGAGCATAGGTTTCTAATTAACTTAAGGATATGGTTATCTAGTATGTAATGATGGTTTTTGGGTAATAAAGATTGAGTGTTGACGACGTGGGCTTGGGGTTGGTTTTGGAAGTCTTGATTTGGTTAAGGATTATGTCCTTATATATTGTGTAAGCTCTATATTGACAAATAGTATATACGTGTTAGACTTCGATTACCACGAGGCGGTCTGGAAGGGCAAGGCCAGTACAAAAATCTGATTGTTCGAGGCTCATGTTCGGTCCAGAGATAGGCTACGACTTACTTTCACTAGACTCCGATAAAAGTACGTAATTAGTTATAAATGTTGAGGGTTATTGGGCGTGTTTGGGGGTCCATTCAAACGGTTGTGATAAACGTTTGAATGAGTACCGGTGTTGAACTGTGATGATAGGTTTGGGAAATCAACCTCGAGCTGATTCTGAACGCTGTTTATTTGGGCTTGTCGTCATACTTGCTATTGTATGTTTATTCATCACACATGCTTTCGATATGATATCCTGATTTGTACTTGGATTATGTGTTATTGAATTCTTAAAAGCGTGTGATATTTATCGCTATACTTGGTTGCATCTCATTACCCATGATTCCTTACCTTGTACTGTCATTTGCATTCATACGCTCATGCTTCTGTTGATATTGATATGAGAGTGGTATGAAATTGATGTGGGTTAAAGAGACCTGAAAGGTAAGAGTTTTATGAGATTATGACAACATTGACATGATGATGATGATGATGATGATACGTGGGGAACAGAGTTGCACACATGCAATAATTATTCAGCCAAAAGCTGAGCTCCGTTGAGAAATTCTGGAGGAGTATATAGAATTTACGGGTCCCTCATGGGTGTACTGCTCATAGAATTTGAATGCATGTATACTGGAAGATGAAAGATATCTGGCATATGCATTCCATTCATATCATACATACTTCATTGCATTGATTATCTGTTGACGAATTCAGTGATAAATTGATAATTGATGACTTGGTTGATTCCTGGATAATGAAGTTAAGAGATGATTATTAAGTACTTGCACACTACTATTGAAGTTGTTTGTAATCGGATAACTCTTATGATAATGAGGTTTTATGTAAATAAGTAATTGTTGTTTCAGTGAACTGTTACTTGTACTACGTGACTTAATTGGATTATTGAACTGTTTAGTATATGATTATTGATGTTAACTCAGCATTTATCTCTTTTTGCACATCTTCCGTCGTTGTCGGCCAATGATGCCTATGTTGTGTACTCCAATGATGCCTACGTTGTGTACTCACACTACACTTGTTGCATTCTTTTTTTATGCAAATTTTGTTCCATTTACCAATCCGGGAACGCGTGGCTGAGTTCGAGCAGGTTGATTTCAGCATTTATGGTGAGGATGCTACCTCTGGCATGTCCCGGGATGCTCATATCTCTATTTCTGTCTTTACTTGATTCGAGAGACATATTCAGATACTTTGATTATATTATTCAGTATTCGGCTTATGTTGCCTTCATTTCAAACTTGTATTTGTATTAGTGCTCTTGTATTGTTGACCAGATCATTTAGGGTTGCATTTGATTTTTAGACTTATGTTCCACACGTTCTTTATGTTATGATAGACAAGGTTTGTAAGTATTTTGCTATTTTCCGCAATTCGTTATTTATTCGTACTGTTGTATGAGAAGTGGTTCGCCTACCGGTGAAACATGTAAGTGCCACCATGATTCTTAAAAAGGCTCGTGACATTAATCCTTAAAAGAATATATTTATATCTTTACATCTAAAACGATTAAAAGAGTGAATTTCGAAGAAAAAAATACATGAATCTAGTTTTAAATATTTATAAAATTTTATTATGTTTCGGCTTCAACCACTGATAATATTGAGCCACCCCTGAGTGGCCGACCACATTGAAGCAAATGGTTAATATGATATTCCTTGCTAAAAAAGTTTACTTATTATACATGTATATTATAATAAGCAATAATAAAATGCATGATAAATACAAGAGTTGAATTCTCTTGGAAACACAAGCTTGATATAGCCTATTTCTATAAAAATTGAATCCCCTTAGTGAATTTTTTGACTTTGTCACTGCTCCTCAATAGCATCATCACTGAGTTTTTCACTCCCACCTTTCTTAAGAATATTATCACAATAAGAAGCAAGGAGCTCTACACTTGAACAACCAAGCACAATCTTGTTACAGAAGACCTCAAATGCCTCCTTGAGAGACTATACATAAACTTTAGACATCAGAAACTCTCACCAATAATTCAAAGTAAAAGAGAGGAACAAACAACTGTTAACAACGGAATATACCTTATGAAAGAGAGAGTTATTGGCAAAACAATCTGTAACATAAGCCATATACTTATTATGAAGCTCAATCAACTTTCTAACAAATATCTGTGGAAAGGGATGACTCCATGGTTAGATAAATTAACACTACATAAAAGTGAAATCAAAATATAGAAATATGGTTTTACCTGCTCTCCTGAGCCGGAACCTTCGGCCTGTACAAGAACACACATATCAACACTTCAAATAGAAACACTTGTAAATTTATTATACCACATGGACAGCAAAGCTGCAAAGTAACTATATATATATATATATATCAGAAATAGACATTAGTAGTAATAAAACAAATAATATTAAAAAATTCGAATCGATAAAAAATATTTTTCAAAAAATTACAAAGAAGAAATACTCTATTAATATGAAAATTCCATTATTTGCTAAAATTATTCATTCAATGATTATGTACACTCTCTTTTATTTCTACAAATGCTTTCAACTCCACTTAAAAGTTTAGCTCTCTCAATGACGTATAATCCATTCACCTTCCCCCGCTGTCTTTTCCTAGTCACAATCTAATGGACTTTATGCTTGCATACAACTAACAGATAACCATCGTTTTTAAGTGTAAACCCATTAAAAATATGAAACAGGATGGACAATTCACCTTGTTACTTGTCGTATCTTCAGCCTGTTGCACCAAGATCATGCCTTCATCAATGACATGCTACAAAAGATGTATTGTCTTTAGCCATACTTACTAACTCAATAACTACTACTTTTATCGCTCAGTAAATGGCATAGAAAACAAAAATACATGTTTAAACATATTTGACACAAGTTTCAATCCCTTAGGAATTCTGTGGAATAGCCTATACATTCGAGTTGGAGTAACTCGTAAAGTTGTTGCCATGTGACCTGGAGGTTACGGGTTCAAGCCGTGAAAACAGTCTCTTACAGAAATGCAAGGCAAGGCTGCGTACAACAGACACTTGTGGTCCGGCCCTTCTCCGAACCCTGCACATAGCGGGAGTTTAGTGCACCGGGCTGCCTTATTTTTTAGCCTATACATTCGAGATAAATCCTCTACCTGAGTGTACAAAAGAGAGTGGCCAGGAAGGGCAAAAGAGAACAACGTCAAATAGCATGTAAAATACATTGAAACTTCCCAGAATCAATACCTTATCATCTCTAAGCAATGCTCGGCATCCAAAATGCTCCTTCTCAAGTAATGACTGGTATATATAACCAATAATTCATTTTGCACTTTCTGCAGCATAATTTTGGTCTTAGAATTGAAACCAAATCCAACTAAAGGAAGTATTGTCAACGTGTAGAAAGTCTGAATTTTCAATATTCCAAGTCAAGTATATATCAGGCGAATACTTCAAAGCAATGACAAAAATACTAAGTGCACCGCACAAATATGAATATGTCAACTTTGCTTTTCATGTTTTATTTCCCTAAACAAAATAATAAAATAATGAATGGTACCATCTACTCGGTATGTTTTCACTCGAAGGAAAAGATTCGCTTTAAGTAATGTAACACTTAAGATTTGGGTAGACACTGACTAATCTATCCATTACTATCACTACGAGTTCATGCTATCAAACCATGGAGCAACCCATTCCCTCCTCAAGGAACTTCCAGTGGATATGGCAGTTAAGCTGTCCAAACAAGATAAAATACGTCCTTCGATTGTGTTATCATAATAGGTTACCTACTGGATCATATCTTCAGCACATTGGCATGAACATTGATGGTCAATGCTTAGTTTGTCGTGCAGCCCTAGAAACAATTGATCATATCTTCACTATGTGCCCTATCAACTTTAGAACTTGGCAATACTTCAACATATCTTTCCCACCCTCCTTCCAGGAACACTGCCTTGATTATATCCGCGGCAGTAACTCTATCTTATCTACCAATATTCTACCATGGCATGATTTGTTTCCTTTTATTGTCTGTGCTATATGGCTCAACCGGAACCACAACAATCATAATAATCTTACCCTACCAGTAAATACCAAAATACCTATAGTCCATGCTATTGAATACTCTTTACTGACAAGACGAGAACCTCCTTACCTAGCTAAAAAGTGCATTTCTGTTTCATAGCATAAACCACCGATTGGGTGGACCAAGCTGAACATTGATGGATCCTTCTCTACACAATGCTTCATAGGAGGAATTGGTGGCGCCTTTCGTGACGACAAGGGACATTGGATATCTGGGTTTACTTATAAATGTTATACTAACTCTCTTCTTCATGCAGAGCTACTTGCAATGGAGAAAGGATTACAACTTCCACGACGCCTAAATATCTATCCACTTGAGATTGAGACGGATAGCATGGATGTCATTACTGCTTTACATAACGGACATGACTCTATTGTTTCCTCTTGCAGATGGTTAATTCACCAGGCGAAGCAAGTTTAAGTTCGGCAAAACTGTTGGATATATAAAGCAATACGGGAAGTAAATAAATATTACAAGTGTTCGAAAGGATAAACAAACAACCAAGATTATAATTGCCGCAAGCTTGTTTAGTCTTGAATCTTGATAACCTGAAATCAAGAAACACTAAATCTGGATTGTTACAACTGTGGCTGAGTCGAGAGATGACTCTGTGTCTTTAAGACAAGATTGCCCCGTATATATGCTTTTACGTTAGCGGGCAATAGTCTCCCAAGATAAAACAGCAACTAATCAACACTACAAAGCAAATAGGTTGATTCTGACGAAGAAAACAAATACGAAACTGTAAACGTGTAAATATATTCCCTACCCATAATTAGAATATTTTCATATATTGTGTAAATATAATTATGGTAAGACTAGGATTCCTCTTTTGTATAGGCTTAGGATTCCTCTTTTGTATAGGCTTAGGATTCCTCTTTTGTATAGGCTTAGGATTCCTCTTTTGTATAGGCTTAGGATTCCTATTGTATAAGGGATGAATATTGTACTCTATATATACCTTGATATTAATGAAAGACTCCTCAAGGGAGATTAATATCATCTTACATGGTATCAAGAGCCAAATAAACAAAACCTTAAAAACCTTTCTCTTCCACAGTTGCCGGCTGCCTCTCCTAAGCTGCGGCCCTCCCGGATTTTCTTCTTGTTTTCGGGTTTTGTTCTTCCTTTCTTCTCTTCTCTAAATGGCTATCCCTGATTCTTCCACACTTTCTGACGCCTCTACCTCCACAAATCCCACCACAAAGTCATCACCCCCGTTTCATCCCGCTCTTACTGTTTCCAACATCAAGAACCATATTCCCATTATTCTTGATCAAGAAAACAACCAGTATTCTCCCTGGGTTGAACTTTTTCGCAATTATGCATGTCTCTATAACGTGCTTGACCATATTGATGACACTATTCCGCGCCCAACGAAGGTTGATGATTCTATCTGGCATCGTCTCGACGCCGGCGTCAACAAATGGATATATGGTAGTATCTCTCAGAATTTGCTCCTTACTATCATGAAATCTGACTCCACAGCCCTTGACTTGTGGAATCGTTTGGAGGAAATTTTTCAGGACAACAAGCACACTCGTGCCGTGTATTTGGAAGAACAATTCAACAAAACACGTCTTGAAAACTTCTCCAATGTCTCGAGTACGCAAGCGACTTAAACTTCTAGCGGATCAACTCTCCAACATCGGCACGCTCGTCACGCGACGATAAAATGGTGCTACAAATGATTTATGGCCTTACTAAGGGCGAATATGATACTTTGGCCACCATTATTCAACAGGCAGATCCGCTACCGAGTTTTAACAAAGCTCGCTCACAATTGTTGCTAGAAGAAACCCGTCGTGCTAAGCAGGATGAGCACGCCCAGCGGTGTTAGGCGCGTCGACACGCAACCCCAAGATCAGACGCCACCGGACAACTCCCAACAGCGGCAGGGCCGCGGCGGCAAGGGTGGAAAAGGCCGCGGCGGTAGAGGAGGCCGTGGTTGTGGCAAGGGTCACGGTCAACAGAACCAACATCAGCAACAGCAACAGAGATCGCAGAACAACTGCGCCGCAACTCCTCAGCAGTTCGTCTACAGCGCCGCGGCGCCTCAGTACAGAGCTGCGGCACCCCAGTTCAGAGCCGCGGCGCCAAGTCCATTCCAGTACCAGCAGCCATACAATCCGTATTCTTACCCCGGTTTGTTAGGCCCCGCTCCGGCCCCCACGCGAGGCCCACTTCATGCAAGGTCAGATCCCGCAGCCCTCCTCCGGCATGACACCCACTGAGTTGGGTCAGGCGTTCAGCACCCTATCTATGCAACAACCTGACAATACTTGGTACATGGACTCAAGCGCCACATCTCACGTCACCCAGTCTGCAGGTACTATTCCTAAACTATTTTGTTTAAAGCATCCTCAATATGTTACAGTTGGTAGTGGACAACGCATTCCAGTTAAGGGTTATGGTACCTCATACACACAACCTCCTTATCCACCATTCTCCATCAAAAACACCCTATATGCCCCACACATGATTAAGAACCTCATATCTGTCCGCCAATTTACTCGTAATAATTTGTCTCTTGTGAATTTTGACCCTTTTGGTTTTACTGTAAAGGATCTTCATACGGGGACACCTCTTACGAGATGCAATAGCATGGGGGATCTCTATCCATTCACTTCCACCTCCGTCATTTGCTAGATCTTGCTCTCCCGTCACTCTAGCGGCTGTTTCTTCTTCAACCTGGCATAATAGGCTTGGTCATCCAGGAGTCCCAGTTTTTAATTTTCTTAGAGGCAACAATTTCATTGCTTGTAATGGGAAACTTGCCCAAAATTGTATTTCTTGCTCTTTAGGCAAACATAGTCGTCTTCCGTTTAAATCATCTACTAGTGTTACATTTGCTCCTTTTGATATCATACATGCCGATTTATGGACATCTCCTATCCCTAGTTCTCTCGGTCATAAATACTATCTTGGGTTGCTTGATGATTTTTCACACTACGTTTGGTTATACCCTCTTAAATTTAAATCGGAAGTGTTTGTCAAATTTCTTGAGTTTCGCAATTTCATTCAAACACAATTTGGAAAAGGCAAAATCATTTCAGTGCGATAATGGCCGTGAATTCAATAACTCTATGTTTCACCGCTTTTGTACCAATAATGGCATGGTCTTTCGCTTCTCCTGCCCTCACACCTCACCACAAAATGGTAAAGCTGAAAGAATCATCCGCACCATTAACAATATGATTCGCACCCTATTGATTCATGCCTCCCTCCCTCCACCCTTCTGGGTCTATGCTGCTAAAATATCAGAATACACTCTAAATATTCTCCCTACTAGCACTCTTCACAATATGGCCCCTACCGAAATCCTCTACCATAGAATCCCCTCTTATGATCATCTACGAATTTTTGGTTGTCTGTGCTATCCCAACCTTAGCTCCACCGCCCCTCACAAGCTTGCTCCTAGGTCCACTCCATGTGTCTTTCTAGGATTCCCGCCGAACCATAGGGGCTATCTATGCTATGACTTGTCGACTCGTCAGATCCACATATCTCATCACGTCACATTCGACGAGACCACATTCCCGTTTTCGAATCTTCCAAAATTCCAAAAACAGGACTACTCATTTCTTGACGAGTCTGCCATCTCTCCCCTCATAATCAAACAACTCACATCCTCTGTTTCGTCGTCAGATCCGCGACACCCAAACTTCAGAGAAGCCTGTCAACCTTCTAGCACCGCGACTCTCGATCTAGGAGCCGCGGCACCTCCGACGGCTTCGCCCCCACCCACTCCTTATCCGACTTTACCCCCATCTCAGACACCACTCCGCCACCCACTGTCCCTACCCATCCAATGGAAACTCGTTCAAAACATGGAATCTTCAAACCCAAAGTCCATTTCAACTTGTCTGCCCAAACCATCTCTCCACTTCCAAAGAACCCAAAATTGGCCAAACAAGACCCTAATTGGAATGCGGCTATGTATGAGGAATTCAATGCTTTAACTAAACAGCACACGTGGGATCTAGTACCTAGACCTAAGGGGGTGAATGTCATTCGTTGTATGTGGCTATTTCGTCACAAGTTCAGAGACAATGGGGATCTTGAGAGGTATAAGGCCCGTCTTGTGGCTAATGGCACAAATCAGCAGGAGGGCATTGATTGTGGTGAGACCTTCCCGGTTGTCAAACCGGCTACCATCCGCACGTTTTTAGCATAGCCATGGGCAAACACTGGCCGATCTATCAGCTTGATGTGAAGAATGCATTCTTACATGGGGATCTGAGAGAGACAGTCTACATGCATCAGCCACCAGGGTTCACCCATCCAGCAGTTCCTCACTATGTGTGCCATTTCCGTAAGTCACTATATGGCACGAAGCGGGCCCCCATGCGTGGTATGATCGCTTTGCGGTATATCTTGCAGATTGGGTTTGTATGCAGCAAGAGTGATACATCACTTTTCATTTTTCATCGAGGTAGTAGCACGGCTTACTTATTACTTTACGTGGATGATATTGTTCTTACTGCCTCCTCCGACGGATTAAAAAATGAGGTTATTGCCTTGCTCAAGTCCGAATTTGCAATGACTGATTTGGGAAAGCTGAGTTACTTTTTGGGGATATCAGTGACCGGTGTCGCCAATCATATGTTCTTGTGTCGGCGTAAGTATGCGAAGAGATTGTGTACAGGGCTAATATGGCGAACTGCAAAGAGGTGCCTACTCCAGTTGATTCCAAATCTAAGCTCAGTTCTATGGATGGTGCTCCAGTCTCTGATCCTACTCTGCATAGGAGCCTTGCAGGTGCACTTTAGTATCTCACATTCACCAGGCCAGACATAGCTTATGCTGTTCAGCAGGTGTGCTTATTCATGCATGCCTCCAGGGAGTCTCATTTCACTGCTCTTAAGCGTATCATTCGATACATTAAGGGCACTCTTGATTATGGTTTGCACCTATACCCTCTCGCACCGGACGGAGTTGCTTTCATATATGGATGCAGATTGGGCAGGGTGTCCGGACACGCGACGCTCCACCTCTGGCTTTTGTGTTTTCTTAGGGGATAATCTGATTTCTTGGTCTGCCAAGCGACATGCTACCCTATCTCACTCCAGTACCGAGGCTGAGTACAGAGGTGTCACAAATGTAGTAGCTGAGATTTGTTGGCTCAAAAATTTACTGTTAGAACTTCAGTGTCCTTTGCGTCAGGCATCTATTGTGTATTGTGATAACATCTCTGCCATTTATCTTTCTCATAATCCGGTTCAACATCAGCGAACCAAGCATATTGAGATAGACCTACACTTCGTTCGTGAGAAAGTTGTGTTAGGCCATGTCAGAGTGTTACATGTTCCATCATCCTATCAGTATGCAGACATATTTACCAAAGGACTTCCCAGACAGTTATTTCTTGACTTCAGAGCCAGTCTCAGCGTCCGGCCTCCTCCCGCTCCGACTGAGGGGGTGTGTAAACGTGTAAATATATTCCCTACCCATAATTAGAATATTTTCATATATTGTGTAAATATAATTATGGTAAGACTAGGATTCCTCTTTTGTATAGGCTTAGGATTCCTCTTTTGTATAGGCTTAGGATTCCTCTTTTGTATAGGCTTAGGATTCCTATTGTATAAGGGATGAATATTGTACTCTATATATACCTTGATATTAATGAAAGACTCCTCAAGGGAGATTAATATCATCTTACAGAAACGACTTGCTGAAGAACGGAAAAGGAAGAAAGAGTTTTCTGTTTTCGTCCCAACGTTTTGGACTGACTTTCTGTTTCTCTTCTGTTTGTCTCTGTGTATATATGTTGTCTCGTTTTTTTTCCTGTGTTCTATATGTTGTACTGTGTCACACAATTGAGCCAAAAAACATCAATATATAGCATAAGGGAAGACTTCTCAACTGCCAAGACAAGGCTATTAATGACCATTGAAGGAGGGAATTAAACTGCCAAGTAATGGCATGTTTAAGGCCATTGAAGGAGGGTGTAATTCAGCCAAGTAATGGCTGTTAATGGAGGGAGTTAATCAGCCAAGTAATGGCTGTTAATGGAGGGAGTTAATCAGCCAAGTAATGGCTGGTTAATGCCCCCAAAAATCAACTCTAACGGTAGGCAGAAACTTTCTGCCTTCCGTCGTTCCCAAATTCAACATTCCAGAAACTCCAGGGACCAAACTGTAAATATTAAACAATTTGGGGTTCTATCAGAAGAAGCCCGAGACCCGAGACCCGAGCCCGGGCGGGCGGCGGCGGCGCGCGTGTGGGCTTAGCCTTGAACCCAAGCGCATCTAGGTCCTCCCTCCGTTAAACACATGGGTTACCCCCTTGGGGTCCCAAACCCTTAGCCAATTTTATGAATTATAAAGAGAGCAATTCTTCCTTTTCCCACCGATGTGGTAGATTTGTCCCACACCATATTTCCATGCCTCAAACACCTTACTTCATGGACCAATATCTCTTTCATTTCTCAACGAAATTTGATGATTCTTGGCCCTACGGTCATCTACTCACTTAGTAGATTATGCACGTGTGCGAGACAAAGCCTCCAACATGCGGAACCCTAGTGTTTAAGTCATTAAATACAAGTGGACGCACCTCTCCACCAAAGGCAAACTTCCAACAAAAACTTCTGTGAAGCAAACCAAATAGCTCATTTACTAGCAAAAGCAACCTCAAAATCTGCCACCAACCGCTTACAGAACCATGCCAGACCTCCATCTTTTGTTATGAAGCAATATAGTATAGATATGTCGGGTAGTAAACTTTGTGTTAAGTATGTTATGTCTAATGTAACACCTCGTACCTTCAAACTAAGTCATGTTTCTGATTAAGGGGTAAAGGAAAACAACACGGGAGTTTAAAGTTGAAAACCAGATTCAGTTCTGCAGATTGAATTTGACGCCGGAGTATACGGACCGTAGAATTTATTACGGTCAGTCAAATTGAACCTTAAATTCCATTTTGAAATTGACAGAGCCCAGTAGCATTTTATGGACTGTACAACATTTGAGGGTCGTCCTTTTTTACCGTATGAAGCCTCCCAAGTTTTGAAGTCACTGGAAAGTTGTAAAATAATTAAATTAATTTGACGGCCCGATTACATGAGTCGTATAAAATTTGATTCGACGGCCCGTCAAATTTGGCCGTCAAACCCTTCCGACAACAAACAATATAAATACGCAACTTAGTTCCAAAAATCAAATTTTCATATTCTCAAACCCTAGAATGAAGTCTCTCTCTTCCCAATCATCTTCTACACTAAGGTAAGTCCTTTCCATGTATCTCCATGAGATTCTAATCAAATATAATCAATTCCTAAGCGAAATTCACTATTTCTAACCTAGGGTTTTCACGATAAACTCATTCTAAGGTTTCAAGGTTCAAGCTTTGGGATTATCCTTTCAAGTTCAGATTTTTAAGACATGTATTGGAGCGATTAAGGTATGTAGAGCTTCTATCCACGTGGGGACATCATTGTTCTTCCCCATGCCACATATAATCCATAAAACAAGAATTCTTCAGACCTAGTTTTTTGCTCAAGTTCGTAATAACCTTATATTTCATGTTCAACTATATATGTATCATGTTGTAGTTAGCAAAGCACAGGTATCACAATTTACTATGGCAACTTAAAGCAATAATTAAACCATTTACGAATTCAAAATATGGTAAAAATGAATTGTACCTTCAACATATAATCTGGACAAGAATGTTCCACGATCCAACTTGAAGCTTTCCGAGAATAATAAGCATTGCATCTTCAAAGTCATTCTCATAATACTCCATTTCTCCCATTCCAATTCCAACAAATATATCAAGCATGTTCTTCAATAAAGCTCTGTCAATCTGCTCACCCTCGCGTTCCTGATCAATATGATACAAGAAGGACTCTTAATCAACTAGCAAATAGTATTGCAAGAGTTGGGATCAACTCAAAGTAGGAAGAAACGAAAAATAAAAATAAGAGGATATGATACTTGCCAACACAATAACTGCATCTCTGACTTTACTGTTCAACTCCTGATAAACCTATTGTCAACAAAAAAAACAGAAATAAGTTTCTCACACAACAAAGACATGAAGAGAGCTTATATTCCAGAATTGGACTAATATCTACAACACATATAAACGTTATGAATATGAATCGGATGAGACTAGTGATAATAATTTAGAACAGTTTGATACAGAAGATTGGAATTCAGAATGAGAACTATTCACTCTTTCAGAAAGATAGTGAAGTATAATAAAATGATATGGAGATGTAGAGATATTAAACGCCGTTTAATAACAATGAAAGAAACAGCTGAAGAATTATTAAAAGCACAAAATGAATGGTTAGATCAAAGAAAAGAAGAAAAAATATTATATACCATAGAAATATTCGAAAAAATAAATAAAATATGTTTAGATGCAGCAACAACGCGTAGACAAATAGAAGAAATAAATACGGAAATAATTGTACATGATCTTATAATAAGAGATCTAATAAGAGACATAAGCTTTGAAACAAATCAATATTAAAAAATGAACTCATCTTTTGAACACATTAAAAAGTTAAATCAAGCAAAATGGTTATGTCAGAAAAAAGTTACTTTATTAAAACAAATAAAGAAGAATAAAGAATTAGAAAGAATGTATAGGATAAGAATATTTGCAATAGAAAAAGACCTAGACCAGACCCAAAAAACCGTAAGCTCGGAAGAATTAACAAGGTTATATAGACAGATAATACAAACACAAGTACAAATAAGAATACAAAATGAATTCATAAAAGATATAGACTCAGATCTATGTACAACCAGTAGTTCTTATGGGTGAAGAAATATCAAGGAGACAACAAAATATGTTAAGACAATTAGCACACATAGCAGAAAAAAGATTAATAAATAACAGAGATATAAATGAGCATATAATAAGTTGTAAAATAAGTATGGATCTAATAATGGAAAGAGACAAAATTATAGAAGAAAAGTTTAAGCAAATGGCTGAACAAGAAGCCTGCATTAACAATTTAAAATTTAGATTAACCATAAAAGAGGAACAGCTAAGACAAAAAGAGGAAGAAATAAAGAAAATAACAGAAAAAAGATTAAGACAAATAATCAAACAGGATCGTGAGATAAAAGATTTACACGAAGTCATAAAAGAACAATACAAACTTATTAAAGAATTAACACATGGATAAAGGAAAAGAAATAGCAACAGATCTATATAATACACACTATAAGATGGATGAGTATGAAGGAGGAACAACACAAACATTAAGTTTTAAACCAGAAACGTATCAGAAAATACAAAATGAAGAAGAAGAATTATCGATAAAAAGGATATTTAAAACAAAATGATTCGAAAGAAATAAAGAAATAAGGTATATAATCCAAAAAACACGAAAACATAATAGATACAACAAGTGTAAATGGAAAAGCCAGAATAAATCTAATAACTGATGAAATAATAAAAAGAGAATTATCAAAATTATCAACAAAAGAAGCCAAAAAATACAGAAATATATATTTTGGAGGTGTAGAGTTTACAATAAAAGCATATTTTCAGAGAAATATAGATACACCGATACAAATATACATATTGGATGACAGGATATTAGAAAATTTACAAGATGCATTGATATCAGTAATAAAAGGAAATTTAATATACCAAAAGTTAAAATTTACAGTACAACCTGATTTTAGTATCTCGTTAAAAGATGAACATAAAGACTTAGCTTTAACATTATACTATAAACTAGATGGAATAAAGATGCCACCAGGAAGTAAAGTCATAAGTATAGAAACAAAAATGGTATACGCCTTAACAGGAAATCGTCATATAAAGAAACAACACGAAATGAATATTTTAGTACCAAAAATGTACCAAGATATTCTAGAAAGAATAGAACATATAGAAAACTCAAAAATAACAATACCAGAAGAAATACATATGGATTTTAGCAATAGAACCACAACAATGTTACAAAGGATAAGACCAAGGATAGAAGGATCCAGATTAAGTATTACAAGAGAAATAATAACAAAACAAGAAAACTTGAGGATACCAAGAACATTGGATTTAGTAAATATGACAAGTAATAGATTGAGTATTAAAGTAATTATATTCAACGGAATTACATCAACTGATTGTATAACTGAAATCAATACAGGAGCTGTAAAAAGCTTTGTACATATAAGTAAAGTAAATGAGAAAGATTGTCAGCTAATTCCACCAGAAACTTTCAATTACCCTGAAAATGATAGAGAAATAATAGTTACCAGAAGCATTAATCTGAGATTTAAAATTCAAGATTTAGAATACAAGATAAACATCGCAGTCGTAGAATATGATAGTTTTAATGAATTACTATTAAGAAGTGATTTTTTTCTAACCATGATAGATTATAGGATTACTAATAATGGAATAGAAATAAATGATCAAGGTAAAACAAGATTTGTTAATAAAATATGAATATCCAAGACAAGATCAATAAAAAGAAGCGAAAGTTAAAAAGCATAAAACAGATGTTACTAGAAGAATTTATAGATTCGCAGCTTAAGTAATATAGTGCTAAAGAAATGAGGTTGGAAAATGAGATAGAACAATTAGAAAAAATAACAAATAATAAACCTAATAAAGAATGGATAAGTATAGGAGATGGATGGATGAAAAGAGTAAATAACTCTGAGTAATTTTAACGAAAAAGTCGATGAGATATGGACGGAACTAATAATAAAGGAGAAATTAAAAAACCTTTTCACAAAAATGGATGAAATAAAAGAAAATCAAGTTCAAACACGCGAACTAATAAGAGAAGAACTAACAAAACTGTGGAATGTATCTGAAGTACCGACACTAAAACTAATACTAGAACAACTAAATACAATAGTAGCCCAAATAAACAAAGGAAAGGGTAAAGAGAAACAGATAGACGAAGAAGAACCCAGTAACCAAGAACATACCATAGGAGATATAGTTGAATTAAAAACTACACAACCTGAAATAGTACCAATAGATGCGTGGAGAAGAAGTAAAACCCCTATAATGGTAGATATTAGTCAAATAAAACCAAAAATACCAAAAGAAGTAGCAAAAACATTAGATGGTCTAAAAGCATTAAGTAAGAAAGGACAATTTTAATGAGTAATACTGAGCATAGCGCAGTTACATTTATTAGAAATCATGGAAAAGATATATTAGAAAAAGAAAGATATAAGTATGAACCCATGAAAAAACAAGATCCTAAAGAAACCTTAATAAAAAATAAAGATAATTTAAAAGAAGAAAACATTTATGTTGAAGAAAGAAATTTAAAGCTTGAAAATAAAGCCCAAAGACAAAAGATAATAGAATTGGAAAAAGAAAATACAAAATTAAAGCTATCCACTAATGAAGAATGGTTGACGAAGTATAAAGACACTAAATACAACTTAAATAAGGCTAAGGTAGAAATAAAAGAAACAAAGAAGGAATTAGAACAAGTTAAGCAAGAAATGAGTGAATTAAAAGAAGAATTACACATTATGAAACAACAAATAGCAAGGTTGCAAGGTTAAAAGGAAAAAAGAAGGTAAGAAGAATACATAACACCAGTGATGAAAATGAAAGAAATAGCAGTATTAATGATAGCAGTAGCATAGATAAAGAAGATGTAATAGGTAATGAAGTACAAGTAGCAAAAATTACGGAAGAAATAGAAGATGAAAATAATTCTGAAATGGTACAAGAAAATAATCAAATACTAGAAGCACTACAAAAGATGCAAAGAGTAAATGCAATTATAGAAGAGGAACCTGAAAGCGATATAGAAGATGAATATAATGAACCTTTTGAAACAGAAATAGAATCAGATAACATAATAAATGAAGACACCAACGACTACCCTGAAGAAGAAATGGTAGATCTAGCTTTAGAAGTCATAACAAGAAAACCTACTAAATTACCACCACATATACCAGTAGGACATCGAGCAGAATTTAGCGAATTTGTAGGATCAATGGCACAAGGAATAAATATGAATGGATATTTTCTATACTTAGACAATGTTTATGATGAACAAGAACTAAGCAGAAGAATAAATGATTGGAATGTAGGAATGTCTTTAGCATTAATGAGTTCAGCACATACTAGTGATTAAGACTATATGTACGAATTAATATCTAAAACAATGATTGGAAAAGTAGCATTTTGGTTTGAAACCATAGCTTATCAAATGAAAGGAGAAATATTTCATCATGTTAAAGATTGGAAGGGAATATTAATGTTATTCGATATGGTATTAAAAAGAGATTTTTTAGGAGAAAGATGGCTAGTAGCCAGAGAAAATGTGTTAGCAGAAAGAAAATGTGAAATAATAATGAATTTAAACAATATGAAATGTTGCAAGATTAATAAACTACCAGAATATACAATAAGTTTTACTAAATTCTATTATGAAGCAAGATTCTTACCAGATGAAGGAATAATTTACCAACAACTTTATTATGATCATCTACCAACCCCATATAATACAAAAATAACTAAGGAATATAAACAATTAGAACCAAAAGAAAATACGTTGGGAGAAAAAATAAGAGTATTAAGAGCTTATTTAATGAGAAAATGCGAAGAATATAGGTTACAACAGAAGGTTAAAAAAGATAAAAAATTAGGACTAAGAGAAATATGTGGATTTACAGAAAAGAGATTAGTATTTGGATGTGATAACCAAGAAAAAAAATGTAAATATAAAAGGCATAAAAAGACATTTAGAAAATATAAGAATAAAACGTTTAATAAAGACAAAAATTACACAAAAAATTATAATAAACCATATTACAAACCTTATAGAAGAAGGAGATATAAGAGATTTAGAAAATATAATAACACCCCCGATACTAGAAAAAGGTTCAGAAATAAACGAAAATTTAGAAGAAAAAGATATGTAAAACCATTGGAAGCAAAAGAAGCACCTAAGGAATGTAAATGTTGGAATTGTAATGAAAAAAGACATTATGCTAATAAATTCCCTAAGTTAAAGAAACAAGCAGTAAAGTATATTAATACTACACAATTTATTATGAGTTTAGAACAAATAAGAGAAGAGAACAATAAATGGTATAGTGATGAAGAATTTTATATTAGTCAAACTGAAGAAGAAAGTGACATAGAAACAGGGACGATTGATTATATATATTCAGACAGTGAAAATGATTCATAATAAATGGTAACAATTTACATAGAAGCTCATGTAGAACACAAACCCAATAAAATGATAAAACAAAAAATATTTATTGATAGCGGAGCAGACATGTGTCTGGCATGCAAAGAAGTTTTAGAATCAAATAAGTGGAAAAGATCTAGGACATATAGAATACGAGTAACAGGATTTAATGAACAAACTAAAGAATTAGACACTATAGCAGAGAATGTAAGGATAGTGTTAAATAAGACTATATTTAGATTACCAATAATCTATCAAGATAATAATATGAGTCAACAAGTACTATTAGGAAATAACTTTTTAGATTACTTTAAAACCCAAGTTATAAATAATAACACCTTAAGCTTGCAAACACCTTGTAACAGATGAGTTATATTAAAAAGAATATTACCAGTACAAACATTAAAATTATGTAATATGATAAATCGAAACAATAATTTGCAGCTATTAAAAGAAAAATACATTGGAATGTTAAAAGTAAACTTTGGAGAAAATCCAATACAGTTATGGGAAAAAGAAAATATATATGCTGAAATAAAGTTAATAACTCCTAATAACGTTATCAGATGTAAACCTATTAGATATAGCCCAACAGATCAAAAGGAATTCGAGACGCAACAAAAGGAACTACTAGATTTAAAACTAATACAAGAAAGTAAAAGTTCACATAGCAGTCCAGCTTTCCTAGTAAGAAAACATAGTGAACAAAAAAAGAGGTAAAGCTAGAATAGTCGTAGACTATAGAGAACTAAATAAAAAGACAATATTTGATGGATATTTTTTACCATATAAAAGAAATCTTATTAATAGATTAGGGAATAAGAAATGGTTTAGTAAGTTTGATTGTAAGAGTGGATTTTGGCAAATAAAATTAACCAGAGAATCAAAACCTTTAACAGATTTTAGTACCCCTCAAGGACATTATGAGTGGAATGAATTACCCTTTGGATTAAAAAACGCACCCCAAATATTCCAAAGAAGAATGGATCAAGTGTTTAAAAAATTAACAGAATATTGTATAGTATATGTCGATGATTTATTAATATACAGTGATAATCTAGGAGATCATATTAAACACCTAGAAGAATTTATAAAAACCATAAAACAACATGGAATCTTGTTATCTGAAAAGAAATCTGAAAATTTTAAAGATAATATAGAATATTTAGGATATGTAATAGATAAAGATGGATTCCAACTACAAGAACACATAGTAACAAGAATTAAAAAATTTAAAGATAAACAAGAAAACAAAAAGGAAGTGCAACAGTTTCTAGGAATAGTAAACTATGCCTCAGATCATATAAAAGACTTACCAGCTCTAAGAAAACCATTACAAGATTTGATCAAAGGAAAAAATAAAGCATTTGAATGGACAGAGGAACAGGATAAAACAATAAAAGATATTAAAGAAAGAGTAACTGATTTACCAAAACGTAGAATACCAAGAGATAAAGACCAATTAGAACTGTTTACAGATGCCAGTGACATAGGTTGGGGAGCAGTCCTCATAGCATATGACAAAGATGACATAGACAAAGAAAAACCATTAATATGCGGATACAGAGGTGGAACTTGGAAGCCAAATGAAAAGAATTATCATATCAATGAAAAAGAATTATTAGCCGTAAAATTCGGAATACAACGATTTCATTATCATTTACTACCAGTAAAATTCGTTGTTAGAACTGATAACACACAGGTAAAAGCATTTATCACTAATAAAATAGATCCATTACCTGAATTAAATAAACGAAGAAAATGGCAATCATTCTTTTATTGTTATGATTTTATTGTGAAAAATATATTTGGAAATAAGAATCTTCTAGCTGATTTTTTAAGCAGCTATCAAGATGTCAGTTAACAGTGACAGCTTCGACAACTATATCAGCAATATCATAAATGAAGTTATCAGCAGCAACCAAGTTATGGCAACCAAAATACAAGAACTAGAAGGAATACTCAAACAGAATAACAGCCTTATTGATCAACTGAAAGAATGTATGTCAGATTACCAGACCTACAAAAACCTAAGAAGCTCTCCAAGAGATACCATTGAGACTACAAGTTATCCTACTCTCAGTTCAAGACTAGCACACCTACCAACAACATCCCAAATACCAACATCACAAATACTATCCATGGCTGAAAAATTAACATTTTCACCAGAAATCATTACCCCTTATGAAGCCATTACCAAATATTACACTTATAAATCCAACCCCAACATATTACGAGCCTCAAGATTCAGTAAGTATCCAAGATATTTATGTCTTGAGAAAACAGACCCAAATGTTGCCTATAAACTTTTTAAATATGGATTTCTAGACAAAATCATGGTAGATGACACCCTCAACAGCATATCAAAATTACCAAATACCATATACCAATCAGTCCAATCTATGAGAGAAACATTCGGACCAGGAATATATGGAATACAAATATTTGATGCTTCTACAGATTTGACAGGAAAACCCATTGTTTTATGTCAACTGTTCAAAGCAGGAAGGAATACTAGCATTACTGGAGATAATACAGATTCCAAAAAAGAAATGCCATGCAAAATAAATCAGTTTCAAGGATGGCTAAGCAACAAAAGAGCCATTGGACTAGCAACCCTAGCAGGAAGACTAGAAGATATGATCAAAGCAGGAAAGGCAAGTATCATTGGGACTACCAAAGGAGGAGAAGTAGAAGAACTAGTTACCATATATTATAATCACGATATAATAATTCAGGACACAGTAGAACTTACCAACATGATGAACAGAATAATAAATTTAAAACATAAACATGCCAAAGAAACAATGGAACAATACCAAGCCATAACCAAACAGAAAAGGAAGCCAGTAGCTCTACGAGATATGAGTATGAAACAAGTTATGAGCATAAAAGAAGAAGGATCAAGTGATCCGTTCTCTTAATAGCATAATAACCTGGTGGGGATTAATGTAGTTTTACTACAATAAAACCCATCATATTAGTTCATCAAAGATCATGTATTTCAACTACGTGATATATCAGCATAATAGCATGACAATCTGGCCCAATGTGATTTATCACATAAGCCCAAAATGATATTAGCATAACAACAAGAATATTATCAAAAAAGAAAAACAAGGGACAATGAAAATGACAGAAAAAGAGCAGGATGCCGAACATATCAGCCTTCGAAAAAGAAGAGACAATGAAGATGACAACAACGAATCAAAAGAAAGATGCCAAACATATCAGCGTTAAAGGGACAAGAAGACAAAAGAAGATATCAGCAAAGATCAACGAAAAAGAATTGTGACAAATGTAATAATTTAGCTTGTACTATAGCATGAATAGTAACAGGAATAGTAAAGCCGCCGAATACTATAGCACCACAGTAAAGGTCGCACAGTAAAGGTCGCATAGTAGCACAGTAAAGGTCATAATATTGTAGCACCCCGATGTTATCTATATAAAGAGCCTCATTGTATCAGTTGAAGAACAAGTTTTTCCGAAATACAAATTCAATCTTTGATATATCCTCTCTCTAAAATACTTTCTCAAGCAAATACTTTCTCTCTCTCTAAGATTCAGAAAACTAATCGCTTCATATCAATCATTAATCATGTCTAGCTAAAACCTTATATCAGTCTATAATCCTAACAGAATAATATCGTAATCTAAGAAGATCTACTTCAAGAAATCATAAGAACAAGAAATAAACTTTGAAGAATATATAATTAAACGCATATTAGTTCAGAAACCTTGACTCTTGCTGGAATTCTTGGAAAGAACTGTAGAAACCTCCTAAGCACCTAGGCCATAGTACCCATAACGCGGAGAAGCAAGAAAGGGGAAGGCTGCCAGGGTGAAGTTGATATTTCCGGTGATCCGAAGATTACCGCAAAAGGTATGGTTTCTTTACCAGTATGTTTTAATTATGTATTTAATAAGTTAATTTCTGTGATTATGGTTTTAATAAGTAGGATTTCTATGATTATGATATTAAGAATCTGGAAGAGATTATAGATTGATTTAAATTAAAAATGGTTATAGCAATTGTGTTTATAATACTTGTTTGTTATTACCTTAAATTCCGCAATAATCGTAATAATATTAGAAATAATAGTAAAAATACCACCGATGTTCTTCCCTCTTTAGAATTATCAGGTGAGGAAGAGATCCGCCCCGAAATTGGTTACATAGGAGATGCAAGAAACAAACCAGATCACGAAAGCACGTCAGAGCAACTTCTTTAAGTGCGGGTAGCGACCTTCGGGCAATAAAATATCGACCGAGCTAATGGAAGAACTGCGAGAGCCACATGACCATAACTTTATGATTCGCCCATTTTTCCACAAACTCCTTCAACATAAGCTCATCATGCTTCTCTCTTAAAGCAGGCAAAACCTAATAAAAAAAATACAAGTTGCAAAATTGAACAACATTATCAAAGAAAGTAGAATTAATTTCACATAGTGGAACTCCAATTTATCCATATGTACTGTTTTCAAATTAGATGAAGTAATGTTAACTAAGATTTTAGAGTCTAATCAACTTAATGTTCTCAAAACAACCACCACAAATGAACATAAACCCACCATTAAGGCTTAAACCAAGCATGTATTTGTTATACCAATACAACAACACCAAAATTTTCCAGACCAAACTCAATCTCTATCCATTAATTGCCTAATTAAAAGTACAACTCAGCCAACAAATCCTCTAATTGCACGAAAAGTAAATATGTTTGACCCATCACAGAGGTAACCATTAGCTAATAAACTTTCAACACCTAATATCATGAGAAAGAAAGTCAAAGCTTCTTACAGTAGAATTGATGTATTCTTCAAATGTTTCCCTGTACTTCTCATACAACTGCTGCGAGTAATCATTTGGGGGCTCCTGTGTACACATGTTACATATAGTTCTACACTTCAAATTAAGGAGAAAGTTCATCCCATGACAAGAGTACTTCACTTATAACCAAGATGTTAGGAGTTTAAGACACCATGAGAGCAAAGTAGTTGCAAGACTGGGTTTACCATATTTTAAAGATTAAACAAAATGTATATATATTAAAGAACAAATATTTTATATATAAAGACAAACTTCAAGTGCAAATAATGCTAAGGATACACGTAAAGCATCATGTACTCTTCAGAGGTGAAAGAATGTTGTTGTCCTAAAATTTTCATCAACTTTGTGATTCCCTTATGAATAAACTCCCATCCTTCCTCCAACTCAAAAATCCTCAGTTGGCTCATTTATGGCGACCTGAATATGACCAATTGAAAAACCACATGTAATCACAACACTATACCATATAACAAGCATCATAAGTGTTAGATGATATTAATCTCCCTTGGGGAGTCTTTCATTAATATCAAGGTATATATAGAGTACAATATTCATCCCTTATACAATAGGAATCCTAAGCCTATACAAAAGAGGAATCCTAGTTTTACCATAATTATATTTACACAATATATGAAAATATTCTAATTATGGGTAGGGAATATATTGTTTCCTATATTTACACGTTTACACACCCCCTCAGTCGGAGCGGGAGGAGGCCGGACACTGAGAGTGGATCTGAAGTCAAGAAATAACTGTCTGGGAAGTCCTTTGGTAAATATGTATGCATACTGATAGGATGATGGAACATGTAACACTCTGACATGGCCTAACGCAACTTTCTCACGAACGAAGTGTATGTCAATCTCAATATGCTTGGTTCGCTAATGTTGAACCGGATTATGAGAAAGATAGATGGCAGAGATGTTATCACAATACACAATAGATGCCTGACGCAAAGGACACTGAAGTTCTAACAGTAAATTTCTGAGCCAACAAATCTCAGCTACTACATTTGTGACGCCACTGTACTCAGCCTCGGTACCGGAGCGAGATAGGGTAGCCTGTCGCTTGGCAGACCAAGAAATCAGATTATCCCCTAAGAAAACACAAAAGCCGGAGCCGGAGGTGGAGCGTCGCGTGTCCGGACACCCTGCCCAATCTGCATCCGTATATGAAAGCAACATGTCTGGTGCAGGGGGTATAGGTGCAAACCATAATCAAGAGTGCCCTTAATGTATCGAATGATACGCTTAAGAGCAGTGAAATGAGACTCTCTGGGGGCATGCATGAATAAGCACACCTGCTGAACAGCATAAGATATGTCTGGCCTGGTGCATGTGAGATGCGAAGTGCACCTGCAAGGCTCCTATACAGAGTAGGATCAGAGACTGGAGCACCATCCATAACACTCAGCTTAGATTTGGAATCAACTGGAGTAGGCACCTCTTTGTAGTTCGACATCTTAGCCCTGTACACAATCTCTTCTGCATACTTACGCTGACACAAGAACATATGATTGGCAGACCTGGTCACTGATATCCCCAAAAAGTAACTCAGCTTCCCCAAATCAGTCATTGCATATTCGGACTTGAGCAAGACAATAATCTCATTTTTCAATCCATCGGAGGAGGCAGTAAGAACAATATCATCCACGTAAAGTAATAAGTAAGCAGTGCTTCTACCTCGATGAAAAATGAAAAGTGATGTATCACTCTTGCTGCATACAAACCCAATCTGCAAGATATACCTGGCAAAGCGATCATACCACGCACGGGGGGGCGCCGGGCCATATAGTGACTTACGGAGACGGCACACATATTGAGGAAGCTGCTGGATGGGTGAACCCTGGTGGTTGATGTATGTAGACTGTCTCTCTCAGATCCCCATGTAAGAATGAATTCTTCACATCAAGCTGATGGATCGGCCAGTGTTTGCCCATGGTTATGCTCAAAACTGTGCGGATGGTAGCCGGTTTGACAACCGGGCTGAAGGTCTCACCACAATCAATGCCCTCCTGTTGATTTATGCCATTAGCCACAAGACGGGCCTTATACCTCTCAAGATCCCCATTGTCTCTGAACTTGTGACGAAATAGGCACATACAACGAATGACATTCACCCCCTCAGGTCTAGGTACTAGATCCCACGTGTGTTGTTTAGTTAAAGCATGAATTCCACATACATAGCCGCATTCCAATTAGGGTCTTGTTTGGCCAATTTTGGGTTCTTTGGAAGTGGAGAGATGGTTTGGGCAGACAAGTTGAAATGGACTTTGGGTTTGAAGATTCCATACTTTAAACGAGTTTCCATTGGATGGGTAGGGACAGTGGGTGGCGGAGTGGTGTCTGAGACGGGGGGTAAAGTCGGATAAGGAGAAGGTGGGGGCGAAGCCGTCGGAGGCGCCGCGGCTCCTAGATCAAGAGTCGCGGCGCTAGAAGGTTGACAGGCTTCTCTGAAGTTTGGGAGCTGCGGCGCCTCAACACAGGGCCGCGGCGCTGTCGACGGTGTTTCAAAAGATTGCTCTCTGAAAATCAGGCGCTGCGGCGCCTTCCCTCGAGGCCGCGGCTCTGATGACGGAATAGAGGATGTGAGTTGTTCGATTATGAAGGGAGAGATGGCAGACTCGTCAAGAAATGAGTAGTCCTATTTTTGGAATTTTGGAAGATTCGAAAATGGGAATGTGGTCTCGTCGAATGTGACGTGATGAGATATGTGAATCTGACGAGTCGACAAGTCATAGCATAGATAGCCCCTATCGTTCGGCGGGAATCCTAGAAAGACACATGGAGTGGACCTAGGAGCGGGCTTGTGAGGGGCGGTGGAGCTAAGGTTGGGATAGCACAGACAATCAAAAATCCGTAGATGATCATAATAGGGGATTCTATGGTAGAGGATTTCGGTAGGGGTCATATTGTGAAGAGTGCTAGTAGGGAGAATATTTAGAGTGTATTCTGATATTTTAGCAGCATAGACCCAGAAGGGTGGAGGGAGGGAGGCATGAATCAATAGGGTGCGAATCATATTGCTAATAGTGCGGATGATTCTTTCAGCTTTACCGTTTTGTGGCGAGGTGTGAGGGCAGGAGAAGCGAAAGACCATGCCATTATTGGTACAAAAGCGGTGAAACATAGAGTTATTGAATTCACGACCATTATCGCACTGAAATGATTTTATGCCTTTTCCAAATTGTGTTTGAATGAACTTGCGAAACTCAAGAAATTTGACAAACACTTCCGATTTAAATTTAAGAGGGTATAACCAAACGTAGTGTGAAAAATCATCAAGCAACCCAAGATAGTATTTATGACCGAGAGAACTAGAGATAGGAGATGTCCATAAATCGGCATGTATGATATCAAAAGGAGCAAATATAACACTAGTAGATGATTAAAATGGAAGACGAATATGTTTGCCTAAAGAGCAAGAAACACAATTTTGGGCAAGTTTCCCATTACAAGCAATGAAATTGTTGCCTCTAAGAAAATTAAAAACTGGGACTCCTAGATGACCAATCCTATTATGCCAGGTTGAAGAAGAAACAGCCGCTAGAGTGACGGGAGAGCAAGATCTGGCTGTCGCGCCCGATTTTGACCTGCGGGCTTCGCGATGCGATGGCATCGATTCCCTCCGGATGGATTAAAAAATGCTTGCTTGAGGAGTCGCCACCTAATTATTCTAAGGTGAATTAAGGCACCCGAATGTTAACTAAATGCTTTGAGAATAACTCCATTTTGTGGTCTACGAAACTAATGAAATTCTGGGTAAGGGTTCTTTATTATCCTAAAGGGAAGGGGTTAGGCATCCTTTAAGATCCGCTAACTTGCGGTTATCCGATCAAATTCAGGTTAATTGTTATGCTAAGAAAAATACATGTTTTTACAAATATAATAATAATGTTACAAGATGTTAATAAAATGATGCATTTTGTACAAGTATGAATTTGTATGGCATTAATATACATGTAAAGCTGAAAAAAAGTATAAGTAGGAATTTGTATGAAAATTGATAAAAATGTATGCAAGGTGATTATTATGGGCGACGGGCCTAAAATTAGATAAAGTAGCGATGGGTTTCCAATTTTAGACTACCCTATTAATTAATTCTATGTCTACCTATTCTAAATATTTCAATAATTTCACGAGTACAATAATATTACAATACAAGATGAAAATAAAGATGAATTAAAGAAAGTAAAAGACAACAACAAAAATAAATAATTTCCGAGGGGTATTTGCCTTCTTTGACTTTATCTTTGCAAGCTGTCAAGAATAAACGGTTAGAAACAATTGAATATACATAACTTCGGATCCGTATCCAAAACAATAAATGTTTTGATTACGGAGGACTCAAGGCTTAAATTTTGAAAAGATCATTCCAATCACGTCGTGGTGCGAACATATGACTCGTTGGTCATTTTAGTTGCCTTGCCTACCGAACATGTTGGTCTCTCGGGTGAAAAAGATTTAAGTTTCATCCTTGCCCAGAAGTTTTATTCTCCGTCTTTACAACTGTGGAGGCCTAAAAAATCGACGGATATTTTTTCATCGGCCCAAAATGCAGTATTTAATTAAAAATTAAACAGTAAACAGGAAAAAAACAGTACATATCCATGGCACGGATGTTTAAAACAGTAAATTAAAAAAACAGAGAAACGAAAAAGAAAAGCGCGGCCTCGAATTTAATTTCATCGGCATAAATGCAGTATTTATTTAAATCAGTAAGACAATCCGTGTACGGATGTTAAAATGCGAAAATAAACAAACAGTTTGCAATTAAACATAAGACCCGAATTCGAAAATTTTGGATTTGAAGCGAGATTCGGAAAAATCGACTCGGGTTCGAACAAGTGACCGAACCGGATTTCGAGTCGACCGAGCCGGAATCAAACATTTTTTTTGGAATTATCGGATAACCAACAACAAAATATTAAACACAAAATACGGAAATTTAACCGAACCGGGTCGACCCGACACGGACACGAACAAGATGATCCGGCCGGATTTCGGGTTGACCCGACCCGGAATCAAACATTTATTTTTTATTTTTCGGATAATAAACAACAAAATATAGAACATGAAATCGGAAATTTATTCGAACAAGGTCGACCGGCCGAAACGATGACCCGACCCGAACAGATTTTCCCCAAATTTCGGGTAACCAACAGCACAATATAAACATACAAAAATTTGGAAATTAACCGAACCGGATCGACCCGACCCGGGTCAGTGACCCGACCGAATCGGATGTTTTTCAACCCGAATCGATTTTCTCCAAATTTCAGATAACCAACCAGTACAATATAAACATACAAAATCTAGAAATTCATTCAAACCGGGTCGACCCGACCCGGAACAGTGACCCCGACCCGGAACAGATTTTTCTTTCCAATTTTTTCAGATAACCAACAAGAAGATATAAAAGCATAAAAAAAATGAAAAAACTTGCCTAAATCGGTTGACCCGACCCGACCCGATAGTGAGCAAAAAAGGCAAAATAATACCCGATTTCCGACGTAAGCTCCGACCAAAACTCCTTTTTTTTCGGACAAAAATCCACAAGAAATCGACCCCCAAACAGTGAACAATAAAGGGGTATTTTATGGATGGGTTTTCGGATTTTAGGGGGTGTAGATATGGGTTGGTTGGTGGTGTCGGCGATGGGGGTTAGGGGTATGGGTGTGTGTGGCGGCAGGGGTGAGGTGACCGGCGACGTGGGGTCGCCGGTATGGGGGGCGTGGTGTGTGTGCGGCTGATGGGGGGGTTTGGTTGAGAGAGAGATATGTTTTTTTGTTGTAGGGTTTTGATTTAAATGGGGGGAAATAAAGGATAATGGGTAAGGGGAGTTGGGTCGAAAAAATGGGTGTTGGGCCGAGTTGGTTTGGGCTTCGGTTGGGTTGGCCGAAAATGGGTTTTAGTTTGGGTCGGGTAGGAATTGTTTTGGGTTGAGTAGAAGTTATTTTGGGGAAATGGAATGGGTTATGGGTTTAAAATATAAAAAGGGGTTTATTATATAAAAAGAAAGCTTTGCAAAATTTATAAATTGTAAAGATGATAATATGATAAAATATAATATTTGTGAAATGCTTGATACTTAAAAAATATAAAATATAAAATGCAATGCCGTTTTGCGAAAATAAAAATAACATATAATATTAGGATAAAAGTATGATTATGATATAAAATTGCAAATGACAATAAAAAATGCAAATAATAATGATATATATACATATATATGCCTATATTTTAAAATTGTTTTAAAGTGTCAAAAATATTAAAAATTGCAAATAAAATCATAAAAGATGGGACAAAATTGGGTGTCAACACTGGCAGCGGAGGTGAAAGTGAATGGATAGAGATCCCCCGTGCTATTGCATCTCGTAAGAGGTGTCCCCGTATGAAGATCCTTTACAGTAAAATCAAAAGGGTCAAAATCCACAGAGACAGAATTATTACGAGTAAATTGGCGGACAGATATGAGGTTCTTAATCATGTGTGGGGCATATAGGGTGTTTTTTAGGGAGAAGGGTGGATGATGAGGTTGTGTGTATGAGGTACCATAACCCTTAACTGGAATACGTTGTCCACTACCAACTGTAACATATTGAGGATGCTTTAAACGAAACAGTTTAGGAATAGTACCGCAGAGGTGGGTGACGTGAGATGTGGCGCGAGTCCATGTACCAAGTATTGTCGAGTCTGTTGCATAGAGAGGGTCTTTGAACGCCCGACCCAACTCGGTGGGTGTCATGTCGGAGGAGGGCTGCGAGACCTGACCTTGCATGAAGTGGGTCTGCTGTGGGGCTGGAGCGGGGCCTAACAAACTGGGGTAAGAATAAGGATTGTATGGCTGCTGGTACTAGAATGGACTTGGCACCGCGGCTCTATACTGGGGCGCCGCGGCGCTGTAGACGAACTGCTGAGGAGCCGCGACCCAGTTGTTCTGCGATCTCTGTTGCTGATGCTACTGTTGGTTCTGTTGACCGCGACCCTTGCCACGACCACGACCTCCTCTACCGCCACGACCTTTTCCACCCTTGCCGCCGCGGCCCTGCCTCTGTTGGGAGTTGTCTGGTGGCATCTGATCTTGGGGTTGCGTGTCGACAGCTAACACCTATTGGGCGTGCTCATCCTGCTTAGCACGACGGGTTTCTTCGAGCAACAATTGTGAGCGAGCTTTGTTAAAACTCGGTAGCGGATCTGCCTGTTGAATAATGGTGGCCAAAGATATTCGCCCTTAGTAAGGCCAGAAATCATTTGTAGCACTATTTTATCGTCAGTGACAGGCGTGCCGATGTTGGAGAGTTGATCCGCTAGAATTTTAAGCAGCTTGCAGTACTCAGAGACATTGAAGAAGTTTTCAAGACGTGTTTTGTTGAACTGTTCTTCCAAATACACGGCACGAGTGTGCTTGTTGTCCTGAAAAATTTCCTCCAAACGATTCCATAAGTCAAGGGCTGTGGAGTCAGATTTCATGATAGTAAGAAGCAAATCCTGAGAGATACTACCATATATCCATTGTTTGATGCCGGCGTCGAGACGATGCCGGATAGAATCATCAACCTCCGTAGGCGCGGAATAGTGTCATCAATATGGTCAAGCACGTTATAGAGACATGCATGATTGCGAAAAAGTTCAACCCGGGGAGAATATTTGGTTGTTTTCTTGATCAAGAATAATGGGAATATGGTTCTTGATGTTGGAAACGAAGGGGGCGGGATGAAACGGGGGTGATGACTTTGTGGTGGGATTTGTGGAGGTAGAGGCGTCAGAAAGTGTGGAAGAATCAGGGATAGCCATTTAGAGAAGAGAAGAAAGGAAGAACAAAACCCGAAAAACAAGAAGAAAATCCAGGAGGGCCGCGGCGTGGGAGAGGCAGCCGGCGGCTGTGGAAGAGAAAGGTTTTTAGGGTTTTGTTTATTTGGCTCTTGATACCATGTTAGATGATATTAATCTCCCTTGGGGAGTCTTTCATTAATATCAAGGTATATATAGAGTACAATATTCATCCCTTATACAATAGGAATCCTAAGCCTATACAAAAGAGGAATCCTAGTCTTACCATAATTATATTTACACAATATATGGAAATATTTTAATTATGGGTAGGGCATATATTATTTCCTATATTTACACGTTTACAATAAGGAAAGAGCCAATCGCAACCCAACTAAGATCCATTAACTAAAACAATGCCGGTTAAGAAGAAAAAAATATCCAAAATGTTCACAGCTGACAACAACAAGAAGCAACTTCTCAATAATCAATTAAAATAGGGATAACGCATAAAACCCCCTCCCTCCCCCGCAAATATTACCGTTACCTACCTAAACTATGCGAGGGTCTTATTACCCCTAATGTAGTAGTCAATGACCTAATGTGTTTATGTGCAAAACAAATACCAGTAAATACATCTATAGAGTAATTCCAACTCAACTCAATGTTCAAGAACTCTACAGCTCCAAGGAAAATACCCATTTTATGTAGTAATCAATTTGATGTAGTGGGACAAGTTATGCTTTTAAAGATTTATGCCACAATATTAGATTTCTGAGGTCAAAAATTAAAGAACACCCATTTGAGGGACAAAAAATAAAGACCAGCCCATTTGAAGGGCAAACCATGTTGGATATAATTGTTGGAATCAAAGCAGTATGAGAAGTAAATAAATATTACAAGTGTTCGAAAGGATAAACAAACAACCAAGATTATAATTGCCGCAAGCTTGTTTAGTCTTGAATCTTGATATCTGAAATCAAGAAACACTAAATCTGGATTGTTACAACTGTGGCTGAGTCGAGAGATGAATCTCTGTCTTTAAGACAAGATTGCCCCGTATATATATATTTACATTAGCGAGCAATAGTCTCCCAAGATAAAACAACAACTAATCAATACTACAAAACAAATAGATTGATTCTGACGAAGAAAACATCCATGAAACGACTTGCTGAAGAATGGAAAATTTAGAGGAAAAGGAAGAGTTTCTGTTCTTTTCTTTCTCTCTACTGTTTCCGTATCTTTCTGCTCTCTTTCTCCTTCTTCTTTTTCCAATCTCTCCCTCAAATCTGTTTAAGGTCTCAATATATAGTGTTAAGGAGGATAACCTCTCAACTAGCCAACTAATGACACTTAGTGAGGAGTTATATTTAGCCAAGTAATGGCCGAATTCAAGCGCCTTATAATGGAGATTCAATGCTCCAAAACCAGCACAAGAGGCAGAAGCTTTCTGCCTTCCTATTCCTAATTTTATCTTTCCTGAAACTCCAGGGATTAAACTATAAATACTAAACAGTCTGGGGTCCAAAAGATAATATCATAAGAAGCCCAAGGCCCATGACCCGAGTCCCGACGGGACGGACGGGTGGGCGGCGGAGCGTGTGTGGGCTTAGCCTCGAACTCAAGCACACCTAGGTCCTCCCTCCTTCAAATACATGGGTTACCCCTTAGGGTCCCAAACCCTTATCCATTTTTTAGGCTTATAAAAAGAACAATTCTTCATTTTCCCACCGATTTGGTAGATTTGTCCCACACCATATTTCCATGTCTCAAACACCTTACTTCGTGGACCAATATCTCTTTCATTTCTTAATGAAATTTGACGATCCTTGGCCCCACGGTCATCTACTCACTTAGTAGATTATGCACGTGTGAAGAGACAAAACCTCTAACATGCGAAACCCTAGTGTTTAAGTCATTAAATATGGGTAGACGCAACCCCCCACCAAAAGGAAATTTCCAACAATCCCCTCTTGAAATAGATTTTGGTGCACACACAAGGTGTATACTTTCAACAATCTTTCAGCGAAAAGATATTGCATCAGGATAGGTAGCTTCCGTTTTGAACATTCCCTAGTTGAATATCACCGGACTTACTTACTGCGCGGTGAACGTGATGTCTTGAACCGTCAGTGTTTAGTGTAAGCCAAAATAATGATACCAACACAATAACTCTCCTTATTCGTTTTCATTCTTATTATTCTGTCCGTTGTGGCCGTGGACACACTTGGATTCTTAAGTGCGTTCATTTGAGGCGGCCTGTCCTCGCACTTAAATAAGTGATCTCCTACAAGGTATCCTACTATACCCCACTTCACAAGTGTTAAGAATCATTAAAAGTTTCCTCAACCTTAACCTCAACCGTTTGAAGATCGTTAAAGGTTTGGAAGCTTAACATTTACCCACAATGCAGGTAGAACTTTAATGTCTATTGCGATAACAACTTGGGATTCATGTTTCCTTACAGAAATCATCATCTGAAGTGCTCTTGCTTCCACATAAGCGTTCAACCGAATCTTTTGCCGCTTAGTTTTCCCATTGAACCAAATTCTTGGGATCTCCAGTCAGTATGGTTGGGTTACTACCGCAAAGGTTCATATTTTTTGGGTTTTAAGCTCATTCCCCTAGACAGACAAAATTCTTAATCTTCGGGTAGTCCCTTAGTTAAAGGGTCCGCTATATGCTTTGATTAGTAATCAAGGAAGTGACACCCGTGATGATCAACTGACATACGGTCTTATGTCTCCGACATATATGTCTAGACGCTGTCATCCGTGACCTTCCTAAAGCCGACCGGCTAGCCACAATGTACAACTGCCGAAGGCACGGGTTTCACCCAATACGGGACATCCTCTAAGGAGTTGTGAAGTTACTCAACTTCTTCTCATGCTTTGTTTAAAGCGATAAACTATGATTCCATCATGAATCGGCCGATGCAAGTTTGTTTAGAGGATTTTCAAAGACACACCATACACATCCACTTGTGGCTTTGGTGTTCTTCAAGTCCGATGTCCAGTTTGCATCACAATGTTCTCCCAGAACCGCTGGACATCCAGAATACCATAATCCGTAGATAAGCGAATATTTCAGACATCGTCATATCCGATTTAACGCCTTCTCTCGATCATTTCCAGAATCACGAGTGAACTTTAGTTCAACTGATCTACTTTGTAAGCCAATACCAAGTCGGTTGTAGTTGTAAAATACATTGAACTACATCTGACCTGCGCATATCGCTCCTAGTATATGGGTGCACCATAATTCCAATCAATTATATGATTCATATCCATTGGTGTCTTCAATGAGACTATCAACTACCTTACAAATGAGTTTGGATTTAGACCAGTTCGTTAGATGTCTTAGAAATCCCAATTTCTAAGATGTCATCTGTGATTTTCATATCGAGACCTTTGTTTCAATATGACTTCCACTTTCAGACTGTTAGTTTGCTAACTATTGGCTTTCTAACTTCAGAGTCAATATTTTTGTTGTCAGATTCACTATTTCTGTTTCACCTGAAACTTCCAGGACCAAAATGTAAATATTTCAGGGATCAAAAAGAAAGTTCAGGAAGAAGCCCAACAGTCCAATCAAACCAACTCTGATCCTCCCCTTCCAACTCTCCGGTTAGGAAGGTTATCTCAATATCCATGTCACGCAAGACTGCAATGGTCCTGGATGTTTAAGCTATTCTCAGGGGAGCACATGTCCAAGTAGCTGAGACCTTATCAGAACTGTCTTCTACCAGAAAACCACACCCATAGCCAGATTTGGTCACACATCTGTTGACTGACATCTTTCGAACACTAATACAATCCTGTCTTAAAATTATTAGATATAATTATTGGAATCAAAGTAGTACGGGAAGTAAATAAATCTTACAAGTAATTGAAAGGATAAACAAAAAACCAAGATTATAATTGCCGCAAGCTTGTTTAGTCTTCAATCTTGATAACCTGAAATCAAGAAACACTAAATCTGGATTGTTACAACTGTGGTTGAGTCGAGAGATGACTCTCTGTCTTTAAGACAAGA
This sequence comes from Anisodus tanguticus, assembly GCA_034509755.1. Lineage (NCBI taxonomy): Eukaryota > Viridiplantae > Streptophyta > Magnoliopsida > Solanales > Solanaceae > Anisodus > Anisodus tanguticus. Next base: position 12,147,530 of record CM067551.1, on the reverse strand, counting down.
TTGCCCCGTATATATATTTTTACGTTAGCGAGCAATAGTCTCCCAAGATAAAACAACAACTAATCAATACTACAAAGCAAATAGATTGATTCTGACGAAGAAAACATACATGAAACGACTTGTTGAAGAATGGAAAATTTAGAGGAAAAGGAAGAGTTTCTATTCTTTTCTTTCTCTCTATTGTTTTCGTATCTTTCTGCTCTCTTTCTCCTTCTTCTTTTTCCAATCTCTCCCTCAAATCTGTTTAAGGTCTCAATATATAGTGTTTAGGAGGATGACCTCTCAACTAGCCAACTAATGAAACTTAGTGAAGAGTTATATTCAGCCAAGTAATGGCCGAATTCAAGTGCCTTGTAATGGAGATTCAATGCTCCAAAACCAGCCCAAGAGGCAGAAGTTTTCTGCCTAATTTTATCTTTCCTGAAACTCCAGGGACTAAACTGTAAATACTAAACAATTTGGGGTCCAAAATATAATATCATAAGAAGCCCAAGGCCCATGACCCGAGCCTCGATGGGACGGACGGGTGGGCGGCGGCGCGTGTGTGGGCTTAGCCTCGAACCCAAGCACACCTAGGTCCTCCCTCCTTCAAACACATGGGTTACCCCTTGGGGTCCCAAACCCTTATCCATTTTTTAGGCTTATAAAAAGAATAATTCTTCATTTTCCCACCGATGTGGTAGATTTGTCCCACACCATATTTTCATGTCTCAAACACCTTACTTCGTGGATCAATATCTCTTTTATTTCTTAATGAAATTTGACGATCCTTGGCCCTACGGTCATCTACTCACTTAGTAGATTATGCACGTGTGAAGAGACAAAGCCTCCAACATGCGAAATCCTAGTGTTTAAGTCATTAAATATGAGTGGACGCAACCCCCACCAAAGGCAAATTTCCAACAAACCATTATTTTACTTTTTGGTTTACCGTGAACACCATCGCATACCCTATTTGACATCTCCACTTCAGATTTCTGGTTCGTTTATTGCTACCTTTTTCTTCCTATCACTTTGATCATTCTCCATCTAAGTACTTATTAATGCTAAACTTTTTTTGCTGATTTTGGTTGATCATTTTGCTTTCGGTTAATTTCATTTGGACTTGTATGAATTTAATAGCTTAAAATAACAACACCATATCAAGTGTAATATACCACAAGCAGGGTATGGGAGGTAGAGTATACATGCGCCATACCCTATCTTTGACAGAGAGGTAAAGAGGTATAGACGCTCGGCTCAGAATAAAGCAATAACAATTAGTAATAAATTATGAAAATATAAACTTAGTAATTACTTTCTTCACTTTTACTTATTCACTATACTAAAAATAAATTTTCACTTTTATTTATTTATTTTAACATAAGACAATTCTTTTTTTTTGTTTTACTCTTAATATTAATTACTTATTTTCAAATCATTTTTTAAATCTATTGATGTTATGATAAAATAACACATTCATTTTTTTAATTTTTAATGGGCGAGCAAAGTGAACGGAAGGAGTATTATATAGTAATAATAAATAAAACACAGTCAAACCACTGGAACGACAATCTATTCGACCATACGGTAGATAATAGAAAAAAAGATGGGTAACGATTTGAATACCCATTAAACACGCTATCCGCCGATCCGCGAACGATATGACCCACTAAGGAAATTTCTCCTTTTTTTTTTCTTCATTTATCTTCTCTCAGTGGACCTATTTATGTTACCATTTTTAGAGAAAATGCTATGAGTTAAGAATTTTTTAAATATATAGTGTTATTATTTTAAATTTTGGAAGTGTTGCCTTCTGCGGTCCACATGGAAATTCTCGACACATTCATATTGCTGATTGTCTTTCATCTGATTGGTAAGATATCACAGTGCAGTGTCTAACAGTAAGGGTCGTTAAAGGGTGTATAAGAATAATGGTGAATATTATGTATTAGTAATGTTGATATTAGTAATGTTGTTATTAGTTATGCTGCATTAGTTTTTATTCACTGTTTGGTTGGTGTATTAACGCATTACATGATTTCTAAAAAAATTACTTATTTATAAAAATACCCTTAACATTCTTTAGCTTTGTACCCTATTTTAATTTCTTATATGAAATTCATTGCACTGTTAAATTTACGAAATCATTTATAAGATAGATTTAAAATTCTTATCACTGAGATAATATATCAATAAAAACTGAAATCGAATTTAATGAATTCAGAAACAAAAATGACCTGGGTATAATTTTAGTCCTGGGAAGTTTGCAACAACATCAATTTTGGGCATTTTTTTCCCTTTCTATTACAGCGGAAGATTAAAAAAGTTAGAAGGGAGAGAGAAGTCAAAAAAAAAAAAAAACAGATCTACTGTGAGACTTGATAATTAATCAAAAGATTAGTTTAATCAGGGGCAATTGTGTCTTTAATCATGTTTATGTGTACATTAAAAACTATTGTATTACTAATATCATGATTTGCTATGTATTAGTAATGAATAGGATAATATCAATTAGAGTGCATAACTAATTATTGTATTAGTTATGTAGTATTAGTTATACATAGGTTGAAAAAGTGTACCAAATAATGTATTAATGTTACACCTCATAGTTTCACGTCTAGTCGTGCCATCAATTGATATCAATATTCCGGAAAGATGTGTGACCTTACGGAAGGATAATAAAGATTCACAGCTTGTTTACAAAAGTACCAAACATATAGAAGTTAAGAGGATTTAAGAGAACACGTTTCGACAAAATCAGAGAATTTTCCAGAATTACGGCCAAGATATACGGACAGTACAAATTGGATTTTTCTTACAGAATTTCAAATTGCAGGTCTGATTTTACGATTCAATTATACGAACGTACAATTTTGTACGGATCGTATAATTGTACCGTATAAAAGGGCGGAGCAATATTTCTTTCTTGTATATAAATCATATTTTCGACCTTAAGTCTTCAGTTCATCATCACCCAGACCCTAGAACACCCCTAAGCTCCTCTCCAAGGCTCTCAATCAACTTGGAACTAAATCCAAGGTAAACTACCCAAGTTCGACGTAAAGAATCTCGTGGCTTACGCTAGCTTCCTTTCCTTCTTGTTGCGACGACTTGGAAGGCGACTTGGTGTTGAAGTACACTAACAAACAAAGGGTTCTTGGAGTATTTGAGGTGAGTTCCATCTTCCCTAGCCTACCCTTAAGTTTGTACAAGTGTTGAATTGAATTTTGTTGGAGAATTCTTGAAGAAACTAGTAACTATGAAACCTAAAGTCGAGCTTTGTTGTATGGGCTGTTTTTACATAGTTTAAGCTACCAAATGGAGTTGTGAAAGTATGGATAGCATTGTGGGGATAATAAGGAGTATGGATGAAGGTTGTTGTGATAAGACACGTTGAATTTGAACTATAAATGACCCTATGAAGTTATGCACATAAGTTGTTCGATAAAATGACTAAATGAAGTTTCCTATAGAATATGAAGTCGATATTGATACCAACCCTTTGTATGATATAGATAATCATCCGTAGAAGGTGCAAGGACTTGGGGACGATTGTAGCTTCGTGGATAAGGTATATAAGGATAATTTTCTTGTTGGCATGATTTAGCATAAGTGTGTTCCTCAAAACGATTCTCTACAAAGAAATGCTAAGTTTTTATGCTTCTCTTTGATCAAGTTGTCGTATTCCTTGGGTATTCTTGGTTGGTCATGTTTTCCATATTCGTTATGCCTCTTGATGTTTAGTTACTGTTGAAGAATGTAGATAGGTCATTCCGATCCTGATTGTAGTTCTTCTTGAGTTGGTCTTGCATTGCACGTATATATATGTATCTATTTATCACACCGCGTCGCGCTATAGTCGGCTGGGCAGACACTTATATGTGCACACCACTGATCAGTTGGGCAGATACCACCGCGTCCCATATGGTCGGGCAGTTTATTATGAGCTCACCCCACATAGGGATTTGATATGATACTATACAACATGACCCCATAGAATGACCCGATCTTTACTTATATTGTCCGCCTTATATATTAATTACATTTTTCGTACTGATGCCCTTTTCTGGGGCACTATGTTTATGCCTGTAGGTACAAGTAGACAAGGTGACATACCTCCTCAGTAGGGTGCCCGTTCTCAGCTGTGGATAGCACACTCCACTTCTCCGGAGTTGCTATTTGGAGTCGCTAGGTATCTATGTACATATGTTTTGGTATTTTGGGTACGACGGGGCCATGTCCCGACCAGCTATTGTATTATAGTATTCTGAGAGACTTGCAGACTAGTATAAGTGTGCATTCATATTTTCTGGCCTTGTCGGCCTTTTGTCAGTTGTCGATACTCTTGATATAGCTTTTCGGGAAATTTCCAAATGAACAATTTCAATGAAATCTTTCAATTTATTATTTTACTGATGGCCTCAGTTATGTATATAATGTTGGGCCTTTTCTGCTTGCAGGTGGTACCTTCTTATCCTATTATGATTATTTGGAGGCCTTGTCGGCCCCAGTTGCATATTAGATATTTCAGGTACTACAGTTGGTTCGCTCAGACCTTCGAGTGACGGGTGCCGACCACACCCTCAAGGTTAGCGTGTGACAAACTTAGTATCAGAGCAAGGAAAGAGCAGTCTCAGGTTAGTTCAAGGAGCCCTCAAACTTACTCTCAAAGTTCTAGCAGAAAGAATTTAAATAGTAACTCAAAGTTAGGGTCAGCTAGTTCTGTTAATAAACCAACAAGAAGTTTATTAGCTAGAACTCCTAGTTTTAAACCAGTAAGAGTTTCAGCCAAGAAATCATGTTCCCCTATTGTTCTGTGTGAAAACTTCAACATAGAGAAGGCAACATGTTCATCAACTTTGAAAGAAGCAAAGTTTCCTTCATACCTTGAACTTAGTCCTGGAGGAACAGAATCAGATGGAACTTCTGTCTTCAAGGTTTGCCCCTACACATATTGCTCTCTTAATGGTCATCATCACCCTCCTTTGCCTCCATTAAAGTGTTTCTTGTCAGCAAGAAGGCGTACGTTAAAGACTCAGAGGAACTTCAAGTTAGGATGCCTCTCTCTCCGTCGAGCTAATCCCCGCGGATTAGGCAATAATAATAATGTACCAAAACAAATAGAGAATACTACAGAGAAGGTAGCTCCCCTGACAAATGAAGATGACGAAGAGTTTTTTGTCGAAATTTATAGCAAAGAAAAGGAAGAGATGGCTGATACCATTGGCAGAAAAACTGATGATACCGAGGACAATCTTGATTAGAGAGAAGCCGTTTCAGCAGAAATCAACATCTATCCTGCAGAGAATCCGAATGAAGATGCTAGTGAAGAAATCTATGTGCCACCCATGGTTCAAGAAGAAGTGGATTTAAAATCCTTGAGTATGCATACTGAAGTAGAGATAGAAGACACAACAGAAGAGCAAGAATCTGAAGGTTCAGATATGGATTGGGATGTAGAGAAGTACTATGCATATAGTGAAGACGAAATAGGTTCAATCTCAAATGACATACTTGTTGATGATGCAGTTGTCAATGAGGAGTTCACGGAAAAATCATCTAATCTTGAACTTCTATTTGACAATACACTGGAAGAGTCCTTTGATAAAGAAAGTATCATCTCTGGAACAAGTTATGGTTATGATGACTCCGAATCTACCTGTTCGCATACAGAATTTGACATTGATGAGTTGGTTGAAGCGTCTGAGGGCGCTTCATTTAACTCTCTAGATGTCACTTTCATTCTGGATGGCGAAATAACTGAGAAGCCAGAAGATAGTGAGACAGAAACAATGGATTATCAGGCTGCTGTTAAGGCAGAAGAAACCTTCTGTCTAGATGATGAAATTTCAGCTTCTCACGAGGAATGATGATGATGCAACTGCACTTATAGGGTATCAAGAGTTCAATGAAGTGCAAGATGAAACATGCAAGGACAATGAAAGAAGTTCTGATGAAAACATTGTTGTCATGATGGGAGACATGGAAACGGAAACGGAAAAAGATTGCTGTGAACAAGGAAATGAAAGTGGCCATAACAACAATGATAAACAGTTGCTAGTAGAAGCAGATCTCAAGCACGAGACTAATGAAGACTATACAAGCCATCAAGCTGAAGATGGAACTGGAAACGCCTCTGGTGTCGAAGCGGATCCAACAGCTGAGGCATGTGCAGAAAAGCTGAACCAAATCAAAGATAAGAAGACACATGCAAAATATGATTCGAGTGAAGAACTGCCTGAGAACTACAGAAACCTGAGAGGTATAGCCAGGCGCAATGACACTAAGGAAGCAGAGGAATCAAGAGGATTCAATCCACGACCACCAAATTTCCTGCCAGTGGAGGCAGATCCAGATGCAGAAAAAGTTGATCTGAAGCATCAGATGATGGATGACAGGAAAAATGCAGAGGACTGGATGCTTGATTTTGCACTCCGACGAGCAGTGGACAAACTTGCACCAGCTCGCAAGAGAAAAGTTGCATTGCTCGTCGAAGCCTTTGAAACAGTCTTGCCAACATCTAAATGGGAACCTCACCTCAGGCGCAGCGCAGCAGGATTTGCACATCCTAGACCAATTCAGGCTTGTAACTGATGCCAGTTCAAGGTCGGTATAAAACTAGTACCATTTAATACAATTCTGTCCTTATATGTCATAATCAAACTAATGTAATCAGAACTCTATATCAAATGTTGAAATAAATAGAGTTGCTTCCTTTGTGGCACAGGCGGACATCAGCAGGGAGCAAGCAAGAAAATCCAGGAACAACTGGCTTGTTGCTCACAAGTCACAAACCTCAAATATGTGCAAAGATTTCAGCTTAATGGCATTGAAGGAATTGACACCATCATGGATTCTCAAGTAATTTAAAACTATTTTTGTGCTTGTTTCTTGAGGATGATGCCTACCCAGACATTAGTATTGTTGTGAAAGGTTTTATGTACTTCAATCTATGGCTTTATCAACTGTTGGCTAATATTTCTTATATGTATCCTGAAATGTTATGATACGATGATCTTCAGCTACTAGTATTTGAAATATGCTAATAAAATGCCTTTGACATGCATGTTACCAGTAATCACTAATGGGCAAATCGAATAAATGTATCGAATATTGTTTAGAAGAGATTGTAGTGTTCATCAAAGAGTTAACGGCAAAGTAAGGTAAGCAACAAAACGGTCACAAACGTGCGCAAGGAACAATTCAAACACTACGAGCCCTGCATTAATACTGCTTCATAAATGTTGAGGAAACAACTGCATCTCAGCCAAAGTTATTAATATCATAAACTTTTAGCCCTCTCTCCTGAAGATTACCTAATTTCAGATACTACTCTCTCATGTTTTCAACTGATCATTCTTTATCCAGCCATATCTCTATCTTTTTAATATGGATTAAGGTATTAGTAATAAGGATACATTGATGCACTCATACAAGGACAACCAAAAAAAAAAGGCTGGCGGCAAAGGATCCATTGACACACCCATACAAGGACAGAGAAAAAAAGAGGTTGGCGGCAAATCTAATATAAAGTACCAAGGAAATCTTTATATGCCAAAAATATCACAAGATCGCAAAATTACCAATTTATTAAACTGATAGCATAAAAAAGAAGACATCGTTTTATTGTAATCAAACAAGTGAATCCTTGATGATTCTCTTTGTGCAAAATAATCAGGTACATCATACAGTTAAAAAGCATGCCACCAAAAAAAAACCGAACAAAAACAGGAGTACACACCAACACACATAAATTGCGGCATATGGGAAGTGAAGAAGCTGAAGAAATCACCATTTTTGTCGAAACAAACTGGAAGCAACAGAACAAAACTATACGAGAAAAGGGAAATTTCTGAATTTACCATTACCACTCTTGTTGAAAGGAGTAAGAACTACTGCAGTGTGTAAGTATATCAGCTGGAATCAGCAAAATACATACTCCAGAGAAAGTCGAAGAACATTCCCATAATAGAGTCATTACACTTGTCTAATCTTTTCCCACTGAATCTTGGTACTAAGTATTTTCAAGCTTTATTGTTTAAAACTTTAGATTCTAATACGACATGCTGATGCAAATACCAAAAGACCCTCAGAACACAAAAACGTAAGAAAGCAAATAGAGCCGCAAAATAATTTAAAACCTAACTTCTATAACAAATTTTCAGAGTCAAATTTCGCCAAAAAATCCTAAAATTCGAACCATTCACCTCGTGATAACCCTCTTTCTTCAATTTTAACAGATCAGCAAAACCCCATTCAACTTTCAGAGGCTGCAGTATGCAAAGTAATCAAAAAATTTGTTTGAATAATTATTTAAATCCAAAGACAAATTATCACACACTTCAAAAGGCAACACTACACTGTTAAAGTATTTTGGTGCAGAGACCCATTTGATTTCTCTCTAATCAATCAACCCAAAGCTTATTAAGACTTTCACCACACACTCCATCTTCAATTTCAACTCCTTTTCATCAATCTTCCCCAGGAATCATGATTCCCAACAAACTGGAAGAAACAAAACTAAACTAAACTACTGAGAAAATGAAACTTTTGGAGTTCACCTCTCTTAACCATAAAAACGGAAGTCAACCAAACTGTCACCAGAAAAGGCAAGCAACAACTTAAAATACAAATATGAACCCTTATTCCTACTACTATTAAACCTAGAACTTAAAATAAAAGAAAGAAAAAAGAGTAGAAAGTGCAAAAAGTTATTTCTCTTCAGAATAACACACATTTTTAATTTAAACCATGCATTCAATGTTGGAAAATAGAAATATTCCATGTACAAACTATGCATTCAAGTACACTATCTATTTTTTCTTTACTGAATGCAACTTTCATGGATTGTGATGAAAACTATCACTTCTCAAGAAAATGATAAGTGACTTGAATGAGTAAAGCAAGAAAAGAAAAGGCTATTCCTTTGTATCTAAGTGCAATTTGAGCCCTGATTCATCAATAAGTGATTGTAGCTCTTTCTGGTAATTCTCAAAAAGACTGCCATTGGAGCCAAGGTCATTGGAATCCGCCAAGCAGGAGCTAGAGCTATCATTTTTATCACACTCTTCCGATTTATTTGACAGATAATCATGGAACACCTTAAGCATTTCCGCTGTTGAACGAGATTGCACAGACTCATTTAAGTGCTGGAACTTATTCTGGATTTCCTTTGTATCAACCATTCTTTCTTTTAAGCTGTCAGGAAGAGAGGCCAACACACTTCATCGAAGAGAAAAAACAAAAATGAGAGAAATCAAATTTAAGTCCAAAGAGGCTAGAAGAAAACTTCTAGTTGGTAACACAAACTCAAATCTTACAAATTCCATCAATGAAATGCTCATACTTACCTAGAGATACCTCTGACAAGACCCCAGTTGTATCCAACATATACAGAGTCCCTAAAACCAAGATTAAACCCCTCTTGTGCTGAAGCTTCTTTCCCTGCGATAAGACCATCACGGTATCCAATCTGATAATTCATCAGGAATTACAAAATACAAATGGAATTTGTGACCAAAAGGGACACAACTAGTTTTTTCCGGATGCTCTTAATCAGATTTAACTTGTAAGGATACAGTATGGAATTGGTAATGCCGCCTCTGCCATTCCCTGTCCATTTCAGATGTTTTATCCAACTTATCAGTAGAGTCATGACACACATCTCCATCATCATTCCACACGTCGCACCAGTCGCTGTCTGGCATTAGATGTTAATTACCGTCAGTGTTATTAAGAGAACTATGTACTGGAAAGAGCCCAACAACGAAAACCATACCTAGATATTAGAATATCTCCACTTCGCAGCATTTAACTAACATATTTATTCTCAAAACGCGATCAAAGCTTTAAAATGTTTGAAACGAGAAAATAGGGAAGGATAGTTTTTTCAGCTTTGATTAATCTTAGGCTAACAAAGAAAGGAAAAGAGAGAAAAAGGCATTGGTTAATCAACAAAAGCTCAAGTTTGCTTTCATCCAAATCTGCTGAGTAGCCAGCAAAGAAGACCCTTTAGAAAAAACTTTTTAATGTCACTTCAGTTTTTCACTTCGATAGTTATTCAAATAAAGATACAACTCCAGGAATAAGAGTACAACACATCAAACCTCTTATTAACGGTGTATGAGCAATTTGATATTCAAATCTTAATACCAAATGCATTTCTAATTTTCATTATCAACTTGAAGCAATCAGTTGAAGTTCATACCATGTGAATCATTGGTTCCGGAATCGGTAGTCGATCTAAGACTTGATTGAAGATTTGACATAGAGAAAATGTCAGAGTAGAGTTCATTCTTTATACTGCTTTCCATCTTCAAACCTAGGACAATCAGCTGAAATAATACAAAGAACAGAAATCAAGTCAGTTCAAATATCAGAAGCCAAAGGAAAAGAAGAAAATAGATTGAATCAAAATTACTCCACAATCATTTGTCCTATTCTGAAAATTTACTTGATTTTCCTTACTTATTTTTTACTGAAAAGTTTCTACATGGACGCACAAACGTATTTTTCTGATAGAAGCATTCAGGACAAACTAATTGCACCAGGATACATCAGCTACACAATGGAAAGCACCTGAGTTATAATCGGACAAGCGCGGTAAACCCAATATGATCACTATAGTTGTCATGCTGCTTGATACACAGCAGCAGAAAATCTTTAAAAGAAAACTTTTTTCTGTAAGTAATCATCATCCATTTATACCTATTAATAGTAGCTCCTCTATATGCATCCATTGCCACACAATAAACTATTACATTCCAATTTGGACGGCATATTAGCCCATTTTTAGATGGACTGAAATGAGTTGGGCTGATATGGACTAAGCAAATAGATGGGCGGATCATTGACCCGCCCAAACTTGAACGGATTGAACGGGTTATGATTTCATGGACTAATTTTGTCACCTCTACTCAATCAGTTTTTAAGCATAAAAAATAAAAATTATAACACAACTTAAGATTCTTTTTTAAATATTTCAAATTATATAGTACAAAATAAGCTAAATAGGATTCGACAAATATTATTTTTCAATTACTCAATTCATTTGAAATTAACGACTATCCAAACAAGCTGTTAGCACGATCTTAAGCCCTAGAAAAAAAAATAACGACCACACGAATCAGCTAAATCGCTTACCAGATAAAATGATCAATCACTGGAGAGCTGAATTACAGTTGCCTCGTGTTGATGAATCGACTTTGTTTACAAGAGATTATGAATCGCATACAGAATTGAGGCAGTGGAATTTCAACCAAAGTCCACTCTCAGAGTCGAGACTTTTCTTGGAAATCATGTGGAGATTTACTTTTCTATTTTTATTTTTATTTGAGCTTAGAATACACGGCCAATCAGAACAATAAAGTCCCGTACAGAAAACTAAAAAATAAATCACAAGTGATAATCAATTATTTTTTATAACGATGTTCTTGCGCACACCTAGATCAATTCATATGGTATTTGCTATTGTTTTGAAACTAAGATTATGGGTGCTTAAAGATTCAGTTGGATATTTGTGCTTAACGGTCTGACTTATCAGTTATAGATTTTTAAAAATATTAATCCGCTAATCTAACCAATAAAAGGCAACTAGATGCAAGAACTAGTTAAAATAGATTTTTAATGCATCGCCTAAAATGTGTACTTTTTTGTCACTATAATTTTTTTTTCTACAAGATTTTTTAAAAAGTAATTAACAAGCCACATTATTTATTAATGAACATTCAAGGAAAGGTGTTGTAAAATATATATTAAATATATGTATGTCCAATTTTTTGTTCCTTGGAGGGCAAGAACTAGTTAAGAGAGGAACCAATTTGGTTAAAATGAAACCACCGAGTTGAGTTATTTGGTGGCCAAAAAGAATTTCTCCTATAAAAAGGTGTGTCTTTTGCTCAATTATGTACACAAAACAAGTGAACTACAAAGTTTCACTTTTCTCCTAAAGTTTTTCTCCATATTCTTTGTAATTATAGTTTTTTATAACAAAAAATATTTTTTGAAAATTTGAGGTGTTTGGCTCGATATATAGTCATTAGACATCCTAAAACGATCTATTAAATTTATTGAGTTATTTCAAAGGATCAAAACGGCAGTTATTAATGACCCAAAAAAAGTATTTTGAGCAATATTGATATTATTGAATTTTATTGTATTATAGTTGGCTAGAGAATCAACCACTATGTTTGCCTCTCAGTAAGTATGGCGCATGAGAGAACGATCCACTGCCTCAAGACGAAATATGTAATCATTCAGGAAATGTGAACAACGTGCATTTTGTGAAGGTTGTAAAATTTAATCGATAAATAACTTAGAATTTATTTTCACTATTAATGAATACATATTTTATGTTACTGTTAGCTCTAGCCTTTGATAATGTTATTCGTTCAGTATCAAGTATGAATTTGATGAGATGCGAACAGAAAAATAAATCTTTCAATTTTCATTAAGATTCTGAATAACTTCTCCCGCACCACCAACACTTAAACCAGCATCATAAGTTCCATCAATGGTGAATTTTTTTAGGAGTAAAGTCCGCTTCACCCCTTAGCATTTTGAATATAGGAAACAATACCCTTTTCACACTTTGAATGGGACATAAACACCCTTAATCTTAGATCAACGGCTAAATAAGTTGAATTATTACATATATGATATGATCCTAGGAAACTTATGGACAATTATGAGGGCTAAGATTCACGATGGAGCTCGGCCTCAAATCAATGACGGTCCATGGAGCATTTGCACTATATTATCTCCACGTTACACATTCATTGATGATAAAGGGTGAGCCTCTGAAGCCATTGGAGACTCATGTGTGTGGATGGTCAAGTTATGGAAGATAGCATGGAAGCCTTTAGAGACCATTGAATTGTTGGAAATTTGCCTTTGGCGGGGAGATGCGTCCACCCATCTTTGATGAATTAAACACTAGTGTTCCGCATGTTGGAGACTTTGTCTCTTCGCACATGCATGATCTACGAAGTGAGTAGATGACCATAGGGCCAAGAATCGTCAAATTTCGTTGAGAAATGAAAGAGATATTGGTCCACGAAGTAAGGTGTTTGAGGCATGGAAATGTGGTGTGAGACAAATCTACCACATCGGTGGGAAAAGGAAGAATTGCTCTCTATGTAAGTCTCTAAAATGGTAAAGGGTTTGGGACCCCAAGGGGTATCCCATGTTTTTAAAGGAGGGAGGACCTAGATGTGCTTGGGTTCAAGGCTAAGCCCACACGCGCGCCGCCGCCCGTCCGGTGTGGGCTGTGGGGACTTTCTGATATTATCTTTTTGGACCCCAAATTGCTTAATATTTACAGTTTGGTCCCCAGAGTTTCTGGAAAGTTGATTTTGGGGTGACGGAACTTTCTGCCTTTCCGTTGGAACTGTTTTTTGAGGCATTAATCAGCCATTACTTGGCTGATTAACTCCTCCATTAACAGCCCATTACTTGGGCAGTTGAGCAGCCTCCTTCAATGGCCATTGGTTGTTTAATGCCCTCCTAATGGCCATTAACAGCCATGTTTTGGGCAGTTGTACAACCCCTCCTCCATGCTATATATTGAGCCTCCTTTGGCTCAATTCAGTCACTGGTAAGACAGCAATATAGCACACAAAAACAGACAGAAAAATGCCACAAAACAGTGAACAGAAACACTGCAAAACCAATGACGAAAATCAGTGAGCAAACACCCTCATATGCACAAGATATACACAACAGAGACACACTATATACACAGAGACAAAAGAGAAGAGTAAACAGAAACTCTTCCTTCCTTTTTCATATCTTCAGCAAGTCGATTCATATTTGTTTTCTTCGTCAGGCTCAACCTATTGGATTTGTAGCGTTGAGATTAAAGTGTTGTTTTATCTTGGGAGACTATTGCCTGCTAACGTAAAAGCATATATACGGGGCAATCTTGTCTTAAGGACAGAGGGCAATCACTCGACTTAACACACAACGTTGTAACCATCCAGATTTAGTTGTTTCTTGATTTCAGGTTATCAAGATTCAAGACACAACAAGCTTGCGGCAGTTTTGAAGATTGGCCTATTTGTTCAACAAGATTCAATTTCTGAATATTGAATACTTGTTTATCCTTTCGAATACTTGTAATAGTTATTTACTTCCCGTACTGCTTTATAAAGTATAATAGAGTACTAACATGAATACTCACGGATCAAGCTATAAGATATAGCATGGATGATACGAGTCGACTTGTGCTATTTGTGCAAAGAGAGGATGACCATCCATGCAAAGAGACTATCTTTTAAATCCAAGTCATCATCCATGAAGAAGACTAAAGAAGGCTCTTTATTCATTAAGGGTATAATTCTAATAGTTTTAATAGTCTTCTTAGCATAGTAGTATAAATACTACCGTTGTTATTTCATTATGTAGCTTTGATGAATATTGAATGAGGGTGATTCTCTTAGTATCTAGATTGTAGTGTTAGGGTAGTGCTCCTAGTGAGTGTAGGTTTAGTGTAAGGATTAGTCCTTGAACTCTTCATTTGGACCTCTCTTGAATGTATCCAAGTTGGTAATTCAAGCATGAGTTCAAGTTTCTTCTCCCTTGGATTGTGATCAATTACTTTATTTCAAACTCTTCTTTCTTCTATTCTCACCTCTATTTCTTCTATCAAATATATCTTACTTTGTGTTCTTTAATTCCACATTTATCCCAAGTCGATTCGTATCATTTGATATCAGAGCTTAGGCTAAAGGATTGTCTCTAAACTTCTTAATCTTATGTTCTTCTATTTTGAAAATCCACAAAAATCTGGAAAATCCAAAAATTCTCAAAAAAAAATTGAATTGTTGTTTGATTTGAGTGTTTCTATGATAGATTTGAACTCCTAGAGGTTGAATCTACCATATATAAAAAATTCAAGTGATTTTGAGATGATTTGGACAAGGACACCATTGGAGAACCTTCATCCTTGAAGAACACCAATTGGGTTTTAGAGAAATAATATTCAATCAATTCCAAAAACTATTGAGCTTTGTTCTCCTTGTTGAGAAGAAGCTAGATCCGAAATTTGAGCAATTTTAGAGTTGATTTGGTATTCGTTGGAATTTTGAAGTGTTCTTCATTGTTCATCTTGAAGAAGAAGAAGAAAAAGTGGTGTTTGATTCAAAATCTTCAAAGCAAATTTGGAAAAATATTTTTGAGGCCAAAGATAGCAAAAAGTTGAAGAAAGTGGATCCAATTCGTTAAATGTGCAGAGAATATTTAAAAAGTGATCAGCCAAACGGATCCCAAGAAATTTTGATGTCATCGGTAATTTGGTGCGTAGACACAACCTGTGAACCACATGTTGCATCGCATGTGGTGCTTGTGATTCGCAGTTGAATCGCAAACTGCGACAGAAACTTTGGCGACCCTAAAGCACAGTTTGAGAACCCCATAAGGCATCGCAGACAGCATCTGCGAATCACAGGTCGTGCCTTGATCTAGCAGATCGCGCATTTCATGTTCTTGATCTCCAAACTCGTTCCAAATCCATTTATGTTTACTTCTTTAATTCCCTAAACTATTTAACAATAAGTAATTGATCTTATTTGATTGTTAACTAGTTCTTATGTCCGTATTTCTTTCATGTCAATTTGTTTTGTGCTTTTATCGTTTTAATTCGTTATGAATTTGTTTACTCTTGTTTGTTGTTTTTACTAATCCATTCCTTGGTGTCACGTAACTTTCACTCTGAACCGATGCTTGGATACTACTAGGCAATGATTTGAGGTTGTAGGTTCTTGATGAGTTTAAAGATAATCTCGTGCGAGAGAAAAAGGCAAAAGTTGTGAGAACATTTGAGTGGTGTTAGCCAAGCACAAATGAGTGCAAACTCGAGCGTTGGTGAGGAACTCTTGTTACTAACCTTGTTTGTTCGTTTTGTAGGTACAAGAAGAGGAGACATAAGAAAGGGAGCTATAAGGAATCATGTCGTCTATCGCTTCGGATTTGGATTGCCAAGCATTTGGTATTGAGTTTCCTCACCCCTTTTTAGTAACAAAATAAACCAAGTTCTTGTAATGATGACATGGGAGACTATGTTAGCGATGGAGGTGGTTATGACCATGATGATGATTGAGTTTATGGAGTCAATGATGGCCAATATAGTCATGAACAATATGGTGGTGAGAACTACTAGGCTTTATGACGAATATGGAGGAGTAGGAGAACCGCGTGAGGACGACTATTGTGAAGAAGAAGGTTCTCATTCTATACACCATGACTATGAGGACAATGTGAGGTATAACACTTTTACATACTTCCCTTCTAAATCTTATGATGTTGAATTTTATGAGAGTGAAAGTCGTAATGAACTTGATAATTCTTATGCTTATATGCCTTGTGAGGGGTATGTCCATGAAGGTAGTGATCTTGAATATGACTACTAGAGACCTTATATCAAGTATTCATATTTATTATCTTATCATATGTCGTATCCTAATCAAGATGGTATGTATGCGTTTGTTGGAAGAAATGAAAGTAGCTCTATCTAAATAGGAGATTTTACATTGCCTACCTGTAGTAGTGAAACGTTTTGTGCTTCTTATCCTTATGCAAATGCGACTTACTCTCAATATAGTGGTGGACTAAAAGTGGATGTCAAACAAGGTGTGACTAGTCATTAAGTCTATAGTAACCATGAAGTGCCTTTGTGTGATGGTGAGTTAAGTGTTGTGATTATGGGTGACCATTTTGTTGAGCATCATGAGTGTAATGAAATGTGCATGGGTCAACTCATGAAAGAAAGGAAGAAGTTCATTGCAAGGTGCAAATTGAAGATAAGATTAGCTCGATGGTCATTGATGAGGATAATGTCATTAATATGGTAAGTTCTACCTTGGTACCTTGGTACCTTGGTAGAGCAATTGAAGTTGCCAACTTGAGACTATTACCAACCCTATAGACTTCTATGATTGAAGAATTGTGTTGAATCAAAGGTTTCAAAGTAACCTTGGGTAAAGTTCCAAATTGGCAAGTACTATGATGAAGTACGTTGTGATGTCATACCTATGAGAGTTTGTCACTTGTTACTTGGAGTTTCTTGGAAGATTGATCGAAAAGTTATACGTGATATAAGGACTAACGAGTATACCTTCACCTTGGGAGGCCAAAGTCATATTCTTCGGCCCTTGACACATTTGCAAGTGAAAGATGATTACTCACGCATGCTAGAAATAGCAAGGGGGAAAGGGTAGAGAACGAGAAGCAAATGTAAATGCCCCATCTCCTAGAGTGAGTGATTTTGAGCCTTCATGTTATGATATGATGGAGAAAATAATTGACACAATTAGAAAAGTTCTCCAACAAATGGTTGCTCAGTGTTTGGCCAAGGAGCAACCAATACAAGAAGAGAATGTTACTCCAAATGAAGTTAAATAGAAGATTAAAGTTAAGGGTCATCCTAACCCTTCAAAAGTGATCTTGGGAGTTCGTCCCTCTTCTAATGTACATGAGAGATGCAAAATTGAGAGGAGTAAGGGAGAGTATGTGACAACTCTAGAGTGAAAAAAAAAAAGTTGTGCGGAGTGACGTGAGAGAGTTGTCACAACTTATTTCTAATCCTTCTAACCTTTCTACTTCTTCTAGTTGTCTTGATCCTTTTGTAGGCACTCATGGGGATGAACACTAAAAAATCTCAAGTTTCTTTGGAAAGTGAAGTAACCCAAACCTCTTCAAAAGAGGAAAGCCAATGCAAGACACTTGATCGAGGTAACGAGGGCTATGTACATGCACTACAAGGTAACAAAACTAATCTGTATACTCTATTGAACTTGGAGGAACATGTTGTGACTTATAACCAATTGAGTAAGGATAAAGTTTTATCTTGTGTAAAGCATAATGACTCTTTGCTAAATAATGATGATGTCCTTTTTGGGAGGGTTAACACACTAGTTGATCCTTTTGATAACTAAATTAATTTATTTTGCAAGATCAATTTGTGTCCACCTAGTGTGTATATTTGTGATTCTACACTAGTTGACTTTATTTGTGGTAATAATGTGAGTAAATCTTGTGAGCTTGACATGTTACCAACTAGTGTTGATCGACTTGATTATAATGTTAATCCACTAGTCGAGGAACCTTGTAATGTGCTTAATGAACCTCCAATTAGTGATGATATTGATAAAGTTGATCACTTGAATGAGTATGACACACCACTCGTATTTGACACATATTCAGATGAGTCATTTGATCTTACCTTGCTGACATTTGATGAGACTGAAGGTTATGATAATATTGTGTCATGTAGAGAGTCATGACATTGATCCTTCTGGGAAATAATATACATGCCTCCACTGACAAACTTTAGTTGATTACTCTTTCCTTAAGAATAATGTTTTATCTGATAATGACATGATTATTGATGATGATGTTCATGGTTACTTATCTTGTGGTGTGGTAGATGTAGCCACATTTGGGGGTTACAAAGTATATGAGAATCCAATGTGGAATGATGATGCTCTTTCATATGATGAAGATTTTCCTTTAGAGAATGACAATACACTTGCGATGAAGGGGTGTTTGAAAAAGAAAGGTGAAACTTATTTACAAATGGTACTTCTTCCTTATGTGTCCAATATCTTGGTAGCATGCTTGATATTGCTCTTGAACCTAATAGTGAGGCTATATTTGGGGACACCATAGATGACAATGTTATTTTGCGTGACACCTTTCTTTACTATCTATTTGCATATGATGACATTCATGATTGTGTTAGGGGTGCTCTTATGTTGGGAGGAGTTTTATTGGGGTATATCTTTGTCTTATTGACCATCCCCCTTGTGATAGGAACTTCCTCTTGGAGGGAGATAGCACATTCGTCGAGAATGATTATTTTGGAAAAGAGGGTGATGCTTGCTTGCTTATTGACACTACTTCGTTGTGTGTTCTAACTTGTAAGTGTATGCTTGAACATGGTCTTGAGTCTAGTGGTGATCTTACTTGTGAAGGCCATATTGACGAAGTTGTTTTGCGTACCTCTTTCCTTTATTATATATTTGCATTTGATGATGCCCATACATGTGTGGAAAGATTGTTCTTCCTAAGAGTGGTCGATGCTTGATTATACCACAAATTCCTGCATCATTGACATGTTGGTAGTTGTGTTTATTCTACCCTAAGCCTCATGCTTTGAGGTCCTTATTTTTGTATTTCCTTCTTATGGACTTGCAAGGTTCAGATTTGAGGTCCAATCCTTTTCAAGAAGGGGAGAATGATATGATCCTAGGAAGTTCATGGACAATTATGAGGGCTAATATTTGTGATGGAGCTCGGCCTCAATCAATGACAGTCCATGGAGAATTTGCACCATATTTGAGGAACTTCAAGGGGTATCAAGTATGTATCTCCACGTTACACACTCATTGGTGATAAAGGGAGAGCATTTGAAGACCATTGGAGACCCATGTATGAGGATGGCCAAGTTATGAAAGATAACATGGAAGCCTTTAGAGAGCATCGAGTACACACGGATCAAGCTATGGGAGATAACATGTATGATACGAGTCGACTTATGCTATTTGTGCAAAGAGAGGATGGTGATCCATACAAAGAGGCTATCTTTTAAATTCAAGTCATCATCCATGAAAAAGACTAAAGAAGGCTCTTGATTCATTAAATAAATAATTATAATAGCTTTAGTAGTCCTCTTAGCTAGGGATGACAATGGATCGGATCTGGACCGGATCCTACTAGATCCAGATCCAGATCCATTTTTCATACCTGAATCCAGATCCATCGGGTCCATAAAAATCAGATCCAAATCCGAATCCACAGATCGGATCTGGATCCACATGTAAATTTTTTTGCCTTGCTAAGAATGTAACCTTGCTAAGATTTTTTTTTTTGAACTGACAAACGATTTTTACTTGGCTATCAGTTTATTGTGTTTCAATTTTGAAATGTTCATATGAGATATTTTGTTCGTTGTCTCATTTTGATTGTGAGCTATTAATTGAAAATGTTGGACAATGACAATAGTTGTGAAAAATGCTGACTAGTATTTTCACAATGCAGAACTTGCATGTGCTTAAAATCTTCACAAATGAAGTGAATATAATTTTAACTACTTGTCTATGGAGATGTTAGTCATTCACTAATATAACATTGATTTTATTATCGAAGTTACCTCTTTATTTTTTGGTTTTTGAGTTAACGCGGGGATAAATTAAACTTGTTTTGAGAATTAAACTTGCAAGGATGTGCTTAGCAATTTTAAGAAAATACTTATAAAATTACATTCTAGGTTATGAATATATTTAATAAAAAACGAATCCACGGTTCGGATCTGGACCGGATACGGATCTCAAATACAAGATCCAGATCCAGATCTGATCCGTCAGAAATGGATCCGGGTCCGATCCGGATCCGTCGGGTCCAAATTTTGAAAATCCATATCCTATATAAACGGATCTTGATCCACCGGGTCCAGGATCCACTGCCATCTCTACTCTTAGCTTAGTAGTATCAATACTACATTTGTTATTTTATTATGTAGCTTGAATAAATATTGAATGAGAGTGATTCTCTTAGTATCTAGATTGTAGTGTTAGGGCTAGTGCTCCTAATGAGTGTAGGATTCGTTTAAGGACTAGTCCTTAATCTTTTCATTTGGACCTCTCTTGATTGCATCCAAGTTGGTAATTCAAGCATGAGTTCAAGTCTCTTGTCCCTTGAATTGTGATCAATTACTTGATTTCAATCCCTTCTTTCTTCTATTCTCACATCTATTTCTTTTCAAATCTATCTTACTTTGTGTTGTTTAATTCAGCATTTCCCAAGTCGATTCATATCAATATATGATAAAAAAAATCAAAAGCGACCCCAATAGTATAAACTGTGACATATTTTTCATTAATTAAAACTTTTATGTAATGGAATTCTATAATTAAAATCCACACATCTCCTTTTCTTTCCATTTGGTTTTCAAAACCTCACCATTAGGCTTCATGATATTTCTTTTTTATTTTAGAGACCATATTATAAAAATATCTTGATATATATCCTCATTTATATATTATTAGTATTAAACTTTTACTACAACAACTATTTTTTTGTAAAGCATTTTTCTATTTTCGAAATATAATCGAATATTCAAAGTCTAATTATTTTGTAAACTATTTTATTGGTAAATATTTTAAATAAAAACTAATAATTTTCAATAGAAAATTAGTTAATAATTGATAAATTACATGAAACTATTAATTGAAATAAGGTTTCTATTTCATAATACAAGAGATGAACGAGGTATTATTTTCTAATCTCAAATTTTTAGGATTATTAAATAAAATTTGCTCACTTCACTTATTTACAATATTGTTGAATATATATTTTGGTAATTTTTCATTTTTGATCTGAAAAGCGTATAAAAGTCTATCAAAAATTAAAAGTTCTTTTTGATATTGTATTTTCTTTTAGTAACTACTAGTCTTATGATATGTAAAAATGATATGAAAATAGAATAATTTTATAGACATAATTGAATAGCTGAAATAAAGTGTCCCTTCTTCTTGATCCGATAAAATAAAGTTTTCAATAATAGTAATATTAAATAAAATGGACCAAAATAATTTGAAGCTCCACAAAAAAAAGTTCATGCAGCAAAATGAGACTAATTATATATTTTTTTAAAAGGCATGGAATTTTATTTTTATATAATGCTACGTTTTTTATAAATATTTTTATAATGCTCTTTTCTATATAATGGTATTGCTGAAATTCTTATATTATCAGGAATAAAAGTAAAAATTACTTATTTGCTTAATTCGGTTCTTAATTTATTGAGCATTAAATGTTTTCGTTTGATTTTATATAGAGACTGAGGAAATAAATAAAATTTGAATGGCTAAATGTGGTTAGAGAATACCATTTTAGGAGTCGTTTGGTTGGCGATATTAGAAAAAACAGTCTCAAAATCCTACTTAAAGTTGGTATAATATTTAGTTGAAGAAACTACAAAAAAATCTGATTGGAGCAATTACAAGAAAATATTGCATAACTACTTTATTGTTTGGTTGGTCGCGTGAAAAAAAAAATCCTCGTATAACTAATACATAACATTTGAAAATCAGTAGTAAATAACACTCGCCTTAAGCTATGCATGAACTTATGCATTATGCATAATATAATATTGAATAAGAAGACTTACTTTAGCAATACAAAGTTACTATCATTTAAAGATGATAATACTCTTAAAGTAAGTAACTCTTACATAATATTACATATATTATTGGTTGGAAATTTACTAAATGTGGATTTAAGTATATTCCATTAATTTATGACTCGAATAATTGGGCGCGCACGTCGGAAACGTCGTTTCCACACACGTGCACACGTAGTGCCAAGTAACGCAAATTTCATTAGTGAAAGAGATATTGGTACGTATGTAATACGTTTGAGACATAGAATTATGGACGGTTATTGGCCAAATGATAAAGTATTCCACGTTGGTAAAGGAAGGAAGAAGTGTATGAAGTGTAAGATGAAACGAGTCGAAAATCGCCGCGGAGCCATGAAGGGTCGCGGCGCCACAACCGTCGGAGCCGCGGCGCCACAACCGTCGGAGCCGCGGCGCCATAGCGCCTCCCAGGCTGCACCGCAGCGCAAAATGGTTGATCAGCTACTAGAGTCGCGGCGCCACGACGCTTCGGAGGCAGATTGCTGAGATGGGAAGTTGGAAAAATCTGACGTTTGGGCTGATTTTGGAGCATTGATTCTCCATTACTTGCCACGTGAATTCAACAATTATTTGGCTGAATGTAACCCCTCATTCAAGTGCAATTAGATGGCTATTGAAGGCCATTAGTTGGCTAAGTGAGGGGTCTTCTACTTACACTATAAATTGAGGCCTTTGGCTCAATTGAACAACACTCAACACTTAGGAAAATACTCCAGATTTTCTGATTCTTCCTCTCTAGCAAAGTCAATATACTCAAAGTTCTTCAAGAGTAACACTTGAGTTTCCTTTGCTCACTTGTTAAAGTTGTTGTATCTTGGGAGACTATTGCTCAATACCATAAAAGGAGATATACGGGGCAATCTTGTCTTAAAGACAGAGTGGCATCACTCGACTCAGCAAATCACACAAACAGTTTGTAAGGTTTTGATTTCCAGTTTTATTGTAATAGTTTGTTTATCCTTTCTACTATTGTAATAGTTATTTACTTCCCGTTCCCAACAACAATTGTATCCCAACAATTTTAAGACAAGATTTTGTTGTAAGTAACTAAGTTAGAAAGATGACTGGTACAAATCAAACTGCTTCTGATTCTGCTGCTGCTGCTCAAGGCAATCACACTGCTTTCCCCACTGCTCAAGGTACTCCTAATGCCTTTCCGGTTGCTCAAGGCTCATCCAACGCCTTTGCTGCCACTCAAGGGAATGTTCGCTCCTCCACCCGCTGGATTTCACCATGAACGCCTTGAAAAGTTCACGGGGACAAACTTCAAAAGATGCTCTTCTATCTAACTGTTATGGGAATGACACGTTTCCTAACAGAGATCCTCCACAAGCTGGATATGAAATGGACCCTTAGCCTTCTGAAGCAGGTGAAGGGGGCCTAGGTATCCATGTCATTAATGGCATGAAGATGGTTCTTAATGCATGAAGTCATAGTGATTTCATGTGTAAGAATTACATATTGAACTGCTTGTCAGACCCTCTCTACACGGTGTATTGCACTGTTGGCACTGCCAAAGAATTGTGGAAAAAACTACAAAAGAAGTACAACGCACAAGATGCAGGTACTAAGAAATTCATCGTTGGAAAATTTCTGAAATTTCAAATGGTGGATAGTAAGACAGTGATGTCCCAAGTCCAGGAATTCCAAATGATTTTACATCACCTAGATTTGGAAGGTATGAAGCCAAACGAGCAATTTTTTGTGGCATCATTGATTGAAAAGTTACCTCCTTCGTGGAATGAGTTTATGAGCTACTTAAAGCTCAAGACAAAGGAGATGACCTTTGAAGAACTTATTATCAAACTCCAAATTCAGGAAGATAATAAGAAGGTCTTGCCTAGGGGTAGACAACCCGCTGAGGCAAAGGCAAATCTGGCTGAGGCCAAAGGGAACCTAAGCAAGAAGCGCAAGTTCCAGAAAGACGGCAAGACCCAAGCAACGGAGAAGTTCAAAGAAAACGGTTACCACTGTGGGAAACCTGATCATATGATCAAAGACTGCCGCAAGCTCAAGACTGAGCAACAAGAGAAGGCCAAGACTAAGGGCAAGGCTCAGGTTAACGTTGTCAAGGACCAGTTTCTGGACAACATGATTGAGGAGTTCTCATCGGTGGTGCTAGAAGCAAACCTGGTTGAGAATCCTATGCAATGGTGGATGGACACAGGTGCTACAAGACACATCTGTTCCAATAGAGATGCCTTCTCCACTTATACACCAATTACAAACAAGAAGCTGTTCATGGGCAACAACGTTTCCTCTGACATGCTGGGGGTAGGAAATGTAATCCTGAAGATGACTTCTGGAAAGGAGCTCACTCTGAAGGAAGTGATGCATGTTCCTGAGATTAGAAGAAAATTAATTTCAGGTCCTTTATTGGTTAACGCTGGTTTTAGGCTAGTGTTTGAGTCAAATAAATTTGTAGTCACTAAGAATGGAACGTTCGTGGGAAGAGAATTCGTCTGTGAAGGCCTCTTCAAAGTAAACACCATGTCTGTATTACGTAAAAGCAATAATATTGAAGCCTCTTCATCTTACTTGCTTGAGTCCTCTAATTTATGGCATCATAGATTAAGACATGTTAACTACAAGTCCATCCAAAGGTTGGTCAAGTTGGAGTTGTTGCCGTCTATCGACGTAAACCCTTAACATAAGTGTGAGGTGTGCGTAGAGGCAAAACTCACAAAGCTTCCTTTTCGATCCGTCGAAAGAAATACCGCTCATGTAGAACTTATTCACACAGATATATGTGATTTGAAGTTTGCACCAACTAGGGGGGAACAAGTACTTTGTGACTTTCATTGATGATAGCACAAGATATTGTTACCTTTACTTGTTGAAAAGTAAAGATGAAGCCTTTGAAGCGTTCTAATGTTACAAAGCAGAAGTTAAGAACCAACTAAGCTTGCGGATCAAATCCATTTGTAGCGATAGATGAGGAGAATATGTAGCGCCTTTTGAGGAATATTATGCTAAAAAGGCATTGTTCATCAAAAGACGGCTCCATACTCACCTCAATCGAACGGTGTGGCGTAATGTAAGAACCGCACATTGAAGGAAATGATGAATGCTTTGTTCATCAATTCCGGTCTTTCCCAACACATGTAGGAAGAAGTTGTCCTTACTGCTAATATGATTCTTAACAGAGTCCCACATAAGGGTAAGGACAAAACTCTATATGAATCATGGAAAGGAAAAAAACCCACCTATAAATATTTAAAGGTGTGGGGTTGTCTGGACAAGGTTGAAGTACACAAGCCAAAGTAGGTCAAGATTGGGCCTAAGACTGTAGATTGCATATTCATCGGATATGCAAATAACAGTAATGCTTATCGCTTCTTAGTGCATAAGTCAGATATTCCAGATATCTACGGGGGTACAATCATGGAATCAAGAAATGCTCAATTCTTTGAAGGTATCTTTCCTAGAAAGGAAAAAGACATAACCTCTCGCAAATAAAGTTATGAACAAAGCTCTCAGAAACCGGGAGTCGTTGATGGCCCGGATCTAGATGGTTCAAATCCAGTGGATCTCGAGGTGGCTGAATATTCGGAATCTAGTGTTCCAGATTCTTTGAACTTAGAGACTCCAGAGATGGAACTAAGGCGAAGTAAAAGGGCCAGGAAGGATAAATCCTTTGGTCCTGACTTTGTAGCTTACATGGTTGATGATGAACCAAGGACAATTGCTGAAGCATTGTCAACTCCAGAAGCACCGCTCTGGAAAGAAGCTATTGAGAGTGAAATAGGCTTCATTCTGCATAACTATACTTGGGAGTTGGTTGATCTTCCTCCGGAAAATAAATCATTGGGTTGTAAGTGGATACTCAAACGGAAGTATAATACAGATGGGTCTATAGATAAGTACAAGGTCAGGTTGGTAGTCAAGGGCTATCAGCAGAAAGAAGGTCTTGACTACTTTGACACGTACTCTCCGGTATCACGGATGATGTCCATACGGGTATTCATTGCGATCGCAGCGTTGCGTGACCTTGAGATACATCAAATGGATGTAAAGACAACCTTCTTAAATGGTGATTTGGAAGAAGAAATTTATATGGACCAACCCGAGGGGTATGTGGTTTAAGGGCAAAAGAAGAAAGTCTGTCAGCTTGTCAAATCTCTATACGGGCTGAAACAAGCCCCGAAGCAATGGCACGAAAAAATTGATAGTACTCTGCTATCGAAGGATTTCGCCATTAATGAATGTGACAAATGTGTCTACATGAAATGTAACTCTGACTCGTTTGTTATGATATGCCTGTATGTAGACGACATGTTGATTACATGGAGCAGTCCTAGCATAATTCTAGAGACTAAGAACATGTTGAAAAAATGCTTCGACATGAAGGATAAGGGTATCGCAGATGTCATCTTAGGGATAAAAATCACTAAGACGTCTGACGGACTGGTCTTATCTCAGTCTCACTACATCGAGGATGTTTTGAGAAAGTTTGAGATGTTAGACAGTTCGCCTATAAAGTCACCAATGGATAGAAATCAAAAGCTTGATAAAAATCGTGGTGCACCCATATGCCAGGAGCAATATGCACAGGTGATCGGAAGTTTGATGTACATAACAAACTGCACTCGACCTGATATTGCTTATGCAGTCAACAAGTTGGCTAGGTTTACCCGTAATCCGAGTGATGATCACTGGAAGGCGTTGAATCGAGTACTTCAATAACTGAAATACACGCTAACTTACGGGGTACATTATTCGAGATATCCAGTTGTACTAGAGGGGTACAGTAATGCGAACTGGATATCTGATATAAAAAACACTAAGTCCACCAGTGGGTATGTATTTACAATTGGTGGTGGGGCTGTGTCTTGGAAATCCTCTAAGTAAACTTGCATCGCCTGATCCACGATGGAATCAGAGTTTATCGCTTTAGACAAAGCAGGAGAAGAAGCTGAGTGGCTTCACGACTTCTTAGAGGATGTTCCTTGTTGGAACAAACCCGTACCTTCTGTAATGATCCACTGCGATAGCCAGTCGGCTCTAGGAAGGGCACGAAATGCAATGTATAACGGCAAGTCTCGTCATATTCGACGGAGGCATAAGACCATTATGCAGCTGATCACCACGGGTATAATATCCATTGATTACATAAAGTCAAAGGATAATATAGCAGACCCGCTGACAAAGGGCTTACCCAAGGATCAGATGTTCTGTATGTCTAGGGGAATGGGCTTAAAACCTAAAGTATAAGGACCAATACGGTGATAACCCAACCTTACTGACTGGAGATCCCAGGAATTAGGTTCAATGGAAAAACTAAGCTGTAAAGCTTCAGTTGATCGCTTCAGTGGAAGCATGAGCACTTTAAATAGTGATTTCTGTAGAGAAACACCAAATCCAAAGTCGTTTTCGCGATAGACTATAAGTGTTATCTGCAGTGTGGGTGAAACTTATGTTTTCAAAACCTTTAATGATCCTCACCGGTTGAGGTTAGGTTTGGGGAAATTTTTAATGGTTCCTAACACTTGTAAAGTGGGGTATATCAGGATACCTTGTAGGAGACCACGTATTTAAGTGCGAGGACAGGCCGCCTCAAATGAACGCACTTAAGAATCTAAGAAGTGTCCACGACCACAACGGACAAAACATTACGAAGAACTAAGTAAAAGAAGTGGTTGTGTTGGTACCGTTGACTTGGATTACACTAAACACTAACGGTTCAAGACATCACATTCACCGCGCAGTAAGTAAGTCCGATGGTATTCAACTATGAAAGGTTCAAAGCGTATGTTACCTATCCAGATGCAACATCGGTCCGCTGAAAGATTGCTAGAAAATGCACCATGTGTGTGCGCCAAAATCTCTTTCAAGAGGGGATTATTTGAAATTTACTAAATGTGGAATTAAGTATATCCCATTAATTTATGACTCGAACAATTGGGCCCGCACGTCGAAAACGTCGTTTCCACACACGTGCACACGTAGTGCCAAGTATCGCAAATTTCATTACTGAAAGAAATATTGGTACGTATGTAATACGTTTGAGACATAGAATTATAGACGGTTATTGCTCATGACAAAGTATTCCACGTTGGTAAAGGAAGGAAGAAGTGTACGAAGTGTAAGATGAAACGTGTCAGAAATCGCCGAGGAGCCATGAAGGGCCGCGGCACCACAACTGTCGGAGCCGCGACGCCTCCCAGGCCGCGCCGCGACGTAAAATGGTTGATCGGCTACTGGAGCCATGGCGCCGCAGCGCTTCGGAGGCAGATTGTTGCGACGGAAAGTTGGAAAAATCTGACGTTTGGGTTGGTTTTGGAGCATTGATTCTTCATTACTTGCCACATGAATTCAGCCATTATTTGGCTGAATTTAACCCCTCATTCAGGTGCAATTACATGGATATTGAAGACCATTAGTTGGCTAGGTGAGTGATCTTCTACTTACACTATAAATTGAGGCATTTGGCTCAATTGAACAACACTCAACACTTAGGAAAATACTCCAGATTTTCTGATTCTTCCTCTCTAGCAAAGTCAATATACTCAAAGTTCTTCAAGAGTAACACTTGAGTTTTCTTTGCTCACTTGTTAAAGTTGTTGTTGTATCTTGGGAGACTATTGCTCAATACCGTAAAAGGAGATATAGGGGCAATCTTGTCTTAAAGACAGAGTGCCATCACTCGACTCAGTAAATCACACAAGCAGTTGTATGGTCTTGATTTTCAGTTTTATTGTAATAGTTTGTTTATCCTTTCTACTATTGTAATAGTTATTTACTTCCCGTTCCCAACAACAATTGTATCCCAACATTATTGACAGGAAATATATCTCATAATATTTCAAGGAAGTATGCGAGCTTTCTTGTTCACTAAACTCTAAAGTTTGGTAACAAAAGTTTGGGCATGTCACCAAATTCTAGGGTCTTTATATTTGGTATGTAAATATTTTCTCTTGAAAATATTTTTAATTTTTTTTATTCATAAGAAAAATTAAATATATTATTATTCTCCTTATTATGTAATTATTCGTCAAATAACAATTTCTTTTATCATTCAATCTATAAACAATTTCAACATTATAAAATCCATAAAACTAGAAATTTGGAATGTGAATCAAACAACTCCTTAATATTTTTAGGAATATAATGTAAGATTAGCAGATGAACAAAAAGGAACAACTGAATCTAACATAACTTTTGTTATTATCGTCAAAGAATTTGGTGCAACAGATGAAATTGCTCCTTCTTTAATTTCAAGTTTGAGCATTGCATATGAAAAAATACTTGATAGGGAGCCCATTTCTTCGAATGAGCATTATGCAATGTGAATTCAAATATAACCGGGCTTCAATAAAAATATCGAACATCAGGTGAGAAATTAAAAAAAAAAATTGTGATTAAATACTCATTTGCTTATTAAAAAAGTAGTATACATTTTTGAGAGATTTTTTTTTTATATCAAGCCTTGTACATAGATAGTGTTGGTCCGGGGCTACGGATAAGCAAGAATAAAACAGTAACAGCTAAAGCAATTAAAACAGTTTCTGGATGTTGCCTTCAATGTTGTGTCAACATCTGAGGCAACATTGTGATTAAACATTTATAAACCTTTATAGAGTAAATGCAGCGGAAAAGTAAAGAGACACAAGTTTTATATTTTAAGGGTATATATTAATATATCCCTTGATGGTCAATGACCAAAGAATTGTATAAATTATATACAATTACAAATGAATTTCTTTTTACAAGATTGAACAATAAATGCGAAAAAGAAATTACAAACAAAAATGAAGTCGCAGATGACTTCAGCCTAAAGTTAAAAGATCTAAAAAGATAAATACAACATCTTCATTACTATTGCTTGAAATATAAGCTTGATCTAGAATCTGAGCAGCAGTAGTAATGTGGGACTAGATGTTGTTATACAACTTTAGGCTAAGTGTGTTGATCCAGTTTCTAAGGTGAATATCTGAGAGTTCTCTTGGTAATTCTTCTCGTTCAATTCTGGATATCGATACTCTGAAGTTCCCTTCTATTTATAGTGTGGAACTTCCCTTGAAATCCTCACTGGTTGGTTGCGGAGGCTGAGTAAAAGAAGGCTTCGGCTTGGACCGGTTCTTGCTCCTTCAAAAGCTCAACGTTCGGACTTGGTCTTCACGTTGTTTCCTCTCCAAGCTTTGACTGTTTCTTTTACCACGTTTTAAACACAACATCATTGTTAGTTTGCCTAGGTCATTTTTTACTCACAGTAACACAACCTGTTTTGGCCGGAAGAATAGGCAAAATCGTTACAGGGATGTTATTAGGAATGTTGTCACAACATCGCAGGCAACATTCTTATTTTCATAAGATGTTGTCCTGAGCATTTACAGATGTTGTCACAACATCCATCCAACATCAACAATCTCCCCCTTTTTGCCTTTCTTCACAAAACTCCATACGAAGCGAAAATGACTAGGATACTGATTCCCGATGTAGTCCTTACATTCCAAGAATCAGTATGATCAGTGTTATGCTCCCCCTTAACCTGCAGTAGCAAATTTCAAGCAGTGTTGTATCGATGATTTGATCATATAGGAGTTATGTTCTGTTAGTCGTGACTTACTTACGGTAACTGCGTAATCAGTCTACAATAACCATTCATAATAATCCACATCATGCAAACATATATAAACAACTTTTGAAAGCAGTCACAATGTCTGTAAGAACAGACCAAATGTCTCAAAGTAAAAAAAAATACAAACACAAATAATATTCCAAATGTCAGTAATGTCAGTATAGTCCACTATTCAAATAAACATTCATCATCGAATCAACACTCCATCAGCATAATCATCCTTGACTAGAGTAATCAAGTCACAATAGCTTCCAGGCGCTTTTTGTGATCAATCACTCTGTGCAGCACCATCTTCATCAGCATGGCTTCAGAAGTAGTTAGTAATCAATCATCTCACCTCTTCTCCCCTGCATCATTACCTGCACCCTTATCAGTAGCAGCTCCCCCTGTCTGTCTGCTTCCAGCAGCAGCATCGCATCATCTTCCCCTTTTTGTGAAGAAAGTAAGTCCATGTAATAGTTCCTAGCTCGCACTAGTTCTTGAATTTGTTTGTCAAGTTCAGCAATGTGCTGTTGTAGCCAGTCTTTGGACATTGGGACCTGTCCTTGAGCAATGTTGCCAGGAATGTCGGCAACATCCTTTGATGTGTTAGTATCCCATTCATCTTTATTCCAAGGCAGGTCAATAACCATGTCCCTGCTGTTAATAACTGCTCGTTGTACTGAGTAAACCTCTAAGTCTGGACTCAGCTTTTCTCCTTTTGGAGTCTTAAAACCTTGATTGAGTAGGCGTTGAAAAATCAAGGAGGGGTATGGAAGGGCAGAGTTGCTTTGTTTTTCTTCCAAGTTGACAGTATGGTTGAATATAAGTGTTCCTAAGTCAACTTTCTGATTCCTTCCAAACTTAAAAAGCAGCGATGATTGATCAATGGTCACTACTATCTCATCGAGAGAGGGTAGCCAGTTGTATATAGCAAGTTTGTGCAAAGTAGCAAACAAGGCAGTGAGTTTCGACACAGGGCTGCGAGGAGCCCAAACAGTGATCAAATTCCCTGTAAGGTACTTGATCATTGAATTGAGTTCCTCCACAGTGGGGTTTGGTTGAGGTTCTCTTTTACTAATAATTATCCCAAGGGTGGAGTTGATGATATTAGGTGTAAAATTGTATACCTTGTTGTATAGGTACACTTTTCCAAATTTCTTTGAGGTTGTGTCCTTAATAGCAAGCATCAGATTAGCATAGAACACCTTAATCACCTTCTCACAATAAGGATTCTTACCAGATACAGAGCTTAAGATGTTTCGACTACTTAAGAAATCAACTAAACCATTTTTGGAGAATGAAGTTAGGTCAATCACCTTCTCCCCTCTAACTCCTCTATTCTTAAACCAATTCCAATTGCTGGAGCATGATTTAGTTTGAAACATGGAAGAGTAGGGAATTACCTCAGAATCTGTTTCAGATTCTGTGTATACTTGTTCGGATGAGGTGGCTGCAGGTGTTTCCTCGGATGTTGGGACAACATAGTCTGGATCCATTTTCTCATCTGTTGCCTTTGATGTTGAGGCAACATATTTATCAAAATTCCAGTATGTTCTATGGACCCCTTTAGGAATGAAGTTTCGTAGAGGTGTGTCATCAGACATCTCTTCTTCTTCTTTTTCCTTCTCAGATTCTGCTTGTGGAGTGGAAGTTGATGGAGTTCTGGAGGAACTGGGCACACTGAAATTGGTATCAGTGTTGTTGTTTGTGGTAGTATCAACAGGGTAAGTCGACTCTTCCCTGGATCTTTTGGTAGACTGGTATTCACCGAATTGGTTTTTGAAAACCCTCTTTGACCTTTACGTCGGAAATGTCGATTTTGAGGCAAGGTTCGAGAAATCAGATGTTGTATCAACATCGATTGGGTTTTCATTATCGCCTGGGTAGCTCACCTGTAATGGCTTATCTGAACCAAGCAGGATCATAGCATGTGTGCAGTCCTCCTCGACAGGTCTCAAGTCATTGATGGAAGTATAATGCTTGTAAACCTTGTCGTTATTTGCTGGACTAGTCGACATTGGAGAGTAATCTTTGGTGTTTGTTGATTTTGGGGACACGGACATGGGAGAGGCTTTTGAAGGATTGGGCGTGTTGGAGAAGCTTTGGGTTTTGAGAAATGACGGTGTTGTTTGGGCTGCCATGGTTTAATGGGTTGGTAGTCGGCTGATGTGACAATTCCAAGACAAAAAAAATGGGAGGTTTTATTATGGCAAAGTATACTTACACTTACACTCCTTTTCCTTAAATTTAGATTGTATAGAAGAATAAAAACTCATTACACACCTAAAATAGGATTGTCATAGCACATATCATCATTTTAAAAAAAACGGTCATCAAGAATTTTTGGACTTCCAGTTAAAAACAGAGACGTTTTAAATACTAAAAACATGAATAAAATAAGATAAGCCAGTTTGATCAATGTACTGGAACACGATGTTGTTGATGATGTTGACAACATTTCAAAGTTAAACAAGCATTATGAGACTCCAAGGATTTTCTGATTTGACAGATAATATTTCCGTACATGTTCCCTATGAGACTAATCGCTGGACTAATGTAACATTTTACCATTGTCCTTAATCAACTTAGTTGAACACATACAAATTAAAAAAAATATTGAGGAATTTTCAACCTTTTTGAACATGTGGTACTCCTATAGAATAGGAACGATACCAAACTTAGAGCTTTGCTCTTTTTGTATACATCCAAATCTTTTAGTAGTGGCTTCGCCTTCATATCTTATCCTTTTAGAGTCATGCTTGAATCTTTTTTTTAAAAAAAAAATGCAACATCACTACAACACGTATCCTGTATATTGACTCAACAGTAAATGTTACCCAGAATGTTAGGACAACATTTCGGACAACATCTACCTAGTCTGTCTTATTTTCAAAGAAAATAGAGACCAAGAGATTTTTTCAAGCTAGAAAATCTCTCATGATTTAAAGGTTTGGTAAAAATGTCAGCTAGTTGAAAAAGAGTATCAACATGTTCGATTTGAACTAGCTGTTTTTCCACTAAGTCTCTTAAAAAATGATGTCTTATGTCTATGTGATTTGTACGTGAATGCTGAACTAGATTTTTGGAAATATTAATAGCACTCAGATTATCAAGTACAAAATCATAGAGTTATTAGATATGTCATAGTCATCTAGCATATGTTGTAACCAAATCAGTTGAGCACAATAACTTCCGGCTGCCACATATTCAGATTCGGCAGTCGAGAGTGATACACAATTTTGTTTACGACTGTACCATGAGACTAGATTATTGCCAAGATAGAAACACCCACCACTAGTGCTTTTTCTATTGTCTACATCACCGGCCCAATCCGAATCACTATATCCTATTAGATTAGGATTAGTGTCTTTGGAGTACCAAATTCCCAAGTCACTTGTACCGGCAACGTATCGAATGATACGTTTCACAGCATTAAAGTGAGATACCTTGGGACTGGCTTGGAACCTAGCGCAAACACATACGCTAAACATGATATCGGGGCGACTCGCAGTAAGGTATAGAAGGCTACCTATCATAGATCGGTATAATGTTGGGTCAACATCTTGTCCAACATTGTCTTTACATACCTGTTGCGCAGAGCCCATTGGAGTCTTCATGTGTTTAGCATTTTCCAGACCAAATCTCCTAACAAGATTCTTGGCGTATTTGCTTTGAGATACAAAGATCCCATCTTCATTCTGTTTAATCTGCAAGCCTAAGAAAAATGTTAGTTCTCCAATCATGCTCATCTCAAATGTTGTCGACATTGCTTCGACAAAAGACTTTACTAGTGATTCTGTAGTCGAACCAAAAACAATATCATCAATATAGATTTGAGCTATTATTACATCTACACCGTGTCTTTTAATGAATAATGTTCTGTCAGCTTCTCCACGGGTAAAACCAAACTCAACAAGGAAGTTAGTTAGACGACTATACCATCACGTGGTGCTTGTTTTAGTACATACAAGGCTTTCTTGAGCTTGTACACATGATGTGGATGGTGAGGATCCTCAAATCCCTTTGGTTGTTCAACATAAACTTCTTTGTCCAAGTATCCATTGAGAAAGGCACATTTAACGTCCATTTGGTGCAAGGTAATCTTTAGATAGCAAGCAATAGCAAGAAGTAACCTTATTGACTCAATTATAGCAACATGAGCGAAGGTCTCGTCATATTCGATACCTTCTACTTGTGTATATCCTTGAGCAACAAGTCGAGCTTTGTTCCTGACAATCTTCCCTAACTCATCTGATTTGTTTTTGAATATCTACTTGGTCCCAATAACATTTGTGTTGTTGGGTCGTGGTACCAAGTCCCAAACCTCATTTCGGGCAAATTGTTCAAGCTCTTCTTGCATGGCTTGAATCCAAAAATTATCTTTTAATACTTTCTCAATATTTTTAGGTTCCAAAGTAGATGTAAGACAAGAGAGACTTACTTGTTGATATATGGTGGACATGCACACATACCTTACCATTTCTCGATAATTTACTGGCTCTTTCCATCTTGTACGCCTCTCCTAAAAAACTCCCCCTATCACCTGGTCGGGTGGATGGTTCCTTCTAATCCTCGATGGAGGGTCTCTTCTCACTTGATAATTCAGTTCAGTAGTAGATTCATCCTCGATTTCGTCCCCTGTGTTCTCTTTTTGAGGTTCAGATGTTTTTTCTGATGTTGGGACAACATCTGGGACTACATTTGTTTCTTCAGTGAGTTGCTCCTCTTCAACTGTAACCACAATGTTGTTTTTTGAAGATCTACCAGATATATCCAGCAGGTCATCGAAAATAACATTGACTGATTCTTGTATGGTCTTTGTCCGAAGATTGTATATTCGATAAGCATGGCTATTCTGAGAGTAGCCAACGAATATTCCCTTGTCACTCTTAGAGTCAAATTTGGCCAGTTTATCCATGTCATTAAGAATATAGCACACACACCCAAAGACATGAAAGTACCGCACTGTAGGTTTCTTTTCATTTAACAGTTCATAGGGTGTCATCTAGGTCCCTGGCCTTAAATAAATTCTATTAGTTATGTGACATGCTGTGTTCAAGGCTTCTGCCCAAAACCTTTTTGACAATTGCTTAGAACTTAACATAACTCTAGCCATTCCTTGTAGAGTTCTGTTCTTTCTCTCGGCAATTCCATTTTGTTGTGGTGTTTTTTGTGCCGAAAATTCATGGAATATGCCTTTCTTTTCGCAGAATTTTGCAAAGATTTGATTTTCAAACTCCTTTCCATGATTAGATCTAATTCTGAAAATCGAAGAACAAAACAGGTTTTTAATCCTAGAGTAAAGTGTTCTAAACATCTCAAAGGTTTGTGATTTTTCTTTTAAAAAATAGATCCAAGTGAATCTGGAAAAATCATCTACTATCACATAAGAATATCTCATTCCTCCTAGGCTATCTACCTCGATTGGACCCATAAGATCCATATGCAATAATTGGAAACAATGAGACGTACCTGAATGTTGTCCGTCACGTTGGACAACATTATGAGAGACTCGGGTCTGCTTTCCTTTCAAACAATCTTTCACAAGTGTTTTATCTTTTGGATCCAGTCTGGGAATGCCTCTAACAGCTTCAAATGAGATCAGCTTCTCCAAGGTGCCGTAGTTGACATGTCCCAACTTTTGATGCCAAAGTGTCAGATCACCTACCTTTGCGAGTTGCAAAACTCTTGTCTACCGACTAGATAGTAATTATCTCCCGTTCGGGTTCCTGACATGACACATTTATCTGCAGAATCTGTAACCTTACATCCAAGCTTGTTGAATTTCACCTCGAGATCATCATCACATAGTTGGCTTATGCTAAGAAGATTAGCAACCAAACCTTCTACATGAAGAACATTTTTCAAGGCTGGTACATCCGGAACATTAAGAGTTCCTTTACCAATTATCTTACGCTTACTTCCTCCTCCAAAGGTCACGTATCCTCCATTGAATGCTCCATACTCCTTCAATAGGCTTTTAGTACCTGTCATATGACGTGAGCAACCACTATCGAAATACCAAGACCCTGTAATGTTAGTACGCAAAGCAGTTATGCACACATTACATTTCAGATTCAATTTGGGTACCCATTCCTTTTTCTTCCTTCTGCTTTCAGGCAGGTTGCTTTGATTGTTGTCAGTGATGTTGGGCAACATTGCTGACGATATTTTTGGCAATATCTTGAGTGCAGAGTTTTGAAGTTTGTAGCAGTAGGGCATAAGGTGTCCTAACTTTTTACAGAAGCTACATACAAACTTCGATCCAATTTCAGTGATCTGAGAGTTGCTCGTATTTTCTTTGACAAATTTTATCCTTTCAGTTTGACTATGGATTCTGGAAGTATTTGTTTTGCTAGGAGATTGGTACCCAAGCCCAGCCCTTGTAGGATTATTGAAGTTTAATATTTCATCCTGTTTGGAGGTTCCCATGTTGAGCCTTTGAAAGGTGGTCTCAGCTACGTTCAATCGTGCACAAATCTTACCAAGCTCTAGGTCCTTCTTGGTAAGTACCACCTCTAATCGGTTGATTGTGCATTTCAGATTGCTATTCCCAAGAGCCAACAATTTTGCTTTTGAGTCTAGTTGCTCAGATTCAGTGATTAAGGCTTTACACAGATTTTGTAATTCCTTTATTACGTCGTCTTTGGAGTCAACTAGATCCAAATTTATAGCCTCAGATAAAGAAATAAATCCACTAAAACAATTTACATCAGAATAGTCAAAGTATACATACCTCTCTGATGTTGAAGACATTCCATATGTTGAGTCTGATGTTGTCGCAACATTGTCAATAACATCTTCATCGTTGGACAGTGAATGTTCGAACATGGCTGCTAGCATTGCATGTGGTTCTTCTTCTTGATCTCCTTCCTCCTCTTCGTTCTCATCATCACTGAGAGTTACCCACAAAACCTTACCAATTTTTCTAAGGGTGTTTGCACACTCATTAGCATAGTGTCCCCAACATGAGCGTGCATGACACTGCACTCCCTCGAGTTGCTTGGGATTGAAATTGGTACTGTTAGAGTTAGATTTTCTCAGTGGATTGTGATTTCTTTGCTCAGAAGGTGACCTATTCGGTTGTTTATTGAAGAGTGGGTTTTGATGTTGTTTGTAGTTGGCTTTATTGCGATCAATGTTGATCTTTCTCACCATCGAATTGAATCGACGAGTAAGTAAGGCAACAGTTGCACCATTTCCCAGTTCCTCCAAGTTTTCTTCCTCGTTTTCCAATTCGGTTTCCGAAGTTTGTCCTTGGAGTGCCAAAGTCTTGTCTTTATACAGATCTCTTTGGCTCTTCAGGTTCATCTCATATGTTTGAAAGATGCTCATCAAGGCATGTAGATCCATAGTAGCAAGATTATGAGCCTCTTCAATAACACAAATCTTAGTATTAAACCTTTCAGGAAGAGACCTGAGAGCTTTATCCACAAGTTGTGTGTTGGTTAAAGGAGAACCAAGCACTTGACACTGATTAGCAACGTCAATTAATTTTTCAAAATAGGATTTTATGTCTTCAGATTCTTCCATCCTTAAGCGTTCGTATTGGCTCAAAATCATGCGAAGCTTTGTACGTCGTACACTTGAGGTACCTTCACAATGAGTTTGTAAGGTCTCCCAAGCGTTCTTGGCCGTAGTACAATTCTGGATTAGTTTGAACATATAGAGATCTACCCATCCAAATATCGCATTTAGGGCCTTTTCATTGAAGCTCGCACTGTTGATCTCTTCCGCGGTCCATTCAGATTCGGGTTTGGTAAGTACATTACCATCCTTGTCTGCTGGGTACTTGGGAATCACATAGCCTTCGAAAATTGATCTCCAAGCTAGAACATCAATGGATTTGATGTGCGAACGTAGTCGGATTTTCCAATAGGCATAGTTAGTTCCGTCAAGAATTGGAAGTCTACCAACGTTTTGTATAGCTGAGTCCATAGCCGTAATATTCAGAATCAAACACTTATTGTATCAAGTGTTGGCTTTGATACCACTTGTTGGTCCGGGGCTACGGATAAGCAAGAATATGTAAGAATAAAACAGTAACAGCTAAAGCAATTAAAACAGTTTCTGGATGTTGCCTTCAATGTTGTGTCAACATCTGAGGCAACATTGTGATAAAACAGTTATAAACCTTTATATAGTAAATGCAACGGAAAAGTAAAGAGACACAAGTTTTATATTTTTAAGGGTATATATTAATATATCCCTTGATGATCAATGACCAAAGAATTGTATAAATTATATACAATTACAAATGAATTTCTTTTTACAAGATTGAACAATAAATGCGAAAAAGAAATTACAAACAAAAATGAAGTCGCAGATGACTTCAACCTAAAGTTAAAAGATCTAAAAAGATAAATACAACATCTTTATTACTATTGCTTGAAATATAAGCTTGATCTAGAATCTGAGCAGCAGTAGTAATGTGGGACTAGATGTTGTTATATAACTTTAGGCTAAGTGTGTTGATCCAGTTTCTAAGGTGAATATCTGAGAGTTCTCTTGGTAATTCTTCTCGTTCAATTCTGGATATCGATACTCTGAAGTTCCCTTCTATTTATAGTGTGGAACTTCCTTGAAATCCTCACCGGTTGGTTGCGGAGGTGAGTAAAAGAAGGCTTCGGCTTGGACCGGTTCTTGCTCCTTCAAAAGCTCAACGTTCTGGATTTGGTCTTCACGCTGCTTCCTCTCCAAGCTTTGACTGTTTCTTTTAACACGTTTTAAACACAACATCATTGTTAGTTTGCCTAGGTCATTTTTTACTCACAGTAACACAACCTGTTTTGGCCGGAAGAATAGACAAAATCGTTACAGGGATGTTATCAGGAATGTTGTCTCAACATCGCATGCAACATTCTTATTTTCATAATATGTTGTCCTGAACATTTACAGATGTTGTCACAACATCCATCCAACGTCAACAGATAGTAATACATGTAATCAACAATACTATCAGTAAATCGAATATGACTCAATAACCAGATTTGAGAGTAATTAATATCATCCAGAAGAGAGCAAATTGCTCACACTATTCAAATATAGCTGCTGCATAACTCCTGCTGTATTTTAATTAATTTCACACCCTTCCCATCCTGCTATGCCCATGCTTTTTTCGTACTTCTACAGTTTAACAACACTCACTTCTTTCATCTCTCAATTTCTCAATTTCCCCTTTTTATTATCTTTCTAAATCTCTCTCTTCGGCCTTCCATCAAACAGGTGGGGGGCAAACAATCTTGTTCCTTCTTCTTCATTTTTATCTAAACAACAACTAACTGCTCCCATTTACATAGCTGCTTTGGAAACCCTAGAACTAATTTTCATGGAATTTAGCGTTACTATTCTCCTTCAATTGGTTGATTCTAATTCCTGAATTGATTCGATCTATTGCTTCGAGGTTAGAAGTTTCGATTGACGGAGTCTACAATGGAAAATCAATTACAACTGGCTTTGTCCAGTCCTACGACGTCGTTTACGAGCTTGTTTGACTCGCAGAAGGAACTCTTTCGTAGCCAAAATGACCAGCTCGAAAACATCGTTTTACACCAATGCAACCTCACTGGCGTCAATCCCCTCTCTCAAGAGATGGTTCGTGTTCTTATCTTCTTTTTTTTTAAAAATATTATAAGTACTTATTGTTGTTGAACCGTAGATTTTCTAGAAGCAGATATGTTTAATAGGAGTGTGTATCGAAAGACTGGCTTGGAATTCTGAATTTGCCTGCGATGAAATGGTTCTTTGTTAATGCTAAATGTTTGGGCGGGAGACTGCAATAAGAAGAGCGTTGTTGGTAGTGACTGTTTTAGGTAATGTAGGAACTAGCATTGGTTAAAGTTGACAGTTCATTGAGTTGTATCGTCAATTAGATTCGCATTTTACTCTACAGAAATGGTAATGATTTTGTGTTTGTCATAAGTAACATACTATTTGTGGTTGTACAATTAAAGGATTTAATATCTCTTGATGATTGCACCTAAGGGTGTGCTTAGTGGTCAATGAAGTGAGTGCAGAAACATGAGGTCTCAGGTTCAAATCCCAGCAGAGACAAAGCACTAGGTGATTTCTTCCCATCTATCCTAACCTTGGTATACAGAGTTACCTGGTACCTGTTGTTACTGGTAGGAGGTGGCAGGGATCCCGTGGAATTAGTTGAGGTGCACACAAGTTGGCCCCGACATCATGGTTATCAAAAAAAATCTTGATGAAGGATTATCCTCTTGAGTGTATTTCCATAACCATTTTTTTTCAAAGTGTTCTATTAAAGATGGATAATCTCTTTTTTGATATCTAGAAATCTGTATGGAGCCAACCCATTGGACCAAATCCTAACCGCCTCTTCATCCACTCTTATCAAATTTCCCATCCTTTGTTCCCTAGAAAATTTCTGATCAATTTCTCCAGTTTGTTTGCTCGTAAATACTACCATAGTACGTGATTTTATAAGTTGGTTCACAAAAATGAGATACCTCTTGTGAGTTAATTTTTCTACTCTTAGATTTGTGTTCGTACAGAGGCTACACTTATCAAACCTCATCCCATTACATTGGGTGTTTTGCACACTTATCTATGCTGATTGCCCATTCATTTTTCTTCCACTGTGCAGGCTGCTGGAGCTCTTTCGATAAAAATTGGTAAGTCTCCTTGGCCTAAATTAAAATCATGATCCTTTTGTAGGCAAGTAATAAGTTTAATCGACTTGGATCCTTTGTGAGAATGAAAGACAGTAGGTCATATTGATATGTTCATTTGTCACTCTTATCTAATTTTTTGCATATTGATTATACTACATGGAGTATGTTTGCTTATGTTGCTAGGTTCTTTCATTTTATTTTATTTGCTTTAGTAGTAGTTTACTTTCTTTTTGTTGCCTTCTACAAAATTGCTTTATGTACCAGAATTACTTGTCCTGATGTTTAACGGGAACTTGCTTAATGATCTAAGTGAACTCAGTTGCTACTGTCATTGTTTTTTCTTACAAGGTGACCTTTTGATCCAAATCGCATGTAATGCGTTTTTTATTATTAGCTTAATGACACTCTTGACTAATTAATTTTTTGTGCGAGCTACTCAGTTTCCATTTGTATTCTGATAGGTTAACATCCTCTTTTGCAGGCAAAAGGCCACGGGATCTCCTAAACCCCAAGGCAATAAAGTATATGCAGTCTCTTTTCTCTGTCAAAGATGCAATCAACAAGAAAGAAACCCGCGAAATTAGTGCTCTTTTTGGTGTCACAGTCACACAAGTGTGTTCCTTTCTCAGTTTTTAGTAATTCTTTCCCCATTCTACCTGGCTGTAATTTTGTTTAAAACTTTTCTACATTTGTGAATGTTGATTATTTCATATGTTATTGGATTCATTGGCTGGAAATTGAGTTAGGAACATAGATCAATAAGGACAGTGGTTAGACTTGTAAATCTCAGTATCTCACATTTGTTTCATGCAATGGTATGTTATACTCCTTTGCTCATGAGTCATGATTATTCAAAAGATTTATCTTTTTCCATGGAATGTCACCCTCTAAAAACTTTGAAAGGAGCATATGTTGGTGACATTTGCATATTAGTTGTACCATCTTTCTTTTTTCAGTTTTGCTAATTGGATATTAGGAGCGCACTATTGCTTTTGAGAGCATGCTGTTATGGAATTGTGCAACCTTTTTTGTATGATGTAGCTCCTTACATATACGTCCCCTTTTTCTTCTTCGCTATTTTTGGCGGTATGAGTATGGACGGATTCCTTAATCCCTCTGCATAGACATTCAGTGGCCCTAGGTGCAATTTAAGCTGGAAGATGATATAAGATCTTTGCATTCTTTGATATCATCTTCTGACAACGTCACACAGCTTATTGAATACCATCGCTGCTTTGCAGGTTCGGGACTTCTTTACAGCTCAGCGTACAAGAGTCAGAAAGTCCCTGAGGTTGTCTAGAGAGAAGGCTAGCATATCTTATGCATCTATTGAAGGGCCTTGTGAGATCCCATTGAGTTCTGATGCTGGTTCACAAACAGAGCCAGTTCCCTTGGACAGCGTGGCTCCAACCTGTACAGAGGAGGGGCCATCTTGTTCTACACAGGATGAGGTCCTAACTGGCATAGAGGAGACGGATAAGCATTTTCTTGATAATATCTTTACTTTAATGAGAAAGGAAGAAACCTTCTCTGGGCAGGTTAAGTTGATGGCCTGGATCTTGGAAGTACAAAACTCCTCTGTGCTATATTGGTACTTGAGATTTATGGCCATTGAATTTTAGTTATATACTAGTTTACTCCTTTTCGAATATAATTTGTTTTCTTTATAACATATTTGTAGGTTTTTCACTAAAGGGGGTGTAATGATTTTGGCTACATGGTTGAGTCAAGCAGCTGTCGAAGAGCAAACCAGTGTTCTTCATATCATCTTGAAGGTCTATATTGATCCCTTAATGTTAGATTATTGGCCTGTAATATTAATATTTTCTGCAACAATATTGTTGTGCTAATGGTTGCTTGGTTATTAGGTACTATGCCATCTTCCTCTACACAAAGCGTTTCCTGTTCATATGTCTGCTGTACTGCAGAGTGTTAACAGACTGCGATTTTATCGGACTCCAGGTGTGTTGTCATCACATACGACGGCTCCTTATTTTATCTTTAGTATCTTTGTGCTTAAAAAGACTTTGAAAAATTTAAACTGCCCATTTCCATGGCGTATATCTTTCTGGTCGCTTGTCTGGGAACTTGAGCATAAATTAAGTTGGATATATAGAAAAAGAGTCTAACAAAGTCAGTACAGCATTTTATACTTGCACTGAAGCATCTCTACTGAACTGTTTACTTAGTGAATCACACATTACATAGTGCTGCTCTCAAGAAAAATTCCTTTAAGGCATGTCATATTAGGACATTACTTTCGGAAATCACTGTACTGGCAATGTAATCATTTTCAATGTTTCATTATCTCAGATGATCTATTGTGTTTTAGCTGGCAAATAAGGACACTTTGGAAACTTCTGCACTGGCAGTACATTCAATCAGATGTTTCATTATTTCAAATGATTCTTTGGACTTTTGATGTGTAAACTTTTTAATGATCCTGATTTCATACTTCAACTGATCATATTCTGAGGGACAATTGTAAAGGCCCATGGAAGAAATATGTATATTTCTAGACTGCATCAGTATTATAAAATTTGTTAGATAAGAAGACACTAAAATAGACGCGGTTGCAGTTTCTTTAATTTGTATCAGGCCACTCAGAATAATTTAACCTACTATATTATACTGTATTTTCATGATAGCTGATTTCTGTACTGCACCATACTTATTTTCTTTTTGGGAAGAGGAGGGTTGGGGTGGGGGTGGGGGTGGGTGGGTTGAGAGAGAGCAATCCTCCTTTAGCTCCGTCAGTATTTTGGATCTCATTCATCTGATTTGAAGATCAGACGTCTCAAACAGGGCAAGAATTTTGCTTGCAAGATGGAGCAAAATGTTTGCAAAGAGCCAGGCTATGAAGAAACGTAATGGGATTAAATCGGCTAGTGATGTGCAGGATGAGTTGCTATTGCAACAGAGGTAAGCTTAGGTTGTGCCTCAAACACCTGATCGACTTTTCTCATTTATCAACACATCTATTGTTGTTTTCAGCATTAGTGAAGTTGTGGGCGATGAAATCTGGAACTCAAAAGTTGAGGATGTTGTAAGTTTATTACAAACTTAAATGAATTTGGTTAAGAAGGTGCTGAGTTTTCTGTTGGTACATAAATCATTCTCCTTCCGTTTGGTCTTCTAGGAAGAAGCTCATGCAAACCTCTGTGGGATTTCAGAGAATTCGAGGTCTGTTGTGTTCTTACTGTCTTGCTTTTTGTTGTTGTTGACGAATTTCTAAGCACGCCTCTCTTTCAGGAAGTTGGATTCTCCACAACCAGTTAAATTGCTTACGGCATCTTCAGATGACTCTAAC
The DNA here is from genome assembly GCA_034509755.1 of Anisodus tanguticus. Classification (NCBI taxonomy): domain Eukaryota; kingdom Viridiplantae; phylum Streptophyta; class Magnoliopsida; order Solanales; family Solanaceae; genus Anisodus; species Anisodus tanguticus. The sequence goes on along the minus strand of CM067551.1, from coordinate 12,102,843 downwards.
AAGAGGCTTAATACAGGAGCTTTAGCGTCTAGTATCCTTAGAGATTCCCCTATGGTTAATTGAACTGTCAGTATTTTTGACAGTGTAAGCTTGTAAGGTCTTCATTCATCTCGATTGAATGAGCTCCTCATTCCATGGACAATAAACTGTCATTGGAAGAAATCTAGATTTCTCATTTATTTCCATGATTTGAAATTAAAGAGTATTCAGAAGTTTCAATACGACATACTCATCAAATAGATCTAATCATAGTAGGGAAAATAGCTATGTTCTCCTCTCTTTTTCTGCTTTCTTATCACTTGAATAGCATTGAATGCCTTAAGCACTTCAGAAACTCGAGAGCGCAGAAAAGTTCAGCTAATGGAACAACCAAGCCAAAGAACAACGGGAAGGAGCCTAGGAAGACCAGCACCTGCAACTCAAGGCCGCCCACTTTCAGCAGATGATATCCAAAAAGCAAAACTGCGTGCTCAGTTCATGAAGAGTAAATATGGGAAAGCTAATAATGATGACAATTCTCGGGTGAAGCCTCAAGCTCCAAATGGAATTACCTCTCTGCAAGATGGTATCTTGCATGGAGCTCCAAAATTTCAAGATCGGCCTAAAGTTGATGATATCTTGCATGGAGCTCCAAAATTGCAAGATCGACCTAAAGTTGATGATATCTTGCATGGAGCTCCAAAATTGCAAGATCAGCCTAAAGTTGATGATATCTTGCATGGAGCTCCAAATTTGCATGATCGACCTAAAGTTGATGAATGTGAAAAGCTTAATAGTGTTGCCTCTAAAAGGTCCAATCAGCTGGAAAGTCATCTCAAGTTGAGTTTTAACGTAGACGAATCTCCATGGAAAAGGTGCAAGAGAATGCAGATCCCTTGGCGGAAACCACCAGGTAAATTTGCTTTGCTGTTGTTTTTGCTGAAAGACCGTTCTTGTTAATCTATAGATTTCAGAAAAGGAGGAACATTAGTTTTTTTTTAATCGGTTGAAAAGGCAGAACATTAGTTAATCATATTTAATATCCTATTCCTTAGACTCAGGTTTGCTTCCAAATTCAGTGAAATCAGATCATTAACAATCTCACCTATCTTGTCTAATATTATTGCTCAATTTCTTCACCACTACTCCCTTCGTTCTTCTTTTTGCTTTCTCTATTTATTACTAATACACAAGATTCAATTGGGACATCGTCTCTAATTATAGTAGTTGGCAACTCAGCCTTGGTATCTAAGTTACCAAAAAGGACGGTTAGCATTGGGGTCTCCAACTTGTCAAAAAAAAAGATTTTTTTGGGCTTTGCTCTCTAATTATATTTTTACGGTAGTCGAGCTAAGACGATCAGGTTTCAGTCGTCTTCCATAAATTCATCATTCTAGGAACTATTTACTGGGGAAATATGGGTGTTGCTTAGTAAAACTAGCCTAAGTATAGAAATATCTCTGAAGTGAACAATTGGTTTTCCATTGTTAAACTATCAATTGGGCATCTCATGAGTGACGTCTAGATTTTTTAATCGTACTACTTTTTCCATTTGGTATTCGTGTAGTATTTTGAAAATCTCTCGGAAATTATGGCTTTTCTGTGGAGCAGTTTATTGACAAGTGTGCCTTTGCATTGTTAAGGAAATCCTACTTGCAATTAAGGGGAAATTTTTGCCTGACACGGAGGAAAAGTTCCTAATTATCCTTAAAATATAGCAGAGAGGAATAATCAGATAAAGAAGCAGTGGAGTAAAAGTTAGTGGTACATATGTGGGTGGCCTGTCTTGGGAGCATATCAATCTATTTTCTGATTTAACATGATACTTACTTTTAACTGCATATAGCGTGCTTTGATAAATGATCAGTTTGAGAGGCTAGAACATGATAAATTAGGTGGGAGTATACTGTATCCCATATTCTTTTATACTTCGACTCTTCTTAGGCATAAACTTTTTACGAAAGGCTCGACACTAGGTATGGAGTGTGCGGTATATTCTTTTTCTTTGTGGTCTTTGGTTGTTTTGAAATTGTGGAAAATGCTTTACACCAAAAAGATTAAAGCAAATCATTTTCTACTGTGATACCCTTTCCATGTTAAGAATTTTACTCGCTTTTAGTTACATATCAGCCCTTACCATATTTACGCATTGTCCTGCAAAATTCTTGGAGAATGTAATATTATCACATGATGTTATTATATCAGAACTTTAGTTTGGTCAAACACTGAAACTAGTTTTGTTTTATTTTTGGTGTAAACATGTGGAAGATCATGAATCCTTTGTAGATGTTATAGGATCCTTGTGAATCTATGGAATAGGAGATTTGTCTATAGCCTTTTGTAATTAAACTTTGACTGCATTAAGTTTGGTGCAGTTTTTGGATATATATAACAGTTGTTACTTTCTCAAAGAAAAAAACACTGAAACTAGTCTGGCACGATACATTAATGAAGCCAAATGGGTGTTCCTATTTTTCTAGTGTTTTGTCTGGTTATATTTTTTTTTTTATGAAAATGGCTAAGATTTAGGTGTGTTTGGCATTGACGGGAAGTATATTCGGAAAGAATGTTTTTGTCAAGGAAAATATTTTATAGTGTTTAATTGCCTTCAATTATGGAAGTTTTTTTTATGCAAGATGGAGTCATTTTGTTGACAACGTCTTTCAATGTCAAAAACAAAAGGAGTCATTTTTCTTTACAAATATTCTACCACTTCAATCAACAGTTAGATATTATTTCAATATTTAATTCTCGAAAATATCGTCCAAAAACTATTCTCATGCCTTGCACATTGCGTGCTTACCATGGCTATTAATTTCTATTTCCACCAAACATTGGAGATGATTTAGAAAATGATGACCTGACTTAAAGCATTTTTTGCAAAAAAAATATTTTTATGGAAAACACTTTCTTTGTACAAAGCGCACCTTAGAAAAGAAGATTTTTTCTTTAAAGGCGTGAACAAGTAGTTGCCTGCTCTTCCTATAGCTGCTTAACTGTTGTTAATTGACTATTCACTTTCATCAGCTCTTGCTATTGAACCTTCCTACCCCCTTCCCCTACAAACCAACCACCAACCAATAGCAGTTGGCATGAGTGAAGATTTTGGGATGATGAAAATGTTATTCAATTTATTGAGAAGCTTCTTACTTTGTTCATTTTTTAACTTTTTATTTACTGGTTAGATATCAAAAGATCACATTAGAGGCTATCAAGGGTGTGTCTCTATACAAAAAGAAAATCTGAAAGCAGGATATCTGAGATTTGTTGAACTGCAGAGGATGACTAACTCCCACCCACTTTCCCCTCGGGGGTAGCAGTCATGGGACTAAACAAGAGGCTAAAAGGGTTGCCGCAGATTATAAGATCTTTCTTATGGCTAAACAGAGTATAAATAAGATAGAATATTTGCACTGTCAGTTCCTCCCCCCTCCCCCCATTTTTTTTTTAAAAACCCGCAAGCCATAACAGCACATTGTAGAAAATAAAAGGTGTAAATAAAAACAACAAAAGAAATATAGTGTTGTTTGCAGTTGTTTCCGAAGGCAAAATGCAATCCGTCTTCTCTGCATATGCAGGCAGCAGTCCCAAAATTCAGCAAGCTCTTTCCCTTCTCACTACGCATATGATTCCAAGAAGCGAACTCCAAATTTGAAGCTTAACAAACTAAAGAAGTTGGTTAACTATAGTTTGATATTGGATTGGTCGTCTCGTCTCTAGTTGAGCTCCAAATCTGTGACGTGGAAAACAAACAAGTTTTTCAAATGTTAATTAGCGGGGGGATAGCTCGTCTTTTTTATGTTGGATTGTCATATGACTTATTTTTTTAGTTTTGGCAGAGAACAAAAGTTGGGGTGGAAAGTAGAATCTCTTTTAATGTAGCTCAGTTATTTTACAAGTCAGTAGTCTTTCCGTGTCCGAAGTTGCAAATAACTGATAAAACAACATTTCTAAGTGGTAAATGTTGCCTTTTGGTATAACAAATTTGAATCGTTGACAGCTGTTAGCATTTTGTTGGGAGATAATACCAATGCAAAAGTTGGATTTCTTGTCAGTTAATGACCATCATTATTCTGCAGTTAGCCTTTTCCAACCTTTTCTGTTTGATGCAGAGGTGCAGCTCAGCGACACATGGAAGGTTTGTGCTGGGGGTGAGAGTAAAGAAGTCGACATTCAGAATAACAGAATCCGTCGAGAGAGGGAAACCATTTACAGGACATTCCAGGAAATTCCATTGAACCCCAAGGAACCTTGGGACCGTGAAATGGACCCTGATGACACATTAACCACAGAAATCCCGATTGAGCAATTACCAGACGCGGAAGGTGCTGAAGCAGTTACTTTGCGGCTGGAGGACAAAGTAACTGAAGCTGCATTAGCCAGTACGTCAAATGGCATTGCAACTACAGCAGAACCGGATGTAGAGTTGCTTGCTGTACTGTTAAAAAATCCAGAGTTGGTTTATGCTTTGACGTCTGGCCAAGCTGGAAACTTGACCAGTGAGCAAACTGTAAAGCTGCTTGATCTGATCAAAGCAGATGGGATGAAGTCACTGAGCGGTCAAACAGATGTAGGCAGAAATGCTGAGAAGCAAGTTGAAGTTTCTCTTCCATCTCCCACTCCTTCCAGTGATCCTGGAACGGTGCGTTATTTAGTCACATCTTGTACAGATTTTAAGTATTATGGAATTTGGGCGGGGCTTTATTTTCCTCAGTTGTCTCCTCTCATCTCTTTTTTTATCACTTTGGAGTTCGTTTACTTTTTCCGGAACATTTTATGTTTTCTTGGTAGGTTTTAAAAAAAATAATATAATGAGGAAAATAAACAAGTAAATAAAATAATCATAAAACAAATGAAAGCCTGCACTCTGAATCACGGTGGTAAAATACAAGTTGTCTTTCTGGTTAGCACTGTACATTGAGAATCACCATAGTTCGTGTCCCGCTAATATAAACGAGAATGGTTCATATATTCACGGTAAAAAAAACACTTAATTAATATCATGGGTTAATTGTTGTGCTATACCCTCTTCTTGACATCATAGTGGTTATCTATAACGGTCTTCTATTTTTTTTCTTTCTTTCGTGCAGAGTGGATCGGTGCAGAACTTTGCTAAAAATCCATTCTCTCAGAGAAGTTTAATGGCAGTTCGAGAAGCAAATGGAGTACCCCAAGATAGCAGCTTGGTGCATCCGCAGATAGAATCCACCACGATGTTGGCACCGCAGCAGATGCCCATTGCGCCACAATTGGCCCAGCAGTTGCAGCTGCTTCAAGCAGCTGCAGGGACTTTGGGAAACGATCATCGACCATCTCCACTAAATCCTAGTATAAACCAGACAGTCCATGCAAATCCTATGCATTCACAATTATCTGCCTCAGAACCAGCCGTTAATACAAATAATTACTCTCCCTTTGGATCGACGGAATACAATCTACACAGTGCCACTGCTGCAGCAGCAGCAGCCACAAGAATCCAAGGTGAAACATATGGTATTATTAGATCTTTGCCGATGCCTATAGCTAATGTACAACAAAGAATTATAAATCTACATTCGCCTCAAATGGTAGTTTCACATACACCACCAAGGCCACAACTACAAACAGAGTCACAACCTGGCTATGCACCTGAACACATGTGGGGGACTATGCCGGGATCTTCTTTAAATCGGGGTTATCAAGAAAAATCGATTCCTAACCATTATAATGCAGCATGTGTTGTCGGGCATGTAGAACCTGGATTACAACAACAGGCTTCATGGAGAGGAAATAACACTGTGGAGGAAGCCGGATTTGAATCTTGGAGTCCCGATAATAGTCCTGTTAGGCGTCAGGAACACGTAGCAAGATGGAACTATCAAGAACCTCGGATGAATATGAGAGACAACTATCCGCGTAATCCTGGTTATTATTCTGGTTATCGTGGTCCTGACGATGGTGTGAACAGGAGGTGGGGTGACAGGAGAAGATAACCTTCAAACGGCTGACCATTTAATTCTTTTGACAAGAGAGTCGTCAGTGTTTACATTAGAGTAGAACGTTTTGCAACGTGAGATGGTTGTAAACTTGTAGTGTCAGCATGTTACATCACTTTATTCTATTTCCCAATTGGTACCTGTCAACACCAAAATAGAAAATAGGAATTTAGTTCATTTGTAATCATCCTAGTAGTTTCACTAGAAGTGATTTTTTTCTCTATTAAGTGAATGATTTTATTCATTCAAAGGATGTTTGCCATTAAAGAAGGAATTTATCCTGGCCAAGGGTTAACTATGTCTTGATAAAGTCCTTATTTGAAATGCTATGTATTGAACATTTAAGAAATTCAACATTATTACTCCTTCCTCTTCCTTCCCAATTTATATGAAAACGTTTGACTGGTTCGTAAGAATGAAAGAAAGACTTATGAAATTTGTGATCTAAAATAATTCATAAATATTAGTCTAGTTAGTAATCTTTATTTAAGGTAAAATGAAAAGTTTAAATTTAAATTGTTACTCAATACATAAAATTGTTATTCTTTTCGAGATTTGAGTAAACATAAAAGAGTATCACATAAATTAGGACATAGAAAATACTAGTATTATACTATTACTAGTAGTTGTTATTAGCAAAAGAAATAAAAAGAATTTCGATGCCCCTCTCCTCAGCTGAACACCAAGTTCTATTTTTCCCTTTGTCTTTCATGATCTTAGTTGGAAATGTTTGGAAACTAGTTATACTTGGTAAATTTTAGTCGGAAGTAGCAGCTTAGTGATTTTTAATTTTACACTACAAAATACTTATGTATTGTTCCAATTTCACTAAAGTCTATACTTCCTCTATCTTAAAGAAAAGGTCATCATCAGCATACCTAGTGAAGTCCCACAACGTGAGTGTACGCAGACCTTATATCTACCTTAGTAAGTAGAAAGACTGTTTTCGAAAGACCCTCGGTTCAATACAAAGCATAAGCACAAGCAAAGCAAAGCAAGAGAAACGGTAAGACCCAGACAAGAAATTTAAAGCATAATGAAAATGAGAGTAACAAAAACGAATAAGCCATGATAAAACATTCTGAAAAAGAAGAAGTAATAACTAACGCTGATAAATAAGATAAACAAAGTACATGAGACTATAAAACAATCCTACGTCTACTTGTATGATAGGCTAAGCAAAGCTACAATAATAACACTACAACTACCAGTATGTAAGCGTAAGTAGGACTACACTCAACTACCTACTATCATTCTATCCTAATCCGTGTCCTCCACAACTCCCTATCCAAGGTCATGTCCCCAGTAAGTTGCACCTGCGCCATATCCCGTCTAATCACCTCTCCCCAATACTTCTTCGGTCTACCTCTACCTCTCATGAATATGTCCATAACCAACCTCTCACACCTCCGCACTGGGGCATTTGTGCCTCTCCTCTGCACATGCCCGAGCCATCTCAACCTCGCTTCCTGCATCTTATCCTCCATCGATGCCACTCCCACTCTGTCTCGGATATTATCATTTCTAATCATATACCTTTTTGTATGCCCACACATCCATCTCAGCATCCTCATCTCCACAACTTTTATCTTTTGGATGTGCGAAGTCTTGATTGGCCAACACTCCGCCCCATACAACATAGTCGGTCTAACCACCACCCTATAGAACTTGTCTTTAAGTTTTGGCGGCATATCCATTTTATCCACCCTGCACCAATATGATGTGTGACATCATCATCAATCTCTCCATTCCCTTGGATAATAGACCCGAGATACTTGAAGCTTCCTTTCTTTGGAATGACTCGAGTACCAAGCCTTACCTCCACGCATGTCTCGTGGTCTCTCCCGTTACTGAACTTGCACTCCAAGTATTGTGTCTTGGTCCTACTCGGCCTGAATCCTTTAGACTCCAGAATCTGTCTCCAAACCTCCAGCTTAGCGTTCACTCTGCTACGAGTCTCATCAATCAGGACTATGTCATATGCGAATAACATACACCATGGCACCTCCACTTGAATTTGTCGCATCTGTCCATTCATCACCAATGCAAATAAGAATGGGCTAAGAGCTGATCCCTGGTGCAGCCCCATCATCACTGAAAAGTGGTCCTAGTCTCCTAATATAGTCCGTACCATGGTTTTGGCTCAATCATAAATATCCTTGATCGCCCTAGTGTACGCCACATGTACACCTCTAACCTCCAAACATCTTCATAGAACCTTCACAGGGACTCTGTCTTATGCCTTATCGAGGTCGATGTAAACCATATGTAAGTCTCTCTTCCTCTCCCTATACTGATCCACCAACCTCCTAATAAGATGAATAACTTCTGTAGTTGAATGCTCCGGCATGAATCCAAATTGGTTCTTGGGAATAGACACACATCTTCTCACCCTCATCTCCACGACCCTTTTCAAAACTTTCATAGTGTGGCTTAGCAGCTTGATACACCTATAGTTGTTGCAACTCTGGATGTCACCTTTGTTCTTGTCCAAAGGAATCATTGTGCTCCACCTCCATTCTTCGGCCATTCTTGTCGCCTTAAAAATGACATTAAACAACTCAGTCAGCCACTCAAAACCTGTCATGTCTGCACTCTTCCAAATTCAACTGGGATCTCATCAGGCCCAGTCGCTTGTCCCCTGCGCATCCTGCGAACAACACCCTTAACCTCCTCAACCTTAAATACTTTTACAATAACCAAAATCTCGGTACCTTCCGGATTTCTCCAGATCTCCAGTTCAATGTCTTTATCTCCTTCTTCATTCAAGAGTTTATGGAAATAAGACTGCCACCTCTGTCTAATATGTGCGTCCTCCACCAATACTTTTCAGTCCTCGTCCTTGATGCACCTCATGTGATCCAAGTCACGGGTCCTCTTCTCATTCGCCTTGTCTAGTCTGTACAACTTCTTATCCCCACATTTTCCCTCTAATTCTACATACAGACGTTCAAACGCTGCCATTTTCACCGTCGTAACCGCTAGTTTTTCCTTCTTCCTCGCCATCTTATATAATTCCCTATTCGTCCATTTCTTCACCTCATCCTTGCTTTCTACCAATTTCGCATACGCCACTTTCTTTTTTTCCACTTTCTCTTGAATTTTACCATTCCACCACTAGTCCCCTCGATGCCCACCACGCTATCCCGCGAGACCCCTAGCACTTCTCTATCTACCTCCTAAATGCAACTGACCGTCCTGTCCCATATACCGGTCGCATCCCCACTACTCCCCCAAATCCCCTGGCCATCAACCTCTCCCGTATCTTCTTTGCACTAGCCATGATCAAACTTTCCCATTTGATTCTTAGTCTGTCATCCACAACCCTCATTTTCTTCTCCATCTTGATCTCCAAATCCATCACCAAAAACTTATGTCGAGTTGTAAGATACTCACTCGGAATAACCTTGCAGTCTTTACAAAGATCGTTGTCAACTTTTCTAAGGAGAAAAAAGTCTATCTGAGTCTTAGCCACCGAACTATGGAAAGTCACCAAGTGCTCGTCCTTATTCAGGAACCTCGAATTTGCTATCACCATCCCAAAAGCTTTAGCGAACTCCAAAGTGAGACGCCTCTCCCGTTCCTGTCCCCGAGGCCAAAGCCTTCATGCACGTCGTCATAACCCTCAGAAGTGACCCGATATGTCCATTGAAATCCCCTCATACAAATAACTTCTTAGTGGGTGGTATACCTCTCACCACCTCGTCCAAATCCTCCCAAAAACTCATATTTTCCTCCTCGTCCAAGACCGTCTGTGGCGTGTAATCACTAATAATGTTCATAGTGCACCCTCCAACTACCAACTTAATCGCAATCATCCTGTCATTGACCCTCTTAACCTCTACCACCTGATCCCTTAGCTCGCTGTTTACCAAAATGCCTACCCCATTCCTATACCTCGACCTACCCGAGAACCATAACTTATACCCGTCCACATCCTTAGCCTTAGGTCCTACCCATTTGGTCTCCTGGACACATGCTATATTAATCCTATCTTCTTAAGAATCTTAACTAGCTCTATAGACTTCCCCGTTAAAGTCCCAATGTTCCAAGACCCTATTCTCAGCCTAGCATCTCCCTTACCCCACTTACCCCCTAATCCTCGCCCCCGTACCCGACCGAGAACATGACCTAGTCTACCATCATTCACCAAAGCCACTAGAGCAAAACTAGTCCAAGGTTGACGCTAACTCACACGAGAACTAATATTAAAGCACAAATTAGCAAGAAATGACAAAGAGATAGAAGAACAACTAGTACAAGTTAGAAAATTAATTGAGTGTAATGTAATCGGGCAACTAGCAAGTAAGCAACCACATATATTTCAATGCAAGTATTACTAAACCAAGCCGAAATAAGAGAGTAAACAGGCAGGGAGCAACAGAGATTAGCAAGCAAGAAACAAGAAATATGAGTATTTCACGAGGAGTGAACACCAGCAAGCAATCAAAGAGTCTAGAATAAAAGAGGAACAATCAAACCCTCCAAAAGGTTAACTATAATAATATATCAATACAAAACAAATTGAAGAGGCAACACAAAATTCGAGGCAATAGAACTAGTAAGCCACATACAAATAGACGAAGTAAAACACTGTAATAATATGAACAAAGCATCAATATATTCGAGTAATAGAACTAAAATAAACGCAGAAATTTATTCAAAGCGCAGTAGGCCACGACAACAAATGCTATGAATAGCAAGGTAGAAATAGTAATGATAAAAATAAGTGTAGTAAACGAGCAGCAAAAAAAGAGTAAAAATATTGCAAGTTACAAGCGGGAAACAAGATATGCCAACACTATAATCCAAGCAGTACAACAACAAACTATAGCAAACCAGAGAGAAGCGACATACCTGGGTGATGGACGCCGGCGGTTGGAGTCCCGGCGTTGGTGTGACGGTGGGAGAGGGGGAGGGGTATTAGCCGTTAGCGATGACAAAGAGAGAAAGAGAGCGTAAGAGGAGAGTGAAAGTTCTCTAACAGACTAATAAGTATTTCAGAAATTTTTGATAAAAAAAGGGTCGACGGATACAACGCGAAGTATCTGATTCTGTCTTGCACATGCAAACGATGTATTTTCAACGGCGAAAATCGGTATATAACTAATTACAACTCTGCATAATCAGTTTCTTCAACGGAAATTTCAATTGAAGACCGAGCAATTCATCAATTTGATCCGGCTGAAGAACCTCTAAAAATGGTAGCTAGATTAATCACAAGCACTCTAAATCGAATACGAAAAACCTACTCAGTATCATCAACTATCACACAAAATTACGATTTCACTCCTCTATATTTACCCCTAAATTTCCAATTTAATGATGATGATGGTGATTCAGCTACACGTGTTTCCAATCCGAATTTCATGCTTCAAAAGAGATGGCATACGGGACATTCACATTCTCATCATGATCATCGCGATCTCCGGTCTGGTAAAGACGGCGAAAGGATTTTCCGGCTTGGCCTTGCTGCTGATATTGGTCTCGCCGCCAGTAAAGATTTTACAGGTTATGTATGTGGAAGCACTGTTATTATTGCTGATGCCGCTCATTCTATCTCCAATGTGGTACGTAACTACGTCTCTAGTCTTGTCTATTTGTTAGCTAGCTTTAATCTATAAAATGATGAGATAATGGTCAAAAACACAGCTGAAGGAGTCTCACTTCTTTGCAAGTTTCCTACCTGAACTAGTAGGTGTTTGCGTACCTGAACTGTCAGTTGTTTGTGTTTATGTTTTCTACCCGAACTATTAGGTGTTTGCGTTTACTACCTGAACTATTAGGTGATTGCGTTTTCTACCTGAAGTCCTTAACTATTAGGTGTTCACATTTACTACCTGAACTATAACTATTAGGTGTTTGCATACCTGAATTATTAGGTGTTTGCGTTTCTACCTGAACTATCAGGTGTTTACGTTTCCCACCTGAACTACCATTAACCATTTATCAAAACACACGTCGAAGCTGACTAGACCAAGTGTCTGAATACAATTGTCAAAAGGGGCGTGCCAGCTTAATTTGCCTATAAAATTTGGTCCACATGGCAGCTGAATCATTAATTTCGAGGTGTGTTTTGATAAATAGTTGGTGATAGTTCAGATAGGAAACTCGCAAAAAATTGATAGTTCAGGTGTGTTTTTAACCATTATCTCTAAAATAAACTCCAAATTCGTTCCATTGGTATCTCTTGACCATTTGACAATCCTTGATTTTAAGTAGGCGTTTGCCCATAGCTTCCAAATATTTTTCACTTTATTTAGAATTTATAGCGTTGGAATTGAAGACGGAGTTGTGTTTGGTTATACTTTTTGCAACGAATATTTGGAATAATGTTCATGCTTGAATGTACTTAACACAACTTCAAAAGTGAAAAGTTAGTTGGAAAATAGGTTATAAGCCGTTTTCCAAATTTGAAATACAACTTCAAGTTAGATTAGGAATTTTCAGGGCCAAACGGGTCCTTAGGACAAAAATGGGTGTATATCAGCAGCTAGAAAAATAATCTGATTATTGGTTTATAATACAACTAAATTTGTGATAGTGGGTGTGATTTTAGATAAATCTATAATTGAGAAAGATTTTTAACTTCATCTATATAGAGAGATTAACTTGTATGCAGCGGTCCATATAAATATATATTTCAAACGATATTTTAACTGTGCATATAGAAGTGGAGTTGAATGTAGTGGGTTTGGATGGATCTACTACCTAACACTTGCATCCGCTCCTGCACCGGAGGTTAAAGTGATTGTTGAATCAACTTTGTAAGTATTATCTTCCAACATTCGGCTCTGGTCTTTGCAGGTTCTGAGTGGCGTGGCATTGCTGTCGTTTAAAGCTGCAAGGGTTCCCAAGGACAAAGAACATCCTTATGGTCACTTTTGATTTGTATCTACCCTTTACTCTTTTGATCTTACATCACTTTGTCTACATGGTTTTACCTTTTGATTTTGTGCTCGTGCTTACCTGAGTAGTAGGTGGGCGTAATAGATGCCAACCGAATTAGGTTTAGTTAACTGAGGACAGGGTTTATTCCATGGGTGATTCGATAAAATGTAATCAATATAGGATAGTGTAATAAAGCTGACAATATATGAATCTTACATCATATTTTCTATAGTTATCAATGAATATGAATCTTATCACTGTCGGCTCCTTGAACTTTACAATTTAGTGGAGGCAGACGGCCCTAGAAACATGTACTCCTTCCGTTTATATTTTGTTTGAGACATATTTGATTGAGCGCAGAGTTTAAAATGTAAACTTGACCTATATATTATATTAGTACAACAACAACGACATAGTAATGTAAACTTGACCTATATTATATTAGTAGAAAAAAACATCATAGTAATGGTTCAAAAGTTAGTTTGATAGAGAAATCATCATAGCAAAGTTTATATTAATAGTTAATAAATTTGAACTTTTGAAAGTTTTAGAAGTTGTATATTTAATATTACTTTTTAGTAAAATAGAGTCAAACAGTTTGAGCCCTCCCAAAATGGAAATACTATCACATAAATTGGAAGGATGGAGTATTAATTGATGCACATACAGCTTGGTTGAGTTAAAGACTGTCCAATCTAACTATTTTTCTACAGATCTAATGTTCAGATGCCTTTTACCTCTACCCTGTTGATTCTCTGTTTTCCTTACTCTCCTTTACTTGTGTGTTTCTTCCAAATCTAATTGCCCATTGCTGTCTTATAGTAACTTTAGTAACAATATTTGGATTCTTACTAGATTAAGTACTTACCAGATTGCTTATTTGTATCTGATCAAATCATGCTTCTGCTTTTGCTCACTTAACTTTTTATATGAACAGGACATGGTAAATTTGAGACTCTTGTAGCTGTTGGAATTTCTGGTGTGCTGTTGGCTACTGCTGGAGGTATTGGATGGTATGCTTTAGATGTTTTGCTGGTCCTGTATCTATCACTAATACTCAATATATAGAGGAGTCTATGTTCTCTATTGTTTTAAATTTTTTGCGACATTTGTTGCAGGGAATGTGGTCTGCAGCGCCTGAAGTTGTTAATCAGTCAATGACTTATCTGCACGTGCATGACCATAATCATAGCGGACATCACCATGGAATTGATATGGATCACCCTATCCTTGCTCTGAATGTGACTATACTCTCTATTGCTGTTAAAGAAGGGTAAGAGTCATTTTCACCTTCAATCAGAAAAAATAAAAGAACCTGTTGCCTTTCCTATCCTTTTTTGAGATCTGTAATGACTGTTACAATCTTTAATTTTGCCTTTCTTTATGATGTGGTGGGGTTATTCCTGTCAAAAAAGGTATAAATGTTCAAATATTAGTTTATTTAAATAAATAAAAAAATATAGCAGAGTTCCACTGAAATACTGACTGAGCATCATTTTCATTCCATACTAGCGCCAAAAAGTGGTGATTGACCATATGTTTGTGAGGTTTTCTCTTAAGCTATCTGTGTAGTGATTGCTTGAACGTACTGTAGGAGAAGATATCTACTTCCCTCTAGCATTAAAAGACTTATATGGACTTTCGGGTAGAACTGTAGAAGTGAGAAGAAAAGGACAATTCACAGTGTTTCCGTTGTTTTTGAGTACATGTTTTTCTATCATGCTCCTATTTTTAAGGAAGTTTGTGCATCACACTATATGTGTGTGTGTGTATAAATCCATATAAATATTACCTTTTTGGTACTCAAGGAGGATGTCTGCTGAGTTGTATTATGTACAGGTGGGATCCCGAGTTTGTCAAGCAGTTTTATTTTTATGAAAGATAGTTGCTTTTTAGTGATTTTATTATTATGAAAGACAGTTTGTACTGATTATAAAAGCAAATATTGAAGCTGTTATACTTTCTGTCAAATGCTCAGGTAGTACTGGCATGGCATCTGTAGATTACACGTCTACAAATTTCCTTGGTTTATCTTTTCTAGGAAAACCAGTTCCTTTTTTGTGAGTCTGTTCCTATATTTATGCTCAATTCTTTTTCTCTTGTAGATTATACTGGATAACAAAAAGAGCAGGAGACAGGGTTGGCAGTGGGCTAATGAAAGCCAATGCTTGGCATCATCGTGCTGATGCAGTATACTCGGTTGTTGCTCTTATAGGGGTTGGTAATGACCTTAATACTCAAGTTTGACCTAATTATGGCTAGAGTTTAAATCTTTTCTTTCAGCACTAGAGTTCTCACCATTTGATTTGTCTAATTGTATCATTGAGAACTAAACTAAATGTGTGTACTGGCTTGACTTTAAGCATGAAATGCTAATAAGTATTCTGGAGTGGTACTGTTAGTTTGTCCTACAATAGTTAATGAGTTTTTATCGTTTTATCTTTTTTGGATAAAGTATATATATGTTAGTAATACATATCTTTAGTTATAGGGCATAAATAGTTTTTCCTCTCATGCACTTTACAACAACGTACCCAGTGAAATCCCACAACGCGGGGTCTAGGGAGGGTAGAGTGTACGCAACGCATAATCACAAGCAAAGCAAGAGAAACGGTCAGACCCGGTTAGAAAAAATTTAAAGCAGTATGAAAATGTTGGTATCAAAAGCGAATAAACCTTGATAGCGCATTCCGAAAAAGTAAGCAATAACTAGCGCAGGTAAATAAGCTAAACAAAGTACACTAAAGGACACTTTGACATGCAATAATATATACTCCTGACTATAAAAGTGTTAATAATGATTGCTATCATGGTTAGTCAAGAAACATTTTGGATTTTCATAGCTAGTGTGATTGACAGATTGAACTTTATGCTGCTGGTGAAAATTATCCCTTTTGTTCTGTACCTTTATGTTCATTTCTAGGAGGAATCTAGATCATGAACTTGGTCTAGTGCTTCAACTCATTAACCTTGTTGCCATTGTTGCCGAATGGGAGCCTTGGAGCAACGGTAAAGTTGTCTCCGTGTGACCTATAGGTCACGAGTTCGAGCTGTCGAAGTAGCCGCTAATGCTTGCATTAGGGTAGACTGTCTACATTACACCCCTTGGGGTGCGGCCCTTCCCCGGACCCTGCTAACGCGGGATGCTTGTGCACCGGGCTGCCCTTTAATGTTGCCATTTTTTCCCTTCGTTAGTTCTCAATCTAAAAGCTTTGGTCCTGGGAGGGGTGCAATACTATATTAAAACTCCAAGAATGGTACTTGAACCCAAATGTCAAGATATTGTATGTACAGCCTTGCGGGAAGGGTCATCTTGATAAGCTGTACTTGTGGGCTATGGACAGACTGGCAGTTGATTCGTCGAGGTGCAGGCAAGCTGACCTAAGTACCCAGTTTAAAAAAATAAAGAGATTATTGTGTCCTCTGGTGTTTACGAGGATCCAGTAGGAATAAAAATTTGAGGATCATGATTCCAGCTGAGATAAGCTCCCACACCCTCACATTTTGGAATTGACTGCCATTTCATGTCTATCTTTTGGACTGTACATACAATATCAGGCTATGAGAAAGTCTGTGGCTTGTGATGCCTAATCCTTCTGTTGTATCTCATTCTAGTATGTTTCTAAGCAGATATAGAGAGGGCTAACATAGACGACAATTTTGGAACATAAATGTAATATCTCTCCCTGCACTCTCTTGGAGAGAAGGGTAAAAAACAGAAGTTGGTCAGAATATGCAGTAGTCATGTTCCTTAGTAAATAGTATCAGTTTAAACAATCGCCTATTAATTCAATCTATCAAAAGTTGGGTGTTTCTCTTGGCATGTCAGCAATAAGACAGAAATATCTGGGCACTCTCATGCAGTCATGTTGAAGCAGATAATCCTCCACCATTGTATAATTGTTTTGTGGCGCATCTGTGCTTGATCAAAGTGCTTTACACTGAACCTTCCAGTTGGGGGGCTGGGATAGGGCAGAATTTGAGGCCTTATTTAAATCTAGAAGTCTCAATAGATAGTTTAGAACTCTAGATCTTCTTTTGTATTTTCAGTTTGTTTAGTCAGTAAGATCTTGAACCTGGGATGTAGTAGTTAAGCCGAATTACTCAGGTGGCCACGAGTGAAGGACCTAGGGGGTGCAGAGGTACGTAGGACTACATATTGTACCAGTAGAAAGGGAATTAATTTTAGTTGCGGGATTTTCCTAACTCCAAGAGTAGTCATTTTAGGTACTAATTTCGCAGAAACCCGGTTTGTCTAAGAATAACAGCTTTATCCTCAGTACTTAGTTGGTACCACCAGGCCCCTCTCTTTTTGGGTAGAACATTCCTCCTCCCATCTTTCTTTGGTTGCACCCATGTTTAGGCTCATATTCATTCCAAGGGAAAGTGTGAAATGTTTTTTCAATAGTTTTGAGACATTCTTAGGTAAGAGAAGCAGTTTGACACTAGATCTGACCATCGACAATAATGTCTTTGATCTGCTATAGTATACCGGCAGCTGAAGCAGTTTGTCAGCACTTGCACGGTTAACTTTCTTTTGATTGTTGTTGCTGGCTAACATTGTTAATTCCAACTTGTAGAACCATCAACTATACACATTCCAACCACTGTCGTGTTTCAACAGTGTGCTAACACAATGGATGATACTCAACACCATGCTTCGATGGAGCAAGCAGACATTGAAAATATAGTTTGCAACA
This sequence comes from Anisodus tanguticus, assembly GCA_034509755.1. Classification (NCBI taxonomy): domain Eukaryota; kingdom Viridiplantae; phylum Streptophyta; class Magnoliopsida; order Solanales; family Solanaceae; genus Anisodus; species Anisodus tanguticus. The sequence continues at coordinate 12,085,298 of CM067551.1, read as the reverse complement.
TTTTATCTACAAGCTTTTCTCGGGAGGGGTAGAGGTAGGCCGAAGAAGTATTGGGGAGAGGTGAGTAGACGGGATATGGCACATGTGCAACTTACCGAGGACATGACCTTAGATAGGGGGTTGTGGAGGACACGAATTAGGGTAGAAGGGTAGTAGGTAGTCGAGCGTAGCCATACTTACGCTTACAAACGGGTAGTTGTAGTGTTATTATTGTAGGCCCACTTAGACTATCATACTAGTAGGCACAATAGTACGTTATATTAGCGTTTGATTTCTACGTCTATGTGTTCTTTAATGTACTTTATTTATCTTATGTACCTGCATTAGTTAATGCTTCTTTTTCAGAATGCGCTAGCATGACTTATTTTCTTGGCTTGTGCTTATGCTTTGTCTTGAGCCGAGGGTCTCTCGGAAACAGCCGCTCTACCTATCAAGGTAGAGGTAAGGTCTGTGTACACTCTACCCTCCCCAGACCCCACGTTGTAGGACTTCACTGGGTATGTTGTTGTATCTACAAGCTTTTCTCATGTATCTCTCTTTCTTGAATTTCTTTTTGGTTCATTTTCTCGTAGAGAAGGTTGGTTTGGCATTTTCGCTTTTGATAATGGAAACTTGTGCATGAGGCTCAGCATTTGAGACTCTTGGATCCGTGGGTGCACTTTAGTTATCCTAACTCACCTTCTATTGTTACATATACAATCTAGTGAGTGACCATATTACTTCTTAGATGGTCAACAATCGCCAAGATACACCGTCTCTACCAACTTAATTTCCTTCCATTTCCAACCCGTTTACTGCTTTGGAATGATCATCACGCTGCCGCATGTTGACATGTGATACTTTTTATTGGTTTTCAGAAGATGATTGTTGAGCGTGTGACTCCACATCTGCTACAAGGACAGGTTTTACTTCAAGTGGAAGTTTCTATGCCTCCTGATCTCTTGATTAGGTAGAACTACTCAAAGTGCTTCACTTAAAAGCAGTTCAATTACTTGAGGCATCATATCTCTGTGTTCTTTCATACAATACTTCCATTTATTTTACTTGGACTGCTTGTTTATTTTCCAGGGATGCGATTAAAATTGCAGAAGAAGCTGAGAAATTAATCATAAAGGCAGCACCAAATATTGTTCATGTGTGCATTCAGCTACGCCTAGGACGATCGATGCCAGAGTCTTACCACGAATTGGTGGAGAGCAGAAGTGGGAGGAAAGATAACTGACTTTTATAAAACTAAAATGTGCATGTATAGGTCTAGATACTGTATAATGAAATTTTAAAAAATCCAGCTCAAAAAATTCAAAGCTCCATTTTAACAGGGGAAGGAGTTATTTTATAAGCAAAACTACATTCAACAGTTATAAGGGTCACATTTAAACTGATCTTCTACACATTCGATTGAGTCTCTTGTTATTCCGTTTCCAACAATCTCAAGCTTATAACGTTTCGAACAATCTCGAAGTTCTTTTTTTTTTTATTTTTTTTTTACAGTCAACAATTTCAAAGTTCAATGTAACAGAAACAATTTGGAAGTTCAATGTAACAGGCATTGGTTCTTCATAAGTGTCAACTTGAAGTTTACTGGTGTTGTGTTTGACAATGATTGTTTACAGGGATTGGTTTAAACAATTGTTAGAAGAGTGTTAATTTCTCTAATCTCAGCTTATCCTTGATTGCATGCAGAGGATCTGCTCAGTTACATACTGGATTTAGCAATTGAAAATACAGTGATGTGTGTATTTCGAAGTAGAAGAAGAAGAGGAAGATATGTTGCGAAAACTTTTCTTCAATTTTCTATATCATGCAATGTGTCCTGCACACTTATTTATACATGTATGAAATAAGTAAGAAATGCCCAAGATAACTAATCCCAACTAATTTCTAGTTCACTCTAACAGACTCCTAACAGACTAACAAACTAGTGCAGAGATGTTGTGTGTTGCTGCGCAGGGATGTTGTTGTGTTTCTCTGCACCCTTTCTTGCTCTGCATCTCAACACCCCCTGCAAGCTAGGTATTGAAAACAGATTTTTCATACCTAGCTTGGACAATAAGTGACCATGATGAACACCCTGTGTTAAATTCTTGGTCAGTAAGTCTGCAGGTTGATATGCAGTGGCTATGTATAAGGTAGATACCAGACCCCGCTAGACCTTTTCTCGAATGAAATGACAATCAATATCAATGTATTTCGTGCGCTCATGAAACAATGGATTAGCAGCAATCTGAATAGCAGATTTGTTGTCACTGTACATTGAAATGGGAAGCTGCAAACAGACACTCAGTTATGCAAATAAGCCTGAAATCCACACTACTTATGCCACTACTGAAGCCAAACTTCTGTATTCAGCTTCAACAGATCTTCTGGATATAGTGACCTGTTTCTTGGACTTCAAAGAGATAAGAGAAGAGCCAACAAATATAAGATATCCTGTTATTGATCTCCTAGTATTTGGGCAAGATGCCCAGTCTGCATCACAATATGCTGTCAACATGTTGGTATCCCCTGTAGGCATAAAGATGCCTAAGCCTGGTGCTTGTTTAACATATTTAACCACCCTTTCAGCTGCCACCTGATGAGATGCCTTTGTTGCCTGCATGAATTGGCTTAAACTCTGGACTGCAAAGGCAATGTATGGCCTTATGTTGGTCAGATACAAGAGTCTTCCAATCAGCTTCTGATAACCAGTGGGGTCTTCTAGTAATGGATCACTGATCATATCTTAAGTGCCTGCAACAAATACTTCATTATCCACATATTGATCATATACAACAGAAGTCAATTTGACATTTAGCTCCATTGATGATCTTGCAGGTTTAGCTCATGTGAATCCCATATCAACAATTAATTCAAGAGCATACTTCTTTTGATGCATCACAATGCCACTCTTATTCCTGGCAAACTCAAACCCCGGGAAATATCTTAACTCTCCTAAATCTTTAATCTTGAAATGTTGTTGTAATGTAGCCTTAGTCTCAGCTATCATCTTGTTATCATTCCCAGTGATGAGTAAGTCATCAACATAGATTAATACTACCACAATCCTTTCTTTGTCCCTTTTTGTGAACAAAGAGTAGTCTAAATGACTTCGAGTAAAACCAGATGATATCAAGGCAGTGGTTAGCTTAATGGTCCACTGTCTAGAAGCCTGCTTAAGTCCATACAAAGAATTAAGTAGCTTGCATGCCTTTCCCTGCTCATGTGTAAAGCCTTGAGGTAAACACATGTACACCTCTTCATTAAGATCTCCTTGCAAGAATGCATTAAACACATCCATCTGATATATGATCCATCCTTTTGTAGCAGCCATAGAAATGTCTGACCTGACAGTCACCATTTTCACTATTGGTGAGAAGATATCCTGATAAGCAATGCCTTCCCTCTAGTTATAACCTTTTGCCACCAACCTTGCTTTAAACCTCTCCACCTCACCTGATGCCTTGTATTTAATCTTGTATACCCATTTACAGCTTATTGCCTTCTTATTACTTGGCAAATCAACTATCTCCCAAGTTTTGTTCTCCTCTAAAGCTTGAATTTCAGCTTTCATTGCTTCTATCCACCTTTTATCCTTAGTTGTATCACTGTATGATTTTGGCTTATGTTCTTCTGATATTTTGGCAATAAAACTATGATATGATACAGATAAACCAGCATAACTAACTACATCTGGCAAGGGATATGTACATGCTTTCCCATTTCTTGTATTCTCAGTAGGCTGAATAAAGTCTTTCATCCATGTTGGTGGTCTTCTCTCTCTGGTAGACCTCCTAGCTTCCAAGTTGTTCAAGGGAACATGATTCTGTAGTGGTGACACATTCTCAAACTGATTCTGTGTAGGAATTTCATCATTAGGTGTAGGATCAACAACACTAGGCCCTTCATCATCAATGTTTGGATCTGTTACTGTTTTTGTTAACAAATGATCATTGCTTGACATTCTTTCTTGCTCTGCAGCCTCTTCAACCAAAATCTGGTCCTGCATAGTCACATCAGTATGAACAGGAAAATAATCAGCACTTGTCTCTGCAATATGTATGTCCTCCTCACCCTGTCCGACCTATTCAAAAGGAAAGATATCTTCATAAAAGGTTACATCTCTACTGACAAAAACAGTTATGTTTTTCAGATCAAGTAACTTGTATCCCTTTTGTCTGACTTCTTAACAAAGGAATACTGATTTAGTAGCTCTAGCATCAAACTTATCCCCTTTTATCATATTAGTAGAATAACACATACACCCTATTACTCTCATATGGAACAAGGAAGATGCTTTCTTGAACAACTTCTCATAAGGTGACACATCTCCTATTACCACAGATGGAACTCTGTTGATCACATATACTGCTGCCTCCACACAATCACCCCAAAATCTTGCTGGCAAGTGGCTTTGAAACTTGATGACTCTGGCTACCTCTAAGATATGTCTATGTTTCCTTTCCACCACTACATTTTGTTGTGGAGTGTATGGACAAGAGCTCTGATGAATAACTCCATTCTGGCTGAATAACTCAGCACACGAACTGTTAATAAATTCTGTTCTATTGTCTGTTCTGACATTTTTCACCATTACATTATACTATGTTTTGATTAAAGCAAACAAATTCCTAAGAACAGTGGATACATCAGACTTAGCATGCATTAGGAACACACATGTCCATCTAGTGTAATTATCCACCACTATAAGAAAATATCTCATTCCAGAATAGGTAGAAATTTTATAAGGTCCCCATACATCAATATGCAACAAATGAAAAATAGAATATGACCTTCTATTACTAACAAGAAAAGGTTTTCTTGTCTGTCTAGCAAGTGGAAAAATGTCACAATGCTTTATTGCAAAACTAGATTTATCTCCAATATTATCAATCTTCCTGAGCACACTCATTAGTACATGTCCCATCCTTTCATGCCAGAGCCCTTCTTGCAGCTCAGATGTTGTAATTGTAGTTGACATGTGTGCTTGTGCTCCTCCCAATTTAGAACCCCTTCTTTGTGACTCCAACATGTATAATCCATCCATTTCTCTAACAATCTCCTTCACCTTCCCAGTGAAGAGATCATGTCGGACAAAGAAATTAGGAAAAAACTTTACACTGCAATTTAATTCCTTTGTCAACTTTAAGACTGAAAGTAGATTAAACTTAAAGCTTGGTACACATAACACATGCTTTATGAGATCATCTCATGTCAATCTGCAACTTTCCGTTTGAGTGATTGTTGCTGTATCACCAGTAGGAAACTGTATTTGTCCTGCATTTTCTATGAAATCAATTTTGTTCTACCATGCTCTTATTACTTACCATATGATTTGTGGCTCCTGAATCTACTATCCAACTACCAAGTTCCTTATCAAACACAGGTTTACCTGTCATGTGTACTCTAGGAGTAGTTGTATTTCCAGAATGTGTATCAGTAGGTACTGTTTGATTGTCATGATATCCACATGTATCTGCTTGTTGACTCAGCATTGTAATTACTTTATCATAACTCTCCTATGTTCTTCTGATTTAGATGTTCTCCATAGTACTGATGTTGTGATCCATCAGGATCTTTGTGGTGATCACCTGTCATGACCATATTGACCCTTTTCTTTCCTTTAAAATCAGAAGGATAGCCTATAATCCTATAGCAATTGTCCCTAACATGTCCTTTGTTCTTACAGAAGTCACAGAACATCAGTTTGTAACATGTATCCCTAGTGTGTCCTTTCATTTGATAGAAATCACAGAACATATTTGGAGAGTAAGACTTCTTCTGCTTGAACTGTGGTGACCTGCTGAACAAAGCAACATGTTCCATTTGTTCTCCCATACTTGTGTATTTTCCTGTAATCATTTTCTGACTCTCATCCTGAGAAATCATGGCATAAGCTTGGTTTACACTAGGTGTAGGTGACATCAACAGAATATGACTCCTAGCCTGATTATAATTGTCATTGATTCCTATAAGGAACTCTAGCAGCCTCTGATTTTCCAGATGTTCAATATACATCCTAGGGCTGTCACAATCACATGTTTGAGGAGGAATAATTGAATCAATGTCATCCCATAAATCCTTCATCTTCGAATAGTAACTAGATACATGTGATACACCTTGATGTAGCATAGCCAGTTCCTTTTTCAATTGATATACTCTGGATAAATTTATCTTATCAAACCTTTCCTTCGAATTCCACACTGCATGTGCAGTGGATATGTATAGAATTCACTCAGTAAATTCTTATTCACATTCCTCATTATTCATGAAATGACAATTGCATTGCATCGATCCCATTGTTTTACTTGAGAGGCACCAAATGTATCTCTCTTAACAGTTCCATCAATGAATCCAATTTTATTTTTGTCAGCAGAGTCAGATTCATAACTCGACTCCATAGAGTGTAATTTTTCATTCATACTAACTGAATTTCTACTTGAACTGCTCCAGGTGTATCCGAAGCACTCAAAAATAGTGGATGATTGCGGTCAACAATGTTCGAGTTTAAGCTCGAACTTTCATCGACAATATGTAAATTGTTTGGAGATGTATTCTTCATCGATTATAGTTGCAGTTCACAACAAGGATTGGAAACCAGAAATCGAACAACAGAAATGAAATTCTAACAAAATTGACATGTAAATCTCACTGATCCACCATGCAATTTGCTCAGAACTTCAATGGAGCATCCCTCGATCTCTGGTCGACCTCCGGCCAGAAAACCCCTCGATTCTCCCTGCAAATGCTCTGATACCATGTTAATTGGAAATACAGTGATGTGTGTATTAAGAAGAGGAAGAGGAAGAGGAAGAGGAAGAGGAAGAGGAATAGGAGGAGGAGGAGGAGGAGGAGGAGGAGGAGGAGGAGGAGGAGGAGGAGGAGGAGGAGGAAGAGGAAGAGGAAGAGGAAGAGGAAGAGGAAGAGGAGGAAGAGGAAGAGGAAGAGGAAGAGGAAGAGGAAGAGGAAGAAGAAGAAGATATTTTGCGGAAGCTTTACTTAAATTTTCTATATCATGCAATGTGTCATACACACTTATTTATACATATATGAAATGAGTAAGAAATGCCTACAATAACTAACTCTCAACTAATTTCTAATTCACTCTAACATACTCCTAAAAGACTAACAAACTAGTGCAAAGATGTTGTTGTGTGTTGTTGCGCAGGGATGTTGCTGTGTTTCTGTGCATCCTTTCTTGCTATGCATCTCAACAAAGAGGTTCATTTATTATTATGAAGTTCAATGTATCAATGTTCAATTTAAACCTTTGCTCATTAATTTTTGAGATAAAGCAAACATTTGATCCAAACCTCTTGTTCGTATGCAACATGAGATTTTTTTTTGATATTCAGCTTTCCCGGCTTACGATATACTATTTCTGGAGATAGTAGTCTCGGTCCCTCAGCACTACCAGTAAATCGCGGGATGTGCCTCAATACCAGGGTTTGAGAACAGAGCAACTGATATCACCTGCAAAATCCTACCCCAGAAGAGAGCAAATTGCTCCCACCAGGGTTCACACACACGCTACAGGCCTCTGGCTGAATTTTTTAGTTCCCCTCATTTGTCATTCAACTATGTCCCGGGGACTGCAACATGAGATTTTTCAGGAGCTTTGAGGAGAATCCAAGCCATTGGGTCATAAATGAAACTTGAAATAAATATTTTAAGATTATTTCAAACAATTGTCAGTTTATCAAACTAACCACTTATTTCTATATCAACTTATTTAAAGTTTGAAAAAATATATATTTTAGGAGTTTCTTATTAAATTTAACCACAATTTTAATTTATAATTCAAAAAAGATCCAAAAATTTTCGTGCACTATCCGAAAAGGTTTAAAAATACCCTTCATCCACCTATTTTTTTAGAAATATTCTTTTTCCACCTATTTTGACTCACTTGTGCCCTAAAAACTAACCGTCCTCTATTATTTATTTTTATTATTATATGCTACGTGCCCTATAATCAGATCGCCCCGACCCACCATACCCGCCCCGTGACCTGATTCCCATTTAAAAACCTTCAGCACATAAAATCAAGTGATCCCTTTACACTCTGTTTCGCCGGAGGAAATCGATGCTCCGGTGTGATCCTATAATTGAGGTCCCTTTTTTATACTCCATTTTGTTTACAATCTCTTTATGTGAAATGGTTCATTTGGTTGAGGTATTTGTTGGGTTTCTGTAAAGTTACAAACTCGCTGGCTCCAGTTGCTTGAGAGACTTTGAGGCTTAAGTCGAGATATGGTTGGTAATACTTCTATGGTCTATATTGACCTAATGCACAAGGATAAGGCTGTAAAAAAAAATTGAACCGTTTTCTTTAAATTTTCTATATATGTATGTATATATAAGAGTTCTAGATAGTGGGTTTTTGTATGTTTCTCTTTTTCTCTTGATTTCCCATTTCAGTTTGCTTAATTTCATGCTTACTTAATACGAATCCAAGAAAAATGAACATTTCAGTGCTCTAGATTGAGCTCTTTCATGTATGGAATGGACAATGTGGAGCCTCTGACACTTGGTACAATTTTGCATTAAAAAGGAAAAGAAAAAAAATGTGTGTGTGAGAGAGAGAGAGAGACTTGTCAGGAAAAATGAAACAAAACTTATGGAGACCCTATGAAGTTTTGTTCTGTGTGTCTGTGTTTACATTGAGTAAGCTGTTTGCAAGAGAAAGTTGAAAGTTATTTTTCAATCTCGGGTTGACGATTTTCTGTTGGTTTGGGTGTAAAGGGATTGGTTGTTTTGATCTGCTGATGGTTTTTTTACTGGGAATCGGGTCATGGGGCGGGTATGGTGGGTGAGGACAATCTGATTAAAGGGAAAAAATCTGTGGGGGTGGATTTTAATTTTATCCAATAGAAACGCACGTAATAAATAATAATAAAAATAAATATTAAAGAGTGGGATGTTAACAAAAATAGATAAAGGATATTTTTAAACCTTTTCTAGTAGTACATGAACATTTATGACTCTTTTCCGTTTATAATTTATTACTCTTAACATATGTGGCTTGTTAGAATGTTGTCTCTAATAAAACTCAAATACAACTCTTCAAGGTGGTGAAGTCAAAAGAAGAGTTCCGCCTCTTGTTTGTTTCGGAGCCGTTTGTTTGATCGGGCGTACTAAATCCACTACGTAACACACCACCGGATGGCTCGCCTGAATGCCAAGTCTTTTTCTGCCGTCAACTCAACATCGTCGTCACCTATAAGATAAGGCCAAAAACGTCGATTGTCTGCTAGTGAGAAGACGAAAGAGGAACTTTCTGAACTGCTCGGGCCCCCGGCTAGCAAGATCAAGAGGGTTAGTGTCCTCTTAAGAAGGAATACCCAACTTCTGTGGTCAGCTTCGATCACGAGGAGAGAAGAGCGGACCATTGAAAGTCTCAATTCCTATCCGCCCCTGTCAAATAAAGTAGAGAGTTCAATTTCAAATCCAACGATTTATTGACCTACGAATTTACTATTACAGATGCGGATGATCTCCAACGATACTACTCCTTTCAGATAATATAGGTTTATGAAGATTGCAAGTTATTTTTACTTCAATTTTGTAGTTAAAAAAAACAAAATTTTCACACACAAAACTGATTTTAATGTAGAAACAACATAAACATTCAAATAGAGTTATCATTTTTCAACTTCAACTATTATTCCTAATAATTATTCATTCAATTGGACGGAGTACACTTAATTAAACTACCAGAAGACTTGTACATTTTTAACTACAATTCTGTAGTGTAATGCCACCTTTTCAACTTTCAAATCATAATATCTTGTTCTGATTTCCCACATTCCAAGAATTTGAGTATCTGCAAATTGAAGCAAGTTCCAAGATCTATCGAATATTGGGTCATTTGCACTTCTTTTTTTTTATAATCCAGGTTTCCAGACTTGCGCCTGACTACTTCACTGGTATTACCCAGACGTCCTGGAGATGATGGGACCGGTCCTTCAGCACCCCACCACCAGATAAATCGCGGGATGTGCACACATGGTCAGTGTCTGCTTGCGTCCAACGGATCAATGCTACAAGGTTAACCCCCCCACAGGCCCCATCCACAAGGCTTGGCGGAGACCGAACCCACACTGCAACATGCCCGCGCGGCTTTTAGCGCCCAGGCTTTACCACATGTATGTGCCCCGGAGGACGATATCCGGAGGGGAGAATCAAACTTGCGATCCTAAGGCCTCAAAGTTGACTCCCTGCCAGCAAGCTGACCACTCTAGATGGGTCATTTGCACTTTTGCTCCTATTTTGTGTTGTTTTTTATTATTAACCATAAAATGAAACTTAGTTAGAAAGAAATAATCCCTTCATTATTTTTATTAATTGAAAGAATATTTATATAAGTTGCATATTTTCATAATAAGAGAATATTATTCCTATTCTATTCCTAAAACTTTATTCTACTTGGATACTAATTATATAATTATGGTAATACAAATATTATGGTAAGTATACAATACTATTTACACTACAACATTACCTAAACTAGGAGACTAAAACCTTACCTAATTTATCTACCATGTACACGGTTTGTACACCAAAACCGAGAGTCATATATACACAATATACACATGTATATTGTGTATATTTAACACGCACCCGCAGTCATAGCGGGCGGTCTTCGAACGCTGAGATTGTCCCTAAAATCTTCAAAAAGGACCGAGGGAAGACCCTTTGTAAAGATGTCTGCAATTTGATATCTTGACGGGATATGGCAGGCGCGTACTTGACCACGAGCAACCTTTTCGCAGACAAAGTGAATGTCCATCTCGATATGCTTAGTGCGTTGGTGTTGAACCGGATTACCAGAAAGGTAGATGACACTAATATTATCGCAATAAACCAAGATTGCCTTCTAAATGGGACAATGAAGCTCCAAAAGCAAATTACGTAACCAACATGATTCTGAGACCACATTAGCTACCCCTCGATATTCAGCCTCGGCACTTGAGCGGGATAGAGTCGACTGACGCTTCGCAGACTAGGAGACCAAGTTGTTGTCAAGAAACATACAATAGCCAGACGTAGACCGTCTGGTGTCGGGACAACCACCCCAATCAGCATCCGTATACGAGACAAATGTGGACGTCGAGGAAGGATATAAATGCAAACCATAGTCAAGTGTACCCTGAATATACCGAATGATGCGTTTGAGTGCATTCATGTGCTCAATTCTGGGATAATGCATGAACAAACACACCTGCTGGACATCATATGTAATATCCGATCTCGTAAAGGTAAGATACTAAAGGGCCCCTACAAGACTGCGATAGCGGGTCGGATCCTCGTAGGGTACGCCGGCCGCGACACTAAGCTTGGTCTTAGTATTAACTGGAGTGGAAGTGGACTTACAGGATGGCATCCCAGCTCTCTCGATGATCTCAGCTGCATACTTCTGTTGAGATAAGAACAACCCATCGGAATGACGAGCGACAGCAATCCCCAAAAAGTAACTCAAGGCCCCCAAGTCTTTCATAGCAAATTCAGAGCTAAGCATAGTCATGATAGACAGGCGTAAGGCATCGGAAGAGTCAGCCAAGATAATATCATCCACATATAACATAATATAGGCCACGGATGAACCACGACGGTAGATGAACAATGAATTATCCGACCTGCTGTGAGTGAACCCAATAGTTGAAACATAGTCTACAAACCGCGTAGACCAGGCCCGTGGAGACTGCTTAAGCCTATATAAGGACTTCTTCAACAAACAGACATGATGAGGATGTTTGGAATCCCTGAATCCCAACGGTTGATGCATATAGACTGTTTCCTTGAGATCACCATGTAGGAAAACATTCTTTACATCTAACTGATGAATAGACTATGCTTTCGAAAGAGCCAAGCTAAACACAGTGTGAATGGTAGCCTGCTTGACCACCAGACTAAATGTCTCACCACAATCTACACCAACCTGCTGAGTCTTACCATCGCCAACAAGCCGCGCCTTATGTCGGGCAAATGACCCATCTGAATTTTCCTTATTAGCAAAAATCCACATAGACTGAATAATATTAATACCAGATGGACGGGGTACCAACTCCCACGTCTTATTATCAATAAGAGCATTATATTCATCGGTCATAACAATTTTCCAATTCAGGTCATTTAATGTAGACACAGGATTTCAGGGTAAGAGTGATTTAAGAACATTAGAATGTAAATTAAAATATCTTTTTGGTGTAAAAATCCCCCGTTGACTACGGGTGACTGGTCCATGACTCGGGGCAGATGCGGGTGGATTTTGGGAATTTTCGGGACTCGGGAGGGATTGGCCAGCAGGCAGTGGGCGTGCTGGCCCAAATCGGTAATCTGGAGCAGGAACTGGACTAGTTCCAGAATTGGGCTGGACAAGCCCAATCGCAAGAACTGGCCTAGTGGCTGGATTGGGACCGGCAGTGGGCGACGGACCAGTGGGGCCAGCGGGCAGTGGGCGACGGACCAGTGGGGCCAGCGGGCAGTGGGCGACGGACTAGTGGGGCCAGCGGGCAGTGGGCCCGCTGGAGAATTTTGGGTGCGGGAGACGTCCGAAAAATGCTGAATAATATACGGGGATATTCTATCATCCAAAAAATTATACGAACTAGGCACGAGAGTATTAACTTTAGCAAATGGAAATTGAGATTCATCAAAAATGACATGGCGATTAATGATGATTTTATTAGAGGATAAATCAAAGCATTTGTAGCCACGATGATTAGACGAAAAATCCAAAAACACACACGGAGTAGACCGGGCATGAAGTTTGTTAATTGTGGTGGACGAGAATAACAGATAACACAAACACCCAAAAACCCGAAGATGTGAATATGAAGGAATTTTATTATATAAAATTTGAAGGGGGAAGAATGTCAAACCTTTGGAAGAAATTATATTAAGGAAATAGGTAGCCATTTATAGAACATGATGCCAAAACACACGGGGGTACGGAAGCATGAATTAATAAAGTTCGGACAATGTTATTTATGGATCGAATTTTGCGTTCGGCTTTCCCATTTTGTGAAGACGTATGAGGACAAGAAAAATGAAAATGGATCCCATTATTAGCACAGAATTTCCGAAACACCCCATTGTCATATTCTTTGCCATTATCACACTGAATATTTCTAATTTCTCGTTCGAATTGAGTTCTAATGAATGTTCTAAATTTTAAGAAGACAGAAAAAAATTGAGAATTTTTCTCTATCGAAAAAGTCCACAAAAATTTAGAATAATCATCCAAAAAGAGAACATAATACCGATGACCCAAAGAACTAAGAACAAGAGACATCCATAGATCACTCACTATGAATAATATTGAATGACATTAAAGTATGAGAATTAGAGTCTACAAATGACAACTTAACTATTTTCCCTAAATAACAAGATTGACAATTCGGAGTGCGACACTCACCCTTACAAGAAATAAAATTGTTTTCACTAAGTAAGACAAAATAGACGATCCCGGATGACCTAGACGAGCATGCCACAAAGAAGGAGCAAGGACTGCAAATGCGGATGGCAAGGCCGGACTCGATGGACCGGAACATGGCGTGATAGGATAAAGATTTCCTCTACTATCACACCTCATCAGAGGACTCCCCGTTTTGAAATCCTTCACAGAGAACCCAAATGGATCAAATTCTATGGATATGGAATTATCAGTGGTGAATTTTCGGACAGACACCAAATTTTTAATCAATTTTGAAGCGTGAAGGGTATTTTTCAAAATAAGGGGTGGATGAGAGGGAGACAATGTTTTATGACCATAACAACGAATTGGAATTGAATTATCATTACCAATAATTATACCACGATTGTTGCTCAAATTGGAATAAGACAAGAGAGTACATGAATTGAATGTCATGTAGGTAGTGGCACCGGTGTCCATATACCAATTCGGGTCCGGTTGAGTCAAACCAAGTGTGTGCATCGCGACCTCAATATCAGTCTGAGTGGGGCCTGCTGCGTGGTGGGCTTGCGGAGGTCGGGGTCCATGAATTCCTGCGTGTTGCCCTGGTCCGTAACTACCGCTGGAACTACTGGGCCAGTGGGCAGTGGGCCGTCGAGGCTGCTAGGAAGCCCACTGGCCAGTGGCTGAAAAACTGTGTGGAGTTGGGCCATAGGGCCACTGTACACTGGTCCAAGTCCATGGTCCAGAGGCCCAAGGCTGAGACCAATGGGTCGGTGGCCCACTGTAATCGAGATGGGGTCCACCACCACTGTTTTAGCCACCGTGACTGCTACCGGAACCGTCGCGTTTGCTCCTGCGATTTTTTCCGTTATTTTTCCGACTATTCTTGCATAAACATAGAACGAGCCTGATAAAATTGTGAAAGATGACTGCTCTGATAAAGAAGCATGCCAACACCACTATAGGCCTCAAATAAGCCTGCAACCATTTGAAGGACCAAACAATCATTTGTAACGGGCGCGCCAACATTGCGGAGTTGATCCGCCAATTCTTTCAACCTTTTGCAATATACTGAAACTTTGGGGAAATTTTTCATGTTGACGTGGGAGAATTCCTGTTCCAGGGTAACAACACGTGAATTTTGATTATCTTGAAATATATCACGTATTCTATTCCATGCCGCCATCGCCGTAGCGTCCGGTTCGATAATCATTTGCATGAGGTCAGTAGAAATAGTGGAGTAAATTCATTGAAGAACGGTAGCATCAATGGTCGTCCATAACCTAGGATCATCCTCGGGTTTGGGCACCTCCACATCCATAGGAGCCGCGGAAATAATATGATGAAGGACTTGATACAAGCGTGCGTGAACTTTGAACAGTTCAGCCCACGTCGGGTATTAGACGTTTTCTATTTCAAAAATGATAGAGATGTGATTCTTGATGTTAGATTAGAAATAGTAAGGGCAAGGTGAAACGTGTTCTTAGCTATAATCGCAATGCAAGACGTGAAGTAGAGATTGAGAAGAGAAATTTGGAAAGAGATGAGGTACAGTCGAGCACAAAAATCGAAGCAAAAGTGACGAAATTAGGGAGAGGTCGACAGAGTTGTGGAGAGAGGAATAAACAACCTAGACTTCTAATACCGTAAAAGAAATAATCCTTAATTATTTTTATTAATTGAAAGAGTATTTATACAAATTACATATTTTCATAATAGGAGAATCTTATTCCTATTCTATTTTTAAAATTTTATTCTATTTGAATACTAATGATACAATTATGATAATACAAATATTATAATAAATATATAATACTATTTACATTACAACACCTAAACTAGAAGACTAAAATCTTAACTAATTTATCTACTATGTACACCGTTTGTACACCAAATTCGAGAACCATGTATATTGTGTATATTTAATACTTATTATAACTTATATTTAAAAAGACACAAACTTGTGCCGTACCATTTAAACAACTTACGGCCCCAAGTAAACGTTGAATATATACGAAGTTCACAACCAAAAAAGTTTCCAATTTTGTATAAAGTTCAAAAATAAGGTAAAGG
Organism: Anisodus tanguticus; assembly: GCA_034509755.1. Classification (NCBI taxonomy): domain Eukaryota; kingdom Viridiplantae; phylum Streptophyta; class Magnoliopsida; order Solanales; family Solanaceae; genus Anisodus; species Anisodus tanguticus. The sequence goes on along the minus strand of CM067551.1, from coordinate 12,069,832 downwards.
TGCTGAACAATTGATCAGATAATTGTGGTCTGAATGATTTTTTTGGTCGACACATGTTCCGATATCACTTTAGTGGTTCATAAGAAAACAAGAAATTTTTCAAAAACAAAAATTTAAGACATTGTTTTCTTAAATTTAGTCCTTTATCTTTTGTTTTCTGGTCATCAGCAGAGGTCCATCAGACAAAAAAACTTAAATTTCATTAAATATTAGACCTAAACCTATAATTTTAAAAGAACAAATTGCTTAAAATCTTAAAAAGCTCCAATTCAAAATTTTAATGTAGTTATTGCTCTGGTATTAGACGGTACAATTAATTAACATATTCCTATAAAATATTTTCATTAGAGCCAAGACTTAAAATTTTTAGTTAGTGAGTTAAATGGTTGCAAAAACAGAGGAAAAATGTGAGTTAAAAATTTAAAGAAATAGGGGTTGAACCATTGATCAGATAATTGTAGTCTGAATGATTTTTTGGTCGACATATGTACTTTCCTGAATCGGATATCATCCCTTCAATGGTTCAAAAAATAAAAGAATTTTGCAAAACTATAAATAAATAAAAGAAAATATAAATTTCAAAAGCTGGAAAGAAAAAAATGAGTATGCTCAGAAGGAGCCATTGTTAAATGTATTAATCACAGATTTCAGTAAATAGGTAGATTTTGAGCATCATAGCCTACTCATACATCCATCTTATTTCACAAACAAAAAAAATCAAAACTATAATATAAACAGAACTAAGAAAAAAAATCACAATGGTATGGAGGAAATTACAAAACTGGAGAAGAGAATAGACGGAATGAAATTATAGAGTTGTTGAACGCAATATATAGGTGCTTGCCGCTGCGATTAGGGTTAGGGTTTTATCGGTTTCTAATGGCTAAAACGCTCTAGTTGGTCCATCTAGGCTTTGGGTAGACACGGTTACACGGCCCATGTTAGTTATTAGATAACGAGCTAGATGATTTGGCCTATTTGGGCTTGGGTAACTTATCTCGGCTGATTTACCCAGATTCCTTTTTCAGTCGACCATTTACATTTTGTTCCTATTCTTAAAGATGCGCAAACTACCTTCTTTGAAAAGTTACTTTTTTGGATAATGTTAAATTTGAGTCTAATGTTTGCTTATATATTTCATAATCGTACAAATAAAAGTATCAAACAGTCGTCGAATATTTACAATAACCTACAAAAAAAATCGTGGTTTAACGTTTTTGTTGGAAATTTGCCTTTGGTGGGGAGGTGTGTCCACCCGTATTTAATGACTTAAACACTAAGGTTTCGCATGTTAGAGGCTTTGTATCTTCACACTTGCATAATCTACTAAGTGAGTAGATCACCGTAGGGCCAAAGATCGTCAAATTTCGTTAAGAAATGAAAGAGATATTGGTCCACAAAGTAAGGTGTTTGAGGCATGGAAATATGGTGTGAGACAAATCTACCACATCGGTGGGAAAATGAAGAATTGCTCTCTTTATAAGTCTCAAAATTGGGTAAGGGTTTGGGACCCCAAGGGGTAACCCATGTGTTTGAAGGAGGGAGGACCTAGATGTGCTTTGGTTCGAGGCTAAGCCCACACGCGCGCCGCCGCCGCCCGCCCAGCCCGTCCGGCACGGGCTCGAGTCACGGGTCGTGGGCCTTGGGTTTCTTCTGATAGACCCCCAAATTATTTAATATTTACAGTTTAGTCCCTGGAGTTTCTGGAAAGATGAAATTGGGAACGACGGAAGGCAGAAAGTTTCTACCTATAGTTTGGGTTGATTTTTGGAGCGTTATTGCACATTAACCAGCCATTACTTGATTGATTAATGGTCATACTAATGGCCATTACTTGGCAGTTGATGAGTCCCTCCCTTATTCTATATATTGATGTCTTTTGACACAATTGTGAAGATTACAATAGACAGAAAATGAGACAACAATATACAACACAGAAACAGAAGAAGAGAACAACTGAAATTATGTCCACAAACAGTGAACAAAAAACTCAAAACTCTTCCTTCATTTTCCATTCTTCAGCAAGTCGTTTCGTGTTTTGTTTTCTTCGTCAGAATCAACCTATTTGCTTTGTAGTGTTGATTAGTTGCTGTTTTATCTTGGGAGACTATTGCCTGTTAACGTAAAATCATATATACAGGGCAATCTTGTCTTAAAGACAGAGAGCCATCTCTCGACTCAGCCCACAGTTGTAACAATCCAGATTTAGTGTTTCTTTTTTTCAGGTTATCAAGATTCAAGACTCAACAAGCTTGCGGCAGTTCTGAACATTGACTTGTTTGTTTATCCTTTCGAACACTTGTAATATTTATTTACTTCCCGTATTGCTTTACATATCCAACAGTTTTAAGATAAGATTTGTATTAGTGTTCGAAAGATGTCGGTCAAAAGTTGTGTGACCAAATCTGGATATGGCTGTGGTTTTGTGGTAGAAGACAGTTGTGATTATGCTCTTGAAGATCAACGTGTTCATGGTGTCACCGCTCCTGAGAGTGGTGGGAACAAGCGCCTACGAGAGGCTGAGTATGTCAAGTGGGACAAGAGGAGAAGACTGAAGATGTGGTTCTATCTTGTAGCAGAAGACATATATCTGTCCCAGACAAAGGATCCGAATCATGGTAAGGAGGAAATAGACACTCAGTCCGATGAAGTGACTGAAGTGGGCCAGAATCCGAAATTGGGATAAGTAATTTCTTTTTTGATAAAAAATAATATTAAATGATGTCTGATTAAAAGGGCTTAAAGTAAGGAGGAATATGAAAATATTTTCTGAAATAATTTATATTCCTTACGCTTTAAAATCAGGAGTTTAATCTCATCTTCCTTCTCGTTTAAAGATTGGATTTTGTAAACGACTTAAAAAGATCCGTTCTTTTAAGTGTAATTATTAAAAGTGTGTAAAGTATGTTCACACATACGAGGGAGAAAGATCCACTGACTGTGCGAAAACTGTTACCACTCTTAAGTAAGCGCCAAGAATTGTCTGGGCACCAATCATAAGGGAAGAAGACTAAAAGCTAAAGACGTTGAGCATGTCACACAATTTGGCAGAAGATCCTTCATAGGATGATATTGGACCCTCAGTCATACAAAGCCTACGGGCGACTGGAGTGGGGCCAAAATTCCTTTGATAGGATGATATTGGACACTCGGTCATACAAAGCCTACGGGCGACTGGAGTAGGGCCAGAATTCACTTCATAGGAAAAGTAATTGACACCTAGTGAGGTGGGCCAGAGTTTCCAGGTCTTAAATGATCTGAAGGCCAAAAGAAAGAAAGGCATAAAAGAAATTGGACACTCAGTCTGCCAAAGCAACTGGAGTGGGCTAGAGTATCCAGATTACATATGATCTGGTTACGCCCTAACCACGGGCAAGAGGTTGTTTATGTGAAGCAATGCCACCTCTAACGTAGAAGGGGTTGGAGAGGTTGTCCTCAATAGGACTTAAGGGAATGGGATCACTCCAAAAGGAGGTAATACATGTCCCAAAACTTGGTTAAGGGACGCTGTTGGTCAAGCTGGTTTGAGACTAGTCCAACAGGTCTGTAATAACTAAGAATGGTACAGTGTGTCTGTAGCAAAATGAATGATATATTTGTAATCCGTGCATCTATGCCATCATAGATTAAGACACATTAAATAGAAAGTCATTCAAAAGCTAACGAAGTTGAGATTGTTTCCTTCTGTCGACATAAACCCTCAAAATAAATGTGAGGTAGGAGAAGAGGCAAAATCACATTTCCAAGTTCCGTCAAAGGAATAGCGAAAGAAGCACCGCTCTTCTAGAACTTAGTCACACCTACTTGGGTGATTTGAAGTTTATACAAAATAGAGAGGGGAGACAAGTATGTTGTAACCTTCATTGATGATGGTACAATGTATTGTATCCTTTGTTTGTTGAAAAGCAAAGATGAAGTTGTTGAAGCGAATAAGCGCTACAAAGCAGAAGTTGAAAATCAACTAAGCCTACAGATTGATGAATTCATAGTGATAGAGGGGGAGAATGTGAAGCATCGTTCATCAAACGACTGCTCATTACTCACCACAATCTAACAGTGTTAGCCAAGCGCAAAGCCGTACGCCCAAATTATGTGGGGCAAAGCGATCCTTACAGCTAATGCGATTCTCAACAGAACTCCGCATAAGGATAAGGATAACTCTCCGTGTGAAATATGGAAAGGATCTCACATACAAAAATTGTGATATGGGGTGGCTTGGTAGAGGTTGGAATACCGAAACAGGTCAAGTTGGACCTAAGACTGTAAATTGTATATCCACTGGATCTGCAAATAATAGTAATGCTTATCGCCTCTTGGCGTCAAAGAATGTTGAATTCTTTGAAGATAACTTTCCTTGAAAAGGAAAAATGAGTAATTGCTCGAGGTTAACAAGAACCTGTGAGGGCCTGACTATCTGGAACTAGATGTTCCGTATCTATAGGACTCGGAAGTTGATGTCTATCCGGAACTTAATATTCCAGATCTACAGAACTTAATGATTCTAGATGTTGAACCGAGACGGAGCAAAGAGGGGACAAAGACTTATTCCAGACCTTTTAGCTTGTATGGTTGAGAACGAACCATGGACAATTAACAAAGAATTGTCATCTCCAAAAGCGCTGCTTTGGAAAGAAGCTAAAGAGAGAAATAGATTCCATCATATAGAACCATACTTGTGTAATGGTTGATCTTCCTCCGGAAAAAGAACCTTTCGGTTGTAACAGTGGATACTCAAAAGTGAGTACAAAGTAGATGTATCTACTGACGAGTATAAGGCCTCGACTACTTGTACATATGCTTCCCTATGAATAGCTTAACATCTAGGGCCATTGCAGTCTTGTGTGGCATGGATGTTGAAACAACCTTCTTAATCGGATAGTTGGAAGGGGAGGATAAGAGTTGGTTTGCTGGACTGTTGGGCTTCTTCCTAAACTTTCATTTAGGTCCCTGAGATGTCTACATTTTGGTCCTGGAAGTTTCAGATAAAACAAAAATAATGAATCTGACCACATAAACATTAACTCTGAAATTAGAAAGCCAATAGTTGGAAAACCAACAGTCTGAGAGTGGAAGTTATATTGAAACAAAAGGTATGGGTATCACAGATGACATCCTAGGAATTAGATTTCTAAGACATCTAACTGACTAGTCTAACTCCAAACTCAGTTGTGAGATAATTGACAGTCTCGTTGAAGCCACCAATGGATATGAATCACATAACTAATTGGAATCATGGTGCACCCATAGACAATGAGTGATATGTACATGTCACATGTAGTTCAATGTATTGTACACACTACAACCGACCTGGTATCGGCCTACAAAACAGATCAGTTGAACTAAGGTTCACTGATGATTCTAAAACAAAATCAATTGAAGGCGTTAAGTCAGATATGACGATATCTGAAATATTCGCTTATCTACGGATCATGGTATTCTTGATGTCCAGCAGTTCTGGGAGAACACAGTGATGCAAACTGGACATCAGATATGAAGAACACCAAAGCCACAAGTAAATGTGTATGGTGGGTCTTGGAAAAACCTCTAAGCAAACTTGCATCGGCCGATTCATGATAGAATCAGAGTTTATCGCTTTATACAAAGCATGAAAGAAGTTGAGTAACTTCACGACTCCTTAGAGGACGTCCCTTATTGGGAGAAACATGTGCCTTCAGCAGTTATACATTGTGGCTAGCCGGTCGACTTCAGGAAGGACACAGATGACGGTGTCAGGACATATCTGTCAGGATCTGTCAGAGACATAAAATCGTATGGCAGTTGATCATCACGGGTGTCACTTCCTTGATTACTAATCAAAGGATATAACGAACCTTTTAACTAAGGGACTACCCAAAGATCAAGTGCTCTGTCTGTCTAGGGGAATGAGCGTAAAACCCAAACAATACGAACCTTTGCGGTGGTAACCCAACAATACTGACTGGAGATCCCAAGAATTTGGTTCAATGGGAAAACTAAGCTGCAAAAGGTTCAGTTGAGCGCTTTGGTGGAAGCAAGAGCACTTCGGATGATGATTTCTGTAAGGAAACATGAATCCAAAGTTGTTCCCGCGATAGACATTAAAGTGCTACCTGCATGGTGGGTAAAAGTTAAGCTTCCAAACCTTTAACGATCCTCAAACGGTTGAGGTTAAGGTTGGGGAAACTTTTAATGATTCCTAATACTTGTGAAGTGGGGTATAGTAGGATACCTTGTAGGAGATCACCTATTTAAGTGCGAGGACAGGCCGCCTCAAATGAATGCACTTAAGAATCCAAGTGTGTCCACGGCCACAACGGACAAAATAATAAGAAGAAAATGAATAAAAAGAGTTATTGTGTTGGTATCATTGTCTTGGCTAACACTAAACACTGACGGTTCAAGACATCACATTCACTGCACAGTAAGTCCGGTGGTATTCAACTAGGGATGGTTCAAAGTAGAAGCTACCTCTCCTGATGCAATATCTTTTCGCTGAAAGATTGCTGAAAGTAGGCACCTTGTGTGCGCGCCAAAATCTCTTTCAAGAGGGGATTGTTGGAAATTTGCCTTTGGTGGGGAGGTGCGTCCACCCGTATTTAATGACTTAAAAACTAGGGTTCCGCATGTTAGAGGTTTTGTCTCTTCACACGTGTATAATCTACTAAGTGAGTAGATGACCGTAGGGCCAAAGATTCGAAGATCGTCAAATTTCGTTAAGAAATGAAAGAGATATTAGTCCACGAAGTAAGGTGTTTGAGGCATGGAAATATGGTGTGGGACAAATCTACCACATCGGTGGGAAAATGAAGAATTACTCTCTTTATAAGTCTCAAAATTGGCTAAGGGTTTGGGACCCCAAGGAGTAACCCATGTGTTTGAAGGAGGGAGGACCTAGATGTGCTTTGGTTCGAGGCTAAGCCCACACGCGCGCCGCCATCGCCAGTCCGGTCTGGGCTCGGGTCTAGGGTCACGGGTCGTGAGTCGTGGGCCTTGGGCTTCTTCAAATAGACCCCCAAATTGTTTAACATTTACAGTTTGGTCCCTAGAGTTTCTGGAATGATGAAATTAGGAACGACGGTAGGCAGAAACTTTCTGCCTACCGTTTGGGTTGATTTTTGGAGCGTTATTGCACATTAACCAGCCATTACTTGGCTGATTAAACTCCCTCACTAACTAATGGCCATAAATAGCCATTACTTGGCTGATTAATGGTCATACTAATGTCCGTAAACAAGCATTACTTGGCTGATTAATGGTCATACTAATGTCCATTACTTGGCAGTAGAGGAGTCCCTCCCTTATGCTATATATTGGTGTCTTTTGGCACAATTGTGAAGACTACAATAGATAGAGAACGAGACAACAATATACAACACAGAAACAGAAGAAGAGAACAACTGAAATTATGTCCACAAACAGTGAACAGAAAACTCAAAACTCTTCCTTCCTTTTCCGTTCTTCAGCAAGTCATTTCGTGTTTTGTTTTCTTCGTCAGAATCAACCTCTTTGCTTTGTAGTGTTGATTAGTTGTCATTTTATCTTGGGAGACTATTTCCCGTTAACGTAAAAGCATATATACGAGGCAATCTTGTCTTAAAGACAGAGAGCTATCTCTCGATTCAGCCCACAGTTGTAACAATCCAGATTTAGTGTTTCTTGATTTCAGGTTATCAAGATTCAAGACTCAACAAGCTTGCGGCAGTTCTGAACATTGGCTTGTTTGTTTATCCTTTCGAACACTTGTAATATTTATTTACTTCCCGTATTGTTTTACATATCCAACAGTTTTCTTATACAACAACAACAACATACCTAGTGAAATCTCACAATGTGAGGTCTGGAGAGGGTAGAGTGTACACAGACCTTACCTCTACCTTGGTAGGTAGAGCGGCTGTTTCCGAGAGACCCTCGGCTCAAGACAAAGCCCAAGCCCAAGCAAAGTAAGACACACAAAGTGTGTAAGTCATGACAACGCATTCTGAAAAAGAAAGAAACAAAAATAGACAATAGCTAATGCAAGTAAAAAAGACAAACAAAATACACATAACTGCATAAATCAAACGACAAGAGACTATGTGTAGAGGGTAGTGTTCCAGTGAATTGTAGGAGGCAGTGGGCTTTCGGCCAGCAGCCCAGCAGAGTTGTGTTCCAGCAGACTTGGGCCTAAGCAGTGGGCCTCTCGGCCAGATCTGCAAAATCCAAGTAACATTAGGTTATTGTATATATGGTATATATATTTGTAGTATATTGTAATATAAAGGATACCTTAATTTGTGTTATGCACTTATCATAATTGTATAGTTAGAATTATGGTAGAATACGAATTTAGAAGTAGAATAGGAAAAGGATTTTCCTATTATGGAAATATGTAACTTGTATATATAGCCTTTCAATTAATGAAAATAATCAAGGGGATTATTTCTTTCATGGTATCAAGAGACTAGGTCTACACAAAAGTTTTTTTTCTCTCAACTTTTGTCTACCTTGTGGCCGAGAACCCTCCCCCCTCGGATTTTCTCTCCAAAAACTTTGTCTTCCGCTCTCAAAAACCTCTCTTAAATTTCCCCTCCTTCTTTGTTCTTTCAATATGTCTAAGAATAATTTTCACCCTGCCCTCACAGTTTCCAATATCAAGCTCAGTGTCCCTATTGTCCTTGAGATGGAAAACGTTCAATATGCAACGTGGGCGGAGTTGTTTAAAATTCACGCTATATCTTATCAAGTTCTTCATCATATCATTCCTCCCGCTAGACCCCTTTCTGCGGAGGATCCTGAGTTATGGATTACACTTGATGCTACCGTTCTTCGGTGGATATACGCCACTATTTCACTGGACCTTCTACAGACGATTATGGAGCCGGATACCACGGCTATGGCTGCATGGAATAGATTGCGTGACATATTCCAAGACAACCAACATTCCCGTGTCGTCACACTCGAGCAGGAATTCTCTCTAGTTCGAATGGACGAATTTCCGAACGTTTCTGCATATTGCAAGAAACTAAAGGAGTTGACGGATCAACTCCGTAATGTAGGCGCACCAGTAACAAATAATCGTCTAGTTCAATAGTTGGTTGCCGGTCTTTTGGAGGCCTATAATGGTGTTGGAACTCTCCTTCGCCAAAGCAACCCTCTTCCCGACTTCCATCAAGCCCGCTCCATGCTGACGTTGGAAGAAGCCGGTTTGGCTAAAAAGGCGGCTACCGGAGCAAGCCCAGTTGTCATCGTGGCGTCCTTTCCTAGTCCTTCGGGTTTTGTTAATAATTTGGGCCAAAACCATAATAATGGTGGCGGCAAGAATAATCGCAAGAATAATAACAAAAACCGCGGGGGCAAACGCGGCGGTTCCGGTGGTCAACAAGCAGGCGGTGGGTCCCAGCCAGGGTACAGTGGCCCACCACCGCCATGGGCCTAGCAGTGGGGCCAATGGCAGTGGAACCCGTACCATCCAGAAGCAGTTTCCAGTGGCTAGTGGGCTGGCCAACAGTCCAGGCCCAATACCCAGCAGTGGCGGCCTACTGGCCCGTGGCCCAGTAGCGGTAGCAACAGTAGCTACGGCCCAGGTGTACCACGGATAGGAGTTCTTGGGCCCCGACCATCGCAGGCCCATCATGCAGCAGTCCCCACTCAGACTGATATCGAGGCTGCGATGCACATGTTGGGGTTGACTCAACCGGACCCCAATTGGTACATGGACACCGGGGCAACTACTCACATGACCTCTGAATCAGGTACTCTCTCATCTTATTTCAATTTGAGCACCCCTCGGGGTATAATTGTTGGTAATGACAACTCTATTCTAATTCAGGGTTATGGTCACAAAACGTTGTCTCCCCCCAATCCACCCCTTCGCTTGAAAAATACTTTACATGCTCCTAAATTGATTAAAAATTTAGTGTCTGTCCGGAAGTTCACTACTGACAATTCCGTTTCCGTTGAATTTGATCCTTATGGTTTTTCTGTGAAGGATTTCAAGACGGGGAGTCATCTAATGAGGTGTGATAGTAAGGGGGATCTGTATCCTATCATGCCTGGTTTCAGTCCATTGAGTCAAACCTTACCGTCAGCTTTTGCAGCCATCTCTCCTTCCATGTGGCATGCTCGTCTGGGTCATCCGGGATCTTCTATTTTATCAGTTTTAGATAAAAATAGTGTTATTTCTTGTAAGGGTACGAGTCGTACTCCAAGTTGTCAGTCTTGTTCATTAGGAAAAATTGTTTAAGTTACCATTTGTAGACTCCAATTCTCATACTTCTATGCCATTTGACATTATTCATAGTGACTTATAGACGTCTCCTGTTCTAAGTTCAGTGGGTCATCGATATTATATTCTCTTTTTAGATGATTATACTAGATTTTTATGGACGTTTCCAATTGCAAATAAATCACAAGTATTTTCCATCTTCATCAAATTTAGAGCATTCATTCGTACTCAATTCGAAAGAGACATAAAAAATATTCAATGTGATAATGGGAAAGAATATGACAATAGGGAGTTTCGGGATTTCTGTGCTAATAATGGGATCAATTTTAGGTTTTCGTGTCCTCATACATCTCCACAAAATGGTAAGGCCGAACGCAAAATTCGTTCCATCAATAACATTGTCCGAACTCTCTTAATTCATGCCTCCATACCTCCATATTTTGGCATCATGCTCTACAAATGGCCACATATCTTCTTAACATACTTCCTTCTAAAGGTCTAACATATTCCTCCCCCCTCAAAATCTTATATAATAAGGACCCTTCGTATTCTCATCTTCGGATTTTTGGGTGCTTGTGTTATTCGTTATTCCCATCCACCACAATTAACAAACTTCAGTCTCGGTCTACCCCGTGTGTATTTTTGGGGTATCGGTCGAATCATCGTGGTTATAAGTGTTTTGATTTATCCTCCAAGAAAATCATAATAAATCGCCATGTCATTTTTGATGAAACCCAATTCCCTTTTACGAAAGTTCATACTCCCGAGCCTAAGTCGTATAATTTTTTGGATGACCAAATATCCCCGTATATTATTCGGAATTTTTCGGACCTCTCCCTAAATCCTCCAGCGGGCCCACTGCCCGCTGGACCCACAGTACCGTCTCGGCCAATAATTCCAGCAACTAGAACAGTACCAGAAATTGGGCCAGTCCATCCCAATTCTAGAACTGGTCCAGCCGACGAGTCCAACAATTACCGATTTGGGCCAGCAGGCCTACTGCCTGCTGGCCAGTCCGTCCCGAGCCTAGAAAATTCCCAAAATTCTCTCAATTCTTCCTCGAGTCATAGACCGGTCACTCGAAGTCAGCGGGGTATTTTTACACCTAAAAGACATTTTAATTTACATTCGGATGTCTCTAAATCCCCCTTGCCCCGCAATCCTGTGTCGGCTTTAAATGACCCTAATTGGAAAATTGCTATGACTGATGAATATAATGCTCTGATTGCTAATAAGACGTGGGAGTTGGTGCCCCGTCCATATGGTATTAATGTTATCAGGTCTATGTGGATTTTTGCTCATAAGGAGAATTCAGACGGGTCCTTTGCTCGACATAAGGCGCGACTTGTTGGTGATGGTAAAACTTAGCAGGTTGGAATTGATTGTGGTGAGACGTTTAGTCCGGTGGTCAAATCGGCTACCATTCGCACTGTGCTTAGCTTGGCTCTTTCAAAGACTTGGCCAATCCATCAGTTGGATGTCAAGAATGCTTTTTTACATGGTGATCTCAAGAAAACAGTCTATATGCATCAGCCGTTGGGATTCAGGGATCCCAACCGCCCTCATCATGTCTGTTTGTTGAAGAAATCATTATATGGGCTTAAGCAGTCTCCACGGGCCTGGTATACACGATTTGCTTACTTTGTTTCGACTATTGGGTTCACTCACAGCAGGTCAGATAATTCCTTGTTTATCTACCGCTGTGGTCCGTCATTGGCCTATATTCTGTTGTATGTGGATGATATCATCTTGACTGCCTTTTCCGATGCCTTACGCCAGTCTATTATGACCATGCTCAGTTCTGAGTTTGCTATGAAAGACTTAGGGCCTTTGAGTTATTTTTTGGGGATTGCCGTCAAGCGTCATTCAGGTGGGTTGTTTCTGTCTCAACGGAAGTATGCTGCTGAGATCATCGAGAGGGCTGGGATGTTATCCTGTAAGTCCACTTCCACGCCAGTTGATGCAAACCCAAAGCTAAGTGCCACAGCAGGTGCACCATACGAGGACCCGACCCGCTATCGCGATCTGCAGGGCCCTCCAAGTATCTTACCTTTACCGGACCGGATATTACATATGCGGTTCAGCAGGTGTGTTTATTCATGCATGATCCCAGAGTTGAGCACATGAATGCAATCAAACGCATCATTCGGTATATTCTGGGGACACTAGACTATGGGTTGCACTTGTGTCCGTCATCCACATCTACACTTGTCTCCTACACGGATGCTGATTGGGGTGGTTGTCCCGACACCAGACGGTCGACTTCGCTGCTTTTGTATGTTCCTTGGCAACAACTTAGTCTCCTGGTCAGCAAAACGTCAGGCAACTCTATCACGCTCAAGTGCCGAGGCAGAATATCGAGGGGTAGCAAATGTGGTCTCCGAATCATGTTGGCTACGTAATTTGCTTTTGGATCTTCATTGTCCCATTCAGAAGGCAACCTTGGTATATTGCGATAACATTAGTGCCATCTACCTTTCAGGTAACCCCGTTCAACACCAACGCACCAAGCATATCAAAATGGACATTCACTTTGTCCGTGAAAAGGTTGCAAAGGGTCAAGTTCGCGTATGCCATGTCCCGTCTCGTTATCAAATTGCAGACATCTTTACAAAGGGTCTACCAGCGGTTCTCTTTGAAGATTTTAGGGACGATCTCGGCGTTCGAAAACCGCCCGCTATGATTTGTGGGGGTGTGTTAAACGAGCAATATACATGTGATATACACTGAATATACAGCAGTGTATATCACATATATATCACTGGATTAGAGCAGTGGGCTTTCGGCCAGCAGCCCAACAGAGGTGTGTTCCAGTGAATTGTAGGAGGCAGTGGGCTTTCGGCCAGCAGCCCAGCAGAGTTGTGTTCCAGCAGACTTGGGCCTAAGCAGTGGGCCTCTCGGCCAAATCTGCAAAATCCAAGTAACATTAGGTTATTGTATATATGGTATATATATTTGTAGTATATTGTAATATAAAGGATACCTTAATTAGTGTTATACACTTACCATAATTGTATAGTTAGAATTATGGTAGAATAAGGATTTAGAAGTAGAATAGGAAAAGGATTTTCCTATTATGGAAATATGTAACTTGTATATATAGCCTTTCAATTAATGAAAATAATCAAGGGGATTATTTCTTTCAGTTTTCTTAAAATATTTTCAATATGTTAAAAAAGGATCTTTAAACTGTGGTCTAAGAGATCCAGAAATTGAAAAAGAATTAAAAAAATATCATATAGTAATAAAGAGCTATCTCAAAAAGAGATAACTGGTGAATTATTTCGACTTATCTCTCCTATTAAGAAGAAGCCCAAACAATGACCGATTTGGTCAGTCACCGGGAATACACGTAAGTCTACTCTCTTATTACAATTTTCATTCATTCCCTCTTGTGCGTGCCACTTAATTTATTATTCTTATATGAGGTTTCAACAACATTTGGTTAATGAGTTTGGTTTGTTATGGATAAAGCTTTGGTTATCAAATTAGGGTGATTTGCCAAAATATATAGGATCATTTAAGGTCGTAGTTTAAAATTGTCCCTGCGGTTTAAAGAATTGTGCAAAAACAAGAATTATTTAGGTCCAAGTGTCATCATTTTTACAAGTTATGCCAGACGGGTCATAAACTTGGTAGAAACTATTCACAGGTTCTGTTGGACGATGAACATAACTTGCTTGTGTTGTTTAATTGCCCACAAGTTTTGACAAACTAGCAAGACTTTGAACTATGTTCATTCTACATATCTTGTTAAATTGTTCACAAGTTCTAGCGAAATGACAGAACTTGCATGTATTATTTAATTGTTCATAAATTTTCTTTTCCTTTCAGATTTTACGTTGTTTTCGTTGCTGAATATTTTGCGTTTAGAAAATGATTTAGACATTAGCAGTCCAATATACAAAATCATGACTCTTTATTTGTGAGTATGCAGCACGCAGGTAGCTATCTTAATCAAGATACAATGATAATAGTGACGAATAATGAGAAATCATCTTTTTTTCATACAATATATATTTGTCAAGCAATCAAAATCAACAAGGAAGACTGGCACCGACCCGTTATATATGGTTAAATGAATAATTAGGTAGGTCAAAGTCCATAAAAGTTAAGCTCCAACGAGGTCCATGCGTTGACCCAGATTAATATCGGAATAAAATTAAATTTTTAAGAAAAAACTTGTAGGGTTCAATTTACACTAAAAAAACTGTATTTTCTCTTCGGATTTTCTTAATCAACTTCAGCAGAGAAGGTTGTGCGGGGAGTGACCACTGCAAGATTGTATAATAGGAAAGAAGAAATAGGATGAAAAAAATAAGGAGTCGGATGTTTAAATTCCAGTAGAAATAAAAACACAACTAAGTGGTTTAATTTACTTCCCTCGTTATGGGAACAACTCCAAGTGAAATGTTTATCTAGCTTGTTTTCTACAAATTAAATTTTACCGTGCATGCACGTTCTTTAATACCGGGTATGTTGTGGGTGTTGTTTAGGCATTTAATACTAAGAATCATTTCATAAGAAAAATACACAGAGAAATTAAACCTATGGGTTGTAATGGCTTATAGGGTTGTTGAGGGGAATACTTATCATTCGGGCTCTATATCAAATCATACCATTTAACCTAGTTACAAAGTAAAGTGAAAATACATATTTTGACTATGAGTAAACGATATTTACAGAATCCGTGTATATACATAGTATACCAAACAAACAATATTTAAGTTACTTACCATAATTTGTAGAATTCTTGTACAAGTGAAATTATGATATTAGTAGTATAGTAGGAATATGATTTTCCATATTTAGAGATTGTAAATTATATATATAGACCTCTTCATTAATGAAAATAATCAAGAGATTATTCTCTTTCATGGTATCAGAAGTCTAGCGCAAATATTTTCCTTCTCCTAGCATTCCGCAGCCCTCTCGAAAACTGTGCCTTGGCCAACGACCAACTTTCTTATTTTCTTCCCAAATTTTCTTCCAAATTCCTAAATTCTCCTCTTGTTCTTTCAGTATGTCTACCTCAAAGAACACGTCTCATACTGCCCTTACAGTCTCCAACATCAAGAACCACATCCATATTGTTCTTAAGATGGAAAACGTCCAATACGCGACGCGGGCGGAATTATTTAAAGTTCACGCACGCTCGTCAAGTCCTTTATCACATCATCCCGGCAACATGCAGGGAGAATGTGCCTACCCCCGAGGATGACCCTGTGGTATAGATGACTCTTGATGCTACCGTTCTCCAGTGGATTTATTTCTCTATCTCTACGGACCTCTTGCAGATGATTATTGAACCTGACACCACGACAATAGAAGCTTGGAATAGGGTGCATGATATATTCCAAGATAACAAGCATTCCCGTGCTGTCATTCTTGAGCAGGAATTTTCCCATGTCAACATGGAGGAATTTCCGAATGTTTCGGCCTATTGTAAAAGGCTAAAGGAATTGGAGGATCAACTTAAAAGCGTTGGTGCACCCGTCACCAATGATCGTCTTGTTCTTCAAATAGTTGCAGGCCTATCCGAGGCCTATAATGGCGTTGGGACGCTTCTTCGTCAAAGTAATCCACTACCACCGTTCTATCAAGCTCGTTTCATGCTCACAATAGAAGAGACCGGTTTGGTTAAAAAGGCGGCTACCAGAACACATTTCATTATAATGATGGCCACGTCAGACGACCCTCACTCATTCATGGATAATTCTTGCCAAAACTGTAACAACGGTGCTCGGAAAAATGGAGGCAAAAATCGTTGCGGTGGCCGCAACGGTGGCAGTGGTGGATGTAGGCCAGCTGGGCCGCAGAACCACTGGCCCCTGCCTTGGACCAACTGGCCGTGGAGCTGGGCCATTGGCTAATGGCCCAACTCCCCTTTCGTCTCGGCAACTTTAGAAAACTGGGCCAACTTCCAGAATTGGCCCAGGCCCTGTTTTTCACCTAATTCAGCAAAACAGCCTGTTGGGCCTTGGTAGTAGGCTGGCCTGCTTGGGCCTCGTCCTCAGTTGGCCTTCACTGCTGCGGGACCAGCGGCAGTACTGATGCCTACGGATATCGAGGCCGCGATGCACACACTTGGATTAAATTCTCTGGAAGCAAATTGGTATATAGACACCGGTGCCACTTCTCATATGACATCCGCACTAGGTAATCTCTCATCTTATTTCAATTTGAGCAATAATCGTGGTATAACTGTTGGTAATGGTCAGTCAATTCCAATTCGTGGTTATGGTCACGTAAATTTGTCTCCCCCACATCCACCCCTCATCTTAAAAAATGTTCTTCATGCCCCTCACTTAATTAAAAATTTGGTGTCTGTCAGAAAATTCACAATTGTTAATTGGGTCTTTATTAATTTTGACAATTTTGGATTTTCTGTGAAGGATTTCAAGACGGGGATACCTCTAATGAGATGTAATAGTAGGGGAGAACTTTATCCAATCACCACCACCACCATTTCCACGAGTCAAGTCACACCTTCAATGTTTGTCGCTCTTGTTCCTTCTTTGTGACATGCACGTTTGGGTCATCCGGGGTCGTCTATTATTTCTTCTTTACAAAATAATAATTTTATTGATTGTAAGAGTACGCGTAGTACTCATATTTTTCCTTCTTGTCCTCTAGGGAAACATGTTAGATTACCGTTTGTAGCCTCTACTTCTAGTACGTCTATGCCTTTTTACATTATTCATAGTGATTTATGAACATCTCCCGTTTTTAGTTCTGTGGGCCATCGTTATTATGTTTTATTTTTGGATGATTATTCTAATTTTTTGTTTACTTTTCCTTTGTCAAAAAGTCTCAAGTTTTTTTCACATTCTTAAAATTTAGAGCTTTCATCTGTACCCAATTTGAACGGAAAATTAAAAACATTCAATGTGATAATGGTAAGGAATATGATAATGGGCCATTTCGGGAATTTTGTGACACTCATGGCATATCTTTTCGGTTTTCTTGTCATCATACATCCAAACATAATGGGAAGGCCGAAATAAAAATTCGTACCATTAATAATATTATTCGAACCTTATTAGCCCATGCTTCACTACCTCCTTTTTGGCATCATGCGTTACAAATGACTACCTAACTCCTTAACATTCTCCCTAACAAAGGTTTAACATATCGCTCCCCACTTAAAATTCTTTATGATAAAGATCCCTCGTATTCTCATCTTCGGGTATTTGGGTGTTTATGTTATCCACCTTTTTCATCCACTACGATCAATAAACTTCCAGCCTGGTCTACCGCTTGTGTATTTTTATATTATCCATCGAATCATCGTGGGTACAAATATTTTTGAAAGTATACCATGATATATACGGCATTATATCACGGAAATCCAAGACAAGTTGGAGACCGTGATATACACGGTATACACAGCCGTGTATATCTAATTTTGGTAATATGTTATTTGTATTTAATTAGCATTGTATACTTACCATAATTATAGAATTCTTGTATAAATATAATAGGATTTTGGGAGTACAATAGGAATAGGATTTTTCATATTATGGATATTGTAAATTGTATATATACTCATTCATTAATGAAAATAATCGAGAGATTATTTCTTTCATGGTATCAGAATTCTAGGTGCTTCTACCGATTTTCCTCTCATTCGTTGCCTCGGTTTTCGTGTCCATTCTCAGAATCCATGCAACATTACCTCATTTCTTCCCAAAATTTCTTCCAAATCCGTCATTCACCTATTGTTCTTTCGTTATGTCTACGTCAAAGAACATGTTTCATCATACCCTTAATGTTTCCAACATCAAGAACCACATCCCTATTGTTCTTGAGATGGAGAACGTCCAATATGCAACGTGGGCAGAATTATTCAAAATTCATGCAATCTCACATCAAGTCCTCCATCACATAATTCCTCCCGCTGTCCCTACACCCGCGGATGATCCTCGGTTATGGATCACTCTTGATGCTACCGTCCTTCAGTGAATTTACTCCACTATTTCTACCGACCTTTTACAGACGATTATTGAACCAGACACTACGGCTATGGATACCTATAATAGATTACGTGATATATTCCAGGATAACCAACATTCCTGAGTTGTCACCCTTGAGCAAGAATTTTCACAAGTCAGCATGGAGGATTTCCCGAATGTTTCAGCTTATTGTAAATGGCTCAAGGAATTGGCGGACCAACTCCGTAATGTCGGAACACCTGTTACCAATAACCGTCTTATTCTACAAATGGTTGCAGGCCTATCTAAGGTCTATAATGGCGTTGGGACTCTCCTCCATCACTAATTCGCTTCCACTTTTTTATCAAGCCCGTTCGACGCTCACGTTAGAAGAAGTCAGCTTGGCAAAAAAAGCATCTACCGACGCAAGTTCCGTGGAAATGATGACTTCATCCGATAACTCTCACGGGTTTAATGACAATTCGGGCCAAAACCGCAACAACGGTGGCTGCAAGAAGGGACAAAATTGTAAAAATAATGGAAAAAATCACGGCGGCAACAACAACGGCGGATGGAACAGTAGCAATGCCGGTAGTGTGCCTCATGGTATTGGGCCTCAGCCCACGTAGTGTCAACCCTGGGCCCCTTGGCAGTGGGCCTGGACCAGCGGCCAATGGCCCAGTCCCGCCTACTGCTCTCCTAGTTATTTCCAGGGTAATTGGGCTCCGGTCCAGCCCAATCACAAGCCCATTTTCTCAGGTCCTTACGGCACCAATCAGTAGCGTTCCAAGTTGGGTCAGCAAGCATGTCTCCTTGGGCCTCGGCCCACGCAGGCCTTCACTGTTGCGGGCCCATATCTGATTCCGACACCCACCGATATTGAGGCCGACATGCATACACTTGGATTAAATCCTCCAGACACGAATTGATACATGAACACCGGCACCACTTCTCACATGACGTCCGACCGAGGTACTCTCTCGTCTTATTTCAATTTGAGCAAAAATCGTGGCATTATTATTGGTAATGACAACTCAATTCCTATTCGTGATTACGGTCATACAACTTTGTCTCCACCACATCCACCTCTTGTCTTGAAAAATACCCTTCATGCCCCTAACTTAATTAAAAATTTGGTGTCTATCCAAAAATTCACCACTGATAATTGGGTTTCTGTTAATTTTAATCCATCTGGGTTTTCTGTGAAGGATTTTAAAATGGGGATACCTCTCATGAGATGCAATAGTAGGGGATATCTTTATCCACTCATGACCGCCACCAGTTTCTCGAGTCAAGCCATGCCATCGACATTTGCAGCTCTAGCTCCTTCTTTGTGGCATGCATGTTTGGGTCACCCTGGGTCGTCAATTGTTTTTTATTTTCATAAAAATAATTTTTTCTATTTTTTTTATTTCATTCCTATTCTCCTTTCTAAGAAAAAGGGGCTTTAACCAAAGTAAAAGATTATTGTAAGGGTACGCATAATCCTCTAATTTGTCATTCATGTCCGTTAGGAAAACATGTTAGATTACCATTTGTAGCCTCTACTTCTCGTACTTTGATGCCTTTTGACATTATTCATAGCAATTTATGGACGTCTCCCGTTCTATGTTCTTTGGGCCATCGTTATTATATTTTATTTTTGGATGATTATTCTAATTTTTTATGGACCTTTCCGTTAGCAAAAAAATCTCAAGTGTTTTCCACATTCTTAAAATTTAGAGCATTCATTCGTACCCAATTCGAACGGAAAATAAAAAATATTCAATGTGATAATGACAAAGAATATGATAATGGATTGTTTCGGAAATTTTGTGATGCTAATGGCTTAGTTTTTCATTTCTGGTGTCCTCATACGTCCTCACAAAAGGGGAAAGCCGAACGGAAAATTCGTAGCATTAATAATATTGTCCGAACTTTATTGGCTCATGCTTCTGTACCTCCTTCTTTTTGGTATCATGCTCTACAAATGACTACTCACCTCCTTAACATACTTTCTACCAAAGGGTTAGCATATGATTCTCCCCTTAAAATTCTCTATAATAAGAATCCTTCGTATTCACACCTTAGGGTCTTTGGATGTTTATGCTATCCACTTTTTCCGTCACCTACAATTAACAAACTTCAAGTTCGTTCTACCGCTTGTGTGTGTTTTGGGATATCCCTCTAATCACCGTGGTTATAAATGTTTTGATTTATCATCTAATAAAATCATCATTAGTCGCCATGTAATTTTTGATGAAACCCAATTTCCGTTTGCAAAAGTCAGTAGTCCTATGCCTGGTTCGTATAGTTTTTTAGATGACGAAGTCTCACCGTACATTATGCACCACTTAATGGGCCAATCCGGTGACCCCGAAACGCCAGCAGGCCCACTGTCTGCTGGCCCGCAAATACCCACTGCTTATCCCGTCCCATGTCCAGTTATTGGGCCGATCGCCCAACCCACTACTGAGAGTGCTTCCGCCCCAGTTTCTGTTATGGTACCGAGTTCGGTTTCCAATGTTCGGCCAGCATTCCCACTGCCTGCTGGCCAGTCCATCACCCATCCTAATTTCCCCCAAAATCCACCAAATTCTCCCCACCTACTACTCGTAGTCAACGAAGTATTTTTAAACCAAAAAGATTTTTAATCTAAATTCTAATGTTCTTAAATCACCACTACCCCGTAACTCAGTGTCTGCATTAAATGACCCGAATTGGAAATTGGCAATGAACGACGAATATAATGCTCTTATTGAAAATAAGACGTGGGAGTTGGTACCCCATCCTTCTAGTGTTAATATTATTCGGTCTGTGTGGATTTTTTACTCATAAAGATAATTCTTATGTTTTTTTTGCGAGACATAAGGCTCGTCTTGTAGGTGGTGGTAAAACTCAATAGGTTGGCATGTATTGTGGTGAGATGTTTAGTCCGGCGGTCAAACCGGCTACCATTCACACTGTTCTCAGGCTGGCTCTTTCAAAGGCATGGTCCATTCATCAGCTAGATGTAAAGAATGTTTTCTTACATAGTGATCTTAAGGAGACAGTTTACATGCATCATCCCTTGTGTTTTCTAGACCCCCAATATCCTAATCATGTTTGTTTATTGAAGAAGTCCTTGTGTGGGCTTAAGCAGTCCCCACGGGCTTGGTATAAGAGATTTGCATACTATGTATCTACTATTGGGTTTTCTCACAGTAGGTCTGATAATTCTCTGTTCATATATCGTCGTGGTACTTCCCTGTCATATATTCTATTATATGTAGATGATATTATATTGACTACTTCTTCGGATGATTTACGCAAGTCTATCATGACACTACTCAGTTTTGAGTTTGCTATGAAAGACTTGGGGGCCTTGAGTTATTTCTTGCGGATTGCTGTCACTCGTCATGCATGTGGGTTTTGACTGCTATGTCCTCGTGTAAGTATGCCGCTGAGATCATTGAGCGAGATGGTATGTCCTCGTGTAAGTCTACTTCCACTCTCGTTGATACTAAACCCAAGCTGGGTGCTGTGGTTGGCTCACTTTACGAGGATCTCACCCACTATCGCAGTCTTGCAGGGGCTCTTTAGTATCTTACTTTCACGAGACCGGATATTACGTATGCCATACAACAATTGTGTTTGTTTATGCATGATCCTAGGATTGAGCACATGAATGCGCTCAAACGCATTATCCGCTACATCTAGAGAACACTTGACTATGGCTTGCATCTATATCCATCGTCGGCCTCTACACTTGTCTCATATACAAATGCTGATTGGGGTGATTGTCCAGATACCAGACATGGAGCGTCTGGTTATTGTATGTTTCTTGGTAATAACTTGGTCTCATGGTCTGCAAAGCAACAATCTACATTATCACGCTCCAGTGCAGAGGCCGAGTATCGAGGAGTAGCCAATGTGATATCTGAATCATGTTGGTTACGTAATCTTCTCTTAGAACTTCATTATCCCATTCAGAAAGCTATCTTGGTTTATTGTGATAATATTAGTGCGGTCTATCTTTCTGGTAATCCGGTTCAACATCAGCGCACTAAACACATCGAGATGGATATCTACTTTGTTCGCGAAAAAATAGCTCGTGGACAAGTACGCGTCTCCCATGTCCCTTTTAGGTACCAAATCACATACATCTTTACTAAGGGTCTTCCCTCGGTTCTATTTGAAGATTTTAGGGACAGCCTCAGCGTACGACGACCGCCCGCTATGACTGCGGGAGTGTGAAAGTATACCATGATATACACAGTATACACGGCATATCCAATGCCTTGTGTAAACCGTGTATATCACGGAAACCCAAGACAAGTTGGAGACTGTGATATACACAGCCGTGTGTATCTAATTTTGGTAATCTGTTATTTGTATTTAATTAGCATTGTACACTTACCATAATTATAGAATTCTTGTACAAATAGAATAGGATTTTGGGAGTAGATTAGGAATAGGATTTTCCATATTATGGATATTGTAAATTGTATATATACTCATTCATTAATGAAAATAATCGAGTGATTATTTATTTCAGTTTTGATTTATCTTCAAATAAAATCATAATTAGTCGCCATGTTATTTTTGACGAAACCCAATTTTCGTTGGCTAAATTGTCTACTTCCGTGTCTAGTATTATATTTTTTGGACGATGCTCTCTCCCCGTATATTCTCCAACAGATATATAAAAGTGTGTGCTTTGCGATAATTAATTTGGTGTAACACCTGATGCCAGTAATATGTAATATTTTTGCTAAATCAAACATCCCATATGGGCTTTTCCAAAGCAGAATTTCCCTGCAAATTATTCTGTTGATGGAACGGATTCATAGCAGCAGCAGCAGCAGCCTGTATCCTTTGTTGATTTATTATAGCTGCTTCCAATCTTTGTTGCTCTTGCAAATTAATTGGTGGCCTTGAAGTTCCTCCAACTCCTAAAAAATCAACTGTCAACATGTCATTTGATCCATTGTGTCCTAACACTATTTGATTCCTAGTTGTATTATTAATGTTCTCGTGATCATGTTCCATAACGTTCTTGATAAATCCACCGTCGTCGTTCTGATCATTGCTCATTAGTATCCCACTGTAAATTCCCATATCATTCATCACTGCTGCTAAATTCTGTTGATGATGATTGTTATTATCATAAGGTGATTGTCTTGTTATAGTATCAGGACCAGCCATGGCACTTGTCACGAAACTCTTTTGCATCATTGGGGAATTAATGCTACTACTAGCAGTTGCCCCCATTTGGGCCGCTTTTTGCAAAAGCGCAGTTGCTGACATGGGAGCTGATGATCCAGAAAGTTGGCCTTGCCCTTGTGCCGACCCATTTTTACCACTGTCTTGGTGATAATTGAAATTTGATGGGATGTTGGAGCTAAGTTGAAGTCCTGAAGATGCTGAAGCTACACTTCTTGGGCTACCAAAGAAGTTGCCTGTGTCGAAAAATAATTAAATAAATAAAAACATGTTGCTTTCTGACTAACGAAGTTTAAACTTTTGAACGAGAGGATCACATAATTTAACTACCTGATGTGGTCGAGAACATGCCACCTGGAGCAATATTATTGTTCATGGACTTGAATGGAATAGGGAGAAGTTCTTGAGGGAGTGATTTTAGTGGGTTTTTGGGATCAAAGTTGTTGAATTCGGATAATCCCAAGGAGGCATTGGATGACATGAGGTCATTCATTTGGCCACTATGCATATTAGGTTCCATGTTGTTCATTAGACCTTGGTTCACTTTTTTGTTTTCTTCAGCCAGTGCATCACAAAAAGCTCTATGGGTGATAAAGCTGTCCCTCCTACACATCAATGAATAACCTCCCATGTCATTAAACAATTGTTTTAATTTTTATATACTGAAAGTGGAAATGATATTATATATTATTATTATTGTTTAACATGTTATATAAATTACATGTCTTATATTTCAGGTACTACTTTTACTAACGCTCTATAATAATAATAAAAATAAATTAACGATTAATTTATGAATTTTTTTATTTTGTGCCTCACATCATTATTACTAGTTATGTGAGATTTCTTTTTGTCTCACAAATTAGTGAACTCAAATCTTGAGCCCACAAACTCCAATCCACTAGCAATTGTGACACCAAAAAAAAAAAAAAAAAACTCACACATGCAATTAGCGTCAAACACAAAATAAAAGTTTCCGTTTATTATGTGTAATTACATGTAGTAACATAATAGTGTGAAAATTCTTTTACACTTTTAGAAGTTTCAAATCTAATGTTTTCGGAATTATTATTTAAGATCTTGAGATCATTAAGCATATTTTCTGTATATACAGGAATAAATGCATTATATTTCTATTAAACCAAAACCATATATGAAAGCTAGGTAGTTGATCATTTTAGCAGCTAAGAGTCTTGGATCAACATTAAGTACCTTTGTTAATTTATTCTTCTTTTCTTGAAGCAATGATTGATCAAAGAATTATGAGAGACAAACTAACCTGGAGAAAATGGTACCACAGTCACATTTATATTCTTTTGTTCCACAAGTCTTTTGGTGAGCCTTCCAGTCAGATTGGACAGCATACTTTTTGGAACATTTATCACATTTCCATTTCTTTTCTCCATGTTTGCGGCTATAGTGCTTCTTAATACCAGTAAGATCACCCAATGCACGAGCCGGATTGTGGTGCACGCAAGTTGACTCTGGACATATATAAACGCGCTTCCTCACTTCGGTCGTAGTTCTTTGCTTGAGCTTCCAAGGGAGATTGTGTCCCCTCCTATGCAACTGCAAATTCTGGTCCCTCTGAAATCCCTTGTTACAAATCTCACACAAGAATCTGTTTGTCGCCATTAGGGTTGTTGGTGATAGGGCGACGACTTCTGCATTTGGATCTAGACCAATTTTGAGAAGAGCATCGATCAATCAAACACACAATGAGAATTTTTGAACAACAAACAATCATTTCATATATTCAAGATCAAGAAGTATTAGATTCTAGAAATTTCAAACAACAAACAACTAGTTAAGACATTCACGACCAAGAAACAATTTAGTTATTTACTACCAATAAATAGTAGATTCTAGAAATCTTGAACAACAAACAACTAGCTCATATCATGACTAAGAAGTATTGGATTCTAGAATTCTTAAATAGCAAATAACCGGTTCAATTATTCACAACCAAAAGTATTAGATTCAAATTTTTAACAACTAGCTCAAATATTCAACCAAAAAACATTAAATTCTAGAATTCTTGAATAGCGCACAAACAACCATTTCGAATATTTACGATTAAAAAATACTAGATTCTAAAAATTGTAAATGATAGAGAATACGTAAATATTCTCCATATATTATGTAATTATGTAAAGTAGATATTCTCATACGATTAGGATTACAATTGTAAACACCTATATATATTGTATTAATGAGAAGACTCCAGACAATGAGAATTTCATAATTCAACATGGTATCAAGAGCCAAACCCTGAACACCCTCACTACCCTTTCTCCCCCCCTCTCTCTTTGCTTCCGGCGGCACCCCCCTAACCCTAATTTTTTCTCTTCTTGCACCGCCGAAAATAGCCACTTCATGGCTTCTCCCGAATCTCCCAAGAGTTCCTCCTCCACCCCCGATGTCACACATCCTCCTCCTCCCTCCTCCTCTCCTAACTCCTTTCATCCGGCCTTCGACGTAACAAATATCAAGAACTTTATCCCTTTGGTTCTTGATCAAGAGGATGGACAATACTCTTCGTTGGTGGAATTATTTCAAATCCATGCTTGTGCATACAACATTCTTGATCATATTGATTCCACCACACCCCGTCCACCAGACGTTGACAACACAACATGGAAAGGCTTGATGTTATAGTCAAGCAATGGATATATGGCACTATATCCAAAGATCTACTTCATACTATTATGAAGTCATGCGCTTCAGCTCACGAACTATGGACAAGGCTAGAGGAAATCTCTTAAGACAACAAACATACACGTGCCATGTATCTGGAGGAACAATTCAATAACATCCATCTTGAGAACTTTGAGAATATGTTCGACTATTGTAAACAATTGAAATTAGTTGCAGATCAATTATCTAATGTGTGCACACCAATTTCTGAAAACGAAGATGGTTTTGCAACTAATTAATGGTTTACCAAAAGGTGAGTACGATACACTTGCGGCGATGATCCAATAAGCCGATCCCCTCCCCAGTTTCAACAAGGCCCGGTCATAATTGCTCTTGGATGAGACCAGGCATGTCAAACAAGACGAACATAATTAAAAGGAGTTGGTGGTTGATGTACCGGTGACGACCACTGCACCAGCCGACCAGCCACAACACACGGAAAACCAACCTTCGGGGGTAGAGGCCACGGTGGCGGATGCGGCGACAGAGGAAAAGGACGCGGGGGATGGTCCAATTCCATCGGCCAAACACAACAGGCCCAATACCCATCTCAGTGGGTCGGCCTACTGCCCTGACCGATTTTCGGCAATCGGGCCTCGCCCCCTACCTCTACCCAACAGTTTCAGCCTAACCGAGCCAGTAGCAGCAGCCCAACATTCTAGGCCCCCGTCCTGGCCCACGTCCGATGGGCCAAACACCGCAGGCCCACTTTTCGGCGGTCCAATAGCAACATCAACCATACTGCCTCCTTACTACTACCAAACTGGGCCAGGCCTACAACACCATAGATTTACAGCAGCCCGATGATGCATGGTATATGAATACGGACGCCATATCCCACCTCACTCGTAACTCCGATAATCTTTCTCAACTGTTTAATTTGAATAATCCTCAATTGATTTTGGTCAAAAATGGCAATCGCATTCCAATTCCAGGCTATGACACCACACAAACTCCACTACCTCACCCTCCCTTTTCCCTAAAAAATATCCTATATGCTCCTAACATCATTAAAAACTTAATCTCCGTTAGGAAATTTGCTAGTGACAATTTCGCATGTATTGAGTTTGACCCTTTTGGTTTTTTTTTGAAGGACCTACGTACGGGGACAATTCTTATGAGATGCAATAGTGTAGGGGACATCTATCCTTTCTCATCCAATTCCGTTGTAAGTGTCAATTCACATACCTCTCTAGCTGCAATCTCTCCATCAACTTGGCACAGTAGACTTGAGCACCCGGGAGCACATGTTTTTAACTTTCTTAGAAGTCAAAATTTGATTCAATGTATTAAAGGGAAATTTACCCAAAATTGCTGTTCTTGTCCTTTAGGGAAGCATGTTCGACTTCCTTTTACGTCGTCTTTAAGTGTTACTTTTTCTCCTTTTGACATCATTCATGCGAATTTATGGACATCTCCCACTACTAGCTAACTGGGTCATAAATATTATTTAGTATTATTAGATGATTTCTCTCATTTTCTTTGAGTCTATCCGCTCAAATATAAGTCTCAAGTTTACTCCATGTTTCTTGAATTTCGAACATATGTTAAAACACAATTTGAGAAGGACATAAAATCGTTTCAATGTGACAATGGTCGTGAGTTTGACAATTCCCCCTTTCATAAATTCCGTGCGGACAATGGCATAATGTTTCAATTCTCGTGCCCCCATACCTCACCTCAAAATGGTAAAGCTGAAAGAATCCTCTGCACCATTAACAATATGATCCGTACAATCCTCTTTCATGCTTCTCTTCCTCCTTCCTTTTAGGTCTATGCGTTACAATTGGTAGCATACATTCTTAATATATTACCTACACGTACCCTTCAAAATAAAACCCCTACTGAAATTCTATTCCGTCGGATCCTTTCCTATGGTCACCTTCGGACTTTCGGTTGCCTATGCTACCCTAATCTCGCCTCCACGGCCCCTCACAAATTAGCACCTAGGACTATTCCTTGCATTTTCTTAGGTTTCCCATCGAACCATAGGGGGTACTTATGCTATGATTTATCCACAAATAAAATCCTAGTCTCTCGCCATGTCAAATTCGAGGAGAATGTTTTCCATTTGCAAACATCCAAAAATTTCAAGTCACTGATTACGGCTTTCTTGATGATTCGGACACCTCCCCTCTCATTAGAAACACAATTATAGTGCTAGTATTCCGACTGTCCAGTCACGGCACCTCCCTGTTGTCTAGTCACGGCACCTCTCTGCTGCCCCGTCACTACCCCACAACCCATCGACCCCCTCATCCCATCGACCACCCCCACCTACTACTCCCGTCACGGCCTCACTGTTACCGTCAAACAAACCACTACCTCACTGCTCAAATTCCCCTACAACGTCCCCACAACCCTCATCGACCACCCCCTGCCCCAGACAACCCCACTGCCCCAGTTACCGTCACCCAAACAATCCTATTGCCCCTAGTTCCCGTCACCCAAACAGTCCCGATCCCGACCCGACCCACTGCATGGAAACCCATACATAGCACGAGATTTTCAAACCAAAAGTGCACTTTAACCTATCCACTCAGACTATCTCACATCTACCTAAAAAATCAAAATTAGCCAAGCTTGACCCGAATTGGAATGCGGCCATGCGTGAGGAATTTGATGTGCTCACTACTCAGCGCACTTGGGATCTTATCTCGAAACCAGAGGGGGTGAATGTGATTTGTTGTATATGAGGCTATATCGTCACAAATTTAGAGATAGTGGTGAGCTTGAACGCCATAAGGCGAAACTTGTGGCAAATGGCACAGGGCAACAAGAGGGAGTTGATTGTGGTGAGACCTTCAGTCCAGTGGTTAAACCAGCCACCATTCACACTATTTTGAGCATAGCTATGGGAAAGAACTGGTTGATTCATCAGCTTGATGTGAAAATGCATTCTTACATGGGGATTTAAAAGAAACCGTATATATGCATCAACCGCCTGGCTTTGTGCATCCATCGGCTCCTTAGTATGTATGTCGTCTTCGAAAGTCACTCTATGGCTTGAAACAATCCTCAGGGACTGGTATGAACGCTTTGCCACTTACATCATGTAGATCGAGTTCGTGTGCAACAAACGTGATAATTCACTTTTTATTTTTCATCGAGGTAATGACACTGCATACCTTTTGCTGTATGTGGATGACATTATTCTGACTGCCTTATTTGATGTTTTGAAACACGAGATCATTACCCTGCTCAAATTCGAATTTACCATGACAGACTTGCGTAAGTTGAGTTATTTTTTTGGTTATTTCTATGACCAGATCCGAGAATGAAATGTTCTTGTGTCAGCGTAAATATGCTGAAGAGATTGTCTACAGGGCTAAAATGGCAAATTGCAAGATCATGCCTACTCCAATCGACTCAAAATCAGAACTTAGCGCCAAGACGGGGATCCGGTGCTTGATCCTTCTCTGTATAGGAGTCTCGCTGGTGCACTTTAGTACCTTACCTTCACTAGGCCTGATATTGCCTATGCCATTCAGCAGGTATATTTTTCATGCACGCTCCAAGGGAGCCTCACTTTACCACCCTTAAACGTATCATTCGGTATGTTAAGGGCACTCTTGACTACGGATTACATCTTTATACATCTGCACCGATCATGCTGATCTCTTATAAGGACGCTGATTGGGATGGCTGTCCAGACACACGTCGATCTACTTTCGGCAACTGTGTATTTCTGGGTGATAACCTCATCTCGTGGTCTACGAAACGGCAAGCCACGCTTTCCCGGTCTAGTACATAAGCAAAATATAGAGGCGTTGCGAACGTTGTTGCCGAAATTTGTTGGCTCATAAACCTCATTCTAGAGCTTCATTGTCCCTTACGTAAGGTATCTATTGTCTACCGTGATAACATATATGTTGTCTACTTGTCTCATAACTCGGTTCAGCATCAGCGAACCAAACATATTGAGATGGATATTTACTTTGTTCGTGAGAAGGTTGCGATGGGCCATGTTTGGGTGTTACATGTTCCCTCTTCCTATCCGTATGCAATATATTTACTAAGGGACTCCTTCGGCAGCTGGTTCCTTGACTTCAAATCCAGTCTGAGCGTCCGGCTTCCTCCCGCTCCGACTGAGGGAGTGTGATAGAGAATACGTAAATATTCTCCATATATTCTGTAATTATTATTTTAGTGTAATTATGTAAAGTAAATATTCTCATACGATTAGAATTATAATTGTAAACACACACACACACACACACATATATATATATATATATATATATTGTATTAATGAGAAGACTCCAGACAAGGAGAATTTCATAATTCAACAGTAAACAACAAACAACTAGATTAGATATTCACGACAAAAAATATATTTTGGATCTTATATATATATATATATATATATATATATATATATATATATATATATATATATATATATATATATATATATTGTATTAATGAGAAGACTCTAGACAATGAGAATTTCATAATACAACAGTAAACAACAAACAACTAGATCATATATTCACGACAAAAATATACTGGATCTTAAAATTCTTTAACAACAAACAATCAATTTAAATATTCACAAACATTTCACGAGGAGCAAATTTCTCGAATGATTAGGAAGTGCACGTAGATAGACATATATCTAACTTTCTAAGTGGTGTGTGGGTCACCAAAAAAGAAAAATTGAAAAAAGTGGATTTCATCACAGTTGCAAGCAATTATTGATCCTTTTGAAAGATGAGGATTTCTCTATTTAAAACAAGCTTAGAGTCAAAGGTTCCACCATCATGACACTGAAAACTTGCTAAATTGTTCCTTGTAGTAACATATGTTACGTTTCTACTCATATACGTTCACATTAGATCAAAGAAAACCAATTATTTAATGATACAATCCATCAGTATATATGCAGCTTCAATGTTCTTAACAAAAATTAATGGGGAGAAGCTTAAATATGGCATCGAACTACTCATTTATGTCAATCGTTAATAGTTTGGCTCATATATTGTCATTTTTATTACCAAAATGATTCATTCATGTCATTTTTCATTAACGTCAGCATTAATGAAAAATGTTACTTGTAAAACCACCATTAATGAAAAATGACATGGATGAGCCATTTTGGTGAAGACAATGACATAAATGAGTCAAACTATTGACGAGTGACATAAATGAATTTCTGATAGTGTGATGAAATATTCCCATATTAATTAAAGCTCGCTAGCTTATAAATCTCTAGAATCAGAACACTATTTCATGTTAAACACAATACTAATCCATAGAACTATATAAGATTCAAATTGAACTAATTTATCTAAAGCATTAGTATCGTATGTATTCCACCTTTTACTTAACATATATGTATCATGAAGAAACAAAACTGAAGAAGAAAGACTTTGCCGTGTCAAATTCACTGTCCTTAAAGAGATCTTATCCGTATACACTTTAGGGGTTCCTTCAGGTTTAGATACAATTTCTGTATATTGCAAATGAACTTACGCTACTTTATGAGGGTCTTTATATAGTATATAGAACTTTTGGAGACGACCTTTCTGAAAAGTCACTCTCTTTCACGCGACTAGATGTCTGTTCAATTTGAGACCCTCAAATATTACAAGCTCAACTCAACAGAAACTCGCAAAGAATGGGAATAGAATTATATTTTACCAGGATTCCCAGGAAGATTTCTCTTCTTCTTAGCAAGAGGCTGCTGCTGCTGCTGTTGAGATAGTGAGGTGGAACCATTGCTAGTAGTAACAGAGGAAATATTATTATTTGAAGTGTGCAAATGGGCTTCTTCTCCTGAAGAGAAACAGCCTTCTTCAACTGAAATATTTGACATTTAGAATACAAACGATAAAGGGTGATATAATTATCAGATTTTGTCTCTTTTTCTCTCTGCTAGCTTTCGGAAACTCTGCTTTGTTGTTTCCCACTTTTTGTTGGTGTAAAAGGGGTTAAATTGGAGATTTGTTTGTTTGGGAGAATTTACTTAAATCTAGGAAGGAAGACAAAAAACCAGGGAATTCTCTCCTCTATTCCCTCTCTTGTTGGCACATTAATGACTTAGGAACCATGGGTCTTCTTATTTGGCTTATACTAATATATATAGTGTGGATATAGACACAATTGATGTGGAAAGGCCCCCTAACTTTACAATTTCATTTTACTACACCTATTATTCATTAGTCTACTTTCTTTTTCTATGACGATTTGCTATTTAAGTTCACAAGTTGATTAATTCAGATTAGTGTTGCCTACAAAAAATTATATTCAATGATTTTGGAAATGGTTTCTAACTTTTGACTTCTGCTATAGGCAAATCTTTCGGGCCAAAAGTAAAAAATTGCTAAATTCAAAGTTTTGCTCATGGGGTAAGTAGGGTCAAAAGTTCAAGACTACTCACTCCACCATCATTCTTGTAAATCACCCTGCTAGCTACCTAAGAACCAATTTAAGCCTCATTTATTTGCATTTAGTGAAAGTTTGAATCATAATCATTCAGATCTTAGAGCGTTTGTTTTTTAAATTTGAATCTTAGTCGTTAAATATATTTTTTATTTACAACAACTTAATGGATATGCATAGATGCTATACATTTAAAAATATTTGTAAATATGACATTTCACTATTACTCCCTTCATTTTCATCGTTAATTGTCGCCGCCAATCATTATCAACTATCATCATCCATAACCACAACCACCATCCTTAGACACAAGCACCACCTTCACCAATCACCACAATCAACCGTTTCCACCACTAACCACAATTTATAATCATCATCACTAACTATACCCATTACCACAACAACCGACAATCACCACTATATATTGTCAACCACCAAAATCTATTGTCAGCACCACCATTAGCTATCACTATCATCCACCACAATTATCAATCGTCGTCACAATCAATTACCATCATCCACCACCATTGTTAACCACTATTGTTAGCCACCATCACCAAAAGCTACAACGTAGTACGTACTCACAACCATTACCATCAACCAACACCACACTCATATAATTTTTGTAACAATATTTTTGACCCATTATTAGATATGAATTTATATTAGTCCAATAATTTTTTAATAAAGACAAGTTTTATATATTTAGATGTTGAGAAAACAAACTTGATTAATTATTTATTATTTCGATCTTGATAAACATCTTAATATTCACATATGGATTCAGATTTAGGCGTTTGAATCTTAATACACAAGTCAATATTTAGATTTATATTTATATTGATCAGCCGTCTTAATAAAAACAAATGAGACATTAATTAATTAGCTTGTATTCATCCTTCCATGGCTCCATGCCTCCATCTAGTGCCCCCCTCCTATTTCTCACGTTCCCAGTAAATAAAACAAAATGATTTATATGGAATCTAACCATACATGTCCTCCAATTATATCTTTTAAATTGTCTACACTAACAATCCAGCATTTCCCTCCAAAAGGGAATTTTAGTAAATAACCAAATATGATACTCGGGCTAAGGGTCAAGTTGTTAATTTTTCTGACATCTCCCCCTCCTGGAGCCCAGGTATCATATACGCCCCCAAAATAAAGAGCCTTGAATACTAGAAGAAAGGAACATATACCTAACAAGATTAAGTGAATACCTAAAATTGTGGTAATTTTATTTCGATCTTTCCAGACATAACCAAAGAAAGGAAAAGATTCTTCAAGTGTCTCAGGTCCCAAAAGTGCATGATAAATGCCGTCAAAGCCCAATACTGCAAAAGAAATTAAATGAAGTACTCCAGATACAAAGTATGAAAATGTGTCTATTACTTCTCCCCCAGGGCCTACCCCCAACCTAGAGTAGCTAGGTGGCAAAGTAAAATCAATTCTTGTTCATACATAGGCTTCTCTGGTACGAAATGGGCCACTTCAAATAGGTTCATTGCTCCGGCCCAAAATTTGATTAATCCAGCATGGGCTACATGAGCCCCTAGTAGTTTACTAGATAAATTGATAAGTCGGGCATTCCCGGCCCACCAAGCGAAATCGGTGGTTTCTTGGTCACGACCAGCTAAGGCTAAAGTTCCATTAAAGAGCGTTTCCACGTGGTAGAACCTCTTATGATTTAAGTTATATATATTGACAATATAAATATATTTTTATAATATTAGTATTGTTTAACTAGTGATAACAATTTAATGATCAAGCTATTGATAGATTATTTATACTTATCATGAATTTACTTATAATTGTCTTATAAGTGAATTGATTGTATAAATGCAATATTTTCTTCATCAATGTATGAAATTTAAACTCAGAAAGGAAAAGAGAAATGTGAGGGTGCGGGTACCCCTCCCCCGCATCCGTATCCGTCAGAAAATTTTATACCCGCCACCCATGGCGGGTACAATTTTCAACATCCATACCCGCCTAGGCGGGTATATTCCTAAATCCACACCCGCTCCACCACCCAAGTGGATATCCGTCACCTGCCAATATGCGCCAATATCCGCCTGCCATATTTTGTAATCAATTCATTTGTGATCAATTAGTGATCAACACGATCCCAAAAATTCAAATTCCAAAAATTATCATAAAATTTTAAGTTAAGAATCAATACTGTCACAGTCTCATTTTCTTTGGGAGAGAGGGAGGAGAATTTTGAATTTTTTCACCATCAGAATTCCCCATTTTTTTTCACATCTTCCCCCTTGCACAACAAAGAATCAAGAAAACAAAATTTTCAAGAAAACCCAAAAATTATCCACCCAAATAGCTATTTATTACAAATGTAGACAAAACCTAGATATTATTTCAGCTATATAAGCTAAAGTTTTTTAACTTTTTCAATTGAACTCCACAAACCCAATAGGTAAAACTTAACAAATGCACAAAAATTGACCTCACCAAGACAACGCCAAAGCACAAAGCAAAGACAACAATATTTCCCAATCAACATCTCTTTCAAAGAAAAAGGCAGAGACGTTGAGGTGGTTCATGAAAAATGTTTGTGATTTTTCCTTTAAAGAAAAAGGCAGAGACGTCGAGAATGAGAGAGGAGGGAGAGACGGCGTGAAGGGGAACGAGAGAGAGGGAGGCGTGGAGGCGTGAAGGACTGAAGAAGCATAGGGTTTTGAGTTTTGTTGGAGAATGAGAGACTTGTCGTGACTTATAGGCTGAAGGCACGACTTATGGGCTGCTAATATTTTGGGCTTGGGGCGGGTATAAGGCGCGCGGGTAGGTGGGTATGACTGTAAATCCACCACCTACCCGCCTACCCGTGACGGGTACATTTTCAATACGCATACCCGCCTACTACCCGCCAAAGTTATATTCATATCCGCCTCAACTGGGATGGGTACGGAATCCGCAAAATTATACCCACCTGCCATCCCTACATGTGGGTGTGATTTTCTTCTTATTGTTATTGTTATGATTAACATAGCATCATAATTCAAAAGGAAATATTCTAATTGTTGGCTCAAAAGAAGAAAAAAAACTTAATTATTACAGACCCAGAGGGAGAATAAGGCCAGGAGGGGAAAAAGGGTAAGAAGAAAGCACCAAAATTAGTACTACATAAAAGTAAAACAAAATTTTGGATCAGTTCATAGTGTGAAAGACACACTAGAACAAAATAATGTGATGTGACCCAGCAAATAATGTTACAAAATATTCCAATGAAGTATTTGAATCTGACTTATCAATTTCAAGCAGTAATAGTTGTGGCAAATCTATTAATTATTTCCTCATTAATTCTCTCTAGTACTACTAGTATATTAGTATATTAGTATATTCCTTTCTTCTAATTCAAAACCTCAGTGAGAGTGCGCAATATTACTATAAGAGTTGAAATAAATAGGACAAAGAGTCCGTTAAATTTTTTTTTTTTTTTGCATTTCCCACCCTCACTACAAGAAATATAGAATTGGCAACAAAACTTTAATAATAATAAATATATTTTTGCTAAAAAACATAAATGACAACAAAAATTAATATATTGTTGCTACAAAACGTAAATAGCAACAACAACAAAAAAAATTGTTGCGAAAACTTTTCGCATCGGAGGTTATTGCAATGACATGCAACAACTTTTGTTGTTGCGAAAAGTACTTTTGGCAACAACATTCAACATATGACAACAAAAATATTGTTGGCAAATGCCTTTCTTCTTATAATGCTAATGTTCGGCACCCGCATTGGAGCATAACTAAATCAGGATTAACGCCAGGAAGTTCCACATTGAACGGTAAAGGCGCTCCCTAATAAAGGCGACTCCGTACCCAGAGGAACTCGAACTCGAAATCTCTAATTAAGGATGAAGGAGTACTTACCATTCCACCACAACCCTTATTGATCGAGTCGTTAAATACACATCCCTACATGTAACCCCAAACTTAGCATTTTCCAAACTCAATGGTAATCTAGTTGAGGAGGTGTATATGAAACAACCTGAGGGTTTTTCTTTTGAGTTCAAACCAAATGTTGTATGCAAGCTACAAAAGTCCATTTATAGGCTTAAGCAAGCCTCGAGGAGTTGGGACATTTGCTTTGACAATGCTATCAAGTCATTTGATTTCGTCAGAAGCAAAGAGGATCCCTGTGTTTATAGTAAACACACATATGGGAGTATTGCCTTCATTATTATATATGTAGATGACATATTGATAATGGGAGACAATAAGACTCTCCTGCAGTCAGTCAAGGAGTGGTTGTCCAGTACCTTCATGATGAAGGATTTAGGTGAAGCTTGCTACACTCTGGGAATTAGGATCTATAGAGATAGACCTAATAGATTGTTGGGGCTGTCACGGTCAGTCTACGTAGACAAAGTGCTTAGACATTTTTCTATGGAAAATTCTAAGAAAAACGATCTACCTATGGGACAAGGCATCAAGTTATCTAAGAAGGACAATCCTTCTAATGCTATAGAACTTGAACGCATGAAGAGGATCTCATATGCTTCGGCTATAGGATCGATCATGTATGCAATGACATGTACTAGGCCAGATGTGGCATTTGCACTTAGTATGACTTGCAAATTCCAGTAGAATCCTGGAGAAGAACAATGGAAAGCAGTCAAGAGTATTCTTAAGTATCTTAGATGAACTAAAGATTACTTCTTAGTCTATGGTGGGGAAGAAAAGCTAGCTGCTACTGGGTACACTGATGCTAGCTTCCAGACGGATCTTGATGACTTCAAATCTCAGTTTGGGTACACGTTCATTTTCAATGGTTGAGTAGTGAGCTGGAAAAGTTCCAAACAAGCTACAACTGCTATTTCGACAACAGAAGTTGAGTACATTGTTGGATCGGAAGCTGGTAAAGAAACCGCATCACGATTTCGAGTTCTGAAGGAACTAAGGGTAGTACCGAGTGCAAGTTGTCCAATAACTATTTATTGTGACAACACTGGTGCGATTGCACAGGCTAAGGAACCAAGATCAACAAACAAAAACAAACATGTACCAAAGAAGTACACATACTCAGGGAGATGGTGGAGACTGAAGAGATTAGATTAGACTATGTTCCCACAGACGATAATCTAGCTGATCCATTCACTAAACCATTAAGCTTAGTCAAACATAATGGTCATTTTGAGAATATGGGCATTAGATATGTTGGAGATTGGCTCTAGGCCAAGTGGGAGATTGAAAGTATATGTATGTCCTAAAGACAATCTGTAGTAGGACAAATATACTTTATACACATTCGTATTATTATTAATGGAGATTAATATTTTGGCATTTGCAATTATTGAATTATTAGTTGATTATTTATAATATTCTATAATATGCATCCCTAGAGGTTACGTTGTTATTAATAATGTGAGATATTAATAATATAATGTAACTCTTAAAATAGCCTCGACTAATGATCATCGAGAATGAGATATTAATGATATGTGATAAGTCGACATGTGGTCTGCATCACATCCTTAGAGGATGTAGTATGTCTCACCTGCTACGAGTAATGACTACTCGTGATGGAAACATGAATACTTTGGAAGTATTGTTATACCCTGCTGATATATTGTTTGTTATACTTGTCTAAAGTATGATCAGCGTGTGGGAGATAGAAGTCCTTAGACTTGAGGTCAATGCGCACCTTGTCTACAAAGTAATATACTTTGATCTTGTCCTAAGCTCAAATGCCTTATAGGTTGAGATACAACTTGTATTGGGTACATTACGATGTGGATTAAAGGTGGTAGTTGAGCCAAGATTAGGATTCATTCCTCGAATGTATATTCAAGAGAACACTCAGCTTCTTAGTGATATTAGGTTGACTAAGTCGTTGGCCAACGCAATAGACATATTTAGAATATGGTCTAGTTGTTAACTAATATAGATGAGATACAATGATTAACCCATTTGGATAGACACTTGACAAATCCTAAGCTTGATCGGGTGTGTCGTGAATGAAAGGATTTTATCTTACAACATAGAGGTTAAATTTACTGGATTCGTGTAAACGTACTTCACATATTGAGTTCGTCTTGCGGCGCCGTCTAGGAGTTCCGCGTAGACTTTAATTTGATTAATGTCGTTATGTGAAGGCCTGTACGGTCAAACTATGTCAATTGTCTTTTCGATCTAAGGATGTATTGAGAGAGTATTAAATATACGATTTAGAATCGAGATATTTAAATAAATAATGATTGTTTTAATTAAGTCAAAA
This sequence comes from Anisodus tanguticus, assembly GCA_034509755.1. Classification (NCBI taxonomy): domain Eukaryota; kingdom Viridiplantae; phylum Streptophyta; class Magnoliopsida; order Solanales; family Solanaceae; genus Anisodus; species Anisodus tanguticus. The sequence continues at coordinate 12,031,207 of CM067551.1, read as the reverse complement.
TTGCATTTTGGATTTAATTAAGAATATGCAGAAAATAAAATGAGATATAGTGTAGGGCCACGTCAGCGCCGCGGCGCCCACACCATAGGGCCGCGACGCCATGACCTAATCTGTCTCGAATTTTGGGCCAGGCCCAAGGTCAAACCCTAATCCAGTTTGACCTAATTTTTCACCTATAAATTCAGACCTACACTTCATTATTCAATACACTTGATTTTCATATCATTATTCTAAGTCTTAAAGACTCAGAATCAAAACACTCTCTCGAACCTCTGTCAGATTTCCTAGCTTTCCAAAGGAGGAATACATTGAAGCTTGGAGCTTGCAATCGAAAGGGCATTCACGTGCGCACCCACAATTGATAAAGATTCCAGATATTGTAAACATGTAAGTACCATTCAAGTCTTATGTTTACAGTTTAAAATTATCCTATAGTCAAACAGTTTTACGTTTGTTGGGTTTGAAACAAGTTTTTAATATCCGCTGCGTACAACAACCCAACAAAAACCTACAGTGGTATCAGAGTCAGGGTTGTTTTGTATGATTATAAGATTATTAGTTAATAATAATATGGGTTAGAATTTGTTTAAATTTGAAATTTATGTTGTTTAAAACTTGAAAGCATAATATCTTTAAAGCACATCATCCTTTTCTCCCAAACTATTAAACAATGATGTAATCAAAGAAGTCATTCCGATCTAACTCTTGTAAGTCAATGTGTGTAACCGGTTCATTGCGAACATGGTGCACTGAAGCGAAGAACGAGAAGGGATTGGATGATGGTCGATGAACGTGTTGTTTGATAGTGAACGGTAACGAAGATGAATCTGCAAATCTGACCCTAAATCAGTTTTAAGGTTTCGAAAATGTGGATTTTATGCTTTTGAGACGGAGGCGCCGCAACTCCATGATAGAACGCTGCGGCGCCACCTAGGGTTTGCTGCGGCACCGAGGCGCCACCTAGGGTTTGCCGCGGCACCGAGGCTCCAATTAAAAAAAATGAAAAGTGAACAGTAACCGAACACTGTTCCGGCATGAACAGTGGTGGGAGTCACTGTTCCGGCGGGGCAGTGGCAATTTCTCAAATTGCAATTTAGCCCTTGGGGCAAATCTAAAATTTTTAGAAGTTTCTGAAATTGCAATTTGGTCCCTGGAAAAGTTTTTAAAATCATCAGATTTGGTCCTTGGGGTAAATCTGTAAATTTCAAAAAAGCAGATTTGGTCCCTTGGGCCAAATTAGTAATTAATTTTAAATACTGGAAATTTCAAATAGGTCCCTGAAATCTGAAAATATTTTCTGAAAATTAAAATTGAATTTTCTGAATTTAAAGGGGCTCAAAATTAAAATTTTAAATTCTTGAGTGACTAAGCTGTAAATTCTTAAAATCTGGAACTTACAGAAATATCCTGAAAATCAGTTTTTCAAATCAGAAAATATTTAAGGGACTTTTGGATTAGACTTAAATTTTAGAGTTTAGACAAGTTAACCCATGATTATTATTAATTGTATAATATTGAATAATATACGAACTATATGCTAAGGGTTTAAATGCTTTTATTTAATAATTAACACAATGTCCGCTATAACTGTCTGGGTAGGCGACGCCCAGTATTTGATTAAACTATCTTATATCATGCCTATTGGGTTGACGATTCCCAACTATATGTGTCATTAGTTTTGCATGATATCAAGACGTCATATTGGATATGACGTAAAAGAGTTGATCTTGGTTAAAACCCTGAAGTAAAATATTCCCAAAATTTTAAATACAAGTCTAAATTAAAACGCGTCGTCCATTATAATTGTTAGAGTACAAAATCATTTTCGGCGATACGAGTATTTATGCCAAAACATTTGCTCTAAGTCTACGAGGACCCAGACTCTTTCATAGATGTGTTTTAAATGTAAAGGTAAATGATAAACTTTTGTGGGTATTTACACCAAAGTGTTTGCTCACAAAGGCCAAATTTACTTAGATACATAAATGAAGTCGTGTAATGGGGTTGACTTGCTTAGACAAATCTTGGCGCCAAAGTGTCGGACTAATCTAAAGACGCAAGATTAAATATAATATTTGATCAATCAAGAGTTACAAATAAGTTTTGCAATTGGTTTAGAACCTACCAAGATGTGTTATTAAAGTTATCAGCCAAAGCAAACGCGGAGATAGAATAGGCTTGGATCTTGGCCCATTATGACCTTAATTAATATAGGTCCGTATTCTACCATGGGGTCGTAGAAGTATGTTAAAATAGTGAGAGCTAATTAAATAAAAGACCATGTTGATTAGCCTAAAAGAATGTGTATAATAGGAAATAAATTTTGAGTTTGATTTCTAGTCTATCTAATTCTTCAGATTATCAAAGATGTCGAGCTTATCATTGAAAATGTTGATTGAAATGAACAAACTTACTAGACCTAACTACCTTGTCTGGCTAAGAAATTTGCGAATAGTGCTGAGACAAGAGAAATTAGAATACGTGTTGGCCACGGTGTTCCCAACAGTCCATGCGATACTCTGCTGAATATGCCTCTTTTGATAAGGATGCTTACTAAAAACACCTAGATGATTCCACTTCAGCACAGTGCGTGATGTTGTCTTCTATGTCTATGGAACTTCAGAGACAACATGAGAATATGGGTCCCAATGAAATGCTCGAACACTTGAAGAGTCTCTATGACTCACAATCCCAGACTATGGAATATGAGTTACTGATAGAACTTTTTAAGTGTAAGCTCAATGAAGGGGGCCAGGTCTCACAACATGTGTTGAAGATGATAGGGTTGATAGAGAGACTTGCTTCAATTGGAACGAAACTGCAAAAGAATGTCGCTACCACCCTCATCCTGAACTTTCTCCCTCATTCATTTGAAAACTTCATAGTGAATTACAATATGAATGGAACGAAGGTGAGTCTGTCGGAGCTGCACAACATGCTCAAGACCTTTGAGTCTTCCACTTCCAAAGGCAAAGTTGTGCTCATGGTGAGCTCTACTAGCCAACCCAAGCCGAAAGGTAAGGAATGACAGAAGAAGAAGGGTAAAGCAGTCGCTGCGCCCTAAGCTATGAAACCTAAGGGAGGTGTGAAGAAGAAGAAGGTAAATCCGGCTAAGAATGTATGCCTCAACTGCAACAAGAAGGGGCATTGGAAGAAGGACTGCACTGCACCAGGAGGAGGAAAAGCACCAGGTGTTTCTACCTCTGGTGGACAAGGTATGTACGTCATTGAAATAAATATGTCTATAAATAACTCTCATTCATGAGTATTGGATACCACTTGTGGCTTACACATTTGTACCAATATGCATGGGTAACTAATAGCAGGAAGGTCGGACCAAGAGAGGTGGACCTACGGGTTGGAAATGGAGCACGGGTGGATGCTGAGCGCGTAGGAACTTATAGATTAAATTTGCCTTCTGGCTATTTTCTAGTGTTAAATGATTGTTACTATGTACCCTCGTTCACGATGAATATCATTTCTATCCCTATTTTGGACATGGAGGGTTTTTTCCTCATATATTTATAATGGCAGTCAAGTACTATCTTTTGATAATGTTATATATGGAACTGCTCCTCTTGTGGATGGATTATATATACTAAACTGTAGTCGAGAAATATTCAATGTACAAAATAAATGAGCTAAGATAAGTAATAGAAACTCTACCTACCTATGGCATTGCAGACTTGGTCATATCAACGAATCAAGGATAGCAAGGTTGAGGAAGTTAGACTACCTCGAACCATTTGACTTGAAGTCTTATGGTAACTGCGAATCTTTCTTCAGAGGAAAGATGACAAATAAGCCACTTTCTGGGAAAGGTGTGCGAGCCAAAGAGGTGCTTAAGTTGGTCCATACTGATGTATGTGGGCCATTTTCGACTCAAGCTAAATGAGGTTTCCCATACTTCATCACTTACTGACGACTTTACAAGAAATGGATATGTGTATCTTATGAGACATAAATCCGAAGATTTTGAGAAGTTCAAAGAGTACAAGTCGAAAGTAGAGAAGCAACTTGCAACAAGTATCAAGACCCTTCGATCGGATCAAGGAGGTGAATACTTGAGCAAGGATTTTCTAGATTACTTAAAGCTACATGTAGTCAATCAGAGTGGACACCTCCTGGAACACCACAGATGAATGATGTTGCCGAAAGGAGAAACCAAACGTTATTGGATATGGTTCGATCCATGATGAGCTTCTCAGCTCTACCGACATACCTTTGGGGACATGCTATACAAACCTCAATATATGTTATGAACAAGGTTCCTCCCAAGTCAGTAGAAAAGACACCCTATGAGATATGATGTGGAAAGAAGCCAACTCTTAAACATATGAGACCCTGGGGGTGCCCTGCATATGTTAAGAAGATGCTCACTGACAAGTTGGAATCCAAAAGTGAGAAATTTTACTTCGTGAGTATCCAAAGGAAACTAAGGGATACTACTTCTATCTTCTTGGAGAACGTAAGGTCATTGTTTCCAGGAACACAACTTTCCTTGAAGAAGAATATATCTACAAGGAACATAATTGCACAGAGATAGAACTTGAAGAAATTCAAGAACCGCAAGATAACATAGATGTTGAATCCTTGCTGTATGACCGAGGCAAGAATTCAGTGGGAGTATTTGGCGAAGATTGGGTACTTCAAGTACGCCCTTCGGCCAGTGGGAGTGTTACGAGGAACAATGCAGAAATGCAAGATCCTCCTACACAGCCTTTGGGAGTAGATGCAATGGTTGCACCTCCTCCCATTCAGGAAATACATGAAAATGATATTCCTGAAAGCTCTCAAGTTAGTGGATTATCCAACACACAAGAACCCTCTCACAGTTAGAACATACCAAGCACTGAACTGCAAAACAATCAACTCCCTAGGTCCACTAGGACTCATCGTCCTTCTGAAAAACTAAATCTACTTGTGGAAACACACAATGAGATAGATATTCCCGATAACGATGAGCCTACAACCTATAGCGAAGTAATGTTGGACATTGATTCGAAGAGATGGAAAGAAGCCATGAAATTCGAGATGGAATCTATGTACATCAATCAAGTGTGGAACTTGGTTGATTTGCTAACTGGGGTTAAACCCATATGATGCAAATGGGTCTTCAAGAAGAAGATCGATGTATTTGGAAATGTACAGAATTATAAAAGCAAGGTTGGTGGCTAAAGGTTATAATCAATGGCCTGGGTCGATTATGATGAAACATTTTCACATGTTGCTAAGATTAAGTACATTCGGATTTTGCTTGCAATAACTGCATATTATGACTATGACATTTGGCAGATGGACGTCAAAATCGCTTTCCTCAATGGTAATCTAGTTGAGGAGGTGTATATGAAACAACCTGAGGGTTTTTCTTTTGAGTTCAAACCAAATGTTGTATGCAAGCTACAAAAGTCCATTTATAGGCTTAAGCAAGCCTCGAGGAGTTGGGACATTTGCTTTGACAATGCTATCAAGTCATTTGATTTCGTCAGAAGCAAAGAGGATCCCTGTGTTTATAGTAAACACACATATGGGAGTATTGCCTTCATTATTATATATGTAGATGACATATTGATAATGGGAGACAATAAGACTCTCCTGCAGTCAGTCAAGGAGTGGTTGTCCAGTACCTTCATGATGAAGGATTTAGGTGAAGCTTGCTACACTCTGGGAATTAGGATCTATAGAGATAGACCTAATAGATTGTTGGGGCTGTCACGGTCAGTCTACGTAGACAAAGTGCTTAGACATTTTTCTATGGAAAATTCTAAGAAAAACGATCTACCTATGGGACAAGGCATCAAGTTATCTAAGAAGGACAATCCTTCTAATGCTATAGAACTTGAACGCATGAAGAGGATCTCATATGCTTCGGCTATAGGATCGATCATGTATGCAATGACATGTACTAGGCCAGATGTGGCATTTGCACTTAGTATGACTTGCAAATTCCAGTAGAATCCTGGAGAAGAACAATGGAAAGCAGTCAAGAGTATTCTTAAGTATCTTAGATGAACTAAAGATTACTTCTTAGTCTATGGTGGGGAAGAAAAGCTAGTGCTACTTGGGTACACTGATGCTAGCTTCCAGACGGATCTTGATGACTTCAAATCTCAGTTTGGGTACACGTTCATTTTCAATGGTTGAGTAGTGAGCTGGAAAAGTTCCAAACAAGCTACAACTGCTATTTCGACAACAGAAGTTGAGTACATTGTTGGATCGGAAGCTGGTAAAGAAACTGTCACGATTTCTGAGTTCCTGAAGGAACTAAGGGTAGTACCGAGTGCAAGTTGTCCAATAACTATTTATTGTGACAACACTGGTGCGATTGCACAGGCTAAGGAACCAAGATCAACAAACAAAAACAAACATGTACCAAAGAAGTACACATACTCAGGGAGATGGTGGAGACTGAAGAGATTAGATTAGACTATGTTCCCACAGACGATAATCTAGCTGATCCATTCACTAAACCATTAAGCTTAGTCAAACATAATGGTCATTTTGAGAATATGGGCATTAGATATGTTGGAGATTGGCTCTAGGCCAAGTGGGAGATTGAAAGTATATGTATGTCCTAAAGACAATCTGTAGTAGGACAAATATACTTTATACACATTCGTATTATTATTAATGGAGATTAATATTTTGGCATTTGCAATTATTGAATTATTAGTTGATTATTTATAATATTCTATAATATGCATCCCTAGAGGTTACGTTGTTATTAATAATGTGAGATATTAATAATATAATGTAACTCTTAAAATAGCCTCGACTAATGATCATCGAGAATGAGATATTAATGATATGTGATAAGTCGACATGTGGTCTGCATCACATCCTTAGAGGATGTAGTATGTCTCACCTGCTACGAGTAATGACTACTCGTGATGGAAACATGAATACTTTGGAAGTATTGTTATACCCTGCTGATATATTGTTTGTTATACTTGTCTAAAGTATGATCAGCGTGTGGGAGATAGAAGTCCTTAGACTTGAGGTCAATGCGCACCTTGTCTACAAAGTAATATACTTTGATCTTGTCCTAAGCTCAAATGCCTTATAGGTTGAGATACAACTTGTATTGGGTACATTACGATGTGGATTAAAGGTGGTAGTTGAGCCAAGATTAGGATTCATTCCTCGAATGTATATTCAAGAGAACACTCAGCTTCTTAGTGATATTAGGTTGACTAAGTCGTTGGCCAACGCAATAGACATATTTAGAATATGGTCTAGTTATCAACTAATATAGATGAGATACAATGATTAAGCCATTTGGATAGACACTTGACAAATCCTAAGCTTGATCGGGTGTGTCGTGAATGAAAGGATTTTATCTTACGACATAGAGGTTAAATTTACTAGATTCGTGTAAATGTACTTCACATATTGAATTCGTCTTGCGACTCCGTCTAGGAGTTCTGCGTGGACCTTAATTTGATTATTGTCTATATGTGAAGGCATGTAGGGTCACACTATGTCGATTGTCTTTTCGATCTAAGGATGTATTGAGAGGGTATTAAATATTCGATTTAGAATTGAGATATTTAAATGAATAATGATTGTTTTAATTAAGTCAAAATTGGATTTTAGATTTAATTAAGAATGTGAGGAAAATAAAATGAGACAACGTAGGGCCACGTCAGCGCCGTGGCGCCCACACCATAGGGTCGCGGCGCCATGACCTAATCTATCTTGAATTTTGGACCAGGCCCGAGGTCAAACCATAATCCGGTTTGACCTAATTTTTCACCTATAAATCCAGACATATACTTCATTATTCAATACACTTGATTTTCATATCATTATTCTAAGTCTTAGAGACTCAGAATCAAAACACTCTCTCGAACCTCTGCCGGATTTTCTTGCTTTCCAAAGGAGGAATACATTGAAGCTTTGAGCTTGCAATCGAAAAGGCATTCACGTGCGCACCCACAATTGATAAAGATTCCAGATATTGTAAACATGTAAGTACCATTCAAGTCTTATGTTTAAAGTTTAAAATTATTCTATAGTCAAACAGTTCTACGTTTGTTGGGTTTGAAACAAGTTTCTGAATATCCGCTGCGTACAACAACCCAACAAAAACCTACACTAAGCTCCCGCTATGCGCAGGATCATAATATATTTTCATTTTATGAAATAATATTAATGGCGAATCCCGTCCAAGTGACGAAGACCTAGTCACGAGTTTCTTGGTGGCATCATATAACTACAAATCAAGAAATTGCACGATTTTCCCTTCAAATGGGCTAGTGTTTAATTTTTGCCCCTCAAATGGAAATTATGCCTTCTGAGGCATAAGTTCTTTCCGGGATCGACATAAGTTGTTCTGAATCCGGTAAAGAATTTATGCCTCGGAAGGCATAATTTTTATTTGAGGGGCAAAAATTAAAGACCAGTAAAAAATAGGGACAAAAGTGCAAATGACCCACTACAAATGTTAAAGATCAAAGCCATTTAAAATGAATGTGACACAAAAAATAAACATAAAATTTATGTACACTGATTAATTTACCAGAGAAATATTTAAAATCAATGTTCGTAAAGATTACATTCCATGACTAAACGTAACCAATCATAAAATTCGGCACTTGTACTTTTGTTTCGAGCTTTCTTCTTTGTCACATCCTTATTGTTTCTGATATGATATAATCCAATAATGCAATTTAGATTTAGAAAAAAAAAAGGCAGAACCAAGTGAAATACTAGTGTTACTTTTGAGGGTACAAAATACTTTTGTTGATTTCCACAGTTCAGCTAAAAAATGGAAGCAACTAGAAGACATAAATTAGGATTAGAAGCATGTTAGAACTTGTAAATTTATGGTCAAGACAATTGCAATGGCATATTCTGTGTTTAGTTATATCCCCAATATGAAGGGGAGCCTTGACTTGAAGTAATTGCTGAAATGTAATCAGGAAGTTCAATTCATGAAATTAATCTCTTGCATGAATACATTAGACCCTTTTGATCCGGTCCTTCCTCGGACCCTACGCATAGCCAAAGCTTAGTGCACCGGACTGTCCTTTAGTTATATCCCCAAAACCCTATACTCTCTACTAAAAGTGCTTTGACGATGGACAAAACATTAACGTGGATTTCATCGATGAATAATGTCGATGTTTTTGAGGAACTAATACAAGAACATAGAGGTAATGACAGACAAATTCTGCTATTAATTAGTCTCCATAATTTTATTTGATTAGAGAATAATTAATTAATTAAGTTCATATATTTCAAAAGTGAGGTCAATCCAATAGCTTATAGACATAAAGCAAGCAACCTTTTGATAGAATCAACCAAAACGACGGCCAACCCCACCTTTGTATTCTTTCACATTATAAGTTCACATATGGACCCCAACATGGTGAAAATGAGGTTTTGGATTAGCATAATTATGCTTAATTATGTGTAATATAACGTTAAATCAATCTAGTTTGATAAAGACGTTCTCTGTAAATTTAAAAAGATTCATTAGACCATTTCGACGTATATAAAGCAAGAGGCTTATAAATTTTCGATAGCGATGTACCATACCTTCTTTTCACTATTTATTGATCTCCAATATAAAGGACTTACAAAAAAAATTTGTCTAGGGTGGAATGGTGATTTACTTCTAAAGTTAATTTTATTTAGGATAACACTACTAAAAAGTAAAATCCCACTATTTTTTCATCGACTTACCCATTAAAAAACTTTCCGTGGCTATTCCCACTAAATGTCGACGGAAAAAAACTTAAATAGTAGTATTTTCACACGAAAAAATTTGAGAGTTTCCTAACGTTTCAACGATAACTTGTTTCCCACCATGTGTTTTCCCAGTGAGCTGGGTCGATGAGAATGAGATGAAAAAATCATATTTTGTAATGCAATAATTTCACTGAATATCAATAGAGAAAACCTTTATTTCTAGTAGTGTATGTCTTAAAAAAATAATATTCTATATGTCCCATATAATATGACATTCTTTATTTTAGTCTCATAAGAAATTGAAAAGACAATATTTATATTTGGAAGCGTCTTACCTTTAAACTTATTATTTTACCATCAATACCATGCTCTTATAATAAAAATATCATGTCATGAATAAGACCTCAAATTCTAAGATTACTTTTGGTATATGTTTAAAGTAAGGGTGGCCTTGTTGGCCGGGTCGGCCCGGTCCCCCCCAATCCTGCGTTAAAAAAAAAGGGGACGGGACTCGAACTCGGGAAGGGACCTGGACTCATCCCAACCCAGGACCGATCCCGCCGGTCCCGCCCCGGTCCCACCCGATCCCCTCCCCTTTGCAAAAAATACATGTTGCACAACGACCATTTTATATTTTGGCCGTTGTGCAACGGCCATTTTTGGCCTCCCCCCAACCCTCATACCCCCTTAATATTTATTTTTAACCCCTAAGTTAATATATTTACACTTTAACCCAATTTTCCAACTATAAATACCTCATTTTCTCTTCATCTTTCTCACAAATCTTCCTACAATCTCTCTAATCTCTGAATCTATCTCTCTACAAGTCTACATTGTCTACTAAATATTAAATTTTATTTGTTCATTTGTATAACTATATCAAAGTTCAAAAATTGAGAGTGAAGTTGACAACTAGCTTGAGGATCATCCATCGAGCAAAGTTTCAATTTTCAACTTCGATTACACATCGACGTTACGTTGGCGTTTGATACCTTCGTTCCTTCTTTAAATTATTATGGTTACTTTATTTTAATTAGCGCACTTAATTTCATTATCTTTAATTATTTATTAGTATAATTAAAATGGAAGGAATAAGAGTAATGTTTAAGGGTAAGAGTAAGGGTAATGGTGCTTCTTCTAGTAGGAGTAACAAGGGTAATGGTACTTCTTCTAGTCATCACATGATGATTTGATTGATTACACACATATAGATGAAACATAATTTTTTAATGATATACCATTAGACGATGAGATATTTTCTGCAACTCAACCAAACTTTAATTTAGAAGATAATCCAGATGACACACCAACTAATCTAGATGACACACCCACCAGTGCACTTCAAACTGAAACTGGAACACCTCCTATTCCCCCAGTATGAGTCGAGGCCCAACACAATGAAAATTAAAATCCAATGCATGGGCTTTTTTTGATAGGGACCAAGAGAATCAAGTAGTTAAATGTCAAATTTGTAAAAATGTTTATAAATTTAAAATGGGAAAATGTCAGGGTGGGACGGGAGGTTTATTGAGACATGTACAAAACCTTCACAAAGATAGGTGGGATGAATACGAGGCTACAAAGTCGGGTGCGCCAATGCGCTTTCAGTCAGGACAAGGTTCACATACTGTCCCAGACCAAGTACAGGGTCAAATTAACCCGATGACGGGAGGAATTGTAGGCCCTAAATACGATAACCATAGAGATAGGGAAGCAATAGAAAAATTAGTCGCGGTGGAGGGTTTGCCTTTTTCATTTCCTTCCTCTCCTGGTTTTATTCATTACATTAGAGATATGTATAATCCTATTTTTAACGGTTTTCCTAGATCAACTGTTAGGAGATTTGTTTTTAAATTTGCACATGAGTATCAACAGTATTTATGTTATTCATTATATCATTTTCCTGGCAAAGTATCTATCACGTCTGATATAGACTGTAGTACTAACGGCCATGATTATTTAACACTAACATGTCATTGGATAGATTATAAGTGGTCTATGCAAAAACGTATTTTAACATATAGATATATTGATGATAGGCACACTGGAAGTTTTATTGCAGAAAATATTCAATAAATTTGCGAGTATTGTGGTATAACTGACAAAATAATGACAATTACGTTAGATAATGCTTCTTCTAATAATTATGCTATTAGACTTTTAAAAGATCTTTTAACTCCATCTTTTCCTAATCATTTTCATATAAAATGTGCGTGCTATATAAATAACTTAGTTGTAAAGGATGGTTTATCACTTTTTGAAGACATTATTAATAAAATACAATTTGCTATAAAATTTATTTTTAAAAGTAATAGAATACAACGTAAAAAAAAATATAAAATATTTATCACGATTGTGAACTACCTTATAGAAAAATTCCCGAAGAAGTAGCGACTAGGTGAAATTCTTTATACGAACAACTACGTGTTGCTTATGATTATAGAAGACCTATAACTTTATTTTTTAACGTCCATAATCGAAATCCAACTGATATGGTTGTAGATAACAATTGGAAATTTTTTTCAGAACTTATTGTATTTTTAAAGAATTTTTTTCAAGCAACAAAATAATTTTCTGGTATATATTATCTTACTATTTCAATTGTGTTATTTTATATAGCTCTAATATTTTTATTACTTAGTGAATATTTAGAAAAATCATCTTATAAGACACCTATTAAAAAATATTTATCAAATTAAAAAAATATTTTATTCATATTCCCAATATTTATATTATTGGTGTTGTATTAAATCCGACTATTAAAATAGACGTTTGTAAAACACTTATTGAAACTATTTATGATTGCATAGCTGTACTTCCACCTCCAACTCCAAAAAATGCAAATGACCAACCACCTAAAGAACCAACTAAAGAAGAAGTTTTATCTAGCATACACGATGAATGTAAAGAAATATATAAATATTACCAACAAGAAAGTGCTAGCAACCAGCCGACTTCCATACCACCTTCTTCTTCGATACAACCTCAAAAAAGACATGTTGTTTCTGCGGCAAGTATTGAAGGCCTTAGAAATAGAATATATAGTGGTACCACTACTAATCAAGTTAGCGAGTTTGATGTTTTTATTTTGCAGGGTGTTGTACCGTACCAAGCAGTTCTCAATGAAGAAGGACGTGAAGACTTGCTGAAATACTAGAGGGAGAATGAGAAGACATTTCCGACACTGTCAAAGATGACCCGAGATGTGTTGAACATTCAAGCGTCATCAACAGCGTCTGAAAGTATTTTTTCTGTCGGAAGATTTCAAATAGGAAAACACATACACTCATTAGCGGGAGACATCTTGGAGATTGCAGTATTATTCAAAGATTGGATACGAGCGGAGCGTAGAAGGTGCGGTCAACCGGAGATCAACGAAGAAGACGACAGAAACTACAACGAAATCTTATCAAACAGAGGTGGAAGCGACGTCGAGCAATTTGACCAAAAAATTCCAATTCCAACCGAAGAACCACAAGACATTGTGAAGAAACTAGAAAAGGTGTTTTTAAATATGTAATTTTTTTAATTGTAATTTTACTATGTTATTTGCAACTTTCAACACCACAAAGTTGCAATTTTGAAATTGTATTACAAAAAAATTATATTTCTATAAAATAATATAAGAGGCACAAAAACAGCCTTGGGATATTTTTATTACACTATCTTATTCAATTATTGAGATGTTTATTTATGTTATTTTTTAAATTAAGTGCAAAAAAATGGAAAATCCCGTAACAGACCCGACCCCGCCCCGATAAGACCAGTCCCCTTTTCCGACAGGACCGAGAACGGGATGGGACATCGGCGGATCCCGCCAGTCCCGTCGGAGGACAGGTTCCACCCTCCCCCCCCCCCCCCCCCCCCCGTCCCACCAGGACCCACCCCGTTGGCCACCCCTAGTTTAAAGTCTAACTATCTTCTTTATGTCCAATCAAACACTACCACATAATATACTTTCTCCATTTCAATTTGCTTGTCTTAATTTGACTGTGTACAAAGTTTAAGAAAATAAAGAAGGCTTTTGAATTTTATGGTATTCAACTAAAGATATTTGTAAAGTACCAAAATGCCTTTTAATTTTGTGCTCTTAAACATGATATGTGGGATGTTGGAATTAAAAGTTGTCAAATTAGGAAAAAAATATTATATTAAAACAAACTAAATAGAAAAGTAAGAAAAAAAAGAGGAGTAAGTAAAACAAACGAAATAGTAATATCTAAGCCACTAACCATAAAAATTGATAGAATATACTGTGTATATCCCACTGATATACACGGTTTCCGCAATTAGTGTACCAAAAATAGATGTAGTTAATTATGTTGTATAATTACCATAATTGTAGAATTCTTGTACAAGTAGAATTAGGATATTAGAAGTTTAGTAGGAATAGCATTTTCCATATTTGGAGATTGTAACTTGTATATATACCTATTCATTCAATAAGGAATACTCAAGGGATTATTTCTTTCATGGTATTAGAGTGTTGAGTTCTCCCACATCGGTGGGATAAGTGGTCCTTGGTCTCCTTATATGACTTGGGCAATCCTCCTCTCTTTGAGCTAGCTTTTGGGGTTGAGTTAGGCCCAAGATAAATTTTTTACATGGTATCAGAGCCAGACCTATCCCAATTCGTTATTTCTGATGTTGGGCCCCTTTTTATATTGTCCACACTACAGATGTCCAGCCTTGAATGTGAGGCGGGGTGTTGAGTTCTCCCACACCGGTGTGAGAAATGATCTTTGGTATCCTTATATGGCTTGGACAATCCTCCTATTTTTGAGCTAGCTTTTGGGGTTGAGTTAGGCCCAAGATCAATTCTTTACATTTCTCTGAAAATTCGGGCCAAAACCGTAATCACGGTGGCAGCAAAAAGGGTCACAATCGTAAAAATAATGGCAAAAACCGTGGTGGCAATCGCGGTAGTAACGGCGGCGGTGGGGGAGGCCGGAATAATGGTAGCAACAGCGAGCCTCGGGATAGTGGGCCGCAGGCCACCTGGCCACATCCCTGGGCCCCCTAGTAGTGGGGCTGGGCCAGTGGCCAGTGGCCCATCAGCCCCTATTTTCCAGCGTCTGCATATCCCGGTACTTGGGCCCAGTCTCAGCAAAATTGCAGGCCCAATGTTTCGGTCCCCAACAGTGTCCAGCGATCTAGTCATGGGCCGGGGCAGTAGGAGGCCTGCTTGGGCCTCGACCCCTGCAGGTTTTCCATGCTACATAGACAAATCTGATTCCGACACCTGCATATATTAAGACCGCAATGCATACACTTGATTTAAATATCCTGGACGCAAATTGGTACATAGACACCGGAGCCACTTCTCATATGACGTCCGACCAAGGTACTCTCTCATCTTATTTCAATTTGAGTAAAAATCGTGACATTATGGTTGGTAATAGGAATTCAATTCCAATTCGTGGTTATGGTCACACAAATCTATCTTCCCCATATCCACCTATAGTCTTGAAAGATGTCCTTCATGCCCCCTACTTAATTAAAAATTTGATGTCCATCCGAAAATTCACAATTGATTATTGAGTTTCTGTTAATTTTGATCCTTTTGGATTTTCGGTGAAGGATTTCAAGACGAGAATACCTCTAATGAGATGCAATAGTAGGGGAGAGCTTTACCCAATCACCTCCACCACCACTTCTGCGAGTCCAGCCTTGCCGTCTACTTTTTCCGCTCTTGCTCCTTCCTTATGGCATGCATGTTTGGGTCATCCAGAGTCATCTATTATTTCTTCCTCGCATAAAAATAACTTATTTCTTGTAAGGGTACGCATAGTACTCCACTTTGACCTTCTTATCTGTTAGAAAACATGTTAGATTACCATTTGTAGCTTCTACTTCTCGCACTTTGATGCATTTTGACATTATTCATAGTGATTTATAGACATCTCCCATTTTAAGTTCTGTGGGCCATCGTTATTATGTCTTATTTTTGAATGATTATTCTAATTTTTTGTGAACTTTTCCTTTATCCAAAAAGTCTCAAGTTTTTTTCACTTTCTTAAAATTTAGAGCATTCATCTGTACCCAATTCGAACGGAAAATTAAAAATGTTCAATGTGATAATGGCAAGGAATACGATAATGGGTTGTTTCGGGAATTTTGTGATACTAATGGCATAGTTTTTCATTTTTCTTGTCCTCATACGTCCTCACAAAATGGGAAAACCGAACGAAAGATTCGTACCATTAATAATATTGTTCGAACTTTATTAGCTCATGCTTCCGTACCTCCTTCTTTTTGGCATCATGCACTACAAATGACTACTTATCTTCTTAACATACTTCCTACCAAAGGATTAGAATATGAATCTCCCCTTAAACTTCTTTATAATAAAGATCCTTCGTATTCACATCTTAGGGTCTTTGGGTGTTTATGCTATTCACTTTTCCCGTCCACTACAATAAACAAACTTCAAGCCCGTTCTACCGCTTGTATGTTTTTTGGTTATCCGTCTAATCATCATAGTTACAAATGTTTTGATTTGTCATCTAATAAAATCATAATGAGTCGCCATGTTATTTTTTATGAAACCCAATTTCTGTTTGCTAAAGTGTGTCATCCCGGGACTAGTTCGTATAATTTTTTAGATGACGAGATTTCGCCACATATTATTTACCATTTTTCCGGCTTGTCCCGTGACCAAATCACGCCAGTAGGCCCACAAAACACTGATATCGCTGGACCTACGGGTCGATCCAGTGGATCAGCATCACGACCAGTCCCAATCTAGGTACTGTTCCGCAAGACCAGCCCATAACTGCTTCAGATCTGCCTCACCAACCCGTGTCGGCTTCAGCTCCTATTTCACGTGTTGGGCCAGTAGGCCTAATGCCTGTTGGCCAGTCTGTCACCCTCCCGCATATTTTTGAAAATCCACCAAATTCTACCTCGAGTCAAGGGCCCGTTACTCGTAGCCAAAAGGGTATTTTAAAACCAAAATAACATTTTAATCTCAATTCTAATATCTCTAAATTCCAATTACCACGTAATCCAGTGTCTGCATTACATGACCCGAATTAGAAATTGGTTATGAACGACGAATATAATGCTCTTATTGAAAATAAGACATGGTAGTTAGTGCCCCGTCCTTATGGTGTTAATATTATTAGGTCTATGTGAATTTTTACTCATAAAGAAAATTCTGATGGTTCTTTTGAGAGGCATAAGTCTCGTCTTGTAGGTGATGGTAAAACTCAACATGTTGGCGTGGATTGTGGTGAGACGTTTAGTCCGGTGGTCAAACCGGCTACCATTCGCACTGTTCTCAGTTTGGCACTCTCAAAAGCATGACCCATTCATCAGTTAGATGTGAAGAATGATTTCTTACACGGTGAGCTGAAGGAGATAGTATACATGCATCAGCCCTTGAGTTTTAGAGACTCCAATTATCCTCATCATGTCTGTTTGCTGAAAAGGTCCTTGTATGGACTTAAGCAGCCCCCACGAGCTTGGTATAAACGGTTTGCAGATTATGTATCTACTATTGGGTTTTATCACAGCAAGTCTGATCATTCTCTGTTCATATATCATCGTGGTACTTCTCTGGCATACATCTTATTGTATGTGAATGATATTATCTTGACCGCTTCTTATGATAATCTGCGCAAGTCTATCATGTTACTACTTAGTTCAGAGTTTGCTATGAAAGACTTAGGCCCTTGAGTTATTTCTTGGGTATCACTGTCACTCGTCATGCAGGGGGTCTATTTTTGTCACAGAACAAGTATGCGGCTGAGATCATTGAGAGAGATGATATGACATATTGTAAGTCCACTTCCACTCTAGTTGATACCAAATCGAATATGAGTGCTAAGTATGACACACCATATGAGGATCCCACCCACTACCGCAGCCTTGCAGGGGCACTTAAGTATCTTACGTTCACAAATCCTCACATTATATATGCAGTTCAGCGAACTGCATATGTGTTTGCTTATGCATGATCCACTGATTGAGCGCATGCATGCGCTCAAACGCATTATACGATACATCCAGGGCACACTTGATTATGGCTTACATTTGTATCCATCGTCCGTTTCTACACTTGTGTCTTATACATATGCTGATTGGGGTGGTTGTCCAGATACCAGACGTTCAACCTCTGGTTATTGTATGTTTCTTGGAGATAACTTGGTCTCGTGGTCCGCAAAATGCCATGCTACATTATCGCGATCCAGTGCAGAGGCCGAGTATCGAGAGGTAGCCAATGTGTTGTCTGAATCATATTGGCTGCGTAATCTTCTATTAGAACTACACTTTTCTATTCAGAAAGTTATCTTGGTCTACTGTGATAATGTTAGTGCAATCTATCTCTCTGGAAATTTGGTCCAACATCAACGCACTAAACATACCGAGATAGATACTCACTTTGTTCGCGAAAAGGTAGCTCGTGGACAAGTACGCGTCTTACATGTGCCCTCCAGACACCAAATTGCTGACATCTTTACGAAGGGCCTTCCCTCGACTTTATTTAAAGATTTTAGGGACAGTCTCAGCGTACGTCAATCGCCCGCTATGACTGCGGGGGTATGATAGAATATACCGTGTATATCCCACTGATATACACGGTTTTCGCAATTAGTGTACCAAAAATAGAAGTAGTTAATTATGTTGTATAATTACCATAATTGTAGAATTAGGATATTAGAAGTTTAGTAGAAATAGGATTTTCCATATTTGGAGATTGTAACTTGTATATATACCTATTCATTCAATAAGAATAATCATTTCTTTCAAAAATATATTAGGATTTATAAATTTCCCTTTGTTCTTAAACTACAATTCTTTTTTCTTCAAGGTAGTTTCAACTAAGAATGTATCACGTTTTTCTTATTTCTTACCCTCTGTCCGTATTGGGATAGATTAAATTCCAATTCGATTCGAGAAGTCTTATGTTAGGGGCAATGTATCATATTGTTATTACATATTCTTTTATTTTAAATTGGATAAATAATCTTTTCAGATTCTAATTGTAATGTCTTTGAAAATTGATATAAACATGGATATCAACTTTCACGATAGTGCTAAAATCGTCTGAGTTACTCCTCATGTACCAAATACTAGTCATTTTGACGAATTAAAATTTGTTTCTAAATGTTTGGCATTTAAAAAATTAAAATCATATATTTTATTTGTTTTTTTCTTAAAATTCACTCTTACTGTCTTAACTAATGGAATATTAATTTAGCGAAACATTTAAAAAAAGAGATTAACGATACTTCAGAAAAATATATTTTAAAAAGTACACAAAAGCTTTGAAAGACTAATGATATGAACAGGAGGTAGCTAAACTAGTATTTATTTAGTGGGAGCATTAATGTTGCTTATTGTTCCGACAAGCAAGAGTATTGGCTCCAAATTTGAACAAGTTAGACGACCAAACTTAATTATCGATAGTAGCCTAAATATACAAAAACATATACACTGATGTGTATTATACATATATTATATATATAGTATATGTATATTATACGTATAGTATATGGATATTATACGTATAGTATATGGATGTTATATGTATAATAGATTTATAGATAAACAAAATCTATATATTTATTGGCTATTTTATAAACTAAACCACTTAACGGTATTGAGCTGTAATTTTCCCTACAAACTTATAACTTAGGCCTACAAGAGTTGGGCCATAGAGCAACCTTCATGTCTCTAGCGTTTGTGGATCCAAAAATCAGAATTTGAGGGAAGGCCTGCAATCCTATGTCTATCCTTATGATTATTTATGAAAAGCCTCTTGGGCTGGGCTAATAGGTGTCTGAAATCATAATTTGCAAGTCATTGGATTTGTTATTGTGTCATTTTACTTTGGGTTATTTGCACTTTGTTCCTATTTTGTAATGGTCTTTAATTTTTGTCCCTAAAATGGAATTTATGCCTTCCGGGGCATAAATTCTTTAGGGGATCTGACATAAGTTGTGCCGGATTCCATAAAGAACTTATGACCCAGAAGGCATAAGTTATATTTGAGGGACAAAAATTAAAGACCAGCTCATTTGAAGTGAAAACCGTGCAATTTTTTTGGGGGATAATTATAAAGACTCCTCACTCCTGGGATTTCAACATGTAACACTTGCTTTTCTTGTGCTTTCAATATATTAATTTTCTCTTTTATATCTAATGTAAAGTCATGAATAATTTCCCATATTTCTTCATTTTGGGATGATAAAACTACCATTTTCCTATTAGATACCTTATATAATGCATCATTTAATCCAAAAAAGGTGTGTATATGTCTCCCTACAAAGAAAGTTCTGATACATTTTAATTAAACACAGTGCTCCTTCAAGAATCTGAAGACTTCTTGTTTATCAAATATTGTACTAGATGTAGTTTTGCGAGACTTAAATGGAATAACGTATAATAGGTTGATTCCCAGTTGTAATAGTAATCGTTGGAAAAAGCCTCCTAAGTAGTATTAATAACATATTTTCAAGCAAGAAAAAAGAATCTAAAGGAGATCTAATGAATATTAATGTCAAAAGGTTTTCTTTCAACATGTTGATGTGACATGCTTGATATAGTACTAACAATTAGATTAAATTTAATTACGGATTCTCACATTTATTAAATAATGGTGATAATACAATACTCGAGGCAAAATTATGTTGAGTTTTTAAGGAGTGCGAATAGGAAATGAATAGTTGTGACTTTTCTGATAAGTCATAATGACACATGTTTACAATAGTTGTGACTCTACTTCGAATAAATTCTGTATGATTTGATGCCACCTTTTGCGTTCGCCGTTCACCGGAATTTGAGGTATTGGTGAGTTAATTCATTCTATCATGATAAAATATATTCCATAACCTCGAGTACATTGAGGAGAATAATTTTCTTAAGAAATTATACACTGTGAATTCAGTGAGCTTGAATTATTCCTTTTATAATTATTTTTCATATTCTTAAGTTGTTATCAAATACAGATTACTAACAAATTATTAGCAAGTTTCTCTGACGTTTGGTACGAACTTTGCGGATTTTTACCAAAAAAGATCCCACTTTGCACTCTAAACGTTAATGGAGAAGAGAATATAAGTAAATGGCCTGTTAAGAAATTTAAAAATGTAAGGTAAGATTTTCTTAATTAAGGTACTCCATCGGTTTCCCCATGTCACTTTCAGCATCAAGAATTAAAGTGCTAACATCCACTTGTTAAAATTAAGTATTAATATAAAGTAACACACTTACAAATTGTCTTGTATGTCCACTTGAATTTGTGCCGGATAGTCTAATATACATGGTTTAATTAATGTAGAGATATCATTAATTGACTGATTCAAAAATAAGTGTTATCTATGTTTTGTTATTTTTCGTTAACACTTTTCGTACCTTAAAGAGAAAATATCTTTTACCATCCTTGTATTTTTTTTCTTTTTTTCTGATCTAATATCAATGAATGTTATTCATTTATTGAATATATGAAATTTTATTAGGTCATAATAAGAAAAATAATTGCGATGTTTAATGTATACGCTGAGAGAGGCTTTCATACATTTTCCAAATATGTATAGTTATAAAGATGTGAGAGTGAGGTCTATACGTGATTAATGTATAAGTTATTATATCCATGTTTGTGATATTATGCTAAATTATTAAAATCTGTAATTTATATTATCAATTTACCTCAACCTGATTCGATTACTAACTTGGGCATACACTATTAAAAAGACTCTATTTTCCCACTAAATTTCTCACTGAAAAATATTCAGTGGCTATTTGCCATTGAATGTCGGCTGAAAAAACCTAAATAATAGTATTTTCACACGAAAAAATTAGGAAGTTTTCCAGCATTTCAATGAGAACATATTTTCCACCATGCGTTTCCCAGTGAGCTGGTTCGGTGGAATGAGGAGGAAAAATCATATTTTATAGTACAAATTTCTCATTGAATGTCGGTGGAAAAAACATTTGTTTCTAGTGATAATATTTGTTTCCTTGAGTAATAAATTAGAAGACTTATTTGAGATTTAAGAAGAAAATGCATAATCTCAAATTCTAAGTAGGAAACACAAATAAGGTGTAATTCCTTTGCTTTGGAATGGTAGGGTAGGTTTTCATATTACTTGTAATCCACACAAAAGCCCAAGGCCCAAAGTAAAAAAATTAATACTTTGTAAATTGTAATTTAAACTTAAAATATGAAATATCATAAATGAGTATAAATAAATACACACACGTATGTATGTATGTATGTATGTATGTGTGTGTGTGCGTGTGTGTCTATATATATATATATATATATATATATATCAAAAACCAAAATACATCTGATAAAGTAAAAGAAATAGGACCTAATTAATAAACCACACTATTGACTATTCTAGGGTTCTAGCTGCTTTCCAGTATCAATGTATCATCCAACTTGGAAACAAGTCATATTCACAAGGAAGGGTACATTTTGATTCCTCACCTGTAATTAACTTAATTCTGGACCAATAATGGGTGTCCTATTTTCATTAATTTATACAACTTTGCCTGCCACATACATCAACGTTGTCGTACGCTTCCACTAATTTATTCATCTTACATTATTGTTTACCTGCTGAAATAAATCAAGATTCATATCCTCGTATGTAGTGTCCCCGAGTTTGTGGAGTGGAAATGATAAATTTCGCACTTTATTTGACAACGTTAAAATTATGATGTTTTCAAAAGCTGGATTAACACTATCTACTGCAAAGACCTATACTAATTAGTAGGTCTCCATTCAACAATTTAGGGTTTCAACTTTCAACTCATGTGTTTTTCTTTCGATTCAACTTTTAACTAGTGGATAGGATTAAACATGAAGAAGTAGGAAGGGAGAGGGGAGGGGACCATTTGATTTTGATTCATAATTGATTAAAGGAAAGTGCTTTTAATAAAGGCCAATATATACTCCTATAACAAAATATGACCTAACTTTGTACCACCAATACAAATTTGCATCTCATTCTGTCTCCACACTAATACTGAATACTTTTATATATCGTAAGATATTCAGCGAAATCACGCTATATTATAATTTTTTAATTACAAATTAGTGTAATACATGCGAACTTGTGCTTATAACAAAGAGGCAAATAATATGCGGAATGAATAGCAAACGTGTTTTTAGGTTTCCCAAAATGGTTGATAACATCAACATATTAGGGTCAATTAACCTAGATAGAGAGGGCACTAACTCAAGTGAAGGAGGGATTAAGGAGCAAGATAGGTTGTTGCCAATAGCTAATGTGGGGCGAATTATGAAGCAAATTCTTCCTCAAAACGCCAAGATATCGAAAGAGGCCAAAGAAACAATGCAAGAATGTGTATCTGAGTTCATTAGCTTTGTTACCGGAGAAGCATCGGACAAGTGTCACAAGGAGAAGCGCAAGACATTGAATGGAAATGATATTTGTTGGGCTTTGGTAAGTTTAGGATTTGATGATTATGCTGCTCCATTGAAGAGGTATTTGCATAGGTATAGAGAATTAGAAGGAGATAAAGCTAACCAAAATAAGGCTGCTGTTGGCAACAATAGTATTGAAGAAAAGGAGAAAGATGAACTCCCAAATTATAGAGGTGAATCACAAAGGAAATTACCTACTTCGTTCAGAAATCTCCAGGGAAGTTTTTATGGTCCTTAAGATTTTGTCAAAAAACAATAACTTTCTAGCTTGGTATACTTGATTAAGCTTGGATTTTCAACTTCTTTTTATTCTAGTATATGTGCAAATGTTCTGTATCTTCTAAATTTGTATGGTCTGTGGAATATTGGTTTGAATAATTAACCTTCTGATTCATGTATGTTATTTTCACATTTTGGCTAGTTGATATTGGTTCTTGATTGAATACTTCTTTTTTTAACCAAAAAAAAAAAAAAATCAACCCACGAAATTACCAAAAATTACAAAAGGATCCTTGTCTCCAAATACAAGTCATATGAGAGGGTTGGACTGCCCTACACCCTTTACATTCTGGAGTACCTTTCATTTTCGTTTCAGCCAATTGTATGAGTTGACAAATCGATGAAGCTCATTCTAAGAATACTCTCATGGAGGTGAGCACAAATTCCTTCACTTGCCAGGTCAGAAGTCAACTTTCTCTTCAACTCTTGGAAACTTTTTTCAAACTCATTTGACCATTGATTTACCCTTCTTCTTAGTCAACTTAGTCAACCGAGTAGAGATAGAGGAAAAAACCTCTACAAAACATTTGTAGTACCCAGCTAAACCCAAGAAACTTTTTATCTTTTACTTGACTGGATTACGAGTATGTCTTCATGAGCTAATAGTCTGGGAGTAAGCATTCAAAAAACCAACCCTGACACTACATGATTTTACTTGGATATCTTAACTTTTAGCTAGTACTGAATATTGCTTTATTTATGTTTTGAGCCTAGGGCCTATCGGAAACTACCACTCTATCCCACAAAGGTAGAGGTAAGATTTTCGTACATCCTACCCTCTAACAACCTCACTTGTGTGATTACACTAGACATGTTATTATTGTTGTTCTTTCAATTGTGACCAAATTCATGCAGATTATTTTAATTAAAGACACAATTGGAACTCAATTAATTAAACCTTTTCAATTATAACCAAAATATAAACGAAATTGAGATGTAATTTTATATTAATTAATCAAATTTCTTGATTAAACGGAGTAAAATATTTATCCATTGACCATTAAATAATTTTACATAATTAATTTAGTTATTGTTCTCATAATTTTGATAAATATATTTCAAAACTATAGAAAATATACAAAATATATAGGATGATATACAATGACATACTTGATGAAATTTTACCAAATGAAATGATAAAGTGTCACCGAGATAATTTGTAAAATTATTTTCTCCTGGTAAAATGTATATTTCACTCCGTTTGTGACTCAGAAATTTCGAATAATTAAATAAAATTATTGGAGGACAAAAATTAGGTGTCAACAGTATATAACTGATTCTATACCCAGAAATGAAATTACTTTGATTTCGCAAACTTCTCTCTGAGCTTCACCAATTGTTCATTAATGGTGTGTTCTCCTTTTTCCAGTTTTCCCTCTTAATCTAAACACTTAGAAAATTGAATATCTATTGCTTATATTTGTGGTTACTTTTTATTGGTTTGGTAGAAAATACTTGAAAACTACCGTTTTTTAATTTTATTGAGCTTTATTGTTGAAGAAGACAAAGTGAGTCTACGATATTTGAAGGTTTGAGTTGAATTTAATAACGAAAGATTGTTGGGCATGACAATAGAAAGATGGATATCAAATTTGGAGTCATTAAGAGTTGATATGGATAATTTTTAGAAAAACGTGTTGGTAAATTCTACATAACAAGTTATAGTGGTCACTGGGATTTTCATTTGACCATAAATCCTAACGGATCATCAAGATTTCAGACACTAAAGCTGAAAAGTTCCTGGTGATTCGTTAGAATTTGGCCAAAAATCTGTACGATCACCATAACTTGTGGTTAGGTCAAGTCTTTTCAAGTATCAAATAAAAAATCCTGGAGAATGACCAAGAATTTGCTCTTGATTTTTGGCGAAAAGGTTATTTTTACATACTTTTTCTTACGAGCTTAGGTCGAAATCTAAAGGTGGCATTGAAAGATCCTATTTGTGCTAATCACCCGACTTGAGAGCCAAATCCATCACTTAGGCCTCGATTTAGGCCTGGTTTTGTTTACAAGTTCTTAAATTAAGTACACAAGGTTTTTTAAAAAAGGATAATCCAATATATGAAGTATCCCGCATGTATATAGGGCCATGAGAATGGCCAAACCTCAAGGTATTTTTCATCTACGAGATTAATTTATATACACAATTATTGTACACAGTTTTTAATACTATCAAATCATCCAAAAAATATCTAGATAAAACTTTATAAAAAATGAAAGTTGAACTTTCAAAATAAATCAGGTTACATGCTCCAACAAATAAAAATGACCTGATTGTGCAAAATCACCGATGTATACAAGTTATATATTTAATGGTCACCTCTTTCCGACAAGCAAAGATGGTCGCGGTAATTGCATTCTTGGGCTAGATTCATAATAGGAGACAAGGAATTAGAACAATGGCTAATATATAGGCAGATACCTTATTACTTCTGAAAGGGACAAAGGAAGATACAAATGTATAATTCATATAAGCTGATTTCACCAATTAAGCAACTTGGAAGCTACCTAATAATATATATTATTCCATCCGTCTCAATTTAAGTGTCTTAATTTGACTACACACAAAATTTTAAAAATAAAAGAAGGCTTTTAATTGAATCTTATGGTCCTAAATTAATAATGTGCGTAATGTACTAAAATATCTTTTGAATCTTGTAGTTTTAAACTTGTCGGTAGGATGTTTGAATTGTCAACTTAATAAATATAAAAAGAGACACTTTTTTTTTTTGACAAACCAAAAAGAAAAAGTAAGATAATTAAATTGGGACGAGGTAGTACTAGTATTCATGTTACTATGAGTCTATGACCTGCCGAAACAAAGCAAAATAGATATCCATATCCTCGTGTCTAGTGTCCCCGGGTTCGTGGAATGGACAATATTGGACAATTTTCGCACTTCATTCGATGACAACGTTAAATTAAAGGTAATGATGTTTGCAAAAGACTGGATGAACATGAAACATCTCCTACAAGGACATACTAAGTCGTAGCTGGACTCCTATATATGTTCAAAGGGATCTTTTTAGGTGTGGTCTGGTAGTAAGCTTTATGGTACAAGCACAGGTGCATTGTATATAGTTGTCCACAAATTTCAATATTTGAAGCATTGTTTGACCGTTTGGTTACTTATGCTACGAACGATTAAACATTAACAATTAGGAAGGGAGAGGGGAGGGGACCATTTGATCCATAATACACTAAAGCAAATACTTTTAATAAAGGTTACCAATATAATTGTTGCTAATTATCTTTCAAAAGGACCCTCTTTTAGCATCCTTTTGAATATATAAATACTCCTATAACAAAATACGACCTAACTTTGTACTACCTATACAAATTTGTCGGTCATTCTGTCTCCATATACTTTTATATATCGTATAATCTTTGGTGATGTCACACTATATAATAAACACTTGATTATAAGTTAGCGTAAAACAGACATACATTTATAAAGAGACAAATAATACATAGAATGAAAAGTAAACGTGTATGTGCTTGAGAGGATCGAGTTTTCAGATTCCCAAAATGGTTGATAAGAATATCAACATATTAGATAGAGAGGACCCTAACTCAAGCGAAGAAAGAGGGATTAACGAGCAAGATAGGTTGTTGTCAATAGCTAATGTTGGGAGGATTATGAACCAAATTCTTCCTCAAAATGCCAAGATTTCGAAAGAGGCCAAAGAGACAATGCAAGAATGTGTATCTGAGTTCATTAGCTTTGTAACCGGAGAAGCATCGGATAAGTGTCACAAGGAAAAGCG
The DNA here is from genome assembly GCA_034509755.1 of Anisodus tanguticus. Lineage (NCBI taxonomy): Eukaryota > Viridiplantae > Streptophyta > Magnoliopsida > Solanales > Solanaceae > Anisodus > Anisodus tanguticus. Next base: position 12,004,060 of record CM067551.1, on the reverse strand, counting down.
CAAGACATTGAATGCAGATGATATTTGTTGGGCGTTGGGAAGTTTAGGATTTAATGATTATGCCTTTGAAGAAGTATTTGCATAGGTACAGAGAGTTGGAAGGAGAAAAATCTAACCAAAATAAGGCGGCTGCTGGTAACAATAGTACTGAAGAAAGGGGGAGAGATGATCAATTTCTCTCATGAAGATTTTATATGTCCCTAAAAGAGCAATGATGACTCTCGAAATGGAATTGGAAGAGCAAGATGGGCTAGGGCGGGCACATTAACATGATATTCAATTTGTGATATGTCAAAAAAATATATAGACAATAATTTTCTAGCTTGGTACTTGATACATAAGCTTCGATTTTCATATTCTTTTTAGGCTTGTTTTAATTTTAAAGAAAAAAATCGTGCTTTTCTCACTAGTGAAACTGCTAGTATTTGGAAAATAATTTCTGTATTGGTGATCATTGTATCTTCTAAACAATTTCTTAGGTTTGTGTTTTATCGTTTTGACCAATTAATCTTATTCATATATGCTCACATTTGGCTAGATTGTCAAGGTTCTTGATTCAGGGCTAATTTTGATATTCCATTACTGCTAATAACTTACTTCAAGCTCTGCCTAAGTCTTGGAGGTAAGCACAAATTTCTTATTTCCCTTGCCATTTCTTCTTCATTTAAACTTGATAAATTCACGCTGCTACATGGTTTTACTGGATAATTTTAGTTGGATTTTGTTTCGAATCTAATTAATTACATAAATGATCACTCAACAGTAAACTCATCAAATTTATTTTCTAACCATAAAGTAACTCAATATTCACTTAATTTCCTAAAATGTTATTTTTTGTCAAAATCCGATTAACCTAGCTAGTTTTTACCCACACCCGGAACTCGACCTGAAATTTTAATAGGAAAAAATTGTTGAAGAGATAATCTATCATAAAATTGACAAATGTTTAAGACATAGACAGGACAAAGTAAAATAACATATTTAGTTTGGTTGATGTACAATTTTAACACGAGGGAGGTTTACTAATTCTCTCACTACACCACATTCTGTCAAATTATACTAAATTAAAATACAAAAAGTGAAACAGAGAAAAGATGTAAAAAAAATCTAGTCCAGGCACCTTTGGTGGATGGAGATTGAGGGTAGCACATATGTTGGATGCTTCGCCGTTATCTCCTTAATTCAACTAAATTTGAACTAATAAATACTAATTAACTTCTTAATTTCAAAGTGAGAGCATGCTAAAGCTCATATATCATTCCAACTTTTAACATACGTTTGTGAGGTATGTCAAAAACTTTGCTATTTTGCCTCAAATTCCTCTTCAAGAAATTAAAAGCATAATCAATCACAAATCTCTTTGCAATATTAGACCCTTTGCTTACAATCACATCTTGTTCCCCTACCAAATGTATAACCCCAATACTATAAGCTCTTTCCACCACTTCTATATCCCTCTCCATTAAAAACATCGCATCCTGATCTTGTATATTCCTCTGTTCATTCTCCAATTCCATATTTCTTTGTTCTATTAATACTATGTTACTTTTCACTGCAATCGAAAACATACAATCGTCTCGTATAAAAAAATTTCAGTCTTTTCACCAATAATCTCTCGAAGGGCTCTTCCTCGTTACGCACATCATTGTATCCATATCTCACCACACACCGGAACACGTAGAGATCATTTGGCTTCACCCTCCGAAAAAGGAACCTTTCTTCTACCGGCACTTTGCTTATTGGAAGCGATTTAACAGAAACAAACACTTTGTTAATTATGCAGACTTAAAGTACTTTTTATGTAGTTTTCAAATACATAAATTTTATTATAAAATACTCGAAGAATCTATGTTTAAAATCAAGTCAAAGAAAAAGTTGTTCGACCACCAAATTGATCAACCTTCAAATAAATTGAGACAAATAGAGTATTTTTTTACTGGGTAGGTTTAAACACCAGGAATTTTTTTACCATAAATTATAATGTGATTGTGTAAATATGTGTAACGTACCTGAAATGCAGGGAGTGAACACGCCGTCCCCAATAACCATAGAAGTACCAAACATTGTTGCAAATAACATTAAAAACTTTGCAAAATTGCTGCTTTCTAGCTTTGACTTAAGGTTTGATGCCCGACGTGTGCGTCTATCTGGCGAATCAAGTTTAAAAGTCGACACATCTTTGTCTTCTGGTTGTTGACTTGGAATTAATCCCGCCTTAGAATATCGACATATCAATGAATATAAAGCAAATGTACCTCCTGCAATAAATGTGTATTTAATTTTTTTAAGAAAAATTAATCATGAACGTATGTAGTAAAAGGAGAAAATGACAAAAATAGTCCCTTGTCTTTGGTAGTAGGTCCAATAGGCCCTTTAATATCATAAAAGTGAGCACTTTTGGACTCCATAGAATATTTACTAAATTTTGATAGTTAAATTTAAGAGAAACTGCGAAAATAAAAAAATATTTAATGGAACTCATACATGAAGGTACAATTTTTGCACTTTATGTTATTTTTTAGTCTATTTCTAGAGTTTGATACGACTTTTTGAGGTGTATTTTTTATTATTTTGAACTATTTTTTGTGTTTAGTGCAGTTAGATTTGACAACTAGAGTTTTGTAAATATCTGACGGAAATAAAAAATGCTCACTTTTGACAAACTTAAAGGACCAAAACTGCTCAAACAACATTCTTAGGAACTACTTTGACCTTACTTCCAAATATTAGGGACTTTTTTTGTCACTTTCTCTAAAAGAAGAGGTGAAATTAAGTTACCATCTCCGTTGTCATTAGCTTGGAGAACAATGTAGACATACTTGATGACTGTAATCAAGGTGATAGTGTACAAGATAAGAGAAAGAGACCAAGTATATCTTCTTCATATTTTACACCATTTGGGAAAATGGATGAAAACACGTACAATGGTGACGTTCCAATATCTCCATACACCACCCCTATGCTCTGAAATGCCAAATTTAGTATCACAGACCATTCTAATGCCTGGTCAAAAAAATTATTGTAAGTTATAATACATCCGCGTCAAATATCAAACAATAAAAAATTGTCACCACCAATAATTAGAGGTATTGGGTTCAAGCCCTGAAAATGAAGTTGCATTTGGGGTGTGTTTGGTACGGAGGAAAAATATTTTTTATTTTTTTCATGTTCATTTTAAAAAAATATCTTCTCTAGGAAAATATTTTTTTTTTAAAATGAGGAAAATGACTTTCCTAATACATATATGAAAAAATAAGTTACACGGGTGGCATTCCACATTTATTGTGTCATCCCACCCTCATTTCATTTTTACCCTCACCATGTAGCCCTCATCCCTACCACCCCTACCCCCACTAACACCTTCCATAGTATTTGTCTAGATTAAATATGAATACTTTTAGGATAATATTTGTTGCTTACATACCAAACATAAGAAAATACTCCCTCCGTTCCATATTATTTGTCCACTTTTTTTATACGCCCCTTAAGAAATCATAAATAAAAAATGTATTTTTACTACTTTACTCTTATCTCTCTCCAATTAATTACACCTAATCAATATTGATTATTTTCAAAAACACTTAATAATAGAGGTAAAATAGAAAAATTCAATTAATTATGTCTTGATTTTATAAATTGACAAATAATTTGAATAAATATTTTTAGTTATATGAACAAGTAATATAAAACGGAGGAAATAGATAAGAAATCTACTTATTTTCTTAAAAAAACATTTTCCTTCACACCAAACATATCCTTGGTAGGAGGGCATTTTATCCCCCATATGATCCCAATTAATCTGAGCCCAAAGAGGGTACAACACACCTAGTGTGAAACCAAAACAAGAAACATAAAAGTCCTCCGGGGCATAGTCCAGTGGTAAAGCCTGGGTGCTATAAGGCGCTCTGGCATGGACAGCGTGGGTTCGATTCCCCGCAAGCACGAAGAAACTCTGCATGTTGGGGAATTTGACCTTGTCTCACCGATCGGTTGTACGCTCCCGTAAAACCGGCCACCGGAGCACATCCCGCGATTTACCCTGGTAATAGTGTTGAAGGACCGGTGCTATTTCCTCCAGGACGTCTGGGTAATACCAGTGAAGTAGTCAGGCGCAAGCCTGGAAACCTGAATTATCAAAAAAAAAAAAAAAAAAAACAAGAAACATAAAAGCCTGTAAATTTGGCTATGGTAGGACCTTTTTGGCCTGGGGGAACCTGCTAGATTCCAAGTCTAAGGAGTCATATCGTTTTAACGTCTCGCTAGAAAGCTTCTTTCCTTTGAGCTCTTGTTGAAGAGCATCTTGGTTTTGCTCATTGCCTGACATATCTTTAATCTATAAAAGATATATTTTATTTTATAATTCCTCCTTATTTAGGAGGAAAAAAAAAAGATACAAACTGAGTAATTAAAAGTTGGGAATTCCCCCAACATTTTGTTCAAGAAGGAACAGATATATTTTATTGATTAAAAAGAAAAGATGGAAAATGTAAGAGGGAGAAACTCTAGGAAATAATAACAAAGGGATAAAAGAACATGTAGAGTACTAACTCACAATTCACCTAACTGTTTCCCAAAACTGCAATCTTTAATTATCAAACTTAGAAGAAAATTTTAGAGTTCATAGAAATGAGGGAATTAAGGTTTTTATTTGTATGGAAGAAAAACATCTTCTCCTCTAGTCTCACACGTAAATGGTTACTTAGATATTAGCAACAAACATGCACAACGGACTGCTGTATCTCACGCTTCTATGTATATCTTGATGATTCATTTAGTTAAATTTAGAAGCAATTTAATTATTTCTATTAACGGAATAATATTGAATTATTTTTGCAATTAGTAAATAAATGGAGTTTTATGTGGAATTCTGTTAAACAAGGTAATATATCCGTGATATACACTTGATATACATAAGTGTATATCACGGGTGCTTAAGGCAGCAAGCCCAACATAGACAGGCAGCAAACCCATCACGGGTTGGCCCATCACGGGTGATGTATATTTGGTGTATATATTGTTGGTATATTGTAGTGTAAAGGTTACCTTAATTAGTCTTGTACACTTACCATAATTGTATAGTTAGAATTATGGTAAAATAAGGTTTTAGGAATAGAATAGGAATATGATTCTCCTATTATGGAAATATGTAACTTGTATACATACCTTTCAATTAATGAAAATAATCAAGGGATTATTTCTTTCATGGTATCAAAAGTCTAGGTCAAAACAAAAAAATTCTCTCGAATTTTTGTTGCAATTCTCGGCCACAGACCGAACCTTCCCCTCGGGTTTGCCATTTGTTCTTCCGCTCTCCAAATCTCTCTTCCAAATCCCTCTATCACCTATTATTCTTTCGTTATGTCTACGTCAAAGAACACGTTTCACCCTGCCATTGTTGTTTCTAACATCAAGAATCATATCCCTCTAATTCTTGAAATAGAAAACGTCCAATACGTGACGTGGACTGAATTGTTCAAAATTCACGCTCGTTCGCATCAAGTCATCCATCACATAATCCCCGCGGCTCATGATGATACGGAGGTCCCTAAACGCGAGGATGATCCTAAGTTATGGACAACACTTGATGCCACCGTCCTTCAGTTGATTTATTCTACTATCTCCACCAACCTATTGCAGACGATTATTGAGCCAGATGCTACGGCGATGGTTGCATGGGATAGACTGCGTGACATATTCCAGGATAATCAAAGTTCCAGAGCTATTACCCTTGAACAAGATTTTTCCCACGTCAACATGAAAAATTTCCCGAACGTTTCAGCATATTGCAAAAGGTTGAAGGAATTGGCGGACCAACTCCGCAACGTTGGTGCACCAATTAGTGAAGATCGTCTTGTTTTACAGATGGTTGCTGGCCTATCCGAGGCCTATAGTGGCGTTGGAACTCTCCTTCGTCAAAGCAATCCTCTTCCAAGGTTCTATCAAGCTCGATCCATGCTTACCTTGGAAGAAGCCGATTTGGCTAAAAAGGCGGCTACTAATGCTAGTCCCGTGGTCATGATGACTTCCTCCACTAGTCCTCAAATTTTTGGTGACAATTCAAACCAAAACTGATCTAACGGGGGCAGCAAGAATGGCCGGAAAAATAATGGGAAAAATCGCAGGGGAAAACGCGGCGGCTCCGGCAGTAGTCACGGTGGCCAAAATAGTGGAAGTGGACCCCATCTCGGTTATAGTGGGCCACCGACCCACATGTCTCAGCCTTGGGCCTCTAGGCCGTGGGCTTGGACCAGTAGACAGTGGCCCTATGGCCCACCTCCATAACAATCTCCAGCGTCTGGCCAGTGGGCTTTCCAGCAACCCCAACGGCCCACTGCCCACTGGCCCAGTAATTCCAGCTCCATCAGTTTCGGCCCAGGACAGTCCAGGTCTGGAATTCTTAGGCCCCGGCCTCCGCAAGCTCACATGAGGCCCCACTCAGACCGATATCGAGGACACGATGCACACACTGGGTTTGACTCAACCGGACACAAATTGGTATATGGACATCGGTGCCACTACCCACATGACATCCGATTCAGGTACTCTCTCATCTTATTCTAATTTGAGCAACCCTCGCGGTATAATTATTGGTAATGGCAATTCTGTTCTAATTCGTGGTTATGGTCATAAAACATTGTCTCCACCTCATCCCCCTCTTATCTTGAAAAATACCCTATACGCCCCAAATTGATTAAAAATTTAGTCTCTGTCCGTAAATTCACTACTGACAATTCTATTTTTATTGAATTTGATCCATTTAGTTTCTCTGTGAAGGATTTCAAGACGGGGAGTCCTCTCATGAGGTGTGATAGTAGGGGAGATCTTTATCCTATCACACTCAGTCCCGGTCCATCGAGTCAAGGCTGCCATCAGCTTTTGCAGCCATCTCTCATTCCTTGTGGCGTGCTCGTCTTGGTCATCCGAGGTCCTCTATTTTGTCAGCTTTAGATAAAAAATAGTTTTATTTCATGTAAGGGTACGAGTCGTACTCCAATTTGTCAATCTTGTTCTTTAGGAAAAATTATTAAGTTGCCGTTTGTAGACTCAAAATCTCATACTTTAATGTCATTTGATATTATTCATAGCTACTTATGGACGTCACATGTTCCTAGTTCTATGGGTCATCGGTATTATGTTCTCTTTTTGGATGATTATTCTAAATTTTTATGGACGTTTCCATCTTCCTAAAATTTAGAGCATTCATCAGAACCCAATTCGACCGTGAAATAAAAAATATTCAGTGTGATAATGGAAAAGAGTATGACAATGGGGTGTTTCGGGAATTCTGTGCTACTAATGGGATAAATTTTCGTTTCTCTTGTCCTCATACATCTTCACAAAATGGGAAAGCCGAACGTAAAATTCGTTCCATAAATAACATTATCCACACTCTATTGATTCATGCTTCCGTACCACCATATTTTTGGCATCATGCTTTTCAAATGGCTAGATATCTACTTAACATAACTCCTTCCAAAGGTTTGACATATTCTTCCCCTCTTCAGATTTTATATAATAAAATTCCTTCATATTCACATCTTCGGGTTTTTGGGTGTTTGTGTTATCCGTTATTCCCGTCCACCACAATTAACAAATTTCAGGCCCGGTCGACTCCGTGTGTGTTTTTGGGTTTTCCATCTAATCATCGTGGCTACAAATGCTTTGATTTATCCTCCAATAAAATCATCATTAATCGCCATGTAATTTTTTATGAATCCCAATTTCCATTTGCTAAAAGTCATTCTCCCGTGGCTAGTTCGTATAATTTTTTGGATGAACAAATATCCCCGTATATTATTCAGCATTTTTCAGACATCTCCCGCACCCAAAATTCTCCAGCGGACCCACTGCCCGCTGGTCCCACTGGCCCGTCACAGTCCCTCTGGCCCGTTTTGTCACCGGGACAGTTTCAGCAATTGGGCCAGTCCATCCCAATACTGGAACTAGTCCAGTTTCTGGTTCCGCCACTGTTACTGCTTCCCGAGTTAGGCCAGCAGGCCCACTGCCTGCTGGCCAGTCCTTCCCGAGCCCAGCAAATTCCCGAAATCCACTCAATTCTTCCTCGAGTCATAGACCGGTCACTCGTAGTCAACGGGGTATTGTTACACCTAAAAGACATTTTAATTTACATTCTAATGTCTCTAAATTCCCCTTGCCCCGTAATCTTGTGTCTGCCTTAAATGACCCGAATTAGAAAATTGCTATGACTGATGAATATAATGTTCTTATTGATAATAAGATGTGGGAGTTGGTTCCCCATCCATCTGGTATTAATGTTATCAGGTCTATGTGGATTTTTGCTCATAAGGAGAATTCAAATGGTTCATTTGCTCGACATAAGGCGCGATTTGTGGGTGATGGTAAGACTCAACAGGTTGGTATAGATTGTGGGGAGACGTTTAGTCCAGTGGTCAAGCCGGCTATCATTCGTACTGTGCTTAGCTTGGCTCTTTCGAAGGCATGGCCTATTTATCAATTGGATGTCAAGAATGCTTTCCTACATAGGGATCTTAAGGAAACAGTCTATATGCATCAGCCTTTAGGATTCAGGGATCCCAATCATCCTCATCATGTATGTTTATTGAAGAAGTCCTTATATGGGCTTAAGCAATCTCCCCGGGCCTGGTATACACGGTTTGCTGACTATGTTTCAACTATTGGGTTCACTCACAGCAGGTCGGATAATTCCTTGTTCATCTACCATCGTAGTTCGTCCTTAGTCTACATTCTGTTATATGTGGACGATATTATCTTGACTGCCTCTTCCGATGCCTTGCGCCAGTCTATTATGACCATGCTCAGCTCCGAGTTTGCTATGAAAGACTTGGGGCTCTTGAGTTATTTTTTAGGGATTGTTGTCAATCGTCATTCTGATGGGTTGTTCTTGTCACAACGAAAGTATCCAGCCGAGATCATCGAGAGGGCTGAGATGTCATCCTGTAAGTCCACTTCTACAACAGTTGATACTAAGACCAAGCTGACCAATCTTAGTGTCGCGGCCGGCGTCCCTTACAAGGATCCGATCCGCTATCGCAGTCTTGCAGGGGCCCTTCAGGATCTTACATTTACCAGACTGGATATTACGTATGATATCCAGCAGGTGTGTTTATTCATGCATGATCCCAGAATTGTGTACATTAATGCACTCAAACGCATCATTCGGTATATTCAGGGTACACTGGACTATGGTTTGCATTTGTATCTTTCATCGACATCCATACTTGTCTCATACACAGATGCTGATTGGGGTGGGTGTCCAGACACCAGACGGTCTACGTCTGGCTACTGTATATTCCTTGGCAACAGCTTGGTCTCCTGGTCTGCGAAGCGTCAGGAAACTCTATCCCGCTCAAGTGCCGAGGCTGAATATCGAGGGGTAGCCAATGTGGTCTCAGAATCATGTTGGTTACGTAATTTGCTTTTAGAGCTTCATTGTCCAATTCAAAAGGCAACCTTGGTTTATTGCGATAATATTAGTGTCATTTACCTTTCGGGTAATCCGGTTTAGCACCAACGCACTAAGTATATCGAGATGGACATACACTTTGTCCGTGAAAAGGTTGCTCGGGGTCAGGTACGCGTCTGTCATGTCCCGTCAAAATATCAAATTGCAGACATCTTTACAAAGGGTCTTCCCTCGGTCCTTTTTGAAGATTTTAGGGACAGTCTCAGCGTTCGAAGAACGCCCGCTATGACTGCGGGGGTGTGTTAAACAAGGTAATATACCTGTGATATACACTTGATATACATAAGTGTATATCACGGGTGCTTAAGGCAGCAAACCCAACACGGACATGCAGCAAACCCATCACGGGTGATGTATATTTGGTGTATATATTATTGGTATATTGTAGTGTAAAGGTTACCTTAATTAGTCTTGTATACTTACCATAATTGTATAGTTAGAATTATGGTAGAATAAGGTTTTAGGAGTAGAATAGGAATAGGATTCTCCTATTATGGAAATATGTAACTTGTATATATACCTTTCCATTAATGAAAATAATCAAGGGATTATTTCTTTCAAATTCTTATAATAATGGATGTAAAGATGAGGCATGAACTAAGGTTTAATAGAAGTCTTTTTTGTGCCCGTTAATCATTTCTATTTAGAGAATGTATTATAAAAGCAAAAGAGTCAAATTTGCCCTCCAACTATGCTTTATAGTTTAACATTTCCCTCCGTCAAACTTTGGATCAAATTTACCCTTCCCGTTAGCAAACTTATTAAATTTGCCCCCAATGGACAGATTTCTGACTTGGACTCCACATAGACGCGACGTAGGCTTACCCAATTCTTTTAACTCGTACCCGTTACCCCATCATTTAAATTATTTCAACTCGGTACATTTTAGAAGAAGATCTGTTACCCTATCAACGCAGTGGTTCTGACCGATAAAAAATAGCATAAGGTGGGTTGATTTGTCGCCGGCGTTTCACCGAAATAGTGGGCGTGTTGGTATCGTTTGGCAGTGGTGTTGAGGCAATTTGTGGTTGTTGATTGAGTTGGGTGGTTCACAGAGGTTCCGCTTATTGACGGGGCAGTGTCGGCGATGGAGAAGAAGAGAGTGAGAGAGGGAGCAAGGGAACACGTTGGGTGGCTAGTAGTCTGGCTAGATAGTTGGAGTTTAGAGCTCCGGCGGTGGTGGTCGACTGATCTAGTGGTGAGGCAGTGAAGGGTTGATATTGTTGGTGGTGTGGTCACCGGCGGTGTTCGAATCTGGGTATTTGGGGACTCACCGGTGGTTGTGTTTGATCATCACCGACTTCGCCTGAGACGGCGGTGGTGGTCTAGGTGGTGACTGCTCCGGTTCACCGGTTGGTCGTCACCAGTGGTTGTGTTTCGTCACTGATTTCGCCGGAGACGGCGGTGGTGGTTACTGCGGTGGTGGTCTAGGTGATGACTGCTCCAATTCACCGGTTGGTCATCACCAATGGTTGTGTTTCGTCACCGACTTCGCCGGAGACGGCGGTGGTGGTCTAGGTGGTGACTGCTCCGATTCACCGGAGCTAAAAGCTCCTCACTAAAAATTCTCTCTCCCCGACCAGGTTATCGGTTACCTCTTCTTCTAAAATGGATCGGGTTGAAACAATTTAAATGATGGGCTAGGTAACGGGTACGGTTATGGGTTAAATGAATTGGGTGGGAGCCTACATGACGTCTAGTTAAGGGCAAATTTAATAAGTTTGCTAACGGAAAGGGTAAATTTGATACCAAAGTTTGACGGAGGACAATATTAAACTATAAAGTATAGTTGAAGGACAAATTTAACCCTTTCCCCTATTATAAAATAGGTCACTCCTATCCCATCACAATTATGATTTTCCCCTAGATACTAGCTTGGGCTTCAGAAAATAATGGATAACCTAATCTAATTTTTACATCAGGAATATTCTAGGGGTCATTCGCACAAATGCTCTATTTTTGGGTGGTCTTTAATTTTTGCTCTTCAAATTTGAATTCTTTAATTTTTGCGCTTTATTATTTTTGGCGCGGCATAATTAGAATTTTGCTTGACATAATTAGTGTTTATCTTTGGCATATATATCATACACAATCCACAAATTATACCGAATAAGGCATAACCGTCAACACTCAACATAATATGAAAAAAAACATAATTTCATATTTCAGCGGGCATAATTAGCGTTTAACTTCAATATATGTATCATAACATCCACACAATCTATCCGGATAAGGCATAATTTTCAACATTCAACATAATTTTAAAAATTACTATAAAACTATGTTGCATAACTTAATTTCTACATAATTTATGCCGCACGAGGCAAAAATTTAATTTTCGAAGAAAAAAATATTATAGAAACTATGTCTTGCGAAGTAGACTTGAAATTTTTATAAAATAAATAAATGAGCAAAAATTAAAACCACAAATATAAAGGGCAAAAATTAAAGACTAGTGTGTTTGAGGGGCAATCCACAGAAAAATGATATTCTAAAGTACAGTATATTATCTCTACTAGATGAAGGAACGCCCGTGAAGCGCACGGGCCCAACAATTTCAATTTTAGTATAATTCATTTATGTATCAACTATTAATGCAATTTGTAATATATTATTTTGTATCTATTAAAATTACTTTTAATTTTTTTATTTCAATTCAATTTTTATGTTGCATGCACTTAATAGGAATTTAAATTATTTTGTCTTGGTCAATAAAAAATTTTAGAAGCATCTCTACTTCTATGTATATCAATTTTCTAAATTTCAATTTCAATTTTATATTATATTATTCATGTTATTTACTTTAAACTTCACATTTTGAACCGTAAAAGAAACTTATATATCTAGTTTCTTTTGTCCTTTTTACCCCCGGATGTTTTGCGCTTATTCAGTTTTTATTTCTGTTGCTCCTTCATTTACTTTTCGAATACATTCTATTCTTATTTTTGGTGATTTGCATTTATTTTTCCCTTTTTTTCCTTTTTAACTTCTCTATATTTTTTTCCTGATACTCTCCCATTTAATAATTGTAAATATAGTGGGAAAATAGTTTACCCACTTTAAACTTATATTTTCTTTAAAATTGTAAGTTACAATCTTAATATTCCTTTTTCTTTGTTTATTTTTCTAACAAAATGTATATTATGATAAATTTCAAACGCCAAATAGAGCTCAATGATTAACTGAATAAAAATTTGGCTAAAATGAATAAAATATCGATGAACACAAAATACTTTTATTCCAAGAAATATATCTTTTTTATCCCAAAAAAAATTCACTTTTGATATGTAGAAAAATTCTAACTTCAAAAATTTTCATTTATCCTTAATAAGATGATGATTAATAACCACACAAATATGTATCGCACGTTTTAAATCATAAGTATCAAGTATTTAATATTTTTTTCCCTTAAATTTTGTATCTGGTCAAATATGGTGCCTCCACATAAATTGAGACCAACAAAATCCCAATAATGTTGTAATTTTATAATCTACTTTGTCCTATAAACAAAATTCAAAATTCGAAATTCAAAATTCAAGATTATACAAATAAATAAGAAGTTAAATTCAATATTACAAATTACTTTTAGAAAACTAATTAACTTCACTAATGAATTAGCAAGCACCATAAGTATAATAGAAATCTTACATTATAAATAATAAACCAAACGGAAATTTAATTTCTTTCATACGTGTAGTTAGTTGACGACTTGAGTTGATTTAGTCTATTTTCAAGTTGCTGTGCTCCAATGGCTCCATTTGAAATCTGTGTTTGTGATTATCAAAGAGCCAGAGGAAGTGAAATAAATATCAATCAGTGAAAAGTAAGAAAGTGAAAAGGTAAAGTAAAAATTCGAAATCTTTTTAATTTACGCACGAAAGATTTGGCTTTTGATAGCTGATGAATGAGCAAAAGGGTAACTTAGTCATTGACATTTAAATTTTCTACAGAAGCTACAGTTGAAATTTTTGTCCGCCAACCATTTTACTTTATTTTATGTGAAATGACAAGAATATCCTAGAATGCCTAAATATACATGTTGACCTCCTGGAGTTAGCTTACTCCCTCTTATAATATAGTAGAATAGAAGTTATCACTCATCTCTATATAAAATGTTTATATAACATACGATGTCTTTATAGGAAAGTTTATCTTATAACTACAATTAGGCAAAATCGGGACGTCAATTTTTTTTTTATTGAGATATAAAAACTAAAATTGCAGTGACAATAACACTTTTTTTATGGGTGAAAATCATTTATCCTCTCCAACATTGCTTTAAAAATTAAACTCCCTCCTCAATTATGAACGATAGACATTCCCCCCCCCCCCCCGCCTCCCTCCCTCGTATTATCAATTTTACCCTTGATATATATTTATTTTTCTTAACCTAGGTATTTATATATTCGTATTTAAGTTAACATTATAAGTTGAATATTCCTTTAATGAATTTTTCACAAAATTTAATGCTATTTTTTTATCATTGTTATTTTAATATTACATGCATCAAGTATGCTATATATATATAGATACATATTTCAATTATCTCTTGTTTTCTATTGTCTATATAGATAAACGAGTTTTGTTTGTTAATTATAGAATATTTTCTAAATTCTAATTTAAAATTCATTTACAATATAAATAGATAATCTTTTAGAAATTTGTGATAAAATATATCTATAACTATTAATTATGTTTGTATTACTTACATTGAAATATGTTTATAAATTTATTATTACTGTTATTTTCACTTGTATAAATAGACATTAGAGTTTTGATTATTATTAATAAAATTATTTTTTATTCTGCTCATTTATTTCTTTATAGAACGTTATTAACTTATATAGTCAATTAGTATTTCTCACTTTTATAAAAAAAAAATATTCTATGTTTGTTTTGTTCATAGAAAATTTGTTACATAGATTTTAATAAAAATAAAAAATTTCATGATTTTTAAAAAGTAAAATAAAAAGACAAAGGTTGATAATGTAAGCATATAATAGTATTTTAAAAAGAAAATAAGGATAAAGGGAAGAGAATGTCTATTGTTCAAAGTTGAGGAGAGAGTTTGATTTTTAAAAGCAAAGTTGGGAAGGGTAAATAATTTTCACCCCTTTTTTTATTACGAAACAAAAGGTAAATCTAAGTGCAAGAAATCAAAAGATTCGGAACAACAGAATTATAGTGGTTCAATCAATGCTAAAACCTTCACGCATGTTTTAAGTACTGGCATCCATCATTATTTATATTCAGTAGTAAGCAATCCCACCGGGTGAAGTTGTCAGATCCATATCATCCATTCTTTGCTGCAAGCCTCATTAATGCAGAGACACAAACAATCCCATAAGCTCTAGAAAAAACATCAGAAAACTGAATCATTCCCAGGATAACTGTCAACTTATTGATGACATTAGGTGTGAGGAGAAATAAAATATCTCAAGTTCAATCAACAAAACCGATACAGATATGCAAACAATCTAACGAGCTCGGAGAGAAATAACTACAAATAGAATCATCGGAGAGAAATACCTACAATTAAAATAATCGGCATAAACAGTAAACTAGATGTAGATCCCTTGATTATTCTCATTAATGAAAGAGTATATTTACAATTTATAATTTCCATAATATGAAAAATCATATTCCTATTCTACTCCCAAAACTCTATTCTAGTTGTACAAGAATCATACAATTATGGTAAGAATACAATGCTAATTAATTACAAATTTATGGTACAAAATATTCTCCAAACCGTGATATATCTTTTACACCAGAAAGGTAGATGGCACTAACATTATCACAATAAACCAAGGTAGGTTTCTGAATAGGACAATGGAGCTCTAAAAGAAGATTACATAATCAACATGATTCAGAGACCACATTGGTCACCCCTCGATACTCGGCCTCTACACTAGAGCGCGACAATGTAGACTGACGCTTCGCAGACCATGAGACCAAGTTATTTCCAAAAAACATACAATAGCCGGACGTGGAACGTCTGGTGTCTGGACAGCCACCCCAATCAACATTTGTATATGAGACAAGTGTAGACGTCGATGAGGGATATAAATATAAGCCAAAGTCAAGTGTCCCCTGGATATATCGAATAATGCGTTTGAGCGCATTCATGTGCTCAACCCTTGGATCATGCATAAATAAACACACCTACTGTACGTCATACGTAATGTCTGGTCTCGTGAACGTAAGATACTAAAGAGCCCCTGCAAGACTACGATAGCGGGTCAGATCCTCATAAGGGGAGCCAGCCGCAGCCCCTGGCTTAGGTTTAGTATCAACTAGAGTGGATGTGGACTTGCATGAGGACATACCAACTCGCTCAATGATCTCAGCTGCATACTTTCGTTGTGATAAGAATAACCCACATGCATGACGAGTGACAGCAATCCCCAAAAAGTAACTCAAGGGTCCCAAGTCTTTTATAACAAACTCAGAACTGAGCGTTGTCACGATAGACTAGCATAATGCATCAGAAGAGGCAGTCAAGATAATATCATCCACATATAATAGTATATAAGCCAGGGAAGAACCACGACAATATATGAACAATGAAATATCGTCGTGGTACTTCCCTGGCTTATATTCTATTATATGTGGATGATATTATCTTGACTACCTCTTTTGATGTTTTGCGCAAGTCTATTATGACAATGCTCAGTTCTGAGTTTGCTATGAAAGACTTAGGGCCCTTGAGTTACTTTTTGGGGATTGTTGTCACTCGTCATGCAGGTAGGTTATTCTTATCCCAACGGAAGTATGTCGCTGAGATCATTTAGCGTGCTGGTATGTCCTCGTGTAAGTCTACTTCCACTCCGATTGATACCAAGTCCAAGCTAGGTGCTGCGACTGGCTCACCTTACGAGGATCCCATTCACTATCACAGTCTTGTTGGAGCTCTTCAGTAACTTACTTTCACGAGACCGGATATTACGTATGCCGTACAGAAGATGTGTTTGTTTATGCATGATCCTAGGGGTGGAGCATATGAATGCACTCAAACGCATTATCTGATACATCCAGGGAACACTTGACTATGGTTTGCATCTATATCCGTCATCAGCCTCTACATTTGTCTCGTATATCGATGCTGATTGGGGTGGCTGTCCGAACACCAGACACTCTACGTATGGATACTGTATGTTTCTTGGCGATAACCAGGTCTCATGGTCTGCCAAACGATAGGCTACCTTATCCCGCTCCAGTGCAGAGGCCGAGTATCGAGGGGTAGCCAATGTGGTTTCTGAATCATGTTGGTTACATAATATTCTCTTAGAGCTTCACTTTCCCATTCAAAAAGCTACATTGGTATATTGTGATAATGTTAGTGCCGTATATCTTTCTGAAAATCCGGTTCAACACTAGCGCACTAAACATATTGAGATGAATATTCATTTTGTTCGCGAAAAGGTAGCTCGTGGACAAGTACGCGTCTTACATATCCCTTCCAGGTATTAAATTGCAGACATCTTCACTAAGGATCTTCCATTGGTCCTATTTGAATATTTTAGGGACAGTCTCAGCGTACGAAGACCGCCCGCTATGACTACGGGGGTGTGAAAATATACCACCATATACGGTATACTCTCTTGTGTATACCGTGTATATCACGGAAACCCAAGACAATTGGGAGACCGTGATATACACGGTATACACACTGTGTATATGGTAGTTTTGGTAATAGGTTTTTGTATATAATTAGCATTGTACACTTACCATAATTATAGAACTCTTGTACAAATAGAATAGGAGTTTGAGAGTAGAATAGGAATAGGATTTTCCATATTATGGAAATTGTAAATTGTATATATACTCTTTCATTAATGAAAATAATCAAGGGGATTATTTCTTTCAGCTACAACTATGTCGGAACATAGTATTAGCTCCGACGATCCCTGTACTCACTTTTATTAATTATAAATGAAAGTCTGGTTTACCAAAAAAAAATGTATTACAATTTTGAAGCAATAGATCGATGAGCTATACCTTTTTTTTTGTATCATTGACCGAAAGTTCGTTCCTTTGTCCTTCTCCAGGAAAAGGAAAATCTACTATTCAATCGAATGGGTAAAAATTGTCGGCACCAACATTGTATTTGCATTTCAAAATCGTAGACACTGCTATATATTCACTTTAGAATACATCATTTGATTGACATCACCAACAAAGCGTGGTGCTTATAGAACTAATCATTTACTCTGAAGTAAACGATTTCTAAGTACATTTACATGCTTTGTTGACGCTTAATGATAAGAAGATCATTGCATCGTACTAATGTTGTTGAAATTTTTGATTATTCTTTTAAGGATTTAAACTATTAAGTAGAGATGAGAGAATTTATTTATTGAATTGCGAGAATTGCATTATACAGCCTATTAGTTCAATGGGTCGGGTCGTCCCCCAGGGTACCTGTCTCAGTCTCCACTCGTACCAATCCCGCATGGAGGGGGGGGGGGGTAATCGGGGAGGGATCACAGGGGGGTCCGCCTAGACCGGTTCCTTTTGTTCTATCTGGGTCCTGAACCGGTTCCATCCCCGCCCGTCTTAGTCCTCTAATATAAGAAAAAGGTAAAAATCTGACACATTTCTTCTTCTCACAAATCTTTCTACTATCTCTCCAAAATTATTCTTAATATTATTTGCTATCAATTTGAAAATTAGAAATGAAGTTGGCAACTAACTTGAAGATTGAACAAATTTCATCTATCAATCTCAATTATATATCGGCGTTTAGTACACTCCTTCAATTTTTATTTAAATTTTTATTATTCAATTTTATTTATAGTACTTACTTTTCTTAACTTTAAATTATAAATTATTGTTATTTTTTACTTTCATAAGTTATAATCGTTGGAATTTGGTGTGGAAATTGCTTAGTAGACGAAAATCAAATCAAATGCATGATATTTCTTTTCTAAGGATAATGTAATAGGTAGCTATTTGTAATAGTTGTAAAGATGTATTTAAAATTAAAATTGGAAAAGATCAAGATAGGACAGGGGTTCATTTGACACATGGAGAGGAACCACAAACATGTGTGAGCTGCATTCAAGGCTGAAAAGGAGGGTTTGCATGTATCTTTCGAGTCGAGTCGGGACATGGTTCACATGGTAAATATGTATAGGGGAACTTGCAAAATATGATAAAAACAAGGATTGAGAAACTTTAGTAAAATTAATTGTTGTGGCGAGTTTACTTTTGGAGTTTCTTTTCTCTATGGATTTTTCAATATATATAAGACACATACAATTATGTTTTTAAAGGTATTTCTAGATCAATTATTGGAAGAGATATTTTAGATTTGCGTATGAATATTAACAATATTTACTATATGCATTGTATCATAACAATGATGGTAAAATTGCTATCACTTTTGACATATGTCCAACTTGCTTATTGAAATACTCCTAAAATATACATATAGATGATCAAAAGGCATGTTGAAATGACAATTTAGTATGATTTAAATTTAAAATCATATGAGGTTGAAATTGTCCTTATCTCAACAGAGGGTGACACTGTGTGAACTTTTCGTTTGATTAAAATTTATTAGGTTGATTTACCCAATATTTGTACTAGTAAAAAGGTTTGAGTATCCAGTATATTTCATGAGGTCAGAATAAATTAAACCCAGACAACTTAGTTATAAGAAACATTATTATATCCGCAATATTGAGAAAGAAACTGCTATATGTTGTCCAATTTAATACAACAATGAAATATAAATTGTGACAACAAATCTCTTCAAATAGAAGAAAAATGGCAATGACTTAAAAATATTTATTTGCAGAGCTGTCGCTCCTACAGTCAATGGTATAATTTTGAAAAACATACCATATGATATCATGTGTGGCTCCTAGCGTCAACGGTATATTTTTTAAAAAACTTACTATAGAATATCATGTGTGAAATCCATAAGTGAAGTGAGTGACGCCTATAAATTCTTCATAAAATTCATAGTATTGATGTGTGTAAATTAGTGTCATCCTCCTCGTGTTGAATAAGTCAGATAGGTAAGCTAAATTTCCTTTTAAATAAATTTTCAAGCTTTGCTTAGTCTCAAATATTTTTGTGTTTGATATTGATTTCTTGTTTTTCTTTTCCTTCTTAAGAATGCCGAATTCTTACCCTCCATCGCTCAGATGCCCTTTCTGTAGCCAAATCAATTACACTAATCATGAATTCATAAATCATGTTCTATCTCACCCAAACGTTGTACGACTAGAGTTAAACATAACATTCAGAAGAGGTAATGATGGTGGACAGCACGTGCATGCAAACAGTGAGGCACTAAGAAGAAATCGTCTCCAGATTCCAAAACTGGATGTTCCTATTCAACCTATATTTTACGATGATAACGAGAATAATGAGTTGAACCTAACCTTAAGGCTTTGAGGCCAAGAGTATCCATGTCTGGAGATTGGAGTTTTGTTTTAGTTTTTCTTATATTGGAGTTGGACCAAACCAGTAGTTGTTTGAATGCTTTTTTAGACAATATTATTTTTCTTCTTCATTTCAATTTTACATTATTTTTGGAGTGTTATTCACATGGTAGTAGAAAGTCCAGATTTTAATTTAACCATTCTCACAATTATAAAAAAATCTTTTATCATCGCAAACTCATAAAATAATACATAAATAAAAGAAAAAATTAATACAAACAGTATTTGTACTTATCATTCAATACTTTCACATGTTACAATTTTTCTTTAAAATAATCAAATTGCAGTCTATCGTTTTAAGTTGTTGGAGCGTCAAAATTCCTGACAGAGATGAATCGAAAATAGATTCTATATATTTGATTGACTATTCACTCAAGTTCTTAAAATGACATTTTTATAATCAAATTTAAAGATAAATCTAATTAACTTGATCAATCAAAATATCAAATTAAATATTTAAAAAGATCGTGAAGTACGTGCATTGAATTATTTAAATTTGAATTAACTAGAGAGAAACGTTTCAAAGCAAATCTGATCATTCCTTGCTTCATTTATCTGAAGTAAACTTAAGTTGTTTTTAAATATTATTGATGACTAAATCATTTTCTACATTTTCTTTTGGAAAATCGCTCTAGATTTTTATCAATTTTTAAAAATAAAATTGATAGATTTGAGGCATTCATATACAGTAAACTATAATGTAGCATTTAAAATTTAAAAATATATTGAAATATTTTGGTCAAAAGCATAAGAGTTGACTATTGAAAACTAGAACAATCAAAATCTCAAATCATGTGTATTGAAGTGTGTGACCATCTGATCTAAAAGCTTAAGTTGTTAGATAGAATACACTTTTAATATTTGATTATATTCTCAACACGTCCCCTCACGTGCTGACCTGATTTTTTTCATGGTCCAAGCATGTGGAAATTCTTTTTTTGATAATAGGTGGCGGTGAAGTTCGATCCCAGGACCTTTGGCCTGCTTTGATATCATATTGAAGTGTGTGACCATCTGATCTAAAAACTTAAACTGTTAGATAGAGTACACTTTTAATATTTGATTATATTCTCAACATTTCAATATCCCACACTGAATTATCTCCACATTTACTTAATATGGTAAAATAATAATTATCAAATAACACCCAGAAAATTTTAGCTTGCAAACTGTTCACGTCCATTTTCTAATTAAATTCAACGTTTTAAAAGATAAAGTTTCATGACTCGCTTCGTCTGAGAACCTTTAAACGTCTCGAAGTAATTATAGGGAACAAAAGTTATATGAGACTAGCGTCTCTACATACTATTTTTCAACATGTGCAAGTTTTAAGTCTCAATTTTTTTTCTCATACATTCTAAAAATAATATTTGCACTATTTATGCCTTTTATAGTCCATCCTATATACTTGACGTATGTTCCTTAACCTACGTTTATGTGAATAACCATGATTGGAGGAAGAGAACAAGCATGTGATGGACCTAGGAAGAACCCTATTACTGCTAAAATCGAGTTGCAAATAACGGTTTGACCCTAAATTTATATCTCCTGAGGTGGTAGTGGCAATATTATTGTTAAATTGGAGAAGAAGAAAATTGAACATGAGGCCAAAAAAATAAAAATGTTCACTAATAACTTACATAATTGGAAATTCCGTTGATTATAATTTTGTAAAGAATGTTATAACTCAGCATTGATAGCAGGTTGATAACACTGAGTTGTTTCTTCATGATGAAGGGTATTATTAAATTTAATTAATTGTTATATGCGGTGAAGTTCAACAATATAGAGGATCTCAATGAAATATTTTATTCTAGACCATATAGGGTGAATAACTTGGCCAATAATACTCAAGTTGTATTCACCAAACTTTGGTTTCAAGTCTGAACTTCTACAGATGTACCAATGTGGGTAAAATTTATTAAGTTGTCTGTGAGTTTGGAGTAGTGATTCACTAAGTCCAATTGTAAGTGCACTATTCAATTTTTGGATGAATGCACTGCAAAATAATCCACAATCTCATTTGCAAAAATGTGACTTAATTCTTTTTCCATCGATACTAGAAATAGAGGTTTTTCGCACTGATATCCAGTGACAAATTTGTGTTACAAAATATTATTTTTCCACCTTATTCTCATCGAACTAATTCACTGCGAAAACGCATGATGGGAAACAGGTTCCCAGTGAAACACTGGGAAACTTTCTATTTTTTCGGTGTGAAAACACTACTCAGAGTTTAAAAAATAAAGAAAGACTTTTGAATTTCGTGGTCTAAAATAAGCCAAAGATATTTGTGTGGTTATAGATTATCTCGTTAAGCGTAAAATGTAAAATTAAAAAGGAAAACGTGTCATATAAATTGGGACATATGGAGTATTACTTAGATTTTTCCACTAACATTAGGTATAGATATTACCTCCTTTTTTTTCTCCTTTCAAACAAAGAAAAATGATTGCATTTTTTCTATTTGAAATCGTGTTAGGTCTAATTCCTATTACTTTGGCTAAATTATTCATAACTGCATATTTACAATACATGCGTGGTGATCAGTTGGACCTTTGATTAAGTGGAAAATAGACATTGAACATTTTTTAAAGAAAAATCAGTGGAAAAATAAAGATTTTTTAGTAGTGCAATGAAATTACTATCATGAATCTTTATGGAGGAATGAAAATAGAGATTTTTTAATAGTGCAGTGAAATTACTATCATAAATCTTTATGAAAGAATGAAAATAGAAATTTTTAGTAGTGCACTGAAATCATGGATCTTTATGGAGGAATGTTTCAACAAGCTGTTGTGTATGAATAGACACTTAAGTTCTATACTCTCAAAGTGCATGATTTTGTTAAGGCATACTACATAAAGAGACCTTTAAACTTGGTCTTAATTGGCAAGTATGCCTTACAACTTAATTTGGGTGCCACAAATAGATATCTCAACTTATATAAAGTTAAACACGTAAACACATGCCGATGTGGCATTGACATAACACATAAATTTTGGAGGTGTCTAGATGATCATTTTTTAAGTTAGAGTGTTTAACGGACAGAGTGGAGACAAGTTGAAGTGTCTATTTGTGCACACCTAAAATTGGAGGACATATTTGCTATTTGAGGCCAAGTTTGACAGCCTCTTTATATATTATGCCTTTTGTTAAGTCAGAAAGAGCATATTAAGAATATGATCAATCAAAGATAGAACAAAAATGATTACCTAGAGAAACTACTCAGCAGATAGTTGCTAGTGATCCTACTGCTGATTAACCGAAAGAGCAAAGGGTGGAAACAATTGATTGCTAAGACCTAGATATATTGATGACTACATATTGGAGCTATTAATTCAAGAAATATTTTTATAATTAGTGAATTTATGCAATTAATGACAAAGTTATAACTATTTTCTTATGTAAGATTGTATTAATCTCCCTTGAGGAGTCTTTCTCATTAATACAAATATATATAGTGTGTACAATGCGGAATCCTAATACAAAATAAGGATCTTATGTCTACCATAATTATACAACACTAATAATTACAAAATAGATGAGGAATATTTTATAATATTCGCTAATACACCCCCTCAGTCGGAGCGGAAGAAGGCCGGACGCTAAGACTAGATCTGAAGTCGAGGAATAATTGTCTAGGAAGTCCTTTCGTGAAGATATCCGCATACTGATACGAAGAAGGAACATGCAACACCTTAACATGACCGATAGCAACCTTCTCGCGAACAAAATGTATATTCATCTCAATGTGCTTGGTTCGATGATGCTGAACCGGATTGTGATATAAATATATCACAGATATGTTATCACAGTAAACCATAGACGCCTTATGTAAGGGACACTGGAGCTTCAAAAGAAGGTTTCAGAGCCAACAGATCTCAGCAACAACATTTGCAACGCCTCTGTACTCTGCTTCTGCACTCGAACGGGATAGGGTGTCTTGTCTCTTGGCAAACCATGAAATGAGATTATCCCCTAAGAAAACACAATAGCCGGAGGCGGACCGTCGCGTGTCCGGACAGTCTGCCCAATTTGCATCCGTATATGATAACACAGTGGTCGGTGCAGAGGGGTATAGATGTAATCCATAATCAAGTGTGCCCTTAACGTATCGAATGATGCGTTTAAAAAGTAGTAAAATGAGGCTCCGTGGGGGGCATGCATAAACAAACACACTTGATGAACATCATAAGCAATATCAAGCCTGGTTAAAGTAAGATACTGAAGTGCACCTGCAAGGCTCCTATAAAGAGTAGGATCGGAGATTGGATCACTATGAACAACACAGAGCTTTGATTTAGAGTCAACTAGAGTGGGCATGATCTTACAGTTTTCCATTTTAGCCCTATACACAATCTCCTCTGCATACTTACGCTAACATAGAAACATAGTATCTGTAGATCTAGTCACGGATATCCCTAAGAAGTAACTCAACTTCTCCAAGTCAGTCATAGCAAATTTCAGTTTTAAGCAGTGCAATTATCTCATTTTTCAACACACCGGATGACGCAGTGAGAACAATATCATCCACATAGAACAATAAATAAGCAATATTACTACCTCGATGAAAAATAAAGAGATAATTATCACACTTGCTGCATACAAACCTAATCTGCATAATGTAATTGGCAAAGCGTTCATACCACACTCTGGGGGCCTGTTTCAAGCCATAAAGTGACTTACGAAGATGACATACATAATGAGGTGCCTGCGGATGGACAAAGTCTGGCGGCTAGTGCATGTAAACAGTTTCATTCAAGTCCTCATGTAAAAATATATTCTTAACATCAAGTTGATTAATCAGCCAATACTTACCTTTATCAATGCTCAGAACTATGCGAACGGTAGCCGGTTTAACAACCAGGTTGAATGTCTCACCATAATCAATACCCTCATACTGATTAGTACCATTATCCACAAGTCTCGCCTTATATCTCTCTAGGTCACCAATGTCTCTGAATTTGTGATGAAATAGCCACATGCATCGGATCATATTCACCCCATCCTATCTAGGAACTAAATCTCAAGTGTGTTATTTCGTTAAAGCATTAAATTCCTCACGCATGACAGCATTCCAATTTGAGTCAAGTTTGGCTAATTTTGGATTTTTGGGAATTAGGGATATGCTTTGTGTGGATAGGTTAAATTGGACTTTAGGTTTAAAAATCTCGTGTTGGGCATGGGTTTCCATATGGTGCGTGGGGGCAGGGACAAGTTGGGTATATGTGTTGGGTGTCGGGTCTGTGGTATGTTACAGGATTGGGTCTGGTTTTAGTTGTGGGGTAAGAAACGGTAAGACAGTGACGGTTGAGAGTGGCAGTGGGGGTAGGTCGACGGGGTGGGGGATTCGGTTGGTGGTGTCGGATGATAGCGAAGGGTTTGGTGGGGTTGGGTTGCCGGTTAGATCTGGTGGTTATATGTAACTCGAAGTTGTGTCTGGTAATGATGGGTTTGGGGGAAAGTTGTGTCGGGGTCTCGGTGGGGATATATGGGTCGGGTTGCTAGTGTAGTGACAGTTCTGGTGGGACGGTACTATTTTTGGGTTTGGTTGGTTGACTGGATTGACGGTGGTAGGTGGCGATGACACAGAGGACGATGTTTGAGTTTGCTGGTGAGTGGAAGAGGTGACGACGGGATGGGTCTGGGAAACGGTCGGTCGATTGTCGGTGGTGGCAGTGGTAATCGGCGGTGACGGAGACCTGGTGGACTGACTTCCGGTTGTGGCAGAGGCGTTTGGTGGCAATGGAGATGCAGGGGTTATGGTGGCGGTACAACATAGTTCGGTAAGTATGACAGGGGAGATGTCAGACTCATCTAGAAAGGTATAGTCTGTGTTTCAGAATTTTTGGATGTTTGCAAAAGGGAAGATTGTCTCGTCAAACGTGACGTGATGAGAGACGTGAATTTGACGAATGGATAAGTCATAGCACAGATAACTCCTATGATTAGACGGGGAACCTACGAAGACACACATAGTGGTTCAGGGTGCTAATTTATGAGGCCAGTGGAGGCAAGATTCGGGTAGCAAAGGCAACCGAAGATTCGAAGGTGATCATAGGATGGGATCCGACGGTATAGAATTTCAGTTGGGGTCATGTTATAAAGTGTACTAGTAGGTAAAATATTAAGGATGTGTTTCACCATTTTTACTGCATATACTGAAAAGGAGGGAGGGAGAGGCATGAAACATGAGAGTACGAACCATGTTATTTATGGTGCGGATGATTCGTTCTGCTTTGCCATTCTGAGGAGATGTGTGTGGACACGAAAATCGAAAAATCATGCCATTATTTATGCAAAATTTGTGAAATGTGGAATTATTAAACTCACGACCATATCACACTGGAAAGATTTGATGGCTTTTTCAAATTGTGTTTTGATAAAAATACGAAACTCAAGAAACTTGGGGGAAAACTTCAGACTTGAATTTAAGTGGATAAATTCAAATAAAGTGAGAGAAGTTATCTAATAAGACTAGATAATATTTATGACCTAGTGAGCTAGTAATGAGAGACGTCCAAAAGGAAGACGAACATGTTTGCCTAAGGGGCAAGAATAACAGTGTCGGGCAAGTTTTCCATTGTTACAACGAATAAAATTATTGCTTCTAAGAAAATTAAAAACAGGGGCTCATGGATATCCAATCCTATTATGCCAAGTTGATGGAGAGACAGCAGCGAGGGAGATGGGAGTAGACATGGAAACACAAACGGAAACACGGGAAAATCGAGAGAAAGAAAAAAAACATTTGGGAGTCTCGGTTTTTGGGGGGGTCGTCGGCCGATGGAGGTGGTGGCGGCTGGACCGAGGAGAAGAGTAAAGAAATTAGGTGTTTTTAGGGTTCGGCTCTTGATACCATGTAAGATTATATTAATCTCCCTTGAGGAGTATTTCTCATTAATACAAAAATATATAATGTGCACAATGTGGAATACAATAAAAATTCTATGTCTATCATAATTATACAACACTAATAATTACAAAATATATGGGGAATATTTTATAATATTCGCTAATACCTTAGATAATTCTTCTAGTAATGATTGTGCTATCAACATTTTAAAAACCAAATGAATTCCATTTTTATGACATTTTTCATGTTATTTGTCCTTGTCTTATTTATAACTTCGTTGTAAAGAATGACCTAAAACTATTTAATCTTATTATTGATAAAATGTAATTTGTTATCAATTTTATTTTTAAATCTAAAAAACAAACAAGACGTAAAGAGTTTAGGAACAAGTATAAGGATTGTGATCTGCCTAGTAAGAAAATTTCACCAGATATTGTAACCAGGTGGATTTTTTTATATAAAGAGTTAAATATTGCTTATGAATATGAAAAGCCTTTAACATTAGTAGTTAATTCCCATAATGATAGGTTTACATATCATATTATAGATGAACAATGGGATAAACTTGAGAACTTCTTATATTCTTACAAATATTTTTTCTAGCTACTAAATTTATAAAATATTAATTTCCTATTCGGCCTATTTATTGCATTACTATAAAGAATAAGTTTGTCAAACACTTATTGCAATTTATGAAAATCTAAATAACCAAAATAAAATTACCAACTAAGAAATCAACTATCGCTAGCATACAATGAAATCGCAAACTTATAAGTATGCATTGTCAATCGTTGACAACGATCAACTAACTGTTGCACCATCTTCGTCTTAAATTCAGCCTTATGAATAATAATTGTTAGTGTGAGCAGGGTTGAAGGTCTTCGAAATAAAATGGTCAGTGGTTTGCGCTTCTCACCAATTCATGAGTTTGATGGATATATTTTGCAGGTATTTGACGTGACAAGATTTATGATGAAAATGGACGTGAAGACTTGTTCAACTATTAAAGGGAGAATCAAAGATTTTCCGACTCTATAAAAAATGGCCTGAGATGCGTTAACTATTGAAGCGTCGTCTATAGCTTCTGAAAGTGCTTTTAGTGCTGAAAGAGTTTCAAATTGGAGAGCACATACACACATCAGCGGAAGACAACTTGTAGATTTAGAGATTAGTTCAAAACAAAGCGAAGACGACATGATCGACAAGAGATTAATGAAGAAGAATATTTTAATTATAACGAAATCCTATCATCGAGAAGCAGAAGCGACCGTAAGGAATTTAACTAAAATATTTCAATTTCAATGGAAGAACCTCGTGAAATCCTAAGAGATTAGAAAAAATATGGTTGAATGTATAATTTATTTTTTTATGCAAATTTTACTATGTGATTTGCAACTTTTGAACTTAAAACTAAAAGTTGCAATTAGAAATTGTATAAAAAATATTCAAATTTATATTAAATAAGATTAGAGGCTATTAGCCTTAGAATTATTTTCACTCTCTTGCTCGAATATTCCACGTCATAAATATAATATATACGTCTATTACATATTTTAAACTTTTTATTCAATCACATAATACTTAAATTGAAACAAAGGGAGTGTGCTTTTTAGATGATACACACCTCGCCAGCCTTGCCACATTACATCTTCACCGTATCTCGTTACAGTTGGGACAAAAAATTTGACGTCTCAAATTTTGTACATAATTATTTACTTATTATTACTGATAAATCAAATCTTTCTAATCATTTGGTGGCAATTCTTTTTACCCGTCATCACACACATATTTTCAGAATTTATACTACTTAAAAATATGATTGATGTAACTGTTATTTGTTATTTCTAAATTTTGTCCAATTCACTTGAATCAATCTTCTTTATAGCTTTAGCATTGTGATATTTGTTGTTTGGAACTTTGGATATCATTCAAAGTGAAGGTGATTAGATGATTAACAGCTTATATTCGAGAAGACGTAATCTTGACCTTAAATGTCTTTTAAAGTATAACAAGCACTATAATTTAACTGATTATTTTGGAATTAAAAGTGAGAAATTGTACGTGGAGAAGATATTCTAATCGGCATGCTCAATCATATTAAGTCTTAATTCTATTTATTGCTTATAGAATAATATAATTTAACAACATACCCCGTGTAATGTAAGGGTGGCCAGTGGGCCGGGACGGCTCGACCCCGACCCGACCCCGCTAAAAAAAAACACGGTAGCGGGACTCGAACTCGGGACGGGACAATGTCTCGTCCCGCCAGACCCGAGCCCGCCCCAGACCCGACCCCGCCCCGACCCTGTCCCGAGCCCGACCCCGCCCTTTGTCCCCCCTTTGCAAATATGGCCGTTGCACCAACGGCCATTTTAGACCTCCCCCCTCCCCCAACCCCCCCTACCCCTTAATATTTATTTTTAACCCATAAGTTATTATATTTACACTTTAACCCAATTTTCCAACTATAAATAACTCATTTTCTCTTCATCTTTCTCACAAATCTTCCTACAATCTCTCTAATCTCTCAATATATCTCTCTACAAGTCTACATTGTTTACTAAATATTCAATTTTATTTATTCATTTGGGAATTGGGAGTGAAGTTGGCAACTAGCTTAGGATCTTCCATCGAGCAAAGTTTCAATTTTCAACCTCTCGATTACACGTCGACGTTGCGTCGGCGTTTGGTACATTCGTTCCTTCATTAAATTATTATTGTCTGTTTATTTTATTTAGCGCACTTAATTTTATTATCTTTAATTATTTATTATCATAATTAAAATGGAAGGATTAAGAGGTATGTTTAAGGGTAAGGGTAAGGGTGCTTCTTCTAGTAGGGGCGGCAACCAGGGCAATGGTACTTCTTCTAGTCATCTTATTCCTACACATGATGATTTTGTTGATACTCAACATTTTCCTACAATACCATTAGATTTAGACGAGGAACTATTTTCTAGAACTCAAGAAGACTTTAATTTAGACGATGATCTAGATGATACACCCACTAATGTTGATGACAACACACCCACTAGTGCACCTTCAACTGAAATACCTCTTATTCCCCCTAGTATGAGACGAGGTCCAGCAAAACGACCATTAAAATCAGATGCATGGACATTTTTTGATAGGGACGTAGAGAATCAAGTAGCTATATGTAAAATTTGTAAAAATATTTTAAAATTTAAAACTGGAAAAGATCACGGTGGGACGGGGGGGGGGGGTTAATTAGACACGTAGTAAGTGCTCATCCAACTAGGTATGCCCAATACCAGGCTTCAAAACCGGGTGCGCAAAGACCCGCTCCATCGGGACAAGGTTCACATACCGATATCTTGTCCGGACCAAGTACTGTGGTCAAATTAACCCTATGACGGGGGGAATTGTAGGCTCTAAATACAATAAACATAGAGATAGGGAAGCAATATCAAAATTAGTTGTTGTGGAGGGTTTACCTTTTTCATTTCCTTCATCTCCGGATTTTATTCATTACATTAGAGATATATATAATCTTGCTTTTAACAGTTTTCCTAGATCAACTGTTAAGAGAGATGTATTTAAATTTGCACATGAATATCAACAATATTTACGTTATTCATTATATCATTTTAATGGCAAAGTATCTATCACATCTGATATAGGTCGTAGTACTAACGGCCATGATTATTTAACTGTAACTTGTCATTGGATAGATTATAAATGGTCTATGCAAAAACGTATTTTAGCGTATAGATATATAGATGATAGGCACACTGGTACTTTTATTGCAGATAATATTTATCAAGTGTGCCATTATTACGGAATAACCGATAAAATTATGACTATTACATTAGATAACGCTTCTTCTAACAATTACGCAATTACAATTTTAAAAAAATAGTTTAACTCCATCTTTTCCAGATCATTTTTATATAAAATGTGCGTGCCATATATATAACTTAATTGTAAAGGATGGTCTATCACTTTTTGAAGACATTCTTAGTAAAATACAATTTGCTATAAACTTTATTTTTAAAAGTAATTAAGTACAACGTAGAAAAGAATATAAAAAAACTTGTTACGATTGTGGACTATCTTATAGAAAAATTCCACAAGAAGTATCCACTAGGTGGAATTCTTTATACGAGCAACTACTTGTTGCTTATGACTATAGAAAACCTATAACTTTATTTTTTAACTCTCATAATAAAAATCCAAAGCTGATATGATTTTAGATAGTGATTGGGTAAAAATTTCCGAACTTATTGTATTTTTAGAGAAATTTTTTCAAGCAACAAAAGAATTTTCCGGTATATATTATCCTACTATTTCAACTATGTTGTTTTATATAACTCTAATGTTGTTTATTACTTAGTGAATATATGGAAAAACCAGCTTATAAGACAACTATTAATAAAAATGTTTGTCAAAATAAAAAATATTTTATTCTTATTCCCACTATTTATATTATTGGTTCTGTTTTAAATCCTACTATTAAAATAGACGGTACTAAATCACTAATTGAAACTATTTACGATTGTATAGAAGTACTACCACCTCCAAGTCCCAAAAATCTAAATCACCCACCACCTATTGAATAAACTAAAGAAGAAGTGTTGTCTAGCGTAAAACACCAATGCAAAAAAATATATAGATTTTATCAACAAGAAAATGCTAGTAATTTACCGGCTTCCATACCATCTTCTTCATCTTCAACACAACCTCACAAAAGACATGTTGTTTCTGCGGCTAGTATTGAAAGCCTTAGAAATAGAATGTGCGGCCGTACCTCTACTGCTAACCAAATTAGCGAGTTGGATATTTTTGTTTTGCGGTGGTTCTGTACCGTACCAAGAAGTTATCAATGAAGATGGACATGAAGACTTGTCGAAATATTTGGAGGGGGAATGAGAAGACCTTTCCGACACTTTCATTGATGGCCCGAGATGTTTTGAACATTCAAGCGTCATCAATCGCGTCTCGAAAGCGTTTTTTCGCCGGCAGATATCAAATAGGAGACCACAGACACTCATTAGCCGGAGACAGCTTGGAAATTGCAGTATTATTCAGAGATTGGATACGAGCGGAGCGGAGAAGGTGCGGTCAACCGGAGATCAATGAAGAAGAAGACGAAAACTACAACGAAATCTTATCCGAAGGTGGTGGAAGCGACGTAGATCAATTTGACCAACAAATACCAATTCCAACCGAAGAACCACAGGAAATCATCAAGCAATTAGAACAGGTTTTTTTGAGAATGTAATTTTTTTAATTGCAATTTTATTATGTAATTTGCAACTTTTGGACAACACCACAAAGTTGCAATTTAGATTTTACTTTTTAGACAATTGTATTTGTATTACAAAAAAATCATGTCTATTAAATAATATAAGAGGCACAAAAACAGCCTTGGGATGTTTTTATTACACTATCTTGTCTTGTTTATTGAGTTTTTTTTATACATATGTTATTTAAAAAAAAAAGGAAACCCGCCGGACCCCGCCCCGACCCGATTCCGACGTGATCGGGACGGGACTGGAGCAAGTCCCGCCAGACCCGACCCCGCCAGACCCGACCCCGACCCCTTCGCCCGTCCCGCCCCTACCCCGACCCCTCCAGGCCCGCCCCGCCAGACCCGAGCCCGGCCCACTGGCCAGGTCTAGTGTAATGGCATAAGTAGGGTCTGGGGAGTGTAGAGCGTACGCAGACCTTACCATTATCTTGGGTACATAATTTATTTCTGAAAAACCCTCACATATAATTTTAATAATTTCTGTAATAATTATACTGCATGAACATGCATCCCTCCCCACTTATTTTGAATTTGCCCACACATTAACGAGGGAAACGAAGTGAGTGATGACCAATAACCTTTTGATACTTCACTTGATTTGTTGAGTAACACCGAAGACTGAACAGATTCATTTTGGCTAAGACCTCTCTCTCTCTCTTCCCGGACCATGGCCTTCTAAACCCTAGTGGCTATATCATCCCCAGCCCGGCTTTTAGAGGATTTTGAGGGAAATTTCACCTACTACGTTGGGGTAACTAATTTTAACACTACTTTGATATAATATTATGATTACCCATAGATTAACATCTTGTATTGTCGGGTGAACACCCTATCGACTATTTTACCGGATACCTATTACCTCTGTATCTGCCAAATAAGAAGACAAAGTACCTTGAGTAAAGTCCATAAGAAAGCCCATAAATACAGTGAGGAAGAGGAAACAGCTGAACACTGGCAGCTGACTGCACCTTGCACTTTTTGCTACTTGAAGTAACTCATTTATCAATATTCTCTACCTAAAAGGTGGCATTCAAATTTTAATGCAACTAGTACATGACTATAAACCATTAAACATCCAAAACTATGAATAACTGCGCTTAAATAAATCACTGGTTTATGACTTGCCCATATAGCCTATAGAGAGCTAAGTTAATCCTTCATTCATAAGCACCAATGTGGCCAATATCGGGATACAAATACCCCTTCGTCCACTCAGAACACGTGAAGGGAGCGAGGACTAAAAGTGAAAAAAGAAAATACAATGGCCATCCAAATGTGGAAATAATAAAACTTCTACTTGAAAATAAAGATGGCCAAACTGTCAACTAGGGAACTTAACAATACTCGACAGCCCTTTGTCGCATTTCAGCTGCTTATTCTGGATCACTTCAAATATATAAGATAATTAGAGATGTTGAAGTTCACAAATTTTATTATCACTTGAGTGAAAAAGATATAACCAGTGAAAGAAAGTTTTGGTGAAGGAAACACCCAACTGTTGTTGTTGCTGGCTCCTTCCAGTAAGTTTGATGATTCATTGTCATATGAGTTCGTGTTTTTCAATAATTGTGGCAGTGCCGCTTGTAACATTACTGTGTTCTAATTTAGAAAAAATATTTATCTCACAAGAAAAGGATGGATTCAGAAACCAGTTGTTAAACAGAACTTACTATGGAGATCAAAAGACGAAAGGCATTTACATGTAGCAAATAAAGATGGCAGAAGCAATACAAATGAAACAGGACGATCTCAATCGACTGCATTTAAATCGTCTGGTCTGCAGAGGAAAGGAGCAGGGAAGGGTGCTCCATTTGAGTCAAAGGAGCCTCAGGTACGATAACAGTCGTATTACTTCTTCTGTTTGTGCTGTCTTGGTGTCTGGTTTTCTTTCTCACTCATGAGAGTTGTTAAGAATAAATAGCAGGGGGAGGGGGGTTGAGAACCTGAAAATCCTTTTTATTCTTCATAATTTTGATCACACAGTGATGTTCTGGATCTGCACATAAGAGCCATTAATTGCCTGGTTGAATGCCATATGCATTTTCTTCTACTTTTATGTTTGTGCGCCCTTTCACTGTATTTTCCTGTGCTAGAAAACAGCATCAATATTCTTGAGAGTTGAGATTGATTTTTCTAGTCATAGGACTGTTCTCATGGACAGGATCAAAGTTCACTAGGACATTGATACTTCTAAGTTCTTTCCATTTTAGCTTCCATTCACCTGTTTTTTTTATCCTTAATAGTTGCATCATTGAATGATATTGTTTTGGTGCTGGTAAGTCCTTTCCACTTAATCATGTCCCAAAAAAAAGTTACATGTTGTCTTCAGTTGTTCTATACCACTTTATCTAAGTTGGTTTTCTTTTCCAGGTAGAAACTGGTATCATTGAAGATGCAACTTTTCTTAATGCAGTTGTGAAGGTAAATATGTGGTTAAATGACAACATTTTTATTATGCTCATTTCCTTTTGAGGTCTCTTCTTTGAAGCTCAATATTTCTTTTTCACTTTGCTAATTGTTTTACTGAATTTTATCTGTTTTCTCTCTTTCTACTATTATTATTTGTTGAGAGTTGAACCTTTAACTCCTACCAAGTATATCATTTAGTTCCTACCCACATTCTACACTGACCCTTACTACCAAACCTGTAGCAAACTGTTGATCTCTCTCAGCTCATCCTTGCTCAGTGATCTCTTCACTGCTGTTATATGGTTATCTACACATAGAAAACATCATCTGATCTTAATATTGTATGCTAGCCTAAAAAAAAAACTGCTGGTGCCCGCACTTTTTTGTATGTTTCGGTAGCTCTTGCATTTGACTTAAGTTGACCTTCAATATTTAAGTTCTAAGGTCTAAAAGCCAGCCTTAACTACTGAATTTTCTTAAAAAGTTAACTATATATAGTCTTATGTACCATGAAATATCAGAGATATTGGAACTCCATTGAGTTTGTGAACATATTTGAAGCAGAGAGGAAAATGATGTTAAGTCACTAAACATTACTTCTATTCAACCTGTCAACGATTGCAAATTTAATGAAGGGAGTGAAGGACAGCCAGGATATATCGGCATTATTGAAGACATAAAATGTAGACTCTTTTAGATCTATTATGGCAAAATTCAAGCTGCGCTATCCATCTTGTCACCTTAAACTCTTTTAAATGCTTGAGGTTCTCAATATGTGTTCCTTCACCTTGCTCGCATAGATAGAGTTTTTGTTTGCTTAATCATTAACCCACAAGTATCCTTTATTAATCACTTTTTAAGATATGCATAGTACAAAATTTTCCATGCGGCAACCAAGTTGATTTGAGGGATTGCTTCAACAACGACAAAGCAAGATAAAACGCAATGGATCAAATTATGTCCTTGTTACTTGAGTTTCTCAAATAGCTTTGGGGAAACCTGTGAAAACAGTTTCAGGAAAAGATTAGAAAACAACAAACAAACAGAAAACGTTCAGAAAAAAAAATAAGAAGGCAAAAGATAGAGAAGAAACAAGATGCAGCACATGGAAGTTATCAGGCCCCTAAGCTGCTTAACCCCCTTCCCCCTCCCCTCAAAAACCCCACCCAAATAAAATGCAAAACAGACCGACAGGCGACAAGGGAGAGTAGAGAAATAGAACTTACACATTTGTCAATGCATTGCCAATAATCAAAATACTGTCCAGTGCAATGCTTGCTACCTGATTCATCGCCTTCTATCCTTCTAGTACATGCCTGTAGGATGCAGATTTCCAAATTAGAGCCACAAAGTGAGAAAACCACTATAAACTTTGAAGGCATTTGCAAAAACTAAGGCAGCTGTTCGGAAATAATGAATGATCCATCATTGTTCAGGAATAACACAGAACAGACTACATGCAGTTCTGAAGATCAAATGAATGCTACTGTCTTGTTATCTTAGGTGGCGGTTAGCACAAATGAATGACACATCATTGTTCAGGAATGATACAGAACCCAAAAAGAAAAACTTTCACTCAACAGAAAAAGAGACTGAAATCCTACCAAAAGTTAGAAACCTGGATTCCCCGTGTCCAAAGCACATTCTTTACCCAAACAATTAAGTTGGTCACAAAGAAGTTAGGCAGAGGAAGTAGATGAACAACAAGAAGTTGACATCCAAAAACCAACTTGGAAAAGGTTCGGCATCAAAACTAAATCTCAGAGTCTTGGATAAAGAAAATCTTAGGCAATACAAAGAACAGTGGACTCATAGAAAGCTATGATACAGAAAATCGAGCAGGGTTAAAGTTCAAACTGATGAAAATTAGCAGTTCCTCATTGATCTAAGAACATGCTACACGGGAAAAAAAGAGCATACAAATACTATCATTCTGCTCACCAGTTGAAATCTGGAGTGCCAATATGAGGGGGGGGGATTACTCGGAGGCTCATATGCATGCTTTTTTGGCTACTTAGAAAGACCAAAAAGTTACAGATTAAGCCCCTTAGTCACATGTTGGTTCATCCCATCATCAGAGTAACATACCAAGAAAATTCTCCGGACTTACTATATTAGTTGATTTGGTAATTCGAGTAGCTGATAGTTGAATTGATACATACTATGTTAGGTCATATGTCAGCGATAATATTTGATATTTTCCAAATTTAAAATTTTCAGGTCTAACATGCTCATCCAATATATTTTGTGTCACTCTTGAGTTCTTGCAGAAACCATGCATGATAATGTTAACAATTATTAAAATTAGCCTCCCACTAACATAAACAATCAAGTTTAGGTTACAGCTCATCCCAATAGTTTAATCAGCAGAACACCCTAAAAAGGACATAACAGTTCCAATAATTATATAAGAACAAAAAAAGCCTTTGAAATAACTGAAAGGCTGTTTCATTATGATGGGAATCACCTGATACTCCTTTAGTTGTCTTACACACTTAGGCTTGCAAGTTACTTCCATTGTAGCCTTTGGGTCAACAACTTCCTCGTCCGACCTGAACAAAGAAAACCATCAGCAATGTATCTTCTGAGAGATGGCAATATTAGCATAAGCTCACACATGGAAGAAAAAATCCTGCATGTAAATCATCATATACACCAACACAGAGAGGGAGCATACTTCAAAAAGTTCTTACCCAAACAAATTTTACAAATACAACTAGAGAAGTAGTACTACGGAAGTGTGGACTCCCCGCATTTGCATTTCCTCTTTTTTTCACGTATCACACCAAAACAAACTCAATAGTCACTGAGTTGTCACTTGTCATTAATTACAACAGTCTGTGTTTGTAAAATGAGCTAACTATTTGTAAGTCATTGAGATGATTATCGTCTAAGAATAATATTAGATGCTTCAGACATAATAGTTATTAGGAAAAACAGCATGAAAATGTCTCTCCGTCCATTGGTCTGCAAGGAATACAAGA
Source organism: Anisodus tanguticus (assembly GCA_034509755.1). Lineage (NCBI taxonomy): Eukaryota > Viridiplantae > Streptophyta > Magnoliopsida > Solanales > Solanaceae > Anisodus > Anisodus tanguticus. The sequence continues at coordinate 11,966,614 of CM067551.1, read as the reverse complement.
AAACATTGCTTCATACTAAAAAAAAATCTATAATACTATCCACTATGGGCTAATAAATGGATAGAATCGTAAACCAAACATTAACCAATCTAATAGGGTAGAATAATATGCAGTTGCATATAAATATTAGAATTGACACATGAAAGTATTCTTTAATACATGAAGTTGCACCAATGAAAGGATACGTTTAAAAAATAAGCATCAGAGAAAGATAAGAATTTGTCAAAGCACTTCTGATTAACACATGAAATTAAGTACAACTTGTTGAAGTTTCAAGTAAGTGCGCATTTTCTTAGCATTGCCCCATATGCATGCTAATCGTCTGATATGTGTATACATACATATATAGATGCGTCGGAATCTGTGGCAAAACTTTTTAAGTATTCTTTATTTTAAAGACAAATAGCTAATATTTAGAGAAAATTGATGTTTTAGAATGTATTATGCAACAAAAGAAATAGAAGATAGCAGGCTAGCATAGTTGAAGATTTTAGCCCCATGACATTGATGTTGAAAGTTGAAAAACAATTTCACTTTAAACACTTTTAGATAACACCAAGTTAGTTTGACAATGGAGTTGGGCCTTTCTTAGTAGTTTAGCCTTTAGATATACAGTCAACAAAGTATAAACTGGTAATTATAGATAATGGTAAAGTAAGGCAAGCTTCTAATTGTTGAAGGATAAGGTGAAATCCTAAAACTAGTAACTGAATCCAAATATAACAGAATAGATTTGGTTCTAGGCCACTCGCACCCACTCTCCAATCAAACCCCGTGCAGGTATTTCCAGAGATGACGTACTTCTTCTTGGAGAGAAACATAATTCATACATCTACTTGGGAACATTAGGTCACTAGTCAATGTGTTAAATTTGTACTTCTTTGCACATTAGAAAGCTAACAACATTTTGAGTATAATCAAACTTTTTTTTAATAGCCGCAAGTATAATCAAACTATTGGTTTCTCTACATTATATAAATTCACAAGAAAGGCGCAAATGGAGAAAAATACAAATATGTATGGGTAACCCAAGACTAATAAATTATAAGCATGAATATAGAAAGATTTTAAAAAAAAAAAAAAAAATATGATAAAATAAAATATCAAATGTTTAGTGTCTCCTCTTCAGGATTACGCTCACTGACAAGAAAAAATATGTGTTAGAGACTTGATGACGGCGCTGAAGCGCACACTAAGCGATCAACATGTTTTGTACCTCGTTTCAGGACTTAAGCGCACTTTAAGAGCGCCTTTGATAACATAGGTTTAGTCAAACACTATGCTCTTTGCCAAAATAAAGATGATGAGCCTGTTACCTTTTAACTGTTCCAGATCAAAATTTTCTATAAATAATTTTTTTGGAATCTTAATTTTAACAACCTAAATCCACAGTTTATAATTAATACACTAATTAAGAATTAACAGCATCAGCTATAGTATACAGTGATATCCTATTTGTAAATTACTCCCTCCGTCCCAATTTATGTGGCACCTTTCGGATTTCGAGATTCAAATGAGTCTTTCTTTGACCCTAATTTTTTCATGTATCTTTCAAATATTTAAAATTTTCAAACAAAGTGAGTTATAGTACTTTATACATAATTTTCAAATATATAAATTTTATTTAAAATAACTTGAAGACTCCATGCCCAAATTCACGATCAAAATTAAACTGTTTGACTCTAGAAATCTGAATTATGACACATAAATTGGGGCATGGGAAGTACTAATTACTTATTAAAGAAATTTGATTGTACAAACGAAATGAGACACGTAAAAAGTAAACCTAAAATTAAATTACTAATGAAGAGATAATAGATTCATTATCAATAGATCAACAGTACTCACATGGCAAAGAGATATTGGAGACGAAGACTTTGATTCTACAAATTCACCTGTAAATGCATTTTTTACACTAATCAATACAAAATTAAATATGCAGATCGGAAGAACATATAAAAGAGGAAGCAGATCAAATGCGTAGAAGAGGAGCAACCTGACTCTTCTTAAGATAGAATGAGCTGCGAATAGCGAACTTAAAAAAGGCTTTTTTTTCTATTGGGCTTCTAGCGGGTCAGTGGCACTTTTGCCCCTATTTTGTTTGTGCTGGTCTTCAATTTTTGGCCCTAATAACAAATAATACAATTATTCGGTCAATCATGAGAGACCCAAAAAAGGTGGGTGGTGATTTATGGAGCGAAAAAGACTTGAAATTTTGATGTTAGATGTTTTTAGTAACGTTGACAGAAATTATGAACTTTTCGATACAAGTTATCATCTTTTCCACTCCTTTCAATGGAGAGTTCTACTTCTATCTAGAGATGCTTATTAGGAAAAAAAAATTAAAGAAAGCGGGGCCCACAAATAAAAAGAATAAATAAGAAAGGGAATCTAAAATAATTAATTTATTAGAAATTACAAGTACTACACTAAGAAGAAGAATGACTCAATTCCTCATGTGGTCGTTGATATTGTACAAAAGTCCCACCACTAAAGAAATATATATTTCTTCCGTCCTAAAAAGATTGACCTAATTTAATTTGACACGAAGTTTAAAAAATAAATAAAAACTTCAAAATGTGTGGTAAAAAACAAGCCTCAGATATTTGTATAGTTGTAAATCATCTCATAAAATTAAATTGTTTCTAAATATAGAAATGTGTCAATCTTTTTTAGACAAACTAATAAGTAAAATAGCTCAATCTTTTTAAGACAGTGGGAGTAAATTTTTTTGGACAATAAGGTCATCAAACTATTCTCATGTTTTAAAAAAAAGTAAAATAATTCATTTTTGAACATAAAAATCCTTAACTCATTTTTAAATTATAAAACCCATTTGGATATTTCTATTTTGTTTCAAAGTGTGGAAATTATTAATTTGAACGAAAATTCAGAATATTGTAAAATTGTCTCTAAATAGACAACAAAAGGATGCAATTAAATAGTAGTAGTGATGAGCACGATGCTTAACTATAGGTTTTTTAACTGATTGTATTTAACTTTTTCAAATATATAAAAAAATTAATTGTCTGAAATATTTTCTATTTTTATTTTCTTGGAGATGAACTTATAATATTTTATTTTTATTTAAGTTTTATAAATAAGTGGATTTCAATTAATATAATATTTTATATTTTTTGAAAGCATACATACAACTAATTATAAATTGTTTTCATTTTTACAAAGTAGTGATTCAACAAAGAAGTTGATATAACAAAGAAAACCTTATAACATACTTAAAGTTTGACCGGTTATATTGTTTTATTCTTGCAGCTTGAAATATTAGGTGAATAATTTTATTCTATTATTAAAGCATGATAGATATTAATTTGAACGAGAATTTTGGAGTATCGAATTTTTTTGTCTAGGTGATGAATTTTATAATTTATATATGGGCTAAGGGGTTTTATGTCTAAAAATGAATTTGTTTACTTTATTGGAAATAAGGACATAGTTTGATGACCTTATTGTCCAATAAATTCAAAAATTACTTTAGTGGAACTTTTCTACAAGTTCAATGACTATTTGAGGAATTGACTCAAGAATAAGAATACTTAGTTATATAATGCCCAATAAAATAGTGCCATGTGTGTAATTTTATCATTTTAAGATTTTTTTTCTTCGTCTCACGCACCTTAAGGAAAGTGAATGCACTTCCACTACCATGTCACCTTCTAGGATGATAATAATATCACATCGAACAAGGTTAGGGGATAATAGATCGTCACATTAGTTGAAGTGTGAACTCGACATTTCGAATATAGTTCGGATAATTTATTTATTTTGCCTATAGCTAATCATTGATTCTGAAGTAATCTATTTTTGTCTGATGTGATGGCAAAAAATAATTAAAATCGCTGAAATGTATATTTTCTTATTTTCTAGACGCTTAATAATATCTAAAATAAGATCACTTGCCTTGTACTAATGTTGATGAATTATGTCAATTGTCTTTCAAAAGATTTAAATTGTTAATTTGAGATGAGACAGTTTTATTTATTGATTTGCAACAATTGCATTTTTAAAGCCTACCATGTGACACCTTCACCGTAGTTCTAACTTCTTCGTAGTAGCATATATAGGTAAATTCTTTGATTGTAGGAAAAAGTTCCGCTTTTGGTTTCCAATCCCGATCGTATGCTTTTATGGATCACTATTTTGAATACAAGAATAGTCTAATCTATTTACTACATGGCTGGCTATATTTTTAGCCCTGTTGAAACAGACTTGGTTTGTAGACTGAACTGATTCGTTATGGATAACATGTTTCCTCTCTTCCCACCTCATCTGCGTACCAAACGACTTCTAATGGCTATACCATAGCGCTGGGGTGAACACCCCATCGATCATTTCACCCGATACTTATTACCTCCCATCGATCAAATAAGGAACTTACACATAAGAGTAAAGTGCGAAAGAAAATCCACAAATACGGTGGGCAGAGCAAGCAGTTAACACTCGCAGCTGACTGCATTTGCACTTTTGTCTACTCAAAACAACTCATCTATCAATATTCTCAACCTAAAAGGTCGCATGCAAATTTCCGTGAATATAAACCATTAGATATTCAAAACTACAAAGAACTGCGCTTAAATAAATCACTGATTCATGACTTGCCCATATAGGCACAGAATTCAATGGGCAACAGACGACATTTTCCCCATGAAGCAATCAGGAAACATGGTGCACATATTACAGTACGGATAGAACAAAATCAGGGAATAACATCTGAGAGATTCTCAATCGTTCGAACAAATAAAAGGGTCCACATAATTTAACCCACGAGTATACTTTATTAATCACTATTTAATATGTTCATAGTTCAAAATTTTCCATGTAGCAACCAAGTTGATTGAAGGGATTGCAGGTCGGCAGCTCAGGAAGGAATAATATGGCAATGCCTTGTTCAACAAGGAAAAAGCAAGATAAAATTTGCAATGGATTAACAACTTAAAACCGTTACTTGAGGTGGTCAAATAGCTTCGCCGCAACCTGTGGAAACAGTTTCGTGAAAATATTAGAAAACAACATACAAATAAAATACAACCAGAAAACTCTAAAAAAAAGGCAAAAAACAGAGAGTAGAGAAGAAACAAGAGGCAGCACATGGACCATTGTCAGGCCCCTATTAAGCTGCTTAGCACACCCTCAAAAACCCCTAGCCAAAATGCTAAACAGACCGGTAAGGGAGCTTACACATTTGTCAATGCAGTGCCAATAATCAAAATACTGCCCAGTGCAATGCTTGTGCCCTGATTCATCACCTTCTATCCTTTTAGTACATGCCTGTAGGATGCAGATTCCAAATTAGAACTACAAAGTGAGAAAACCACTATAAATTTTGAAGGCATTTGCAAAATTTCAGCCAACTGAAGAAAGCTTGGCCTTCTTCAGACCTCATTGTAATCTACCCCCGTCCCAAACTCACCAAAGGAAGAGAAAAAGGGGAAGAAGGGGGTTATAACAAACAGAAGGAAGATTGAAGCTATGGATTTATAGGGCAGCGAAAACAACCAAAATATTGCAAGCTATAAATTATCGTGACCGCAACAAATGACAATGCAAATCATCTGTCCCATTTAGTAAACATTAATGTGACATTCGCCCAAAAGAATTGTCACATCAGATAAATAAAGCAGATAAACAGTTAACCATAATAGAACAGTGAGAACAATGTGCACCCCACAAACAACAAACCCTAACTAGGCAAAGTCCCTTGTTGCCTTTAACTTTATTTTTGGCTTAGATTCACCTCCTTTTCACCTATTGGACCTCAATTGCCCTTACGGTTAAAATTCCCCTCCTTTTAACAGAATTATGATATTGCATGTGTGGCTTTAATTAAATAGGCGACATTGATATATTGGTCCACGTGGATATTAGACAACTCATAAATAACCTGACCCGTCCGAATTCATTTTTTCTGCACCAGTTTTGAACCAAAAATCGCAGCTTCAACTGAAGACATTGTTATTTTTTGAATCCATTTAGTCGCAAAACGTGAAGCAGCGAAGGAACTAGGTACGACTAAACCCAAAGTTTGTGGAAAGTTTTCGAAGTTTGTTCATTTCTTGCGGCTGAGAAACCATTATTAAACCAATTTATATCAATAATTGTTGGAATTCAATTTGTGCCAGAAAACTTTGGACTGCTATTATTGAACGATCATTGAAGCTTGAGTTGAATTTTAAACCCGAAATTTTGTTGCAGGATTAAATGGGTGTTTTGAAAATGGAATTTGACGTATTTTTAATTTCATAACATCATTTCTACAAGGAACCCGACAAGGAGTTCAAATTATAACCATCAATTTTTTCTGAACTGTTGAATTGTTATATAGACTAGTTATAACTCTTGAGTTATTTTCATTTGAAGTCTGTTGGTTGCTGAATTTGATAGTTTCTAGTCTGGTGAAGTTGACACCACCATTGATGAACACAAATGGTTTCTAGTTGTTTGGACTTTGGGTTAACCCGAATAGTCGGGTTATTTATGGTTGGGGCCACGTGGACATATAAATCAATGTCACCTATTTAATTAAAGCCCCACATATGCCATCTCATAATTCCGTTAAGAATAGGGACGTTTTTAACCCGAAAATTAAGTTAAGGTCAATTGGTCCAATAGGGGAGAGGGAAAATTTAAGTCTTTTCAATATGTTAGGGGCATTTTTTTACCATATTTTGTAAAAAAAAAATATATTTACGTGTGTTTGGATTTAGTTTTGGAAGAAATGGTTTCAAGGGGAAAAAGTGAAGAATAATTATAAAAATTGGGGCTGAAAGAGTTATAATAAGTTTGCTGTTTTCCACTAAAAAACCTAAAGGTAGTTAATAAAACAGGCCCACTTCTAACAGTGAGCCCAAAGCTGTCCAAACTGAAGTTTGTTATGGAACCTTGAATTGTTGTCAAAAAACATATTGCATTGGGAAGAAACATACAACTGTATTCCATTTAAAGGCACCTATCACACTAGAATGACTCATTCTCAAACAAACAGAAGAGTTAACTATATATACCCATCTACGAAACAGTACACGATAATGCTAAAAATTATAAAAATTAGCCTCACACTAACAGTAAAAATGTTATAAGCTCATCGTCACAACTAGTTTAATCAGTAGAACACACCAAAAAAAGGAGATAGCAACAGTTCCACTATTTATATAGGAACAATAATAAAACCTTTGAGATAATTGAAAGGCTGTTTCAATGTGATGAGAATCACCTGATACTCCTTTATTTGCCTTACACACTTAGGCTTGCATTGTATTTCCAGTGTTGCCTTTGGGTCAACAACTTCCTCGTCCGACCTGAACAAAGAAAACCATCAGCAATGTATCTTCTAAGAGATGACAATATTATCAAAAGCTCACACTTACAAGAACAAATCCTACAGGTAATTTTTTTTCATGCAGGATATTTTTTTGTGTGTATGCTAAAAAATCCTGCATGTAAATCATAATACACACCAAGACTTAAAGAGGGAACCATACTTCAAAACTTTCTTACGCATATAAAATTACAGATACAACTAGAGAAGTGGTATTAGGGAATTGTTAATTTATCAAATTTGCATTTAAGCTTTTTTCACATATCTTATCAAACAAATTCAATAGTTCTGAGTTATCACTTGTCATTAATAACAACAGTCTAACTCCTAGTTTGTAACATGAATTTAATATTTGTAAATCATTTAGATGATTATCGTCTAAGAATAATATCAGATGCTTCTGACATAAATTAGTTACTCCCTCCGGATAAAAAAGAGTGTCCACTTAGCCTTTATTTTTTGAATCAAAAAGAGTGTCCACTTACCGAATCAAAAAAGAATTAACCTTACTTTTTCAGATTCGCCTTTAAGTTAGGTGACCAAATTCCGGCATTTTAGTCTTATCTATTTTTGCCTAGAAATTAGTATTTTCTTAAGGGTTGTGCAAATGGCCAAGTTTTGATCCGGTTGGAGTAATAGGAAAGCAGCAGGAAAATGTCTCTCCGCCTATTAGTCTGCAAGGAATACAAGCATGCAAACGCGACCAACAGACTATTCACAAACATCTCATTGTGGTGCTTTCTCAAAAAATGATATTAGTATTTTTTGACAGCTAGCAACATCAACAAACACACTGCACGAATAGGGAAGAATAGGTGATATCAACAGAAATACTTGTGCATTTAAAAAAAAAAACACAAAGAGACTGTGACAAAGCACCACCAGAAGATTTATTGGAATTTTCAACATACTCAGTGTACATTAGAAAATGTTGCTGCTCACTAAAAAAACAATCTATAATACTATCCACCACGAGCTAATAAATGGCTAGGGGAATCGTAAACCAATCCAAAACCAATTTAATAGAGTCGAATAATATGCAGCTGCGTCCAAAATATTAGAACTTAGACATAAAAGCATTTTTTGGCTGATGTTCTTGGAGGTATAAAAGGTGAATTACCAACAGTATATCTAGGGATGCCTTTGGGGGCCAAAGCAAGTCAATAGGAATATGGAATGGGGTCCCAGAGAAAATTGAAAAGAGACTAACAAGATGGAAGTGTCAGTATCTTTCAATGGGTGGTAGACTTATTATGATCAATTCAATTCTTGATGCTCTACCTACATATATATGTCATTATTTCCATTCCATGGGAATGTTTTGAGTAGGATAGATGTTCTAAGAAGGATTTTCTTGTGGGAAGGAAACAGTGACAAAAAGAAGTATGACCTGGCTAAATGGAGATCTATCATAGTCAGCAAAAAGGAAGGGGGATTAGGCATCAAAAAATTAAAATCCCAGAATCAAAGTTTGATGTTGAAATGGCAATGAAGATTTACGAGTGATGAAGAATCTTTATGGAAAGAGGTGATCAAAGAAAAGTATGACATAGAAGGTAAATGGACAACTAAGACTGTGGACGGTCCTTATGGGGTTAGTATGTGTTAGTCAATCATGAGCCTGTGGCATAAACTCATGAACAAGGTAAGCTATAAAGTTGGAAATGGCATGAAGATATCTTTTTGGGAGGATAAATGGCTAGGTCAAGGAGCTCTGAAACAACTCTTTCCAGATCTGCATATTTTATCACAGCAGCAACATGCAACCATTGGGGAGGTATGGAACAAACAAGGATGGAATTTGATCTTTAGAAGATGCTGGAATGATTGGGGAATTGATAGGCTGAAAGAGTTCTTCAAAACTCTAGAGCTATTCACAGGAATCACAACTTCTGAAGATAGCATCAAGTGGCAAGGAAATAATCAAGGAAAATTCTCAGTCATATCAGCCTACAAAGAATTCAACCTTTTCAACAAACAGATTGGGTGTTGGCCTTGGAAGATGATAGAGAAAGTCAAAATTCCCTATAAAGTATCTTGTTTTACTTGGCTACTAGCTAGAGGAAAAGCACACACACTGGACAATCTTTGTAAGAGAAGTCATCAACTATGTTCCAGTTCTATGTGGTGATGAACCTGAGACAATTAATCATCTGTTCTTGCACTGAAACTGACTGACAACTATGGAGGATGTTGCTCAATTATAGGGGGATTCTCTGGACCATGCCAAGTAAGATAGTTGATGTGCTAGCATGCTGGAACAGAGAAGGCAGTAATGCAATTCAGAAAATGAGATGGAAGATTATTCCAGCTTGCATTTGGTGGACAATTTGGGAAGAGAGAAACCAAAGATGTTTTGAAGACAAACCCAACCATTTCCAGAAGATTAAAATTAAGTGTTTAGGGTTGTTCTACTTTTGGTGTAAAGGAATAGGTTTAGAAGATGACGAATCAATCTCTGATGTATTAGAATCTTTGTGAGATGACACAGGATCAGATGCTTACACTTTTGTATCTGTAATTAAGAGGACTTTAGGGGAACTACACAGTTTTGTGTAGTCTTTATTGCATCAGAGTAAGGTCAAGGATTGTGTCAAAGCATTTTTGTTTAATACATGAAATTAAGTAGAACTTGTTGGAAGTTTTCAGCAAGTGTTACATTTGCACAACATTGCGCCATATTGCCGGATATGTCTATACATACACATACAGATCCGCTGGAATTTGTGGCACACTTCTATGCATATTACTAAAAAGCTTTTGAAGTATTTTTCATTTTTAAAGATAAATAACTAAAGATTTAGAATAAATGGAAATTTTAAAATGATTTATGTAACAAAAGAAATAGGACAAGGCTAGCAAGGTTGAAAGATTTTAGCCCCATGACATTCATATTGAAAGTTGAAATTTAAAAAAGATTTGACTTAAGTATTTACATATAATACCAAGTTGGTTTTACAATGATGCTGGACATGTATTATTTTAGTAGTTTAGATATACAGTCAATGAAATGTAAGCTGATAATTATAAATTAAGGTAAAGTAAGTTAAGCTTCAAATTGTTGAAGGCTATGGTGAAGTCCTAAAACTAGTAACAAAATCCAAATGTAACAGGATAGGTTCGGTTCTAGGACACTCAAATCCACTCTTCACTCAATCCATTTGCAGCCAAGACGTAGTGCTTCTCCGAGAGAACATAATTCATCCATCTACTTAGGAAAATTAGGTCACTAGTCAAGTGTCTTAAATAGATGTGTTAAATCGGTAATTACTTGCACATTAGAAAACTAACAACGAATCAGTATAATCAAACTATTGGTTTTGCTATTATATAAACGACTGGAAAAAAATCACAAAATATTATTATATTATAGGATTTCCATCAACTTCACTTCTCTCAACATATAGTTCCAGTTAACAACCTACCTCAAGTTGGTTCGGTCAAACACTTTGCTCTTCGGCAAAATAATGAATTAAAAATGACGAACCTGATAACTTTTTAATTATTCCAGATCAAAATTTTCTATAAGTTTATATTGGAATCTCAAATTTTTAACAACCTACAGCCACTTTTTATAATTGAAAGAAACAAATTAAGAATAACACCCACACGTATGGTACGAATAACGCCAGCATCTATAGTAAGATTCAATAAATTACTCATAAACACTGATCCTATAAGTATTACTATTAGATTAAATTGATTGTACAAACGAAATGAGACACATAAATCACATCAAAAGTAAACCTAAAATTAAATCACTAATGAAAAAAATAATAGTTTCATTATCAATAGATGAACAGTACTCACATGGCAAAGAGATATTGGAGACGAAGATTTCGATTCTGCAAATTCACCTGCAAATGCAACTTTTATACTAATTAATACAAAATTAACCAGTGGAAACACCAATAATTCTCCATATGTACGAAATAAACCAAAAAATATTGGTGATAATAAAACCTAAATATGCAGATCGGAAGAAAAGGTAAAGAGGAAACAGATCAAATGGGGAGAAGAGGAGCAATGGGTAAACCTGAACAGAGTTTTAAAAAGGCTTTTCCTATTGGGCTATATGATAGTTGGTATTCTGGCTTGGGGAAGGGATGCAGCGTAACCTGCTGAGTTTATGGCCCAATTGTAGGATATCCAAGGAGACAATTGACTTCTTTTTAGAAAAAAAAAATGACGTGACAGAGCAAATATAAAGACATGTATATGAAGGATTTAGTAGTTATTCACGTTATAATTTACTCTCTATTTCTTTTTTCTATCTCTTACGTAATAAATAGTTTTTTTAAAAATAATAATTAATAAAGACCTGTATCTACTATACATAGCGATGGCTTGTGAAAATTACAATATATAGTGAGATTTGGATTTAGTAGAAAATACACCCAGAAACACATATATTCTTGTTTAATTAACATGTCGTTTATTTAGGAATATGTTATTAACGAATTATGGTGTAAGAATTGTATTAATAATAATCATTTTGTGGTTATTCATTTTAAGATTTGAACATATGATGTCTAATCTAATATATTTTTATTATGTCAAGTTACATAAATATTATTTCAATAATACTCGTGGTACTAAGAATTCATTCAATCGAATATTAGTAAATTGTTATGTCATGTGGACTAATTAGATTTATAATCTTCTAATTATATAAAATGAAGAATGATGTTAGTGAAAAACCTTTAAAACGACTAATTATGTATACTAAATATTAGCGAATATTCTCCGAATATTCTCTGTATATTTTGTAATTATGATAGATGTATATTTAAGGTAACTTAGGATTCTAATTGTATTAGGAATCAACCTTTGTAAGGTAAGTTAGGATTCGTACCATATTAGGAATCAACCTTTGTACAGCTATATATATTGTAAATAATGAAAGGAATCCCCAAGGGAAATTATTCTATCTTTCATGGTATCAAGAGCCTAAAACCTAAATCCTCTTCCCCGGCCGAAATCAGAAGTTTTTTCTGCTTTCACAAGAAAAAGATAAAAAAAATCTGGTTTCTTCCTCCATATTTCGGCCAAATCAGAAAATTCCCTTCCCTCGACAGGCGACAACCATGTCTTCCCCCACAAATTCCGTTTCATCCACTGACACACTTGAAAACCCCTCTCAACGTTCAGTATCTTCTTTTCATCCGGCATTCGCCGTTAACAACATCAAGAATTTTATCCCTATAATTCTTGACCAAGAAGACTGTCAATATTCCATGTGAATGGAACTATTCTACATTCATGCATGTGCATACAACGTGCTCGATCACATTGACGAATCTGCTCCTCGTCCCACCGATGTTACAGACTCAATCTGGCGTCGTCTTGACGCCATCGTCAAACAATGGATCTACGGCACCATCTCCAAAGATCCGTTTATGCACTATCATGAAAACAGTGCTACGGCACGTGAACTTTGGGTCCGGCTAGAAGAAATCTTTCGGGACAATAAAAATACTCGGCCGTGTATTTGGAAGAGCAATTCAACAATACCCCTCGAGAATTTTAACAACATGTCCGAATATTGTAAGCAATCGAAACTCATAACCGATCAACTATCCAACGTCGGGACTTCGTTTCGAAACCAAGATGGTGCTTCAACTTGTTGCGGGTTTACCGAAAGGTGAATATGACACACTCGCAACAATGATTCAACAAGCCGACCCTCTCCCAAGTTTCAACAAGGCACGTTCACAACTATTGTTGAAAGAAACTAGACGTGCTAAACAAGAGGAACATAATCAAAAGGCGTTAGCGGTTGACGGAGATGGCAACACTGCGGCCAAGAAGCAACCGGCCATCACGGCATGTCCCGAAGCGAGCGAAAGCACCACTGGTTGCGGTTCGGCGAGCAGCAGCAGCAGCAGAAGCACCACTGGAGCAAAGAAGAAGAAGAATCGCAGAAGAACAACAAGCAAAGAATCGCAAAGCAACAACAAAACAACAATTGCGCAAGAAGACAGCAGCCCAACGGCGGCTTTGTCCCCGACCGATTTGGGCCAGGCCTACACCACCGTGAACCTTCAACAGCCCGACGACAATTGGTACATGGACACCGGAGCCACATCTCACCTCACCCGGTCGTCAGGTAACCTATCTCAACTACATCGGTTAAAGTGTCCTCAATTTATTACTGTAGGCAATGGTCATCGCATTCCAATTGAAGGTTACGGTAACACACACACCAAACATCCACACCCACCTTTCTCCCTAAACCACGTCCTATACACACCTAACATCATCAAAAACTTAATCTCTGTTAGAAAATTCACTAGCAATAATTCTGTGTCTGTCGAATTTGACCCTTTTGGTTTTTCTGTGAAAGAACTCAATACGGGGAAAATTCTTACACGCCACAATAGTGTGGGAGACCACTACCCATTGACCCTTTTACTTTTCTTAGGACTTCTAAGCGTATTTAATGTAATAATGGGAAAATTGCCCAACACTGTTTTTCTTGTCCACTAGGCAAACATACTCGTCTTCCATTTATGTCATCAAACAGTGTTACTTTTTCTCCCTTTGATATTGTTCATGCTGATTTGTGGACATCTCCGATTGTTAGCTCTTTGGGTCATAAATTCTATCTAGTATTCTTGGATGATTTTTCACATTTTGTCTGGATTTACCCACTGAAATTTAAATCTGAAGTTTTTACAAAATTCCTCGAGTTTCACAAATTCATTAAAACACAATTTGAAAAATCTATCAAATCATTCCAATGTGATAATGGACGTGAATTTAATAACTCGGCATTTCACAATTTTCTGTTCTAAACAAGGCATGATTTTCCGTTTTTCTTGTCCCTATACTTCTTCGCAAAACGGAAAGGTGAAAGAATTATACGTACCATCAATAACATGGTTCGCACACTTCTGTTTCATGCCTGCCTACCACCACCTTTTTGGGTCTATGCTGTCAAAATGGTAGAATCCCTTCTTAATATTTTACCAACTAGCACACTCCAAAACAAGACCCCTACCGAGATTCTATACCGTAGGCTACCATCATATGATCACCTACGTATTTTTGGATGCTTATGCTACCCCAACATGGCCTCCACTGCACCTCACAAACTTGCCCCTCGCACTCTGCCATGTGTCTTCCTTGGTCTATCTCCTAATCATTGGGGCTACTTGTGCTATGACATTGCTACTCGCAAAATTATCATCTCCCGTCACGTCACCTTTGACGAGACAACCTTTCCTTTTTCAAATCTCCGGAAATTTCAGACCACCGATTACATCTTTCTCGATGAACCAAGTCTGTCCCCGATCATCCAAAATCTATACCAACAGCAGCCCACTGTTCCGACGGTCTCGCCACTATCCAAGCACCACCCCATCGCTCCTGCTCACCTCTACGCCCCGGTCGAGTCACCGAAACCGGTCCGGGCCGAAGCTGGCCGCCCATTGGTCTAGAACCAGTGGACCAGGAACCTCCCAGCCCCGACCCACCGCCACTGCCGTCTCATCGTATGGAGACTCGTGCACAACACGCGATCTTCAAACCCAAGGTTCACTTCAATCTCTCCACACAAACCTTATCACCCATTCCAAAAAATCCAAAACTAGCAAAAGCGGACCCAAATTGGAATGCGGCCATGTGCGAGGAATTTAACGCTTTAACCAAGCAGAACACTTGGGATTTGGTACCTAGACCCGAAGGTGTGAATGTTATCCGATGTATGTGGCTATTTCGGCACAAGTTCAGAGACAGTGGTGACTTAGAGAGGTATAAGGCAAGACTAGTCGCCAATGGCACTAATCAGCAGGAGGGTATTGATTGTGGTGAGACATTCAGTCCGGTTGTTAAACCGGCCACTATTCGGACTGTTCTCAGTATTGCTATGGGCATGCATTGGCCGATTCATCAGCTTGATGTCAAGAATGCATTCCTTCATGGGGATTTGAAAGAGGCTGTGTACACGCATCGACCCTCCGGCTTTGTTCATCCGGCGACTCCGCGATTTGTGTGTCGTCTCGAAGTCATTGTATGGATTGAAACAGCACCCCGAGCTTGGTATGATCGTTTTGCCGGGTATCTTCGCAGATTGGTTTTGTATGTAGCGAGGTGTGATAACTCTCTCTTCACTTTTCACCGAGGTAGCAAGACCTTGCATATTTGCTATTATATGTCGATGACATTGTTCTTCTTGCCTCATCGACGGTTTGAAGAATGAAATCATTGCTTTACTCAAAACCGAATTTGCTATGACCGACTTGGGCAAGCTAAGTTATTTTTTGGGTATATCGGTAACGAGATCGCAGCCACTATGTTCCCTGTGTCGGCGTAAGTATGCAGAAGAGATAGTGTACAGGGCCAAAATGGCAAATTGTAAAATTATGCCAACTCCGGTGGACTCCAAATCCAAGCTTAGTGCCAATGACGGTGCGCCAGTTTCTGATCCCACTCTATATCGGAGTCTAGCGGGTGCTCTTCGATATCTTACATTCACTAGGCACGATATTACATATGCCGTTCGGCGGTGTGTCGTTCATGCACGACCCCCGAGAGTCCCATTTTGTCGCCCTCAAACGTATTATCAGATACGTTAAGGGCACACTAGACTTTGGATTACACTTATACCCATCTGCCCCAACCAAGTTACTTGCCTACACAAATGCGGATTGGGCAGGATGCCCAGACACACGTCGCTCCACCTCAGGGTACTGTTTATTTCTTGGGGATAATCTTATCTCATGGTCCGCCAAGAGGCAGGCCATACTATCCCGTTCGAGTCTTTGAACGAGAATATCGCGGTGTTGCTAATGTAGTTCTTTGAGATCCGTGGCTCCGAAATCTTCTTTTAGAGCTCCAAAGTGTCCACTCCGCAAGGCGTCTATAGTCTATTGTGACAACATATACGCCATCTACATGTCTCATAATCCGGTCCAACATCAGCGGACTAAGCATATTGAGATGGATATCCACTTTGTGCGAGAGAAGGTTGCCCGTGGTCAGGTCAAAATATTACACGTGCCTTCCTCTTATCAGTATGCAGACATCTTCACAAAGGGACTACCGCGACAACTCTTCACCGACTTCCGATCCAGCCTTAGCGTTCGGCCTCCTCCCGCTCCGTCTGAGGGGGAGTATTAGCGAATATTCTCCGAATATTCTCTGTATATTTTGTAATTATGATAGATGTATATTTAAGGTAACTTAGGATTCTAATTGTATTAGGAATCAACCTTTGTAAGGTAAGTTAGGATTCGTACCATATTAGGAATCAACCTTTGTACAGCTATATATATTGTAAATAATGAAAGGAATCCCCAAGAGAAATTATTCTATCTTTCACTAAATATATATAAATAAAAACTTAAAAATCTTATTCTTAGGAATAAATAGAATAAAAAGTAAGAATTTCTTAACTCAAAAAGTAAGAATTTCTTAACTCAAAAAATAATAATTTGAAGCTATTCGCAATCATTTATATGATGCAATACATGCAACACACATATATTGTTAATATACATATTGTTATTCCAAATTAAATTGAGTATAAAATAATTTAGAGACTACAAAAAAAATAATGCACCATTACTTGAAAATTAATGCATGTTTGATCATGGATAGTTTTCACTTTTTTATGAAGTTTGAAAAACAATTTTTACTTCAAAAAACTCACAAAAATATAAAAATAATTCTAATTTATATTTATGTCCAAACATAATTTTAATTTTCAGATAATATTTTTAATTTGAAAATAAGTACTATACCTTTTTAAAAATTTCACAATTCTTATATCCAAACACCCGGGGAGTAACAATTTATAACTATCTATAAAATCCATATTTTTTAAGCCTTTTATGAAAGCCACACAAGAAGTTAAGGCGTGGTGCGAATGGATAAACTGTGTCGTGTGCTGCTTATGCCATGAAATCTTGGACATGGCCGCTGCAACTCTTCCCTCTCACCATTTCCATTTCTGCCTCTTCTCTTCATCTTCGAAATTCTCAATTACTAGAAAAGTATGGCTAAATTATCCAAAAATAAATCGTCTTTCACTTATCTTTTGTTCTTCTTCGCCCCCTCCGCCATCATCGTCGTTGGCCCAAGTCAGTGAGCCCAATCCCACTGCTGAGTCTTGTGTCAATGTGGGCCTTGAACTCTTCTCTAAAGGACGGGTATTTTCCCACTACTTTCTCAGTTTCATTGCTGCAGCAATTCTTTAATTGTTTTATTTTTATTTTTGTTGTTGTAGTAGACATCAAATAAGTGCTTCATCAGTTCCAAAAAGAAGTATACATTTCCTTATTTGGAAACAATTTAACTTTAAACTTAACAACACAAATATCTTTGGTTTGTTTTAAAGCATAAGATTCAAAAGTATTTCTTTATTTCTTAAAACTTCGTGCCGAGTCAAACTAGATCACACCAATTGAGACTGAGCGAGTAGTAAATAAAACGGCTACCTTTCTAACAGTTTAACAGCCTATTTGGCCTAGCTTCCAAATTTGCTTATTATGAGAAGTGTTTTTCCATCAGTAGTATTTTCGGAAAAAGTACTTTAGCAGAGTAGTTGTTTGTGTTTGACTAATCAATTGAAAAATTATTATCGTCAATATTAGAGCAACAAATTGTGTTTAGCCAAAGTAAAGTGCTTATGTGGAAAAAGCAATTTGTGCTTGGCCAAAGTTTCAAAAATACTTAGTGGGAAAAGTTATTTTTTTCAGCTTATGAAAAATAGTTTCTGCTACTGCACAAAAACACTTATTCTTTGGTCAAGCATCTCAACTCTCTAAAATAAGCACTTTTGGCCGAGGCGGAAGCTTGACCAAATAGGCTATAAAATCTAAATTCATGCAATTCAATTTGATAATGGAGGTTTTGATTTCGAGTTTTACTGTCCCCATTACTTGATCATCTGCAGTCCTATTATTCCCTTGTATATTTTTTCCTGAGGTGCTCTCCAAGCATCCTCAATTAGTGTAACATTTTTCTTTTACTCAAGCAAGTTTACTAGTTTGTCAATGTACTTTCAAAATTTTCTCATTCCGAGTAAATCTTATGGTAACATTTGTACTTGTATAGAACTGAGTTAACATTTAATACTCTCCCTCATGATGCTTTGTTGGAAAATGGTCGAGTGTGGATTTTCTTTTTCCTTTGCAAGATCACTTATTGAATGTTGTTAATTTACCGTCACCATTGCTTGAATTACTGTTAACTAGCTTCGAACACTCTTAATAGGACCACAGATGATCAATTTGTTTTCTTTAGCTTTGCAAAAAAAGAAATTTCACAAGAGCATAACAAAAAATTCAAGTAATCATCCTTCTCATTCGATATGACAAGTTTGGCATTTGGAGTCAAGAATTAGTAATTATCTGGTTGATGTCAATGTCAACTAACTCAAGTTTTGACAGTGACTTGAAAAATTGAAAGGTACATTCAGATTTTATCTGCAACAACAACTAGAGTTCAAAATACTTATTACCAGACTTTTATAATAATGATGATAAGATTGTAAGTTTTGTCATGGAACGGAAAAATGTTTCACATAAATTGAGATCGATGTACTAGGAAGTACTACAGTTGGAAAACAAACTGCAGTAAGCTTTGATGTCTCTTCCTCGAAAGAATTTGCTGGTGTTCTGACTCAGTTTACTGTGGCATCCACATTTAGCATGGTTGTTTATGCTGCAAAGTGTACCATGTTCTGTTTCATATTATGGAATCAAGAACACACGTGCACCATGAGATTAAGAACTGTCATTTCTGTTATTTGGGCTGGTAAAATAGTCACGCCATTTTCTGTATCTTTATGGCTTTGCTGCAAAGAGTTCTCTGCATTCATCTTTTATTTTATTTTAAACTACATCAAGCACACTCTTTCTAAACATGCCCAAGGAGAGTGCTTTTCTGTGCATGATAGATAAGTACCATTACCTTGCATGTGATATTACATTCATTGTGTCACAGAGGTATATCTATTCTTTTACATAGCAAAGGATTGATGACCAAAGATTTGCCTACTCAATGAGTTTTTCTATTCATAATCTTGTACACATCAGCAGCTTGTAACACTAAGTTATAGTTTCTTGTGTATCTCTATTTGATCCTCCATAGCAACCTCAAGGATAGCATCTAGTAGGTTGAATCGCCGTTATTACTGGAAAAAGCTATCAATTTGTTAATGTCTTGTCAATTATTTGATCGAATTTTCTTTTTCCTTTTAATTAACAATTTTCCTTTCTGCAAATTTACTAATTTTAAGACCTGTTCAGTTGGTTTTTCTTGTTATTTCCCACTTAATTATGTTTTCAATGTTCTGTGTTTGGGTTCGTGTAACAAACTTCCCGCACGTTAGTTACAGACCCCTGTGGTTTGGATTTCAATGTGCAATATGGGCAACATCTACCATCTTGGTTCATTAAATTTGAACTTTTCAGGTGAAAGATGCTCTTGTGCTGTTCGACACAGCACTTACTTTAAATCCCAATCCTGTGGAGGCTCAAGCTGCATTTTATAACAAAGCATGCTGTCATGCCTACAGGTATATTTCTCCTTTGCCTCTTTCCTGGTTGAATTGATTAAACTGGATAAATAGTAATTTGTTTGAAACCATGTAGAGGAAAAACATATTTGCGACTTTCTTCTCTAGTAAACTGCAAGTAAAGCAATCTAAAGTTTCTTTACAGTTTTAGCTTTGTGAACTGCACGTAAAGGAAAAGTTTCTTAATCACAGTTCTTAGCTCAATTGTTTCATTGGAAGGATCACTAAGAACAATGTTGAATCTTCAATGAGCGTCGCAAAGGAGCTTCACTTATTTAATCTTCTTCACTCACTTATTATTTCTACATATATTTATTTATTTTCTTTTTTTTACTCAAGGGGGGAAGGAAAGAAAGCTGCTGAATGTTTACGTACTGCTTTGAAAGAGTATAACCTAAAGTTTGGCACTATCCTTAATGATCCGGATCTGGCTTCCTTCAGAGCTTTGCCTGAATTTAAGGAACTACAAGAAGAGGTTTGTTTCCCATTGATGGATACGGTTCTTTAGTCCTCGTCATGTATGAATTATAGCCTGTTTGGCAAGCTTTTAAAAAATCAGCTTATTTTGAAAAGTGCTTTTTTTAGAAGTGCTTCTCAAAAAAGTGTTTTTCGTGAGAAGCAATTTGTGTTTGGCTAATCAATTAGAAACACACTTTTGAACAACAATTAGTGTTTGGCCAAGTTTTAGAAAGTGCTTTTAAGTGTATCTTCTCAAAAGTGCTTTTTCAAAAAAAGTACTTTTGGGGAGAAGCTACTTTTTTTCAGCTTCTCAAAAACAACTTCTGCTTCTACTCAAAAGCACATTTTCTTCTCCTAAAAGCTTGGCTGAACACCTCAACTTTGGAAAACTGTACTTTTTTTTGAAAAAATAAAAAAGCATTTTTTGCCTGAGAGAAGCTTGGCCAAACTGGCTATAGTTTTAGCTCTTTACCACATTGATTATGTTACAGTATCTTCAGAACTTAGGAAAGGCTCTAGATTTGCTTCATTGTTTCTGAATCTCAGTCTTCTATTACCTCACAGGCTAGATTAGGAGGGGAAGACATAGGGTACAGTTTCCGTAGAGACCTTAAGCTCATCAGTGAGGTACAAGCACCATTTAGGGGGGTCAGAAGATTCTTCTATGTGGCATTCATCGCTGCTGCTGGAATTTCTACATTTTTCACTATACCTAGGTTAGTCCGTGCAATTCAAGGTGGAGATGGTGCTCCTGATATTGGGGCGACTGCAGGAAATGCTGCTATAAATGTTGCTGGTAAATAACGACTACCTTAATACCTTTGCAATGAATCATTTAGTTCACTTCTGAATTTGCTTTTATTTAACGCTTCTTAGTGAAAAGAACTGTTTCTAAAAAATGATTAAGCTCTTGAACCAGCACTCTGCAGGTATTGTTGTTTTTGTGGCTTTGTTGTTTTGGGACAATAAAAAAGAGGAGGAACAGCTTGCACAAATATTGCGTGATGAAACACTATCAAGGCTGCCTTTGCGCCTTTCAACTAATAGGATCGTTGAACTCGTCCAGCTAAGAGACACCGTGAGGCCTGTTAGTGAGACAACTTTCCCTTTACTCTTCCTGTTTTCAATTTCCAGAAGTTGGAAGAAGTTGAGTGGAAAACATCATGGGTCCTTCAATTTTTAACTTAAAGAATGAGAAATAATGTATAACACTATAACTTTTACTGGGGTCACATCTCTAGTTTACCTCCCTTGTTACACCAAGAAGAAACTATTTCCATCACATTTACATTTTCGGAAGGATGACGAAGACAGAAAAGTTAGTTCCATGTTTTGCTAGGTTTGCAACGGATGCCTTTGTTTCATGAGCAAAAAAGATATCCCTTTACACATTTGTTCTCTCTCTCTCTCTTTCTGCTTTTTTCTTTTTTGAAATTCCTGACTCGAATATTCTGTCTCCTCTTATTTGGAGTTTGACCAGTTGCTTGTTGTTAGGTTATTTTGGCTGGAAAAAAGGAGACAGTCTCTCTGGCTATGAGAAATGCTGAGAAATTCCGCACTGAGCTTCTTAAACGTGGAGTCCTTCTAGTTCCTGTTATTTGGGGTGAAGGTAGGGAAACAAAAATAGAGAAGAAAGGTTTTGGTCTTTCGCAAAAGGCAGTCACTTCCCTACCATCCATAGGGGTAAGATTGGATACTTTTGATATCACTTAATGATCATTTTAAACAACATGATCTTGATTCTGCTTACTATTTGCTCAAAGTCCAAAAGAAATATTTTACATGGTACTGATTATTGAAAGTCGTTTCTTGTTGCTAAAAAAAGCACAAGACAATAATCTTAATGGTGCATGTATCTCGTTCAGGTTTTCTTATTTTTCTCCCATTGCTACTGTAGGAAGATTTTGACCAACGAACTCAGTCAGTAATTGCAAAATCAAAATTGAAGTCAGAGATCCGGTTCAAGGCAGAGGTCGTTTCACCTGCAGAGTGGGAAAGGTATCAACCTGTTCCTAATACACTTGAAACTACTCATCACATTGTCTTCATGGGCGTTTATGTTTGTGCCATCTATATCTTAAGGACATCCTCCCGCACTCAGTTTGATGGATGAACTTTTTTTCCTTGCGCCGATTGTTGCTCTCAAACGCACACGCAAGTATACGTGGTCACACAAGTAATATAGTGATTTTAGAAATGGGATGTCGAACCCACAAGGACTTATGATTAACCGTCAACTAAACTAAACTAATTCTAATTATCTAAACAAGTGATGAAATTCGAGGGTACTTATAATTATAAACTATCTAAAAATAAAATAAATAAATAATAAAGTTTAACTAAGAAAGAGTGGGTTTTTATGTTATCGATGATATGAATGTTCCAAGATTGTGGTTGGTTCACCAATCCTATTGAGCTATCAAACTATTTCTCCTTATTCCGAATTATTAACGATTGCTAATTAACCGGATTATTAATCTCATAGTATTCTCCCGAACCACTACTCGCTGATTCAAAACAGTTCGCCGCCTATATTCCTATGGAATTGACCTGTTAAGAACGCAATTCGTCCACGGTATTTAATTGAACACGGTGTCTAGGTAATTCCTATCCTAGCCACAAATCCTGGCCCAACTGTAGGGATAATCAGATCAAGCTCCCTTTAACCCTTCTCTAATCTAAATCTTTCCCAAGCATGTATATTAGATAGTCGATAGAATCTAATTGTTGGCCAAACAATCAAGCAATTATGTATAAAATTAAAGAAACAATCAAAATCAATAACTCGTATTAAGATAGAAATAATCGTCAAACGTCAATATTCATGGTTTACCACAACCCTAGAACGATAAGTTTAGCTCCACATAGACATGGAGGAAAAACAACAATTCATACAAAGAAACATTGAAACTAGTAATAAGAAAAAAAAAGGTAAAACCAAATAACTTCGGCCTCCACGGCGGCTCCAAGCTCTCTCTAGGTCAAAGGTTCTGAACTCAGGGTCACAAGTTATCCCAAAAGCTCCCCCTCTCAAAAACGGCCTAGGCTTCTATTTATAATGTTGGAAAATAACCCTCCAAGACGTCCAAAACGGATTAGGACTTGCAAAATTTATTCCCGCTGGCAACTTCACTCGCTGAGCAAGTGTTATGGCAAGTCCATGACGTGCTATGGCACTGGCTTGGCGAGACATGTGGGTCGTTCCATCCTTAGAAATTTTTAGCAATTGTTGCATCTTGGACATCCTTACTCGCTGAGCGAGTGGCATGGTTTGAGTGTGTCTCGCCATGGTACTCTCTTGGCGAGTACTCCTTGCATTTTTGTACTTGGACAAATTGTTGAAACCTTGCATTTTGAACAATGTTACTCGCTGGGCGAGTGGCATGGCTTGACAGTGCTGAGCGAGTGGCATGGCTTGAGTGTGTCTCGCCATGGTACTCTCTTGGCGAGTACTCCTTGCATTTTTGTACTTGGACAAATTGTTGAAACCTTGCATTTTGAACAATGTTACTCGCTGGGCGAGTGGCATGGCTTGACAGTGTCTAGCTATGGCACTAGCTTGGTGAGTTCCTCGGCTCATTTTGTCCCAAATTTCTCATGCAATTCTTCGTAAAGTACCTATCATGCAACAAACACACCCATATTAGTTTGCAATACAAGATTAATAGTTAGTTAGGTGTATTTAGCTTAAGTCGTTCTCTAAACACAGTAAAAATAGTAAAAATATGGGTAAAATACGGCGGTTAGGCGTATAAATACACCTAACATCACCCATACTGGAAGACCCATTGCTTATTGATATGTGTATTTTAACCTCGATCTGTTTCAGGTGGATAAGGGATCAACAGAAGTTTGAAGGTGTTACTCCTGGTGAAGATGTCTACATTATACTTCGTCTAGATGGTCGTGTTCGACGATCGGGAAAGGTCAGTGCTTTAAAAAATTTGTGCTGCAATTCTTTCCTTTGCTCCATTAATCATGACACAATGATGTTCTTGTATGCATATGTAAATGTAATTAGCATATAAATTGCCCAAGACATGACATAGATGACTGTAAATTAAGATGCCTTTGTGGTGGCATACAAATATTCATGTTTCTGTTGCTCTATATTTTACTTTTTTATGGGTTAATTCTTTGTGGGATTTTAATATTGACCAACTCTGCAGGGGATGCCTGACTGGGCTCAAATTCTGAAAGAACTGCCTCCAATGGAAGCAATATTAAGCAAGCTAGAAAGATAATCAAAGTTTCTCTTACTGTGCGCTAAAAGCTTTTCACTACCTGGTGTAATTTTGGTCAGTCTCCTTTCTTGAAATATACAAGGCACTAATTGATGCCTGTCGAGCTCTTGTCCGTGTTAAGTTCCATTCTTTTACGAACATATACTGTACTATAAATTGACATTTTCCTGATGAATATCAGAGAGAATGAAATTTCACAAAAATTGGAAATCTAAATGATGGAACTACACTTACTCTTCTTTGATGTATAGCGTCAATATTGATATAGTTATTCATCTTTTCTTGAAGCCAGAGGCGGATCCATGATTTTAATTCAATATACACAAATTACTAGTGTACTTGTCACTTTTTTATGACAATGAATCTGAACTTAGTAAATGTGTATATATTTGAAAAATATCTCAATTTGATATATAGTTTCAATAGCATTTTTGTCGTACAAGCAGGGCCCTAGCCACGTAGCTGGAAGAATAGTCAATTAAACACCCTTCGCTGGAAAACTATATCGCATATATAGGTCAAAGATTATCACTCACTCACACACATGTATATTAAATCATGAATGCTCTTGAATATTTTTAGCAAAATTTCTAGTTTCGCGACTGCATAGAAGTGCATCCGTCTATGCTTGTTGAAGCCTTGATTTTTGTTTCCTTATTGAATGTTGGGACAATCAACTGAACAAAGATGAACAAGAGTAGCATTTCTAAGGAGTTGGGCAAGTAATTTCTGCTATGGTAGTTGACTTCTTTGAGAAATATTATTATTTTCTTGAAAGCGTTCAAACCTAGTTTTGGTTCATAATTTGTTAATGGATCGATCTGTTTTTAATATTAACTAGTAAGTCTTTTTTTTAATCAAAACGAGAAAACAAAAATAATTTAAGCTGGAATGGTTCCAACAAGAAGATATTCTAAACCTACCTCAATAAAAATAATAACTCTGCCGGGAAGACTTCTGCATCAAACTATATGATGAAGGAACCAAGATATTGCATTTTATTATTCTGGTCCTCCCCAAATTTGCGTCCCTCCTTTGCCTGCACGGTCACTCTGCTTGATGCATATATCAAAACTCGTCTACTCAAAAATTGAGCAATTTCTATTGGTATGAAAAATTTACAGTCTACTTGATAAAATAATTTTTTTTTCTTAGCTTTCCATCTGTTCGTTACCCGCATTAGAGCCTGATTAGTCTGGATTCGCATCGTGAATGGCCCATTTGGGATAAACGCCCCCCTACCAAGATTTTTTCATACCTAGGGCTTAAAACTCAAACCTCTAAGTGATAAACAGCCCCATCCGCAGCATTGCATCATTTGGTGGTACTTAAAAAATCATTGACACAATATTCTAGTTAAAACCTCAGGGGTAATTTTCTATGTGATGATTTACTATTGTACAAGGCACCTAGACATATTTGCTTTCAAGTATTCCCTCTGTGGCTCTGTCCTAAAGAGGAACCGCGGGGTTCGTAGTACAATAATTAATGTACTATCTGATTGTTGGGTGTAATTTCTGGTATCAATTTCTTAGTTTTATGCTTAAAATAATATTTTACATATTTTAAACCTACATAAAAAGTATCACAAACACTGTTTAAAACATGTTTAGAGTCGGTCTAAGAAAACAATTTGTAAACAATATAGTGTCACTGTCATGTAATGCGGACTAGTTAAAATTAATAGGAAAGCTTTGCTCGATAGATTATCCTCAAGCTAGTTGTCAACTTCAGTCCCAATTTTTGAATTTTGATACAATTATACAAATGAGCAAATAAAATAAAATATTTTGTAGGCAATGTAACTGTAGACTTGTAGAGAGATAGATTGAGTTGAAAGATTAGAGAGATTGTAGGAAGATCTGTGAGATAAAATGAAGAGAAAATGAGATTTTTATAGTTGAAGAGTTGGATTAAAAGTGTAAATATAGTAACTTAGAGGTAAATAACAAATATTAAGGGGGCAGGGGGGTTTATGGGGTGGGGGGCCAAAAATGATCGTTGCACAACGGTCGAAATATAAAATGGTTGTGGTACAACGGTCATTTTTGCAAAGAGGGGGTCGGGGCAGGGTCGGGACGGGGCGGGGCGGATCTGGGGCGGTATGGACCTCGGCGGGACGAGCCCAGGTCCCGTCCTGATTTCAAGTCCTGACACCGGTTTTTTTTTAGGGGGGACCGGGGTCGGGTCGGGACCGGGCCGACCCAGCCCACTGGTCAGCCTTAGAAAAATTTCTCATATTTTGCCTTTATTTTTTATAGAGCTCCAACATGAGGATATCCTTTAAACCATAATTAAAAATTGAGGGGTCGATTTAGACATTTTTTTCTTCAAATATTTTAGACATATGGAGTCTAATTCATTTTTCGCTGGAGCTTCGTTAATGATAAAGAACAACAACAAGATAAATTGCTAATGAGAAAGATATGAAAAAGACCAAACCACTCTGTAGGAAAATAAGATTAGATGACAAGAAGACACGAGTAGCCTATTATAATTGTAATATAGAGAGTTTGACATCATTTCTTTGGTAGGTTTTGAAAGGTTCATCTGTTTGAGGATATGGCTAAACTTTCCAACAGCAATGACTAACGCGTTTGAACTGGTAAGAAGGAAAGAAGGTTCTTTTGAATATATATACCAATGTCTCATTATCATATTCTTACGTAAATTGAAATATTATTTCTTCTCCAACCACAATCCTTGATTTGACTTGCTTCGAATATCATTATTATGATTGGGTCTAAGATTAGGACAACTAAACTGTTGTACTAAATCAACATGATCATACTTCTAATAAACACAACTTTCCTCGAAATATCTTTTCTTATTTTTTTAAATTATAACATAAATAACTTTGAGTACAAAAAATATTTACTCACACACGACGTTTACATTAAATTGTATGAACTTTTTCATGGTTAAGGATAAATTAACATGTGAATACATAGTTATTATTGTTATGTGGTAAATATGTCCTTATATGGGAGACAGGTAGCATGCATTCATTTGTTCTGTGTAAATAACGAATGTGGATAAGGTTATGTATGGAAGACTATCTTGTGATTGAATGTGCATGTATTATTACACAGTGTCAGCGGAGACCTCTTTCGGCAAAGGATTATTGACCTATTTTTTTGGTTAAGAAATTCCTTGGTCAACATGAAAATATGTGTTATTAGAGGGAAAACAATTACACTCTCCAATTCTTGAAGGGGCAAAGAATTGACAGGAATTACATGGAGTAATTACCATATGACTTTTCAAAAAAAAAATCAGTTTTAATATTTCTTGCTACTTACTCTTTTACTCCATATGACTAATAATTACACTACAATTTCCAAACATACCCTTAATAATTTTTTCATGTACATGGGTCGTTTGGTAGCTGTAAGTTATTTATGTATTAAAATCTCGCATGAGTAATACTGTGTCTGGTAGCTAGTTATGAGAAGAGTTATTCATGTATAAAATTAGTATGGTGTTTGATTTGCAATTTAGAAACCTGCATGACTAATACATGTATAAGTCATGAGGAAATCTATTCATTATTTTATGGAGGGCAAAAGGTGGAATAGCTAATGCATGAATAACTTATACTTGCATAAAATAATACATAAATTCTCTTATAACTAATCAATGTATTACTAATACATGCATAACTCTAACCACCTACCAAACGACCCCTTAATGTAGGATTTCTTTTTGTAATTAGCAATACGTTATTGATACAAGTAACTTGGGATTATAACTACGATGTTATTGATGATACAAGTTGTAACTAGTTGTCTATGTGCATTCATGTAGAATAGTGTAATTCTCCTTGGTTGGAGGCTTCTCATTAATGCAATATATATAGGTGTTTACAATTACAAAACCTAATTAAAGAAGGATCTCTACTTTACATAATTACACTAGAATAATAATTACAGAATATATGGAGAATAATTATTTATTCTCTATCACACCCCCTCAGTTGGAGCGGGAGGAGGTCGAACGCTCATACTGGATCTGAAGTCAAGGAACAGTTGTCGCGGAAGTACCTTAGTAAATATATATGTGTACCGATAGGAAGAAGGAACATGTAACACCCGAACATGGTCCATGGCAACCTTCTCACGAACAAAATGAATATTCATCTCAATATGTTTGGTTCGTTGATACTGAACTGGGTTATGAGACAAGTAAACAACAAATATATTATCATAATAGACAAGAGATGTCTTACGTAAGGGACAATGAAGTTCCAGAAGAAGATTTCTGAGCCAACAGGTCTCGGCAACAACGTTCGCAACACCTCTATATTCTACTTCTGCACTCGAACGGGAAAGCGTGGATTGTCATTTGGCAGACCACAAGATGAGATTATCACCCAAAAATACACAGTAGCCGGAAGTAGATCGACGTGTTTCTGGACAACCACCTCAATCGGCGTCCATATACGATATCAACATGGTCGGTGCAGATGGATAAAAATGTAATTTGTAGTCAAAAGTACTCTTAACGTACCGAATGATACGTTTAAGAGCGGTAAAGTGAGGCTCCCTGGGAGCATGCATGAACAAGCACACCTGCTGAACGACATATGCAATATCGGGCCTAGTGAAGGTAAGATACTGAAGTGCATCAGCAAGACTCCTATAGAGAGAAGGATCGAGCACCGGATCCCCGTCATCGGCACTGAGTTTCGACTTCGAGTCGACTGGAGTGGGCATGATCTTGCAGTTTGTCATTTTAGCCCTGTAAACAATTTCTTCGGCATACTTACGCTAACACACGAACATTGCATTTTCGGATCTGATCACTGAAATCCCCCAAAAATAACTCAACTTACCCAAGTCTGTCATAACAAATTCGGGTTTGAGCAGGGTAATGATCTCGTATTTCAACACATCAGATGAGACAGTTAGAACAATATCATCCACAAAGAGAAAAAGGTATGCAACTTCATTACCTCGATGTAAAATAAAAAGTGAATTATCACTTTTGCTGCACACGAACCCGATCTGCATGATGTAAGTGGAAAAGTGCTCATACCAATCCCTAGGTGCTTGTTTTAATCCATAGAGTGACTTTCGAATATGGCAGACATACTGAGGAGCCTCTGGATACATAAAGTCATACGATTGATGCGTATAGACGATTTCTTTAAAATATCCATGTAAGAACGTATTTTTCACATCAAGTTGATGAATCAACCAGTTCTTTCCTATAGCTATGCTCAAAATAGTGTGAATGGTGGCTGGTTTGACCACTGGACTGAAGGTCTCACCACAATCAACTCCTTCTTGATGCCCCATGTCATTTGTCACAAGTCTTGCCTTATGGCATTCAAGCTCACCACTATCCCTGAATTTATGGCGATATATCCATATGCAACGAATCACATTCACCCCCTCTAGTCTCGGAACAAGATCCCAAGTGCGTTGTGTAGTGAGCGCATTAAATTCCTAACGCATGGTCGCATTTCAATTCAGGGCAAGTCTGGCTAATTTTGAGTTTTTAAGTATAGGTGAGATAGTCTGAGTGGATAGATTAAAGTGGACTTTCAGTTTAAAAATCCCGTATTGGGCATGGGTTTCCATACAGTGGGTCGGAAGCGGGATTGAGTGGTTCTCTGGTAGTGGGGTGGTTACGAGCAGTGTGGTGGTTGGGTCACAAGCAGTGGGGTAGAAAGTGGGGTTGGTGACACGGGATGGGGCAGAGATGGGGGCTGGGGCAGTGAGCACAGTAACAGGAGCTGGGGCAGTAATGGGGGTTGTAGCAGTGACGGGGGTTGGGGCAATGACAGGTAATGCGGCAGTGAGCACAGTGACGAGGGATGGGGCAATGACGGGACGTGATGGGTGCCATGATGTATTGCATTTCTAATGAGAGGGGAAGTTTGCAAATGGGAAAACGTTCTCCTCGAATGTGACATGGCGAGATACTAGGATTTTATTTGTGGACAAACTATAGCATAAGTACCCCTATGGTTTGACGGAAAACCTAAGAAAATGGAAGGGGTAGTTCTAGGTGCTAATTTGTGAGGGGTCGTGGAGGCAACATTGGGATAGCATAGACAACCAAAAATCTGAAGGTGATCATAAGAGGGGATCCGACGGAAGAGAATTTTGGTTGGAGTTTTATTTTGAAGAGTTCGTGTTGGTAATATATTAAGGAGGTATGCCGCCATGTGTAAGGCGTATACCCAAAAAGAGGGGGTGGAAGCATGGAAGAGCATAGTGCGGATCTTATTATTGATGGTGCGTAGGATTCTTTCGGCTTTACCATTTTGAGGTGAGGTATAGGGACAAGAGAATCGAAACACCATGTCACAGTCCGCACAAAAATTGTGAAAGGGAAGGTTGTCAAACTCACGGTCGTTATCACATTGAAACGTTTTGATGGTCTTTTCAAATTGGGTTTTAACATATGCTTGATTTCAAGAAAAAATTTGTAGACTTGGGACTTATATTTTAGAGGATACACCCAAAGAAAGTGAGAGAAATCGTCCAAGAGCACCAAACAATATTTGTGACCTAGTTTGCTAGTAATGGGAGATGTCTATAAATCCGCATGAATAATATCAAAGGAAGAACACGTTACACTTAATGAAGGTTGAAAATGAAGTCTAACATATTTTCCTAAAGGACAAGAGTAGCAAGCATGGGTAAATTTCCCATTATTACATTGTATGAAATTCTGACTTCTAAGAAAATAAAAAATTGGTGCTCTCGAGTGCCCTAGTCTACCGTGCCAAGTGGATGGAGAGATTGTAGCTTGAGAGGTTGGTAGATTGACACTTGCACCAAAAGTGGACGAGAAAGGATATAGGTCCCCTACACTATTGCATCTCGTAAAAGTTGTCCCCGTATGTAAGTCCTTCACAGAAAAACCAAATGGGTCAAACTCAATGACTACGGAACTGTCACTAGAAAACTTCCTAACAAAGATTAAGCTTTTAATGATGTTAGGAGCATATAGGACATTTTTAAGGTAAATGGTGGGTGAGGCAGTTGTGTTTAAGTGGTGCCATAGCCTTGAATTAGAATGTGATTGCCATTGCCGACCACAATAAATTGAGGATTATTCAAATTAAATAGGTGAGGGAGATTACCAGAGTCACGAGTGAGGTGGGATGTGGCACATGTATCCATGTACCATGCATTGTCGGGCTGTTGGAGGTTCATAGTGATGTAGGCCTGGGCCAATTCGGTAGGAGTGAGTAGGCCAAAAGGTTGCTGTTGTTGTGGAGCCAACGTAATATGGGCCTGCTCTGTGTGGCCTGCCTGACGTGGACCTGGTTGAAGGCCCAGTAAGATGGGTTGTTGCTACTGGCAAGCGTGCTGGGCCGGCAGCATCGGTGGTCCAGAGGGCAGAGTGGTGGTCGGCGGTACGTCGACCACCAATGCTTGTGGAATATACATGTTTTATTTGGCTCGTCTAGATTCCTCCAATAGCAATTGTGACCGGGTCTTGTTGAAGCTAGGGAGGGGATCGACTTGTTGGATCATCGTGGCAAGTGTATCGTACTCATCTTTCGGTAAACCAGTAATGAGTTACAAAACCATCTTTGTTTCGGAAATCGTATTGCCAACATTAGACAATTGATCGACCACTAGTTTGAGTTGTTTACAATAGTCTGACATGTTAGCAAAATTCTCAAGACAGGTGTTGTTAAATTATTTCTCCAGATACACAGCATGTGTATGTTTATTGTCCAGAAAGATTTCCTCTAGCCTTGTCCATAGTTCATGAGTCGAAGCACATATCTTCATGATAATATGAAGTAAATCCTTGGATATGGTGCCATATATCCATTGTTTGACGATTGCGTCGAGACTTTCCATGTCGAGTTGTCGACTCACCTTTCGGTAAACCAGTAATGAGTTACAAAACCATCTTTGTTTCGGAAATCGTATTGCCAACATTAGACAATTGATCGACCACTAGTTTGAGTTGTTTACAATAGTCTGACATGTTAGCAAAATTCTCAAGACAGGTGTTGTTAAATTATTTCTCCAGATACACAACATGTGTATGTTTATTGTCCAGAAAGATTTCCTCTAGCCTTGTCCATAGTTCATGAGTCGAAGCACATATCTTCATGATAATATGAAGTAAATCCTTGGATATGGTGACATATATCCATTGTTGACGATTGCGTCGAGACTTTCCATGTCGAGTTGTCGACGTCGGATGGACGGGGGTAGGTGGCATCAATGTGATCAAGCACTTTGTGCGCATGCATGAATTTGAAATAGTTTAACCCACGATGAGTATTGACCATCCTCTTGATCAATAACCAAAGAGATAAAGTTTTTGATATTCATCACGGCAAAAGCCGGATGAAATGTGTTAGGAGATGAGGGGGGAGGAGGATGTATGACGTCGTGGGTGGAGGAGGAGGAATCAGGAGAAGCCATGGGGGGCTGTGAAGGGAACTGAATTGCCACTCAAGAGACCAAAAAAGAAGAAGAGAAATCTGTTGAGATGGAAGTAGCGGACAACAGCAATGGTTGCACCAACAATGAGAAGCTGAAGCATCTGTTGTGCGGCTGTGTAGCCGCTGAAAGTAGGGAAAATTTTAGAGAAGAGAAATTTTAGGGTTTGGCTTCTGATACCATGTAGAATAGTGTAATTCTCCTTGGTTGGAGGCTTCTCATTAATGCAATATATATATAGATGTTTACAATTATAAAACCTAATTAGAGAAGGATCTCTACTTTACATAATTACACTAGAATAATAATTACATAATATATGGAGAATATTTATTTATTTTCTATGAATTCAGATGGTGAAATTGTTTCCGAGAATGTTGGGATTATAACTACGACGGTGAATCCTTTGGATTAGAATTTCAAAACTAACAACTACTATTGTATTTCGCTACCAATTTATTTATACATTATTTTTCCCTTCCTCATGCTTCTCCCATTACCCAAATAACTATATTTATTTTTCTTTTGGTTCTAACCTCGAAGCAAAACGAATTTGGCAAGCTAAGCATAAGTGAAAGAGAATAATTCCTTCCTGATTTCATCAATGTAAATGGTTTATATACATGATATACAATAGTAATTCTAGACTATAATTACAGAAATTAAATATTCACCTAACTAATATAAAATATCACTACAATAATTACAGATATATAAAATTACTAATTATACCAATATAATATATTTGCATATATTCTATCACACCTCCGCAGTTGTAGCGGGCGGTCGTCGTACGCTGAGACTGTTCCTAAAATCTTCAAACAGAACTAAAGGAAGGCCCTTAGTAAAGCGTTACGTATGTCTGGTGGAGACCATATTCACTTTGGTACCGTAGTAGGTAAACTTCATGCAAGACACGTACTTGTCCACGAGCTATCTTTTTGGGAACAAAGTGAATATCCATCTCGATATGTTTAGTACGCTGATGTTGGACATGATTTCCTGAGAGATATATCTCACTAACATTATCGCAGTAGACCAATGTAGCTTTCCGAATAGGAAAATGAAGCTCTAAGAGGAGATTACACAACCAACAGGACTAGGACACCACATTGGCTACCCCTCGATATTCGGCCTCCACGCTGGAGCGCGACAAAGTAGCCTGGAGTTTAGCCGACCAAGAGACCAAGTTATCACCAAAAAACATACAATAACCAGATGTCGAACACCTGATATCTGGACATCCACCCCAATCATCATCTGTATAAGACATGAGAGTAGATACCGATGATGGATATAAGTATACATCATAATCAAGAGTGCCCTGAATGTAACACACAATGCGTTTGAGAACGTGCATGTGTTCTTCCCTCGGATCATGCATAAATAAACACACATGTTGCACTGCATAAGTAATATCGGTCCTCGTAAACGTGAGATATTAAAGAACCACCGTAAGACTATGATAGTTGGAGGGATCCTCGTATGGTGTGCTAGAAGTAGCACTCAGCTTCGGTTTAGTGTCAACCGGAGTAAGAGATGACTTACAGGATGACATGTCAACCCGTTCAATAATCTCTACCGCATACTTCCTCTTAGATAGAAATAGACCACATGCATGACGAGTTATAGCTATACCCAAAAAATAAATCAAAGGCCCCAAGTCTTTCATAGTAAATTCAGAGCAGAGAAGAGATATGATAGACTTGCGCAGTTTATCAAAGGAAGCAGTCAATATAATATCATCCACATATAACATAATGTATGCCATAGAAGTACCGTGATGGTAGATGAACAGAGAATGATCAGACCTGCTGTGAGAAAACCCAAGAGTATACACATAATCTGCAAATCTTTTGTACCAGGTCTGAGGAGCTTGTTTTAGCCCATACAAGGACTTCTTCAGCAATCACACATGATTAGGATGATCGGGGTCCCTGAAACCCAAGGGTTGATGCATGTATACAGTTTCCTTGAGTTTGTCATCTAAGAACACATTTTCACGTCCAGTTGATGAATGGGTCATGCTTTTGAGAGAGCTAGACTGAGAATAATGTGAATAGTTGCTGGTTTGACCACCGGACTAAATGTCTCTCCACAATCCACGCCAACATGTTGAGTTTTTCCATCACCTACAAGACGGGTCTTATGCCTCTCAAAACAATCATCAGATTTTTCCTTATTAGTAAAAATCCACATAGAACGAATCACATTGACACCAGGTGGACGGGGCGCCAACTCTCACGTCTTATTTTCAATAAGAGCATTATATTCATCATCCATGGCCATTTTCCAATTTGGGTCAGGAAGGGCAGACACTGGGTTACGTGGTATGAGGGATTTAGTGTCTTAGAGTTGAGATTAAAATGTCACTTTGGTCTAAAAATACCCCGTTGGCTACGAGTAACGGGCCCTTGTCTCGGAGTAGAAGTGGGTTGGATAAGAGTAGAAGCAGTGGGTTGGCCTAGTGCCGATTGTGTGGCGTTGGACTGGATTCAAGGTTGGGATTACTTGGGTTGATTGATGACTGGATGGTGTTGGGTCAGCAGGAAGTGGGCCTGTTGGCAGAAGTGGCTGACCAGAGGTGTTTGGGCCAACAGGCAGTGGGCCTGCTAGTAGAAACTCAGGGATGACAGTAATTGGGCCACCAGGCATTGGGCCTGCCAGCTCCTGCAGGTCCAGATGCCGAAAAGTTGTCTGAACCAAATGGTGGACCATATACGGTGAGAGCCCATCATCCAAAAAATCATACGAATTTGACGAGGAATTATGCAACTTAGCAAACGAAAATTAGGTTTCATAAAAAATAATATGGTGACTAATGATGATTTTATTAAAGGATAAATTAAAACATTTGTAACAACGGTGATTCGATGGGTAACCCAGAAATACACAAGCGGTAGAGCGAGCTTGAAGTTTGTTAATGATAGTGGAGGGGAATAGAGGATAACATAAACACCCTAAGATGAGAATACAAAGGGTCTTTTTGATAAAGAATTTTGAGTAGGAATTGATATGCTAATCCTTTGCTAGTGAATATGTTAAGAAGGTAAGTTGTCATTTGTAAAACATGATGTCAAAATGAAGGTGGTAATGATGCATGGTCTAGTAATGTACGCACAATATTATTATTGGTGCGAATTATTCTTTTGGCTTTCCCAGTTTGTGATGACGTATCTATACATGAAAACCGAAAAATATACCATTAACCTTACAAAATTCTCTACATGGCCTGTTATCAAATTGCCTTCCATTATCACATTGAGTGTTCTTAATATCCCATTCAAATTGAGTACGGATGAATGCTCTAAATGATAGGAATGTGGAATAAACCTGAGACCTTTTAGATAATGGAAATGTCCACAAAAAATTAGAAGAATCATCCAATAATAAAACATAATAACAGTGGCCTGAAGAGCTCAAAACGGGAGATGTCCAAAGATCAATATGAATAATATCAAATGGCAACAAATTACTAGAATTTGAGGCAACAAACGATAATTTATCATGTTTTCCAAGCGAACAAGAAGGATAAACATTAGTGATACGAGCACTATTACACTCAATAAATTTATTTTTTTAAGGGAGGAAAAACAGACACTCCCGGATGACCCAAACGCGCATGCCATAAGAAAGGTGCTAAAGCGACAAATGTTGACGGTTTGGCTTGTTTAGTGGTGATGGTTGTGGTGATGGGATAAAGCTCGCCCCGACTATCACATCTCATTAGATGTATCCCAGTCTAGAAATCCTTCACAGAAAATCTAAAATGATCAAATTCAACATAAATCGAGTTATCAGTTGTAAATTTCCGAACAGACACCAAATTTTTAATTAATTGAGGAGCATGAAGGACATTTTTCAAGGCTAAAGGTGGATTCGGAGGAGACAAATGTGTGATCATAACCACGAATTGAAATTGAATTACCATTATCAACAATTATGCCACGATTTTTGCTCAAATTGAAATAAGACGAGAGATTACCTAGCGCGGATATCATATGAGAAGTAGCACCGGTTTCCATGTACCAATTTGCATCCGAAGGATTTAACCCAAGTGTATGCATTGCCGCATCGATATCCGTATGTGTCGGAGATACAGATGGGCCCGCAGCAGCGAAAGCCTGTTGTGGCCTAGGCCCAAGCAGGCCAGTCTGCTGCCAGCCGAGTGATTTCGAGGCCCAGGCCCATTTTTGGCTTGGTGCTACTATTGCCAGCCACTGGGCCTGGCCCAGTTATGTAAAGGGTAAGGGCGTGGCGGGGCGGCATGGGTCACTGCCCATTGGCCCAAGACAGGCCCCATAGCCACTGCCCACTAGCCCAGGCATTCTGCCAAATGTGCTGTGGACCGCCTCCACGCCCGCCACTACCGCCACCGTTGCTGTCGCCACCACAGTTTTTTCCATGGTTTTGACCCTTTTTGCCACCCCCGTTGTTACGGTTTTTTGACCATAATTTTCGGAGAATGATTGAGAGTCATCAGTTTCGCGGGACGTGGCCACCATCATGGCGGAATTGGCTCCAGTTGCAACCTTTTATCCAACCCTGCTTCTTCTAAGGTAAACATGAAATGTGCTTGGTAGAACGGTGGGAGAGGATTGCTTTGGCGAAGAAGAGTTCCAACCCCATTTTTCGCCTTGGAGAGGCCTGCAACCATCTGAAGAAC
Organism: Anisodus tanguticus; assembly: GCA_034509755.1. Taxonomy (NCBI): domain Eukaryota; kingdom Viridiplantae; phylum Streptophyta; class Magnoliopsida; order Solanales; family Solanaceae; genus Anisodus; species Anisodus tanguticus. Next base: position 11,928,960 of record CM067551.1, on the reverse strand, counting down.
GTGACGATCATTTGTGACGGGTGCACCGATGTTCTTGAGTTGATCCAACAACTCCTTGAGCCTTTGACAATAGGCTGAGGCATTCAGAAAATCTTCCATATTTATGTGAGAGAATTATTGCTCAAGGGTTACGGCACGAGAATTTTTTTTTTATCTTGGAATATATCACGCAACCTGTTCCAAGCTTTCATTGTCATGGCGTCGGGTTCGATAATTGTCTATAAGAGGTCTGTAGAGATGGTGGAATAAATCCATTGGAAGACCGTAGCATCAAGAGTTGCCCACAACTCTATTTCATCATCGGTGGAAGGCACCTTCTCCTTGTCTTTTTCCGGTTTGACGATGTGATGGAGGTCTCTATGTGACCTTGCTTGAATTTTAAAAAGTTTCGTCCACGTCGCGTATTGGACGTTCTCCATTTCAAGGACAATAGAGATGTTGTTCCTGATTTCATTAATGTAAATGGTTTATATACATGATATACAATAGCAATTCTAGGCTATAATTACGGAAATTAAATATTCACATAACTAATATAAAAAATTGATACAATAATTACAGATATACAAAATCACTAATTATACCAAATTAATATGTTTTTGCATATATTCTATCCATAAGAACTCAACTTTACACTTAAACCCTTCCCACATAACTATACAACTCTTGAATTGATTAAATGACCCTCTACAAAATATAATAGATTTTCTCTTTGTTATGTCAAAATCGCCATGTATACGACGGTCATATACCTCTATTTATTTTGTAAAGGCCCTTTTAAATTAATTTTTTCTCTTTTTTCTGCGTTATAATTTTTTTTTTATTAAGGGTTCTACTTTCATTTTTAATTTTTTATTTAATCTGAATCCGCACCTCATATATATATATATAAGATTCATTAAGCTAAGGAGGGAAACGCTTTTTATCATATTTTTTTATTTTTGAAACTCAAACCCGAAACTACCTAGCGCCCACACTATATTACTTGTTCCTTGTTCAAAGGATATTACACAAACTTAGATCTGGGTTTTATTAATTTCGTCTAAAGTCGCTTATTCTTCTTCTTTATCTCCCTTTTATTACAAGCATTTCCACTCATAAAACTATTTAAAAGAAGAAAAAGGACGAATAAATATAACTTTGTGCTTAACCCATTCATGCCCCCACAATAGCTGAGTAAATTATGAAAAATAATCTGACTTGGAATAAATAAATTCAATTGTCTACTTTTTGGGGTGAAGTTGGACGTCAATTCCTCAATCTCTCTAAATAAAATTAGATAAAAAGTACCATAAAATATGTACTAAAATACATTCACTTAAATTTGGAATACATTTCTTTTGTGAGAATGGCAGTTTAGTAAATACGGTCAACATGGACACCATTTAAAAAAGAGCCAAAAATACTTTAAAATCCTTCCCCGATCCCGCCCTATTTCGTTGAACTAAAACAGTAAGACGGTAGCAGAAGTAGTAGTAGTAGTTACAACTTACAAGAAAAAATAAATCAAGCTGTTACTGTCCCAAAAAATTGACATTTTTTAATTTTCGAGAGTCTAATCTAAATTACATATTGAAAATTATATAACAAGTAAGGTAAGTTTTCATAATTAATAATTTAAAATATTTAAAAGATATTTCAAACAAATAAGGTAAAAAAATAATTTGTTTTACTCTCGAAAAGCGAAAAATGTCAATCTTTTTGTGACGGACTGTGTATATATATATATATATATATATATATATATATATATGAGTGAGAGAGAAGAAACATAGCACCAATTACCATTGACAAATTGTAAACAATGGCGAAGTCCTTTTGCTCCATCTTCGTTATCTCTTCACTATTAATCGCAGTGTTAATTATCTCCGGCAATGCTACCGGCGGAGACTTTGACATGAGCGGCTGGATTCCGATGAAATCCGCCGATGACTGTCAAGGTTCGATAGCGGAGTGTATGGCCGCCGGTGAATTCGAAATGGATTCCGAGAGCAACCGGCGCATATTAGCAACTACTGATTACATAAGCTATGGTGCATTGCAGAGGAATACTGTTCCGTGTTCTAGAAGAGGTGCTTCGTATTATAACTGCGAGACAGGTGCTGAAGCTAATCCGTATACACGTGGATGCAGTGCTATTACTCGTTGCCGGAGTTAAATTAATTAATGATCGAATCGATTTATCTTCTCTCTTTGTTAATTAGTAAGTGTAATTGTTTTGATTAATTTGATGTTTGAATAATTAGTAGCGTTTTGTGGTTTGGAATTAGAATAAATCTGGTTTGAATATGAAAAATTGAAAATCCTGTGTTTATATATGCTCCAGTAGTGTTTTCTTTTCAGTTGCTTACAATAAAGTGATAAGTGGTGCTCCGGCTGTATTATTTCTGTTTAATTGATAGGCTATCGGGCACGAAGTTAAAGAAAGATTTTGTTATGTTTATTAAGTTATTTATATTTTAGTGTCTGCTTTTGTTGACTTTTATTCATAATAAATATATTTTTAAAATTAAGTGAGATCCAACAAGAATAAAATAGATATGATGTCATTAAATAATTGCTAAAGAAGGAAAAGTATAAATCATTTTTTGGACGAATTAAAAAAAATAGTGACAGATACATTGAATCGGTGAAAGTCAAAATATTTTAATCGGTGTGATATTTGCTTCATCTTTTGGTCCAGAAAGAGTTTCTATTTTATACTACTTCTTTCCCTCTCAAATTATTTGTTACTTTTTGCTTCTCAAATTTAAATAATATGAATTTTTAATTAATATTTTTAAATATATTTTTCATATGTTCATGAAAATAATTATTTTTGAATATTTTGAAATATTAAATTAATCTATTTAATTCAATTTAGCTTCGAAGATTAATTAAATTAATCCTCAAAAATAGAAGGGAAAAAAACGACACCTATTTTAGAACGGAGGGAATATTATTTTGTGAGGGGTTAGCTAGAAAATTTTACAAAGATTGCGGCAAACTAACACTATATCCCTCTTGAAAAGAATGGCACCATTAAAACTAAGTAATATGATTTATTTTTTTCTGCAGCTACGATTTCCCCATACTTGTAACTTTAAGAATTGTCATAGTATATCTTTTGTAGTTATACTATGTAAATTTCTTTTCATGAAACAATCAAAAGATTATGTCAAAAATTACACAAAATTATTACTACTAGTTTGCCAATCGAGATGGATTGATATGTAGTTTTCTACTTCTTACCTATTTACTTTTATTACTTGATGAACCGTTCAACGAGCGTTGTAACGACATAAAAAAAATTCTCGCTCAACACTAGTCAACTTGTGGGATGTCACTTATCCTGCAAACATGGGGTCAAAACCAAAAATCTGATGCATAGAAGAAAATAAGATCATAAAATAAGCGAATATAGTTGGAATATTTTCATGAATAATAAGCAGCAGATTTCCCAGTCTTGGTTTTCCACGTCAAGCATTCTAACGGTAACTGAGAGAACAGTAAGCAGCAGAGCCTAAATTTTGTGGTAGCCTTAACGTCATATATAAAAAAGGGGTAGTGAAGTTGTTATGTTGCTGAAAATTAGGTGTAATGTGAATTATCAGGTAACATAGCTTAGCAAGGAGGAGAACCGATTTCTTTTTTTTAAGATCGTCAAACTTCCCAATTTTATAGCTCATTTAGCTGTTGATTGAGGTTAGTCCATAAGCATCAAGTATTAAAAAAGTAGTTTTAGATACTGAAATTGTTTTAGTTAATAAGCAGTTGCATGTTCAAATGAAGAAAAAGTTTAAAGTTTTATTTTGGGGAAAGTATCACAAAAATTATAAAAGAGATTAGGGATAAAAAAAAAAATCAAACAGAAGTTGATTTGTAAGATAAATAATCAGAAGTCAAAGTTACCAACTTATGATGTTTTGCAGAATTTAGTTTTTGGCATCCACCAAACACTAAGATAAAAGAAATACTTGCTGCATAACACTCACAAAATTTATATGAAGGGATTGTTCAGACAAAGAAGGGAACATTGGCATCTTTGAGCAAGGATGACAATAGAGATGTGGCATTTTGTAGCATTTTGTGAGGGGTTAGCTAGGAAGATTAGTTAAATAAATCCTCAAATAATATTCCTGTAATATTATTAGTGATCTTGTATATCTGTAATTATGGTAGTAATTTTCTGCATTAGGAAAATGTATATTTTATTCCTTAATTATAAGCTAGTTTTACTATTGTATAGCATGTATATAAACCAATTATATTAATGAAAATAATCAAGGTATTATTCTCTTTCATAGTATCAGCAGTCTAGGACATATTTTTCCTAACCCTAAGCTTCCGCCGCCGAATCTCTTCCTCGGCATCCCACCCTTCCGTCGTCCTTCTCCACCGGCGAAATCCTTCCCGTCGCCCAATATTCCCCTTTCTTCCTCCATCATGTCTAACGCAAAGAACACATTCCATCCTGCTCTTGCAGTCTCCAATATCAAGAACACCATCCCTATCGTTCTTGCAATTGAGAACGTCTAACACGCGACGTGGGCGGAACTTTTTAAAATTCATACTAGGTCTCATCAAATCCTCCATCACATCATCAAACAGGAAAAAGGCAAGGCGAAAGTGCCTTCCACCGATGATGAAATAGAGTCGTGGGCAACTCTTGATGCCACCGTCCTCCAATGAATTTATTCCACCATCTCTACGGACCTCTTACAGACAATTATCGAATCCGACGCCACGGGAATGGAAGCTTGAAATAGGTTGTGTGATATATTCCAAGATAACAAATACTCTCGTACCGTAACCCTTGAGCAAGAATTTTCTCACATAACTATGGAGGATTTTTCGAATGCCTCTGCCTATTGTCAAAGGTTTAAGGAGTTGTCAGATCAACTAAAAAACGTTGGCGCACCAGTCACGAATGATCGTCTTGTTCTTCAGATGGTTGCGGGCCTCTCTGAGGCATACAATGGGGTTGGCACTCTCCTTCGCCAAAGCAATTTTCGCGCCCGATTTTGACCTGCGGGCTTCGCGACGCGATGGCGTCGATTCCCTCCGGATGGATTAAAAAATGCTTGCTTTGAGGAGTCGCCACCTAATTATTCTAAGGTGAATTAGGACACCTGATTGCTAACTAAATGCTGCAAAATAACTCCTATTTTATGGTGTACGAAACTAATGAGATTCTAGGTAAGGGTTCTTTATTATCCTAAAGGGAAGGGGTTAGGCATCCTTTAAGATCCGCTAACTTGCGGTTATCCGATCAAATTCGGGTTAATTGTTATGCTAAGAAAAATGCATGTTTTTATACATATAAAAATAATATTGCAATGTGTTAATAAAATGATGCATTTTGTACAATCATGCATTTGTATGGCATTAATATACATGTAAAGCTGAAAAAAAGTATAAGTATGCATTTGTATGAAAATTGATAAAAATGTATGCAAGGTGATTATTATGGGTGACGAGCCTAAAATTAGATAAACTAGCGATGAGTTTCCAGTTTTAGACTACCCTATTAATTAATTCTATGTCTATCTATTCTAAATATTTCAATAATTTCATGAGTACAATAATATTACAATACAGGATGAAAATAAAGCTGAATTAAAGAAAGTAAAAGACAACAACAAAAATAAATAATCTCCGAGGGGTATTTGTCTTCTTTGACTTTATCTTTGCAAGCTGTCAAGAATAAACGGTTAGAAACAATTGAATATACATAACTTCGGATCCGTATCCAAAACAATAAATGTTTTGATTACGGAGGGCTCAGATTTAAATTTTGAAAAGATCATTCCAATCACGTCGTGGCTGCGAACATATGACTCGTTGGTCATTTTAGTTGCCTTGCCTACCGAACATGTTGGTCTCTTGGGTGAAAAAGATTTAAGTTTCATCCTTGCCCAGAAGTTTTATTTTCCGTCTTTACAAATGTGGAGGCCTAAAAAATCGACGGATATTTTTTCATCGGCCAATGCAGTATTTATTCAAAGCAGTAAAGCAGTAAAGAAGTAATGCATTAAAGCGGTAAAGTAAAAAAATCGAGAAATGATGTCCGAAGGGAGGCGGCCTCGAATTTAATTTCATTGGCCTAAGTGCAGTATTTATTTAAATCACTAAAACAGTAAGATATCCGTGTACGGATGTTAAAATGTGAAAATAAATAAACAGTTTGCAATTAAAACGTAATACCGAATTCGAAATTTTGGATTTGAAGCGATTCGAAAAATCGGACCGGGTTCGAACAAGTGACCCGACCGGAATCAAATATTTTTTTTGGAATTTTCGGATAACCAACAACAAAATAATAAACATAAAATCGGAAATTTATTCGGCCCGGTCGACCCGAACCGGAATAAGTGACCATGGCGAGCCGAACGGTGATTTTATTTTTTATTTTTTACATTTTCAGATAACCAACAACAAAAATATTAAAACACAAAATCTGAAAATTTATTCAAAAACCGGGTCGACCCGACCCGGAACAGTGATTTTTATTATTTTATTTTTTTTACATTTTCAGATAACCAACAACAAAAATATTAAAACACAAAATCTGAAAATCTATTCAAAAACCGGGTCGACCCGATCCGGAATCCGTAAAACAGTGAATAGTAGCAAAAATACCAGATTATTCAATACCAAAAATCCAATAATTTTAACCTATATTTTCGGACTCTTTAATATGAAGAACACATGCAAAAGAGAACAAATACCTTTAAGAAGATTCCGGATTTCAAAACTTAACCACAAGATTTTCGGACCAAAAACCCACCAAAAAACTGACCTTTTCTTCTCGATTTCGGGCCCCCTTTTTAATTCTTTTTGATTCGGACCGGACCCCAAAACCTCCAAAAAATGAAGAACAACATGGGGTATTTATAGATAGTTTAACCCTCCCCAAGAACGAGTTTGAAACTTGAATAAAAGGTTTTAAAAAAATCTGATTTTGGAAGCGGATTTTGGGGGTATGGGTTGCGGATTTTAAGGGATAGGGGGCATGGGGTGTGTCGGGTTGTGTGCGACGAGGTGACCGGCGATGTGGGGTCGCCGGTATGGGGTGTGGGGTCGCGTCGGATGGAAAGAGAGAGAGAGAGAGATGAAAAAATGAAAAATGTTTTTTTGTAGGGTTTTTGTTTTTTGGTGGGAAGGGAATTGGGTATAAGAAGATGGGTTGTGGGCCGAGTATGGGCCTTTTCGGTTGGGCCTTGGGATGGGGTCCGAAAATGGGTAAAATTGTTTTGGGTTAAGATATAAAATGGGTTATGGGTTTAAAAAATATAAAAATGGGTTTTATTATATAAAAAGAAAGCTTTGCAAAATTTATAAATTGTAAAGATGATAATAAGATAAAATATAATATTTGTGAAATGTTCGATGCTTAAATAAAAAATAAAAATGCGATGATGTTTTGTGAAAAATAAAATAACATATAATATTAAGATAAAAAGTATGACTATGATATTAAAATGCAAATGACAATAAAAAAGGCAAATAATAATAATAATAATGATATATATACATATATATGCCTATATTTTAAAATTGTTTTAAAGTGTCATAAATATTAAAACTGCAAATAAAATCATAAAAGATGGGACAAAATTGGGTGTCAACAGCAATCCTCTTTGGACGGAGACGATGAAAGAGTTTTCGGCCAAAGAAGTTGACTGAGTAGCCAATTTTGTCTCGATCATCGGGACTCAAGGGAAGGTTAGGGATGTGTGGGAAGAAATAAAATCCCGACGGGGAGAGAAGTTGCAAAAGATTATGCACATTCAAGAAACAATGCCCCAGTGTTGACTTATGAAGACACTGGTTGCAGATGTGGCGAGATACTGGGGAAGGGCGAAACAACGTTCGAAGTACTTCCCCAATGCAGATGATGATGTAGCATATGCGTAATGAGGTGACGTCGTTGCTTAGACGTTATGCAGATGGCGCTGTTGCATAGGCGCGATTGAAATTAAAATACCCGCATTAGAAGGTGGGCGCCTGACAGAAATTGAAATACCCGCATTAGGAGGTGGGCGCCTGACTGAAATTAAAATACCCGCATTAAGAGGTGGGTGCCTGACTGAAATTGAAATACACGCATTATGAGGTGGGCGCCTGACAGAAATTAAAATACCCGCATTAGGAGGTGGGCGCCTGACTGAAATTAAAATACCCGCATTAGGAGGTGGGTGCCTGACTGAAATTGAAATACCCGCATTAGGAGGTGGGCGCCTTACCGAAATTGAAATACCCGCATTAGGAGGTGGGCGCCTGACTGAAAATGAAATACCCGCATTAGGAGGTGGGTGCCTGACTGAAAATAAAATACCCGCATGAGGAGGTGGGCGCCTGACTGAAATTGAAATACCCGCATTAGGAGGTGGGCGCCTGACTGAAAATGAAATACCCGCATTAGGAGGTGGGCGCCTGACTGAAAATGAAATACCCGCATTAGGAGGTGGGCGCCTGACTGGAAATGAAATACCCGCATTAGGAGGTGGGTGCCTGACTGAAATTGAAATACCCGCATTAGGAGGTGGGCGCCTGACATAAATTTAAATACCCGCATTAGGAGGTGGGCGCCTGACTGAAATTAAAATACCCGCATTTGGAGGTGGGCGCCTGACTGAAAATGAAATACCCGCATTAGGAGGGTGGGCGCGACGAAATTAAATACCCGCATTAGGAGGTGGGCGCCTGACTGAAATTAAATACCCGCATTAGGAGGTGGGCGCCTGACTGGAATTAAAATACCCGCATTAGGAGGTGGGCGCCTGACTGAAATTAAAATACCCGCATTAGAAGGTGGGCGCCTGACAGAAATTTAAATACCCGCATTAGGAGGTGGGCGCCGCGACGAAATTAAAATACCCGCATTAGGAGGTGGGCGCCGACGAAATTAAAATACCCGCATTAGGAGGTGGGCGCCTGACTGAAATTAAAATACCCGCATTATGAGGTGGGCGCCTGACTGAATTTAAACTACCCGCATTAGGAGGTGGGTGTCTGACTGAATTTAAACTACCCGCATTAGGAGGTGGGTGCCTGACTGAAAATGAAATACCCGCATTAGGAGGTGGGCGCCTGACTGAAAATGAAATACCCGCATTAGGAGGTGGGCGCCTGACTGAAATTAAATACCCGCATTAGGAGGTGGGCGCCTGACTGAAAATGAAATACCCGCATTAGGAGGTGGGTGCCTGACTGAAATTGAAATACCCGTATTAGGAGGTGGGCGCCTGACTGAAATTGAAATACCCGCATTAGGAGGTGGGCGCCTGAAATTACGTCGTTGCTTAGACGTGATGCAGATGTCGTCGTTGCATAGACGAAATGTAATGACGTCATTGTTTAGACGTGATGCAGATGTCGTCGTTGCATAGACGAAATGTAATGACGTCGTTGCTTGGACGTGATGCAGATGTCGTCGTTGCATAGACGAAATGAAATGACGTTATTGTTTAGACGTGATGCAAAGTGTGACCCTAAGGCCGAATTGTTATGTCATCAATCTAGATTAAAAGTTAATGCGCAGACATAAGCGATGTAAAAGGAATGGATAAGGATGAGAAATATGACCCTGTGAGTCGAAATATCGTCCTTGAACGGACATAGCAGTTGGGACCCTGTAGGTCAAGATGATGTTTTTGTACGGACGCCCAATAGGAACGTGATCCTTGTAGGGCCTAAACTACGATGCGGAAGTTCTTTGCCAAATTAAGCACACACGTTGAGGCTTCCCTGCCTTTGTCAACCTGAAGACCTGCACTCAAAGAAATTTGTGAGTTTGGGGAGCAGAGGCGGTTGATTCGCGTTGACTTTGTAGCTTTGGCTTTTGACGCTTGCAAGCTCAGACTTAGTTGTCTGGCGTTTTTCCAAGTCAATTGGCGTATTCTTGTAGTGAACCCTTAAAATTTGCCCCAGTTTCTGGTATATATATGAAGATGTTGAACTTTCAACTGGACAAAATCGAGTTTGTGTGGGCAGCTTGCTTGTCCTGTTAAGGCGATCATGTGAGCCTATTGCGCTGTGTGCAAGATAATGGAAGAAAATTCCAATGGTGTGACCGAAGCCGATATAGGCCGCCTACGTATTCCGACAAAGGAAATCAGGTCATAACGTAGTTCGCTGCAAGCAAAATGGCGATTGTGAAGTTTTCCAAAATGGGACCGAAGCCGATGTGGCTGCCTACGTATCCCGCCGAGGGAATCAGGTCATAACGTAGTTCATGCGGCAAAAGAAATTTGTAAGGATTTTCTAAAAATGGGACCGAAGCCGATGTGGCCGCCTACGTATCCCGCCGAGGGAATCAGGTCATAACGTAGTTCATGAGGCAAAAGAGATTTGTATTTGTAGAATGTTTTTTTTTTTTTTTTGTAAAATAGTTTCTAGAGTTTGAAAAATGATGCAATATATTTTGCAAGGTTTTTTTTTTTTTTTTTTTTTTTTTTGAAAATATGAAAAAGACAGAATCATATTTTGACTTCAGTTGGTACCAACAATTAGTAATGTGCTTAGGGTTTCCGTTACTGCTCTCTGTATAACCGAGGCTGACTTCAGGGTAATTTCTACAGCTTCAGATGCTACCTCAGACATACCTGAGTATCGACACTTGCTTCAAGCCAAGGTTTTGACATATGCAACCTCATGTTTCAAATGCCCTCACTGAAAGAAAGTCCCTTTCTCATATGTATATCAGTATTTTGAACTTTGGGACGTCTAGAGAAGTACACTCACCCTCAGAAAGATGTTCAATGCATTTAATTGTGATACCATAGGCTTGGCCGTCATGTGAGTATCCACTAATGTGAGAACCCTCTGTATAGGATCATGTAGGGCTTGTTATGGGTTTGTAATGTAGGCTTGGGGAAAGGAAAGGATATCATTTGGGTAAGGAGTGACTAATCCTTCCTTGAGCGTTGGAATATGTCCGCGCTTTGTATTTGTGTGCCTTGATGCCGATTTGCTTCTTTTGCCCCCTTTATTTTGTACCGACTTCTTTTGAATATTTCGTTTGGAGCTTTTTCCCCTTTTTCGGAGTTATGTTTTTTTTTTTTTGATATTATCGGGGCTTTTTACTTCATTTTTTGTGAAGTCGTCCCTTTGTTTTGTTTCATTTCCTCTTTTGGGAACATTGCAACTTCAACTCGGATCTTTTTCAGCAATTTGCATATTTATGACGCGCTCAAGGAGGTCGGTCCAAAAGAGGGATAGTGCGTGTACGCACTCAGAAAGGGTATAGGCATAATATGTGGTTGTTAAAAAAAAATAGGCTTCAGGCTCAAAGGGGGAGTACTATGGATAATGTTATTTGGTAAGCTGAAAAGGCTCAAACGGATCAAAGAAAGCCTACGATCCTTTCCTATACCAAGTGTTACTCAGGATTTCGCCTCAACAAACATTCGAGCCAAATTCTAGATCACAATGCAATGCAATTGAACTTATTCTAAAACTCACCACACAATGCATATGAAACGATGAGGTTGGCTTCGTTCATACCTTGGAAGCATGCAAAACAATTTTTAAGCGTCAACACAGGCGTGAATAAGAGGTACCAGAAGAATCTATGGTTTACCACGAAGTCAGTCTTCTCCGCTTGTTCTTTCCTATGCACACTCTTAACCGTGTTGGTATCAACCAAGTCAATCAATGATTCTTAAAATATATATATATATTTTTTTTTGTATTTTTGTTTTGTTTTTTTTAATGTTTTTTTGAATAAAGGGTACCGAACCCCAAATAGGGCTGCCTACGTATCTCATCTTTGACGAGAATCAGGTGTGCGTAGTTCGTGCAAACAGGTTATAAAAATGTATGATTGAAAAAGAACTTATCCACGATAGGATAGTAAGTAAAAACTGTATAAAACAAATGATTGTCCACTATGGGACGAATGCAAAGTAAAATAATTGTCCATGATAGGATGAATGCAATGGAAAAAAATGATTATCCACAATAAGATGAATGTAATGAAAAAAAATGATTGTCCATTGTAGGATAAATGAAAAGATTGTCCATTAGGATGTAATGAAAAAAGATTGATAAACTAGAATAATTTTTTCATTTTTTTTTTTAATTTGATTTGATTTTTTTTTTAGGGGTGTCGCACCCGAGAAGGGTTACCTACGTATCACACCGTATGGCGAGAATCAGACACTCGTAGTTCGTAAGATATGTTGTAAAATGTGTATGATATAAAGAAATTATGTAACGAAAATTAAGCATATCAACTGAATTTGCAAAATACATATAAAAACAAGTATAGACAACTAGAGTAACGCCTCGTTGACTCTGGTGTTGGCTGACTTTTTCCAATCAAAACATCTTCCGATCGTCTTTGTAAAAGCCCTTTGGCATTGTTCTTTCCCGGAGTATATCTAGAGATAATGTTTTAAAACGACCGCCCCCGACTGTTCGCGGGGACGATCTTCCTGCAAAAATAAGAGCACCGGGTGAAAGGAGGAAAGTCACTAAAAGAATAATAAAATGTAGGAGTGTGAAAGTATGGTCAAAAACTCCCCTGATTGTTGCACGGGGTCCGAGTCTTGATGTTCAAGAACGCTTTATCCTAGAGTAGTGCCACAATTTCTGTTCAAGAGTCGCAAGCGACATGGTATGATATGTACAAAATTGAAGCAGGTAATTATTGCATTAAATAATATGTACTGAGTTAAAAGAAGAAAAATAGGAAACAAATTGTGCGATAATTAAATGTGCGTCCTAACATGCATGGAGCCTCTCTTATGCCAGAGGTGAGCCTAAACGCCAAATATGAGAGATTATAACAGAATAATCCAAGTTGTCAAACTGCAATGCTTTTGTTGGAAATAAAGACAAAACGTATGTACATTTTCCAATATCGGCATGTCATGATTAGGCTTGGATTAGTCTATCATTATCACGCTACAAATAATATGTTAATAGTCGTTGGGGGAGCGAGACCCGTCGACAATTTTGGTGGATTTCTTAATTGTGGAGTCGATGCCAAGGATCGACCCACCTATGGGGTATGTATGCATGATTAAAAAATAAAAGGGGTATAGCTCTATCCTAAATTTTCTAAGATTTGGCTTACTAGACTCCAGGTTCCCGAGCGGACTACTCGAGTGAGAAGGCTACGCGGCCACCGGATGGTCCGGTCGCTACGCGGCCACCGGATGGTCCGGTCACTCCGCGCATACGCCAACTCTAATAAAATTTGGTAATTTGAAAGAATTTGCGGGTGCGCAAAACACAACTCGCGTGTAATGTGTGATAGTGTCAACTTTCCATAATGGAAGAAATATGAGCGGAATGCCAATTTAAGGAAAGCAGTAAAAGAATATAGCAATTAAAGCAGTTAAACATACAAAATTTCAAAAAGAAAACAATTAGAAGCAATAGAATAAATAAGAAGCAAAATAAAGCGCAATAATAATTAACCTGAACTTGCTATGGTTAAGAACCTGATTCCCCAGTGGAGTCGCCATGCTGTCGCGCCCGATTTTGACCTGCGGGCTTCGCGACGCGATGACGTCGATTCCCTCCGGATGGATTAAAAAATGCTTGCTTTGAGGAGTCGCCACCTAATTATTCTAAGGTGAATTAGGACACCTGATTGCTAACTAAATGCTGCAAAATAACTCCGATTTTATGGTGTACGAAACTAATGAGATTCTAGGTAAGGGTTCTTTATTATCCTAAAGGGAAGGGGTTAGGCATCCTTTAAGATCCGCTAACTTGCGGTTATCCGATCAAATTCGGGTTAATTGTTATGCTAAGAAAAATGCATGTTTTTATACATATAAAAATAATATTGCAATGTGTTAATAAAATGATGCATTTTGTACAATCATGCATTTGTATGGCATTAATATACATGTAAAGCTGAAAAAAAAGTATAAGTATGCATTTGTATGAAAATTGATAAAAATGTATGCAAGGTGATTATTATGGGTGACGAGCCTAAAATTAGATAAACTAGCGATGAGTTTCCAGTTTTAGACTACCCTATTAATTAATTCTATGTCTATCTATTCTAAATATTTCAATAATTTCATGAGTACAATAATATTACAATACAGGATGAAAATAAAGCTGAATTAAAGAAAGTAAAAGACAACAACAAAAATAAATAATCTCCGAGGGGTATTTGTCTTCTTTGACTTTATCTTTGCAAGCTGTCAAGAATAAACGGTTAGAAACAATTGAATATACATAACTTCGGATCCGTATCCAAAACAATAAATGTTTTGATTACGGAGGGCTCAGATTTAAATTTTGAAAAGATCATTCCAATCACGTCGTGGCTGCGAACATATGACTCGTTGGACATTTTAGTTGCCTTGCCTACCGAACATGTTGGTCTCTTGGGTGAAAAAGATTTAAGTTTCATCCTTGCCCAGAAGTTTTATTTTCCGTCTTTACAAATGTGGAGGCCTAAAAAATCGACGGATATTTTTTCATCGGCCAATGCAGTATTTATTCAAAGCAGTAAAGCAGTAAAGAAGTAATGCATTAAAGCGGTAAAGTAAAAAAATCGAGAAATGATGTCCGAAGGGAGGCGGCCTCGAATTTAATTTCATTGGCCTAAGTGCAGTATTTATTTAAATCACTAAAACAGTAAGATATCCGTGTACGGATGTTAAAATGTGAAAATAAACAAACAGTTTGCAATTAAAAAACGTAATACCCGAATTCGAAATTTTTGGACCGAAGCAGATTCGAAAAATCGACCGGGTCGAACGAACGGTGACCCGACCCGGAATCAAACTTTTTTTTTGGAATTTTCAGATAACCAACAACAAAATAATAAACATAAAATCTGGAAATTTATTCGGCCGGGTCGACCCGACCCGGAATGTTGACATGGCGAGCTTTAAACAGTGATTTTATTTTTTATTTTTTACATTTTCAGATAACCAACAACAAAAATATTAAAACACAAAATCTGAAAATTTATTCAAAAACCGGGTCGACCGACCCGGAACAGTGACCCCGACCCGGAACAGTGATTTTTATTATTTTATTTTTTTTACATTTTCAGATAACCAACAACAAAAATATTAAAACACAAAATCTGAAAATCTATTCAAAAACCGGGTCGACCCGATTCGGAATTCGTAAAACAGTGAATAGTAGCAAAAATTCCAGATTATTCAATACCAAAAATCCAATAATTTTAACCTATATTTTCGGACTCTTTAATATGAAGAACACATGCAAAAGAGAACAAATAACTTTAAGAAGATTCCGGATTTCAAAACTTAACCACGAGATTTTCGGACCAAAAACCCACCAAAAAACCGACCTTTTCTTCTCGATTTCGGGCCCCCTTTTTAATTCTTTTTGATTCGGACCGGACCCCAAAACCTCCAAAAAATGAAGAACAACATGGGGTATTTATAGATGGTTTAACCCTCCCCAAGAACGAGTTTGAAACTTGAATAAAAGGTTTAAAAAAAATCTGACTTTGGAAGCGGATTTTGGGGGTATGGGTTGCGGATTTTAAGGGATAGGGGGCATGGGGTGTGTCGGGTTGTGTGCGACGAGGTGACCGGCGATGTGGGGTCGCCGGTATGGGGTGTGGGGTCGCATCGGATGGAAAGAGAGAGAGAGAGATGAAAAAATGAAAAATGTTTTTTTGTAGGGTTTTTGTTTTTTGGTGGGAAGGGAATTGGGTATAAGAAGATGGGTTGTGGGCCGAGTATGGGCCTTTTCGGTTGGGCCTTGGGATGGGGTCCGAAAATGGGTAAAATTGTTTTGGGTTAAGATATAAAATGGGTTATGGGTTTAAAAAATATAAAAATGGGTTTTATTATATAAAAAGAAAGCTTTACAAAATTTATAAATTGTAAAGATGATAATAAGATAAAATATAATATTTGTGAAATGTTCGATGCTTAAATAAAAAATAAAAATGCGATGTTGTTTTGTGAAAAAATAAAATAACATATAATATTAAGATAAAAAGTATGACTATGATATTAAAATGCAAATGACAATAAAAAAGGCAAATAATAATAATAATAATGATATATATACATATATATGCCTATATTTTAAAATTGTTTTAAAGTGTCAAAAATATTAAAACTGCAAATAAAATCATAAAAGATGGGACAAAATTGGGTGTCAACAGCAATCCTCTCCCGTCGTTCTATCAAGCACGTTCCATGCTCACCCTCGAAGAAGCAGGGTTGGCTAAAAAGGTCGCAATCGAAACACATTCCGCCATGATGACAACCACATCACGCGACACTGATAACCCTCACCTCTCGGAAAATTCTAGCCAACACCCAAACAATTATGGTGGCAAAAAGTGTCAAAATAAAAAAAAATGGTGGCAAAAACCGCGGCGGTGGCAATTGCGGAGGACGGGGCGGCGGCCAGTAGGGGCTTGGGCCGTAGCAGCCTTGGGCCAGTGTGCAGTGGCCGTGGGGCTGGGCCAGTGGGCAGTGGCCCACTCCACCTTGTTCGTTTCCAGCAAATTATTGGGCCAAGCCCAATGGTCATCAGCAGCAGCCGGTTAGGCAGAACCAGGCCTGACAGTAGCCTGACCTGCTTGGGCCTCGGCCACAACATGCCTTCGCTGCTACGGGCCCAACAGCAGCCCCGACCCACACGGATATCGAGGCGGTGATGCATACACTTGGACATAATCCTCCGGATGCAAATTAGAATATGGACACCAGTGCTACTTCTCACATTACGTCTGCACCAGGTAATCTCTCGTCTTATTTCAATTTGAGCAAAAATCGTGGCATAATTATTGGTAATGGTAATTCAATTCCAATTCGTGGTTATGGTCACACAAAACAGTCTCCCTCAAACCCACATTTAGCCCTGAAAATGTCTTTCATGCTCTTCACTTAATTAAAAATTTGGTGTATGTTTGGAAATTTACAACTGATAACTCGGTTTCCGTTGACTTTGACCCTTTTGGATTTTCTGTGAAAGATTTCTGGATGGGGAAACCTCTAATGAGATGTGATAGTCGGTGTGAGCTCTATCCCATCACCACCACCACCACCATCACTAAACAAGCCACGCCGTCAACATTTGTTTCTCATTAGCATCTTCCTTATGACATGCGCGTTTGGGTCATCCGAGAATGTCTGTGTTTTCCACCCTTAAAAATAATAAATTTATTGAGTGTAATAGTGATCGTTGCACTAATGTTTGTCCTTCTTTCATACTTGGGAAACATGTTAAATTGTCGTTTGTGGCTTCCAATTCTAGTACGTTATTGCCATTTGATATTATTCATAGTGATCTTTGGACATCTCCCATTTTAAGCTCTACCGGTCACCGGTATTATGTGTTATTTTTTATGATTATTCTAATTATTTGTGGACGTTTCCGTTATCTAAAATGTCTCAAATTTTTTTCACATTCTTATCATTTAGAGCATTCATCCGTACACAATTTGAACGGAAAATTAAGAATATTCCATGTGATAATGGAAGGAAATTTGATAATGGGACATTTAGAAAATTTTGTAAGGTTAATAATATATTTTTTCGGTTTTCATGTCCACATACGTCATCACAAAATGGAAAGGCCGAAAGAAAAATCCGCACCATTAATAATATTGTTCTTACACTACTAGCCCATACATTGTTACCACCTTTCTTTTGGCATCATGCATTACAAATGGCAACGTACCTCCTTAACATACTCCCTAGCAGAGGATTAGCATACCAATCCCCACTCAAAATTCTTTATAAAAAATACCCTTCGTATTCTCATCTTAGGGTGTTTGAGTGTTTATGTTATCATCTATTCCCCTCCACCACCATTAACAAACTTCAAGTTCGATCTACCGCGTGTGTGTTCTTGGGGTACCCATCTAATCATTATGGTTACAAATATTTTAATTTATCCTCTAATAAAATCATCATTAGTCTCCATGTCATTTTTTATGAGACCCAATTTTCATTTGCTAAGTTGCATAATTCCGCATCTAAGTCGTATGAATTTTTGGATGATGGGTTATCACCGTATGTGATCTACCATTAGGTCCAGCCCAGTCCTCGGGATTCAGACCAGCAGGCACGGTCTAACCACATTCCCGTTGGCCTAATTGGTCAAGGTCCAGTCCCTCTGCCAGTAGGCCCACTACCTGCTGGCCCAAATATCCCCTCCCCTCTCGGTCCAGTCCCTCGGCCAGCAGGACCACTGCATGCTGGCCCAATCCGTGACTTCCCTCTCGGTCCAGTCAGTTTTCCAGCATGTCCACTACCTGCTAGCCCAACAAATTCCAGCAACCCGTCGGCCCAGTTCCTCCCAACCTGAACCAGTCCCGACATCACTACACTGACCTAGGTCCGGCCCACTTATATTCTGAGTCAAGGGCCCGTTACTCATAGCAAACGGGGTATTTTTAGATCAAAATGATAATTTAATCTCAACTCTAATATCACTAAATCACCCCTACCACGTAACCCCGTGTATGACCTTCATGATCCGAATTGCAAAATGGTCATGGATGATGAATATAATACTCTTATTGGAAATAAGACGTGGGAGTTGGTGTCCGTCTGCCTGGTGTCAATGTGATTCGTTCTATGTGGATTTTACTCATAAGGAAAAATTTGATGGTTGTTTTGAGAGGCATAAGGCTCGTCTTGTAGGTGATGGCAAAACTCAACAGGTTGGCGTGGATTGTGGAGAGACATTTAGTCCGATGGTCAAACTAGCAACTATTCACAATGTTGTCGGTCTAGCTCTCTAAAAAACATGACCCATTTATCAGCTGGACATGAAAAATACATTCTTACACGGTGAACTCAAGGAAATTGTATACATGCATCAACCCTTGGGTTTCAGGGACCCCGACCATCCTAACCATGTGTGTTTGCTGAAGAAGTCCTTGTATGGGCTAAAACAGGGCCCTCGGGCATGGTACAAAAGGTTTGTAGATTATGTGTCTACTCTTGGGTTCTCTCACAACATGTCTGATCATTCTCTGTTCATCTACCGTCACGGTACCCTTATGTCATACATTTTGTTATATGTGGATGATATTATATTGATGGCTTCCTCTGACAAACTGCGCAAGTCTATCATATCTCTTCTCAGCTCCGAATTTGCTCTGAAAGACTTGGGGCCTTTGAGTTATTTTTTGGATATAGCTGTAACTCATCATGCATGTTTTCTTTTTCTATCTCAGATGAAGTATGCACCATAGATTATTGAATGGGTTGGCATGTCCTCTTGTAAGTCATCTCCTACTCCCGTTGACACCAAACCGAAGCTGAGTGCTACATCTAGCACACCCTACGAGGATCCCTCCCACTATCGTAGTCTTGCGAGGGTTCTTCAATATCTTACGTTTACGAGGCCCGATATTACTTATTTAGTGTATCAGGTGTGTTTATTCATACATGATCAGAGGGAAGAACACATGCACGCTCTCAAACGCATTGTGTGTTACCTTCAGGGCACTATTGATTACGATTTGCACTTATATCCATCATCAGTATCTACTCTCATGTCTTATACAGATGCTGATTGGGTGGATGTCCAGATACTAGGCGTTCAACGTCTAGTTATTGTATGGTTCTTGGTGATAACTTGGTCTCTTGGTCGGCTAACCGCCAAGCTACTTTGTCACGATCCAGCCCGGAGGCCGAATATCGAGGGGTAGCCAATGTGGTGTATGCATCCTGTTGGTTGCGTAACCTTCTCTTAGAGCTTCATTTTCCTATTCGGAAAGCTACATTGGTCCACTGCGATAGTGTTAGTGTGATATCTCTCGGGGAATCCTGTCCAACATCATCGCACCAACACATATCGAGATGGATATTCACTTTGTTCGCGAAAAGGTAGCTTGTGGACAAGTACGTGTCTTGCATGTCCCCTCACAGTATCAAATTGCTGACATATTTACTAAGGGTCTTCCCTTAGTTTTGTTTGAATATTTTAGGGTCAGTTTCAGCGTACGACAACCGTCCCATATGACTGCGGGGTGTGATAGAATAAACACCGTATATTCCTGTGACATTATTATTGATCTTGTACATCTGTAATTATGGTAGTAATCTTTTGTATTAGGAAAATGTATATTTGATTTCCGTAATTATAGGCTAGGTTTACTATTGTATATCATGTATATAAACTAATTACATTAATAAAAATAATTAATAGATTATTCTCTTTCAATTTTTGAGACGAACTAAAAAAATAGTGAGAAATAAATTGGAACGGTGAGAGTAATAGAATGTTCATTGGTACTTACTTGTTAATTTCACTTTCATATTGAATGCTTTTGAGTTCTCTATCAGAATATTTTAATTGGTGTGATACTTTGCTTCACCTTTTGGTTTAGAAAGAGCTTCTATTTTGTACTACTACTTCTTTACCTTTCAAATTATTTGTTACTTTTTTCTTCTCAAAATTTAAATAATATGAATTTTTAATCAATATTTTAAAATATATTTTTCATATGGTAATGAAAATAATTATTTTTGAATATTTTGAAATATTAAATTGATCTATTTAATTTAATTTAGCTTGAAAGATTAGTTAAATTAATCCTCGAAAACAGAAAAAAAAAATGACACCTATTTTAGAACGGAGGGAATATTATTTATTCCAGCTAAAAGGTTACAACGGCACTAGTGCGATACGATTTTCCTATTTCTATCCTACCTATCAAGCACATTTTATATATCTTGTTAAAGCGATGTTATTGGGCCAGATGTGATGGGTGCAGCCCAGACTTCGGTAGTGGACAAACGCGGTGAGTTATGGCTAACCCTTTTTGTTTTCGGATAGATGGTTAGTCGCGTGGGACCAATATCATTATGTTATGTTGTTTTGTGACCCTGTGTGGCATTGTGTATGTATTCTCCCTGCTTGACAGGTTTTGGACAGTCATGTCTACAGAGAAAACTCTGCCGAAATTTTTAGAAATCCTGAGAATTAGAATTTCCTCCAACATTCGAGGACGAATTTTCTTAAGAGGGAAAGATGTTACACCCCGTATTTTCGCGCTCGTATGCAACATAAATGAAGTAACATAAAGTCCAGTGAGGCTAAGATCCCATATTAGGATGAAAATAAGTTTAAACAAGTGTTACGAAAGCTTCGTAAGATTTCGGGGTCAAACGAATCAAAGAAACTAGGTTCGGCGAAACTCGGGGAAAGACAAACGGAATTTCAGACATGATTTTTGGCCCATATTGTCGGGGGTATATCTCCTAGTATATAAGTTGTTATGGGGTGCATAATATATCTACATTCAAGGTCAGTGGGTCTACTTTCCAATGCAATAAACCGATCATCAATCGGAGGTTTGTACCAAACGTTATTGTCATTTTCGCGAGACTCCGTAGACAGCCAGTTTAGGGCGATGGCCAGCGCGAAGCGACCTTTATAGCGCCCTTAGGGCGGTGGATATTTCCAGATTGATAACTAAAGTAGTGCAGTCCCTTTCTCTTTCATATCAAGACCTAATCAACAACAACAAAAAAAACTCTCCCAAACCCTCTTTAATAGTTCTCATATGATCCAAGGCCAAAATCAAAGGCAAACCAAGTAAATCTAATGTGAAGAATGTCGTGGTCGTCATCCTATCTCCTTTCTCCTTATTGTGTTGATTTTGGAGACTCCTTAAAAGTGAAGTGATCTCGAAATTAAAGGGATTCTTGTGCTTGGAGGTAAGTTCCATCTTCTCCTTCTTGTTCTTAATTTTATACAAGTTGTAGAAGTGTTATTACGAAGAGGTTGTACAACAAATTCTTGAAGGAACTTGAAATTTGGTTGTGTGTTATGAGCTGTTCGTTTGGGGCTGTTTGGTGATGATTAGTTGCTGGAAATTGTAGACTATTGTTGGTTGTTGTATGAGGAAGATAAGGAAGTTCATTTAAGCTAAAGAAATTTCCTTGTTGATTAGTTGCCATTGTTATGAGTTATAGAAGTTCTACGCACATAAGATGTTTGATAAAATGTCTAAGTGAAGACTACCTTTAGTTATTGATCCGAAATTGATCCAAATCATTCATATAATGTAGATACTTGTTTGTAGAGCTTACGAGGATGCGAAAAACTTGAATAGCTTTTACGACAAAGGTATGCAAGGCTTTTCCTTCTTTTTGGCATAACTCTCTATGTGCGAAGCATTACCGTTGTATTGCTACATAAATTACTCTACTCTTAGTAGTTAAGGATGATCAAGTCATCGACTCCTATGTTGAAAGAATATCCAAGCATGTTTCTAAGACCTTAACAAGGCACACCGGAAAAGATGTTGATGTTCCCAATGTTAACCAAAGGTGTAAAGGATATTATGTCACTCCGGATGTTTTATTATTATTCATGCATTTCATTTGCATTGCATTCATATGTTATCCTAGACCACTTGTGCTATGCACATTACTATATGGTAAATATTATATATATATATATGTATAGAAATTGGGGAAAAGGGAAAAAGGCGTTATATACGCACACCACCTGCAGCTGGTACAGACTATCACGAAAGAGCCCGAAGAGGCCAATATGATGTGATGCCCTTTCGTGGCGATATAACCTGATGCCCATAGAGGCGGTTATGAGAGGATTCCTGTGTGGACATTAGTATACTGCATTTGCATTGTGCATACATTCACTAACCATGATATGATATGATGCCCACAGAGGCTGTTATGGTAAGAAAGATGCCCGATGAGGCCGATGTATATGAAAACTGCATTATGCATAAAATTTAGGCATACGTGTTAGGGCCCTCAGAGGCATGTACTAATGTTCAGTTGTTTCTATTTCAGACTATGATATATCTCTGCTATGTTATTTTGTATGCTGACATACTCAGTACATCAGTCGTACTGACGTCCCTTTTGTCGGGGGTTGCTGTGTTTTATGCCCGCAGGTTCATATTGAGAGAGTGATGGTTCACACTAGTAGGTTGCTGGTACAACTGGTATTTGGAGCTCTCTATTCGTTTCGGAGTTGTGGTCTGGTCGTGGTATGTTTTACTCTTTAGAGGCTTGTAGATAGGTGTCCTATGGTTAGTTGTGATGTATGGCCTTGCCAGCCCTAGTATATAAATGTGTAAGTTGGGGTTGTTGGGTTGAAACTTCATATCACAGCTCAGTCCGTGTTTAAACATGTTTAAGGGTGGATTGTAGATGTGGCGCCCGGCGGGTAGGGTTCGGGTGCCCGTCGCGGCCCTTCGGTTTGAGTCTTGACAAACTTGGTATAAGAGCATGTCTATCACAGAGAGTCTACAAGCCGTGTCTAGTAGAGTCTTGTTTATAGGTGTGTTGCGTGCCACACTTATAAACAGGAGGTTGAAAGGCATTTAGGGATGGTTTCCATTCTTTCATATCATAGATCGTGCAGTAGAGTTGAGTCTTAAGAATTCGAGTTTAACTCGTTCCTTATACTATTTCAGTAATGCCGGTTACCAAAAAGACTTCGGTTAGTTCATATTTGTAGCCAATAAATGAGCGACTTCTACCAGACGATTGATATGCCAGAAGTTCCGTATTATGTAAAACGTTTCGAGATTATGAGAAGTTTTCCCACCTCTATACGGAAGAGATAATA
Source organism: Anisodus tanguticus (assembly GCA_034509755.1). Classification (NCBI taxonomy): domain Eukaryota; kingdom Viridiplantae; phylum Streptophyta; class Magnoliopsida; order Solanales; family Solanaceae; genus Anisodus; species Anisodus tanguticus. The sequence continues at coordinate 11,905,434 of CM067551.1, read as the reverse complement.
CAAGTCGGGAGAGAAAAATGTTTGCTTTAGGAGTACTTGTATTGTGAAGCCTAGTGATGCTAATCAGCTTGGACAACCTGTTTTGAGGCTTTTTATATCTGTTTTGGTGCACTCAAGCAAGCATTTATGAATGTTAGGAAATGCATAAGCATAGATGGTTGTTTCTTGAAAAGAACAAATATGGGACAATTGCTGGTTGCTACAATAGAGGAATGACACTACACTTTGAGCTGAAATAGTGTTGAATCTGCTGTTGTTTTGCTCCTACACCTGATGTTTTAGAAGAAATGAATATTCAGTTGCACTTGGAATTCTTGAGTTGGTTGTACTCTTTGATAAGGTATTGTTGGGCATGTGTTCCGGCTACTCTTGAGCAGTTCCTGCTATAAATTGTTGTCCTCTTTAAAATAACAAGCTGATGTGTTACACTTGATGAGAGCAAATTTCCACTGCTTTTTTAGAGCAAATAGTTGTTGCTGCTTGGTTTGCAGTAGCTGCATTTTATAGCTGAATAGTTACTATATTACAATGCTATTTTGGGCTGAAAATCACTGCTTTGTCTGGCCAAACTGTTGTTGTACTTTGCCATACTACCCAGAAGTAAGCAGATACTACACTTGAGATATTGCTACTGCATTTTGACCATTTTGCTAGTCCATTTTGGGGCTATTTGCTGCTATATTATGGCCAAACAACTTTGCTACATTTTGAACCTCCTAGTTGCAGTGTGTTTGATGAATTCACCTACCAAGCAGCTTGTTGCATCTTGCTAAAATTAATTTATTGCTTGGTAGCAGCAGCTACAATATTTGAAATGCAAACTTATACCTTTGAGATGCTACACTTGAAAAGGGAAATATAGCAGCAACCATATTTTGATGCGCTATTGTTTTTGATAAAGAACAGATTGCTACACTTCTGATATTTCATTGATTTGGATGGATATTACACTTGGGCCGATGAGAAATATTTTGGGGCCATGCCTTTTTCGGAAAGGTTGTCCCTCGGTTTAGGCATTTCGGTTAAAGGCATAAATATCTTTTTTGTTTAATGACGAATAAAAGAAAGAATTCCAACAAGGAGGATAAATGTGGATGAGATTATAATTATGTAGGTCTCACAAGGTATGATTACTCCAAAATAGCGTAAGGACCAATGGTAGAGGAGGGACAATAAGAACTCCTCGGCCAAAGATAGTGATTCTCTAATGTTCAGGAAGATAATATGGGAAATATTTAAGATAAGAGACCCCCAAGGCAACTTGAAATGAAAATGTAAAGGTAAGACGAATAAGCACTTGATCGACGGGAGATCTAATAATGACAAGACAAGAAAGCGTGACAAGTTATTGGATCATGCAACACTTCAAAATGAGTCTAAACATACGAAGCATCAGTTCCACAACATATGTAGTCATACATTTCAGAAAGTATGTGAACGGAAGTAACAATGAGTAAAGCTCGAGATTAGCGCCTAAACATGTGAAAATGAGCCAATGACGCCTATGGATATACGGTAGATATTAAAGGTATATGTCAAAGAGATAGTGGTATAATGAAGATGAAATGTCATGCAAATACAGATGTCTATAAGCATTTATGAACTGACCAAAGGTTCTATGGGACAGATAATTTAATGTGTTTACAACTTAACAAGATCGAGGATTGACAGAAAGTCTTAGCCACGAGGCAAGTGAAGGAATTTGAACCTAAGTATAATGACCAGGTGTAAAATAGTAGCCAACGTCAGGTACTGCAAATTCTTCAGAATCTTCCACGTATTGAATGAGGGAATAAGTTAACAACTCATCTTTTAAGAGGTAGTAACATCAAGGATTGGAATCAGGAGCAATGGTTAAGATTACATATGTATTACCAGAATTAAGAGGAGTACAACAAGCAAGAAGGTGAGCGATCAAGTGTCAAAGGTAGTAAAGAAAGTAAGCTATTTATAGTTACGAGTAATGTGAAAGTATAGATTCCTTTCAGGTCATGAATGAGAGTTAACTACAATAGTACACGCACTTCGGAGTGTTTACGATTCAGATACTACAAATATAAGAGTTTCGAGCACACCAGTTAGTAAACAAAGCTAAGTTGATAATAGAATCATTCACCTATAAGCGGCTTGACTAATGTGAGGACTAAGGAGAGAAGTTGACAGGAAGGAACGTGTCAGTTAGTTAAGCAAGAACCGGATTGTAGGATTTAGATAGTGATAGCCATATAATTCAGAATACAGAAGGGTCATCCCTCATACGGGAAAAGAATGAACATCATAATGAAGATCCCATTGTTAGAGAAGATCGAGAAAGATATTTAGCAAAAGAGAATTACAACTTTCGAGTATAATGAGAAAGGGACCCCGCATGTGGGAAGTCTATTTGAACATTCCCAATATAGCAGGCGCATGAGACAAGATTATGATGAAAGTCCATTGATCACAATATTCCGTTCACCCTGAATCTACTAAGGTGTGTTATGATCTCAAGGTATGCATTGGTGGAATGACATGAAAAAGAACATTACAAAGTTTGTAGCTCGGTGTCCTAATTGTCAACAAGTACAAGCGGAGCACCAAAAGCCCGGTGGCTTGACTCAGAACATTGAGATTCCGATGTGGAAATGGGAAATGATTAATATGGACTTTGTTACGGGTTTACCTTGCTCTTATCATAAGTTTGATTCTATTTAGGGGTTGTTAATAGATTGACCAAATCAGCTCAGTTCTAGATGGTCAAAACTACCTACACAGCCGAGGATCATACAAGTAATATATATAAAAGAAGAACGTACGACTTCAGGATATTCCAATGTATATTACCTCAGATAGAAGATCTTACTTACGGTGAACTTCTAGAAATTTCTTCAAGAATAATGGAAGCACATAAAATTATAATTTTATCCCGGATAAGTGACCATCCAAATGCACAATATAAATGCTCGGTGACATGTTACAAATAGGTATGCTAGGTTTCAAATGAGAGTGGGAAGATCACTTACCCCACAAAGGAGTTATATATCATAGTAATATCATCTTAACATCTAGAAGGATTCGTATGAGATATTGTATGGTTAGAAGTACAGATCTTCCATTGATTGATTCGACAGGCCAAATTTTCCTTTATCGATATTACGAAAGTGTATAGGAGACTCATTTTGTATATCCCAAGTCAAGGATGTTTAGGGTACAAATGATTTGTCTTATGAAAATATTTTACTTCCTATCCTATATAATCAGGCCCAGAAGTTGCGGACTATAGAGACGACCTCTAGTTGGGGTGTTCTGAAGGAAGCATTGGGGTAAAAGAGCTGATTTGAAAAGTAAAAAAAAAATATAAAGTCTAGGCATCCTTTTTTATTCCAGCTAAAAGGTTACAACGGCACTAGTGCGATACAATTTTCCTATTTCTATCCTACCTATCATGCACATTTTATATATCTTGTTAAAGTGATGTTATTAGGGCAGATGTGATAGGTGCAGCCCAGGCTTCGGTAGTGGACAAACGAGGTGAGTTATGGCTAACCCTTTTTGTTTTCGGATAGATGGTTAGTCGTGTGGGACCAATATCATTATGTTATGTTGTTTTGTGACCCTGTGTGGCATTGTGTATGTATTCTGCCTGCTTGACAGGTTTTGGACAGTCATGTATACAGAGAAAACTCTGCCGAAATTTTTAGAAATCCTGAGAATTAGAATTTCCTCCAACATTCGAGGACGAATGTTCTTAAGAGGGGAAATACGTTACACCCCGTATTTTCGCGCTCGTATGCAACATAAATGAAGTAACATAAAGTCCAGTGAGGCTAAGATCCCATATTAGGATGAAAATAAGTTTAAACAAGTGTTACGAAAGCTTCGTAAGATTTCGGGGTCAAACGAATCAAAGAAACTAGGTTCGGTGAAACTCGGGGAAAGACAAACGGAATTTCAGACCTGATTTTTGGCGCATATTTTCGGGGGTATATCTCCTAGTATATAAGTTGTTATGGGGTGCATAATATATCTACATTCAAGGTCAGTGAGTCTACTTTCCAATGCAATAAACCGTTCATCAATCGGAGGTTTGTACCAAACGTTATTGTCATTTTCGCGAGACTCCATATACAGCCAGTTTGGGGCGATGGCCAACGCGAAGCGACCTTTATAGCGCCCTTAGGGCGGTGGATATTTCCAGATTGATAACTAAAGTAGTGCAGTCCCTTTCTCTTTCATATCAAGACCTAATCAACAACAACAACAAAAACTCCCCCAAACCCTCTCTAATAGTTCTCATATGATCCAAGGCCAAAATCAAAGGCAAACCAAGTAAATCTAATGTGAAGAATCCCGTGGTCGTCGTCCTATCGCCTTTCTCCTTATTGTGTTGATTTTGGAGACTCCTTAAAAGTGAAGTGATCTCGAAATTAAAGGGATTCTTGTGCTTGGAGGTAAGTTCCATCTTCTCCTTCTTGTTCTTAATTTTATACAAGTTGTAGAAGTGTTATTACGAAGAGGTTGTACAACAAATTCTTGAAGGAACTTGAAATTTGGTTGTGTGTTATGAGATGTTCGTTTGGGGCTGTTTGGTGATGATTAGTTGCTGGAAATTGTAGACTATTGTTGGTTGTTGTATGAGGAAGATAAGGAAGTTCATTTAAGCTAAAGAAATTTCCTTGTTGATTAGTTGCCATTGTTATGAGATATAGAAGTTCTACGCACATAAGATGTTTGATAAAATGTCTAAGTGAAGACTACCTTTAGTTATTGATCCGAAATTGATCCAAATCATTCATATAATGTAGATACTTGTTTGTAGAGCTTACGAGGACTCGAAAAACTTGAATAGCTTTTACGACAAAGGTATGCAAGGCTTTTCCTTCTTTTTGGCATAACTCTCTATGTGCGAAGCATTACCGTTGTGTTGCTACATAAATTACTCTACTCTTAGTAGTTAAGGATGATCAAGTCATCGACTCCTATGTTGAAAGAATATCCAAGCATGTTTCTAAGACCTTAACAAGGCACACCGGAAAAGATGTTGATGTTTCCAATGTTAACCAAAGGTGTAAAGGATATTGTGTCACTCCGGATGTTTTATTATTATTCATGCATTTCATTTGCATTGCATTCATATGTTATCCTAGACCACTTGTGCTATGCACATTACTATATGATAAATATTATATATATATATATGTATGGGAATTGGGGAAAAGGGAAAAGGTGTTAAATATGCACACCACCTGCAGCTGGTACAGACTGTCACGAAAGAGCCCGAAGAGGCCAATATGATGTGATGATGTGATGCCCTTTTGTGGCGATATAACCTGATGCCCATAGAGGCGGTTATGGGAGGATTTATGTGTGGACATTAGTATACTGCATTTGCATTGTGCATACATTCATTAACCATGATATGATATGATGCCCACAGAGGCTGTTATGGTAAGAAAGATGTCCGATGAGGCCGATGTATATGAAAACTGCATTGTGCATAAAATTTAGGCATACGTGTTAGGGCCCTCGGAGGCATGTACTAATGTTCAATTGTTTATGTTTCAGACTATGATATATCTCTGTTATGTTATTTCTTATGCCTGACATACTCAGTACATCAGTCGTACTGACGTCCCTTTTGCCGGGGGACGATGCATTTTATGCCCGCAGGTTCATATTGAGAGAGTGACGATTCGCACTAGTAGGTTGCTGGTACTGTTGGTATTTGGAGCACTCTATTCATTTCGAAGTTGCGGTCTGGTCGTGGTATGTTTTACTCTTTAGAGGCTTGTAGATAGGTGTCCTATGGTTAGTTGTCTTGTATGGTCTTGCCGGCCCTAGTATATAAATGTGTAAGTTGGGGCTGTTGGGTTGAAACTTCATATTGTCTATCACGACTCAGTCCGTGTTTAAACATGTGTAAGGGTGGATTGTAGATGTGGCGTCGGGCGGGAAGGGTCCGGGTGCCCGTTGCAGCCCTCCGATTTGGGTCTTGACATAACCGATTTCTTTTTTTATGGTCGTCAAACTTCCCAATTTTATAGCTTATTTAGTTGTTGATTGAAGTTAGTCCATAAGCATCAAATATAAAAAAATATAGTTTTAGATACTGATAGAGAATACGTAAATATTCTCTATATATTCTGTAATTATTATTGTAGTGTAATTATGTAAAGTAGATATCATCATTCGATTAAATTACAATTGTAAACACACACACACACACACACACACACACACACACACACATATAGAGAATTACATTATTCTACATGGTATCAGAAGCAAACCCTCAGACTACCAAGCTTGACCCAATTGAAATGCAGCCATGCGTGAGGACTTTGATGCGCTCACTACTCAGCACCCTTGGGACCCAAAACCAAAGGGGGTGAATGTGATTCGTTGCATGTGGATTTATCGTCACAAATTCAGAGATAATGGTGAGCTGGAACGCCATAAGACAAGACTTGTGGCAAATGGCACATGGCAACAAGTAGGAGTTGATTGTGGTGAGACCTTCAGTCCAGTGGTTAAAAAAGCCACCATTCACACTGTTTTGAGCATTGCTATGAGAAACAATTGGCCGATTCATCAGCTTGATGTGAAAAATGCGTTCTTACATGGGGATTTGAAAGAAACCATATATATGCATCAACCACCTGGCTTTGTGCATCCTACGGCATTTCAATATGTCTGTCGGCTTTAAAAGTCACTTTATGGCTTGAAACAAGCCCCCAAGTATGACCGTTTTGCCACTTACATGCAGCAAAAGTGATAACTCACTTTTTATTTTTCATCGAGGTAATGACACTGCATATCTTTTGCTCTATGTGGATGACATTTTCCTGACTGCTTCCTCAGATATGCTGAAAAATGAGATCATTAGTATGCTCAAATCTGAATTTGCCATGACAAACTTGGGTAAGTTGAGTTATTTCTTGGGATTTCTGTGACTAGATCCGAGAATGCCATGTTCCTGTGTCATCGTAAGTATGTCGATCATGCCCACTAGTCGACTCCAAATTGAAGCTTAGCGCGGATGACGGAAATCCGGTGCTTGATCCTTCTCTTTATAGGAGTCTCGCTGGTGCGCTTCAGTATCTTACTTTCATCAGGCCCGATATTGCTTACGTTGTTCAGCAGGTGTGTCTGTTAATGCATGCTCCTAGGGAGCCTCATTTCACAGTTCTTAAACGTATCATTCGTTACGTTAATAATACTCTTGACTATGGGTTACATCTTTATCCATCTGCATCGACCAAGCTGATATCATATACGGACGCCGATTGGGGCGGTTGTCCAGACACACATCGATGTACTTCAGGCTATTGTATATTTTTGGGAAACCTCCTTCTAGAGCTCCATTGTCCCTTACGTAGGGCATCTATTATCTATTGTGATAACATATCTGCTGTCTACTTGTCTCATAACTCGGTTCAGCATCAGCGAACCAAACATATTGAGATGGATATTCATTTTGTTCGTGAGAAAGTTGTCATGGGCCATGTTCGGGTGTTACATGTTCCTTCTTCATATCAATACGCAGATATGTTTACTAAGGGACTTCCTCGGCAGTTGTTCCTTGAATTCAGATCCAATCTGAGCGTACGGCCTCCTCCCGCTACGACTGTGGGGGTGTGATAGATAATACGTAAATATTCTCCATATATTTGTAATTATTATTCTTGTGTAATTATGTAAAGTAGATATCCTCATTCGATTAGGATTACAATTGTAAATACCTATATATTGTATTAATGAGAAGACTTCAAATAAAGAGAATTACACTATTCTAAAGATACTGAAATTGTTTTAGTTAATAAGCAGTTGTATGTTCAAATAGAAGTACTGAAGGACAAATGACAGAAATGAAATGAAGAAAAAGTTTGAAGTTTTATTTTGGGGAAAATATCACAAAAATTATAAAAGAGATTAGGGATAAAAAAAAAAAACAAACAAACAAAAGTTGCTTGTAAGATAAATAATCATAAGTCAAAGTTACCAACTTACGATGTTTTGCAGAATTTAGTTTATAAACACATTTGGCATCCACCAAACACTAAGATAAAATAAATACTTGCTGCATATATTAATTTGACCAACTTATAAACTTAAGAAAACAATCACAAGATTTATATGAAGGGATTGTTCAGACAAAGAAGGGAACCTTGGCACCTTTGAGCAAGGATGACAATAGAGATGTGGCATTTTGTAGCATATTTAGTTCAACCTTTCACAATCTACCAATCAACTAAACCTCAATATCAAATTTGGCTATCTGAACTTTTTGCACCCGTCCTTCTCTATTCAGTAATGCTTTTAACTTTCCACAAGTAAGGTAGATATTTACGTGCCTTTGAACTAGATCATGGAATATCCAAATCGTCCACAGGGATAGTGTTGGGGCAGTGCAAAAAGGGATTCATTTTATTCTCCTCTCAAAGTTGCAAGGAGATCATTTTAAGCCATGGCGCACATTCATATCAACTGAATAGCTTGCTGAACGTGACAAGAAGGTTGAAGAACGGGGCAATTTAGAAGGACGTTCTAGCCACACAATGACAGTCCCACGGGAAAGAAAGATCAAGTTGCATCAAAGACGTACAACACCATGCTATAAGTAGGCAAATGATGAGCTTGAAAATGAATACAGCATACACATTTAAAGAAAGGAAAAAAACCTAACCTTTTAAAATATTCAAGTTCAATTTCAGATTTGTGCTAATGAAATCCTCAATGTTGAAAATCCCATAATATATTCATTCTTGATTCCATGGGGTTGATCAATGTAGGGCGGGGTGGGGGGAGGGGGGGTTTGTGGGGCTTTTAGAATCATACTATCTGAACAAAGTAAGCATTAACACTGAATAAAAACAGAAAACAAAAATTCCTCTCAGTAAGCAAACGACGCCTTTCTGGTTAGAGCATCAGAGTTTAACACTGGTGGTCGGAGATGATGGCAGGTAATCTGCCATTCGCATGCATAACCAGTTCCCAAAGGAGAAAAAACAAGTAGTCTTCATCTGTCCTTCTTAGATGTTGATTTATCAGTTGTTTTTTCTACATATGGATATTCTGGTGAACTTATCCATAGACTGCCCAATATGATCAAATGGACACAGAGGAGGAGAACTGATGAGTAAGTGTTGGAGGGGAAGACATTCCAGCAAAACTCTACAGCTGCTAACAACAGTAAGCTGCCGAACAACACTAGAACTTGTAAAAACCCAGAACAGAAAATACCATACAACTGAAGCAAACAAAGAAGTTTGAGTATCAAACTGAATACCGTAGGAGGGTTGGAAATGTTGTTTTCCACAATAAATATGGTAAGCAATAGAAGTACCTGCAAACAAGATATAGGTCAAACAGCGACGGTCAGTTCTTAATTCAATTGAAACTTTGACACAGAATCTAGGAAAACAATGAAAGAGCAAGTACAACAACAACATACTCAGTGTAATCCCACAAGTGGGGTCAGGGGAGGGTAGGTTGTACACAAACTTTATCTCTACCTTGGGAGGTAGATAGGTTGTTTCCGATAGACCCTCGGCTAAGAATAACGCAATACAACAATAACAATAAAGCAGTAGAACAACAGCAAAGCAAGGCAAATAGGAGAGGAACAATAGCTACAACAAAATAATATGCTACGCAGGAACGAGAAACGCTAAATAATAGCAGAAATCAAAGGACAAGAAACTACAACAGAAGAACTACGCCTACTAGTATGGAACTCTCTACTCTTACTCAAATACCCTAATCCGTGTCCTCCAAAATCTCCTAAGGTCAAGTAATTTTCCAAATTTCCATCTGCTTGGAAAATGTTAGTCAAGGCTTTTTATGCCATGCTAGCAGGGGAGAGAGGGTGCTGATTTTGTGATCTTCTCTTCCTGTAGAACAGTGTGCGACTGACTCACTGGAGAAGAAGTCCATATAAGAGGGGCTCAACTACTCAATGGGCAGTTTATAAATAATACATTTCTCCCTTTAAGTACATGCTACAGTCCTGTGAACTCATAACAAAATGTATCCCAAAATTCTCTGTTCTTCAATGGGATGTTGATGCGTCTGAAGTTATTACTCGGTCGGTCTGAAACGCTCAATACATTTTGGTACGTCGCAATGATTAAATTAGAAAGAAATCATTAGAATAAAATTCTGATAATACATTTCAGTTAGCGTTTGGTTCCTCATAAAAGGATGTTCCAATTGAATTATGTCCTCTTGAAATATGTGATGTACCTTATGTGCAGTTTCGCCAGAACAAAGCTCAATACAAACATGAGATCATAAAAGCATGCATCTATCACAAGCTGAGTATTATGTTAACTATTCCAACAATCAAACTAGATTATCATTTACTAAAGATTTTCAAATATTTAAAAATATGAAAAATTGCAAATTTAAATACTTTCTGTAGTTCATTTATTTTAGACAAACAATTTAATCTTCTTTTAATTCACTCCAAAAATTAGATTAGTTAACCCTTATAACCACATCAAGACATTTGCTTTACGAGGTACGAAGTATGAGATAGAATTCACGACCTAAAGAAAAAAGTGAGCTGCAAAACTTACCAAGAGTAAAATTGTTAATGGAGGGATCGGGCACATATAATGCCAATGAAATTCCCGACAAACATTGTCGTCACAATATCTGAAAATGAAATAGACATAGACCCAATTATCGAACCATAAATCATGCCAATTCAAGATAAAACTATTGACAATAACAAACTTGATGACCTTTTAAGATAGAAAAACCTAAAACAGATTGGGAAAGTTACTCACGGTCAGCTTGAAGGACTTTGTTTGTTGGAGAAGGATTTCTGGGAGCAATTCTAAGCTTCAGTTGAATGATTTTAGAATGCACAACAGCAAACAGTCCTCCTTCATGCCTGCAAAAGATGAAAAAGGATAAATGCAGTCCAATGGCTGCTAACTTGTACCTTTGTGTGTAGAGAAGTAGAACTCACCTGCACCGTCTGTAATGAGCAAAAACCAATAGCAGACTTAGATGAGCAACTAGCAAAGAGAGTGCAAAAGCTTTAGAAACAAAGATGTCTTCAGGAACAAATTTGAAGTTAACAGACCTGTAAAAAAGCAGAGAGTTAGATAAACATGTATTTTCTGGAGGGATAGTAGAAAAGCATGAAATATAAAAAGGGCAGTCCGGTGCACTAAGCTCCAGTTATGCGCGGGGTCCGGGGAAGGACCGGACCACAAGTGTCTATTGTACGCAGTCTTACCTTGCATTTCTTCTGCTAGAGATATGCATAATGTTAATGTAGCACAGATGGTACAATTACAGTTCTCAGCGGTCAGATTATTCTGAAAGGCATGCCAAAGACGACTTAAAAGCCAAAAGGATCAGACTGAACTTCAGTTGAAGAACACAGTAGGCTTAGGGAGAGAAGTGGCCTATTCAAGGGAAATGGGAAATACTTTTTCTGTCTCCTTCCAGCTAAAGAACTGAGCCCACTACCCATCCAAACTACAAAGGGATGAGATAAGAGAACAAACTGTTGGAAATTAGCCTTTGGCGGGAGTTGCGACCGACCAACTTTAACAGCTTAAACACTAGTGTTACGTATGTTGGAGAATCCGATTCTTCACACATGCATGATCTACTAAGTACGTAGATAACCGTAGGGCCAAGAATCGTCAAATTTCATTGAGAAATGAAAGAGATATTGGTTCACGAAGTAAGGTGTTTGAAGCATGGAAAAGTGTGGTGTGTGATCAATTCTCCCTCATCGGTAGAGGAAGAAAGAATTGTTGTGTATATAAGACTCGAAATTGGTTTGGGGTTTGGGACCCCAAGGGGTATTCCATGTGTTTAAAGGAGGGAGTACCTAGATGTGCTTCGGTTCAAGGAAAGACCACACGCGCGCCGCCGCCGGTCCAGTTCCGGGTCACTGGTCGTGGGCTGTGGGCCTTCTGATATTATCTTTTTGGGCCAGAGAACTTTGCCAGAAGTACACTTTGGACCAGAATTCTTTCAGATGTACAGTTTGGTCCCTGAAATTTCAAGATGTACAGTTTGGTCCCTGAAGTTTCCAGAATGTCAGAATTGGGCAGAAGATAACAGATACGCCAAGCACTCAATTCAGCCATTTATTTTGGTTGAATTACTCCTCCTATAATGATCAATCCGTTGGTCTTTCACCATTTATTTTGGTGGCTTTACTACCTCCATAATGACTGTTATGGGGGCAGTTAAATAGCCCCTCCCTCACCTATATAAACACCCCTTACACCATTGTTGAGCATGACATATACTACACGAAAATACACAAGCAAAGACAGTTCTTACTACAACTTCCAAGCATCATTTCGTTACTCAATATTCTTCACGGTAGCTCTTGAGTTTCCTTTGCTCAAGTGTTCCATTGCTGTTTTATCTTGGGAGACAAATTGTCCAGGACGTATAAAGGATACATACGGGGCAATATTGTCTTAAGGACAGAGTGCCACACTCGACTCAGCAAAAATAGTTTCCAGTCTTTCTTGTTCTACAATTGTAATTTCAGATTTCTAGTTGAATTATTGAATCTTTGTTTATCCTTTCGAATACTTGTAATAGTGATATACTTCCCGTACTGCTTTATAAAGTACAATAGAGACAAATACCAACACAAACTACCGCCAGCAAGTAAGAACGTGCATCTCCTACATTTAGCAGACACCACAAATGTGTTGTTTATGGCATTTGAGGAAAAAAAGTGCATGAGTAACACAACAATGTATTCATATAATGCTAATGTTTGTTTATACAACAGCATGTCAAGTTGATAGTTACACAATATCTTATCACCATATCGATGGGGATTTCATAAATATCTAGGGGTATAATGTTTGTTTGTCTTGCACAGCAAAAGAATTTTACCAAAACATAAATAAATAGATAAATAAATCAAGAAAGAGGGAAGACAACAATGTTAAAAGTTGCATGATATTTTCGACATGGTACCTCAGTACCAATTTTGCACATAGTGTGTTTAAAAAAGTACCAGAAGTGGATGAAAACACGACCAAGATTGAAAGCTTTTGATATATATGAAGCTGGATGGGACAGGATAAATGGAAGCCCTATTAGAATCTGCACCAATCATCATGGTCATTGGTAAAAAATTTGATCAGAAGAAGCTCCTTCAACAGTATTATACTTGTCCCCCCACTCACCTGCACATATGAACCACAAACTCATTAGTGGATCTCTGAGTATATTCACTAATTAAACGCGGTGTCTAGGTATATTCCTATCCTAGCCACAAATCCTGGCCCAACTGTAGGGATAATCAAATCAAGCTCTCTTTAACCCTTCTCTAATCTAACATCTTTCCCAAGCATGTATATTAGATAGTCGATAGAATCTAACTGTTGGCCAAACAATCAAGCAATTATGCACAAAATTAAAGAAACAATCAAAACCAATAACGCGTATTAAGATAGAATTAATCGTCAAACGTCAATATTCATGGTTTACCACAACGCTAGAACGCGAAGTTTAGCTCCACATAGACATGGAGGAAAAACAACAATTCATACAAAGAAACATAGAAACTAGTAGTAAGAAAAAAAAGGTAAAACCAAATAACTTCGGCCTCCACGGCGGCTCCAAGCTCTCTCTAGGTCAAAGGTTCTGAACTCAGGGTCACAAGTTATCCCAAAAGCTCCCCCTCTCAAAAACGGCCTAGGCTTCTATTTATAATGTTGGAAAATAACCCTCCAAGACGTCCAAAACGGATTAGGACTTGCAAAATTTATTCCCGCTGGCAACTTCACTCGCTGAGCGAGTGTTATGGCAAGTCCATGACGTGCTATGTCACTGGCTTGGTGAGAAATGTGGGTCGTTCCATCCTTAGAAATTTTTAGCAATTGTTGCATCTTGGACATCCTTACTCGCTGAACGAGTGGCATGGCTTGAGTGCGTCTCGCCATGGTACTCGCTTGGCAAGTACTCCTTGCATTTTTGTACTTGGACAAATTGTTGAAACCTTGCATTTTGAACAATGTTACTCGCTGGGCAAGTGGCATGGCTTGACAGTGTCTAGCTATGGCACTAGCTTGGCGAGTTCCTCTGCTCATTTTGTCCCAAATTTCTCATGCAATTCTTCGTAAAGTACCTATCATGCAACAAACACACCCGTATTAGTTTGCAATGCAAGATTAATAGTTAGTTAGGTGTATTTGGCTTAATTCATTCTCTAAACACAGTAAGAATATGGGTAAAATACGGCGGTTAGGCGTATAAATACACCTAACATCATCCATACTGGAAGACACATTGCTTATTGAAATATGTATTTTAACCTCAATCTGTTTCAGGTGGATAAGGGATCAACAGAAGTCTGAAGGTGTTACTCCTGGTGAAGATGTCTACATTATACTTCGTCTAGATGGTCGTGTTCGACGATCGGGAAAGGTCAGTGCTTTAAAAATTTTGTGCTGCAATTCTTTTCTTTGCTCCATTAATCATGACACAATGATGTTCTTGTATGCATATGTAAATGTAATTAGCATATAGATTGCCCAAGACATGACATAGATGACTGTAAATTAAGACGCCTTTGTGGAGGCTTACAAATATTCATGTTTCTGTTGCTTTATATTTTACTTTTTTTATGGGTTAATTCTTTGTGGGATTTTAATATTGACCAACTCTGCAGGGGATGCCTGACTGGGCTCAAATTCTGAAAGAACTGCCTCCAATGGAAGCAATATTAAGCAAGCTAGAAAGATAATCAAAGTTTCTCTTACTGTGCGCTAAAAGCTTTTCACTACCTGGTGTAATTTTGGTCAGTCTCCTTTCTTGAAATATACAAGGCACTAATTGATGCCTGTCGAGCTCTTGTCCGTGTTAAGTTCCATTCTTTTACGAACATATACTGTACTATAAATTGACATTTTCCTGATGAATATCAGAGAGAATGAAATTTCACAAAAATTGGAAATCTAAATGATGGAACTACACTTACTCTTCTTTGATTTATAGCGTCAATATTGATATAGTTATTCATCTTTTCTTGAAGCCAGAGGCGGATACATGATTTTAATTCGATGTACACAAATTACTAGTGTACTTGTCACTTTTTTATGACAATGAATCTGAACTTAGTAAATGTGTATATATTTGAAAAATATCTCAATTTGATATATAGTTTCAATAGCATTTTTGTCGTACAAGCAGGGGCCTAGCCCTATAGCTGAAAAAATAATCAATTAAACAACCTTCGCTGGAAAACTATATCGCATATATAGGTCAAAGATTATCACTCACTCACACACATGTATATTAAATCATGAACGGTCTTAAATATTTTTAGCAAAATTTCTAGTTTCGCGAATGCATAGAAGTGCATCCGTCTATGCTTGTTGAAGCCTTGATTTTTGTTTCCTTATTGAATGTTGGGACAATCAACTGAACAAAGATGAACAAGAGTAGCATTTCTAAGGAGTTGGGCAAGTAATTTCTGCTATGGTAGTTGACTTCTTTGAAAAATATTATTATTTTCTTGAAAGCGTTCAAACCGAGTTTTGGTTCATAATTTGTTAATGGATCGATCTGTTTTTAATATTAACTAGTAAGTTTTTTTTTTAATCAAAGCGAGAAAACAAAAATAATTTAAGCTGGAATGGTTCCAACAAGAAGATATTCTTGTCAATGTGTTGAATGAGTGTCTCTCAGATTTGAGAGTTCTACCATTAAATAGAAAGAATGCTGATTTTACATTCCTAAAAATCTGTTATTTCTATCCCTGAATATCATCTATTTCTAGCTATAACATCCTTGTAGATATGATATGGTCATTCCTAAATATCTCCTATCTCTAAGTATGGAAAGCTAAATCTGTACATATATTACATATTTATATGATGATATTCCTAATATCAGTAGACACAATCTGAACAGATATTCAAGATCTGGTGGTCATTATGCTTACATCCCCCCTCAAATGATGTCGGTGAATCAAGAAGCATTAATTTACCTACTAGAAACCGATGACGTTGCCATGTCATGGATTTTGTGAACACATAAGCTATCTGAAGATCACTAGACACATGTGGAAGCGTAATGACTCCCTTAACTACAACTTCCCGGATATAATGACAGTCCACCTCGATGTGTTTGGTCCTTTCATGATAAATCGGGTTTATGAAAATCTAAATGGCACTTGTGTTGTCGGCATGGAGAGGAGTAGGAGTAGATTGAGGAAATCCAATCTCTGCAAGTAGACCCCGTAGCCGAACAATCTCAGGGCAAGCAACATACATGGTTCGATATTCAGACTTTGTTGAAGACTTCGAAACGCGAGCTTGCTTCTTGCTCTTCCAAGATATCAAGGAATCCCCAAGAAACATGCACCAACTTGTGACAGAGCGACGAGTATCAGGACATTCAGCCCAATCAGAATCACTAAATGCATCAAGCCGAATTGGAGAACCACTAGGAAAGAATAATCCACGAGTAGATGTGCCCAAGAGATTGCCGAAATAAAGTAGGATCAGGAAGAAGATCTTCTTCTTCACGTCGATACTTTACATTCAATTCTAATGGAGTATCTACAGAGGAAGATTCTTGAAGACCAGCCAAAACAATCAAATCCTGAGTATATTTGTGTTGGTTTAAGAATACACCTAAAGAATCATAATGAACTTCCAACCCAAAAAAGTATGTAAGAGTATCAAGATCTTTCATATGAAAAGAATACTTAAGCTGCTGGTGGAGACTAGTGATTAATGAAGAATCAGTTCCTGTAATAATAATGCCATCTACATATACCAAAAGAAGAACACAACCTGTAGATATTTTACGAAAAAACAAAGATGATTCATATTTGCTCTTCTCAAAAGAGAATTGAAGCAAAGTAGACCGAAACTTGTCAAACCAAGCTCTGAGAGCTTGTTTTAATCCATACAAAGACCACTTCAACTTGCATACATCTGATATAGGTGATGAGAACAAACCAGGTGGAGGTTTCATATAAATATCTTCTTTGAGATCACCGTGGAGAAAAGTATTTTTCACATCCATTTGATGAAGAGGCCAGTTTTGTGAAGCAGCAATGGCAATAATAGTTCGCACCATAGTCTTTTTTGCTACTGGTACAAACGTCTCATCATAGTCCACACCATACTCATGTCTGTTACCAAGGGCACCCAATCGAGCTTTATATCGATCAAGAGTTCCATCAGAATGAAGTTTAACGGAATAGACTCATTTACATCCAATTGGGCGGACATTTGAAGGACATGAAATAATGTCCCATGTGTCATTTTCTTTAAAATCCAAAAGTTCTTCCTCCATTGCTTTCTGCCAACATTCATGCTTGAAAGCTTGTGAGTAATGAGTTGGTACAGAAATTGTGGATAAAGTAGAAGAAAACCCATACCAATTAGGAGTATGAGATACTCCGGTAGATCATCGAGTGGGCTCAAGAGGAGCAGAAGAAATCTCAGGTTCTGGTTGTGGAGCAGTCTTAGGTGGCGGATCAGTTTCGGGATGGGGTAAAGTTGGCTGACGTCGTTCATACACAAATCCAGATTTGAACCTCTCATAAGAAGATGACAAATCCTCAAAAGTAGGAAGAAGAGGAAAAACAGAAGATGACTCAACATAAGTAGGAAAGAAATACCGATTTTCAAAGAAAACAACATTTCGAGAAACACAAAATTTGTTAGAAGTTGGATCATAACAAATAAAACCTTTATGTGAAGTACTATAACCCATAAAAGCATATTTAGTAGATTGAGTTGAAAGTTTATTGCGATGAGAAGAAGACATATGTACAAAACAAACACAACCAAATGTATGAAAATTATGATAGCTTGGATTTTGGTGATAAAAATGATAATATGGAGACTCAAGATTTAACCCTTTAGAAGGAAGTCTATTAATTAAATAGACAATAGTAGACAAAGCTTCTACCCAGTATTTAGATGGAACAGAGGACTCAATCAATAAAGTACGAGTGGCATCTAAAAGATGACGATTTTTACGCTCAGCAACCCCATTTTGTTGTGGCGTATATGGGCATGAGCGTTGTGAGACGATTCCTTTCTCAAGCAAAAAATTATTGAATTCATGAGACATATTCTCCACCAGAATAAGATCTTAATTTTTTTATACAAGTAGAAAATTGAGTCTCAATGTAAGCCAAAAATGTCTTGAATATGAAAAATACCTCAGATTTAGAACGGAGAAAATACACCCATGTAAACCGACTATAATCATCAATGAATGTCACAAAATACTTGAAATGAGCATGAGAAATAACTGGTGAAATACCCCAAACATCACTATGAATGACATCAAAACATTTTGAAGCACGACTACCAATCTTAGGAAAAGGAAGAGTTTTACTTTTGCCTAGTTTACAAGTAGAACAATCAAAGGAAGCAACTGGAAATTTATTTTTATTTTCTAATAAACCCGGAATTCGATAAATGATACAACACAATAGAATTTGGATGTCCTAAACGCTTATGCCAAACCTCAGTCTTACTAGTAGTAGACGAACAAGCAAAAGTAAGAACACGGGGAATGGAAAAGTGTATAGGAAATAATCTTCCAACTTTAGGCCCCTTCGCGATTATTGTCCCCGACACTTGATCCTGCACAAGACAACCATAACGAGAAAAATTCACATCACAATTGTTATCCACCAATTAACCAACTGAAATAAGGCTAGTGGAGAGCTTAGGTGATACAAAAACATTTTTGAAAGTTTGAGTAATATCCCCAACCTTGGTAATGGGTAAATTACTATCATTGACAACCTGAATTTGTGATAGACCTTGATACTCACGAATATTTTTTAGCATACTAGTTGAGTTTGTCATATGATTAGAAGTGCCAGAATCAACAAGCCAAAAATTAGATGTAATATCATTAATTTGTAGCCCTAAAGCTTAAAAGACTGACACGATTATTTGTTGTACCATTTCAGGAGTAAGAACTTGACCTGCTGAATATGAGTTATCAGTAGTGAAATCTTTTATCCCAGCTTGAAAAGCATTGACCCTACGGTTTTGAGGGCGCGTGGGACACTCTTTGATCATGTGTCCTTGTTGTTTACAATAATTACAGAACTTCTTGCCACAATTGCTAGCAATATGACCATATTCCTTGCAATTGTAGCATTGAGTTCTAGTCATATCTCTGGCCTTTCCTTTTCCTTGAGCAGCAAATGCAACAGTGATAATATTTTCTTGTTTGAAAGCATTTTGTGTGACAAGATGCTGCTCTTCACGAAGTAATTCCCTAAAACAAACATCCAAGGAGGGAGGCGATTCACGATTCATCAAGTTAGAGCGAACACTCTCAAACTCAGATCGTTATTTCATCAAAAATTGGTCTCGCTTGCTCTGCTCATGAATTGCCTGAATTACAGAGAGATTCGACAAGTATTTTAGCATAAATACTATTAGTAAATTCTGCCCATAAGTTTTGAAATTCAGAAAAATAATCCTGAACAGAGAGATCTCCTTGAGAGTAATTAACAATTTCATGTTCTAACTGAAAGCGTCTTGCGGCATTGTCTTGGTTGTAAACCTTTTGTAAATAATCCAACATGGCCTTAGCAGTCTTGTATGGCCTGAGATTAAGAACTATCAGAGGATCAGTTGACCCTAAAATCCATGTCATCACCCGAGCATCTTTAACCTTACATTGACCTAACTTTGTAGGATCAGTAGGAGCAGGATCACTTCCATCAATATGGCCCCATAATTCTTTTCCGGTGACAAATAGTTGAAAGTGAAATTTCCAGGCAAAATAATTTTTTCCAGTGAAACAAACATTGAAGGATTTAAACTGATGTGACGTCATGTTCTTAACTAGCTAAGAACACCAGAAACACAATGATCGAAGAAAATAACTAGAATGACCAAGACCAAAAGTCCTAGATGTGTAGGACTGACTCTTGATGAACAGTCAAGAGAACAAAGACTTTCAACAACAAAAATCTGGAAAAAAATCACAGATGAAAGAACTAAGACTCAACAGTGAAAAGATAGCTCTAATACCATGTCAATGTGTTGAATGGGTGTCTCTCAGATTTGAGAGTTATACCATTAAATAGAAAGAATGTTGATTTTACATCCCTAAAAATTTGCTAATCATATCCCTGAATATCATCTATTTCTAGCTGTAACATCATTGTAGATATGATATGATCATTCCTAAATATCTCCTCTCTCTAAGTATGAAAAGCTAAATCTGTACAGATATTACATATTTATATGATGATATTCTTAATATCAATAGACACAATCTGAACAGATATTCATGATCTGGTGGTCATTATACTTGCAATTCTAAACCTACTTCAATAAAAAAAAAAATAACTCTGCCGGGAAAACTTCTGCATCAAACTATAAGGTGAAGGAACCAAGATATTGCATTTTATTATTCTGGTCCTCCTCAATTTTGCGTCCCTCCTTTGCCTGCACGGTCACTCTGCTTGATGCATATTTCAAAACTTATCTACTCAAAATTTGAGCAATTTCTATTGGTATGAAAAATTTACAGTCTACTTGATAAAATAATTTTTTTCCTTAGCTTTTCATCTGGTGTTCGTTATCCGCATTGAATCCTAATTAATCTGGATTCACACCACGAAGGGTCATTCGGGAGAAACGCCCCCTACCAAAAAAAATCATATCTAGAGCTTAAAATTAAGATCTTTGGTTAAGTGAAAAACAGCCACATCCGCATCATTGCATCATTTGGTGGTACTTATAAAATCATTGACACAATATTCTAGTTAAAACCTCAAGGGTAATTTTCTATGTGATGATTTACTATACAAGCCACCTAGACATATTTGCTTTTAAGTATTCCCTCTGTGGGTCTGTCCTAAAGAGGAACCGCGGGGTTAGTAGTACAAGAATTAATGTACTATTTGATTGTTGGGTGTAATTTCTGGTATCAAATTCTTAGTTTTTTGCTTAAAATAATATTTTACATATTTTAAACCTACATAAAAAGTACCACAAACACTGTTTAAAACATGCTTAGAGTCAGTCTAAGAAAACAATTTGTAAACAATATAGTTGTCATGTAATACGGACTAGTTAAAATTAATAGGAAAACTTTGAGCTCCATTATATTTTTGGTTTAATGTTACTCTCATTGTTAGAAAAATGTCTCATATTTTGCCGTTATTTTTTATGGAGCTCCAACATAAGGATATCCTTTAAACCATAATTAAAAATTTAGGGGTCAATTTAGACATTTTTTTCTTCAAATATTTTAGACATATGGAGTCTATTCATTTTTCGCTGGAGCTTCGTTAATGATAAAGAACAACAACAAGATAAATTGCTAATGAGAAAGATATGAAAAAGACCAAACCACTCTGTAGGAAAATAAGATTAGATGACAAGAAGACACGAGTAGCCTATTATAATTGTAATATAGAGAGTTTGACATCATTTCTTTGGTAGGTTTTGAAAGGTTCATCTGTTTGAGGATATGGCTAAACTTTCCAACAGCAATGACTAACGCGTTTGAACTGGTAAGAAGGAAAGCCATTAGGAAAGAAGGTTCTTTTGAATATATATACCAATGTCTCATTATCATATTCTTACGTAAATTGAAATATTATTTCTTCTCCAACCACAATCCTTGATTTGACTTGCTTCGAATATCATTATTATGATTGGGTCTAAGATTAGGACAACTAAACTGTTGTACTAAATCAACATGATCATACTTCTAATAAACACAACTTTCCTCGAAATGTCTTTTTCTTATTTTTTAAATTTATAACATTAATAACTTTGAGTACAAAATATATTTACTCACCACGACGTTTACATTAAATTGTATGAACTTTTTCATGGTAAAGGATAAATTAACATGTGAATACATAGTTATTATTGTTATGTGATAAATATGTACTTATATAGGAGACAGGTAGCATGCATTCATTTGTTCTTATTAGTGAATATTAGAAAATATTCTCCATATATTTTATAATTATTAGTGTTGTATAATTATGGTGGATATATGATCTCTATTGTATTAGGATTCCACATTGTACACACTATATATATTTGTATTAATGAGAAAGACTCCTCAAAGGAGATTAATACACTCTTACATGGTATCAAGAGTCAAACCCTAAAACACCAAAACCCTCTCTTCTTTTCCTTTCCGGACGCCCCCCCCCCTCCTTCTCGTATTCTCGTTTGACCGGCGGCAACCAAATTTTCTTGTCTTCGTTCCAAAAAATAATTTCCCCTTCCTTCACCCAAATTAATCCACTATAATGACTCCTCCCACAACTCCCACGGAGGCCTTAACCTCCTCCGTCGTCATCCCTACTCCCCCCACGTCATCCCCCTCCCCATCCTTCTATTCGTCTTTCGCCGTAACCAACATCCAGAACTTCATTCATGTGGTTCTTGATCAAGAAGATGGTCAATTCTCTTCGTGAGTTGAACTTTTATGTATTCATGCATGTGCCTACAACGTACTTGATCACATTGACGACTCTTTCCCTCGCCCTATCGAGGTTGATGACCCAACATGACACCGTCTTGACGCCATAGGCATACAGTGGATTTATGGCACCATCTCTAAGGACTTGCTTCATACAATAATGAAAACTGGCACCTCGGCTCATGAGTTATGGATACGATTGGACGAGATTTTTAAGGATAATAAGCACACACTTGTGCCGTATACTTGGAGTAACAATTCAATATACACGTCTTGAAAATTTCTCTAACATGGCAGAATATTGTAAACAATTGAAACTAGTTGCGGACCAATTATCCAATGTGGGGACGCCTGTCTCCGATACAAAGATGGTCCTCCAACTAGTTGCAGGTTTACCAAAAGGTGAATACGATACTCTAGCCACGATGATACAACAGGCCAATTCATTACCCACATTTAACAAGGTCCGCTCACAATTATTGTTGGAAGAAACCCGACGTGCCAAGCAAGACGAACACAATCAAAAGGCGTTAGCAGTTGAAAATCCCATGACGAACAATGCCGCCACCGGCCAACCACCACCGTCGGACAACCACCAACCACGGAACAATTGTGGCGGCGGCAGAGGCCGCGACAATGGCAGAGGCGGTCGAGGCCGTGGGAAATGAGGCAAAACTCGGCAGAATTCCAGCCCATCTGGCCAGCAGTCCAGCCAACCTCAATCTAGCCAGTAGGCCGGCCCAAGTCACTAGATATACCCAGCAACTTGGGCCTCGTCATACGCCCAGTTGCAGTAGTCACCGGCCCAGTTCCAGCAAGGCATTATGGGCTAGGGACTAGGCCCACGCATGTCACTGTCGACGGCCCAGCAAGCTCACCTGGTCTCGGCCCAGCATAATTCAAATGGGTATGGCCTGGCCCCCACCGATTTGGGTTAGGCTTTCAGCACTTTAACCATACAGTAGCCCGACGAAAATTGGTACATGGATATTGGGGCCACATCTCATCCCACCCGCTCCTCAGGTAATCTTTCCAAGTTGTTTCATTTAAAGTATCCTCAATTTATTACATTTGGTAATGGTCATCGCATTCGATTCAAAGTTATGGTACAACCCGCACACAACCACCTCACCCGCCTTTCTCCCTAAATAATGTCCTCTATGCTCCCAACATTATTAAAATTTTAATATTTGTTCAAAAATTTACTCATAATAATTCTGTGTCTGTTGAGTTTGACCCTTTTGGTTTTTCTGTGAAGGATCTACGTATGGGGACATCTCTTACGAGATGCAATAGTACAGTGAACCTCTATCATTTCTCATCATCTTCCGTTGCTAGTCCCCGCTCACACATCTCCCTCGTTGCTATCTCTTTATCAACTTGGCACAATAGACTTGGACACCCAGGCGCTCCTGTTTTTAATTTTCTTAGAAGCAATAATTTTAGGCGCACAACACTGTTTTTCTTGTCCTTTAGGCAAACATGTTCGTCTTTCTTTTCAGTCATCTTTAACTGTTACATTTTCTCCGTTTGAAATTGTGCATGATGACTTATGGACGTCTCTCATTACTAGCTCACTGGTCATAAATATTATCTAGTTTTCTTAGATGATTTTTCTCACTTTACTTAGGTTTACCCACTTAAATTTAAATCTGAAGTCTTTGCCAAGTTTCTTGAATTCTGTGTCAATATCAAAACACAATTTGAAAAATCTATAAAATCATTTCAATGTGACAATGGTCGTGAGTTCAATAATTCCGCCTTTCACAAATTTAGCACTAATATTGGAATGGTTTTTCAATTTTCGTTTCCCCACACCTCCCCTCAAAATAATAAGGTCGAACGAATCATTCGCACCATCAATAACATGGTTCGTACTATCCATTTTCATGCCTCTCTCCTCCCCCATCCTTTTGGGTTTATGCTGTCAAAATTGATGAATATATTATTAATATTTTTCCTACTCACACCCTACAAAATCGGACACCCACCGAAATTCTATTCTGTCGGATCCCCTCCTATGACCACTTACGGATTTTCGATTGTCTATGTTATCCGAATCTAGCCTCCACGGCCCATCATAAACTGGCACCCCGCACCACCCCATGTAGGGGATATTTGTGTTATGACTTGTCTCCCCGTAAAATCCTAGTGTCACGCCATATCACGTTTAACGAAGCAATCTTTCCTTTTGCAAACATCCAAAAATTCTGAAATACGAATTATACCTTTCTAGACTAGTCTGAGGCAGCATGCTCTCCGCTACAACCCCATTGTTCCGACAGTCACATCCACCTTCACTGCAACGTACGTCGCACTCACACCCCACCAGGTCACTGCCAGTCCCATCATGGCGACCCCTCACCTATCACCATCAACTAAATCTGATTATACCCCGTCACTGTCGTTCTGATCTAACCTCATTCCTGGCACCTACTAGTCACCGGCACCACGTTGTCACCACTATCCCACGATCCCATAGCCACCATCACCAGTCACACACACAACTACCGGTAACCTAAGCCCATGATCTACCTGTCACAGAAACCCAAACCCCGACCCGATAGTACCTCCATCAAGCCACCAGTCACCGGACCCTACCCAACCCCAACCTACTACCGTTGAGTCACCTAATACTGTTGAGTCACCCAGCCCATCGCTAATTGGTCCCGATTAATCGTCACCCACTGGTCAGCCTTCCACCACCGGCATACCCCACTATCAGTCCTTAACCTCGACTCATCCCCAACCTGCACATGTCCCCACACACAAAATGGAAACTCGCACTCAACACGGGATTTTCAAACCCAAGGTACACTTTAACCTATCCACCCAAACTATATCCCCAATTTTTTAAAACCCAAAATTAGCCAAACATGATCCTAATTGGAATACGGCCATGCGTGAGGAATTTAATACTTTAATAAAATAGCACACTTAGGATTTAGTTCCTACACCGGATGGGGTGAATATGATTTGATGAATGTGGCTATTTCGTCACAAATTCAGAGACAGCGGTGACTTAGAGCGATATAAGGCGAGACTTGTGGCTAATGGTACTAATTAGCAGGTGGGTATTGATTATGGTGACACATTCAGTCCGGTTGCTAAATCAGCTACCATTTGCACAGTTATGAGCATTGCTATGGGTAAGCATTGGCTGATTCATCAGTTTGATGTGAAGAATGCATTTTTACATGGGGACTTGAAAGAAACTATTTACATGCACCAGCCGCCAGGCGTTTCCATCCGGAGACCCTTCATTATGTATGCCGCCTTCGTAAGTCGCTGTATAGTTTGAAACAGGCCCACAGAGCGTGGTATGAACGCTTTTCTAATTACATTATGCAGTTTGGGTTTGTATGCAACTGGTATGATAATTCTCTCTTTGTTTTTCATCGAGATGGTAACATTGCGTATTTGTTGTTATATGTGGATGATATTGTTCTTACTACCTCATCTAATGTGTTGAAAAATGAGATAATTGCACTATTTAAACTGAATTTGCTATGACTGACTTGGGAAAGTTGAGTTACTTCTTGGGGATATTAGTAACTAGATTTGTCGATACTATGTTTCTGTGTCAGCGTAAGTATGTAGAAGAGATTGTGTACAGGGCTAAAATGGCGAACTGCAAGATCATGCCCACTCCGGTTGAATCTAAATCAAAGCTCAGTGTTGTTGATGGTGATCTTGTGTCTGATCGCACTCTTTATAGGAGTCTTGCAGGTGCACTTCAGTATCTTACTTTCACCAGGCCTGATATTACTTAAGATGTTCAGCAGGTGTGCTTGTTTATGCATGCCCTAGGGAGCCTCATTTTACTGCTCTTAAGCGTATCATTCGATACGTTAAGGGCACACTTGATTATGGATTGCATCTATACCCCTCTGCACCGACCAGGTTTTTATCATATACGGATGCAGATTGGGCAGGCCGTCCGGACACACGACGCTCCACCTCCGGCTACTGTGTGTTCTTAGGGGATAATCTCATTTCATGATCTACTGGCTCTGAAACATTCTTTTGGAGCTCCATTGTCCCTTGCGTAGGGCGTCTATGGTGTACTGTGATAACATATCCGCGATATATTTATCTTATTATCCGATTCAGCATCAGCGAACCAAGCACATTGAGATGGATATACATCTTTTCGTGAGAAGGTTGCTATCGGTCATGTTAAGATGACGCATGTGCCTTCTTCGTATCACTATGAGGATATATTCACCAAAGGAGTTCCTAGACAATTATTCCTCGACTTCAGATCCAATCTCAGCGTCTGGCCTCCTCCCGCTCCGATTACGGGGTGTATTAGTGAATATTAGAAAATATTCCCTATATATTTTGTAATTATTAGTGTTGTATAACTATGGTAGATATAGGATTCTTATTGTATTATGATTCCACATTATACACACTATATATATTTGTATTAATGAGAAAGACTCCCCAAGGAAGATTAATATACTCTTACAGTTCTGTGTAAATACCGAATGTGGATAAGGATATGTATGGAAGACTACCTTGTGATTGAATGTGCATGTATTATTACACAATTTGACCTATTTTCTGGTTAAGAAATTCCTTGGTCAACATGAAAATATGTGTTATTAGAGGGAAAGTAATTACACTCCAATTCTCGAAGGAGCAAGAATTGACAGCAATTACATGGAGTAATTACCATATGACTTTTCAAAAAAAACCAGCTTTAATATTTCTTGCTACTTACTCTTTAGTCGTATGGAGTAATTACCATATGACTAATAATTACACTACAGTTTCCAAACATACCCTTAATAAATTTTTTATGTACGGGTCATTTGGTAGCGGTAAGTTATTCATGTATTAAAATTCTGCATAAGTAATATTGTGTCTGATAGCTAGTTATGAAAAGAGTTATTCATGTATAAAATTATTATGGTGTTTGATTTGCAATTTAGAAAGTTGTATAACTAATACATGTATAAGTTATGAAGAAATTTATGTATTATTTTATGCAGGGCAAAAGGTGGAATAACTAATGCATGAATAATTAAACCCTGCATAACTTATACTTGCATAAAATAATACATAAATTCTCTTATAACTAATCAATATATTACTAATACCTGCCTAATTCTAACCATCTATCAAAGGACCCCTTAATGTAGGATTTCTTTTTGTAATTAGCAATACGTTATTGATGATACAAGTAAGTTGTAATTAGTTGTCCATGTGCATTCAGATGGTGAAATTGTTTTCGAGAATGTTGGGATTATCACTACGACGGTGAATCCTTTGGATCAGAATTTCAAAACTAACAACTACGTATTTCGCTACCAATTTCTTTATACATTGTTTTTCCCTTCCTCCTGCTTCTGCCATTGCCCAAATAAGTATATTTTTTTTCTTTTGGTACTAACTGTTAAGCGTCTACATCGAATATGGAATGAGAATATGGACTCCTTTTATGGACTTGGACAATCTTCATCTCAAAAACTAGCTTATGAGGGGAGGATTGTTTAAGTCCATATAATGAGTCCAAATTCTCATTTCACTTCCGATGTGGGACTCTTAACATTACCCGCACGCCCAAATCTTGTTAATTGGAGCGTGGATGACATAATTTGGGGATCCAACACCGGTGAACATAGATTTGGAATGGGTCTGACTCTGATACCAGGTAAAGAATGGATCTTGAGCCTAACTCAACCCTAAAAGCTAGCTTGTAGGATGAGGATTGTCCAAATTCATATAAGGAGTCAATGTTCCCATTTCATATCCGATATGAGACTCTTAACCCTAACCTCGAAGCAAAACGAATTTGGCAAGCTAAGCATAAGAACTCAACTTTACACTTAAACCCTTCCCACATAACTATACAACTCTTGAATTGATTAAATGACCCTCTACAAAATATAATAGATTTTCTCTTTGTTATGTCAAAATCGCCATGTATACGACGGTCATATATCTCTATTTATTTTGTAAAGGCCCTTTTTAATTAATTTTCTCTCTTTTTTCCGCGTTATAATTTTTTTATTTAATCTGAATCCGCACCTCATATATATAAGATTCATTAAGCCGAGGAGGGAAACGCTTTTTATCATATTTTTTTATTTTTGAAACTCAAACCCGAAACTACCTAGCGCCCACACTATATTACTTACTCCTTGTTCAAAGGATATTACACAAACTTAGATCTGGGTTTTATTAATTTCGTCTAAAGTCGCTTATTCTTCTTCTTTATCTCCCTTTTATTACAAGCATTTCCACTCATAAAACTATTTAAAAGAAGAAAAAAAGGACGAATAAAAATAACTTTGTGCTTAACCCATTCATGCCCCCACAATAGCTGAGTAAATTATGAAGAATAATCTGACTTGGAATAAATAAATTCAAGTGTCTACTTTTTGGGGTGAAGTTAGACGTCAATTCCTCAATCTCTCTAAATAAAATTAAATAAAAAGTACCATAAAATATGTACTTTTAACGTTTAAAATACATTCACTTAAATTTGGAATACATTTCTTTTGTGAGAATGGCAGTTTGGTAAATACGGTCAACATGGACACCATTTAAAAAAGAGCCAAAAATACTTTAAAATCCTTCCCCGATCCCGCCCTATTTCGTTGAACTAAAACAGTAAGACGGTAGCAGAAGTAGTAGTAGTAGTTACAACTTACAAGAAAAAATAAATCAAGCTGTTACTGTCCCAAAAAATAGACATTTTATAATTTTCGAGAGTCTAATCTAAATTATATATTTGAAAATTATATAACAAGTAAGGTAAGTTTCCATAATTAATAATTTAAAATATTTTAAAGATATTTTAAATAATTAAGATAAAAAAATAACTCATTTGACTCTCGAAAAACGAAAAATGTCAGTCATTTTGTGACGGAGTTAGTATATATATATATATATATATATATATATGAGTGAGAGAGAAGAAACATAGCACCAATTACCATTGACAAATTGTAAACAATGGCGAAGTCCTTTTGCTCCATCTTCGTTATCTCTTCACTATTAATCGCAGTGTTAATTATCTCCGGCGATGCTAACGGCGGCGACTTTGACATGAGCGGCTGGATTCCGATGAAATCCGCCGATGACTGTCAAGGTTCGATAGCGGAGTGTATGGCCGCCGGTGAATTCGAAATGGATTCCGAGAGCAACCGGCGCATTTTAGCAACTACTGATTACATAAGCTATGGTGCATTGCAGAGGAATACTGTTCCGTGTTCTAGAAGAGGTGCTTCGTATTATAACTGCGAGACAGGTGCTGAAGCTAATCCGTATACACGTGGATGCAGTGCTATTACTCGTTGCCGGAGTTAAATTAATTAATGATCGAATCGATTTATCTTCTCTCTTTGTTAATTAGTAAGTGTAATTGTTTTGATTAATTTGATGTTTGAATAATTAGTAGCGTTTTGTGGTTTGGAATTAGAATAAATCTGGTTTGAATATGAAAAATTGAAAATCCTGTGTTTATATATGCTCCAGTAGTGTTTTCTTTTCAGTTGCTTACAATAAAGTGATAAGTGGTGCTCCGGCTGTATTATTTCTGTTTAATTGATAGGCATTATTTGATCGGGCAAGAAGTTAAAAGAAAGATTTTGTTATGTTTATTAAATTGCTCATATTGTAGTGTTTACTTTTGTTGATTTTTATTCACAATAAATATATTTTTAAAATTAAGTAAGATTCAACAAAGATAAAATAGATATGATGCAAATAAATAATTACTAAATAAGGAAAAGTAACATTCATTTTTGGGCCGGACAAAAAAATAGTGACATATAAATGGGAAGGGTGAGAGTAATAGAATGTCAATTGGTACTTACTTGTTAAGTTCATTTTCATATTGAATGCTTTTGAGTTCTCTATCAAAATATTTTAATTGGTGTGATACTTTGCTTCAGCTTTTGGTTTAGAAAGAGTTTCTATTTTATACTACTACTTCTTTCCCTCTCAAATTATTTGTTACTTTTTACTTCTCAAAATTCAAATAATATGAATTTTTTAATTAATATTTTAAAATATATTTTTCATATGATCATGAAAATAATTATTTTTGAATATTTTGAAATATTAAATTGATCTATTTAATTCAATTTAGTTTTGAAGATTAGTTAAATTAATCCTCAAAAACAGGAGGGGGGGAGGGAACAACACTTATTTTAGAACGAAGGGAACATTATTTTGTTTTGTGAGGGGTTAGCTAGTAAATTTTACAAAGATTGCGGCAAACTAACACTATATCCCTCTTGAAAAGAATGACACCGTTAAAACTAAGTGATATAATAATATGTAATTATTAGAATATTAATTATGATTATCTAGTAATAATTATAATTAATAATAGAATAATATAAATAATGATAGGATAATGTAAATATGGTAGATAGATATTCTAGTCAATAAATTAGATTAATCTTAGCCTTATCCTATCTAATCATATCCTTAGATTATGTTTGTAATTGTGGTATATTTACCACATTTTGGGAAAGAATACAATTGACGAAAATATTCTTTCATGGTATCAAGAGCTTAGGGGGGAAATCTTAACACAAAAATACGTCCACCAATTCGGCACACCCCCCCCCCCCCTCCCCCACCGTCAACCGGCCGACAAATTTTTTCAATTTTTTTTCCGACAACAATGTCGGACTTTAAGTCCACATTTCATCCCGCTATTACCGTTTCCAATATCAAAACTCATATATCCATCACTCTTGAGATGGAAAATGTTCACTACGCAACATGGGAAGAGCTTTTTAAAATTTGTTGCCGCTCCCACCGGGTTATTCATCACATAATCCCCCGGAA
The DNA here is from genome assembly GCA_034509755.1 of Anisodus tanguticus. Lineage (NCBI taxonomy): Eukaryota > Viridiplantae > Streptophyta > Magnoliopsida > Solanales > Solanaceae > Anisodus > Anisodus tanguticus. The sequence goes on along the minus strand of CM067551.1, from coordinate 11,874,183 downwards.
AAAGGCAAAGAAAAAGTGCCAAACACCGATGATGAAAAAGAAATGTGACTCACTCTTGATGCGACGGTTCTTTCATTGATTTATGCAACTATTTCAAGTGATTTGTTGCATACAATTATGGAACCCGATTCCACGGCGATGAAGGCTTGGAATCACTTACGGGGTATCTTCCAAGACAATAAGAATTCCCGAGTAGTCACTCTTGAACAAGAAATCTGCACCACCGACATGGCGGACTTTCCAAATGCATCCGCTTATTGTCAACGCCTCAAAGTTTTATTGGATCAACTCATTAACGTTGGTTCGCCGGTTACTAACAATCGGTTGGTTTTACAATTGGTTGTCGGCCTTACCGACACGTATAGTGGAGTGGGTACACTTATTCGCCAAAGAAATCCTCTACCACCATTTTATCAAGTCCGCTCTATGCTTATTCTTGAAGAGGCGGGCTTAGCCAAAAAGACCGCAACCGTATCAAATTCCACCATGGTTTCCGCCTCGTCCAATGAAACTTCTACAAATTTTGATCCTTCGCCAACAAGACGGGACAAAAAGGACAAAATGATGGTAAAAATCGTGGTGGTGGTCGCGGTATTGGCAAGGGTGGCGGCCACTGGTATTCCAGCTGCGGCGGGACTAGGGGCAGAGGCGGCGGCCAGCAGTCCAACTCCGGCCAGCAGTGGCAGCCCCGAGCCCAGTAGGGCAGTGTATCACCACAATGGACCTGACAGTGGCCTTGGGCTGTGCCACCATGCCGTTTCCAACTGGAAATTGGGCCAGGCCCAGTCCAAGGCAAACTGACCATCAAACTGCCTGCTAGCAGCCCACTGGATTTGGGCCCAGCGCCAACACCGAGGATTTTCAGCATATGGGCCACTGCCGAACCAGTGGCAGGAGGCCCATTCGGCAGTGGCCAGCCCGACCAATATTGAGTCTGTCATGCACACTCTCGAACTTAATCCGCTCACGCAAATTGGTATATGGACACCGGAGCAACGTCTTATATCACGTTGTCGCACCCGTTTTTTATCGTTATTCGCGACGTAATGAGTGCTTCCCTCTGGATTGATTATGCTTGTTGAGGCTGTTGAGGATTCGCCACCTAATTATTATACGGTGAATTAAGACACCTAAATGTTAACTAAATGCAGCAATGTGAACTCCGATTACCGGTCTGCGAAATTATGAGATTCTAGGTAAGGGTTCTTTATTATCCTAAAGGGAGGGGTTAGGCACCCTTTAAGATCCTCTAACTTGCAATTATCCAGTCAAACTCAGGTTAATTATTACACTAAGAAAATGCATGTTTAAAAAATGTTAAGTAAAAAAGATGTTGCAAGTATTTAATAAAAAGATGCATTTTGACAACATAAAAGATTTGTAAGACTTGTTAAAAAAATACGTGTAAAGTTAATTTTGGATGAAAGTATGCATTTGTATGAAAGTTATTTACAAAAATACATGAAAAGTGATTTTTAAATAAAACATGCATTTGTATTGCATTATTTACAAAACACCTATTTTGGCAATTGATAATGATGAGAAAACCAATTATTTGCAATGAAAAGGAATGATTTTTGGAAATCATTTTGTATTGCAAATCAGATAAAAAAAATGAAACCTTATTATATGATTAATAATGCGAGTCAAAGGTGATCAAATTATTTTGAAAGTTTAAACATGCATGACGAGTCTAAAATGAACTAGCGCCGGGTTTCAATTTTAAAACTAACCGAACCTAAAAAAATAAATAAACTAGTGTCGGGCTTCCAATTTTAAACTACCCTTTCTAGTTTATTAGTTCTAGGCCTAATGATTCTAGTTATTCAAACAATCATACAAGCAGAGTAATTAAATTACAATACAAAAGAAAGAAGGCGGAATTAAAAGAAGTTTGAACGAAAATGGCTAAAGTGAGTCTGACAATCTTGTTCTCTTTCCTCTTTGTAGAATCCCGCTTTGCTATCCCATATCGCTTGAATGTTCATCGCTAAGTGTAAAAAAGAAAAGACAGTTAGAAATAAATGAACGCGAGTAAAACCTTCGGATCCGTATAAAATAATAGAAGTTTTAATTACGGAGAGCTCAGACTTATGTTTTTTTTAAGCAAAAGAAATTCCATTCATGTCGTGGCTGCGAATTAGAGACATTGCCAGTCGATCTAGTCACCTCGCCAACGCATGCTAGTTTCTCGCATGTGATTTTTTATAAGTCTCATCATCGCCATTTTTCCGAAGGAAAGCAAACCGAGGGACAACCTTTCCGGAAAGAGCATGGCCTCAAATTAATTATTCTCATAGGGAGTGACCGGAAAATGTGAAGAACACAAAGGGAATTTCGGATGAAAATTAGGAACTAACAAAGGCGTTTCGGATTCGGACCCAAAACAGACTCGGATGACCCGACCCGGATTGTTCTTGATTTTTTATTTTTAGAACTCCGACCGAGAGAACCCGACCAAGATACGACCAAGAAAACAGAATCACAAAAAAACGACCGGAAATAAAAACTAACAAAAACCGACCGGAAACCACGAACAAAATGACCCCAATACCCACTGACCTCTCCCTTCCCCTTTTTCGGACCCTCAAAGGGCCATACTTATAGCAGTGAAAGGAGAGCCTTTAATTTGAATTTCGGATTCAAAATAAAGTTGAGGTATGATTTGAAAGGGCGAGCCGCTCAACGTTCTGAATCGATTCAAAAAAATGGGAGAAAGGGACGGGTGATGTGAGAGGTCGATGGTGGCAGTGGTGTTGGTGTTTATCTGGCGGGTAAAGGTGGAACCGATGGATTTTGGGGGGTTGGCAAGGCATGGGGTCAGAGAAAAGAGAAAGGAAAAGGTGTGCTTGGATATTAGGTTTGGGGAATAAAAGAAATGTGGGGAAATGAAGTTTGGGCTGGGTCGGTCAACCGATTGGGCCTGGAGGGGGTTCGTTTGGGCTGAAAAACAATAGGGGTGTTTGATCGAATGGGCTAAAAATGGAGGTTAATTTTGTGGGTTGATTTTTGGGGTTGATAGAATGTTTTGGGTGAAATGGGTTTGGGTTAAAATAAAAGGGTTTATTATTAAAAAGAAATGTTTTGAGAAAAAATGTAAATTATTTAAAATAAAATAACGATGTGATAATAATAAAAACATAATATTTACGAAATGCTTAATGCTTATTTTAAATGCAATGCCGTTTTGCGAAAATAAAAATAACATAGACTATTAGGATAAAAACTATGTTTATGATATTAAAAGGAAAATGATAGTAAAAATGTGAATATATGTATGCATCTCAAAATTATTTTGGGGTGTCGAAATATTCGAAATTGCAAGCGAATAATCGAAAAAGAGGGACAAAATTGGGTGTCAACAACGTCCTCCAAAGGTAATCTCTCGTCCTATTTTAATTTGAGCAAATATAATGGTATAATTATCGGAAATGGTCATTCTATTCCAATTCGTGGTTATGGTTCTACCAATTTATATCCACCAAACCCACCGTTAACTTTAAAGAATGTCATTCATGCTCCACAATTGATTAAAAATAGTTTCGATTAGAAAGTTTACTACTGATAATTGGGTGTGTTGATTTTGACCCTTTTGAATTTTCCATGAAGGATTTTCATACGGAGATGCATCTAATGAGATGTGATCGTCAGGGAAAGCTCTATCCAATCACCACACCAAATCATCGAGCCAAGTTACCATCAACCTTTGCAACTTTAGCACCTTCAGTGTAGCATGAACGTTTGGGTCATCCGGGAGAACCGGTCCCTTAAACAAAATAATTTAATTTCATATACTCAAACACGTACTTCACATATGTGTCGTTCATCTCCACTTAGAAACATGTTAAATTGCCATTTGTTTCTTCTACTTCATGCACTCTTATGCCTTTTGATATTATCCATTGTGATATTTGGACTTCTCCCGTTTTGAGCTTTTCGGGCCATCAATATTATTTACTCATGCTAGATGACTACTCTAATTTTTTGTGGACATTTTCATTACCTAAAAAATCACAAGTTTTTTTCACATTTCTCAATTTTAGAGCATTCATCCGAAATCAATTTAAACGAGATATTAAAAATATTCAATGTGATAATATGAGGGAATTTGACAATGGGTCTTTTGTGATTTTTGTAATGCAAATGGTTTAAATTTTCGTCTTTCGTGTCCTCATACATCCTCTCAAAATTGAAAGGCGGAAAGAAAAATCTGAACCATCAACAACATTATTAGAACATCCCTTGCACATGCCGCTCTACCACCTTCCTTTTGGCATCACGCACTACAAATGACAATCTACCTACTTAACATACTTCCAAACAAAAACTTTTCCTATCAAGCCCCTCTGAAAAAATCTTATACCTAAGGGAACCGTCTTACTCTCATCTACGGGTGTTCGAGTGCTTATGCTATCCTCTTATTCCATCCACCACAATCAATAAACTTCAACCCCGATCTACTCCTTGTGTTTTTTTGGCCTATCCCACCAATCCGCAAGGTTACAAATGTTACGACATATTCCTCCAACATTTTATTTCCCGTCTCAATTGTACTGTTTCGGCCAGCCCAAAAAATTGGGTGAGTTGGGCCCAGAAACAGTGGCCCAGATGCCGCCTGACATTGCCCAACAGTCTGGGCTTCTCTGCATATGCCCAACCACTTCGGGCGAATAGGCCACCATGCCCAATTCAAAACCCGAAAGTCCATTGCCTGGCAATGTCCTGGATCACGGGCCAGCCCATAGTGAATTACGGCCACCACCAGAAGTCCCGTATCATTGTCACTCGTAGTCAACACGGCATTGTCAAACCCAACACAAAATATAGCCTTCACACCCATGTTATAAAATCACCATTGCTTCGTAATCCAGTGTCTGCTCTTAATGACCCTAATTGGAAAATGACTATGGATGATGAATTTAATGCTCTTATTAAAAATAGGACGTGGGAGTTGGTCCCCCCATCCCACTAATGCTAATATCATTCGGTATATGTGGATTTTCAGTCACAAAAAAAATCCGATAGTACTTTTGAGAGACATAAAACTCGTCTTGTAAGTGATGGGCAGACACAACAGGTTGGTGTGAATTGCGGTGAGACGTTCAGTCCGGTGGTTAAACCGGCAACCATAAGAACGGTCATTAGTTTGGCTTTGTCAAAAGCATGGTCGCTTCATCATCTGGATGTCAAAAATGCCTTCCTCCATGACGATCTGAATGAAACAGTATACATGTACCAGCCTTTAGGATACCAAGATTCCACTTATCCAAATCATGTGTGCATGCTGAAAAAATCATTATATGGGCTCAAACAGGCCCCCCGAGCCTGGTACAAGAGGTTTGCGGATTATGTTTCTCACATTGGGTTTTCTAACATCCGTTCGGATAATTCTTTGTTCATCTACCGCCAGGGTCATAATATTGCTTACTTTTTTTGTATGTGGATGGTATTATATTAACTGCATCATCTGATGCTCTTCGCAAGTCCATCATGTCACTGCTTGGATCTGAATTTGCTATGAAAGATCTAGGGTCACTAAGTTACTTCTTAGGTATAGATGTGACACGTCATGCATGTGGTTTATTTTTATCCCAAAAGAGGTATGCAACAGAAATTATTGAACGTGCCGGCATGTCATCTTGTAAGCCGTCTGCAACTCCGTAGGTACTAAAAACCCAAGTTGAGCGCCTCATATGGCAAACCTTATGCTGATCCAACACATTACCGCAGCCTTGCAGTGGCCCTGCAATATCTCACTTTTACGAGGCCAGGCATTTCTTATGTCATACAATAGGTATGTCTATTCATGCATAACCCGATGGAGGATCACATGCATGCACTCAAACGCATTGTGCGTTATATTCAGGGCACTCTAGATTATGACCTGCATTTATATCCGTCGTCGACATCCACCCTTGTTTCCTACACAGATGTTGATTGGGGTGACTGTCCGGACACCAGACGCTCCACATCTGGCTATGGTATATTCTTTGGAGATAACTCGATATCTTGGTCCTCCAAACGACAAGCAACTGTGTCCAGATCCAGTGCCGAAGCAGAATACCGAGGGGTTGATAATGTGGTGTCTGAATCTTGCTGGCTCAGGAACCTTCTTCTAGAGATCCACTGTCCGGTTCGAAAGGCAACATTGGTGTATTGTGATAATATTAGTGCTATTTATCTTTCTGGAAATCCGGTTAACCATCAACGTACTAAGCATATTGACCTGGATATTCACTTTGTTCGCGAAAAGGTCGCTCGTGGACAAGTGTGTGTCTTACATGTCCCATCACGCTATCAGATTGCAGATATATTTACAAAAGGTCTTTCATTGATTTTATTTGAAGATTTTCGGGACAGTCCCAGCATATGCCAACCTCCCGCTTCGACTACGAGGGTGTGATAGAATAATATGTAATTATTAGAATATTAATTATGATTATCTAGTAATAATTGTAATTCATAATAGGATAATGTAAATAATGATAGGATAATGTAAATATGGTAGATATATATTCTAGTCAACAAATTAGTGTGATCTTAACGTTATTCTATCTAATCATATCCTTAGATTATATTTGTAATTATGGTATATTTTTACATTTTGGGAAAGAATAAAATTGAGGAAAATATTCTTTCACTAAGTAATGAGATGATTATTTTTCTGCAACTACGGTTTCCCCATACTTGGAACTTTAAGAATTGTCATAGTATATCTTTTATGTAGTGAAATTTCTTTTCATGAAATAATCAAAAGATTATGTCAAAAATTACACAAAATTATTTCTACTAGTTTGCCAATCGAGATGGATTGATATGTAGTTTTATACTTCTTACCTATTTACTTTTATTACTTGATGAACTGTTCCACGAGCATTGTAACGACATAAAAAAAAATCTCGCTCAACACTAGTCAACTCATGGAATATCACTTATCCTGCAAACATGGGGTCAAAACCAAAAAGTTGATGCATAGAAGAAAATAAGATCATAAAATAGTTAGAATATTTTCATGAATAATAAGCAGCAGATCTCTCAGCTTTGATTTTTCACGTCAAACAGTTTAACTGTAACTGAGAGAACAGTAAGCAGCAGAGCCTAAATTTTGTGGTAGCCTTAACGTCATATATAAAAAAGGGGTAGTGAAGTTGTTATGTTGCTGAAAATTAGGTGTAATGTGAATTATCAGGTAACATAGCTTAGCAAGGAGGAGAACCGATTTCTTTTTTTTAAGGTCGTCAAACTTCCCAATTTTATAGCTCATTTGACTGTTGATTGAAGTTAAGTCCATAAGCATCAAGTATAAAAAAATAGTTTTAGATACTGAAATTGCTAGAACTTTAGAAGTAATTATTTACTGAGCATTTAAATATTACCCATTCTTTGACCTCCATAAAAATGCATAAAACGTTAGTTCACACAAATTAACAGCAATTGTGAGGAATGAAAGAAGAAAATTAGCAACAATTCTAAGAAATAAAGAAGAAACTTAAAATACGAACTTGTAAATTCATTTTTCTTGAAGTTAAATTTCTCTATTGTTCAATAGAAATTTCAACATTGATGCCATTGACCTCGTAGAAATTAGAAATCGACATTATTGAGGTAAATTACTACCTTCACTATCTCAAAAAGATGCAGCGTGATGGTTGTTATGGTGAAATGCAATTAAATTCACCACCGGAATCACATCATCACCATTGACACCCTCCAAAATTGCAAGAACCACTATGCATTTTGCACCCATCACCATACCCGCCATCAAAATCGTAGCTCTCCTCTTTGAAAAAGTAACACCTCTAAGGTAGTTAAAATGAGGGATTTTTCAGAAGAAGAGGAAAGGAGGGGGGAGGGGCGTGGTTGAAGATTTTTAAATAAAAGTAGGGGGGCGTATATCGGTTCGGTTTTGTATCCGAAAAATATTAATAGAGTAAAAATCAATTTTTTTTTAAAAAAATCGAATACAACTTTAAAAAAAACTCGATATGTTCGGTTTATATCGCCGAACGTATCGGATTATATCGATTTTTTCAAGTGGCCGGGTCGAGGAATTTTTTATTTTTTTAAAAAAAATGAATTTCCAAAACTGAAATTTGACATTCACACCTACACTACCATGAAATTTCGACGTTGAAATCTATTGTGTATCGTAAGATGTTTACTAAAGAAAAAGGGAAATTAGAAATCGATTTGGGGGAAAACGGACGTTTTCGTAAAAATTGGCTGCACCAAACCGCCTTGTGGCAGTTTGGGTCGACCCGTCTCGAAAAAATACCCAAAATCAAAAAGAAAATCGGGTAAAACGGACATCCGAACGCAGAGTTATGACCATTTAAAGTTTCACCAATTTACAACTACTTTCTCTCCCTACATTTTATGTCAATGCTTCCGTGATATGTTAATCAAGTTTATGCTTCGACTTCCATAAAAAGCTTCATAAATTGACTTCAATGACTATGATTCAAGAGATAGTAGTAGCCTAAAATAAAAAGTAAGAATAATTATATATTTAATTCAGTTTTTTCAGTTCGGTTCGTATCCAAAATTAAAAAATCGAACCGAATCACTAAATCCTGATTCGGTTTTTCAAAAAATTGGTTTTTAAAAATTAAAAAAAATGAGAAAATTCGATTCGGTTCGGTTTTTTCGGTTCTCCGGGTTTTTTGCCCACCCCTAAATAAAAGTTGGGTTTGAAGATGAAGAAGAAAGGGAGGGTGCGGTGGGGGAGGGGGGATAAAGTTTTATATTTTACAATAAAAAAAAGAAAAATAAATAAAATATTAAGCAAAAGAAAAGAAAAAAATATAAAAATTAAAATTTAAAAGATTTCTAACACTTACGTGTGTAACATCTCCCTTGTGCAATTGATTATATGTGTAGCAAGGATAAATAAATTCATTTTTTAATTGCTCAGAAGTGTAATAAGTCGCCTTAATAGTTTGAATGTGATCTCAAAATTTCGAGTATAGTTTAGAGATCAATTTATATCTTTCATATTTAATATGATAAATTTTAATTTTCTTATTACTTTCTTAAATTATTTATTAATTTAAACTATATCATATACATTAAAATTAAAAGCCAAATATCGTCCTATTGATAGCAATTTATACTCCCAATAATTAACGTCCAATTAGACTCTTCATAATTCCATATAAACTGATCAGGATAAGAAAACAAATCAAACACAAATAGGTGATCACCAAAGGTTTCGATTGAGTACGTGGTAGGTATTATTCATTTTAATTAAAACTTTCGGATCAAGCTCTGATTATGAAATAGTCTTTGATAAAAATTAAATATTTTACTTTAAAAAAAATACTTTTTCAATATAAATTTAAATTAATTAAGTTCAAATAAATATTGGATTTCGAATGAAAAACACAAAAAAGACATAAATCGGTGGATATTGAAGGTAAATAACAAAGCCATCACTCATCTTAATTCACATAAATAGAAAAAGTCGGAATTTTTATTAAGGGGATTCAAAAATATTAAAAAAAAAAATTCAACATCAATTATATATATAAAAAAATTTAATCTTATATGCATAATAATTTTTTATCGAAAAAATTCAGTGAACCCCTAACCACCTGGCTCCGCCCCTGCACACGAGTAAAGAAATTAGGATCGGTGCGGCATGCAACATCTGGATCGTAGCCGTACGTCTTGGTGTTCCTTTGATTTTTCCACAAGTATTTTTTTGATATACTAGAAAGACGATAACATGAAAAGCTAATAGCTATAAGTGTTGGCACTAACTTTCCCCACGTGTACTACTTTTTTCCACTTTTCATCACTTGTTTCAGCCATCTGTCCTTTTTATCCTAATGCTGTTGCTACACATACTCCACGCCAGGGGCGAAGTTGGTAAGGACAGAGGGATTTCGAACCTCTTTCGATAAAAAATTACACTAAATATAAAATTAAAATTATTTTTTATATATATAATAGATGTTAAATTTTTTAACTTTTTATGTATTTAATTTTTATATTTTTAAATTCTCTTAATAAAAATTCTGTCGGCCTCACTACTTCACGCGTACAAGGATCGAACTTACAAGATATAACAAGCGCGACGTTCTTATCCCATTCAAACTATTAAAGAGTGAATTGATTAAGACAGTTTCTAAATTATTATTTTGTGGATTTTATGTTAAATTATTGAATGTGTTTGTTATCTCTTGAATAAAAGTTCTTTTAGATTAAAAATCTTTGATTAAAGTAAAATATTTATGATAACTTGCTGAGAGACATAAGAGATAAAACATTTAAAAGTGGATTCACCTAGCATAATGAAATTATAGCAGTTCAGGGGTATTGTGGACACTCAATAATTTAAATCATTTTTTTTACGTGTACTATTACTTTAAACTCTTTGGAAAAAAATTGGAACGCAATACTTCACGTAAATATTAGTCTAAACAATCTCATAATTCCACTACTTGAACCAATTTTTGTAGTAATCCGGTGATATAACATGTTTGAAAAAAAAAAAAGGTTATACTATAACATAAAATTGCATATTAAAAAAAAAGTTCAAATATGTCGTTGCATTATCGAAAGTAATTTATTTATGTTACTCGTCAATAGTTTGACTTATTTGTGTCATCAATGTTGTCAAAATGGCTCATATATGCCGTGTCTCATTTTACAATATAATTTTTTATTAACCTTAACATTAATGAAAAAAATGACATGAATGAGTCATTTTGATAGACAGTGATATAAATGAGAACTAGCGACAAATAAGTAATTTACTATGGTTGGAAGCTTTTTCTATTAGAAAAAATAACACGATGGATATAAATAGTGGATCCTTCTACTTTCAAAATCATTCCATCACCTGAAATTTCTCCGGACCTTTCTTCTTAGTTCCTTCTCCCTTGCAGTCTCTTAATAATCGGATCATGGCTTCCCAAGATCAGCTGAAGCACAGAAGTACCAAACCACAACATGAAGATCAACAAACAGAACAACACAAAAAATCTGATCACGACGATGATGACAAAATGAACAAATCAACAAGAAAACAGAAAGCCAAACGCGGCCTTAAGTCATTAGGAATCGCTTTATCCATCCCACTGTTATTAACACTTCTAGACATCTCACTTTTCGGGTCAAGTTACAAATACGTATCAATGGAGAAGCCTTTTTGGATGCCACGTCTATGGGCTTTACACTTAGCCTGTTTGGGTTCTGCTTTTCTTATGGGCCTTTCTGCTTGGCTTGTTTGGGCCGAAGGTGGGTTTCATCGTCAGCCTATGGCTATGCTTTTGTATTTAAGTCAATTGGGCCTGAGTTTGGCTTGGGATCCAGTGGTGTTTCAGGCTGGAGCTACTAAGGTTGGGTTGGTATTGTGTATGGCTTTGTTTGGAGTGTTGATTGCTTGTGCTAGGGCTTTTAAAAATGTGAATCCTATTGCTGGGGATCTTGTTAAACCTTGTCTTGGATGGGCTGTGCTTTTGAGTCTAGCTAATCTTAAGCTTGTATACCCATAGGCCATAGGTATCATATAGTTGCTATATACACTTGTTTTTTCTGCTTACATGTATTAGTGTTCTTTATTTCACGTCCTAAACTATGTGCAATGTAGAGTTTTTAATGACATAAATCGCTTTCTGCCTAGCCAACAGTAATTTGTCATATATTCTCCTCTTTTGGTTGATGAGTTATGCCAATACAAGACATGTATACCTTTCTTTTCTTTTTTTTTACTAATGGGGTTCGGATCAACTTCTAATAAATAAGTCAGTTCGAACAAATAAGAGAAAATGAGTTTTCGTCTCTGCAAAGATTTGAATTTGAGAACTCGAATTTTCAACAAACTTCGTTTACTATCACCCTCGGCTGTTACATTTATGTCATTATTGAGGGGTTAAGAATCATGGCAAAAAAGAAAGAAAAAAAATTAGCAATGCTATAAGAATTTGAGAATGTTTTGCGAGGCGGGTGGTAATTCTTGAATAAATTCTTTAAAACTTTTTAACTGGGAACAGAAACAACCTCTCAAACACCAAACACCAAGCCTTTCCAGATTTCACTTTGTGAGATTTTCTCACCGGGAATGTTGTAATTGAATTTTCCCGGGAGATCATTAGCCTTTCATGTTCCTTGCTTGATAGTGTTGGTACCAAGGAATAAAAACTTGTAGAACACATCCAATATCTTCAGATTTTTCTGAAAATAGAAGAATTGCATGCGACTCTTTGTACAACAGAGCCACCTTGCTCTAGTAGTTTGAAGTAGGAAATGCCACATTAATCAAAATGACGACCGGCATGACCTCTCTTTTACTTCTTATATGTTTGTTGTGAAAAGAAAATAAGACACTCTTCGGAAAAAACGAACATGTGTCTTGCGTAAAATCTGAAGAGATGAATATTGCTTCACCGTAGACCAATACGAATAATATAAGCCTGAGCTCCTGCCTAAGCACCAAGATATTTATCATGGTTATAGTCATCCCCCAAAGGTTAGACCCCAACAAGAAACTGTGAGTAAATGCGTTGTAGCACTAAATTTCTAGTCAGTGCTGCAGAGCTTCCTCAGAGTCGCAGACATCCTCCTCTTCTGATCAATCTCTTGGCCTTCCCATATTTGAAACCCAGGCCCCCGATTTATCTCATGCTTCCAAAGATAGCGTGCTTCTCCCCACATCAAAATAAGACATCCTGGTGTCAAAAGCACGGGCACTCTTTGTGGTGGATCTTGGGCTCTGCATGTTTCATTCTCGACTTGAGAAAAATGCATCACGCAGGATGACTCTAGAGAAACGATAGCAATTCCGTCCTCAAAGCGCATTAGATCAACATGAGGACAGATACCCTGTTGTAAAGCAATGCAATTTCATTACCAGGATCCACTATAATGAGGAAGGTACCTCCCAAATTTCACTATTGATGCTAAATCAACAAAGTTTATGAACCTAAAAGCTAATGTGGTCAAAGCTGCTGACAATAGAGACAGGTTTAGCAAACACTATTTATCGACCAATAATCCAATGTGGTTCGAAGCTGCTAACAAAATCATTCCAGAATTTGCAGTAATATTATGACTCAAAATGAGAAGAAGGGAAAAAGAAAATCATGAAATCAATAACCAGGATTGAAAAAAACTTGAAAGACACTAATAAAAAGATTTAAAATAGAGCTATGCGCAATATATGAGACTAGTATTCCTTCCACCCAAAAAAAAAATTTGCCCATTGGAACGACTTAGAGGAAAGCTAATGTTTTAATAGCAGCTAAGCCTGGATACTGCCCGTGTTTTACTTATTGCTTAGATCCACAACAAAGGCATCCTTTCTGCAGTGTTTCCAGCTGCAGTCTAATATCTTTTCTAGGATGGCAAACGGTACGGGGCGAGGCGGTTGCGGGCTTATAGAACTGCAAAGACTTCAACCACCGGCATAGCATAATTTTCTCTCTTCAACCCGCCCCGCCCCGCATAAACCCGCACCACATAATTTATTTTTATTTTTTTAAAAAAAAGAAAGAATCTTTTCAATGAATCTGATAGTTTATAGATATTACAACAACATACCCAGTGAAATCCACAACGTGGGGTCTGGGAGGGTAGATTGTACGCAGACCTTACCTCTACCTTGGTAAGTAAAGCGACTGTTTCCGAGAGACACTCGGCTCAAGACAGAGCATGCACAAGCAAAGCAAGAGAAACGGTCAGACCCGGGCAAAAATTTTAAAGCAATATGAAAATGCTGGTATCAAAAGCGAATAAGTCATGATAGCGCATTTTGAAAAAAGAAACAGTAACTAACGCATGTAAATAAGATAAACAAAATACACTAAAGAACACATATCAGCAGAAATCAACTATAAGGGACTATAAAACAATATTGCATCTATTAGTATGATAGGCTAAGCGGGTCTATAATAATAACACTACAACTACCGGTTTGCAAGCATAAGTAGGTCTACGCTCGACTACTTACTACCCTTCTACCCTAATCTGTGTCCTCCACAACCCCCTATCTAAGGTCATATCCTCAATAAGTTGCACGTGCGTCATATCCCGTCTAATCACCTCTCTCCAATACTTCTTCGGCCTATCTCTACCCTTACTGAACCCATCCATCGACAACCTCTCACACCTCTGCACTGGGGCATTTGTCTCTACTCTGCACATGCCCAAACCATCTCAACCTCGCTTACCGCATCTTATCCTCCATCGAGGCCACTCCCACTCTGTCCCGAATATCATCATTTCTAATCATATCTCTCTTTGTATGTCCACACATCCATCTCAGCATCCTCATCTCCGCAACCTTCATCTTTTGGATGTGCGAGTCTTGACTGGCCAACACTCCGCTCCATACAACATAGTCGGTCTAACCACCACCCTATAGAACTTGCCTTTAAATTTTGGTGGCACCTTTTTGTCGCATAAGACTCCAAATGCGAGCCTCCATTTCATCCACCATGCCCCAATACGATGTGTGACATAGTCATCAATCTCTCCATCCTCTTGGATAATAGACCCGAAGTACTTGAAGCTTCCTTTCTTTGAAATGACCTGAGTACCAAGACTCACCTCCACGCCTGTCTCAAGGTCGCTCCCGTTACTGAACTTGAACTCCAAGTATTCTGTCTTGGTCCTACTCAACCTGAACCCTTTAGACTCAAGTGTCTGTCTCTAAATCTCCAACATTAGTGTTCACTCCGCTGCGAGTCTCATCAATCAAGACTATGTCGTCTGCGAATAACATACACCATGACACCTCCCCTTGGATTTGTCGCGTCAGTCCATCCATCACCAAGACAAATAAGAATGGGCTAAAAGTTGATCCTTGGTGCAGCCCCATCATCACTGGAAAGCGCTCCGAGTCTCCTCCTACTGTCCGTACCCTGGTCTTGGCTCCATCATACATATCCTTGATCGCTCTAGTGTACGCCATAGGTACACCTCTAACCTCCAAATAGTTTATACTTTATATTATTAAAGAAAAAAATCACTGATGCAATAGCTGTGAAGCATTGCATCAAGGTCCCAACTCTCCTGCTTTATACCCTTTTGCCTAACAAATTCCATGTTTATTAATCCTCAATCAACCTTAACTTAGTCTACATTTATCACATAATTACTCTATAAATTCACCCATGTTCGAAAATTGACTTGAAGTGATCCCCAAGGATAGCTAAATAATGGATTCTTCCGTTAACATAACAGAATGACAAAGAAGATATGTTATTGATTCTTTAAGAATAAGTTAGGGATTAAGCTAATAAAACGCAAACAAAAGGTTAATGTGGTAAGTATTTGATTGCTGGAGTTTCTGCCTAAAGGCCCTAAACAGAAAACAAGTGGAAGAATTAGCTTAGGGATTGTAGCGTTCTGGGTTTAGTTTAAAAGATTTTATCCCAAACCCGCAACCCACCCCGCATGATTTTTATTAAAAAATATTTAAACCGCCCCGCACCGCCCCGTTGCCATCCCTAATTTTTTTTTTTTTTTTTTGAGAGAAAGGTAATTGTATTATAAAGCTAACGAAGTGCTGTAGAAATTACAAGTGAGCAAAAAACCAAAAGAAAAATCCCTTTCCTATCTTACAGGGATTCGAAGAGGCTAAGTATATATTCTGCTTCATTTTCAAATTCCTTTTTACACCAAAAAGAAGCAAAATTATGTTATTAAACAGTCTATTATCCTTTTGCCTGGGAATAATCAATTTTGTTTAATGTCAAAGACATCCATGCACAGACTACCACTTCTCTTAGATACTTGAAGCATTGTGTTTGATGTTTTTCAGATGGGTGTGAAACAAATCCCAGTATTTCATATGAGAATCTCTATCATACTGAGAAGCTTCAATCTGTAAACCAAAAATCCTGTTTAAACTTCTTAGTCGTTAAGCATGCATTTGGTAGACTGCACATAGTACTAAAGGGCAGCCCGGTGCACTAAGCTCCCGCTATGCACGGAGTCCGGGGAAGGGCCGGACCACAAGGGTCTGTTGTACGCAGCCTTACCTTGCATTTCTGCCAGAGGCTGTTTCCACGGCTTGATTTTGTAGTACTACAAAATTCGTTTTCCAGGGATTTTACACCAATTACCTAAATTTGTTAACAAAAATTAAGACGCTGATCCTTTTGTTGGCATCTTACACTGCATCATCTAACTTGATGGTTGTACTAGTTATACAGTAGCATTCTAGCAGCATAATTTTACTACGGTAAAACACTTATCACTGAAGAAACAGTTCTGTGAAAGGTTAAAGTCGCACCTCACCTGGTCGATACATGTTAACTATAAGTTGATCAAATAATGGCTCCCTCCATAACAGATCTTGTGGAAAGATACACGCTTCCTTGCTCTTTCCACAGTTTTCCAACTCTGCAACATAATTACCAAAAAGAATAACCTCATGGATAGAGCTGGAGAGCTCAACCGCCCACCCTGGTAGGTCACCAAACCTCATAGCCTGCAAGAGAAGAAAATATATGTGATCAAGTGCATTGATCACATACCCTCCCCAGACCCCACTTTGTGGGATTTCATTGGGTGTGTTGTTATTGTTGTTGTAAGTGCATTGATAAATGACTCTAAGTTAAAAGAGTCAAACATGGGTGACCCCATTATGAGATTCAAAATTTTGTTGTTGGTTTAAAAACATGTTAAACTAATCACCTAAACAAAGGAAAAGAAAATGTTAAATAGAACCTTCTGCTCTGTCCTTCTTAGAGAGAACTGCAGAACAAACTTTTTCATAGTTCAAGTACATGCCAGATATGGTTTGCAGTACACTCATAGTAAGGCCAATTTGCTCTAAACTGCAGAACAAACTTTTTCATAGTTCAAGTACATGCCAGATATAGTTTGCAGTACACTCATAGTAAGGCCAATTAACAACTATATGGTAAAAGCAAAGCTGATTTTTTTCCTTTATTCGACTAAAAGGAAATGAGATAACTTTGAAGCACTATTACAAGGAGAATGGAGGGTCTAAAGTTTTTGAATTTCTAAAGAAAGACGTTGGTTTGATGCACATGGTAGAAATAACCTACGAATCACCCACTTATACTGATTTGTGCTTCCAGAATCTTGTTTTATGTTTTCAATAGATACTTGAGCGTCCAGCAATTTTGGCATTTATACATTTCTTTATCCAAAATCTCTTAGTATTCAAGTGCTTCACTATTTTCCATTCACTATTTTCAGAGAAAGGTTATTCCATTCACTATTTTCAGAGAAAGGTGTCATAAGTACATCTTCTGCTTCAAGTGCCAGTCGTAGTATTTCTCAACTTAAGATTCAGGGACACTAAGTAAAAAACATCACAATTTGACATAAAAATTACAGCAATCATTTTATTTCAAATGTAACATATGGAGTCATTTTCTACACAACAGGGGATAAGCATGAAAATTAAAGATTTAACATGAATATAACAATAGCCAGGCAATATATCCTTCAGCCAAATGACACATGGGTAAGTATTTGAATCACACTTAATGAATCTACACTTCTCAAGTTGATATAAAAAAAAGGGCAGCCCGGTGCATTAAGCTCCCGCTATGCGCAGGGTCCGGGGAATGGCCGGACCACAAGGGTCTATTGTACACAGCCTTACCTCACATTTCTGCAAGAGGTTATTTCCACGGCTTGAAGCCATGACCTCCTGATCACATGGCAGCAACTTTACCAATTACTCCAAGACTCCCCTTCCTCAAGTTGATATGTAAGGGAATAAGAAATATTAACAAATTAAAGGGAATAAGTGTATTATACAAGAA
Source organism: Anisodus tanguticus (assembly GCA_034509755.1). NCBI lineage: Eukaryota > Viridiplantae > Streptophyta > Magnoliopsida > Solanales > Solanaceae > Anisodus > Anisodus tanguticus. The sequence goes on along the minus strand of CM067551.1, from coordinate 11,856,430 downwards.
TACTCAGAAGGTTTGAGGATCCAACAAGACCTGATTACTTGAAGGCTCAGCAAACCATCCTTCTGCAGCCACAACAATCAAGAAGAAAATATAAGAGCTTTGCCTGATTAAACACATTTGTCTTACTCCTTTGTCGAATGAAAGCATTGAAATCTCACCGATAACACAAGTGAAGCAGTAAATTTACTGGGAGACTGTGATAAGGAGCTTCTAATGACTGCTTAAATTGTTTTCTCTCGAAAGAATTGAGCAATAATTAAAACATAAGGCTATTGTAGCTGTTTTAAAACCAAAAATTACAGGCAATATATCAGCCAAAGGCAGTGGCAGATGTAGCCTTTGACAGCTGGGTGAAAACTATTTACTGTAACATAAGGCTATTGCAGGTATTTTAAAACCAAAAAATTACAGGCAATATATCAGCCAAAGGCAGTAGCAGATGTAGCCTCCGACAGCCGGGTGAAAACTAGTCACTGCAGTATTATGATGAGCGTTATATACATATGCTTGAAAACTTTGTTAACATATATACAGTTCAAAGAATTGTATATATAAATTGTTTTCTCTCAAAAGAATTGGGATATAATTAAAACACAAGGCTATTGCAGCTGTTTTAAAACTAAAAATTACAGGTAATATAACAGCCAAAGGCAGTGGCAAATGTAGCCTCCGACAGCCAGGTGACAACTAGTCACTGCATTATTATGATGACCGTTATATACATATGTTTGAAAACTTCGTTAACATATACACATGTATATATACAGTTCAAAGAATATTTAAGATATGTGTGTGTAGTATGTATCTGTATATGTAAGTCCTGCACGCCAGTCGCCATGTCTAGAAGAGCAGTAAGGGTCGTTTTGTTGCTGGTTAGAGTTATGCAGGTATAAGTATTGCACTTACTAATTATACGGGTACTGGTTTTAATAGAGTTTTGGGCTAAAATAATCCCTTATCTATAGGAGTAGGTTCATTTTGGTCCCTCAAATATAACTCTGAGCATATTTAATCCCTTAACTTTGCTAAAGTGGAGCACTTTTGATCTCCCAAACAGAATAATGTCAAAAACTAACGGAGGGCCAATTTTTCTAAGCAAATTTCAACTGACAGTGCTATTTCTTTTTGCCTGATTGCTGCTTTGCTTTTTTTTTTTTTAAGGTCTTCGCTTCTAACCTAGACATGAAAGTTTACACCAGCAATTATGCTCGATTCCGATTAGGGATGGCCAGCACTTCTACATGCTATTTGAGCTCAATTCCAGAAGAGCAGATTATATCAAATGAACACACTGATTACACACAAATAAAAAATACTCCCTCCGTCCCAATTATAAGCGTCTTAGTTTGACTAGGCACGGAGTTTAAGAAATAAAGAGAGACGTGGTCATAAATTAAAGATCTGTATGTACTAAAATATCCTTTGAATCTTGTAGTTATAAAATTGCTACGTAGGATCTTACTAAATATGAAAAAAGACATTTTTTTAGAAGAACCAAAAAGAAAAGTAAACACTTAAATTGAGACTGAGGGAGTAATTAAAATGAGATATTGTCAAAAAAGTTAGATTGATGTCATTCTTGAAGTTTCAGCATCATTGTTCTTGCTTCTTTTTGTTTACATATGCAAAGTAGAGGGAAACATGATACTCATACATGTAAAGGGAGGAAACCCGCCCCGCACCCGCACTAAATTCTTTTAAAAAGTTTCGCCCCGCCCAGCACCCGCGCAGAGCCAGACCCACCCCGCCATCCCTAATTTCAATAGGAAGTTAACTGCATCAAAATATTTAATGATCTATCCCTTCTCAGCTATAAAAATGTAGCAGCAGTGGACGTAAACATGGGATGCCCCAAGTCATCCACGTGGAAGCTATTTTAGGGCAGGGAAAAAACTATTTGTTTGAGCAATTTCTAGATATATGTTGGTTTTAAAAGGATTTGGTTGCTCCGCAATGTTGTCAAAATCTGAGTTCAGAAGAAAGGAAACGTCATGAACAGTACATGCACTCCTTTGCTGTATTAGGAAGGAAATTCTACTACTAGGGTGAAAGAGCAAGAACAAAATCATGGATGAGTTCTGGTTTTCTCAACCGTGCAGCACCCATGCCTCCTTTAGTTTTTGACATTATTCTGTTTGGGAGGCAAAAAGTGCTCCACTTTAGCAAAGTTAAGGGATTAAATATGCTCAGGTTAATATTTGAGGGACCAAAATGAACTACTCTCATAGATAAGGGATTATTTTAGCCCAAAACTCAGTTTTAATACATGAATAACTCAATTTCTACACATGAACAGACGCGAACTCAGAATTAGAATCATGGATTCAGAATGAGGTCTATCTACTTGATTATATATATAGGAAGAATATTAGTACCTAGTTGGATTGATGATAACAAGTTTAATTGTTGATCAGGAGATAAAAATTCTTTGCACAGCCAAAGACCATTAATTTCACTGATTCTTTCCCAGCTATGACTTTCTCCAAATACTGACCCGGATAGGGCTTTTCCATTGACCCGATTCTCTGCACAATGAGTATGAAGAAGTTGTCGTTGTTCTTCGCCTTCGCTGTCCGATGACTCGCCAAATGCTTCCGTTAGAATTGTCTTCAGCTCTTCCATATTGTTGTTAAAATCTGAGGCTCTTTCCAGTTCAATTTTGCGTTGCAGTTCCAGTTTCAAGCTTTTCTTTAAAATTCCTTTTTGTTAGGGGTCATTTGGTTGCTAATGTAGGAATTTAGATAAATGGGGAGGGGTTAATTTATATGGATTAATAATATAAAGATTAATTATTTAAAGATTAATAATACATGAATTAATTATGCAGCTAGATATACATGAATTACAATATATAGATTACTTATTGTTGAATATTTATCATGCCTTATTTTGTGTTTAATTCTAAGGACCCGTTTGGCCATGAATTATTTTTATTTTTTTTTCAAAAATATTTTACTTTATTTAAAAATTAATGTTGGTCATGAAAATATTAAATATAGTGGTATTTGAAATTTGAAAAACATCAAAAATCTTGTTTCACTTTCAATACGTTCAAACCATCAATTATTTTTTTGCAAAAATTATAACCAAACAATACTCCAACTTCAATTCCGACTTCAAAATTTTAAAATATTTAATTTTCATGGCCAAACGCCTAGTAAGTATTACTAGTCATTTCATTTCTACCTTACATAAAATAATATACGAATTTCCTTAAAACTTGTACATTTACTAGTCATGGGAAAAAATATAAATCAAACATCATATTAGCAATGTTATATTTTATGTGAAAAAGAGAGAAAAACAATCAAATATTGTATAATTTATACTAGTACTATTTTCTATTTAGAAGTTATTTCCCCCTTTTTTATAATTAAATAATATATTAAGTTATGCTAATTTTAATAAATGGACAACTATGTACTAACTTTAACCAGCAACTAAACGACCCCACAATAGTTATTTGGTTAACAAGTTTTGATTTTTGTACTACTTTTTTATCACTCAACTTCTTATCTTTAGGAGATAATGGTCAAAAATACACCTCAAATATCACCTTTTTTGAGTTTCTACCTGATGATTTATCAAGTATCAGAGTTTTCTACATAAACTATCACCAATTAGTTTGCAAAACACACATCAACTATCAGTTGTTCACTTTTCCTACCTAAACTATCACACATTAATTTACAAAACACACTCAACAATCAATTGTTCATTTTTAACGAGGTGTATTTTGCAAAAATAGGTGATGATAGTCAGGTAGAAAAAGTGAATAACTGATAATTGATGTGTATTTTGCAAATTAATTGATAATAGTTTAGGTAGAAAACTCTCACACCAGATAATTCAGATAAAAAATTCAAAAAATATGATCCTTGAGGTATATTTTTTATCATTTAACCCTTTATAGACAAGTGTTTACATGGATTTACAATGGTGGGATAATACAGAAAGGTCTCCCCAAAGTTGAAAAGAGAAGTTTTGAAAGTATTGGACCCAACAAAAGCACAAAGCCCATATGTAAGTATAGTTGATAAGAGTATAAGACAGAGAGTATCGTAGTAAGAAAAAACGAAAAGCTGGAAGCAGTATATGATAAGGTCGTGCTGTTCTGAGAAAATCACGTAGCCACTCAGTGAGCACATATCGAACTATTCTTTCTTCTTTTACTAAAAATGTTGGAAATTTGTCTTTGGGGAGGTGCGTCCACCCATATTTAATGAATTAAACATTAGTATTCCGCATGTTGAAGGCTTTGTCTCTTCACACGTGCATAATCTACTAAGTGAGTAGATGACCGTAGGGCCAAGAATCGTCAAATTTCGTTGAGTAATGAAAGAGATATTGGTCCACGAAGTAAGGTGTTTGAGGCATGTAAATATGGTGTGGGACAAATCTACCACATCGGTGGGAAAAAGAAGAATTGCTCTCTTTATAAGTATCATAATTGGCTAAGGGTTTGGGACCCCAAGGGGTATCCCGCCCACACGCGCGCTGCCGCCCGTCCGTTCTTGGTCCTTGGGTCCTTGGGTCCTTGGGTCCTTGGGTCCTTGGGTCCTTGGGTCCTTGGGTCCTTGGGTCCTTGGGTCCTTGGGTCCTTGGGTCCTTGGGTCTTGGGTCTTGGGTCTTGGGTCCTTGGGTCCTTGGGTCCTTGGGTCTTGGGTCTTGGGTCTTGGGTCTTGGGTCTGGGTCTCGATATTACCCCAAATTGCTTAGTATTTACAGTTTGGTCCCTGTAGTTTCTGAAACTGTGAATTTGGCAACATGGAAGGCAGAAAATTTCTGCCTACCGTTTGGACCCATTACTTGGTTGTTAACTCCTCCATAAACAGTCATTACTTGGCAGTTTACTCCCTCCTTCAATGGCCTTAAACAACCATTTTCTTGGCAGTTGAGAAGTCCCCCCTTATGCTATATATTAGAGCCTTTTGGGCTGAATTGTGTGGACAACATATGGACAAAAACAATGACGAAAAACACAGAACATATACACAGCAAAAACGAGACAAAAATATATACACAAAGACAAACAGAAGAGTAAAACACAGTCCTCAACGTGAGCAATAACGTTGGGACGAAAATCAGAAACCCTTCCTTCCTTTTCCATTTCTTCAGCAAGGCGTTTCGTGTTTGTTTTCTTCGTCAGACTCAACCTATTTGTTTTGTAGTGTTGAGATTAAAGTGTTGTTTTATCTTGGGAGACTATTGCACGTTAACGTAAAAGCATATATACGGGGCAATCTTGTCTTAAGGACAGAGTGCAATCACTCGACTCAACACACAGTTGTAACAATCCAGATTTAATGTTTCTTGATTTCAAGTTATCAAGATTCAAGACTCAACAAGCTTGCGACAATTCTGAACATTGGACTACTTGTTTATCCTTTCGAACACTTGTAATATTTATTTACTTCCCGTACTGCTTTACAATATCCAACAAGAATATCTTGTGCGTGCTGTAATTAGTGGCATAGGCCAATTTTTGGACCTCTCTTAATTGAGGAACCCACAAATCTAATTAGAAATTTTTTGTGATCATTTTGAATAATTATTCTTATGAAATCTATGATGAAAAGAAAGCCTCTAATGTGGTTAAATTTTTGTGTTAAACATATAGAGGTTAGAAATCTATGGATGGAAAGAAAACCTCTAATGTGGTTAAACTACTGAAAGACCTCAATGTCAGGCGAAGATAAATTATTCCTAATATTTTCATTAGTATTTACTTAAATAGATGAATAATTGAACCTTGATTTTTCTTCTTATTATTATAAGCTGAAATTCTTTTGCCTTTTCTTCCTTCACTTATTATGTGTACTCTTGCCTTTTTGTAGTAAAAGAAAAAATATTTTGTGAAAAATTAGTTGCATAAATAATTCCAAGACAATTACCAATTTGTAACTCGTCTTATTAATAACCCAACGATGACAATACTTTTACCCAGCGGCAAACTAAAAGATCTTTTACTAGTAAATTAAATCATGTGTTCAATGTTTAGGTCGTGCATCCTTTACTAATTGTGATTGCAGTGGAATAGATAGAATCTCTCATTTTAGATATAATTTTTTTATTATTAAAAAAATATTTTTTTTTAAATGAATCGCAGGTAACGTGAATTCGAATTAATCGGAATGCGACGTACATAGGGTGGAAAAGTGAAATTGTGCAAAAGACAAAAGGCAAACAAAAATCTTATCGCTATCCTATCAGCAAGGAACAGTAGGAAACGATCAGAATGAGCCCATAACCCTCTAGAAGGAGATTGTGAGCCAGTAAGGCATATATACACCAACCTCGGTAACTGTGCCGCAGCATTATATTATAGCCATTATCCAACTTCCCTCGTTAATCAGTGAGGTACTGAGACCATGCAATGATAATAGACTATTCCACGCCCATCCACCGTAAGATATTAAGCATCATTATTTAATTAAGAAGGTTTCATTCAGAAAATCACTTAATTTTATATTCTAATCAAAAATTTATTCAACTATTGGTGTTTCACTAAAAAAATCACTCAACTTTATTTTCTACTTAAAAAATCACTTAATTATTAATTTTTTACCTACAAAGTCACTCAACTATTGATATTTCACCTACAAAGTCACTCAACATATTTAAGTGATTTTTAATTACATTTTACTAATTTTTATTTAAAATTATAATTATAATAAATAAATAAATAAATACCCATTTTAACTATTTTATTTACCCGACCCACTAAAATATATTGACCAAAACTTTTTATTTTCCCCTCATTTCCACTAAATATAATAGTATTAGTTAATAGTAGTAGTATTTTATTTACTAGTTATGTCGTTAGTTTTAAATAATTTTGTCATTGATCTTTGTTATTTCTTATTAACAAACGATTTTATCTAGTAAATAAAATACAAACCTCGATCATAATCGTAGATCAGTTTGTAAAAATTCCGATTATCAAATATATCTATTTAAAATAAATAACATAGCTCAATGACTTATCAATTATTTAAAAGTAACAACATAATTGGTAAATAAATTACTAAATTTGAGTATAAATATAGATTAATTTATAAAATCAAATCTCGATAGACTCGTCTTTCTAGATAAATTTATTTTTTAATAAAAAATAACAAAGATCAATAACAAAATTATTTAAACCAACAACATAACTAGTAAATAAAATACTACTACCTAATACTATATTTAGTGGGAATATGGTAAAATAAAAGGTCATGGTCAATATACTTTTAGTGGACGGGTCAAATGGGCGGGTCAATAAAATGATTAAAATAGGTACTTATTTATTTCTTATAATTTGGCTTTAAATAAAAATTAATAAAATATAATTAAAAGATCACTTAAATAGATCGAGCGACTTTGTAAGTGAAACACTAATAGTTGAGTAACTTTCCGGTTAAAAAACAAAGTTGAGTGACTTTTTGAGTGAAACACCTATAATTGAGTGATTATCTAAGATATTATCTGAATAAATGATATAAACTATTTTTTTAGAAATTACATCATAAGAACATTTTTATCTTTAGATGCTCTAAAATATTATTCGTTTATTTGCTAAATGTACTATTTATTTCACCTTCTATATCATAAGTATAAAATAATTAACATAAATTCCTCTATAACTTATATATACTCGCATTAGTAAATTAATGTTTTGATTGCCGGAATTAAAATTCTCATAAATTATAGAGAATAACTGTATATTAAGTATTAAGGCACAGTTTTCTCATTCATACCTAACGTTATATAAAATACTACTACTAATTTATGCTATCATTTATTTTGTGAATGAAAAAGAAACTAAAAGAGCAAGCAAGAGAAATTAAATGACTCAATTTTCGAAGCTCGATAAAAGACCGATATACACGTGTATATCATGGTCCAATTTGGACTCCACAAATTGTAGTTCATGTATAATTATAATTATCAGATGAAGCAGTCAATATAATATCATCTACGTACAATAAAATGTATGCCAGAGAAGTACCAAGACGGTATATAAAGAGAGAATGATCAGACCGACTGTGAGAAAAACCAATGGTAGATACATAATCTGCAAACCTTTTATACCAAGCCCGTGGGGCCTGCTTAAGCACATACAAGGACTTCTTCAGCAAACATGTAAATATATGGCACCTGGGCCTAACTCAACCCTAAAAGCTAGCTTGTAAGGTGATGATTGTTCAAGTCCATATAAGGAGTTCATGTTCCCATTCAATATCCGATGTGTGACTCTTAACACTCTCCCCATACGCCCAGACCTTGTTAACTGGAGCGTGGATAATATAATTTGGGGGCCCAACATCGGTGGACAAAGAATTGGAATGGGTCTGGCTCTTATACCATGTAAAGATATGGCACATGGGCCTAATTCAACCCCAAAAGAAAATAACGATATACACATGTATATTATGGTCCAATTTGGACTCCACAAATTGAAATTCATGTATAATTGTAATTATGGTATTAGTCTTGTACTAGAAAAATGTATTAGAATTAGAGTAGGAAAAGGTAGAATTATTTTCCTATATTTTTCATATTTAGGAATTGTATATTTGTATATATACCTCTCATTGTCAATTAAAATAATCAAGAGATTATTTCTTTCATGGTATCAGAAGTCTAGGGCTAAAATAACTTCTCTCCAAAACTTCCGATGCCCCCTTCTTTTCTCGGTTTCCGTGACCTACTCTCAGATTCCGTGATTTTTTTTCTTTTTTTCTCCTCCTCTATTCTCAAATTTTCTTCCAAATTCCTAATTCACCTATTGTTCTTTCGTTATGTCTACATAAAAAAACATGTTTCATCCTGCCCTTACAGTTTCCAACATCAAGAACCACATCCCTATTGTTCTTGAAATGGAAAACGTCCAATACACGACGTGGACGGAATTATTCAAAGTTCACGCACGCTCGCATCAAGTCCCCCATCACATCATCCCCTCGGTCACAGGAAATGAGAAGGTGCCTGCCCTGGAGGCTGACCTGGTGTTATGGATAACCCTTGATGCTACCGTTCTACAGTGGATATATTCTACCATCTCTACAAACCTATTGCAGACGATTATTGATCCTGATGCCACGGCGATGGAAACTTGGAATAGGGTGCATGATATCTTTCAAGACAACAAAATTTTCGTGTTGTCACTCTTGAGCAGGAATTTTCCCATGTTAACATGAAAGATTTTTTGAACGTCTCATCCTATTGTAAAAGGTTGAAGGAATTGGCGAATCAACTCCGAAACGTTGGTGCGCCCGTTACCAATGATCGTCTTGTTCTTCAGATGGTTGCAGGCCTATCCGAGGCATATAATGGAGTTGGGACACTGCTTCATCAAAGTAATCATCTCCCACCATTTTATCAGGCTCGTTTCATGCTCACGTTGGAAGAGGCCGGTTTGGCTAAGAAAGCGACTACCATAGCAAATTCCATCATAACGATGGCCACGTCTGACGACCCTCACTCATTCACCGAAAATTTAGGCCAAAATCGTACCAACGATGGCGACAAAAAGGGTCAAAATCAAAAAAAATAATAGAAAGAACCGCGCGGCCAGTCGCGGTGGTAACATTGGTGGTGGTGGTGGAAGGAACAGTGGCGGCGGCAATATTGGTGCTCGAAACATTGGACCGCAGGCCAACTAGCCACAACCTTGGGCCTCCTGGCTATGCGGCTAGGCCAGTGGCCATTGGCCCAACAACCCTTATTTTCCATATCTTGGAGACTGGGTCCAATTCCAGGCCCAGTTTCCCGGTCCAGAATAATGCATCACGATCTAGTGTTGGGCCGAGGCAGCAGGCAGGCCTGCTTGGGCCTCAGCCTCAGCATACCTTCACTATTGCGAGCTCAACTTCGGTCCCGACACCTATGTATATTGAGGCTGCAATACATACACTTGGATTAAATCCGCCGGACACAAATTGGTACATGGACACCGGAGCCACTTCTCATATGACGTCCGCATAAGGTAATCTCTAGTCTTATTACAATTTGAGCAAAAATTATGGCATTATTGTTGGTAATGGCAACTCAATTCCAATTCGTGGTTATGGTCATACGAATTTGTCTCCCCCACATGCACCTCTAGTATTGAAAAATGTTCTTCATGCCCTAACTAAATTAAAATTTTAGTGTTTGTCCGAAAATTCACCACTGATAATTGAATCTCTGTTAATTTTGATCCGTTTGGATTTTCTGTGAATGATTTCAAGACGGGGATACCTCTAATGAGATTCAATAGTAGGGGGGCTTTATCCAATCACCACCATTTCCATGAGTCAAGCCATACCTTATACCTTTGATGTTCTTACTCCTTCCTTGTGGCATGCATGTTTGGGTCATCCGAGGTCATCTATTATTTCTTCTCTGCATAAAAATAATTTTATTGCTTGTAAGGGTACGCGTAGTACTCCACTTTGTCATTCTTTGTCCTTTAGGGAAACATGTTAGATTACCGTTTGTAGCCTCTACTTTTTGTACTTTGATGCCTTTTGACATTATTCATAGTGATTTATGGACATCTCCCGTTTTAAGTTATTTGGACCATCGTTATTATATTTTGTTCTTGGATGATTATTCTATGTTTTTGTGGACCTTTTCTTTATCTAAAAAGTTTCAAGTCTTTTCCATATTCTTAAAATTTAGAGCATTCATTCGTACCCAATTCGAACGGGAAATTAAAAATATTCAATATGATAATGGCGGGGAATATGATAATGGGGGTTTCGAGAGTTTTGTGACACTAATGACATATCTTTTCGGTTTTCTAGTTCACATACGTCCTCACAAAATGGGAAGACCGAAAGAAAAATTCGTTCCATAAATAATATTGTATGTACCTTGCTACCACATGCGTCCTTACCACCTTATTTTTGGCATCATGCATTACAAATGACTACATATCTTCTTAACATCCTCCCTCATAAAGGCTTAGCATATCAATTCCCACTTAAAATTATTTACAATAAAGATCTTTCGTATTCTCATCTTAGGGTGTTTGGATGTTTATGCTATCCACTTTTTCCATCTACTACAATTAACAAACTTCAAGTCCGCTCTACCGCTTGTGTGTTTTTGCGTTATCCATCTAATCATCATTGTGACAAATGATATGATTTATCATCTAACAAAATCATAATTAGTCGCCATGTTATTTTTTATGAGTCTCAATTTCTGTTTGCTAAATTGTGTAGTTCCGTGTTTAGTTCGTATACTTTTTTGGATGATGGAATCTCACCGTATATTCTCCATCAGTGGGCCCAACCCCCCAGTTCTCCGGATCCACCAGCAGGACTACTGCCTGCTGGTCCCACATATCTCATACACAGACGACCCAGTTCAGTGGTTATTTCAAGTTCTCGGCCAGCAGGCCCACTGCCTGCTGGCCCATTACCTTCCCCGCAGCCAGCTTCAATTCTTGGGCCAGCAAGCCCACTGACTGCTGGCCAGTCCGAAATAATTTAGCCACCACCCCAAAACCCATCCCCAACCATCTCGAGTCAAGGGCTTGTCACTCGTAGCTAGCGTGGCATTTTTAAACATAAATGACATTTTAATCTAAATTCTAACGTCACTAAATCACCCCTACTACGTAACCTAGTGTCTATCCTTCATGACCCGAATTGGAAATTGGCCATGGATGACGAATATAATGCTCTTATTGAAAATAAGACGTGTGAGTTGGTGCCCCGTCCACTTGGTGTTAATATTATTCGGTGTATGTGAATTTTTTCTCATAAAGAAAATTCTGACGGTTCTTTTGAGAAGCATAAGGCCCATCTTGTAAGTGATGGTAAAACACAACAGGTTAGTGTGGATTGTGGAGAAACATTTAGTCCAATGGTCAAACGGGCTACCATTCGCACTGTGCTTAGTCTAGCTCTCTCGAAAGCATGGCCCATTCACCAGCTGGATGTGAAAAATGTTTTCTTACACGGTAATCTTAATGAGATAGTATACATGCATCAGCCCTTGGGTTTTAGGACCCCAATTATCCCCATCATGTCTGTTTGCTGAAGAAGTCCTTGTACGGGCTTAAGAAGGCCCCACGAGCTTGGTATAAAAGTTTTACAGATTATGTGTCTATAATTGGGTTTTCTCACAGCAAGTCTGATCATTCTATGTTCATCTATCGACGTGGTACTTCTCTGGTATACATTCTGTTATATGTTGATGATATTATATTGACTGCATCATCAAATATTCTACGCAAATCTATCATGTCCCTTCTCAGTTCCGAATTTGCTATGAAAGACTTGGGGCCATTGAGCTATTTTTTGGGCATAACTGTCACTCGTCATACAGGTGGTCTATTTTTATCACAGAAAAAGTATGCGGCAGAGATTATTGAGAGAGTTGGCATGCCATCTTGTACGCCTACTTCTACTCCGGTTGATACAAAACCGAAGCTGAGTGCTACGTCTAGCTTACCATACGAGGATCCCACCCATTATCGTAGTCTTGCAGGGGCTCTTCAGTACCTGACTTTCACGAGATCAGATATTACTTATGCAATACAACAAGTGTGTTTATTTATGCATGATCCGCGGATTGAGCACATGCATGCGCTTAAACGCATTATATGATACATACATAGCACACTTGATTTTGGATTGCATTTATATCCGTCCTCCGTCTCTACTCTTGTGTCATATACATATGTTGATTGGGGTGGCTGCCCAGATACCAGGCGTTCAACATCTGGTTATTGTATGTTCCTTGGGGATAACATGGTCTCTTGGTCGGCTAAACGTCAGGCTACTTTATCACGATCCAGTGCGGAGGCCGAGTATCGAGGGGTATCCAATGTGGTGTTTGAGTCATGTTGGCTACGTAATCTTCTACTAGAGCTACATTTTCCTATTCAGAAAGCTACCTTGGTTTACTGTGATAATGTGAGTACAGTCTATTTTTTTGGAAATCCGGTCAAACATCAGCGCACTAAATATATCGAGATGGACATACACTTTATTCGAGAAAAGGTAGCTCGTGGACAAATACTCATTATCCATGTTCTTTCGCGATACTAGATTGCAGACATATTTACTAAGGGTCTTCCCTTGGTTCTATTTGAATATTTTAGGGACAGTCTCAGCGTACGTCAACCGCCCGCTATGATTGCGGGGGTGTAAAAGACTGATATACACGTGTATATCATGGTCCAATTTGGACTCCACAAATTGTAATTCATGTATAATTGTAATTATGGTATTAGTCTTGTAGTAGGAAAATGTATTAGAATTAGAGTAGGAAAAGGTAGAATTATTTTCCTATATTTTTCATAATTAGGAATTATATATTTATATATATACCTTTCATTATCAATGAAAATAATCAAGAGATTATTTCTTTCATTGGAATCATACCTTATTCCTCGTGATCACTTATTAAGGCAATTATTTAATAACATTAATCAATATTTGACTAAATAACTTTTATCTCCTTTTTAACGGCCTACCTGCCATTTAAAGTAGTAAGAGTGGAATTGGCAGAAGAAAAATCAATTTCTTCGTAACTTTTTAAAAGTGACAAGTATTTTGGATGAACTTATATTGACTAAAGTGACAAATAAAATGAACCAGTCCAAAGAAATTAAAGACATACTATCACAGTCTAAACTATAATATTACTCCCAATAGACCGCTTCAATATATATATTTTCAACAAGGTATAGGTTATATAGGAGGGGCATAAGTGGACAGACATTGAGAGTCTGAGACACAGTAGTTTATTTATTTATATATTGAAGTTCAAATTGTAATCTTTTGGTTAATATTGTCTCAACAAGTTCGCTCTGTCCACGTACGTTCATCTTTCTTTAACTTCGAATCTTCGATACATACTCTCATCAAATACCATCAAAAAGTGAAGTCAAAACGTAGTTGCCAAGAGATTGAGAAAGACCGGTCCTCACAAGTTTGAGTTCCAGTGATCACTATCCCTTACTATTGTTGCCTGGTTTAGTTTAGCTTATTTAATCTCCTTGTTAATATGATATAAAAAAGGAAAAAGGTTTAGTTTTTCTTATTTAATTCCTTGTCAACTCGAGAAATACAATAACATTTTGTGGAATTCCACAAGTGGGGTATGGGGAGGGACCTTACCTCTATCTTGTAATGATTGAGAGATTGTTTCCGATAAACCTTCGGCTCATAAGTAATGTACCCGATGCATGAATATAGAAAAGAAAAAGAGATAATAAAATAACAAATGTGCAAAACAAATATAGTACTAACAGATATCAATACACATTAGCAAAAAGAAACTACGCGACTATCTAAAGCATACGACTACAAGTACGATAACACTTGTCAATCAAAGAAATGACACTAGCAAATGAAATTTTGGAAAAATAAGGAAAATATAGCAAATGGAATCAATTTTAGATCTAGAGAAGCTAAATTGAATATTGCTAAAAGTTAGTGCCCCGAATCCGATCCTGCTAAATTTAAATATTTCAATTGGTTAATTAAAGTTAAAATAAACAGGAGATATGCGTGACTCTGTCAAGATGTTAGAACCACTAATCAATCACGTGAGAATAATGTAGTTACTGAAAAAGTCACCAACACCAAAGGTGTTTGGCGTAGTGTCAATAAAGTAATTGAGAATAATAAGGTATTAGATTTAAATATTAGCAAAGACAAAAATATTAAGGGATCATTTGATTATTGGTTAAAGTTAGACAGATGTTAATTATATCAATTTTAGTTATTTATGTATTAATTATTATATTTATAACCCTACATAAAATAACATACTTCATAAATTAACTCAGAACTTATACAATACATGTTTTAGCTATGTGAAATTGTAAAATAATAACCAAAAATATTTCATGCGCTAAATTTGATGCAGAGCTACCAAACATGGCATATAACTAGTCTAATTTTAATACATAAATAATTATTAGGGTTTGTCCTGAATTTCCTACCTTATTTGAATTTTATCATAATTGTGTTTCACTTCAAAAATGTTATCTTGGTGGAAAAGGTTTTATTTGTGGAAAATGATTATAACGTATTTATCTTTTTCTTTGAGGAGAATTTTTAGACTTCTATAAATATGAGATCTTTTCTTCTCATAACACAGTAGCATCCACAATGTTACCATTAAGAGAGTCTTGTTTAGGGGAAGATTATTCTTTCATAATTTTTATGCTTTCTTTTATATTAGTTTTTTTATATGTAGGTCGATTGACCAAATCATATTAAATATCATGCTTTTTTTAGTATAGTTTTTATTATTAGCAATTTTATTTCATGACGCCCGATTATTTCATCAATTATTAGCGTTCGCAATTATTAGCTTTCGCATGACGCCCTGATTATTTCGATCCCAACAATAATTTCATTTCTAACCAACAAAGAAACGACCCTAAGTGGTATATTTCCGTTTATCCAAATTCTAGTGAATAAAATTACACACGAAATCGATCATACTACATACAAATTGATCGGATACTATGATTATAAAAAAATAACCTAGAATGTTTTCATAAGGTAAATTTCATCGACTTCTCCGCACACGATTTTGTGCCGGTTCCGCTATAAAAGGGACTTGCTAACGGCCTCCCTTTTTCGAAGTTTCCTTGTACAATTCCATAAAAAGGGATTAGTTTTCTTTTCTCTATCACTCTCATTCTCACTTTCTGCACCATGAACGAGGCAGATGTTAGGCCACCTACTGATGCAGTAAGTTCACTATGCCGTCTTCTACTCTTCACTACCAAATGTCAATTGCCATAACATATTTCTAGTTCTAGTTTCGTGTTCTCTCTAATTGGTAGTAGTATTAATGCTTTTTTTTTTTAATTCTTATCATGATATTAGAATCAAACTCATCACAATTCTTAATTCTTAATTGTCCACTTTGGATTTAGAGCTAACTGATTTTTCCCAAAATGCGTTAAGGCACAATAATTGACTGAAAATCTAGGAGTAAAGTACTGTTTTAGTGCAGGATGCGAGCTTATATAATATCGTTTTCAATCCATATGTTTAGATCTAAGGTGTTTAATTACGCCATATTAATTGAGGGAATGGATTGTCATATTTTTATTTTGAGGTGTTAAATTATATAGTATTAATTTTGGAACAAGTTGTTGCCTTCATATTTGGTGCTTGGCAATCTTTATTTCATGGTTAGATTTTGAAACTAAGGCCAAAATCCATTTTCGCAACACATATCCTAGAAGAATCCTTATGAACAAAGGTGATGTTCTAACAGATAATTAATTACATATTGAGTATGTATAAATTATTAGTTAAGAACTCAATAACTTACAAACATTAGAATACATAATTCATAGGCTTCAAATCCTTGTGAACTTTATCATTTTAACTTACTTTTTCCTAGTAAATCTGTTTTGGCAGGGGTAAGGTTTGCATACATTCTACCCTCCTTCCCAGACCCCACTTTGTGAGATTTTACTATGTTGTTGTGGTGGCGGTGTTTTCTCATGTCAATCAGCAACCTATATGCTGAGATTCAGAACTTTAAGTTTTAACTTTGTACCTGATTGTTTATAATTGAAGGTAGCAGAAGATGAGAGGAAACTCAAATATCTGGATTTTGTTCAAGTTGCAGCGATCTATGTGATTGTTTGCTTCTCAACTTTGTACGAATACGGCAAAGGAAACTCCGGTCCGTTGAAACCTGGTGTCCAGGCCGTAGAAGCCACTGTTAAAACCGTCATTGGACCGGTTTGCGAGAAGTTCCACAACGTCCCTTTCGATCTCCTCAAGTTCATCGACCTAAAGGTTCACCTTCTTTCTCCAGCACCAATTAATAAATACTTAAATTTTATTCACACAGTCCACAGAGTACTTTTGATAGAACTTAGTGCAGCTGAAAGTTTCCTGGAACAGAGAAGATATATGTATTAGCTTATTGGCATTTGAGTTACTAGTAAAAAACATTGAAATATCACTTTTTCGTGAGTTTAGATCAACTTTCAATTTTTTTTCTATCTAACTTTGGAAAGCTCCTACTAAGATGATTCCTCTTTGAGCGATTTGGCTTGGCCACTTATATATTAAAATAAACATTAAAGCTGATTATGCCAATAATCAGTGGCGGAGCTAGAAATTTCGGGAATGGTATACAAATTTTGAAACGCTAATTTTTTATTTTAATCAATGGTTGCACCGAAAATTTTAATATTAAACTATACAATTTTAATTAGATTTGTTTATTTACAAAATTTATTAGGAAAAAAAAGAGTTAAAAACAAACTGCGAATGGCGTAACCGGTCATTCTCACACTGCTGAAAATGAGAATTGAATATAAAAAAAATGGCACAATTTGAAGACTACACCAGGCATCGAACCTGTGCAGAGCTGAATAAGGCTTTTTGAACAGCCTCGGCCGCTGGGCTAACTGGCTCAAACCTATGTATGGTCATGTAATTTTCCAAGGGTAAACCTGATCATCTTTCGATGAATGGTGATAGTTTAGATAGGAAATAGAGTAGACGGTGATACTCAAGATAGAAAAATCAACAAATAGATGAGATTGAAATGTTAAAGTCAGCGAAAAAAGTAGGTAAAATTGATCTAATTTGACTTGACACGAATTTTAAGAAATAAATAAATATTTTTTAAATATATGATCCACAACAAGTCTTAGATATTTGTGTGGTCATAAATCATCTAATAAAATTAAATTATTCTTAAATATAAAAAATTATCAATATTTTTTAAACAAACTAATAAAAAAGTATGTAAATATTTCTGAGACACAGGAGTAATAGTTTGCGTGTATTTTTTACCATCTCTTGGCATGTAGAAATTGTTTTCTCCGATGACTTGAAATCCTAGATCTCTCTCCATTGGATTATTATATTATCATATGGTGAGGTGAATGCACCGCACAAATTGATGTTGA
The DNA here is from genome assembly GCA_034509755.1 of Anisodus tanguticus. NCBI lineage: Eukaryota > Viridiplantae > Streptophyta > Magnoliopsida > Solanales > Solanaceae > Anisodus > Anisodus tanguticus. The sequence continues at coordinate 11,838,537 of CM067551.1, read as the reverse complement.
GATAGAGCATTGATATACACGTGAAGTTTTAAATTCTGAATGCATATGCAATGAATTAAGTCTAAAAAATTTAAGAGGTTGAACCTATGCAGGTGGTAGAGTTGATGACCGAAGTTGATCGCCATGTGCCTTCTCTACTAAAGCAGGCATCAAGCCAAGCTCTATTAATGGCTCAGAAAGCACCAGAAATAGCTCGAGATCTCGCCGGCGAGGTACAGCGCGATGGCTTGATGGACACGGCGAGTAACGTAGCTAAAGCGCTCTATACAAAGTACGAACCCACAGCCAAGGAGCTATACGCAAAATACGAGCCAGTAGTCGAGAAGAATGCAGTTTCGGCATGGCGGTCACTGAACAGGCTTCCTTTGTTCCCTCAAGTGGCTCAGATTTTGGTGCCAACGGCGGCGTATTGGAGCGAGAAGTACAATCGAGCTGTGACGTATGCATCGGAGAGAGGATTCGCGGTGGCGTATTATTTTCCGGTTATTCCTGTTGAGAGGATAGCGAAGGTGTTTGAAGGCGACGGCGCCGCGGAGAACGGGCATTCTGTTTCCGTGGATGACGCTACTGTTGCCTCGGCGCAATGACCATTTTGCGTTACTGGGATTGGGCCTATTGGGATTAATGGGCCGCTGGGTTAATAACTTGGATTTTGTTTGTCGGTAGTAATTGTTCGTCTTTATATCACAAGTCATTTGCTAAAGTCCTTAACATTCTGTATTTTCCAGAGTTTTAAAATAACGGGTGAAGAACAGAGCGTTTTATTTATGGGAAAATTACGCCCTATGTCAACCGGAAAGAATATTTACCCATTTTAACCCCTTTTTTCTTAATTATCCCGTTTAGCCCAGTTTCTCAGTAAACACCTATTATACACTCACTTTTATATAAGGTGCACACATTATTTACCGGAGTGTATAATGTTGTATATCGTGTGTATAAGCAATGTTGCGGGAAAAAAATTAAATTATGTGTTTATAAACTAAAAATATGGTTATGTAGGTGTAATATTATGTTGGCTCGTATATTTTTGTAAAATTCCTTTATTTATCATGTGGTTTGACGTTAGCTAGGAGACATGGGAAAGCTCCACAAATTTACATTTTGGGGTTAACAAGATACATTATTCAATAATATTCTAAACCACCAACTTTAGGTTCTGAAACAAACCATATTATATTTAATCAAATAATTAAACAAAATATAAGGATAAAAAGTTTTTAGGGTGTATCTAGTAAACATTCCGAGTCATAAATGCGGGTTGAATATCTATTGAGACATTAGTCCCATGAGATTTAACCATCTATCGAGATTTTACTCTCATGAGATTTAACACAGAATGTGAGTAGTTTAAACTTTACCGAATTATAGACTGCATAGTAAATGATCCATATAGCCTATCGAAATGAAGGAATAGTTCGGTAAATAAGTATTCTTGATACGACCGTAATTTGATAAAATGTTTTACATGTGTCACTTTTAATTGTTTAGTTTGGCCAAAGTTTGATAAAATAAAGTAGCACAGAGAGTGAGTTGTTATTATCATTATAAGAATCGAAAATAAACATAATTTTTTGATGTGATAGGAAGGAGCAAGTAATATGAAGCAGCAGCAAGTACATAAAAACGACTCAAACACCCATCATGATGATCGTTAGACCTTGTGTAAAATATACAATAGCTAATCCTATCTACTAGTACAATAAAATGATTAATGGCTTGTATGAATATCTAGGAAGTTGTCAAAAAATTTATGTCTTACAGAGAAATTATAGTAGAACAAGGTAAAGGAAAGCTAAATTTATGAGTTAAGTTCCATGCACCGTTGAGGTAAACATACACATTCAGATCATTTTAAGATCAATTGCAGGTACATCTAATGAAAATCATTAATTGATTACTTGGTAAAACGGTAACAACCTACCATAACATGTTAAAATATATAGATGATATCTGTGTGTGTATACATTTGCATGCTTCTTTTTGAAAGGAAAAAGGAAATCTAAACATTTTTGCAATAGTTTGTACAGTTTTAAGTGCTTATTAAAGTTTATGCTTTATAAAGAAGGTCGAAAAATTGACCTTTTTTCCCTACTACCTTGTCCTTTATGTAACACAGCTTAAACACCTTTCGATAAATGAATAATAAATTGGCATTATTTCCAAAAGCAAAGCAGGAATCAGGAATATTGGTGCTGAACAACTTTCAAGGATTCGAAAGACTGTCAGCCATGGACACAAGATCTAGCATTTAATATATGAATTCACTTGACTTTTGTTCAAACTCCAGTATATTTATTAAATATTTAATAATAAATTCAATTATTATGGTATATTCCTTCCATTTCATTTTATATGTCTAAGTTTAATTGGATACGGAATAACTTCTAAATCTTGTGGTCTTAAACTAAAGATGTATAGAATGTCACAACACACCCTTTGAATTTTATGGTCTTAACCGTGTCACTAAAATTAAAGAATTATTAAATATAGAAAGTGACATTTTTCTTTAAATAGACTAAAATGAGAAGTAAAATACATAAATTAAAACAGATGAATTTGCAAGCAAATGCTTCTATGACACAATCCATTCAACATGTCCTCTCCCAAGAATAAGCCACAAATCTGCAAGACTTTAGTATGTGACAAGGTAAGAAGACCTAACCAAGTTCTGCTGAAACATTGTACCTTGTAACGTGACCACTCAAAAGGTGTCAATTGGAGCAATTAATATCATCTTATTGACAATAAATATCAAAAGAATCAAGGAAGCTCTTTGTCATATCTCTTTGTAAGATGTGTAGAATAGAAGTACATTAAATGACACTAACATTTTTAAAGCTGGGTTTCAACCACCATACACTCAAGAAAGAAAAAGATTCACAATTGTTCAATATATAGTGCTAAGCATTTAAGCAACACGAATCTCTTGATTTCATCTGGCAAAAAGTAGATTCAATCACGCAAAATTGACTTTTAACTCATAACCAGTAGGAATCCTAGATAGAAGGGAAATTAACAGAAGCATTATTCAATAAATGACAAGATAATATGCCATCATAGAGTCTAATTACCAAAAATGTAATGTTGATATGAAAATGAAATGTTTAGTAGATTGAGTACTTCTCGCCAGCATCAGGCCAAAGCTTCCTGTAGATGGCAATAGCAGTTGGAATAATAGCAGTAAGTGCAAGAGAAAGCTGGTCTGAACTGCTTGTCCTCACAGTTACTTGCCCGCTGAGCTTGTTATTGATACCTGCTCGAACAGCTACCTTCGAATTACGTCCCACAGAGAATTGCGCCATACTGTTGAACCCTAGAGCCAAATCACCTCTCCACTTTATGACAGACATAGACAATGTCGATTGCACCTGACCAATTGGAAAATTTGCCTCCCTCCTCTGAAGTTCAAAGTTCGCACCATATGCTGTGTCACTCTGGGATCGAACAGTGCCAGCGCTGCCAACTAGAACGTATTGCTTGCCTAAGGTGATTTGATCTTCAACTTTAAGTCCAGTAACCACATTTTCACCTAGAAATGTAACTGAAATTCCACCAGAAGTCTTGTTCTTCTTAAAGTTTTTGAATTTGGTTTCTCCTCGGACAATATACGCAAGTTGTTTTCCTATGCTTTGAATATCAAAGCCAGCCATGGTTGATCCATTTTCTCCGTGCTTAGCAGAGATAGAAGAGTCCAAATTGATACTGAAATCCTTCTTATCTTTGGTTACTTGCACAGTAACTGCAGCAGGGAAACGAGTTGCAATGGCTAAACTCTGTTCCACGTTAACACCATCATAGCCACAATCATGATCCCAACCATGCGTGTCCAGAACAGGCCTTGCAAGGAACTGTGATGTGGGCTCCAAAAAGCGGTACCTGTAGGCGGGATTATCGCTATCAAAAGAAGGCGGGAGGACCATGTCAGGTAGGGGACTGCTACAGGAGCTGCTGCACCTCCATCAGCTTCTTCCTCTGCATAACCGTACTCAATTGCCGCCTCTTTTCCCTTGTTATATTTCATTTCTTTCATTCTTCTTAACTCTTCTCTAAACTGTTTCTTCTGAAGGAGCTTAACCCTATAGTCATACTCCTCAAAATACGCCTTCCGCTGTTCTTTGCTGAGCTTAGCGATCTGAGCCTTCCGAAGAGGCTTAAAGGAAGGAAGCTGGTCGTACTCATCTTCTTCTTGGTCAGAGTCTGACAAATCATCCAAGTCAATGTCGGAATCACCATTATCACCACCTTGCTCGGCAGAAAGCTTTGGATGCGCACGTGACTGCAACATTGAAGAAAGCAGGTAGGGAAGAGGCGGTGAGCGTGTGCGAAACCAAAGAGCTTACGGTGATCGAATGGATCTTCAGGCTTTGAAAGTGCACTTGCTTCGGATAAGATCTTCATTGAGTATGATAATAGCAGTAATTGTGGCCTCCAGATCTGGCCATTAGGTAGTATCTTCTGTCCTTCCCTGTTCTTCCTACAAGATGGATGATTTTCTACCAGAGAGACAGGATTCATCAAACTTGGACTCATCATTCGTAAATCGCCTACTGCTTGCCCGATTGACTGCTGAACAACATGAGACCTTTGAGTAACAAACACCTCATAACTTAAAGGGGATCCAGAAGGTCCATCTGGAGGTGCAGAAGCTCCATGTGTGAGGGTGACTATCGCACTTCGCCATATTGAAGGGCCAAGACAAGTTGTGATAGTCTTCAGCATAGGAAGATCATTGAGATCTCTAGTCTGGGCATCCAGCCGATCAACATAGAGGAAAATATCAGGGGGGTTCTTCTTAGTAAACTTCTTTACTGAAGACAAGACACTGCGATTGAAACCCTGTTCCATAACAGAGGACTTGAGACTGGGTGTATCAAATACCCGAATCTTAACACCATCTACAACACCACTAATCTCTTTCACGCTGGTGGTAGCAGGTCCAAAGGCATCGATTGATGTTTTTTCCTCTCCAAAGATTGAGTTTATGGTAGCGCTCTTACCCACTCCAGATTTTCCAATAACCAGGATATTCACAGAGAAGTCCAAATCATCATTCCCCTCTGCTTCAAGTTGGAGAGCTCTCATCTTGGCAGCCTCCATGCTAAAAAGTGGACTGTTTTGCCTTCGTGCAATAAGTGCCATCCGGTACAAAACTTGTGCAGCTATGGACTCATCAGAAGAAAGCCCCAACCTGTGAATAAGCCTCAAAAACTTGACCCTAATCTGCTGTAGTTTCTCCAACTTCTTCTTCTCTTCTTCACTCAAGTTGTTCTCAGATTCTCCACTGTTCTGAAGACTGGAGGGATTAAAAAGATTGGGTTGGTTTGATTGGGGAGCTGGCCTCAGTGACCGAAGAGATGACCCAAGACCAGCAGGACGTTCAACAGAGAATAGTCTTGATCCATCTTGAGACGTGATTGTTATGCTGCCACCATCAGAATCGCTACCTGTTGCTGCTTTTAAAAGGGCAGCTAAGGCAGCTGAATCGAACAACTCCTTCCCATCTCCTCCTTCATCAGTATCAACCTCCTCATCTGAGTCGGTGACGATCTGACCATCCATTTCCTGTGAAGCCTCAGCACCAGCATAGGAGCCACCACCAGATTCCCTTTCCAGCTCCTCCATAAACTGTCTGGAAGCTTCAGAGCTTCCAAAAACCATACCGTCTGTCTCTCCATCTGATATTAAGCCTTCATGGTCAACTTCTTCATCTATTTGATCTTTAGCTTCTCCATCTGCTTCCAGTATTTGCTCTGCGCCAGTGATTGACCTTGATATGGCAGATGATTGACCAGAGACTGCAGCTTCCACTACATCTCCCTCAATGCTTTCTCCGGAATGGTCACCATTGGCATATATAGTTTCAGACACTGCCTGCTCAGGTTCCACTTCAACATCCTTCACGTCCAGACTTTTAGTACCAGTTTCAGAATCTGCTTCTTTGATTTCTTCGGTAGCAGCTGCCACATCACCAGTCTGAACGTCACCAGAATCTAGTTTTCCATCACTTCCAGCACCAACAATGTTATCAGTCACAGGCTTTGATTCTGCAGCTGCAACATTATCATCCACAGCAGGCTTAGAGTTTTGTACATCTACTTCTTCATCAACTGTCATATTAGCCACTTCTTCAATAAGTTGTGTGGTCTCACCAACACCATTTACTGATGTCACATTGTCATCAGTAGTACTTTCAACAGGTTCTTCCACTTCCTTGCTCTCTTCCACATCTCCAACAACAGCAACCCCTGGCCCAGAGACATTGACTTCAATAGCATCAACAACTGCATCTCCTTCAGAAGTAAATTTCTCACCATCTGCTTCTTCAACCAACAAAGACTCCGACGGTTCAAAAACCGCCTTATTGGGTTTTTCGGCATCATCACTACGGGTAGCACTCTCTTCAACGACCAAGGTGGGTTCCTCAGCCCCCTTCAAATTAGATGAAGCAATAGCACTCTCTTCAATGACCGAGGTAGGTTCCTCAGCCTCCTTCAAACTCGATGAAGCAACACTAGTTAAAGCTTCATTCTTTTCACTCTCCTTAACCTCCTCCCGAGCAGACTTATCCTCGCCCTCTTCCAATTCTTTCTTTTCATCATTCTCCACAGTTTCCTTCGCCTCTTCCTCAATGAACCTATCCTCAACCTCTTGTATCTTTTCTTTCTCCACAGTTCCCTTCAGCTCCTCCTTAGCGGACCCCACCTCACCCTCTTTCAACTCTGCACCGACTTCAACCTCACCACCACTTTCTTTCACCTGCTCAATCGAATTTGACTTGTCAACTGAGACGAATTCTTGAGTATTTCCCTCAGAACTTTCGATTCCCGTCCCCGGAGATTCAGTGGCATCAGTAGAATCAGGTAAACTATTCCCAATAACAACAGAATCACCAACCCCACCATAACCCTCATTCAACACAACCCCTTCACCCTTTTCTCCCCCCAAAACCTCAACTTTTTCAACACCCTCATTCATAGAAACCTCAGAAACGGGCTTTTCTAGGGTTTCCTCATCTGGGTCAGCAAGAACGGGATTTTCAGGGCCCGTGACAGTCTTTTCTTGCTGACCACTCACAGTTGTTCCATCATTATCGGCGTTACCATCACTATTGCTAACAATACTATTATTGTTGTTATTGTTACTTTGGGAGTCGTTATTTTCCAGATTAATTTTGGAGACGTTTTTAATTTGAGTATCATGAGAAGAAGAAGAAGAAGAATTGTTGACGGGAGAAGAGACAGCATGTTGAAACGACGTCGCTTCTTCAGAATCCATAGCGTCAACAACAACAACTCCGCTTCCCAACTGTATAGAATTGGAAAGAGAATGAGATAAGTAGTTCTCTGTGGAGAGAACAAAGAGGGGTTTGGTTCTGGGGAGATTGAGTAGATGATAAGGTTTATACTAGCTGCACTTCTTATGAGTTGGGGTTTTGAGAATTATCATTCTTTAGGGATAACAAAATAAAATTACTAACTTTATTACATTCATATTTCATAGTATAACTATTTTTACACCATAGTAACTATTTTTTCCTCCGTTCACTTTTACTTTTTATTTTTTATTACACGTTTCATAAGAACTAATAAATGAATTATGTATTTTACTATAATATTCACATTAATTGATATATAATTTTATTAGACTTGATTTTTTTAAAATAAGCAATTAATATTAGAGTAAAATAAGAAAAAAAGTTTATCTTTCATGCTAAAGAAGATAAATAAAAGTGAAAATTTATTTTTATATATAGCGGATAAGTAAAAGAGAACGGAAAAAGTACAATAATACTTAGTACTATTTAACTAGAAAATGACAATAATTATATCTCCATATGTAGAAGCAGATTCAAAATGATTCTTAAATATATTTTTCAGCAGTTTTAATTCTTTCGTCAAATATTTTAAATTTTTTGCATTTGTTAGATTTTATGGAAATTCTATCGAAATTGTAGGGAAAATGATTTACTTCTGTCAAATCTCACAAATCACAAGACTAAAAATTATACCAAACCTCAAAAAGGATAAAAAGTAAGTAGTAGAAATTGTACCCGAAAAGTTGCATTGGACTTTAAATTTTAGAAATAGAGCCAGAATAGCAGACATTGCACCTTAATTGTGAGTTCATGTTAAAAATAATTCGCACTTCTTGTTAAATATAACAATTAGAGTTTGTTAAATTTTTGTGGAGCCCAAAAATACTTGCTTTCGACAAACTTATATTTAAGGGACCATTTTGAATTTAATACAAATATAAAGGACCATTTTTATTGTTTTTACACCACGTAAGGCCTCATTTGTGTGCACTAAATGAAAGTCTTAATCATTCCGTATTAAATTTCATGTGTTTTTAAATCTAAATATTAATCATTAAGTGTACTTGTATGTCACAACTACTTATGGGTCTAAATACATCTAAATGATTAAGATTTGTAACAAAATTTTAATATTTTAAAATCATTATGATGTATATTTTTCACCAACTCAATCCACTCACTGCTACCTGTTGGAAATTAGCCTTTGGCGGGAGTTGCGACCGACCAACTTAAACGGCTTAAACACTAGTGTTACATATGTTGGAGAATCCGGTTCTTCACACATGCATGATCTACTAAGTACGTAGATAACCGTAGGGCCAAGAATCGTCAAATTTCATTGAGAAATGAAAGAGATATTGGTCCACGAAGTAAGGTGTTTGAAGCATGGAAAGTGTGGTATTGTGTTCAATTCTCCCTCATCGGTAGAGGAAGAAAGAATTGTTGTGTATATAAGACTCGAAATTGGTTTGGGGTTTGGGACCCCAAAGGGTATCCCATGTGTTTAAAGGAGGGAGGACCTAGATGTGCTTCGGTTCAAGGAAAGACCACACGCGCGCCACCGCCGCCCGCCCGTCCCGTCCGGTCCGGACCAGAATTCTTTCAGATGTACAGTTTGGTCCCTGAAGTTTCAAGATGTACAGTTTGGTCCCTGAAGTTTCCAGAACGTCAGAATTTGGACATGCCAAAGCGAAACGCCAAGCACTCAATTCGGCCCATTTATTTTGGCTAAATTACTCCTCCTATAATGGCCAAATCCGTTGGTCTTTCACCATTTATGTTGGTGACTTTACTACCTCCATAATGGCCATTATTTGGCTATTATGGAGGCGCTTTTCAGCCCCTCCATCACCTATATAAATACCCCCTTACACCATTGTTGAGCACCAAGAACACACATATAATATACACGAAAAATACAGAAGCTTACCACAAGCAGAAAGTTTTCTTCTTCTTACAACTTTCAAGCATCATTTCGTTACTCAATATTCTTCACGGTAGCTCTTGAGTTTCCTTTGCTCAAGTGTTCCATTGCTGTTTTATCTTGGGAGACAAATTGTCCAGGACGTATAAAGGATACATACGGGGCAATATTGTCTTAAGGACTGAGTGCCACACTCGACTCAGCAAAAATAGTTTCCATTTTTCCGTCTTCAACAAAATTGTAATTTCAGTTTTGTGGATCTCTTGTAATTTTCAGATTACTAGTTGAATTATTGAATCTTTGTTTATCCTTTCGAATACTGGTAATAGTTATATACTTCCCGTACTGCTTTATAAAGTACCATAGAGCAAAAATACCCAACACTACCGGCATCGTCCACCATTATAAACTATCACCATCCACCACCCACAATCACCACTATTTTCAATCGTTATACATGTTGAAGTTTGGTCGTGGTAACAATGACACAAACACCTGACGCATATACAGCGGCGTAGCTAGGTTGAGCAAGGAAGTTCGGCGAAAAATTACACTATATAAACAAGGTTAAAAAAAAAAAATTGTATATATAATAGATGTTGAACCTCCTTAACTTTCTCATGTGTTTACTTCTTTATATTTTTGAAACCCTAAGTAAAATCCTGGCTCTACCACTGCGCATACGTGGAAAATTTGTTTTCACAAGCCATATGCCAAACTTCATATAAAATTTGTAACTTTAGATGCAGACTTTTGCAACTTCAGTTTGAAGTCACAACTTATGAAAATTTAATAAACTTAGATCGTGGCTTAAATGGGAATTTCAAAATTGGCTAAATATGCACTTGTGCCTGAAACTTTTTAAATTTGTTTAGGAGGGATTCGCCCTTTAGTGACACTAATTAAAAGACGCTAATTTGTAACAGAGATTTTCGATGGAATCCATTTCCGACTCGTCACACACGTTTTTGACGAACTTACCATAGAAAGCCCTCCTGATAGTCAATTCAGCGGAGCAATCCGTCCAAAATTCACATTTTTGTAAGTAGAGAGTGAATAAAAGATTACATGATGCCAATAAATAAGAATGAATAAAAGATTACATGATGCCAATAAATAAGAATGAATAAAAGATTACATGATGCCAATAATAAGAGTGAATAATTTGTGTTTTAATGTTTAATGCATTCGGACACAGAGCTAGGTAATGTGAAAGCAACTTCGTTGAGAACTTTTTGAAAAACAAATTAAGTACGATGCATTACCATTCAAGGGGAAACAAAGCTGCAACATCAGAAATCCAACAACAATCAATGAAATGAAAAAATAGTTAAGATAAGTGTCAAAAGGAACGTTCATGCATATACCCAAAATGTAGGGCCCTTCAGTCAGGGCGGAGCGAGAGAGCTAACTGAGAGTTCTGTCAAACCCAATAGTTTTCGTTCAAAATTTATACTATTAAATATGTACATATTATTAATTTAAAACTCAATAAATGAAAAGATTAGAATTCAGAATTCATAAACTTCAAATTCTGACTCCGACTCCGCCTTCGACAACGGGGAAAACAATATGTTGCTTCATTTATGAAAGGAAATTATTTGACCATCCAGGGTACGTGACTAAGTGATATGTTTCTTTATTCTTAATCAAATGTTCGGATTCGAGTTGTAGGTATGAAAACGTCTTTTTTTAGGAGCGTTTTACTCTCAATACTAGATTTTCAGTGCGAACTCAAATTTAATCGGATCTCAATACGGATACCGAACAACCAGCGGAAAACAAAAAAAAATTATCTGCCTTTCTACTTCCGTAGCTTCTGAAGTGACTCCATAAGTTTGTTAGGTGTAACAAGCTCTATCCAAAATAAATTATCGCAAGTTCATTTGCGTAGGTAAATTTACAGATTTTGCCCTAGTGGTTCGTTACCCCACCCCACCCCCACCCTCCGAGTGCATAGCTTTGGTTCTTTATTAAAAAATTACAAACACATAACATGTGAATTGAGTGCACATTAGGAATTTGAATTTTGGTATGATCCAAAGTCTAATAAAGTACGTTGTGGGGCAATCCTATTACATACATACTGAGTCTTGGATCGTGCTCAGTTGACATTCGAAGATTGCTTAGTTATAACGTAGTTTGACTATAAAAATAAGAATAATTATGTTGACATGAAAAATTTGTTGGAAATTTGCCTTTGGCGGGGAGATGCGTCCACCCATCTTTGATGAATTAAACACTAGTGTTCCGCATATTGGAGATCCTGTCTCTTCGCACATGCATGATCTACGAAGTGAGTAGATGACCATAGGGCCAAGAATCGTCAAATTTCGTTGAGAAATGAAAGAGATATTGATCCGCGAAGTAAGGTGTTTGAGGCATGAAAATATGGTGTGGGACAAATCTACCACATCGGTGGCAATAGGAAGAATTGCTCTCTATATAAGTCTCTAATGTGGTAAAGGGTTTGGGACCCCAAGGGGTATCCCATGTGTTTAAAGGAGGGAAGACCTAGATGTGCTTACGTTCAAGGCTAAGCCCACACGCGCGCCGCCCGTCCCGTCTCGAGCTTTGGGTTGTGGGGACTTTCTGATATTATCTTTTTGGACTAGAGGACTTTGCCTTATGTACAGTTTGATCCCTGAAGTTTAAAATTTTACAGTTTGGTCCCCAGAGTTTTTGGAAAGTTGGTTTTGGGGTAACGGTAGGCAGAAAGTTTTCTGCCTACCGTTGGACTTCGTTTTGGAGCATTAACCAGCCATTACTTGGTCGATTAACTCTCCATTAATGCCCATTACTTGGGCAATTGAGCGACCACATTCATGACCTTAAACCACCCATAAATCGGCCTCTCTAATGCCATTAACAGCCCTCACTTAATGGTCATTACAGCCTTATTTGTGGTTGTTGGGCTGCCCTCCTACTTGCTATAAATTGAGCTGTTTCTTTGGCTCAATTCGTGACTGAATTTGAGAAAAACAGTGAGCAATATAGACTGCAAAACAACACTAGAAATCACTGAAAAACAGTGAACAAAACGACACAAAACAGTGACCAGAAACACTGCAAACCAGTGACGAAAATCACTGACCAAACACCCTCATATACACAAGATATACAGAACAGAGACACACTATATACACAGAGACAAAACAGAAGAGAAGATAGAATCTCTTCCTTCCTTTTCCATATCTTCAGCAAGTCGATTCATATTTGTTTTATTCGGCAGGTTCAACCTATTGGCTTTGTAGCGTTGAGATTAAAGTGTTGTTTTATCTTGGGAGACTATTGCCCGCTAACGTAAAAACATATATACGGGGCAATCTTGTCTTAAGGACAGAGTGCAATCACTCGACTCAACACACAACGTTGTAACCATCCAGATTTAGTTGTTTCTTGATTTCAGGATATCAAGATTCAAGACACAACAAGCTTGCGACAGTTCTCAACATTGGTTTTGCAAGGTTATCAAGATTCAAGACACAACAAGCTTGAGGCAGTTTTGAAGATTGACCATTTATTTATCCTTTCGAACACTTGTAATAGTTATTTATTTCGCGTACTGCTTTATAAAGTACAATAGAGCACCAACAAAATTCAGAACGATTTCTTTGTTGTTTTATATATTTGTAGGAAGTTGGGTCAAAATATCACTTTTGAAATAGGTCATTCCTGAATTTTATGAATTTTCTGCTTGGTTAAAATATCCGATGATCAATTTTTTTGTAGAATAATAGAATTTACAATGTATACTAGTATTTTGTTTGATCCAAATTTCAAAATCTATTTATTTTAAAAAGTATTTTATGTTAGAAATATTTTTTTGAAAAAGTATTTTGGAGAGAAATAATTTGTTTTTGACTAATCACTTTGAAGGATATTATTGTCAATATCAGTACAATAATTTGTGCTTGGTCAAGATCTAAAAGATGCATGTGCATAAATTTACTTTTTTCAGTTTATGAAGAAAATTTTATGCTACTTACAAAATCATTTTTTCCTTAAAAAACATATCTAATAAATTAACTTTCTAAAATAAATATTTTAACAAAATACTCTCTCTGCCTCAAATTATCTGTCGTGATTCATGAAAATGGTTATCTCAAATTATTTTTCGTTAAGTCAAGATAAAATTAATTAATTTTTTGATTTCAAACTTTAGTAGCTACTTCTTGAAGACGACAAAAACCTCAATTGTGGAATATTGTGATGTTATAATTGTTCAAATATCAATAAAGGGTTAAATAATTAAAATTTCCTATAAATTAATATTTTTAAGAAACGTGTAAAAGAAAATCATGACAGATAATTTGAAATGGAGGGAGTAAATATTTTTGACTTCTCAAAAACTTTGCTAAACAGATTATACCAAGATAGAGTGACAACTAGGGTTTGGAAAGCACTTAAGAAATGTCAAAATCTGGAGATTTTGGATTTGCATATTTGTTTGGTTGCAACTGCAGGCTTTGGATGGAAATGATGATAATGATAATATCTTGGGGGATTTGAGTTTCCAACAACACCCTTTTGTTTTTTTGTTTGAATATTTTTCCTTTGCTGGTTTAAAATTTTGTCATAACATGGGTTTTACTGATTCTTTGTGGACCTCTGTTTCCTCATCTCCAATGTATGGCCTTCTCTTTTCCACCTTCCATGAAATTCCAAATCCAAAAACTTTCTTCCTCGAATGAAAAGAAAAAAAATCTCCAACCTTTTCCCCTTTTGGGCTTTTTAGAGAACTGGGGTCTAAGTCTAATTTACGTGGGCTTGTAACCATGTTTCGGTTTGGGCCGTCTAGCATGAGGTTGACCGAATACAGATACCCGAATTCACGACCACTATGTAAGTCATATTAGTAAAAAGACAATCCGATGCTCTAAACTCCCGTTATGAGCAGAGTCGGGAAAAGGTCGGATCAGATGGATTTATTATACGCAACTTTATGAGTCATATTAGTAGTGCATATAAATTTGTAAGTTTATCCATTTGAAATAATTTCAGATATGCGGTATCTAAAGTTACATATAATTGGAATTTAGACACATCCGATTGAAATTAAGTTATTTTTTACTGAACTTCTACCATTTTTGCCTAATATTCATGTATATATGGCTTAATAAGTTTCATTGTGTTTTTCAAAACTTCAACTATACATAATTTCAGACACCACATATTTAAAAAAATTCTGAATTGGATAACCGTGCAACAAAATTTTAAAAATGAATATAGATTAAGTAGTGGTATCCTAATAAAGTGTTGGTACTCTATTGTACTTTATAAAGCAGTACGGAAAGCAAAATAACTATTACAAGTATTCGAAAGGATAAACAAATATTCAATATTCAGAAATTGAATCTTGTTGAAGAAATAGGCCAATCTTCAAAACTGCCGCAAGCTTCTTGTGTCTTGAATCTTGATAACCTGAAATCAAGAAACAACTAAATCTGGATGGTTACAACATTGTGTGTTGAGTCGAGGAATTGCCCTCTGTCCTTAAGACAAGATTTTCCCGTATATATGCTTTTATGTTAGCGGGCAATAGTCTCCCAAGATAAAACAACACTTTAATCTCAACGCTACAAAGTCAATAGGTTGAGTCTACCGAATAAAACAAATATGAATCAACTTGCTGAAGATATGGAAAAGGAATGAAGAGTTTCTATCTTCTCTCCTCGTTTGTATCTGTGTATATAATGTGTCTCTGTTGTGTATATCTTGTGTATATGAGGGTCTTTGCTCACTGTTTTACACTGATTTTCCAGTCACGAATTGCACTGATTTTGGCCACTGTTTTGTACTCTTTTGTGACTGAAATGTGCTGTTATTTTCGTGTGTATTCTCTCATTGTTTCTGTCTATTATGCAGTCACGGATTGAGCCAAAGGATGCTCAATATATAGCAAGGAGGAGGGGTTGTTCAACTGCCCAACATGGCTGTAAATAGCCATTAGAAGGGCTGTAAATGGCATTAGAGAGGCTGTTTAATGGCCATCAAGAGAGGTTGAATAATGGACATGAATGAGGGTGATAATGGAGGAGTTAATCAGCCAAATAATGGCTGATTAATGCCCCAAAAACCAGTCCAACGGTAAGGCAGAAAAGCCTTCCGTCACTCCAAAATCAACTTTCCAGAAACTCTGGGGACCAAACTGTAAATATTAAGCAATTTGGGGTCTAAAAAGATAATATCAGAAAGTCCCCACAGCCCACGACCCGAGCCCGAGACCGGATCGGACGGGATGGGCGGGCGGCGGCGGCGCGCGTGTGGGCTTAGCCTTGAACCCAAGCACATCTAGGTCCTCCCTCCTTTAAACACATGGGATACCCCTTGGGATCCCAAACCCTTTACCACATTAGAGACTTATATAGAGAGCAATTCTTCCTATTTCCACCGATGTGGTAGATTTGTCCCACACCATATTTTCATACCTCAAACACCTTACTTGGTGGACCAATATCTCTTTCATTTCTCAACGAAATTTGACGATTCTTGGCCCTACGGTCATCTACTCACTTCGTAGATCATGCATGTGCGAAGAGACAAAGTCTCCAACATGCGGAACACTAGTGTTTAATTCATCAAACATGGGTGGACGCACCTCCCCGCCAAAGGCAAATTTCGAACAATCCCTTATATGAAAGAGAGATTGTGGCGCACACACAAGGTGCCTACATTTCAGCAATCTTTCAGTGAAAAGATATTGCATCAGGAGAGGTAGCTTTCGCTTTGAACCTTCCCTAGTTGAATACCATCGGACTTACTTACTGCGCAGTGAACGTGATGTCTTGAACCGTCAGTGTTTAGTGTAAGCCAAGACAATGATAACAACACAATAACTCTTCTTATTCGTTTTCATTCTTACGTTTTTTTTCGTTGTGGCCGTGGACACACTTGGATTCTTAAGTGCATTCATTTGAGGCGGCCATCTTCGCACTTAAATAGGTGATCTCCTACAAGGTATCCTACTATACCCCACTTCACAAGTGTTAGGAATCATTAAAAGTTTCCCCAACCTTAACTTCAACCGTTTGAGGATTGTTTAAAGGTTTGTAAGCTTAACCTTTACCCACCATGCAGGTAGCACTTTAATGTTTATCGCGGGAACATCTTTGGATTTATGTTTCCATACAGAAATTATCATACGAAGTGCTTCTTGCTTCCACCGAAGCTCTCAACTGAACCTTTTGCCGCTTATTTTTCCCATTGAACCAAATTCTTGGGATCTCCAATCAGTACGGTTGGGTTTCCACCGCAAAGGTTCGTATTGTTTGGGTTTTAAACTCATTCCCCTAGACATGCAGAACACTTGATCTTCGGGTAGTCCCTTAGTTAGTAAACAATGAAGTGATACCCGTGATGATCAACTGACATACGGTCTTATGTTTCCGACAGATCCTGACAGATATGTCCAGACGCCGTCATCCGTGTCCTTCCTGAAGCCGACCGGCTAGCCACAATGTATAACTGCTGAAGGCACGGGTTTCTCCCAATAAGAGACGTCCTCTAAGGAGTCATGAAGTTACTCAACTTCTTTCATGCTTTGTATAAAGCGATAAACTCCGATTTCATCATGAATCGGCCGATGCAAGTTTGCTTAGAGGTTTTTCCAAGACCCATCATACATATTTACTTGTGGCTTTGGTGTTCTTCAGATCTGATGTCCAGTTTGCATCATTGTGTTCTCCCAGAATCGCTGGACATCCAGAATACTATAATCCGTAGATAAACGAATAATTCAAATATCGTCATATCCGACTTAACGTCTTCTATTGATCATGTATTAAGATCATCAGTGAACCTTAGTTCAACTGATCTGTTTGTAGGACGATACCAGGTCGGTCGTAGTGTGTACAATACATTGAACTACACATGACACTTTGTGCATATCGCTCCTTGTCTATGGGTGCACCATGATTCCAATCGGTTCTATGATTCATATCCATTGGTGGCTTCAACGAGACTGTCAACTATCGACCAGTCCATTAGATGTCTTAGAAATCCAATTCCTAATATGTCATCTGTGATATCCATATCTTTCATATCGAGACTTTGTTTCAATATGACTTTTACTTTCAGACTGTTGATTCTCCAACTGTTGGCTTTCTAACTTCAGAGTCAATGTTTCTGTGGTCAGATTCATTATTTCTGTTTTATCTAAAACTTTCAGGACCAAAATGTAAACATTTCAGGGACCAAAATGAAAGTTCAGGAAGAAGCCCAACAGTTCAGCAAACCAACTTTGATCCTCTTCTTCCAACTCTCCGGTTGGGAAGGCTATTTCAACATCCATGCCACGCAAGACTGCAATGGCCTTGGATGTTAAGCTACTCACAGGGGAGCACATCTTACAACCCAAAGGTTCTTTTCCCGGAGGAAGATCAACTATTACACAAGTATGGTTCTATATGATGGAATCTATTTCTCTCTTTAGCTTCTTTCCAAAGCAGCGCTTTTGGAGATAATAATTATTTGTTAATTGTCCATGGTTCGTTCTCAACCATACAAGCTAGAAGGACTAGAACAAGTCTTTGTCCCCTTCTTTGCTCCGTCTCGATTCAACATCTAAAATCCCTGAGTTCACAGACCGGAATATTAAGTTTCGGATAGCGGCTGAATTTTCGAGTCCTGTAGATACGGAACGTCTAGTTTCGGACAGTCAGGCCCTCGCGGGTTCTTGTTAACCTTGAGCAATTACTTATTTTTCCTTTTCAAGGAAAGTTATCTTCAAAGAATTCAGCATTCTTTGACACCAAGAGGCGATAAGCACTACTGTTATTGGCAGATCCATTAGATATGCAATCTACAGTCTTAGGTATAACTTGACCTATTTCGGTATTCCAACTTTTACCAAACTACCCCACATCACAACATTTGTATGTGAGATCCTTTCCATATTTCACACGGAGAGTTATCCTTATCCTTATGCGGAGTTCTGTTGAGAATCGCATTAGCAGTAAGGATCGCCTTGCCCCACATAATTTGGGCGTACGGCTTTCCGCTTGGATAACACCGTTAGACTGAGGTGAGTAATGAGCAGTCGTTTAATGAAAAGATGCTTCACATTCTCCCCCTCTATCACTACGAATTTCTCAATCTGTAGGCTTAGTTGATTTTCAACTTCTGCTTTGTAGCGCTTATCCGCTTCAACAACTTCATCTTTGCTTTTCAACAAACAATGGATTCCGTACGTTGTACCATCATCAATGAAGATCACAACGTACTTGTCTCCCTCCCCCCCTCTATTTTGTATAAACTTCAAATCACCCAAGTAGGTGTGACTAAGTTCTAGAAGAGTGGTGCTTCTTTCGCTATTCCCTTGACGGAATTTGGAAAGGTGATTTTGCCTCTTCGTCTACCTCACATTCATTTTGAGGGTTTATGTCGACAGGAGGCAACAATCTCAATATCGTTAGCTTTTGAATGACTCTCTATTTAACGTGTCTTAATCTATGATGGCATAGATGCACGGATTAAAAATATATCATTCATTTGGCTACAGACATACTGTACCATTCTTAGTTATTATAGACCTGTTGGACTAGTCTCAAACCAGCTTGACCAACAGCGTCCTTAAACCAAGTTTGGGACATGTATCACCTCATCTTAGAGTGATCACATTCCCTGAAGTCCTATTGAAGACAACCTCTCCAATATCATCCAATGAAGGATCTTCTGCCAAATAGTATGACAGGTTCAACGTCTTTAGCTTTTAGACTCCTTCCGTTAAGATTGGTACCCAGATAATTCTTGGCGCTTACTTAAGAGTGGTAACAGTTTTCGCACAGTCAGTGGATCTTACTCCCTCGTATGTGCGAACATACTTTACACACTTTAATAATTACACTTAAAAGAACGGATCTTTTTAAGTCATTTACAAAACCCAATCTTTAAACGGGAAAGAAGATGAGATTAAACTTCTAATTTTTAAAGCGTAAGTACATAAATTATTTTCATATTCCTCCTTACTTTAATCCATTTTTAATCAGACATCATTTAATCTTTATTCTTGACAAGTAAGAAAAATTACTTATCCCAATTTCGGATTCTGGCCCACTTCAGTCACTTCATCAAACTGAGTGACCATTTCCTCCTTACCATTATTCGGATCCTTTGTCTGGGACAGATATAGGCCTTCTGCTGCAAGATAGAACCACGTCTTCAGCCTTCTCCTCTTGTCCCAGTTGACATCCTCAGGCTCTCGTGAGCGCTTGTTCCAACCAGTCTTGGTAGAGGTGACACCATGAACACGTTTATCATCATCACTCTCTTCTACCAGAAAACCATTGCCATATCCAGATTTGGTCACACAACTTTTGACCGACATCTTTCGAACACTAATAGTAATACAATACAATCTTGTCTTAACCTGTTGGTACTCTATTGTACTTTATAAAGCAGTACGAAAAGTAAATAACTATTACAAGTATTCGAAAGGATAAACAAATATTCAATATTCAGAAATTGAATCTTGTTGAAGAAATAGGCCAATCTTCAAGACTGCCGCAAGCTTGTTGTGTCTTGAATCTTGATAACGTGAAATCAAGAAACAACTAAATCTGGATGGTTACAACATTGTGTGTTGAGTCGAGGAATTGCCCTTTGTCCTTAAGACAAGATTTCCCCGTATATATGCTTTTACGTTAGCGGGCAATAGTCTCCCAAGATAAAACAATACTTTAATCTCAATGCTACAAAGCCAATAGGTTGAGCCTGCCGAATAAAATAAATATGAATCAACTTGCTGAAGATATGGAAAAGGAAGGAAGAGTTTCTATCTTCTCTCCTCGTTTGTCTCTGTGTATATAGTGTGTCTCTGTTGTGTATATCGTGTGTATATGAGGGTCTTTGCTCACTGTTTTGCACTGATTTTCCAGTCACGAATTGCACTGATTTTGGCCATTATTTTGTGCTCTTTTGTGACTGAAATGTGCTGTTATTTTCGTGTGTATTCTCTCACTGTTTCTGTCTATTATGCAGTCACGAATTGAGCCAAAGGATGCTCAATATATAGCAAGGAGGAGGGGTTGTTCAACTGCCCAACATGGCTGTAAATAGCCATTAGAAGGGCTGTAAATGGCATTAGAGAGGCTGTTTAATGGCCATCAAGAGAGGCTGAATAATGGACATGAAGGAGAGTGATAATGGAGGAGTTAATCAGCCAAATAATGGCTGATTAATGCCCCAAAAACCAGTCCAACGGTAAAGCAGAAAGTTTTCTGCCTTCCGTCACTCCAAAATCAACTTTCCAGAAACTCTGGGGACCAAACTATAAATATTAAGCAATTTGGGGTCCAAAAAGATAATATCAGAAACAGCCAACAGCCCACGACCGGACGGACGGGCGGCGGCGTGTGGGCTTAGCCTTGAACCCAAGCACATCTAGGTCCTCCCTCCTTTAAACACATAGGATACCCCTTGGGGTCCCAAACCCTTTACCACATTAGAGACTTATATAGAGAGCAATTCTTCCTATTCCCACCGATGTGGTAGATTTGTCCCACACCATATTTCTATGCCTCAAACACCTTACTTGGTGGACCAATATCTCTTTCATTTCTCAACGAAATTTGACGATTCTTGGCCCTACGGTCATCTACTCACTTCGTAGATTATGCAGGTGCGAAGAGACAAAGTCTCCAACATGCGGAACACTAGTGTTTAATTCATCAAATATGGGTGGACGCACCTCCCCACCAAAGGCAAATTTCCAACATAAAGTACCCGTAAAACTTTTAATATGAGGTTAGCTTCAAATCTTCGGAGTTTTTAGCATAATCTCCTTATTTGTATACATTTTTAATATATTGTCTGTATTGTTTTTAATGTAACAAATTAAGTAGAGAGATACGTTTATCCTGTTTAAACTGAAGCATAAGAATCTTAGAAGCATGTGATCACAATTATTACTGCATTTGGAAAAAAACCCTGAGGTCTGGAAGGATATGAAGTTTGTAGTCAACCAGCTTTCTTTTTCAACACCTTTCTAAACCATGATTCCCAATAAAGTTAGAAAAAAACTAAGCAAGTGTTGTCCTATTAATAACAAATACATTTTACTGTGTAAGGGTGGATGAGAATGCCTACCCCTCTAAGTAATCCACTATCTTCCTTTTCAGATATCCTAAGATAGGTCTTATGTATTACAATTATTTTATTATTAAGTAGTGGCTTTGGGCCTTGGGGAGCTCAAGTTAATACGGAGCATAGGCAGGAAATGCCACCATATGTTCATCTTTAAGATACTCTTTATATTTTGTCTTCATTTAAAAGAAATGCTTATAGAATAAAGTCTTGGATCTCATGAGGGAGCAGAAGTTGGTTCAATATCCTATCTAAAAAGCAAAATTAACATCTTGTATTTGGCAACATAACTTTAGTCATGTACAATTTTACGTCCGTCCTTATTTATTAGACATAACGTTAACCACATACCATCACTTTTTCATACATAAAGAATAAGTCCAACAGCCGTGGAACAAGTAATCTTGGGCCGCTTTGGATGGTAAAAGATATATTTAGATAAGGATATGAGTTAAATTATGTTGTTCGAACTCTCCATAAATATCGTATTTGTGTTTGGATTTTTAAAAAACACACTACTTTTGAAGTATCAGACACATACCCGTCGATATTTTTGAAGAATCTGAGCAACAAAAGATATATTTTAGAAAAAGATATGGGATAGTAAGTTTTCCACAACATTTAAATGTGTAGTTGAAATTTTAAAAGAAGTTGAGGGAAGTATTTATGTATTATGTCAATAATTAACATAAGCACTCTTCTTTCCGAAGAGCTTTCTAATAAACATGATACTCCATTTACGTCAAAAAGAGTGTCACTTAGCCATTTGCACTCTTTAAAAAAATATTAATTCTAGGTAAAATAGATAATTTGACTAAAGTGTCCCTGAATTAAATAAGTATTAGATAATCTTAATACTTAATAAGGATAAATTTAAAAAAAGTAAAATTAATTCTTTTTTTATTTTAATAAATGAAAATGAACACTTTTTTTATTCAAAAAAATAAAGACAAAATGAATAAAGTTGTTGCAGATGACAACAATTCTTCCTCCGTTCAATTACAACACTGCAATATCAGTACTCTTGTTTTTCTTTTTTCTTTTACTTTTTCCCTTTCCTTTTCATTTTTTTTTTTTTTTTTTTTTTGATAATCCAGGTCTTTTTCGCTTCTTTTTCTTTTCCCTTTTCATTGTTAAGGCCGACCTATATACAATGCATGCGTTGACATACAGAGCAAGTTGTGATTAAAAATAGAGAAAATATATGTTTTCGCCCTAAACTTGCATCAAAAATTTACTTTAGCAATTATATTTTATTTGTAATTATTTATCCTTCTAAACAACTTATATTTGAATTAAACTCAACCTTACCTTGGGTAGATAAATCTTATAATAGTGTTGTGTAGAATACTCTTCGCCACATCAACGTCACGTCATCACCACATCAGCGACGTGTCAACAATCGATTAAATTTTACATTTTTTTTTCTAATTTTTGTATTTTAATTCATCTTTTTTAAAAAAAAGTTTCAATTTCATTCCTCCTCCTTCACACCCCCACCCCAAGCAAATCCACCTTCTCCATTCATTCTTTTTCACACCACCTCCAACCAAACAACTAAACTCACCTTCTTCTTTCTACCCCTCCACACCCACACAACTCACCTTCTTCTTGCTGCTCCCTCCTCCTCCTCCCCCCCCCCCCTTTGGAGTCGTGGCTTTCATGAATAGTTCACATCGTGCGATGCCGGGAACTACTAAACTTTTCTAAAGGGTGAAAAGCCACCAGACCCCCACCACTTCCTCACATTTTGCAATTTTTTAAATTATTTTTTTCATTTCGATGAGGAAAGTGACTGGAGAATGAGTCTGTTTCTTATACAAAAAAAATTGTATAATTTATTTTATATAGAATTATACTATTTATAATCGTCCATTTATTAATTTATTTCTCTCTAACATTAAGTTCAATAATGGTGGTCATTGAAATGAGGGAATACATAGGGAGTGGCAATGGAGGAGAAGGTCTTTTGGAGAAGATAATAAATAAGAAGAGAAACAAAAAATTTAAAAGAAAAAGTGAAACCCACAAATTTATTTGTCTCAAAATAAAAAATTCATATAATTAAAAAATATATATCAATATATCAAGAAAAAATTAAGAATATTAATTATATATTGATCATAAAAAATGACATTATTTTATCAGTTTTTTAAAAAAAAATTCCATTCTCACTTGCTTCCAGGAAGATGAGTATATTTCTCTACTTAGGGGATACTTAATACACTATCGATAAAAATAGTGGGGTAAATAATTACAAGTAAAATTTAATTGTTAAAATAAATTTTTGATGCAAATTTAAGGGTAGAAATATTATTTTTCTTAAAAATATAGGTAATGTGACAATTCTGACGATGATTGTGTCTAGGGGTGAGCATGGGTACATGGTACCCAGATATCCGATCGGAACCGACACTAACAGGTAGGTTCCGGGTAGATATATTATAATAACGGGTAGGGTCCGGGTAGTAAAATTAGGAACCGATCAATGTCGAGTCCGGTTCCGATTCCGGCAAATAGAAAACAGTGGTACCGGACCCGGAACCGATACCCGGAACCTATAAAATATTAAATATTTTTACTTTTTTTAGAAATATTTGGACCACTTTTAACTTTCTCCAAAATTGTTTGTTGCACACCTGCACATTGATTTTCCCCACCCCAAGACGTAAATATTTAAGCTTTTTCACCCCTTTATTCTAGAATGCTCTTTGTTCCCTAAGAGAAAACACCCAAAACTCTCTCAATAACAATGGCGTTTTAGCTACACCACCGAGCTTCATCGTCGTCGTTGTTGAAGCTTTCTCTCAGGTACTTTCATCGTTGTCGTCATTGAAGCTTCACCTTTGCCTATTTCTCTCCCTTGGTTGTGTTCACGTCATTCCTAAAATGCATATGGGTTCATATCTAACTCTTCAATTTCTTTTTAATATCATATGCTTCTGTTCTATTTCAGGCGATACTCATCTTCAATTTGTATTACTTTTTTATTTGAAATGTAAATCTATTTTTAAAATTTGTGTATATTTTTGTAGTTGTGAAGATGAAATTTAGGGATTTACTAGTATAATAAAGCTTTTCTTTTGTATCGAAGAGCTTATGAACACGAAAATAAGTTTAATTCAGATATTTTCAAATTTATTTTAAAATCAACACGTTCAATTAATTGAGTGTCAAATTTGGCTTGCAATTTTAGGTTTTGGTTACAGAATTAGCTTTTCTACAATGAATAAGTTTTCTAAAACTTCTTATAAGGGTACTAAAAACTCCGATTGCATGCTAAAAAACTACTTGATGAAATTATTTTAGAACTCTTTTTTATTCTCATAGGCTTAAAAATTGTTGCTTAATTTGTGTTTTTTATTTACAGGGTACCCGGGAACCAACCCGGATCCTGCGGGTCTGGGTAGGTTCCGGGTAATGATTGCTACGGGTAGGTTCCGGGTAGTAAATTTAGGAACCGATCTTTTACCGGGTAGGATCCGGGTAGTTCAAAAATGTTAGGGTATCCGGACCCGCTCACCCCTAATTGTGTCCAGCAACATCTCATCCGTGTATAATTGTGACAATAATATTATATTAGCATGATGTGTCAAAGAATAAAATAAAGTATGTAGTATTAACAACAATTTCTAGTTTATGAATTCTGAATCATATTTTTTATAATTCTTACAATAGATTGGTAAGAAATTGAAATATAAGAGATTGAAAAATTAAAAGATAAATGAGATATGCAAAAAGTAAATTAAGATTAACTTACAAATTAAGGTTCCAATTAAGGAAACCATAATCCAAAGGATCTGCAAGAATTTAAATGAAGTGGGCGGTAGAACCGGCCAAAGATTTAAACATGAATTTAATAGTGCAAGAATTTAGAGAATTTAAAAAATTAGGAGGTAGTACCATCCATAATCATATTTATTCAAAATATTAAAACTTACAAAGATTTAAACTTGAATATTTTCAAGGAGATCTATCTTGGGAGTTTACAAGGTATTTGGGAATTTTGGATGAATTTAATTTCATATGAGGGGAATTGAAATTTGGATGAGCTTAGACTTCTCTCTAGAATCTGAAATCTTATGAAAGAAAAAGATTGTCCTAAATGGAGGGGAGATGATCTCCTTTTATAAGAGTTTACATGATATTTTAGTAAATAAAAGGAATCTAACTATTCATTCGAGTGGAGAATGACGTATCCATGACATCATTGACTTTGATATTTTCTCGAATTATTGCTGAAATCTTTGGCTTTTACTGTTTCCTTTTTGAAAGTATATTTTTGTGGGCATTTTCTTTTGTCGAAATTTTGTCTGAACATTATTTCGGGTATTTTATCTTCTTTTGGCAATCTTTTCAGAATTCACTATTGCCAAAAATTGCATCATCTTCAATATCAATTTCTGGTTCTTCTTCCTTTGATGATGAGCATTGTTTTGATGAAGATGCGCAAACTTCAGAATTAATGCTTGCATTTTTTTTGGATTTTTGCCCGCTGCAAGCATTGACGCCATTTGGAATTTTGGGAAAGAAACTGAGTGTGCTCCGTGTTTGTAGTGGTGCTTGTGGTGTTTGTAGTGGTACCTGTACCTGAATGGACTTCCTAGTATTTAGCCATTCTTGAACTTTTTGCGGTGCGAGACTTGTTGGTATGTTATAGTTGTCCCACCGTCTAATCTTGAACCTTCTTCGAACCGATCAAATTTTATTTTAAGAATAATCCACGAACCATGTGAATACTAATGGTAAATGAAATCTGGTGTGAAATAGGTGTAGTGGCACAAATCTTTTTTCATCCTCGGTAGGTTTATAAAGGGATTTAAAGAGGTTAAAAGATTTAATAATTTTAAAATATCTCATGATTTGTAAAATTATTTTTGTCCAAAATATTTATGGATAAATGTTTTGAAATGATTCTACGGCAACTTGTAGTATTATAAGCTAGGAATTTGGAAAGTGTTTTTGAGAAAGGGTTTTTGAAAAATCTTCTATGGCAACTTGTAGTATTACAAGCTAGGAATTTGGAAAATGTTTTTGAGAAAGGTTTTTGAAAAAATCTTCTTTCTCTAAATTTTTAAAAACTTTGAGAGAGTTTAACCTCTCTTGAATTCTGGATGATCTCTGTTTATGAATATGTAACTGTATCAACTCCTTTTGGGATTTGTCAAGGAGTTTTCTGGGCATTTCTTTTGTTTTGGAGGAATTTACGGGTTAAAAAGTCTGGAATAGAATTTGTTTCTCCTTTAATATATTCAATATCGAAATAAAAAATGCTAAAAAATGCTGTTTTGAAAGGTTTTGAACATCTTTTTGTAAAATCTCTTTAGTACTTTTGCAATCAATTAGATAGAGAGTGATGAAGGGGAAGAGGAGCTTGGTAGCTTGCTGTTTTGAGGTTGCAAGGTTTTGAACATCTTTAGTCTTAAAACCTCTTTAGTACTTCAATATGATATATGACAGAAATTTGCAATCAAGTTTTACATGGCGAAAGCAACAATATCGCTTTTCTTGAACACCTTTTGAAAGATTTGCCTGAGTAAAAAAATTTGATTTAGTAAATCACTTTGAAAATTTTGTACGCATAAGACGATGCTCAAAATTTATTTTTTAATGGTAGAATAATTTTTCTGGGTATCATTCAATGGGCAGAAGTATACTGGACTATACACTCTTTCCCCCTTGATTTTTGTTTCAAGATCCCTCCATATCTTAAGTCAGAGGCGTATGTCTCTACTATCTTAGGTAGTTGAGGGTCTGCTATATGAAGACACGGGATTTCTAGCACTTTCTTTTTAATTTTTGGACACAAATAGTGTGGTTACTAGTCCATGGAGCAGTAGTTTTTCTTTAGTCTATCATGGAGTAGTTTTGTCATCTTATTAATCTCTTGACTGAAATCTAAAACATAGTTTAAGCTTCCTAAGAATCTCTGTAATTGAGTTTTATCAAGGATTTTATCAGAAATTTTATTTGAATTCTAAGTATCTTTCTATAGGGGTGATTTTCCCCTGGGATATATATATAATGTCCTATAAATCTTATCTTAATCTGAAATAGACTTATTTTTTACTTGGAAATTACCAAACCATTTTTCTTTGTAACATAAAAGAAAGTTTGAAATGTTCTTCCACTGAATTTGAGAAGATTAAAACATCATCAATATAAACTATACATAATTTGGAATAGTTATTGAAGATATCATTCATTATTCGCTGGAATTCTGAAGGGGCATTTTTAAGACCAAAAGGCATTACATTCCAAAAATATTGTCCAAAGGAGACCGTAAAGGCGATTTTGTAACAATCTTTTTCAGAAAATTGGATTTGCCAAAAAAACCGATTTCATATCGAATTTTGAGAATATTAAAGCAGAATGTATTTTTTGTAATAAATCTTTTTTGTTCGGAATTGGGTATCTAATCCATTTTAGGGTTGTATTTAAGGGTTTGTAGTTTATTACTAATCTAGGAGTTCCGCTCTCTATTTCGGATACATAAAAAGTAACACAACTCCAAAGGGATCTTGATTTGGAAATTAGTTTTTTCTTTTCAAGATCTTGAATTTAATTTTTGTAATGTTGTTCAAGATCACTATTCATTTGGATCGGTCTGACTTTTGTTGGAATTTGTGTTTCGTCAAAAAAAAATTCATAAGGAAAATCTATGATATGTTGCTTTCTATTCCAAAAAGCATTCGGAATATCATAACATACTTCGGTTTCAAAAGAATTTTGGAGTTTATAAATTTTTTCTTTAACTTCGGGTATTTCTAATTAAGTGTTTAATTTTTTAAAAAAAAATCTTTTTTCAGTTCTTGTAGATGGTATGATTTTCCTTGTATTTTTGCATTTATACTATCATTGCGTATTGAACATGCTCTTATTAGGTTGGGATTTCTTATTTTTGGTTTTGTTATAAAATGGAATATTAATTTCTTTTTATTTGATTTAAAAGATACGAAATCGTTATCTACTTTATATGGGGTGATAAGATTTATAAACGGTGTTTCTAAAATGACGGAACTGTGTATGTCGCCTGTTAAAATAAATGATGTTTCTATAAAAACTCCGTCATTTTCAATTGACGCACTAGTTTTGGAATCAATTTCGATTTTAGTTTTATTAGATGTCGCTAATCTTTCACGAGTTTTTTCTCTGAATTTTTCTGGTACTATACATGTTTTTATCAAATTTAAATCTGCTCATTTGTCAAAAAGTGCATTTGTTTGAATTTTAAAGTTTTAAGGGTTATTTTTATTCGGTATCTTTTTGATGTGATTTGTCTTAAGACACTTAGAAAGTCTTCTGGGATTTCTTCGATGCTTTTTATCTGATTCGCATCTTCTGACTCTACGGAGTTTTCTGAATTTAATTTTTTTGAATTGGAATTATGAGAATCAAAGTTTTGTGGTATAGTTTTTGAAAGGATTACTTTTATTAATTTAGAATCTCATTTTTGTTTTTCTTTTAATTCTTTTATTTCTGTTTTTACTTGTTTAATACTTCTTTGTAATTCTCGAGTTGTTATTTCTTTGCTTACTTTTTTCTCTTTTTCTTGATCATTAGTTAATACATATATGCGTATTCTTTTATCAGAATTTTTAGATGAACTAGTTGTAACTAATTCATTTACTTGAAGGGTTTTATTATCTTGTTCATCTAGGATTGGGTATTCCTTCTTCATCAGTTTTTATGGAATTTATGATGTCTTCTTTTTATTGATCAGTGAGATAATTATCCCACCATCCTTTTAATTGACTAGAGAATCTTGCGATGAGAAGTTCTGCTATGGTCTTATCTTGTGTATCATTTTGTGTTTTATAGGCATTTGCAACCATGGTCATTTGTTGGAGGAAGCTGAGGATATTGTATTCAGTCATTCCATCTATGTTCCAATCGTAAATGGAGGAGACATTAAAACGGGATTGAGCTAGGGTTTTACTATTCCTAGGTCTGGAGATGAAATTATTTGTAATTGTTGTTGTACGGGTTATTTCCAATCCATTTTATTAACAAGCGGTGTTTTATTTTGGAATTGTTCTAAGGTATCACTGTTATCGGAATCATATGTTAAAGTTGTAATTTTATTACTTGATTGTGGGATATCTGGAACAATGAGTTATGTATTAGAACTATTGGATGTCCCAAATTTACTTAATAGATCTTGTATAGCATGAATAAATTCAGATTTATTTTGTTAGATATTTTTAACACTATCTTTGGACACCTGAAAGGGTTTAAATATTGGGCTTTTCAATTTTATTTCTTTAGACTTTTTCGGGGAATCTATAGTGACTAAAGGGTGATTTTTATGTGTTTTTCCACTCTATCTAATTGTTTTCCTATGGTATTTAAATTAATATTTGTGAAATTATTTTGTGCGAGAATGGATTTTATATTTGTTTTTTTCATCTTCTCATTTGGGTTTTAAAAGAGATTGCGTCTGACCATGGTTTTTAAAAGAGATTGAATCATCTAGGGTTTTCTATTCGGTGTTTTATTTTTTCTGTATTTGTTTCCTAGTATTTAAAAAAAATTAAAGAACCAAATTCTTTTTTCTAGGTTATATTTTTCATAAAACTCTTTTTGTAGGAATTTCTTATCTACTTGGATTTTTTTCTTTCTAAAACTCCAATCTCGTTTACTATATTCTCTGTTATCGAGGAAAATGTCGGACTAGTAGGTTCTTGGTCATCTATTTTCTCTCTAACAGTGGAATTTCATATACGGATCTAGGTATTTCATTGGTGTAGTCTACATTTCTTATATTGGGTAAATTTAACGTAGAAGATCTAGGTTTTATTTTGTATGGGGTATTTATTACTGAATGAATTTGTGAGACTCTTCCTAAATTTAGGATTTTTACGAAACTTGTATCATCGTATCTACTACTCGTAGATTTTCTACTCGTAGATCTTCTTAGGATTGATAAACTGATTTTCTAATGTGTTCAATTTTTCTTTGTTCAAGAATAACTGCTCCAAACATGCTTCGTTTACATTTCTAAGAAGATCTACGAGTAGAAGATACAATGATACAAGTTCCATAGAAACCCTAAACGAAGAGTCTACATTTCCAATAAATACCTCTTACAAAATAAAACCTAAACATTCTACCGTCGATTTACCCAATATGAAAATGAAATACCTAGACCCATTTATGAAAATTCCACTGTTAGAAAGAAAATAGATGACCAAGAACCTACTAGTCCGACATTTTCCTCGATAACAAAGAATATAATAAACGAAATTGGAGTTTTAGAAAAAGAATCCAAGTAGATAAGAAATTCCTACAAAAAGTTTTTTATGAAAAATGTAACTTAGAAAAAAAATTGGTTCTTTAAAAACTTTTTAAATACTAGGAAACAAATTCAAAAAAAATTCTATGAGTTTGTAAATGAAAATAGGATAAACATTTTATTTTTTGACTGGTTTGAAATATATATTCCTCCCAAAATTCCATAGAGCCTTTTCTAAATCGATAAATCCTATTACAACAAGGAATAAAACACCCGAATGGAAAACCCTAGTTGATTCTAGGAAATTCCAGTCCAACCACACTCATCTACAAGGGATAAATCTTAACATTCATGGATGCCATGTAGACGCAATTTCTTTTAAAAACCCAACAGAAGATGAAAAACAAATATAAAATCCATTCTCGTACAAAATAATTTCACAAATATTATAGTAAAACAATTAGATAGAGTGAAAAAACACATAAAAACCACCCTTTAGTCACTATAGATTCCCCGGAAAAGTCTAAAGAAATGAAATTGAAAAGCCCAATCTTTAAACCATTTCAGGTGTCCAAAGATAGTGTTAAAAATATCCAACAAAATAAGTCTGAATTTATTCAGGCTATACAAGATCAATTAAGTAAAATTGAGACATCCAATAGTTCTAATACATAACTCATTGTTCCAGATACCCCACGATCAAGTAATAAAAGTACAACTTTAACATATGATTCCGATAACAGTGATACCTTAGAACAATTCCAAAATAAAACACCGCTTGTTAATAAAATGGATTGGAAACAACCCGTACAACAACAATTACAAATAATTTCATCTCCAAACCTAGGAATAGTAAAACCCTAGCTCAATCCCGTTTTAATGCCTCTTCCATTTACGATTGAAACATTGATGGAATGACTGAAAACAATATCCTAGCTTCCTCCAACAAATGAAAATGGTTGTGAATGCCTATAAAACACAAAAATGGTACACAAGATAAGAAGACCATAGCAGAACTGCTCATCGCAGGATTCTCTGATCAATTAAAAGGATGATGGGATAATTATCTCACTGATCAACAAAACGAAGACATCATAAATTCCATAAAAACTGATGAAGAAGGAATACCAATCCTAGATGAACAAGGTGAACCCCGACAAGAAGCAGTGTCAACTTTGATACTAACAATCTCATTAAACTTCATAGGAGATTCTTCACATCTAAAGGATAAAAATGTCGAGTTACTATGTGACAAGGCACGCCTTGTTGCACAAGGATTCTCTCAAAGACCCGATGTCAACTATGAAGAAACATATTCACCTGTAATGGATGCAATAACATATCGATATCTCATCAATTAGTTGTACATAAAAACTTTGAAATACATCTAATGGATGTGGTTACAACTTATCTTTATGGCTCACTTGATAATGAAATTTATATGAAAGTCACAAAAGGATTAAAAATGCCTAAAGCATATCGTTCAAAGTCTCAGAAAATATACTCAATCAGATTACAACGATCATTATATGGTCTAAAACAATCAGAACGCATGTGGTATAATCGCCTTAGTGAGTACTTGATAAACGAAGGTTATACATATGATGTTATTTGTTCATGTATTTTTGTTATGAAAACAAAATCAGGGTTTATTATACTTGTTGTTTATGTTGATGACATAAATTTAATTGAAACTCCAGAAAAGCTCCAAAAAGCGATTGAATATTTAAAGAAAGAATTTGAGATGAAAGATCTCGGGAAAACAAAACTTTGTCTTGGTTTGCAAATTGAACATTTAGAAAATGGGATCTTTATCGATCAATCTACCTATACTGAGAAAGTTTTAAAATGATTTTACATGGACAATGCACATCCTTTAAGTACTCGAATGATTGTTCGCTCACTTGAAGTGAGTAAAGACCCGTTCCGACCTCAAGAATGAAGAGCTTCTTGGTCCTGAAGTACAATATTTCTAATAATATCACAGAAATATACAGTGTATATTCTATTGGTTTTGAGTAAAATAATTTCACACTATTGATGCACATTTATGTACTTTGATTTATTTTGTGAGAGGTACAAGATGAGTTCAGACCAAGAGTGAATTTAAGTTGAGCTATTGGAATAGTAAAGTTTCATCTGATTAGTATGAAAAGGAAATAACGAAAGCGAATAAGCCATAATAGAGTAGTTTGAAAAAAGAGCAATAGTGACCACAAATAAATAAGATAGTCGAGGTACAAGATAAAAGAAACAAGAAACAACATATAGTAAAAGAAATCAAAATACAATAAACTACAAGAATAATACTACAACTACTAGTAAGAAAGGATAAACGGAACACGCTCAACTACATACTAACCTTCTACCCTAATTTTTGTCCGCCATAATCTCCTGTCTAAGGTCATGTCCTTGGTAAGCCGGAACTGCGCCATGTCTCGTCTAATCACTTCTCTCCAATACTTTTTCGGCCTACCTCTACCTCTTCTGAAACCGTCCATAGACAACCTTTCACACCTCCGCACTGGGTCATCTAGGCATCTCCTCTTCACATGTCCAAATCATCTCAGCTTCACTTTCTGCATCTTATCCTCCACTGAGGCCACTCCCACCTTATCCCGGATATCTTCATTTCTAATCTTATCTCTCCTAGTATGCCCACACATCCATCGCAGCATCTTACGTGATGCGGTGAGTAGCCTAAAGAATGTGGGTTTTTTTCTCGATAAGGTAACCTAGAGAATGTGGTTCCTTTTCTATATTATAGTTTTAACTTCAATTTTTTTTGTGGTCATGGCTTTAAGTATGAAATGAGATAGCTGCCACTCTTCAGCCTTAGTGCCCCCAATACCAGCTTTCTAACCCCTAGCTAGTCTACCCTCCTCAACCATTACGTATAAACTCCAGTGTCCCAGACCTCATCAACCTCCTCCATAGCCCCCTGCAATCACCCTCCCGTAGGCAAGATTGAGCTATGACTACTCTCCTGACTCCCCAGATTCGACCATCTTAAGTTCTTAACATTGGAAATGCAATAGAAAGTGAAATCCCGTAACCTCTCCATCGAGAATAAGGAAACCGGAAAAAAAAAAAGGAAGACGAAAATATTTCAAATGAGAAGTAAAAACTTGTTGTAGGTTTAGGTTTAGTCAAATAGAAGTGCCAAAAAAATAATAACTAGGTTCTTTATCTGCTTAATCAAATAGTTTGACAGCAAAATAAAACTAGCTTGTAATATAGCAGCGCAATGCAGTCTACAAAAACATCTTGGCATCTTGCACTTCCTCTGTTTGATGAACTACTAATCTTATTAGCTTAAAACTATTTGGTGCCATGGGTTAGAGTGATGACAATATCATTTCTATCTTTTGCCTCGTAGGAGAAATGGATTTCTATTGGAAGAGGATCTGTGTGCTCCTCCAGGGCATCGTGCAGTTTTGGAATTGCAGGTAATCATTCAGATGCATTCCATACTTCTACGAACTTGAAGGTACGTAGGACATAGGTCACTGTTTCATCTTTGGGTCGCTACTTCGGAAACGACCAGACAAGTTGCCAATCCTTCATACAGACCATTTACAAGTAATAAGAATAGGATTTCAGATCCGTAGTTGATAAGATAAGCTAAAGAAGAGCGTCATAGAAAAATAACTAAAGAGAACTTCATAATGTCGAATGCTCTTTGCATCACTGAACAAACTTCCCTTTGGTCATCCTATTGGCAGTTAGTTGGGCCTGATGTAAGCTACAGAATGTAAGGGTGGACAAGTCGTGTTAGCTCTTGCATCTGCTTTATTGCATTAAGGAATTTTTTCAAAACTTTATTGTTCTTGCAGATGTGAAAGAACTCATTTCCATTCTTGCCGATAGTAACGAAGAATGTTCCATAATGATTACTTATCGGAATGATACAGCTGATTCGTTATGTCCTCCTAGAGTTCGTGCAATGTTGGCATCACGTGCCTGCAAATCATCTGTCGTTGGAGATCCACTTGGGAGAAATGAGATGCAAAAGGTATTTTTGTTCATTTTACCGTTGTTCTTGAATTTATGTTCATATCATGGTATCTTAGATATCATCCTCTCTTCTTATCTTCATCAAAAAAAAAAAAGATATTATCCTCTCTGCTTTGTGTTTCAGCAATTAACTAGTTTAATATAGGATTTATGCACAACCGCCAATTGGTGGAAAATATGCACGATCAAGTAAAAGTATTCCCATTTATTTGCCTGTTTATTGTGGATTTTGAGGATGCATGATCATCAGCTGTCACAAAAATATTTCGTTCAACCTTGTATTATTTAACCTCTATAAAGTGTCGTTTAAAAGAGAAATAAGGTGAAATCTGTTTTTGGGCCAAAAAATCTTCTGCTTGTCTGTGGTTTGCTTTATGACCCGAGTTATAATTTGTTGTTTCAGATACTTGACAATCTTTCACGCCTCAAGTAGGCGTGGAATTGTCCACATGGTAGACCAACAATGCGTCACTTGGTTGATCTGAGGACTGTACAAAGAATATTAGAAGCGGACAGTTGGTAACATTGCCTACCGAATTGAAGCAGGGACTTCTTTCTGTAAATTTAGATTGCATTTTGCCTATGGAAGTAGAATTATGTAAACGGCGAGGAATTAACTGAGAATACATAAAAGAGTCTTCTGCCTTTCCATCTCTTCCATTTTACACATTGCTTTATCTAATTGCTTAAAGAACACTCTTCTATTCTATACCCCTCTTGCAAACACTTTTTTTTGTTGCGTTAACTGCAATTTTTTCTGTTTTGAGAGGTGGAGGGAAGGGTTCTAGGTGACTAGAGAATGATACATTGCGGTTAATTTAACATTCTTGTTGTCTGTGCATGATAATACTTGTTAGCTTTTCTCCGTTGCCACAATGAACAGGAGGGTCAAGTAACTGCTAGTGGTGGGGCGTCTTTTCAATCCTGCTTTTTCAAATTACACTTCCTTGACAATGCGCAAATATGGAAGGTTGAAACACTGTGCTAACAATTGCTTGCTTGAAAGAGAATACATAAGTGACAACAATCAGAATGAGTCAGTCAATGAACCTTTTTCCCAATCTTTAATTAAAATCAGCTATGTAAATTTTCACTTTATTATTCAATACTGAGAAGATTTATAATAGATCAATTATCTCCCACGTTTATTGCCAGCCTATCAATAATCGCACTCAGATTTGGATAAACTATACTATACATAAAGGTTACACAGGCAGTGTACGATCAACAATTCACTAACTGGTCAATTACTGGCTTCCATCAGGGTATTTTAAAGATGTATTAGACTACGCTCTTGTGAGCCCTCACAATCTCATACGAGCTCAAGCACCTCTCCAAAAAAAAAAAAAAAAAAGAGAGACAGCATTTTAAATGAAGCGAGCCTGACCAGTGAATTAAGACAACATTGATATAAGGCACAGACAATATAAAGAACTAATATACAACATAATCGTCCATCCAAAGGGGGAAAATTGCTAATACGGAGAATGTCTGCTCTTTTTGCGGGTCTTCTCTGATTTCAGAGCAAGAGTAGAGATCCATGATTGGCTTGTACCAGAACCATCAGACAACCAGCAACAAAGGCGGCCATCTTCGCCACCAGTCCATCCAAAAATACCGTGGTTATCCATGGTCTCACCTGGTACGCCAGATAAGACACTCCTAATGATGCCTTCATGTCCACCACACAAAACTGCTTCTGGAGGACCAATAGCTCGAGTCTCTTTATAACTTACAGGGAAATATCCCAAGGAACCACCATTCGTCCCGCCAATCACCCAGAAACGGTCTTCCTCTACTGAATAGTGGCAATCAACAAAATAGTCAACCTGACATCGAAATTTAAGCCGGAGTAGTCAGTTATGCTCTATCTGAACTCAGAATTATTGCCTCAATAGCACAGCACCATGAATACAGAAGATTTTCCAAGCTATCTGATTAATCTTCAAAAAAATTTAGAACTTCAAGTGCAGAACATTGCAGTTGCCAAGTATCAAAGATCATTGCCAACTGCAAACTAGGAGTAGTTTGCCTTCTTTTTGAATGCATACATGTATTATACTTTTAACAAGGACTGAGAAATAAGTTTCCTTCCATAGAGAAAATGAATAGGTGTATAGTCACATACACTGTCTGCCATCCAGCTCTTAGAGGCCAAGGATCTAGCATCCTCAAAACTGGCCACTGTTCTTTCATCTTTCCAGTCCCAGACACTGCACCAGGAAAAGATGTTTAAAAAAAGGGTGAGAATTTCAGATTTTTCCTCCAACAACTTATAAAAAATAGCTAGATCATGTTCAGAGATATCTACAAGGAGATATGCACAACATACAAAAGATACCAACTGTGCTAAATGGACCAAAAGTTTAGCATTAAAGACATTCAGCATGGAGCTATGGAGCATATTAGGATGATATGGAAATCATCAAACCTTAAAGTTTCAATGTGTGTCAAACACCAAAGCTTTTGATTCTTCTCCCCAAGAAATCCCACTTTTCCAATAGAGGTTCCCACATTGAGTACCTGTAATTGCATCTTGGTATAAGTAGCTACAAGATTATCAAAAAGAACAGAAATCTACTTAACAGAAGATAGAAACATGAAACACTAGCAGTGCTTATTAATCAATAAAATTGCAATGTCCCAGGTTTTACTTCAATGTTAGCTAAACGTCTACACCATACAGACTTCAAAAATAGCAATTTCAGAAGTAAAGAAAAAAGAAAAGTCAAAATCATCATCGTAAGAAGAAGACATGGTTCGATAACCTGACGATTGATGGAGGTTGTGTTCTCATAACAAGAGATGCTGAAAATTTTGCAACTAGAATACACATGAAACTACCTTTTTTTCTTTACTGAGATCATGAAAGTTTTCAGTAGCAGTCTGCCATACTTCCATGCGTATTGGGAACAACGTAGCGACGGATAATTCAGAATCAGAATAGGTCCAGTCTAATAGCAAGGATTTCAGTAAAAGCATAATAGTATGGTAAGACATTTGACATACGATCGATCTACAGCTAGTGTATACTTTTCCACCTTAAGTGTACAGTGGACTACAGCATCTCAAAGTACTTGCAGTTATAATTTTTAAATGATATAAGCAAACAGAAATATGGAGGACTGCAAAAGTTCTTTTTGACATACTGATACCAATTGCTCATCATCGTTGATATCTCCACCAGTGTCAAATAGACACATCAATCCATCAACTGATGCGGAAATGAGTCTATCATCATAGCCTGGAATAAAGTGCACCTAAAAGTGACCACAAGCAACAAAAGAGACTTCAAGACACAACATTGCAGTATTTCTGAACGAGAAAAAAGAAAGATAAAAGACTCCAAAAGGTTATGCATTTAGTACCTTTTTTTTTGGGGGGGGGGGGGGGGGGGGGGGGGGCTGATATGCATTTAGTACTCATAAAAGCATAAGAAACTCTGCATCCCAGCTAGGTCAGTCATTAATTTTCTTTCCTGTTGCTTAGATTGTAAAGGAAACATGCAATGAACGCCATAATCACATCCATGTATTGTGGAGCAGCAACCAGATTACTAACAGTCATAGCAGGTTCAGCACAACTTCCAACTACTATCAGCCAACTTTTCAATGATTATAATCAAGAGAGATGGAAAATTAGCACTTAAAAAGTACAATTATCACACATACTAACTTCAAAACAACTACTTATTATTTTTTCTTCCAATTTTACTGTTACCATTCTAAAAAAACATAATAACTTCAAAACAAGCTAGGGTAAGACTAATACCTAGTATGCCTATATCATACCTTTCTTTTTTCATCATTAGAATACTAACATACGATTACAAATCAGAAATATACTCAGAGAGAACCTCAGGTATTAAATAGTACTTCAGGAAACTTGACCATGCCCAACTATTCTATAATCATGCTACTACAGAAGCAAGTTTCAGAAAAATTATTCAGCTCCTAGAAATACAATTGGCAGTGTGGTACTAACATGAGTGTGAAGTCTTCTAGCTCTAATGAGAAACTGTTATTAACTTATAGAACATTAAACTGTAAATGTCGAAATATACTCAATGGTCTACTGACCAAATGTGCACGACGAAATGAGTCAATTTACTAGTTTTGTAACACACCTGAGTAACATCTTCTGTATGAGATTCCTCCAAGCATGCAATCTGACGCTTGGTCCTCCAATCCCAAAAGAGTATCTGTACAAAGATAACCACAATGCAATGTCAACGGCCACATATCTCATACCACACTAAACAAAGCTGAGTAATTTCATGTGTTTCCGATCAAAAAGGAAAAAACATATTTCTCATGCAATAAAACAATTCTAACAAATTATATCTGGCAACGAAGAATTTTGTTGCAGTTTCAAGCAATTCGAATTCTCGTTTGAAGGCTGAAGCAAGTAGAGGCGGAACTATATAGAGCCAAGGGGGTTCAATTGAATCCCCTTCGTAAATCAATTATAGTTTAAATAGGGCAAAAACAATCTTTTTGGTTATGTAGAAATGGTTGAATTCCATTGACATTAGAGAAAATTCTATTGTAATGGCAAAGGAGGTCCGAAAATTGTTTTAGGTCATTAAGTTCAATTCTCAAGTATGACATTCTAGTATTTTCTAAATCTCCTCGCATAAATTCCTTGCTCCGCCACTGCAAGTAAGTGGTCAAATAGTCAGATATAGTAGTATTTATTGTCATGACTTTTTATACTTTGTTTTCGATTGCGTGCGCCGAGGGTCTACCGGAAACCGCCTCTCTACCTCCCAAGGTACGGTAAGGTCTGCGTAGGCTCTACACACCCCGATGCCACTTTGTGGGATTTCACCAGGTATGTTGTTGTTGTTGTCCTTGGCTTGAATCGTATATATAGTTACAACATTCTTTTCTTAAATACATATACGCACAGACACTAAGTTCGCAAGCACTACTTTATTGGGTGAAATGGTGCTCTGCACCCCTAACTCTACTAAATCTACCACAGCTAATTTGCAGCCGCAAGGCGTAATACCTGAGAATTACACCCGGCAGCAAGCAGATTATGATTAGCTCCACCAAATGAGAAACTAAATATCTCTTGAGAAGGTCCACCACTTACTGAAAACACCTGCATTCCATCTATTTCAAATCAAAAAACAAAATCACAACAAAACGGAAAACACATACTCCCTCCTTCCCAATTTATGTGACACCACTCGGATTTCAAGATTCAAACAAGTCTTCTTTGACCATATATTTTTAAATATTTTGAATTATCAATTATACTTTTTACTAGTTTCCAAAAACTTAAAGATTTCATGCCTGAATTCACGATCAAAATTGAACTGTTTGACTCTCGAAATTTAAACTGTGCCACATAAATTGGAACAACAGTGGGAGTATTACAAATGCATATAAATAGTTTTACAGCAACCTGTTGAAAAGACCTAGTATCCCAAGCTCTGAGTGTACCATCGGACGAGCAAGAGTGTAGTACATGTGGCGATGAAGGACTCGAGAAGGAAATTTGATTAATCGTTGAAGTATGACCGTTACATTCTCCAATGTACTGTCCTGTAGCTAAAGAGTACAACTTAATTGTATTGGTTGAGAGTGATACCGCCATTGATGTCCAATCATTCCTATAAACATAAATTCAGTGAAAATTTTAGGGCAAAAAATTACTAATACGTGAGAATTAATGGAGAAGGTGAAAGGGAGAGATACTTAGGAACGATTTGGAAAACGTAATCGTCGCCGAAGTTAGTTTGAATTGAATTTTTGATACCGAAACGCTTAGAAGTGTTGGGTAATGGTTGTTGTTGTTCTATGTCCATCTCTTCTGCGTCATCCATTTTCTCTCTCTCTCTCTCTCTCTCTCTCTCTCTGTTGATGAGGAAAAAGAGTGAAGAAAACAAAAAACTCACAAGGGTTTAGGGTTGGACCTTTTTTTGTTAATTTAATTAGGGTTTAGGGTTGGACCCAGCCCAAGCTCCTTGACTCAATTGAGTATAACAACAACATACCCAAAATCCTACTTGTTCGTAATATGTATAACTTACCTCTATCTTGAGCAAGGTAGAGAGTTGTTACAAGTGACTTTCGTCACATGACATGCAATTCAAATAGTGCAAATAAGTTGTGGCAAAATATTATAAAAAAGCATGATAAAACTATTTGAGAAAAGGAGGTATAACTACAACAAAGTAATATGATAATTGAAATACAAAAACAAAAAACAGAAATCGTATCTTGACTCAATTGAGTATATATAAAAAAAAATTAAAGACTTGTGAAACTTGAGATCTTAAATAATAATATATTTATAAAATTATAAAAGCTTCTTGAGTAACATCTTAAGTTTGAAGTTTAATCATTTCTAAATATATAAATAAGTTATTTTTTAGGATGGAATAATCCTTGCTAGTATTGGTTGGTACTGCTTTATCATAATAAAAGATGGTAGCAAACAACAAAAAGTCAAGTTAGTATTATGATATAGCGAAGGCCTTTAAACAAAACAACGCAGCAAAGAAGGATGAACGGGAGTCATTGGAGGAAGAATTGACAAACTTGTTATTTGTATTAGTAGTAATTACTTTAACGTTCTTTGTTATCTCGTGTAGAATTCTTTCTTTGTTGAGGCTTTTGAAGCTCTATCTCCTCTACCAAATCTTCAGGAGCATTGGAAGGATGTGAAGTGATTACCCTGAAAGATTCTCGCACCATGAGGTCGACATGCCATTCTTCTTAGTCGTAGGTGCTCGTCCATTTTTATTTGAATGGATTAGGACTCTCGAGGTACATATGGGCGCCAACATTTGTGGAAGCTAAGGGCACATTCGCTACCATCATAGTCCAGGTCCAATTAGGTCTTTCCATTAAATCCTATTATATACGTGATTACGTTGAATAGGCAATAAGAAGATAGTAAAACATAAAAATAGAATAAAGAAAGTTGTTTTTACATGGTTAATAGAGAGAGAGAGGATCAACTAGGTCGATGGCTTCCTCACAATCAACATTTTTACCAGAGCAGGATTATGTATGCATTTGCAAGCATTCTCATCTTTTGGGTGAGAACTTGAGAACTTCGAACTGTGCTTAGTAAGAATTTCACGGGAAAAAAAACCAACTATAAAGTATAAACTGTGCTTAGTAAGAATTTTTGTTATAATTATTTCCAATCTACTTGTAGAGAATACAGTAGATTTCGTCCACCAATTAAATATTTAAGGATAATGAAACAGAGATGTGATTTGGAGTAAGTAGGATTATTCATCAAACATGTTTTTACTTCTCTAGAATTTTGAACATTAGCCGCACAACGAAGACATTTTAAGCAGAAGCATCGCAAAGAGAGATGGCACGCAAGAAAGATACAGAGATTTGATGTTAAAGTCAATCAAACACTATTCTCAGTCAACTTAAAACAATAGTACAAAAACCCATAATTTAGAGCATAGAGGTATGTTTTCCAGCTCAGGTGGATGAAAATGATAATAATGTCCCTCACATCAAACTCCCATGCGCGATAAGCTTCTGTACTTTCATGAACTGAAAGGGACAACTCTAGTGCATTGCTGAAAGCAAGCCAATGGATCTCTGCAGCAATGTCTACTACTTATGCACTCAAGAGCTTGGCTGAGCTTCCACTTCTTACTTATGCAGCCTCACCTCCTGCCTTGCTGATGTCTTCTTGTGGTTTCGCATCTACCGTCTCATCAGCTTTGGCTGAAGGCTTTGTCACTTCTTGCTCTGCAGATGAGAATAAAATCGAGCTTTTACATACAGTGCCCTATGACAAGTAGAGAAAGCCACTATAAACCATAGAAGGAACGGAAATATCACAACATAAATAAACCTCAGACAAAATCTACATGATATACACATGTTGGACACTCCTTTCAAGTACAGATTGCCTAAGGTAAAGTATGCAATTACTTCCTCTAGGAAATAACCTGATTAGCATATCTAAACATATATTCCAAATTTATCCACTACCATCAACTTTTGGAAGGAGGCAAATTGTGTTACTCTTTGTATACAACTTTCTTTTTTCAAAAAGAAAATTAACAATATGTGTTCCCTTTTTTCTTTGAAGCATCTTGTTTAATGACAAATGCTGATTCTACATGATCTCCTTAAAATTCTACTCTCCTTGGTCTTCCTCTCAAGTCATATAATTGCACCAAACCCAAATTTGTTTTCTACTACAAAAACTATCCTCCTACCCCCAAAAAACCGGTGGATGTGCAAATTGAGAACTGTTATGCCAAAATAGACGTGAACAAAACAGAACTTGGAGGTCTGAATTGAATACAACCAGAAACAGTTAGTACAACAAGGATTTGGCTAAGTTCAGCCATTTCAACCGTATCAATTTTGAAGAATCACATATGATACCAGGCATAAATTTACATCACAGAATGCATAAATTCCTCAAATCATTTTTTTAATTTTAATAGTTGTTTTAAAGCAACATGGTTGAATAGGTTTGCTATTGAATTCTTCCACACCCTGTGCATTCTGGAGGAGAGGACGAGACAAAGAAAACTTTTTTATGCAGAAAGGAGAAAGAAGGGCCAAAAGAAGTAGTGCAAAATATGCAATCACTGATTGCATGAGGATTCAAATCCAACAACACATCAACAAAACCAAAAAT
This sequence comes from Anisodus tanguticus, assembly GCA_034509755.1. NCBI lineage: Eukaryota > Viridiplantae > Streptophyta > Magnoliopsida > Solanales > Solanaceae > Anisodus > Anisodus tanguticus. Next base: position 11,795,313 of record CM067551.1, on the reverse strand, counting down.
CGGCAATCTATACATGCTTCAAAGATGTTAAATTACCTTCATCGTCGCTATCATCAAGGTCATCCCCCATATCACCTCCCATTCCACCCATCATTCCAGCCATATCACCCATTCCGCCCATCATGCCACCCATTCCGCCCATCATTCCACCCATTCCACCCATTCCGCCCATCATCGAAGCCATATCACCACCTCCCATTCCTCCCATCATTGAAGCCATGTCACCACCTCCCATTCCACCGAATTTCTACAAATTACACCAGTGAACAGAAAGATCAAAAGATATTCCAAAAAATATGCAACATATGTATATAGAACAATGCAGTAAATTCTCACCGAGAAATCCATTCCATTCATATCCATATCGCCAGGACCTAAAAATTGTTTGAAGCAGTAACAAAGTCAGTTTCTGCATGTCTGATAACAACTATGGTAAGAGATTGACAGAACATGATAGAGATTATACCAGCTTCAGGTTCATCATCTTCATCCACCCACTTGTCCCAATCTACTTTCACATAGTGAGGCGCTTTCCCGTCTCCACGCAATAATTTTGTCCACCATTTTGGCTCTGCTTTTTGCAGAATGCAGACTATACTTCTCATGCCGGTACTTATTTTGCTCTCCTTCAGAATGAAATTGCGAATTACAATGCAACTCTATTTAACGGGGATAGACAAGTGTGGAGATTAAATCAAAATGCTGGCTTAAATTTGTATCTTCAATGGCCCAGTTCCCTTCACCACTAGATACTATATTATGAATCATAATTTATGATAGCTAAATCACAAAAACTGTCATTCCCTTGTTACTATCCTACAACAATAACATACCAAGTGTAATCCCACAAGTTGGTTTGGCCCTTTCTACCATCTTATGATTGCTAAACCACATAAACTCCATCACCTTGTTAAATCTTAATGTAACTGAATAATAAAGTTTGCATTTGTAATTGGTTCAACTACTCTTGTGATTTGACTTCAATAAGCATGATTTACAACATTTCTGTCATGTTAGCTCTACCTAACCTGCCCCAAATGGAAATATAATATAGACAGGCATGGTATATTGGTATGAGCAACTATAAAATCGAAATCAATCCAATAATGTCTCCAAATCAAACAAAAGCCTCCTACCTCAACATTAACTTTATCCTGGAGCTCTAGTTTCAACTCATAGAGACGATCTCCTGCTCCACCAGTAGCAGTGAAGGTAAAAACTCCTTCTGGCTCCAAGTTTACTTTTGGATCTTTAGCATCGGGTAAAATCACAGTAAGATACACCACATCAGGCCTCTGTGCCCACTTGACTTCTGGATGGAGGCTGCCAACAAAAAAAAGTTGATCTTTAGCCAAAAGAGTGAACTTTAAATATTTATATGCAGGGTTTTGTGCAAATTAGATGAGTCACAATATATTCACATACAGAGAATGAGAAAAGAAATTCTCTAACAACAACATACCCGGTGCAATCCCACAAGTGGGGTCTGGGGAGGGTGGGAGGGTAGAGTGTATGTAGAACTTACCCCTAACTTGAGAGGGACAAAAGAAATTCTCTAGGCAGACAAAAATTGTGGCATCACGAAACTCATTTACAAACTAAAATAAGAATTTGTTCTATCATTTAGTGGTTGTTTTCCTTGTGCCGGGGGTCTATCGGAAACAACTTTTCTACCTTCAAGGTAGGGGTAAGGTATGCGTACACTTTAACTCATAGACACCTCGTGGATTTCACTGGGTGTTGTTGTTATTTTAGTGGCAGTTTGGCCATAAATATTTTTACTTTTTCCTGAGTTGAATTCAGAAAATCATGTTTGACCATAAAATTCCGCAATTTGAAAAAAGCCACAAAGTTCACTTTTTTCGCTCCAAATTACTCACAAAAATTTGAAAAGAAAAACTCCAATTTGTATTCATGCCCAAACACAACTCCAATTTTCACATAGAAAACAGAAACTACTTTTTCAAATACTCACACTTTTCATGGCCTAACGGGCCCTTAATGTTTGGCTATGTAAGAGAATTTTCACCTTCTCCTTTCACAATATTTAACATGACTATCCTACCAGACCATTTCTCACGTAAATAGATCAACTTCCAACTAAATCTATGATTAACATAAGTAACATTATTTAAAAATAAAAAATCTGATAATCATGTAAGAAAAATTAACCATAAATCACAAGAAACAAAGACTCATATATACACATTCAGCATAACTAGTACTCCCTCTGTTGAGACACTTTATTTTTTTAGTCGGTCACAAAAAGAATTGACACATTTACTTATTTGACAAAAGTTTAACTTTAAAATTTAACTTTTACGCATTTATAAGCACACAAATATTTTTAGCTTGTTTTAGATAATAAGATTCAAAAGTCTTAATTTATTTCTTAAACTCCGTGTATTCCATTAATTAATTAGAGATAAAGAGTCCGCAGTGCAAACAAATCACCGTTATACAGAAACAGATAAACACACTAATTAAAGTAAATATGATATATTAAACGAATTTGTTAGAGATCCAGCACAAAAAAATAAGGTAATAATAAACTGAGATCTTACGAAAATAAAAATTGAATAGTAAAGGAAAAAGGGAGAGATGTTAGATTACCTCATATTTGAATTTTTGTGTGTCTCGAGAGTCTCGACGGAGAAGATGAGAAGCGTAGAGAGAGAGAGAGAGAGAGAGCGGTAGAGAGAGAGAGAGCGGTAGAGAGACAGAGACTATGAAAAACCCTAATAACAAAGTGAAGCGGCACAGCTACAAATATAAGTAGTTTAAAAGTGTGAGAATCTTCCAATTATCTCTACTTCTTTTTTTTAAAACTTAACTGAGTAGGTTTAATTTTGTCTAGGGTCTGTTTGGAAATCCACCTTAAAATTGGAATTGGTGTAATTATTGCCTAGTAATTACAATAACATATTTGTTTGTCATAATATAATTACAAGTATAATTATATGCGTGTTGTTCGGTTACATAAGTGTAATTACACAGTTAATATTATTTAAAAATAAAATTTAGAATAAAAAATTTAAAATTAATATTTAAAAAATATGTTCCTTTATAAATGTTATTAAATTAGTTATTTAATAACACGTTGTTTCTTAAAAATATATTAATTAATAATCATATATTTGTAATTAATATTATAAAAAATATTTGATATATATATATATATATATATATTTCAAATTAATAATATTTAAATTTTAATTAATTATAAAACTTAAAAGCATGATTTTTTTGTGAGAACATCATGGATTGGATGTTTGACTAAAACATAACATTTATAAATATAATTCCATAACATTATTCAAATGTTTGACAAAAAAATCTATCAACGGTAAGTAAAAAGAAACAACATGCAATGTGAAATAACAAGTCAATAATAGTAAAGCAAATAAATTAAAATAAAAAATATAACCTAAATTCAAAAGAAAAAGAAAAAGTTTAACATAATAATCTTATGTCAAATTCCAATATTACATAAGTAAGTTCCAACGTAACTTAAGTAAATAATTCAAAAAAAGGAAAATATATGTTTATAACTCATTCACAACGAAATTCTACTTTAATAACGTCACTCATTATTTGCCAAGTTTGTTAATGACTCATTATTTCTAATATTAAGGGATGTAGTTTAAAAAATTAGAATAATAACACGATTATGCTAAATGAATAAAAAAAAATACGAGCAATTACATGGAACCACAAGAAATAAATGTTGGGAATGAGAAGAAAGAAAATGAAAGATAACTAATAGAAAAAGAAAAATATATTTAAAAAATTAAAATGTAAAAACTAAAAAGAAATTAAAATAACAGAAATAAAAAACAAATTAAAAAAAAAATAAAAAAAAAAAAAAAGAAAAAAATACTAAAAAGTAATCCGATTCTCAACCCCCCCCCCCCCCCAAAACAAATTGAGAATTGAAGAGTATAATTATACCATCACACTGTGTAATTACACCTAATCTTTTGTTATCTTGACCATTTTTTTTAGCAACATACATAAATTACCCCATAGACTTGTATTGAAAATTCAATTACACACTTTAATTTTAATAAATTGATTTTTTATTTTTCACAATTTTTTCATTTCCTCTCATTCTATATTACATTTTTTTTTTTTGTCAATAAAAATCTCTGCAATCACCTTATTTCATCATTCAAAAATTCGTGTGAAGATCAATTAAGGACTTGAAGAATGCAGTTAATGCAAACTCGAGTTATTTGTCACTTACATGCAAATAACAAAATATTTGAAACATTTTTAACGATGTACTAAATGATTTGAGACTTGAAACAATAAGATGAAAAAAATCAAAATGAAAATGTTCAAAATCATGCAGTGCTCGTGCTCCGCATGACCAGCACATGGGACACTTAGAAAAATTAGAGTCTAGATCCATTAGGGTTGTATTAATTTGAAGGAGATAAAAGAATGTTCGTAAATTTTCGTTTAAGTTGTCATAAATTAATCACTAAAGTTCAACCGACCAACCATTCAAATCAACGGTTAAAATTAATAGAATTGTCATGTGCTTTCGGGAGTTCCATATAAAACATAAAAGATCAGGTGTGCTCAAGAGAACGTAATAGGGATGAAATAACTTTAACCCCAAACTTGAGGACTTAAAAAAAAAAGATTAACAATCTCATCCTTTAACCTCCAATTATTTTCTTCGTTTAATGACCTAACAAATAGATGAGGCCCGCAATTAGCTATGATGGGCCTGATTCTCCTTCGACAATGTGGCCCAAAAGATTGGGTGTGGGGACATTATAGCACATGTAGCCCATTCTAGTTTGCAGCATTCTAATTTGAAGTTATGCAGGTGTTTTTGGGAAGATTTGGACGAAGTGATGGGAGGTATACCAACCACTGAGAAATTATTTATAGGAGGAGATTTCAATGGACATATCGGGGCACTTTCGGGGGTTATGACGACATGCATGGAGGTTTTGGCCTCGGGGACAGGAACGGGGGAGGCGTCTAGCTTTTGGAGTTTGCTAGAGCTTTTGGGATGGTGATAGCCAATTTGAGGTTCCTGAAGAAGGATGAGCATTTGGTGATTTTCCGTAGTTCGGTGGCTAAGACTCATATAGACTTTGCTTCTTAGGAAGGTTGACAACGGTCTTTGTAAATTGCAAGGTTATTTCGAGAGAGTATCTTACAACCCGAATATAAGTTTTTGGTGATGGATTTGAAAATCAAGATGGAGAAGAAGAGGAGGGTTGTGGATGACAAGTTAAGAATCAAATGTGGGAGTTTGATCATGGCTAGTGCAAAGGATATGGGGGAAAGGTTGATGGGCAAGAGGGCTTGGGGGAGTAGTGGGGATGCGATCGGTATGTGGGACAGGACGACCAGTTGCATTCGGGAGGTTGCTAGAGAAGTGCTAGGGGTCTCGCGGGGTAGCCGTGGTTGGCATTGAATGGACTGATGGTGAATGGTAAAGTTTAAGAGAAGGTGGAAGCGAAAAAAACGGTGTATGCGAAATTGGTAAAAAGCAAGGATGAGGTGGAGAAGTAGACGAATAGGGAATTGTATATGATGGCGAGGAAGGAGACAAAGCTAGTGGTTACAGCGGCGAAAATGATGGCTTTTGAACATCTGTATGTGGAGTTAGAGAAAAAAACGGGGATAAGAAGTTGTACATACTAGCCAAGGTGAGGGAGATGAGGGCCCGAGACTTGGATCACGTGAGGTGCATCAAGGACGAGGACGACAAAGTACCGTGGAGGACGCGCATATTAGGCGGAGGTGGCATCTTACTTTCATAAACTCTTAAACGAAAAAGAAGATAGAGACATTGTGTTGGGAAGATATGGAGCAATCTAGTAGATACCGGGATTTTGGGTATTGTGGAAGCATTAAGTTTGATGAGGTTTAGGGTGTTGTTCGTAGGAAGCGCAGGGGACGAGCGACCGGGCCTGATGAGATCCCAATTGAATTTTGGAAGAGCGCAGGCATGGCAGGTTTGGAGTGGCTGACTGAGTTATTTAACGTCATTTTTAAGACGGCGAGAATGCCACAAGAATGGAGGTGGAGTACAATGATTCCCTTGTACAAAAAAAAAGGTGATATTTAGAGTTGCAACAACTATAGGGGTATCAAGCTGCTGAGCCACACTATGAAAGTTTGGGAAAGGGTCATGGAGATGAGGGTGAGGAAAAATGTGTCTATTTTCGAGAATCAGTTTGGATTCATGCCGGAGCGTTCGACTACTAAAGTCATTCATTTTATTAGGAGATTGGTGGAATAGTATAGGGAGAGGAAAAGAGACTTACATATGGTTTTCATCGACCTCGAGAAGGCATACGACAAAGTCCCTAGGGAGGTTCTATGGAGATGTTTGGAGGTTAAAGGTGTACATGTGGCGTACACTAGGGCGATCAATGATATGTATGATGGAGCTAAGACTAGGGTACGAACAGTAGAAGGAGATTCGGAGCACTTCCCAGTGATGATGGGGCTGCACCAGGGATCATCTCTTAGCCCATTCCTATTTTTCTTGGTGATGAATAGACTGACGTGACAAATCCAATGGGAGGTGCTATGGTGTATGTTATTCGCAGATGGCATAGTCCTGATTGATGAGATTCGAAGCGGAGTGAATGCTAAGCTGAAGGTTTGGAGACATACTCTAGAGTCTAAATGATTCAGACTGAGTAGGACCAAGACAGAATACTTGGAGTGCAAGTTCAGTAACGGGAGCGACCTTGAGACATGCGTGGATATGAGGCTTGGTACTCAGATCATTCCAAAGAAAGGAAGCTTCAAGTACCTCGGGTCTATTATCCAAGGGAATAGAGAAATTGATGACAATGTCACTCATCGTATTAAGGCAGGATGGATGAAATGGAGGCTCGCATCTGGAGTCATGTGCGATAAAAATGTGCCACCAAAACTTAAAGGCAAGTTCTATAGGATGGTGGTTAGACCGACTAAGTTGTATGGGGCGGAGTATTGGCCGGTCAAGACTTCGCACACCCAAAAGATAAAAGTTGTGAAGATGAGGATGCTAAGATGGATGTGTGGGCATACAATGAGGGATAGAATTAGAAATGCTGATATTCGAGACAGAGTGGGAGTGGCCTCGGTGGAGGATAAGATGCGGGAAGCGAGGTTGAGATGGTTCGGACACGTGTAGAGGAGAGACACAAATGCCCCAGTGCGGAGGTGTGAGAGGTTGACTATGAACGGGTACATGAGGGGTAGAGGTAGGCCGAAGAAGTATTGGAGAGAGGTGATTAGACGGGATATGGCGCAAGTGCAACTTACTGAGGACATGACCTTAGATAGGGGGTTATAAAGGACACGGATTAGGGTAGAAGGGTAGTAGGTAGTCGAGCGTAGTCCTACCTACGCTTACACACTCGTAGTTGTGGTGTTATTATTGTAGTCTCGCTTAGCCTATCATAGTAGTAGGCACAATATTGATTTATAGTCCACAATCGTTTGATTTATGATGTTATGTGTATTTTGTTTGTCTTATTTACCTGCATTAGTTATTACTTTTTTTCAGAAGTCGCTATCATGGCTTAGTCGCTTTGTTTGTCTTACTTTGCTTATGCTTGTGCTTTGTCTTGAGCCGAGGGTCTCTCGAAAACAGTCGCTCTACCTACCAATGTAGAGGTAAGGTATGCGTACACTCTACCCTCCCATACCCCACGTTGTGGGATTTCATTGGGTATGTTGTTGTTGTTGTTGTACGCAATTCGCATGAATGGCCCATCTTGGGGTACTCTTTAATTTTTGTCCCTTAAATTGTTGATTTTTAATGTTTTTCCTTGGCACTTTAAGCAACAAAAGAGTTGCCAAAAATATTTCTGACATCGAAAAAATAAAAAAAGTTCATCCTACCCTTATCTATGACCTAATTTCTCAAGCCTTGTCCGGAATAAGTTCTGTAGGAATTAAGTTATCCGGCATAATTTCATTTCTCATAATTTATGCTGGACAAAGCATAACTTGTGTTGGACAAAGCCTTTCGAATTAGCTATTACACAACTTATGCGTATAACTTCATTTCTACAAAACTTATGCCGGACAAGGCGAAACTTTGCCTTACGATTTTTTTTTCCGATTCTGCTAACGATCGAACCCAAAATATATGATTTTGTAGACCAATGAATAAGGGTACTTTGGCACACAAATTTTCATTAAATGAGAAGTTGAAACAAAAATTAAAGACCAACGATTTGAGGGGGGGGGGATTAAAAGACCAGTATGTATGAAGGGTAATCCGTTTGGTCCGTCAATCAACCAATATCAAGAGAAAAGATATTCATATTATGAAGAATTAACTAAATAGTCGTTCATTCAACTGCTTAAATAAAAAATAGCCGGTAAATGTATAATATATGTAGCATCATATATAATTAGTATATAATTTATATATATCAACTAAGAAAAGTAAACAATAAATCCGACCGGCTATTTATAAAAAGATGTCAAATATTAATGAAATTGCATGAATGAATTGGAGGGAGGAGGGCGGGGGCAAATAGCCAATCCCCACTTAAAAAGCCCCAGGCCAGAAGCTGAACACAGTATTTCGAATACATGAGTTTTAGTCAAAATGTAACTCCATTAGGTTTTATATCTTACTATAATATAATAATTTTGAGAAACTCCAGTTAAATTTTCCTTCAATGAACGAAAACGCTCATATTAGGTATTGTCATTTACGTAAACAGATTTTATGTATTAATTAATTATTAAAGAATTAACCTAAATACCATGCTTCCCAATCACTTAAATTAAAATTAGCTACAAATGTTGAATATATATGCATAATATATTTATAATTGTGTATAATCTATATATACTGGTTAGAAAAAGTAAACAATTAATCTGACTGGTTATTTGTTGTAAAGTTCCCTAGTTTGTTTTTCGGAGTCATAGATCGTGTGTCTCTAGATTCTAGCCAAACAGATTCTAAACGCCATCAGCATTTGGCTATTTCTTGTAGTTGTAGATATCTTTGCTTTCACGCAAATATGAAATCTTAAATCTTTCATTTGAAGATTTGTAGACCATCTCATATTTCTATTCAATAGAGAACAAGTGTTCCTCGTCCTAAAGTTGTAGTGTGTGTTTTTTTTTCCTTTTTGGGTGTTCGCCCATGCCATCAGTTGTGCTCCATATTTGAAAAGTCACGAAGATATAATTATAAAGAGACATTATTTAAAGTGATGCATAATTAGGGTGACAAAATTAGTCAGGTAAATATGAATCGCCCAATCCATTAAAGCTTGGGCTTATCATTAAATCACTCATTTATTAGCTTAATCTATTTCAGGCCAATTCATTTCAATCCATAATATATTAGGCTAATGTGCCTTTCAAATTGACCCATGAGAAACATTGTCAAACAAAATGATATTTTTTTATTTGATATGTTTTATATAGCCATAATAAAAATATATAAAAAACAAAAAAAGAATAGTAAGAATGAGTTGGATTATGACCTGCTCTTTAACCCATTTCAGCCCAAATAATTTTTGAGTGAGTCAATAGTCTGTTCATTTGTTAACTCAACCTATTTTGACATGCTCAAATTCAATTCAACTCACCCATTTAACACCCTAAGAGTAATATCGATAAGTTAGTTAGGAATGAAGAATGTTGACTAATGTACTACCTTTTACTAGTGTCGAATGAAAGAAATAATCCATTGATTATTCTCATTAATGAATATGTATTTATATACAATATACAATCTTTAATTATGAAAAATTCTATTCCTACTATAACAATAAATGGAAAGTCATATTCCTAATATAACAATAAATCCTAATTACACTTGTACAAAAATTCTTCAATTATGGTAAGTTTACACTAAAACTTGAACTGGGATACACGTGTATATCACGTGAATACTCCTTCTATCACACCCCCACAGTCATAGCGGGCGGTTGTCGTACGCTGAGACTGTCCGTAAAATCTTCAAATAGAACAGAGGGAAGACCCTTAGTAAAGATGTCAGCAATTTGGTACCTGGATGGGACATGCAAGACGCGTACTTGGCCACGAGCTATTTTTTCGCGAACAAAGTGAATATCCATCTCGATATGTTTAGTGCACTGATGTTGGACCGGATTTCCAAAAAGATAGACTACACTAACATTATCATAGTAGACCAAAGTAGCTTTCTGAATAGGAAAGTGGAGTTCTAATAGAAGATTACGCAGCCAACATGATTCAGACATCATATTGGCTACCCTTCGATACTCGGCCTCTACACTGGATCGCGATAATGTAGCTTGACATTTTGCAAACAAAGAGATCAAGTTATCACCCAGAAACATACAATAACCAGAGGTCGAGCGTCTGGTATCAGGACAGTCACCCCAATCAGCATCTGTATAAGACACGAGAGTAGACACGACAGACGGATATAAATGCAATCCATAATCAAGTGTGCCATGTATATATCGTATAATGCGTTTGAGCACATGTATGTGCTCAATCCGTGGATCATGCATAAACAAACACATCTGCTGCATTGCATAAGTAATATCAGGTCTCGTGAAAGTCATATACTAAAGTGCCCTTGCAAGACTGCGATAGTGAGTGGGATCCTCGTATAGGGTGGTAGACGTAGCACTCAGCTTCGGTTTAGTATCCACCGGAGTAGAAGTAGACTTACAAGATGACATGCCAACTCTCTCAATAATCTCTGCCGCATATTTTTTCCGAGATAAAAATAGATAATCTGCATGACGAGTGACTGTTATGCCCAAAAAATAGCTTAAGGCCCCCAAGTCTTTCATAGCAAATTATGAACTGAGAAAGGGCATGATAGACTTGTGTAGAATATCCGATAAGGCAGTCAATATAATATCATCAACATATAACAGAATGTATGCCAGAGAAGTACAACGCTGCTAGATGAACAGTCAATAATCAGACATGCTGTGAGAAAACTCAATAGTAAACACATAATCTGCAAACCTTTTATATCAAGCCCGTGGGCCTGCTTAAGCCCATACAAGAACTTTTTTAGCAAATAGAAATAAGGAGGATAATTGGGGTCCCTAAAACCCAAGGGTTGATGCATGTAAACTGTCTCCTTAAGATCACCGTGTAAGAAATATTTTTTCACATCCAACTGGTAAATGGGCCATACCTTTGAGAGAGCTATACCGAGCACAGTGCGAATGGTTGCCGATTTGACCACCGAACTAAATGTCTCTCCACAATTCACGCCAACCTATTGTGTTTTACCATCACCTACAAAACGGACCTTATGCCTCTCAAAAGAACCGTCAGAATTTTCTTTATGAGTAAAAATCTACATAGACCGAATAATATTAACACCGGGTGGACGGGGCACCAACTCCCAAATCTTATTTTCAATAAGAGCATTATATTCGTCATCCATGACCAATTTCCATTTCGGGTCATGAAGGGAAGACATTGAGTTACGTGGTAGGGGAGATTTAGTGACATTAGAATTAAGATTAAAATGTCGTTTTGGTTTAATAATACCCCTTTGGCTACGAGTAACGGGCCCTTGACGTGAGGTAGAATTGGATGGGAGTTGGGCGTTTCTCGTGTTGGTAGTGGACTGGCCAGCAGGTAGTGGGCCTGCTGGCCCAACAACTAGGTGAGAAGTAGATATCGGATCGAAATGAGTAGTGGGTTGTGTCGCTGGAACAATATCGTTATCGGGACTGGGCCGAGACTTTGGATCGGCAATTTGTGGGCCAGCAGGCAGTTGGCCTGCTGGTGGATTCGGGTCACGGGACATCTCGGATAAATGATGGATAATATTCGGTGAGAACTAGACAATTTGAAGTTTAGATGGATAAACTATATGAACTAGACACGGAACTACACAATTTAGTAAACGGAAATTGAGTTTCATCAAAGATAACATGTCGACTAATGATGATTTTGTTAGAGGATAAATTAAAACATATGTGTCACGACCCAAACCGGAGGACCGCGATGGACACCCGGACCCCACCCGCCGGGTACCGCTAATCGTACAACCAACTTCTAATCACAATTGAATACGGACTAAGCCAAAAAAGATTATAAAAAATCTTAACCAGAAATCCAATTTTCATATATACATACCCATACCAAGGCCGACAAGGCCACACATGATAACTAACCACAAGACACATGTCTACAAGCCTCTAAAGAATACATGACATCACAAGGACGAGACAGGACTCCGCCATACCCGTATGCGTATGCAAAAATACCGTACCACGACCAGACTGCAACTCTGAAACAAATAGAGTGCTCCAATATCAGCTGAACCAGCAACCTACTAGCATGAACCGTCACCCTCTTTAACTGAACATGCGGGCATGAAACGCAGCGTCCCCCGACAAAAGGGACGTCAATACGACTGATGTACTGAGTATGTCAGGCATGAACAATAGTATCACAGGGATATAACAACAACTGAAACAGAAACAATTGACCAACAGTAAATGCCTCTGAGGGCCCTAATACATATGTCTAGATGTTATGCACAATGCATTATATATATACATCGGTCCCATTGGGCATATTCCTTACCATAACAGCCTCTGTGGGCATCATTTCATGTCGGCCTATGTGGACATAATATGTCTAAATGTCATGCATAATGCAAGTAAATACATATATACCGCCACACAAGGGCATCTTTCTTCCAATTATATATATATATATATATATATATATATATATATATATATATTGGCCCTTAATCAGGCATCTTCCTTCATTAAGCCACACAAGCTTTATCATTTATCATATCCCAACTGATCAGATGGTCTGCGTTTCCCGTTTCCCGTCGCCAATATACGGTCTTGGGTAAAACATGAATGCAATGCAAATAAAAATGCATGAATAACAATAGCACATCCTGGGTGACACAATATCCTTGTACCTTCGACGTAAATATCAACATATTTTTCGTATGCCTCAATAAGGATTTAGGAATATATTTAGACATGCTTTTAACATAGGAATCAATAACACGAATATTCTTAACTTCTAAGAGTAGAATAATTTATGGAACAATATCACGGTTACGTTTCGCTACATGGAACATGTCAAAAGAAAGAATTAATTTATCTTAACATAACTCGATTCTTCTAAAATGGAAGGAAAATATTATTGCTTGAGTATTCACGTTCTCTTTATATTTTCCCAGAGAACTAGCTACTGCTGATGCTATACCAATACAAATCCCGCAAGCATCATCATGACACCATGGAGCAAACAATCCATTAAATGCTGGAACAAAATACACTCCTCCAGTATAGGTAACTTTTAACGCCAACTCCTCAATTTTCACTAGCACTGCCTCGTACTCTCTGTTTTTTTTTCAAATCAAAGTGAAGTGCATTGATTCATTTTTTTTCTACAAAAGAAGGATTGGAGAGTCTCTAAAGGGACGGATAACGATTTGCTCCTTTTTTAAGACGTGACCAACTTAGTCACTAATAGTCATTAAATGATCCTCATCATTGTGTTTCCCACAAACTAAACCCACGAGCTGCCATCACTAGAAATATTAGCTTAGTCATTAGGATCTTTTCTTTTAAAGCCACACGTACACGCCCCACTTATCCTTGTCTCCCCCATCGATTTAATTTATACACACAATTAATCAATCACACACATAATTAATTAATCACGCACATAAATAATTTCGTAATCCCAATTCACTTAAATCTTGGTGATTTATAAGACCTTCATATACTCAATGTCATAATTTTGTGATATGACATTAGTCCGTAACCTCTTTATGCACACACCAAATTTATTTCCGATCCCCGTCGTCATACTTGTTATGTCTAAAATTATTTTGGGGTTTTATCCTTTTATATGCTAAACTCTTTATTAGCATATGTAAATATAACATAAATCTTCCCAATGCTCGGGTTTATTTCCTTCATTTAGGTGCTCAAATTATTGTCCAAAATTCCGGGATATTACAATGTGTAACTACGATGATTAGATGGATAACCCAAAAACACACAAGCGGTAGAACGAGCTTGAAGTTTGTTAATTGTAGTAGACGGAAAAAGTGGATAGCATAAACACCCAAACACCCTAAGATGAAAATAAGAATGATCTTTATTGTAAAGAATTTTAAGTGGGAATTGATAAACTAAGCCTTTATGAGGGATGATGTTAAGTAGATATGTAGTCATTTGTAATGCATGATGTAAAAAAGAAGGTGGTAATGAAGCATGGGCTAGCAAGGTACGACAATATTATTTATGGAATGTTTTTTTCTCTCGACCTTCCCATTTTGTGAGGACGTATATGGACAAGAAAATCGAAAAGATATGCCATTAGTGTCACAAATCTCTCGAAATGGCCCATTATCATATTCCCTGCCATAATCACATTGAATATTTTTAATTTTCAGTTCGAATTGGGTACGGATGAATGCTCCAAATTTTAATGTGAAAAAAACCTGAGATTTTTTGGATAAAGGAAAGGTCCATAAAAAAGTAGAATAATCATCCAAAAATAAGACATAATAATAATAGCCCAAAGAACTTAAAATGGGAGATGTCCATAAATCACTATGAATAATGTCAAAAGGCATCAAAGTACGAGAAGTAGAGGCTACAAATGGTAATCTAACATATTTTTCTAATGGACAAGAAGGACAAAGTGGAGTACTACGCGTACCCTTACAAGTAATAAAATTATTTTTATGCAGAGAAGAAATAAGAGATGACCCGGATGCCCCAAACGTGCATGCCACAAGGAAGGAGCAAGAGCGGCAAAGGTAGAAGGTGTGGCTTGACTCGTGGAAATGGTGGTGAGTGGATACATCTCCCCCTACTATTACATCTCATTAGAAGTATCCCCGTGGTGAAATCTTTCACAAAAAATCCAAAATGATCAAAATTAATAGAAACCCAATTATCAATGGTGAATTTTCGGACAAACACCAAATTTTTAATTAAATTAGGGGCATAAAGAATATTTTTAAGACAAGAGTTGGATGTGGGGGAGACAAATTCGTATGACCATAATCGCGAATTGGAATTGAGTTGCAATTACCAACAATAATGCCACGATTTTTGCTCAAATTAAAATAAGACTAGAGATTACCTTATGCGGACGTCATATGAGAAGTGGCTCCGGTGTCCATGTACCAATTCGGGTCCGGGAATTTAATTCGAGTGTATGCATTGCAACCTCAATATCCGTAGGTGTCGGGACTAGAGCCGGGCCCGCAACAGCGGCCTGCTGCCCCGGCCCGACACTGTATCGTGATGCGTTGTTCGAGAAACTGGGCCCGGAAGCCGACTAGAATTGGGCCCAGTTTCAGGATATGGCATTGGTGGTTAATAAGGGTTATTGGGCCATTGGCCATTGGCTCAGCCCCACGGCCAGGAGGCCCAAGGTTGCGTCCAGGAGGCCTGCGGTCAACTGTTTTGAGCCCCACTGCTGCCGTTGCCACTGTTCGCCGCCACCACCGCCGTTGTTATTACCACTGCGGTTCTTGCCATTATTTTTATGATTTTTGCCCCTTTTTCCACCACCGTTGGTACGGTTTTGGCCCAAAGTTTCAAAGAATGAGTGAGGGTTGTTTGACGTGGCCATCATCATGAATGAAATTTATGCCAGTAGCCGCCTTCCTAGCCAAACCGACTTCTTCCCAAGGTAAGCATGGAACGTGCCTGATAAAATGGCAGGAGAGGATTACTTTGACGAAGCAGTGTCCCAACTCCATTATAGGCCTCGGATAGGCCTGCAACCATCTGAAGAACAAGACGATCATTGGTAACGGGCGCACTAATATTTCAAAGTTGATCCGCCAATTCCTTCATTCTTTTACAATAGACTGAGACATTCGAAAAATCTTCCATGTTGACATGGGAAAATTCTTGCTCAAGCGTGACAACACGGAATTTTTTTGTTATCTTGGAATATATCATGCACCTATTCCAAGTTTCCATCGCCGTAGTGTCGGGTTCAATAATCGTCTGCAAGAGGTCTGTAGAGATAATGGAATAAATCCACTGGAAAACGGTAGCATCAAAGGTCGTCCATAACGCGGGATCATCCTCGGGGGTAGGCACCTTCTCTTTGCCAGTGACCGAGGGGATGATGTGATGGAGGACTTGATGCGAGCGTGCGTGAACTTTGAATAATTCGCCTACATCGCGTATTGGACGTTTTCCATTTCAAGAACAATAGAGATGTGGTTCTTGATGTTGAAAACTGTAAGGGCAGGATGAAACATGTTCTTTGATGTAGACATAACGAAAGAACAATAGGTGAATTAGGGAGTTGAAAGAAAATTTGGGAAGAGAGGAAGATATTGCACGAAAACCGAGGATGAATCACGAAAACCGAGATAGGAGAAAAGGGCAGCGGAAGTGTTTTTGTGAGAAGGTATTTTAGCCCTAGACTTCTGATACCATGAAAGAAATAATCCCTTGAAATTCTCATTAATGAAGATGTATTTATATACAATATACAATCCCTAATTATGAAAAATTATATTCCTACTATAACAATAAATAGAAAGTCATATTCCTATTATAACAATAAATCATAATTACACTTATACATGAATTTTCAACTATGGTAAATTTACACTAAAACTTGAACTCAGATACACGTGTATATCACGTGTATACTCCTTCTATCACCGAAGAATGAGGACAGCCTAGAAAATAGAGTAGAAGGTCATCAATAGACTTTGGTAGGATACTCTTGTTCTCACCTACAAGTACAATATTCAATTATCATCCAAATATTGAGTTAATTTCTCAAATGATTATTCAACACGGTAAATTTATCTAGCAATTTTTTTAAAATGATAATAATTTCACTTAACTATTAAATACTTGATTTCTTGAAATGTCACCTGCAAAAATTAAGGTACAAAAGCCCACACGAAACTCTATTTTAATTATGAATATGACATTATCGCCTTTTCAAAATGACAATTTTTTGGACGACGGTTGATAGAAAACAACAATGGAATTAGTACTGTCAACAATGTGCACCGTGTGTGATACATTGTAGTGGAGTGAGTGCAGTAGTGTCCAAGAAAAGGGAAAGAAAACAAAGAAGTGATCTCTCTTATATGTAGTGTGATGTGTACCTTTGGAAAGCAAGATGTGTGCTTAAATGAGAAAATATGCAATATCACGAAGAACATGTGAAGTTATGAAACTTTGTCCATATGTAATGATGGGTCATTTTGTGATTTGTCCTTTTTTGATATTAAACACATTTTTTGTGTTGGGTATGGAGTACATGTAGAGTTACTTAATTTTGTCTTTGTATCAACCGATGTATATGACGGTTTGCAGGAGGACATACCAGTTTTGTCAATGATCTCCTTGGTGTATTTCTTTTGATTGAGAAACAGACCCCGGCATATGGAGTTACATCAATGCTTAAAATATAATTTAAAGGACCCAAATCCTTCATTGAAAATTCCTAAGCAAGGAGGGACATAATAGACTAGCGAAGTGATGTGGATGATGCTGTGAGAATGATGTCATCCACGTAGAGAAGGATATATGTCATGTCATTTCCCTTCTTATAAATGAACAAGGACTGATCGAACTTGCTGTGTGTGAAACCCAATGTGGATACGAACCCTGCAAACCTGTTATACCATGCCCGGGGAGCCTGTTTCAAACCATATAAATATTTTTTCAACATGCAAACATAATCCGGATGTGTAAGATCTATGAAACCCAAAGGTTGGTGCATGTAAAATGTCTCATGTAGGTGACCATGTAAAAATGCATTCTTGACATCCAACTGATGAATGAATCATGATTTTAACAGAGCCAAGCTAAGAACAGTCCTGATAGTTGCTGGTTTAACTATCGGACTGAATGTTTTACCATAATCCACGCCAACCTGCTGAGACATGTCATCACCAACAAGACGAGCTTTGTGTCTTGCAAATGAGTCATCAGAATTCTTTTTATGATAGAAAACTCACATAGACCTTATTATGTTCACATTAGATGGATGGGTCACTAACTCCCACATCTTGTTTTTAATAAGAGCATCAATTCCGTCTAACATGACAACTTTCCAATTCGGGTCTGATAGGGCTGCTTTGGGATTTTTTGGAACATGTGATGGTTGGACCGAAGATATTAGATTAAAATGACGCTTGGGTCTAAAAATCATGTTCATGGGATGGGTTTTAATGGTCCGAGGTTGGGCTAATATCGACGGCTGGGATTTTGGCTGTCGGTTAGTGAATTGGGCCAAAGGGAGGTCCGAAGTTGGGCCAAGACTGAAGGCTAGGTAGTTGGGTTTTCTACTTGATTATTGGGCCGAGAGAGATTGAGATTTTAGGCATGAAGAGATGGGCCTGAAGTCCTGGTTGGGGACACGGGTGAGGGAGCAATGGGCTCTCTCTTTTGGGCATGTCAGCCATGAGATGTGGACTGGGCCGAGGCCGAAGGAAAAGAGACAGTGGGCTCCTCTCCTCGGACTGGCCAAGTCATATTTCTTTGTTGGGTTGGCACGGTTTGTGGTGTATTCTGGGCTGGTCCCATATGATTTTGGGTATTAAGATGGTTATTTAAAATTGAATGTAATCCATCGTCCAAAAAATCATATGAAAGTGGGGATGTCATGTGAGAATTAATAAATGGGAATATGGACTCATTAAAAACAATATGACGAGAGATAATAATTTTCTCATTCGTCATATTATAACATTTATATCCCCTATGATTTTGTGGGTATCCCAAAAAAATACGAGGAGTGGAACGGGCCTGAAGTTTGTTAATGGTTGTGGACAGAAACAAAGGATAACACAAACACCCAAAAATCCTCAAATGTGTGAAAGACGGGAGACGATGGTGCAATATTTGTGTAGGTGATATGTTTTAGAGTAGTTTGCTAGGAAAAATGTTTAAAAGATATGCGGCCATTTGAAGTGCATGATGCCAAAAGACCGGTGGTGTGTACGAATGCACAAGAAGTGTGCGAATTATATTGTTAATCGTTCGAATTTTTCTTTCGGCTTTTCCATTTTGAGGTGAGGTATGTGGACATGAAAGACGCAAAGACATCCCATTTTGGTGACAAAATTCTTTAAATTGGGCATTTATGAATTCCCTCCATTGTCACATTGAAAACATTTAATAGATTTGTCAAATTGAGTTTTGATAAAAATACTAAATTATTTAAAAATGGTAGAGACCTGCGATTTATGTCCTAAGGAAAATGTCCATAGAAAATTCGAATAATCATCCAAAATAAGCATATAATATTTATGACCCGCGGAACTTAAAATTGTGGATGTCCACAAATCACAATGCATAAGATCAAATGGCATAAGCGTATGTGAAGTAGATAATGAAAAAGGAAGTTTAACATGCTTCCCAAACACACAAGCCTGACAAACAGAAGAGTCCATAAGTTTGTTACAACCAACAAAATTATTTTTCTAAGAGCATTGAACATCGGTGCTCCCGGTGTCCCAACCGATTATGACACACGATAGGGGAAATAACTGCAAAGGTTGATGGTTTGGTGACTTGGTTGTTGGTAGTGGTAGTGAAGTGATACAAATCCCCAGTGATGTTACATCTCATTAGTGTCATTCCCGTATGAAAATCTTTCAGAGAAAACCCAAATTGATCAAAATTCACAGAAATAATGTTGTCAGTTGTAAAACGACATACAAATATCATGTTCTTAATTAGTTTGGGTGCATGTAGGACATTTTCAAATATAAAGGTGGGTGAGAGGGGATGTGAGTTTTACTTGACTAATACCACGAATTGAATTTTCTTCCCATAGCCGATAATAATATTTTTATTACTGCTCCTATTAAAATAAAATGAAATATAACCTTGAGATGATGTCATGTGTGGCATATCCCCCGTGTCCATGTACCATGAATCATCTGAAACATTCAAATTCATATTGTTCATGGCCTATTCGATATCTGTGGGAGCATAACTTGCGGAAGATGGTCCATGAGCTGCAAAAACTTGTTGCGGACGAGAACCTAGAACTCCGGCCGTCGGTTGGAAGAAGATGGCCTGGCCCACGATGAGGTGGGGTATGGGCAAGGAGGGGCAACCCATTACGGTGCCTAAGCTCACGGCGTGTACCGCCCCACTGGCCCCCGCTGGATTGGGATTGCGACTACCACTGGCAGGTCGTTAGAGATAGTATCGTAAATCCATTGAAGGACTATAGCATCTAAACGAGACCATAATTTTTGTCAACACCGGTGGTGTCCGATGAAGACTGAGAAGGGATGATATGGTCTATTACTTCGTATGCTCGACAATGGATTTTGAATAACTCCGCCCAAGAGGAGTATTGCCCTTTTTCCATCTCAAGTGTAATTGGAATAAACTTATTGACGTTGTTTACGACTAGAGCTGAATGAAATTTTTGTTTGTCAACCATAGTTACCCACAAAAATACAAGAATGAGAAAAGGTATTTAGTGATTGGTGGAATTTTGGTTGAAGAACCCTAAACCGTGACTAAGCCGAGAGGGTGGTTTTCCGGCAATGGCTTTGGTGGCCACAAACCGAGAAGTGGTTTGGCGGCTAGGGTGGTAAGTAAAACCCTAATTAGGGTTTAGTTGGAAATGAAGAAAAAAGATGTAGTATTTAGGGGTAGGGTTTTATTGTGTTGGTTAGGGTTAGGGGTGAGGGAAAACCCTAAGTAGGTCGAAAAAATGTTTTTCGAAGGGGATGGGTAGGTTGAGTGGGGGAGGGGCAAAAATGGAGTTAATTTGTGGCTCTTGATACCATGAAGGAAGTTAATTCAATGAGTTATTTCATTCCAAGATTGTACGTGTACAAGATCATTCTATGATTAATATTAAGGAAGATCTATTTAATCATATCCTAACATTCTAATTATATGATAGTAATTATAAATACAATTACATTGATTTGATTGATATGATTGAGATAATTATGGAATGGATCCATACTTATCCTAACAAAATCGAAAAATAAAATAGAAGAAAAGTAATGATAACAATACTATATGTGACAACTATTGACGTACAAAATAAAGTTTTTCTCCAAATCTATATGCGACTGACATGGAGTCTCTGACACTCGATTCAGCATGGTAATGTCCTACATGTAACAAATACTGTACGTTTTAGGTGTAGGTGCGCAGCTACGTATGTCCCTCAGTTGTTACACATGGCCATGTATCAATTTATTAATGACTAGCTCCTACCAACCTCGCAAATATTGTCCTTCTTACACACGTAATACGAACATTTCGTACATCTTCAAAGAATATACTACTTCCCCGTACCAAAATATTTATTATATTTAAAAAAAAATGTTATTTAACTAAATTTTAAAATTAAATTAGATTAAATTAATTTAATATTTTAAAATTAAAATTTAGATATTTGAAAACTATACAAAAAGTATTATAAGTTGTAATTTTTTCATATTAATATGATAAAAAATATAACTTAAATTATTGGTCAAAGTTCATATAGTTTTTATTCTTAAAAAATGTAATGCGATAAGTATGACAGATGGAGTATCTCGTAAGCAAGTGAAAAAGAAACAAAAAAAGTGAGGATTAATCCATTTTTATTTGATATTTTTGGAAATTTTTATTTGTTCATGTGAAAGAAACATAGTACTAAAAAAAAAAAAGGTTACACTGGTACATTTTTTTTTTTTTTTAAAAGAGTAATAGTGAGTGAGTGAGTGAGTGGAAGTATCTACCGAAAGTGAGCGTGGCGACTTGGATAATGGCAATAGTGTTGCATACGAGAGAAATTGTTTTGATTTGTACCGATTCCACTAAAGTAATACTCATTCACAATCTAAATATTGTGAGTTTTAAATTGAATTATAAAATGTGTATCTAACTTTATTTTATTTATTTTTCACACACACAGCAATATTATATATATAATTCATGATGATTAATTCTGTTATTGATGAGGCAATAATTTCTCGATGGTAGATTGGAATTCGGAAACGCAGAAAGGATCTCTGAAAAGAAGGTGCTCACTTTTGTCAGTTTTAGAAGTTACTATAGTCTAATTTAACTTATGTAGGGTGTAAGGGTGAAATAGTTAAATATATTGTTAAACGGCGTTTAGTGGACTAATAATTGAAGCAGTGTGAAAAATAATCCCTAGCTTATAGAGTACCACAGTAAAAGGAAAATGATAGCTTACATGCCAAGGAGGTGTAATACTAGTCTATATAAAATTGAGATTATTTTATTTGATTTCTCTTTTGATATTCGGTATTTGTATTAGCTCCTGACTAAATTGGATCCACGTCGAGAAGTTTCATATTGAAAGGAAAATCGTTCCCTAACAAAAATGATTCCATATCCAGTAAAATTTGAATCTGAAATATCTGATTAAGAATAAAAAAATACTTATCACTTCAAAATAACCGTTGGTACATAATTGGGAATATTAGGCCTAGAGAAAGTAGTCATTCTCACTAGGTGGCAAGTAGGGCTAGGCATAAATGACCGATAACTGAATTATCGAACCAAATAGAGAATTTCGGTAATTCGATATTCGGGAGTGATTTTTATAATTTCGATTTTCGAAATTGATATTCGGGAAATATAAATTTACCATTCGGTAATTCAATAAATACCGATATATAAATTTTAATAAAGACTCAATATCAACTTACTATTTTTTATCAATAAAAGCTTCTTTGAATTATATTATACTAGTTTTTTTAAAAATTTTTACTCTAATTTTCATACTGCTCTGTTTTCTCAATGATATGAATTGCATAATTTATGATTTAACGAATCAATTTCTTCTAATTTTGATTGATTTAGAGCTTATGTATCTCATTGATAGAGTTGATTGAGATGTTTCCTCCAAGCTCAATGTTTAGTTTCAATTCAACAAAGTACATTTTTATAATTAAGTTTATTGTTCTACTTCTCTGTTCCTTATTTGTGAAAATTTAAACTTGTATTGTGTGTAGTTAAGCATGATCATGAGTTTTTAGTTCATTTTTTATAAATCGATGAATTTTAATAGTAAGTGGGGTTTGTTTTATCATTTTTCTTCTATTTGTGATTGTTAATTGTTATATAACCATTGATGTAATACAGTGAACTCGATTTATTATGGTATTACTAAATATCAAACCGAATCGAAGTTTGATTTACCGATTACCGAATTACAGAACCAAAGTTTAAAATTTTGGTATTTGATATTTATTTTTAATTACCGATTATCGAATTACCAAACTTGAATTTTAAAAATACCGAATCGGATACCAAACGCCCACCTCTGGTGGCAAGCATAGTGTAGACCACAAAAGCAATAGTTGCCCTTGTAAAAAAAAAACTAAAGTATTCATTTGGACAAGGTTCTTGTGCACTAAAATATATGTAAGAAAAGAGAAAAGAAAAGGCAAACAGCTAATGACAATAAAAATATTACTAACTCCTAGTGTTTTACATTTTTTATTTTATTTAAAATAAGTGGTGTTTTAGAATTTTAAAAAGAAATTAATCTTATTCTTTTAAAATTACCCTTATTTACATTATTAAGAATCATTAAGTAATTTTTTTCTAAATATTTAATTAGACGTAAACTAGTAAAAATACTCCTAATTTTTTAGAAGTGAATATTTTGTTAAAGAGTGTGCATAATCTAAAAAATTCAATTATTATGAAAAGAGTGACTACTACGAAATCAATAGACAAAAGGTTCTCTGGCTGTCTGCAACTTTGTGTCTGTACGATTAACATATCTCCACGTCTTCTCTTCCGGTGCGTTAGTTATTGATTTATGTCCAAAAAATTGGAATTCCTTTTTAATCAAATCCATTTCACTTCCTTGTAGAGAAAGCATATTGTCTTTGTTGAAGTATCTTTATGCATTTGGAAAGAATTTGAGGTGAGGTTGAAAGAAAATCTGTGGAACTCGTTGTGTATTTATATATGAATGTTGTTTATTGAAAAAGATTATGGTAGTTGAAAATTGTGACTTGTGAGCAAAAGCTTAAGATTTGAAATAGGCATTTGGGCTAAAACAACTCAAAATACTCTTAACATGTTGAGCCTAGTATAACTATTAAAATATACATCTTATTCGTAATATTTCTTCAACTATCAATGTAATACTTTGTTCGCATAACTTATAGTCTCCCTCGAACGAAGTTTCACATGGCCCATCACATTGTCACGGTCTTATCTAGAGATTAATTGTATGTCACCCATATAAGATCATTTTTTAGCCACCACAGGCTATTGACTTCTTTTTTGTGCATGCGTCTCTAAAACTACATGTAAAGATGGTATATTGACATGTAGATGAGCAAAGGAAGTCGGACCTTATGCCATCTCTATACTCGTCTTATTGAATTATTGGATCTGATATTAGTTGTTGGCTAAAACAATCTAAGTATACCCTTAAGTGATGTGATATTATTTGCAATGGGCTTTCTTAAAAAGTCTCACACCATTAAGAGTATCATTACCCTTATATATAGTTTTTTTCTAGCTACCAATATTGGACGCAAAACAATACTTGAGTCGAAGTTGAGGTTAACGTATAACAAAGGATTTGAAATTGAAGATGAAAAAAGTTTGTAGAAGAAAGTGTGCTTGGACATATTGTTCCATTAGAAATAGAAGTGTGTGAAGTAAGACGTACATGCATGTGAGTGAAAAGCAATATTTCAATTGAAGGCACATGCATATATATCAGCATTTCAATTTTCATTTCACTCAATATAATGTTCAAATATTAAAATTCAATTATTATGAACAAACTAGCATCTGTAAATATGAGATAAATAGTAGTAGTATTTATAATGACTGAAATAATATTTTTGGTCAAACATGAACCTCACTTGAAGTAGAACTTAAACCATTTCTTGAACTAATTAAAGACCAAATTCTAAGCCCTAAACTTTATGATCTAATTTCAATTTGCCAATAATGCTTCAATATTAGTGCGTAGAATTTTAAGAATTTATTGCCTTTGAGTTAATTGAAAGCACGTTTGTGATGATAAGTGAGGGTTGCTCAGTTGATAACATATCCCCACCCACTATCGGTATGTCCAGGATTCAAGTCATACTAGAAGGAAAGTGTGAAAAAACTATAGATCCAAAAATGAGGGGTAAAAAAGAGAAAAAGCACGAAGCGTGAGCAAAAAAATTCATTTTAGGATGAGGCTCCCCTCCAAAACTATCCAGATTGTAAAATTAGGGGACTGATTTGTTGACATCTGAACACTTATAGATCTAAGGGCCAATAATTGTTTAACTTAAAGAGCTTTTTAACCCATTGTTAAATTAAAGTGCGCTTCAGGCTCAATACAAATTTTGCAGACAAGATTGGTATCCGAGAATATCGCTGTGATAGTTTTGATCCTAAAAAATTGTTGCGGAAATTTTCTTCAGTTGGAAAAAGATTTTCTTACCATGGAAAATATTTGTTCAAGAGAGAGATGATCAACACTCAACAAACAGAGAAAATTAAAATATTTATAAGAATCAGTCACAAAAGATCAACTATTAAACTTAGGGTAATTACAGATGTTTATTTCAGGATGAAGTTCTTGTTGGTTATTTCTACCGTCAATCTGCAAAAAAGGAATGACTACATGAAGATAAATGAATAGAAAAACACTCCTTTAGTGTGTAATTTACTGTAGTTTAAAGAGAACTAGATGAGTGCATTTGCAAATCCCAAAATGATTTATCTTTAGCAGGATGGTAGCCGGATAAACAAACGTTAAATAACTATGACTGCAAACTCAGGGCCGAATATCCCCTAGTACTAATGCCTCGTATCGAATTCAAACCCGAATACCGTAATGTTATAATATAATTGACTGGGTGGTAGAGTTGTGGAAACACTTGTTTCTTCCATATTTTGGACCTTAGCTCCATGGAAGAATATGTTACTGCTGAAACACGGAAGAATTGAAATCTTAGATCAAAACACTATGTATGAATGGTATGAACTGCCTAAACAAGAATTCTTGAACAACAAACAACCAATTTAGATATTCACGACCAAGAAATACTGAATTTTCTTTCGAATAGGCCCTGAAAGGAAAAAAAAGGTTGGAATGCAAACATACGTCAGGCCTTTGGTGTCCCTAATTGGAGCCTCACACTCACTATCTAATATGATTTTCTCTCATGACTTTCTTCGTTCATGGTTCGATATTCTGGTGTTCATAGGCGTAGAAGAACCACACCAATCCATCACGAACTTGATGGTTAAATTCTACTGCGATAACAATACTGTAGGAGAGGTCCTACGGAAAAATAGTTTAACGCCAGAATGATAAAAAGCTTAACACCTATCATTCTTATTACTTTTTCAATATGAAAACAAAAAAAATGAAAAATCAAAAGGTCATTTTATTCAAAACCCCAATTATGACATCCCTTATCTCGTATGTTAAAATTTCTCCCGAATACAATACCAAACACCAAATAATTGAGATTCCTGATTCGATTCGATAATTCGATTTTCGATAATTTATGCCTTCTTACCCTCTTTCACGTGTTTTTCATAGGACATTTAGTACTTACTGTCACAGATATGAATAATCACTACATAAATCATCAATCTTCTAATTAAACACTTAAATGGGTGTTTAGTCCTGCCGATTAATAGTAATCTTTTCAGATTATATGCCTCAAATTCTCCATCAAAATAATCTTAAGAATTTTTTAGCATCCAACAATCTTAATTTGAAAGAGGTTTGAATTTGGGGTGGAAGTTTAACAATTTTTGGAGACCTGACAGTGAACATAAAAATAAAGAAAGACCATAAAAATAAAAAAATAAATAAAATCATAAAAATGAGATTAAGTAAAACAGAGAACTGAAAAGAAGAGGATACTCGCCCACAAACGATGCCGATAAGAAAAAAATTAAGATTTTAATTATTGTGTAGTTTAACCATGGTTTAAGATGAGGTTTTGCTCAAACAATTATTGACCCTTAGATTTATAAGTGTCCAAATGTCAGCAACTCGTCCCCATAGGATAAGGCTCCCCCTCCAGTACAGGGACTGTCCAGTTTGTTCATTAGGGGACTGATTTGTTGACATCTGGACACTTCCAACAATTGTTTAACCAAAAGAGCCTTTTAACTCATGATTAAACTAAAGTGCGCTTCAGGCTCAGTATCAATTCTGCGGACAAGATTGGTATCCGAGAATACCGATGTGATAGTTTTGATATAGTGTATATTACATGTATATTGCTCTGTTTAACATTTTCTTCAGTTGAAAAAATATTTGTTCAATAGAGAGATGATCAACACTCAACAAACAGAGAAAATTAAAACATTTACAAAAATCACACACAGAATATCAACTATTAAACTTAGGGTAATTACAGATGTTTATTTCAGGATGAAATTCTTGTTTGTTATTTCTACAGTCAATCTGCGAAAAAGATTGACTACATGGAGAAATAGAAAAACACTCCCTTAATGTGTAATTTACTGTAGTTTAAAGAGAATTAGATGAGTGTATTTGCAAATCCAAACTGGTTTATCTTTAGCAGGCTGATAGCCGGATAAACAAACGTCAAATAAAATAGCTTTGACTGCAAACTCAAGGTAAATAATTCGGTATTTGGAAAATACAGAACATCCCCTGATATTAATGCCTTATATCGAATTCAAACCTGAATACCGTAATGTTAAAATTTTATTCCCGAATATAGTATCAAACACCAAATTATCAAGATTCCTGATTCAGTTCGATAATTTATGCCCATTCCTACCCTCTTTCATGTATTTTTCATAGGACATTTAGTACTTACAGTCACAGATATGAATAGCCACCACATAAATCATTAATCTTCTAATTAAACACTTGAAAGGGTGTTAAGTCCTGTCGATTAATAGTAATTTTTT
Source organism: Anisodus tanguticus (assembly GCA_034509755.1). Lineage (NCBI taxonomy): Eukaryota > Viridiplantae > Streptophyta > Magnoliopsida > Solanales > Solanaceae > Anisodus > Anisodus tanguticus. Next base: position 11,767,435 of record CM067551.1, on the reverse strand, counting down.
CGGATTATATGCCTCAAATTCTTCATCAAAACAATCTTAATATTTTCTTAACAGCCAACAATCTTAATTTGAAAGAGGTTTGCATTTGGAGTGGAAGTTTATCAATTTTTGAAGACCTGACATTGAACATAAAAACTTAAAGAAAGATCACGAAAATAAAAAATAAAATTATGAAAATGAGATTAAGTAAACAGAGAACTGAAAAGAACAGGATACTCGCCTACAAAATCAATGTTGATAAGAGAAAATTTAAATTTTAATTATTGTGTAGTTTAACCATAATTTATGAGAAAATTTTGGTCAAACAATTATTGGCCCTTATATTTGTAAGTGTCCAGATGTAAGCAATTATTGGTACCGGGACTCGAACTGGGACGGGACTTGTGCTAGTCCCGCCGGGGCCCGGCCCGCCCCAGTCCCGTCAGACCCATCCAGCCCTGGTCCCGCCCCCTATCCCGCCTGACCCCTCCCCTTTGCACAAAATAACCGTTGCACCAACGACCACTTTATATTTTGGCCGTCGTGCAACGGCCATTTTTAGTCTCCCCTCCCCCCCCCCCCCCTTAATATTTATTTTTAACTCCTAAGTTATTATATTTTACACTTTAACCCAATTTTTCAACTATAAATACCTCATTTTCGCTTCATCTATCTCACAAATCTTCCTACAAACTCTCTAATCTCTCAATCTATCTCTCTACAAGTCTACATTATCTACTAAATATTCAATTTTATTTATTCATTTGGGAGTGAAGTTGGCAACTAACTGATTTCAACCTCTCGATTACACGTCGACGTTATATCGGCGTTTGGTACATTCGTTCATTCATTAAATTATTATTGTTTCTTTCTTTTATTTAGCGCACTTAATTTCATTTACTTTAATTATCTATTTGTATAATTAAAATAGAAGGATTGAAACGCATGATTACGGGTAAGGGTAAGGGCCAGGCTTCTTCCAGTAGGGGTAACAAGAGCAAGGGTACTTCTTCTAGTCATCCTACTCCTAGACAGGATGATTTGGTTGATATTGAATTTTTTCATGATATTGAATTTTTTCATGATATACCATTAGATTTAGACGATGAGATATTTTTTGAAACTCAACAAGACTTTAATTTAGAAGATGATCAAGATGACACACCCACTAGTGCACCTCCAACTAGAACGCCTCCTATTCCCCCTAGTATGAGACGAGGCCCAACAAAACGGCCATTAAAATCAGATGCATGAAAGTTTTTTGATAGGGACGAAGAGAATCAAGTAGTTAGATGTCAAATTTGTAAAAATGTTTTTAAATGGGAAAAGGTCAGGGTGGGACAGGGGGTCTATTGAGACACGTACAAAACTTTCACAAAGCTAGGTGGAACCAACAATATTTACGTTATTCCTTATATTATTTTTCTGGTAAAGTATCTATCACGTCTAATATAAGCCGTAGTACTAACAACCATGATTATTTAACGGTAACCTATCATTGGATAGATTATAAATGGTCTATGCAAAAACGTATTTTAACGTATAGATATATAGATGATAGGCACACTGGTACTTTTATTTCAGAAAATATTTATCAAGTTTGCGATTATTACGGAATAATTGATAAAATTATGACTATTACATTAGATAACACTTCTTCTAATAATTATGCTTTTAGAATTTTCAAAGATCTTTTAACTCCATCTTTTCCAAATCAGTTTCATATAAAATGTGTGTGACATATATATAACTTAGTTGTAAATGATGGTCTAACACTTTTTGCAGACATTCTTAATAAAATGCAATTTGTTATAAACTTTATTTTTAAAAGTAATATAATACAACAAAAAAGAGATTATAAAAAAACTTGTCACGATTGCGGACTACCTTATCGAAAAATTCCCGAAGAAGTAGCCACTAGGTGGAATTCTTTATACGAGCAACTACTTGTTACTTATGACTATAGAAGACATGTAACTTTATTTTTAACGCCCATAATCGAAATCCAACTGATATGGTTGTAGATAGCGATTGAAAAAAAAATCAGAACTTATTGTATTTCTAGAGAATTTTTTTCAAGCAACAAAAGATTTTTCCGGTATAAATTATCCTACTATTTCAACTATGTTATTTTATATAGCTCTAATATTTTTACTACTTAGTGAATATATGGAAAAACCAGCTTATAAGACACCTATTAAAAATGTTTATCAAAATAATAAAAAAATTATTCTTATTCCCACTATTTATATTATTGGTGTTGTATTAAATCCGACTATTAAAATAGACGGTTGTAAAACACTTATTGAAACTATTTATGATTGTATAGAAGTACTACCTCCCCTAACTCCCAAAAATCCAAATGACCCACCACCTATTGAACAAACTAAAGAAGAAGTGTTGTCTAGCATACAAGATGAATGCAAAAAAGTATATAGGTATTATCAACAAGAAAGTGCTAGCAACCAACCGGCTTCCATACCATCTTCTTCTTGTTCAACACAACCTCAAAAAAGACATGTTGTTTCTACGGCTAGTATTGAAAGCCTTAGAAGTAGAATGTATAGTGGTAACACTACTAACCAAGTTAGGTAGTTCGATGTTTTTATTTTGCAGGGTGTTGTACCGTACCAAGCAGTTCTCAATGAAGAAGGACGTGAAGACTTGCTGAAATATTGGAAGGAGAATGAGAATACATTTCCGACACTGTCAAAGATGGCCCGAGATGTGTTGAACATTCAAGCGTCATCAACAACGACTGAAAGCGCTTTTTCGGCCGGCAAATTTCAAATAGGAGAGCACATACACTCATTAGCGGGAGACAACTTGGAGATTACAGAATTATTCAGAGATTGGATAAGAGAGGAGCGGAGAAGGTGCGGTCAACTGGAGATCAACGAAGAAGAAGACGAAAACTACAACGAAATCTTATTCAACGGAGGTGGAAGCGACGTCGATCAATTTGACCAACAAATATCAATTCCAACCGAAGAACCACAAGAACTTATAAAGAAACTAGAAAAGGTGTTTTTAAATATGTAATTTTTTTAATTGCAATTTTACTATGTTATTTGCAACTTTAACACCACAAAGTTGCAATTTTGACAATTGTATTACAAAAAATTAGATTTCTATTAAATAATATAAGAGGCACAAAAACAACATTGAGATGTTTTTATTACACTATCTTGTTTATATGTTATTTTTTAAAATTAAGTACAAAAAAAAAATCAGAAAAAACCTGATCCCGACCCGACCCCGTCCCGCCCCAACCCGATTGTAACATCCCGTAATTTCGAGCGATGGTTTGAGCACCTAAACGTATGCAAGTAGACCCGAGCCTCATGGAATTTATGTTATATTTACGTATGCTAATAAAGAGATTAGTATATAGAAGGATAAAACCTCGAAATAATTTTGGACGTAAAAAGTGTGACGACGGGGATCGAAAATAAATTTGGTGTGCGCATAAGGAGGCGATATGCTGATATTACATCGTAAAAATTATGACATTGAGTATATGAAGGTCTTATAAGTTATTAAGATTTAAGTGAATTGGGATCACAAAATTAATTATGTGTGTGATTGATTAATTGTGTGTATAAATTAATCAATATGGGAGACAAAGTTAAGTGGGGCAATTATGTGTGGTCTTCAACGGATTACCTAAAATGACTTCAGGAATATTGGTGTACTTGGTGGCATCAATTGGAAAAGTTTAAAATGGCTAGTGGGAGACCAAATCATTAAGGTCGTTTAATGCTAATTTAAAGCTTCATCCAAAGCATCTGTTAAAGGAAACAAATTGAGAATCATTGATATAAAACCCTACAACCCCTTCTGGATGAAACCAAAACAAAAAATTACACTTTGTCATTTGGAAAAGAAAAATCGTACGAAGCAGAAGTGGTAGTGTAGTACTAGAACGTCCCAGTCCAAATAATTCTGGAATGATCCAGTGGATAATAATTGTTGAATCACGGAAATACCAACGTCAATTGGCGATAATTGATCATAGTGATTAAATATCAAAATTTTACTTTGAGTTATTAAGCTTGGAATCAAGGTATGTTAAGACAAATTATTTTATTCTTTTGCCATGTTTCATGTAACGAAACGTAACAGTGATATTATTGCATAAATTATTCTACTCCTATTAGTTAAGAATATTCATGTTGTTGATGTATTTAGAAGATAAAAAAGCATGTAAAAGACAAAAAAGGTCATTACTGTTATGAATTCATTAATTGAGAGTGGATGTCATTTAGATATACATGTATGTTATTAATTGTTATCTAACTTATCTTATTAATACTCTCATAAAGATATGTAACATTCGGTGATTGCATACCCTATAAAAGAGATGTTTTTCATCCTTTTATAAACACAGAAGAAATAAATAATAAAGACATTAATTCTCATATTTCTTGTCTCTATTTTTTGTTCAGTATTTGTATATTTCACTCTTATTTTACAACATGTTATCAGTACAAGACTCTGCCTTGAGCACTTATTTTGAAAAGATCAAAGGTATATAATCCACCTTAACAATGGTATCATATTGATTTCTCAATCTTGTGGATATCTACAATTGCTTGATTTCAATACATGAAACTCATCAATATGAGTGTGCCGAATTAATTAAATAATGGTCCTTGAACTCACACATAGCTTGATTTTATTTTACATATGTTGATGTTTACACAATTACTATTTAAATATGATGATGGTAATGATTACGTTCCTATATATTGAGATTTAGAAAGAGATGTTTAGTTTCTTTTTTTTCCCCAATGCAACGAATGGATGTATTGAAGATATGTTAGAGAAAATTTCTCCACATCATATATATGCCTCGATTTGCTCTTGAAGTAGCAAGATCTTAAAGAAGTTCTAACTTATCATTATTTGATATGTTTAAGACACGTTGAGATATGTTTCATTCATGAAAAATGGAAACTTTTGATAAATGTTATAAGTACAAATCCATTCCCTGAAGTGAATGTGACAATATGTAGTAAAACTTATTTATACGAACATGCATTTGATTGTGAAGTTATCACGATTCACCTTCAGAAGAGGTATAACAATTGAGAAAAAATATTCTAAATATTTTATGCTTTACTCCCGAAGTAGTAAACTCCGAATTCTGCTCCCAAAGTAGAAAACTCAGAAGTCTACTCCCAAAGTAGCAAATTTTAAACTCTACTCCTTAAGTAATAAATCTTTGAACTCCACTCCGAAAGTAGTAGAACTTTGAAAGTAGTAAAACTTTAAATTTTACTCTTGAAGTAGTAAATCTAAAATTTACTCTTGAAATAGTGAATTCAAAATTTAATCCCGAAGCAGTAAGTCTCTGAAATTTACTCTCGAAATAGTAGAACTCTTAAATGTACTCTCGTATTAGTAGAATTTTGAACTTTACTCCCGAAGTAGTAGAATTTCGAACCTTACCCCCGAAGTAGTAGAACTTTAAATTTACTCCCGAAGTGGTAAATATTTAAACTTTACTCCCCAAGTAGTATGATTTTGAATTTTACTTTCAAAAGGGTTCAACTTTGAAATTTACTTCTTTTACTCCCCAAAATCTATTGTGAGTTTATATGCATGTAAATGCTTTTCTTATTTTCTTGCAAGCTTCAGTTTTAGTTATATAAGGTGACAAAATAATGACGGAAATATTTATATTTAATTTGTTGCAATTTTCTTAAAGTGTTGGGATGTACTACTAAGGGATGATTTTATATGTATTTTGATGGTCTAGAAGTATTGGTATGATTTTTGACAGGCGAAAAAATGTTTGAGAAATATATTGAAGCAGTATTTTCTTGTGGTTGAGTGAAATAATGAGCTATTAAAAAAGTTATGTATAAAACACATCTAAATGACCAGGTTTCATTCCCCGAAGTGAATGAAGAAATACCACAACACACATCCTGCAGAGATTTAATAACAAATGATATAAATATTATTTTGTGGTATGAAGGTCATTGTTCCATGTACCTGTCGCATGTCAAATCATCTTGAAAACTTTTATTATGTATCATTCTAAGGCAAAAGAATACAAATTGTGTAGAATACTATCTACTATAACCACATTAATATATTATGATTACTGTCGCAACTTTGATGATAAATATTCTAATGTTAATGGTATTCTCCCCGGAGGAGATGTCTGAAATACTAAAGTTTAGAACTTACTTTTCATCATTTATAAATTGTATTGTCTTTAAATGTCCATTTAATTACTATTTATTTTATGACACCAGTAGTGTCTAACTATAATTTTTTTTATGATACCAGCAGTATCTAAGAAATATTTAGTTGTACAAAATTAATGATCAAGTTCTCCATAAGAGCTAACTATAACTATTTATCTAGAAGATCATGGCACTAATAGTGTCCAAATAATACGTGTGATTATGGAGAATAAATTAGAGGCTCCTAAAGAGCTTATATACTATTATGTAATTCGTTCTAAATTGTAATATACGAAGTTGTTATGATTGAAACACACGTTGTAGTAAACCCGAAGTTTACTCAAGTAAATAGGATATCATATTGAAGCTATATGTAATCGGAGGATTAAATATCTTCAAAATCATAGTGGGTAAGAAATATGTATGTGAATGATTACCCTTTTTATTCTCCAAATTGGACTACACAAATATAAACATGATGAAATCATATGTTACGGTAAACCAGAAGTTTATTGGTACACAAAAATAATAATTCATGTCATAGTAAATCGGAAGTTTACTAAAACAAATAACACATGGAATGGTAAACTTGAAGTTTACTAGCAAATAATTTTATCAATTGACGTGATAATTTTGATTGTCTTGATCTAAATCTGATGTGCTAAGTTTGTATTCGGAATATATTGATGAACTAGAAAATTCTTCAATAATTAATTTGTTTGTTCTCATGATAAGTTGATTACACAAACTAATGTTGGGATTGAATTCCCTAAATTTTGAAAAATATAAAAGGTGAATAAGGCCCGTTCACCTGTTATGTGATGTTTTAAATAGATGCGTCGATAAGACGGTCACACGTGTTTATTGTCAACCCGCAGTTTGACATATGAAAGTTACTTGCTCAAAATAATTGAGTTGAGAACACAATTTTCAGATTATGTAATCAAGATAATTCATCTTGTTAATGCTGGTTATTCAAGCTGGTTTAGCATTGAATGCCTCCGATAAATAGCTAAACCATTGCGAATGAGAACAAATCTTCACGTGTTGATCCATATTGCATACAACAACATTTGTATGCTTCAGAATAATAAATTGTGATAAATTCTTCCCTCATAATTGGTTCAAGGTCAGAAATAAATATTTTTATTTAATAGTTTTTGTTGTGCAGTATATGATTAATGAATCTACCACGATGCACACATATGAATTCCTCAAAGAAGGTCGAAATATATGTTAGTTTTTCTAATATAAGGGGGAGAGAATAAACAACTAATAAATATGTTGTGCATTATCATCAGTATGATCCTCGTTCAAACGACAATTCAAGTCAAATGCTAGAAGCATTTGCTTACCCAACTATTTCATATTCCAAGCTGCAAGATGCTCCTAAATGTCCCTGAAGGACATGATTTACAACATGCGTAAAGCATGGTATACAAATCGATTTCAAATGCAATAATCCTTAGAAAAATAAAAAGAGAGGAGCAAATGATCATAATAAGGAGGCAATGTGCTCTTGAAGAGCCTACGACATAACACTTCATAAAACCTCATACAAGGTTAAGGTACCTGGAAAAAATAATAATGAAGTGATAAGATTTTAGTAAGTTGTGTCTAATTGCAACCCGATACAAAATGATATCTCGTCGATAATATCTTTGATACAATATAGTGCGCAATATTGTATAATATTATGAGGATCTGAATTCTACGTCTTTTAAAACATATTGATGTAGAATAATTATCAAGTAGATACATCTTGGTAAATTTACAGGACCTGCAGTCTTGACATCAGAAGATGCCATGTAAATTAAATATTAAATGAAAATTATCTCGGCTATATGACTTACGTGACAAAATTTATATGATTTTTTTGAAGGATTCAAAATGCCTGAAGCATATACAAGTTATTGAAAAACTTGTTTGTAATCCTTAAACATATTAAATGAACTAAGGTTGATGTACTGAAATCACCTTAATAAATATTTATTGATGAGACGCATACAAAGATGATTCTGTTTACCCTTATCCCCTTATGATATCCAAACTCTTTCATAATGTTGTGCAAGTTGCCGACTTGAATATTATTGAAGCTTTTGAAGAGTTTTCGAAAAGCAATAGACTACCTGCTAAAAGAAGTTGAAATGAGAAAATTAGATTGGTTCTGAAGTACCATATATTTGTTCAATTGATACATTTATTTATCTTGCTATAACTATGAGCATGATATAATTTCTTCCTTATATGAAGATACTGAAATAAGATCAATTGCATATTATCGATTTGATGAGATAATTTTTCCAAAATTAATGAGAGAGAATAATGAAATAAAAAGGGAAATTTTGTGGAATAATTCATCATTGTCTCATCTTGATCCACGTGCTTCTATTTGTGAGCAAGAAGTCCAAAATATTATTCACTTGTAGAAAATAGCAAATCAAATGCCAGACACATTTATAGATTTGAAAAGAATTATCAAATCACATAGCCATGCAGAGAATGTCCTAATTCGGATTGATGTCCATGTAGGACCATCTACTAGTGTCATAACAAATGAGTCCAAAGTACGCCTGAAGCGTGGTAGACCATTGAGTTCTAAGGATCGGAATCCTAGAAAAATAAAAATAAATGGTCAAGATGACACTAAGAAAGAATCTCATAAAGAAATGTAAGATTTGATCAATCATGATATTCTTGAAGAAATCAATGAGCCACAAACTCAAGAAAATGAAGAAATATCAATAAATCTAATTGATATTAGGACTAATTTGAATCGCTTGGAAATAAATGTAGTTTGAAATATGACAACATACCCACAATCTTATATGAAGATAATGCATTATGCATTGCTCAATTGAAAGAATGGTTAATAAAAGGAGATAGGACAAAACACATTTCACCAAAGTTGTTCTTCACACACGAGCTCCAAAAGAATGGTGATATCAACATGCAACAGATTCGTGAAGTGATAATATGACTGATTGTTCACTAAGTCTCTACCAACTGCAACTTTCGAGAAGATGGTGCACACGATTGGAATGCGAAGACTCAAGCATTTGGACTGAAATTCTCATAAGAGGGAGTTAATACATGTTGTACTCTTTTTTCCGTATAAGGTTTTGTCCCATTGAGTTTTCCTTATAAGATTTTTAATGAGGCAACCAAAATGTGTATTATTAGAAATGTGTACTCTTTTTTCTCCACTAGAATTTTTTCCATTGGGTTTTTCTTAGTAGGGTTTTAACGAGATACATTATCTTTGGACATCCAAAGGGAGTGTTATGAATTCATTAATTGAGAATGAATGTCATTTAGATATACATGTATGTTATTAATTGTTATCTAACTTATCTTATTAATACTCTCATAAAGATACGTAACATTTGGTGGTTTCATACCTTATAAAAGATATGTTTTTCATCCTTTTATAAACACGAAATAAATAAATAATAAAGACATTAATTTTCATATTTCTTATCTCTATTTTTTGTTAAATATTTGTATATTTCACTATTATTTTACCACAATTACCCTTTTTATTTTATTTTTATTTTTATTTTTATTTTTATTTTTATTTTTATTTTTATTTTTATTTTTATTTTTATTTTTAGTTTTATAAATGAGAGCTGTCCAAACAACCAAAAAGGCGAAAGGTTTATCAACCATTCTCACCTTAAACCCTAGCCTCTATTTCGCAGTTGTTCATCGGAGATGGGTGGTTCACGGCGGAAGTACAAGAGATCAAGGACTAAAGTTCGAGTCGGTCTACCGAAGAAGAACCCAAATGTATTCAAACCGGCGTTTTCTCTGCCACCGAAGCTCAAGTCACTGGTGAACTCTCATTGGGATGACAAGGGCAGCGTAATCGACAATTACAAGTCATTCGGCGTCGTTTCAAACCCTAATTTACTCGGTGTCCGTTGCCGTACCTCGCATATGATTGAAACCGACTCTCTTCAAGTCCCGCCGCCGAAGAAGGAGACACCTAACGCTGATGACGTGGATGCGTTTGAGGATCTGGATGATTCTGGAAGTGAGGTTGAGGAAGATGGTGAGTCCGTTTTACAGTTCTCTTAGTTGATGTTACTATAGGAATTCAATTGTTTAATCAATTATGCTGCCTCAATCACCTTTTCGAGATTCAAACTATATAAGCTTTGACCATCATTTTAAAAAATATTTTTTTCATCGTATTGACATGAGAAAAATTGCAACTTATACTACTTATCGTTGAAAAATTGAACAAATGATAGTTGATGTGTGTTTTGATAACTAGTTGGTGATAGTTCAAGTAGAAAACTAAAAAAAAGTGATATTTGAGTTGCCTTTTTTACCCTTAACTCTATAATTTTTGAATAGTATCTAAATTTGATTTTTATAATATTGAATTAATCTATAGCTTCTAAGATTATTCATATTGACTCGGGAATCGAGAAATGCCACAAATATTGTGTTGGAGGGAGTACTTCATATCCATTTTGCTCCATTCGTTCATTCATATCAATACAAAAAAAATTAGTCTTTAGAGAGAAATTAAGGGCTTTCTATAACTAGAAGCTTTAACACTGATGTACAAGTCTCTAACCAGACTAAAAAGATATACAATCTGCGCACTGAGGGAAATTTCTGTAGCTTGGTTGTCGAGCTCGTTGGAGTGCTTCTGAGCTGGGTTAACCATAGTTGATGACAATTAAATTGTTTGAAAAGCGCACGTTTTGTACCTTTTTGCTTCAACTTCATAACTTGCGTCACCAGAAAGAAATATACTACTATAATGAAGCTTTCTGCTAAAGAAAAGTACCTTTAGGTCCTTTTTTTTCTCTTTGGAAGAGGTCATTTTGTAGCCTTCTGCTATGGAGCCTTACATCATATCTGGAATGTTTCAAATGATAGTGGGAACTAGGATTTCATGTTTAGCAGAATTCTGTTACTGATTATAACATAGCATAACATACCCAATGTAATCACACAAGTTGGGTATGAGGGTAGAGTGTACGTAGACCTTACCCCCTATCTTGAGAGGTAGAGTGGCTGTTTCAAAAAAATTTCTCTGACTGATTATCTGTGACGTCAACTAGAGAACATAAAGCACTATGCACAATCTTTGCTTCATGGAGAAGAAGTTGTCAATTAGGTTAATAAGGAGTTCATCTATGGAGAGTGGGAGAGAGGATTGCAAGAGGCTGCAATGGAAATGCCAGTTAAATAGTCTTTTGTTGTGAATAACAAATTATTTTTGCAGAATTGAGATGTCTAGATTCCTGTTTTACTCTTCCTACTGCATACATACATGATGAATAATATAGTGGGCGAAGCATTACATGTACAACAACAACATACCCAGTGAAATCCTACACCGTGGGGTCTGGGGAGGGTAATATATATTTTATAGCTCTGAAGCCAATTTAAGTTTAATAAGAGTCTCTGATTCTTGTGTTTTCATTTATCATATTATTCATATTCCGTACTATTAAAATATGATATTTTTTATTCTTGAACTATAGATCTTAAGTCAGCACTTGGGAAGAGACGAAGGGATGGAAAAAGTGCTCCTCTGCAACCACTGACTACCATACAACGAGTTTATATTAGCAGACTAGTGGAGGAATATGGAGATGATTATCAGGTAATAATGGGGGATTTCATCCAAAATCATTTAGCATGTGTTTTGTTTTGTCGTTTGCTTCTCACTGGAAACTGGGTTTTCCCTCTTTGCAGAGCATGTTTATGGACACAAAACTCAACAAGATGCAGCATTCTGTAGCAACATTAGAGAAACTCTGCAAAAGATATCACATGTACAAGGATAAAAATCCATTACTTGTTGGTACTTGAAGACCGTCTTGGATGATTCACATGACAATAAATAATGTACTAGCTAGATACTCGGGTAGGGTCATTCTCATTCATCAGGGTTAATCTGGCGGTTTTCCTTTTCTTTTTGCTTTTTGTTTTATAAATTTTGAATGGAAGAGCTGGCAGTTGGTGTGATTGTTAGCCAATCTTTGCACATCAGGGTGTAGGAAGTGATGGAAATGATGAGAGTGCAGACTGCAGATGCAGTATTTAGCTTATTTTTCCGTTCTGCTGATATCTTTAGAATTTCCTTCTCGAATCTTGTGGTTCCATTGTAAAATGAGATAGGTATCAGACGGTGGCTGTATTATTTACATGTTGCCTCAATGGCGTAATATATTGTTTTGTCAATGTGATTGTATTCTCGTGCAACCAATGGATGAACATTCGATGCGGGTAAGTTTTACCAGAAAGATATGCCCACAGTTAAAACTTTCGGATGGTAATAAGAATCTATTACTTAAGCTGTGATGGTGCTACAACAAACTCGCTTTTAAATGGCTCCCTAAACTATGACATTGCCTTCCACCATGTAAGTGAAAGATTCGGTTCCCATAAGCATTCTCCCTCCTCCTCTCCCTATGTCTAACATTGAAAACAAATTAAAAGCCAAAAAGATAGTAGCCTCTGCATTTCCTATCAGTTCCTTGCACTACGCCATAATCTAGTCCGATTTTGTGTGATTTCTATGTTACTCAAGGGCATATCTCGATTCAGGTAAATTTTTCTTCAAAACTCTTCCAAATTTATAGATGTTTGGTTTATTTGGAAAAGAATCTATCTTAACGGTTATGGAAAGACCATTCGAATGATTGAATTGAATGACTTCTCTAATCTCTTCGACATGATTAAAACGAGGTATCAACAATTCAACTATAACTCCTGAAGATAAAATCATGTCACTTGAAATCTCAAAAAAGTAAATTCTCTTTCTCAAATTAAGGCCTTAGTAGTGCTACGGTGACGTGCAGTAATACCGTATTCATTTTGCAAGTGAAGTAAATTCTTCTCTGCTCCAACTCTTTCTCATGATTATCGAATGCTCAAAATTTGGTCTTAACCACCAAGGGTCAAGGCATATATGGTGAAAAAAATATCTTCATCTTTAACTAAGATTTGCGGAGAATGGAAAAGTTCCAAACAGGAGAGCCCTACACAAGTATGACAATGCTAATCTAGATTATTTATTTAAGCCAGTGAAATTCAGATACCAAATAATTAAACATAAAAAAAGGTAAGAAAAGGAAGACTTTAGAAATCTCGAAATTGGAGAGTTGAGTCCTACAACAATTCTTACAAAATTACGGCTTTACTTGACCCAATACCAGCAAGCAGGAGTGCTTTTAACTCAAAAACACGAAATATGACAAAATTAAGCAGTTATTTACAGATTCTAGCACTTATTCAGGGCATGAACAGCAGAAACATAGAGAAATGTAAGAAAACCTATGTTGCTCGAATCCCTAAAAAAGGAACCACACCCATTTCGGATCCTCAAAAATATTGCTGTTTTGGAGCAATATTTTTGGAGGATCCGAAATGGGTGTGACTACATTTTGAACATTTTGAAAGATCCGAGCAACATAGAAGAAAATGCAAGGAAACCAAATGCTACTATGCAAGTCTAGTGCCACCACGAGACTAATATTATCATTCAGACGCCAACAAATGCCCGACACTGAGATTCCCAATGCTCCTTAGCTAGCCGAAGTCTCTCTACTCTCTCAGTCTGATGGCGCTCTTTCCAATACTCAGGACAACTGTTCAAAAATGTGAAAGTGAATTAGAACTAACACAAGCAACAAGAGTGCATACCATGTAAACTCCTCCAGAATAGACCCAAACCGACCACGCATTACAGAAGAAAGAATACCTTCTACTCAGTAGAATGTTAAGCTCTTCCAGATGTACAGCACCTTCATAGACTCCTTCCTGAATCACATAACAAACATATGAGATGAATGTTAAAATGCATTACATTTATATAATACCAGTACAAAGTAAATTAATATTGGTCAAGAAATAAGCCAGTGCAGAAGCTAGAAAACAGAGATCAACCATAACCGAACAGATATTAATGACCGTTAATTTCTTCTGCAACTTATGTTGATCGCTAAAATAATATCCTGAAATTTCTTAAGAACAGTATTCTTTGAATTGTAAAGCAGATTTTGCAAAGCAGGCACTTCTTCGTATTCCTCATGAGTTCAAAAATCCATGTGAAATCCTTATCCTTGTTTCAGAAACTGGGGTGGGAAAGCTGCTATATTGTAACCAGAGGAAACAAGTCCAGAGGAATATTTTGATTTAATTAACTTGCTTATCCTCTCTGACGTGACAGTAACACTCGGTTAAACATTGGCAATTTGGTATTCAGTGTTCAAGAAAACTGGTGGTCCTAACATATTATTCACAAGTATAAGACTTTGCTAAATGTTCAAGCCACTGAATAACGACCGAAAGCTTAACTAACCTCTCGGCAGAGAGGGCATTTTTCCTTGGGATCTGCTGCCTGCAGTCCATCCACTATGGTCACTGATGCACCTTTGCAAGCACAGATATAGCAGAAGATATGACCACAAGTGAGAGATACTGGGTCAAACACGGTATCCTGCATAAATAGATGTATTTAAAGCATCAAAAAGACAAACTTTGAAAATTAATCTCAGCTTTATTTATCCTGTATGTTGTAAATGAATGACAAATGATAAAATCAAATCGAAAATTTCTGCATGGATTGCTAGGGTAGAAGGCAACAAATTACTTGAAGAGCAAGTGATATGCTTGCAACTTACAGAAATTACAACCTTTCAGCTAAACTACACTAACAACTGATGACATACAACAGAATCTGAAGCCAAAACACCAAGAAATGCATTTCCAGTATCGTATTTACTATATATGATTTTGAGCAACTTCCGTAAGTTTAATATTCACTAGAGTAGTTTGATAGCAAGACAAGGGATTGGATAAGTGCAGGACAACAGCATTTTGCTCCAGAAGATTTCACCTTGCAACTTTTTCCCCAAAAGATTCATGTTGGTCAACCTTTCAAGTTGCAACAGTCAGGTTCATGATTCTGTTATCTAACAACTAAAAGGCATCTCAACTACAGGTCGTTTTGTACTGCTGCCACAATGTTTTTTCTTCTACAAATCAGAGAACACGTTTGTCTAGGTGTCTATATTAAACTGGAGAAGAAATCCGTAGAGTTGCAAGGAAGACTTTGACAAAGCTGCAAGACTTAAGGTCGTGAATGCTGCTCTTTGCTCTAATTACCATTCTCAATACTCCGTGCACACTGCCTTACAGCTGCAAGGGTGATTGAATCTGATGAAGAATTAAGAAGCCAAGCTTGAGTGGTTTCTTTTAATCTACCACCAGTTTATGTTGTTTTTGAATAACTAACAATATTTCCTAATAAATGGTAATAATAGGTACAGTGCTGATATTCTTATTATGTTTTCGGATATGAGTTGGGATGTTAGCTTTACTCTGTCTAATGTTTTTCCAAAATTCAATCTCATTTACATCATCCATTTGCCCAATGCTTATTTTTGCTTTATGATGACTTGTAGAATAATTAGAGTTGTTTTTCTAATATCTTGAATTTTCAGGAATTTAGGTTTCGATTCTTGCGCAACTAAAATAGAACTAAGATAAAGCGCTTCACACACCCCAAAAAAAGAAGGGAGCTACATCTGAGTTAAACTTGGAGATGGAAGTCTTCTTTCCTTTCTCGACGGTGAAGTAAGACCAAGCTCTAAGATAAAGCTTTTAAAACTTGTTTTTCCTTGTCTGTTGTTACATGTATCTATATCATTTGTACATATGTGAAACTGCCCCTCCAGTTTTCTTCTTTCATTTGCAACAGTAGGTCAACTAATATCCATAGATAGAGACAGAAATGCTGATTGTAGATGTCCTAGTGAAATTGGCGATCCTACTTAATTGAGCAAAAAGTTTGGACTCCAGTAGGTTGGATTAATAGGTGGATATCCTATTATTGATCTTGTGTACTCGATATGAGATAAAAAGACTATCATCCAAGTTCATAATACTTGGATGATACCCCAATTCTAGGGAGTATAATGCCCAACATGGCAACCAAACAAATAACGAGTACTAGAGGTTCCATAGTATAGTATCTGGAATCAGCCACGTAACAACTAAAACACTTATTCAAGCTAAAAGAAGTACAAGAGCCAAAGGATAGATATATCTTTATATGAACAAAGAGACACAAGCTCGCAACTTCAAAATGATTACTTTGACCAGCTCTTGGACTGGTCGCACATACAAGTCGTAATGAACTTATCACTGAGTCCAAGCGCGGGTTAAATTGATTAAGACTAGAGAAAAATCAATCATCACTGATGCTAAGAACCAGCTAACGCCGAATCACACCTATATTGACAGCATATATGAAGGTTCAGATTCAATAAATTTGAAGTCTGATGCTTTTCATATGCAAAGGTTTCTAATTGTTAAGTAACAGTTAGATAATTGCTACATGTCTTAAACCAAACAGACAAACAAGTTAGCCTTTTACAGTATTGTGTTTCAAGTGATAACATAAAAGAAAAGTTATGGAGAAAGAGCGAGCACGTACCAAGCAAATAGAACAGGTCAAATCAATATCAAGCTTGATAGAATCAAAGAGCTCACAAGTGAGAGACGGTTTCCCTTCATTGAATATCAGGAAGCAACCATCAAAAAGTGCAAGAGCCTTCTCATTTTTTGCCTTATTTTCTCTCAAATTGATGTGAAAAGCCATAAGCTCACACAGCCAGGGAGATTGAAGGATCTCAATGTGCATACTTTGAGCTTGTGACTTGAATGCCTGGCCTTGCTTAGAATAATGAATCTACAGATAGACAGGAGTAGTTAATAAAGGAAGCAAAACTCAGTAAATATGTCGAATTAGTTATCTGAAAGGGGAATTACCTTGTCATATTTCTTGAGTATTTTACGCATGGCAATAGCATTGATTATCGCATAGGTGACTAGATCTTTTCCTTCTTGAACTAAAGCAATATGGTTTCCTTGTATTCTTTCTTTGAGCAGGATAAGATACTTGCGGAAACCTGATGAGAGATGCAGTTCAAGCAATCTCTGCGCACGTTTATTGAAGCAGCCAACAACTTCAGACATCTCCTTAAGGAGCGATGGGAAAAAGCTTCCATCACAAACTACAGAGAAGAGGAAAACTTATTAGGACCCTATAGTGATGACTGATTCGATATATATCAAGAAACAGAGAGAGTTTTAGCTTTTACAAGATTTAACATTATTCTAGTGCATAATTTGTCAAAAACTTCAAAAGGGTAAGAATTTCTTTGTTTCCTTTTAACCAAAATTAAGCTATCCTGTATTAAGTTAATCTGAAACATGACAAACATAAATTCCAGAATGCAACTGAAGCAGTAAATAATGCTCATCAGAGATGCAATAATCAGAGATTCTAAATATGTTCAAGCAATATAACTCAATAGATTAATCAGAACCTTATACTGATAATTGGTATCAAACATACTATTAACCAATATGATTCTTCAAGCTTTCAAAGTTATCATAGTGCATACATTGTCAAATACTAAAAAAAAAGGTGAATTTCTTCGTTTTTCTTTTACCAAATTCAAGCCATCAAAACTAGATTAATTTGAAAATGGGATCAATACTAAATTCCAGGGTGAAAGTAAAGCAGTAAATATGCTCACTCGAGATGTAATCAACAAGAGATTCCAGATATTTTTAAGCAATATAAGTCAATAGAATAATTAGAAGTTAGAACCTTATAAGATGACAGATAAAATATAGTACTATAATAAACAAGAAAGTTCATTGATTTTACAGGTTTTTAAGTTGTTTCTGTGCATAAATTGACAAAAACTCAAATGGAGGTGAATTTCATTTTTCACTATTTCCCCAAATTTAAGCTATCCTATACAAAAATAGCTTGATATGTAAATGACACAAAAGCAGCAAATATGCTCATCAGAGAAGAACCAACCACAGATCTACATATGTTTAAGCATTTTAACTCAACAGATTAATCTACAACAACAACAACATACCCAGTGTAATCCCACAAATTTGTGGTGTCTGGGGAGGGTAGGATGTACGCAGACCTTACCCCTACCTTTTGTGGGATAGAGGTTGTTTCTGATAGACCCTCAGCTCAAAAAGAAAGTCATCCATGCAGGATTGAAAGAGGGCAGCCCAGTGCACTAAGCTCCACTATGCGCGGGTCCGGGGAAGGGCAAGACCACAAGGGTCTATTGTACGCAGTCTTACCCTGCATTTCTGCGTTTCTATAGGTTGTTGTTTTCACGGCTTGAACCCATGACCTACTGGTCACATGGCAGCAACCTAAAGTCGTTCTAGCGCAAATATTGTCAAAATCACAAAAGGTGGAGCATTTATTTACTCCTTTTTTTTTTTTGCTGTTGCCAACTTTAAGCTGTCCTATACAGAATCATTTGAACATGCAACAATAGATGAAACTAAAACAGCAAAAATGCTCATCAGAGATGAATCAATTTTAACTCAATAGATAAACCTGTACAACCAAAGATCAAATTTATGCATTTACCAATTTTAAAGTTGTCAAAAACTCAAAAAGGGGCAAATTAATTTACTTTATTTTAACACCAAATTTAAGCTACCCTATACAAAATAATTTGAAATCAACCACAGATTCACATATACAACAACAATAACAACATACTCAGTGATACTACAAGTGGGTCTGAGGAACCCTACCTTGTGAGTTAGAGAGGCTGTTTCGATAGAAACTCAGCTCAATAAAAAGCAAATACAAACAATCAAACAAAAAAATAACAAAAATAAAGGAACAACGGATAATAACAAAATTAGTCTGAAAACAACCACAGATTCACATATATTTAACCAATTTGAAAATTCAACAGATTAAACAAACCAGAGCATTGATGCTGGGAACAAGTTGAACTCTGATGACTATTCGTATCTGCAGGCATAGCAACACTTCTTGATTGATGACATCTTCGACACCTCTTCAATATTTTCTTCAATTTTTTAAGACCTACACGAGGCAATTTTTTATTCTGGCATTGCCCCTCCATATACTCCTCATATTTCTTGCAAAATTTCATCTTCCATATTCAAAAATAAAAATAAGAGGTGCGTGTACTTGGTAAATAGTCAATAAATCTCTGCAATTTTTTTTTTTTAATCTTTATCTCTATCCTTAATTGACGGTAACAGTGACACGTAACATTTGTGATGATCACAGACAATTTATTTATAGTTTAATAAAAAAAGTTTGAGAAGTTCAAGGAAAATGGAAAAGAAAAAGTTTCGAAAGTGTGACGACAAGCAAAAGTTGTAAAGCAGTACTGTATTTACAAGGGACGGTGGATCTTGTGGGCCTATCAGGGTGGATGTATTTGTGTTAGTAGTTGAGATTTGAATTTCCTGATAAAATAGTGTGTCCACTTGGTTTGCATACTTTCTAAAAAAATATTAATTTTTAATTAAAACTAAATAATTTAATTAATTTGAATTAAATAAATTTAAATTTAGTCATCTAACACTTAATAAAGGCAAATTTGAAAAAGTAAAATTAATTATTTATTGATTTGATAAGTGAATACTCTTTTTGAACTAAAAAATAAAACCTAAGTGGACACTCTTTTTTATCCGGATGGAGTATAAAATTTACTAAATAAGTATTGTACTACTCCTTCCGTCTCAAATTATTTGTAGTGGTTATTAAATTTATCGTTTTAGAAGTTTAAGACACAATTAATTATTTATCTCCCATTTTATCCTTGGTAGAACTTTATCATTAATGTATATGATACATAAATAGATTAAACATTTCAATGGAGAGATTATAATTTATTCATAACTAAAGATATGAGTAGTCAAATACATCTTTTAATTAATATTTCTTAAGGAACATGTAAAAATAAAAAAAATGATAAATAATTTGAAAATGTGCAAAAAAGCCATTCTATGAGTATTTAATTTTGAATCTAATAAATCGGAACTTAATTTGAAAGTCATATTTCGACCCGGACGTGTATTTAATTTTGAATCTAATAAATCAGATATGGGTATGATGAAATCTCAAAGTTATTACGAAATTGAACACGTTTTTTCCTTTTTGTAAGAAGAAAAAAAAACAAAAACATTTAATATGGTGTTAACAGTGGCAACAAATTTTGGATTTTTTAAAATCCTCGTAATGATTCTTTTTGCTTGATTTGAAATAAGGTAAATGTGTATCATTTTTGTAATGATGACGACACAAATGACCCAACCATTAGCGGAAGATAAACGTGTTTTATTTAGTATAATTCACATGTAATTTTGGTCCTTTTCTTGGAATTGTAATAGTAAACACTTTGTTTTAAAAAAAAAAAAATGAAAACACATATTATAAGTTAAAGTATACGATATATATATATATATATATTTATTTTAAGACCATGCACCAAACAACCAATAAAAGATATTTTCATGCTAATTTTGTATTACTAATTATTATATGACTGATACATACATTACTAATCTCCGTATTTTCCATACGTTTAAAGAATCAGGCAGGCTCTAGCATACTTCCTTTTGGAGCCAAAAAAAAAAACCAAACTACCAAGTACCAACAAGAGATTGTGCGACTTGTCATTAATTGCTTCCAAATTTCCAAACAAAAATGGGTTGGTGGATAGTGACAGTGTCCAATCACCTTGTCAGAATTATATGCCTCTTTATTTCGAGTCTAATTGTACTTGATATGGTATAATAGAGGATCCTTCGGTTGATTGTTTAGTTGTGTTTAGTTATAAAGGAATTGTATACTATGTCTTTTACTACTAATTCTTTATTGATTTGACACTTCTCTTAACAAATTATCTATTACGTAAAGTTTATTTTACTAAATTATCAATATTAACTATGTTTTGAAATCTATGTTTAATTAAAGTAGTTAATTGTGTAGTTACTTAGAGATAAGGATAATATAAAAAGAAATAGTAAATATATCTTAATTTGCAAAAATGAACAAGTAAAATGAGAAATTTATTTCTAATATAAGGGACTAATAAAAGGGAACAAAGAGTATATAAATTATTATAAAATTAATATTAAAATTGTGTTACGAAAAATGAATTATGTGAAAGTATATGAGTTCGTCTTGTGGCATCGTCTAGGAGTTTCGCGTATACTTTAATTTGATTAATGTCGATATGTGAAGGCATGTAGGTCACACTATGTCGATTGTCTTTTCGATCTAAGGATGTATTGAAAGAGTATTAAATATTCGATTTAGAATCAAGATATTTAAATGAATAATGATTGTTTTAATTAAGTCAAAATTATATTTTAAATTTAATTAAGAATGTGCAAAAAATAAAATGAGACAGTTTAGGGTCACGTCAGCGCGCGACGCCCACACTATAGGGCCGCGATGCCATGACCTAATATGTCTCGAATTTTGGGTCAGGCCCAAGGACAAACCCTAATCCGATTTGACCTAATTTTCACCTATAAATACAGACCTACACTTCATTATTCATTACACTTGATTTTCATATCATTATTCTAAGTCTTAGAGACTCAGAATCAAAACATTCTCTCGAACCTCTGTTGGATTTCCTAGCTTTCCAAAGAAGGAATACATTGAAGCTTGGAGCTTGCAATCGAAAGGGCATTCACGTGCGCACCCACATTTGATAAAGATTTCAGATATTGTAAACATGTAAGTACCATTTAAGTCTTATGTTTACGGTTTTAAATTACTCTATAGTCAAACAGTTCTACGTTTGTTGGGTTTGAAATAAGTTTTCAATATTCGCTGCGTACAACAACCCAACAAATACCTACAGTGGTATCAAGAGTCAGGGCTATTTTGTATGATTATAAGGTAATTAGTTAATAATAATATGGGTTAAAATTTATTTCAATCTGAAATTTATGTCGTTTAAAACTTGAAAACCTAATATCTTAAAAGCACATCATCTTTGTCTCCCAAACTATTAAACAATGATGTAATCGAGGAAGTCATTTCGATCTAACTCTTCTAAGTCAATGTGCGTAATCGGTTCATTGCGAACATGGTGCACTGAAGCGAAGAACGAGAAGGGAATGGATGATAGGACTCATACTCTTTCATAGATGTGTTTTAAATGTAAAGGTAAACGATAAACTTTTGTGGGTATTTACACCAAAGTGTTTGTTCACAAAGCCAAATTTACTTAGATACATAAACGCAATCATGTAATGGGGTTGACTTGCTTAGACGAATCTTGGCGCCAAAGTGTCGGACTAATCTAAGGACGCAAGATTAAATATAATATTTGATCAACCAAGAGTTGCAAATAAGTTTTACAATTGGTTTAGAATCTACCAAGATGTGTTATTGAAGTTATCAGCCAAAGCAAACGCGGAGATAATACAAGCTTGGATCTTGACCCATTATGACCTCAATTAATAGGTCTGTATTCTACCATGAGGTCGTAGAAGTATGTTAAAATAGTGGGAATTAATTAAACAAAAGACCATATTGATTAGCCTAAACAAATGTGCATAATATGAATGAAATTTGAGTTTGGTTTTTAGTCTATCTAATTCTTCAGATTATTTAAGATGTCGAGCTTATCATTGAAAATGTTGATTGAAATGAACAAACTTACTGGACCTAACTACCTTGATTGGCTAAGAAAATTTGCGAATAGTGTTGAGACAAGAGAAATTAGAATACGTGTTGGACACGGTGTCCCAACAGTCCCTGCGACATACTCTGCTAATATGCCTTTTTTGATAAGGATGCTTACCAAAAACACCTAGATGATGCCACTTCAGTACAATGCGTGATATTGTCTTCCGTGTCTATGGAACTTCAGAGACAACATGAAAACATGGGTCCCAATGAGATGTTCGAACACTTGAAGAGTCTCTATGACCCACAATCTAGACTATGGATTATGAGTTACTGATAGAACTTTTTAAGTGTAAGCTCAATGAAGAGGGCCAGGTCTCGTATCACGTGTTGAAGATGATAGGGTTGATAGAGACTTACTTGAATTAGAACGAAGCTGCAAAAGAATGTCGCTACCACCGTCATCATGAACTCTTTCACTCGTTCCTTTGAAAACTTCATAGTGAATTACAATATGAATGGAACGAAGATGAGTCTGCCAAAGCTGCATAACATAGTCAAGACCTTTGAGTTTTCCACTTCCAAAGGCAAAGATGTGCTCATGGTGAGCTCTATGAGCCGACACAAGCCGAAAGGTAAGAAATGACAAAAGAAGAAGGGCAAAGCAGTCATTTCACCCTCAACTATAAAGCCTAAGGGAGGTGTGAAGAAAAAGAAGGTGAATTCGACTAAAGATGTATGTCTTAACTACAACAAGAAGGGGCATTGGAAGAAGGAATGCACTGCACCAGGAGAAGGAAAAGCACCATGTGCTTCTACCTCTGGTGGACAAAGTATGTACGTCATTGAAATAAATATGTCTATAAATAACTCTCATTCATGTGTATTGGATACCACTTGTGGCTCACATATTTGTACCAATATGCAGGGGCTAACTAATAGCAAGTGTCGCGCCCGTTTTTAAGCGCGGCTCCGCGACGTGATGGATTGATTCCTTTTGGATTGAATAAAAAAATGCTTGATTTGAGGAGTCGCCAACTAATTATTCTAATGTAAATTAAGACACCTAATGCTAACTAAAGACAACAAAATAACTCCAATTTTGTAATCAACAAAACTAATGAGATTCTAGGTAAGAAATATTTATTATCCTAAAGATAAGGGGTTAGGCATCCTTCAAAATCCGCTCACTTACGGTTATACGGTCAAACTCAAATTAATTATTATAATAAGAAAAATGTATATTTTTACAAGTATAAAAATAATGTTGCAAGTAATTAATAAAATGATGCATTTTGTACATCTAAAGTTGAAAAAAAAGTGTGCATTTGTATGAAAATTGAAAAAATATATGCAAAGTGATTTTTATGGGCGATAGACCTAAAAATAGATAAACTAGCAATTTTCGATATTAAAACAAACTGAGCCTAAAAATAAATAAACTAGATGGTTTCAGCTTTAGACTACTCTATTAATTAATTCTAAATCTACCTAGTCTAAATATTTCACTAATTTCACGAGTACAATAATATTACAATAAAGAATGATATGAAGCTGAATTAAAGAAAGTAAAAACAACAAAATAAATAATCTCCGAGGGATATTTGCCTTCTTTGACTATATCGTTTGCAACCTGTCAAGAACAAACGATTAGAAACAATTGAATATAAATAACTTCGAATTCGTATCCAAAACAATAAATGTTTTGATTACGGAGGGCTCAAACTTAAATTTTGAAAAGATCATTCCAATCACGTCGTGGCTGCGAACATATGACTTGTTGGTCATTTTAGTTGCCTTGCCTACCGAACGTGTTGGTCTCTAGGGTGAAAAAAGATTTAAGTTTCATCCTCGTCGATATTTTTTCATCAGCCAAAGTGCAGTATTTATTTAAATAAGTAGAACAGTAAAAAAAACAAAAACTGCGAAAATAATTTCCGAAGGGACACAACCTCAAATTTAATTTCATTGGCCTAAGTGCAGCATTCGTTCAAATCAGTAAAACAGTAAAGAAGACCGAAACCGAGAACCAATTTTAGAAGGGACATGGCCTCAAATTTAATTTCATTGGACTAAGTGAAATATTTGTTCAAATCAGTAGTAAAATAACATAATAGTTGTGTAACGGACCGAAATAGAACTTGAAATGCTCCTGAAAATCTGACCTGATAGAACATTGACCCGACCCGGATGAACACCGACACAGTAAAGAAAAATTAAGTATTTCGACCCAGTGTTGAAAACAGACCCGGATGTCTGGTCGAGCCGACCCGACAAATGCAACCCGAAGAAGGGTGACCCGGAATCAATTTTTTTGCATTTTCAAATAACCAACAACAAGATATAAAACACAAAATCTGAAAATTTACCCGACCCGGGTCAGAGGTTTCAACCCGACTCGATTTCTTTTTTTCAAATTTCAGATAACCAACAACAAAATATCAAGCATATAAATCTGGAAATTTGCCCAAACCGACCCGACCCAGACCGATTATCCGACCCGAAACCAAAATTGGCAGACGACAGTGGACCACAACCATGGTAAAACAGTGGCGAAAATCGCCAAAAAAATAGAGCAAAGTCCCAAAAAGGAGCAATAATCAACGGAGCGAACATAGGCAAACGCCAGAGTAATTATCCGGTTAGAAACTATCACAAATTAGCAAAATATTAAGAAAAGTCCAAAATAAGCCAGCACGCTGGAAAACATACTCGTCGGAGTATGTCAAAATGAGATTAAACCAGTCCAACAAAACACACAACAATATAACCATAAGAGAAAACCGGAGTTCGACCTCTGGTCAGATCTGGAAAAAGCGAAGAGCACAAAAAAAACCAAGTATCATCGTAGTTCCCACGATGATGGGCTAGCATGATGGTGGTGGTGGTTCGCTTCGGTTCATCGGAACTAAAAGCTCCTCGCCGGAGCAGTGAGGGATGAGATGACGGTGTTAGTGGTGGGGGTGTCGGCGACTGGTTGGAGGGTGTAAGGTGACCGGTTGGTCTGTCGGGGTAGGGGTAAGGTTCGACGGCGACGGGGTTTGGAGGGTGAAAATAAAAGTGTGGGGGTATCAACGACTGGTTGGTGGCAGGTTGCTGTCGGCGGCGAGTTGAGAAAAAAAAAGAGTTTTTTTTTTTTGGAGTGCGGCTGATGGTATGAAAAGAGGGAGTGTGTTTTTTGGTGTAGGGTTTGTTGGTTTTAAGGGATAGTGGATGTAAGGGGATGGGGAGTTGGGCTCGGGTCGGGTTGGCCGACTTGGGCCTTTTCGGTTGGGCCTTGGATGGGGTCCGAAAATGGGGTGGTTTGTTTTGGGTTGGGAAATAAATGGGTTATGAGGTTTAAAATGTAAAAGATGGGGTTTAATATATATAAAAAAAAGCTTTGCAAAAATTATAAATTGCACAGATGACAATATGATAAAAATATAATATTTGTGAAATGCTTGATGTTTAAATAAAAAATAAAAATGCGATGCCGTTTTGCAAAAAGATAAATAACATATAATATTAGGATAAAAAAGTATGATTATAATATTAAAATGCAAATGATAGTAAAAAATGTAAATAATAATAATAATGATGATAAATAATGATATTGAGAATAATATATATATATTAAAATTGCTTTGAGGTGTCAAAAATATTTAAAATTACAAATAAAATAAGAAAAGATGTGACAAAATTGGGTGTCAACATCAGGGAGGTTGGACCAAGAGAGGTGGTATTGTCAAAATTGCAACTTTATGGTATTGTTCAAAAGTTGCAAATTACATATTAACTTGCAATTAAAAAAATTATATTTTGAAAAAAACTTGTTCTAGTTTCTTGATAATTTCTCGTGGTTCTTCGATTGGAATATTATTTGTTGGTCAAATTGCTCCACGTCGCTTCCACCACCTTCAGATAAAATTTAATTGTAGTTTTCATCTCTTCTTCGTTGATCTCCGGTTGACCGCACATTCTCCGCTCTCGCTCGTATCCAATCTCTGAATAATACTACAATCTCCAAGTTGTCTCCGGCTAATGAGTGTATGTGCTCTCCTATTTGATATTTTGCCGACGGAAAAACGCTTTCAGACGCCGTTGATGACGCTTGAATGTTCAAAACATCTCGGGGCATTATTGAAAGTGTCGGAAAGGTCTTCTCATTCCCCTCCCAAGTATTTCGGCAAGTCTTCACATCCTTTTCATTGAGAACTGCTTGGTACGGTACAGAACCCTGCAAAATAAAAATATCAAACTCGTTAATTTGGTTAGTAGCGGTACGGCCGCACATTCTATTTCTAAGGCTTTCAATACTAGCCGCAGAAACAACATGTCTTTTGTGAGGTCGTGTTAAAGAAGAAGATGGTATGAAAGTCGATAGGTTGCTAGCACTTTTTTGTTGGTAAAACCTATATATTTTTTTGCATTTGTCTTCTATGCTAGACAACACTTCTTCTTTAGTTTGTTCAATAAGTGGTGGATGATTTGGATTTTTGGGACTTGGAGGTGGTAGTACTGCTATACAATCATAAATAGTTTCAATAATTGATATAGTACCATCTATTTTAATAGTCGGATTTAATACAACACCAATAATATAAATAGTGGGAATAAGAATAAAATATTTTTTTATTTTGATAAACATTTTTAATAGCTGCTTTATAAGCTGGTGTATCCATATATTCATTAAGCAGTAAAAATATTAGATCTATATAAAACAACATAGTTGAAATAGTAGGATAATATATATCAGAATTCTTTTTTTGCTTGAAAAAATTTCTCTAGAAATACAATAAGTTCAAAAAAATTTCCCTAATCGCTATCTACAACCATATCAGCTGGATTTTGATTATGAGAGTTAAAAAATAAAGTTATAGGTTTTCTATAGTCATAAGCAACAAGTAATTGCTCGTATAAAGAATTCCACCTAGTGAGTACTTCTTCTGGAATTTTTCTATAAGGTAGTTGGCAAACGTGACAAGTTTTTTTATATTCTTTTTTTGTTGTATTCTATTATTTTTTAAAATAAAATTTATAGCAAATTGTATTTTACTAAGAATGTCTTCAAAAAGTGATAGATCATCCTTTACAACTAAGTTATAACTAAGGTACACACATTTTATATGAAAATGATATGAAAAAGATGGAGTTAAACTATTTTTTAAAATTGTAATAGCATAATTGTTAGAAGAAGCGTTATTTAATGTAATAGTCATAATTTTATCAGTTATTTCGTAATAATCGCACACTTGATAAATATTTTCTGCAATAAAAGTACCAGTGTGCCTATCATCTATAGGGGTGGGCGTATATCGGTTCGGTTTTGTATCTGAAAATTATTAACCGAATAAAAATTATTTAAAAAAAACCGAATACAACTTTTTAAAAAAAATAAAACATGATATGTTCGGTTTATATTGTCGAACGTATAGGATTATATCGGTTTTTTCTAGTGGACCGGGTCGGGTCATGGATTTTTTTTATAAAAAAATTGAATTTCCAAAACTGAAATTGATATTCACACCTACACTATCATGAAATTTCGACGTTGAAATCTATTGTGTATCGTGAGATGTTTACTAAAGAAAAAGAAAAATTAGAAATCGATTTGGGGGAAAACACAAATTGATTGAGAAAACAAACGTTTTCTAAAAATTGACTGCGCCAAACCACCTTGTGGCTGTTTGGACCGCCCCGTCTTGAAAAAATATCCAAAATAAAAAAAAAAAGGTAAAACGGACATCCGAGCGCAGAGTTATGACCATTTAAAATTTCACCAATTTACAACTACTTTCTCTCCCTACATTTTATGTCAATGCTTCCGTGATATGTTAATCAAGTTCATGCCGCATTCGACTTTCATAAAAGCTTCATAGATTGACTTCAATGGTTATGATTCGAGAGATAGTAATAGCCTAAAATAAAAAATAAGAATAATTATATATTTAATTCCGTTTTTTCGGTTCGGTTCGTTTTTTCAAAAAATCGGTGTTTTTAACCGAGAAAAAACCGAAATGAATTTCGGTTCGGTTCGGTTTTTTCGATTCTCCAAGTTTTTTGCCCACCCCTAATCATCTATATAACTATACGCTAAGATACGTTTTTGCATAGACCATTTATAATCTATCCAATGACAAGTTATCGTTAACTAATCATGGTCGTTAGTACTACGGCCTATATAAGAAGTGATAGTCACTTTGCCATTAAAATGATATAATGAATAACGTAAATACTGTTGATATTCATGTGCAAATTTAAATATATCTCTCTTAACAGTTGATCTAAGAAAACCGTTAAAAGCAGGATTATACACTTCTCTAATGTAATGAATAAAACCAGGAGATGAAGGAAATGAAAAAGGCAAACCCCTCCACATCAACTAATTTTACCATTGCTTCCCTATCTCTACGTTTATTGTAATTAGGGCCTACAATTCCCCCCGTCGTGGGGTTAATTTGACTATGTAATTGGTCCGGGACAGTATGTGAACCTTGTCCCGATGGAGCGGACGTTTGCGCACCCAGTTTTGAAGCCTCGTATTAAGCATACTTGGCTGAATAAGCCCTTGCTACGTGTCTCATTAAACCCCCCATCTCACCGTGACCTTTTCCAGTTTTAAATTTTAAAACATCTTTACAAAATTTACATCTAGCTACTTGATTCTCTACGTCCCTATCAAAAAATGTTCATGCATCTGATTTTAATAGTCGTTTTGCTGGACCTCGTCTCATACTAGGGAGAATATGAGACATTTCAGTTAAAGGTGCACTAGTAGGTGTGTTGTCATCTATATTAGTGGGTGTATCATCTAGATCATCGTCTAAATTAAAGTATTATTGAGTTCCAAAAAATAGCTCATTGTCTAAATCTAATGGTATTGTAGGAAAATGTTCAGTATCAACAAAATCATCCTGTGTAGGAATATGATTCTGTCTGGAAATAGGATGACTAGAAGAAGTACCCTTGCCCTTGTTGCCCCTACTAGAAGAAGCCTGACCCTTACCCGTAAGCATACGTTTAAATCATTCCATTATCATTATACTAATAAATAATTAAAGTAAATAAAATTAAGTGCGCTAAATAAAATAAACATACAATAATAATTTAATGAAGGAAAGAATGTATCAAACGACGATGTAACGTCGACGTGTAATCGAGCTAGTTGCCATCTTCACTCCCAAATGAATAAATAAAATTCAATATTTAGTAGACAATGTAGACTTGTAGAGAGATAGATTGAGATATTTAGAGAGATTGTAGGAAGATTTGTGAGAAAATGAAGAGAAAATGAGGCATTTATAGTTGGAAAATTGGGTTAAAGTGTAAATATAATAACTTATGGGTTAAAAATAAATATTAAGGGGGTAGGGGTGTTGGGGGAGGGAGGAGGCCAAAAATGGCCGTTACACAATGACCAAAATGTAAAATGGTCGTTGGTGCAACGGTTATTTGTGCAAAGGGTGGGTTTCGGCGGGATCGGGGGCGGGACCGGATCGGGCCTGGCGAGATTGGGGCGGGCCGGGACGGCTCGGGACGAGACCATGTCCCGTCCCAATTCGAGTCCCGATACCGCAAAAAAAAAAGTCTGGGTTGGGGCGGAACCGACCCGGCCCACTGGCCAATCTTACTTAATTTTAAAGATGAACTTATTATGAAAAAAGTCAATAAAAGTAGGCACTAAAGTAATGACAATATGACAAACATAACAAAGCTAAAGTAAGGACAATGTGACAAATATAACAAAGTTTTTCCTTATTTCTTAAATTTTGTATCCGATCAAATGATACCATTTAAATTGGGACGGATGTTGTATTTCTTGTATATACCACATTTTAGCAATTTCCATTAAAATTTGAAACCCCATATTTAGAGGGGATAAAAGTCGATGCAGAATTGTCTGATATGGACAATTTCAAAACAACAACAAAAACGACTTTTTCGGAGTGTGATAATTGATAGGACGTCGAGGAAGAAATATTTAAAGATAACTTTTTCATCTAATTTTACCTCTCTATAAAGGGTCAGGTGTTCATTTTTAGTAAAGAAATAAAGAACCACGTTGCTAGTTCCATGAATGATCCTGGATGCGTCATTTTTTATACTAGTTTGTTTTTGGACATGTACGTTGCACGTGTATCTCATTAGGTACACATGTAAAGAATAGATGAAAATTAAGAAAAATTAAATATGAAAAGATTATAGGTACAATATACTCAATAAACATATGCAGGTATCTAACAAAGAAAGTCCTATTCGTGAACTTTTCTCCCTTGTCCAAAGAAACAAAACTGTTTGAGAATTCGAACAAAAATGAAAACAAAATTAACTGTGGAACTTACTTTTAAAATTGCTCAAAAAAATCTTAGAAAACTCAAGAGCTTATAAGAAAATCCTAAAAATGTGCGACATGTAAATCTCTGAAAGAAATAACCCTTCAGTATTTTCATTGATTGAAAGACTAAATATACCATAATAGGAGAATCTTATTCCTATTCTACTTCTAAAACTTTATTCTACTTGGATACTAAATATACATTTATGGTAATACAAATATTATGGTAAATGTACAATACTAATTACAACATTACCTAAACTAGAATACTAAAATATTACCTAATCCTACACGGTACAAAGGGGAAATCCGAGAGCCACATATACACGTGTATATCGTGTGTATATTTAACACACCCCCACAGTCATAGCGGGCGGTCTTCGAACGCTGAGACTGTCCCTAAAATCTTCAAAAAGGACCGAGGGAAAGACCCTTTGTAAAGATGTCGGCAATTTGATATCTTGACGGGACATGGCAGACGCGTACCTGACCACGAGCAACCTTTTCGCGGACAAAGTGAATGTCCATCTCGATATGCTTAGTGCGCTGGTGCTGAACCGGATTACCAGAAAGGTAGATGACACCAATATTATCGCAATAAACCAAGGTTGCTTTCTGAATGGGACAATGAAGCTCCAACATCAAATTACGTAACCAACATGATTTCGAGATCACATTAGCTATCCCTCGATATTCGCCTCGGCAATGGATCGAGACAATGTCGACTGACATTTCGTAGACCATGAGACCAGGTTATTGCCGAGAAACATACAATAGCCAGACGTAGACCGTCTGGTGTCCAGACAGACACCCCAATCAACATCCGTATACGAGACAAGTGTGGATGTCGAAGAGGGATATAAATGCAAACCATAGTCCAGCGTACCCTGAATATACCGAATGATGAGTTTGAGTGCATTCATGTGCTCAACTCTGGGATTATGCATAAACAAACACACCTGTTGGACAACATACATAATGTCTGGCCTTATGAATGTAAGATACCGAAGGGCCCCTGCAAGACTGCGATAGCGGGTCGGATCCTCGTATGGTACACCGGCCGCGACACTAAGCTTGGGCTTAGTATCAACTGGAGTGGAAATAGACTTACATGATGACATCCCAACCCTCTTAATGATCTCAGTTGCATACTTCCTTTGAGATAAGAACAACCCACCTGCATGACGAGTGACAACAATCCCCAAAAAATAGTTCAAGGGCCCCAAGTCTTTCATAGCAAACTCAGAGTTGAGCATTGTCATGATAGACTGACGTAAGGCATCGGAGGAGGCAGTCAAAATAATATCATCCACATATAACATAATATAAGCCAAGGATGAACCACGATAGTAGATGAACAATGAATTATCCTACCTGTTGTGAGTGAACCCAATAGTCGAAATATAGTCTGCAAACCGCGTATACCAGGCCCGTGGAGACTGATTAAGCCCATATAAGGACTTCTTCAACAAACAGACATGATGAGGATCTTTGGGATCCCTGAACCCAAAGGCTAATGCATATAGATTGTTTCCTTGAGATCACCATGTAGGAAACCATTCTTTACATCTAACTGATGAATATGCCATGCTTTCGAAAGAGCCAAGCTAAGCACAATGCGAATGGTAGTTGGTTTGACCACCGGACTAAATGTCTCACCACAATATACACCAACTTGTTGAGTCTTACCATCACCCACAAGCCGCGCCTTATGTCGAGCAAATGAACCATCTGAATTTTCTTATGAACAAAAATCCACATAGACATGATAATATAATACCAGATGGACGGGGCATCAACTCCCACGTCTTATTATCAATAAGTGCATTATATTAATCGGTCATAGAAATTTTCCAATTCGGGTCATTTAAGGCAGACACGGATTACGGGGTAAGGGTGATTTAGGGACATTAGAATGTAAATTAAAATGTCTTTTTGGTTTAAAAACACCCCGTTGACTACAAGTGACCGGTTTGTGACTCGAGGAAGAATTGGGCAAATTTCAGGAATTTTCTGGGCTCGGGACGGATCGCCGGCCGGGCGGTGGGCTTCGCCCGCCGGCCCGACTCGGTAAACGCAGACACAGAACCGGACCATTCCCTAGAATTGGGCCTGGACCGGCCCAATCGTCGAAACTAGCCCCGGTGATCGTACCGGGAATTGCAATGTGTGACGGACCAGTGGGACCAGCGAGCAGTGGGCCCTCTGGAGAATTTTGGGTGCGGGATACGTCCAAAAAATGGTGAATAATATATGGGGATATACTATCATCCAAAAAATTATACGAACTAGGCACGAGAGTTTTAATCGTAGCAAATGGAAATTGGGATTCATAAAAAATTATATGACGATTAATGATGACTTTATTAGAGGATAAATCAAAGCATTTGTAACCACGATGATTAGACGGAAAATCCAAAAACACACACGGAGTAGACCGGGCCTGGAGTTTGTTAATTGTGATGGACGGGAATAACGGATAACACAAACATCCAAAGACCCTAAGATGTGAATACGAATGAGTCTTATTATATAAAATTTGAAGGGAGGACGAATATGTCAAGCCTTTGGAAGGAATAATGTTAAGAAGATATGTAGCCATTTGTAGAGTATGATGCCAAAAAGACGGGGGTACGGAAGCATGAATTAGTAAAGTGCGGACAATATTATTAATGGTAAGAATTTTGCGTTCGGCTTTCTCATTTTGTGAAGACGTATGAGGGCAAGAAAAAAAAAATTGATCTCATTATTTGCACAAAATTACCGAAACACCCCATTGTCATATTCTTTGCCATTATCACATTGGATATTTTTTATTTTATGTTCGAATTCGGTTCTAATGAATGCTCTAAACTTTAAGAAGATGGAAAAAAGTTGAGATTTTTTTGCTATTGGAAAAGTCCACAAAAATTTAGAATAATCCTCCAAAAAGAGAACATAATACCGATGACCAAAGAACTAAAAATATGAGACGTCCATAGATCACTATGAATAATATCAAATGACATTAAAGTATGAGAATTAGAGTCTAAAAATGACAACTTAACTATTTTTCCTAAAGAACAAGATTGACAATTCGGAGTGCTACGCTCACCCTTACAAGACAAAATAGATGATCCCGGATGACCTAGACGAGCATGCCACAAGGAAGGAGCAAGGGCTGCAAACGCTGACGGCAAGGCTTGACTAGATGGACAGGAACATGGCGTGATAGGATAAAGATCTCTCCTACTATCACACCTCATGAGAGGAATTCATGTTTTGAAATCCTTCATCGAGAACCCAAATGGATCAAATTCTATGGACACAGAATTATCAGTGGTGAATTTTTGGACAGACACCAAATTTTTAATCAATTTTGGACCGTGAAGGGTATTTTTCAAAATATGGGGTGGATGAGGGGGAGACAATGTTTTATGACCATAACCACGAATTGGAATTGAATTACTATTACCAATAATTATACCACGATTGTTGCTCAAATTGTAATAAGACGAGAGAGTACATAAATCTGATGTCATGTGAGTAGTGGCGCCGATGTCCATGTACCAATTTGAGTCTGAAGGATTTATTCCAAGTGTGTGCATCGCAGCTATGATGTCGGTAGAAGTAGGGCCCGCTGCATGATGGGCCTGGTGGGCATATGCCTCCCTCCCTGCTGACCCGGTACCCCACTGGATCGTTGGACCGAGACAGGGCTGGAGTAGCTGGGCCGAAAAGAAGGCTAAAATTGGGCCCAATTACCGCGGGCTGGAGGCGCTGGAAAGCCGAGATTGTTGGGCCACTGCCTATTGGTCCAGGCCCACGGCCAGAGAGCCCAAGGCTGGGACCAGTGGGGCTGAGGCCCACTGTTGATGGGGTGGGGCCTACTGTCGCCTGTACTGCTGACGTTACCACCGCGATTTCTTCAATTATTTTTCCTAGTATGTTTGACTCCAGCGTGAGCACGGTTTTGGCCCGAATTATCAACACGCCCTGGAGAATTTGTGGAAGACGTCATCATGACCACGGGACGTGCCCCGGTAGCCGCCTTCTTAGCCAATCCGGCTTCTTCTAAAGTAAGCATGGAGCGGGCTTGATAAAACGTTGTGAGCGGGTTACTTTGACGAAGTAGGGTTCCAACGCCACTAAATGCCTCAGAGAGGCCATCAACTATCTGTAGAACCAGACGATCTTCACTAACGGGCGCACCAACGTTGCGGAGTTGGTCCGCCAATCCCTTCAACCTTTTGCAATACGCTGAAACATTTGGGAAATTTTCCATGTTGACGCGGGAAAAATCCTGCTCAAGAGTAACAGCTCTAGAATTCTGATTATCTTGGAATATGTCACACAATCTATCCCAAGCAGCCATTGCCGTAGCGTCTGACTCAATAATCGTCTGCAACAGGTCAGTTGAGATAGTGGAATAAATCCACTGAAGGACGGTGGCATCAAGCGTTGTCTATAACTTAGGATTATCCTCACGTTGAGGCACCTCCGTATACTCAGGAGCCGCGGGGATTATGTGATGGATGACTTGATGCAAGAGAGCGTGAATTTTAAACAACTCGGCCCACGTCGCGTATTAGACGTTTTCTATTTCAAGAATGAGAGGTATGTGATTCTTGATGTTAGAAACAACACGGGCATGATAAAACGTGCTCTTTGTCGTCGACATAACGAAAGAACAATAGGTGATTTTGTAGAAAAATTGGGGAAAAAGGAGGTAAAATTTAACACGAAATCCGAGGAATGGGCACGGAAATCGATGCAGTTTTTGGCCGAGAAGGGGCACGAAAAACCGAGAGAAATCTTGAAGAAGAGCGGAAGCAATTTAGCTCCTAGACTTCTGATACCATGAAAGAAATAATCCCTTGATTATTTTCATTGATTGAAAGACTATATATACAAGTTACATATTTCCATAATAGGAGAATCTTATTCCTATTCTACTCCTAAAACCTTATTCTACTTGGATACTAAATATACATTTATGGTAATACAAATATTATGGTAAGTGTACAATACTAATTACAACATTATCTAAACTAGGATACTAAAATATTACCTAATCCTACACGGTACAAAGGGGAAACTGAGAGCCTCATATACACAATATACACGTGTATAACGTGTGTATATTGTGTATATTTATCAATCTCAAAGCTCTTTTTTTCTTTGACTTTTGGCATCGCCATCATCCATGATGGAAAGCTTCTTCAACCCTTAGGTTTCTTCTCAGTTGAAAACTTTTTGGCGACAACTTGCCTTTTAACTTCAATTGCCTTTTAAAAGATGCTGGGTTTTTGAGACTTTATTAGTATCAAACCCAAAATATTAGAAATAATAGGTAATTCATTCATTAGAGTTAACATAAACTTATATTTTTCAAATTAAAGTGCAACAGAGAGTAAGGAAAAGAAATGAGTCTTACACTGTTATAAACTCTTTGCAATTCCGCTGAGAATATGTACATTTATTTCTTCCAAAAGCTACATAAAAAGAACGAATGAATATCAATTATAAATTTAATAAATCATATTAATTATGATAAATTCTGAAAATGGAGGAGGACAATACAAATAGAAAGAAGACTTACCCGTACTTCTTGTTCAGAGGTAGTGTATTATCGAGATAATATCTTAGATAATCACTAAATTATAAGTGTTTCACTACAAAATTTACTCAACTTTATTTTCTAACCAGAAAGTCACTCAACTATTTGTATTTCACTCAAAAAGTCAATCAACTTTATTTTCTAACCTGAAAGTAACTTAATTATTGGTGTTTCACTTACAAAGTCATTCAATCTATTTAAATGATTTTTTAATTATATTTTATTAAATTTTATTTAAAGCCAAAGTTGTAAGAAATAAACAAATATCCATTTTAATCATTTTATTAACGCGCCCACTTGATCCGATCCACTAAAAATATATTGACCATGACCTTTTAATTTACCCTATTCCCACTAAATATAGTATGAGGTAGTAGTAGTATTTTATTTACTAGTTATGTCGTTAGTTTTAAATAATTTTGTCATTGATCTTTGTTATTTATTATTAGAAATGAATTTATCTAGAAAGTCGAGTCTATCGAGATTTAATTTTATAAATTAATCTACATTTATGATCCAATTTAGTAGTAGTTATTTACCAATTATATTGTTACTTTTAAATAATTGATAAGTCATTGAGCTTTGTTATTTATTTTAAATAGATGTATTTGATAATCGAAATTTTTACAAACTGATCTACGATTATGATCGAGGTTAGTATTTTATTTACCAGATAAATTTATTTGTTAATAAGAAGTAACAATGATCAATGACAAAAATATTTAAAACTA
The DNA here is from genome assembly GCA_034509755.1 of Anisodus tanguticus. Taxonomy (NCBI): domain Eukaryota; kingdom Viridiplantae; phylum Streptophyta; class Magnoliopsida; order Solanales; family Solanaceae; genus Anisodus; species Anisodus tanguticus. Next base: position 11,730,105 of record CM067551.1, on the reverse strand, counting down.
ACGACATAATTAGTAAATAAAATACTACTTGGGCTGTTGTTTTCATACCTTCTGTCCAAAATCTTCCTGGAACATTCTTCGAATGTAGCATGCTTCGACATATCTCTGCAAGATGTCGATTCTTACTCTCAGCTACTCCATTCTATTGTGGCGTATTTGCACATGTGAATTGATGGCGTATGCGGCATTCTCGTAGGTATTGAGAGAACTCATCGGATGTATATTCACGACCGTTGTCTGTTCGAAGGCATTGGATTTTCTTGCCGAGTTCTCCTTTCGCTATTTCCTTGAATTCTTTAAATTTTGAAAAAGTTTCGGATTTTTCTTTTAGAAAGAAAACCCATACGTACCGTAAGAATTCATCAATTAATGTAACTATGTATTGCATACCACTGATTGATAATTGCTTGACTCGCCCGAATACATCAGAATGGACTAGCTCCAATGGTGTTTTGGCTTTGAACTTTGAGTCTTCATACGGTAACTAATGCGTCTTACCGTATTGGCAACCTGCACAAACGGTCTTTTGTTCTGACCTCGAGTTGAGGAAGACCTTTCAACATAGATTTCTTTATCATCACATTGAGTTTGTGATAACTTACTTGTCCAAGTCTTGCATGCCACAAATCAGTTGTTTCGTTCTTTCGAGTCTTGTTTGCATATGCTGACTCTGCTTACATTACATAGACAGACTCTAAGCGTCGTTCTCTCATCATCGGTGTTCCAGAGATTTCAAGATCTTGATAGATCTTGACATCTCGAGGTCCGAATACGACATGGTAGCATGATGCCATTAGTTGCGCTACTGATAGTAAGTTTTTCTTCATCCCAGATACATGGTAGAAATCCTGGAGTGAAACCTTTTTTGAACAGAATCTCGGCATGATTGTTGTTTTTTCGACGTGAGCGATTGGTAGTCTTGAGTTGTTGGCTGTCACCACCACATGACCACCTTTGTACTCGGTCATGTTTTGTAGCTTCTTTTTATCTACTGTCATATGATTTGAGCAGCCAGAGTTGACTTTCCAATCATTATTGTAGTCGATAGTTCCAAGAATGGTAATGATCTAATTCTTCTTCCTCCACTGCGAAAGATGTTTCAACGTCCCACTCTTCATCACTTGTCTTTCCTGCATTTCTTTATGCAATGTTCTTCTTGAACCAACAACTTTTAGGCATGTGACCCTTTTTTCCACAGTTATAACATTTTCCATCAAACTTATTGTTATTTTTTGTTATTGTCTTTCTTTTTTTATTTTTCCGGCCCTGGGGAGTTTATTCACCCCGATTGTCTTTCTTTTGAGCTCCCCCTGATTGGGAGCTTCCATGATGATTATCCTTGTCATCATGTTTTTCTAGAATTTCTACAAGTATTTGGTCGGGATCGACCTTTCTTATCACCGCTATAGAGTGCTTATTCGTCACTCTTTAATGAGACTCCAGATATTTGCTTAACCAACGCTTCTTGGTCAACTAGCAAGTTTTCTAATTCAACAAGAGAAAGTAATAAAATTTCTATATTCTGGCCTTAATCCATGAATAACAATTCTTCTAATTCTAGCGTCTGACATGCCAGCAGTAGAGTCTAATGCATAAATTTTTCGACAAAGAGATTTTACCTTGGTAAAGTATTGGTTGATCGTCATGTCGCGTTGTCTGATAGAGAGAAGCTCGTTCTCCAGAACCTGCAGTCTCGTATCATTCTTCTTGGTGAACAATGTTGCGAAAGTATCCCACGCTTCCTTCGGTGTCTTAGTCGGCCGATGTGCTCCAACATTTCATCTTCAACTATGGTCTGAATCGCAAACATGGTTTTGATAGCTCTAATCTTCCATTTCTTCAGAGCGGATGTGTCTTCTGGTTGTGTGACCTCATTGCCACCAATGATCTCCCACAAGTCTTGGCCTTGGAGATATGCCTCCATATGCATCGACCACGTGTTGTAATTCTGATTGTTAAGTTTCTTGATTCCACCGACCACTTGAAGGTCACCCATCGTGTCTTGGCTAAAATTATATTTTTACCAAGAAAGTTTGATTTCGACAACAAGCTCTGTAGTACTAAACCACACACGAACACTTTAAGAAACTTAACAAATGACTCTTTGGTATGAACCGACCTGGCTCTGATACCACTTTTTAGACAACACAACACGTGAAAAAATGTAATTACTTTATTTTTGTAAAAGTAATTACACCAAAACTTGAACATTATAACTTGACCACAATATACACCAAGTTCTTACTCTTTTATTTTTATCAACACTTGACACTCACACTTAAGCTTACTTAAGTATTTACACACACTTTAGACTCACTTGGACATTTTTTTTATGCACACTTGAAACTTACTTCCTTAAGGACCCAAGGTCCCTATATATACATGATCAATGTCGGTTCATCAACCAACTTTACATTGCTAGAAGATTCTAGCTATAACATCATAATGGGATTGGCCTAACATGGTAAACAACTAGGACATTGACTCTAGAATTTTTTAGCAATTCTTTTCCTATGTATTTCTTGAATCACATCCCATCTATCCATTCATCCATATGGATGGATGGATAGGATTAGATAGATAGATCAATCCGATAAAAGAAAAATTGAAAAGTGGATTTTTTTATAAGGGTATTTAAAGAAGATTGATAGTACATATAAATACAGAAAGTTGATAGTATTTTTGTGTATTAAGTAGACATCAATTTTCCGTTTTATGCTGCTTGATTGATGTGTTATAATTTAGATGGTTACTTATTTATTGGTAATATTACTCCTAAGTTGAAGAAGCATACGTCTTCTTACTGGTCAATTTTCAAAATCCTTATTATTTATGTCGTGGCATTTGACTTTTATGATCGTATTGGATGTTTGATTAGGAACATGAAAGGACAATGGAGGGAATTGTCTACTTCAAGTATAAAGGCAACAAAGAAAAGGTTGTTGGGCATTTCATTCTTTATCTGCAGTATTAGTGGTCAAGTCTACCCTGTTAATGGTGCACTTTCAAAGTTTAGGTTCGAAGACAATAAATACAATATTTCTCTAATCACGGTGTCTAAATATTTGTTTCAATTAGTAAATCCACACGCTTATTTAGTTGTCTTTGTTGTGTAATTTTCGTGCCTAATGGTTAAATGATACCCGCATAAACATTTCGCTCACCAAAATGGACCCAAGAATGTATATGTAAGCTTATGTTATTCATTCAGGGCAAACCTGATTCTTGGACATCATAATCTGCATTTATTTTTGAAGTAGCTAGTGAAAATGTAGCAGGTATTTTATTTTGTGACAAGTGAAGTATTTTGTGTTGAAGGGGAGCCTTGAAGTAACCGGTAAAGTTGCTGTCATGTGACCAGGAGGTCAAAGGTTCAAGTCGTGGAAACAGCCTCTTGCAGAAATGTGAGGTAAGACTGGCGTACAATACCCTTTTGGTTCGGCCCTTCCCGAACCCCGCGCATAACGGGAGCTTAGTACACCTGACTGCCATTTTTGAAGCATTTTGTGTCGTTTGTGGTTACAACTTTTATTTTTTTCATTGTGACATCTTTTCATAACAAATACCTCTGGACAGAGAATTAGGAAGTTGTAGCAGCACTGCTATTTTTATTTATTTTTCATGTGCTTGTTGATTTAAAGGCTTTCTTTTACTAATAACATATATACTAGTAATATATTTCAGATTTGGTGCATCGATGGCTGTACAAAGACAATGGTGTCAAAAGAAGAAATTGTAAACATTATGGAGAATTTTGATATTTATATACCTCTCATTAGATGAAAGGAGATTATGTTATGCTGGTAGATTTGCAATTCAGGGTTCTTGCATCTTTTTATTAATTTGGGTAGGTTATTTTAGAGATAATTTTGACGAGTGAGCAATGACGAAAAAAGGATCCACTTTGTTGAGATTTATTATAATTTTGGAAGCTCTTTTAGTCGGACGTTATTATTCTATAACACTTTCCAAGTTTTACCTAACGGGAGATTTGATTAGTTTAGAGTTTAAATACATTTTTTATAGATCAAAATTAGTTCAAGTATTTTTCATGTTTCTTTCTTTTTCTATATGGACTAATTTATATAAAATAATCATCTAAACAAGCTCACTTATATATTTTTATGACTACGCGAAGATTGACTAGTTAGTATTAACATCCGTCCTTGTACAAGGATATACGATCAATTGTCTAGATTATGAATCTTTATTTGCAAAAAGTGAAACATAGTATTGTAAAATCCCTAAGTGGGATTGAGAACACAATATAACTCAATACTCGTAAAGAAAAAGTACTTATTGGGAAGAATGAAGTAGTTTATTCTCAGTCTGAAGAATTCCACTATATTTGGAGCCTTTTCCCTTCAAGAAATTAGAGTACCAATGTGCAGAAAGCTTTGAATATCTTGTTAAGTCTTTGTCATTCAAATCCACATAGTATAGGCCAAATCCCGAACCATATGCGTCCAGTAACTCAAAACAGTCTAAAAACGACCATGTGAAGTAGCCTTTGACATTTGATCCATTCCTAGAATAACCAATAAATGCAGGTAAGGAAAATCAGTAATATATGTCATGTCTCTACTGTCGAGTGAGAATGTTCACTAAAAATTCAAAATATAAATAAATAAACACACGTAAAAGTTAAAAAAATTCAACATCTGATATACATGCATAAGAAAACAAATTTGACCTTGTATATAAAGTATAATTTTCCTATTAGTAAGTATATCATGTTTATATTTTGTATTAATGAGAAGCCTCCCCAAAAAAAATTAATACAATCTTACATATCTACTCCGTGTGCATTCTTAGGTTCCCGTCAAACCATAGGGGTATCTGTGCTATCAATTATCCACCGACAAAATCATCATTTTTCGTCACGTCACCTTTGTTGAGTATGTTTTCCCGTTTGATTACAAATTCCTCGAAGATTCGGACCCATCCCCGCTTGTCCAACAAGCATTCCGTCAACTGCCAATGTTCCGGCAACTACCGACACTATTCAGCCACCATCTGCCACCAATTCCACTGGCCAGCCGCTGGTCATGCCCTCTGCACTGTCACAACCACCACCGACTGTCATTCCCACCGTCGGCAGTCGGATCGGCTGCCCCACATCCACCGGTAAACCCAGTGTCACCACCACTCATTCCCGACATTCAACTCAGTCGTGCCACCACCACCACTGTACCACCGTCTATGTCACTGCCGACAGACATCACACCCATTCTTCACCAATCGTCATGGTTTCCACCACCGCTGACAACACCCGCCGTCACCACCAGTGCGTCGGTCCCATTCCCAGTCACCAACCATCGACACAACCTCCACTCCCCGGCCAGCCTCAGTACCACTAGATCCTCCGTCGAGACCTGCATCGTCACCACCTCCGACAACGTACCCCACCCAACCAGCGTCACCTGCCACTACCGGTCCACACCCACTGCACTATATCAATTTTGATGTCTCACCTCCATCGTCTGTCCAGCAAATCGACACCTCACAGCTCCCGAGACCTACCCTACCCGCAAAACCGATACCTAGTAGACCCACCCCACAGATCTTTGCCACCTCGCACCGCATGGAAATCTGTGCCAACACGAGATTTTCAAACCCAAAGTTCAATTTAATCTATCCACACAAACCATATCCCCAATTCCCAAAAACCTAAAATTGGCCAAACTAGACCCAAATTGGAATGCGGTCATGTGTGAGGAGTTTAATGCTTTAACGAAACAACACACTTGAGATTTGGTTCCTAGACTGGAGGGGGTGAATGTGATATGATGCATATGGCTTTTTCGTCACAAATACAGAGATAGTGGTGACCTTGAGAGGTACAAGGCAAGACTTGTGGCTAATGGCACAAATCAGCAGAAGGGTATTGATTATGGTGAGACGTTCATTCGGTTGTTAAACCGGCTACCATTCACACGATTTTGAGTATTGTTATGGGTAAGCATTGGCCTATTCATCAGCTTGATGTGAAAAATGTTTTTTTGCACAGAGATTTGAAAGAGACTGTTTATATGCACCAGCCCCTGATTTTGTTCATCCACCAGTCCCTCAGTATGTATGCCATCTTCGTAAGTCATTGTATGGGTTGAAACAGGCCCCTCGAGCATGGTATGATCGCTTTGCACGGTTTATTTTGCAAATTGGGTTTGTATGCAGCAAGTGTGATAATTCTCTATTTATTTTTCATAAAGGTGGTAGCATTGCATATTTATTGTTGTATGTGGATGATATTGTGCTTACTGCCTCCTCTGATTTGCTGAAAAATGAGATTATTGCCTTGCTCAACTGAATTTGCTATGACTGACTTGGGGAAGTTGAGCTATTTTTTGGGGATCTCAGTGACTCGATCTGCAGATACTATGTTTCTTTGTCAGCGTAAGGATGCAGATGAGATTGTGTACAGGGCTAAAATGGCAAATTGCAAGATCATGTCTACTCCAATTGACTCTAAATTAAAGCTCAGTGCTTTGGATGGTAATCCAGTGTCAGATCCCACTCTATACAGGAGTCTTGCTGGAGCACTACAGTACTTTACTTTCACCAAACCTGATATTGCTTATGTTGTTCAGCATGTATGCTTATTTATGCATGCCACGAGGGAACCTCATTTTACTGCCCTCAAACGTATCATTCGATATGTTAAGGACACACTTGATTATGGTTTGCATCTCTACCCCTCAACACCGACCATGTTGTTATCATATACGGATGTTGATTGGGCAGGTTGTCCTGACATGCGACGATCCACCTCAGGCTATTATGTGTAAGGATAACCTCATTTCTTGGTCAGCCAAGAGACAAGCCACATTATCCCGTTCGAGTGCAGAAGCAGAATACAGAGGTGTTGCTAATGTTGTTGCTGAGATCTGCTGGCTCCGAAACCTTCTTTTGGAGCTTCAGTGTCCTCTCCATAAGGCGTCTTTGGTCTATTATGATAACATATCCGTTATATATCTATCTCATAATCCGATTTAGCATCAGCGAACCAAGCACATTGAGATGGACATCCACTTTGTTCGTGAAAAGGTTGCTATCGGTCATGTCAATGTATTGCATGTGCCTTCTTCATATCAGTATGCAGATATATTCACAAAGGGCCTTCCTAGACAACTCTTCCTAGACTTCAGATCCAGTCTTAGCGTCTGACCTCCTCTCGCTCCGACTGAGGGAGTGTATTAGCAAGTGTACCATGTTTATATTTATTATATTTATTGTTATGTAATTATGGTAGAATTAGGATCTCTTGTTGTATAAGGATTTCACATTGTACATTTATATATATTTTGTATTAATGAGAAAGGCTCCCCAAGGGAGATTAATACAATCTTATATTTCCGATAGAAGGGAGTTCTGATGAACCCCTTCGCGCATGCCTACAGTCTTTCATCAATAACAAATGTATAATATGAAGACAGGGAGCTTACCTCACAGCATCAAGCAAATTCCCGATATAAGCTTGCAGATATTCTACCCTGGTTGTGTCATTTAACGTCGCATTTCGTGGTGTCATTTGACCTGACAAAACAAACAACACCAGGCTTTTTAGAGTTCTTGTTTGATGGGACGCCAACACGTATAAAACAACTTTATTGGGCTCAAAATTTTAAAGCAAAGGCATAGGTTTTTGATGTGTGTTTGTGTGTGCGAATGAGAGATAGAGAGAGAGAGGGAGGAACCATTTTCATGAATATACATAGGTGGATTGCCATAAGATTGCTTGAAATATTCTAGTGCTCCTTGCAGACCTGGTTCTGTTACTGGATACTGATTCAGAACAAATTATCAATGGAAAAACAAATAAATGTAAACAAGACAAAGTGCCCCGTATAATTGAACCATATTGTGATCCTCACCATGCCTAGTGGTGTAGTTCCTTGAGTCACTGCATAAATAAAGAAATAGAAGATTGAATCTTGCCTCCAAGCCTAAAAGGAAATTGGTAATTCACTCGACAAAATTTATGCCGAATGCTGATCATTATCTTTATTTTATGACAATTGATGCATTAGTCATTATTCTTACATATAAATTGAAATGCTGCATCGGAGCTGAAATCTCTGATATCATTTTCCAAGCTGCTGGAGCTGTCTTTGACACGTACTGTCATATAATGATTCAAGGCTATGAAGTCTATAGCACCTTTAACTTGCTTAGATTCTTGTCTTGTGAATTTGGGCAATCTAGAGCCAGCATTCTTCTTCATTATATCAGGATAGTCTCCAAATATCAAGGGATTAGCAAACCTGCAATGAGGATAGAAGATATAATGAACAAAAAAGGTCACTAGGAATTAAATTTTTGAGATGGTCGAGATGAAAATAAGCCAAGAAACATCTGCATGTCTTACCAGCCCAGGTAAAAATCAGAAGCTCGTTGTGCTGCAAGTACATCAGCCGTTTTATTTGTATAAGGAAGAGACCAAAACGCAAAGAGATTCAATCCAACAGAACCATGTTGAATTGACTGCATCGGAGCATACACACTATTAGCAAACATTTGGGGCTCTAGAACACTAGTAAATAGTAAACGGTCATGCATTATGATGTTCAACGGAGATACCTTGTACTTTCTCCTGTAGAGTCTCACCACAGCTGAATGGGCGAGCAGTAAATTATGACCTGCTATGTAAGGCTCGGTTGAAGAGTTACCTATGGAGCAAGGTCTTATTCCAAAAGGTGGGGAACAATGATTTGGAGGGGTCATTCCATTATCATAACCACCTAGAGCAAATACATTGGCCTCATTCAAGGTAGTCCAATGCGAAACTCTATCACCAAATTCCTTGAAGCACATATCCGCATAAGCAGTGAAGTCATCGCTGAATGGAAAACATGAATAATTATGTTATCTTACTCTGAGTGTGTAGCAAAACATCAACTAAATTAAAAGTACTCTGCATCACACATTATCTTTCGACTCATCCATCCTCCATATTGGTCTTCAAGGGTTTGTGGTAGATCACTGTGGCATAGAGTCACATGTGGTTGAATTCCTACAAATTTAGGGAAATAAAAGCGCAATGCAGCCAATCAGAGTGACAGATCATTTACTGACTAGCATTTTGGAATAGAACTTTTCTTAGTCTTACTAACAAGAAGCTACATTCAAACTTTCAACTGAAAAAATAAGAACTGGTGCATAGAGAAATGTGATTATAACCATGACTGACGATCTCATCGATTAGATTATTGTAATACTGTAATCCCTTAGGATTGACAGAACCTCTTCCATCTACATAGAAAACAAAAATCAAGTATGAGAAAGAAAGATAAAGCTTATAACATCATCATATGCACTAAGTAGTTAAACAAAAGAACCTACTAGGAATAAGTCTCGACCACGAAATGGAAAATCTATACCCTTCCAAACCTGTATCAGCCATGAGTTTTACATCTTCCTGCAATAGAGAATTTTTAAGGGCAATCAAATTAATCATCAATTATGTGAATTCAAAGTTAAACTGATCCTGTTTCGTCTTCCAGACCTTGTATTTATGATATGCGTCACAAGATACATCTGCAGTGGCTCCTCCATATTCACCTGAAAATTTAGGGGACTTGTACAATTAGTGTCTGTTGCTGCTGCTGTAGGAATAGGAAAAATATACTTTCCTCTCTCGAATCATAACGATCTTTTAATAGACCTTTTTATTTAGTACAACTATAGTTTTTGAACTTTCTAATAAAACTGAAGAGATTTTGTAATTCTGTTGTTTACAAATGTAAATTTCGATTCAAATCTATTAACACGTCCTGCTAAAACCAATAACATACAATTAAGAAATAATCTATGACATTCAGAGATTAATTAAAACCACAGGGATTAAAGAGAACAAACCAGCATGAGCAAAGGTGTCCCAAATGCTAGCAGTCCTTCCATCTTCAAATGCTGCCCCTTCAACCTTTCGCCAAGCGAATCACTAGTCAAGTATTTACTGTCTACTGTTTTGCTAATCAACATTGTATATCCATCATATACACATATATTCACCTAGCTTAAAAGTTTTGGGTTTACGTGAATCAGTAACTTTTGCACTAACTTTGCATATGTATTATGAAATCCACTTGATATCCATAAATATTTGACTCTGAATTGTATATTAATTTGAAATCATTGTAGAAATACATAAACTTCAAATCTTTGATAAGTCTCTACTTGTGTGCGCACGCATTGCATGTAATATATGTATATTTCTAATCAATAGTACACACATACACACATATATGTGTGTACCTAGTTATCTATTATCTACTATAATTGCGGGAGTAGAAATAAAAGTTACTGACTTGATAAGCAGAAGAACCCGAACCGAAAACGAAAGTATCAGGGAAGTCCGTTCTCCGGACATCATCGGCACCGGAAACTAAAACCGGCAAAACAAGCATCATCGCCGTGAATATACATCGGACCTGCTTCACCGGCATCATCCTTCTTCTGTGCCAGTGGAGCTGCCGGCTTTGCCTCTCGTAACTTTCGCAAAACTTGTATAGTAGTAATATATATACAGTTTATAAATATCAGTTTACTCCGCCGTGTCAATTTAAATGTATTAATTTATTTATTTTTATCCCAAAAAGAGTAAGTTTTTCAATTTTAAATCAAATTTAAAATAATAAGATTTAAAAAGACATCATACATCTTTAATTTAACATAATAAGATTCAAAAATCTCTCTTTATTTCTTAAATTATGTATCAAGTGAAACTAAAACACTTAAATTGAGATGAAGAGAGTATAATTTTACAAGTGGCTGGTTCTTTCGGAGGAAAATGTAATTAAAGAGCAAATTACCAATGAATTAGAGGACAAAAGCCAAGTTTCCGTCCATTAATTGAGTTAACATTGTTGCAATCACTACGTACTAGTCGTGCTAAACTAAACTACTGGAGTAGAATAAGTGCAAAACTTCAAAATAGGTGGCACTTGAAGATTCGGATTTTTTTCTGCTCACTTTCCAATTGAGTTTTTTTTCGGGTCCGGTCTTTCCAAATAAGGTAACTGAAATATCTCTGATATTTCAACATTAGTCATCACAATAAATCTGATTAATACTTTAATGACCTATAATCTTACAAAATCTATACAAACTTAGGGTGTGCTTGGCAGGAAGGAAAAAGTTTTCAATCAAAAATGTTTTCCTGAAAAATAACACATTGTTTGGATGGTTGTTACCTATTATATTATATTGTGTGTTAGTTTAAATACAATATTTGTTTTGATGGTTATTGAAGTTTTATTTATCATATCGTTAAATCTATCGTTATGTAACGATGAAAAGTCTCATTTTATATAACGACCGATTTGGTGTGATCACGTCGTTACCTTATTTTTCTTTCTCATTTTGTCTTTGCTTATTATCTAATAATCCTATTTTATCTTTTACCATACCTTTTTATAATAGCTCTACCCCATACCTTACTTCTCTTGTAGCTTTGTCCTTCAAGTTGTTGATGTTTGACATTATATAACGATAGGAATCGATACTCGCTGTTACTGAATGTGAACAAAGTCAAGGAATCTATCCAAATGTTGTATTCATCAAAAGTTCAAAACAATACGGTACAATACAATATAACAAAATAAAATATAATATGACCCATTATGAAACGATATGTAACAACCATACAAAAATAAGTGATTTTCTTATTTTTGTTTTATATATGCTAATAAGAAGAAAATATTAATCCTAAATACTTATATATAATTTGAGCAAACACTACAGTAATGAGGTGAGGGTGTGGGTGGGATGTGTTGAAGGGTAAGCAGGGTCGGCTCAACAAAATTGAAGTTCTTAAAGCGAAATTTTGATTAGAGGCCTAATACCTAAACAAACTTCATGTATATTTTATTTGAAATATATTTTTCTAACTATTTTTAGATACAAAATTGTTACTTGATAATTTGAAGATTCTTTTACCAATTGTTAACTTTAAGTAAGATTTTCTCGATTTTAATGTTGAAAAACATTCTTTCACGGTGGCAATAATGAAAAGAACTAGTAATATAATTCTATAAGCAATAAATTGACAAATTTTAGATAAAAATAATAAAGTTAGAACGATAGAATACGATTCAAGAAGTTGATAACTTGGTATACCCCGTTTTAATATGTTTGTTGCAATGCTTACAATAACAACACACCCAATATAATCCCATAAGTGAAATTTGTTTCAATGCTTGAAAACCTAAAAAGAAACAAAAAGAGAATTTGCAATTCGGTCATTATGTCCAAAACTTTACGATTATTGACTCTTATTTTTGACAGTATATTACTCTTAACTTATCATAGATTTAAAGAAAGAGAGTCCAAAAGGAGTTAAAGAGAATACAATAATGTGAGTGTTAGCGGACATAATGTTAGGCAAAACAAATTTTTCTTGAGTTCTATTCGAAAAAGGTTAAGGAGAATATAATAATATATTTTTATAAAAAGATATTGTACTTTTTATCATAAATAATCAATTTTCTTTAAGGAAAAAGTAACACATAATTTGAACTTGGTAAAATTGGGGGCCCAAGGCAGATACCTTAGTGGCCTATGACTAGAGCCAGCCCCGAAGATAGAGAGGAGACAATCAATGTATAATATTATTTATGAAATTTGATTTCCCTATTTTTCACCAATGAAATCATTTTTCTTGAATTTTATATTCCTAAAATAAATATTTTCCAAAAATTGAGCAACTAAACACAAAAAAATTGAAGGACAATTTTTGAAAAATGGTTTCTTCCATACTAAACACACACTTAGTATTAAAAAAAGAAGCACAACAAACATAAAATATTAATGTAGGCAATACCATCTAGTTGTGATTAGGATTTAGTCTTGTTGGTACATCTAAATTAGAATTTGAAATTGTTATGAAAAGAGACATTTCAAATGGAACTAAAAAAGAAAAAAAAATATCGAGGATTCATACAAAAAGCTCAATCAGCTTGCGGTTGAGACTCTTCATAACGAATTTAAGTTACTGTATTATATCATTAGTTTAATTTAATATGTGATAACAAATTAATTATTATTTCTAGGCGAACAGTTCCGGCCAAATTTTATTGATAAGCTTGTGTAATATAGGTAATTGGTCAGGTAAAGGTTGTTTTGATAAGGGGAAAGCCAGCACACAAATAACTAAAGCTCAAGTAAAAAAATTCGTAGACAAGTGAAATTTCTTACCTAAATAATATCAATCAATGTTATTCCGTATAATTACGTGTAATTACTTTTTTAAATGATCTAACTATATATATATATATATATATATATATATATATATAAACTCATTTGTTATTATTGTGGTTGGCGTCACTGAATCAGCAATTACCAAGACTTAGTGGAGCAGCCGAATATCTTTATACACTTGACAACGTAACTCTCTTAAGAGAGAGTCTAAACAAGAACAAATATCCAAAACACTAAATGCTTACATTTAAAAGTTGTTTACTTTTGGTCGCTATCCTTATTTCTGACATAATTTACTAGATATCCTTTTTTGGATTATAATGAGCATGTTGTTGTTATATCACATTTTTTCCTATATTCGTATAAACCAAAAGTAGAATACGTACTATTCAATAGTCTCTTATTTTACTTATCTTATACTACTATTATATTTTTTGGGTAAAAGAAAGATCAACTATGGTTCCCCAGTGACATCTATAAGTTGAAAGTGGAGGTTAAGTACTAGAATGTTTTAAAGTGTAACAACTGTTGGGAGATTTTGCTCTATGGTACTTTATAAAGCAGTACGGGAAGTATTTAACTATTACAAGTATTCGAAAGGATAAACAAAGATTCAATAATTCAACATGGAATCTGAAAATTACAATAGTTACCCAAGTAAAAATTGGAAATTCCAGTTTTATAGAAGACGGAAAAATATAAATTGGTTTTTGCTGAGTCGAGTGTAGCACTCTGTCCTTAAGACAATATTGCCCCATATGTATCCTTTATACGTCCTGGACAATGTCTCCCAAGATAAAACAGCAATGGAACCCTTGAGCAAAGGAAACTCAAGAGCTACCATGAAGAATATTGAGTAACGAAATGATGCTTGGAAGTTGTAGGAAGAAAACTATTTTGGTTGTGTATTTTCGGGCCTTTGTTTTTTTGCCTCTCTTTCGTTAACTCTTATGCTCAACAATGGTGTAAGGGGGTGTTTATATAGGAGAGGGATGGACGTTTCTGCGCTGAAAACGCCTCCATAATAGCCAAATAATGGTCATTATGGAGGTAGTAAAGTCACCAACATAAATGGGAGAAAGACCAACGGATTTGGCCATTATAGGAGGAGTAATTCAGCCAAAATAAATGGCTGAATTGAGTGCTTGGCATTTTTGTTTTTGACCGTCGAAATTCGATGTTACGGAAACTTCGGGGACCAAGCTGTACATCTTGAAACTTCGGGGACCAAACCGCACATACGAAAGAATTATGGTCCAACCGTATATCTGAAACTTCGGGATCAAGCGTACTCACGGCAAAGTTTTCGGCCCAAAAAGATAATATCGAAGACCCACGGCCGTGGCTGTGGCCGGACGGGCGGGCGGCGCGCGTGTGGTCTTTCCTTGAACCGAAGCACATCTAGGTCCTCCCTCCTTTAAACACATGGGATACCCCTTGGGGTCCCAAACCCCAAACCAATTTCGAATCTTATATACACAACAATTCTTTCTTCCTCTACCGATGAGGGAGAATTACACACAATACCACACTTTCCATGCTTCAAACACCTTACTTCGTGAACCAATATCTCTTTCATTTCTCAATGAAATTTGACGATTCTTGGCCCTACGGTTATCTACGTACTTAGTAGATCATGCATGTGTGAAGAACCGGATTCTCCAACATACGTTACACTAGTGTTTAAGCCGTTAAAGTTGGTCGGTCGCAACTCCCGCCAAAGGCAAATTTCCAACAACAACACACCCGGTGTATTCTCATAAGTGAGACTTTGAAAGGGTAGTATGTTCATAGATCTTAAGAGGTTGTTTCCGATGACTCTCCGCTCAAAACAAACATAATATTCTAAGAAAAATAAAACAAAAGAATGTTCTAAAGTGCAAAATAACGAAATTATATTAAAAATTCAAGGACTATCCTAATTTATGACCTCGTAAGATTTCACATACAGTAGTCATTTATTCAGGCATAACATAACTCGCTTGATAAGATTATTAAACTAGACTATTGGATTCTCTAGACTTTTTAAAAACTTCCTTTTTAAAAAAATAATGAAAGAAAAGGGTATTGGGTTAATATCAATGCTCAAATGATGTTTAATAAATCTATATATATTAATAAAAAACTCTAGATTTTCAATATTGAAATATCATAAGAGTCTCTGCAAACTTGAAAGGTCAAAATCTTTGCATTTAATGCATAATTTTGAAATTAGAGAAACGGTTGATCAATAGTTAGCTAGTTGTAACATATTTTGTTTAATAAGTACTTCCTCCGTTCACTTTTACTTGTCACGTTACGCTTCTCGAGAGTCAAACTACATGGACTTGGAAACAAAATTAGCTGACATTTGTAAAATATATCATTGTTGTGAGATACAAATGCAACCACAAAACACTTATTGAGAAGAATGAAGTACTTTTTCCTCAATCTCAAGAGTTGCAGTATGTTTGGAGCCTTTCCCCTTCAAGAAATTAGAGTACCAATGTGCAGAAAGCTTTGGATATCTTGTTAAATCTCTGTCATCCAAATCCACATAGTATTAGACCAAATCCCGAACCATATGCGTCCATTAACTCAAAACAATCTAGGAATGACCACATGAAGTAGCCTTTCACGTTTGATCCATTCCGAAAACATAAAAAGAATATATAAATATAATTGCTTTGTGGTTACAAGCATGGGCGGAGCCAGGGGGTGCAAAGAGGTTCATAGGACCCCCCCCCTAGCTTTTTCATGTGTTTACTTCTCTATATTTTGAATCCCCTTAGTGAAAATCATGGCTCCGCCACCAGACTTAAAAAGTCTTTCAGAAAAAAGAGTTGCTAAGCATGCGGAGATTAGACACTTCTGATCAATTAAGATTACTAGATGGCAAAGATGAGATGCTCAGGTTCTTGACATACTCGTTTTAAGAAGAGGCTATTTGTGATTTTATTTCACATATATATAGTTTGTCTAGAAGCAATTACTAGAGTTTGTGAGGTAACATTGAACCATTATAAATAAATAATGTCATATCTTTAATAGCTTAAACTTTCAAATAGAAAAATTCATCCATTTCATGCAAATGTTCCATAGGCCTACAGTCTCATAAATAACATGTGCTATGCGAAAAAGGAGGCTTACCTCACAGCATTAAGCAAATTTAAGCTTGCAGATATTGTACTCTACTTGTATCATTTAACGTCCCATTTCGTGGTGTCATTTGACCTGCCAAAACAAATCAGGCAGAGCTTTCTAAGACTTTTTTACTTTTAGGGGAAAAAGCCTCTAAACCAACTTTCAAGGGGTCAGAAATCCAGAGCATGAGAGAGGGAAAGTGAGAGGGAACCATTTTCATGATATATATAATTACCATAAGCTTGCTTGAGATATTCTAATACTTCTCCTAGCCCCAATTGTGTCACTGGATACTCAGTCTGAACAAATTGTCAATGAAAAATTAAATAATCCTAAACAAGGTAAAGTGCATTGTAGATTCACGCATGTCGCAAGACTCACCTGACCTGGTGGAGAATCATCATCAGTATCTGCATAAATTCATAAAGTTACAAAAAAAACACAAGAAAGACATTGAAATAGTGATTAGTGGTTTTTTTAATGTCACACATAAAAGAGAATGAAATTGATGGACATCAGCTTGGTAAAAGAATTGGTTCATTTAACTAGATTATGTAACTATTCTAAAAGGTTTACCTTGATCACCAAATTTTAAGATGACTATTGTCTTCAAATGTCAATTGAACAGATCAAGTTATCTTTATCTATAAAAAATATTTATTTATTATTCTTACATATAACTTCAAATGCTCCATCGTCGTTGAAGTCCCTGGTTTTAAGTTCCAGGCTGCTGGGGCTATCTTTGACATGTACTGTTTGATAATGGTTCAGGGCTATGAAGTCTATAGCGCCTTTAACTTGCATGGACTCTTCTCTTGTGAATTTGGGCAATCTAGAGCCAACATTCCTCTTCATTATGTCAGGATAGTCTCCAAACATTAAGGGATTGGAAAACCTGCATTGACAATAGGAATTATACTGACGTTTAGAAGGTCTGTGAATATTCAGTTCATTAGTGTTGAAAGTAAGAGATGCTAATAGGCCAAGAAAATTCTGCATTTACCAGCCAATGTAGAAATCATAAACTCGTTGTACTGCAATTATATCAGCCGTTGTATTTGTATAAGGAAGAGGCCGATATGCAAAGAGATTTAATCCCACAAGACATGTTGAGTTGACTGCATTAGAACAGACGCGCTATTAGCAAACATTATTGGGCCTTTAGTACACTAGTAATTTCGCATACGTTGTTTATAAGGTGATATTTTACCTTGTAATTTCTCCTGTAAAGTCTCACGGCAGCTGAATGGGCGAGTAGTATATTATGAGCTACTATGTACGGCTCAGTTGAAGAGTTACCTATGGAACAGGGTCTAATTCCGGAAGGTGGAGTACAATGATTTGGGGGGGTGGCCCATTATCATAACCACCTATAGTGAACACATTGACTTCATTTAAGGTAGTCCAATACAAAACCCTGTCACCAAATTCCTTGAAGCACACATCCGCATAGGCAGTGAAGTCATCGCTAAAAGAAATCATGAACAGTTTTTATGATCCAGTTAGATGTAAAAAAATATATAGCCAAGTTATGAACTAAATTAGAAGGACTCTTCATCACACATTATCTTTCGACTCATCCATCCCCCATATTCATCTTCAAGTGCTTGTGGTAGATCACTGTGACATAAAGTAACATGCAGTTGAATTCCAACAAATTTAGGGAGATAAAAACACAGTGGAGCCAATCAGATAAGCGACAGATCATCTATTAACTAGCATTTTGGACCAGAATTTTTCAGTCTTACTAACAAGCTACATTCAAACTTTCAACTGAAGAAATAAGTAGTGCATAAGGGAATGTGATTATAACCATGACTGATGAGCTCGTCGATGAGATTGTTGTAATACTGTAATCCTTTAGGATTAATAGGACCTCTTCCATCTACATTGAAATTAAACAAAAAGCACAAATGAGAAGAAAGATAAAACCGATAACAACATCATAGGTACTAAGTAGTTGAATAATGGAGCCTACTGGGAATAAGTCTCGACCACGAAATGGAAAATCTGTACCCTTCCAAACCTGTATCAGCCATGAGTTTTACATCTTCCTGCAATAAACAGCCAATCAAATTGATCATCAATTATGTGAATTCAAACTTGTACTCTATCCAGTCCTCCAGACCTTGTATTGTGGTATGCATCACAAGATACATCTGCTGTGGCTCCTCCATAAATACCTGAAAATTTAATGTTGGTACAAACTAGTGTTATCATTTGCTGCTGCAGTAGGAACAGCGAAAACATATTTGCCCGTCCCAAACCATAATAGTCCTTGAAAATTAAATGGTTTAGCAAAAGGAACTGTTATTATAAATCTAATAATTTAGCCTGCCAAAACAACCATAATATGCAAGCTAAAAGAAACCAATATTTCCATATTCTGCGATTAGTAAAGTAAACCACAGGGATTAAAGAGAACAAACCAACATGAGCAAAGGTGTCCCAAATGCTAGGCATCCTTCCATCTTCAAATGCTACCCCTTCAACCTTTCGACAAGCATACCGCATAATTTAGCAGCATCTACTTAATACCGTATTTGCTAATCAACACTATACATCTATACGGACACACATGTACGTGCAAATATTTTTTCAAGTTATTTACAATTTCATGTATTTGCAAATCAACACTATATGTGTGTCTAACACACGACACACATATACAATATAAATCTACAGCAATTAGTATAATTTGACCGGTTATAACAGGTTAATAACTATTTTTCAGGTTACCAATCATGCTCTTCAAAATGATTAGATTCTGAAGGTATTTTTATATTGGCGGCAGAGGCAAATTAAGGATTTAATAGGTTTAGCGTGTGTTTGGAATGACGGAAAATGTATTGTTTGATTGCACTAAATATCTTAGAAAAATATTTCTCTCAAAATAGGAGAAAGTGTTTTACTTAAAAAATTTGAGGAAAAACCGTTTCCGGATCAATAAAAACGTACTAACGCATCCCCCAAACCACCCCTAACTGCCTTACCCCGCCGACCCCCATTACACCAGTGCCCCCACCCCCGCTTTTATAGATTCAGATATATATACATATATTCTATGTCGAAAATGTTGGGTTCAGCTAAATACATGCTCCGTCTACCACTTATTGTTTGTGCATAAAAATTAAACAGTCACATAATAGGTGAATGGTTTTAAGAAAACTGACTTGATAAGCAGAAGAACCGTCCGTTCTCCGGACATCATCGGCGCCGGAAAGTAGAACCGGCAAGTCCGCCTCCGCTACAATAATAATCAAAACAAGCAATAATTGCCGTGAAGAGACATCGGAGCTGCTACGCCGGCAGCATATCCTTCTACAATGCCTCTCGCTGCTTTCCAACGTGCATATGCTTTTCCCAATTTTCAAATGTATGGAGAAATTGTACTAAATAGGAGCCGCCAATAATTAATTTACAACTCCCTGTTTGTTTATGGACAAATTGTAATACTCACTCCATCTCAAACAATTTTCTTAGTTTTACTAGATACCGAATTTAAATAATAAAAAAAGACTTTAAAATGTATGATTCAAATCCAGCGTTATATATTTATTTAATTATAAATTATTTTATAAAATTAAATTATATAAAAAATATTAATTTTTTTAAAATAAATTAATAAAAAAAATAGGAGAATATTTTAGGACAAACAGAGTAATTAGCAGCTCCTAATAATTCTCAACATACCTAAAGGACGAAAAAACAGAGGGTAAAAAGTGTGCTACTGGTAGTATAAGTATTTAATTTAAGTTTAACAGGACAAAAAACACGTAATCAGTCACATTTTAAAATGCTAGATTCGTTTATGCTACTACTTGACTTTTGGTTCATATGCGGAGATTAATTGTACTCTCTATGTCTATGTCCGTTTCAATTTGCATCACATAATTTAAATCAGCATATTATCTTCATTTTAAATTATTTATCGTGGTTATTAAAAATAGTTATCTCACACTATTTGTCTTTTTAGAAATTTAAAGCATCATTAATTTTTTTTCTATTTTACCCTTTGTCATTAGTGAAAATGACACATAAATTAAATATTTAATGGAGATAGACTATACTTAGATGTAAATAAGGATAATATATGTCAAATACCCTTCTTAATTAATATTTCTTAAGGGGCGTATAAACTAAAAAAACTACAAATAATTTGAGACGGAGGAAATAATTTTAAAAAAATATGATGTTACTCTCTCCGTCTTAATTTATGTGACACAATTTGACTAGGCGAGAAATTTAACGAAAAATGAAGACTTTTCAAATTTGTGGTCCAAAATAAGTCTTAGAGATTTGTGTGGCGACAAATCATCTCATAAAGTTAAATTGTTTCTAAATATAGAAATGTGATATTTTTTTTGGGATAGACTAAAAAGGAAATGATGTCACATAAATTGGGGGAGAGTAATATTTTTGTGGGTCTTGAACATGTCATAACATTTGTGTGGTTATAAAATGTTCTCATTAAGAGTAAAATAGAAGTACAAACTTAATCGTTTCAAATTTAGAAGTGTGTTATTTTTTTTTAACGAATTAGAAAAAAATATATCATGTAAATTAAAACGGATGGATTAATTATACCTGAAATATTATGTAATATCTGGAGATTATTATAGGTAGTCTTTATATATGCGGTGAATAATAATGAACTAATTATAGAAATATGTCTCTATCTGTAAGGTTCACTAATTATTTGATTGTTGGCAGGTCTCTTTGTATGTGTTGTCCGGAAAGAGGAGAACTCAATGATTATTCGTTCGCCGGAACTAGAAGTTAAAATTTTGGTAGATAGGGATCCCGTAAAAACGTCTTTCGAGAAATGGGCCAGACCGGGTCATTTCTCAAGAACAATAGCTAAAGGGCCTGATACTACCACTTGGATCTGGAACCGACATGTTGATGTTCACGATTTCGATAGCCATACCAGTGATTTGGAGGAGATCTCTCGAAAAGTATTTAGTGCACATTTTGGTCAACTCTCCGTCATCTTTCTTTGGCTGAGCGGCATGTATTTCCACGGTGCTCATTTTTCTAATTATGAAGCGTGGCTAAGTGATCCAACTCACATTGGGCCTAGTGCCCAGGTGGTTTGGCCAATAGTGGGCCAAGAAATATTAAATGATGACGTAGGCGGGGGTTTCCGAGGAATACAATTAACCTCTGATTTTTTTCAGATTTGGCGAGCATCTGGAATAACTAGTGAATTACAACTCTATTGTACAGCAATTGGGGCATTGGTCTTTGCAGCGTTAATGCTTTTTGCTAGTTGGTTTCATTATCATAAAGCGGCGCCAAAATTGGCTTGGTTTCAAGATGTAGAATCTATGCTGAATCACCATTTAGCAGGGCTACTAGGGCTTGGGTCTCTCTCTTGGGCGGGGCATTAAGTACATGTATCTTTACCGATTAACCAATTTCTAAACGCTGGAGTAAATCCTAAAGAGATATCACTTCCTCATGAATTTATCTTGAATCGAGATCTTTTGGCTCAACTATATCCCAGCTTTTGCCAAGAGAGCAACCCCATTTTTCACCTTGAATTGGTCAAAATATGCGGACTTTCTTACTTTTCATATATTGAATTTTATGTAGAGATTACCTACTTTAAAGATGTTTGGTAAATAGTTTCATCCTCAAACTATTTCTAATACACATATTCTTGTTTCATATTTTATCTATTATTTTGTAATTTCTCCCACAACTTAATACATGTATATTTAATACCACCAATCAAACATTTTTGTAGTTATGCTGCGATTATATTTTTTTTTCTTATGTGACCAAAAGAGCGATATTATCTTATGCAAGATTTAATATTAAGATTAATTTTCCATTACCACCTACCAAACGACCCCTAATGCACTATCGTCTTTAAATACTTTTCTTTATGTTTTATTAATTTATGTATCGTTATTCATTATATTTTACATAAATTAATACGTAAATCCTTGAATAATTTATATGAATATTATTTAATATTGCCAACCAAATAAATGTTATGCTGTAACTATATTTCTTATACACTTCGATACAACATAAGATGTGCAAAGATCATTTTTCTTAAATTCTCTAACCGAACATAGTGAGTAGGAACATTATGTGTGGAGAATATTTTTTCAATTCTTCCAGCTAAATGAACTCGAACTATTTGACATATTATAGTTGTAAAAGGTAATCAAATTTATTTTTAAGATAAAACCTAATTTTCCTTAAAATATTATTTGTAGATATTTTGTGAGTGATTTAATAGTGTAAAAAGTTAATTCTTTTTCCTGCTTACTTTCTTAGGTAAATGAAATTTCCTCAAATTTGCATCATAAGTCATAACTCCAGAACAATGTGTGTCAATTACCAAGATTGAGTGGACCAGCCGTATTGATTCGTGTATCATGTATTAATGAGGAAAAAATATTCAAAATAACATGAATAATATTCAAAAAAAAATTGCATTACAAAATAAATATTAACAAAAAATAATAAGTTCCAAAATAACAAAACATTAATTTTTAAGTTCCAAAATAACAGAATATTAATTATGTTAAAGGATTTGGATCCACTCTCTTGTGGCTTTTTCTCTTGTTTGTTATTCCCTCCATTTTGATATAAATGAATTTTTGACATTTTTTATGGTCTAAAATAACAATTTTTTCAAAGTTCAAAGATGTATTAGTTAATTGTTTTTTTCAAAATTACCCTTCTCTTTAATGGGGTTTTCAACTATAATCAAATTCAAACATTGACCATCTCTAAAAAAAATTAAAAAAAGTTTGGGAAGAAGCAAAAGGGTGATATTGACAACTAACCCTTTATTAATGTCCATATTAACTTTCTTAAGAGTCATACCACATTCCAAAATTCAGTTATTTTAGAACGGAGAGAGTATATACTTGCTTCAATATTTTACATAAATTTTATAGGAATACAATTTGATTGAAAAGTAGACAGGTTGTTCAAGCTTTCCATGAGCAGGATACGAACTTTACACTGAGCTGTGACTTGTGAGGCATAAGTCATAACTACAAAAAGCAGCACAGGGTTGCGGATCTTTTAGCTAACAAAATGAGCAAATTAAACTAGTTTTTTTAGGACATATAGTATTACTAGCAGTTCCTTCTATGTAATTGCTTATGGTGCACTTAGTGCAAACATGTTAGGAACTTCTTTTACAAGAAATATACCATCTATTAGTACTAAAATTATGTAAACTATAGCGTGGCTACGAGTTCTGATGCAGTGCTAAAGGATTTTGTAGGATGTCAACAAGGCGTGATATAGCTTTTGTAGTTCAGGTCCTAAGTCAATACAAGCATTGCCCAAAACAATTTCATATGGAAGTTGTACTACCTAATAGCTCGCTGTTGATGTCTGCTGAAAGCTCTAATCAACTATATTTGTATATTGTGATTCAGATTGGGGACCATGTTTAAAAACCAGAAGTTCTGTAGAAATCCAAGAAACAAGAATCAGTGTCTAGGAGTTAGTGTAGTGGCTGAATTTAGATGCATGGCTTCCTGTGTTGCAGAAGTAATTTGGCTTCTTAGACTGTACAAGGAGCTTAGAGGTGATGTCAAGGTTCCAATAGAGTTTAAAAGTATGTTGCAATTCAAATTGCAGCCAATCCAGTCTTACATGAAAGAAGAAAACATAGTGACATAGATTGTAACTTTGGAAGAAACTAAGTCAAGGGATGATCAAGACTCAACATGTATCCACTAAAGATCAAGAGCCTGGGAACACAACATGAGCATTTGCTGAGCAAACTAGGAGTGAAGAACATTTTTAACCGTCAGCCTGAGGGGGTGTGTTAAAGTAACATGATGAGGATACAATATCTAGAGGCGGAGCTAGATCATTTGCTACGGATTCGGACGAATCCAATAGCTTTTGCTTAGATCATGTATTTGTAATTGTGAACCTAATAACTAAGACGAGTTATTGATTCGATGGCAAGTTCAGAACGTATAAACTTCATATCCTGGCTCGGCCTCTGACAATATACATAGGGGCTGTGATGGATAAGTGGGTGACAAGCTGTTAATATAGCTCAGTTAAGTTGAGTTAGTTAGGACTAATTCAGTTAGTTTGTTAGTGGTTAAGTAGAGGTTAGCTGAGTAATGATGTATATAAAGAGCTAGTTTACAAGTCTTCTATGCACGAATTCATTTGTCGATCAATGCAAAGTGCTGCTTTCTCTCTTCTCTTCTTCATCAATGGCGTCTTAACAATAACTAATTAGATTTGGCGGAAGCAAATACTTTGTTCGCAACTTCAAAATTGAGCTAGTTCTGGAGCTTCTTCTCTTTAAGAAATCAAAGTACCAGATGCAGAAAGCTTTGGCTATCTTTTTAGTTCTTTATCATCCAAATCTACATAGAAGAGTCCATAGGATGTCTTATACCCACTCAATATCTCCAAACCATCTAAGAAAGCCCATTGAAAGTATCCTCTTGTGTTTGATCCATTCCTGGTGGACATGGAAATTGACAGATGTAAAAAAAGCTAATTATCTAAGTACTATGCATGGACGGTGTAACATATATTTACACAATCAGGTCATTTATAAGGTAATTACAAATAAATCTGTATAATAAGCATTCATTGATAACATGATAAAAAGGGTAAATGACAATAGGTTTTAAGTACACTGATTGTTTAAAAAAAAAATATATAATTGTCACCATATATAATCTAGATCCATATAATAAAGGATCATCAAGAAAGGTTTTCGAAACTAAGTTGAAAAACTTTAGACCAAGCACATGTCACTTACCAAAACTTAGCACCATAAGCAAGAAAGATTTGCATATTTTTCACATGAGAAATAAACCTCAAATACGAAAAATATTGCAATTCATAAAAGTACAATGCTGTAGATAAATGCCTTCCTAAGTAGCGGGAAACAAGAGCAAAAAGACCTAACGGCTAATGCACAGACATAAGGTTAAACTCTTGAGCTTGTAGAAATAATAACACACCGGTGATATGAAAATTTATATTCACATCTGGTATTTATATTAAACCCCATAAGTTAATCATGGTTAACTAATATATTGACATTGAGGTAAGCATATATATTATTTGACCATGGTTAAGTGATCAACGTTTATTAAAAGGCAGATGTCGTCATTTCATTAGTTCGGTATAAACAACTAATGTAGTTAAGTTTTTTTAGTGATATTGTGAAGTTAGGGGCTTACCTCAGAGCATCAAGCACGCCTCCAATGTAAGCATGTAAATATTCCACACGTTCTGTGTCATTCAGTGTCGCGTTGCGCCGTGTCTGCTGACCTGCCAAAACATGTAATGTAAAACTCAGAATAAGGAAAAGCTTCCAAAAATCTCTTCTATGAACTGAATTTTAAAACTCAATGTCAAATATGCAAAAGATACTAAAATCACATTAAAAATTGTGATAAATCCAGTCAGACAGTGTAAAACTGCTATCTCTGATTCTGCAAACATATCAGATAGTGTGAACAAGCTAAGTAGTAAAGGTGCTACCTCAATGAAGATTAAATAAAAATATTGCTTTAAAAAAATATCAAGAACCATAACATAAGTCAAATCAACATATATTGAGCGTGTATAAAAGCTTGCATAAAATGTGAATGTATAAGTCAACATATGTGCACGAGCACGGGCGTGTATGTGAGAGAGATAGAGAGAGAGATGAGCGAACCATTTTCGTGAACATAAATAGGTGGATTTCCATAAACTTGTTTAAAATGCTCCAACAGATCGCTAAGTGCAGATGGTTTCACTGGCAGCTGACTCCAAACAAATCATTCAGCACCATATGAAATAAAAACCAAGAATAATTAACTAGAAACTCTGTTCTGAACTCACCGGTCCTGCGGGTGGTGGCTCGTTTAGCTGATATCCTTTAACTGAAACAAACATATAAAGATGTTATAGATCACAACAGGGAAAAAAAGAAAGAAATAGAGATTTGATTCAACTTGGAATAAACAACATTAACTTAGCAAGCATTGTAATTCATACATAAAACCTCTACTCCCATGTCGATATTAAAGTCCCTGAGATCCTTTTCAAGGGATCTGGGATTGTCCCTGATGTATATTTGAGTATAATGGTTCAGCCCTATGAAGTCTAGTGAACCCTTAATTAGCTCTGATTCACGTTTGGTGAACGTGGGAAGTCTTGACCCGACATTTTTCCTCATTGTTTGAGGGTAGTCTCCAAATATCAGGGGTTTAATAAACCTGCAATGAAAATGGAACGTAAAATCTTGAAACCAGCCTAGCAATTAAAAGTTATCATAAAACGAAAGAATATAAAAGTTGACAATTGTTTCACTTCATAGAAAAATATTGATCAAAGGGATATCTATCTTGGCGAAGAAAATATACGAGAGCATATTCAACTCACCAACCAATATAAAAATCGAGGGCTCGTTGGACTGCAATTACATCAGCCTCTGAGTTTGTGTAAGGAAGAAACCAAAGATCATAGACATTAATTCCCACGAAACCCTGCTGAACGGACTGCAGTAAAACATGTCATTCCAATTGTGAACCACTTTTCTTTAAATTTGTTCAAAGTTTTCATAACCTTCTATGTTCTAGACTAGAGAATAGAACTTTAATTTCATTTGGGGCCTAGATAGCTAGGTTTAACATAGGTTATTGGACAAAGGGCCAAAAATACCCTTGAACTATTCAAAATAAGTCAATTTTACCCTTTGTTACGTTTTTGGCTCGGAAATTCCCTCGTTAGTCAACTAACTCAAAAATGTCCTCCAACTAGCAATAGCTCAAAATATCCTCCTACTAACCATTGTTCCAAAATAAGGGAAAAAGAGCCAACTTTTCCCTTGAACTATTTGAAAAGGGGCAATTTTGAACAAATTTCAACATGATACCTTGTATTTCCTCTGGTATAGTCTAACTGCAGAAGAATGTGCAAGCAACATATTATGGCCTACGATATATATCTCAGTTGACGAATTACCACCAGTACAATTGAATCCAAATGGTGGGGAACAGCGCTTTGGGGGTATCAGTCCATTATCATAACCACCCACGGCAAGTATGTTCGCTTCATTTATGGTAGTCCAATGCAAAACTCTGTCCCCAAACTCCTTGAAACACACATCAGCAAATGCTGTGAAGTCCTTCCTGAAGTAAAAACAAATAATTCTTTCGTGTTGTCTCTTGAGTTTTGAGTATATCATGTAAGTTTGGCATATGGATAACTAAAATTAAAACATACACTATATTTCGGCTAAGCCATCCCACATATTCATCTTCAAGTGCCTGTGGTAGGTCGAAGTGATATATATGTCACATGTGGTTGAATCCCTGAACAATGCCAAATATCGAAATATAAAAATCGAGGAAAGAATTTCAGTGAGCAGTCTTATAGATGTTTTGGAGTAAATGCTACTTGAGTGTAATATATTATCTTCTAACCGTGGCTGATAAGTTCATCAATGAGATTGTTGTAGTATTGTAAGCCCTTCGGGTTGATAGGTCCTCTTCCATCTGCATAGATAATGGAACCGACGTATGAGAAATTTTGAAAACAAGTTTGGAAAGTTGTGTTGAAGATGGAACCGCGGACAAGCTTACTAGGTATCAGCCTTGACCATGAAATGGAAAATCTATAGGCTTCCAAGCCAATGTCCATCATCAGCTGTACATCTTCCTGGTACCAATTAAACTAACATGATCAAACAACAACTCTATTCCATAAACAGGATGTCTTAATTTTAAGATGCAAATTTTTTTCTTATAAAAAAAATGAGTGCTTGATAGTGAAAGTGGCCAAGTGAATTACTAGAACTCTATATGTCTATAATTTTGCATCTATTACTTTTTCTACCTTCCTTCGAAAATGAAAAATCAGTAATGTTTATCATGTTTGTAAGATTATTGATCCTTCTGTTAAAACTTCTAGTCCTACAGTGCCATCTAGAAAAATGTCAAAAGTTAAAGCGATGTGTAGACCTTGTATTTATGGTACGAATCACATGCAATGTCTCCGGTGGCTCCATCATGAAAACCTGGACAGTAAGTTGGTATAGATAGTAATTCACAGATAAATCTCTATAACTGCAATACAAAGTATAGACAGGACAGCTTGACTAAAGGAAGATGATAACAGCATAAAAATATAGGTACTATCACTGCTGCAGCCAAAAAGGTGATTAAATCGGTCTGCTGCTTTTAGCTATATCATTCAAGCAAGCAAGTGTTTTCAATGACATTACATGACTATCCAATAAACTTAAAAAGACTGATTTTTATATCATGTAGGCTACAGATTGTATGATGTAAAATGTCTAGATTCGCAGTGGCGGAAGCAGGATTTTTGCCAAGGGGATTCAAAAAAAAAAAAAAAGTAAAAACACCTAAAGCTAAAAAGATTAGAAACTACGATTAGCATGAACTGAACATGTATCCTCCACTGAGTTGAACTTTTGGCTTGTGTTTAGAGGATTCAATATTTAATATATATGCATAAAATCAAAATTTGACCTTATATACACAGAGTAATATTTTAACGTAAGGGGTCCCTTACTTCTACCTAGATCCGCCTCTTATGTCAATCAAATGGAGTCATAATCGCAGGAGCAGAAAATAGCATCAATTAAGTATTGCTGTAATGGTTGCAGAAAACGCCTGCTTGATTTTACAAGGGAGAAACACTCTTTCTATCTCATTAGTCAAGCGCTAACCAACAGATAGGCCCCAACCAACTGGAACTGCAACAAAAGAAGGGAAATGGCTAGGCGGATCGGGGATTTAAGTTGATGGGTTCAGCCTTTAGATTCTTGCAATTGAACTCATTACACACTTGAAATTACGGTTTCAAAATCTAATATTGTTGAAATAGTGATTTGTCATGTATAATCTATATTTCGTGTTGAAAATGTTGGGTGAAATTGAATTTGTATATAAAGTATATGTATGTCTTAAAGACAATACAAATGTACTTTATACACGTTCGTATTATTATTAATGGAGATTAATATTTTGGCATTTGTAATTATTGAATTATTAGTTGATTGTTTGTAATATTCTATAATATGCATCCCTAGAGGTTACGTTGTTATTAATAGTGTGAGATATTAATATTATAACGTAATTCTTAAAATAGCCTCGACTAATGATCATCGAGAATGGGATATCGATGATATGTGATAAGTCGACATGTGGTCTGCATCACATCCTTAGAGGATGTAGCATGTCTCACCTACTACGAGTAATGGCTACTCATGATGGACACATGGATACTTTGAAAGTATTGGTATACCCTGCTGATATACTATTTGTTATACATGTCTAAAGTATGATCAGCGTGTGAGAGATACAAGTCCTTAGACTTGAGGTCAATACACACCTTGTCTACAGAGTAGTATACTTTGATCCTTTCCTAAGCTCAAATACCTTATAGGTTGAGATACGGCTTGTATTGGGTACATTACGATGTGAATTAAAGGTGGTAGTTGAGCCAAGATTAGGATTCATTCCTCGAGTGTATATTCGAGAGAAACACTCAGTTTCTCAGTGATATTGGGTTGACTAAGTCGTTGGCCAACGCAATAGACATATCTAGAATATAGTCTTGTTGTCAACCAATATAGATGAAATATAATGATCAAGTCATTTGGATAGACACTTGGTAAATCCAAGCTTGATCGAGTGCGTCGAGAATGAAAGGATTTTATCTTCCCACATAGAGGTTCAGTTTACTGGATTCGTGTAAATATACTTCACATATTGAGTTCGTCTTACGGCGCCATCTACGAGTTCCGTGTATACCCTAATATGATTAGTGTCGATAGTGAAGACATGTAGGGTAACACTATGTCAATTGTTTCTTCGATCTAAGAATGTATTGAGAAAGTGTTAAATATTCGATTTGGAATCAAGATATTTAAATTAATAATAACTATGGGATAATTTCTATTTGATGGAAATTATTTAATTAGGTCAAGAATGGATTTTGGATTTAATTAAAATGTGCTAAAAATATTTTGTGAAAAAGGCGAGGAGCCGCGACGCTAATTGGACAGTAGGACAAATCAGATTGGCCTGTTGCAATTCATTTTGGGCCAGGCTTTGAGCCCAACCCAAAATCTGAAGTTTGCCCTAATTTCACCTATATATAGAGCACTTCCTCATTCATTATTAGACACATTATTCATATATTATTCTAAGTCTTAGAGACCTAGAATAAAACTCTCTCTTGAACCTCTGCCGAATTTCCTAGTTGTTTGAAGGAGGTATACATCGGAGTTCTTGAAACTTGATGTCGATGATCAATTGCGTGCGCACCCTCGAAATTACTAAAAAGACTCCAGAGTTTCCAAACCGTAAGTATTCTATCAAAGTATTACGGTTATATACATGTTATGTATTGACGTGTTTTATATTACTACATAATCATACTACAGTTCGTCGCTTGTTGGGTTTGAAACACAAACTTTTTCAAATTTCGCTGCGTACACGAACCCAACGAAAACCTACAGTGGCATCAGAGCCAGGGTTGTTTTGTGTGATTTTGTAGTAATCATTGATAATAATATGGTTTAGAATTTATTTAAATCTGAAATTTTATGTCGTTTAAAGCTTGAAAACCTAATATCTTAAAGGCATATCATACTTGTTTCCCAAACTATTAAACAATGATGTAATCGAGGAAGTCATTCTAATCTAACTCTTCTAAGTCGATGTGTGTAACCGGTTCATTGCGAACATGGTGCATTGAAGCGAAGAACGAGAAGGGATTGGATGATGGTCGATGAACGTGTTGATTGATAGTGAAGGGTAACGAAGATGAATCTGCAAATCTGACCTTGAACCAGTTTTAGGGTTTCGGAAATGCAGATTTTGTTTTTCTGAGACGGAGGCGCCGCGACTCCATGATGGAGCACCGCGGCGCCACCAAGGGTTTGACAAGACGTCGCGGCTCCATGGTGGATCGTCGCGGCACTGTTCATCCTAACGGGAAAAAAATCGTTGCGGCACTGTTCATCCTAACGGGAAAAAAATCATCGCGACACTTTTCATCTCGACGGAAGAAAAAAAATTGAATCAGAAACTGAAGTTTTAAAAGTTTCTGATTCTGATTCTGAAGTTTAAGAGTCTCAGAATCGAAATTAAAACTTTATCAAATAAGCAGATTTGGTCCTTTGGGAAAATCTATAATTAATTTAAATTTTGAAATTACAGACAGGTCCTTGAGATCTGAAAATATTTTCTGAAAATTAAAATTGGATTTTCTGAATTTAAAGGGGTTCAAAATTGAAATTTTAAATTCTTGAGGGACTAAAGCTGTAAATTACGAAAATTTGGAATTTACGAAATACCACGAAAATCATTTTTTAAAATCAGGAAATGTTTAAGGGACTGTTTGGATTAGACTTAAATTTTAGAGTTTAAACAAGTTAATCCATGATTATTATTAATTATATATTATTGAATAATATACGAACTATATGTTAAGTGTTTAAATGCGTACATTTAATTATTAGCATAATGTCCGCTATAACTGTCTGGGTAGGCGGCGCCCAGGAACTGATCAAACCATCTTATATCATGCCTATTGGGTTGATAGTTCCCAACTAAATATGTTTTTAGAAATTGCATGATTAAATGTCGTATTGGATATGACACAAATTGTTGATCTTTGTTAAAATCCCCGAAACTAAAATGATCCCCAAATTTTAAATACAAGTCTAAATTAAAACGTGTCGTCCATTATAATTGTTAGAGTGCAAGATCTTTTCGGCAATACGAGTATTTATGCCAAAGCATTTGCTCTAAGTCTAGGAGGACTCAGACTATTTCATAGATGTGTTTTGAATGTAAAGGTAGATGATAAACTTTTATGAGTATTTACACCAAAGTGTTTGCTCACAAAGGCCAAATTTACTTAGATACATAAACACAGTCGTGTAATGGGATTGACTTGCTTAGACAAATTTTGGCGACAAAGTGTCGGACTAATCTAAGGACACAAGATTAAATATAATATTTTATCAACCAAGAGTTGCAAATAAGTTTTGCAATTGATTTAGAACCTACAAAGATGTGTTATTGAAGTTATCAGCCAAAGCAAATGCGGAGATAGCATAGGCTTGGATCTTGGCCCATTATGACCTTAAATTAATATAGGTTCGTATTCTATCATGGGGTCGTAGAAGTATGTTGAAATAGTGGGAGCTAATTAAATAAAAATCCATGTTGATTAGCCTAAATGAATGTTTATAATAGAAAATAAATTTGAGTTTAATTTTCTGTCTATCTAACTCTCCGGATTATCAAAATATCGAGCCTATCATTGAAAATGTTGATGGAAATGAACAAACTTACTGGACCCAACTATCTAGACTGGCTAAGGAATCTGAGAATTGTTCTAAGGCAAGAAAAGATAGAATACGTATTGGACAAAGTATTCCCCACAGTCCTGCCGAGGATTCTGCTGAATATGCCACATTTGATAAGGTAGCCTACCAGAAGAACCTAGATGACGCCACTTCAGCACAGTGCGTGATGTTATCTTCCATGTCAGTAGAGCTTCAGAAACAACACGAAAACATGAGACCTAACGAAATGCTCGAACACTTGAAAAGTCTCTACGACTCTCAGTCCCAAACTATGGAATATGAGTTGTTGATAGAACTCTTCAAGTGTAAGCTAAATGAAAGGGGCCAAGTGTCTCAGCATGTGTTAGGGTTGATAGAAGATGATAGAAAAAACGTCGTTTCCACCCTCATCCTGATAGAGAAAAACTACCGGCCTTGATTGGTATAAAATAAAAACCTTTGAAAAAAACATCGAGCTCTATTCCACCCTAAGGAATGGCGAAGAAGAAGAATGGCAAAGCATTCGCCGCGCCCTGCCTACGAAGCCTAAAGGAGGTGTGAAGAAGAAAAGTGAATCCGTCTAAGGATGAAAGGAAAGGGCACTTCACTTCACCAGGAGGAGGAAAAGCACCAGGTGCTTCTACCTCTAGTGGACAAGGTATGTACGTCATTGAAAATAAATATGTCTATAAATAACTCTCATTCCTGGGTATTGGATACCGCTTGTGGCTCACATATTTGTACCAATGTGCAAAGGCTAACTAACAGCAAGAAGGTTAGACCAAGAGAGGTGGACTTACGCGTTGAAATGGAGCACGAGTGGATATTGAACGCGTAGGAACTTATAGATTAAATTTGCCTTCTGGCTATTGTCTAGTGTTAAATGATTGTTACTATGTACCCTCGTTAACGAGGAATATCATTTCTATCCCTGTTTTGGACATGGAGGGTTTTTCCTCATATATTTATAATGGCAGTCATGTACTGTCTTTTGATAATGTTATATATGGAACTGCTCCTCTTATGGATGGATTATATACACTAAACTGTAGTCTAGAAATATTCAATGTACAAAATAAATGAGCTAAGATAAGTAATAGAAACTCTACCTACCTATGGCATTGTAAACTTAGTCATATCAACGAAACAAGGATAGCAAGGTTAAGGAAGCTTGACTACCTCGAACCATCTGACTTGGAGCCTTATGGTAACTGCGAATCCTGTTTGAAAGGTAAGATGACCAACAAGCCACTTTCTGGGAAGGGTGTGCGAGCCAATAAGGTGCTTGAGTTGGTACATACTGATGTATGTGGACCATTCTCGACTCAAGCTAAGGGAGGTTTCTCTTACTTCATTACTTTCACTGACGACTTCACAAGGTATGGATATGTGTATCTTATGAAACATAAATCTGAGGCCTTCGAAAAGTTCAAAGAGTACAAGTCTGAAATAGAGAAACAACTCGCAACGAGTATCAAGACCCTTCTATCTGATCGAGGAGGTGAATACTTGAGCAAGGAGTTTCTAGATTACTTAAAGCTACATATAGTCCAATCAGAATGGACACCTATTGGAATACCACATATGAATGGTGTTGCCGAAAGGAGAAACCGAACCTTATTGGATATGGTTCGATCCATGATGGGTTTCTCAACTCTACCGACATACCTTTGGGGACATGCTATACAAACCTTAATATATGTTCTGAACATGGTTCCTTCCAAGTCAGTAGAAAAGACACCATATGAGATATGGTGTGGCAAGAAGCCAGCTCTTAAACATATGAGACCCTGGGGTGCCCTGCATATGTTAAGAAGATGCGCACTGACAAGTTGGAATCAAAAAGTGAGAAATGTTACTTCGTGGGGTATCCAAAGGAAACTAAGAGATACTACTTCTATCTTCCTGGAGAACATAAGATCATTGTTTCCAAGAACGCAACTTTCCTTGAAGAATAATATGTCTACAAGGAACATAGTTGCATAGTGATATAACTTGAAGAAATTCAAGAACCGCGAGATAACATAGAGGTTGAATCCTTGCCGAATGACCAAGGAAGAATTCAGCATAAGTATTTGGCGAATATTGAGTACCTCAAGTACGCCCTTCGGCCAGTGGGAGTGTTACGAGGAACAATGCAGAAATGCAAGATTCTCATACACGGCCTTTGGGAGTAGATGCAATGGTTGCACCTCCTCCCATTCAGGAAATATATGAAAATGATATTCTTGAAAGCTCTGAAGTTAGTGGATTATCCAACACACAAAAACCCTCTCACAGTCAGAACATACCAAGCACTGAACTGCAAAACAATCAACTCTGTAGGTCCACTAGGACTCATCGTCCTCGTGAAAAACTAAATCTACTTGTGGAAACACACAGTGAGATAGATATTCCCGATAAAGATGAGCCTACAACATATAGCAAAGCAATGTTGGACATTGATTCGAAGAGATGGCAAGAAGTCATGAAATTCGAGATGGAATCTATGTACATCAATCAAGTGTGGAACTTGATTGATTTGCCAGTTGGGGTTAAACCTATATGATACAAATGGGTCTTCAAAAAGAAGATCGATGCATTTGGCAAGGTATAGACTTATAAAGCAAGGTTGATGGCTAAAGGTTATAATCAACGGCCTGGGGTCGATTATGATGAAACATTTTCACTTGTTGCTAATATTAAGTCCATTCGGATTTTGCTTGCAATTGTTGAATATTATGACTATGACATTTGGCAGATGGACGTCAAAACCGTTTTCCTCAATGATAATCTAGTTGAGGGAGTGTATATGAAACAACCTGAGAGTTTTTCGCCTAAGTCCAAACCAAATGTTGTATGCAAGCTACATAAGTCCATTTATGGGCTTAAGCAAGCCTCGAGGAGTTGGAACATTTGCTATGACAAGACTATCAAGTCATTTGATTTCGTCAGAAGCAAAGAGGATCTCTGTGTTTACAGTAAACACAAAGATGGGAGTATTGCCTTCATTATTATATATGTAGATGATATATTGATAATGGGAGACAATAAGACTCTCTTGCAGTCAGCCAAGGAGTGGTTGTCTAGTACATTCATGATGAAGGATTTAGGCGAAGCCTGCTACATTCTGGGAATTAGGATCTATAGAGATAGACCTAATAGATTATTGGGGTTGTCACAGTCAGTCTACATAGACAAAGTGCTTAGACATTTTTCTATGGAAAATTCTAAGAAAGGCGGTCTACCTATGGGTCAAGGCATCAAGTTATCTAAGAATGACAGTCCTTATAATGCTGTATAACTTGAGCGCATGAAGAGGATCTCATATGCTTCGGCTATAGGATCGATCATGTATTCCATGACCTGTACTAGGCCAGATGTGGACTTTGCACTTAGTATGACTTGCAAATTCCAGCAGAATCCTGGGGAAGAACACTGGAAAGCAATCAAGAGTATTCTTAAGTATCTTAGATGAACTAAAGATTAATTCTTAGTCTATGGTGGGGAAGAAAAGCTAGATGCTACGGGTACACTGATGTTAGCTTCCAGACGGATCTTGATGACTTCAAATCTCAATCTGGGTATACGTTCATTTTCAATGGTGGAGCAGTGAGCTGGAAAAGTTCCAAACAAGCTACAACTGCTGATTCGACAACAGAAGTTGAGTACATTGCTGGATCGGAAGCTGGTAAAGAAGTTGTCGCGATTTCTAAGTTCCTGAAGGAACTAAGGGTAGTTTGAGTGCCAGTTGTCCAATAACTATTTATTGTGACAACACTGGTGCTATTGCACATGCTAAGGAACCAAGATCAACAAACAGAAACAAGCATGTACCAAGGAAGTACCACATACTCAAGGAGATGGTGGAGACTGAAGAGATTAGATTAGACTATGTTCCCACAAACGATAATCTAGCTGACTCATTCACTAAACCATTAAGCTTAGTTAAGCATGATGGTCATTTTGAGAATATGGGCATTAGATATGTTAAAGTTGACTCTAGGCCAAGTGGGAGATTGAAAGTATATGTATGACCTAGAGACAATCTATATTATGACAAATGTACTTTATACACGTTCGTATTATTATTAATGGAGATTAATATTTTGGCATTTGTAATTATTGAATTATTAGTTGATTGTTTGTAATATTCTATAATATGCATCCCTAGAGGTTACGTTATTATTAATAGTGTGAGTTATTAATATTATAACGTAACTCTTAAAATAGCCTCGACTAATGATCATCGAGAATGGGATATCGATGATATGTGATAAGTCGACATGTGGCATGCATCACATCCTTAGAGGATGTAGCATGTCTTACCTGCTACGAGTAATGGCTACTCGTGATGGACACATGGATACTTTGGAAGTATTGGTATACCCTGCTGATATATTGTTTGTTATACATGTCTAAAGTATGATCATGGTGTGAGAGATACAAGTCCTTAGACTTGAGGTCAATACACACCTTGTCTACAAAGTAGTATACTTTGATTCTGTCCTAAGCTCAAATACCTTATAGGTTGAGATACGGGTTGTATTGGGTACATTACGATGTGGATTAAAGGTGGTAGTTGAGCCAAAATTAGGATTCATTCCTCGAGTGTATATTCGAGAAAAACACTCAGTTTCTCAGTGATATTGGGTTGACTAAGTCGTTGGCCAACGCAATAGACATATCTAGAATATGGTCTTGTTGTCAACCAATATAGATGAGATATAATGATCAAGCCATTTGGATAGACACTTGGCAAATCCAAGCTTGATCGAGTGTGTCGAGAATGAAAGGATTTTATCTTCCCACATAAGAGGTTCAGTTTACTAGATTGTGTAAATATACTTCACATATTCAGTTCGTCTTACGGCGCCGTCTACAAGTTCCGTGTAGACCCTAATATGATTAGTGTCGATATGTGAAGACATGTAGGGTAACACATTGTCAATTGTTTCTTCGATCTAAGGGTGTATTGAGAAAGTGTTAAATATTCGATTTGGAATCGAGATATTTAAATTAATAATAACTATGAGATAATTTCTATTTGATGAAAATTATTTAATTAAGTCAAGAATGGATTTTGGATTTAATTAAAATGTGCTAAAAATATTTTGTGAAAAAGGCGAGGCGTCGCGCAATAGGCAGAGCCGCGACGCTAATTGGGCAGCATGCCAAATCAAATTGACCTGCTGCAATTCGTTTGGGCTAGGCTTTGAGCCCAACCCAAAATCTGAATTTTGCCCTAATTTCACCTATATATAGAGCACATCCTCATTCATTATTAGACACATTATTCATTTATTATTCTAAGTCTTAGAGACCTAGAATAAAACTCTCTTGAACCTCCGCCGAATTTCCTAGTTGTTCGAAGGAGGTATACATCAGAGTTCTTGGAACTTGCTGTTGAGGATCAATTGCGTGTGCATCCTCGGAAATTACTAAAAGACTCTAGAGTTTCCAAACCGTAAGTATTCTATCAAAGTATTACGGTTATATACATGTTATGTATTGACGTGTTTTATATTACTACATAATCATCCTACAGTTCGTCGCTTGTTGGGTTTGAAACACAAACTTTTTCAAATTCCGCTGCGTACACGAACCCAACGAAAACCTACAATATATTGTATGCTCCATGTGCTCAGGCCTAGTAATCAATACAATGAGTAAAAACCATGGGAGACAAGGGCACAAAGCTAAACAGAGACAAAACACTAGGTCATTTCTTAATTTTTCACAATAATAAGAAAATAAACTTCGATCTAACTCAATCTAAAAAGTAGAGAATGGTCCAAGATAGACGAAGTTCCCATTCTACCACCAATATGGAATTCAACACATCGGTCTAAAACTTGGTAAACATAATTACACAATATTTATACTGATGGGATGTAACAGAGAGATGGTGAAATAGTCCACATGCCCATAAATCTATTTAAGACAACACTATTGTTACAACAGCAACAAAATGAGGAAAAGATTAAAGAAACATACCAGCATGAGCAAAAGTGTCCCATATGCTAGCCGTCTTTCCATCTTCAAACGCTGCGCCTTCAACCTTTCACCCAATGAAACAGTAAATTTTGATATAAAAACCCAGTCAGAAGTGGTCAAAAACACAGCTGTACTATAACTTTTTTGTGAAATTTTTAGTTGAATTATTAGGTGTTCGAGTTTGCTACGCGCACTATAAATAAAAGACAGTCCGGTGCACTAAGCCAAACCACAAGGGTCTATTGTGTACGTAGCTATTTCCACGGCTTGAACTCGTGACCTGATCACATGATAATAATTTTACCAATTACTTCAAAGGCTTTCATTCTCCTTCTGCTACGTGAACTATCACCAATTATTTATTAAAATATAATTCAATTATTAGTTGTTCATTTTTCCTAACCGATAGTTCAGGTAGAAAAGTCAATAATTAGTTGTTCACTTTTCCTAACTGAACGATGATTATAATTTAAGTAGGAAAAGAGAACAACGAATAGTTGAGGTGTGTTTTAATAAATAGTTGAGGTGTGTTTTAATAAATAGTTGGTGATAGTTTAGGTAAAAAAACTCGCACTTCTAATTGTTCGGATAGAAAGCTCACGAAAAAGTGTGATAGGTCAAGGTTTTTTTGGACCATTATTTCTTTTAGAAAAGAAAATTTAGTAATTCCGAATAAACTACTCCTATAATACATATTAAGTGGATTTTATAACAGAAATATAGGATTCGAACCAAAGCTATTGAATTATATCAAACCCCGTAAATAACGGTAACTCCACCACTTAACCCAGTTCAAGTGAATTTGAGACATAAGACTTACAAAAATTTTTGGATAGAGGAAGTGAAGACTAACTTGATAAGCAGACGTTCCAGAACCAAAAACAAAATTATCAGGGAAATCATCTCTGGTATAGTTATAATCTTTAACTCCAATCACTAGCACA
Organism: Anisodus tanguticus; assembly: GCA_034509755.1. Lineage (NCBI taxonomy): Eukaryota > Viridiplantae > Streptophyta > Magnoliopsida > Solanales > Solanaceae > Anisodus > Anisodus tanguticus. Next base: position 11,690,520 of record CM067551.1, on the reverse strand, counting down.
ACCAAACGTAGAAGCAGAAAAAAGGAGCTCCATTTGCTCTTACTTATATCAGTTACTTTGTTCTCAACGCTGGTCATTCATATACATTCCGTGATTTAGTGATACTAGTGCTGAGGGACCGGACTACTGGAGATATAGTCTGGTGTAAGCCGAGATGCTGTATATTAAAAAAAAGAAAAAAAAGGTCCATTTTTTGTATGTGACCATCATTAAAATTCCTACTTCAACTTGGAATGGCTATTTGCTTGCCAAGTACTAATAAGATGAAACATAAATAAAGAAAGAGAAGATAGCATAGCATTAGTTGCTATGTTTTCAAACATTGTTCATTCAGATATATCCTGCGATTTATTGTTAGTAGTGTTGAGGGACCGATACTACTATCTTGGTAAATAGTAAACAGGGACCGATACTACTATCTCTATAAATAATAAACCACGACCCTCATTCAGACACATCCTTCCATTTGGTAGTAGTGTTGAGGGTACTACTCTCTCCAGCAATAGTAAGCCGGAAAGGTTGATATATAAAAAAAAAAAAAAAAAAAAAAAAGAGTGGACAACCTCCGGATAAAAGTTGAAACAACGACTTGCATTTCTGGTATCCTCTTTTTTTTTTTTTTTACTTTTTGGAGTGTAACCGGTTCAGAACTTATTGACCCGATTAACTCAATATATACTTTTTATATCTGATTTTATGAGAAAGTGTTGCTATTTAGAAAGTTAAAATAATTTTTTAATATTATTTTTACAAACTTTTAAAAGATATTTTATTAATTAAAGAAATTTTAACAGAAAATGTTTCTTTAAAAGTAATATTTTTATTAAGAAAATAAATACTACGTTTATTTTTTTTAAAAAGGCATTTGACTCAATTAGGTAACAACAAAAGTATTTTTGAACCAAACTATTAATAGCAGGGACATAGTTTGGACTAAACTATTAACAAAGAACATTTTTTTTTTCATTTTTACATAGTTTAAGGACATTTTTTACACTTTTCAATTCTTGTACTCCGAACCCTCTATATAAATTGGGATAGAATGAATATTACATATAGCCCAATAAAAGTGTGAGGAATTTAGGGGGAAATTGACAAAATGTGATTCTATATAAATGCATTATGTGATTATACAATGTTATTAGTAGTAAAATTGAAGTTAATTTATTTATAAATATACTTCTTCTGTCCTAATTTATGTGGCACCATTTTTTTTTTTATCCGTCCCCAAAAGAATGTCAGATTTCTATATTTAAAGAAATAGTTTAACTTTATGAGATGACACATTTATATAATAATCTAAACGAGAAAAAACATATTTTCAAAGCTTATCACTTCAATATAGGCATTGAAGTCAAGAGGTATCTAAATGAAAATTAGCTTACTGCACGATTCCATCTATCACTTATTCACTTACATCATTTCTGAGACGCTCCTAAAACCACAACCATTCAACGAGATTCGTGCATTCACTCTTAGTAGAAGAATCAAATGAAGAGAAACTCGTACAAATATAAATACTCCATCTACTAAACTCTATAATGCTAATGTGGCAAACAACTATTGTAAAAGCAATCACAACATACATAAAACCCAAATAAATCAACCAGCCTAAAATGGTAAAAAATAATCTAATGCCAGTCACAAAAACAACAAAATATCAGTTTACATAACAACACGGAACTCCCAGAGATCGTTATGGCCGACTTTCGTCTCTGTTCGACTGACATAACCCATCATTAGTGCATAACCAAGTCAAGTATACAATGGCCAATCAGTCCAAGCTCCAGAAACATGACCGTTCTCACAGCCCATCATTAGTGCATAACCAAGTCAAGTATACAATGGCCAATCAGTCCAAGCTCCAGAAACATGACCGTTCTCACAGACATAAGCTCGAACAACTGGTTCTCCATCATCATGGTACCCAAAATACCTCCTCAAACAGAACGCCGAATGCAGATCCCACGTCTGTTTCGACGAGCAAAACGCGCAATTTAGATCGATCTTCTTCCTGTTACCATCATTTATCGTCCTCCAAACCCTTGACTGCTTGAAATTCTTGAAAATCCCCCGAAATAGCATGTAATTCCTCTTCTCCTCGATGTGGATACAGCCAGGCCAATCACATATGTATAAACAATCCCCTTTAAATCTACTCGCAAGTAACTTATTCCCCTGCTCACGGCTCAAATTCCATACCCCAGAAGCCAAATGTGAACACGGCGATCTATAAATCTTTCGCCTCTTCGAAACCCTGGATTAAGCCAGAAAACGAACTGAGTAAATTATTCACACTGACACCAATACAGACAAAATACCTTACTTGATGCTTTCGTTCACCAAAGTAAAATCACAACATTTTCACCCTATTAACATAAAAGTCACACTTGCCCAAAAATCCAACCTTTCAATGAGTAATAATTTTTTACTGTACATTTTAACCCTTTTTTATTTTAAACTAACAAGAACAGACCCAATTATAAGAGGATCGACCTGACCCAATTTTTTTAACCTTCTGATGAGTTTACCACCTTCAAGTGTATCCAAAGGATGTATCCTACGCATCTTTCGGAAATTACCATCCAAATTCTCCCCTAATTTCGCATTCCCATTTTTAAGATTTTCATCTAAACTGATAGTGATTAGAGTAAAAATTATCACTCACCGGAAATCAGTACATACATAATACTCTTGTTTGTTTCAATTTGTTTGTCTTTGTTACTATCTGGATAAGATTTTCTTTTTTTAACATAATTTTTCAAATACTTTCCGAATATTTTGAATTCTTAACTGTTAAGAGTCTTACATCGGATATGAAATGGGAACATGAACTCCTTATATGGACTTGGACAATAATCACCCTACAAGCTAGCTTTTGGAGATTGAGTTAGGCATGTATCATATCTTTACATGTATCAGTGTCAGGCCTATTCCAATTCTTTGTATGTTGGACACTTTGGGGTTGAGTTAGGCTCAGTTGTTATATCTTTACATTAACTATTATGACTTATAGTACCTTTGAAGATTCTATATCCAAATTCGCACCCAACATTAGTTAGTTTTACCCTCTACTCCGAATAAAGCTACATAAATTGAAATAAAGGGAGTAACATTACAGTTACTTGATGCAAACATAATGTGAGTGTGTTTACCTTGCGGGTGTCACCACTACATTTGGGGGTTCTTCCACAACTTCAGGCTGATTTAGGTTGATTCAGAAGCATCATAAACAGTATCAAACATAAGATCATCAAACAAAGACCAGCCACTATCCGCCGCCACTTCAGTACCATCAATTCTATTATTACTACTCGACGACGAAGGCATCGGCTGAGACTGTTCGGTATCATCGGGTCGGGTCATAACCCGATCCAGATAATTCTCATCTGGGCCGAGTTCCCTTTCGAGCCCAAAATCAGAATTCTCCAGAAGCACACCAGCTTGATGGAGACCCGGACAACATACAGCTAACTTGTAAAGCGAGGACCATCCACCGGGTGGAGCTGCTACACAAGTAGAGGAGATGCCAAATAGATCCGAGACGACTGAAGGAATAGTTAAAGAGCATTTGGATTTGTAACAAATACTGTGAATTATAGAAGCGAATTTCCTCGAAACGCAAGATAAACGAGCCCAATTTCTAGGGTCATCTTCTATCTTGAAAAATATGTTGAGAACAAGGTCCTCTGAGAGTTTCGAGAAAAACCCATCAGCAATATACGAATCAGAAGACATCTACAGATGAATAGAAAACACAAGCACACACTGTATAAGTAATTCAAGAATGAAAGTTTGATCCACAACAAAGAATTGGTTTGAGATATGTATGGAGAATTGGGTTGAAGAAGTGTGAAGGCTTTTTTGGCAGTTTGTGGAGGGGAAGTTTCAGTGACTGGTTTGTTAGTCAAGATTACTTACCCTATATTTTATATACTTGGTCTGTTTCGAGTTAGATCATCCTTTTTTCACGAAATACTTTATTATTATTAGTCAATCGAGCTGGTTTTTTTGGGTTATCTTACCCCATATTATTTCTGAAGATAGCTCAATTTCTTAGCATTACTATCAATAAATCGTAAAATGTGTCTAAATGATCATATGAGAACGGATCAACTGAAAAATCGAGCTGTTTTTTCATTCAGTGTATGTGGTATATGCCCATACAGATGAGATTGACAATAAACAATAATAGCTTCTGACGAGCATAGAGGAGTGTACAGCTTTCAAATTTGCCTTGAAGTAATGAAAATGAAACCAAGCTAGGTGGTTAAAAAATACTTTGGTTTTTTTATCATCTATGATGATAATAATTACTTGATACTTATTATGATTGGAATAAATAGGTACTTTTGTAGAATAGTCGAGTACAGGTTTTCTTGTTAATACGTCAAAGGCTGGTAAGATTTTATACGTTGTATCGAATTAAATCACATGCTTTACCTCTTGTGCAGGCCCCGTCAATTCCTTTGAGTTATTACGTAGAAAAAGAAAACCAACACAGATCAACATCGAGGACCCACTTTTCCTAATAATCAACCTCATCGACATTGCGATGTATGGATTCCCATTTTGCTGAAGTCTCACTAAATCTGGTCCACACAAAGATGACCATTCAGAAAATAACCACACATTTTCTCTCCACTGTTTTATATGAAACAGATGATGACAGTTGCATGCCGCATCGTTGCAAGGACAAAAACGTATCTTCATCTCCCAAAGCAAAGATCATATAATTTAATAGTTGGTCTCCCCTTGCAAAGTATCGTTTGAATATGTTAAAATTTTAACTTTTGTAAATTATTGGGAAGAGGTTGTGTGTGAATCAGCTTTTTATAATTAATTAGAAAAACATTAATATTACCTTATTTTATAAACGAAAAATTCAGGGGGTTTCTCAAATACATTTTAATTTGATTTTGAATTCAATCCATCATCGCTGGCCAAAACTTTTCTAAGCAAATGGGGCTATCAAGTTTTTGATTGTCAGAAGTCAAGCCTGAATACAAGGTAGCTTAATCAGAAAGATAACTTTTTTTTGATATGGTGCTTATTCAGAAAAATATTGCTACCAAAGCTAAACAATATAGATGAGACCTATAAAATGAAAACAATTAAGCAGCATTGTCTAAATGAATACCATGGCCACCGCCGACCAGCAGACGAACAATAACAATCTGCAAATAAAGGAAATTAATGCCCTCTAAACATCGTGCAGCTAGAAAGGCTTATAATCTACTATATTGCAGTCTTTACCAAGTCTTAAGAGATACAAAATTCAAGTATAACAATTATTAGTCTTGACATGGAAACACAGAAATCTTTTAATGTAAGCAGAGCAACACTCTTCCAGGCCCTTGAACTCCAAACTGTGGACCTTGCTGCTCAAAGACAGCATGATGGCACCCTCAATCACATATGCCTCCAACAATCTTTACCTGTAAAAAAACGGAGAAAAGTAATCAACAAAACGACCTAACATTGAGAAATATATGACAAGCCACAGAAGTAAGACCTGGACAAATTCCGGCTCCGGCTCCGGCTCCTGCTTGGACTTCTGCTGGGAGTGCGTCTTTTTGGCCTTTTACTCAAATGTTTCGAGCGCTGTAATTAACCCAGTCATAATACAAAGCAATAGAAATGTAGACAAGAGAGAATAAATTTTTAAAGGCCAGGTAGGCACAAAAAAGGGACATAGAAAGACAAGACAGATGATCCCAACATGTTTGAATTTGAGGTATCCAGTTTATTTCAAAACAGAGATTTGACTTACAGATGGTGCTGGCGATCTGGACCTTGAGGGAGATCTGCAAAATTTCCAGAGAGAACTTAATTTAATATCCCAGCCCTGCCACTTAACAAGTTTCCTCCAACTGCCTTGATTCCACTTCCACATCACCATGACCATAATCAAAGTAGCATTTTGGCAGAATCCAGAGTGGAAAATATGGTATGAGCAATGCACGTTACACAGTTAAGACCAAGTAATAGTTTAAATTTGTGCAGTCAAAGAGACCAATTAGCAAGATACCAAAAGAATGAACTAGAGTCTTTATTTGCTTTGGTAGAAAATGCTTCTACCACAAATAGGTGGTGATCCAAATTCAGGTGGCAGTTAGTTTCCCAGTCCAGCTCCACCATAGAATCCATGATCTTCATGATCCCAATCTAGCACCCATGGAACATGTCACGATGCTCATTAGAATAGAGACATCATAAACGACCCAAAGCTGCCATCTAGAAAACATCGTACCTCCACAACCAAAAGAGTTGCAGGCAAGACCATTATCCACTCAAGATCCTAATATGCAATCCACAAACCGCTGCACATATCCAAAATCTAGAAAAACAAACAAGATGACTTTTCATACTTATAAAAGAAATGATAAAAGACGACACCTTGATAAGGCAGTACGTTTTCCCTATATTACAGTTCCAAAAATAATTAAAGCAAACGAACCAATTCCACCTTAAGACACCTAAAAACTTATTAACTTCTCGTTGCTCAGTCCCAAAACTTTAATTTCTAATTTTGTTTTAACAGACATGCACTATTGAGGTGACCTGTCTCTACTGAATGGTTACAAATTGACCATCGGGCACAGTTAGAAAATCCTGAAATGGCAGGAAACAAAAGAATATGCATTCTTTGTTCAGAGGGGCAAGAAAAAAGAAAAAGTTTCTCAAAGTGAGGAGAAACTGTAATTTTCATAATCATTTGGTTTATTCTAATGGTTTGGTAATGCCATTTGCAAGTTCTAAACTCCCTAAAGTTCTGCCTGAAGCAGAAGAAAACAACATAAATGTAACTATGCATTGTCCCACCAGAGTACGCAGAATTACACATATACCAAACCAGATTGCCCCCAGAATGCAACCTTCGCAAAATTTTGGCCTACAACTTACCATTCACTCATTGTACCACCATTTGACAAATTATCCGAGGAATGTGTTGAAGGGACAACATAACTCAAACAGTGAAATTTGGCAGTTTTATGTATGATATATGAGACAACAGCTTCTCATTGCTATATTTTTCAGAAAGAAAATGAGAGCATTGAGGACCAGTTAAACAAAGAAGACTAAAGCACCCAAGAGTCAATATCATTGCCAGGTGAGCTTTGCAGTGAGCACATCAAACCAACAAAAAGATAGAAGATAAAAGGCAAAGTAAATCAACCGCAAGAGCATTTTAGATTTAAAGATCTTACACCAACGACAATTCCAGTGGGAGAGCAATTTGAGAAATTGAAGGAATTCTAATGAAATAACAACTGAATAATAAAATGGGAAAAGGGTCAAAAATACCCCCCTCCTTTGGGAAAAGGTCTAAAAATACCCTCTGTTACGAATTTGGGTCAAAAATACCCCTCCTGTCATTAAAGTTTTCAAATATATCCCCCTCTTAACGGAAATCCCTATATCTCCCAAAAATAGCCCGATTTTCAATTTTTAAACCCGCTCCATTATTTCAAATATTATTTTGTCATTTTAGAAACTTGGCCATGATCAGCAATGACTATACCAGTTGCCTTTTTTGAGATCTACCTAAACTAATAGGTTGAGTGTGAATAGTTGAAGAATCTGCCCCTATTGAATCCTCATGTTTTGGATCATACTCAGTTATATGGCAACTTGAACACTCTTGTTTTGATGAAATAAACTCTGTTATTCCTCTCTAATGTTCTGAATGGTATTTTTGTCATCCATTGCAATGACAGACTCATCTAATGAACGAATTGGATGATTCACTTAGAATTATGGGTTATTATTTAGTTGGATGATATTTGAAATAATGGAGCATGTTTAAAAATTGCAATCGGGTTATTTTGGGGGATTTGGGGATTTCCATTAGGAGAGAGGTATATTTGAAAACTTTAATGATGGGAAGGGTATTTTTTACCCAAATTCGTAACGGAGGGTATTTTTAGCACCTTTCCCAAGGGGTATTTTTGACCCTTTCCCCTAATAAAATTGCAGTTTATGTAAATATTAACCTTGTACTATAGTATGCTTTTATACCCATCCCACCACGAGAACAGAAAGGGAAAGCAGAATATTACCTTGAGACAGAACGTCCTTTTGTCCCAGAATGAGACGGAGAAGACACCGACCTTGAACGAGATCTTGAGCGCTTTGAAGATTTAACATTGGGAGATTTGCTGATAAGACAGATATCAGTGAGGCCGATATTTGCATTAAAGTAAAACCACTAGTCCAAACATATACGTGTAATGTGTTAGACCTTTTGCTCCTGCTACGACTTCTACTTCGGCTTCGACTAACACTCTTTCCTCTGGAGTAAGAACGGCTGCGACTGCGGCTTCGGCTTCGGCTTCGACTGCGGTCATAATGCTTAACCTGCAAGAAGATGGAGGTTTTTAGAATAACCAAATGAAGGCTTCAGCACAATAATTGAAGAAATTGAAATATGTTCGCGTCATACTCGAATTGTCGCACGAGAAAAGGCATTCTGAAACTCAGAGTCATCAAGCTTTTTGATCTATACACATGAAAGGATATTAGCTCCACTCAGGTAAGGAAACCCAAAAGGGAAAGAAGAGATGACAGCTTACAGCATATTTCATGTCATCGTAGTTTGTATAATCAATAATACCAGTGGTGCCTGAAAGTTCAAAAAAAACTGTCGACATCAGCATAGCTTATGGAACAGAAATGACAAAGTAATATGATCAACATGCTTCCTAGAGGGTAAAAATAGGCATTGTGCACTTTAAAATAAAGGCAAATAACTGTATTGTGCCAATTCGGGATCAGAATGGTTTCCGAAAGACTTGGATTATAATAGTTATTAGTAAATTTTGATGAGAAAAATCTATGGAGAAGTTTACTGGAAAGTAAAAACAACTGTTGTTTAAAACAAAATTTGTCTTTTGCAAATCACACCAATTTTTTTCCTGTAACCAAAAAGAATTAAAAACTAAAACAGAAAAAGAATCAGAAACTGAGTTTCCTCGAAGACTACACAAAGTCCTCACATAACATCTCCCCAAAAGGTGATCCAATAACATAACATTCCACAAGATTGTCTCCCAAACATTTTTCTAAAAACTAACCCGAACCAAATCCAAATGCCATCAAGTATGAAAGGAACAAATAATTAAAAAATGGACATAACCAGAAACCATAGTGAATGATTAGAAAACCAGTAGAATTTTAAATATAAATTTATTTTAAAAAGATCTACCACGATATCAGAGTCACACAACATATTCCATGATATCCTTAGATGGGAAGACAAACAAAAATAAACATCTTTTCTTCGTCATCTTCACCATTTCCTTCCGAGAGCAGAACTTATCTTGCCCTCACCCAGCCACCGACACATGGATCCTTTCTGACCCCACCCCACCACCCAAAGCTTGCCTACTGGTTTCCCCACCCTCTTGCTCTCCAAAAAACCATAACCCGTCTAATTTGTGCTTCTTTCCTACTCAGTTTTTCTTTTATATCTTTAATTTCTGCTATCTTTCCTCCCAATTTTTGCTCCACCTCTTGCATTTTTTTGTTTTTTTTCCCCTCCGGTTTGTCATAGCCTTTTCATTTTTCATCCTGTAAAATTGTTATTGAAATGTCACTGATTTTTACCTCTATATTTTTGTGAAGAGTTGATTTTCTCCTCTAAATATTTTCCTTCTATAAACAATTTTCTAGACAAAGGAAGACATACTAGCTTATATAAGAAGAATCAAAAGACAGAAACTTGAAAACCCAAATTATGAACCATAGTTCTCATATATTTTTGCAACTTTATGGGAAATCCCCAGGGATGAACCCTCAGTTATTTTCAAAGTTCTACATATAAGAAAATGACAGCAATAATCAGCAATGATAGACTTGCCCTTGGTGTACTACATGATTATCAGCTCATTACTCTATGATATAAAGAAGAGCTTATCCTTGGCCAATCTCTACGATAGGTCAACCACGATGAGCAGGATGAGGAATAGTGTGTTACTGTAAAACCATCCATCTTTTGGTATACAGTGTATACAGGGTGTTTTTCCAAATCATATCAGTACGATTGCTGTGTATCATTTTAGGTTCCCATCAGAAACTCATTGCTTTGTGTGTCATTGTAGGTTCTCATTCCACATAGAGGAGTTCTTGGTTTACTAGACAGTTAAACCATTATACCAGCTAAAGAGAAACGAACAAATAAAGATTTAACTGCTTATAAACTTACCATTCCCGTCACGGAAAACTTGGGAGAAACAAACATCCCCAGCTCGACGCATGTGATCCTACATAAGAAACAAAGTTTACCAACATTCAGGAATTACAGAATATTTTGAGGAGGGAATGGAGGATCACTTTCTGGTATGTCACTATTCACAACTCATAGACACTGACTCACCTTGAGATCCTGCCACGATGCTGAATGGGGTAATCCTGTAACTAAAACTGAAAAACAACAAAAAAGATCAAACAACATAAATAAGCAATAAAATGTACTACAATGTACAAAGAACATAAACCATAAGACACACCTCGATAATCAGAACGTCTGGACACTCCACCACCACGCTGACCACGACCACCACCACCATAACGATCGTTTGCTGATGAGTTACCACGCCCACCATGTGCAAGCTCAACCTGCCAGTATGAGCAATTTTAATAAAATCAACATCAAGCACGGAAAAAATAGTGACTTTGTATAGACTATATGCTACTAAATATTTGACCAACCCGAAGACGGTGCCCATCAAAATCATAGCCATCACGACCACGAATAGCATCTTCAGCATCGCGACCCTCTTCAAACTGTTAAAGTTTGCCACCAATATAAAGGTCAGAATAGCTTAAAAGGCACAGAGCAGGCTGATCTAATAAAATACATCGGAACCAAAGCAGCTCAAACTCACCTCAACAAAAGCATAACCAGGGGGTCTTGGTGGAATTTTCAGCTCAATATGTGCTATTGGACCATACTGCAGTCACACATCAAAATGTTTACAAGTTTCTGAGAATTGAAACCAGACAAATTGTGACAGAACAATTACACACGTACACAAGCCTTATAAATATACTCCTAAAACTTAACAATGATACTCTTCAATCCCAAACTAGTTGCTTCAATCCCAAACTAGTTGCTTCAATCCCAAACTAGAAAGGAAGGTGTGGAGGTCGAGGATTAGGATAGAAGGTTACTAGGTAGCCGAGCTTCTCCTTACTAGTAGTATTAGTTAGCAATCGCGTAGATTCTTTTCTTCAAAGTGTATTACTATTTGTTGCTTCATTTGTTTTTTAACTTGCTATTTTGTTGTCATATTTTTCTTGATACCATACTTCAAATCCTTTTTTTTTTTGAGTCGTGGGTCTCGGAAACAGCCTCTCAACCCCACAGGGGTAAAGTATGTGTACAATCGACTACATTGGGTATGTTGTTGTTGATACACCTCAATCCCAAACTAGTTGGGTTAGCCTATAATGAGTTCCCTATATCCATTCGACTCTGTTTGGACCCATTTCACTCAAAAACTTATTTTACTTTATTGTTTTCCTTTTGTCTTTAAGCACTATGAAACGACATCCAAGAATGTAGGAAGCCATGTAGAGTATAAGGCACCTTGTAAAACAGATCTTCCACTTCACGCACACGAATATCGCCAGGAAGATTGCCAACATAAAGAGTCCTACTCGACCGACTCATTTTTCCTGAAAAATGAAACTACATTCACAGTAAAACTAAAGAACAAGAATAAGCACCTCTTGCAGTTAATTGAAAATTACAATAACTTAGACAATCGAGAAATTCTCTCTGGGGGCAAAAAGGGAAAAAGAAAATGAGAAAAAACTTCAATTCTTGTAATTATCCAGTTGTAAAGCCAATTTCAGTCAAAAACCCTAACTTGAGCAACAAGAACAAGAAACAAAACAACTTTGCACTATTTAATTGACATTAATTTATACAACTTAGACATCTTTGCATTGACAAGTAAGAGAAATGAGAAATCAGATAAAATTGGAACTATTATTATATGATCTAATGATGATTATGTTAATTAAGAAAAATTAATATGATTTCAATTTATGTAAACTCCATTAGAGAACATACCTCGGAAGATCGAAAGCAGGCAGCGTAGAGAGAGGAAATTTTGAAGATTAGGGTTTTAAGAGAAAAAAAAAGGGAGAGGGATACAATGAAGCGATATTAGCGTGTTGCTGAGTAAGTATTTTGCAAATCACTCCTGTATGCTTATCTTTTAACAGTTCGACCCTTGTAGTAAATTTTATTACGACAAAAAATTCCACCAAGTATGAGAGATTGGGTAGATGAAAGAGGTAAAGATAATGGATTTTTTTTTGTACAATGAAAAAGATTAAAGATTACACACGTTCATAAGTTACATTATTGAAATCTACTAGGAGCAAAAACTACATATCTTTGATCCCTCGTTACGTATTAGCGATTTTTCATCAAATTTATAACATGTTTTAGTAGAAAGTCTACACATTTATTTGTTTCTCTCTAGATGTGGATGATATTCGCCTTGGTGACTTCAAATAAGTATTTGCAATCTTCAATAATAGTTATATAAAGGATAAAGTTGTATATCAACCTCGTTGATAAGCTTGACTGCAGGTACACAATCTTTTCCACTTTTAATTCTTCATATCTCATTTTTTAACTAATTTTAGCTCTTATTTGATGCTCCATGATTCTAATAGCAAGGCTAGTCGTGATCTCATCTTACCTTAATATTGTAATATTCATTTATATTAATCATTCTAATAATTCCTCAAAAAAACATTATCTCTTGTGGATCTTCATATTACCATCAATGGTTAATTTAATCTTTCCTGCACTAGGAGGAGATCAAGCTATTAATTTAGCTTATTTAGATATAGAACTGTGTATGAAATACTTAAATAATTCTCCTACCATAATTTCTTATATGTTTGCATATAACATATGTACATTTATTTTCTATCAAATTTCTATTTCTTTATTTCCATATATGATACATAACTTAAATAAGAAATGTAGTACTTCAGGGAAAATGACATGTGTCATTACTAATATTGTCAATCCATTCAAGCATTGATTTAGCATTTATAGCATCAAGCTCGCTTTGTGAAGTGAATTTGGTCCATATTTGTTTAAATTTTGAATGTCTTGATAATACGTGAAGAGTTCTTCATAGTACCATCACATTGTTCATATTTTTGGTGACTCAATCATCTTCCTCATTAGCTTAAGCTCATTTGACATAAATTTATTAGTAAATATTGTAAGACTTCAAAAATATTTTCCTCAATTGTATTCATCCATTAAGAATAATATATACACAATATACAATTAATTGAGAAGAGTAAATCATGTCTCTAATCTTCCTAATCAAATCAATCTACTTCCTAATTAACATAATCCTAATAATCATTTTAGTACTTACCATACATAAAATGATACTCTCATTAATTATAATAATTATTCTAATTATTATTATATTCTAATCCCCCGCAGTCGAAGTTGGAGGGCGGCGAATGTTGAGACTGTCCCGAAAATCCTCAAATAATATCAACGGAAGTCCTTTTGTGAAAATATCTGCGATTTGATGACGTGTCGGGACATGTAACACTCCTTCTTGTCCGTGAGCCACCTTCTCACGAACAAAATGGATATCTAACTCAATATGTTTAGTACGTTGATGATTGATTGGATTTCCTAATAGATAGATTTCACTAATGTTATCATAGTATACCAATGTGGCTTTTGGAATTGGGCAATGAAGTTCAAGTAGCAGATTCCTAATCCAACATGATTCGGACTGGACAACATATATTCCTCTATCAGATTATGCATAAATAAGCACATTTTGCACTGCATAAGTAATGTCTGGCCTAGTGAATGTGAGATACTGCAAAGCTCCTGCTAGGCTGCGGTATAATGTGGGATCGGCAAATGGTTTGCTTGAGGTGGCACTCAATTTAGACTTAGTGTCTACCGGAGTTGCCGAAGGTTTGCATGATGACATTCCAACTCATTCAACAATCTCAGATGCATACTTTTTATGGGAGAGGAATAATCCACATGTGTGGCGTGTCACAACAATCCCTAGAAAGTAGTGGAGTGGACCAAGATCTTTCGTAGCAAATTCGGAACTGAGCTGTGACATAATACTCTTGCGAAGAGAGTCTGATGATGTTGTTAGGATAATATCGTCCGCATATAAAAGAAGATAAGCAATATTATTGCCCTGATGATAAATAAATAGAGAATTATCGAAACGACTGTGAGAAAAAATAATTAGTGACACGGAATCTGCAAACCGCTAATATCATGCCCTAGGGACTGCTTCAGTCCATATAATGATTTGTTGAGCAAACTGACATGATTGGGATATTTAGAATATATGTATCCCAACGGTTGGTGCATGTAGACAGTTTCATTGAAGTGTCTATGGAGGAATGCATTTTTGACATCCAATTGATGAAGGGGCCATCATTTTGAGAGAGACAAGTTGAGAACTGTTCGGATAGCTACTGGTTTGACCACTGGACTGAACGTCTCCCCACAATCTACACCAACATGTTGTGTTTTTTCCATCACCTACAAGACGGGCTTTATGCCGCTCAAAAGTTCCATCATAATTTTCTTTATGACTGAAAATCCACATCGACCGAATTATATTAGCATTAGATGGACGAGGTACTAAATCACACGTCCTATTTTAATTAGAGCGTGATATTCATCATCCATGGCCATTTTCCAATTCGGGTTTTTTAGAGCAGACACTGAATTATGAGGCAAATGTGATTTCGAGACCTGGGTGTGTGGGCTATCTTAAGTGGTGATATGATGGCTCTCGTAAATAAAGCATTTTTAGAGGAGCTTGCATGATGTTTTTATGAGGAAAAATAGGCAATGGGGAAGTAAACCATGAGAAAGAGATGTTCTAACAATATTGTTTATGTTTCTAATTTTGCGTTTCACCTTCCCATTTTGTGATGAAGTATGAGGACAAGATAGACGAAAATTAAGACCATTTGTTTTGAAAAAATTCCAAAACTGTTTATTGTCAAACTCCCTCCCATTGTCACATTGAATATTTTTTATATCAGGTTCAAATTGAGTTCGGATGAATGCTCTAAATGTGAGAAAAGTGAAAACACACTTTGATTTTTTCGACAAAGGGAATGTCCACAAATAATTAGAGTAGTCATCAAGTATGAGCAAATAATATCTATGACCAGAAGAACTCAAAACGGGTGATGTCCAAATATCACAATGTAAAATATCAAATGGCAAAAGGGTGCATGAAGTAGAAGAAATAAATGGCAATTTAACATGCTTACCAAGTGTGCAAGAAGGACACTTATTTAGAGTCCGTGTTTGGGGACAAGAAATAAAATTATTTTGTATAAGAGAGGCTAAAACAGCCTCTCCCGGATGTCCCAAACGTTGGTGCCATAAAGATGGTGCCAAGGCTGCAAAAACAGATTGAAACTTGGATTTTTGTGTTGACGGATTTATTGGATAGAGCTCCCCCTTGCTATCACATCTCATGAGAAACTTCCCCGTCTGAAAATCATGCACGGAAAATCCAAAGGGGTCAAAACGAACAGATACCCAATTATCAGTTGTAAACTTTCTAACAGAAACCAAATTTTTGATTAATTTTGGAGCATGAATGACATTCTTTAAAATTAGTGGTGGTTTTGGTGGTGACAATTTGCTATAACCATACCCTTTTATTGGAATTGAAGGACCATTTTTTATAATTATTCCATTATCATTGCTCAAATTAAAATAGAATGAGAGATTACCTTTGGAGGACATCATATGGGACGTCGCTCCGGAGTCCATATACCAATTTGAATCCGGTGGGTTGAGTCCAATAGTGTGCATAGCAGACTCAATATCCGTGGGGTGAGCTCCTATTGAATGGGCCTCATACCATTGGGTCGACTGAGGCCCACCGCCACTGCCTGCGTTAGCAGACCCAACAAAATGGGCCTCCTGGGCCTGTCGCGGATGCTGCCAATTGTTTGGAGAATATGGGGTGGGCTGAGGCTGGCTAGTGGGTCGTTGGGGCTGCCTGGCCCAATTGCATGTTGGGGCTGGGCTGGGTGGTATAGCCCAAGGCCACTGTCAGCCGCTGGCCTGCTGCCACTGTCGACCACCCCTGCCGATGTGGTGCTGCCACTGTCCGCCACCGGAGTTGGTGTTGCCGCCATTTCCATCGCCACCAGAATTCCGGTGGCCTCCACCTTTGCTATTTCCGCGATTTCCACCTTAATTTTTATTATTATTACGTCCTTTTGTCCCTTATTTTGTTGAGAATGGTCAAAAAAATTACCATCATTTGAAGAAGTGCCAATCATGGCTAAATTTGAAGTAATTGAGGCCTTTTCACCAAGCCCGACTCTTCAAGCACAAGTATGGACCTTGCTTGATAAAATTTTGGTAGAGGATTACTTTGACGTATTAGAGTTCACACGCCGCTATACGCATCAGTGAGACCGGCGACCAATTGCAAGACTAACCGGTGATTAGTAACCGGTGAACCAACGTTTCTTAATTGATCTGCCAACACTTTGAGTCGTTGACAATATGCAGAAACATTAGGAAATCTGTCATGTCAATGGTTGAGAATTCTTGTTCCAATGGAACAGCGCGAGAGTTTTGGTTATCTTGAAAGATATCTCGCAAGTGTTCCCAAGTCGCCATGGCTATTGAATCCGGTTCCATTATTGTATGCAACAAGTCAGTGGAGATTGTTGCATAAATCCAACCAAATAATGTGGCATCAAGTGTATCCCACAATTTCTTGTCTGCATCGGTTGTTACTTCCTTCCCCTTTCCATCTTTCGGATGAATTATATGATGAAGAACTTTGTGAGCACGACAACATATTTTGAATAATTCCGCCCAAGTTGCATAATGAATGGTTTCTATTTCTAGTTTGATGGAAACATGTGTTTTGATGTTTGAGACAGCAAGGGCGGGGTCAAATGATGATTTGGATTCAGACATAATTGATTGAAATGAAGCATGGAAAATT
Organism: Anisodus tanguticus; assembly: GCA_034509755.1. Classification (NCBI taxonomy): domain Eukaryota; kingdom Viridiplantae; phylum Streptophyta; class Magnoliopsida; order Solanales; family Solanaceae; genus Anisodus; species Anisodus tanguticus. The sequence goes on along the minus strand of CM067551.1, from coordinate 11,673,487 downwards.
AAGAAAATTGAAAGGATATTTTCGGCCAATGCTAGGGTTTGTGTGATGAAGATGACCGAAAATAAGAGAAAATATTTAGGATCTTTCCTTAAGCTTTGATATCATGTAAAACTTTGAAAATATTTTCCTCAATTGTATTCCTTCATTAAGGGAATAATAAATACACAATATACAATTAATTGAGAAGAGTAAATCATGCATCTAATCTTTCTAATCAAATCAATCTACTTTCTAATTAATATAATCCTAATAATCGTTTTACTACCTACCATACATAAATGATACTCTCATTAATTATAATAATTATTCTAATTATTATTATATTCTAACAAATACAACATTGTCGGAAATAAAAATAGATAAAATGTTAGTTATATAGGATGAGTTAAGGAGAGAGACTACATAATTTAGATGTCATTCCTCATTCAGTAACATGTCATAGACCTCAACAGAAGTGTGTATATTAATATCAACGGTAACTTTGTCAATAAGTGGATCATAATAAGAATTTTATCAATCTCACATGACCCAAGCTCCATTTTATCATAGTAAGAATTTTTTATCGATGCTACTAATTTGTATTTGTACTAGTGACTATTTAAGATGCTCATGTTTGTTGTGAAGCGTTCAACTGAAAAAACTATTTGGTATAAAAATTATATGATGTGAAAAAGTTATCTTATACAAAATGTGTTTAATAGCAGATATTAATAAAAAGGACACAATAAATTGACTTTGTGTATGATGTTATTATTGTGAATAATTTTTTAACTACAATTCATTTGTGGAGTACGGTTAAATTTTTGTATTTCTAAGCTTTATGATCACATTTACTTTTTTATGAGTATGTCGATATTATCTTTAGTTGTCATAATGTGTTCTTTTGAGGGTAAGGCTGGCCAATGGGTCGGCCCGGTCCTGACCCGCCCGGTCCCGCCCCTACCCCGCTATTAAAAACAAATCGATAACATGACTCGAATCGGGACGGGACCTCGGCTAGTCCCGCCGGGGCCTGGCCCGCTACAATACCACGCCAGCCCCGGCCCCGCCCCATGTCCCGCCATTTTTGGCCTCCCCCCCCCCCTACCCCCTTAATATTTATTTTTAACCCCTAAGTTATTATATTTACACTTTAACCCAATTTTCCAACTATAAATACCTCATTTTCTCTTCATTTTTCTCACAAATCTTCCTACAATCTCTCAATCTATCTCTCTACAAGTCTACATTGTGTACTAAATATTCAATTTTATTTATTCATTTGGGAGTGGAGTTGGCAACTAGCTTGAGGATCATCAATCGAACAAAGTTTCAATTTTCAACCTCTCGATTACACGTCGATGTTACATCGGCGTTTGGTACATTCGTTCCTTCATTAAATTATTGTTGTTTCTTTATTTTAGTTAGCACACTTAATTTCATTATCTTTAACTATTTAATAGCATAATTAAAATGGAAGGACTTAGAAGTATGTTTAAGGATAAGAGTAAGGCTTCCTCTAGTAGGGGTAACAAGGGAAGTGATACTTCTTCTAGTCATTCTATTCCTAGACAAGATGATTTTGTTGATACTTCACATTTTCCTGAAATACCATTAAATTTAGACGAGGAGATATTTTCTGAAACTCAACAAGACTTTAATTTAAAAGATAATCTAGATGACACACCACTTGATCTAGATGACACACCGACTAATCTAAATGACACACTCACTAGTGCACCTCCAATTGGAACGCCTCATATTCCCCCTAGTATGAGACGAGGCCCACCACAACGAAAATTAAAATCGGATGCATGAATTTTTTTTGATAGGGACGTAGAGCATCAAGTAGTTAGATGTCAAATTTGTAAAAATATTTTTAAATTTAAAATGAGAAAAGGTCAGGGTGGTACGGGAGGTTTATTGAGATACATAAAAGCTTTCATCCAGCTAGGTGGAATCAACACATGGCTGAAAAATCGGGTGCGCCAGTGCCCTCTCAGTCGGGCTCGGGACAAGGTTCACATACTATCCCGGACCAAGTACAGGGTCAAATTAACCCTATGACGGGGGGAATTGTAGGCCCTAAATACTATAAAAATAGAGATAGGGAAGCAATAGCAAAATTAGTTGTTGTGGAGGGTTTGCCCTTTTCATTTCCTTCCTCTCCCGATTTTATTCATTATATTATAGATATGTATAATTATGATTTTAACGGTTTTCATAGATCAACTGTTAAGATAGATGTATTTAAATTTGCACATGAATATCAACAATATTTACGTTATTCCTTATAGCATTTTCCTGGTAAAATATTTATCACGTATGATATAGGCCGTAGTACTAACAACCATGATTATTTAACGGTAACTTGTCATTGGATAGATTATAAATGGTCTATGCAAAAACGTATTTTAGCGTATAGATGTATAAATGATAGGCACACTGGTACTTTTATTGCATAAAATATACATCAAGTTTGTGATTATTACGGAATAACTGATAAAATTATGACTATTACATTATATAACGCTTATTCTAATAATTATGCTATTACAATTTTAAAAAACTTTTAACTCCATCCCTTTTAAATCATTTTCATATAAAATGTGCATGCCATATATATAACTTAGTTGAAAAGGATGGTCTAATACTTTTTGCAGACATTCTTAATAAAATACAATTTGCTATAAACTTTATTTTTAAAAGTAATAGAATACAACGAAATTAAATTATAAAAAAATTGTCACGATTGCGGACTACCTTATAGAAAAATTCCCGAAGAAGTAGCAACTAAGTGGAATTCATTATACGAGCAACTACTTGTTGCTTATGACTATAGAAAACCTATAACTTTTTTAACGCCCATAATCGAAATCCAACTGATATGGTTGTAGATAGTGATTGAGAAAAAAATTCAGAACTTATTGTATTTCTAGAGAAATTTTTTCAAACAACAAAAAAAAATCCGGTATAGATTATCCTACTATTTCAACTATGTTGTTTTATATATCTCTAATATTTTAACTGCTTAGTGAATATATGGAAAAACCAGCTTATAAGGCGGCTATTAAAAAAATGTTTATCAAAATAAAAAAATATTTTATTCATATTCCCACTATTTATATTATTGGTGTTGTATTAAATCTGACTATTAAAATAGACGGTTGTAAAACACTTATTGAAATTATTTATGATTGTGTAGCAGTACTTCCACCTCCAACTCAAAAAAATCCAAATGACCCACCACATGTTGAACAAACTAAAGAAAAAGTGTTGTCTAGCATACAAGATGAATGCAAATTACCAACAAGAAAGTGCTAGCAACCAACCGGCTTCCATACTATCTTCTTCTTATCCTTCTTCTTCAACACAAACTCAAAAAAAGCATGTTGTTTCTGTGGATAGTATTGAAAGCCTTAGAAATAGATTTTTTAGTGGTAACACTACTAACCAAGTTAGCGAGTTTGATGTTTTTGTTATTTAGGGTGTTGTACCATACCAAGTTGTTCTCAATGAAGAATGAAGTGAAGACTTGCTGAAATATTGGAGGGGAATGAGAAGACATTTCGGACACTGTCAAAGATGGCCCGAGATGTGTTGAACATTCAAGCGTCATCAACAAAGCGTCTGAAAGCATTTTTCTGTGGGCGATTTCAAATAAGAGAGCACAGACACTCATTAGCGGGAGACAACTTAGAGATTGTAGTATTATTCAGAGATTGAATACGAGCGGAGCGGATAAGGTGCGGTAAACCGGAGATCAACGAAGAAGACAAAAACTACAATGAAATCTTATCCGACGGAGGTGGAAGCGACGTCGAGCAATTTGACCAAAAAATATCAATTCCAACCGAAGAACCACAAGAAATTATAAAGAAACTAGAAAATGTATTTTTAAATATGTAATTTTTTTAATTGTAATTTTACTGTGTTATTTGCAACTTTCAAGTTTCAACACCACAAAGTTGCAATTTTGACAATTGTATTATAAAAAAAATCATATTTCTATTAAATAATATAAGAGACACAAAAATAGCTTTGAGATATTTTTATTACACTATCTTGTTCAATTATTCATTATTGAGTTATTTATATATGTTACTTTTTAAAATTAAATGCAAAAAAAAATGGAAACCCGACCCCATCCCGCCCTGACCCGATAAATATCGGGCCCCTTTTCCGATGGGACTTGGACCGGGACGGGTCACCGGCGAATCCGGCATCCCATCCCACCCCGCCGCGAGTCCCGGCCCGCACCGGTCCCTGCCCTACCCCCCACCCCCATCCCGTCGGGTCCCGTCCCGTCCCGCCCCTCCCCAAACATGTCCCGTTGGCCAGCCATATTTGAGTGGCTACTATAATCAAGGTAAAAATACTTGAAGGATTGGATTTAATCAGGGTGTATTACTTAAAATAATTAAATATATCTTCATTGTGATAGATTAGGGTCAATTAATTTTGTAAATGTATTAAGGTTTTTATTTTAGTTTTAAGTTAAATCTATCCAAAGTTCTTTATTTTTATATCAAATTTGAAAATTAAATTATAGAAGATTTTTGTATAATTATTTCTTTCATTTTAAGTATAAAAATTATGTTGAACCATTTTCGTCTGGCAGGTGTTTTATACGAGTTACATAAGTGCACGTTAAAAAAATTGAAGTCAATTGGAGTAGAATTTTTTATCTAGTCTTATCTGATAGTGAATATATTTCATATATATTCACAATATATTCTATAATTAATATTTAGTATAATTAAGGTAAAATAGAGATCTTAATTCTATTAGGACTACAATTGTAATTAAGGTAAAATAGAGTGTATATACACATGACATTAATAAGAGAACTCTATCAAGGAGACTTACACTATTCTACATGGTATCAAAAGCCAAAAATCCCTCACTATCCTAACCCTAGTTTCGGACGTCAATTTCTCCTCTGCCCATAGTTTCTCTTCTTTGTGCCCAAGATCCCAACACTCGCATATCTCATATTAACATTTCTTTTACCGCTTTCTTTTTCTCTTTGATTGGTAAAACCCAATGTTGATTGGTTCAATGATTCATTCTTTTGGCTTTTCATCTATGAATTTTTCTTCATTATTTCATGGAGTTTGGATCTAATACAAATAAATGGGATTTTAATTACTGCATTCCATATCAAAATTGTATCTGAAAACTGTGTTTTCTGATTTGGGATTACCTTGGTATACAACTAATATACATCAGTTCTACACCCTCTTTCTCTCGTAAATTTCTGATACCCTTATGGCGTCACCCGCAACCCACATAGCTTCCCACGCTTCATCTTCCTCAACACCCGCATCACAAATTATCAGCCGCAAGCCTAGTACCCGACTCAGTGGGCCAACCCACGTCCTTGGCAACAGTTCGAGCACTGGGTCCAATCAACCAGTCCCGTTCCAAGTCTGGTCTAGCAGCAACAATGGCTACTGTCGATACCCACAGCCCAACGACCCAACACACTACTGAGGCCCACTTCCAATCGGCCTAGCACCACCGAGCCATTGTCCAACCACCAAACCCACTACATAGCGGCCCAACAACAACACGATAATACGTGGTATATGGATATGAGCGCCACGTCTCACCTCACGAACAATTCTGGTAATCTTTCTTATCTACATAATTCAAATACTCTTCAATCTATTATGATTGGAAATGACCATCGCATTCCAATACAAGGGTTTGGCCACACACTAACCCCACCCCGTATCCCCACTTCTCCTTTATAAACGTCATATATGCCCTTAATATTATCAAGAACCTAATCTCTGTCAGAAAATTTGCCACCGATAATTCCACATCCATTAATTTTGACTCGTTTGATTTTTCTATAACGGACCTACGTATGGGGAAATTTCTTACAAGATGCAATAGTTAGGGGGATCTCTATCCTTTTCTATCCACGTCCACGTCCTGCCAATGTCAATCCTCCCACATCTCTAGATGCCATATGCTCCTTAACATGGCATAGTAGACTTGGACATCCCGAAGCTCGTATTTTTTATTTTCTTAGAAATTACAAGTTAATCCAATGTAATAAAGGGAACGTTGCCCATATTTTCTCCTCTTGTCATCTAGAAAAACATGTTAGACTTTCATTTACGTTTTCTTCGAGTATTACTTTCTCTCCCTTTGATATTATTCATGCGGATTTATGGAAATCTCATATAACCAACAACCTAGGTCATAAATATTATTTGGTATTGTTGGATGACTTCTCTCACTTCATTTGGGTCTATCCACTTAAACTTAAGTATCAAGTCTACTCCAAATTCCTTGAATTTCGTACATTGGTTAAAACAAATTTGATAAAGATATAAAAACGTTTCAATGTGATAATGGTCGTGAGTTTAATAACTCCCACTTTTATAATTTTTTTGCGGCTAATGACATGGTTTTTCGTTTCTCCTGCCCCCATACTTCCCCTCAAAATGGTAAAGCCGAAAGAATTCTCCGCACCATTAACAACATGATTTGTACCCTTCTTTTTCATGCGTCAATACCCATACCTTTTGGATTTATGCATTAAAGTGGTAGAACACATTCTTAACATCTTAGCTACCCGTACAATTCAAAATTGGACACCCACCGAAATTCTATTCCGTCAGATCCCTTCCTATGATCACCTTTTAATTTTGGTTGTCTTTGTTACCCAAATCTGGCCTCACGTCCCTCACAAATTAGCATCTCGCTCCACTCCATGCGTCTTCCTCGGTTTCCCGTCAAACCATAGGGGGTACTTGTGCTATGAGATATCCACAGATAAAATCTTAATCTCACGCCATGTCACGTTTGTTGAGTACGTCTTCCCGTTCGACAACATCAAAAAATTTTGAGTCACTGATTACAGTTTCCTTGATGACTCAGACACCTTCCCCCTCTATCCAAAATGCACTACAAAATCCGCAATCTTTGGCCGTCCAACCACCCGTCCCGTCGACCCCCTACCTAGTCCCGACCCGCTGCCCAGTCGTGCCCATCACCACCCAGACCCCCGCCCCACCTGTGAACGTCCCCACTCACCGCATGGAAACCTGTGCACAACACAAGATTTTTAAACCAAAAGTTTACTTTAACCTATCCACTCAAACTATCTCACCCATTCCTAAAAACCCAACCTTAGCCAAACTTGACCCGAATTGGAATGTGGCCATGCGAGAGAAGTTTAATGCGCTTACTTCACATCGCACTTGGGATCTTGTTCCGCGACCTGATGGGTGAATGTAATCCGTTGTATGTGGCTATTTTGTCATAAGTTCGGAGATAATTGTTCCATTGAACGTTACAAGTCCAGACTTGTGGCAAATGACAAATGGCAGAAGGGTGTTGATTGTGGTGAGACTTTTAGCCAATGGTTAAGCCAGCTACCATCCACACGTTTTTAGCATTGCTATGTGAAGAATTGGCCTATTCACCAGCTTGATGTAAATAATGTTTTCTTACATGAGGATTTGAAAGAAATTGTCTATGTGCATCAACCGCCAAGATTTGTGCATCCGGAGGCTCCTCATCATGTTTATTGTCTTCGTATGTTGCTATATGGGCTGAAACAAGCCCCAATGGCTTAGTATGAGAGGTTTGCTACATACATCATACATATCGATTTCGTGTGCAACAAGAGTGATCATTCATTATTCATTTTTCATCGACGTACTGACACAACTTACCTTCTGTTATATGTGGATGATATTGTTCTGATAGCTTCTTCAGATGGCCTGAAACACGAGATCATTGCTCTACTCAAGGTAAGCTGATCAGATCCGCACATGCCAATGTTCTTGTGTCATCGTAAATATGCAGAATAGTTCATCTACATGGATAAAATGGCAAATTGTAAGATCATGCCCACTCCCGTCGACTCCAAGTCCAAACTCAATATATGATGAGGATCCGGTCAGTGATCCATCTCTTTATAAGAGTCTCGCAAGTGCTCTTCAGTATATCACCTTCACTCGCCCGATATTACATATGCGGTTCAGCAGGTGTGCTTGTTCATGCACGCTCTAGGGAGCCTTACTTTACAACTCTTAAGCGTATCATTCGGTACGTTTAGGACACTTTTGACTATGAACTTCATTTATATCCTCAACACTGACTAGATTGCTTTCCTACACATACGCAAATGGGCAGGCTGCCCGGACACCCGTCGCTCTACGTTTGAATATTGTGTGTTTTTGAGGGATAACATGATATCGTTGTATGCCAAACGGCAAGCCACACTTTCCAGTTCGAGTGCAGAAGTAGAATATTGAGGCGTTGCAAACGTTGTTGTCGAGCTATGTTGGCTCTGAAATCTCCTTATTGAGCTTCATTGTCCTATACGTAAGGCATCTTTGATTTACTGTGATGACATATATGCTGTCTACTTATCTCATAACCCGATTCAACATCAACGAACCAAGCATATTGAGATGGATATTCACTTTGTTCATGAGAAGCTTACAATAGAGTCACGTTAGGATGTTGCATGTTCCTTCTTTGTATCAGTATACATATATCTTCACAAAGAGGACTTCCTCAACAACTGTTCCTTGACTTCAGATTCAGTCTCAGCGTCCGGTCTCCTCCCGCTCCGATTGAGGGGGTGTGATAGTGAATATATTTGATATATATTCACAATATATTATGTAGTTAATATTTAGTGTAATTAAGGTAAAATAGAGATCCTAATTTTATTAGGACTACAATTGTAATTAAGGTAAAATAGAGATCCTAATTCTATTAAGACTATAATTGTATACTCTCTCTATATATAACATTAATAAGATAACTTCATCAAGGAGAATTATTACACTAGTCTACATTATCAATAGTAAACATTTATCTTAAAAAAAGTATTGTACTCCCTCCGTTCTAAAATACTTGTCATAATTTTTTTAAAAGTCAATTTGACTAAAATACATTATCGCAATACGCTTTTCAAAAGTCAAACTATTTAAACTTTAACCAATATTTTAAGCTATATTTTTCATCATATTAATTTGAGAAGAATTGCAACTTATATTATTTTTTCGTATATATAAATTTTAGTTTTAAAATATTAAATTAATCTAATTTAATTTATTTTTGAAATTTAATCAAATTACTTTTTTTTTTAAAAACATGATAAGTATTTTGAGACAAAGAAATATTAAATTTTTATAAGCACTATAACATATATCTTTTCTTTCAAGACAAGGGAAGGCAACCACTACATTCAAATGCGCACAATCCCTCATGTGTAATATGTCGCAAATCACATGCCACAATAAATTTCATACACGAAAGCCTGTGTTCAACCAACCGAGCCCCACCTTGACGGTTGTACATGTACATGTACATATACATACATCTAATTCATGACAAATAATAGTTGCAGCCTGAGAGGTTAATATTAGAGCTAATTGGGACCAACAGGGAGAGGAAAAATAGAAAGATGGCGAGCGGGAGAGCAGTAGAAGCACTTCGAGCCTACAGATCAGTACTGAAAGCCACTCATAAAGCCTTCGCCGGAGATACTTTCATGCTCCAAAAATCCGCCGCCGAGGTCAGAAAAAAATTCGAGGAGAATCGCCACGTCACCTCCGAGGCTGACATTCAGAGGCTATTAGATGACGCAAATGATGCCTCTGAGTTCATCTCCACACAGATCGTCCAAGCCAAATCTACCACTTCTGGTGCTTTCGGTAATAAAAATAAAATAATTTCTCCTTAATTTGATATATTGTTGTGTATATCAATTTCCTGTGCTATTTTTTGATATTATGGTGTACTACTCTATTGGCGCACACCAGGTGTTTGTTAAAATGCTGCAAAGACATTTATGACTCTATTTAGATAAAGAGAGGTAATTTAATCTTAACAATATTAAATTACCTACTAGAACTTAGTTAAATGACCTTACGCAGTATTGGGCGTGATTATGTTATTTACTAGATCTCAGGTCAATGTGTTCCTAGGTTGGTAAACTTTCTCAAAATTTTAACTGCACAATTGAAAAGAACAAGTTCAAACAATAGTTATGGCATCATTACTGTAAATAGTAGTCGTATCTTTTTGTTTCATTTTTTGTGACCTTTGGTTTAAGTAATCCAAATACTGACTATCTTGGAGACTTCAAATTTGAATTACCAAAATAACTGACATAGTAACATTTAATGAAAGAGTGTGATTTTTCTTGAAATTTTAAAAATTAGAATTAGTGCCTAAACGTTAAGCCATGGCTGGGCCAGCCTAAGTGCAGATGCTCCGATCTTTCTGATACCAGAAGTTGGTATTGAGGATAAGAACAAAGAATATGGAAGAAGATAGAAGAGAGAACAGAGAATTAGAAGAAGGAAGAGAAGCAAATTATATTAACTTTTATCATAATCTCATACATAAGCAAATTGTATTACCAACTTTTATCATAATCTCATACAACGTGATGGCTTTTAGATTTATACTCCCAGCTGAGCTCAAATCACGTGTGGTTTGCTGAAATTTGAAAATAAAATTGGAATTTAACTAAAAAAGATCAGAAATGTCAATTAACTTCTTAACAATGTTTCCTGAATTTTTGGTTCTAATGTAATTAAGCTAATTTTGACTTAATCCGTAATTTCTCTTATCAATACCCTCCTGTTGAAAACAACTTTGTCCTCAAGGGTGAAAGAAGGAAATCGAGCTCTCACTGTAGTTTCACAAGTTGCAAACTCAGCTGTCAACAGAGGAGGAGCCAGGAATTGAGGTTTGAGGGTTCGGAACAGGACAACTACCTCAAGCTAATATATAACAACCTCCAAACTAACGAACAAGTACCGGTATTTAATGTATTTAAAAAGTGATGTACTACTTAAAAACCTAACTTTTTTGAAAATCTGATTTTGGGTTTGGGTTTGTGAAAGAAACTGATGGAAAAAAATGGAAGCAGCAAAGTAACGGACTTTTTGCTTTTTGCCTTTTTCTACTTGTCAATTTTATATTTTATTTAAAAAAATAAAGTGTTAAAAAGAAATTATGTATAATAGCAAAAAGGGAAAAAGTATCCCAAAGGAAAAGAACTGCACGAGTCTATTTATATCTTCTTCTAATTTTAAAAAAGGATCTTGCTTATACAATCAAACCTCTTTATAATGGCAACATTTGTCCGAAAGTTTCATGGTTGCTATAGTGAGTTGCTGTTATGTATGTATACTGACATTTGATGTTTAGATCTCATTTAGTTGTTATAAATAAAAGTTCGCAAACAATTATTTTATGTACTTTTTATGTAATAAACTAGAATCAATATATTTGTTAATTTTAAATTCTCAATTGATTTTCATATTTCATTAATTAAAAATTTAAAAGACTAATAAATTCATAAGTAGTTGTACCATATCGATAAAAAATTAAAATCTATGTAACATATGCATTTACAATTAATTAAAAATTTAAATATTTCAAGTTTGACGTAAGAATTCTATAATTGTGGTTGTTTCGTAAATTTCAGCCTCTTAGTGATAATATAACGCTTGACTTGGCGAAACATTTTGTCCAAACTTTCACAAAAGAGAATTCAATAGTTTTTCCTTGAACGTTGTCTAAGAGCTTAACGTTGACTCTTCGTACTTGAAATTTACTATGTGCATGACATTAATGATGATCATTATAAATATTGTAATATTTTATTTTTATACATAATATATTTTTTTACAAAATATTATTATACAATATTTGAGTATGGTTGTTATAGAGATGTAGTTTTACAAAGAGGGTGGGCAATTATTACGAATGACAATTATAGAGAGGTTTGACTTGACGGTAGGCTATATAACTTATAGCAAAAAAACGAAAAAAATAAAGAAAAAAATACTGGCTCGGGTGGGGTTTCAAAGCCACATCTCGGGAAAGAAAGACCTTTGCTAGCCTATGCATTACCACTGAACCCTTCGCTTTTTTGTGTATGTAGGTTCGCAAGTAAATTATATCTATGTTTGCTGAATTTTTCTAGTACAAAATACAAGGTCTATGCAAAAGCTACTGGGTTCGCCCGAACCCCCTTTAACACTGTAGCTCCGCCCCTGGCTGTCAACCCTGTCCACTTGATCAAACATTATGCTGCTGCCTTTTATCGTTTTTTATCATCCTCCTGGCTAACTGAGTCTGGTGCATGGGAAAATGGGTCGGCAAGTCTGTGACAAGAGGGTGGACAATTTGGGTGGGAATGGAGTGACAAAACTTCAATTAATAAACATGGAATGTGGTGTCTATTTTAACTAGTGAGCTGTAATTTATACTTAATAGGCAACAATTCCGATTTTCTTATTAATGGAATATGGGGCAAAGTACTAAGAAGTAAGCTTGTAGAAGGGAGAATTAGAAAGGGTGATATGTCTATAAGGTTGCAATTTGATGAAAACCCAGTCCTCTACAACAAACTGTCTGTCTGACTTGTGAGCATTAGCTAAGGACTGCATCCTTTGTTGAGCTTGCACCAAATGGAATTAAGCCAACTGAGGTTTTAGCTCCCTAACCAGCAGAATGTCTTCAACGGAGTCCGTCTTAATAATGCCACGCAAGTACAGAAGATGGGTGGGAGGTGGATAACCATAAAGTAGCTCAAAAAATGGAAGGTGGTAGGTGGAATTGTACCACCATTCAACTAAAGGAAGGAAGCTAGACTAGTCATGAGGAGAATCAGTGCAAAAACATTGAGATAAGTTTCAAGGCACCTTTTAAGTATCTTAGTTTGACCATCAATGTGTGGATGGTAGGTTGAGGAGATCTGCAATTGTACACCCTGTAAGGACAAGAAGTCCTGCCAGAAAGAGCTAACAAAGATTGGATCTCTCTCACTCATGACGGTAGCTGGAGGTCCATGGAGTTTAAATATCTGGTCCAAGAAAATGCGAGCTAGAGACTTTTGTCAAGTTGCGATTAAGTCGAAATACCACAACTTTAGAGGCTCTTATTCTAAAGAGCCTTGGGAACTATCCGATCTCATATATGTAAAACTCAATCATTATCCATTCCCCTTTGCAACATCTTTTCACCAATCAAAAGACAATGTAAAACTCAATCATTGTGTCCTGTGGGTGTTGTTGCCTAAATCCATTAGGAATCTTGTTATGTCAAATAACTATCGGAAAAATAGCGATTCATTATAGCTTGATTTCTTACTTTCTATTTGTCATGCAAATTTCCTTAATTTGCAACAGTTAACAGCTTACACTAATTGAAGGTATGTTCTGTAGAGAGAATGATCAAAGTGGTCGTAATGTATAGGGGTTGAACTGTTTGGTCATTGATATATACCCTTAACAGAAATAGTCCTTAGTGTATATAAAATATGTATAGTTTTGGTCTCATACCCTAAAACTATTGTTCCTCCTCACATACGTGTTAAATTTGATGGATTTCAAAGCGCAAGAATTTCCAAGTTCAAATCTAAAAATTTGAGGCTCAGATGCTCCATTTTTCTCGGACAAAGTTCAATTCCCATGGCTGCAAAATCACTGGCTGCATGTAAAAGAGAGATAAAAATGCAGGCCATCCAGGGATTTGCCAAGATACCGTGTTGGATTGTCTTAGTGCCCAATTTTGTTACTCAAAGAAGATTGAAAAAAGCTGAATGAAAGGTTATCATATTTCCCGCCTGAAAAATTTCCCAAAGCTGATTTTTTATAAACATCAGCATCCTCATCCTTTTTTTGTCATATTCTTTAAACCGAAGGTTGCTGATTCCCAATTTTTTGCTCCCCATGTTGAGCATTTTTTGCTCAACATTCGATGGCTTGAAAAATTCTATAGGTAGCTTTCATCACCATTCCCCTCTTCATGTTGATTCTACGAAATGGGTTTATTTACTTTTTCGCAATTGTCAAATGGGAAGAGCACAGGAGATAAATTTCACCCACAGATACGGTTTTTCTTTTCATTTTTTCTAGTTGTGGATTTTTTCTCACCCAATTATTTTTTTATTTATACATACAAAATTTTATCTTCTCCATCTGGTCCTTGGTATTTGGATGCACTATGTTTGTGGAAATCACTAGGAAATTACTTTAAAGGAGGTTGGTTCTTACACAGAGCGTATAGCTTTCGATATTTTTGCTCTTATAATTGTCCTCCTCATTTAGATGACTTTATCTAATTGCTGGAAAATGCTAAATATACGGACATTACTAAGTATTTCTCTATGCCTTGTTGTGTTGTTCAAAATTGTGCAATCAAATAGTCTGTAAAAAATAAAAGTAAAAGAAGGTATATTTTTTGCCAAGCTTAGTCAAATAGAGAAGAGCGAGGGGTGGTGTTTTAGCCCTGTGTGTGTGTGTGTGTGTGGGGGGGGGGGGGGGATGGTCTAGAAGAAGAAGAATACAAGGAAGTCAGAAAAGTGACAGAAGGAGTGGCAGTACGTAAGTAAAGAAAGAAGAAGAAATGGAGTTTGTGGAACCCACAACAAAGCTAGAAGTACTACTGTGAAATTGAATTGCAGTGTTAAGTTTAAACAGTGTTTTAGTTTTGCACCGTTAGTTTTAGGACATGAGATAAAAAATGTCCATTTTTTACATACATTAATGACTATTTAAGGGGTATATATCAAGGACCAAAACAGTCCAAACCCCATACATTAAAGGACCATTTTGATCATTTTCTCCTGTTCTGTATCAGCTAAGTTTCTGATGTTCTGTTAAGTTTCCATGCATCGATTCACCTCTGCTGCCTCTTTTACCAATAATTGGAATGTTGTTTGCTGCAGTGGTGAAGCCTGAGAAAGAACATGCTGGAGCAACGTTTGAGGTTCCTTCTGAAGAGATTCTTAAGAAGTCTGTTTGAGCATATTACAAGGAAGCTCAGAGCATTTAGACTGCTGTGTTGGCATTTTATCTTTCATAAACTGTGAGTTTGTCTTTGAGTTTCTCCACTTGGAATTTTCTCAGAGATTCTGCGTTCTCCAAGGTCATTGCATTTCTGTCTTTTCTTTTATTACATTTAGGCCATAATTGTTGGATATTGCATCCATCTATCTATATATATATCTCTCTCCCTTGCCACAACCACGTTAGAAAGCAAGCAGATGTCCAGCTTTGCTTAAACATGACCATTGTGATAAATGATTAAAAGATTAGTGAGACTAACTATACCACTAAATAGCGATTAAGTCTCATTTACTGACAGTGTAAAATATTTGCACAATGAGTGTAATATGCCCTGCTCCAAGAGGGTACAGACTCTTTTCACCAACTAGTACGCAGAGTGAACATTTACCTATAATTGATCTTTATGTGATTTGATTGTGTAAATATTTTTTTATTAGATCAGTGGATAAAACTCGAGAGAGTAAAATAGTAGCCCAAAGATTTGCTCGAGTTTTGCCTAAAGGAACCACAAACATAAATTCTGAACATCACTGCCATTCACCTTGGAAGAACGATCCTGTTGGCTGGCTCCTAGTTTGGTATAGTTGGTTTTTAAGTGATCTCACTTTATAAATAATTTTTATATGTCAGTGGACAAAACTCAACATAGAAAACTAGTAGCCCAAAAGATTGCTCCATTTGTTGCCCAAAGGAACTTTCCTGTACAGGAACATTACTGCCACTGCTTTATACAGATGATCATGACGAGATACCAAGGCTTTAATTCAATGGCATAGGTAGTACAAAGTGAGATTGTAGTAAGTGTACTTTCACGGGTTTGAACGTAGCTGTTGAACCAAGTTTGGCACCTTCAGCGGGGAGGATAGAGGGATACCCGTTATTCATGTGTGTTTTGAAAATAAAATAGTGGATTTCTCGATTATAGAAAAAAAGGATCATGTTGACAACAAATTACTTGGAGAGATTCTAGCCAGCCAACAACTCTAAATAGCCTCTACTGGTGTTGGATTATGCGCCATCTAGAACCATATGTGCAGTGGAATTGCTAGGAATGTTTTCTCTTTTTCCCCATCTTATGTCCTCGGCATTGTTAGAGTGCAATCTTCACCATTGAAGTGTGAACTTGGACCGTCCATACTTTGGGATACTGCTAAGCACCATCTATCTCTTTTTGTCCATTAATCAGTTTTATCTTATGTTATTCGATATTAGCACTTGCTCACTGTCCCTTGAACGAAAAATATTTACACTATCATGTTAAATAGGGATATTTGCTCAAATAAAAATCTGCTTATTTTCGTCCAAGTTGACTAGTAATTAGCCTAGTAGTATTAGCAAGTATAAAGGTGCAAATTTATACACAGGCAAAGAGGGGAGAAGTGGGAAAATAACCACGTGTGCCACCTGCTATTAAATATTAGTCACTATTAAGCTGTTAACATTTAATCACTCTTTTGACATGAAAAATGTTTGGATAAGAAAACCCCAAAAACTAAAATACGTAATAATTTGTTGGAATTTGAAACCCATGAACAAGTAATGATTCATGGGGAACAAACTTCTGCTGGAGTTTCAAACCTCGCGAATTGTTCTTTGGTTTTCAACCTTTATAAGTTCGAAATCAAGGAACTATTGATTGGGTAATGTGCAAAATTCCTTCTTAGCTAAGCTTTTTCTTTCAGGGAATCCCATGAATCTTTTATTGGTTTTGAACCTTTAAAATTCTTGTGATTCAAAAATTTGCTAGAGGTTCAAACTTCATGAATCGTTCCTTTGTTTTTAACCTTTATAAGTTCTAGGTTCAAAATCAAGGAACGAGATTCAAACCTTTATAAGTTCTTTTGTGTTTTAACTAAGGGCATTTCTGTCCAAATCTTATGTACTTGTTAAGGCAAAACTATTTCCCTATTACTATTCTCTCCGTTCAGTTTTACTTGTTCACTATACTAAAAATAGTTGTCCAATTTTACTTGTTCATTTTAGAAAATTAATAGATAATTTATCACTTCTTTTCTATTTTACCCTTAGTATTAGTAAGTCAAAATTTTCAAATTCCTTTTCCCAACACTACTTTTTTATGAGGAATATGTAAATTGTTGGAACTCATTACTTAATTAGTTGGCTGCACATTTTTTTGATAAGCTTTAATTGATTTCAATCATTAAGTAATTAACAATAATTATGGCTAATATTGTAAACTTTCCATTCTATTTTTGTCTCCTTAATAGATGTGTCAACTCAATAAGTGACAAGTAAAACTGGACGGAGTACTTGTCAAACGGTGGTTAAAGATTTATAGCAGACCCCAAAACAGACCAACAACAACAACAACATACCCAATGTAGTCCCACAAATAAGGTCTGAGGAGGGTAGAGTATACGCAGAATTTATTCCTATTTTGAGAGGTAGAGAGATTGTTTCCGATAGTCCCTCGGCTAGACCCCAAAACAGACCATCTCACCTAATTTTTACGACAGAAACTTGACGTTGTGTACTCTCATCCCATCAATGTCTGTTCTATAATAACAACACCGATCCCTACGATCCCCTCCCTTAAATGCCAGGGCCCAAGGCTGGCCATCAACAAAAGAACAATATGCATCCCTTTCGGGGCCCAAGTTGGTGGAGATTTTATAAGGGTCATTTGCACTTTTTCCCTATTTTGTGTTTGTTTTTAACTTGTGCACCTCAAATCAAGTGGAGTAATTTTTTTTGCGGGCATAAGTTTATGTTTTCACATCATAATATTCATAAGTCTTGCCGGATTCTTAAAAAATTTATGCCTCGCTAGGCATAAGTTCAATTTTAAGGGACAAAAATTAAAGACCAACTCTTTTGATGGAAGACCGTGCATTCTTCATTTTATAATGAACGGGTATCTAAGGAATGAACCTCTGAGCAATTAATTTAGTTTTTATTTTGTTGCAAAAGCGCATATTGTCAAGTCGGACCTTAGCCTTAGCCTCTTAGAGATCATTTGGTTCATGTGCTAGTTATGTGGAAATTCTAATGTATAGATGAAACGTTATGCAAGTATTACCTACTTTAAGAATATTTTTTATTTTTGAATTGTTATTACTCTTATTCATGTACTGTTATCTGCAGTTTGTTATCAATTTATGAAGAAATGGCTGTAAGCACATTAAATTTAATTGGATTATACTCAAGTCCAATTGCATTGATTTAAGATAAATAAAACTTTATTTGGGATTGAATAACTAATTTATATTCTACAAATTAAATAAGATCACTTTATTAGTTTCCAACCTAACGTCTACTTCAAATAGTGAAACAAGCGCATGTCACATATTTAGCTACTGTTTGACCATAGATTTTGAAAATAGTTTTTCAATTTTAAAAAAAATATATGTTTGGCCATAAAATAATGATTGATTTTCATAATCAAATTTTCAAATTTCAAAATCTGCTCCAAACCGGTTTTTGATCCAAGATATAAGCGATGCCTTAAAAAAAAATTAAACTTATCCCAAACATTTGTATATTATAAAAGCCTCCCATTTATGACCCCAGCTAATTCTTATCTACCCTTTTGTTTTCTTGCATTGATGGATCTTTGTAAATAATTGTAATTAGATGAATTATTGTAGCTAGTAATTGTGTTATTGACGGTTGTTTTTAAAATATCTTGTTATTATTTTAGGATAATGCATGTATTATCTAGTTCATTCTAATTCTGTGCTAAACTTATTTATATATAGGATTATAATTTGTGATAATGATAATAAACGTCATCAATGAATGTTCTATATAATTTGGGATTATCAAGTATGTTTATTTTAGTACGGTTGGGTATTCTTGATAGTTTTTAGAACCTATCAGTATAAGTTATTTTTCATAAGAAAAAAAATTGAAATATGTTTTGAAAAACTATGACTAAACACATTTTTAAAATTTACACAATTTCATCTAAATCATTTTTTTTCTTGGGAATCTATGGCTAAACGCTAGTTTAGTGGCCGTTTGGCAATAAAAAGCAAATATTTTTCACTCTATTTGAAACTTTTGATGTTGAAATTGAAGATAGAGTTGTTTGCTTAAAAAAAAAATTAATTGTTTGAATGTACTGAAAATGAAAAAGTGAAAAATAAGATTTTAAGTATTTTTGAAATTTCAAATACAACTTCAAGCTATATTTGAAGTTTTCATGGCTAAACGATGATTTTTAAATAAAGTAATTTTTTTTAAATATAAATAATTCTCATGGTCAAACGGGTCCTTAATGACATGGTATTCCAGTCAAATCTAAGATCAATAAAATAATGTCATGTTTCAAACGTTGTGGCATGCCAAGTCAAAATAATAATCAAAATCAAAGGTCTAAGTGTCTAATATTACACGTCTTGACCAATTACGTGCAACTACATAACTTTTGTGATAGGTACAATAGCTCATACGAGCCATCAGTGATGGAGCCAAAAATTTCATCAATGGAATTCAAAAAAAGAAGGTAAGCAAGCTAATAGTGCTAGCAAATGAGCAGGTCGGATCATATATGAGCGGATACGATTATATATACAAAGTTTAACTCTACTTCAACGTGGACAATAAAATTAGATAAGTTAATAAATCAACGGTTTGTATTTCTTAGCCTCCCTGAAATATCACAAAATCCAGAACAGAAAACGGTAAGCGATGTTTGGTATTTGACACCATTAATTGAACACAACTTACAACCCCATCCATAATCATACTAGATAACCCATAAAATGCAGAAGAATCAGATCATTAATTGATAACATCACTTACAACCCCATAAGCATACTTGATAATCCAAAAAGATTAAAACATGCCCTAAATTGAAAGATGCAAAACAATAAATTACAAAGACAAACATCAAATAATAACTTTGGGTGTCTAAATCTCAGAGAGAGATATAGATGTATAACAAGTGTTCAATTCTGCTGAACCACAAATTGTTCTTGATCAGAAAACAGGTACAAGCCACAATTCTATTTCATTTAATTTACATTTACGATGAGGAGAAAAACATTTATCATCAGATCGGCTCCACCCATGTATTCTGAAAATATAAATACGTAGAATTATGGGGAAAAAAGAAGACGTAGAGGTTTTTATTTATTATTTGACTTTAAATTAAGGATTTAATCCCAATAAGGTCTATCTAGGCCCTTAACTGCTGAACTATACTTTTGGTTTGGATTAAGGGTGTTCAATACTTAATATATAATTTTGATCCTATATACATATATAATAATTTTTCGACGAAAGGGGTTAGAATGAACCCCTCAACTCCATGTAGATCCGCCCCTGTGAGCCATCATAATAAAAAAGAATTTTGTATTTAATTGAATTGCTTACCATCTACAACTATAAGACGGAGGTTACATATCTCTCTGAATCTTTCAGAATTTCAGAGAAGGCATCCAGAAATTCTTGAAGAGACATTCACAAGTGGAGATCAAGGCATTAAACACATAGCTAGATGAAGGCATCAAATACAAAGTTGTTCAGCAAGGGGGAAGTGATCAGCTGAGAGATCAATTTAAAGCGACGACATGCTGCTTCATTTACATCAAATACATCACAAGAAGATCTACGTCATTCTACATTTACCTAGAAGCACATAGAAAATTTTGGAAAGAATTAAGGGATGCCAAAAATTGCGCCACATTATTTATTAATAAAATATTATTTTTCACATATTTTCTATATTACAATCTAATTATCACCCTCATATTTTTTTGCGAACATGACAATAAAGAATCATGCCATGTCCACTTAAGTCAAATTAGATCTGTTAGGGAGATTTTAAGCAATATATGATTGTTTAGGGTGAGGATGTTGATAGTTCTATAGGCAACTACACCAAGTTGCAATCAGCTGCAAGAAATCTTCCCACCCACCAAATCATCCGTAATGACCTTCTTAATTTTCTTTTTATTATAAGGTTTTTAAAAGTTATAAAATTAATTTAAATAACCAAAGAAATACTCAAGTATGTCTATTTTTTATGTCATTATTTTTTATTAATCTGTTCTAAAAAAAATAATACATGTACTATTTATATATTATTTATCATCCTCTCTCGTTCCAACATTTTTTCTCTTTTTTTTAGCAACAAGATCATTTTATTCCGTTAGAGTGGAAAATTGTCAAGCACGGAGTACTTGATCGTATGAAAAACAGTGTTGCTGAGGGAAGCTACGCTAAGGAAGGAGATTTTTAGAAAAATAAATTAAAAAAGAAGGCCAAGAAAAATTCTACTCGAAAATATTATTATTTTTTTTAATTTTATTTATTAATTTTGTCACGACCTTACTTGAACAAGATCTGTTCTATAGTCTCGTATCACTGTATCCTTGAATTCTAAAGAGATAGGAAACCAAGTCTGGTGGATGAATCGTGGCTATTAGACCAGAGCATGATTAACAACCCCATGGCCTTCAAGTCATGGAGCCGTAGAGGATCGTTCTCAGCTCCGACTATGGTTGCTGAGATGGTCTAATGGTTATCTGACAAACTCTTAAGCCTTTAACCAATAACGGTTGTGGTGTAGTGAGTGGTACTACTTCATCCTTAATCAAGATTTCGAGTTCGAGCCTCCTTGGGTACAGAGCTATCGTTGTTAGAGAGTGTTTTATCCTCCAATGTGGGATTACCCGGCACGAATCCGAATTAATCGGGTTTCAATGCAGATACCGGACACTGGATGGGAAACAAAAAAAAGACGTTACAAATTTGAAACAAAATACATTATTTTAAAATATAGGGAATGTTTAAAAAGAAAAAAAAATGCAGATACAATAAATAAAAGAGGTACACTGTCAAGTTCTTGGTAGGGAGCGTTTTTCCTGAAGGAATTCTACGCCGTGCGAATTCAAATATAATTTGACGTTAATGTGAATAACGGAAATCGAGTGAAACCCCCACCCCACCCCAACCCCAACCCCAAAAAAAAGAGGTACACTGTCTCAGTTTAACCAACAAAGGCATGGCAAATACGGCCCGAAAATATTAATGTAGTTGAAATTAAATATGGAGTTCAATTCAAATTGCAAAGGTGGGCGAGTGAAGCATCTGAGCCGCCTTAAAACATGGGGAACAGTACGCAGCGCTTCCTCTTCCTTCAAATCGAAGTTCAGTCAATTTTGTCGTGTTGAGTGGGCCCCCACTAGCATTAATTGGGCCGCCCTGCTGGCCCAACTAAAGTGTATCTTCCCTCAAGCTAATTTTGATTCTTTTCCTTCCTAAACTGTTGGACTAAACATACATAGCTGATGGTGACATCACTTCTTTACTTTTTTGCCCTTTTTCTCCTTAGAAAATTATTCCTACTTTTTATAATTGTTTACCAAAAGGAGCCTATTTCTAAAATATGATCAAAATACGTGGCATTTGTATAAA
This sequence comes from Anisodus tanguticus, assembly GCA_034509755.1. NCBI lineage: Eukaryota > Viridiplantae > Streptophyta > Magnoliopsida > Solanales > Solanaceae > Anisodus > Anisodus tanguticus. The sequence continues at coordinate 11,651,270 of CM067551.1, read as the reverse complement.
AAAGGAAGATATGACCATGTTGCAAATGAATTTAGAAAGTCTTGAGATCAATTACAATATGAAAATATGTCAAGTAATTTCGAATTAGAAATTAGTAGGGGTGGCCGGTGGGCCGGGACTGCTCCGGTCCCGTCCGATCCCGATCCCGTCGGTATCGGGGCGGGGCGGGCTCGGGTCGGGGCGGGGCGGGGTCGGGTTGTTTTTTTTTTTTTTTTTTTTTAAATAACATATGTATAAAAAAAACTCAATAAACAAAACAAGATAGTGTAATAAAAACATCCCAAGGTTGTTTTTGTGCCTCTTATATTATTTAATAGACATATGATTTTTTTGTAATACAAATACAATTGTCTAAAATCTAAATTGCAACTTTATGGTGTTGTCCAAAAGTTGCAAATTACATAATAAAATTGCAATTAAAAAAATTACATTTTCAAAAAAATCGTTCTAATTGCTTGATGATTTCATGTGGTTCTTCGGTTGGAATAGGTATTTGTTGGTCAAATTGATCCACGTCGCTTCCACTACCTTCGGTTAAGATTTCGTTGTAGTTTTCATCATCTTCTTCGTTGATCTCCGGTTGACCGCACCTTCTCCGCTCCGCTCGTATCCAATCTCTCGAATAATACTTGCAATTTCCAAGTCGTCTCCGCCAATGAGTGTCTCGTGGTCTCCTATTTGATATCGCCTGCGAGAAAAAGCGCTTTCGACGCGTTGATGACGCTTGAATGTTCAAAACATCTCGAGCCATCAATGAAAGTGTCGGAAAGGTCTTCTCATTCCCCTCCAAGTATTTCGACAAGTCTTCTTGTCCATCTTCATTGATAACTTCTTGATACGGTACAGAACCCCGCAAAACAAAAATATCCAACTCGCTAATTTGGTTAGTAGAGGTACGGCCGCACATTCTATTTCGAGGCTTTCAATACTAGCCGCTTAAACAAAACATGTCTTTTGTGAGGTTGTGTTGAAGATGAAGAAGATGGTATGGTAGCCGGTACGTTACTAGCATTTTCTTGTTGATAAAATCTATATATATTTTTGCATTGGTGTTCTACGCTATTCAACACTTCTTCTTTAGTTTGTTCAATAGGTGGTGGGTGATTTAGATTTTTGGGACTTGGAGGTGGTAGTACTTCTATACAATCGTAAATAGTTTCAATTAGTGATTTAGTACCGTCTATTTTAATAGTAGGATTTAATACGAGAACCAATAATATAAATAGAAGGAATAGGAATAAAATATTTTTTTATTTTGACAAACATTTTTTTAATAGCGCCTTATAAACCGGTTTTTCCATATATTCACTAAGTAATAAAAATATTAGAGTTATATAAAATAACATAGTTGAAATAGTAGGATAATATATACCGGAAAATTCTTTTGTTGCTTGAAAATTTTTTTCTAAAAATACAATAAGTTCGGAAATTTTTACCCAATCACTATCTAAAATCATATCATTTGGGTTTTTATTATGAGAGTTAAAAAATAAAGTTATAGGTAATTTATAGTCATAAGCAACAAGTAGTTGCTCGTATAAAGAATTCCACCTAGTCGATACTTCTTGTGGAATTCTTCTATAAGGTAGTCCACAATCGTGACAAGTTTTTTTATATTCTTTTCTACGTTGTACTTTATTACTTTTAAAAATAAAGTTTATAGCAAATTGTATTTTACTAAGAATGTCTTCAAAAAGTGATAGACCATCCTTTACAATTAAGTTATATATATGGCACGCGCATTTTATATGAAAATGGTCGGAAAAGATGGAGCTAAACTATTTTTTAACATTGTAATTGCGTAATTGTTATTAGAAGCGTTATCTAATGTAATAGTCATAATTTTATCGGTAATTCCGTAATAATCGCACACTTGATAAATATTTTCTCGCAATAAAAGTACCGGTGTGCCTATCATCTATATATCTATACGCTAAAATACGTTTTTGCATAGACCATTTATAATCTATCCAATGACAAGTTACGGTTAAATAATCATGGCCGTTAGTACTACGACCTATATCGGACGTGATAGATACTTTGCCATTAAAATGATATAATGAAAAACGTAAATATTGTTGATATTCATGCGCAAATTTAAATACATCTCTCTTAACAGTTGACCTAGGAAAACCGTTAAAAGCGAGGATTATATATATCTCTAATGTAATGAATAAAACCGGGAGATGAAGGAAATGAAAAAGGCAAACCCTCCACGGCAACTAATTTTGATATTGCTTCCCTATCTCTATGTTTGTTGTATTTAGAGCCTACAATTCCCCCGTCATAGGGTTAATTTGACCTCGTACTTGGTCGGGACGATATCGTATGTGAACCTTGTCCCGATGGAGCGCCGTTTGCGCACCCGGTTTTGAAGCCTGGTATTGGGCATACCTAGCCTGGATGAGCACTTACTACGTGTCTAATTAAACCCCCCGTCCCACCGTGACCTTTTCCAGTTTTAAATTTTAAAACATTTTTACAAATTTTACATATGGCTACTTGATTCTCTACGTCCCTATCAAAAAATGTCCATGCATCGATTTTAATGGTCGTTTTTCTTTGGACCTCGTCTCATACTAGGGGGAATAGGAGGTATTTCGGTTGAAGGTGCACTAGTGGGCGTGTTGTCATCAATATTAGTGGGTGTATCGTCTAGATCATCGTCTAAATTAAAGTCTTATTGAGTTCCGGAAAATAACTCCTCGTCTAAATCTAATGGTATTGTAGGAAAATGTTGAGTATCAACAAAATCATCTGTGTAGGAATAAGATGACTAGAAGAAGTACCCTTGCCCCGGTTGCCTCTACTAGAAGAAGCACCCTTACCCTTACCCTTAAACATACCTTTTAATCCTTCCATTTTAATTATGATAATAAATAATTAAAGACAATAAAATTAAGTGCGCTAAATAAAATAAACAGACAATAATAATTTAATGAAGGAACGAATGTACCAAACGCCGACGTAACGTCGACGTGTAATCGAGAGGTTGAAAATTGAAACTTTGCTCGATGGAAGATCCTCAAGCTAGTTGCCAACTTCACTCCCAATTCCCAAATGAATTAATAAAATTGAATATTTAGCAAACAATGTAGAGAGATATATTGAGAAATTAGAAAGATTTGTGAGAAAGATGAAGAGAAAATGAGTTATTTATAGTTGAAAAATTGGGTTAAAGTGTAAATATAATAACTTATGGGTTAAAAATAAATATTAAGGGGTAGGGGGGGGGCCTAAAATGGCCGTTGGCCAACGGCCATAATCTAAAATGGCCGTTGGCCAACGGCCATAATCTAAAATGGTCGTTGGTGCAACGGCCATTTTTGCAAAGGGGTTTAAGGGTCGGGGTCGGGACGGGCTCGGGGCGGGCTCGGGTCCGGCGGGCCGGGGCGGGCTCGGGTCCGGCGGGACGAGACATCGTCCCGTCCCGAGTTCGAGTCCCGCCCCGTTAATTTTTTATTTTTTTTTTAGAGCGGGGTCGGGGCGGGACCGGGGCGGGGTCGGGCCGGGGTCGGGTCGTCCCGGCCCACTGGCCAGCCTTAGAAATTAGTACTGTACCACAGCATTCCTGCATGTCATTATTTTCTTAGAATTGGTGATATGACATTTCAGAAACAATCTATGTACCTATCAAGATAAGGATAAGATCTGCGTACACAAAACACTCTCAGATTCCACTTATTGGATTACATTAAATATGTTGTTGTTGTACTTATTGGTGATATGACATTTGTTAGTGCTTGAGAGTCGAGATGGACATGAGTTGCTAGCATAATAAAGTTTGAATAAGTAAGAATTAGTAATGAATTTCACTAATACTGTGTTTATATATATTAACACAAATTTGGCACGAAATGTCATTGACACATAGCATCGTGCTAAGTTAAAAAGTGCTTAACTGATCTTTGTGTGTGTATATATGTGATGAAAATATTCAGCTAATTGTCCTCGAGCCTATGAAGCTCGTAAGTTTGTAGAAAAATCAACATTGTACTCTCGCAAGGGTTTTAGTCTTGTGACTCATGTGCTGCTTATGGACCATGGAGGGTTAGCTTTCTAACTGGAATTTATCTCTTATTAGAATTATTATTATGAGTGATCAAGAGCTTTTTTTTTGTTTATCATCAGTAATTATTCTTCCCGTCCCAATTTATGTGACATCATTTGATTGGACACGAAGTTTAAGAAATAAGTGAAGACTTTGTTATAATTATCAAATTGTCCTTATTGTAGTGTTTACTTTTGTTGATTTTTCTTCACAATAAGTACATTTTTAAAATTAAGTGGGATTCAACAATGGTAAATAGAGATGGTGCCATTAAATAGTTATCAAATAAAAAAAAATGACATTCATCTTGGAACAGACTAAAAGAAAATTGTGTCACATTTTGGGACGAACGGAGTAGCAAATTATGAATGATTGTTTTATTTTTGTAAATTAGGGAGCCCACAATCGCTACTCTTTGAGTGCGCTCCGGGTAAGCCTAGCTTCTAATACAAGCCCGCAAATCACACAGGAGATATATATCGCACTAGCTAAACCCCGTGCGATGACCTCAAGAGAAGGGTTGCCGGCGAGGAAAATCGATCCCAACTCAACCATAAATATGACGTTATTTTTAATAGTATTTGATCACGTTAATATTCTTTGCGTTACTTTCTTGTTATTTCGTTTTGACTAAGTACGAGAAAAACTAACTTAATTTGTATATATTGTGGTTGAAGAGAGATACTTTAATTTAATATCTATACGTAGTTTTTTATTCGTTTTTCGCAAGTGATATATTCTTTTAGATAAATAAAATAGAAGCAATGGAGACGAGCATCGAAAAATCCAAAAAGGTTAAGCAAGAATTGCCAAATAGTCCTTAAAGAAGGTCAATGCCATTCCACTTTGAAGGGGAAGAGGAACTGTTCAAAATTTTCGACCAGCCATATATACTCGACAAGATACAAAATAATTTGTTTTTTTTTTCTCTTATATGAATCTGGCGAACATGAGTGTGACAATAGATTTATTGGCAGAAATTATTAATAACTAGAATTTAATATATCTTGGTCATTACGGTATTCATATAAACTATTCTTTGTCTCTCATTAAACGTCTCATTTGAATTTAATTCATCACTAAATGGAACATTAAGATAAATTTGAGGGAGAAAAACAGAATAAATGAACTCCTTATTGTGTTTAAAACGTCAAATACATTTAATTTATCATAACGATTGATATTTGCAATAATGAGTACAATGCATCGCCAACCCACCAGAAAAAGAACTAGCCTACCAATCATTCGGGAGTTCGTGACAAGGTTCCAAAATAAACGGATGCTTTTTCCCCGGGTACTGGATGAATGGGCAGCGGAAACCTTCACCAAGGGATTGAATGCTAGGAGTTCCAGTGTCTCTTTAAATTTAAAGGAGAACTTGTTAAAGTTTCCGACGGTGACATAGGCGGACGTGCACAATGGATATGAGTCTAAAATTCGAATGGAGGATGATCACCTCGAACTTCCTCCGGGGTAAGCGGGACGGAACAAGAATTTTGATAAACCAAAGAGAGTATCCGATTCGGAATTAAAGCCTTCAAAAGATAGGTATCAACCCTACGGACAACCTGAAAGATCGAACTTCAGAGCGGATAGGGATCGTAACAATTGCAACTTCTCATCAGACAGAGAGGATAGGTGCAATATTCAAGGGTCTACTAGCAGAGGTTTGCAATTTAAGAATGATACCGGTGAATCTTCTTCTAATAATGTCAAAAACCCGAGACTATCCGAGTATAACTTCAACATCGATGCGGCCGGACTTGTTTCGACTATTGGTCATATTAAGGAGACATGCTTAGAGAGATCCACGTTTGATTTGTGATTACCATGGTACTCATGGTCACCGAATGGAGTATTGTCATCAATTGAGGGATAAAGTGGTCCGGTTATTGAAAAATGGCCATCTACGCGAGTTTCTAAGCGATCGAGAAAAGGGAAACTACAGAAGTAGTGAAGCAAACAAGCAAGTGGATCCAGTTGAACCCCAGCATGTCATAAATATGATTATCGGAGGGATGGACGTTCCATAGGGATCCGTCATGACTGCAAAAAAAATGAATGTTTTAATAACTATGGAGAAAAGATCGAGGGATTACGTACCGGAGGAGATAATATCTTTTAATGATGAAGACGCAGAAGGCATTATTCAACCTCTTAATGAACCGCTGGTAATTTTTGTCTTTATCAATAAGTTTTAGATTAAGCGTATTTTAATTGATCTAGGTAGCTCGACCAATATCATCCGGTGAAAGGTGATGGAGCAATTGGATTTGTTGGATCAAGTTGTACCGGCAACCTGAGTTCTAAATGGATTCAACATGGCAAGTGAGACCACAAAAGGGAAAATCGCTCTTTCAGTTAATGCAACCGGGACAATTCGGCAAACGAAGTTTTATGTCATTGAAGGCGAAATGAGGTACAATGCACTATTCGGCAGGCCCTGAATACATGACATGAAGGCGTACCTTCGACATTGCATATGATGCTGAAGTTCCCAACTCCAGAGGGAATTAAGACAATTCGAAGAGAGAAATCGGAAGCAAATGAGATGTTCGCAATAGAGGAGTCAGTGCAACTACCAAATGAATTGAAGGACGCGAGTAAAGGCAAGAAAGACAAATAGCAATCACAAGATTCGGGCCCATCGAGTCCGAAAAAAAAAGAAGGGGAGAAAATAGATTGCGGGGAATAGGAGGATTACCATTGCGTCCCGATGACATTCACACTGCCATATGATTCAAATGCTATGAAGACAACTATAGAAGACCTGGAGCAAGTTATCTTGTTCGTGCATTTACCAGATAGAAAGGTATATCTAGACACCGGGTTAACCCCGAAGCTCATGCTTAAATTAATTGAATTTCTAAAAGCTAACGCCGATTGCTTTGCCTGGTCCCATTTAGATATGATAGATATTTCACCGGAGATCACAACTCACAAGTTGAGTTTGGACTAGAGTTTTCCTCCAGTAAAGCAAAAAAAGAGATCAATGGCCGACTACAAGCACAAGTTTGTCAAGGAGGAGGTAACAAAGATATTAAATATAGGTTTCATCCTGAAAGTAGAGTATCCAGACTGGCTAGCAAACATAGTTGCCGTACCTAAAAAAAGGCAATAAATTGAGAATGTGCATACATTTTAAGAATTTGGATAAAACATGCCCAAAAGATTATTTTCTCTTGGCGCACATCAATCGAATGATTGATGCTACGACAGGGCATGAGATGTTGAGTTTTATTGACGCTTACTCCGGGTTCAATCAAATTAGGATGAACCCGAAGGATCAAGAGAAAATCTCTTTCATAACTAGGTGTGGGATTTATTGTTATAATGTAATGTCATTTGGTTTAAAAAATGCCGGAGCAACATATCAACACCTAGTTAATAGCATGTTCAAGGATTAAATAGGTAACACAATAGAGGTTTATATTGATGTTATGTTAGTGAAGTCCCTGAAAGCGGAGGACTATTTAAAGCATTAACATGAAATATTTGACATACTCCGAAAGTACAACATGAAGCTGAATCCAGAAAAGTGTGCTTTTAAAGTTGGCTCGGACAAGTTCTTGGGTTTCTTGGTTTCAAACCGAGGAATAGAGATCAATCCGGATAAGATTAAATCTATCAAAGAAATTCCGGAGGTACTTGAAGATGTGAAGGCGGTGCAACGACTTATCGGAAGATTGGTTGCCCTGAGTAGGTTCATCAATCAGTCTTTGGAGAACAGTCATAGGTTATTCTCTTTGTTAAAAAAATAAGAACGACTTCGAATCGACACTGGAGTGCCAACAAGCTTTGAGGGATTTGAAAAAGTACTTGTCTAGCTCGCCGTCGGTGCACAAACTGAAGGCAGATGAGCAATTGTTCCTGTATCTGGCAGTGTTCGAAGTAGCCATAAGTGCAGTTTTGGTTCGAAAAGATAAAGGTACACAATTTCCTATTTATTATGTGAGTAGAACATTAGCTAGTGCAGAGACTAGGTATCCTTATTTTAAAAAGTTGGCATTAGCATTATTTACGGCTGCTAGGAAATTGAGACCATACTTTCAATGTCATCCAATATGTGTAGTAATAATGTATCCGCTAAAAATGTAATACATAAAGCGGAACTGTCCGACATGTTAGCCAAATGGGCAGTAGAAATTAGTGGATATGACATAGAATATAAGCCAAGAATAACTATAAAGTCTCAGGTTTTAGTAGACTTCATAGTGGATTTTACACCCGGAATGATTCTCGAAGTAGAAAGAGAATTGATAATAACCCCGGGAGCAACTTCGGGAGTCTGGATCTTATACACGGATGGAGCTTCGAATGTGAAAGGGTCCGGACTCGGGGTAGTGCTTAAGACACCTACGGGAGATGTTATTAGGCAATTAATAAGAATTGTGAAATTAACTAACAATGAAGTCGAGTATGAGGCTATCATTGCAGGTCTATACTTGACATAGAGTTTGGGAGTAGAGGTCATAAAAGCAAAATGTGGCTCGTTTTTGGTTGTTAATCAAGTGAATGGTGTGTTCAAAGTGAATGAAGAAATGATGTAAAAGTACTTAGAGAAAATTCAAGTAATATTGCATCAGTTCAAAGAATGGACCACATAACACGTATCTCGAGAATAAAACAACGAGGCCGATGCCTTGGTAAATTTAGGGTCATCCGTGAAAGCTGAGGAGTTTAATTCGGGAACAGCTGTGCAACTGCTAAACTCTGCGATTGATAGTGGCCATGCTGAAGTAAATATTACAAATGACTTGGGATTGTCACAATAAGTATATTGACTACATTCGGGATGAGAAATTGCTTATGGATTCGAATGAGTCAAGGACAATTCGTACTAAGAAGGCTAGGTTTAGCTTGGTAGATGGCCAGTTGTACCGAAAGTCCTTTTATGGTCCTTTAGCGAGGTGCTTAGGACCCGTGGAAACTGATTATGTGATACCGATATGCGAGTTCACGAGGGGACTTGTGGAAATCATTCAGCAACTGAATTGTTGGTTCAAAAATTGATTAGGGCCGGGTACTGTTGGTCTCAGATGGAGGAAGACACAAAGAACTTCATCAGAAAATGTGATGAATGCCAAAGGCACGCACCGATGATTAACCAAATGGCAGAATTAATGCATCCGGTTTTGTTACCATGACCATTCATAAAATGGGGGATGGATATTGTGGGGCCACTCTCATGGGCACCCGGAAATGTATGCTTCATTTTGTTTATGACTGATTACTTTTCTAATGGGTTGTAGCGAAGGCTTTCAAAAATATTAGAAAGAATAAAGTCATCGATTTTATTTGGGATCATTCATTTGTCAGTTCAGCATACCAACGGACATTACTTGCGACAACAGCCGTCAGTTTATTGGAAAGAAAGTAAATGAATTTTTTTTAGGGATTGAAGATCAAGAAGATAGTGTCAACCCTGTATCACCCGAGTGCAAATAGGAAATCGAAGTCAACAAATAAAATAATCATTCAGAACTTGAGGAATAGTCTAAAAGAGTCGAAAGGCAAGTGGAGAGAAATTCTACCAAAGGTGTTGTGGGCATATAGAACGACGCCAAAGTCTAGCACCGGGGAGACACCGTTCTCTTTGGTTTACGGTGTAGAAACACTAATTTTAGTGGAAGTTGGCAAGCCGAGCTTAAGGTTCATCCTTGCAATCGAAGAATTGAATAATGAAGCTATGGCAGTCAAGCTTGATTTAACGGATGAACATCGTGAGTTAGCATTGCTATGGTTAGTGACCCAAAAGCAAAGGATGGAAAAATACTATAATCGAAGGACTAACCTTAGGCACTTTCAAGTAGGGGACTTGGTTCTATGAAAAGTAACTCTCAACACAAAAAATCCCAACGAAGGGAAATTGGGCCCGAACTGAGAAGGTCCCTACAAAGTGTTAGGAATACTCGGTAAAGACTTGTACCAATTGGAAGCCGAAGATGGTCAAAAGTTGCTAAACAACTGGAGCATTGCACACTTGAAGCGATATTACTGCTAAGATATGTGATCGATTAATTTTTTGAACTTTATTTATGTCGATGTTGCTAACTTTTGCAGGAACAAAGACTAAGTAATCATTCAGAGACCGGAGAGTTAGAATTAGGTCTAAAAACACGTATTGCACTTTTTTCCCTTAGCACGGTTTTTATCCCCAAAAGGTATTTTCCGACAAGGTTTTTAATTAGGCAACAATGTAAAGCGTGTTACTAAGTAGTGAACACAAGAGTTGAAGATCGGACAAACATTGGGACTGCCCGGTAATGAAGAGCAAATAATGTTTGAATTCTCATGCTTTGAATACAAATACTAGAGGACTGCCATACCCTCGGTAAAGAAGTTCAGAATGAATAAATTCGTAGAAAGTCGATGTTATTTAAAGTTTTTTTAGGATTATTATAAGGGTTAAAAGATCAAATGAATCTTGCCCAAGTAGTGTTAATGTTACGATAAATCGTGTAAAGGCAAAAAGATCGAATGAATCTTGCTCAGTTGTTTGACCAAAGCAAAGTCTGAATGAAATTGCACTTTATCCAAAATTTGCCTCGAAAGCTTATCTACATATGCTTATCTCTAGACAATTGATAAAATTATTAGGCTTACGATCTAGCAAATTTGTTAAGTCCTTAACTGGGGATTGTCGTCATAAAAGCATCAGGAGCAAACATAAGTAATATTCCAAAAGTATGCTTCTAAGGCACCGGGTCAATGAATTTAGATATTCTTAAAGACACTTGAATTGTCTGAAAGTTGAAATAAACAAAGCTCCAACATTCATGCCCAAAACGAATAAGAGACGTCTTATTCATAAGCATAAAAATAAGGTCCTTATACTTAGTCATTAAATGACCTAAAACTGAAAGGAATAGCCCGTTGTGAAACAAATTAAAGTGTTGGTTTGTATTCAAGAATTGTTTAAGTTATTTTTAAGACCGGGAGAACTCTCATTCGGGTTGACACAAACTAAGTGATTGTTTATTTAAATATAACTCCATAATCGAAGGTAATTAGCCTGAATTAGGTTAAAACTTTACTTGGCTAAGTTATTGAAAACACGAAAGCAATAACGGATGCTGAAAGATAGAAACAATTATGGCTAAAATGATATTCATTTTATAAATAAGGTCAAAAATGGCCAGAGCAAAACATGTCAAAAGAAAAACAAAATACAAAGGCATGCAAGCCTGAAGTTTAGCCGGAATCAGATTCGGAGTCCTCTGGGTCATCCTCGAAACTGTCACCATTCAACTTGCGGTAGGCTCTGAGCTCAATCTCTTTTGCCTCAGCAATCTTGTCGTAAATCTCTGAGATCTCATCTCGAGCTTGCTCCAAAGTGTACCTCCCGACGTTTCAAGTTATATATTCGGTTCTTAGCACTATTCGGACTACCTCAGCCTCCGTATCAGCACAAGTTTGGTCTCTTTCAACAAGGGTTTGGTTAAGATGGGCCGAAATCTCAACATTCTTTTGGTTAGAGGTATCGAGTTTATTTCTCAGCCCTTCATTGGTTTAGGCTTGTTGGTTGGCTTGATCCTGAGCCACCTTCAGTACAGCTTGTTTAGCAGCTCTTTCCACATCAATCTTGGCAAGCTCGGTGTCGAGGTGATCTAGTTCAGCATTAAGGAAATTTTCTTTCTGAGCTTGGTAGTGCTGAACATCTTCTTGTTCTCCAAGCTCGTGGGTGAGGACTTGGATGTCATGGTAACGCTTTTCATTCTCCTCGTCCAAGATTTTGTTTTTCTCGTTAACAAGCTCGAGGTCATTCATTGCCTGAAGATAGGCACCCCTAACTTGGGCCAATTCAGCTGGGACAATGGGTAAGTCACCGACTTGCTGAAGCTGAACTTCTTTCTGTTTGAGAACCCCTTTGAGATGTCGAATTTTTTTTCTTGGGCATCCAGCTGCCCCTTAAGGTCTTCATTCTCCTCCATATATCGAAGGAAGCCTTCGCTGACAAGAATGGATGACTGCAAAAAATATGAGTCGTATCGATGTTAGAATATGAAAAAAAGAAGACAAATATATAACTTGAAATATACAAAAGAGATATATACCCGATTTGATGCATGTATGCCTTCATTAAAGAGGCATTGCCATGAGACATTTCTCATCTTTTTCCTTATCGGACTCTGAGATCAGAAGCCTCAGATAGCTCGTAACCCCGACCGATCGAGATAGGAAGTTCGTGTCCTTAGAGAAGGAGAGAGTGACAGTTCTTACTCTCCTCGGATCCTCACTCAGAGCTGGGAAGACACTCACGAGTTTGGATTGGGAGCTGGCGTGTTTTTTTGGAGTTCATGTGGATTTGGTAAGTTTCTGGAGGATGACTAAATGAGCAAACCCGGAGGTGTTCGTCAACGGCGCTGAATTCACAGAGGTTCCAGCTTCATTAAAGAAGCAGTCAAAATCTTTCTGCCCAAAGCTTTGAATGCTTTGAGTGGCCGGTGTCGTAGTAGCAAGAGTAGTTGCGACATCAATTGGTAGTAGAATGAGTCAGGATGCTTCAGTAGCAGCATTTTCTTCTCTAAATTAGGCAGGAGTGTCTTCCGCCGAAGGGTCACCCGCTTTCGGAGTTCTTTTCCTCTTTGATCCAACCGGAGGTGACTTTGGATTTGGAGTTGGAGGATTTTTTTTCTTTGGTATGTCGGTGATACGACGAACTGATGCGGCTGGATCGAGTACCGGATTGGAGATAGCTGGAGCAGCCGAAATATTGGTCTTTGGAGTCGAAGTGCCCTTCTGTAAACCTGGGTGTTTGGAAAAAGAAGAAGTGAGAATAAGTACAAGGTTAATCACAAGACAAAAAAAAGGTACGGTATACTAACCGTGATTTTGGACTATCCATCATTTTTCGGAAAGCTCTTTCCATGTCAGCTTTTTATGCGGGTATGAGCTGATGACCTTCTCGATCCATGTGTTGAGATTGTCCACATGAACCGAAATCCAATGGATGGCTGGAAAACTAAAAAAAAAGGAGCTTAAGGTAAGACATCGAAATCATAAGTTAAACAAAATAAAAGGAAAGAGTTTTGTTACTTACGGTGCATGTTCTATTCCTCTGGGAAAGACATGTAGCTAGCCGTGATAATTTCAGTGGTAGGAACCGTAACAAAGCATTCCAACCAACCTCAGTCATGATTTTCATCGACGCTAGTGAGGATGGGGTATTTGCCTCATTTCGAGAGCTGAATGATCCCGCCACGGAAGAACCATGAGACGTATAAATGGATCAGATGATCCGAAGTAAAAGTTTCATCGACCAAGTTGGCCAGGAATCGGAAGCACGTAGCTACCCTCCAGACAGATGGACCAATTTGTGCAAGGCATAAATTGTAAGTCCTGCACATCTCGAGGATCACGTTGTCAATCGGATGAACAAGCTTGAAGGTGAAAGGGTAGGTGTATATGTTGGAATACCCAGACCTGAATATGGCAATGTCTTCGTCCGGGCCGGGAATAATGATCCCAGAGAGATTGGTCCAACCGCAGTCATTTCAGACAGTGTTGAGGTCGAAGGCCCTGATAGAGGACGACCAACTTTTAGTCTCTTTTCCTCTATCGGATTTTTTTGAGGCAGTTTGAACGACAAACTCATTATCGAAATGAAAGGAGGACGGGAGCATGTCGAAGGCTTTGGGCTCAACGGTAGCCTGAGCCTCAGGAGATTCATCTGCGCCAATGACATCATCGGTGGCCGACGGAGAATAATTTCTTGATGTAGAACGGGTGGTTTGGGCCATCATAGTGAAGATTTGAAGGAGATATGAATATTTGAATGTTGAATGTTCGAATGATTAAATGAGATTTAACAGAAGGTAAATTTTGTAAAAGGAAAAGAGAGGGGGTTTTATAGGGGCGTGATCATCATACGAAATGTTTCAGTTCATGAACCGAAATGATGGATCAATCGAGAGGTGACACGTATCTGTAGTGTAGAGTTATGAGACGTGAGTCAGATTGTGGAGAAGAGGAAACATTTCTTTTTCCCGCCTATTTCAGAGTGATTTGAAAAGAAGCTTACAAGAGAAGACATCAAAGAAATCATTTCCACTTTCCGTCACTTCGGTCAACTTTGGTTCGGGAAGTGTGAGGACTATCTATATACGGTGAAAACCGATACGACACATGGCATGGGTTAGATGTGGAAATCAAAGGAGATAAGATAATTATACACCGGATGAAAGTTACATCGGGGTGAGTCCGGGTACCAAATCAAGATCGGGTAGCGACCGAGCCAAGTGACGCCAGATGTAGGACCGGGGAAGATCAACGGTATCCATTCCGGATATGGTGCCAGTCGTTACTCTTTATTCATTAAGTGGTTGTTATTCTCATTTAATTGCATTTATTTAAGGAATGATTCTCGAACGTAAATGCCTTGTATTGATAGCTATAAAAGGAGCACAACCTTCATGTTGGAGGACATCCCATTCTCATTTGATAGTTGCACGATCTTGTTCATTGTAATCATAATCTTTAAGCTCTCATTGTTGGCTTGGAACCGAAACAATTAAGCTAACACCCGGATCAATTTTGTTGAAGGAATTCATCTTGGTTCACGGCAATTCATGCTATATTTCTTGTTATTTTCAATTACTTATTTTCTGCTAATCGCTTATCACTTTATATGACCAATTCATCCATATATCCTTAAAACTACTTACAAATTCAATTGTACCTTTTTTGGGATAAACAATTCAATAGCAAGCAACTTAGAACATAAATCTCTACCTATATATTTGGAACTTCTTCATTATAAAATAAAGGCGCGGACTTAAGAAAACACAATGTTCATGTACGTTTTTTAGGGGTGTATTGAACTTGAAATCAAGAATGATATATATATATTTCATCCGTCTCAATTTATGTGGTATTGTTTAACTTGCCACAAATCATTTCATTGTAAAAGTGAGATTTTAGACATTTGTGTGGTTAAGTCATTTAATTAAAGATAAAAATAAAATTTTAAAATTAAATTATTTCTAATTATATAAAAGTGACATTCTATGGAATAAATTAAAAAAGAAAAAATATCATATTAGGGTGAGAACATATATGTGTGTGTCACGTAAAGTGAGCACACTTAGGAATTGCGTCGATTTCCATACAAATCAATCAATAATAATTAGAAGGTTGCAACTCCAAATCACCTAAGCAATTATTATAGTGAAAGTAATGATAGTGCTATTACCAGTACAAGAATATAATATGGTTGGGTGGGTGAAGAAATGGGAAATTGGGGATTGATTTGCATAATATGTTTCTTTTTTTCAAGAAAAAACGAGCGTTCAAATTACTCTACGCATTTTCCTTCATATTTATTCCACCAATGTTCGCCTTTGAGTAGCTTTTGGGCTTCTATTTTGGGCGGCACCGGACCCACATTTCATCAATGTAACACCTAAACGCCACTTGCTGTGTTAAGCTAATTACAAGTCACACTTCATTCGATTTCTTAATGCAGATTAGTTATAACCTAATTAAGTAATACTCTTCTTTGGTCAAATTCTCATTACAACTCTTAGCTGTTTCTTCCATTAGTATTATTCATAATAATTCCTCTCCTATTTACTTATCCATGTTTAATTTGGTACACTTCTTAAAAAGTAATACTCCCTCGTCTCAAATTATTTGTCGTGATTATTAAAAATATTTGTCTTAAATTATTTGTCCTTTTAAAAGTTCAAAGCATAATTAATTATTTTTTCTCAATTTTACTCTTTGCTATTAATAAAGATGACACATAAATAGAGTAAATATTTAATGAAGATAGATTATAACTTAAACATATATATAGGGGTAAAGTATGTCAAATATTACTCCTAATTAATATTTCTTAAGGAAAGTGTACACAAAAAAATGATAAATAATTTGAGACGGAGGGAGTAAATAAAATAGTAATTCTACTTGTTAAATATACACAATATACATATGGCTCTTGGTTTCCTTCAATAAACCGTGTACATGTAGATAAATTAGGTAAGGTTTTAGTCTCCTAGTTTATGTAATGTTGTACTGTAAATAGTATTGTATACTTATCATAATATTTGTATTACCATAATTGTATAATTAGTATCCAAGTAGAATAAGGTTTTAGGAATAGAATAGGAATAAGATTCTCCTATTATGGAAATATGTAACTTGTATAAATAGTCTTTCAATCAATGAAAATAATCAAGGGATTATTTCTTTCATGGTATCAAAACTCTAGGTCAAACAAAAATTTCTCTCACAATTCTTGTTGTTATTCTCGGCCAAGACCGAACCCTCCTCCTCGGGTTTGCCATTTGTTCTTCCGCTCTCCAAATCTCTCTTCCAAATCCCTCTATCACCTATTGTTCTTTCGTTATGTCTACGTCAAAGAACACATTTTACCATGCCCTTGTTGTTTCTAACATCAAGAATCATATCCCTCTAATTCTTGAAATAGAAAACGTCAAATACGCGATGTGGGTCGAGTTGTTCAAAATTCACGTGTTCACATCAAGTCATCAATCACATAATCCTCGCGGCTCCTGAGGATACGGATGTGCCTACACGCGAGGATGATCCTAACTTATGGACAACACTTGATGCCACCGTCCTTCAGTGGATTTATTCTACTATCTCTACCGACCTATTGCAGACGATTATTAAGCCAGACGCTACAGCGATGGCTGCATGGGATAGGTTGTGTGACATATTCTAGGATAATCAAAATTCCAGAGTTGTTACCCTTGAAAAGGATTTTTCCCACGTCAACATGGAAAATTTCCCTAATGTTTCAGCATATTGCAAAAGGTTGAAGGAATTGGCGGACCAACTCCGCAACGCTGGTGCGCCAGTTAGTGAAGATCGTCTTGTTTTACATATGGTTGCTGGCCTATCTGAGGCCTATAGTTGCGTTGGAACTCTCCTTCGTCAAAATAATCCTCTTCCAAAGTTCTATCAAGCCCGATCCATGCTTACCTTGGAAGAAGCTGGTTTGGCTAAAAAGGCGGCTACTAATGCTAGTCCCGTGGTCATGATGACCTCCTCCACTAGTCCTCAAAATTTTGGTGACAATTCAAACCAAAACCGACATCACAAGAGCGACAAAATGGTCGAAAAAATAATGGAAAAAATCGCGGGGGCAAACGCGACGGTTCCGGCAGCAGTCGCGGTGGCCAAAACAGTGGCGGTGGACCCCATCCCAATTACAGTGGGCCACCAACCCATTGGTCTAAGCCTTGGGCCTCTGGGCCGTGGGCTTGGACCAGTGGACAGTGGCCCTACGGCCTAACTCCACAACAATTTCTAGCATCTGGCCAGTGGGCTTCCCAGCAGCCTCGACGGCCCACTGCCCACTGGCCCAGTAGTTCCAGCAGCAGTTACGGGCCAGGGCAGCACGCAGGAATTCTTGGGCCCCGCTCCGCAAGCCTACCACGCAGCAGGCCCCACTCAGACCGATATTGAGGCCGCGATGCACACACTTGGTTTGACTCAACCAGACCCGAATTGGTATATGGACACCGGTGCCACTACCCACATGACATTCGATTCAGGTACTCTCTCGTCTTATTCCAATTTGAGCAACCCTCGTGGCATAATTATTGGTAATGGTAATTCTGTTCCAATTCGTGGTTATGGTAATAAAATATTGTCTCCCCCTCATCCACCTCTTATCTTGAAAAACACCCTACACACCCCCAAATTGATTAAAAACTTAGTTTCTATCCGTAAATTCACTACTGACAATTATGTTTCTATTGAATTTGATCTATTTGGTTTCTTTGTGAAGGATTTCAAGATGGGGAGTCCTCTCATGAGGTGTGATAGTAGGGGAGATCTTTATTCTATCACACCCAGTTCCGGTCCATCGAGTGAAGCCCTGTCATCCGCCTTTGCAGCCATTTCTCCTTCCTTGTGGCATGCTCGTCTTGGTCATCCGGAATAATCTATTTTGTCGTCATTAGATAAAAATAATTTTATTTCATGTAAGGGTACGAGTAGTACTCCAAATTGTCAGTCTTGTTCTCTAGGAAAATTGTTAAGTTGCCATTTGTAGACTCAAAATCTCATACTCTAATGCCATTTGATATTATTCATAGCGACTTATGGACATCTCATATTCTTAGTTCTTTGGGTCATCAGTATTATGTTCTTTTTTTGTATGATTACTCTAAGTTTTTATGGACATTTCCAATAGCGAAAAAATTTCAAGTGTTTTCATCTTCTTGAAATTTAGAGTATTCATTAGAACCCAATTCGAACGAGAAATAAAAAATATTCAGTGTGATAATGGCAAAGAATATGACAATGGGGTGTTTCGGGAATTCTGTGCTAATAATGAGATCAATTTTCATTTTTTTGTCCTCATACGTCTTCACAAAATGGAAAAGCAGAACGCAAAATTCGTTCCATAAATAACATTATCCGAACTCTATTAATTCACGCTTCCATACCCCCATATTTTTGGCATCATGCTCTTCAAATGGCTACATATCTCCTTAAAATTATTCCTTCCAAAGGTCTGACATATTCTTCCCTCTTCAAATTTTATATAATAAAACTCCTTCTTATTCTCATCTTCGGATCTTTGGGTGCTTGTGTTATCCGTTATTCCCCTCCACCACAATTAACAAACTTCAGGCCCGGTCTACTCCGTGTGTATTTTTGTTTTTTCTGTCTAATCATCGTGGCTACAAATGCTTTTATTTATCCTTTAATAAAATCATCATTAATCGCCATGTAATTTTTTATGAATCCCAATTTCCATTTGCTAAAGTTAATACTCACGTGCCTAGTTCGTATAATTTTTTGGATGATAGTATATTCCCGTATATTATTCACCATTTTTTGGACATATCCCGCACCCAAAATTCTCCAGCGGGCCCACTGCCCGCTGGTCTCACTGGTCCGTCACCTACTGTCAGTACCGCCACTGGGCCAGTCCAGCCCAATTCTGGAACTGGTCCAGTTCCTGCTCTTGGATACCGAGTTGGGCCAGCAGCCCCATTGCCTGCTGGCCAGTCCGTCTCCAGCCCAACAAATTCCTAAAATACACCAATTTCTTCCTCGAGTCATAGACCGATCAATCGTAGTCAACGAAGTATTTTTAAACCAAAAAGACATTTTAATTTACATTCTAATGTTCCTAAATCTCTCTTACCCCGTAATCTTATGTCTGCCTTAAATTACCCGAATTGGAAAATTGCTATGACCGATGAATATAATGCTCCTATTGATAATAAGACGTGGGAGTTGGTGCCCCGTCCATTTGGTATTAATATTATCAGGTCTATGTGGATTTTTTCTCATAAGGAGAATTCAGATGGTTCATTTGCTCGACATAAGGCGCGGCTTGTGGGTTATGGTAAGACTCAGCAGGTTTGTATAGATTGTGGTGAGACGTTTAGTCCGGTGGTCAAGCCGGCTACCATTTGCACTATGCTTAGCTTGGCTCTTTCGAAAGCATGACATTCATCAGTTAGATGTAAAGAATATTTTTCTACATGGTGATCTTAAGGAAACAGTCTATATGCATCAGCCGATGAGATTCAGGGATCCCAAACACCCTCATCATGTATGTTTGCTGAAGAAGTTCTTATATAGGATTAAGCAGTCTTCACGGGCCTGATATACGCGGGTTGCAGACTATGTTTCGACTATTGGGTTCACTCACAGCAGGTCAGATAATTCCTTGTTCATCTACTGTCGTGGTTCGTCCTTGGCCTATATTCTATTATATGTGGATGATATTATTTTGATTGCCTCATCCGATGCCTTACGCTAGTCTATCATGACAATGCTCAGCTCTGAGTTTGCTATGAAAGATTTGGGGCCTTTGACTTATTTTTTGGGGATTGTTGTCACTAGTCATGCAAATGGGTTATTCTTATCTCAACGGAAGTATGCAACTGAGATCATTGAAAGGGCTGGGATGTCATCTTGTGAGTCCACTTCCACTCCAGTTGATAATAAGCCCAGGCTTAGTGCTGTGGCCGGCACACCATACGAGGATCCAACCCGATATCGCAGTCTTCACGGGCCCTTCAGTATCTTACATTCACGAGACCTGATATTACGTATGATGTACAGTAGGTGTGTTTGTTTATGCATGATCCCAAAGTTTAGCACATGAATGCACTCAAACGCATCATTCGGTATATTCATGGTACACTTGACTATGGCTTACAGTTATATCCTTCGTCGACATCTACACTTGTCTCGTATACATATGCTGATTGGGGGAGCTGTCCAGATACCAGACGGTCTACGTCTGGTTATTGTATGTTTCTTGGCAACAACTTGGTTTCATGGTCTACGAAACGTCAATTGACATTGTCTCGATCCAGTGCCGAGACCGAGTATCGAGGGGTAGCTAATGTGGTCTCGGAATCATGTTGGTTACGTAATTTGCTATTGGAGCTTCATTGTCCTATTGAGAAAACAACCTTGGTGTATTGCGATAATGTTAGTGCCATATACCTTTCTGGTAATCCGGTTCAACACCAACGCACTAAACATATCGAGATGGACATTCACTTTGTCCGCGAAAAGGTTGCTCGTGGTCAGGTCCGCGTCTGCCATGTCCCGTCAAGGTATCAAATTGCCGACATCTTTACAAAGGGTCTTCCCTCGATCTTTTTTGACGATTTTAGGGACAGTCTCAGCGTTCGAAAACCGTCCGCTATGACTGCGGGTGTGTGTTAAATATACCAAGTATACATACGATATACACGTTATGCACGTGTATATCCTATGTATACTTGGTCTTGGCTTCCCTCGGATATTGTCTTTATTGTACACAAATTTGTATAGTTGTAGTGTACCTTAATTAATCTTGTACTCTCATCATAATTATATAGTTAATCTCCATGTAAAATAAGATTTTAAAAGTAGAATAGGAATATGATTCTCGTATTATAAAAATATATAAATTATATATATAGTATTTTAATTAATAAAAAAATTATCAATGAATTATTTCTTTTCGATAGTAAAGCCATCTTTGGTGGATCTATTCCGAATTGAAAAAAATAAATATAAACATTAAGTACCACTTTAGTACTTCATAAATTACGCAACAGTGATGACCCCATTTAATATTACATGAAAAGTCAAGAGTAAACTTCAAATACCATCTCCACGCACCGACCCATAGTGTGAGTAATAATTCCCGGCGAAAAATCCTCTTGTCCTCCTCCCGATATATTTATTTCCAAACAATTTCACACCAAAGGCCACCTTTTTTCTCTCTTTGTTCATAATAAAAAAAATTGAGAGGAGAGGGCAAAACTAATAACACTATGGCTTCTGAATTGATTTACCGGGGACCGGAATCTCAGCCGGTTCCCGATGTTTACACTCCCAAACCAAACAAGCCATGGTTCAGTGTAATTCGCCCCATTCGTTACTTGCTACGGGAACAACGTGTCGTTTTCCTATTCGCCGGCATTGCTATTGCATCTCTCATTTTCGCACTTTTGCCGTCGTCGCGTTCCGGCGGCGGTTTAAGTTACGCGATCTACGACTCGTACTTGCCCTCCGAGTCGACTCACCGTATGATCTACCAGAACCGGGCCGGATTCGGGTCGTCGTTCAATTCGGGCGGGAAGATCCCGTTGGGATTGCAACGTAAGGGTTTGAGGATCGTGGTTACCGGTGGTGCCGGTTTTGTAGGTAGTCATCTTGTCGACCGTTTGATTGCTAGAGGTGATAGCGTGATCGTCGTTGATAATTTTTTTACTGGACGAAAAGAGAATGTTATGCATCATTTTGGTAACCCTAGGTTTGAGCTCATTCGACACGACGTCGTTGAGCCAATTTTGCTTGAAGTTGACCAGATCTATCACCTTGCTTGCCCTGCGTCTCCTGTTCACTACAAGCATAATCCCGTCAAGACTATTATATCCTTTTTTTCTTTTCGTCCTTTATGTTTTCTTACTCTCCTTTTTTATCCGCTTCAAAATGTTCCCTCTTTTTCTTTTTTTTTTGAGAGATTCTAATTTCAATTTTACACGTAATATATTTAAATTATAAGATTAAAAATATTTTGATATATTTTTTATATTTTTAATTTAAAACAGCAAGATTCAAAATAAAATTAAAATCAAATAAATATTTTGAAACGAGGAAAGTATTATTTAATTTCTAATTTAATTTTGATATGTTTGCAATATTATTAATGTGGGATAAAAAATATGTTTAATCCTTGACGGAAATTTTTTACAAGACTAATGTGGTGGGGACATTGAACATGCTGGGATTGGCTAAAAGAGTCGGTGCGCGGTTTTTGCTAACGAGCACTAGTGAGGTGTACGGTGATCCATTAGAACATCCACAAAAAGAGACATATTGGGGAAACGTTAATCCCATCGGTGAGTGTTTTTTCTTGCATTTCTCTTCTAATTGATTTTTCATACTATAGTACTTTTTAATTTATGTCACCTTTTTCGATTTTGAAAGTCGGGAGACTTCATTTTTACTATAATTCTTTATATACTTATTAAATATATAATTTTTATATCAAAAGAATTAATAATTTTAGTCAAAATTTACAATTAAAATTAAATTATTATACTTTTATAATTTAAAAAGTGACACATAAATTAAAATTAATAAGATTAACATTTGGTGCTAGTGAAATGAAATTTGATCTTTGTGTGTGGACACTTAAATGTTGTTCGGACACATAAATTGAGTGTATTTTTAGAGAATTCAACACCGAATGGAGTAAAATTCGAGCCAAGTATGCAACAATGAGCGTGAAGTGTACAATTCGCGTTAGCTATGGTCCTCAATGGGTTGTAACTAACGTGAGCGTCGGGGCAGGCGTTTTTTTAAGTAACTGAGTCGTTGGTGGTAGAAATGTGGAGCCACGTGTTGAACGTTGATGACAACTAATGAGGTCGGGAAATATTAATTTGTGTCAACGATGAAACCGTGATATGCGGGTCCGGCCGCTTCATTCACCTCTCCTTTTCTCGTGCATTCAATTTAATTGGCGCCCCCTTTTTTAAAAAAAAATCTTTTCTCTTTTATTTATTAAGTTTTGTCCTGGAACAATTTAATTAGCTTAAGTACGTAATAATTTTTGTCTTTTTCTCCTTTTTTCTTTTAGTTTCCTTGATAATAATTTACTGTATGAATTTGTTAAAACATAGAAGAGAAAAAAATATCCAATTGGACATCAGGACAAAGTAATTATTTTTATTTTCTGTCTCAATTTATATGATATTTTTTTTTCTTTTAGTCCGTTTCATAAGAAATAACTTATATTTATATATTTAATAAGCACTCAATGATGTGGCGTAGTAATCAATAAAGTGGATTAAAAACTATTAAATCTTAAGTTTAAATCCTAGAGAGAGAAAAATATTTGTCTTCTCATTTTTTTAGCCTTGGTAGTGTAAATGTTGCTTGTGCAAGCTGACCGTGGAATTAGTCAAACGTCGAAATTTCCATTAACGCTTGAAGCAATGATTTATAGCTACATAAAAATTAAAATTTATTTTAGATGAGTACTAATTTTTTTAAAATTTCTTTTTTTCTTAATTTTTGTTTCCAGCAAACACATCATATAAAATGCGTGGGTGGGTGGGTTGGTGTAGAATATTGCAGCTGAATTGTAACTTGAATTTCCCGCAGATGAAGGAAAGATGGTCTTTTTGTGTGTCTACTTTATTTAATGTAAATGTGGAATAGTTACAAAATGTGTGGGGTTAACTGACCAAGAAAGGTGACAGGTGTTCGAAGTTGCTACGATGAGGGAAAGCGAACGGCTGAAACATTGACCATGGACTACCACAGAGGTGCTGGTGTCGAGGTTTGTACTTTTCTTCCCCTTTTTTTAACCGACGTTCAAGGTTAAATTTTCAACCGTTCTTGAGCCAAAAATTTATCGAAAACAGTCTCCCAAACTTCATAAGGTAGTGTAAGATCCGCCACTACAAGAAGAAAGTCATTTGCCATCAAACACTTTTTTTATTCTATACGTCGGATGTTGTTGTCAAAAGTAATTTTCATGATAATAAAAATTGTTGCATGTCGTTGCAATAACTTTTGATGCGAAAAGTTTTCGTAACATTTTTTTTTTGTTACATTTACGTTTTTTAGCAACAATATATTAATTTTTTGTTGTCATTTACATTTTTTAACAACAATATATTTATTGTTGCTAAAGTTTTGTTGTCAATTCTAACTTTCTTATAGTGTACACTCTACCCTCCCCAGATCTAACCTGATGAGATTATATTGCTTATGTTGTTGATTCCAGGTTTAATTAACTAAGTTAGCTTTTACTATAATGGATGTTTACACTTGCTGAGAATTTATTAGACTTCAGAGGTAATGTAATTGTAATTTTTCTGGTAATTGTTAATTTTTGACTCACAAATAAGCGAAGAAAAAATAATTAACCTCGTTGGAGCCAAATGTGTTATTCCTCCATCGCACACGTACTTGGTCTTTGATAAATGTATTTAAGTTGTATATATTTGGCATTAATATTGTACTATCAGTGTCATTTAATCTATGATAGCAAGTTAGTCACCATTTTAACCAGGTTACCAGTTACTGTTTATCGTAGATATTTATCTGTAATTACCTGATAAGTGATTTGATTGTTATGAATATTATTTACATCACATATACATAGAATGGTGGTAAAATTATGCTGATGCATCTATGTGGTTGCAGGTGAGAATTGCCAGGATCTTTAACACCTATGGACCTCGTATGTGCATTGATGATGGTCGCGTTGTCAGCAACTTTGTCGCTCAGGTGAACTTCTCCTCCACCTTCCCAAATATAAAATCTAACAAAAAGTTAATGGATTCTTAAACAATGCATCCAAAAAAGAGCAAAAAGCTTATATCAATTTTGTACAGGCCTTAAGGAAGGAACCCTTGACAGTTTATGGTGATGGGAAGCAGACAAGAAGTTTCCAATTTGTTTCAGATCTGGTACTTTTCTCTTTTCAGCTTATTTAATACGTTACCTTTTCAGTATTAATGCCTCATTGCTTGCTTCTTTGAAAGTGGCTTTCAAATGGAAAATGGAAAATTCTTTAAATTAATGACCTGCCATCTAGCTGTAAACCGGTTTTGCTAACAACTAGTTATGTTCAATATACAGTATCAATGTGCAAAGTTCCATTTAAAAATTGTGCCGTACATTGTACACCATGATTAGAAAAAGAACTAATATTGTGGACCTAAAGGGTCCCAATTTTTTTACAAGGTTAAAAAATTGTTGTGTGGAAGCACATACCATGTTCAAGTAGAAGCCAGAACTGGGACCAGCATTTTTATTTCCATGTTTTTTTAACTTTGGGACCCTTTTTCTTGCCTTCCCTCTTGTTAAGCAACCTGCGGGTTGATTGAGATCTGAGTAGAGTACCATAGACAGAGCTTAGGAAGGGCGTTCAGTTGGATCACATTCATTGCAAAATGTAGAGTACCATAGACAGAGCTTAGGAAGGGCGTTCAGTTGGATCACATTCATTGCAAAATGTTAATTCGACTAGAGTTAAGCTAATTTTTTGTGCAAATATAAAGTGTTGAATCCCCTTTATATAGCCGGAACTTCTAGTGTAGCGATTAAGGCGGTTCAACAATTGTTTCAAGCGTAGGTTCAAATTCTAGAAATGGTGCTTTTGTTTTTTTGGTCCCCTTGTTAAAATCTCCGATTCCACATCTCTTTATTTGTCAAAGTAAACAATACAAGTTTTACTGTGAATAGAATAGGAAAAAAGTCAAAAACAGTATATAATGACAATTGGCTGTTTCTTGAGACAATTTAGTTTGCAGTAGAAGTATAAAACCATGGGTTTTGTTTGAGGTTTCAAAAGTAAAAATCTGAACTTGCTTTATTTTGGTTAATTGTGAAGGTTGAGGGCCTAATACGCTTGATGGAAGGAGAACACGTTGGACCCTTCAACCTTGGGAACCCTGGCGAATTCACAATGCTTGAACTTGCTAAGGTATGTATCTACTAACGAGGCACTTCTGAACTTCCAAATTTGTGGTGCATTTTCTTCTGCGTTTGGCATTTTACAGCTTGGTCAAGTCTATAAAATCAGATTACTCTATATAATCCAAATGATAGAACTAATAAGTAGTGTTATCAGGAGTGTAACTCCTATACATTGGCACTATAAAAAACACACTATCAGGTGAATCTGAATAATAATTGTAGGCAACTGTCCAAAAAAATTGAGACTTTAAGGCAGGTTACCAACTAAATTTATTGAAGTGTAAAAGAACATATACCACATTTTGGTGACACGTATGTTTTATGGTGCAGGTGGTCCAGGAAACCATTGACCCAAATGCTCAGATTGAACACAGACCAAACACAGAGGATGATCCACACAAGAGGAAGCCTGACATCTCAAGGGCGAAAAAGTTACTCGGTTGGGAACCAAAAGTGGCTCTAAGGAAAGGTCTGCCTATGATGGTGCAAGACTTTAGGCAACGTATTTTTGGCGACCACAAAGAAGATAGTTCAAAGGTCACCACAGCTTAATAGACAGTGTATTTGGATATTGTTATGGTGGTTTTAACTCGGTCAGGGGCGATATGCACGGCGGCGAAAGATGACTCTTTGTACTCATTTAGTTTTAGCAGAAGTGCAGGCAGCAGAAGACTGAGCCCCCCCTAGTCCTTGAATAGTGTAATAGTTGTTTCATGTTACATTCTTGTCAATTTTGTAATTCTATTATCCTTTCTTAACACACGATGTAGACGAACAGCCTCCATTATTATCATAAGAATAAACAGGTTCGTATTTTTTTCACCTCAATATGGAACTTTTGATTGTCATTGTAAGGGGGCTTTAGTTTCCTCTTTACTCTCCAGGGGTAACGGGGCTGCTGTTTGCAGAGGGTACTTAGCAACATACGAAGTTTTCAATGTAAAAGTTATAGTGATTAAAAGAAGAATTAACCTAGGCGTCCATCGGACCAGATGTATAATTTGTGTATAAACATGTAAAATTTATATATGCCATCTAAAAAAAGTAAACAATGAATTTGGCCTGAGATTAAATTAGTGATTTAAAACAGTATAACCGGGGCGCGGGGGGGGGGGGGTTAATATTATATCCTTATTTATCATATTCATTTCATTTGGTTATCTCTGCGTCTCCATTTCAAACTCGAATATTTCATTTGTCCAGCAAACACATATCAAAACTCGACCATAGTTAAGTAGACCAGCACATTCAATGCTTCACAATGGAGAATGGACTATGTATCTGGAGTTGTGCAAGATAGGTACCGTACATATTAACCGATCATAGCATTCAACATACACAAAATGCACTTTAAACTCCAACGTTTACAAGAAGTTCATGAAGTAGGATAACAGTACGTAGCAGAACATCAAAATCCTATATTAAGTCTTACAGCACCCTACAGCAATCAAAGGTGGTGTTCTACCTAGGTAAATTCCCGAATACGAAAGGATTATACAGAGCTGGTCCAACTCCTAGCTGCTCATAAGTTCTGCTCCAAAGCACACAAATTTAATTCACCTACATTACACAAGTGTATTACAATTATTAAGAAATGAGGGACATCAGATAAATAAAGCAAAAAAAAATTGTGGGAACACCAATGTGCCCAAACTTGTGGCCAATCGGAAATAAATTAAGAATGTTGCGAGAATGTGCATAACCACCCAAAAAAGGCATTTCAAGTAGAAAAGCACAAAAAGAGAGGAAACGGAACATTTCTGTATGCAGACGGAAATAGTCCTAATCCTTTATCCTGCTCTAGCAGGGGAGCATTTTGAGCACAGGGTAAGCTCTTTTAGTAATAACAATGTACCCATTGTAATCCACAAAAGTGGGGTCTGGGGAGAGTAAGATGGGGGGTAGAGAGGTTGTTTCCTATAGATCCTCGCCTAGAAAGAAAGGAAGTTCAGCTTCAATCATCTGGGAAAGCTCTTTTAGTAATTCATCAAATATCAGTACCACTTACTTGTCTCCACATTTCACTAGCTGAACTTGGAGAACAGAACATGCAGATTTTAATCCTATAGTCGTTTCCAAGTCCCTACCATTATTGAGCTTCCTATCATTTGTATCCAGCATTACACATGAATTATTCTTCATTTGATTCCACTTGTTATCGATCTTCATAGTTCATCAAATATCAATACCTCTTTTTCTGTCTCCATATCCCTAGCTTGGAAAAAAACATGAAACTTCTCTTGCTATCATATCCTGGAATTAATCTTCCTATAATGGTATTTACTTCCCACTTAGTGACAGCTCCCACCCCTTCGTTTCCAGAAAGACAATTATTTAAATGCTAAAAGTAAATCATTTTTGAAGTTCCAAATTTTATTTGTAAAACATTGATAAATTTCATTAATAAGTTCAACAAACTTTACTTAGCATTTACAATTTTTTTGTACCAAACACTTGATTGCATAATAGCATGTTAGAAGGTAATCACACTTCAAAAAAGACCGATGAAATGAACTAGCTCCAAATTCAAATAAAATTACTCCAACAAGCATCAAAACACAAGCAATGACAAGGATCCAGCAATACCTCTACTTGGGATTTCGGAGGACAATGATCACAGAATCTCCCCGAAGGAACATCTTGCTAATAAACCTATCTTTGTTAACAGGATTAGCCTTCTTTTTTCCTTTTCCAGTCTTGGGCACCTGAAGAATAAACGATAAACAACTTGGGTAAGTGGAGCTGTTTGGCACAAGTTACAAATCCAAGACAAAATACACATTGTACCAAAATATAGATTAAGAAATCAAGAACAAACAAACCTCAGTCCACATTTCTCTAACATTTTCAAGCACCATGTTGCAGTGACGATCAAATGCCCTCACACGACCAAGAAGTTTCCTGTTGTTCCTACAGTTGATGAGCACCTAAAAGCCAGAAAGACATCTGTAAGTTAACGTGCGCGAAGCTAATGCTCATCCAAATGCAAAACTGAAGTTCGCATTTAGTTCTATGGTATTCAAATCTAAGAAAAAAATAAGTAAACCGGCATGACTTTAGAAAGAAAATAGTCAACATAAACAAGGTTCCGGAACAGATTTAGTCAATATTTTTTTTATAATTAGCATTAACAAACAAGCACAACATAAACAAAGACATCAGTATAGGTGCTAAAGTATATTAGATACCTGTGTGTTATTCTTAACACTCATCATCAGGACGGAAAGTGGGCCAGTATTGAACTCCTCTTCCTCATTTTTCCCCTGCAAGAAAGAAGCTCCATTAGCAAAAATAAGAAATCTTTCACAAAATCTGACAAGTCATATTCACTGGGGACCGACGAGGTCCATTCCTCTTATCACACCAAAATAGAAGGCATACACACTTTCACTATGTACTTAAGCTGGATAATCTACCAAGTAAAAATTTGAAGCTAAGCACTTTGACATCTGGAAGGGGAACAAGAAGCAAGAATCATATGGAAAATGAACAATAAGATCACATGTATGGATAAAAATACCAAGAAGAAAAAGAATAAATGAAAATAGAAAGTTTGTTAAAGGAGAACCACAAAGTTTAGACCTCGCTTCTACGTTTTACCCAATGTTGCAACATGAGAAACGACTGTCACAACACTCGCATGGAGGTGGGCGCAACACAACTGTATGTCTTCTAATTCAACCAACAACTATTATACTTGGAAGTTCTAATTTTTTACAAAAAATTCATCCTGGCTATATTGTTATTTGGAAGTTCTGGTTGATTTTCTCTTTTGTTTCGCGAGTGGTGAACTCAACTGACTTAACCAAAGACTTGTCAATAGTCAAAGTTATGTGTTGAGAAAAAACTCTACAGATCAAAATTATATCAAACAATTTCTTGTTCTTACTTTGAAAAAGGGACGTATAAAATAAAAGACGCATGGCTAGAAAATTTATTAGATGTAATGTGTAAATCAAGGATGATGGCTACCAACAAAAGAAAATCTAATCAAATACATGGCACAAAGGTGAACAGAAAGGAAAAGGAAAGCAAGTACTAAGCAGTGGACAGGCCCTAAAGCACAAAATAGTTCACAACACGGGCATAATTAAGCCAAGAAAAAAATGAGAAAAATAAACAATGAGAGATGTGTATAGGCAAAACACTTGGAAAGTAAGCTGACTTACAGGGGCATCCTCTTCCATTGGCCGACTGCAAAAGAACAAAAAAGAAAAGGAAAACGAAAAATGAATGAGGAACCTCCACTTGCTAATATTTGAGAAGAACAAAAATCAGCAGGATTGGAAAACACATTAGCAATGAATACATGACACACTGACCAGGTCTTTTCTAATTCTATTGATACATCCTACAGCCCAGTTATCTTTTTATTCTAAGCCAAAAGAAGGGTTCTTTTACTGATGTGCAGGGGATAACATAGGTTTTAAGCTTGGATAAAATGGAGAGTGAAAAAAGGAATTAAGAGCAGTAATGATGCACTAGAGGAGAAGGTCAATCAGCAGCGACCCAGGCTGATTTTCACTAAGGGGATTCAAAATATAGTTTAGTAAGCATAAAAAGAAGCAAGAGATTTCAACATCTACTATTCATACATAAAAAAATCAACCTTGTATATATACAGCGTAATGATGAACCCTTGTATATATACTGCATAATGATGAAACCCTTGTGGCATCCTGCTGGTCTGCTCGGCCCACGAGGTGAATAACCCAAACTTCAACTGACTCATTCGCGAAGGCAAGTATTTATACAACAGGAAACCCAATGAGCATACTAAGCAGAAAGTTTCTTTTTTTAACTACACAAAGAACTCAAAAAATGAAAAGGAAACACTCCACGCCTTAGCCCCAAGGTCAGCTATGTCAACCTGTTCACTCTATTCTGTAATTCAATACTACTAGTAAATTTGTAAAGTCTTTAAAGCCAAAACACGACACACTCAACATGTCTAAAATTGGTCCAAAAGATAGCTACTATAATTCTTCAATTTCCTCGTCCGAAAACTTAGCCATCTAATAATTGGAAAGAAATTGGTATAACATATATAATCTACTAAATACAATGACAAGAAAAAACCCTAAAATTGATCGGAATATTACGTTTCCATGGAAGCCAGATAATCGAACTCAAGCTATACGAAAATAGGCAAGCAGATAAGATGGAAAACTTTAAAAGAACAAACACGAAGTTTAAACTTACCTCATCTTGGATCAAACAGAAGAAAATTCAAGAACTAGGGTTTAAACTTTAAAGACCTTAGTCTCTCTCTCTCTCTCTCTCTCTCTCTCTCTCTCTCTCTGAGGTTTAGGTGTTTCTGGGTCACTATCAATTGGGTCTCCCTATCCTCTTTTTAACCATTTTTTTGCGCCGATTGACCTTCAAATTTTAAAGGCACTAGTATTTAATTTTTGTCCGTTTCAAAAAATAGGTGAAAATATTTCGAGGTCCACATTCAAATCTTGGCTCAGTCAAAATTTTAAAAAATCATAAAATAGAATTTAAATTCGCAAGATAGAATTTGTCTTCAGGTATAAAATAAACTCAGAGTTTGTCTTATGCCTGAAAGCAACTCTACCTTAAGAGTTAAGACATACAAGGTAAATTCTGTCTTGCGAATTTAAATTCTATTTTGCGATTTTTTTAAAAAAAAAAATGACTGAGCTGGAATTCGAACTCAGAACCCATATATATTTAGCCGAAAGGCAAAATTTCAATTTGATGAACAAAATTAAAGACCACTCTGAAATAAGGACATTCTTGTAAATTTCTCCTTATTAACTATGTAAAATCGGTTCTCAATTTGCAAGAATCATTAACTATTAAAATCATATTCTTCTCAAGATAAATTTAAAAAAAAGATTATGTGATAATTCAAATTTAATATCGCTAGTCGGTTTAAATTCGCCTACTCCTTGTAAAGCATGTAAAAATACCACATAACAACAAAAAACGGTATACATTAAAATTTGATAGTAAATTCATTTAGAAACATGTATTATAGCTTGTTCCAACATAAGTAAATTCAGAATTTGAAATTTATAAATTCTTACAATTTCAAATTAATATTATATTAATAATTAGGTTCATAGTCAAATATTTACTATATTTTTTAATATATAAAGAACGTATGAGCAAAAATTATAGGGTTCACGTGAATCCGTAACAAGATTTCTAGATCCATTCATGTGTTCTGATTGAGCACTTGAACATGTGATAAAGTGTTCATATTAGAGACTTTCTTATATTATTTAATAGACATATGATTTTTTTGTAATACAAATACAATTGTCTTCGATTCCAAAAGTTACAAATTACATAATAAAATTACAATTAAAAAAAAATTGTGTTTATTCTCAAACATCCATTAGCTAGTTAAGTTAACCACATAATTATGTCATCTCCTTAAATTATACACATGGTAAGTTACTAGCATTTTCTTGCATTGGTGTTCTACGCTAGACAATACTTCTTCTTTAGTTTGTTCAATTGATTAGAACATGTACTTCTATACAATCCCGAAGTTTTACAACTCATTAAGGTGAATGCATTTAATTAAAGGGGTGACATATTTTAAATGACTAACTTATCTACATGATAGGCACTTGAAAACATAGACAAGTCTAATTAAACCCCCGTCCCACCGTGACCTTTTCCGATTTTAAATTTTAAAACATTTTTACAAATTTTACATATGGCTACTTGATCTTGTCCCTATCAAAAAATGTCCATGCATCGATTTTAAAGGTGTCTAATACTAGTGGGTGTGTTGTCATCAACATTAGTGGGTATATCATCTAGATCATCGTCTAAATTAAACGTCTAAATCTAATGGTATTGTAGGAAAATGTATCAACAAAATCATCTGTGTAGGAATAAGATTAGAAGAAGTAGCCCCGGTTGCCCCTACTAGAAGAAGCACCCTTACCTTTACCCTTAAACATACCTTTTAACGAACGAATGTCGTAGCTCGAGTGTATAAATAAAATTTCAAG
This sequence comes from Anisodus tanguticus, assembly GCA_034509755.1. NCBI lineage: Eukaryota > Viridiplantae > Streptophyta > Magnoliopsida > Solanales > Solanaceae > Anisodus > Anisodus tanguticus. Next base: position 11,618,282 of record CM067551.1, on the reverse strand, counting down.
CTAGTTGCCAACTTCACTACCAATTCCCAAATGAATAAATAAAATTGAATATTTAGACAAGTTTAAGGAGTTGTCCATGTATTAAGCCTTATTTATATGTTACTGGGTGTGAAATGAATGTATTTTTAGTGTATGTCTGATATATACGAAATGTATATATGTTGTATCTTTGACGTATTTTTTATGAATGTTTAGTGTATGTCGGGTGTATGAAGTCCTATGTTTTATATATCACTGGACATACAATGGGAATACACACTATGTATAAAATAAATACAAATGACATACAAAATACATACAATATAATTGATTGGTGCATCATACTGTTGGAACAACAACCAAATTGTTAAAAAGGCAAAATCATAACAAAATTGATATATCCACAAAAACTATGGAGTTCTTCTTAAACAATTTCAGTTCATCTTATTCGTCGATTAATAAGACTAGTACATGCAACGAAAATTTGAAATTTACGGTTTGCTAAAATTTGTAACCCATATTTCTCAATGCATTAAGGGGCATAGAAAAGAAACAGTAAATTTTTCATAGATGACTGAGTTTTTCATTGAAGGACTGCATCAGTCCTGCATGATATCATCTGCGTAGATTTATATACCATAATGGTATCATGAAGGACTCTCTTTGAATAACTAAAGCGATCATTCATGCTACCCACATGGTATATGCAGTCTTTCATGATAGCATATCAATATATGGTATATACCATCTCAGTATATCTGCTGGCACATGTAAAGCACTTAAGAAGTCCTCCATGGTATTATCTCAGTATATTTTTATATCATGATGGTATCATGGAGGATTGATTGTTGAATTTAAGGACTTCAACAATCCTTCATGATACCATCAGAGTATATGATATACCATGTAGGTATCATAGAGAATTGAGTAGTATTTTTTAACGAATGAATCAACATTCTATGATACAACAACAACAACATACCCAGTGAAATTCCACAATGTGAGGTCTGGGAGGGTAGAGTGTACGCAAATCTTACCTCTAACTTGGTAGGTAGAGCAGCTGTTTTCGAGAGACCCTCGGCTTAAGACAAAGTACAAGCCTAAGCAAAGTAAGACAAACAAAGCGAGTAAGTCATGATAGCGAATTCTGAAAGAGAAAAGAAATAAAAAGAAGCAAAAAATAATGCAAGTAAATAAGACAAACAAAATAAACATAGCATCATAAATCAAACGACAAGGGACTATAAGGCAATATTGTGCCTACTAGTATGATAGGCTAAGCGAGCCTACAATAATAATATTACAACTACCAGTTTGTAAGCGTAGGCATGACTACGCTGGACTACCTACTACCCTAATACGTGTCCTCCATAACCCCCTATCTAAGGTCATGTCCTCACTGAGTTGCACTTGCGCCATGTCTCATCTAATCACCTCTCCCCAATATTTCTTCGGCCTACTTCTACCCCTCTTGTACCCGTCCATAGTCAACCTCTCACACCTCCGCACTGGGGCATTTGTGTCTCTCCTCTACACATGACCGAACCATCTCAACCTCGCTTCCCGCATCTTATCCTCCACTGAAGTCACTCACACTCTGTCCTAGATATCATTATTTCTAATTCTATCCCTCCTTCTATGATACATTGTCGGTATATGATATATATCATGCGGGTATCTAGAAAGAACCGAGTTGTGTTTGTCTTGAAGGAATGAATCAGTCCTCTATAATATATATCATGTTCATATCATAGAGGACTAAGTTTTTTTTAAGGAACTGTCAGTCCTTTGTGATAACATGTGGGTATCATAGTATACTGCAACAATATACTTGCTATTGAAAAAGGAATAAAGAAATAAAAAAATAAAAAAAAAAGAAATTAGTATTAAATATAGAATCAGATTATAGTGAAAAATAAAATAAAATATAGTATGAAAAAATAAATGAACTAAAAAGGAGGGAAAAACGAGAAAAGAGAAAAGAATAAAAGAAAGAAAAGAAGATAAGAAGTAAAGAAATAAAAAAAAAAGAGATAATTAAACAGAAAAGAAGAAATAAAATTAAAAAAGGAAATGAAAGGAGCTAGAATTAAATATGGAATTAGATTATTGTGTTGAAAAAAGAAAATAAAGAATAGTATGATTTAAAAAAAAAAAAAAGAAAGAAGAAAAAAGAAAAAAAAAAAAACGAGAGAAAATAGGAAAAAAGAAGAAAAGAAGTAGAGAAAAAAAAAAAGAAAAAAAAGAGACAATTACCTACAAAAACTACAATGGTACAGGGTAAATAGTTTTGGGGTATGAAAAGTAAGAGGGGGTAGAGACACATAATTAATTTGTTTTAAGGAGTGTAAGTGTAGTTTTCCATATCATTTATGAGGGGAGGATTTCACCTGCTTCATTATAGTACTTCCTCTTTTCTAATTTACATATTTTTTTATTTGATAATAATTTAATTTAAAATTTTATATTTATGCTTAACGAGATGATCTATAACCACACAATTATTTTGACTTGTTTTAGAACACAAGATTAAAAAATCTTCTTTTATTTTTTAAATTTGTGCCAAGTCAAAAACATTCATTTAAAATGGGATGGAGGGAGTATAAGTTTAGTAACCTTCTATACAATTAAGCCCATTCGTATATGGGCGAAGGCCCAAATTGAATTTTGTGCTCCCATGAAAGTCATTTAGAAACAAACTACTACTTGTGAAGGGAAAGGAAGAAACAAACAAGAATGAGACTACCAAGTTTAACCAAAACATTAGGATATCAATAACTTGAGATTTTGCATCTTAAATTATATGGAAATCCTGTTATTTTCCATTTCCCTCATACATAATAATAGTAACATTTATGTCACCATAACATGAATGAGCAAATGAAGACGATGCCACCCATGTCTATCAATCAGTTTCTACATCGCAGAATGATGGTGCATCCGACGCCCTTGCCAACCACACAGATAACTCGCTTGTGGACGTGTTCTCTGTGGTTTTGTTCCATTCATTGTTACTGGTGAAGAAATTGTGTGCATCTCATATGGAGTAGATGTAGCTCGACAAACTGATCTCTCGATCAGAGTAGCATTATCAATATCAATATTCTCTCCATTTCGCTTGTCAAGCCACGAGATGATATCTGAAAAGACAATCTCAATGTTGTCTTCTGGCTCGCCATATGTCAAACCGTGCCACATTCCTGGATAGAGTTTTATAGTCTTGTCCTTGCTACTCGCTTGCTCGTATAAAGCCTTACTTATTGAGTTATTTCTGGATCAGTTACTATGTCTGCTTCCCCGTGTAACACTAAAAATGGTAGAGTGACCTGTCAAAACAACAGAAATAACTTAAACTTTTCAGCTACACTACACTTTCAAAAGTTTTCATTTTATCGGAAAGATTCAATTGTTGTTCACTAGTAACCTCGTGCAAACTTTCCTCAAGGTGCATGCTGGTTCTTAGCATTTCCAAAGCTGTCTTTAGTCTTGGAAGCAACCAAATGTTGTAGCTGGAAGCAGAAATAACTTAAACTTAGCAAAATGACAATAAATGGACATCCTCTATAAAATTTATACTTGGAAGCAACCAAATGTTGCATATTAACATAACGATTAACCTCACCTCTTCCCTTTTAACGGGGTCCTTGAAGGCCGAATCAATGACATCCTTTGTAGGGACTATCTTCCATCTTGGTATGACATCCTCCACTTTAGTTAGTAAAGTAATAACCATTGGATGTGACTTCACCTTCTCAGATATCTGGTGATTTTTGCAATGTAAATTAGACGACTCATTTTCCTTTGACTTCAAAAGGTCCCTCGCTACTAAATGCAAGCTTTAACGCACATCAATTACAAAAATTGTGCTAGACTGAAGATCTTAACTGGCCTACCTTACACATAGGTGCAACCAGCAGAACACCATTCCAAAAGGAAGGATCCTTCTTGTGTATTAAAAGAGCCATGGCCCCTCCCATCGACTCCCCGTACAAAAACCTTGTTTTCTCTCTGTACTCCTCCTGCGCTGATATCCAAGAAGACGTCTTTTAGGAAGAGGATAACAAGTACGTGAAGATAACCATACGTATCACGTTGAAAAATATTTGACGTAAAAGGAACAAAGGCTTTAAGCGTTTTAGAAAGTTAGACTTGGAAGGACTCCAAAAAATTACCAAGAGAAAAGATAAAGGAATATCAGAGATAGATGATTTGCCGCTGTGACAGCTTCCGAGGTCATGTAGTTTTAATATTTAACTGATGACAGTGAGGAGTGTGCATTACTTCACTATAGTAGCAAACTTACTTTCTATATTAAGCATTTTATGCCTGGGAGGAGGTGATATTTGGTATCTTACCAATATCTAATCTGAAATAATGAGTTGAGGAATAAAACTGTGATATTGTACCTATTTATAATCTTCCCAGCCAAAAGAAAATGGCGAGGCATTTGGTAGCTTACCGCAAACTGACTTGAAAAGTCACTGCAGTCGTTGACAATGTTGTCAAACCTTTTGATGTAACAGCGGGCACCTGCTGACCTTCCATGGCCTTCATAATCTATTCCAACCACCGCGTATCCATTATTTGCTAGTTTTGTCCCAACACCTAGCCATAATAGTACAATATCTCTGTTAAGTTGGATATAAAACATGAGCTTACACAATTCTATTGTGCACAAGAAAGAGCACCAATACATTAGCTATAAGCTTGGCCTAGATAGCAATTGTGAGAAACTTTCCTTAGGTAAGAGGCTAGAGAAGATTACAATTTATAAAAGGATCTCCTCCAAGAGTTAGCTGAACCACTCAAAACCAAATGGATTGAGCAATGTCAAACACTGTAAATTTACATTACTATTCAGTTGTGTATGAGGTAAACCACAAATGAGGTAATTCCCATCTCCCAAGTAACAACCACCACTCTTTTTAGAAAACAGAAATGGAAGGAAAATGAAATGTTTGCTGCCACGTCATTTGTCGACAGAAAAAGCTTGGTAGATGTTAGATAGAGTGCTAATATTCAAGGTGGTCCAGGGCAGAATAAGAGAACTCCAGAATAGACTAGCAGCTCAAATGTCCTGGTCCAAGAATAACAAAACCAGAAGCTTTTCTCACAGGAAGCCAAGTTGAACAGGCCAAGTAACATTTCAGCATATCTTTTTATGACGGTTGTGTCCGAGATAGTTTGTGCACGCCTCGACTATTCCATCAACATCTATTCACCTACCACCTACCATCAACAAATGTACGGAGTAAGTAACTCTATCCATCAAGACTTTGGCAACATTTCAGAATGTATTTAGTTTTTCTTATTTACTTTTTCTTTTGAACAGTCAAAGTCTAAAGTTAGATGATCCTTTAATGATTTCAGATGTACCTATCATACTTCCTACTATTAAACTCTATGCTATGTTAACCAATTTATTGTGTGACTAGCTGAATCCAAGTGTCCCACAAATTTTGGTAGGGGAAGCAATCTCTTTGAGGTTACTTACAGGGCCCAACTTATTTGCCAACCTAATTAACCAATCAAGCTACCAAAATAGGACTTTTAATTTAATGGTTTCTCACTGGTCAGCCGACCTACCAACAAGTCATTATTCCTCCTTATTTTACTAAACAAACAATTAAATTTTAAGATAAGTGTTACAACAACAATGAAAGAAATAATCTCCTTGATTATTTTCATTACTTGAAAGGTTATATATACAAGTTATAAAATAGGAGAATCATATTTCTGTTCTATTCTAAAAACCTTATTCTATACATTTATGGTAATACATTAATTATGGTAATACAATACACTACTAATTATATTACAATATTACCTAAACTAGGATACTAAATATTTACCATAAATTACTTTACATAAACAACCAAAACCGAGAGCTATTTTTGGGACCAAATCCGAGACTTAATATACACAATATACACAATATACACATGTATATTGTGTATATTTAACACACCCCGCAGTCATAGCAGACGGTCTTCGAACGCTGAGACTGTCCCTAAAATCTTCAAAAAGGACCGAGGGAAGACCCTTTGTAAAGATGTCTGCAATCTGATATCTTGACGGGACATGGCATACGCGAACGTGACCCCGAGCAACCTTTTCACGGACAAAGTGAATGTCCATTTCGATATGTTTAGTGCGTTGATGCTGAACCGGATTACCTGAAAGGTAGATGGCACTAATATTTATCGCAATAAACCAAGGTTGCCTTTTGAATCGGACAATGAAGCTCTAAAAACAAATTACGTAACCAACATGATTCTGAGACCACATTGGCTACTGTGTATATTGTGTATATTTAACAAACAACATACCCAGTGTAATCTCACAAGTGGAGTATGGGGAGGGTAGAGCGTATGCAGACCTTACCCTTACCTCTGGAGGTAGAGAAACTGTTTCCGAAAGACCCTCGGCTCAAGAGAAAACATAACAAAGAAGGTCAGACAAGAATTCATGAAAGTAAAAAAGCTTAGGAAAAATACTATTAAGGAAAAGATGAGTGTTAATTATTCACCCAAAAAAGGAAAAGAAGCAGACCAATCGTGCTGGAGGCAACCATATAAGGATGTTATTTTAAGGGTGAAAATTGCTGAGTTTCACCAAATCTATTGTTCCTTGAGTCTGAGAGGACCAGTAGTGTTAGTTGAGTTCTTAGTGTGACCATTAATTTGAGGGCCATTTCTCATTAAATTTTTAACTACTAGTTCCTTCCAATTGCATTATTTTATATCACCAATAATTGTGTCCTCAAAAAAAGATAATCTTGTATAATACCAGAACGAGATATAGGCAAAACAACTATACCTCAATCCCAAACAAGTTCTATTCACTATATAAATCCTCCTCATTGTCAGTGTCGCTCTATTTAAACTCATATATGATGAATATAATAAGAAATAAAAATGAAGAAGTACTAGAAGTTTTCTACATAAACGTGAACGACAAGATATGGGCACCAATTGAAAATCCTCTAAATTATTGAACTCTGCCAACAGTTCACCAATATCAAAAACGATTTAAAAAAAAAGAAATGATAAGATACGAGGCATAAATTTTACTGGTATGGTTGGTGACCTATGAAGTCAAAACAATTAAAAAAAAAAGAGGACAAGGGTAGTTGTGAAAGAAATAGGCAAGTGCACAGAAGCTCTCGTTGCGGGGCTGGGTGGACTGCCCACCTTGGGACGGTAGTGGTGGGGACGACTGCCGTGTCGGTGATGACTGATTTTGCAAGTGATGAATTAAAAGGGGATTCAAACCATCATTTAGGAATTCATAGGAATTTAGGGATGGATAATTGAGTTTGGCAAAGGGGAATTGGGACTCATCGAATATAACATGCCGATAAATGAATTTTTTTCGGCTTAACAAGTCATAACAATTATAACCACGATGATTGAGGGGAGCCAAGAAAGATGCACGGGGATGACCGAGGTTGCAGCTTGTTGATTTGTGTGGAGGGATGGAGGGGGTAGCACAGACATTCGAAAGTCGTAAATGCTTATAGGAAAGATCCCGAAGATAGAGAATTTGAGTGGGAGACTTGTGTTTGAGAGACTTGTTTGGGAGAATGTTCAAGAGATAAGTTGTCATTGATCTCGCGTAATGCAAAAAAATGGGGGATAGAGGCGTGAGCAAGGAGGGCACGAACTAAGTTGTTTATGGTTCTAATTTTTCATTAGGCTTTGTCATTTTGTGGAGAGGTGTGGGTATAGGAAAAATGAAAAACAAGACAATGTTTAGCGCTGAAAAGTTTGAATTGATTATTATCGAATTCCCTCCCATTGGAAACATTTAATATTCTTTTCAAATTGTGTCTTAATGAAAGTGTTGAATAATAATAAAAAAATAGAATAGACTTGGAACTTATTACCAATAGGAAACGTCCATATGAAGTTTGAATAATCATCTAAAAACAACATATAGTATCAATGCCCGATCGTGTTTAATAGGGGTGGGCGTATATCGGTTCGGTTCGGTTTTGTATCCTAAAAATATGAACCGAATAAAAATTATTTTTTAAAAAAAAAAAACCTATTACAACTTTTTTTTAAAAAAAAATTGATATGTTCGGTTTATATGCCGAACGTATCGGATTATATCAGTTTTTTCTAGTGGGTCGGGTCGGATCGGGGAATTTTTAATTCTTTTTTTAAAATTGAATTTCCAAAACTAAAATTGGCATTCACACCTACACTATCATGAAATTTTGACGTTGAAATATATTGTGTCTCGTGAGATGTTTACTAAAGAAAAAGGAAAATTAGAAATCGATTTGGGGGAAAACACAAATTGATTGGGAAAATGGACGTTTTCTAAAAATTGGCTGCACCACCTACCCCCGCTCAGAGTAAAACGGGCATCCGAGTGCAGAGTTATGACCATTTAAAGTTTTGTTAATTTACAACTATTTTTTCTCCCTACATTTTATGTCAATGCTTTCGTGATATGTTAATCAAGTTCATGCCGCATGCGACTTCCATAAAAGCTTCATAGATTAGCTTCAATGGCTATGATTCAAGAGATAGTAGTAGCCTAAAATAAAAATAAAAATAATAAAATATATATATTTAATTCGGTTTTTCGGTTCGGTTCGTATCCAAAATTAAAAAACCGAACCGAATCACTAAATCCTGATTCGGTTCGGTTTTTCAAAAAATCATTTTTTTAAAAAAAAAAACCGAACCGATTTTTGGTTCGGTTCGGTTTTTTCGGTTCTCCGAATTTTTTGCCCACCCCTAGTGTTTAAGATAGGAGAAGTCCATAAATCAATGTGTATTATATCAAAAAGCATTAAAGTACAAGTGGATGAAGAATAAAATGACAACTTGACATGTTTTCCAAAACATAAGATTCACAAACAGGAGGAGAAGGGACATGTTTGTAAGTAATAAATTTATTTTTGCTGAGGGAGTGTAAAACAGAGTCTCACGGATGTCTTAATCTATTATGTCATAAAGGAGACGAAATTGTTGTAAAGGTTGTGGAGAAGAGGCTAGATGGTTGACGGAGATGGTGATAGGATAAAGGTCTCTGGTGCTATCACATCTTAGTATTCACATCCATGTCATAAGGTCCTTCACAGAAAAAACTAAAAGAATCAAATTCAAGGAAAATATTATTGTCGGTTGTGAAACGACGCACAAAGATTAGATTTTTGATAAGTTTCGGGGCATGAAGGATATTTTTAAGGCTAACAGGGGATGTGGTGGGGAAAGTGATGATTGTCTATAACCTCGAATGGGATTCCTTATCCACTACCAACAATAATATTACGATTTAAATTGCTTATATTGAAATAAGACGAGAGAGTACATTGGGATGCCGCCATATGAGATGTGGCGTCAGTGTCCATGTACCAACTGTTGTCATGAATGTTGAGAGACATCGTGTTCATAGTTGCCTTAATATCTGTCGGTGCGTAGGTTGAATGAGGAGAAACGTATGCACTGTATGCATGTTATGGACGTGCGCCGATGATGCTGGGTTGGGCCTGTCAGGCCAAAGGTTGGGCACAAGAGGACGTCAGTCGGGGCAAGGTGGAGCTACCCATGTCGGTGGGGCCTACGCAGCCCATGACGAGTAGGTAGCCCATGGCGGAGGCTGCTGCCACTATTGATATCGCTGTTAGTGGTTGCCCGGCCGGCGGGGGGCGCCTCTGTCATCGCCGCCTTGTTTTCGAAGCAAGATCGACTTCGTTGCCGCCGCTATTGCCGCGGCTGTTTCCCGGAATTTCTTCCTCTGTTGTTATTCCGGGAATGTGAGCCACGTGTTGGATCGTTGGCTTGCATGTGGGATGGGACGGGAGTCGAGCTTCTCGGGTATGCATAGTTGCCGTTGGTGGCTACGAGGGCGGTGTCGGCTGTGCTGGCATTAGTCACTTCTCGTTTTGTTTTTCGAGTTTCTTCAAGAATGAGCCTCGAACGAGCCTCATAGAACAAAGGCAATGGCGTGCTTTGTTGGAGGATGATAGTGACGGTGTCATAATTTTCATTCAATCCTGCAAATAAGTTGCATCACCAATCGTTGATTAGTGACCGATGCACCGACGTTGGAGAGTTGATCGACAATCATCTTAATTTTTTGACAATAGGTCGATGCATTAGGAAAATCATCCTACTGAATAACATGAAATTGATTTTCCAGATACAAGGCACATTGTGCTTGTGTCTTGTTGTATTTTATTTTGCTCAACTTGACCCTTTACTTTTACAAATTTCAAACTTACCTTATATGATGGTATTTTATTTTGTATGATATTTGATTTTTCCATATCTTTATTTTTAAAATAATAATAATATTTTTAATTTATTTCAGTTTTTATAAAAGTAAAATAAATATATAAAATAATGGGTAGTGGGGTAAGAAAAATTTCTCATTTTTTATAAAAAATTTGTATAAGTAAAATAAAAATATAAAGTAAAAACTTTGGGTGGGGATGGGGATGTGGTAAGCAATTTTTTCTCATTTTTTTTATAAAAAGTTTATAAAAGTAAAATAAATATATAACATAGAAAATTTGGGGGTGGGGTAGTGATGGGGTACGAAAAAATTCTCATTTTTAATAAATTTTTATATTTAAGTAAAATAAATATATAAAATAAAAACTTTGGGGGTGGTGTGGGAGGGCAAAGGGGTTTTGGGAAAGAAATTTTTTCATATTTTTAATAATTTTTTTTATAAAAGTAAAAAAATATGATATAGAAATTTGAGGATGGGGTAGGGCATGGGGTGGAGGGGGTAGGTGGGAGGAGGTAAGAAAAAATATCATATTTTTTTTATAAAAGTAAAAAGAATATGAAATAGATTTTTGAGGATGGGGTAGGGCATGGGGTGGGAGTGGAGGGGGAGGGTTAGGGGGATGTGAGAAAAAAATTCATATTTTTAATATTTTTTTTTATAAAAGTAACAAAAAAAATGAAATGGAAATTTGAGGGGTAGAGGGTGGGTGGGTAGTGGGGTAAGAAAAATTTCTCATTTTTTTATAAAAAATTTGTATAAGTAAAATAAAAATATAAAGTAAAAACTTTGGGTGGGGATGGGGATGTGGTAAGCAATTTTTTCTCATTTTTTTTATAAAAAGTTTATAAAAGTAAAATAAATATATAACATAGAAAATTTGGGGGTGGGGTAGTGATGGGGTACGAAAAAATTCTCATTTTTAATAAATTTTTATATTTAAGTAAAATAAATATATAAAATAAAAACTTTGGGGGTGGTGTGGGAGGGCAAAGGGTTTTGGGGAAGAAATTTTTTCATATTTTTAATAATTTTTTTTATAAAATTAAAAAAATTTGATATAGAAATTTGAGGATGGGGTAGGGCATGGGGTGGAGGGGGTAGGTGGGAGGAGGTAAGAAAAAATATCATATTTTTTTTATAAAAGTAAAAAGAATATGAAATAGATTTTTGAGGATGGGGTAGGGCATGGGGTGGGAGTGGAGGGGGAGGGTTAGGGGGGATGTGAGAAAAAAATTCATATTTTTAATATTTTTTTTTTTTATAAAAGTAACAAAAAAAATGAAATGGAAATTTGAGGATGGGTAGAGGGTGAGGTGGGTAGTGGGGTAAGAAAAATTTCTCATTTTTTATAAAAAATTTGTATAAGTAAAATAAAAATATAAAGTAAAAACTTTGGGTGGGGATGGGGATGTGGTAAGCAATTTTTTCTCATTTTTTTTATAAAAAGTTTATAAAAGTAAAATAAATATATAACATAGAAAATTTGGGGGTGGGGTAGTGATGGGGTACGAAAAAATTCTCATTTTTAATAAATTTTTATATTTAAGTAAAATAAATATATAAAATAAAAACTTTGGGGGTGGTGTGGGAGGGCAAAGGGGTTTTGGGAAGAAATTTTTTCATATTTTTAATAATTTTTTTTATAAAAGTAAAAAAATATGATATAGAAATTTGAGGATGGGGTAGGGCATGGGGTGGAGGGGGTAGGTGGGAGGAGGTAAGAAAAAATATCATATTTTTTTTATAAAAGTAAAAAGAATATGAAATAGATTTTTGAGGATGGGGTAGGGCATGGGGTGGGAGTGGAGGGGGAGGGTTAGGGGGGATGTGAGAAAAAAATTCATATTTTTAATATTTTTTTTTTTTTATAAAAGTAACAAAAAAAAATGAAATGGAAATTTGAGGGGTAGAGGGTGGGTGGGTAGTGGGGTAAGAAAAATTTCTCATTTTTTATAAAAAATTTGTATAAGTAAAATAAAAATATAAAGTAAAAACTTTGGGTGGGGATGGGGATGTGGTAAGCAATTTTTTCTCATTTTTTTTATAAAAAGTTTATAAAAGTAAAATAAATATATAACATAGAAAATTTGGGGGTGGGGTAGTGATGGGGTACGAAAAAATTCTCATTTTTAATAAATTTTTATATTTAAGTAAAATAAATATATAAAATAAAAACTTTGGGGGTGGTGTGGGAGGGCAAAGGGGTTTTGGGAAGAAATTTTTTCATATTTTTAATAATTTTTTTTATAAAAGTAAAAAAATATGATATAGAAATTTGAGGATGGGGTAGGGCATGGGGTGGAGGGGGTAGGTGGGAGGAGGTAAGAAAAAATATCATATTTTTTTTATAAAAGTAAAAAGAATATGAAATAGATTTTTGAGGATGGGGTAGGGCATGGGGTGGGAGTGGAGGGGGAGGGTTAGGGGGGATGTGAGAAAAAAATTCATATTTTTAATATTTTTTTTTTTATAAAAGTAACAAAAAAAATGAAATGGAAATTTGAGGGGTAGAGGGTGGGTGGGTAGTGGGGTAAGAAAAATTTCTCATTTTTTATAAAAAATTTGTATAAGTAAAATAAAAATATAAAGTAAAAACTTTGGGTGGGGATGGGGATGTGGTAAGCAATTTTTTCTCATTTTTTTTATAAAAAGTTTATAAAAGTAAAATAAATATATAACATAGAAAATTTGGGGGTGGGGTAGTGATGGGGTACGAAAAAATTCTCATTTTTAATAAATTTTTATATTTAAGTAAAATAAATATATAAAATAAAAACTTTGGGGGTGGTGTGGGAGGGCAAAGGGGTTTTGGGGAAGAAATTTTTTCATATTTTTAATAATTTTTTTTATAAAAGTAAAAAAATATGATATAGAAATTTGAGGATGGGGTAGGGCATGGGGTGGAGGGGGTAGGTGGGAGGAGGTAAGAAAAAATATCATATTTTTTTTATAAAAGTAAAAAGAATATGAAATAGATTTTTGAGGATGGGGTAGGGCATGGGGTGGGAGTGGAGGGGGAGGGTTAGGGGGGATGTGAGAAAAAAATTCATATTTTTAATATTTTTTTTTTTATAAAAGTAACAAAAAAAATGAAATGGAAATTTGAGGGGTAGAGGGTGGGTGGGTAGTGGGGTAAGAAAAATTTCTCATTTTTTATAAAAAATTTGTATAAGTAAAATAAAAATATAAAGTAAAAACTTTGGGTGGGGATGGGGATGTGGTAAGCAATTTTTTCTCATTTTTTTTATAAAAAGTTTATAAAAGTAAAATAAATATATAACATAGAAAATTTGGGGGTGGGGTAGTGATGGGGTACGAAAAAATTCTCATTTTTAATAAATTTTTATATTTAAGTAAAATAAATATATAAAATAAAAACTTTGGGGGTGGTGTGGGAGGGCAAAGGGGTTTTGGGGAAGAAATTTTTTCATATTTTTAATAATTTTTTTTATAAAAGTAAAAAAATATGATATAGAAATTTGAGGATGGGGTAGGGCATGGGGTGGAGGGGGTAGGTGGGAGGAGGTAAGAAAAAATATCATATTTTTTTTATAAAAGTAAAAAGAATATGAAATAGATTTTTGAGGATGGGGTAGGGCATGGGGTGGGAGTGGAGGGGGAGGGTTAGGGGGGATGTGAGAAAAAAATTCATATTTTTAATATTTTTTTTTTTATAAAAGTAACAAAAAAAAATGAAATGGAAATTTGAGGGGTAGAGGGTGGGTGGGTAGTGGGGTAAGAAAAATTTCTCATTTTTTATAAAAAATTTGTATAAGTAAAATAAAAATATAAAGTAAAAACTTTGGGTGGGGATGGGGATGTGGTAAGCAATTTTTTCTCATTTTTTTTATAAAAAGTTTATAAAAGTAAAATAAATATATAACATAGAAAATTTGGGGGTGGGGTAGTGATGGGGTACGAAAAAATTCTCATTTTTAATAAATTTTTATATTTAAGTAAAATAAATATATAAAATAAAAACTTTGGGGGTGGTGTGGGAGGGCAAAGGGGTTTTGGGGAAGAAATTTTTTCATATTTTTAATAATTTTTTTTATAAAAGTAAAAAAATATGATATAGAAATTTGAGGATGGGGTAGGGCATGGGGTGAGGGGGTAGGTGGGAGGAGGTAAGAAAAAATATCATATTTTTTTTATAAAAGTAAAAAGAATATGAAATAGATTTTTGAGGATGGGGTAGGGCATGGGGTGGGAGTGGAGGGGGAGGGTTAGGGGGGATGTGAGAAAAAAATTCATATTTTTAATATTTTTTTTTATAAAAGTAACAAAAAAAATGAAATGGAAATTTGAGGGGTAGAGGGTGGGTGGGTAGTGGGGTAAGAAAAATTTCTCATTTTTATAAAAAATTTGTATAAGTAAAATAAAAATATAAAGTAAAAACTTTGGGTGGGGATGGGGATGTGGTAAGCAATTTTTTCTCATTTTTTTTATAAAAAGTTTATAAAAGTAAAATAAATATATAACATAGAAAATTTGGGGGTGGGGTAGTGATGGGGTACGAAAAAATTCTCATTTTTAATAAATTTTTATATTTAAGTAAAATAAATATATAAAATAAAAACTTTGGGGGTGGTGTGGGAGGGCAAAGGGGTTTTGGGAAAGAAATTTTTTCATATTTTTAATAATTTTTTTTATAAAAGTAAAAAAATATGATATAGAAATTTGAGGATGGGGTAGGGCATGGGGTGGAGGGGGTAGGTGGGAGGAGGTAAGAAAAAATATCATATTTTTTTTATAAAAGTAAAAAGAATATGAAATAGATTTTTGAGGATGGGGTAGGGCATGGGGTGGGAGTGGAGGGGGAGGGTTAGGGGGGATGTGAGAAAAAAATTCATATTTTTAATATTTTTTTTTTATAAAAGTAACAAAAAAAATGAAATGGAAATTTGAGGGGTAGAGGGTGGGTGGGTAGTGGGGTAAGAAAAATTTCTCATTTTTTATAAAAAATTTGTATAAGTAAAATAAAAATATAAAGTAAAAACTTTGGGTGGGGATGGGGATGTGGTAAGCAATTTTTTCTCATTTTTTTTATAAAAAGTTTATAAAAGTAAAATAAATATATAACATAGAAAATTTGGGGGTGGGGTAGTGATGGGGTACGAAAAAATTCTCATTTTTAATAAATTTTTATATTTAAGTAAAATAAATATATAAAATAAAAACTTTGGGGGTGGTGTGGGAGGGCAAAGGGATTTTGGGGAAGAAATTTTTTCATATTTTTAATAATTTTTTTTATAAAAGTAAAAAAATATGATATAGAAATTTGAGGATGGGGTAGGGCATGGGGTGGAGGGGGTAGGTGGGAGGAGGTAAGAAAAAATATCATATTTTTTTTTTATAAAAGTAAAAAGAATATGAAATAGATTTTTGAGGATGGGGTAGGGCATGGGGTGGGAGTGGAGGGGGAGGGTTAGGGGGGATGTGAGAAAAAAATTCATATTTTTAATATTTTTTTTTATAAAAGTAACAAAAAAAATGAAATGGAAATTTGAGGATGAGGTGGGGGTGGAGGTTAGGGCGGTAGGGGGAAGGTAAGAAAAAATTTCATATTTTTTATAAAAGTAAAAAAAAATATGAAATAGAAATTTGAGGATGGGCTAGGGCAATGAGGTGGGCAATGGGGTGGGGTAAGGCGGGGTAGATAAGATAAAATTTCATATTTTTTATAAATTAATTATAAAAGTAAAAAAATATGAAATAGAAATTTGAGAATAGAGTAGGTCAAGTGGGAGGGGTAGGGCGGGAGGTGGGGTAGATGGGGTAGGTGGGGTAGAGGTGGTAGGGAGCTAGGGGTGGAGTAGGCAAGGTAGGGGCAGAGATGTGAGGGTGGTTCAATGCTTGAGTGGGGGTTGGTGTAGGGGTAGGGTGGAGGATAGTGTGGTGGGTGGTTGAGGTGCGATTGTGTATTTTTATTATTCCGAAATAATAAATGATTTTTAAAATAATTATTTATAAATAAAAATCTTAATCTAGAGTGGAGCTCTAATCGTTAAGATTGATCATTTTTGTGGGTCAGGTTTGGACATCATCATAGTTCAGTTCATTTTGGCGGCTGATTTATGATGGGTCAAGTTGAGCTAGAGCAAACCAATTTTAACGTAAAACCGGTTTTGGTTTGGGCCTTACGGGTCACATAGCAACGAGGAAAAACCCTAATTTTAACATCATCCATCATCACTTCCATTCACTCTACGTATGCTCTAACTCTCGATACATAAAAATTGTTCTACTATTATTTGAGATCTGATGATTGTTGTTTTTTGTTTTTCACTATTTAATTAACAGAGTTAGAGAGAAAAAAGAGATAGTGTAAAGATGAGCCGAGCAGTAGCAGCAGCCAAAGGCGGGAAGAAGAAGGGAGCAACCTTCGTTATTGACTGTTCGAAGCCAGTGGATGATAAGATTATGGAGATTGCTCCACTTGATAAGTTCCTTCAGGAGAGAATTAAGGTTGGTGGTGATTCCGTTACCGTTAGCCGTGACAAGAACAAAATTACCGTCACTTGCGACTCCGCTTTTTCAAAGAGGTACTAGTACTTCTATATTACGACTCTTTATTTCGTTTAATTTTAGTATTTTGCCCTCATTTTTAATTAGGTTTATTTGGAATAAATGGTTCTACAAACTACGTGTGGATCCTAAATTACTATTCTCTACGTCCCAATTTATATGATAGAAGGTGTAGTTGGGTTTGAGTTTCATTGTAGTTTGATTATGTTTACACTGACATGTTGACAGTAGCTTATCATAAATCTCCTCTTTTGTACAGGCTTGGCTATGCTATGTAAAGAGTTCTTATTTGGAATAGTGCAGTCATTCATATACTGAGCTTTCCGTCAGTTACTGATGGGTTTAAAAAGAGGTCCTTTTTGCTGTCTAATTTAGTTAAGCATTCCCAGATTGCAAGTCTTGAAGGACTTCACATTGGAAGATAATTGTTTTATGTCGTTGTACTATCCAATGCATTTTCCTATGTACATTGAGAAATAATGAGAAACAGAGGAACTAAAACGGGAGTGTAATATCTTGTAAGCAATCATTTGTAACTTGAATAGAGTATTCTAATAAGGTAAAAACGTACCCATACCGGCTGTTTACACCTAATTCATAGATGCATGACATGTGTTTGAACATACACAACTATCACTTAACCATGGTTAACTAATGTATATTTTCACTTTCTTGAATCACTTGACCATGATAAGTTGTATTGGTTTACATTTACCTGCAACGGGTGTTTACACCAAACCATACAAACTTACTATGGTTAAGTGATTTAATGAGGTGATAATATATATATTAATTAACCATGGTTTATTGAGAAAAGTGTATATGCATACACATGACATGTATCTATTGATTTGGTGTAAACACCCGGTGCGAATATGTATTTACCTTCTAATAATTCTTGTAGCTCTTCCTAAAGTTATGGAACAGATAGTCTATGAGTTCTATGTTCAAACAACTGTCTGGTCCTAGATCAGGAGTCAGGGTTGACTTTTATCGTAGTTTGATTATTTTCACACTGATATATTGACAATTACTTATCATAGCCTCCTCTTTTATCCTGTCTTATCTAAGCTTTACAAAGAATTCTTAAAAATAGGTCCTTTTTCTGCTTACATTAGTTTGAGTTCCCGCAATCTCAAAAAGCTTTCCCTCTATTCTGGAGTTTTCACACAGAAGATGATGGTTTTATGTCATTCTACTGTTTGCTTGTCTAATGCATTATCCTATTTACATTGAGAAACTAAGTTACAATAAAATGAAAATGGTGGCATACTATCTTGTAATTATTTGTAACTTGAATAGGGTATGTACATAATGTCATTATAACTTAGTAATCCTCGCATCTCTTCCTAAATTTTTGGAACAGATAGTCAATGAGCATTAGCTAGATTATTTAGCACTTCTCAGTGAAGTGGATTCTTAAGTAGGCAGTTGTTCGTGAGATCAATCAGACTGCAACCTAGCCTTTCACGTGTGTCCATTAGTTTGAGTCAAGTGCAATTTTGTTGATTTCGTCTTTTACATGCATGAGAACACAGATTAATACACTAGGATTATGTCATATTACCTGTGAAAATAGGTTTGGAAGAATTAATGTGTTTTTCTGCTTAAAAAAATATGTTCTAATGTGTTTTTAACTTGAAAGAGACAGGTAATTGATTAATAATCATTGTAAGATATTCTTGCCAATTGAAACATCCTTCAGGGCGTGTAAGCATATTTTCATTTATTTTTGTTGGGCTCTGAAGTAATTCTTCATCTTTTAAATACATTTGATGCAGCTGAGTAGAATCTATAGTGATGTTCTTGTTTCATCTGTGCTATGTTTTTAAGCTTGTCGGGAAGAGACATCAACCACTTATTAGCATCACTTACGAGTCTTAGGTTCAAGTGATAGTCTAAAAGGCTACTTGTAAAAGAAACTGATAGTCTAAAGAGAGATAAATGTGCAACATATATCGTATTGATTTACTTTGGGGCAAATTATGTATGTAACCTGATTAACGGAAGAAGTTTGTGTGATGTTAGTTACTGCTATGTGTTCTATTCTTCCACCTTCCCCCTCCAAAACCAAAAGAACAGCTTGTAAAAAGTAGTGAATTCGGGCACTCTGAGACTAGTAGATAACTGCTCTGCTTACGCTCTTTACTTCTATTTTTCAGGTACCTGAAGTACCTTGTCAAAAAGTACTTGAAGAAAAATAACGTTAGGGATTGGCTTAGAGTGATTGCTTCCAACAAGGAAAGGAATGTTTATGAATTGCGCTACTTCAACATTGCTGAGAATGAGGCAGATGAAGAAGAATAAACATGACCATTCAATGTTGCTTTATCTTCTTCTTTAGGCGACCTTCTTATTTAGAACCTTATATCATCTATTCGAGTTACTAATGAGGCTTGTCTGCATATTTCTAGATTATTGACTTTTCGTTTCCTTATCAGTTAAAGAATACATTAGTTTGATACTTTGGTTTGTTTATCTTTTCAAGTATGCAGAAGTCATATTTTCTGTATTGCCTTTCTCCTCTTAATGATCACATATAATTTGAGTTTATCTGTCCAGGTCTGTCTTTCATTAATGACACCACTATGAGGGCTCCTTTGGTACGAGGGGTAAAGGGGTAAGGAATAATAAATTTTGGGATTAAATTTGAGATGTATTTATCTCATGTTTGGTTGGGATGAAACCGCAGTATAACTATTCCGGGATTATGGTGTTATTTTTGTCCCTATTGAAGGGTGGAATAACTAATCTCGAAATAACTTATTTTCAACCAGACGATCCCTTAATGGCTTCCTTTAAATTTTGTCTTCGACAACAGAAGTGTGATAATGAGTCCTAAAAAATCATTGAGACTCCCTCGGTCTTGGAAGGATCTCTACGTACTTGTTTAGGAAAAATGAAATCATGGGTTTACTAGCTTGGTATGAGGTCAATGTCAATAAAAAATTGGCACATTCAAAATCCCAACTTTTCGCAAGTCTTATTAAATTATGTCACATGAATAAACTATGAATAGGTAATGAACCTGTTTAGATCCGGCCGGCGCCCGGCCCGGCCCGATTCCGATTCCGATCCTACAAAAAAAAATGGACGGGACTCGAACTCGGAACGGGACTGGGCTCGTCCCGCCCCAGGCCCGATCCCTTTGCAAAAATGACCGTTGCACAACGATCATTTTATATTTTGGTCGTTTGTGCAACGGCCATTTTTGGCCTCCCCAACCCCCCTACCCCCTTAATATTTATTTTTAACCCCTAAGTTAATATATTTACACTTTAACCCAATTTTCCAACTATAAATACCTCATTTTCTCTTCATCTTTCTCACAAATCTTCCAACAATCTCTCTTAATTTATCTCTCTACAATTATACATTGCATACTAAATATTATATTTTTTTGCTCATTTATATCAAAGTTAAAAAATTGGGAGTGAAGTTGGCAACTAGCTTGAGGATCATCCATCGAGCAAAAATTCAATTTTCAACCTTGATTACAAGTCGACGTTACGTCGGCGTTTGGTACCTTCGTTCCTTCTTTAAATTATTATTGTTACTTTATCTTAATTATCGTACTTAATTTTATTATCTTTAATTAATTATTTACATAATTAAAATGGAAGGATTAAGAGGTATGTTTAAGGGTAAAAGTACTTCTTCTAGTAGTGTTAACAAGGGCATGAGTACTTTTTCTAGTCATCTTATTCTTCGGCATGATGATTTGATTGATTACACTCATATAGATGAAACTGATTTTTTTAATGATATACCATTAGACGATGAGATATATTCTGCAACTCAACCATTTTAATTTAGAAGATAATCTAGATGACACACCACTAATCTAGATGACACACCCACTAGTGCACCTCAAACTGAAACTAGAACGCCTCATATTCCCCTTAGTATGAGACGAGGCCCCACACAACGAAAAATAAAATCTGCTACAAGAGATTTTTTTGATAGGGTCCAAGAGAATCAAGTAGTTAGATGCCAAATTTGTAAAAATATTTATAAATTTAAAATGGAAAATGTCAGGGTGGGACGGGAGGTTTATTGAGACGTGTACAAAGATTTCACAAAGCTAGGTGGGATGAATACGAGGCTACAAAGTCGGGTGTGCCAATGCGCTCTCAGTCGGAACAAGGTTCACATAGTGTTCCGGATCAAGTACATGGTCAAATTAAGCCGACGACGGGGGGAATTGTAGGTCCTAAATATGATAAACATAGAGATAGGGAAGCAATAACAAAATTAGTTGCGGTGGAGGATTTGCCCTTTTCATTTCCTTCCTCTCCTGGTTTTATTCATTACATTAGAGATATGTACAATCCTGCTTTTAACGATTTTTCTAGATCAACTGATAGGAGTGACGTTTTTAAATTTGCACATGAATATCAATATTTAAGGTATTCATTATATCATTTTCTTGTCAAAGTATCTATCACGTCTGATATAGGTCGTAGTACTAACGATCATGATTATTTAACTGTAACATGTCATTGGATAGATTATAAATGGTCTATGTAAAAATGTATTTTAGCATATAGATATATTGATGATAGACACACTGGAAGTTTTATTGCAGAAAATATTCATCAAATTTACGAGTATTATGGTATAACTGACAAAGTAATGACAATTACGTTAGATAATGCTTGTTCTAATAATTATGCTATTAGACTTTTAAAAGATCTTTTAACTCTATATTTTTCTAATCATTTTCATATAAAATGTGTGTGCCATATTTATAACTTAGTTGTAAATGATGGTCTATCACTTTTTTAAGACATTCTTAATAAAATACAATTTGCTATAAACTTTATTTTCAGAAGTAATAGAATACAAAGAAAAAAGAATATAAAAAAACTTGTCACGATTGTGGACTACCGTATAGAAAAATTCCCGAAGATATGGTTGTAGATAACGATTGAGAAAAAATTTCAGAACTTATCGTATTTTTAGAGAATTTTTTTCAAGCTACTAAAGATTTTTTTGGTATTTATTATCCTACTATTTCACCTATGTTATGTTATATAGCTATAATATTTTTGTTACTTAGTGAATATATGCAAAAACATCTTATAAGGCACCTATTAAAAAAATATTTATCAAATTAAAAAATATTTTTTTTCTATTCCAACTATTTATATTATTGGTGTTGTATTAAATCCGAATATTAAAATAGACGATTGTAAAACATTTATTGAAACTATTTATGATTGCATAGCAGTACTTCCACCTCCAACTCCAAAAAATCCAAATAACCAACCACATAAGGAACCAACTAAAGAAGAAGTTTTGTCTAACATACACGATTAATGTAAAAAAGTATATACACATTATCAACAAGAAAGTGCTAGCAACCAACCAGCTTCCATACCATCTTCTTCTTCTTCTTCTTTTTCAATACAACCTCAAAAAAGACATGTTGTTTATGCGGCTAGTATTGAAAGCCTTAGAAATAGAATGTTTAGTGGTACCACTACTAATCAAGTTAGCGAGTTTGATGTTTTTGTTTTGCAGGGTGTTGTACCGTACCAAGCAGTTCTCAATGAAGAAGGACGTGAAAACTTGCTGAAATACTGGAGGGAGAATGAGAAGACATTTCCGACACTATCAAAGATGACCAGAGATGTGTTGAACATTTAAGCGTCATCAACAACGTCTGAAAGCACTTTTTCTGCCATAAGATTTCAAATAGGAGAGCACATACACTCATTAGCGGGAGACAACTTAGAGATTGCAATTTTATTCAGAGATTGGATACGAGCGGAGCGTAGAAGGTGCGGTCAACCGGAGATCAACGAAGAAGGTGATGAAAACTACAACGAAATCTTATCCGACGGAGGTGAAAGCGACGTCGAGCAATTTGACTAACAAATTCCAATTCCAACCGGAGAACCACAAGACATTGTGAAGAAACTAGAAAAATGTGTTTATAAATATGTGA
This sequence comes from Anisodus tanguticus, assembly GCA_034509755.1. NCBI lineage: Eukaryota > Viridiplantae > Streptophyta > Magnoliopsida > Solanales > Solanaceae > Anisodus > Anisodus tanguticus. The sequence goes on along the minus strand of CM067551.1, from coordinate 11,595,565 downwards.
TTTTTTTAATTGCAATTTTAGATTTTACTATGTTATTTGCAACTTTCAACACCACAAAGTTGCAATTTTGAAATTGTATTAGAAAAAAAAAATCATATTTCTATTAAATAATATAAGAGGCACAAAAACAGCATTGAGATATTTTTACTACACTATCTTGTTCAATTATTGAGCTGTTTATATATGTTATTTTTTAAAATTAAGTGCAACAAAAAAAGAAGGGAAAACCCGATCCCGGTCCGATACCGCCCCGCCCCGATAAGATCGATCCCCTTTTCCGAAGGGACCGGGAACGGGATGGGACATCGGTGGATCCCGTTGGGACCCGCCCCTCCCCGTTGGCCAGCCCTCGTTTGGATTGACTTATTTTAAGTATTTTTAAGTCAAAATAAAAAAATTCTTTTAAGCATTTGTTTTTAAACCAAAATAACAAAAATAAGCCAAAAGTTATGTAAAAGTTAATAATTCTTAACTTATGGCTTTTGGTTTGTACTCCGTCCATTCCATAATAAGTGATTTTTAGGCTTTTCATTTTGTTTCAAAATAAGTGAAGAAGAAATTGATCTTATTCTTCCAAAACTATCTTTATTTATATAATTAAGAATCATTAAGTAATTTTTATTTTTTAAATATTTAATTAGGGGTAAGTAAAAATATTATTTATTTTTTAAAAGTGAATATTTTCTTAAGTGGTATGTATAAATTAAAAAATCCACTTATTATAAAATGAATTGATTAAATCAAAAGTCATAATTCCATCCAAAATGGCTCATACTCATCAAAACAAAAGTCTGTTTACTCGTGAGCAAACCAAAATCGTTGGTGACTAAACTTAACATTGTTGTGCCGTTGAGCATTTGAATACTTCAAAGTTCAAACTATCCTTCCCGCCCTGAAATGTTCCAAAATCCAAATGGTGTCGACCAGAAAGCTCACATCTTTAACGCACCCTTCTCTCAATCTTTGGCATCCAACTGTTGATTCTTTCATTTGGAATACTCTTATCAGAGCCCATGTCCAATGAACTCATCCACCCCATACTCCACTCTCCATCTTCCTCCGATTGCGCTTCCATGGCGTCCATCTCGATTTCTATACCTTCCTTCAGTCCATTTCTCCTCCACACCTCCAATTTGGCCGATCCATTCACTCACAAAGTCTTGTTTTTGGTTTTTCATATGACCCATTTGTCCAAATATCGCTAATTAGTATGTACACCACTTGCGGCGATGTGGGTTCTGCCCATAAGGTGTTTGATGAAATGCCTCAACCGGATTTACCTTCTTGGAATTCGATCATTAGTGCGAATGTGAAAGCGTTTGCTTAGTATTGCGCGGGAACTGTTTGTTAAAATGCCTAGCAGAAATGTCATATCTTGGAGTTGTATGTTGGATGGTTACGTGAGGTGGGGTCAGTGTGAAGAATCATTGGGGTTGTTCAGTCAGATGAAAGAGGAAAATAAGGTTATGCCTAACGAGTATACCATGTCGATTTTGCTTGCAGCATGTGAGCACTTGGGATCACTTGAACATGGGAAATGGGCTCATGCTTATGTTTATAAACTTGGGATGGAAATTAATGTTGTACTTGGGAATTCATTGATTGAGATGTATGCTAAATGTGGGAGTATAGTCTGGGCAAGATTAGTTTTCGAAAGTTTGGGTCCAAAGAAAGACTTAATGGCTTGGAGTGCAATGATCTCAGGCCTTGCAATGCATGGTCACTGGGAAGATTGCCTCAGTTTGTTCTCAAATATGGTTGAGAACGGAGTAAGGCCTGATGACATCACGTTCTTAGGTGTACTTTCTGCTTGTGTACATGGAGGATCGGTGAGCCAAGGGAAGGCAATGTTTGAGAGGATGAGTAAAGAGTTTGGTATTTCTCCTTCAGTTCAGAATTATGGTTGTATGATTGACCTTTATGGAAGAGCTGGTTTGATTGATGAAGCATGGGATCTTTTGAATACAATGCCTATGGAGCCAAATGTGCTTATTTGGGGAGCTCTTCTCAGTGGAGCCAGGATATGTGGAGATATTGAAACATGTGAGATTGCACTCAACAAATAATAGAACAAGATCCCACTAATAGTGCAGCTTACGTTCTTCTCTCCAATGTGTACACTAAGATGGGTTGGTGGAAAGATGCTAGGCACATCAGAGACCTTATGAAGACAAAGAGGGTAAAGAGAGTTCCTGGGCTCAGTTCCATAGAGGTTGATGGACGCATTCACTAGTACTAGTTTTCAGTGAGAAACTAGGCACCATTTCAACAGATTAATTATTTTCACTTCATTCTGGGAACATTGGCAATTGATTTCTCCGTGCTAAATACTATAACATTGTTCTGATATGCACAGTAAAGCCGTTAGGGTAAGCACCCAGGTGATGGTAATTTTGCAATATAACATTGTGGAGTTGTGGTCGAGATTGTTGTAAAACGTTCCAACTGGTTTCAATACTTTGTTGGCAGGGAATGTTCTTGTAGTGACGGCTAGTAACTGACCTTGTCAACAAAATTAGTATGGCTGGTTTTTCGATATGGAAAGAGACGGGGGAGGTGGAGTTGGTTGTAATTGAGCAATTCTGATGGGTGATATGGATTTTCTCTAGATAGTTAACCACTTTTTTGATCGTGAGAGGGAGGTCATCCAGAACCCGCTGGCTCCAGAGGCTTCACTGAAATTTGATTGGGAATATCTCTTCCTTTTAGGCTCAGAAGCTTACAACTCATCTGACCTGGCAATATCGAAGTCTGGGAGCACCTAGCGGAATTAAGATTCTTTTGTTTTTGACAGAAGCTGATTCTTTAAAGCCATTTAGAACGCAAAGTTTAATTTTGGGAATGAATTCCTTCTCCAGATATGGTCTTCCTAGTAGAAAGTGGAGGTTCTTGCATATTCACTTGTTGCGGAATAGAGGAGGAAAAGACCTAAGTTATTATTGTTCATCTTCATGTACTGGTAATTCTTGTCAGCTATGTTGCTCGCATACAAGTGCGAGTATTTGATAGTGGTGCCAATCTAGAGATCGGATTCAGAGCTTGGTGTTGTTTGGTTGGTGGGATAAGGGATAACAATGTTGGATAAAATGCGGGATTATTTTATCCCGCATTTGGTTATGGGTATTAATTAGTCCCGGGAATCATTTTGTACTAAAATGGTGGGATTAGCTATCCCATATAGAAGGTGGGATAGCTAATCCTATGGGATATCCTTGTCTATCCCATCCTGGTAACCAAACGACCCCTTAAAAGTAAGGGTGGCCAGTGGGCCGGGACGGCCCGACCCCGCCCCGGTCCCGCTCAAAAAAAAAAAAAAACGGTAGCTGGACTCGAACTCGGGACGGGACAATGTCTCGTCCCGCCAGACCCGAGCCTTCCCCAGGCCCGCTCGCCCCGAGCCCGACCCCGCCCTTTTTCCCCCCTTTGCAAATATGGCCGTTGCACCAACAACCATTTTAGATTTTGGCCGTTGGCCAACGGCCATTTTAGGCCTCCCCCCTCCCTCAACCCCCCTACCCCTTAATATTTATTTTTAACCCATAAGTTATTATATTTACACTTTAACCCAATTTTTCAACTATAAATAACTCATTTTCTCTTCATCTTTCTCACAAATCTTCCTACAATCTCTCTAATATCTCAATATATCTCTTTACAAGTCTACATTGTTTACTAAATATTCAATTTTATTTATTCATTTGGAAATTGGAAGTGAAGTTGGCAACTAGCTTGATGATCTTCCATCGAGCAAAGTTTCAATTTTCAACCTCTCGATTATACGTCGATGTTACGTCGGCGTTTGGTACATTCGTTCCTTTATTAAATTATTATTGTCTGTTTATTTTATTTAGCGCACTTAATTTTATTATCTTTAATTATTTATTATCATAATTAAAATGAAAGGATTAAGAGGTATGATATGTTTAAGGGTAAGGGTGTTTCTTCTAGTAGGGGCGGCAACCAGGGCAATGGTACTTCTTCTAGTCATCTTATTCCTACACATGATGATTTTGTTGATACTCAACATTTTCCTACAATACCATTAGATTTAGACGAGGAACTATTTTCTGGAACTCAAGAAGACTTTAATTTAGACGATGATCTAGATGATACACCCACTAATGTTGATGACAACACACCGACGGGATTGGGATTGGGATTGGGATCGGGACGGGACTGGAGCAAGTCCCGCCAGACCCGACCCCGACCCCTTCGCCCGTCCCGCCCCGACCCCGACCCCGCCAGACCCGGCCCACTGGCCAGGCCTACTTAAAAGTATGCCCAAAGCATTCATATAAAGAGGAATATTCATAAGTGTACTTATTAGAATTATATTTATTTAAGGATGAACCTCTTTCCTGTGTACTGCATGCAGCTTGATACATGAACCGTAGCATTGACATGTGCACAACTTACCGGCAGGAGTAAGTCCTTATGCCATTGCATTCAGTGTTGGTTGCTGGAACCTCATTGCCTGATCTTGTGTCCAGCAAAATTGCTGCAGAACGGCAGATAACAGCAGACTCTGCCAGGCGGATTTCTGAATTTCTGTGAGAGCCACTGGTGTTAAAACGTTCAAAATTGAACTGCAGTTAGTAGTGCATTAAACCTAATAAACTATACACAGTATGTCTACTATATATACCAATTAAGCTGATCTGATGAATAAAAGAGTGGTACTCTCCTTGTTAGAATCTACTAGTCTCACTTATTATGAACAATTATCTATGATTATCTTGAGTGATTTGATAATGTGGAAATGACAGTGTATAGAAGTAATGCTCTTGAAAAACTTCCAACTGATTTCCGACTTCCTAAGCTTTGGAGTGCTGAAATTGTTCTACTTGTAGTCATGGGACTAACAGCAACGTCCACTAGTTCTGGGGTTAAACTGATTTCTCTGTCCATTCAAGTAGAGAAAGGGTTGCTGTCCAAAATCAAAGGGGGATGAGAATAATTGAAATTTCTCTAAGGCTAAAAATAGATGTACTTGAAATCTTTTCAGGGATTTAATCAACATATCACCAGCTTCTTGTAGCTATCAGCCTCAATTTCTTAAAGAATCTGAATCCACAGATACATAAATGAGTCTACGGAACTCTCACACCCTAATTTGGGAACCAAGTTGAAGTCTCGCAAAGCCAACTAATTTTTTCATAAAGTTTTTCTTCCTTGTGCCTGTTCCTTAGATACTGAGAACTAGTACTCTCTTCAATTGGATGCCACGATTACTTGTTATTTAAGGAAGGCCCATACAGGAATACTTGTTATCATATCTACTTCTCAACTATAGATCAAACAAAAGAGCAAGTATAAGAAAGATGGCAAAGCATAGGTTAGAAATGGCGACAAATTCTTTTATATCCGAAGCTTATTGTCAAAGACAAAATGTATCATTGATGAGTACTTCAATGACTCAATCTAAAGACAGTCCAACTTTAACATTCCACGGCTAAACCGGGAAAAGAATCATCAAGATACAAAACGGAAACCTCCATTCTCCTTTTCGAATATACCATTGGTTAAGCAGCAGATCCTACACAAGCAGTTACTGGAGCAGCACTATTTTGCTTTGCTTCACTATATTTCTTGGTGATGAATCTGGCAGTTCAGAGAACAAAACGTTATCAAAAGAACAGTATAATATGTGTTAGAAGCTCAATAAGATTCAGAATGACACTGAATAAAAGTGAAACTAGCTCCAAGCTCATAAGAGCCAAGGCTAAATTACCTGAAAAAATCTCTCCATAACAGCTCATACATAAGCCAGTTCAGCCCAGTGCCACTACCACCATCTTTCTTACCAGAGGCAGCAGAAATCGTTCTGCAGCACAAAATACCAATGAAGCGTTAACCAGTAAGACCGGTCTCACAGGCATTAGTATCAGGATAAGAAATAAACTATTGATCAAACATTACCTTGAAGTGGACTTCTTCAATTCATCAAACATGGAACGGGGAGAGAGACATCCCATAGCGAGCCAAGGAGATATTTTGCAAGAAAAGTTTGCACCATATATGCTGTCAGTAGTGCCATCTTTGTTTTCCTTATTGGGTTGGGCCTGGCATTCGGCTGCAAATTTTCTAAGTCTCTGCAGTGCTTCATTCTCTCCTCCCACAAGGGAAGCATTTGCAGCTTGTTTTCCATTCTAAATCAGGGGCAAATGCAAATGTTCAAGAAATGTTTATGATTGCCATAGTTTGCAAAGTAACTGAAACAAATCAACTTTATTCAAATAGTTCGTGATGTTAAACAACTTACAGTTCCAAAGTTTAAATACAGTATGGAAATTACAAATTCAAGCCGATGAAAATCATGCAACAGTTCTTAAGGGATTATGCTCGGTGCATGTAGGACTACTTAAAAAGCAACCTCCAAACTTGACTAAAAGAAATTCACTCCCATTTCAAGCTAGCAAATAAAGGTTGCTTGGTCTATTCTAGCTGAATAGAAAAATATGGTGTGTTGTAAGGCTGGCCAGTGGGCCGGGACGGCCCGACCCCGTCCCGAGCCCGCCCCAACCCCGCCCCAGCCCCGCTTAGTAAAAAAAAAAAAAAAAAATCGGTAGCGGGACTCGAACCGGGACGGGACAATGTCTCGTCACGACCCGTCCCGATCCCGCCCCTAGTCCCCCCTTTGCAAATATGGCCGTTGCACCAACGACCATTTTAGATTTTGGCCGTTGGCCAACGGCCATTTTAGGCCTCCCCCCTCACTCAACCCCCCTACCCCTTAATATTTATTTTTAACCCATAAGTTATTATATTTACACTTTAACCCAATTTTTCAACTATAAATAACTCATTTTCTCTTCATCTTTCTCACAAATCTTCCTACAATCTCTCTAATATCTCAATATATCTCTCTACAAGTCTACATTGTTTACTAAATATTCAATTTTATTTATTCATTTGGAAATTGGAAGTGAAGTTGGCAACTAGCTTGAGGATCTTCCATCGAGCAAAGTTTCAATTTTCAACCCCTCGATTACACGTCGACGTTAAGTCGGCGTTTGGTACATTCGTTCCTTCATTAAATTATTATTGTCTGTTTATTTTATTTAGCGCACTAAAATTTATAATCTTTAATTATTTATTATCATAATTAAAATGAAAGGATTAAGAGGTATGATATGTTTAAGGGTAAGGATGCTTCTTCTAGTAGGGGCAACCAGGGCAAGGGTACTTCTTCTAGTCATCTTATTCCTACACAGGATGATTTTGTTGATACTCAACATTTTCCTACAATAACATTAGATTTAGACGAGGAGCTATTTTCTGGGACTCAAGAAGACTTTAATTTAGACGATGATCTAGATGATACACCCACTAATGTTGATGACAACACACCCACTAGTGCACCTTCAACTGAAATGCCTCATATTCCCCCTAGTATGAGACGAGGTCCAGCAAAACGACTATTAAAATCAGATGCATGGACATTTTTTTATAGGGACGTAGAGAATCAAGTAGCTATATGTAAAATTTGTAAAAATGTTTTAAAATTTAAAACTGAAAAAGGTCACGGTGGGACGGGGGGTTTAATTAGACACGTAGTAAGTGTTCATCCAGCTAGATATGCCCAATACCAAGCTTCAAAACGAGGTGCGCAAAGGCCCGCTCCATCGGGACAAGATTCACATACTGATACTGTCCCAGACCAAGTACAGGGTCAAATTAACCCTATGACGGGGGAATTGTAGGCCCTAAATACAATAAACATAGAGATAGGGAAGCAATATCAAAATTAGTTGATGTGGAGGGTTTGCCTTTTTCATTTCCTTCATCCCCGGTTTTATTTATTACATTAGAGATATATTTAATCCTGCTTTTAACGATTTTTCTAGATCAACTGTTAAAAGAGATGTATTTAAATTCGCACATGAATATCAACAATATTTACGTTATTCATTATATCATTTTAATGGCTATCACGTCTGATATAGATCGTAGTACTAACGACCATGATTATTTAATGGTAACTTGTCATTGGATAGATTATAAATGGTCTATGCAAAAACGTATCTTAGCGTATAGATATATAGATGATAGGCACACTGATACTTTTATTGCAGATAATATTTATCAAGTGTGCCATTATTATGGAATAACCGATAAAATTATGACTATTACATTAGATAACGCTTCTTCTAACAATTACGCTATTAAAATTTTAAAAAATAGTTTAACTTCATCTTTTCCAGATCATTTTCATATAAAATGCGCGTGCCATATATATAACTTAATTGTAAAGGATGATCTATCACTTTTTCAAGACATTCTTAGTAAAATACAATTTGCTATAAACTTTATTTTTAAAAGTAATAGAGTACAACGAAGAAAAGAATATAAAAAATTGTCACGATTGTGGACTACCTTATGGAAAAATCCAGAAGAAGTATCCACTAGGTGAAATTCTTTATACGAGCAACTACTTGTTGTTTATGACTATAGAAAACCTATAACTTTATTTTTTAACTCTCATAATCAAAATCCAGCTAATATGATTGTAGATAGTGATTGGGTAAAAATTTCCGAACTTATTGTATTTTTAGAGAAATTTTTTCAAGCAACAAAATAATTTTCCGGTATATATTATCCTACTATTTCAACTATGTTGTTTTATATAACTCTAATATTTTTATTACTTAGTGAATATATGGAAAAATCAGCTTATATGACAACTATTAAAAAAATGTTTATCAAAATAAAAAAATATTTATTCCTATTCCCACTATTTATATTATTGGTGTTGTATTAAATCCGACTATTAAAATAGACGGTACTAAATCACTAATTGAAACTATTTACGATTGTATAGAAGTACTACCACCTCCAAGTCCCAAAAATCTAAATCACCCACCACCTATTGAACAAACTAAAGAAGAAGTGTTGTCTAGCGTAGAAGACTAATGCAAAAAAATATATAGGTTTTAGCAACAAGAAAATGCTAGTAACTTACCGGTTTCCATACCATCTTCTTCATCTTCAACACAACCTCACAAAAGACATGCTGTTTCGCGGCTAGTATTGAAAGCCTCAGAAATAGAATGTGCGGCCGTACCTCTACTAACCAAATTAGCGAGTTGGATATTTTTGTTTTGCAGGGTTATGTACCGTACCAATAAGTTATCAATGAAAATGAACATAAAGACTTGCTGAAATACTGAATGGGGAATGAGAAGACCTTTCCGACACTTTCAATGATGGCCCGAGATGTTTTGAACATTCAAGCGTCATCAATCGCGTTGCGTACGAAAGCGCTTTTTTTCGTCGGTAGATATCAAATAGGAGACCACGAGACACTCATTAGCCGGAGACAGCTTGGAAATTGCAGTATTATTCAGAGATTGGATACGAGCGGAGCGGAGAAGGTGCGGTCAACCGGAGATCAACGAAGAAGAAGACGAAAACTACAACAAAATCTTATCCGAAGGTAGTGGAAGCGACATGGATCAATTTGACCAACAAATACCAATTCCAACCGAAGAACCACAGGAAATTATCAAGCAATTAGAACAGGTTTTTTGAGAATGTAATTTTTTAATTGCAATTTTATTATGTAATTTGCAACTTTTGGACAACACCACAAAGTTGCAATTTAGACAATTGTATTTGTATTACAAAAAAATCATGTCTATTAAATAATATAAGAGGCACAAAAACAACCTTGAGATGTTTTTATTACACTATCTTGTCTTGTTTATTGAGTTTTTTTTTATACATATGTTATTAAAAAAAAAAGAAGGAAAATCCGCCGGAACCCGCCACGACCCGATTCCGACGGGATCGGGATCGGGACGGGACTGGAGCAAGTCCCGCCAGACCCGCCCCCCCCCTTAGCCCGCCCGTCCCGCCCCGACCCCGAGCCCGCCAGACCCAAGCCCGGCCCACTGGCCGGGCCTAATGTGTTGTCAGTCGTATCCTAGCTAGTGACCACCTAAAAAGAAGTTCATTAATATAGTGATCACCAAAAATTGTCAAAGCTATGAGCTTGATAATTCAGTACACAGAACTACTCCATAGAAGAACACTACAAGTAGCCCACGTATGTGGCAAAATACGGGGATGACTTGTGGCTAGGGGTGAAAGGCCAACCAAGATTGGATATTTACCAACTTTCAAAGTTGCACTAGCATTAGCAGGAGGAGGAGCACTAGCAAGGGTCATTTAACTTACTGAAGTTCAAATACCAAGCACCAAGCCTACATAAACATGGGGTGTTATCTTATAAAGTTCACAATACACTTACAAGAGAACCATTGGATTAAGCAATCAAATATTTCTGACTTGAATCACTTCCATTCTGTTGTAAAAATAGAATCTTGATCATCTCTATCACTTAAAATGAAGTAGCTAAGAAACAAAAAGCAACATGAAACTAAAGAATCAAACTAGTTGGGTTCAACTATATGAGTCCCTATTATCCATTACAGTGTTATCAAAGGCGCGCTTAATCCCTGAAGCGAGGCGAAAAAATGTTGAGTGCTTCGCGTCGCTTAATGTGTGCTTCAATGTAGTCATTAAGGCTCTAAGACATATTTTTTCTTGCCAATGAGTGTCTCCTGAAGAGGCGATACGAAACAATTGATATTTCACTACATCGTTCTTTTTTTTTTTTTTTTTTACAATTTCTTTGTCAATATATTTGTTATTCATGATTATTATTATTAGTCTTGGACTGGACATAAATATTTGTATTTTTTTCTCCATTCGCGTCTTTTTTCATTAAAGACACGGTTTATTTGCACTTTGCGCTTAAGGCCCAAAGGACCTTAGAGCTCTTTTCCGCTTTTCACTTTTGATAACACTGACCCGTTATACCACATTTGTACCCGTTCCGTTCCAATACTCAAAAGTTTGTCCTTTCAGTCAACTTAGAAGTTCTCTAACACCAAAGGTTCTCTACATTTCTAGACACTGATATCAAACTATTTTCACTCCAATACTCAATAATCTATCTTACATCTACATTTTCTACTAACAATGTGAAACTAAAAATCAAACAAAAAAATACCTGACCGATGGTGGCACTAGGATTAAGTCCCAAATCAACCAAAGAAGGAATCTCTCCAGGTTCAACATCACCTCTAGCAGGCAATCCCTTCAACTGATCCAATGCTTCAATTGTCTTCCTCACCTCTAACCCCTGCACTTTCTCCCTAAACCCTCCGTAATTCGTCGGCATTTCCTCCAACTTAAAAGGCAAATCATCAACATGGTACAATGTACTACCCCAAAAATACTTCACTTCCAAACCCTCATCTTTCATTACACTCTCAATCTTATCTTCCCCTTTAACCTCATCATGTGAAACTTCTCTATGTGCATACACTGCTTCAGCTCCAACAGCTTTCGCTAATTCCACCAACACAGTCTCCGGTTTCCCAATTCGAACAACAAGATCTGACCCTCTTGCTTGTAAATTCTTCCTAAGATCCGAAACCGATTCAATTAGGAAAGAGGCCCTATACGGCCCAGTTTTATCAAACCCAGATGAGGATTTCCCGTAATCTCTCGGGTCAAAACAGTAAACGGGTAAAACCGACATGGATTCATTATGGGCCGCATTTAAGCACTCGTTATCGTGGACACGTAGATCGTTACGGAACCAAACGATGGATGCTCGTCGAATTCCAGCAGCATTAGAAGGTTCGTTAGGGCGAAGAGGGTTTAAAGTGAGAGTATTTTGTAAAGGGTTTGAAGAAATGGTGGATTTGAAGTTGGGTTTTGTGGGTAGGAGAGATGATGATGAGAGGGTTAGATTTGAAAGAGATGAAATTTGAGTTGGGATTTTCACTTTGTTGGGTTTGTAGATTTTTGGGGGTGTGAGGAAATGGGTAGGAAGGATAGTGGATAGAGCAAGTGAAATTGAAGCTATGGGTAAAGTTGGTTGTTGTTCTTCTTCTTGATGAGGTGTTTGGTTTTCTAGGTTGTCTGAAGATTGATTCTTGGGATCCATTTTTAAGGTGACAAAATGTATAAAATTGGTAACAGTAAGAGGAGGAAGAAGAAGAAGATGGAGATGATGATGATAAGTGAAGGCTTTAGGGCCTCCAAAGAATTTGATAAAGTTGGTGTGGTATATTCTTGTATTATCAATATATGATGTTTATTTTGCCTCTTTGCCGTGTTAGGTGTGTGAGTCTATTTAGAGGTTGGTGGAAGCTTATTTCACTCTAATTATTGGATACTCAAAATTTATTAGCTTGTCTAATCTTTAAATTAGGGAACTCGCAGCCGGCTCTAAGTAAACCCAACTCCTAGCGCAATAACCCACTAATCACATAAGAGAATAAATCGCATTAGGCAAATCCCGTACGACAAATTCAGATTGAAAAGGTTGTTGGCCGGGGATATGGGAAACAACTTGTTAAACCAACTCGGTCGCCCTTAGCTTGTCGGATTTGAATGGCCAGTAGATTTATTAGGATAAGCTCGTTCTATTGAAAAATAAACTTTTAATCTTAAACTCTGAAAATTCTGATTAATATAGAAAAATTCAAACCACCTCACCACACTCCTCGTAGGAGTAGAATAGTGAGTATAAGTTGTCGCCCGGGCATAGCTGGATGACTAAGGAGGGAAACTTAAAATCCAGCTGGAGACTTGCAGCGTGAGTTCGAATCCTGGTAGGAGCAATTTGCTCTCTTCTGAGTCTGAGGTAGGACCTTATAGGTGATATTAGTTGCTTTGTTCTCAAACCCTAGTCATTCAAGCACATCCCGTGATTTACTGGTAGTAGTGCTAAGGGACCGAGACTACTATTTACAGGAATAGTCTGGCGTAAGCCGGAAAGCTGAATATCGAAAAAAGAATAGTGAGTATAAGGTTGTTGTCTGCAATTTATTACAGTGTGATTAGCTTTGTTTACATTTTCCTACCTAATTTTGTGTACAAATTTGGGTTGGGGCCTGCAGGAGTTGGTAGAGGCCATGAGTTGAAAATTGTATTCTCTGGTCGTTGGCTAATAAACTTTTTTCAAATCAAAACCAGAAAGTAAAATATTTTTCTTTTGGGAGTTTGACTTCAAAATGAACCCCACTCGGTAGTTCTGAATGCTGAGGGACCTTTTATTCTGGCGTAACGGTAAAATTTAGTACATATATGACGGAAGAATGGTGAACTCAGATCAAAATAAAAATCTGATACAACATAATCCTATGTTTTGAGTTTAAATTTACCCTACCACTTCGAATAAACGTACATAGCATCACAAGGAGGACCCTTTCGAGGTGCAAATGAGTATTGACCATGGGAGGTTTCAACGTGGTATATTACACAAAAAACTTTTTTTTTGGAGAATCGAAATTAATTATTCGATGTAATTCTCCTCTCTTCGATTTCCAATGAACAACATAGTCTTGACCCATCATTTGACTTATCTAAAGGTTTAAAAGCTTGATACCACATGATTAACAATAAGAACACACATTCATCACATAACCACTATGTTTGAAACAACAAAAAGACATGAAAAGTAAGATGGCACCAGCAGCATCGATCTTGCTATATGTGCATGTAGACTATTTCACTCCCATCTGGCGGTAAAAGGCCCTTAGATATTTGCAATTGTCAGCTTTTGCAAACCTAACCCTTTCAGTGAAAAACTAATCGTTGAACCGCACAAGGATACTCACTCCTATTGCATTGTACATACACTGTCAAAGTTGAGAACAGAACTGCAAGGGATAAAAGGGAAAGGTGCCAGATGCCCTTACTATAGTGCTTATTATAATTGTTCGAATACTCAATCAACTATACCTCAATTCTAAAATTGTTCACTTACAAGTGCAGGTAACAGCACCCCACCCCCACCCCCACCCCCACACACACACAAAAGAAAAAAGACAGACGCGCAAACCTTACAGCAAATTACATTGGGTGGCTTTAAAAAGAATAAATTATCACTGTAGAACAGATACGGGTGGGCGAGGTCTGACAACATTGAGCACCCCTCTTGCAGTTGCCTGTTGACAAATTTAAAAAGTAATATAATAAAATAAGCAAATGAAATATGAAGTTTCCACGTAACTTCGCAAGAGATTTACCTCAAAGAAGGAATTGAAATTGAGTCTCAAAAGAAATTGTCTGAGGAACGGGGCTCTCTGGCTCCCAGCAAGCCTGCTACTCCGGAGTATTGTGTATAGGGAGTTTGATTTTTTGTTGAACTCCTGAAAAATCATAAAAATAAGAATTAGTGCAGCGGAACCGATCCACAATAAATAGAATAAACAATTCAAAATAGTGATCGTGGACCATAGAAAAAAGAAGAAGATCAAATTCAAGTACTGAAGTAAAATAAGATTTCATCGTCCACAAGTAATACATTCTTGAATGAACAAAAGCCACAGAAAATCTAGTGCAGATAACAAATTTATCTGTCATGATATAATTTGTATCATACAAGTAATTTTGATCACAACTTAAATAAGGTTCCACCACCTCTTTGTCAGCACTCATTGGTCAGATAGGTTGAGGCTAATCAAGTAGTAGAAGCTGGAGAACGACACAGGCGACAGAAAACATCAATGAAAGGATGCCTTGGCTTCTATTAAAGAGTATATTTACATGAAGGACATCAAAGGTGGCGAACGAAGGCCCAAGTGTTTTGACCAATTTGTGTGGGAGATTTTTGCTTCTTAATAATGATTTTGAATGACCAGGCATCAATCATTCTCTGAACATGTTATTCTTGGTTATCATTAGAAAATGAAAACACTAGACGCATAGATCAACTCAATAGTACCTCAGCTATGTGCTCCAGCTCAATAGTACTTTTATTGCTTTCGTCGTTTTCGATCTTCCAACAGAACTGCAAGCATAGTTTCATTATTCCATCCAGAATTCTTGAGACAGAACCGATGTCTAAGAAAGATTGTGAAATCAGCGCAGTCAAGTATCTGAAAAGAAACCAATGTCCATCAAACTTTTATATCAAAGAAGCGCAGCAATCACAAGAAATGAGTAGCAACTATATAGTAATCTTGCCATTATGAGAACTTGAGGTGCAGTATTTCGTCTCTCAGGACAACAAACAAGTTACCAATATACACAATAAAATTCTTGATACACTTCTTAACTTATATGGCAGATAAAAATTTGCTTATGCTTGTTCTGTGTGAAAACTTACGCTAACACCTTATCTTCCTATTTATAAGCGACAGCCAACTTCAACATTTCCAATTTCCCATAGAGGAACTGCTTCCTGTGTCTGCGGCCGTTACAGTTAAACTAAAGGAGGAAGGAGGACGGGAAGGGTGGCGGACATCACATGGATTAGAGTTATCACAGAACTGGAAGAGGTTCGATTCCTCTTTGATGTTTTTAGGCCAAGAGCGCAAAGCGGATGCGCGAAATGAGAACTAGAGGAATGGGAAGACAAGAGAATGCCTGACAGTCGTTATGCAACGGTCTTCACATTGCAAAAAGTAGTTCAAAAACGGACAGAACCTATATCTGAAATAGAATGTTCCAGAGATAAAAAAGAGTAAACTACAAGTCTACAGCTTAGATTCATAATGATTGATCACGTTCCAAGTTGCTCCATTTCATTAACAATATGATGGCAATACAGATTCATGTTTCAACAACTAATTAGTAGTGATAATCATTGACAATATACACATAAAAAAGAATCTAAGAATCATAAAGCGGAACTAGGAAGATTAAACATTCACTAAATCACACAAATTTTAAATTCTGAAAGGCACTAATAGCAGCAGTTGCAATAACTATTCAATAGTTACAGGCAGCATAATAGTAATACACATCGAAATGTTCAGTTACTTACTCTTGATGAAAGCCCACAAGTTCCGTAAAATCATGAGAATTCTGAATATGAGATTGCAAAACGTTCCACTGAGATTCTATCACATCCACCTGGAAAATGAAATTTGTTTATCTACGTTTTTGCAAAGTCATTATCGTGGAAGACAATGAAGAAATAAGACTTTCAAGGTTGTCTAACAGAGAACCTTTTATGTTTGCTTCATCAACTAGCGACTTAAGAAATGGAATCACAAATTTATTGGTGATGGACTATGACATGTTCTGTCATATAAATTAGTGAAGTTGTTTCAGATTTATGTTGAAGAAATGTTTTCATATCATATGTAGGAACTATCAACCTCAGACATGCTTTCTGCAAGCTAGATGGTATCAAAATTCTTTACTATAGGACAGGGCATGTGAAAGTCAATATTCAATCCCATGCACGTTCATGAAATAAGCCCGGCTCTGCGCTTCAAGAGTCTATTTTCTGCACCACCTGATTAGTTTACAATATCATAAAATTTATCACTCAAAGAAGAGCCTTTTAGTATTAAATCTATTACACTTAACAAGCATTTGGTTCAAGAAAGTTGGATCATCTATTAAGCAAAGATAACTTACAAAATGCACACAGATATCTTACAGGAAATTACCTGAATATAGAACTGAAGATTTCTGATCAAGAAGGCCATGTGCTCTCTAACATGCCACATTGGTCTAAGGCGTTGCCTTTGATGCTGGGACACAGACGACTTTCTAGTGTCATTTCGATGTTTAGCAAAGTCAATATGATCTTGATGCATAGCAAAAGCCCATGATTTTTCCAACTCCATTTGTGTCCTCTTAAGACGGAGCAGATACTGGAATATCCTTTGATACCTAAAGCAAAATAGTAATTAATAAAAAAGTATAGTTGCTAAATTTTTGGCCAACAACGTCCATATATCGTTCTTGTTCATATCCTCATTTTATTCTGGTGGGTTGTTACTAATGAAGATATTCTGGGCGGTCAGCGAAGACATTATGCCATTAGAAAAACCATATACCCAAAACTATTTCAAATAAGAGAAAAAGATTTCCTCTTCTACGTTCACAATTTGGATTTGAAGAGACTGTAGATTTCATGGCAGCTGTAAACATTACTTGGATAGAACTTCCGGCGTAACAAACAGCTGCAATGGCCAGTCAATAGAATATTCAAGGGAAATGCCATCCCATCCATCAAGGGACACCTCCAAAGAAGCATCTGTGTGCCCCACCGAGTCTCCATCTTTATTCACTTTTACCTTGGGCAGATCAATTGGTGAGGGTTTCAAAGCGATTCCAAATGACGGCATCCTAACATTAGGAAAAGTAAATGTGACATAAACTGTTACACACATTTTAAATATTAGGAAAACCAAAGCACAATCTTACCGCAAAGACACCCTTGAAAAGTATTTATCCTCTTCACCAATAGTCTTTAAAGCAGCCTGCAATGTAAGCAAGGTAGTTCAAGACTTAGATATTTGTAATGATTAAAAACCACGAAGACCATGCCATGCCAAGAGCAAAGAAGAAGCAACTGGACAAATAAAATTCTGCTCTGTAACTATGCTCCAAATTTGGTTGAAAATAAACATATAATAAAGAAAGCATTTAGAACAACACAACAGCCTTCTTATAGACAACTTATCAAAGACCTCAGCATATCAATCACCATTCAACCGGACATCTCAAATACATGGAATGATCTTTGAGCAACCAACATCAGTAGCCTTTTAATGAGGTCAGACAAGAAAAGAACCAGCACGTAAAATGTAAAAATTATTTTTAAGAGTTGGAATGCTGACTGCAAGACAATAGAAAAATATGATAATAAGGGCAGCATTCAGTACAAGCATTACTGTCCTGCAAAACACCTACCAGTTGAAATGGGACCATAAGATCGGCTTCTGCAGTAGATTGGCGAGGTGGTAAACGCATCAGCTGGCGACTCTCCTCAAGGAAACTCTGTCAGCAATACCTTTTGTCAATACTACTGAAGAAACAAAAACTTTATTTGCACAAATCATTAAAAGGAACAGCTTTCAAACAGCATATGATGTTCATTTAGATGTGAGAAAATACTTCGCACTCAACTAGAATAGTACTAGCTCATTGTGGCATATTCATTAGTCACCTATACTTCTCACACATTTTTACAACAAATGCAAGTTAAATATAACTGAGCCATGATATAAAAAATTAGTTCTACTTGCGTTGCATCAATTAGTGTCTGTGTTCTTCCCACCAATAGAACATAGAAACAAAAAGACAAGCATATGTAAGTTTATGACTACTCACTGATGAAATTGATAATTTAGTTGTTGTCTATTAATATACACAGGTATTTTATGTTTTGTAGATGATGTATTTCACACCATGGATGAATTTTATTTATATAATACAATAACAAAAGATTATTTATCCAGAAAATCTTCAGGAGCATCTGGATGATACTAATATTTCCTTCATAAGCACCTTCAGCATATCACGTAGATTATTTGTAATACTAGTAAAAAACCTAAAATGCTCCCTTCTATTGATCTTTAATTGAATTAAGCAATGTTTTCCCTGAGCTTTCCAAAAAATGAAAAGAAAAAAAAATGATAAATAAACAATCATCAGGAGAACAGGATATCGTTAACAGCACTGTCAAACATAACTTGTAGAAGTCAGTTTCCTTTACCTGGAAGAAATCACCTTTTTCCAAAAGAAAATAGTCTTTTAGAGCCTTTAAGTGCCCATTTAAGTCTGCTCGCACAACAACAAGCTGCAAACAGGAATGATTTGTAAGTGCATTATCTGCAGCAAGGGAAGAAATAATACAGTATGCAGTTGCACCTGCCACAGATGACTGGCTGCAACTGCTTTTATTGTGTCAACGGCATTCTCGAATGATCTTTTGTGGAATTCAGACGACTCCTACAAATGAGACAGTTTTAAATTTAGTCCAAACAATAAATAGAATGTGCACTTAGCTTCAGGAGAGAGAAATCCGTCAGGAGCAGGTTACAAAAAAGTTTCAAGCTTGATTACACGTACCAAAGAAGATAAACATCGCCCACATCAATATAAAAGACTGATCAAGGTTATTGAATAAAAAAACCTTTAAGTCTTGAAGCATAGATTCAATCTTATCAGCCTCTGCCTGTGGGAGTAAATCTTCTCCAACTAACTTATTATCCGAGGAGTTATTCTGGAAAGAAATTGTTGCTGTATATCCTTGGGTCCTTTGAGATCCTCTTTGTATTTGCTGATGAGATGAACCATCCTTAAATTGGAAACTGGGACTTGGATTGCGAAGAACCCTAACAGCTTTTCCTGCAAAAAGAATGGATTCTGCGACATGCATGGTAATATACTCTGGCAGCATATCCTGCATGGAGGAGAGTTCGCAAATAGCTTAAATGATGTATGGTAGTAGGTTGATGACAAAAGCTGCTCCATTCCATGTGAAGCAGAGAGACAGAGAGGGAGGAAGGGGGATGCATAATGATGGAGGGTTACGGGATAAGACTTAAGAGGGTCAAAAGTAACAGGGAACGTGATAAAGTAAGCTCAGAAAGAAGAAAGACTCATATCTCAACAATAATACGATAATTTTATTGTTGAATCAGTTTTAATTCCGTACACATTCACTATTTACACCTACCGGCTACAACAACACATGTAACGACTAGTATTCTAGCCTCTACTTTTGTGTATAATCCTGCATAATCTCGAATGTTATCAGTTCGTGTACGTAGACCAAATAATACAAGGCGCCTCTCTCTCTCCTCCCCCCCAACGGTAACAAGTCAGATCCCCCCCCCCCCTCGCCGACGGTAACCAGCCCGGCGACCAGGTAACGTCGTCGGACTACTACGCCGGCGACTTTTTCCGGCATCTTCCCTTTTACGTCTTGATCGCATCTCGCCATCTTTCTCTATCTCGCTTGCCTCAGATCTGTGAGCTTCTTCTATTCTTTGGTCCTACGTCCTCCGTCCACTGTCTGCCGGCAAAGTAGTGTCAGAAAACTGTGGTTTGTTGGTAATACCGAAAAGGGGTCGGATCTGGTTGCTCCACTGCTCCAAACCACCGCGACGCTGCTCACCCCAGATCCCCTAACCTCATTGTTTCTCCCCTCTTCTCCGGTGACCGGTACATACTCCGACGTCGCTTTGAGCTCCGACTTCGACTCTGGCAACCACTGCTTGCTGCTCTATTTTCCTTTTGCTATTGTATTGCTCGTTTGGGATCTGCACAGGTAATCGGCGTTCCAGCAGTTACGCCGGTAAACAATGTTACGACGGTGAACAATGCTCTTACCCAACAGGTTCTACCCAACTAGAGTTGGTACCTCCGGTCGCCTTTACTGATTCTTAATCCCTCATCCTTGTAGCTAAATCTTGAATTTTACATTCTAGCCTATAGCTTTATCATTCTTGATGTAGTAGTTAGACTTGCTTCTATATTCTTGCGGACTTGTGCTATAGTATTGATTCCTGCTCTTTTTAGTGTGAACTTTTGATTAGTTTATATTTGTTTTAGTGGCGTTGGTAAAAGATGGTAGACTAGGGTCATGTTCTCGATCAGGGACCGGGGCGAGGGTTAGGGGGCATAAGTGGAGTAAAGGAGATGCTAGGCTGAGAATAGGGTCTTGGAACATTGGGACTTTAATGGGGAAGTCCATAGAGTTAGTTAAGATTCTTAAGAAGGGGAGGATTAATGTAGCCTGCGTCCAGGAGACCAAATGGGTAGGACCTAAGGCTAAGGAAGTGGATGGGTATAAGTTATAGTTTTCGGGTAGGTCGAGGTATAGGAATGGGGTAGGCATTTTGGTAGACAACGAGCTAAGGGATCAAGGGGTAGAGGTTAGGAGAGTCAATGACAAGATGATGACGATTAGGTTGGTAGTTGGAGGGTCCACTATGAACATTATTAGTGCTTACGCGCCGCATGCGGGCTTGGACGAGGAGGAGAAGAGACGCTTTTGGGAGGATTTGGACGAGGTGGTGGGAGGTATACCACCCACTGAGAAGTTATTTGTAGGAGGGGATTTCAATGGACATATCAGATCACTTCCGGGGGGTTATGGCGACGTGCATGGAGGCTTTGGCCTCGAGGACAGGAACGGGGGATGCGTCTCACTCTTGGAGTTTGATAAAGCTTTTGGGATGGTGATAGTCAATTCGAGGTTTATGAAGGAGGAGCACTTGGTGACATTCCGTAGCTCGGTGGCTAAGACTCAGATAGACTTTTTGCTCCTTAAGAAGGTTGACAACGGTCTGTGTAAAGACTACAAGGTTATTCCGAGGGAGTATCTTACAACCTGACATAAGCTCTTGGTGATGGATTTGGAGATCAAGATGGAGAAGAAGATGGGGGTTGTGGATAACATGCTAAGAATCAAATAGGGGAGGTTGACCATGGCTAGTGCAAAGGAGATGGGGAGAGGTTGATAGGAAGCTTAGGGGAGTAGTGGGGATGCGACCGGTATGTGGGACAGGACGGTCAATTGCATTCGGGAGGTAGCTAGAGAAGTGCTAGGGGTCTCGCGGGGTAGCCGTGGTGGGCATCGAGGGGATTGGTGGTGGAATGGTAAGGTTCAAGAGAAGGTGGAAGCAAAGAAAGCGGCGTATGCGAAATTGGTAGAAAACAATGATGAAGTGGAGAAGTGAACGAAGGGAATTGTATAAAATGGCGAGGAGGGAGGCAAAGCTAACGGTTACAGCGGCGAAAACAACAGCTTTTGAACGCCTATATGTGGAATTAGAGGAAAAGGGCGGGGACGAGAAGTTGTACAGACTAGCCAAGATAAGGGAGAGGAGGGCCCGTGACTTGGATCACATAAGGTGCATCAAGGACGAGGACGACAAAGTACTGGTGGATGACGCGCATATTAGACGGAGATGGCAGTCTTACTATAATAAACTCTTGAACGAAGGAGGTAAAGACATTGTGCTGGAAGATCTGGAGCAATCCGGAAGGTACCGGGATTTTGGATACTGTAGAAGCATTAATGTTGAGGAGATTAAGGGTGTTGTTCGCAGAATGCGCAAGAGACGAGCGACCGGGCCTGATGATCTCCCAGTTGAATTTTGAAAGAGCACAGGCATGGCAGGTTTGGAGTGGCTGACTGAGTTGTTTAATGTCATTTTTAAGACGACGAGAATGTCCGAAGAATGGAGGTGGAGTACAATGATTCCTTTGTACAAGAATAAAGGTGACATCCAGAGTTGCAACAACTATAGGGATATCAAACTGCAAAGCCACACTATGAAAGTTTAGAAAATGATCGTGGAGATGAGGGTGAGAAGATGCGTGTCTATTTTCGAGGGATTCATGACGGGGCGTTCGACTACAGAAGCCATTCATCTTATTAGGAGGTTGGTGGAGCAGTATAGGAAGAGAAAGAGAGACTTACATATGATTTTCATCGACTTCGAGAAGGCATATGACAAAGTCCCTATGGAGGTTCTATGGAGATGTTTGGAGGTTAGAGGTGTACATGTGACGTACACTAAGGCGATCAAGGAAATGTATGATGGAGCCAAGACAAAGATACAGACAGTGGGAGGAGACTCATAGTACTTTCCAGTGATAATGGAGTTGCACCAGGTATCATCACTGGAGTCTAAAGGGTTTAGGCCGAGTAGGACCAAGACAGAATACTTGGAGTGCAAGTTCAATAACGGGAGAGAGCATGAGGAGGTGAAGCTTGGTACTCAAGTCATTCCAAAGAAAGGAAGTTTCAAGTACATCGGGTCTATTATCCAATAGAGAGATTGATGACGATGTCACACATCGTATTGGGACAGGGTAGATAAAATAGAGGCTCGCATATGGAGTCTTGTGCGAAAAAAAGGTGCCACCAAAACTTAAAGGCAAGTTCTATAGGGTGGTGGTTAGACCGACTATATTGTATGGGGCGGAGTGTGGGTCAGTCAAGACTTCGCACATCCAAAAAATGAAAGTTGCGGAGATGAGAATGCTAAGATGGATGTGTGGGCATACAAAGAGGGATAGGATTAGAAATGATGATATCCGAAACAGAGTGGGAGTGACCTCGGTGGAGGATAAGATGCGAGAAGCGAGGTTGAGATGGTTCGAGCATGTGCAGAGGAGAGACACAAATGCCCCAGTGCAGAGGTGTGAGAGGTTGGCTATGGACGGGTTCAGGAGGGGTAGGGGTAGGCCGAAGAAGTATTGTGGAGGGGATTAGACGGGATATGGCGCAGGTGCAACTTACTGAGAACATGACCTTAGGGTGTTGTGGAGGACACGGATTAGGGTAGAAGGATAGTAGGTAGTTGAGCGTAGTCCTACTTACGCTTACAAACTGTTAACCGGTAGTTGTAGAGTTATTATTGTAGGTTTGCTTAGCCTATCACACTAATAGGTGCAGTATTGCTTTATAGTCACATGTCGCTTGATTTCTGCTGCTATGGGTTCTTTAGTGTACTTTGTTTATCTTATTTACATGCGTTAGTTACTACTTCCTTTTTCAGAACGCGCTATCATGGCTTATTCGATTTTGTTACCATCATTTTCATACTGCTTTAAATTTCGTATCCGGGTCCGACCGTTTCTCTTGCTTTGCTTCTCTTTCTTTGCTTGTGTGCTTATGCTTTGTCTTGAGCCGAGGGTCTTTCGAAAACAGTCGCTCTAAGGTCTACATACACTCTACTCTCCCCAGACCCCACTTGTGGGATTTCACTGGGTATGTTGTTGTAATTAGTTTTCATTCCGGTAAATGGAAATGAAAAGTTTTCTTGTAGTCAGCTCTTGCTTCATTGAAGGATTGATGTAGAGAATAAATACCTATTTTCTTATCTAAGCTCACCTACCGCCTTTCTTCCGGAGCAATAGAACATCTTTTTAACCTCATTCAAAACCGGTTTTAACAATTATGCAATAGATTTGCTAAGGTAAACTAGAATCTTTTTCAGATATGTCTCACGAGAATATTATAGTTAAGATCTTGGAATTTGAAACTGAATAACAAGTGAAGATTGTGAATATACATGAAGAACCTTATATAAATCACATTGCACAATCAAAATAATGAATGTTGTAACTTCCTAGATTCAAAGAAGTAATATATAAAGCAGGACTAAAAGATCTTCTAACGAAGTAGTTCCCTTTCCCCCTACTCATATATACATCATAAGGAAGACAAAATGTCAGAAAAGTAAAGTTTCTAAATGGTTGAAATGCTAAATACTCCTCCTGGTAACATCACCTTTTAAATGGGGCTCTCAACCGTCTCATCAAAGAGCTATGAGATGTGCAAGACTAAGACACGTCTATGGAAATATATCTCAAAATCTGAAACAAGACTTTTACAAGGGCGATAATTGAGATATTGTTCAAAGAAGACTACCAGAAAAATGGAATGTATTAATAGATTCATATTAATATATCCAGAGGAAAAACATGAAATTGTAGCAAATACTCCATTTGTTCCATTTTATCTGTCCTCTTTAGACTGGGCACTATTATTAAGACGAAAGTGGGGTCAGAAGTGGAGATAAAATGAACTTCTTGAAGAATCTAAACCAGTTTCCCAATATCATATCTCTTTCAAGGGAAATGTTGAGAAAGTGTGCGAGAAAAGCTTCCTCTTTGGGAAAGTGGACATAATTTTTGCTAAACTGATCCAAAAGTAGGAAATAAAGTTTGGGACGGAGGGAGTACTTTTTATTATAGAAGCAACAAATGACCAATGCAGAACATACCAAAGAAATATGGAAGCCCAAGTGCCAGTCATTTAAAGATGTATCAGCGACTGACAAGCGCGTCAGTTTCTCAAGCAAATGTGGACCTGATTCCTGTTCAGAGTCTTTGTCATCCTGACTAAAACATAATCATAACATACTTAGATATGTAACATATGGCTAATATAAAAGTAACAGGACATTATAGTGACATAAAATGAATGTCCATCATGCACCACTATGAGCAATGTTAGGTGGACTGACTACACTAACATGTTTGGTCTTTCTAAGGCGGGAAGCAATCATTCATGTGACTTGATGATAAAACCATGTCATTCTAGAAAAACAAATGCGTTCTAGTGTTCTAATATATGCAAATTGGGGGACCTACTGTAACACACAGTTCACAATCATACGTCCTTAACTGAACAGTCTGCACCAAGCTATGAACCATTATTATTAATGAGTAAATTTTGATTAGTTGCCAAATGCTGCAGAGAGCTTAAAATTATCAAATAGAATTTAAGACACCCTTCTCAGTGCTAACCTGCTGATGTAGAATTCTCGATATGGATCGTGAAGAATTCCATAAACCACCCAAGAAGCAAGCTGATTATACATGACCTGATGTCCATGCCATAGAAGCCTATGCTTCAAGGAAAAAGAAAAGAAAGAAAAGAAAACATATGCAAGGAGGATCCATTAGCCAAAGTACTAGAAGAGATAACATCATAGAGTTTGCAGCTTCTGGTTCCACTAAGAATAGTTCTTTCCAACTTTGTAAAATTAAATAGTAAGAAGAGAATCCAACGGCTGGCTACGTTCTTGCAGGGAGAGAAAACATTTGCATCCTCGATGACAAAAAAAAAAAGAACAGGTAATATGCTAAGGCACTATTTTGAAGACATTCCCGAGACTAGTAAACTCAATCAGTTCCAAAGCGAATGTGTTGTTTTATTTTTTAGGTTTGCTCAATTCAATGACCACTTTGAGTATAAACTATTACCAGTAAACGGAAACCACTTTTCCACTTCCAAACGACTAAGTTATCAAAAGCAACTCTAACCCACATTCAACTCTCTTATCTTAAATCATACTTTGGTCATGAGGTTCTTGAGTATATTCAGAAAACAAACAACAGAAAAAGAAAAAGTTAAGCAGAATAACTCATCTAGACAGAAATACTTTTACACATCAGTTCTTGAGGATACAGGAAACAGTGATGACCTAGCTCCATCATAGTGCTTTCAACAGTCGAACAAGTGGAGTTAATAGCACTCTGTTACTCCTGTTATTTTTAATTTGGATTGTTTTGGAAGGGGGGACGGAATTAGACAGGCAGATACATTAATACAAGCACCAGTAAGGGGCAGGTCAGATATACACATTCACAAGTAATAGTAAAGGACTGAGCTTGACTAATGATATCAACTTAAATTTCTCGCAAAATGCCCAATCGGTAAGTGTGTTTCCTGGTGAAGACATCTACATGCCTTATCAGAAGGAAAATATAAATTGTACAACAGCTAGCATAGTATTCAAAGACTAGACATGTAGATAAGCCACGAGAAAGACAGAAGAAACAAAACAATAGTCGAGAGTTGAGACGGCAAAAAAAATGTGATGAAGTTTTTAAATGCTCACCTCTGAATGCATGTCTGTAATTCAGGAACCCCACAGTGGCAACGTTTGTGTAAAAGGTTGAGAAGTTTTCCTCCATAAATGTTATCACGTTCAATCTCTAGAATCAGCTCAAAAAGAGGAGGCAAGAGAACAAAGAACTAAAATAATCTATGTTAGCAAGTCATTTAAGGAACAAAGCAAGTTCATTGAATGTACAGAAGTAGGAAGATCAAGAAAATTAAGGGTGGAAAAAAATGGGCAACAAGAATAATATGAAACTTGACGAAGCACCATCAAGCCTTGATCAGAGCAAAATAAGTGCCCCATCACGAACTAATTAAAAACTAGTGAAAAGCAGAGAAATGCAGGTTCAGGAAGAAGAGGTAAGCTACTAGAGAAAAAGAAAAGGAACTATGTACCAGAAGAAACATGTAAGAAAAAACTTGATACAGCCAAAGCAACCACCTAATCTTACAATTTTTCATTCCAGTTTTTAGTACCATGGAAAGTTGAGCAAATGAAAAAGAACAACCCTCATACGGGTCTATGATTCAAATTCAGAATTTCATAACATAGTAAAGTGATGGTCTACGTTTGTGCTTTTTTGCTTGCCTCTTTCCAAAGTAGACAAATATTCATCAATAATGTGATCTATGAAGAATCAACACAAATTACTACATAGAGGACCCACCTTATTGAGACCTTGAGTAAGTGTTGCCACGATAGGCAATGAATCAGACAAAAACTTTTGCTCGATGTGTAGAACAGCAGACCTATAAACTGACAACACCTCAACAATACCATTTGCAATGGCCCTCCTGTACACACTCTGCTTCAATGTTTTCCCTTTTAGTAGTTGGGATGTCCTCGACACAGGTGACACATTGGGGGACCTGATCCAACTTAAATTACGAGACTTGGCTGCAAAGCGATCTAGCTCTCTGTAGTAAAATCCTAGAGTAATAATCCTCTCAATGACATCCCTGCACCCAAACCCAAAATCACATGAAATACCTACACATTACAGCCAAATAATTATAAATGTAATACATCAAAGGCCTTAGAGTTCATAGGAGCATTTATATGATTAAATGATAAATGGCCACATTTTTCGCTAGATAAGCAGAAGAAATAGTCTTAAAAATCACCAAGCTTCAGTATTTTTCATAAAAAGGGAAATGAATTATTTCCTAGCCGCCCAAAATGGGAATGGGCTAGGTTATGAGCTTATAATCTGATGATAGAGTCGATTCCATGATTATAAGTTCATTCCATGCCGGACCAGGCCGGAATAGGGATGTATACATTCTCATATGAGAAAATAATCCTCACAAAGAGATTCCTGCACCTAAAACCAAAGTCACAAGAAGAACCTAGACTTAACAACCCAAAATGTAATATATAAAGGCCCAAAAAAGCGTAGGAAAATTTTAATGAACTAGAGGAAGAAAACAATCAAAAGGAAATGAACTCTTTCCATATTTACGAAAACAACAACTACAACTCAATTAAACTAGTTTGGGCTAGCTATATTAAACCTCACTATCCATTTTCCGTCCATTTGGCCTAGTTTATTGCAAACTCAACCATTTGGGATTCCCTAACACTAGAGTTTCTTCATATTATCTGCCAACATACACATCTATAAACAGAGGGAAAATAGATTACATTCCACAAATAAAACAGAAAGAAAGAGTTGTCTCTCTTTTTTTTTTTTCTTTTTTCTTTTTTTTGAAAGAGCAAGGGTGGACGAATTATGCCAACTACAAACATAAGAGACACAACAAATAGCAAACATTTTGGCGTTAAGAGCAAACTTAAGGGTGTGTTTGGTATGGAGGAAAATGTTTTCTAAATTTCCCATGTTTGGTTGGTCAAAGTGGTTTGGAGAACCTTTTCTCTAGGAAAACAAGTTCCTTAAAAATGATGAAAATGACTTCCCTAGTGGAAGTAGGGAAAACAAGTTCCATAAGTGACATTTCAAGTTCATTGTCTCCAACTCACCCAACCAACGCCCCCAACCCCCTCCCTTTGAGCATCCCAACCCCCACTCCCCACCCCATATGACCCTCATAGTGTTTTGCTAGATTACATATAAATGCTCGACATAATATGTTTTTGCTTACTAACCAAACACTAGAAAGTAAGTAAGAAACTCACTCGATTAATAGAAAACATTTGCTAGGAATATATTTTCCTTCATACCAAACGCAACCTAAAGGTGGGTACTTTACATTTTCTACTGACGAATGAATTACATTACGCAAATAGACAACAACAACAACAAACCCAACGGAATCCCACAAGTGGAGTCCGGGGAGGGTAGGTTGTACGCAGAACTTACCCCTACCTTGGGGGGTTAGGGAGGTTGTTTCCGATAGACCCTCGGGTAAGAATAAAGCAATACAACAACAACAATAAAGCAGTCGAACAATAATAAAGTAGGTCAAATAGGAAAAAGGAACACTAACTACAACAGAATAATATGATACGCCAGGAACGGGAGACAGAAAATACTAGTAACAAAAATTGAAGAACAAGAAACTACAACACAAATACTATGAGACTACTAGAATGGAACTCCCTACTACCTACTACTCTACTACTCTACTGACCTAACCCGTGTCCTCCACATTACCCAAATAGAAAAAGCAAATAAATAAGAAAAGGGAATAAATTTAATTTATTGGGAGGGTAACATTAGAGGAAAATAGACAATAAATACTCCCTCTATCCCAATCTACCCCAATTTATGTGAAACATTTAATTTTTAGTCTATCACAAAAAAAAATGTCACATTTCTATATTTAGAAACAATTTACTTTTATTGGATGATTTATAACTACACAAATATGTAAAAATTATTTTGAACCACAAATTTCAAAGGTCTTTCATTCTTTCTTAAAATTCGTGCCAAGTTAAAATTGTGACACATAAATTGAGACGGGGGAGTAGCAAACCTTTCACTGGATTGAACAAAGGAGACATCAGGGGCAAGCTTAAAGGTTGGTTCTTGAGAAATGGGTGCATCTGGTGATAAGGGGATGTGGGCCCCACATTCTTCTTCTTGTTCTCTTACGTCGATGATGAGATCTCCAGTGTAACCCAAAAGGGCAAGTAAGAGTTCGTGCAGCATAATTAATTGTTGAACAAAATATAGGTAAAGGTGATTGATTAATTGCTTTGAGAGAGAGTATGGATTTTTTATTTTAAAAAGTTTGGAGGGTCGTTGCTGCAATGTGGGGGAAAAGCGGGAAAGAGTTGGAGTGTTGGACCGGTGACTGGAGAGTGAGGGAGTCCGAATTTTAATCGGGTTCTTGACCCGGCCTTCTATTGTTTGGGCTTTAACAGGTCTCCTACTTTTTTGGGGTTTCACCGGCATTTTTTGCGGGATTGTGTCTTTAATTTTTGGCCGTCAATGGTCTTTAATTTTTTCCCTTACTTTTTATTTAATGGAAATTTATGGGTCAAAATATTCTTATTCGTGCATCTACAAAATGTGTTTGTGCTTTGTCTTGAGCTGAGAGTCTCTCGAAAACAGCTGATCTACCTACCAAGGTAGAGGTAAGGTCTGCATACACTCTACTCTCCTCAAACCTCACGTTGTGGGATTTCCTGGGTATGTTGTCATTGTTATTGTTGTGAATCTACAAAATCAGAGATTCGGATTCAAACCCCAGCTTAGTAAAAGTTATTTTTCGCAAGGCATAACATGCCCGAATTGGCATAGTTTGCTCTGAAACTTTGGCTTGCGATTTTTATTTTTTATTTTACTTTGCTGGGTTTCAAATCTAGAACCTCATGGGTATTTTCGTCCGTTTTTCTAGGCGAAGGCAAAAATTAAAGAACAACAATTTGAGGGGCAAAAACTAAACACCACTCCGAACCCCTTTATTCATGTTCGATATCGGTATTGAGGCCCAATGAATTCGGATTTGTGCTGCATAAGACATATTTTAGGGGGAAGCGGTTTAGTAGGATTTTGACATGAATTCAAAATATTTGATTAAGGGTGAAGAGATTCTATTAATTCTATTACAATTATTGTTGGTAAAAGGTCCCTGGACTTCATATTTGAAATGCGGGAACAATATGACTTGGAATTGATTCTCTATGGAATTAACATTATATGTAACGTAAGCATTGTTCATCACATGTATGTATTTGTGTTCACTAATGCCCCAAACATACTATTTTGTACTAAATGATATTAACTAGACGTTTTAAACTTTTATCTTGACTTATATTAGAGTTTATAGTGAAAAGATAATGATATTAAGATAAAAAAGTTTGGAGGATCGTTCCTTCAATGTGGGGAAAAGCGGGAAATGGTTGGACTGGTGACTGGGAGAGTGAGAAAGTCTGAATTTTAATGGGTCGAGTTCTTGACCCGCCTTTCTGCACACTGCACTGCGTTATTTGGGCTTTAATAGGTCTCTTAATTTTTCATTTTTTGTACGGATTGGTCTTTACTGGACGGATTTTTAATTTTTGCCCCTATTTTTCATTTAATAAAAATTATGGGCTAAAATATTCTTATTCATTAGTCTATGAAATCAGAGATTTTGGGTTTGATCCCTAGTAGAGCCGGGAATAATTGTCCTTTCAGGTAGGGGTGTCAAAAAAATTGAAAAACCGACCGAACCTAATCGTACCGAACTGATTTATAAGATTTTTTTCACTAAACTCTTGGGTTTTTGTTCAAGTTTATAACCGTCCCAAATAATTAGGGTGGTCTTTTTAATTTATAAAAAAAACAAAAAAAAATCAGAATACCTAGTATCCTTACATGTATAAAAAAATATATATATATATATATATATATACATGTTAAATTTAATATATAAAATACATTAGATTATGTTTTAAATATAAAGTATTCTTGCCACTGACTTTGGGCCTTTAGTGGTGGATTTAATTTTCAAAAGGATACACAATTACCCTTAGTAACGAAGCAATTAGTAGAAGACGGCCTAACGTACCGACTATTGCATTCCTATTACAAGTTTGAAACTAAAATCTTTAATTTGAAGAGCAATTAACAAGATTCAACAATTCTTGGTGGAAAATTGAATTACTTTTTTAGGAACGCAATTGCCATTCACTCAGGTATTTACTTTCATATTTCTTGTTCTCCCTTTTACCTTTTCAGTCAAATTATCTAGTTTTTTTATTAAAAAAAAAATTGTTGATGTTAATTACATTCCTTTTTTTTTCCCAAACCTATACATTTTGAATTACAATTTCTTAGCAACTCAATAATTTTGTGGAGGTCTGCGTCATTAGAGACACATTTTAATTATGGTGTATTTTAAGGTGACACTTTAAAAGTAAAATAACTGAAAATTAATCGAATCGTACCGATACCGAAGATAAACCGACATGATTGGGATGATTTTAAAAAATCTAATTTTGGTTATATACTGTAAACTAACCGAAGGATTGGGATGGTACAATTTTTAAAAAATAACAGGCCGAACCGTCCCATTAACACCCCTACTTTCAAGCAAAGTTATGTAGAAATTTTGTCTTGTCCGACATAAGTTTTGTAGGAATTAAGTAATCCGGGAAAAAATGCAAGGCATATGCGGAAAACGAATTTGTTGAGCCATACGCTTGTCCGGCATAAGTTTTGCAGGAATTAAGTTATCCGGCGTAACTTCATTCTTGCAGAACTCTTATCGGTTAAGGCAAAATTTCTATGTAACTTTGTCCGAAAAGGCATAGTTTTTATGAAACTTTGCCTTGCGAAATTAGATCATAGATAAGGATAGGCCGAATTTCTTTTTTTATTTTTTATGTCGAGAGTATTTTCAACTACTTTTTTGTAACTTAAAATGTCGAAGGGAAAAATTAAAGACTAGCGATTTGAGGGGCAAAAATTAAAGACCACCCCAAAATAGGGACATTTGTGTGAATTGCCCTACTTTTTTTATTTTCACCGGTGTTGATACCCGCATTGAAGCCCAATTAATTCAGATTCACGGTGCGCTGCGTAAGACCCGTTTTGGAGGGAAGCGGCCTAATATGATTTTGGCTCGAAATAAGCACTTTTGGTTGGGTTTATTGATTTATTCATTCCACCACAATTTTTATTATCTTATTGGGAAAGAACCTCGGACTTCATATTTGAAACGCAGAAACAATATGACTTGATATTGATTCGCTATGGGATTACCATTATTCCTAACATAAGCATTGTTTCATCACATGTGTGTATTGTGTTCACTAAGGCCCCAAACATTCTATTTTGTACTACTCCTATATGATACTTAACTAGACGTATTAACTTTTATCTTTATATATATTAGAGTTTATAGTGAAGAGATACTGATCGAAAAGATAATGAATTAAGGGTGTGTTTGGTACGAAAAAAATTTTTTTTTTGAAAAACAAGTGAATTTAAGTGAATTTCTTACTTATTTTCTGAGTGTTTGGCAAGTAGACAAAAAAATATCATTCCAAGAGCCTTTATATGTAATATAGTAAACCATCATGGGGTGGAATGGGTGGGGATTGTGATGGTCAAAGGGTGGGGGTTGGAAGCATTGGGTGGGCGGGTGGAGGCAATGAACTTTGAATGTCACCTATGTACTTCCTCCGTCCCAATTTATGTGGCATCATTTGACTTGACATGGAGTTTAGGAAAAAAAAGACTTTTGAAATGGGTGGTCCAAAACAAGTCTTATATAAATGTGTGGTTGTAAATCATCTAATAAAGTTAAAAAAAATTCTAAATATAGAAATGTGACATTCTTTTTGGGACAGACCAAAAATAAAATGATGTCACATAAATTGGGACAAAAGAAGTAACTTGTTTTCCCTGCTTTCATTAGGGAAGTCATTTTTCTCATTTTCAATGAACTTCTCCTAGAGAAAATGTTTTTCAAAATATTTTGGCCAATAAACATGAAAAAATTGAAAAATATTTTTTGGAAAATGTTGTCCTCTATACCAAACACACCCTAAGATGTTGCCAAAAAGATAATGATCGAAAAGTTAATGTCAAACATTTAACAACCGAAATCGAACGAACGTGAGAATAGATATCAAATTGTAAGACGTGATTGGATTGGCATATTTAAGTGTTTTTTTGTTTTTAAGTTTTTTTTTTTTGAGGTGTTTGAGTAAGATAAAAAGTGTTTTTAAACACTTATTTTTGACTATAAAGATAGAAAAATAAGTCAAAACGCCAAAAGTTGGGTAGGACCAACTTATGACTTTTAGTTTTTAGGTAGAAAAAACTTATGTCAATTTCACATAGTACTAACTTATTGATTGCAAATTTAGTTTGAGTGCTGACAACTTCAACAATGATAAACGCTAACAGCACCTGACAAATTTATTTAGACTTTATGTTATGATTAGACTACACCACAAGCTTTTAGTATTTATTGGCTAATCTTTGTAGGACGTTTCTCCTTAAGTAAGCTCTACACAATGTGTCCGAACTAATCGGACCAGTGAATTCGAATATAAGATAAGTAATCTGACCAGTGAATCCCGAACATCGGATAAGAAGTTGTCTTTGGATAGGGCATATGGTAACGACTTGGAATAACTCCAGGCAGAGACTGCGAGGGTGAGTAAGAGGGAGGCAAAGTTCAGGGAAGGGTGACTGAAGCACTGATCACTTCAAGATCAGTATCAAACAATAGTAAACTAGCAAAGAGACTGTTTATTTCTCCACCCAATAATGTTCAAATGAGACTTGACACTTCTTGAAAATGACAAATGGGCTATAGAAGCACATCACAAAATTACAGGGTGCAAGAGGAAATCCAAAAAGCATAATGTTCCAAACAAAAAAAGGTGATAAGATGCTACTACACAACAAATACACGGGTAAATTTAAAGATACAAGGATCACAAGCTTAAATTTGCAGCTGCTCAACATCCAAATCCTAGTGAAAAAATAATGTTAATTCTACAGACAGTAGCTAAAATATAGTCTATCTACTTCTTTGCATATGTAATCAACATGGGATTCTCTGCGGTAATTTTGAATCCTTGCAGGGCCTGCATAGCAACAGTCGATTGCATCTCATCTCCATATTCAATGAAAGCAATTCCAGGCTTTGCCTCAACCATCCTAACTTCCTTGAAGCCAGGATATTGGCAGAACAGCATTTGTAGCATCATTGGAGTAGACTGGTGAGGTAGATTCTGCACAAACAGTATGTTATTTGGAGGAGCAGGAGCCTCCGGTACTGCAGCTTTGGCTCCACCCATGTATGGTATTTGTGAGAACTGCAGCATTTGGACAATGGAAAAAAAGTATTTACATTCCAGGAGATCTCTTGTAAACATCATATACAACCAGAAAGAAGCACCAAAACGACTGGGGTCTCTGAAAAGAAGACACTACAAGGTCTCTGAAAAGAAGGGAAAATGCTTACAGGAGGTGCTGCACCATAAGCACCAGCATATGCAGGATTCAGACCCATTCCAGCTTGATTAGCATCTTGCTGGTCCTTTTTCTTTCTCCCTGCAGGATCAGTAAACAAATATTTAAAATCTGCAGAGGTAATTGTTTTTTAAGACTGGTAACATATAGGTATATATATAAAGGCACTTAGGCAGTGCAAAGCCAACGTTTGTCGTTTGGTATGATGGATAAGGTAGAATAGTCCCGGGACAAAAATTTAGTACCACCTTATCCCTTGTTTGGTTACTACTAATCTTCGGATAAGTTATCGCAGGATTTAAAATAGTGACAAGTTATCCCTGGAGGAGGGTGGAATAACGATCAGAATTAGTTATCCTAGGATAAAACAATGAAAATGATAAAAATAACCATGAAGTCCCTCAAACCCTTCTTCTACTAAATAAGATGGAGGGTATTTTTGTAAGCAACCAACTTTTTCTTAGAAATTATGCAACGCATGTTACTTTTAATACAACAAATTAAACAATCAATAAGACATAATACCAGGACTAATCCAAGTATAACTAATCCAAGCATAACCTGTCTTCAAACCAAACAACAGATAGACCAAGAACCCTACTGTGCGAAAAAAGATTTACAGAGAGCTATCAAATATATCAGGGAATATGTCTCTTCTACTCTACTTTCCAATAGTCAGGTAATTGTACTTTCTTTTCTTTTTTATTTGGGGTGGGTTGTAGGGGAGGGGGAACAGGGAAGCTAATCGCAACCACAGAACTTAAGAGGGTAAAATTTATCTCTCTATTATTATATGTATCTTAAAGCAAACAGTATGTAGCAAACTTAACGAAGTAACACATTTAGCTGTATAGTCCAACCTTCTCTATGGATTCAAAACATATACTGAAAACTCGAAAAAATTTCAAATGAGAGAACTTACCTTTGTCCTCATGCCTCTTTCTTTTTTCACGGGGAACAGTACCATCAGCTTTTGCTACAACATCAGATTTCGTCTTTGCATATTGTATTCTCTGACACAGATATATGCGTGTCAGAATAACTATGTAACCAATCTATAGTACACAAATAAAACGTATAACAGTAGCTATTAAAATGACTCCATGTATGACACTCCGATTTCATTAAGTATCTAGAAGCAGCTTTAATTTTGCTTTAGTAGTCAACAGATGAACATAGCATTTGCATGCAAGAACCACAAACAAAGAAGTGGCCACATTGTATAGCATTATATGCACTTTGCTAAACCGTGTAACATGCTAACATGCAAGTGTAAAGAGTAGCATTGGATTTAAAAGTAGACATTGTGAAAATTCACTCAAACCAGTTGTTTTACTAACGGGGGAAACGGAAAAAGTAACATTTATTATGTAAGAATAACCAAAATATGCTATGCAAGGGCAGAAATAATTTTTTTATAAGGACCAAAACAGCAAAAATATAGGTGGTAGCACGCTTTGTAAAAGAACAAAAAACAACTAAAGTATAGATGTTTGTCCTTTTGGTCTTTTTTGGTCTAACATTACTCAACTTTGTGGGAGTTTGAGTTTTTTCCCTGCAACTATTTGCACTTCCTGGGACCTGGGTGCCTATGGGAGACAATAACTTCTAATCGTATTCATAAAAAAAGGGCAATCAATCAGGTGTCACCTAGAACTAGCACAAAAAAACTAGAGATGTTTGTTCTTTTAGCCTTTTTTGGTGTAACATTACTCAACTTTGTGGGAGTTTGAATTTTTTCCCTGCAACTATTTGCACTTCCTGGGACCTGGATGCCTATGGGAGGCAATAACTTTTAATCGTATTCATAAAAAAAAGGCAATCAATGAGGTGACACCTCGAACTAGCACAAAAAAAACACTTGAACTCAAGTGAAGAGGAGAAAAATGCAGCTAGTACGGCAACTGAAACTAAAGGATGTATGATTTGCAAATTCCAACTCATATGAAGCTAAACCAGCATACATGTTTCAGAATATCCTCATGTGGCTGATGACAAAACAATTTTCCAGGTCGAAATATCCTTGACAAGGATTATCTTAACAAATCACTGAGGCTACAAGATACAGTTGCTTATTGAAGCAATTAAAAGTTCAAAATCAGATTATGAATTCAATTATCTAATCTGACTCCATTTTTCCATCTATGGACCAATTTATTCATGAATATCAGAGAACAACAAAACGAAAGACATCTGAATGAAGATGTAAGTAACACATATCAAGGATTGACCATGTACGATATTAGACCTCTATCCACGAATATTACACAGAATATGCTAAAAAGAACACGGTAGATAATAAAATGAGAAAACTTGTCTCAGAAAAGACCTATAACTTCACATTAGCAATTGGGACTTAGCTAAGACACAACACAACAAAAGCAACTACATAGATGATACTCAACTAGTTGGGAATAAGCCTTAGTTGTTTATGTTAGTCTTCCATTAATAGACCAGTATAGGGAGTTTCACTGGAGTTGGTAAGACAAAAATGGGTTGTCCTAACCCATTGAGTTCTCCACCTTAGATCATCACATCATACATTCTAAATATATTTTGCAGAAAATGCAGAAAGTCTTCCGAAGGCAAATCCAATTTGGCTGGTCCGAGGATTCACGGAGAGAAGGCTAAGTCTACTAATATACTGGTGCTATTAAATATAGAATCTTATGAATCAAGCAAATACGATTTTTATATCTCCTCCATCTACCTCCAAAAAATGACCTAAACCCGCTAACCTTGCCACTTGGTCATGTCGCATCTTAGCCTCGTGCCATTAGCCAAAGAACTAACTAATGTGCCCGTATCAGTCAATCACTCTAAACTATCAAATATCTTTAATCAAAAGTGTGACCGATTTGGCGATTATCAGCAGTTCTCCTAGTCTGGTCAGAGGCTTGTATGTAAGTATAGGATAATTGTATTAACCAGAGAGCATCTAGTTTTAGCCAAACCGTCCTTTAACGACAAACTATTTTGAGTTATTAAAAACTTTAATAAAGCGGAATGAATGCAAAGGATTCGTATAGCCAATCCCAGATAGTTTAGGACTGAGACGGCATTTTTTGCTTGGTAGACTGAATTCAAACAATAAGAGATGTTATATTTTAATCCAAAGATATGCCGAATCAATTTTCTCAAAAAAGGACAGTGGAAGGATATTTGGAGCACTTTCCAGTTTTGATGGGGCTGCACCAGGATCAACTCTTAGCCCTTTTTTATTTGCCTTGGTGATTGATGAATTGACGCAACAAATTCAAGGTGGGGTGCCTTGGTACATGTTATTTGCAGATGACATAGTTCTGACTGACGAGACCCGCAGCGGAGTTAACGTTACGCTGGAGGTGGGAGACAAACCCTGGAGTCGAAAGGGTTCAGGTTGAGTCGGACCACGACAGAATACTTGGAGTGCAAGTTCAGCGGTGTAACGCCTGAGACCGACGTGGAAGTGAGGCTTGGTACCCAGGTCATTCAAAAGAAAGAAAGTTTTAAGTATCTTGGTCAATTATCAAAGAAAATGGGGAGATTGATAATGATGTCATACACCGTATTGGTGCAGGGTGGATGAAGGGGAGGCTCAGAGTCTTATGTGACAAAAAAGCGCCGCCAAAACTTAAAAGACAAGTTCTATAAACTGGTGGTTAAATCAACTATGTTGTATGTGCGGAGTGTTGGCCGGTCAAGAACTCTCATGTTCAGAAGATGAAAGTAGCGAAAATGAGGATGTTGCGAGTCATCATTACAGCTACACTTCTGATATCCATCACATCCCCAAAGTCAGACAGTGTGATACTCCCTCTGTTCCTCCTTATTTGTAAGTTCAAATAAGAATGAAATATTTCTATATCTGGAAAAAATCCAATTTAAACTTCTCATTTCACACTTATTGATAGTTTAAGGAAGAAACGAAGACTTTTGAAACTTGTGATATTAAATGTCATCATTTATTTTTGTTCAAAAAATACAAATGATATGACATGTTTAAGACCACCAGTATCAAAAGTATTCATTTCTTTCTTAAACTCCGTGCCGAGTCAAATTGTGTCACATAAATTAAAACGGAGGGAGTATAAGATTGTCCATGAAAAATAGTAGAAGTACTCCCTAATTGAGCATAGTTAAGATGCCTAAATGCTTGAGCAATCAATATGTATCTAAGATCATATATCAAACAAATAGGATTATGATACTTTCCCTACAAATCATTAGTTTCTTCAGAAAAATAAATTAAATAAATAAATAACTAAACATAAGTCACTCAGAGAAAATTTAATTCGCTTTAGCTCCACCTATGCTCACAAACCATATCCAGTCCCAAATCCGTATAAAGATAAGGCAGGATGATTGCAGTGGATTCACAGCCAGCATAAAAATAGCTAAATTATGAAAAATCAATCAATATAAACCTACATATAGCTGACTCCCACTAGTTTGAGAGGTATAATTGATTGATTGACAGCAAAGTTGATTATTTTTGTGTCAATGAATTAGAATTGCAGCAAACACATTGCAACACTTTACGAGCTAGGTTCCAGTAGTGAAAATTCTAACACAATAACGGATTGATACAGAAATGAAAGAACTACGAGTTTATCAATACCATAGGCTTATCGTAGAAAGGAAATCCCTGCATCTGGCGAAGTGCATTGCTCGCAGACGAAACTTCATCAAACACTACCCACGCCTGTCCTTTGTGCTTTAGGGTTTTGAATGCTAAAACCTCCAGTATCTTACCAAACTGTGAGAACACAGCGTGCAGCGATTTCTTCAACTCTACAATACATAACACATCAATACACAGTTAAACATGACGATAATGTTTTGCATAAACACGGTATCTTACCTTCAAGCTTGATTTTTTCATTGAGGTTGTTGATATAAATAGTTACATTCGGAGGAATTTCGCCGCCGCTAGGGTTCGGATTCGGGTTCGTATTTTGGTTCGCCTCCGCCATGGCTGCTCTTCTAGGCCTTGCTGCAACTTTCGCCGGTGACAGGAACTTCAGTACTAATCAGTAGTCGTTAATTTCTCCAGAAATTTTTGGGGCCGAGTAGGGCTTCTCTTTGGGCTTTGGCTGGAACGACAATTGGGCTTGGACCGCTATGATCTGGA
Source organism: Anisodus tanguticus (assembly GCA_034509755.1). Taxonomy (NCBI): domain Eukaryota; kingdom Viridiplantae; phylum Streptophyta; class Magnoliopsida; order Solanales; family Solanaceae; genus Anisodus; species Anisodus tanguticus. The sequence continues at coordinate 11,555,925 of CM067551.1, read as the reverse complement.
GCCCCTTACTCAATCCAATTGGGACAATTCGCACGAATGACCTTATTTCGGGGTGTTCTTTAATTTTTATCCATCAAATTTAAAATATTTAATTTTGTACTTCACTTAATATCCGAGGTTTTGGGTTCGAACTTCTGCTCATGAAAAATTTTAAAAAAATTACAAGGCAGAGGTTTGTAGCAAAAATATGTCTATTCGGGTAAAATTAGGTCTATTCGGCATATGTTTATCGTAAGATAAACTTTTACTCAAAATTAGGCCTTACGGCAAACCTTTGCCGATATAGGCCTAATTTTGCCTGAATAGACCTAATTTTGCTACAAACTTCTGCCTTGCGATTTTTTAAAATTTTTTACCTAAGCATGGGTTCGAATACGGAGCTGGTGAATTTTGAGACAAAGACAAATTAAAATTTCCAAATTTGAGGAACAAAAATTAAAAGCCAATGCCTTTGAAGGTCATTCCGCACAAAAATATCATCCAATTGGAAGGAAAATCAGCCCAGATGGATTTTCCAATTTGGACAATTGATCCTTTGAGGAGCATTTAAGGCGTGGCAAAAACTTACCTAGACTCGTTTTTTCTTCTACATAAGAAAACACTGTAAAATTTAAAGAAGCTAAGGGTCTGTTTGGAAAGCCACGGAATTGGTGTAATTACTAGGGTAGTAATTACACATCCTAGTAATTACACAATATTGTAATTACAACGACTTGTTTGTTTGTCATAGTGTAATTACAAGTGTGATGTTTGGGTATACAAGTGTAATTACACGATTAGTTTAATTTAAAAAAATTAAAATAAAAAACTTAAAATTAATATTTAAAAAATATGTGCATTTATAAATAATATTAAATTAGTTATTTAATAACACATTCTTTATTGAAATTTATTAATTAATAATCATATATTTGTAACTAATATTGAAAAAAATATTTGATAAATATATTTCAAATTAATAATATTTTAATTTTAATTAATTATAAAATTTAAAAGCAGACTTTTTTGTGAGAACATCATGCATTGGATGTTTGACTAAAAAATAATATTTATAAATATAATGTCATACCATTATTCAAATGTTTGACAAAAAAATCTATCAATTGTAAGGGATAAATAAACAACATGCAATGTGAAATAATAAGTCAATAGTACTAAAGCAAATAAATTAAAATATAAAATAAAACCTAAATTCAAAAGAAAAATAAAAAGTTTAACATAATACTCTTATGTCAAATTCCAACATTACATAAGTAATTTTCAACGTAACTTAAGTAAATAATTCAAAAGAAAAAATATAAGTCTATAACCTCATTCACAATGAAATTCTACTTTAATAACGTCACTCATTATATGCGAAGTTTGTTAATGACTCATTATTTCCGATATTAAGAGGTGTAGTTTTAAAAATTAGAATAATAACATAGTTATGCTAAATGAATAAAATAATAAAATAAAAAATACGAGCAATTACATTGAACCACAAGAAGTAAAGGTTGGGAATTAGAAGCAAGGAAATAAAGATAAATAATATAAAAATAAAATGTATTTTAAAAAATAAAAATTAAAAAGAAATTAAAATAATAAAAAAAAAAAATAAAACAAAACAAAACATATGCTAATCTAATCTCTTTAGTCTCCACCATCTCCTTGAGTATGTGGTACTTCCTTGGTACATGCTTGTTTCTATTGGTTGATCTTGGTTCCTTAGCTTACGCAATCGCACCAGTGTTGTCACAATAAACTGTTATTGGACAAGTAGCACTTGGAACAACCCCTAGTTCCTTCAGGAACTCAGAAATCGCGACAACTTCCTTACCAACTTTCGATCCAGCAATGTACTCAACTTCTGTTGTCGAATCAACAGTTGTAGCTTGCTTGGAACTTTTCCAGCTTACTGCTCCACCATTGAAAATGAATGTGTATCCTGATTGAGATTTGTAGTCATCAACATCCGTCTGGAAGCTAGCATCAGTGTACCCAGTAGCAACTAGCTTTTCTTCTCCACCGTAGACTAAGAAGTAATCTTTAGTTCGTCTAAGATACTTAAGAATATTCTTGATTGTCTTCCAGTGTTCTTCCCCAGGATTCTGCTTGAACTTGCAAGTCATACTAAGTGCAAATGACACATCTGGCCTAGTACAGGTCATGGCATACATGATCGATCCTATAGCCGAGACATATGGGATCCTTTTCATGCATTCAAGTTCTGCATTATCTCTCACAGTTACCATAAAACTCCAAGTCAAATGGTTCGAGGTAGTCTAACTTCCTCAATCTTGTTATCTTTGATTCGTTGATATGACCAAGTCTACAGTGCCATAAGTAGGTAGAGTTTCTATTACTTATCTTGGCTCGTTTATTTTGTACATTGAATATCTCTCGACTACAGTTCAGTGTATATAATCCACCCACAAGAGGAGTTGTTCTATATATAATATTATCAAAAGACAGGACGTGAATGCCATTATAAATTTACGAGGAAAAGCCCTCAATGTCCAACACTGGATATAAATAATAATCCTCGTTAATGAGGGTACATAAAGCAATCATTCAACACTAAACAATGGCCGGAAGGTAAATTTAATCTATAAGTCCCTACGTGCTCAACATCTACTCGTGCTCTGTTTCCAACGCATAGGTCTACCTCCCTTGGTCCAACATTCCTGCTATCAGTTAGCCCCTGCACTTTTGTACAAATGTGTGAGCCACAAGCGGTATCCAATACCCAGGAATGAGAGTTATTTATAGACATATTTATTTCAATGACGTACATACCTTGTGCACCAAAGCAGGAGCACCTAGTGCTTTTCCTCCTCCTGGTGTCGTGCAGTCCTTTTTCCAATGCCCCTTCCTATGGTAGTTGAGGCATTCATTCTTAGTCGTGTTCACCTTCTTCTTCACACCTTCCTTGGGCTTCATAGCTGAGGGCGCAACGATTGTTTTGCCATTCTTCTTCTGCCATTCCTTGCCTTTCGGCTTGGGTCGGCTAGAAGAGCTCACCATGAGCACATCTTTGCCTTTGGAAGTGGAAGACTCAAAGGTCTTGAGCATATTGTGCAGCTCCGGCAGAGTCGCCTTCGTTCCATTCATATTGAAATTCACTATGAAGTTCTCAAATGAACGATGGAGAGAGTTCATAATGAGGGTGGTAGCGATATTCTTTTTAAGCTTCGTTTCAATTGAAGCAAGCCTCTCTATCAGCTCTATCATATTCAACACATGCTGCGAGACCTGGCCCCCTTCATTGAGCTTACACTTAAAGAGTTCTATTAGCAACTCATATTCCATAGTATGGGATTGAGAGTCATAGAGACTCTTCAAGTGTTCGAGCATCTCATTGGGCCCCATGTTCTCATGTTGTCTCTGAAGTTCCATAGACATGGAAGACAACATTACGCATTGCGCTGAAATGACATCATCTAGGTGTTTCTGGTAAGCATCCTTATCAAAAGAAGCATATTCGTCAGAGTCTGTCACAGGGACTGTTGGGAACACCGTGTCCAACACGTATTCTATTTTCTCTTGTCTCAGTACTATTCGCAAATTCCTTAGCCAGTCAAGGTAGTTCGGTCCAGTAAGTTTGTTCATCTCAATCAATATTTTCAATGATAAGCTCGACATCTTAATAATATGAAGAATTAGACAGACCGGATATCAAACTCAAAATCTATTTCTTATTATACACATTCATTTAGGCTAATCAACAAGGCCTTTTGTTTAATTAACTCCCATTATTTTAACATACTTCTACGACCCCATGGTAGAATACAGACGTATTTTAATTGAGGTCATAATGTGCCAAGATCTAAGCCTATGTTATCTCCGCGTTTGCTTTGGCTGATAACTTCAATAACATAACTTGGTAGGTTCTAAACTAATTGCAAAACTTATTTGCAACTCTTGGTTGATCAAATATTATATTTAATCTTGCGTCCTTAGATTAGTCCGACACTTTGGCGCCAAGATTTGTCTAAGCAAGTCAACCCCATTACACGACTGCGTTTATCTATCTAAGCAAATTTGGCCTTTGTGAGCAAACACTTTGGTGTAAATACCCACAAAAGTTTATCATTTACCTTTACATTAAAACACATCTATGAAAGAGTCTGGGTCCTCGTAGACTTAGAGCAAATGATTTGACATAAATACTTGTATCGCCGAAAAGGATTTTGCACTCTAACAATTATAACGGACGATGCGTTTTAATTTAGACTTGTATTTAAAATTTTGGGGAACGTTTTAATTCAGGGTTCTAACCAAGATCAACTCTTTTATGCCATATCTAATATGACAACTTATCATGCAAAGCTAATGACACATATAGTTTGGGAACCGTCAACCCAATATGCATGATATAAGATGGTTTAATCAAACAATGGGCGCCGCCTGCCCATATAGTTATAGCGGACACTATTCTAGAAATGTAAATGACAAACATTTTGACATTTGACACATAAACAACATATTTATCAAATAATATAATGTATAATAATAATCTTGGGTTAACCATTCTGAACTCTGATTTTTTTTGGTTTCTGGACAGGTGGGGCCGCGGCACCCACTGAGGCAGAATCCTTTCGGCTTATGGAAAAATGCATTAGCGCCGCGGTGCTCCACCGTGGAGCCGCGGCACCGCGGCGCCTGTTGTCCAGTAAGTTCATGTTTTTGAAACGAAGCATTAGCGCCGCGGCGCCACCTTGAAACCCTAGCAAGCGTCGCGATGCCCTACCATAGGGTCGCGACGCTCATGTCCTGACAAACATTTCTATGTTGATTCTCAGAATCGTTCGAGCCCTAAATCCAATTTAGGGATCAAATCACAGGTCCTTTATCATCACCCACCATTATCAATAACGCACATATCGACCATCATCCGTTCTTACTCGTTCTTAGACTGCACCGTGCAATGAGTCGGACAACACACTTTTGGCTTAGTTCGAGTTAGAGTTAGAGCGGAATGACTTCCTCGAGTTAGCGTAGGAGATAATTTAGGGTGATATCAAAAAGTCAACATTCGTTCGACATGTAGGATTTCAAAAAACCTCGTTTTAATCCAGTTTTATGTTTAACTCATATTATTATTCTATTCAATTGTTATATAACCATTGAACCAGCCTGGGCTCTGATACCACTGTAGGGTTTTTGTTGGGTTCAAAGCATATAAGTAAGGCACATCCGAAGTTTAAAATTTTGTTTCTTACTTACCCCAACAATATTTCTGGTATGGTTATACAACAATTAAACTTGTAACATAAATCATAAACTTACAATTTATAGTATCTAGAATCTTTATCAACTATAAGGTGCACACGCGGTTGCCCTTCCGATTGCAAGCTCCAAGCTTCAATGTATTTCTCTTTCGATAAGCTAGGAAATCCGGCAGAGGTTCGAGAGAGTATTTGATTCTAAGTCTCTAAGGCTTAGAATGATTTTCAGAAAATTAGTGTTTGAATAATGAGGTGAATGCCTCTATTTATAGTTGAAAAATATGTCAAAACCATATTAGGGTTTGACATTGGGCCTAGCCCAAAATTTGAGGCAGAGGCGCCGCGGCCCTAGGGTATGGGTGTCGCGGCGCTCGACGTGCTCCTGCACTGTCTCGATTTATTTTCCGTGCATTCTTAATTAAATCTAAAATCCAATTTGACTTAATTAAAATAATTATTATTCATTTAAATATCTCGATTCCAAATCGAACATTTAATTACTCTCTCAATACATCCTTAGATCAAAAGGACAATCGACATAGTATACATGCCTTCTCATATCGACATTAGTTAAATTAAGGTCTACGTGGAACTAAGCCGGAAGACGAACTCAATATGTGAAGTATGTTTATGCGAATCCAGTAAACTTAACCTTTATGTGGTAAGATAAAATCCTTTCATTCACGACACACCCGATCAAGCTTAGAATTTGTCAAGTATTGTATCTCATCTATATTAGTTGACAACTAGACCATATTCTAAATATGTCTATTATGTTGGCCAACAACTTAGTCAACCCAATATCACTGAGAATCCGAGTGTTCTCTCGAATATATATCCGAGGAATGAATCCTAATCTTGGCTCAACTACCACCTTTAATCCACATTGTAATGTACCCAATACAAGCCGTATCTCAACCTATAAGGAATTTGAGCTTACGACGGGATCAAAGTACATTACTTTGTAGACCAGGGGCGTATTGACCTCAAGTCTAAGGACTTCTATCTCCCACACGTTGATCATACTTTAGACAAGTATAACAAACAATATATCAGCAGAGTATACCAATACTTCCAAAGTATCCATGTGTCCATCACGAGTAGCCATTACTCGTAGCAAGTGAGACATACTACATCCTCTAAGGATGTGATGCAGACCACATGTCGACTTATCACATATCATCGATATCCCATTCTCGATGATCATTAGTCGAGACTATTTTAAGAGTTACGCTCTATCATGAATATCTCACTCTATTAATGACAACGTAAGCTCAAGGGATGCACATTAACGAATAATTACAAACAATCAAATAATAATTCAATAATTGCAAATGCCAAAATATTAATCTCCATTAATAATAATACGAATGTGTATAAAGTACATTTATCCTAATACAGATTGTCTCTAAGACATATATATACTTTCAAAAGCTACTTCTCCTCTCAAGTAGGATGATGTAACCTATTTCGCTAAATTTGTATTAGCAGAAGTTGTAGTAAAGCATTGTTTAAGTCAGTAACCATTTTGTTTAAATCATCTGGAAACTTCAAATGTTTAGTATTACTTTTCTGTATGTCTTATACAATGGTATGGCTAATTGTTGTCGAACAATTGAGAAACTAAAGTAAAGACATCAGGGTGTTGGTTGTTGTGGCAAAAACAAGAGGATGCCAACACTTTACGCACTCCCCCACAAAAAAGTGTATTTCATTAGATTCACATGTCACAAAAAGTGTGTTTGAATTTAGAAACTATGAATATTCTTGCTTTGAGACATTTGCATAAGTTTCTTCAGTAACTCAGAATCGCTATGTGCTCAAATAATGTCTTTTGATGTGATGTGTGCTCGACATAATCTGACAGTCGAAGTTTATTCAGGGCAAAGCTATGATCTACATGTAGTCATTAGTTTACTCAAGGCAAGCTATGATCTACCTGTAGTCATTTAAACCAACAATAGAACCCTAAAAAATGAAATGTATATGCAATTAATTAGCTTTTTATACTATTTTTGTTCTGAAGAGCGTAAAGTTTCTTTGAGTTAAAAAGCCTTTTGTAATGAATTCCCTGTTGGTGTACTCAGTAGTTATACATGTCAAGTATCATTTGATTTGTAATATCAAATTTTATTCATGGCAGCTTGATTACAATAAGCAACATCAGCTATAGTGCTTGAGTCCCGTCCTGTTGATGTTCTATTTCAGCCTTTCAGGTACCAAGCAGTCATTTCATTGCTTATATTTCCTTAATTGAGCTCTTGTCGAGTCCTTTTCAAAAACAGGAACTTGGTTCATTCTCTGATATATTTCATTTTTATACAGGAGAAGAAAGATGATTATACCAGTTTTTTTTTTTTTAAAAAAAAAAGGCAAAACCAGCTGACTGACTGAGTCTACTGCTAAGTTATTTCTTACTCCAAAAGGTGGAATCTCCCACCCCAGGAGCCCCCACACCCCGGTCCGACAGGTCTGTGAAGGAGGTAAATCATGGTGACTCAATTGATTTCAAAGGTTAGATCAGTACCACGATGCGCACAAGGGGCCCTCCTTTATTTCAAGAAGAAACCCTCACACTGCCGCTGAACTGCTAAGTTATTTCTATATGCTAAGATTGCTATATTTGTAAATAGCATTCTAGGATAGCATATTCTTGTGGAATTATGTACTCGAGTATTTATTCTCGTGGAAATAAAGCTTGTTTTAGACATTTCCCGACACAATTTATTCACTAAAGCATAGGCATTCACTTGTGAAATTAATATTGTAAATTATTATGTGTATATAATAAAACCGAAAGGAACATACTTCCGATACCAACCTCACCTAGTTATCTTTAGAAGATGGCAATATGCTTTTGAAATAACGAGAGAGCAGTGCGGTCACTTTATAATAAATTTATCAAAGGCTATTGACTTCATTAGCATTATCAGGGAAAGCAATCAAGCACTACCGTATTAGCATTGTGTCAAAGAAAGTATTCCGTCATTTACAATTTACTTTACTAATATGATACACTTTCTCGTTAGCATTGTGTCAAAGAAAATATTATCTTCATATTTAACATTATAATATTAAAATTTTATGTGATTTTTAGAGACCAAACACCAAAAAAATCGAAATCGAATAATGTAAAACCGAATTGAAAAATCGAATGCACCCCTACCGTATATATTGAACTGGAAAGTAGTACATCTTGATGTTTTTTGTGGACCTTTCTCTTCTTGACCCATCATCCATGAGGCCCATACCTTTGTTGAGTGGAAAGGTGGAATCAAGACCATAAGCTAAGTAAAAGCTCAGTCAAATTTACGAAGTAATACCTTCGTCATGACGGGTTCAATTGCAATTTTTATGTTACAAATTTTATTTACGTATGAAAGAATGATTGGAAAGGTGAAAACAAGATCATATATAATTTGATCACTATGAAAGTATCCAATTAAAATTCAGGCACTTTTTTTTCTATTTTTCGTTTAGATGTGCTCGGTAAATGCTAAAGCCAAAGCGTGATGTGTTTCTTAGGGCCCTCCGTCTTCATAACACTCCGCCTAATCACTATGAATGAATATTACATTAACAGAGTAAGTTGTTCCGGCAAAACGGAAACGAGCGGTTAACCCCGCTAAGTATTTCCAAAATTATGATAGAAGAGAAACCCCCTTTTCTATTAATATCGCCTTGGAGTAAAAAAAAGGGGATAAGAAAAACTCTTATATTAACGATGAACAATGAGATCACAATTCGAATCATATGTTACAAATTCAAACCCAATTAGGCAACATTTCCACGTTAACAATGTACAGACTCTCGAATACATTCAGACCCATAAGTATCGATTTCGTCAATATGTAAGGAGGTCCTCCAAGCAACAAAGTAGTGTTCTGTGTCATTTTCATCGTGTTTAGTCATGTGTTTTTTCTCGCGTGTCAAGGAGTGACGAGTCAAATACAACTAACAGAGACTGAGGGCAAAAAAATGAAACATTGTGAACCATGAGATGCAGGACTTCTTCACGAAAGTCCTGAAATATAGCATAGGTGATATCAATGACTACTAAGTTGAGTCAAGATGCACTGCATATTTTTATGATATGAATAATTGTAGTGAATGTCACCTTCTGTTCCTAGTTAGCTTCTCACTTTTTTGACTTTTTGGCCTCTGATTTAACAGAATACGAGCTATAGAGAGCTTTTTCAGAAAACAATGAGACAACCATATGCGTGATTCACACTGGGTGATGAATCAATTTGACAGTCCTAAAACGTGGAAAAGAATCTCGTTGCAATTATTCATGTCAGAGTCAGAAGCATATACAATGTAAATTTCAAGAAGTATAAACATAAATACAATGTAAATGAACAACTCGAAATTTCAACTTTCAGTTTTGCATTGTAATTTGGATGAGAAGGAAGCAGTAGAATGACCACTTCAGAGCTTTATGCCCACTTCAACAATGTCACCTGATCTTTCAAATGAATTGCAGGTATCTGCAAACACTCAACAAATCGAGTCATGTCTTTAGATGTTTTCCTTCTTATTTCGAGGCAAATTCCGAAGTCAAATACACTATAAAGTGCCACAGAACCTAATAACCAAAAAGCTGAAAAGTTGCTAGGAAGAGAAGGAGAGAGGGCGAAAGGAATAAGCAGATCTGGTGGCAGCAGGTCACACACACACAAAGTACTATACAAGTGCATCAAGGGCGGATCCGGGATTTAAGCTCTATTGGTTCAACTTTTAAGGTTTTTAGCATTGAAACCATTATATTATTGTAGTTATGGGTTCATATCTCTTACTTATTGCAATTTTAGTAAATTTATGCTCCGCCTTGAAAGTATTGGGTTCAGATGAACCCAAAATCCCAAAGCTACATCCACCCTGGAAGTGCATATCATTCTCGCCAAAGGATTTCAACCTCAATTCACTGTTTGATTAAATAGAGCCTCTCAGCATATACAAACTCTTATTTCCCTATTCATACATATCTCTCTTTTATGTTGTCTTCCTACCTGGAATTCAAATGTGTGTAACACTATAACTCAACCCCAAAAAAAATCAGCTCATAAGGTGATGATTGCCCAAGACTATATGAGGAGGCAACAATCATTTCCTCAACCAATATGGGACAATTACCACCCTCGCACGCCATACTGAACATCTAGTGCGTGGACAATATAACATAGGGAACCAACATTGGGAAACCAGGAACATGAATAGATCAGGCTCTAATATTATGTGAAGAAAACGGGCCTGGGGTTTAATTTACCCCCAAAAGTAAGCTCATGATCATATAAGAGACATTCAACCAATGTAGGACAGTTAATAGTGCCAACCATTAGCAAGTTGGGGCTATTTGCAAGTTTTTACAGGGCTAGATGGTGCTCTCAGTTACGTCTTGAGGACCTGAGATCACCCCTCAGGTTAGCCCATCTTAGTTTCCTTTACCCTATTCTTATTTCTGCTTCCCACGTAGAGATTAGACAACATGAACAGACATAGAAGGATAAACAATATAAATGGTCATGAACCAATATCATGGGTACATACAGCTTTTTCCTCTCTGTTATCTCTTCGTGGCCATGATATTCCTATTAATATTTTCATGCAAAAGCTTAGCCAACTACATTAACATCAACTGCTTGATGGCACTAGTAAGCCTCTTATTCTCTTGTTTCCAAACAAACAATCTTCAAGGAAGAACTAGAGATCCTTGTACTCATGCTTTTCAGCTACAAATCAAGGTCCGGACTCCGGAATGTTGGTAGATACCAATATGTATCAGCCGATCTGTATTGGCAGCAGCCATTACAGTTGTGATTCCGACAAATGGCACCATGGTAGAAAGAGTCATATTGTTGCAGTATATCAGCTATCATTGCGGTGAACAGTGATAAAGTTCTGACTAGGATGTAAATACAGGGAAAGTTCTTGTAAACATCAGATATTTAACTAGAAGCACCAAAATGCAAAACTGAAGAGCAGTCTATCGAGAGCTGAGTGCTGATCAATGCTCCAATGCATGTTCCAGAATAAAGAATCATTCAGACCTCAGGAAACATGCAACAAATTTGGTTGTTAAGCTTGTACCCATCTCTTTGCCAATTCATGACAGATAAAGGGGGGGGGGGGGGGAGCTCAATAGGTAGTATTGGAGGGTAGATTAAACACTGATCAGATTTATTTTAGGCCTCATCTATCTGCTGATGGATGAATTGAGGTTTTCCAACAGACCATTTCTTTTCCTGATAAGTAACAGTTTTATCTAGTTGATTTTGAATAGGGGAAGCTTCAAAATATTCCTTCAACTGGTAACAATGTCACACATCAAGGGGCCTAAACCATACAAATATTCATGAAATTCATAGAGCTTCACCACAAATTGAAGTATTAAACATCTAATAACTTCTTCAAGTGAATCAAATATCAGTTCAGTGAGGAACCAAAGTAGCATGTAATCAGAAATATCAAATGCCTAATAATTCTGTGTTCACCATTGACCCTTCCTCTGATTATAATTTCATAAATGAGCAAGCGTAAGAAAAGTTTACAACAAATTATGATCACAAAAATAAAAATGCAAGGACCATATATTCAATTATTCAAAGGCTGGAACTAACCTCTTTCAGCTAACTCCATCATCCATTAGTATGCAGCTAAACCGAAGACACAAGATAACTGTTTCGAATCTTTAGAATGTGTCCATTGCTATCGCAATTCAATCCGCATCCACATTGTGGAGACACCAAGAAATTGAAAAGAGGAAAGCTTGCTGAAGCAATCCCAACAGAGAACTCAAGATTGTCACCGTTCTTAACAACCTCCACAATATTGAGCCACAAAAAAAGAACTTTTACACTAACTCCATATAAATTTGTGAGCCTATCTTTAGCTATGTATCCACCGAACTTCGATTTATACCTGTTGAAAAAAATAATTCAAAGTTGTAGGAAATCAAAACTGGTTAGCATTTGGTATTTTACTTCATGTCTAGTTAGGATTTATAATCAAATTTATATAGGAATAAATTTTTCTATTTTGAGTTACTCTGTTTGGATGGTCGTTACCCATGGTTTCATAATGTACAGTATATCGTATTGCACTGTATTAATGAATACAAGGATAGAATGTATTGTTTGTTGTGGTTTAATAACATTTCGCAAAAACCACCAAAGACATGGTTAAAAATTGAGCTTTTTCATGATTATATAACAACGGAGTTACAACTAATTTACTGTATCATACAATTTAATTTTAAAAAATAATGAAAACAAGCATGATATCAATGAAAACAATATAATAATGAACCACAAGAAACAACCATCCAAACAGGGAATTAAATTAGGTTTCGTAGTATTATAAATGAGGGTAGTGCTAGCTATTTACATAGAGTGGATATTGTAGAGAACTTTCATAAATTTAGAATAATAAAATATTTTCCTTCAATACCTAAGTTGATAAGAACCTTCTAGAGCGAAACTGCAATCGCCGTTAAGATGCGCACTCCATTTTCCGGTGCTCTTATCGAGATCGTAACCAGTAACACCTTTCGGAAGAATTCCAACCGGAAAATCGTAGCTTTTAAGTAAGTCGTAAGCGGAGAGGGAAGTGCCACCGTCAACGTTAACGGCGGTGATTAACAGCGGTAGAGTTGTGAGGAAGATGATTAACAGAGGAAACGCGAGAGTAACGGCGATTTGACGTGTAGTAATCATCGGTGCTGCCGTTAATTGTGATAGGATTCGTATTAAGAGGATTTTCAGATGTGAATTCTCCGATGCGCCGGCGATGTGTATAGTTGACTTTGGGCAAGTTTGGGAAAGTAGGTTTATTTTTCAATTATTTTTTTGTGTAGAAGATGACAGAAAAGATTATTATTTAATAGTCAATAATTACCAATTAAGGGGATTATGTGTTTTGACTTTTGAGTAGTATAATTTCTCACGGTAACAAAGTATTTTTAAAATTTCATGTCACCTGGAAAATTATTACTCATTCTTTTTCAATTTATATGACATATCTTACTTTTTTTTTTTAGTCTATTTCAAAATGAATATATCTTTCATTTTTTTATAACTCTTTTATTTCAAATTTCTATATGTCATGTTAAATACAATAAGATTAAAGGGCATTTTGGTATATTTTACACATCTTTAATTAACAATCCATGATTCAAAAGAATTTTTTAATTTTTTAAATTTCGTGCAAGTTAAAATCAGAAAAATATTTTGAAACGAAGAAAGTAACACATTTTCTTATTTGGCAAGTGACAACAATTTAACCTTAAGGGTCTATTTGAAAAGTCACATGGTAGTTGAAATTGGTGTAATTACTAGGATAATAATTACACAACCTAGTAATTACATAGTATTGTAATTACAACGATTTGTTTGTTTGTCAAACTGTAATTACAAGCGTGATGGTTGGTTGCACAAGGTTAATTACACAATTAGTTTAATTTAAAAATAAATTTAAAATTAATATTAAAAAATATGTGCCTTTATAAATAATATTTAATTAATTATTTAATAACACATTGTTTCTTGAAAATATATTAATTTATAATCATATATTTGTATCTAATATTGTAAAAAATATTTGATATATATATTTCAAATTAATGATATTTTAATTTCAATTAATTATAAAACTTAAAAACAAACCTTTTTTTGTGAGAACATCATGGATTGGATGTTTGACTAAAAAATAATATTTATAAATATAATGTCATAACATTATTCAAATGTTTAACAAAAAAAATCTATCAACGGTAAATGAAAAATAAACAACATACAATGTGAAATAACAAGTCAATTGTTCCAAAGCAAATAAATTAAAATCGAAAATATAACCTAAATTCAAACCCAAAAGAAAAAGTTTAACATAATATTCTTATGTCAAATTCCAACATTATATAAGTAAGTTCCAACGTAGCTTAAGTAAATAATTCAAAAGAAAGCAAAAATTTAAGTCTATAATCTCATTCACAATGAAATTCTACGTTAATAATGTCACTCATTATATGTCAAATTTGTTAATAACTAATTTTTTCTAATATTAAATAGTGTAGTTTCAAAAATTAGAATAATAACACGGTTATGCTAAATAAAAAAATATGAGCAATTACGTGGAACCACAAGAAGTAAAGGTTGAAAATAAGAAGAAATGAACTGAAAGATAAATAATATAAAAAGAAAAATATATTTAAAAAATAAAAAAGTAAATAGATTAAAAAAAAACTAAAAAGTAACTCTGTAATTACATGGTGTAATTAAACTCAATTCTCAACTCCTTTGAGAACCGGAGAGTGTAATTACACTCTCTCAATTACACAAATTCATACATAATTGTGTAATTACTTGATCAAACAAACATGTCAAACTGTGTAATTACACTCAATTACACCAAATTCTAATTACATGGGTAGCATTCCAAACATGCCCTAAACTCTACCTTTTATGCTTAACGATATGATTTATAATCACACAAATTACTGTGGCTTGTTTTAAAGTTTAAGCACACAAAATTTAAAGTTATTCATTTATTTCTTAAACTCCGTATTCCATCAAACTACTCATATAAATTGAGAAGGAGTGAGTAGTATATATTAAAGATAAGGCATCATTACCCTTGAACTGTGCCCAAAGTTCCAGCGATACACCTTTCCTTTTCGGAGGTTCTATTACTCCCTAATTTTTTTTAAAACATACTTCTCTGTCTCAATTTATGTAGTAATATTTTCTTTATAGTCTGTCTAAAAAAGAATGTCACATTTTCATAATTAGAAATAATTTAAAATGTCACCTTTTTATAATTAAAAATAGTTTAACTTTAAAATTCATCTTTTACCTTTAAGAAATGAATAATATCCACATAATTTTCTAAGATTTATTTTAGATCATACATTTCAAAAATCAATTTTTCTTTCTTAAATTTTATGTCAAGTCAAATTATGTCACAAAAATTAAGAAGAGAAAGTAATAAATATCACACTAAACAAAAAGGGTGTATTTTACTCTGCCATATATATATATTTATTTTTTTATTTTTAAAAAAATAATATTTTTCTCCTTCGCAAGCCAACCATGGCTGCCCCTTTTTGTACATTTTTTTTCTTTTTTCTTTTCTTCATCATGATCATCCATAAAAACATTGATTTAAGCCATGTGTTTTGAAGCCCTAATTTCATAAACTTATAAAATATTGTTCTCAAGTTTTCCAGCGAGATTAAAAAAAACATCGCTGGATTTTAAAATTTCGGTGATAATCTTTTCCGGCAAGCTTCAAATTCCGGCGACAAAATTTATTCTAAATTTCATATTTGTCATGGTCGAAAATAATGGATGGAGATTCTCCGGCGTTAACAAGAACTTTTTTGGAAGAATTTTTTTAGGCTTTAATGATAATTAATTAGGAGTAATTAAATATGAAGTACACAATATCGGGGATATACCATCATCCAAAAAATTATACGAACTAGGCTCGGTAGTATGAACTTTTGTAAAGGAAAATTGAGTTTCATCAAAAATTACATGGCGATTAATGATGATTTTTTTGGAGGATAAATCAAAACATTTGTAACCACGATGATTAGATGGATAACCCAAAAACACATACGGAGTAGACCGGGCCTGAAGTTTGTTAATTGTGGTGGACGGGAATAACGAATAACACAAGCACCCAAAAATTCGAAGATGAGAATAAGAAGGATTCTTATTATATAAAATTTGGAAGGGGGAAGAATATGTCAGACCTTTGGAAGGAATTATGTTTAGCAGATATGTGACCATTTGTAGGGCATGATGCCAAAAATATGGGGGTAAGAAAGCATGAATTAAGAGAGTGCGGACAATGTTATTTATGTAACGAATTTTGCGTTCGGTTTTCCCGTTTTGTGAAGATGTATGAGGACAAGAAAAATGAAAATTGATCCCATTATTAGCACAGAACTCCTGAAACACCCTATTGTCATACTCTTTTCCATTATCACACTGAATATTTTTTATTTCTCTTTCGAATTGTGTTATAATGAATGCTCTAAATTTTACGAAGACGGAAAACACTTGAGATTTATTTGCAACTGAAAACGTCCACAAAAATTTAGAATAATCATCCAAAAAAAGAACATAATACCGATGACCCAACGAACTTAGAACATGAAACGTCCATAGGTCGCTATGAATAATATCAAATGACATTGAAGTATGAGAATTTGAGTCTACAAATGGCAACTTAACAATTTTTCCTAACAAACAAAATTGACAAATTGGAGTACGACTCGTACCCTTACAAGAAATAAAACTATTTTGATCTAAAACTGATAAAATAGAGGATCCCGGATGACCAAGGCGAGCATGCCACAAGGAAGGAGAAATGGTTGCAAAAGTTGATGGCAAGGCTTGACTCGATGGACTGAAACCGGGAGTGATAGGATAAAGATCTCCCTTACTATCACACCTCATAAGAGGACTCCTCGTCTTGAAATCCTACACAGAGAAACCAAAAGGATCAAATTCAACAGAAACGGAATTGTCAGTGGTGAACTTCGGACAGACACTAAGTTTTTAATCAATTTGGGGGCATGTAAAATATTTTTCAAGATAAGGGGTGGATTGGGGGGACACAACGTTTTCTGACCATAACCCTGAATTGGAATAGAGTTACCATTACCAACAATTATACCTCGAGGGTTGCTCAAATTGGAATAAGATGAGAGAGTACATGAATCTGATATCATGTGGGTAGTGGCACTGGTATCCATATACCAATTTGGGTCCGATTGAGTCAAACCTAGTGTGTGCATCGCGGCCTCGATATCGGTCTGAGTGGGGCCTGCTGCGTGGTGAGCTTGCGGAGGCCGGAGCCCAAGTATTCCAGAACTGGGCTGTCCTGGGCCGTAACTGTTGGAACTTGCGTTACTGGGCCAGTGGGCAGTGGGTCGTCTGAGCTGTTGGAAAGCCCACTGGCCAGATGTTGGAAATTGTTGTGGAGGTGGGCCGTAGGGCCACTGTCCACTGGTCCAAGCCCACGGCCCAGAGGCCCAAGGCTGAGACCAGGGGTTCGGTGGCCCACTGAAACCTGGATGGGGTCCACTGCCACTGTTTTGGCCACCGTGACTACCGCCGGAACCTCCGCGTTTGCCCCCGCGATTTTTCCGGCCATTTTTGCTACCCCAGTGTGATCGGTTTTGGTTCGAATTGTTACCAAAATTTTGAGGACTAGTGGAGAAAGTCATCATGACCACGGGACTAGCATTAGTAGCCGCCTATTTAGCCAAACCGGCTTCTTCCAACGTAAGCATGGAGCGGGCTTGATAGAACCTTGGAAGAGGATTACTTTGACGAAGGAGAGTTCCAACGCCACTATAGGCCTCAGATAGGCCAGCAACCATCTGTAAAACAAGACGATCTTCACTAACTGGCGCACCAACGTTGCGGAGTTGGTCCGCGCAATTCCTTCAACCTTTTGCAATATGCTGAAACGTTCGGAAAATTTTCCATGTTGACGTGGGAAAAATCATGTTCAAGGGTAACAGCTCTGGAATTTTGATTATCCTGGAATATGTCACGCAGTCTATCCTATGCAACCATCGCCGTAGCGTCTGGCTCAATAATCATCTGCAATAGGTCGGTAGAAATAGTAGAATAAATCCACTGAAGGACGGTGGCATCAAGTGTTGTCCATAACATAGGATCATCCTCGCGTTTAGGGACCTCCGTATCATTAGGAGCCGCGGGGATTATGTGATGGATGACTTGATGCGAACGAGTGTGAATTTCAAGAATTAACGGGATATGATTCTTGATGTTAGAAACAACAAGGGCAGGGTGAAACGTGTTCTTTGACGTAGACATAACGAAAGAACAAGAGATGAAAGAGGTATTTGTAAGAGAGATTTTGAGAGCGAAAGAAGAATTTGGTAAACCCGAGGGGGGGGGGGGTCTCGGCCGAGAGGAATAACAAAAATCTGGGAAAGAAAATTTTGTTTGACCTAGACTTTTGATACCATGAAAGAAATAATCCCCTTGATTATTTTCATTAATTGTAAGGCTATATATACAAGTTACATATTTCTATAATAGGTATAGAATCCTATTCCTATCTATTTCTATAACCTTATTCTACCATAATTCTAACTATACAATTATGATAAGTGTACAAGAGATGGGTTTTGCTGCCCTCTTCCGTGTTGGGCTGTCTTCCGAGACGGGCCAATAATGTGATTACCCGTATATTAAGTGTATATCACATGTATATATACCTTGTTTAACAGAAACGTGTATAAATTAATTAGATATTATACTTCTCACTCTCCCAAAAATAGTGAAATACACTCTCTTTGCCACACTTTGTGTGGTATTTATTACTCCCTATGTCTCAATTTATATAACACAATATTTTTGTATGTATAAAAAAGAATGTCACATTTATATATTTAAAAATAATTTTACTTTATTGGATAATTTATAACCACACAAAAATCTAAAATTTATTTTGGAATACAAATTTCAAAAGTCTTTCTTTCTTAATCTCCCTTTCAAGTCAAACGATGTCACATAAATTGAAACTAAGGAAATGTTTTAAAAAGTTTAGGGGATAACAGGACTCCAACAAAGAAAGGTATGTTGCAGGAACTTTGGATATTCAGGGGCAGCTGAGCCGTGCTCAGCACAGCCCAATCCAAAACTTAAAATATAGGATTGAAATTTAAATATAACATCAACATTATTTTGGGGTATGTTAAAGATTGACATACTAAGTAGGCGTTTGGTTATGCAATTTTTGGCACAAATTTAAAACTGATTTAAAATCAGTGTTATTTATGACATTAAATAAAACTCTGACTTCAATTTGAAATTTTATTTTCAATTCCAAATTCTTCTAAAAGGTAAGATTTAATTTTAAATTTGTGATTTCAATTTATTAAAATTTTTAAATCTTCGCCCATAAATTTATATTTTGCAACAAAACAAAATTCATAAGTTTATGTTTCCTAAAAAAATGCCTTTTATTTTCTTAGAACGAAATTTAAAAGTGATGTTCACAGTAGTGAAAGAGTTTCTCTATTAAATTCTCAAATAGTTGACATTATTATTAATGAGATAAGATTTAAAACGGGGGCTTGAAATTTTGTTCCTACTCAATGTAATATATAATGTTTGATAAATTATTTTATCATTTAACTTTTGTCACTTATAGATCAATGACATCAATTTCTTTTGTAGAAATATAATAGTTTTTTTTTTGTAAATACAGCTGCGATACTTATAATAAGTACATACGCTTTATTATCGTGTCCATCATAAATAACAGAAAATATTATCCGGACTCTAACGTATTGAAGATGAACTTACAAAGCCCTTACAATGAGATATTGTAACAATCAATAGAAAAAATAATTGACAAAAGTATTCATTAGAAATGGCTAAAATTATAGGAAAGTATGTTATAAAGGGATAAAGTAGGAAATTAAGAGTTATGTGCGAAATAGAAAATTCAATCAGCTATAATTACTCTTTTTGTTAGGCAATAAAATCATTTCATGATCAGGCAATTACAATAATACTCTTGTCAACCCAAATTGTATAATGGGAATCGAAGGGTCTTTTCGTCATAGAGTTATAATTCAATGTTAATAAATAACCAAGGTGAATTTTCACACCCTTTCAATATTCGTTACGGATGAAAGTAGTAGTGGATTGTTTACTCGAATGAACAGTGACAAGATTTGACTTGGTCTTTAAACATCACAAATATTCCTCAAATCCAATCTTTTCTTCATTGTCTAACAATTTTGGGCCAGTTCCTTGGGCCAGACTAAGGGTGGCCAGTGGGCCGGGCTCGGGTCTGGCGGGCCGGGTCTGGCGGGGTCGGGGCGGGACGAGCCAGGGGGTCGAGGTCGGGTCTAGCGGGGCCTGGCGGGACTGCAGATCCGTCCCGATCCCGATCCGTCGGTATCGGGGTGGGGCGGGGTCGGGTCGGGCTCGGGGCGGGGTCGGGTTTTCCTTTTTTTTTTTTTTAAATAACATATGTATAAAAAAAACTCAATAAACAAAATAAGATAGTGTAATAAAAACATCCCAAAATTTGTTTTTGTGCCTTTTATATTATTTAATAGACATATGATTTTTTTGTAATACAAATACAATTGTCTAAAATCTAAATTGCAACTTTGTGGTGTTGTCCAAAAGTTGCAAATTACATAATAAAATTGCAATTAAAAAAATTACATTCTCAAAAAAACTTGTTCTAATTGCTTGATGATTTCTTGTGGTTCTTCGGTTGGAATTGGTATTTGTTGGTCAAATTGATCCACGTCGCTTCCACTACCTTCGGTTAAGATTTCGTTGTAGTTTTCATCATCTTCTTCGTTGATCTCCGGTTGACCGCACCTTCTCCGCTCCGCTCGTATCCAATCTCTCGAATAATACGCAATTTCCAAGTGTCTCCGGCCAATAAGTATCTCGTGGTCTCCTATTTGATATCTCTGCGCAGAAAAAGCGCTTTCGACGACGCGGTTGATGACGCTTGAATGTTCAAAACATCTCGAGCCATCAATGAAAGTGTCGGAAAGGTCTTCTCATTCCCCTCCAAGTATTTCAAACAAGTCTTCATGTCCATCTTCATTGATAACTTCTTGATACGGTACGAACCCCGCAAAACAAAAATATCCAACTCGCTAATTTGGTTAGTAGTAGAGGTAGGCCGCACATTCTATTTACGAGGCTTTCAATACTAGCCGCGAAACAACATGTCTTTTGTGAGGTTGTGTTGAAGATGAAGAAGATGGTATGGAAGCTAGGTAAGTTACTAGCATTTTCTTGTTGATAAAATCTATATATATTTTTGCATTGGTGTTCTACGCTAGACACCGCTTCTTCTTTAGTTTGTTCAATAGGTGGTGGGTGATTTAGATTTTTGGGACTTGGAGGTGGTAGTACTTCTATACAATCGTAAATAGTTTCAATTAGTGATTTAGTATCGTCTATTTTAATAGTAGGATTTAATACAGAACCAATAATATAAATAGAGGGAATAGGAATAAAATATATTTTTATTTTGACAAACATTTTTTTAATAGCTGCCTTATAATTTGATTTTTCCATATATTCACTAAGTAATAAAAATATTAGAGTTATATAAAATAACATAGTTGAAATAGTAGGATAATATATACCGGAAAATTCTTTTGTTGCTTGAAAAAATTTCTCTAAAAATACAATAAGTTCGGAAATTTTTACCCAATCACTATCTAAAATTATATCATCTGGCTTTTTATTATGAGAGTTAAAAAATAAAGTTATAGGTAATTTATAGTCATAAGCAACAAGTAGTTGCTCGTATAAAGAATTCCACATAGTGGATACTTCTTGTGGAATTCTTCTATAAGGTAGTCCACAATCGTGACAAGTTTTTTTATATTCTTTTCTACGTTGTACTTTATTACTTTTAAAAATAAAGTTTATAGCAAATTGTATTTTACTAAGAATGTTTTCAAAAAGTGATAGACCATCCTTTACAATTAAGTTATATATATGGCACGCGCATTTTATATGAAAATGGTCTGGAAAAGATGGAGTTAAACTATTTTTTAACATTGTAATTGCGTAATTGTTATTAGAAGCGTTATCTAATGTAATAGTCATAATTTTATCGGTAATTCGTAATAATCGCACACTTGATAAATATTTTACGCAATAAAAGTACCGGTGTGCCTATCATCTATATATCTATACGCTAAAATACGTTTTTGCATAGACCATTTATAATCTATCCAATGACAAGTTATAGTTAAATAATCATGGCCGTTAGTACTACGACCTATATCAGACGTGATAGATACTTTGCCATTAAAATGATATAATGAAAAACGTAATTATTGTTGATATTCATACGCGAATTTAAATACATCTCTCTTAACGGTTGATCTAGGAAAAGCGTTAAAAGCGAGGATTATATATATCTCTAATGTAATGAATAAAATCGGGAGATGAAGGAAATGAAAAAGGCAAACCCTCCACAAAGCAACTAATTTTGATATTTCTTCCCTATCTCTATGTTTATTGTATTTAGAGCCTACAATTCCCCCCGTCATAGGGTCAATTTGGCCCTGTACTTGGTCCGGGACGTATCGTATGTGAACCTTGTCCCGATAGAGCGGGCGTTTGCGCACCCGATTTTGAAGCCTGGTATTGGGCATACCTAGCCGGATGAGCACTTACTACGTGTCTAATTAAACCCCCGTCCCACCGTGACCTTTTCCAGTTTTAAATTTTAAAACATTTTTACAAATTTTACATATAGCTTAGCTTCTTGATTCTCTACGTCCCTATAAAAAAATGTCCATACATCCGATTTTAATGGTCGTTTTTCGGACCTCGTCTCATACTAGGGGGAATAGGAGGTATTTCGGTTGAAGGTGCACTAGTGGGTGTGTTGTCATCAACATTAGTGGGTATATCATCTAGATCATCGTCTAAATTAAAGTCTTCTTGAGTTTCAGAAAATAGCTCCTGGTCTAAATCTAATGGTATTGTAGGAAAATGTTGAGTATCAACAAAATCATCCTGTGTAGGAATAAGATGACTAGAAGAAGTACCCTTGCCCTGGTTGCCCCTACTAGAAGAAGCACTCTTACCCTTACCCTTAAACATACCTTTTAATCCTTCCATTTTAATTATGATAATAAATAATTAAAGACAATAAAATTAAGTGCGCTAAATAAAATAAACAGACAATAATAATTTAATGAATGAACGAATGTACCAAACGCCGACGTAACGTCGACGTGTAATCGAGAGGTTGAAAATTGAAACTTTGCTCGATGGAAGATCCTCAAGCTAGTTGCCAACTTCACTCTCAATTCCCAAATGAATTAATAAAATTGAATATTTAGCAAACAATGTAGACTTGTAGAGAGATATATTGAGAAATTAGAGAGATTGTAGGAAGATTTGTGAGAAAGATGAAGAGAAAATGAGTTATTTATAGTTGAAAAATTGGGTTAAAGTGTAAATATAATAACTCATGGGTTAAAAATAAATATTAAGGGGTAGGGGGGTTGGGGGAGGGGGGCCTAAAATGGCGGGCAACGGCCATAATCTAAAACGCCAACGACCATAATCTAAAATGGCCGTCGGTGCAACGGTCATTTTTGCAAAGGGGGAAAAGGGCGGGGTCGGTCTCGGGACGGGGTCGGGGTCGGTCTCGGGACGGGGTCGGGGTCGGTCTCGGGACGGGCTCGGGTCGGTCTCGGGTCAGGCGGGCCTAGGGCGGGCTCGGATCTGGCGGGACTAGACATCGTCCCGTTCCGAGTTCGAGTCCCGCCCCCGTTAATTTTTTTTTTTTTTTTTTTTTAAAGCGGGGTCGGGGCGGGACCGGGCGGGCTCGGGACGGGGTCGGGCCGTCCCGGCCCACTGGCCAGCCCTAGGCCAGACACAACAAAAATATTGAAGAATCTATTCTAAATTCATTAAAGAAATTAAATTATTTGACCTTCCAAGGTCTTAAATTATGAAATAAGAGAAAGGAGATCACCAAACTAATCCGACTATTTATTGTTGAAACAAATGTTTCAATTAATTTTGGAATAATACATTTGATAAGAATTCTGTTTTCAAATTAATAAATGTGAATTCATAAGTTTCACTTCATTAAATTTATACGTTTATATTCTTTTGAAAGAAACATTTTTCTTACAAAATTCATGAACCTATTAATAAATTTTATTTAATTAGAACTCTTATTTTATGTATTCTTTCATCCTATAAAGTGCTTTTATTTGAAAAAGGCAAGCAATCCGCATACTCTCTTGAAAATATTTGAGAGATATTTATTAAAAGGTGAATTCATATCAAGAATAAAAGAGTTATCATTTATTCTTCCGTTTACTCGTGGGAAAGACTTTAACTATCTTCAAAAACGTCTTGACATGTCTCTAAGCCAAACAAATTTTATTTTGAGTCTCTAATATTATTATAATTTATATTCTAATAATTTGATAATATTTCAATTTGAGCAGTTAAAAGATATTATTATCCATGTTTCTAACATTTGTCACACCTACCAAAATATCCCTGAAAAGCTTATAAATCAACGAAATAATAAAAGCTACCAAGTAAATAAATATGTTGATAGTGATTGAAATTGTAAATATGCTTAAAACAGACTTTTATTACGACCCCCATAAGTAAAGGGCACTACAAGATGAAAGTCCCCGGGACAAAAATAATATCCATCCCACAAGAGCCAAGGAATAAAAAAAAGCATATGCTTCCAGTTCCGTGGGATTCTGAATTAATAGTCCACCGTTCCAAAAATAATGATTCATTTTTTCAAAACATGACATATTTATTTATTTAATTATAATTTAATTTTTATATAAAACAAGATAATTTATAATTATATAAATATTTTTAATTTATTTTAAATTATAAAATTCAAAAATTTCCTTTACAAAAAGTACTTGTGAAATGAAAATATATCACATAAATCGGGACGGAGTTCCAAACTGGACCATCAATTTAGCTTAATTTAATCCTAAATCCACTTCTACTATTACTACGACCACAAACTTACGGTCAATTTCTGAAATTTTCAGTTAACGATTCAAAACAAAGATATAAGCTTCATCAAATTGAACTCACCAGTGCCAATTTCTCCAGAATTAACACAATCAAATCCACATCCACACTGCGGGGACTCATAGAAATTATTAATAGGAAAATCAGCAGAGGCAATACCGACGGAAAAATCAAGCTCGTCGCTATCATGAGTAACTTCCACAATATTGATCCAAAACAATAGCAGTTTCACCTGTACGCCTTTCAAGTTCGCAAGCTTATCCTTTGAAATTTTACCAGTAATTTTACTCATGTACTTGAGATTGTATCCGCTTATGCTGAAAGTGCACGATTTTTTAAAGTAAACGGCGAAATTGCCAGTCGTTTTGTCGAATTCGTACCTGGTTGCGCCTTTCGGGAGTAATCCTACAGGAAAATTGTATTCCTGAAGGATCTCGTATGCCGTCGGGGATTGGGAATCGTTGCCGGCGATGGACGGAGAGTATGCAGAGAGGAGGATGAGGAAGATGCACAAGGGAATAGCTATAGAAGGCATGTTTTACTAGTTAGTGAATCAAACTAACTTAAAATTGAGATGTTGTTCTTATTTATTATTGAGAATCAAACTAACTTAAAATTGAGATGTTGTTCTTATTTATTATTGAGAATCAAACTAACTTAAAATTGAGATGTTGTTCTTATTTATTATTGAGTGGCTTGAATTTGATCTTGCTTTGGATGGTTGTTACGTATTGTTTCCTAATCTTTCCTATTTTATTATATTGCCTTGCATTATATTGTATTATATTATATTGATAAATATAATATTTGAATAAGTTATACTATTTTGGTGGTTATATAATGTTATACATCAACAATTTGAAGGATAAATCTATAAAAAAAAGTAGGATACAATATAAAACTATCATAAAAAAGATAAAATATGTTTATTAGATAATAAGTAAAGATAAAATGAAAAAAATAAATAAGATAATAATGCGATAACACTAAATCAATAATTACATAAAATGAAGTTTTTTATCATTATATAACAATAAATTTAATAATAAAATAAAATTAAAGTAAACATTATATTAAACTAACAATAATATACCCTACCATCCAATGTGAAACTTGTACTATTGAGAGTAATACACGTTGGTTAAATTCGGAGACACTATATGAACTATGAAGGCTCTCGTATAAACATAAAAAATATGTGGTTTTATCTTTGAAATCTTTTAACATTTTAACCCGTGGTTTAAAAAATCACCCACCTAAACGTGTACTCAATATACAATTAAAGATCGTTTGATTGATATGATAAGGATAATGTTGAAAATTTGTCTTTGGTGGGGAGGTGCGTCCACCCGTATTTAATGACTTAAACACTAAGGTTCCATATGTTGGAGGTTTTGTCTCTTCACACGTGCATAATCTACTAAGTGAGTAGATGACCGTAGGGCCAAGAATCGTCAAATTTCATTGAGAAATGAAAGAGATATTGGTCCACGAAGTAAGGTGTTTGAGATATGAAAATATGATGTGGGACAAATCTACCACATCGGATGGAAAATGAAGAATTGTTCTCTTTATAAGTCTCAAAATTGGCTAAGGATTTGGGACCCCAAGGGGTAACCCATGTGTTTGAAGGAGGGAGGACCTAGATGTGCTTGGGTTCAAGGCTAAGTCCATCCGTCCGGTCACGGTCACGGGTCACGGGTGCTTGGTCTGATATTATCTCTTTGGACCCCAAATTGCTTAATATTTACAGTTTGGTTCCTGGAGTTTCTGAAAAGCTGAAATTGGGAACGACAGAAGGCAGAAAGTTTCTACCTGCCGTTGGAGTTGATTTTTGGAGCATTAAAACTCCATTAATATGCACCTTAAACCTCCCTAACAGCTCCTTTATGCTGCACATTAAATCAGCCATTACTTGGTTGATTAACTCCCTCACTAATGGTCATAAACTGCCATTACTTGATAGTTGAGGAGTCCCTCCCCTTATGCTATATATTGGACCCTTTTGGCTCAATTGCATAGACTAAGATATATACACAGAGACAAACAGAAAGAGAAAAATCGAAGTCCAGTCCAAAAACGTGAAGCCAAACAGTGGACTAAAACAAAAACTCTTCCTTCCTTTTCCATTCTTCAACAAGTCGTTTCGTGTTTGTTTTCTTCGTCAGAATCAACCTATTTGCTTTGTAGTGTTGATTAGTTGTTATTTTATCTTGGGAGACTATTGCCCGTTAACGTAAAAGCATATATACGAGGCAATCTTGTCTTAAAGACAGAGAGCCATCTCTCGACTCAGCCCATAGTTGTAACAATCCAGATTTAGTGTTTCTTGATTTCAGGTTATCAAGATTCAAGACTCAACAAACTTGCGATAATTCTGAATATTGGCTTGTTTGTTTATCCTTTCGAACACTTGTAATATTTATTTACTTCCCGTAATGCTTTACATATCCAACAGATAAGGATAAAAAAGGTTATGTTCAAAGTTTCTTGAAAGGAATTTTAAAACGTTTCTTGGGCTATTTTAAAATAACCATCAAAGAATGTGGTGCATTAGACAGAGATGTTCCTCTCTTAATCAGAGACATCGAATTTCCCCGAATAGGGTCCTACACACCGCGAATCAGAATATAATCGGGCTTTAATGCGGATACCGAACACCAGATGAAAAACAAAAAAAAGAGCTATTTTAAAACAATTTCCTCCTCCTATAAATTAATCGACACAAAGTTTGAAGAAATATATAATTTTTAAAAAGTAGGAGGAGGATTTAGAGCTTTATGTTCTTAGTGGTTATACACTTTAACCGTTAGTTCTTCAATGGTTTCGATTCGAGAGCTTCACCAAGGGATTTAAATAATTTGTTAAATATGATAGTTTAATAAAAACTAATTAATTGAAAGGATTTAATATTAGAGAAGGGTAGATTTGTCAAACTGTATTTTATTTACATTAATGAAAATAGGTAAAGAATTATTGCAAAAGAATCAAAATAAAGGAGGTAAGCGTAATATCATAAATTACGAGGATGTTCAGTGTGATAGAACTAAACTTGACGGGAGGTCTCTGAAATTATCTCTATAATATAATAATGTGACTATAGATTTATTAAATGTTTTATAATTTTTAAAAGGCCATATTAGTAATTATATTTCATAAAAAATATTGTTATAAACAAAATTAAACATTTAAAGGTATTGATTGCAAATATAACGCCAATCTTAAGGTAAAAAAATATTGATGTGTTTGAATATATACAATTGTCACTTAATAATGACTAATTAATATATATATTCACTTTATTAAATTACTTAACCATTGATTACCAAATAATTAAACAAAAAATTGTTAATAACATGCTGTTTAAATTCTTTTTTAACCACTATGAACTGCTATCTACAGGGAAGTAGGTTAGATAAATAAGGGAGAAGGAAAGATAAAAGAAATGAAACGTTATAAACGGTGAAGGAGAAATAGATGAAACAAGAAAGAGTGTGATGGTAACCCTTCGGGAGAATGAATTGTTCTCACAAATAGCTATAGTTTAGGAGCTTCTAACCGTTCATAACTATCTTTTTTAAATCTACAATTCGTAACTAGTTAAGTCCAATACAAGTGTATTTGAATATACTATTCATTTGTATGCAACTATATTTAATATCACAAGTATTTGAATACATGTAACTTTAATTTCTCTAAATACAAGTGTATTCAAAATGATTTACCATTTCAGTGTATCTAAATGCATCATTCCAAAATACAGTCAGTCAAAATAAAGCTATATTTTTACATGTTTCGCATGTATTTAGTGTATTCAACTACATAGTCAGTCAAATACATGTATATAGATCAGTCAATCAACATATACAGTAAATACACTATATGTACACTTAATTCGGTCAAATTTTGATGAAAATATAAAATACAATCATATCCAATCAAAATCTCCGACAAAAATACAAAATATATTGTATTTGAAAATGGAGAATACAATCAAATTTGGTGAGATCTCCGTCGAAAACACAAAATGCATTTTAGATCTCTGACGACATATAAATGCACTTTATGTATACAACAATTTTCCGGCATGAAAGACAGTAGAGGAGAAAGAGGCGCTCTTTTTCCCGGCGTGAAAAGCAGTGGTGAAGGAAGAAGTTTCCAGCAGACGAATACACTCAAATATGAGATACAAAGAAGGAGAAGAAGCTATGAATTTATGCATCTCTGTCAGATCCAGATCCAGGCTGTGGTGGAGACGATGGGTGCGCGACGTTGGTGAAATGGAGCATTGGTTTGTGGCGAATTGATCGGTGAAGCTCGTCGTAGTTGGAGGAGCAGACAAGCAGTGACAATGCGAAGGGTTGAGGAATTGGACGACGTGGAGGGGGGGGGGGTGAAAAGATGGGATGGAAGAGGAGTGTGAGAGAGGGGGGAGGGCCGCAGTGAGGTCGTGGATGAAGGTTCGCTGTGATGGTTAGGAGATCACCGAAGATGGAGAAAATGAGGGAGAGAGGCGATTGACTGTTATAATGAGGGAAAAATGAGAGAGAGTTGGGGGAGAAGAGAAATAATGATGAGGGAGAAGATTGATACAATGGAATAACTCTATGTATTTGATATAGCTAAGATAGTGTAACGACTCGAAAAGTTATTTTCCTTATTTTGACTAAAAACTCCTAAATTACCCTTTCCGAGTCCTTATTAGCTTGCTTATGACTTGCAGGGATGGGTGACACAATTTCTGAGGTGATCGAGTAGGTTTCGGACCCATTTTATTAAGTTTGAGAAATTCCAAGTTAAGACAATAGAAGAGTTTGACCCATAGTTGACTTTTGAGTATACGCGCGTCGTTCGTAGTTTTATCAGTTCCATTAATTTCGGAATGACATTTATGACTTAGTCGAGCCTTCGGTTTGGGTTCTGAGGCAGTCCGGTGTGTTTTGGGAGTTAGGATATAAAATTATGGAATTTGAACTTAAGAGTTGACTTTAGTCAAACCTGAGCCTTAGAGATCTTTTCTAAAAATTCCTATTGCGCGAGCGTGTCCGTAATGTATTTTATGATAGAAATGCATGTTTGATTTGTGTTATTTGGCTTCCGAATGATTTACGAGGGTTGATTTGAAGTTGGAAAGATAACAACAAAACCTGGTGTCTGTTGTTCTGGTTTCCTTCTTCGCTATCGCGAGGGAGGTCAGCTCGGGTTAAGCCTACACGATCAGAGCGGGGTCTCGCGATTGCGATGAAGGCACTGTAGCGAACAATGTTAAGATCCTAGTTCCAATCCTTTGTCCCTATTTTCATTTTCCAAGTCCTTAAGCATGATTTTGCGGAGATTCAAGGTATTAATTCGAGGTTCTTCATCTAGGTAACTTCTAAAACCTAATCTTAGTCATTTATATTGGTAAATTTCATTGTATAGGCTTGAATCCATGTTTGGGAAAGGGGAATGGACTTATGTTGAGAATAAGAGAGTCTCAATTAAGAATTTGGGGTTAATTAGTGGACTATTGTTATGGATATTGTAGATTAGTGATGCAATTTACTAGTAGATGATTGTTAATTGACAAATTACATGCTTAAACCCTTTTTAAGAATTGGGGGAAATTCTAGAGTTTTAAATTGGGGATTTTTGCCTTGTTTTGAAATTGAGGATTCAATTGGGATCCGTTGTTAAATTAACTTGGTATTATGACTATCTAACGTGTATGAATCCAATTTGAGTAGAAAAGTTCACATTTTGGTAATGTAGGTCCAGGGTTCCTTTGTAAACTAGTTTGGGGGACTATAGGTATCAACTAGATTGTAATCTCATATAATCGATATGATTAATCATAGTGGGATCGTGAGGAGGCTCTATGAAAGGGGAAAGTTACCGCGTGACTTATTCGGTTCTATCCAGGCAAGTTGAGACTTTCTAGACTCTAGTGTTGTGTTACGTGTTGGTATGTGTTGTAATGAACTGAGGGGAGTAATGAGAATTTGGGGGTCCCATATTAGTGAGGTGACAAACACTAATATGGGCACCGAGTAAACTTAATTGGATAATTAATGAACTAGAAATATGCATGTGAAGGAATTTATATGTTTAGCCTTCGGGCCACGATGTGCGATGAAAGAGTCCACTTAAGTTGGTATGATTGTTGTTTACTTGGGCTTGTAGCCATTTGATATGGTATTATAATTTGACTTGTCATGCATTCATCACTCTACATCTCATCTGAATACTTGAATGAAATTTGATAAATACTAATTAAACTGATTATGATGATTGCATGGTGTACGCATATCTATATCATTCATACATTCTATCATTAAAATTGGTTTACTGAGATATTATTGAGAAACGGCTTGGGAAGTCAGGTTAAAGGATAGGGTACATGATTACGAGAATGATGATTGTTGATGATACTTCAGCCACAAAGCTGGTATTCGATAGGACATTTCGGATGGGCATATGAACCTTATGAGTCCCTCATGGCACGTGAAGCAGCTATTGTAGCAACATGTGTATACTGGGTACATATGGCCATTGCATACTTACATCTTATACGCATTGCATTCATTCTCATTTTGATATGTATTTAATGATATGTGTACTCGGTGTTGATTTTTGATATACTACTTGATCTTGTAATTTGATAGAGAAAATATTGATACTTGAGACTCGTAACTGTTGTGAGGTTGAGTTGTGAGGCTTGATGGGACTAGACGCCCAATTATGGGATTTAGGATGGATCTTGTACAAACATGAGAATAGAGGAGAACTTGTACACTATTGAACCATAGATTTATTGGTAGGTTGGTTAACTGATTATATTATGCCTAAGTGACTAACTAGTAGAGAGGTATCGAAAAGTACCAACCTCGCCAACGTTATCGCTAGGGTCGGTCAACGATGCTGCCGAGTACACGTATTTCTCGTACTCACTCTACGCTTGCTGCACTCTATGTGGAGGTACTGAGCCAGGAGGTGACAAAGTAGCTAATCGTGCTTAGTCCGTGGTGATCATTTGAAGACTTCAGGATGAGCCGCTGATGCATTCCCGACACTAGAGCTCTTTATCTATCTTTACCTTTCTGTCATTTACTTTTAGACAATGTTGCTATTTCAGTTCAGACTTGTATTCATATTAGAGCTTTGTACTCATTACTACCGGATCTATTGAGGTTTCCTTCAGACTTTGTATTTCTATTTAAAGACTTGTTAATTACTTCTCTTCTACTCCTTTAATTTCTGCACGTTCTTATGTTGTATGAGTAGGGTTCGCCTACGGGTTAGGGTAGGTGCCCTCACGGCACGATAGGATTTTGGATCGTGACATATAGGTAAATTTAAAATTCAGTGTAACTATGGAAAGTAATTAAATTAAAAGATAATTATTATCTATAAATAATTCTTAGGGGTCTTTTAGTTGGAAACAAGTTATCCCGGGATAATTAATTCTAAGATACGTTATCCTGGGATGGTTATTCCACCCTCCATAAGGAATAAAATAACACTACAATTCTGGGATAATTAATTCTGAAATTAGTTATATCATGATTTTATTTCAATCAAATATGAGATAAATACATCTTAAATTTAATTTTGGAATTAATTATCCATTATCCCTCACATCAAACGAGCCCTTAGAATTAGCTATAACAGATAAATTTTCCTTAATGTATTGTGCCTTGTTCTTAATTTAAGTTACAAAACACAATTTAACCAAGACTTGCATCTCTAGGCCTATAATTACATTTAATACTTGAACCATCATTTGGGGGAGAAATGATTTTGTAGCCACTATATTTTTAGTTTTATATTTTTTTATAAGAGGTCTTTTAATTTTACATATAAAAATCTGAAAAATAACACATAAGAGATCTAAAAAAGTCATTTGCTTCAGCTCCCGCCGTCTCAAATTATTTATTGTTTCAGAAAGTTAAGGCAAAATTAATTAGTTCTTCTCCATTTTATCCTTAGTATAATTTTGTCATTAATGGAGATGACACTTAAAATAAAATTAACATTTAATGGAGAGATTATAACTTAGTTATAAATAACGGTAAAGTAGTCAATAATTTTTCCTAATTAATATTTCTTAAGGAATATGTAAATCAGATAAACGACAAATAATTTGAGACGGGGGAATATTCAAATTGTAAGATACAAAAAAATTGTAAGAGACGAGATCTCATCTTCTCTCGTTTTGCATAAAATTACACTCACCAGCCTTCACAATGGGTGGTTATTAATGTTTGACCCCTTTTTACCCTTAAAAGTTCAAAAGTTAAAAGTGTTGTCCACAAGATAAAATTTGTCAAACTTAAAATTTTATCCATAAAACAAATAAGATAAATATTTATAACTATTCATTTCTAAGGTTATTCTCGTAAATCACCCATCTTTTCACTCTCATGTCTACAAAATGCCACTTCAGCCTCAAAAGTGATATATAAAGAGCTCAATTACTTTGGTTTAGAAATTATTTATACAAGATTAATATCATGTAAATATTGTTAATACTGAGAAGAGTTGCATAACAATAACTAATAGGAATATTTATAGGGATTATTATACACGGACGTTAAAGATAAGTTAACATTAGATGGAAAAAACATGATCGAAGATCTTAAATTTATTCCTAAGTCGCTTTAGGATTTGATTGTCGATCCAAAAGCTCTTAAATTTGTTCCTAAGTTGCATTGGATTTTATTGTTGATCTGATATGTTGGAAATTTGCCTTTGGCGGGAGTTGCGACCGACCAACTTTAACGGCTTAAACACTAGTGTTACGCATGTTGGAGAATCCGATTCTTCACACATGCATGATCTACTAAGTACGTAGATAACCGTAGGGCCAAGAATCATCAAATTTCGTTGAGAAATGAAAGAGATATTGGTCCACGAAGTGAGGTGTTTGAAGCATGGAAAAGTGTGGTTTGGGATCAATTCTCCCTCATCGGTGAAGGAAGAAAGAATTGTTGTGTTTATAAGACTCAAAATTGGTTTGGGGTTTGGGACCCTAAGGGGTATCCCATGTGTTTAAAGGAGGGAGGACCTAGATGTGCTTCGGTTCGAGGAAAGCCCACACGCGCGCCGCCGCCGCCCGTCCGGGTTCACGGGCTGTGGGCTGTGGTTCTTCTGATATTATCTTTTTTGGGCCAAATGTACAGTTTGGACCAGAATTCTTTCATATGTACAGTTTGGTCCCTGAAGTTTCAAGATGTACAATTTGGTCCCTGAAGTTTTCAAAAAGTCAGAATTGGGCAGAGAGATCAGAAACGCCACAACACTCAATTCAGCCATTTATTTTGGCTGAATTACTCCTTCTATAATAGCCAATCCGTTGCACATCTTCACCATTTATTTTGGTGGTATTACTACCTCCATAATGGCCATTACTTGGCCAATAATGACACTTATGGAGGCAGTTCTTCAGCCCCTCCTTCTACTATATAAAGACCCCATTGTCACCATTGTTGAGCACACTTTACACTAGACGGAAAACAGAAAATAGAATTCTTCTTCCTACAATCTTCCAAGCATCATTTCGTTACTCAAAATTCTTCACGGTAGCACTTGAGTTTCCTTTGCTCAATTGCTGTTTTATCTTGGGAGACAATTGTCCAGGACGTATAAAGGATACATACGAGGCAATATTGTCTTAAAGACAGAGTGCCACACTCGACTCAACATACACAAAACAGTTCCAGTTTCTTATTCAACATCATTGTAATTTCAGTTTGTTGTTGAATTGTAATTTCAGTTCTTGTATTACTTAGCAGTTATTTGTAATTTCCGTTTCCTGCACCTTTGTAACCAACATGATATCCCAAAGCGAGGTGGCTCATAACTCGCATAGAGACCACTATAGTTAGAGGAGAGGAGAAAGGCTTTGAAAGCTTTTTTTGAAGTTAGAAATGTCATGTCGTTAAAAACTAGCCATTACTAATTAGATGTCTAATTGTCCAGGCGGTAATGCTAACACCTTACACCTGAATCAATTGCAATTTTTTTAAAATAACAGGAAAGAAGATCGATTCGTGTCACTAAACAAAAATAAATTGTCAAGAACGTAGAAGAGACAGAATGAGCCGTTGGTTAAATCTATTATGCATCATACATGGATGATAGTCGGTAGCTCCCTCAAGGTTCTTCATCTGAGATCTGGGAAGGAAGATCAAGTCGGCCCTTGATGAGTAACTTGATGCACTATCTCTTTTGACTCTTTTAAGGGAAATGCAGTAACAAGGACAGAGACTTGTTCTATCTCGCCTATCCCGCATAGGGAGCAACATAACTGAATGTTGATTTTATTGAATATTGCCAACCAAACATTACACTAATTGTATTTGGTATTTTTGGTTATGCCTAATTAATTTTTCTTATGTGATCAATCAAATTCATCGATCTTATGTAGAATTTTATGTTAGGATTAATTATATTTATATCTTCAACCACATGATTATGGTACGGGTTGCTCGATTAAAACGCCACTAAAGCAATCGTTTGGAGCCCCAAATTTTTTGGAGCCCCCATTTTGTCTAAAAGTTGTATTTTAAAAAAATCTTGTGTTTTGCTAAATTTGAAGATTTTTTTCGGCGATGTATTATAATGTGGTGATCATTGCAATAATTGAGAAATGAAATAACTTTACGTGGTAATTCGATAACTATTTTATTGTCTCATTTGTATCGTAAAAACTGATATGAGCTCAATTATTATTCATATATTTACCTTTTTCATTCTCCTTTTTACTATTCTTATTCTCAATATTGAAAAGTCTCAAAAGATAACTTAATACGGCTTACAAGTTACAAATAAAAGGACTTGATTCATTTAAAATACATATATTGCCTACTGAATAATGTTAATAGTTTCTATAATTGTTGCCTCAGCCAAAAGAAGTTTTCCAAAATTAAAATTGATACATATAATATTACTTAGATCAATAATGTCTTAAGAGATATTGAATGAATTAGCAGTATTATCAATTGAAAAGAATTTGTTAAAATAAATCTATTATAAAATAGTAATCAATGACTGCGCATTTAAAAAGTTAGAAAAATAAGATTTAAACAAAAATGTATATGTCCTTTTAAAAAAATTATAATCTGTATGAAGTTTGACTTTAGGCCCCAATCTTGTTGAGACGGCTCTGATTATGGTATAATGCAATTATAGGAGTAGAATATGGACTCCTTTTTAATTTACTGGACTTCTCATTCTAGCTTCCCACATTGCCACATTGACACATTGCCTAGTGTGATATTTGCCTTTTCCGGATAAAATCGTTTTTCCAACAAGTATATGTAGATGTTAAAGAACAGATTCACTTTTTCTTCTTTGTACTTTCGTCACAGATGGCACGAGGAAATGCAAGACTAAGTGATCAATGAAGGTAACTTGGATATAAGCTGATCTATATAATTTTACTTGTTCATTATATACTTTTACTTGTCCATAATAGATAATTATATGTACGCAGCAACAATATTTCTATGTACATAGTATACTATGTTGGTTACAATGGTACAGGAAACGAAAATAAGTAACTGCTAAGTATCACAAGAAAATGAAATTACAACAATTGAAATTTCAGTATGCTTGAACAAGAAACTGGAACAGGAAACTGTAACAATTTGATATGTTGGGTCGAGTGATGACACTTTGTCTTTAAGACAAGATTGCCCCGTACATATCCTTTCTACGTTCTGGACAATAGTCTCCCAAGATAAAACAACAACTCAACAATTGAGCAAAGGAAACTCAAGTGTTACTTTGAAGAACTTTGAGTAATGAAATGATGCTGGAAAGTTGTAGGAAGAATCTGATTTCGTTTGTGTGTTAAGTGTAGTCTCAACAATTGAGCAAAGGCTTCATTATATAGTTGTAGGGAGAGGACTTACCAACTGCCCACATAATTGTTGTTACTGACCAAGTAATGACAATTATAGAGGTAGTAATTCAGCCAAAATAAATGGTGAATTGATGTGCAATGGATTAGAGCCATTAGGGAGAGTTATTCAGCCAAGTAATGACTGAATTGATGTGCATATTAATGGAGGTTAACGTTCCAAAAACCATCAGCAAAAGCACAAGTTCTCTGCCCAATTTAACTTGCCTGAAACTTCAGGGGCAATTTTGGTCCAAAAAGATAATATCAGAAGAAGCCCACAACCCACGACCCGAGCCCGAACCGGAAGGGACGGGCGGGCGGCGCGCGTGTGGGCTTGGCCTCGAACCAAAGCACATCTAGGTCTTCCCTCCTTTAAACACATGGGATACCCCTTGGAGTCCCAAACCCTAAGCCAATTTTGAGACTTATAAACTAAACAAATCTTTCTTCCCCCACCGATGAGGGAGGATTGGTCTTTTACCACATTTTCATGCTTCAAACACCTCACTTCGTGGACCAATATCTCTTTCATTTCTCAACGAAATTTGATGATCCTTGGCCCTACGGTCATCTACTTACTTAGTAGATTATGCACGTGTGAAGAATCAAAGTCTCCAACATGTGGAACCCAAGTGTTTAAGTCATTAAAGATGGTTGGATGCAACTCCCGCCAAAGGCAAATTTCCAACAATCCCCTTGAAAGAGATTGTGCCTTTTCCCAGCAATATTTCAGCGAACCGATGTTGCATAAGGAGAGGTAGCTTCAGCTTTGAACCTTTCATAGTTAAATACCATCGGACTTACTTACTGCGCGGTGAACGTGATATCTTGAACCGTCAGTGTTTAGTGTAAGCCAAGTCAATAATACCAACACAATAAATTCCCTTACTCTTTTCTTCGTAATGTTTTATCCGTTGTGGCCGTGGAAACTTCTTGGATTCTTAAGTGCGTTCATTTGAGGCGGCCTGTCCTCGCACTTAAATAGGTGGTCTCCTACAAGGTATCCTGCCATACCCCACTTCACAAGTGTTAGGAACCATTAATAGTTTCCCAAACCTAACCTCAACCGGTGAGGATCGTTAAAGGTTTTGGAAACTTAACCTTTACCCACACCCAGATAGCACTTAACGTCTAGATAGCACTTAACGTCTATCGTGGGAACAACTTTGGATTTGGTGTTTATTTACAGAAATCACTATCCGAAGTGCTCATGCTTCCACCGAAGCGATCAATTGAACCTTTACAACTTAGTTTTCCCATTGAACCAAAATCCTGGGATCTCCAGTCAGTAAGGTTGGGTTACCACTATATTGGTTCTTATACTTTGGGTTTTAAGCCCATTCCCCTAAACATGCAGAACATCTGATCATTGGGTAAGCCCTTTGTCAGTGGGTCTGCTATATTATCTTTGACTTTATGTAATGAATGGATATTATACCCGTGGTGATCAGCTGCCTAACAGACTTATGCCTCCTTAGATTATGACGAGACTTGCCGTTGTACATAGCATTCCGTGCACTTCCTATAGCCGACTGGCTATCGTAGTGGATCATTACAGAAGGTACGGGTTTGTCCCAACAAGGAACATCCTCTAAGAAGTCATAAAGCCACTCGGCTTCTTCTCCTGCTTTGTCTAAAGCGATAAACTCCGATTCCATCGTGGATCGGGCGATGCAAGTTTGCTTAGAGGATTTCCAAGACACAACCCCACCACCAATTGTAAATACATACCCACTGACGGACTTGGTGTTCTCTATATCAGATATCCGTTTGCATTACTGTACCCCTCTAGTACAACTGAATATCTCGAATAATGTTACCCGTAAGTTGGCGTGTATTTCAGGTATTGAAGTACCCGATTCAACGCCTTCCAGTGATCATCACTCGGATTACGGGTAAACCTAGCCAACTTGTTGACTACATAAGCAATATTAGGTCGGGTGTAGTTTGTTATGTACATCAAACTTTCGATCACCTGTGCATATCGCTCCTGGCATATGGGTGCACCACGATTTTTATCAAGCTTTTGATTTCTATCCATTGGTCACTTTATAGGCGAACTGTCAAGCATCTCGAACTTTCTCAAAACATCCTCGATGTAGTGAGACTGAGATAAGACCAGTCCGTCAGACGTCTTAGAGATTTTTATCCCTAAGATGACATCTGCGATACCCATATCCTTCATGTCGAAGTATTGTTTCAACATGTTCTTAGTCTCTAGGATTACCTTAGGACTGCTTCCTGTGATCAACATGTCATCTACATATATGCATATCATGACGAACGAGTCAGAGTTACCTTTCGTGTAGACACATTTGTCACACTCGTTAATGGAGAAACCCTTTGATAGTAGAGTACTATCAAACTTTTCGTGCCATTGCTTCGGGGCTTGTTTCATCCCGTACAGAGATTTGACAAGCCGACAGACTTTCTTCTCTTGCCCTGGAGCCACATACCCTTCGGGTTGGTCCATATAATTTTTTCTTCCAAATCACCATTTAGGAAGGTTGTCTTGACATCCATTTGATGTATCTCAAGGTCATGCAAAGCTGCGATCGCAATGAATACTTGTATGGACGTCATCCGAGATATCATGGAGTACGTGTCAAAGTAGTCAAGACATTCTTTCTGCCGATAGCCCTTGACTACCAACCTGGCCTTGTACTTATCTATAGACCCATCTGCTTTATATTTTCGTTTGAGTATCTACTTACAACCTAACATTTTATTTTTCGGAGGAAGATCAACCAACTCCCAAGTATGGTTATGCAGAATGGAGCCTATTTCACTCTCAATAGCTTCTTTTCAGAGCGGTGCCTCTGGAGTTGACAATGCTTCAGCAATTGTCCTTGGTTCATCATCAACCAAATAAGCTACAAAGTCAGGACCGAAAGATTTATCCTTCCTGGCCCTTTTACTTCGTCGTAGTTCCATCTCTGGAGTCTCCAAGTTTTGAGAATCTGGAACATTAGATTCCGGATATTCAACCACACCTTGAGATCCACTAGATCTGAACCATCTAGATCCATGCCGTCAACGACTCCCGATTCCTGAGAGTTTTGTTCATAACTTCGTTTGCGAGAGGTTATGTCTTTTTCCTTTCTAGGAAAGGTACTTTCAAAAATTGAGCATTCATTGATTCCATGATTGTACCCCGTGGATATCTGAAATATCTGACTTATGCACTAAGAAGCGATAAGCACTACTGTTATTTGCATATTCGATGAATATGCAATCTGCAGTCTTAGGCCCAATCTTGACCTGCTTTGGCTTGGGTACTTCAACCTTTGCCAGACAACCCCATACCTTTAAATATTTGTAGGTGGATTTCTTTCCCTTCCATGATTCATATGGAGTTTTATCCTTACCCTTATGTGGGACTCTGTTAAGAATCGTATTAGCGATAAGGACTGCTTCTCCCCACATATTTTGGGGAAGATCGGAATTGATGAGCAAGTCATTCATCATTTCCGTCAATGTGCGATTCATACGTTCCGCCACACCGTTCGATTGAGGTGAGTATGGAGGCGTCGTTTGATGAACAAGGCCTTCTTGGGCACAAAATTCCTCAAATGACGCTACATATTCTCCCCCTCTATCGCTACGAATGGATTTAATTCGCATGCTTAGTTGGTTCTCAACTTCTGCTTTGTAACGTCGTAACGCTTCAAAGGCTTCATCCTTACTTTTCAACAAGTAAAGGTAACAATACCTTGTGTTATCATTAATGAATGTCACAAAGTACTTGTTCCCCCTCTAGTTTGTGCAAACTTCAAATCACATATATATGTGTGAATAAGTTCTAGAGGAGTGGTATTCCTTTCGATGGATCGAAAATGAAGCTTTGTGAGTTTTGCCTCTACGCATACCTCACACTTATGTTGAGGGTTTACGTCGATAGACGACAATAACTCCAACTTTACCAACCTTTGGATGGACTTGTAGTTAACGTGTCTTAATCTATGATGCCATAAATTAGAAGACTCAAGCAAATAAGAAGAAGCTTAAACTTTATTACTTGGACACATTACAGACATAGCGTTAACTTTGAATAGGCCTTTACAGACGAAGCCTCTCCCCACAAAAGTGCCATTCTTAGTGAGTACAAATTTATTGGATTCAAACACTAGCCTAAAACCAGCATTAACCAATAAAGGTCTTGAAATTAAATTTCTCCTAATCTCAGTGACATGCATCACTTCCTTCAGAGTGAGCTCCTTTCCAGAAGTCATCTTTAGGACCACCTTTCCTACCCCCAGCACGTCGAGACGAAGCGTTGTTGCCCATGAATAGCTTTTTGTCGGTGACTGGTGTATACGTGAAGAAGGCATTTCTATTGGAACAGATGTGTCTGGTAGCACCTATGTCCATCCACCACTGCATGGGATTCTCAACCAGGTTTGCTTCAAGCACCACTGCTGAAAACTCCTCAATCATGTCGTCCAGGAGCGTGTCCTTGACGACATTACCATATGCCTTGCCTTTATCCTTGGATTTCTCTTGTTGCTCAGTCTTGAGCTTGCGGCATTCTTTGATCATATGACAAGATTTCCCACAGTGGTGACAGTTACCTCTGAACTTATCCTCTGATTGGTCTTGCCGTCTTTCTGGAACTTCCGCTTCTTGCTTGAGTTCCCTTTGGCCTCAGCCATATTTGCCTTTGCCTCAGCAGGTTGTTTACCCCTAGGCAAGTCCTTCTTATTATCTTCTTGAATTTGGAGTTTGATAATAAGCTCTTCAAAGGTCATCTCCTTTGTCTTGAGCTTTAAGTAGCTCATAAACTCATTCCACAAAGGAGGTAACTTTTCAATCAGCGATGCAACCAAAAACTGCTCATTTGGTTTCATTCCTTCCAAATCCAGGTGATGTAGAATCATTTGGAATTCCTGGACTTGGGACATCACTGTCTTACTATCCACCATTTGAAATTTCAGAAATTTC
The DNA here is from genome assembly GCA_034509755.1 of Anisodus tanguticus. Taxonomy (NCBI): domain Eukaryota; kingdom Viridiplantae; phylum Streptophyta; class Magnoliopsida; order Solanales; family Solanaceae; genus Anisodus; species Anisodus tanguticus. Next base: position 11,514,304 of record CM067551.1, on the reverse strand, counting down.
CCAACGATGAATTTCTTAGTACCTGCATTTTGTGCGTTGTACTTCTTTTGCAGTTTTCCCACAGCTCTTTGGCAGTGCCAACGGTGCAATAGACCGTGTAGGAAAGGGTCTGCCAAGGAGTTCAATATGTAATTCTTACACATGAAATCATTATGATTCCATGCATCGAGAATCATCTTCATGCCATTAATGACATGGATACCTAGGCCCCCTTCAGCCGTTTCAGTAGGCGAAGGGTCCATTTCATCTCCAGATTTTGAAGGATCTTCCGTTAGGAACCGGGCCATGCCCATAACAGTCAAGTAGAACATCATCTTCTGCTGCCACCTCTTAAAGTTTGAGCTCATGAATTTTTCAGAGCGTTGATAGTGGAATGCGGAGGGTGGAGCAGTAAAGGCACTGGACGAGCCTTGGGCAGTAGTGGGGAAGGCAGAGGAGTTGCCTTGAACAGTAATGGCAGCATGAGGGATGACCGAATTGTTGCCTTGAGTGGCATCAGTAGCAGTAGTAGAACCATTCATGTTTCCAATCATGTTTTGAAGCAGTTACATCAAGCTAATCTTGTCTTAAAATTGTTGGTTACAATGGTGCAGAAAACAGAAATAAGTAACTGCTAAGTATTACAAGGAAATGAAATTACAACAATTGAAATTTCAGTATGCTTGAACAAGAAACTGGAACATGAAACTGTAACAATTTGATATGCTGGGTCGAGTGATGACACTCTGTCTTTAAGACAAGATTGCCTCGTATATATCATTTCTACATTCTGGACAATAGTCTCCCAAGATAAAACAACAACTCAACAATTGAGCAAAGGAAACCCAAGTGTTACTTTGAAAACTTTGAGTAATGAAATGATGCTGGAAAGTTGTAGGAAGAATCTGATTTCGTTTGTGTGTTAAGTGTAATCTCAACAATTAAGCAAATGCTTCATTATATAGTTGTAATGAGAGGACTTACAAACTGCCCACATAATTGCTGTTACTAGCCAAGTAATGCCAATTATGGAGGTAGTAATTCAGCCAAAATAAATGGTGAATTGATGTGCAATGGATTAGAGCCATTAGGGAGAGTTATTCAGCCAAGTAATGATTGAATTGATGTGCATATTAATGGAGGTTAACGTTCCAAAAACCATCAGCAAAAGCACAAGTTCTCTGCCCAATTTAACTTACCTGAAACTTCAGGGGCAATTTCGATCCAAAAAGATATCAGAAGAAGCCCACAGCCCACGACCCGAGCCCGGACGGGACGGGACGAGACGGGCGGGCGGCGCGCGTGGGCTTGGCCTCGAACCAAAGAACATCTAGGTCCTCCTCTTTTAAACACATGGGATACCCCTTGGGGTCAAAAATCCTAAGCCAATTTTGAGACTTATAAACTAAACAAATCTTTCTTCCCCCACCGATGAGGGAGGATTGGCTTTTACCACATTTTCATGATTTAAACACCTCACTTCGTGGACCAATATCTCTTTCATTTCTCAACGAAATTTGACGATCCTTGGCCCTACGGTCATCTACTTACTTAGTAGATTATGCAGGAGTGAAGAATCAAAGTCTCCAATATGCGGAACCCAAGTGTTTAAGTCATTAAAGATGGTTGGACGCAACTCTCGCCAAAAGCAAATTTCCAACATACTATATGTACATATCTAATGAAGGGTGTTAACCCTTTAGTCTGTGTAGCTACGCCAATGTGCACATGTGGCATAGTAATCAATAAACGTGGAAAACTATAGAAAATCAAAATGTATACTCCATGTAGAGACAAAATACTCATTTAAGCCTTGGTTATTATGATGGCAGTTGGTCAAGCAGGTTATCGTTAGTAAACTTAACAAAGGCTATAGTCATAATAATTCTCCTCTTAGTGATTTAGGACATCTCTTTATTATTCAAGGAGTAGGATTTAAATTCCCCTGAGATAGGGTACCGGCTTCCGGATCACAAGTGTTTATTGATGCAGCCTTATGAGATAATAAGGTGGCCCCAACCCCGATCTCCATAAAAAATGGTTTCGGGACTCGAAATTAGGACGGGACCTAGACTCGTCGCTCCCAGGCCCATACCGCCCCAAACCTTCCCCGACTCCACCCGACCCCGCACTCGACCCCCTATTTGCAAAAATGACTGTTGTACAACGACCATTTTATATTTTGGTCGTTGTGCAACGACCTCTTTTTGCCCCCCTAACCCCTTAATATTTATTTTTAACCCCTAAGTTACTATATTTACACTTTAACTAAATTTCTCAACTATAAATGCCTCATTTTCTCTTCATTTTATCTCAAAAATCTTCCTACAATCTTTCTAATTTCTTAACTCAATCTATCTCTCCACAAGTCTACAATTACATTGCCTACTAAATATTTTATTTTATTTGCACATTTGAATAATTGTATCAAAGTTCAAAAATTGAGACTGAAGTTGACAACTAACTTGAGGATCATCCATCGAACAAAATTTCAATTTTCAACCTTATTACAAGTCGACGTTACGTCTTCGTTTGGTACCTTCGTTCTTCATTAAATTATTGTTGTTACTTTATTTTAATTATCGTACTTAATTTTATTATTTTTAATTATTTATTTGCATAATTAAAATGAAAGGATTAAGAGGTGTGTTTAAGGGTAAGTGTGATTCTTCTAGTAGGGATAACAAGGGCAGATGTACTTCTTCTAGTCATTCTATTCCTAGACATGATGATTTGATTTATTACACTCATATAGATAAAACTAATTTTTTTTAATGATACATCATTAGATAATGAGATATATTTTGCAACTGAACCAAACTTTAATTTAGAAGATAATATAGATGACACACCCACTAATCTAGATGACACACCCACTAGTGCATCTCAAACTGAAATTGGAACGCCTCCTATTCCCCCTAGTATGAGACGAGGCCCCACATAATGAAAATTAAAACCAGTTGTATGAGATTTTTTTATAGGGACCAAGAGAATCAAGTAGTTAGATGCAACATTTGTAAAAATATTTATAAATTTAAAATGGGAAAAGGTTAGGGTAGGACGGGAGGTTTATTGAGACATGTACAAAACTTTCACAAAGCTAGTGAGATGAATACGAGACTACAAAGTAGGGTGCGCCAATGCGCTCTCAATTGGGACAAGGTTCACATAGTGTCCCGAACCAAGTACATGGTCAAATTAACTCGACGACGGGGGAATTATAGGTCCTAAATACGATAAACATAGAGATAGGAAAGCAATAGCAAAATTAGTTGCGGTGGAGGTTTGCCTTTTTTATTTCCTTCCACTCCTAATTTTATTCATTACATAAGAGATATGTATAATTCTGCTTTTAACGATTTTCCTAGAAAACTGTTAGGAGAGACGTTTTTAAATTCGCACACGAATATCAACAATATTTACGTTATGCATTACATCATTTTCCTGGCAAAGTATTTATCACTTCTGATATAGGCCGTAGTACTAACGATCTTGATTATTTAACTGTAACATATCATTGGATAGACCAAAATTGGTCTATGCAAAAATGTATTTTAGCATATATATATATATATATATATATATATATATGATAGGCACACTGAAAATTTTATTGCAGAAAATATTCATCAAGTTTGCGTTTATTATGATATAACTGACAAAATAATGATTGTTATACTAGATAATGCTTCTTCTAATAATTATGTTGTGAGACTTTTAAAAAATCTATTAACTTCATATTTTACTAATCATTTTCATATAAAATGTGCGTGCCATATTTATAACTTAGTTGTAAATGATGATCTATCACTGTTTGAAGACACTCTTAATAAAGTACAATTTGCTATAAGCTTTATTTTAAAAAGTAATAGAATACAAAGAAAAAAAGAATATAAAAAAATTTATCACGATTATGGACTACCTTATAGAAAAATTCATGAAGAAGTAGCGACTAAGTGAAATTCTCTATATGAACAACTACTTGTTGCTTACGATTATAGAAGACCTATAACTTTATTTTTTAACGCCCACAATCGAAATCCAACTGATATGCTTATAGATAATGATTGGAAATTTTTTTTTAGAACTTATTGTATTGTTAGAGAAATTTTTTCAAGCAACTAAAGAATTTTCTGGTATATATTATCTTATTATTTCAACTATGTTATTTTATATAGCTCTAATATTTTTGTTACTTAATGAATATATGAAAAAACCATCTTATAAGACACCTATAAAAATGTTTATCAAATTTTAAAAATATTTTTATTATTGGTGTTGTATTAAATACGGCTATTAAAATAGACTGTTATAAAACACTTATTGAAACTATTTACGATTGTATGGCAATACTTTCACCTCCAACTCCAAAAAAATCAAATGAACAACCACCTAAGAAACCAACTAAAGAATAAATTTTGTCTAGCATACACGATGAATGCAAAATAGTATATACACATTACTAACAAGAAAGTGCTACCCTCTCATCCTCCCCCCCTCCCCCTCCCCCTCCTTCTCCCCCCCTCCCCCTCCCCTTCCCCCTCTACTTCTTCTTCAGTACAACCTTATAAAAGACATGTAGTTTCTCAGGCTAGTATTGAAAGCCTTAGAAATAAAATGTTTAGTGGTACCACTGCTAATCAAGTTAGCGAGTTTGATGTTTTTGTTTTGCAGGGTATTGTACCGTACCAAGTTGTTCTCAATGAAGAAGAACGTGAAAACTTGCTTAAATACTGGAGGGAAAATGAGAAGATATTTTTGACACTATCAAAGATGACCAGAGGTGTATTGAATATTCAAGTGTCATCAACAACGTCTGAAAACGTTTTTTTGCCGGAAAATTTCAAATAGGAGAGCACAGACACTCATTAGCGGGAGACAGTTTGGAGATTGCAGTTTTATTCAGAGATTGGATATGAGCGGAGCGTAGAAGGTGCGGTCAACCGGAGATCAACAAAGAAGACGATGAAAACTACATCGAAATCTTGTCCGACTGAGGTGGAAGCGACGTCGATCAATTTGACCAATAAATTCAATTCCAACCGAAGAACCACAAGACATTGTGAAGAAATTAGAAAAGGTGTTTATAAATATGTGATTTTTTTCCAATTTTGAAATTGTATTAAAAAAATCATATTTCTATTGAATAATATAAGAGGCACAAAACAGTCTTGTGATATGTTTTTATTACACTATCTTGTTCAATTATTAAAGTGTTTATATATATTAAGTGCAAAAAAAAATGGTCCCGACCCGACCCCGCCAATACCGGTCCCCCTATTTGGCGGGATGAAGGACGGGACGACGGCTGGCCCGCCGGTCACGCCATAACCCAAACCCGACCCACTGGCCACCCCTATGAGATAGGCTACTACAAAAAGAAATTCAATCATAAATTACCAACAAGTCTCTAAAATTGATTTTTCCTAAGCCGATGCCCAAGTGGTTTGGTGGTGGACCATAAATTCATTGGCAATATATTTACCCGGGTTCAAATCCAACTAGGCTCAATAATTTGCCAATCCTCCATGATGGATAAAATTATCCAAAATTACTGTTGGTATCGATATCCCGTGACCATGAAAGAATAGTCAAGCAAGGTAAATACAAACTGGCCCCAAAGTATCATAGTTATTGAAAACAAGGGGAAATTATCTCCTATTTTCCACTACCATGAAACAAACTTAGAGAAAAAGCACAAAAGCCAAATTGAGAACTGTCTTTTTCTTATTTCCTGGATATATGAATACAGTGAAACAGAGGAAAAGAGGAGCAAACAGTCTCGACCGACCAATGACCAAAGTACCTAATCTAGAAAGAAGACACAAGATTGTTACCTTCATCAACACACAATCCAATCCACACCCACATTGTGGACATTCCTCAAAGTTCTCAATCGGAAAATTCGCCGATGCAAGTCCAACTGAGAACTCAAGATTGTCACCTCTACGCCTAACTTCAACAATGTCAACCCATACCAACAACACCTTAACACTTACACCACTCAATTTTCTGAGCTTGCCTTTGGAACTAACTCCTTTTATAACAGGCTCATAATTTAGCTGATACGAATTCTCCAATTTGAAGCTGCAGGTAGAATTAAGATAAGCTGAGAATTCACCTGTTTTCGTGTTTAACTCAGTCTTTTACCCCTTTTGGAAGAATCCCCATTGGGAAATCATAGCGCTGTAGCTCTTCACAGGCTGATGGCTTCTCAGTTCTTGAAGCTGCTGTTGTTGAAATGAAGAGAAGGACGGGGTAAAAAATGATTGTTAAAGACATGGTATTTCTATGAGAAATTGAAGTTTTAGGTTGTTCCAAAGTTTATCGAATATAAATGAGATGACATGACAGTAAATGGTGGGACTTGAGGTTGACAGATGTTTGCTTAATGGGTGTGATAAGCTAGTTTGTTGCTCTGTCTAGTTGTCCACGTGCAGATTGATGCCCTTACTCTATATATAGCAATTTCTTTTTCATCCATAAATTTGTCCAGTAATATAGTTTATTGGATTGGTAGTTGTCCACTTGGAAGGGTGTAGACATAATGAACGGTTCATTACTACATGATTTAATGAACAAAGGAAAAATGAATTACAAGTGATTTTTCTAACTATTTTGAATGTTATAATTTTGTATTTTTGCACCTAAGTGTGTGATTTAGTAATCAATTAAGTGAGTCGTGAAACATGAAGTCTTGTGTCGAAAAGAGATAACAAGTGTCACGCAAAATTAGTCGAAATGCGAACAAGACAACTCGGACCCTGCAACATTCAAAACTCGGGATGATGAACCCGTCTCTTTACTCTTCTCCACTCAATACATGAATCAAACTTGTAACCAAAGACACAAAGTCCTGAAACTTTGTGAATTGGGCCAACACTGGGGCTAGCTACCAATAGGAACACAACAGATATCTAGCAATAAGAATAAAGTACTTTGTAATGGTTTAAGGACATTTATGACATCTGTTATTTCAGCGACAATTAAGGATCACATCAGCTAGGTTACATAATCCAGCTAGGTTACATCCATCAAAATTTCAGACACTCCCTAAGCTAAAGAGAAACGCGACCACGAAATAAGAGGAATACGTACTAATTGCTCCAAGTTGATGAGAAAAGTGATATCTTTTAGGTTTACTGTTAGAAGTAATCAATAGTATCATCCTGTTCTATAACTAAAGAATTACTACTACTACTACTAGAGATCCCTAGCCCTTTTTTCTTCTTGTTTTATTACTGCTGGCGTAATTCTCAATCCAATTCCAGAAGGGGGTTATATGCAAGCGCCCAAGTCTTGCAAAGTTAAGCAGGAAGTGTTTTGTCAACCCATGAGACCCAGCAGCAAGCAAATGATTGAAATGATATAGATACAACATAGCAAATAAGTCATTATAAAAATGAAAATAAAAAACAAGAGAGCAAAGCAAAAAAAAGATGTAATTATTCCACCAAAAGAAACCATAGGAGAAACCTGTGTTACGTGGAACAACAATAGAGACTAAACAATGCAAGAAATTACTAGTTGATGAAAAAAAACAGATTATATCTTAGTTGCAAAAGAATATGATCACAAAAAGGAAAAGAATACGCTCTGAAGAATAATACAGCAATCAATGTGGAACTATGGGAGTAAAAAACATGCAAATGGTAGGCAATTTGCAGTAAAGGAAGCTAAGTTATGATACCAGCAAGTAATCAACACAACTACAATATGGAGATTTCCCCAGGAAAATAACATACAGAGATTTGCTGACTCAGTTAACATCCTTCAGTCTTTTTATCAATGCATCAAGAGATTTCTTCTTAGTGTTGTTCTGCTTAGATCCCCTTGTGCCAAAGGACCCAAAAAGCCTGTCAGATTGATCCCTCATCTTTTCCGAGATAGACACAACTTTGCGGTAGTCCAAAGCATTATAACTTCTCTCTCTAATAACTGGATTCAGGAAATTTTCTGGATGATTGCTCAATAGTAGATTAACCAACTGCCTGGACTCTGCCAATGCTGCTTTTAACTGACTAGCATCTGCCTCAGATAAGAGAGGAGCTTGGTTTTCAGCGAATGATTCCAACATTCGGATATCGACATCAACACCCATAACAGCATTCACGTTGAACCTTTTAACGGATTCCCCTAGTAAAGCCCCCACGATCATCTCTGATATATGAAACAGAACATCTTGCAAAACTCTCTTGAGAACTTGAACAGGCAATATCTGCTGGGCAGTAGAAACTAGCGTTTCAAGAAAAATAATCACCTCATGCACATATTCATTTCCATCCTGCGGAGGATCATCGGCCATCCAATTCACATTCTCAATCAACAAAAGGAACCCATCAACCTTTTGCTTAAGTAGACCTGAAAGCGTCTCTTCAGCAGCATCACGGGCTTTAGTCAAAGGAAACAGTCTCCTCCCCCTCTCTGCCATTCTTAATGGAATCCCTGAAAGCTGTGCAGCATGACGAAAGAAGAAATCACAAGCACGTTCAAACACAGCCATATTAGCTGCCATCTGCATTGCTTGGGTAACACCACCAATAGACGTATTAATGAGCTTCAAGGCTCCATCCAGGACTTCAGTTAAAAGCCGATCCAAGTACTTCTTCACCACATCATAAAAATCTAGCTGACCACTTTGTGACATGAAACTAACCGAGTCCTCAATAAACGACCGTACAATTCTACAGCAATCAGGCACCGTACATGAAAATGGTGCAACATAAGGAAATGCAGGCATAATATTTGAAGTCTGTAACTGAAATGACAACACATTCATGGAATACTCATATTCCTTTTTCATATACATTTGCTCAAACTTATCTGCAGCAAGAGCCTCAGTTATCTGCTTTCGACAATCAGATAACAGGAGTTCATGATACTTATCCCTGTGCTTGCTCAAGACATCTAGCAAAGCCTCCACAGGGTATCCGTATCTACGCAATGTGACACCAAGCAAACTCACATAGTCCTTGATTAATAACAAATGATTCGCAGTTTGCATTCTAGAAAATTGATCTTCCAAAACAGAACACATTTTACTCATAGCAGTGTCCCATAAATTCTCCACCTCCATTTTAGAAACCAACCCACCACCAGTCCTCAAAACTCGATCTTCCACAATGAAAAAACCAGCAATTTGGGCAAAAAATGTCTGATGAGATTCGAGAAAAGGCGTCATTGATGATACCTGAAAATCCGAAGTCAATTGAAGCTTACGATTCTCGAAATAGTACTGCTTGAATCGATCTTCAAGTCCTAGAGTATGGTTTATATGATAAGCCCTATATAACGGCGTCAAATCGAACCCTAACATTCCCTTATCCTTTCCGTCATCACTTATCCCGTTAAATCCGTCATCATCTTCTTCTTCAAGAGCATAAACACAATCCCTAAAACTAAGTCTACTTTGCTCCTCAGCTTGTCGTTGCTTGATTCTGAGCTCTTCTTCTCTCTGCCTCGATGCTGAGGCTTGTCCGATAGCCAGTTGCCCTAAATTCCGGCTAACTACACGGATCTCGACAAGCCAATCGCCGAACTCTTTGTTGATTTTCCGTTCAATATGTGAACGAATCTCAGGGATCTGCTTCTCAATCATTCGCCGGAGAGTAGAAGACGGTGTTTTGTTCATGAATTCTCTTTCAATCGAGTCTACACACTTTAACGCCATGTAGAAATTGTTCTCTGATAGATGACGATTGGCTCGAGAACAAAGCTCGACTAGGTTAACGCAAGTGCGAAGTGATTGGATAGCAAGAATAATGTTTTTGCATTTGTTTCGAGCTTCAACGAAGGAATCGAGAGTAGTTAGTAAAGGCAAAGCAACGGATTGAAGTTGAGTGTTGGAGTTGGAGAGCGACGATTTGAGAGAATCAACGTCGGAGAGAAGAGATCGGAGATCGTCAACGGCGGTGATAAAGTCCTCGTAGTGTGCTCTACAAACATCTTCGATTTCAGATTCTTTAGATCGAGCAAAGTGACGGAGGTGATGAAGGACTGTCTCCGGCTTACCGGAAGCGAAAGCTTTTCGAACGAAGGGACCGACGTCTTCACCGTTGCAGATGGCGGCGGAGAGGAGGAGCTGGTCAAGTTTATCGGCGGAATCTCCGTTTTCTTCCGCCGGAACAACTTTCCGACGCATCTTCGATGTGTTCATTGCCAGGTGTGTTTTTTCGTTATCTAATCCGGTCACCGTTAATAAGAGTAACTGCTAGAATGACGGAGCCGTTACAAACGGAGGGAATATAGGAAAGAGGAAATGAAGACGAAGAAAATTATTGACAGGAAGCACGAGTGGGCAAAAAAACCGGAGAAGTTCGGTTTTTTTCTTAAAAAAAACTAATTTTTTGAAAAATCTAACCGAATCAAGATTTAGTGATTCGGTTTAGTTTTTTAATTTTGGATACGAACTGAATCGAAAAACCGAATTAAATATATTTTTTATTTTTTATTTTTTATTTTAGGCTATTACTATCTTTTGAATCATAGTCATTAAAGCTAATCTATGAAGCTTTTATGGAAGTCGCATGCGAAATAAACTTGATTAACATATCACGGAAGCATTGACATAAAATGTAGAGAGAAAAAGTATTGGTAAATTGATAAAACTTTAAATGGTTATAACTCTGCGCTCGGATATCCGTTTTTCTCGATTTTTTATTTTGATTTTGCATATTTTTTCGATATGGGGCCGGTCATCACAACCAATTTTTAGAAAAACGTCATTTTTCCCAATCAATTTGTGTTTTCTCCCAAATTGATTTATAATTTTCATTTTTCTTTAGTAAACATCTCACGATACACAAATAGATTTCAACATCGAAATTTCATGATAGTCTAGGTGTGAATGTCAATTTCAGTTTTAGAAATTCTATTTTTTTAAAAAAAAATTAAAAAATTCCCCAACCCGACCCGACACATTAAAAAAAATCGATATAATCTGATACATTCGAAAGCATATAAACCGAACATATCGATTTTTTTAAAAAAAAAAGTTGTATTCATTTTTTTTTAAAAAAATAATTTTTATTCGATTCATATTTTTCGGATACAAAACTGAACCGAATTGATATACGTCCACCCTCTAATAGGAAGTCATTGGTTGGGACTTGGGACATTGAAATGAGAAAGTAATGCTAAATGGCCCTTCTTTTACTATTTTATCCCTTTGGATAAGTCCAAAATACAATCAAACCTCTCCCTAACATCATTTTTAGTCCGAATTTTTTTGTTGTTATACATACATTTAAATATTAATTGACTGTTATAAACAAAAAAAATACATAAAATCTATTTTTTTACTTTTTAATATTATAAAAATAATAAAATTATTTAAATTTTAAACATCAGAGATATGCATACTTCACTAATTAAACATTAAAAAAGGTTAATACAATTGCAATAAATGATTAACTGATTTGTAAGGCACATATTTTAAATATACTTAAAAATTAAATTCTTTTAATATTAACGGAGAAAATTTATAATTGTTGTTTGTTTAAAAAAGACTAGAAGGAATCAAATATTTGTTTTGTTTTAAAGAATATAATCCGTACTCTTTATTCACATTGTTTTTCTTTTTCAAAATTTTTCATAAATAAAAATAGAAGATAATTATATATTTTAGATTGCAATATGGATTCATATGTAATATTTTGTCATACTTATAGTATACTAAAGTATCATATTAAATATTTGGCCAAATCTCTACATTTATTATTGGTAAGGATATATATTCTATTTTATAAAGATGATTAATTATTATATTACCAAAAAAAATAATTGTTATACGGGGGATAATTTTACAAAGAGCATATTGTTATAAAGTTGGTTGTTGCTGTTATAGGTAAAATACTGTTATAGAGAAATTAAAAAAAACAAAAAAAACTAATTTCGAAAAAACTTAACCGTTATAAAAAGGTATTATATGTGTATGCCGTTATAAAGAAATCTAACTTACATATGGTTAGACATAAGGGCATGATAGTAACTAAAACCAAAGGGCCAATCTTTTGGAATAATTAGAGGCAAGTATTTGGTGAATTATGGAGTAATTATTAGTGCAAATGACATCATTTTACATTCTAATTTAGCTATGGTGCTTCCATAAAATAAATACAACGAATCTACAAATCAAATGATTCTTATTAGTGGTAATTACTACGGATAATCTCATTTTAAGAAGATTATTATGTTTGTCTAAAGTCCCAAACGACTAGTCCATGGCCAAGACTGCAATTTGAACTGTCGTCGAATTAATTATTTATTGTATATTATTCCCTTTCTCCTTGATAACCATGTCTGTTCATGTGGAATTAAAAACAAATAAAAAGCGAAAACCTTTAGTGTCTGTTTGGAAAGCCACATGGTAATTGAAATTAGTGTAATTACTAGGATAGTAATTATACATCCTAGTAATTACACAATATTATAATTACAACGATTTGTTCATTTGTCATAACGTAATTTTAATGTAATTACAAGCGTAATGTTTGGTTACACAAGTGTAATTACACAATTAATTTTATTTAAAAATATAATTATTATAAATTAATATTTAAAAATGTGTGTATTTAAAAATGATATCAAATTAGGTATTTACCAACACATTGTTTCTTGAAATATATTAATTAATAATCATATATTTGTAACTAATATTGTGACAAATAATTGACATTTATTTCAAATTAATAATTTTTTATTTTAATTAATTATAAATATTAAAAGCATATTTTTGTGAGAATATCATGGATTGAATGTTTGACAGATAAAGTTAATAATTATAAATATAATGTCATAATATTATTCAATATTTGACAAAAAAAATCTATCAACTGTAATTAAAAAATAAACAACACGCAATATGAAATAACAAGTCAATAATACTAAAGCAAATAAATTAATATTAAAAATATAACCTAAATTTTAAATCCAAGAAAAAAACTAACAAACATTACATTAGTAAGTTACAATGTAACTTAAGTAAATATAATTCAAAAGAAAGAAAAAATGTAAGTCTATAACCTCATTCACAATGAAACTATATTTTAATAACATTACTCATTATATGTCAAGTTTGTTAATGACTCATTCTTTCTAATATTAAGAGTTGTAGTTTAAAAATTAGAATAATAGCACAATTATGCTAAATGAATAAAAAAATACGAGTAATTACATGGAATCACAAGAAGTGAAAGTAGGGAATGAGAAGAAAGAAAATGAAAGATAAATAAAGAAATTAAAATAAAAATAAATTTAAAAAAAAAAGAAAAAATAAACTAAAAAGTAACACTGTAATTACGCTCTCTCAATTATACTCAATTTCCACTTACCTAAATAATTATTTAATCAAATAAATATGTAAAAATATGCACTGGCTTGACTGTAGAGTATATTATTTTGTGGTAGTTGAAATATTAACTTTGAAAAGTATTTTTTCCCTTTAGAAGAAACAGTGCAGTGCACAGGAGTTGAGGAGTTTACTAGTTTTTTGTGATCTTTTATACTGGTTCCATCTACTATTATATTATTCCAAATTGTTAAAATGAAGGAAAATTGTATAGTGTACTATTAGTAGTTCTTTTGGAGAGCAAATTTGAGAGGAGAAAAAGAAATACACGAAAAGACACCCACTTGCTATTCACAATTTGTAATACTATCTCTTATGGGTCGTTTGGTAGAGTGTATACGAATAATGATGAATATGGTAATATTGATATTAGTAATGCTGACATTAGTTATGTAGAAGTTATTTTTATTCTCCGTTTGGTTTTGTGTATTAAAAATAATATGCATTGCATAATTTCTAAAAATAATTGATTGTTTACAAAAATACCCTTCATACTATATTATGTGAGAGACTTCATGGGCAATTGTGTCTTTAACTATGCTTATGCATGCATTAAAACCCATTGCATTACTAATATCATGATTTCTTATGCATTAGTTATGCATAGGATAATACCAAATAGGGTGTATTAGTTATACATAAATTTAAAAAATGTACCAAACAAACCAAAGCGATGATTCAGATAGGGATGGCATACAACCGAAACGATTAATAGCCGCCCCTTTCTCACAAAGCCTCGTGGACGGGCGTGTTCTTGGGCCATCATAGAAACATAGATAGGGTCGACGACATTATTTTATCTAACACATCCTACCAAACGACCCCTTAGTCTATTATTAGCAAAGAGTTCATATGAATAACATCAAAGTAAAGGTAGAAGAATTGTAAGTTGCAAAAATCACTACATCACTAGATAGATGATAAATAAGCGATTAGATTTGGACGGATAAACTGAGTTAAAAAAAATATGAATAGGTCAATAATCAATCTATTTTTTTACTTTGACTATGATATGCGCGCTTTATTTAGCCTATAACCAATTTCCCATACGTAATTGGTTAAATGTGAGTAAACTTCATATAAAATTGCTCATCTTCCTTCTCCTCATCCTCTTCGTTATTCTTCTTCTTAGTTGTTTTACACTTGTACAATAATGTGTTTCAAATCTATTGTCTATCAATTGAAGTATAATATATGAACTAATGATTATCAAAAACATAAAAGATATAATTCCAACAACTCATGTATACAAATTCTTGAAATAAATTAAAACATCATCGAAAATCAATCGTTATTACAAATTTGAAGAAGTGTGTCTTGATTTTCAAATCAATATTGTTAGAAAAGCTTGAAAATGTTGAAATGGATAAAGATTGATAGTTCAAATTTTAATTTCCGAAAAGCTACTCTCACTTCGAACATATATGTCTGAATTTAAGACGTATGTTTGAAGTTTAGCTTTGGCCTTAATAAGCAAAACTTTTGATACGTATATCAAAATTTTGCTTGCACAGAAATATGCCAACTTTTGGACATAATTTATAACTTCAAATGCTGATTTTCGTAATTTTAATTTGAAGTGACTAAACTTTAAAAAAAAAAGTTTTTTCATCCGTCTCAATTTATGTGGATCATTTGACATGACACGGAGTTTAAAAAAGAAAGGAACACTTTTAAAATATGCGGTAAAAAATAAGTCTTATATAAATGTTTGGTTGTAAATCATCTCATAAAATTAAATTATTTTTAAATATAAAAATGTGACATTCTTCTTGAGACGGACCAAAAAAAATACGGTGTCACATAAATTAAAATAGATGGAGTATAAATTTAGGCCGAACTTAAATGGGAATCCCAGAATTGGCTACGAGCTACCTATGCACTTGCGCCTTCTGATATATTTTGGGCCTATTGGGCTTAAACTAACAGTAAGCTGAAGAACGCGAAATTAGGGCTTTATTCAAAAGGGTTACATAAACTTTCTTCGTCATTCTCCATCACATTATCATATCAGCAGCAACTGCGGCGGCGGGACGCTGAAGAACAAGTGGAGAATCCATGGTGAATTCATTTTTCTAGAATCTTCCCACCCTTCATGGAGTTGTAATTCAATGTTTATATATTACCAGGGACAAACTTCGTATTCTTTCCATATTTGTTGAGTGGTATAATAAGCAAAATTAGTGAATTGTTTGCTCGAATGAACATTGAGAAGATCAGCTTGGTCTCTAAACACCCACAAATCTCCATCAAAATCTAATATTTCCTTCATTGTCTAACAATTCTGGACCAGTTCCATTTGGCTAGACACAACAACAATCATTTGGGAGCACAAATTTGAAGCATCAAAAGTTTCAATTCACCGTTCTTGATTAACCAACACCCTCGTTACTTTTGCCATTGCCATTTGTGGAGCATGAGCAAATTATTTTTTGCCACCGCAGGCGTAAAGGCACAATCCCCGGACCATTGGAGGGCTTGAAACTTGTTGGAAACTTGGGCAGTTTAATGACCTTTTTATTATATTTTTTAAATAAGTTATTTTTACAACTTGGATGACCATTTGAAGAATTGACTCTATATATAAATTGTAGTCATTACTAGTATTTATGTATATTAGTAAGAAATATTTCATGTTAACGAGATGCTAACCGTGTACTTATGATTATTAAAATTTGAGTAGCTTAATTCAAAATTTTATAATAATACGCAAAATTCTATTAAGAACTTGAAATAATTAGAAACACGGAAAGAAAATATATATTACGTATATTCTTAATGTTACCATATACAAGGAAATAATCAAAGGGTTGAACTGCTTCTAAATTCTTTGTTTTTTTCGTTTTGACTAGGCTAGTTTCAAAGAGAAAATATCAAATTAGTCATGCCAGTGTCTAAAATCAAGCTCGAGCTTATCATCCACCTATACAGTTCCTTGGTTCTAATTTGTTTGTCATTTCTCGTTTCTTAAATTTCAACTTAACTATTACTGCTACTAAGAAACTTAATTTATATATTGAAGATTTCATTAGAATAACAAAAACTGCATGACAATTTGAGAAGTACCACAAATTCTAATTTCCTTGTAGAAAAGACGACTAAGATTACATTCTAGAATTTAAGCAATTTTCCAGCTATTTTGGGTTAAGAAGACGTGAAAACACGTTTATCACTATAAAATATTCAAGTATAGTACATTACTTGCTAAAGTTGTTTATGTTTTGTATCAACAAAATTATTTAAGTTAGATCGCTTTATTCACAAAGTCATTATAGCTAAAAAAAAATTAAAGGGATACTTTCATAAATCTACCCTAAAATTTGATTTCGTTAAACTAACTTTCTTGTGATTTATAATAATACGCTTAGATTCCTTTTCTTGACTTTTTTTAACAACTACTTTAACTTAATTATTGTTAATATAAAATTTTGTGATTTGATAAATTTATCCTTTACGATATATATAAAATTTTGTGATTTGATAAATTTATCCTTTACGATATATTATTTGTTTAATTAATTTTATAAATATATTACTGTTAAATTTACACTTCTTACATTGTGATAATACGTAAGTATAGAGATTATAGAGTTGGAATAAAAACATAAGTAGCATTTTCTTCACGTTACCCGTTTCATTTCCTGTTATTTGCTATTTTCCAAAAAGAAAAACAAATGATCCTTAGTTTCACTCAAATTTTTCTATTACTTTCTTTGTCAAAAATTAAGTTGTTCGTGTTTGGAATATATCAACATACTTTTTTTTTATTGTTTGTCAAAAATTAAGTTGATCGTGTTTGGAATATATCAACATACTTATAGGGCTTAAATGGGGATGGCAAAAGGGAATTGGCTACCTATGCAGTTGGGCCTTCTGATATACTTTGTGACTATTGGGCTTAAACTAACATTAAGCCCTTTATTAAGGGTTACACAAGCTATCTTCTTTATTAGAGGATATTATCATATCAGTAGCCGCGGCGGCGGTAAGCAGAGCATCCAAGGTGAATAATTTTTCTAGAATGTTCTGGTAGTTTCTACACTTTTCTCACGAACACGGTTGTTTGATTTTATTACATTTTTGTTCTCTTTAGGGTATCGATCTAGTTGCCGGAAGTACGCACGGAAGATCTTTAGTGAAGATGTCAGCTATCTGATAACGGGACGGTACGTGGAGAACATGAATTTGACCACAAATAACTTTTTCGTGGACAAATAAAATGTTCATCTCAATGTGTTTCATGCGTTGATGCTGAACTGGATTGTCAGATAAGTAGATCGCACTCACATTGTCACAATAGACCAATGTTGTCTTTTAATCGAACAATGGAGTTCCAATAAGAGATTACGGAGCCAACATGATTCAGCAACAACATTGTCCACCCCTCGGTATTCCGCCTCTGCACTTGAACGAGACAGTGTGGACTGACGTTTGGATGACCATGAAATGAAATTGTCACCCAAGAACACACAATAGCCGGAAGTGGAACGACGTGTGTTTGGGTCTTTCGGATCATGCATGTGTAAACAAACCTGCAGCGTTACTCAATTTCGCCTTAGTGTCAACTGGAGTCTGTGATGGTTTACAGGAAGACATCTTTGTTTTGTCAATTATCTCCTCGACATATTTCTTTTGACTGAGAAACAGACCACCTGCATAGTAAGTGACAACAATGCTAAGAAAATAATTCAACGGACCTAAGTCTTTCATCGCAAACTCAGCCGCAAGAAGGGACATAATAAATAGACGAAGTGAAGTTGAGGATGCTGTGAGAATAATGTCATCAACATACAGAAGTATATATGTCATGTCAGTGCCTTTCCAATAAATAAATAGTGACTGATCGGATTTGCTGTGAGAGAATCCCAATTTAGAAACAAATCCTGCAAACCTGTTATACCATGCCCTAGGAGCTTGTTTCAGACCATATAAGGATTTCCTCAACAAGCACACATGATCTGGACGGGTAGGATCGCGGAATCCCAACGGCTGATGCATGTATATCGTTTCCTGCAAGTGGCAATGTAAAAATGCATTCTTGACATCCAGCTGATGAATGACCAAGATTTGGAAAGTGTTAGGCTAAGAATAATCCTGATAGTTCCTAGCTTGACTACCAGACTGAATGTTTTACCACAATCGACTCCAACCTGCTGAGACTTGCCATCACCAACAAGACGGGCTTTGTATCTCGCAAAAGAACCATCAGAATTCTTTTTATGGCAAAAAACCCACATAGACCAAATTATGTTCACATTAGATGGACGTGGTACCAAATCCCATGTCTTATTTTGAATAAGAGTAGTAAATTCATCTAACATGATAACTTTCCAATTCGGGCCGGATAAGGCAACTTTGGGATTTTTTTGGTATTGGTTATGGTTGGACGGAAGTGGTTAAGTTAAAATGGTGTTTAGGTAAAAAATCTCATGCATTGCACGGGTTTCCATGGTCCGTGTAGAAATAATTGGGATGTTGGTTGATGGATTGTGGGCCGGGGCAGTGGGCTCATTACTGCCAATGGATTGGGCTAGTGTGTCACGGGTAGGGGGTGGATAACGGGTGTAGGGGCTTCTCTTTGGTGGGCCGGCCTACCACCAAATGTGGATTGGACAGAGACCGAGGGTGTTGACACCCATTTTTGTCCCATCATTTCTTAATTTGTTTGCAATTTTAAATACTTTTAACACCTCAAAATAATTATAATATATATACATATAAGCATATATATATTTTTTTTTATCATAATCATAGTTTATTCGAAAATTCTACGTTATTTATTTTCTGCAAAAATAGCATCGCATTTTTATTTTTTATCAAGCATTAGACACTTCGCAAATATTATGTTTTATTATTATCACACCGTTATATCTTATTTTAAATAATTTACATTTTTTCTTCAATTAATTTTTAATATTAAACCCATTTTTTTATTTTTAAACTCATAACCCATTCATTTCCCAACCCAAAACAATTTTACCCAAAACCCAAACCCCCATTTTCGGACCCCATCCGAGGCCCAACCGAATAGGCCCAAGTCGGCCAAACCCGAGCAGGCCCAAATCTGAAGCCCAACTCTCTTCTCCTTATTTCCCCCCAAACCAAACACCCCACACCATACACCCTCTCTCTCTCCCAAATCGCCGCTGCCCCCATACTCGCGACCCCATATCGTCGGTCACCTCATCCGACACCACCACCAACCCCTTCTGCCCTGACACCACCAACCCCCTCTGTTACGCTGACACCACTAAACCTTCGACCCATACCCTATCCCCTCAAAATCCGTGACCCATACCCCTAAAATTCGCAACCTATGCCCCTTCAAATCTGCGATTTTTGGCTTTTTATTTGAAATTCGAACTCGTTCTTGAACGTTGAATGGTACGAATCCATCTATAAATACCCCCTTTTGTTCACTGTTAAGGGAGGATTTTTGGAGGTCCGATTCCATCTATAAAAATATCTGTTGTGTTCTTGATTTTTAGCATTCGCCTTCCTAGTTATTCAAAGTAATAAGTCTGAAAACAAGTCCAAAATCGGAAGGAAAAGGGGTGAGTTTCATTCTTAAAATTTGGGGTTAAATACTTCTATTGGCTTCGTAAAAGCCAATCCGAAATCTATTTTGTTTTGTTCTTCATCTTCTTCACTAAATCGGGGTTTCGATCCGGGTAAGGTCAACCAGTTTCGGGTAAGATTTCCAGGTTTATATGTTTGATATTTTGTTGTTGGTTATCTGACATTTGGAAAGAAGTCGATTCGAGTTGAGACCTCTGATTCGAGTCGGGTCGACTCAATTTGGGTATATTTTCAGATTTTGTGTTTTACATCTTATTTGTTGGTTATCTGAAAATCAAAAAATTTGATTCCGATTCCGGTCACTGCTTCGGGTTGCATTTCTCGGATCGGGTCGACCCGAAAACCGGGTCGCCTATTCGGGTCACTGTTCAGAATCCGAGTCGGGTTTTCATAAACATTCCGAATACTATTTTGGTTCAAAATTTTTAGAATTCGGGTTAGATATTTTAATTGCTTACTGTTGGTTTACTTTGGCACTTGAACATCCGTTATGCGGCTGTGTTGTTATTTTGTTGATTTGAACTTATACTGCATTCTCTTTGGAAGTCGCTTCTCTGTTTCAGTTTGGTTTTTGGCATTTAAACATCCGTGCACGGATATCTTATTATTTTACTGATTTGAATAAATACTGCATTTAGGCCAATGAAATTGAATTCGAGGCCGCGTCCCTTCGAAAATCATTTCTCTATTTCAGTTTATTGCTATGTTGTTTATTTTACTGGTTTGAATAGATACTGCATTTAGGCCAATGAAATTGAATTCGAGGCCGCGTCCCTTCAGAAATCGTTTCTGTTTCAGTTTATTGTTATGTATTTAATTTCACTGATTTTAACTAATACTGCATTTAGGCCAATGAAATCGAATTCGAGGCTGCATCCCTTCAGAAATCGTTTCTCTGTTTCAGTTTGCTGCTTTTGGCATTTAAACATCCGTACATGGATATCTTACTGTTTTACTTATTTGAACTAATACTGCATTTAGGCCAATGAAATTGAATTCGAGGACGCGTCCCTTCGGGAATTGCTTCTCGGTTTTAGTTTGCTGTTTTTGGTTTGTTTTACTGATTTGAACTAATACTGCATTTAGGCCAATGAAATTGAATTCGAGATCGCATCCCTTCGGAAAATGACTCTCGGTTTCGGCTTGCTGATTTGGTATAATTTACTAATTTGAATATGATACTACATTGGCCGATGAAAAAATATCCGTCGATTTTTGAGACCTCCATAGTTGTAAAGACGGAAATATAACTTCTGGGCAAGGATCAAACTTAAATCTTTTTTATTTCATTCAAGAGATCAACATGTTTAGTAGGCGAGACGCCTAAAATGACCAACGAGTTATATATTCGCAGCCACGACGTGATTGAAATGATCTTTCTTTTTCATCCGAGAGACCAACATGTTTAGTAGGCGAGGCAATTAAAATGACAACCGAGTCATATGTTTGCAACCACGACGTGATTGGAATGGACTTTTCAAAATTTAAGTCTGAGCCCTCCGTGATAAAAACATTAACTGTTTTGGATACGGATCCGAAATTATTTATATTTAACTGTTTCTAACCTTTTGTTCTTGACAGCTTGCAAGGAACAAAGTCAACGAAGGCAGATACTCCTCGGAGATTATTTATTTTGTTGTTTTTACTTTCTTTAATTCAGCTTTATCTCGCTCTATATTGTAATATTATTTATTGCACTTATGTAATTATTGAAATGCTTAGAATAGGTAGACTTAGAATTAATTCATAGGGTAGTTTAAGACTGGAAATCCATCGCTAGCTTATTTACTTGTAGGTTCGGTTAACTCAAACTTAGAAATCCTCCGCTAGTTTATTTATTTTTAGGCTCGTCATGCATATTCAAATTTTTTTAAAAAAACAACTTTGACCATCTTCTATTAACTTTTTTTTAATCATAAAGATGAAGTTGTTGAAGCGGATAAGCGCTACAAAATAGAAGTTGAAAATCAATTAAGCCTACAAATTGAGGATTTGTAGTGATAGAGGGAGAGAATGTGATGCATCGTTTATCAAACTACTTCTCCTTACTCACCTAAGTCTAACGGTGTTAGTCAAACACTAAGCCGAACGCCCAAAATTTGTGGGGCAAGGCGATCCTTACCGATAATGCGATTCTCAACAAAACTACGCATAAGGATAAGGATAACCCTCAGTGTGAAATATGGAAAGGATCCCACATACGAATATTGTGTTATGGGGTGGCTTGGTAGAGGTTGGAATACCAAAAAAGGTCAAGTTAGACCTAAGACTATAAATTGCATATCCACTGGATCTGCAAATAACAGTAGTGCTTATCGCCTCTTGGTGTCAAAGAATGCTGAATTCTTTGAAGATAACTTTCCTTGAGAAGGAAAAACAAGTAATTGCTTGAGGTTAACAAGAACCGACGAGTGCCTGACTGTCCGGAACTAGACGTTCCATATCTACAGGACTCAGAAGTTGCTGACTATTCGGAACTTAATATTCCAGATCTACAGAACTCAGGGATTCTAGATGTTGAACCGAGAAGGAGCAAAGAGGGGACAAAGACTTGTTCCAGGCCTTCTAGCTGGTATGGTTGAGAATGAACCATGGATAATTAACAAAGAATTGTCATCTTCAGAAGCGCTGCTTTGGAAAGAAGCTACAGAGAGAGAAATATATTCCATCATATAGAACCATACTTGTGTAATGGTTGACCTTCCTCCGGAAAAAGAACTTTTGGGTTATGAAAGTGGATACTCAAAAGTGAGTACAAAGTAGATGGATCTACTTACGAGCATAAGGCCTCGACTACTTGTACATGTGCTCCCCTGTGAATAGCTTAACATCCAGGTCCATTGCAGTCTTGCGTGACATGGATGTTGAAACAACCTTCCTAACATGAGAGTTGGAAGGGGAAGATCAGAGTTGGTTTGTTGGACTGTTGGCCTTCTTCCTGAACTTTCATTTTGGTCCCTAAAATGTTTACATTTTGGTCCTGTAGTTTCAGGTAAAACAGAAAAAATGAATTTGGCAACAGAAATATTGACTCTGAAGTTAGAAAGCCAACAGTTGGAAAATCAACAGTCTGAACGTGGAAGTCATATTGACATCTTAGGAATTGGGATTTCTAAGACATCTAACAGACTGGTCTAATTCCAAACTCATTTGTGAGGTAGTTGACAGTCTCGTTGAAACCACCAATGGATATGAATCATATAACTGATTGGAATCATGGTGTACCAATATACAATGAGCGATATGTGCAGGTCATATGTAGTTCAATGTATGTTACACAGTACAACCGACCTGGTATCGGCTTACAAAGAAGATCAGTTGAACTAAGGTTCACTCGTGATTCTAAAAATGATCGGTAGAAGGCGTTAAGTCGGATATGACGATATCTAAAATATTCGCTTATCTATGGATTATGGTATTCTGGATGTCCAGCGATTCTGGGAGAACACAGTGATGCAAACTGAACATAAGACTGGAAGAACACCAATGCCACAAGTAAACGTGTATGGTGGGTCTTGGAAAATCCTCTAAGCAAACTCGCATCGGCCGATTTATGATGGAATCAAAGTTTATCGCTTTAAACAAAGCATGAGAAGAAGTTGAGTAACTTCACGACTTCTTAGAGGACGTCCCTTATTGGGAGAAACCCGTGCCTTCGACAATTATACACTGCGGCTAGCCGATCGGCTTCAGGAAGAGCACGGATGACAGTGTTTGGACATATCTGTCAGAGACATAAGACCGTATGGCAGTTGATCATCACAGGCGTCACTTCCTTAATTACTAATCAAATGATATAGCAGACCCTTTAACTAAGGGACTACCCGAAGATCAAGAATTCTGCCTGTCTAGGGGAATGGGTTTAAAACCCAAACAATACGAACCTTTGCGGTGGTAACCTAACCATACTGACTGGAGATCCCAAGAATTTGGTTCAATGGGAAAACTAAGCTGTAAAAGATTCAGTTGAGTGCTTCAGTGGAAGCAAGAGCACTTCAGATTATAGCTGGTCAGTGGGCCAGGCTTGGGTCTGGCAGGCCGGGTTTGGCGGGGTCGGGGTCGGGGTCGGGGCGGGGCGGGCGAAGGGGGCGGGGTTGGGTTTGGCGGGGTCTGGCGGGGTTGGGTTTGGCGTGACTTGCTCTTGTCCCATCCCGATCCCGTCGGAATCGGGTCGGGGCGGGATCGGGATCGGGGCGGGTTCCGGCGGGTTTTCCTTTTTTTTTTTAATAACATATGTATAAAAAATTCAATAAACAAGACAAGATAGTGTAATAAAAATATCTCAAAGTTGTTTTTGTGCCTCTTATATTATTTAGTAGACATATGATTTTTTTGTAATACAAATACATTGTCTAAATTGCAACTTTGTGGTGTTGTCCAAAAGTTGCAAATTACATAATAAAATTGCAATTAAAAAAGTTACATTCTCAAAAAAACCTGTTCTAATTGCTTGATAATTTCCTGTGGTTCTTCGGTTGAAATTGGTATTTGTTGGTCAAATTGATCCATGTCGCTTCCACCACCTTCGGATAAGATTTCGTTGTAGTTTTCGTCTTCTTCTTCGTTGATCTCCAGTTGACCGCACCTTCTCCGCTCCGCTCGTATTCAATAGCTGAATAATACTGCAATTTCCAAGGTGTCTCCGGCTAATGAGTGTTTGTGGTCTCCTGTTTGATATCTGCCGGCAGAAAAAGCGCTTGCAGACGCAGTTGATGACGCTTGAATGTTCAAAACATCTCGGGCCATCATTGAAAGTGTCGGAAATGTCTTCTCATTCCCCCTCCAGTATTTCAGCACTTCATGTCCATCTTCATTGATAACTTTTTGGTATGGTACAGAACCCTGTAAAACAAAAATATCAAACTCGCTAATTTGGTTAGTAGCGGTACGGCCGTACATTCTATTTCTGTGGCTGTCAATACTAGCCGCAGAAACAACATGTCTTTTGTGAGGTTGTGTTGAAGATGAAGAAGATGGTATGGAAGCCGGTAGGTTACTAGCACTTTCTTATTGGTAAAACCTATATATTTTTTTGCATTGGTCTTCTACGATAGACAACACTTCTTCTTTAGTTTGTTCAATAGGTGGTGGGTCATTTGGATTTTTGGGAGTTAGAGGAGGTAGTACTGTTATACAATCATAAATAGTTTCAATAAGTGTTTCACAACCGTCTATTTTAATAGTCGGATTTAATACAACACCAATAATATAAATAGTGGGAATATGAATAATTTTTTTTTAATAAACATTTTTTAATATGTGCCTTATAAGCTGATTTTTTCATATATTCACTAAGTGGTAAAAATATTAGAGCTATATAAAATAACATAGTTGAAATAGTAGGATAATATATACCGAAAAATTCTTTTGTTGCTTGAAAAAAAATCTCTAAAAATACAATAAGTTCGGAAATTTTTACCCAATCACTATCTACAACCATATCAGCTGGATTTTGATTATGAGAGTTAAAAATAAAGTTATAGGTTTTCTATAGTCATAAGCAACAAGTAGTTGCTCGTATAAAGAATTCCACCTAGTGAATACTTCTTCTGGAATTTTTCTATAAGGTAGTCCACAATCGTGACAAGTTTTTTTATATTCTTTTCTTCGTTGTACTCTATTACTTTTAAAAATAAAGTTTATAGCAAATTATATTTTACTAAGAATGTCTTCAAAAAGTGATAGACCATCCTTTACAATTAAGTTGTATATATGGCACGCGCATTGTATATGAAAATGATCTGAAAAAGATGGAGTTAAACTATTTTTTAAAATTGTAATAGCGTAATTGTTAGAAGAAGCGTTATCTAATGTAATAGTCATAATTTTATCGGTTATTCCATAATAATGGCACACTTGATAAATATTTTCTGCAATAAAAGTACCAGTGTGCCTATCATCTATTTATCTATACGCTAAGATACGTTTTTGCATAGACCATTTATAATCTATCCAATGACAAGTTACCGTTAAATAATCATGGTCGTTAGTACTACGACATATATCAGACGTGATAGATACTTTGTCATTAAAATGATATAATGAATAACGTAAATATTGTTGATATTTATGTGCGAATTTAAATACATCTCTCTTAACAGTTGATCTAGAAAAACTGTTAAAAGCAGGATTATAAATATCTTTAATGTAATGAATAAAACCGGGAGATGAAGGAAATGAAAAAGGCAAACCCTCCACATCAACTAATTTTGATATTGCTTCCCTAGCTCTGTGTTTATTGTATTTAGGGCCTACAATTCCCCCCGTCGTGGGGTTAATTTGACCATGTACTTGGTCCGGGACAATATGTGAACCTTGTTCCGATGGAGCGGACGTTTGCACACCCGGTTTTGAAGCCTGGTATTGGGAAAATTAGTTATTTATAGTTAGAAAATTGGGTTAAAGTGTAAATATAATAACTTATGGGTTAAAATAAATATTAAGGGGGTAGGGGGTTGGGGGAGGCCAAAAATGGTTGTTGCCAACAACCAAAATCTAAAATGGCAATTGGTGCAACAACTATATTTGCAAAGGGGGGACTTACGGGCGGGATCGGGGCAGGCTCGGGACGGGCTCGGGTTTGGCGGGCCTGGGGCGGGCTCGGGACTGGTCGGGATGAGACATTGTCCCATCCCGGTTCGAGTCCCGCTACCTAATTTTTTTAAACTAATCAGGGTCGGGGCGATGTCGGGTCGGCGTCGAGGCGGGGTCGGGTCAGGACCGGGCCGTCCCGGCCCACTCGCCAGCCTTACTTCGGATGATGATTTCTGTAAGGAAACATGAATCCATACTTGTTCCCGCGATAGACATTAAAGTTCTACCTGCATGGTGGGTAAAGGTTAAGCTTCCAAGCCTTTAACGATCCTCAAACGGTTAAGGTTAAGGTTGGAGAAACTTTTAATGATTCCTAACACTTGTGAAGTGGGGTATAGGAAGATACCTTGTAGGATATCACCTATTTAAGTGCGAGGACATGTCACTTCAAATGAACGCACTTAAGAATCCAAGTATGTCCACGGCCACAACGGACAGAACAATAAGAATGAAAACGAATAAGGGAAGTTATTGATTTGGTATTATTGTTTTGGATTACACTAAACACTAATGGTTCAAGACATCACATTCACCGCACAGTAAGTAAGTCCGGTGGAATTCAACTAGGGAAGGTTCAAAGCAGAAGCTACCTCTCCTGATGCAATATCTTTTCGCTGAAAGATTGTTGAAAGTAGGCACCTTGTGTGTGCACCAAAATCTCTTTCAAGACGAAATTGTTGGAAATTTGCCTTTGGTGGGGAGGTTGCGTCCATCCATATTTAATGACTTAAATACTAGGGTTCCGCATGTTGGAGGCTTTGTCTCTTCACACGTGCATAATCTACTAAGTGAGTAGATGACCGTAGGGCCAAGGATCGTCAAATTTTATTAAGAAATGAAAGAGATATTGGTCCATGAAGTAAGGTGTTTGAGGCATGGAAATATGGTGTGGGACAAATCTACCACATCGGTGGGAAAAGAAAGAATTGTTCTCTTTATAAGCCTAAAAATGGATAAGGGTTTGGAACCCCAAGGGGTAACCCTTGTGTTTGAAGGAGGGAGGACCTATGTGTGCTTGGGTTCGAGGCTAGCACAACACGTGCGCCGCCGCCGCCCGCCCGTCCCTTCCGGTCCGGATTCGGGTCGTGGGCTTATTCTGACATTATCTTTTGATCCCCAAATTCAGGAAGCGGCCAGAAAGCCAACAATTTATGACATTATGGCATTAAACTTCTGAAACGTTTTTGCACTTACTACAAAACATTTATGGCCATGAATACCCATGATTACACCTCTCTTAATCACCCCTCCTTCTCCAAAAACACTATATAAACTTCTGAAACAGATTTGAGGTACATAAAAAATAAATAAAAAAAGAGGATGAAAAACAAGAGAAAATCAGTCTAAAAGTGAGCAACATAAACTGAAACTCTTCCTTCCCTTTTCCTCTAAATCAGCAAGTCGTTTCGTGTTTGTTTTCTTCGTCAGAATCAACCTATTTACTTTGTAGTGTTGATTAGTTGCTGTTTTATCTTGGGAGACTATTGCCCGCAAACGTAAAAGCATATATACGGGGCAATCTTGTCTTAAAGACAGAGATCCATCTCTCGACTCAGCCACAGTTGTAACAATCCAGATTTAATGTTTCTTGATTTCAGGTTATCAAGATTCAAGACTCAACAAGCTTGCGGCAGTTATGAATATCAATTGTTTGTTCATCCTTTAAAACACTTGTAATATTTATTTACTTCCCGTACTGCAATTATATCCAACAGAAAATACATATGAATACACTGTCTAGAACTAGAAGTAAAGAAAGATAAAAATAAGATAAAGAAGAAGAATTCGATGCCAGATCTGCCAACAACTCACCCCGAATCCTTCAAGCAAACTCCTCAACGAGCGGTGAAGTCTCGAGCGTCACTCGTGCTAGGAACAGAATCTGCATGCAAAAAGGTGCAACAAGTGTAGAGTGAGTACGAAAAATTGACGTGTACTCAACAACATCGTCGACCGACCCTAAACTTGCTTATTCCCACACTTAACTGTGATTAGTCCAACAAGACAATGTTACAAAGCAACGAATATTCGAATAAACACATAAGTAAGATATGTACAATTTCATTAATAATTCAAGTAATTTTGTAAACAAGGAATTCAATGAATGATATGATATGCAAATACGATGCAATGCAATGCCTTTTATTATCAGTATACACACGCTCTGTAATATAAAATACGTGATTCATGGGAACCAGCGAGGTCCATACCCCACCCAGAACTATTTTTCATCGGGTTCTTGGTCATTTATACTTCCAATGTCAATCATTTAGCCAATTAGCCTCACATTACCTATCTTTAGCCAATTTGCATCACTCCGTCCGAAATCATTACCAATCGGACAACACATATGCATTCTCAGGTGTAATATGCATGTGACACCATATGAAAATAACATACACATATAAGCAACAAGGTTATAAAGTAAAAAGATTAAATCTTTTAACTCCTTTTCACTTTTAGACGAGTATTATGGAGTGATGAGAACACATAATCATAATTAAGACATGCATATAACATAGAAGCATCAAATAAGAGATCTAATAGCATTCATCATTCACGCAATCAAATTAAGCTATTAGTGAATGCCCAATGTATGGCTTCAGACCACAGACATAACGATTCGAATACAGTACACATTCCCAAAATCAAGAAACCGGTACCAATACAAGTGTTGGCCACTTACAAGTACGGAAGCCCCTTTAACTCCTTGTTACTCCCTCTTCATTTCTTTTTTTAACCAATCAAGTGCTTTAAGTATAGTCAAATAATGTCTCAACTTATCGATCAAATACGAAACCTACGTAAGTATACGAGTCCTAGACACTCATATTGCTATACTAATATTCTAGACCAAAAAGTCATCCAAAAAGGCAATCCCGAGTCCCGGAGGATAAAACTATAATTTTATTATAAAAATCAACTTATCCAAGGTTCCAACGTCATGAATTTAAACAATCAACTAATTCTGATCACTAATCAATGGTTAAACTAAAAATTTACTAAGTTCCCAAATCTAGGGCAAAATCCTCATTCCTGTAACATCCCGTAATTTTGGGCAATGGTTTGAGCACCTAAACGTAGGAAAGTAGACCCGAGCCTTGGGGAATTTATGTTATATTTACGTATGCTAATAAAGAGTTTAGTATATAAAGGAATGCGATCCCGGAATAATTTTGGACGTAAGAAGTGTGGCGATGTGATTAATAAGAATAGTTGTTTATCCCCAAAGAGGTTATGAACTAATGTCATATTACAAAAATTAAGACATTGAATATATAAGGGTCTTATAAATTATTAAGATTTAAGTGAATTGAGACCACGAAATTAATTATGTGTGTGATTAATTAATTGTGGGATTGATTAACAAATGTTAGTGGGGGAACAAGCTTAATGGAACATAACGTGTAATATTTAAGTGAATTCACTAGGTGCATGAAAAATTAGAGGTTATTACGTGTTAGTGGATTAATTAAGGTGGTATTACTTTAAGGAGGAATGACATGTGTGGGAGTGGAAGCATTGTTTCGTTTAGTAACAGTTAAAAAGGGACAAAACCATTTACTGCCAAAATGTAATCCTCCACCAAATATTCAACCAATGCTCCCTTTTGTCTTGCGAAAATTCAGAACCAGAATTGGAGAATATCTTCTCATTTATTTTAGGCATAGCAGCACACGGTAAGGTGTACCTGCAGTAACGTGTATTCTGACTCTAAGCTTGGAATTGAGATTAAGGTTTAAGGGAGATTAACCCGTCATAAGTTATTTTCAAAATCATTGAGGTATGTTAAGGAAAATTATTTCTTTCTTTTGACATGTTCCATGTAACGAAATATAATAGTGATATTGTTTCATAAATTATTCTACTCCTAGTAGTTAGGAATGTTCATATTATTGATTCCTATGTTAAAAACATGTCTAAATATGTTCCTTATTGAGGTTTGTGGAAAAGATGTTGATATTCTCAATGTTAGCCGAAGGTGCAAGGATATTATGTCATCCGATAAATTCAGAAAATGTTTTATTGTCATTCATGCATTCTCAGTTGCATTATATTCATGTATTATCATGGACCCACTTGTGCTATGCACACTACTATATGGTAAATATGATATATATGTAGGGGATATGGGGAAAGGGAAGGCGTTATATACGCACACCACCTGCAGCTGGTATAGACTATCACGAAAGAGCCCGAAGAGGCCAATATTGATGTCCTTATGTGGCCAATATGATAATAAAATGATGCCCACAGAGGCTGTCATGGAAAGGAAGATGCCCTTGTGTGGCCAATATTTATATGTATATCGCATTTGCATTGTGCATAACATTTAGACATATGTATTAGGGCCCTCAGAGGCATTTACTGTTGGTCAGCCATTTTCGTCGGTTATTGCTATCAACCGTTTCGTAAATTTATTACCGTCGATTGTTTCGTAATTTGTGGTTTGTCATTTGTTTCGTTTCAAGTTATTATGTATCTTTGTTATAAGCTTGACATACTCGGTACATTATTCGTACTGGCGTCCCTTTTGTCTGGTGACACTGTGTTTCATGCCCGCAGGTTCAGATAGATAGGACAACGGTTTGCACTAGTAGGTTGCTGGTTCAACTGATATTTGAGCATTCTACTTATTTCAGAGTTGTAGTCGGGTCGTGGTATGGTATTTTGCATATGGATATGGCGGGGCCCTGTCTTGATCTTGTGATGTCGTGTATTCTTTAGAGGCTTGTAGACAGTTGTCCTGTGTATAGTAGTCGTGCATGACCATATCGGCCTTGATGTGTATGTATAAAAGTTGGGGCTCTTGGTAAGATTTTTTTCATGGTTTCCTTCCAGTTTATGAGTTGTACATGTCAACCAAAATATTTGGTAACGGCCCATGTGGCCATGATTGATTACATATTTAAGTTAAATATGTGATTAGCGGTGTCCGGCAGGTAGGATTCGGGTGCCCGTCACGGTCCTCCAATTTGGGTCCTGACAATTCCTTCATCTAAATCATGATTCAAAGGATCAAAAACTAAGGGAGCCCATGAAATAATTACTATAGAAAAGTTAGATTCTTACCCCGGTGATGAAATCACGAACTCCCCTCCAAAATCTCCCAAAACTGAGGTCTATAGCTCCCAAATTCGTGATTTAAATAATGAAATGGAATTACCAAACACTGAAATATAAGGCCAACAACCTTGCAGGTGCAGTCCATTTTCCGATTCTGCGGCGCCACATCTGTAGTAAAAACCTCACGGGTGCCAGAGCCACTTACCCACCCGAGGTCTGCAGATATGTACGGACATCCCTGGCAGGTGCTATGGCGCTTCTGCGGCCTTCCCTTCATAGGTCCCCCTCACCCAACTTCACACCTACGACTCACCTCACGCAGGTGAGACCTATATTACGCAGGTGCGCTGCACCAAATGACAGTTGAATCAGAATTTTCCAAGTCCTTAAATATTTAGTTTTTAACCCTAAAAAATCATCGGGAATCTGCCGAACACAAATCAAATACGCATTTCAATCATAAAACACGGTTCGGACCTACTCGCGCACTCAAAACACTTAAAAAGGTCGTCTCGACCCCGTGTTGACCAAGGTCAATTTCATTTCCTCACTTTAACTAGTTTTTCAACTTATGACCCAAAACGCACCCGAAACTCTTGAGACCCGAACAACGGCTCGTCTAGGTCATAAATCGCATTTTGAACCTCATGGAATTGACGAAACTCTTATTTGACCTCGTTAACTCCCGGTATTGACTTTGATCACCCATTTCCATTTCTTAACTTAAGAATTTTCAAATTTTACTATTTCTTCCCCAATACTCACCCCTTTGGGTTGGAAATCATGCCACGACAAGGATCATTTTGATAAAAAGGGACCTCGAACTCAAAATGACCTATCAAGTCGTCATATTATTATTAATATTTTCTTTAAAACGTGTAAAAGATTACAGTGACAAGTAAATAGGATATTAAAGAGTATATCTTATTAATTTACCAACTTCAGTTCATATTATAAACTTTCTCATTTCAATTTATATGATATACTTTACTTTTTGGTCAATTAAAAAAAATCATATTTTCTTATTTAAAAATATTTACTGTCAATTTTTTATTTAATTTTAATAAAATAATTTATAGACATATATAATTTTATTATTTTAGATATAACTTTGAAAAATCTTTTTTTTTCTTAAAGTTCTTGTCAAATAAAACAATGCACATAAATAACACTGTTTTGTTTTCTTCCTGTATAGTTGTAATTTTGTTTATTTAGAGTTTGAGTTGTAGTTGGTTGTTGAGATTTGAAGAAGTGATGTAACTTCAATCTGTTTATTTATTGTATTTCTTTGGTACTAATAATTAAATATTTATTTATAAAAAAAATGCCATAAATGGGATGGAGGAAGTGTTAAACAGAGCAATATACATGTGATATACACTGAATATACAACAGTGTATATCACATGTGTATCGATGGATCAAGCAAAGGCAAGAACGGGCGGAAATGTGGGCTTGTTGGGCCTCTCGGCAGTGGGCCTCTCGGCTAGTTCCAACAGAATTGTTGACAATACAATATTGTATATATGGTATATATATTTGTAGTATATTGTAGTGTAAATGTTATTTTAATTAGTGTTATACACTTACCATAATTGTATAGTTAGAATTATGGTAGAATAAGGATTTAGAAATAGAATAGGAATATGATTCTCCTATTATGGAAATATGTAACTTGTATATATAGCCTTTCAATTAATGAAAATAATCAAGGGGATTATTTCTTTCATGGTATCAAGAGACTAGGTTTTAAAAAAAAAAAAAAAAAAATCTCTCCCTAATTTTTTTTTGACCTTCTCGGCCGAGAACCCCCCCCCTCGGGTTTCTCTCCCAAATTTCGTCTTCCGCTCTCAAAAACCTCTCTTAAATTTCCCCTCCTTCTTTGTTATTTCAATATGTCTAAGAACAATTATCACCCTGCCCTCACGGTTTTCAATATCAAGAGCAGTATCCCTATTGTCCTTGAGATGGAAAACGTCCAATATGCGATGTGGGCGGAGTTGTTTAAAATTCACGCTATCTCTTATCAAGTTCTTCATCACATCATTCCTCCCGCTAGACCCCTTCCTGCGGATGATCCTGAGTTATGGATTACACTTGATGCTACCGTTCTCCGGTGGATCTACGCCACTATTTCGGTGGACCTTCTACAGACGATTATTGAGCAGGATACCATGGCTGTGGCTGCATGGAATAGATTGCGTGACATATTCCAAGACAACCAACATTCACGTGTCGTCACACTCGAGCAGGAATTCTCTCTAGTTCGAATGGACGAATTTCCGAACGTGTCTGCATATTGCAAGAAACTAAAGGAGTTGGCAGATCAACTCCGTAATGTTGGCGCACCGATAACGAATAATCGTCTCGTTCTACAGCTGGTTGCTGGTCTTTCGGAGGCCTATAATGGGGTTGGAACTCTCCTTCGCCAAAGCAACCCTCTTCCTGACTTCTATCAAGCCCGCTCCATGCTTACTTTGGAAGAAGCGGGTTTGGCTAAAAAGGCGGCTACCGGAGCAAGCCCCGTCGTCATGATGGCGTCTTCCCCTAGTTCTTCGGGTTTTGTGAATAATTCTGGCCAAAACCATAATAATGGTGGCGGCAAGAATAATAACAAAAACCGCAGGGGTAAACGCGGCGGTTCTGGTGGCGGTTCAGGTGGTCAGCAAGCAGGCGGTGGGTCCCATCCAGGGAACAGTGGCCCACCACCCCCCTGGGCCCAGCAGTGAGGACCATGGCAGTAGGGCTGGGGCAGTGGGCCTTGGGCCAACAACCCTTACCAACCAGCAGCAGGTTCCAGCGGCCGGTGGGGCCACCACGGTCCAGCCCAACACCCGGCGGTGGCGGCCCACCGGCGGTGGCAGTGGCCCAGCAACAACTCTAGCGGCTGCGGCCCAGCACCATCACGGACAGGAGTTCTTGGGCCCCGACCTCCGCAAGCCCACCATGCAGCAGGCCCCACTCAGACTGATATCGAGGCCGCGATGCACACGTTGGGGTTGACTCAACCGGACCCAAATTGGTACATGGACACCGGGGCAACTACTCACATGACTTCCGAATCAGGTACTCTCTCCTTTTATTCCAATTTGAGCACCCCTCGGGGTATAATTGTTGGTAATGACAACTCTATTCCGATTCAGGGTTATGGTCAGAAAACGTTGTCTCCCCCCAATCCACCCCTTCTCTTGAAAAATACTTTACATGCTCCTAAATTGATTAAAAATTTAGTGTCTGTCCGGAAGTTCACTACTGACAATTCCGTTTCCGTTGAATTTGATCCTTTTGGTTTCTCTGTGAAGGATTTCAAGACGGGGAGTCATCTCATGAGGTGTGATAGTAGGGGGATCCGTATCCTCATCATGCTCGGTTTCGGATCCATCGAGTCAAGCCTTGCCGTCAGTTTTTGCAGCCATCTCTCCGTCCATGTGGCATGCTCGTCTGGGTCATCCGGGATCTTCTATTTTATCAGTTTTAGATAAAAATAGCCTTATTTCTTGTAAGAGTACGAGTCGTACTCCACTTTGTCAGTCTTGTTCCTTAGGGAAAATTATTAAGTTACCATTTGTAGACTCCAATTCTCATACTTCAAAGCCATTTGATATTATTCATAGCGACTTATGGACATATCCTGTTCTTAGTTCATTGGGTCATCGATATTATGTTCTCTTTTTAGATGATTATTCTAGATTTTTGTGGACGTTTTCAATTACGAATAAATCACAAGTGTTTTCCGTCTTCATCAAATTTAGAGCGTTCATTCGTACTCAATTCGAAAGAGAAATAAAAAATATTCAATGTGATAATGGGAAAGAGTATGACAATAGGGAGTTTCGGGAGTTTTGTGCTAATAATGGGATAAATTTTCGTTTTTCGTGTCCTCATACATCTTCACAAAATGGGAAAGCCGAACGCAAAATTCGTTCCATAAATAACATTGTCCGAACTCTCTTAATTCATGCCTCCATACCTCCATATTTTTGGCATCATGCTCACAAATGGCCACATATCTTCTTAACATAATTCCTTCTAAAAGTCTGACATATTCTTCCCCCCTCAAAATCCTATATAATAAGAACCCTTCTTATTCTCATCTTCGGATTTTTGGGTGCTTGTGTTATCCGTTATTCCCATCCACCACAATTAACAAACTTCAGGCTCGGTCTACTCCGTGTGTATTTTTGGGTTATCCGTCGAATCATCGTGGTTATAAGTGTTTTGATTTATCCTCCAAGAAAATCATAATTAATCGCCATGTCATTTTTGATGAAATCCAATTTCCGTTTACAAAAGTTCATACTCCCGAGCCTAGGTCGTATAATTTTTTTGATGACCAAATATCCCCGTATATTATTCAGAATTTTTTGGACATCTCTCGCACTCAAAATCCTCCAACGGGCCCACTGCCCGCTGGTCCCACAGTTCCGCCGATGTAGCAGCAGCTTTCAGCCATGGAACAGTTCAAAGCAATTGGGCCAGTCCAGCCCAATTCTGGAACTGATCCAGAAGACGAGTCCATTTACCGATTTGGGCCAGCAGGCCCACTGCCTGCTGGCCAGTCCGTCCCGCGCCCAAAAAATTCCCAAAATTCCCTCAATTCGTCCTCGAGTCATAGACCGGTCACTTGTAGTTAGCGGTGTATTTTTACACCTAAAAGACATTTTAATTTACATTCTGATGTCTCTAAATCCCCCTTGCCCCGCAATCCTGTGTCCGCATTAAATGACCCTAATTGGAAAATTGCTATGACTGATGAATATAATGCTCTTATTGATAATAAGACGTGGGAGTTGGTGCCCCGTCCATATGGTATTAATGTTATCAGGTCTATGTGGATTTTTGCTCATAAGGAGAATTCAGATGGGTCCTTCGCTCGACATAAGGCGCGACTTGTTGGTGATGGTAAGACTCAGCAGGTTGGGATAGATTGTGGTGAGACGTTTAGTCCGGTGGTCAAACCGGCTACCATTCGCACTGTTCTTAGCTTGGCTCTTTCAAAGACTTGGCCAATTCATCAATTGGATGTCAAGAATGCTTTCCTACATGGTGATCTCAAGGAAACAGTCTATATGCATCAGCCATTGGGTTTCAGGGATCCAAATCGTCCTCATCATGTATGTTTTTTGAAGAAGTCCTTATATGAGCTTAAGCAGTCTCCAAGGGCCTGGTACACGAGGTTTGCTGACTTTGTTTCAACTATTGGGTTCACTCACAGCAGGTCAGATAATTCCTTGTTCATCTACCACCGTGGTTCGTCCTTGGCCTACATTCTGTTGTATGTGGATGATATCATCTTGGCTGCCTCTTCCGATGCCTTGCGCCAGTCTATCATGACCATGCTAAGTTCTGAGTTTGCTATGAAAGACTTAGGGCCTTTGAGTTATTTTTTGGGGATTGCCGTTAAACGTCATTCAGGTGGCTTGTTTTTGTCTCAACAGAAGTATGCCGCTGAGATCAAAGATAGGGCTGAGATGTCATCCTGTAAGTCCACTTCCACGCCAGTGGATGCAAACCCCAAGCTGAGTGCCGCAGCAGGTGCACC
This sequence comes from Anisodus tanguticus, assembly GCA_034509755.1. Taxonomy (NCBI): domain Eukaryota; kingdom Viridiplantae; phylum Streptophyta; class Magnoliopsida; order Solanales; family Solanaceae; genus Anisodus; species Anisodus tanguticus. The sequence goes on along the minus strand of CM067551.1, from coordinate 11,477,196 downwards.
ATACGAGGACCCGACCCGCTATCGCAGTCTGGCAGGGGCCCTCCAATATCTTACCTTTACCAGACCGGATATTACATATGCGGTTCAGCAGGTGTGTTTATTCATGCATGATCCCAGAGTTGAGCACATGAATGCAATCAAACGCATCATTCGGTATATTCAGGGGACACTAGACTATGGGTTGCACTTGTATCCTTCATCTACATCCACACTTGTCTCTTACACGGATGCTGATTGGGGTGGTTGTCCCGACACCAGACGGTCGACTTCTGGCTACTGTATGTTCCTTGGCAACAACTTGGTCTCCTGATCAGCGAAACATCATGCAACTCTATCACGCTCAAGTGCAGAGGCAGAATATCGAGGGGTAGCGAATGTGGTCTCCGAATCATGTTGGCTACGTAATTTGCTTTTGGAGCTTCATTGTCCCATTCAGAAGGCAACCTTGGTATATTAGGATAACATTAGTGCCATCTACCTTTTAGGTAACCTGGTTTAACACCAACGCACCAAGCATATCGAAATGGACATTCACTTTGTCCGTGAAAAGGTTGCAAAGGGTCACGTTCGCGTATGCCATGTCCCGTCTCGTTATCAAATTGCAGACATCTTTACAAAGGGGTCTACCAAATGGTTCTCTTTGAAGATTTTAGGGACGATCTCGGCGTTCGAAAATCGCCCGCTATATTTGCGGGTGTGTGTTAAATGAGAGCAATATACATTTGATATACACCGAATATACAGCAGTGTATATCACATGTGTATCGATGGGACTGGCTTGATGGCAAACAACGAACAACATGTGGGCTTGTTGGGCCTCTCGGCAGTGGGCCTCTCGGCCAGTTCCAACAGAATTGTTGACAATACAATATTGTATATATGGTATATATATTTGTAGTATATTGTAGTGTAAATGTTACCTTAATTAGTGTTATACACTTACCATAATTGTATAGTTAGAATTATGGTAGAATAAGGATTTAGAAATAGAATAGGAATAGGATTCTCCTATTATGGAAATATGTAACTTGTATAAATAGCCTTTCAATTAATGAAAATAATCAAGGGGATTAGTTCTTTCAGGAAGTATTTCTTTTGATTTAGAGTTTGAGTAGTAGTTGGTTGTTGATATTTGAAGAAGTGATGTAACTTCAGTTATTTTTCTTTATTGTATTTCTTTGTTACCGGTAATTAAATATTTTTTTACAAAAAATGTGCATAAATAGAATGGAGGAAGTATCTTTTAAAAGATTTGTACATCACTTGATGGGATGTAGGAAGTATCTTCTTTCCAAGTTTCAAGTAATTATTCCTCAAGTTTAATACATTAATAAAAAGAATTTTTACATGTTATAGCTAATTATATGAGTTATTTACATATAATAATTATACTTTAAATAAATTACAATCTATAGCTATATTGTACATTCAATTTACCACTCACAATTATATTGTATTTTACCCTCGGATCAGTGTATTCTCATATCTTCCTTTCTCTTCTTCTCCTCTTCTCCCTCACTCTTGTCTTCTTCCTCACCCTTGTCGGCGCCGCATGTTAAAATATCTCACATTGGTGGTTTAAGGAATAGGTGGACTCCTTATATGGACTTGAACAATTCTCCTATCACAAACTAGCTTTTGGGGTTGATCAAGATTCATTCTTCACATGGTATCAGTGCAAGACTCATCTCAATTATTATTTCTTGATAGTGGATCCCATATTAAAATTGTTCACGCACCAAATGTCCAGTCCTGGGCGTGTGGTGGGGTGTTAAATTATCCCACATCGGTGGTTTAAGGGATGGGTGGACTCATTATATGGACTTGAGCAATCGTGCAAGCTTTTGGGGTTGAGTTAAGCCCAAGATTCATTCTTTACACTGCCGACTACCTCCGCCGCAATTTGTCCTAGAAGCTCGGCGTCGTTATACGAAAATACTTCATATGTAATATGTATATGTATATATTGTCTAATTAGGTTTAGTTTTAAAACTTACTAAATACTAGACTTGTCCACCGGGTCGGGGACCCGCCCGACCCGACCCGACCCGAAAAAACCAGGGTCAAGGTCAGCTTATAGCTGACCCGCGAGCCACTCGACCCAAAAAAGCGGGGATCCGATCAGGGTCAGGGTCGGGCCAGGGTCAGAAAATTTTACCCGTCTGCCCCCGCCCGACCCGACCTCGGCCAGATCCCGACCCGACCCCGACCCACATATTTTTTTAATATAATTTATATTATTTTTCCGTCATTAATATTTATTTTGTACTTATATATAATTTTGTCATTAATAAGTGATATAATGTATGTATATATATATATATATATATATATATATATATATATATATATATTGCTCTAATCTACATTGAGCTAGACATAAAATAAGATAAAAATGATAGGCCGATTATTAATTATATATTTATATTATTAGTCGTTCTGTTAATATTTATTCCGACCCTGGCCCGCCAAAAAAATTCGACGGGTCAGGACCGACCCGTGACCCGTAGGGTCCCCGAAGAGTCAGGGTCAGGGTCGAATTTTTTTAAAAAATATAGGGTCAGGATCGGACAAGCAGGGAAAAAAAAGTTACCCGGCCCGGCCCAGCCCAGACCGATCCGGCCCGGCCCGATCCAACCCGTCCCGACCTTTGAACAGGTCTACTAAATACTAAACACAATAATTTTTATATTAATAAAAAAAGTCGTTTGGGTTTGTGCAATTTTTCATTTTCTTTGAACATATATGCTTTGAAATTGAATAATCTAATAAATCTCTACTTCCTTTCAAGATTCCAATCCAGGATTTTATAGTTTCCTCCTTTTCCTTTCTCCTTTTCTATACAAGTATATAACGACATCTTCGGTCGATGAAACCCTTCTCTTCTTAATCCAATTGAAGTAGATCCAAATTTTCAAGTGTTCGTTAAGATCGTACGAATCGGTAACACAACAGCGACGACGACGCATTGGAGGAGAGGAAAACTGAGAGATGACGCGATTCCAAGTGGGTGGGAAAGTGGTGGAGAGAACTTTTACATTTCTGACCAGAATTCATGTCCTTCTTGTATTCGAGATTTGAATGTATTTTATTTTCTGTATCTACACACATTTGAGTGTATTTATCATTTTTTTAGTGTAAATATAAAGTATATGTATTTGACTATATGTGTTGTTTGAATGAACTATATACATATGTTTGACTCATTATATTTTAAAACTGTGTATATGAATATACTCAAATTCACGTGAAATTGTGTATTCAAATACACTTAAATTCACGCAAAATAACTATAACATAGCTAAGAAATGTAATTAAGGACTTGTTTGGAAAGCCTAGTTGTAATTGAATTTGGATGTAATTGGGTGTATTTATACAATTTTGACATGTTTGTCTGACCAATTAATTACGTAATCATTTAATTGGGTGTAATTGAAGGGTGTGATTACACTTTCCAATTTTCAAAGGGGCAGATAGTTACATGGTGTGATTACAATGTTATTTTTTGAATCTCTTCTTTTCTTTTTTAATTTATTTTTATTTCTATTCTTTTTAAATTATTTTTTATTTTAACTTTTTAAATTCTTTTTTTAAATGTTATTCTTTTTATATTATTATCTTTTATTTTTCATTTCTCATTTCCCAACCTTTACTTCAAGTTCTTCTACATAATTTCTCATATTGTGTTTCTTTTTTATTCTTTTTTATTTCACTTAGCTATGTTAACTTTCTTATTTGTTTCTTTCATTTTTCTTATTTCAACTAGCTATGTTATTATTCTAAAAAAAAAATTAAAAGCTACACCTCCTAGTCTTAGAAAGGATAAGTCATCCACAAACTTAACTTATAACGAGCTAGTGATGTCATTAAAGTTGAATTTCGTTGTTGAATGAGGTTATATGCAAACATAGTTTATATTGAGTGATGTTTGCATTGATAGATTACTTTTTAACATTTAAATAATATTATGAAATTATGATTGTAAATACTATTTTTTTTTGTCAAATATGTTGTTCGTGATGTTATTGCAAAATGTATGCTTCGTAAGAAGTTCTTATTAGTTGATTCAATTAAAGTATTATTTATTTATATATATCAACTTTTTTTACGATACTAATTACAAATTTATAATTATTAAGTTCTTATTAATTGATTCCAGTGATGATGGGGCTACATCAGGGATCAACTCTTAGCTCATTCCTATTTGCCTTGGTGATGGACGGACTGACGCGATAAATCTAAGGGGAGGTGTTATGGTGTATGTTATTCGCAGACGACATAGTCCTGATTGATGAGACTCGTAGCAGAGTGAACTCCAAGCTGGAGGTTTGGAGACAGACTCTAGAGTAGGGCTAGCAATGGATCGAATGTGGATCAAGTGGAGTTCAATCCGCCTCCACCCGCCAACCATCTACCCACCACCCGACACATCCATCACCCTATTTTTTCTTCATCCACATCCGATCCATCCATCATCCACGGGTGAATCGGGTAGATCGGGTGCTTCGCGGACGAAAATTATAGCACAATCAGTTTGGTACTTTTGGTTTATTTTTCAGTTTTCATACTATCTTGCTTTTCATACTATCTTGCTTCACCATTATAATTTGATCTTGATACCATTGTAATATTCCTCAACTCATTATATTGCTAACATTTATAGTCATATATAGAGTGATGTTCAACACAGAAAATGTCAATTATGTATAACGTAGTACAAAAATAACATTTTTGATACTAGGAATCATCGTTATTGTCATGTTGAAATTGAAAAAGAATTTCCATTCACTTTAGAAAAATAAAGACAACTATTGGAAATAAAACCAAGTACTAGTAACGACATGAGTCAGGGGTATGTTATCACTGAACTACACAAAAAATAACTAATCTATAAACGGGTGGATGGATGAGTCGGGTGGTGGGTTGGATGTATGTCCACCCGAATCCGACCCGATCCGTCATCCGATCCATCCGTCACCCGATTAAAATTCGTGTTTTATCGGTTTTTCGTCCAGTGTGAGGTTGGCTATTGACGGGTTCAGGAGGGGTAGAGGTAGGCCGAAGAAGTATTGGGGAGAGGTGATTAGACGGGATATGGCGCAGGTGCAACTTACTGAGGACTTGACCTTAGATAGGGTTTTGGAGGACGCGAATTAGGGTAAAAGGGTAGTAGGTGGTCGAGCATAGTCCTGCGTACGCTTACAAATTGATAGTGTGGTGTTTTTGTTGTAGGCCCGCTTCACATATCATACTAATAGGTGTAGTATTACTTTATAGTTCCTCGTAGTTTGATTTCTTTTACTATGTGTTCCCTAGTGTACTTTGTTTATATTATTTATCTGCATTAGCTACTGCTTCGTTTTGTCAGAATGCGCTACCATGTCGTATTCGATTTTGTTATTAGCATGTTCATACAACTTTAATTTTTTTTTGTCTCTTACCGTTTCTCTTGCTTTGTAATGCTTGCTTGATTGTGATTATGCTTTGTCTTGAGCCGATGGTATCGCGGAAAAAGTCATTCTACCTACCAAGGTAGAGGTAAGGTCTGTGTACACTCAACCCTCCCCAGACCCCACGTTGTGGGATTTCACTGGTATGTATGTTGTTGTTGTTGTATATTTCCGAAATAATATATATCTAGAATACGCAACGATAGATAAAATTAAGTAATATTTCTTATATGAACATATATTTGTCAAACATTAACGTTTAGTTTATGATAATTAAATTTTATTTTTAAAATAAATATTTAACTGTGAATTACACTTGTGCAACTAAACAGTACACTTGTAATTACAATGTAATTACCTTATGACAAACAAACAGATCATCGTAATTACTATACTTTGTAATTACTAGGCTGTGTAGTAATTAGACCAATTTCAATTACCTGATGGCTTTCCAAACAAACCCTAAGGAAAAGATAGTTATTGTTGGTTAGAAGCCTAGAAACTATAGTTATAGCGAGTGATCTAGGAATACATTAAATATCATCTCCAGGTCTTTTTAATTAATACAAAATTTTATAATTTTGTTGATGCATTACATCTTCTTTTCAAACTTTTATGTTTTTATTTCAAAATTCAAGTTTCGATTAATTTGTTGTATTTCGGGTCATTTTTTAAAACCACCATAAGATTATCATATGCGTCAAAAAGGTTATAATATTTAGAAACTTCATTATTATGACCTTTTCAATTAAAGAAAAACTCTATTCTTTCTCATTATGATCATTAACATTAGAAGTATAGTAAATTTACTTTCCAAATTAAGTTTTTATTTCATTTTTCAAGTTTTCATCATTAAAATTTCACCTAATATTTTAGAATTTTAAATTAAACTACTCAAATCTTCATATATGTCAATAAAGTTATTGACAACAAGAATCAATGTGATTTATTAAAATAAATGGTTAACATTTCCTTAATTTGAAGAACCCTTATCCAATATAAATAGATATAACCAATAAATATTTATTGTGAAGCTAAAGATTCTACCTAGCTTGTAGAATGCTACAATTATAAACTATAAAAACAAAAACAAAAAATGTGATACTAGAATAACTGACACTCTCTCCTAGATGATTAAAATTTAATGATAAATGTGGAAGAAAAAGTAGACCAAAGAATGACTTTGAAATGCCAGTTTGGTGGTGACTGGTGAGGAAGTGTTACTGTATGGAAATGATAAAAAAAATTATATTCTAATTTATATTCGTGAAAGTGGAAAAAAATGCACGTTTTGCAATATTGGTAAAATGGATCTCCCTAAGCATCTCTTGAAAAGACTTGGACAACAAAACGAGAGAGGAGAAGGGATGTCCAAGGGGCCGGGTTCGGGTACTAGTGGGATGGGACCCGGCAGGCTGGGGAAAGGGTCGAGACCGGCGGGCCGGGATTGGCGGGACAGGCCGTGTCCGGTCCCGTCCTACATCCCGCCGGAAAAAGGGACCGGTGTTGACGGGGCGGGGTGGGGTAGGGTCGAGTCCGGGATTCCAGTTTTTTTTTAGACACTTAATTTAAAAAAGTTGTGAATATAAACACTTAAATAATTGAACAAGATAGTGTAATAAAAACATCTCAAGGCTGTTTTTGTGCCTTTTATATTATTTAATAGAAATATGATTTTTTTGTAATACAATTGCAAAATTGCAACTTTGTGGTGTTATTCAAAAATTGCAAATCACATAGTAAAGTTATAATAAAAAAATTATAGTTAAAAACACATTTTCTAATTTCTTCACAATGTCTTGTGGTTCTTCGGTTGGAATTGGAAGTTGTTGGTCAAATTGGTCAACGTCGCTTCTAGTTCCCTCGGACAAAATTTTATTGTATTTGTTGTCGTCTTCTTCGTTGATCTTTGGTTGACCGCACCTTCTACGCTCCGCTCGTATCCAATCTCTGAATAGAACTGTAATCTCCAAGCTGTCTCCCGCTAATGAGTGTCTGTGCTTTCCTATTTGAACTCTTCCGGTAGAAAAAGTACTTTAGACGATGTTGATGAAGCTTGAATGTTCAACACATATCGAGCCATCTTTGCTAGTACCGAAAATGTCTTCTCATTTTCCCTCCAGTATTTAAGAAAGTATTCACGTTCTTCTTCATTGAGAACTGCTTGATACGATATAACACCTTGCAAAACAAAAACATCAAACTCGCTAACTTGATTAGCAGTGGAACCACTAAACATTCTATTTCTAAGACTTTCAATACTAGCTGGAGAAACAGTCTGGTTGGTTGCTAGCACTTTCTTGTTGGTAATGCATATATACTTTTTTTACATTCATCGTGTATGCTAGACAAAACTTCTTATTTAGTTGGTTCCTTAGGTGGTTATTCATTTGAGTTTTTTTGGAGTTGGAGGTGGAAGTATTGTTATACAATCATAAATCGTTTCAATAAGTGTTTTACAACCGTTTATTTTAATAATCGGATTTAATACAACACTAATAATATAAATAGGAATAGGAAAAAAAATTAATTTGATAAAGATTTTTTAATAGTTGCCTTATAAGATGGTTTTTCCATATATTCACTAAGTAACAAAAATATTAGAGCTATATAAAATAACATAGTTGAAATAGTAGGATAATATATACCAAAAAATTCTTTAGTTGCTTGAAAAAAATTCTCTAAAAATCCAATAAGTTCTGAATTTTTTTCTCAATAACTATCTACAAGCATATAAGTTGGATTTCGATTATGAGCGTTAAAAATAAATTTATAGGTCTTCTATAATCGTAAGCAACAAGTAGTTGTTCATATAGAGAATTCCACCTAGTCGCTACTTCTTCTGGAATTTTTCTAAAAGGTAAACCACAATCGTGACAAGTTTTTTTATATTCTTTTTTTCTTTGTACTTTATTACTTCTAAAAATAAAGTTTATAGCAAATTGTACTTTATTAAGAATGTCTTCAAAAAGTGATAGACCATCCTTTACAACTAAGTTATAAATATGACACACACATTTATATGAAAATGCTTAGGAAAAGATGGAGTTAATATATCTTTTAAAAGACTCACAACATAATTATTATAACAGTCAGAATTTTGTCAGTTATACCATAATAATCGCAAACTTCATGATTATTTTGTGCAAAAAAAGTTCCAGTGTGCCTATCATCAATATATCTACATGTTAAAATACGTTTTTGCATAGACCAATTATGATTTATCCAATGACATGTTACAGTTAAATAATCATTGTCGTTAGTACTACGTCCTATATCAGAAGTGATAGATACTTTGCCAGAAAAATGATATAATGCATAACGTAAATATTGTTGATATTCATGTGCAAATTTAAAAACGTCTCTCCTAACATTTGATCTAGTTCAGTTGCAGATAATATCTCATCATCTAATGTTATATCATTAAAAAATCAGTTTCATCTATACTAGTGTAATCAATCAAATCATCCTGACTAGGAATAGGATGACTAGAAGAAGTACACTTGCCCTTGTTACCCCTACTAGAAGAAACACCCTTACCCTTAATCATACGTCTAATTCCTTCTATTTTAATTATGCAAATAAATAATTAAAGATAATAAAATTAAGTGTGAATAATTAAAATAAAGTAACAATAATAATTTAAAGAAGGAACGAAGGTACTAAACGCCGACGTAATGTCGACGTGTAATCGATGTTGAAAATTGAAACTTTGCTCGATGGATGATCCTCAAGCTAGTTGCCAACTTCAGTCCCAATTTTTGAACTTTGATACAATTATACAAATGGGCAAATAAAATAAAATATTTAGTAAGCAATGTAGACTTGTAGAGAGATAGATTGAGAGATTGTAGGAAGATTTGTGAGAAAAATGAAGAGAAAATAAGGTATTTATAGTTGAGAAATTGAGTTAAAGTATAAATATACTAACTTAGGAGTTAAAAATAAATATTAAGGGGGTAGGGGGGTTTATGGGGTGGGGGGCCAAAAATGATCGTTGGAACCATTGCACAACGACCAAAATCTAACTTGGTCGTTGTTGCAACGGTTAGTTTTGCAAAGGGGGAGGGGGAGATCGGGATCAGGATGGGGATCGGGGCGGGGCGGGTCTGTGGCGGGTCGAAGCGGGACAGGACCGGGCGGGACGAGCCCAGGTCCCGTCCCAGTTTTGAATCTCGACACTGTAATTTATTTATTTTTAGGGAGATCGGGGCAAGTCGGGTCCGGGTTGGGATCGGGCCAGTCCGGCCCACTGGACAACCTTAGGAGAAACTAGAGATGGCGATTGCTACCGTAGAACAAGCGGAGAGTATAGTGGTGCCTACATATTCTTGTGGCATAAATGTATTTTGAAGAAAAAATATTGTGATCTACTTGAGGCCTTTAATATTTTAGGCTTAAAACATTTTTAGAGGCCTTAAGCTCGAATTGTTTAAAAGAAAATGCATAAGATTCATGACTTTATTCACGACATGGCACAACTAGTTTCGTCGAATATGTCATCGGATGAAAAAGAAGAGCTATTATCCTTTAGTTAAAAGTTTTAATCAGTTTTCCTTGTGTCAAGACAATACTCGACCTGTAGAACTAAAAGGGTTTTCAAATATAAAAAATTAACAACCTTTCTTTGGTTATGTGAAAATAGTAAAAGTGATGTTATAAGTCAGTAAGTCATGATTTCTCCATCAAGAAAATATACAATTTTTAGAGTGTGCACTAGAATTCCGGAGACATTAATGATTTACCAGATTAAATTGGCTGCTTAAAGCATTTGTGATATCTAAACCTTGTTGACAATTACATCAATAGTTTACCACGTACAGTAGCTAATCTTTCTTGCTTATAAATATTAGTGATAAAAAAATTCCAATGCTTCTTGATTTACAGAGAACTTCAATTATTTAACAATCTTCAACCTTTTGAATTTGATTTAAAGCACCAACTTAATTGAATGCCAAAAAACTTAAAGAATTGGTTAATCTTCAAATGCTTTCTACAGAGTGATGGGTTAAACTGACTATGTTGTATGAGACATAGTAGTTGGACAACCAACATTCATCACACTCGAGCAGAATTCTCTCTCGTTCGAATGGACGATTTCCAAACGTTTCGCATATTGCAAGAAAAAATGAGGATGATGAGGTGGATGTGTGAGCATACTATGAGAGATAAGATTATGAATGAAGATATCCAAAAATGGTGAGACTTGTATATATATATATCTATTCAATCAATGAAAATAATCAAGGGGATTATTTCTTTCAATAAGATTATGAATGAAGATATACAAAAATGGTGAGAATGACCTGTGGAGGACAAGATGAGGGTAGTGAGATTCAGATAATTTGGACATGTGAAAAGAATCTAAGCGTAGATGCCCCAATGAGGAAGTGTGAGATTGACAATTGTGGGAGTAAGGATAGGTAGAGGTAGGCTAAAAAAGTATCGGGGAGAGGTGATTATACATGACATGACACATCTTGAGCTTACCGAGGACACGACCTTAGATAAGAGGGTTTGGAGGCCGCAAAATGAGGTAGAAGGTTAGTTGGTAGTCGTGTGTTCTCTCGCTTTTCTACGGATAGGCTTCATGCGTATCTATACCTACTTTCTTACTAGTAGTATTAGCACTATCCTTGTAGTTTCTTGTTCTTCGATTGTTGTTACTACCTGTATTTCTGTGTTTCCGCTATCACATTATTTCGTTGTTGTTACTGTTTTTTTACAATGTTATGTAATGCTTTTCATTTCAGATTATTTCGCTGTTGATATTGCTTTCATTTTCGTATACCCTTTTTCGAACTGCTTTGAAATGCTTCATTTAAGCTGAAGGTTTATAGAAAACATCATCTTTATCTCTACGAGGTAGCGATAAAGTCTGCCTATACTCTATCTCCATACATAACATTTATTAAAACTCTGAATATATTATTGTTGTAACTCTTATTATTAATATTTTCTTTAAATATATGCAAAATATTTAAATGACAAGTAAATAGGATCTAAAGAGTATATCTTAGGATCTTACTAATATGTTATTACCAACTGCTCATGTGATATACTTTTTAGTCTATTTCAGAAAATGTCATATTTTTCTTATTTAAAAATATTTTTACATAAATTCCTTAATTTACTCTCAAAGAGATTATTTACAGATAAATATAATTTATTTTAGAGATAAATTTCAAAAATCTTTTTTTCTCTGTTAAAGTTCTTGTCAAATAAAACAATGCACATAAATGGCATTGTTTTGTTTTCTTCCTAAATAGGCGTAATTCTTTTGATTTAGAGTTTGAGTTGTAGACTGTAGTTGGTTGTTAAGATTTCAAGAAGTGATGCAACTTCAATCTCTTTCTTTGTTGTATCTCTTTGTTACTGGTAGTTAAATGTTTATTCACTTAAAAAAGAAACGCAATGTACATAAATGGGGCGGAGGAAGTATTTTTTAAAGGTTTTGTACACCACTTAAAATGTACATTTGGAGTGTGTTGGGTACGAAGGAAAATATTTTCTTAAAAATAAGCGGATTTCTTAGTTATTTTTTGGTGTTTGGTAAGTAAAAAGTTATTAGCTCAAGAGTATTTATATGTAATATAAAAAAATATAATGGGGTGAGATGGGGTGGAGAGTGGGAGTTCGGGGTGGGATGGTCAACAGGCGTGGGTTGGGGGCATTGTGTGGATTGGAAGAAGACAATGAATTTGGAATGTCACTTGGAGAACTTGTTTTTTCTATTTTAATTAGGGAAGTCATTTTTTTCATTTTTAAAAAACTTGTTTTCCTAGAGAAAAAATATTTTGACCAAACAAACATGAAAAAATTGAATAACATTTCCTGGAAAGTATTTTTCTTCGTAGCAAACACACCCTTGATAACAGTAATTATCATAAAAGTAATTGTCTAGTCTACTTTTTTATCTCTTCTTAAATATCTCACATAATTACTGTTATCAAGGGTGTGTTTGCTAATTGTCTAGTCTACTTTTTTATCTCTTCTTAAATATCTCACATAGTTAAACACTCCACCAATTAAAACAATAATGGTAGATTTGAAAACAATAACAAATGACTTCTTAATTGTTTATTCAAAAAATGCCGAATTCAATTTGCTAAAATAATTAATTTTTGCGACCCAAAAAATGAGTTGTATTTTTTTTTTTTTTTGAAAATGTGCATTTTGGGCTTATGGTTTTGCTGCTTCCGATTTTGCTGAATGTATTGATGTAATTTGTTGCAAGGAGTAGGACGCAGACGGATTTTCTGATTAATTAATTCTTTTAATGGAGCTGCTTCGCAAGTGCTCGATATTTACGAATGTTGTTCCCCTCCACCCAAACTAGTTAAATTAATACTCAACGGTTTAATTTAATAAGATGTTAATGGCCTCATTAATTAGTTGATCATATTATTCCCTTTAAATTTAAATAATACTTCCTCTTTTTTCAGATTTAATGAAGTAATAAATACGAGGATCAAAAATCTGATTTTTAGAGTAATTTCTTTAACTTTTCTAAATATAATCCACATATTTGTGGATCATATTGCCACTTTTCTTTTTTACCTTGTACGACCGTTAGTGGAGAGAGGTATTTTCTTATTGTTATATAACGTTGCAGGTTTTTTTGTCCCAATGGTATGATGGAGGGCAACTTGAGCATTCTCACATATTAGAAAGTCATTTTTGTCATTTTTCATTAAGGTATTGTGTAACAAAATTGACCTATGATCTAATTCGATCACAAAAGTAATTTATGAGGTGAGAATTATTTAAGACCATAACAGTAACAAGACAGTCTTTGTAACTGAAGTCAAATACATTGAGCGGAAGAGAAATTAAGGAACTACAAATGAAGGAAGACATTACATGTTCTTGGACCTTGGTTTAAGGTTTGCTATGGAGCCAGATGGGAAATTATAAATTACTGTTGAGTTCTCCCACATCGGTATGATTTGTGCAATCCTCATCCCTTTGAGCTAACTTTTGGAGATTGAGTTAGGCTCATGATCCATTTCTTTACATGATATCAAAGACAAACTCATCTCAATTCATTGTTTTCGATGTTGGGTCCCCCTCTTATATTGTCCACGCTCCAGATATCCAGCTCATGGCCTGAGGCGGGGTGTTGAGTTCTCCCACATCATTGGGATAAGTGGTACTTGAAGTAAAGCAATACATGTTCTTGGACCTTGATTTAAGGTTCTATTTCGGGCATGCAGCAACGCACATGTGAAGAGAATTAAATGCCTCCAGGGAGATAAGTATAGTTAAACAATTCCCATGCCAAAGCCGTTTCCCTGTCAGCTGGAGCGTTCGATTTCGGGAGCTGGTCATAAATTCTAAATATTTGTAATTTATAAAGTTGGAACTGAAGACATAGTTATGTTTGATTTTATAAGTAGTTTTACAAAGAATATTTGGAGTTGTGTTTGGTTATGTGATAGATGAGATTTTTTCGCCCTTTATTAGAGATTACCAATTTAATTCCTAGAATTCCATTATCCTGATAGGAAATGTTCACAGTTTAACTCTAGAAATTTCAATCTCCTAATAGGAAACGCTTACTTAAATTCTTTTCTCCTGGAAGGAAAATGCTTACGGGCTGGTTCAATCTTTAGAAATCCCATTGTTCTAGTATAGGAAACACTTACTCCTTTAATTGAAGTACTTTTCAAATGCATATCAAATGTTCACGAATATGGATTAATTAGGTCAATAGATTTTGAATATCATATTATTTTTATACAAAAAAAAAAAGAGAGGATAAAAGCATTATGTGAGTGGATGAGTTTAGATGATAAACACTGAGATCTCATATACCCCCCATCATAGATTTTACTTCAGTGCCTACAGGATATCATTATACTCACATCTTTTATACACCATGAATTTGATATGCATTTGAAAAATACTTCAATTATATAATAAAATATCTTTTCTAATCTATATTATCTCTATTTTAAGATATGTTACTCGCTACCATAAATATAAAACTAATATGACTGCATTTAAAACTTAAACCCTTACACAAGCGTAATAAATACCATGATGAAAATTGAGAACATGAAAGTTGAAATCATAAAATTTAAAACCTAGCTAGTATTCACAACGAATGTCCATGGAACGTCATTTGAACACGGGTCATCAATTTCCTTAATTTTGTACTCTCTCCGTTTCATAATAAGTGGTTTTTAATTTATGCATACCCCTTAAAAAATTGTTTACTTCTAGAAAATTACAAGTGTTTTTACTAACTTACCCATAATTAATGCCTAAAAAGAAAAATTATTTAATGATTCTTGATTATGTAAATAAGGATAATTTTGAAAGAATAAGATCAATTTCTTCTTGAAATTTTAAAGCGCCATTTATTTTGAAATAAAATAAAAAATCTAAAGCATCACTTATTACGAAACGAGTGAGTAGGTGTTTCATGATGAGCAAGCCGCCATGATCTTCGCTTTCTATTTCACCGCGTTTAGGCTGTATCCAACGTCCATCACTCACAAAAGCAAGTACCAATAATACAAATTAAGTAAACGCCATGATCCTTATGACGATTGCCATGTGTGAGCTATGAATAAATAAACAATCTCACCGACATCAGTTCAAACTCAAATAAGCCAAATGAACAAAATTTAAATGGTAGCAGTAGTTTAACCTCTTGATACTATAAATTGACACTGAGTATGTTGTTATACAAGGCAGTATAGTTTAATAAGTTACTCCTATTTAATAAAGATAAACAAATTTATTCTCTTAAATATTGTGCATACTTCTTTAATGTCAAGAGCTCAATTGGAAACTATTGTCAATTTTAATTTTGAATTACTAAAATGACATTTATTATGAGACAAACTTTTTAAGCTAAAACTATTAGTGAATATTACAATATATTAACCATATATTTTGTAATTAATAGTAGTGTATAATTATAGTAAATATAGGATTCTTATTCCAATAGGTAAATATAATTATGGTAAATATATGATCCTTATTCCATTATGATTCAATATTGTACACACTATATATATTTGTATTAATGAGAAAGACTACCCAAGTGAGATTAATACAATTCAAGAGGGTATCAGAAGCCAAACCCTCTGTGCCCTAAATCATCATCATAATTAAATGATTTTCCGTATGCATCCTCCTCCAAATTGCTCATGATTGAGCAACAACATTATCTTTCGTCACTTGCTCGGTCATTGTATTAGAAGCTTCCTTCGTCTCTAAGACAGGGATTTCCTTTATCTCCTTAACAGAAGCTCCCTTTGTCACCTTAACTGGAGCTTCCTCTGCCTCTTCCGTTGGAGTTTCCTTCATCTCCTTCGAAGGGGATCCTTTTTTTTTTTTTTTTGCTTTTGCCAACTTGGTAGGTTCTTTGGCTCGGGGAGTTGTTCCATTGCTGTTTCTTCTATATTTTCCGGCAGTCCTAATGGCGTCACTCGCTGCCCACACAACTTCTTCCGCTTTTGTTTCCTCAACACCCAACAGTTATTCGATTTGGGCTGGCCCAGGGCAGTATCCCAACCTAGGCACCTGGGCCTCGGCGTCTTACCCGATACAGCCAGCAGCGGCCCAATATCCAGCAGCCTAGCAGGCCGAGATTTTGGGTCACTCCCTGGGCCCACGCTAGGCTCCGGTTTCAGCCCAGTAGGCCCATATATAGCGCCGGCCCAGCAGCAGCAGGCCTTCAACACATTAAAACACCAACAACCCGATGAAAATTGATATATGGATACGGGCGCCACGTCTCACCTCACAAATAATTCTGGTAATCTTTCTCACCTGAACAATCTAAATACTCCTCATTATATTATGGTCGGAAATTGTCATTGCATTCCAATACAAGGGTTTGGCCACACACTAACCCCACCACCGCATCCCCACTTCTTTCTTAATAATATCCTATATGCCCCTAACATTATCAAGAACCTAATCTTTGTCATAAAATTTGGCACTGATAACTCTGTATCCATTAGTTTTGATCCATTTGGTTTTTCTATAACAGACCTACGTACGGAAAAACTTCTTATAAGATGTAATAGTGAGGGAGATCTCTATCATTTCCTATCCACGTCCACTGCCAGTGTCAATCCTCCCACATCTCTAGCTGACATCTCCTCTTCAACATGGCATAGTAGACTTGGACATCCCAGAGCCCATGTTTTTTAGTTTCTTAGAAACCACAAGTTAATCCAATGTAATAAAGGGAACCTTGCCCATAGTTGCTCCTCTTGTCATCTAGGAAAATATGTTAGACTTCCTTTTACGTCTTCTTCGAATATTACTTTCTCTCTCTTTGATATTATTCATGCGAATTTATGGACATCTCCTATAACCAGCAACCTAGGTCATAAATATTATTTGGTATTTTGGATGACTTCTCTCACTTCCATTGGGTCTATCCGCTTAAACTTAAGTCTCAAGTCTACTCCAAATTTCGTACATTGGTTAAAATACAGTTTGAAAAAGACATCAAAATGTTTCAATGTGATAATGGTCGTGAGTTCAATAACTCCCACTTTCATAATTTTTGTGCGGCTAATGACATGGTTTCCGTTTCTCCTGCCCCCATACTTCTCCTCAAAATGGTAAAGTCGAAAGAATTCTCCGCACCATTAACAATATGATTTGTACCCTTCTTTTTCATGCGTCTCTCCCTCTACATTTTGAGTTTATGTATTAAAATGGTATAACACATTCTTAACATCTTACCTACCCGTACGATTCAAAATCGGACACCCACCAAAATTCTCTTCCGTCGGATCCCTTCCTATGATTACCTTCGAATTTTTTGTTGTCTTTGTTACCCAAATCTGGCATCCACGGTCCCTCACAAATTACCACATCGCTATACTCCGTACGTCTTCCTCGATTTTCTATCAAACCATAGGGGGTACTTGTGCTATGAGATATCCACATACAAAATCTTAATATCACGTCATGTCACGTTTGTTGAGTACGTCTTCCCGTTCGACAACATACAAAAAATTCGAGTCATTGATTACGATTTCCTTGATGACTCGGACACCTCCCCCCTACTCCAAAATGCACTACAAAATCTGCAACCTTCGGACGTCTGAATAGGTACACCCAACCACCTCGCACCACTATCTACCCCCTCCCCCAGGTACACCCAACCACCCCGTAATTTACTGCCACCCCGCCCCTAACCCGCATACCCCTGAATCATCTCGCAACCCACTACCCAGCCCCACACCATACTACTAAATCCCACCGAACCCCTCCCCACCCATTTCCACTTCCCCACGACCCGAGACCCACTGTCCCGCCCCCATACCCACACATCAAATGGAAACTCATTCCAAATACGGTATTTTCAAACCCAAAGTCCACTTTAACCTATCCACACAATCCATATCACCAATACCTAAGAACTAGCCAAACTAGACTCGAATTGGAATGCGGCCATGTGTGAGGAGTTTGATGCGCTTACCACTCAACTCCCGTGGGATATTGTTCCGAGGCTAGAGGGGGTGAATGTGATTCATTGTATGTAGCTATTTCGTCATAAGTTCAGAGATGGTGGTGATCTTGAACGTTACAAGGCCAGACTTGTGGCAAATGGCATAGGGCAGCATGGGAGTATTGATTGTGGTGAGACCTTCAGTCCGATGGTCAAACCGGCTACTATTTGCATTGTTCTAAGCATAGATATGGGTAAGAACTGGCCGATTCATCAGCTTGATGTGAAAAATGCGTTCTTACATGGAGATTTGAAAGAAACATTTTACATGCATCAACCGCCAGACTTTGTATATCCAGAGGCTCCTCATTTTGTTTGTCGTCTCCGTAAGTCCCTGTATGGTTTGAAATAGCCTCCGGGCTTGGTATGAGCGTTTCACTACTTATATTATGTAGATTGGGTTCGTATGCAGCAAATATGACCATTCATTATTCATTTTTCATCGAGGTAGTGACATTGCATACTTGTTATTATATGTCGATGATATTGTTCTGACTTCCTCTTCTGATGTGTTGAAAATGAGATCATTCGGCTGCTTAAATTCGAATTCGCTATGACTTACTTAGGGAAGTTGAGTTACTTCTTGGGGATTTCTGTGACTAGATCTGCAGATATCATGTTCCTATGTCAGCATAATTATGCGGAAGAAATTGTGTACAGGGCTAAAATGTCGAATTGCAAAATCATGCCTACTCCGGTCTACTCGAAGTCAAAACTCAGTGCCGCTGACGGGGATCCGGTGTCCGATCCCACTCTCTATAGGAGCCTTGCAGGTGCACTTCAGTATCTTACATTTACCAGGCCTGACATTGCATATGTTGTTCAGTAGGTTTGTTTATTCATGCATGCCCCAGGGAGCCTCACTTTACAGCTCTTAAACGTATCATTCGATACGTTAAAGGCACTCTTGATTATGAATTACATCTCTACCGCTCTGCACCGATCAGGCTATTATGATACATGGATGCCAATTGGGCAGGCTGTCCAGACACGCGACGTTCCACGTCCGGCTATTGTGTGTTCTTAGGTGACAATCTTATCTCGTGGTCTGCCAAGAGGCAAGTCACACTCTCCCGATCGAGTGTAGAAGCAGAGTATACAGGCGTTGCAAACGTTGTAGCTGAGATCTGCTGGCTCCGAAACCTCCTCTTAGAGCTTCAGTGTAAGGGCACTCTTTTAACATTCTCATTTCACCTCTAAGGGCACTCTCTTAAAAAAAAATTACAAGATTTAAAGTATATTGTATTTGTTACATATCTTTAATTTTGAATTACAAGCTCATAAAACGAAAAGATGATGAATCTTTTGACCGGTCTTCCTTAGCTCGAAGAAAGAAGTTTATCTGGAACGGTGTTACTTAATACCAAACAATATGTCAACCTATTGTTTTTAACCATAATAACCAAATTTATACATATACCGTATCATCTTTCTCTTATTTAAACAGATCAATTGTTTCTCTGTATCACTCACGAAATTCTGAACTTGCAAATTTCCTCTTCAAGTCTCTATTTCCACAATGTACAATCTGAAACCGAAAACTCCATTTCTGCTCACTCTCTTAGCTGTCTCAGCCATTATCTCTCTCACATTCTTCTTAAATAACCCAAAATCATTTTCAAAAACAGTACATATTCATGTCCACAAAAACATCCAACTAGCCCAATCACATTGTGAAGAGACACTTTACCCACACCTCTGCGTTTCCACTCTCTCCATAATCCCAGATCTCGCCGAAAAATCCATTTCTCAAATCATTTCTTCAACAATAAATGTCACAGTCGCTGAAGTCAAAGCTTCTGCTAAAAACTGCACTGAAATTCGCGAAGATCTGCCTGAACTTGAGCCATATGAAAAACGCGCACTCGAAGACTGTGTTCAGTTATTGGATAACACTATTATTGAGCTTAAAACTAGTCTCTCCGATCTCTCCCCGAAGAGATCTAGTTCTCAGCATTATAATGATTTACAAACACTTCTTAGTGCTGCAATGACGAATCAGGCCACGTGTCTCGATGGCCTTGCTCGTAGTAAGAAGAATTTACGACGTTACGTTCAGCAAAGCCTTCATACAATTGCTCATCATGTGAGCAATTGTCTAGCAATGCTTAACAAAATGAAAAGTTCATCAAAATCTCACGAAATTTTCCCCGAATACGGAGCTGTACGGTATGGTTTCCCCAAATGGATTAAGAGGAGAGATAGAGCACTTTTGCAAGCTCAAATTAATGAGACGAAAATTGATTTGGTAGTGGCTAAGGATGCTACTGGTAATTTTAGTACAATTAATGAAGCGTTGAGTGCAGCTCCAAATTCCAGTAGCACTAGATTTGTGATTTACATTAAGGCGGGAGCGTATTATGAATATATTGAGGTGGTAAGGAAGAAGAGCATGATAATGTTCCTCGGAGATGGGATCGGAAAAACGCTGATAAAGGGTAATCGTAGCGTTGTTGACGGATGGACTACTTTCCGATCTGCTACCGTCGGTAAGTCTATCAAGTTTTAATTGTTCCATTTATGTATCTTCTTCTTTATTTTTTGTTTGCTTTGGTTGATTGTTTATTCAGGTGATTTAGTTAAGTTAAATACTGACACGGTTTACTTTTTAATTATGAGAAGATGAAACAAATACTCCATAACTTTAATCAGTATTTCTTCTAGTGTATTTTTTTTTACGTAATGCCATGCAAATATATTTTTTAACTAGACTATTAAGAGCGTGATCAATAGACCACCTCCATGTAGGGCTGGCAATGGATCGGAGGTGGATCGGGTGGAGCTCAATCCGCCTTCACCCGCCAACCATCTATCCATCACCCGATCCATCCGTCACCCATTTTTTCTTCATCCACATCTGATCCACCCATCATCCACGGGTGAATCGGGTGGATCGGGTGCTTCGCGGATGAAAATTATAGCACAATCAGTTTGGTACTTTTGGTTTATTTTTCAGTTTTCATACTATCTTGCTTTACCATTATAATTTGATCTTGATCCCATTGTAATATTCTTCAACCTATTATATTGCTAATAGTTGTAGTCATATATAGAGTGATGTTCAACATAGAAAATGTCAATTATGTATAACGACAAAAATAATATTTTTGATACTAGGAATCAACGTTATTTTCATGTTGAAATTGAAAAAGAATTTTCGTTCACTTTAGAAAAATAAAGACAACTATTGGAAATAAAACCAAGTACTAGTAACGACATGAGTAAGAGGTATGTTATCACTGAACTACACAAAAATAACTAATTTATAAACGGGTGAATGGATGGGTCGGGTGGTGGATCGGGTGGTGGGTTGGATGTATGTCCACCCGAATCCGATCCATCCGTCACCCGATTAAAATCCATGTTTTATCAGTTTTTCGTCCATATAATCGGGTTGGGTGGATGGATAACCATCGGCTTAGGGTGAAATTGCCAGCCCTACCTCCGTGTAAAGGTTTTAGGTTTAAAATGAGAAAACTTATGATAGAGAGTGTTCTACATGTTGGAAATTTGCCTTTGGCGGGAGTTGCGACCGACCAACTTTAACGGCTTAAACACTAGTGTAACGTATGTTGGAGAATCCGGTTCTTCACACATGCATGATCTACTAAGTACGTAGATAACCGTAGGGCCAAGAATCGTCAAATTTCATTGAGAAATGAAAGAGATATTGGTTCACGAAGTAAGGTGTTTGAAGCATGGAAAGTGTGGTATTGTGTGTAATTCTCCCACATCGGTAGAGGAAGAAAGAATTGTTGTGTATATAAGATTCGAAATTGGTTTGGGGTTTGGGACCCCAAGGGTATCCCATGTGTTTAAAGGAGGAGGACCTAGATGTGCTTTCGGTTCAAGTAAAGACCACACGCGCGCGCGCGCCGCCCGCCCGTCGTTGGCCCGGTTCCGGTTCCGGGTTCCGGTTCCGGTTCTCGGGTTCTCGGGTTCTCGGGTTCTCGGGTTCTCGGGTTCACGGTCACGGTCACGGGTCACGGGTCACGGGTCACGGTCACGGTCACGGTCACGGTCACGGTCACGGTCACGGTCACGGTCACGGTCACGGTCACGGTCACGGTCGTGGCCGTGGGCCTTCCGATATTATCTTTTTGGGCCGAAAACTTTGCCGAAGTACGGTTTGATCCCGAAGTTTCGTACGTACGAGTTTGAACCGAATTCTTTCGGATGTACTTTGTTTGGTCCCGAAGTTTCAAGATGTACAGTTTGGTCCCCGAAGTTTCAAGATGTACAGTTTGGTCCCCGAAGTTCGAATTTCGATGGTCAAACAGAAACGTCAAGCACTCAATTCGGCCATTTATTTTGGATGAATTACTCCTCCTATAATGGCCAAATCCGTTGGTTCTTTCACCATTTATGTTGGTGACTTTACTACCTCCATAATGGCCATTATTTGGCTATTATGGAGGCGTTTTCAGCCCCTCCCTCACCTATATAAACACACCCTTACACCATTGTTGAGCACCACAAAGAGCAGAAAAATAACAAGTTCATAAAGCTCACGAAAATACACAACAAAAACAGCTTTTCTTCCTTCAACTTCCAAGCATCATTTCGTTACTCAATATTCTTCACGGTAGCTCTTGAGTTTCCTTTGCTCAAGGGTTCCATTGTCTGTTTTATCTTGGGAGACAAATTGTCCAGACGTATAAAGGATACATACGGGGCAATATTGTCTTAAGGATGAGTGCTACACTCGACTCAAAAAAAACCAATTTATATTTTTCCGTTTTATAAAACTGGAATTTCAGCTTTTACTTGTATAATCTTGTAATTTTCAGATTACTAGTTGAACTTTTGAATCTTTGTTTATCCTTTCGAATACTTGTAATAGTTATATACTTCCCGTACTGCTTTATAAAGTACCATATAGCAAAATCTCCCAACAACTTAAGACAATATTGTATTGTATTACTATTAGTATTCGAAAGATGTCGGTCAAAAATTATGTGACCAAATCGGATATGGAAATGGTTTTTCGGTAGAAGAGAGTGACGATGATGAACGTGTTCATGGTGTCACCGCTACCAAGATCTGGTGGGAAGAAGCGCTCTCGAGAGCCCGAGGATGTCAACGGGACAAGAGGAGAAGAGTGAAGATGTTATTCTATCTTCAGTAGCAGAAGGCCTATATCTCGTCCCGACAAAGGATCCGAATAATGGTGAGAAGGAAATGGACACTCGGTCCGATGAAGTGACCGAAGTGAGCGTAATCCGAAATTGGAATAAGTATTTTTCTTACTTGTCAAGAATAAGGATTAAATGATAAGTATTTTTCTTACTTGTTAAGAATAAAGATTAAATTATGTCTGATTAAAAATGGATTAAAGTAAGGAGGAATATGAAAATAATTTATATTCCTTATGCTTTAACAAATCAGAAGTTTAATCTCATCTTCTTTTCCGTTTAAAGATTGGATTTTGTAAACGACTTAAGAAGATCCGTTCTTTTAAGTGTAATTACTAAAGTGTGTAAAGTATGTTCGCACATACGAGGGAGTAAGATCCACCGATCGTGCGAAAACCGTTACCACTCTTAAGTAAGCGCCAAGAATTATCCGGGCACCAATCATAACGGAAGAAGTCTAAAAGTTAATGACGTTGAGCCTGTCATATTATTTGACAGAAGATCCTTCATAGGATGATATTGAACACTCAGTCATACAAAGCCTCCGGGCGACTAGAGTGGGCCAAAAGATCCTTCATAGGATAATATTGGACACTCAGTCATATAAAGCCTCCGGGCGACTGGAGTGGGCCAAAATTCCTTTGATATGATGATATTGGACACTCGGTCATATAAAGCCTCCGGCGATCGGGAGTGGTGCCGTAATTCATTTCATAGGAAAAGTAATGGACACCTAGTAAGGTAGGCCGAGTTTCCTGTGTCCTAAATGATCTGAAGGCCTAAATAAAGGCAGTAAAGAAATTGGACACTCAGTCTGCCAAAGCAACTGGAGTGGGCCAGAATATCTGGATCACATATGATCCGGTTACGCCCTAACCACGGGTAAGAGGTTGTTCATGTGAAGCAACATCACCTCTAAAGTAGAAGGGGTTGGAGAGGTTGTCCTCAATAGGACTTCATGGATTGTGATCACTCTAAGATGAGGTGATACATATTCCTAACTTGGTTTAAGGGACGCCGTTGGTCAAGTCGGTTTGAGATTAGTCCAACAGTCCGTAATAACTAAGAATGGTACAAAGATGTCCGTAGCCAAATGAATGATATATTTGTAATCCGTGCATCTATGCCATCATAGATTAAGACACGTTAAATAGCAAGTCATTCAAAAGCTAACGATGTTGAGATTGTTGCCTTCGTCGACATAAACCCTCTAAATAAATGTGAGGTAGATGAAGAGGCAAAATCACCTTTCCAAATTCCGTCAAGGGAATAGCGAAAGAAGCACCGCTCCTCTAGAACTTAGTCACACCTAATTGGGTGATTTGAAGTTTATACAAAATAGAGGGGGAGACAAGTACGTTGTGATCTTCATTGATGATGGTACAACGTATGGAATCCTTTGTTTGTTGAAAAGCAAAGATGAAGTTGTTGAAGCGGATAAGCGCTACAAAGCGAAGTTGAAAATCAACTAAGCCTACGAATTGAGAAATTCGTAGTGATAGAGAGGGGAGAATGTGAAGCATCGTTCATTAAACGAATGTTCATTTCTCACCTCGCCTAACGGTGTTAGCAAGCGCGAAGTCGTACGCCCAAATTATGTGGGGTAGCTTGGTAAAAGATGGGCTACCGAAACAGTCAAGTTCGACCTAAGATCGTAGATTGCATATCCACCGGATCCGCAAAATAACGTAGTGTTGATCGCCTCTTGGCATCAAAGAATGTGAATTCATTGAAGATAACTTTCCTTGAAATAGGAAAAAGGAGTAATTGCTCAAGGTTAACAAGAACCCGCGAGGGCTCGATCGTCCGTCCGAACTAGACGTTCCGTATCTTCATGACTCGAAAGTTCATTGTCTATCCGAACTTAATATTCCAGATCTCAGTTAACTCGTGGATTCTAGATGTTGAACCAAGACGGAGCAAAGAGGGGACAACGACTTGTTCCAGTCCTTCTAGCTTGTATGGTTGAGAACGAACCATGGACAATTAACAAATAATTGTTATCTCCAAAAGCGTCGCTTTGGAAAGAAGCTAAAGAGAGAAATAGATTCCATATATAGAACCATACTTGTGTAATGGTTGATCTTCCTCCGGAAAAGAACCTTTGGGTTGTAAAAAGTGCTCCCCCGTGAGTAGCTTCACATCCAGGGCCATTGTAATCTTACATGGCATGGGTGTTGAAATGACCTTCCCAATCGGAGAGTTGGAAGAAGAGGATCGTAATTGGTTTGCCGAACTATTGGGCTTCTTCCCCGAACTTTCATTTTGGTCCCCGAAATGTTAACATTTTGGTCCCGAAAGTCTCGATAAAACGAAACAATGAATCTCGATCACGAAACATTGACTCGAAGTTAGAAAGCCAACAGCTTGGAAAACCAACGGTCTTAGAGTGAAAATCATATTGAAACAAAGTCTCGATATGAAAGATATGAGTATCACGAGATGACATCTTAGGAATTGGATTTCTAAGACATCTAACGGATCGGTCGATAGTTGATAGCTTAGTCTCGTTGAAGCCACCAATAGATATGAATCATAGAACCGATTGGAATCATGGTGCACCCATAGACAAGGAGCGATATGCTCGGGTCACGTGTAGTTCAATGTATTGTACACACTACAACCGACCGGTGTATCGTCCAACAAATGATTAGTTGAACTAAGGTTCACCGATGATCTTAATACATGATCAATAAGGCGTTAAGTCGGATATGACGATATCCGAATTATTCGCTTATCTATGGATTATTGTATTCTACGGATGTCCAGCGGTTGGGAGAACACGGTGATGCAAACTCGGACATCGATCGAAGAACACCAAAGCCACAAGTAAATGTGTATGGTGGTTCTTGGAAAATCCTCTAAGCAAACTTGCATCGACCGATTCATGATGGTATCGGAGTTTATCGCTTTATACAAAGCATGAAAGAAGTTGAGTAACTTCACGACTCATTAGAGGACGTCCCTTATGGGAGAAACCCGTGCCTTCAGCAGCTATACACCGTGGCTAGCCGATCGGCTTTAGGAAGGGATGACGGATGACGGCGTCGGACATATCTCGTCGGATCCGCTTCGGAGACATAAGACCGTATGGCGGTTGATCATCACGGGTGTCACTTCCTTATTTACTAACTAAGGGACTACCAGAGATCAAGTGTTCTCGCCTGTCTAGGGAATGGGCTTAAAACCCAAAATATACGAACCAATACGGTGGAAACCCAACCTTACGAACCGGAGATCCCGTAATTTGGTTCAATGGGAAAACTAAGTTGTAAAAGTTCGTTGATCGCTTCGGTCGAAGTATGAGCACTTCGGATAGTGATTTCGAAAAGAAACACCAAATCCAAAGCCGTTCCCGCGATAGACGTTAAGTGCTATCTGCAGATGGGTAAAGGTTAAGTTTTCAAAACTCGTAATGATCCTCGCGGTTGAGGTTAGGTCTTTGGGAAACTTTTAATGGTTCCTAACACTTGTGAAGTGGGGTATAGCAGATACCTTGTAGGAGACCACCTATTTAAGTGCGAGGACGGCCGCCTCAAATTGAACGCACTTAAGAATCCAAGACGTTGTCCATGGCCAAAACGGACAAAACATTACGAAGAAGAGAGTAAGGGAATTTGTTGTGTTGGTACCGTTGTCTTGGCTTACACTAAACACCGACGGTTCAAGACATCACGTTCACCGCGCAAGTAAGTAAGTCCGATGGTATTCAACTATGGAAGGTTCAAAGCCGAGGCTACCTCTCCTTATGCAACATCGGTCCGCCGAAATATTGTCGGAAATGAAAAGACACCATGTGAGTGCGCCAAAATCTCTTTCAAGAGGGATTGTTGGAAATTTGCCTTTGGCGGGAGTTGCGACCGACCAACTTTAACGCTTAAACACTAGTGTAACGTATGTTGGAGAATCCGGTTCTTCACACACGCATGATCTACTAAGTACGTAGATAACCGTAGGGCCAAGAATCGTCAAATTTCATTGAGAAATGAAAGAGATATTGGTTCACGAAGTAAGGTGTTTGAAGCATGGAAAGTGTGGTATTGTGTGTAATTCTCCCACATCGGTAGAGGAAGAAAGAATTGTTGTGTATATAAGATTCGAAATTGGTTTGGGGTTTGGGACCCCAAGGGGTATCCCATGTGTTTAAAGGAGGGAGGACCTAGATGTGCTTCGGTTCAAGTAAAGACCACACGCGCGCGCCGCCGCCCGCCCGTCCGGTCCGGTTCGGTTCCGGTTCCGGTTCCGGTTCTCGGGTTCTCGGGTTCTCGGGTTCACGGTCACGGTCACGGTCACGGGTCGTGGGCGCGGGCCTTCGATATTATCTTTTTGGGCCGAAAACTTTGCCGAAAGTACGTTTGATCCCGAAGTTTCGACGTACGAGTTTGAACCGAATTCTTTCGGATGTCGTTTGGTCCCCGAAGTTTCAAGATGTACAGTTTGGTCCCCGAAGTTTCAAGATGTACGCTTTGGTCCCCGAAGTTCGAATTTCGATGGTCAAAACGAAACGTCAAGCACTCAATTCGGCCATTTATTTTGGATGAATTACTCCTCCTATAATGGCCAAATCCGTTGGTTCTTTCACCATTTATGTTGGTGACTTTACTACCTCCATAATGGCCATTATTTGGCTATTATGGAGGCGATTTTCAGCCCTCCCTCACCTATATAAACACACCCTTACACCATTGTTGAGCACCACAAAGAGAAAAATAACGGTTCATAAAGCTCACGAAAATACACAACAAAAACAGTTTTCTTCCTTCAACTTCCAAGCATCATTTCGTTACTCAATATTCTTCACGGTAGCTCTTGAGTTTCCTTTGCTCAAGGGTTCCATTGCTGTTTTATCTTGGGAGACAAATTGTCCAGGACGTATAAAGGATACATACGGGGCAATATTGTCTTAAGGACAGAGTGCTACACTCGACTCAGCAAAAACCAATTTATATTTTTCCGTCTTCTATAAAACTGGAATTTCCAGTTTTTACTTGTATAATCTTGTAATTTTCAGATTACTAGTTGAACTTTTGAATCTTTGTTTATCCTTTCGAATACTTGTAATAGTTATATACTTCCCGTACTGCTTTATAAAGTACCATATAGCAAAATCTCCCAACACTACACTGTGCGAATCAAAATCAGTAAGATTAGTAAATTTTGAATACTAGATGATTATCAAAAAAATATTTATAATATCAGATTATCTAAAGATACTATATAATTACATGTAACCGTTCATAATAAGTAATAATTGATAACCTGAAAATTATGTAAATTACCTACTATAATAGGTTAAAATATATTATTAGTGTAAATTCTTTTTTACACTATAAGTTGGTTTTAAAGCTCTTTTTTTTACATATTATCAGAAAAACATTTTGGAACCTAATTTTATGCAAGTGTAATAAAGTTCAAGTTTTATCTTAGTAAGTATACTTACTCTAATGTAGCACCTGCATTAGGGCGTAGGCAGTAATTTGAAGTTAAATAAGATTGTAGGATCTGTTACAAATTATTTTTAACATTAAATTTAATTTCGTTACATTTGAATTTTTCAATAATGCGGCATGCTTATAAATGACTACGACAGTTTTACATAAAAAGTGCAAAGTAGTGGATTCTCATTTTGACTAAGCCAGTTGGGTCCCCGTGAATATCCCAAGATCTTGATGTTGACGCGTTCGCTGTATTGTCACGTGCTCTAGATATATATTTAGTGCTTCAAATCTAACCTTTGTATGTATTGGGGAAAAAAATATATACCTGTTATAGCTCCTAATGGGTTATTACTACATCAGTTATAATTTATATGGCACGTATTTTAAAAAATAAAAGAGGATTTTTGAATTTTATGATCTAAAATAAATTAAAATTATTTTATGTAAAAAATAAAATTTAAAATTGAATTATTATCAAATTAAAAAATATATCATTCTTTTTTGAATAAATTAAAAAAGTAAGTAAGTAATTTTTTGGGACATATGGAGTACTATCTTTATCATACGTACATTTTCTGCAATAGTTTAGACTTCATGGGCTACTTGTTACTATTTGTTAGCTTCCGTCATGAAAATAAAGTACTACTCCATCTACTAGTACTATTTTTGCTTCCACTAGATTTCAACGTGAGATCTAGTAGTTGTTAATGTAGGATTATGTTTCCTTCCTTTTATTGATTATTATGTATAATATATAGAGTGTTACATAATCTAAATTAGGTAACTAAATTTTCTTAATTATAATTGGAATATAAATTTACCTAATATAAAAGATATGGTAATAATCTATCAATGGTAATATATAATATATGGTAATATTCTAGCACACCCCCGCAATTGAAGCGGGAGGTTTTCGTACGTTGAAACTGGCTTGGAAGTCATCAAAGAGTATGCGCGGAAGTCCTTTAGTGAATATGTCAGCAATCTGATATCGGGAAGGAATATGAAGAACTTGAACTTGTCCACGAGAAACTTTCTCACGTACAAAGTGAATATCCATTTCAATGTGTTTAGTGTGATGATGTTGAACGGGATTGCCGGAAAGATATATCGCACTTACATTATCACAGTAAACCACCTTATGGAGTGGGCAATGAAGCTCAAGTAGAAGGTTGTGTATCCAACAAGACTCAGAAACAACATTCACTACACCTCTGTATTCAACTTCGGCACTGGATCGAGACAGAGTAGGTTGTCTTTTAAAAGACTACGAACGCAAGTTATCTCTGAGGAACACACAGTAACCCGACGTGGATCGACGAGTGTCAGGACATCCACCCCATTCAACATCAGAATAAGATGTGAGACTAAAGAGTGAGGACTTGTACAAGTGTAAGCCAAAATGAAGAGTACCTTGTACATATTGCAAAATACGTTTGAGGGCATTCATATGTTTGTCCGTCGGGCAGTGTATATGTAAGCATATTTGTTGCACGACATAGGATATATCTGGTCACGTGAAAGTGAGATACTGCAATGCTCTTACTAAACTGCGATAGTGAGTCGGGTCAACATACAGAGAACCCGAAGAGGCACTGATAGGTAGGCATCCCACGGTGGTGGGGCCCACGTAGCCCATGATAGGTAGGCATCCCATGGCGGAGCCTGCTGCCATTAGTAGTGGCTGCCTCCTTCAGCCGCTGCCACTGTTTCCAGTGCTATCGTTGTTACCGCCATTGTTGCCGCGACTGTTGCCGGAATTTATTCCTCTATTGTTATTCCTGGAACATGAGCCACGTGTCGGATTGTTGGCTTGCCTGTGGGATGAGACGGGAGCCGAGCCTTTTGGATCAGTATGGTTGCCATCGGTGGCTACGAGGGCGGCGTCGGACTGTGTTGGCATTAGTCGTTGCCCACTTTATTTTTTGGGTTTCTTCAAGAACGAGTCTCGAACGAGCCTTATAGAACGGAGGCAATGACGTGCTTTGTTGGAGGATTGTAGGGACGCCGTCATAATTTTCATTCAAATCCACAATAAGTTGCATCACCAATCGTTGATTAGTGACCGATGTACCGACGTTGTCGAGTTGATCGACAATCATCTTAAGTTCTTGACAATAGGCCGACGCATTATGAAAATCGTCCTGCTGAATGACCTGAAATTGATTTTTCAGATACAAGGCATGTTGTGTCTTGTTGTCATAAAAAATACTTTCCAGGCGCTCCCACGGTTGTCGTGCAGTGACATCAGTTTCAATTATTGTATGCTAATATTAGATCGTTCGAGATCGTGTCATAGATCCATTGTAGGACAACCACATCTAAGCGGGATCAAAGTTCATCATCAGAATCATGAGGTCTTTCTAGGGGCTTTGATTTTGGTGGGATGATATGGTCGATGACTTTGTATACACGAGAATGAATCTTAAATAATTTCGCCCAAGATGATGAATACTGAACCTTTTCCATCTCAAGAGTTATGGGAATAAAATTCTTGATGTTGTTAACTGCAAGAGCATGATGAAATTTAGGTTGTTCATCCATTGAAAATTGGAGAGGAAAGTCGAAGAAAGAAGGGAGAGGGCTGCCGAGGAAGAGGGCTTCCGGGGGGGCTTAGGGAGAAAAAGAAGTTAGGGTTTGGCTTCTGATACCATGTAGGAATATGTTCCCTTTCTTTCATTGATTATTGTGTATAATATATAGTGTTACATAATTACAAATTAGATAACTAAATCTTCCTAATTACAATTGAAATATAAATTTATCTAATATAAAAGATATACAAAATATGATAATATTCTATCAATGATAATATACAAGATGTCAGTTAACCTAATTCATTTTGGTTTAAGTTTCACCCGTAAGCAGCGTAAATCATTTTCAGACATTTATTAGAATAAAATAAACCTAGTTGGACATGAATTTGTTTTCAAAACATTCAATTTTTTTGAAGTGAAATGTATGTCCAAAGTCCAGATATAACTTAAATTTTCAAATAATCTTTTTTACCTTAATCAAATCTCTAATCGCCTACTACGTCATCCATCAACTTTATTTTTTGCATTACCTACACATGCATAGTCATGTGCTTACTTGCTTTTAACTTTAAATAATATAATTATGTACATATTTTTATATTGTTGTATAAGTAGACAAAACTTACTACTATGTTTGTATCATATCTTGAAGCCTGGTACAATTAAACTAGTGATTTTCTTTCTTTTAATAGTCAATGGTACTACTCGTTGCTCAGGGTTGTCTAATAGAATGTTCAAATATAATGGCGAACTGTAACTCACATGAGGATTTTTAATCATTGAAAAAGTGGCCATAATTAAAGGGATGAAATTTTGATTGATTGTTGTCGGTGGGGAGAAATAGGAACACAAATTGCAGCCTTGCAGGAGGCCATAGATAGTTGAATCCATGTTGTCCACTTAGAAGTTTTCATTAATACATTTTGAACGCCATGAAAAGTTTGAAGTGCTTTAATTTTACTATTTCCATGATGATTTTTTTACTCTTTACGTTAAATAAATTATAATCTTTAATGTTCTCTCAATAATAATTACTTAACTAATTCATATATTTAACCCTTGCTCTTCCTAATCGTGTAAAATAAGAAGTGGACAACCGAATAGAGTCCTGGAAGGGCCATTATATAATGAACAAGAATGTCCCAGTGAGCATTTTATTAGCTGGGTGGAGTAAACACATTAAAGTGACTCTGCTTGGACCATTATATTTATTGTCCATCCATTAATCCGTCGTGATTATGGGTTTCAACATATTTAGAAGGCTGGGGATTAGGTTGGGTAAAATTGTACCAACACTAAAAGCACACCACACATACACACACAGAGAGGGAGAGAGGCCAAAGGTAAAGAGACCAACATGGTTGATGGTCCTAAATATTGATTTAGGGAAGGCTTTTAATAGATTGAAATGGTCCTTATCTTCCAGTATATAATTTAGACTAGTTATAATAAATTATTTACTGCATTTTTATTAGTTAGCAATTAAGATTATTTTAGACAACTATAGTTATATGTAGTATAGGTCATCTAAAGCTGATGGTGGAGAAAATTATATAATCAATATGTTTCAATATAATATTCAGACTTGGAAGTAAGATCTTCACCCGGCTTAACCATTAAGAACCCCACTGCGCAAGGAACATGAACATCGTCGTGGAGAGCAGCCTCTATATCCCTCCTCCAAGAAGAATTGTGCTATGCTCCCGTGTTTCCGGCGCGAATCCAAATTTAGTCGGACCCTAATATGAATACCGAGTACTAGATGGGAAATCCAAAAAAAAATAGAGGTTCATTTTCATGGTCCCTAGCTACTCTTAATTTTTGCCCAAAAAATGGGAGCCAGAACTATTGGATATGTGGTATATATGAAGCCTATGAAGATAAGATATACATGAAAGTGTATTCTCAAACGCGCAAATTGACCATTTCAAGTGCCGTTTAATTAAAGCACTCTCTTTTTGCATGCAAGTACTGGTACAATTTATTCAATTTCGATTCATGCAAAGACAAAAAGAGTCGGCCTCTGGAAATTTCCTTTTCTCCTAATCACAATTTGTTTTTTCCGCCTTGTCACTGTTGATCACCATTAAGTTCTCCAAAAAAAAAAAAATCTCTTTTCTAATTTTTTAAACGCTCTATGATTTATTATAGTCATACTCTGTTTTGTACTTGGTAGCTAGCCTTTCGCTTCTTCTTTGTACTAGATTTTGACTTGAATTCCCCCTGAAAGCGAGAACGCACTATATGCCTTTAAAATAAAAAGAAGGCTGGAAAAAAGAGAGCTAATCCTCAATCATTCGTTACTGAACCTAAAAACTCGCCGCTTATCATGTAAAGTAATGCTCTCGTTAGCTGGAATGGAACTATCAAATAGAGGAACAAGTCAAGCGTAGGCCTTCTTTGAGTATAGCTTCAAGTAGCTCTAAGAAGTTTACGTCTTGATATCCGTCGGCTTCCTTATCCTGGCTCAAATAATTAGTCAACATGCTGGTAAATCTTTGTAGGACCCTTCTATCCTATTATTCGTTACCGTGTTCCTGTTTAAGTCCTTCTTGTTTGTTCATGGATTTTCTGTCACAGCACATTTGTCTCTTTCCTCCAACTTATTTGTTCTATATAAGTAGATTTTGACAATCTAGATTATAATTAATGCTTTAAAATTCATTTAGTTTTAATTTTGACTTCGAAGTTCAATATATATATATATATATATATAATCGTGTACGAATTTTTATAAATAATATGTACTAGTATATTATTTTAGCATGTTGTAGCAAGTAATCTGCATGTTTTCTAGGTTATTGATTTCATTTACTATAGACAGATAGAGAGACTAGAGTTATCTTTTTCTTTGTCAACCTAAAGAAATTAAATTAAATTAAATTCTGGATTTAATTTATATATACCATAAAGAATAGATTTGGATCTAACTCAAACTCAAATGGTAGCTTGTATGGTGAAGATTGTCCAAGTCTATACAAGGAAGATTGTCCAAGTCATATAAGGATTTCATTTTGATGTGAGACTCTTAACACTCTTCGCACGCCCAGACCTTGTTAACTGGAGCGTGGACAATATAATTTGGGGGTCCAACATCGGTGAACAAAGAATTGAAATGAGTCTGACTCTGATATCATGAAGAAATGGATCTTGGGCCTAACTCAACCCCAAAAATTAGTTTGTAGGGTGATGATTGTCCAAGTCCATATAAGATGTCCATGTTCCCATTCCATTTTCGATGTGGGACTCTTTAACATAAACTGACTGTGTAAAGAGTTTTTACACTATAGATTATTTTAACCTGCCGTAGTAGGTAATCTGCCGTATATTTCAGATTACTAGACTCGTTTTTATAAATTATTACTTGTCATTCTTTTAATTATTTTGACAGTATTAAATTCTTTTATGTTATTATTGTTTATAGAAATTAAAACTCTTTAACTGTTACTGCAGCCGTGGTGGGAAATGGATTTTTGGCAAAGGGCATCACATTTGAAAACTATGCCGGACCAAGCAAGCACCAAGCAGTTGCAGTTAGAAGTGGCTCAGATTTCTCAGCCTTCTATCAGTGCAGCTTTGTAGCATACCAAGATACTCTCTATGTCCATTCCCTTCGACAATTTTATCGCGATTGTAACGTTTATGGGACCGTAGACTTCATTTTTGGTAACGCGGCAGTTGTGTTACAGAACTGCAGCTTATATGCTCGTAAACCAAATGAGAACCAAAAGAACATATTCACAGCCCAAGGAAGAGAAGATCCTAACCAGAACACTGGAATTTCAATCTTGGGCGGCAAAATTGCATCTGCTGCTGATTTAATTCCAGTAGAATCGTCGTTCAAAAATTACTTAGGACGGCCCTGGAAAGAATATTCAAGGACGGTTTTTATGCTAGCCCATATTGGTAGCTTGATTGATCCTGCTGGATTTTTAGAATGGAACGGTACTTTCGCGTTGAGTACACTTTACTATGGTGAGTATATGAACAGAGGACCGGGTTCGAATACTAGTGCTAGAGTGAATTGGCCTGGTTACAGGGTCATTAACAATTCTGCTGAGGCCAGTCAATTTACTGTGGGGAATTTCATTGAAGGAAAAGAATGGCTACCAAATACTGGATTTCCATTTTACCTTAATTTAACTGCCTCTTAATTGCTTGGACTAGAAATGCAATTAGGTTGTATCAGTCTTGAAGTATTTAGTTCCTTAATATGAGGAAATTGAAATCAAGATTGTAGTTTGGAATTCATGAGGAGGTTAATGTTATTTGTATTATTACTTATTATTTATGAAAAGGTTGGATTGAAATTCAACGTGTTTAGTCACCTGACGTGAGATTGGTCGCCATTTAATGTACATTACTGATTACACCTTTTGTCCATAGTTTGATGTTTGATCTAGGGCTGTCTAGTGGGCCGGTACGGCCCAATCCCGTCCCGCCCCCAAAAAAAAATCGGGATGTCCACCGTCGGTATAGGGGATCGAACTCGGGACGGGACTAGGGCTCATCCCGTTCATCCCCTGGCCCGGCCCGGCCCCCCCCCCCCCTGCAGAAATAGTCATTGCACAATGACCAAATTTTTATTTTAGCCGTTGGCAACAGCTAATAACTTTCATTTTGGCCCCCGCCCCATAAACCCCGTACATCCTTAATATTTATTTTTAATTCCTAAATTAGTTTATTTACACTTGAACCCTATTTCTCAACTATAAATACATCATTTCCTCTTCATTTTTCTCACAAATCTTCCTACCATCTCTCTATCTATCTCTCTACAAGTCTACATTGTCTACTAAAAATTTTATTTTATTTGCTTATTTACATCAAAGTTCAAAAATTGGGAGTGAAGTTGGCAACTAGCTAGAGTATCATCCATCGAGCAAAGTTTCAATTTTCAATTTCGATTACACGTCGACGTTACGTCGGTGTTTGGTACCTTCGTTCCTTCTTTAAATTATTATTGTTACTTAATTTTAATTATCGTACTTAATTTTATTTTCTTTAATTATTTATTTGCATAATTATAATGGAACGAAGTTGACGTTTTTCTGGTAGAGGTACTAGGGGTAACAGGGGTAAGGGTGCATCTTCTAGTCATCCTAATTACGATGATTTCACTCATGTGGATGAAACTGATTTTTTTAATGTTAATATTAATATATCATTAGATCATGAGGTGTATTCTGCATCTGAACCAGACTTTAATTTAGAAAATGAATTAGAAGATAATTTAGATAACACACCTACTAGTGCACCTCCACCTCAGGCTCAGACTGAGTCTCAGCCTGAAACTCAAATTGGAATGCCTCATATTCCCCCTAGTATGAGTCGAGGCCCAAGTCAACGAAAATTAAAATCACTATCATGAGTTTTTTTTGATAGGGACATTGATAATCAACTAGCTAGATGTAGAATTTGTCAAGAAATTTATAGATTTAAAACCGGAAAAGGTCAAGGTGGTACGGAAGGTTTAGTAAGACATGTAGAAAACTCTCACAAAGCAAGGTATAACCAATACATGACGGAAAAATTGGGTGTGTCAATTCCTTCTGAGTCGGGACAAGATTCACATAGTGTCCCCGATCAAGTACATAGTCAAATTAACCCAATGACAGAGGGAATTATAGGTCCTAAATATGATAAACAAAAAGATAGGGAAAATATAGCAAAATTAGTTGTGGTGGAGGGTTTGCTTTTTTCATTTCCTTCCTCTCCTGATTTTATTCATTACATTAGAGAAACGTATAATCCTGTTTTTAACGATTTTTGTAGATCAACTGTTAGAAAATACGTTTTTAAATTTGCACATGAATATCAACAGTATTTACGTTATGCATTATATCATTTTAATGGCAAAGTGGATATCACTTCTGATATAGATCGTAGTACTAACGGTAATGATTATTTAACAGTAACATGTCATTGGATAGATCAGACTTGGTCTATGCAAAAACGTATTTTAGCATATAGATATATTGATGATAGGCACACTGGATTATTTATTTTAAGAAATATTCATGAAATTTGTGAATATTATGGAATAAGTGATAAAATTATGAATGTTACATTAGATAATGCTAGGGGTGGCCAGTGGGCCGGGCTCGGGTCTGGCAGGCGGTCTGGCGGGATCGGGGTCGGGGCGGGATGGGCGAAGGGGGCGGGGTCGGGTTTGGCGGGACTTGCTCCAGTCCCGATCCCGATCCCGATCCCGATCCCGATCCCGTCGGAATCGGGGCGGGGCGGGGTCGGGATCGGGGCGGGTTCCGGCGGGTTTTCCTTTTTTTTTTTAATAACATATGTATAAAAAAAACTCAATACACAAGACAAGATAGTGTAATAAAAACATCCCAAGGTTGTTTTTGTGCCTCTTATATTATTTAATAGACATATGATTTTTTTGTAATACAAATACAATTATCTAAAATCTAAATTGCAACTTTGTGGTGTTGTCCAAAAGTTGCAAATTACATAATAAAATTGCAATTAAAAAAATTACATTCTCAAAAAAACCTGTTCTAATTGCTTGATAATTTCCTATGGTTCTTCGGTTGGAATTGGTATTTGTTGGTCAAATTGATCCATGTCGCTTCCACCACTTTCGGATAAGATTTCGTTGTAGTTTTCTTCTTCTTCTTCGTTGATCTTCGGTTGACCGCACCTTCTCCGCTCCGCTCGTATCCAATCTCTGAATAATACTGCAATTTTCAAGCTGTCTCCGGCTAATGAGTGTCTGTGGTCTCCTATTTGATATCTGCCGGCAGAAAAAGCGCTTTCAGACGCAGTTGATGACGCTTGAATGTTCAAAATATCTCGGG
This sequence comes from Anisodus tanguticus, assembly GCA_034509755.1. Taxonomy (NCBI): domain Eukaryota; kingdom Viridiplantae; phylum Streptophyta; class Magnoliopsida; order Solanales; family Solanaceae; genus Anisodus; species Anisodus tanguticus. Next base: position 11,439,328 of record CM067551.1, on the reverse strand, counting down.
CCATCATTGAAAGTGTCGGAAAGGTCTTCTCATTCCCCCTCCAATATTTCAAAGCAAGTCTCCATGTCCATCTTCATTGATAACTTCTTGGTACGGTACAGAACCCTGCAAAACAAAAATATCAAACTCGCTAATTTGTTTAGTAGAGGTACGCCGCATATTATATTTCGAGGTTTTCAATACTAGCGCTGAAACAACATGTCTTTTGTGAGGTTGTGTTGAAGATGAAGAAGATGGTATGGAAGCCGGTAAGTTACTAGCATTTTCTTGTTGATAAAACCTATATATTTTTTTGCATTGGTCTTCTACGCTAGACAACACTTCTTCTTTAGTTTGTTCAATAGGTGGTGGGTGATTTAGATTTTTGGGACTTGGAGGTGGTAGTACTTCTATACAATCATAAATAGTTTCAATTAGTGATTTAGTACCGTCTATTATAATAGTCGGATTTAATACAGAACCAATAATATAAATAGTGGGAATAGGAATAAAATATTTTTTATTTTGATAAACATTTTTTAATAGCTGCCATATAAGCTGGTTTTTTCATATATTCACTAAGTAATAAAAATATTAGAGTTATATAAAACAACATAGTTGAAATAGTAGGATAATATATACAGAAAAATTCTTTTGTTGCTTGAAAAAATTTCTCTAAAAATACAATAAGTTCGGAATTTTTTACCCAATCACTATCTACAATCATATCAGCTGAATTTTGATTATGAGAGTTAAAAAATAAAGTAATAGGTTTTCTATAGTCATAAGCAACAAGTAGTTGCTCGTATAAAGAATTCCACCTAATGGATACTTCTTGTGGAATTTTTCTATAAGATAGTCCACAACCGTGACAAGTTTTTTTATATTCTTTTCTTCGTTGTACTTTATTACTTTTAAAAATAAAGTTTATAGCAAATTGTATTTTACTAAGAATGTCTTCAAAAAGTGATAGACCATCCTTTACAATTAAGTTATATATATGGCACGCGCATTTTATATGAAAATGATCTGGAAAAGATGGAGTTAAACTATTTTTTTAAAATTGTAATTGCGTAATTGTTAGAAGAAGCGTTATCTAATGTAATAGTCATAATTTTATCGGTTATTCCGTAATAATGACACACTTGATAAATTTTTTCTGCAATAAAAGTACCAGTGTGCCTATCATCTATATATCTATACGCTAAGATACGTTTTTGCATAGACCATTTATAATCTATCCAATGACAAGTTACCGTTAAATAATCATGGCCGTTAGTGCTACGACCTATATCAGACGTGATAGATATTTTGCCATTAAAATGATATAATGAATAACGTAAATATTGTTGATATTCATGTGCGAATTTAAATACATCTCTCTTAACAGTTGATCTAGGAAAATCGTTAAAAGCAGGATTATATATATCTCTAATGTAATGAATAAACCGGGAGATGAAGGAAATGAAAAAGGCAAACCCTCCACAACAACTAATTTTGATATTGCTTCCCTATCTCTATGTTTATTGTATTTTGAGCCTAAAATTCCCCCGTCATAGGGTTAATTTGACCATGTACTTGGTCCGGGACAGTATCAGTATGTGAACCTTGTCCCGATGGAGCGGGTGTTTGCGCACCCGGTTTTGAAGCCTGGTATTGGGCATACCTAGCTGGATGAGCTCTTACTACTTGTCTAATTAAACCCCCGTCCCACCGTGACCTTTTCCAATTTTAAATTTTAAAACATTTTTACAAATTTTACATATAGCTACTTGATTCTTTACGTCCCTGTCAAAAAATGTCCATGCATGTGATTTTAATGGTCGTTTTGTTGGACCTCGTCTCATACTAGGGGGAATAGGAGGTATTTCAGTTGAAGGTGCACTAGTGGGTGTGTTGTCATCAACATTAGTGGGTGTATCATCTAGATCATCATCTAAATTAAAGTCTTCTTGAGTTCCAGAAAATAGCTCTTCGTCTAAATCTAATGGTATTGTAGGAAAATGTTTAGTATCAACAAAATCATCATGTGTAGGAATAAGATGACTAGAAGAAGTACTCTTGACCTGGTTGCCCCTACTAGAAGAAGCACCCTTACCCTTACCCTTAAACATACCTCTTAATCCTTCCATTTTAATTATGATAATAAATAATTAAAGATAATAAAATTAAGTGCGCTAAATAAAATAAACAGACAATAATAATTTAATGAAGGAACGAATGTACCAAACGCCGACGTAACGTTGACGTGTAATCGAGAGGTTGAAAATTGAAACTTTGCTCGATGGAAGATCCTCAAGCTATTTGCCAACTTCACTCTCAATTCCCAAATGAATAAATAAAATTGAATATTTAGTAAACAATGTAAACTTGTAGAGAGATATATTGAGAGATTAGAGAGATTGTAGGAAGATTTGTGAGAAAGATGAAGAGAAAATGAGTTATTTATAATTGGAAAATTGGGTTAAAGTGTAAATATAATAACTTATGAGTTAAAAATAAATATTAAGGGGTGGGGGGGTTGGGGGAGGCTAAAAATGGTCGTTGCCCAATGGCCAAAATCTAAAATGGTCGTTGGTGCAACGGTTATATTTGCAAAGGGAGGGCTCTCGGGCGGGATCGGGGGCGGGTTCGGGACGGGCTTGGTGAGGGGTCGGGGCGGGCGGGCCTGGGGCGGGCTCGGGGTCTGGCGGGACGAGACATTGTCTCGTCCCGAGTTCGAGTCCCGCTACCTCTTTTTTTTTTTTTTTTTTTACTCGGGATCGGGGCGGGGTCGGGCGTCCTGGCCTACTGGCCAGCCTTAGATAATGCTACTTCTAATTATTATGATGTAAACCTTTTAAAAACTAGATTAACTCCATCTTTTTTTGATAATTTTCATATAAGATGTGCATGCCATATTTATAACTTAGTTGTAAATGATGGCCTAAAACTTTTTAAAAACATTCTTGATAAAATACAATTTTCTATAAACTTTATTATAAAATACAAAGACGCAAAGAGTATAAAAAAATATGTCATGATTGTGGATTACCTTATAGGAAAATTCCAGAAGAAGTTGCAACTAGGTGGAATTCTTTGTATGGACAATTAGTTGTTGCTCACGAGTATAGAAGACCTATAACTTTATTATTTAATGTCCATAATCAAAATCCAAGGGATATGCTTGTAGATGATGATTGGGAAAATATTTTGGAACTTAATGTATTCTTAGAGAAAATTTTTCTAGCTACTAAGAAATTTTCTGGTATTTATTATCCTACGATTTTTTCTATGTTATTTTATAAAGCTCTAATATTTTTGTTACTTAATGAATATATGCAAAAATCAACTTGCTCCATCTATAAAAAAATGTTTTTAAAATTTAAAAAATATTTTAAAAATATTATCACTATTTATTTTATTGGTGTTGTATTAAATCTGACTATTAAAGTGGACGGTTGTAAAGCACTTGTTGAAACGATTTATGAAAGCTTAGAAATACTTCAAACTCTAACTCCAACTCCAACAGACCCAACTAAAGAACCAACTAAATAACCAACTAAAGAAGAAGTTATGTCTAGCATACACACCGAATATATATATATATATATATATATATATATATATATATATATATATATATATATATATATATATATATATATATATATATATGTATATATATATATATGTATGTATATATGTATGTATATATATATGTATGTATGTATGTATATATATATATATGTATGTATGTATGTATATATATATATATATGTATGTATGTATGTATGTATGTATATATATATATATATATATATATATATACATACATACATATATATATATATCTTTATGAGAAGTTCCTTTTATGCAAGACATATTAGATATACTGTTCATATAATACATCAACAAGCTAAAAGAAGACTAAAATATAAGAAGGCTTTCTTAGCTTTAGAAGATCTCTGTAACTTACTAGAGATAAGAAAAAGAGGATATCTAGACATAAAGGATAAAAATAGAAGAAAAGTATCTATAGAAGAGGTAATAGACTGTTTTGTTCAAAAAGTACAACCCCTCTTAATTGATTTAGACTATAATAACTTTTCAGCTAGTATATACAATAGAATACTAGAAGGAGACCTAGACGTAATATTATTAAAAGATTTACGTTGGCATCTAGTAGGACTACAAAGTGACATACGTCACGCAGAAGACTGGTTAGAATATCAGAGGTGGAAGTTAAAAAGAAAAACAACATCTCTAGGATAATTAAGAAAAGATAGATCAATTAAATCATCTAGAGTACTTAGACTTAAGAATAGAAACAGACAAAAAATATAGAGTATTACCAGACCATAGTATTATCAAGTGTAATTTCGGCACTAAAGAACATACGCTCCACGGAGAAGATAGACAACTTAACTCTATCGTAGATCTAGTGATTAACCTAAGCGAAAGGTTAAAATTAGATAATAAAAAGTATCTAGAAAGTCAGCAAAGACTAGAAGACCTACTGTCTAAACAAGAAAAATTGTTTAGTAAAACAGAAAAGAACTTAGATTACATAAATAGTATAACTAGTAAAAGATCGCCCAAAAAAGATTTAGAAAAAAACTTTAAAGACAATCTAATAGATTTAGAACTAAAAATTAATCAGGAGAATAGACAGTTAAAGAAAGACTTAGTTGAAAGATTCCTAAAACTAGAAGAGTCAGTTAAAGAATTAAGGCTTGCAATTATTTCATGAGTATAGAAAGTACTCAAGAACAAGCGGCAAGAATATTAGAAAAATCTATTCCTTTAACAGACGACTATAAAAATTACATACCCAGTCCAGAAATCTGACCAGATTTTAATTCAACAGGGTATAGTAATAACAACTTTATTAGTAGACTTACACAGAAAAATAGATAACCTGACAGTTAGAGTAAATAAGTTAGACGATCATATTTTTCAAAGTACTATAGATAGAGATAAAAGAAATCTAGGTAAAGAAAAAGAATCTCAAGCTATAGATAATCTGATAGACCAACTAAACAAAATAGAAATAACTCCGCAAAAAGACAAGGTTAAATTAGTTAAGAAATCTCAAAAATGGACCTTCTTCCAGTTAGATCAAGAGGTGAAGGACCAAGACAAAGTTTCTCTGAAGACAGGGTAGGATCTAGTTTAATATCAAGAATATTAAATAGAAAAGCCCCAGAAGAAACAAACAGACGTTTAAATGAAGTTATAAATGTAGATCGAGACATTGGAATTTTCCAACAGAACCAACTAAATTTATTAAGCCCCAGAACTTTGTACGATGCTGGAAGATTTGCATCTACAGCACAACTGTACAGACACTACAGAGAAGAACAGGTCTCAGTACTATGGGGCCAAACTCAAAACTTAAATTTAGTTAGCGAAGAATCCTTTAGACAGATTAGACGTAACACCAGAACCCTAATGCATATGGGACTAATGGTGATAGGAATTAAAGGATTAACAAGAAAGAACTTAGGTAGCAAAGTACTTATAATGATATACGATGACAGATGGACAGATATTAAAAAATCTATCATCGGAATGACCGAAATAGACATGACGGACAACGGAGGAATCTTCTACCTCAGTCCAGACTTTTTAATAAATTTAAGCGAATTCGGTAGACATATTAAAATCGGTATACAGACTAAAGGCTATGAAGAAATGCATAGCTGAAACAACTTGTTATTATGTTTAGGTTTTTTAGGAAAAATGACTACAAGTAGTAATACTAGGTTCAAGATAAAAATAAACGATGTAGTTGAACTAATGAGTAACAAGGGCATTAACTTAATTAAGCCCACTAAGATAAAACCAGAAGAGTATGCAGGGTTAGAATGGAAACTAGATCAGTTTACTAAAAAAGAAAAGATATTACAACCAGCTGCTCATTTAGAATATACCAATAGACATGGAGAGACTTCCATTAGATTTACAGATTACAGTTACTCTCCGCAAAAACCTTGCGAAGAAGAAGAAAGTACAATAGAAGAAGAAGATCTCAATCTAATGAATATAGAACTAGTCCAAGAAGAAGAAAGTACAATAGAAGAAGAAGATCTTAATCTAATGAATATAGAACTAATCCAAGAAGGGTTTGAAGTAGACATAGCCATAGAAAAAGCTCGTGACCTGAAAAGACAAAAGCCAAAAATGCTTTTTAGATGTAAAGGTTGCAAGTTAGATAACATGGAACTAAAAGAGACTATAACACATTTTAAATTATGCGAACAAAGAACTGATAACCTAGGTTATAAACAAGAAAAATTAGCTCAAGAAAAAGAAGAAATGCTGGAAGAAATCTGGAAAGAGTTCTCCGCAATACAGGACTTAGACTCTGATTTAGAGACAACCTCAGAACTAGAAACAAACTCTGTAATTAGTCACAAAGAGTTAATGGAAGCCGGGGCTAGTGCATCAAGTTCCAGCCCATTTCAAAGAACTGGAGAACCAGTCACGGTAAACACTAGTACGGGAAATGTACCTAGGAGACGCGTTTGGAGAAACGTAGAAGAACCTATAGAGGCCGTTAAACCATCAGGAAAACGGATGCCTATAGAGGAAAACATAGTCCTCCAAGAGGGAGGTAGTAGAGGAAAGATCCTTAACATAGCTGCCCACGATCCACAAAGGTGGAATTCCGTAATAGATATATGGAAAGGCATAGTAGTAGCAGACTACATACAAAGCTACATAGAAACATACCCAAAGACTATGTATAAGTATTTAGAAACTTTCCTCGGCGAATCAACTAAAGCCTTATGGGAAGCTTATAAGACTAATTTTCCTGAAGAATTTGGCCAATTGGTAGGTATGGGATCTAACCCATATAATTTCACCAATAAGATTCATACACTTATTACTGGTGAAGACCCCAATAGCGGGCTAATAATTCTACAGAAAAATGCTTTGATAAAATTAGAACAACTTAGTATTAGTAACTGGATATATATCAAGAAATTTTTAAATGACTTCTTTTATTACTGCACGATCAGCGGAAATTCGTTCGATCAAGACTTAGGGAAGAAATTATTCAATAAACTACCTGGAGCTCTAGGTAGGGAAATTGAAGAAAGATGGAGTAAACGTGATGGAATCCTTCAGAATCCTACAGCCAAATGGTCCATAGGACACATGATTCAGCACATTATGGAAATACTCCAAGAAAAGTGTACTAACCTCCAGATACAGAAACAGCTTAAACAAAATGAGCTAAGTTTCTGCAAGAGTGTGATATACACTACCCAGAGTTACGATAAAGACCCTCAGAAGAAAAAGAAGTACAAAAGAAAAAATTATAAGACTGATAAATATGATAAAAAGAAATATTATCTTAGAAAGTCAACGGCCAGAAAGCCGTATTTAGATAAAAACAAGCACATTAGAAAGTATCGAGACGATAGAACATATAAAAATAGATTAGAATGTTTTACATGTGGAAGTATCGAGCATTTAGCAAATACTTGTCCTAAACGGATAAATAATAATAGTAAAAATGCTCAATTAATTGAAGACTTTCAAGAGACTTTAATATGTGTAGACGAATATATGTCAGATACAGAAAGCATATATTCAGTAGTAAGTATACATAATGACCAAGACAAGTTAATAGATTCATCAGACTCTGAAGCAGATGAATTTATAAACGAACTAGGTATAGAAAATCTAAATATACAAGATCTTAATAATCTAGTAAATACAGAATCAGACTGCGATCATTTATTCGAAAAGAATAAAGGATTAGACAGCACTGCGTGTTGCATTTGTAAATGGTTCCCAAGCAGAAGCAAGCGGGCCAAATGCAGAAAATGCTACATGGAAGGCTGTATAACTTGCCTGTAGAAAGAGTTAAACATAGAAATTGGGCCGAAAAAAGAAGTAACTATTATAGAAAGCCCAACAATAGACCCAACTCTATCTGTAAGATTAATGACTCTAGAAACCAGAGTCAATACTCTAGAAAAAAGATTAAATTTAGTAGAAATACAAAAAGACTTGAAAGATAAAGAAATAGACACGCAAGTAGAAGAAGAACAATTAGATGACACGTCAGAATTAATGAATAGAACTTTGATTTGTAATGAAGACAAGAAGTTTAGTTCATTAAGACTGTTAACAAAGATTAGACTTCAGAATTATGAAATAACTACATTAGCATTAATAGACACAGGCTGCACAAGCAGTATAATAAATAAAAAGATTGTCCCAACTAGTTTGATAAAGACTTTAGACAAACCATCATCAGCTATGCAGATGGATGGCACACATAATTTTTATAGGTATTACTTGCAAGAAGCAGTAATAAGTTTCATAAATTCTTGTGATAAATTTTATAGTCCACACTATAAAATAAATAAGATTTTAGTAAGAGACCTAAATATTAATACCGACTTTATTTTAGGTTTAGACTTTCTATTATATAATAATGGTAGCTGTACAATAACTAGAGATGGAATTATTTTCCAAAAAGACAGTACTTATTCTCCGGTGCAAACGCAAAAACAGGAGACAAGGGTAAGTCAGATCTCAGACATAAACAAAGTAAATAAAAAGGACGATTGCTGTAAAGAATGCAACAGTAATGAAAAATACTGTTGCCAAAACAGTAATAAATTAGAAATAGAAGAATTAGAATTTGATAATTTAACGGAAGACGAAATTCTAGAAAAAGACTATACTCTAATAGAATTAGAGACAGATTTCGTAAACTTCAAAGACGGTCTAAATAAAATAGGAGTTATAAAAAATCAGAAGGATCTAGAAGAAATAATTAAGATCCTAGACAAGCTAGAAATAATAGGTGAAAAACCTTTAAGACACTGGAAGAATAATAAAATTCTTTGCGAATTAGAAATTATTAATCCAGAGTATATAATTAAGACTGCTTCAATAGAATCTACTAATAGAGACCTAGAAGATTTCAAAGATCAGATCAAAGACCTAACAAATTTAGAAATAATTAGAAGATCTACGTCCAAACATAGATCTGCCGCTTTTATAGTAAGAAATCATTCAGAAGAGGTTAGAGGAAAATCCAGAATGGTTATAAACTATAAAAGACTTAATGACAATACTAGAAGTAATGGCTACAAACTACCAGACAAGACTGAACTCATAAATAGAATTCAGGGAAAAATGATTTTCAGTAAGTTTGACTGCAAATCGGGATACTGGCAGGTAAAAATGCATCCAGATAGCATAGAATGGACTGCTTTCACCTGTCCAGAAGGACATTTCGAGTGGTTAGTAATGTCATTCGGACTAAAGACTGCTCCCCCGATATTTCAAAAGAAAATGGATATGATTTTTGGGGAATATAAAAGATTTACCATAGTATATGTAGATGACATACTTGTTTTTAGTAATAATATGATAGAACACTTAGGACACCTCCAGACAGTTTTTAAACTTTTTGTAGACAATGGTGTAATTATTAGTAAGAAGAAAATGGTTCTATGTAAAGAATACATAGACTTTTTAGGGGTAACGATAGGGGAAGGAAAGATAAAATTACAACCCCATATCGCTAAAAAAGTATTAGACATGCCAGACAGACTAGATAAAACAAAAGACTTACAGAAGTTTTTAGGAATATTAAATTACGCTAGAAACTTTATAAAAGACTTAGGAAAGATTGCTGGACCTTTATATTCTAAAACAGGTGCTAAAGGCCAGAAGAATTTCAATACAGAAGACACGAAGATTGTAAAGCTCCTAAAGCAAAGAATACAAAATATTCCAGACCTTAGCATGCCTCTCGAAAAAGACTATCTAATAATTGAGACTGACGGTAGTTTCGAAGGATGGGGCGCGGTATTAAAAGCCAAGACAAACAAATACAGTAGTAAGACAACAGAACGTATTTGCGCATATCAAAGCGGTAAATACAAAGAAAAGGGTAACATGAGTAGCATAGACGCTGAGATATTAGCAGTAATATACGGTTTAAATGCTTTTAGAATATATATTTTAAATAAACCAGAGACTCTAGTCAGAACAGATTGTGAAGCGATAGTAAAGTTTCACGGAAAAATAAATGACAAAAGCAGTAGTAGACGTAGGTGGTTAAATTTTTTAGACACCATATCTATATATAATTTAGTCTTTGAACACATTAAGGGGAAAGACAACAACTTAGCAGATCAGCTTAGCAGATTAGCCCTTACTACTGATAAGTCCAGAAGGAACATAAAGATTAGCCCAAGCTAATATTTGTTTTTTCATTCTTAGCAGCATGAGTGGCTCTTCGAAAAAGACGGATAAAGACAAAGGGAAAGGCCCGGCCATACCCAAAGACAATTATAGACAATCAGTGTTGGGGAACCTGAATTTCAGGCCCATATCTGCCCTCGAGACTCCCCCATTAGAAAGACTCTTTTTCGGTAAGAATAATTTAATATCTTACCCACCGTCAAATATGACTTTTAAAGTTTTACCAGACTTTGTTATAGACAGACAACAAAAATGCCTTGTGGATAATTTATGGATTTCTCACACAAGGAAAGACAATAGCCATTTCTTGGCTACTTTAAATAGTACTTGCTGTTATTTTCATGAAAAGAACCTGGAAAAACGTTTTAAGTTTTACGTTGTGATTCATGGAAAAACAAAAGGAATTTTTCAGACATGGATTGAAGTAGTAGAATCAATTAAAGATATTAAAACCCCCCTCTTTAAAGGTTTTAATGTTTTTACTGAGGCCCTTGACTATGCTCGTGGTATACTTGGCCCAAACTACTATCTCTCCCCAGCACTCAGACAAAATCCAAATCAGACTCCCCAATATAACATTGGAAAAGACACAGACAAAATTATTTTCTGCGATCATTGCACTGCAATGACAGAATCTTTCAAAAGACTTAACCAGACAAAAGAAGAACTCCAGACACAAAATATATACCTCATAGAAAAGACTACAAAATTAGAGTTACTTCTAAGACAAACCCAACAGAGTTCTCCAACTCCACAAAAAATGGATGAGACCGGTGAACATTCCCGTCTGAATGTTAAGAAACCTACTGTACCAGGTAAAGGTACAGCTAGTCCGGTACAAACGGTCACCGGTAAAGACAAATCAAATCCGTTAAAAGTTGTCACTTTACTAAAAAGTGAAACAGAGGAAGAAGCCCCTCTAAAGACTAGACGAAAACTGCCCCAAACTATAACTGGATCAACATCCCGAATGCGGAGCAGAAGACTGAGACCTCAGACTAATATAGAACAAATAATAAAAGACACTTTGGAAAATATTTTCAAAGAACAAATTAAACCAGTAATGGAAGATAAACATGAGAACCCGGTAACTACAACTCCGGAGATAACAAATAGATGACTAAACAATGAAGACATAGATCACGTATCAGAGACTAGTTCAGAAGATGAAAATGAATTAATTCAACATGGTCAGGATCCGAACGAAGATGACGATTCCGGCATGAGTTTTGATTCGATAGCACTGCACAACCTGGACACGTAGACATACAAAATATCAGAAAAGAAGACAGCAAAGATATTTTGATAAAGTAGGCAGACAAAAAAGGACAGAAGCATTGAAAAATTCAAATGACTTTTTCAAAAGCAAAAGCCAGCAGCAGAAACGACAAAGAAAGGAGATATTTTTCAAAAGTTAAAGCGACGATGGGGCCCACAGCGCACCCGGCAGCAACTTTTAAAGATTCCTTTTCCAAGTTGAAATTCGCAGTTGAAGTCCGCCAAGACAATATAAATAACAGACTCTCTCTCAGAGAAAACTCAGAGAGAAAACTCTTAGCAAGAGTGAATTCTTAGACACCCGCTCTCTAAACATCTCCTCTCCCTCAAAGAATCCATCCACCTCCCATCTCCCCACTTGTATATACCCCGATGTAAGATAAACAACGGTGGTACTCATCCTCCCGTAGCAGACTTACTCTCCCGGGACTCCCGAAAGGGAAACCTCCCTGTACTTTGAACTATGTAAGTTTTTAAAGTTTTTTAGGTAGTTATCTCCATAAGTATATTATGTTCATACTGTATCCATCTTGCAGAAATGCAAGTTTTTATTGTTAATACTATGATGTTTTTATTTTCATCATGAATCTTGTCTTATTATTCAAAAGCTTTGCTAAAGAATGTGTTAATTACTAATGAAATTTTACTTACTTTAGACCTAGACATGACTCTCCTATGAACTTAGTACATGGTTATCCTTTATTCTCTATAATGACATCCATGGATTAGCCTGTAAATTCCTATACCAGCGGTGGTTGGTAGTAATGGCCGTTTGATGTCCGCTGAAGGACTGTGTTGGCCTGAAAATTGGGTGTGGCTAAAGACGACCGTCATTATTAGGGTAAAGTCTAGAGGACGAGATGAACAGTTCAAAAGAGAATAGTGAATAGGAATAATAGTACAGTAAAACTAAATAGTAATGAATACACCAAATAGCAGAGACGATGAATAGTAACCTAAGACTAGTGATTCGGACAGAGTCCAAAAAAAAAAAAAAAAAAAAAAAAAACTATTTACCCTGGAGATAGCTATCTAAAGACATAAAAGACAAACATAGCAAGAAGATACTACAGGAAGGGAGTACTGAGTAGGATTCACAACTTATTTTCAACCCCCTCCAAATTGAAACACTTTTATCTAAGACCCCCTTTATATTGATATATATATATATATATATATATATATATATGTATATATATGTATATATATGTATATATATGTATATATATGTATATATATGTATATATATGTATGTATATATATATATATGTATGTATATATATATATATATATATGTATGTATGTATTGTCAAGAGCAAACCGGCTTCTGTACCATCTTCTTCTACTTCACTGCACCCTTATAAAAACATGTGGTTTCTGCTTCAAGTATTCAAAGCCTTAGAAATAAAATGTATAGTGGTTCAAGTTCTTCACAAATTAGTGAGTTTGATGTTTATGTTTTGCAGGGTGTTTTACCGTACGAATCAATTGTCAATGAAGATGGACGTGAAGACTTGCTGAAATACTAGAGGGATAATGAGAAGACATTTTCGACACTAGCAATATGACTCTAGATGTGTTGAATATTCAAGCGTCATCAACAGCTTCTAAAAGCGTTTTTTCTGCTGGAAGTTTTCAAATAAGAGAGCATAGACACTCATTGGAGGGAGACATCTTGGAGATTGCAGATTTATTCAGAGATTGGATTAGAGCGGAGCGTAGAAGGTACGGTCAACCATAGATCAACGAAGAAGACGACTACAACTACAACAAAATCTTATCTGAGGGAGCAAGAAGTGACATTGAACAATTTGACCAACAACTTCCAATTCCAACAGAAGATCCTCAAGAGATTGTGAGGAAATTAGAAAAAGTATGGTTTACTATGTAATTTTTTAATGACAATTTTACTATGTGATTTGAAACTTTTGAACTACGAAACAAAGTTGCAATTTTGAAATTGTATTACAAAAAAATCATATTTCTATTAAATAATATAAGAGGTACAAAAACAACCTTGGAATATTTTTATTCACTATCTTGTTCAATTATTTAAGTGTTTAAATATATATTTCTTTAAAATTACGGGTCTAAAAAAAATTAAAATCCACTGACTCGTCCCGTCCCCCCAAATCCCGTCTTCTCTTCCGGCGAGATGAGGGACGGGACCTCTTCCCGTCCCCCTATCCCGGCCCGCCAAATCCCGATCCCGACCACTCTCCCCGTCGCCCCAAATCCCGTCTCATCCCGCCCCGTCCCACTAGCCACCCCTAGTTTGATCTATGTCTTTTTCTCCATGCATAAGGGGATGTTAAATGTGGCAGTGTGGGCATGGAAAGTCTTAATCCGCTAAAGGTCTAAATCTGTCCTGCCTCATTTAGCCTTTTTCTAGGATTTTGCTATGTTTCCTCATACCATGTCGAGCCTTGTCCTACCCTGCGCCATTCATGTTTGCAAGGGTGGAGCTTTTTAGAGCTTGCGGCTTCAGCCGAACCTCGTAGCTTTAGTCCAAAGCTTCATTTTAAAAAATCTATTAAATTAGTATAAATTATTTAGTTTAGAAACTTAGTAACTTTAACGAACTAGAATCTCGAACCAATAAATTTCAAATCCCGGTTGCGCCTCTGCATGTTTGCTTTCATTTTTTTTCTTTTTATTCTTCATGTTACAAGTATTCTACATAATTTGTTTATGTACAAAAGGTGTAAGGGATACATAGATGTATTTCCTTGCTTGCAAAATGAACAAGATGGTCTTCTGTGATTATTGTAAGTGTCGCGCCCGTTTTTGACCTGGCTCGGGTCAAAGCGGAGCACAGACGTGTTCCGGTGATTCCTGGGTAAAGAATTGAGGAGTCGCCACCTAATTATTTTTTTTACGGTGAATTAGGACACCTAAATATTAACTAAATGCTGCAATGTAAACTCCGATTTTAAGGTCTGCGAAACTATTTGAGATTCTAGGTAAGGGTTCTTTATTATCCTAAAGGGAAGGGGTTAGGCATCCTTTAAGATCCGCTAACTTGCGGTTATCCGGTCAAACTCAGGTTAATTATTACTAGAAAAATATATGTTTTTACAAGTATAACAAATTTAAAGATGTTTGCAAATAATTAGTAAATGATGCATTTTAAAAAGAAAGATACATGTAGAGATTTTTTAAATATGCATTTGTATGGTATTTAAAGAGAAATACATGTAGAGTTGAAAAATATGTTTTTGACAATTGATAGTAAAACAAATTATTTATGATGCCAAAGAAGTAAAATTTGAGGAATCAATGAATTGTAAATTGACAAAAGATAAACTTATTCGGTATGATTTAATAAAGCAAATAAAAGATGACAAAAGTTGTTTTGAAAATCTTGAATACGCGTGACGAGCCTAAAATAAATAAACTAGCGAAGGATTTCTAAGTTTGAATTTAACCGAGCCTACAAATAAATAAGCTAGCGACGGGTTTCAAATCTTAAACTACCCTATGAATTAATCCTAAGTTTGCCTATTCTAAGCATTTCAATAGTTACATAAGTGCGATAAATAATATTACAATACAAAGCGGGATAAAAGCCGAATTAAAGAAAGAAATAAAATAAATAAACACCGAGGAATAATCGCTGCCTTTATTTACTTTAATCCCCGCAAGCCGTGAAGAACAAACGGTTAGAAACAAGTTAAATACAAATAACTTCATATCCGTATTCAAAACAGTGAATGTTTTGATCACGGAGGGCTCGAACTTAAATTTTGAAAAGAACATTCCAATCACGTCGTGGCTGCAAAACATATGACTAATGTGGTTTATTTTGATTGCCTCGCCTACTAAACGTGTTGGTCTCTCGGGTGAAATAGAAAAGATCACTATAATCACATCGTGGTTGCGAATATATAATTCACCTCGCCTACTAAACATGTTGATCTCGGATGAAATAAAAGGTTTAAGTCTTCATCATTGCCCGTGAAGTTATATTTCCGTCTTTACGATCTGTGGAGGCCTCAAAATCGACGGATATTTTTCATCGGCCAAAGTGTAGTATCGTGTTCAAATCAAGAAAAAAATTAAATCAAAGCAAGAGCAAAGAAAAGAAGAAAGAGCGATAGTGAGAAAGAGCGATAAAGAAGCAGCAGCATAGCGATAGCGTAGCGATAGCGATAGCGATAGCGAAAGGCGTGCATAGATAGCAATGCAGCGTAGCGCAGATGCGTGAGCGATAAGCGAAGCGGTAAGCAATAAGAGAGGCAATTTCCGAAAAGACACGATGCTTAGTTTAAAATAGTAAAACAAGAAACGGATATTTGAATGCCGAAACAAAGGATCGAAACAGAAAGCAATGTCCGAAAGGTGCGGTGTTTATTTTTAAAAAAAGAAAAACGGTAAAGAAAAGTAAAACAATAATCGAATCCGAGCAAGAACCGAAAACGAAAACAAGCGCCGAACGTACGCGGTATTTGTTCAAAACCGTAAAACAATGATATCCATCGCAAGAAATTTAAAACAGTAAACTTAATAAAACGATAAGATATCCGTTGCACGGATGTTTAAAAATAGTTAAACTAAAAAAACAGAGAAGCGAACGAAAGAAAAGCGCGGCCTCGAATTCAATTCCATCGACCTTAATGCGATATTAATAAAACAAAAAACAAAGTGCAAAAGAAACGATCAAAGTGAGCAATTTAAAATACCCGACCCGAGTTCGAAATTTCGGAAATATCCAAATCGGTCGACCCGACCCGAATCGGTGATCAAACTCGAAATCGATTTCAACACCAAACTCGGATAACCAATAACAAGAATACGAAATGCAAGAATTTCGAAAATCCAAATCGGGTCGACCCGACCCGGATCGATGACCCGACCCGGATCGGTGATCCAAATTCGAATCGATTTCAACACCAAATTCGGATAGCCAATAACAACAACAAGAATAATGCAAGAAATTTAGAAATTCAAGCCGGTCGACCCGACCCGGTCAAGAACCCGACCCGAATCGGGTAAAAGATCCGAAATCGAATAATTCCACCAAATTCCGGATAACCAACATACGGGGATATAAAAATGCAAGAGTTTTGAATGTTACCCAAAAAATGCAAGTGACCCGACCCGAATGAAATTCAACCCGAAATCAAATATTCACCAAATTCGGATAACCAACATACGGGAATATGAGCATGCAAGAATTCCGAAAATAATACCCAAACCGGGTCGACCCGGTCGGGTCACCCGACCCGAAATCGATGAAGAACAACAAAATGCAAACAGATTTTCGGACTCAAGTTCAAGAACCAAACTCACCTCCTTTCTTTCGAATCTTGGACCTATTTCGGACTTGTATCTTGAACAACAAAGACAAACAAATGATTTAAAAATCTAGAACACAACAAATATTTTATGAATATATGGAATAGTCTTCCGAAAAATCCTTTAAAATCTTTTTTTATCCACGAAAAATCTCCTCAAAAATGAAGAACAACAAGGGGTATGGGGTATTTATAACGTGGATTCCCCCTCATACCCCGAGTTAAAACGAATTCAAATTTCAAAATAAAGGGGAACAAAATCGGATTTTGGGGCGTGTTCTTGGGGCATGCGTTCGAAGTGTCGGGGGTAGGGTGGTGGCGGTGGTTGGTGGACGGGGTGGGGGTGGTGGCGGGGGCGAGGGCGTCGGGGGGGTGTAAGGGTGCGGCGACTTGTGGGGGGTAGGGTTTAGTTTAGGGTTTTTGATTTTTTTGTTTTTTATTTGTTTGGGGGGATTAAAAGGGGAATGGGTTTGGGCTTGGGCGACGGGTCGGGTGAGTGGGCCGGGCCGACGGGTATTGGGTTATTAAAAGGGGAGAGGTTTGGGATTTTAAATGGGGAGTCCGGGGGCGATTTGGGTTGGTGGGAATTTAATTGGGAGTTTGTCCGGTTGGAAGGGTGAAATAAGGGAACGGGCTTGGGAGTTTATTTTGGGATTGGGCTTGTGGGAATTTAATTTGGGGATTGGGCTTGGACGAAAAATGGGTTTTAGTTTAGGTTGGGTAGAAATTGTATTGGGTTAGGAATTAAAAAATATAAAAGGGGTTTAATATTAAAAGATATTATATATATATATATATATATATATATATATATTTTTGTAAAAGATGTGAATTATTTAAAATAACATAACGACGTGATAATAATAAAATATAATATTTGCGAAATGTTTAATGCTTAAAAAAAAATGCGATGCAATTTTGCGAGAATAAAATAACATAGAATTTCGGATAAAACTTATGATTATTATAAAAATGCAAATGATATAAAATATGCGAATAATAATGATAATACGAGGATATACACATATATGCCTATATTTTTAAAATTATTTTAAAAGTGTCGAAATATTAAAAATTACGAATAAAATCATAAAAGATGGGACAAAATTGGGTGTCAACAGATGCCCTCTTTGGACGGAGACGATGAAAGAGTTTTCGGCCAAAGAAAGTTGACCGAGTAGCCAATTTTGTCCCGATCATCGGACCGCATGGTAAGAAATAGAATCCCGAGGGGTATAAAAGTTGAAAAAAGATGGTGCACATTCAAGAAACAATGCCCCAAAGTGTCGACTTAGGATGACACCGGTCGCAGATGCGAGAAACTATTGGGAAAGAGCGGATCGACGTTCGAAGTAGGTCGTTGACCAATTTGCCTCGGTTCGTCGTAAGAGATAGTTCCACGTTGTGATGAAGTTCCCGCAAATTAAAAACTCCGCAAACTAAAGCTTAAGATATAATTAGTGTATAAGCTTGCGAGACGAAAATATGTAGAGAATATAACTTGTAAGTTGAAATGATGTCGTATGTTGTGCAGATGATGTCGTTGGCGGGCGCTGTTTATACTTTGAAATAAAGTACCCGCATTATTAAGGTGGGCGCCGATTTAAAATAAAATACCCGCATTAGAAGGTGGGCGCCGATTTAAATTAAAATACCCGCATTAGAAGGTGGGCGCCCGACCGAAAATAAAATACCCGCATTATAAGGTGGGCGCCGATTTAAAATAAAATACCCGCATTATAGGAGGTGGGCGCCGACCGAAATTAAAATACCCTCCGCATTAGGAGGTGGGCGCCGACCGAAATTTAAAATACCCGCATTATAGGAGGTGGGCGCCGATTTAAAACATACCCGCATTAGAAGGTGGGCGCACGATTTAAAACATACCCGCATTATGAAGGTGGGCGCCGATTTAAAACATACCCGCATTATGAAGGTGGACGCCGATTTAAAACATACCCGCATTATGAAGGTGGGCGCGCGATTTAAAACGTACCCGCATTAGAAGGTGGGCGCACGATTTAAAACATACCCGCATTATAGAAGGTGGGCGCACGATTTAAAACATACCCGCATTATGAAGGTGGGCGCACGATTTAAAACATACCCGCATTAGAGGTGGGCGCCTAATTTAAAACATACCCGCATTATGAGGTGGGCGCACCGATTTAAAACATACCCGCATTATGAAGGTGGGCGCCGATTTAAAACATACCCGCATTATGAAGGTGGGCGCCGATTTAAAACATACCCGCATTAGAAGGTGGGTGCACGATTTAAAACATACCCGCATTATGAAGGTGGGCGCCGATTTAAAACATACCCGCATTAGAAGGTGGGTGCTTGATTTAAAACATACCCGCATTATGAAGGTGGGTGCACGATTTAAAACATACCCGCATTATGAAGGTGGGCGCCGATTTAAAACATACCCGCATTATGAAGGTGGGCGCACGATTTAAAACATACCCGCATTAGAGGTGGGCGCCCGATTTAAAACATACCCGCATTAGAGGTGGGCGCCCGATTTAAAACATACGTACTCGCATTAGGAGGTGGGCGCACGATTTAAAACATACCCGCATTAGAAGGTGGGCGCCTGATTTAAAACATACCCGCATTAGAAGGTGGGCGCCTGATTTAAAACATACCCGCATTAGAAGGTGGGCGCCTGATTTAAAACATACCCGCATTAGAAGGTGGGCGCCTGATTTAAAACATACCCGCATTAGGAGGTGGGCGCCTGATTTAAAACATACCCGCATTAGAGGTGGGCGCCTGATTTAAAACATACCCGCATTAGAGGTGGGCGCCTGATTTAAAACATACCCGCATTAGGAGGTGGGCGCCTGATTTGTGTCGTCGTATTGACGTAATGTAAAGTGTGACCCTATGGTCGAACTGTTATGCCATAATAAAAGCGATGCAAAAGTTGAGTAGATGAGAATGCGACCCTGTAAGTCGAAATACCGTTCTTTGCGTGGACACAACACGGTTGGGAACATGTAGTTTAGCATGACGTCTTTGTACAGTCTCCAAACAGGAAAATGATCCTTGTGATGCGGAGATCCCTTGTGAATTTGCTCATAAATATTGCAGCTTCCCTGCCGCTTTCCAACTGAAGAACCTGTACTCAAATAAATTTATGAGTTTGGGGAGGGGGAGTTGATTCGCGTTGACTTTGTAGCTTTGGCCTTGATACTTGTATGTCCCGCGATTCGGACTCGTAGCCCCTCTCTCGGTTCCCCGTATTGGATAGCCATTAACGAAAACATTTGTTGAAAACAATTTGTTTGTAACAAGTATGCATATCAGTAAAATTCTGTTGAATTCTTATGAAAAATATTTGTTGAAAATAATTTGCTTATAAGGAAGTATGCATATATAAATGTCTGTCGAGCAGTGACATGTCGTGAAACAAAGCAAACGTCTAATCCAAAATCCTTCTTTTGGCTGAAGAGGCTTAGTTTGCCGATGCTTTTCCATGTTTATTGGCGTCCTGCGCGGTGATCCCTCAAAAAAAAATGCCCCGCTTTTCGATATGTGAGGATGATGAACTTTCAACGGACCAAGTCGAGTCTTGAGTGGCTGTTTGCCGGCTGTCGAGGCGATTGTGCATTTTGTCATATGTGATATAAAGGAAAAAATATTTCCTAATGGTGGGACCGAGGCCGATTTAGGCCGCCACGTATCCGAGGGAATGTGTCATGACGTAGTTCATTACAAGCAAAGGAGATTGTATGGGTTTTTCTAAAAATGGGACCGAAGCCGATGTGGCCGCCTACGTATCCCGCCGAGGGAATCAGGTCATGACGTAGTTCATTACAAGCAAAAGGGGATTATAAGGATTTTCTAAAAATGGGACCGAAGCCGATGTGGCCGCCTACGTATCCCGCCGAGGGAATCAGGTCATAACGTAGTTCATGTTACAAAAAAAGATGTGTTTTTTGGGGAAATTTGCAATCTAGGAAACGGAACCCGACATGGGTTCATTGCATATCCCGCCAGGGAGCGCAACTTTTACAACATAGAAAAAGTATTTCATAGAGAAGAACTAATCTTAGATATGGTATCTCTTCACTGCATATGCATTGATGGTTTTCGGCCATTCTATTCTGATAAGGTTGCCCCGGATGATTGCGTCCATCTGCTTTCATCACTCAGTCTCTTCGTACATGATTTGGCTTCGAACGATAGGGAAATGCCCCAGTAGAAGTCCTGGTCGTAGCGTGGTAGCCCAAGAGTACCAATGGCAAACGTCTGTGCCGATGCTTGTAACTTATCAACTATCCTGATGTTTCATCCAAATCTGGCTTCGACTTATTCCAAAAAAAATGCCCCAGTTCTTCCGGTTATGAGTCCTTCTCATATTCTTCGAAGCCTTGCTTGTTGTTTTGGACCTTGTTTGCTTGTTTCATTATATGTCACATATTATCGGCAAATTTAGTTTGCATGATGAAAAAGAAGAAAATTATTAGACGAAACAAATTTTAAAATAGCAAAAGCAATGCAAATGTGTCATTTTTAAGCTTTCAAAAGGTGGAGGCAAAATACATTAAAATGCATAAATGCGATTCAGGCCTCAATTTAAATCGCATTTTTCATTAAGTACTAATACAATTTGGGTAGACATGATTGGAAAATAAAAGATGGGGTGCTCCGCCAGTTTTAGTCAATACGAATCAACTTTTGGGGGGGAATAAATTAGACAAAATAAACCTCCTGAAAAAATGAAGAGAACCAAGTTAGTATAAGGCAAGTAATTATTGTTTCAATTAATATGCACAGAGTGTGAAGTAGCATGAAATAACAAGCAAATTGTATGGAAATTATATGCGCATCCTAATATACATGGGGCCTCTCTTATGCCGGAGGTGGGCCTAAACGCCAGATATGCGGGATTACGACAGATTGATCCAAGCTGCTAAACTGTAATGCTTTTGTCGAAAATGAGACAAAATGAATGTACATTTTTCAATTTCAGCATGTCATGATTAGGCTTGAATTAGTCTTATCATTATCACGCTGCACATAATATGCTGATTGGTCGTTGGGTTGTGAGACCCGCCGACGATTTGGTGGATTTCTTAATTATGGAGTCAATGCCAAGGATCGACCCACCTAAGGTGTATGCATGTATGACTTAAATAATGGGTGGTATAGCTCTATCCTAAATTTTCTAAGATTTGGCTGTCTGGACTCAAGGTTCCCGAGCGGACTACTCGAGTGAGAAGGCTACGCGGCCACCGGATGGTCCGATCACTCCGCGCATACGCCAACTCTCCTAAAATTTGGTAGATTGAAAGAAATTTGCGGGTGCGCAAAACACACCTTGCGTGTAGTGTGTGATAGTGTCAATTTTCCAGAGTGGAAGAAATATGAGCGGAATGCCAATTTAAGGAAAGCAGTAAAACAATAGAGCAATTAAAGCAATTTATGCAAAATTTCACAAATGAAACATATCAAAGCATTAAAACAAATAAGGAGCAAAAGTAAAGCACAATAATAATTAACCTGATTTTGCTATGGTTAAGAACCTGAATTTCCCCAGTGGAGTCGCCATGCTGTCGCGCCCTGTTTTGACCTGGCTCGGGTCAAAGCGGAGCACGGACGTGTTCAGGTGATTCCGGGGTAAAAGGGTTGAGGAGTCGCCACCTAATTATTTTTTACGGTGAATTAGGACACCTAAATATTAACTAAATGCTGCAATGTAAACTCCAATTTTAAGGTCTGCGAAACTATTTGAGATTCTAGGTAAGGGTTCTTTATTATCCTAAAGGGAAGGGGTTAGGCATCCTTTAAGATCCGCTAACTTGCGGTTATCCGGTCAAACTCAGGTTAATTATTACTAGAAAAATATATGTTTTTACAAGTATAACAAATTTAAAGATGTTTGCAAATAATTAGTAAATGATGCATTTTAAAAAGAAAGATACATGTAGAGATTTTTTAAATATGCATTTGTATGGTATTTAAAGAGAAATACATGTAGAGTTGAAAAATATGTTTTTGACAATTGATAGTAAAACAAATTATTTATGATGCCAAAGAAGTAAAATTTGGGGAATCAATGAATTGTAAATTGACAAAAGATAAACTTATTCGGTATGATTTAATAAAGCAAATAAAAGATGACAAAAGTTGTTTTGAAAATCTTGAATACGCGTGACGAGCCTAAAATAAATAAACTAGCGAAGGATTTCTAAGTTTGAATTTAACCGAGCCTACAAATAAATAAGCTAGCGACGGGTTTCAAATCTTAAACTACCCTATGAATTAATCCTAAGTTTGCCTATTCTAAGCATTTCAATAGTTACATAAGTGCGATAAATAATATTACAATACAAAGCGGGATAAAAGCCGAATTAAAGAAAGAAATAAAATAAATAAACA
This sequence comes from Anisodus tanguticus, assembly GCA_034509755.1. Lineage (NCBI taxonomy): Eukaryota > Viridiplantae > Streptophyta > Magnoliopsida > Solanales > Solanaceae > Anisodus > Anisodus tanguticus. The sequence goes on along the minus strand of CM067551.1, from coordinate 11,416,157 downwards.
CCGAGGAATAATCTGCCTTTATTTACTTTAATCCCCGCAAGTCGTGAAGAACAAACGGTTAGAAACAAGTTAAATACAAATAACTTCATATCCGTATTCAAAACAGTGAATGTTTTGATCACGGAGGGCTCGAACTTAAATTTTGAAAAGAACATTCCAATCACGTCGTGGTCTGCAAACATATGACTAATGTGGTTTATTTTGATTGCCTCGCCTACTAAACGTGTTGGTCTCTCGGGTGAAATAGAAAAGATCACTATAATCACATCGTGGTGCGAATATATAATTCACCTCGCCTACTAAACATGTTGATCTCGGATGAAATAAAAGGTTTAAGTCTTCATCATTGCCCGAAGTTATATTTCCGTCTTTACAGACGTGGAGGCCTCAAAATCGACGGATATTTTTCATCGGCCAAAGTGTAGTATCGTGTTCAAATCAAGAAAATTAAATGAAAAAGAATAAAAGCGAGATAAGAGCGCAGAGCGCAAGAGATAGCGATAGCGATAGCGATAGCAGATAGCTTGAAGCAAGCAGAGTAGCGATAAGGTAGAAGCGGTAGCGATACTTGATAGCGGTAAGCAATAAGAGGCAATTTCCGAAAAGACACGATGCTTAGTTTAAAATAGTAAAACAAGTAAATCGGATATTTGAATCTTTGAAACAATTGGACCGGAAGGGGAAAGCAATGTCCGAAAGGTGCGGTGTTTATTTTTAAAACAAGAAAAACGGTAAACAAGATAAAACAATAATCGAATCCGAGCAAGAATCGAAACAGAAAAAAGCGCCGAACAGACGCGGTATTTGTTCAAAACCGTAAAACAATGATATCCGTCGCAAGAAATTTAAAACATAAACTTAATAAAACGATAAGATATCCGTTGCACGGATGTTTAAAAAACAGTTGAACTAAAAAAAAACAGAGAAGCGAACGAAAGAAAAGCGCGGCCTCGAATTCATTTCCATCGACCTTAATGCGATATTAATAAAACAAGTAAAACACGATTGCCAAAGAAACGATCAGTGAGCAATTTAAAATACCCGACCCGAGTTCGAAATTCGGAAATATCCAAATCGGGTCGACCCGACCCGAATCGATGATTCAAACTCGAAATCGATTTCAACACCAAACTCGGATAACCAATAACAAGAATACGAAATGCAAGAATTCGAAAATGTTACCCCAATCGGGTCGACCGGCCGATGTTGACCCGACCCGGATCGTGATCCAAATTCGAATCGATTTCAACACCAAATTCGGATAGCCAATAATAACAACAAGAATAATGCAAGAAATTTAGAAATTCAAACCGGTCGACCCAGAGCCGTGGACCCGACCCGGTCAAGAATCCGACCGAATCGGGTAAAAGATCCGAAATCGAATAATTCCACCAAATTCCGGATAACCAACATACGGGGATATAAAAATGCAAGAGTTTTGAAATGTTACCCAAACCGGTCGACCAAATCGGTCAATCGACCCGACCGAATCGAAATTCAACCCGAAATCAAATATTCACCAAATTTAGATAACCAACATACGGGAATATGAGCATGCAAGAATTCGAAAATAATACCCAAACCGGTCGACCGGGTCGGGTCGACCCGACCCGAAATCGAGTGAAGAACAACAAAAATGCAAACAGATTTTCGGACTCAAGTTCAAGAACAAACTCACCTCCTTTCTTTCGAATCTTGGACCTATTTCGGACTTGTATCTTGAACAACAAAGACAACAAATGATTTAAAAATCTAGAACACAACAAATATTTTATGTATATATGGAATAGTCTTCCGAAAAATCCTTCTAAAATCTTTTTTTTATCCACGAAAAATCTCCTCAAAAATGAAGAACAACATGGGGTATTTATAGGTACTCACCCCAACGCTCCAATCATCCCCCCCCCCCTTTAAAACGAATTCAAATTTCAAAATAAAGGAACAAATTTCGATTTTTGGGGCGTGTTCTTAGGGGGGCATGCGTTCGGTCGAAGTGTCGGGTAGGGGGTGGTGGTGGTGTCGAAGGGGTTGGGGTGTAGGGACGGAATTCTGGATTCCTGGCGGAGGCAAAAACTTTTATGCATACCTCTTCCGGTTGATCCACACCACGGATGGGGGTGTAGGGTGTGCGGCGATTTGGGGGGGGGTTTAGTTTAGGGTTTTTTTTTTTTTGGGATTTTTATTTGTTTGGGGGGATTAAAAAAAGGTGGAATGGGTTTGGGCGGGGCGACGGGCGGGTGAGTGGGCCCGGCCGACGGGTATTGGGTTATTAAAAGGGGGAGAGGTTTGGGCCGGGATTGACGCCGATAGGGACTGGGGCGATTTGGGTTGGTGGGAATTTAATGGGGAGTTGGGCTCGGGTCCGGTTGGAAGGGTGAAATAAGGGAATGGGCTTGGGAGTTTATTTTGGGATTGGGCTTGTGGGAATTTAATTTGGGGATTGGGCTTGGACGAAAAATGGGTTTTAGTTTAGGTTGGGTAGAAATTGTATTGGGTTAGAAAATTGAAAAAATATAAAAGGGGTTTAATATTATTATATATATATATATATATTTTGTAAAAGATGTGAATTATTTAAAATAACATAACGACGTGATAATAATAAAATATAATATTTGCGAAATGTTTAATGCTTAAATAAAAAAAAATGCGATGCAATTTTGCGAGAATAAAATAACATAGAATTTCGGATAAAACTTATGATTATTATAAAAATGCAAATGATATAAAATATGCGAATAATAATAATAATACGAGGATATACACATATATGCCTATATTTTAAAATTATTTTAAAAGTGTCGAACTATTAAAACTACGAATAAAATCATAAAAGATGGGACAAAATTGGGTGTCAACAGTAAGATTGTATTAATCTCCCTTGGGAAGCCTTTCTCATTAATACAAATATATATAGTGTGTACAAGACGGAGTCCTAATACAGGTAGGATCATATAACTACCATAATTATACATAATTAATAATGAATATAATACTAATATTCATTAATACACCCCCTCAGTCGGAGCGGAAAGAGGTTGGACGCTGAGACTGGATCTGAAGTTAAGAAATAACTGTCTTGGTATTCCTTTAGTGAAGATATCCACATACTGATATGAAGAAGGCACATGCAACACATTAACATGTCCTGTCACAACCTTCTCACGAAAAAATGTATATCTATCTCAATGTGTTTGGTTCGCTGATGCTGAACCGGATTATGAGATAGGTAAATTGCGGATATGTTATCACAGTATACCAATGACGATGTGCGCAACGGACACTGAAGCTCCAAAAGAAGGTTTCGAAGCCAACAGATCTTAGTAACCATATTTGCAACGCCTCTATACTCTGCTTCTGCACTCAAACGGGATAGGGTGGCTTGTCACTTGGCAGACTAAGAAATTAGATTATCCCCTGAGAACACACAGTAGCCGGAGTTGGAGCGTCGCATGTCCGGATATCCTGCCCAATCAACATCTGTATATGATAACAACCTGGTCGGTGCTGAGGGGTATAGATGCAATCCATAATTAAATGTGCTCTTAACATACTGAATGATACGTTTAAGAGCAATAAAATGAGGCTCCCTGAGGGCATGCATGAATAAGCACATATGTTGAACAACATAAGTAATATCAGGCCTGGTGAAAGTAAGATATTGAAGTGCACATGCAAGACTCGTGTAGAGAGTTGGATCTGACATTGGATCACCATCAACAACAATAAGCTTTGATTTAGAGTCAACTGGAGTGGACATGATCTTGCAATTCGCCATTTTGGTCTTGTACACAATCTCTTTTGCATACTTACGCTGACAAAGAAATATAGTATCTGCAGATCTAGTCACTGATATCCCAAAAAAATAGCTCAATTTCCCCAAGTCAGTCATATCAAATTCAGTTTTAAGCAGTGCAATGATCTCATTTTCAATACATCAGAAGAGGCAGTAAGAACAATATCGTCCACATATAATAACAAATATGCAATCTTACTACCTCTATAAAAAATAAAGAGAGAATTATCACTTGTTGCATACAAACCCAATTTGCAAAATGTAGTAAGCAAAGCGGTCATACCACGCTCTGGGGCCGTTTCAAACCATAAAGTGACTTACAGAGACGTCAAACATAATTAGGGGCATGTGGATGGACAAAACCTGGCGGTTGGTTCATGTAAACTGTTTCTTTCAGGTCCTCATGAAGGAATGCTTTCTTCACATCAAGCTGATGAATCGGTCAATTCTTACACATAGCAATGCTTAGAACTATGTGAATGGTAGCCGGTTTAATAACCAGACTGAATGTCTCACCATAATCAATACCCTCCCATTGATTAGTACTATTAGCCACAAGTCTCGCCTTATAACGTTCTAAGGCACCATTGTCTCTGAACTTGTGACGAAATAGCCACATGCAACAGATCACATTCACCCCCTCCGGTCGAGGAACCAAATCTCAAGTGTGATATTTTGTTAAAGCATTAAATTCCTCACGCATGGCTGCATTCCAATTCGGGTCTAGTTTGGCTAATTTGGGGTTTTTTGGTATTGGGGAAATGTTTTGTGTGGTTAGATTGAAATGGACGTTGGGTTTGAAAATCCTATATTGGGCATGTGTTTCCATAGAGTGCGTGGGGGTAAGGGTAGGTTGGGGAATATGGTGAGGGGCTGGTTTCGAGTTACTGGAGGCAACGATGTAGTCGGGTTCTCGGATGGGTTGGGTGGCAGATTCGGGTATTGGGTCAATGGTAGCTGGGAACGATGTCGGGTGTGAGGGGTCGACGATCTGGGTAGAGAGGGTGGGAGTGGTGTCGACGACGTTTGGGATGTTGACGGTGTTGGGTTGGTAAGGGTCGAGTTGTTGGTGCGCTTGGGTACTGTTGTGGGGGAGTTTTGGGTGATCGAAATTGCGGCGTTGGGCGGTGATGGCACATTGGTCAGAGATTGCGGGTGCCGGTGGATAGGGGTTGCAGTGTCGAACTATGATAGCGAAGCAGGGAGCCGAATGTCGGTGATGGTGGGGGCATTCGACGGTGAACTGGATTGAACTGTCTGAATGCCGGAGAGGGCAGTGGTGGTTGGCGGAGACGGGGATAAGTTGCGGTACATCAGAGTTCAGTAAGAATGACAGGGGAGATGTCTGACTCGTCTAGAAAATTATAGTCCGTGTTACGAAATTTTTGTATGTTTGCAAATGGGAAAATCATCTCGACAAACGTGACATGACGAGTAGACATATCATAGCACAAATAGCTCCTATGATTAGACGGGAAACCTATGAAAACACACAGAGTGGTTCGGGGTGCTAATTTATGAGGCAGTAGAGGTAAGTTGTTGCTCACGAGTATAGAAGACCTATAACTTTATTATTTAACGCCCATAATCAAAATCCAAGGGATATGCTTGTACATAATGATTGGGAAAATATTTTAGAACTTATTGGATTTTTAGAGTAATTTTTTCTAGCTACTAAAGAATTTTCTGGTATTTATTATCTTATTATTTCAACTATGTTATTTTATATAGCTCTAATATTTTTGTTACTTAGTGAATATATGCAAAAAATATCTTATGCTCCATCTACTAAAAAAATATTTTTTTCCTATTCCCACTATTTATATTATTGATGTTGTATTAAATCTGACTATTAAAGTAGACGGTTGTAAAGCATTTGTTGAAATGATTTATGAAAGTATAGAAATACTTCCACCTCCAAGTCCAACAGACCCAACTAAAGAAGAAGTCAACTAGCATACACAAGAATACAAATATATATATATATATATATATATATATATATATATATATATATATATATATATATATATATATATATATATATATATTGTCAAGAGCAAAGTGCAAATAATCAATCGGCTTCTGTACCATCTTATTCTACTTCACTGAAACCTTATAAAAACATGCGGTTTCTGCTTCAAGTATTCAAAGCCTTAGAAATAGAATGTATAGTGGTTCAAATTCTTCACAAATTAGTGAGTTTGATGTTTATGTTTTGTAGGGTGTTGTACCATACGAATCAATTGTCAATGAAGATGGACGTGAAGACTTGCTGAAATACTGGAGGGATAATGAGAAGACATTTTCGACACTAGCAATATGGCTCGATATGTGTTGAATATTAAAGCTTCACCAACAGCTTCTAAAAGCTTTTTTTCTGCTGGAAGGTTTCAAATAGGAGAGCACAGACACTCATTGGAGAGAGACATCTTGGAGATTGCAGATTTATTCAGAGATTGGATTAGAGCGGAGCGTAGAAGGTACGGTCAACCATAGATCAACGAAGAAGACGACAACAACTACAACAAAATCTTATCTGAGGGAGCAAGAAGCGACGTCGAACAATTTGACCAACAACTTCCAATTCCAACAGAAGATCCTCAAGAGATTGTGAGGAAATTAGAAAAAGTATGGTTGACTATGTAATTTTTTAATGACAATTTTACTATGTGATTTGAAACTTTTGAACTACGAAACAAAGTTGCAATTTTGAAATTGTATTACAAAAAAAATTATATTTCTTTTAAATAATATAAGAGGCACAAAAACAATCTTGAGGTGTTTTTATTCACTATCTTGTTCAATTATTTAAGTGTTTAAATATATATTTTTTAAAAATTAAGTGTCTAAAAAATATTTAAAAACCAAATCTCTTAACCCGACCCGCCCTGTCCCGTCCCCCCAAATCCCGGCCCTCTTCCGATGGGATGTGGGATGGGACGGGGCCTCTTCCCGTCCTACCTATCCCGGCCGACCGGATCCCGACCCCCCCCCGCCCCGCAAGAACCCGCCCCGGCCCGGCCCAACCCACTGGCCACCCCTAGTTTGGAAAATCCAAAATGATATGAATTTGAGGAGTTGGAGTTTGTCGAAATGACTTTATAATCCTTATGCACTTAAACTATTCAGGCTAATACTTAAATCTTCCATATGACATACATTTTTTGTGCGGATTGTTCTTCAAACGCACTGGTATTTAATTTTCCCTTCATATATGTGGTGTTTAATTTTTTTTCATGCTATTTATTTTATGAAAATTTTCGAGTCCACTTTGTAAGGCATAGTCTCTATAATATTTTTCTTTTCGAAAACTAAAATTTTGTTTCGCGCGGCATAAATTATGTAAAAATTAAATTATGCGGCATAATTTTATAGTAATTTTAAAAATTATGTTGAGTGTTGAAAATTATGTTGAGTGTTGAAAATTATGCCTTATCCGGCATAGTATGTGTGGATGTTATGATACATATGTTAAAATTTAACGTTAACTACACCCGTCGAAATATGAAATTATGCATTTTTTCATATTATGTTTAGTATTGACAATTATGCTTTATCCGGCATTATTTGTGGATTGTATATAATACATATGCCGAAAATAAATACTAAATATGCAACATAAAAAATAATAAAAGACAAAAATTAAAAGGATTAAGATTAAAGACCACCCAAAATAGGGATCATTTGTGCGAATGATCCTATGACATATCACTCTGCCAAAATGGGCTTCACAAAAGCCACTGCATGGCCAATTCACACGATTTCCCCTTTTTGGGTGGTATTTAATTTTTTTGGCCCTCAAATTAGTGATTTTTTATTTTGTCCTTCATCTAAAACAATTATCAAAAATATTTCTGAGTTTCTGAGTTCGAACACCAGCAGAGTTAAAAAAAATCGCAATGCAAGATTTACAATTTTTCAAGGCAATTTTTTTATAGGAATTATGTTTATTCGCTAAAAGGTACATCGAAACTATGTCTTGTCCGACATAATGTTTATGAAAACTTACCTTGTGAATTAGTAATACATAACTATGTCGGACAAGACATAATTTTCATGTACCTTGATAGAAACTATGCCTTGTGGGACATAGTTTCTATGAAAACTTGCATTGTGATTTTTTTTACTATGTTGGGGTTCGAACCCACTCTTCTAATTTCGTAGTTTATATGTAGTTATATAGAAACTATGTCCCTTAAACATAATTACATAGAAAATTAAAATTATGTCTTGCCTGACTAGTTTCATAAAACCGGACATAATCTCTATACAAGTTTGACCGAATAGACATAGTTTTTATGAAAATCTTGCCTTGTGAAATTATTTTTCTTTTTCTCTGTTGGGATTCGAACCCAAATTCTCTGATTTCATAAACCAGTGAATTAAAGGTATTTTAACTCATAATTTTTTATTAAATGAGAATTAGGGACAAAAATTAAAGACCAGCCTAGAAAATCGACGCGAAAAAAAAAAAACCACTGCATCAGGTGTGAGTGAGAATATCGCTAAGTTGTTTTGCAGTCCTGTCCAAAATAGGCCCAAGATGTAGAGTCTCCATTCTACTTTTGCTGCCCAATTATAGGCCCAACTTTCAAAGTTTTCGTGTTGTGATCAACTAAAATCAATTTACGAATGCAAAATTTTAGATTAAATAGACACTTTTGACCCTGCTATTTAGCCAGTATTTAAAAACTATTACTACTAGCATTTAACCATTACTTTCACACAAAAAAGTTTATGGACAAAATACCTTCAACTAAAATACGGAATAACTCCATCAATCGGTGTTTGAGTTCGAAGATTTACAAGTGAAACCCAACGCAATGTGCTAAAGTTCAAAACTCATCGATGATTCTTGGGTTCACACTTTTATGAGTTTAAACGCCAACAATGCTTCATGAGGTTCACAATCTAAATGTGAACATTTGCTGGAGTTTCAAACCTCATGAATAATTCATGGAGTTCAAACTCCAAAAATAACTCATGGGGTTCAAGATATGATGAGATGCAAGAACGTATTTGTACAAAATTTCAACCATGCTATTGAACTGATAAATGTTTAAATTCCAATAGCTGTTTTTGGGGTTCTACTGTGTTTTAAGTATGAAATTTTGATCTAAATTGTATTTTTGCATTAAAAGGTGTTATTTCGCTATTACATTTTAACTAGTGACTAAAAACTCATAACATATCTGAAAACTAATTATCCCGTCTAATTTTTACAGTCTCCTTACTTAAACAAAAGAGAAAAGGGAAACAAATTTAATTAAAAAAATAGGAAGGCTGGGATTTCTTGAACACTAATAATGCCTTTGAGGTGATTGGAAAAAAAATTCCTTTGAGGCAAATGCAAAAGAGAGAAAATTTTGTTTTTTCCTATACAAATACGGCAACGGCTAAAGCGATGTCCTGAAATTATTGGTATGTCAGGAATCAATTGACAAATCAACATTATAAGGAATTGCCTTTGAAAATTCAAACTAATCTCTTTCGTTTTTCACTAGAACTAGAACTCTAATTTGTGGTAGCAAGTAGCAAACAAAGAAGTTCGTTATTACTCCTTCAGTTATGGCGGAATGTAAATTTTGAGAGTCAAATAATTTAATTTAATTATAAATTTAGATATAAATATGTTTTTTAAAAATAAAAATTATATATTTGAAAATTACGTAAAATATATTAATATATAAAATCACAATAATTAATAATTTAAAATATTTTAAAATTATCTAAAAAAAAATTAAAATAAATAATATTTGTTTTGAATCTCAAAATTTAAAAGTGGTCACATAAGGAGTGAGAGAATAGCTATTTGCTTTATCAGAAGAGGCTATCGAATATCGATAGACACTAATTTCTATGTATAATACTATTGTTAGGCACCAATTTCTCTGTACTAAAAAAAAATATATACTTCTGCAGGATATTTTAGTGGATAGGTGGGTCACAGTAGCTTCCATTTTGTCATTTGCTAATAAACTGGTTTTTCCTTTTCAGCGTATTGGCACATCAACAAAAGTTTAGGAACAAGAAGGATAATTAAAAGGTAAATCAATGTATTTCAGAGATTATAAAAATTATTAGGGAGTAAAAAATTATTCAAACTAAAAGTACTTATAAGCTGTAAATTCATAAATTAGGGTGATCAATTAGGGCTGAGCATAAATTATTGAAATCTGAATTACCGAACCGATCCCGATCTTTGGTAATTCGAAATTTGATAATTTGGTATTTGGTATAGTATTCGAGAGCAAAATTTAAAAATTACGGAATTTGAGTTTGATACGAGATATCAATACCGTTCGGTAATTGAGAAAATCCTGAATACCGAATTATTTATTAAATACAAGTCTACCTCTAATTATAATTCATATTCCATATATCTAATACTTAACAGGCCCATGAAATATCAATCAATAATAGTTAGATTTGAATATGCCTTTTTAGATACTTATGCCTATTTATACAAAGTTGTCACGATTGGTTGAACGACTCATTATTCTTGCATTGTTCTTCGTGAATGTGATTTATTAATAATTTACTTTTTGTTAGGTATATTAATTTGACTTTTTATTTACGAAGCTGTACATCTAAATGATATTACCGAACACTATACCGAATCGAAGTTTGATCTATCGATTATCGACTTACTGACCGAATCATTTTAATTTGGTATTTGATATCTACTTTCAACTATGAATTATCGAATTATCGAACCCAAACTTTCGAAATACCGAACCAAATATGAATGCCCACCCCTATGACCAACCATGATGGCTCATGCATTAGGCCAATAATGCCATTGCCAAAGGCCCATATTTGGGGGGGGGGGGGGGGATTTTATTTATGTATATATTTTCTATGTATTGATTATTTTTAATTTTGAATATTATTTGTTAAAAAGGCACTTTTTTGCCCACTTTTTACTATATATAAGAGTTTATTGGCACCAAAAAAGGTATGACAACTTTCATTTCATTAATGATTTAATTGCTTATTGTGTATAAATTTTGATAGAGAATTTGTTTTATTAAAGGCAATAAATACTAATATAAAAAGAAAAAAATATTCTTATCATTAGTGCGATTTAGACTTACTTTTCTCTTAAACTCTCACGGATCAAAGAACATCTCCTGTTGCTTTGTATTTTTTTCAATCAAAAGTTCACTTTTAAACCTCAAGATCAAGTGATCAGCTCATCAAGTTTTTAGCATTACATCAACTACATCAAATTTCGATATCACGTGATCTACCACTTGATCAAAAATAGTAAAGAATGTTCTTTAGATGAACAAGTTTGTAATTTAGTTGCGTTAGATAATAATAACAATAATAGCAACATATATGATTCTATTAGTAGAAAAGGGATCAATCAGAATTACTGATGTAGAATTTTCGAAGGATGTATTTTCTAGACATTTGTCTAATACACATTATATTCAAAATAAGTTAATGAGGAAAAGTATGATAGAAGATGGCTAATATACACAATAGATTGCCTCAGCGGGAAGAAGTTTATCAAAATTAAAGTTAATAAAATCTTATTTAAGAACAACAATATCTCTTCAAGAGAGATTAAGTAGGTTAGCGATACTATCAATTGAAAATGTATTATTACAAGATATTGATTATAAAAAATATTATTAATAACTTTGTTGGAAATTTGCCTTTGGCGGGAGTTGCGACCGACCAACTTTAACGGCTTAAACACTAGTGTAACGTATGTTGGAGAATCCGGTTCTTCACACATGCATGATCTACTAAGTACGTAGATAACCGTAGGGCCAAGAATCGTCAAATTTCATTGAGAAATGAAAGAGATATTGGTTCACGAAGTAAGGTGTTTGAAGCATGGAAAGTGTGGTATTGTGTGTAATTCTCCCACATCGGTAGAGGAAGAAAGAATTGTTGTGTATATAAGACTCGAAATTGGTTTGGGGTTTGGGACCCCAAGGGGTATCCCATGTGTTTAAAGGAGGAGGACCCAGATGTGCTTCGGTTCGAGGAAAGACCACACGCGCGCCGCCGCCGCCCGCCCGTCCCGTCCGGTCCGGTTCCGGTTCCGAGTTCCGGGTTCCGGGTTCCGGGTTTCGGGTTCTCGGGTTCACGGGTTCACGGGTCACGGGTCGTGGGTCGTGGGTCGTGGGCTGTGGGTCTTCTGATATTATCTTTTTGGGCCAGAAAACTTTGCCAGAAGTACAGTTTGATCCCAGAAGTTTCAGATATACGAGTTTGGACCAGAATTCTTTCAGATGTGCAGTTTGGTCCCCGAAGTTTCAAGATGTACAGTTTGGTCCCTGAAGTTTCCGGATGTACGTTTGGTCCCCGAAGTTTCCAGAACTTCAGAATTTCGACGGTCAAAAACAGAATGCCAAGACTCAATTCAGCCCATTTATTTTGGCTGAATTACTCCTCCTATAATGGCCAAATCCGTTGGTCTTTCTCCCATTAATGGTGGTGGCTTTACTACCTCCATAATGGCCATTATTTGTTATGGAGGGCAGTAATCAGCCCCCTCCCTCACCTATTTAAACACCCCCTTACACCATTGTTGAGCACTAAGAATGACAAAAGAGATGCTGCAAAACAGTGCACGAAAATACACAACCAAAAACAGTTTTCTTCCTACAACTTCCAACCATCATTTCGTTACTCAATATTCTTCACGGTAGCTCTTGAGTTTCCTTTGCTCAAGGGTTCCATTGCTGTTTTATCTTGGGAGACAAATTGTCCAGACGTATAAAGGATACATACGGGGCAATATTGTCTTAAGGACAGAGTGCTACACTCGACTCAGATAAACCAGTTTCCATTTTTCAGTCTTCAACAAAATCGTAATTTCAATTTTGTTGTTATATTGTAATTTTCAGATTTCTAGTCGAAAATATTATTGAAATCTTTGTTTATCCTTTCGAATACTTGTAATAGTTAAATACTTCCCGTACTGCTTCATAAAGTACCATAGAGCAAATCTCCCAACAACTTAAGACAATATTTGTATAGTATTACTATTAGTATTCGAAAGATGTCGGTCAAAAATTGTGTGACCAAATCTGGATATGGAAATGGTTTTCTGGTGGAAGAGAGTGATGATGATGAACGTGTTCATGGTGTCACCGCCACCAAGACTGGTGGAAACAAACGCTCTCGAGAGCCTGAGGATGTCAACTGGGACAAGAGGAGAAGACTGAAGATGTTATTCTATCTTGTAGCAGAAGGCCTATATCTGTCCCAGACAAAGGATCCGAATAATAGTGAGAAGGAAATGGACACACAGTCTGATGAAGTGACTGAAGTGAGCCAGAATCCGAAATTGGGATAAGTATTTTCTTACTTGTCAAGAATAAAGATTAAATGATAAGTATTTTTCTTACTTGTCAAGAATAAAGATTAAATGATGTCTGATTAAAAATAAATTAAAGTAAGGAGGAATATAAAATTAATTTATATTCCTTACGCTTTAAAAATCAGAAGTTTAATCTCATCTTCTTTTCCGTTTAAAGATTGGTTTTTGTAAACGACTTAAAAAGATCGGTTCTTTTAAGTTTAATAATTAAAAGTGTGTAAAGTATGTTCGCACATATGATGGAGAGAGATCCACTAACTGTGCGAAAACTTGTTACCACACTTAAGTAAGCGCCAAAAATTATCTGGGCACCAATCATAACGGAAGAAGTCTAAAAGTTAATGACGTTGAGCCTGTCATATTATTTGGCAGAAGATCCTTCATAGGATGATATTGGACACTCAGTCATAAAAAGCCTCCGGGCGACTGGAGTGGTCCAAAATTCCTTTGATATGTTGATATTGGACACTCAGTCATATAAAGCCTCCGGGCGACTGGAGTGGTGCCAGAATTCATTTCATAGGAAAAGTAATGGACACCTACTAAGGTGGGCCAGAGTTTCCAGGTCCTAAATGATCTGAAGGCCTAAATAAAGGCAGTAAAGAAATTGGACACTCAGTCTGCCAAAGCAACTAGAGTGGACCCGAGTATCGAGATCACATATGATCCGGTTACGCCCTAACCACGGGCAAAAGGTTGTTCATGTGAAGCAACGCCACCTCTAAAATCAAAGGGGTTGGAGAGGTTGTCCTCAATAGGACTTCATGGATTGTGGTGATACATATTCCTAACTTAGTTTAAGGGACGCTGTTGGTCAAGCTAGTTTGAGACTAGTCCAATAGGTCTGTAATAACTAAGAATGGTACAGTACGTTTGTAGCCAAATGAATGATATATTTGTAATCCGTGCATCTATGCCATCATAGATTAAGACACGTTAAATAGCAAGTCATTCAAAAGCTAACGATGTTGAGATTGTTGCCTTCTGTCGACATAAACCCTCAAAATAAATGTGAGGTAGATGAAGAGGCAAAATCACCTTTCCAAATTCCGTCAAGGGAATAGCGAAAGAAGCACCGCTCCTCTAGAACTTAGTCACACCTAATTGGGTGATTTGAAGTTTATACAAAATAGAGGGGGGAGACAAGTACGTTGTGATCTTCATTGATGATGGTACAACGTATGGAATCCTTTGTTTGTTGAAAAGCAAAGATGAAGTTGTTGAAGCGGATAAGCGCTACAAAGCGAAGTTGAAAATCAACTAAGCCTACGGATTGAGAAATTCGTAGTGATAGAGGGAGAATGTGAAGCATCGTTCATTAAACGAATGTTCATTTCTCACCTCGTCTAACGGTGTTAGCCAAGCACGAAGTCGTACGCCCAAATTATGAGGGGTAACTTGGTAAAAGATGGGCTACCGAAACAGTCAAGTTCGACCTAAGATCGTAGATTGCATATCCACCGGATCCGCAAATAACGATAGTGTTGATCGCCTCTTGGCATCAAAGAATGTTGAATTCATTGAATATAACTTTCCTTGGAAAAGGAAAAAGGAGTAATTGCTCAAGGTTAACAAGAACCCGCGAGGGCTCGATTGTCCGGAACTAGACGTTCCGTATCTACGAGACTCGAAAGTTGCCGGCTGTCCGAACTTAATAATCCAGATCTCTGAGAACTCGGGGATTCTAGATGTTGAACCGAGACAGAGCAAAGAAGGGGACAAAGACTTGTTCCGATCCTTCTAGCTTGTATGGTTAATAATGAACCATGAACAATTAACAAATAATTGTTATCTCCAAAAGCGCCGCTTTGGAAAGAAGCTAAAGGGAGAAATAGATTCTATATATAGAACCATACTTGTGTAATGGTTAATCTTCCTCCGGAAAAGAACCTTTGGGTTGTAAAAAGTGCTCCCCGTGAGTAGCTTCACATCCAGGGCCATTGTAATCTTACATGGCATGGGTGTTGAAATGACCTTCCCAACCTGGGAGAGTTGGAAGAAGAGGATCGAATTGGTTTCCGAATCGTTGGGCTTCTTCCCGAACTTTCATTTTGGTCCCCGAAATGTTTACATTTTAGTCCGAAAGTCTCGAGATAACACGAAACAATGAATCGACCACGAAACATTGGCTCGAAGTTAGAAAGCCAACAGTTGGAAAACCAACGGTCTTAGAGTGAAAATCATATTGAAACAAAGTCTCGATATGAAAGATATGAGTATCACTGAGATGACATCTTAGGAATTGGATTTCTAAGACATCTAACGGATCGGTCGATAGTTGACGAGTCTCGTTGAAGCCACCAATGGATATGAATCATAGAACCGATTGGAATCATGGTGCACCCATAGACAAGAGCGAT
Organism: Anisodus tanguticus; assembly: GCA_034509755.1. Lineage (NCBI taxonomy): Eukaryota > Viridiplantae > Streptophyta > Magnoliopsida > Solanales > Solanaceae > Anisodus > Anisodus tanguticus. The sequence continues at coordinate 11,400,652 of CM067551.1, read as the reverse complement.
ATGCTCGGTCACGTGTAGTTCAATGTATTGTACACACTACAACCGACTTGGTATCGTCCAACAAACAGATCGGTTGAACTAAGGTTCACCGATGATCTTAATACATGATCAATAGAAGGCGTTAAGTCGGATATGACGATATCCGAATTATTCGCTTATCTACGGATTATAGTATTCGGATGTCCGGCGGTTCCGAGAGAACACGGTGATGCAAAGCGGACATCGATCGAAGAACACCAAAGCCACAAGTAAATGTGTATGGTGGTTCTTGGAAAATCCTCTAAGCAAACTTGCATCGACCGATTCATGATGGTATCGGAGTTTATCGCTTTATACAAAGCATGAAAGAAGTTGAGTAACTTCACGACTCATTAGAGGACGTCCCTTATTGGGAGAAACCCGTGCCTTCGAGCGGTTCTACATCGTGGCTAGCCGGTCGGCTTTAGGAAGGACACGGATGACGGCGTCGGACATATCGTCACGATCCGTCGGAGACATAAGACCGTATGGCGTTGATCATCACGGGTGTCACTTCCTTATTTACTAACTAAGGGACTACCCGGAGATCAAGTGTTCTCGCCTGTCTAGGGGAATGGGCTTAAAACCCAAAATATACGAACCAATACGGTGGAAACCCAACCTTACGAACCGGAGATCCCGTAATTTGGTTCAATGGGAAAACTAAGTTGTAAAGGTTCGGTTGATCGCTTCGGTCGAAGCATGAGCACTTCGGATAGTGATTTCGAAAAGAAGCACCAAATCCAAAGCCGTTCCCGCGATAGACGTTAAGTGCTATCTGCAGTATGGGTAAAGGTTAAGTTTTCAAAACTCGTAATGATCCTCAACGGTTGAGGTTAGGTCTTTGGGAAACTTTTAATGGTTCCTAACACTTGTGAAGTGGGGTATAGCAGGATACCTTGTAGGAGACCACCTATTTAAGTGCGAGGACGGGCCGCCTCAAATTGAACGCACTTAAGAATCCAAGACGTTGTCCATGGCCAAAACGGACAAAACATTACGAAGAAGAGAGTAAGGGAATTTTGTTGTGTTGGTACCGTTGTCTTGGCTTACACTAAACACTGACGGTTCAAGACATCACGTTCACCGCGCGGTAAGTAAGTCCGATGGTATTCAACTATGGAAGGTTCAAAGCCGAGGCTACCTCTCCTTATGCAACATCGGTCCATTGAAATATTTTGGAAATGAGAAGACACCATGTGAGTGCGCCAAAATCTCTTTCAAGAGGGGATTGTTGGAAATTTGCCTTTGGCGGGAGTTGCGACCGACCAACTTTAACGGCTTAAACACTAGTGTAACGTATGTTGGAGAATCCGGTTCTTCACACATGCATGATCTACTAAGTACGTAGATAACCGTAGGGCCAAGAATCGTCAAATTTCATTGAGAAATGAAAGAGATATTGGTTCACGAAGTAAGGTGTTTGAAGCATGGAAAGTGTGGTATTGTGTGTAATTCTCCCACATCGGTAGAGGAAGAAAGAATTGTTGTGTATATAAGACTCGAAATTGGTTTGGGGTTTGGGACCCCAAGGGGTATCCCATGTGTTTAAAGGAGGAGGACCTAGATGTGCTTCGGTTCGAGGAAAGACCACACGCGCGCCGCCGCCGCCCGCCCGTCCCGTCCGGTCCGGTCCGGCTCCGGTTCCGAGTTCCGGTTCCGGTTCGGGTTTCGGGTTCTCGGGTTCACGGGTTCACGGTCACGGTCGTGGGTCGTGGGTCGGGCCGTGGGTCTTTCGATATTATCTTTTTGGGCCGAGAAAACTTTGCCGAAGTACGGTTTGATCCCGAAGTTTCGGATATACGATTTGGACCCGAATTCTTTCGGATGTGCAGTTTGGTCCCGAAGTTTCAAGATGTACGAGTTTGGTCCCCGAAGTTTCCGGATGTACAGTTTGGTCCCCGAAGTTTCCGAACTTCAGAATTTCGACGGTCAAAAACAGAATGCTCAAAGCACTCAATTCGGCCATTTATTTTGGCTGAATTACTCCTCCTATAATGGCCAAATCCGTTGGTCTTTCTCCCATTAATGGTGGTGGCTTTACTACCTCCATAATGGCCATTATTTGGTCTGTTATGGAGGGCGAATCGACCCCCTCCCTCACCTATTTAAACACCCCCTTACACCATTGTTGAGCACTAAGAATGACAAAAGAGATTTGCAAAACAAAGTGCACGAAAATACACAACCAAAAACAGTTTTCTTCCTACAACTTCCAACCATCATTTCGTTACTCAATATTCTTCACGGTAGCTCTTGAGTTTCCTTTGCTCAAGGGTTCCATTGCTGTTTTATCTTGGGAGACAAATTGTCCGGGACGTATAAAGGATACATACGGGGCAATATTGTCTTAAGGACAGAGTGCTACACTCGACTCAAAGATAAACAGTTTCCATTTTTTCGAGTCTTCAACAAAATCGTAATTTCAATTTTGTTGTTATATTGTAATTTTCAGATTTCTAGTCGAAAATATTATTGAAATCTTTGTTTATCCTTTCGAATACTTGTAATAGTTAAATACTTCCCGTCTTGCTTCATAAAGTACCATAGAGCAAATCTCCCAACAAACTTTGCATCTCAAAAGTTAGAAAGATAGATTGTAGAAAAAACATATATATATATATATATATATATATATATATATATATATATATATATATATATATATACGATTTAATTAAGTTAAGGTCTCTCATTAGCATTTCGCCTTAGACCACCCATGTTGTTGAGACGCCTCTGTGAGTTTGTGACCAACTTATAACTTTGGAGTGATTTTGACTAATAAGCATTTTCGGTAGATAAATCAAAAAATATTTCTAAACTAGTTTAACCAACTTGTAAGATTTGGTTATATACCTTCTTAGTGATTGTTATGCTTTAAGAAACATTCCTAACAAAATTAAGAAAATCTTTAGAAGGCAAAGTTAAATCAAGATTTTGACAAAATTAAGAAGTAAGAAATAACTGCAAGATTAATTGCCTAAAATTTTCAATTGAAATAATATTAATCATACTTTAAAAGGTAACATAAACTTTGAAAATATGCGCTTAGGTCTTTATAGAAGTTTGACAACAAATTATTTAAAAAAATTCATTTATCACTAATAATAACTAATACGTACATGTAATTCTTTACTTTATAAACGTAAAATGAGTAATTTTTAGGAGTAACATTTTTGGGGCAAAAAGCCACTACAGCGTTTTGGGGTTTAAAGCCTGCCCTTCTTTCCTCTTTCTTTCTTCCCTTTCTCATCGGGACAAAAGCAACACATGCCCATCAGCCCATGTATTGTACTACACAAATTTATATTTGCACCGCATAAAATTTATTTAAATGGAAGGCGCTAGCTCCCTAGCAGAATTTTTTTAATATTCAGGACTCGAATATGAGACTTTTAATTAAGAGTGAAAGATTTTATCCATTCCACCGCAATTGTTGGTCGTCCTTCTCCTTTCTCATCAGACTGCTTAACATTCTACGTTTTCTTTCCTCATAAATCTTTGATTAAATGGCAAGCAATTTTCCAGTTATCTCTATTTTTGGAGGAAGAGTGAGACATGATGAGATGGTATGATCTGTAAAGCAAATTCTTCACACCCCGAAATTTAAGGGAGAGCTCACCACTTACAACAAAAAGTAACGAGTTAACAACAATATATACAACAAGCATGGGTCAATTCAAGAATATTTCAAGAATATCACGAAACCTTTGAAATCAATTTGATTTACAAGCAAAAAATTCCATGGAGCAAGAATATCACGAAATTTAACAAGAAAAAAATGCAAGATATCATACTTATAATTTAAATTGGTGACTTAAAGTAAATTTGAATCACTTTTGTAATTATACTAAAAACTATTAGAATAATCATATTTTTCATTAATCATAATATTGTAATTAGTTTTAGAATCAATTAGTCATCAATTATGAGGATGGTAAGTAATTAGCATCTTATATTTTAGGTAAACTTAGATTAGTACTAGGACCTATGATTGTATATATTTCCTAACATTTGAATGAAATAATCAAGGAATCAATTTCCAATATGGTAACAAAAGCCTAAAATTATTTGCCCTAAAAAAAATTCTCTCCTCTCTCGGCTACTTCTCCAAGCCGTAATCACTCTTAATTTCTTTTCTTCCATTCCCTTTGTTTTTTTTCCGACCAAACCATACCCTAATCATAAACCATTTTTCTAAACCCTCAGCTTCTCTACTACAAAATCTAGCCGCCAAATATAACCCCCCTCCCCCCAACCTCGGCTACAATATTTTCCTCTTCCAAAAATTAGGGTTATTTCCTCTACTCCCATCAAACCAAAACAATTTCTATCCTTTCTTTGTTTGATTTCTAGTAGAAACTGTGGTCAAAAAATAAACTTTTCATCCTGCTCTTGCCGTAAATAACGTCAAGAACTTTATCTCCATAATACTTGAAATGGAGAAATGGCAATACACCTCTTGGGCAGAATTCTTCAAAATTCATTGTCGCGCTTATGAGGTAATCGACCATATCATTCCGTCTGAGTCATCGTCGGATACCACTACGGTGAACAAAAAACTATGATCACGGTTAGATGCTATTGTTTTTCAATGGATTTATGCAACAATTTCGAATGATCTTTTCCATACCATATTAGAGCCGAATTCTACGGCCCTACAGGCGTGGGAACGTCTACAAAACATATTTCAAGATAACAAACTTTATAGGGTTGTTTATCTTGAACACCAATTTACTAATGTTAAATTGGATGACTTTTCCAACATCTCCGCTTATTGTCAGGAATTGAAGGTACTTGCGGACCAAAATCTCTAACGTTGGTTCGCCCGTAACAAATCAAAGGTTGGTCCTTCAGTTGATTGCAGGGTTGAATGAACAATATGATGAGTTGCTACGTTCATTCAGCAAAGTAATTTGTTGCCTCATTTTTATAAGGCCCGTTTGAGGTTGATTCTCGAGGAAACAAGGAAAGCAAAACAGGCATCCTCTGGAGCACCACCCGGACCGCTCTCGTCTCCACCAACTCATTTTCCACAGTTTTGGAGCCCCAAAATTCTGGTTCGGGAGGCCATGGTAATCGTCACAATAATGGTCAAAAATGGGGTTCTAACCGTAATAATAAAGGAAAAAAATAATGGTGGAAAGGGACGGGGGAGAGGCGGTGGCCAACCTGCCGGTGGCAATGGCCAGTCCGGGCAGTGGCGGTAATCAGTGGGGCAGTACCCACCGCGGGCTGCCCCGCCATGCCCATATCCAACCTCATCGTGGGCCAGGCCTCTATCTTCAAAATGCCAACCTGGAATTCTAGGGTCTCGTCCACAACATGTGCGTTTGCGGCCCAGACACCGTCTTCGATTGACTATGCACCCACAGATATTGAACAAGCCATAAATCACATGAATCTAAGTGGTTCAGATGAGTCATGGTACATAGACAAAGGGGCTACGTCACACATGACGGCATCTCAAGGTAATCTTTGTCTTATTTTAATATGAGCAATAATAAAAATATTATTGTCGGCAGTGGGCAGAAAATTCAAATTCGTGGTATTGGTTAGGTAACACTACCCTCTCCACACCCACCATTATACTTGAAAATGTCTTACATGCACCAAAACTGATTAAAACTTGATCTATGTTAGACGTTTTACAATTGATAACAATGTTTCTGTGAATTTTGATCCGTTTGGCTTTTCTGTGAAGAATTTTCAACGGGGATGCCGTTAATGAGATGCAATAGCACGGGGGACTTGTATCCCGTCACCACTGTTTCCAACCATAGCATAACCAAACCATCAACCTTTGCTTCCATTTCTCCTACTCTATGGCACAATCGGTTGGGACACCCAGGAGTACAAGTTTTTAATAATCTTAGAAAGAATAATTTATTTTATTGTAACAAACTTTTGGACTCGTCTGTTTGCTAAACTTGTGTGTTTGGTAAACATGTTAAGCTTCTTTTTTTATCATCTACTTCTCATACCTTTATTCCATTTGATATTGTGCATTGTGATTTGTGGACATCACCAGTTTTGAGTTCTGCAGGTCATAAATACTATATGCTCATTCTAGATGATTATTCAAAAAATTTATGGACTTTTCCCTTAGGTCATAAATCACAAACCTACACCATTTTAAAATAATTTAGTGTTTTTATCAAAACTCAATTTGACAAATGCATTAAATGCTTTCAATGTGACAATGGGGGGAAATTCATAAATGCCCAATTTAATGATTTTGTCACCACAATGGGATGTATTTGCGTCTTTCGTGTCCACATACATCACCACAAAATGAGAAAGCCGAAAGAAAAATTCGAACAATTAACAATATGATTCGCTCTCTTCTTGTGCATTCTTCCACACCACCAAAGTTTTGGCCCATGCACTTTAAATGACCACATATCTTTTAAATATTCTTCCTAGTAAATTACTCTCCAATGTGTCTCCCACACAAATATTGTAGCATCATCTCCCGTCTTTTACACATTTGAGGGTGTTTGTGTTATCCATTATTTCCATCCACTACCACTAACAAGTTGCAGGCTAGTTCAACTCCTTGTGTGTTTTTGGGATACCCACAAAATCATAGGGGATATAAATATTATGATTTGACGAATGGGAAAATAATTATCTCTCGTCATGTAGCTTTTGATGAGTCTACATTCCCGTTTGCTAAGTCTCATGTGGCATCCTCACATTCATATGATTTTTGAACAACGGAATACATTTCATTTTATACCACCACCTTAATATCCAAACACAAGTGGAACCAACCCAACAAAATACCCAACATTTTCCAGCCCAACCATAAAATGGGACTGGACCGGAGATCGCAGCCTTGTTCCCGATGGTCTTGGCCCAGTCCTATTTTCGTGGTAGGTAGGCCCAAGTGGGGCAGCCCAATGGTCCCTCAACCGCAACCTTACCCCAGCCCGATATCGGATCGGCTACCTATTTTCACTTAGACCACAATACAACCACTCGGCCCAATACCTTACCCGAGTCCCCTACTACCCAACAAATGACGAAACAGCCTCGGACCATTGAAACTCATGCCATGCATGGGATTTTTTGGCCCAAACGTCAGTTTAACCTACTATCCTCAGTTCAACCATCCCTCTACCAAAAAATCCCAAAGTTGCCTTGTCCGATCCAAATTGAAAAGCTACCATGTTAGATGAATTTAATGCTCTTATTATAAACAAGACGTGGAAATTATTACCACATCCGTCTAATGTGAACGTCATTCGGTCTATGTGGATTTTTTTTCATAAAAAGAATTCGATGGTTCTTTTGCGAGATACAAAGCTCATCTTGTTGGTGATGGCATGTCTCAACAGGTTGGAGTAGATTGTGGTAAAACATTCAGTCCGGTAGTTAATCCAGCAACTATCAGGATTGTTCTTAGTCTAGCTCTTTCCAAATCTTGTTCCATTCATCAGTTGGATGTTAAAAATGCATTCTTACATGACCACTTACAGGAAACAGTGTACATGCATCAAACGTTGGGTTTCGAGATTATACCCGTCCAGATCATGTTTGCCTGTTGAAGAAATCCTTATATGGTTTGAAACTAGCTCCTCGAACATGATATAACAGGTTTGCAAGATTTGTTTTCAAGTTGGGATTCTCTCACAGCAAGTTCGATCAGTCGTTGTTCATTTATCGAAAGGGCGCTGACATGACATATATTCTTCTGTATGTCGATGATATTTTTATCACAGCATCATCCACTTCACTTTGCCAGTCTATTATGTCCCTTCTTGCAGTAGAATTTACAGTGAAGGACTTGAGTCCATTGAATTATTTTCTTGGCATTGCCGTCATCCAATATGCATGTGGTCTGTTTTTCAGTCAAAAATGCCGAAGAATTAATTGACAAAGCATGAATGTCTTTCTGTAAACCATCACATACTCCAGTTGACACAAAGGCAAAATTGAGTAACGATGTCGGAATTCCATACAACTATCCTACACATTACCGCAGCCTAGCAAGGGCCTTGCAGAATCGAATTTTACAAGATCAGATATTTCATATGCGGTTCAGCAAGTTTGTTTACACATGCATGATCCGAAGGAAGAACATATGGGGGCTCTCAAAAGGATTCTGCGGTATATTAAGGGGCTCTCCATTTCGGCCTACATCTGTATAAGTCCTTCATCTCAAGTCTTTCAGCCTACACAGATGCATATTGGGGTGGCTGCCCGGACACACGTCGTTCCGCTTTCGGTTATTGTGTGTTCTTGGGGGACAATCTCATTTCATGGTCGTCCAAACGACAATCCACACTGTCTCGGTCAAGTGGTGAGGCAGAATATCGAGGTGTTGCCAATGTGGTTGTTGAATCATGTAAGATCCGTTATCTACTGTTGGAGCTACATTGTCCGATTGAAAAGGCAACAATGATCTATTGTGACAATGTGAGTGCGATATACTTATCCGGCAATCATGTTCAACATCAGCGCACAAAACACATTGAAATGGATATCTTATTTGTCAGCGAAAAGGTTGCCCGTGGATAAGTCCGTGTTCTCCATGTACCGTCCCGCTATCAAATTGCAGATATCTTCACGAAAGGTCTTCCGCGTGTACTTTTTGATGATTTTCGGGACAGTCTAAGCATACGTGAACCTCCCGCTACAACTGTGGGGGACTATTAGAATAATTATGGGTAAATCCCATAATTATATTTTCCATTAATCATGATATTGTAATTAGTAGTAGAATCAATTAGTCATCAATTAGGAGAATGGTAAGTAATTAGCATCTTATATTTTAGGTAAACTTAGATTAGTATTAAGATCTATGATTGTATGTATTTTCTAACATTGGAATGAAATAATGAAAGAATTAATTTTCAATAAAAACCTCTCTTTATATTAAGGGAATCAACTGAACCACCTTCGTTGTTATTAGTGTTGGGAGTTTTTGCTCTATGGTACTTTATAATGCAGTACGGGAAGTATATAACTATTACAAGTATTCGAAAGGATAAACAAAGATTCAATAATTCAACTAGAAATCTGAAAATTACAATAGTTACACACGAAAACTGGATATTCCAGTTTTGTAGAAGATGAAAAAATGAAAATTGTTTTTTGCTGAGTCGAGTGTAGCACTCTGTCCTTAAGACAATATTGCCCCGTATGTATCCTTTATACGTCCTGGATAATTTGTCTCCCAAGATAAAACAGCAATGGAACCCTTGAGCAAAGGAAACTCAAGAGCTACCGTGAAGAATATTGAGTAACGAAATGATGGTTGGAAGTTGTAGGAAGAAAACTGTTTTCGGTTGTGTATTTTCGTGCACTGTTTTTGGTGTTCTCCTTGGTGCTCAACAATGGTGTAAGGGGGTGTTTATATAGGTGAGGGAGGGGCTGATTCGCCCTCCATAATGTGCCTAAATAATGGCCATTATGAAGGTAGTAAAGCCACCAACATAAATGGAGAAAAGACCAACGGATTTGGCCATTATAGGAGGAGTAATTCAGCCAAAATAAATGGTGAATTGAGTGCTTGGCAAATCGCTTTGATCTGTCCGTATTCGGAAACTTGAGGGACCAAACTGTACATCTTGAAACTTCGGGGACCAAACTGTACATCCGAAAGAATTCAGTCCGAACCGTACATTTGGAAACTTCTGGGATCAAACTGTACTTCTGGAAAAGTTCTCTGGCCCAAAAATATAATATCAGAAGACCCGTGAACCTGTGAACCCGTGAACCCGTGAACCCGGAACTCGGAACCGGACCGGACGGGCGGACGGCGTGCGTGGTCTTTCCTCGAACCGAAGCACATCTAGGTCCTCCCTCCTTTAAACACATGGGATACCCCTTGGGGTCCCAAACCCCAAACCAATTTCGAGTCTTATATACACAACAATTCTTTCTTCCTCTACCGATGAGGGAGAATTACATACAATACCACACTTTCCATGCTTCAAACACCTTACTTCGTGAACCAATATCTCTTTCATTTCTCAATGAAATTTGACGATTCTTGGCCCTACGGTTATCTACGTACTTAGTAGATCATGCATGTGTGAAGAACCGAATTCTCCAATATGCGTAACACTAGTGTTTAAGCCGTTAAAGTTGGTCGGTTACAACTCCCGCCAAAGGCAAATTTCCAACAATTAGTTCTGAGCCTATCTCATCCCAAGCAAGTTCAAATAGGTTATATATATCTGTAATGTTCATGTTGCTATATAAACTCGTCTAAGTCTAATATTATAAAAGAAATTAACTTACATTATCTACATATATTTTATAACAGAACAAGGAAGGATCAAAGCATATTGCATGCCAACTCCGAAGGGATGTAATGTAACATGAAAAAGAAAGTAAAGAGAGATTGGAATGATTGAGTCCTAGAGCAAGCAACACATGCCCATGCCCCCTTATTAGTTGTTACAGATGCACCCCACGAAGGGAATTAATAGACCCTCCTCATTCCTCTCCTATTATTGATAGAAATATTTTTTTATTTTTAATTCGATATCCAGTATTCGTATTAAGACTCGACTAAATTCAAATTTGCGCCGAAAAATTACATATTGAGGGTAAAGCGCTTCATAATAAATGTGATTTCGTATGCAATAAGGATCGAACACAAAACTTCTTATTAAGAATAAATGGGTACATACTACTCCTGAACAACCGTATTATTGATAGAAATATTTTCTTATTTCTTATTCGGTGTCCGATATACGTATTAAGACTTGATTAACCCTGAATTCGTGTCGAAAAATCACATATTAAGAATAAATAACTCCCTAAAATAGGTGATTTCGTACGTAGCAAGGCTCGAACATAAAACTATTGATTAAGAATAAAGGGGTACATACTATTATTGATAGAAATATAGTAAGTGATGAGGCTGTCCACGATATATACTAGTTTCAATCTCGAGTCCGTACTCTCACTCACTTTCAATAAAACTTTGAGAAGTTTGCAGGAAAATAAATCCAATGAGAGAATAAAAAAAGAGATCCAAAGTGTTTGGCCCAGTGGCCAATACATTAGGGTATTGTTGTTTGAGGTTCCGTGTTCGAGTCCTACGATCGGCGAGAGTGGGCTGTGTTCCCCCAAAAAAATCCCTCCATACGCGTAGGGCCAAGCGGTGTATACTAATCCGTAGGGCCGGGGAGTCCTACGATCGGCGAGAGTGGGCGGTTCCCCTAAAAAAATCACATACGTAAGAATAAATAACTCCCTAAAATGGGTTTTCGGGGTATCGTAATGCGGTGGGAAGGCTTTAAAAAACATAAAACTATTGATTAAGAATCAATTGGTTACATACTATTTTGATAGAAAGGATAGTAAGTGATGAGGCTGTCCACAATATATGCTAGTTTCAATCTCGAGTCCGTACTCTCACTTTCAATAGAACTTTGAGAAGTTTGCAGGAAAATAAATCCAATGAGAGAATAAAAAAAGAGAGAGGATAAAGTAGACGTTTAACAAAAACTGCACATGAAATATGAGCTTTTAGCATGTGGAAAGAGATCAGTGTTCTCAGAAGAAGCACATGCTCATATGACAAACATGCTTCCAACTTCTCCTCTGGACCCCTATAGGCCTTATTTTTGCTGACTACAAGTTAATTTTTCATGGCTCTCTTTCCCTTACTAGTTCTGTATTAACTATTTCCCCTTTCTTATTCTCTCCGTCCCAATTTATGTGATAGTTTAACTAAGTACAGACTTTAAGAAAAAAAGGTTTGAAACTTGTGATACAAAACAAGTCATAGATATTTAACCGTGTATATCAATTAGGAGGATTTTGTATATAATTTACCATTTTTGTAGAATTCTTGTACAAGTGTAATTATGGTATTAGTATTGCATTAGGAAAATATATTAGTCGTGTATTAGGAAAATGTAGATTTATTTTCTATAATTAGATATTGCATATCATGTATATATATCTCTTCATTAATGAAAATAATCAAGGGGATTATTCTCTTTCATGGTATCAGAAGTCTAGGGCAAAAATTCATTCTCACCTTCTGCCGCCCACTTCTCCTCTCGGATTTCGAGTTTTCCGGCCACCGGCCGACACCTCCTCTCTCCCAAAATTTTCTTTCAAATCCCTAATTCTCCTCTTGTTCTTTTCTCATGTCTACCTCAAAGAACATGTTTCTTCCTGCCTTTGCAGTCTCCAACATCAAGAACCACATCTCTATAGTTCTTGAGATGGAAAACGTCCAATACGCGAAGTAGGCAGAATTATTTAAAGTTCATGCACGCTCTCATCGAGTCCTTCATCACATCATCCCCTCGGACATAGGCAAGGAGAATGTGTCTACCACGATGATGACACTGGGTTATGGGTAACTCTTGATGCTACGGTACTCCAGTGGATTTATTTCACTATTTCTACGGACCTCTTGCAAACTATTATTGAACCCGATGCCACGACGATGGATGCTTGGAATAGTTTGCGTGATATATTCTAGGATAACAAAAATTCTCGTGCCGTGACCCTTGAGCAGGAATTCTCCCACATCAACATGGAGGATTTTCCGAATGTCACCACTTATTGTAAGAGGCTCAAGAAGTTGTCGGATTAATTAAAGAACGTTGGCGCACCCGTCACAAATGATCGTCTTGTTCTACAGATGGTTCCAGGCCTCTCTGAGGCTTATAATGGCGTTGAGACGCTTCTTCGTCAAAGTTATCCTCTCCCACCGTTCTACCAAACATGTTCCATGCTCACTTTGGAAGAAGCCGGCTTAGTTAAAAGGCAGCAAAGCAACCGGCGCCAATTCCGCCATGATGGTAACCACGTCCGATGACCCTCACTCATTCTCGGATAATTCTGGCCAAAATCGTAACAACGGTGGAGGCAAAAAGGGTCAAAATCGGAAAATGGTGGCAAAAATCGCGGCAGTGGTGGCAAACCGACATGTGGTGGCGGCAGTGCGGGCACCGGACCACTAAACCCATAGCAGCAGTCCTGGGTCGCGGGGTAGTGGCTTGGGCCATACCATGGGCCAATGGGCAGTGGCCCATGCCACCCTGCCCGGCACCTTCGACTTGGGCCAAGCCCAACTTCCAGTAGCAGAGGCCAACTGGGCCAGTACATGGTAACTGGAAGCAGGCCTTCGCTAATTTCTAAATCACATGTTGAGATCGTAACTCAATCTAAATACACTAATTTCAGGACGTCTAAAGTAGTAGCTCGAGTTCTTACGACCTTCATGAATATGGAAAAAATCTTGTTAGGTAGAAGCGAATGTAGCATATCGACACTAAATTCATTTGAACTCAGTATTTTTGACACAAAGCATAAATTATGTAATGAATTATAAAAATTGCAACAAATGGTATGTATGAACTCATACATTTAAAGATGAATTTTTTACATGGCATAGCTAACTCAAAGAGCTATTCATAGTTAGTAGGAGTAACTACTATTTAATTATTTTTCATAACTATAGTGAATTTTTAATTTACATATCATAGTTATACCAAATACATGTATTGAGAAAGTATTAAATATTCGATTTGGAATCGAGATATTTAAATTGATAATAGCTATGGGATAAATTTCTATTAGATTGAAATTATTTAATTAAGTCAAAATTGGATTTTGGATTTAATTAGATGTGCTGGATATATAAACGAAAAACGGAAACCGAAATTTGACGTGTGGCGCCGCGGGCGCCTGCCTAGCAGCAGGCCCTGTTCGACTGGGCCAATGCACCTCGATTTTGGGCCAGATTTGAGCCCAGTCCAAATCTGATTTTTGACCTAGTTTTTTGCTATATATACAGTACCTCTCATTTGTTAAATACACACAAGAATTACACTAATTCTCATAATCAATTCTAGACTTAGAGTCTAGGATAAAACTCTCTCAAATCTCTGCCAAGATTTCCTGGCTTTCTTGACAGAGGAATATACCGTAGCATTGTGCTTGCAGTCGAAGGGACAGTCGCGTGTAATTCCTAAGTAAAGACTCCAGATAATACAACATGCAAGTGTTCATGTTTTATGTTACAGGGTTTTGATTGTCATATAACCATACCAGAAGAAATTGTTGGGGTAAGTAAGAACAAAATTTTAAACTTCCGTTGTGCCTTACGTATGTGTTTTCAACCCAACAAAACTCTACATAAAGAGCTACCAAGTTGGATATATTACTGAGATTTTTAATATCAATAATGTGCTATCACAAAAGGGAAAACTACAGATGTATCTCTGCATTCCCAATCGATCAGATTGAATACGAATAAATTAAAGGAAATACTAACACATAACGAAAACTTTGTTATTTTTAATTCTTTTACCTTCATTGGGCTCAATGAGACAAATGGATTGGCCAAGGAGTTTCTTTTTTCTTTTGTGTTTTTATGGGGAGACTAGCTTAACAGCTGGAAATGAAAGCAGGGCATGTGAAGGAAATCCCATTTCTTTTTCCTACTTCTCTAATCTCTAGACGTACTATCAAAATGAAGGAAGATAGGTAAATACTTATTTTCACAGAGTTTTTATATTAAATCAACTCAACTTATTAAGGTTTAAGTGATTTAATGTGATGAAAAAAATACATTAACTAATCATGATTTAACTAATGATTTAAGTGTATATATAAATACATGGCATGCATCCATACGTTTGGTGTAAATATCATGTATAGATAAATTTTAATCGAAGATACTCAAGGGACTCGAATAGGTAAATACTTACTTTCACACAATGTTTACACCAAACTGAGTATTTTAAATTTAATATTCTAAATTAAAGTGAAAATGTATACTTTATCCGATTCATTTTAGTTGTCATGTTTGCTTTTTAACATTACTGAGAAGAGTTTTTTATATATCTTTAATCTTTAACCATTATAATTACTCTTTAATCAATTTTCACTCTATTTATGTGGCTTCTCCATTAAATTTAAAGTTTTATGCTATGTAATCGATATTTTTTTATTTTCAAGAACAACTACTAAGGGCAAACAGGAAAAAAAAACTAATTAGGCCGCTAGATATTCCGTCTAGTGGTATAAATTCACTTTTAAAAAAAAAAGAAAAAATTAATTAGTTTTATCTTGATTTTATAAAATGATTGGTATTTTGAAGTAGTTATTTTTAGTAATCACGATAATTAAAAGAAGTCAAAAAGAGTATTACTTACTCATAATTAAATACTAATACTATTAGAATAGAATATGATGTATATCGATGTATATTCTTGTAATAAATTAAGATAGTCTTAGCTTGATTTTAGAATCATAATCAACATGAAATTAGTGATTATGATTATGATTTGATTTAACTTAATCTTGAGATTGATTTAGCTTGATTTTAGAGATTATGTTTTCCTGATTTTAGCCATAACTCTAGCTTATATTCTTGTATATAAAGAAACTCTACATCAATGAAACAGTTCATATTTCATATCTTTTATGGTATCAAGAGTCTAGGTAATCCATACCTTAATCAGTCGATTGATCAATTTGTCGGCGACCAATCTGCATCTTCGTCGTCGACCTAATTCTTTTAGTTGTCGACCATCCCTACCCCTCTGTTTTCACACTCCCCCGTTTCTCCAGAAAATCATGTCTGCCAACCAAACCGCAAACCCAAACACTGCCACCATGGTTGTCACACCATCTCCTTCGGTTCTTCTTTCTCATCCTGCTCTTGCGGTATCGAATATTAACAGTTTTATTAAAGTAACCCTTGATATCGAAAAAGGACAGTATATCACCTGGTCGAAACTCTTCACCATTCATGTTAGAGCTTATAAAGTTCTAGACCACATAATACCTCCATCGACGAAGCTAGATTCACCCACATCTCTTCGAGAAACAGACCCAGAACTTTGGGCACGCCTTGACGCCATTGTTTTACAATAGATATATAGCACAATCTCAAAAGATCTTCTCAACACCATTCTTGAACGCAAATCCACGGCGAAAATCGCATGGAACCGGTTGAAAGACATTTCTCCGACAACAAAAAACTCTCGAGCCCTCTATCTCGAACAAGAATTCTCGGTAATCCAAATGGAAAGCTTCTTTGATGCCTCTTCCTATTGTCAACATCTCAAATCCTTAGCATACTAATTATCTAACGTCGGCGCCACTATGTTGAACAAAAGATTGGTACTCCAACTGGTTTCGGGTCTGACACAAGACTACGCAATCGTCGGGTCTCAAATCCGCCATGGCAAAACTCTTCCCCCATTTTACAAAGCATGATCAATGATTGTTTTAGAAGAAACAGCAAGGGCGAAAAAGCTCACCGCCAACACCACCACCGGCGACAATGCCTTGCATGTCACTCACGATGATTCGAGTGGAAATCATGGCGGAAATTGAAACAACAACAACCGAAATTCAACAAATCGTAGCGGTAGAGGTGGTGGAAGCAACAATCGCAACGGAAAATGGAAGAAAGGAAATGACGGTGGCCGTGGAAGCCAACCGCCGACTGGAACGGGAAGCTCTTTTAGAATGGGAGGCGAACATAATTATGGTCAATTAGGGCAGATACCTAATTTTAATTTTAACAACTAGGCCGGTCCGCAAGGTTATGGGCCTTGGCAGTACTGGCCCAGTCCGCCTTGCCCTTACCCAACTGCTGGACCAACCCAATTTTATAACAAACCGGGAATTTTAGGGCCTAGACCTTCTCAGGCCAACGTAGCAGCAGTCCAGTCGGCACAATCCATATATGCTCCAACCGACATTCAACAAGTCATGCATACTCAATCAATTGCCCCTCCGGATGATCAATGGTATATGGATACCGAAGCCATATCTCACATGACTGCAAACAGAGGTAATCTTACGTCTTATTTAAATAAGAGTAATCATCGTAATATTACCGTTGGTAGTGACCATAAAATTCCAATTATTGGTTGTGGAAATGCATCTTTACCTAAACCACATCCACCTTTAAAATTGCAAAATGTTTTACATGCCCCGCAATTAATTAAAAACCTTGTTTCTGTTCGGAAATTTACCGTTGATAATTATGTGTCTGTTAACTTTGATCCTTTCGGATTTTCTGTGAATGATTTTCAGACGGGGAAGCTTTTAATGAGGTGTAACAACATGGGTGACCTATATCTAATAACCACAACACCTCATTTTGGAATATCAACACCTTCTACCTTTGCAGCTTTATCTCCCGAATTATGGCATAGTTGTTTAGGACATCCGGGAGCTATTGGTCTAAGCTCTCTTCGCCAGAATAATTTTATTTCTTGTAATAAACTCGGGATAATTATTTTTGTCAATCTTGTTCCTTTGGGAACAAGTCAAACTGTCTTTTTATGACTCGTCATCACTAACCTCTTCGCCATTTGATATTGTGCATAGCGACCTTTGGTCATCACCTATCTTGAGTTCAGATGGTCATCGTTATTATGTTATTTCTTGATGATTGCCAATTGCCAATAAATCTCAAGTCTACTCCATGTTCATAACATTTTATAAATACATCAAAACACAATTTGAAAGGGAAATTAAATGTTTTCAATCCGACAATAGGAGAGAATACAACAATGCGTCCTTTCATAAATTTTGTGAATCACATGGAATGAGATTTCATTTTTCATGTCCTCATACATCTTCCCAAAATGGAAAAGCCGAAAGAAAAATTTGAACCATAAACAATATCACTCGAACTCTCCTCACTCATGTCTCTTTACCTCCTACATTCTGGAATCATGCATTACAAATGGCTACCTATTTGCTAAATATAATTCCCAACAAAAAGCTTGCATATCAAACACCCACAAAAATTCTCTACCAGAAAGATCCGTTGTATTCCCATCTCCGGGTTTTTGGATGTCTTTGCTATCCCTTAATTCCTTCAACCTCTCGACATAAATTGCAAGCTAGATCAACACCTTGTGTTTTTTTAGGATACCCAGCAAATCATAGAGGTTACAAGTGTTGTGATTTATCAAGTCGAAAAATAATTATTTCAAGGCATGTCATTTTTTATGAAAATAGCTTTCCTTTCTCCAAACTACATGCCTTTAATCCATCCACTTATGAGTTTTTGGATACAGGTTTTCTAACTTCCCCACATCTGCTACAACCTACATCCTCCTCCCCCCCCCCCCACAGGTGCAACAGCTACCGACTCATTCCTCTTCTAATGAATCGGTCCAACAACAATATGAAAATCCAATTCCTACACAAGCCGAGTCCACCCAACCTACTCCCATCCCATCACCAACCTGGTAGTGGCGACAATGATTTTGTACTACCTCAGCCTATAATAACTCAACAACCTACAAGCAAGTCCACAAATAAATCATCCCCCATCCCCACAGATAAAAACAAGATCCCAACATGGAATTTTTAAACCCAGAAAACTCTTCAATCTTCATACAACTACTAAAAATTCCATTTCTCCTTTGCCCACAAATCCCATTAATGCATTAAACGATCATAACTGGAAAATGGCCATGAAAGATGAATATGATGCTCTTATTCCAAATAAGACGTGGGACTTGGTGCCACGACCATCGAATGCTAATATTATTCGAAGTTTGTGGATTTTCAGGCATAAGAAGAAATCTGACGGGTCTTTTGAAAGGCACAAAGCCAGACTTATAGGTGATGGTGCAAGACAACAAACTGGTGTAGATTGCGGAGAAAAATTCAGTCCGGTGGTCAAATCGGCTACTATTCGGACAATACTTAGCATTTCACTATCAAATTTTTGGTGTCTCACTCAACTAGATGTCAAAAATGCATTCTTACATGGACATCTCAATGAAACTGTCTATATGTACCAGCCACCGGGTTTTCGTGACCCTCAACACCCTAATTATGTGTGCTTGCTCAATAAATCCCTATATGGCCTTAAACATGCCCCTCACGCTTGGTACCAGCGTTTTTCAGAATATGTGGCAACATTAGGATTCTCTCACAGCATTTCGGACCATTTTTTATTTATTTATCGTCGAGGTAAAGATATGGCATATATTCTTCTTTATGTGGATGATATCATCCTAGCCACTTCATCAGATGCTCTTCGATAATCCATTATGTCTAAACTGGGCTGTGAATTTGCTATGAAAGATTTGGGTCCACTAAGCTATTTTTTTGGGTATATATGTCACCCGACATTCAGGAGGATTATTTCTTTCACAAAAGAAATATGCATAGGAGATTATTGAGCGGGCCAACATGTCTTCCTGCAAACCATCCCCTACACCGGTGGACACAAAAGCAAAACTAAGCATCTCTTCATGTAATCCCTATCATGATC
Organism: Anisodus tanguticus; assembly: GCA_034509755.1. NCBI lineage: Eukaryota > Viridiplantae > Streptophyta > Magnoliopsida > Solanales > Solanaceae > Anisodus > Anisodus tanguticus. The sequence goes on along the minus strand of CM067551.1, from coordinate 11,381,385 downwards.
CGACTATATATCGTAGTCTTGCCGGCGCATTGCAATACCTGACTTTCACAAGACCCAATATCTCTTATGTGATTCAACAAGTATGCTTATTTATGCATGACCCAAGAACTCAACACATGTCTGCATTGAAGCGTATCATTCGCTACATTCATGGTACACTTGAATTCGGACTTCATATTTACCCCTCTTCAATTAATAAATTCATTTCATACACTGATGCAGATTGGGGTGGATGTCCGGATACTAAACGGTCAACCTCTGATTACTGTGTTTACCTTAGAGATAACTTGATATCCTAGTCTGCGAAATGACAACCTACCTTATCCCGATCCAGCGCTGAAGCAGAATACCGCGGGGTGGCTAATGTCGTATCAGAATCCTGCTGGATTCAAAACCTACTCCTGGAACTTCACTGTCCAGTGACGAAATCCACATGGGTCTATTGTGACAATGTTAGTGCAATTTATCTTTCCGGCAACCCAGTTCAACATCAACGCACTAAACATATTGAAATGGATATACACTTCGTACGTGAGAAAGTCGCTCGAGGTCAAGTACACATCCTACATGTTCCATCACGCTATCAAATTGTCGATATTTTCACCAAAGGACTCCCGCTGCAACTCTTTGATGACTTTCGAGATAGTCTCAACGTACGTAAACCTCCCATTTTGACTAAAGGGGTACATTAGAATAGAATCTGTTATATATCTGATGTATATTCTTGTAATAAATTAAGATAGCCTTAGCTTGATTTTAGTAATCATAATCAACACGAAATCAGTGATTATGATTATGATTTGATTTAGCTTAATCATAGAGATTGATTTAGCTTGATTTTAGAGATTAAGTTTTCCTGATTTTAGCCATAACTCTAACTTACATTCTTGTATATAAAGAGACTCTAAATCAATGAAACAGTCAGGCAAACAATTCATATTTCATATCTTTTAAATACATATGTATAAAAAGATGTCGAGGGTCAATCGGAAACAGACGCTCTACCCCACAAAGGTAAGGTCTGAGTATATCTTACCTTCACCAGACCCCACTGTGTGAGATTACACTGAATATGTTGTTATTGTTGTTGTAGCAAAAAAAATAAGTATCTTATATTATTACTTTGATATAAATATTGAATGTGAATAAATAAATGATGATTTAGGTTGAGAGAATAAAGGATGGGGAGTTTTTGGTAGAATGTGCAATAGTCTTTGTTGTCCAGGATCGATAAATTGGTTGTTGGTCAAAGTGCATGAGCATGAAAGCATGAGATTATTGAAGTACATGGCATGGACCTCCAGATTCAAGCACCAAGTAAATAACCCCATCCTTATACTCTTTGTCTTTATCCGACATAAAGTTTTACTCTTTGCAGAATTGTTTCCCTTCTATATAAGTAATTGGTTGTGCTTAGTGTGATGTATCTTACATGATTTATTGACGCCTGTTCCTATGAAATGGGAGTGGATATCTCCACTATAATCTCAGTGTCCAAATTCTTTATCTTTAAAATATATTGCAACTTTGCTAGTATTATTTTCACCAAAATTAGCAGTGGAAGTCCAAGCTTTCATGACCTAATTCAACTCCATGAAGTGCCCAAAACCATATTTAGAGACAATTTACCCATGGAACAACTCATGTGAGAATTCTAACATCTTTCTCTCCCATACAGCTCCATTATTGGAGATCTGGAACATTAATAATATAATATGGAGGCTTAAAATCGGGTGAATCAAGAATTGTAAGGAGTTGACTCTGATACCTTGTTAGACATGAAATTATAGTATAATTTAACTCCAAAAGTAAGCACATGAGTTGAGAATGGTAAGAACTTACCTCACCCGATGTTCACACTGAACAATAGAGGCATGATATGTATTTATAAATAAATTCTTAACACTTAATCATAGTTAATTATATGTATGCATACCTCATTAAATCACTTAAATATAATACATCTACATGATTTAGCCTAAACACCCAGATAATAAATATTTACCATTTTTCATTCTCCTTTGTATTTTGTACAAGTCAAATCCTTCGAGACAATACAAATACCATCAAGGATAAAAATCACCTTATCCACCATTTATTGATATTTCAAGCTCATCTATTTCAAAATTAGCGCTAAGCATATGCTGTATGATAACCTCCACTTATCACATAAATAATTAGGGACAAAATCTTAATTTCTAAACACGAATGGCATAAAGAGAGACATTTAATTTTTTATCAATTTTTTTATATACAGTTGATCAAAATTCTTTTAAAAAATATTTTCTTTAGAAAAATAAGTTTATTAAAAATGAGAAAAATGACTTTCCCAACAGAAGTAGAAAAAACAAGCTCGACAAGTGGCGATCCACACAGATTGTGCCCTCCCCATCCCCAAGACACCTCATTTTCACCCCTACCCCTAGCCACCCCACACTCCTAAGTCCTACTCCCCCACCCAACTTACTAAGTATTTTCTAGATTTATACTCCTTTAAGGGTGTGTTTGGCATGAAGAATTTTTTTTTGTCGGAAAATGTTTTTTTAGAACTAAGTGGAGTTCTTACTTTAATAGTTTAATATTTGATCATAAATCACATTCAAGCAACGGCTACCCGTCTTTGTCCACAAAAATTGGTGAAAAAGACAGTATAGTTCTATGTTATGAACCTTGTTTTTGTTCATTAATGTTAAACAGTCCATCATCACAGCCCATCACGGGCAGAATTCAGCCCATCACGGGCAAAGGTATATATTGTATATTAGGAATGTATATGGGAGTATATTGTAAAGAAAAGGATACCTTAATTAGTGTTATACTATTACCATAATTGTATAGTTAGAATTATGGTAGAATAAGGATTTAGAAGTAGAATAGGAAAAGGATTTTCCTATTATGGAAATATGTAACTTGTATATATATCTATTCAATCAATGAAAATAATCAAGGGGATTATTTCTTTCATGGTATCAAGAGACTAGGTCTAAACAAAAGTTTTCTTCTCTCAAACTTTTGCCTCCTCTTTGGCCGAGAACCCCCCCCCCCTCCCTCGGGTTTTTCTCTCCAAATATCTCGTCTTCCGCTCTCAAAAACCTCTCTTAAATTTATCCTCCTTCTTTGTTCTTTCAAATATGTCTAAGAACAATTTTCACCCTGCCCTCACGGTTTCCAATATCAAGCTCAGTGTCCCTATTGTCCTTGAGATGGAAAACGTTCAATATACAACGTGGGCGGAGTTGTTTAAAATTCACGCTATCTCTTATCAAGTTCTTCATCACATAATTCCTCCCGCTAGACCCCTTCTGCGGAGGATCACGAGGTGTGGATTACACTTGATGCTACCGTTCTTCGGTGGATATACGCCACTATTTCGGTGGACCTTCTACGAGACGATTATGGAGCCCGATACCACGGCTATGGCTGCATGGAATAGATTGCGTGACATATTCCAAGACAACCAACATTCCCGTATCGTCACACTCGGCGCGGAATTCTCTCTCGTTCGAATGGACGTATTTCCAAACGTTTACGCATATTGCAAGAAACTAAAGGAATTGGCGGATCAACTCCGTAATGTTGGCGCACCGGTGACAAATAATCGTCTAGTTCTACGGTTGGTTGCCGGTCTTTCGGAGGCCTATAATGGTGTTGGCACTCTCCTTCGCCAAAGCAACCCTCTTCCCGACTTCCATCAAGCCCGCTCCATGCTTACGTTGGAAGAAGCCGGTTTGGCTAAAAGGCGGCTACGGAGCAAGTCCGATTGTCATGATGGCATCCTCTCCTAATCCTTCGGGTTTTGTTAATAATTCGGGCCAACACCATAATCATGGTGGCGGCAAGAATAATCGCAAAAATAATAACAAAAACCGCGGGGGCAAACGCGGTGGTAATGGTGGAGGTTCGGTAGTCAACAAAACGTCGGTGGGTCCCATCCAATGAACGGTGGCCCACCACCCCCATGGGCCCGGCGGTGGGGCCCATGGCGATGGAAGCGATGGCGGTGGACCGTGGGCCGGCGGCCCGTACCGGCGGCGCGGGGATATTCCGGCGGCCGGTGGGGCGGCCAACGATCCGGGCCCAATGCCCGGCGGTGGCGGCCCGCGGCCGGTGGCCCAACGGCGGCGGTGGGAGCGATTACGGGCCGAGGTCCGGCACGGCCGGGAGTTCTTGGGCCCCGACCTCCGCAAGCCCATCATGCGGCGAGGCCCTACTCGGGCGATATCGAGGCCGCGATGCACACGTTGGGATTAACTCAGCCGGACCAAAATTGGTACATGGACACGGGGCCACTACTCACATGACTTCGACTCGGGTACTCTCTCATCTTATTCCAATTTGAGCACCCCTCGGGGGATAATCATTGGTAATGGCAGTTCTATTCCAATTCTAGGGTATGGTCGAAAACGTTGTCTCCCCCAATCCACCACTCCTCTTGAAAAATACTTTACATGCTCCTAAATTGATTAAAAATTTAGTGTACGTCCGAAAGTTCACAAATGACAATTCTGTTTTGTTGAATTTGATCCTTTCGGTTTTCTCTGTGAAGGATTTCAAGACGGGGAGTCATCTCGTGAGGTGTGATAGTAGGGGGGATCTATATCCTATCATGCCGGTGTCGGTCCATCGAGTCCGGCCTTGCCATCGGCTTTTGCGACCATCTCTCCTTCCATGTGGCATGCTCGTTTGGGTCATCGGGATCTTCTATTTTATCGGTTTTAGATAAAAATAGCTTTATTTCTTGTAAGGTACGAGTCGTACTCCAATTTGTCGATCTTGTTCATTAGGAAAAATTGTTAAGTTGCCATTTGTAGACTCCAATTCTCATACTTCTATGCCATTTGACATTATTCATAGCGACTTATGGACATCTCTGTTCTTAGTTCAATGGGTCATCGATATTATGTTCTCTTCTTAGATGATTATTCTAGATTTTTGTGGACGTTTCCAATTGCGAATAAATCACAAGTGTTTTCCGTCTTCATAAAATTTAGAGCGTTCATTCGTACTCAATTCGAAAGAGAAATAAAAAATATTCAATGTGATAATGGGAAGGAGTATGACAATAGGGAGTTTCGAGAATTTTGTGCTACTCATGGGATAAATTTTCGGTTTTCATGTCCTCATACATCTTCACAAAATGGAAAAGCCGAACGCAAAATTCGTTCCATAAATAACATTGTCCGAACTCTCCTAATCCATGCCTCCATACCTCGTATTTTTGGCATCATGCTCTACAAATGGCCACTTACCTTCTTAACATAATTAAAGTCTAAAGGTCGACATATTCTTCCCCTCTCAAAATCTTATATAATAAAAACCCGTCTTATTCTCATCTTCGAATTTTTGGGTGCTTGTGTTATCCGTTATTCCCATCCACCACAATTAACAAACTTCGGGCTCGGTCTACTCGTGTGTATTTTTGGGTTATCCGTCGAATCATCGTGGTTATAAGTGTTTTGATTTATCCTCCAAGAAAATCATTATAAATCGTCATGTCATTTTTGATGAAACCCAATTCCCTTTTACGAAAGTTCATACTCCCGAGCCTAAGTCGTATAATTTTTTGGATGACCAAATATCCCCGTATATTATTCGGAATTTTTCGGACAACTCCGTACCGAGAATTCCCAGCCAGACCTTGCCCGCCGTGGCCCCACGATAACGTCACTCCCTCTTGCTCCGGCCCTTTGGAGCAGTTCCGGTTATTGGGCAGTCCATTGCCCAAGTGCAGGCTGGTCAAACGACGAACCCAGCTTGTACCGATTTGGGCCAGCAGGCCCACTGCCTGCTGGCCAGTCCATCCCGAGCCCAGAAAATTCCCAAAATTCCCTCAATTCTTCCTCAAGTCATAGACCGGTCACTCGTAGTCAGCGGGGTATTTTTACACCTAAAAGACATTTTAATTTACATTCGGATGTGTCTAAATCCCCCCCTTGCCCCGCAATCCTGTGTTCGCATTAAATGACCCTAATTGGAAAATTGCTATGAGTGATGAATATAATGCTCTTATTGATAATAAGACGTGGGAGTTGGTGCCCGTCCATATGGTATTAATATTATCAGGTCTATGTGGATTTTTGCTCATAAGGAGAATTCAGATGGGTCATTTGCTCGACATAAGGCGCGACTTGTTGGTGATGGTAAGACTCAGCAGGTTGGAATTGATTGTGGTGAGACGTTTAGTCCGGTGGTCAAACCGGCTACCATTCGCCTTGTGCTTAGCTTGGCTCTTTCAAAGACTTGGCCAATCCATCGGTTGGATGTCAAGAATGCCTTTCTACATGGTGACCTCAAGGAAACGGTCTATATGCATCAGCCGTTGGGTTTCGGGGATCCCAACCGCCCTCATCATGTCTGTTTGTTGAAGAAGTCATTATATGGGCTTAAGCGGTCTCCACGTGCCTGGTATACACGATTTGCTTGATTTTGTTTCGACTATTGGGTTCACACACGGCGGGTCGGATAATTCTTTGTTCATCTACCGTCGTGGTTCGTCATTAGCCTATATTACGTTATATGTGGATGATATCATCTTGATTTGCCTCCTCCGATGCTTTGCGTCGGTCTATCATGGCCATGCTCGGTTCGAATTTGCTATGAAGGACTTAGGGCCGTTGAGTTATTTTTTGGGGATTGCCGTCAAACGTCATTCGGGTGGCTTGTTTTGTCTCAACGGAAGTATCTTTCTTTGAGATCATAGAGAGGCTGGGATGTCATCTGTAAGTCCACTTCCACACCGGTTGATGCAAACCCAAAGTTGAGTGCCGCGACGGGTGCACCATACGAGGACCCGACCCGTGTATCGCGATCTTGCGGGGAGCCCTCCGATGTCGACCTTTACCGGACCCGATATTACATATGCGGTTCGGCGGGTGTGTTTATTCATGCATGATCCCGAGTTGAGCACATGAATGCAATCAAACGCATCATTCGGTATATTCGGGGGACACTAGACTATGGGTTGCACTTATATCCGTCATCTACATCCACACTTGTTTCCTACACGGATCTTGATTGGGGTGGTTGTCCCGACACCGGACGGTCGACTTCGCTCTTGTATGTTCCTTGGCAACAACTTGGTCTCTGGTCGGCAAAGCGTCGGGCAACGCTATCACGCTCAAGTGCGAGGCGAATATCGAGGGGTAGCAAATGTGGTCTCGAATCATGTTGGCTACGTAATTTGCTTTTGGAACTTCATTGTCCCATTCGAAGGCAACCTTGGTATATTGCGATAACATTAGTGCCATCTACCTTTCGGGTAACCCGAGTTCAACACCAACGGACCAAGCATATCGAAATGGACATTCACTTTGTCGTGAAAAGGTTGCAAAGGGTCAAGTTCGCGTATGCCATGTCCCGTCTCGTTATCAAATTTGAGACATCTTTACAAAGGGTCTACCGGCGGTTCTCTTTGAAGATTTTAGGGACGATCTCGGCGTTCGAAGACCGCCCGCTATGCTAACGGGGGTGTGTTAAACGATCCATCATCACGACCCATCACGGGCGAAATTCGGACCCATCACGGGCAAAGGTATATATTGTATATTAGGAATGTATATGGGAGTATATTGTAAAGAAAAGGATACCTTAATTAGTGTTATACTATTACCATAATTGTATAGTTAGAATTATGGTAGAATAAGGATTTAGAAGTAGAATAGGAAAAGGATTTTCCTATTATGGAAATATGTAACTTGTATATATATCTATTCAATCAATGAAAATAATCAAGGGGATTATTTCTTTCAATTAAGATGACTATGTAGATCAACCTTACAACTTTGTATTTCATCCAATTGCATGGCGGGTCTATATATAAACACATGTCATACATCTATTAATTTAATGTAAACATCATATTCTGGTAAGTTTTTTTTAGAAAAATTATTGAGGTCATATGAAAAGTCATTCTCGCCACTAATGCTAACCCTACATCTCGCTGTAACGAATACTTTGGTCTATTGAAAATGACATGACCTTCTGAGTTAGGACCTTGTAAGTGATATCAGTTGCTCTGTTATCAAATCTTGGTCATTCAATTACATCCCGCGATTTACTGGTAGTAGTGCAGAGGGACCGGGACTACTATCTCCAGGAATAGTCTGGCGTAAGTCAGATATAAGAAGAAGAAAAAAAGGCATGGCGAATTGCGTGATATAGAACTGCCAATTTTAACAGTCAAAAAAGCCTTATGACGTCCTCGGGGCATAGCTGGATGGTAAAAGAGGGGAACTTAAAATCCAGCTGAAGGGCTGCAGCGTGGGTTTGAACCCGAACAATTTGCTCTTTTCTGGGGTAGTACTTTGTAGGTAATAGCAGTTGCTCTATTCTCAAACCTTTATCATTCAGGCACATTCCGCAATTTACTGGTAGTAGTGCTGAGGGACCGGGATTAGTATCTTCATGAATAATTTAGCGTAAGTCGGGAAGCTGTTTATAAAAAAAAAAAAGTCTTATGACAATAAAGTACTAGCACAGTAAAAAAGAAAGAAAGCTACTACTCCCTATTCCTCACTTAAATAATCATGTACAGTTAAACGGAAATTTATAAATTAAATGTGGGTTAAAAGGAAGGCACAGTATTTGTTATTTGTCGGTTGCAATGAAAAGTTTTAATTGTTGAAAAGCATTAGTACAGGGAAATCATATAATTGAGGAGATTAATTTCAAGTCTTTGTTAATGTTATCTACTCTGTATTATGAATGTATATTTTTTTATTATCTACCAAAATGAAAATATACATTACTTTGATGGGATTTAACTGTGTCACTTGTTATTGGTTCAAAGAAAAAAAATATCACTCCCTTTGCCTAATCGTCCAACGTATTTGACTGAAAATGAAGTTTAAGAAAAAATAAGGAAGAAAGAAAGATTTTTAAAAGTTACGGCAAAAAACAAGTCATAGACCTTTGTGTGTTGATAAGTCATCTTATTAAGAGTAAAATATAAAGTTTGAAGTTAAATTATTTTTAAATAATGAAATATAATAATCTCTTATCTAATTTTTGAATATAGATCACATTTTCATAAAATAACTTAAATCATTTAACCTTAATTGACTCTTCAAGGCATATTCTTAGATTGTGATGGAATAGATAAGATTCATCTATATTTAATCAGAGTTCTCGATTTCAACTCTGGGTATGAAAAAATCATGATATGGAGCTAATTTCCTTAATGGGTCTTACGTGTCGCGAATCAAATTCATCAGAGCTCAATTCACATAAGGGACATAGGGTAAAAAAAAAAGACTCTCCAAAAGGGTAATGCGTTATTAAATTTAGACAAGAAAGAATAATTGAATAAACTAATAGTATCCTCAATTATTAATTAAATGAAGCCAAAAATAGTCACTACTGCTAATGGTGGTTAAGTATAGTGGCTTAATGATTGCATGCAGGCAGGACGTTATAAAGAGACACCTTCTTCCTTTGCTTAAGTAGTATAGTAGTGTTACTTTTCAGGTTAACAGTTTCCAAAATGGCTTCTTGTTCTTCTTTAGCAGCCATAGCTATTCTTGTTTTTCTGTTAAGCTTTACTGCCCCTTTGTTTCTTGCTAAACCTTTACACCATTCACATCATCCTCGTTTTGCTTCTCATAATTATAGAGATGCACTTGTCAAATCCATTCTTTATTTTGAGGGTCAGAGGTCAGGGAAACTCCCTTCTAGCCAGAGGATCACTTGGCGTAAAGATTCTGGTCTTTCAGATGGCAAAGCTATGGGTGTATGTTTTTTTTTTTTGGCCTCAAATTTTCGGTCTTTTTACAACTGCAAATGGTTGTTTTTTGTTGTTTTATTTTGTTTTGTTTTAACAGTAGAAATGGTCCTATTTTGACATGTTTAGTTGTAAAGGTGGAATCTTGAACTTATTTTTGTTGATTTTGGGGTGAATAGTGGCAATGCAGGTCCTATTTTGACATGCTTAGTTGTAAAGGAGGAATCCTGAACTTGTGTTTTGTTGGTTTTGGGGTGATTAGTGGCAGTGCAGGTCCTATTTTGACATGTTTAGTAGTAAACAGCCGCTCTACCTGCCAAGTTAGAGGTAAGGTCTGCGTACACTCTACCCTTGCGTACACTCTCCCCTCTCCGGACCCCACGTGGTGTGATTTCACTGGTAAGTTGTTGTAGTAGTAGTAGTAAAGGAAGAATCCTGAACTTGTTTTTGTTGATTTTGGGGTGAATAATGGTAATGCTGGTCCTATTTTGACATGTTTAGTTGTAAAGGAGGAATCTTGAAGTTGGTTTTGTTGGTTTTGGGGTGATTAGTGGCTGTGCAGGTCCTATTTTGACATGCGTAGCTGTAAAGGAACAATCTTGAACTTATTTTTGTTGATTTTGAGCTGAATAATGGCAATGGAGCTCCTCCTTCGACATGTTTAGTTGTAAGGGAAGAATCTTGAACTTGTTTTTGTAGGTTATGGGGGTGATTAGTGGCTGTGCAGGTCCTCTTTTGCCATTTTAGTTGTAAAGAAGGAATCTTGAACTAGTTTATGTGGATTTTTTGGTGAATAAAGCAGCTCTCGACATTTTTAGCTGTAAAGGAAGAGTCTCTGGACTTGTTTTTGTTGATTTTGTGGTGAATAATGGCAATGCAGGTCCTCTTTTGACATGTTTAGTTGTAAAGGAAGAAACTTGAACTTGTTTTTTGTTAATTTTGGTGTTAAAAATAGCAATGCAGGTCCTCTTTTGACATGTTTAGTTGTACAGTAAGAATCTTGAACTAATATTTGTTGATTTTGGGGGCGAGTAGTAGTAATGCAGGTCCTCTTTTGACATGCTCAGTTGTAGAGAAGAATCTTGAGCTTGTTGATTTTTTTTGGGTGAAAGTTGACAGTTCAGGTCCTCTTTTGACATGTCTAGTTGTAAAGGAAGAATCTTGAATTTTTTTTTGTTGATTTTGGGGTGAAAAATGGCACTGCAGGTTGATTTGGTTGGTGGATATTACGACGCTGGAGACAACGTGAAATTCGGTTTCCCAATGGCATTCACCACCACAATGCTGTCATGGAGTGTGATTGAGTTTGGTGGATTGATGAAAGGAGAGCTAAACAATGCCAAAGAAGCCATTGGCTGGGCTACTGATTATCTTCTCAAGGCCACAGCCCATCCAGACACCATTTATGTTCAGGTAAGTGAATAATTTCAACTCTGAATTGAATAATTTTGTCTTGAAGCAGCAAGTCTTGAACTTTTTACATACAATCTTGTTGTAGGTTGGGGATGCAGGAAGGGACCACTCTTGTTGGGAGAGACCTGAGGATATGGACACACCAAGAAGTGTGTTCAAGATTGACAAAAACACTCCAGGGACTGAGGTTGCTGCTGAAACTGCTGCCGCTTTGGCTGCTTCTTCTTTAGTCTTTAGAAAATGCAACCCATCTTACTCCAAGCTACTACTCAAAAGGGCCATCAGGGTATTTCTTTCAAACTCCTCTAAGTTCTAATAAAGCTAGTAATTAGCACTAGAATTTATCTGAAATGACATCATGTGTTGTATATAGATCAAGAATATGGGTGGCAAAGCCTAAGTTTTGTTTTGTTTGTGTTGGTTTTTAGGTGTTTGCCTTTGCGGATAAGTACAGAGGTTCATATAGCAATGGGTTGAGAAAAGTAGTGTGCCCCTATTATTGCTCAGTTTCTGGATATGAGGTAAAAGAAAATCAGCTATTTAGCTTGATGTATTCTCAACATTTTCAGCTGAAACAAAATCTATGTTCTTAGCTGATGTACTGATTATGATTGATAAATGGATTAGGATGAGCTGTTGTGGGGTGCTGCTTGGTTACATAGAGCCACAAAGAACCCAACTTATCTCAATTATATCCAAAGAAATGGGCAAACTCTTGGGGCCGCAGCGACTGATAACACATTCGGGTGGGACAATAAGCATGTTGGAGCAAGGATTCTTCTTTCCAAGGTTCAATCTTGACCTGTGCTTTTTTCGGTAGATACTTTTTAGTTGGAACGAGATCAATTTAACGGATTATTTTCTCTCTTTTTCAGGCATTTCTTGTTCAAAGGCTTCAAACTCTCCACGATTACAAGAGTCACGCAGACAACTATATTTGCTCCCTTATTCCAGGCACACCGGCTTCTCAGGCTCAATATACACCAGGTAAATTTCCTACTTAGTTCATTAGAACTCACATTTCTCTTAGTTTCCAGTTCAAAGTTGTGGATTAATCTTTTCTCACACTTTTACAGGAGGGCTACTCTTCAAGATGGATGACAGCAATATGCAGTATGTGACATCCACCTCTTTCCTGCTAGTCACCTATGCCAAGTACTTAACCTCCGCTCACATGGTTGTTAAATGTGGTGGAGTTATTATTACACCAAAGAGGCTTCGAAGTGTAGCCAAAAAACAGGTTAGCTAAATCAATCTTGTAACATTTTAAGTATAATATAGTAGACTCTCAGTGCATAAAAATTAAAGGGATAATTACCTTTCTGGACCTTCCAAAACAATAATAGCCGGTAAATGTATATAGACGTATATTAAGTATAAATATATATATTGTATATATGTAATATACATAAACAGTGTGTATATATTGGCTAGCGCTTGTAATTAATTTCGGTCGACGGCCAGAAATAATGAAGCCTTCGAAATTAAACCGGTTCCTTTTTTAAACGTGCAGGTGGACTATCTGTTAGGAGACAATCCATTAAAAATGTCCTACATGGTGGGATATGGAGCTAGATATCCACAGAGAATTCATCACAGAGGATCCTCATTGCCCACGGTCGCGACACATCCAGCAAAGATACAATGCAGGTCCGGTTTCAGCGTGATGAGTTCACAGGCACCAAACCCAAACGTGCTGGTAGGGGCTGTGGTGGGTGGTCCAGATGAGCACGATCGTTTCCCAGATGAGCGTTCAGATTACGAGCAATCTGAACCGGCTACTTACATTAACGCTCCACTAGTTGGCACACTCAGTTACCTTGCTCACTCATTTGGCCAACTCTAAGTCAAGTGTAGAATCAAGAATGAAGTCATGTTGGTCTTTTATGTCTAATTGCTTTGTTACTAGTAAGATAGTAGTATTTATATATAGGTCCTAATCCTATTGGTGATGTGCTGGTGTGGTGGGTGTATTGGCGGAGACCCAAAAAAGTAGGTTCGAGCCCCCAACCAACCCCACCCCCTTCTTTATGCACAGGCCAAATGCTGTTTCATTTGTCTTTTCTGCTTTTTCCTCTTTCACACATAATATAAAAGTAGAATCTCATCGTATGCCCCTCACACACAACGAATTACATTGTCAACCTCCTGATTGTCTTCTTATCATTTTCCGGTATTGGCGTTGGAGCATATGTTACCAGTATTATTAATATATATCTATAGTGGAAGCGTTCTTATTCTAAGTGATTGGCTTGTCTTTTTCTCCTTCACCAATTGCTTGTTATTTTTCTTCTGGATGTCTTAAATGAGATTGTTATAAATAAGAAGCTCAAAGGCCCGATTAGTGATTTAGTCCCAAGCCCAACAAAATAACGACTCAAATTTGACAATTGAAGAGGGGGGTGTGTGTCACGTGGTCGAAAGGTAAAAATATTGCAGACTAAAAAGTAAAAATTGTGATCTAGAGGGGTCAGCTTGCTGGCAGGGAGTCAACTTTGCGGCCTTAGGGTCGCAAGTTCGATTCTCCCCTCCGGATATCGTCCTCCGGGCACATACATGTGGTAAAGCCCGGGCGCTAAAAGCCGCGCGGGCATGTTGCGGTGTGGGTTCGGTCTCCGCCTGTGCCTTGTGGATGGGGCCCGTGGGGGGTCAACCTTGTAGCATTGATCCGTTGGAAGCAAATGTGTGCACATCCCGCGATTTACCTCGGTGGTGGGGTCAAGGACCGGTCCCATCATCTCCGGGACGTCCGGGTAATACCGGTGAATTAGTCAGGCGCAAGCCTGGAAACCTGGATTATCAAAAAAAAAAAAAAAAAAAAAGTAAAAATTGTGTCAGTGACTTACGACTCTCTCACAAGAAAATCCTTTCTATTTCTGACTTTGGAGTTCTTCACTCTTTCTCTCCTCCGGGTTCCAACTCTACGGGTAGACCTGTTCAAAGGTTGGGTCGGATTGCTATTTTTTTCCTCCTTGCCCGATCCTGACCCGACCCTGATCCTATATTTTTTTTAAAATTCCGACTCTGGCCCTGACCCGTCGATTTTTTTGGCGTGCCAGGGTCGGGTCGGGTCGAGATTTTTTTTAAAAAAAAATGAATTTCCAAAACTGGAATTGGTATTCACCCCTACATTACAACGAATTTTTAACGTTGAAATGTATTGTATATCGTGAGATCTTGACTAAAGAAAAAGAAAAAGAAAATTAGAAATCGATTTGGGGAAAAACACAAATTGATTGAAAAAACAGACGTTTTTAAAAAAATTGGCTGCGCCAAACCACCTTGCGACAGTTTGACCGGCCCTGTCTCAAAAAAATATGCAAAATCAAAAAAAAAATCGAGTAAAACGGACATCCGAGCGCAGAGTTATGACCATTTAAAGTTTCACCAATTTACAACTATTTCTCCGTGATATTAACAAAACGACTAATAATATAAATATATAAATAATAATCAGCTACCGTTTTTATCTTATTTTATGTCGAGCTCAATGTAGATTAGAACAATATATATATATATATAAAAACATATATATATAAAAACATGCATTATATCACTTATTATTTATTAATGACAAAAATATATATAAGTACAAAATAAATATTAATGAAGGAAAAATAATATAAATTATATTAAAAAAATATGCGGGTCGGGGTCAGGCCGAGGTCGGGTCAGACGGGTAAAATTTTCTGACCCTGACCCTGATTGGGTCCCCGCTTTTTTGGGTCGAGTGGCTGGCGGGTCAGCTAAAAGCTGACCCTAGCCCTGGTTTTTTCGGGCCGGGCCGGGCGGGTCCTCGACCCGGTGGACAGGTCTATCTACGGAATCGTTTGGTTAGTAGATTAAGTTATTTTTAAATATATATTTTTTGAATTAATTTATTACATCTAAGAATTGTATAAAACAACACCAAATTTAACAGATAAGATGTGATATCTAGAATTCAGTTTGAAATAAAAGTTATACTTTGTTTTATTGTGGTATAAATTCTTGGAATAAATTTATCATCTGAAAAAGATTATGATAAGTCTAATAAAAGTTATAATCTGAATAGTTTTTAACATACATAAATACACAATTGTATTTTTTAAATACAATATCTGCTTCCAACTCCTCCACTACTTCCGAAGGCTGTTCTTCAACGACTTTTTAGCTTTTGCTCCCCGAAGCAACTTCACTGATTTTTCTCCTCTTTAAAGCTTATCCATCGTCTTTTGTTTTGGTAGATTTTGAAACTTCAGATTGTTCCATTGTTTTTGTACTTCTGCCGGCCATTAAAATTCAAATTGGGGCTTCTTTGATAAAACTCTAATAATGTCGGACTTCTACTTGCTTAAAATCGAAAAAAATGAATGAAAATATTGAACAAAATACACGTATATCGCAACAAAAAAACTACCCAAAAACCTTACCTATTTGTGCGCAACAACTAATTGAGCAAACAAAATCGTGCGATGATTGTGGACAGAGATACTAGAGAGAACTACAGTGAAGATTGAGAAAAAAAGATTGAGAAAGAAAGAGAGAAAAGTGTTTGAAAATAGATGAGTATATTAATCGTTTGTTATTGTGTACAACTACAAGCCGTAATTGTGTAATATATTATAGTTACGAAAAATAACAAAATTCTACACCACCCAATAATTCCTAATTATTAAGGTTCATGGCCTAAGTTCATGACTTGTTGCATTTGGAGAGATGCCAACCTAAGGTTGCCCAAATGGTTGAGCCTACGTTATAAGGGTCATTTGCACTTTTGTACCTATTTTGTATTGGTTTTTAATTTTTTTTTAAATTCGACATAATTCGTGTCGGGTCCTTTAAAAATTTTATGTCTCAGTAGATATAGGTTACATTTGAGGGGCAAAGATTAAAAATCATCCCATTTGAAGGAAAGCCGTACAATTAAATAGAGGTGGCCAGTGGGTCGGGCTCGGGTCTGGCGGGCCGGGTCTGGCGGGGTCGGGGTCGGGGCGGGACGGGCGAAGGGGTCGGGGTCGGGTCTGGCGGGACTTGCTCCAGTCCTGTCCCGATCCCGATCCCGTCGGTATCGGGTCGGGGTTGGGTCGGGGTCGGGGCGGGGTCCGGCGGGTTTTCCTTTTTTTTAATTTTTTTTTTTTAAATAACATATGTATAAAAAAAAACTCAATAAACAAGATAAGATAGTGTAATAAAAACATCCCAAGGCTGTTTTTGTGCCTCCTATATTAATAGACATGATTTTTTTGTAATACAAATACAATTGTCTAAAATCTAAATTGCAACTTTGTGGTGTTGTCCAAAAGTTGCAAATTATATAATAAAATTGAAATTAAAAAAATTACATTCTCAAAAAAACTTGTTCTAATTGCTTGATGATTTCCTGTGGTTCTTCGGTTGGAATTGGTATTTGTTGGTCAAATTGATCCACGTCGCTTCCACTACCTTCGGTTAAGATTTCGTTGTAGTTTTCATCTTCTTCTTCGTTGATCTCCGGTTGACCGCACCTTCTCCGCTCCGCTCATATCCAATCTCGAATAATACGCAATTTCCAAGATGTCTCCGGCTAATGAGTGTACTGTGGTCTCCTATTTGATATCTGCGTGCGAGAAAAAGCGCTTTCGAGACGCGATTGATGACGCTTGAATGTTCAAAACATCTCGAGCCATCAATGAAAGTGTCGGAAAGGTCTTCTCATTCCCCCCTCCAGTATTTCGAGCAAGTCTTCATGTCCATCTTCATTGATAACTTCTTGATACGGTACAGAACCTGTGCAAAACAAAAATATCCAACTCGCTAATTTGGTTAGTATTAGAGGTACGGCCGCACATTCTATTTACGAGGCTTTCAATACTAGCCGCGAAATGACATGTCTTTTGTGAGGTTGTGTTGAAGATGAAAAAGATGGTATGGAAGCCGGTAAGTTACTAGCATTTTCTTGTTGATAAAATCTATATATTTTTTTGCATTGGTGTTCTACGCTATACAATACTTCTTCTTTAGTTTGTTCAATAGGTGGTGGGTGATTTAGATTTTTGGGACTTGGAGGTGGTAGTACTTCTATACAATCGTAAATAGTTTCAATTAGTGATTTAGTACCGTCTATTTTAATAGTAGGATTTAATACTGAGAACCAATAATATAAATAGAGGGAATAGGAATAAAATATTTTTTTATTTTGACAAACATTTTTTAATATTTGCCTTATAAGCTGGTTTTTCCATATATTCACTAAGTAATAAAACTATTAGAGTTATATAAAACAACATAGTTGAAATAGTAGGATAATATATACCGGAAAATTCTTTTGTTGCTTGAAAATATTTCTCTAAAAATACAATAAGTTCGTAAAATTTTACCCAATCACTATCTAAAATCATATCAGCTGGATTTTTATTATGAGAGTTAAAAAATAAAGTTATAGGTATTCTATAGTCATAAGCAACAAGTAGTTGCTCGTATAAAGAATTTCACCTAGTGGATACTTCTTGTGGAATTTTTCTATAAGGTAGTCCACAATCGTGATAAGTTTTTTTATATTCTTTTCTACGTTGTACTTTATTACTTTTAAAAATAAAGTTTATAGCAAATTGTATTTTACTAAGAATGTCTTCAAAAAGTGATAGACCATCCTTTACAATTAAGTTATATATATGGCACACGCATTTTATATGAAAATGATCCGGAAAAGATGGAGTTAAACTATTTTTTAAAATTGTAATTGCGTAATTATTAGAAGAAGCGTTATCTAATGTAATAGTCATAATTTTATCGGTTATTAAGTAATAATGGCACACTTGATAAATATTATCTGCAATAAAAGTACCAGTGTGCCTATCATCTATATATCTATACGCTAAAATACATTTTTGCATAGACCATTTATAATCTATCCAATGACAAGTTACAGTTAAATAATCATGGCCGTTAGTACTACGACCTATATCAGACGTGATAGATACTTTGCTATTAAAATGATATAATGAAAAACGTAAATATTGTTGATATTCATGCGCGAATTTAAATACATCTCTCTTAACAGTTGATCTAGGAAAATCGTTAAAAGCAGGATTATATATATCTCTAATGTAATAAATAAAACCGGGAGATGAAGGAAATGAAAAAGGCAAACCCTCCACAACAACTAATTTTGATATTGCTTCTCTATCTCTATGTTTATTGTATTTAGAGCCTACAATTCCCCCCGTCATAGGGTTAATTTGACCCTGTACTTGGTCCGGAACAGTATCAGTATGTGAACCTTGTCCCGATGGAGCGGGCGTTTGCGCACCCGGTTTTGAAGCCTGGTATTGGGCATACCTAGCTGGATGAGTACTTACTACGTGTCTAATTAAACCCCCCCGTCCCACCTTGACCTTTTCCAGTTTTAAATTTTAAAACATTTTTACAAAATTTACATATAGCTACTTGATTCTCTACGTTCCTATCAAAAAATGTCCATGCATCGATTTTAATGGTCGTTTTTCTTTGGACCTCGTCTCATACTAGGGGGAATAGGAGGTATTTCAGTTGAAGGTGCACTAGTGGGTGTGTTGTCATCAACATTAATGGGTGTATCATCTAGATCATCGTCTAAATTAAAGTCTTCTTGAGTTCCAGAAATTAGCTCCTCGTCTAAATCTAATGGTATTGTAGGAAAATGTTGAGTATCAACAAAATCATCCTGTGTAGGAATAAGATGACTAGAAGAAGTACCCTTGCCCTGGTTGCCCCTACTAGAAGAAGTCTTAACCTTACCCTTAAACATATCTCTAATTCCTTCCATTTTAATTATATGCTAACAAATAATTAAAGTAAATGAAATTAAGTGCGCTAAATAAAATAAACAGACAATAATAATTTAATGAAGGAACGAATGTACCAAACGCCGACGTAACGTCGACGTGTAATCGAGAGGTTGAAAATTGAAACTTTGCTCGATGGAAGATCCTCAAGCTAGTTGCCAACTTCACTCCCAATTCCCAAATGAATAAATAAAATTGAATATTTAGCAAACAATGTAGACTTGTAGAGAGATATATTGAGAGATTATAGGAAGATTTGTGAGAAAGATGAAGAGAAAATGAGTTATTTATAGTTGAAAAATTGGGTTAAAGTGTAAATATAATAACTTATGGGTTAAAAATAAATATTAAGGGGTAGGAGGGTTGGGTTAGGGGGAGGCCTAAAATGGTCGTTGCCCAACGGCCAAAATCTAAAATGGCCGTTGGTGCAACGGTTATATTTGCAAAGGGGGAGAAATCGGGCGGGGTCGGGGTCGGGACGGGCTCGAAGCGGGCTTGGATCAGGCGGGCCTGGGGCGGGCTCGGGTCTGGCGGGACGAGACATTGTCCCATCCCGAGTTCGAGTCCCGCCACCGTTTTTTTCTTTTCTTACACGGGGTCGGGGCGAGACCGGGGCGGGCTCGGGACGGAGTCGGGTCGGGGTCGGGCCGTCCCGGCCCACTGGCCAGCCTTACAATTAAATGCATTATAATTTGTGGCAAAGGGGCAATACATTCACGCAGCCCCTACCCAAAACAGAAAATAAAAAGTTGTGCTTTTGAAAAATTCTCATGCCCAGTAAAATAAAGAGCACTTTTACCGAGCTTACATTACAGCCTTACACATTCACAGCGAGATTGTAATTTTACTGTATTTTCCGCCTGAGAATAAACATTCTATAAGAGCTGTGGAATTTGGGGGTTTAGGGTTTGTGAAAATGCAGAGGTGCTGTTCGTCTGCGATAGCTAAACGGTGGTTCTCTTCATCCAACAATGATAAAATTGTGGCTTCGGTGCTCTTCGAGAGATTACCAGTTGTTGTTCCCAAAATTGATCCAACTGTATATGCTTTTCAAGAATTTTCGTAAGTTTTTCTTTCCTCAATGTGTTTTTTTCTTCTTTAACCTCATGTTTTTCTATTCAATTGTTGTAGGAACTCGAAATGTTATACATTGTCTACTAGAATTAAGCCTTTGTAATCCAATTACAATGATTTATTTGAAGAGCAATAAGTTCACCAAATATACGAGTGTACTGTTTTTTTTTTTATAATAGAATGACAAGGACCTATATTAGTGTTGATTTGTTTTAGTTTTCCAGAAAATGTGACTGTTAGTAGGGGACTGAGGGGGTGGTTTGATATATGTGCTTTAAAAATAGTGCTAGAAACAACGATAACAACAATTATGCCTCAATCCCAAATTAGCCCGGTCAACCTTATGTACAGTAGTGGAGCCAGAATTTTTATTTTGGGGTTAAAAAATATAAAGAAGTAAACACACGAAGAAGTCAAAGGGTTCAACATCTAATAAACATAAAAAATAATTTTAACCTTATATCTATAGTGTAATTTGTCGCCAAAGGGGTTCGGATGAACCCCCTTGACCCTTAATGACTCCGCTGCTGCTTACGTATCTTCTATAACGGTTATAGTGCTAATTGAAAGCGAAAATATGCCTTCATAGCTATTTCATTTGTTTGATTTGTAAGCGTGATGAGGTATATCCTAGAAAGAATAGAGCTTTTTTTTGTCCAAACTTTTGTTGTGCTTTCTAATGCTAGGAGATAATGTGTATAATAAAGTTGAGAATAATGAGGTCATAGATTGGGGTGGTAACTAAGATGTCAACAAAAGGAATGAGAAGGCAAAAAAGAGCTTAGGTTCCTGAACAAGAGTTGGTGGATGACAATGTAGATACTTATTAACTGCATTTATATAGGTTTCGTTGGAGGCAGCAGTATCGGCGGGAGTATCCAGAAAGTTTCCTGAAGAAGTCTGATACCAGGTAGAGTTTCTGTTGCATTGCTTGAATTACACCTTGCCATTTTATTCCTTTTTCTTGTAATTATGTATCTTCGTTGTGAATATTAGCTAATGAATGGTACTAAGCACGTGCAGACAAAACATGAAACCAGTTTAAACATATTAAACCGGTGAAATTGCTGTAGGAGCTGAACAGTATGCAGAGAACGTAAAAGTCAAAAAGCTTTGAATGTTTTCTGAGCATTCCTCTTTACTCTAGGAATAAAGTTGTCTGAGTGAGAGATCTTAGTTTAAATACTGGTTGATGTCCTTCACAGCAGACTCAACTCTGTTCTGTATGAAGTAATTAAAAAAGGTTATGAGCAGCTATGCTTGATACTGTCAGTGGTGAAGACAATAAAGAGGAGATAAATGGAAAGTTCAAAATTTGGATGCATAATTACAAGAAAAGTATTATTAACTCATTGTTTATTATTGTAATTTAGTGCCTTTTTTACTTTCCGTAGACTGTTCAAGTTCTGGAATTTCAGCACTAGAGGTATTTTGGTAATTTTCAGAATTCCTGAATTGTGGAAATTTCTGGGAAAGTATTCTTTCAAGGGAAACTACTTACAGTTATCATATTTGAAGTTGTAAGAATAGGTACCATAATTTGTTTCCTAGTAGGTTTAGTGAATCCTTCATAGCGTAAGGTCAAGTTTTCTTTTTAAACTACAATTAACAATTAAAAGGAAGGGATTGCAACTTACAAATGAATGGAGAAGTTTGAAAACACTTCAGGAAAAAGAACTCATTGCTATAGGCATGAAATCCTGTCAGAAGTACCAACGTAAAACAAATTCATTATGGCTCATGAAAGCTAATGGCACATGTCGTCTTGGAGAGATTTCAAGGTTTTCCTTGTTTTACTATTGTTTCCTCTTGATTATCTAGCTTTCCAAAGTCTTAAATTTACTGTAGAAACTAGTCTTCTCAGTTTTCTGATTCGTCGTGCATTACCGATCAAGCGTCTCTTCCAGTTTTTGGACTTTTCAACTGTTAATACACACAATGATGTCAAGCATCATAATCCATTAAGCCTAACTAGGGCCATACGTTGCTAGCTATACCTTACTGCAGGATAATATGAATAATTATTGCTTCCTCTATTGGCAAAAGATAAGATCAAGTTCTTGGCGTTTTAGCCCTTCTACTATCTTGTTTGTCATTGTGCTGATAAAACTTTTGGGCGTTCCTAGTGTACAAGAAGTAAACCATCAAAATATTCAAGTTGTCACAATATGCTATTTCATTAATACATGTCGGAGCTCCTGTTGTCTCTAGAAATAGAATAAATGGCATAGTACTCCCAAGTGTAGGTTTTGTTCTTCTTCAAATGCACGAGGATTCTTTTCATGCAAATATAGCGCATCAAAGCATTAGAAGCTAGAGAACATAATAATTCTCTCACCTCTGACTTGATGGCAGAGAGGGCTATACAACATATACCTTTCCTATAATATATTTTCTGGTTCCCCCTCCTAACATATGCCTAAATCTCATTAGCTACTATAATTTCATTGAATATGGCTCAATAGCCAGGGCGGACCTAGCAAATAGTTATGGGTTTGTGCGGACCTAGTAACTTTAGCTCAAACCCTTATATGTATTAAACAAAACATTATAGATGTACAAATAATAGATTTTGAACCCAGTAAATCAAATAGGTTCTGGTTGAATTTTGAACTCGAACCTGCAAAATTCAAATCATGGATCCGCCTCTGTCAATAGTTTGCCTTTAATGATATTATTATAATGACCAATGTGTGTAATGATCTTGTGGGAGTTTCCTTAAGCATTTCACAGTAAATTTTGAGGTTCCTATTAATTAAGCATACCATTTGCATTAGTATTTGTAATAATTCAGAAGGCGATACTTAAGCTGGATTACTCCTCCTTACACTAAAGAATGTCTGGTTTTGTCCAACTTATTTTTCTACGACATTGGCCATATAATTTGAAAGATAATAAATTAGATACTACTATGATTTAGCACTCTGTGTGTGCATGCTTATTACAAAGTGATTTTCCCCTTTGGTAGATGTCTCTTCCATACTGGCAGTCCTTTTTCTATCTTTCAAGGATTTTCTTCTATGCTACTTACTGACATACACCCTATAACACAGCTAAATCCAATTGCTCGCTGTATACTAGTCTGGATCCAAAAAATGCATGAGATTTAACGTATACTCATTGTTTTTTCTTTTAGATATTCATCCTCTCTCTCTTTTGATCTTTCCACCTTCAATTTTGGCATTTGTTTTCTCCAGAATGCAACAAACTCACACTTGCTTTATCGGCTATGGTAAATGCATCTATAAAACATTAAACAAAGAAACAACAACAACAATATACCTAGTGAAATCCCACAACGTGGGGTCTGAGGAGGGTAGAGTGTACGCAGACCTTACCTTTACCTTTGGTAGGTAGAGCGGTTGTTTCCGAGAGACCCTCGGCTCAAGACACGACAAGGCATAAGCACAAAAAAGTAGGAGGAACAGTCAGATCCGGTCAAGAAATTTAAAGCAGTATGAAAATGCTGGTATCAAAAACGAATACGCCATGATAGCGCATCCTGAAAAGGAAGCAGTAACTAACGCAAGTAAATAAGATAAACAAAGTACACTAAAGAACACATAGAAGCAGAAGTCAAACTACAGGGGACTATAAAGCACTGTTGCGCCTATTCGTTTGATATGCTAATCAGGCCTACAGTAAAGATGCAACTAAAAACCTAATCATTTGTTTTCTATATCCATGATCTAAAGCCAAAAGAAAGTTGTGAATTCTTCAATAGTACGAGGCCAAAAGTTTTTATAGTAGATGAAACTGAATGGTCTCTATCAATTAAATAGGGTACAACACATAAAGAGGATAACATGATGTATTTTGTTAGTTCCATGCTGTTTGAAAAACTTTACTTTCTTTTCAGATTAAGTACATCGTGTAGAAATGACCTATTTCATTAATATCTAAATTTATCAGGTTTTAAGAAATTGAGATCTCTTAATGCAACAGTAAACATGTTGGACAGTTAACACTGCCCCCTCTTCTAGACATAAGAACATTATGTCCTAACTGGTTTTTATTCCTTGACTAGTGTAGTATTATTGCCTTTTCTTTTTATGCATTCTTTCTGACTAGTCATGAATTATGTATATGGTTCTTTTCGAACATGCTATCACATACTGTTGTCTATTTCTCGACCTTTCTTTCTAGTGTCAAATGCCACATGGTCAACTGTCACGGACACACACTTACATCTATATCTATATGCAGGGGAAAAGGTGATTATCAAATTGATTATAAACCAGCTCCTCGAATCTCAGAGGCTGATAAAACTAATGATCAAAGGTACCAAGCTTGGACTTCTTACTTTATGTCAAACATTAAACAAGAATTTGAATATGGACATTGCACTAGAAGATCTTTTTTCTATTCAATTGTTGCTTTACCTAAATTCAGCAGAATTGACGTGCCTTAAATTTGTAAGAACGGAGAGCGTGTTCCGTTGCTTTTTTCCTTTCTTTTTGAATGCCTTCTTCACCTCTTTCCCACCATACAACAGAGCTTGCCTCTCTTCTTCAACTAATCACTAAGTCAGAATTTGCTAAAAGGTAATAACCCTCAGTTCACTTTCTTTTATTGGTTTAATCTGCTTTGGGCTCCAAAGTGGCATATGTAAAACTTTGGATTTGCTTGAACATTAATAGTATGTCAATGGATATTCACAGAGTTTGTTTCCTTGTGCTGGTTAGTATTTCATGTTACTGATTATGAAATTTTGTTGATATGCATAAGGTCATTACAGCGAGCACTAGATAGGAGACTCTATCTTCTTGTTCATGGTGCCACTCATGGCTCTCCTAGTGGAAAGCCTGTCTGGCATTTCCCTGAAAAAGTTTATGAGTCTGAAGAGACCCTTCGCAAGGTAAAATAGTGTTTATTCAGTTATTTATTTTGGGATTTCAGTAATTTGGGTTAGAAAAATGAAATATAAGTTGCAACTATTTGCAGTGTGCTGAGTCTGCCCTAGAATCTGTAATTGGAGATCTGTCACATACATATTTTGTTGGAAATGCCCCTATGGGTCATATGGTCATACAACCCACTGAAGATAAGAAAATTCCATCAGTTAAGGTATGGACATTTTAATTATATTGAAGTAGTGAAGAAAAGGACAGTCAGAAATTCTTTCAATCCACAGGCAGGGAGGGGGAAATTCCCCGATAGCTTCTGCAAAGTGTATGTGATTCTAATGTATTTATTCTATATTTATTATGACAGCGCTTCTTCTTCAAATCCCAAGTAATTGCAGCCAACAAATTTGATGTTAAGAAGAGTGATGATTTTGTCTGGGTCACAAAAGATGAACTGTTGGAATACTTTCCTGAGCAAGCTGAATTTCTGAACAAGATGATCATCAGCTGATGTTAGTTTCTATTCAAACTTTAGGCTTGGTAGGATAGCAGAAATAGTTTTGACTGTTGGAGGCCAATTTTATATCCTGTCTGCAAGTTGCCAGTGCGCCATTCATCAAGTTTTTGTAGTACCTAAAATTGTGATGGCCTTGTGCCTCAGCTATTCCCATTCCTCTTTGTGAGAAGCTATGCTCAGATCTCTAAACTAGTGATGCAATTCAGTATGAATATACTTGTAGATGCATGATTTCAAATCTTCTCGTGTTATGAAATAAACAAACAAATTACATGTAGTTGTGAGCTTTATTACATAGCTGCATTTAGCATAAAGAATATTCTAATTATCAAGGTGATTGTGTCTTTCATAGTTAACTGCACGGTCTAAGTTTGGAAATTCCTCAATATGAAGGGGGTTGGTTCATAATTGTCTCTGGTGCTTTTTGCTCTGTTGACTGCTTTTGAGTCGTTTGCAGAGAGAGGCTGGTTGCACACCGACTGCCGTTATAAATTTATCGACGTTCATTATGTCATATTGTTTTCCACCAAGTAATGGCGAATATTATAAAAGTGCAGGGGTATGCTTTCGTACTAGTGTTTATTGCCGTTAACAAAACTACATGTTGTAACCAACAAATACATCAACTTTTTCTTGTTACTGCATCCATTCCATGGTAAACAAAACAAACTGCCTAACCTCAACGTTAGTCTAAATTGCTATTATTATTTTAATTTGTAGTCTACTCAGCCAAAAGGCAAAGCAACAAGTATAAATGTGTACTAGTGTTTGTTGATGCTAATGGTCGTGCTTCTCTTCACAATCTTATGTAGCAACTGGATGAAGCATCCTTCTCATTTGGATGGACAGGACAGGACATCAACATAATTGGTATTTTTTAAAAAATCATTTTTGATTGGACAAAAAACCATAATCCTTGCAGACTATGATTTGTTGATGATTCCTGTTGTAATTATCCAGTAAGAGCTAAGCTATTGAGAGTGTTTATAGCAGCTTATAGTGTACGTTAGGCATTAAAGTCAGGTTAGAAGAAAAAATACTGAAGGTTAGTGACTGATGTTCAATGTCATGAATTACGAAGCTATTAAGAACATATATCTTGAAGACTTGGAACTTTGAACTTGTTGAAAGAACATTAAGCTATTCAAACCCCACGTTAATTGAGATCTACAAGATCTATTGGACCATGATTAATAATAAAGGATTAGTAATGTAAAAATTGCAATACATGAATTATTATAATAAAAATTGTAATACATGAATTATTATAGTACAGAGATTGTAATATCGAAATGATTTATTATTTGACGTACTTGCATTTTATATTAAAAGTTATTGTACAGTGTATATTTTAAAATGTGTTTTTTTTAGTAACATCAACATGAAGGTATTTTCATCATTTAGTTGCTTTATATTCTATCCTACAAAAAATAATAATACGTAAATTCCTGCATAATGCCTTAGATATACGGAAAAAATAAATTGGAACTAAACATTGTACTCTCCTTTTTGGTACTCCATAGAACTTGCAGAGCAGGCTATAGTCGTCCGAGTAAAGTCAGCAATCCTTTTGGGAGCACATTAATGACTCGTTTGGTAGGAAGGATAAAGGATAATCAATCCCGATATTGAATTTGAAATGAATATATTCCACATTTGATTGGGATAAAATTACGGCATAACTAATTCCGAAATTAATTATCCCGAGTTGTAGTGTTATTTTTATCCTTATGGGAGGATGGAATAACTAATCTCGAGATAATTAATCTTGAAATAATTTGTTACCAACCAAACGACCACAAGTGAATACTGATAGTCTCAGTATGCCAATTCTCTAGGAGCAAATTATGCAACAGTAAGTAGTATTGCCTTATAAATAAGTATCTTTTTAACCAAAAACACACTCACTAAATGAACATTAGTTTAAGCACTACAACAGCAAGCTAAACATAAAGTGCATATCAGCCACTCCCAGTTCAAGTAGACTGGGGCAGCACATTGTTTTTTCATCACATTTATCGACAATGAGTTACGTGTAACATCTCTGTCTACATTTCGGCAGAGTTCACAGCTGCTCCTCTCAATCCATGCTATTATCGATTATTTCTCGCAAAATCCTACTGCTTGCACCATCATATCATGCTCAGTGCTCGTCTTCAATGGCTAGAGGAACAGATTTTGCCTGGAAACAGAGTAAAGCTTACATGAATTCTCTCGAAAAGTCCTTTCAACAGCCCCAAGCGCAGGCATTTTATGCGTATAATAATACTTAAAAATATTAAATGAGCAAAAAAGCACTTACTAATTCACGGAATTTGAGCATGTAGAACATCTCGAGGTATCGTCTAGTTTCACGCCTCTCGAGTTTTGATACAAGCTTCCAGAAACCATAAACACCAGCCAAAGTCATCAGCCTCTCGGAGTAAATATTCCATGTAAACCTTAAAATTGGTTAAACATGAGAGAATTGAGTGATGTTCAAATCAAAGATGGGAAAGTTATTTTTCAAATAGTATCGACGAGACATTATTTAATCTTCGCTCTATACAAACCTCTCAAGAATCCTTTTGAGACCAGATGCAGATATTTTTTCCCAGTAAGTAGAATCTTCTTTGCAGCGTTGGAAGAATTCTACCATGAGTTCAGCTGCTTTATCTGGATGATAAGGATCTATATGGAACCCAGATACACCGTTATCAATGATCTCCATAGGACCACCATGGCAAGTTGCAAATGTTGGAAGACCACAAGTCATAGCTTCAACCACCGTGAGTCCAAATGCTTCATAAAATGCAGGCTGAAAGGACGATATTTGTCAGGATAACCACCTTTTCTTTTGGTACAGGAAAATGAAAGTGGAGATGATACGATACAAACACATCATACCTGAACAAATATACCTCTCTTGTCAGCTATATAGCGATAGAGCTCACCATTACGTGCCCGGTTTGTTTGGGATGAAATCCATCTGAATTGGCCATCCAAGTTATGCTCCTTAATAAGAGCATGCATCTTCTCAATTTCTGCTATTTCTTCTCTATCATTGGATTTCTTTACATCGTTGTATCCAGCTACTACAACAAGGTTCGCCAATTCCCTCAGTGTGGCATTCTTTGCATAGCACTCAACTAGTCCCGTGATGTTCTTAACCCGGTCAAGCCTTGCCATTGAAAAAATTATGGGTTTTGATTGATCATTCAGGTGACCTCTGTAATCAAAAGAGTATGATATCAGTCACAGCCAATTTATAGATCACAAAAACCCATTCTCTATATCAAGCATTAACCATTTAAAAAAAGAACGTAAAAATACTACATATAAATAAAAAATAAAAAGCAGAAAAAGGTAATAATTAGGGACAGCTACCGCTGGTTCTGTTCTTCCCCTTATACAGTACCAGGACCTTTTGAACAAATATCATTAGAAGTTTATTTGAAGAGAATCATATCAGACCCTCCACTTTTAAAGTAGCAAATCTTTGGGTGCCGGTTTCATAATTATGCAAATCAATATGTAATGTACTCCAAATCATTAGAATATATACAACTGAATGGTCACTTACATATGCTCTTCATTCTGCTCGGGATCAAATAACAACTTCTCAATCGAGCCATGCAAAGACGTTAGTCTCTTTTCCGTGTCAGAATATGGGAAGTAAATTGCCATGTCAGCTCCAGGAGACACTATATTGAATTTGGGATCAAAAACATCAATGCCATGGACAACGCGATATAGACCTGGGAGAGTGAAAGCACTATGACTCTCATACTGACCAACAGTATGCTTCCTGAAACAAGCAGCTATCAAATTGCAAGCAAGACATCTAATGTCTATTCTAACATCATTATGTCACTAGAATACTAAACGTGTAAGCAACAACAGAACAGAACTCAGAAAGACAACATAATTGTGTAATAAAGCAACCTGCATGAACTCTCAAGACAAAATTGTAGCCAGACCTAGTTGTATAAAAGGTAGGATTAAGTACCATGTTACCCACAAACAAAATAAATCTGTCCGGTCAAATTATCCATCATGTAAGTCAGCAAGTGCATGTTTAGTGGATTAACATCGACCATTTACTATTTGTCAACCAAGCAATTCTAGAATTCATGAATCACGACACGAGTTACAATGCTATCCATAGGCACTTACACTGAGGTGAATTAACAGGAGGAAAATAATAGTAGCTTGTTTGGCCAAGCTTCTAAATCAGCTTATTTTGAAAAGTGCTTTCCAAAAGAGTCAAAACAGTTCGTGTTTTGGCTAAATCAGTTTGAAAAGTAATTTTGAAGCTTTTGAAAAGTGCATCTAAGTATATTTTCTCAATACTTGTGGTCCGGCCCTTCCCCGAACCCCGCGCATAGCGGGAGCTTAGTGCACCGGGCTGCCCTTCTTAGTGTTTTTCAAAAAAATACTTTTGGGGAACTCAGCTTCTCAACAACAGTTTCTGCTCCTACTCAAAAGCACCTTTTCTTCTTTTAAAAAGTTTTGGCCAAACACCTCAACTTTGAAAGAAAAGCACTTCTTTTGAGGAAAAAAATGTTTCCGGCCCTGGAGAAGCTTGGCCAAATAGGCTATCAAATTTGATTGGTCATCACAGAGAAAATATAATGCAGGGTAAGGCTGCGTACAATAAATCTTTGTGGTCCGGCCCTTCCTGGATCCCGCGCATAGCGGGAGTTTAGTGCACCGGGCTTCCCTTTTCATCACAGAGCTATGTTGCATCAATAAGGTGAGCTTTTTTTTCACAACTGGTGGAAATTTCTTCGATGTAGCTCAAGCTAGAAAGGCGAGAATGAAATCAAGGAACAAACAGGTACATTGAATTGAGTATCCAGATGATGAAGCCAAGGGCACCATCCTACATTAGTATTCCTCACTCTTAGCCTCTTAACTCTATGTAAAACTCCGTTGGACATGGAAAACAAAACATTTAGGTCTAGTCACATCAATGTTCACATCCATATGGCATAATATCTATGTGGTTACAAGCCAAAACAATTTCCACATACAAATTTCTCTAACTGCAAGATATTCGAAACAAAAGTCCTTTCTCCAATTATGAAACAAAATTATAGAGCTTCCACAGATATTGTAAGGTTACAAATAAGAGTTCCTCAACTGATGATATTATATACCGTGCAAAAATTCGGACTAAATAGACAACCAAGGCAAGAGTATTAGATTTAAACGACCAGATTAAGATGACTTACGTTCCTGCAATCTCTTGATAAGTACTGGTGATAATGAAATCTGAATGATTCATTGCCAGTAGATCAGCAGTAAACTGACATGAAAAATGATATTTCTCCTCGAACTTTTTCCAATAGATGTCAGAATCAGGATACTTTGTTTTCTCCAATGCATGAGCAATGGTACACTGAAAAAAGAAAAAAAGAGAAGAACAGAAGTGTAAAATTACTATTGCAGATACATGGCCGCAAGACATTGTGCTAGCCAGGTAAAGAATCGTGTCTATCCTACCTGTGTGACACCCATTTTAAATGCTAACAGGGAGGCAACTAAATTTCCATCACTGTAGTTGCCAATAATCAGATCTGGTTTCCCCTGGAGCTCAGCAGCCATTTCACCTGCCACATCCTGGTCAAGAAGACACGTGGAAACGTTAGATGGGGATGTGTCATTAATAGAAAGGTACGGAGAAACTATGAAAGAGTAAGTATGTCTTTTTCCAATATATATATAAGCAGAAAAACATGAGAAGCGCTTTATCCAGTATGACAAACCAACAAGTAGACATTATTCGCTAAGCACACTGGAACAAACATCAGCAATAAACGGTAATTTCAAGGGACAAAGAGGTTACCTCAGTAAACTTCTCCAGGTAAGGCCATACATCAAACCTAGATATCCATTTATGAAGGATTCCATTCTCTGACCTAAAAGGGACACGTAAAATATGCGAGTATTCAGTTCCACTAATTCTCTCCAACCTCTGGTTGCACGTGGTTCCTTTAGCATCAGGTATCAATCGGGTGACCTTTTGCAAACAGAGAAAGCATATTTATGTCAACTGCAATCCCACAAACCAAATAAGAATTTGCATAACATATATTTACTCACAATAAGGATTCTAGGCTTGAAGTTAAGTCCTTGACGCTTTATTCTAAGAAGCATTTCGGCCTCCAAGGCACGCACTTGATCCAGTATATAGACAACCTGCGAACCAACCAAAAGGAGAACAAAATCAAGGAAAACCATGGATGCTTCAGTAACATTAACAGTCACTAGCATTGCCAAAAATTAATATTACTGAGTTTTCCAACACTGATCTAGCTTCTGGAAACTATATTAACTGCAATACAAAAGCAGAGTGCCTGATCAAGCTACTGCAAGAAAGGACGGAGAAATGGTCCTTTATTTACCATTACGTCTAAAGTTAAAATGGAACATCTAGAGATGATTCAGCAGTATAATTTGCAGGAAGAGGAAACAAAAACTACATGTAATATTTGGAATTTCCCAAGGATAGCCTTTCCCATAAATACTAAAGAGAAGACCAGATATTCTGATTTTTTTTCCGGGAGGGGTGCATTAGGGTGTTTTTGGTATGGAGGAAAACAGAAAACGTTGTCCAGTTTTCTCATGTTCGGTTGGTCAAATTTTTCGGAAAACATTTTCTCTAAGAAACTAAGTTCCTTAAAAATAAGGAAAATGACTTTCCTAATGGAAGTAGAGAAAACAAGTTGCGTGAGTAGCATTCCACACTAATTGTATCCTCCCCACTCTTGACACACCCCACCTCACCTCCACCCTTCATAGCCTCATCCCCACTACCCCACCCCTCACCCCTGCTTCAAGTCCCATATTGTTTTAGTAGATTATATACAAATGCTTTTGGGATAATATTTTCTGCGTACTTACCAAAAAAAAATTCCGTGTAAAAAACACACCTTTAGTAGATACATATGTTCCCAGATTTTGTCACTTTCTCCAAAATATATTTTCATTCCAAAGTTAATCTTGTAGCACAGTAAGGGATCAACTGAACATACATGAGAATTTTCCTCTTCTTTAGATTGTACGAAAAAACAAGGTGACAATGTTTATAGGAAAGAGGAACTAGCCGATAGCAAACTTTTTAAAGGGAATATCCCAAAAGAGATTGGAGTTGTACCCAAACTAGTTACATAATACAAGACCCTTTCTCCTTGTTATTACCTGGCCACCAGTGTCCGGCAAACCCAAGACATTTGCTTGGCCAAAGTATCCATGAGGAGATAATATGACAACATTGAACACCATTGGTAATCTACCAAGAAAAGTCTCCAAGGTCGAGGGATCAGGAGCCTGAAGAATATCAGAAAGCAGATGCATGGTCTCCAAAACACGTTTTGCAGTATCACCAACCTCTCTCGAAGCCCATTTCTTGCAATCTGCATGCACATAGTTTCCATAAAAAAAATTCAACTCCTATTTCTTTTTGCTTTCCTAGAGCAATTACATACGCTTGTTAGAAAAGAAACTCACGCATATTCAAACTCATTATAGGATGTATCTGGTGGTAGCTTGTTGAGAAAATCCTCTGCTTTATTAAGAGAGGACTCCAGCCGGGAGATTCGTTGTATACGTTCATTCAACATCAAGACCTACATAGATAGACAATACAATCCATCTTACAAATAGAAGTAACACTTCTTGAGCATTTTCAAGTGAGACAATTTTATCCCAAAAGTCAACTGTTACATAAACTATCATTCATCAAGTGGGAAAGATAAAAAGTAATGGATAGTTTGTTGATGATAAAATTCGAACTAGGAGCATTTTACATATCTTATAATGGTTACACGTACTGAAAGACGTGAGTGGTAGACAATCAGGGAAAGGCAGACATTTACAAAGGAAAAAATGCTTTGTGTACTTACATTCCCTTTATGATTGTGTCCTCTAAGGAAATCAAGTAATGGGTCGAGAGATTCTTTGCTGCGGAACATAATTGAGGACAAATGACGATTGAGGAATTGGACCCCATTGCCAATGAATGATGAGCGTGTTGGACGAGGAACTGATGCATTAAATGGCTCAAAATCCAGCTCAAGCACGAAGTGGTTATTACCCCTAGCGTACAACATTTGAAATCAACAAATTTTGTAAAGATGTTTAAAGTACTTGCAATAGAGATAAGAAAGAACTTACTCATCATCCACAAGTTCTTCCTTGAAATGAAGATATTCAGGAATTGACAATTCTTCAACACTCAAGTCATATATGTTAACACGAACATATTCCCAAACACCTGGCCTTGGACGAACTGCTATAGCAACAAATGGTGGGAGCACAATGGCTTCCTATTTTGACAACAAAGCGAAAGCATTAACAGAATACAAGCTACTTGTCAGCAAAATGAACAAGAATTCAGTCAGAGACAAGTAAATCCTGGTGAAACAACTAAACAACTGTGTAACCTATTAAAGAATGAAACATCAAAAGTGGCTCTGATATTAAGCAACTTATTAAAATATCAAAAAGAGTGTGATTAGTCACATGAAGAAGTGGAAGCATGGAGACAAAGGCAGGGGCAAACTGGTTTATTGAGTTCAATTAAACCCAGTATTTTCGACACGGAGCTTAAATTTATACGTAGAACTTTGCAAATATTTAACCAAAATATTAAATCACGAACTCATATTTCAAAAGTGAAATGGATTCAAGGAAAAGATTTAAAGGGTTGAACCCATCAAGTTTAAATTCTGGATCCGCCTCTGCATGGGAAAGATATGATCAGAAAATCCAAAAAGTTGATCCCTTAAAGAGAATACGCCACCATGTTTTACATCTTATTTCTTTAATCTTGGGCAGGCTCTTCAAATGCTCTCTTCGTACATAATAAAGCAGGTTTTACAGATAAACAAAGGATTTCTTAAGTGTGTTTCCAGTTAAAAATTCAAAAAAAAATCATTCTTTAAGGCGACAAACAGTCAACAATTGCAGTGCATCCTCAAATTTCCTGAAACATACACAAAAAGAGAGAGAGAGAGAGAACAAATTTGTCATGTTTAATGCCTATACCTGAGTAGATTTCAAGACTTCACACAAGAGACCTTCTTTGAGCTTTTCACAAGCAGTATCATCACACACTGCGTTGTTGAACTCATCAATCAAGTGGTGAGGTTGTAATATCCCCTTCCCCTGCGCCACGTATCTTCAAACAAACATATATAGATGAATCACTAAAACTGGAAAAAGAAAAAGAAAAAGATACTTGAAATTTCTCCAATATGTTAATATTGAAATATAAATAAATCACTAAATCAATCAATCAACTAAGACTAGTTGCTTTGTCAACTTAATTTTCGCCAAGCTAACAAACATGGTAGTAGTTGAACCCAGAAATCATTCAAAATAAACCAAAAAAAAAGCTTTTGTATGTTTGACCCACGAAAAAAGAATCAGAATCAGGTATGAAGCATGTTGAGACATAATACACTACTAGAAATAAAGGGTTTTCCCAATGGGAAATTTGTGCTATAAAACATGATTTTTCCAAACGCATGATGTGAAACAGATTGAAACGCCGATAACTTCGTTTCGTGTGAAAACACTATTATTTAGTTTTTTTTCCACCTACATTCAGTGGGAAAGTGGGAAATTAGTGGCAAAATAAGATTTTTTAGTAGTGATATAATCAAGTAATTAAAAATGTGTTGTCTCGGATGTAGCTAACAAACTACGAGTCCAGTTGGAACTTACATATACATGTAAAAATCACCAAAATTTCAATAAATATTACATTCTGACCTATAATTCTACAAGTGTAATGAGTACGATATACGTAAAATCATAGAGATTAAACTCATCAAGTTAAACTTGGATCGATCAGTCTCTCAGCTATCTGTAGCAGCTTAACACGCTTCAACACAACATAAATCATGCTACCAAAACCAAGATTTCAAGAACCCATAACTTCACCAGAGCATGTCAAATTAAGTATAGTTTATACCTTGAAAGGAGAGCAACTAGTTGGTTACGGTGAGCAGAGAGAGTATCCTCAACTCTCTCCCTCATGCTAGGTACTCTTGTTAGCTTAGGATTCGCCATTTTCCAGTGAAAATTCAAGAACAAATTAGAAGAATTGTAGAAACATATAGAGAAATGAGTACAATTAGGAGGAGACTTGTAGAAACTATTATTGTTCTGACATATTATTAGTAGGAAAAAAAAAAGGTGGCGGTCTAATGCGTACTCGGTTTGAATAAGCGATCGAGTCATAAGTTAACTCATAAGCCTCGTTACTATAATATTGCATTTGTTTTCTAGGTTCGCTTAATTTGCACTTTCTTCGTTCCTATGGTTACAAATATTTATAAATTCAAAATAAAATTAATTAAGCTTTTTTCATTTTATCCTTTATTAATTGTTCATCAAATAAATAATATTGGTCATATAGTGTAAAAATTAGTCCATCCATCTTAATTTATGGAACTGTGTTTGATTGAATAAAGAATTTAAGAGAACAAAAAAAAAAAGCTTTTAGAACTAATCTAAAATAAATCTTAGAAATTTTTGTGGTTAAATAATTTAATTAAGGGTAGAATATGAAGTTTGAAATAAAAATGTTACTAAATATAAAAAGATATCATAAGTTTGAAATCAAAACGTTACTTTTCATTAGGATTACTAAAAACCGAATGTCACGATAAATGAAATATAAATTTAAAGAATTCAAATAAATAAATATTATTGACGTTATAATAGTTCAAATATTAATAAAATTAACTTAACTTTATTTATGAAAAGGGATAAAAAAATAAGTGAAAGAAACTTCTTATTTATACCATCTCTGTTCTAATTTATGTGCATAGTTTAAATTTTGAGAATCAAATTTATTAATTTTGACTGTAAATTAAGATATAAAATATTTAATTTTCTAAAATAATATTTATATATTTATAAACTACGTATATAAAAATATTACTGTGAAAAAATCTTTTAACTTATGATTTTTTTGCATAATACTACATAAAATGAGAAGGTTGGAGTAATTTCCAACCGCCAATATTGCCACAGAGAGTACAAATGTTGGAACCAAATTTGAAACTCCTCCCCATACTATCTTATCCAAGAGAAAAAACATTTACTTCTCTTCCTTAATAGTGGCGGATGTGATATGTCGACTCACTAACCGGTGCGACTATATTTTACACATGGACAACATAATTATTTATGACAAGTAAATTAGTACTTCAAGAAAATAAAATTGTATATAAATTCCAAAACATTAGTATTTATAAGTTAAATTTGATTTATTGCAGTTGTTATTATTAATTTTTTTATATCAGTTTCGCTTACACCAGATTATTCCTGAAGATAGTAGTACCGGTCCCTCAACACTACTACCAGTAAATCGCGGGATGTGCCTGAATGACCAGTGTTTGAGAACAGAGCAACTGATATCACATGCAAGGTCCTATCCCAGAAGAGAGCAAAGTGCTCTCACCAGGATTCGAACCCACGTTAAAGGCCTTCAGTTGGATTTTAAGTTCATCTCCTTTGCTATCCAGCTATGCCCCGGGAGACTATTGCAGTTGTTATTTCCATCGAATAAATAAATGCATAATATTACATGATACTTATTAACTGTATTATCTAGTTATGATAGACTACTGAGGTTTGATGCAGATATTAAACAATTCTAGTTATATGAAATTTGTACTTAATTATACAGATAATTCTTTGTTTTTGGACAAAGTTATACAAATAATGCATATATTAAATTTCAGGTGATGAAATTTAACATATGAAATAGAATATATGAATTATTTGTATAACTTTGACACACACAAAAAAAAAAGAATTTGTTGTAAATAACCAAAGTGAATAGTAGTAAGAGAATGGATGCCATGCTGTTCAGGACACACCCATATCCCTTACTGTTTTATGTTGGGTACAAATTATTTACTTCACTTTTTGTCCTATAAATTGCATTGTATTCTATGGAAAGAAAACAAGCAATTTAAAGTAACAAAAGCAGCTTTCTTATTTGTTCTTTCTATTCTCTTTCTCTTATATTTTAGAGCTTTGTTAATTATCGTATTCTTACTATATTGCTATAAAATTATTATCACCACGAGACTCTAATCAAATACTTACTTCTGCTAAGTTAAGTCTTATTAAGGTATGTGTTGCATCCATTTATCTTTAACAAGTCTAAAAAATTATTCTAATAAAAGAACGGGATTAATCTGTTGGTTAAAGTTTCTTTTCTCTTTCCTGTTTATTGAGACTGAATTTTTTCTAATGAAAGCATGTACTAATTTAGGTCTATATGTTGATAAAGAAAATAAGTATTCTGCTTGTTTACACTAAAAGAATAACCATAACATATGTTGTTGTTTTAACAATTTACATGTATACGTGTAAAGTACTATATACTATTCTTAATCTCTAGGACAATCTATTTAAGACTTACCAGGACAAGGAATAGTATATTAATATTTGTGACACAAAATACAAACGAAGTTCTATAGATTCTAGAAAAATCATGATACAGTAGACTACTAATATGTCATAGCTCTCTATTTAGACTTTTGTTATGAAATGATCATATTATCGTTCACTGTTTATTTGAAATTTATAATCTCTAACTTATTTATCTTCTATGATAGCTTCACTATGTCGAATTTATCGAATTTTGAGTTTGTAGCACTTGACGTCACTGGAAAGAATTGCATGTTATAGATGCTCGATGCTGAAATTCACCTAGACACTAAAGGTCTTGGTATCACTATTACTCAGGGTAATGTAGCATCGAGCCAGGACAAAATAAAATCTATGATCTTCCTTCATCATCATCTGAATGAAGATTTAAAGGTCGAATATTTAACAGTGAAAGATTCACTTGAATTGTGGATGGGTTTGAAGGAAATGTATGTCCACCTTAAGGCAACGGTATTGATGAGGGCTCGTTATGAGTGGATTCACTTACGGTTACAGGATTTTAAAATTGTATGTGATTATAACTCTGATGTATGTATGTAGAATTCTTTTCAATAA
This sequence comes from Anisodus tanguticus, assembly GCA_034509755.1. Taxonomy (NCBI): domain Eukaryota; kingdom Viridiplantae; phylum Streptophyta; class Magnoliopsida; order Solanales; family Solanaceae; genus Anisodus; species Anisodus tanguticus. Next base: position 11,343,015 of record CM067551.1, on the reverse strand, counting down.
AATTTATGTGGGAAAGATGTAAAAGATGGATATGTTGGAAAAGACTCTTACGACTTTTTATGCCTCTAATTTGAATTACATCAACAACAGTAACGCGAAAGGGAATTTAAAAAGCATTCTGATTTGATCTCATGACTCCTTGTGGTTGAGCAACATAACACTCTTTTATTGAAAAATCATGAAGCCCGTCTCCCTGGAACTGCTCCATTTCCGAAAGCGAATGTGGTATCAGTAAATGGCTAGTCTAAAAGAAGACAACATAATAATAATCGGGGCCATAATAATATGTGTGTGTGGCAAAGGCAAGGGACGATATAATAATCGTTGTGGTGGTGGTCACCGTAAATGGGAGAACAATATGGGTTCTCAAAGCAATTCTTCAAGAGACAATTGTCATCGTTGTGGTATGAAATGCTACCGAAAAAATGAATATCGGGCACATGAGCATTTTGCTAGGCTTTATCAAAATTCCTTTAAAAGAAAGGCAAATAGAGGTGGTGCCTCCTCTGCTAATGCTCGAGTAGAGTCATACTAGACTTATAAAAATGATGTTGATGTAGGGCCTTCACAAAAATATGATGATAATGTTGAAGCAAATTTGGCTTTGAAAATGATGATTTTAATGACCTCAATGATATTAACCATTTGAAAGTTGAAGACTTCTTTGGGGATCAAAATTAAAGTGTGATCCTTTTACTGGGGAATCAATTATGTTGTTGTTGTTGTTTTCATCTATGTGTTTCTAATCATCATGTCTTACTTATATTATTTTTTATTTTCATGAAGTACTTAAGTTTTCTATTGTTCGTTTCAGTATTTCTTATGATATATTTTGTTTTTATTTTTATGAAGATAAATTAAAAAAAAATCAATTTTCAATTGGATCCAAGATGAGTAATAGAGATATATGTCTTCTGTATATTGCTACTATTCACCCCATATTAAGAGAAAAGAAATATTTCTCTCACTTGGTTATGAAAAAGGCCCGTGTAATACAATATCTGGTAGTACAAAATTAATTGAGGGCTCTGAAAAAGTGGTGTTATTACTACCTAGAGGAATAATATTGGTCATTAATAATGCATTGTATTGTAGTAAGTCTTAAAGAAACTTGTTGAGTTTCAAGATTATTCACCAAAATGGTTATCATGTTGAGACTGTCAATGAAGGAAGGTTGAATACCTTTATATTACTACAATAAAGCGGGGGGAAAGTTTGTGCATGAAAAGTTTGTTGTGTTACAAAGATGCAGGAAACGGAAATAAGTAACTGTTAAGTATTACAAGAAAATAAAATTACAACAGTCTAAAATTTCAGTAAACTTGAAGAAGAAACTTGAACAGTTTTGGTATGCTGAGTCGAGTGATTGCACTCTGTCTTTAAGACAAGATTGCCCCGTATGTATCCTTTCTATGTCCTGGACAATTGTCTCCCAAGATAAAACGGCAAATGAACAATTGAGCAAAGGAAACTCAAGTGCTACCTTGAAAAATTTTGAGTAATGAAATGATGCTGAATGTAGGAAGAATCTGATTTCGTTTCAGTTTTTATGTGTCTCAACAATTGTGCAAAGGGTTTATATAGTTGAAGGAGAGGTCTTACCAACTGCCTACATAATTGTTGTTACTGGCCAAGTAATGGCAATTATGGAGGTAGTAATTCACCAAAATAAATGGTGAATTGATGTGCAGCGGATTGGCCTTTAGGGAGAGTTATTCAGCCAAAATAAATGGATGAATTGAGTGCATATTAAGGATGTTGACGTTCCAGAAACTCTGCCTAATTTTGACTTACCTGAAACTTCAGGAACCAAACTGTAAATACGAAACAATTCTGATCCAAAAAGATAATATCAGAATAAGCCACAGCCCACGACCCGTGACCCGTGACCCGAGACCCGAGACCGGACCGGACCGGACGGGCGGGCGGCGCGCGTGAGCTTATCCTCGAACCAAAGCAGCCCGGCGGCGGCGCGCGTGGGCTTATCCTCGAACCGAAGCACATCTAGGTCCTCCCTCCTTTAAATACATGGGATACCCATTGGGGTCCCAAACCCCAAGTCAACTTTGATACTTATTAACTAAACAGATCTTTCTTCCTCCACCGATGAGGGAGGATTGCTCTTTAACACCTTTTTCCATACTTCAAACACCTCACTTCGTAGACCAATATATCTTTCATTTCTCAACGAAATTTGATGATCCTTGGCCCTACGGTCATCTACTTACTTAGTAGATTATGCACGTGTGAAGAACCGAAGGTTCCAACATGCGGAACACTAGTGTTTAAGTCATTAAAGATGGTTGGACGCAACTCCCGCCAAAGGCAAATTTCCAACAAAGTTACCCGCACTTTCTTCTATGTTGTATAATACAAGTATTGGTGTGATTGAATCACATGTTGTAGTAAATAAAAGATTTACTGATTGTAATGATTTTATCATTTGACATGACCGGTTGGGCCATCCCGATTCTAATATGATGCGCAAAATAATTGAGAATTCACATGGGCATACTTTGAAGAACCAAAAGATTCTTTAATAAAAGAAATTATCTTGTGCTTTTTGTTCTCAAGGAAAATTAGTTATTAAACCATCAACAGTTAAGGTTGGGATTGAATCCCCTTCATTTCTGGAACGTATACGGGGTGATATATGTGAACTAATTCACCCTTCATGTGTACCATTTAAATATTATATAGTCTTGATAGATGCATCTACAAGGTGGTCACATGTGTGTTTATTATCAACTCGCAATATGACTTTTTGCGAGATTGTTGGCTCAAATAATAAGATTAAAAGCACAATTTTTAGATTATGCAATAAAAACAATTCGTCTTGATAATGCTGGTGAGTTTACATCTCAGACCTTTAATGATTATTGTATGTCCACTGGAATAACAATTGAACATCCGGTTGCTCATGTTCATACTCAAAATGGTCTAGCAGAACCATTAATTAACGCCTGCAATTGATGGCTAGACCATTGCTAATGAGGATAAAACTTCCTGTTTCGGTATGGGGGCATGTTGTTTTGCATGCAACAACACTTGTGTGCATAAGGCCAATCAGTTATTATGAATTCTCCTCATTACTGTTGACTTTTGGCCAGGAGTCAAATGTTTCTCATCTTAGAATTTTTGGATGTGCGGTATATGTTCCAATTGCTCCACCACAACGCACAAAGATTGATCCCCAAAGAAGGTTGGGTATATATGTTGAGTATGAATCTCTTTCTATCATAAAATATTTGAAATATATGACTGGAGATTTATTTACGACAAGATTTGTTGATTGTCATTTTGATAAATCAATATACCCAACATTAGGGGGAGAAAAGAAGCAGTTGAAAAAAGAGATATATTGGAATGCATTATCACTATATCATTTAGATCCTCGAACAAATTAATGTGAACAAGAGGTTCAAAAGATGATTTATATGCAAATTATTGCAAATCAATTACCAATTCGAGTTGATGTCCCGATAGAACAAACAGTTAATGCAAATGAGTTTGGGACACGTCAAAAACGTAGTAGACCAATCGATTTCAAGGATAAAAATCCTTGAAAAAAGGAGTAAATGATTAAAATGACCATAATATGGAGGTAATTACTCAAGAAGAGCTCCGAGACATAACAAATGATAAGCCCACATAGGAGGTCTATGTACCTGAAAACATTGAGAATGAAGAGATTTCAATAAGTTATGCCTCGACAGGAAAAAGGTGGAACCAAAATGATATTGTGGTCGATAATATTTTTACTTATAATATCACTGTTGAAATAATGCAACAAGATAAGGGTCTTGAGCCAAAATCCGTCGATGAATGTAAACAGAGAAATGATTGGCCAAAATGAAAGGACACAATTCAAGCGGAATTGGCTTCAGTTGAAAAACATGAAAATTTTGAATCAATAGTTTTAACACCTAAAGATGTCAAGTCGGGGGGGGGGGGGGGGAATGGGTGTTTGTGCGAAAATAAAATGAGAAAGGTAAAGTCGTACAATATAAAGCACGACTCGTGGCACAAATTTTTTTGCAAAGGTCTGGTATTGATTATGTGGAGACATATTCTCCTGTGGTGGATGCAATTACCTTCATGTATCTAATAAATATGGCAGTTCGTGAAATGCTTGATATGCGGTTGATGGATGTTGTCACCAACCTATTTATATGGCTCGTTGGACCATGACATTTATATGAAAATTCCTGAAGCATTCAAAATGTGTGAGGCATATAAAGATTCATGAGGAAGTTATTCAATAAAGCTTCAGAAGTCCTTATACGGATAAAAACAATCATGACGCATGTGTTATAATCGCCATAGAGAATACCTATTGAAAAAAAGGTACAAAAATGAGCTGATTTGCCCTTGTGTCTTTATGAAAAGGTTTGGATTAGAATTTGTCATAATAGCAATATATGTTGATGACTTGAATATCATTGGAACTCCTGAAGATCTTCCAAAGGCAGTAGAATGTTTAAAAAGGGAATTTGAAATAAAACACCTTGAAAACACAAATTTTTGTCTTGGTCTACAAATTAAGCATTTTGTAAATGGAATATTTGTCCATCAATCAACATATACTAAAAATATTCTAAAGAGATTTTACATGGATCAAGCATATCCATTGAGTACTCCCATGATTGTGAGATCACTTAATGTTAATAAAGATCTGTTTCGGCCTTATGAAAATGATGAAGAGCTTGTTGGTGCTGAAATACCATATCTTAGTGCTATTAGGACATTAATGTATAATTCTCGATCAGATATAGCTTTCCCTGTAAGATTATTAGCAAGATTTAGTTCTTCCCTAACAAGAAGACATTGTAATGGTATTAAACATATATTCAGATACCTCCGAGGAATCCTCGACAATATATTATTTTATTCAAATGAATCCAACTCATAATTAATTGGTTATGCAGATGCTAGATATTTATCTGACCCACATAAGATCATTTTCAGACAGGTTATGTATTTACATGTGGAGGTATAGTCATATCATGACGTTCAACCAAACAAACTATGGTTGTTACTTCTTCAAATCATGCAAAGATAATAGATATTCATAAAGCAAGTCGAGAATACGTGTGGTTGAGATCAATAACTCAATATATTCAGAAAACATGTGGTCTTGCTTTGGAAAGAAATATTTCAACAACATTGTATGAAGATAATGTTGCATGCATAGCTCAACTAAGAGGAGGATACATTAAAGGAGACAGAACAAAACACATTTCACCAAAATTCTTCTTCACTTATGATCTTCAGAAGAAAGGTGAAATAGATGTTTAACAAGTTCGTTCAAGTGATAATTTGACGGATATGTTCACTAGGCATTGCCAACCCCAACATTTGAAAAGATGATCTACAAGATTGGAATGCGTCGTCTCCGAAATATTAAGTAATGTTTTCGTCAGGGGGAGTAAAATACGAGTTGCACTCTTTTTTCCTTAACCAAGATTTTATCCCACTAAATTTTCCTGATAAGGTTTTTAATGAGGCACCAAACCATGCGTATAATGAATAACTATGTACACTTTTTCTTTTGTTAGAATTTTTTTTACATGGACATCCAAGGGGGAGTGTTGTAAATAGTCAAAGTGGATAATAGTAAGAGAATGGATGCCCTTGCTTTTCAGGACACACTAATATCCTTAACAGTCTCATGTCGGATATGAAATGGGAACATGGACTCCTTATATGGACTTGGACAAATGCTAGCTTTTGGGATTGAGTTAGGCCCAAGATCCATTCTTTACATGGTATCAGAGTCAGGCCCATTCTAATTCTTCGTTCGTCGATGTTGGGCCCCCAAATTATATTATCCACGCTCCAGTTAACGAGGTATGGGCGTGCGGGGGAGTGTTAAGAGTCTCACATCGGATATGGAATGGGAACATGAACTCCTTATATGGACTTGGACAATCCTCACCCTACAAGCTAGCTTTTGAGGTTTAGTTAGGCCCAAATTAGGCTCTGATATCATGTAAAGAATGGATCTTGAGCCTAACTCAACCCCAAAAGCTAGCTTGTAGGGTGAAGATTGTCTAAGTGCATATAAAGAGTCCATATTTCCATTCCATATCCGATGTGAGACTCTTAACAATCCCTTGGTGTTTTATGTTGTGTACAAGTTATCTACTTCACTTTTTGTCCTATAAATTGCATTATATTCGATGGAAAGAAAACACACAATTGAAAGTAACAAAAGCAGCTTTCTTATTTGCTCCTCCTATTCTCTCTGTCTTATATTTTAGAGCTTTGTTAAGTATCATATTCTTGTTATATTACTATAATTTTATAACTGAATTGTTATTGTGATACGAATAATTCATATGTTCTATTTCATGTGATGGAATTTTATTAGACATTTCTTAAATTGCAATTTGATTTAAAGTTTCTACACTGGTGATGATAAAAAATGTTAAATAATATAAATTCTAACTAGTTTAGCAAATTTGGATTTTGAAACTTGTAGTAATGCTACCAATTGATATAATGACCACAACATAAGTGCTAATATTACTATAATAAGTTAAGTGGTTTAAAATGTTGATGAACCCTTAACATTTGGTTGCTTCACATTTTCTTTACTTGTTTACTACTGTTCAAACTAATATCTTGCTTTTTCGTAGTTTGAATAATTTCATTGTGCTGTCGTGGTCGCAGCCATTCTTTGTTTATCTTTAATCCTTTTCCCCTGTTTATTCTTTTAACAGGCCTGCTTCTTTGACTAATTTAATTGGATTACTTGCCTACTCAGTTCATTTAGCTTGTTTGATCAAATTTTTAAAATTTATTTATTTTAAAAAGTGTTTTTTAAAGTATTAAATAGTTTGTATTTGATCAATTAATTTTAAAAATAATTTTGAACAACAATTAATGTTTGGTTATAAAGTGTTTATAAATGTATTTTTCTCAAAAATTACTTTTCAGAAAAGTGTTTTCGGAGAAAAGTTACTTTTTTAGCTTCTGGAAAATAACTTCTATTATTCCACAAAAATATTTATTTTCACCAAAAAACTTGGCCAAACATCTCAATTTTTTAAAATAAACATTTTTTCAGAAAAATAAACTCTGCCAAATAGGGTATTTGCCGAAGGAAAACGATCTAAATCTACTGTTATACTATAAGAAATATTTCAATTTTATCCTTCATTATATTTGAGAGATGTTCATTAGAAAATATTTTCGTATTTGTCATTAACTTTTCCAAAAGTAAACAGGTTGAATTCGACGCTAAAATATTATTGGAAAAAATCTAAATTTGCTCTAGTTTTAGTTACTAATTTAGACGACTCCTATATATTTAGAGGTCTGTGAGGTAAGAGCAAATACGGAACTATTTACTAACAACAAAAGTATAAATAATCTCATAATATAATGAGGATAAAATTAAAATATTTTACTCTCTTTGTTTCAATTTATGTGGCATCATCTCCTTTTTAGCTTTAAAAAAATTCATTTTTTTATAACTAGAAATAATTTAACTTTAAAGTTTTCTTTTACCCTTAATGAAATGATTTATAACCATACAATTATCTAAGATTTATTTTAGATCGCACATTTTAAAAATCAACTTTTCTTTTTTAAATTTTATGTCAAATCAAATAATATCACATAAATTAAAATGGATGTAATATGCAATAAACGAATGTTCTTGACCTTTTTCCCTTTAATTGAATTCGATGTACGAGAGTCCGAAAATGTACATGTGTTGGTTTATGTTACCCACAAATAGTGCAGACAAATCCACACCAAGTGCTATAACTTACTTAAACATGATCTCCAATCTGTTACTCGATGTCTCAATCACTAGCCCGCTCATTTAAAATGTTTATTCAATAGTAGTATTTTTTTAATTTTATTTTATATAACATTCTTTTTTTAATCTGTTTAAAAAATAAATAATATTTTTATATATTTTAAAATAATTTAATTTAAAATTTCACATTTTAACCTTGATAACAAGTTTTAATAGTCATATAAACGTCATCATAACTTGTTGAAAATCGCAGTTTGATAAAGTTTTGTTTCTTTCTTAAATTGAGTATCAATCAAACATTCCACATGAATGTTATAGAGGAATTTCTTTTTTGAATAATAACTCGGTAGCGGTTAACTAATACATTTATATTTTACTGATTGTGTAAATATTTTCGAAATGGTGTATGCTTTATACCCGTCATTAGTATGCTATACACATTGTCTTGATGTTTTAAGTTGGAGTTTAGAGTAGAATCAATCAAACTTTGGCAAATCTCTGAGTCTAGGTCTGAAAAGGATCATTCACTTGGAAGACCAGAGTCTAGGTGGATCATTATTTTGAATAATAATAAAGAATAGAACAAAACAAAAAAAATCTACAACCAGGATGAATCATAGTACTATTCATAAATAGGGATTTTAATCCGAGCATATTCCAACAGTTATACATAGATCAATACGAAAAACGGCCCATGAAAATGTCTTATGCCTAACCACGGCGACAGCTGAAAGGGCACTCTGTACGACAAAACCATAATTGTTAGAATACCTCAGAACCCATGGTGATATGTACTAATATCCTTTCAGGAATTTCAGTGTAGAATTCTATTTCATTCTATTCTTTTTTTTTAATTAAACTATATAATCGCAGAGCATCTCAGACAGTATAGGCTTATTAGCCTATATATGAAATACTAAGAAATATAAAAGAGAAGGGGAGAAAATAGTACCTAAGTTGTGTCCAAGAGAGAGAAGGTATACAACGAAAACTGAAATATTATTATAAAGAGAATTTTTACAGTGCTTGGTGATTTTCTTCCAAGGCTTGCTTTACAAATGAAAGAGAATCCCCTTTTATAGGTGAAGGCGGACTTCAAAACTGAATATAATTTACAAAATAAAAATAGTAAACGAATCTAATAATTACATATGGATAAACAACTTTGCGGAAAGGAAAACTTTATATAAAGTAAGATAAGATTCTCGACATACGTCGCTTTCTTATCTTGAAAAAAGAAAACTTTTATAAAAAGTTAAAAACTTTATTAAAGTTCTGAAATGACATTTGTCCTATCCGACCATTATTGAATCCACGTGGCCACCAATGTCACTTCACTATGACATTTTTATTTTTCCCTTTGAATTGGTGTCATCCTTCTTCGATTTGTGTTTTTGTTGGATTGCCTCTATTAGGCTGTCAAACAAATTTTTTGTTGTTGGATGGTAAGTATAATCCTCCAATGGTTGTGATTCACCTTCTAGACAAGCATATTGGTTGTCATCAGGGACATCTCTCATGGATGCGGTAGATGTCTCGGAATAGGGACTATCATCCACCTTTGCCTTAATTTTTTTATGAAATCCTCATTTACCTTATCAAGATATGCTGACATGAGATCCTGCCTGTTTTTTGGAGATTTCGGACTTTAATAGTTTTTTTCAATTTGGAAAAGAAAGATGATTCATCTTCTTTAGTCTTTTTCTCCATATGATGGATATTTTTAAGACTTTTAACTAGTGAAGATATATCGCCTTCTAATTGTCATCCATAATGACGAGTTTTGTCTTCTGGATCTTTATCTAATAATTTGGGCCAGAACTTACAAAGGAATTTTCTTTTGAGACATATAATGTCTTGCTGATTCCTTCTGCTTCTGGAATCCGTTTCCATATCCAAAGAATTCCTTCCTGCATGAAGAAAAATAATGAAGCAGATCCTTCGATATAATCAAAGTAATTTTCTGGGGTAACACATGGTGTTACTTGAACCCATTCTTTGTAGAAAGCCATATAAGGTTCATGTAAGGCCTGAATTTCAGGTCCAATGACACTCTACCACGGGAATATCCATCCTGGAAGTAATAAACCATTCTGGCTGCTTTTAAAAATCTCAGGATTATTTTTAATCCACCAGGAATGACTATGTTTTCGATTTTCATAGTACAAAACCTGAGTGAAAGCATTGATATAATCATAGTAATTAAACGACATCTTAATGGTCGTTCGAGGAATTATAAATTCTTTTGATCTGAATGAGCTAATTCCCCACTCATAAGGAGATATAATCTTCTTAAGATAGAATTTTGAAAAATTCCTTTCTGCTCCAGGCTTATTATCCGGGAACGATGTGATCTCAGCAGTGCTAGTCGCAATAACGATATATTCATAATACATCCTGTTCTTTCCTTCTGGGAAAGGATTGTAGAAATTTTCTACATATCGATTCATTAGATCCAAGGATCATTTAAATAATTTTTATCTTCATGATGTAGGTAGAGAATTGTCTCTTCATGACCCTTGACTAAATATTGGTCTCTGCTTTTTTTCTCCGATTGTTGAAGTTTTTCGGCATATGAGCCTTGTTGTTGGCTACTAGAAGAGCCTTCTTTGTCCACGCGTATTACTCTTGGAATATTGGAAATATTATTTTCAGTGGAACTAGATTTTCCAGAGCCTCATCCCGAGCCTTTGCCTCTTCCTCTGCCTCTACCCCTATTAGGAGTATGTGGTGTCCATTCTGGACGCATCTTATCCCTGCAAATATTCACGAGTGAGAAAGTCAGGGAGTGAATTATCCTCTCCTTTAAGATATTGAATTTCAAAATCAAATGGGGCTAAATGTGACTGCCATCTTGCAAACATTTGTTTGGACACATCATGTTTAAAATCTTTCTGAAACATGAATTTGGTTGCATTACAGTCTGTTCTTATTAAGAATTTTGTATTATAAAAATCATCCTGGAATTTCAGGACGCACTTAACTATAGCAAGAATTTCTTTAGCTATAGTAGCATAATTCTTTTGACTATTAGTCTATTTTTATGAATGATACCGAACAAGATATTCTTGTTTGGTTTGGGGTAATTTGTTTAAGTATCCCACCATAACCGATGTCTGAAGCATCAGTCGCAATAATCTTCCCCCAATTTGGGTTAGCAAGCATAAGGCATGGCAAAGCTTGTACATTCTTCTTAATTTTTGTATAGCTTCTGTGTGAGCATTTGTCCACGGAGTGACAGTTTTTTCAACCTATCATATAAGATGGTTGCATCCACAGATAAATTCTTATACTAAGGAGAAATATAGTTAAGACTCCCTAAAAACCTTTGTAATTGGGTTTTATCAAGAATTTCATTAGGAAATTTAGAAGCAAATTCTATACTTCTAGTAATAGGAACAATTTTCCCATGTTTAATATTATGACCAAGAAATCGAACTTTTGTTTGAAAAATATTCATTTTGGGTTTTGATATAACCAAACCATTTGAAATAATAATTTTCTTACAATTTTCAAGATGCTTAATATTATCTTGTATATTTTTCGAAAAGACTAATATGTCATCTATGTAGACAATGATAAAATTACTATATGAAGTAAAAATATCATTCATGACATGTTGAAATTCTGATGGAGCATTCTTTAGCCCAAAAGGCATGACATTCCATTCATAATGTCCGAATGGGACTGTAAAGGCAGTCTTATACCGGTCAGATTCATCAACCTGCATCTGCCAAAAACCTGATTTTAAATCAAATTTTGAAAATATGTTAGATTGGTATAACCTGTCAAGTAAATCCCTTTTTATTAGGAATTGGATATCTAATCCATTTTAAAACCTTATTCAATGGTTTATAATTAATAACTAATCTGGGAACTCCTCGTTCATGTTCCACATGCTTATTAACATAGAACGTTGTACAACTCCATGAGGAGTTTGAAGGACGAATTAACCTTTTTTTCTATTAGAGTTGCAATTTCTTTTTTGCAAATTTCTAGATATTCATATTCATCTTGAAAGGTCTAGCCTTTGTTGGAATATTTTGTTCATGAAACCCTTCTTCGTATGGAAGAATAACTATATGCTTTTTTCTGTTCCAAAAAGCAGTAGGTAAATCATTGCAAATAGAAATAGAAAAATCATGCTCTATTCCTTTTATTTTATCCTGTAATTTAGGATTCTGCAACTGGTCTATGATATTATAAGACATTAATTCTTGCTGCAGATAATCAAGATGTTGCTTCTTGTTCTGCACAAGATTAATAAGGCTTACTGTACTTGATACAGGAACCCAAAGAAAAGTGATTGAATTATTGGTACCTGTGAAAAACTTATCATCGATATGTGTAAGAGGCATTAGTCCATAAATAAAAGGTATGCCTAAGATAATATTATGAGCCAATTTTTTTTACTAAGACAAAAGAATGTTCTATACACATTCTATCATGGCAAACATGGGCACTTGGTAACTTGTAGGGACATGTCTATTTATGATACCTCTATTAATTAATAGAGGTAATTTATATTCCCGCCAAAGATGAATTACCCGTATTAATTTGTTAATGAATAGATAATTTAACATTCTCTTTTATATTTTAACATTCTCTCCCCTTCTCTTTTATATTTCTTAGTATTTCATATGATAGGCTAATAAGCTTATACTGTCTGAGATGCTCTGCGATTATATGGTTTAATTAAAAAAAATAGAATGAAATAGAATTTTACACTGAAATTCCGGAAAGAATATTAATACATATCACCATGGGTTCTGAGGTATTCTAACAATTATATTATTGTCATACGGAGTGTCCTTTCAGCCGTCACCGTGATTAGGCATAAAGCATTTTCATGGACCGTTTTTCATATTGATCTCTGTTTCACAATCGTCTTGTTTTCTCATACACTATTGCTTTGGGTTTCCTTTTAACTCGTTGCTCGAGGATCCTTCTCCCCTCTGTCTCTCAATTCAATTTGTCTAGCTATTTGATTCTGCTTTAGGCATATCTTCTGTGCTTGCTCTTACTCTTTGCTCACTCCTCCCCCAATTAAACTTACTCTCTCAGCTCTAGGCTCACTCACCAACAAATTTTATATGTATAAACCCTACAAACGAATTAAACATACAAAAAATATTTTTTTTTTTTGTTAATTAGACCCTACTAATATATTAACAAAAATAATTACACAGTTGTAAGGGCATTTATGCCCGCATTGAGTTCTCGGTTTACGCCATTTCCAAGATCATTTACGTAGATAGCTAGTTCCTAAAATGTCTACCTAGAGAACTTTATTTATAAACAACGGAGGAACTACCAATATTTTTATTCTATCAAAATGTTGTGTTTTAACTCCCCCCTTAGTCAAAAGATCGGCAACTTTATTTTGTTCAAAAGATATGTGTGCCTGACCATAGGATGTATCAGCCTTGTCATCATGGATCTGCATTAAAAAATAATAGAGTTATAAGAAAGATATTCCTCTTTTAGCATTTTTATTACCATTGTCGAGTCAATTGCAATCTCCAAAGGTGTTAGATTGTTAATAATACACTAGTTTTCCCAATAGCTTTATGATTGTAACACAAGATCATTATAAACATGCTTGAATTAGTTAGTAGAGTAGTCACTATAAAGTTAATTAAAAACTCTCACGCTATCAATGAGGGATGCTTAAAATATAAAACTGATTTAGTTAAAATATGTATATTAATTAATTGAAATAATAGAAACAAATCATGCCCAATTGTTACTCGTTTCGTTTACGGCACAACTGTTTTACTATAAGGCATCAACAACTTAGGTTATTAGGAATCTGACAGACATCCAAACAACAACATATATTGCTTTTTAATGCTACTGTAAATTCCTTTTAGCAGAGCAAAAGAGAGAAATTTGGAGGTAATATTTGAGCGGAGCACGTATATCATAGCGTATAAATACTTTTACTCGCTCTTAATATAATGTTTTTCAAAAAGAAAAATATTGTTCGGAAATGGAAATTAAGAACTGTTCTGTAATTAAAATTGCCTTCTTGCGCTCCATTGGTTTTGGTAATTTTAAATCAAATGATTTTGAAAGAAATAATCCCCTTGATTATTTTCATTGATTGAATAGATATATATACAAGTTACAAACCTTCTCCTACCATAATTCTAACTATACAATATGGTAAGTGTATATCCTAATTATGGTAAGTGTATAACCTAATCTAGGTAACAAATATACTACAATATACACACAATATACTTTCCTTAATACTAAAGATTTTGGCAAATGGTACGTCTTTGGGCTTCGTTTAACACACCCCCGATCATAGCGGGCGGTCTTCGAACGCGAGGCGTCCCTAAAATCTTCAAAGAGAACCGCCGGTAGACCCTTTGTAAAAATGTACGCAATTTGATAACGAGACGGGACATGGCATACGCGAACTTGACCCTTTGCAACCTTTTCACGGACAAAGTGAATGTCCATTTCGATATGCTTGGTGCGCCGGTGTTGAAGCGGGTTACCTCGAAAGGTAGATGGCACTAATGTTATCGCAATATACCAAGGTTGCCTTCGAATGGGACAATGAAGCTCCAAAAGCAAATTACGTAGCCAACATGACTCGGAGACCACATTCGCTACCCCTCGATATTTCGCCTCTGCACCTTTGGAGCGTGACAGAGTTGCTTGACGTTTTGCCGACCATGAGACCAAGTTGTTGCCGAGGAACATACAATAGCGAAGTCGACCGTCGGTGTCGGGACAACCACCCCAATCAAGCATCCGTGTAAGAGACAAGTGTGGATGTAGAGGAAGGATACAAGTGCAACCCATAGTCCGGTGTCCCCCGAATATACCGAATGATGCGTTTGATTGCATTCATGTGCTCAACCACGGGATCATGCATGAATAAACACACCTGTTGAACCGCATATGTAATATCCGGTGCGGTAAAGGTAAGATGCGGAGGGCCCCTGCAAGCTGCGATAGCGGGTCGGGTCTTCGTATGGTGCACTCGCTGCGGCACTCGGCTTTGGGTTTGCATCAACCGGAGTGGAAGTGGATTTACGAGGATGACATCCCGGCCCTCTCGATGATCTCGCAAAGCATACTTCCGTTGAGACAGAAACAAGCCCCCGAATGACGCCGGACGGCAATCCCCAAAAAATAACTCAACGGCCCCAAGTCCTTCATAGCAAATTCGGAACCGAGCATGGCCATGATAGCGGCGCAAAGTATCGGAGGAGGCGTCAAGATGATATCATCCACATATAACGAGAATATAGGCCAATGACGAACCACGGCGGTAGATGAACAAAGAATTATCGACCGGGCGTGTGTGTGAACCCAATAGTCGATACAAAATCAAAGCAAATCGTGTATACCGGGCACGTGGAGACCGCTTAAGCCCATATAGTGATTTCTTCAACAAACGAGACATGATGAGGGTGGTTGGGATCCACGAAACCCAACGGTGATGCATATAGACCTGTTTCCTTGAGGTCACCATGTAGAAAGGCATTCTTGACATCCAACCGATGGATTGGCCAAGCCTTTGAAAGAGCCAAGCTAAGCACGGTGCGAATGGTAGCCGGTTTGACCACCGGACTAAACGTCTCACCACAATCAATTCCAACCTGCCGAGTCTTACCATCACCAACAAGTCGCGCCTTATGTCGAGCAAATGACCCATCGAATTCTCCTTATGAGCAAAAATCCACATATACCGATAATATTAATACCATATGGACGGGGCACCAACTCCCACGTCTTATTATCAATAAGAGCATTATATTCATCGTCATAGCAATTTTCCAATTAGGGTCATTTAATGCGGACACAGGATTGCGGGGCAAGGGGGATTTAGAGACATCAGAATGTAAATTAAAATGTCGTTTAGGTGTAAAAATACCCCGCTGACTACGAGTGACCGGTCTATGACTCGAGGAAGAAGTGATGGAATTTTGGGAATTTTTGGGGCTCGGGACGGATTTGGCCGGCAGTGCGGTGGGCTCCGCCGGCCCAAAGCGGTAAACGGTGGACTCGGATTCGGGAACAGTTCCAGAATTGGGGCTGGGCAGCGAGCCCGATTCTTTGAAGCTGTTCGAGTGGTCGGAACGACAGGGTGCGACGGTACTGTGGGGCCAGCGGGCAGTGGGCCCGCTGGAGGATTTTGGGCACGGGAGTTGTTCGAAAAATTCCGAATAATATACGGGGATATTTGGTCATCCAAAAAATTATACGACTTAGGCTCGGGAGTATGAACTTTTGTAAAAGGGAATTGAGTTTCATCAAAAATGACATGACGATTTATAATGATTTTCTTGGAGGATAAATCAAAACACTTATAACCTTAGATGATTTGACGGATAACCCAAAAATACACACGGAGTAGACCGAGCCTGAAGTTTGTTAATTGTGGTGGATGGGAATAACGGATAACACAAGCACCCAAAAATCCGAAGATGAGAATAAGATGGGTTCTTATTATATAAGATTTTGAGAGGGGAAGAATATGTCAGACCTTTAGACGGAATTATGTTAAGAAGGTAAGTGGCCATTTGTAGGGCATGATGCCAAAAATACGGAGGTATGGAGGCATGAATTAGGAGAGTTCGGACAATGTTATTTATGGAACGAATTTTGCGTTCGGCTTTCCCATTTTGTGAAGATGTATGAGGACATGAAAACCGAAAATTTATCCCATGAGTAGCACAAAATTCTCGAAACTCCCTATTGTCATACTCCTTCCCATTATCACATTGAATATTTTTTATTTCTCTTTCGAATTGAGTACGAACGAATGCTCTAAATTTTATGAAGACGGAAAACACTTGTGATTTATTCGCAATTGGAAACGTCCACAAAAATCTAGAATAATCATCTAAGAAGAGAACATAATATCGATGACCCATTGAACTAAGAACAGGGGATGTCCATAAGTCACTATGAATAATGTCAAATGGCATAGAAGTATGAGAATTGGAGTCTACAAATGACAACTTAACAATTTTTCCTAATGAACAAGATCGACAAATTGGAGTACGACTCGTACCCTTACAAGAAATAAAGCTATTTTTATCTAAAAGCGATAAAATAGAAGATCCGGGATGACCCAAACGAGCATGCCACATGGAAGGAGAGATGGTCGCAAAAGGCGATGGCAAGGTGGACTTGAAGGACCGACACGGGCATGATAGGATATAGATCCCCCTACTATCACACCTCATGAGATGACTCCCCGTCTTGAAATCCTTCACAGAGAAACCGAAAGGATCAAATTCAACGAGAAACAGTAATTGTCATTTGTGAACTTTCGGACGGACACTAAATTTTTAATCAATTTAGGAGCATGTAAAGTATTTTTCAAGAGAAGTGGTGGATTGGGAGGAGACAACGTTTTTTGACCATACCCTAGAATTGGAATTGAAGCGCCATTACCAACAATTATTCCCCAGGGGTGCTCAAATTGTAATAAGATGAGAGAGTACACGATTCGGAAGTCATGTGAGTAGTGGCCCGGTGTCCGTGTACCAATTTGGGTCGGTTGAGTTAATCCCAATGTGTGCATCGCGGCCTCGATATCGGTCGAGTGGGGCCTTTGCATGATGGGCTTGCGGAGGACGGGGCCCAAGGACTCCGGCCGTGCCGGAACCGGGTGTTACCGCATTTGTGGGGGCCGTTCTTGGGCCCGGCGGCCGTGGGCCGCCAGCTGGCAGGTATTGGCTCTTTGGGACCGGCCCCCACCCGGGCATTGGCGGCTAATCTTGAAGGGTGCCACCGCCACCGGCCCCACCGCCGGGCCCACGGTGGTGGTGGCCCACTGTACCCGAATGGGACCCACCGCCGCTTGTTGCTCACCGGAAGCGCCACCGAACCACCTCGTTTGCCCCGCGGTTTTTGTTATTTTTGCGATTATTCTTGCCGCCACCATTATTATGGTTTTGGCCCGAATTATTAACAAAACCCGAAGGACTAGGAGAGGATGCCACCATGACAAGCGGGCTTGCTCCGTAGCCGCCTTTTAGCCAAACCGGCTTCTTCCAACGTCGCATGGAGCGGGCTTGATGAAAGTCGGGAAGAGGGTTGCTTTGGCGAAGGAGAGTTCCAACACCATTATAGGCCTCCGAAAGCCCGGCAACCAACCGTAGAACTAGACGATTATTTGTCACCGGTGCGCCAACATTACGGAGTTGATCCGCCAATTCCTTTAGTTTCTTGCAATATGCGAAATGTTCGGAAATACGTCCATTCGAACGAGAGAGAATTTCTGCTCGAGTGTGACGATACGGGAATGTTGGTTGTCTTGGAATATGTCACGCAATCTATTCCATGCAGCCATAGCCGTCGTCGTATCGGGCTCCATAATCGTTTGTAGAAGGTCCCTTTGAAATAGTGGCGTATATCCACCGAAGAACGGTAGCATCAAGTGTAATCCACACCTCGGGATCCTCCGCGGGGAAGGGGTCTAGCGGGAGGAATTATGTGATGAAGAACTTGATAAGAGATAGCGTGAATTTTAAACAACTCCGCCCATGTTGCATATTGAACGTGTTCCATCTCAAGGACAATAGGGACACCGAGCTTGATATTGGAAACCGTGAGGGCGGGGTGAAAATTGTTCTTAGACATATTTGAAAGAACAAAGAAGGAGGTTAAATTTAAGAGAGGTTTTGAGAGCGGAAGACGAGATATTTGGAGAGAAAAACCCGAGGGAAGGGGGGGGGGGGGGTGGGTTCTCGGCCAAGTATACAAAAGTTTGAGAGAAGAAAACTTTTGTTTAGACCTAGTCTCTTGATACCATGAAAGAAATAATCCCCTTGATTATTTTCATTGATTGAATAGATATATATACAAGTTACAAACCTTCTCCTACCATAATTCTAACTATACAATATGGTAAGTGTATATCCTAATTATGGTAAGTGTATAACCTAATCTAGGTAACAAATATACTACAATATACACACAATATACTTTCCTTAATACTAAAGATTTTGGCAAATGGTACGTCCTGGGCTTCTGTTTAACAGATTTGTTAATAAATAGAAACTTGACAAAAAAAATCACCGCATCCTTATTGCACATAACAAAATTGTAGCCGAAACACGCAAATTGTTAATAAAATTACTTTACTGATCTCTTTAAGTCTACATATTTTGTCAGTCCATGTTTATCAACAATCATTTGTCATTGTATTACACGGAGACGAAGATAGAGTAGAAGGTACGTACGTGTTCCGCAGAACGCAATAATTTTTGTTCAAACATTGCATTTGTCCAAAAGATTCATTTAATGTGTATAAATTATTAATTAAGAATTCAGTAACTCAAATGGACTAAATTCTAAACCCATAAAATTCAAATTCTGAATCCATCTCTGATATTACACAAGCACCGTAGCAAAAATATATAATAGGAATTACTTGGAGTTGAGATTTTTGTACTGGTTAGCAATTCAGAAGTGTTGACTTATATAAATATTTCTCTCGTAAATTATCCTTTTAGTTAGTTACCCTTGGCATTATTGACGGCCTGAATAGTTTCATGCTTGCACTACTTTAATTTTATTATTCTTATAGTACTTGTGATGGCGTTCAGATTTTCAGTATGAATCATATATACATTATAGAGAATGACCCGTGCAATTAAAAGATGTTGTACTTATTTAGGGTATAGACGTATTGTTGTCTGAAATGATGAGTTTTATTAAATTGATTAGCTCAAAGCACTTTGCACTTAGGAACTTTTATTAGGCCAAAATGATATTATTATCTTTACGAATTTAGAGTAATAATCTAACTTGTTTATAATAGGTAAGTCACCATTTATTTTATGTTCCTATTAATGCTAGTATTAAATAAAATTATATGCAATCACCTTTTAAATAACTTGATTGTATAAAACAGGTCCTTGTATAAAATTTGGATGGTATATGATTTATGTAAGTAGCCGTTTAAACTTGCATGCTTTCAGTAGTCTCAAGTGTTTCATAGCTTGAAAAAAGTGCACTCTTTAGATTGCTAAGTCCTGTTGGTAAAATTTAATTTAATGTGTAAAAGAGAACCAGCATCAATACTTGTTGCAAGAATAATATAAAGCCATACAACATGTTTATATAAATTCCCAAGACGAAAAATTGCACAGAAATTACGATAAAAAATTAAAACAAGAAAATTCGTATTAGCTTTGGTTTGTATTAAAAACCCCATTTAATTGATATTAGATTTCTTCATAAATAAAAGTCAAATCAAATATTTAATATTGAACTATGAACATTGTCGCGCCCGTTTTTGACCCGCGGGTCGAAGCGTAGTACGACATATCGGTGATTCCTGGGTATTGAATTAAGGAGTCGCCACCTAATTTTTTAGGGTGAATTAGGACACCTAAATATTAAATAATGCTGCAATATAACTCCAATTTTATGATCTGTGAAACTAATGAGATTCTAGGTAAGGGTTCTTTATTATCCCAAAGGGAAGGGGTTAGACATCCTTTAAGATCCGCTAACTTGCGGTTATCCGGTCAAACTCAGGTTAATTATTGTATTAAGAAAAATGCATGTTTTAAAATACAAACCTAAAATGATGTTGCAAGTATTTAGTAACAGGATGCATTTTGTACAAGTATGCATTTGTATGGTATTAAAGAAAAATACATGTAAAGTTGAAAAAGTATGCATTTGGGACAATTAATAGTAAGGAGAAAAACAAATTATTTATAATGCCAACGAAGTAATTTTTTGGAAATCATTTTGAGTTGTACAATTAATAAAGTGAACAGAAGATGATCAAAGTTTGTTTTGAAAATTTTAAACATGCATGACGAGCCTAAAAATAAATAAACTAGCGGAGGGTTTCTAGGTTTGAATTAACCGAGCCTACAAGTAAATAAGCTAGCGGCGGGTTTCCAGTCTTGGACTACCCTATGAATTAATTCTAAGTCTACCTATTCTAAGCATTTCAAAAATTACATAAGTGCAATAAATAATATTACAATACATAGCGAGATGAAAGCTGAATTAAAGAAAGTAAAAACAACAAAATAAATAATCTCGAGGAGTATACGCTTCGTTGACTTTGTTCCTTGCAAGCTGTCAAGAACAAACGGTTAGAAACAGTTAAATATAAATAACTTCGAATCCGTATTCAAAACAGTGAATGTTTTGATCACAGAGGGCTCAGACTTAAATTTTGAAAAGACCATTCCAAACACGTCGTGGATTACAAACATATGACTCGGTGGTCATTTTTATTGCCTCGTCTACTAAACATGTTGGTATCTCGGATGAAAAAGAAAGATCATTCCAATCACGTCGTGGCTGCGAACATATAACTCGTCGGTCATTTTAGTTGCCTTGCCTACTAAACATGTTGATCTCTCGGATGAAATAAGAAAAAGATTTAAGTTTCATCCTTGCCCAGAAGTTTTATTTTCCGTCTTCCCAACTGTGGAGGCCTCAAAATCGACGGATATTTTTTCATCGGCCTAAGTGTAGTATTTGTTCAAATCAGTAAAATCGAAACGAGCCAATTTGCAAAGGGACACGGCCTCAAATTCAATTTCATTGGCCCAAGTGTAGTATTTTGTTCAAGTCAGTAGACTTTTAAGAAATATTGCGGTTTTCCGAAGAAATCTTAAAGCAGTTGTTTTCAGCCGAGAAAACAACAGCAGTGGCTTGAAAACACAGAAGCAATGGGCTTGAAACACATCAGTGGGTTGTCTGAAACAGTCTTAAAGCAGCTGTTTTCAGCCAAGAAAACAGATGCAATTTGGGCTAAAATACAGCAGTGATAAGACATCAAATATGCTCAAAATGTAGTAGTAAAATATTTTCGAAAAGAGGTGTAAATGGCTAAGATTGCAGCAGTTGTGTGCGGCAGCAGAATAATGGCTCAAAATTGCAGTAATCAGCCCAAGTATTGCAACAATGGCGGTCTCAAGCGACCAAAATGAACAAACCCATAACGAGAACTATTTAAAAATGACATGTATCCAGAATCTCAAGGTGCAACAGGATAACATAACCACTGGTAGCACAACAAAGACACAAAGGGGAATGTAAACTTAAAGACCAATCACACTAAGCCTCAAATTTGAAAGATAAGAAGACAAAGGGGGGCTACCACCATTCATTTTCGATGCCGCAACAAGATTCAAAAAGATTTCTAGAACCTTAGGTATGGCAGGCTATCGAAGAAGGCTAAACCAAATCCGAAGCTTGTCTTGGCTTTCAACCAACATATTAAGATAAGTATAAAACCTAGCATGTGTATATTCTGAAAGTCTCACATAAAGACGGGGAAAAAGACATAAAATGGAAGGAATTTGGTCAAACTAAGGCATACTATATCAATACAGAGGATGTTTAGACCATATTGAATGAGTATATTCCCTTAAAATAAACTAAGACAAACTACAGTTGGATTAAGTAGACATGGGAAAAACATAAGCATGATGGTTTGACAATATGAAAATAGTAGTTCAAATAAGCAAGGCCATAATAACCTAGTCATGCATAATCATGGTTCAGATTCTCATGGTGACATACTGGCTAGGGATATGCAAGCTATCTTCTAAGCATGGTAAACATATATGGTCACATATACATCATGTGCTAAGCATACTGATTCCTAAAGCATACAGAATAGACACTCAGTTTCTCGGACAGACCTAAAATTATATTAAAAGGTAAGCATGGTTATCCAAATGTCCAAAAGGTAGCATTTAAAGCTTATGAAGCTATTCTAATCAGGATGAAGCACAGAATATCAGGTATAACATTACCAAAGAATCTTGACCCTTAGTCATATGATGTAGACTCAAAATTGGTTCATGTAGCTGAACTAAGGAACTGTGAGGTCATTTAGGATATGCAGGGCCCTACTCATGCGACATTTCCAGACATAATGACACTAAAGCAAGTAAGGCATGTATGTAATCAAACTGATAAACATACATACAAATGATTGGCTTAATTAAAAGCACATTTTGAAGGTACAAGATTGTCTATACTAGACCCAACTTGCACATAACATTAAGGTAAGCAGTGTACACTAATATCATGGCTAAGGGAACTATACATGCTAACATTTAAACTGCAACCTTAAACAACAACTGATTTGAACTAATCATACGTTTAACAACTAAAAAATGGAACTAACAATCACTAATCATAATTAACTAACACACAAATACACAATTCAAGTTACATAATCAATTTAAACAAGAAATTGAAAAGGGAAAGGATTACCGACTTTCAAATTTTGGACTGGTTTCAACCCGAAACAGAAGCAGGACCGATCCGACCCGATTCGAAAATTTGAAAAACAGTGAAGAATAACAAAAATTTAGATTCTTCAACACCAAATACGAATAATTTCGACCTATATTTTTGGAATCTTTAAGTTGAAGAACACATGCAACAAGAACAAGTACTCTTAAGAAGATTTCGGATTTCCAAAACTTGAACCTAAATTTCGGACTTAAAAATCGACCAAATATCTCCAAAAACCGACTGAAAACCCGACCCGAAAAACCCTCAAATCCCCTCCAAAACTCGACCTCAACAGTGAACAAATGGGGGCTTTTTATAAATGTATTTCCCCCAACGTTCATATTTGAATTTTGAAAATAAAAGGGAAAAATCTGATTTTGAAACGGATTTTAGGGGGAGGGTAGGTGTGAAGTGATGGGGTAGGGTGTGGCGTTGTCAGGTGGCGGTGTCGGCGGTGTCCGGGGGTTGGTGGTGGTAGTGGTGTAGGTCGGCGTAGGGGTACGAGTGTAGGGGGTGTGCGGGTTCGGCGACTTGGGGGGAGGGTTAGGAGGTGTTGTGTGTTTAGGGTAGGGTTTGGTTAGGGGGATGTTTGGGGAGTTGGGTTTGTGGAATTTGGCTTAGGGGGGATGATGGGGAGTTGGGTTTGTGGAATTGGGATTGGGATGATGGGGAGTGGGTATTGGGCCGACAGTGGGGTTTCGATTGGGACGACTTGGGCCGGTTTGGTTTGGGCTGTTTTGGTTGTTGGACGATGGGGAATTAGGGGTCTTGGTTTGTTTGGGACTTTTTAGGGGATAAAGGGAATGGCCGGTTGGGCCAAAACATTTGGGCTCGGTTGGGTTGAGGTGTTTTGGGATGATTTAGGCTTGGTAAGGAGGGTTGTGTATTGGGCCTCCTTTGGTTGATATTGTTTTGGGTGAGGAGAATAAAATGAGAGTTGGTTAAAATATAAAAGGATTTATTATTAGAAATGCTTTGAAAAGATGTAAATTAATTAAAATAAGATATAACGATGTGATAATAATAAAATAAAATATTTGTGAAATGTTTAAAATGCTCAAAATGAAAAATGCGATGCCGTTTTGTGAAAAATAGAATAGCATAGAATATTAGGGTAAAATTATGATCATGATTTAAAAAGGCAAATGGTTGTAGAAAATATGAATAATAATAATAATAATAATGAGAATAATAATATATGTGTATATATACGCCTATATATATATATATTAAAAATATATTTTGAGGTGTCAAAAATATTTAAAATTACAAATAAATCGAAAAAGACGGGACAAAATTGGGTGTCAACAAACATCCATAAACTGACTTATCTAAATATGTATTATTTGGGTCATTCTCTGGATTGTTGGGTTTATATTGAAAAGGCCAATTTGTTTCTGTATATGAGCAAGAATCAAGATAGTAAAATCCCCCGGGCATAGCTGAATGACAAAGGAGGAAAATTTAAAATCCAGCTGGAGGCCTGCAGCGTGAGTTCGAACCCTAGTGGGAGAAATTTGCTCTCTTCTGAGTAGGACCTTGTAGGTGATATAAGTTGCTCTGTTTTTAAACTCTGGTCATTATAAATCATTTATGTGTCTCATAGAATTCAAATTTATTATTCTCATGTATATCATGATAAGCCCTTGAAAAGTGCCATAACTCGTCCATGAAAAAAAAGAAGGAAAAAAAATGTAGGAATATATTTCTTGCCTTTCATTGATTGTTATGTACAATATATATAATATTACATAATTACAAACTAGGTAACTAAATATTTCTAATTACAATTGGAATATAAATTTACATAATATAAAAGATATACAAAATATGATAATATTCTATCAATGGTAATATACAAGATATGGTAATATTCTATCACCCCCCTCCCCCCCGCAGTTGAAGCGAGAGGTTCACGTATGCTGAGACTGGCTCGGAAGTCATTAAAGAGTATGCGCAGAAGTTCTTTAGTGAATATGTCAACAATATGATATCAGTTCTTTAGTGAATATGTCAGCAATCTGATATCAGTTCTTTAGTGAATATGTCAGCAATCTGATATCGAGAAGGAACATGAACTTGTCTACGAGCAACTTTTTCACATACAAAGTGAATATACATTTCAATGTGTTTAGTGCGCTGATGTTGAACGGGATTGTCGGAAAGATATATCGCACTTACATTATCACAGTAAATCATTATAGCCTTATGGAGTGGGCAATGAAGCTCAAGTAAAAGGTTGCGTATCCAACAAGACTCAGAAACAACATTCGCTACACCTTTGTACTCAGCTTCGGCACTGGATCGAGACAAAGTAGGTTGTCTTTTAGAAGACCAAGAAAGCAAGTTATCTCCGAGGAACACACAGTAACCCAACGTGGATAGACGAGTCATGACATCCACCCCCATCGGCATCAAAATAAGATGTGAGACTAGAGAGTGAGAACTTGTACAAGTGTAAGCCGAAATGAAGAGTACCTTGTACATATCGCAAAATACGGTTAAGGGCATTCATATGTTCATCCGTCGGGCTGTGCATATGTAAGCATATTTGTTGCACGACATATGATATATATGGTCTTGTGAAAGTGAGATACTGCAATGCTCTTGCTAAACTGCGATAATAAGTCGAGTCGACATACAGAGAACCCAAAGAGGCACTGAGTTTGGAATTAGTGTCCACCGGTGTGTGGGACAGTTTGCAAGATGTCATGTTTGCTCGGTCAAGGATCTCTTCGGCGTATTTCCTTTAACAAAGAAATAAGACACATGCATGCTCGTAACAGCAATGCCTAAAAAATAGCTTTGGGGGCCCAAATCCTTCATAGCAAACTCAGAGGCAATGAGTGACATAATGGATCAGCGAAGTGCATCAGAAGATGTGGTGAGGATGATATCATCAACATATAGTAGGATGTATGCCATGCCATTACCCTTGCTATAGATGAACAATGAATGATCATATTTGCTATGTGAAAACCCGATAGAGGATACAAAATCAACAAATCGTTGGTACCACGCACGAAGAGCCTGTTTCAGTCCATAGAGTGATTTCTTCAAAAAACACACATAATCCAGATGAATTGGATCCCTGAATCTCATAGAATGATACATATATACGGGTTTATGAAGGTCTCTATGCAAGAAAACATTTTTGACGTCAAGCTGATGAATAAGCCAAGATTTGGACAAAGCAATACTGAGAACGGTCTGAATAGTCGCTGGTTTAACCACCGGGCTGAAAGTTTCATCATAATCCACTCCCACCTATTGAGACATGCCATCACCTACAAGACAGGTCTTGTGCCTTTTAAAAGAACCATCAGATTTCTTTTTATGTCGAAATATCCACATAGAACAAATAATATTAGCATAAGGAGGACGAGGTACTAGATCCCATGTCTTATTTTCAATGAGAGAATTATATTCGTCAATCATTGCATTTTTTCAATTAGGATCGGACAAGGCATCTTTCGAATTACGAGGAACATGAGAAGGGGCAATCGAAGTGGACAAGTTAAATAGTCGTTTGGGGTTGGAAATGTTGTGCATAGCACGAGTTTCCATTGTCTGTGGGTGTGCTATGAGGGGTTGGACAAGATTTGGATGAGGTGGCTGAGAAGTGGAGACGGGATTGGGTGGAGTGTCGGGAGTAGGTGGTGGAGCCGAGAAGGGGTAGTGGCATTGGGGAGAGGGGGCTGGTCGATAGACAGTTGAGACGGAAGGCCGTGATAGGCTGTTCCGAGGCTCCCGTTGTGGGGTTGGGTGGATTGCTCGCCTCGGGACGATAGTGGTGGGGACGACTATCGGTGATGACTGATTTTGCAAGTGATGAATTAGAATGAGATCTAGGCCATCATTTAAGAATTCATAGGAATTTGGGGATGGAAAATTGAGTTTGGCAAAGGGAAATTGGGACTCATCGAATATGACATGCCGAAAATGATTATTTTTTGCTTGACAAGTCATAACAATTGTAACCTCGATGATTGGGGGTAGCCAAGAAAGACGTGCGGGGATGACCGAGTTGCAGTTTGTTGATTTGCGTAGAGGGATGGATGGGGTATCACATACATTTAAAAGTTCGTAAATGCTTATAGGAAGGATCCCGAAGATAGAGGACTTAAGTGGGAGACTTGTGTGTTGAGAAACTTGTGTGGGAGACTTGTGTGTTGAGAAACTTGTTTGGGAGAATGTTCAATAGATATGTTGTCATTAATAGAGTATAATGCCAAAAATGGGAGGGGGGATAGAGGTGTGAGAAAGGAGGGCATGAACTAAGTTGTTTATTATTCTAATTTTTCATTCGGCTTGCCATTTTGTGGAGAGGTATGGGGACAGGAAAAATGAAAAACAAGGTCGTGTTTGGCGTAGAAAAGTTTGAATTGATTATTATTGAATTCCCTCCTATTGTCACATTGGAAACATTAAATATTCTTTTCAAATTGTGTCTTAATGAAAGTGTTGAATGACAAAAAAATAGAATAGACTTGAGACTTATTACCAATGGAAAACGTCCATAGGAAGTTTGAATAATCATCTAAAAACAATATGTAGTATCGATGCCCGACCGTGCTTAAGATATGAGAAGTCCATAAATCACTGTGTATTATATCAAAAGGCATTAAAGTACAAGTGGATGAACAATAAAATGGCAACTTGTCCCAAAAGTACAAGATTCACAAACAAAAGGAGAAGGACATGTTTGTAAGTAATAAATTTATTTTTGCTAAGGGAGCGTAAAATAGAGTCTCCCGGATGTCATAATCTATCATGTCATAAAGGAGATGAAATTATTGCAAATGTTGATAGAGAGGAGACTGGATGGCTGACGGAGGTAGTGATAGGATAAATGTCCCCGGTGCTTTCACATCTCAGTATTCGCATCCCCGTCATAAGGTCCTTCACAAAAAAACCCAAAAGGATCAAATTCAAGGGAAACATTATTGTCGGTTGTGAAACGATGCATAGAGATAAGATTTTTGATAAGTTTCGGGGCATGAAGGACATTTTAAGGCTAATGGAGGGTGTGGTGGGGAAATAATGATTGTCCATAATCTCGAATGAGAATGCCTTGTCCACTACTAACAATAATATTATGATTTAAATTGCTCATGTTGAAATAAGACGAGAGAGTATTTTGGGATGCCGTCATATGAGATGTGGCACCAGTGTCCATGTACTAACTGTTGTCAAGAACGTTGAGAGACATCGTGTTCATAGCTGCCTCAACATCCGTTGGTGCGTAGGTTAAAGGAGGAGAAACCTATGCACTATATGCATGTTGTGGACGTGCGCTGATGATACCGGACTGGGCCTGTCAAGCTGGAGGTTAGGCCTAGTAAGACATCGGATAGGGGCAAGGTGGAGCAACCCATGCAGGTGGGCCCACGCAGCCTATGGCGGATAGGTAGCCCATGTCAGAGTCTACTGCCACTGTTGATGCCGTTGTTGGTGGCTGCCAGCCGGCGGGGTCTGCCTCTTGCCGCTGCTGCCACTATTGTTGCCGCTATTTCCGCTACTATTGTTGCGGTTGTTCCCGGAATTTCTTCTGTTGTTATTCTGGGAACGTGAGCCATGTGTCGGATCGTTGGTTTGCATGTGGGTGGGTTGCGAGCCAAGCCTCTTGGGTCGAATGGTTGCCGCCAATGGCTATGAGGGTGGCATCGGCCGTGCTGCACTTTATTTTTCGGGGTTCTTCAAGAATGAGTCTCGAACAAGCCTCATAGAACGGAAGCAATTGCATGCTTTGTTGGAGTATGGTAGCGATGCCGTCATAATTTTTATTCAAATCCGCAATAAGTTGCATCACCAATCATTAATTAGTTACCGGTGCACCGATGTTGGAAAGTTGACCAGAAATCTTCTTAAGTTCTTGATAATAGGCCGACGCATTAGAAAAATCGTCCTACTGAATAACATGAAATTGATTTTCTAGATACAAGGCACGTTGTGTCTTGTTGTCATGAAAAATAGTTTCTAAGCGCTCCCACGTTTGTCGTGCAGTGGCATCAGTTTCAATGATTGTATGCAATAGATCGTTTGAGATCGTGTCGTAGATCCATTGTAGGACAACCGCATCTAAGCGGGACCAAAGTTCATCGTCAGAATCATCAGGTCTTTCTAGGGGCTTTGAGTTTGGAGGGATGATATGGTCGATGACTTTGTATACACGATAATAAATCTTAAATAATTCCGCCTAAGATGAATATTGAACCTTTTTCATCTCAAGAGTTATGAGAATGCAATTCTTGATGTTGTTAACTGGAAGATCATGATGAAATTTAGGTTGTTCAGCCATTGAAAATTGGAGAGGAAGAGAGGAAAGTCAAAGAAAGACGGGAGAGAGCTGTCGAGGAAGAGGGCTGCCAAGGGGGGAGGGGCGACAACTTAGGGAGAAAAAGAAGTAATGGTTTGGCTTTTGATACCATGTAAAGAATGGATCTTGGGCCTAACTCAACCCCCAAAGCTAGCTTGTAGGGTGAGGATTGTCCAAGTCCATATAAGGAGTCCATGTTTCCATTTCATATTCGATGTGGAAATCCTAACACTCCCCCGCACGCCCAGACCTTGTTAACTGGACCGTAGATAATATAATTTGGGGGCCCAACATCGGTGAACAACGAATTGGAATGAGTCTGGCTCTCATACCATGTAGGAATATGTTCCTTGCCTTTCAT
Organism: Anisodus tanguticus; assembly: GCA_034509755.1. Taxonomy (NCBI): domain Eukaryota; kingdom Viridiplantae; phylum Streptophyta; class Magnoliopsida; order Solanales; family Solanaceae; genus Anisodus; species Anisodus tanguticus. Next base: position 11,313,300 of record CM067551.1, on the reverse strand, counting down.
TGATCATTGTGTACCATATACATAGTGTTACATAATTACAAACTAGGTACTAAATATTTCTAATTACAATTGAAATATAAATTTATCTAATATAAAAGATATACAAAATATGATAATATTCTATCAATGGTAATATACAAGTATGGTAATATTCTGTCAAAAACAACACAAATTTAATGAAACTCAACGAGATAACTAAATTTATATCACTCAGAATCTAGGACTTCTATAATAATAACTACTCCATCTATTTTGCCACGCAAAGCCCCCGAAGAAAAAAGGAAATCATCACTTTTCGTCTTTCGAGTCTTGATCAATTTTAATTGTGGCCTTTATAATTTTTTTTATTAAGTACATTTAACCTTTAATTAATTGATATGCACTCTGATCCCTCTAGTAACCATTATAAATTTTGAGAAGTTACTGGAGTTTGGAGGCCATAACTATTTGGTTGATATGTGATACATAATTAATCTTCAAATTAATCCTTGAATGGTGATGGATCATATGAAACTTAGTTTAAGAGGGGAGAAAACATAGTGTGTGAATAAAGTTTCACACCGATACTATTTATAGAGTGTTAGATATTCTTAATGTTTTGAGATCTTATGAAAAAACCGTGCAGACTTCCCTCCAAACAGACAATATCACATAATATGAAGAGTATTTTTTGAGTTATTTTAGCTCAATAATATGAAGGCAATATCATTCAGGAAAATGTCTAAATATCACATAGGAGTATTTCTTAAATAAAAGAGATAAAATTGCACATTTTAGTTACTCCCTCCGTTTCAATTTGTTTGAAGGTTAATCAGTTTGTGGAGTCAAACAACTCTTTCTTTGACTATGACTTTTTCCACATCTTTTTATATATTGTGAATTATTAATTATGAAGACTTATAGTACTTTTTATGTAGTTTTCAAATATATAAATTTTATTATAAAATATTTAAAAAATCTATATCTAAAATTAAGTTAAAGAAAAAGTTATTTAACTCCCAAAACTGATCAACTTTAAAAAAAATTGAAATGGAGGGAGTATTAAAATTTAGATATGTCAAATGAAAATATTACACGGACCAAAATTAAAATTTATTTACAATTTAGAATGAGAAGTGTAATTATTCCAAAAGAAACAGGGTTTAAATTTTAAAAGGAAACTATGTTGAGAAAAAATATCTTTATCAAACGGCTTTTTGTTTATCGTGTGGTCTATAGCTGAAATCTCTCCTCGCCATTTTGTTGGCTCTCTTTCCCTCTCTCATATTCGCTCGCTTGCCTCACTTGTTGAGTGCTCCCTAATTTCTCTGAATTCGAAAATTTTGCCTGAAACAATCGCAGCTTTGAATGCGAATCATCTTTTTGATATCTTCACTGGCTGCGATTTTACTCTCTCCGGCTGAATATGTTTGTGTATCCAGACGAACGAGTTTTTGTCGCGGTTGGTTTAATTTTTCTTAAGCGCCTTCAATTCTTATCTACAGTGTACCGATGCTTTTGAATACACATGGATTCTGCTACTTCAATGTCAGGTGCGTGAATGTCGTGTTAAAGTTTTGTTTTTGGCCACCAAATTTATTGAGCCGCCCTTGACTATACCTTAATTGTGAATTATTCTCTCTTAGTCTATTTCATTCAGCTAATTAATTTGTATTGCAAGGTGAATTAGAGGTTTTATGTAACTGGAGGTTCACTACATCTATTAAAATTACTCGTTCAAACATTGGAACTAGCTAGTCACGCTCAGGCTATTTAATTTATTTAAGTCTTCATTTTATTCCACTGCTAAATTATTTGTATTGCAAGGCAAATTAGAGAACTTCTGTAACTGGAGGTTCACTACATCTACTAAAATTACTCGTCCAAACATTGGAACTAGTCACTCTCAGGCTTTTTAAGTTATTTAAGTCTATTTCATTTGTTTCATTCATCCAAATGATTTGTATTGCAAAGCAAATTGGAGGTTTTATGTAACTGGAGGTTCACTGCATCTACTAAAATGGCGAATAGTGGAGCTAACGTGAATGATGCGTGAAACGTTTATTTTAGTTTTTCAATTATGCAGTTTCTATCGAGTGTGTGAGTATATGTAAGTCTATTCCATTCGTTTCATTCCGCTAAGCAAATTGGACGTTTTATGTAACTGGAGGTTCACAATATCTACTAAAATTACTCGTGGCAAACAGTGGAGCTAACGTGAGTGATGCGTGAAACATTTATCTAATTTTTTCATTTATGCAGTTTCTATCGAGTGTGAGAGTATATGTAAGTCTATTCCATTCGTTTCATTCCACTGCTAAATAATTTGTATTTCAAAGCAAATGGGAGGTTTTCTGTAACTGGAGGTTCACTACATCTGCTAAAATTACTCGTGGTGAACAGTGGAGCTAACATGAATGATGTGTGAATCGTTTATTTTATTTTTTCAATTGTACAGTTTCTATCGAATGTGTGAATATATGTAAGTCTTGGAAAGGAGATGTGAGTGGAAGACTTGATTGTAGTGTGCTATCTTGTGCCTGGAAGGTGCCAAGGGCCTTGACTGGGTTCCTTGCCAGCACAGCTCATCCTTCTCAGTGTTCCTCTACTCATTTTGGGCGATATGGAATAAGAGATCATCTCCGGCGATGTGTAAGTTTACTCACCTCCCAACTTACACTGTCTGAAGTTAATCGCATTGAGTGAAAATAAATTTGAGTCCAAAAAGCTCTATTTGGTTGAGCTTCAGAGGCTTTGCTGCCTTGCACTTCACTAGAACTTGTTGGTCGTTCACGTTTTGCCTGTTATAGTCACTTGTTAGTGGTGAGTCAGAGGATTGATTAGCTACGGGTTGGTCTTTTTTCTTTTTTGCTTTTGTTCATGGTTATATTAATAGTCTTTGCTAGAGGAGTGTGTAGGAATTTTGGTGGTAACTGCTGCAGGTTGCATTCATTTATAAATAATGATCTTTGTGAAAATTATGGTTCTTTATATTGCGTTACTTGATCTATGGAACATGTGGACGAATCTGAGAATCCAATTCAGAACTTTAAGGCAATGGATGGAGTTACACAAGATTTATACAGACTCACTTTAATGCCTTTGATACCCACAGGGGGATGTTTCTATATAGCTCAACAACCTTCCACATGTAACTCAATTCTGAGTTCACATGTAGACTTGAACTCAGACTTACAAATGTAAGATGAACTTAGTAAAGGTTGAGTTCGATATCACATGAAAGATTTTGAGCATCTAGCTCAAAACATTAAGCCAATGAATAGAGTAGCTCAAAATCTTTAGATACCTTTGGATGTCTTTAAACACCCGATGTGGAACTTTTTTATAACTTAGTAGAACAGTTCATATTCTCATTAGAATATCTATAGATTACATATAGATTGGTAGAAGTTTAGTTTGGTGATTCTTTTTTGATAAGTAGTTTGTTAGATTCTTGTTCTTTGGTTAATAAGAGGAGGCTGACTTAGAGAGCTTGACCTAAGTACTTCTTGATATGTTTCAGAATCTAAGTCGAGATAAATCATGTTTTCTTTTCCATTCCATGCACCTGTTATCTAAAACATTATGTGCAGCAAGCTATAAAAGTTAAACAAAGATTTTTTTGTAACAATACTGCTCAAGCCAACTTGCGCGTTCCTCTAATATTCGACTGCGTACCTACTATGTCCCACCGGCAAAGGTACCGGATAACTCTACCAACCAATGCTTAAATAGACGGGAAAGAATCTCTTAGCGTATTTTACCTTATCAAAAAAAAAAAGAATCTCTTAGTGTATTTCGCCTCTGCTGTGATTTGAACCCTGGTCTCCAGGTTATTAGGTGAGCTCTTTCATTTATTTCTTGTCATCAAAGCAGGAACATTATTTAGACCTTAGAGTGAACCTATCGGAAAGATACAATTTGTATAGGGTCACATGTGCTATTTATTAGAAGATGATATCTGATTATTGAAGTACATATTTCGATTATGCACTCATTTGTTTCCTGTGTGGCTTTTGATTTTTTTCTGTTTAAACCTAGCTAGCTTGATGAATGAGGTAAAAAGAGGTTAGATTTTTTTTTTGTATCTTGAACATTTCTTTTGTTATAAAATTTCAGTGGACCTTAATAGAGTGGAATGCATGACAAGAATTCATATATTGGACCCCAACCAAATTGGAATTGATGTGTAACTGATTGATTAATAAGAGTTTTAAAGTTTTCTGAATATACGACATCTGCTCTTCTTCAATACTTACTCCTAGCATAGCCTAGTGCCAAATGTCATAGAGATTCATAAAATGACGCGTTAGAAAAATAGAAATGGGCATCCTGTGGCAAATACAAGGATAAACCTTTGATTTGGACCTTATCAATTTTCCCAAAACCCTTTTCTCCAGAGGTGGGTCAAGGAATGAGTTTAAGCTTGATCCATATAGACATGCGTGTTTCCTGAGAAGTATGCATAAAGGATTATAGTTGATTTTCCTGAGAATCAATGTTATATCTATCACAATCTTTTACCTTACTAGTTTTTACTTGTGGCAGAGATGTTGTACTTCTGATATGGATGAACGCTACCCTGTTGAAGCTCTGCGAGGAGCCCCTGGCTCAATGCTTCTACTATCTGCTTCTAGCAAATGGAAACTGTGTTGCACTTCATCATTTTCTTCAGAGTCATATGTAGAGATATCTCCTGAAAGTTTGTGGGAGGTTTGTGCTCTAGCTATAATTCATCTCTGATTCCTGGCATCATTGACAAAGCTTGGCTAAACATCTACTCTCTGTCATGAATCATGAACTGTGATTAACAGTTGCTTTTTTGGAAATTGAGAAACACTAGGATTTACCCATTGTGAATAAGCAAAATTTCTCTGAAGGGAAAGAAAATGGCAAATGGCAAATTTTAAACTGCTAGATGTTCTAACTAGAAGTAGAAAGCCCGAGCCAATTTCAAAACGTCTAATTCACATTCTACTTTTGTTTTTTTCCCATACATAGAACTTTTATTCTTCCAATGTTGAATCCAAAGCAGGTGCTTTCTTTAGTGTGCATTTCTTACTACATCAATTAAATATACAGATCAAACCCTCACTTCTATGTGCATGATTTTTGTGGTCGTTTGCTAATATCAAGTGTATGTTATGTCAGTATCTTGCTAATGTCAGTTATCTGTTGCGCAGGATCTTAAACCTACAATTTCATATCTTTCTTGCAAGGAATTGGAATTTGTTCGCAAGGCTTTGAATGTAAGTATAATCCCGTATCATCAACATTTCAACATAATTGATCTTCTCCTTGGCTTTGAATTCCTTCCTTCCTCCTTTTCTGACTTTGCAACATATATATATATATATATATATATATATATATATATATTTTTGGACAACTTTGCAAAACAATCATTTGTTACCAAATTCTTGGCATACCATAATCTCCATCTAAATCACTATATTAAAGAAACAGTCTTATCTGCTGATCATTATTACAGCTTGCTTTTGAGGCACATGATGGTCAAAAGCGTCGTAGTGGAGAGCCGTTTATTATTCACCCAGTTGCAGTTGCACAGATCCTTGGGCAGCTTGTAAGTTGTGTGGAACTATTGTACTTTCCTTGCTGGGAAGGGATAAACTGACTTTGAGTTTCTTTTTTCCTTTTTGAGGAATTGGATTGGGAGTCAGTTTCTGCTGGGTTATTACATGATACTGTAGAAGACACAGATGTAGTTACTTTTGAAAGAATAGAGAAGGAATTTGGTGCAACAGTTCGCCTTATTGTTGAAGGGGAGACTAAGGTAGTTCCGCAGAAGATATAGTTACTGTAGAATCTTCTTCTCTCCTTGATTCGTCTGTGTAGGTAACAAATTAAAACAAAATTGTTGATTTGATGTAAATGGGATTGATGTGCTAGGTGTCCAAGCTGGGAAAGATCAAGTGCAAGGATGAAAACCATGTACAGGATGTCAAAGCTGATGATCTTAGGCAGATGTTTCTTTCCATGACAGAGGAGGTAATTCCACTAATAACTTGTACGGATTTCGTTACTTTCTTCACAATCCCTTATCTAAAATGTTTCTGTTTCAGGTCCGTGTTATAATTGTCAAATTAGCTGATAGATTACATAACATGCGCACTCTTTCACATATGCCTCCACACAAGCAGGTATGTAAATCGTAAATTTTTTCTTTTTCTGCCTGTTTCTATCTAATCTCTAACAATCTTGCTGCTCTATGTCCCCCCAGTCTGGAATCGCCACAGAGACGCTGCAGGTTTTTGCCCCTTTGGCGAAACTTCTCGGAATGTACCAAATCAAGGTTTCTCTCTAGCTTCTTCAAGACTCTTAAATGCTTTGACATGCCAAAGATATGTCCATAACTGAAAATTCCTTTTCTTCTTCCCTTCCCCCTAGTGACTGGTTGTGTGGCCTTTAGAACTGTATAGCTGTTAATGTATATGGAGGATCTGATTTTCTTAATCCTTTTGCTGGATTTGGTTAATGATAGTAATACTCGTGCATATTATTAGTGATATGTGATCAAGATCTGCAAAGAGACATATGATGCAGCTCATCAAGTGATTTTCATTTTACTCATTTTATCTATTTTTGTCATCTAGTAGCCTCCTTTATCCTAGATGGAATGTTAACTGTGTTTTTCTTTTGCCTGGTGAGAGAGTTGGGGCTGGGTGGGCCACTTTTTTTGGATGTTAAAGAGGCTTTGAAGTTTTGGGTTTACTGTCGCTTGTTTCATTATGTATGGTTTCGTTTCCTCATTAACTTATTTTTTCTTATATCTGCTTAGTTTGATGAACATTTGACTTCTCATCATGCAGTCAGAGCTTGAAAACTTAGCATTCATGTATACAAATGTTCAAGACTATGCCAGGGTGCAGCGACGGATTGCAGAACTTTATAAAGAACATGAAAAGGACCTCGAAGAGGTACCTATCCCTCACCCTTCTGAAATGTAATTACTTAAAAACCTCTGTCATACCACCATCCATGCTGTGACATGCAACTTTTAGTTATAAGCTGAGAAGTGAGAACACTATCTGTTATCACTCTGGTGTTTATGTCAACTCTTATGTAGTTATCAGTTCACCTCCTCCTAATTGCGTTGCTTCTTCCCTAAGGCAAAAAGAATATTGATGAAGAAAATAGAGGAAGACCAATTCCTAGACCTTGTGACAGTGAAGATGGAAATTCAATCAATATGCAAGGAACCTTACAGGTGCGCATATGCCTATTTCCTGTTACTAGTTTCATATTTAGTTTGTTGTTTGTTTCCGTCCCTCGCATTCTTACAGTTTTCTTTTTCTTTCTAGATTCTTTTATTTGGTAGTACTTTTGTTACCTGTGGGTTGTCACAGCCAAGGAAAGAGTGAAATTCTACCATCACTTGATGCCTACCTAATAAGTTCTAGCGTCTGCCTGATAAGAAAAATAGCTCCATCATCTGGTTTACTATTAGCTGATAATTGCTGATTAATGACAACCACTGTATCAGCATGTTGGTTTTCTGCCCTGAAGAGCGGTCCCTCTTTTTGTTTTTTGGTTTTGTTTTTGTGACTCCTCATAATGGTTGTGCATTTTGGAGGGAAAAGAGAAAAGAGAAATTTATACAGTCAGCACTCCTGTTGGGATCTGGGGAATATCCAGTTGTGGACCCACAAGTCATTTTCTCCAATTTCTTTCCAAATCTAATGAAGCAAAGTATGGTATTTTTCTGCAATATTTCTCAGACCATAGTGATCTTTCTCAATTTCTTGGATCCTTTTCCGTGTTTAAAGTTTCTATGGTTGAATCGCATAGATCTGTTCTAGCTCATTCCAAACTTAGGCATGGCGTTTGGCGACTAGTGTGCATTTTCCAAAGAAAAGCTATTGAAGAAGTGTCCGGTTCTTCTTATCTTAATTTTTTTTCACATTAGAAATGTGTCCCTGTTAGTAACATCCGTATACATAAGTATTTTATTGTTGGGCGTAATACGGAATACATAGTCGGCCTCTTAATACAACAACAACAACAACAACAAGAACATATCCAGTGAAATCCCACAGTGTGGGGTCTGGGGAGGGTAAAGTGTACGCAGACCTTACCCCTACCTTGGAAGGTAGGGAGGTTGTTTTCGAAAGACCCTCGGCTCAAGAGAAAGCATGACAAAAAAAACGGTCAGATAAGGACAAGCATAGCGAAAGAGAAAAAGCCATGATAAAGCAGTCTGAAAAAGAAGCCGTAGATAAATAAGATAAATCGAAGTACAAGAGACAACACATAATATCATAAATCAGAGGCCAAGAAACTAAAGAGCAAAACTGCGACTACTAGTACAAAAGGATAAGTAGACTGCCTATTAACCTTCTACCCTAATACGAGTCCTCCATAATGCCCTATCTAAGGTCATGTCCTCGGTAAGCTGGAAATGCGTCATGTCCTGTTTACTCACCTCTCCCCAATACTTCTTCGGCAACATTTTACACCTCCGCACTGGGGCATTGGTGTCTCTCCACTTCACATGCCCAAACCATCTCAATCTCACCTCCCGCATCTTGTCCTCCACCGAGGCCACGCCCACCTTGTCCCGACTATATTCATTCCTAATCCTATCTCTCCTAGTGTGCCCACACATCCATCACAACATTCTCATTTTCGCAACTTTCATCTTCTGAACGTGAGAGTTTTTGACTGACCAACACTCAGCCTCATACAACAGAGTCAGTATAACCACCACTTTGTAGAACTTGCCTTTAAGTTTTTGTGGAACCTTCTTATCACACAACATTCTAGAAGCGAGCCTCCATTTCATCCTTCATGCACCAATACGATGTGTGACATTATCGTCAATATCCCCTTTCCCTTGTATAATAGATCCAAGATGTTTGAAACTTCCTTTCTTCTGAATGACTTGGGTACCAAGCCTCACTTTCATGTCAGTCTCATGCGATACGTCACTGAACTTATAGTCCAAGTACTCGCTCTTGGTCCTACTCAATTTGAACCCTTTAGACTCCAGAGTTCGTCTCCAAACCTCGAACTTAGCGTTGACTCCGCTGCGAGTCTCATAAATCAAGACTCTGTCATCCGCAATGAACATACACCATGGCACCTCACCTTGAATATGCCGCGTCAATTCATCCACCAAGACAAATAGAAACGGGCTAAGAGCTGATCCCTGGTGCAACCCCATCACAACTGGAAAGTGCTCCGAGTCTCCTCCCACTGTCCTTACCATGGTCTTGGCTCCATCATATATGTCCTTGATCTCCATAATGTACGCCATAGGTACACCTCTAGCCTCCGAGCATCTCCATAGAACCTCCCTTGGCACTTTGTCGTAAGCCTCTTAATCTTGACAACAATTTCACTAAGACACCTCAAGGCTTGTATCTATTGAGCAACCGAACTCGAGCCAAATTGTGCCTATTAAACCACTCGTCGTACTAACAAAAACACAACGTGGGAACGCTGCACGCACATTGACTTGGCAACACTAACGAAGCAAAAAAGCCAAATGGCTTTTGAGTCTGAAAAGAAGGGGTTTTAAGCCAAAAAGGAAAAACAAAAACAAGATTTCCTTCTGAATTGCTTTTTTCCAGGAAAGTACTCGCTGCCCACCGTGGTCGCTGGCAGTGATGGTTCTCTGAGACGGACTTATTTAGCTTCTGTTGAAAACCATTTTCTCCATTCCAGACTGGCTGAGATGAGCTCGACAAATAAATGAATTAAGAGGTCTTAAACAGTTGAATCCATCAGTTCTTGAGGTGTAACAAATGCGAACTTTTGGAGTCGGAGGGGAGAGAGAAGGGCCAACAGATGCCCCCACTTACTACTTTCAGATGGCCCAATGCCCCTCCCCCCAAACACACGGCCACCATCAGTATTTTTATATGGCCTCTTATTCAAATTTGAGAAGCTTATTTGGAAAAGACGAGGTCTCATTCAAATATGAAAAATTAAAGCTTATATGGAAAATACAAGAACTCATTATAACAATAACCTTGGCCACTTATTCACTGAGCTTTTGTGTAAGATAGCAGACTTTCATGTGAATTAAGAAGAATCTCTTTTGGATGTGGTGGCGGAGTTGGTGGCTGGGAGAGAACCTAGGGTGGATATGCTGGTGGAGGTGGTGGTGGGGAGAGAGAAGGAGAAAGAAATTATGCTGTTCACACGCTCTATTTTACTGAAATTTAAGCTCTGTTTCATGTCAGCGAGTTGTGTCTAACAGATACAATTTAGTTTGTATTCAGGTGGGTTCAAGCCTCAGTTGAGTGAGGTGTCTAAGTGAAAACTGCTAACAAGTTTAGGGAGCCTTCTATGTATTCTGCCTTATTGTTGTGACGGTGAACATTGCCTTATCAGCTTTATTGATTCTTATCTGCAGCATCTACAAAGCAGTACTCAAATCTAAGAGCTCAATAAACGAAGTAAACCAAATTGCACAGGTCTTTTTTTGTTATAAGCTTGATAAATTTGATAGAAAGTGTTGCTTTATGTCTCTACTGTTATGTGTTGACTTTATATATTTGGATTGCCAGCTTCGAATTATTATAAAACCAAAGCCTTGTGTTGGAGTTAGGCCCCTTTGCAGCGCACAGCAGGTAACGTGTTATGACAATGCAGAACAGTTTTCTAAGTTTGTCTTTTTTATTGGTAAAACTTCTAAGGTTGTTTATGACGTATATTATTCAATGTTCAAGGGGGGGGGGGGGGGTATAATTTGGAAACCTTTGACTCAGAAAGTTACAACTTCTATTTCTCAACATTAACAATAAAAGGAGGGAGGGGGGGGGGGGTAATGGTGGTATATTATTTTGTTCGTGGAAACAGGGCATTCATTAGGTGTTACTTTGTGATCATGCTTTTTGATTTGAAATAAGATCACTTAATAATGTATTGTAAATCATGTGCGTTTGTACCTAAGTTTTATTACTTTGGAAATTGAGCAGAAAAAATTGCTGCAGGATTCACCGAAGTCATATAAATTATTTAATCAATACCTAAATTTGCACCTCTTTCTGTATACTGTATAGAGGTATCTCTGACATGTTTTTCCTCTATAGATATGCTATCATCTGCTTGGACTGGTACATGGAATTTGGACACCTATCCCTCGTGCTGTAAGTATTGGATAATTAATCTGCATCTCTTATCTTTGTCATATGCTAATGGACTTTTATCACTCTATCTTAACATTTTGCAACAGATGAAAGACTACATTGCCACCCCAAAGCCTAATGGCTATCAAAGTCTTCATACAACAGTGATTCCATTTCTTTATGAGAGCATGTTTCGTTTGGAGGTAAAGGTAAACTCATGGCACCTTCAGAACTAAGGAACAATAAATATCAGTTATTCCCTCTATTCCAATATGTATGACCTTTGAAATATACCAAAATGTTTGACACCATTCTATTTTTACAAAATTTCAAGAATTCAAATACATTGAACTCTAAAAATTTTAAACTTCTCTTTGATGTTTCTCTATCAAACTAACTTTTCAGCCATTGTTTCAATATTTTGTTTCACTATGAGTGGGGAATACGTATATCCTGCTGAAAGAAGGGCAAAAAAGGGCAGTCCGGTGCACTAAGCTCCCGCTATGCGCGGGGTCCGGGGAAGGGCCGGACCACAAGGGTCTATTGTATCTTTAAAAAATAAAAATAATCCTGTTGAAGTTTCTTTGGCATTTTACTTTCTGATTTTAAGAATTTGCCTCTTGTTTATTGACAAATCAGCATTTATTTGTTCCTGATTATTTTCGAGCAACTTGATTATACTTGTGTAATGTTTGGCAGATAAGAACTGAAGAGATGGACCTCATAGCTGAGAGAGGCATTGCTGCACATTACAGTGGGAAAGGTTTTGTAAATGGTTTAGTTGGGCATGTTATAACCAATGGTAGAAGTTCAGGAGGGAAAATAGTCTGCCTTAACAATGCCAATGTTGCTCTCAGGGTATAAAGTTCATGCTTTTGCTAAACTGTCTAGTGCCTTAATAGCTGTATGGGCTTCATCTATAACTATTATTATGGGGTAAAGTTCCTTTTCTGATGTAGATTGGCTGGCTGAATGCAATTAGGGAGTGGCAAGAAGAGTTCGTTGGAAACATGAGTTCTAGGGAATTTGTGGACACTATTACCAGAGATCTGTTGGGTAGTCGTGTCTTTGTGTTTACACCTGGAGGAGAGGTAAATTCTATTGGATTTTTCTACTCAATTTGTTCTCTTCTTTTTTTAGTCATGTTACATTATCGCTATACCTCTTTGCTATTTGCAGATAAAACATCTCCCAAAGGGGGCTACTGTCATTGATTACGCGTATATGATACACACTGAAATTGGCAATAAAATGGTGGCTGCTAAGGTTTCAATCTTGTTACTATAGGTTTTTTCACAGTATCAACTTGACACTGTTTTCAATAATATCTCACCTTATCAAAAAGAAGTCCTTTCTAGGTTTTAAATGCTTCATGAATCTGGATGTGATTGCATCATCTTCTGTTTGCAGGTGAATGGTAATCTTGTCAATCCAATGCATGCACTTGCAAATGCAGAAGTTGTAGAGATTATCACCTACAATGTTAGTTGCTATGAATTCCGAACCTTCTTTTGCCTCTGTTTCTATCCTTTTCCTCGTTCCTTTTATGAGCAGCCTAGGGCTTGTTACATTTTTCATTGTTTTTGTCTTGCTGAGACCTTTACTCATGTCTTATGTGTGTTGTAATTCTGAAACTTCTACATATCAACTAAACCTTAGAGTTTAAGCTATACACAAATGAAAGGAAAATCATATTTTTTGTGGTTTTGGCTGATGTTTATAATCACAAGGTTATGCAGATAAAGGTCAGCTGTATTTAATATGTAAGCATGCATCTTTTTTGGATTTATCTTCTTAATTTTTCAGTTCTTGGACCTCCGTCTCATGGTAATGACATATAAACTAGTCATGCTTTAATATGTATTGCCGGCTAGGAGGGATAGTCTAGTGGTACAGGCCTCCACCTCCTACCTTAATGTTTGGAATCTGAGTCACCAGGGAGTGAGGTGGAAGTGGGCCACTGTTGGGCTCCTGACAGGGTTTATCGAGCTCCTTCTTTTTGTTTGGGTGGGGGGTGGGGGTGGTGTTGAGGATGGGATTTACCAAATGTAGTAATCTGAAACTGATTTGTTGTAGCTAATCTTAAGTTGTTGGGCTTTTGTGCCATCGAGCTGTTATAAATTTAAAAAACGGTTATTGTGCTTCTATAATTTAAAGGGAGCTCAACTATGTTATCTAACTATCGGAAATGGCTCATTTATGCCATTTCCGTTACCAAAATGACTCATCCATGCCATTTTACATTAACGCCGGCGGTAATGAAAAGTGGCCTGGATGAGCTATTTTGGTAACGGCGATGACATAAATGAGCCAAACTATTAACGAGTGGAGTTGATGAAAAATGACATGGATGAGCTATTTTGGTAACGGCGATAACATAAATGAGCCAGACTATTAACGAGTGGTATAAATGAGCCATTTCCGATAGTTCGATGACATAGTTGAGCTTTTTCCCTTTAATTAATGCATGTAATATACCAAATGGATAGTAAATATTACCATCAAACATTTATTTCCAACACAAGGAAAAATTATCACCAAGGGGGTTCATCATCTACTATATGTAAAAAAATGTGTAATTTTCCGGCCAAGGAGATTCGAATGAACCCCCTTCTCCCCCTCTAGCTCCGCCCCTGATAGCTTACCCTTTAGTCTGTTGTGGCTAACCTTAAGTTGTTGGATTGTTGTGCCATCGAGCTGTTATAAACTAAAACATGGACTACCTATCAAAAAATAGATGGACTATGGTTTAAGCTACATGTGTAGGTTACCATAATTTGTTTCTTTCTGTAAGTTCTGTAAAATTTTACTTGATGCATTTAAGTAATTAGTTCCTCATGCTGGTAATTTACAAGCATCTGGTTATTTTCCTTTCTTCAGGGTCTCTCCAGCAAATCTGCTTTTGAGAGACATAAACAGTGGCTTCAACATGCAAAAACACGTAGTGCCCGGCACAAGATTATGAAGGTAGGTGTCTCTGCAGAGTTGGAATGGAATTTTATTATGTACTGCTACTACTACAAATTAACTAACAGGGGGCTCCTCTTTTCTTTAGTTTTTGAGGGAGCAGGCTGCACTATCAGCATCTGAAATAACTGTGGATTCAGTTAAGGAGTTTGCTGCTGAGTCTGAAGGGGACAGCACAGTGGAAGAGTTAGCAGATTACTCTAAGGGAACCAAACATTCATGGGACAAAATCCTCAAGAATGTTATGGAGATATCATCTGCAAGGATGAGTAGTGAAGATATTTTCCAACTCCGTAGTGCTAGTATTCAAATTCCCAAGGTAAACGGGAAACATAATAAGTGCATGCAGCATATGAGTTTGAAGGCCACCGGGGAGACATTGTCACAAGGAAATGGTGTTGGCGAAATGATACTTGCTAACATACCAAGGTACAGGGAAGTTCTGCCAGGGTTGGACGGCTGGCTGGCTAGCAAAGTTGCAACTTGGCATAACCTGGAAGGGCACTCTGTCCAGTGGGTTTGTGTTGTCAGCATAGATCGAAAAGGTAATTTTTGGGCCGGAGGTTAATCATTGCATATGGACATCAAACTCAATAAGGCATCACTGCTCATCTCTATCGGATGCATTTGCAAACTTTGCTATGTATTGGTGGTTGTATCTAAGTAAAAAAAAAATCATTACTGCGGGCAAGTATTTGTTTTTTCCTTTTGCTTTAGGCATTTGATAGCCAAAACCTACTCGCCCAACCAATCTCTCGCACCAGGTAGACCTACAAAAGGGAGGGGGTGGGGCTAAAAGGTTCTAATCTAACATCCCTAGGGCTCGAATCCAAGACCTTTAGCTAAAGGTGGATTGATCTTTTAGCCACTATACCACACCTCTTGTGTGAGGTTTTTTAGAATTACATGCTTAAAAGTTTGACTAACTCGAAGAGCAAGTATTTTCAAGTTCAAAACAATGGCATGTTTAGAAGTTTGAATAACCAGAGAAGTCTTCGAGGTAGTAGATCTAACCTTTTAGTTGTTAATTACAGCTTACCTGCTGAATTTTGTTTTTCCCCTTTCTGATGCAACTTTTAAAGTTCCAACTAAACCTGTATTCCAGTTTATTAACCTCATGTATTTATTTACACATGAAGATTATCTATGACCCAGTATTCTTGAGTAATAGAAATTTAATATCTGGCCAAAAAATTTCATGGTTTATTACTTGTCATGGCTGATATCTCAAACCATGATAATTCATTAGGCATGATGGCGGATATTACTTCAGCATTGGCAGCAGTAGGCGTCACCATATGTTCTTGTGCGGTGAGTTGGAACATTTATCACATAATTTTTCATCTTGGCTTTAACTCCTGACCTATGCATATTGATAATCAACATTTTAATATGATCTGGGTGGACTGTGAAGCTGTCAGCAGTTGATGTCTGAACCTAGCTTGCGTTTGTGAAAATTTTCTCTATTTGTTTTTTTATTTAATGGCTGAACCTTGATTCAGCAGGGACTAGACATCTTTATTAGCTAGATCAATTAGGCAGTTTGTGATGATGTAGATGACACTGTTAGCTCATTGATCTTTACTACTTCAGCAGGAGCTAACAAGTGAACTGTTTGAATGAGGATATTGCAAGTTTAAGTTAGTCAATTAGATCTAATACTTGCATCACGGTGCAGTGAGAGCATATAGTTCTTTTTTTTAAAATGCTGATAGTAAAGTAAGAAGAAGATGAATGCCATACCTGGAGTGATTGAAAACATCTTGGGAGGGAAAGGATTGGTAGGATTCAGATTTTCGAAGCTTAAAAGAACAGTGTTTTGAGCATGCATTGTGAAAATGGTGGACAAAAAAGGAAATTTATGCTGAACTGTTACGAGGAGAGGACTAAACAATTTCATCTTTTTCCATATTGTGCAGTCTATCTATTAAATCCCAACCCTCTTTTGGGATATTACCTTTTGAATATTCAGTCTGAAAAATGTACAAAGCTCTAAGCAATTAAATAGTCATATTCTCCTTCTGTTTCAATTATGTTAATATTTTCAATTGTGAGGTGACTGGATTGTTACTTCAAACAAACTGCAGGCTGAGACGGATAGAGGGAAAGGAATGAGCGTCATGCTATTTCATATTGAAGCCAACCTAGAGAGCTTGGTATGTCATCTGAACATGCTTCAATATAACATCTCTCTCTCTTTATGTGCTTTGTTATGAATTCTCAGCTCCCGCAGGTTGGTGCATGTTCGAGGATTGACATGATCCTAGGTGTTATGGGATGGTCCACGGGCTGCAGTTGGTATGAGAACAAACAGTTTCTAGAATGCTAGTTTAGTGGCCTGGTGACTTGCCCAGCTGTCGAAAGCTTGGGAAGAAAGTTTTGTCCAGTGAAACCTGAATTCTTTTTCTCATTTCTGGGTGATTTTCTTCTAGTTGCCATCAAAATTTTTCCTTCCTCCCACCCTCTTGACAAGTATAGAAGCAAACAATATTAGGTAATATGGTGTCAGGCGACTGTATATAAAGGAAGAGTAGCGACCAGTTATACGTGTAAAGGAATTTCAGCTTATACGAACTCCAACATAAATATGTTATACATTCTATACAAAATATATTAAATATCCTCAATCTATCCTTTTTCGCATCTATTTCTTATGCGGTACAGGTTTGACGCAAATCTCACCGATCTGTTTCCCCTTCTGGCTCCACACCCCCTCCCACCCCAAGCTCCAACATAAAATGTGACGGCTATGTATTTGCAAACTTTGCATCAATTGTCACAGCAAATGTGTGAGTACAGTATAAAAATTGGATCTATTTTTGCCTTCAAATAACAACTAATATAGGCTTAAAAATACACTTCTCCAGCACAATCAGTTTTAAAGCTCATAGTTTATTGATGAGTTCGTAAAGCATGAGTTTAAAACAGATGAGCAAGTCAAAGAAATAGATGTAAGCCAATGAGTCTAACGGATTCTCTGTACAGCACAAGTCTTTAGGCATAAGTTATTATCTGAAGAGCTGAAGCAACAAATGTGCTCTTCTTTATTCTGAACTTAGCTCATGGCTGAAGATGACAATGAGTTATTTAAACTATTGTCAATAATGAGTTCTTTCTAGTGCTTACAAATCCATAGAGCATGATTCAGTACCACAGGCACACCAATTGGCAACACGACTTCTATGCCTGTGCGGAACTGGTAGAGTCATAGCTAACTCTATGCTATAGCAATCTCCTTTTCTACTCCATGTAGCCGAACTTCATAATGTGTGGCCCATTTTGCTTTCTTTTACATGTCCATTCTTTTTCTCCACTCGAAGGCAGTGTTGGATCTACATCGCAGCACATGAACGTGCACCATTCCTTTTGGCTCAAATTATACATACATATATTTATCTATATTTATGCTGACACATATTATCTTAGTGAGTGAAATATCATTTCGCGCTCACTGATTTAAAATCTTGAATACGCCTATAGGTAGAATGCATTTAGGCACAAGTACCAGATTAGCACTAGTAGTGCTCCCGAAAGCACTCTCCTTCCACTGATGATTGCAACTACATCATCCAGGTACATGAGCTTCATTTGGTACCTCTCAATAACATTCACTGCTGAATCCTCTTTGCCATCATAGCTCTGTTGGCAACTTGGTATGGCAACATCATCCTGTGTGCTTTTCAAATTGCAGTTTTCTACATTACATGTCTCATCTTCTTTAATTTTCATTGCTTCTTCCTCTTCTTTCACCTTCTTCTTTTAAGTTCCAACAAAAGATCCTGGTTTGAATCAGCTGCCCACATTTTATCGCTGTTAGATTGGTCGGAGGAGTTTGTTTCTCCTTCCAAGATGTCATCTTCAACTTCCTGTGCATCATCATCTTTGTCTATGTTGTTGGCGTAGTCATCATCTTCTTCTCCTTCTTCATTAACAAAAACACTCTCTTCGTCTTCATTTTCCTTTAAACCATTTCCTTGACAATCAGGTTCAAAGCTTTGTTTCTCAAACTGAGCCCCACTAACTGCAAGATCCATCACATTCGTCTCTTTTAACACTTGAATCACTTAAGCCGACTGCTGATCATCTGTTGAGGCATTTCTGATTTCAGAGGTTGCCAAATTTTGCGCATCCATACTGTAAGTTCCGTAGTGGCTGTTTTCTGATGTTTCCTCCTCATAGCAGGAATATTCTTGATCATTCTCGTTGGAACATACTTGTTCATCACTAAGTTGCATCTTTAGGTTGCATTTCTTGGAAATTTGATCAATCATAGTTTCTGCATCAACACATGAGGCATTTCTGATTTCAGAGGATGCCAAATTTTGCGCGTCCATACTGTAAGTTCTGCAGTGACTGTTTCTGATGTTGCCTTCACATAGCAGGAATTTGTACGATCATTCTCCTTGGCACACTCTTCTTCATCACTAAATTGCATTTGTACGTCGCATTTCTTGTAAAATTGATCAATCTGAGTTTCTGCATCAGCACATTGTTCTTCAAAATACATACTTCGCATATGCTCTTTATCCTCATCTTCATCAGCTGCCTTCATTAATTCAAAGGCAGTGTTCAATGGTTCATGCTCATTAGAAGTGCTGGTTACTTGTAAAGAATTATCATCAAGGTTGATAGTTTCTTGATCACCTGTGGCTTGTTTTCTTGTTCTTGAATTAGACCCTCGTGATTATCTATCTCAATTGTATCAGTAATTGCAGCATACTCAGTTCCTCTTTGTCATTATGTTTCTC
The DNA here is from genome assembly GCA_034509755.1 of Anisodus tanguticus. Classification (NCBI taxonomy): domain Eukaryota; kingdom Viridiplantae; phylum Streptophyta; class Magnoliopsida; order Solanales; family Solanaceae; genus Anisodus; species Anisodus tanguticus. Next base: position 11,294,510 of record CM067551.1, on the reverse strand, counting down.
ATCCACCAAGAATTCTCTTTTACTATCCACTTGCAAATCAGGGGTGCTGAATATTGTGGCTTGATCTTGATGCACCCGTGCTAGTACCTCAGTTTTCTTATTTCCTTGGATTACCTCAATTCTTGCTTCAGAAACCTCATTCAGTCCGTGATCAGGATCAGGGAGCAATGAAATCTTGGTCTCTGATAACACCAATTCTTCCTTGTGCACGGGCAATTTATCGCAAGATGGAGAATTTTCTTCTTCTTTTGAATGTTCAGACTATAGCATTGAGGGTGTCCCTTTTTTCATCACTCGTGCCAAGCTTAGTCTTCTCATCCTGGATCAAATTACTAGCATTATAAGATTTCATTGCCTAGTACTTCAAGTTCTCATGCATTTTCTCAATTCTAACCATTTTAAAATGCTCTAAGAAACAAATGAGATAGAAAATACCTGGATCAAGCTTGGAGTGGACAACAAGGAAGTAGAATCATTGTCACACAACTTGTCAGCCCCATTGCTGAAATTTAAAATCAATGGAAATTCCATTAGCAAGGAAGAAACAGACCCTGAATGTCCACAATCAATGCCAGTTTTGTTATGACCATTGACCAGGACATAATGGAAGCAAAATACTTGCTATACCAATTAGTTGGAATTAAGGTTAGCTTTTGTTGTTACACATTCATTAGGTATAAGTTTGTCAGAAGTTTCAAATTCCAACTTAGGCAAAAACATATTGGCTAATTTCTTTTTATCTAACCATTAGTAGGCAGTGTTAGTCGGTATCTACCATGTGGGCGATACTAGGAACCCGATGAAATAATCTAGGCATGCGCAAGCCGGTTCAAACATCACTATTGTAAAAAATAGTTTATCAGGAGTTTCTTAGTCTAATTAAAAACTTGTATTCAGGAGCGGAGCTGGAGAGCAAGTTACGAGTTCGGCAGAACGCAACAGTTTTGGTCAAAATCATATACTTGTGTTAAAAAATTCACTTAATATGCATAAATAATTTATCTAAAATTCAATGAAATGCTTTTTTAGAATCCACAACTCATAAACTCAAAATTCAGGCTTCCACTTTGCTTGTTTTACTAACCTGGAAGGTTGTTGTTGTTCAATACATGGAGAAGAAGAATCAGGAAGAAGAAAATGAAGCCCTTTACATGATTCATCTTCAATTTTCTCATTCTCCACTTTCTTTGTGATCTTCTTAGTGGATTTTCTTCCAATCAAGAATGCAGACCCCATAGCAGCAGCTGTTAATAATGCTACACCTAACAAAATGACACAACCAATGCCACTTCCATTTTTGATTAGTTTATTTTAATCATGAGTTTCTGATTCTCCTGCAGGTTGATTTGATTGTTGTCTGATTTTTGTTGGACTTGGAGTACTCTTCCATCTTCGTTTATCTCACACAAGTGTTGCTGCTCCAAAGTTACTGGGGTTGGAAATTAAAGGAGAATGGGTTGTTTGGTGCGTTTCTCAAAAAGTGTGCATTTTTCTTCTTGGGATTATCAATGCTATGACAGTGATTTTTGTATGACTTTGGAATGAGATTTTGGACGTATTTAGTTCAAATGGGTCAAAAAAATGGAAAGATCGAACATGGGAATAGATTTGATATCAATACGGACTACCTATTACAATTGTTGTGCTTTCTGAAATTGCATACCTATACAAGGGTTCAAGTTTCGATCAATATTTGCGGAGTTGATTATCCCTCTCGAAAACAAAGATTTGAAGTGGTCTATAATTTACTGAGTATTCGGTATAACTCACGCATTCGTGTACAAAGCAGTGCAGACGAAGTAACACGAATATCTCCGGTAGTCAGTGTGCAGGCTCCCGAAGAGAGAAGCCCAACGAATGTCAGATGCAAAGCCCCGCACCTCATTAAGATCATATTGGCATACTCTCCCAAAAAAGAAAGAGCAAACCCCATTGAAGACGAGAGTGAGGTACAACAGGCGAAAAGCGCACACGAAGATACCGTTCACTTTTAGTTGTTCACTTTTAACTTTGCGCGCTAATGTATATTTTATCATGTTATCCATATTAAATATTGTATAGTTTTAATGGAACTTGAAAATTGATTTGAAATGAATAATTAATGTTATGGATAAAATATAAAAAGTAAATTGTTTTTCTCTTAATATGTTAAATTTGACAAGTAAAAGTAAAAATTTATTTTAAAAATAGTTACAAGTAAAAGTGAATGGAGGGAGGAGTATTAAAGAAACTATTTTTTAAAAATAAAATACTCCTTCCATTCACATTTACTTGTTCACTGTACTAAAGATAAATTTTCACTTTTACTTGTCCACATTACCATAACAAGGGTAGGACAAACACTTTTTTTCTTATTTTACCCTTACATTAATTACTCATTTTCAAGTCTATTGAGACTATAGACTAATTAATATGGATATTATGATAAAATTACTTCATTTATGAATTCTTAAGAGGCGTGTAAAGTTAAAAGTGAACGGAAGAAATAAGTGATTTTCCTACTTATTTTTAATGTTTAGCAGGTAAGTGAAAAAATAGTATTTCAAATGTATTTACATGTACTGTAGAAAAATATTATGGAGGTGGGGTGAGGAACCAGGGTATTTCAGGGACGGTGAGGATGAGAATTGAGACAATGAACTTAAAATGTGTTCATAAAGCGTCATGCTAAAGTTCACAAAACAAATCTTATTCATCTTAGTTATTTGCACAATCCTTACTATTTAAATCATGTCCTCATAAATTCATTGGGCTACATATTTCTGCTATCCATCCAACAATTTTTAAAGCCGGAATTAGGTCCACCCCTAAAAGGAACATAATTTAAAGAGTGAAAAAGAAGACAAATAATTCAGTTCTTTTCTACCACCTTGTAGTATGTAGCCCAGCCACCTAACAAGTAGGCACTACCCAATGTATCTGACCAGATTTGGTCCCTCCATCTTCTAAATTCTTTTAAGGATGTCCTTTGACATTACGATACTGTTGAGGATGATGTTTTCAACAAAATATCAATTGCATTTGTTAAAATTGTTTAACTAATCACCTAGTCCAAATATTCCTCAATTTTCTGGTTCTAAATTTTTTCCAGTGAGGCTACTGCTGACCAAGTTCTTGAAAGTATATTTATGTCCTAGAGACAATTTGTATTAACACAAATGTACTTTATACACATTCGTATTATTATTAATGGAGATTAATATTTTGGCATTTGCAGTTATTGAATTATTATTTGATTGTTTGTAATTATTCATTAATGTGCATCCCTTGAGCTTACATTGTCATTAATAGAGTGAGTTATTGATGATAGAGCGTAACTCTTAAAATAGCCTCGACTAATGATCATCGAGAATGGGATATCGATGATATGTGATAAGTCGACATGTGGTCTGCATCACATCCTTAGAAGATATAGTATGTCTCACCTGCTACGAGTAATGACTACTCGTGATGGACACATGGATACTTTGGAAGTATTGGTATACCCTGCTGATATAATGTTTGTTATACTTGTATAAAGTATGATCAGCGTGTGGGAGATAGAAGTCCTTAGACTTGAGGTCAATACGCGCCTTGTCTACAAAGTAATGTACTTTGATCCCATCCTAAGCTCAAATGCCTTATAGGTTGAGATACGACTTGTATTGGGTACATTACGATGTGGATTGAAGGTGGTAGTTGAGCCAAGATTAGGATTCATTCCTCGGATGTATATTCGAGAGAACACTCGGATTCTCAGTGATATTAGGTTGACTAAGTCGTTGGCCAACGCAATAGACGTATTTAGAATATGGTCTAGTTGTCAACTAATATAGATGAGATACAATGATTAAGCCATTTGGATAGACACTTGACAAATCCTAAGCTTGATCGGGTGTGTCGTGAATGAAAGGATTTTATCTTACCACATAAATGTTAAGTTTATTGGATTCACGTAAACGTACTTCACATATTGAGTTCGTCTTCCAGCGCCGTCTAGGAGTTCCGTGTAGACCTTAATTTGATTAATGTCGATATGAGAAGGCATGTAGGGTCACACTATGTCGATTGTCCGTTTCGATCTAAGGATGTATTGAGAGAGTAATTAAATGTTTGATTTGGAATCGAGATATTTAAATGAATAATGATTATTTTAATTAAGTCAAAATTAGATTTTGGATTTAATTAAGAATGCACGGAATATAAATCGAGACAGTGCAGGAACACGTCGAGCGCCGCGACGCCCATACCCTAGGGCGGCAGCGTAGTGCAGGAGAACGTCGAGCGCCGCGGCGCCCATACCCTAGGGCCGCGGTGTAGTGCAGGAGCATGTCGAGTGCTGCGGTGCCCATACCCTAGGGCCGTGACGCCTCTGCCTCTAATTTTGGGCCAGGCCCAAGGTCAAACCCTAATATGGTTTTGACCTATTTTTCAACTATAAATAGTGGCATTCATTTCATTATTCACAAAAAAACCAATTTCTGAAATCATTCTAAGCCTTAGAGACTTAGAATCAAATACTCTCTCGAACCTCTGTCGGATTTCCTAGCTATCGAAAGAGAAATACATTGAAGCTTGGAGCTTGCAATCGAAAGGGCAACTGCGTGTGCACCTTATAGTAGAAAAAGACTCCAGATATTCAAACTTGTAAGTTTATGCTTTATGTTACAAGTTTAATTGTTGTATAACCATACCAGAAATGTTGTTGGGGTAAGTAAGAAACAAAAATTTTAAACTTCCGTTGTGCATTACTTATGTGTTTTGAACCTAACAAAATTCTATAGTAGTATCAGAGCTTAGGCTGGTTCAATAGTTATATAACAATTGAATAGAATAATAATATGGGTTAAACATAAAATTGGATTAAAACGAGGTTTCTTGAAATCCTAAATGTCTTGAACGAATATTGACCTTTTGATGTCACCCTAAATTATCTCCTACGCTAACTCGAGGAAGTCATTCCGCTCTAACACGAACTAAGCCAAAGTGCATTGTCCGGCTCATTGCACGGTGCACGGCTAAGAACGAGTAAGAACGGATGATAGTCGATATGGGCGTTATTGATATTGGTGGGTGATGATAAAGGACCTGTGATTTGATCCCTAAATTGGATTTAGGGCTCCAACGATTCTGAGAATCAACACAGAAACGTTAGTCAGGACATGAGCGTCGTGACCCTATGGTAGGGAGCCGCGGCGCTTGCTAGGGTTTCAAGGTGGCTCCGCGGCTCCATAGTGGAGCGCCACGGTGCTAATGCTTCGTTTAAAAAATATGGACTCATTGGACAACATGCGTCGCGACTCCATGGTGGAGCGTCGCGACGCTAATGCATTTGCAGAAGCAGAAATATTTCTGCCTCTGCAGCGCCGCGGCGCTAATGCATTTTTCCAGAAGCCGAAAGTCTACTGCCTCAGTGGCGCCGCGGCCCCACCTGTCCAGAAACAAAAAAAATAAAAATTAAGAGTTCAGAATGTTTAACTCAAGATTATTATTATACGGTATATTATTTGATAAGTATACTATTTATGTGCTAAATGTCAAAATATTTGTCGTTTACATTTCTAGAATAGTGTCCGCTATAACTGTCTAGGCAGGCGGCGCCCAGTGTTTGATTAAACCATCTTATATCATGCATATTGGGTTGACGGTTCCCAAACTATATGTGGCATTAGCTTTGCATGATAAGATGTCATATTGGATATGGCATAAAAGAGTTGATCTTGGTTAGAACATGAATTAAAATGTTCCCCAAAATTTTAAATACAAGTCTATATTAAAATGTGTCGTCCATTATAATTGTTAGAGTGCAAAATCCTTTTCGGCGATACGAGTATTTATGCCAAAGCATTTGCTCTAAGTCTACGAGGACCCAGACTATTTCATAGATATGTTTTAAGGTAAAAGTAAATGACAAACTTTTGTGGGTATTTACACCAAAGTGTTTGCTCACAAAGGCCAAATTTGCTTAGATACATAAACGTAGTCATGTAATGGGGTTGACTTGCTTAGACAAATCTTGACGCCAAAGTATCGGACTAATCTAAGGACGCAAGATTAAATGTAATATTTGATCAACAAAGAGTTGCGAATAAGTTTTGCAATTGGTTTAGAACCTACCAAGATATGTTGTTGAAGTTATCAGCCAAAGCAAACGCGGAGATAGCATAGGCTTGGATCTTGGCCCATTATGACCTCAATTAATATAGGTCCGTATTCTACCATGGGGTCGTAGAAATATGTTAAAATAGTTGGAGCTAATTAAACAAAAGGCCTTGTTTATTAGCCTAAATGAATGTGTATGATAGGATATAGATTTTGAGCTTGTCGTTGAAAATGTTGATTGAGATGAATAAACTTACTGGACCGAACTACCTTGACTGGCTAAGGAATTTGCGAATAGTACTGAGACAAGAGAAAATAGAATACGTGTTGGACACGGTGTTCCCAACAGTCCATGCGACAAACTTTGACGAATATGCCGCTTTTGATAAGGATGCTTACCAGAAATATCTAGATGATGCCACTTCAGCGCAATGCGTAATGTTGTCTTCCATGTCTATGGAACTTCAGAGACAACATGAGAACATAGGGCCCAATGAGATGCTTGAGCACTTGAAGAGTCTCTATGACTCTCAACCCCAGACGATGGAATATGAGTTGCTAATAGAACTCTTTAAGTGTAAGCTCAATGAAGGGGGGCAGGTCTCGCAAAGATGTTGAAGATGATAGGGCTGATAGAGAGGCTTGCTTCAATTAGAACGAAGCTTGAAAAGAATGTCTCTACCACCCTCATCCTGAACTTTCTCCCTCGTTCCTTTGAGAACTTCATAGTGAATTTCAACATGAATGGAACGAAGGCGACTCTGCCGGAGCTGCACAACATGCTCAAGACCTTTGAGTCCTCCACTTCCAAAGGCAAAGTTGTGCTCATGGTGAGCTCTTCTAGCCGACCCAAGCCGAAAGGCAAGGAATGTCATAAGAAGAAGGGCAAAGCAGTCGCTGCGCCCTCAGCTATGAAGCCCAAGGTAGGTGTGAAGAAGAAGGTGAACGCGACTAAGGATGAATGCCTCAACTGCCATAGGAAGGGGCATTGGAAAAAGGACTGCACAACACCAGGAAGAGGAAAAGCATCAGGAACTCTTGCCTTTGGCGGACAAGGTATGTACGTCATTGAAATAAATATGTCTATAAATAACTCTCATTCCTGGGTATTGGATACCGCTTGTGGCTCACACATTTGTACAAGTGTGCAGGGGCTAACTGATAGCAGGAAGGTTAGACCAAGAGAGGTAAACCTACACGTTGGAAATGGAGCACGAGTGGATGTTGAGTGTGTAGGTACTTATAGATTAAATTTACCTTTCGGTTGTTGTTTAGTGTTGAATAATTGCTTTTATGTTCCCTCATTAACGAGGAATATTATTTCTCTCCCAGTGTTGGACATGGAGGGTTTTTCCTCATATATTTATAATGGCAGTCACGTACTGTCTTTAAATAATGTTATATATGAAACCTGCTCCTCTTGTGGATAGATTATATACACTGAACTGTAGTCGAGAGATAATCAATGTACAAAATAAACGAGCCAAGATAAGTAATAGAAACTCTACCTACCTATGGGACTGCAGACTTGGTCATATCAACGAATCAAGGATAGCAAGATTGAGGAAGTTAGACTACCTCAAACCATTTGACTTGGAGTCTTATGGTAACTGCGAATCTTACTTGAGAGGAAAGATGACCAATAAACCACTTTCTAGGAAAGGTGTGTGAGCCAAGGAGGTGCTTGAGTTGGTCCATATTGATGTATGTGGGCCATTCTCGACTCAAGCTATATGAGGCTTCCCATACTTCATCACTTTTACTGACGACTTCACAAGGTATGGATATGTGTATCTTATGAGACACAAATCCGAGGCTTTTGAGATGTTCAAAGAGTACAAGTCGGAAGTAGAGAAGCAACTTGCGACAAGTATCAAGACCCTTCGATCGGATCGAGGAAGTGAGAACTTGAGCAAGGATTTTCTAGATTACTTAAAGCTATATAGAGTCCAATCAGAATGGACACCTCTAGGAACGCCACAGATGAATGGTGTTGCAGAGAGGAGAAACCAAACCTTATTGGATATGGTTCGATCCATGATGAGCTCCTCAGCTCTACCGACATACCTTTGGGGACATGCTATACAAACCTCTATATATGTTCTGAACAGGGTTCCTTCCAAGTCAGTAGAAAAGACACCCTATCAGATATGGTGTGGCAAGAAGCCAACTCTTAAACATATGAGACCTTGGGGGTGCCCTGCATATGTTAAGAAGATGCTCACTGACAAGTTGAAATCTAAAAGTGAGAAATGTTACTTCGTGGGGTATCCAAAGGAAACTAAGGGATACTACTTCTATCTTCCTGGAGAACATAAGGTCATTGTTTCTAGGAATACAACTTTCCTTGAAGAAGAATATGTTTACAAGGAATATAGCTGTACAAAGATAGAACTTGAAGAAATTCAAGAACCACAAGATAACATAGAAAATGAACCCTTGTCGAATGACCTAAACAAGGATTCAATGGGAGTATCTGGTGAAGATTGAGTACTTAGAGTACGCACTTCAGCCAGTGGGAGTGCTGTGAGATATAATGCAGAAATGCAAAGCTCTCATACACAACCAATGGAAGATGATACAATGATTATACATCATTCCATTTAGGAAATACATGAAAATGACATTCCTGAAAGCTCTCAATGTGATGGATTGTCCAACACACAAAGACCTTCTCACAATCAGAATGCAACAAATATTGAAACGCAGAATACTCAACTCCATAGGACCACTAGGACTCATCGTCCGCCTGAAAAACTTAATCTCCTTGTTGAAACACACAATGAGATAGATATTCCTGAGGACGATGAACCTACAGCCTACAGTGAAGCTATGTTAGACATTGATTCGCAGAGATGGCAAGAAGCCATGAAATCTAAGATGGACTCAATGTACATAAATCAAGTTTGAAACTTGGTTGATTTGTCAACAGGGGTTAGACCTATATGATGCAAATGGGTCTTCAAGAAGAAGATTGATGCATATGGCAATGTACAGACTTATAAAGCAAGATTGGTGGCTAAAGGTTATAATCAACGGCATGGGGTCGATTATGATGAAACCTTTTCACCTGTTGCTAAGATTAAGTCCATTCGAATTTTGCTTGCAATAGCTGCATATTATGACTATGACATTTGGCAGATGGACGTCAAAACTGCTTTCCTCAATGGTAATCTAGTTGAGGAAGTGTATATGAAATAACCTGAGGGTTTTTCAATTAAGTCCAAACCAAATGCCGTGTGCAAGCTACGAAAGTCCATTTATGGGCTTAAGCAAGCCTAAATGAGCTAGGGATTGTTCCAAGTGCCATTTGTCCAATAACGGTTTATTGTGACAACACTAGTGCGATTGCACAAGTTAGGGAACCAAGATCAACCAACAGAAACAAGCATGTACCAAGGATGTACCACATACTTAGGGAGATAGTGGAGACTGAAGAGATTAGATTAGACTATGTTCCCACAGATGATAATCTAGCTGACCCATTCACTAAACCATTAAGCTTAGTCAAGCATAATGGTCATTTTGAGAATATGAGCATTAGATATGTTGGAGATTGGCTCTAGGCCAAGTGGGAGATTGAAAGTATATTTATGTCCTAGAGACAATCTGTATTAGGACAAATGTACTTTATACACATTCGTATTATTATTAATGGAGATTAATATTTTGGCATTTGGAGTTATTGAATTATTATTTGATTCTTTGTAATTATTCATTAATGTGCATCTCTTGAGCTTACGTTGTCATTAATAGAGTTATATATTGATGATATAGCGTAACTCTTAAAATAGCCTCGACTAATGATCATCGAGAATGGGATATCGATGATATGTGATAAGTCGACATGTGGTCTGCATCACATCCTTAGAGGATGTAGTATGTCTCACCTGCTACGAGTAATGGCTACTCGTGATGGACACATGGATACTTTGGAAGTATTGGTATACCCGCCGATATCTTGTTTGTTATACTTGTCTAAAGTATGATCAGCGTGTGGGAGATAGAAGTCCTTAGACTTGAGGTCAATACGCGCCTTGTCTACAAAGTAATGTACTTTGATCCCGTCCTAAGCTCAAATGCCTTATAGGTTGAGATACGACTTGTATTGGGTACATTACGATGTGGATTGAAGGTGGTAGTTGAGCCAAGATTAGGATTCATTCCTCGGATGTATATTCGAGAGAACACTCGGATTCTCAGTGATATTAGGTTGACTAAGTCGTTGGCCAACGCAATAGACGTATTTAGAATATGGTCTAGTTGTCAACTAATATAGATGAGATACAATGATTAAGCCATTTGGATAGACACTTGACAAATCATAAGCTTGATCGGGTGTGTCGTGAATGAAATGATTTTATCTTACCACATAAAGGTTAAGTTTACTGGATTCGCGTAAACGTACTTCACATATTGAGTTCGTCTTCCGGCGCCGTCTAGGAGTTCGTGTAGACCTTAATTTGATTAATGTCGATATGAGAAGGCATGTAGGGTCACACTATGTCGATTGTCCGTTTCGATCTAAGGATGTATTGAGAGAGTAATTAAATGTTTGATTTGGAATCGAGATATTTAAATGAATAATGATTATTTTAATTAAGTCAAAATTGGATTTTGGATTTAATTAAGAGTGCACGGAAAATAAATCGAGACAGTGCAGGAGCACGTCGAGCGCCGCGACGCCCATACCCTAGGGCCGCGCGGTGCAGTACAGAGCACATCGAGCGTCGTGACGCCCATACCATAGGGCCGCGACGCCTCTGCCTCGAATTTTGGGCCAGGCCCAAGGTCAAACCCTAATCCGAGTTTGACCTATTTTTCAACTATAAATAGTCGCATTTATTTCATTATTCACAAAAAAAACCAATTTCTGAAAATCATTCTAATCCTTAGAGACTTAGAATCAAATACTCTCTCGAACCTCTGCCGAATTTCCTAGCTTTACGAAAGAGCTTGGAGCTTGCAATCGGAAGGGCAACCGCATGTGCACCTTATAGTAGAAAAAGACTCCAGATATTCAAACTTGTAAGTTTATGCTTTATGTTACAAGTTTAATTGTTGTATAACCATACCAGAAATATTGTTGGGGTAAGTAAGAAACAAAACTTTTAAACTTACGATGTGCCTTACTTATGTGTTTTGAACCCAACAAAATCCTACACTTTTGCACGGGCGAAGTGTATTGATAGCAGAATTTCAAGCCCTCATTTAAGTTATAGTCGGAATGTCAAAATTTTCGTAAGCTCAGTCGCTTGCAAATCTATTTCAGGCGTGCAAGTCTGAAATTCAGACATTACTTATGAAGTTAGACTTGAAGCCAAACTTTAGACAACCTTGAAGCAAGCACCTTTAGTCATTTTTGCATGAATCATGTCAAATTTTGAGTTCTCTTCTCCATTTTTTCAGTTCGATCTACAGGTATACGGTTCTTTCCATCCCTCTTCGATCTTTATTTACAAGCTCTGGTCAAATTGTTTTGGTTCTTGGATTCTATTTTTTATCTTCTATTCAATTAGTGTTTTATCTAATTTGCATATCTGAAGCTTTTTCTTACAAATAATATGTGCATGGTAGCTCAAGTTTAGTAGGTGATGGGTTTGGCTGTGCTGTGGAGAATGTGTTTGTTGGGAGTGCTTCTCTTAAATTTATAAGTATCTGTTTAAAAAATTGCAGCGACTCTCCCTTCGATGCTCTTACGAGTTCTTACCGTTATTTTTGGAGCCAATAAGCTATCAGTTTCAGGCAGCGAAAAAATTAAGCTCTGAAATTTCAGGGTGGAGTTTCTCGTTGGGTTTTGCCAATTCTGAACTAGGTAATTTTTTTTTCACGTCCTTAATAGTTTTGGGACTGATTTTGTTGGAAATTTACTAATATGAGATTAAGTTTATCCCATTATTTATGACTTGAACAATTGGGGCCCCGCACGTCGGAAATGTCGTTTCCACACACGTGCAATCTTAGTGCCAAGTATCGTAAATTTCATTAATGAAAGAGATATTGGTAGGTAAGTGAAATGTTTGAGACATAGAATGATGGACAGTTATTGGCTAAATAACAAGTGTTCCACGTTGGTAAATGAAGGAAGGATTGTGCGAAATGTAAGATGGTACGAGTCGGAAAAGGGCCGCGGAGCCTAGAAGGTCCGCGGCGCCGGAGCGCCGCGGTGCCCCCCCTTGCAGGGCCGCGACGCCTCATTGGCAGTGACTGCTCGACGGAATCCCAAAGGTTTGGTTGTTGAGGTGGTTTCAATGGTTAAATGCCATCCCAAAGGCTGTTGAGGTGGTTTGACAATTGAATGCCATTATGGGGCATTTGAAAGACCATCTTGCACACCTATAAATTGAGGTCTTTGGCTCAATTCTATAGATGAACAGAAATGAACATACTTACAAGTTAACAACACCACAAAGAGATCAGTTTTTCTCATAAGAAATCCTTCTCTTAGCAATTTTCATTATTCATGTTCTTCGCTGGGATCATTTGTGTAGGCTTTGCACATTTGATAGTTTGTTGTTTCATCTTGGGAGACTATTGTCCACACTTCCGTAAAGCCTATACATGGGGGCAATCTTGTCTTAAAGACAGAGAGCCATCTCTCGACTCAACCGGTGTTGTTGTGATTATCTAATTGGTTGCTAAGTGTTTCAGGTGTGAACTTGAATCTCAAAGGACTCTAACCGTTCGGATTTTCAGCGGATCTACAAGCCACAAGTGTAGCAGTTCATATTCTTGTATTTCCGAATACAAGATCCATATTTGAAGTTCAAATTCAAGATCAAGGGATTGACAACTTGTTGATGTAATCTTTGTTGTTTATCATTTCGATCACTGTAATAGTTATTTACTATTCTCGTACGTGCTTTACATATCAACAGATTTCTCATATGAACAACTTATTTTTTGTTTTGTTATCATCTGGGTAGTGAAGAAATTGATAAGAGATTATATGGAGTAGTGCATTTTCTAATTGACATCTTCTATATTGCACTATGTTTATTATTGTCATTTCTTCGAACATGTAAGCAGGTGTCGGGGAAAAGAGATGAACAATTTGAAAATGTTGATGGTCTGACTATGTTAGATCATATCTATGATAAGGTAGGATAGAACAACTTATAGTGTAAGTTGTAGTTAGTTATTTAGTTCCAATTATTTAAGTAGCTAGTTATAGAATGAAGTAATTTACAATTGGTTTGTCCGAAATGAAAAGGAAAGGAAAAAAAAAATAGTATATGTGAACACCCACCATAGTAATTTGTTGTCTTTTCTTTGATACTTCCATCACGGCTAACTAACTAAGTGTTGAGGTTGAGATAGTGTTGGAATCACTGAATCTTAGAACTTCATCACTCTATCTAACTCACACACCGTAGAGGAACTGACATTAAGCGAAAGAGCACCAGAAAAGAGGCTTGGTGGTTCAAGAAGATACACATTGGCATATTGTTCTTAGACATATATAAATGAGCACATCTTCACCGTGGCTAAAAGCCAGCCGTCCTCTACACTTGTGTAGTTTAAGTATTACTTGTATATAGAGGAGAATGGAAGTTCCACGGAATTAGTGAATGACTCTGCCACTACAGAGAAATATGTCAGTTTGTAGGATCATATTTTAGATATTGTGGTTAATTAGTGTTGGGTCCCGGGAGCTATGAAACAGTAAATAAAATGTAAATAAACTAAATTAACTTTGAATGCTAATTTTGTTTTCGAATGTTAGGCCTAATGTTGTCTGACAATAGTAAAAACACAGTAATAAAACAGAAAATCTTTGAAGAGTAAAAAACAACGGAAATATAAAGAACACAAAAGTTTTAAATTTTCATAAATTATATGTTGATATAACTTATGATGGTCAATGACCAAAAGTATTGTATATATTATATACAATTAAATAAATTGCTTCTTTTACAATTTTACAAAGTACAACAAAAACGAATTAAAAATGGTGAAGTCGCAGATGACTTCTGCCTGAAAAATCTACTAAATAGACATAGACAACTTCTCATTACAATTGCTTCAATACATAACACATCTAGAATCTAAGCAACAATTGTAATGTTGTCGACACGCTCAGGCAACACTTGTGATCTAGTTTTCTGGGCTTAATTCCCGAGAGCTCTCTTGGTATTCTTGATTTCTGATTCTGGATATCGATTCACTTCGGCATCCTCTCTATTTATTGTAGAGAGTCTTCATTGAAAAACTCATCGATTTGTTGTGAAGGTTGAGGGAAAGGTGGGCAGCTAGTAAGGTTCGTTGGAGAAGATCATAGAGCAAAATCCTCTAACTTTTTGGACTTGTTCCTCAAGCATAGCAACGACTTTGACTTGTTCTTCCCACGTTTTTCATCAGCTCCTATTTACTAGGGCTGTTCATTTTGGATTATCCGATCCGATCCGATCCGAAAAAATCAGATATCCCAAATTTTCGGATACCTTTCCAAGTCACTTTTACTTCGTAGTAATATTTACACGAATATTGCTTCATTCTGTGAAGTAAGGCAAAACTGTTTTTCATAAAATGTTGGTCTGAATGTTGTGACATTTGTTCCAACATTTCTTAAATTCAAATTAGTACTTAAAACAATATGTTGGGCAGAATGTCACAACACCAAACCAAACATTAACAATTAGTATTTAAATTTGAAAAGGGTCCAATTATGATATTAACCTGGTTCATCCATGCCCTCTAATGTTTCTCACTTTTCTTTCTGATTTAACTTCCTCCAGTTTGGAGGCGATCATTATTTTTCTGCTCTATATATTGGAGTTGCTAGAAGAAGAAAGTGTGCTTAATTGGGATGAAAAGAATTTCAAAGGATATCAGATGGATCTGTTAGAAAAGATATAGTTGGAAGTCATCTTGGATCCAATACACAGGTAACATGGTTGCATTTTTTTTTCGAAGGCGTTTGGAATGTAACTAATATCGAATACTTTAACATATATGATAGAGGAGCTATGTCTGTAAATTGCATTATTGTACGATGCTATTGCTCCGATAGTTTGAAGTATGTTGATCATCAAAACGTACTTGTTAAAAATTGGCTATAATTTTTTTGTAGAAAACCATGGTGCCTATGATCTACTATAGTCAAAGTGCAGAATAAAGGTGATGAAGTTAAGATCAGGCATAAAGATAACTATTTAAGTTGCAAACAGTTTTAAATTTACTATTTTTCAAAAAAAAAACAATAATCATTTACAATTTTACATGTCACTAAAGCATGATTAGTTTCAAAGTCATCAAGAAAGAATTAGGTCTAAACAAGATCTAAATTCATGTTTGTGTTGTCATTGATTGTCTTCAACTTCTTTATTTAAGGAACCTTTTTCTTCCTGGCCCGTGGGTCACTTCCTACTCTCTTGCTACTTTGAGAAAGCACTTCTTGACAGTGGGACGTATTGTTTTCCATTCTCTCGATGAAGAGTGACCTTGTATCTACACTCACCAATTTCTTCTAAAATGAATGCAGAACTCCTCAATTGTTGTTGAGGTATCTTTGGCTGCTTAAGTTATATACAGAAGAAAATAAGCCAGCTAGTACGGTATTTCATAGGCAAAGTTATATATCTAAATCAGTTCATAAAAATCTTATACTTATCTCAAAATAACTTGAATCAAATTTTCACTTTTCTATCATTAACTTTCATCTTTTTCATACACTGATGATAAAATTTTCATCTCCCTTACAATAGTCATAATAAGCTATCTGTCCACTAACATAGTTCATCTTCAGCTCAAACACCCACCAATCTTTATAGTGTAATGGTGTACATATTTGAATCTTCACCTTCATCTGTCGTGAGAAAAGAAAAGTAGGATCTATTAGTGTTATTATAATAAGTAGTTCCAACAGAAAACGTAAATGATCATACAAATCCAACACAAAATAATGTAATCAGTAATGGAAATGCACATTAATCTTGAATTTGAGTTATGTTGGCTTCAATTCTTCAAGAACTAGGTTATCTGTATGGTATTTTATGACAACTTCCAATTTAATTGTGTGCACCCTTGAACTTTTGTTGAAAATGTAAATAAGAATAGGTCACTTGTGTCATTTTATGAAGTAAAACCAACACAAAAAACGTAGCCAGTCGTACGAATTCGGAAGATGCACTACAAATATTTGATCTTTATGATTCTTGTAACAATTCTTTTTAATTAAATTCATTCTTTACGTGAAATATTAGATGCTTCATATTCATTAGTATTTGTAATTAATACTTTTACTCAAAGATTCCTATATAATCAAAGATTTAGGAACCCACAAAGTTACTCAATCATCCGTGGATTAGACTATTAATTCACATTCAAATGGAAGAAGGCAGAAGGGCTCAGATATGGTCGTGTGTGAGGGAAGGATGCTCTGTAACAATATGTAAATTTGTTATGTTTAGGTTTTTTTATTTGTATAAAAGTGTTCCTTGTGTAATACCGTAATTGCTCTTGACAGTAATGACTAGTCTGTTTGTATTGGTAACCACTGTTAGTAGAAGGATCAAAATAAATTACTTTGATTAATTAAAGGTTAAATATGGGGAGTCAAATATCACAGGGACCAAAATCATAATAAGGCAATAACACAAGGATGAAAACAGTTATTTTCACTTAATGTGTCAAGACCACTTAATTAATACTAACAATACAAAAAATTGAGATTTAATTCTGTTAATAAATCATATCAAAATTAAAATATTATAACTAACTAATAAAATTTCATGCTAAATGAGAAGCGGATTTCATGTATTAAAGTTTATGGATTCTAATTTTAATATTTATGAATTTTGAAGTTTATTTCTTTGTGCTTTAAAATTTATATGTGCTTTATGGTAATAAGCGCTTTATGGATATAGAAGTCAAATTTATGAAATCACATTTTTATTTCTCATAATCTCAATTTTATTTGAATAAAATCTGTCATTAATTTTTTATGAACTTTTTCCTTCTACACTCAAAAATGAATCAAGAAAAAAGTGCGTAAATTTCGAATGTTAAAAAAAGAAGAAGATATAGCGGGATTTAGACATAGGCCAACACGGAAGACAAGGTAACTCTAATTTGTTTATCGTGAATCGGGATACTTTATACTAAAATTGAAATTTTAATATAAAACCATCGCGAGCCCTTGTGATCGGCAAAATTTTTCACTTAAACACCTCAACTAAGTTTTGTTCTATTTAGACACTTTAGGAGGGCCACCACTGTTCCATTATATACTTATCGCTTACTTGACAAGGTATGTGATTTTCACACACGTAAAAAGGTTAAAAAATGATTGTTTTTTATTTTTTTAAATTCTTTTTATTTCCTCCTCCTCCTTCATATTCTTCTTCTTTTTCTTCTTTTTCTTTTTTGTTCTTTTTCTCTTTCTTCTCCACTTAAGATATTCTATCATTAACAAACCTTCCACCATTGTTATCTTGCTCACTGAAAAAATGAAGATCGCCACCATTATCTGAGAACATATGACATTTTTGGTATCAAAATCAACATCAAAAATGAACTTTAAGTTGTTGTTTTTTTAAAAAGGAATTTCAATCAAAAAAATTCACCCCACAAGGCGTTAATGATCTCAAATAATTATTTTTTTGGGTAAAAATTTCATCTTTTCTCTTTCATTAACATATAATTAAGTAAATAAAAAAAATTGGCAAACGGGCCTAAAAATAAAATAGATCTGATAATTTTAGAAAAAGTTCACCGAAATTTTTTTCTGGCAAAAGCCATTCATTTTCCGGCGAAAAATATGTGGATTATATTTAGATTTTTTTTTTTAGTTTTTGCTGAAAAAAACTTTTTTCTCATAATTCATTTTAACTATTATTTCGGACCCAAAATAACAAATGTAATTAGTTAATTGGCTACTTTGTCACGTCATCGGCGAGTGTGTTACTCACTCTTTACATATTTGGCTAAGTCAGCAAAAAATATATAAATGGAACAGTAAGAGCTTACCTAAAGTATCTAAATGAAACAAAGCTTACTTGAGATGTTTAAGTGAAAAAATTTGCCGACCATAAGGGGCCCGCGATGCGTTCAACCTAGTTAATATACATGAAAGAAAAACAGATATATGTATACAAGAGAATATGACGTCCCAAATCTAATGTGTAAGGATCATGAGAGCTTCAAAAATTAACATCCAAAACTATGATATAAGGATTTCCAAATTGATTTTCATCCATTAATAACTTAAAGTTCTGGATGGCATGCATGCTCAAATTCTTTGAGTCCCTTTGACGGACTTGTTCCTTGTAAAACCATAATGACGCTTACAATTGTAAATCAAGTGAAGGAAAAAAAAATTGGCAATGAATTAAATCCAATATAACGAAAACCAGTGTGAATAAGAAATAAACTGTATAGTTGGAGAAAATAAAAGTGGGTTAACTGCAAAATTAGGTAATTGCGTGAACCAAATAGTAGCGTTTAAGTTTATACAGGATCATGTCATTTGAAAATTAATTATATCTATATGTAATTCAATTTAATAACATTAATTGTTAAATTAGAATAAACGGTCCTGAGCTGCAATGTAACAGGTTAATAGCTTATCTGCCAAGACTCCAAATATGCTTATTTAAGAAATGCTTTTTGTATAATGATTTTCGGGAAAAAAATATAGTTTTGGAGTATAACGTGTTGGGAGATTTGCTCTATGGTACTTTATAAAGCAGTACGGGAAGTATTTAACTATTACAAGTATTCGAAAGGATAAACAAAGATTCAATAGTTCAACTAGTAATCTGAAAATTACAAGATAACACTCTGAAATTACAATTTTGTTGAAAACGAAAAAATGGAAAGCGGTTTCTTGAGTCGAGTGTGGCACTCTGTCCTTAAGACAATATTGCCCCGTATGTATCCTTTATACGTCCTGGACAATTTGTCTCCCAAGATAAAACAAACAATGGAACCCTTGAGCAAAGGAAACTCAAGAGCTACCGTGAAGAATATTGAGTAACGAAATGATGCTTGGAAGTTGTAGGAAGAAAACTGTTTTTGTTGTGTATTTTCGTGAGCTTTATGAACTGTTATTTTTCTGTTCTTTGTGGTCCTCAACAATGGTGTAAGGGTGTGTTTATATAGGTGAGGGAGGGGCTGAAAATCGCCTCCATAATAGCCAAATAATGGCCATTATGGAGGTAGTAAAGTCACCAACATAAATGGTGAAAGAACCAACGGATTTGGCCATTATAGGAGGAGTAATTCAGCCAAAATAAATGGTGAATTGAGTGCTTGACGTTTCGTTTTGACCATCGAAATTCGAACTTCGGGGACCAAAGCGTACATCTTGAAACTTCGGGGACCAAAGCTGTACATCTTGAAACTTCGGGACCAAACAAGTACATCCGAAAGAATTCGGTTCAAACTGTACGTCTACGAAACTTCGGGATCAAAGCGTACTTCGGCAAAGTTTTCTCGGCCCAAAAAGATAATATCGAAGGCCCACGACCCATGGCCCACGACCCACGACCCACGACCCGTGACCGTGACCCGTGAACCCGTGAACCCGTGAACCCGAACCCGAAACTCCGAAACCGGACCGGACGGGCGGGCGGCGGCGGCGCGCGTGTGGTCTTTCCTCGAACCGAAGCACATCTAGGTCCTCCCTCCTTTAAACACATGGGATACCCCTTGGGGTCCCAAACCCCAAACCAATTTCGAGTCTTATATACACAACAATTCTTTCTTCCTCTACCGATGTGGGAGAATTACACACAATACCACACTTTCCATGCTTCAAACACCTTACTTCGTGAACCAATATCTCTTTCATTTCTCAATGAAATTTGACGATTCTTGGCCCTACGGTTATCTACGTACTTAGTAGATCATGCATGTGTGAAGAACCGGATTCTCCAACATACGTTACACTAGTGTTTAAGCCGTTAAAGTTGGTCGGTCGCAACTCCCGCCAAAGGCAAATTTCCAACAATCCCCTCTTGAAAGAGATTTTGGCGCACTCACATGGTGTCTTTTCATTTCCAAAGCAATATTTCGGCGGACCGATGTTGCATAAGGAGAGGTAGCCTCAGCTTTGAACCTTCCATAGTTGAATACCATCGGACTTACTTTCTTGCGCGGTGAACGTGATGTCTTGAACCGTCGGTGTTTAGTGTAAGCCAAGACAACGGTACCAACACAACAAATTCCCTTACTCTCTTCTTCGTAATGTTTTGTCCGTTTTGGCCATGGACAACGTCTTGGATTCTTAAGTGCGTTCATTTTGAGGCGGCCCGTCCTCGCACTTAAATAGGTGGTCTCCTACAAGGTATCTGCTATACCCCACTTCACAAGTGTTAGGAACCATTAAAAGTTTCCCAAAGACCTAACCTCAACCGTTGAGGATCATTACAGGTTTTGAAAACTTAACCTTTACCCATACCGAGATAGCACTTAACGTCTATCGCGGGAACGGCTTTGGATTTGGTGTTTCTTTTCGAAATCACTATCCGAAGTGCTCATGCTTCCACCGAAGCGATCAACCGAACCTTTACAACTTAGTTTTCCCATTGAACCAAATTACCGGGATCTCCAGTTCGTAAGGTTGGGTTTCCACCGTATTGGTCCGTATATTTTGGGTTTTAAGCCCATTCCCTAGGCAACAGCAGAACGCTTGATCTCCGGGTAGTCCCTTAGTTTGTAAACAAGGAAGTGACACCCGTGATGATCAAGCGCCATACGGTCTTATGTCTCCGACAGATCCCGACAGATATGTCCAGACGCCGTCATCCGTGTCCTTCCTAAAGCCGATCGGCTAGCCACAGTGTATAACTGCTGAAGGCACGGGTTTCTCCCAATGAGGGACGTCCTCTAATGAGTCGTGAAGTTACTCAACTTCTTTCATGCTTTGTATAAAGCGATAAACTCCGATACCATCATGAATCGGTCGATGCAAGTTTGCTTAGAGGATTTTCCAAGAACCACCATACACATTTACTTGTGGCTTTGGTGTTCTTCGATCCGATGTCCGGCTTTGCATCACCTTGTGTTCTCCCAGAACCGCTGGACATCCAGAATACAATAATCCGTAGATAAGCGAATAATTCAGATATCGTCATATCCGACTTAACGCCTTCTATTGATCATGTATTAAGATCATCAGTGAACCTTAGTTCAACTAATATGTTTGTAGGATGATACCAGGTCGGTTGTAGTGTGTACAATACATTGAACTACACGTGACCTGTGCATATCACTCCTTGTCTATGGGTGCACCATGATTCCAATCGATTCTATGATTCATATCCATTGGTGGCTTCAACGATATTGACCAGTCCGTTAGATGTCTTAGAAATTCAATTCCTAAGAAGTCATCTGTGATACACATATCTTTCATATCGAGACTTTGTTTCAATATGATTTTCACTCTCAGACCGTTGGTTTTCCAACTGTTGGCTTTCTAACTTCAGAGCCAATGTTTCTGTGGTCAGATTCATTGTTCCTGAACCCGTGAACCCGTGAACCCGTGAACCCGTGAACCCGTGAACCCGTGAACCCGTGAACCCGTGAACCCGTGAACCCGGAACCCGGAACCCGGAACCCGGAACTCGGAACCGGACCGGACGGGCGGGCGGCGGCGGCGCGCGTGTGGTCTTTCCTCGAACCGAAGCACATCTAGGTCCTCCCTCCTTTAAACACATGGGATACCCCTTGGGGTCCCAAACCCCAAACCAATTTCGAGTCTTATATACACAACAATTCTTTCTTCCTCTACCGATGTGGGAGAATTACACACAATACCACACTTTCCATGCTTCAAACACCTTACTTCGTGAACCAATATCTCTTTCATTTCTCAATGAAATTTGACGATTCTTGGCCCCTACGGTTATCTATAACGTACTTAGTAGTTGCATGTGCTAATCAATTTACGTTACACTAAAGCAATTTTATCTATATTAGAACAATAAATTTATCCATACTAGATTTCAAAAGTGCTTTCGGAGAATTTTTTTTTTTTTTAACTTCTAAAAAGTTGTTTCTGCTATTGCTCGAAAGTACCTCTTTTTTTTTCTAGTATAAACTTAGTCAAACACCTCAATTCTGTAAAATAAATATTTTGACTTTTCAAACTTAACCAAACAAACTATAAATTACATTGATGATGTAAAAAATTCACTATATTTTCAACGAATATAACTTAAATCCATAATAGTAAGTTGAAATGATTAAATTAGTTAGTGGTGCACCAAATCATATGATCGTGCAACCCTGTAATGCTATGACATGAGTACGTGCACGCTTATACGACACCACCACAAACTTTGACATTTTTTTCTCTATATTAAGCGTTGAGAAGCAAGCCCAAATTATCAATAAGTCAAAAACACAGATACATATCCTCCAATAATATTGACAATGGCTTCAAGCAAAAATATGCCAATATTCTGCATTCTAATGTTCCTTGTAGCAGCTACTATTGCTTCTGCAAGTAGCAATTATGGAAATGGTTATTATGGTTATGGCAATAATGTCCCAAAAACATATAATAAGAAGGTTGTGCCTACAAAGGGATTGGTCCCTGCAGCAAATATAATTGCTGTTCAAGGAATGATTTATTGCAAATCAGGATCTAAACTCATCCCACTTAAGGGTAAGTCAGTCACATTGTTGTCCCTTATTGCTAGAACAAAAAAAATATTTTTGTAAACACTTATAATACCATTTGAAGTAAAAAAAATCCCGAAATTAATTAGATTAGTAGTAGTTCTTTTCAGCTTTCTATTATTTGTTCAAATCCCAACATCCTTGCAAGCTTTGGATTCGTTTCTATCTCTGATCACCGGAAAAGAGGTTACCTTTTAATGATTTATTGAATTAGATTTCCTATCAGAGGACTACTACGACTACATCATCGTCGAGGCACCCCGGTCTGAACATGCCAGGTTGGTTGACAAACCCAAGAACAAAGCCGGGGGGGGGGGGGCATTTCTGGGCACCACTCTATTGGAGCTTAGTTAGTTTTTTTGAATTTGAAAGCTGAAGTTTAAAGTGTCTTATTCAGAAAAGTTTAGTACCTTAAGACAGTTAGGGGCGGATTAGTTCAAGGGATTAGATGAGCTAACCCAATTTATATTTTGAGATTAAATTTATCACATGTTTGGTTAGAGATATTAGCTAAAATCGATATTAAATATAGGATTATAATCTGAATAATTTATCTCATATAAAAGGTGAGTTAAATTATCCAGGTTATAGTCCTGGTTTTAATCCCGGGATTATAATCTGGGATATCCTGATTTCAAACCAAACAACGCTATTAATATCTCCAATCAAAGATGGGATAAATTTAATCTCAAATTATAAATCGAGATAATCCACCTAATCCCTCCAACCAAACGACCTCTTATGTCTTACTGGAAATATAAGGAGCACTTAATTTAACACAATTAGATTTTCCTACCAATTTTCTAATTTTTCTTCACTCTCAAATTCTCACATTGTGTTCTTGTAATTAAATTCAAGTTTTCTGCTGAACTTAAGTTTCACCAAGTTTTGTAAATTCCGAAGGAATTCCGTCATACACCCAACAACACACATAGTAGAACCCAACATCATGTTTCTTTCCTGCAATATTTTCAAACAATCTGCAATACTATTCACTTTTTTATTTTGTGATAATGTGAGTGCAAACTTGATATACACATAACTTTCTAAAATTTCTTAACAATTGTTCGAACCTAAGGCAGTGAACACGCTGCACCCATTACCAAAAGGCGAATATTGCCCCTGTCCGTGGCCTATTGTCTTCATCTAATTACACAAGTGTTGTTGCATGCATGCATGTCTTTTCCCATAATTTTGACTCAAATTTTAACTTATAGTCACTAATGCTATAAAACAAAGTTACCCTTACCTAAAAAACTGACAATAACAACTGAAATTACTAACTTGAAAAATAAAACAAGTAACCTATTACTACAGTAATATATTAAGTTACATTTTCAGTGAATATAAGTTCATGTTACGTGCAGGAGCCGTAGCAAGGATAACATGCCTAGGGGTGGAGAAGAATGGCTATGAAACTGCTCCATTCTCCTTCTCGAGTTACCAATCGAACGCAAAGGGTTATTACTATGCTGTATTTTCTCTAAAAGAGTTCAAGGAATATGATCAATCTTGCAAAATCACACAGTGCAAAGCCTTCTTAGAAAGCTCTTCACTTGAAAGTTGCGATGTCCCAACTGATGAAAATAAGGGCAAAACAGGAGCTCTTCTTACTTCTTACCGATTACTAAATGGCAAGAAGAACACATTATTGTACTCTGTTGCGCCTTTTGTTTACACTTCTGATGACTCCAACTACAAGAGGGAGGGTTATTAGAAATTTTTTGCAATTTCTGTCTCATTAATAATTTATCACCCGTGAGATTTGACATCTTGATCTTTTTTATTTTTTATTTTAATTTGTAATTTTGATGATTTATTTGTATGCAAGAAAAAGGGAGCATTAATATATCAGTTTGCAGTTTTGTGTTTTGTGTTTTGACAATGAGCACCTTTTTTATCTATATTTCTTTCTTTATAATCATGTTATTCCACAAATTTGAATGAGAAAATTACAAAGCTATACCTTTGAGGATCTAGTTCATAAAATAGCCAACAAATATATAGATTTATATATAGAGAGAGAGAATACGAGCGGAAGGATCACAAAGAGGCACTATCAATGGAACATTTTATGGGTTGACAAGACTTGGCAGGGCTATCTTAACTCAGAACAGATAAAAAAAACTCCCTAACGCCACCACGGCTCAGCGGGCTAAAACAGGACCATCAGCCTGAGGTTCAGACATTCCGTCGGGGTTGTCCTCTGCCCAACCTTAGTACCTTCTCACATGAATCATTAGCTTTATTGAAGCATTAGCACCATGATTCCAAGTAGCCTAGTGCAACATAGTTCAACACAAGGGATTTAGCCGATCATAGGCTAACCTAGAAGATAAATATATAATAAAAATTAAATAAAACAAAAAAATTTAAAATTACCTAAGAAGTCGAGATTGTGCTCAGAGCAGGGGATGTAAAGCAAACCTTAAGCTTTTATTGAAGAGAGTTTTTTTACAAAGAGAAGAGAGTAGTTGGCCAAAGCCTGCCTTCTACTTACAACTAATGATCCTTATATAATGAATCCTTTGATAATACAGATAAATAAAGTGGCCTAACACGTGGCCGACATGGTTAAAAGATAAAAGGTAATAAAGTAAATTTGGCCAAAACTTATGGGCCCTGTTATAGTATAATAATTTATCTATTTTATTAAAGTAGATTCCATTTGTGCGGTGGCTTTTATGATGGGTCTACCGGTTGCTTTCCTGTGTATTACACATTTTCTTTCCCTTTGTCTTTTCCCGTGCTAGAGGATTCCTCCATCTTATCTTGAAACTTCGCAATGTATTCTTCAATGTCGAAGTCTGCATCATGTGGGTCTTGGGAGTCCTGAATATCTTCCTCCTCTGTATGAATAGATGCCATAGAAGTATTTGAAGGGAATTCTTCATCCAAATTTTTTATCAAATCCTTTTTTACTTTTGCCATATAAGATGTTATAATTTCTGCTTTTGAAATTACTCCCTTTTTAAGTTGGAGTTTTCTGGCAATATGCTGAAATGGGCTATTAATCTCTGACCACGATTGATCTTGTTTTAATTTTGTATAACCTCCAATAGCTGAGGTTATCTGGTCTATTAGTTCCTACCCATTCAAAACACCATCTTCGGTCTTTTGTAATAATTTCTTCCAAAACCTTATATAAAAGGTTCGTTGTAAGCAAGAAATTTGTTCTGGGGTATAACCCACTTTCACCGACCATCGCATAATCCATGGAATGGAAAATTCAATGAAGAAATGCATATTAGCAATTCCTTTTATGATAGATTGATTATTCTCACATTCTATAATTTTAGGAGAAACGTCAATCAATTCGGTATATAAACCTTTAAATGTTTGTGGCAATATATTAACAAATGGACCATAATTTATCCACCAATGCCAAAACCAAGTAGGGATGTTCTGTTTATAAACATGAGAACATATCTTTATAAATCATGAATGTTTTTTGTGAGGGTTTTCATATAAAAAAGTTTTATAAAAACTATCTATATAATCCCAATAATTGAATTTTACCTGAACTCCTTGCTCCGGTTGAAAATATTCTCGTTCCTTCAAAGTGCTAAACCCCCAGACTTCTGGAGTACAAATCTTTTTTATAATGATTTTAGAAAAGTTATAAACTTTCTTGGTATGCATAGGAAAATAGTGTTGAATTTCAGTCGATCCTGTGGTTGAGAGTATAGTCTCATAGTGCATTCTTGCTTTATAAGTCAAGATGGGGTATGTCCCAGTTTCTAAATACCTTTCCATGAGCTTCCATGACTCATCCTCCCATTGAAGATCTTTATAATCAAGAAGAAGTATAACTTCTTTCTTCTCATGTTTTTCATAACCCTCATTATCATCTTGTTCTTCATTAGAAACCTATGCCTATGAAAGTTGTGGTTTATCATTGTTTTCTCTGGATTTTATAAAATCCATGAATTGTTGGTACAACAGACTTTCTTTATCAATGCTCGAACACCATATTTGATCTTGTGCTATAAGTTTTTTGTTTTCTTGCTGGACAATAGTATTACCTCGTCCAGTACCTCTACCTCTCCTGCGACGACCTCTATAATTGGGGTCGCCGCCTCGGCCAAGTAGGCCTCATCATCCTGCAAATATGTATAACAAACTATGGAGTTATGAACTCAAATATTCTCTAGTCAAGAAACCGGGCAGACTATTATTTGTCCCCTTTTTTATAATGTATCTCAAAATCAAATGGCGCTAATAAAGTTTGTCATCTCGCAAACATTTATTTAGAAACATCATGTTTGCAATCTTTATTAAACATAAATTTAGCAGATTGACAATCAATATTTATAATAAACTTTTTATTGTATAAATCTCCTTGAAACTTTAAAACACTTTTTACAATTGCTAAGATTTCTTTAGCAACTGTCGAATAGTTTTTCTGACTAGGACTCCATTTGCCAGAATAGAATTGTATTAAATACTCTTGTATATCAACTGGAGAGTATTGTTTTAGTATACCCCCCATATCCAATATCTAAAGCATATGTCTCTATTATCTTTGGCCAAGTAGGATTGGCTAGAGTGAGACATGGAAGGTTATGAACCTTAACTTTAATTCTTTTGACAGCTTAAGTATGATCATATGTCCAAGGTGTAGGAACCTTTTTTAGCCGTTAATATAAGATGGTTGTATCCTTTGACAAATCCTTTATAAAAGGACTAATATAATTTAGGCTACCCAGAAATCTCTAGAGTTGAGTTTTGTCAGTTATAACATCCGGAAATTTTTATGCAAATTCAATACTTCTATTAATAGGAATGATTTTTCCTTTTTCAATGTTATGACCCAAAAATCTAACTTTAGTTTGAAAAAAGGTCATTTTTGGTTTTGATATGACCAAATCATTTTGTATAATAATTTCTTAAATAAATCAAGATGTTTGAAATGAGTTTCTATATTATTTGAAAATACCAAAATATCATCTATATAAACAATGATAAAATTACTATGAGGCATAAAAATATCATTCATAATGTTTTGGAATTCAGAAAGGGCATTTTTTAATCCAAATGACATTACATTCCATTCGAATTGTCCAATGGGAACATTAAAAGCAGTTTTATATCTATCTGCTTCTACAATCTGAATCTGCTAGTAACCAGACTTTAAATCAAATTTAGAAAATATAATAGCGCTATTAAGTCTATCAAGTAAATCTTTTTTATTAGGAATAGGATGCATGATCCACTTCAGAGCTTTATTAAGCGGTTTATAACTGATAACGAGTCGCAGAACTCTTCTTTCCTGCTCAGCATGTTTATTAACATAGAAGGTCGTACGCGACCAGGGAGACTTTGAGGGTTTTATCAAACCTTTTTGTAGTAGAGAAGCAATCTCCTTTTTGCATAATTCCAAGTATTCGGAATTCATTTGACATGGTCTAGCTTTTGTAGGAATATTACCCTCTTTAAAATCATCCTCATAAGGGAGAGAAACAATGTGTTTTTTCCTATCCCAAAAAACATTAGGATGGTCACTATAAATCTGAAGTGAAAACTGTGTTTGTATTAAATCAATTTTTTGTTGTAGCTTAGGATTTTCCAAAAGCTCTTCAATAGTAGATATATAAATTTCTTTTTTTAGAAAACTGATTTGTTGGTGTTTATGTACCAGCCTATCCTTGAGTTCATTTAACACCCTTGAAAAAGGTTTAGTTATAAACTGAAATGTAATGGGCTTTCCATTGAAGGTTCCTATGATACCCTTTTTATCAATATTAGTAATTGGAAATAGTTTTTGTATAAAAGGTGTGCCTAATATAATTTGGCTGGAAATATCTTTTACCAAAACAAAGCTTTCTACTATACAAGTTTTTTCATTGCAGATATACGCCTTTGGCAACTTGAAGGTAATTTATAATTTCTGACCATTAGTAGATCTAACACTATGAGTGGTTTTATGAAAATATGTAGAAGGAATAAGACCTTCATGTATACAATTTACATTTTTCCCGCTATCAACAAAAGTAGTGAATTCCCTTTTGAAATTATAATCAATCAAAAGACTTATCTTTATATAAAACTTTTGTGAAGTGATTAATTTAAGGGTTTGTAGAAAGTTCTCTGCTTCATCAGTAGTACCTGTAATCAATACGATATCTAAAGCAGAGATATCATCTACTGTTTCTGAATCTATAATCTCTTTTCCTTTACCTTCAATATTGGTAATTCGTGCGCTGAGCATTTCATTACTCCTTTTTAACTCCAAGATCTCTTGCTTGAGATTATCTATCTCCTTACTCAAATCTCTGGGAGTACTGGCAATTTCTTGTTTCTCCCTCATCTGTTTTTTTTTATTTTCTGACATGGTATAAGCGGTTGATCGTTCCAGAGCTTTTCTTCCTTGTGAAGGTTCTGGAGCATCCTGGAGTTGATCTATAATCTATGATCTCATACTTGGATCCTTAATCAATTTTAATAATTCCATAAGGTTATCACGTTTAAGAACATTAATGTTCATATTTTGAAATTGAGCAAATATATTATAAAACTCATCATCCTCCTTATTATGTTTGCTAGAAAAAAGGTTGTCCGATTTGACATGGTAAGCACTCTTCTTCCGAAGCAATATAACCTTCGTTATTAAGAACTCTAATCTCCTCATCTGAGGAGGAATCCTTTGCTAAATCAGTTTCAAAACTTGAATCTTTTGATTCCGAGTTGAGCAATAGCTTGGATAATTAATCCTTTAAATCATCTCCAATGTTAAGGGCCTTAATCTTCTCATTAGCTTTACAATCCTTAACTTAACCTTACAATCCTTATAAGGATAGGCCACTATTATAAGGATTGTAAAGTTAAGGAAAAGATTAAGACCCTTAACATTGGAGATTATTTAAAGGATTCATTATCCAAGCTATTGCTCAACTCGAAACCAGAAGATTCAGGTTTCGAAACTGATGTAGCAAAGGATTCCTCCTCAGATGAGGAGATTAGAGTTCTTAATAGCGAATGTTATATTGCTTCAGAAGAAGAGTGCTTATCATGTCAAATCGGACAACCTTGTTCTAGCAAAAATAATGTTACACCTCGTAAGATTAAGACGATAATTAAGAACGTCATTAAGGAAGTAAGATTTGGATATTGAATATAAGGAACACTTACATATGTTAATACGGGAAATTAGTGTATAAACGGATGTTATCCCAGAATAGTTTTTCTTTAGTGCTATACACGTGACGCCGAGAATTAATCCTAGTAGTTGAATTTATTCCAATGGAGTTATGGAATAGTATTGTATTATAAAATTATGACATTGAGGATACGAGGCTTTATGAAATTCTCGGGAATTAAAAGAAGTGGATTTAAGATTTATTAATTGAAGAACTTGGGGGCCAAAGTGGAAAAAAAAAGGAAAAAAGGAAAATCAGATTTTTTATAACCTACACCCAATCTTTCATCTTCTTCATTCAAACTTAACACAAACTCTCCTCTCCTCCCCCATACCCCAGCCAAAAACCCCCCAACCCCATAGCCAAATTTGAGGTTGTTATCTTCTCTTCCTAGACTACATTTTTCACCAAAAATTAGAAGCAAAACAACACCAAAAATAGTGGCAAAACAGCCACTGCTTGGTCGAAAATCTGCCCAAAATTTGAGATTTTTGGGATGAAATTTTGGAAGAAAAACGTGTAGGGATGATGGCTTAACATTGTAGAACACTTGCATGTTAATTGGAGTTGAAGAAGTGAACAAAAAATAGGAGAAAAATTACAAAACAGTGGGGATTTTCGGACAAACAGTGGGCAGAAAATTGCGGACTGTTTGAACGAATTTGAGGTATAAAAATTCTTCTTTCTATGATATAATTGGAATGCATGTTGTTAGAATTAAGGTAATGAATTGTTAAGGAAAAATTGGAATTTAAGCAATGCATGCGACCATTTTGGGCTAGTTGCCAATTTGGGACCGATTTTGGTGTTGTTGGATTCGTTGGTTATTGTTGTTATTATTATCACTAATTGCATGATGAAATTGAAAGGAAACATTGAGATTTAGTTGGAATTAGTTATATGGAAGTATTGAAATCCGAAATTGGATTATAGGAATTAAGATAAGAGTTATGGAATTATGACATGTTGTGGCCAAGAACTTGCATGAAATTGTTGGACATGTTGTGATGTATATGGACTGTTTTAGGGACTGTTTTGTGGTGTTATAATTCTGAAAATTTAGTCACCATTATGCATGTTTAAGTGTGGTAATTGCTAATGTAAGTCCTAAAGGAATAAGGGTGTAGAAAGGCTTCACATTCTACCCTCGTTGTTGTTGGAACATGGACTGTTTTGTGGGCTGTTTTTAAGGTGGATTAAGAGGCTAAATTTACATGAGAAGTGGGTGTGTAAATTCCCTTTATTGTTGTTTTGGTTGTGCCCTTAATTGGTGCTTGTTTATTGATGTTATTAGCCTCGTTTGGAAGTTGTGGAAACATGTATAAACGGGGGAAGTGCTGCCCGAATTTTTATAGAATAAGAAGTCGTTATTCGATATAAAGTATGCTAGTGATCATAAAATTGACGAACGTATTACCATTATTATAGGTTGAAGTTCTAAATCGAGACGTACTCTAATATAGAGTTGATTAGTTAGTCTAAGAGGTATGTGAACTATTCCTTCTTTCTTTGGCATGATTTTTATTTAATGAAAGTACGGCGGACGTACTTGATTCTTATACAGTTTAATTCCTAAAGAGGATTGTTATGAGAAGTGCCGATGATTTTTCAGCAAAGAGTTTATTATGACATTATTATAATGATTTTATTGAGAGTCAAATGATAATTTTTACTTGCATATGGTTACTCATGATATCTACTCGTGCTAAGTGTTACTACTTCACCTCACCGAGTCCCGGGACGGGTTACGTTCATGCACAAGCCTTGCATTTTTCACCGAGACCCTCACTAGAGGGCCGGGTTACGTAGGATGGATCCATAGATGAGATATGACTTTACCGAGTCCCAGCATGGGCCGGGTTATGATATGATTCCACCGAGTCCCGCACTAGTGGGCCGGGTTACGTTATAGATATATATATATGTATATGGACAGGCACTCATGTTTTCTTGACTTGACTCTCATTTTTATAAGGCAACTGACTTCTATTGTTATGGAACGGTTGGATTTGAATCCTGATTTTTTTTTGTACTGATCTCCTGTTATCCATTGGCTACTTATGATCTCATTTGCAGTATTTCATGTTTACATACTCAGTACATTATTTCGTACTGACCCCCCTTTCCTCGAGGGGCTGCGTTCATGCCCGCAGGTACAGGTGCTCAGTTTGGTGATCCTACGGTTTAGGTTCCTGCGCAGCTGTTTGGAAAGCTCCTTTGATCCAGAGCTTTACTATTTTTTGTACGAAACCCTATATTTTTTTATGTATATTTAGGGGCACGACGGGGCCCTGTCCCGTCATATGTCGTTATCCTTCTTGTAGAGGTCTGTAGACAGTTGTGGGTTGGCCTGGTGTAAGGGTCAGAAATCTATTTCGGTCAGCCATATTATTGTACTCTATGTTGGGGTGTTCCCGTGTATATGTTATATTATCTGTTGGCAGCCTTGTCGGCTTGCCTGTTGTATTGTGTTGGCTAGTTGTGACTCCTCGGAGGCGGTACATTCGGGGGTAAAGGCAGCCTTGTCGGCTCGCCTACCCCGGCATATGTTGTTATTGCGGCGTTATGCTGCCGAATTTCAGACTCATTAAGTGTTAGTTGGATTATGTGTGACAGGTTAGTGTAATGACGTCATTAGGGCGGTTAGTCGCGGCCCGTCGGGTCGGGTCGTGACACATAATAAGAAGGATGATGAGTTTTATAATATATTTACTCAATTTCAAGATATGAACATTAATGTTCTTAAAGGTGATAACCTTATGGAATTATTAAAATTGATTAAGGATCCAAGTATGAGATCACAGATTATAGATCAACTCCAAGATGCTCCGAACCTTCACAAGGAAGAAAAGCTCTGGAACGATCAACCGTTTATACCATGTCAGAAAATTAAAAAAATAGATGAGGGAGAAACAAGAAATTGCCAGTACTCCCAGAGATTTGGGTAAGGAGATTGATAATCTCAAGCAAGAGATCTTGGCGTTAAAAATGAGTAATGATATGCTCAGCGCACGAATTACCAATATTGAAGGTAAAGGAAAAGAGATTATAGATTGAAACATAGTAGATGATATATATGCTTTAGATAATCTATTGATTACAGATACTACTGATGAAACATGGAACTTTCTACAAACCCTGGAATTAATCACTTCACAAAAGTTTTATATAAAGATAAGTCTTTTGATTGATTATAATTTCAAAAGGAAATTCACTACTCTTGTTGATAGCGGGAAAAATGTAAATTGTATACATGAAGGTCTTATTCCTTCTACATATTTTCATAAAACCACTCATAGTGTTAGATCTACTAATGGTCAGAAATTATAAATTACCTTCAAATTGCCAAAGGCGTATATCTGCAATGAAAAAACTTGTATAGTAGAAAGTTTTGTTTTGGTAAAAGATATTTCAAGCCAAATTATATTAGGCACACCTTTTATACAAAAACTATTTTCAATTACTAATATTGATAAAAAAGGGTATCATAGGAACCTTCAATAGAAAGCCCATTACATTTCAGTTTATAACTAAACCTTTTTCAAGGGTGTTAAATGAACTCAAGGATAGGCTGGTACATAAAAACCAATAAATCAGTTTTCTAAAAAAAAGAAATTTATATATCTACTGTTGAAGAGCCTTTGGAAAATCCTAAGCTACAACAAAAAAATGATTTAATACAAACACAGTTTTCACTTCAGATTTATAGTGACCATCCTAATGCTTTTTGGGATAGGAAAAAACACATTGTTTCTCTCCCTTATGAGGATGATTTTAAAGAGGGTAATATCCCTACAAAAGCTAGACCATGCCAAATGAATTCCGATTACCTGGAATTATGCAAAAAGGAGATTGCTTCTCTACTACAAAAAGGTTTGATAAAGCCCTCAAAGTCTCCCTGGTCGTGTACGACCTTCTATGTTAATAAACATGCTAAGCAGGAAAGAAGAGTTCTGCGACTCGTTATCAGTTATAAACCGCTTAATAAAGCTCTGAAGTGGATCATGTATCCTATTCCTAATAAAAAAGATTTACTTGATAGACTTAATAACGCTATTATATTTTCTAAATTTGATTCAAAGTTTGGTTACTAGCAGATTCAGATTGTAGAAGCAGATAGATATAAAATTGCTTTTAATGTTTCCATTGGACAATTCGAATGGAATGTAATGTCATTTGGATTAAAAAATGCCGTTTCTGAATTCCAAAACATTATGAATGATGTTTTTATGCCTCATAGTAATTTTATCATTGTTTATATAGATGATATTTTGGTATTTTCAAATAATATAGAAATTCATTTCAAACATCTTGATTTATTTAAAAAAAATTATCATACAAAATGGTTTGGTCATATCAAAACCAAAAATGACCCTTTTTCAAACAAAAGTTAGATTTTTGGGTCATAACATTGAAAAGGGGAAAATCATTTCTATTAATAGAAGTATTGAATTTGCATAAAAAATCCCAGATATTATAACTGACAAAACCCAACTTCAAAGATTTTTGGGTAGCCTAATTATATCAGTCCTTTTATAAAGGAAGCCATCTTATATGAACGGTTAAAAAAGGTTCATACACCTTGGACAGATGATCATACTCAAGCTGTCAAAAGAATTAAGGTTAAGGTTCATAACCTTCCTTGTCTTACTTTAGCCAACCCTACTTGGCCAAAGATTATAGAGTCAGATGCCTCAGATATTGGATATGGGGGTATACTAAAGAAATACTCTCCAGTTGATAAACAGGAGTATTTAATACAATTATATTCTGGCAAATGAAATCCTAGTCAGAAAAATTATTCGACAGTTGCTAAAGAAATCTTAGCAATTGTAAAAAGTGTTTTAAAGTTTCAAGGAGATTTATACAACTAGAAGTTTATTATAAATACCGATTGTCAATCTGCTAGGTTTATGTTTATTAAAGACTGCAAACATGGTGTTTCTAAACAAATATTTGCAAGATGGCAAACTTTATTAGCGCCATTTGATTTTGTGATACATTATAAAAATGGGACATATAATAGTCTACCCAATTTCTTGACTAGAGAATATTTGAGTTCATAACTCAATGATTTGTTATACATATTAGCAGATGATGAGGCCTACTTGGCGAGGCGGTGACCCCAATTATAGAGGTCGAGGTACATGAAGAGATAATATCCTCGCCCAGATGGGTAACAAGAAGCTTATAGAAGATGTTGCAGGGACTTCAAATATTGATAAAGAAAGTCCTCTATATCAACAATTCATGGATTTTATATAATTCAAAGAACATGATAATAATCCACAACCTTCTTATTCATAGGTTGCAAATGATGAACAAGATGATAATGATGCTGATAAGCAACATGAGCATAAAGAAGTTATACTCCTCTTAGATTATAAAGACCTTCAATGGAAGGACGAGCCATGGAAATTAATGGAGAGATATCTAGAAGTTGGGTCATATCCCATTCTCACTTATAAATCGAGAATGCATTATGAGATTATACTATCAACCGCGGGATCAGCTGAAATTCAGCATTATTATCCAATGAATACTAGAAAAGTTTATAATTTTTTCAAGATTATAATAAAGAAAATATTTACCCCAGAAGAATGGGGATTCAACACCAGTAAAGAAAGAGAATATTTCCACCCAAAGCAGAACGTTCATGTAAAATTCAATTACTGGGATTATGTGGATAGTTTTTATAAAACTTTCATTTATGAAAACCCTCATAAAAAAAACATTCTTGGTTCATAAAAATATGTTCTAATGTTTATAAACAGAACATTCCAAATTGGTTCTGGCAATGGTGGATTAGTTATGGTCCATCTATTCATATGTTGCCTTCACCATTCAAGAGTTTATACACTGAATGGATTGATGTCTCACCCAAAGTTATAGCATGGGAACAAAATAATACAATTATCATAGAATTGCTAATATGCTATTCTTTGTTGAGTTTTCCATCCCACGGATAATGAGATGGTCAGTGGAAGTGGGTTATAATCCGCAACAAATTCCTTGTCTTCAGATAACCTTTTATACAAGGTTTTGGAAGAAATTATTACAGAAAACCAAAGACGGAGTCTTACATGGACAGGAACTTATAGACCTCATAACTACGACTACCGCAAATTATAAAGAACTGGACCACAAGGAACAATCATCGAATGATAATAGTCCATTCAAGCATATCACCATAAAACTACAACTTAACAAGGAGTAGTTTCAAAAGCTATTATCATAACATCTTATGTGGCTGAAGTTAAGAAAGATTTAATAAAAAATCTAAGTTATTAATTCCGCTCAAACGTATCAATGACATACAGTCATACTGAAGGAGAAGATCAAATTCAAGACTCTCAGGACCCATATGATCCAGATTTTGACATAGAAGATTGTATAGTGAAGTTTCAAGATAAAATGGTGGAATCCTCCAATTCAGAAAAATCAAAAGAAAAGGAACAAATTTGATAATATAGCCGGTCCCAGTTTGATAGAGCACATGGGAAAGAAATCTACTTTTATAAAGATGAATCTCCTTTTATAAAAGCAAATGTATTATTGTAGTAGCTGGCCGAATATGTTTTGGCCTTTTATTAAATTTCTTTGTTGGCCACATAAGTAGGCCCTTTCTTTTCTTTTTATCTTGTCGGCCACGCTTGGACCCCTTTTTATTTGTTTGTATCTGTAATGGATCCATTATATAAGGATCATTAATTTTAGTTCATGGGCAGGCTTTCGCCAACCTCTCTCTCTTGTAAAAAAACTAGCATCTCTCTAAAAAAAAATTGAAGTTTGATAGCTATCTCTCTTGCTGAGCACAACCTCAAGGCCTTGGTAATTTATTTTTTTTTTTTTATTAATTTAAATTATAAACATTTTTTTACCACTTTAGCCTAAATGACAGTCTAAACCCCTTGTGTTGAACTATGTTGCACTAGACTACTTAGGATCATGTTACTAATGCTTTAATAAAACTGAT
This sequence comes from Anisodus tanguticus, assembly GCA_034509755.1. NCBI lineage: Eukaryota > Viridiplantae > Streptophyta > Magnoliopsida > Solanales > Solanaceae > Anisodus > Anisodus tanguticus. The sequence goes on along the minus strand of CM067551.1, from coordinate 11,257,685 downwards.
GATTCATGTGAGAAGGTACTAAGGTTGGGCGGAGGACAGCCCGGGCGGAATGTCTGAAGCTCAGGCTGATGGTCCTATTTTAGCCCGCTGAGACGTGGTGGCGTTAGGGCATTTTTGGATCTGTTTTGAGTTAAGATAGTCCTGCCAGGGCCTGTCGACCCTTAAAAGTTCCTCAGATAGTGCCTCTCTGTGATCCCTTCCGTTTGATTTTAGTATATATATATATATATATGTATATTATACTATACTTTACGTATAATATATGTATCAATATATATGTTTTATATATTTGGACTACTGCTGATAATTAAGTTTGACCAAAGAAACATAAACCTAAGAATCCCAATAGAAATTAAGGATAACATTATACTAATATCGTACTGGTAGCAAGAAAAAGAAATGTTACTCTTTCAACACAAAATAAAATGGTGACTTCTTTTTGTAGATGAATACAACTTGGAGCAATCATACAATACTCTTTCAGTTTTTAGATAAAAATATTTTTTAACAACAAAAGCAAAGTATTTGTTTCACACAAACATATCCATCCTTAATATATATATATATATATATATATATATATATATATCATGTATATATATATATATAAGTATATCATATATATAGGATATATATATATATATATATATCAAAGTTGTCATGAGGAAGCAGCATGCATATGTTTGACGACAGACATTCAAGTCAGCCAATCAAAAATATTATATCCAATTAGTTACATAATACAATATGCCAAGTCCATAGGTTTTCGAGACTAATTAAAGAAGTATGGCGTTAATTATATTATAAAAAGTCATTTGAAGTTCAAGGCAAATCTTCGACAATATAATGTATTGTTTAGAGTAACTAAGTTGTAATTGTTAAAGTATTTAATTAATTGATTAATTAATTATGTATCAAGTATGCTTTATCTTAAAACGGATTGGCTAACCTCTATCCTATTCTTTGACTGCTCCGAATTGAAGAAATAGGAAGATGCTTGGAAATGAGAAAGTTGATGTGTGTGTTGGTACAAGTACAACGTAAGACATTTTTCAAAACAAAAAAAAAGGTGAGAAAATTATTTATAGTTATCTTAACTTATGGTTGTTTTCATATTACTCACTACGGTCTACACATTGACGTTATTATCAATTTGTAAAACTCAAAATTTCTTTAAGATACTATAATAACCTTGAAAGATATATTTTATTTCTTCGGAACATATTGTTCATCCATCAACGAAATACAAAAGAAAAAACGTATTTCAAGGAAAAAAATCATGAAAATATATTTTTATATACGATACAAAAATATAGTGTATGTATAATATCTGCAATCGAATGAATCGGACATGCAGTGACAGATTTAGTGATAGAATATACATCGTATATTCCTGTGATATTATTAGTAATCTTGTACATCTGTAATTATGGTAGTAATCTTCTGTATTATGAAAATGTATATTTGATTTCCGTAATTATAGGCTAGGTTTATTATTGTATATCATGTATATAAACCAATTACATGAATGAATAGGATCAAGGAATTATTTTTTATCATGGTATCAACAGTCTAGGGCATATTTTTCCTAACCCTAAGCTTCCGCCGTCCTTCTCCACCGGCGAAATCCCTTCTGTCGCCCAAATATTCCCCTTTCTTCCTCCATCATGTCTAACACAAAGAACACATTCCATCATGCTCTTGCAGTCTCCAATATCAAGAACAACATCCCTATCGTTCTTGCAATGGAGAACGTCCAATACGCGGCGTGGGAGGAACTTTTAAAATTCATGCTAGGTCTCATCGAGTCCTCCATCACATCGTCAAACTGGAAAAAGGCAAGGAGAATGTGCCTTCCACCGATGACAAAATAGAGTTGTGGGAAACTCTTGATGCTACGATCCTCCAATGGATTTATTTCACCATCTCTACGGACCTCTTACGGATAATTATCGAACCCGACACCACAACAATGGAAGCTTGGAAAAGGTTGCATGATATATAGATATAAAAACTCTCGTGTCGTAACCCTTGAGCAAGAATTTTCTCACACAACTATGGAGGATTTTCCGAATGCCTCTGCCTATTGTCAAAGGCTCAAGGAGTTGTCAGATCAACTCAAAAACATTGGCACACCGGTCACGGAGGCATACAATGGGTTGGCACCCTCGCCAAAGTAATCCTCTCCCGCCGTTTTATCAAGCACGTTCCATGCTCACCCTCGAAGAAACAAGGTTAGATAAAAAGGCCAACCGGAACATATTCTGCCATGATGGCGGCCACGTCACACGGCATCGATGACCCTCACCTCTCAGAAACTTCTAGTCAACACCAAAACAATAGTGGTGGAAAAAAGGGCTAAAATCGGAAAAATAACAGCAAGAACAGCGGTGGCGGCCGCAGTGGCGGCGGTGGCGGTGGGGTGGCTGCCAGCAGGGGCCTAGGCCACATCACCACCGCAGCAGCAGCCTTGGGCCAATGCGTAGTGGTTGTGGGGTTGGGTCAGAGGTAGTGGCCCACTCCACCTTGTCTGTTTCTAGCAAATTATTGGGCCAGGCCCAATGGTCATCAGCAGCAGCCAACTATGTAGAACCAGGCCTGGAAGCAGACTGGCCTGCTTGGGCCTCGGCCACAACAGGCCTTCGTTGCTGCGGGCCCAACAACAGCCCCGACCCACACGGATATCGAGGAAGTGATGCATACACTTGGACTTAATCCTCCGGATGAAAAATTAGTACATGGAAACCGGTGCTATTTCTCACATGACGTCTGCACCAGGTAATCTCTCATCTTATTTCAATTTGAGCGAAAATCGTGGCATAATTATTGGTAATGGTAATTCAATTCCAATTCGTGGTTATGATCACACAAAATTGTCTCCCCCGAACCCACCTTTAGCCCTGAAAAAGGTCTTTCATGCTCCTCAATTAAAAATTTGGTGTCTGTTCCAAAATATATAACTGATAACTTGATTTTTGTTAACTTTGACCCTTTTGGATTTTTTTTTGAAGGATTTCTAGATGGGGATACCTCTAATGAGATGTGATAGTCGGGGTGAGCTCTATCCCATCACCACCACAACTAAACAAGCCCCACCATCAATGTTTGCCGCTTTAGCACCTTCCTTATGACATGCGTGTTTGGATCATCCAGGAGCGTCTGTGTTTTCCTCCCTTAAAAACAATAAATTTATTGAGTGTAATAGTGATCATTGCACTAATGTTTGTCCTTCTTGTCTGCTTGGAAAACATGTTAAATTTTCGTTTGTGGCTTCTAATTCTAGTACGTTGTTGCCATTTGATATTATTCATAGTGATCTTTGGACATCTCCTATTTTAAGCTTTACCGGTCACCGGTATTATGTGTTATTTTTGGATGATTATTCTAATTTTTTATGGACATTTCTGTTATCTAAAAAGTCTCAGGTTTTTTCCACACTCCTATCATTTAGAGCATTCATCCGTACACAATTTGAATGGAAAATTAAGAATATGCAATGTGATAATGGAAGTGAATTTGATGATGGGCCATTTAGAGAATTTTGTAAGGTTAATAGTATATCTTTTCGGTTTTCATGTCAACGTACGTCATCACAAAATGGGAAGGCCAAAAGAAAAATATGCATCATTAATAATATTGTTCGTACACTACTAGCCCATGCATCGTTACCACCTTCCTCTTGGCATCATGCATTACAAATGGCAACGTACCTCCTTAACATACTCCCTAGCAAAGGATTAGCATATCAATCCCCACTCAAAATTCTTTATCAAAAAGACCATTCGTATTCTCATCTTAGGGTGTTTGGGTGTTTATGTTATCCTCTATTCCCCTACACCACCATTAACAAACTTCAAGCTCGCTATACCGCTTGTATGTTCCTGGGGTACCCATCTAATCATCGTGGTTATAAATGTTTTGATTTATCCTCTAATAAAATCATCATTAGTCGCCATGTCATTTTTTATGAGACCCAATTTCTGTTTGCTAAGTTGCATAATTATGTGTCCAAGTCGTATGAATTTTTGGATGATATACTATCACCGTATGTGGTCCACTATTTAGTCCAGCTCACTCCTCGAGATTCTGACAAACAGGCACGGTTCCTCCCAACCCGAACCAGTCCCGGCATCACTACACCAACCCAGGTCCGGCCCACTTCTATTTCGAGTCAAGGGCCCGTTACTCATAGCCAACGGGGTATTTTTTTAGACCAAAACAACAATTTAATCTCAACTCTAATGCCACTAAATCACCCATACCATGTAACCCCGTGTCTGCCCTTTGTGACCCGAATTGGAAAATGGTCATGGATGATGAATATAATGCTCTTATTGAAAATAAGACGTGGGATTTGGTGCCCTGTCCGCCTGGTGTCAATATGATTCATTCTGTGTGGATTTTACTCATAAGGAAAAATCTGATGGTTGTTTTGAGAGGCATAAGGCCCATCTTGTAGGTGATGGCAAAACTCAACAGGTTGGCGTGGATTGTGGAGAGACATTTAGTCCGGTGGTCAAACTGATAACTATTCGCACTGTTCTCAGTCTGGCTCTCTAAAAACATGACTCATTCATCAACTGGACGTGAAAATGTGTTCTTATACGGTGAATTCAAGGAAACTGTATACATGCATCAGCCCTTGGGTTTCAGGGACCCCGATCATCCTAACTATGTGTGCTTGCTAAAAAAGTACAAAAAGTTTGCAGATTATGTATCTACTCTTGGGTTCTCTCGCAACAGGTCTGATCATTCTTTGTTCATCTACTGTCACGGTACTTCTATGGCATACATTATGTTATATGTGGATGATATTATATTGACTGCTTCCTCTAACAAACTTTCAAGTCTATCATATCTCTTCTCAGCTCTGAATTTTCTATGAAGGACTTGGGGCTGTTGAATTATTTTTTGGGTATTGTTGTCACTCGTCATGCAGGTGATGTATTTCTCTCTCAGAGGAAATATGCAACAAAGATTATTGAACGGGTTGGCATGTCCTCTTGTAAGTCATCTCCTATTCCGGTTGACACTAAACCGAAGTTGAGTGCTACATCTAGCACATCCTACGAGGATCCCTCCCACTATCGTAGTCTTACGGGGGGCTCTTCATTATCTTACATTTACGAGGCCCGATATTACTTATGTAGTGCAGCAGGTGTGTTTATTCATGCATGATCCGAGGGAAGAACACATGCACGCTCTCAAACGCATTGTATGTTACCTTCAGGGCACTCTTGATTACGCGCACTTATATCCATCATCAATATCTACTCTCATGTCTTAAACAAATGCTTATTGGGGTGGATGTCCAGATACTAGGCATTCGACGTCTGGTTATTGTATGTTTCTTGGTGATAACTTGGTCTCTTGGTCGGCTAAACGCCATGTTACTTTATCGCGATCCAGCGCGGAGGCCGAATATCGAGTGGTAGCCAATGTGGCGTCTGAGTCCTGTTGGTTGCGTAACCTCCTCTAAGAGCTTCATTTTCCTATTCGAAAAGCTACTTTGGTCTATTGCAATAATGTTAGTGTGATATACCTCTCGAGGAATCCTGTCCAACATCAATGCAGTAAACATATCGAGATGGATATTCACTTTGTTCGCGAAAAGGTAGCTCGTAGACAAGTACGTGTCTTGCATGTCCCCTCACGGTATCAAATTGCTGACATATTTGCTAATGGTCTTCCCTTAGTTTTATTTGAATATTTTAGGGACAGTCTCAGCGTACGACAACCGCCCGCTATGACTGCGGGGTGTGATAGAATATACACCGTATATTCCTGTGATAATATTAGTGATCTTGTACATCTGTAATTATGATAGTAATCTTCTGTATTAGGAAAAATGTATATTTGATTTCCGTAATTATAGGCTAGGTTTACTATTGTATATCATGTATGTAAACCAATTATATTAATGAAAAGGATCAAGGGATTATTCTCCTTCATCTAGAGTATAAGTTACGGGTTTATGAGAACCCAATAGTTTTTGCACACATTTTGTGTATATAATACAAAAATTATTAAATATTTAATTACAAATTCAATTATTATTGTATATTAATTTGAGATATCTATAGAATTAAATTCCTCCCTCCGTTTTAATGTATATGATGTAGTTTGATTGGACACGAAGTTTAAGAAATAAAAAAAAAGACTTTTAAATTTTATGGCCTAAACAAGCCAAAAATATTTGTGTGGTTATAGATCATTTCGTTAATCTAACAAGGTAAAAAGTAGTTATTATGATTTTCAATATCACCACAATTTTTTCTCTTCCTCCGTTATTTACTAGGTCACCTTTACCTGACTTTTCTTAAATAAATATAGTACCAAAAAATAAAAAGAAAGAATAGAACAAAAACAAAGGGCCCAACTGGTCCCCCGTAAAGCCCAGTTCAACTTGAAGCAAAAGAAGGTTAAAGTCGATCTATAGAAGCCCAGACATGCTCCTATATCAATATATCATCATTTAGTCGGTGATATATGTTCAACCTACATTTGCATTGTCAAAATTCGTTTGGTCAATAAGTCACTGAATAAAATCATACTTTTAATAGCCATGTCAACATATTGCATTTGACATATATTACTAGAAGCATGCAATATATATATATATATATATATTCAAGAGGAAGTAATATGGTGTCTGTTATTTCCAGACGACATAGTATTGATCTACGAGACACGTGCCAAAGTTAATGATAGACTGAATATTTGGAGACAAACCCTAAAATCTCAAGGCTTCATGTTGAGCAGGACTAAAACAAAGTACAGAGAGTGCAAGTTTAGTGTCGCATTACATGAGGCGGAGGGGGAAGTGAGGATTATAACACAAGTTATCACTGAGAGTGGAAGCTTCAAGCATCTTGGGTCCATAATCCAAGTAAATTGGGAGATCAACGAGGATGATGGGCATCGTATTGAAGCGGAGCAGGTGAGATGGAGGCATGTATCTAGTACCGAGACTAAAGGTAAGTTATATAGAGTGATTGTTAAACCGGTTATGTTGTACGAGGTGGAGCATTGACCAGTCAAGAACTCGCATGTTCAGAAGATGAAGGTAGAAAAAATGAGGATGCACCTTAACTAGATTTAGTGTGGACATACCAGTAAAGACAAGATTAAGAATGAAGAAACATAAGGCAAGGTGGGAATAGACAAGATGCGGGAAGCGAGGCTAAGATGGTTCGTGCATATGAAGTGGAGGAGCACAGATGTCTAGTGAGGATGTGTGAGAGGTTAGTGGTGATAAGTTTGAGCAGAGGTAGAGATAGACAATAGAAGAATTGTGGAGATGTGATTAGACACAGCATGAAACATCTTCAGTAAGCTTATTGAAAACATGACCCTAGATAGGAGAACATGGAGATCGAGGAGAAGTAGTCGAGCATTTTCTCTCATCCCAGTGGTAGAGCAGGGTTATAGTTGGGAGCACTTATCTGTTCCCTTTACCAGTATTATTGTTATTAGGTTGACACTATCTTATTCTTCGATTTTATTGTCTCTAATACTTTTACTATCAATGCTTTCTTTCTTGAAGGGGGGCCTTTGAGCAACGATAAAGTTGTTATTGTGTGACTTATAGGTCATGAGTTTGAGTCGTGGAGGCAACCACTAATGTTTACATTAGGGTATGCTATCTACATCACACCCCTTGAGGTGCGGCCCTTTCCAAGACCCTACTAATGCGGGATACTTTGTGCATCGAGCTGCCATTTTTATTTTTCTTTCTATAATTTCATCATAGCTTTTACTTTTGCATTTCTTTCAAACCATGTTCTGAAAAATAATTTTCTTAAGCCTAGAGTCTACTCGCAGCAATTTTTCTACCCCAAAAATGTAGGGAAAAGATCAGCATATACTCCACCCTTTCTAGATTCCACTTGTAAATAATATTATTATTTCTTATACCAGAGAGAAAAACTAAACCAAATGCAAAATAAAATAATTTTAAATTTTATACCGAAATACATTTTTCCTAATATCAATAAACAAACGATTCCTTGTTTATATCGGAATTATTTTTGTAATCCTAAATTGTATATCAAACGTTTTTTTGTCAACTTTGTTTTTCTTTATCCTTGGGCATGTTAGCCCAACTTGTTCTCTAGGCAAAAAATCCGGAGAACCGAAAAAATCGAACCGAACCGATTGTTTTGTTAAATTTTTATTCGATTTTAAAAAAAAATGATTTTTTGAAAAATCGAACCGAATCAGAATTTAGTGATTCGGTTCGCTTTTTAAATTTTGGATACGAACCGAACCGAAAAATCGAATTAAATATGTAATTAATCTTATTTTTTATTTTAGGCTACTACTATCTCTTGAATTATAGTTATTCAAGTCAATCTATGAAGCTTTTATGGAAGTCGAATGCGACATGAACTTGATTAACATATCACGGAAGCATTGACATAAAATGTAGGGAGAGAAAGTAATTGTAAATTGGTAAAACTTTAAATGGTCATAACTCTGCGCTCGGATGTTCGCTTTACCCGTTTTTTTTTAATTTTGCGTATTTTCGAGACGGGGCCGCCCGCCAATTTTTACGAAAACGTCCGTTTTTCCAATCAATTTGTGTTTTTCCCCAAATCGGTTTCTAATTTTTCTTTTTCTTTAGTAAACATCTCACGATATACAATACATTACAACGTCGAAATTTTGTGATAAATAGGTGTGAATGCAAATTTCAGTGTTGGAAATTCAATTTTTTTTAAAACAAAAAATTTCCTAACCCGACCCGCCCACTAGAAAAAACCGATATAATCTAAAACGTTCGGCGATATAAATCGAACATATCGTTTTTTTTTTAAAAAGTTGGATTCGTTTCTTTAACAATTTTTATTCGATTAATATTTTTCGGATACAAAATCGATATACGGCGATCCGACTTATTCACCAAGTAAATCCAAATTAACCGTAAATAGGTAAATAGGTAAAGGACAGAAAGGAAAGGTGCACGGCACGAAAGTTTACCACTAGGAGCTGTCATCAACCACAAGCTACAGCCCCAATTTCCGCACTACAAATACGCCTTAGCCCTCCCATTCTGGCCAACACACCAAAACCAAACTTCTCTAAACATCTCTCTTGTTTAACACTATATCCAAAAAAGCTCGACCTTTCTACAAATAATCAAAATCCTTTTTCATTGCTGATTCAATCTCTTGGTTCTTCCATTTTTAAAAGAAAAAAAAAGAAGTTTAACTACACAAAAATGTGTGGTGGTGCAATTCTTGCTGATATCATTCCTCGCCGTGACCGCCGTCTTTCATCCACCGACTTATGGCCTAGTTCTGCTGATTTCTGGCAAAATTCTTCATTTTCCAAGCCACTCTCCACCGAAAATGTTCCTCCCAAGCTCAAACGATCTCAACCCTCCATAGGTAATTAATTAGTCCTGATCTTATGCAAAAAAAAAAATCTGTTTTAAGCTCACTTATCATTACCAGTAGTATTAGTATTATTTGTGTGTCTCTTCTTCTTCGGTTTTCTTACTATTTTTTTGATGATGTTACTGCATGTGTGTATAAATGTTGTGTTTATACTTTACTTGACTCCAGACTATCATAAAACAGTCTCTCTAGCGTCAGGATTTTTATTCGGGAGTTCAAAAATAATAAAAACTAAATATAAAAAATAATGTTAGTGATTTGAATCAAATCTAGTATGCTAGAAATAATTTTGAATATCTAACCGCTTGAGCTAACTTTTTTTATTTGTTCAGGTGTTTAAAAGTTTATATATACATTCACATATAATATACGTTGTAATTTTTTGCGACCCTATATATCCATCCCTGGCTGCACAAGGTAGAATTAAAGTCTGCTTACACATTAGTCTCGATTATATTAGATATATTATTGTTGTTGTTTTAAGCTCACTTGTGCATTTCGACCGGCAGGTAGTGAGCAGATCCAGAAGACGAAGAAGAGGCAAAGGAAGAATCTTTATCGGGGGATCCGACAGCGTCCATGGGGTAAATGGGCAGCTGAAATTCGTGACCCGAGAAAAGGGGTCCGGGTTTGGTTAGGTACTTTTAAAACTGCTGAAGAAGCTGCTAGAGCTTATGATAGAGAAGCTCGTAAAATCAGGGGGGGAAAAGCCAAAGTTAATTTCCCCAATGAGGATGATCATTACAGTAATCCACAGCCTCGCTGTAAAATTGCTTACGAACCCTATGATAGTTCTTACAGTCACGAATCAAATACTAACTGTTACAGCTTTTATTCGATTGAAAACACTGAACCTGTTATGGAGTATCCAATAGTTAACAAAAGTTCATGTGGGTCTGTTTATAATGGAAATGAGAAACAAAATGGCCAGATGAAAGAGGAAGAATCGAATAACAGCGTTTTAGAGGAGCAAAAAGCAGAGAACGAAGTGCTGAAATTGTCTGAAGAGTTGATGGCTTATGAATCATTGATGAAGTTTTATGAGATACCTTATGTTGACGGGCAATCGATGGCGGCGGAGGCCGTCGTGGGCGGTGGTTCGATGGAGCTATGGAGTTTCGATGATGTCAGTCGTCCACAACCCAAATATAATAATGAACTTTGATTAATGTTGTTAAATTGTTGCGTTGTTTTATTTTTCTTTAGGGAAATGAGTTTTGTAATCTTTTCTTTTTTTCTGCTTTTGTAATTTTTTTAATCAACTGTGTAAAACTGTGTTTTTAGTTCATTGCTCCATTTGTTTTCAATTTTTTTGTCCCTTTTATGTTGCTTCCTTCATGTCTTTTATAACAACATCCTACCCAATGTAATTGGGTCTGCGAAATACCTTGGAATCTCGAAATGCAGAATAAAAAACCTTTCTTAAAACGTTTTGTAAAGATATCAGCCTTTCTAGTTAAAATATTGGGAATGAAAAATTAAAGGTTGTTTAAGTTAGTTATAAGACGTACTCCCACCGTCATTTATGTAAATACTTAATACTTTATTTTGTAGTTTCTTTGAAAAATAATGTAATTTTTATAATTAAAAATAATGTAATTTTAAAATTTCTCTTTTATCATTAATGCTAATATTTATAATCACATAAATATTTAAGATTTATTTTAGATCATAAACTTATTAAAGAATTAACACTTTATAACTCGTATTTACTTTATTTTATTTGTAACAAAGAAATAATTATTTCATCCTTATTAAGAAAGGATTTAAGCGAGTTGGTAGGTGGCAAGGTGATTGGGGTACAATCACTCCGACGTCGCGGGTTCGAATCCGTGTGGTGACAGTCTCTGCTGAAATATTGCAAAGGTTGTTGTTGAGTTCGTGTCCCGTTAGTCCTCTCCCTTATAGGGCTATCACTCGCGCATATCTCTCAATTTACATCTCACTTGATCAAGGGACCTCTGGGATTTCGCCTTCGGGACTTTCCCCTACCTCTGATACAGGTGGAAGGTTTCGCCTTCGGGACTTTCCCCTTCTAAGAGAAATAATTCATAATCACTTTAGCTGTCTTTGTCAAAGAGATTATTGGAAAATTTGGTACAAAGTTAAAGTAGTACTATTATAATAATCTTGCCAGGACAGACAACGCGGGGTGGCAAAGATTTATTCAACTGCTTGCATCCCTTTGACAATCAAAAATCTTCTAGAACTTTTGTTTCTCGAATTGTCAATTGAAACATCGTATAATTGTAGCAATCATGGAAATTCGTCGTTGCAATTGTCATCATTTGTTGACATTAGCAGTCATTTAGAAGAAGATAGAAGAACCAATTAATAGTTGCAAATAATATTGTTATAACGTGTTAGAATTAATTATATATATTATACAATTTTGGTCAATAAAACACAAATAGTAGAAAACGCAGTTCCATCTTTGGATATTCAACTGAGCCAAGTGGACAAAAAGGTCTTTAGTTAGGAAAAAAAAAGTTTTGTAGGAGTAATTGTGAGCAACTTTTGGACATGTGGAAAGCAAAACTCAAATTTGTCCGTAACACGGATAGGCAGGGTAGAAACTTCGGCGCTGCTGGTTTTGTTGTAACTTGTAAATCCAAGGCGCACCTCGCTTTCGTAATAGAATATAGTACGTGCAAGTTGTAACGCCTTGTGCAGTTCACATGTTAACCAACTTCTTTTCAATTTCACCGACATTATTTTACTTTTTTCTTTCCTTCTCTATCAGTGATCCTCCACCTCCATTTTAAATAATTCTAGAGTTTTAAAGGCAAAACTGGCCAGTCCTATCCGAAAGTTAATATTTTTGGTATATTCAAGTGGAACAAAATTTAAAGCTTAAATTTTATAATAAAGCGATGTAGATCTTAATTCCAAAACTTTAGAACAACCTTCAATCGAAGTATTTTATTATCAATTTTCAATTATTAATTAATAAGTGATAATCCTAAACATGAGTATTATTTATTAGTCTCGATTTTCGAAATACTTGTCGTCTTCCCATGTTTTCTTCCTTTTTTCAATTTTTTTCTTGCGTTTTCCACTGGCAACGAACTGCCAGTCCTTTTTGTAAAAAACAAATTATTTAATTGTTAATTATTAATATTTCTTTATTTTTTATTTATTGTTTGTTTGTTTTATGTTAATTTTTTAATTAGAAAAGATTTATTAATCTCTTGTTATTTGTTAATTATGTAATTGTCAATTTATACAATTTGTGAAATTGTTCATTCTATGTTAATTGTTAATGTGTTAATTATTTAATTAATTATTTATTAGTTAGTTATTTAAATTTTAAAGTTAAATGAATTAGCTTGTTATTACTTTAATTATAGTTAGAAGAATACTTAGCTAGAAATTAGTTAGTTGATATAATTTCACAATAAAATATTAGTTAGTCTTCCCGTTAAATAGTTTAGTTAAGTAATTAATTAAGTAATTTTTAGTTAGTTAGTTAGTTAAGTAATTAATTATTAGTTAGTTAAGTAATTAATTAATTAAGTAAGTAATTTTTAATTATTCATAAAAACATAATACAACATTATTATTCAAATTCACAAATTTAGAATAAAAGATAAACTTCAAACTTATTAGATAATTAATATTTCAAGATAATGAATAATTTAAACATTATTTGTACAAATACAACACCTCCATGAATTTCAATGTTCACCCGGGACCCATTGATAGATTAGTACTTGATCTACAACATATGGGGGCGTTGTTCCATCCCGTAGGGTGGAACATGCGTGGGAGATTTTACTGGATCGGCTCCCACATTCTCGCATCTTAGAAATACTGTCTCGGATGGTATTTATCATTGCGCCATTGTTGTTCGGGTACATATGATCGAGCTCTTGTGACGGTCATAGTTGAGCGATGGCAGCCGGAGACCCATATCTTTCATCCTCGCACTAGTGAGGCCACGATTATACTTCAGGAGGTAGAGGTCATGTTTGGACTACGGGTAGATGGAGCCCCATTATATAGTCAGGTTGGGCCTCAAAAGAGCACATTAGCGGCGGAGTTGACTAGGCTCACTGGATTCGTGTCCTAGCCCGCTCATATTCATGGACGTAGTCGAGTGTTAATATCTGCCCTATGTGATTGTGCGCCTTAATCCTATTGTAGACAACACTGATCAGGACATTGTAGATCAGTGTGCCTGTTTCTATTTCCTGATCATATTCGGGGGCATTATGTTCCCGAACACATCGGATTTCCATGTGGGTTTAAAGTATTTGATTTTTGTAGATGATCTAGATCGATTAAGAGAGTACAGCTGGTGTGGTGGTGTTTTGGCTACCTATATCGATGTCTATGTCGAGCGTCTATTAGCGATAACAGTGATATTTGTGAATTCTTTTTCTCTCCTCCAAATAAGTTTTTGCTCTCCTCTAGCGATAACAATGACTTTTCTATGGATGTCGTACGCTCAGTTTTGGGATCGATTGCCGCCGTTTTGCAGGGCTAGTCAATCCGTGTGGATGTCGCGTTGTCTGTTCATACCCATGGACATCGTTGAGGAGCATGTGTCCCAATGCGTCTTACGACAGTTTGGGCATGCATAGAATGTACCTGACCTCGTTGATTGGGACCATCGTCACTATCAGGCTTACAATTCTACGGGCCCTAATCCGATCCCGACTCCGACAGATATTGAGGCCGTCATGCATACACTAGGATTAAATCCTCCGACGCAAATTGATACATGGACACCGACGCCACTTCTCACATGACGTCCGACCAAGGTACTCTCTCGTCTTATTCTAATTTGAGCAAAAATCGTGGTATAATTGTTGGTAATGGCAACTCAATTCCAATTCGTGATTATGGTCATAAAACGTTGTCTCCCCCACATCCACCTCTTGTCTTGAAAAACGCCCTTCATGCCCCTAACTTAATTAAAAATTTAGTGTATGTCCGTAAATTCACCACTGATAATTGGGTTTCTGTTAATTTTGATCCTTTTGGGTTTTCTGTGAAGGATTTCAAGACGGGATACCTCTCATTAGATGTAATAGTAGAGGAGATCTTTATCCTATCACGCTCGCATCCAGTCTCTCGAGTCAAGCATTGCCATCTACTTTTGCAGATCTAGCTCCCTCCTTATGGCATGCACGTTTGGATCACCCTGGGTCGTCCATTGTTTCTTCTTTGCATAAGAACAATTTTATTTCTTGTAAGGGTACGCGTAGTACTCCAATTTGTCATTCATGTCTTTTAGGAAAATATGTTAGATTACCATTTGTAGCCTATAATTCTCGTACTTTGATGCCTTTTGATATTATTCATAGCGATTTATGGACCTCTCCCGCTCTCAGTTCTATGGGCCATTGTTATTATGTTCTATTTTTGGATGATTATTCTAATTTTTTATGGACCTTTCCGTTAGCGAAAAATCACAAGTTTTTTCCACATTCTTAAAATTTTGCGCATTCATTCGTACCCAATTCAAACGAGATATCAAAAATATTCAAATTGATAATGGCAAAGAATATGATAATGGGTTGTTTCAGGATTTTTGTGCTACTAATGGCATAGTTTTTCGTTTCTCCTGTCCTCATACGTCCTCACAAAATGAGAAAGCCGAACGAAAAATTTGTACCATTAATAATATTGTCCGAACATTATTGGTCCATGCTTCCGTACCTCCTTCCTTTTGGAATCTTGTTCTACAAATGGCTACTTATCTTCTTAACATACTTCATACAAAAGGATTGGCATATTCATCACCTCTTAAAGTCCTTTATAATAGGAATCCTTCATATTCACATTTTAAGGTCTTTGGGTGCTTATGTTATCCACTATTTTCGTCAACTACAATTAACACACTTCAAGCCTGTTCTACCGCTTGTGTGTTTTTGAGTTATCCATCCAATCATCGTGGTTACAAATGTTTTGATTTATCATCTAATAAAATAATAATTAATCGCCATGTTATTTTTTATGAAACCCAATTTTCATTTGCTAAAGTAAATAGTCTCGGGCCTAGTTCGTATAATTTTTTAGATGACGAGATTTTCCCGTATATTATCCATCATTTATCGGACTTGTCCCGCACCCACAATCCTCCAGTGGGCCCACTTCCAGTTGGACCTACTGTTCCGTCACATCTGCCCAGTGGGCCAGACACTCGGCCCATTACCGATCTCGTACTGTTTTAGTGGTCCAGCCCACTGTCCCTGCTTCTGTCCCAACGTTCGTTTCCAGTGTTGGGCCCGCAGGTCCACTACCTGTTGGCTAGTCCGTCACCCATCTGAATTTTCCCCAAAATTCACCCAATTCTCCCTCGAGTCACAGACCGGTCACTTATAGTCAACGGGGTATTTTTAAACCAAAAAGACATTTTAATCTTAATTCTAATGTTCTTAAATCCTCCTATCCTGTAACCCCATTTTGCATTAAATGACCCGAATTGGAAATTGGTTGTCGCACCCATTTTTAACCGCGGCTCGCGATGTGATGGGTCGATTCCCCTATGGATTGATTAAAAAATGATTGCTTGAGGAGTCGCCACCTAATTATTCTAAGGTGAATTAGGGCACCTAAATGTTAACTAAATGCTGCAAAAATAACTCCAATTTTATGGTCTGCGAAACTAATGAGATTCTAGGTAAGGGGTTCTTTATTATCCTAAAGAGAAGGGGTTAGACATCTTTTAAGATCCGCTAACTTGCGGTTATCCGGTCAAACTCAGATTAATCAAGTATAAAATTAAAATAATGTTGCAAGTAGTTAATGAAAGATGCATTTTGTAGAAGTACGCATTTGTATGGCATAAAAAAAATACATCTAAAGTTGATTTTGGATAAAAGTATGCATTTGTATGAAAATTGATAAAAATATATACAAGGTGATTTTTGGGTGAAACATATATTTATATTGTATTATTTACAAAAATACATGAAAAGTAATTTGTTAAAAAACACACTTTTGATTGCATTATTTACAAAATATATGCAAAATGATTTTTTTGGATAAAATATGCATTTGTATGGCATTGTTTATAAATATATATATATACAAGGTAATTTAGTAGGAAGAAAATAACTTATTGATAATGCAAAGAAAGTGATATTTTAGAAGTCATTTTTAATAACGAATCGGATAAAAATAAAACTCTATTTTGTATGATTAATAGTGTGAATAAAAGGTGACCGATAGTTTTGAAAATTCTGAATAGTTCAAAAATAAGCTAGCGTTTTGAAGGCATGAGCGACGAACATAAAATAAATAAACTAACGTTTTGAAAATATGGGCGACGGGCCTAAAATAGATAAACTAGCGATTTCAGATTTTAAATCTACTATTTCTAGATTATTAATTCTAAGTCTACCTATTCTAAACATTTCAATAATTACACAAGTACAATAAATAATATTACAATACATAATAAAATAAAGCTCAATTAAAGAAAATAAAACAGCAATAAAATAAATCATCTCCGAGGGGTATCTTGTCTTCTTTAACTGTGTACCTTGCAAGTTGTCAAGAACAAACAGTTAGAAACAGTTGAGTACAAATAACTTCGGATCCGTACCCAAAACAATAAATGTTTTGATTACGGAGGGCTCAGACTTAAATTTTGAAAAGATCATTCCAATCATGTCGTGGTTGTGAACATATGACTCGTTGGTCATTTTAGTTGCCTTACCTACCGAACATGTTGGTCTCTCGGATGAAAAAAGATTTAATTTTCATCCTTGCCCAGAAGTTTTATTTCCGTCTTTCCAACTGTGGAGGCCTAAAACATCGACATATATTTTTTCATCGGCCAGAGTGCGATATTTATTCAAATCAGTAAAATAAATAAAAATAGCCGCGTAATGGATATTCAAATACCAAAATAAACCAATAGTCCGCGATTAAACGTCCGACACGAATTCTGATTTTTTATTAACCGAAATAGGATTTGGACTGCTTCGGAAATCCGACCCGAAATAGTGACCCGATCCAAATTTCGGGTCGAATATATATATATATATATATATATTGAATTTTCAGATAACCAACAACAAAATAGCAAAGACAATTTCTGCAATTTTTTTACCGGACCCGGGCTGACCCGGCCGAATCAACAAAACCCGACCCGAAACTGTTTTCCTTGGATTCTCAGATAACCAACAACAAAATATCAGAAAAATTCTGCAAATCTTACCCGACTCGGATTCTGGCCCAACCTGACCGGAACAGTGAACCGACCGAAAAATATGTGCCGAAACCGAGAAACACATTTGTTTTCATTGTAATTTCAGATAACAAATCAAAGGTAAAAGGATAATCATTAACATTAAATTACATAAGAACCAGCCTTATTTTTGAATTTTTGGCACCGGTTTCAACCCAAAACGGAGAGCAGACCGACCCGAATTCGGAATCCGAAAAAAAACAGTTAAGAAAATAGCAGAAATTTCAGGTTCTTCAACACCCAGAACAACCCACTTTGTATCATTTTCAAAATTTAAACACAAATTTGGAGTTCTAGATATGAATTTCGGAACCCCCGAATATCAAGATTTTCAACTTGTATTTTCGGACTCTTAACATGAATAACAACACAACAAGAGAGCAATACAACCCTTAAGAAGATTTCGAATTTTCAAAAACTTAAACTTAAATTTTCGGACCAAAATTCCATCGAAAACCGATCCAAACTCCGACTCGAAACAATGAAGGGCAAAAATCCACCCAAAATCTGACCTAAACTTCGACCCCCCCCAAAACAGTGAACAAAGGGGGGTTTATATAGATGGTACCCCCCAACGTTCATCCCATCTAATCGAGTTTGAAATTTGAATTAAAGGCAAAGATTTCTGATTTTTTGGAAGCGAATTTAGAGGGATAGGGTATGGGGTGTTGTCGGGTGTGGCGTAGGTGGTGTCAGGGGTATATGGAGGTGCGGCGTAGGTGGTGTCAGGGGTATATGGAGGTGTGGCGTAGGTGGTGTCAGGGGTATAGGGAGGTGCGGCATAGGTGGTGTCAAGGGTATAAGGAGGTGCGGCGTAGGTGGGTAGGGTAGCGGTGGCCGATGAGTTTCGACGATGTGGGGTACGGGAGTGTCGGCGGACTTGGAGAGGGTGAAGGGTGTGGAATAAAATGTTTAGGGTTTGGTTTTATTTTGGGGGGTGTTTGGTTTTGTTTTGGGGTGTCTGGTTTGGGAGGGAATAAAGGGAAATGGGTTGTTAAGCCAATCGGGTTGGCCGAAATGGGGGTTTCGGTTGGGCCTAGTCAGGTTTGGCCGTCTGGGCCCTATTTTTTTTGTTTTGTGGAATTTGGGTTGATTTTATTTGGGTAGAAATTGTTTTGGGTTGGGAAATAAAATGGGTTATGGGTTTAATATATAAAAAGGGGTTTAATATTAAAAATGCTTTCAAGAAATGTAAATTATTTAAAATAAGATATAACGATGTGAATAATAAAACATAATATTTGCGAAATGTTTAAAATGCTTAAAATGGAAAATGTGATGCCGTTTTGCGAAAAATAGAATAACATAGAATATTAGGATAAAATTATGATTATGATTTTAAAAAAGGCAAATGATAGTAAAACATGTGAATAATAATAATAATAAATAATGATATGGAAAAATAATATATATATATATATATATTGCCTATTTTAAAATTGTTTTTGAGGTGTAAAAAATATTTAAAATTGCAAATAATTGGAAAAGACAGGACAAAATTAAGTGTCAACAGATGCCCCTCTTTGCCCAGAGACGATGAAACAGTTTTCGGCCAAAGAAGTTGAGTGAGTAGCCAATTTTGTCCTGATCATCGGGCTTTGAACTAGAACTAGGGATGCACGGGTAGAGATAGAACTCTAAGGGAGAAGAAATAGCAAAAATTGGTGCAGATTCAAGAAATATTGCCCCAGTATCGAATTATGATGACACTGGTTGTAGATTTGGTGAAATACCGGGGGAAGGGCGGAACGACGTTCGAAGTACTTCCCCAATGCAGATGACGTCGTTGCATAGGCGTAATGAGATGACATCGTTGCTTAGACGTTATGCAGATGGCACCGTTGCATAGGCGTGATTGAAATTAAAATACCTGCATTAGGAGGTGGACGCCTGATTGAAAATAAAATACCCGCATTAGGAGGTAGGCGCCTGATTAAAATAATATACCCACATTAGGAGGTGGGTGCCTGATTGGAAATAAAATACCCGCATTAGGAGGTGGACGCCTGATTTAAATTAAAATACCCGATTATGAGGTGGGTGCCTGATTGAAAATAAAATGCCCGCATTAGGAGGTGGGTGCCTGATTGAAATTGAAATACCCGCATTAGGAGGTGGGCGCCTGATTGAAATTGAAATACCCGCATTAGGAGGTGGGCGCCTGATTTAAAATAAAATACCCGCATTAAGAGGTGGGTGCCTGATTTAAATTAAAATACTCGCATTATAAGGTGGGCGCCTGATTGAAATTAAAATACCCGCATTATGATGTGGGCGCCTGATTGAAAATAAAATACTTGCATTAGGAGGTGGGTGCCTGATTGAAAATAAAATACCCGTATTAGGAGGTGGGTGCCTGATTGGAAATAAAATACCCGCATTAGGAGGTGGGTGCCTGATTGAAAATAAAATACCCAATTGGAAGGTGGGCGCCTGATTTACATTGAAATACCTGCATTAGGAGGTGGACACCTGATTGAAAATAAAATATCCGCATTAGGAGGTGGGCGCCTGATTGAAATTAAAATTCCCGTATTAGGAGGTGGGCGCCTGATTGAAAATAAAATACCCGCATTAGGATGTGGGTGCCTGATTGAAATTAAAATACTCGCATTAGGAGGTGGGCGCCTGATATGACGTTGTTGTATTGACGTAATGCAAAGTGTAACCCTAAGGTCGAAATGCTATGTTGAAGTTCTCGCAAACTCAATCTGGATGAAAGGTTAACGAGTGGATATAGGCAATGTAAGATGAATAGATGTGCTGATGAGAATATGACCCTGGCACAAAATACCATCCTTGTACAGACATAATGCAATTGGGACCCTGTAGGTCCAGATGGTGCTTTTGTACAGACGCAAAACAGGAACGTGATCCTTGTGGGCTAAATTGTGATGCAGAGTTCCTTGCGAAATTGAGCATCATGTTGCGGTTTCCCGCCTTTGTCAACCTGAATACCCGCACTCAAAGAAATTCATGAGTTTGGGGGAAGGGGCGATTGATTCGCTTGACTTTGTAGCTTTGGCTCTTGACACTTGCAAGTTCAGACTGGTTTGTACTGAAGACTTAGTTGTCTGGTGCTTTTCCATGTCCATTGGCGTATTCTTGCAATGAATCCATAAAATTTGCCCCAGTTTCTGGTATATAAGGATGCTGAACTTTCAACTGGATAAAACCGAGCTTGTGTGGGTAGCTTGCTTGTCCTATTAAGGTGATCATGTGGGCTTATTGCGTTGTGTGCGAGATAAGGGAAGAAAATTTCCAATGGTGTGACCGAAGCCGATATAGGCCGCCTACGTATTTCGCCAAGGGAAATCAGGTCATAACGTAGTTCGTTACAAGAAAAAAAGGGATTGTGAAGTTTTCCAAAATGGGACCGAAGCCGATGTGGCCGCCTACGTATCCCGCCAAAGGAAATTAGGTCATACCGTAGTTCATGTGGCTATCGGGGAATGAAAATCAAATTCTGGGTTGTTTACCGAGACTCTGTGTGAAAAAATAATTTGAGTTTGTAAAATATTTTTTGGTAAAAGAGAGTGATTAGAGTTTTTTTAAAAAAGATGCAATATATTTTGCAAGGTTGTTGATTTTTTGAAAAATATGAAAAAGACAGAATCACGTCTTGACTTTATTTGGTACCAAACAATTAGTATTGTGCTTAGTGGTTCCCGTTATTGCTTTCTGTCTAACCGAGACTGACTCCAGGGTAATTCGTACAGCTTCAGATGCTACCTCAGACATACCTCAATATCGACATTTGCTTTAAGCCAAGGTTTGTACCCCGTGTTTCAAATGCCCTCACTAAAAGAAAGTCCCTTCCTCAGATATATTTTAGTGTTTTGAACTTTGGGACGCCTAGAGAAGTACACTCACACTCAAAAAGATGTTCAATGCATTTATTTGTAATACCATAAGCTTGGCCGTCATGTGAGTATCCACTAATGTGAGAACCCTCTGTATAGGATCATGTAGGGCTTGTTATGAGTTTGTAATGTAGGCTTGGGAAAAGGAAATGATATCATTGGGTAAGGAGTGACTAATCCTTCCTTGAGCGTTGGAATATGTCCGCGCTTGGTATTTCGTGCTTTGATGCCGATTTGCTTCTTTTTGCCCCCTTTGTTTTTAACTGACTTCTTTTGAATATTTCGTTTGGAGCTTTTTTCCCTTTTTTCAGAGTTATTTCCTCATTTTTTTTATATTGTCGGGGCTTTTTGACTTTTTCTTTGTGTGAAGTCGTCCTTTTGTTTTCTTTTCTTTTCCTCTTTTGGGAACATTGCAACTTCAATTCGGATCCTTTTTAGCAATTTGCACATTTCTGATGCGCTCAAGGAGGTCGGGCCAAGAGAGGGATAGTGCGTGTATGCACTCAGAAAGGGTATAGGCATAAGATGTGGTTGTTAAAAGAATAGTCTTTAGGCTCAAAGGCGAAGTGCAACGGATAATGCTATTTGGTACGCTGAAAAGGCTCAAACGGATCAAAGAAAGCCTACGATCATTTCCTATACCAAGTGTTACTCAGGATTTCAC
This sequence comes from Anisodus tanguticus, assembly GCA_034509755.1. NCBI lineage: Eukaryota > Viridiplantae > Streptophyta > Magnoliopsida > Solanales > Solanaceae > Anisodus > Anisodus tanguticus. The sequence continues at coordinate 11,235,551 of CM067551.1, read as the reverse complement.
CTCAACAAACATTCGAGCCAAGTTCTAGATCACAATGTAATGCAATTGAACTTATTCTAAAACTCACCACACAATGCACATGAAACGATGAGGTTGATTTTGTTCATATCTTGGAAGCATGCAAAACAATTTTTTAAGTGTCAACACAAGCGTGAATGAGAGGTACCAAAAGCATCTATAGTTTACTACGAAGTCAGTCCTCTCCACCATATCGATTGTTACTTATTCTTTCCTATGACTTCTAACTGTGTTGGTGTCAACCAATGATACTTAAAATGTTTTTTTAATTTTTTTGAATAAAGGGTACCGAACCCAAGTAGGGCTACCTACGTATCTCATCTTTGACGAGAATCAGGTGCGCGTAGTTCGTTCAGATAGGTTATAAAAATGTATGCTTGAAAAAGAATTCATCCACGATAGGATAGTAAGAGTAAAAACTGTATAAAATAGATGATTGTCCACTATGGGACGAATGCAACGTAAAAAATGAATGTCCATGATAGGATGAATGCAATGAAAAAATGATTGTCCACAATAGGATGAATGTAATAAAAAAAAATGATTGTCCATGATAGGATGAATGAAAAGATGGGTAAGCTAGATATGTCCCTTTCTAAGGTGGACAGAAAAATGCGTCCCTTTTTCAGGTGGACAAAGAAGTGCGTCCCTTTGGCAGGTTCATTCCACTTTCATTGGGTAGAGTTCCGCAAGGACTAGATTTATATTTTTAGCGGCGTCGAACCCGAGAAGGGCTACCTACGTATCACACTGTAGGGTGAGAATCAGACACACGTAGTTCGTGAGGATATGTTGTAAAAATGTATGATATAAAGGAATTATGTAATGAAAATTAATCATATCAATTGAATTTGCAAATATGTAAAAAAAAAGTATAGAAAAACTCATAGCGATGCCTCGTTGAATCTGGTGTTGGCTGACTTCTTCCAGTCAAAATATCTCCCGGTCATCTTTGTGAAAACTTTTTGCTTTGTTCTTTCCTTGAGTATCTCCAGGGATAATGTTTTAGAACGACCGCCCTCGACTATTCGCGAGGACGGTCTTCCTGATTGGTTTGTTTAGACTGGAGGTTGGAAGACTTCTTTCAGTCAAAGTATCTCCCGGTTATCTTTGTAAAAACTTTTTTTTCTCTCCTGGAGTATCTCCAGGGATGATGTTTATAACGACCGTCCTCGACTGTTTTCGAGGACGGTCTTCCTGCAAAAATGAGAGACACTGGTGAAAGTAGGAAAGTCGCAGAAATAGTAAAATGTAGGAGTGTGACAATATGGTCAAAGACTCCCCTGATTGCTTCACAAGGTCCGAGTCTTGATGTTCAAGAATGCTTTATCCTCGGGCGGTGACACAATTTCTGTCCCGAGGACCAAAAGATATGGCGTTGCCCCAGTAGAAGTTGATTGTAGTGCAATAGCCTAAAAGTGCAAATGGCAAATGTTCATGCCCAGAGTTGCAAGTGACATGACATGATATGTACAAATTTGAAGCAGGTAATTATTGAATTAAATAATATGTACAGAGTAAAAAGCAGAAAAATAGCAAACAGATTGTGCGGAAATTAAAGGCGCGTCCTAAAATGCATGGGGCTTCTCCTATGCCAGAGGTGAGCCTAAACGCCAAATATGCGAGATTATGACGGATTAATCCAAGTTGTTAAACTGCAATGCTTTTGTCCGAAATGAAGACAAAATGAATGTACATTTTCCAATTTTGGCATGTCATGATTAGGCTTGGATTCGTCTATCATTATCACGCTACACATAATATGCTAATGGGTCGTTGGGTTGTTGGGTCGTGAGACCCGTCGACAATTTGGTGGATTTCTTAATTGTGGAGTCGATGTCAAGTATCGACCCACAAAAGGTGTATTTATGAATGACTTAAGATAAAGGGTGGTATAACTCTATCCTAAATTTTTTAAGATTTGGCTGACTAGACTCAAGATTCCCGAGCGGACTAATCGACTGAGAAGGCTACGCATCTACCGGATGGTCCAGATTTCGGGTCGACCCTACCCGGATTTTGGGTAGAATATATATAATAGTAAAGACAATTTCTGCAAATTTTTACCAGACCCGGGCTGACCCGACCTGAATCTACAAAACCCGACCCGAAACTGTTTTCCTTGGATTCTCAGATAACCAACAACAAAATATCAAAGACAAATTCTGCAAATCTTACCCGACCCGGATTCTGGCCCGACTTGACCGGAACAGTGAACCGACCGAAAAATATGTGCCAAAACCGAGAAACACATTTGTTTTCATTGTAATTTCAGATAACCAATCAAAGGTAAAAGGATAATCATTAACATTAAATTACATAAGAACCAGCCTTATTTTCAAATTTTTGGCACCGGTTTCAACCCAAAACAGAGAGCAGACCGACCCGAATTCGGAATCCGAAAAAAAATAGTTAAGAAAATAGCAGAAATTTCAGGTTCTTCAACACCCAGAACAACCCACTTTGTATCATTTTTGAAATTTAAAACACAAATTTGGAGTTCTAGATATGAATTCCGGAACTCCCAAATATCAAGATTTTCAACTTGTATTTTGGGACTCTTAACATGAAGAACAACACAACAAGAGAGCAATATAACCCTTAAGAAGATTTCGGATTTTCAAAACTTAAACCTAAATTTTCGGACCAAAAATCCATCGAAAACCGACCCAAACTCTAACCCGAAACAATGAAGGGCAAAAATCCACCCAAAATCTGACCTAAACTTCGACCCCCCCCCCCCAAACAGTGAACAGAGGGGGGTTTATATAGATGGTACCCCCCCCCCAACGTTCATCCCATCTAATCGAGTTTGAAATTTGAATTAAAGGCAAAGATTTCTGATTTTTTGGAAGCGGATTTAGAGGGATAGGGTATGGGGTGTTGTCGGGTGCGGCGTAGGTGGTGTCAGGGGTATGGAAAGGTGCGACGTAGGTGGGTAGGGTGGCGGTGACTGGCGGGTTTTCGGGGGTGTGGGGTACGGGAGTGTAGGTCGACTTGGAGAGTGTGAGGGGTGTGGAATAAAATATTTAGGTTTGGTTTTGTTTTGGGGGTGTTTGGTTTTGTTTTGGGGGGTATCTGGTTTTGTTTTAGGGGTGTTTGGTTTGGGGGGAAAATAAGGGGAAATGGGCTATTGGGCCGGTCGGGTTGGCCGAAATAGGGGTTTCGATTGGGCCTGGTCGGGTTTGGCCGACTGGGCCCTATTTATTTTTTGTGGAATTTTGGTTGATTTTGTTTTGGGTAGAAATTGTTTTGGGTTGGAAAATAAGATGGGTTATGAGTTTAAAATATAAAAGGGGTTTAATATTAAAAATGCTTTGAAGAAATGTAAATTATTTAAATAAGATATAACGATGTGATAATAATAAAACATAATATTTGCGAAATATTTAAAATGCTTAAAATGGAAAATGCTATGCAGTTTTGCGAAAAATAGAATAACATAAAATATTAGGATAAAATTATGATTATGATTTTAAAAAAGGCAAATGATAGTAAAACATGTGAATAATAACAATAATAATAATAATAATAAATAATGATATTGAAAAATATATATATATATATATATATATGTGTGTGTGTGTGTGTGTGCGCGCGCGCGCGCGCCTATATTAAAATTATTTTTGAGGTGTAAAAAATATTTAAATTGCAAATAAATCAGAAAAGACGGGACAAAATTGGGTGTCAACATTGGCTATGAACGACGAATATGATGCTCTAATTGAAAATAAAAACGTGGGAGTTGGTGCCTCGTCCTTCTGGTGTTAATATTTTTCGGTCAATGTGAATTTTTACTCATAAAGATAATTCTGATGGTTCTTTTGCGGGACATAAGACTCGTCTTGTAGGAGATGGTAAAACTCAGTAGGTTGGCGTGGATTGTGGTGAGACATTTAGTACGATGGTTAAACCTGCTACCATTCACACTGTTCTCAGTCTGGCTCTTTCAAAGGCATGGCCCATTCATCAGTTGGATGTGAAGAATGCTTTCTTACATGGTGATTTTAAAGAGACCGTTTACATGCATCAACCCTTGGGTTTTCGAGACCCCAAATATCCTCATCATGTCTATTTATTGAAGAAGTCCTTGTATGAGCTTAAGCAGGCCCCACGAGCTTGGTATAAGAGATTTGCAGGTCTGATAATTCATTATTCATATATCGTCGTGATACTTTCCTGGCTTATTTCTTGTTATATATGGATGATATTATCTTGAATGCCTCTTCTGATGCGTTGCGCAAGTCTATCATGACACTGCTCAGTTCTGTGTTTGTTATGAAAGACTTGGGGCCCTTGAGTTACTTCTTGGGGATTGTTGTCACTCGTCATACAAGTGAGTTATTATTATCACAACGGAAGTATGCCGCTGAGATCATTGAGCGAGCTGGTATGTCCTCGTGTAAGTCTACTTCCACTCCAATTGATACTAAGCACAAGCTGGGTGCTGCGGCTGACTCACCTTACGAGGATCCCACCCAATATCTGAGTCTTGTTGGAGCACTTCAGTTTCTTACTTTCACGAGATTGGATATTACGTATGCCGTACAACATGTGTGTTTATTTATGCATGATCCTAGGGTTGAGCACGTGAATGCGCTCAAACGCATTATTTGATACATCCAGGGAACACTTGACTATGGATTACATTTATATCCATCATCGACGTCTACATTTGTCTCGTATACAGATGCTGATCTGGGGTGGCTGTCCAGATACCAGACGCTCCACGTCCGGTTATTGCATGTTTCTTGGTGATAGTTTGGTCTCATGGTCTGCGAAGCGCCAGTCTACATTATCACGCTCCAGTGCAGAGGTCGTGTATCGAGGAGTAGCCAATGTGGTATCTGAATCATGTTGGTTACGTAATCTTCTTCTAGAGCTTCACTGTCCCATTCAGAAAGCTACCATGGTTTATTGTGATAATATTAGTGTCGTCTACCTTTATGGTAATCATGTTCTACATCAACGCACTAAACATATCTAGATGGATATCCACTTCGTTCGAGAAAAGGTAGCTCGTGGACAAGTACGCGTCTTACATGTCCCTTTTAGGTATCAAATTGCCGACATCTTTACTAATGGTCTTCTCTCTGTTCTGTTTGGAAAATATTCATTCGTGATATACCTGCCTAGTATATCACGTTTTTAGCTAGTTTTGGTAATAATTTTTTGTATATAATTAACATTGTATATTTACCATAATTGTAGAATTATTGTACAAATAGAATAAAGTTTTCGAGTAAAATAGGAATATGATTTTTCATATTATAAAAATTTTAAATTGTATATATACTCATTTATTAATGAAAATTTCATTATCATTGAGAGTGTAGTTATTTAAAAAAAAAAAGAGACTTAGAATTTTTTTGTTGACCTAAACGCCTTGAAAAAGTATTAAGAAACTCGATGACAGTGACAACTTTTAGTAGAGATTTTCGATGTAATAATAATGTCATCACTCATGAGAAAAAGATGGCCCCGTGTGTTAAAAGTCTAATTATCGGATGCTATCGAAGCCAATCAACTTCATATTCAATGGCACGAGTCAGACACTCCAAACAAAGAAAGAATAAATAGGGGAGAGTGGATCACCTTGACGATTATCTCTCGTTCGTTGGAAGTCATCAGTATGACTACAATTAATAAGGATACCAATTGATAGTATATATACAAATATATTGTATGGATATAATTAATGATTTTTTATATTTATAATTATTATAGTAATATTTTATATTAGTTAGGTAAATATTTAATTTCTGTAATTATAGTCTAGGATAACTATTGTATATCATGTATATAAGTTAATTACATTATTAAAATCAGAAAGGATTATTCTTTCTACATGGTATCAAAGTCAAACTCATTCCATTCTTTGTTCATCGATTTTGGGCACCCAAATTATATTATTCACGCTCCAGTTAATAAGGTTTGGGCGTGCGGGGGAGTGTTAAGAGTCCTACATCAGATATGGAATGAAAACATGGACTCCTTATATGAACTTGAACAATCCTCACCCTACAAGCTAGTTTTTAGGGTTGAGTTAGGTCAAAGATCCATTCCTTTTCATGGTATCAGCAGTCTAGGGCAAATTTTTTTCCTTCTCCATCCTTCCGCCGTCCTATCTCCTCCTCGGCCGCCCCTTCGGATTTTTTTTTCGCCACCCTAATTTAATTCTTGTTCATCGATCATGTCTAACACAAATAATATCTTTCATCCTGCTTCTTGCAGTCTCCAACATCAAGAACATCTCTATCGTCCTTGAAATGGAGAACGTCCAATACGCGACATGGGCGGAACTTTTTAAAATTCACGCAAGGTCTCGTAGAGTCCTCCATCACAACGTCAAACCAGAAAAAGGCAAGGAGAAAGTGTCGTCCACCGATGATGAAATAGAGTTATGGCAACTCTTGATGCTACGGTCCTCCAATGGATTTATTCCACCATCTCTATGAACCTTTTGCACACAATTATCGAACCTGACGCCACGAAAATAGAATCTTGGAATAGGTTGCGTGATATATTCCAAGATAACAAAAAAAAATTGTGGTAACCCTTGAGCAAGAATTCTCTCACACAACTATGGAGGATTTTCCGAATGCCTCCGCCTATTGTCAAAGGCTTAAGGAATTGTCGGATCAACTCAAGAATGTCGGTGCACCGGTCACGAATGATCGTCTCATTCTTCAGATGATTGCGTGCCTCTCTGACACTATAGTGGGGTTGGAACTCTCATTCGCCAAAGCAATCCTCTCCTATATTTCTACTAAGCATGTTCCCATGCTCACCTTAGAAAAAGCAGGGTTGGCTAAAAAGGCCTCCACCGGAGCATATTCCGTCATGATGGTAGTTACGTCCTGAGAAACCGATGACCCTCAATCATTCTCTAAAATTTATAGTCAAAACTGCAACAATGGTGGTGGCAAAAAGGGTCAAAAGTGGGAAAATGGTGGCAAAAACCGCGGCCGCAGCAACGGTGGCAGTCGTGATGGTGACAGTGGCGGACGTGGTGGCATCCAGCAGGTGTCAGTGGCCGTGGGGCTGGGCCAGTGGGCAGTGGCCCATTCCGCCCTACCCTTTTCCCACACAAAATTGGGCTAGGCCCAATGGTAAGCTGCAGTAGCAGGCTCGACAACAACAGGCTTGGCATCAGCCTGGCCTGCTGGGGCCTTGGCCACAACGGGCCTTCATTGATGCAGGCCCAGCAGTGAGCAGTCTCCCCGACCTAAACGGATATCGAGGCAGCGATGCATACGCTTGGGCTAAATTCTTCGGATGCGAATTGGTACATGGACACCAGTGCTACTTCTCATATGACATCCGTGCAAGGTAATCTCTCGTCTTATTTCAATTTGAGCAAAAATTCTGGCATAATTGTTGGTAATGGTCATTCAATTCTAACGCGTGGTTATGGTCACACAAATTTGTCTTCCCCGTACCCGCCTTTAGCCTTGAAAATGTCCTTCATGCTCCTAAATTAATTAAAAATTTAGTGTATGTTCGAAAATTTACAACTACAACTGATAACTCAGTTTATGTTGAATTTGATCCATTTGGATTTTATGTGAAGGATTTCTGGACGGGGATACATCTAATGAGATGTGATAGTCGAGGCGAGCTCTATCCCATCACCACCAACATCACCACAAACAAGCCACACCGTCAACATTTGCCGCTTTAGCACTTTCCTTATGGCATGCACGTTTGGGTCATCCGGAGCGTCAGTTGTTGCTTCCCTGAAAAACAATAAATTTATTGAGTGTAATAACTCTCGTAATGCTAATGTTTGTCCTTCTTGTCCGCTTGGGAAACATATTAAATTGCCTTTTGTTGCCTCTAATTCCAGTACTATGTTGCCTTTTGATATTATTTATAGCTACCTTTGGACATCTCCCGTTTTGAGCTCTTTGGGCCACCGTTATTATGTTTTGTTGTTGGATGATTACTCGAATTTTTTGTGGAAATTTCCTTTATCTAAAAGTCTCAAGTTTTTTCCACATTCCTATCATTTAGAGCATTCATCCGTACAAGAACACTCAATGTGATAATGGAAGGGAATTTGATAATGGGCCATTTAGAGAATTTTATAGGATTAATGGTATATCTTTTCGGTTTTCATGTCCTCATACGTCATCACAAAATGGGAAATCCGAGAGAAAAATCTGCATCATTAATAATATTGTCCATACTTTACTGGCCCATGCATCATTACCACCTTCTTTTCGACATCATGCTTTACAAATGACAACTTACATTCTCAGCATACTCCCTAGCAAAGGATTAGCCTACCATTCTCCACTCAAAATTCTTTACCAAAAAAAATTTCAAACTTCAAGTCCGGTTTACCGCTTGTGTTTTTTTGGGTACCCATCTAATCATTGTGGTTACAAATGTTATGATTTATCCTCTAATAAAGTCATCATTAGTCGCCATGTAATTTTTGATAAAACTCAATTTCCGTTTGCTAAGTTGCATACTTTCGCGTCCAATCCCTATGATTTTTTTATGAAACCCTTCGTTTGCTAAGTTGCATACTAAAGTATTTTGAAGTATTTATTTTATTTATCACTAACTTCTTGATACACCCTTCTTTCTGTTTTTATTTAAAGTTGAAGTTTATGTTTTATGAATCTTATAAATAAAAAATAGTTGGTATAAAGTATTTGAAATCAATTGAGAACTTTTTTTATAATTAAGTCTTTGTTTTCGAAAATATATATTTCGATTTTAAGTTTTTGTTTGAACTTTCTTATTATGCATGCACAATCATTTTTATAATCTTTTTCTCTTCATTTTTTAAATCTATATTAGATATTGTTTTCCTATGAATTTGGTTAGTGGGGTAGCTTTTAGTAGAATAGTTCAGAATGTATCAAATGTCTTCATGAACTAATTACTGAACATTTTCGAAACCAAATTATACTTTTAAATTAAATTTACTTTCTTTTATATTTTGAGTTCAAGTTCGGATATAGTAGGAGCCTCCTGTGCAACTATTATTACTCCTAAATATGACTTTCTGTGCAGTTACTCCAGTTAAAGTGTGCATAAAGAACTTACTGGCATTAAACAAAAAAATTTATGCCTCGTAATGGCAACTCTATGAAGCTGAAAACATGTAACTATACCTAACTTTGGAAATGGATGTCTTAACTTTTGACCGCTTTTTGTCCATGGGAAAATGTTAATGTCAAAGTTAAACTTTTTAAATTTGAAATTTTACCTATGATACAAGCGATATCAAAAGTTAAAGACCACACATCTACAACGGCATTCTTATAAATCACCCCGCTAGAAAACCAAGTAGGGGGATGAATGATAAAATTGAAAGTATATGTATGTCCTAGAGACAATTTGTATTAGGACAAATGTACTTTATATACATTCGTATTATTATTAATGGAGATTAATATTTTGGCATTTGCAATTATTGAATTATTGGTTTATTGTTTATAATATTCTATAATATGCATCCCTAGAGGTTACGTTGTTATTAGTAATGTAGGATATTAATATTATAACGTAACTCTTAAAATAGCCTCGACTAATGATCATCGAGAATGGGATATCGATGATATGTGATCAGTCGACATGTGGTCTGCATCACATCTTTAGAGGATGTAGTATGTCTCACCTGCTACGAGTAATGGCTACTCGTGATGGACACATGGATACTTTGGAAGTATTGGTATACCCTGCTGATATACTGTTTGTTATACTTGTCTAAAGTATGATCAGCGTGTGGGAGATAGAAGTCCTTAGACTTGAGGTCAATGCGCACATTGTCTACAAAGTAATATACTTTGATCCTGTCCTAAGCTCAAATACCACTGAAGGTTTTCGTTGGGTTGTTGTACGCAACAGATATTGAAAACTTGTTTCAAACCCAACAAACGTAGAACTGTTTGACTATAGAGTAATTTAAAACCGTAAACATAATACTTGAATGGTACTTACATGGTTACAATAGCTGGAATCTTTATCAATTGTGGGTGCGCACGCGAATGCCCTTTCGATTGCAAGCTCCAAGCTTCAATGTATTCCTCCTTTGGAAAGCTAGGAAATCCGACAGAGGTTCGAGAGAGTGTTTTGATTTTGAGTCTCTGAGACTTAGAATAATGCTATGAAAATCAAGTGTCATGAATAATGAAGTGTAGGTCTGTATTTATAGGTGAAAAATTAGGTCAAACCAGATTAGTGTTTGACATTGGGCATGGCCCAAAATTCGAGACGGATTAGGTCATGGCTCTCTCATTTTATTTTTCGCACATTCTTAATTAAATCCAAAATCCAATTTTGACTTAATTAAAACAATCATTATTCATTTAAAGATCTCGATTCTAAATCGAATATTTAATACTATCTCAATACATCCTTAGATCGAAAAGACAATCGACATAGTGTAACCCTACAAGCCTTCACATATCGACATTAATCAAATTAAGGTCTACGCGGAACTCCTAGACGGCGCCGCAAGACGAACTCAATATGTGAAGTACGTTTACACGAATCTAGTAAACTTAACCTCTATGTGGTAAGATAAAATCCTTTCATTCACGACACACTCGATCAAGCTTAGGATTTATCAAGTGTCTATCCAAATGACTTAATCATTGTATCTCATCTATATTAGTCAACCTAATATCAATGAGAAGATGAGTGTTCTCTCGAATATACATTCGAGGAATGAATCCTAATCTTGGCTCAACTACCACCTTTAATCCACATCGTAATGTACCCAATACAAGTATGAAAATTACAGACAGGTCCCTGAAATCTGAAAATATTTTCTGAAAATTGAAATTGGATTTTCTGAATTTAAAGGGGTTCAAAATTGAAATTTTAAATTCTCGAGGGACTAAATTGTAAATTCTAAAAATCTGGAACTTACAGAAATATCCTGAAAATCAGTTTTTAAAATCAAAAAATATTTAAAGGACTGTTTGGATTAGACTTAAATTTTAGAGTTTAGACAAGTTAACCCATGATTATTATTAATTGTATATTATTGAATAATATACGAACTATATGCTAAGTGTTTAAATGCTTTCATTTAATAATTAGCATAGTCTCTGCTATAACTGTTTGGGCAGGCGGGGCCCAGTATTTGATTAAACCATCTTATATCATGCATATTGGATTGACGGTTCCCAACTATATGTGTCATTAATTGTGCATGATATTAAGATGTCATATTGGATATGACGTAAAAGAGTTGATCTTTGTTAAAAACCCGAATTAAAATATTCCCCAAAATTTTAAATACAAGTATAAATTAAAACGTGTCGTCCATTATAATTGTTAGAGTGCAAAATCATTTTCGGCGATACGAGTATCTATGCCAAAGCATTTGCTCTAAGTCTACGATGACTCAGACTCTTTCATAGATGTGTTTTAAATATAAAGGAAAACGATAAACTTTTGTGGGTATTTACACCAAAGTGTTTGCTCACAAAGGCCAAATTTACTTAGATACATAAACGCAGTCGTGTAATGGGGTTGACTTACTTGGACACATCTTGGCGCCAAAGTGTCGGACTAATCTAAGGACGCAAGATTAAATATAATATTTGATCAACCAAGAGTTGCAAATAAGTTTTGCAATTGGTTTAGAACCTACCAAGATGTGTTATTGAAGTTATCAGCCAAAGAAAACGCGGAGATAGCATAGGCTTGGATCTTGGCCCATTATGACCTCAATTAATATAGGTCCGTATTCTACCATGGGATCGTAGAAGTATGTTAAAATAGTGAAAGCTAATTAAACAAAAGACCATGTTGATTAGCCTAAACGAATGTGTATAATAGGAAATAAATTTTGAGTTTGATTTTCAGTCTATCTAATTCTTCAGATTATCAAAGATGTCGAGCTTATCATTGAAAATGTTGATTGAAATGAACAAACTTACTGGACCTAACTACCTTGATTGGCTAAGAAATTTGCGAATAGTGCTTAGACAAGAGAAATTAGAATACGTGTTGGACACGGTGTTTCCAACAGTCCCTGCGACAGACTCTGCTGAATATGCCTCTTTTGATAAGGATGCTTATAAAAAACACCTAGATGATGCCACTTCAGCATAATGCGTGATGTTGTCTTCCATGTCTATGGAACTTCAGAGACGACATGAGAACATGGGTCCCAATGAGATGCTTGAACACTTGAAGAGCTATGACTCACAATCCCAGACTATGGAATATGAGTTACTGAAAAAACTTTTTAAGTGTAAGTTCAATGAAGGGGGCCTGGTCTCGCATCATGTGTTGGAGATGATAGGGCTGATAGAGAGGCTTGCTTCAATTGGAACGAAGCTGCAAAATAATGTCGCTACCACCCTCATCCTGAAATCTCTCCCTCGTTCCTTTGAAAACTTCATAGTGAATTACAATATGAATGGAATGAAGGCGAGTCTGCCGGAGCTGCACAACATGCTCAATACCTTTGAATCTTCCACTTCCAAAGGCAAAGTTGTGCTCATGGTGAGCTATACTAGCTGACCCAAGTTGAAAGGTAACGAATGGCAGAAAAAGAAGGGCAAAGCAGTCGTTGCGCCCTCAGCTATGAAGCCTAAGGGAGGTGTGAAGAACAAGAAGGTGAATCCGACTAAGGATGTATGCCTCAACTGCAACAAGAAAGGGCATTGGAAGAAGGACTACACTGCACCAGGGGGAGGAAAAGCACCAGGTGTTTCTACCTCTAGTGGACAAGGTATGTACGTCATTGAAATAAATATGTCTATAAATAACTCTCATTCCTGGGTATTGGATACCGCTTATGGTTGTACCAATCTGAAGGGGTTAACTGATAGCATGAAGGTTGGACCAAGAGATGTGGACCTACGCGTTGGAAATGGAGCACGAGTGGATGCTGAGCGCGTAGGAACTTATAGATTAAATTTGCCTTCTGGCTATTGTCTAGTGTTAAATGATTGTTACTATGTACCCTCGTTAACGAGGAATATAATTTCTATCCCTATTTTGGACATTGAGGGTTTTTCCTCATATATTTATAATGATAGTCAAGTACTGTCTTTTGATAATGTTATATATGGAACTGCTCCTCTTGTGGATGGATTATATACACTAAACTTTAGTCGAGAAATATTCAATATAAAAATAAATGAGCTAAGATAAGTAATAGAAACTCTACCTACCTATGTCATTGTAGACTTGGTCATATCAACGAATCAAGGTTAGCAAAGTTGAGGAAGTTAGACTACCTCGAACCATTTGACTTGGAGTCTTATGGTAACTGCGAATCTTGCTTGAGAGGAAAGATGACCAATAAGCCACTTTCTGGGAAAGGTGTACGAGCCAATGAAGTGTTTGAGTTGGTCCATACTGATGTATATGGACCATTTTCGACTCAAGCTAAAGGAGGTTTTCCATACTTCATCACTTTTACTGACGACTTCACAAGGTATGGATATGTGTATCTTATGAGACATAAATCCGAGGCTTTTGAGAAGTTCAGAGAATACAAGTCGGAAGTAGAGAAGCAAATTGCAACAAGTATCAAGACCCTTCGATCGGATCGAGGAGGTGAATAGTTGAGCAAGGATTTTCTAGATTACTTAAAGCTACATAGAGTCCAATAAGAGTGGACACCTCCTGGAACACCACAGATAAATGATGTTGCCGAAAGGAGAAACCGGACCTTATTAGATATGGTTCGATTCATGATGAGCTTCTCAGCTCTACCGACATACCTTTGGGGATATGCTATACAAACCTCAATATGTGTTCTGAACAGGGTTCCTTCCAAGTCAGTAGAAAAGACACCCTATGAGATATGGTGTGGCAAGAAGGCAACTTTTAAACATATGAGACCCTGGGGGTGCCCTGCATATGTTAAGAAGATGCTCACTGACAAGTTGGAATCCAAAAGTGAGAAATGTTACTTCGTGGGGTATCCAAAGGAAACTAAAAGATACTACTTCTATCTTCCTCGATAACGTAAGGTCATTATTTCCAGAATGCAACTTTCCTTGAAGAAGAATATGTCTACAAGGAACATAGTTGCACAGAGATAGAACTTAAATTTGCCTTCCGGCTATTGTCTAGTGTTAAATGATTGTTACTATGTACCCTCGTTAACGAGGAATATAATTTCTATCCCTATTTTGGACATTGAGGGTTTTTCCTCATATATTTATAATGATATCAAATCTTGTCTTTTGATAATGTTATATATGGAACTGCTCCTCTTGTGGATGAATTATATACACTAAACTTTAGTCGAGAAATATTCAATATAAAAATAAATGAGCTAAGATAAGTAATAGAAACTCTACCTACCTATGTCATTGCAGACTTGGTCATATCAACGAATCAAGGTTAGCAAAGTTGAGGAAGTTAGACTACCTCGAACCATTTGACTTGGAGTCTTATGGTAACTGCGAATCTTGCTTGAGAGGAAAGATGACCAATAAGCCACTTTCTGGGAAAGGTGTACGAGCCAATGAAGTGTTTGAGTTGGTCCATACAGATGTATATGGGCCATTTTCGACTCAAGCTAAAGGGGGTTTTCCATACTTCATCACTTTTACTGACGACTTCACAAGGTATGGATATGTGTATCTTATGAGACATAAATCCGAGGCTTTTGAGAAGTTCAGAGAATACAAGTCGGAAGTAGAGAAGCAAATTGCAACAAGTATCAAGACCCTTCGATCGGATCGAGGAGGTGAATAGTTGAGCAAGGATTTTCTAGATTACTTAAAGCTACATAGAGTCCAATAAGAGTGGACACCTCCTGGAACACCACAGATAAATGATGTTGCCGAAAGGAGAAACCGAACCTTATTAGATATGGTTCGATTCATGATGAGCTTCTCAGCTCTACCGACATACCTTTGGGGATATGCTATACAAACCTCAATATGTGTTCTGAACAGGGTTCCTTCCAAGTCAGTAGAAAAGACACCCTATGAGATATGGTGTGGCAAGAAGGTACTCTTAAACATATGAGACCACGGGGTGCCCCCGCATATGTTAAGAAGATGCTCACTGACAAGTTGGAATCCAAAAGTGAGAAATGTTACTTCGTGGGGTATCCAAAGGAAACTAAAAGATACTACTTCTATCTTCCTAGAGAACGTAAGGTCATTATTTCCAGAATGCAACTTTCCTTGAAGAAGAATATGTCTACAAGGAACATAGTTGCACAGAGATAGAACTTAAATTTGCCTTCTGGCTATTGTCTAGTGTTAAATGATTGTTACTATGTACCCTCGTTAACGAGGAATATAATTTCTATCCCTATTTTGGACATTGAGGGTTTTTCCTCATATATTTATAATGATAGTCAAGTACTGTCTTTTGATAATGTTATATATGGAACTGCTCCTCTTGTGGATGGATTATATACACTAAACTTTAGTCGAGAAATATTCAATATAAAAATAAATGAGCTAAGATAAGTAATAGAAACTCTACCTACCTATGTCATTGCAGACTTGGTCATATCAACGAATCAAGGTTAGCAAAGTTGAGGAAGTTAGACTACCTCGAACCATTTGACTTGGAGTCTTATGGTAACTGCGAATCTTGCTTGAGAGGAAAGATGACCAATAAGCCACTTTCTGGGAAAGGTGTACGAGCCAATGAAGTGTTTGAGTTGGTCCATACTGATGTATATGGCCATTTTCGACTCAAGCTAAAGGAGGTTTTCATACTTCATCACTTTTACTGACGACTTCACAAGGTATGGATATGTGTATCTTATGAGACATAAATCCGAGGCTTTTGAGAAGTTCAGAGAATACAAGTCGGAAGTAGAGAAGCAAATTGCAACAAGTATCAAGACCCTTCGATCGGATCGAGGAGGTGAATAGTTGAGCAAGGATTTTCTAGATTACTTAAAGCTACATAGAGTCCAATAAGAGTGGACACCTCCTGGAACACCACAGATAAATGATGTTGCCGAAAGGAGAAACCGAACCTTATTAGATATGGTTCGATTCATGATGAGCTTCTCAGCTCTACCGACATACCTTTGGGGATATGCTATACAAACCTCAATATGTGTTCTGAACAGGGTTCCTTCCAAGTCAGTAGAAAAGACACCCTATGAGATATGGTGTGGCAAGAAGGCAGCTCTTAAACATATGAGACCCTGGGGGTGCCCTTCATATGTTAAGAAGATGCTCATTGACAAGTTGGAATCCAAAAGTGAGAAATGTTACTTCGTGGGGTATCCAAAGGAAACTAAAAGATACTACTTCTATCTTCCTAGAGAACGTAAGGTCATTATTTCAGAATGCAACTTTCCTTGAAGAAGAATATGTCTACAAGGAACATAGTTGCACCAGAGATAGAACTTGAAGAAATTCAAGAACCGCAAGATAACATAGATGTTGAATCCTTGCCGAATGACCAAGGCAAGAATTCAGTGGGAGTCTTTGGCAAAGATTGGGTACTTCAAGTACGTCCTTCGGCCAGAGAGAGTGTTACGAGGAACAATGTAGAAATGCAAGATCCTCCTACACAACCTTTGGGAGTAGATGCAATGGTTGAACCTCCTCCCATTCAGGAAATACATGAAAATGATATTTCTGAAAGCTCTCAAGTTAGTGGATTATCCAACACACAAGAACCTTCTCACAGTCAGAACATCCCAAGCACTGAACTGCAAAACAATCAACTCCATAGGTCCACTTGAACTCATCGTCCTCCTGAAAAACTAAATCTACTTGTGGAAACACACAGTGAGATAGATATTCCCGATAATGATGAGCCTACAACCTATAGCGAAGCAATGTTGGACATTGATTCGAAGAGATGTTAAGAAGCCATGAAATCCGAGATGGAATCTATGTACATCAATCAAGTGTGGAACTTGGTTGATTTGCCAGCTGGGGTTAAACCCATATGATGCAAATGGGTCTTCAAGAAGAAGATCGATGCATTTGGAAATGTACAGACTTATAAAGCAAGGTTGGTGGCTAAATGTTATAATCAACGGCTTGGGGTCGATTATGATGAAACCTTTTCACATGTTGCTAAGATTAAGTCCATTCAGATTTTGCTTGCAATAGCTGCATATTATGACTATGATATTTGGCAGATGGACGTCAAAATCGCTTTCCTCAATGGTAATCTAGTGAGGAGGTGTTATATGAAACAACCTGAGGGTTTTTCGCTTGAGTCCAAACCAAATGTTGTATGCAAGCTACAAAAGTCCATTTATGGGGTTAAGCAAGCCTCGAAGAGTTGGAACATTTGCTTTGACAAGGCTATCAAGTCATTTGATTTCTTCAGAAGCAAAAAGGATCCCTGTGTTTATAGTAAGCGCAAGGATGGGAGTATTGCCTTCATTATTATATATGTAGATGACATATTGATAATGGGAGACAATAAGACTCTCCTGCAATCAGTCAAGGAATGGTTGTCCAGTACCTTCATGATGAAGGATTTAGGTGAAGCCTGCTACATTTTGGGACTTATGATCTATAGAGATAGACCTAATAGATTGTTGGGGCTGCCACAGTCAGTCTACATAGACAAAGTGCTTAGACATTTTTCTATTGAAAATTCTAAGAAAGGCGGTCTACCTATGGGTAGGGGTGGACAAAAAATTCGGAGAACCGAAAAAGCCGAATCGAACCGAACCGAAATTCGGTTCGGTTTTTTCTATAAAATTTTTTTTTTTTTTTTGAAAAATCGAACCGAATCAGGATTTAGTGATTCGGTTCGGTTTTTTAATTTTGGATACGAACCGAAAAACTGAATTAAATATGTAATTAATCTTATTTTTTATTTTAGGCTACTACTATCTCTTGAATCATAGCCATTGAAACCAATCTATGAAGCTTTTATGGAAGTCGAATGCGGCATGAACTTGATTAACATATCACGGAAGCATTGACATAAAATGTAGGGAGAGAAAGTAGTTATAAATTGGTAAAACTTAAAATGGTCATAACTCTGCGCTCGGATGTCCGTTTTACCCGATTCTTCCTTTGATTTTGGATATTTTTTCGAGACGGGGAGGCCCAAAAGGCGGTTTGGAGCAGCCAATTTTTAGAAAAACGTCTATTTTCCCAATCAATTTGTGTTTTCCCCCAAATCGATTTCTAATTTTTCTTTTTATTTAGTAAACATCTCACGATACACAATAGATTTCAACGTCGAAATTTCAAGATAGTGTAGGTGTGAATGTCAATTTAGTTTTGGAAATTTATTTTTTTAAAAAAATAAAAAATTCCATGACCCGCCCCGCCCCGCCCCGACCCACTAGAAAAAATGATATAATCCGATACGTTCGGCGATATAAACCGAACATATCAGTTTTTTTTTTAAAAAGTTGGATTCAGTTTTTTAAAAAAACCGATTTTTATTCGGTTCATATTTTTCGGATACAAAATCGATATAAACCGATATATGCCCATCCCTACCTATGGGACAAGGCATCAAGTTATCTAAGAAGGACATTCCTTCTAATGCTATAGAACTTGAACGCATGAAGATGATCTCATATGCTTTGGTTATAGGATCGATCATGTATGCCATGACCTGTACTAGGCCAAATGTGGCCTTTGCACTTAGTATGACTTGCAAATTCTAGCAGAATTCTGCGGAAGAACACTGGAAAGCAGTCAAGAGTATTCTTAAGTATCTTAGACGAACTGAAGATTACTTCTTAGTCTATGGTGGGGAAGAAAAGCTAGCTGCTACTGGGTACACTGATGTTAGCTTCTAGACGGATCTTGATGACTTCAAATCTCAGTCTGGGTACACGTTCATTTTCAATGGTGGAGCAGTGAGCTGGAAAAGTTTCAAACAAGCTACAATCGCGATTCGACAACGTGTTCGAGTACATTTCTGGATCGGAAGCTGGTAAAGAAGTTGTCGCGATTTCTGAGTTCCTGAAGGAACTAAGGGTAGTTTCGAGTGCCAGTTGTCCAATAACTATTTATTGTGACAACACTGGTGCGATTGCACAGGCTAAGGAACCAAGATCAACAAACAGAAACAAACATGTACCAAGGAAATACCACATACTCAGGGAGATGGTGAAGACTGAAAAGATTAGATTAGACTATGTTCCCACAAACGATAATCTAGCTGACCCATTCACTAAACCATTAAGCTTAGTCAAGCATAATGGTCATTTTGAGAATATGTGCATTAGATATGTTGGAGATTGGCTCTAGGCCAAGTGGGAGATTGAAAGTATATGTATGTCCTAGAGACAATCTGTATTAGGACAAATGTACTTTATACACATTCGTATTATTAATGTATATTAATATTTTGGCATTTGCAATTATTGAATTATTAGTTGATTGTTTATAATATTCTATAATATGGATCCCTAGAGGTTACGTTGTTATTAATAATGTGAGATATTAATATTATAACATAACTCTTAAAATAGCATCGACTAATGATCACGAGAATGGGATATCGATGATATGTGATAAGTCGACATGTGGCCGCATCACATCCTTAGAGAATGTAGTACGTCTCACCTGCTACGAGTAATGGCTACTCGTGATGGACACGTGGATACTTTGGAAGTATTGGTATACCCTGCTGATATACTATTTGTTATACTTGTCTAAAGTATGATCAGCGTGTGGGAGATAGAAGTCCTTAGACTTGGGGTCAATGCGCACTTTGTCTACAAAGTAATATACTTTGATCATGTCCTAAGCTCAAATGCCTTATAGGTTGAGATACGTCTTGTATTGGGTACATTACGATGTGGATTAAATGTGGTAGTTGAGCCAAGATTAGGATTCATTCCTCGAATGTATATTCGAGAGAACACTCAACTTCTCGATGATATTAAGTTGACTAAGTCGTTGGCCAATGCAATAGTTTTCAACTAATATAGATGAGATACAATGATTAAGTCATTTGGATAAACACTTGACAAATCCTAAGCTTGATCGAGTGTGTCGGAATGAAAGGATTTTATCTTACCACATAGAGGTTAAGTTTACTGGATTCGTGTAAACGTACTTTACATATTGAGTTCGTCTTGCGGCGCCGTTTAGCAGTTCCGCGTAGACCTTAATTTGATTAATGTCGATATGTGAAGGCTTGTAGGGTCACACTATGTCGATTGTCTTTT
Source organism: Anisodus tanguticus (assembly GCA_034509755.1). Lineage (NCBI taxonomy): Eukaryota > Viridiplantae > Streptophyta > Magnoliopsida > Solanales > Solanaceae > Anisodus > Anisodus tanguticus. The sequence goes on along the minus strand of CM067551.1, from coordinate 11,215,447 downwards.
CGATCTAAGGATGTATTGAGAGAGTATTAAATATTTGATTTAGAATCAAGATATTTAAATGAATAATGATTGTTTTAATTAAGTCAAAATTGGATTTTGGATTTAATTAAGAATGTGCGAAAAATAAAATGAGATAGTGTAGGGCCACGTCAGCGTCACGGCGCCCACACTATAGGCAACGGCGCCATGACCTAATCTGTCTCGAATTTTGGGCCAGGCCCAAGGTCAAACCCTAATCCGGTTTGACCTAATTTCCACCTATAAATACAGACCTACATTATTCACGACACTTGATTTTCATATCATTATTCTAAGTCTTAGAGACTCAGAATCAAAACACTCTCTCGAACCTCTGCCGGATTTTCTAGCTTTCCAAAGGAAGAATACATTGAAGCTTGGAGCTTGCAATCGAAAGGGTATTCGCGTGTGCACCCATAGTTGATAAAGATTTCAGATATTGTAAACATGTAAGTACCATTCAAGTATTATGTTTGCAGTTTTAAATTACCCTATAGTCAAACAGTTCTACGTTTGTTGGGTTTGAAACAAGTTTTTAATATCCGCTGCGTACAACAACCAAACGAAAACCTTCAAAAATAAGCCTTTTCAAAGATTTTTTTTCTTTTTATGCGTAATTTTGAAAAATACAATTAGGTACTCATAATAAGTACTAACATTTAATTCAACATAATAAGGTCATCAGATGCAATAGCCTAAAGAGATGCAACAATTTTTTCTCGCGAGTTATGACATTCTTGTTGAAACTGTGTTCTTTTAGACTAGTAGATTGCTTACATTTGGAACAGTAGACCTGTCTCTTTGGAAGTTGCACTGCCATAGTGACATCTCCTTCAATTCAAACCGGTTGTTCCTTTTTAGACACATGTTTAATAAATGACCTGTATATGAATCTTTTAAACCACGATGTAATGATTCTTTTTGAACAAATTAATAATTGTATGAGAAAACATTAGATCATAAATTAAAGTTTTGTAAGTTATTCAAATGTTATACGACAGTGTAATGTTACCTATAATATTGATAAATATATGAGAATACATTAGACCCGAGTCTAATATTATCTGAAAAGATAATTTTTCAAGGTTATATTCGCACTAACTTTTAAAAATAGGTACAATTTGTGTAAATCAATCCTTTCAATATGTACTAAATAAGTATGGGCTTGGCCCATATTGACTCGAGTTTGTAGCCCAAGACACTCAACATTGGGCCATGAGTAAAGTTTATTATTATTCTTTAAGAAAAAAACTAAGCCCTATCAAAAACCCTAGGTCACTCATCTGGTGGTTGAATATATATGCCTTTTTTCTCCTTTGTATTCATCAGCTACACGGAGAGAGAGAGGGGTGTGAGGGAGAGAGACAACAAATATGGTGTCGCTGAAACTACAAAAGCGTCTGGCTGCCAGTGTGCTCAAGTGTGGGAGAGGAAAAGTATGGCTTGACCCTAATGAAGGCAACGAAATATCTATGGCCAACTCCAGTATGTTTCTTGTTTTCTCTATATATTTACTTGTGATTCATTTATATTAGGTTGTTTAAGATCTACTATAGTATTTTGATTGTTTTAGTATATTTTAAGGATACCCTTTATGTTTTCTTGGATTTTTATCACTTAACTATTTGTTGAATTAATGTTCTTTTCACTTTGCAATTTGATGTCAATCAAACGTATTTACCTTTTGCTGTCTTTTTTTGGTTCACAGTAAGAGCTTGCGATGTTAGATATGGATAGGTTTTGCAAGAAATTATTTTTTCTTCAAGTTTCAGTGAATGGATTACTTGATATTCTTATATTCTAATTTATTTTTTGTAAGTTGAATTTTTATTGCGAACTGTTTTTAGAAGTTATAGTACAATGGGAGAAAGGATCCATACTCTCAATCTGAACTCGTTAAGACCAAATTAGCTATCCTACTACAGATAGATTAGAGAATTGTTAATTACCTTATATACATTAGAGAATTGTTAATTACCTTAATGACACATTATTTAGTAGTGAAATGAAAAGGAGCTGAAACAGAGCAGTATGTATGTATAGGATTTGTAGAGCTGTTGTCAATTGATATGGGGTTGATGATAATTGAAAGATTGATTGATAAATTAGAATTTTGGTAAAATTGCAAATGTGTGTAGGTTTTCTGTACTTGTTTGCTTCTTCTTCATGGTCTAGCAGATATAAATGGTCTTAAAACAAGAAAAAGATTGAACATGTAGCTTATGCTTAGCTGGTGTTTGATCCCTTTTAGCCACTTCGTATTTCCTAACATCCCAAGGGTCTATAGGAAACGGCCTTTCTACCTCCCAAGATGTAGGGGTTAGGTCTGTGTACACCACTTGTGGGATTTCACTGGGTTGTTGTTGTTTGTATTTCTTAACATTCCCATTGATAGACCTGAGAAGGCTCTAGCGATGGAAGTTTTGTTACTTGGTTTCTGTATTGGTCTTGACACAAATTGGTTGCCTCTAATTCTCCTCGTTTGCATTGGGTGCAGGGCAAAACATAAGAAAGTTGGTGAAGGATGGTTTCATCATCAGGAAACCAACCAAAATTCACTCAAGATCTCGTGCCCGCAGAATGAAAGAAGCCAAGAGGAAGGGCCGTCACTCTGGATATGGTACTTCCTAATCTTGTTTTGCTTATGTATAGTGATCTCTGTTTTATAGAATATTATTATGAAGGAAAATATTTGATTGACCTAATAAATGTGTTCTTTGATCTTCAAAATGTGAAAACTCAGAAATATGGAGTCAATTGGAGAAATGGTTGAGATTTGATTTGAAGGCAGTAAAAAAGAAAGAGATATTTAGACCCAAGTAATTTGTTTGGTTGATATTTCATACTGAAAATTGATACTATAAGAAATTAACCTATGGGAATGTGGAGTCAGCTGAAAAAATGGCTGAAATTTGTTAAGAGACTAAAAAAGAACAAAAAAGTTAATTGTTACTGAGTACAATCTTTTCTCAGGTAAGCGTAAGGGTACCAGAGAGGCTAGGTTGCCAACAAAGGTACTGTGGATGAGGAGGATGAGAGTCCTCAGGCGTTTGCTTCGCAAGTACAGGGAGTCTAAGAAGATTGACAAGCACATGTATCATGACATGTACATGAAGGTCAAGGGTAATGTTTTCAAGAACAAGCGTGTGCTCATGGAAAACATTCACAAAACTAAGGCTGAGAAGGCTAGAGAGAAGACCTTGTCTGACCAATTTGAGGCCAGGAGGGCAAAGAACAAAGCAAGCAGGGAAAGGAAGTTCGCTAGGAGGGAGGAACGATTGGCTCAGGTAACAACTGGAGCTTGATGTAAATTTACCTTTGGCAATTCAGGTTCAACTGCTCCCTGGCAGGTAAGCATATTGCGACTATTACCGATAATACTAAATGACATTGATTTCGTTTCTTCTAATTCACAGGGACCAGTACAACCTGCAGCAACACCAGCAGCGGCAGCACCCCCAGCCCAGACTGCCCAGTAAGTTCATCATGAATTTTGTTGCAAGTTTATCAAGGATGTTATAATAAATTTGATGAATATTGTCCTTGTTACAGGGGAGGATCTAAGAAGTCAAAGAAGTGAGGATGGCGGATTTTACGGAGGGTTGGCTCTATATCTACTTTTTGTTCTTGTTATTATGCGAGCGTAGTATCTTTGATATGTTTGGTTTTTGGTTCATGTACTTTAAGAAACGATGTTTAACGTACATGAAGTTGAATAGATGCTTTGGAGTTTTGATACTTATTCTCGGTGCATCGTCTATTTCATATTCAGTTATGCGTTGGCCATAGGTCATCAATCTGCATAGATGGAAGGTGACTGCAGATAATTTACAAGCAAATTATGCTGCTCTATTGTGCTCACTTATGTTACTTAATCGTACTGTCTGTTTGGAAGTAAAACTGCTGTCCTTGTTATGAATGTTGCTTAAAACGCTCGATTGAACATGAAGGTATGGTTACAGGAGCTATACATTGTGCGTAGTAATCGATGAAATGTCGGGGAGTTGAAAATTACCATAGATCTGGAGATTCCTGAATAGGGCATTATTACCATTATCACGTAGTGTAGTCTATTCATTTTGGTGTCATTTAAATCCATTTGCTAGTAAGTGGCTACCAATGATTTAAGCTATATATGTGGTTAAGTATAGATTTCCACGCTATAAATGTAATTTAAACTAATTTAACGTAACTCAGCTTTAATTTTTAGTAGACTTGTGCTTAACTAGACAATTATCTACGATTGTTTCTCCAATAATTTTATTGTACAAATTTTTTTAATGTAAAAATTGATGCAAGTCTGCTACCTTGATACTAAAGAGAACAAAGACAACTTAGTGCTCGTATGACCTTGGAATCTCGGTTCGAAAGTATGCACAAGGATCTAGTGATTGAGAAACCAAATTGAATTTCCTGAGGTTTTTTATGAACACTTCAAAACTTATTAGTAAGTTTTCTTCATTTCTTTTTCCTATTTTTTTTTGGACATGTAGGGTTGCTATTAGTTTTATTGATTATCTTTTCCATCATTGTATTCTTTAGCGATTTAAGATTGTCATTAAGGTCAGTTCAGAATTGATTCAAGTAAACAAAAAATGTCCCATATGATCGGTATTATATTTGACTCCGAACAGTGCGAACATATGATTATTTTTCGTATGTTGCCTCAACGAAATTATACATTTGATACTGACGTTTTTTGTTTTTGCAAGAGACATGTTAATTCACAAAAGGGACTAGACTATCAAGGTGACTGTTGAGCAGCACTGCATAACAATCCCATAAGCTACTGCAGTTTTTCTCCAGAAGTAAGTACTTACGAGGCCTATCATATTTTTGTCTAAAGCTTGCTATATAAGTTAAATAGTGAAATTTTAAAGATACTCCAATTTTCAATCCTCACTTTTCGAGCACTGAATTACGTTACTCCCTCCGTCTCAAAATACTTGAAGTCCTTACTAAAAATACTTGTCGTTTTATTTAACCAAAATAAAATTAAGTAGCTTTTTCTCATTTTACCCTTGTATTAATTAGCAACATTTAAGAGGTTCTCATCAATGATGAAGTAAATATTATTGAGGAGAGATAACATGATGAGATATGTTAAAGGGTAAAATAGTCAAAATGCTACCTTCATAAATGCTTTTTTAATGGGCGTGTAAATGAAATATGTGACAAGTATTTTGGGACGAACAGAATAGTTACAAGACACTGCCATTGGAGCATACAAAACAGTGAAGAGATCTCAAAGTCACAAGTCCTGGTCTTCTGTACTATGTCACCAATGTTTGTTGTCATTTACAGACTTCTTTGATAGCGTTGAGCGGTCATAGCCATCCCACCTTCCTCTCCACGGAACTGTCTATACCTGAAGAGATCATCACTACCTTTGTTCAGCTTGCCTCTAGGGGGCATAGGTAGCAGAGGCAACGCATTTGGATGGTTGCAGACTCCAAGTTTAACTACAAACGTGACAGTGGTTCCCTTTCCTAAGCCCTCACTTTCAACCCAAATGTTACCTTTCATAAGTTGAATAAATCTGCATCCATCCGTTTCAAATGTCAAATGAGTGCATGAATAATGCGAGCCAAGGCACACAAGGGAGAAGACAAAACAACAAATAAATAAGGCACTGTACCACAGAGATAATTGAGGGTAAAAAGAAGATGTCTTATAGAAGCCTTTATAATATGGATTCTAGGAAAAAATTATGCTCCCAAATTTACAACTTGAAACATACCGTCTGCAAATGGCAAGCCCCAGACCTTCCCCTCCAGTACTTCGATTTGATGTACGTGCCTGTGCAAATTTGGTGAATACTAGTGGGATGTCTTGTGGGCTAATGCCACACCCAGAATCTCTAACCTGCAAGAATATAATCTGAACAGGATTAATTTTCAAGTGAATGATATAAATCTCTTTTTCTGATTGATAAACTACTCTAGACGAAATAAACGATCTAGAACTGCAAAGTAATATGGAAAGAAAACCTTCCATCAAACCTGCCACAACCATAAAAGTAACTGAAACCAAAAGGAGATTCTGTCCTGCAGGACACGAACTATCCGAAGGAAAAAGGAAGTACATATTATTTCACATTTAATAGAAAGATTTAGTGATCAAAGAGGGTTTTGACTCGATTCCTAATTCTTCGCTGGCTTTGGAACAGAGAACACACTTTTCCCCGTACGAGCCAACAAACAACTCTTTGAACTGTAATTTGTATGCAAATTTCCTCAAGAAACGTGGTACAACCATTAAGTGGATGATAGAGGATAGAAATGCTCAACCTGGACGCGCAAATAAAACTGGCCATCACTTGGCATAGGGAACATTTCAGGAGGATGACAATCTCTCGCGTACTCTGGTTTGGCAACTGAAGCCTCAATTGAAATATGACCTTCTTTCGTGAATTTCACAGCATTTCCCGCCACATTTAAGAGAATTTGAATAAGGCGTTTTGCATCACCCACAACAAGAATAGGTAAATCCAGAGCCAAAGCAAGAGTTATAGATAATTTCTTCAAAGATGCAATTGGCTTTATCAAATTAACGGCCTGCAAATCAATGTAAAGAAAAAAATCATGCTACCTGTTTACTAGAGGAAATCAACATGTTACTGGTGTATGCATGCATGGGTTTGTGGTCATTTACCTCTCTTAAGATTCCATGAAGATTGAATGTTCCATTTTCTAGTTCAAGAATACCATCTTCAAGTCTGGAAAGATCTAGCACATCATTAATCAGTGTTGCCAGAAGATTGCTACTCTTCAATATGGTCTCGATCATAACCCTCTGCTCTGGAGTTAAGTCTGTTTCTAAAAGCAGAGAGCACAGAGCAATAACTGCATGCATAGGTGTTCTCATTTCATGGTTCATCACAGCTAGGAAGTCATTACGTGCACGGATGGCCATCTCTGCTTCTTGTCGAGCTACATCCAAAGCAATATTCTGTTCCATGAGCTGATCATGGGCTCGCATGGACTCTTCTAAAATTGCAGCATGTGAAAGAGCGACAGCTACCTGATAAGAAATTGCACTTAAGATAATAGAATTCTAATTGAAAAATGAAACGGAAGAGTTCTAATATGTGTTCTTGAGAAAACAACATATAGCAGCCTTGTTCTGTTTAGGATTGCTAGTACGCGATTGTACTTAAAATGACAGAATTCTAATTCAAAACTGAAACGGACAAGTTCTAATTTGTGTTCTGGAGTAAACGACATATCCTTATCCGCACTGCAATTAATGCATTCCCTGTGACAAAGTCGCATGTGATGATTACAGAGAGAAATAATCATTCTTAAGTTGCAATTCTAAGCTCTGCTATTCTTTCTGTTCCAAATAAACTAAAAAGAGGTTATGTAAAAGAATGGAAACTCATCTATACCTCACAAAATATCTTTGATCTCTCTTCTTTCTCCTTTTCATCTCTCTCTAGCAGAAACCATGACTATCTTATGTGACTATCTTTAATGATTTATTTACAGGCAACACTATCCACACCTTAAACATTTATTTGGGGTACTATTGAAGAAACTTCTTTTTGGTAAATTATCAATAAATTGGAGGGTGGAATTTATGTTTACTGTATGTGTTACCTATTCATTCTATGAATGCCTCAGTAATAAGTTTCAAGTCATAAGGCTTCCAATATTAGAATTTAATTGACATACCTATGTTGCTCGGACTCTTCAAAATCCCTGCCGCACCCATGTCGACACGATCCACACCGGATTTGGTCAACCGACTGGGTACTTTGACTACCTCTATGACCGAAAAGTATTGATTGGGTATTTGGTTTGATTTTGGGTTTATGTATGTGTGTATAAAGGGGGCAGCCCAGTGCACTAAGCTCCCGCTATGCGCGGGGTCCGGGGAAGGGCCGGACCACAAGGGTGTGTTGCACGCAGCCTTACCTTGAATTTCTGCCAAAGACTGTTTACACGGCTTGAACCCATGACCTCCTGGTCACATGACAACAACTTTACCATATATATATATATATATATATAATATGAAAATGCTTTGTTATTACATGAGATATCTTATGAATAAAAAAATGTGTTTATAAAGATTTTCTTTTTAGTTCAATAACTTTAATAAATCGAAATACATACTTTATATGTCGTAATATACATTATTGGCTGTATCCACACTCACATCACTACCCCCAAATCCTTATATTTATGTGATGAACAATCCAACCTCTAGATCCGTACCCTTATTGCATACCCACACTCGAGGCCGAGCAACATAGGACATAACCATACCAAAAAGATTCTGGACAAAGAATTGGAAAGGAGAACATCATGGAGCTAATCAAGAAGAGACACATAGTCCACACCCACTCATTGGAAAGTAATTGTTACAATCATTGTGCATCTAGCATTAAAAATTTATAACAACCCATTAAGACGAGAATAATATAGCCCAAGCAAGTGAAATACATTAGAGATAGTGTGGATAAGTGTATCTTGAAGTGGAAATAGCCGCTCGGGTACTTAAAGTACAAACACTTTAGGGGTAAAATGAAGAACTTATGCAAATCCTTTATCTTTTTCCCATTTCGTGGTGGTCATTTGTCTTGATTCGCAAAAGAAAATGAGAACTTTCATTTGCTAATAACTAATGCATGAAGAGTAATGTGAAAAGGCCATTTCTTTATAGACCATATTGAATCTCTATGCATCATTGACCTGATATCAAGCCTGGAAACTGGCCATTTTTAACCAGTAATTAATAAGATAAAGGAAGTTAGCAATTAGAACCTGATCTGCGACAACTTGCACAAGTTCTAACTCATGATCACGCCACTTTCTTAGGCCATTCATCGGGAGGACCAGAACCATCACCGCATAACTTCTAGCAGACAGTTCAGGCCAGTCATTAATATGAAAATTTGAGAGGTGTAAAAGAGGTACACGAACAGCAACTACTTCTGGTGGAATATATCTACCACCAGTATTCCTCATCCTTGCCAATGGATTCGTATGTGGAATCTGTATTGCTCCAGGGCTACTAAAAATCTCATTGATAATAGGAATATTAATGGGCACAATAGATCCCAGAGGTATTATATTGTTCAGATTATGGGAAAGTTGCAAATTCAGGCCTCCTTGGCATGGCATCCACAAAGCACATTCTGCCAGGTCTAAGGTCCTACCTAGCTCCACAAGAGTAGTCTTCAAGATTGTGTGTCTGTCGAGTGTGCTTCGTATCTCATGAGTCAACATCCTGACATGTCTGCCAGTTTCTTCTTGTCTTATTATTAGGCCCATTTCCTTGTCAAGCTCTTCAGCTCGAGCTTTCAAGAACAATTCTCGCGTTTTAACACTTAGCAAATCAGGAATGATGTGAACAAGCATCAAAGCTGTGATACAGGACACAGCAGCTGTTAAAATTTTTGCTATGGTCATAACCACAGCAACCGTCTTAGAGTGCATAAAGAATGTCCACAAGCTAATAAAATGTGTTGCTCCACAGAGAACAATAAAAGCGCCAAACTGCATGAGGACCCATCTGTATGGGAAGCATGAAGATTTGTGGACAAAATAAATAAGCTCCAGCGGAATGGAGAAGTAGGCGAAGGCAATGAAGGCATCTGACAGGTATTGGTATTTAACCAACAGGTCATCATGTGGATGTAGAGCCTCAATGCAATCACAGGATTCCAACATCTAGTATCGTCCAAAAGAATCTGAAAAGCACAGAATGAGGAATGTTTCTTTATAAATGGGAAAACAGACAATAAAGACACATACAAAAAACACATACGCCATTGTCCAAGACATCTTTATCATGTAGTGTACCCATTTGCATATAGCAGCTCGATGGAAAAAATAATGAATATAGAGACATTAATAGGTGTAATAATCATTAGTAGTGGACAGACATTTGTTGGTTATTGCTTTTCGGGGAATACAAGTATTCCGAATCACTGCAACCAAAAGACCGATTGTGTCTTTTATATTACCACTGGTTAGCAGTTTAAGGAAAGAACTTAGAAGCTTCCCACGCTGTCGCAGTTATTCTGAAATAATAGAAATTTCTTGATCTTCCGAAGGAAGAAATAAGTTATTTGAATTCTTTTTTTACAATATCCAGGAGTTCATAGTAGTACGAAAGAAATTGCAAGAGAACGGATAACGACAAATTGAGTAGAGCGTGGTGTTTCTCCAACTCCAAGCTATTTTTAGTTGTTCGGTATCTTAGTGGATTTCGCCAAAGGGAATGTTCCTCCATAACTATGGAACCTTCATTTCCATCATTAAACATCTCCACTACCAAGCCAAAAAGAAAAGAAAGGCAAGAAAAGAAAGGGAAAAAAAGGTCTTATCGCCTCCATGAGAACTCTCCAAAATGCATACCACTTTATTTTCTGATATTAAAATGTCAACTGCTAACTCTGGTGTTTTCAACCTCCCTGAGGCTATAAGATTATGCATCTAAAATTTTTTGGATCCATGCCAATACAAATTTACACTCAATTTCAATTTTCCCTACAGTAATAGAGAGGCACATATCCTTTTCCTGAATCAAAATAGCAACCTGGAAGGAATTTATGCACTAATAGCAAAACCTTTTATTTTTTATTTTCTGCTAATCTCTTCCATTATTAGCTCACAGATTTACAATGCAAAACCTAGAGACTCCTAAAAATCACTTCAAATATTGAATATAAAGCTACAATTTAGGGTTCAATATCAAATTCCATTTAACAAAAAACAAATTAAAATTACACCGTAGATAAACATAGATGACAGAAAACTTAAGTAGTTCAAGCATATCAAGTTATTCAGCAATTTATTACCAAAAAAAAACTAAAACGTTGAAAATAAAGCTACAATTGACAGTTCAATATCGAATTCCATTCAACAACAACAAAAAAAAATTACGCCTTAACATAACATAGATGACAGATAACTTAAATACTTCAAGCATAGCAAGTTATTCATCAATTTATCACCAAACAAATACAGAAAAAATAAAAGAGTAGGGGAAAAAAACCAGTGAATCTCGTAAAAAATTCTGAAAATTCAGCAAGTTCGCTTCCTTTAAGATGCTTATTTACTGCTGCGACGCGACACATATAATGTCTCGCAGCACATTTTCATATTTTTCTCCTAAAACATGAAATCAGATCAGGCAGATTATTCTTCTCAATCCAACAGAGAAAACAATGAGACGGAAAAAACGGACGAATCTGTGAAAGAATTACCGTTTCGATGTAATAAATGCAAACGGCGAATGCGATCTCAGTTATCTACTACTTCACCATGTATGTGTTGCTTTGTGATTTTCAAAGTTTTCATGAATTTGAGCTGTCACCATTGGAATTTCAATTTATAGAGACGATTATCGAGAAGAGGTATCCAGTGCAAGTAAAGTGGAGGGAAGTAATTAAGAGAAAAAAAAACTCATCGGAATCACGCTTCTACCGTGAACCACTTCACACGTGTGCAACTTTTTTTTCCCGGACTCGGATCTATGGTTACTGGACTCGTTTGTCATTAGGGATAACGAGTAATTAATCACGTGATAATTTGACATGAGTTTATCTCACGTTTGATTGACATAAAATAATAATATAATTAATTTAGAAATTAATTATTTTAAGATTATAATGTTATTTTTATCCTCGTGGAGAGTCCAGAGAGTATTTATTCCCAATCAAACAACCCCTAAGTGGTGTTTTGATTTAACTTTTTTCAATTTGAAAAATGTTTAGTGAAAACTGAAAAGGTTGACTCGTCAAAATTATTTTAAGAAAAAGAAAGAGCAATTTCCTACCATTTTTATCGGGATTTTTCTAAGAAATTCAAGTACAAAATCTCTATGCTCGTTTAAATGATATTAGCATTTTGAATTACATTAAATGGACTTAATATTGAAATTAAATGTACATGAAATTGTTACGATTTAAGAATCAAATGCTCAATTTTGATAGTAAGCTTGTAGATTTAATTGACCACTGGCCTGCAAATGAGATAAGAGTTGGATCAGATGAAAAATGTTTTTACCATTAAGGCATTGTCCGGAGAATGCTTAAGAAACCTGCTTTTTTGTTGGTTTTTAGCTTAATTTCAAAGCACGCACACATGTAATAAATAAAGAATACTAAAGATTCAAGCCATAAAATTTCTCAATTCTAATACAAAGTACTTATTAGATCGAATGTACTTATTCGATCTAATAGAATGATTTTGTTGTATTCAGACTAATACCAATTCAAGCCATTTCATGAATAAAATGTGACTAATTAATCAATCAATAAAATCACTTATTACAAATAAGATCTTGTTGTTGCATCGAAAGAGATAAATCAACTTGCAATATAACACGTAAAAAAACATCAAAACCAGGATTTCTGCTAAAAAAATTGTACCTTTGGATGATAAGCCAGAGTGAGAGCCGACAATAAGTTAATGGATGATTGAGAGTTGGCATTTTAGTCGAGCACTCGCCTATAAAAATAAGAATATTAGCTCATTACTTGACGAATGAGATACAGTTGGATTAGACGAAAGCGCTACGGGATGATTAATGTAAAATTTGGAAATTCTTTCTAATAAATACAAAAATATATATATATAGGGTATAATGTGGAACCCAAATACAATAAGAATCATATATCTACCATAATTATACATCACTAAATATTACACAATATATGAAATATATTATAATTATGGTAATGGATATGTACACGTTAATACACCCCCTCAGTCTAGGAAGGTCTTTCGTGAATATATCTGCATATTGATATGAAGAAGACACATGTAACACTTTAACATGACCAAGAGCAACATTCTCACGAACAAAGTGTATATCCATCTCAATGTGCTTGGTTCGCTGATGCTGAACCGGGTTATGAGATAAATATATGACGGATATGTTATCACAGTAAACCAAAGACGCCTTACGCAAGGGACATTGTAGCTCCAAAAGAAGGTTTCGGAGCCAACAGATTTCAGCAACAATATTAACAACGCCTCTGTACTCTACTTCTGCACTCGAACGGGATAGGGTGGTATGCCTCTTGGCAGACCAAGAAATGAGATTATCCCCTAAGAACACATAGTAGCCGGAGGTGGAGCGTCGCGTGTCCGGACAGCCTGCCCAATCAACATATGTATATGATAACAACATGGTCGGTGTTGAGGGGTATAGGTGCAATCCATAATCAAGTGTGCCCTTAACATATCGAATGACACGCTTAAGGGCAGTAAAATGAGGCTCTCTTGGGGCATGCATAAATAAGCATACCTGTTGAACAACATAAGCAATATTAGGGCCGGTGAACTTGAGATACTGTAGTGCACCTGCAAGACTCCTGTAAAGTGTGGGATCGGACACAGGATTACCATCAACAACACTAAGCTTTGTTTTAGAGTCAATCGGAGTGGACATTATCTTGCAGTTTTCCATTTTAGCCCTGTATACTATCTCCTCTGCATACTTGCGCTGACACGAAAATATATAATCTGCAGATCTAGTCACTGATATCCCAAAAAAATAACTCAACTTCCCTATCATGGCAAATTCGGTTTTGAGAAATGTAATAATCTCAATTTTCAATAAATCAGAGGAGGCAATAAGCACAATGTCATCCACATATAATAGCAAGTAAGTGGTGCTATTACCTCGATGAAAGATGAAGAGAGAATTATCACACTTGCTACATACAAACCCAATCCACATAATGTACTGTGCAAAGCGATCATACCACTCTCTAGGGACATGTTTCAAACCATAAAGTGACTTATGGAGGCGGCATACATACTCAGGGGCTACTGGATGGACAAAGACAGGCGACTGGTGCATGTAAATAGTTTCTTTCAAATCCCCATATAGAAATGCATTTTTCACATCAAGCTCATGAATAGGCCAATGCTTACCCATAGCAATGCTCAGAACTGTACGAATGGTAGTCGTTTTAACAACTGGACTGAATGTCTCACCACAATTAATGCCCACATGCTGATTAGTACCATTAGCCATAAGCCTCGCCTTATATCTTTCCAAGTCACCCACTGTCTCTGTATTTGTGATAAAAAAGTCACATGCATCGAATCACATTTACCCCCTCCGGTCGAGGAACCAAATTCCAAGTGTGCTATTTCGTTAAAGGATTAAACTCTTCATACATGGCCGCATTCTAATTTGGGTCTAGTTTGGTTAATTTGGGCTTTTAGGAATTGGGGATATGGTTTGTATAGCTAGGTTAAATTGAACTTTGGGTTTGAAAATCTCGTGTTGGGCACGGGCTTCCATATGGTGTGAGGGTGTTGGTTGGGCATGTTTGCTGGGTGTCGGGTCGAGTACATTGGGTGGGTTTGGAATCTAGTGATGGGGAAGGTTATCGGTCGGTTGACTGAATATAGTGGCGGGTGTGGGTTGTACCGATCTGGGTTGGTCGAGGTTGGATGCAGTGGCGGGATTGTGTGGTGTCGCCGATCTGGGTAGATCTCGGAGGTCGATGATGTGGGATATGGAGTCGGTGGTGGGGAGGGACCGGTGTTCTGGTTTGGTGGTGGTTCGATATGTATTTCCGGTGGCTGGTGTGGTTGCGGGTGACTGTTGGGGATGCGGTGGTGACACATAGTTGGGTATGATGACCGGAGATGGTGCTGAGATATTAGGTTGATTGCTGATGGTAGTGGTAATCGGCAGTGATGGTAACGGAGAGCAGGCGGGTGGCAGAGACGCAGAGTTGCGTTCTTTGGTGGCGGCAGTTGGTAGCAGAGATGGGTTGACGGTGGTGGACTGACACAGTTTGAAGAGGATGACTGGAGAGAGGTCAGACTTGTCAAGGAAAGTGTAGTTCGTGTTTCGGAATTTTTGGATATTAAAAAATGAGAAAACCCTCTCGTTAAACTTGACGTGACGAGCGACGTAGATTTTGCGAGTAGACAAGTCGTAGCACAAATAGCCCCTATGATTAGGAAGAAAACATACGAAGACACACATGGTGGTACGAAATGCTAATTTATGAGGGGCAGTGGAGGCCAGGTTTGGGTAGCACAGGCAACCGAAAATTCTAAGGTAATCGTAGGAAGGGATCCGGCAGTAGAGAATTTCGGTAGGGGTTTTGTTCTGAAGAGTACTGGTAGGTAAAATATTAAGGATGTACTCTACCATTTTGATTGCATCGATCCAAAACGATAGGGGGAGATAGACATGGAAAAGAATGGTACAAACCATATTATTGATAGTACGGATGATTCGTTCGGCTTTTCCGTTTTGGGGTGAGGTGTGGGAACAGGAGAAATGGAATACCATGCCATTGTTGGTACAAAAATTATGGAACGCGGAATTATTAAACTCACGACCATTATCACATTAGAATGATTTGATGAATTTTTCAAATTGTGTTTTGATAAATGTGCGAAACTCGAGAAATTTGGCAAAAACTTCAGACTTGAATTTTAGAGGGTAAATCCAGATAAAGTGTGAAAAGTCATCTAATAACACAAGATAAAATTTATGACCTAGTGAACTAATAACATGAGATGTCCATAAATCTGCATGAACAATATCAAACGGAGAAAACGTAACAGTTAAAGAAGACTGAAAGGGAAGACGAACATGTTTGGCTAAAGGACAAGAAATACATTGTTGGGCATGTTTTCCATTATTACAACGAATTAAATTATTGTTTTTTAGAAAATCAAAGACAGGAGTTCCTAGGTGTCCGAGTCTATTGTGCCAGGTTGACGGAGAGATTGTGGCGAAAACGGTGGGAGGAGAGACTTGGGCAGTTAGAGATGTGGGAGGGGTGACACTGGTACCGGACGTGGATAGGAAAGGATAGAGGTCCCCTCACTATTCCACCTCGTAAGGAGTTTCCCTGTACGGAGGTCCTTTATAGAAAACCCAAATGGGTCAAAATTAATTGAAACGGAATTATCGGTGGCAAATTTTCTAATAGAGATTAGGTTCTTGATAATATTCGGGGCATATAGAACGTTCTTAAGGGAAAAGTGGGGATGCGGTGGTGGGGTTAGTGTGTGGCCAAACCCTTGAATTGGAATGTTATGACCGTTTCCGACCATAATAGATTGCAGAGTATTTAAATTATGAATTTGAGAAAGATTACCAGAATTGTTGGTGAGGTGGGACGTGGCGCCTGTATCCATATACCACGCATTATCGAGTTCCGAGGAGTCAATGTGCCGAAAGTCTGGCCCAAACTGGATTGGGGAAGGCCCGGAGTAGAGAAGTGGGCCCCAAGAAATTGGGCCTGGCATCTGTGGGCCATCGGATGGGAACCCAGACTGCTGGGCCATTTCTGGACAAAAGGCTGGTGGTTCGGATGGCCTTGGCCCAACAATTGGTCAAGCTGCACTATTGCTGGGACTTGGGCCTTATCTTCTGGGCTAAGTCTGGTGGCCACAGCTGTTGGGCTCTGTCTAGGAGCTGCTAGGCTCAAGCTGGAAGCCTAGTTCCCAGCTCGCCCATTGCTGCCAGCGTTGCACCTCTGTCCAAAGCTATATCCGTGGTGGTTTCCGACTATGGTAGCTGCCGGAGATCGGGTAGGAGAGAGAAAACAATAAAGGGGGTTTGGGATGTATACGGGGCGTATATGAGGTAGACACATCCGTATACAAGGTGTATAAAAGCTTAGGGAGGTTGTATACATGTAGTATATAGTGGCAGGGATGGTATATCAGCCGTATACAAAGTGTATATCGACGTGTATAGGTTGTATACAAGGAGTATACGACCTGTTGGAGATATAGGGACGGAGGGAGGGTTGTATATCAGCAGTATACCAGGGGTATACACGGCTGTTTAGCAGAATTGGAGGGCTAGTCAGCTATATATCAGCGTATATCGAAAGTATACCGGTGGTATACGGTCGGTTCGGCGCCGGAAAAAGAGGGGAATGGGCGGCCGAAATTAGGTTTTGGGTTGGGAAGGATTGTTGGCTTCTGATACCATGTAGAATTGTATTAATCTCCCTTGGGGAGTCTCTCATTAATACAAATATATATAGTATACAATGTGGAACCCTAAAACAATAAGGATCTTATATCTACCATAATTATACATCACTAAGTATTACACAATATATGAAATATATTCTAATTATGGTAATTGGTATGTACACGTTAATACTTAAGAAACCTGATTTCTTGTAGATTTCGACCTTAATTTCAACAAACTGCAACATGCAGTATAACACGTAAAAAAGAAAATCAAAACTAGAATTTCTGCTAAAAAGTTATGCAAAGGGCTCAACCTACCTTTGGATGATGAGCGAGAATGAGAACCGACAATAAGTTAATGAACGTCATCTCTGCTGTTGCACCGATTGAAAGCTGATACTTTTTAGCGCATTCATTTTTTTGCTCATTATGCTTGACTAATAAGATAGAACGAGAGAATTTCTTGTGTAAATATTTTGAAAAAGACTGATAAAGCTAACTTGTGACTAAGAATTTGTTGACAAGTGATTATCAGGGTACGACTCTATTGGGACTTCGGAGCTTCATCCATGACCCTCCAAATAAAGAAGAGAGGGCTCTATTAAGCTGGTCAACCTCTTTTCTCATAGTGTTCGAAATTTTGATAGCTTATCTTTCATTCCGTCTCGCACACTTATCCATATAATTTAAAACATCGTTATCCTGTTAACAACACCACTGATTATAAACTTATCTAAGGGCTCATTAACAATGATTATTCTCTATCACCTCACTGATTTTGTTTTCCAGGACACTAGAGACCCAATAGTAAGTCTTTCAAATGAATTCAAAATATATTTTTTTGCGCAACATGACCAATGAGACACCCACCACTCTTTTTTTGGGTCATTTGCACTCTTGTCCCTATTTTGTGCTTGTCTTTAATTTTTGCGTTAAAAGAAATTCGCAAGACATAATTTCATATTTTTGCATCATAATGTCATATTAATAATGCCTATTTTTGTTCAGCGATCTTAAAGAAGTTATGCCCTTATGCATAATTTCAATTGTGAAGGGCAAAAATTGAAGACCAGCCCATTTGAAGAGCAAACCGTGCAATTAAATGCTTTTTTTGAGTGCCTTAATGCACAAGCTTTGCTTAACTGTCATTTAGAACTTTAGCATTGTTACTAACGCTAAAAGCCTAG
This sequence comes from Anisodus tanguticus, assembly GCA_034509755.1. Classification (NCBI taxonomy): domain Eukaryota; kingdom Viridiplantae; phylum Streptophyta; class Magnoliopsida; order Solanales; family Solanaceae; genus Anisodus; species Anisodus tanguticus. The sequence continues at coordinate 11,197,308 of CM067551.1, read as the reverse complement.
ACTCTAAAATTATTAACTGCATCTAACTTACAATAACAATAAGGATCAACAATTCAATGATACCATTAGCTGGAGAGATCTAATTTTTTTCTGCTTCTGGAAGATATGGTTAACTACAAACCACAATCAATTTGACGAAAAACATGACCCAAACTTTTAGCAAAACTTACTCTAATTCAGTGGTATATGATCAGCTTAATAATGTTATCAAACGTCACTCGGAATAAGATCACCACTGATATTAAATTGGCACCTCATGACAAAGGCATATTACTGATGGCTCATGCTTGAAAAAACAGGAATATGGGGCGTAATCAAGAAAGAGATTCTCCAAACTACTAATACTTTATCTATGCTATTAGCTATTATAAAAGACCTAAAAGTTCGAAGGAAAATGGATTAACGCTTCTGGAAATAGATTTACACTCTTCTGAGATAATAAAAATGAGTACGATGATCATCTTCCTTACAGCTCTATCAATTCATGAATGCAGGTCTATGATAGAAATGTTAGAAAGTCCCGTGAGAAAACGTAGCTACAAGGAATATAATAGGGTTGTAGACTCCTAGCAAAGGAAGGGGCTGGAAGATTTTTTTTATCTGATAAAATCAGAATTTTGATAGTTCTTTCTATTAACGTGTACTAGAATCCCAATTCAATCCCACCATCATAATTAGAATATATCTCATGTATTGTGTAAATATTTACTAATGTAGAATTATGGTAAGTAGATGATTCTTATTGTACTAGGGTTCTACACATTGTACAATATATATATTTGTATTAATGAGAAAGCCTCAACAAGGAAGATTAATATATTCTTACATGGTATCAGAAGCCAAAACCTAAACCCTATTTCCCTCCCTTCGGTCTCTTCACAGACCGGTTCTTTCCAAGAACAGAAAGTCGACCAATCATGTCAACAGGAAAACAATTTGTTTCTGTCCTTTCTACCTTTCTCGAGATGAACAAAAGTGGTTGCCTTCTATTTCGACAACCTTGTCAGAGGAACCACTGTTTTCTGTTTTTTTCTTTTCTCTCCTTTACCCTAGATAAATCTTTTGTCTTCTCTTTCTTCCTTCACCAAAAAAGAATCCACTATAATGACTCCTCCCACAACTTCCACAGCAGCCTCAACGTCCCCCGTCGTCACCCCTCCCACACCCACATCACCTTTTTCACCCTCCGTTCATCCAGCACTCACCGTCACCAACATCAAGAACTTCATCCATGTGGTTCTTGATCAAGAAAACGAGTACTCTCCGTGGTTGAACTCTTTCGCATCCATGCATGTGTTTACAATGTGTTGGATCACAATGACGACTCCTTGAGGTTGATGACACAATATGGGTCTGCCTCGACGCTGTTGTCAAACAATGGATTTATGGCACTATTTCTCAGGACTTGCTCCTCACTCTTATGAAAACCGGCGCCTCTGCTCGCGAGTTATGGATTCGGTTAGAAGAAATTTTTCAGGACAACAAGCACACTCGTGCGGTCTATTTGGAAGAACATTTTAATAACACACATCTTGAAAATTTCTCTAATATGTTTGAATATTGCAAGCCTTTGAAACTAGTAGCGGACCAATTATCAAATGTGGGAACGCCTATTTCCGAAACAAAGATGGTTCTACAATTTGTTGCAGGCCTACCTAAGGGTGAGTATGATACTTTAGCCACAATGATACAGTAGGCTGATCCGTTACCCAGTTTCAACAAGACCCGTTCGCAATTATTGTTGGAGAAAACCCGACGTGCAAAACAAGACGAGCATAATCAAAAGGCATTAGTAATTGAAACGCCTCCCTAAAATAATATCATTGTCGGCCAGCCCACTGCCGAAAAATACTCAGCCACGAAACAACCGCGGCGGTAGGGGTGGCATGGGCCGCGGTGGTGGTCGAGGTGGAAAAAGGCGTGGGAAAGGGGGCTGCGATTCCCCCCAACATCAACAACCGCGCAACCCTCACCTTCCCCTTACTGGACCGGCCCAATGTTTCCACAAAATATTGGAAACTGGGCCATTGTTCCTGTGCAGTCCACGACCTAATATCCCTTTCAGCAACAAAGGATATTGGGCCCCATTCCAAGCTCTCGGATTGGCCTCTTTCAGCATCATGCCCATCTCATGCAAGCCCACTTACAACATCCCTCATCTGGTCTAGCCCCCACTGATTTGGGCCAGGCCTTCAGTAGTCTAAACTTGCAGTAGCCCGACGAGAATTGATATATGGATTTGGGAGCCACATCTCATCTCACTCGGTATGTAGGTAACATTTCCCAATTATTTTGTTTAAAGTCTCCTCAATTTATTATTGTTGACAATGATCACCGCATTCCAATTCAGGGCTATGGTAACGCTTACACTCGACCACCTTACCCACTATTCTCCCTAAACAATGTCCTATATGCCCCAAACATCATCAAAAAATTAATCTATATTAGGAAGTTTATTCGTAATAATTTTATGTCTGTTGATTTTGATCCTTTTGGTTTTACTGTGAATGATCTACGTACGGGGACACCTCTTACGAGATGTAATAGCACAGGAGACCTATATCCCTTCACACCATCTTCCCCGCCAATTCAAGCTCACACACCTCCATCGCTGCTATTTCTTCATCAACTTGGCACAATAGGCTTGGACACCCAGGAGCTCATGTCTTTAATTTTCTTAGAAGTAATAGTTTTATTCGGTGTAATAATGGGAAACTTGCCCAAAACTGTGTTTCTTTTCAACTAGGCAAACATGTTTGCCTTCCTTTTAATTCATTTGTTAGTGTTACGTTTGCTCCTTTTGATATTGTTCATGCTGGTTTGTGGACATTTCTCATTACTAGCTCTCTAGGTCATAAATATTATCTAGTCTTATTAGATGATTATTCTCACTTTATCTGGATTTACCCACTAAAATTCAAATCAGAAGTCTTTGCCAAATTTCTTGAATTTTGCACTTTTATCAAAACGCGATTTGAACGAGCCATAAAATCATTTCAATGCGATAATGGTCGTGAATTTAATAATTCCACGTTTTAAAAATTTTGCAAAAATAATGGCACGGTTTTTTGTTTTTCGTCTCCTCACGCCTCTCCCCAAAATGGAAAAACAGAACGTATCATCCGCACCATAAACAATATGGTTCGTATTTTCCTATTTCATGCCTCTCTCCCTCCCTCCTTTTGGGTCTATGCAGTCAAAATGATAGAATATGTCCTCAATATATTACCCACTAGTACTCTCCATAACATGACCCCAACCGAAATATTATACCGTCGGATCCCCTCCTATGACAACCTTTGGATTTTTGGTTGCATGTGCTATCCAAATCTTGCCACAACTTCCCCTCATAAATTGGCACCCCGAACCACGTCGTGTGTCTGTAGGTTTCCCGCCTAATCATAGGGGCTACCTGTGTTATGACTTCTCCACTCGTCAAATTCACGTCTCTCGTCACGTCACGTCACGTTCGACGAGACCACATTCCTATTTTTTAACATCCAAAAATTTCAAAAACCGGACTATACCTTTCTTGACGAATCCGACATCTCCCCCGTCATCCTCAAAGAACTATGCCAATCAGAAACCGCCACCTTATCTACGCCTCCCACTGCCACCACATCGGCGTTATTGCCACCGGTCTGTCTTCCGTCACCGTCATCACCGATTGCCACCACCACCGACAATCGGAAACCCATCCCAGGACTGTCACCGACCACAAACCCTATCGTTGTATCAACCCTACAACCCCAACCCCACACAACATCCACACCACCCACCAAAATCGCTAGCCGTACCGACACCACCATCCAAACCAACCAGTCTTACCCCTCCACCGACCCATCACCTAACCTCATCGACCACCACCAGTCTCGGTCAACCTCGATTCGCTACACTACCACACCAGTCCCACCCAACTACCGACATTGTGCCCAGTTACGACCTACCCAGATCGGTCACTCCGATCTCACCCGCCTCTGAAACTAGTCACCAACAAGACATCTCAAACCAGAACCTGAATCAACCAACACCAAGTAAATCTGACCCGACGACCCTTAACTACACCCAGCCACCCACCTTGCACCGTATGGGAACCCGTGCCCAAAACAAATTATCAAACCCAAAGTCCAATTTAACCTTTCCACACAAACCATTTCCCCAATTCCAAAACTCACCAAACTAGCCAAGCTAGACCCAAATTGGAATGCAGCCATGTGTGTGGAGTTTAATGCTTTAACGAAATAACACACATGGGATTTGATTCCTCGACCGGAGGCGGTGAATGTGATCTGATGCATGTGGATTTTTCATCACAAATACAGGGACATTGGTGACCTAGAACGATATAAGGCAAGGCCTGTGGCTAATGGTACTATTCAGGATGAGAGTATTGATTGTGGTGAGACATTCAGTCCGGTTGTTAAATCGGCTACCATTCGTACAGTCCTGAGCATTTCTATGGGTAAACATTGGCCGATACATCAACTTGATGTGAAAATGTTTTTTTACATGGGGATTTAAAAGAAATTATTTACATGTACTAGCCGCCCGATTTTATCCATCCAGCAGCCCCTCAGGATATCTGCCATCTCCGTAAGTCAGTTTATGGTTTGAAACATGCCCCTAGAGCGTGGTATGATAGTTTTGCACAGTATATTATGCGAATTGGGTTTACATGTAGCAAGTGTGATAATTTTCTATTCATTTTCCACAGAAGCAGTAACATTGCTTATTTGTTGTTATTTGTGGATAACATTGTTCTTACTGCTTCTTCCAATGTGTTGAAAAATGAGATAATCGCACTACTCAAAACCGAATTTGCTATGACTGACTTGGGGAAGTTGAGTTATTTTTTGGGGATCTCAGTGACTAGATCTGCGGACACTATGTTTCTTTGCCAGCGTAAGTATGCAGAGGAGATCGTGTACAGGGCCAAGATGGAGTATTGCAAAATCATATCCACTCCGGTTGACTCTAAATCAAAACTCAGTGCAGTGAATGGTAATCCAGTAACATACCCTACTCTTTATAGGATCCTCGCAGGTGCACTTTAGTACCTCACTTTTACCAGGCCTGATATTACCTATGTTGTTTAGCATGTATGCTTGTTTATGCATGCCCTCAGGGCGCCTCATTTTAATGCTCTTAAACGTATCATTCGATATGTTAAGGGAACCCTTGATTATGGGTTAGACCTATACCCCTCCGCACCGAATAGGTTATTGTCATATACATATGCCGATTGGGCTGGTTGTCCGGACAAACATCTCGCTACTGTGTATTTTGGGGGATAATCTCATCTCGTGATCTGCCAAGAGGCAAACCACGTTATCCCGTTTGAGTGCAGAAGCAGAGTATAGAGGAGTTGCTAATGTTGTTGATGAGATCTGTTGGCTCCGTAACCTTCTCTTGGAGCTTCAGTGTCCATTACGCAAAGCGTCTCTAGTGTACTGTGATAATACATCCACTATCTATCTATCTCACAATCCGGTTCAACATCAGCGAACCAAGCATATTGAGATTGACATCCACTTTGTCCGTGAGAAGGTTGCTCTAGGTCACGTTAAGATATTGCATGTGCCTTCGTCCTATCAGTATGCAGATATATTCACGAAGAGTCTTCCCGGGCAGATGTTCACTGACTTCAGGTCTAGTCTCAGCGTCCGGCCTCCTCCTGCTCCGACTGAGGGGGTGTATTAACGTGTACTGGAATCTCAATTCAATCCCACCACCATAATTAGAATATATCACATGTATTGTGTAAATATTTAGTGATGTAGAATTATGGTAAGTAGAATTTTTTTTATTGTACTAGGGTTCTACACATTGTACACTATATATATTTGTATTCACGAGAAAGCCTCTCCACGAGAGATTAATATATTTTTACACTTTCGTATTTGCGAATGAAGCAATACAAATATTTTAAAATTACTTTTAAACGTCAAATTTCAACTTGTAATAAAATCCCATAATCAATAATCTAACTGAACTATCGCAGATTCCAATTAACCAAAAGAAATATCCACTACTCTTCGAGTTAGGTATGTAAAAATGAAGAGAGAAAAAAAAATCTTTAGTGAGTCGCACGTGTGTGCCATCTAATTTAGTTAAACGATTAATTTAGCTACCAATTAGAAGCCTTATATTGCATACATCTCCCTTGCCTGGATTTAGGATTGTTAGACTTTTCTTTAGCGGTTCAAGTGAGTCGCACGCGTGTGCCGTCTAATTAGACGTTCTTTTTTTTCTTAGGAAAAGGCAAAGATAAGACGTAATACCATTTGCTACTTTTAAATGCAGGCTAGTTTTGCTCGAACCATGGGCAACTTTTTTTTTTAAGGGAGAATAGTACATTTTTTAGGTCCTCGGTGATCGATAAATTTTATTTTCGGACCTTGTAATATACTCCCTCTTCCACAAATATTTGTTGTTTTTTTATTTACATGTTACTTAAGAAATATTAATTAGATGGGTATTTAGCCTACTTTATTCTTAATTGTGTTTAATTTATAATCTCTCTCTATTAAATATTTATTCTATTTAGGTATCATCTTCATTAATAACATGTAAAATGGAGAAAAAATAATTAATTATGGCTTGAACTTCTAAAACGATAAATAATTTGAGACAACTAATTTTAGTAATCACGACAAATAATTTGAAACGGAGGGAGTATAACTTAACGTATCTAACCTTCAAATAATTGTAACATGCGCATTTAGTTCTTTTAGGTAAGAAATATATTATATTTGATCTATTTTAAAAGTATATTACACTCAAAAGTAGCATAACAATACAAATATAACATAACACATAGATAAATCAAAAGCAAAATGATTTGTCATTTTGAAAGTGTTTGAATATTCATAAGCAAATGAACTAAAAATACAAATTTTAAGTAATTGAAGGTTACATGTACTTAGGAGATATTACAATGACTAAAATTTAAAAAACTCAATAACTAAGGATCAGAGGTGTTATTAACCCACTTTAAAATTTTAATTTATGGTGCCTTAATTATCAGGTTTCCATCTCCGGTCAAGCCAATTTGCCTACGTAATTTGATACCACTTACTTAAAATGATAAAATTCTCCGTGTTTCAAGCAATTTATTAATTTGAATTCATATATAATATTCAATTTATGAAGATATCTTGATTCTTGACGTTTAATATAGAAATTCGTTGATCTTCAGTATCGACAATTAACATCAAGGTATGCAGTATTTGGTAAAATTAGAATAACTCAAAATCCCACTTTGAATTCTCCATTTGGATTTGCTACTTGATATAGAAAGTTTACTTGATCTTGCTCTTGATAACATGAGATCAAAGTTTGTCTTTATATATATATATATATATATATATTTCGTGCTGGCCTAAATAAGTTCCAATTAGATCCGTGCTCAACTTTAGTTTTACTAAAATGTTAACCAAGTTCCTTTTTTTAGGGGGAGGTGTAAATAGGGAACTTTATGATATGCCAAAACACAATTATTATAATACTAATAGGGAAGTATGCCATACATGAGTGCCAAATGATTGATCAACTATATTTAACATTGTAGCGCATCCAGGATTACAATTATATATATATTACATTAATAAGAGACATCTATCAAGAAGATTTACATTATTCTACATGGTATCAAGAGCCAAAAATCCCTCCCTACCCTAAACCGTAGTGTGGCCGTCGTACCCCTCTTCTCCGCCTCCCTCTTCCGACGGAAAATCGGCCGTATACAACCCCATATACCACTGCTCCTTCGTGATATACAACATGTATACCCTGCTTCTCCGTGATGTACAACCTCTTCTTTACAAACAAACCTGTATACCACCGATATACCGTGATATACAACCCCCATCTCTCCCCCTATTCTAACAACAAAACTTGTATACCACTGATATACCGAGATATACATAGCACCCAACCCCCATATTCCTCTTTTCTCGCCTCTATACGTCAGGTATACAGGCGATATACAGCCAACCCGAGACACATATCACCCAAGCAGACATGTATACCGTTGTTATACAGCTGATATACGACAGCCCCATACCCAATTTTCTTCCATCAATTTTCGGCTACCGTAATGGATTCTCCCGCTACCTTTTCCTCAACACATAACGTCACAAATCCCCCTCCTTCCTCCACCCCCACCGCCTTTCATCCGACTTTCTCCATAACCAATATCAAGAACTTCTCCATTATTTGGCTTTTGTCCCCTCCTATAATCACCTTTGAATTTTTGGTTGTCTTTGTTCCCAAATCTTGCCTCCACGATCCCTCACAAATTAGCGCCTCGCTCTACCCTTTGCGTCTTCCTAGGTTTCCCATCAAACCATAGGGGGTACTTGTGCTATGAGTTATCCACAAGTAAAGTCCTAGTCCCCCGCCATGTCACGTTTGATGAGAACGTCTTCCCGTTTGCCAATATCCAAAAATTTTGAGTCACTTATTACGGTTTCCTTGATGACTCAGACACCTTCCCTCTACTTTAAAATGCACTATATTGGCCAAATACAAACCCATCACCCACTGCTCCAACTATGGACCCTACTGCCACGTCACCCAACCTGCCGGCCCCACCAACTACACCTAGTCTGACTTGCCCTGCCCCGTCGCCCATTACCGTAATGGCTTAGCCCAATACACCCACTGCCCAGCCCAATTCCACTATTGCCTAGCCCAGTTACAATACTACCCAGCCCAATATCTCACAGCCCAGTCCTGCCACTAACTATCCCAACCCGTAGTCCCCACCTACTGTCCCGTACACCCAATCTAGCCCCCCAACCCACTGTATGGAAACCCGTGCATAGCACGGGATTTTCAAATAAAAAGTCCACTTTAATTTGTCCACTCAAACCATCTCCACACTACCTAAAAACCCAACATTAGCCAAACTTGACCCGAATTGGAATGCGGCCATGCATGAGGAGTTTAATGCGTTTACTTCACAGCGTACTTGACATCTTGTTCCGCGACCTGAGAGGGTGAATGCAATCTATTGTATGTGTATTTCATTATAAGTTCAGAGATAATGGTGCCCTTGAACATCACAAGGTCAGGCTTGTGGCAAATGGCACAGGGCAACACGAGGGTGTTGATTGTGGTGAGACTTTCAGCCTAGTGGTTAAGCCAGCTACTATCCGCACGGTTTTGAGCATCGCTATGGGGAAGAATTGGCCTATTCAACATCTTGATGCGCATACCGCTTTCTTACATGGGGATTTGAAAGAAACCATTTATATGCATCAACCGCCAGGATTTGTGCATCCGGAGGCCCCTAAGCATGTTTGTCATCTTCGTAAGTAGCTATATGGGTTGAAACAAGCCCCAGGGCTTGGTATGAGCGGTTTGCCACTTACATCATACATATCGGCTTTGTGTGAAGCAAAAGTGATCATTCATTGTTCATTTTTCATTGAGGAACTGACACAACTTACCTTCTGTTATATGTGGATGATATTGTTTTGACAGCTTCTTCAGATGGCCTGAAGCACAAGATCATTACTCTACTCAAGTCCGAATTTGCTATGACTAACTTGAGTAAGTTGAGTTATTTTTTGGGATATCAGTGACCAGATCGGTACATGCCATGTTCTTGTGTCAATGTAAGTATGCAGAGGAGATCGTCTACAGGGCTAAAATGGCAAATTACAAGATCATGCTCACCAGAGTCGTTCCTATACTTTTAAGGGTCCGATCCGAGAAACAAAAAGAGACCATTTTTTATTCACATGAAAAATTAAAATTAACTAATTAATCAATTTTAAAAAAAGCTCTTTAATGCTCTATGTTTTTTGGATTGTATTTGTGGTGTTTTTAATGCTCTCTATTTTTTGAAACCCAATAGTTGTTTGTTTTTTTTATTTAAAGAGGGAGGGGGCCGACTGGTTGGGACTTGGGGCCAAATTTGTTTTTTGTGTTTAAATTAAAAAAAGAAAAAAAAGTTTGTTTTTTGTTTAAAGGGGGGGGGGGGGACTGTTTGGGACTTGGGCCGACTGGTTGGGACTTGGGGCCAAGTCTGATTTTGAGTTTAAAAAAAAAGCTTGTCGCTGCTCATTGGATTCGAACACGCGACCTCTCACTAGGGAAGGACATTCGAAGGGAGCTCTCAACGACTAGGCTACAACTTTCACTGATAAGATTGGAGGCATTTTTAATACATATCTTAATATTTGAAACCAATAAAAGAAAAATGAAAATTCTGGGGCTGAGGCCCAGCCGATCGGGGGATCTGTGCGGCGGCGCCGGGGATGGCTCTGATGCTCACTCCCGTCGACTCCAAGTCCAAACTCAGTGCGGATGACGGGGATCCAGTTAGCAATCCCTCTCTTTATAGGAGTCTCGCAGGTGCTCTTCAGTATCTCACCTTCATTCGGCCAGATATTGCATATGCGATTCAGCATGTGTGCTTGTTCATGCACGCTCTTAGGGAGCCTCACTTTACAACTCTTAAGCGTATCGTTCGGTACGTTAATGACACTCTTTACTATGGACTTCATTTATATTCCTCCGCACTGACTAGATTGCTCTCCTACATAGACGCAGATTGGGCAGGTTGTCCAGACATCCGTCGCTCTACGTCTGGCTATTGTGTATTTTTGGGAGATAATATTATATCGTAGTCTACCAAGCGGCAAGCCACGCTTTCCCATTTGAGTGCAGAAGCAGAATATCAAGGCGTTGCGAACGTTGTTGCCGAGCTATGTTGGCTCCGAAATCTCCTTCTTGAGCCTCATTGTTTCCATACGTAAGGCATCTTTGGTTTATTATGATAACATATCTGTTGTCTACTTGTCTCATAACCCGGTTCAACATCAGCGGACTAAGCATATTGAGATGGATATTCACTTTATTCATGAGAAGGTTGCAATGGGTCACGTTAGGGTGTTGCATGTCCCTTCTTCGTATCAGTACACATATATCTTCACAAAGGGGCTTCCTCGGCAATTGTTCCTTGACTTCAGATTAAGTCTCAGCGTCCGGTCTCCTCCCGCTCCGACTGAGGGGGTGTGATAGTGAATATATTCCATATATATTCACAATATATTCTGTAATTAATATTTAGTATAATTAATATAAAATAAATATCATAATTCTATTAAGACTACAACTGTATACTATATATATATATTACATTAATAAGAGAAATCTATCGAGGGGATTTACACTATTCTAAACTATTGTTATCACTGGTTGGTAGGTCGTCTAACAGAAACATAACCCTGGAGAGAGAGAGAGAGCGTCCTCAAATAAAGTTAATTATCAACTAAGCAAGAACTCGTGAGAATCATTTGGTTCATATACTAGTTACGGGGAATTAAATGTTATGGATTGTTTATGTTGTGAATAATAATCAAAAGAATGATATGTGGTGAATAATAATTAATTAGGGATTATTATGCGGTGAAGAATAACTCAATAATAAATAGTAGTATATAGAAATTACTTACTTTAAGGGAATTCTTGTCTTTAAATACTTTTATAGCCACATTACTAAGTACACTTCTTATTTCATATTTTGGCTTACATAACATAACACATAAATTTCAGCATCAATAGTGTTATCTGGTACTGTCGATCAAACATTGCATTAGTTACCAAACATTATTTTTTCTTTACCCCTCCGACCAATTAATTATTATTTTATGTTAAGATTGTTTTTCTTAATCTCTCCATAATCCAACCAAGTGATCTATTGGTATATAAATAATAAAATATTGTTGGAAATAAAGTAGTACGGGAATATTAAATAACTATTACAATTGTTCGAAAGGATAAACAAACAGCCAAGATTATAATTGCCGCAATCTTGTTGAATCTTGAATCTTGATAACCTGAAATCAAGAAACACTAAATCTGGATTGTTACAACTGTGGCTGAGTCGAGAGATGACTCTCTGTTTTTAAGACAAGATTGCCCCGTATATATGTTTTTACGTTAGCGGGCAATAGTCTCCCAAGATAAAACAACAACTAATCAACACTACAAAGCAAATAGGTTGATTCTGACGAAGAAAACAAACATGAAACGATTTGCTGAAGAATGAAAAATTTAAAGGAAAAGGAAGAGTTTCTGTTCTTTTCTTTCTACTGTTTTTGCTGCTTTTTTTTTCTTTCTATTTTAGAATCCTCTTCCTCAAATCTGTTTCATGTCTCAATATTTAGTGTTTAGGAGGAGGAGAGGTGTTAAGAGGTGTAGTCATGACAGAAACGTTTTGTAGTAAGTGCAAAACATTTCAGATGGTTAATGTCATAACCCGTTGGCTTTCTGGATACTGACAGCATTCCTGAAGGGTCCAAAAGATAATATCAGAAGTAGCCTAGAAGCCCGAGACCCACGAGCACGAGCCCGGACGGGCAGGCGACGGCGCGCGTGTGGGGCTAGCCTCGAACCCAAGCACACTTAGGTCCTCCCTCCTTCAAACACATGGGTTACCCCTTGGGGTCCCAAACTCTTATCCATTTTTTAGGCTTATAAAAAGAGCAATTCTTCCTTTTTCCCACCGATGTGGTAGATTTGTCTCACACCATATTTTCATGCCTCAAACACCTTACTTCGTGGATCAATATCTCTTCCATTTCTTAACGAAATTTGACGATCATTGGCCCTACGGTCATCTACTCACTTAGTAGATTATGCACGTGTGAAGAGACAAAGCTTCCAACATGCGAAACTCTAATGTTTAAGTCATTAAATATGGGTGGACGCAACCTCCACCAAAGGCAAATTTCCGACAAATAAATAGTTAGATCATGGATGGACAATATAAATTAGTGTCAGACTTCAGTCTAAAAGACCCTAAAATATTGTGGACAAGTGGGTCAAGTGAGAATGTTATGTAATGGGATCCAATACAAAGAGGAATTAATCAATCACAAATGGGAGTTCACTCACCTATCACTATCACATGCAGTGAAAGCGATTTCTCAAGTGCACAGAACCTGCGACTTTATACATTTTCCACGCACAGCACAAGTGTTGTTGTAACTGTCTCAACCCACCTGGTCAAAGGCCTGCTATGACTTATGGTGTGTTCATACAAAGGAAAATATTTTTTTGAAAAGAATATTTTTTTAAAATAAGTGGATTCATATTTATTTTTTTATATTTGATATATGATTAAAAAATACTACTTCTATCCTAAAAATATCTGTTAATAATATAGATAGACAAATATTATGGGAGATTATGGCTGTCCAATGGGTCGGGTCGGTCCGATTCCGACCTATCCCGATACCCACCCCGCCCCGACCCGATCCTCCAAAAAAAATTGGTGTCAGGGTTCGAACTCGGGACGGGACCTGAGCTCGTCCCGATCCCGATCCGACCCGCCCCAACCCGACCCCATCCCTCTCCGTCCCGACCCCGTCTCGACCCGTCAGCCCCCCTCCCCCTTTGCAAAATAATTGTTGCAACATCGGCCAAATTTTGATTTTGGCCGTTGTGCAACGACTATAACGACCATTTTTGCCCCTCTCCCTCCGCACCCCATAAACCCCTACCCCTTAATATTTATTTTTAACCACTAAGTTAATATATTTACACTTTAACCCTATTTCTCAACTATAAATACCTCATTTTTCTCTTCATTTTTCTCACAAATCTTCCTACCATCTCTCTAATCTCTCTAAAATTCTACATTGCCTACTAAATATTATATATTTTTTCTCATTTATATCAAAGTTCAAAAATTGAGAGTGAAGTTGGCAACTAGCTTGAAGATCATCCATCAAGCAAAGTTTCAATTTTCAACCTCGATTACACGTCGATGTTACGTCGGCGTTTGGTACCTTCATTCCTTCTTTAAATTATTATTGTTACTTAATTTTAATTACCATACTTAATTTCATTATCTTTAGTTATTTATTTACATAATTATAATGAAACGAATTGGACGTTTTATTTATGGTAGAGATACTATGGGTAACATGGATAAGAGTGCATCTTCTAGTAATCTTAATTACGATGATTTCACTCATGTAGATGAAACTGATTTTTTTGATGTTAATTTAATATACCATTAGATCATGAGGTATATTCTGCATCTAAACCAGACTTTAATTTAGAAAATAAATTAGAAGATAATTTAGATAACACACCCACTAGTGCACTTCCACCTCAGGCTCAGACTGAGTCTCAGCCTGAAACTCAAACTGAAATGCCTCCAATTCCCCCTAGTATGAGTCGAGGCCCAAGTCAACGAAAATTAAAATCACATGGATGAGATTTTGTTGATAAGGACATTGATAATCAACTAGCTAGATGTAAAATTTGTCAAGAAGTTTATAAATTTAAAATCGGAAAAAGTCAAGGTGGGACGGGAGGTTTAATGAAACATGTAGAAAACTCTCACAAAGCAAGGTATAATCAATACATGGCTGAAAAATTGGGTGTGACAATGCTTTATGAGTCGGGTTCACATAGTGTCCCCGATCAAGTACAAAGTCGAATTAACCCGATGACTGGGGGAATTATAGGTCCTAAATATGATAAACACAAAGATAGGGAAAATATAGCAAAATTAATTGTGGTGGAGGGTTTGCCTTTTTCATTTCCTGGTTTTATTCATTACATTAGAGAAACATATAATCCTACTTTTAACGGTTTTCCTAGATCAACTGTTATAAGAGACGTTTTTAAATTTGCACATGAATATCAATAGTATTTACATATTGCATTATATCATTTTAATGGCAAAGTGGCTATCACTTCTGATATAGGCCGTAGTACTAACAATAATGATTATTTAACTATAACATGTCATTGGATAGATCAGACTTGGTCTATGCAAAAACGTATTTTAGCATATAGATATATTGATGATAGGCACACTGGGTTATTTATTGCAAGAATTATTCATGAAATTTGTGAATATTATGGAATAATTGATAAAATTATGACTGTTACATTAGATAATGCTACTTCTAATGATTATGATGTGAACCTTTTAAAAACTCGATTAACTCCATTTTTTCTCGATAATTTTCATATACGATGTGCATGCCATATTTATAACTTAGTTGTAAAGGATGGCCTAAAACTTTTTGAAAACATTCTTGACAAAGTTGAATTTGCTATAAACTTTATTTTAAAGGTAATAAAATATAAAGACACAAAGAGTATAAAAAAACTTATCATGATTGTGGATTACCTTATAGAAAAAATCGAGAAGAAGTAGCGATTAGATGGAATTCTCTGTATGAACAACTACTTGTTGCTCACAAATATAGAAGACCTATAATTTTATTATTCAACGCCCATAATCAAAATTCAAGGGATATGCTTGTAGATAATGATTGAGATTTTTTTAGAATTTATTGGATTTTTAGAGAAACTTTTTCTAGCTACTAAAGAATTCTCTGGTATTTACTATCCTACTATTTCAACTATGTTATTTTATATAGCTCTAATATTTTTGTTACTTAGTGAATATATGCAAAAACCATCTTACGCTCCATCTATTAAAAAAATGTTTATAAAATTTAAAAAATACTTTTTCCTATTCCCACTATTATATTATTGGTGTTGTATTAAATTCAACTATTAAAGTAGATGGTTGTAAAGCACTTGTTGAAACGATTTATGAAAGTATAGAAATACTTCCACCTCCAAGTCCAAATAAAGAACCAACTCATGAACCAACTAGAAAAGAAGCTACGTCTAGCATATATATTACCAAGAACAAAGTGCAAATAATCAACCGACTTCTGTACCATCTTCTTCTACTTCGTTGTAACCTTATAAAAGACATGTTTCTGCCTCAAGTATTCAAGGCCTTAGAAATAGAATGTATAGTGGTTCAACTTCTTCACAAATTAGCGAGTTTGATGTTTATGTCTTGCAGGGTGTTGTACCGTACGAAACAATTGTCAATGAAGGTGGACGTGAAGACTTGTTGAGATACTGGAGGGAGAATGAGAAGGCATTTCCGACACTAACAAAGATGTCTCGAGATGTGTTGAATATTGAAGCATCATCAACAGCTTCGGAAAGCGTTTTTTCTGCTGGAAGGTTTCAAATAGGAGAGCATAGACACTCATTGGTGGGAGACAACTTGGAAATTGTAGTTTTATTCAAAGATTGGATTAGAGTGGAGCATAGGAGGTGCGGTTAACCAGAGATCAACGAAGAAGATGACTACAACTACAACGAAATCTTATCCGATGGAGCAGGAAGTGACGTCGAACAATTTGACCAACAACTTCAAATTCCGACAGAAGATCCTCAAGAGATTGTGAGGAAATTAGAAAGAGTATGGTTGACTATGTAATTTTTTTAATGGTAATTTTACTATGTGATTTGCAACTTTTGAACTACGAAACAAAGTTGCAATTTTGAAATTGTATTACAAAAAAATCATATTTCTATTAAATAATATAAGAGGCACAAAAACAACATTTGGATGTTTTTATTCACTATCTTGTTCAATTATTTAAGTGTTTAATATTTTTAAAAAAAATTAAGTGTCTAAAAAAAACTTCCAAATCCCGCAATCCAACCCGACCCACCCGTCCCCCAAATCCCGGCCCCTCTTCCGGCGGGAATTGGGACGGGACGGGACCTCTTTCCGTCCCGCCAGTCCTGCCCCGGCCCACTGGCCACCCCTAGTTCGGATGTATCTTGTGCCCTTAGTTTTGCCACGTTTGAAAGAAAAAGAAAGGACAACTGACTTTGAATGTGTTGAATCTGTCCACGATCAAGACTAAAATGACACAGCAATGCTCGTTCGGAAATTATCCTTATTAATGATACTTTGAAAATGATCGAAAATTGAGTACTAGTACTCCAATTAATTAGTGAAATGATTATTTAATGATAAGAGTAAAGTTTGAAAAAAGTAATTAATACTCTCTTGATTTATTAAATAGGCAAGTATAAGGGAATATTTATATTCAGTATACTGAACAAGTAAAAAGGAAAGGAGAAAGTATAATGTGTCTAACTTAGTTCTCATTTCATGCGTCAAGTTAATGAGCCTACAACTATTTTTATTTTAAGCAAATTATAGGGATAAGTTGTACATTTTTTGGTTGCCACATTTGATTTTATGACTTTTTTACCATACTATGTTTATGACCACCCGTGAAGTTAATCCAGCATTCAAATTTATAAGTTTCCAGTTCACTTGTTTTTTTCATCAGTTAACATGAATCTAAATATTCTGTAGATTTATCCAAACAGTTGCAACTCTCATTGTATTTGATTAACTAATATAACAGGGTTCACATAGTTTGGTAGGTTCGGATCCGGTAAATACTTAATCAAACACCAAATCACTTCAACTAACCATAATTAAGCAATTTAATGAGGTGAAAATATGCATTAATTAACCATGATTGAATGATAGAAGCGTATGTGCAAATACATGTCAAGCATTTATAAATTTGGTGTAAACTGCGGTTAAGTTTTACCTTCAGATCCTTATAGTTGTAACACTCCAACCGGCATTACTAACTGCATGGTTTCCATCTTACAAAAGATAGATTTTCTCCCTCATTATTCACGGCCCGACTTCATAAAAAATAATTCAGCTCATTATTTACTTGGCTATTGCTCATGGTCTCATTACAAAAATGGAGGCCTTCCCACAGTCAACTGCTGATAAATTGTAACGAATGAGAAAACCTCAAGAATTGTGTCACAGTACTTATTTTCCTGTCGAATTTGATCGACAGAAACACAGCTAATATGATGCACCCACAGCCATGGTCCTCTCTCCCATTTCAAAGAACTACTGAATTTGATCAGTCAGTTGGACCAATCATTTTCTCAGGAACTACAAGTTGATCAAACTCTTCACTGTTGAGGACTCCTAGACTGAGAGCAGCATCCTGCAGATTCAAGTATGCGGCAATTGTTTAGCATCAAAAGAAAGTTGATCCCATAAACATAATTGACGATATACTGTTACCTTCAAACTGGTTCCCTCCTTGTGGGCTTTCTTGGCAGCTGCAGCAGCATTATCATAACCAATTTTCTAAAATAGACAGCAAGCATTTCCACAATCAGTCAATTCTCCAGTTTCAAAACATTCTTGTCAGTTCAGCTCTAACTACGCTGAAGAAGCAGTACTAGTAAAATTTGCTACAGGTAGCATGAACTATAAATATGTTGATAGAATACTTACTGGGTTCAAACATGTGACGAGCATGAGTGACTGCAAGTTAGGCAAGAAACATGATCAATAAGATAGAGCTTAAAATTTGTAAAGTAGAAGACACCAAAGTTTGCATATATCAGAAACACACTGACCTCATGCAACAATTTAGCAATTCTCTCTCTGTTAGCTTGGATACCCCTCACACAATTCTTTTCAAAAGAAGAAGATGCATCACCTAGCAATCTTACTGACTGGGCGTGAGCGTGACAAAAAGAGAGGTATGTCAGTCTTGGGAAATAAAAAGGCAGTAGCAGGTAACACCAATCAACAGATTACATTTGTTGACACAACCCAAAAAAAGGAGTTCTTCAGACTCCATGATCACACATAAGCAGGGGTGGAGCTAAGTTGAAGAAAGGGGGTCCAATTGAATCCCCTTTGTTGAAAAATTATACTGTTTAAATAGGGAAGAAACGGAATTTTTTTTTGGTATATTAAATTGTTGAGTTACCTTGACATAAGGAAAAATTGTACTTAGTAAAGTGACAAAGGGGGTCCCAAAAGTGCTTTAGGACATAGGTTCAAATCCCAAGTGTGACACTCTAGTATTTCTTTTCAACCCCCTTGTGAAAATATCTGGCTCTGCCACCGCACGATATAGTCCATCTAAACCATCAATGGAACTAAGGCAACGATGAACACACATGCCTTTTGATTAGGGGTGTCAAATGGGAGGGTTGGACTGATCAAAATAGGCTGAGTTAATAAATTGGCGGGTTATTGACCCGTCCAAAAATTACATATCAGCCCAATTTTTAGATGGAATGAATTGGGTGGGTCGTTGGCCTGCCAAACTTGAGCAGGTTGGGCAGGTCATGCTTTTATGGGCTAATTTTGCCACCCCTACTTTTTATTTATAAGAAGAATGGAAAGGTTAAGAACCACAAATTAGTCACAAGAAGAGAAAATAATTTTGGACTTTACTCCACCCCACATGCTTCTCTCTACTTCAGCTTAAACTTTAAAATGCATACCATAATCTGATATAGTTTTTACATAAAACCAAAATAAAACAGAGGGCATACATGTAGGAGAGCATTAGCAATCATTGGCTTGAAGACATTCAACTCAAAATGGCCATTTGATGCACCAACAGTAACAGCCACATGATTCCCCATAACCTGCAGTTCAACAAAGGTTCAACCATTAAACTTGAAAACAAAGAGCTCAGGTAAAGCCAACCATATAAATGTCATGTCTTGGAACTCAACATGCTATAATTCGAAGTCAAACTAAAGCTTCAAGATAATTTGATTACATCATCCATCGGACAGAAATGTTACCTGAGCACAAACCATGGTGAGAGCCTCACACTGAGTAGGATTTACCTTACCCTGCAATGGAAGTCATCTATGTTAAGATTGGAAAGAAAGGGCTAAACATGAACAGAGGATGCATACATATTCTTTCAAACAGATCAAAAGGAAATGAAATTACAGGCATTATACTGCTTCCAGGTTCATTTTCGGGAAGAATGAGCTCGCCAAGACCACAGCGGGGACCACTGAATAAGAAAGGATGTGAATTTACCAAATGAAAGAATTCGATAAAATCATACAACTGGTGGAACACACATCCTTCTTAGCTCTGAAATCCACAAAAGATAGCCACCTACTTAGGATATAATCATATAACACATGTGAAAAGCATACCTTCCCAAGAAGCGTATATCATTCCCAATCTTCATAAGGGAGGCAGCCACCGTATTTAAGGCTCCACTAGTTTCAGCAAATGCATCATGTGCAGCCTGTCAATGCCAGAATCTTCAAAAACTAAATACTTGTTCTGCTTCTCGTATTCTATCAAAAACAATTCACAAGCAACCATAATCTTCAATTCACAAGCAATACACTCAAGAATCAGGAAATTACCAATGCTTCAAACTTGTTTTCAGCTGTTACAAATGGAAAATTTGTTTCCTCTGCAACTGCTGCAGCAATCTTGATGTCAAACCTGTGGAGATGCAACATCACATAACCACAATTCAAAACATATGGCATGGCTTAAATAGGACATATGAAAGAGTGAAACAGCAAGAGATTTCACAAAAACAAATTCAAGGGATTGGGCAGCTTCTCTTCACTTTCACACACCAATAATGGAGGAATGGTTGGCTGAAATTGAGCACAACCAAACCTTAATGGAACACTTACCCTTTCTTTGTATTCAATCCTGTCCCCACTGCTGTGCCTCCTTGCGCGAGCTGGCTCAATGAAGCTGTTATCAGTTAAAACAGGGCAAAAAGAGGAACAAGGAAATTAAAAGGGTTATGAAAGAACCTGGTACATGCGTGGAAGGGTGCATAAAACTCTATCGATTCCATATTTCACCTACAACGGCAAAGAACCCTTTTAAGGGCAAACACTCTTTCTCTACTTATAGTTACAACTTTAGCATTTAGAAATGCCGAATGTCAATAGAACTTACCTGAGTTGCATAGCCACTAAACTCCTGTCCAAGAGTCAAAGGTGTTGCATCTTGTGTGTGGGTTCGCCCAATCTTGATAATGTCCTTGAATTCGACTGACTGGTAAAAGTAAATGGACAGTGAAGCGGCTTAGTTACTAAAGGAATTAGAAGTGATATTACCAAGTATGAAAACTGAGAAGATTTTGTGTGAGCATATATTGTACTAGATGCCAAGGCAAGCAGCAGATTTTGAATTAAATTAGCAAATGACTTCAAACAATGTATGAGTTATATTAGCATTAGCCTTGAAGATTAAATTAATTTGCCAATTAAGATAAACAGGCTGCGATGAGACAATCAGATCCAAAAGCATTGAAATTTGTTGAAGTTTGGGGCAAACAGCATTGACTTGAAGATAATTAATGTGCTAAACAAAGAGAGAGAAGTTGATGTTTTATCTTTGTTGTACTGTAAAAGCATTCCAAAAGATTGAGCCACACTTTTGATTTGGTAATATGGTATCGTAGCAGAATCTAATTAAAAAACATAAAATACTCCAGAGGAACTAAAGATGGATATATCATAATGCTCAATCTAATTCACTTTTTTAGCGTCTTTGACTTTTCTTATTCTTCTTCATCATAACGCTCAACCAAATTCACCAATTTGCACCTGCAATGTTGAAAATGGCAAGTTGCTGTGTTTCGAGCACTAATGACTGAATAAGCAAGAATTGCAACATTGTGCACCAATACCCCAGTATAGCCGGTAAAGTCTAATCTGATTAACCATGTCCTATAGTTTGTAATTTTGTATCATTACAAGAGTGTCATAGAGAGTGTGGTTAAAAACAACTTTAAGATAGTCGCATTGGCTGCTAACCACTCACCATAAATACAGCCATTACAAAGAATCTAATCAACAAGCAAGCACAATTGCATAAAACAAAAAACACATGATGCGGTATAAAGTGCTTCAGAAGTTTTTGGAACCAACTGTTTCTTTCTTCTTCTTTTTTTGGCTGGGTGGGTGGTGGTGGTGGGGGTATATATATATATATATATATACTAATTATTCTAATACTATATGAGTGAAAAGATAACTTAACAGTCAACCTTTGAATCTAGTGAAGTATGCAACTGTTTTAAGTTTGGTACCAATCTTTTATTTAGCTCCATTGCTGCAGCAATGTGCATCACCTACACATGAAAATACCCGTCACTATAAGAAGTCAGCATAATTTTGTAAAAAGAATAGAAGCATATCTTGCAACAAAAGTAACATTAGAGGAGGCTTACCGTAGGAAATGTATCATTTGAAGATTGCGACCTATTTACATGGTCATTTGGATGCACATGTTTGTCTCCGCGCTTATGGCCAAGTATTTCAGCTGCTCGATTGGCAATAACCTGAAGATATTAGATAATATATCATTACAAGGGGAAAAAATAACACGGGTCCATCACAAATCAATTTTTCACCATTATCCCGTCGGTAAAAGGAAAGAAAGAATGAACAGTTTTAGAATTATTCTATACTTTCATCAAATTATATTTTAAGTTTCTTGTTCTTTAAGAACTGCATTGGTGCATAGTATTTCATATTTAAGAAGCAAGAAAGAAGCCAAGATGGTTCGCTTGGTCAAGTTAAGGCACCAGGTGCCGGTCCCGGGTTGATCAGAAATCGGGTCGTGACAGTACATCTCAATATGCAATTTTCCTTCCCTTGATATAGCCCAATTCCATCTGCACTATCTCTCAAGCTTCACAGACAAATTCGAAACTATCGAAGCCCAATAACAGTGAAAATGAGAACGATTTTTTTTTTAAAAAAAGCTTACTGTGATTGGTCTCAGATGCAGAGAAGTCCATAGAGGATGGAACAAAAACAATCAAAGTGAGGGGAGACGACATTTCAGCATTGCTTACCCTTTCCCCGAAATCAACTTAATTTACTTTTCTTGCCTCTTATTGAGCAATAAAGAACATTCTTGATTTTTTTCTCCCACATGACTGTTTATACTCAATTAAAAGTGTTGGGCGAGTGGCGACAAGATTTTTCTATAGGTGCTAGGGGACAAGTTTATCCTGAAAGTATTTGCAAATGAGTCATAGTACAAGAGATTGTTTATAATTTGGCCATATCGAAGTGATAATAATTTTTTTAAAGAAAAATAAGTGAGTAACAACAAGATAGAAGTAGCACCCAAGGGTGTGGCATAGTAGTCAATGAAGTGGGAGGAGAACCATGAGATCTCAGGTTCAAATTCAAGTAGAGGCAAAATACACTACGTGATTTTTTTCCCATTTGCCTAAATCTTGGGGGGTAGAGTTATCGGATGGTGGAAGATAACAAGTACCCAGTGGAATGGTCGAGATGCCACAAGCTAGCTGGGCACTATCGTAAAGAAAACAGCAAGATGAGAAGTTCTATAGGAGGAGAAGATGTGCTCATTCATAGATCAAGGAACAAATTAAATTAGAGCATTGGGATTTTTCGTAAAATAAAGATCACCGTTCCTTTAAATTGACTTTAAGCATTAAGGTTATTCCTCGACCTGCTTGAAGAAGTTAATAAGGCTCAAGTCTAGAACAAGCCCTCAAAGGACCTGCAAGTTCATGAACGTCTGATTACCTCATTAGCATTCATGTTACTTTGAGTGCCACTACCAGTCTGCCAAACCACCAACGGAAAATGGTCATTCAATTTTCCTTCTGCAACCTCTTCAGCAGCTTGCATTATTGCTTTTCCGATGGATGGGTCAAGGCCATAGTCCATGTTCACCTGCAATATCATAACTACACATTTAAAATAAGACCAAAACAATTGTTGTCAAGCATTACCACATGCCTACAGCTAACTATACCAAAATTTTGATAAAATGTAAAAGATAAAGAAGAGGTTGTCAACAGCTTAAGAAGGGAATAACATTACAGATTAACCAACCTTGGCAGCACACTTTTTAAGAATACCGAATGCACGTATGATTGGCTCAGGCATTCTTTCACGATCACCCCCAATTTCAAAATTCTGCAATGATCTTTGAGTTTGTGCCCCCCATAACCTGAAGGAGATACAAAAAAGACAGAAAAGAAGGGGGAAAAAGGGGTACAATTAGAAGGAAACTCAGTACATGGTAACTAACAAAAGAATTTCAAGACCCGAGTGAAATTTCACACCTACTACTAGGCCGCTAGCTCATCAACATCAAATGTACATATAGAGCATAGAAGGAGAACCAACCCATTGAACGTAAAGAGACACGTGGTGCACCCTAGCTACCTCCCCCCCCCCCCCCACTCCAAAAACAATGAACTCCACTGTTTAAGATCGCAAAATTTAATGACATCCATTGCAAAACAAGCGTACTTAACAGAAAGGAGATTGCTGCCTTCAGTATCAATTTTCCAAAGGAACAAACTCAACAAAGTTAATAGGCTATTATACTCCAAGATTTTCCTAATAGAGAAATCATAAAGATAATGGATGCCGCTGTCACCCCAAAACAAGAAGAAGAATTACACAAGCCACTGAAGCTATCTGTTGAAACATTGTTATGCCAAAATGAGGAAATATAAATTAGATATATCCCTTTCTATTAACATTCTTGATTAGTGAGGCAGCAAAAAAATTCTAGAAACAGCAAGTTAGATTGATGGAATTGCAAGAAATTGATTAAAGGTCACCCATCCAGAAGGGTTTCTGCAGAAGAATTTAAAAAGATGTTAAAAAAGGATTTGTAAATTCTAATCACCTTGGATGAATCCGAGTTATATTGAGCTACCTTAGCAAAATAAGTTCGACCTTTCAACAGTGAATTTAGAATGACAATTTTGGATTAGTTATCTATACGCCCTTGTTGATCAGAGCAACAGTTAGGTGTAGCAGATACTCTAACATAGCTGTTGATTGTCAGTCCAGAAATCTATGATTGTTCTGTACTGAAGCATTTGGATACTCGCTTGACTGGAGTTTTAGTTGGTTAAGGAGAGACGCGGAAACTTCTGATCATATCTATTATGAAGACAGCTGATTGTTTAAGACTGATAAAGCAGAACAGAACAGAAACACGTGCATAAGGCAAAAAGAACTGCAAGGTGCAGTCAAATCCATTAGCAACATAAATCTTCTTGTTAAACGACATACTTATGCTTTGTCGCCTAGTTGCCAATGAAGCTGGACTGGATATTGGTATACCGGAGTTTAATAACAGAACAAAATAAAAAAGTTAGGTACTTCCTTTCCCATTTGTCTAAGTCTTGACGGACAAAATTACCCGTATTTGTACTGGTGGATGTAGCAAGTACCAGTATATAGTCTGAGGTGTGTGCAAGTTGACCGCACACCACCATTATCATAAGAGAGAGAGAAATAGCTATAGCTAATCTCTTCCGAAACCTACTTTCTTCTTAGAAACACACACAAACCTTACAAACAGCAAAACACAACCAATCATTCAATCACTTGTACTAAATCCTAAATTAATTGGCCTGGCTATATGAATCCTCTGTATCCATTCATTACAGTATATGATTATTTTTTACACTAACATCAAAACAACAACAACATATCCAGTGACATACCACAAGTGGGGTCTGGGGAGGGTAGGATGTACGCAGACCTTACCTCTACCTTCGGGGTAGAGAGGATGTTTGTGATAGACCCTCGGCTTAAAAGAGATGTAACCAACAAAAAAAAAATAGGAAAGAAAAAAGAGTAATGTACAAAATAAGTGCAGCAACAAATATCAATACACAAAGGCGACAAAGAAATTACACAATACCTAAATCGTACTACTAAAAGTACATCAACACTCAGCTACCTGCTAACACGGGCAGATTCAGGATTTCTAGAGAATGGATGCACCATTGATTTTAAGATAAGATAAAAAAATTATAAAAAACTTTATAGTGCAACAAGTTAGGTTCGATCCCTCGAACTTTAAGAATTAAATCCAGCGCCTTAACCAGTGAACGGCTCGGTCTCTTTTGACCATGGATTCCTTCAATAGTACTAGACAAAAGAATTACACACATAATATACCGTGTTTAGTCGGATGACTCAATTTTTGCACTTAAATTCGCCACTGCCTGCTAACCTTATACCCTAATTCTCGACCTCCATACCTTCCTATCTAACATCAACCTACTAATATATATTTTTTTTTAAAAAGATGTCAACCTACAATAATCCTCCTCCTATATTGGGTTTTTAACTGACTATATTTTCCAAAGTTTTACTTTAACACGAGAATAACATGGAAACCAGTTCAGGTAAAATATTATACAAGCGAACAAAATAAATCACTGAATAAAGGAAAATAAGAGAGAAGAAATTACGTACTTGTTCGATGGGACGAGAATAGGACCAAATGTATCTCTTTCCTCTCTGAAAGACGTAGAGAAAAACCTCCAGCAAGAAGTATAACGCAGTGAATCTGATCCAGCTGATAATCGACGCGCCGCTATAAACATCGCCATTTCTCTGCAGCTATATTCACTTCTGATTACAAAATAATGAGATCAATACAGATTGACAGAAATAAAACGAATCAAATCAGAGTTCCAACTTCCAATAAATGCTATGTTAGTAGATTTTTTTCGAAAAAATGCATATATTACAAGTGCATCCGCATCTATTTTGCAAGTGAAAAATTATAAAATTTGACTCAAAAAATGCATAGAGAAGCATCGAGGGTCAACAAACCAGCAGTCAATGAGCCGCCTGTATGCGAGTTGCTGATATTACTTTTTGTAACCTACAAGTTGTTATATAAGTGCAACAAAACCGAATCCGAAATGTCAAAAGGACCCTGTTATGGCCTTATTTAGCAACGGCACACCTTTCAATAATATTGGTAAAAATTCTGCTCGCGAGTTTGCCTAAGTTGTCAAAATAAGTATGTTTTGGTTTTTGGGCAAGGCAAATGAGATAACGCCCCTGCTATACAGTTGGTGAATTTTATGACTACGTGAATTTATTGTGACGATCCGGTACAATTAGTTAGGTTGTATCAAAATACATATATGTCATACTTAGCTATATCATAAATATCTAATTCACACTCCAGCTAATCGGACAATATATTATCTCTTGACTATTTTAAAAGTGAATTTATCCTCCCTACGAATTGATGTGAAATAAAATATAAAAATAATTTAAAAAGATGCGTGTTTTAGTTAAAATTTATTTGTTTTCCCTTTTTTTAATTACAAAATTCAGATTTTCATAATCTCTCCCACCCCCCTCCCTTCTTCTTCTCCATTTTTTTCTTATCAAAACCACCCTTTCTTGCTATGGCTGATGTTAAAATGGTTTCTTCATAATTTCTGAGAGATAAAAAGGGAGAAAACAGAAAATAACAATTCATCAATGGCAGGCCACCCATCTCTCTCTTCCATTTCAACTTGCAATATTTTTTCATTTCCAGCACTTACAAAATCTCTCCCATAAAACATTCGACATTGCCAAAAGAAGAACAAAAAAAAGTTTCAAACTCTACCTTAAGTCGGGGTTTGCATGTAACTGTGCCTTTTCGATAGAATTTTTCTTAATATAACAAACTCTATCTT
The DNA here is from genome assembly GCA_034509755.1 of Anisodus tanguticus. NCBI lineage: Eukaryota > Viridiplantae > Streptophyta > Magnoliopsida > Solanales > Solanaceae > Anisodus > Anisodus tanguticus. The sequence continues at coordinate 11,170,150 of CM067551.1, read as the reverse complement.
AAGGCAGACAGAGTTGGCATAAAAACTCTATCTTAAAAGGTTGAATTTGACTTGAGTGACTGAGCAGGATTCGAACCCGGAATCTCAGAGTATTTTTAAGTGAAGGTCGGAATCTCAGAGTATTTTTAAGTAAAGGGTAAAAATTAAAGATTTCAAATTTGAGAGTCAAAAATTAAAGACCAATGTCTTTAAAGATATTCCGCGCAAAAAAAGTATCCAAACATGTACATTTTCAGGGTCATTTAGTTATAACTTATCCGTGACTTTTTCCATTTTTCCTTTCACTGACCATTCCATTTTAATTTTCTCAGCATGCCATCCAGTTCTGTTTCATTTAGTACTTGTTCGAGTTTTTTTCTCAACTTTTTATTTGAGAAGTTCTAATTTTTCTTCTTTTATTTATACCTGTAGAAATTTGTTGGGTTCAAAAACATATAATCAAAGTCACAGCGGAAGTTTAAAATTTACCCAACAATGTCTTCTGGTATGTTATATGACAATCAAAAACCTGTAAAGTAAAACTTAAACAAGAACACTTACAGGTTATTCAATCTGAATTTTTTACTAAAGGGCGAACACGCGTTTGTTCCCTTCGACTGCAAACACCTTGCTACGGTGTGTTACTCTGTCAAGAAAGCTAGGAAATCTTGGCAGATGTTCGAGAAAGCTTTATTCTAAACTCTAAGTCTAGAATTGTGTTGTATATTGATTCTTATAATATCAATGAGGTTTAGTGATGTATATATAGTTAATTTTAGGTCAAAACTGGATTAGCGTTGAGCTCTAAGCCTGACCCAAAAACCGAGGTGCAGTGGGCTAGTCTGACTAGGCCCACTGTCGGGTTAGCGCCGCGGCGCATGACGTTCCTCGTTTTGTCATTATATATTCAGCACATTTAATTAAATTCAAAATTCAATTAAATAACTTCCATCGAATAGAAATTATCCCATATTTATTATCTATTTAAATATCTCGATTCCAAATTGAATATTTAATACTTTCTCAATACACCCTTAGATCGAAGAGACAATCGACATAGTGTGACCCTATAGGCTTTCATATATTGATACTAATCCAATTAAGGTCCATACGGAACTCCTAGACTGCGTCGTACGACGAATTCAATATGTGAAGTGTGTTTACATGAATCCAACAAACATAATATTTATGTGAGATGATAAATTTCTTTCATTCGCGACGCACTCGATCAAGCTTAGGATTTTCCATGTGTCTATCCAAATGGCTTGATCACTTTATCTCATCTATATTAGTCGACAACTAGACCATATTCTGAATATGTCTCTTGCATTGGCCAATGACTTGGTCGACCTAATATTACTGAGAAGTTGATTGCTTTCTCGAATATCCAATCGAGAAATGAATCATATTCTTGACCCAACTACCACCTTAGTTTACATCATAATGCACCCAACACAAGCCGTATCTTATCCTATAAGGAGTTTAAGCTTAGGACATGATCAAAGTACATTACTCTGTAAACAAGGTGCGTATTGACCTCAAGTCAGAGGACCTTTATCTCCCACACGCTGATAACACTCTACACATGTATAACAAACAGTTTATCAGCAGGGTATACCAATACTTTCCAAAAGTATCCATGTGTCCATCACTAGTAATCATTACTCATAGCAAGTGAGATATACTACATTCTCCAAGAATGTGATGCAGACCACATGTCGACTTATAATATATCATTGATATCCCATTCTCGATGATCATTAGTCGAGGCTATTTTAAGAGTTACGTTCTATCATTAATATCTCACTCTAGTATTGACAACGTAAGCTCAAGAAATGCACATATATGAATAATTGCAAACAATCAAACAATAATTCAATAATTGTAAATGCCATAAATATTAATCTTATTAATAATACGAATGTGTTCAAGTACATTTGTCCCTAATAATGGTTGTCTCTATGACATATATATTTTCAATACCCATTTTCTATTTTTATTTGATAACGGGTTGAACAACGTCCTTGTCTCTTCATCGTTTTCTCGAATTTAAATTCATTAACCTTTCATTTTCCCATAAACTATAACTTGTAGCTGTATATTTAATTTGTACGTTTAGGGTGATAGGATATACTATTAATCATGCAATTTAGTCACTGTATTGTGTTTTATTCTTTATGAAACAATTATTTATTTATTTATTCAATTCAACAAAATCTTATTTTAAATAGATCATTTGTTCACATATGTATCTTTTACTTATATAGTAGACGATTTAGTATATGGAGCTTTAGCCCATGCGCGGAAGATTAAATTGTCGGTTCCTATAAGTTATAAAGTTACATTCACAATCAAAGATAAAATTGGACAAAATATCTTGATGATTGTAGCACAAAGTTAAAATATAATTCATCTTGATTATGAGAATGATCTTATTCCAACTTATTGTGTTAGTGCATTTTGTATGTATTGAATAGACCAAGTAGAGATAAGTGTTTTCGTACTGAATATTAAAACAACCATTGTAGCTCATTAAATGAACGTATACTCTTAATCTTGATATGATTATTACGATCAATGTAATTTGTTCATTATTTTGATTTATCAAAAGGTACACTCAATTATGAGTCAATGTATTCCTGATAAGTTGGATAGTAGCAGATAACATTTGTGAAATAATAATTAGTTGATAGAATCTGTGTCTCAACTTTGAGATTGATGATACCCCTTTATGGATGCTTATAAGTTTTCATGTGAAAACTTTGCAGGTGGATTTTGTATCCGTCACATGAAATAAGTTAAGCAAAATATAAAAAATTTAACTAGTCAATGAATTTAATTGATGGTTTCGAAATTAAATAGAGGAGTGCAATTATATTTCTTTAGTGAAATAAATTGTAATTTATTATGGTAGGATTAGTTCACTCGTATTCCGAATTAATACCACAATAGGAAGTCTCATTATTAAATACATGATCCCTGTTGTGCCTGAATATTTTAGAACACGGAAAATAGTATTCTTTGGGGCAAGGAAAAGCCCACACATTTTTGTAGGGTTTTACCCAAAAACGTGTACTATATATATAAGGTTTTTAGCCCAAATAGACATACTTTTTTCCTAGCCACAATACTGGTCACTTGAGTTTTTTTCGTTCAGAGAACATTGAGTATATATAGCATAAGACTGTGGAACTGGCGTGCAGTGCTATTGTGAAAGATTTGTGTAAAAGCTTCAAGAGGATAGTGTTTCAATCTAATTTATAATTTATATTGTCTAGATTATATATCAGTTGATCTTGGTTGTTTGCTTCCGTTGTTTCGTCTTACATCTAACTAGATAATGTAATACTCTATGAAACAAGAAACCCTAGTTTTGATGTGTTTTTGAATGCATGTTTTGTCATGTTAGTTTATGAAAGTAGTGTTATTTTATGAAGAACTAGATTGATTATATTGTTTATGATTTTTGAAATCATGAATATTATTTAATAATTATAATATGTGATATGAATGAATCTGGAAATTTTGAATGCATGTTAGTTTCCAAAAAAATAATGTTGTTTAATGAAATGAGATTAAATATATTATTTTTATTTCTAGAGTCACGAATGTTATTAAATAGGTTTAATATGTGATATGAATGAATCTGAATGTTTTTGAAATCCTAAAATGCTAAAACCTATTTCTGTCGATTGGTCATGATTTCGAAATTCAGATTTTGACGGACTCCGATTGACCTGAAATTTGGTAGGTTCATCGAAAACGACGCACTGATCAATACTCATCAGCTTTGGCGTGACATAAGGCCTTTCTTTGCCATCCGAGGTCGTTTAGATGGTTTTTTGGGCATTTTTATATTTTCTGAATTTTTTTGTCAAAATAAAATAATTTTATTTCATCAAATCGTGGTGGTAGGGGTCATTCTCTATAGTATTCATTATACATAACAGTAATGTAATGAGTTTATATGTTGACATAGGTCTTCTTCCTCATCGGATAGATTCATTATGGTTAATTACTGTGCTTTAAACCCTAGTTAATTGATAACTTATCTTGACTCTCCAACTGAGTTACACATTGATTCAATGGGACTAGGGTTCATTAAAAGTGATATTTACCTAGCTTAAATTAGCAGTTTACTCTCCATCTGAGTTAGTCTTATTTTAATTTATATGGTGATTTATCTTGCATGACTCATATTATGCATGAATAGTTAAGTTTTCCTATCAAATCTAATTGTTCATTATGCATGGTTGTATGTGTGATGTGTGTTTTGAATATTATTATTATTTTTGTGTAATTAATGATCTATTTAATAGTTATATCTCTCAAATTAATCATGTCTTCTTTCAACCCACTCACCTCCATTCTGAACCAAAATAAGTTAGAGGGTTCGAATTATGTTGACTGAAAAAGAAATCTAGATTTGTGTCCTAACTGCTGAAGATTTAATTTTTTGTTGATTGATGAGTGCCCAGAAAAACCTGGATAAGGTGCTTCGGAAGATCAGATTAAGGCCTATGAAAATGGGTTAAGGTTGATGAGATGGAGCGATGTTACATTCTTGCCTATATGGCAAATGTTTTGCAACATCAGCATTAGTCAATGGGGTCTGTGTACGACATGCTTGAAAATATCAAAGAAATGTTCGGAGAGCAAAATCATGCAGCTAACCAGACGGACATGAAAGCCTTTTTGAACACTAAGATGGTTGAAAGATCATCAGTTAGGGACCATAACCTTAAGATGATGGGTCTTTTGAACGAACTCGAGGTTCTTGGAGTTGTGATTGATAAGGAATCTCAAGTTGAGATGGTCCTGCAGACTCTACATGACAATTTTTAGCGATTTCGCTTGAACTATAATATAAATAAAATGGATTTGTCACTTGAGAAATTGTTGAATGAGTTGCAGGTGGCAGAATCCATTATCAATCAGCAAGCTCCTCATATGACGCTGATTATTGAGAAAGGTTCTGTTTCTAAGTCGAAAGACGGGCAGAAAAAGAAAAAAACTCGCAAGGTTGTGACTCCTGGAATTGCTGCTGGTGATATGAGTAAACCTAAGGGTAAGTATTATCGTTGCAAGTAGTCTAGCCATCACAAAAAACAATGTCCTAACTATCTGGCTAAGTGTAACAATCAAGATAATTCAAATTTAAATATCGTTGAAACTTATTTAGCGGTTATTTCTACCATGTCATCGTGTGTAGATTCGGGAGCCACTAATCATATCTGCACTTCTTTGCAGGGGTTCCAGGAAATACGACAACTAAATGAGAATAAAATTTGCATTTTTCAAGCCAATGGCGAACCAGCACCAGATTTAGCATTAGGAGATATTAGAGTTGAGATTAGTAGTGATATAATATTAGCACTAAAAGACGTTTTATATGTACCTTCCATTAGAAGGAATTTTCTTTCAGTTTTGAAAATAATAAGATGTTGATTATAATTTTTGTTTCCAATAATAGCTCTGGTATTATTAAGTATAATAGACTTTTTATCTACACTGCTGCAAGAGTACATGATATGTTTATACTTGATGTTTCTTCTGATGTGCTACAACCAAAAGAACTAATAACGTTGATCTTCCACGTAAAAGAAAATTTCTGAATTGAGTCAAACTTATTTATGACATTTACATCTAGGTCATATAAATCTGAATAGGATTTCGAGGTTGATTTTTGATGGACCTTTGAGTTCATTAAAAGTGGAGGCACTACAAACCTGCGAATCTTGTTTAGAAGGAAAAATGACCAAGAGACCTTTCTATTCATAAGGAACTAGAGCCAGTGATAAAATGAAATTAATCCATTTTGATTTGTGTGGTCCTATGAATATACAAACAAGAGGTGATTTTGAGTATTTTGTAAACATTCACAAATGACTACTCGAAATACGAATATATTTATTTTTTGCGTTGTAAGTCTGGATGCTTTGAGAAATTCAAAAAATTTAAGACAGAAACGGAGAAACGACATGAAAAATATATCAAATTGTTGTGATCTGATCGTGGTGGTGAATACCTTTCTGCAAAGTTCATTAAATATTTATCAGATTGTGGAATAACGTCTCAATTATCTACTCCAGGAATACCACAACAAAATGGTGTGGCAGAAAGAAGAAATAGAACCCTTATGAAAATGACCATATCGATGTTGAGTTATTTAGAGCTACCTTCGTCTTTTTGGGGATACGCTAATACATTCTGAATTTGGTTCCTTCTAAAGTCAGTACCTTCAACTCCAGCAGAATTGTGGACTAGGCACAAGTCCAGTCTATGACATATTCGGGTTTGGGGTTGTCCAGCACATGTGCTTAAAGAGAAAATGGATAAATTGCAATCGAGAACAGCGGTGTGCATTTTATTGGATATCCAAAGGGAACGAAAAGAGGTTTATTTTACTGTCCCAATGAAAAGAGGGTGATTGTTACAACAAAAATCGAATTTATGAAAAATAACTATTTAATAAATCATGTTCCTAGAAGCAAACTTATTTTGCAGGAATTGAGCAAAGAAATAACAAAAGATCTATCTCAAGATCGTATCCCGACAGCCAGTATAGACCTACCACTGCATTATCGTGGTGGGAGAAATGTCAATAGGTAAGAGAACACACAAGAACAATTGCCCGACATCTTGTTGCCTCAAAGTAGTGAGAGTAATATTGAGCAACCTGTACTTGAGAAAGAGGTTAATGACATCCTAGCACCGCAAGGTGTGGAGGATAACATTGACCCTACAACTCTTCAAAATAATATCATGGATCCACCACAAGTTCAAAATAGTGTAACTGCACCTGTAGTGTCTCGTCGTAGTGGAAGAATTATTACAAAACCTTATCGGTGTGTGTTTTTAGGAGAATCTTATGATGGAATCCATTAAGAGTGCTAATACTACAAGATATAGACACTGAAAAGTGAATGGTTGCTATAAAATCTGAAATGGAGTCTATGTACTCCAATCAAGTCTGGGATCTTGTAGAACCACCTGCGGAAGTCAAACATATTGGTTGTAGATAGATATATAAGAAAAAGAGAGGAGTGGATGAAAAGTGCAAACTTTTAAAGCTAGGCTTGTGCAAAAGGGTTTACTAAAAAATAAGAGTTCGATTATGAGAAAACCTTTTCGCTGATATCCATGGTTAAATTCATAATAATCCTCTTATATATTGATGCTCATTACATTTATGAGATCTGGCAAATGAATGTCAATACGACTTTCCTTAATGAAAGTATTGATGAGTGTATTTATATGGCACAACCAGACGGTTTCATGAAAAGTGGGGATGAGCACATGTAGTGTAAACTTAACAAATCCACTTATGGATTGAAACAGACATATAAGGCGTGGAACACTTGTTTTGATAAATCGATTAAGACCTTTGTTTTTGATCAGTGTGATAACGAACTTGTGTCTATAAGAAATGGGATGGAGAAAAACTAGCATTTTTGGTATTGTATGTAGATGACATCTTGCTCAAAGGAAAATGTTGAATTCAGTCAATGAGTGGTTGTCCTAACATTTTGATATGAAGGACTTGAGTAAAACGTCTCATATATCCCTAGGATCAAGCTCACGCGAGATCGTAAGAAAATGATATTAGATTTATCTAAAGCACTTTATATTAATACTAATCTTGCCAGATTTAGCATGCAGAATTCCAACTAAGTATTTCTTCCTTTCAGGCATGAAATCTCTTTGTTAAAGTATCAGTCTCCTAATACAACTGATGAGATAGAGAAGATGAAGATGGTCCCTTATGCTTCTACTGTAGGGAGTCTTATGTATTGAATTCTATGCACTGGACCTGACATCTGCTTTGTTGTTGGCATAGTTAACAGATTTTAGTCTAATCCCGAGCGAGAGCATTAGACTTCAGTTAAACATATAATCAAGTCCTGAAAAGGACTACGATTACATGTTGACTTTTCACTCAGGCAATCTTGTATCCATTGGGTATACAAACTCATATTTCCAGTTAGATAAAGATTCTAGAAAATCTACACGAGGACATGTGTTTACCTTAGGAGGAGGAGGAGTCGTATGTTAGATGAGTATCAAGCAATCTTGTGTTGCTGATTCCACAATGGAATTATAATATGTGGCTGCCTCTGAGACGACCAAGAAGGTTGTTTGGCTCGGAAACTTCCTAAAAGAGCTTGGTGTTGTCCCTTCGGTTCAAGCACCAATGACACTTTATTGTGATAATAGTGGTGCGGTTGCAAACTCGAAGGAACCACAGAGTCATAAGAGGAGTAAACATATTGAGCGTAAATATCATTTAATTCGTGACATAGTTCAGAAGGGAGATGTGAAAATTTTGAAGATTGCGTAGCAAACAATTTGGCAGACCCGTTTACAAAAAGCTTGCCGCAGAAGACTTTTGATGGGCATGTGGAAGAAATGGGTGTTAAAGTTGTAGATGCATGGTCATGAGTCTAAGTGGGAGATTGTTAGGATATACTACTAACCATGCGGTTTAGTTATAGTATTGTGTTTTATTTTTTATGGAATAATTATTTATTTATTTATTCAATTCAATAAAGTCTTATTTTAAATAGATCATTTGTTCACATGTGTTTCATTTACTTATATAGTAGACAATTTAATGTATGGAGCTTTAGCTCATGCACGGAAGATTAAATTGTCGGTTCTTATAAGTTATAAAGTTACGTTCACAATAAAAAATAAAACTGGACAAAATATCTTGATGATTATAGCACAAGATTAAAATATAATTTATCTTGATTATGGGAATGACCTTATTCCAACTTCTTGTGCTAGTGCATTTTGTATGTATTGAACAGACCAAGTAGAAATAAGTGTTTTTGTACTGAATATATAAAATAACCTTTCTAACTCATTAAATGAATTTATATTCTTAATCTTGATATGATTATTATGATCAATGTGATTTGTTCATTATTTTGATTTATCAAAAGGTACGACTCAATTATGAGTCAATGTATTCCTGATAAGTTGGATAGTACTAGATAACATTTTGTGAAGTAATAATTAGTTGATAGAATTCATGTCTCAACTTTGAGATTGATGATACTCCTTTATGGATGCTTATAAGTTTTTATGTGAGAACCCTGCAGGTGGATTTTATATGCGTCACATGAAATAAGTTAAGCAAAAGTATAAAGGATTTAATTAGTCAATAAGTTATATTGTCAGTAATTTAATTTAATTGATTAATATCTGTAATCTGAACATGGGGAGTTAAATAAGTATTTAATGGAGGATTTCAAAAATAAATAGAAGAGTGCAATTACAATTTTAGTGGAATAAATTATTATTTATTGTGGTAGGACTAATTCATTCATATTTTGAATTAATACCACAATAGGAAGCCTCGTTATTAAATTTGTGATCCCTGTTGTACCTGAATCTACTAGAACAAGGAAAATAGTATTCTTTTGGGGGCAAGGAAAAGTCCACACATTCTTTGTAGGGGTTTACCAAAAAACGTGTACTATTTATGTAAGACTTTTTCAGCCCTAATAGATATACTTTTTTCTTAATCGCAATACTCGCCACTGGAGTGTTTTCGTTGAATATTCATGATACAAGTAGAAGACTGTGAAACTGACGCGTAGTGTTGCTATGGAAGATTTGTTTAAAAACTTCAAGAGGTTAGTGTTTCAATCTAGTTTATGATTTATATTATCTAGATTACATTAAAGTTGATCTTGGTTGTTTGCTTCGGCTGTTTACATGCATGTATTCTATCATAGGAAACAGTTAAATATAGGGTATATTCGTTCAAGTGAGCTCCTATTTCTCATATGCCTCTCTTGTCAACTGTCAAGTAAGCAAATGATTGTTAACCTTTCAATAATCAAAAGCCCTGCACTATTTTAGACAAAACTTTCGACATTTAATTGATTACTAACATGCATAGTAGCATGAATAGTACTGGCAGGACTATTTGATAACAAAAAAGATAATTTTAATTGTTGAAGGAAACTGGCGAATATTTCAAAAGAGAGTGTCCTAGTTGATAATAAGAAATTTTCCTTCTGGCGAGTTGGTAAAGAGCAAGAAAAAAAATGGGCTTGCACAGACAAGAAATTTGAGCTCCAAGTTCGAATGTGTATATTCTTACATGTGTGTGTGGTAGGTAAAACTCTCCCGTTACTCTCTTGCATATGGCGCAATGCACGCCATAATTCAATCGGAAAGACACTTTCAAGCCGAAAAACCAAAAAATAAGTTTCTACTATGATGGTCAACACATTTAGATTTTTCATCTAATATCATCTCACATTTAGGAAGAAATCTCGTTTTTGTTCTCGACTTCTAACGAAGTTCCAATTATGGGCGGAACTAAGGGTGTAATGAGGTTCATTTGTATCACCTTTATCGTCTTGTTGAAAAATTACACCGTATATATAAGGTCAATTTTTTTTTACGTATATATATAGTTGATGTTGAATTTCCTTAGCTATTTCGCGTGTTTACTTCTTTATATTTTGAATATCTTTAATAAAAATCCTAACTTCATCATTGGTTCAAATGCAAGGATAATTTTAAACCGTGATTAATAAAAAGATTGAGTAAATTTGGACTTTTTCATTAAGGAACTGAGATACGTAATCGTCCACCCATTTCGCACTGAAATTCAGTTAACTATTAGGGCAAACATGAGATAATTTACTAATGACAAAAATATGATTGAACTAAAAGTGTAACTAAAAGCAATTTTTAGCAAATTAACTTCGACTATGATGGTAGTTAACACATTTAAAGTTACTCCTAATTTTTGTCCAGGGTGAAGGTGAGAATCTAACTTAAGATTCTTCTTGCTCTGATGCAATGTTGTTTAAATTCCATCATCTAAATTATTAACCCTGTTATATATATATTTTGTGCTTAAATTTAATTTAATTAGGAGAACACAAAGAAAATCCGCCGTTGATTCTGCATGTGAATTTCCTGTTCTCACGAATTGACAGCCATTAGGGAAGCAATTACAAAAACCTTTTATCTTAATTATCATGTTCGACAACAAAGTCCCAAGACATATTTTCTGCAAAGACAAGAGGACAACGTTAATCAACTTAGGCATGTAATCAGATTGATAATTAACATGTGATGAAAGAAAAAAACTACAATCAAAAGAAGCAATGTTTAATTTAACCGATGATCATCACACTTATTCTTTCTAATACTAAATTGCAATAATATTTTTATAACATTTTAAAAACTAAATTAATTATTTGTAACACTAAAGTCATAAAACTATGTACTCCATGTGTTAGACTGTTAGTTGCCTAGAAAATATTGAAAGAAATAATCCTAGGTATATATACAATGTACAATCTCCAAATAAGGAAAATCTTATTCCTACTATACTTCTAATATTCTAATTTTACTTGTACAAGAATTCTACAATTATGGTAATTATACAACATTATCATAATACACAATAGGAAAATCTTATTCCTACACGGTATTCTATCACACCCCCGCAGTCATAGCGGGTGGTTGTCGTACGCTGAGACTGTCCCTAAAATCTTCAAATACAACTAAGGGAAGGCCCTTCATAAATATGTCAGCAATTTGATATCTGGAGGGCACATGTAAAACACGTACTTGTCCACGAGCTACCTTTTCGCGAACAAAGTGAATATCCATCTCGATATGTTTAGTGCGCTGATGTTGGACCGGATTGCCAGAAAGATAAACTGCACTAACATTATCACAATAGACCAAGGTAGCTTTCTGAATAGGAAAGTGTAATTCTAGTAGAAGATTATGCAACCAACATGATTCAGATACCACATTAGCCACGCCTCGATACTCAGCCTCTGGACTGGATCGCGATAATGTAGACTGACGTTTCGCAGACCACGAGACCAAGTTATCACTAAGAAACATACAATAACCAGATGTCGAGCGTCTGGTATCATGACAGTCACCCCAATCAACATCTGTATATGACACAAGTGTAGAGACGGAAGAAGGATATAAATGCAACCCATAATCAAGTGTGCTCTGGATGTACCATATACTGCGTTTGAGCGCATGCATGTGCTCAATCCACGGGTCATGCATGAATACACACACATGCTGAACTGCATAAGTAATATTAAGTCTCGTGAAAGTAAGTTACTGAAGTGCCCCTGCAAGACTGCGATAGTGAGTGGGATCCTCGTATGGTGTGCCAGACGTAGTACTTAGCTTCGGTTTGATATCAACCGGAGTGGAAGTAGACTTACAATATGATATACCAGCTCTCTCAATAATCTCCGCAGCATACTTCCTTTGGGATAAAAATAGACCACTTGAATGACGCGTGACAGCAATGCCCAATAAATAACTCAAGGGCTTCAAGTCTTTCATAGCAAATTCGGAACTGAAAAGCGACATGATAGACTTGCGCAGATCATCATAAGAAGCCTTGAATATTCTTATTGAGTGAATAAGTATATATATACAATTTACAATCTCCAAATAAGGAAAATTATATTCCTACTATACTTCTAATATTCTAATCCTACTTGTACAAGAATTCTATAATTATGGTAATTATACAACATTACCATAATACACAATATGAAAATCCTATTCCTATACGGTATTCTATCAAATATAAATCACCAGAAAGCCAAATTTTTTATACCAGTAAATGATGTCATCGACTCATCGCGATATCATCATTTAGCCACGTGTACATGCTACATGATTTTGATTTAATTAAAAATCTACATTATCACTAAACTTACACTAAATGTTTTGTGACCATCGGTGAAATTAACCCGTTTTTTGCTTCAATATCTCTTTCTTTAGTTGTGAACTCAACAAGATACAGATTTGGGGTTGATCTTTTATTCTTTTTTCAGTCACATAATATATGACGATGTTTTATTGGACATAAAATTTAAGGAAGATTGATTTCCTAAATTTATATTTTAAAACAAGTCATAGACATTGCCGGTCCTCTTCCTCGGCAATATATATATATATATATATATATTAGAATTCATACTTTCAATTCATTATTAAGACTATCTTGCAAAAAAAAAAATAACTAACTCTATCTAAATTCTAGATCCCTCTTGTGCTTTAATTAGTACAATATTTGTTCCCAAGCACTTTTTATTTTAATGTATGGTACAATGTGGTCACCTAAGTTTCTCCGAGGAACCCTTTTTAGGGTTTCGAAATATGGTTATGCAAAAAAAGAAAATTTGCTCAATTAAAGTGTAACATGTTGGGTGCCTCTCTTGTTTAGCCTTTTCTAATACCCATCATAAACATGTCATAATGAATTCTTGTACCGTATTTTTTTTTCCAGTGTTTAATTTCCTCAAAGGAATAAAAAATTAAATCACATTCTGACGGTAGTTTAACTGAAAGGATGACAAACAGTTAATCCGTTTCTTTTTCTGACAGAAGGATAGATAGTTTGTAGGTCTTAGTTTAATGTTTTTTTTTTGCTATGTAATGATTCCTCCTATTTGCTATGTTTGTTTTAATTTTGTATTGTATTTCTTTGATATGAGTTATTTGAGCGGATGGTCTTTTAAAAATAGTCTTTTACCTCCGTGAGTAGGAGTAAAATCTACATACATTTTACTTTCCGCGTACTTCATCTTGTGAGATTATAGTGATATGTTGTTGTAGTTTAATAGGTAACCTAACACTTTGACATGTACCAAATCGATGTCTTTAAAAATATTGCATCATTCTTGAACATAAAAACTCCATCTAACTAGAATTAAGCTAAATCAAAATTTAAGATAATAAATCTAAAATTCGTAGCACGATTCATGATCAGGAAATAAATAACAATGTATGTTAAAACCCAACACGTAAAATATTCAGACATTACCCATAAAGAAATTTTGATTATTTCACATTGACTCCCAACGTTAAATTAACTATCTCGATGCATATATTTGGTCCTGCTGAGAAGCCTATGTTGGAAAATAAGGTTATGTTTTGTTTCACCTTTTGCAACAACTGAGTTTGAATTTTGTAAAAAGTATTTGTTTAATGCTACTCCATTTTTGTAGTAAAAAAACATGTCCGAGTAACTTTTTTGTTGTTATTGTTGTTGATAGTTTTCATACTTAATGAAAGAATTAATTCGGGTCACCCACATGGGTTAATCTGGATGTATGTTAATAAAAATAAGTAAATGTATAATTAGTTGTATATTCACAATTATAGTAGTAATATATTATGGAGAATAGACACGACGATTAGTACTCTCCTAAATTGCTATATTACTTTACGATGTAACAAAAGGAGTTTGAAAGACAAAACTACTCGATAGTTTTTATCCATTAATACAAAAAACATAAATTCCTTCTTGTCTCTCATTCAAGTGAAGTTCTTGGAAAGGAATTTTTGCTGTAAAGAAGCTTATATAAAATTTGAGAACAATTTTGTAACATGTTTGATTATAGACGGTAAATTTTAATTCGTGTTATTGATATGTGATTGAACTGTTACCGTTCACACATATTCAATAATCCCGCAAACTATTTATTTGATTTAATTCATCAATTAATTTTAATTTTGCAAAAACCTCATTTTGAAACAAACACTTTTTGTCAAAAAAAAAAAACTGACAGCAAAACTTGTAAGAAACACCTTAAAGACTTTTAGGAGGCAATTAGTTTAAAAGAGATGCTAACAAAATAAGACTAACTGGAAAAGCACAAGAATATTAATTAGATATATATATAAAGGGAGAAAAGGGGAATAATTGCTAGATTGAGTTTAACGGGAGCACAAGAGACAAGGAGGACCACAACAGCAGGGTTATTGCATGACATATGCCTTATTTGTGTCCGTCTCAATTTGGTGTCATCATTTTTTTTTAAATTTATTTCTAAAAATATATTATTTTATTATAATTAAAAATAATTTAATTTTAATTTTTTCTTACTATTAATGAAATAATTTATAGTCATATCATTATTTTAAATTTATTTTAGACAATATATTTTTTAAAAAAATTAACTTTTTTTATATCAAATCAAATGTCACATAAATTAAGACGGAATAGTATTATATAGGGCTGGCCAGTGGGCCGGGACGACCCGACCCCGGCCCGACCCCGTCCCGACCCCGCCCGGTCCCGACCCGACCCCGCTCTAAAAAAAAAAAAAAAAAAAAATTAACGGGGGCGGGACTCGAACTCGGGACGGGACGATGTCTCGTCCCGCCGGGACCCGAGCCCGCCCAGCCCGCCGGGACCCGAGCCCGCCCCGAGACCGTCCCGACCCCGACCCCGACCCCGACCTTACCTTTGCAAAAATAACCGTTGCACCAACGGCCATTTTAGATTATGGCCGTTGGCCAACGGCCATTTTAGGCCCCCCCCCCCCCTCCCCCAACCCCCCTACCCCTTAATATTTATTTTTAACATACCGATCTTGTCCCGGACCAAGTACGGGGTCAAATTAACCCTATGACGGGGGGAATTGTAGGCTCTAAATACAACAAACATAGAGATAGGGAAGCAATATCAAAATTAGTTCTTGTGGAGGGTTTGCCTTTTTCATTTCCTTCATCTCCGGTTTATTCATTACATTAGAGATATATATAATCCCGCTTTTAACGGTTTTCCTAGGTCAACCGTTAAGAGAGATGTATTTAAATTTGCGCATGAATATCAACAATATTTACGTTTTTCATTATATCATTTTAATGGCAAAGTATCTATCACGTCCGATATAGGTCGTAGTACTAACGGCCATGATTATTTAACCGTAACTTGTCATTGGATAGATTATAAATGGTCTATGCAAAAACGTATTTTAGCGTATAGATATATAGATGATAGGCACACCGGTACTTTTATTGCGAAAATATTTATCAAGTGTGCGATTATTACTTAATTACCGATAAAATTATGACTATTACATTAGATAACGCTTCTAATAACAATTACGCAATTACAATGTTAAAAAATAGTTTAGCTCCATCTTTTCCGGACCATTTTCATATAAAATGCGCGTGCCATATATATAACTTAATTGTAAAGGATGGTCTATCACTTTTTGAAGACATTCTTAGTAAAATACAATTTGCTATAAACTTTATTTTTAAAAGTAATAAAGTACAACGTAGAAAAGAATATAAAAAAATTTGTCATGATTGTGGACTACCTTTTAGAAGAATTCCACAAGAAGTATCCACTAGGTGGAATTCTTTATACGAGCAACTACTTGTTGCTTATGACTATAAATTACCTATAACTTTATTTTTTAACTCTCATAATAAAAAGCCGGTGATATGATTTTAGATAGTGATTGGGAAAAAATTTCCGAACTTATTGTATTTTTAGAGAAATTTTTTCAAGCAACAAAAGAATTTTCCGGTATATATTATCCTACTATTTCAACTATGTTATTTTATATAACTCTAATATTTTTATTACTTAGTGAATATATGGAAAAACCGGCTTATAAGGCGGCTATTAAAAAAATGTTTGTCAAAATAAAAAAATATTTTATTCCTATTCCTTCTATTTATATTATTGGTTCTCGTATTAAATCCTACTATTAAAATAGACGGTACTAAATCACTAATTGAAACTATTTACGATTGTATAGAAGTACTACCACCTCCAAGTCCCAAAAATCTAAATCACCCACCACCTATTGAACAAACTAAAGAAGAAGTGTTGAATAGCGTAGAACACCACCGCAAAAATATATATAGATTTTATCAACAAGAAAATGCTAGTAACGTACTGAAGCTACCATACCATCTTCTTCATCTTCAACACAACCTCACAAAAGACATGTTGTTTCGCGGCTAGTATTGAAAGCCTCGTAAATAGAATGTGCGGCCGTACCTCTACTAACCAAATTAGCGAGTTGGATATTTTTGTTTTGCGGGGTTCTGTACCGTATCAAGAAGTTATCAATGAAGATGGACAAGAAGACTTATTTGAAATACTTTGGAGGGGAATGAGAAGACCTTTCCGACACTTTCAATGATGGCTCGAGATGTTTTGAACATTCAAGCGTCGTCAACTTGCGTCGGAAAGCGCTTTTTCTCGCACGGAGATATCAAATAGGAGACCACGAGACACTCATTGGCGGAGAGACAAACTTGGAAATTGCGGTATTATTCGAGAGATTGGATACGAGCGGAGCGGAGAAGGTGCGGTCAACCGGAGATCAACGAAGAAGATGATGAAAACTACAACGAGATCTTAACCGAAGGTAGTGGAAGCGACGTGGATCAATTTGACCAACAAATACCTATTCCAACCGAAGAACCACATGAAATCATCAAGCAATTAGAACGATTTTTTTGAAAATGTAATTTTTTTAATTGCAATTTTATTATGTAATTTGCAACTTTTGGACAACACCATAAAGTTGCAATTTAGATTTTAGACAATTGTATTTGTATTACAAAAAAATCATATGTCTATTAAATAATATAAGAGGCACAAAAACAAATTTCTTGGGATGTTTTTATTACACTATCTTGTTTTATTTATTGAGTTTTTTTTTATACATATGTTATTTAAAAAAAAAAAAAAACGAAAACCCGAGCTCGCCCCCCCCGCCCCGAGCCCGCCCGACCCCGCCCCCGACCCGGGATCGACGGATCGGACGGACGGACGGAGCAGTCCCGCCTGCACCCGACCCCGCTAGGCCCGCTAGGCCCGATCCCGACCCCCGGATCGTCCCGCCCCGACCCCGACCCCGCCAGACCCGGCCCGCCAGACCCGAGCCCGGCCCACCGGCCACCCTTAGTATTATACAAAGAAGAAGAACAGGACAGAGGGCCCACCCGGGTGGGTAGGGATCCAGCCCATAGACCCATATGATCTGGCTACCTCACTGATGCCAGCCTTGCATTTCCCACACATCATTGTTGTGGCCCCCTACTAATTTCTCATCAAGCACATGCAACCCCCCGACCCCAACTTGTTATTTTTCTTTTAATATTACAATATTGTATAAGGTAGCAAGTATTGCATGAAATAATTGAAATATACATAAAAAATCAACCATCATTATTACAAAAACTAAAATAGCTAATTTAAATTCGATAAAATAACTAAAATATATATAAAAAAAAACCTATCATTATTACATAAAAAAGACTTTGAGTTAAATTTAGTATCTGAAACTCATTAACTTGACTAATTTAGATTCACAATGTCAAAGGACAAAAGTACATGATAAAAATTTCATAGGATAATTGAAGTTCAATTTCTGACACTATAGTTATGATAGAAAAAATAGATATCCAAGCTTAATGTTTATAATAAATCAATAAGAGGTAGTTTGGTTCAAAACAAAAGTATTCCAATTATAATTTGGAGATTATAACATCTCAATTAGGATGATAAAATCTTCAAAGTTAAGAAGATGAATAAAAATGGACAAAAAATTATATATATAAAAAATTAATAATTCAGAAGTTATAATTTCACCTTCTATATGATGTACATACTCAAATTTTTGGTGTAAAGTTTATCCTAAATTAGCTAATACCCAAAACACATTGAACAAAATTTAATCTTAATTTTTATGCTGGGATAACTCATAATCCTTGTAACCAGAGGGTCACTAAATATATAACTTTTTTGCATACAATTTCTCTTACTGTTGTATTTCCTTTTTCAAATTTACTTTGATATGTTTCACTTGAATCGAAGGTCTATCGTAAATAATTTTTTTATCTTCCTATAGTAGGGATAATATTTGCGTACATACCACCCTCCACATAGCCTATTTGTTCAAATACATTGAGTTATGTTGTTGTAATTTTTCATTTATCTAGTGTTGGTTTGTCTATATTCTCACATTAAGTCATTTTTAGTTATGGTAAAACTAATAGGATCAGGTGTAAATTTTTAACTTGAATAAACATTTGTAAAAATTTGCCATTAAGCTATCCTCTAAAGGAAAAAGAGGTAAAATAAATTTTACCAGAGTGGAGTTAGGAACCTATTAATTGCATTTAGCATTATGACCTAAAGTCATGCGTCCTTATATATAACTGTAGTAGTTACACAGTCAATGCCTCTTACTGCTCTGCTACCGTTTGTTGTTGTGCTGATTGAGTGTCGGCAATGTCCGTTATAAATATTTGACAAAATTTTACAGAGTGATTAATGGCTAATTATTATGCGAATTAAATATTGATTTTCTGTACTCTCTTTCTTTCCATTATTTGCAAGTGCTAATAAACCCCCCCTATAAGACGATACAGGAAAAATGAACCCAAAAAAGTGTTCATATTCATTGTGTTTTATTAGTGTTAATTAATAATAATAATAATATTATGTATAGAGGAAGAGCTGTCTTTTTCTAATTCTTCGCTGTCGCTTTCTCTTACCATCCGTTTTTTTTTCTATTGGTAGCAGTAGTAGTTCCATACATTTAATTCATTATTTCCTATGTCTCAAATTATTTATTATTTTAAAAATTCAAGATATAATTAATTTTTTTTATTTTATTATTTATTTTAATGAAGATAACAAATAAATAAAATAAATATTTAATTGAGAGATTGTAACTTAGACATAAATACAAGTAAAATAGGTCAAATATTTATTTTAAATAATACTCCATCCGTTTCAAATTATTTGTCGTGATTATTAAATTAATGATATCAATTTGTCGTTTTAAAAGCTCAAGGCACTAATTACCTTTTTCTCATTTTCCTTATTATAATTATAACTTATACATAAATAATTTAAGTAGGGGTGGAGTATATATTTTATTTATTTTATATTTTTTATATTTTTCTCTCCTTAATTGCCACTCTCTCATCATCATACAATTACAACACCCTCTTCTTTTCTCTACCTTCCCTTCTTCATCCTCCCTCTTCTCACTTTGTGTTCATCAATTTTTAAGCTTATTGGAGAAGAGGGGTGGTTGGTTAGTTCAAGATTTGTGAATGTCACTATGCTCATAATAATCATGAAGAGGCTAGTAAGTACGTTTGTTTATATTTCATTTTTTGTGTTCTTGATTTTTAGTACTAAGGGTGTCTAAATCTTGATTTACATATCATTAATCTAACATTTTCACTTGAAAAATTAGTGGATATTTAGTAGATTGAAATATTTGTGCTTAAAAATTGATTCTTGGTTCAATTGGTGCAATATTTACTAGACTTCAGTATCTGTGCTCTGAATTGGCTTTACTAACAGCTTTCTGTTGAGATTTGCTTGATCTCATGTATTTACCAACTGGGATACTTGTTTGTTTTTTCTACATTGTATTTTCAAGACAAGAATTTGTTGGATTTAAGGATTTGTTTGGATGTTCTTTGTAATCATAAACTTGATTTTTACCCATCAGGGAAAAAAATGAAATTTGTTTTGTCTTGTAGCTAATCAATCCTGGTAGAAGGGATCTGATTGGGATACCACTACTACTGGTATACAATGATTTGCTGAAGTAGTATAAATTATGAAAGCTGACAAAGTTATAAATACACCCTTTGTTTTTTTCATTCTCATAAATTTTTTTCCTTTGTTTTCTCCTCACATTGAACTTAACACTTATAAAGTACTGTTATTGCTCAGTGTTTTTGTACTCCAATGAAGTCTCTATCTATTGGTTACTAATCAAGTTGAGAACTTTTTCCATAAAAAGACAAGAATATCTACTTGTGTTCATTCTACTGGTATTCCCTGCTCCTTTGTGACATCAGATTTTATAGGAGCTCATTTGTGATTTAAATTTGTAGTTGGTTCTTCTCAGCATTTTACCGTGTTGAATTTGGGTAAAGATTAGAACTTTTTCAATGTGGTGATCTTGTTTCTCCATATTAGGGCACTGGCCAATATATTGGGCCGCGGCGTAGATTTTGTTAGCTTACATGATAGTGAAAGTTTAGAAATTCAGTAAGATGCTGGATGGTGAATGATTTACCCCTCTTTGATTTTGTTTCCAGGCAGTGCTACTTTTGCTGTTGGCATTCAGTCACTGTATAATACATAGTGAAGCTCAATTTGATGGAGAATGCAAGTTCAATAAGCATTTGAAACCCAGACCTCACAGTGTGTCAGTATTGGACTTTGGGGCTGTGGGGGATGGGAAAACTATAAATACTGTAGCCTTTCAGAATGCGATTTTCTATCTCAAGTCCTTTGCTGACAAGGGCGGAGCGCAGCTCTATGTTCCTGCTGGCAAGTGGTTGACTAGAAGCATCAATCTTACTAGCCACCTTACACTGTTCCTGGAAAAAGATGCTGTTATTCTAGGATCTGAGGTTAGCCTCTGAACTTTGTGTGAGCGTCATTTTTGCTTTTCTAATATTATTGTTTGTGTTTCAGACAAAAGACAGCTAAACCAAATTTTCTGGAAAAGAATTGTTAAGTATCATGTAATAGGGTCCACAACCATTAGTTTCAAGCATGAGATACGTTGGCACTTGTAATTAGGACCTATTGCTTATTGTTTCACAAATAAAATATTCTCGACATATACATGGTAACTCCAAATCAATAGAGAGGTGTATCCTAGTGGCTTGAGAACCATTAGGTCTCAGGTTCAATTTTCAGCGGAAGCAAAAACACTAGGTGATTTCTTCCATCTGTCCAAATCTTGGTGGACAGAGTTACCCGGTACAAGTGCGCGCAAGCTGGCTCGGACACCACAGTTATAAAAAAACAGATAGGTTTCCTACATAATATGTTGTCATGACAGCAATAACTCAAATTTTGGTAATGACAGTTTTAGCTGCATTATGATGGATTAGATAAGTGCTTCAATTTTTATCTGTCTTATCGGTTTGGATGTATAAGCATCTTAATGCATGTCATGATAAATATTTTGTGCATTCACTGTTTCAGGATTTCGATCATTGGGATGTAGTTGAAGCCTTACCATCTTATGGCCGAGGTATTGAGGCACAATATGGAAGATACCGCAGCTTGATCTCTGGAAATAATTTAACGGATGTTGTAATAACAGGCAGGAATTCCTTCATTGAGTGGTTCTATTAATTTTACGTTTCTCTCTATCGTACCTTCATGCAACCTGCTTATTTCTAAACAATTGTGCAGGTAACAACGGTACTATTGATGGCCAGGGCTCTATATGGTGGGAGAAGTTTAATTCCCATTCCTTAAATTATACTCGACCACACCTAGTAGAGTTTGTTAGCTCCAGAAATGTTGTTATTTCAAATTTGACCTTGTTGAATGCTCCTGGTTGGAACATCCGCCCAGCATATTGCAGGTATCTGTATAAGCAGTTAAATGTTTCATGTACTTTTGTTTGTGGGTAAGATTTCTGTTTGGCTAATCCTTGAGAAAATTTCATGTCTTGCAGTAATGTGGTCATTCAGAACTTAACGGTTTATTCTCCACAAGATTCCCCATACACTAACGGGATTGTCCCAGGTTGGTTAAGAGAATCATTAATCTTATTTGTTTTAAAGGTCCAAGCTAATTAAAGAAGGGAAGTCTTAGAGCAACGGTAAAGTTGTCTCAGTGTCACCAATGACCTATAGGTCATGGGTTCGAGTTGTGGAAGCAGCCACTAATGCTTGCATTAGGGTGGGCTGTCTACATCACACTCCTTGGGGTGCGATCATACCCGGACCCTGCTAACACAGGATGCTTTGTGCACCGGGCCCCCCCCCCCCCCCCCCCCCTTTTTTTTTTTTTTTTTTTTTAAATAAAAAAGCTAATTAAAAATTGTAACCTTAGACATTCACCACTTAAGTGTTCATAGGTCTTCAAATATAGCTTTAATTTATCTGACAACAGGAAGCTTCCTCAAGCAAACACAAAACGCCATTTCCAATAGTATCATAGACCTAAATTTCTTTAGATTTGTAAGTATGCAAATAAAATTGAAGTAGCTATTTCCTCATCCCTGAGTAAATATACAAATGGTACACGAGCCTCGAATAGATTTGTCTTTGAGCTGATGTGAAACAATTAGGTCTGATGTTTCATGAAACATGTACATTGTTCCATGTGTTTTTCTTCATTTGAAGAAAAGGATCGTAACCTTGTGTCCGCTTTTCAGATTCTTCCGAGCATGTCTGCATTGAAAACAGCAACATTAGCATGGGTTATGATGCTATCGTTCTTAAAAGTGGTTGGGATGAGTACGGGACTTCCTACGGGAAACCTACGTCAAATGTCCACATTAGACGGGTGAGGTTACAGTCTGCTGCAGGTTCGGGTGTGGCTTTTGGTAGTGAGATGTCTGGCGGTATCTCCAATGTTCTTGTAGAGCATAGTTCCCTACATGACTCCCTTTACGGGATTGAGCTTAAGACAGCTAGAGGAAGAGGCGGTTACATCAAGGATATCCTCGTTACGAACGTTGTTATGGAAAATTTGCAAGTGGGAATCAAGGCTACTGGTTTCGCTGATTCGCATCCAGATGAGAAATATGATCATTCTTCATTACCTGAAGTTAGTGGTATCACTTTCGTGGACATTGTTGGTACAAATATCTCGATAGCAGGAAATTTCACCGGGTTATCTGAATCTCCCTTCACTAATATATGTCTATCAAATATCTCCTTCTCCATTTCGTCCAGCCCGTCTACACCATGGTTATGCTCCGATATATCAGGTGCTTCTGAAAATGTGTTTCCTAAACCATGTGCCGAGCTTCAAGGCTCGTTGTCCAGTTCTAGTTCCGCTTGCTTTGCTCTTCCACACCCATATACTGAAGTTGCAATTTTATAATCCTACCCTGATCGGAACTATTCATTCATTGAACTTGAACAACGAGAGACATATCTTGTTCTAGTTCTGGTGTACAATCTTCCAATAAGATGCAAGTCAGAATATTCGGTCTCATGGTTTCCCAAGTCAAAGTCAAAACTCGGGTGAGCAATCTCTTCAAAAAAGTAGCCTTGCGTTGCAGATCGTTCCTGTGTACAGCATCAGTTTCTTTTATTCATGTGTAAGAAAAGTTTTGGTAGTGCAGTAAATTCAGATACGTTGTTCCTTTCTTGTGTCATTCTTCATTTGATTTTTTTTACTAAATTGTTCTTACATTTGTAAATTGGGTTTATGGAGACTGCAGTAAGATTGGTTAATGATATATGGTTGAAGGGGTGTTATTGTTGATTGTCATTGTTGCAATAAAAGTTCTAGCCATTTGATTTAAACATATAAAGCCTATTCTTTGTTTTTTGGTTCAAAATCTCAGCCCAAGGGTCTTAAGAAACTTGTTCATGCACCTTCACATACAGTGCATTTTGAGTTTACCTGTAATGATGTCAAACATTTGAAGATCATGATGGAAGAATTCTAAAGAAAAAATAAGGGGGGAGCATTACGCATGGGTTATCCAGGAAATTATACCTAATGACCTTGAAACTGAGTGATCTTGAACTTTTTAACCTCGCTTGCCCCATGAGGCAGCAAGGTCAAAAGGTCAAGATAACCCACCTTCAAGGTCGTTCTTGCAAATCACCCGGGCTAGTTCGATCGTCTATCCAGAGCAGTTGTTTCAGAAAGCTCAACACCATCACATTGAAACAAATAGATGACTGCAATTAAGTTATAACTATTATTGTTGTACTAAATTGTTGCTGTTGTTCGGAAGAACAATATTATGACCCAAAGAATTCAATCCCCCTTGGAACAATAAGAAAGCGGAATTTCCACGGGGTTGCCTTTTGAAAGATTGATGATTATTTCATTTTCTAAATATGTAACCTAGAAAATTGAAGACTCATTGCTTATTTGATTATTTTGAATTGGTTTTAATTGAAGGAACTTGAAGAACACCATTGTTGGGTTTTATTGAGCTTGATTGGTGGCCAATTTCTGATGATCGCCGGGATTTGTGTGAGAAGACAACTCATTAAGATTTGGTGGCCAATATTTGACAATCATCAAGTTTTGTGACGAAGCAACCAGACGAATTTTATAGCAATCTGCTAGCATCGTCAGGATTTAGTGGTGAATTTCTGACGATCAGCAGGGTTTTGTGACAATTTCTTACGATCGTCAAGAGTTGTAACAAAGTAAGATGATAAATTTTATGGTGATATGCGGGAGCTAAATAAAATATTGGATTAGAGTGCGAAATGGAATAAATAAACAACACGTAAATAAATCAAATTAAAAAAGAAACACTAATATAAAGCACAACACAAAAATGAAGCAGAACAGGTATCACACCGCGAAGGTTTTAACTTTTAAGATCAAATTAAGCCTTCCTCCATTTAAATTTAAGTTTCTTAATGTGATTACACACGTTAATTTCAGAAAATACACAAAATTTTGGAATCTTATTATTTTAGACTAAAGATGTATTGTAATGTACCAAAATGTCATTTGAAATCTGTAGTCTTAAATAAGTCAAGTAAAATAATGAAATTAAGGAGTTACCAAATATAGAAAGAGATATGTTTTTAAAACCAAATTTAAAAGAAAGTAATAAACTTAAATTGAAACCTTAAGATAACCGGAGCTAGCTTGTGTACATATTCCAAGAACAGTATAGTAGCAGGAGTTTCCATTGTTGTTGGACACAACTTCCATATTCTTGAACAAATAGGAGAATATTTATTTGTTGAATATAAAAGTATAGTACTCACTTGGTTTTGGTGTACAAGGAAAAATATTATCCATTGATTATTTTTATTAATGAAATAGTATATATACAATCTACAATTTCTATAATAGGAAAATCTTATTCCTATTCTAATACCAAAAACCTTATTCTAACTGTACAAGAATCCTATAATTATGATAAATGTACACTACTAATTAAATACGATAATTTTACACTAAATTACTACCTTAAAACCGTGATATACACTTATATATGGTAAGTGTATATCACGGTCCAAAACAGTTTCAAAGACCATAAGACCCGTGATATACACATTGCATAGTAAGTGTATATCATGGGTATACACTGTTTATCACACCCCCGCAGTCACAGCGGACGGTCTTCGTACGCTGAGACTGTCCCTGAAATCTTCAAAAAGGACAGAGGGAAGACCTTTGGTAAAGATGTCTGCAATTTGATACCTGGAAGGGACATGGCAGATGCGTACTTGTCATCGAGCTACCTTTTCGCGAACAAAATGGGTATCCATCTCTATATGTTTAGTGCGTTGGTGCTGAACCGGATTCCCAGAAAGGTATATGACACTAATATTATCACAATAAACCAAGGTAACTTTCTGAATAGGACAATGAAGCTCTAAAAGAAGCTTACGTAACCAAAAGGATTCAGAGACCACAATGGCTACCCCTCGATACTCGGCCTCTGCACTAGAGCGTGATAAAGTCGACTGACGCTTGGCAGACTAAGAGACCAAGTTATTACCAAGAAATATACAATAGTCAGACGTAGAACGTCTGGTGTCTGGACAACCCCCCTCCCCCAATCATCATTTGTATACGAGACACGTGTAGATGTCGATGAAGGATATAAGTGTAAGCTATAGTCAAGTGTCCCCTGGATGTACCGAATGATGCGTTTGAGCGCATTCATGTGCTCAACCCTGAGATCATGCATAAACAAACACACATGTTGTATGGCATACATAATATCTGGTCTCGTGAATGTAAGATACTGAAGGGCCCCTGCAAGACTGCGATAGCGGGTCGAATCCTCATAAGGCGAGCCAGCCGCAACACCCAACTTTGGTTTAGTATCAATCGGAGTGGAAGTGGACTTACAGGATGACATTTCAGCCCTCTCAATGATCTCAGCAGCATAGTTCCTCTGGGATAAGAACAACCCACCTGCATGACGAGTGATAACAATCCCCAAAAAATAACTCAACGACCTCAAGTCTTTCATAGCAAACTCAAAACTGAGCATTGTCATGATAGACTGACGTAATGTATCAGAAGAGATTGGACCAATTTCGGTATTGGGCTGGGTACCTGGCCCAATCGCCGGAACTGGCCCAATCACTAGACAGTGAGCAGTGGTCGATGGTGGTACTGTAGACCCAGCGAGCAGTGGGACCGCTGGTGGATTTTGGGTGTGTGGTACGTCCGATAAATGGTGGATAATATAAGGGGAAACACCGTCATCCAAAAAAGTATACGAACTAGGCACGGAACTACTCACTTTAGCAAACGAAAATTGGGACTCATCAAAAATAACATAGTGACTAATGATAATTTTATTAGATGATAAATCAAAACATTTGTAACCACGATGATTAGACGGATAACCCAAAAACACACAAGGGGTAGAACATGCCTGAAGTTTGTTAATTGTGGTGGAAGGAAACAACGGATAACATAAGCACCCAAGGACCCTAAGATGTGAATATGATGGAGTCTTATTATATTAAATTTGAAGAGGGACGAGTATGTCAAACCTTTGATAGGAAGAATGTTAAGAAGATAGGTAGTCATTTGTAGAGCATGATGCCAAAACGAATGGGGTACGAAAGCATGAATCAATAAAGTTCGGACAATGTTATTAATGGTACGAATTTTGCGTTCGACTTTCCCATTTTGTGAAGACGTATGAGGATAAGAAAAATGAAAATTAATCCCATTATTAGCACAAAATTCTTGAAACACCCCATTATCATATTCCTTGCCATTATCACATTGAATATTTTTTATTTTCCGTTCAAATTGGGTTAAAATAAATGCTCTAAATTTTAAGAAAGTGGAAAAAACTTGAGATTTTTTCGCTATCGGAAAAGTACATAAAAATATAATAATCATCGAGAAATAGAACATAATAACGATGACCCAAAGAACTGAGAACAGGAGATGTCCATAAATCGCTATGAATAATATAAAATGGCATTAAAGTATGAGAATTGGAGTCTACAAACGGCAATCTAACAATTTTTCCTAAAGAACAAGATTAACAATTCGGAGTACTACGCGTACCCTTACAAGAAATAAAATTCTTTTTATCTAAGGAAGACAAAATAGACGACCCCAGATGACCTAGACGAGCATGCCACAAGAAAGGAGCAAGGGCTGCAAAAGTGGATGGCAAGGATGGACTCGAGAGACCGGAACATGGCGTGATAGGATAAAGATCTCCCCTACTATCACACCTCATTAGAGGAATCCCCGTCTTGAAATCCTTCACAGAAAACTCAAATGGATCAAATTCAACAGATACATAATTATCATTGGTGAATTTACGGACATACACCAAATTTTTAATCAATTTAGGGGCATGAAGGGTATTTTTTAAAATAAGGGGTGGATGGGGGGAGACAAAGTTTTATGCCCGTAACCACGAATTGGAATTGAATTATCATTACCAATAATTATACCACGATTGTTGCTCAAATTGCAATAAGACGAGAGAGTACCTGGGCCAGACGTCATTTGAGTAGTAGCACCGGTGTCCATGTACCAATTTTAGTCCGAGGGATTTATTCCAACAATGTCTGTAGGAGTGGGGAGCGCTGCATGATGGGCCTGGTGGGGCCCAATCCTGCCTCCCTACTAACCCGGAACCCCACTATATCGCTGGACCAGAACTGGGCTAGAACTGCTGGGCCGAAAGTGTGGCTGAAACTAGGCCCAGTTACCGTGGGCTGAAGGCGCTGGAAAGTAGGGACTGCTGGGCCACTGCCCACTGGCCCAGGCCCACGGCTAGGGGGGCCAAGGCTGGGACTAGTTGGGCTGTGGCCCACTGTTATTGGGGCGGGACCCACTACCACTGTTTTGGCCACCACCGCCGGAACCGCCGCGTTTGCCTCCGCGGTTTTTTATATTATTTTTTCGAGTATTCTTGCGCCACCGTGAGCACGGATTTGGCCCGAATTATCAACAAAACCCGGATAATTTGTGGAGGATGTCATTATGACTACGGGACTAGCATTGGTAGCCGCCTTCTTAGCCAATCCGGCTTCTTCCAAAGTAAGCATGAAGCGTGCTTGATAAAACTTTGGGAGATGGTTACTTTGACGAAAGAGAGTTCCAACGCCACTATAGGCCTCGGATAGGCCAACAACCATCTGTAGAACTAGACGATCTTTACTAACGGGCGCACCAACGTTGCGGAGTTGGTCCGCCAATTCTTTCAACCTTTTGCAATAAGCTGAAACATTCGGGAAATTTTCCATGTTGACGTGGGAAAATTCTTGCTCAAGAGTAACAGCTCTGGAATTTTGATTATCTTGGAATATGTCACGCAGCCTATTCCAAGCAGCCATCGCCGTAGTATCCGGCTCAATAATCATCTGCAACAAGTCGATAGAGATAGTGGAGTAAATCCACTAAAGGACGGTGGCATCAAGAGTCGTCCACAACTTAGGATCATCCTCGCGTTTAGGCACCTTCGTATCCTCAAGAGCCGCGGGGAGTATGTGATGGATAACTTGATGCGATCGTGCGTGAATTTTGAACAGTTTGGCCCACGTCGCATATTGGATGTTTTATATTTCAAGAATAAGAGGGATGTGATTCTTGATGTTAGAAACAACTAGGGTAGGGTGAAACGTGTTCTTGGAGGTAGACATAACGATTTTTTTTTTGGTGAAGATAGAAATACTTTCCGGGCACGGAAACCGAGGAAGGGAGCTCGGAACCGGACTGTTTGGATGGAAAAAATTGGGAGCAAAAATTAACCTAGACTTCTGATACCATAGAAATAAATAATCCCATGATTATTTTCATTAATGAAAGAGTATATATACAATTTACAATTTCTATAATAGGAAAATTCTATTCCTATTCTAATACCAAAAATCTTATTCTAATTGTACAAGAATCCTACAATTATGGTAAGTGTACACTACTAATTAAATACAATGATTTTACACTAAATTACTACCTTAAAACCGTGATATACACTTATATATGGTAAGTGTATATCACGGTCCAAAACAGTTTCAAATACCATAAGACCCGTGATATACACTTTGCATAGTAAGTGTATATCAAGGGTATACACGGTTTATCAGTTGTCTTTTGTTTAGGTTTTGGTGGGTGCAAGAAATGTATTAATAATAATCACGTGTTTCATCAAAAAGGGTAGAATGTGCAGGTTGCTAACCACAAAAAATAACATGAGCCTGGTAGGGGTTATGTTATTTTAGCAGCTGTTTGGATTTTTGAAACTAATGTTACCTACAAATTGTGAAGTTGAGGAAAATGTCTGTGGTGTTCCTATGAGGTAGGGGTTATGTGGTCACTGCCTTCCTTCTAGAAATTTCTTGCACCATAGTATAAGTTTATAACCTTCCTTGTTACTGGTTAGGGTTTGTATTTGAATACGTTGGGTACATAAGTGTTAATTTATGGTTTAAAGTGGGTGATTGAAAAGTTATGGTCTAATCAAAATGGCTACATAGGATCAATCTCTATCTAATTTAGGACTTGATATTCAATTTTTGATTGATTCATTTACAATTTTTTGAATCACTTGTAACGTCACGATGTCTTTGAAGCTGAGGAATCATGGTAGCCAAGATGTTTGGTTGATTGACTATCTGAACTTTCAACTTCTTAATAGAGTTCGATTCCACACCTAGTAATTCCCTTCTCCCTCCCTCTTAAGTATAAATTAAATAATTTTAAAAAAAAACGAACTTTGAAGCTCAAAATTTGCCAACAATAAAGCATTCCCTTGCCCCTAAATCTATTGTTAAGGTATGATGTGGAATCAGAAGGAGCTCACTAGTTCATGTTCTATTATCACCATTTGTATTATAAAATTTGTAATTCCAGTTAGAAAATTGGGATAAATCCCTTCTTTTCTTGTCTAAGGATCTCAACTTTAGTCATGTCTTAGATCTATCCTTGCCTTCATTGTTATCATCATTCATACCTTGGACAAAATAAAAGTAAGAAACAGAGAAAATTAATGGTTTCATAATCAACTTCAGCTTTTTTTACCATAAAGCACAACCAAACTAAATTGAATATGTGCAAAATGTACATGTCAAATTCTCAACTGTGCCACAAATTGTCATATGGAAGTACAATCTTTGAAGATCTTCACACTGCTCTCTACCAAAAGAACTGGAACTCTACAAATCTAATGACGTAAAGATTACACGAAACGGAATTGTGCCTCTTTCAGATAAATCAAAATACAAATTTGAAGGGAAAAAATCATATAGGGCCAGAGAGACTCTGTTAGTAAAGCAAAACAACTCTCGTACACTCCCCGAAATAATAACAGAAAGGTTAAAAAAATAAAAGAATTGGAAACAGCTTGGTCACATCCCTACTCCCTGTTTCCTGCTTTTCGCTTAATTTCAGTTGGCATGGCGTGCCTCCCATTCCGCTGAGGTGTGTGTCCGATTCCATTTGTCTTTCGTGATGGCGAAGACCCTACTTTGTTAACCAAGTTCCTGCCACAATCAGTTAAACGAAATGTTAAAGATGAAATGAGCCCAAATAGAGAACAAATTTGGAGGATTCTTATAACTGACCGTTACTAGTGTGGGGGATTGAAATGTAGTTGATTGATTTTAACTATTATGTTACTCTTAACGTGCAAATAAATCACAAAAAAGTTGAATGAGAGACTACCTTGTTTCTGGGCTCTTTGCATGCTTTGGATTTGGTCTCGGGATCTTTGACTCGTTCCCATTGGTGAAACTGTTTAGTTTGGAATTATTGAATTGGCAAAGCAAATCTGGCTCAGATGAATCACTGGTCGTGGCATCAAATTCTTCCAGATCATCGGCAGGAGTGATGTCAAAATGGTCGCTCAATGAGAAAAGATTACTTGATTTTTCTTGGCATAATTTAGATGATTCTGAAAGATATTTCTGAGCAAAGGCATCTGACATGCCATTTTCGGATTCCCAATGTCCAAAGGGCTTCCCCACTTCCTGTTTGTTCACCATGACTTTGTCTACCCACTCACCTGTGCCCATGTCTTTATCATATGCCACGTAGTTTTCACAAGGAATGTTGACTGGTGGCCATGAAGGGGAATTTCCTAGTAACTCATCAAGATCAAAGCTTGGCCTCTTTTGTCTGAATGCAGAATTATTAGATATCTGCACATTTAATAGATGTCAAGCAAGGTCTTGTAGATTACAACAGAATGCATCAAAAAGGATGCTCATTAAAAACTTCGCTAACGGTATCTTGTGCTCTAGTTTTGGTACAAGCTCATTCAAGTCTCCTAAAACACACTAAACATAATAGACTTTGATAAATTATTCTTCTATTAACGAGTTTGCATTGTGCTACAAATAATTGCTCTTAAAGAGATTACCACGTCGAGAAATTCTACCTCTATGTTGCCTACATCGTCCATTGGTCTCCTCTGGACATTTGAATCAGCTAGCATTTCTCTTTTCTGTGGGTTAGATTGAACGGGTGATGGCTGCACGCGACATGGACTGCTCATTACCTTATACTGCATGGGGACTGACTCTTCTTTTTTTGCTAGGTCTGCTTTCAGAGTTGCAATCTGATAAAACAAAGATATCGTCCTTGAGAAGAAACCAAACTATATACTAGTAATAAAAAGCAGTTAATAGGTTAAAAGAAAAAAAATCGAACACCTGTTCTTTGAGCTCTTTGACATCTGTAGAGTCTTTATTTACTCGTGCAGTGCCTAGTTCAACAGTAGAAACACGTTCTGCAAATTTAAGTGTGCTAATTGTTTCTCCTACTGCTTCAGGTTCAGGGCTTATGTGAACAAACATCAAAGTTTTGGCTTGCCCTCCTAAAAGAAAGTCACATCCCAAAAACCAGTCTTTAATAGACAGAAAAGAAAAGAATCGCAAGAACAATCGATCTTTCATCATTTAGCTAATATCCTACCTAGTGAGTCTTGCAGAAGCTGTGTAAGTTTGCTGTTACGGTATGGGACGTGCGCATTCTTTTGGGCAAGAGCAGAGATAACATCACCCAAAGCTGAAAGAGACTTGTTAATGTGCTGAGCCTCTTTAAGTCTGTCTCCTGTTACTTCAGATTTGTTCACTCTCTCACTTCCTGCTAGATCAACCAAATGCATACAACCACGAAGAATAGTTCCAGAAGCCAAATCTCTTCCCTGAACATGAACAGTTAGGCAACTGCACATTCAAAACCAGACAGAGTCAGCATACAAAGCACTAGAAATTAAATTAAGCGAAGGAAAGGATTCTGCATTTCAAACCTGTGGGAGCGGCTACTGCGGTCGTTGAGTGCTGTTGCACTCACAGAACGATTCTTTTGCCCTAGATTCATCAGATCAATAACGTCACAAGTTGAAGTTACACGAACCAAGCTTGCATCTGGTACAGTTAGTCCTTGAGAAGCACTACGGATTTCTAACGTAATTTTGTGTTAAGGAATGCAGGACACTTAAGCACGATTGGTGAGAATGAACTGTGTTATAATAGATCACATAGCTGAAAGTTACTAAAAAAGTTCTAAATTTAAGAATGTTTATTGTTGCCAAACAGTCAATATGTCCAGACGAAGAATATAAAGAACGTTAAAACGTAAGCTACGAAATATAGAGAAGGATATCTTTTGTTTACACCATCAGAAACTAGGAGATCCCTAACTTGCTCATTGTATATCTCGATCATCTGTACAGACACATCATAGTGGACGGTATCCTTTCTTTGTTCTGCGAGAAGGAATAGATCACCTAAAGCCCTGTAGTTTACTCCTTGACTTTGTTCTGTGAGATTATTAGGTCCTGTCTGAATATGGCAAAAGAGCTTCTTAGCACATACAACAGAGAGAATACGATTTTACTTGTGATGGAAATATTTTTCTTTAACCAACCATTGTGTAGGTTTTTCCTGATCCTGTTTGGCCATAAGCAAAAATGCAGACATTATAGCCATCAAGAACTGATCTTATCAGTGGTTGTGTATCAGAAAACACCTCGCCTGCCAAAAAAGTAAGAAGTGGAAACCACTGAAGAAAGCTGCGGGAGAACAGAACTAAAAGTATAGATGCCAATCTTTATAGAAGTTATAAATGCCATTTTACCAAAAATTACAGATACACTATTCTATGCTCTTTTATGTTTGACATTTACCTTGAGTTGCGCAAGATCCAAATATTTTATTGAAGTTGAAAGACTTTCGCCCTCTGCCATTCTTTGATGGAATACTAATTGTAATGGTACCATCGTCTATGTGATCCACAGAACTAGCACTATTAGATTGCCCGGGCAAAAAGGGTCTTACTCGACAGTAAACCCTTATGCTTCCTAATCGAGCAAAAACAGACAACCTTCAGTTCAAAGGTTGAATAAGAGATGAAGAAAGACATAATGACGCGGTCTGACACATAAGAATGTTACCTTTAAGGTCCTGAACTTGATTATAAAGCTTGCGATTTTCTTCAAGAACTCTATGATAACCAGAAGCTGCATGAGCTAGGCCATTTATGTGCATGCCTATAATACAAGATATAATTAGGTGGAAACAAACTCTATATCAAGGAATCCAAATAAACCCAAGGGATCCCCACACAACCAAAAAAAATGAATTGTGCTATACTCCTACCAATATTATGCATTTCCTCATGAAACTTCATCTGCATGAACTGCATACCAGCTTTGGTAGTCAAAAGAGTTTGCTTCAGGTTCTGCAATAGGA
The DNA here is from genome assembly GCA_034509755.1 of Anisodus tanguticus. Taxonomy (NCBI): domain Eukaryota; kingdom Viridiplantae; phylum Streptophyta; class Magnoliopsida; order Solanales; family Solanaceae; genus Anisodus; species Anisodus tanguticus. Next base: position 11,135,704 of record CM067551.1, on the reverse strand, counting down.
CAGTAAAGCACATAAGAATATAGGGGAGGAAATTGAATTTTTCATGTTCGAGGATCTAATCATGCCCTACGATCTTCAATCCTTACCTTAATGTCTCTTTGCTGTTGGTCAACAATGGTGTATTGCTTCACGTATCTTCTTTCAAGTTCATCCGGCAAGGAGTCCACTTTCTTCTCTAGGATCACGTTTCTTTGGTCAACCTAATTGAGAAGGACGAAAAAACTGCAAGTATGAGGGATCATTTCTTTTGACATGAAACTATACTTTTCTAATTAAAACATGTGGATATTGTCCTTGAGCAAGATACGCATAATTAGATACGTCACCTTTGCACTATCAGAAGTATGTCTCACGAGGGATTTGTTACCACAAGAACCAATTGAATCATCTGTAGTTGCTTTACTCTGATGGAAGGATGTTACATGGTGTGTCAGAGCATAAGATGATGCATGTAAATAACATAAAAAAGTAGAGAAACTGTTCTACTTTTTATTTATTTGTGTAGCAGTTGACAACGTAAGAAGGAATCAAAGGACGGAGTGCAATAAAAGGAGTTTATACAAGCATAAAAATGGAAAAAGAGAGAACTGAATCAATAGTGATTACTAGGGAAGCTATAATCCAACTTCAACAAATGAATATCTTGTAATCAAGCAGATAGATGAATATTGATAACCTACCAGTTCAATTTTGCTTGCAACCCGATGCTCAAATTCCTCAACAACCTTATTTAACACCGATTCCACAAGCTGTAGCATGCAGAAAATTGCTGGAGTTTAGAACAAATGGCACTAGATACCAAATAAAATCACAGATAGTAGCTAATAACGCCAGCAGTTTACAGGTGGTGCACTGCACATCATAGGTTAGGTCAAACAAAATAATTATGGAAATTGTTTTTCTAGTTAAGACAATGTCTAGTTAACATATTAGCGAAAAAGTTCTGGTGCAGACTTGATTGTCATGAGTTGTTATGACAATACCAGATAAAAAGAATTTTAAAGTCATCAGAGAGGACATCAACCATATTTGAAGAGCTAATAGTGTACATTGCTTTAAATGTAGAAGTTCAATATTTCTGGTGACGAGGAACCAAAAGATACTGAACTTGTGACTTAAGAAAAATACACATGATTAATAGTAAAATCAAGAATAAAGAAACTCAATATTTTCCAGATGTCAAGCTAAGAAGGGAAATCCTGAGTGACATGGCTGGGGTTCCCAGGACTACAAGGTCCAGAGAGTTAAATTCTACCAGACAACAAGGTCATTTACACACTTTATAGTAAATTAACTTGCCATCTCCAATTTCCCTGACAGAGAATGATTAATCCATAATCAACTCAAAAAGAAAATTCAATGTCAGGAAATAACATTTAATGAGAAATAAAACCTCAGGCTAGTACAATGTTAAGCATTTTCCTACTAGTCTAAGTTCATTTGATGCTTGCTTGACACTCCCTACTTCAGCTGAAAAGATTGAACAAGTGAAAGTAATTTGAAGAAAAATGTAGGAGCAAGAAGATTGAGGCTTGAGTAGAATTGCTTCCACATTACACTACAAAAATCTAAAAGGAAAGTTTTAACAAACTTAATGCAGTTCAACTTACATTAGGAACCTCTTCTGGCTTCTTATCAGTTAGGATTGCACGAACAAGCATGCTCAAGGAAGAGCTAGACTGTAAAGAGAAGAGTTGATTAATGAATCATCCATTGAATTCATTACTCTCAATGTATGTAATGCTTTCCTCAGTCAAGCAGAGGTGACCTACCGTTTTGTTTTTTTCAGTTTCAACGCGTGCACCATTTGTAGGTTTCTCATACATACACCTTGACAAAGAATTTGTGAATGGCTCTGAATTTTTCCGCACAATTTGTTTCACAGATGCATTTGATTTTATATTTCCACCAAACTTCCAGACTCCAGTACCACCTTCTTTCTTCCAATCACTGTAGGATTTAAGTCCCAAAACACAATTCACAATCCTTGATGATTTTCCTCCCTGAAAATTGTCAAGAACTCTATCATTCAAGGTGACTCCATAATTTTATAGAAATTCCAATGACAGTTATGAGAATGCCTATACAACAACAGTAAGACTCAATTTACTGTAGACCCATTTGGCCATGAGAATTATTCACTTTTTTTTCCGAAATAATTTTTCACTTTATTTCAAAATCAGTGTTTGGTTATAAAATTTCCAAATCCAACTTGGAGTTGGATTCCAAATTTGAAAAAGTGATCCAAACAGTTTTCAAACTCCATCTTCATAAATTCCAAATAAAGTGCTCTATTCTCTCCTTTGCAAAAAGTATAACCAAACACAACTCAATCTTCAACACCAACATAAATTCCACATAAAGTGAAAAAGATTTGGAATCTATGGACAAACGCTTACTAAGAGAGGTAGCAAGACAGAGGAAATAGCTATTGTCATTATGATTATAGACTACTTTAGACCCCATCAAATGCACTAAAAAACTACCTGCTCAAGATCAGATGCCTCAAACAAAGGAATCCCCAATTCTTGCACAGCAACCAAAAAATTTCTGATATTCTCAAAGTACTGGTATGCAGACAGGGCAGCTCCATCTGAATTAATTGCAGGATCACATGGACTTTCAACAACCTACAGTAGTTGATCAACGATAAAGGTCAATCTCTAAAGCGAAAAACAAAATCTCAAGAATCTTTTTTAATACCATATTCCTTTTCTAATGATCAATCTCAACTAGTATTCGATTGAGCGATAGTTAATTGATTGGTTGATTTCCTTTATTTCGATTCGGGGTTGGATTGAAATTACCTTGGGCACAGCTCCAGGCTGAATTTTATTGAGTACATTGCAAAGAATCATTCCACTCCTTAAACCAAGCCTAAACTCTTCCTCAGAAGGTTCATCTGGCAAACTTTTAGCTCCCACAATTCCAACTATCTTTCTTATCCACGCCGCTGCTTCATACCTATTTTTTGCTACACAATTCAATCATAGGTTCATCAGATCCAGAGCCGTCCCTGGGGCGGTCGAGGCGGCGCCGCCGCACAGGCTCCGGTCGGCGGGGCCTCCGCCCCAGAATTTTCATTTTTCTTTTATTGGTTTCAAATATTACGATATGTATTAAAAATGCCTCCAATTTTATCGGTGAGAGCTGTAGCCTAGCAGTTGAGGGCTCACTTCAAAAGTCCTTCCTAGTGAGAGGTCGCGTGTTCGAATACAATGAGCAGCGAAATTTTTTTTTTTAAACACAAAATCAGATTTGGCACTTGACAAAACATTTTGTTTTTGTTGCAAGTTGTTTAAAAAGGGCCCTCAACCAATTTAATTTTTCATGTGAATAAAAAATGACATCTTTTTGTTTCACGCACCGCCCTTAAAAGTATAGGAACGGCTCTGATAAGATCACTCAAACATCACTAATCCAGATAATGGTAAATTCTATTTCATGAACATACTAGTAAAAAATGGATCTTTAGCCTAATCACTTAGTAAAAATAAAAATAAAAATCAGTTACCAGCTTCTTCTGCTTTACGGGCATCCACCAAATCAAGATTTCTTGATCGGCTATTGTTGTTGCCATGTTGTTGAAGTACATCCTCTACTACAGACGTAACCGAGAAAGACAATGCTCCATCGGTCGCCATTTTTTTTAAATTTAAACAGCTAACAAAATAACCTTATCTTTACAATAATCAAATTCCTAAACATCAAAATTCTCAAAGTTACTCAAGAATGAGGGGTCAGACATAAAAAAAAAAATTCCCAAACCCCCCAAGTTAGTAAATTGTTTGAAAGAGCCCAAGAGTTCTAAACAAGATCTAAACTGATTGAGAAACAGTATAATAAAGCTCAGAGAGGATAGATAAAGAGGTAACTAAAGATAGTATAATTTACTATACTTGCAACCTATAAGTTCACCAGATATACAAATTACACTAGAAAGTGAGTAGTAGTAGTGTGTGTGTGTGTGATTTGCTTTATTTTTCTGCTTTTTTTTTCCCACCCCTCAACTCAACTCACCTCTCTCTCCCCACGAAATGCAAGAAAAGGGCTTTATTTGCTTTATACAACAAAAACAAAGAAAAGAAACACTGCTGCTTTGAATTTTGTAGAATTTTTAGAGCCACGTAGTTCCGAGCCTCATACCGAACCCAACTTTCTAAAATGGGTGTTTTATTTGAGTGCTTAGACAGCGCGTTGTATGACTCTTTCATCGAGCAGGTGGTTAAATATTTGAATTAAATTAAGCTATGGAGTGGAATTTTAAAGTAAAAAATGGGTATTATCAACTACTCTTTTGAATACATATTTTTAATAAATAATGCATTTTAAGTATATAAATATATAATTAAAGTTGAAAGCATTAAGGGACTGTTGATTCAGGTACTAGTTATGAAATGATCGCATCCGGAGTCTCATGCGATAAAGTGCCACCAAAATTTAAAGGCAAGTTTTATAGGACGGTGGTTAGATCGACTATGTTGTATGGAGCAGAGTGTTGGCCAGTCAAGACTTAGCACATCCAGAAGATGAAAGTTGCAGAGATCAGTATGCTGAGATGGATGTGTAGGCATACAATGAGGGATAAGATTAGAAATGATGATATCCGGGACAGAGTGGGAGTGGACTCGGTGGAGGATAAGATGCGGGAAGCGAGGTTGAGATGGTTTTAACATGTGCATAGGAGAGACACAAATGCCCCAGTGCGGAGGTGTGAGAGGTTGGCTATGGACGGGTTCATGATGGGTAGAGGTAGGCCGAAGAAGTATTGAGGAGATGTGATTAGACGGGATATGGAACATATGCAACTTACTGAAGACATGACATTAGATAGGGGGTTGTGGAGGACACGGATTAGGATAGAAAGGTAGTAGGTAGTCGAGCATAGTCCTACTTACGCTTGCAAACCGATAGTTGTAGTGTTATTATTGTAGGTCTGCTACGCCTATCATACTAATAGGCGTAGTATTGCTTTATAGTCTCATGTAGTTTGATTTATGCTGCTATGTTTCCTTTAGTGTACTTTGTTTAGCTTATTTACATGCGCTAGTTACTGCTTACTTTTTCGGAATGCGCTATAATGGCTTATTCGCTTTTGATACCAGGATTTTTATAATGCTTTAAATTTTTTCTGATCGGGTCTGATTGTTTCTCTTGCTTTGCTTCTGTTGTTGCTTTGCTTGTGCTTGTGCTTGTGCTTATGCTCTGTCTTGAGCCGAGTGTCTCTCGGAAACAGCCACTCTATCTATCAAGGTAGAGGTAAGATCTGCGTACACTCTACCCTCCCCAGACTCCACATTGTGGGATTCACTGATTTTGTTGTTGTTGTTGTTGTAAGGATATCTTTTTTTGCTAAATAATTAATTCTCATATTGCTAATACATGTATTATATTTTGATATTCTGCCTTGCATATAAAATACTAATTTCTCACATAATTTATTAAGAAATTATTTAATTAATACCGCAAACTAAATGTTTCATTAGGTATACGATGATTATGTTTTTTTCGGTCCTATCAAACATTGCACAAGTTATACGACGTCTATTTTATCTTATGTGACTAATTAAACATTATGTTATTTTATGTAATTTTGTACTAGAACTAATTATGCTGATACAATCAACAAAATGACCCGCAAGTGTGTCACAAATTGCTCATTGAAGCTACTACATTAAACTGTTTTCATAAGAGAGTCTCTCGGCATGGTTTTTGAAACAAATTATCCCTTGATTATTTTTATTAATTGAAAGCTATATATACAAGTTACATATTTTCATAATAGGAGAATCATATTATTATTCTATTCCTAAAACCTTATTCTACTTGGATTCTAAATATACAATTGTGGTAAGTGTACAAGACTAATTAAGGTAACATTTACACTACAACATTACACCAATATACACAACCAATATACATTACGTGATGGGCCAACCCGAGATGGGCTTTCTGCCTTCTACCGTGTTGGGCTTTATCCGAAAGTACCCGTGATATACAACATGTATACCAAGTGTATATCACGGGTATATACCTTGCTTACACCCCCCCGCGGTCATAGCGAACGGTCTTCGAACGATGAGACTGTCCCTAAAATCTTCAAAAAGGATAGAGGGAAGACCCTTTGTAAAGATGTCTGCAATTTGGTATCTTGACGGGACATGACAGATGCGTACCTGACCACGAGCAACCTTTTCGCAGACAAAGTGAATATCCATCTCGATATGCTTAGTGTGTTGGTGCTGAACCGGATTACCAGAAAGGTAGATGGCACTAATATTATCACAATAAACTAAGGTTACTTTCTGAATGGGACAATGAAGCTCCAAAAGTAAATTACGTAACCAACATGATTTCGAGACCACATTAGCTACCCCTCGATATTCGGTCTCAGCACTGGATCGGGACAATATCGACTGACGTTTTGCCGACCATGAGACCAGGTTATTCCCAAGAAACATACAATAGCCAGATATAGACCGTCTGGTGTCTGGACAGCCACCCCAATCTGCATTCGTATACGAGACAAGTGTGGACGTCGAGAAAGGATATAAATGCAAACCAAAGTCAAGTGTACCCTGAATTAACCGAATGATGCATTTTAGTGCATTCATGTGCTCAATTCTGGGATCATGCATGAACAAACACACTTGCTGGACAACATATGTAATATCCGGTCTCGTAAAGGTAATATACTGAAGGGCCCTACAAGGCTGCGATAGCGGGTCGGATCCTCGTAGGGTACGCCGGCCGCGGCACTAAACTTGGGATTAGTATCAACTGGAGTGGAAGTGGACTTACAGGATGACATCCCAGCACTCTCGATGATCTTAGTTGCATACTTCCGTTAAGATAAGAATAACCCATCTGAATGATGAGTGACAGCAATCCCCAAAAAATAACTCAAGGGCCCCAAGTCTTTCATAGCAAACTCAGAGCTGAGCATGGTCATGATAGACTGGCGTAAAGCATCGAAAGAGGCAGTCAAGATAATATCATCCACATATAGCAGAATGTAGGCCAAGGACGAACCACGACGGTAGATGAACAAAGAATTATCCGACCTGCTGTGAGTGAACCCAATAGTAGAAATATAATCTGCAAACCTCGTATACCAGTCTCGGGAGACTGCTTAAGCCCATATAAGGACTTCTTCAACAAACAGACATGATGAGGATGTTTGGGATCCCTAAATCCCAAAGGCTGATGCATATTATTTTCTTGAGATCCTCATATAGGAAAGCATTCTTTACATCTAACTGATGAATAGGCCATGCCTTTGAAAGCGCCAAGCTAAGTACAGTGCGAATGGTAGCTGGCTTGACCACCGGACTAAATGTCTCCCCACAATCTATACCAATCTGCTGAGTCTTACCATCACCCACAAGTCGCGCCTTATGTCGAGCAAATTAATCATCTGAATTCTCCTTATGAGCAAAAATCCACATAGACCTGATAATATTAATACCAGATGGACGGGGCACCAACTCCCACGTCTTATTATCAATGAGAGCATTATATTTCATCAGTTATAGAAATTTTCCAGTTTGGGTCATTTAAGGCAGACACATGATTACGGGGTAAGGGGGATTTAGGGACATTAGAATGTAAATTAAAATGTCTTTTTGGTGTAAAAACACCCCGTTGACTCCGAGTGACCGGTCTATGACTCGAGGAAGAATTGGGCGGATTTCGGGAATTTGTTGGGCTCGGGACGGACTGGCCAGCAGGCAGTGGGCCTGCTGGCCCAATTCGGGACACAAGAGTAAGAACTGGACCAGTTCCAAAATTGGGCTGGACTGGCCCAATCGCTGGAACTGGCCCAGTGGCGGTACCAGCAGTGGGTGGCGGACTAGTGGGGCCAAATGACAGTGGGCCCGCTGGAGAAGTTTGGGTGTGGGAGACGTCCGAAAAATGTTGAATAATATACGGGGATATACTATCATCCAAAATATTATACGAACTAGGCACAGGAGTATTAACTTTAGCAAATGGAAATTGGGATTCATCAAAAATGACATGGCAATTAATGATGATTTTATTAGAGGTTAAATCAAAGCATTTGTAGCCACGATGATTAGACGGAAAACCCAAAAACACACACGGAGTAAACCGGGCCTGAAGTTTGTTAATTGTGGTGGATGAGAATAACGGATAACACAAACACCCAAAAACCCGAAGATGAGAATATGAAGAAATTTTATTATATAAAATTTGAAAGGGGAATAATATGTCAAACTTTTGGAAGGAATAATGTTAAGGAGATATGTAGCCATTTGTAGAGCATGATGCCAAAAGGACGGGGGTACGGAAGCATGGATTAATAAAGTTTGGACAATGTTATTTATGGAATGAATTTTGCATTCAGCTTTCCCATTTTGTGAAGACGTATGAGGACAAGAAAACCGAAAATTGATCCCATTATTAGAACAGAATTCTCGAAACACCCCATTGTCATATTCTTTGCCATTATCACACTGAATATTTTTTATTTCTCGGTCGAATTGGGTTCTGATGAATGCTCTAAATTTTAAGAAGACGGAAAAAACTTGAGATTTTTTCGCTATCAGAAATTCCATAAAAACTTAGAATAATCATCCAAAAAGAGAACTTAATACCGATGACCCACTGAACTAAGAACATGAGACGTCCATAAGTCGCTATGAATAATATCAAATGGCATTAAAGTATGAGAATTTGAGTCTATAAATGGCAACTTAACAATTTTTCCTAACGAACAAGACTGACTATTTGGAGTACTACTCGTACCCTTACATGAAATAAAACAATTTTTATCTAAAGACGACAAAATAGATTATCCGGATGACCAAGACGAGCATGCCACAAGGAAGGAGAAATGGCTGCAAAGGCGGATGGCAGGGCTTGACTCGATGGACCGGAACTGGGTGTGATAGGATAAAGATCTCCCATACTATCACACCTCAGAAGACTCCCCGTCTTGAAATCCTTTACAGAGAAACCAAATGGATCAAATGCAATAGAAACGGAATTGTCAGTAGTGAATTTACGGACAGAGACTAAGTTTTTAATCAATTTGGGGCGTGTAGGGTGTTTTTCAAGATAAGAGGTGGATGAGGGGGAGATAAAGTTTTATGACCATAACCACGAATTGGAATAGAATTACCATTACCAATAATTATACCGTGAGGGTTGCTCAAATTGGAATAAGACGAGAGCGTACCTGAATCGGATGTCATGTGGTAGTGGCGCGCGGTGTCCATATACCAATTTGGGTCCGGAGGATTTAAACCAAGCGTGTGCATTGCGGCTTCGATGTCGATAGACGTGGGTACTGATGCGTGATGGGCCTGCGGGGGCCGAGGTCCAAGCACCCCTACTTACGGTCTCGGCCCAGACTATTGACTGTATGTGGACCCTGTGCCGACCGGGTGGGCCGGGCCGGGGGTATGTGGACCAGCCGGGGCCGGCCGCCGTGCTGAGCCGCCCACTGCCAGTTGGGCGAGAATTAGCTGGGCCGAAACTGTTGCTGTGGAGAAAACTGGTTGGGCCTAAATTGATGTTGTGGGGCCCACTGCCACTGCATAGGGGACCACTGTGGGGCCCAGAACTGCTGTTGCTTCTGCTGACCACCGCAAGGACCCCCACCGCCACCACCATTCTGTCGGCTGCCGCAGCGGTTCTTGCTATTATTTTTCTTGTTTCCACCATTTTTGCCGCCACCGTTGTTGCGGTTTTGGCCCGAGTTGTTGGAACCGGTAGGATACACTGTGAACTCGATCATCATGACTACAGGACTAGCACCGGTAGTCGCTCGTTTTGCCATGTCTTCTTCTTCGAGTGTAAGCACAAAACGAACCTGATAAAATTGCGAAAGTGGGTTGCTTTGCCGAAGAAGCGTTCCCACACCACTATAGGCCTCGGAGAGGCCAAAAACCATTTGGAGGACCAAACGATCATTTGAGACTGGCGCGCCAACGTTGCGAAGTTGGTCCACCAATTCCTTTAATCTTTTGCAATAAGCCGAAACATTAGGGAAATCTTCCATATTGATGTGGGAGAAATCCTACTCAAGGGTAACAGCTCTAGAATTTTGATTATCTTGGAATATATCACGCAGTCTATCCCAAGTCACATGTGCCGTAGCGTCAGGCTTAATAATTATTTGCAAAAGATCGGTAGAAATTGTGGAATATATCCACTGAAGGACGGTAGCATCAAGAGTCGTCCACAACTTAGGATCATCCTCGCGTTTTGGCACCTCCGTATCCTCAGGAGCCGCGGGGATTATGTGATGGATGATTTGATGCGATCGTGCGTGAATTTTGAATAGTTCGGCCCACGTTGCATATTTGACGTTTTCTATTTCAAGAATAAGATGGATGTTATTCTTGATGTTAGAAACTGTAAGGGCGGGATGAAACGTGTTCGGGATGTAGACATATTGATAGAACAATATGTGATTGGGGGATTTGGGAGAAAAATTTGGGAAGAGGAGGTACCGTCGAATAAACCAATCCGAGAACAAGTTTAGGAAAAAACTTGGTCTCGGTATTTGTTCATTGTTTGGTCGACGGCCAAGAGGAAGAAAATAGGGAGAGGATTTTAAGACCTATACTTCTGATACCATGAAAGAAATAATCCCTTGATTATTTTCATTAATTGAAAGGCTATATATACAAGTTACATATTTCCATAATAGGAGAATCATATTCCTATTCTACTTCTAAAACCTTATTCTACTTGGATTCTAAATATACAATTATGGTAAGTGTACAAGACTGATTAAGATAACATTTACACTACAATATTACACCAATATACACAACCAATATACATTACGTGATGGGCCAACCCCAGATGGCTTTCTGCCTTCTACCGTGTTGGGCTTTATCCGAAAGTATATGTGATATACACCATGTATATCAAGTGTGTATCACGGGTATATACCTTGCTTAACACTTTTTAAAGAAAAAAATTTACAATCCAATTGAAATAAAGTTGTTACAGAATAAATTTTAACATTTTTAGCATGGAGTTACAAGTTTAGTTTTCTACGAGGAAAATTTAATGAAAAAAATAATATTCTTTTGCTTTTCGCACAAATAAATAAACTAAATATTGTGTGACAACAAATAAAGGTGCATCATGTGATGTCAAAAGTTAATTAAGGAAAAGGAATGTTTCTTGAGTAGAGATGGTGATTTGTTGGGCTCCTCCATTTCATTAGATTCGTACCGCAATGTAAAGCATCCAATGTGGCAGTAGAAGAGGCAAAAGAAAAAAAATTAAAGGTGTGTCTGGTACGATGAAACATATTTTTCTGAAAAATAAGTGACTGTTTTAATAATTTTTTATATTTATAAAGAAATAGAAAATATTATTTCACAAATATTTATATATATAGTTTATCAAATATGATGTGGGTGGAGATGGGGTGGGAAGGGGGTGGAGTAGGATGAGGGGTGGGGTTGGGAGAGTGGGCGTGGGGTGGGGCCGTGCGGGGTACTGGGATCACAGAAGCGAAGTAAAGAATTGAAGCTTATGTGTTCAGAATTTCAGTCCTTTTGAATTACTGAGTTCTTCATTAATAATTTATATGTATTAAATAAATTTTTAAAATAAATGTAAGGTTCGAATCAAAATTACTGGGTTCTTCCGAATGCACTTCCTACACTCTAGCTCCGGCCTCCACTCTTGGCTGGGGGCAGGTGGATAGAGTGTTAAGGTTCGGGGAAATATATCAGCATGGAATACCGCTTATGAAACTTGTTTTCCGTGCTTCAACCAAGAAAACTATTTTCATGGTTATTAAATAACTTGTTTTTTTTAGAGAAAATGTTATATGTTCATAATATTTTGACCAATCAATTACCAAAAATTAAGAATATTTTCCTCCCTACCAAACACCCCCTAAATTAAATTCCAAAAAGTTAGAAGTGTGTCTTTTATCTGACAAGGAGTGTGTCTTTTATAATTTTCAAGAACATCAAGCAACAGCTACATTTTCAAAAATATTACTACTGTCTTCTCCCTTTATTTCTCAATAATTATTCAATTCAACTCTACAAAAAAAAGCCTTATCTTTTGAAGCTAAATGCATGTTTATATTATAAATGGAGTAAAAAATTGTGCTATTTGAAATTTAAAAAATTGGCAGCAGAAAACGATGAATATGTCACCTTCAAAACAACTTAATATCACTGTTTATTAGCCCACAAAAGACCTAAATATCTACAACTGTAGTAGTTGAGCATTTGTTTCCCCCCAAACTACATTCAAAAAAGATCTCAATATTTTGTTACTATTATTAGTCAAGCAGAACTCTTTGATTATTGCAACAGTTATATATGCAACTACTTTCCTATCCAAAGGAATGACTGGATTTAATTTTCAGTGTAAATTTGGATATCATCAAAGTATTACTTTCATTTAAATATAGATTTACTCCTGCATTTAAGAACTATAGTACATAAAATATTACTACTCATGAGTTTTAATAATTTAAAAAAAATTGTAGAATAAAATAATTTTTTTGTTTGAATTTTCCCAGATGATTGAATTGCTGATGTGAAGGATGCTTCTTTATGTAGGTCTTGCAATATTTGCAATTTTACATGTTACATTTCCGATAATTTACGACGTTAATTATGTAAGGTGGAAGTGAAACTATTTGTTCTTTGACTCATTTAATTTATACCAAAAATAAAAAGATGTATTGTTAGATTCACAGTTATAAGGTGGAGAGGTGGGTTATGAATGTACAACAACAGATTCTAGACATAACAGAGGTGGTGAAAGGGGAGCTACCTATTAGGTACTTGGAGGTACCCATGAGTTCCAAGAAAATCTCAATTATACAGTGTCAGCCATTACTTTTTCAAATATCCCCCTTGATAACCAATTGAGCCGCCCAAGCGAACTATGCCATTACTTGACAAGATGTTAGGGAGAATAAAATCCTGGACAAGCAAAATGCTATCTTATGCTGGAAGGTTACAACTTATAAAGTTTGTCTTGTTTGCTATACAAATCTACAATTATTCCTGATCCCTAAAAAGATTATTGGAGTAATTGAATAAATTTGTAGAACTTTTTTATGGACTCGGCAGGTGGAGATGTCAAAGAAGGCTTTCCTTGCATGGGAGAAATTGTGTACGCCAAAGATAGTTGGGGGCATGAATTTGTTGAATGTGCACCTCTGGAATAAGGCAGCCTTGTGCAAGTTATTGTGGAAATTAACTAAGAAGAAAATGTCCTATGAGTGAAATGGGTACACACTTATTATAAAAACATAGGAGCATTATGGGAGTTGATACCTAAGCAAGCTAGTTGGGTCATCCAAAGAATATTCAAAGCAAAGACCTATATTGAAGAAGCAGGAATGACTAGTGAAGCTCCAAGAGAAGATTATGTAACCAATATAATTCAGAAACCACATTGGCTACCCCTCGATACTCGGCCTCGGCACTGGAGCGTGATAAGGTAGCTTGTCGTTTGGCAGACTACGAGACCAAGTTATCCCCAAGAAACATGCAATAACCTGACGTGGAACGTCTGGTATCTGGACAGACACCCCAATCAGCATCGGTATACGAGACAAGTGTAGAGGCCGATACGGAAGCATGGACCAATAAAGTGACGAACAATATTATTAATGGTACGAATTTTTCGTTCGGCTTTTCCATTTTGTCAGGAAGTATAAACGAAAAACTATGTCATTAGTGTCACAAAAATCCCAAAACAACCCATTATCATATTCTTTTCCATTATCACATTGAATATTTTTTATTTGCAGGTCGAATTGAGTACGGATAAATGCTCTAAATTTTAAGAATGTGGAAAAAACTTGGATTTTTTCACCAACGGAAAAGACCATAAAAATTTAGAATAATCATCCAAAAATAGAACATAATAACGATGGCCCACAGAACGTAAAACGAGAGATGTCTATAAATCACTATGAATAATATCAAATGGCATTAAAGTACGAGAAGTAGAGGCTACAAATGGTAATCTAACATATTTTCCTAAAGGACAGGATTGACAAATTGGAGTGCTACGCGTACCCTTATAAGAAATAAAATTATTTTTATGCAAGGAAGAAACAATGGATGACCCAGGGTGACCCAAACGTGCATGCCACAAGGAAGGAGCTAGAGCTGCAAAAGTAGATGGCAAGGCTTGACTCGAGAGATTGGATACGGGCGTGATAAGATAAAGATCTCCCCTACTATCACATCTTATGAGAGGTATCCCCGTCTTGAAATTCTTCACAGAAAATCCAAAAGGATCAAAATCAACAAAACTCAATTATCGATGGTGAATTTATGGACAAACACCAAATTTTTAATTAAGTTAGAGGCATGAAGGGTATTTTTTAAGACAAGAGTGGATGGGGGGAGACAAAGTTTTATGACCGTAACCACGAATTTGAATTGAGTTGACATTACCAACAATTATGCAACGATTAGTGCTCAAATTGGAATAAGACGAGAGAGTACCTTGGTCGGACGTCATGTGAGAAGTGGCGTCGGTGTCCATGTACCAATTTGTGTCTGGAGGATTCAATCCAAGTATATGCATTGCAGCTTCAATGTTAGTCGGAGTGGGTCTCCGTAACATGATGGACATGTGGAGGCCGAGGCCCAAGCACACCTGTTTGTTGCCCCGGTCCAACGTTGTTGCGGAAGCCACTAGACCATGTCGAATTGGGCCGAAAGAAATGCTGGGCAGCCCACTATCCAGGGGCTGGAGAAGTTGGAAAATAAGGGCCACAGCCACTGGCCCAGGCCCACTACCAAGGGGGCCATGGTTGGGACCAGTTGACCTGCGGCCCACTTCCGCCATACCGGGGCCCACTGCCACTGTTCTGGCCGCCCCCACCACCACGATTGCCATCGCGATTTCTGCCATTATTTTTCCGATTTTTCTTGCCTCCACTGTGAGCACGGTTTTGGCCCGAATTATCAACAAAACCTTGAGAATTAGTTGAAGACGTCATCATGACCACGGGACTAGCGCTGGTAGCCGCCTTTTTTGCCAAACCGACTTCTTCTAACGTGAGTATTGAACGAGCTTGATAAAAAGGCGAAAGTGGATTACTTTGATGGAGTAGAGTCCCCACGCCATTATAGGCTTAGATAGGCGCAATCATTTGTAGAACAAGACGATTATTGGTAACGAGCGCTCCAACGTTACGGAGTTGGTCTGCTAATTCCTTAAGCCATTTACAATAAGTTGAAACATTTGGGAAATCTTTCATGCTGACTTGGGAAAATTCATGCTCAAGGGTGACTACGCGGAATATTGGTTATCTTAGAATATATCACGCAATCTATTCCATGTAGCCATAGCCGTAGTGTCCGGCTCAATAATCGTCTGAAAAAGGTCGGTAGAAATAGTGGAATAAATCCACTAAAGGACGGTAGCATCAAGAGTAATCCATAACTGAGGATCCTCCCCGGGAGTAAGGGTAGCGGGAGGAATTATGTGATGGAGAACTTGATGTGAAATGGCGTGAATTTTGAACAACACCACCACGTCACGTATTGGACGTTTTCCATCTCAAAAACAAGAGGGATGTTGTTCTTGATGTTAGAAATAGTAAGGGCAGGATAAAAGTGATTCTTTAACGTCGACATAACAAAAGAACAAAGGGTTTGGGAAGAGATGAGGTAAAATTAGCACGAAATCCGAGAGAAAACACAAATTCCGATCAAGCTCGGCCGAGAAGGGACGGCGGAACCGAGACTAAATTTGGGAGAGGAGCGAAAGTAATTTAATCCTAGACTTCTGATACCATGAAAGAAATAATCTCTTGATTATTATCATTAATGAAAGAGTATATATACAATTTACAATTTCCATAATATAAATCATATTTCTATTCTAATCCCAAAACTCTATTCTAATTGTACAAGAATCCTACAATTATGGTAAGTGTACAATGTTAATTATATACAAATAATACAAAATAATTAGTTACCAAAATAGGGATATACACGGTGTGTATACCGTGTATATCACGGTTTCTCACTTGTGATGGGTTTCCATGATATACACGGTATACACAAGATATTGTATACCGTGTATATCCTTGTATATTTTCAAAGAGACTTGCTAGCTGGAAGACTAAATTTCTTACTCCTACTGGTCCACTTATGATATGATCCTAGGAAGCTCACGGGCGACTATGAAGGCTAAAACCCGTGATAGAGCTTCGGACATGCATTTCCATGCCACATGCCTTTTGGTGATAGAGACATGGCCTTTGGAGGCCATGGAAGGACAAGTCATAAAGGCATATATTATGTGGATGATTGCTTGAAAGAATCATGGAGATGAGGGCTAATTGATGGAAGCCACACAATATGGTTAGAAGAAGTGCAAACATGGTTAGAAGTGCAATTCATGGTTAAAGAGTGCAATTAGTGGTTAGGAATGCAATTCATGCAATTGCAATTTGGTTGGGAGTGCAAATTCGAGGATAGGATTGCATTGCAATTCAAGAGGAGAAGGGCCTATGTCGGGTTATTTATGCAAATGCCACTTTTAGGTTTGTTGTAATAGGGATTCTATATAAGGAACCCTTAGCCTTATTTTCATCCTTAGCTTGAAGATGAATGTTGAAATAATATGAGTGTGTTAGTAATATCTTAGGATAGTTGTTAGTGTTAATTAGTGTTTAGTGATAGATAATTAAGGTGGATTCCTTAGTTGGTTATTGAACTCAACTCCATCAATGTCATAATTGAGTTGTTCACTTGTGGATTCATTTGAATCATCTATTTTGTTGAAATTGAATAATATAGGTTCTTTTGGTTGAATTCAATTGGAAGGGTTTGGATTTCATATATCCAAGTTTGTTCATAAATTCATTACCAATCGAGTCTTGCTTCTATCCCTCTAACCTCATCCCAATTTCTTCAATTTTTATCTCCAATTTTCTTTTTATTTTAGTTTTCGCATTTTTTGTTTTTGAATCCGTGTCTTCACTAGCCGGATTGTATCAACTTTCCTTGTGATATCAACTCTCAATTCTATTCCTACTTACTCCATGCAATATTTCCTCCTCCCTAAGAAAACTCTTAAGCAAATTGATAAGGTTCAACGAGATTTTGTGTGGAGTACTACCTCTAGTAAAAAAAAGGACCCATTTCCTTAACTGGTCTTCTATTACTAGACCTAAAAAATATGGAGTGTTAGGTATTAAAAAGGCTAGAGATAAAACTAGAGCTATGATTTCTAGCCTTGCTTGGAGACTTTATAACAATCCTTCTTCCATCTGGGCTCAATGTTTGATTTCTAAATATGCTTCCAGATCTACTCCGTCCAACTGCTCTTTTATTTGGAAAAATATTTTACGAGATTGGGATATCTGTTCTAAGGGTTTGAGCTGGGCTATCGGTAATGGTGAAACATATTGATTTTTGAAATCATAACTGACTTAACACATCCACCAGTCTTCGCTCTATGATAGAAGGACCTCAACACTCTCCAAAAAATTAAATTTTTTATTTGGCAATGTGTACATGATAGACTTCCTACTAGTGTCTACCTTCACAAACTTCACATTGTTAACAATGATCAAATGTTTTCACTGCCCGCACGTTACCCATATTCTTCTCGACTGTCCTATTGCAAGGCAGTTTTGGAACAACTACCCCACCTCCCCCACTCATTACAATCATCACCATACTACTCAATGGACAGTTACTTCCTGTTGGAAATTTGCCTTTGGCGGGAGTTGCGACCGACCAACTTTAACGGCTTAAACACTAGTGTAACGTATGTTGGAGAATCCGGTTCTTCACACATGCATGATCTACTAAGTACGTAGATAACCGTAGGGCCAAGAATCGTCAAATTTCATTGAGAAATGAAAGAGATATTGGTTCACGAAGTAAGGTGTTTGAATCATGGAAAGTGTGGTATTGTGTGTAATTCTCCCTCATCGGTAGAGGAAGAAAGAAGTGTTGTGTATATAAGATTCGAAATTGGTTTGGGGTTTGGGACCCCAAGGGGTATCCCATGTGTTTAAAGGAGGGAGGACCTAGATATGCTTCGGTTCGAGGAAAGACCACGCGCGCGCCGCCCGTCCCGTCCGGTCACGGGTCACGGGTCACGGGCTGTGGGTCTTCTGATATTATCTTTTTGGGCCAGAAAACTTTGCCAGAAGTACAGTTTGATCCCGAAGTTTCCGGATGTACGAGTTCGGACCGAATTCTTTCGATTTACGAGTTTGGTCCCCGAAGTTTCAAGATGTGCGGTTTGGTCCCTCAAGTTTCCCGAATACGGACGGTCAAAGCAGTTTCCAAGCACTCAATTCAGCCATTTATTTTGGCTGAATTGCTCCTCCTATAATGGCCAAATCCGTTGGTCTTTCACCATTTATGTTGGTGGCTTTACTACCTCCATAATGGCCATTATTTGGCTATTATGGAGGCAGTTTTTCAGCCCCTCCCTCACCTATATAAACACCCCCTTACACCATTGTTGAGCACCAAGACATATGCACGAAAATACAGAAACAGATGCAGAAAAACAATGCACGAAAATACACAACCGAAATAGTTTTCTTCCTACAACTTCCAAGCATCATTTCGTTACTCAATATTCTTCACGGTAGCTCTTGAGTTTCCTTTGCTCAAGGGTTCCATTGCTGTTTTATCTTGGGAGACAAATTGTCCAGGACGTATAAAGGATACATACGGGGCAATATTGTCTTAAGGACAGAGTGCTACACTCGACTCAGCAAAAACCAATTTATATTTTTCCGTCTTCTATAAAACTGGAATTTCCAGTTTTTTACTTGTGTAACTATTGTAATTTTCAGATTCCATGTTGAATTATTGAATCTTTGTTTATCCTTTCGAATACTTGTAATAGTTAAATACTTCCCGTACTGCTTTATAAAGTACCATAGAGCAAAACTCCCAACAACTTAAAACAATATTCTTTTGGTATAGTATTACTATTAGTGTTCGAAAGATGTCGGTCAAAAGTTGTGTGACCAAATCTGGATATGGCAATGGTTTTCTGGTAGAAGAGAGTGATGATGATGAACGTGTTCATGGTGTCACCACTACCAAGACCGGTGGGAACAAGCGCTCTCGAGAGTCCGAGGATGTCAGCGGGACAAGAGGAGAAAGGCGAAGATGTACTTCTATCTTGCGGCGAAGGCACCGTATCTATCCCGGACAAAAGATCCGAATAATGGTGAGAAGGAAATGGACACTCAATCGATGAAGTGACCGAAGTGAGCACGAATCCGAAATTGGGATAAGTAGTTTTTCTTACTTGTCAAGAATAAAGATTAAATGATGTCCGATTAAAAATGGATTAAAGTAAGGAGGAATATGAAAATAATTTATATTCCTTACGCTTTAAAATCAGAAGTTTAATCTTATCTTCTTTCCCGTTTAAAGATTGGATTGTAAATGACTTAAAAAGATCCGTTCTTTTAAGTGTAATTGTTAAAGTGTGTAAAGTATGTTCGCACATACGATGGAGAAAGATCCACTAATCGTGCGAAAAGCTGTTACCACTCTTAAGTAAGCGCCAAGAATTATCGGGCACCAATCATAACGGAAGAAGTCTAAAAGTTAATGACGTTGAGCCTGTCATATTATTTGGCGAGAAGATCCTTCATAGGATGATATTGGACACTCGGTCATACAAAGCCTCCGGGTGGGCGGAGTGGGCCAAAATTCCTTTGATAGGATGATATTGGACACTCGGTCATACAAAGCCTCCGGGCGACTAGAGTGGTTTGAAATTCCTTTGATATGGTGATATTGGACACTCGGTCATATAAAGCCTCCGGGCGACTGGAGTAGGGCCAAAATTCATTTCATAGGAAAAATAATGGACACCTAGTAAGGTGGGCCACAGTTTCCAGGTCTTAAATGATCTGAAGGCCTAAAGAAAAGGCAATAAAGAAATTGGACACTCAGTCTGCCAAAGCAACTAGAGTGGACCCGAGTATCGAGATCACATATGATCCGGTTACGCCCTAACCACGGGCAAAAGGTTGTTCATGTGAAGCAACGCCACCTCTAAAATCAAAGGGGCTGGAGAGGTTGTCCTCAATAGGACTTCAAGGAATGAGATCACTCTAAAAGAGGTGATACATGTTCCTAACTTGGTTAAAGGACGTTGTTGGTCAAGCTGGTTAGAGACTAGTCCAACAGGTCTGTGATAACTAAGAATGGTACAGTATGTCTGTAGCCAAATGAATGATATATTTGTAATCCGTGCGTCTATGCCATCATAGATTAAGACACGTTAAATAGCAAGTCATTCAAAAGCTAACGATGTTGAGATTGTTGCCTTCTTCGACATAAACCCTCAAAATAAATGTGAGGTAGATGAAGAGGCAAAATCACCTTTCCAAATTCCGTCAAGGGAATAGCGAAAGAAGCACTGCTCCTCTAGAACTTAGTCACACCTACTTGGGTAATTTGAAGTTTATACAAAATAGAGGGGGAGACAAGTACGTTGTGATCTTCATTGATGATGGTACAACGTATGGAATCCTTTGTTTGTTAAAAAGCAAAGATGAAGTTGTTGAAGCGGATAAGCGCTACAAAGCAGAAGTTGAATATCAACTAAGCCTACGGATTGAGAAATTCGTAGTGATAGAGGGAGAATGTGAAGCATCGTTCATTAAACGATCGCTCATTTCGGTCTAACGGTGTTAGCCAAGCGCAAACCCGTACGCCTAAATTATGTAGGGCAAGGCGATCCTTACCGCTAATGCGATTCTCAACGAACTCCGCATAAGGATAAGGATAAGGATAACTCTCCGTGTGAGACATGGAAATGATCTCACATACAAAAGTTGTGATGTGGGATGGCTTGGTAGAAGTTGGACTACCGAGACAAAGTCAAGTTCGACCTAAGAGGCGTAGATTGCATATCCACCGGATCTGTAAATAACGATAGTGCCGATCGCCTCTTGGCATCAAAGAATCTTTGGATTCTTTTAAGATAGCTTTCCTTGAAAAAAGGAAAAAGGAGTAATTGCTCAAGGTTAACAAGAACCCACGAGGGCTCATTGTCCGAACTAGACGTTCCGTATCTACGAGGACTCGAAAGTGGCCGGCTATCCGGAACTTAATATTCCGGATATGCGAACTCGGGGATTCTAGATGTTGAACCGAGACGAGCAAAGAAGGGGACAAAGACTTGTTCCGGTCCTTCTAGCTTGTATGGTTAATAATGAACCATGAACAATTAACAAATAATTGTTATCTCCAAAAACGCCTGCTTTGGAAAGAAGCTAAAGGGAGAAAGAGATTCTATATATAGAACCATACTTGTGTAATGGTTAATCTTCTTCCGGAAAAGAACCTTTGGGTTGTAAAATGTGCTCCCCTGTGAGTAGCTTAACATCCGGGGCCATTGTAGTCTTGCGTGGCATGGATGTTGAACTAGCCTTCCCAACCGGAGAGTTGGAAGAAGAGAATCGAGTTAGTTCTTTGAGCTTGTTGGGCTTCTTCCGAACTTTCGATTTGGTCCCCGAAATGTTAACATTTTGGTCCCGAAAGTCTCGAGATAAAACGAAACAATGAATCGATCACGAAACATTGACTCTAAAGTTAGAAAGCCAACGGTTGGAAAACCAACGGTCTTAGAGTGAAAATCATATTGAAACAAAATCTCGATATGAAAGATATGAGTATCACAGATGACATCTTAGGAATTGGATTTCTAAGACATCTAACGGATCGGTCGATAGTTGACAGATCTCGTTGAAGCCACCAATAGATATGAATCATAGAGCGATTGGAATCATGGTGCACCCATAGACAAGGAGCGATATGCTCGGGTCACGTGTAGTTCAATGTATTGTACACACTACAACCGACCTGGTATCGTCCAACAAACAGATCGGTTGAACTAAGGTTCATCGATGATCTTAATACATGATCAATAGAAGGCGTTAAGTCGGATATGACGATATCCGAATTATTCGCTTATCTACGGATTATAGTATTCTCGGATGTCCAGCGGTTCGAGAGAACACGGTGATGCAAACTGGACTTCGGATCGAAGAACACCAAAGCCACAAGTAAATGTGTATGGTGGTTCTTGGAAAATCCTCTAAGCAAACTTGCATCGACCGATTCATGATGGTATCGGAGTTTATCGCTTTATACAAAGCATGAAAGAAGTTGAGTAACTTCACGACTCATTAGAGGACGTCCCTTATTGGGAGAAACCCATGCCTTCGCAGTTATACACTTTGTGGCTAGCCGATCGGCTTTAGGAAGGACACGGATGACGGTGTACGGACATATCCGTCACGATCCGTCGGAGACATAAGACCGTATGGCGAGTTGATCATCACGGGTGTCACTTCCTTATTTACTAACTAAGGGACTACCGGAGATCAAGTGTTACGCTGTCTAGGGGAATGGGCTTAAAACCCAAAATATACGGACCAATACGGTGGAAACCCAACCTTACGAAGCTGGAGATCCCGTAATTTGGTTCAATGGGAAAACTAAGTTGTAAAGGTTCGGTTGATCGCTTCGGTCGAAGCATGAGCACTTCGGATAGTGATTTCGAAAAGAAACACCGAATCCAAAGCCGTTCCCGTGATAGACGTTAAGTGCTATCTGCGGTATGGGTAAAGGTTAAGTTTTCAAAACTGTAATGATCCTCAACGGTTGAGGTTAGGTCTTTGGGAAACTTTTAATGGTTCCTAACACTTGTGAAGTGGGGTATAGCAGGATACCTTGTAGGAGACCACCTATTTAAGTGCGAGGACGGGCCGCCTCAAATTGAACGCACTTAAGAATCCAAGACGTTGTCCATGGCCAAAACGGACAAAACATTACGAAGAAGAGAGTAAGGGAATTTGTTGTGTTGGTACCGTTGTCTTGGCTTACACTAAACACCGACGGTTCAAGACATCACGTTCACCGCGATAAGTAAGTAAGTCCGATGGTATTCAACTATGGAAGGTTCAAAGCCGAGGCTACCTCTCCTTATGCAACATCGGTCCGCCGAAATATTCTTTGGAAATGAAAAGACACCATGTGAGTGCGCCAAAATCTCTTTCAAGAGGGGATTGTTGGAAATTTGCCTTTGGCGGGAGTTGCGACCGACCAACTTTAACGGCTTAAACACTAGTGTAACGTATGTTGGAGAATCCGGTTCTTCACACATGCATGATCTACTAAGTACGTAGATAACCGTAGGGCCAAGAATCGTCAAATTTCATTGAGAAATGAAAGAGATATTGGTTCACGAAGTAGGTGTTTGAAGCATGGAAAGTGTGGTATTGTGTGTAATTCTCCCTCATCGGTAGAGGAAGAAAGAAGTGATGTGTAATAAGATTCGAAATTGGTTTGGGGTTTGGGACCCCAAGGGGTATCCCATGTGTTTAAAGGAGGGAGGACCTAGATGTGCTTCGGTTCGAGGAAAGACCACACGCGCGCCGCCGCCGCCCGCCCGTCCCGTCCGGTCCGGTCCGGTTCCGAGTTCCGGGTTCTCGGGTCACGGGTCGTGGGTCGTGGGTCGTGGGCTGTGGGCTGTGGGCTGTGGGTCTTCTGATATTATCTTTTTGGGTCGAAAACTTTGCCGAAGTACGGTTTGATCCCGAAGTTTCCGGATGTACTGATTCGGACCGTAATTCTTTCGATTTACGATTTGGTCCCCGAAGTTTCAAGATGTGCGTTTGGTCCCTCAAGTTTCCAGAATACGGACGGTCAAAGCGTTTCCAAGCACTCAATTCAGCCATTTATTTTGGCTGAATTGCTCCTCCTATAATGGCCAAATCCGTTGGTCTTTCACCATTTATGTTGGTGGCTTTACTACCTCCATAATGGCCATTATTTGGCTATTATGGAGGCGAGTTTTTCAGCCCCTCCTCACCTATATAAACACCCCCTTACACCATTGTTGAGCACCAAGACATATGCACGAAAATACGAAACGGATGCGAGAAAAACAATGCACGAAAATACACAACCGAAATAGTTTTCTTCCTACAACTTCCAAGCATCATTTCGTTACTCAATATTCTTCACGGTAGCTCTTGAGTTTCCTTTGCTCAAGGGTTCCATTGCTGTTTTATCTTGGGAGACAAATTGTCCAGGACGTATAAAGGATACATACGGGGCAATATTGTCTTAAGGACAGAGTGCTACACTCGACTCAGCAAAAACCAATTTATATTTTTCCGTCTTCTATAAAACTGGAATTTCCAGTTTTTTACTTGTGTAACTATTGTAATTTTCAGATTCCATGTTGAATTATTGAATCTTTGTTTATCCTTTCGAATACTTGTAATAGTTAAATACTTCCCGTACTGCTTTATAAAGTACCATAGAGCAAAACTCCCAACACTTCCTTACCAAACCCTCTCCTTCATTGGCTCTTTGGCATCTTTGGCTTAATAGAAACCACAATATCTTCGACAAAAAGAATGACCATCTTATTCATACACTTGTAGAAGTTAGAACCTTAGAGATTACCTACACTACTAATGCTATTCGTGACCCCAAGCCCCTCAAATGTATCAATGTTAAGTGGTATCCTCCTGCTTTGGATTCTTTCAAATTAATTACTGACGGCGCTTTTGCTATTGACACCCACAAGGGTGGTATTGGTGGTCTTATTAGAGATCACCATGGTTGTTGGGTGATTAGCTACTCTGCTTATCCCACACTGAAACGGAGTTAAAAGCAATTCTTGAAGGACACAAATTAGCTCTCTCAAACCACCTATTGCCATTAGATATAGAGATCGACTCAAAGGAGGTAATAAATCTTCTCTCTAATCCCACACCACTTTATAACAATATTTCCTTTGAATGCAGGTCCTTGTTGAAGAACTGGGGAATCCAATGGTTAGTCACACTTTTAGGGAAGGCAATCAGGTAGCTCACAACTTGGCTCAAAGGATATCACTTCTACTCTTCAAGTTTTTGGTTCCCAAGCTCCCATCTGGTTAGAAGAACAACTTCGGAAGGACAAAGAAGAAAGCTATGTTGTGAAGAAAGTTAGTCCTACTATATGTAATAAGTTAGCTAAATTAGGTAACCTAAGTACTCTCTATGGTCTTGTTATGCCTACTACTCTCACTAATGGCAATGTTATGCCCCCTAGCTCTAGCAGTAATCCTAGTAACTTAGTTTCTGATGTTCCTAGTACTAGTTATGGCACTATGATGCATAATATCTCCTATGGCAATGTAAAAAACTATCTAGTATTAATAAAAGCTCTTCCTTTATCAAAAAAAAAAAAAAAAAAAAAGATCCACAGTTATAACTACGAGTTCGACAGAAATTCAGGACTTTATATATATAACCCACATTTCCGCTTAGAGCTTGCATCATTTAAATTTTAAATTCACCACTGAAAAATATGACCTTACTTCAAGATGATTATAGGCAGAGCTAGGATCATGAGTTCTGAATTTTATAACAGACATTTTATTAAGTTTTAGATAAATTATTTATATATATTAAGTAAATTTCTTAACACGAATACAGATCTGGATCAAAGCTATTAAATTTTGTCGAATCCGTAAATAGAATTATAGCTCCACCCCTGCCTTATAGTTATTTAACTTGTGTCATGTTTCTTATCTTTGTTCTTTAAGACTTTCCCTTTCTTTTAAGGCACTTCCTCTAACCCCTTACTGTCACTATTGCTGTTATTCTTCAATATCTTTTTCATTTTATCCCTTTTTCTATAAGGCATAACTTCTTACACTGTGAGTTCTTACAGTGCATGTCAAAATCATCTTACTTGCCCAAAAAGACATAATTTAAATTGTGACATTGAAACGACAACAAAAGACAATTTCGATTGTTTTACATTTTCCAATGAACCATTTCGATTTATTAGTTCGAATAATGTGAGTTATATGATGATTTAGTTATGACACTACACAAAAATCTCTATTTTCCCACTCAAAAATGTTTAGTGTTATTTCTCACCGAATGTATGTGGGAAAAATCAAAATAGCAGTGTGAAAAATTTAAAAGTTTCCTAACGTTTCAATGAAAACTTGTTTCCCACCGTACGTTTTTCCAAACTGGTGAGCTGGTTCGTAAAAATGAGATGGAGAAAATTTATTTTATAGCACAAATTTTCACTAAATGGCGATGGGAAAAACCTATTTCTAGTATTGTGAGTCCATGTCTTCATATTTATATTATGATTCATTATTTTGACCTAATCAAATAAAAGGTGAACTCGAAAACTCAACATAATTCCAAATTCTCTGTTTTAAATATGTAGCACCACTTATTAACTAATGGGCCACGTCTCAGTTAGGCAGAAGGTAACCATCAAATTTGTTGTTAGACGGTTGCCTATTAATTATTCGAGTATTCACAATAACAAAATTAACCAAACTTAATTCAACAAACTATGCCCTAAAATTTCATTGGACTTCCCATTTTCAACCTTAGAAACAAAGCATCATTAATAGACTCAAGGAAACATCATTATCGCGACATCATTAACTAATAATTTAAGAATTTAATCTGTACACACTGATATTATAGATTTTTTACAGTAAGTATAATTTGTTTTATTTTTTAAATTATGTCTATCACTTTTTATGAACAGGTACTTGTGGTTACTGTTTTTTTTAATTATTACATAGGTATAGGGGTAGGAGAAGGGGAAATAGGAAAGGGATTACAATGTGGGAATTCAAATCATCACCAATAAAGTAAAAGTTTAGGTAGTCAATCAACTGAGCTATTAGATCTCTAGTTATGATTACTGTATAGGTTATTTGATAGTAATCTTTTGTAAGGTAAATTCATAACTTGATTAACCAGTTGGAGATGTCTGTTCTTGTTCTATTGGTTAGTGGGAAATTGTATCACGTAGTTAAAAATTGTGTTGAACAGGACATTTGTTCATTTTTCATCTATAAATAATAAAGCGAATAAAGGTATACCAGTTTTTAGCTAAACGTTCGAAAATTCAAATAAGTGGCTCGGAACCGAAGCTAATAGGTTAGGAGATAAGTACACACGTAAGTTGTGATGTGGTGCCCACGCGTTTGAGAGGGCGTTAAACTAGGCTCTCGAAAAGTACACTTGACCTACATACCCCTTCCTTAGATTTTGGATTTAATCATAATTTAGAAATTAACTTGCAACTTGAACGCCAAACTCATGGGGCAAAAATAGCCAAAACCAAAATTGTAGAAGGAAAAAACGTAAAAATTTCACCGGATATCTTATTCGGACATTGCTATTTATTTTGTGTCAATTTTTTTTTAAAAATTACACGTTTATCCACTTTAAAATATTTTTAGACACCACATATGTAAAAATGTTTTGAGGTAGATAAATTTATAAATTTTTCTAAATTAGAATTATTAATCAAATGATGATCCCAAAATAGTGTGTATGTTCACTTCGGCCCGGAGAAAAACAAAAGAAAGGCCAAGTCATAATAAGATCATTTGCTGATTTAGTTCGTTAAGAAATCCACGAGATGCATAATCATTAATTAAACTGCCTAGAGATTTTGACTTTGGATTTCATAAAAATGAAAGATCTAACACCGTGATAAAACAGTTCCTTATCATGACTAGATATCCTATCCCTGTGATAAATAAAAATACATTAGCAATTAATTAATACTGGGAGAGAGTCTGGGAGATATTCGAAAGTCAGTTCGGATTCATGCTAGGCTGATCGACTACTAAGAACACTTTTAGTCGTGATGGGGTTGCACCAGAGATCAACCCTTAGCCCATTTCTATTTGCCTTAGTGATGGATGAATTGACGCGACATATTCAGGAGGAGGTGTCGCTGTATATGTTATTTGCAGACGACATAGTTTTGATTGACGAGACGCGTAGTAGCATTAACGATAGGCTGAAAGTTTGGAGAACGACCTTAGAATCTAAAGGTTTCAGGTTAAGCAGGACTAAGACGAAGTACATGGAGTGCAAGTTCAGTGAAGTGACGCAAGAGACAGATGTGGAAGTGAAGCTTGATGCACAAGTTATACCCAAAAGAGGGAGTTTCAAGTATCTTGGGTCCATTATTCAAGAAAACGAGGAGATTGACAATGATGTCGCCCACCGTATTGGAGCAGGATAGATGAAATGGAGGCTCGCCTTCGGGGTGCTTTGTGATAAGAAGGTATCACCTAGGCTGAAAGGTAAGTTCTACAGAGTGGTGGTTAGACCAGCATTGTTGTACAGGGCAGAGTGTTGGCCAATCAAGAACGTTCAAGTTCAAAAGATGAAGGTAGCGGAGATGCGGATGCTCATATGGATGTGTGGTCATACTAGAAGAGATATGATTAGGAATGAAGATATACGGGACAAGATTGGAGTGGCCTCCGTGGAGGATAAGATGAGGGAAGCGAGACTGAGATGGTTCGGGCTTATGAAGAGGAGGTGTGAGGATGCGCCAGTTAGGAGGTGTGAGAGATTGGCGGTCACAGTAGTTATGAGAGGTAGAGGTAGGCCAAAAAAAACTTGGGGGAGGTGATTTGACAGGATATGGCTCAGCTCTAGCTGACTGATGATATGACCTTAAATAGGAATATCTGGATATCGAGGAATAGGATAGAAGGTTAGTAGGTTTTTGAGTTTTGTCACGTTGTGCGGGAGAGAGGTGGGGGATAGTCTTTCCATCTTTTCTTCTCCTTTTCTTAGTTGTATTTGTTTGGTATCGCGTAGATCATTATCTCTATGTGTGTATTAGCATGTTGCGCCATTTATTTTGTATCTTATTTTTTGTTGTCCTATTTCCCCTGCAATCCTGCAATGACTTACGTTCCTTTGAGTCGAGGGTCTATCGAAAACAATATCTCTACCCTGCAAAGGTAGAGATAAGATCTGCGTACATCTTACCCTCTCCAGACACCACATATGAGTTACACTGTTATTGTTGTTGTTGTTGTTGTATTAACAATTAATTAATACATTGTAATTATGAATAAGTTATGTAGAATATGACAAAATATGAGATCGATGTTGTGTTCTATATAATGCCTTCTAAGTTTATAATATTGAAGTACCCTCTATTTTGTTTTAAAACGTAAGAACAAAAAATTTCTCCGTATACTTTTTTCAGCAGCCTAGCGCATCTAAAGTCTAAACTAATACTTCCTTTTTGCTGGCGTATCGTTGTTTAAAAAAATTATGAAACTTTTCATCTTAAATATTAACATGACACTTTTATAGCTATTAAAACATAATATTGAGGTAAATTAAAAAATATAAAGTCTAAAGTACATTATATAACTTTTTTTTATTGTTTTTTGTCCAGTGTCTGGTATCCACTTAGGGGTCGTCTAATCTGAACTTCCATCGGAAAATTTTACTTTAGGGTTAAAATATTCCCTATAAAAAATAATCCATTCTCAGAATTCGAATTCGAGACGTCTGATTAAGAATGAAAATTACTTACTCTATTTGTGTATCACAATCTTTGGTGGTCATGGAACGAAGGGAGCATGATTACCAATAAGGGTTGTGATCGAGCTATAAGTACTCATTTATCCTTGATCAGGTTTCGCATTCGAGCTTTGTGTATGAAAGTATTTTTTTAACGAAACGCTTTACTTTTAATGTGGAACTTTTCGGTATGACTTGAAATTTAGTCGAGTCTCAATACGGATGTTAACACCGAAAAAAAGGGAGTATGATTTTTTATAAGCAACATAAAAAGAGGTAAGAAGAAAGAAAAGAAACAATTGTCACATGACGGTATCTCTTTTCCCTTTTTGGGTGTGATAATGAATTCTTTTTTGGTATAATAGCTACTAGGAGCTTTCTTGATTAGTTTATGCGCATTTTTTTTGTATAGCTATTATTAGGAGTATTTTTGGATTAATACAGCTGAAAATGACAGAATCCTCCATGAGAAAAAAAAATAGGGGCCGTTTCCACCCAAAATTAACTATACATTATCTCTGTCACAAGATTCACAACTTATTTATATTCTTAATAATTATACCAAAGGAATTAAAATATATTTTACCGACCCCTCGTTTTATTATTTAATTATTTCTCTTGGTATCTCTAGTTTTTAAAGCCTCACGGGCTGAGCAACAGTGCCTTTTGATGGCATTTCCACTTTTTCACACTTCAAGATCTAAACGGTCATCACGGGAGTAAATTTGACAAGAATTAAAACTCTCCTATATTAGCAGCAAAAGGAAGTATTTATACTCGATGTAAATATATCAGTAGGTTAATTGACCTATAATAATAAGTACGAAATTATAATAATAGCCTGTTTAAGCTAAGCTTATTTTTCTTCAAAAGTGCATTTTTTCAATAAGTACTTATTTAAAAAAAAGTGAAGTGTTTGGGAAAAAATAAGTGATTCAGGAGTAGCAGAAGTAGTTTTTCAGAAGCTAAAAAAAAAGTTTTTGTCCAAAAGTACTTTTAAGAAAAATACATTTAGAAACACTTTTTAAAAGCTTGATCAAACACTAATTGTTATTTAAAAGTACTTTTAAAATTAATTGATCAAACATAAACTATTTTTCGTCAAAAGTACATTTCATAATAAACTGATTTAAGAAACTTGGTCAAACATGCTATAAATCTGCTTGAAAATTAGAACAAAGTTTGTTAAATTTGATTATTATAATGAGTGTTATTATAATTGATGATGGTTATAGTAACTCCAATATATTGTGAAATCCAGTAAATTTGCTTTCTAACCTTTTTGACTTATATAGTTCATTGCTAATTATATGCATGTGTCAGTTCTGTTGGTGGATTATGATACTCTCTTATCTTTGTGAAGGGGAAAGTCCCGAAGGCGAAACCCTCCACCTGTATCAGAGGCCCCTTGGCCAGGTGGAATGTAAATCGAGGGATATGCGCGAGTGGCAGCCTTGCAAGGGAGAGGACCAACGGGACACGAACCCAACAACATTCTTTGCAATATTTCAGCAAAGAATGTCACCACACGGATTCGAACCCGCGACGTCAGAGTGGTTGTACCCCAATCACCTTGCCTCTTATCTCTAACCATATTATTATTCCCCCCTCTAACCACTCCCATTAACTTTCTTCTCTCTTTTTTCTCTTTTTCTTTTAGAATATTAAAAAATCATGATAAAATTCCCCAAAAATGAATACATTAGAGCTTTAAATAAATACTTTGCAGAGTCTCATTCTCTCTATTTTTCTTTTTTTTATAACTGTAGCGTCCGGACCAGCTTGTGTGTATCTCTCACCATCACAAGTACATATGTGACTTTGTCTAAAATCTTTGTAGAATAGTATAATTCTCCTTGATGGAGTTATCTTATTAATATCATATATATATATATATATATATATATATATATATATATAGTATACAATTGTAGTCTTAATAGAATTAGGATCTCTATTTTACCTTAATTACACTAAATATTAATTATAGAATATATTGTGAATATATATGGTATATATTCGCTATCACACCCCCCGCAGTCGGAGCGGGAGGAGGCCGGACGCTGAGACTGAATCTGTCAAGGAACAGTTGCCGAGGAAGTCCATTTGTGAAGATATATGCGTACTGATACGAAGAAGGAACATGCAACACCCTAACGTGACCCATTGCAACCTTCTCACGAACAAAGTGAATATCCATCTCAATATGTTTGGTCCGCTGATGCTGAACCGGGTTATGAGACAAGTAGACAATATATATGTTATCAAAGTAAACCAAAGATGCCTTACGTATGGGACAATGAAGCTCAAGAAGGAGATTTCGGAGCCAACATAGCTCGGTAACAACGTTCACAACGCCTCGATATTCTGCTTCTACACTCAAACGGAAAAGTGAGGCTTGTCGCTTGGCTGACCACGATATGATGTTATCCTCCAAAAACACACAATATTCGAACGAAGAGGGACGGGTGTCCGGGCAGCCTGCCCAATCTGCGTCTGTGTAGGAGAGCAATCTAGTCGGTGCTGAGGGATATAAATGAAGTCCATAGTCAACAGTGCCCTTAACGTATCGAATGACACGCTTAAGAGTTGTAAAGTGAGGCTCCCTAGGAGCGTGCATGAACAAGCACACCTGTTGAACCGCATATGCAATATCTGGCTGAGTGAATGTGAGATATTGAATAGCACCTGCGAGACTCCTATAAAGAGAGGGATCACTGACCGGATCCCCATTATCTGCACTTAGTTTGGACTTGGAGAGTGGGCATGATATTACAATTTGTCATTTTAGCCCTATAGACTATCTCATTTACATACTTACGCTGACACAAGAACATAGCATGTGCGGATCTGGTCACTGATATCCTCAAAAAATTATTCAACTTACCCAAGTCAGTCATAGCAAATTCGGACTTGAGTAAAGAAATAATCTCGTGCTTCAGGCCATCTGAAGAAGTTGTCAGTACAATAGCATCCACATATAACAAAAGGTAAGCGATGTTAGTACCTCGATGAAAAATGAATTATCACTCTTCTTGCACACGAAACCGATCTGTATGATATAAGTGGAAAACCGTTCATACCAAGCCCTTGGAGCTTGCTTCAGCCCATATAGCGAGTTACAAAGATGACAAACATGATGAGGAGCCTCCGGATGCACAAAACCTAGCGGTTGATGCATATAGATAGTTTCTTTCAAATCCTCATGTAAGAAAGCATTCTTTACGTCAAACTGGTGAATAGGCCAATTCTTCCCCATAGAAATTCTCAAAACCGTGCGGATGTTAGCTGGCTTAACCACTGGACTAAAAGTCTCACCACAATCAACACCCTCTTGTTGCCCTGTGCCATTTGCCACAAGTCTAGCCTTGTGACGTTTAAGGGCACCATTGTCTCTGAACTTATGACGAAATAGCCACTTACAACGGATTACATTCACCCCTCGGGTCGCGGAACAAGATCCCAAGTGCGATGTGAAGTAAGCGCATTAAACTCCTCTCGCATTGCCGCATTCCAATTCGGGTTAAGTTTGGATTTTTAGGAATGGGTGAGATGGTTTAAGTTGATAGGTCAAAGTGAACTTTTGGTTTGAAAATCCAGTGTTGTGCATGAATTTCCATGACGTGAGTGGGGATGGTCACGGGTTGGGCAGGGGGCTGGGTGGTGACAGACATGACTGGGCAGCGGGGTCGAGACTAGGCAGTGGTGATAGCAGTGGGACGGGCAGGGGCTGGGCAGGGTGGAAGGTAGGGTCTGGGGGTAGTGTGACGGGTGTAATTTCGGGCAGGAACTGGGCAGGGACTAGGTAGTGAGGTGGGGTTGACGGGACGGGTGGTGGGACGGTCGAAGGGTGCGGATTTTGTAGTGCATTTCAGAGTAGAAGGAAGGTGTTCGAGTCATCAAAGAAACTGTAATCAGTGTCTCAAATTTTTTGGATATTGTTAAACGGGAAAACGTACTCAACAAATTTGACATGGCGTGAGATTAATATTTTGTATGTGGATAACTTATAGCACAAGTACCCCCTATGGTTCGACGGAAATCTAGGAAGACGCACTGAGTGGAGCGAGGTGCTAATTTGTGAGGGACCGTAGAGGCCTTGGGTAACAAAGACAACCGAAATTCGAAGGTGATCGTAGGAAGGGATCCGACGGAAGAGAATTTCGGTGGGTGTCCTATTTTGGATCGTATGGGTAGGTAAGATGTTAAGAATGTGTTCTACCATTTTTAATGCATATACCCAAAAGGTAGGGGGAGAGACGCATGAAAAAGAAGGGTACGGATCATATTGTTAATGGTGCAGAGAATTCTTTCGGCTTCACCATTTTGAGGAGAAGTATGGGGGCGGGAGAAACGAAAAAAAATGCCATTAGCCGCACAAAAATTATGAAAAAGAGAGTTATTGAACTCACGAACATTATCACATCGAAATGTTTTGATGTCTTTCTCAAATTGTGTTTTAACCAATGTACAAAATTCAAAGAATTTGGAGTAAACTTGAGACTTAAGTTTGAGCGGATAGACCCAAAAGAAGTGAGATAAAGCATCCAAAAATATCAAATAATATTTATGACCTAGGTTGCTAGTTATAGGTAGGGGTGAGCACGGGTACAGGGTACCCAGATACCCGATCGGAACCGATACTAATGGGTAGGTTCCGAATAGATATATTATAATAACGGGTAGGTTCCGAGTAGTAAAATTAGGAACCGATCAATGTCGGGTCCGGTTCCGATTTCGGCAAATAGAGACAGGTAGTCGAACCCGGAACAGATACCTGAAACCTATGAAATATAAAATATTTTTACTTTTTAAACTCCATTATTTTTTAGTTAATAAAAAAAAGGTCATACTAAAGTACACCATTTAAGGGGGGAAACCAAATGCAGAACAGTCACTTTCACCATCAAGAAATAAATCAAATAATACAAAGTGACAATCATAAGCAGAGAAAAAGCCAAAAGTGGTGGAAAACTGAAAACTGAATTTTTTAAACTATGTACTCCTTTAAGTTATTGAAAAAGAAAGTTGAAACGAAAACCAAAGCAAATCTTTAAAACATTCTTGGGATATTTGCTCCGAAAGGATTCTTTATGGGTTTTGTGGAACTGGCTTTCAAAGGATAAGCAGACGAATTTATTCCTAAACCAAAGCTATTATACGAAGGCATTATTTTGCACAAAGAAACACCGATTCCGGGAACCTATCCGGAACCGCAGAGTCCGGGTAGGTTTCGGGTAATGATTGCTAGTGGTAAGTTCTGGATAGTAAATTTAGGAACCGATCTTTTACTGGATAGGGTCCGGGTAGTTCAAAAAGTTAGGGTACCCGGACCCGCTCACCCCTAGTTATAGGAGATGTCCATAAATCCGCATGAATAATATCAAAGGGAAAGAAAGTAACAGTCAAAGAAGACGTAAACGAAAATCTAACATGTTTTCCTAGATGACAAGAGGAGCAATTATGGGCAAGGTTCCATTTATTACATTTAATTAAATTGTGGTTTCTAAGAAAATCAAAAATATGAGTCTTGGGATGTCCAAGTCTACTATGCCACGTTCAGAAGGAGGTGGCAGCTAGAGATGTGGGAGGATTGACACTGGCAGCAGACGTGGATAGGAAAGGATAGAGGTCCCCCTCACTATTGCATCTCGTAAGGAGTTTCCCGGCACGTAGGTCCGTTACAAAAAAACAAACGGGTCAAAATAAATGGATACAGAATTATCGGTGGAAAATTTTCTAAAAGAGATTAGGTTCTTGATAATGTTAGGGGCATATAGGATATTTTTAAGGGAGAAGTGGGGATGCAGTGGCGGGGTTAGTGTGGCCAAATTCTTGAATTGGAATGTGATAACCATTTTCGGCCATAATAGATTGAGAAGTATTTAAACTGCACGGTTGAGGAAGATTATCAGAATTGTTGGTGAGGTGAGACGTGGCGCCAGTATCCATATACCACGCATTATCGGGCTTCTGAAATTTTAAAGTGATGTAAGCCTGACTCAGATCGACAATGGTCATGGGATCGTAGGCCTGCTATTGGGTCGTGGAGAAGTGGGCCTGGTGCTGATGGCCCGTGTACTGTGGACCCAAGACACTGGGCTGCAACGAGGAATACCATGTCATATGTGTGAATGGTAGATGAAATAGAAAGACGAGGTCAGCTTCAAAGGGAGCAACTTAATTTTGTTTCCCCCTGCTGATCGTCAAACTCAAGAATTCCACTTGCAAACTATGATGCAAGATATTACTGCCTCGTTGTTGATGGAATTTGAGAAATCAGTGACTTCTTTTGGTTTGTTGGGGCAATGGAAGACCGTGTTTGTGCACTGTTGAAAGATCAAA
Source organism: Anisodus tanguticus (assembly GCA_034509755.1). Lineage (NCBI taxonomy): Eukaryota > Viridiplantae > Streptophyta > Magnoliopsida > Solanales > Solanaceae > Anisodus > Anisodus tanguticus. Next base: position 11,099,976 of record CM067551.1, on the reverse strand, counting down.
TACGGAAAGAAGTATCTATAGGGACTATAGAGAGGAGGGAGGGGTAGGGTTTGGCTTCTGATACCATGTAGAATAGTGTAATTCTACTTGATGGAGTTCTCTTATTAATGTCATAAATATAGAGTATACAATTGTAGTTCTAATAGATTTAGAATCTCTATTTTATCTTAATTACACTAAATATTAATTACAAAATAAATAGTGAATATATATGGTATATATTCACAATCAATCTTGAACAAATCATCTAATATATTTTTGTTGAAGAAGATTTATAGAACAAGCTACGCTTGTCATCAAAATTGTGTCACAAGTTGTTGCAATTAAGTGGAAGGAAAAAATAAAGAAAAATATTATTCATAGCTTAAGAAGGGCAAAAAGAAGTGTTAGTAATATAGAGCTTTCCCATCATGGCATTGCTTTGTTTTGGAGTTGGCCCAACTTATATGAAAATGCCAGGGCAAAAGTAGAGAGTAAAAGTGAATGTGAATGTGATTGGCAGTGAAAGTCTAATTAAACCAGTTTATATTTAAGACTCGTTTGGTATTGTATTCTTTAAATTCAATGCATCTTTTTGTGTACATTATTGTAATTGTAAGCAAAAAAATAGTTATGTATTAAGGTCTCTGTACATAATAATCAAGAGGTCACAATTTAAATGGTAGTGCCACGAATCAAAGTTAAATATAAATGGTAGTGCCCGAAACAAAGTTAAATTGTGTTTTAATCATTAATGCCTAATTGAATTTCCTAAATTAACTATGTTAAAGTATGATTATATGTCGCAAATAGCCAGCATATATTGTATTAATCTCACATGCTTAATTCTCTAAAAATCATAAGGGAAAAGTGGTCCAATTCCTATAACATCATGAAAGCCATAGCACTCCTAACATTTTTTGCCACTCTTTTTTTTCTCACTTTTGTTATTTATTACTTTTGGCCACCGACCAGACTTATGATGAAGGATGTGGAAAGCAAATGCCCACATTCTCCTTCTTTATATTAAATCATTGTAGTATTACAATGACTTATCATGGCCTAAAATTACTACTAGTAATTGTAGAAAGAATCCAAAACCTTCATGACATATATTTTTAAGTTATAAGGTTGTGCACAAAAATGATCCCCAAAACGGAATTGACCAGGGTTACTTTAGAAAATCGCACGTGGCAGCGCCTACCAAGCAAAGCTTTTTTGAAGAGGCAGGGCTGGTTCCTTTTCGGCGCCAACTTATCCGAACCGAATGATAGCGGCTTAAATCGTTGCCTATCACGAGCAGCCTCGCTCCTTGATCGGCGGGAAGGAGCATCTCAAAGTATGGGGCAAAGGATGTTGCGTTGATGTGCCTTGAGATGGTCATCTCCTGTCCCCCTTCCAGTGGGGAACCCGCTCCCCGATCGTCGCTCTGCTGCTTCTGGCCCGTCCTCTAGGCACCTTTGGAAGGCAGGGAGTGTGACAACGTACACGCTTCCCTTTATGGAGACTTCCTCGCCTCATATGGTTCTATCCAATGATTATAACTCAATAGGGGTAGAATATCACTGAATTCCATTATTTTCTTTCTTTTTTTTGGTTTAATTCCATTATTTTCTTATTGGAACGAATACTAACAATATATAACAACTATATAACAATTATATATGCGCGTGCGTGCGTGCGCGCTTCCTACATTACAATATTCAATTATAATTGTTTTTGAGAAAAGGGGTGAGAAAGTTGAAGATTTATGTGTAACATTTGCCTATAGCACACTCTATTACATGGTGATGAAATGAGAGAAAGCAATGTAATTAGAAATAGTCTAAAAGGTCTCTTTTTAATCATAATCTTTGGATCCATCAAGTGATTATTTTTCTCGGAAGAAATGAAGAAGTTGTTTGACTAAACAAATGTGCTTTGTTAGAGGCAAAAATGAAAAAAGTTGGATAATAAGACTTAAAGCAAAAGATGAACTAAGTACAATTTGGTGAAGTTGAAAAAACAGGATCTCTCTATTCTAGGATACCCAACTTTAGAAGAAAGCAAGATTAATTCTACTTCTATTTTATATCAGTATTTCTAATATGTTCTTTTCTTTCATTTCAACAACAACATACCCAGTAAAATCTCACGAAGTGGATCTGGGGAGGATAGAGTATACGCAGATTTTATCCTTACCTTTGAGAGTAAAGAGATTATTTTCGGTAAACCCAGTAAAATCCCACGAAGTGAGGTCTGGAAATTGTGGAGTGTACGCAGATCTTACCCCTACTTTTGAAAGGTAGAGAGATTGTTTTCGGTAAACCCTCGGCACAAGGTTTCATTTGATTGTATCAAATAATTTGATGTTCGAATTTACGCTGAAAATTAGATGGTTTGATGCATGATGTTGTGACCTTGCACAGTTGCTTTTATCCTTTTAAAATGTAAATAAACTGGCATTTCAATAGAAAGTTGTAAGATATTTCAAGAATAACGTGACTTTGCACTTGGCAACCAATCATCTATGGGGTTCTTTGATGCTAACAGTTGTTCCTTGAGATATAATTTTTCCTTTTGTGAAAAGTGGATTCCTCTTGCTTTAAGGATATTATAGAAAATCTAGACAAAAAATTATCTTTCATCCAATTCCTCAGCGCCCTTTCTCTATCCAGCACTTCATAACAATTTCTAAGAACCTCCACCACCACTAGTTGAGGTAGAATACTTAGAATTCTTCCACCATTTACTTAAAAATCTCGAATTCGAATCTGAATATGAAGAAAATAATTGATAGAAAATACTTCCCCTTGATGAATCTTATACGGGAATTCAAATTAGTCAAGACCCTAATGCGGGAATCGAACACCAGGTGAAAAATCAAAATAAATTCTTATAACCACCTACTAAAATCGTCATTCAAAATAAACAATCATTTATCATAATTTCATAATCATGAAGCGTTATTCAACTGAAACTTAAATCTTTGAATATAATTTGCTTTACTTCATTTTTCCTAACTTTCTCTTCCGCTCTTTGCCTTCGGCCACTCCAATCGAGAGGAATGAGGTTTATTATGAACAGAAAGCTCGAAGCAAAAAATGCACTCAACAGTTTCACTGATATTGAATTTCTCAAATCTCAGTATAATTTCTAGTCTTCCTACATTTCAACTCCTTTTATCAGCATCATCAATTTCAGTGTAAGAATGGTATAGTAAATTTGTTTCACAATGGCCAAATGACTTTTCTATGTTGCTATGATAGCTAACAAGAAATAAGATACACAACTGACGAGGAGATTGCTGCAGACAAATCAGCCGCCTCGCTCAAGGACTTGATGAACTAAACTGCCTCTACTATGGTGAATCCCCAAGTCATGACATCCTACAATGGGTGAGGATGAGGATCAGGGGGAAACAACGTTACTAGGAAGCGGTGAATCATCTCAAAACTAGTAAATGTGATAACAGCTGCCGGGGTAGTCCGAATTAGGTTGGTTGCACAACCTCTGTAAAAGCCTGCAATGCCTTCTTGATGAAAGACCTTGATGCAATCAATTACACCAGAGTACCGTTTTTCAGAGTGGCGCCCCTGTTCTTGAAGCCTTCAACGTACAACCTACAACGAAAATTCCAAAGTATGATTTTGTGAATGTATGTTTTTGTCATAAACTCCATTCTAAGCTTTTCCAACACATGCAAAATCTATGGTGAAGTTTCAACAATAAATTGACCAAAAAAACAAAGCACGAGAAGGACAGCAGATATGAGAACACAAGTGGTGCTTTCCCAGCAGAGAGAATTTGGTAGTATTAGTGAAAGCAGGGAAGGAAAATAGAAAAAAGAAAGTATAAATTGCTGGAATAAAAAAAATTCATGTACCCACAGAAGACAGTTTAACCCATTACCCCAGATCCCCTTGCACACAGATGAGGAATTCATCACTAATGTCAGTCCACTTGAATATCTCAGAGCTAAATATCCCAACTTGACTGGCAATATTTCTGTAAAATTGTAGACCAAGACATCATATGGTATACCAATTAATGTTAGATTTTAACTATTTAAAGTAAATTAACAATGCAACCAACGTAACAACATACCTCATGTGGATATGTCAAAGTAGAAGCAAATATTTTGGAAACTGATGATGCAACAGCAACATCAGGGGCCCCAAGTTTATCTGTTGAAGTGTTAGCTGACATCATCACAACAAGCCAGCAAATTCAGACACGATATCATCCTTTCCAAGGGTGGGAAAACAAATATAAAGATACTGAACTAACTAGAAGTGAAAGGGAACAATACGACCAGAAGTGAGTAATCACCTCGCTTGGCCAAGTAAATCTTAATTTTCTCACAAGTCGGAAATTGGATAGCTACATGACTAACACCAGCCAAAGCAGGCACCAGACCACTTTCCACCAGAAAGCAATAGAAGTCAGCAAAAACAGTGGTAGACAAGCAATTTGAAACATTAAGAGCGACAAATTTCAAGAAAGCAAACACTGACCTGTACAACCCATGAATGCCCTCTTCACACGCTATTCTCCTTAAAGCAGATAATGTACCCCTGTAAGGCTCGAACCCTGTTCTCATTCCTTGAGTCTACAGAAGGTTAAGGCAAATGAGTAAGGGTGAGAATATGATTAATGCTTTGTTTGGTGGAGTGCATTTAGAAACATATATTTGGTAAACACATCTTTAACCATTATTAGATGGCATAACTAATTGAAACACTGGTCCAGCTAAAAAGATCCTTTTTATCATATTTTTTTTATTAATCAATTACATGGTGTAACAATTCTCACCGCTAAATAAGCTACATATTCCCCACAAAATAATAGAAACACTGAATGTCATAGAATGTTGAACCTCTTATTGATATAGGCCGTTCAACTTAGGCATGAAAATGAGGCCAGGCCAAGCAGGTGAGAAGTTAGCTTGTAATAGCCCTGCCTCGAATGCCTAACCTGCCCTCCTGTGAACACCCTCAATTTCCCAACCCCCCCCCCCCCCCCCCCCCCCCTGACTCACAATTTCTTTCTTACTTTTAAGCAAAAGTTCTCCTGTGTTTGGTCTTAACATTAAGACATTAAAAAACTAACCCATATGGGCACGAAGTGCTATTTAGTATTTTCAGTATTTGAACTTCAAGTGAAACACTGAATAGAGGTTTGGTTTTAATGTGATTTCAAGTGAAATATTTCACTCACAGATCTCCAACTTGCACAAAATTATTTTTCAATGAAGTTCAAATCTCACATTTTTTACCAATTTCAACTTCGTATACTTTTTTCCAACTTCAACTCAAGTATTGTCCAAACGCCTATTAAACCACAAATGAACCGTGCCAATTAGGCTGACTTAGCATTGAACACTCAATTAACAAATCTTACAAAAATCAAGTACACATACATATGCATACAACATTCAAACTTGGGAAATTTTAATACTAAAACGAAGAAAAAAAATAACCAAGACAAGTGGATCATACAACCATTCAGAAGCAAGGAGAAGAAGGTACAGACCAGGAGATCAAATTCTAAGGAATGTCCAAAAGTAGAATACAGTAATGGAATGGACCTAAAGCAATTAGATCCCAACTGCGATAGAGCAGTGTTGTATTGCATCCATCTATTCTGCTGTTAGCCAGCGACAAGCGTGCAAAATCCACCCCCAAGACGCAAAGGCACAGCGGCATTATTAGGGTACAACTCTTAGGGTATGTTATATAGCAGTACCATCTTGAGGCAGTTTCTGCAGCCTGACCACCTAATCACTTTGTCAGATCACTTGGTTTGCAAGTGTGCCATAAAAGCTAAAATCACACTCCCTCTCTTTCAGTTAGTTACTAAAAACAGGGAGATACAGAACACTCACATTTTTTTGTGAGAGAACTCTTCAACTTCCAGTTTTCCTCTAGTAGGATACGGGAAAGTCACAACGGTACAAGTCTTTCTCCAGAAATCCTCCCCCTTACCTACCAATTCTACTAGTTATTAGAAAAATCCAGAAGGCGCTTCCAGCTTCTTTACTAATTGTAGTTTTTGACAAAATATTGTTACTCTGTACACAAAGTCAATACCAAACACTTTAATAAAGTCGCTCTAATGTCAGATCCAGCTTTGGTTTAAAAGGATTATCACCAACATCTTTCCCTCTTTTCCCAAGCCACACAAATAACAAAATCAAGCTAAATATCACAATTTGGATTCATAAAACATACCTGAAGACGTGTCTTCACAACCCAGAGAGGATTTGTTGCAATTGTGGTTGCAGCTCCAGCACCAGAAGCAAGCTAACATATTTGCACCTATTGAAAGTTGATGACTTCCATCTACAACAACAACCAAATGAAAAGTATTAACCACTAGGTGCAATGTAGTTTATCAAAAATCAATTGAAAATCTAATCAGGCTAATCAGTCAATGGAAAACATCTTTGAGGAAAGCTGTCATCTACTGACCATCAGAGCCAAGAAAGCTTTTCAGCTGATCATATATAGTAAAATACACCTGCAGAAAAGGAAAATATGTGTGAGATCACTCTTGATATAAACTTAATTATTTCTCTAAAACAATTGAGGAAAATCAAGACCAAAATTAAGTGCATATACACCATAATAATAAGAATTGAAGCAAGCAACTTCGGTTTTTAATTAGTGGAAGAGAAACAGTATTGCAACCCTCCTTTTGTCACCATGTGTGGCCAACGCTTAGAATTGACCAAACGATATGCTAATATGCAATGAATACAAGAAATACTTTCTAAAGGTCTCCTCACTGGACTCAATTGAACTAAGGAAATTCAGAGGCATTGGGATTTGGGAGAGTGTTTGAATTACCTTACCCAGTCAAGAATGAGCTGGACAAGATTATGACTAGAGGCAAGAGAATCTGAAATGACAAAACAACTGTCATACTTAGAAGAAAGATACCTTACTGTGAAAACAATTTGGTCCTTTTTCCTTATACGTCCATATCCCTGTCTTACTCCTGCGGCTCTCCACTCTTTTTTGCAACCACTGTCTAATTTCTGAGACTCTGGACTAAGTAGCATCCGCAGAAAACTTTTACAATTTTTTTTTAAAAAAAAAACATTTCCTTTTAGATAGGCTAGCACCAGCTGTATATTGCATTTAATTTACACTAGATGTTAGTACAGCCCGTGCATTGGTAAGTTAATCTATCGATCAATCAACCCAAGATAGTTAGGATTGGCAATATGAATCTTCTAGAGAACTTCTCTTTATAAGTGCTGGACAATGATAATAGTTGTTCTCCTACTTGCATAGTCTGTTCAAGTTCCTAACGAGCAATTGAAATCTATTCTAGCATCCTCCTCATATGCATTTTGCAAATTTTACCAGAACATTGACAAGCTAGGACATTTATGTTTTAGAATAAAATAGCCAGATGTAGCTTTACCCTCAAAGCATCATTAATTCCTTTCCCTGTACAACACCCAAAACATTATAATGATTCTCCAAATTTTTGTCAGGTCCTTTTCCATCTTACATCCTCTCCAGCCCAAAATACTTCTTTGACGGTCTGTCATATTACTCATTTTGTTCCACAATGTCTAACAAAAACGATTCCACAGTTGATGCAAACTGGCAATGCAAGAAGAGGTGCTTATTGTCTTCATTCTCCTTTCACATACATAGCATCTACTGCCCTGAATACCTTTTACCTAGAGTTGTTAAGTGAAGGCTTCATCAACTATCAACCCAGCTGAAACATCCACCTTATAGGAAGCTTTAGTTTTTCACACAATCATTTTCCATGACCACTGTAGTATATTGCAATTCCTGTACATAAGTTATGATAAATGATTCAGACTAAACAACCCATTTTTTAGCAGTCCATATCGATGAATCTGAAGCCTCAGAAAGTATTCACACATATTCCAGCTTTTCCAAACTAACATCATCCTTTCAGTCTCCAATCATAGCAGCCCCCTCTAAGGTATACTTCTCACCAGGTATCTGATCTACATTGAATTATGGTGATTCTGTGTGTAGTGTGTACGGGAATGCTGTACAAGTCTTAGTTTATCTCTGCTGATGAAAATGTTGTAACCATTCATCCTGTCAAGACAGTTGATTCTTCTACTGTACGTCTTTAGATTTTATTAGTGGAAAAGGGTCAATTGTACCCTCTGTTATACTTTTCGCACAAACATACCCTTACCGATAATCAAGTGGCTCAAATATACCCCTCTGTTAGGACTGTCCAAGGTGGACAGCCAATACCACGTGGCACTGACATTTTGATGAGGGGACACCACAGGGCATGCTATCTCACCACCCCAACCAATTTTACCCCCTCCTTCCACTTCTCCTTCCACCACAAGTACATCCTCCTCTCCACCACCACTGCCAATCTTTATACTCCATATAAATGGTATTACTTGGTTCCATCAAGACGAGACATACCGTTTGTTGCAAGGTACATTAACCAATTTGTTACAGATGATAATGTGTGACGGAGCATGCTCATTTAAGAAGATACTCAGCCTATGATTTTGTCCATTTATAACAGTCAAATTTCAAGTTCATATTTTGGATTCCATAGTGGAAATGAAGTCTTTAACATGTGTGCTGGTTTAATTATGATTATTGACTTGTGATCATGACTCTCAAATACAAGGCCAATTCAGTTTAATTTACCCATGATTAAGGGGATAGGATGATTTAATGAGGACTACGTGTGTAAAGGTCTTGACAAGGGAATTTCAACTTAGAAGATGGAAGCATTGACTTATTTTTCGATATTAACATAGAAAGATCCATTTTATGGTGGCAGTGGTGGCGGAAAGGAGAATGTACTTGTGGTGGAAGAAGAAGTAGAAGGAGGGGGTAAAATGGGTTGGGGCAGTGAGGTGGCATGAATGTGGTGTCCACCTCATCAAAATGTCGGTGCCACGTGAGATTGGGCATACACCTCAGACAAACTTGACAGATGAGTATATTTGAACCACTTGGATAACAGTAAGAGTATTTTTGTGCAAAAAGTATAACGGAGGGTAAACTTGACCTCTTTTTTTGGTAAAGTGAGGGTAAAATTGGCCTCTTTGCATAGTAGAGGAGCAAATATGACCCTTTTCCCTTTATTAGTATAGATTGCAAGCCGAAGTTTTCTTATATGTTTGTAAACTCCTACCAGAGCAATTTCATCAAACAGAAAAAGAATTATCCAGAGCAATTGACTGCCTTGGTGCACTATGGATTATTTTTCTAGATAAAAAGTGTAAATTATGTCCATGCATGCAAAGGCATCAGACGAAAAAAGAACTACAACCTACTGCTTCTAGTTCTCAAATTCTCATTGTTCCTCCCTGGCCTCATTCTCAGCAATGTTGAAGTGCTTTAACTCGTACATCTTGTGATCCTTGTTTGAAGAAATAACTCAAAGCCAATCACCGACGTTATTCTTCTTTAGATATTTTTGTTAAGTATTGCATGTACCACTTGGGAGAACTTGCTCTCAAAGGTGACGGTAATTTTGGTCTTGTCATGAGTGACACTGTCACCAGGAGCACCGGCTTCTCATCCAACTTTGATGTGTTCCTACAAAAATCTCCCAGTGAGGCAATTTCCATGATCTTATCCTCCGCCGGCTTTGAACAATCGATCACGAATGCTTCTCCCTTCTTCTTTCTACCCTTGGTGGCTCCACTGCTTCCTTTTACTCATCTTCTTCTTTGATTATTGCAAAACCCGAGTAAACGTGTTAGGTGTCAGCTGCAGCTATCCCTCATCTCCTTGGTGCACCATGAATCTTGTTCACCAAATTTTATTTGTACTATTTTTTTCCTTAGTACCTTCTCCTCCTTGGTGTATTTAACAACCATTCTTCCTTCTTGCTTAACATTATTGTCCCTCACTTCATTGAAAAGACTACTTTACCTTGTCACCATCGAGTAAGAAATTCCTTCTGATGATGTCCAAATAGATTAAGACCTTAGAAGGTATTGGAAGCAGTGACATCATATAGGTTAGCAATGAGTGCAGGACACTGTTTATGCTACTTGCCAGCCTCTTAGAGACAAGAAATTAAATTATATGCAGAACAGCAGCAATACTACTCATGCATTTAGTTTAGCTTCAGCCCACCTAAAGTATGCATATTTGTTGCTACATTACCCAGCAAATACTCAATGGAAATAAACATACCCACCACTTGTTGAGTTGTTTCCATGTTGGACCACCAGCACCAATTTCGGGGTGGATCTCTTCCTCACCTGATAACCCTAAAGAGGGAAGAACATCGGTGGTATTTACACTATTATTTCTAATATTACGATCATTGCGCAATTTAAAATAGTTATATTCAAGGTAATAACAAACAAATATTATAAATACAAGTAACACAAGTATTAAAACTATTTTTAATTTAAATCAATCTATAATCTCTTCCAGATTCTTAATATCATAATCATAGAGGTCCTACTTATAAATAATCATAATCACAGAATTAAACTTATCAAATACATAATTAAAACATACTAGTAAAGGAACCATACCTTTTGCAGTAATCTTCGGATCACCGGAAACCTCAACTTCACCCTGGCAGCCTTCCCCTTTCTTGCTTCCTCGCGTTACGGGTACTATAGCCTAGGTGCTTAGGAAGTCTCTACAGTTCTTTCCAATGATTCCAGCAAGAGTCACGGTTCTTAAACTAATATGCGTTTAATTATATATTCTTCAAAGTTTATTTCTTGTTCTTATGATTTCTTGAAGTAGATCTTCTTAGATTATAATATTACTCTGTCAGGATTATAGACTGATATAAGGTTTTTAGCTAAACATGATTTTTGGTTAATATGAAGCTATTAGATTTCTGAATTTTAGAGAGTATTTGCTTGAGAGAGTATTTTTCTAGACAGAGAGATATCAAAGAGAGAATTTATATTTCGAAAAACTTGTTCTTAACTGATACAATGAGGCTCTTTATATAGATAACCTCGGGGTGCTACAGTAGTATGACCTTTACTGTGCTACTACAGTAGTATGACATTTATTGTGCGACCTTTACTGGTGCTACAGTATTTGGCGGCTCTTACCTTTTTCTTGTTACAAACTGAATTATTACATTTGAAAAAAAAAAAAAAAAAAAAAAAAAACTTCCTTCTGCTGGTATCTTGTCTTGTCTTTTTGTCATCCTTCTTCTGATGTTGATATGCTTGGTATCTTGTTTTTGCTCCGTTGTTCTTTCATCTTTTTCTTTTGCTGATTCTCTTTCATCTTTTTCTTTTTCACTTGTCTCTTTCATCTTTGCTGATTCTCTTTCATCTTTTTCTTTTTCACTTGTCTCTTTCATCTTTTTTCTTCTTTTGCTGATATGTTTGTTATGCTAATATTTTGGCTTATGTGATAAATCACATTGAGCCGGATTATTATTCTATTATGCTGATATACCACGTAAATGAATTACATGGTTCTTTGATGAGCTGATATGATGGGTTTTGTAGTAAAACTACATTATTCCCCACCAAGCTATTATGCTATTATGAAAACGGATCATTGGATTTTTCTTCTTTTATACTCATAACTTGTTTTATACTTATATCTCGTAGAGCTATTGGTTTTCTTTTTTGTTTGGTTATGGTCTGGTACTGCTCTATAGTTTCTTTGGCATGCTTGTGCTTTAGATTTACTATTTGGTTCATCATATTTGTTAGTTCTACTGTATCCTGGATTACTATGTCGTGATTGTAATATATCGTAATTAGTTCTTCCACTTCTCCTCATTTGGTAGTTCCAATGATACTTGCTTTACTCGCTTTTATCATGTCTTCCGGTCTTCCCTTGCTAGGGTTGCTAGTCCAATGGCTCTTTTGTTGCTTAGCCATTCTTGAAATTGATTTATTTTGCATGGTATCTCTTTTTTGGAGTCGTGTTATCTCCAGTGATGTTAGTATTCCTTCTGCTTTGAGCAGTGGCATAGAACAATAGGTTCCCTGTTAGATCCGTAGAGACATCAAATATTTGTATTCCATAAATTCTGGTCCGAATGTTTCTTTCATGGATTGGACCGATTGGTATATAGTACTTGGTAATTTCGATATGCTGTTAAGGGAGTCATCTACCATAATTTTGTCAAGGAATCCATATTTAAAAAGTTTATAGGCTACATTTGGGTCTGTTTTCTCAAGACATAAATATCTTGGATACTTACTAAATCTTGAGGCTCGTAATATATTGGGGTTGGATCTGTAGGTGTAGTATTTAGTAATGGCTTCATAGGTGAGAATGTTAATTTCTCAGCCATAGATAATATTTGTGATGTTGGTATTTGGGATGTTGGTATTTGGGATGTTGATGGTAGGTGTGCTAGTCTTAAACTGAGGGTAGGAAAGCTTGTAGTCTCCATGTTATCTTTTGGAGAGTTTCTTAGATTTTTATAAATCTGGTAGTCCGACAGGCATTCCTTCAATTGGCTGATAAGGCTATTATTTTGTTTGAGTATTTCATCCAATTCTTGTATCTTGGTTGCCATGACTTGGTTGCTGCTGATAACTTCATTTATTATATTGTTGATATAGTCTTTAAAAGTTGTCGCTGTTAACTGACATCCTGATATCTGCTTAAGAAATCAGCTAGAAGATTCTTATTTTCAGATATATTTTTAACAATAAAATCATAACAATAGAAGAACGATTGCCATTTTCTTCTTTTATTTAATTCTGGGTAATGGGTCTATTTTATTAGTAATAAATGCTCTTACTTGGGTGTTATCAGTTCTGACAACAAACTTTACTGGTAATAAATGATAATGAAATCTTTTTATTCCAAATTTTACGGCTAATAATTCTTTTTCACTGATATGGTAATTCTTTTCATTGGGCTTCCAAGTTCCACCTCCATATCCGCATATTAATGGTTTTTCTTTGTCTATATCCTCTTTGTCATAAGCTATGAGGACTGCTCCCCATCCTATGTCACTGGCATCTGTAAATAGTTCTAACTGGTCCTTATCCGTTGGTATTCTATGTTTTGGTAAATTTGTTACTCTTTCTTTAATATCTTTTATAGCTTTATCTTGTTTTCTCCGTCCATTCAAAAGTCTTGTTTTTTCCCTTGATCAAATCTTGTAATGGCTTTCTTAGGGCTGGTAAGTCTTTTATATGATCTGAGGCATAGTTTACTATTCCTAGAAACTGTTGTACTTCCTTTTTATTTTCTAATTTATCTTTAAAATTCTTAATCTTCGTTACTATGTGTTCCTGAAGTTGGAATCCTTCCTTACCTATTATATATCCTAGATATTCTATATTATCTTTAAAGATTTCGGATTTCTTTTCTGATAGTAAAATTCCATGTCGTTTTATAGTTTTTATGAATTCTTCTAGGTGTTTAATATGATCTCCTAAGGTTTATTTGTATATTAATATATCATCGACATATACTATACAATATTCTCGTTAATTTTTTAAACACTTGGTCCATTCTTCTTTGAAATATTTGAGGTGCATTTTTTAGTCCAAAGGGTAATACATTCCACTCATAATGTCCTTGAGGGGTACTGAAAGTTGTTAAAGGTTTTGATTCTTTGGTTAGTTTTATTTGTCAAAATCCACTTTTACAGTCAAACTTACTAAACCATTTCTTATTTCCTAATCTATTAATAAGGTTTCTTTTATATGGTAAAAAATATCCATCAAATATTGTCTTCTTATTTAATTCTCTATAGTCTACGACTATTCTAGCTTTTCCTCTTCTTTGTTCACTATGTTTTCTTACTAAGAAAGCTGGACTACTATGTGAGCTTTTACTTTCTTGTATTAGTTTCAAATCTAGTAGTTCTCTTAATTGCGTTTCGAATTCTTTTTGATATGTTGGGCTATATCTAATAGGTTTACATCTGATAATATCATCAGGAATTATTAATTTTATTTCCGCATATATTTTTTCTTTTTCAGAAAAATAATAAGATATAATAAAATGATATGGAGATGTAGAGAAATTAAAAAGATATGTTCTTTCTACGAACAACACCAAATATTCTATACAGATAGGAAACTTGTGGGTGCACCAAAAAGAAATGCGGGATAAGAGGCTATTCCTCAAGTATACAAAATTCTACACAGAAGACTATTCGTCAAGTGTACAAAATGAGGAATAAGAGGTTATAAATATATGTATGTGTCTTTGTGTGTGTATATATTCTGTGATATTAACCAGAAGGGAGAAGGAGAAGACGAGCAATCAAAAACACAATGCAAAGATGAAAATGGCAAGTGAAATGCAGATCAAACTGATCAACTAAACCTCAATTCGAAATTAGTTGTGCTCGGCTATATGAACCCTCTATATCCGTTCACTTATTTGTAAGGTTCAGAAAATAGAGGTAGCCACTAGAACAAGGTGCAAGGCTTCAACTGAGAAACAGCAAAATGACAAAAAGCCTATTCAAAAACAGAATTTTTCACAACAAAATTCAGGAGGTTGGACTCAACAAGAAGAAAATGGAAAGGTGGATAGTTCATGGACTAAACCAAATAATTTACAAGGGAGAACAAGAGATGGCGGAGATCTGAATGCTGATTTCACTGGAATCATTCACCATGACCAAAGATGCTCAAATCAGATTTCCCATTGTGTTTACACCACAAACGGACAGTAAAAACTAAAAAGAACGTAACGGCAATACACTGGGTATATAATCATGCCTTAAGTGCAGAGAGATAAATATAAACTTATCAAAATCAGGTGAACTTTTGGAAAAGTCATTGCAGAATGACATGATCTAAGTATGTTGGCAAAAACAGGCCAAGTAAACCAAGAATGACCTTGGAACAGATCAATCATGACCTAAGAACAGGATAATCAGAGTCCAGTGACCTTCAACTCCCTATTTAACCAATTACTAAAAAAAAAAAGAATAACAAAAAGTTAAAGCACAGAAACAGAGAGAGAAAAAGTAAGTCAAAATTAGGAAGAAAGAGATGGAACAAAGCTATGTATCCATTTTTTTTTTTTTTTGATAAGGTAAGATTTAGCTATGTACCCATAACAACTAGATTCACTAGAACAAGCCGTGTAGTAAACATCCCTTGTTCTATCCAGATAAAACAATAAAGAGACTACATAATCAGAAGTTAGCTTGGTGCTAAAGTTAAAATTGTAAAATAATCCGACTCACCGCCCAGTTTGGAAGTAATGCCTAGCACTGTTGGGGAAAGCCCTCTGTACATTCCACGCATCCCCTCCCTTTGAAAGATCTGCTCCAAGTTCCCAACTATTAGACTACCTGATCAGAAGAAACAAAATCAGCTGCCACTGATATATTCACATCATAATATTTTGCTTCATCTTTTCATGTGTTTAAGAGTAACTTGATGGTAGATGATTATCCGTCCCAATATAAGCATGCATGAGCAAGTGTTGTTGGTGGATTTACAATGTCTGCAACGACGGCTTTCCATCCAAACTATATACACCTCCGTTCCATAATAAGTGACGTTTTTAGCTTATGCACACCCATTAAGGAATTGATCACTCCTAGAAAATTATGAGTGTTTTTACTAACTTACCCCTAATTAATGCCTAGAAAAAGAAAAGCTATTGAATGATTCTTGATTATGTAAATAAGGGTAATTTTGGAAGACTAAGGTCAATTTCTTCTTAAAATCCTAAAGCGCTACTTATTTTAAAACAAAATGAAAAACCTAAAACACCATTTATTTAGGAAGGGGGAGTATTAGTTTCATCATTTGGTAAAACATACACTTATATTGCTACACCTCGCCACAAAGTAGTGGGTTAAAAATCTGAATATTGTTTGGCATTTAAACAGCACAATCAAGTGTGTACATCAAGAACCTCAACTACATCAAGAATCATTTTAACAAAATCAATGGGAATAGAATAAGGCATTACCTCTAACATTAGCATTTCCTAGCTTTGGCAGCCCATGAACCTGCAACCTCGTCTTAATAACATCTAAAGGGCACACAAATGTAGCCGCAATTACTCCAACATATTAAAACTTCCCAAATCAAACCAAACCCTCAGATCACATATCAAAATTCCATACATTGAACTCTTAACCCTTCCAAACTAATCAATCAAACAACAATAACATACCAGTCTAATCCCACAAAGTGGGATCTGGAGAGCGTAGATTGTAGGCAGAACTTACCTCTACCTTTGTACGGTAGAGAGTTTATTTCCGATACACCCTAAGCTCAAAAGATAAACTAATCAATCAGACACAAAATAAACATTCTTGTCAATATATATTGTAGCGATCTAGTAGCTCAGTCGGTTTTCTATCTTAAAATAATTATATGTTTAATGTATTTAATGTTTGGATGCGTCGTTGAGTGTTGATTAGATCAAGAATCGGAAATAGCCATTCGAATTTGGCAGCTAATTGGGAGAGAGGGATAAGGTCAGAGAATGAGCTTCATAAAGGAGGAGGCTACATTACTAAAAATATTATTTCAAATTATTTAATTATTTTTAAAAAAAATAATAAAATTAATTAATTTGTTTTACTTTATTCTTAATATTATTTATTTTTTAAAGTTATTAATATTAACTAAAGAGTGATAAAAATAATAAAATAATATTTTTTTATTTATAATTTCTTACGGGCACGTAAAATAGAAAATAGCCAACAAACATGGGACGGAGGGAGTAATTGTTTTGATTTGGGGAAGCCAAACAGCACCTCCGTCGCACGCTTGCAATGTCAACGACCAGATGGGTCCCACCCTCTTTTACTTCTTTGGGATAAGCAACGCACAATTTTATTTTATTTTTTCCATCGCACAATTTGTTTTTGCAAAATGTATAGTAGTGGTAGTATTTATTTTTGCACCTTTTTGTCTCTGCTGTGCTTTTGCACCAACCGAGTGACTTTCCATTTCATTCTAATTTCAAATGTTTCCCAAATCTTTTCCTAATTGCGAGATCCTTTGCTATAGTTTTTAGAAGTCGTTTGGATAATATTTGAAAATAGTTGGAAAAAATATTTGAGAAACTAGAATTATATTTTGGCATGAAATTCTATCAAAAAATTATCACATAAAAGGAGTAGTAACCCACCCAGGAGCTACTTTATCATATTATGAATTCAATAATTTTAATAATCTCCTACCACAGTTCATGTTGGACCAAATCTAGAACTGTTATTAACGGTTTGTGTAGCCGTAAATCCTTTTGTATTCATTGAGATCTATTGACTTTATATACCCTTCAGTTGTAAATAAATGATCATGTCACAGATTCATTGAAGTTTTGCAATTATATAAATATGATAAGAATGGAAAGGCATAACACCAGCTGACTGAGGACATGATTCTAGACAGAAATATTTGGAGGTCGAGGATTAGAATAGAAGGTTAGTAGGTAGTTGAGTCTTATCGCACTGTGGGTGAGAGGGGTAGGGGCTAGCATTTATATATCCTTTTCTCCCTTTCTTTGTATTATTATTTAGGTTTGCATAGATCCATACTTTTGTATATATATTCCTATGTGTTGCTTATTTGTTTTGTATTGTCTTACTATCTTATTTTCCTTGAATCTGCATTGACTTCCTTCTTTTGAGCCGAATGTCTATCGAAAACAGCCTCCCAACCCCGCAAAGTTAGAGGTAAGGTATGCGCACATCTTAACATCCACAAACCCCACTGTGTGGATTACACTAGGTATGTTGTTGTTGTTGTAAGAATGAAAACAACAACCCAAGTCATCATTTTAGGGTTGTCAAGTGGGTCAGGTCCGCCCGATCATGACCGACCTGTCCCGATACCCGGCCCGCCCTGTCCCGATCCCCTAAAATAAAAAAAATTGTCTGGGTCGGGGTTCGAACTCGGAACGGGGCCTGGGTTCGTCCCGATACCGACCGACTCTCCCCGTCATGCTCCGCCCCGTCCCGATCCCGATCTGTCCCCCTCCCCTTTTGCAAAAATAACCGTTGCAACAATGTCCAAATTTCTATTTTAGACGTTGTACAAATTCCTCGGGGGGGCTGCGTTCATGCCCGTAGGTACATGTGCTCAGTTTGGTGATCCTCCGGTTTAGGTTCCTGCGCAGTTGTTTGGAAAGCTCCTTTGATCCAGAGCTTTACCATTTTGGTACAGAACCCTATTATTTTGATTTATGTATATTTAGGGGCACGACGGGGGCTTGTCCCGTCATATGTCGTTGTCCTTTTTATAGAGGTCTGTAGACAGTTGTGGGCTGCACTTATGTAAGGGTTATAACTCTGTTTTGGTCAGTCATGCTATTGTACTCTGTGTTGGGGTGTCCCCGTGTATATATGACATTATCTAGTGGCAGCATTGTCGGCTTGCCTATTGTATTGTGTTGGCTAGTTGTGACTCCTCAATAGGCAGGTACATTCGGGGGTAAAGGCAACCTGGTCGGCTTGCCTACCCGGGCATATGTTGTTATTGCAGCGTTATGCTGCCGGATTTCAGACTCATTAAGTGTTAGTTGGATTATGTGTGACAGGTTAGTATAATGACGTCATTAGGGCGGTTAGTCGCGGCCCGTCGGGTCGGGTCGTGACAAAAGTGGTATCAGAGCAGTTAGTCCTCGGAATGTCTACAGACCGTGTCTAGTAGAGTCTTGCGTATGGGTATGTTGTGCACCATACTTATACGCAGGAGGCTGCAGGGCATTTAGGATTGGTTTCTATTCTTTCATCTCTTAGATCGTGCAATAGAGATATGTTATTAGGATAATCCCTTTCTGACGACTTACTATGTTTACAGCTATGCCTCCGAAGAAGGCGATAGCAGCCCAGAAGGGCAAGCCTACAGCGGGAGATACTAGTCGGATTCAGAGAGTTACCAGGTCATGTACTCAGTCTATGTCGGAGACTGTGCCCCATTCGACGAGCTCTGCTTCGTCGCCACCACCAGAGGCTCCAGTTCAAGGAGGCAACATCACCAGTTTCGGAGGCCCCAGCACCTGAGCCTCCAGCTCCTCAGCCGGGGGCAGAGGACAGAGCCATGAGAGATGTGGTGCAGCTGCTGACTAGGTTAGTGGCAGAGCAGACTTATAGACAGGGACCAGGAGTTGGCCCCAGAGCAGATAGTTTGAGGGTCCGTGATTTCTTGAGCTATAGTCCACCAGAGTTTTTGGGGTCAAGGCCCGAGAATGACCCGCAGGAGTTTATCCGACAGATGCAGCATACCTTGAGGGTAATCAGGGCTTCGGAGACTGAGTCTGTGGAGTTGGCTTCGTATAGGATGCGGGATATAGCTACAAATTGGTATGAGTCTTGGGAGTTGTCCAGGGGAGAGGATGTTCCTCCAGCTACGTGGGAAGAGTTTACAGAGGCCTTCATTGGTCACTTCTTGCCTCCAGAGATGAGGAGAGTTAGAGTGAACAGATTCTTACAGTTGAGGTAGAGTGGCAGGACCATTCGTGAGTATAGCCTGGAGTTTGATTCATTAGCCAGATACGCACCCACTATTGTAGCAGATATGGCAGACAGGGTGTATAGCTTTGTGATGGGGCTAGACTATTATCTGATCGATGGTTGTATGGCGGTGGCTCTTCAGCCGGGTATGGATATTGCTCGTATCCAGGAATACGCACAGGGGGTTGAGGACCGATATAGAGGGCGACAGCCAGACAGAGGTCATGACAAGGACCAACATAAGAGGGCTAGGTCGGCAGCTTATTCGGTGAGTCTCGAGGCAGACAGTTCCAGCAACAGGTCAGATATTCATCCCAGCCAGCACGAGTGCTCCTCTACATTCTACGGGCAGGAGGTTCGACCGCCTCGGGTATTCAGGAGCCGGACAGAGCTCCAGGGCTTCAGGTTCTCAGAGGAACAGGGGCTATAGTCAGTTGAGGCCATCTTATCCTCGGTGCTCTCAGTGTGGTAAGCTTCATATTGGGGAATGTCGTTCGACCACAGGTGTTTGCTTCTCTTGCGGCCGTCAGGGCCATATGATGAAAGAGTGTCCCAAAATGGGTGGTTCAGGTGGAATGGCTCGGCCTACGGGGTCGGGTGTTAGTTCGTCGTCATCTATAGCTATGCGCCCCACCGGGTGGGGTATTCAGACGCCAGCAGGCCGTGGTAGAGGTCATGGCAGAGTTTCTAGTTCCGGCGGTCCTTCGAACCGCATATATGCTTTGGCCAGTAGACGTGATCAGGAGGCGTCACCAGATGTTGTTACAGGTATACTATCGGTGTTTTTCTGTGATGTATATGCTTTGATAGATCCAGGTTCCACTTTGTCCTACATATCCCCTCTCGTTGCTAATAAAATAAGGATAGAACCTGAGCCGATAGAACCATTTGAGGTAGCTACACCGGTAGGAGATTCGGTTATAGCTGAGCGTGTGTATAAAAATTATTCGGTGGTGATATATAGCCGTCATACCTTAGCAGATTTGATAGAGTTGGATATGACCGAATTTGATGTCATTATGGGTATGGATTGGTTGGCTTCTTATTTTGCCAACGTTGATTATAGGGAGAAGTTGGTTCGATTTCAGTTTTCAGACGAGCCAGTTATAGAATGGAAAGGGAATGCAGCATCGCCGAGGGGTAAGTTTATTTCATACCTCAAGGCAAGGAAGATGGTCAGAAAAAGGTGTATCTATCATTTGGTTTGGGTGCATGATACAGAAACGGAGGTACCAGCTCTTCAGTCAGTTCCGGTAGTTAGTGAGTTTCCGTATGTATTCCCAGATGATCTTCCAGGTCTCCCTCCAGAGCGGGAGATAGATTTCAGTGTAGATGTATTGCCAAGTACCCAACCTATATCCATTCCTCCTTATAGAATGGCACCTGCAGAGCTGAAGGAGTTGAAGGAGCAGCTGAGAGACTTGATGGAGAAAGGCTTTATTAGGCCGAGTACATCTCCATGGGGAGCACCAGTGTTATTTGTGAGGAAGAAAGATGGATCGATACGGATGTGTATTGATTATAGGCAGATGAACAAGGTAACCATCAAGAACAAGTACCCCCTTCCCAGGATTGATGATTTATTTGACCAGTTGCAGGGTGTTAAGTGCTCCTCGAAGATAGATTTGCGGTCAGGTTATCATCAGGTGCGGGTTAGGGAGGCAGATATTCCAAAGACAGCATTCAGGCCGTTCTTAGACATGTTCGTCATTGTATTCATTGATGATATCCTGGTTTATTCCCGTTCAGAGCATGAGCATGCAGACCATTTGAGGACGGTACTTAGGGTCCTCCAACACCAGCAGTTGTATGCCAAGTTTTCCAAGTGTGAGTTCTGGTTGACTTCGGTGGCATTTTTGGGGCATATTATCGGGGCTGATGGTATTCGAGTGGATACACAGAAGATTGAGGCGGTGAAGACTTGGTCCAGACCTACGACACCTACTAAGGTACGCAGTTTTCTGGGGCTAGTAGGGTATTACAGAAGGTTTGTGGAGAAGTTTACCTCGATCTCAGCGCCTTTGACTAGGCTAACCCAGAAGGCAGCTAAGTTTCAGTGGACGGATGCTTGTGAGCACAGTTTCCAGTTTTTTAAGGATAAGTTGACTACGGCTCCAGTTCTGACTCTTCCCGAGGGACCGGATGGTTATGTCATCTATTGTGATGCTTCAGGTATTGGGCTAGGTTGTGTGTTGATGCAGCATGGTAAAGTTATAGCTTATGCCTCCCGACAGCTCAGAAAGCATGAAAAGAATTATCCCACTCATGATTTGGAGCTAGCAGCGGTGATTCATGCCGTGAAGATTTGGAGATATTATTTGTATGGGATTCATGTTGATATTTATACGGATCACAAGAGTCTCCAATATATCTTTAAGCAGAAGGAATTGAACCTACGGCAGAGGCGGTGGTTAGAGTTGCTAAAGGACTATGATGTTGATATCTTGTACCACCCGGGAAAAGCCAATGTTGTGGCAGATACTCTTAGCCGTAGATCCATGAGTAGTTTGACGGATGTGCAGTCAGACAGAAGGGAGATGGTTCGTGAGATACACAAGCTAGCTAGTCTTGGAGTCCGGTTGGCGGATTCGGGAGATAGCGGGGTTCTTATTCGGGATGTTGCTGAGTCCTCTATCGTGGAAGAGGTAAAGAAACGTCAGTATGAGGATCCTATTCTGGCCCGGTATAGAGATGCAGCTCTCCGAAAGGGAAAGACTTTATTTGAGGTTACACCTGATGATGTGCTGAGGTATGAGGGTAGATTATGTGTACCTGATGTTGCAGGGCTACGACAACAGGTTATGGGAGAGGCACACAATGCCCGTTATTCCATTCATCCAGGGTCGACGAAGATGTACCATGACCTTAGATGCTTGTATTGGTGGGATGGCATGAAAAGAGACATAGCAGAATTTGTTGCCCAGTGCCCGAATTGTCAGCAGGTTAAGGTTGAACATCGAAGCTCGGTGGATTATTACAGAGATTGAGATCCCGACTTGGAAGTGGGAAGTGATCAATATGGACTTCATTACAGGCTTACCTCGCACTCAGCGAAAGTGTGATTCCATATGGGTTATCGTGGATAGGCTGACGAAATCAGCCCATTTTCTTCCATTGAGGACTACTTACTCAGCTGAGGACTATGATAGGCTGTACATCAGGGAGATAGTGAGACTACACGGAGTTCCCACGTCTATTATATCATACCGAGGAGCTCAGTTTACAGCTAACTTCTGGAGATCATTCTAGAAGGGATTGAGGACACAAGTGAGTCTCAGCACAGCATTTCATCCTCAGACGGATGGGCAGGCAGAGCGTACTATCCAGACATTAGAGGATAGGCTGAGAGCATGTATTATTGACTTCAGAGGTAGTTGGGATGATCATTTACCACTCATTGAGTTTGCCTATAACAACAGCTATCATTCTAGCATCCAGATGGCACCGTACGAGGCCTTATACGGGAGGAAGTGCAGGTCACCTATTGGTTGGTTTGATGTAGGTGAGACTAAGTTGATCGGCCCAGACATGGTTCAGCAAGCTGTCAATAAGGTGAAGCTCATTCAGGAGAGATTATTAGCAGCACAGAGTCGACAAAAGTCATATGCTGATAATCGATGTTGACACTTAGAGTTTCAGGTCGATGATTGGGTATTCCTAAAGGTGTCACCCATGAAGGTGTGATGAGGTTTGGCAAGAAAGGGAAGCTTAGCCCAAGGTACATCGGGCCTTACCAGGTCATTCGTAGGATAGGCAAGGTTGCCTATGAGTTGGATTTACCATCTAAATTGGAGGCGATACATCCAGTCTTCCATGTATCTATGTTGCGTAAGTGTATTGGTGATCCTTCCAAAGTCTTCCCAGTAGATGATATCCAGGTGACAGAGGAGCTGTCTTATGAGGAAAGTCCCATAGCCATACTTGATCGCCAGGTCAGGAGATTACGGACGAAGGATGTGGCTTCCGTCAAGGTATTGTGGCGAAACAACAATAGGGAGGAAATGACTTGGGAGGCAGAAGATGAAATGAAGAAGAAATATCCTTACTTGTTCCTTATGACTCCATGTAATGTAATGTAATTTAACTCCTTATTTGATTCTGGTAATTGGGAATTGTATATGAGTGATATATTGTGGCACCTGTTGGTTTGCTGAATATAGGTGGATAGACATAGCTATAAAGGAGACTCTGCCGAAATTTTTCTAGCATAAGACTTATTATGAACATTCGAGGACGAATGTTTCTAAGGGGGGAAGAATGTTACACCTTGTAAGATAAAGACGATACTTAAGAATGTAATTAAGAAAATAGGATTTAAATACCGGAAATTAGTATACAAGAGGATGTGATTCCGGAAAGATGTTGGTCACAATGAGGGTGACGTTGGAAACTTATAAAAAAAATATTGTATAGTCCCGATATGGGTTAATAATGTATTATAAAATTATGACATTGAGGATACGAGGCTTATGAAATTCTCGGGAATTAAAAGAAGTGGGTTTGAGATTTATTAATTGAAGAACTTGGGGGCCAAAGTGTAATAAGGAAAATTCAGATTTTTGTTTATAACCTACACTCACCTCTTCATATTCATTCTAACTTAACCAAAAACTCTCCTCTCTTCTCTCCTCCAAGCCCAGTCGAGAAACCCCCCACCCATAACCAAATTTAAGGTTTTTATCTCCTCTTCTTAGACTACATTTTTCACCAAAAATTAGAAGCCAAAACAACACCAAAAAACAGTGGCAAAAATAGCCACTGCTTGCCGAGAATTTGCTCGGAAATTTCAAGATTTTTGGGTTGAATTTTTGGAAGAAAAACGTGTAGGGATGATGGCTTAACATTGTAGAACACTTGCATGTCAATTGGAGTTGAAGAAGTGAACAAAAAAGGGAAAGAAATACGAAAACAGTGGGGATTTTCGGACCGGACCATGAGCAAACCTGTGCGGACTGTTTTGGACGAAATTTGAGGTATAAAATTCTTCTTTCTATAATATAATTGGAATGCATGTTGTTAGAATTAAGGATATGAATTTGTGTTAAGGAAAATTTTGGAATTTAAACAATGCATGTGACAATTTTGGGCTAGTTGCCAATTTGGGACATATTTTGGTGTTGTTGGATTCGTTGGTTATTGTTGTTATTATTATCACTAATTGCATGATGAAATTGAAAGGAAACATTGATATTAATGTTTAAAATTAGTTATATGGAAGAATTGAAATATGGAATTGGATTTTAGGAGTTAAGAGAAGAATTATGGAATTATGACATGTTGTGGCCAAGAACTTGCATGAAATCGTTGGACATGTTGAGATGGATATGGAATGTTTTAGGGACTATTTTGTGGTGTTATAATGCTGAAAATTTAGTTACCATTATGCATGTTTAAGTGTGGTAATTGCTAATGTAAGTCCTAAAGGAATAAGGGTGTAGAAAGGTGTAGAAATGCTTCACATTCTACCCTCGTTGTTGTTGGAACATGGACTATTTTTGTGGGCTGTTTTAATGTGGATTAAGAGGCTAAATTTACATGCGAAGTGGGTGTGTAAATCCCCTTTGTTGCTGTTTTAGTTGTGCCCTTAATTGGTGCTTGGTTATTGATGTTATTAGCCTCGTTTGGAAGTTGTGGAAACATGTATAAGCAAGGGAAGTGCTGCCCAAATTCTTATAGAATAGGAAGTCGTTATTCGATATAAAGTATGCTAGTGATCATAGAATTGACGAACGTATTACCATTATTATAGGTTGAAGTTCTAAAACGAGACGTACTCTAATATTGAGTTGATTAGTTCGTCTAAGAGGTATGTGAACTATTCCTTCTTTCTTTGGCATGATTTTTATTTAATGAAAGTATGACGGACGTACATGATTCTTATACAGTTTAATTCCTAAATATGTTAGTTATGAGAAGTGCCTATGATTTTTCAGTAAAGAGTTTATTATGACATTATTATAATGATTTTATTGAGAGTCAAATGAAAATTTTGATTGCATATGGTTACTCATGAAATCTACTTTATTATTACTTCACTTCACCGAGTCCCGGGCCGGGTTATGTTCGTGCACAACCTTGCATTTTTCACCGAGTCCCTCACTAGAGGGCTGGGTTACGTAGGATGGATCCATATATGAGATATGACTTTACCGAGTCCCAGTATGGGCCGGGTTATGATATGACTTCACCGAGTTCCAGTATGGGCCGGGTTATGATATGATTCCACCGAGTCCCGCATTAGTGGGCCGGGTTACGTTACATGTATATATATGTATATGGACAGGCATTCATGTTTTCTTGACTTGACTCTCATTTTTATAAGGCACAACTGACTTTTATTGGTTATGGCATAGTTGGATTAGAATCCTGATTTTTATACTGATCTCTTGTTATCCATTGGCCACTTATGATCTCATTTGTAGTATTTCATGTTTACATACTCAGTACATTATTTCGTACCGACCCCCTTTCCTCGGGGGGGCTGGGTTCATGCCCGCAGGTACATGTGCTCAGTTTGGTGATCCTCCGGTTTAGGTTCATGCGCAGCTGTTTGGAAAGCTCCTTTGATCCAGAGCTTTACCATTTTGGTACAGAATCCTATTATTTTGATTTATGTATATTTAGGGGCACGACGGGGCCATGTCCCGTCATATGTCGTTGTTCTTCTTATAGTGTCTGTAGACAGTTGTGGGCTGCACTTATGTAAGGGTTATAACTCTGTTTTGGTCAGTCATGCTATTGTACTCTATGTTGGGGTGTCCCCGTGTATATATGACTTTATCTAGTGGCAGCCTTGTCGGCTTGCCTGTTGTATTGTGTTGGCTAGTTGTGACTCCTCAGGAGGCAGGTACATTCGGGGGTAAAGGCAGTCTGGTCGGCTTGCCTACCCTGGCATATGTTGTTATTGCAGCGTTATGCTGCCGGATTTCAGACTCATTAAGTGTTAGTTGGATTATGTGTGACATGTTAGTATAATGACGTCATTAGGGCGGTTAGTCGCGGCCCGTCGGGTCGGGTCGTGACAGGCTATAACAGCAATTTTTGCCCCCCATAAACCCCCTACCCCCTTGATATTTATTTTTAGCCCCTAAGTTAATATATTTATTCTTTAATCCTATTTCTCAACTATAAATAACTCATTTTCTCACAAATCTTCCTATCATCTCTCTAATCTCTCAATTTATCTCTCTACAATTCTACAAATCTTCTTACTATTAAATATTATATCAAAGTTAAAAATTGGGAGTGAAGTTGGCAACTAGCTTGAGGATCATCCATCGAGCAAAGTTTCAATTTTCAACCTCGATTACACGTTGACGTTACGTCGGCGTTTGGTACCTTTGTTCCTTCTTTAAATTATTATTGTTACTTAATTTTAATTATTGCACTTAATTTTATTTACTTTAATTATTTATTTGTATAATTAAAATGGAAGGATTGAAACGTATGATTAGGGGTAAGGGTAAGGGTGCTTCTTCTAGTAGGGGTAACAAGGGTAAGGGTACTTCTTCTAATAATCATATTCCTAGTCCCGATGATTTGATTGATTTCAGTCATATTGATGAAACTGCTTTTTTTAATAATATATCATTAGATGATGAAGTAGATGAACCAGACTTTAATTTAGACGATAATATAGATGACACACACACTAGTGCACCTCAACCTCAGGCTCAGACTGAGTCTCAGCCTGAAACTGAAACTGAAATGCAGCATATTCCCTCTAGTATGAATCGAGACCCCACAAAACAAAAATTAAAATCAGATGCATGGCATTTTTTCGATAGGGATGAAGAGAATCAACTAGCTAGATGTAAAATTTGTAAAAATATTTATAAATTTAAAACCGGAAAAGGTCAAGGTGGGACGGAAAGTTTATTGAGACATGTACAAGGCAAGCACACAGCTAGGTGGAATCAATACATGTCTAAAAAATTGGTTGTGTCAATGCCATCTGAGTCGGGACAAGGTTCACATAGTGACCCCGACTTAGTACAGGGTCAAATTAACTCGACGACGGGGGGAATTTTTTTATCGTAAATATGATAAAAACAAATATAAGGAAAATATGACAAAATTAATTGCGGTGGATGGTTTGCCTTTTTCATTTCCTTCATCTCCTAGTTTTATTCATTACATTTGAGAAACATATAATCATGTTTTTAATGGTTTTCCTAGATCAACTGTTCGAAGAGATATTTTTAAATTTGCAAGTGAATATCAACAATATTTACATTATGCACTGTATCATTTTAATGGCAAAGTGACTATCATTTATGACATAAGTCGTAGTACTAACGGTAATGATTATTTGACGGTTACATGTCATTGGATATAACAAATTTTGTCTATGCAAAAATGTATTTTAGCATATAGATATATAGATGATAGGCACACTGAAAGTTTTATTGCATAAAATATTCATGGAATTTGTGATTACTATGGAATAATTAATAAAATTATGAATATTACATTAGATAATGCTTCTTCTAATGATTATGCTATAAAACTTTTAAAATTTAGATTAACTCCATCTTTTCCTGATCATTTTCATATAAGATGTGCGTGCCATATTTATAACTTAGTTGTAAAGGATGGCCTAAAACTTTTTGAAAACATTCTTGATAAAATATAATTTGCTATAAACTTTATTTTTAAAGGTAAAAATACAAAGACGCAAAGAGTATAAAAAACATGTCATGATTGTGGATTACCTTATAGAAAAATTTCAGAAGAAGTTTCGACTAGATGAAATTCTCTGTATGAGCAACTACTTGTTGCTTATGATTATAGACAACCTATTACTTTATTATTTAACACCCATAATAAAAATCTAAGGGATATGCTTGTAGATAATGATTGAGAATTTTTTTAGAACTTAATGGATTTTTAGAGAAATTTTATCAAGCTACTAAAGAATTTTCCGATATTTATTATCCTACTATTTCAAATTTGTTATTTTATATATCACTATTATTTTTGTTACTTAATGAATATATGCAAAAACCAACTTATAAGGCATCTATTGAAAAAATGTTTTAAAAAATAATTAAAAAAAATACTTTTTTCCTATCCTCACTATTTATATTGTTGGTGTTGTATTAAATCCAACTATTAAAGTAGACAGTTGTAAAACACTTGTAGAAACGATTTATGATTGTATAGAAGTACTTCCAACAGACCCAACTCACAAATCAACTAAAGAAGAAGTTTCATCTAGCATACACACCGAATGCAAACAAGTATATATGTATTACCAACAACAAAGTGCAAATAATCAACCGGCTTATGTACCATCTTCTACTACTTCGCTGCAACCTTATAAAAACACATGTGGTTTCTGCTACTAGTATTCAAGGCCTTAGAAATAAAATGTGTAGTAGTTCAACTTCTTCACAAGTTAGCGAATTTGATGTTTATGTTTTGCAAGGTGTTGTTCCGTACGAATTAATTGTCAATGATGAAGGACAAGAAGACTTGCTGAAATACTGGAGGGAGAACGAGAAGACATTTTCGATACTAACAAAGATGGCCCGAGATGTATTGAACATTCAAGCGTCATCAACATCGTCTGAAAGCGCTTTTTCCGAGGAAAGATTTCAAATAGGAAAGCACAATCATTTATCGGCGGGAGACACATTGGAGATTGCAGTTCTATTCGGAGACTGGATTCGTGCGGAGCGTAGAAGGTGCGGTCAACCGGAGACCAACGAAGAAAAAGACTAGAATTACAACGAAATCTTGTCCGATGGAAGAAGAAGCAACGTTGAAGAATTTGACAAACAAATTCCAATTCCAACAGAAGATCCTCATGACATTGTGAGGAAATTCGAAAAAATATGGTTGAATATGTAATTTTTTTAATTGCAATTTTACTATGTCATTTGCAACTTTTGAACAACACCACAAAGTTGCAATTTTGAAATTGTATTACAAAAAAATCATATTTCTATTAAATAATATAAGAGGCACAAAAATAGCTTTGAGATGTTTTTATTACACTATCTTGTTGAATTATTGAAGTGTTTGTATATATTATTTTTTTAAATTAAGTGGCAAAAAAAATCCAGAGTCCCGACCCAACCCAACCCCGTTCCGGCGGGATATGGGACGGGACCTCTTCCCGTCCCGCCTGGCCCGCCGAAACCCGAGTCCCGACCCTCTCCCGCCCCGCCCCGCCCCGCCCCGTTGGACAACCCTTCATCATTTTTATATCTGGTTTACTAGTAATTTTTTAGTAAAAATCATATTTTACTTGAAATATACTTTTATTGAAAAAATTGATATTTCAATATTTACCTGAAGATATTATTTTTGGTCAAACATCTCAATTACCAAAGTTTTTTCTTTCTTTACATTTTTGCTTTTTCCTTTTTTAAAATTTTCTTGGCAATAGGCTTGGATTCATAATTAGGAAAAGAAAATATAAGAAAATAATATATCGAATGATATAGGGCTAAACAGAGTTATTGGTATATGTATGACTCAATATGTTGTAGGCAATCTACGAGCTAAGCATCGGATAAAAAAGTCCACATGACCTAATACAAAGTTATAGCAAAAGGCTCGTGTCGTGTAGAAATTTATGCAATGAATATATAACTACGAGAATATGTACGAGTAAATAAAGTCAAATATTTAATTTTTCTGCCACGAAAGATAATGAAATTTAAATGATTGAGATTAAAAGTTCGTCCACGAAGTCATATTCTAAATTTGTACAATGGATGTCCAAATCATAAATTCGTAAAATATCACACTTATGAGTCTTTTGTATGCGCATCACAGCGTAAACTCTTTATTATTATCATTTTCTTCGCAAACGATTTCATTTTTGTCAATTGACAGCTCAATATTACAAATAAAATGAGTATCAAGACATTCATTGCATCTGATAAATTATCACTAATTACATTATTATCGATATTGTTCAATTACTGACTAGCGTAGATACTATTAAGAGTCTAGGTGGCTATATACATGTTATTGTCGCCTACAAAAGCACGACACTTATTTATATAATAAAGATAAAATCTACAATTAAATCATTGAAAAATAGCACGTGTGCATAATAAATACAACATAATATGCACTAAAAAATAAGCAAAATAGTCATAACTCTACTGATTAAGATATGTAGATCACAATACAGGAGTTATTGGATTCCAGCATAGTAACTGTTAAATGTGTATATTGTGTATATTATTCTCTCGATTTTCCTCCCCTTTATACCGTGTCAATGGATATATATTTAGTTATCTAGTTTAAGTAATGTTATAATGTAATTACTATTGTACACTTACCATAATAATTGTATTACCATAAATGTATAGTTCGTATCAAGTAGAATAAGGTTTTAAGAATAGAATAGGAATATGATTCTTCTATTATGGAAAATATGTAACTTGTATAAATAGTCTTTCAATCAATGAAAATAATCAAGAGATTATTTCTTTCATGGTATCAGAAGTCTAGGTCAAACAAAAATTTCTCTCCCACAAATTCTTGTTTTTTTTCCGGCCAAGACAGAACCCTCCTCCTCGGGTTTGCCATCTTTTCCGCTCTCCAAATCCCTCTATCACCTATTGTTCTTTCGTTATGTCTACGTCAAAGAACACGTTTCACCCTCCCCTTGTTGTTTCTAACATCAAGAATCATATCCCTATAATTCTTGAAATAGAAAACGTCCAATACGCGACGTGGGCCAAGTTGTTCAAAATTCACGCTCGTTCGCATCAAGTCATCCATCACATAATCCCCGTGACTCCTGATGATACGGAGGTGCCTACACGCGAGGTGATACTAAGTTATGGACAACACTTGATGCCACCGTCCTTCAGTGGATTTATTCTACTATCTCCACCGACCTATTGCAGACGATTATTGAGCCAGAAGCTACGACGATGGTTGCATGGAATAGGCTGCGTGACATATTCCAGGATAATCAAAATTCCAGAGATGTTACCCTTGAACAGGATTTTCCCACGTCAACATGGAAAATTTATCGAACGTTTCAGCATATTGCAAAAAGTTAAAGGAATTGGCGGACCAACTCCGCAACGTTGGTGCGCCAGTTAGTGAAGATCGTCTTGTTTTACAGATGGTTGTTGGCCTATCCGAGGCCTATAGTGGCGTTGGAACTCTCCTTCGTCAAAGTAATCCTCTTCCAAGGTTATATCAAGCATGATCCATGCTTACCTTGGAAGAAGCCGTTTTGGCTACTAATGCTAGTCCCGTGGTCATGATGACCTCCTCCACTAATCCTCCATTTTTTGGTGACAATTCGAACCATAACCGATCTCACGGGGGCGGCAAGAATGGTCGGAAAAATAATGGAAAAAATCACGGGGGCAAACGCGGTGATTCCGGCAGCAGTCGCGGTGGCCAAAATAGTGGCGGTAGACCCCATCCCGGTTACAGTGGGCCACCGACCCACTGGTCTCAGCCTTGGGCCTCAGGACCATGGGCTTGGACCAGTGGACAGTGGCCCTACGACCCAACTCCGCAACAATTTCCAGGATCTGGCCAGTGGGCTTCCCAGCAGCCTCGACGGCCCACTGCCCACTGGCCCAGTAGTTCCAGTTCCAGCAGTTACGACCCAAGACAGCTCGCAAGAATTCTTGGGCCCCGGCCTCCGCAAGCTCACCACGCAACAGGCCCCACTCAGACCGATATTAAGGTAGCGATGCACACACTTGGTTTGACTAAACCAGACCCGAATTGGTATATGGACACCGGTGCTACTACCCACATGACATCCGATTCAGGTACTCTCTCGTCTTATTCCAATTTGGGCAACCCTCGTGGCATAATTGTTGGTAATAATAATTCTGTTCCAATTCGTGGTTATGGTCATAAAATATTGTCTCCCCCTCATCCACCTCTTATCTTGAAAAACACCCTACACGCCCTCAAATTGATTAAAAACTTAGTCTCTGTCCGTAAATTCACTATTGACAATTTCGTTTCTATTGAATTTGATCTATTTGGTTTCTCTGTGAAGGATTTCAAAAGAGGGAGTCCTCTCATGAGGTGTGATAGTCGGGGAGATCTTTATCCTATCACACCCAGTTTCGGTCCATCGAGTCCAGCCCTGCCATCCACCTTTGCAGCCATTTCTCCTTCCTTGTGACATGCTCGTCTTGGTCATCCAGGATCATCTATTTTGTTGTCATTAGATAAAAATAGTTTTATTTCATGTAAGGGTACGAGTAGTACTCCAAATTGTCAGTCTTGTTCTCTAGGGAAAATTGTTAAGTTGTCATTTGTAGACTCAAAATCTCATACTCTAATGTCATTTGATATTATTCATAGCGATTTATGGACATCTCCTGTTCTTAGTTCTTTGGATCATTGGTATTATGTTCTTTTTTTGGATGATTACTCTAAGTTTTTATGGACATTTCCAATAGCGAAAAAATCTCAAGTTTTTTCCATCTTCTTGAAATTTAGAGCATTCATTAGAACCCAATTCGAATGAGAAATAAAAAATATTCAGTGTGATAATGGCAAAGAATATGACAATGGGGTTTTCGGAAATTTTGTGCTAATAATGGGATCAATTTTCATTTCTCTTGTCCTCATACGTCTTCACAAAATGGGAAAGCCGAACACAAAATTCGTTTCATAAATAACATTGTCCGAACTCTATTAATTCACGCGTCCATACTCCCATATTTTTGGCATCATGCTTTTCAAATGGCTACATATCTCCTTAACATTATTCCTTCCAAAGGTCTGACATATTATTCCCCTCTTCAAATTTTATATAATAAAACTCCTTCTTATTATCATCTTCGGGTCTTTGGGTGCTTGTGTTATCCGTTATTCCCCTCCACCACAATTAACAAACTTCATGTCCGGTCTACTCCGTGTGTGTTTTTGGGTTTTCCGTCTAATCATCGTGGTTACAAATGTTTTGATTTATCCTCTAATAAAATCATCATTAATCGCCATGTAATTTTTGATGAAACTCAATTTCCATTCGCTAAAGTTAATACTCCCGTGCCTAGTTCGTATATTTTTTTGGATGATAGTATATCCCCGTATATTATTCACCATTTTTCGGACATATCCCAACCCCAAAATTCTCCAGCGGGCCCACTGCCTGTTGGTACTCCCCACACCGTGTCGTCTTCAATTTTGGGTCCAAAGAATCGGGCCATCCGTTCGCCCGATTCGGCCCGATTCCACGCACCGTTTCTCGGGGTCCCGCATTGGCCTGGGTTCCCGATTCGATTCTCGATATGGGCCAGCAGGCCCACTGCCTGCTGGCCAGTCCGTCCTGAGTATCGAAAATTCCCAAAATCCACCCGCCTCTGGCCCGAGTCATGGACCAGTCACCCGTAATCAACGGAGGATTTTTACACCAAAAATACATTTTAATTTACATTCTAATGTTCTTAAATCACCCTTACCCCAAAATCCTGTATTTGCATTAAATGACCCGAATTAGAAAATTGCTATGACCGATGAATATAATGTTCTTATTGATAATAAGACGTGGGAGTTGGTGCCCCGTCCATCTGGTATTAATATTATTAGTCCTGTGTAGATTTTTGCTCACAAGGAAAATTAGATGGGTCATTTGGCCGACATAAGGCTCGACTTGTGGGTGATGGTAAGACTCAGCAGGTTGGTGTGGGTTGTGGTGAGACGTTTAGTCCGGTGGTCAAGACTAGGGGTGAGCACGGGTACAGGGTACCCAGATACCCGACTGGAACCGACACTAACGGGTAGGTTCCGGGTAGATATATTATAATAACGGGTAGGGTCCGGGTAGTAAAATTAGGAATCGATCAATGTCGGGTCCGGTTCCGGTTCCGACAAATATAGACAGGGTACCCGTAACCGGAACCGATACCCGGAACCTATAAAATATTAAATATTTTTACTTTTTTTAGAAACATTTGGACCACTTTTAACTTTCTCCAAAATTGTTTGTTGCACGCATGCACATTGATTTTCCCTACCCCAAGATGTAAATATCTTAGCTTTTTCACCCCTTTATTCTAGAATGCTCTTTGTGCCCTAAGAGAAAACACCCAAAACTCTCTCAATAACAATGGCGTTTTAGCTACACCACCGAGCTTCATCGGCGTCGTTGTTGAAGCTTTCTCTCAGGTACTTTCATCGTTGTCGTCATTGAAGCTTCACCTTTGCCTCTTTCTCTTCCTTGGTTGTGTTCACGTCATTCCTAAAATGCATATGGGTTCATATCTAACTCTTCAATTTCTTTTTAATATCATATGCTTCTGTTCTATTTCAGGCGATACTCATATTCAATTTGTATTACTTTTTTATTTGAAATGTAAATCTATTTTTAAAATTTGTGTATATTTTTGTAGTTGTGAAGATGAAATTTAGGGATTTACTAGTATAATAAAGCTTTTCTTTTGTATCGAAGAGCTTATGATCACGAAAATAAGTTTAATTCAGATTTTTTCAAATTTATTTTGAAATCAACACGTTCAATTAATTGAGTGTCAAATTTGGCTTGCAATTTTAGGTTTTGGTTACAAATTAGCTTTTCTACAATGAATAAGTTTTCTAAAACTTCTTATAAGGGTACTAAAAACTCCGATTGCAGGCTAAAAAACTACTTGATAAAATTATTTTAGAACTCTTTTTTATTCTCATAGGCTTAAAAATTGTTGCTTAATTTGTATTTTTTATTTACAGGGTACCCGGGAACCTACCCGGACTCGCAGGGTCCGGGTCGGTTTCGGGTAATGATTGCTACGGGTAGGTTCCGGGTAGTAAATTTAGGAACCGATCTTTTATCGGGTAGGGTCCGGGTAGTTCAAAAATATTAGGGTACCCGGACCCGCTCACCCCTAGTCAAGACGGCTACCATTCGTATTGTGCTCAGCTTAGCTCTTTCGAAGGCATGGCCTATTCATCAGTTAGATGTAAATAATATTTTCCTCAATGGGAATCTCAAGGAAACAGTCTATATGCATCAGCCTTTGGGATTTAGGGAACCTAAACATCCGCATCATGTATGTTTGTTGAAGAAGTCCTTATATGGGCTTAAGCAGTCTCCACGGGCCTGGTATACGAGGTTTGCAAACTATGTTTCGACCATTGGGTTCATTCACAGCAGGTCGGATAATTCCTTGTTCATCTACCGTCGTGGTTCGTCCTTGGCCTATATTTTGTTATATGTTGATGATATCATTTTGACTACCTCTTCTGATGCCTTACGCCAGTCTATCATGACCATGCGCAGCTCTGAGTTTGCTATGAAAGACTTGGGGCCCTTGGTTACTTTTTGGGGATTGTTGTCACTCGTCATTCCGATGTGTTGTTCTTATCTCAACGGAAGTATGCAACTGAGATCATCGAGAGGGTTGGGATGTCATCCTGTAAGTCCACTTCCACTCCAGTTGATACTAAGCCCAAGCTTAGTGCCGCGGCCGGCGTACCCTACGAGGATCCGACCCTCTATCGCAGTCTTGCAGGGGGCCTTCAGTATCTTACCTTTACGAGACCGGATATTACATATGTTGTCCAGCAGGTGTGTTTGTTCATGCATGATTCCATAATGGAGCACATGAATGCACTCAAACACATCATTCGGTATATTCAGGGTACACTTGACTATGGTTTGCATTTATATCTTTCCTCAACATCTACACGTGTCTCGTATACGGATGCTGATTGTGGTGGCTGTCCAGACACCAGACGGTCTACGTCTGGATATTGTATGTTTTTGGCAACAACTTGGTCTCCTGGTTTGCGAAGCGTCAATCGACTCTATCCCGCTCAAGTGCCGATGCTGAATATCGAGGGGTAGCTAATGTGGTCTCGGAATCATGTTGGTTACGTAATTTGCTTTTGGAGCTTCATTGTCCCATTCAGAAGTCAACCTTGGTTTATTGCGATAATATTAATGTCATCTACCTTTCTGGTAATCCGGTTCAGCACCAACACACTAAGCATATCGAGATTGACATTCACTTTGTCCGCGAAAAGGTTGCTCGTGGTCAGGTACGCGTCTGTCATGTCCCGTCACGATATCAGATTGCAGACATCTTTACAAATGGTCTTCCCTCGGTCCTTTTTGATGATTTTAGGGACAATCTCAGCGTTCGAAGACCGCCCGCTATGACTGCGGGTGTGTGTTAAATATACACAATATACATATATATATTGTGTATATTAGTCTCTCGGTTTTCCTCCCCTTTATACCGTGTAAATGGATATATATTTAGCTATCTAGTTTAGGTAATGTTGTAATGTAATTAGTATTGTACATTTACCATAATAATTGTATTACCATAAATGTATACTTAGTATCCAAATAGAATAATATTTTAGGAATAGAATAGGAATAAGATTCTCTTATTATGAAAATATGTAACTTGTATAAATAGTCTTTTAATCAATGAAAATAATGAAGAGATAATAAAGGTATCATCATACAAAATAAGATGAGCATAAACGGGACTTGTAATGATATAGCATATTATTAGAGTATAAACGAGTTATTATGATAAGGATTAACAGTTGCTAGCAAAACACCAGATGTGACTTATGAAATCATCATTTGTCTATTCATATTCATTAACCAGACACCTCGAGGCATGTGCATGCACACATACAACGCTCATAAAGACGTATTTGAGGTACAAACATGTGTACATATAAAAATATAAAGAGGTAGCCATTTTATATATAAGAAAAATATAAACATTGCTTATAAGAGTATCATCTGTTTATATATATTTCTTAACAGACACTTCAAGACGTGTGCATGCACAGATATAAAAGTATAAAGACTAGTACTATCAATATATGTCGTGAAATGAAATTCTATCAATTCATATAGGTATATAACAAATATAGTATTGTGTGTTTCTTCATTTATTCTCACTTATTGTGTTTCATTCTCTTTATGTAGATTTAACAATATCTCATAACGTGAAGTAAGACATTATTTCATAACACTAGGCACGTACTAAGATTAGCTCATACTTATTCTGGTGACTCTTGATTATCTTAAATAAATCCTACTGAATCATCAAATAACGACTCTTATGACATGATGGAATCCATAAACTTCATGAGCAAATAAAAGATCAATGATATAGATGAAAATTAAGGACAAGTAGCAAGATTGTCATGATA
The DNA here is from genome assembly GCA_034509755.1 of Anisodus tanguticus. Taxonomy (NCBI): domain Eukaryota; kingdom Viridiplantae; phylum Streptophyta; class Magnoliopsida; order Solanales; family Solanaceae; genus Anisodus; species Anisodus tanguticus. The sequence continues at coordinate 11,062,494 of CM067551.1, read as the reverse complement.
TTTTGAGACTATTTCAAATATGTAAATACATTGTAGGAAGAATAAAGGAAAATCGGTACTAGGTATAATGTACAAGAATGATACAGTGATAACGTTAAATGACGAATTCAATGTTCACAATAGGTGTCCACCCGTTGATTACAAGTAAATTGACTATTGATCCACATTACCCAGGATCTATAGAGAATTCTCCTATCTGCTATGCGTGTTCAAAATTCTCTCATGCTATTGTTGCATGGTCACAAAAAAAATTAGAACACTAGAAGGATGACATTTAAGAATATCCAATCACCTCATAAATAGAAAGAAGCACGAGAAAAAAATATACGTTATTATTTTAAAGTTATTTTGACATGCATCACAGCATTAAAAGGATGAAATGAAACCAGTGACTACTACGATCTTATCAATGTCAATCAATAACATGCCACAGATAATAGTAATGAGTAACTAAGCATTGATGAATTTAAAATGAAATTGTAAATTCAAAATGATTGAAGACAATTAACCTAGTGTCGTTAGTCCACAAACATAAACAAATCTTTTACGAAAACTACAAGCGCGCTCTCTCTCTCTCTCTCTATATATATATATACTATGTAAAGTATTTGATTTAGATAATGTTCATTTGAAGTATTAACTCAAGTGGCATATAGACTTTTGATTTTCTTAATCATAAACTAACACTTAATTTTACTATGCAATAAATCAAATTGCAGAAGCTACTACTTAATCCGACTATTCCATAATTTTATATGAATCTGCTATAAATCACTTATTATAAGTGTTCTCGAATTTATTTTGAATTTTATGTTTCATGTGATTTATAAAAATTTAAATACCTTACTTAAATAATGATCTGCTTGATAATGGTTACAATTTTAGTTATACGCTTGTATTCTATAAAATGTAAAACATCATGGTAACCGCTAGAGGTAAAAAATTAATTCAAATGTTTTTCTGTGAAGTTATCGCACTGTTTGTAGAGAGGAGAAATCGGTCAAATGATAGTAACTGCCATTGAAGAGGAAGCAGAGCTCGAAATGAGCTAAAAAAATCTGAAAATATCTAATTGATTAGTAAGAGGAGTACATTGTTGGTTTTTATATAAGTCCCAACTCATCTAAAGCATTCTAATTAATTACACTCAACAAAATTGTAACTAACTAACTAAAACTACAACAAACTTGTAACTAACTCACTAAATAATAAATGCTCCATGTGGTACACCTCATGGTACTGCTGTGCAATTGTCTATTTCTTTCACACACACTCAAAATAGGAGATATGAAGGTGTTCTTCATGCCTAGCTTGGACATCAAATGAACATGTTGTACTCAACTGAGGGCCTTAGTAAGTAAGTTTGCAGGTTGATCAGCAGAAGGCAAATATGCAGTGCAAATGAGACCTTCTTGGATCCTTTCCCTTATGAAATGACAATCTATATCAATGTGTTTCGTACGCTCATGAAAAACTAGATTATCAGCCATTTGAAGAGTAGATTTACTGTTAGTAAACACAGAAACTGGTAATTGAACATCAACTCCAAGTTCTTGATACAAACTAGTGAGTCATACCACCTCTGCTACTGAAGTAACCATTGCCCTATAATTAGCCTATGTTGAGCTTCTAGACACTGTAACATGCTTCTTCTATTTCCAAAACACATATGAAGAACCAAACAATACTAAGTAACAAGTATTTGACCTTCTGCTATTGACACAAGAGCCCCAATCTGCATCACAAAATACTTTAAGTTGAGAAGTACTGGAACTTTGATCTCAGCCTTCATTATCTCAGCCTTTTGGAAGTTACATCATCTCTCATGTTTTATTCTCTTTCAATACTTTGATCTTAGCCTTCATTACCTCGACCCATATTTTGTCCTTTGCAGTTTTTGAATAATTATATGGCTCAGTATCAAGAGAAGCCCAAGACACAAAGCTTTGGTACTTGGATGACAATCTTGTATAATCCATTCCAGTAGATATGAAATATAAGAAAATGGTGGAACCATGCTTAGTAATGTAATATTTATGCCAAATAGGAGGTCTACTAGTCTTTGCAGACTTTATAATATCAGGTTCAGGTGCATATGTTGTTTCTATCAAATTTGCAGCTTGATGATCATGACCATGTCTTGAAGTTGTATCGCTTTCATGCTGAGTGTCAGTGGTTGCACCAACATCCTGGACTTCCAAAGGTGTACTATGTGAAATCTTGACACTCTGTGGATGAACCAAATCATCAAAGCAAAAAAGTTTATGTGATTTGATAGGACCAAATTTGTCGTATGTCTCACTTTTGAAAGGAAAGACTGTCTCCATGAATACCACATCGCTGCTCATGAAAAATGTCATATTCTCCATTTCATAAACTTGTACCCCTTTTGTGCAGAACTATACCCCAAAAGAACATCTCTTACTGCTTTGGGACTAAACTTGTCTTGCTTGGTTAGGGTAGTTACAAAACATATACAACCCATCACTCTCAAATGAGAAAGTGATGGTGTCTTTCTGTACAACATCTCATAGGGTGACTTGTTACCTATAACAATAGAAGAGATCATATTCATGATATACACAGCTCCTTCCACATAAAAACCCCAAACATGTCTGGTAAATTAGCTTGAATTTTTTTGGCTCTAGCTGTCTCCAATATGTGTCTATGCTTTCTTTCCACTATATCATTTTGTCGTGGTGTATGTGGACATGAACTTTTATGTACTACACCATGATGTTGAAACAATTCTTTACAACTATAATTAAAGAACTCAGTACCATACTCCAAATTGAGTATTGACTTCAACAGAGAAATTTCTAAGCAGTGTAATCACATCTGATTTCAATCTCATTAAGAAAATCCAAGTCCATCTAGAGTAGTTATCCACAATAGTCAAAAAATATTTCATTCAATTATATGTTTCTACTTTGTAAGGTCCCCATACATCTATGTGCAACAATTGAAATTGTTATGTTTTTCTACTAGTACTGACATGAAAAATGACTCTAGTTTGTCTAGCTAGGGGACATACTTCACAATTATTCAAAATAAAAGCAATATCATTCTTGAAATATGGAATTTTCTTTAGAACAATCATAGGTACATGACATAACCTTTGATACCAAGTGACTCAATCCACATGCTGAGTTGTTGCTAAACATCTAGTCACATCTCTTCCTTTATTATGTATCCAAACATAGTATGTACAACACTTCTTCTTCATTACCAATCGCCCTCACCTTCCCAAATTAGGGATCCTAAAACACACAACATTTTGGAAAGAAAGTAACACTGCAATTCAGTTCCTTTGTCACCTTTGAAACAGACATGAGATTAAACTTGAATGTTGACACACATAAGACATTTCTTTCTCCTAAGTTATAGTCACCGACATGTGAGATTCTAGTTGAATCACTTGTAGGTAACTGCACCATTCCTGTATTTTTTATCAATTTTTTACTCTATAAGTACTTCTGGTCACTAATCATGTAATTAGTTGCACTTGTGTCCACAATCCATTTCAATAATGCTTTTGTATCAAAATTATATTTACCTGCCATATTTGCACCAGCACTAGTCTCTCCAATTACAACCTTGTTATTAAGCATGCTGAGAAGTTGTTGGTGTTGACTAGGTGTGAATTGATTAACTACCATGTATTGTGGAGCCATAAGCTGTGAATACATTCCTTGGTGATACTGGTATGGATTATAACTTGGCATGAACTGTGAACTCCGTAGATGGTTGAGAAACTGTGAATTCGAACTTGGCCCATGCTGCCACTGTGAACTTTCCCCATATTGTTGTTTATGTATATGTCTTATATCATGTTGATGATGATGCACTTCACTTTCATGTCCAATATCATCAAATGATAAACTTCCTCATGTCACCACATTTGTCTTCTTTGTTTTTCCTTTGAAATTCTCAGGACATTCATTGAGTCTGTAGTAGTCATCTTGTACATGTCCAGTCTTGTGACAAATATCATATTTTATCAACTTAAAATAATCTATTTTTAAATGACCTTTGACATGATAAAAGTCACAAAATGTATTAGGATTATATGGCTTATTTTGCTTTGGAACTCCACTTCCACTACTGGCTGTTGTGAACATGGCAGATGATTCTATTGTCTCTTGCATCATCCTGCTTGTTCCTGCAACTATCATTTGACTTTCATATTGGTTAATCATTGCATATACTTGATTCAGTTTTGGCACTTGTTGCATCATTATCACATGACTTCTAGCTTGACTATAACTATCATTGAGTCTCATTAAAAACGACATCATTCTCTGATATTGCAAATAATCAATGAACTCCTTTGACTTAGAACATCAAGATGGTGGCGGCACAATAGAATCATACTCATTCCAAATGTCCTTGAGTCTAGAATAATACATTGACACTAACAATGTCCCCTGCCTCAATGTGAATATCTCTTTGTGTAATTGAAAAGCTCTCGAACTGTTTATCTTATCTATCTCTCAACTCTTCCCATATTATGTACGAATCAGAATTGAATAGTATTCCACTGAGCAGATTTTTGCTCACATTTTCCATCAACTAAGACACTACAATTGCATTACATCTATCCCAAAGTCCCGCTAAATCTCCATAAAAAGCCTCTCTCTTAACTGTTCCATCAATAAAGCCTATTTTATTATTTTCTAATAGAGCCAATTTCATTGCCCTACTACGTAAGATGTAGTTATCCATTCCAGTCAACATATTCCAACATATAACAAACTTGGTACATCAGATGGAAAAAGGTATAGATGATGATTATGATCGATGCTCGTCGTCGTCACTGCAACTCCATTAGTCAAATCTTCTCCATTAGTTTCCATTATTGTTGGTTTTGTGATTGTAGATCTCAATTGTAATTGCGATCAACAATTTCGGTCTAGATTGCACTTGTAATCAATAGTTTTCAACTTCTCGATGTCCAATTTCTCCAATCCTAGACACGGATCCCCCGAATTCTTCACTGCATGTGAGAGAATTTTTCTCGATCTTCGTCGATTGGATGCTCTGATACCATGTGAAGTTATCGCATTGTTTATAGAGAGGAGAAATCGATCAACTGGTAGTAACTGTCATTGAAGAAGAAGCAGAACTCGAACTGAGCTGAAATTTTTTGAAAATATCTAATTGATTAGTAAGAAGAGTGCATTGTTGGTTTTTATATAAGTCTCAACTCATCTAAAGTATTCTAATTAATTACACTCAATAAATTTATAACTAACTAACTAACTAAAACTACAAGAAACTTATAATAACTTGTAACTAACTAAATAATAAATGCTCCATGTGCTACACCTCGTGGTACTGATGTGCACTTGTCTATTTCTTTCCCATTATCTCCTTTTTCCTTTATCACAACATAGATTAGGAGAGCCTTTAGTTGTAAAAATATTTATATTAGACCCAATATTTAGATATCTCCTCAAACTTTGCATGAATTGTAATCTTGACACCTCCACTTCACAAATAACCATTTGAACTTATCAATTTGATAAATATGACTCGTGAACACAAGTGTTTGACGTGACATACTACATATTTCAAAGTAAATTTTGAATGCGTGATTTTTTTTTCCAAATCAATTGACATGTGAAAATGACTTATTTTTACCTTTATTTTTATTTTATATTTATAATGAGACTTACCTCATAATTTTATTTGCTTCATATTATTAAATACATCTAAGACAAATAAATGACTTCATCGTGTTAAACACGCATGTGATAGTTAAAACTAATTTAAAAAAAATATATTAGAGTTGCTAATTAAAGATTAAATTGTTCAACTATTGAAAATTCGTCCGCGACAAACGCCTGATTGAAAAATTATCAATCTAACCATTGTGTGCAAATTATGATCTGAGCATTTTTTTTCTCATGTCAAGCTATGTCATTTTCTAAAATCCCTGCCAATTTCGACTAACTAATTCCACAAATTAAAATTAAAAAAAATTATGTACTTTTCACCTGGTGATGACCTGATCAATCCAGAATCAAAACACTTATTCCTCAATTTTTGAATCTGTCTAACATTAATCTACAATCCTAACAACATCTAATCACTAATTAAGCTCACCAAATTCAAACATGGGCACACCAATATTAGTTATTGCACCTGGACAAAAGAAAGCAAGCTTACATTTACTTATCAGTTAGAGAAGAAGCCAACATGCCCCGAGGCAAATGCGAGTTGGTAAGTGACAAGGTGATTGTGGTACAACCACTCCGACGTCGCGAGTTCGAATCCGTGTAGTGACGATCTTTCTTTGAAATATTGCAAGGGTCATTCTTTGGGTTCGTGTCCCGTTGGTCCTCTCTCTTGCAGGGCTACCACTCGCACATATCCCTCGATTTACATCTCACCTGGCCAAGAAATCTCTGATACAGATGAGAGATTTCGCCTTTGGGACTTGCCCCTTCACAAATAGAAGAAGCCAACATTTGCTTCCAAGCTCACGTGCTAAAGGATGATCTTATCATTTCACTGTTTTGCTTTCAAATAAATATTTAAATGACTAATTTCTGCATTTTTTTCGGAGGGAAACTTATTTTTCTTTTTCTTTCTATGACACATGTCAATATGTCATTCGCGAGCTGAAGTCACACACATTTTGTTTTGGTGACTTATCTATTCACAAGTCACATATTTGTCAAATTGGGTGTGTACAAGTGGTTACTAATAAAAACAGAGGTATTTACATAGTCATTCATGTCAAATTTGAGGGGTTATCTAAGTATATAAAATTATTAATTTTAAAAAATGAAAAAATTGTGCAAAAATAACAAGAACCAAAAGTGGCACATGGGGAATATTCAAGTACCGAGGGGGTAGGTAATACGGGCCATCACATTGTCTCTAATTGGCTGAAGCACACACGCGTCGACATTTGAAAAACTCAAAGCCCATTTCTCCTCTCCACAGCTCCACTTCTAATTTTTTTTACTCCATCCGTTTAGAAAAGATTGTATTAATTTGATTTGATTAAAAATTTGAAAAATAAAAGAACATTTTTTAAATATGTAATTTAAAATAAATTTTAAATATTTATGTGATCATATCATAAAGTTAAATTATTTTTAAATATATAAATATGCCAAATCTTTTCAGGATTACTCACTCCGAATAAAAAAGAGTGTCCACTTAACTTTATTTTTTGGATAAAAAAGAGTCTCCACTTATCAAATTAAAAAATAATCAACTTTGTTTTTCCTGATTTATCCCTATTAAATATTATTATGTAATTAAATTCTAATACTTATTTAATTAAGAATAATTTAATCAAATTATTTATTTTTAAGTGTGGACTCTTTTTTATTGTGAGTGAGTAACAAGGAGAGTAGATAATTTTTTTGGTGGGGGAGGGAGTATTATTTTCGTTTTTATTTTTCCGCCTTCAGAAACTCCGAAATCAACGTCATTTGATGCCGTTCAACCTCCAAAAACCTCAAAAACCCTAATCACTGGAAGTCTCAGATTTTGATAATTTTCGCCCTTCAATCCAAATCTCTGCTGAATTTCACCAATTTAACACAAAATAAGAGTTTAACCTCAGCTACTACACTCAAATTGGGAGTAATAATGTCTGGTTCTGGAAGCTTCGCGGTGTCGCGAAGCCATAGCGGTGACCGATTTTATAACCCTCCGGCTATGCGCCGGCAACAGCAGATGTTATTGCAGCAGCAACAACAGCAGAAGCAACAGTTGCAGAGAGCAACTAAAGCTGAGGCGGCTACTGCTGAGATGGCGAACCGGACGGATTCGGACGATTCGACTACGACATTGTCGAAAACGCCCTCCGTATGTTCGGCTTCGCCGCCAAGGCCGCGTGTAAATGTTACTAATTTGGATCGTTTGATGGAATCTGTTACTCCCTTCGTGCCCGCCCAGCATTTTACTGAGGTATAAGAGGTGTTTGAGTTATTTCGTAGTTGGATAAGAGGCTATGCAATCTATAAGTTATAAGCTAATACATCTAATTTTTAGAGCAACATTTTCTGTTTTTGCCTCTGCTTAAACAATCATCATTGCTTGCAAATGAGGGGCGAGCTGCGTATAGATTTCACAGTTTTTATTTTTCATTACACGTTTCTCTTACTATAGTTGGCGCGGAATGGATATTGAGGATTCATATCAGCCGAATTGAACTAGTTCGGGATTGAAACGTAGTAGTTGTTGACTTGTAGTCTCATATTCAGGAAGCTAATGCTGTTTGATTTGCTTTTAGTATTTTAAATTTCCCATTTCTCATTTTGATTTCCAGATTTTATTTTTTCTTCACATTTGTCATATTTAGGAACCAAGTGCAATTTGTTTTTTGATCGGTATGCATTAATTGTGCGATTGATTCGTTGCACTAAGAATGGAATAGAATCAGAGAAGAATATTTGTCGATTTATCAAGCCTTGTATGGACAGGTGAATGTAAGAGGCCGTAGAAGTCGGGAAGCAGAGTCAAATCTATATTATTGTCTTGGGGATCTTTGGGAAGCTTTTAGCGAATGGAGTGTCTATGGTGTGGGTGTACCGATATTGTTGAATGTGAAAGACTCAATTATACAATATTATGTACCTTTCTTATCCGGCATCCAGTTGTACGTAGATCCATCAAAGCCGTCTTCACGCCTTAGGTAAGTCAACTTTTTGATGTTCTTTTTTTTTCGTGCTAATTTGTCTTTCTAATTGGTCTATAGCTATTTTCCATTTCTCTTAATGCTTATTCTGCTTGCCAAATGCCATCTAAATTGGTGTCCGCTTCAGTTATCCTTCTTAATTTTTCAATTGCTTAGTTCGGTTTGAGTGGATTACATTAAAAGACAAAAGGAGGTTATGTTTGAGTGGATTACAACATAGAATCACAAGCTTTAACTTGGAATGGATTAAGTTAACTGTTTCAATTGGCTAATACCTTGAGACGAAGATATTAAAATTTTTCCTTTTTTTACAACATAAAATGTAATTTTATTAATAATGGGCAAAAACTCTCACCCAATCTTCTATATAAACGGGAACCTCATGGATGTACCAACGAAGACATTAAAAAGAGGGAGGTTACTCCTCAGGTGTACAAAATCAAGCTCTTTCCCTTAAAAAATTCTCTTATTTTTTCTCCCTCCGTACTGTCCATAGAGTGCTAATGGAGCAACATCCAGAGCCCGACGTCTTTTCTTTCATTCTCTAAAGGCCCAATAATGCATTCTTCACAGTACCCGACCAGACGTGCCTCTGCCTGACAATGTAGTAAGAAATGATTCACACCCTATCCTAGTTATTACACATGAAGCACCAATTAACATTTTTTTGATGAAAAAGGTAAATACCAATTAACATATGTAATCCTCATCTTTTCGGCTGTCAGAATCACACCTTTAGCTAGATGTTATGATTGTTTCATTGCCGAATAATACTCATAGAAATGAACCATTGCAATAAAAATACTCCAAAAGTATCAGCAACAACCTTCCATTTTGTTTCTTCTCATTTCTTGTAGAAATCACCCCCTTATCAAGAGACTTCAATAACTATGCATGCCAAAAATTGGGTGTTAAAGATGATTAGGCTGAAAAGAAGCTTGAGAGGGAATTGGATTCACATGGAATCATGGATTTTATGAACCTGAAGTTTAGTTTAAGGCACTAACTACTATTCGATAGTCATTTATGGGAATGTCTCGTTGTTGCCAATGATGCCTTGAAATTGAAGCAGTGGTAGTTATATCATAAATTTGCTTAGGATAGCGATTAATTCCTTTTGATAAAGGGTTTACTAAATTGCTATGTGATGTTTTTTTGAGAAGGTAGCATGTGATGTTTTATATGGTAGTCCATTATTTTGTTGAGAACCATATTTTGGTGGAGGTTCTCTTCTTTTAGTATATGACTTGTATACGAGATTTCCCCCCAATTGTTAATAAAATTTACCTTATCAAAAAAAAGTAGTCCATTATTTTGTCCATATCATATATCTATCGTCTCTTAACTCTTGGATAGATATTCTCATGCGCGTTGAGGAAGTGCGATGTGCTCATAGAAAATTTTATGCTTCTTATTGAAGAAAAAGTTTAAAGCATAGATGCTATTTTCGGTTGCATTGGATGAAAGATCATTTGGCCAGCTGTGGAGTACTTAACCTTTAAATCTAGTCAAATCAGTGATTGTAAATTAAATAATTCTCTTTTAATTAATCATAACCGTAGAAATGTGGATGTTAAGATGGTATCACATTGGATGGAAGGCACAATTAGCACATGTAGAGGGAAAAAAAGAAGATAAGGCCACTTCAAAAGGTTTAGTCATATCCTTTTTCTAAAACACAATGATGGTGTTCGACCAGCTTGTGCGCACCTCGAGTGTTCCACTGGATATCTGCTAACTGAGATGGTTTAGTCTTATTATGTGTACGCTTCTAGAGGCATTGGTTGATTGGTCTGACACCATGATGAAATTGATGATTGAAGGTGTTAAAAGCGGATGACTAGATCACAATCATACGGAAGAAGTTGTCTGAAAGATCTATAATTTCTTGCAGCCTACGCGGACTTAGCGAAGAACAAAACACAATTGGAGTTATGCACTAGGTGACATGAACTAGTTGAGATTAAGATTAGTCATTGCCACAATAATATTAGTTCCATGTATGACATGAATCCTTTTTAAATTTGGTTAGAGACGACATGACATTTTTTGAGATAGGTGTAAGACTTAGAGAATCTCTGTTTTTAAGTCAAATTATTTGAAATGGAATAAAGCAGTGGCAAATGGAATGGATATGGATGACCCATATAGACAACGTCAAGTATTTGGGACTGAGAAACTAATCAAAATTCTAGTTGGGATAGAGGCATTATTGTTGTTAGTAAACCACATGTATGTCTTGCATACAATGACTTCACATTTTTTGTTTATTATATTGTATTGAGAGTACCAACTTTATGGGTGCATTAAATTATTTACGATTTACCTTGTTGATGGTTCTCGGTGGTGTTAAATATTTTCTGATTTTGCAATTGAATCAGTGAGCAAACGTGCATTCTAAACATATGCTATAATTTATGGCTTTCTTTCTATACTGGTAAAATACATGGATGTCTTGCATATTCTTAGTTATCTTTGCATATTCTTCCTTAGAAAATGAATCGAGGTTAATAATTTGATGGATGCATTACCAGTTTAAAAAGAAAAAGAATTTGTTGGATGCCTTAAATTATCTACCTTGCTATTGGTGTTCGACTGTTGTTATTAAATAGTATTTTAATTTTCGGACCGAATCTGAGCTGGCACTATTAAAGTTAAAAGCTCCTGAAATCTAGACCTATGAAGATAAATCATAAAAGAAATGGAAAACGGTCGGATATACCCTCTACATTCATTTATTGTTTAATCCTATCCCCCGTTACACCTTTTGGCTATTTATACCCCTGCCGTTGGGCAAAGTTCTAAATTTGCTCCTTATTTTAATGGAACTGACACGTGGCACCCTCTGAACGAGAGACCCAACCCACCACGTAAAAGCTACATACCAGACTCAAAACCCGTCCGACCCTCACCTTCCATGACAACCCCCTCTTCGTCATTTTCACCACTGCAAAATCTGCCACATTCCATTTCTTCATTCTCTTCACCCATAAATAGACTAACAACACCAACTTTCAACCATTGTCCGCATCTTTATCATCAAGCAACAGTCCCAAAAAATGGAGTTACATCAATATCATAAGAAGGAAGATCAAAGGCACCAATTGAAACTTTCCCAGTACAAAGGATTAGTTCCTCCTGTAAAAATCACTGGAATTGGAACCAAAGATCCTACAAGATTCTCATCTATCTTTAACAAAACTTCCCTATACGATCCATGGCCTCTCGTCACAGTCAAATTATTCATTTTTTGTACTCCTTTCGGTCCAACAGAAAAGGTAGATGTAACGGCCATTAAAGGACAAATCCACCAGCGCTTTGATTAATACTATTGTGAATCGTAAATAAATGCTGCACGCAGCTTCTCGTGCTTATCATAACGATACTAAAAAAGATTCCCTTCCACAGATCTAGGCAAAACGAAAAATGAAGAAAGAAAACAGCAGATGATGTCCTTATGTTTATTTCCCAATAGCTTCAATGCAAAAGGGTCCTCATAAAAGGTGTGTTTAATGGATTTCTTATAGGAACCTGCTTATAATTGGACGAAAAAGGAGCACGGGCAAGGAAAGAGCCGGATCAAATGTTCCAATATGGGAAATAGGCTTTTTTAGCTCCAAGAAAAAGGGGTTCATGTGAGGATATTGCTGTAGTGTAAATGATCGAAATGAATTCTGTAGACAACTTTGGACTTAATATCTGTTTGGCACTTTCCATAGGCTAGTGCAATGGATGATGTTAGAGATTCATGATCTGTTTCATGATATTACCATTTCATGGTAAGGAAACACACACGCCGAATTAGTGCAGGTTTCCAATGTTCTCTGGGGTTTATTTTTTTGTGACACATGTGAGATGAGAACCTGGAGCAGCACCTGAAAATGGTTCAGCGAGAAACAGGGTTAGCTTCAGAAATTTAGAAACCCACTTTAGCTACTGAAGTGGCTAAAGTAACTTGGCACTTGGTCCATCTTCCATGTATGATGGTGAGACTTGTTTGTTTAGTACTTATCTGGACATGTCCTCCAGGAAAAAAAAGCTGCAAATCAAAGAAGAAGCTTGTTAACATATTATGTATTTTACTCACCACAAGAAAATGTTAATGTGTTTGGTTCAAGCAGATTAACTGATTGCTACATGTTAACAGTCTGTTTTACTTGTACGATTGTCTGTTATTACAACAACAACAACAATATACTACGTGGGGTCTGGGGAGGGTAGAGTGTAAGCAGACCTTACCTCTACCTTGGTAGGTAGAGCGACTGTCTGTTATTGTGAATATTAATTGGATATTTTCGGTAATGCTTCTTCTTTCACCGAAAGAAAACTTGAATGTGGTGCAGCTGGGTATTTAACATCTATCCTACCTTGTATCTTGTGCTCCTTTTGTTTTGTCCAGGAGGCCTGGTGAAGAGGGTGATGCTGACTCATCAAGGGAGACCAGCAGTGGTGGAAGCAGTGACTTTGAAGTGGAGAGGTGGTTCAAATCCTCTTCTGATGGGCTGCAGAACCAGCATAGCCTTGTAAATCTAAATGCGCAGCGACTAAATAGACTATCGTTGAGAGATAAGGCTGTCACGGGTTCATCAAGTGATGAAGCTGAAATTTCTAATTCTCTCGGGCAACTCATGTTTGAGTATTTGGAGCATGAGCAACCACATCATCGAAGACCATTGGCCGACAAGGTACATCACTTGTTAGTGTTTGAAAAAAATCCACATCTTTGTCCTAAATGGGTATTTTGTTCTGCATTCTTCTCTTCTTTTTTCAGATAGCAGCTTTGGCATCTCAATTTCCAGAGCTGAAGAAGTGCAGGAGCTGTGATTTACTGCCTTCTAGTTGGATTTCTGTAGCTTGGTATGTTTACAATCCTGTAAGACTTGAGAGTAATTTGCAACATGTTGAGGATATTTGAAGCTCTTATTTTGCATTTTAATTTACGACTGACCCACTCTATTGTAGGTACCCAATATATAGAATACCCATGGGTCCCACATTGCGGGATCTGGACGCTTCCTTTCTAACCTTTCATTCTTTGTCCACACAAACCAGAGGTACGTCCTGTCCACTCTATGTGTACACAACAGACAGACTTATGTATTCGTTTTATGCATGTGTGTTTCTACTTCCCGGTGCTTATTCTGAAGTAATCTTTTTGTCATTTTCCCAGCTTCGAGCACAGTTCAACCACGCTACCATGGTGCAACTGGCAGAAAAGTTCTTGGAAATGTAAATGCATGCTCAAGAATTTCTTTACCAGTCTTTGGCCTTGCTACATACAAACTGAAAAGCTCAATCTTGAGTCCATGTGGACCTCACGAATCTGAGCAAGAAAATTCTCTATTGCAAGCTGCAGAAAGTTGGCTTCGGCGGTTGCATGTTATCCTTCCTGATTACCAGTTTTTCCGTCTGCACTATTCTCCATGGAGATGACACAGCTGTTGATGCTCCTAATTTTCTGCTGATTATCAGGGAGAAGTTTAGATTGTCAGTTCGGTTGAACAGTTTTGAGATCTAATACCCCAGCTTTGACACCAATTAAAGCTTGGTCAAAGATCCATATCTCCTTTAAGCCTTCCATTCTAGTTTGGGAGGTTGTTGTTTTGAACTGAAGGAGAAAAAGCTCGGACGGGCCTGAGAACTCTCAAAGAGTGAGTTTATTTGACGCTCACAGTGGAAAAGTTGCTTCGTTGTACTTTATGATTGTTTCCTGAAATGTGGCAGGAATCCTCATCCCTCCTTACCCTGCCTGTTTTGCTTTGCTAGGGTGGCTAAAATATTATAATCTTCTGATATGGATAGGGATGTTGTCTTTGTTCAGTCAGGAGCAGAAGTTCTTGACAAGTGATAGTGACGAACAATTTGGAATCTGTATTTTGGATTGCACATACAGATTGATAGAAATACTTCTTAATAGTTTTTCAAATTCATACAACCAATATGCTGCGTTCCTAAAATTGCAATCTCGTGATTTCTTTCCTTATATTCTCAAATTAGCATCTTTAGATGTCGATAGTCCTCGAGGATCCTCAGAATGTTGTGCAGTAACTCAGTCTCAGAAGTGCTTGTCTGTGGTCTATGGTACCCAAGTATTACCGAACTTCCTATAGATGTTCATGCCAAGGGCTGCATATGCAGGCTGAATGCTTTCTGAGTTTGTGCTGCTATTTATCATGGTCAAATTTTATGGGTCATTTTTTCTTATTACTTGTTCTTTTCTTGCATGCTCATTAGAGTTCTTAACTGAAATGGTGCATGGGAGGTTCTTTGCAACTGTAGAATCTAGTTCAATGACTAAGTGACTTATAAGTGAAGTAGGGAAGTAGGAACTGCAATGGATAAGAGAGTTAGGTATCAATATTTTCAGTAACCATACAATATTTGTGGATTAGGTTTGCAACAATGTGTGAAGCTTTTAGTTTTTTTTTGACGGATAAAGCTAATCCACCTTCTTGGTAGGTAATCTCTTTCTTATAAATTCTACACCTGTCAGGGGCAACCACAGTTACAAGTAGAACAGATGAACTTTTTAATTGAGAAGCTAGCCAGTTTCATATACAAAGGGCAGTCCGGTGCATTAAGCTTCCGCTATGCACATGGTCCGGGGAAGAGCCGGACCAAAAGGGTCTATTGTACGCAACCTTAACTCACATTTCTGCAAGAGGCTATTTTCACGCTAAGTTTCATATACAAGGCGCAAAAAGTAATGGAATTGTGACAAGGAAAAAAAAAACTTATTTGACTATTCACCCTGTTTAGTTTTGTCGATTGAAGGTTGATGAAAATTAAACAATATCAGGCGCAGAAAACCAATATTTAATACTGTTAGATTAGATTGGATGGAAGTAACTTTCAACAACTTGAATTCATTGACTAATTATGGTTCAAATATTTACTCCGGTGAAAGAGTGTAACCTGTTACAAGGTATTCTCCCACAACTTATATATGACATGTTTTGCATTTCGAATATCATAAAATGTTTAACACCGTTTGCTTAACAATGCTTCTTTGTGCAACTTATACAAACTCGAAGACTTCATGAACTATTCAAATTAAATTGAGATGATATTTTCTCTAATTGAATCTTCAATAACTAACTTAATATTCTCCTTTTACCATCACTAATACTTTTCTGAAAAATCAAATTAACATTTTAAACTCTTTCATGTCCAACAAAATGGTTTCAGAAAGTAGCATAGCCTCGTCCAAAGAAATAGTAAAAGCTTGATCAAGGTACACGAGTGAGCACTAATGACTGCAGAAAGGGAAGATTCATTACCGTCATTTATTTCTTAAAAGTAATTTTGCTAGTGTCTCAACTCTCTCCTCTTTAGAAAATCTCAAAAAGAAGGGAAGGAAAAAGAACAGAAAGGTAAAACGCCCATCTAAATCAGGTTCTTGTATTGATCTTGGTAGCAGCATCTACCCAATTCTCTGATTCAACACCATCATTGCATAATCTATTGTTTACAGAAGTTAGTATCCAAATCAAACCTGAATCCGACACTGGTTCTCCGTGATAGACACATAATGGAGTTGTTTGCTAGAGTACTGTTGAGGAGCTCATCCTGAATTTGTACTATCGATGAGCTACCTATTTCTTGATAACACAGTTATGCAAATACCCCATCGAACCTTTTATTCACTCTGCTTTGAGACTACATGAGGATAAAACAGCATGAAGCAAGGGATACAACAGTAAAGCTGAAGAAATTTGCACATGATAGTCATCACAATGAATCGAAAGAATCACATCTAATTTCTTTTGCAGAATGTGACGATGACTGTAAACATGCTACTTCATAATCAATCATTTTGGATTTGACTAAATGAACTTCTGTTTTCAGTCAGGGATAGTCAAGAAGATGTAGTATAAGCTACATCAGCTAACGGAAAAAGGGTAAAAAAGAAATAGCATGCCAAAGTCATGTCAATTGAAATAGGTTCTTGTGTTAAAGCATATCAACAGTCAACTGGACATATCTTCGCATAAGCAACCACGTCATCCAAATGGGAGCAAGTCAATAGGAGGTGAGGACAGCTTTTACTCCATCTAACAGCCTCTAGCTGCTATTAAATTTATCAGCATGTTTCAAGGAGCATCTTCAAAGAGTTTCTGTGCTAGTTAGCCATAGAACGGAAAAGAAGCAGTGATTCAGTCTCATAGACAATCTTCGAGTATGGTGGAGAACAATAGTCCTTTCACAAGTTCAGATCTCTGGACCTTCTCTTCCTGATCCTTGTCGATTGAAGGAAATGCTTGGGAGCTTCTTTGGCAAAGATTTGAATGAAATGAAAAGAGTCAAATTTTTTCCATCCCGTCACATAAAAGTTAGGAGATAGCATGAAATAAAAAAGATAAGACATGCTTCTTAGGATAACATGTAGCAATCATCCAGTCAGGAAAACATACAGCTAAAGTTCTCAAAACAACTCAAATTCCAAATACAGCTCCATGGACACTGAAACCAAAACTTTTCTAGCTTCCCCGGCTAAAATATTTTGGAGAAAGACCAATTATCAGTACATTATCATCACGAGATTTGTTTCCTGCTATGTTTATTTCAAATGATCATTATTTCCACCTATACTTGAGTTACTCATGAAAAAAGAAATACTGATTTTGCTAATTGAAGGAAAAGAGCATCAGAATTGAAAGTAAACCAGCTTCTTTGTCAGTTTAAAGTTTAGTTCAGGAGGATGTTTGCCATATGGCTAATGAATTATCGTGCAAATGACTGGACAAATTAGAAAAGGAAAGGTGTTACTGGATGAAAGGACAAACTGAAGAAGGATGATGAAGGTCAAGAAGAAATCTAGGCACAAATAAATCAAGGGAGAAAAGGAAGAGTGAACTGTTGATGAAAGCATCAGATATCAGATTTAACCTTGGCGTGCTTCCTGGTGCTAAACAGATTAGGGAGGATAAACTTAAATGGTGATACAATGTCTCTGTGACAAATTTAAAGAGGAGAATGCATAAAACACCTTTTTTATAACCCTACTGTTCACCTGAGATAAGAAAGTTATAAATTTGGGAGAAATCACAATAAAAGAGGTTCCATGAGTTCTTGAAGTTGGCTCTATGTTAAAACCCTTCTGACTGAAGCATCTTACCTTTTAGCAAATGGATATAGAGCATTTCCCATTTCAAGGAAAAACAAAATGCAAAAACTTAGCGATCAGGCATTGGTATTCCTATCCTACTCCCTACAAATGGTTGGACTTGGTTTTCTCTCACAATTTGAGATATATGTAAAGCACTCCTATAAATCCAGCATAGGCAAAATTATAAGGACACTTCAATTCTCAAATTCATCTAACTTAACGCTATGTTCACTTCTGGCATAATCCAGAAATTGCAATGCATACAATTACAATAAGCAGCAATCAAAGAAAATCCAAGTAACAATGGCCAAGACAGATAATTATTCAGTTCCATGAACTCCACTTAATGAAATTTAACCAAGCAAGACTTGAGGCATTTATTATTGCAGAATGAAAGGACCTATAACTAATTAGCTATCTACCAAGCATGTGTGCTCCAGTTGTCTCAGTGATCAGTTCAAGTCCGGTTCTAAGTTTGACTTTAGTTGCAACATGTTGTTCTTCAATTAGTTCGCAATGACAATAATTGACAAAAAACAAGCTTCTAATAGATGGTTGAGTATTAGGCGCTTAATCCTTTAGATACAGCCTTCTTTATCCACTAATTTGTCCTTTTTCATCATGATAGTAATTAGTGTCATTTGATGTTGGCAGATGATGAGAGATAACACAGAAAAAAACCATGAAGGAACTGTTGAAATTAAATCATAATAACCTTCTTACCTTTCACTAGTATGGTTATCTAGGCTGTTTCTGGATACACTTGCTTCGGCTGAAGTGCAGGGCTGTCTTGTATGAAATCTTTTGGCAGGCTGCTGATTGCCGACAAATGATAACAGTAACTGGTTGGTTTCCGTATTTGAGGAAGGACTGACATGGCTGGACTTCTTTTCCAAATAAGCACTCAGCAGTTCTTTCCTCAGTAAGGATAAGGCTGAGAAAGATCCACCATTTTGATGTTTCTTTTTGCTAAGTGCTTAAGCTTGTGTTAAGGCGAATCAACTTAACGCTCCACATGCTCTTTGATAAACAATATATAACATTTCTCAATAAGTAATGATTGATGCAAGTTCATACTCAAGGAAATAACTCCAACAAACCAATAAACATGAAAGAGGTCAAAATTTCTATTTCTTCATGGAAAAGGGAAAGATGGCAAAGTTTATCACTTTGGAAGCAGCAAAGTTATTTCAGTGCTGTTTTATTAATAAAACTTAATTTTACTGAAACAAAAAGAAGAAAGGGCATCTGCCACTACCTTTGCTAAACATAATGACTGAGGAAGATGTTAGGAGTTATGAACTACTTGACTACTTCATGCTATTCACCATATAAGCAAATATCAAGGTCATTATTCTAGATACCAACATGGGAAATTCGATACTATCTGTAAAAAAACATCAGGGAGGGAAAAGGGGAAAAGAGGAAAGACGTGCTATGCTGATAATGGGGTTTGAACCATCCATCTCAATTGTGGAAGGCAGGGACCTCAGCAAGTGAGCTGACACTTAACCCCAAGAAATTCGATATTATCTTCCTAATTTACTATGAACAAGTACGAGGTCATGATACACTGCAACCAAGAGAATATACAAGTGGTTAGAAATTGCAGTAGCTTGATTTGCTATTCTCTTACAATCAGCTACGAAAAATCAGTAACTCCTTACACTATCCGTGACCGCGTAAAACTGATAAATTGGAATAAAGGAAGTGAAGGATATTTTTAATATACTTTCATGTTGCACGATGACGTGTGTAGCCATATTCGTTCGCACCTTGGTAGCACATAGAGGACATATCTGAAGACAAAGAAACACCAGATCATAAAAAGTTCAGACTTAAAATGGCTAAGACTGAAAATACAATGGCCATCAGATGATTTCACACACCACTAAAGTACTACTGTTTGCCCATAAGCAAACTGATCTCAGATTACTACTGTGTGCAAATAATGCAAACAAATTGAAGGTTTTTGTATCTAATTCCCAAGATTACAAAACTGAAGCATGAACTCCCATAATCGGCATGTAGTTAGCTTTGCCCTGATTAGGTATTTGTTTTGCCAAGTATCATCAAATAGAGAAAGAAGTACTATTTTGGGATTTCAGCTCAGTGTAAATCAAATAAAAGCACCTTTCTCCCAAAGCCCTCTCATTTGCACAACAAGTGTATAGTTCCATACTTGTTAGTCATATTTTATTGAGTGAACCGTCTATTCTAAAGCTTACAGGGAACATTTTACTTATTTAGGTCCACACTACACTCTCTCGCTTGCAACTGATTTCTTTTTCACAAATACCTGGAAATATTTTTTTATGATAGGTAGGTGAGACTCAAACTCAAGACCTCTACCTGATTTAACCAGCATCTAAAAGTTTGAGGTAGTCAGGCAATCACAACTAATGACCGTTAAGGTCTCCATCAACGACACATGTGAAAAATAGCCTCTGAGGGGCAGTCTCCCTATCCCATTTCAAACCCTTATGATCAAAGATAATGACATAGACAAGAATACTTCCAAAAATGAAAGTGAAAGAAAATACAGGTATCGTTTACCCCAGTCTTGGCCTCTATGCGATGCTCGCTGTCAATGTGACAGCACAATCCAAGCATATCGAAGTCTTCCGAACAAAATGGGCATGCCAAATCCATCTTTACATTATCATCCTTAACATGTTCATCATCACCCTCCTCTCCTCCTCCTCCTCCTCTTCTTCTTCCTCGTCTTCCTCTCCAACATACACGCCACCATCTATTTCAAGATTCAACATGATTATGCCAATACATGTGCTAACAAGTAAAAAACACACATAAAAAAAAGGAACAATAAATACTACTACCTAGACCTAAACTGCTTAACAACAACAACATACCCAGTGTAATTCCACAAGTCGGGTCTGGGAGGTTAGAGTGTACACAAAACTTACCCCTACCTTGGGAGGTAGAGAGGTTGTTTAAGATATACCTTCGGCTCAAGGAAAAGCATTTCAAAGCATTGCGTAAAAAGAAATAACGGAAGTAAAGAAGCCACAACAAATACTATAGAAAGCAAAACAAAGCATAATGGGAAAAAAGGAACAATAACTACATCAAAATAATACATATAAGCCAAGTACAAGAAACAACATATAGTACCAGAAATCAAAGGACATGAAACTACAAGGCTAATACTACAAGATAAAAAAACGCTCAACTGCCTACTAACTTTGTATGCTAAACTGTTTCACTTTAGATTCAAATTAGTGCATCTAAAATCGAAGAATTAGAACAACTATAATTAACACTTCCGTAGTTCCCACATATCTAATTCAAATATCAAATATTAAATTAATCTTGTTCGATTCAGCTACTAAACAATAAAAATTGTACAAGAAGACGGCTGTACCCTTTAAAGCAGAGAGAAGAATTTTCCAATCGTCGTCCTGATCATCCATTGAAGAGTTACCCTGTACTAGACAAAGCCTAAAATCCTATAAATAGAAAATACACAGAATAAATAAATACGTATACAAAAAGGGTTTAGGGCACTGTGTGTGTGTGTGATATGTGAAAAAGACTATTGAGACCAAGAAGAAGAAGAAGAATAATAATACTGAATTTACAAGAAATGGGTATTCGGGTCGGGTACCGAATATACCCGTGGACTCCCGCGTTTTCCGGTCAACTATCTCAATCGAGTACCTTGGGGACGGACGAATCAGTCTCAGGCTCTCAGCAGACAAATAATACAATCAGCCGAACAATTTGTTTATTTATTAGACTTATTATTAATATTTTTGTAGGTATTTAACTATTTATTAGTGACTTAATTGATCTTAATTTTTTTAATTATAATACTTCGTTGTTGACGTATTATTCTTATTTTCTCCATTTTAATACATGTCACTCTTTTTTTCATACTCCGTCAAATATTAGCATTAAGACCCTTATTAATTTGAATTAC
Source organism: Anisodus tanguticus (assembly GCA_034509755.1). Lineage (NCBI taxonomy): Eukaryota > Viridiplantae > Streptophyta > Magnoliopsida > Solanales > Solanaceae > Anisodus > Anisodus tanguticus. Next base: position 11,040,780 of record CM067551.1, on the reverse strand, counting down.
CACAGTATAACACCCATTTAAGGAGAAAATGCTCCCTAATTTTTTTATATCCAGAGTTCAAACCTGAAACTTTAATTAAAAGTGGAGAGATTCTATCTATCCTATCATATCTCTTATTGATATTTCTCTCTTTCTATATTGGAAATGTTTGAAATGTATAACACTATTTTATTTTCAAACTTTTACGGCTTCTAATAATTTAAATTTATTACATTATTCATACACTTTGATAGTATAATGTTTGTTCTGTTTTCAATCACTATTTTATACTTTCTTCCATCATCTCTGATATATTTTATAAGTCAAATTAATTTTTTAAACCTAGTGCCAATCGTAAATATTGATGAAAATACAATTATAATTGAAAAATAAAATGAAAAAAAATAAATTTTCTTTAAGTTGAAGCATGGATATCTCGCTCTCTTTAAGGAGATTCAAGTTGCAACAAATTTTTATCGATCCAGTAATAATCTTCCTGACTTGTCCCCTCCAGGATACAATAACCCGAATAACTCAACAAATTCTGGACAAGATGTTGAGTCCAAAACTCCACCAAAAGAACACCTTCTTTCAACTAAATAAAATTCTATTTTTTAATTCACTTTTTTATAAACTTTTATCTTTTTCTCTACAAATACTAAGGATAGGTGAAGAAATTCATCCTTAAATTGAATGGAATGAAAAGTAAGAAAATGAGGTAATAAAGTGAAAATATAGAGTAGTAAATTGCGAGAATGTGGAAGAATAAATGAGATAATGATGAGGTAAGTTACAAGAAGAAGTAAGACCACATTCATCCACTAAATGAGTAATGAGGCATAAAATGCTACTAACTAGGAAAAGGAAATGCACCATGCTGTGGTACACTAATATGAGCTATTTTAATAAAGTATATTTAATATTAAAATGCTCAAAAAATCATCAATTCTCCACTTATTTTAATATTAAAATGCTCACAAAATCCAACAATTCCCCACTGATTTTATATTAAAAATTAGAGAAATATCACCAGCTGAAGGGAGACTATTATGCATAATAAAGGTGTGCTATGCATTGAATCTCCACTTAATAAAATATTAATCTTTGCTCCAGAGCGGTAGTGATCTCAGACTTGAACTATGACTGCTTAAGGAAAATAAAGTATCACTGCTTACACATAATAATCAAGGTATTGACATGAGCTTTAATAGCTAGCACATTACAATCTTGTGCTATGACAATTTCATGAGTGTTTTTGAGACTAAGTCCAATTCTCATAGGAAGTAGTCTACTTCCATACTCACATATATAGTAATATAGGTGAAATCTAGCAAGGATGCTCCTGTAACATTCACACTCCACTCATATGAGTTACAGATTTTCAAAAAAGAGTTCATAAACTCAACCTTCACAAAAATAAATACACGCACACAAGGATGAAATAAAATAAAGAAACAATACATTTCACAACAAGTCATCTCATGACTTATTTTTTCCATTAAATCTGGTTATATGATCTCTAGTTCCCATGTTGGGTTTACTCATATACGACTCGTGAATTTATTGACTTCAATCGCATCCCCTGCTTCAAACTTTTTCTCTTGTCAAGACCTTGATTAGTGGATTTGCAATATTATCACAGAATTCGACACAATCAACATTAATGATACCACTTGTCAAATAATAGATCTAGAGATTTTGATCAAATATTTAATATTTTAATATACTATTTATGACCAACAATATTATATATATTTTTATTATTAAAATATTTTCCTTTTTTATATAGAGTTTGATTAAGTTTAGAATTTAACATCTTTTTTACTTATAACAATCATATATTATTTAAATATCAAATATTATTATAATTATATAAATCAGTTGCTATAGCAATCAAAAATTAAGAAATCAACAATGTTGTTATAGGAAAATTCTATTGCAGATGAAAGCTAACACAAATGCTTAACCCCGGACAAAGTTTGCTTTTCTCCTTCATTCTTTAACACAAATGCTTTCTAATTTGTGAATTTTGTTAAATTAGGATTCAGATGGTTTGGGTGAACTAAAAGTACACTAATTTATTGAAAAAGGAGGATTATTATTACTATGAATTTAAAGTCAAACATAAAGCTATATTTTCAGACAAAACCCTACATACTTTTTCCTCTGTTTTATTAGATAGAGTAATTTGATCATTTGATCTTTTCTTTGTGAAGGAGAAAGTCCCGAAGGCGAAATTTCCCCACCTGTACCAGAGACCCTTTGGCCAGGTGGAATGTAAATCGAAGGAAATGCGCGAGTGGCAGCCCTGCAAGGGAGAGGACCAACGGGACACGAACCCAACATCAACCCTTACAATATTTCAGCAAAGACTGTCACCACATGGATTCGAACCCGCGACGTCGGAATGGTTGTACCCAATCAACTTGCCACTTACCAACTCGCATGTGGCCCTGGGGGGGCATCATTTGATCTTTTCTATCTTCCAATTTTATTTTCCTTAAGTAGAGCCGAGGGTAGGAAACAACACTCTCTACCCTACAAAAATCGAGTTAAGGTCATAAAAGTGGAGGTCTACCCTCCGCATACCCCATAAAATTACATATGTTGTTGTTGTTGATCTTCATCTTCCAAATTCTTGTAGGCATGGCGACAAGAAATCGAAGTAGGCTATTCAAAAGTTACAGGGATACATTAAACAAGAATCGTATACCCTTTACTTCATCAAAAGATTTCGGTGGTTCAGTAATTGAATTGGGCACTACTTCTTTTCTTCTGGTGTGTTTAGTTGGGATAAAAAACTAGGTGAGACATAGTAATCATATAGTACCATGTAGAGCATAGAGTTCTGTTGATATTTATTGTAGTATCTAAGTATTTACAATAATGTATGTATGTAATGTTGAAGCAAGTGATGAGGATAACAACAACAACGACATACCCATTGTATTCTTACAAGTGGGGTATACGCATACCTTACCCTAACTTTGTGGGGGTAGAGTTGAAATATTTGCAAAGGAAATGGTTTCAACTCATAAGTAATAGAAGTCATTTTTCCACTTTTGGTATAAAGTATTTTCTTTGGAGACATATTGGAAAGTGATTTGGATAAATAGGTAAACATTTTCTGCCATACTGAACACACAAAATGTTAATCGTGACTAGTTTCTTGCGCTAATGGTTCTTAGTGGAAAGAAAGTAAACACTATGTTTTAGCTCAGTTTATTTGGAATTTTGTGTATTTGGGTTGCAACTATAATCTAGTTATTTTCATTCTATTTATTGGAATAGTATGTCCTCACTTAATGTTCTTCAAGTTGTTATTACTATTACCTGTTATGCTATTCAGCTAGTTTACAAAAACAAAGAAATCTGGAGTTCCATGTGTCAACGATCTCCCAAGAATCTCAATGAAAATATGAATTTTGTCCTATTTAGTTGTTGTCATATGCAATAAGTGTGGCTACTGATCATTCAACAAAGACTCAAGATGCTAGCTTTGAAAACTCATTTTCTTCTCTATGAGGTAATCCAAGTAAAAGCTGATCTATAGGAAAACATGAAATATACGAAATCTGGAAGAACGTTGATCCCTTTACCCTCTTTATTGCTTTTCTGGAGGTATAGAAATGGTTTCGCACAACAAATGCACGGCAAGTCTCAACATTTCTTTCACAAATATCCAGAGACCTATGTAGTGGAGTAGTATTTATTTTGTTAACAAAATGTGCAATTGCAATTGGACTTATTATTGTAGGACTATTTTTTTGTTGTTGATGAAGTAAGAGGTTGTAGTATAAGGGTATCAAGAAGATGCAAGAAAGTTACAAAGAAAATAGATGATAACTCCAGAATCGCAAAAAAACAAATGAAATTTGGGAGTTAAAACCTATAGCAAAAACTCAAAGCTGTTAAGCTATTGACAGGGAGCTAATGAAATCTAAAAGGGAAATCACATCATTTACAGGGGAATAGTTGCTCCAACTAAAAAGATTCATCATACTTTTAGATTTCAAGGAGCAGTTACGAGTTGAAGTCCCATCAAAGCATCTGTTATTTCTCTCCATTCATATACATCAAAATATACAAGCTGATATCATTTGCCAGATACTATTGATGGATCCATCCACTTTCCATAAGCTCCAACTTTCAACTGCTTCTTTGAGATTGTCTGGAGGGTGTTGACCAGATAATGCCAAAAACTGCAAGATACATGGACCAAATTCCTACTGCCACAGGGCAGTGTAAAAACAAATAGTTCACTGTATCTTCTTTAAGATGGCACATGAAGCATCTGCTCACTATTTCAATGCCTATCTTCTTGAGATTGTCTTGAGTGAGAATTCCATTTAGGAGAGTTGTCCAGAGGAAACACTTGACCTTTGGAGGGAGTTTGGTTTTCCAGACCAGTTGCCAAGGCCAATGATCAGTTAAAGCATTTGGGATATTGAGTATATTGTAGCATGCCTTGACAGAGAAAGTTCATTTGCTTGAACCATTCCATTTGAGACTGTCTGGGACTTGAGAATCTACTGATGAACCTTCCAGAAGATTGTGCAAATCAAAGAGCTCACCTAACTCCAGTCTTGCAAATTTCTTATGAAGTGTATGTCCCAAATGTTGCCATCCTTGTTTCTTGCAATTGTTGAATCTAGATCTGTAGCAATTAGGAAGAGCCTAGGATGAGACTCTTTCACAGGAAGATTGTGCAACCATCTGTCTTTCCAGAACTTGACAGTAGTACCATTCCCAACCGTGAAAGACACCTCTCGGAAGAATTCATCCTTCAGGTTGTTAATATGTTTCCAAGGTCCCACTCTATGTGGAGCTCTGGTCTTCTTAGTGCACAAGTTGTCTTGTCTCCCATATTTAGTAATAACTACCTCCGTCCAAAGGGCTGGTGGTCCTTGACTGAATCTCCACCACCATTTCAATATCAAACTCTTGTTATGTTTGCTTAAGTTTCTTATACCCAGTCCTCCTTGATCCTTAGGCAGTATTGTTGGTTACAATGGTGCAGAAAACATAAATAAGTAACTGCTAAGTATTACAACAAACTGAGATTACAGTAAAGTTGAACAAGAAACTGGAACAGTTTTGGTATGCTGAGTCGAGTGATTGCACTATGTCTTTAAGACAAGATTGCCCCGTATGTATCCTTTATATGTCCTGGACAATTGTCTCCCAAGATAAAACAACAAATGAACAATTGAGCAAAGGAAACTCAAGTGCTACCTTGAAGAATTTTGAGTAACGAAATGATGCTAGAAAGTTTGTAGGAAGAATCTGATTTCGTTTCAGTTTTTGTGTGTGTCAACAATTGTGCAAAGGCTCCTTTATATAGTTGAAGGAGAGGCTTACCAACTTGGCAAGTAATGACAATTATGGAGGTAGTAATTCACCAAAATAAATGGTGAATTGATGTGCAACGGATTGGCCTTTAGGGAGAGTAATTCAGCCAAAATAAATGGTTGAGTTGAGTGCAAATTAAGGCTGGTTGACGTTCCAATAACCAACAGAAATTTCTCTGCCCAATTTTGACTTACTTGAAACTTCAGGGACCAAACTGTAAATCTGAAACAATTCTGGGTCCAAAAAGATAATATCAGAAGAAGCCACAACCCACGACGGGACGGGACGGGACGGGACAGGCGGGCGGTGGCGGCGCGCGTGTGGGCTTATTCTCGAACCGAAGCACATCTAGGTCCTCCCTCCTTTAAACACATGAGATACCCCTTGGGGTCCCAAATCCCAAGCCAACTTTGAGACTTATTAACTAAACAAATCTTTTTTCCCCCACCGATGAGGGAGAATTGGTCTAAATACCACACTTTTCCACGCTTCAAGCACCTCACTTCGTGGATCAATATCTCTTTCATTTCTCAACGAAATTTGACGATCCTTGGCCCTACAGTCATCTACTTTCTTAGTAGATTATGCACGTGTGAAGAACCGGATTCTCCAACATGTGGAACACTAGTGTTTAAGCCATTAAAGTTGGTAGGACGCAACTCCCGCCAAAGGCAAATTTCCAACAATCCCTTCTTGAAAGAGATTTTGGCACACTCACATGGTGCCTTTTCCTTTCCAGCAATATTTCAGCGGACCGATGTTGCATAAAGAGAGGTAGCTTCGGCTTTGAACCTTCCATAGTTAAATACCATCGGACTTACTTATTACGCGGTGAACGTGATGTCTTGAACCGTCAGTGTTTAATGTAAGCCAAGTCAATAGTACCAACACAACAAATTCCCTTACTCTCTTCTTCGTAATGTTTTGTCCATTGTGGCCGTGGACAACTTCTTGGATTCTTAAGTGCGTTAATTTGAGGCGTCCTGTCCTCGCACTTAAATAAGTGGTCTCCTACAAGGTATCCTGCTATACCCCACTTCAAGAGTGTTAGGAACCATTAAAAGTTTCTCTAAACCTAACCTCAACTATTGAGGATCATTAAAGGTTTTGAAAACATAACCTTTACCCATACTGCAGATAACACTTAACGTCTATTGCGGGAACGACCTTGGATTTGGTGTTTCTTTACAGAAATCACTATCCGAAGTGCTCATCCTTCCACTGAAGTGATCAACTGAACCTTTACAGCTTAGTTTTCCCATTGAACCAAATTACTGGGATCTCCAGTCAGTAAGGTTGGGTTACCACCGTATTGGTCCTTATACTTTGGGTTTTAAGCCCATTTCCGTATACAGGCAGAACATCTGATCCTTGGGTAAGCCATTTGTCAGTGGGTCTGCTATATTATCCTTTGACTTTATGTAATCAATGGATATTATACCCGTGGTGATCAGCTGCCTAACGGTCTTATGCCTCCGTCGAATATGACGAGACTTGCCATTGTACATAGCATTCCGTGCCATTCCTAGAGCGGACTGGCTGTCGCAGTGGATCATTACAGAAGGTACGAGTTTGTTCCAACACAGAACATCCTCTAAGAAGTCATGAAGCCACTCAGCTTCTTCTCCTGCTGGGTTACATTATTCGAGATATCCAGCTGTACTAGAGGGGTACTGTGATGCAAACTGGATATCTGATATAGAGAACACCAAGTCCACCAGTGGGTATGTATTTACAATTGGTGGTGGGGCTATGTCTTGGAAATCCTCTAAGCAAACTTGCATCGCCCGATCCACAATGGAATCGGAGTTTATCACTTTAGACGTTAACGTGTGTTTCAGGTATTGTAATACCCGATTCAATGCCTTCCAGTGATTATTACTCAGATTCTGGGTAAACCTAGCCAACTTCTTTCTATCGATAGCCCTTGACTACCAGCCTAGCCTTGCACTTGTCTATAGACCCATCTGCTTTATATTTCCGTTTGAGTATCCATTTACAACCCAACAGTTTATTTTCCGGAGGAAGATCAACCAACTCCCAAGTATGGTTATGCAGAATTGAGCCTATTTCACTCTCAATAGCTTCTTTCCAGAGCGATGCTTCTAAAGTTGACAACGCTTTAGCAATTGTCCTTAGTTCATCATTAACCATATAAGCTACAAAGTCAGGACCGAAGGATTTATCCTTCCTGGCCCTTTTACTTATCCTTAGATCCATCTCTGGAGTCTCCAAGTTCTAAGAATCTGGAACACTAGATTCTGAATATTCAGCCACCTCGAGATCCACTAGATTAGAACCATCTAGACCCGGGCCGTCAACGACTCCCGGTTTCTGAGAGTTTTGTTCATAACTCCGTTTGCGAGAGGTTATGTCATTTTCCTTTCTAGGAAAGATCCCTTCAAAGAATTGAGCATTCCTTGATTCCATGATTGTACCCCCGTGGATATCTGGAATATTTGACTTATGCACTAAGAAGTGATAAGCACTATTGTTATTTGCATATCCGATTAATATGCAATCTACAGTCTTAGGCCCAATCTTGACCTGCTTTGGCTTGGGTACTTCAACCTTTGCCAAACAACCCCACACCTTAAAATATTTGTAGGTGGGTTTCTTTCCCTTCTATGATTCATATGGAGTTTTGTCCTTACCCTTATGTGGGACTCTGTTAAGAATCGTATTAGTGGTAAGGACGGCTTCTCCCCACATGTTTTGGGGAAGACCGGAGTTGATGAGCAAGGCATTCATCATTTCCTTCAATGTGCGGTTCTTACATTCCGCCACACCGTTCGATTGAGGTGAGTATGGAGCCGTCGTTTGATGAACAATGCCTTCTTGGGCATAATATTCCTCAAATGGCGCTATGTATTCTCCCCCTCTATCGCTACGAATGGATTTAATCCGTAGGCTTAGTTGGTTCTCAACTTCTGCTTTGTAACGTCGGAATGCTTCAAAGGCTTCATCTTTACTTTTCAACAAGTAAATGTAACAATACCTTGTGCTATCATCAATGAATGTCACAAAGTACTTGTTCCCCCTAGTTTGTGCGAACTTCAAATCACATATATTTGTATGAATAAGTTCTAGAGGAGCGGTATTTCTTTCGACGGATCGAAAAGGAAGCTTGGTAAGTTTTTCCTCTACGCACACCTCACACTTATGTTGAGGGTTTACGTTGATAGACGACAACAACTCCAACTTTATCAGCCTTTGGATAGACTTGTAGTTAACGTGTCCTAATCTATGATGCCATAAATTAGAAGACTCAAGCAAATAAGAAGAAGGTTTAACTTTATTACTTGGATTCATTACAGACATGACATTCACTTTGAAGAGGCCTTCACAGACGAAGCCTCTCCCCACAAAAGAGCAATTCTTAGTGAGTACAAACTTATTGGATTCAAACACTAGCCTAAAACCAGTATTAACCAACAAAGGTCCTGAAATTAAATTTCTTCTAATCTCAGGGACATGCATCACTTCATTCAGAGTTAGCTCCTTTCCAGAAGTCATCTTCAGGACCACTTTTCCTAACCCCAGCACGTCAGAGGAAACGTTGTTGCCCATGAACAGCTTCTTGTTGGTGACTGGTGTGTACGTGGAGAAGGCATCTCTTTTGGAACATATGTGTCTGGTAGCACATGTGTCCACCCACCACTGACTCAGATTCTCGACCAGGTTTGCTTCAAGCACCACTGCCGAGAACTCCTCAATCACATCATCCAGGAGCGTGTCCTTGACGACGTTAGCATGCGTCTTGCCTTTAGCCTTGGCTTTCTGTTGTTGCTCAGTCTTGAGCTTGCGTCATTCCTTGATCTTATGACTAGGTTTCCCACAGTGGTGATAGTTACCTCTGAACATCTCGCTGCGTGGGCCTTGCCGTCTTTCTGGAACTTCCGCTTCTTGCTTGGGTTCCCTTTGGCCTCAGCCAGATTTGCCTTTGCCTCAGCAAGCTGTTTACCCCTAGACAAGGCCTTCTTATTATCTTCCTGAATTTGGAGTTTGATAATAAGCTCTTCAAATGTCATCTCATTTGTCTTGAGTTTTAAGTAACTCATAAACTCATTCAACGAAGGAGGTAACTTTTCAATCAGCGATGCAACCAAAATCTGCTCATTTGGTTTCATTCCTTCCAAATCCAGGTGATGTAGAATCATTTGGAATTCCTGGACTTGGGACATCACTGTCTTACTATCCACTATTTGAAATTTTAGAAATTTCCCAACGATGAACTTCTTAGTACTCCCATCTTGTGCGTTGTACTTCTTTTGCAGTTTTTCCCACAGCTCTTTGGCAGTGCCAACGGTGCAATAGACCGTGTAGAGAGGGTCTGTCAAGCAGTTCAATATGTAATTCTTACACATGAAATCGCTATGATTCTATGCATCAAGAACCATCTTCATGCCATTAATGACATGGATACCAAGGCCCCCTTCACCCATTTTAGAAGGCGAAGGGTCCATTTCATCTCCAGTTTGTGGAGGATCTTCCGTTAGGAACCGGGTCATGCCCATAACAGTTAAGTAGAACAACATCTTCTGCTGCCATCTCTTAAAGTTTGAACCCATGAATTTTTCAGGGCGTTCATGGTGGAATGCGGAGGGTGGAGCAGCAAAGGCAGCGGACGTGCCTTGGGCAGCAGCGGGGAAGGCAACAGGGTTGCTGCCTTGGACAGTAGCGGCAGCAGCAGGGAAGGCAAAATTGTTGCCTTGATTGGCAGCAGCAGCGGCAGCGGCATCAACAATGTTTCCAGTCATGTTGCAGCAGTTACAGTAAATAAAATCTTGTCTTAAACTTGTTGGTTACAATGGTGCAGGAAACGGAAATAAGTAACTGCTAAGTATTACAACAAACTGAGATTACAATAAAGTTGAACAAGAAACTAGAACAATTTTGGTATGTTGAGTCGAGTGATTGCACTCTGTCTTTAAGACAAGATTGCCCTGTATGTATCCTTTATACGTCTTGGACAATTGTCAGCCAAGATAAAACAACAAATGAACAATTGAGCAAAAGAAACTCAAGTGCTACCTTGAAGAATTTTGAGTAACAAAATGATGCTAGAAAGTTTGTAGGAAGAATCTGATTTCGTTTCAGTTTTTGTGTGTGTCAACAATTGTGCAAAGGCTCCTTTATATAGTTGAAGGAGACGCTTACCAACTCCCCACATAATTGCTGTTACTGGCCAAGTAATGACAATTATGTAGGTAGTAATTCACCAAAATAAATGGTGAATTGATGTGCAATGGATTGGCCTTTAGGGAGAGTAATTCAGCCAAAATAAATGGCTGAGTTGAGTGCAAATTAAGGCTGGTTGACGTTCCAATAACCAACAGAAAGTTCTTTGCCCAATTTTGACTTACTTGAAACTTCAGGGACCAAACTGTAAATCTGAATTCTGGGTCCAAAAAGATAATATCAGAAGAAGCCACAGCCCACGATCGGACCGGATCGGATGGGACGGGCGGGTGGCGGTGGCGCGCGTGTGGGCTTATTCTTTAACCGAAGCACATCTAGGTCCTCCCTTCTTTAAACACATGGGATACCCATTGGGGTCCCAAATCCCAAGCCAACTTTGAGACTTATTAACTAAACAAATCTTTCTTCCCCCACCGATGAGGGAGAATTGGTCTAAATACCACACTTTTCCACGCTTCAAGCACCTCACTTCGTGGACCAATATCTCTTTCATTTCTCAACGAAAATTGACGATCCTTGGCGCTAGGGTCATCTACTTACTTAGTAGATTATGCACGTGTGAAGAATCGGATTCTCCAACATGCGGAACACTAGTGTTTAAGTCATTAAAGTTGGTAGGATGCAACTCCCGCCAAAGACAAATTTCCAACAATTATAACTTTTTCCCATTTCACTAAATGAAGTTTATGCTCCTCACTGTTCCCTTCCCAAAGAAAGGATCTTCTCAGTTGGTCCAGGGAACAATCGCTTGAGACAACCATTTCCTAACCAGTTATCTTCCCAGAACATAATCCTCCTACCATCTTTCACATTAAACGTTGTTCTTTTAAAAAAACCACCCCATAGACTTTTTATTGATCTCCATAAGTTGGTGCCATATGTAGTGGTTACTTTTATTCTCCAAAATCCCTCCTTTCCATACTTTGCTTGAATCACTGTGCCTCATAGAGATTGTTTTTCCTTAGGAAGTCTCCAAAGTCATTTCATCAAGAGACTTTTGTTGTGCTTCCTCAAATTTCTATTACCCAAATCTCCCTGCTTCTTAGACAACAATAAGGTTTCTCAATTTACTAAATGATAACCTTTTTTCTCCTTGCTTCCTTCCCACAGAAAATTCCTCCTAAAAACATCAATTCTTTCCTCCACATTATTAGGAAGAGGGAATAAAGACATCATATAAGTAGGTAGAGCATCTAGAACCGAGTTAATTAGGACCAACCTACCACCTAAAGACAAATATTGTGTCTTCCATCTATGGCTGTCCAGTGGGCCAGGTCGGCCCGATCCTGACCCGGCTCGTCCCTATTACCGCCCCGCCCCGGCAAAAAAAAAAGAACAAAATTGTAGGTAGCGGGGTTCGATCTCGGGACGGAACTAGGTCTCGTCCCGCCCATCCCGATCCCGCCCCATCCCGACCCGGTCCCCCCCTTTGTAAAAATAGACATTGCAACAACGGCTAAATTTCAATTTTTGGCCATTGTGCAACTAATATAACAGCCATTTTGTCCCCCACACCCTTAATATTTATTTTAACCCTAAGTTAATATATTTACACTTTAACCCTATTTCTCAACTATAAATACCTCATTTTCCTCTTCATTTTTCTCACATATCTTCCTACTATTTCTCTAATCTCTCTATCTATCTCTCTACAAGTCTACATTGCTTACTAAATATTGTATTTTATTTGCTTATTTGTATCAAAGATAAAAAAATTGGGAGTGAAGTTGGCAACTAGCTTGAGGATCGATTACACGTCGACATTACGTTGGCGTTTGGTACCTTCGTTCCTTCTTTAAATTATTATTGTTACTTAATTTTAATTATCATACTTAATTTCATTTACTTTAATTATTTATTTACATAATTATAATGAAACGATTTGGACGTTTGATTTCTAATAGAGGTACTAGGGGTAACAAGGGTAAGGGTACATCTTCTAGTAATTCTATTTCTAGTCCCAATGATTTCACTCATATAGATGAAACTGATTTTTTAGTGTTAATATTAATATACCATTAGATCATGAGGTATATTCTGCATCTGAACCAGACTTTAATTTAGAAAATAATTAGAAGATAATTTAGATAACACACCCACTAGTGCACCTCCACCTCAGGCTCAAATGAGTCTCAACCTGAAACTGAAACTAAAATGCCTCATATTCCCCCTAGTATGAGTCGATGCCCCAAACAATGAAAATTAAAATCATATGCATGTGATTTTTTTGATAGGGACATTGAGAATCAACTAGCTAGATGTAAAATTTGTTAAAAAGTTTATTTATTTAAAATCGGAAAAGATCATAGTGGGACGGGAGGTTTTTTGAGACATGTACAAAGCATGCACAAAGCTAGATATAATGAATATCTGATTGAAAAATCGAGTGTGCCAATGCCTTCTGAGTCGGGATAAGGTTCACATAGTGTCCCCGACCAAGTACAAGGTCGAATTAACCCGATGACGGGGGGAATTATAGGTCCTAAATATGATTAACACAAAGATAGGGAAAATATAGCAAAATTAGTTGCGGTGGAGGGTTTGCCTTTTTCATTTCCTTCATCTCTTGGTTTTATTCATTATATTAGAGAAACGTATAATCCTGCTTTTAACAGTTTTCCTAGATCAATTGTTAGAAGAGACGTTTTTAAATTTGCACATGAATATCAACAGTATTACCTTATGCATTATATCATTTTAATGACAAAATGGCTATCACGTCTGATATATGCCGTAGTACTAACGGTAATGATTATTTAACCATTACATGTCATTGGATAGATCAGTCTTGGTCTATGCAAAAACGTATTTTAGCATATAGATATATTGACGATAGGCACACTGAATTATTTATTGCAAGAAATATTCATGAAATTTGTGAATATTATGAAATTACTGATAAAATTATGATGGTTACATTAGATAATGCTACTGCTAATGATTATGTTGTAAACCTTTTAAAAACTTGATTTACTCTATCTTTTCCCGATGTTTTTCATATTAGACGTGCATGCCATATTTATAACTTAATTGTAAAGGATGACCTAAAACTTTTTAAAAACATTCTTGATAAAATACAATTTGCTATAAACTTTTTTTTTAAAGATAATAAAATACAAAGACGTAAAGAGTATAAAAAATTTGTCATGATTATGGACTACCTTATAGAAAAATTCCAGAAGAAGTTTTGACTATGTGAAATTCTTTATATGAACAACTACTTGTTGCTCACTAGTATAAAAGACCTATAACTTTATTATTTAACGCCTATAATCAAAGTTCAACCGATATGCTGGTAGATGATGATTGGGAAAATTTCGGAACTTATTGCATTTTTAGAGAATTTTTTTCTAGCTACTAAAGAATTTTCTGAAATTTATTATCCTACTATTTCAACAATGTTATTTTATATAGCTCTAATATTTTTGTTACTTAATGAATATATGCAAAAACGAGCTTACGCTCCAGCTAGTAAAAAAATATTTATAAAATTAAAAAAATACATTTTTCCTATTCCACTATATATTTTATTGGTGTTGTATTAAACCCGACTATTAAAGTAGACGGTTGTAAAACACTTGTTGAAACGATTTATGAAAGCTTAGAAATACTTCCACCAGACCCAACTGAAGAAGAAGAAGAACCAACTAACGAACCAACTAAAGAAGAAGTTATGTCTAGCATACACAATGAATGTAAAAAAAAATAATATATATATTACCAACAAGAAAGTGCAATTAATCAACGGCTTCGGTACCATCTTCTTCTACTTCACTGCAACCTAATAAAAGACATGCGGTTTCTGCTGCTAGTGTTCAAGGCCTTAGAAATAGAATGTTTAGCGGTTCAACTTCTTCACAAGTTAGCGAATATGATGTTTATATTTTGCAGGGTGTTGTACCGTACAAATCAATTGTCAATGAAGATGGACATGAAGACTTGTTGAGATACTGGATGGAGAATGTGAAGACATTTCCGACACTATCAAAGATGGATCGAGATGTGTTGAACATTCAAGCGTCATCAACAACGTCTGAAAGCGCTTTTTCTGCCGAAAGATTTCAAATATGAGAGCACATACACTCATTGGCGGGAGACAACTTGGGGATTGTAGTTTTATTCAGAGATTGGATTAGAGCGGATCGTAGAAGGTGCGGTCAACCAGAGATCAACGAAGAAGATGACTACAACTACAACGAAATCTTGTCAGAGGAAGCAGGAAGCGACGTCGAACAATTTGACCAACAAATTCCAATTCCAACCGAAGATCCTCAAGACATTGCGAGGAAATTAAAAAAAGTATGGTTAACTATGTAATTTTTTTAATGTAATTTTACTATGTGATTTGCAACTTTTGAACAACGAAACAAAGTTGTAATTTTGAAATTGTGTTACAAAAAAATTATATTTCTATTAAATAATATAAGAGGGACAAAAACAGTCTTGTGATGTTTTTATTACACTATCTTGTTCAATTATTTAAGTGTTTATATATATATATTTTTAAAATTAAGTGTCTAAAAAAAAACAAATCCCGCAACCTGACCCGTCCCCCCCCAAATCCCAGCCCCTCTTCTGGTGGGATGTGGGACGCGACGGGACCTTTTCCCATCTCGCCTATCCCGGCCCACCAGTCCCGCTGGATCCCGGTCCCGACCCATCCCCCGTCCCGCCGGATCCTGTCCCGCCCCGCTGGCCATCCCTATCCATCTAGTCAATCATTTTCACATCTTTCCAGGACTCCATTCCATATATCTTTATATTTGCTTTTGGCTCCTAAAGGCAGTCCCAAATAAACTATTGGAATCTCTCCCCCAAAACTCCAATTAATTGATGTATTTTTGCCACCTCATTAATTGGAAAAATCTGGCTTTTTCTCCGGTTAATGTGGAGGCCTGAAGTTGCTTGAAATAGGATAAGAATAATCCTCAAATATTTCAATTGGTTTTCCTCAGCATCATAGAAAATAAGAGTATCATCTGCATACCGTAAGTGAATCACTTCCACTCTTTCATTTTGTTCCTTTGCCACATTGAAACCCCTAATCCAGCCATTGTTGTGAGCAGTCCTCACCATATTGTTGAGTCCTTCCATCACCAAAATGAACAAAAAAGCTGATAAAGGATCACCTTGTCTCAATCCTCTATGAGAGGGGAAGAAACCTTCAGGTGATCCATTTATCAATACAGAGAACCTGGCAGTGCTAATGCAAAATCTTACCCATCTAACACATTTGCCTCCAAACCCCATCTTCTGCAAAATGCCCAGCAAGAAACTCCAATTCACATGATCGTATGCCTTTTCGATATCCAGTTTGCACATGATGCATGGTGTCAATTCTCTCACTCTAGAGTCTATACATTCATTTGCAATGAGAACTGCATCAGTAATCTGCATTCCTTTCAAAAACGCCATCTGTTGTGTATCTACAAGTTTGTGCATCACAATCTTCAGTCTCTCAGTGAGAATCTTGGAGATCAGTTTATACATGTTTCCTATTAAACTAATAGGTCTGAAATCTCTCAATTCCTTAGCTCCATTCTTTTTAGGAATAAGAGCTATGTAAGTTGCATTAAAACTCTTCTCGAAGAATTCCTGATAGTGAAAATTCTGCATAGTAGCCATCACATCAGTCTTCAAAATCTCCCAACACTGGACAAAAAACCCCATAGTGTAACCATCTAGACCTGGTGCTTTATCTACTGCAACATGCATTGAGACCATCCAGCACCTCTTTCTCCTCAAAAGGTTTTTGCAATTCCTGCTGCTCTTCTGTGTTGATTGTAGGACATTGATTCATGTCAGAGTATAGCTTTTCATAAAAAGAAATGATCTCCCTTTTAATGTTCTCTGCCTCCTTAATTTCTACTCCTTCCACAACAAGATGATCAATGTGATTATTCCTCTTGTGAGCATTAGCGATTCTCTGAAAAAACCTGTGTTTTTATCTCCCTGTTTAATCCACAAAGTTCTTGATCTTTGCCTCCATGCTATCTCTTCTTTTTTGGCATGATCTTCAAAGTCTATGAAAAGATCAGCTTTTTGAATGGCCTTTTCCTCTGTAAAGCTCTATTCTGTCGAATATTGTCAAAATCTGCAATTTTGCTCAGAATCAACTTTTTATTTTCCACCAAATTCCCATAGGTATTTAAGCTCCAATCTTTCAGTTTGGTCTTCAAAGCTTTTAGCTTGGCTGTTAAGATGTAATCTGGCCTTCCTACAATATCAAAGGAATCCCACCACACCTTGACTTTCTCATTAAACCCTTCAGTTTCAAGCCACCATCCTACAAATTTGAAATAAGACTTCTTGTGTTCTCAACTTGCCACACTGAAGTACAATTGGAGTGTGATCAGAACAGATCCTAGGAAGAATTCCTTGCTTGACATTAGTGAACTTTTCTCCCCATTTCATAGAATACAGAAACCTGTCAATTCTGGAAGAGGTTTCCAAATTGTTCCTTGGGTCCCATTATAATTACCCCCATCAAGATTCGGATCAATCAACTCCATATCCTCAATAAAATCAGAAAATTCATTCATATAAATAGAAGTTCTGGAGCAGTTCTTCTTCTCAGAAGCATTTCTAACTATGTTGAAATCACCCCTATCACCCATGGCCCCGTGAACAAACCTATAACAGCCCCTGCTTCAAATTACACTTGTTCTCTTTCCTGATTGCAATTTGGCGCATACACCCCTGTCATGTGCCGGCTAAATTCGTTGATTCTCGACTTGAAGCTACAAGTCAAAGTATATGAAACCAATCTCCACTACCCCCCCTTCCCAGATCTTGTTATCCCACAATATCAAGATGCCTCCCCTAGTTCCACTCGCCTCCAATTGTCCATATCTGACTCCCTATACCCCCACATCTGCTTGATTAAATCCCCACTATCACCCTCCAATTTAGTTTCCTGTAGACAAAGAACATATGCCTTCCATTCTTGAACAAAACCATTTATCACCCTTCTTTTGTCTCTACAATTCAATCCCCTCACATTCCATGATATTAATTTGACATTCATCATAACATCATAGAATTTCCTTTCCCCCTAGTTCTTGCTCCTGTGTTTTGAAAATTCATGTCAACGGCCAGCCTTTTTAGCTCTTGTACACCTTTAGTTTTTGAAGTTTCCGTGACCTTCGTTTCCGGTTCTCGCTTGTCTTTTACTATCAATCTTCTTGAAAAGAGCCAAAACTTCCTTTTTACAGCCCTGGAATTCTACCCCAAACTCCTTTCTTAACCTGATTATGTTTTGATGAACCCAAATTGACGCATCCATCTCCCCATCTGTCCTCCTCTGGATACTGCAAATTTAAAGGTTCGGCATCCTTAATATTCCATGTCGCATCTTCAGGGAAATCAACCAATTGCATGTCTTGTTGCTCTTTATTAATATCACTCTGTGTTTCTACTTCTATATTTGTCACTGCATCTTCATAATTATCACCTTCTTGGCTGATTTTCTTCTGGAATTTTTGACGCCAGTTCTCCAGAGCTACTGTCGAAGAAGACGACATATACACAATTTGCTTGTGGAGAGCACGTGGCATTTAATTGTCTAGAATTAAAGATTTGGGCGTCAGTAAATAAAACTGGACCTTTTTTAGAAGCTCCAACAGTATGTCTGAGAAACCATTAACAGTTCCATTGTCGACTATCTTTACCATCTCCTTTAATTCTGATTGTCGCCCATTTCAGGGATGTCTCTTCCATGTGGAGTGCAGCAACTGGCCATTCGAGATGTTTCCACATCCATTTTCCTTCTGATATATGAGAGTGTTGGTTTCTCCTTCTCATCTGCCAACAATACATCTTCCTAGCAGCCCATTTTCCTCCTTTGATTGCCATTTACTGAATCTGCCTTCCTGGGGATGTTTGTAATAAATGCTCCTTTATGTTCTTTGATGAAATTATCAATCTTTAATGCTATGTCTCCCCATCCCGCATTGAATGTAATTTCTGGAATAATAATGACAGATCTATTCCTTCATTGTACTGTCACAATGCTTATAAATCTTCCGAATTTGTTGTGCTTTCTGGAGCAAAAGAAGTTCGAATATTGTTCCCTCAACTTCCACCTTCTCATATGTGTGCCAGAATCTTTTGAAGCTTCTCGGACAACAAAAACTAACCATTCCATGGTCTTCTTGCTGAAAGTTCTGCGCATCAAGTTCTTGCTCCATTCCAACCAAACTTCAGCTCTGGCTGCAAGTCTGGTGATATCAAAAGATTTAAAGCCTACTGCAAAATAGATTCTATTTCCCCCCATAAAATAATTCGTAGCTTCAATATAATAAAAAAGAGATGATTAAAATACAAGCTGATGAAATAAAGGTTAAACAAGGACCACCCTTTTCTCCAATTTTCTTTGTATTAATTTGGGTTGTGAGGAGGAAAAATCTCTTGATGTTAATTATCTTTATTTCTTCCTTAGGGATGCATTTACAGTGGGCTTGAGTTGATGTTTCTGAAAAAGTTGCAGCTAGCATACATCAGGCTCAAGTCAAATTGGCAGAATTAAACAAGTGCCATGCTAAAGCTCTGACTCCATCTTTTGGTGATGGAAGAGAAGATCAAAATGTGACAGAGGTTCTGACCATAGAGATTACAGATATATTAAGGAAGTCAGAGAAGAGATTACAGAAGCTTTCAGCAAGTGGATCTTCTGAGGATTCAAATGTTAGAAAAAATGTACAGGTAGAAATCTGATGATGATTTTCTATGTGAGAAGCTCATTGTCTTGACACAACTTCCAATTCATTTGACTCAACTCGTGGTGTTTTGTTGCATCCTCTTAAATTTAATAGTTAGTTTTACTGGCTATTTCTTTTTCTTCTCACAAAATAGAGTTACTTCTTTTCTTAGTTAGTACGGTTTTGAGCACATTGATAATTTTGTGATTCACAAATATTTTATTAGTTCCACCAAGGGTTGGGAGCATCAGATACTGCTTTGACTATGACGAACTTCCTTTCATTGAACTCTGCTGTCATAAATTGTTTTAGCTGAGTTATAGCTGTTGTATTTGAATATTCATGTAGTGATATTTCTCTTTCCAGCGTTCTCTGGCTACAGACCTTCAGAACCTTTCTGTTGAGCTTCGGAGGATGCAATCATTGTATCTTAAACAGTTACAGCAGCAATCAGAGGTTAATTATTCTTAAGAACCTGTTTCGCTGTTCAAGTAAATGGAGCTAATACTAGTCGTAACCAATAAGAAAATATAGTGTAGTAAGAAAGCTGTTGAATCTCTAATGATGTAGATGGATTCTGCAGTTAATGCCTAATTAGACCCTCTTAATTTTATTTTTCATACAATCTTTAGATAACAGGCGGGTCGTTAGACCTGTGCTTATATATGTTGTATTCTATTTCCTGGTGCAGGGACACGACACGATGGACTTGATTTGGAGATGAATGAAAAGAAGTCTAGCTTTCTGGACGATGATTTCAATGACGTGGTAGACTTTCTAACTTTGTGGTTTCTATTGGTTTCCTGCTTATATCTGTGTAATACTGATCCCCTATTCTTTTGCTGGTTTCTGGATTCTGTTTGTTTCGTTTTTGAAGTTCTGGGCTTTTATAAGATTCACTAAAAAGCAAATAAATTCATGGATTTTTGAGACCTTACAAGTTTTACTAGGAACACAGGATGATACACTACACGAAAACACCTTTACCTATTGACTAATCGTGGATTTTGAGTGGGATTTTACCATAATTGGGGATTACATTTGAAGAGGTTTTATGCACTGTTAGACAATATTACAGACCCTATATTTCATGTGGTCGTTTTATCTTTCAGGGGTTCACTGACCTGCAGATGGCCACTGGTCAGAGGGATGAGCAGTTTACGGCAGAGAGAGAAAGAGAGATTAGACAGGCCAGCAAAGGACTTTTTTGCACTTTTATATGTTATTCGCATATAGAATAACAAGTGCTTTATTTTCATTTTATTGACATAAAGTCTTTGTAGGTCCTCAAATCAGTTAGTGAGCTTTCCCAAATCATGAAGGATCTGTCAGTCCTAGTGATTGACC
This sequence comes from Anisodus tanguticus, assembly GCA_034509755.1. NCBI lineage: Eukaryota > Viridiplantae > Streptophyta > Magnoliopsida > Solanales > Solanaceae > Anisodus > Anisodus tanguticus. Next base: position 11,020,201 of record CM067551.1, on the reverse strand, counting down.
AGGTTTGAGTGTACCCCTTACTTGTTTGCCAGAGTTATTTGCAGTAAATTGTGACTCCTCAAGTTGAAATCTGTTGCAGGGGACAATAGTTGATCGGATAGACCACAATGTTCAAAGTGTGTCTGCATCAGTAGAGGAAGGCTTCAAACAACTACAAAAGGTCTCTCTTGCTTTCTCTCTCGTTACGTCTGTCTATCATGTGCGCACCCACCTTATAGCTTAGTAAATATACTTGCTTATACATTAAACACCATTACAAACAGAGTTGGAACATAGGCAGTCCTCGTATCATTTCATGTAGTGATCTGGCACCTTGTGAATTTATGTGGTCCTTTTGTTTTTCTATTTTCTGATTCTTGATTTGTGTTAAATTGATTGTGTTGACTCGTTGGACCATTCTGCCTTATTACTTGGCTAACTGTATACCCCTTTTTGGAACTGCAGGCATAGAGGTCTCAGAGGAAGGGGGGAATGGTGAAATGTGCAACTGTTCTTGTTATCATGTGCTTCCTTATGCTAGTCCTATTGGTCCTTAAGCAGATCCTCTTATAAACTTTTTTTCCACTCCCCCCCCCCCCCCTTTTTTCTTGGTTGTAACACAGGGCTGTAGTTCTTTGGATGCCAAAAATGTAGTTTGCTACACCTATTGCCTATTGGGGAGTTTTCTGGAGGAAGTCTATTAGCTCACTACAGAGGTAACATGTTGAAGTGGTTAGATGTACACATATTTGATTAAAATTGAATGTATGTGCTGGTTTGCAGCTTATACCTATAAAAATGCTGGTTACTACTTACAAATGATTAAAGGTGTCGTGGCATTCTGCAATGAGAAAGTTACATTTTTTATGTGGGTATTGAGAAAGTTACATATTCATGTGCTTAACACAGGCAACACAAGGAAAAGGCACGTTGCTTCATACTTGAATTTTGTGTGCGTTCCATTGGAAGTATGATTGCCATGTTACCATTTCAGGAATGATAAATGCTACAGCTCATAAGGTATAATATCTAATTCCTTCTTAATACCCTAGGTCAGATTGCTGAAATTTGTACTGTAATTGGTGGGTGACATTATGATAACAGAATGAAAGAATATACTTGCTATGAGTATAAGAGAAGCAAAGTTACAAAAGAGCACGGAAAAATCATATGTCTAGCCACAATGATAGTTGCAGAACCATGAGGACTAGCATGGTTAAAAGAAGACTAAAAGCAGTAGAGGTTAGAGGGACTCTGAGATTACTACCAGAAGGAAGTTTTACAGGAAGGGAGCACTCTTCTCCATTGAAGTAAACTTTACTTGGGAAACCATCACCCGCTCCTACATCTATTCCAGGTGTGGTCTTCTTTGTGAAAGATATGACCGATTGCTGGGTACCAGGAACTGGAGGATCTTTCCTTGGATTGTCTCCTTTTCTTTCTGCAAGAAGGTAATTTAAGCCTGAAAACCCCTGTATAAATATTGTGTTGTTAGTATCAGGCATGATGGTTCCGTTGAAAGAGTACCCTTTTTCAAAACCTTGGATGGATTTATCCAACTCTACAGCAGCGAACCAGTCAACAATGTTAGTATTACCCCAATTAAACAGAGTTACTCTTGCTGTCCATCCGCCCGTGAAATCACTAAGCAAATGCCAGTTAATGCTGACTCCACAGTTGTCACCGCAAGGGAAGGGATTTGGCAAATCTCGTCTTTTATTAAAGTCCTTCGCCATTTCAGTTCGATTGTCAAAGGGCACCAAAAGTGCCTCTGATGGTAAAAGCAGTGCTGGCTCGGTAGCACTGCACACATTGCTGGGGCTCGCGTTGCAGCCACAGGCACAGGTGTTACAAGGAACAACAGAATCATTGAAGAATGCAGAGAATGATACACAACACTTGGGCTTCTTTAAGGTGGAACTGCTAATGTTGCAGATCACTTGCCAACTAGCAACAGCAGCTGTATCTGAAAATAACCCTGCAGGATTAGGGAAGAGGCTAGGGGATACTCGTACTGGCGGCCCACATACATAACCAGGACTGTAAGTTCCATTTATGTTCCAGTTCTGTGGAGGGTGAATAGCACTTATGTTAAGGTCAGGTGACATCTTGTAGACTTGCATTACAAAAGCTGACTTGGACTTGCTTGCATCCATGAAAGGTGGCAAAATTGTTCCATTTCGACAACAGAAAGGAACCATTCCTAAGGTTGTGTCATTTGTCTTTTCCAAAGGAAGGTCGATGATTGTGGGTCTCTTTTCACAGTTCAAGGCCTTTGAAAATTCCATGCCCTTGTAATGTTCACCCTGCTTACCAAAGATGCAGTCCCCTGTATCAACAACCGTAGGATAAGCGCCCTTCATGCTATAGATGAACTCGTCCCTCATCCATTCCCAGCTTAATTTCCAGTTATCAAGACGACTAGTGTGGTTGTTATTTGAGATTGTGACTTGTGCCCAGTAATTGGATTCGGATGAGCTAGTGACATCAAACATCATTGTAAGATCACCCTCTTGCCGAGGTTGGATTTCCTCATAGGTCGTGGTGTTGGATTTGGCGCTTGAATCTTTGAGACAACAAACTTGGGTTCGATTTCCTGCAAGGTCCAATAAAATATGTAAAATATGAGACATCACTAAGTTTGTTTTGAGTTACCGTGATCATAGGATACCACCAATTCTGTAACGGGTGCAGATGTACCATGTACCACTAGCCTTCAATATCTATATAGTTGAAAATATTTTAGGGGATACATATATAAGTTATATATACTGTTGTGTAAATACATTTTTACGCTATCAAGTCACCTAAAAAACTATTTTGCAAGTTTGTTATTATGGATAGTTCCTACAAAGGATTGGACTAGTGACGTATACAAAACTTGAATTCTTGATGTAGATGTTACATAGTTTGTTCTCTTCCTTCAGAGATTACAAGTGCAATAAGAGCACATTTGTTAATGTTACTATGGGGTCCTGAAGTGCGAGGAGATTTTACTCTTTGGTGTCAATTGTGGGTTCTGTGGACTTTTATTGAGGTAAGTCTTACGCATGAGTTTGTGAAAGATTGCCTACTAGTACATGTGGCAGTGTATATAATTTAAACTCTATCTATTGGACTAGGAATCCGGACTTTATACTAGTTGTTAAGAAAACAGGAGGTAACAAACTTTGCCTACCTTGAGATGTAGGAGGAGGACACAAGAAGCCATCATTAGCCAGACTGATGGAAGAAGGCAAGGGGACAGCAGGAGATGCAACAGCATACTGTGTACCAACCAACTCGATCCGAGCCTCCATCTGATTGACGTTTCCGGCTGTCTGAATCGCCGACTTAAGCTCAGTGGTAGGGAAACCAGCAAAGACAGTCCCATTTCCAACATCACCTGGCAGAGTGGTTCCATCAGCAAGCACAGCTTGTGAAGCCGAGACCAAGAATTCTCTATGCTGGAAGCCAACAAAGACCCTCCAAGACTTGAGCTCGTCAGGGCTATTATTAAGGATTGTGAGTATGGACCTGAAGTTGTAGGCTTGGTTGTTGGAGTCAGATGCCAAGACGTATGGTGGAATAGGAAAACCAGAACTGTAGTCGTAAGTTATGAATATGCCATTGCAGTCTCTAGCGTTGTTGGAGGAAGTTTGAGAAAGTGAAACAGGAAGAGAAATTAGGAGGACCAGTGGGAGAAAGATTAACAAAGTGGCCATTGTATTATGATTTTTTTTGCTCTGGCAAACAGAGCAATATAGAGTTGTGAAATGACAAACTAAGATGTCCATTATGGCTTACGATTAAAACAAACAAACAAAAAAAGAGTTGAATTTGTCTTAACATAAGACTGTTTCTTGTTTGTCTTGGTGTTATAGTTCAAATATAGAGTAATTATTTAGTTACATGGGAGTAGCTCGCCGGCTTTGAGTGCTAATAAACTACTAGTACAAGCTAATCGAAGCAAGCAAGAACACTTGAGTTCTAGTTTCTTGTTTTATTACTTTATAGTTTTATTTATTAGTTAATGAGACCCCGTTTGACAGGTTCAGAGCGGCCAAAGGGAACAAATCTAAACACTAGGTTTTTTCTATAATATTTTTCTTATAGGGGTTGAGTTCGGATCCACTTATGCACACCTCAACTATTCCACATAGTACTTACTATTCATCGGTACATGAATCAGATAACTTTGCAGATCTATTAGGTTTGAAACATAGCTTGTAAAAAACTTTTTCTTTGGGAGTTCTTCGAAATTCTTTTACTTAACATCTATTCATTACAAATTTCCTAAGCTCCCTCAACTTGAACGACAGCGCATTAGGTTATTCCCTTCCAAAAGTATTTTTAATATTTGGAGATAAAACTTCTACTTTTAATAAACTGAATTGATTATATAAGGTTGATTAGAAAATAAGTGCCGAAACACAATGAAAGAACAGTACTTGCAGAACATGTCAACTGTGTAACTAGTTATGACTTAATAAGACAATCTACACTTTACTATAGGTAACTCAAACCTTCAAAATAGAGTAAAGTTCTATATTTGAGAAAAAAAATATCATATTAACCGAGACACCAGTTGACTGGGTTTAAAAATAAGAATTGAATGGGTACAAAAAGCGGCAAGTGCACAAATAACCATATTTTGGATCCCCTATTTAAAGAATAGTCAAAGTTTATAAATTTTAACCATCTCAGGATCAACTTTAAACTCGCAAGAATGAAGTTTCATACATACAGATCTAAAGTTGGGAATTGTCAATCCTATGAAATGGTTCTTCAAATGTGAATTAGGGTTCTTTAAAGGTGGAAGAAGGCCACATGGAGGGTTTAATCGATATTGGACAGCCACATCATTAGTTTTTTTCATGTTGGCAGCTTATGTGGAGGACTGTTAGTAGTAAGGGTAGATGTGGTCCAAAAATTAGACGGAAGGGTAAAATTGCTATCAAAACTTAATCAAGAGTAAAAGTAGCCTATTTTTGATAGTTTAAGGGCTTTTTTTTGTCCCTTTTCCGTTGATTTAAATGAAAAACGTCTTACAGTTGGAAGTATTATTTTAGAGTGACCATTTTTTCTAGACAATTTAGATGTTTGGATCATAAAAATAAAAAATCTAAACGTCTTTTATTTCAAACTTCCATCTACTTGAAGGGTTGAAAATGAGATTAAACATTTTACGTATAATACTTTGATTATGAGCTAAAGGTTAAATAAAGCAGTGTATTTGTTATTAATTAACCATATTTTGTTCTTTTTAAGTCACTAAATTCCTGCAAAGAAAATTAATTAAAGAACGATTACAAAAATTCGAGACAACCAAATTAGAGATTTACATAAATAAAAAAAGAAGCTGGAGATGGTGTTAAATGGGTAAAAATGAAAGAAGTATTTAGTTTTAATAACAAAAAAAATATGTAAATATAGGGTTGAACGGGGCAGGGCGAGGCAAAGCGTAACGGGACATGGTAGGACAAGATCATCTAAATGGGGCAGAGAGTTAAACGGGGCGGGGCAGGGGAAAATTTTAGCGGGGGAAGACTTAACCCGCCCCGTCCTGCCATTCCTAACTACTAGTACTGTTTTTAGGAAGGTACTACTATTTATCCTAATCGTACTTTCAAAGTAATGTAGTTTTTGTTTTCTTACCGGGGCAATTATTTCAGCTACACATTTAATTTCTAGTTTAAGCAATTAATTTTAAACAAAAAAAATTACTTTTAATAGTTGACTAATTATCTTTAATAGTGCCTAACTGTATGGTAAACGTTGTTTTAAAGCTTTGAAGTTAGGCTTTTTTCCAACATGTTATGTTACGTAACAAGTCTTTTCTTTGAAAGTATAAAAGTACTTATTTCTTGAATCTGATTTACTCATAAGTCATGACCAAGGGCGTTAATACAAGATTAAAGCCCGTCTAAGAAAAATTTTCGCTTTTAATTCTTGATATATTGATAGATGCTCACTTTGATCATTATGATTCCGATTTAGCACATTTAACATTCTAGTAATAGAAATAATTTTTGAGAAAAATTCTAAATGTAATAGACTTCAATGTAAAAGGACCAAACACACACGTTTTAGCTAATTCAAGATTAAATATGCTTGTTTTAAAACAATACAAGAATCAAAATTAGAATTTACAATAACTGAAATCAAATGAGCAACAAGTCTAATAATTCACTTTGATGGGACAATGTTGTCTTTGTAAGTACGATTTAGGTGCGTTATGTACATTTTTAAACTAATATATCGTGTTTATAAGGATTTCAAGTATCAATGCTGAAAAGATTGGAAGAGTAGACCTTGAGGTGCCTTTTGAAAATTTAAAAAGAATTTGGGGGGAAAGAAAGAATATGCTCGTTAGCCTCGTCAGTGACAACTCATTATATTTCGCCAATTTATTTCAACAAATACCTACCAAGTTGCAAGTTCTATATACTATATTAATATTAAGTAATATAAAATCATAAGCTCATAATTACCTACGTGACTACGTCCTGTTTGCTACATCAGAACAGTAGAATTAATAAAATACACTAACGCTCTCATGCATATTAGTTGCAAAATATTACTAAAACATTTTAAATTCGTTCAGAGAACTACACGTTACAAATCTTGATTGCGAGTAAAGTAATAACCATATGATGATTCATTTAGTATATTATTTGTTTTCTTATTCTCTTTTTCTATATTTTCTTGATATGTAGTGTTGAGCTTATGTTTTGCGCACTATAAGGGGTCGTTTAACTTAAATACAAATTATGCAGGATTAGCAATGCATATATTAGTATGCATGGATCGTTATGCGAGTATCTGTTGGATATAATTGTTGGAATTAAAACAGTACGGAAATTAACTAAATATTACAAGTGTTTGAAAGGATAAACAAACAACCAAGATTATAATTGCCGCAAGCTTGTTGAGTCTTGAATCTTGATAACCTGAAATCAAGAAACACTAAATCTGGATTGTTACAATCGTATTTGAGTCGAGAGATGACTCTCTGTCTTTAAGACAAGATTGCCCCGTATATATGCTTTTACGTTAGCGGGCAATAGTCTCCCAAGATAAAACAACAACTAATCAACACCACAAAACAAATAGGTTGATTCTGACGAAGAAAACAAACATGAAACGACTTGCTGAAGAATGAAAAATTTAGAGGAAAATGAAGAGTTTCTGTTCTTTTCTTTCTACTGTTTCTGCTGCTGTCTTATCTTTCTACTCCACTTCCCTCAAATAAGAGTAAGGTCTCAATATATATTGTTTAGTAGGATGACCTCTCAACTAGCCAACTAATGACTTTTAATAGCCATGTAATGACACATAGTGAGGAGTTATATTCAGCCAAGTAAATGACTGAATTTATGTGCAAAGTAATGGAGATTCAACGCTCCAAAACCAACCCAAAAGGCAGAAACTTTCTGCCTTTCGTCGTGAGCCTCTTCCCCTTTCCTGAAACTCCAGGGACCAAACTGTAAATATTAAGCAATTTGGGTCCAAAAATATAATATCAGAAGAAGCCCAAGGACCGAGACCCAAGGCCCGAGCCCGGACCGGACGGGCGGCGGCGGCGCGCGTGTGGGCTTAGCCTCGAACCCAAGCACACCTAGGTCCTCTCTCCTTCAAATAACATGGGTTACCCTTTGGGGTCCCAAACCCTTATCCATTTTTGAGGCTTATAAAAAGAACAATTCTTCATTTTCCCACCGATGTGGTAGATTTGTCCCACACCATATTTTCATGCCTCAAACACCTTACTTCGTAGATCAACATCTCTTTCATTTCTTAACGAAATTTGACGATCCTTGGCCCTACGGTCATCTACTTACTTAGTAGATTATGCACCTGTGAAGAGACAAAGCCTTTAACATGTGGAACTCTAGTGTTTAAGTCATTAAATATGGGTGGATGCAACCCCCCACCAAAGGCAAATTTCCAACGGTATCAACTTATGCAAAGATTATAAGTATTGTAGGAATTGTTATGCAGGGATTAAGTTCTGCAAAATTGTAATCAGGGGCGGCTAAGGGTTCGATGGAACCAATTAGTTTTGATCTAAACTCTGTATTTATTTTTATCTTTTAATTATATACAAATTTATTTAATATTCAGTAACTTTAAAAAATTAGAATCTAAAATGTAGGAAGATTAATTCCTTGAGTATTTCATTCCAATAATAGCACATATATATATATAATATTACAATGTAGTACTAATCTAAGTTTACTTAAACTATAAGATGCTAATCATCCTAACTAATTGATGACAAATTGATTTACACTCCTAATTACAATATTACAATCTTCTTAATTAGTAGTGATTGGAGATAATTATGGGATTGCCCCATAATTATTCTTACAGTCCCCCACAGTCTTAGCGAGAGGTTCTCGGATGCTGAGACTATCCCTGAAATCATCAAAAAATACGCGCGGAAGACCTTTCGTGAAGATATCTGCAACCTGTTAACGGGACGGTACATGGAGAACATGGACTTGTCCACGGGCAACCTTTTCTCGGATGAATAAGATATCCATTTCGATATGCTTTGTGCGTTGATAGTGAACATGATTACCGGATAAGTATATCGCACTCATATTATCACAATAAACAACGGTTGCCTTCTCAATCGGACAATGGAGCTCTAAGAGAAGATTACAGAGCTACCCCCGATATTCTGCCTCAGCGCTTGACCGAGACAAAGCGGGCTGGCATTTAGATGACAATGAAATCAAATTATCTCCTAAAACACACAATAACCTGATGTGGAACGTCGTGTGTCCGGGCAGTCACCCCAATCCACATCAGTATAATATGAGAGAGTCGAGATGGAAGATTTACACAAATGCAATCCAAAATGAATAGTACCCTAGATGTACCGCAGAATCCTTTTGAGAGCCCTCATATGTTCTTCTTTCGGATCATGCATATGTTAACACACCTGCTGAACAACAAAGGAGATATCTGGTCTCATGAAAGTGAGGTACTGCAAGGCCCCTGCGAGACTGCGGTAGTGAGTAGGATCCCTGTATGAAGTCCCTGCAGTGTTACTCAATTTGCCCACGGTGGGTACTGCCACCACTGATTACCGCCACTGCATGGACGCCACTGCCCGGACTGCCCGCTGCCGCCGGTGGGTTGGCCACAGACACGGCCTCGTCCTTTTCCACAATTAATTTTTCCCTTTGTTATTGTTACGGTTTGAACCCCGTTTTTGGCCATTATTTTGACGATTATTATTGCCATCCGAACCAGAATTTTGGGACTCCGAAACCGTGGAAAATGAGTTGGTGGAGACGAGAGTAGTGCCGTCGGTGGATGCTCCAGAAGATGCCTGTTTTACCTTCCGTGTTTCCTCAAGAATTAACATCGAACGGGCCTCATAGAAAAGAGGCAATGGATTACTTTGTTGAATGAACGTAGTAACCCCATCATACTGTTCATTCAATCCTGCAATTAACTAAAGGACCAATATTTGATTTGTCACGGGCGAACCAACGTTGGATAATTGGTCCGCAAGCATCTTCAATTCCTGACAATAAGAGGAGATATTGAAAAAATCATCCAGTTTAACATTCGTAAATTGGTGTTAAAGATAAACTGCTCTAGAAAATTTGTTATCCTGAAATATATTTTGCAGACGTTCCACGCCTGTTGAGCCGTAGAATTCGGCTCCAAAATGGTATGTAAAAGGTCATTGGATATAGTGCTGTAAATCCATTGAAGGACAATAACATCCAACCGGGACTACAACTTTTTGTTCACCAAACCGGCGTCTGAGGATGACTCAGAAGATATGATGTGGTCGATTACCTCATAGGCACGTCAATGGATTTTGAACAATTCTGCCCAAGAAGTATATTGCCCTTTCTCCATTTCAGGTGTTATAAAGTTCTTGACGTTATTAACGGCAAGAACGGGATGAAAAGTTTGTTTTTCGGCCATAGGTTCCACAAAAAATCAAAACCTAGAGAAGAAAAGAAGTATAGGTTGATGTTTTAGGAAGTGAAAAAACCCTTAGGGTTTGGATATATGTAAGCCGGGGAGGAGGGGGGAGTTGTCGGCTAGGGTTTAGGAGAAGTGGTTTAGTGTTTTTAGGAGAGGTGGCCGAAATATTTAGGGTTTAGGAGAAAGGAGAGGAAGAAAGTCGGTTAGAAGGAGAGAGAGATATTAGGGCAAATGATCTTTTATTCTTGATACCATGTAGGAAGATTAATTCCTTGAATATTTCATTCCAATAATAGCAAATATATACAATATTACAATGTAGTACTAATATAATTTTACCTAAAATATAAGATGCTAATCATCCTAACTAATTGATGACAAATTGATTTACACTCCTAATTATAATATTACAATCTTCTTAATTAGTAGTGATTGAAGATAATTAAGGGATTGCCGCATAATTATTCTTACACGAAAATCATAAAAGTTTTAAATCCCGGCTCATCTTCTAATTATAATGTAGGCACTATTTCTTGTGGATGTTTAGTTTGGTATATATTCTACAATGAAAATACAGTGTTTAATTTAAGATATTTGTCAAATAAAAGTCTGTTCACTATTCTGAGAACTAGTTTTGTCATTTTAATGTTTTAACCCATGTATTATTTAATAGACATATTCTTATTCTATATTCTACTTGCATAAAACAATAAACGGATTATCTCATTAACTTATGTGGTAGTATGTTAAGCTAAGTTTTACACCAGGTTTAACTCTCCTTAAAAAGTTGACTCAATAATTTTGGTTGACTAAAGTCAAATTTTAATTAGATGCCTTAAGCTTTTGAAGAAATGATATTTATTTATATTTGGAGTCTAGTTTTAGTATTTTGAGATGATACAACAACAACATATTCAGGGAAATTTCACAACGTGGGGTCTGGAGAGGGTAGAGTGTATGCAGACATTACCTCTACCTTGGTAGATAGAGCAGCTGTTTTCGAGAGGCCCTCGGCACAAGATAAAGCATAAGCACAAGCAAAGCAAGAGAAAACGGTCATACCCGGGCAAAAGGAAAAATTTAAAGCAGTATGAAAATACTGGTATCAAAAGTGAATAAATCATGATAGCGCATTCTGAAAAAATAAGCAGTAACTAACGCAGGTAAATAAGATAACAAAGTACACTAAAGGACACATAGCAGCAGAAATCAAACTACAATGGACTATAAAGCAATACTGCGCATATTAGTATGATAGGCTAAACGACCTACAATAAAACACTACAACTACCGGTTAACAAGCGTAAGTAGGACTACGCTCGACTACCTACTACCATTCTACCCTAATCCGTGTCCACCATAGCCCCCTATCTAAGGTCATGTCCTCCGTAAGTTGCACCTGCGCCCTATCACGTCTAATCACCTTTCTCCAATACTTATTTAGCCTACCTCTACTCCTCTTGAACCCATCTATAGCCAACCTTTCACACCTCCGCACTGGGGCATTTGTGTCTCTCCTCTGCACATGCCCAAACCATCTCAACCTCATTTCCCGTATCTTATCCTCCACTGAGATCACTCTCACTCTGTAACGGATATCATCATTTCTAATCCTATCCCTCCTTGTATGATCACACATCCATCTCAACATCCTCATTTTCGCAACTTTCATCCTTTGGATGTGCGAAGTCTTGACTGGCCAACACTCCGCTCCATACAAACATAGTCAGTCTAACCACCGCCCTATAGAACTTGCCTTTAAGTTTTTGTGGCACCTTTTTGTCATATAAGACTCCAGATGCGATCATTCATTTCGTCAACCCTGCCCCAATACGATGTGTGACATCGTCATCAATCTCTCCATCCCCTTGGATAATAGACCCGATGTACTTGAGGCTTCCTTTCTTTGGAATGACCTGAGTACCAAGCCTCACCTCCACGCCTGTCTCGAGGTCGCTCCCGTTACTGAACTTGCACTCCAAGTATTTTGTCTTGGTCCTACTCAGCTTGAATCTTTTAGACTCCAGAGTCTGTCTCCAAACCTCCAGCTTAGCGTTCACTCCGCTGCGAGTCTCATCAAGTAGGACTATGTCGTCTGCGAATAACATACACCATGGCACCTCCCCTTGGATTTGTCGCGTCAGTCCATCCATCACCAAGGCAAATAAGAATGGGCTAAGAGTTGATCCCTGGTGCAACCCCATCGTCTCTGGGAAGTGCTCTGAGTTTCCTCCTACTGTTCGTACCCTGGTCTTGGCTCCATCATACATATCCTTGATCGCCCTAGTGTACGCCACATGTACACCTCTAACCTCCAAACATCTCCATAGAACCTCCTCAGGGACTTTGTTGTATACCTTCTCGAGGTCGATGAAAACCATATGTAAGTCTCTCTTCCTCTCCCTATATTGTTCCACCAACCTCCTAATAAGATATTTTGAGATGATAATTAGATGAAAAATATTAGAAAATTAAAATAATAAGTATATGATTCAAGAAGTTGATTACAAATGAAGTATTACACATTCCGATGAGAAAGGTATAAAAGGAGATTGACTCTTTGAGAATTCAAGAAAAAAGATTATAAAATCTACACATTTTCTATTGAGAAAAAGTGAAGAGAAAACTAGAATCAATCAAAAATTAAAATGTCAACGGTTGTCAAAGACCGGATCTTTGTACTTCGCGACCCTATCCGAGTATATGTTGGATTTTTCGCGTCGTTTCAGTCGTCGTGGTTGACGGGGAAGAACTTAAGGTAGGCCCACTGCTGAATACCCTCAATCGAATTTATTTATAAAGAGGGTAAAATTCCGTTTTAATTTATGTAATAGTATGATTCGGCACAAAATTAAAGAAAAAAAAGAAAATACTATTGAAATTTATAGTCTTAAAAGTTTAAAGGGTAAAAGTTTTTGTGGGTCCGTAATATTTGTGTGAGCTATAAAAGCTTTTCATTGATGACGAATGTGTAAATTGAAAAAATTAAAATTAAATTATTTCAAATATAAAAATATATCATTCTTTTTAAAATTGACTAATAAGAAAATTATATCACATAAATCAAACCCAAATAGAATATACCTTTTTACTTAAAATACTCAAATGTAAATTTAACTAAGTCTAATATGGGTAAAATTTGGAGCCCCCAAAAGGGTGAGGCATAAAGCATTCGCTTTAGTCGCTTCGCTTCACCCATCAGCCTGGTTCTGTCTCCTCAAAACAATGTGGTAAACAACGGATAAATTAACTCTTCTTAGACACCAACCAAACGATACATAACAATATAAAGATAATTATATATGTTAACACAGTAATAGCAAATAATTTTTTATATCAAGTCTAATATGGTGCATAAAAAATAAAGTAATAATTTACTATAACTAATTATATTAATATTATTAAAATTCTTTACATGGATACTTAACCTATGTTGTTTTTAGAGACTCAAATTTTTCCTTTTGGTAATAGTTTTATAGATTCACCTCATGCAACTCTTCATAAAATTTAAAAAATTAATAAGAGGAAAGAAGACGGCCTTTCTCTATTTTTATTTTCTTCCCTTTTATTAAATCGACCGTTAAGTATTAAAGTGGAAAACTAATTATTTCTTCCTTTTTCTTTTTTAAATCGAAATAAAGTTGAAAACTTTACCTCTTTTGACTTTTACGTCCACATCAGAAAATTAATGTAGTATCAATCAGACCGTTCTCAAGTGCCACCAATAGCCGAGAGATCTCATACATTTAACGGTCAGAATCTGTCGACCGTTACTACAGACACCTTTCTTCAATCTCAAAATTTCAAATTTAAGGATGTCTTCATTCTTCTCTTTTCCCTCATCATCATCCAAAAAAAAAATCCTTATTTTTCTCTTTGCTCCTCAAATGGGTTGTTTCTTTTTCTTGTTTTAATTGATTCTGCATAATTTTCTTGAATTAGTTTCCATTAATCAAAGAAAAATGGAGGTTGATTCACCATCTTCTTCAGTGACAATTACAGTTACTTCATCTCCAACTGGTACTGGATGCCATGGTTTAACTAGCCCGATTCGAAGGCATTCTTTATCGAATTCGCCTTTAAGCGGGAAAGGGTTTAGGGGTTCATCTGGTGGAAGGTATCTTTCTATGTCTAAAGATAGTAGTGATGAATTTGTATATACAGTTCATATTCCACCAACCCCAGATAATAGAACTGTGGTAGATTCCCAAAATAGCCCTGTTGGTAGTAGTCGAAAAAGTTATGGTCTTGGAAATCCGAGTGATGGGTATATTAAAGATACTATCTTTACTGGAGGGTTCAATTCTGTGACTAGAGCACATGTTAGGAAGAGCTTGGAGGAGGAGGAGGATGAGCCTAAGTGTAAAACAATGTGTCAAATGGAAGGTTGTGATGAGAAAAAAGCCGAGGCAAAGTGCGAATGCGGGTTTGTAATTTGTAGAGAGTGTTACTTGGACTGTGTGGGGATTAAAGGAGGCAACTGTCCTGGTTGTAAAGAGAGTTATGGTAAGGGTGTTAGTGATGATGAAAGTGATGAACCGAAATCAGAAGCTAAAGATCAGGCGAATCCATTGCGTGGAAGGGGAGGTGGAAGAGGGGGGAGAATGGAGAAGAATTTTTCACTTGTGCAGTCATTCAAGAATCATAATCAAGATTTTGATCATACAAGATGGCTATTTGAGACTAAAGGGACTTATGGTTATGGGAATGCTTTGTGGCCTGCTGATGGCTATGAATTTGGGAGAGGTATTGATAGATCTGATAATCCTCCAGATTTTAGTGACAGAAGAAACAGGCCTTTGACAAGGAAAGTTGGAATCTCAGCTGCAATTATCAGTCCATACAGGTAATCATTAAATTACATGCCTTGTTATGTTTATGTGTTTATGTTCATAGTTAAAGGGTGAATTTAAAATTCCTTTGCTGAATTCCTACATGCTCTTTCTCTAATAGCTTAAATTTTAGTTAATTGCCATCCACAGAAAATGATCTTACAGTAGAAGTGTTTACTCTCGAATAGATTAAACTTTTAGCTGAAACAGTCCACACAGTTCAAATTAGTACTAAACTAGGCAAATTATCCTCATTTCAAGTCTAATTGCCACCCACAAACAATATATATCTAGCTGGCCAAGAAAAGGTGTATTATATCCACACATGAGGGGTCACGTTCAGTGGTGCATGAGGGGTCCACACATGAGGGGTCACGTTCAGTGGTGCATGAGGGGGTCATGTTCAGTGGTGGAGCTAAAGGGAGCCAACGGATTCAATTGAATCCTCCAACATTTTTGGTTATATATGGACTGTTGAATCCCCTTCAAATAAGAAATATTCTAGTGTGAGGTTCTAAAATTGCCTTAGATCACAAGTTCAATTGCTTGGTGTGACACGCTTAATACTTTTTTGAATCGCTTATATGAATTTTTAGCTCCGCCACTGATCATGTTTAGACATAAATTGAATATATTCTCCTTTTATAATAGCTTAAACTATTAGTTAAAGCATGTTTAGACAATTAACATTATTGTGAAACATAATAAAAGATACTCATTTGTTGATTGACTGTTTTATTAATACCAAATGATAAAATATATGAATCAGTATCAGAATTTGAATTTGATGTATGAATTTGAAATATGTAGGTTGCTCATGGTTCTTCGTCTTGGTGCTTTGGCTTGTTTCTTGACATGGAGGATTTCTCATCCAAACCATGATGCATTGTGGTTATGGATAATGTCAGTAGTGTGTGAGGTTTGGTTTGCAATATCATGGCTTCTTGATCAGTTGCCAAAGCTCTGCCCTGTTAAAAGAATCACTGACCTCACTGTTTTGAAAGAAAGATTTGAAAGTTCAGGACCGAACCTTCGCAACCCGAAGGGATTGTCTGACTTACCAGGCTTTGATGTGTTTGTTTCAACTGCTGATGCAGAAAAAGAACCACCCCTTGTAACTGCAAACACAATCCTTTCCATTCTTGCTGTTGATTATCCTGTTGAAAAAGTGGCATGTTACTTATCAGATGATGGAGGTTCCCTAGTGACATTTGAAGCTCTTGCAGAAGCTGCTAGCTTTGCAAGAATATGGGTTCCCTTCTGTAAAAAACATAACATAGAACCTAGAAATCCTGAGTCGTACTTCGGGCAAAAGCACGATCCACTGAAAAACAAAGTGAGACTTGACTTTGTTAGGGACAGAAGAAGGGTGAAGAGGGAATATGATGAGTTCAAGGTGAGGATAAATGCCTTGCCAGAGTCGATAAGGCGGCGATCAGATGCTTATAACACCCAACAGGAGTTGAGGGCTAAAAGAAAACAGGTTGAACTTGGAGAGGATCTCTCTGAACCCATCAAAGTCCCTAAAGCTACTTGGATGTCTGATGGGACTCATTGGCATGGTACTTGGTCATCAGGAGAGGAAGGTCATTCAAGAGGTGATCATGAGGGTATTATACAGGTAATTTACTTTGGAGATATTGTCCAATGCCTTTCAGTGATTTGATTTAAAAAATAGCTAGCAAATGTATAAAATTTGTATATTTAAGTATACATATAATATACATAATCAGTGTATAGGTTACATATATTTCGGCTAGAGCCCGTAATTAAGTTTGGCGGACGGGCCAAAAATGAAAGAATCCCTTTACTTTGTCCTTCCACAGTTCTCTTATTTAATATGAAAACCTTTAATCCAACTATTTTGCTGAGTTCCTCAACTTTGTCTGTTGCAGATCATGTTGGTTCCTCCAAATGCAGAGCCACTTCATGGGAATGAAGCAGACGAGAAGAACATGATTGACACAACAGACGTTGACGTAAGATTGCCAATGCTGGTTTATGTTTCCAGAGAAAAGCGACCTGGTTTTGATCACAACAAGAAAGCTGGAGCGATGAATGCTTTAGTTCGAGCCAGTGCAATAATGTCAAATGGTGCATTCATTCTCAATCTTGATTGTGACCATTACATATATAACTCACTGGCTATGAGAGAGGGAATGTGCTTTATGCTTGACAAAGGGGGTGACAGGATCTGTTACGTTCAGTTCCCTCAGAGGTTTGAGGGTATTGATCCAAATGATCGATATGCAAACCACAACACAGTTTTCTTTGATGTTAGCATGAGAGCACTGGATGGTTTGCAAGGTCCAATGTATGTAGGAACAGGCTGCATTTTTAGAAGAATTGCTCTTTATGGGTTTAGTCCACCAAGAGCAACTGAACACCGTGGATGGTTCGGTAGCAGGAAGATTAGAAAGCTTTTGAGGAAACCTAATATACAAAAGGATCAAGAGGATGATGAGATGTTTTTGCCTATGATTGGGAATGATAAAGATGATGAGGAGGAAGTAAGCAGATCCTTGCTTATAAAACAGTTTGGAAACTCCGTTCCACTCGTTGACTCTATTGCTGTAGCTGAATTTGGTGGAAGACTGCTCCATGAGTTGCGAGGAAAAGGTTGCCAAGGTAGGCCAGCAGGTTCACTTGCTGTACAGCGCGAGCCATTGGATGCTTCAGCACTTGCTGAGGCTGTTGGGGTCATAAGTTGTTATTACGAGGACAAAACAGAATGGGGAAAAAGAGTAGGATGGATATATGGTTCTATTACGGAAGATGTTGTGACAGGTTACAGGATGCACAATAGGGGTTGGAGATCAATTTATTGCGTCACCAAAAGAGATGCATTTAGAGGTACAGCCCCAATCAATCTAACAGATAGGCTCATCCAAGTTCTAAGATGGGCAACAGGTTCAGTTGAAATTTTTTTCTCTCGCAACAATGCTTTATTTGCAAGCCCGAGAATGAAGTTTTTACAGAGGGTGGCGTATTTCAACGTGGGAATGTATCCGTTTACTTCAATTTTCCTACTTGTCTATTGTGTCTTGCCTGCACTTTCACTCTTCTCGGGAAAATTCATCGTGCAATCCCTCAATATCACCTTCTTGGTTTTCTTGCTGGCAATCACAGTCACCCTAACCATGCTTGCGCTCCTTGAAATCAAATGGTCAGGAATCACACTTGAAGATTGGTGGAGAAACGAACAATTCTGGTTAATTGGTGGAACAAGTGCACATCCTGCAGCTGTGGTACAAGGACTACTGAAAGTTATAGCAGGAGTTGACATCAATTTCACATTGACATCAAAATCTGCTGCACCTGATGATGGTGAAGATGAATTTGCAGAGCTTTACGAGTTCCGTTGGACAGTACTAATGATTCCACCAATCACAATCATATTGCTTAACATGATTGCAATTGCAGTGGGAACATTCAGGACTGTGTATAGTCCTTTCCCACAATGGAGCAAGCTTCTTGGAGGTGTGTTCTTCAGTTTTTGGGTGTTATCTCATCTCTATCCTTTCGCGAAAGGTCTAATGGGGAAAAGGGGAAAGATTCCCACCATTGTGTTCTTATGGTCTGCACTCATATGCATTGTTATCTCGTTGCTTGCGGTTTACGTATACCCTCCTTCAGGACATCGAGATTTCGGAAGTTTTCAGTTCCCTTGAGTTGTACATGGGTTGTTGTTGTGTTGTGTCCACCTCGGCAGCTCTGTTAAGCTCACACATTCTTAAAGAGTATGAAGTTTCTCAACTTCAGCTCCATTGTCTAGTGTTCTTTTTTTATCTTGTAAGATGTACACAGCTGGTTGAATATGATGTTATCTAGTTTACTACCAATTCTTGATTTAGTTTGCATTGATAAACTTGTATATTTTTCAGCTTCAAATGACTACCTCAGTGCACTTCAACCAGATTTTCGCCTTATCTGGAAGATAAAAAAAACCTAAGTTGTTGAGATCTTATAAGCAAAAGGGTCAAATATACCCATTTACTTTGTTTTATTAGCTAATTTTATCTTCAGTTACACAGTTATCTTCAAACTTCACACATATACCCTATTTAGATGGAACCCAAATCTTCTTAAATTACCCAATCCCTTTGTTGTCCCGCCCCGACCCGCTCATCATCATTATCATCACCATCATCACCATCATCATGGTTCTAGAAGGCTCTATGATTTTTTAATCTACTTCAAAAAAGGTAGAATTACCATATCTCTTATGATTAGTTTAATACTTTTAAGTGTCAGTTGTGTGCTTTTGCAATATTTTAGGGCCTATGACTCCTTCTCTTTAAATAATTAAAAGTTGAAAAGAATTCCTTTACAATAATGCGGTAAATTCAGACAAGGACAGCTGAGCTACGTCGAAGCAACAAATTTTTACTTCCAAGAGTAAAATAATAGAGAGAAGGATCCAGCAAGAAGCCACACACGAACACCGAAGAGCAAGTCAGAAGAATTCATAAAAAAATCAGAGCCGAGCAAAATCTTGGATGCTCATATTTTTTATTCTTTTTTTTTATATATATATTTAGCTTTCTGACTTACGCCAGACTATTCCTATAGATAGTAGTCCCGTCCTCAGCACTAATCGCGGGATGTGCCTGAATGACTAGGATTTGAAAACAGAGCAACTGACATCATCCAGAAAAGAGCAAATTACTCCACCAGGATCACCTACGCTGCAGGCCTCCAACAAAATTTTAAGTCCCCTCCATTGTCATCCAGCTATGCTCGGGACTACTCTTTTTTTTATTCTTATATATATGAGACAATTCTTTTAGTTTGTAAAAAACATAACTTTTTTTTAATATTTAAAAACTCTTTAACTCCAAACTTTCTTAATGACATGCTTTTACACCACTATAGAAATGTGGTCGCGTGTTTATTATTACGAATTCTAAAAAAATTATGTCTTAAACCTTTGTTTAGAGTCAAGTATCACCATATATAAGATAATGAATGAAGATACTATACTATATTTAGCTGCTCTCTAGGCTTTGGTCTAGTAATGTGTTGTGTGAATTTTGATTACAAAGATACGTCAAAAGTCGAAACTTGTGGTAGATAAATGCTTGATTAAGTGACGAATAATAGATGAATAAGTTTATTATTCACTAAATTTTGAACCGTACCTTTGCTTATTAAGAAAAAGATATTTATCGTCGACATGCCAACGAAGGTGGCCAAGTGTGATGCCAGGGAAAAAGGAATCGGTCCCCTTCGGCCCAAACTTTGGACATTCCACACGCAACAATGTCCATATGGGTCCCTTGTTAGATGCCACATCAAAGTCACAGCTCACCCTTTTTTGTTTCTCTCTCAAATATTTGGACAACAGACTTGTGGGCTATCATATGCTAAATATTAGTTACAAGATCTTAATACTTGATGTTTATACCAAAATTATATTTGATGTTTATCAGCACACAATCTTGTCAAAAGCTTACACATCTGTGTAAAACTAAACATGAGATTTCAAGAACCTCCAACTATGCTTACTTAGCGGGTGTTTGGTCATTAAAATCAAATATCTTTCACTTTATTTAAAATTCTGAAATTGAAGTTATAAATGGAGTTGTATTTAATTATAATTTTTACAAAAAATATTTGATTATTTGAATATATTGATGGTGAACAAAGTGGAAAAAGTGAAAAGTATTTTCATGACCAAATGCTGATTTAAAAAAAAGTAAAAATTTCTCATAATCAAACGGGTCCTTAGATTTGAATAAAAAATTATTTTCAAAAAGATTCTTATAATTATTTTAAGATTTCATGTGTTATTCTTTGGACATTAGTTAATACGAATGTGTTTAGTGTCAATAAAATGCGTTAAAAAGAGAGCGAGATTTCAAGTTTAAATTTTAACGAAGCCAAAAAAATAAGTGAGTTCTTCCATATGTCCAAACCTTGCTAGACAAAATTACCTAATACCAATGCTAGTGGAGAGCATGTAATTTGTGAAATTAGTCGGAATACACCCAAATCGTTTCAAATACCACAATTATAAAATAAAAAAAAAGTACTAGTAAAAGGTATAAAGGAGGCAACGATGGGAGCTTCACAAGAAATAAAAGAGGTTTAGATCTTTATTTCAAAAAGAAGTCCGTGGAGTTTGCACCTATCAATTAACATCACGGCTTCCTTACTTACCCCTCACTATTGCAAAAACTGCCAAAGCCAGGAGGCACCGGATAGGTCTCTTTTGATTTATATGTGAATGACACCTTTTTTCTTTTTTACAATAGTACTTACTGTTTTCATAGTCATCAGCCATTTTGATGTGAAAGGACAACCTGGCAATGAAACAAAGCTTAACAACACATCATTTTCGGTTAATCGCTCCGTCTCAATTTATATGGTAATTTTTTTAAAAAAACTTTTGAATTTTATAATTTAAACAAGTCAAAGATATTTATGTGATTATAGATCATCTTGTTAAGCATAAAAAATCAAGTATAAAGTTAAATTATTATCAAATAAAAAAATGTCAATTCTTTTTCAAACTGATTAAAAAAAAATGTCATATAAATTGGAAGTCAAGGAGTAGTATTTAATTGAATGAATATGTCCTCACTTTTTTTCCCTCTAGGTGCACTCTCCACTACTGTCCATCCAACAACTTACTAGTTTATTCCTTCTCATGTTGTAATAGATATTCTTCTTCTCCAGAAAGTGGACCGCATTACTCGCTGGCCGGCAACACTCTTCAGGGTTTCTATCCCACACAATTATTTCCACAATCTTTTAGCAAAATGTCATTCCCACTATGTGTTTACAATAATCCCAAAAGTGTCACCGACGGTTCCCACATTGTTGGGATTAACATGAGTACACTTGGATTACTCTAGCAAGGGTGTGTTTAGTATGGAGGAAAAAAGGTTCATGTTTACTAAGAAAATAAGTCCCTTGAATAAGAAAAAGTGGCATTCCAACTTTTCAAGCTCATTCCAAATACAATAGAATAACACAATCCATTAACGTAAGACGGCTGGCAATCCTACAACCTACAAACCTAACATTCATTTGTAGATAAGATCATTTACACCACACTTTTAGGATGGTTATAAGTAGAATTCCCTTCTTTAGTGTATCATACTTCAAAAATTTAAGCATTTGGTAGATAATTAAAAGAGCAAACACCATCTTTTCCAGTTTGAATGTTTCATCTAGTACAACTTTAATTACAAGATAAAAAGAAAAAAAGTGTATAGTATTTCTGTCATTTAATTATTTATAGGCCACTCATTAAGTGTCGGTACAATTTATCTCGCTGACTTCACATCAAGATATATATTAGGGGTGAGCCGGTCCGGGTACCCTAACATTTTTGAACTATCCGGACCCTACCCGGTAAAAGATCGGTTCCTAAATTTACTACCCGGAACCTACCCGTAGCAATCATTACCCGGAACCTACGGGTCCGGGTAGGTTCCCGGGTACCCTGTAAATAAAAAAACACAAATTAAGCAACAATTTTTTAGCCTATGAGAATAAAAAAAAGTTCTAAAATAATTTCATCCAGTAGTTTTTTAGCCTGCAATCGGAGTTTTTAGTACCATTATAAGAAGTTTTAGAAAATTTAATTCTGTAACCAAAACCTAAAATTGCAAGCCAAATTTGATACTCAATTAATTGAATGTGTTGATTTCAAAATAAATTTGAAAATATCTGAATTAAACTTATTTTTGTGTTCATAAGCTCTTCGATACAAAAGAAAAGCTTTATTATACTAGTAAATCCCTAAATTTCATCTTCACAGCTACAAAAATATACACAAATTTTAAAAATAGATTTACATTTCAAATAAAAAAGTAATACAAATTGAAGATGAGTATCAGCTGAAATAGAACAGAAGCATATGATATTAAAAAGAAATTGAAGAGTTAGATATGAACTCATATGCATTTTAGGAACGACGTGAACACAACCAAGGGAGAGAAAGAGGCAAATGTGAAGCTTCAACGACGACAACGATGAAAGTACCTGAGAGAAAGCTTCAACAACGACGACAATGAAGCTCGGTGGTGTAGCTAAAACGCCATTGTTATTGAGAGAGTTTTGGGTGTTTTCTCTTAGGGCACAAAGAACATTCTAGAATAAAGGGGTGAAAATCAATGTGCAGGCGTGCAACAAACAATTTTGGAGAAAGTTAAAAGTGGTCCAAATGTTTCTCAAAAAAGAAAAAATATTTAATATTTTATAGGTTCCGGGTATCGGTTCCGGATCCGGGTACCCTGTCTCTATTTGCCGGAAACGGAACCGGACCCGACATTGATCGGTTCCTAATTTTACTACCCGGACCCTACCCGTTATTATAATATATCTACCCGGAACCTACCCGTTAGTGTCGGTTCCGGTCGGGTAGCTGGGTACCCTGTACCCGTGCTCACCCATATATACCCTACTTGCTACCCGTACTTACAATAATCTTAGGACTTCAAAAAAAAATTAAAAGTGTAAAATTAAGCACAACTACCAAAATATAATGCAAGTGAAATCAAGAGTACAGCCTGATTACAACTAAATTGAACTCAATATCATCTGTAATTCCTTTTTATTTCAAGCTGCACGAATAATAGAATAGAATACAAATCGTTTCTTGTGATCATAATGTTCATATGTTAAATAAAAAAAGAAACAAAAATTGAACGAAATAAATTGAGAAGAATTTTTTTTAGAGAAGTTAAAAATTCCCAATAATAAAATGAACAGAATGTAAAAAAAAAGTTACTGGAGGAATTTACCGGCGAGAAGTTCAAATTCACGTAGATAATCCATACAAATCGTAGGGTGCCCATAACGAATCAAGTGGGCACGGTTTTTTTGAGTCGAGCCGGAGCCACGGTTTGCCTGAACCGCTCCAGTGTAGTAAACTAACCGGACCGGGATGTAAATCACGACAACTACCCCTCACATTATCACCACCTAAACCGTGTTGGTTCCATCTGTGCTCTATTGGCGCCACGTGTCCAGCGAAAACTAATAGAAACGGCGGTAGTGAACCCAGTTCATAGATCCGATTCGTTTTCTGTATATCCATCCATTTCTCTATCCGCTTCGTGTACCCGACACGTCTCCATTTCTTCAGATCTATAACCATAACACCAGTGTTGAAGTAACACGGTTTCCGACCGGAAAAGGTGCCGGAAAATCTCGGTTCCGACCAAAACGACGTCGTGAAATATTTCGTGAAATTCGCATGACAATATTCCGGGGCTCCAATTGTCTTTTTCCCTAAACTCGTACTCCATAACTTCGAAATATCATCAACAACGACGACATCCGAATCCAAGTAGATAACTCTACTAACACAAGGTTCTAGAAGGTCAGCCAGGTAATTTCTCGCGTAATTTAACGGCTGTTCAAGTGCTTGTCTAACGGAAGTAGAGATAATATTTCGGACTGTTTCCGGGTCGAAATAATACACCTTAAATTTCAATGGAGGGAAAGTGGATCGAACTAGGGTTTCGAGGTTGGTTTCCGATACGAGAAAGTGAAAGAATACACTCTCAGGACATCTGGAATGGTGTAAAATTGAATGCACAGCAGCAATTGAACCACGAAGATACTCAACATCAAGAGTAATCGCAACATGAACAAGTGAAGGATCGCAAACGCTAGTTTTCCCCAATTTAGAGGTGAAGCATTCACCAGCATTTAGGAAAACAGGGGATTTACGGAAGGAGAAGCGATTAAGGGGAAGATTGTTGGTGATTTGACTGGGAAATCGGAGATAAGATTCAAGGTGAGAGGATCTAATAGCTTCAGCAGGTGGGAATGATTGTAAAGATGGAGAAAGAACAATCATTACCATTGCCGCAGCGAAAAACCCTGAAAACTTGGTAACACGGAACATTTTTACAGGGTATAATCACCTTTTCCTCTTCAAGAGGAATGCTAGGGTTCTTCTAAAAATCCAATCTTGGAAGATGGGCTTTTTCCTTTGTTTTTAACCCCTTTTGCCTTTTGGGTTGTTTGCTTGTGTTTGTCTATTGGTATACGAAGCGAGGTTGGATTGGAGAATCCATGCGTTGCTCTGTGGCGACGTGCGTTGCACTACTCTTTTCTCTCTCTCTCTCTCAACAGCTCTATAGAAGAGAGAGAGTGAAAGGGAAAATTTAAGTTTTTAGCCTCTCTCTCTCTCTCTCTCTCTATTTTTCAAGCCTTTTCCCAACTCGCAACAAACGGACTTGATTTCTACTAATATATATATATATATATATATATATATATATATATAATATTAATTTTTTATCTGAATTATCACAATCTATTCACGTTAAATATCCATTATTCGTTTCAAATAGAAAAAGTGAATAATTGATAATTAAGTGGGTTAATAAATGATAGATAGTCCATATAAAAGAGAAAGTAGGTGATGGTCGTGTGAAATTCATTAAAAAAATTAATTCAGATATGTTTTAGATTATTAACTTTTTCCTTTTCCTGTCCATTTGCTCTTTGGGCTACAACAATAAATATATAAGGAAAAAATCTGTCTCAACTCTTCTCTACAAGTGGTTATTTCAATGTTATTTTTGTCTGAAAATCTGTTTTTTTTTTCCAGTGATTATACACAATCATGTTACTTAACAATCAACTAGAGTACATACGGTTGGAAATTTGCCTTTGGCGGGAGTTGCGACCGACCAACTTTAACGGCTTAAACACTAGTGTAACGTATGTTGGAGAATCCGGTTCTTCACACATGCATGATCTACTAAGTACGTAGATAACCGTAGGGCCAAGAATCGTCAAATTTCATTGAGAAATGAAAGAGATATTGGTTCACGAAGTAAGGTATTTTAAGCATGGAAAGTGTGGTATTGTGTGTAATTCTCCCTCATCGGTAGAGGAAGAAAGAATTGTTGTGTATATAAGATTCGAAATTGGTTTGGGGTTTGGGACCCCAAGGGGTATCCCATGTGTTTAAAGGAGGGAGGACCTAGATGTGCTTCGGTTCGAGGAAAGACCACACGCGCGCCGCCGCCGCCCGCCCGTCCCGTTCCGGTTCCGTGTTCCGGGGCCACGGGGCGGGTCTTCGATATTATCTTTTTGGGCCGAAAACTTTGCCGAAGTACGGTTTGATCCCGAAGTTTCGGATATACGATTTGGACCGAGAATTATTTCGGATGTACGGTTTGATCCCGAAGTTTCAAGATGTACGAGTTTGGTCCCCGAAGTTCGAATTTCGACGGTCAAGACAGAAAAGCCAAGCACTCAATTCAACCATTTATTTTGGTGAATTACTCCTCCTATAATGGCCAAATCCGTTGGTCTTTCTCCCATTTATGTTGGTGACTTTACTACCTCCATAATGACTATTATTTGGCTATTATGGAGGCGGTTTTGAGCGATAAATCAGTCCATTCCTCACCTATATAAACACCCCCTTACACCATTGTTGAGCACACTTGATATGCACGAAAATACACAACCGAAAAAATCTTCTTCCTACAACTTCCAAGCATCATTTCGTTATTCAATATTCTTCACGGTAGCTCTTGAGTTTCCTTTGCTCAAGGGTTCCATTCTTTGTTTTATCTTGGGAGACAAATTGTCCGGGACGTATAAAGGATACATACGGGGCAATATTGTCTTAAGGACTGAGTGCTACACTCGACTCAGCAAAAACAATTTACATTTTTCCGTCTTCTACAAAACTAGAATTTTCAGTTTTTCTTGTGTAACAATTGTAATTTTCAGATTTCATGTTGAATTATTGAATCACTGGTTATCCTTTTGAATACTTGTAATAGTTATATACTTCCCGTACTGCTTTATAAAGTACTATAGAGCAAATCTCCCAACATCTTAAGACAATAGTTGTATAGTATTACTATTAGTGTTCGAAAGATGTCGGTCAAAAGTTGTGTGACCAAATCTGGATATGGAAATGGTTTTCTGGTAGAAGAGAGTGATGATGATGAACGTGTTCATGGTGTCACCGCTACCAAGACTGGTGGGAACAAGCGCTCTCGAGAGCCTGAGGATGTCAACTGGGACAAGAGGAGAAGACTGAAGATGTACTTCTAAAGGCCTGTATCTATCCCAGACAAAAGATCCGAATAATGGTGAGAAGGAAATGGACACTCAGTCTGATGAAGTGACTGAAGTGAGCCTGAATCCGAAATTGGGATAAGTAGTTTTCTTACTTGTCAAGAATAAAGATTAAATGATGTCTGATTAAAAATGGATTAAAGTAAGGAGGAATATGAAAATAATTTATATTCCTTACGCTTTAAAATCAGAAGTTTAATCTTATCTTCTTTCTCGTTTAAAGATTGGATTGTAAATGACTTAAAAAAATCCGTTCTTTTAAGTGTAATTGTTAAAGTGTGTAAAGTATGTTCGCACATACGATGGAGAAAGATCCACTAACTATGCGAAAACTGTTACCACTCTTAAGTAAGCGCCAAGAATTATCTGGGCACCAATCATAACGGAAGAAGTCTAAAAGTTAATGACGTTGAGCCTGTCATATTATTTGGCGAAGATCCTTCATAGGATGATATTGGACACTCGGTCATACAAAGCCCCGGCGGGCGGAGTGGGCCAAAATTCCTTTGATAGGATGATATTGGACACTCAGTCATACAAAGCCTCCGGGCGACTAGAGTGGGCTGAAATTCCTTGATATGGTGATATTGGACACTCGGTCATATAAAGCCTCCGGCGGCGGAGTGGGGCGAGAATTCATTTCATAGGAAAAGTAATGGACACCTAGTAAGGTGGGCCGAGTTTCAGTCCGAAATGATCCGAAGGCCTAAAGAAAGGCGAGAAAAGAAATTGGACACTCGGTCTGCAAAGCAAGCTGCGGTGGGCCGAGTATCGAGATCACATATGATCCGGTTACGCCTAACCACGAGCAAGAAGTTGTTCATGTGAAGCAACGCCACCTCTAAAGCAGAAGGGGCTGGAGAGGTTGTCCTCAATAGGACTTCAAGGAATGAGATCACTCTAAAAGAGGTGATACATGTTCCTAACGTGGTTAAAGGACGTTGTTGGTCAAATCTGATTTGAGACTAGTCCAACAGGTCCGTAATAACTAAGAGTGGTACAATATGTCTATAGCCAAATGAATGATATATTGTAATCCGTGCATCTATGACATCATAGATTAAGACACGTTAAATAGCAAGTCATTCAAAAGCTAACGATGTTGAGATTGTTGCCTACTGTCGACATAAACCCTCAAAATGAATGTGAGGTAGACGAAGAGGCAAAATCACCTTTCCAAATTCCGTCAAGGGAATAGCGAAAGAAGCACTGCTCCTCTAGAACTTAGTCATACCTACTTGGGTGATTTGAAGTTTATACAAAATAGAAGGGGGAGACAAGTACGTTGTGATCTTCATTGATGATGGTACAACGTATGGAATCCTTTGTTTGTTAAAAAGCAAAGATGAAGTTATTGAAGCGGATAAGCGCTACAAAGCAGAAGTTGAAAATCAACTGAGCCCACGGATTGAGAAATTCGTAGTGATAGAGGGGGAGAATGTGAAGCATCGTTCATTAAACGACTGCTCATTACTCACCTCAGTCTAACGGTGTTAGCCAAGCGCAAACCCGTACGCCTAAATTATGTAGGGCAAGGCGATCCTTATCACTAATGCGATTCTCAACAGAACTCCGCATAAGGATAAGGATAAGGATAACTCTCCGTGTGAGACATGGAAATGATCTCACATACAAAAGTTGTGATGTGGGATGGCTTGGTAGAAGTTGGACTACCGAGACAGTCAAGTTCGACCTAAGATCGTAGATTGCATATCCACCGGATCTGTAAATAACAAGTAGTGCTGATCGCCTCTTGACATCAAAGAATGCTGAATTCTTTTAAGATAGCTTTCCTTGAAAAAAAAAAGGAAAAAGGAGTAATTGCTCAAGGTTAACAAGAACCGCGATGGCCTGACTATCCGGAACTAGACGTTCCGTATCTTCAGGACTCGAAAGTTGTTGTCTATCAGGAACTTAATATTCCGGATCCGAGAACTCGGGGATTCTAGATGTTGAACCAAGACGGAGCAAAGAGGGGACAAAGACTTGTTCCAGTCCTTCTAGCTTGTATGGTTGAGAACGAACCATGAACAATTAACAAATAATTGTTATCTCCAAAAACGCTGCTTTGGAAAGAAACTAAAGGGAGAAATAGATTCCATATATAGAACCATACTTGTGTAATGGTTAATCTTCTTCCGGGAAAAGAACCTTTGGGTTGTAAAATGTGCTCCCCTATGAGTAGCTTAACATCCAGGGCCATTGTAGTCTTGCGTGGCATGGATGTTGAACTAGCCTTCCCTACCGGAGAGTTGGAAGTAGAGAATCAGAGTTAGTTTGCTGAACTGTTGGGCTTCTTCCTGAACTTTCACTTTGGTCCCCGAAATGTTTACATTTTAGTCCCGAAAGTTTCGAGATAAAACAGAAACAATGAATCGACCACGAAATATTGGCTCGAAGTTAGAAAGCCAACAGTTGGAAAACCAACGGTCTCGAGAGTGAAAATCATATTGAAACAAAGTCTCGATATGAAAGATATGTGTATCACGAGATGACTTCTTAGGAATTGGATTTCTAAGACATCTAACGGATGGTCAATAGTTGACGGTCTCGTTGAAGCCACCAATGGATATGAATCATAGAACCGATTGGAATCATGGTGCACCCATAGACAAGGAGCGATATGCTCGGGTCACGTGTAGTTCAATGTATTGTACACACTACAACCGACCGGTATCGTCCAACAAATAGATCGGTTGAACTAAGGTTCACCGATGATCTTAATACATGATCAATAGAAGGCGTTAAGTCGGATATGACGATATCCGAATTATTCACTTATCTACGGATTATAGTATTCTCGGATGTCCAGCGGTTACGAGAGAACACGGTGATGCAAACTGGACATCGGATCGAAGAACACCAAAGCCACAAGTAAATGTGTATGGTGGTTCTTGGAAAATCCTCTAGCAAACTCGCATCGGCCGATTCATGATGGAATCGGAGTTTATCGCTTTATACAAAGCATGAAAGAAGTTGAGTAACTTCACGACTCCTTAGAGGACGTCCCTTATTGGGAGAAACCCGTGCCTTCGGCGCAGTTATACATCGTGGCTAGCCGGTCGGCTTCGGGAAGGACACGGATGACGGCGTCTGGGCATATCGTCGGGATATGTCGGAGACATAAGACCGTATGGCGGTTGATCATCACGGGTGTCACTTCCTTATTTACTAACTAAGGGACTACCCGGAGATCAAGTGTTCGCATGTCTAGGGGAATGGGCTTAAAACCCAAAATATACGGACCAATACGGTGGAAACCCAACCTTACAAACCTGGAGATCCCGTAATTTGGTTCAATGGGAAAACTAAGTTGTAAAGGTTCGGTTGATCGCTTTAGTGGAAGCATGAGCACTTCGGATAGTGATTTCGAAAAGAAACACCAAATCCAAAGCCGTTCCCACGAAAGACGTTAAGTGCTATCTCAGTATGGGTAAATGTTAAGTTTTCGTAACTGTAATAATCCTCAACAGTTGAGGTTAGGTCTTTGGGAAACTTTTAATGGTTCCTAACACTTGTGAAGTGGGGTATAGCGGGATACCTTGTAGGAGACCACCTATTTAAGTGCGAGGACGGCCGCCTCAAATTGAACGCACTTAAGAATCCAAGACGTTGTCCATGGCCAAAACGGACAAAACATTACGAAGAAGAGAGTAAGGGAATTTGTTGTGTTGGTACCGTTGTCTTGGCTTACACTAAACACCGACGGTTCAAGACATCACGTTCACCGCGCGATGTAAGTAAGTCCGATGGTATTCAACTATGGAAGGTTCGAAGCCGAGGCTACCTCTCCTTATGCAACATCGGTCCCATTTGAAATATTTTGGAAATGAAAAGACACCATGTGAGTGCGCCAAAATCTCTTTCAAGAGGGGATTGTTGGAAATTTGCCTTTGGCGGGGTTGCGACCGACCAACTTTAACGGCTTAAACACTAGTGTAACGTATGTTGGAGAATCCGGTTCTTCACACATGCATGATCTACTAAGTACGTAGATAACCGTAGGGCCAAGAATCGTCAAATTTCATTGAGAAATGAAAGAGATATTGGTTCACGAAGTAAGGTGTTTGAAGCATGAAAAGTGTGGTATTGTGTGTAATTCTCCCTCATCGGTAGAGGAAGAAAGAATTGTTGTGTATATAAGATTCGAAATTGGTTTGGGGTTTGGGACCCCAAGGGGTATCCCATGTGTTTAAAGGAGGGAGGACCTAGATGTGCTTCGGTTCGAGGAAAGACCACACGCGCGCGCGCCGCCGCCGCGCCCGTCCCGGTTCCGGTTCCGTGTTCGGGGCCACGGCCGTGGGTCTTACGATATTATCTTTTTGGGCCGAGAAAACTTTGCCGGAAGTACGAGTTTGATCCCGAAGTTTCAGATATACGGTTTGGACGAGACAATTACTTCGGATGTACGGTTTGGTCCCCGAAGTTTCAAGATGTACGAGTTTGGTCCCCGAAGTTCGAATTTCGACGGTCAAGACAGAAAAGCCAAGCACTCAATTCAGCCATTTATTTTGGCTGAATTACTCCTCCTATAATGGCCAAATCCGTTGGTCTTTCTCCCATTTATGTTGGTGACTTTACTACCTCCATAATGACCATTATTTGGCTATTATGGAGGCGGTTTTGAGCGATAAATCAGTCCATTCCTCACCTATATAAACACCCCTTACACCATTGTTGAGCACACTTGATATGCACGAAAATACACAACGAGAAAAAATCTTCTTCCTACAACTTCCAAGCATCATTTCGTTATTCAATATTCTTCACGGTAGCTCTTGAGTTTCCTTTGCTCAAGGGTTCCATTCTTTGTTTTATCTTGGGAGACAAATTGTCCGGGACGTATAAAGGATACATACGGGGCAATATTGTCTTAAGGATGACGAGTGCTACACTCGACTCAAAGCAAAAACAATTTACATTTTTCCGTCTTCTACAAAGCTGGAATTTTCAGTTTTTCTTGTGTAACAATTGTAATTTTCAGATTTCATGTTGAATTATTGAATCACTGGTTATCCTTTTGAATACTTGTAATAGTTATATACTTCCCGTACTGCTTTATAAAGTACCATAGAGCAAATCTCCCAACACATACTATATAGGAGTATGTATTAACTTAATCGTTACTCCTATAACTGGAAAGTGATCGTAAGTTACTTGGTGAAACTAATCAACCTACATCGAGTGTGTAAGATTCTTCATACTGTCTATTATTGCAAATTAAATAATACTAAATACCTTTCTAAAATACAAATAATTAAGATACTTGGGTGTGTTGCTTCAAAAGAACAAAATATAAATGAAGGTGTTGCTCGTAAAACTAAAATTGTATGGTTTGAAATGGAGAATCATTACCGGCTATTAAAGTGAATGTAAATTCAATATAACAAATATAAGATTGATAATGCTAAATGGGAGCTAATGTTGGCCGCTAAAGTCCAACATATTCATAAGAGAATTGTTGCAAAGATGAGAATGTTGTGATGATGTGTGATAATACAAGATTTAGATAAAATAAAAAGTGACCACATTCACCAAAAGGTGTATCGCTTATTGGAGATAAAATGAAAGAAAGTCATTTAGGATGGGCTAGAAATGTCTTGCATTGACCTAAAAATGCACCGGCTATAGGTGTGAAATTATGGTAAGTGAAGGTGTTAAAAAGGGACGGGATAGACTTAAAAATCACATGGAATGAAGTTGTCTCACAAGACCTACAAATTTTTGGTATCAATGCAGACATAGCTAAAGATAGAGCACAATAGAAAAGAAAAATCTATATATATCACAAGAGATTAAAATGATTAGAAATTAGAAAATAGGAGAATTAAATATTATCATTGATTGTTGTTAATTAATGGCATTAGTACCATGACTTCTCTTTCACGTAAAGATTAAAATGATGTTACTTACGAGAAGTAACAGTTTTTATCTAATCCAATAACAATATTATAGTAAAACGTAATTGGACTTTAGGCCTAAAATGTATAATTATAAATGTTTGTACATGCATCTACACTAATTCAGTAATTATTACTCTTAACATACTCTATCAACAAGTACATGATGTGAGTATTTGAATTGTATAACAACGCACTTTTTCTTCTAATTTAACAATTTGGAGTATACGTTTTATAGCGGTTTTATAGAGTATCCACGTCAAAACTAGCTAATCTATTTACATGGAAAGAGTTCAAATCTATGTACCTTCAGAGTAAAAAACTTATATTAATTTAATTAGTAAATAACGATAAATTTTGTAAGGTAAATATTACTACTATATAACTTGAATAAAAATAGTTTTTGCCTCAATTTATGTGATACACTTTTTTTTTTAGTATGTTAAATTATTATTTTTATTTTTATATTTAACAATAATTAGACTCATTATTTTATCACTAATAAGATGATTTACAATGACACAAATATCTAAAACTTGTTTTAAATTATTTCCTCGCCTCAGTTTATATGATATTTTTTCCCTTTTTAGTCATTCCAAAAAAGAATGACATTTCTATATTTAGTAATAATTCAACTTTAAATTTACCTTTATACCCTTAATAAAATGACTTATAGCCACACAAATTTCTATGGGTTGTTTTAGATCACAAATTTTAAAAGTCTTCCTTTATTTCTTAAATTTTATGTCAAGCCAAAGACCTTCATATAAAATAGGACGGATGGAGTACAATTTTAGAAATCTTCCTTTTCTAAAAATAAAAATTGTACTCAATCGAATTGTGCTACATAAAATTGAGATGGAGGAAGTAACTAACCTAAAAATTAAGAACTAAAATTCATTAATAGCATAATAAATATTTCTGCCGATAGAGTATGATTTAAATTTTTCAAGGAAAACTCTCACAATCAGAATTGAATCATGGACCTGACCCACGATCAACACTCCCTTACTCGTGGGCTAACCCATTCGGTGAACAAAGAACGACTAATTTATTCTCCATAATACTGAGTGGAACATCAATTAAAGATGGATTCATAATTTAAAATTTATAAATTGAAATTCTAGTCTTTTAAAGTTATTGAATTTTAAATTAATAAATTATATATTTTATAAATCTCTAAAGTAAATACTCTGTCTTTTGCAAATTAATTGACAAGTTGAAATTTTGAGATTCAAACTTTTAAACTTTGACCGTAAATTCGGACATAGAAGCTTTAAACTTTTGTAATTAAATTATGTATTTGAAAATTATGTAAAAAGTAGGGTTGTCCAACGGGGCAGGCCGG
The DNA here is from genome assembly GCA_034509755.1 of Anisodus tanguticus. Taxonomy (NCBI): domain Eukaryota; kingdom Viridiplantae; phylum Streptophyta; class Magnoliopsida; order Solanales; family Solanaceae; genus Anisodus; species Anisodus tanguticus. Next base: position 10,986,131 of record CM067551.1, on the reverse strand, counting down.
GTCCCGGAGGAACGGGGGAGGGTCGGGATGCGGGTTCCGGCGGGCCGAGATAGACGGGACGGGAAGAGTTCTTGTCCCGTCCCACATCCCGCGGGGCCGGGATTTGTGGGGACGGGTCGGGTCGGGATTGGGATTTGTAGTTTTTTTGCCACTTAATTTAATAAAATAATATATATAAACACTTCAATAATTGAACAAGATAGTATAATAAAAACATCTCAATGTCGTTTTTGTGTCTCTTATATTATTTAATAGAAATATGATTTTTTTGTAATACAATTTCAAAAATTGCAACTTTGTGGTGTTGTTCAAAAGTTGCAAATCACATAGTAAAATTGCAATTAAAAAAATTACATAGTTAACCATACTTCGGTTGGAATTGGAATTTGTAGGTCAAATTGTTCGACGTTACTTCCTGTTCACTTGGACAAGATTTCGTTGTAGTTATTGTCTTCTTCTTCATTGATCTCCGGTTGACCGCACCTTCTACGCTCTGCTCGAATCTAATCTCTGAATATAAATGCAATCTCCAATGCGTCTCCCGCCAATGAATGTCTATGCTCTCATATTTGAAATCTTCCAGCAGAAAAAGCGCTTTTAGACGCTGTTGATGACGCTTGAATGTTCAACACATCTCGGGCCATCTTTGCTAGTGTCAGAAATGTATTCTCATTCTGCCTCCAGTATTTCTGCAAGTCTTCATGTCCTTCACCATTGCTAATTAATTCGTACGGTACGACACCCTACAAAACATAAACATCAAATTCGCTAACTTGTGAAGAAGTTGAATCACTAAACATTTTATTTCTAAGGTTGAATACTAGCAACAAAAACCGCACATTTTTTATAAGGTTGCAGCGAAGTAGTAGAAGATGGTACAAAAGCCAGTTGATTATTTGCACTTCGTTGTTGGTAACACGTATAAACTTGTTTACATTCAATGTGTATGCTAGACGTAACTTTTTTTTTTTTGATATCCACCTTCCCGGCTTACGCCAGACTATTCCTGGAGATAGTAGTCCCGGTCCCTCAACACTATTACCAATAAATCGCGGGATGTGCATGAATGACCAGAGTTTGAGAACAGAGCAACTGATATCACCTACAAGGTCCTACCCCAGAAGAGAGCAAATTTCTTTCACCAGGGTTCGAACCCACGCTGCAGGCCTCCAACTGGATTTTAAGTTCCCCTCCTTTGTCATCCAGCTATGCCTCGAGGGACAGACGTAACTTTTTCTTTCGTTGGTTTGTGAGTTGGTTCTTCAGTTGGGTCTGTTGGAAGTACTTCTATACAATCATAAATCGTTTCTATTAGTATTTTACAACCGTCTACTATAATAGTCGAATTTAATACCGCACTAATAATATAAAAATAGTGGAAATACGAAAAAAGTATTTTTTAAAACATTTTTTCAATAGATGCCTTATAAGTTGGTTTTTGCATATATTCATTAAGTAACAAAAAAATAGAGTTATATAAAATAACATATTTGAAATAGTATGATAATAAATACCGAAAAATTATTTAGTAGCTTGAAAAAATTTCTCTAGAAATCCATTAAGTTCTAAATTTTTTTCCAAGATCTACAAACATATCCCTTGAATTTTATATTATGGGTGTTAAATAATAAAGTTATAGGTTGTCTATAATCGTAAGCAACAAGAAGTTGTTCATACATAATATTCCACCCAGTCGAAACTTCTTCTGGAATTTTTCTATAAGGTAATCCACAATCATGACAAGTTTTTTTATATTCTTTGCGTCTTTGTATTTTATTACCTTTAAAAATAAAATTTATAGCAAATTGAATTTTTTCAAGAATGCTTTCAAAAAGTTTTAGGCCATCTTTTACAACTAAGTTATAAATATGGCACACACATCTTATATGAACATGATAAGGAAAACATGGAGTTAATCAAACTTTTAAAAGTCTTATAGCATAATCATTAGAAGTAACATTATCTAATGTAATAGTCATAATTTTATCATTTATTCCATAGTAATTACAAATTTCATTAATATTTTGTGCAATAAAACTTCCAGTGTGTCTATCATCAATATATCTATATGTTAAAATACGTTTTTGCATAGACCAATTCTGATCTATCCGATGATATGTTATCGTTAAATAATCATTACCATTAGTACTACGGCCTATGTCAGAAGTGATAGCCACTTTGCTATTAAAATGATACAATGCATAACGTAAATATTGTTGATATTCACTTGCAAATTTAAAAACATCTCTTCTAACAGTTGATCTAGGAAAATCATTAAAAGCAGGATTATATGTTTTTCGAATGTAATGAATAAAACCAGGAGAGAAAGGAAATGAAAAAGGCAAACCCTCTACCGCAACTAATTTTGCCATATTTTCCCTATCTTTATTTTTATCATATTTAGGACCAAAATTCCCCCGTCGTCGGGTTAATTTGACCCTGTACTTGGTCGGGGACACTATGTGAACCTTGTTCCGACTCAGCTGGCACACCCGATTTTTTTAGCATGGTATTGATTCCACCTAGTTGTGTGCTCGCCTTGTACATATCTCAATAAACCTCCCGTCTCACCTTGACCTTTACGATTTTAAATTTATAAACATTTTTACAAATTTTACATCTAATTAGTTGATTCTCTTGGTCCCTATAAAAAATGACATGCAGCTGATTTTAATTTTTGTTGTGTGGGGCCTCGACTAATACTAGGGGGAATATGAGGCATTCCAGTTCCAGTTTAATCTCAGCCTGAGGTTGAGGTGCACTAGTGGGTGTGTCATCTAGATTACCGTCTAAATTAAAGTTTGGTTCATCTACCTCATCATCTAATGGTATATGATTAAAAAAAGCAGTTTCATCTATATGAGTGAAATCATCGGGAATAGGAATATGATTACTAGAAGAAGTACTCATGTCCTTGTTACCCCTACTAGTAGAAGCACCCTTACCCTTAAACATACCTCTTAAACCTTCCATTTTAATTATGCAAATAAATAATTAAAAATAATAAAATTAAGTGTGATAATTAAAATAAAGTAACAATAATAATTTAAAGAAGGAACGAAGGTACCAAACGTCGACGTAACGTCGACGTGTAATCGAGGTTGAAAATTGAAACTTTGCTCGATGGATGATCCTCAAGCTAGTTGCCAACTTCACTCCCAATTTTTTAACTTTGATATAAATGAGTAAAATAAATATAATATTTAGTAGGCAATGTAGAATTGTAGAGAGATAAATTGAGAGATTCTAGGAAGATTTGTGAGAAAAATGATGTATTTATAGTTGAGAAATAAGGTTAAAGTGTAAATATATTAACTTAGGGGTTAAAAATAAATATTAAGGGGGGGGGGGGGGGAGAAATGACCGTTATAGTCATTGCACAACGATCACAATCAAAATTTGGTCATTGTTGCAACGATTATTTTTGCAAAGGGGGAGGGGGGCTGGCGGGGGCGGGACGGGACGGAATGGGGCGGGACGGGGTCGGGTCGGGATGGTGCGGGTCGGGATTGGGATCGGGACGATCCCAGGCCCCGTCCCGAGTTCGAACCTCGACACCGACATTTTTTTAGGGGGATCGGGCCGGGCCGGATAGCGGGACAGGCCGGGTGGGGATCGGACCAACTCGACCCACTGGACAGCCCTAGTAAAAAGTACTATATAATACAATAATTAATAATTTAGAATATTTTAAAAACATATAAAAAAATTTTGATCAAAAGAAAAACTTAATTAACTCTCGAAATTCCAACTGTATCACATAAATGGGGGCAAAAAGTTATAAGATCTGAATTGAAGCTATTGGGTTCGGCCGAACCTCTAAGCTATACTCTAACTCTCCCTTTCACCAACCAATAAATAACATTCCTACCTTTGAGTTACTACTTACATTGACTGAACCAAAAACGCAATAATAATTTGTAATTTGAAAACAATTGAATCTTGAAATTGAGAAATGTGTATGCAAAATTTTCCATGAATAATTACTTAAACGTAATCTCATCAGCTAATCTAGTACGTAAACAAATCAAATCTCATGAATAAATCCAAAACCATACTTTATAAAATTTTCACTTGAATATAAGTATTTTTTATTACATAGTAGATAGGAAAAATAAAAAGAGAATTACAACATTGGCATTCAAACATCTAAACGATACACTGAATTGCCAGTTGTTACCATTATTAGCAATCTAAGTCGGAGCATTGAATCTGCTGTTGGATTTCAGACTACTAATATGCATGACATGTCCACTTCACCTTTTTAGTGACGTTGCCATTGGCATTAGTAGTTCGAGCTACCACTCCACTCTTCTACTATCACCATTGACTATTTGCATAGTAATTTAATAGAGATACAACAATTAATTTATCCTAATAAGGAATACTTTATTCTCTATTGTACTTTCTGTGACATCCCTTTTCTTTTAATCTGTTAGAATAACAAATAATTCAACTCATTACTCTCCTGTTTCAATATTTGTCTTACTTTTTTTTTTTAATCTATTTAAAAATGTATGTTTTTTTGTCAACTATTTCATTCCAACTTTCCATATTAATACCATAAAATTAAAAGTCATTTTTGTACGTTCAACATGTCTTTAATTTAAGATCTCAAGATTCAAAAGTCTTCTCAACTTTCTTAAACTTTTTATATAAAAACCAGACAATCTTTTTGAAACGGAAAGAGTAATTTTTATTTAATAATTTTACTTTTATATTCACGAATATCTTATGATGAAGAAACCGTTAGCAAGAAGTTCACGATTGTTTTTCTCATTGTGTAGCTGGAGGATTCAAATACCACTACATCCATCAATTCCTTGAAAAATATGAAGAAACTATTACTAGTTCGCTATCTCGATGGAGGTGAATGAGATCGTGCGAAAGTTATTATTCGAAATCGAAATCCCTTATTGGAATTGAGGAATCTTGTGGGTGATTAGGGCAAACAGATTGGTAAAATCATACAACAATCCTTTCTTTTATTGCTTCAGTCGTAAAGTTTGACCTCACACATCAAGAGACACTGAATCATTTTTGTTTCACCCTCGTAATACCAATATTTATTGATTCTGGTCCAACTTTGTCTCGACAAATACAATCTACCTAAAAATATTAGAAGTTATAATTTTTGAGGGGATTTTTTTTTCTCCCCAATATAATGAATTTGCATAAAATAAAACAGACCATTATCTGTGCTAATAAAGCAAGAAGGAGAAGACAACAAATGATGTATACTATAGCTAGCCGTTGAGTGGTCATAGTCTTTGGTGCCGTAGTACTATATATATTCAGTGTATATTAGTGGACATCAGCATATGAGCAAATGGAAGAAGAAGAATAGATGATTAAGAAAGCTTAATTAAATTATTGGAGAGTACCATTTAGGGGTCTTTTTCATGCTTCAATTAGAGACCCTATTAGCCACTGTATTTTGTCGGACCTTTTCTCCCTTAGCATGTGGAACCTTCTGGTCGGAGTTAAGCGCTTTGATTACGGATTTAGCTAAATTCATTAACGATAGTTAAAATATTATATCTGTATTAAATCTTTTAAATAAGTCCAGATTATTTACTTAGTTAATTTTAAAAGAGCAGAATTTCAAACTTATAAATTTTAAATCATAACTCCACTTTTATTTCTTTTTCCAAAAAAAAAGAAGGTGGAACTCCCACCTCAGGAGCCCCCACACCCCGGTCCGACAGGTCTGTGAAGGAGGTAAATCATGGTGACTCAATTGATTTCAAAGGTTAGACCAAGTCACCACATCGCGCACAAGGGGCCTCCTTTATTTCAAGAAGTAACCCCCACACTGCCGCTGACGGAATTCGATCCTTGGCCATTTTTCAAATATCCCCCTTGATAACCAATTGAGCTGTCCAAGCGGACTCCACTTTTATTTCTGTCTTAGCTAAAAGGTGAAATGAATTAGGGATGACCACTATTAGGTCACTCATAGAATAATGTTGGTACTAAATTTTAATATAATATTTTGATTTTAAATTTAAGTTTGGTACACCTAATATCGGTATTACTTATACATCATATTCAATGTTATTTTAATGCATAGTAAATCATGACATTGATAATACAAGTACTATTCTTGTTCTAACATATCCTATTTAATACTATTTAAAAATTAGGCAATGCATGTTATATAATACAAAAAAATAAACCATCGATAAAAAATAATATTAGCATAACTAATTTCAATATAACTAATCACAATATTATTAATATATTTATTTAAAATTATTTTTATACATCCTACCAAACGATCCTAAATCATGAAACTACAACAATAATACATTTAGGGATGAAGATTCGGCAAATCAGTTATCCCAAGTCCAATTTTTGTCGAACTTTTGTTACTTAGCCCTTAGGTTCATAGGGATTTCTATTGTTAGTACGTGCCTTAATAACAACATCACTAACAAAATCACGAATTTTCACAAGAAAATTTAGAAAAATACAAGAATGATTTTGAATTTACAATCAAACGCAATCTTTGAGCCACTTTTACCAGTACACAATAACAAACTAACTCTTCAACTACTCAATTACATACTTTTATTATTTTCTGCCTTATTTTGCCAAATACAACTTTCGAAATTCAATTAAATCCCTTTTAACACATTTAACTACATCACTAAATAAAATAATAATAATAATATTATTATTATTAAATAATAATAATAATATTATTATTAATATTATTATGCCTTATCGATTTTCACGTGATATTTCGCGTGCAACTATTTCGGTATTTTTTAAATTAATATCATGTACCTGCTCTATTTCATTTCACGTGATACTATTATTTCTTTTACATTATTTTTTCTAAGTATATTTAACCAATATGAATTATATTAATACTTATTATTTATACGTAGTTTCTAAATATACAAATTCTATTTCAAATAATTTGACGAATTTATGTTCAATTTCACATAAATATAAATAAATTGACCCTTGTATTTCAGACACTACTACATAAAATAAAATACAAGGGCTATATAATTATTAATTTCATGAATCCTTTATTTAGTATAATGGACTAAAACAATCAAAACCGAAAGAACCAAACGAAAAATCTATAAATGGAATTGAAAAATGTTAACTTCAGCAAAACTATATTTGAATTGGTTTCTATTTCTAGAAATAGAATTTGTTTCTATTTATGAATGAAAGAAATAATCTCTTCATTATTCTCATTAATGAAGAGGTATTTATATACAATATACAATCCCTAATAATGGAAAGTCCTATTCCTATTATAACAATAAATCCTAATTATACTTGTATAAGAATTCTTCAACTATGGTAAGCTTACACTAAAACTTGAACTCGGATACACGTGTATATCACGTGTATACTCCTTCTGTCACACTCCCGCAATCATAGCGAGCGGTTGTCGTACGCTGAGACTGTCCCTAAAATCTTCAAATAGAACCGAGGGAAGACCCTTAGTAAAGATGTCAGCAATTTGGTACCTGGAAGGGACATGCAAGACGCGCACTTGTCAATGAGCTACCTTTTTTGCGAACAAAGTGAATATCCATCTCGATATGCTTAGTGCGCTGATGTTGGACCGGATTTCCAGAAAGATAGACTGTACTAACATTATCACAGTAGATCAAGGTAGCTTTCTGAATAGGAAAGTGAAGTTCTAATAGAAGATTACACAGCCAACATGATTCAGACACCACATTGGCTACCCCTCGATACTCGGCCTCTGCACTGGATCGCGATAATGTAGCCTAGCGTTTTGCAGACCAAGAGATCAAGTTATAAATGCAATCCATAATCAAGTGTGCCTTGTATGTATCGTATAATGTGTTTGAGTGCATGCATTTGCTCAATCCGTGGATCATGCATAAACAAACACACATGCTACACTGCATAAGTAATATTAGGTCTCGTGAAGGTCATATACCGAAGTGCTCCTGCAAGACTGCGATAGTGGGTGGATCCTCGTATGGGGTGCTAGACGTAGCACTCAGCTTCGGTTTGGTATCCACCGAAGTAGAAGTAGACATACAAGATGACATGCTAGCTCTCTCAATAATCTCTGCCGCATACTTTTTCTGAGATAAAAATAGACCATTTGCGTAACGAGTGACTGCTATGCCCAAAAAAAGCTTAAGGTCCCCAAGTATTTCATAGCAAATTCTGAACTGAGAAGGGACATGATATACTTGCGTCGAATATCCGATAAGGCAATTAATATAATAACATCAACATATAACATAATGTATGCCAGAGAAGTACCACGCCGATAGATGAACAATGAATGATTAGACCTACTGTGAGAAAACTCAATAGTAGACACATAATCTACAAACCTTTTATATCAAGCCCGTGGGGCCTGCTTAAGCCCATACAAGGATTTTTTCAGCAAACAGACATGATGAGGATAATTGGGGTTCCTAAAACCCAAGGGCTGATGCATGTAAACTGTCTCTTTAAGATCACCGTGTAAGAAAGTATTTTTCACATCCAGCTGGTGAATGGGCCATGCCTTCGAGAGAGCTAGACTGAGTATAGTGCAAATGGTTGCCGGTTTGACCACCGGACTAAATATATCTCCACAATCCACGTCAACCTGTTGTGTTTTACCATCACCTACAAGACGGGCCTTATGCCTCTCGTGGCATAGACCAAATAATATTAACACCAGGGTAGGGATGGAAATTGGGTGGGTTCGGGTACCCCTCCCCCGCACCCGTACCCGCCAGAAAATTTTATACCCGCCACCCGTGGCGGGTACATTTTCAACATCCATATTCGCCTAGGCGGGTATATTCCTAAATCCACACCCGCTCCACCACTAAGTGGATATCCGCCACCCGCCAATACTCGCCTACTACCCACCTACTACCCCCAGTTGGGATGAGTATGGATATAACTTTGGCAGGTAGTAGGCGGGTATATGTATAACTTTGGCGGGTATAAGGTGGGCGGTTGGATGCGGGGCGGGGCAGGCGGGTATGAGGCGGGTATAACTGCAAATCCACAACCTACCCATACCCGGCTACTACCCGCCAAAGTTATACCCATACCCGCCTTAATTGGGGCAGATGTAGTATGGAATCCGCAAAATTGTACCCACCTGCCATCCCTAATTCCAGGTGGATGGGGCACCAACTCCCACGTCTTATTTTCAATAAGAGCACTATATTCGTCATTCATGACCAATTTCTAATTTTGGCATGAAGGGCAGACACTGAGTTACGTGGTATGGGAGATTTAATGACATTAGAATTAAGATTAAAGTGCCATTTTAGTTTAATAATACCCCTTTGGCTACGAGTAACGTGCCCTTGACATGAGGTAGAATTGGACGGGAGTTGGGCGTTTCTCGAGTTGGCAGTGGACTGGCCAACAGGCAGTGGGTCTGCTGACCCAACAACTGGGTGAGCAGTAGATATCGGATCGAAATGAGTTGTGGGCTGTGTCGCTGGAACAGTACCATTACCGGGACTGGGCCGAGACTCTGGATAGGCAATTTGTAGGCCAACAGGCAGTGGGCTTGTTGGCGGATTTGAGTCACGGGACATCTCGAACAAATGGTGGATAATATACGGTGAGATCCCATCATCCAAAAAAGTATATGAACAAGACACGGAACTACACAATTTAATAAACGGAAATTGGGTTTCATCAAAGATAACATGGCGACTAATGATGATTTTGTTAGAGGATAAATCAAAATATTTGTAATTTTGAGCATAATTTTAAGCCTTGAACGAGATATAAACGTTCCATACATTTTCATACAATTTTTTTAGCGATTATTTATAAGTCTTGAATGTTGTATGAAAGTTGTATACAATGTTGTTGTAGTTGTATTAATTTTACATAAACCAAACATGAATTTTATACACGAAAATATGAGCGAAATTCTAAGCCTTGAGCAAGATACAAATTTCATACACAAAATTTTGAGCGAATTTTTAAGCCTTGAACGAGATATACGCTTTTCATACAATAAATTTTGAGCGAACTTTTTAAGTCTTGAACGAGATATACACATTTCATACACAAAATATTTGAGCGAGATATACAACATTGTATACAACTTCCATACAATGTTCAAAGCCTAAAAAATTTGCTCACAATTTGTGTAACAACAACAACAACATACCCAGTGAAATCTCACACCGTGGGGTCTGGGAAGGGTAGAATGTACACCGACCCTAGCTCCACATTGGTAGGTAGAGCGGCTGTTTCCGGGAGACCCTCGGCTCAAGACAAAGCATAATCACAAGCAAGACAATCAAAACAAAGCAAGAGTAAAGCAAGAGAAACGGTCAGACTAAGATAAGGAATTAAAGCAGTATAAAGTGCATTCGAACAAAAGGGAACAATAACTAACACAACTAAATAAGCTAAACAAAATACACTAAATAACACATAGCAGCAGAAATCAAACTACAGTGGATTATAAAGCAATAATGTGCCTATAAGTGTGATATGATAATTGGGCCTACAGTAATAATACTACAACTATCAATTTGTAAGCATAAGTAGGACTACGCTCAAGTACCTACTACTCTTCTACCATTATCTGTGTCCTCCACAACCCCCTATCTAAGGTCATGTCCTCAGTAAGTTGCACCTGCATCATATCCCGTCTAATCACCTCTCCCCAATACTTCTTTGGCCTACCTCTATCCCTCCTGAACCCGTCCATAGCCAACCTCTCACACCTCCGCACTGAGGCATTTGTGTCTCTCCTCTGCACATGCCTGAACTATCTCAACCTCGCTTCCCACATCTTATCATCCACCGAGGCCACTCCCACCTTCTCCCGGATATCATCATTTCTAATCCTATATTTCCTTGTATTCCCACACATCCATCTCAGCATCCTCATCTCCGAAACTTTCATCTTTTATATGTACGAAGTCTTGACTGGCCAACACTCCACCCCATACAACATAGTCGGTCTAACCACCACTCTATAGAACTTGCCTTTAAGTTTTGTTGGAACCTTTTTATCGCACAAGACTCCAGATGCGAGCCTCAATTTTATCCACCCTGCCCCAATACGATGTGTGACATCGTCATCAATCTCTTCATTCCCTTGGATAATAGACCCTAGGTACTTAAAGCTTCCTTTATTTGGAATGACCTAAGTACCAAGTCTTACCTCCACGCCTGTCTCAGGATAACTCTCGTTGTTGAACTTGCACTCCAAATATTCTGGCTTGGTCCCACTTAACTTGAACGCTTTAGACTCCAGAGTCTGTCTCCAAACCTCCAGCTTGATGTTCACTCCATTGCGAGTCTCATCAATGGGCTAAGAGTTGATCCCTAGTGCAACCCCATCATCACTGGAAAGTGCTCCGAGTCTCCTATTGTCCGTACTCTAGTCTTGGCTCCATCATATATATCCTTGATCGCCATAGTGTACGCTACAAGTACACCTCTAACCTCTAAACATCTCCATAAAACCTCCATAGGGACTTTGTCGTATGCCTTCTCGAGGTCGATGAAAACCATATGTAAGTCTTTGTTCCTCTCTATACTGCTCTACCAACCTCCTAATAAGATGAATGGCTTCAGTAGTTAACGTCCCGGCATGAATCCAAACTAGTTCTCGAAAATAGATACGCCTCTCCTCACCTTCGTTTCCACGACTCTTTCCCAAACTTTCATAGAGTGGCTGAGCAGACTATATTGAAAAATTCGCTCACATATACAAATTTCATACATTTTTCATGCACAAAAATTTGAGTTAATTTTGTAAGCCTTTAGCAAAAAAACTTTTAATTTTTTTAATAAATTAATAATTTAAAAATAATATTTTTTAAAAATAAAAAATAATTTTCTTAAAAAAATATAAAATTTGTTTTTTTAAAAAAATTAAAATTTATTTTTTAAACAATAAAAACTTTGTTTTTAAAGAAAATTTTAAAAACTATATTTTTAAAAATATTTAAAAACTATATTTTATAAAAAAAATTAAAAATTATTTTTAAAAATATAAAATTAAGAAAACAAAAAAATATGAAGATTCGTCATGTTTAATAATATATCGTTATGTTTTGTAAATAAGGAAAACTATCTATATATTTTGTAATAAAGAGTCTTAAATAGGTACCCTGTGTCATTTTCCCTTAAAATATCCAACACTTTATTTTTCAGCCACTATTGCACCTTCTTCTTCCGTCCATTGATATGAGAGAACAAGTTTTGAAGAAGAAGAGGGTGAAAGACGATGACACAAATGAAGTCTCCTACAAAGTCCAAATTATTTCGGACAAAACAACGAAAGCAACACACTGCTCAAGTTCAAATGTGGCAGCATCAAGGCCATTGATCATTAAAGCCCAAGATGCAATTACAACGTTGATTTGCAAAGCCAGATGTTGCCTTCTAGGAACCTTCCTTCACACGGTCAGCACATGGGGGAATTTTAGTTAGTTATTTTGTTAAAACGTAGACAAATAGGAAGGCAAGTGTACAAATATTTCTTTCATTTTTTTATTTTATTTTTGTAAAAAATACTTGTATATATACAGGTTATTTGATATGAATACACAGAGAAAATTTGAGATTTTATCTCAGCATTGTTAAATTTCTATAGCTATCCATGTGAAACTTTGTTCACACACCCAATAATCTCTCTGTCGAACTAAATTCCACATGACTCATTGCCATAATTCACGGGTCAGAGATTCAACATGTCTGTGTACCACCCAACACCGTCGTAGTATTTATGGGTAAATGTCATAAAAAAGGTCATAGACCGGCAAAGGCACTAAGGCAGGCTCCATGCCACACTCCGCCATCTTCATATTCGTCTCGTCAAATTATTGACTCTGATACTAGTTGTTGAGCTAAATGATCCATGAATACTCTTGATACAGTATGATATTGTCCGTTTTGGGCTAAGCTCGTCCGATTTTTCCAAAAGACATCACACCGTTAAGAGTATTCAACACTTTAAAAGAATTTTTTTTCCTTTCAACTATCAATATGAGACTAAGGATTTGGTTTACTTTCAGAAGTGAAAAAAAATTATGGTAAATATTTTGTCGTTTCTTCAATAAAAAGAAAAATCTAAATAAGTTAAAAGTATACGATAATATTTAACTCTTGAGCATCGGAATTTCGGTCATAAACAACTTAAAAGAGAACTCAAATCAGTAGTTTCGCTAGTGGACTAATGGTAAGTAAATTTTATTTGAGCTTAAAGCAGTAGAGATCATCTGCTTAATTACTTATTGGTGAAAAAAATAGCCTTACATTTGTGTTGGTGATGGTGAAAAGTAATAGGTATCATATGAACTAATTGATACGTGCACAAATCAATAGTAACACAAACCTAGTAAGAAACAAAATACACATGGTCTTTTGTTATCTGCTATCCCATATTGATACACCTCTCCATACATTTCTCATTTAGATCCACACATCAGCTCTGTCCTTTTTTCGTGCATGTTCCCTGCCGACAATCAACAATGAAATTCTTTCAATTCTCAACTGAAATTGTATTCAATTCATCCTCGTCAATATTCTTTTCTTTTGAGTTCTTGGAAGTTTCTCTCACCCATACTCAAACGTGGGATGAGAATTTAAACTTTATAGGTTTAGATTGTATTTTTTTTCAAATTATTAACAACAATAAATATTCGGTGTATTTTTTTATAAATGAGATTTGGGAAGAGTAGAATGAACGCAGACCTTATTTATATCTTTGTGGGTAGAGAGATTGTTTTCAATAGACTCTCGGCTAAAAAAAACATAATCGATGCAAGATTGTAAGAAAAATAAGATAGCAAAATATCAAAATACAAACAGATAAAGCAACAAATAAAAATACACATTGAAGAGTAAGGAACTATTGCAATACTACTATGCGATATTCAATAATTTTTTTTATATTATTGAATTTTAAATTAATAATTCATATACATTTATTTATTATCCTTTTAGTTATTTTTTTCAATTTTTTTACAAATTTCCTAAAATAAATATTGAGTTTAAACTAGGCCTGGCCAGTGGGCCGGGCTCGGGTCTGGTGGGGTCGGGGTGGGACGGGCGAAGGGGGCGGGGTTTGGCGGGACTTGCTCCAGTCCCGTCCCGATCCCGCCGGAATTGGGTCGGGGCGGGGTCGGGGCCGGTTCCGGCGGGTTTTCCTTTTTTTTTTTTTAAAATAACATATGTATAAAAAAAAACTCAATAAACAAGACAAGATAGTGTAATAAAAACATCCCAAGACTGTTTTTATGCCTCTTATATTATTTAATAGACATATGATTTTTTTGTAATACAAATACAATTGTCTAAATTGCAACTTTGTGGTGTTGTCCAAAAGTTGCAAATTACATAATAAAATTGCAATTAAAAAAATTACATTCTCAAAAAACCTGTTCTAATTGCTTGATAATTTCCTGTGGTTCTTCGGTTGGAATTGGTATTTGTTGGTCAAATTGATCCATGTCGCTTCCACTACCTTCGGATAAGATTTCGTTGTAGTTTTCGTCTTCTTCTTCATTGATCTCCGGTTGACCGCACCTTCTCCGCTCCGCTCGTATCCAATCTCTGAATAATACTGCAATTTCCAAGTCGTCTCCGGCTAATGAGTGTCTGTGGTCTCCTATTTGATATCTCGTCGGCGAGAAAAAGCGCTTTCGACGCAGATTGATGACGCTTGAATGTTCAAAACATCTCGGGCCATCATTGAAAGTGTCGGAAAGGTCTTCTCATTCCCCCTCCCGAGTATTTCAAACAAGTCTTCATGTCCATCTTCATTGATAACTTCTTGGTACGGTACAGAACCCTGCAAAACAAAAATATCCAACTCGCTAATTTGGTTAGTAGCGGTACGGCCGCACATTCTATTTCTGAGGCTTTCAATACTAGCCGCAAAAACAACATGTCTTTTGTGAGGTTGTGTTGAAGATGAAGAAGATGGTATGGAAGCCGGTAAGTTACTAACATTTTCTTGTTGGTAAAATCTTTATATTTTTTTGCATTGGTCTTCTACGCTAGATAACACTTCTTCTTTAGTTTGTTTAATAGGTGGTGGGTGATTTAGATTTTTGGGACTTGGAGGTGGTAGTACTTCTATACAATCGTAAATAGCTTCAATTAGTGATTTAGTACCATCTATTTTAATAGTCGAATTTAATACAACACCAATAATATAAATAGTGGGAATATGCATAAAATATTTTTTTATTTTGATAAACATTTTTTTAATAGCTGCCATATAAGCTGGTTTTTCCATATATTCACTAAGTAATAAAAATATTAGAGTTATATAAAACAACATAGTTGAAACAGTAGGATAATATATACCGGAAAATTCTTTTGTTGCTTGAAAAAATTTCTCTAAAAATACAATAAGTTCGGAAATTTTTACTCAATCACTATCTACAACTATATCAGCTGAATTTTGATTATGAGAGTTAAAAAATAAAGTTATAGGTTTTCTATAGTCATAAGCAACAAGTAGTTGCTTGTATAAAGAATTCCACCTAGTGGATACTTCTTCTGAAATTTTTCTATAAGGTAGTCCACAATCGTGACAAATTTTTTTATATTCTTTTCTTCGTTATACTCTATTACTTTTAAAAATAAAGTTTATAGCAAATTGTATTTTACTAAGAATGTCTTGAAAAAGTGATAGACCATCCTTTACAATTAAGTTATATATATGACATGCACATTTTATATGAAAATGATCTGGAAAAGATGGAGTTAAACTATTTTTTAAAATTGTAATAGCGTAATTGTTAGAAGAAGCGTTATCTAATGTAATAGTCATAATTTTATCGGTTATTCCATAATAATGGCACACTTGATAAATATTTTCTGCAATAAAAGTACCAGTGTGCCTATCATCTATATATCTATACTCTAAGATACGTTTTTGCATAGACCATTTATAATCTATCCAATGACAAGTTACCGTTAAATAATCATGGCCGTTAGTACTACGAACTATATCAGACGTGATAGATACTTTGCTATTAAAATGATATAATGAATAACGTAAATATTGTTGATATTCATGTGCGAATTTAAATACATCTCTCTTAACAGTTGATCTAGGAAAACCGTTAAAAGCAGGATTATATATATATCTCTAATGTAATGAATAAAACCGGGAGATGAAAGAAATGAAAAAGGCAAACCCTCTATATTGCTTCCCTATCTCTATGTTTATTGTATTTAGGGCCTACAATTCCCCCGTCATAGGGTTAATTTGACCATGTACTTAGTTCGGGACAGTATCAGTATGTGAACCTTGTTCCAATGGAGCGGCGTTTGCGCACCCGATTTTGAAGCCTGATATTGGGCATACCTAGCTGGATGAGCACTTACTACGTGTCTAATTAAACTCCCCGTCCCATCGTGACCTTTTCCAATTTTAAATTTTAAAACATTTTTACAAATTTTACATGTAGCTACTTAATTCTCTACGTCCCTATCAAAAAATATCCATGCATCTGATTTTAATGGTCGGTTTGCTGGACCTTGTCTCATACTAGGGTGAATATGAGGCATTTCAGTTGAAGGTGCACTAGTGGGTGTGTTGTCATCAACATTAGTGGGTGTATCATCTAGATCATCGTCTAAATTAAAGTTTTCTTGAGTTCCAGTAAATAGCTCCTCGTCTAAATCTAATGGTATTGTAGGAAAATGTTGAGTATCAACAAAATCATCCTGTGTAGGAATAAGATGACTAGAAGAAGTACCCTTGCCCTGGTTGCCCCTACTAGAAGAAGCACCCTTACCCTTAAACATACCTCTTAATCCTTCCATTTTAATTATGATAATAAATAATTAAAGATAATAAAATCAAGTGCGCTAAATAAAATAAACAGACAATAATAATTTAATGAATGAACAAATGTACCAAACGCCGACGTAGCGTCGACGTGTAATCGAGAGGTTGAAAATTGAAACTTTGCTCGATGGAAGATCCTCAAGCTAGTTGCCAACTTCACTCCCAAATGAATAAATAAAATTCAATATTTAGTAAACAATGTAGACTTGTAGAGAGATTAGAGAGATTGTAGGAAGATTTGTGAGAAAGATGAAGAAAAAATGAGTTATTTATAGTTGAAAAATTGGGTTAAAATGTAAATATAATAACTTATGATTAAAAATAAATATTAAGGGGTAGGGGGGTTGGGGGAGGCCAAAAATGGCCGTTGCCCAACGGCCAAAATCTAAAATGGTCGTTAGTGCAACGGTTATATTTGCAAAGAGGGACTAGAGGCGAGATCGGAGCGGGCTCGGGATGGGCTCGGGGTGGGCTCGGGTCTGGCTGGCCTGGGGCGGGCTCAGGCCGTCCGGCCCAGTGGCCAACCTTAGTTTAAACCAAAATTATTGATGGGATGGAATCCGTAATTCGTATTGGCACTGCCCGTACTCCCATAGTACGCAATAAATGAAAAGAGAATCCCAATAGGTCAACTTTCATGCCAATCCATATGTAAAGCATTATTTGAGATGATAAAAGCGATTCCCAACAACTGTTTCGGTACAATAATTTTACAATTTCAACCTCTATTAATTCGCAAGTTTAAACATTCAATTACCAATATTTTTTGCTGAATGCTGAAAGGGGTTCTCAAAGAGTAGTTTTGTGAATAGAGAATGTCATAATCTGAACCGTTGTATCACACGTTTATACGTTCAGCTGAATTTTCTTCTCCTCTTGTCAATTTTGTCGAAAGAAAGGATAGGTGTATATTGTGTATATTAGGTCTCGGCTATGCTCACGGATTGGGTCCGCTGGAGAATTTGGGGTGCGGGATATGTCCGAAAAATGTTGAATAACATATGAGGATATATTATCATTCAAAAAATTATACGAACTAGGCACGAGAGTATTATCTTTAGAAAATGGAAATTGGGATTCATAAAAAATGACATGACGATTAATGATGATTTTATTAGAGGATAAATCAAAGCATTTGTAGCCACGATGATTAGATGGAAAACCCAAAAACACACACGGAGTAGACCGAGCCTGAAGTTTGTTAATTGTGGTGGATGAGAATAACGGATAACACACACCCAAAAACCCGAAGTTGTGAATATGACGAATTTTTATTATATAAAATTTGAAGTGGGGAAGAATATGTCAAACCTTTAGAAGGAGTTATGTTAAATAGATATGTAGCCGTTTGAAGAGCATGATGCCAAACATATGGGGGTACGGAAGCATGAAGTAATTGAGTGCGGACAATATTATTTATGGAACAAATTTTACGTTTGGCTTTCCCATTTTGTGAAGATGTATGAGGACAAGAGAAACGAAAATTTATCCCATTATTAGCACAGAATTTCCGAAACACCCCATTGTCATATTCTTTGCCATTATCACACTGAATATTTTTGATCTCTCGGTCGAATTGGGTTATGATGAATGCTCTAAATTTTAGGAAGATGGAAAAAACTTGAGATTTCTTCGCTATTGGAAACATCCATAGAAATTTAGAATAATCATCCAGAAAGAGAACATAACACCGAAAACCCACAGAACTAGGAACAGGGGACGTCCATAAGTCGCTATGAATAATATCAAATGGCATTAAAGTATGAGATTTTGATTCTACAAACGACAACTTAACAATTTTTCCTACAGAATAAGATTGACAATTTTGAGTACGACTCGTTTCCTTACATGAAATAAAACTATTTTTTATCTAAAAATGACAAAATAGAGGACCCTGAATGACCAAGACGAGCATGCCACAAGGAAGGAGAAATGGCTGCAAAAGATGACGGCAAGGTTTGATTCGATGGACCGGAATTGGATGTAATAGGATAAAGATCCCCCTTACTATCACACCTCATGAGTGGACTCCCAGTCTTGAAATTCTTCACAGAGAACCCAAACAGATCAAATTCAATAGAAACAGAATTGTCAGTAATGAATTTACGGACAAACACTAAATTTTTAATCAATTTGGGGGCATGAATGATATTTTTCAAGATAAGAGGAGGATGAAGGGGAGATAAGGTTTTATGACCATAACCACGAATTGGAATAGAATTACCATTACAAATAATTATACCGCGGGGGTTGCTCAAATTGGAATAAGACGAGAGCGTACCTGAATCGGATGTTATGTGGGTAGTGGCCCCTGTGTCCATATACCAATTTGGGTAAGGTGGATTTAAACCAAGCATGTGCATTACAGCTTCGATGTCGGTATGCGTGGGTGCTGCTGCGTGATGGGCTTGCGGGGGCCGAGGCCCAAGCACCCCTGTTTGCGGTCTCGACCCAGTCTGCTGGCTGTAACTGAACTAGGTCGGATTGGGCCTAGACTGCTGCTGGGCTGGCCACTACCAATTTGGCTGAAATCGTGGTGGCCGGGCCCAAATCTTCGTTGTTGTGGGGCCCACTGCCACTGCATAGGGGCCTAATGTGGACCCAGAATTGCTGCTGCGGCTGCTGACCAACGCGAGGACCCCTCCGCCACCACCATTCTGCCGGCTGCCGCTGTTGTTTCCGCCGCGGTTTTTGCCATTATTTTTCTTATTTCTATCCTTTTTGCCACCACCGTTGTTGCGGTTTTGGCCCGAGTTGTTGGAACCGGTAGGATACACCGTGGACTCGGTCATCATGACTACGGGACTAGTACCGGTAGCCGCTCGTTTGACTATGCCTGCTTCTTCTAGTGTAAGCATAGAACGAGACTGATAAAATTGCGGAAGCGGATTGCTTTGCCGAAAAAGCGTTCCCACACCACTATAGGCCTTGGAGAGTCCAAAAACTAGTTGGAGGACCAAACGATCGTTCGAAACTGGCGCGCCAACGTTGCGAAGTTGGTTTGCCAATTCCTTTAATCTTTTGCAATAAGCCGAAACATTAGGGAAATCTTCCATATTGACGTGAGAGAAATCTTGCTCAAGGGTAACGGCTCTAGAATTTTGATTATCTTAGAATATATCACGCAATCTATCCCAAGTTGCCTGTGCCGTAGCGTCAGGCTCAATAATTGTTTGCAAAAGGTCGATGGATATGGTGGAATATATCCACTAAAGGACGGTAGCATCAATAGTCGTCCACAACTTAGGATCATCCTCGCGTTTTGGTACCTCTGTATCCGCAAGAGCCGCAGGAATTATGTGATGGATGACTTGATGCGATCGTGCGTGAATTTTGAACAGTTCGGCCCACGTCGCATATTGGACGTTTTCTATTTCAAGAACGAGGGGATGTTATTCTTGATGTTAGAAACTGTGAGAGTAGGATGAAACATGTTCCGGAATGTAGACATATTGATAGAACAATATGCTAATGAGGGATTTGGGAGAAAAAATTGGGAAGAAAAGGGTTCCCGTCGGCACACAAACCGAGAGCACAACGTCTCGAAAATGGGGGAATAGTCGATGGAAAAGAGGAGATTATAGAGAGAGGATTTTTAAGACCTAGACTCTTGATACCATGAAAGAAATAATCCCTTGATTATTTTCATTAATGAAAGGCTATATATACAAGTTACATAATAGGAGAATCCTATTCCTATTCTATTCCTAAAATCGTATTCTATACTTTTATGGTAATACACTAATTATGGTAATACATTACTAATTATATTACAACCTTACCTAAACTAGGATACTAAATATTTACCATAAATTACACATAATAATTAGCCCATCCGAGGGTCAATCCGTGAGCATAGCCGAGACCTAATATACACAATATACACATGTGTATTGTGTGTATATTGTGTATATTTAACAGCTGAAAAATAAACACAAACCACACTAGTATGCAGAATTAGAATTATTATTATTGGTATAACATATTCATATCGTTAATCCGGAGTTGAAACATAAATGTCAATATAACAACAACATACTCAGTATATTTTCACAAGTGAAGTCTGGGAAAGGTGTGCGCACACAGACTTTGCCCCTATTTTTATAGGGTAGAGAAGTTGTTTCTGATAGATTCACGGCTTAAGAAAAACGTTTTCCGAACAAGTTTGACAGAAAGCACGAGTTAAAAGCTGTGATGAAAATGTGCAGAAAGAAAGAAAGTTTTGACAGTAGAAGTAAATAAAGACAACCAAAGTAAAAAAAAATAATAGCAAAATATGAAAACTTAAATGTCAATAGATTGTAAAATTGATTTGGTTCGTTTATTTCTTTTAAGGCTGTTATTGTAATAGGTAACCGGTGATTATTTCTATATCAATGATCCCACTTATTTTTCACTAACATGATAATGAAAAAAATTACACTCCTATTTTACATATTAGCTAGTAGAAAAGTTAGGAAAGTCCAATTGAATTTTAAGTGGTAAAAAGATATCATAAAAACTCAAACTCAAGTCAGTAACATTATGGTTAAAATTAGGACAGTGATTTACAAAGTGAATGGCTCCCCGAGAGCGCCGTGCCTGCTGGAAATTCCAGAAAAAATAAAGGTAAAAAGTTTCAAGTCCCGGTACAAGCCTCCCAGCGGAACTGCCTACTTTACCCTATATTATATTCCGTTTGAGTTAAACTTATATAATCATCAGTATAACAAACTTTTATATTATCAAGCAGTAGCGGATTTACAGTGTTATTAACCGATTCACGAGAATTCTATAACTTTTTGTTACCGTTCGATGTGTTTGCCATTTTATCGGCTGACGAAATCGGATGACAAATTGATTTCTTTAATTTAAGCGATTTGGGCTAAAAACGGAACTCTAATTTCTAGCAATTGATTTCCCAACTACTCCAGAAAGCATTAGGACGGTGGTATGAATAAACTAAGAGGTAAGAAACATGAATACAGATGAGTACAGTAAAGTAAATGATAAATAAAGGAAATGATAAAGATAAATAAAATTTGAGTTGTTTGATTGATTGTGTGTTTTCTATACAAAGAATGATCCTATTAATAGTAAAAAAGAAAAGAAAAAAGCTATACAACGTGCCCCCCCATGTCAGCCATCAAGTAACCCACCAAGTTCAATGGTCGACTATGGGGGAGGTGGTACCGATTTTCTCGTCCTCGACTCTTCTTGTTCGGATAATGGCTTCTTCTTTTAGCTGTTGTTGGCCGTTACCACTTATAGGGGTTCGGAAACCCTTTTGACTTGGTCGTTGAGGCGTCTGCATTTGAGTGGGTCCCAGTCGTACCTCTAACTAACAACTCGGCTAAGATGCCTTAGTAGCCAATGAAGTTCTTGTAGTCGAGGTCTAGGAGTAAATTCAGCTCTGGAACAGTTCGGCTCTCACTAAATTCGACTAAACACTTAAATTATTTTTGAGTGTTAACAATTTCCCCCTACATTAACTCAAGTGTAACTGTTGAGTTAATGTATCCGAAAGTAGCCATCATTTCAGTCTGACAGCTGTGCATGTCACTTCAATTGTCTTGTCTCCAGTGCATGCAATGCTGATTATTTTTTGAAATGGGTTTCTCCTTTAATCGAGGCGTCTCCGTTACCACGAATTGGCTCTAATGATTTTCGGCCGTGCTTTTGAAAATAATAAATTAATCTCAGTCACGCCTCTAAAGACTTTTAAGGAAAGACATCCCCCCATAGGTTTCTCACCTAATCTTTGGCCCTTTTCTTAGTCGGAAACTATGACTTCATCTTTTTCATCTCGAAGATCAGGAAAATCATTCTAGCCGATAGTGACCTGACCCCTGCCTTGGCCTTCGTTGATGAACATCTGGTTCTGACTCTGTATGATGGACCGGAACAAGGTGATTCTCTCTTGTTTCAATACCTCAGCCCGATAAACCATGACTTTCTTTCTACTTGTGACTGGTTCACCGGTGGCCGCTGTTCGGCTAACCTTCGTACTTGGCCGACTAAGGTCGCTCATTATTCGGGTTGGTTGGACCGAGTGAAGTTGGTCATAGAAGCCGAGTAGAGGAACTTAGGTCCTTTCGATGCTGCCACACTGTCGGAATTTGATTTCCGCTGTAACGCTGGGCTCGGGTATGTGCGACGCCTCTATTTTTATGCTTGGTTTACTTGGATATGGGAATCTATATCCCACCCTTTAACTTCAGCATTGCTCTTGGCATCCTTGAGCAAATTTAGAACAAACCCCGTAGATTTGATGGGCCATTATCTTTGACTACTTGGGATGTCATTTCTTCGCCTGAGCAGTGCGACCAACCTTACGACACAAGCGTGTGAAAGAATTGGCTTTATATTTTGTGACCAGGCAGCCGGTCTGTGGCTGTCATTTAGCCATATATCTCCCGTCGGAGGGAATTAGCTTATTTTGTGCGACCAGGCAGCTGGTCTGTGGCTGTCGTTTAGTCATGCATGCTCCAAATCGAAGGATAGTACTTTTTTAGATACTTGCCGTTTACATTCCTGTCCATTTATTCGTCATGCATGTTTATTAGTCGGTATGGGTTGCCGGCGATCCGTTGGCTTACTACGAAAGGTCCTTCCCAATTTGGTGACCATTTGCTGAATTTACGATCTTTCATCCCAATTGCTAAAACGGTTTTTCAAACTAAGTCTCCTTCGGCAAACCTCTTAGGCTTAACATGTTTGTTGTATGCTTTAGCCATTTTACGTTTACCTGCTTTGATTTTTTCTAGGGCCATCAACCGATCTTCATCTAGCTGGTCTAACTCCATTAGCATGGCCTGTTGATACTCCTCTAAACTTAGAGAGTTCTGCTTGACTACCCGTAATGATTTGACATTAATTTCCAACGACAACACTGCATCTTAGCCATAGGTTAGCCGATTCAGTGTCGTCCCGGTAGCTATAGATTTAGAATTCCTGATCGCCCAAACGACTTCAATCAGAGTGAGATGACACATTCCTGGTTTATCCTCTACGTTTTCACTAATTATGTCCACAATAAGTTTGTTGGCTGCCTCGGCTTGCCCATTCGCCTGTGCGTAATAAGGCGAAGTTACGATTATCTTAATACCGAACTTCTCAGCAAAGGCTGCCACCTTAGAACCAGTGAACATCATCCCTTGATCGACGGTAATTGTCTCAGGAATACCATATCTGTATATGATCTGGTGTTGGATAAACTGAATGACATCTGTCTGATGGACCCTCTTCATCGGCTGATCTTCCACCCATTTAGTAAAGTAATCGGTAGCCACGATAATGAAATTGTGGCCTTTAGCCGATTGTGGGTGAATCTTGCCGATGAGGTCCATAGCCCATCATCTGAAGGGCCAAGGTTTTACTATTGGGTGTAGCAACTCGGCGGGTACCCGTTGGATTGGTCCATGTTTCTAACATTCTTCGCATCATTTTGCATACTGGAAGCAATTAGCTGTGATAGTAGGCCAATAATAACCATGGCGGTAGATCTCCACTTCATCGCTGGCCCCGCTCTGTGTGATCCGCATATTCCTTCATGGACCTCTCCCATGACTCTCAAGGCCTCTGCTTTGGCAATGCACTTGAGCAGTACCCCATTCACGCTCCTTTTATAGAGGTCATTGTCAATGAGCACATATTTCAAGGCTCTTCTTTTAACCTTGAGGTCCTTGCAACTGGAGGGATCTTTTAGGTAGTCAATTAGTAACTGCCTCCATGAGTCGATTTGTTCAACGGCTGGCAGTTCGTCATACTCTAAAGTGAGTAGAGACTTTCTAAAGCCAGAAACTTCTTGCGCTAAGTTGTTAGCCTCAACATTCATGTCTCTGGGAACATGACTTAATGTAGATGATGCGAACTTACTAAGTAATGTGCTAGCCGTTTCGTCGGGCCAACAGATTTGGATCCTTGCAGGCATATTCCCCGGCCAGCTACTTGTTAACCAACTGAGAGTCTCCGTGAATCTTGATGTATTTTGCTTTCATAGAGACTAGGAGTTTGAGTCCTATGATGAGAGCATCATATTCAGGTTGGTTATTTGTCAAGTCAGAATCTAACCGATAAGAGAACCTCCATGTTTCATCTCTATGACCGGTTATTGTTATCCTGACTCCGACTCCTTTCTGGGTTCTTGACCCATCAAAAGTCAGCGTCCAAGGGACGACGCCCATATATGCGGTAGATGGGGCGCATGGGTCCTCCGCATCTACACAAGGTGGTCTGCCAAGAAATCGGCTACCGCCTGGCCTTTGACGGCCCTGAGTGACTTATATTCGAGAGAAAATGCCGTAAGCTTGATTGCACACTTTATTAACCGACCTTGAAAGACAAGTCTATTTAGTAAGTACCGAACAATATCCACTTTGCACAAAACGTATATAACGTGAGGCATTAGATAATACTCAAGTTTTGTGCAAACATAAAACAAAGACAGACAAAGCTTCTCCAAGGGAGTATATCTAGTTTCAGCATCGTTTAGCATTCGACTAAGTTACTTAACTGCTTTTTCAGTTTCATCATCGGCCTCATGTGCTAGCAAGCAGCCGATAGATAATTCTGCAGTCGAAATATACAATTTCAACGGCTTCCCTAGCACGGGAGGCACCAGTACTAGGGGAGTAGCTATTGTCTTTTTAATTTGATCAAAGAACTCTTGTTGTTCCGGACCCCATACTAGCTCTTCTGACTCTTTATGTCTGAGCAAAGGTGAGAAAGCCTTCATCTTGCTAGTCGAGTTAGATATGAACCTCCTTAAGAAATTGATCTTTCCCAATAAGCTTTGTAACTCCTTCTTTGTCTTAGGTGATGTAGATCTCATTGCTGCTTTGGCTTTGTTACGATCTATCTCGATGCCTTTTTTGTGTACCAAAAAGCCAAGGAAGTTGCAAGCCGTTACTCCGAACATGCACTTGGCTGGATTCATTTTGAAATTATGAATCCTTATTCTTTTTAATGCTTGTTCAAGATCGGCTAAATGATCCTTGAAGTCCTTAGACTTTATTACTATATCATCAATGTAAACCTCCATAGTCTTACCGATCAAGTCATAGAAGATGGTGTTTATTGCTCTTTGATAAGTGGCACCAGCATTCTTCAGACCAAACGGCATAACTATCCACTCGTAAATGCCCAACACTCCTGGAAATCTGAAGGCGGTTTTATGAATGTTGTCATCGGCTACCGATATCTGATTATAGCCAGAGTATCCATCCATGAAGGTCAATACACAATTAGCGGTTGCTGAGTCGACTATCGGCATGCCGTACTCATCTTTAAGAGTGGCTAGATTTAGGTTCCTGTAATCAATACATACCTAAACCTTGCCATTCTTCTTATTGACTGGTACGATATTTGCCAACCATTCCACATACTTAGCCGTTCTGATAAACCCGGCTTTCAGCAGTCGTTCAATTTTGGTTTTGACTTGAGGCATCAACTGAGGGTGATACCTTCTGGGCGACTGTTTTTGAGGTTTGAAACCCCCCTTGATTGGTAATCTATGTTCTACCAAAGTACGTGTCAGTCCAGGCATCTCATGATAATCCTATGCGAAGCAATCTTTATACTGCAGTAGAAGGGCCGTTATGCCTTGTTTGTTTTCTTCCTTTAGCAAACCATTAATATATGTCAGCCGAGGGATTTCTTCGGTTCCTAAGTTGATATCTTCCAAAGGATCATGAGACTCAAAACTGGGCATAGCCCTTCTTATGGGCGATTTAAGTTCCATCGGCAACTCAACCATTTAAATCCTCTAAGGTAAGCCGTGGTTAGGCTAATTGTTTTATTTCAAACCCTTGTGAGGTAAGGTTACAGGATTCCCAATATCATTCTTCATGCTGCTCCATGACGGCTATGGGAGCCATATTGGGTGAATAGAGGACAACCTCTATGTTCTGAACCCCTGGTTGGAACGGGTTATCATCTGCTAGGACGATTTCTATCTTGTCTCCTTCCCAAAAGATGAGCTTTTGTTGCATGGTATAAGGAAGGCATCGGCTGGTGTGAATCTAATCCCTACCCAGCAGAATGGTATAGGACGACTTGCCATCTATTACAAAGAAGGCAGACCTGACCGTCTTCGGACCCACAATGATTTCTGCCACTAAAATCCCAAATGCTTCAGAAGCCTCTCCATAAAGCTAACCATTTTCATGTTAGTTAGGATGAGATCTTCTCTGGTTTTGTTGAGGCTTTTCAAAGTAAGCAACGACATCACATTCAGCACACCCCCATTATCGACGAACACTCGACTAATGGTTTTGCCGTTGATGTAAGCCTTCACATAGAAGGGCTTAAGGTGTTTAACCATCTCTTCCGTAGGTGCACCAAATACAGTGCTCAAAGTGTCCATAGCCTTGGTATCGACTATTGTTGCCCATTCTGCATCTTCTATGCAAACATCACTTTCTAGGCTATCCAGCGTGGAGCGGCTGACCCAGAACTCACATGGGATTAGGCTGACCATTTCAATATCTACCCACATCTCATCAACCAGGTCATGGCTAAATAAGTCAAGGATGGAGTTCCCTCATTCATTCAATTCGGCTGACCAGGAGCTCATATCTTCCATTTCCTGAAGACAAATGGGGATCGGCTGGGGATCCTCTGACTGACTCCTCTGCACGATCTGTAGGATTGCCTCAGTTAGTGGTCCATCCAGTGCCATGTTCTCTTATCGGGGTTCTTCCATCGGGTTGTTGGTAGGCTGTTCATCCAGTTCTGGTTGACCCGACGTCTCTCATTTAGGCGACATTGCCTCTGAAGCAACTGAGCCGAATGCCCACTCAATAGCCTCGGCTACGGCAGACTCAAGAATCTTCTAATTTTTGGCTGCCTTGGTATTGGAAATTAGATGCAATGTCTGTTTCATCTTACGTAAGGCATTGTCACGTTGCATCATTCTTTTCTGAGTCCTGGATGCGAATCTTGGTTGTGCCTCTTTCTTTTTAGGAGCCTGATTGATAGACCACTTCCCCTCTTCTGTGTTGGAGAATGGTTTAATCATTATTCGGGGTCTCGTCTGGTCCTTATTTCTCGTTGTGATACGTAAGGACAAAATACCCTCGTTCACGTTAAACTCGACCACCCTCTGTTTGGTTTTAGGGAGTGGTTCTTCATTTATTCGAGGCATGCTCGGTTGCCGATTGGTTGGCATCTATACTTGCTCCCCAGGCCTATGCCTAGCATCGATAGGGACCCTTCTAAACCTCTTAGTTTGTTCCTAAAGTTCTCGTTCAACGTCCCTCGAGTATTTAGGGTGGCTATGAAATCTGCTCCTAGCTGGCTGCCTATCATTACGAATGTTATATAGGCTACCTAACCGGTTGAACACAGAAGTCCTTGTGGCCTTCTCCTATTTGATAGGTTTCTTTGGGACCCATACCCTTTTCATCGGCTGTTTCCCTTTGGTGTCCCTTGACTCTTCGGACTTAGCAAAAGATACCATAGATATTGGTACCGCGGGAAAGGGATCGGTATCAATGGACATTTCAGCCGTACTCTTGTCGGCTAGCTTGAGCCTCCCCTCTTTGATGCCCTTTTGGATCGCCTTTCTGAAGACCACAAAATTAGAAGTAGAGTGACTGTATGAATTATACCACTTACAATACTTCTTATCTTTGAGTTCCTCGGTAGGCGGAATCATATGACCATCAAGCAGCCGAATCTGCTTATCTTTGAGCAGATGATCAAAGATCTGATCTGCCTTCGTGATGTCAAATGAGTAACCGACCCTGTCATTAGATGAACTCGTCTCCTTGCCTTTTACGACTTTCAAAACTGGGCAAGAGTAAACCTTACGCCTAACAATCTCGACCACCATTGCGTCTGCCGTGCAGTCGGCTGACTCTGAGTCGGACTCATCTGCTACAATGATGGATACCAAGTAGGAGCCTCAATTTCGGCTGGCTCTTCTCTGCTCATTTTCCTGGACGTACTACTCTATTTGGCTAGCCTTTTTGGCTAATTGGCTCAGGTCAGAGCAGGATTGTCCTACCAACTTCTCCTTTAACTGAGGGTGCATGTTGTTGATTATCATGTGGGCACACTCAGACTCGGGGAAGTGTACGGTGTATTTCCCAACCTTCTTTCTGAATCTCTCAGTAGCCGATTCATCGACCTGCTGCTTGAGATTCGTTAGATCAGTCACGGTAACCTGAGGTTGGGGTCAATAGAATCTATCATGGAAGCAACCCTTCATGTCAGCCCAGCTCTGCACGGAATTAGGAGCCAAAGAGGAGTACAATGCAAAGGTCGTTCCCATTAGATAGAGAGGGAATAACTGCAACTTGTGGTACTCATTCTGGCCAGCCTCGCCGCATTGGGCCGTAAATCTACCGATGTGCTCGATAGTGGATTTACCGTCGTCGCCAGAGAAGATGGAAAACTTCGGTGTTTTGAAGCCCCTCGGCAGAGGTGCTATCTGATCTACCCAATTAGGGTAAGGATTCATATAAACAGGCATGTCCAAAGGTTTCAGTTGGATGCCAAAGTACCTCTGCATGGTATTAGCAATAATTTTCGGGTTTATCAGTTGTGACGTCCCCTACCGATTCTTGACTGGATTCGACTGGTAGGCATTCTGCACTGGCGGCCTCCATTCTGCACTATGTTGGACAGGGTTTTGAAGGTTGTAAGTGGTCTGCTGGCCATTACCAATAGGTGGGGTAATGCCCCATTGCTGCTGTTGGGTATGGCCACCAAAGCCTGCAACCTGAGCTCCTGGAAAGGCTAATGGAGTGTGAGGATAAGGTGGAACAGTATTCCATGGCTGCTCTCCTCGGACATCGGCCGTTCTTAGAAAATTTACGCTTCCTAGAAGGTATGGATTGGGTACTGGCAATGACTACTGGAATGGTATTCCGCTCTAAACAGCATCACAAGATAGCCGAGCTATGTCATAGTCAGGGGCTATCGGCTGTCCAACATTGTTTGCATGCATCGTAGGGTCATTCGTAGAAACGTATGTCATAACGTGCGGCAATCCAAAGTGTCCTGGAGCCTGAACTGGTATCCGAGTCATATTGATCTGCCCATACTGCAGACTCACTTGGTCAAATGGTACATTTTGCCCCCCAAGGTTTGGCGACGACCGTGCAGTGTGCTGGTTGCCAGGCGATTGGGCTTGTGTTCCTAGGTTTGCTATCGGTTGCACCTGAGTAGGTACTAGCTGATGCTCATGCGGCTGAGGAATAACACCGGGAGTCACAGTCTCATACTGAACAACATCGTTCGTCAGAGAGATGACAGAACAAGCCGAACATTCTCCTGGGTGCATTTGATTGATTTCCATCTCCCTCGCTTGCTGAACCTCGTTATGTACCTTCGGCTTTACAATGTCAGCCAACTGTTTAGAAACTTGGTACATAATGTCGTGGATGCCTAAGTCGATCTGTTGTCTAATAAAAGACGTGGTCATTATGATTGGACCTTCAGATTGGCTAGATTCTTCCACAACTTGGGTTGATGGAGGAAGTTGAGTAAATTCGACTCTGGAACAGTTCGGCTGTCACTGAATTCGGCTCAACACTTAAATTATTTTTGAGTGTTAACACTTTTATCCAGATTTGTATGTTAAGTATTTGCTAAACATTTATGAATTTTGGATCATGAATCCAGTTATTATTATATACTCCCTCCATCCCAATTTATGTGTCACTATTTGACTTGACACGGAGTTTAAAAAAGAAAAGAAGACTTTTGAAATGTGTGGTCCAAAATAAACCTGATATAAATGTGTGGATGTAAATAATCTCATAAAATTAAATTGTTTCTAAATATAGAAAAATGACATTCTTTTTGAAACATACTAAAAAGAAAATAATGCCACATAAATTGGAACAGAGAAAATATTAATTTAAAGTTAAGAACCATTCTATTTTAATCGTAGATCCGCCTATATTATTATATTACCTACTAAGATATATACAATTTAGGCGTAGTTTATAGTTGCAATGGGCATTTGTTATTTGTCACATAAAATTGGTAGCGTAGAAGATGCAACGCTAGGAATAGAGCGGTCTTCAATAACAGGCACTATTCCATCAACCCCACACACGCATATTGTCTTTATATATATCCCCACTTTTTACACCAACCTATTGTATTTGCACATTTGATACATTGAAATTTTAAGTACCTAGCTTCTCAAAATGGGAGTTCCTCCATATTCTCAATTCATTTTCTTCATCATCAATTTTCTTCTTCTCCTTTCCCTCAACAATGTCCAAATTCAAGCCATGTCATCAATCACAACAATTTCCAAAGACCAAATATCTTGCCAAATGTGTGAGGCATGTGACAACCCATGTCAGCCCATTTTATCTCCATCACCACCACCGACACTACCTCCCATTTCCTGCCCGCCTCCACCGTCACCACCACTTCCGCCACCGCCTCCACCCTCTACTCCTCCACCATCATCACCAGTCATTAAATGTCCACTGCCTCCTACCCCACCATGCCATTCTTGCCCGGAAGACTGCTCTCTGCGGTCATCGCCTTATTCCATATACCATTATTTCTCACCACCTTCAGCTTACTCTAATAGATGACTTTGTTCGTACATCCTACCTAGTTACTGAAATTATGTATGTCTTAGAGATAATCATTATTAGAGACAAATGTACTTGAACACATTCGTATTATTAATAAGCTTTATATTTATGACATTTGCAATTATTGAATTATTATTTGATTATTTGTAATTATTCATAATGTGCATCCCTTGAGCTTACGTTGTCATTAATAGAGTGAGATATTTATGATAGAGTGTAACTCTAAAATAGCCTCGACTAATGATCATCGAGAATGGGATATCGATGATATGTTATAAGTCGATATATGGTCAGCGTCACATTCTTAGAGAATGTAGTATGTCGCACATGCTACTAGTAATGGTTACTAGTGATAGACACATGGATACTTTTGAAAAGTATTGGTATACCCTGCTGATAAACTATTTGTTATACATGTCTAAAATGTTATCAGCGTGTGGGAGATGAAGTCCTTTGACTTGAGGTCAATACGCACCTTGTTTATAGAGTAATGTACTTTGACCCTGTCCTACGCTTAAACTCCTTATAGGATAAGATACAACTTGTGTTGGATGCATTATGATGTAAATTAAGGTGGTAGTTGAGCCAAGAATAGGATTCATTCCTCGATTGGATATTCGAGAGAGCACTCAACTTCTCAGTGATATTAGGTCGACCAAGTCATTGGCCAATGCAAGAGACATATTTAGAATATTATCTAGTTGTCGACTAATATAGATGAGATAAAGTGATCAAGCCATTTAGATAGACACATGAAAAATCCTAAGCTTGATCGAGTGTGTCGCGAATGAAAGGAATTTATCATCTCACATAAAGGTTATGTTTGCTGGATTCATGTAAACGTACTTCATATATTGAGTTCGTCGTATGGCGCAGTCTAGGAGTTCCGTATGGACCTTAATTGGACTAGTGTCGATATGTGAAAGCCTATAGGGTCACACTATGTCGATTGTCTCTTCAATCTAAGGGTGTAATGAGAAAGTATTAAATATTCAATTTGGAATCGAGATATTTAAATTGATAATAACTATGGGATAATTTCTATTAGATGAAAATTATTTAATTATATCAAAATTAGATATTGTATTTAATCTGCTGAATATATATATTAAATGAAAACGGGAAACAAAATTTTACGTTAGGCACCGCGGCGCCGACCCGACAGTAGGCCCAGTCAGACTGGCTCACTGCACCTTGGTTTTTGGGCCAGGCTTAGAGCCCAACCCTAATTCATTTCTGACCTAATTGTAACTATAAATACAACACTAAACCATTGTTATTATACACCAATTCTCATAAACAAATTCTAGACTTAGAGTCTAGGATAAAACTCTCTCAAACTTCTGTCAAGATTTCCTGGCTTTCTTGACAGAGGAATACACCGTAGCATTGTGCTTGCAGTCGAAAAGGGAATCGTGTGTTCACCCTAAAGTAAAGACTCAAGATTTAATAACCTGTAAGTTCTTGTTCATATTTTATGTTACAAGTTTTGATTGTCATATAACCATACCAGAAGAAATTGTTGGGGTAAGTAAAACAAAATTTTAAACTTCCGCTGTGCCTACTTATGTATTTTGAACCCAACAAAAACCTACAATTACTTGTCTTATTCTTGCCGTTGCATGCATTTTTAAAACATTCGGGCTAATTTAGTCCAAGGCACTGTGTCATATCGTTCGTTTTAGGTCAACCCTATGCAATGTTTCTTAAAATGTGTCACGTATTCCTATGATTCTTATTAATTTTTAGTATTCGTACTCAACAAAAACAAAAACCATAGCACTATGAGAATTAACTGTTGTGTAACATCTAATTTTTGTTACTTAATTCCTTGTTTTGTCCAAATAAGATTATACTATAAGTTTCATGTTTAGACAATGTGCAAGAAGAAATTAAGGGCAAGAAGTAGTGGATAAAAAAAGATGGTGTGTCAAATTGCCGTACACAAGAATGTGGATTCGGAGGACATCTTGTTAAGGATGATTAAGGTCATATTTTCCTAATTATCCTTCATCATCTCAATCATTAAGGAGAATCATCTCAGTCATGTATAATCATTAAGGAGAATATTGTGTAATTATATAGGATAAGATGATTAGCTAATTACTAGGATAGTCTTCCGTATTCATAGTCATAGATTGATATTATAGGCTTATATATATATATATATATATATATATATATATGTATATATATATATATATATATATTGTATACTTGGGATGAAATAAATCAATGGAATGAATTCCTTCATGACATCAAGAGCCACAAAATAACTCAATTTCCCTCCCCTAACCGGCTTCTTCCTCCACACAACTCCTTTCGCTGCTAAACCACTAACGGTTTAGGGTTTCTCGGAAAACCACCAACCAAACCTATTGCCCTTCTTCTATTATTTTCATGAGAAATAATGGCCGACAAACAAAAATTTCATCCCGTTCTAGCCGTCAATAACGTCAAAAACTTTTTTCCAAATACCCTTGAGATGGAAAATGGGAAATATTCCTCTTGGGTGGAGTTATTCAAAATCCATTGTCGAGCGTATGAAGTTATACACCATATTATTTCTTCCTTGTCTTCATCGGACACCACAACCGTTGAAAAAAATTTATGGTCTCGCTTAGATGCTATAGTCCTTCAATGGATTTACGACACTATATCTAATGATCTATTACACACCGTTCTAGAACCGGACTCTACGGCTCAACAAGTTTGGGAGCGGTTGAAAAATATTTTTAAAGATAATAAAATGTCTCAGGCTGTATATCTTGCAAACCAATTCTCCAACGTAAAATTGGATGACTTTGCAAATGTTTCCGCTTTTTGTCAAGAATTGAAAATGCTTGCCGATCAACTATCCAACGTTGGTGCTCCGATTTCGAATCAAAGGTTGTTACTCCAATTAATCACGGGTTTGAATGAACAATATGATGGTGTGGAAACGTTCATTCAATAAAGTAACCCGTTACCACCTTTTTATGAGGCTCATTCGCGGTTGATTCTTGAAGAAACCTGAAAGACTAAACAACTAGCGATGGCAGCAACCAAAACCGCCACCACCCTTGTTTCCACTAACACTACGGAGGAGGTTTTTGGGGTAAGTAGAATAAAATTTTAAACTTCAGCTGTGTCTACTTATGTATTTTGAACCCAACAAAAATCTACAGTGGTATCAGAGCCCAAGTTGGTTTAATGGTTATATAACAATTGAATAACATAATAATATGGGTTAAACATAAAATTGGATTAAAACAGGGCTTCTTGAAATCCTACATATCTTGACCGAATAGTTAACCTTTTGATATCACCCTAAATTATCACCTACGCTAAATCGAGGAAGTCATTCCGTTCTAACTCGGACTAAGCCAAGTGCAGATAACCGGTTCATTGCGAACATGGTCCACGGCGAAGAACGAGTATGAATGGATGATGATCGATATGTGCATTATTGATAATGATGGGTGAGGATAAAAGATGTGTGATTTGATCCCTAAATTGGATTTAAGGCTCGAATGATTTTAGAAAAATCAACACAGAAACATTTTGTCAGTACGTCGGCGCCTCTACCCTATGGTATGGCTCCGCGACGCTCGCTAAGGTTTCAAGGCGGCGCCGCGGCTCCATGGTGAAGCGTCGCGACCCTAATGCTTTATTTTTTTAATTCTGGACTTAATAGACAGTAGGCGTCGCGGCTCCATAGTGGAGCGCCGCGACCCTAAATGAATTTCAGAAGCCAAAATACTTCTGTCTTGCGAGCACCGCGACTCTAAAGCATTGTAGAAGCATTCTGCCTAGGTGGCGCCGCGGCCCCCACCTGTAAAAAAAATAATTATTCAGAATGTTTAACCCATGATTATTATTATACAATATATTTGACAAGTATACTGTTTATGAGCTAAATGATTGTCATTTAGAATACTAGAATAGTGTCCGCAAATAATTGTCTGGGTAGGCGGCACCCAATATTTGTTAAACCGCTTAATATCATGCTTGGGTAGGCGGTACCCAATATATATTTAGTCATTTGCATGATAATTAAGATGCTTTGTTGGACATAGCATGCTAGAGTTGATCTTGGTTAAAACTCTAAATTAAAATGTTCCCCAAAATTTAATACAAGTCTCATTTATAATGAATGCGTCGTTCGTTATAATTGATTGTAGGGCAAAATCCTTTTCGGTGAGATGAGTATTTATGCCACATCATTTGCTCTAAGTCTACGAGGACTCAGACTCTTTCATAGATGCATGTTAAATGTAGAAGTGGGTGATAAACTTTCATGCGTATTTACACCACATTGTTTGCTCTATAAGAAAAAACTCACTTTGATACATAATTGTAGTCGCATAACGGGGTTGACTTGCTAGGTTGTCTTAGCGCCACAGTGTCGGACAAGCCGAGGAACGCAGATCGATTGTTTAGAACATTCGGTCAACAAGAGTTACAAATCATTTGTAATTGGTTTGGAGACCTACCAGGTTGTGCTATTGAAGTTATCAGCCACAACAAACGCGGAGATAGCATGAACCTGGATCTTGGCTTATTATGACCATATTTTTTATGAGTTCGTATTCTTCCATGGGGCCGAAGGGTATGTTGAAATAGTGGGAACTAATTAAACTAAATGCCATGTTAATTAGTTAACGAATGTGTTCAATAGAAATTATATTAGAGTGTAATTTCAAGTCTATCTATATCTTCAGTTTATACAAAATGTCGAATCTATCACTGAAAATGTTGGTCGAGACAAACAAGCTAACTGGAGCAAATTACCCTGACTGGTTAAGAAATCTGCGATTGGTGTTAAGACAAGAAAGAATTGAGTATGTGTTAGACACAGTGTTTCCCACAGTCCCTGCTGAAAGCTCTGATGAGTATGCCCTATTTGATAAGGTGGCTTATCAGAAACTTCTAGACGATGCTACCTCAGCACAGTGTGTAATGTTATCCTCTATGACTATGGAGTTACAGAGGCAACATGAAAATATGGGCCCCAACGAAATGCTAGAACACTTGAAGAGTCTCTATGACTCACAGTCTCAAACAATGGAGTATGAACTGTTGAGAGACCTTTTCAAGTGTAAGCTGAACGAAAAGGGGTCAAGTGTCAGCGCATGTTCTGAAGATGATTGGGCTGATAGAAAGGTTGGCTTTGATTGGAATGAAGTTGCCTATAAATGTCTTTGTCAACCTGATCCTGAATTCCCTTCCTGGTTCATTTGAGAATTTCATTGTGAACTTCAATATGAATGGGACCAAGGCAAGTCTTCCAGAGCTTCACAACATGATGAAGACCTTTGAATAATTTACCTCTAAAGTAAAACCGTTCTCATGGTGGGCTCTTCTAGCAAGTTCAAACCTAAGGGTAAGAACATACAGAAGAAGAAGGGTAAGACAGTTGCTGCACCTACAATTATGAAACCTAGAGGTGGTGTTCAGAAGAAGGCAAAGGTAGCTTCGGATGTGTGCCTCAACTGCAAGAAGAAGGGGCACTGGAAGAAGGACTGCACAGCTTTAGGAGGAGGCAAAGCACTAGGTGCTCCAGGCTCTACTGGACAAGGTATGTTTGTCATTGAGATAAATATGTCTATAAATAACTCTCACTGCTGGGTATTGGATACCGCACGTGGCTCACATATTTGTAATAATGTGTAGGGTCTGATTGACAACAGAAAGGTTGGACCTTGGGAGGTAGACCTGCGCGTTGGAAATGGAGCACGAGTGGATGCTGAACGCTTGAGAACTTATAGACTAGATTTACCTTCAGGCTTTTGTTTAGAGCTAAATAATTGTTATTTTGTTTCCTCATTAACGAGGAATATCATTTCTATCTCAATGTTAGACATTGAGGGGTTTTCCTCATTTATTGCCAATAACAGTTATGTACTGTCTTTTAATGGTTTTGTTTGTAGAAATGTTTCGCTTGTAGATGGTTTGTATGTTCTAAACTGTAGTCGTGAAATTTTCAATGTGCAAAATAAATGAGCTAAGATAAGTAATCCAAGAAACTCTACCTACTTATGGCACTGTAGACTTGGTCACATCAATAAATCAAGGATAACAAGATTAAGAAAGTTAGACTACCTGGAACCATTTGACTTGGAGTCTTATGTTAATTGTGAATATTGCTTGAGAGGAAAGATGACCAACAAGCCACTTTCTGGGAAAGAGGTGCGAGCCAAAGAGGTACTTGAGTTGGTCCATACTGATGTATGTGGGCCATTTTCAACTCAAGCTAAGGGAGACTTCCCTTACTTCATCATTTTTACAGATGATTTCACAAGGTTTGGGCATGTGTATCTTATGAAACACAAATCTGAAGCCTTTGAAAAATTCAAGGAGTACAAGTCAGAAGTAGAGAAGCAACTTAAAACAAGTATCAAGACCATTTGATCAGATTGTAAATAATTTTTGGATTACTTGAAGCTTCATGGAGTCCAATCATAATGGACACCTCCTGGAACGCCACAAATGAATGGTGTTTCTGAAAGGAGAAATCGAACCCTATTAGATATGGTTAGATCCATGATGGGTTTATTAGCTCTACCAATATACCTTTGGGGCTATGCATTACAAAGCTCAATTTATATTCTGAACAGGGTTTCTTCAAAGTTAGTAGAGAAAACTCCATATGAGATATGGAATGGCAAGAAGCCATCACTTAAACACATGCGACCCTGGTGGTGCCCTGCATATGTAAAGAAGATGCTTACTGACAAGTTGGAATCTAAAAGTGAGAAATATTATTTTGTGGGGTATCCAAAGGAAACTAAGGGATACTATTTCTATCTTTCTAGAGAATATAAGGTCATTGTTTCCAGAAATGCAACTTTCCTTGAAGAAGACTGTCTACAAGGAACAGAGCTGCAATAAGATAGAACTTGAAAAAATTTAAGAACCACAAGATAACATAGAAGTTGAACCCTTGTCAAAAGACCTAGATAAGGATTCAATGGGAGTATTTAGTGAAGATTGGGTACTTAGAGTACGCCCTTCAGCCAGTGGGAGTGTTGTGAGAGATAGTACAGAAATGCAAGGCTCTCATACATAACCAATGGAAGATGATACAATGGTTGTACATCATTCTATTCAGGAAATAAATGAAAATGACATTCCTGAAAGCTCTCAAGGTGATGGATTGTCCAACACATAAATACCTTCTCACAATCAGAATGCAACAAACACTGAAACGCAGAATAATCAACTCCGTAGGATCACTAGGACTCATCGTCCGCCTGAAAGACTTAATCTTCCTGTTGAAACACACAATGAGATAGATATTCCTGATGACGATGAACCTACAACCTACAGCGAAGCCATGTTAGACACTGATTTGCAGAGATGATAAGAAGCCATAAAATATGAGATGGACTCGATGTACATCAATCAAGTTTGGAACTTGGTTGATTTGCCAACATGGGTTAGACCCATAGGATGCAAATGGGTCTTCAAGAAGAAGATTGATACATATGGCAAGGTACAACCTTATAAGGAAAGATTGGCAGCTAAAGGTTATAATCAACGGCCTAGGGTCGATTATGATGAAACCTTATCACCTGTTGCGAAAATTAAGTCCATTCGGATTTTTCTTGCAATAGCCGTATACTATGATTATGATATTTAGCAAATGGATGTTAAAACTGCTCTCCTCAATGGTAACCTAATTGAGGAGGTGTATATGATACAACCTGAGGGGTTTACATCTAAGACTAAGCCCAAAGCAGTATGCAAGCTACAGAAGTCCATTTATGGACTTAAGCAAGCCTCAAGGAGTTGGAATATTTTCTTTGACAAAATAGTCAAATCGTTTGACTTTGTTAGAAGCAAAGAAGATCCATGTATTTATAGTAAGCGCAATGAAGTGAGTATTGTCTTCATTGTTATATATGTAGATGACATATTAATAATGGGAGATAATAAGATTGTCATGGATTCAGTCAATGAATGATTATCCAGCACCTTCATGATGAAGGACTTGGGTGAAGCCTGCTACATTCTTGGAATTAGGATATATGGAGATAGACCTAATAGATTGTTGGGGCTGTCACAGTTAGTCTACATAGACAAAGTTTTTAGACGTTTTTCTATGGAAAATTCCAAGAAAGGCGGTCTTCCTGTTAGTCAAGGTATCAAGTTATCTAAGAAAGATTGTCCTTCTAGTGCTATAGAACTTGAACGCATGAAAAGGATTCCATATGCTTCGGCCATAGGATCAATCATGTATTCCATGACCTGTACTAGGCCAGATGTGGCCTTTGCACTTAGTATGACTTGCAAATTCCAGCAGAATCCTGGGGAAGAACACTGGAAAGTAGTCAAGAGTATTCTTAAGTATCTTAGACGAACTAAAGATTACTTCTTAGTCTATGGTGGGGAAGAAAAACTAGTTGCTACTGGGTACACTGATGCTAGCTTCCAGACGGATCTTGATGACTTCAAATCTTAGTTTGGGTACACGTTCATTTTCAATGGTGGAGCAGTGAGCTGGAAAAGTTCCAAACAAGCTACAACTGCTGATTCGACAACAGAAGATGAGTACATTGCTGGATCGGAAGCTGGTAAAGAAGTTGTCGCGATTTCTGAGTTCCTGAAGGAACTAAGGGTAGTTCCGAGTGCCAATTGTCCAATAACGATTTATTGTGACAACACTGGTGCGATTGCACAAGATAAGGAACCAAGATCAACAAACAGAAACAATCATGTACCATGGAAGTACCACATACTCAGGGAGATGGTGGACTGAAGAGATTAGATTAGACTATATTCCCACAGACGATAATCTAGCTGACCCATTCACTAAACCATTAAGCTTAGTCAAGCATAATAGTCATTTTGAGAATATGAGCAATAGATATGTTGGAGATTGGCTCTAGCCCAAGTGGGAGATTGAAAGTATATGTATGTCCTAGAGATAATCCGTATTAGGATAAATATATTTTATACACGTTCGTATTATTATTAATGGAGATTAATATTTTGGCATATGCAATTATTGAATTGTTAGTTGATTGTTTATAATATTCTATAATATGCATCCCTAGAGGTTACGTTATTATTAATAATGTTAGATATTAATATTATAACGTATCTCTTAAAATAGCCTCGACTAATGATCATCGAGAATGGGATATCGATGATATGTGATAAGTTGACATGTGGTATGCATCACATCCTTAGAGGATGTAGTATGTCTCACATGCTAC
This sequence comes from Anisodus tanguticus, assembly GCA_034509755.1. Classification (NCBI taxonomy): domain Eukaryota; kingdom Viridiplantae; phylum Streptophyta; class Magnoliopsida; order Solanales; family Solanaceae; genus Anisodus; species Anisodus tanguticus. The sequence continues at coordinate 10,945,566 of CM067551.1, read as the reverse complement.
TAGTAATGGTTACTAGTGATGGACACATGGATACTTTTGAAAACTATTAGTATACCCTGCTGCTAAACTATTTGTTATACATGTCTAAAGTGTTATCAGCGTGTGGGAGATGAAGGTCCTTTGACTTGAGGTCAATACACACCTTGTTTACAGACTAATGTACTTTGACCCTGTCCTAAGCTTAAATTCCTTATAGGATAAGATACGACTTGTGTTGGGTGCATTATGATGTAAATTAAGGTGGTAGTTGAGCCAAGAATATGATTCATTCCTCGATTGGATATTCGAGAGAGCACTCAACTTCTCAGTGATATTAGATCGACCAAGTCATTGGCCAATGCAAGAGACATATTTAGAATATGATCTAGTTGTCGACTAATATAGATGAGATAAAGTGATCAAGCCATTTGGATAGACACATGGCAAATCCTAAGCTTGATCAAGTGTGTCACGAATGAAAGGAATTTATCATCTCACATAAAGGTTATGTTTGGTAGATTCATGTAAACGTACTTCATATATTGAGTTCGTCGTACGGCGCAGTCTAGGAGTTCCGTATGGACCTTAATTGGATTAGTGTCGATATATGAAGGCCTATAGGGTTACACTATGTCGATTGTCTCTTCGATCTAAGGGTGTATTTAGAAAGTATTAAATATTCGATTTGGAATCGAGATATTTAAATTGATAATAACTATGAGATAATTTCTATTAGATTGAAATTATTTAATTAAATAAAAATTAAATTTTGGATTTAATGTGCTGAATATATATATTAAATGAAAACGGGAAACATAATTTTACGTAAGGCGCCGCGGCACCGGCCCGACAGTGGGCCCAGTCAGACTGGCCCACTGCACCTTGGTTTTTGGGCCAGGCTTAGAGCCCAACCCTAATTCATTTCTGACCTAATTGTAACTATAAATACAACACTAAACCATTGTTATTATACACCAATTCTCATAAACAAATTCTAGACTTAGAGTCTAGGATAAAACTCTCTCAAACCTCTGTCAAGATTTCCTGGCTTTCTTGATAGAGGAATACACCGTAGCATTGTGCTTGCAGTCGAAAAGGTAATCGTGTGTTCACACTAAAGTAAAGACTCAAGATTTAATAACCTGTAAGTTCTTGTTCATATTTTATGTTACAAGTTTTGATTGTCATATAACCATACCAGAAGAAATTGTTGGGGTAAGTAAAACAAAATTTTAAACTTCCGTTGTGCCTACTTATGTATTTTGAACCCAACAAAAACCTACAATTACTTGTCTTATTCTTGCCGTTGCATGCATTTTTAAAACATTCGAACTAATTTAGCCCAAGGCACTGTGTCATATCGTTCGTTTTAGGTCAAGCCTATGCAATGTTTCTTAAAATGTGTCACGTATTCCTATGATTCTTATTAATTTTTAGTATTCGTACTCAACAAAAACAAAAACCATAGCACTATGAGAATTAACTGTTGTGTAACATCTAATTTTTGTTACTTAATTCCTTGTTTTGTCCATATAAGATTATACTATAAGTTTCATGTTTAGACAATGTGCAAGAAGAAATTAAGGGCAAGAAGTGGTGGATAAAAAAAGATGGTGTGTCAAATTGCCGTACACAAGAATGTGGATTCGGAGGACATCTTGTTAAGGATGATTAAGGAGAATCATCTCAGTCATGTACAATCATTAAGGATAATAGTATGTAATTATATAGGATAAAATGATTAGCTAATTACTAGGATAGTCTTCCATGTTCATAGTCATAGATTGATATTATAGGCCCTTATATATATATATATATATATATATATATATATATATATATATATATATATATATATATATATATATTTATTGTCTACCTGGGATGAAATAAATCAATGGAATGAATTCCTTTATGGTATCAAGAGCCACAAAATAACTCCATTTTTGCCCCCCCCCCCCCCCCCCAATCGGCTTCTTCGTCCACACAACTCCTTTCGGCGCTAAACCACTATTGGTTTAGGGTTTCTCGAAAAACCACCAACCAAACCTATTACCCTCTTCTATTATTTCCGTGACAAATAATAGCCGACAAACAAAAATTTCATCCCACTCTTGCCGTCAATTACGTCAAAAACTTTATTCCAATTACCATTAAGATGAAAAATGGGCAATATTCCTCTTGAGTGGAGTTATTCAAAATCCATTGCCGAGCATATGAAGTTATAGACCATATTCTTTCTTCCTTGTCTTTATCGGACACCACAACTGTTGAAAAAAATTTATGGTCTGGCTTAGATGCTATAGTCCTTCAATGGATTTACGACACTATATCTAATGATCTATTACACACCATTCTAGAACCGGACTCTACGGCTCAACAAGCTTGGGAGCGGTTGAAAAATATTTTTCAAGATAATAAAATGTCTCGGGCCGTATATCTTGAAAACCAATTCTCCAACGTAAAATTGGTTGACTTTGCAAATGTTTCCGCTTTTTGTCAAGAATTGAAAATGCTTGCCGACCAACTATCCAACGTTGGTGCTCCGATTTCGAATCAAAGGTTGGTACTCCAATTAATCACGGGTTTGAATGAACAATATGATGGTGTGGAAACATTCATTCAACAAAGTAACCCGTTACCACCTTTTTATGAGGCTCATTCGCGGTTGATTCTTGAAGAAACCAGAAAGACTAAACAACTAGCGATGGCGGCAACCAACACCGGCACCGCCCTTGTTTCCACTAACACGACGGAGGTGGTTTTTGGACCCCAAACCGTAACCATAACGGACCAAAAAGGAGTCATAACCGCAACAATAATAAAGAAAAAATAATGGTGGAAAAAGGAGGGGGCAGGGTGCCGAAAACTTTTCTGATGGTGGGGCTAGCCGCATGCAGAACTGGCAGCTGCAACCCAGCAGTTCTCACAACAATGGGCCCATCAGGCCCAGTTTCCAATGAACCAGTGGGCCAGACCCAACATCCCAAACATGCAGCCTGGAATTTTGGGGACCCATCCACCACAAGCTTATACGGCTCATGGCCCATCGACGTCAAGTTATGTCCCCACAGACATCGAACACGCCTTGAATAATATGAGTCTTAATGTTCCCGATGATTCATGGTACATGGACACGGGGGCCACGACTCACATGACGACATTCCAAGGTAATCTCTCATCTTATTTTAATATGAGCACTAACAAAAATATTTTTGTCGACAGTGGACAGAAAATTCTGATTCGTGGAATTGGACAAACAAATCTACCACCCCCACCCACCCATACATTTGAGAAATGTCCTTCACGCCCCCAAACTTATAAAAAATTTGGTATTTGTGCGTCGTTTTACCACTGATAACAATGTTTCTGTGAATTTTAATCCGTTTGGATTTTCTCTAAAGGATTTTCAGACGGGGAAGCCACTAATGAGATGTAATAGCCTTGGGGATTTGTATCCTATCACTGATCCCACCAACAAACAAGTCAACTCTCCATCGGCCTTTTATGATTTTCCTCCTGATTTGTGGCATAACCGTTTGGGTCACCCGGGTGCATCGATGTTGGACTACCTGAAAAGACATAATTTTATTGCTTGTAACCGTAATGTGGACTCACATATTTTCCGTTCTTGTGTTTTTGGGAAGCATGTCAAATTTCCTTTTTTATTATCTACTACACACTCTTAAACCATTTGATATTATGCATTGTGATATGTGGACGTCCCCGGTTTTAAGTTCGGCGGGTCATAAGTATTATATGCTTATCTTGGATGATTATACAATTTTTTATGGACATTTCCCATTGGAAAAAAATCACAAGTCCCCACTATTTTTAAATAATTTAGTATTTTCATCCAAACACATTTTGAGAGATTCATAAAATGTTTTCAATGTGATAATGGGAGAGAATTCACAAATAACACTTTCACCGAATTTTGTCAACAAAATGAGGTGTCATTACGTCTATCATGTCCATAAACCTCTCTACAAAATTGAAAAGCCGAATAAAAAATCCAAACAATTAATAATATGATTCGTACACTACTTGCACACTCGTCCACACCACCATCTTTTTGGCATCATGCTCTTCAAATGACCACCTACCTTTTGAACATTCTTCCCACCAAGTTACTATCCAATAAATCACCCACCCAAATATTGTACCATCGCATTCCTTCATACAACTATTTAAGGGTTTTCGGGTGTTTATGTTATCCCTTATTCCCATCCACAACCATAAACAAGCTCCAACCCCGGTCCACTCCTTGTATTTTTTTGGGATATCCACAAAATTAAGATGTGAGAGTTGGTGCCCCGTCCGTCTGGTGTCAATGTGATTCGTTCTATGTGAATTTTTACTCATAAGAAAAAATCTGATCGTTGTTTTGATAGGCATAAGACTCGTCTTGTAGGTGATGGAAAAACTCAACAGGTTGGCATGGATTGTGGAGAGACATTTAGTCCGGTGGTCAAACCGACAACTATTCACACTGTTCTCAGTCTGGCTCTCTCAAAAGCATGGCTCATTCATCAGCTGGACGTAAAATATGCATTCTTACATGATGAACTCAAAGAAATTGTATACATGCATCAACTCTTGGGTTTCAGGGACCCCGATCATCCTAATCATGTGTGCTTGCTGAAGAAGTCATTGTATGGGCTAAAACAGGCCACTCGGGCCTGGTAAAAAAGGTTTGCAGATTATGTGTCTACTCTTGGGTTCTCTCACAGCAGGTCTGATCATTCTCTGTTCATCTACCGTCAGGGTACTTCTATGACATACATTCTGTTATATGTGGATGGTATTATATTGACTGCTTCCTCTACCAAACTGCGCAAGTCTATCATATCTCTTCTCATCTCCGAATTTGATATGAAGGACTTGGGGCCGTTGAGTTATTTTTTGGGTATTGCTGTCACTCGTCATGTAGGTGATCTATTTCTCTCTATGAGGAAATATGCAGCAGAGATTATTAAACGGGTTGGCATGTCCTCTTGTAAGTCATCTCTTACTCATGTTGACACTAAATCGAATCTGAGTGCTACATCTACCACGCCCTACGAGGATCCCTCCCACTATCGTAGTATTGCGGGGGCTCTTCAATATCTTACATTTATGAGGCCCTATATTACTTATGCAGTGCAACATGTGTGTTTATTCATGCATGATCCGAGGGAAGACCATATGCACGCTCTCAACCAAATTGTGTGTTAACTTCAGGGCACTCTTGATTACGGTTTGCACCTATATCCATCATCAGTATCTACTCTCATGTCTTATACATATGTTGATTGGGGAAGATGTCCAGATACCAAACGTCGAATTGTATGTTTCTTGGTGATAACTTGGTCTCTTGGTCGACAAAACGCCAAGCTACTTTGTCGTGATCCAGTGCGGAGGCCTTTAATAGCGAGCGGTAGCCAATGTGGTGTCTGAGTCTTGTTGATTGCGTAACGTCCTCTTAGAGCTTCATTTTCCTATTCGAAAAGCTACATTGGTCTACTGCGATAATGTTAGTGTGATATCTCTCTCGGGAAATCCTACCCAACATCAGCGTACTAAACATATTAAGATGGATATTCACTTTGTTCGTGAAAAAGGTAACTCGTGGACAAGTACGTGTCTTGCATGTCCCCTAACGGTATCAAATTGTTGACATATTTACTAAGGGTCTTCCCTTAATTTTGTTTGAAATTTTTAGGGACAGTCTCAGCGTACAACAACCGTCCACTATGACTGCGGGGGTGTGATAGAATATACACCGTGATATTATTAGTGATCTTGTACATATGTAATTATGGTAGTAATCTTCTGTATTAGGAATATGTATATTTGATTTTCGTAATTATAGGATAAGTTTACTATTGTATATCATGTATATAAATAAATTACATTAATGAAAAGAATTAAAGGATTATTCTCTTTCAGTTACTTCCCAAAAAAACCAGGAATAACCAGAAAAACAGAGAGCCAAATATCCTCTGTGCCAATCGGACGGATCACTAATTCTCGCCATGAAGCTGTCGAAGAATCCTTCCTTGTGGTGAATCAGGGTCACCTCTCATATCATTCTCTTTCCATATCTCCGCGGCCCTCATAAGAGTCTTTTCAATAGTGGTCAATTGTTCCGGTCTCCACACCATCACCCCGCCATCAGGGGCGGGGTAGAAAGCAATGCTAGCATCGGCAGGCGCATCGATCGCCCTTGCAATCGGCTTCCTCGTATCAGCCATCTCCATTTCCGCCAATGGAGATGGCTTATGATGCTTAAAATACTCTATGTCATCTTTCGCTTCTTCGGGCCAAGAGGTATCATCCAATCCAGCGCAGATATGGATTCTTTGATGGTAGCGGTACTATTAGATTTCTGTCGCTTTTGTTGTGTCAATGGGTCTATAGGTTGGTGTACGCCGGTGCTTCCGATTTTTTTGAGATGATCCCATTGGTGATTTGGGCGGTACAAATGCATCGTTGTCTTTACCCATTTTATACTGGGTTGTTTCCTTTCTTTTTTTGCGAACTTTACTGATTCCTCTAACTCCTGCAAATACAACATAGTAAGTCATGATTCAAACGCAGGCCGTCTCAATAAGATTAGGGGCATAAAAATCAAACGTTAGTGAGGCCCTGAAAAGAATTTCTTTTTAAATAAGGAAAGATCAAAATAAATATAAAATAATAATATCATTAACGACAATTTTTTAATAAAAATATAAAATAAAAATAGAATAATAAAACCTGACTCAAGAATTTGATAAGTTGATATAATGATATCGAAAATGTGTTGCGCTAGACACCAAAAAGCAAATTTTGATTTTTTATACCTTGTAAGCAGTAATTTTGTAGCCATTTGAGAATTCAGAATATTGAGAATATGAATACTGAAACGGAGAATGAAAAATGTAAATATAAGAATAATGATGTGCGCTCATTTTAATTATTAGGATATGAATGAAGCAATAAAATAGGTACCAAATTACCTACAGAAATAAACTCCTAAAAATTATATTATTTCATTCCGAAATTAGTACCACGATCCCCACATTAATAGTAAAAAATTATTATACTTTTTCCTCAAAAATTTCTCTTTAAATTTAAGATCATAATATTTTAATGATATATATAAAATACATTTTTAGGAAAAAAATGGAGCCCCAACTTTTTTGGGGCCCCAACCCTTGTTTTACCAGATTCATAGTTTAGCTGGCCCAGTTCAAACCAACTATAAACGCTATAATTAGATGTCACAAAATTAACCCATTGATTCAAACGAACTTTGAACACTACAATCAGATATGACAACATTAACTCATGGATCTATATTACCACTGTAGGGTTTTGTTGGGTTCAAAACACATAAGTAAGGCACAACGGAAGTTTAAAATTTTGTTATTACTTACCCCAACAATTACTTCTGGTATGGTTATATAACAATCAAAACCTGTAACATAAAGCATGAACACTTACATGTTGTATTACCTGGAGTCTTTACTAAAGGGTGGACACACGATTATCCCTTCCACTGCAAGCACTATGCTACGGTGTATTCCTCTGTCAGGAAAGCCAGAAAATCTTGACAGAGGTTTGAGAGAGTTTCGTCATAGACTCTAAGTCTAGAATTAGTTTATAGAAATTGGTGTAATTCTTGTGTGTTAATAACTATGGTTTAGTGTTGTATTTATAGTTGTAATTAGGTTAGAAAACGTTTTAGGGTTGGGCTTAAACCTGGCCCAAACCCGAGGTGCAGTAGGCCAGTCCGACTGGGCTCACTGCCGGGTCATCGCCGCGGTGCGCTACAAAAAAATTTGTTTCCATTTTCATCTAATATATATATATATATATATATATTCAGCACATTAAATCCAAAATCTAATTTTAATTTAACTAAATAATTTCCATCTAATAGAAATTATCACATAGTTATTATCAATTTAAATATCTCGGTTCCAAATCGAATATTTAATATTCTCTCAATACACCCTTAGACCGAAAAGACATCGACATGGTGTGACCCTATATGCCTTCACATATCGACACTAATCCAATTAAGGTCCATACGGAACTCCTAGACTACGTCGTATGACGAACTCAATATGTGAAGTACGTTTACATGAATCCAGCAAACATAACCTTTATGTGAGATGATAAATTACTTTCATTCGCGACACACTCGATCAAGCTTAGGATTTGCCATGTGTCTATCCAAATGGCTTGATCACTTTATCTCATCCATATTAGTCGACAACTAGACCATATTCTAAATATATCTCTTGCATTGGCCAATGACTCGGTCGACCTAATATAACTAAGAAGTTTAGTGTTCTCTCGAATATCCAATCGAGGAATGAATGTTATTCTTGGCTCAACTACCACCTTAATTTACATTATAATGCACCAAACACAAGCCGTATCTTATCCTATAAGAAGTCTAAGCTTAGGACAGGGTCAAAGTACATTACTTTGTAAACAAGGTGCGTATTGACCTCAAGTCAAAGGACCTTCATCTCCCACATGCTGATAACACTTTAGACATGTATAACAAATAGTTTATCAGCAGGGTATACCAATACTTTCCAAAAGTTTCCATGTGTCCATCACTAGTAACCATTACTAGTAGCAGGTGAGACATACTACATTCTCTAAGTATGTAATGCAGACCACATGTCGACTTATAACATATCATCGATATCCCATTCTCGATGATCATTAGTCGAGGCTATTTTAGAGTTACGCTCTATCATCAATATCTAACTTTATTAATGACAACGTAAGCTCAAGGGGTGCACATTAATGAATAATTACAAACAATCAAATAATAGTTCAATAATTGCAACTTCCATAAATATTAATCTTATTAATAATATGAATGTGTTCAAGTGCATTTGTCCCTAATAATGATTGTCTCTAGGACATACATACTTTCAATCTCCCATTTGGCCTAGAGCCAATCTCTGATGTATCTAAGACCTATATTTTCAAAATAACCATTATGCTTAACTAAGATTAATGTTTTAGTAAACGGGTCAGCTAGATTATCATCTGTGGGAACATAGTCTAATCTTATTTCTTCAGTTTCCACCATCTCCCTGAGTATGTGGTATTTCCTCGGTACATACTTGTTTCTGTTTGTTGATCTTGGTTCCTTAGCTTGCACAATCGCACCAGTGTTGTCACAATAAATCGTTATTTGACAAGTGGCACTTGGAACAACCCTTAGTTCCTTCAGGAACTCAGAAATCACGACAACTTCTTTACCAGCTTTCGATCCAGCAATGTACTCAGCTTTTGTTGTCGAATTAGCAGTTGTAGCTTGTTTGGAACTTTTCCAGCTTACTGCTCCACCATTGAAAATGAACGTGTACCCAGACTGAGATTTGAAGTCATCAAGATCCGTCTGGAAGCTAGCATCAGTGTACCCAGTAGCAGCTAGCTTTTCTTCCCCACCATAGACTAAGGAGTAATCTTTAGTTCGTCTAAGATACTTAAGAATACTCTTGACTGCTTTCCAGTGTTCTTCCCTAGGATTCTGCTGGAATTTGCAAGTCATACTAAGTGCGAAGGCCACATCTGGCCTAGTACAGGTCATGACATACATGATCGATCCTATAGCCGAAGCATATGTGATCCTTTTCATGAGTTCAAGTTCTATATTATTAGAAGGATTGTCCTTCTTAGATAATTTAATGCCTTATCCCATAAGTAGACCACATTTCTTGGAATTTTCCATAGACAAACGTCTAAGCACTTTGTCTATGTAGACTGACTGTGACAACTCCAACAATCTATTAGGTCTATCTCTATAGATCCTAATTCTCAGAATGTAGCAGGCCTCACCTAAATTATTCATCATGAAGGTTCTGTACAACCACTCTTTGACTGACTGCAGGAGAGTCTTATTATCTCCCATTATCAATAGGTCATCTACATATATGATAATGAAGGCAATACTCCCATCCTTGCGTTTACTATAAACACATGGATCATTTTTTTGCTTCTGATGAAATCAAATGACTTGATAGCCTTGTCAAAACAAATGTTCCAACTCCTCGAGGCTTGCTTAAGCCCATAAATGGACTTTTGTATCTTGCATACAACATTTGGTTTGGACTCAAGCGAAAAACCCTCATGTTATTTCATATACACCTCCTCAACTAGATTACCATTGAGGAAAGCAGTTTTGACATCCATCTGCCAAATGTCATAGTCAAAATATGCAGCTATTGCAAGCAAAATCCGAATGTACTTGATCTTAGCAACAAGTGAAAATGTTTCATCATAATCGACCCAGGCCGTTGATTATAACCTTTAGCCACCAACCTTGCTTTATAAGTTTGTACATTTCCAAATGCATCGATCTTCTTCTTGAAAACCCATTTGCATCATATGGGTCTAACCCCTATTGGAAAATCAACCAAGTTCCAAACTTGATTTTTGTACATCGAGTCCATTTCAGATTTCATGGCTTCTTGCCATCTCTGCGAATCAATGTCTAACATAGCTTCGATGTAGGTTGTAGGTTCATCGTCATCAGGAATATCTATCTCATTATGCGTTTCAACAAGGAGATTAAGTCTTTCAGGCGGACGATGAGTCCTAGTGGTCTTACGGAGTTTATTATTCTATATTTCAGTGTTTGTTGCATTCTGATTGTGAGAAGGTCTTTGTATACTGGAAATCCATCACCTTGAGAGCTTTCAGGAATGTTATTTTCATGTATTTCCTTAATGGAATGATGTACAACCATTGTATCATCTTCCATTGGTTGTGTATGAGATCCTTGCATTTCTACACTATCTCTCACATCACTCCCACTGGCTGAAGGGCGTACTCTAAGTACCCAATCTTCACCAGATACTCCCACTGAATCCTTGTTTAGGTCATTCGACAAGGGTTCAACTTCTGTGTTATCTTGTGATTCTTGAATTTCTTCAAGTTCTATCTCTGTGTAACTATGTTCTTTGTAGACATATTCTTTTTCAAGGAAAGTTGCGTTCCTAAAAACAATGACCTTACGTTCTCCAGGAAGATAGAAGTAGTATCCCTTAGTTTCCTTTGGATACTCCACGAAGTAACATTTCTCACTTTTGGATTCCAACTTATCAGTGAGCATCTTCTTAACATATGTAGGGCACTCCAGGGTCTCATATGTTTAAGAGTTGGCTTTTTGCCACACCATATCTCATAGGGTGTCTTCTCTACCGATTTGGAAGGAACCCTGTTCAGAACATTTATTGAGGTTTGTATAACATATCCACAAAGGTATGTCGGCAGAGCTGAAAAGCTCATCATGGATCGAACCATATCTAATAAGGTTCGGTTTCTCCTTTCGGCAACACAATTCATCTGTGGAGGTGTCCACTCTTATTGGACTCCATGTAGCTTTAAGTAATCTAGAAAATCCTTGCTCAAGTATTCATCTCCTCAATCCGATCGAAGGGTATTGATACTTGTTGCAAGTTGCTTCTCTACTTCTGACTTGTACTCTTTGAACTTCTCAAAAGTCTCGAATTTGTGTCTCATAAGATACACATATCCATACCTTGTGATGTCCTCAGTAAAAGTGATGAAGTATGGGAAGCCCCATTTAGCTTGATTCAAAAATGGCCCACATACATCAGTATGGACCAACTCAAGCACCTCCTTGGCTCGCACACCTTTCCCAAAAAGTGGCTTATTGGTCATCTTTCCTCTCAAGCAAGATTCCCAGTTACCATAAGACTCCAAGTCAAATGGTTCGAGGTAGTCTAACTTCCTCAACCTTGCTATCCATGATTCGTGATATGATCAAGTCTGCAATGCCATAGGTAGGTAGAGTTTCTATTACTTATCTTAGCTCATTTATTTTGTACATTGAATATTTCTCGACTATAGTTTAGTGTATATAATCCATCCACAAGAGGAGTAGTTCCATATATAACATTATCAAAAGACAATACTTGATTGCCATTATAAATATATGAGGAAAAACCCTCCATGTCCAAAATAGAGATAGAAATGATATTCCTCGTTAACGAGGGTACATAGTAACAATCATTTAACACTAGATAATAGCCATAAGGCAAATTTAATCTATAAGTCCCTATGCGCTCATCATCCACTCATGCTCCATTTCCAACGCGTAGGTCTACCTCTCTTGGTCCAACCTTCCTGCTATCAGTTAACCCCTGCACATTGTACAAATGTGTGAGCCACAAGCGGTATCCAATACCCAGGAATGAGAGTTATTTATAGACATATTTATTTCAATGACGTACATACCTTGTCCACCGAGGTATAAGCACCGGTGCTTTTCCTCCTCTTGAGCAGCAGTGCAGTCCTTTTTCCAATGCCCCTTCTGGTTGCAGTTGAGGCATACATCCTTAGCTGGATTCACCATCTTTTTCTTCACACCTCCATTAGGCTTCATAACTGATAGCGCAGCGACTGCTTTGCCCTTCTTCTTATGCAATTCCTTACCTTCCGGCTTGGGTTGGCCAGTAGAGCTCACCATGAGCACAACTATGCCTTTAGAAGTGGAAGACTCAAAGGTCTTGAGCATGTTGTGCAGTTCTGACAGACTCGCCTTCGTTCCATTCATATTGTAATTCACTATGAAGTTTACAAAGGAACGAGGGAGAGAGTTCGGGATGAGGGTGATAGCGACATTCTTCTGCATCTTCGTTCCAATTGAAGTAAGTCTCTCTATCAGTCCTATCATCTTCAACACATGTTGCGAGACCTAGCCCCCTTCATTGAGCTTACACTTAAAAAGTTCTATTAGTAACTCATATTCCATAGTCTGGGATTGTGAGTCATAGAGACTCTTCAAGTGCTCGAGCATCTCATTGGGACCCATGTTCTCATGTTGTCTTTGAAGTTCCATAGACATGGAAGACAACATCATGCACTGTGCTGAAGTGGAATTATCTAGGTGTTTCTGGTAAACGTTCTTATCAAAAGAGGCATATTCAGCAGAGTCTGTCGCAGAGACTGTTGGGAACACCGTGTCCAACACGTATTCTAATTTCTCTTGTCTCAACACTATTCGCAAATTTCTTAGCCAGTCAAAGTAGTTAGGTCTAGTAAGTTTGTTCATTTCAATCAACATTTTCAATGATAAACTCGACATCTTTGATAATCTGAAGAATTAGATAGACTGGAAATCAAACTCAAAATTTATTTCCTATTTTACACATTCGTTTAGGCTAATCAACATGGTCTTTTGTTTAATTAGCTCCCACTATTTTAACATACTTCTACGACCCCATGGTAGAATACAGACCTATATTAATTGAGGTCATAATGGGCCAAGATCCAAGCCTATGCTATCTCCGTGTTTGCTTTGGCTGATAACTTCAATAACACATCTTGGTAGGTTCTAAACCAATTGCAAAACTTATTTGCAACTCTTGGTTGATCAAATATTATATTTAATCTTGCGTCCTTAGATTAGTCCGACACTTTGGCGCCAAGATTCGTCTAAGCAAGTCAACCCCATTACACGACTGCATTTATGTATCTAAGTAAATTTGGCCTTTGTGAGCAAACACTTTGGTGTAAATACCCACAAAAGTTTATCGTTTACCTTTACATTTAAAACACATCTATGAAAGAGTCTGGGTCCTCGTAGACTTAGAACAAATGCTTTGGCATAAATACTCGTATCGCCGAAAAAGATTTTGCACTCTAACAATTATAATGGACGACGCATTTTAATTTAGACTTGTATTTAAAATTTTGGGGAACATTTTAATTTAGGGTTTTAACCAAGATCAACTCTTTTACGCCATATCCAATATGACATATTAATATCATGCAAAACTAATAACACATATAGTTGGGAACCGTCAACCCAATATGCATGATATACGATGGTTCAATCAAATACTGGGCGCCGCCTGCCCAGACAGTTACAGCGGACGCTGTTGTAGTAATTTAAATGACAAACAATTTGATATTTAGCACATAAACAGTATACTTATCAAATAATATATTGTATTATAATAATCTTGGGTCAAATATTCTGAACACTGATTTTTTTTTGTTTTTGGAAAGGTGGGGCCGCGGCACTAATCATTAGGGCCGCGACGCCATTGAGGAAGAAGCCTTTCGGCTTCAGCAAATGCATTAGCACCACGACGCTCCACCATAGAGCTGCAGCGCTGCAAGGGCAGAAACATTTTGGCTTCTGCAAATGCATTAGCGCTGCGACGCTCTGGAGCCACGGCGCCTACTGTCCAGTAAGTCCAAAAATTTGAAACGAAGCATTAGCGCCACGGTGCTCCACCATGGAGCCGCGTCGCTTCCTTGAACACCCTAGCAAGCACTGCGGCGCCCTACAATTGGGTCGCGGCACCGACGTCCCGACAAAATGTTTCTATGTTGATTTGTCAAAATCGTTCGAGCCCTAAATACAATTTAGGGATCAAATCACAGATCCTTTATCATCACCCACCATTATCAATAACGCACATATCGACCATCATTCGTGCTTACCCGTTCTTTGCCGTGCACCGTGCAATGAGCCGGATATAGCACTTTTGGCTTAGTTCGAGTTAGAGCGGAGTGACTTCCTCGAGTTAGTGTAGGATATAATTTAGGGTGATATCAAAAGGTTAACATTCGGTCAATACATGTAGGATTTTAAGAAGCCTTCTTTTAATCCAATTTTTATGTTTAACCCATATTATTATGTTATTCAATTGTTATATAACCATTGAACCAACCTGTGCTCTGATACCACTGTAGGGTTTTGTTGGGTTCAAAACACATAAGTAAGGCACATCGGAAGTTTAAAATTTTGTTCTTACTTACCCCAACAATTACTTCTGGTATGGTTATATAACAATCAAAACCTGTAACATAAAGCATGAACACTTACATGTTATATTATCTGGAGTCTTTACTAAAGGGTGGACACACGATTATCCCTTCCACTGCAAGCACTATGCTACGGTGTATTCCTCTGTCAGGAAAGCCAGAAAATCTTGACAGAGGTTTGAGAGAGTTTCGTCCTAGACTCTAAGTCTAGAATTAGTTTATAGAAATTGGTGTAATTCTTATGTGTTAATAATTATGGTTTAGTGTTGTATTTATAGTTGTAATTATGTTAGAAAATGTTTTAGGGTTGGGCTTAAACCTGGCCCAAAACCCGAGATGCAGTGGGCCAGTCCGACTGGGCTCATTGTCGGGTCGGCGGCGCCGCGACGCCCTACAAAAAAATTTGTTTCCATTTTCATCTAATATATATATATATATATATTCAGCACATTAAATCCAAAATCCAATTTTGATTTAATTAAATAATTTTCATCTAATATAAATTATCCCACAGTTATTATCAATTTAAATATCTCGGTTCCAAATCGAATATTTAATATTCTCTCAATACACCCTTAGACCGAAAAGACAATCGACATGGTGACCCTATAGGCCTTCACATATCGACACTAATCCAATTAAGGTCCATACGGAACTCTTAGACTGCGACGTATGACGAACTCAATATGTGAAGTACGTTTATATGAATCCAGCAAACATAACCTTTATGTGAGATGATAAATTCCTTTCATTCGCAACACACTCGATCAAGCTTAGGATTTTCCATGTGTTTATCCAAATGGCTTGATCACTTTATCTCATCCATATTAGTCGACAACTAGACCATATTCTAAATATATCTCTTGCATTGGCCAATGACTCGGTCGACCTCATATCACTAAGAAGTTGAGTGTTCTCTCGAATATCCAATCGAGGAATGAATCATATTCTTGGCTCAACTACCACCTTAATTTACATTATAATGCACCAAACACAAGCCGTACCTTATCCTATAAGGAGTTTAAGCTTAGGACAGGGTCAAAGTACATTACTCTATAAACAAGGTGCGTATTGACTTCAAGTCAAAGGACCTTCATCTCCCACATGCTGATAACACTTTAGACATGTATAACAAATAGCTTATCAGCAGGGTATACCAATACTTTCCAAAAGTATTCATGTGTTCATCACTAGTAACCATTACTAGTAGCAGGTGAGACATAGTACATTCTCTAAGAATGTGATGCAGACCACATGTCGACTTATAACATATCATCGATATCCCATTCTCGATGATCATTAGTCGAGGCTATTTTAGAGTTACGCTTTATCATCAATATCTCACTCTATTAATGACAACGTAAGCTCAAGGGATGCACATTAATGAATAATTACAAACAATCAAATAATAGTTAAATAATTGCAACTGCCATAAATATTAATCTTATTAATAATACGAATGTGTTCAAGTACATTTGTCCCTAATAATGATTGTCTCTAGGAGATACATACTTTCAAACACATGTAGGAATGTCAATATCATGGATAAGGTTTAATCTTATTCACGGAGATTCCGTAACTATTTCAAAAATGAAGTGTTCACATAATTGGAATTCTTTTTTGAAAATTTAAAAAGCAGTTACTAATTCATACTAGTCATGATCTAGCTTGTTAAAAGCCATTCATTTGCTTTCATTTACTTATCTTCTATGGAAGTTTTGATTTATCTTTAAATAACCGTCTAACCTGTTCAAGTTTGAACTTGTTGGGTTATAAGAGGTTTGCTAACTTAGTCTAGCCAATTGAATCGAAAATGACCAATTAAACTATTTATTCAAAATAGGTCAAGATAGTGTAACCTGAACTTACAATGTCAATTTTGGAGATCAAAATCATGTAAATTTGAATAAACTTGTGCTAATAATTTAAGTAAATATTCCAACTTACACATTTTTTGACATGGTCTTGTTACGTGGAATGAGTTATAACTTTGCAATATTGATACAAGTAAAGTTGTAGGCCAATTATATCATCGACCATTTATTAACCTAATATGTTTTAATTGTCTGATTCAATCATACTTCAATACGGTGAAAAATGGTAGGTAAATTACTTACTTCAAGAGGTCCAGAATGAACGGCGGGATCAGCTGTTCGACCTCCGGTAGAAGAGGAAAATCGCTATTCTTGTTTGCATCTTTGAGCTTTTCTGTAAACGTCAAATTTTGCCCCGGAATCAATTTTATATAAGCAACTAAAAGCTTTTGCCAATGTATTCCGCCAAGATCTCTTCGTTAGTTGAGGGAAGAATCCACCCGAATCGGATTTTATTAGTTGTGTGTTAGATGTTCCGCTTTCCTGTTCTAGAATTGCCTATATAACATGAATCCATTTTCCTTCCAATAATTGAAAATGTCCCCTTTCAAATAAAAAAAATATGGTCAATTAGTAGAAAAGAAGATTATTAATTATTTTAGGTCAAAAACAAGAGAAGGGGAAAATATTTTAAGGTTAAATGATACAGTCCCCTCAAAATAATGGTTCACTGTAGAGTTTAATTTGTATTAGAGTCGAAGGTTTCCAACCTTTAAAATTGACATTGAAGATCATTTATGAGAACATTTATGCTCCTAACTAGACGGGAGTTGGAAATATGGCTAGATTGAAAAACATGTGTATCAACTATATTATTGACAACTTTTTTCCCCCATATTATTGGCCACTGAGAGTCCAATAAATATTTCCACAACCTTAGTAGTATCTTTCTTTTATCCGACGAGCATATCTAAGATAATTTAATGCAATTAGAACTGTTTTCGTTATTTATGTATAATTTTTTTATTACATGGGGTATGAGGTAACGAAAATGATGGAGATAATTACAATGCGGTATTCGAATTTTCACCAATAAGGCAAAAGTTTAGGTAACTAATCAATTGAGCTATTAGGGATGTATAATTCTTACCCTTAAGCAAAAAAAAATTACATGTTTGTTATTCTACTTATTGGCAGACTCAAATCTAAATTATCATACCTCAAATTATCTGTTAAATATACCTACGATATACACAATATACACGTGTATATCGTATGTATATGCAGTCACGGTTTAGTGTATATAGTCTCGGTTTAGGTAAGGTTTTAGTCTTCTAGTTTAGGTAATGTTGCGGTGTAGTTATTGTTGTACACTTGTCATAATATTTGTATTACCATAATTGTATAGTTAGTGTCCAAGTAGAATAAGGTTTTAGGAGTAGAATAAGAATAAGATTCTCCTATTATCTAAAATGTATATATACTCTTTCAATTAATGAAAATAATCAAGGGATTATTTATTTCATGGTATCAGAAGTCTAGGACTGATATACTTCCGCTCCTCTCCTAAAAACGAAAATTCTCTCTCGGTTTCTTCCTCAAACCCGAGAATCCCTTCAAAATTTTCTTGGCCAAATTTCTTTGTTCTATTCACTATGACCGATAGGAACATGTTTCATCCTGCCCTAACAATTTCTAACATCAAGAGCGTTCTTCCTATTGTTCTTGACATAGAAAACGTCCAATATAGGACGTGAGCAGAGTTGTTCAAAATTCATGCACTTGCACATCAAGTCCTCCACCACATAATTCCTCCGGCTCCTGGCACGCAGGATGTACCCACCATGCAGGACAATCCTAAATTATGGATTACTCTTGATGCTACAGTTCTCCAGTGGATTTATGCCACTATCTATGTCGACCTCTTACAAACGATAATTGAACCCAACTCTACGGCTATGGCTACTTGGGACAGATTGCATGATATATTCCAAGATAACCGGCATTCCTATATTGTTACCCTTGAACATGATTTTTTCGAATGTTTTCTCCTATTACAAATGACTCAAGGAATTAGCGGACCAACTTCGCAACATTGGTGCTCCTGTTAGCAATGATCGTCTCGTTTTATAGATGGTTGCAGGCCTGTCTGAGGCCTATAACGGTGTTGCTTCGATACTTCGTCAAAGTAACCCCCTACCGCAATTTTATCAAGCTAGGTCTATGCTTACACTAGAGGAGGCTGATTTGGCTAAAAAGGCGACTACTGGTGCTAACTTCATCTTGATGGCCACGTCCAATGGTTCTTCGGCATTTAATGACAATTCAAGCCAGAATCGTAACAACGGTGGCGGCAAGAAAGGTCAGAATCATAAGAATAAAAATAAAGGTGGTGGATGTGGTGGTAATGGTGGCAGCGGCGGAGGACGAGCCACTCGGGGGGTCCCGGCCAGCTAGACCACCAGCAAACTGGCCATGGGCCAACTTCCAGGAGCCCACTGTCCCCTCTTCACAACCAGGCACTAGATACGGGAATTGGGCCACTGCCCAGTCCAGGCCCAATTTCCGCAGCAGTCATGCAATGTAGCCCAGCTTCAACAGCAATCTCGCCCAGTTGGGCCTTGGCAAGCCCCAGGCCTGCTTGGGCCTCGGCCACAACAGGCCTTTGCGGCTGAGGGGCCCACTTTTATCTCTTCTTCGATAGATATTGAAGCCGCAATGCACACACTGGTATTAACTCCTCCTGACCCAAATTGGTACATGGACACAGGCGCCACAACCCACATGACATCCGATTCAGGTACTCTCTCGTCTTATTCCAATTTGAGCAACCCTCGTGGCATAATCGTTGGTAATGGTAATATTATTCCGATTTGTGGTTATGGTCATAAAACTTTGTCTCCCCCCATCCACCCCTTGTCTTGAAAAATACCCTTCATGCCCCTAAATTGATTAAAAATTTGGTGTATATCCGTAAATTCACCACTGATAATTCTGTTTCAATTGAATTTGATCTGTTTGGTTTTTCTGTGAAGGATTTCAAGATGGGGAATCCCCTCATGAGGTGTGATAGTATGGGAGATCTTTATCCTATCATGCCAAGTTCCGGTTTCTCGCGTCAAGCCTTGCCATCAACCTTTGCAGTTCTTGCTCCTTCCTTGTGGCATGCTCGTCTAGGTCATCCGGGGTCATCTATTTTGTCTTCCTTAGATAAAAATAAATTCATTTCATGTAAGGGTACGCGTAGTACTCCAAATTGTGAATCTTGATCTTTAGGAAAAATTATTAGGTTACCATTTGTAGACTCTAATTCTCATACTTCAATGCCATTTGATATTATTCATAGCGATTTATGGACATCTCCTGTTCTCAGTTCTTTGGGTCATCGGTACTATGTTCTATTTTTGGATGATTATTCTAAATTTTTGTGGACTTTTCCGATAGCGAAAAAATCTCAAGTTTTTTCCATCTTCTTAAAATTTAGAGCATTCATTAGAACTCAATCTGAACGGGAAATAAAAATATTTAATGTGATAATGGAAAAGAATATGATAATGGGGGTGTTTAGGGAGTTTTGTGCTACTAATGAGATCAATTTTCATTTTTCTTGCCCTCATATGTCTTCACAAAATGAGAAAGCCGAACGCAAAATTCATACCATTAATAACATTGTCTGAACTTTATTGATTCATGCTTTCGTACCCTCGTCTTTTTGGCATCATGCTCTACAAATTGCTACATATCTCCTTCACATTATTCCTTCCAAAGATTTGACATATTCATCCCCCCTTCAAATTTTATATAATAAGACACATTCATATTCACATCTTAGGGTCTTTGGGTGCTTATGTTATCCATTATTTCCGTCCACCACAATTAACAAAATTCAGGCCCGGTCTACTCCATGTGTGTTTTTGGGTTTTCCATCTAATCATCGTGGTTACAAATATTTTGATTTATCCTCTAATAAAATCATCATTAGTCACCATGTACTTTTTTATGAATTCCAATTTCCATTTGCTAAGGTTAGTAATCTCGTGCCGAGTTCGTATAATTTTTTGGATGATGGTATATCCCCGTATATTATTCACCATTTTTCAAATGTGTCCTGCACTCCAAATCCGCCAGCCGGCCCACTGCCCGTTGGCCCCACTGCTCCGTCACTAGCTACAGTGCCCGCAACTGGGTCTGTCCAGTTACTGGGCCGTAATGGTAACTAGGCCAGTGACCCAGCCCATTACCACCACTGTTCCAGTCCCTGTTTCCCAATCCCGTTACCGAGGTGGGCCTGCTGGCCAGTCCGTCCTGAGTCTAGAAAATTTCCAAAATTCGCTCAATTCTTTTCTGAGTCATAGACCGGTCACTCGTAGTCAACAGGGTGTTTTTAAACCAAAAAGGCATTTTAATTTAAATTATAATGTTCTTAAATCACCCTTACCCCGTAATCATGTGTCTGCGTTAAATAACCCGAATTGAAAAATTGCTATGACCGATGAATATAATGTTCTTATTGATAATAAAACGTGGGAGTTGGTGCCCCGTCCACCTAGTATTAATATTATTAGGTCTATGTGAATTTTTGCTCATAAGGACAATTCAGACGATTCGTTTGCAAGACATAAGGCTCGGCTTGTGGGTGATGGTAAGACTCAGCAGGTTGGTGTGGATTGTGGGGGAGACGTTTAGTCTGGTGGTCAAGTCGGCTACCATTTGTACTGTTCTCAGCTTGGCTCTTTCGAAAGCATGCCCCATTCATCAGTTAGATGTGAAGAATGCTTTCTTACATGATGATCTCAAGGAAACAGTCTATATGCATCAGCCATTGGGGTTTAGGGATCCCAAATATCCTCATCATATATGTCTGTTGAAAAAGTCCTTATATGGGCTTAAGCAATCTCCACGGGCCTGGTATAAGAGGTTTGCCGATTATGTTTCGACTATTGGGTTCACTTACAGTAGGTCGGACAATTCTTTATTCATTTATCGTCGTGGTTCTTCCTTGGCTTATATACTATTATATGTGGATGATATTATCTTGACTGCCTCTTCCGATGCATTACGCCAGTCTATCATGACAATGCTCAGTTATGAGTTTGCTATGAAAGACTTGGGGCCATTGAGTTATTTTTTGGGGATTGTTGACATTCATTATGCAGGTGAGTTGTTCTTATCCCAAAGGAAGTATGCAACTGAAATCATTGAGAGGGCTGGGATGTCATCCTGTAAGTCCACTTCCACTCCAGTTGATACTAAGCCCAAGCTTGGTGTTGCGGTCGTCGCACCATACGAGGATCCGACCCGCTATCGCAGTCTTGCAGGGGTCCTTCAGTATCTTAGATTAACGAGACCAGTTATTACGTATGCCGTACAACAGGTGTGTTTGATTATGCATGATCCCAGGGTTGAACACATGAATGCGCTCAAACGCATCATTCGGTATATTCAGGGTACACTTGACTATGGCTTGCATTTATATCCTTCATCGATGTCAACATTTGTCTCGTATACAGATGCCGATTGGGGTGGTTGTTCGGACACCAGACGGTCTACGTCTGGCTATTGTATGTTTCTTGGTAATAACTTGGTCTCATGTTCTGCGAAACGTCAATCGACTTTGTCCCGCTCCAGTGTCGAGGCCGAGTATCGAGGGGTAGCTAATGTGATCTCTGAATCATGTTGGTTACGTAATTTGCTGTTAGAGCTTCATTGTCCTATTCAGAAAGTGACCTTGGTTTATTGTGATAATGTTAGTGCCATCTACCTTTCTGGTAATCCGGTTCAGCACCAGCACACTAAACATATCGAGATGGACATTCACTTTGTTCGCGAAAAGGTAGCTCGTGGACAAGTACGCGTATGCCACGTCCCTTCCAGATATCAAATTGCAGACATCTTTACAAAGGGTCTTCCCTCGGTCCTTTTTGAAGATTTTAGGGACAGTCTCAGCGTACGAAGACTGCCCGCTATGACTGCGGGTGTGTGTTAAATATACATACGATATACACAATATACACGTGTATATCGTATGTATATGCAGTCACAGTTTAGTGTATATGGGCCGTGTATATAGTCTCGGTTTAGGTAAGGTTTTAGTCTCCTAGTTTAGGTAATGTTGTGTTGTAATTTTTGTTGTACACTTACCATAATATTTGTATTACCATAATTATATAGTTAGTGTCCAAGAAGAATAAGATTTTAGAAGTAGAATAGGAATTGATTCTGCTATTATGTAAAATGTATATATACTCTTTCAATTAATGAAAATAATCAAGTGATTATTTCTTTTATTATATGCTACTTTAATCTTTCAACTCCTATTTATTTTCTCCGGATAATATTCTATATTCAGATTTTTGACGAAATCATAATATCATTTAGACTATTGAGTTATTAGTATTTATTTTGATTAAAACTCCAAATATTTTATAGTAAGTTTGCCCTTTTCCTTGTTTCGTAGCATAAAGCTGTCTTAATTTCTTTTCTTTTTTAAAAAAAGTCTACTGCGACATTTATTTTTCATATAGTCCTAGTTACAAGGTTATGATTTCACTACTTTTATTATTTGTGTATAGGATAATCAAGAACTTAAATACTAAGTCGACATTGAAAGTGAAAAATTATTGTCTCTTTTCCGCACTATCTATTTAAGTCTTATTTATTTGTACTTAATGAAAGTTTAAATATAAATTATTCAAATATATGTTTAACAAATGTATTTTTTTCACAATCACTTATTGACTCTTAATAGGTTTGAATTATTAGGATCTCGTACGTAACCTTGAAATGATGAAGGTAATCATATAAAGTTTGTGTATGTAATCTTTCACCATTATTCTATTTATTATCATTGGCAATCGCAATTGTTGTCAACAACCTCCATAACCTATCATCGCTAGCCATACGTATAACCTACGGCTAAGGGCAAGTCTACAATATAATTTATGTATTCGGAAGGATTTAATAAATTTAATAAATCTTATATGTACTAAAAAAAATCATTTATTATGTATAAGTCATCTGTGTCGATAAAAATTGTCCTGAACAAATATGTCTACAACCACTACCACCCTTTACCATCGGCCAACGCCGCACAATCAAGTGTTTACTAACCACCACCTGTACAACTATGTCTATTGAGTATTGACCATCCGTATTTCTTTTCCCAAAGAAAAAAAAAAAGGTGGAATTCCCACCCCAAGAGCCCACACTCCGGTCCGACAGGTCTGTGAAGGAGGTAAATCATGGTGATTCAATTGATTTCAAAGGTTAGACCAATACCACGCTGTGCACAAGGAGCCCTCCTTTATTTCAAGAAGTAACCCCCACACTGCCGCTGACGGGATTCGATCCTTGGCCATTTTCCAAATATCTCCTTGATAACCAATTGAGCTGCCCAAGCGGACTGACCATCCGTATTTCTTGTCTGGCATATTCTCTAGCTTTTAGAGTGTAGTTCATTAATAAAATAACTTGTACAAGTCTTTCTTGATCGAATCAACCTAATATTTAAATCTAAATGTAATATCTTAATATTTGTATTGTATATTCAAATTTAAAATATATTAATTCTAATAAATAAACTAGCCTAAACTAAAAAAGGAGTAAAAGTAAAATTCTCTCTTTCTTCCCAACTTTTTCCCTCATATTAGTTCTCTCTTCTCTTTTCTTTTTCCCAAACACAATATGTTATTATTAGAAAATTATTATTTTCCATTAAAAATATTTAGTGACTATTTACATTGAATGGTGGTAGAAAAAACTTAAATAATAGTGTGAACACATGAAAAATTAGAAAGTTTTCCGGTATTTCAATAATAACATGTTTTTTACCATGTATTTTTTCAGTAATTTTTCAATAAACTAATTCAATAGAAATGAGATGAAAAAAATCATATTTTATAACATATATTTTTCAATCAATATTGATGGAAAGCCTTATATTTCTAGTAGTGTGCTGTCAGCTGACAGAGCCAATAAATGTGATGATATTAAACGAATTTAATAATTTTGGCACACAGTTGCGGCTGCTGCTGACCCTAATTCACTTGAGATCAGCCAAAATTGAATTTCTTAATGCATATGCGGCCCTCTAAATTTGCTTTTTTTTTAATTTAATATATAAATTAAGTGTTGTTTCTATTGAATCTCTAAATTTAATTTTAAATGTGTTTATCAAACACAATTCGATTTATACATAATATATATGGTGAGTTTTATTTTTTGAGGTGAATGTCAATTGTATCCTACAATGGAAAATTCAACCAACTAAAAGGCTCAACCCATTTTAATTATACACATCATATATTAAGTTTTGGTTTGATTTTTTAGTTTTCAGTTTTGGTGTCCAGTTTTGGTTTCTTATTTTTCAGTTTTCGATTTTCTAGCTTTAGCTTCCAGTTTTCATTTTCCAGTTTTGGTTTCTTATTTTCAGTTTTAGTTTTCAGTTTTCAGTTTTAGTTTTCAATTTTGATTTCTTATTTCTCAATTTTGTTATTTGATTGGTTTAAGTGGTGGTTCTTCACTTGTTTAACACAGTAACACACTTTTTCCTATCTGATGTGTATTATTAAAATGGATGGGGTGTTTTAATTGATTGAATTTTCACGTAGAATGCGACTGATATTCACTCGCAAGGCTAAAAAAATAAAATTCACTATATATGCTATGTAAGCCGGATTGTGTTGGATAGACACACATGAGACCAAGTTCAAGAATTAAATAGGAACAACACTTAGTTGAAATCAAAATAAAAAAAAGAATAAGTTTAATCAAAATAAAAAAAGAATAAGTTTAGGGTGTGGCATATACATTAAGCCTCTTTTTAATAGTGAAATACTGTTGTTACATGATATTGACAGTAGAGTACCAACTTTCTGGGCGTTCAACTCAATTCAGCTGGATTTCTTCTTATGGGAGGCCTATTTTGAAATTCAATTTTTCACCTCGAGTCAAGAGAGTTGCTTTGTATGGTAATTAATGGACTCTATCTAACAGATGCATTCAGAATTGATAGATCCTCGAGTACAAGAAAAACACACAAAATTCCAAATATCAAAATTTGAATCAAATTGTTGATTAAAAAAAAGCAGTCCGGTGCACTAAACTTCCGCTATACACGTTGTCCGTGAAAGGGCCGGACCACAAGATTGCTACATTGGTTCAGTCTTCACTACTGCTCATTCATTAGGCATTACAACTGAAATTGAAACAAAAGGGGGGGGGGGGGGGGGGGAACTTAGATCAAAATGGGTCAATTAATTACTAAAAATACAAGGGCTTGGTGCTACTGCTACTACTATTAGGACTTGGGGGGGTTAGAATAGTAATTTCTCAACAGATCCACAAGAAAGAGCCATCAATAGTACCGCCGCTTGTTCTTCCTCTCTTAACTTGCCTCCCAATTTCATCGATTTTATTTTCAATGACTGGCCAATTTCTCTACTATTTTTCACTTCACTAATTTTCTTCTTCTTCTTGCCCTTATCAAGACCTAAAAGCTGCCTCCTCTTCTTGTTGTATTTGATCCCGCATGCGTTACACAACGACTAAAATACAACAACAAAATATAAAATTTTACACTGTATAACCGTTAATCAAAATAATAACCGATAAATGTATATCAATCTAAGATTATTTTTTTTACCTTGGGACCTGCTGGACCACTTCTCCAAAGAGGGGTTCTAGTTGTATGACAACCACTACAAGATTTCATCTTGCTAGTACTATTCATTTCCTCTGCTTCTGATCTCTACAAAATATAACCAAAAAAATTGAGATCAGTGATCAATCAGAAAAGAAAAAAAAAAAAGGCAACAAAATCGTCATTATCCTTACCTCATTCAGATCCATCACTGAAAACTCTACTCAACTAGCTAAAACTCAATCAAGATCAAGTAAGTAAAGAAGGGGGGAAGAAAAAGGAGTAATATTTAAAGGTAACTAGAGATTGAAAGGCGGGAGAAAATTGGTTATAGGAGTGAAAGATTTGTACCGTTAATGTGGGATTTGGTGGGCTAAAATCTAAACAGAGAGACAATAAAGGCTAGGTTGGAATGGCTAAAAAATAAGGATAAGGGGAAAAGGAAGCTAAAACGGCGAAATCTAGTGGACACGACGTCATAGCTAACTCTAGATTCGAGTTTGAAATTACTTTAATAGCCTTGTGATTCCGACAGTTTTCTTCTCCACCGAATCTGAGCCGTAGAATTCTTATGATCCAACGTTGAACTATCCTAAATTAAGTGGTCTGCGAGGGTTGTGTTGGAATACAAGCAAGTGAATAATTCTAATTTCTAACCATGGGCATGCCATTAAGTTGCTATTGGTAGGCATTTTGGAATGAACATAGTGATATTTGAAATTGTAATTGAAAAAAAATGTATTTGGAAGTAGAAATTTCGTTTCGACATACATTTTACTTGTGAGTGAAAAACTTTTTTTACTTTAAAAAGTTGATTAAAACCAGTTTTTAAATTTGAAAAAGTCATCTATGGACCAAAATAATTTTCTAATGTGTAACCAAACATTATTTTGAAAATATTTTTAAAAGAACAAAAAAAATCACGATATCCAAATGGCTCATAGTTTCACGAGTTCCTAAAGAATTATTATTGAATGGAAGTGGTATCAATGGCTCACATAAAGCCAATCTATCCAATAGCTACATCAAATGGGAGTCACTATAAGAAGTATAAAATCTCCAACAAAATTTTAGCAATAATAAAAATATGATGCTAAAAACGTAATTGACAATAAAATTTTAATATGTTGTTGCTAAAAACGTAAATGACAACAAATTTAATATGTTGTTATTCTAAAAAAATTTCGCATCGAAGGTTATTGCAACGACATGCAACAACTTTTGTTATTGTGAAAAGTACTTTTGACAATAACTTTTGTTATTGTGAAAAATACTTTTGGCAACAACATCCAACATATGACAACAAAGTTATGTAATAGCTAGTACGAGTATGTTATATAATAATATTATTATCTATAATACCAAAAAAGAAAAAAAGAGAATCCTATCGAAATGTAGAGTTAAATCATTAGACTGTCGATTTTGAGTCTGTTCTATTTTCTTTGAGGGTTTGTGCAAGTCATTTGTTTGCCAAGGATTGTATTCCGAAATACTTATTAAGTGAAAATAGCTATTTTAATCCATGTGTTATTGTGTTATTCCAATTTAATCCTTATAATATACGACTGAGAATATATATTAAACCTTTAATTAATTGGAACGTGTGGCGTTGATCCCTCGGACTAACAAAATTAAAAAGTATAAAATAAATAAATAAACTCTGCTGCTATAAACGTTGACAAAGCGGCAGCTTTTCCAATGCATAGGAAAAGGATAGGGATGACAGGTGGGTATAATTTTGCGGATTTCGTACCGCACCCGCCTCAGTTGGGGCGGGTATGGGTATAAATTTGGCGGGTAGTAGGCGGGTATGGATATTGAAAATGTACCCGTCACGGGTAGGCGGTGGATTTGCAGTCATACCCGCCTACTCACCCGCCTACCCGCCCGCCTTATACCCGCCCCAAGCCCAAAATATTAGCAGCCCATAAGTCGTGCCTTCAACCCATAAGTCACGACAAGTCTTTCATTCTCCAACAAAACTCAAAACCCTATGCCTCTTCAGTCCTTCACGCCTCCTTCTCCCTCATTCACCTTCACTCCGTCTCTCCTCCCTCTCTCATTCTCGACGTCTTTGCCTTTTTCTTTAAAGGAGATGCTGATCGGGAAATATTAGGAAATATTGTTGTCTTTGCTTTGTGCTTTGGGGTTGTCTTGGTGAGGCCAATTTTTGTGCATTTGTTAAGTTTTACCTATTGGGTTTGTGGAGTTCAATTGAAAAAGTTGAAAAAATTTAGCTTATATAGCTGAAATAATATCTGGGTTTCGTCTACATTTGTAATATATAGCTATTTGGGTGGATAATTTTTGAGTTTTCTTGAAAATTTTGTTTTCTTGATTCTTTGTTGTGCAAGAGGGAAGAGGTGAAAAAAATGGGGAATTCTGATGATGAAAAAATCCAGAATTCTCCTCCCTCTCTCCCAAAGAAAATGAGACCGTGACAGTATTGATTCTTGACTCAAAATTTTGGGATAATTTTTGGAATTTGAATTTTTGGGATCATGTTGATCACTAATTGATCACAAATGAATTGATTACAAAATATGACAGTCGGGTACATGTGAATATTGGCGGGTAACGGATATCCACTTGGGTGGTGGAGCGGGTGTGAATTTAGAAATATACCCACCTAGACGGGTATGAATGTTGAAAATTGTACCCGTCATTATCATTACAAAATATTTTTCTAGAAAACGTTTCCTTAATTCGAGTTAAAACTTAAAAGTAAAGCACCGAGTTGCATCAATTCACACACTGTCGACAATTGGCATCCACTTGTACAACAACAGGATTATAGAAAACTCTATAAAATCAATCGTAGTAACATGTCATAGTAGGTGTATCTTTGCTCATAATTAAACATATTAACCTATACCAATAGATTTAGAATCACAATTCAATCCCACCTCCATAATTAGAATTATGGTAAGTAGAGGATTCATTATTATACTAAGATTTTACATTGTACACTATATATATTTGTATTAATGAGAAAGCATTATGAAGGTGGGATTGAATTGTGATTCTAAACCTATTGGTATACGTTAATAAAACAGATACGATTGAACCATAGTCATTGAACATAGTTATTATTTATTAACCTATTTTACTTATGAGGATCAAATGAAGTTAGCCCATTATACCTAAACATCCAAAAGCAAGGACATCATTGTTAGGAGAAAATACATATGCTAATACAAATATTAGCCTAGATTTTGCTTCACCATTTTAACTTGCCTTTATGTTTCTGGGCCTGAACATTGAAACGAGGGGCCAGGCAGGCAAAAATGCCGGCTAAGAAGCACATAAGCCATGACAATACAAATAATGCCCAGTCCCAGAATGTTTTCTTGACAAGTTGAGCCCTGTCTGAGATAATCAGTGCTCCGTAAACTGCTTCTGTAATAGCATATGCAGATTGGATCATATTCATCTGCCAATAATCCATATTCTGTCACACAAACTATATCATATATTCCATTAGTCACGGAAGCACCAAGATAAGCGCATATTTTTAATCGATAATGTGGGTTACAACAATTGCAGGAAACGGAAAGTAAGTAGTAAATATTACAATGCTAGAAAGGATAAACTACTCAAGATTACAACAAACTGGAAATAAGAACGATTACAAACTCCTTGTGATTTGCTGAGATGAGTGATGACACTCTGTCTTTAAGACAAGATTGCCCCGTATAAATCATTTTACGTTGTCGGGCAATAGTCTCCCAAGATACAACATCAACTTAACAAATTAGCAAAGGAAACTCAAGTGTTACTCTTGAAGAACTTTGAATATAGAAATGATGCTAGAGAGGAAGAAGAAGATTTCAGAAAAATTTCTAAGTGTTGAACAATTGAGCCAAAGGCCTCAATTTATAGTGTAAGGAAATGACCCCTCAACTAGCCAACTAATGGACTTCAATAGCCATGTAATGGCACTTATTGATGGGTTACGTTCAGCTAAATAATGGTTGAATTCATGTGCCAAATAATGGAGATTCAATGCTCCAAAACCAGCCCAAAAGTCAGAACTTTCCATATTCTCGTCGCAGCATTCTGCCTCCGAAGCGTCGCAGCTCTGCGAATTAGCGTCGCGGCTCTACGAATTAGCGTCGCGGCCCTTCACGGCTTCGCGGCGATTTCCGACTCGTTTCATCTTACACTTCTTTCTTCGTTTACCAACGTGGAATACTCGTCATTTGGCCAATAACTGTCCATCATTCTATGTCTCAAACGTATTACCTATGTATCAATATCTCTTTCACTAATGAAATTTATGATATTTGGCACCACGTGTACACGTGTGTGGAAACGACGTTTTCGACGTGCGGGCTCCCAATTGTTCGAGTCATAAATAATGGGATAAACTTAATTCCACATTAGTAAATTTCCAACAATCCCATCTTGAAAGAGATTTTGGCGCACTAACAAGGTGCCTATTTTCAGCAATCTTTCAGCGGACAGATGTTGCATCTGAATAGGTAGCTTCCGCTTTGAACCTTCCATAGTTGAATACCATCGGACTTACTGCGCGGTGAACGTGATTTATTGAACCGTCAGTGTTTAGTGTAAGCCTAGTCAACGGTACCAACACAACAATTTTCCTTACTCTGTTCTTCGTAATGTTTTGTCCGTTGTGTCCATGGACACTTCTTGGATTCTTAAGTGCGTTCATTTGACGCGGCATGTCCTTGCACTTAAATAGGTGGTCTCCTACAAGGTATCCTGCTATACCCCACTTTACAAGTGTTAGGAATCATTAAAAGTTTCCCCAAACTTAACCTCAACCGTTGAGGATCATTATAGGTTTTGGAAACTTAACTTTTACCCACACTGCAGATAGAACTTAACGTCTATCACGGGAACGACTTTGGGTTTATGTTCCTTACAGGGATCATAACCCGAAGTGCTCTTGCTTCCACCGAAGCTCTCAACTAAACCTTTACAGCTTAGTTTTCCCGTTGAACCAAATTCCTGGGATCTCCAGTCAGTAAGGTTGAGTTACCACCGTATTGGTCCTTAAAGCTTGGGTTTTAAGCCCATTCCCCTAGACAAGCAGAATATATGATCTTTAGGTAAGCCCTTTCTCAGTGGGTCCGCTATGTTATCCTTTGATTTTATGTAATCAACGGATATAATACCTGTGGTGTTCAGCTGCCTAACGGTCTTATGTCTTCGTCGAATATGACGAGACTTGCCGTTGTACATAGAACTCTGTGCCCTTCCTAGAGCCGACTGACTGTCGCAGTGGATCATTACAGAAGGTACGGGTTTGTCTCAACAAGGGACATCCTCTAAGAAGTCGTGAAGCCACTAAACTTCTTCTCCTGCTTTGTCTAAAGCGATAAACTCTGACTCCGTCGTAGATCGGGCGATGCAAGTTTGCTTAGAGGATTTCCAAGACACATCCCCACCACTAATTGTAAATATATACCCACTAGTGGACTTGGTGTTCTCTTTATCAGATATCCAGTTTGCATTATTGTACCCCTCTAGTACAACTGAATATCTCGAATAATGCAACCCGTATGTTAGCGTGTATTTCAGGTATTGTACTACCTGATTCAATGCCTTCCAATGATCATTACTCGAATTACGGGTAAACCTAGCCAACTTGTTGACTGCATATGCAATATCAGGTCGGGTGCAATTTGTTATGTACATCAAACTCCCAATCACATATGCATATTGCTCCTGGCATACGGGTGCACCACGATTTTTAAGAAGCTTTTGATTTCTATCCAGTGGTGACTTCATAGGCGAACTGTCAAACATCTCAAACTTTCTCAACACATCCTCGATGTAGTGAGACTGAGATAAGATCAATCCGTCAGACGTCTTAGAGATCTTTATCCCTAAGATGGCATCTGTGATACCCATATCCTTCATGCCGAAGCATTGTTTCAACATGTTCTTAGTCTCTAGGATCAAGCTAGGACTGCTCCATGTGATCAACATGTCATCTACGTACAAGTATATCATGACGAACTAGTCAAAGTTACCTTTTGTGTAGACACATTTGTCATGCTCATTAATGGAGAAACCCTTCGATAGTAGAGTACTATCAATTTTTTCGTGCCATTGCTTCGGGGCCTGTTTCAACCCGTACAGAGATTTGACAAGTCAAAAAACTTTCTTCTCTTGCCCTGGAACCACATACCCCTCAGGTTGTTCCATATAAATTTCTTCTTCCAAATCACAATTTAGAAAGTCTGTCTTGACATCCATTTGATGTATCTCAAGGTCACGCAATGCTGCGATCGCAATGAATACTTGTATGGACGTCATCCTAGACACCGGTGAGTACGTGTCAAAATAGTCAAGGCCTTCCTTCTGCCGATAGCCCTTGACTACCAACCTGGCCTTGTACTTATCTATAGACACATCTACTTTATATTTCCATTTGAGTATCCATTTAAAACTCAACGGTTTATTTCCCGGAGGAAGATCAACCAACTCCCAAGTATGGTTATGCAGGATGGAGTCTATTTCACTCTCAAAAGCTTCTTTCCAGAGTGGTGCATCTGGAGTTGACAATGCTTTAGCAATTGTCCTTGGTTCATCATCAACCATATAAGCTACAAAGTCAGGACCGAAGGATTTATCCTTCCTGGCCCTTTTACTTCGCCTCGGTTCCATCTCTGGAGTCTCCAAGTTTTGAGAATGTGGAATACTAGATTTCAGATATTCAGCCACTTCAAAGTCCACTAGACCTGAACCATCTAGATCCGGTCAGCCAACGACTCCTGGTTCCTGAGACCTTTGTTCATAACTTCGTTTGCGAGAGGTTATGTCTTTTTCCTTCCTGGGAAAATTATCCTCAAAGAATTGAGCATTCATTGATTCTATAATTGTACCCCCATGGATATCTGTAATATCTGACTTATGAACTAAGAAGAGATAAGCACTATAGTTATTTGCATATCCGATGAAAAATGCAATCTACAGTCTTAGGCCCAATCTTGACCTGTTTTGGCTTGGGCACTTCGACTCTTGCTAAACAACCCCACACCTTTAAATATTTATAGGTGGGTTTCTTTTCTTCCATGATTCATATGGAGTTTTATCCTTACCCTTATGTGAGACTCTATTAAGAATCGTATTAGCGGTAAGGATGGTTTCTCCCCACATGTTTTAGGGAAGACCGGAATTGATGAGCAAGGCATTCATCATTTCCTTCAACGTGCAATTCTTGTGTTCAACAATACCATTCGATTGAGGTGAGTATGTAGTCGTCGTTTGATGAACAATGCCCGATTCGGCACAATATTTCTCAAATGACGCTACGTATTCTCCCCTTCTATCTCTACGAATGGGTTTAATCGGCATGCTTAGTTAGTTTTCAACTTCTTCTTTGTAACGTCGGTACGCTTCAAAGGCGTCATCTTTACTTTTCAACTAGTAAAGGTAACAATACCTTGTGTTATCATCAATGAATGTCACAAAGTACTTGTTCCCCCTAGTTTGTGCAAACTTCAAATCACATATATCTGTGTGAATAAGTTCTAGAGGAGCGATATTCCTTTCGACGGATAGAAAAGAAATCTTTGTGAGTTTTGCCTCTACACATACCTCACACTTATGTTGAGGGTTTACGTCGATAGACGGTAACAACTCCAACTTCACCAATCTTTGGATGGACTTGTAGTTAACATGTCCTAATCTATGATGCCATAAATTAGAAAACTCAAGAAAGTAAGAAGAAGCTTCAATTTTATTGCTTGGACGCATTACAAACATGGCATTAACTTTGAGGAGGCCTTCACAGACGAAGCCTCTTCCCACAAAAGTTCCATTCTTGGTGATTACAAATTTATTGGACTCAAATACTAGCCTAAAACCAACATTAACCAATAAATGACCTGAAATTAAATTCCTCTTAATCTTAAGGACATGCATCACCTTTTTCATAGTGAGCTCCTTTCCAGAAGTCATCTTCAGAACTACCTTTCCTACCCCCAGCACGTTAGAGGAAGCGTTGTTACTCATGAACAACTTCTTATCTGTAACTGGTGTATATGCGGAGAAGGCATCTCTATTGGAACAGATGTGTCTGGTAGCACCCATGTCCATCCATCATTGCATGGGATTCTCAACAAGGTTTTCTTCAAGCACCACCGCCGAGAACTCCTCAATCATGTCATCAAAAAGTGTGTCTTTGACGACGTTAGCATGTGCCTTGCCCTTCTTTTGTTGCTCAGTCTTAAGCTTGCGGCAGTCCTTGATCATGTGACCAGGTTTCCCATAGTGGTGACAGTTCCCCTTGACTTCTCCGCCGCATGGGTTTTGCCGTCTTTCTGTAACTTGCGCTTCTTGCTTAGGTTTCCTTTGGCCTCAGCCAGATTTGTCTTTGCCTCAGTGGGTTTTTTCCCCCTAGGCAAGGCCTTCTTATTATCTTCCTGAATCTGGAGTTTGATAATGAGTTCCTCAAAGGTCATTTCCTTTGTCTTGAGTTTTAAGTAACTCATAAACTCATTCCACAATGGAGGTAACTTCTCAATTAGTGATGCAACCAAAAACTGCTCAATTGGTTTCATACCTTCCAAATCCAGGTGATGTAGAATCATTTGGAATTCCTGGACTTGGGACATCACAGTTTTGCTATCCACTATTTGAAATTTCAGGAATTTCCCAACAATGAATTTCTTCGTACCAGCATCTTGTGCGTTGTACTTCTTTTGCAGTTTTTCCCATAACTCTTTGGCGGTGCCTACGGTGTAATACACCATGTAGAGTGGATCTGACATACAGTTCAAAATATAGTTCTTACACATGAAGTCACTATGACTCTATGCATCAAGAACCATTTTCATGCCATTAACGACATGGATACCTTGACCCCCTTCAGCCGTTTCATTAGGTTGAGGGTCCACTTCATCTCCAGCTTGTGGAGGATCTTCTGTTAGGAAATGAGTCATTCCCATGACATTCAGATAAAACAACATCTTCTGCTGTCATCTCTTGAAGTTGGAGCCCATGAACTTTTCTGGGCGTTCATGGTGGAATCCAGATGGTGGAGGAACTGTAACGTTCCCTTGAGCAGCAGGAAAGGTGTTGGGTGTGCCTTGAGCAGCAGTGAAGGCATTGGATGTGCCTTGAGCAGCAGTGGGGAAGGCAGAGCGGTTGCCTTGAGTAGAAGCAACAATATCATAATCGAGTTATTCTCTTCCAGTCATCTTTCTATGCACTTACAACAATCATGTCTTAAAATTGTGGG
This sequence comes from Anisodus tanguticus, assembly GCA_034509755.1. NCBI lineage: Eukaryota > Viridiplantae > Streptophyta > Magnoliopsida > Solanales > Solanaceae > Anisodus > Anisodus tanguticus. Next base: position 10,910,111 of record CM067551.1, on the reverse strand, counting down.
TTACAACAATTGCAGAAAATGGGAAGTAAGTAAATATTACAAATGCTAGAAAGGATAAACTACTCAAGATTACAACAAACTGGAAATAAGAACGATTACAAACTTCTTGTGATTTGCTGAGACGAGTGATGACACTCTGTCTTTAAGACAAGATTGCCCCGTATATATCCTTTTACATTGTCGGGCAATAGTTTCCCAAGATACAACAACAACTTAACAAATGAGCAAAGAAAAATCAAGCGTTACTCTTGAAGAACTCTGAATATAGAAATGATGCTAGAGAGGAAGAAGAAGATTTCAGAAAAATTTCTAAGTGTTGAACAATTGAGCCAAAGGCTTCAATTTATAGTGTAAAGAAATGACCCCTCAACTAGCCACTAATGGCCTTCAATAGCCATGTAATGACACTTATTGATGGGTTACATTTAGCCAAATAATGGTTGAATTCATGTGCCAAATAATGGAGATTCAATGCTCCAAAACCAGCCCAAAAGTTAGAACATTTCATCTTCCCGTCGCAGCATTCTGCCTCTAAAGCGTCACGGCTCTGCGAATTAGTGCCTCGGCTCCAGTAGCCTAAACCACCATTTAGCGTCGCGGCGCTGCCATGGGGGCGCCGCGGCCCTTCACGCCTCCGCGGTGATTTCTGCCTCATTTCATCTTACACTTCGTACACTTCTTCCTTCGTTTACCAACGTGGAATACTTGTCATTTGGCCAATAACCGTCCATCATTCTATGTCTCAAACGTATTACGTATGTACCAATATCTCTTTCACTACTAAAATTTATGATACTTTGCACTACGTGTACACGTGTGTGGAAACGACGTTTCCGACATGCGGGGCCCCAATTGTTCGAATCATAAATAATAGGATAAACTTAATTTCACATTAGTAAATTTCGAACAGACAATCTATTCGATCCTCGATTGATAGCTTGTCTCCATGAGTCAAGATCAATATGAGGTTCCCATCTGCAACAAGAAATGAATGTGGTAAAAATTACTAGCACCCGATGTTTATACGAAACTAATAGATGCATGACGTATGTTTGCACATAATTTTTTAATACTTAATTATGATTAATTAAATGCATTCATACCTTATTAAATCACTTAATTATAGTAAGTTACTTGGTCTGATGTAGAATCTGGATGCGGATAATTTAATTGTTATAACAAGTTGAATAGTAAAGTGAAAATAATTTAATTGTTATATATACTATCAACATAAAAAGAATTTACACTCTAAGTTCAATTGATAGGTAATTTCAGGAAATTAGTCATAACAAGTTGAATAGTAACATGAAAACAAGGCAAACAACCATCTAATAGGTTAAACTACAATGTTAACGTTGTGACTCGATATAAATTAATTCATCTAAAACTATCAGATTTTCCCAGGCATTTGGAGCAGCATGGAGAGAGATTTAAGCAAAGAATCTATGGATGCTTAATCAAAGCTCAAAGTTCTTTTTTTACGCAACTACAAACTATGTTGCTCGAACTCTTCAAAAATATTGTAGAGTGTGTGTCAGATCCTCCAAAAGTAATTTACTTTTAAAAGGCCTGATAAGGATACATCATTATTTTTGGAGAGTTCGAGCAACATAGACTACAAAAGACAAGAAAATGTCCAATTGGCATTAATGTCTTATACAAACCAAAAATAATAAAATGCTTGATAAATATCAGAGTCAAATCCCCATTGACTTGAAATATAATCATAATATAGCCTATTTTTTTTAAAAAGTTGAATATTCTTACTTCTGACTCCGGTATTAGTTCGAAGTATGATGATTAGTTTTTTGTGTGCATTTGAACATGATTCCTAAAAGTATTTAAATAACATTTGAATCTGTTAAATATACACAATATACACACAATATACATGTGTATATAGTGTATATTAGGTCTCGGCTATGCTCACGGATTGGCCCTCGGATGAGCTGATTATTATGTGTAATTTATGGTAAATATTTAGTATCTTAGTTTAGGTAAGGTTGTAATATAATTAGTATTGTATTACCATAATTAGTGTATTACCACAAATGTATAGAATAAGGTTTTAGGAATAGAATAGGAATAGGATTCTCCTATTATGTAACTTGTATATATACCTTTCAATTAATGAAAATAATCAAGGGATTATTTCTTTCATGGTATCAAGAGTCTAGGTCTTAAAATTCTCTCTACTCTCCTAAATTTTCCGTCGACTTCCCTCCACTTCCGAAACGTTTTGCTCTCGATTTGTGTGCCGACGGGACCTCTTTTCTTCCCAAAATTATCTCCCTAATCCCTCAATCACATATTGTTCTATCAATATGTTTACATCCCGGAACATGTTTCATCTGTCCCTTACAGTTTCTAACATCAAGAATAACATCCCTCTCGTTCTTGAAATAGAAAACGTCCAATATGCAACGTGGGCTGAACTGTTCAAAATTCACGCACGATCGCATCAAGTCATCCATCACATAATCCCCGCGGCTCCTGAGGATACGGAGGTGCCAAAACGCGAGGATGATCCTAAGTTGTGGACGACTATTGATGCTACCGTCCTTCAGTGGATATATTCCACAATATCTACCGAACTTTTGCAAACAATTATTGAGCCTGACGCTACGGCACATGCGACTTGGGATAGACTGTGTGATATATTCCAAGATAATCAAAATTCTAGAGCCGTTACCCTTGAGCAGGATTTCTCCCATGTCAATATGGAAGATTTCCCTAATGTTTCGGCTTATTGCAAAAGATTAAAGGAATTGGCGGACCAACTTCGCAACGTTGGCGCGCCGGTTTCGATCGATCGTTTGGTCCTCCAAATGGTTTCCGGCCTCTCCAAGGCCTATAGTGGTGTGAGAATGCTTCTTCGGCAAAGCAATTCGCTTCCGCAATTTTATCAGGCGCGTTCTATGCTTACACTAGAAAAAGCAGGCATAGCGAAACGAGCAGCTACCGGTACTAGTCCCGTAGTCATGATGACCGAGTCCACGATATATCCTACCGGTTCCACCAACTCGAGCCAAAACCGCAACAATGGTGGCGGAAAAAAGGGCAAAAATAAGAAAAATGGCAAAAATCGCGGAGGCAACAACTGCGGCAGCCGGCAGAATGGTGGTGGCAGTGGGGGTCCTCGCAGTGGTCAGCAACAGCAGCAACAGTTCTGGGGCCCACAGTGGGCCCCTATACAGTGGCAGTGGGCCCCACAACACAGCTGTTTGGGCCCCGCCAGTTTACCTTCCAACGGACGGGCCAGCCCAAAGCAGTCCAGACCCAATTTGGCCTGGTCCAGTTACGGCCAGCAGCAGTCTGGGCCGAGACCGCAAGTAGGGGTGCTTGGACCTCGGCCCTCGCAAGCCCATCACGCAGCAGGCCCCACTCGGACAAATATCGAGGCAGCGATGCACACACTGGGTTTGACTCAACCGGACCCGAATTGGTATATGGACACCGGTGCCACTACCCACATGACATCCGATTCAGGTACTCTCTCATTTTATTCCAATTTGAGCAACCCTCGCAGTATAATTGTTGGTAATGGGAATTCTGTTCCAATTCGTGGTTATGGTCATAAAACATTGTCTCCCCCTCATCCCCCTCTTATCTTGAAAAATACCCTACACGCCCCCAAATTGATTAAAAACTTAGTCTCTGTCCGTAAATTCACTACTGACAATTTTGTTTCTATTGAATTTGATCCATTTGGTTTCTCTATAAAGGATTTCAAGACGGGGAGTCCTCTCATGAGGTGTGATAGTAGGGGAGATCTTTATCCTATCACACCCAGTCCCGGTCCATCGAGTCAAACCCTACCATTAGTTTTTGCAATCATCTCTCCTTCCTTGTGGCATGCTCGTCTTGGTCATCAGGGGTCCTCTATTTTGTCAGCTTTAGATAAAAATAGTTTTATTTCATGTAAAGGTACGAGTCGTACTCCAATTTGTCAATCTTGTTCTTTAGGAAAATTGTTAAGTTGCCATTTGTAGACTCAAAATCTCATACTTTAATGCCATTTGATATTATTCATAGCGACTTATGGACGTCTCCTGTTCCTAGTTCTATGGGTCATCGGTATTATGTTCTTTTTTTGGATGATTATTCTAAATTTTTATGGACATTTCCAATAGCGAAGAAATCTCAAGTTTTTTTCATCTTCCTAAAATTTAGAGCATTCATCAGAACCCAATTCGATCGTCAAATCAAAAATATTCACTGTGATAATGGAAAAGAGTATGACAATGGGATGTTTCGGGAATTCTGTGCTACTAATGGGATAAATTTTCATTTTTCTTGTCCCCATACATCTTCACAAAATTGGAAAGCCAAACGTAAAATTCGTTCCATAAATAACATTATCCGCACTCTATTAATTCATGCTTCCGTACCCCCAATATTTTTGGCACATGCTTTTCAAATGGCTACATATCTACTTAACATAACTCCTTCCAAAGGTTTGACATATTCTTCCCCTCTTCAGATTTTATATAATAAATCTCCTTCTTATTCTCATCTTCCGAATTTTGGGTGTTTATGTTATCCGTTATTTTCATCCAAAATAATTAACAAACTTCAGGCCCGGTCTACTTCATGTGTGTTTTTCTTTTAATCATCGTGGCTACAAATACTTTGATTTATCCTCCAATAAAATCATCATTAATCGCCATGTAATTTTTTATGAATCCCAATTTCCATTTGCTAAAAATCATTCTCCCGTGCCTAGTTCGTATAATTTTTTGGATGAACAAATATCCCCGTATATTATTCAGCATTTTTCGGATATCTTCCGCACCCAAAATTCTCCAACGGGCCCACTGCCCGCTGGTCCCACTGGCCCGTCACAGTCCTCTCTGCCCAGTTTTGTCACTGGGCCAATTTCAACAGTTGGGCCTGTCCAGCCCAATTCTGGAACTGGTCCAGTTTCTGTTTCTATCACTGGTATTGTTTCCCGAGTTGGGCCAAGCAGCCCACCGCACTGTGCCGCCGTCCGTCCCGAGCCTAGCAAATTCCCGACATCCACTCAATTATTCCTCGAGTCATAGACCGGTCACTCGTAGTCAGCGGGGTATTGTTACACCTAAAAGGCATTTTAATTTACATTCTAATGTCTCTAAATCCCCATTGCCCCGTAATTCTGTGTCTATCTTAAACGACCCGAATTGGAAAATTGTTATGACTGATGAATATAATACTCTTATTGATAATAAGATGTGGGAGTTGGTGCCCCGTCCATATGGTATTAATGTTATCAGGTCTATATGGATTTTTGCTCATATGGAGAATTCAGATGGTTCATTTGCTCGACATAAGGCGCGGCTTGTGGGTGATGGTAAGACTCAGCAGGTTGGTATAGATTGTGGGGAGACGTTTAGTCCGGTGGTCAAGCCGGCTACCATTCGCACTGTGCTTAGCTTGGCTCTTTCGAAGACATGGCCTATTCATCAGTTGGATGTCAAAAATGCTTTCCTACATGGTGATCTCAAGGAAACTGTCTATATGCATCAGCCGATGGGATTCAGGGATCCCAACCATCCTCATCATGTATGTCTGTTGAAGAAGTCCTTATATGGGCTTAAACAGTCTCCACGGACCTGGTATACAAGGTTTGCTGACTATGTTTTAACTATTGGGTTCACTCACAGCAGGTCGGATAATTTCTTGTTCATCTACCGTCGTGGTTCATCCGTAGCCCACATTTTGTTATATGTGGACGATATTATCTTGACTGCCTCTTCCGATGCCTTGCGCTAGCCCATCATGACCATGCTTAGCTCCGAGTTTGCTATGAAAGACTTGGGGCCCTTGAGTTATTTTTTGAAGATTGATGTCACTCGTCATTCCGATGGGTTGTTCTTGTCACAACGGAAGTATGCCGCCGAGATCATCGAGAGGGCTGGGATGTCATCCTGTAAGTCCACTTCCACTCCAGTTGATACCAAGCCCAAGCTTGGTGCCGCGGCCGGAGTCCCTTACGAGAATCCGACCCGCTATCGCAGTCTTGCAGGGGCCCTTCAGTATCTTACCTTTACCAGACCGGATATTACGTATGCTATCCAGCATGTGTGTTTATTCATGCATGATCCCCGAATTGAGCACATGAATGCACTCAAACGCATCATCCGGTATATTCAGGGTACACTGGACTATGGGTTGCATTTGTATCCTTCATCGACATCCACATTTGTCTCATACACAGATGTTGATTGGGGTAGGTGTCTAGACACCAGACGGTCTACGTCTGGCTACTGTATGTTCCTTGACAACAACTTGGTCTCCTAGTCTGCGAAGCGTCAGGCGACTCTATCCCGCTCAAGTGCCGAGGCTGAATATAGAGGGGTAGCCAATGTGGTCTCAAAATCATGTTGGTTACGTAATTTGCTTTTGGAGCTTCATTGTCCCATTCAGAAGGCAATCTTGGTATACTGCGATAATATTAGTGTCATCTACCTTTCTGGTAATCCGGTTCAGCACCAACACACTAAACATATCGAGATGGACATTTACTTTGTCCGTGAAAAGGTTGCTCGTGGTCAAGTTCGCGTATGCCATGTCCCGTCGAGATATCAAATTGCCGACATCTTTACAAAGGGTCTTCCCTTGGTCCTTTTTGAAGATTTTAGGGACAGACTCAGCGTTCGAAGACCGTTCGCTATGACTTCGGGGGGGTGTTAAATATACACAATATACATGTGTATATTGTGTATATTAGGTCTCGGCTATGCTCACGGATTGGCCCTCGGATGGGCTGATTATTATGTATAATTTATGATAAATATTTAGTATCCTAGTTTAGGTAAGGTTGTAATATAATTAGTATTGTATTACCATAATTAGTGTATTACCATAAATATATAGAATAAGGTTTTAGGAATAAGATTCTCCTATTATGTAACTTGTATATATAGCCTTTCAATTAATGAAAATAATCAAGGGATTATTTCTTTGAGAATCGTATTCAAAGAAAAATTGTTTTGAGACTTCAGTAAGATCAGAAGCAGACCCGCGACTCTGATCTTGTTCACCTCTTACTTGGTGGCTTTTCTTCAGCCTATAATGTACGATAGTTAGAGACAATTTTGTGGCACCATTTACTGGAAATTAAACAGTCGTTCAAATTCCTTCACGTGTTCCTATATATCCTTTGTGGGTGTACAATTAATGTTTTCTTGTTCACAATATCCTCAACTATTTGTTCATTATGCGTAGTGACAAATTCACTCTTCCATTCAAGTTGCAAGTGTATTTAATTTCTCAGATTTTTTGTTATGCACTGGCGGTGTAAAATATTATTTACACTGATGTTATTAAGTTGATTATAGTTCATACAACCTAAATCCTTTCTCAAATGCCTTTAAGAAATACTCTAAAGAACCAAAACTGCAAAATACAACTAAGTATAGGTTGAAATCTCAGAACGGTTAATTTTATATATTGACTAGCGGTCGTAATTATACCATTTTTGGTTGAGCAGCTAACTTCCCCAAATTAAAATCTTAGATCCGTTTTTATCTAGTTTGGCCATTCCAGTTTTCGGCATGAGCTACTGGGGCCAGATGTGGGAATATGGTGGGGATGAAAATTGTAGAAAGCACTGGATAAAGGTGAAAAGATGGGTAAAGTAGTTAAAGAACAAATCCCTTGGATCCATTATCGTCATGTAAAGAAATGATTAGAAAAGGAATTGTTTTAATGTCAAGCACAAGCATCGTCTCCATTAATAAAAATTAGATTCCTGTAGCCCATTGTGGCTCTCCCACTAAAGCTTTTGTTATTTGAAAGAAATTTTAAAGCAACATCCTGATTCCTGGTATCCAAAGTCAATTAGTTTTGGCAGAAACGGAGAAATTATCACTTACGTGTGAAAGTCTAACATAGCTTCTTCTATTCTTTGGCTCTAGTCTTATATTAAACCTGGCTGTGCGGAGTGAACGAATCCAATAACTTTCGCTTAGACCTTATTAGGGTTCAGTCCTCCAAGGCGTGTTAGAGCTCTCTTCAACGTGCTCATAAGTACGGGTACGGGTGAATCCAATAGCTTTTGCTTAGACCTTATTAGGATTCAATCCTCCATTTGCCGCAAGGCGTGTTAGAGCTCTCTTCAACGTGCTCATGACTAGATCGGACCTCCATTAAATAAGTATAAATATTTAATTGCCAACCTAATAACTAAAACGAGCTAGAGGTTTAGTGGCAAGTTTGGAACTCACAAGCTTAATGTTCGAAATTATTAATGAAGCTACAGTAAAATTGTAATGAAGGCAGCCAATTATTAATGAAGACACAGTAAAACTATGATGAGGACAGTCAAATTGAAGGAGTAGCAAGGCAGCACTTGGCAAATAAGTGGAATATATTATTCCTTCTTACGCAAGAGACATTAATAAATGCATGCATAGGTGATAAAAGATTTGCGTAAGGAGTAACCTTTCGTCTATGTGAAACTTTGCTTCAAAACTCCTCCAACTTTATCTTTTCATGCCACCACCAGCGACCCAACTTAACCATCTTTATAAGCATTTATTCCCATTAAGCCAAAAGGGCCATATATAAAAGTTCACCCACTTCTTAATTCCTTCAAACCATTAGTCTTCTTTCTGTGTTCTAATATAATGGCCACTTACAAAGCAACCTGTGAAGTTTCTGAAACCTACTACACCAGCAGTTGCCAAGAGCAGTGTGATGATGGAGAGACGAGGCAACAAGATCACACCAAGGGTTCCAGGGCCGAGTACCGGCTTTTGGGCAAAGCATTGGCGCATAGAGCCATATTTGGTTTAGGTGGACGCCGAGGAGGAGCCAGAAAGGTCAGGAACATGAATGATCTTAAAACATTGCCCAGCAGGCTAAGCAAAGTCTCCTTAGCTGATGAAGCTCAAAATTACTAGAATGTTTCTTTTTATCATGTTATGGCATCCCAAGTGCCAGTCTAAGCATTAGTATCACATCCTATAGGTAGTCTTGTAAATGTTGTTTAAACCGAATACAAGTATTAAATCAAAATCTACACTTAATATGCCTAGAGTAGATCTCCAACTAGTGGAATGTAGACCTGTGTTTTCATACATTATTAGTCGACTTGTACCATTGAACATTTATAGTAACAGACACAGATTGATGTGTTCACAGGATGAAGAAAAAAAGAAAAAGAGAAGAATCACATGCATCTTGCAGCAGTTGGATTTCAACTAAAAACAATGTTATATCATCTAACCTCGCTCTTTGTTTTCCCCGTTGAGACGTGAGAGTCATAGTGCTACATCTTAAATGCTTCTTCTTTCTTCTTCTTTTAGGAGTCGAGATTGGTAGGACAGAAATAAGAACGCGCCCTTCATTGGTCCCTGAAAGGACCTTCATTTGTTACAAAGAAGAATATTGGTCAGAAAGTAGTGTTCACTTCCTCAAAGCGCTAGCTCCATTTCATAACATTTCTACTATAAAAAGCCAAGTCTATCTCCATTCAGATCTTCACCTTCCATCACTGGACAATCATTTGCATCATGGCTATACTGCCCACAATATGGAATGGAAAAACGCCTCCTCTTCCTGTAAAGATCCAATCCATCTCTGGATCCTCTCTCTTTCAATTTTCCCCCACTTATACACTCGTGAGGGTTGCAAGTGAAGCTTTGACCAATGCCTTCAGAATCCTCAACCTCTGCAAGAATCAGTGAGTCCGATGGGCTCTCATATGCAATAGCATTACCCCCATTGGATGCTGTAGGAAACCCCTTAATGCGAGATAAAACTGTAGAAACTTCAGCACAAACAAGATTGAGGCGTTCTTCGGTTTCAACTGATTCAGTAATCAGCGTTGAAATCATGGACTGCAATAACTGAACTTTTCCCATATGATCACTTGGTAGAGTAAAGAGAGTGGGCTTATCCAAAGAGGAGGTAAACTCACGCCAGCGCATTGGCAGATATTGGTCTGGAATGTGAAAACAGTTGTTTGTCGACAGAACACGAAGCACGTGCCTACAGAGAATACCAGTAAACTCAAAATTATGGCAGCTACAGCTAATGAACTCATCATGCGGAACCCAGATTACTTTGTAACCCCCATCCATTTCCTTATGGTGTCTCACTACGAAGTAACTTTCATCTACCATCAGTGATGCATATTGTGGTGCCAAAACAAGCTCCTCTTGTAGTTTTGAGAAGGCATATGGTGTAAGAACAGTTGCAGCATGAGACTCTATTGGTGAGCCTGTTTTCAGGGGAACCTTTTGAACGTTTCTCTGTACCTTATGTTTTGCTCCTGCTTGGTCTTTAGCATCTACAACCCGAGCAGCCTGCAGTATGCACAGTTATCAGCAAAAGAATTGAAGAAGAATTAAATGAGTAAAATTAAATTGGCCAAGAAACAAAAGGTAAGTGAGAATCTCACACCTGCTCCACAAAATTATCCAGTACAGATTGAGCACTCAAAAACCTCTGGATATAAGTATTTATTGTCTCCGACTGAATTATACTTGTCATTCCAGCAAAGAAGAAAGATCTCAAAAAAGGCAGCCCCCAGTATGAACGTAGAGCATATAGACTGACAATGTGTTTATTTCCATCCAACCGGTAGGTTTCTACCATTTCATTCCATCCCACTTCATATTCCTCAATCGAATGTAAATTGTAGAGGCGATGGAACTCAGCCTTCCAATTATCATATTGGGATCCGAGAAGTGTCGAAAACCAATCTGAAAACCTCGAAATGATATTCCAAATGCAAAATGCATGTTTTACTCTAGGTATCTCAGTGGCAATTGCTTCTTTGAGCCACAAATTTTGATCAGTCAAAATGGTTCCTGGAGCCTTGCCGTTCATGAAGCCCAAGAATGTCTAGCACCAATATTAGAGAAACAAAGCAAAACACAATATTTCATATTAGCATGGAACCACAGGAGTTGCAAGTTATGGATAGAAAGATGCATCTCAAAAAAAGTCTGCAGTTGTTACAGCTAAGCTAGTAGCTTATGCATACCAGAATGGAACTGAGATGTCTAGACCTGATGCCCTTAAAAAACATATATACAAACAAAAGATGAGGAGGAGGGGGGAAGATTGATAAAAAGATATTAAGTAGTGAGTTTCGTGTCATTAAACAGAAAAGACGAGATTCAAAGAAAGATCGCGAAGCCAAGGTAAAGAATCGTCATTGGGATAAGGCGAGCGAAGCAAATTATAAAGCTCGAGCCGACAAATAGATAATAATTTATTAAGCAGGAGATCTTCCCATAGCTGCAGCCTGCAACATACTCTTTTTTTTAAGATTGTAACATAATGTGTATATATATCAGCTGCACAAAGCCTGTGAAACAACCATACTTTATGCCTGCAACATAACCTATTTTTTATGATTTTTTAGTTTTTGGGTAAAGACGAAGACACTCTCTACATCTTCCATTTCTGATGCCTCGGAACTATTTGGCAACTTAAATGTGATGTATTGTACTTCGAGATCAAACAACATAACTCAAATTTAGAATCTGATCTAATGAACTTCTTTGTTATACTTTGCACACTAATTGCAAAATTTAGTTCCATAATTTCCTCTAACAACAGTTTACACAGTTATTAGAAGTAGCTCCATAACATCTGAACTGACGGATAATTCTTTTTTCCTTTTTAACATATGAAGTAGCAAGTAAGAGCAAGGAGTAAACTCCACTTTTTTTGCACTAGTTTAATCAGTATTTTCTGGGAACTGTCATGGACTCCTGTTGTTAGGCATACAAATAGGCATTTCAAGCAGTTGAAGCGTTTTGGGTAAAGAAAAATTAAGTGGGTTTAAAGAAAATTCAAAACTTTATAATTGGGATTGGTATAATCAAATAGTAACGTGATTGCACGGCTTCATACCTTCAATGCCCAGGAGAAAGACTGCAAATTTTCATCTCGAAGGAGTACACAACCAAAGAAACAATGACTTCCATGGTTATCCACTCCAATCCATATCCCAAGAAGCATATCATAGGCATCCAAGCGGTGAGTAGTGTCAAATACCATGGCATCACCAAAAGCCTCATACAACCTCATTGATGAAGCATAAGACCAGGCAATATGCTCCAACCTGTTATTACAATCTATCTTATAGTCATATTTGAAGTTAGGGTCTTTGTCTTTCATCTCCTTGCACATTTTGAGAAGGTCAATAGGGTCATTATCCTGGTCCACATTTCTAAAAGATTGTAGCAAGTTCCTGACATCGACCTCTGTGAAGGGTAAACAACCCAACTTAACTCCCTTCTCTAGCTCCATCAACCTCAGCATTTGCCGAACTAACATCCCAGCTTTCGCAAACATGCAAATGCGACTCTTGTCATCAGGAGACATGGTGCAGTAGGCAGGAATAAGCTGCACCTCATTTGACTTTAAAATTTCATGGTTATGAACATTGCTGAAACCTGTAATCCGCCATTCAGGGACATTAAAATCTGCTCTTTTAACAATTCTCATGAATGCCTGGCACCCACAACGTGAAGATTTTCGATTCCTTTGCAGCTTGCCATCTTCTGAAGGCTTTAGTTGTGGATAGCCACCACGATGGCATGTAAAATCTCTTCTTGTAATCCCCCTACCAACTCCATCCTTCCCCCGAGTACGATGACGTCTGATTGAGAAGCCACATTGCTTTGCAAAGCTACAGTAAAATTCATATGCAGCATCCTGTGATACAAATCTCTGGCCAATGAAAGGGACAAGGTTCACAGACGTTTGTCGTGATAAGATTGTGTCCTCGGGCATTTCCTCAACACTGCCAATATCATCCTGAGATGAGTCTGTCCCATTTTCAGATGTTTCTTTTGCTATGTTTGTTATCTCGGGCATTTCCTAATTCTAGAAAAGTCGGATTACGGATGACAACACCATCTTCACATGCTATAAGCAGCCAATAAAGCACAACCACTTCGAGCTGTATAAAACATCCAATGTTGCAGAGAAAAGAGGAAAGAAGCAAAGAAAATATAAGTATCAGAAGGCAAAAACACAAAACTGAAAACAAAAGAAGAAAAAGTCTGGTGTCACGAAGGTTCTGAACCACTTAGATTTTCATTGAAGTGGTAATAATTAAGGCATGATAACGACGATCATCACGCAGCCTGTTAAAGGACTTCTATTAGCACCTCTCACCATACAAGCATTGTTACAGGCTGACAGCAGGCTTCAATTTATCAAATACTCTATGAATAGTAATTATACCCGGGGGCGGAGCTAGAGCTTCACCTTCGGGTTCCCCAATAGCTTTGGCTCGAACCATGTATTTGTGTTTAAAAAGCTACTTAATATGTCTAAATAATTTATCAAGAACCCGGTAAGCTGCATTTTCTATAATTCACAATCCATAAACTCAAAATCCTAGCTACACCTCTGAATACCCTATGTTACATGGATCCTTCATTTGCCTTGATATACCCATATCTAAAGGTACTTCATGAGGATTTTTCAGAATACAATAAAATAGTCACAAAAAAAGAACTGCACGTATCAATATACTTACGCATAATTGAGTCCGTATAACATAGATTATACCCTGTGTGACTTGTTAGGGAGACGAAACAAGTTAGCTTATTTGGAGAAGAACTACCGAAATTAATCCTCTTAAGTATTATTTTTAGTAAATTAGTTCCTAAAATTAAAATAACACATGAATGTCATGATTTTTTTCTCATTGGCGCAGTACACCAATCTTTCAAATTCCAGAAAACCACAGGGAAACAAATCAGATATCGGAAAAGAATTTTTTTCAAATTAATCAGCACAACACTTATAATGAACACGAATAGAGCATAACAGATAGAGGAAATTTATATATCTGATCATGTAATTTGTGATTGAGTCGGCCATAATAACAAATTAAGCTTCAAATACCTACACACCATATCTACACACACTAAGAATAGAAGAAGAAGAGACGACGACCTTGGCTTGAAGAAGTCGCCGGAGAAGACGAACACGAACGCCGGCGGGAACCACGGCGAAGCGGCACGGTGGAGTGACTGGAATCCTCTGAGCAACTGAACGATTTGGGTAAAGCCAGGTTTACCCTCGTAGTCCAGTTGAATATGTTAGGGCACAAATGTAATTATGTAGCCTTATCTCCTTACATGATCTAAAAGAAATATATTAGTAAGAAGGAACAATAACAAGGTATTCTAGGAAAAGGATTATCTAAATGGTCCTCAACGTATGTACGGGGTTGGACTATTTTAATTCTTGATATAGTGATTTACTCCGGGAGCTAAATGAGATATTTTGGTAATCACAATATTAGAAAAGGATTATTCATGCGAAAAAAATGACCACAATGATCCTTAATGTATGATGGTCTCGACTCATATCATCCTTAATATATGTCAAAAGATGCTATATTTAATCCAAAACACTACATCCAACTGTTTCACTAAAAAAAATTTGCTAAAACTATCGATTTTTCTGCCCCTAAAAAACTAAAGCTACTTCCAAAGCTGAGAAGAAAAACAATAACCTAACACCATTTGAGACGGCCCTGCCTACAATGTCTTCTCCACCGTGTCCTCTTTTGTTGGAAATTTACTAATGTGGAATTAAGTTTATTCCCATTATTTATGACTCGAACAATTGGGTCCCGCACGTCGAAAATATCATTTTCACACACGTGCAATCTTAGTGCCAAGTATCGTAAATTTCGTTAATGAAAGAGATATTGGTACGTAAGTGAAATGTTTGAGACATAGAATGATGGATGGTTATTGGATAAATAACAAGTGTTCCACGTTGGTAAACGAAGGAAGGATTGTGCAAAGTGTAAGATGGAACGGGTCGGAAAGGGCCACGGAGCCGAGAAGGGTCGCGGCGCCTCCTGGACTGGGCCGCAGCGTCGGAGCGCCGTGGCTCCCCCCTTGCAGCGCCGCGACGCTAATTGTCTGTTTGGCCATTGGAGCCGCGACGCTTCCCAGGCAGTGTTTGCTCAACGGAATCCCAAAGGTTTAGCTGTTGATGTGGTTTCAATGGCATTAAATCCACCCAATAATGGTCATTACTTGGACCATTATGTTGCTGCATTACTTGGGGATTAAAGGTCATCCATTACATGGCAATTGAATGTCATTATGGGACATTTGAAAGGTCATCTTGCACACCTATAAATTGAGGCCTTTGGCTCAATTCTATAGATGAACAAAAATGTCCACAATATACATACAAGTATACAACACCACAAAGAGATCAGTTTTCCTGATAAGCAATCCTTCTCTTAGCAATCTTCATTATTCGTGTTCTTCGCTGGGATCATTTGTGTAGGCTTTGCACACTCGATAGTTTGTTGTTTCATCTTGGAATACTATTGTCCACACTTTCGTAAAGCCTATATACGGGGGCAATCTTGTGTTAAAGACAGATAGCCATCTCTCGACTCAACCGGTGGTGTTGTGATTATCTAATTGGTTGCTAAGTGTTTCAGATGTGAACTTGAATCTCAAAAGACTCTAACCGTTCGGATGCTTAGAATCTCAAAGGACTCTAACCGTTCGGATTCTCAGCGGATCTACAAGCCACTAGTGTAGCAGCTCATGTTCTTGTATTTTCAAATACAAGATCCATATTTGAAGTTCCAATTCAAGATCAAGAGATTGACAACTTCTTGTTGTAATATTTGTTGTTTATCATTTCGATCACTGTAATAGTTATTTACTATTCCCGTACGTGCTTTACATATCCAACATCTCTTAGGGTTGAGTTTTTGGCCTTCTCCATGTCACACCTTATCGGAGCTCCATCAGCAGAGCTACTGTTTGGGCCATCGTCAATATCAGTGACTTCCTTGTACAAACAAAAACACAATAAATAAAAAATGACTTTATTTTTTGGAGTATTGACTTTCTTATCTATGGAATGTTTTGTTAGAAAAAGGTCATAAATACTAATAAAAGCTTCAAAAAATAATCTGTACTTTCTTGGAAATATAGAATGACAGATGAACCACAAAGATTGAAACTGCAATAATATTTTGTATGGATTTTTTAAAGTTCAAAAACTATGGATCATAGTAAAATTATAAATTCAACGATCTAAGGAGAGAAATAGTGATAGTCGACGTTGCAGAGGAAGAGATTGGTCAAAGGTTGTGCTGAGTCCCTCGTGACCTTTGCTTCAATTACATTCTTCCTTGAGAGAAATCAAGAAATTTGACTTCGCTGCTTTTGTTTAGAAACAGCGTTAGGTTCTCTTCTTTAGGACAGAAAAAACAGTTAGTGTTAACAAATTTTAAATAACTGTTAGATTTAGGGATATGGACCAAATATATCATTTTTGACTCCATATTGAGAACTATATCAGTGAAGGGGATGTATTAGGACCAAAATGGTCAACCCCCATACATTAAGGACCATTTTGGTCACGTTTCTCTTATTCGTGCATTTTTCCTTAACAAATAATCCAGTATTTTCCTTGATCATATGGAGCTCCGCTATAGATTTCATGCATAATTTTTTAACTTTGATATAGTTATACAAATGAATAAACAAAATTTAATATTTAGTAAACAATGTAGACTTGTAGAGAGATAGATTGAAAGATTAGAGAGATTGTAGGAAGATTTGTGAAAAAGATGAAGAGAAAATGAGGTATTTAAAGTTGAGAAATTGGGTTAAAATGTAAATATATTAACTTAGAGGTTAAAAATAAATATTAAGGAGGTAGAGGGGTTGGGGGGTGGGGGAAGGCAAAAAATAGTTGTTGCACAGCGACTAAAATATAAAATGGTCATTGTGCAATGGAAGTTTTTGCAAAGGGGAGGGGATCGGGCGGGTCGGCGGGATCGGGATAGGCCCGGGCGGAACGAGCCCAGGTTCCATCCCGAGTTCGAGTCCTGTGCCCTCTTTTTTTTTATGCGGGATCGGGGCGGGACCAGGCCGACTCGGCCCATTGGCCACCCATGTTTTAAACACAAACAAGTAACAAAACATTAGAATTTAAAAAAAAACAAAAAGGAAAAACGATCTTGCTGCAAATCATGTGTATAAAGGATTTGTTTTTTCAACTCAAAACTGTCAGGGCCTTCGATCGATTTGTCATAGTACTACTAAAGCCTCAGCCAAAATCTGACGCCCTTGCCGAAAAAACGTTCAACAAAATATCTTCTAATACTATATGAAAGATCAAACATGTCACACTAATTTAACCTCACATATCTCAGCGCTTGACATTCTGGAAAGTTGGTTGGAATGAGGTTAAAGAAATCACATCTACACCTCTGATTCTTTGATGAATGTCGTATGAGAGCTGCTTCTCGTCATCATCGAGAACCGTTCACTAATATGGAAGCCTTTTTACTTTTCATTTATTTTAATTTTAATAATTTGTTAATTGAAGTTATATGACCATGTGGATTTTTTGAATAATTTTTTTCGCGTGGCATGTATATTATGATAAAATGATGATGTGATGATGACATGTCATTTTTTGGATTAACAAATTAAAATTTTAAGTGATTTATATTTTCTGGATAACTAACCCAAACACTTGATTATTTTAGGTACTCGATCGAATATTGTTAATCTACAAATGTTCTGTGCATAGTATTTATGTAGAATACAAAAACCACCACCAATTCTTATCAAGAGAAATGGTTCGAAAGGTGCGTATGCACCCCAGGGGCACATGCGAGTTAATAAGTGGCAAAGTGATTGGGTTACAACCATTCCGACGTCGCGGGTTTGAATCCGTGTGGTGACAGTCTTTGCTGAAATATTGCAAGGGTTGTTGCTGGGTTCGTGTCCCGTTGGTCCTCTCCCTTGCATGGCTGTCACTCGCGCATATCCCTCGATTTACATCCCACCTGGCCAAGGAACCTCTGATACAGATAGGGGGTTTCGCCTTCGGGATTTTCCCCTTCACAAAGAAATGGTTCGAAATGTCTTGTGATTTCCCAAGGGTCTACTTTTGTCCTCAGTTTAAAATCGTAGCTAATCATACCTTAGTCATTACATAACTGACACACATTTGCTCCTGTGATTTGTGAAATAGATTACTTTTGGCCTTTAGAGGAAATATCTCTCATGTCTATTTTATTTCATGAATACAATAATATATATATATATATATATATATCAATACAAAAATCAAATTAGGCTATAATTAGAGTAAACTATCCTGATAATATACTAATTATATTTACATCCTAATTATAAGATATTTGATTTGATGGAAATAATAATGGATTATTTCCATAATATATAACAGTCCCCCGCAATCTTAGCGGGAGATTCTCATATGCTGAGATTGTCCCTGAAATCATCAAAGAGTATGCGCGGAAGACCTTTCGTGAATATATCAGCAATCTGATAGCGGGACAGTACATGGAGAACACGGACTTATCCACGTGAAACCTTTTTGCGGACAAATAAAATATCAATTTCTATGTGTTTTGTGCGTTGATGTTGGACAGGGTTTCCTGACAAATATATCGCACTCATATTATCACAATAGATCACGGATGCTTTTTTCAATCAAACAATGAAGTTCCAATAGAAGATTACGGAGCCAACATGATTCGGAGACAACATTAGTTACCCCTCGATATTCTGCTTCAGCACTTGACCAAGATAGTGTTGGTTGACGTTTTGACGACCACGAGATTAAATTGTCTCCGAGAAACACACAATAGCCAGAGGTGGAACGACTTGTGTCCGGGCATCCACCCCAATCAGCATCTGTATAAGATGTGAGACCAGAAATTGTTGACTTATACAGATGTAACCCAAAATCAAGAGTACCCTAAACATACCGCAGCATTCGTTTGAGAGCCCTCATATGTTCTTCCTTCGGGTCATGCATATGTAAAAAGACATGTTGAACTGCATATGAGATATCAGGTCTCGTAAATGTGAGATATTGCAATGCCCCTGCTAAATTGTGGTAATGTGTTGGATCGACGTATGGAGAACCTATAGAGTTACTCAATTTTGCCTTGGTATCTACCGGCGTTTGTGAGGGTTTGCAAGATGACATACCGACTTTGTCAATTATCTCCTCGACATATTTTCTTTGACAAAGAAACATACCACCTACATATTGAGTTACAGCAATGCCCAAAAAATAGTTTAAAGGGCCTAAATCCTTCATAGCAAATTCCAAAGGAGGGACATAATAGACTAGCGAAGTGACTCAGATGATGCTGTGAGGATGATGTCGTCCACATAGAGAATAATATATGCCATGTCATTCCCTTTCTTATAAATGAACAAAGACTGATCGGATTTTCTATGTGAGAACCCTAGTGTGGAGATGAACCGTGCAAACCTGTTATACCACGCCCTAGGGGCCTGTTTTAAACCATATAATGATTTCTTCAACAAGCAAACATAATCAAGATGAATAGGATCTCAAAAACCCAAAGGCCGGTGCATGTAAACTGTTTCCTTGTAGGTGACCCTGTAGAAACGCATTCTTGACGTCCAACTGATGAATGTACCATGTCTTGACGTCCGCAACAAGCTTTTGCAGCCCATGGACCATCTTCCGCAAGTTATGTTTCGATTGACGTCGAGCACGTCATGCAAAAAATATGACTCTCAATGTTCCCGATGACAACTAGTACATGGACACGGGGCGACCTCTCACATGACAGCATCCACATGTAATCTTTTATCTTATTTTAATATGAGCAGTAATAAAAAATTGTGGTTGGCAGTGGACAAGAAATTCCAATTCGGGGTATTGGGCATCTAAAATACCACCCCCTTACCCACCTTTACAGTTAAACAATGTCTTACATGCATGCACCCAAACTTATAAAAAAATTAATATATGTGCGTCGTTTCACCGCTGACAAATAATGTTTCTGTTAATTTTGATCCGTTTGGGTTTTCTGTGAATGATTTTCAGACGGGGATGCCACTAATGAGATGTGATAGCACTAGGGATTTGTACCCCCCTCACCACCACCAACAACAACCAAACCACCTCTCCATCAACCTTTGCTGCTTTATCTCCTACTTTATGACATACTCGTTTGGGACACCCGGGAGCACATGTGCTAAACTCCCTTCAGAAAAATAAGCTTAATGATTATAAACAATATTTGGGTTCGCATGTTTGTCAATCTTGCGTTTTTGGGAAACATATTAAATTGTCATTTTCTTTATCTACTTCAAACACTATTATGTCACTTGATATCATGCATCGTGACTTATAGACATCCCCAGTTTTAAGTTCAGTAGGTCATAAATATTACATGCTTATTTTGGATGATTACTCTAATTTTCTTTGGACATTTCCAATTGGGGAGAAATCATAGGTTCACAATTTTTTCTTGCAATTTAGTGTGTTCGTCCAAATCCAATTTGAAAAATCAATTAAGTGCTTCCAATGTGACAATGTGAGGGAATTTATAAATGACCAATTTAAGAAGTTTTGTCACAAAAATGGTATGGACTTTCGTCTCTCTTTTCCACACACTTATCCTCAAAATGGGAAAGCTAACGAAAAATAAGAGCAATAAATAATTTAATCCTCACACTTCTTGCTCATGCGTCCATACCACCATCATTTTAGCATCATGCTCTTCAAATGGCTACATACCTCTTAAACATTCTTCCAAGCAAGATACTTTCAAACCACTCTCACACACAAATTATCTATCATCGGGTCCCCTCTTACACATATTTGAGGTTTTTCGGGTGTTTGTGTTATCCTCTTTTTCCTTCCACAATGATAAACAAACTTCAAACTCATTCTACTCCATGTGTATTTTTAGGATATCCACAAAACCATAGGAGTTATAAGTGTTATGATATGTCGAGTGAGAAAATTATCATCTCTCGCCATGTTATTTTTTGAGTCCAAATTTCTGTTTGCCGATGTACAAACATCTTTCCCACCCTCGTATGTGTTTTTGGACATATGGCTACATCCTTTTTTGCAATATGATTTTAATAGCCCAAATATGAGGGAGCCCACTGCTCGCTCTTCCGCACCCTCGGCCCAGGAAACTGCCCGAAATGGGCCAACCCAAATGAGGGAGCCCACTGCTCTCTCACCATTTTCCTCAGTCCATACCCCTGCTCGAATTGGGCCAACGCAACCCTCTACCACGGCTCAAAACATTAACCAACAAAAATCAACCTAAATAAGGGAGCCCACTGCTCCATCTCCCTTTTCACCGAACCGGCAACCTAGCCCACTGCTTCCAGCCCAACCCGATGAGCCCACTGCTCCCACGATCCAGTGGAAGACCAGACCCACTAATCCCTCGGTAGAAATTCCAGTAACCCAGCAGTCCATCTCGGCCCCACCCGGTCCATTGAAACTCGTGCCATGCATGAGATTTTTTGGCCTAAGCGTCAGTTTAATCTTACGTCATCTGTCCAACCATCCCCAATTTCCCAAAATTCGAAAGTTGCCTTATCGGACCCGAATTGGAAAGTTCTCATGATAGATGAAATTAATACTCTTATTAAAAATAAGACGTGGGAGTTGGTACCCCGTCTATCTAATGTGAACATAATACGTTCTATGTCGGTTTTCTGTCATAAAAAGAAATCTAGTGATTCCTTTGAGAGGCACAAAGCCTGTCTTGTTGGTGATGACAAGTCTCAGCGGGTTAGAGTGGATTGTGGTGAAACTTTCAGCCCGGTGGTTAAACCAGCGACAATCAGGATAGTTCTCAGTCTGGTTCTGATACCATGAAGGAAATATCTCTCATGTCTATTTCATTCCATGAATACAATAATATATACATCAATACAAGAATCAATATATGCTACAATTATGGTAGACTATCCTAAGAATATGCTAATTATATTTACATCATAATTATAAGATATTTGATTTGATTTGATGGAAATAATATCTAACCGGAGTCACTAAAACAAAATGTCCAAATTTGCCATCTATTTGCGAAATATATTTACTTTTGCCCTGATCAATATAATAATTTAGATTAATATTGCCCCTTTTCACTAATTGCTCCATTTTCAACCTCAATTTGTACATCTCAAAACCACAAGGGAAATTCTTTCCATCAATAATATGGAAATTTATGTTGGTAATAATTTCTGTCGCGTGAAAAATGAAACCGAGCTAAAACTTCATGACTATGTTCAATAAATATTCTGCATGAATATCTTATAGTCATGTCTATTTTATATTACTATTAATGATCACTTTGGATACCCTTTGTGTAGAATAATTGTGGACTTCTCTTAGTATCATGGCCAACCAAAATTAATTATGATTTCTTTTAAGGTGACAAGATCGATAACATCGAGGTTGGCACGACATCATAAATCCTAGGCACCATAATTTTCAAATGTCCATAGGAGTAATTAATTATAGAACAATAGTACGAAATAGTCATTAAACCCCCTATTAAAAAAATGCTGCAGGAGAAAAATAAAGTGTCATCGAGTACTGGGAGACCACAATTACAGAATCTAATCTGAAAAAAATAATTAAAACAAGCCATTACAGATAAAGCTCTGTGTAAGATGAAATAATTTCCCTTAGGGATTCCTGTCATTATTCACAATATATATAATTGTACAAATGTTGATTCTTAATACAGTACGAATCCTAACTTATCTTACAAAGGTTGATTCCTAATACAATTAGAATCCTAATTTACCTTAAATATACATCTATCATAATTACAAAATATACGGAGAATATTCGGAGAATATTCGCTAATACTCCCCCTCAGACGGAGTGGGAGGAGGCCGAACGCTAAGGCTGGATCGGAAGTCGGTGAAAAGCTGTCGCGATAGTCCCTTTGTGAAGATGTCTGCATACTGATACGAGGAAGGCACGTGTAATATCTTCACCTGACCACGGACAACCTTCTCTCGCACAAAGTGGATAACCATCTCAATATGCTTAGTCCGCTGATGTTGGACCGGATTATGAGACATATAGATGGCAGATATGTTGTCACAATAGACTATAGACGCCTTGCAGAATGGACATTTGAGCTCCAAAAGAAGATTTCGGAGCCAACAAAGCTCAGCAACTACATTAGCAACACCGCGATATTCTGCTTCAACACTCGAATGGGATAGTGTGGCCTGCCGCTTGGCGGACCATGAGATAAGATTATCCCCAAAAAATACACAGTACCCTAAGGTGGAGCGACGTGTGTCGGGGCATCCTGCCCAATCTGTATCCGTGTAGGCAAGTAGCTTGGTTGGGGCAAAGGGGTATAGATGTAATCCAAAGTCTAGTGTGCCCTTAACGTATCTGATAATACGTTTGAGGGCGGCAAAATGGGACTCTCGGGGGTCGTGCATGAACAGACACACCTGTTGAATGGCATATGCAATATCAGGCCTAGTGAATGTAAGATAATGAAGAGCACCTGCTAGACTCCGATATAGAGTGAGATCAGAAACTGACGCATCGTCATTGGCATTAAGCTTGAATTTTGAGTCCACCGGAATTGGCATAATTTAACAATTCGTCATCTTGGCCCTGTACACTATCTTTTCTGCATACTTACGCTGACACAGGAACATAGTGGCTGCAGATCTGCTCACCGATATACCCAAAAAATAACTTAGCTTGCCCAAGTCAGTCATAGCAAATTCAGTTTTAAGTAGAGCAATGATTTCATTCTTCAAACCGTCAGATGAGGCAGTAAGAACAATGTCATCGACATATAATAGCAAATATGCAGTGCTGCTACCTCGGTGAAAAGTGAAGAGATAGTTATCACACCTGCTACATATAAAACCAATCTGCAGAAGATACTTGGCAAAACGATCATACCAAGCGCGAGATGCCTGTTTCAATCCATACAGTGATTTCCTGAGACGACATACAAACTGCGGAACTACCGGATGAACAAAGCCAGTGGGCTGATGCATATATACAGTTTCTTTCAAATCCCCATGAAGAAATGCAGTCTTGACATCTAGCTGATGAATCGACCAATGCATGCCCATATCAATACTGAGAACAGTCCGAATAGTGGCCGGTTTAACAACCGAACTGAATGTCTTACCACAATCAATACCCTTCTGCTGATTAGTGCCATTTGCAACTAGTCTTGCCTTATACCTCTCTAAGTCACCACTGTCTCTGAACTTGTGACGAAATAACCACATACATCGGATAACATTCACACCAGCTGATCTAGGTACCAAATCCCAAGTGTTCTGATTGGTTAAAGCGTTAAAATCCTCGCACATGGCCGCGTTCCAATTAGGGTCCAGTTTAGCTAGTTTTGGATTCTTTGGAATGAGTGATAGGTTTTGTGTGGAGGGATTGAAGTGAATCTTGGGTTTGAAGATCTCGTGTTGTGTACGAGTCTCCATGCGGTGAGAGGGCAGCAGTGGGAGGTCGGGGCCCGGGGAGCCGCATGGATGCGGGATCGGTTGTTGGATCGGGAGGCGGCATGGGCTGGGACCGGTTCTTTGGAGCGAGGGCGCGGTGTTCTTTGGAGGTGCAGGAGACTCGACTGGAGGTAGTATGGATGGTGCAAGAGACTCGACAGAGTACTGCAGGGGTGGTGATTGGGTATTTGACTGAGAGCACGGAGCTGGACTGGGTGGCAGTATTGCTGCTAGGGGGGTCAGACGATACTGCTGAAGACAGCAGTGGTGTTGTCCACCGAGAGAAGTTGGCTGGAGGCAGCAGTGGTGAGGACGGGGCTTTCGGAACAGTGGGCTGCTGTTGGTATAGATTTTGGATGACCGGGGACAGACTTGGTTCATCGAGAAAGAAGTAATCGGTGGTCTGAAATTTTCGGAGATTTGAAAAAGGAAAGGTTGTCTCGTCAAAGGTGACGTGACGGGAGACGATGATTTTGCGAGTAGCAATGTCATAGCACAAGTAGCCCCGATGATTAGGAGATAGACCAAGGAAGACACATGGCAGAGTGCGAGGGGCAAGTTTGTGAGGTGCAGTGGAGGCTATGTTGGGGTAGCATAAGCATCCAAAAATATGTAGGTGATCATATGATGGTAGCCTACGGTATAAGATTTCTGTAGGGGTCTTGTTTTGGAGTGTGCTAGTTGGTAAAATATTAAGAAGGGATTCTATCATTTTGACAGCATAGACCCAAAAAGGCGGTGGTAGACAGACATGAAACAGAAGGGTACGAACCATGTTATTGATGGTACGTATAATTCTTTCAGCCTTTCCGTTTTGGGAAGAAGTATAGGTACAAGAAAAATGGAAAACCATGCCTTGTTTAGAACAGAAATTGTGAAATGCCGAGTTATTAAACTCATGTACATTATCACATTGGAATGATTTGATAGATTTTTCAAATTGTGTTTTAATGAATTTTTGAAACTCGAGGAATTTTGCAAAAACTTCATATTTGAATTTCAGTGGGTAAATCCAGACAAAATGTGAAAAATCATCCAAGAATACTAGATAAAATTTGTGACCCAAAGAGATAACAATCGGAGATGTCCACAAATCAGCATGAACAATATCAAAGGGTGAAAAAGTAACACTGTTTGATGACATAAATGGAAGACGAGTATGTTTGCCTAGTGGGCAAGAAAAACAGCGTTGGATAATTTTCCCATTATTACATATACGCTTAGAAGTCCTAAGAAAAGAAAAACAACGGGTCTCCGGGGTGTCCGAGTCTGTTGTGCCAAGTTGAGTGAGAGATCGTTGCAAGGGACAGAGGTGCTTGCGGTCTGACAACGGAAGATTGAGTGAATGGGTAGAGGTCTCCCACACTATTGCAGCGTGTAAGAATTTTCCCCGTATTGAGTTCCTTCACAGAAAAACCAAAATGGTCAAATTCGACAGACACATAATTATTGCTAGTGAATTTTCTAACAGAGATTAAGTTTTTAATGATGTTAGGGGTGTATAGGACGTGGTTGAGGGAGAAAGGCGGGTGTGGATGTTTGGTGTGTGTGTTACCGTAACCTTCAATTGGAATGCGATGACCATTGTCAACAGTAATAAATTGAGGACACTTTAACCAACGTGTGTGAGATAAGTTGCCTGACGACCGGGTGAGGTGAGATGTGGCTCCGGTGTCCATGTACCAATTTTCATCGGGCTGTTGAAGGTTCACGGTGTTGTAGGCCTGGCCCAAATCAGTGAGGGCCAGTGGCCAGCCGGGGGCTATTTCGCCGGTGCGCTCGCCGCTTTGGACCGCGACTAAATGGCTCGCTTCGCATTCTTTGGTGGGCTCGCTCGGTGGCTGGAGACGAGCCTAGTATGCCTGTTGACCAAGGCTGTTGGAACTGGGCCCCTGCAGTTGGGTATGGGCTGGCAGGCGAGGCCCGATTCTTTGGTTTGGCCATGGCGGTTCTCTTGTCCCCACCGGAAATAATTTGGATTGGTGCCTTGCGATTCTTCTTTGTCTAGCCCACTGGTTGCGTTGGCCCTTGCCGCGGCCCTTGCCTTTGTTGTTGCGACCTCTGCCGCCACGACCTCCACCGCTGGACTGCTGCTGCTGGTGGGCCTGAAGTGGTGGTGGGTTGGTGTTGGTTGCCGGTGATGCCATCCCGTCAACGACTAACACCTTTTGATTATGTTCCTCTTGTTTGGCACAGCGGGTTTCTTCCAACAATAATTGCGATCGTGCCTTGATGAAACTTGGTAGTGGATCGGCTTGTTGAATCATTGTTGCAAGAGTATCGTATTCACCTTTCGGTAAACCCGCAACTAATTGGAGTACCATCTTGGTTTCAGAAACAGATGTCCGATGTTGGAAAGTTGGTCGGCTATGAGTTTTAGTTGTTTGCAATATTCGGATATGTTGTTGAAATTCTCGAGGCACGTATTGTTGAATTGCTCCTCCAAATACACGGTCCGAGTATTTTTGTTGTCCTGAAAGATTTCTTCCAACCGTAACCAAAGGTCACGTGCTGTGGCACATGTTTTCATGATAGTACACAACAAGTCTTTTGAGATAGTGCCGTATATCCATTGTTTGACGATGGCGTCAAGGCGACGCCATGTTGATTCGGCAATATCGGTGGGACGAGGAACGAAGTCATCAATATGGTCGAGCACGTTGTACGCACATGCATGAATATAGAATAGTTCTGTCCATATGACATATTGACAGTCTTCTTGGTCAAGAATTATAGGGATAAAATTCTTGATATTTGTGACGGCGAACGCCCGGTGAAAAGAAGACGATGAACGTTGAGAGGGGTTGTCAAAAGTGCCACTAGAGGAACCGAAATTTGTGGGGGAAGACATGGTGGCTGCCTTGATGCTGTT
Source organism: Anisodus tanguticus (assembly GCA_034509755.1). NCBI lineage: Eukaryota > Viridiplantae > Streptophyta > Magnoliopsida > Solanales > Solanaceae > Anisodus > Anisodus tanguticus. The sequence continues at coordinate 10,882,937 of CM067551.1, read as the reverse complement.
TCGGCCGAGGGAAAAAAGAAAAAAAATCTGTTTTGGCCGAGAAAGAGAAAGAGAAGGGAGAAGAGTAGGGTTTAGGTTTTAGGCTCTTGATACCATGAAAGATAAAATAATTTCTCATGGATTCCTTTCACTATTCACAATATATATAGTTGTACAAAGGTTGATTCCTAATACAGTACGAATCATAACTTACCTTATAAAGGTTGATTCCTAATACAATTAGAATCCTAAGTCACCTTAAATATACATCTATCATAATTACAAAATATACGGAGAATATTCATAGAATATTCGCTAATACTCTGTTCCATTTTACAGGTACCTCACTTTTTTGAAAAACAATTTAAGTACTATAGTATATAGAAAGAAATTAGGAGAATCCTTCTTCCTTATTGCTATTATAGTAATATCATTTCACATTCCCAAATCTATTCTTGAAGTTGTGTGGCAAGTTTACATTTTGCTCTCTTTTTATGTATAGTCTACGACTAGATATGGAAGAGTTCCGGCCGAGTTTCCGGTGCTCAGGTGACCGGAGACTGGAGATCGTAAGCGGAAAAGGGTTCAGCAGCAACCAGGTAATTATTGAGGCGAATGTTCAACTGAACCTAGCACTTTTTTTTTTTTGACGAACCAAAGATAAATATTCGTATGTGCGAAAAATATTAGATTTCGAACCCATTTCTTGAAAAACTTTCAATGTTGATTACTTAAGTTTAAATTTTAGATTTGCCTTCTCCGGCAAAGCTATGGGGTGTATCCGTATGGTCAAAATTATTCTTGTTATGTTTTTTGGCTCTTGGTGTGTTTATTTTGTTATATCTTCAATTCTCTTAATGAAAATTCTGGCTCTGTTGATGTCACTGTACAGGTAGGTCGTGCTCGATCACCGGATCTGGCAGGAGTAACGAGTAGGGCGACGTGGCCGAGTCAGGTGGCAGCAGCGCCATCATCAAATAAGCCATGGGGATTCAATGATCCAGAGATGAAGAGACGAAAGAGAATAGGAAAGTACAAAGTATACACTATTGAAGGAAAGGTCAAAACTTCAATTAGGAATGGACTAAGGTGGTTCAAGAATAAATGCTCAGAAATCATCCATGGTTATTAATTAGCTACTCATGTTAGTGTACAACGTGATTTTTTTAATTTTTTAAATCTAGTCTTTTTTTGTTAGTCTCTTCTTTATCAACTTGATCTGATTGTGAATTCTGAATTAATTTGTAAGAAACAGAGGAAGGTGGAAACATAGAGGTGATCAGGTGAAATTCTAATTTGTTTAGTACTTAGAATGTTTTTGCTTCATTTTTTAAAATTCTAATTTGTTTGCATGTCATTTAATCATGTTTAACTATTGAGATTAATTTCTCCCTTACAAGCTTTGTGTCATTCTTTCTCTAGTTAATGGTTTAACAACATTTATTGTTCTGACTTTTCATGCCTTTTTTGCTTATCAAATTTATGAAACTGATTCACCCTTTTCAAGATATGGTAACTTTAATAGATTGACTTCATTAATTGACTCGTAAATACATTGACTTAAGTTGATTTAAAGTAAAATTTGAAGATCTTTAAACCCAACTTTAGGCTAATATTGCTCTGTACTTCCATTATCTTTCTCATTTAATCTGAACCTGGCAATGGATATGATTTTGATTAGCTACCTTTTTAAATTTCATAATTGGTTTGAAACTTCAAGTTGACCAAGCAGGCCATCGATTTGGAAGATTATAAGGCAACTCTGAATTTAGCGTTAAATTCATTTCACCCCGTGATCCGGTCCTTCTCCAAATAACGCGCATAGACTGCTTTTTTTCCGTTTGACTGGTTATAAGCGAAAAAGAAGAAGTAGCATTTCCCAGATTTCACTTACATCTAAGTAATGACTAACGACAGTATTATTAACTTACATAATGCTAATTTCTCATGAAAAGTCAGCTGATACTTTTTTTTTGCTAGCGAAACGAACAAAAAAAGCAGCCGGTGCACAAAAATATTTAATTAAAAACAGGGAATTAAGAGTTATTACAAACTGGGACTGATCATGTTGATACAGTCCCATTGAAGTCTTTTCAGAAACAATAGTACTCGCTAGCTGTATTTACATCAAATTTTGTTAATTTAGCATGATTAAGTGATAAATTAAGGTGAGAATATGTGTTAATTAATTACGTATGATTTAGTGATAACAATGTATGTGAAGACATGTGTCATGTATTCATTGGGTCTGTGCCGAGTAGGGGAGAATAAAAAACGATGACAAAATACTAGTAGAACATTTGTATCTTAATAACAAAAAATTTCTCTTAGATCGGATGCATATTCTTTAATTACAATGTGTATTTTCCTTGGCACATTTAGAACAAACATAATGAAAGGATTCAAATATTTTGGATTTCTTGCACTAGTTTCTTGGTTCGAAACGGAGTGCAAGTAACGTAGAAAAAAACCTGCTCCCTTGGAACTAATCAGTAAAGATCTAAGAGACATCAGAGCAAATTAAAAGGCAGTAACATTTCTACACTAGTACTAGTACTTATGAAATATGATGCCTTTACTAAAGGTAATTAATTATACTAGGAGTACTACAAAATGAATGAAATGAAATGAATTTGATCGTTACGTTCATGCCTTTTATGTGTTTGATTAAAATTCACGATCACTGTTGACGCTTCATTTCTTCGTAAAATCGAGCAATGAAGTTCTCTGCCTTCTCATCAATCATCTCGTCTGCTCCAATTGCATCAAATACCTGGTCAGGATCTTCCTCCTCCTCATCGTCGCTCTGACCGTAGAGTTCTTGTAGATTATTTGCTGAAGCATACTGACTCATGGTGCCAGCAGAGGACGTTGAGGGCGAGGGAGAGGAAAAATGTTCACAGCATTCTACTAAAGGCGGCGATGGAGATTTCACCGGTGGTTGCGGGTGAGGACTTGGTGGTGATTGGTTGTCTTGGAGATGTAAAGGCCTCATGGAACCCACCAGCTTCTTCCAATTATCTCCTTTTGAATATGCAGTGGGTACCGCTTCCTGCAATATTCAGAATTTAAAATCAGTGGACGAGTGTATGTATAGTTGTTACTATATATTTTAAGCAAAAAAGGTTCAAATATGTCTTTAAAGTACTCAAAAATTGAGCAGATATGCTCTTCGTTAATAGTTTGACTGGACCTCCCAATTAACCTATTAGTTTATTAATAAGTGAAAAATGATCAAATATGGCCTTAATGTATGTGAAATTGGGCAGATATGCCCTTCGTTAATGTTCCTCTACTACCTATAATGAAGGCCATTTGATGATTTATACCAAAATGACTTATATATACAAATCTTTTGTAAATGAAATTAAGCTAACAATTCAAAACTAGGCGATTTGCAGATAGAACCAGAATGAATCGTGATAGTAAAAGAGAAAAATGAAACTTATGCATGGAACTTTCTAAGGCTACCTGAGAAATTTTTTGTTGCTTTAGATCGAGGGATCGACGACGAAGCTTGAGCGATGCAGCTTTGAGGAAGCTAAAAGCACCCTGGTTTTTCTTTTTCTTGACAATTAACTGTGGTTGATTGACAACGTTTTCATCGACCAGAGGTTTATTATTGTTGTTGTTGCTTGTGGTGGTGATTGTGGAGCTGACTACCTCTTCCGTCATCCTTTGGAGGAGAATGTTCCACGAAAAAATGGCTACGCTCTGTCGAACAACAGTGCACCAAATTAATATGCCCTCCCTGCAATGCAGGGCGAGTTGTTAAGAGAGACGTTGCGAAGAAATGAGGCTTCTTTCCTCTATATATATATATATATATATATATATATATATATATATTGAAGCTGTAAAGAAGGAATGGCAGAACTTGTATGTTTGGTGTTTGATTCTTTGTTGAACAGTTAGTTACGGTATAACTATATAACCACCTCAGGTTATTTGTGCGGTTCACAGCCTAGCTTGGAAGTTGAAACATACAAGTACTAGAATGCCCATTACCATGCACATTTTTTTATTTTAATGGTATGTGATAGTAACCAAATTGAAAAGAAGTGTTCTAAATTATCAGTTTAGGTAATACTCTAGTATTTTAGCAGGTTTTCGGTTGTTTTTGTGTTATTGCAGGAGTATTATTTACGAAGAATAATCCCTTGATTATTTTAATTAATGAAATGTATATATACATGATATACAATCTCTAATTATGAAAATTAAATCTACTTTTTTCTACTACAAGATTACTACCATAATTATACATGTACAAGAACTCTACTAATTATGGTAAGGAATATACAAAATATACACAAGACCGTGTATATCGATAGTCTTCCACACCCTCGCAGTCATAGCAGACGTTTGTCGTACGCTAAGACTGTCCCTAAAATCATCAAACAGAACTAAGAGAAAACCCTTAGTAAAAATGTCAGTAATTTGGTACCGTGAAGGGATATGCAAGACATGTACTTGTCCATAACCTACCTTTTCGCGAACAAAGTGAATATCCATCTCGATATGTTTAGTGCGTTGATGTTGGACCGGATTCCCAAAGAGATAGACCGCACTAATATTATAGCAGTAGACCAATGTAGCTTTTTGAATAGGAAAGTGAAGCTCTAATAGGAGATTACGCATCCAACAGGACTCAGACACCACATTGGCTACCCCTCGATACTCGACCTCCGCACTGGATCGCGATAAAGTAGCCTGGCGTTTAGCCGACCAAGAGACCAAGTTATCACCAAAAAACATACAACAACCAGATGTCGAACATCTGGTATCTGGACATCCACCCCCAATCAACATATGTATAAGACATGAGAGTAGATATGGATGATGAATATAAGTGCAAACCATAATCAAAAGTGCCCTGAATGTAACTCACAATGCGTTTAAGAGCATGCATGTGCTTGTCCCTCGGCTCATGCATAAATAAATAAACATGCTGCACTGCATAAGTAATATCGGGCCTCGTAAAAGTAAGATACCGAAGAGCCCTTGCAAGACTGCGATAGTGGGAAGGGTCTTCGTAAGGCGTGCTAGAATTAGCACTCAGCTTCGGTTTGGTATCAATCGGAGTAGAAGAGGACTTATATGATGACATGTCATCCTGCTCAATAATCTCAGCCGCATACTTCCTTTGGGATAAAAATAGACCACTTGCATAACGAGTTACAGCTATACCCGAAAAATAACTCAAGGGCCCCAAGTTTTTCATAGCAAATTCTAAACTGAGAAGAGACATAATAGATTTGCGTAGTTTATCAGAAGAGGCAGTCAATATAATATCATCCATATATAACAGAATGTATGCCAGAGAAGTACCACGATGATAGATGAACAAAGAATGATCAGACATGTTGTGAGAAAACCCAATAGTAGACATATAATCTGCAAATATTTTATACCATGCCCGAGGGGCCTGTTTAAGACCATACAATGACTTCTTCAACAAACAGACATGGTTAGGATGATCGGGGTCCCTAAAACCCAAGGGCTGATGCATGTATACTGTCTACTTGAGATCACTGCGTAAGAAAGCATTTTTCACATCCAGTTGATGAATGAGCCATGCTTTCGAGAGAGCCAGACTGAGAACAATGCGAATGGTTTCCCGTTTGACCACCGGACTAAATGTCTCTCCACAATCCACGCCAACCTGTTGATTTTTGCCATTACCTACAAGACGATCATTATGCCTCTCAAAACAACCGTCAAATTTTTTCTTATGAATAAAAATCCACATAGAATGAATAACACTGACACCAAGTGGACGAGGTACAAACTCCCACGTCTTATTTTCAATAAGAGCATTATATTTATCATCCATGGCTATTTTCCAATTCGGGTCATGAAGGGCAGACATTGGGTTACGTGGTAGGGGTGATTTAGTGACATTAGAATTAAAATTAAAATGTCATTTCAGTTTAAAAATACCCAGTTGGCTACGAGTAACGGGCCCTTGACTTGGAATAGAAGTGGACTAGACTTGGGATGGTGTCGAGTCATCTCGGGACTGGCCAACAAGCAGTGGACCTGCTGGCTAAAGGGCTAGATTGACAGACTGAAAAATTGGGCCAGCAGGCCCGACTGGACCGGGAAGGGAATGACTTGGACCAGTAGGTAGTGGGCTTGCTGGCCGAGAAGCTGGACCGAGAGGAATATGAGATGGGCCAGCAGGCAGTGGGCCTGTTGGCCGAGAAATAGAAACTGGATTTTGGACAATTAGGCCAGCAGACAGTGGGCCTGCTGGCGGAGATTGGGCATGGGAGGTCTGTTGGTCCAGATCTCGAGGCGGGGATCGGACTAAATGTTAGACCACATACAATGAGATCTCATCATCCAAAAAATTATAAGAATTAGATACCGAATTACGCAATTTACCAAACAGAAATTGGGTTTCATAAAAAATGACATGGCGACTAATTATGATTTTATTAGAGGATAAATCAAAACATTTGTAATCAAGATGATTAGACGGATAACCCAAAAACACACAAGCGGTAGAACGGGCTTGGAGTTTCTTAATTGTAGTAGACGGGAAGAGAGGATAGCACAAATATCCAAACACTCTAAGATGAGAATACGAAAGATCCTTATGATAAAGAATTTTTAGTGGAGATTGTTATGCTAATCCTTTGCTAGGGAGTATGTTAAGGAGGTAAGTAGTCATTTTACTGCATGATGCCAAAAATAAGGTGGTAATGAAGCATGAGCTAGTAAAGTTTGAATAATATTATTAATGCTACGAATTTTCTTTCGGCTTTCCCATTTTGTGAGGACGGATGAGGACAAAAAAACCTAAAAGATATGCCATTAACATTACAAAATTCCCGAAATGGCCCATTATCAAATTCCCTTCCATTATCACATTGAATGTTTTTAATTTCACATTCAAATTGGATACGGATGAATGCTCTAAACGATAGAATGTGAAAAAAACTTGAGACTTTTTAGATAAAGGAAAGGTCCACAAAAAATTAGAATAATCATCCAAAAACAACACATAATAACGGTGGCCCAAAGAGCTCAAAACGGGAGATGTCCACAAATCACTATGAATAATATCAAATGGCAACAAAGTACTACAATTTGATGCTACAAACGGTAATTTAACATGTTTCCCAAGCGGACAAGAAGGACAAATATTAGTACTACGCATACTATTACATTTAATAAAACTATTGTTTTTAAGAAAGGAAAAAAAAGACACCCCCGGATGACCCAAACGCGCATGTCACAAGGAAGGTGCTAGAGCGGCGAACGTTGACGGTGTGGCTTGATTAGTGGAAGTGGTGGTGGTAGTGGTGATTGGATAAAGCTCTCCATGTCTATTACATCTCATTAGAGGTATCCCGTCGTGAAATCCTTCCCAAAAAATCCAAAAGGGTCAAAGTCAACAGAAACCCAATTATCAGTTGTAAATTTTCGAACAGATACCAAATTTTTAATTAAGTGGGGAGCATGAAGGATATTTTTCAAGGCTAAAGGTGGGTTCAGGGGAGATAAATTTGTGTGACCATAACATCATATGAGAAGTTGCTTCGGTGTCCATGTACCAATTTGCGTCTGGAGGATTTAATCCAAGTGTATGCATCGCTGCCTCGATATCTGTGGGGGTCGGAACTATCACTGGGCTCGAAGCAGCGAAGGCCTGCTGCCAAGACCCAGTTGATTGCTGCATGTTTTGGCCATTGGGCCTCTATTGGCTGACGACCCAATTTGATAAGGAACTAGGCAGGGGGTCGCATGGGCCACTGCCCGTTGGCCCAAGGCATAGCCTAGGGCCACTGCCCAGCGGCCCAAGCCTGCCAAGGGTTCAGTGGTCCGGTCCCTTACTGACTGCCACTGCTGATGGTCCGTTCGCCACTGCCGCCGCGGCCACCACCCTTGCCACCGCCATGTCCACCACTGCAAAATTTTCCCACAGTTTTGACTCCTTTTGCCACCCCCGTTATTCCAGTTTTGACCATAATTTTCGGAGTATAATTGAGAGTCATTAGTTTCACAGGACGTGGCCACCATCACAGTGGAATTGGCTCTGTTAGCCACATTTTTAGCTAATCCTGCTTCTTCTAAGGTGAGTCTGAAACGTGCTTGGTATAACGATGGAAGAGGATTACTTTGATGAAGAAGAGTGCCAATGCCATTATACGCCTTGGAGAGGCCTGCAACCATCTGAAGAACGAGACGATCATTGGTGACAGGCGCGCCAACTTTTTTGAGTTGATCCGACAATTCTTTGAGCCATTGACAGTAGGCAGAGACGTGCAGAAAAATCCTCCATATTAATGTGGGAGAATTCCTGCTCGAGGGTCACGACACGGGAATTTTTGTTGTCTTGGAAGATATCACGCAACCTATTCCAAGCTTCCATTATCGTGGTGTTGGGCTCGAAAATAGTCTATAAGAGGCCCGTAGAGATGGTGGAATAAATTCATTGGAGCATCGTAGTATCAAGAGTTTCCCACAACTCTATTTCATCATCAGTGGTAGGCACCTTCTCCTTGCCTTTCTCTGGTGTGATGATGTGATGGAGGACCCTATTAGACTTTGCGTGAATTTTAAATAATTCTGCCCACGTCGCGTATTTGACGTTTTTCATCTCAAGAACGATAGGGATGTTGTTCTTGATATCGGAGACTGCAAGGGCAGGATGAAATGTGTTATTTGAGGTAGACATAGTGAAACAACAAGAAGAGAATTAGGGATTCGGAAAAAAAATGTGAAGGGATGATTGGTCGGCCGGTGGCCAAGGGTCGGAATCCGAGAGGGAGGGTGGCGGAAGAGAGGTTTCGGAGAAGGAAAATTTGCCCCAGACTTCTGATACCATGACAGAGAATAATCCCTTTATTATTTTCACTAATGAAAAGATATATATACATGATATACAATCTCTAATTATGGAAATTAAATCTACCTTTTCCTAATACAAGACTACTAGCTTTTTCTAATACAAGATTAGTACCATAATTATACATGTATAAGAACTCTACTAATTATGGTAAGAAATATACAAAATATACACAAGACATATACACGGTTTGACCGTGTATATCGGTAGTCTTTCAATTATACCATAAAAACTCTAAATTCTATGCTTTGATAGACAAAGATTTTTGCATAATCACATCAGGTCTAAGGTAAATACGGATTAATCTATATGATGAGCATTAATTCGTAATTTAGTGACACAAGAGGATTGCTCAGATGGTAAGCATCCTCCACCTCCAACTTGAAGGTTGTGGGTTCCAGTCACCAAGAGGGCAATACGGGGGAGCTCCTCGTGGGGAGGGGGGGGGGGGTTAAAAAATCGTAATTTAGTAAACCTATTACTAGTATATATCTCAACTCTCGGTCTGCAATCTTTTTTCTGTCAATTTTGGTTTTGGGCTTTTCGTTTGTGTATGTAGATTTAAGAGATTAGTGAATTTGGCCTGTAGAATCAAACATATTGTACCTTTATATGGTCGTCCCAAGAGACCTAACTGGTGATCCTTCTTCATTTTCTGGCAATATGAAATCAAATGGAGAATGGGATAAGTGGGCCGAAATGATTGACATAATTATGTTAATTTTATGATGCATACTAATAATGCGGTATGTTTTGTGCACCGAGCGGCATGCTTGGCGATTCACATTATTATGAGGATACCAGCAGTAGAGAAACATCTGGCACCAACCTAGACAGAGTTATCATGTGGTGGCAGCGCAACCTTAATTTTTAATACCTTTGGTTTTCTTCATAGTTTCATAAGGGAATGTTAGTTGAATTTGGAGGGCTACTGAGAATGGGAACAGACTAGAGCATTACACGCATTTGTTGGCATTTGCAATTTAAATTCAGCTGGACTCAAGATTTTAAACTTATAAAGTTCAATTATTTTTAATTTAAAAATTGCTATTGAAATTGGATGCGAAATTAATATATTTGTATGAATGACTATTAAATATATATAAATTATATTGTTTGGCTCCAAAAGTAACGGATGCGCGGTAGAGCACCCATAACTCATAACGTGGGTCTTCCTATGTTTAAACTCTATACGAATAGAAAGTAGAACAACTGGTTCAATCAACTGTCACGTTCAAAAGTAAGATGATTATAAGTAATTAACTGCTCATAATAAATGAAACTAAGTACCTTAAAGATAAAATTATATAACAAATTAATTAGATCGTTAATGTAAAATTTCTTTCGCTATCAATGTACATATTATCCCAATCCTAATTTCGTCGTGTTTCCCTATGTAATACTAGTGAACAAGTGAGAACAACTTTGGACAGTTGAAGACTCGAGTTCATTGATAATGAAACCTATTACGTTATGGTTTGAATGGTGGCTTCATCGCGATAAGCTGTACTGGGTGTAGAAAACGTTATTTCATAAAATCTTTAGTATTGCCATTCAAATTCTTTAATAATAAAATCCTAATCGTTAAAAACTTAAAATTATCACTATACATATATCATTATAAGACTCATTAATCATGCATAAACTATTTGATGATACGATTCCCTTCAAACATGAATCCTTTCAAATGAGTTTGTTATTCGCAATCATTTTGGTACTTGTATTTCTGGGAACTTTCATTTGACCACTTAGATTTGCGTTCATCACCATCTATTTAATTTCTTTCAATTAATCGCGCTAGCATTCCTTTTTTCCAAAAAAAGGTGGAACTCCCACCCCAGGAGCCCCCACACCCCGGTCCGACAGGTCTGTGAAGGAGATAAATCATGGTGACTCAATTGATTTCAAAGGTCACAAGGGGCCCTCCTTTATTTCAAGAAGTAACCCCCACTCTGCCGCTGACGGGATTCGATCCTTGGCCATTTTCCAAATATCCCCTTGATAACTCAATAATGGCAGCATATTGAATTATATAGCTGAACAAGAAAGAAAATTTTAGCAGCTTGTTTTCTACAATTTTTAGAACAAATCAAAAATTCCTTCTTTGAAACAAAACAATGAACAATAGTAGGGCTGAACTAGAATGTTACATGTTTTGATCACGGATTTATATGGTAGAAGTATGTCGTATTTTTACTACAAACTATATATTTAATTTTCCTTGGCAAAGTTATAGTTTTTTTCAATATTTGCCGGTTCCTTAATTTTCTGTCTTTCCTATAAAGGAAATAACGATAATTAGGTGTATATTATATGTATATGCATTTTGTTATCATTTTTAAGCGGATGATCCATTAGTCCAACCAGTGGAGGATTATAAATGAACCTGTAGGGATTTGTTGGGTTCAAAACACATAAGTAAGGCACATCGGAAGTTTAAAATTTTGTTTCTTACTTACCCCAACAACTTTTCTGGTATGGTTATACAACAATCAAACCTGTAACATAAAGCATAAGACTTACAGGTTATAGTATCTAGAATCTTTATCTACTATAAGGTTGACACGCGGTTGCCCTTTCGACTGCAAGCTCCAAGCTTCAATGTACTTCTCTTTCGGAAAGCTAGGAAATCTAGCAGAGGTTCGAGAGAGTTTTGACTCTAAGTCTCTAAGGCTTAGAATGATAATCTGAAATTGGTGTCTGAATAATGAAGAGAATGCCACTATTTATAGGTGAAAATTAGGTCAAACCGGATTAGGGTTTGACCTTGGGCCTGGCCCAAAATCGAGGCAGAGGCACCGCAGCACTAGGGTATGGGCGTCGCGGCGCTCGACGTGCTCCTGCACTATCTAGATTTATTTTATGCGCATTCTTAATTAAATCCAAAATCCAATTTTGACTTAACTAAAATAATTATTATTCATTTAAATATCTCGATTCTAAATTGAACATTTAATTTCTCTCTCAATACATCCTTAGATTGAAAGGACAATCGACATAGTGTGACCCTACAGGCCTTCTCATATCGACATTAATCAAATTAAGGTCTACACGGAACTCCTAGACGGCGCCGCAAGACGAACTCAATATGTGAAGTACGTTTACGCGAATCCAGTAAACTTAACCTTTATGTGGTAAGATAAAATTATTTCATTCACGACACACCCGATCAAGCTTAGGATTTGTCAAGTGTCTATCCAAATGGCTTAATCATTGTATCTCATCTATATTAGTTGACGACTAGACCATATTCTAAATATGTCTATTGCGTTGGCCAACGACTTAGTCAACCTAATATCACTGAGAATCCGAGTGTTCTCTCCAATATACATTCGAGAAATGAATCCTAATCTTGGCTCAACTACCACCTTTAATCCATATCGTAATGTACCCAATACAAGCCGTATCTCAACCTATAAGGCATTTGAGCTTAGGACGGGATCAAAGTACATTACTTTGTAGACAAGGCGTGTATTGACCTCAAGTCTAAGGACTTCTATTTTCCACACGCTGATCATACTTTAGACATGTATAACAAATAGTATATCAGCAGGGTATACCAATACTTCCAAAGTATCCATGTGTCCATCACGAGTAGCCATTACTCGTAGCATGCCTGTTTATAAGAAGCCTTACCCCGATTGGGTAGATCAGATATCACATTTGTTGAGGGGCTTCAAAACACCGGAGTTTGTCATCTTCTCTAGTGACGACGGCAAATCCACTATCCAGCACATCGGTAGATTTACTGCCCAATGCGGCGAGGCTGGCCAGAGTAAGTGTCAAAAGTTGCAGCTATTCTCTCTCTCTCTAACGGGAACATGCTTCACATAGTACTCCTATTTGGCTCCTGATTCCGTACAGAGCGGTGTTGACATGGAGGGTTGCTTCCATGATAGGTTCTATTGGCCCCAACCTCAGGTTACTGTGACTGATCTAACGAATCTCAAACACCAGGTCGATGAATCGGCTGCTGATTTTATCGCGAGATTCATAAAGAAGGTTGGGAAATTCACCGTACACTTCCCCAAGTCTGAGTGTGCCCATATGATAATCAACAACATGCACCCTTAGTTAAAGGAGATGTTGGTAGGACAATCCTGCTCTGACCTGAGCCAGTTAGCCAAAAAGGCTAGCCAAATAGAGTAGTACGTCCAGGAGAAGAAACGGAGAAGAGCCAGCCGAAATCGAGGCTCCCATTTGGTATTCATCATTGAAGCGGATAAGTCTGACTCAGAGTCTGCCGACTGCGCGGCAGACGCAATGGTGGCCGAGATTGTTAGGGGTAATGTTTACTCTTGCCGACATCACAACTGATAAACTCAGAAATTATTGCTAATACCATGCAGAGGTACTTCAGAATCCAACTGAACCTGTAAGGTCTTCCACCTATTTTTTTTGCTAGAGTTTAAAGACATATTAAATCACCAACTATGTCCAAATGGCCATTAATGATACTGTAAGAAGCTCTAATTTTATCCCACAGATTAGTCCTGAGAGTTTTATCACATTTAGCATAGACTATCGAGATATGGAAATCTAGAGGAACCTGGGCTTGAGTAATATGTAGGAGAACCTGTTGTTCCTTGTCATCAATGATGTTAATCACAAAATCAGAGGACCAAAAGATCTAAATATTATTAGAACAATTATAAAAACAGTATTGGAAGCCTAACTTTCTCTTGTATCTCTCAATCTTTCCTGCTCTCACCATAGGTTCTTGAAGGAAGATGAAAGGTAGATTGAATTGTTGTTTGATATACTTGAGTCTGTCAACAGCACCTTGGGAGGCAATGCCTCTAATATTCCACGAAAGTGTACTGATCATTGAAAATATTTAGGAGAAAAATCCCAATAACCATCTTTGTTTATGGTAGTACTTCTATTATATGGACCACTGTCCTCTCTATTCTGGCCAATAAGGCCTCTTGGGAAAAGGTTGTTGAACATGATCACATTTTGTTGAACAAGAGTGGATTTGGTAGTTTTGTAAGCTAGTTGTCCTCCAATTCTAGTAGATTGTTCATCATCTGATGTAGAAAGATCTTTTTTTTTTATAGATGAGTAGCCATGAGCATGACCTGGTCATGATCAATATTATCGAAGGATGTTACATTGTCATTGTGATTAATAATAGCAGGGCAAACACTTCCACCTGGTCCTGGACATTAGGTGGATCGGGTTCATCAATAAGTTGATATTCGCGACCTCTTTCTTTGTCTCTCCAACCTGTATATTTCTCAGCTACTTTAGGATCCAGCCCAAAGTGGGGAGGATGTTCTGCCTTATTGCCCACCTTAGTAATGTGTTCATTACCAATAATCAAATCACCGAGTATAGCAACTTTTGAAGAAAACTTCCTCCCTTTTTTGATCTTCTCCGTATTGACTTTCACTAGAGCAATGTTCATTCTTTGCCATTGATCCTCAGTCTCGGGGAATTCGACTTCTTTTTCTTGATTGCTCTTGTTGGAGTTCCTTCTGATTGTAGTCATTTTAGGCTTTTGTTTTTTCCCTTTGGTTTCCTTATATTTGTCAAGTTTTGTGGTCTTCATAATCACCTAGGTGTTGAGTTGTTGCATTGGTTGCATAGGCTAAGAGCATTCTAGAGTGACTTCCTCCAAATTTTCCACCTCTTCTATAATGTTGTGAGTTACTAACACTGTGTTTTGAGTACTTGTGGAGATACAAATTTGTATATTATTTTTTCTAGCCACCACTCCACTAACACTATCTTTTCCATTCTTTGTATTATTGAGTTTAGGATTGGCTGCATTTCCTTTCCTTTTTTCAATAGTTTTCCACCCTTCGGCATCCATAGAAGTTTCTGAAGATAAATCAAGTTGTGTGTGTGATGGCTTGGTAGGAATGGCCTTAGCTTGCGGATTCTGACATTGTTCTGCCCATTTTCTTTTCTTGGAGGTGTATCCTTTCTGGGATTTTTTACTATTTCTGTCTTGCCATTAGATGAGGGGCATTCCCTCATAGATTGGTTGTTCCCCTTCCTCTTTGAACCTCTCTTAGTTTCGGGTGAAGAATTCTACAATTTCCATCGTTGCGGCCTTGTATTTTATAATGGCAACAAATGGCTGGTATAGTTTCATATTCTACCTTCTATATAAAGACATCCATGTTGCCATTCTTTCTCATATCTCAACTGTAATTTCTCTTAGAATTGGCTTTGCGAGGTCTATCTCTACTCTCAATTTTGCCGTAGTTGGTCTTGTTTTAGAAATAGTAGCTTTGTCCAACACTAGTGGGATTCCAATTGGTTCAACAATACGACAAATTGCATCCCACTCATAATGGTGCCATGGTAAATCCTGTAGGGTAATCCATATAGGGGCAGTGGTGATGTTTGCTTTAGGTTTAAATCTTTCAATTTTCATAATAATGTCTCCCCCAAGTGGAATAATGTTTCTCTAAGCAACATCGAGGTGATCTTCAATATTTTCAAAGTCGATGAATACATGTCTCATATCATACGCTCTAATGGTGATAACACCTTTCCCCAGAATAATTTTAGCAAAGTCTTTCCTAATAATATCAATCGAGGGGCGAATTCTAGAGAACTTACCAAGCATTGTCCAGTTGCATGTTTGGGAAAGAATTTTATTCTCCTCTGCAGTGAAAATAACCACTGTTCTGCCTTCCACCAGTTTAAAAGATTTGGGTAAAAGGCGAACTCTTTTCTTGGCAATGGTCTCTTTGTTGCTTAATGCTCCAGCACACGAATTTTAGGGCTCTTCTTCGGAAGCTATTTGGACGTTCGAGCTTGATTGACCCCCCAAAACATTTTGTTGCTGAGAGCTATTAAAATAGGGGAGGATGGGGGAATTCAATTTGGTGGGATAAATTTAGAACTGATGTGGAGTTATTTTGATTAATTAATGGTGGTGGGTCGGGGGGGGGGGGAATATTAGATCCACTGAAAGATGCATCCAACCTTAGGTCAGAGCCGTGACTGGAGCAAAAAAATGACGAGGGAGAAGAGAGTTTTTTTCAAAAGTTAACCGATCTAATGAGTACAAGAATAATGTCTAGTAGAGTCTCGCGTACTGGTACGTAGACATTCATATCCATCTTCAAGAGGCTATAGGACATTTAGGAAACACTTCATTTCTTTCATTCTTTCATGCGGGTTCGTTCTGATTGGTATCTAATTCATTCTTTTCGTGTTAGTTCATTCCGATTGGTATCTGGTTCAATCTTTTCATGCGAGTTTAATCAAATTGGTATCTTATCTTATCTATTGTCCTCTCACTATTGGTGGGGACATGTTCTTGGGTTCGGACACGAGGAGTCGATTGTGACATCGCTTTATTTGGAAGGTGTGTTTTGGTGTTGATAGACGTGATTAGATTTGGATTACAGATATGACCCAAAAACCAGTAGGGTGGAGTTACGATTTTGACTCTCTGGTTCAGTGACATTCTTGAGAATGGTAATG
This sequence comes from Anisodus tanguticus, assembly GCA_034509755.1. Taxonomy (NCBI): domain Eukaryota; kingdom Viridiplantae; phylum Streptophyta; class Magnoliopsida; order Solanales; family Solanaceae; genus Anisodus; species Anisodus tanguticus. The sequence continues at coordinate 10,866,649 of CM067551.1, read as the reverse complement.
GTGGTGCGAAATATCACATTGATCAACATGTCTTATAGAGCTAGTTACTCGGGTGTTGGACGAGTGTTTCTATGACATAGAGGTTATTGGGGAGTGAGTTGACGATCTTACAGGGTACGGTTAGCGGAATAACCAGGTTATGAGTGTTGTGGCTTTGAAGATTATACGTGAGAGGTTTTGGCTCAACATAAGGATGTCTTGGGATGTAATGGGATGGAACGTATATTAATATTCTGGAGGTAAAGAAAAACTAGGATAAATCTTTGACCAGACTAGATGAACAAATGATGAGGCTATGAAGGAAATCGTAGGGAGGCATATTAATATGAAAGATGACCTTGTGATGAGGTATGAGGAAGTAAGACTTGTAATGGGGAGTGTGCGAACATTATTCAGCTACTTGATTGGACAAATATATAGTGGAAGAAATTCAAATAGATCATTCTCAGTGATATGGCGAGCCAAGTGATAGATGTGCTCGTCCGACAAAGGTTACTATGGAATATTGAATCTTGTGGGAAAATCAGATATGTTATTTCAGTTAAGCCTATGGTTGCAGGTTCACTTGATATTTTGGTGTAGGGTTATGAGAAATCATTATTGAACAATGAGCTTGGTTATCATGTGTGAGACTATTTTGGTTATGAAAGGAACGCTAAAAGAACATGATTAGATCGGTAAGGTAGACTACATTGTAGTCTTTTGGGGAAGGAACAGAAATTGACTAATGGGATGATGTTAGCAATAGACGAGCATGAATATTGAAATACTTACAAAATTCTTGGTTGTTACACTTAACTTGTGAGAAGAAAGGTGAGTATTGTATAGGTTACTTAGGCTCGACAAGGTTCCACGAGTGATAGTGGAAGGTAACCAATTCCATATACGAAGTAGACTTAAGGTGATTAATTGAGGGTTAGTTTAGACAAAGAGCATTGGATTCACCAATGGACCCTCATCGGTTTATGTTGAGTTGGTTAACTCATGAATCAAGATGGAAGGGAAATTCATCTGCTAAGGAATGTACAAGGAGATTGCTATAATCTATATGAGGACATCAATAGGATTTTGTGTGCAGGAGTTGAGGATCTCACTACATTTTATGGACTAAGTCAGAAGTGCGTTGAAGTAGTACATTGAAGATAATTAACTTTGTGGGTATGATCAGGTTTGGTCAGTACTGCAGTTAGAAAGGCTTCATGAAAATTGTTATGTACGATAGTATTCGGGTTGGAAAAGTGCTAAATTAAAGATTCGAGTAAGGCAAGGGGAACTTTCAGATGCCCTAGATTGTGGTTACTGCTATCTCCATGATTGGCTCAACTACTTTTTAAAAGGTGCAATATGTCGATTTACCCCACAAAAGAGTTTGAGTGATTTTCGGTTGATAATGATAAGGTGATCTTGAATGGAATATGGTAGAGAAGGGATTAAGGGAAAGGCATCTCACAAGTCTTTGGAGGATTAATTTTCATGAGATTTAGTTTTGAAGAAGCGTAACTACTTGACGCATGCATGAATTTTGGTGACATTGTATGTGTAACATCCCGTACTTTCGGGTCATGGTTTGAATTGCTAGGCATATGTAAATAGACATGAGCGTTGGAGCATTTATGTCATATTCACGTACGCAAATGAAGAGCTTAGTATATAAACGGATGTGGTCCCGAAATAATTTAGGACTTAATAAGTGTAACGGCGAGAATTAGAAATAATATTTGGTGTTTGTAAAATTAGGCTATGGACTAGTGTTATACCATGTGATCATGATAATTAGTATATGAATTGTGTTAAATGATCATTATTTAAGTGAGTTGAGATTATAAAAATAAAGTGGGAGAGTAAGGAATTAATTGTGGTATTAATTAGGAGTAGATGAAATATATTTCCTAGATATCTCAATATTTATTAGTGTACGTGTAACTATTTATGAGATATTTTTGACATTAGTATTGTAATTAGTGAGTTTATTTTATTAACATGTGTAATAATTATCCACAAATAGATAAGTTATATTCATATTATATAAATATGTGAGTAGGTGGAGTTATATACATGCATATACGGGTAAGGTGACATTATTAGATGTGTGAAGGAAAGTGGGGTTGTATTCATACTCATCCACCGTGAGAGTTCAATTTTTCAAGGAAATATAGGATGACATTTCTTCATAGTGGCAGCTAAAGAATACATTAGCTTCTTGAGGGAATAAAGAGGAAGAGGGCCGTTGGTTGTACTAATGGAGAAATCATAGGCCGAACAGAAAAAAAATTCTTGGATTCACTAGTGAAACTGATTGAATGAACAAATGAATAAATAGTTCTCATTTCTCACTGGAACTTCACAAATTCACTTAGTAACGTCATCTTCTCCAACTACGTAGCAATGTCTTCTTCTGTTTATGGGATAGGAGATTTCTTCGTAGTGAAGCTAAGGTTGAGACGCTAGACGAGCTGCGTGAATTGTGTTGTTAGGCGACTCGACACAGGTATGTTAAGGCAAATCATTTCTTTCTTTTGGCATGTTTCAGGTAACGAAACGTGAACGTAATATTGTTCCATAAATTATTCTACTCTTATTAGTTAAGGATGTTCATGTTATTAATTCCCATGTTCAAAGCATGTCTAAATATGTTCTTAAATCCTTATTGAGGTATATGGGAAAGATGTTAATATTACCAATGTTAGCCGAAGGTACATGTTAATATTCCCAATGTTAGCCGAATGTACAAGAGTATTATGTCGGTCTTGATTAGAATAAAGCGGGTTAACCAACCTCGGTCAAAGTCGTCTTTAGTGTTAATGAGGCTACGGATTTCCCGGGGGTATAGATGGATAATTCCACCTCGAAAAACCTTAGGGTAATAGAGGAGGAAAATGTGATCGATAGTAAATGGAGCATTGGCATTATTGGCTAACATCTGTATGCAGTAGACTATTATCCAAATCTGCAGAGCAACTTGGCCCAATCAGATCCTATACCGGTGATAAATGTCTTCAATAATCTTCTGAATGGGAAGTTTGAAACCAATGGTGAATGGGTAAGTATAAGTCATGGAAAACCCTTCAACATGTTAGTGCACTAGGTCGACAGGGTCAACTGTTCTGACAACAATGTCGAAGGAAAAGCCATAATCTTCTACAACGTCAGGAAGAATCTTGGCAGTTATCTTAGATTCAAAGTTCTCGATATGTTCATAGTTGTTTTGAACACGGAGGTCTCCTGAGAAATCAAAATCTGAAGGAAGGATTTCAGCAGCAGTGGAGTGTAAGTCGATCTTCTGAGTTGTAGGGGAAATAGGTTCTTTCCCATGACGACGGTTTAGAAGGTTGTCATTGTTCTAAGAAGAACGAGAAGGATAATATTTGGTGGATGACATTATGGAAGAAAATGTCAAGAAAGAAGAAAGGCAAATAGATGTTGTAAAGTTTGTAGTTACCTTTTATGGAGAGATTTGACCTCCTATTTATGGTACAAAAATATAATGTTTGGAGGTGAAAAGACGTGCACCATCATTGCTGTATTTCATGTCGATCAGTGCAATGGTTCAGTTGCCGCCGTTTCAGAAGCATTGAATAGATGTGACGTTTGACAAGTCTTGTAATCATTACGTTTCAAATTTCCCACCGAAGTATAAGGTTCATTCGGTCAAGGGTTCAAATCCACTTCCCGGGCGTGCAAAATTTGCGTCCGAAAAGTGTGGGGACTATCTTTATAGAGCAAAATTCGTATAAGACAGTTGTGGGAATTATAGTATGACACGTGAAGTATGGTACTGAGTCAAGTCCATGTCAGTTTGAGGCACTACCGATTGAATGCAAGCGATACCAAGAGTGTTATACGTATAGCTGGTACACAGCTGGTACATAGCTGGTACCAGGAATACAGAAAGTCGGGGGAGTCGTTTTGATTGAAACGGACGGCCGTTACTAAATCGGTCGTACATCTTCCAACAGAACATTGATGGCATTTATTGTGACACTAGTTGCTCAATTATTAAAACATTCATTCTCCTGTATTAATAAGAGCACATTCGTGGGATGTGTACTTGTGTAGCTCATGTATAAATATGACACATTGTTCAATTGTAAAGGATGACATTATAGTTATTACAATATACTGACTCATATTCTCTTGATCTTTGTGCTTACATTCAGATTGTCGTAACTCTGGCCAGAAGCTATCACAAGACTCAGGCTAATCATTGATTTTCTTTATTTTATTATTGCTCAATTATAATGTACTTCTAGAATTATTATTAAACGTATCACTTGAGATCCACGTTTTCTTGACCACGTATACAAATTCAACTGTACCATTTTACGAGTAAATAATAGTTAAAATATTTTTATTCTCTATAAAATAAGTGTAATTTTTTATCGACCAAGGATAAAATTATCAGTTGGTCCAAATTGGTCTAGTTTTGTTGGTGACACGTTATTTGAACTTCTCTTCTTCGTATTTAACGAAGACTGATTTACACGTTATTTTGTTTTTTACTAAAATTAATTCAGCTAGGTGTAAATCCTTAAAATAGCTACACTTGCAAAACCCTCAACAATAAGACATGCCAGACAAGCAACTATAATTTTCCCAAATTCCCTGCTCCTGTTACAATTAGGACAACCTCTCTCCTGTTACAATTAGGACAACCTCTCTGATAAGTGATAAGCACTTGGAACCACAACCTCTCTCCTGTTACAATTAGGACAGCCTCTCTGATAAGTGATAAGCACTTGGAACCCCCCCCCCCCCTCCCAATCCCCCACCTCCCTGGCTATATATACACATTTCATAGGTATACTTCTTCATTGCAATTTTTCAAGAAAACAAAAAACCCTTCCTGAATTTCTGTCTCTTTTTCTACGTGTGTAATTTTATAGTTGTGTTTTCTCTCTTGGGAATTAATAATCATGGTTCAAGAAAGTAGTACTTTTGGTCTTTGTTGTTCTGAGTTTATTAAGGATATTGATTGTGGGTCGTCAAAAATTATTGATTCTTCTTGTGTTACACAATGCTCTCCTTCAATCAATGCAATTTCTGTAGAAGAGAAAGAAGAAGAATTGAGGAGGCGAAAACGCGAAGAGTTGATTCAATATTATATCGATAGACACGAAGCTTTCTTGAAGAATCCATATGTTTGTGTTGATGCTATTGATCACGACTATTACCTTGTGCCTAGGGGTAAGAGAAGCAAAAGAAAGTTTATTCACAGAGTTGATCAATCTTTCTTGAAAAGGGAAAACAAGAAGTTAAAAATGGTTCATCAAGAAAAGAAAATTCAAGAATTGGGGGCTCAAGATGAGGAAGTTGGAATCTCAAAGATTGAATCTTTTTTGAAAAATGTACAAGGGGATGTGGAAAATATTAAGAAGAGTCTGATCACTACAAAAGAAAAAGTTTCAATTTTGCCAATGGAGAAAATTCAAGAATTGGAGGTTGTTCCAAATTCTGAGATGTCATTAGGGATCCCAAAGATTGAATCTTTTTTGAAGAATGAAAAAAGGGTGAAAATGCTTCATAAAGAAAAGCCAAACAGAGTTTCAGAATTTGCTTTACCAATGGAGTACTTCAAGGAGAAAAATCAAGAATTGGTTATTGAGAAAGAAAGAATCCCAAAGATTGAATCTTTTTTAAAGAAAGAAAAAAGGAAGAGACTTGTAGTACTTCATAAACAAAAGCCAAACAAAGTTCCACCAGAAGCTATTTTGCCAATTGAGTTGAAGGACAAGATTCAAGATATGGAAGTTCCAATATCTAAAGTGTCATTAGTGATTCAGAAGCCACTTTTTGATACAGATTTAAGTAAAAAACACATGCGTTTGTCGATACCAATGGGGCAAGTGCTTACGCACGACGAATTCTTGACTACACAAGATAAGGAATATTTGGAGACATACGACAGTCGTAACAAAAAGGCACAGATAAAGTTCAATCTGATTGAGCCATCACTTGAAGAAAGCAGCATTCATTTGGCTAAGTGGCCAATGAATTCAAGTCCTAGTTATGTGCTGTTGAATGACTGGGTTTCAGTGTATAAGAGAAATAATCTTAAGGTGAATATGAAGGTGCAGTTATGGTCGTTTAAGAAGGACTCGAATCGATGGCTGGCACTTGTTGTTCTTCCTCCTGATGATGCTGCAAATTAAACCAGACTTAGTCTAATTTTAACTGTTTAATTTGTGTAATTAGCTGGGGTCAAATTTTGGATAGGAGTATTTAACTATATATTAAGTATAGGTGATTTGACGTGTTTAACACTTATTCTTTTGACACAAGTCCTGATGTCTACTTGCACAACTAAGGTTTATGTAAGTGGTAATTGATTTGACAACTTTGAGCGCATAGATTTCTGAACAGCCTGGCTTTGTTACACATGTTCACCCTTTCCATGTTCAAGCACCTTAAAATTTTCATATTTACATTTCAGAGCGTTGAAGGTTAGCCTCGGAGTAATTGATAAAGTTGTTGTCATGTGACCAGGAGGTCATGAGTTCAAACCGTTGAAACAGTCTCTTGTAAAAATGTGAGATAAGACTGCGTACAATAGACCCTTGTGGTCCGGCCCTTCCCCGGACCCCGCGCATAGTGGGAGCTTAGTGCACTGGACTGTCCTACAGTTCAGAGTGTTGATTTACATAAATGGAATATGAAAATAAATTGTAGCTCTGCCACCGTGACATTAACAAAGATATGTGATTTCTCTGAACTGTAACTATGAAAAGCAGAAATTTATACTGTGATAGTTGTCTAGGTGCAGAAAAGTATTAAATATCAGCTCTAAATATGAACACAGAGCAATATTTACTCAATCTTGCTGCCACTATAGTGACTGCAATTTAAATATACTTGGTAGTGTAAGACTTTAAAAATATTTTCCTCACTATATTCATCCTTTAAGGGTTCAATATATACTAGGGCTGGCCAGTGGGCCGGGACAGCCCGACCCCGACCCGGTCCCGCCCCGACCCCGCCAAAAAAAAAAAAAAAAAAAAAAAATTACGGGGGCGGGACTCGAACTCGGGACGGGACGATGTCTCGTCCCGCGAGACCCGAGCCCGCCCCAGGCCCGCGAGACCCGAGCCCGCCCCAGGCCCGCGAGACCCGACCCCGCCCCGACCCCGACCCGACCCCGCCCCTTTGCAAAAATGGCCGTTGCACCAACGACCATTTTAGATTATGGCCGTTGACCAACGGCCATTTTAGCCCCCCCCTCCCCCAACCCCCTACCCCTTAATATTTATTTTTAACCCATAAGTTATTATATTTACACTTTAACCCAATTTTTCAACTATAAATAACTCATTTTCTCTTCATCTTTCTCACAAATCTTCCTACAATCTCTCTAATTTCTCAATATATCTCTCTACAAGTCTACATTGTTTGCTAAATATTCAATTTTATTTATTCATTTGGGAATTGGTAGTGAAGTTGGCAACTAGCTTGAGGATCTTCCATCGAGCAAAGTTTCAATTTTCAACCTCTCGATTACACGTCGACGTTACGTCGGCGTTTGGTACATTCGTTCCTTCATTAAATTATTATTGTCTCGTTTATTTAGTTTAGATCACTTAATTTTATTGTCTTTAATTATTTATTTATTTATTTATTATCATAATTAAAATGGAAGGATTAAAAGGTATGTTTAAGGGTAAGGGTAAGGGTGCTTCTTCTAGTAGGGGCAACCAGGGCAAGGGTACTTCTTCTAGTCATCTTATTCCTACACAGGATGATTTTGTTGATACTCAACATTTTCCTACAATACCATTAGATTTAGACCATGAGCTATTTTCCGGAACTCAAGAAGACTTTAATTTAGACGATGATCTAGATGATATACCCACTAATGTTGATGACAACACACCCACTAGTGCACCTTCAACCGAAATACCTCCTATTCCCCCTAGTATGAGACGAGGTCCAAGCAAAACGACCATTAAAATCAGATGCATGGACATTTTTTGATAGGGACGTAGAGAATCAAGTAGCCATATGTAAAATTTGTAAAAATATTTTAAAATTTAAAGCGGAAAAGGTCACGGTGGGACGGGGGTTTAATTAGACACGTAGTAAGTGCTCATCCAGCTAGGTATGCCCAATACCAGGCTTCAAAACCGGGTGCGCAAACGCCGCTCCATCGGGACAAGGTTCACATACCGATCTCGTCCGGACCAAGTACTGTGGTCAAATTAACCCTATGACGGGGGGAATTGTAGGCTCTAAATACAATAAACATAGAGATAGGGAAGCAATATCAAAATTAGTTCTTTGTGGAGGGTTTGCCTTTTTCATTTCCTTCATCTCCGGTTTTATTCATTACATTAGAGATATATATAATCCTGTTTTTAACGGTTTTTCTAGATCATTTGTTAAGAGAGATGTATTTAAATTCGCGCATGAATATCAACAATATTTACGTTTTTCATTATATCATTTTAATGGCAAAGTATCCATCACGTCTGATATAGGTCGTAGTACTAACGGCCATGATTATTTAACTGTAACTTGTCATTGGATAAATTATAAATGGTCTATGCAAAAACGTATTTTAGCGTATAGATATATAGATGATAGGCACACTGGTACTTTTATTGCAGAAAATATTTATCAAGTGTGCGATTATTACGGAATTACCGATAAAATTATGACTATTACATTAGATAACTCTTCTAATAACAATTACGCAATTACAATTTTAAAAAATAGTTTAACTCCTTCTTTTCCAGACCATTTTCATATAAAATGTGTGTGCCATATATATAACTTAATTGTAAAGGATGGTCTATCACTTTTTGAAGACATTCTTAGTAAAATACAATTTGCTATAAACTTTATTTTTAAAAGTAATAAAGTACAACGTAGAAAAGAATATAATTTTTTTTTTCATGATTGTGGACTACCTTTTAAAAAAATTCCACAAGAAGTATCCACTAGGTGGAATTCTTTATACGAGCAACTACTTGTTGCTTATGACTATAAATTACCTATAACTTTATTTTTTAACTCTCATAATAAAAAGCCAGCTGATATGATTTTAGATAGTGATTGGGAAAAAATCTCCGAACTTATTGTATTTTTAGAGAAATTTTTTCAAGCAACAAAAGAATTTTCCGGTATATATTATCCTACTATTTCAACTATGTTATTTTATATAACTCTAATATTTTTATTACTTAGTGAATATATGGAAAAACCAGCTTATAAGGCAGCTATTAAAAAAATGTTTGTCAAATTAAAAAAATATTTTATTCCTATTCCCTCTATTTATATTATTGGTTCTCGTATTAAATCCTACTATTAAAATAGACGGTACTAAATCACTAATTGAAACTATTTACGATTGTATAGAAGTACTACCACCTCCAAGTCCCAAAAATCTAAATCACCCACCACCTATTGAACAAACTAAAGAAGAAGTATTGTCTAGCGTAGAACACCAATGCAAAAATATATATAGATTTTATCAACAAGAAAATGCTAGTAACTTACCGAGCTTCCATACCATCTTCTTCATCTTCAATACAACCTCACAAAAGACATCTTGTTTCGCGGCTAGTATTGAAAGCCTCGAAATAGAATGTGCGGTCGTACCTCTACTACTAACCAAATTAGCGAGTTGGATATTTTTGTTTTACGGGGTTCGTACCGTATCAAGAAGTTATCAATGAAGATGGACATGAAGACTTTTGAAATACTTTGGAGGGGAATGAGAAGACCTTTCCGACACTTTCATTGATGGCTCGAGATGTTTTGAACATTCAAGCGTCGTCAATCTGCGTACGAAAGCGCTTTTCGCAGCGAGATATCAAATAGGAGACCACGAGACACTCATTAGCCGGAGACAGCTTGGAAATTGCAGTATTATTCAGAGATTGGATACGAGCGGAGCGGAGAAGGTGCGGTCAACCGGAGATCAACGAAGAAGATGATGAAAACTACAACGAAATCTTAACCGAAGGTAGTGGAAGCGACGTGGATCAATTTGACCAACAAATACCAATTCCAACCGAAGAACCACATGAAATCATCAAGCAATTAGAACATGTTTTTTTGAGAATGTAATTTTTTTAATTGTAATTTTATTATGTAATTTGTAACTTTTGGACAACACCACAAAGTTGCAATTTAGATTTTAGACAATTGTATTTGTATTACAAAAAAATCATATGTCTATTAAATAATATAAGAGGCACAAAAACAGCCTTGGGATGTTTTTATTACACTATCTTATTTTGTTTATTGAGTTTTTTTTATACATATGTTATTTAAAAAAAAAAAATGAAAACCCGCCGTATCCCGCCCCAAGCCCGAGCCCGCCCCGAGCCCGCCCCGCCCCGAGCCCGACGGGACTTGCTCCAGTCCCGCCGGACCCGACCCCGCCGAGCCCGCCGGACCCGACCCCGCCCCTTCTCCCGTCCCGCCCCGACCCCGACCCCCGCCGGACCCGGCCCGCCGACCGAGCCCGGCCCACTGGCCACTCTTAATATATACACCATATACATCAATTAGGAAGAGTCAATCATGCCTAATCTTCCTAATCAATTCCTAATAATCTTCTACCTAATTAACATAATATTCCTAATTAACATTTTACTACCTACCATATATAACATGATACTACATTAATACATAATCATAATATTATTGCATAATATTCTAACACTCCCCCGCAGTCAAAGCTGGAGGGCGGTGAATGCTGAGACTGTCCCTAAAATCTTCAAATAATATCAGCAGAAGTCCTTTTGTGAAGATATCTGCGATTTGATGTCGCGTTGGGACATGTAGCACCCGAACTTGTCCGCGAGCCACCTTCTCGCGTACAAAATGAATATCTAACTCAATATGTTTAGTGCGTTGATGGTGGATGGGATTCCCTGAGAGGTAGATTGCACTAATCTTATCACAGTATACTATTGTTGCAGTCGGAATAGGGCAATGAAGTTCAAGTAACAGGTTCCGAATCCAACATGAGTCAGATACAACATTGGCCACATCACGATATTCTGCTTCAGCACTTGAGCGTGATACTGTGGCCTGCCTTTTTTAGGACCATGAGATTAAATTGTCACAAAGGAAGACGCAATATCCGGAGGTGGATCGTCTTGTATCCGGACGTAACAAGTTTGGAAACAGAGGAATGTATAGATGTAATCCATACTCCAGAGTGCCCTGAATATATCACACAATGCGTTTCAGAGCATGCATATGTTCCTCCATTGGATTATGCATAAATAGACACACGTGTTGCACTGCATAGGTAATATCTGGCCTGGTGAATGTGAGATACTGTAGTGTTCCTGCTAGGCTACGGTATAACGTTGGATCAGCAAAAGGTTTGCTAGAGATGGCACACAATTTTGACTTTGTGTCGACCGGAGTTGTCGAAGGTTTGCAAAAAGACATCCCAGCTCGTTCCACTATTTCTGATGCATACTTCTTCTGGGAGAGAAATAATCCACCTGTATGTCGGGTCACAGCAATCCCTAGAAAATAGTGGAGTGGGCCAAGATCTTTCATAGCGAATTCAGAATTAAGCTGTGACATGATATTCTTGCGAATAGAGTCTGAAGATGTTGTTAGAATAATATCATCCACATATAGAAGAAGATAAGTAGTATGATTACCCTGACGATAGATAAACAGGGAATTATCTGAACGGCTGTGCGAAAACCCCATGCGTGACACAATCTGTAAACCGCTTATACCAAGCTCTGGGGGCCTACTTGAGGCCATATAATGATTTGTTGAGCAAACACACATGGTTGGGATATTTAGGATCCCTGTATCCCACCGGTTGGTGCATGTAAACAGTCTCATTAAGGTGTCCATGAAGGAAGGCATTTTTGACATCCAATTGATGAAGTGACCATCCTTTTGAGAGAGACATGCTGAGAACTGTTCTGATAGTTGCAGGTTTGACCACTAGACTGAATGTTTCCCCGCAATCTACACCAACATGCTGTGTCTTCCCATCACCTACAAGACGAGCTTTATGTCGCTCAAACGTTCCATCAGATTTTTCTTTTATTTGTAACTCTTGGTTGATCAAATATTACATTTAATCTTACGTCCTTAGATTAGTCCGATACTTTGGCGCCAATATTTGTCTAAGCAAGTCAACCCCATTACACGACTGCGTTTATATATCTAAGCAAATTTGGCCTTTGTGAGCAAACACTTTGGTGTAAATACCCACAAAAATTTATCGTTTACCTTTACATTAAAAACACATATATGAAAGAGTCTGGGTCCTCGTAGACTTATAGCATAAATACTTGTATCGCCAAAAATGATTTTGCACTCTAACAATTATAATGGACGACGCGTTTTAATTTAGACTTGTAATGAAAATTTTGGGGAACATTTTAATTCAGGGTTTTAACCAAGATCAACTCTTTTAAGCCATATCCAATATGACATCTTAACATCATGCAAAACTAATGACACATATAGTTGGGAACCGTCAACCCAATATGCATGATATAAGATGGTTTAATCAAATACTGGGCGCCGCCTGGCCAGACAGTTATAATGAATGCTACTCTAGTAATTTAAATGACAAACAATTTGACATTTAGCACATAAAAAATATACTTATCAAATATACCGTATAATAATAATCATGGGTTGAACATTCTGAATTTTTTTTTTGACTGTTGGGGTCGCGACTCTAATCATTAGGGTCGCGGCGCCACCAAGGCAAAATGCTTCTGCAGTGCTTGAGAGCCGCGGCGCTCGCAAGGTAGAAGAATTTTGACTTCTGTAATCATTTAGGGTTGCGATGCTCCACTATGGAGCCGCGGCGCTCACTGTCCAGTAAGTCTAGAATTAAAAAATGAAGAATTAGGGCCGCGACACTCCACCATGGGGATCCGGCGCCGCCTTGAAACCTTCAAAAGCGACGCGGCGCCCTACCATAAGGTCGCGGCGCCAACATCCTGACAAAATGTTTCTGTGTTGATTTTTCAAAATCGTTCGAGCCCTAAATCCAATTTAGGGATCAAATCACATGTCCTTTATCATCACCCACCATTATCAATAATGCATGCATCGACCATCATCCGTCTTTACCTGTTCTTAGCCGTGAACCATGCAATGAGCCGGACAACGCACTTTTGTAGTTCGAGTTAGAGCGGAATGACTTCCTCGAGTTAGCGTAGGAGATAATTTAGGGTGATATCAAAAGGTTAACATTTTGTTAAGACATGTAGGATTTCAAAAAGCCTTGTTTTAATTCAATTTTATGTTTAACTTATATTATTATGTCATTCAATTATTATATAACCATTGAACCAGCCTGGGCTCTGATGCCACTGTAGGGATTTGTTGGGTTCAAAACACATAAGTAAGGCACAACGGAAGTTTAAAATTTTATTTCTTACTTACCCCAACAACTTTTCTGGTATGGTTATACAACAATCAAACATGTAACATAAAGCATAAGACTTACAGGTTATAGTATCTAGAATCTTTATCTACTATAAGGTTGACACGCGGTTGCCCTTTCGACTACAAGCTCCAAGCTTCAATGTGCTTCTTTTTCGGAAAACTAGGAAATTCGGCAGAGGTTCGAGAGAGTTTTGATTCTAAGTCTCTAAGGCTTAGAATGATAATCTGAAATTGGTGTCTGAATAATGAAGAGAATGCCACTATTTATAGGTGAAAATTAGGTCAAACCGAATTAGGGTTTGACCTTGGGCTTGGCCCAAAATCGAGGCAGAGGCGTCGCGGAGCTCGATGTGCTCCTGCATTGTCTCGATTTATTTTCTGCGCATTCTTAATTAAATCCAAAATCCAATTTTGACTTAATTAAAATAATTATTATTCATTTAAATATCTCGATTCTAAATCGAACATTTAATTTCTCTCTCAATACATCCTTAGATCGAAAGGACAATCGACATAGTGTGACCCTACATGCCTTCTCATATCGACATTAATCAAATTAAGGTCTACGCGGAACTCCTAGACGGCGCCGCAAAACGAACTCAATATGTGAAGTACGTTTACGCGAATCCAGTAAACTTAACCTTTATGTGGTAAGATAAAATCCTTTCATTCACGACACACCCGATCAAGCTTAGGATTTGTCAAGTGTCTAGCTAAATGGCTTAATCATTGTATCTCATCTATATTAGTTGACGACTAGACCATATTCTAAATATGTCTATTGCGTTGGCCAATGACTTAGTCAACCTAATATCACTGAGAATCTGAGTGTTCTCTCCAATATACATTTGAGGAATGAATACTAATATTGACTCAACTACCACCTTTAATCTACATCGTGTACCAAATACAATCCGTATTTCAACCTATAAGGCATTTGAGCTTAGGACGGGATCAAAGTACATTACTTTGTAGACAAGGCGCGTATTGACCTCAAGTCTAAGGACTTCTATCTCGCACACGCTGATCATACTTTAGACAAGTATAACAAACAGTATATCAGTAGGGTATACCAATACTTCCAAAGTATCCATGTGTCCATCACGAGTAGCCATTACTCGTAGCAGGTGAGACATACTAAATCCTCTAAGGATGTGATGCAGACCACATGTCGACTTATCACATATCATCGATATCCCATTCTCGATGATCATTAATCGAGGCTATTTAAGAGTTACGTTATAATATTACTATCTCACACTATTAATAACAGCGTAACCTCCAGGGATGCATATTATAGAATATTACAAACAATCAATTAATAATTCAATAATTGCAAATGTCATAATATTAATCTACATTAATGATAATACGAATGTGTATAAAGTACATTTGTCCTAATATAGATTGTCTCTAGGACATAAATATACTTTTAGAACTGACTATTATTTTCATTGAAGATTAAGAATAGACGGACTTTCTACACCAACCCATTTTATTAACAGAATTTATCACTAATTTAGCGGATTTGTCAGTTACTCAAAATTCTAGATTATTCGATTTTCTCATCATGTTAGTAATGTACTGTGGTCAAATTAGATCATTTTCGTCTAGAAACTTTAATTTTTACTTTTTTGCATCAGGTGGGAGTTAGATTAAATTCCTACTTATCTACTTCTATCCATTTCCTTATTTTTTTTCTGTGAAGAAAAAAGATCCTCACCTTCCTCCGGCTTATCACCGGCAGTCTGTTCAGGGTTCCAAACTCAACGATGGCAACTAAACACGAGGGTTGCGCTCGTTGCGGGACTTAACCCAACACCTTACGGCACGAGCTGACGACAGCCATGCACCACCTGTGTCCGCGTTCCCGAAGGCACCCCTGGGCCGGTTGTGGGCGAGGAGGGATTCGAACCCCCGACACCGTGGTTCGTAGCCACGTGCTCTAATCCTCTGAGCTATAGGCCCAAGGCAGACTAATCAAAGAGCCCAATAAAAACAAAAAGAAAATGCATGTTGTCTCTACGGGTTCTTTCTAATTCAAGTACGTAGTATTAGACAAAAGTTTAGCTGGCACAACTTGGCTTTTAAACTTTCCAACCTAAAAATTCCATCAAACAGAAACACAACAGGTGCAGCTGTGCAAAATATTTTCGTTCATGAAAACATTTACTTCCCCTCAAACCGTGTTATTATTTTGAGTTTATAACTCTATTTCTTCAAATTTTGCCTTGTCTGTCTATATATAGCTTCTACCACCCCTTGCTAAAACGTACCCAAAAGCAAACAAAATCTAAACTTTTTCTCTTTGTGCTTTGCCATCTATTTCAATTTTAGCAAGTATCTTTATCACGACCTAAATCACTGATCGTGCGGGCACATATTCTTTTCCCACCCGGTAGGTGAACCATACCCTTACAGATTCATCCAACAACCAAAATAATTAATAAGAGCAGTAGAAGTTTATAAACATAGATATATGATAATGCGGAATACAACACTACCCAAGGAATCTGTCCTGAATAGTATAAGAGCTTCTAGATATACAATTTTGAATAAAGGTTACAACCACAACCTGAATACACCTCTGTTTAGAAAGAGAATTAAACATAAATTCTAGATAAACTTCATGAGATCCCTGAAGACTAATCGAACCTCGTTGAAATTCCTGCAACAACTCTACACCCCAAAAGGGTGTAGCAAGAGTAGTATCAGTACAAACACTATGTACCAGTAGGTATCATAGGCCGACAACAGTTAACTAACATATATAAAGGAAGAATATACATGATCGCAATAAAGTACAAACACTATCACAACCCAAAAAATAACAATCCAAGTATAGAGTATCAAGTCGGAATCCATGAAGTACAAGAATGAAGTAATCACTAAGCACAACCACATAAGACTTGCAGTAATGTGAACCACACTTGATCTCAGTAGTCTATAATCATAGCCCAGGCGGAATCTCTAGTCCCCGAATCCATCAAGTGTCTATGTAAGAGACTAACAAGTACAAAACCTCTCAAATGAATCAACAAAGAATCAAGGCTGAAACACATCATGTAAAATAATGAATATAGCAACCAAAACCAAAGATATGAGTGGATGAAATATGAATGTATCTGTGATGTAATTCAATACAATGCATTGATCAACTGTAATTTCCGTACACATATGCTTCGAGAGGAATATCTCTACATCTCGGCAGTCATGACCCGGGGGACCTGCGAAGTTCATGTGCTATAAATGACTCTTCCACCAATAACCCGCTAGCCACTCTATATCACACAACATAGAGATGGATACACAATAGAATATGTCTTATGAATCACCGTTGTTTCCTTTCCACTTATCACCGTCACGCCAAACACAGATAATATTAATGTATCACAAAATCACCATCATGATAATCACAAGTAATGTTAATGTATCATGAAATGAGGATGAATGCATGTGTGAATATCAAATTCAACACCAAGCATGAGATTAATAAACATAACATTATCTGTAAATCAACTACCAATATGAACTTATTCCCAAATCTGTACAATGCCACGCACGGAACAATTTCACTTTGGACCACGTAGGTAACACCAATTATATATGCAAGAGATGACATATGAAATATGTACGTAACAACACCCTAATAGGAAACCTCGGATGCTTCATCTTCCCTCTTATTATTATTAATATCAACTCACAGTTCACAACAATGAATCATATAAAATCTGTATGAATGATATCCATGTATCAATCTTAAGTATAAATCATAATCAAATTCCAATTGTGCTACACTTAGTCACATATCACAATATATCAATATCAAGTCAAGTCATTTCCTTTATCCATGATAGTGTCAATAGGTAAGAGACAACCGTATCATAATCACAATATGACAACTAAGTACAAGTCTAATATCACAGACATGGCATCAACCAATGAATTCATAAAAGGCAACAATCGCAAATCAATCAACAATACCAAACCTACTAATGCATCCCAACTTCATACCCGAAGGCGTACATGTTTTCTCCGATAGTAACTAACTATACATATGCTTCGCTAACCGAAGTCTAACAAGAAGGTAAGCCGTAACCTACCTAGATGTCGAGCTGGAGCCACGAACAACCAAACCTTAGCCTTGCCTTTCAGGAGAGCTTCCAAGTAATCTAAGTCTATCCATTATCAAATTCTAAGTTAGAAACAAATATTAACAGTATCCAAATTACTAGACTATACTTTGAATCCAACCAACTATGGGAGAAATGGGAAAACATGCCCATCAGGGTAAAACAGTAATTTCAAAAAGTGAAATATGAAAATCTACGTTCTAGGAGTTCAATCTTACTAATCAATTGCTAAAGCAACTCAACACTAGGCCAATTTCAACAATTAATACAAAATCCCCAATTTGGTATGAACCCTAGTTTTTCAACTTTCAAATTCATCACATAAATGGAAGATTCAAGCTTAATGATTACTAATAAGCGAAATTCAAGTTTAGATTAGCAAATCCCATCAATTAAACTCACATTTAATCTTAACAATCAAATAAACCCTAACTAGGTTGAACTCATCTTCTCCAACTAATTTCTAGGTTGTTCCACCATTAAATCACTTAAGAAAGGTAAATGAAGGTAATACAAGGCTAAGGAAGCTTACCATAAGAAGAATCCACTTAAAGTTGTTTGAAATCGCCCGAAGAGTGCTTTGGAGGAGTATTTTCGAAATGGCAGAAATGAAGGGTTTTAATCCACACTTAAAAGATTATGCCTCTGTTTTCCCGTCGTCCGCTGCAGCAGCTAGAGGCTCGCTGCAACAAACTAGTGCCCGCGACCCATTAGACCGCACCCGCGCCCTCGCTATAGCGGATCATCATTCACTGCAGCGGTCCCAATCTGTTGGGTCACACTGAGGCTCGCCCCAGCGAATACACCAAAAACTAGAAGATTTCAGCCTTACACGATTTCGATTCGAAATCCTACAATCACCCGAAATCTCCTAGATACAAAACAGATATGAACAAGCACGCTACAGACCCACTCGCGATCTCGTAACTTCAATGGGATATCTATTTCTTCGGGTCAACCTCCAACTTCCTAAAACTAACTTTTAAACCAATAGATGAAAGCACTCCTGAGGGCCTCAGGAAGTCAACTAACTATCTCACCAACTCATAAGTGACCCTACGAACCTCACGCAATTGACAGAATGCAAAAAAAAGGCCTGCGTTACTAAAAAGTCAACTATAGGTCAAACGATCTCACTTAAATGATTTTAATTCTCATTAGGATCACCCGATAACTTCGGAAATTGGGTCAGCATGCGTAAAATAGTCAAAATACAGATAACGACTAAAAGAGTCATTACATCAGATACCAATGAAATAATCATTCGTCCTCGAATGAAGAAAGAGAGTACGCAAACTGATGGTAACCAAGGAATCCTTAATGTAACAGTACGGAAGCCTCAAAGGCACGAAGTATGACAAATCACTACTCGATCACCTTAATGGTCAAAACTTCCTCTAACTTAGCTCAGAGACCCAATTTCCATATTTCCAAATTCGAATTTCTCTCGCCACCGATTCCCGAATATAAGAGCTGCTTTTGCTGGAGTTATCTGATTCGACATAACCATTCCTCTTAACGCGATTGATAGGTCCCATAAACATCCATCGAAATGACACAAACCTTTAGATATAGATACCATCATAGCCCACTTTAAAATGGTAAAATGTTTTTAGTCCTCTAACCTTTCTACAACCATCCTTCGCATCACGATTTCTTAGAAACATACAAACACAAGCTCGAAACTATGACTTACTCTTGCCAGAAAAGAATCATTGCTTTATCGGAGTAGCTCTAAGCAATTCCATCTAACTAATCTTACTCATGACTGACTTCGCTAGTTCCAATTCTTCTTAAACCTTCAAATCACAATGCAAGAAGCATACCACTAAATACCTCACTGAACCATGTTCGTAGGACACCATTTGATCACTCTAAAGACCTCTCGCAACCATAGTACCTCCTTAAGTCATTACCAAGCACCAAGGTAACCCATTACACCTGTCAGAGTAGCTTCTCTCGGTAAGATATCCTCCGTCCACTTGCAAACTCGAATAAAGCTCAGTAAACATGTCTTACCTCAAATTTGAATTGAAACTCATCGAATTCGTGAAGGTGATTTATTGGGAAATCCATAAGTCCTTATGGAAATATAAACATAGTCCATCAAGCTTTTATCGAACAATTCTGACCCGCAATGAAAGCATAACCCCTGAATACTACCAATAGTCACTTGAACTAACTCCAACTTTCCGAAACCAATCACAGTCCTACCAGACATTTGTGGTGGTCAATTCCAATCTCTTCCTCATGTGTAATCAATCATCTTAGTCACTCTCGACTCCAAAAGTTAAGTCTTATCCAAGTTGTCAACTTAGTACCAAAGAACTATACTTTATGATTGCAACCTTCATGTTTCTCAACTTCTACCCGATATGCAAATCTGATACAACCCCGAACTTTTTGACGCAAAACCTGGTACCTCATATAATACCCCTTTAACCATCGAATCTCCCATTGTACACCTCGATGTGTCCATAACAATTCCGAAAGTATCGAATCTTACAACTACTGCTCCAATCCCACGCAACTACTCACAAGTCCTTAATATCCAAAAATGCTCACCCAAGCTGTCCAGTCAATAATACTTGCAACATAATGCACTACCACGAATGCGGTCTCATCTAAAAAATATAACTCTAGCCCTCACATAATAGGATTTCCATAATTCCTTTCTCTTAAACCACATTAACTCATTCACTGAAGAGTGTTACAGAATTATCCAACTTTGTACCACACCAGCCACTTCCGTAAACCTTAACATGTCAGTTACCTGAAATTGCTTCTTACTAGTTGCTGACTACGAAGCCTCATGGAACTTGTCATATCACTTAATCCATTATACCACTTAGTCCTTTTCTGTAGACTCTCTTCTTTAAGCGTACTCACCATCACACCTCATCTAAAATATGCAAGACAACAACACCATAACCATAATACCAAAGTAATCCCGAAGACGTACCTTATTTTTATCGATTCTCTATCAGCTATACCTTCATTTTCTATTCAATTCCCCGATTCCAATCAAATCACAATCATCGTCACTTTCTAACCATTTTTTAAACGTACTCAACTCTAAAACTGAATACTTTCTAAATCCAGCGTATCACATGCACAGTCCTACTAACGTCCTCATGTATCTCTACCAATGTGTCTTTTCTCAAATTCCCTTAACCCGAATTCTGAAATGTTTTCTACAACTCAAATTAATTCAACCCTCATTATTGCTTTACCACTCCAAACGTCCTAATTGTCGAACCAGAATGCCTCTAACCACTCACGTGATTATCCCTTTCATCCGATCAACTCAACCGAATAGTGAACCAGTAGTAGCAGGACCTAGCCGAAACTTACACAACAGATACAAGGCTCTTAACACTAATCTAATATTAGATGCAATACACAATAGCTCTTTGAGTACTAAAACTTTGCATTTGTCCAACACTAGAGTCATTCTTACTAGTCTACCACTGGCTCCCATTGGCCCACGGCATAACTAAACATACCAACTCAACACTGAACCCTTATGTCTATTCTACAATGTATGACCATAAATAACTCTCAATTCAACTAGCTCTTGGTCCCACGATATACTTATCATTCCTCTAAACACAAAGACCCGGTGAACATACCATATACTGAACGGGCCAGGACCATCACTGCCCAATATCTTAAGTCTCCACTCATCACAAGTAGCATTGCTTTTCGATCTAGAACCGATAACCACTTTCTTGAAAGAATCCACAAACCACTGTCATGTAGTCACATCGAAGTCCAATTTAACTTTTCACGATCGAAGGCGAAATCCACTCTCGTACCAATTACAACTTTATCCTGTCAAGCACGTCAGAAACCAATTTTTCCATTCCTAATAGCAAAAATTGATCTATCCAAATCATTTTCCTTACGCCTCCATCACATTAACACAAAAGCACTCTTACCAAAATACCTCAAGAAATCTTACTTTGCTACACGTTTCCCACAAGATCATCCTTTATGTCCTTACTCTCAACTTCTCTTATTTATTACATGTGGTCACTATATTTTTCCCACATCTGATGATCCTTACCGAACTCACACTCGTCCCCGCATATCGATACCCAGTACTCTGCCACTGATGAATCGTAGACATATCATTCGTACACCCGTGCCACGCGAACCATCATAATACCTTGATAATGTTGAAACTTTTCCCGAACCAATCATATCATCGAACAAATCACTCTTTTTAAGCCATAAATTCACTTTTGCCACTTCCGAGCAACCCAAGACTGAAAACATAGAGTCCTGTGATCCTAAATACTATCTCTCCTAATTCTCAAGAAAACCCCCACAATAACGAGTCTAACCGCGACCCCACACAACTGAATTCTCATGCCATAGCTAGAAACTGAACTTGGTCACATGTCTGAATCAAGATAACACATCTCGTGCCATACCACTATAGTTTTCGAAACAAACCGATCACATAAGAATTTAAGGACGAGTTCTCACCTTCCATAGATGATTAGACAAGGAAATTCAGATACCAATTGGAATCGACTAGGTACTAATTTGAATGAAGTAGCACGAAAGAATGAAAGAATTTGAAGTTTCCAAAATGTCCTATAGCCTCTCAATTATAAGTGTGGCTCGCAACACATCTATTAGTATGACTCTACTAGACATTACTCTTGTACTTATCGACCGAGCAACCTAGGGCTCATATACCAACTTGTCATGACCTAAGTCATTAATTGTGCGGACACTTACCCTTTTCCCACCTGGTAGGCGAACTCGTCCCTTACAGATTCATCCAACAACATAAATAAATAATAAGAGCAGTAGAAGTTTATTAACATAGATAAATGATAATGTGGAATACAACACTACCCAAGGAATCTGTCCTGAATAGTACAAGAGCTTCTAGATATAAAATTTTGAATAAAGGTTACAACCACAACCTGAATACACTTCTGTTTAGAAAGAGAATTAAGCAGAAAATCTAGATGAACTTCATGAGCTCCTTGAAGACTAATCGAACCTCGCTGAAGTTCCTGCAATAACTATACACCCCAAAAGGGTGTAGCAAGAGTAGTATCAATACAAACATTATGTACCGGTAGTTATCATAGGCCGACAATAGTTAGCTATCATATATAAAGGAAGAAACTAAAGAATAGACATGCTCGCAATCAACTACAAACACTATCGCAACCCAAGAAATAACAACCCAAGTATAGAGTATCAAGTCGAAATCCATGAAGTATGAGAATAAAGTAATCACTAAGCACAACCACATAAGACTTGCAGTAATGTGAACCACACTTGATCTCAGTAGTCTACAATCATAGCCTAGGCGGAATCTCTAGTCCCTAAATCCATCAAGTGTCTATGTAAGAAACTAACAAGTACACAACCTCTCAAATGAATCAACAACAAGGAATCAAGGCTGAAGCACATCATGTAATATAATGAATACAACAACAAAAACCAGAGATATGAGTGGATGAAATATAAATGTATGTGTGATGCAATGCACTGGCCAACTGTAATCTCCGTACACACATGCTCTGAGAAGAATATCTCTACATCTCGACAGTCATGACCTAGGGGACCTGCGAAGTTCATGTACTAGTCACTCCGTATCACACAACCTGAAATGACTCTTCCATCGAACACCCGCTAGCCACTCCGTATCACACAACATAGAGATGGATATGCAATAGAACATGTCTTATGAATCACCGTTGTTTCCTTTCCACTTAACACCGTCACGCCAAACACAGATAATATTAATGTATCACAAAATCACAATCACGCTAATCACATGTAATATTAATGTATCATGAAATGAGGATGAATGCATATATGAATGTCAAATTCAACACTAAGCATGGCATGAATAAATATAACAACATCCATAAATCAACTACCAATATGAACTTATTATCAAATCTGTACAATGCCACGTCCGGAATAATTTTCCTTCAGACCACGTAGGTAACACCAATTATATATGCAAGAGAGAACATACAAAATATGTATGTAACACCTTAATAGGAAACCTTGGATGCTTCATCTTCTCTCTTATCATTATTAATATAAACTCACACGTCACAATAATGAATCATGTAAAATGTGTATGAATGATATGCATGTATCAATCTCAACTATAAATCATAATCAAATCTCAATCGTGCCATACATAGTCACATATCACAATATCAATATCAAGCCAAGTTTATTCCTCTATCCCTGGTAGTGTCAATATGTGAGAGATAACCGTATCATAATCATAATATGTCAACTAAGTACAAGTTTAATATCACAAACATGGCATCGACCAATGAATTCACAAAAGGAAACAACCGCAAATCAGTCAACAGTACCAAACCTAGTAATACATCCCAACTTCGTACCCGAAGGTGTATATGCTTTCTCCGATAGTAACTAACTATACATACGCTTCGCTAACCGAAGTCTAACCATAAGGTAAGCCGTAACCTACCTGGATACCGAGCTGGAGCCACGAATAATCAAACCTTAGCCTTGCCTTTTCTGGAGAGCTTCCAAGTAATCTAAGTCTATCCATTATCGAATTCTAAGTAAGAAACAGAAATTAACAGTACCTAAATCACTAGACTATACTTTAAATCCAACCAACTATGGGAGAAAGGGGAAACGAGCCCACAAGGGTAAAACGATAATTTCAAAAGTGAAATATGAAAATACATGTTCTAAGAGTTCATCTTACTAATCAATTCCTAAAACAACTCAAGACTAGGTCAATTTCATCAATTAATACAAAACCCCCGATTTGGGTACGAACCTTAGTTTTCCATCTTTTTCATCACATAAATGGAAGATTCAAGCTTAATAATTAATAATTAGCAAAACTCAAGATTAGATTAGCAAAACCCATCAATTAATCTTACTTTTGAGTTTAACAATCAAATAAATCATAACTAGGTTGAACTCATCTTTTCCAACTAATTTTTAGGTTGTTCCCACCATTAAATCACTTAAGAAAGGTAAAGTAAAGTAATACAAGGCTAAAGAAGCTTACCACAAGAAGAATCCACTTAAAGTTGCTTGAAATTGCCCTAAAATTGCTTGGAGAAGTATTTTTTAATTAGGAGAAATGAAGGGTTTTAATCCACACTTAAAAGATTTTGCCTTTGTTTTCCCGTCGTCCGTTGCAGCGGACCCGCGCCCGCGACCCACTAGATCGCGCCCGTGGTTTCTAGACAAGTGCTTGCACCCTCGCTGTAGCAGATCGTCGTTTGCTGTAGCGGTCCTAATACGCTGGGGCGCACTGAGGCTCGCCCCAGCGAATACACCAGAAACCAGAAGATTACACCCTTACACAATTTCGACCCGAAATCCGACAATCATCTGAGACCTCTTAGACACAAACAAGATATGTACACCTACGTACAAGCACTCTACGGACTCACTCGCGATCTCTTAATTTCTATCGGAGGTCTATTTCTTCGGGTCAACCCCAACGGTCTATACCAACTTTCCAACCAATAGACGAAAGCACTTTCGAGGGCCTCGGGAACCGAACTAACTATCCCACCAAGTCATAAATGACTCTAAAGACCTCATGGAATCGACGGAATTCCAAAAAAGGTCCGTTTACCAAAAAGTCAACTATAGATCAAACAGTTTCACTTAAAGGATTCTAATTCTTTCAATTTTCACTAGGACCGCTCGATAACTTCGGGAATTAGGTCAACTGAGGTAAAATAGTCAAAACGCACATAACGACCAAACGGGTCGTTACAATCTTTTTGTGTTCTACTTATTAACCATGCAAGAATAGTCATAAATGCAGAAGAAGAAATTTGTGGTTGCTCGTAGAGCTTGCAACGTTCTTCGCTTGGCCTTGTTATGGGCAAGAAAAGGTGGCATTTTAAAAAACAGGCTCCTTATGAATCTTCATTTGCTTCCCAAATACATTAAAAGCCTTCGTCATACCAATGACTACGGTGCATTACATTATGGGGAGCGTGCGCTTTCCTTTGATGACACCCCTATTATTCACGTTAAGATGCATCGCCCTGCTTCCTTGCGTTTCAAGATGCCTAACATCCCCTGCATCAAACCTCAGGTCGACTTTGACTTTGACAACGATCATTGTCAGTGTGACGATGAAATGTACCATGGTAACGATGATGATGTTCCTATGAGAAGTTTCATGAAAGGAGCGGATGATTATTATGAAGAGAATGAAATAATTGCTGGTCCCAGTGATGAAGCTATTGATATGAAGGCTGAGGAATTTATTGCAAAGTTCTATGAGCAAATAAAGATGCAAAGACAAATATCATATTTACAATACCATGAGACGATCGATAATTAAAGGTGCAAATTGACAGCCGGAGAGTTGCAGACCCTAATTTCCACTCTTTACTATCCACCAATTCCCATAGTATTTTTTTGCTATCACACTCTTGTTTTCAATTTCATACTAGTAATAGTAGTATTCTTTATGTATAGGAGGATTTGTGGCATTTTATGTATATTGAGGAATTCGATCCATTAAATAAGAAAATTTATGCATATTCATAAAAGAAAATCTGGAAATTTTGTGAAATTTCTTTGTCTGGTTACCCTCTTTTCAATGAATACAAGGTGAAAATAACCAGGACTCATTTCCTATTGCCCTATTTATTTCTCTTACAATACACACCATATGCTTAACTTTTACCTACTTACTTTCAGTACGATCTCCTCTCTACATAAGTTGATAGGACATTTGCAATATGTAGTCCAATATTCCTTCTTCCATGACACATCTACTTGTTCTGATCCGTATTCTTATGCAAAGTGTAATCCTTTTCTCTTATAGTTATTCTATTAAAGTTTTATTTATAAAATTGATGCAAAAGACTATATAAGGAGATCAAATCCCCGTCCACTATCAATGTGGGACTCAAAATTTGTCACAGCAAGAACCAGAGTTCATCTTGCTATGTTTTTCGTACAAGAATTAAAAGCTGACAACCGAGGAATTATGTATGCATATTTAAACTGATAATTATTTGACTGAAAATTTAATTTTACCCCTAGTGACAAGTTTTATAGACACACAAATATTATATATGACATTTTTAATACTATCAATTTCAAAAGTCATATAAATATACAGATGTTATTGCATGTTTATGACGACTAGTTTCAAAAGTCGTGTTTAGTTATTTTCTTTCTTAAATTTCAGGTCTAATAAAATCATACCACATAAACTAAGAAGAAGAAAGTATTAAAACTAGTCGTCATAAAATGTACTTTGTATATTAAATTTACTAGTCGTCAAAGAAAGTATTAAAATATTTGAAAAAGGGAACACGAATGAGAAATTGCTAGTGGGATATGGGTACTATATATACAAAAGTACATAAAGGAAGCAGGCAGCGATCGACTGTGCAGAAGGAGTTGAAAAAACTCTTATTAGTGCAGAGTTGAAGCAGCCATACAATTAAGTACAAGTAACACAATATCCTTTATTTTTATTTTTACAATTGAGAAATCCTCGAGAGTTAGTGGGAAGTTTGAAACACGGTGAATAGCATAAAACAATACTTTTTTTTAAATATAGAGTTTGAATTTGTGACGAGCATCTAACCTACACATCACGTGTTGCGTTCTTATCACTAGACCAAAGCCAGTACAAATAATATAATCTACAATAGCCTAGCTACAATTCATGATCACTTATGTTGGATAAAAGAAGCAAAGCGCTTTATCAAATCTTTAGTTTTCTCAGCTTGAGGATCTTCTATAAAGAAGCAATGTTCTTCTCCTTCAACTTCAAAGAACACCAACTCACCATTCCATCCACTTTTCTTCACACCTTCAATCAATCGTACCATAATTTCTCTTGGAACCAATATATCTTTCTCAGCAATACGCCAATACCCATAAACAACCTCGAGCAGCCCAGGCCCAATAGACTATGAGCCTTTTCAGCAAGTGGATTAATCATTGGGCTATCAATACGGTGATCCACAAATTATAAGCTAAATTGCCCTGAAAATCGATGTTTTCGTCTGGCATCAAAAAGAAGGGACAGGCAAGAATTGAACCCAAGATTTTAATGTCTCCATTTAAGCTTTCTTTACCCGCTCTTATAGCCATGTAATAAACTATATTACCTGTTAGAAATTTTATAATAACAAGAAGAAAGAGTTTGAGGCTGAAAATAACTTTCTTTTCTGCTGAATTTGACCCAAATCTTATATATTTACTAATTATGTACAAAAGTTAAATTGTATTGTTACATCTGATATCACTATCCTAAAATCTAGCATCTATAAAGTTCAAATTCTTGAATCAGCATCTTTTCAGAATACAACAAAATCACCTTAAACAACATATTATCTTAATCACTCCTAAGTTAAATTTAAAACTAATAAAATGTACATTTATATTAAATTCAACTTTTTAAGGAAAATATTTTTAAATCTTATAGTTTTAAATTAAAAGTGTGTGTAATATATAAAAAAAAAATGTATTTTATGATTCTAAACCTATCATGTCACGTGTATAAGAAAATGGCATCAAGAATAATATGAAAATATTAAAATAAAACATATCAATACAATTTAACTTTTGTACATAATTAGTAAATACTAATACATTAGCAGTAACTTTTGGATGGTAAAGTCTAGCGAAAACGTGAGATGAGATGGTAATGTCTTTGGAGGAGACGCCCGTGACCGGATCTTCTGGTGACGGGGAACGTAGAACAAGTTATATTGTTCGTAAAAACGTTCTACGTGGCCGATTTTGTAGAGCCGGAAAGTGAGGAAGAGATCGGTGACTACCTCATTATCGTCTGTAGCCGTTTTTGATAGATCATATTATTTCTGTTGATCCAATTGGGATTTAGTGATTGACCCGGTCCACTTACATATAAGGACCGAAATATGTGTAATGCGACTTAAGCAGTTCATTTGATAATAAAATTCTCTCTCTTCTTCTTTTCTCTCGCACCTAGGGTTTAATTCATCTTTATTTTGTGCGATCTCTCAGTATATTTGGTGTGATCTATCAGTACCACCATCAAATGCCTTATCTCTTTAGCAACCAAAATAAATTGGGTGGTGTATCAATTAGATGTGAACAATGTTTTTCTTTATGAAGAGGTTTATATGAAAATTTCCTATGGGCTTCAAGTTCTTCCTCTTCTCTTTAAAGAAGTCCTTATATGAACTCAAGCAAGCTTCAACACAGTGATTTTTCAGGTTGTCTGAATCTTTGCTATTCATAGGGTATGTTTCTAGTAAAAATGACTATCCTTATTTACCAAGTCCATTGGTTCTTTTTTTGACTGTCTTGTGTTTCTATGTGGATGACATCCTTTTAGCTGGTGATGATATGGCTGAACTTGATAGTTTAAAAACCATTCTTGATGCTCAATTCAAAATCAAAGATCTGGGACATGTCCATTATTTTTTGGGTTTGGAAGTCACCAAGCACTCTCAAGGATACCGTATGAGTCATCTGACCTTTTAGAGGAATTTCATTGTGAACAGTTTTCTCCTGTTATGACTCCTCTTTAACTCCTCTCTCAAGCTTACTACTTATATGGGGAACCTGTTTCATACCCTAGTTTATACGTAAGACTAGTGGGCAAGCTGAACTATTTACATCACACTAGGCCTGATATTGCCTTTGCAGTTCAACATCTTAGCCAGTTCCTCCAGGATCCACAAGTCCCACATATGTTAGCTGCTATACATATGTTAAGATATTTGTCAAATGCTCCTGATTCGGGTATTCTACTGTCTTCTTCTGCTGATTTTTCTCTACTGACCTATGCTGATTCTGATTGGGCTGCTTGTTCTCAATTAAGAAGGTCTATTAATGATTTCTATATTGTATTTGGGGGTTTTCCTATCTCTTGAAAATGCAAGAAGCAACCAACTATCTCTGTTTCCTCTGCTGAAGCTGAGTAGAGAGCATTGAGAAAAGTAGTTGCTGAGATTTCTTGCATGGTAAGAATTTTTGGTGATCTTGGACTAATATTTTTTATCCTATTCTCATTTTTTATGATAGTCAGGCTGCCCTCCATATTGTCAAGCATCCGGTGTTCCATGAGCATACTAAGCACGCTGACATTGATTGTCATTATGTCCGGAAGTGCTTGATTTCTCTTCATTATGTGTCCACCACTGAACAACTTGCTGATATCCTGACAAAAGCCTTGTCTGGCCCTTCTCATCGTCATCTTTTGGGCAAGCTTGGAGTGTACACTCCCTTCGGCTTGAGGTGGGGGGAGGGGGGTTAGATTAAATAAGATTTGACATGATCTTATTAAGTAGTTGTAATTTTTCTTTCTTATTATTTCTGTTGACCCAATTGGGTTTTAGTGACTGACCCGATCCACTAACTGGGCAAGCTTGGAGTGTACACTTCCTTCTCCTCTGGCACCTAGGGTTTCTTTCATCTTTATTTGGTGCGATCTCTCGGTATATTACTCTAACATGGTGCAATGCTACTTCTCTTCTAGTTTCGTTTTACGTGGTCGACAGGAATTTTAAACTATAAAGAAAACTTTAAGATATTATGATTTTAAATTAAAAATATACATTATATTTTAAAATAAATCTTATAATGTTAAATATGTCATGATATTCTTATAAAAACGTGTTACTAGTAATTAGATAATTTCGGGGCAGGAGAGTTCAGTTGCACACGTTGCTTTCTGTCTAGATTACGTATAATACTGTTGTATCACTTTAAATTGTTTGAATATATATGCATGCACCCGATCTTAAAGGATTTTACGATGTAAATGGATATTAGGTGCACCTATACCAGTGAGGTTGAGGGTTTAATTACTATGTTCAGCTTGTATTTTAACTTAGTCGTAGTTGTACCTTTTTCTTTGTTTTTCTTTTTATGTTTGGTTTAGTTTCTCAAAATCCCCAAGTAATGGATAAAGCATATAGTCAATAGGTTCGACTATTCATTCCAATATTCTTTTAATTAAATTTAAAAAATGTAATAGACTATAAGACTTAATGGCAATAACAGAAATGTTGAACCCGTCAATTTTAAATTTTGGATTTGTCTTTTCATAATAGTGCTCATATTTTTTCGAAGTCCTATATCTGCCCGTAATTATTAATGATAAAATAGAAATAGTAGAACTAGAGCTTACTAAATATGAAAAGGTAATTAAAGGAATATGTTTCTTGAATTTTCATTGATTATTGTGTACAATATATATAGTGTTACATAATTATTTACATGGCTACAAACTAGGTAACTAATCTTCCTAATTACGATCGGAATATAAATTTACGTAATATAAAATATATAAGGTATGATAATATTCTATCACACCCCCGCAATTGAAGCGAGAGGTTCTCATACGTTGAGACTGGCTCGAAAATCATCAACGAGTATGCGTGGAAGTTCTTTAGTGAATATGTCAGCAATCTGATATCGAAAAGAAACATGAAGAACACGAACTTGTCCACGAGCAACTTTCTCACGTACAAAGTGAATATCCATTTCAATGTGTTTAGTGCGATGATGTTGAATGAGATTGCCGGAAAGATATATCGCACTTACATTATCACAGTAAACGAATTTAGCCTTATGGATTGGGCAGTGAAGCTCAAGTAGAAGGTTGTGTATCCAACAGGACTCAGAAACAACATTTGCTACACCTATGTTCTCAGCTTAGGCACTTGATCGAGACATAGTAAGTTGTCTTTTAGAAGATCAAGAAAGCAAGTTATCTCCGAGGAACACACAGTAACCCGACGTGGATCGACGAGTGTCAAGACATCCACCCCAGTCAGCATCAGAATAAGATGTGAGACCAGAGAGTGTGGACTTGTACAGGTATAAGCCGAAATGAAGAGTATCTTGTACATATCGCAAAATACGTTTGAGGGCATTCATATGTTCATCCGTAGGGTTGTGCATATGTAAGCATATTTGTTGCACGATATAGGATATATCTGGTCTCGTGAAAGTGAGTTATTGCAACGCTCTTGCTAAACTGTGATAGTGAGTAGGGTCGGCATATAGATAACTCGAAGAGGCTCTGAGTTTGTAATTACAGTCCACCAATATGTGGGTCGGTTTGCAAGACGTCATGTCTGCTCGGTCAAGAATATCTTCGGCGTACTTCCTTTGACAAAGAAATAAGCCACATGCAACAACAATGTCCAAAAATATTTTAGGGGGCCCAAATCCTTCATAGCAAACTCAGAGGCAAGAAGTGACATAATGGATCGGCGAAATGCATCAGAAGATGTAGTTAGGATGATGTCATCAACATATAACAGAATGTATGTCATGTCATTACCCTTGCTACGTGAAAATCCGATAGAGGATACAAAGTCAGCAAACCATTGGTACCATGCACGAGGAGCCTCTTTCAGTCCATAGAGCGATTTCTTCAAAAACACACATAATCTGGATGAGCCAGATTTCTGAATCCCATAGGCTGATGCATGTACACGATTTCATGAAGGTCCCCATGCAAGAAATTATTTTTGACGTCAAGCTGATGAATAGACTAAGATTTGGACAAAGCAATACTAAGAACGGTCCGAATAGTTGCCGATTTTACCACCGGGCGAATGTTTCATCACAATCCATGCCGACCTATTGAGACTTGCTATCACCTACAAGACGGGTCTGGTGCCTCTCAAAAGAACCATCAGATTTCTTTTAATGTCTAAAAATCCACATAGAATGAACAACGTTAGCATTAGGAGGACGGGGCACAAGATCTCACGTCTTATTTTCAATAAGAGCATTATATTCGTCAATCATGACAGATTTCCAATTAGGATCGGACAAGACATTTTTCGGGTTGCGAGGAAGAGGTGAAGGGGCAACCGAAGTTGACAAATTAAATTGTTGTTTAGATTAGCATGTTAGTTAGAATAGAAATAATAATTTATTTTCAAACAATTATATATGAGTACGGTTGCTTGTGTGCCATATAGAATAAAGTTGCATACATCAGATATCATTTTTTTTTTTAATTCTTTAGTTCACAAATAGTGACAATTAATTGGACTGTGTCTGTTATTTTCTTCTTGATGATGTTCAAAATACAATTTTATTCCTTCACATGAATGAGCAAGTTGGTGGCAAGATGTTAGTTGGCACTTATGTCTGTACGGAGCAACCTGGGGTATTCAGATGACAGCCTGATTCACTCACCCAGGTTTATTAAATTATTACTCGTTTGAGATTTCAATAGGAGAAACAATTCTCTATATTATTTATAAGAATCGAATTGATATTGGAATATCAATATTTTAAAAGAGGTTTTAAGCTATCATAATTTGATAAAGTACGTTCAGATGATCATGTTCCGTTTTAAATAGTAATATTATAAATACAGATCCATTCCTAGAAGTGAATATGACAGTATATAGTAAAGCTTATATACGGACGTACGTTTGATTGTGAAGTTATCACAACTCACCTTCAGAAGAGGTAGAATAATTGAGAAATAATATTCTAAATATTCTATGATTTACTCTCGAGGTAGTAAACTCAGAAATCTGCTCTCGAAGTAGCAAACTCATAAATCTTCTCCCGAAGTAGTAGTGAGACTCTACTCCCAAAGTAGTAAACTTGAGCTCTACTCCCGAAGTAGTAAGACTCTGAAATTTACCTCCGAAGTGGTAAACCTTTAAACTTTACTCCCGAAGTAGTAGAATTTTAAAATTTATTCCAGAAGTAGTAGAACTCTGAGATATACTCTCGAAGTTGTTAAATTTTAAAATTTATTCCCGAAGTAGTAAAACTTTGAACATATGAAAGTATATTTATGTCCTAGAGACAATCTGTATTAGGACAAATGTACTTTATACACATTCATATTATTATTAATGGAAATTAATATTTTGGCATTTGCAATTATTGAATTATTAATTGATTGTTTGTAATATTCTATAATATGCATCCCTGGAGGTTACGCTGTTATTAATAATGTGAGATATTAATATTATAACGTAACTCTTAAATAGCCTCGACTAATGATCATCGAGAATGGGATATCGATGATATGTGATAAGTCGACATGTGGTCTGCATCACATCCTTAGAGGATGTAGTATGTCTCACCTGCTACGAGTAATGACTACTCGTGATGGACACATGGATACTTTGGAAGTATTGGTATACCCTGCTGATATACCGTTTGTTATACTTGTCTAAAGTATGATCAGCGTGTGGGAGATAGAAGTCCTTAGACTTGAGGTCAATACTCGCCTTGTCTGCAAAGTAATGTGCTTTGATCCCATCCTAAGCTCAAATGCCTTATAGGTTAAGATACGGCTTGTCTTGGGTACATTACAATGTGGATTAAAGGTGGTAGTTGAGCCAAGATTAGGATTCATTCCTCGAATGTATATTCGGGAGAACACCCGGATTCTCAGTGATATTAAGTTGACCAAGACGTTGGCCAACGCAATAGACATATTTAGAATATGGTCTAGTTGTCAACTAATATAGATGAGATACAATGATTAAGCCATTTGGATAGACACTTGACAAATTCTAAGCTTGATCGGGTGTGTCGTGAATGAAAGGATTTTATCTTACCACATAAAGGTTAAGTTTACTGGATTCGCGTAAACGTACTTCACATATTGAGTTCGTATTCCGGTGCCATCTAGGAGTTCCGCGTAGACCTTAATTTGATTAATGTCGATATGAGAAGGCATGTAGGCTCACACTATGTCGATTGTCTTTTCGATCTAAGGATATATTGAGAGAGTAATTAAATGTTCGATTTGGAATCGAGATATTTAAATGAATAATGATTATTTTAATTAAGTCAAGATTAGATTTTGGATTTAGTTAAGAATGCATGGAAAATAAATCGCGACAGTGCAGGAGCACGTCGAGCGCCGCGACACTCGTACCCTAGGGCCGCGGTGCAGTGCAGGAGCACGTCGAGCGCCGCGGCGCCCATACCCTAGGGCCGCGATGCCTCTGCATCAATTTTTGAGTCAGGCCCAAGGTCAAACCCTAATCCGGTTTTGACCTAATTTTCAACTATAAATAGAGGCATTCCCTTCATTATTCAAACACCAATTTTCTGAAAATCATTCTAAGCCTTAGAGACTTAGAATCAAATACTCTCTCGAACCTCTGCCGGATTTTCTAGCTTTTCGAAAGAGAAATACATTGAAGCTTGGAGCTTGCAATCAGAAGGGCAACCGCGTGTCCACCCTATAGTAGATAAAGATTCCAGATACTATAACTTGTAAGTTTATGCTTTATGTTACAAGTTTAATTGTTGTATAACCATACTAGAAATGTTGTTGGGGTAAGTAAGAAACAAAATTTTAAACTTCCGTTGTGCCTTACTTATGTGCTTTGTACCCAACAAAAACCTACACTTTACTCTCGAAGAAGTTTAACTTTAAATTTACTCCTGAAATAGCAAGACACTGAAAAATGTCTAAGAGATATTCTTAAATAATATTTTCTTGTGCGTGAGAAAAATAATGAGTAGACCAAGTTTGATTCTCCAAAGTGAATGAAAAGTTACCACAACACAACTCATGAAGAGATAAAATAACAAAGGATATAAATGTTATTTTGTGGTATGAAGGTCATTGCTGCACGTACCTGTCGTACGCCAAATCATCTTGGATACTTTTATTATGTATCATTCTAAGGCAAATAAAAGCAGATCTTATTGAATGTGTTATTGATTTCCTCGCAATTTGTGTATCTTTCCTTGGAGGATGTAATTACTATGTGATTGTCGTTTTGATAAAAAATAGCAGGATGTTAACAACCTCCCTGAAAAATATGTTTAGAACACAGAAGTTTAGAACTTAACATTTACTTTTCGTTCTTTATGAATTTACATTTATTTTTAAATATTCATTTGGTTAATATTTTCTTTCATGACATCATCAATATTGTCTAATTGAATTTTCTTTCATGACACCAACAATGTCTAAGAAATATTTGATAGTACAAATTAATGATCAAGATCTCTAGAAGAGCCTAATTGTTTGTCTACAAGGATCATGACACCACTAGTGTCCAAACAATATCCGATTATTTATAATAGATTGAATACACTCGAAGAACTTATACTATTATGTCATTTGTTCTAGATTGTAATACACGAGTTGTTATGATTGAAACAAAAGTTGTAGTAAACCTAAAGTTTACTAAAGTAAATGACTATCATATTGAAGCTATAAATGATTTAAAGATTAAATATCTTCAAAATCATAGTGGGTAAGAAATATATATGTGAAAGGTTACCCTCTTTATTCTCCAAAATGTACTACACAAATGTAAGCATGATGAAATCATATGTCATGATAAACTATAAGTTTATTGATACAAAAAAATTCATGTCATAGTAAATAAGAAGTTTAATAAAACAAATAGCACATTGCGTGGTAAATTTGAAGTTTACTAATATAAGTAATTTTATCAGTTGGCATGAGCAATTTTATCATCTTGATTAAAATATGATGTGGAGATTGAATATTTGACATATATTGAAGAACTAGAAGATTCTTCAAGAATTTATTTGTGTTGCTTGTTCTCATGATAAGTTGATTATACTAGCTAATGTTGGAATTGAATTTCCTAAATTATGAAAAATATAAAAGGTGAATATGGCCCGACCCATTCACCTATCATGTGATATTAAATAAATGCATCTATGAGATGGTCACATGTGCACTAATTGTCAACCTATAGTTTGACATTTGCATAATTATTTGCTCAAAATAATTGAGTTAAAAGCACAATTTTCAGATTATATAATCAAGACAGTTCATCTTGATAATGCTAGTTCATATCCAAACTGGTTTAGCATTGAATGCCTCTAATAAATAGTTAAACTATTCCTTATGATGACAATGTTTCATGTGCTGGTATGAGATATGATATATTGCATACAACATCACTTGTATGCTTCAAACCAATAAAATATGATAAATTCTCCCCTCACATTTAGTTCAGGGTCAGGAATCATATATTTTTATCTAATAATTTTTTTTGTGTAGTATATGATTAATTGATCTACCATGATGCACAAAGATGGATTCCTCCAAAAATGATGGGATATATGTTAGCTTTTCTAACATAAGGGGGAGATAATAAGCAGCTAAGAAATATGTTATGAATTATCATTAGTATGATCCTCATTCAAAATATAATTCAAGTCAAATGCTAGAAGTATTTGCCGATCCAAAATTAATTTCTGATTTCAGCTGCAAAATGCTCCTATTAAATTCATGTCTTTGAAGGACAGAGTCCATAGCATGCATGAAGTGTGGTAGACCAATCGATTCCAAATATAATAATCCTTGAAAAGAGAGAGGGGCAAATGATCAAAATGGTCACAATAAGGAGGCATTGTGCTCTTGAAAAGCCTACGACATAACACTTCATGAAACCTCGTGAGAGGCTTAGGTACCTAAAATAATGAAAGTGATGAAATCTCAATAAATTATGTCACATTGCGAACCGATACAAATGATATGTCGTCGACGATATCTTTGGTACAATATAGCGCAATATTGTAAAAGATTGTGAGGATCCAAATTCCACGTCTATAAAGCATGTTAACGTAGACATTATTACCAAGTAAAAATGACGTATTTCGGTAAGCTTCAAGCTTATTGAACCTGCAGTCCAGACAATAGAAAATGTCACACATTTAAATACAATGGATATTGTCACTTGAACAAAATATATGTGAAAATTCTTGAAGAATTATAAATGCCTGAAGCATATACAAGTTCAAAAAATATGTTCATAATTCTTATATGGATTAAATCAAGTAAAATGAATGCGATTTTATCATAATAAGTATTCATTGACTAAGAGTATACATGACTCTATTATTCTTACATATTTGTGAGTGTAAATTTATTACTTGAATATTATTCGAACTCTTGAAGAGTTTCCAAAAGTAATAGATTATCTGCTGAAAGAAGTTGAATTGAGAAACTTGCAGAACTATTTGGTCCTGAAGTGTCATATCTTTATGCAATTGATGCATTTATATATTTTGCTATCCCTATGACAGATTACATCGATGTTATTCTACATGACAGTCAAATCATATAAAGATAACATCTATTTATAAAGCAAGTCAGGAATGCACTTGGAGTGATTTCAATAATATTATATGTCGATGATGTAACTCTTTCAAAAGAGTAGAGATGCAACATACACAGTCCAACTAAAGGGAGAGTTTATAAATGAGATAGACCAAATCATATTTCATCAAAAAAAATCTTCACACGAGCTCCAAAAAAAAGGTGATATCAACATGCAACTGATTCGTTTGAGTGATAATATGGCTGATTTATTTCACCAAAGTCTCTACTAACTACAACTTTCTAGAAGATGGTGCACAAGATTGAGATGAGAAGATTCAAGTTTTTTTTTATTGAAGTTCTCATCAAGAGGAGCTAATACACGTTGTACTCTTTTTTTCTTTCAAGGTTTTTGTCTCACTGAGTTTTCCTTGTAGGTTTTTAATGAGGCAACCAAATGGCGTATTATTAGAAATGTGTACTCTTTTTTCTTCAATAGAATTTTTTCCACTAGATTTTTTCTAGTAAGGTTTTAACGAGGCACATTATCTATCAAATAGACATTAAGGGGGGAGTGTTATAAATATTACACTTATTATTGTGAATGTTTATCTCTACAAGGAAAATTAGGATTAGTAACTTTGGTATCAAATCAGTTTTCTATTATAAATATAGATGTTTCATTCATTGTATTTACATCCCTCAAGAGAAATAAAGAACTCTCATCTCTTCTCTCTTTCTCCACAATATTCTTGTTCTAGTTTTATTGTTGTATACTCCCTCTGTCCAATTTATGAGGCACCATTTGACTTGACACAGAGTTTAAGAAAGAAAGAACAACTTTTGAAATTTGTGGTCCAAAACAAATTTTAGATATTTGTGTAGCTATAAATCATTCAATAAAATTAAATTATTTTTAAATATAGAAAAATCACATTCTTTTTAGGACATACTAAAAAGGAAATGATGCCACATAAATTGAGACAGAGGGAAGTAACAATTTTCTTGTATTCAAATTATAGAGTATAGAAGATCTCATTTTCACTATTATATGTATACAGTATACTTATCATTAGTCCCAAAAAAGAATCAATGACGAGTTGATTTGATCAGTTTTAGGTTAATTTGATTAGATCTTTTAATTGCAAATAATCAAATGAGTTCGGTCTCATATGATTTAAATTTTACTCTAGCAGAAAAAAAAATCAAAAAATAAAAACACGATATTCATGAAAGAGCGCCTCCAAATAGATAATTTGTCGTCAAACAGTAGCATAGTTTCAACATAGTCTTTGTTTGATTAGATTACTTTACCTTCAATATTTTTTACAAAGTAAAAGTTTCAAATTTTCAATCTATAAGAATCAGTTCAAAACGTTTACTGATCAACCCATTTGATTATTTCTAAAGTCAATAATAATGTTGGAAATTTGCCTTTGACGGGGAGGTGCGTCCACCCATATTTAATGAATTAAACACTAGTGTTCCGCATGTTGGAGGCTTTGTCTCTTTTCACATGCATAATCTACTAAGTGAGTAGATGACCGTAGGGCCAAGAATCGTCAAATTTCGTTGAGAAATGAAATAGATATTGATCCACAAAGTAAGGTGTTTGAAGCATGGAAATATGATGTGGGACAAATCTACCACATCGGTGGGAATAGGAAGAATTGCTCTCTTTATAAGTCTCTAATATGGTAAAGGGTTTGGGACCCCAAGGGTATCCCCTGTGTTTAAAGGAGGGAGGACCTAGATGTGCTTGGGTTCAAGGCTTAGCCTACACGCGCGCCGCCGCCCGTCCGGTCTCGGGCTGTGGGCTGTGGGGACTTTTTGATATTATCTTTTTGGACCCCAAATTGCTTAATATTTACAGTTTGGTCCCTAGAATTTCTGAAAAGTTGATTTTGGGAGTGACGGAAGGCAGAAACTTTCTGCCTACCGTTTGGGCTATTTTCTGGAGCATTAACCAGCCATTAACTTGGTTGTTAACTCCTCCATAAACAACCTTCTTCAATGACCATCATCAACCTCCTTCAATGGCCATGAGCAACCTCACTAATGGCATTAAACCTGCCATTAACAGCCATCTCTAATGGCCATTAACAGCCATGTTTTGGGCAGTTGGACAACCCTCCTCCATGCTATATATTGAGCTATTTTGGCTCAATTGTGCAGCACACATACATAAAGAAAACACCACAAAACAGTAACGAAAAAACAGTGCACTAACAGTGACGAAAATACTCACACATACACAAGATATACACAACAGAGACACACTATATACACAGAGACAAAACAGAGGAGAAAACAGAAACTCTTCCTTCCTTTTCCATATCTTCAGCAAGTCGATTCATATTTTTTTTCTTCGTCAGACTCAACTTATTTTCTTTGTAGTGTTGAGATTAAAGTGTTGTTTTATCTTGGGAGACTATTGTCCGCTAACGTAAAAGCATATATACGGGGCAATCTTGTCTTAAGGACAGAGTGCAATCACTCGACTCAACACACAACGTTGTAACCATCCAGATTTAGTTGTTTCTTGATTTCAGGTTATCAAGATTCAAGACACAACAAGCTTGCGGCAGTTTTGAAGATTGACCATTTATTTATCCTTTCAAACACTTGTAATATTTATTAACTTCCCGTACTTCTTTACTACAATAGTAGCCAACAAATAATATTGTTCAAATTATACTCCAGTGCGTTATAAATTAATTGAAAGAAATAATCCCCTTGATTATTTTCATTGATTGAATAGATATATATACAAGTTACAAAATAGGAGAATCCTATTCCTATTCTATTTCTAAAACCTTATTCTACCATAATTCTAACTATACAATTATGGTATGTGTATATCCTAAATATGGTAAGAGTATATCCTAACTAAGGTAACAAATACACTACAATATACACAAAATATACTTTCCTAATATACCAATTCAGCCACCGGCCGTCGGGCTAGACAACCTCCCGTGATGGGCCTCAAAGCATGTTGGGCATGCACCGCCCACCGCCACCGTCCATCGATTTATCGCTTCAAGTATACATGTGATATACACTGCTTTGTATATTCGGTGTATATCACGGGTATATTACCTTATTTAACACACCCCCCCGCATCATAGCGGGCGGTTTTCGAACGCCGAGACTGTTCCTAAAATCTTCAAACGAACCATTTGGTAGACCCTTTGTAAAGATGTACGCAATTTGATAACGAGACGGGACATGACATACGCGAACTTGACTTTGCAACCTTTTCACGGACAAAGTGAATGTCCATTTCGATATGCTTGGTGTGTTGGTGTTGAAGCGGGTTACCCGAAAGGTAGATGGCACTAATGTTGTCGCAATATACCAAGGTCGCCTTCCGAATGGGACAATGAAGCTCCGAAAGCAAATTACGTAGCCAACATGATTCGGAGACCACATTCGCTACCCCTTGATATTCTGTCTCGGCACTTGAGCGTGATAGAGTTGCCTGACGTTTCGCTGACCAGGAGACCAAGTTGTTGCCAAGGAACATACAGTAGCCAGAAGTTGACCGTCTGGTGTCGGGACAACCACCCCAATCAGCATCCGTGTAAGAGACAAGTGTGGATGTAGATGAAGGATACAAGTGCAACCCATAGTCTAGTGTCCCCTGAATATATCGAATGATGCGTTTGATTGCATTCATGTGCTCAACTCTGGGATCATGCATGAATAAACACACCTGCTGAACCGCATATGTAATATCCGATCTGGTAAAGGTAAGATACTGGAGGGCCCCAGCCAGACTGCGATAGCGGGTCGGGTCCTCGTATGGTACACCTGCTGCGGCACTTAGCTTTGGGTTTACTGGCGTGGAAGTGGACTTACAGGATGACATCCCAGCCCTCTCTATGATCTCAGAAGCATACTTTCGTTGAGACAAAAACAAGCCACTTGAATGACGCTTGACGGCAATCTCCAAAAAATAACTCAAAGGCCCTAAGTCTTTCATAGCAAATTCAGAACTGAGCATGGCCATGATAGACTGGCGCAAAGCATCGGAGGAGGCAGTCAAGATGATATCATCCACATACAACAGAATGTAAGCTAAGGACGAACCACGGCGGTAGATGAACAAGGAATTATCTGACCTGCTATGAGTGAACCCAATAGTTGAAACAAAGTCAGCAAATCGTGTATACCAGGCCCGTGGAGACTGCTTAAGCCCATATAATGATTTCTTCAACAAAACAGACATGATGAGGGCGGTTGGGATCCCTGAAACCCAATGGCTGTGCATATAGAACGTTTCCTTGAGATCACCATGTAGAAAAACATTCTTGACATCCAAACTGATGAATTGACCAATTCTTTGAAAGAGCCAAGCTAAGCACAGTGCGAATGGTAGCCGGTTTGACCACCGGACTAAACATCTCACAACAATCAATTCCAACCTGCTGAGTCTTACCATCACTAACAAGTCGCGCCTTATGTCGAGCAAAGGACCCATCTGAATTCTCCTTATGAGCAAAAATCCACATAGACCTGATAACATTAATACCATATGGACGGGGCACCAACTCCCACGTCTTATTATCAATAAGAACATTATATTCATCAGTCATAGCAATTTTCCAATTAGGGTCATTTAATGCGGACACGGGATTGCGGGGCAAGGGGGATTTAGAGACATCAAAATGTAAATTAAAATGTCTTTTAGGTGTGAAAATACCCCGCTGACTACAAGTGACCGGTCTATGACTCGAGGAAGAATTGAGGATATTTTGGGAATTTTCTGGGCTCGGAACGGACCGGCCAGCAGGCAGTGGGCCTGCTGGTCCAAATCGGTACATACTGGAATCGGCACGGATCGGTTCAGAATTGGGGCCGGACCGGCCCAATTCTTTGGAACTGTTCCGATGGCCGGAGTGTCTTGGCCGGCCGTGGCGATCGTAGGTCCGGCGGGCGTGGGCCGCATTTGGAGGATTTTGGGTACGGGAGATGTTCGAGAAATTCCAAATAATATACGGGGATATTTGGTCATCCAAAAAATTATACGACTTAGGTTCGGGAGTATGAACTTTCGTAAATGGGAATTGAGTTTCATAAAAAATGACATGGCGATTGATTATGATTTTCTTGGAGGATAAATCAAAACACTTATAACCACGATGATTCGACGGATAACCCAAAAACACACACGGGGTAGACCGAGCCAGAAGTTTGTTAATTGTGGTGGATGGGAATAACGGATAACACAAGCACCCAAAAATCCGAAGATGAGAATAAGACGGGTTCTTATTAAACAGGATTTTTAGGGGGGGAGAATATGTTAGACCTTTAGAAGGAATTATGTTAAGAAGATATGTGGCAATTTGTAGAGCATGATGCCAAAAATATAGAGGTATGGAGGCATGTATTAGGAGAGTTCGGACAATGTTATTTATGGAACGAATTTTGCGTTCGGCTTTTCCATTTTGTGAAGATGTATGAGGACATGAAAAATGAAAATTTATCCCATTAGTAGCACAAAATTCCCGAAACTCCCTATTGTCATACTCTTTCCCATTATCACATTGAATATTTTTTATTTCTCTTTCGAATTGAGTACGAATGAACACTCTAAATTTGATGAAGACGGAAAACACTTGTAATTTATTCGCAATTGGAAACGTCCACAAAAATCTAGAATAATCATCTAAAAAGAGAACATAATATCGATGACCCATTGAACTAAGAACAGGAGATGTCCATAAGTCGCTATGAATAATGTCAAATGGCATAGAAGTATGAGAATTGGAGTCTACAAATGGCAACTTAACAATTTTTCCTAATGAACAAGACTGACAAATTGGAGTACGACTCGTACCCTTACAAGAAATAAAGCTATTTTTATCTAAAGCTGATAAAATAGAAGATCCCGGATGACCCAGACGAGCATGCCACATGGAAGGAGAGATGGCTGCAAAAGCTGACGGCAAGGCTGGACTCGATGGACTGAAACCGGGCATGATAGGATACGAGATCCCCCTACTATCACACCTCATGAGATGACTTCCCGTCTTGAAATCCTTCACGAGAAACCGAAAGGATCAAATTCAACAGAAACATAATTGTCATTTGTGAACTTTCGGACAGACACTAAATTTTTAATCAATTTAGGAGCATGTAAAGTATTTTTCAAGAGGAGGGGTGGATTTGGGGGAGACAACGTTTTCTGACCATACCCTAGAATTGGAATAGAAGCGCCATTACCAACAATTATCCCCCGAGGGGTGCTCAAATTGGAATAAGATGAGAGAGTACCTGATTCGGAAGTCATGTGAGTAGTGGCCCCGGTGTTCATGTACCAATTTGGGTCCGATTGAGTCAATCCCAACGTGTGCATCGCGGCCTCGATATCGGTCTGAGTGGGGCCTGCTGCATGATGGGCTTGCGGAGGTCTGGGCCCAAGAACTCCCGGCCGTCCGGAACCGGGTCGTAGCCGCTTTGTTGTTGCCGTTCTTGGGCCACCGGCCGGTGGGCCGCCAATGCTTTGGGTATTGGGCACGGACCGTTGGCCGCCCCACCGGCCGCCGGAATTCACTTCCTGGTTGTATGGGCTGCTAGCCCACGACCCACTGCCACTACTCCACTGCCATGGGCCCCACTGCTGGGCCCATGGGGGTGGTGGGCCACTGTTCATTGGATGGGACCCACCGCCTGCTTGCTGACCACCGGAACCTCCACCAGAACCGCCGCGTTTGCCCCCGCGGTT
This sequence comes from Anisodus tanguticus, assembly GCA_034509755.1. Classification (NCBI taxonomy): domain Eukaryota; kingdom Viridiplantae; phylum Streptophyta; class Magnoliopsida; order Solanales; family Solanaceae; genus Anisodus; species Anisodus tanguticus. Next base: position 10,822,332 of record CM067551.1, on the reverse strand, counting down.
TTTGTTATTATTCTTGCGATTATTCTTGCCGCCACCATTATTATGGTTTTAGCCCGAATTATTAACAAAACCTGAAGGATTAGGAGAGGACGCCATCATGACAACTGGGCTCGCTCCGGTAGCCGCCTTTTTAGCCAAACCGGCTTCTTCCAACGTAAGCATGGAGCAGGCTTGATGGAAGTCGGGAAGAGGGTTGCTTTGGCGAAGGAGAGTTCCAACACCATTATAGGCCTCCGAAAGACCGGCAACCAACTGTAGAACTAGACGATTATTTGTTACTGGTGCGCCAACATTACGGAGTTGATCCGCCAACTCCTTTAGTTTCTTGCAATATGCAGAAACGTTCGGAAATTCGTCCATTCGAACGAGAGAGAATTCCTGCTCGAGTGTGACGACACGGGAATGTTGGTTGTCTTGGAATATGTCACGCAATCTATTCCATGCAGCCATAGCCGTGGTATCTGGCTCAATAATCGTCTGTAGAAGGTCCACCGAAATAGTGGCGTATATCCACCGAAGAACGGTAGCATCAAGTGTAATCCATAACTCAGGATCCTCCACAGGAAGGGGTCTAGCGGGAGGAATGATATGATGAAGAAATTGATAAGATATAGCGTGAATTTTAAACAACTCCGCCCACGTTGCATATTGAACGTTTTCCATTTCAAGGACAATAGAGACACTTAGCTTGATATTGGAAACCGTGAGGGCAGGGTGAAAATTGTTCTTAGACATATTGATAAGAACAAAGAAGGAGGGGAAATTTAAGAGAGGTTTTTGAGAGCGGAAGACGAATTTTGGAAGAGAAACCCGAGGGGGAGAGGGGGGGTGTCTCGGCCGAGGGGGTCCAAAAAATTTAGGGAGAGAATTTTTTTTGTAAAACCTAGTCTCTTGATACCATTAAAGAAATAATCCCCTTGATTATTTTCATTGATTGAATAGATATATATATACAAGTTACAAAATAGGAGAATCCTATTCCTATTCTATTTCTAAAACCTTATTCTACCATAATTCTAACTATACAATTATGGTATGTGTATATCCTAAATATGGTAAGAGTATATCCTAACTAAGGTAACAAATACACTACAATATACACAAAATATACTTTCCTAATATACCAATTCAGCCACTGGCCGTGCTGGGCTGGACAGCCTCCCGTGATGGGCCTCAGCGTGTTGGGCCTGCACTGCCCACTGCCACTGTCCACTGATTTACTGCTTCTGTATACCTGTGATATACACTGCTGTATATTCAGTGTATATCACAGGTATATTACCTTATTTAACATTAATATATACTGTGTCACCAAAAAAAGAGAAACTATAGGTTAACTGAAATCAATTCATGTAGTAAAAGTTGACGGTAGAAATAAAATGGAGGTTGAGGAATGAATCGAGCTGGGTAGGCAAGGAGAGGAGGAAGAAATGAAAGTTGTGATCACTGTTTACACTTATATATCATGCAGTGGAAGTCACATATTTAAATATTTTTTGTGATTATTTACATTCTGTGGCAACCGAAAACAAAAACGAAGGATGGAAGTTGCAGAACGAGGAAATGTTTCCTATGATTAGATAGAATTTAATTACAAGAAAGGGAAAGGGTAAAAAATATTCATCTACTTTGGAAAAAGTGCTATAAATTTGAGTAATTAAAATTTTTAAATACATCCTCCTCTTAACAGAAATTTCCAAATACCAAAATAACCTGATTTCAATATGTTGGAGATTCTGCTCTCTATTCTCTATTGTACTTTATAGAGCAGTACGGGAAGTATATAACTATTACAAGTATTCAAAAGGATAAACAAAGATTCAATAATTCAACTAGAAATCTGAAATTACAATTTCGTTGAAGACGGAAAAAGCTGAAACTGTTTTGTTATTGCTGAGTCGAGTGTGGCACTCTGTCCTTAAGACAATATTGCCCCGTATGTATCCTTTATACGTCCTGGACAATTCATCTCCCAAGATAAAACAGCAATGGAACACTTGAGCAAAGGAAACTCAAGAGCTACCGTGAAGAATATTGAGTAACGAAATGATGCTTGAAAGTTGTAGGAAGAACTGTTTTTGGTTGTGTATTTTCGTGTAGCATATCTGATGTAAGTCTTAGTGCTCAACAATGGTGTAAGGGGTGTTTATATAGGTGAGGAAGGGACAGAAAACTGCCTCCATAACAGCCAAATAATGGACGTTTCTGTTCTGACTCTCTGGAAACTTCAGGGACCAAACTGTACATCTGAAACTTTTGAGATCAAACTGTACTTCTGGCAAAGTTCTCTGGCCCAAAAAGATAATATCAGAAGACCCGTGAGCCCGGAGCCCGAACCGGACGGGCGGGCGGGCGGCGGCGCGCGTGTGGTCTTTCCTCGAACCGGAGCACATCTAGGTCCTCCCTCCTTTAAACACATGGGATACCCCTTGGGGTCCCAAACCCCAAACCAATTTCGAGTCTTATATACACAACAATTCTTTCTTCCTCTACCGATGAGGGAGAATTGATCACACATCACACTTTTCCATGCTTCAAACACCTTACTTCGTGAACCAATATCTCTTTCATTTCTCAATGAAATTTGACGATTCTTGGCCCTACGGTTATCTACGTACTTAGTAGATCATGCATGTGTGAAGAACCGAATTCTCCAATATGCGTAACACTAGTGTTTAAGCCGTTAAAGTTGGTCGGTCGCAACTCCCGCCAAAGGCTAATTTCCAACACAATATACTGATTAGTGAAATTTAGCATTTGTCATTCTAAAATTGAAAGGACTTCATTGTGATGAAAATAGTAATTAATTCAATTAAGCTTGAGTCTTTGAAGAATTGGTTAAGGAAGCTTCATACATCATGGTAGGCGTGCTGCAAGTTTGGTGATGATATCTCTCATAATTTAGCTGGTAGACTTTAGTAGTTTAGTTGGACTTTACACGAAGCTAAATGCACTAGGAGTTGATAGACTTTAAATTAGTTTCTTCTTTAATAAATTCTATAAAGTTGCATTCATTGTAAACTAAATTTCAAAGTTTAACTACAGAATAAATTATAATATGAATGGTTTCACCCTTTTATTGTTTCTTATGAGTGATTCTACCCTACAAACATTACAGCGGTTAACAAATAGATAAGAAAAATCATGAATCAACCTAGAACCGATCTAACAGGATATCATAAGAAGGGTGCAATTATTGTTCTCTCTCTCTAATGTTCTTGAAGAGGAGTAGAAAACGTTTTACAGAATGGGGGGTTAAGGGGGTCATATGGGTTATTATTTAGTTGGGTCAGTTTAAAATGAAATCAGATTATTTTGGGGATTTGAGAATTCCGGTTAAGAGAGGGTATATTTGAAAAAATTTATAACGGAAGGGTATATTTGACCCAAATTTATAACGGAGAATATTTTTATCCTTTTCTCCAAAATAGAGGAATATTTTTAACCATTTTCCCTAGAAAAATATGATTAATAAAGATATCTTCCTAATTTATTATTTATCGAAAATGACGTTTTATTTTGCAATAAAAAGTACACAGCTGTAGAAATTAAGATGTAAAGACGACTAAAGCAAAGTACATAAAAGTTACAAATCCAACACACTGGTGTAACAACTATTGTATCGGCCCAAAATCTCACAAATTGATCTTTACCGCGTTTTCTCTATCTCTATCAATTAAAGTCGTATATTCATAGAAAAATTCGAGTATCGTTTAGCCAGCGTTGTAGCCCCCTTTCTTTGTCTATTTATCTAGATCCCCCTATCTCTTTTTACTGGGCTTGAGAAAGAAAAGAAAGATCCAGTTCGGGACCCCAGGAGAGTGACTGCTTCAGCGGCTGCAATAGCTATAAAAAAATTTGAGAAAATATCTCCTTTTAATTGACGATTATCAAAAAAATCAGAAAATATTACAAAATTGATATTAACCGGATTCAATCTAAGTTCAAGACACATAAGAGCTCTAACCATATTTCAACATGTGATCAATCCGTAGATACCGATAAAAAATAAATAGACACTCAAAACAAGTACATGGATAATAATTTAACCGATCCAGTTCTAGTCTAGTAGACTTAATAAAACTACTTCTTCTTTAACTTTGAATAGTAAAGAAAGAGGGAAACAAAAACAAATAAAATAAGTACTTTTGTGTATCACTGAATATGGATGAAATCAGCATAACACTTCATCATACGTTTAGCTTCCTCAGTTTCAGGTTTATATATCTGAAACGAATGCCCTTCATTAATCTCAACAAACTCCAATTTTCCATTCCACCCACTCTTCTTCACTGCTTCAATAAATCGACCCCCAATTTCCATAGGAATTACATAATCCTTTTTTCCCATACACAATAAAAGTCTCGAACAACCTAACTCCAATAAAGATGGAGCCTTTTCAGAAAGTGGATTAATCAATGGACTATCAATTGGGGATAATAACCCAGAGTTCTCTAACGGTAGACAAATATTAACCCAAATCTTATAAGCCAATTCCTCTTCATTGATATCTATATCTCGGATTAAGAAATAAGGATAAGCAAAAATCGATCCAGTAATTTTCACCTCATTATTCAATGTTTCTTTGCCAGCCCTCATAGTCATGTGGTACACTATATTGCCACCAGCACTGTCCCCAACTAAAAACACCTTACTAAAATCACCAAATTGTGTTAACCATAAGTCTTTGTTATTAATGATGTGGTTTTCATTATCAGCATGCGAAGCGACCCATTGAAGTGCAGTCCAACAATCTTCGTAAATTGTGGGCACATCAACTTCCGGGGCTAAACGGTAATCTACAGAAACAGCAACAACATTTAATTCGGAAGCTAAAGAATTGACGTAACGGTGAGTCCACGTAAAAAAGGCGGACTCAATGCATAGTCCGCCACCATGGTAATACACAAAGAGTGGGAGTTTTTGGGTATCGGTGGTGTTTTCAGGGAGGTACAGTCTGACGGCGACGTGGGGTGAGATGGTGACGTCTTTGGAGAAAGTGCCGGAAATTGGGTTTTCCGGCGAGGGTGGAACGTAGAACGAGCCGTGTATGTTGTAGAAACGCTCAACACGACCGTTTTTGTATAACCGGAAGTAGTCGTCGACTTCTTTGACTACCTCGTCGGAAGCCATGGTAGTAAGAGAGAAACTGAGACACCTCACGATCAATTAAAAGGAAAGTCGTTGAGAGATATTTGTTCAAATAATTGTTTGGTAGCAGAAAACGAGAGTTTTGAAATTCATACATTATGGAACGATAGATATAAAACTTTGCAAAGGGCCACTTGAGAGACAAATTAGAAAGCATCATGCATGATTATTGATAGTGAATAATTAATTCCGTGAGGATAATGTCCTTATACAATGGATTATACCTCATCCTCCTCATCAACCCCCAGTAATTTTTTATGTTTTGATTATTTTATGTAGACTTTCGACGCGGATTTTGTGTGAAAACTACCGTCATCCTCCTCATCAACCCCAAGTAATGATTCAAAATAATATTCTATCGGTCTCAATTATATAACACACTTTTCTTTTTAATCAGTTCTAAAAAAAATAATATATTTATTTATTTGATAATAATTTAACTTTAAATTTTAACTTTTATATTTAACGAGATAATCTATAATCACACAAATATCTTTAATTTATTTTAGATCACAAAATTCAAAAGTCTTTTTTTATTTTTTAAACTTCACGTCGAGTCAATCTACGTCATATAAATTGAGAAAGAGGAAATATATGGATCGAGCCATATCTTTCATTAGATTAAGAGCATTTGTAAATGCTCTTACTGGAAACTAGGATGGTAATTAAGAGAATTTCCAAGCAACCAACATGGCTTATTAATTACTTATGCCGGATAAAAAAAGCAATACGCTTAATCAAATCTTGAGCTTTCTCTTCTTCAGAATTTTCCATCTGAAAGCAATGACCTTCACCTTTAAATTCAATGAACTCTATTTCTTCTTTCCACCCACTTTTCTTCATACCCTCGACGAATTGAATCCCAATTTCTCTTGGAATTTACTCATCTTTCTCCGCAATACACAACAATAGCCTATAGCAGCCTAGCCCACACAAACAAGGGGACTTCTCAGCAAGTGGATTAATCATTGGGCTGTGGAGCCCAGCTTTCGATGGAGGAGCGATGGCCGTCCAAATCTTATACGATACAATTTGCTCAACATTTTCAATTGGGATCAACAAGTAAGGAAAAGCATGAATCGAGCTATAGATGGTGACATTTTCATTAATACTAATAGAATATCCGAATAGCGGGACTCTTCATCAGCATGAAAAGTCTTTGGAGAAAGCATCGGAAGTTGGATTTTCTGGCGATGGCGGAACGTAGAAGGAGCCGTGTACGTCGTAAAAACGCTCAACACGGCGCTTTTGTAGAGCCCGGAGTAGTCATCCACTTCTTTAACTACTTCATTATCGCCGGAAGCCATGGTATAGAGAAATTTTATAAAAATATCATGCACAGAATGGTGTTGTGGTATACTATGTGATTATTATAAATAGGATATTTGAAGAGTGGTGAAAGCAACAGTAACCACTTTGGACGTAGGATCCAACTTTCTTTTGCAGTGTGGCTGTTAAGTGAGATTATCACAGACTATAATATGATATCAGAACAAATCGCCATATTCATTATAAAATAAAGGCCAGATATATAGGCAGTCCCTTAAAACTTATTCTATTTTTCATTTAGACACTTCAACTAACCTATTGAACACCTAAACTATACTTAAAATGTGTCAATTGAACACACTCTGATGACATGGCAAGTTCCGTGTAATCTACTTGAGCTTGAGCGCGTTAACTTGAGGGAAAAAAAATCACTGAAAATTTTCTAATTTGCCGGAAAAATAGATTTCCGGCCTTCCTCTCCTAACATCCGGCCTAAGTTCAGGCACGATTTACTGTAAGGTGGTGGGGGACTATTGAGAGGGTAAGAAAGAAGATGGATAATAGACTTATCCCAGCATGATCGGAATAGCCATATTTTCCGATGGGAAGCTCGCTGGGTAAAATGATTTTAAAGATTCAAAAGGTTACATGGTAAAGGAGAATTGAGCTTTGTGGGTGGGTTATTAGATGGTGGAGATTAGGTTGTATGGTTCAGATTGTTACCAGAATGGCCGGTAGTGCCATTTTTGCCGACTAGCAGTTTGCCGGCGAAGAGGATTTTGAGATTTGAGGACCGTCCCATAGTCCAAAATGGCTGAACTTTTACAGAGCTATATCAAGCCATTGTTAGTTGCTGCTTTAATTGTAAAAAAATTCTTTAAACTCTACAGATTCCTTTGGAATCTACAAGTCTGCGATTTTGCCGGAACGGAAGACTGCCGGAGTTCTTTTCGGTCGTTTTGCTATTTTTTTTTCTTTTAAAATCTTCACGTCGCCATACCTTTCATTATCTATATTCAACATCTTCCATCTGGGTCATTGGTTTCTAAAAGCAGAAGAAGCAGTAGAATAATTGTAGGTAAATATCAGCTACATTATTGTTGAATCATATCCATAAGTGCTGGACCCCCAAGGCCTATTCAGTAGTAAGGTCAGTGGATATGAAATTCCACTATCATGAGTATGAAATTAATATAAATATAAATATAAAATATTTTTAAAAACTTTGCCTATTTAAAATTGAACCTCTTGGATCAAAAACATAATATGAGATGGATGTTGGACTTCGGATCAAAACTTCGTGATATCATGTGAAAGTTAACAAAGTAAATCCTATACATAAACAAGATAATAAAGAAAAAATAATATGTCAAAAGAGACATCATAAATAGGTTATATAATTTTGGTTATTTGACTACATATAAACAATTCACCATTATTATAAGAGAAACTATAAAAAATATCGAGAGAGAATTTCTCTTTTAAACGAGACTCTCCAATCATATTAAAGAACTACAATTATAGATGCTTTAAAGTGAAAATATAAAATACTTAATTTATAAAAGTGCAAAATTATTTCCTCCAAAAAAAACCAATGAGCCAAATATGAAAGAGCATTATATATATTTTCCTTTTAAAAGAAGTAAGATCAATTATAGTAAGCGTTTTGTCCTCCTTGGAGTAAAATGAAAATGAAATATAATAAAAATAATCAGAATAAACACCTAACAATTATAAAAACGTACTTAATTGTGTGATATTATATAGCATGAATAAATTATAGATAATGCACTCACTAGTCCACCTATATATTCTCTATCACCTAGAAATATATACGAGAAAGAGTGTTGAATAATTTGACACGTAAAATTTTAAAGGAATAAAGACAATGAATATAACATTTCTAAGATAAGACTTTGGACCTTTACTTATCAGTCGAATTATTGATTCAACTATTCTGGTTACCAATCATTTATCTATCCTACTTTCTGTCTTTAAGATGGCGAAAATGACATCTCATCACGACAAATATCAAGCTAAGGGAACTTTTTAAGCAAGCAAGAATATATTATATGTTACAATAATAGTGTACGCTGTCTAACAACACTTAATTTGGATGAAAGAAGCAGAACTCTTGATCGAATCTCGAGATTTCTCAGTTTTAGGATTGACCAATTGAAAGCAATGACCTTCATCTTCAATTACAATGAACTCCAATTCCCTTTCCACACACTTTTCTTCACTCCCTCAACGAATTGAATCCCAAATTCTCTTGGAATATATTCGTCTTTTTCCACCATACACAACAACACCCTAGAGCAGCCCAGCCCAGACAAGCAAGGAGCCTTCTCAGCAAGTGGATTAATAATTGGGCTGTGAAGCCCAACTTCTGATGGTGGGCCTATAGTGATCCAACTCTTGTATGATATACCTTGTTCAATATTCTCAAGTGGGACCAACATGTAAGGACAAACAAGACTTAATCCGTTAATTACAACATTATTATTAATACCACCTTCTCTTCCGGCTCTCATGGCCATGTGATAAACAATGTTGCCACCAGCACTATCTCCAATTATAGACAATCTACTAAAGTCACCGTAATTTATCAACCAGGGGTCTTTATTTAGCGCTAAATGATGATATCCGGGACAGAGTGGGAGTGGCCTCGGTGGAGGATAAGATGCGAAAAGCGAGGTTGAGATAGTTCGGGCACGTGCAAAGGAGAGACATAAATGCCCCAGTGCGGAGGTGTGAAAGGTTGGCTATGGAGGGGTACAAGAGGGGTAGCGGTAGGCCGAAGAAGTATTGGGGAGTGGTGATTAGACGGGATATGACGCAGGTGCAACTCACTGAGGACATGACCTTAGATAGGGGGTTATGGAGGACACAGATTAGGGTAGAAGGGTAGTAGGTAGTCTAGTGTAGTCCTACCTACACTAACAAACTGGTAGTTGTAGTGTTATTATTGTAGGCCCGCTTAGCCTATCATACTAGTAGGCACAATATTTCTTTATAGTCCATTGTTATTTGATGTATGCTGCTATGTGTATTTTTCTTGTCTTATTTACCTGCATTAGTTATTGCTTCTTTTTCAGAATTCGCTATCATAGCTTAGTCGCTTTGCTTGTCTTACTTAGCTTGTGCTTTGTCTTGAGCCGAGGGTCTCTCGGAAATAACCGCTCTACCTACCAAGGTAGAGGTATGGTCTGTGTACACTCTACCCTCCCCAGACCCCACGTTTGTGGAATTTCACTGGGTATGTTGTTGTTGGGTCTTAATTAGCGCTAGTGGATTTTTCACTAGCGTGTGACGCGACCCATTGAAGTGCGGTCCAAGAATCTTCATAAATTGTTAATACGTCATGTTTTGGAGCTAGCCTGTACTCTATGGAAATCACGATTGCGTTTGATTCATAAACCTATGTTGAGGTAACTCATAGAATATTTTTCAATATTCTTTCATTAATTATATTAATTGCATATCTCCTATTTTAGGTAGAATTATAATCCTTTTGTAATTAGGTTAATTAGTTACCTAGTTTGTATCAAAGTAATTTATTCTTGTAACTTTATATATATTGTAAATCATTCATTAATAAAATCAAGGAACATATTTCTTTATGGTATCAGTAGCCTAAAACTGCAAACCCTACCTTAGCCGCCGATACACCTTCTCGGCCGCCATATTTTTTCCACGTCGGCACCTAGCCCACGTTGGAACCCTAGCCGCTGACCTCTCTCGACCACTCCCCTCTTTTCCCCATGATGGAACCCTAGTTTTTCCGGTCATTCTCCCTCCATCTTCCTCCTAAATTTCCTTTTCCATGGCTAACAAAACCAAATTCTATTCGGCACTTGCCGTAAACAACATTAAAAACTTCATCCCTGTGACTCTTGAGATGGAAAAAGGTCAATACTCCTCGTGAACAGAGCTTTTTAAGATCTATTGTCGTGTTTACAAAGTTATCGACCACATCATCCCTCTCACGCCGAAGTCTACAGATGTACCATCGGCTTCGACTTCTGATGATGTACTCTGATCTCGTTTGGATGCAGTCGTCCTCCAGTAGATATACGACACGATATCTAATGATCTATTGCACACCATCATTGAGACCGATGTCACTGCCCGCCAAACGTGGGAACATTTGGACAGTATTTTCCACGATAATAAAACTCAACGAGCGTTGTACCTTGAAAATCAGTTCAAGGACATTCATCAGAACGATTTCCCAAACGTGTCTGCCTATTGTCAAGAACTCAAGATACTTGCCGACCAACTCTCCAACGTTGGCGCACCAGTCACTAATCAATGATTGGTCATGCAACTTGTTGCAGGTTTGAACGAATTCTATGATGGCGTTGCCACCATCCTTCAGCAATGCACGTCGTTACCTAAATTTTATGAGTCTCATTCGAAATTCATCCTTGAGGAAACTCGGAAAATGAAGCGCAGCACCACTCGGGCCAGCATTGCCGATGCCGCCCTTACCACCACAGTTGGGCCCTCCACCGATGATGGGGCCTCCCGGTCCGGCAACCAGAACCGTTAGCCAGAGTACCCACAACAGTCCTTTTCCTTCTGTAACAACCACCGGAGAAGGCAGTCTAGCAAGGGCTGCGTCGCAAGAAATTTTGGCAACAACGGCGGAGTGAAGGGGTAGTCCACATTGACCGAAAATAGCCAGCAGCGATCGCGGCAGTAGCAGCAGCCTCCGTTGTGGGCCGCATGGGCCCCCACTATCATGAGCCTCCCCTCCTTGCCCGTATACGACATCCTCGTGGACTCTACCTCAGAACCGACAGGCCCAAACTGGCATAATTGGCTCATGTCCATAACATGCCTACACAGCACAGGCCCCGCCATCGATTTATGCACCGACCGACATTGAGGCAGCTATGAGCATAATGTCACTCAACTCTCCAGACAAAAAATGGTATATGGACACAGGCGCCACATCTCACATGACGGCATCACAAGGTACTCTCTCATCTTATTCCAATTTGAGTAATTTAAATCAGAATATTATTATTGGTAGTGGACAAGACATTCCCATCCGTTTTATGATCATTCCTCTCTATCCCCACCGCATCCACAACTAATCTTAAAAAATGTCCTCCATGCCCCTAACTTTATCAAGAATCTAATCTCCGTATGATGTTTCACAACTGACAATTGGGTTTCCCTTGACTTTGATCCTTTTGGTTTTACTGTAAAGGATTTCACGATAGGGAGACGAATAATGAGATGTGATAGCACCGGAGATCTCTACCCTATTTTAAACGTCGTCAATAATCCATCCTCAGTTCCCTCAATCTTTGTTGCTCTTTCGTCTTCCATATGGAGTTCTAAATTAGGACATCCGGGAGACTCTGTATTATGCTCCCTTAGAAAAATAATTTTATTAATTGCAACTGTATTTCTAGGACCTCCTATATGTGAATCTTGCATTTTTGGGAAATATGTCACATTACCATTTTCTACATCCACAAATTATACTTTAATGCCTTTCGATATCATACATAGTGATTTCTAGACATCTCCTATTTTGAGTACGACTGACCACCGATATTATGTGTTGTTTTGGACGATTATTCCAACTTTCTATGGACTTTTCCAATTGGAAATAAATCCCAGGACTACCCCATTTTTTCTTTATTTAATGCTTTCGTAAAAACACAGTTTGAAAAGAGCATTAAATATTTTCAATGTGACAATGGCAGGAAATTCGATAATAACCAATTCAAACAGTTTTGCTCCAAAAACGGTCGTTCCTTTCATTTTTCCTGCCCTCGCACATCCTCTCAAAATGGTAAAGTCGAATGGAAAATCCGAATCATAAACAACCTCATTCGTTCCCTACCTGCTCACGCCTCAATCCCCCCTTAATTCTGGCATTACATACTCTTCATGGCCACTTTTCTCCTAAACATAATTCCAAACAAGTCTCTAGCTCAACGGTTGCCCACCCAAGTTCTGTTTCATAGGAACCCCTCATACCAACACTTGCATATTTTTGGATGTCTTTGTTACCCTCTCCATCCGACCACTCACAAAGTCCAACCCCAATCTTCCCCGTGTGTGTTTCTTGGTTACCCTGCCAATCATCGTGGTTACTTGTGCTATGACTTGTCGAGCCGTAAAATTATTATTTCACGTCATGTCCTATGTGATGAGTCTCAATTCCCCTTTACCTCTCTACACTCGCCACCTCGACATTCCTACGACTTCCTAGATGATGGCCTAAACCCTCTTTTAATTCACTATTTACATAGTCCGTCGTCCCAGACCCCAGCACCTGCTACCACCTCGGCCAGTCCGGGACTAGCTGCCCACCCGGTTCTATTGAGGGTGGCCTAAAATAGCCCATCTCAGGGTGATTCCATAGCCACCTCTCGGCAAACCGAGGTTCGGCTAGCTAGTATCGTCACCCTTGCCCTTTATCCTCTTCCCGGCAGTCCCGCGACAAATCCCCCTCCCATCTCGCATCCCAGACACACTCTTGGACCATGGAAACCTGTGCCATGCACGGAATTCATAAACCTAAATGGTTGTTTAACCTTTATGTTTTAGCTGTCCCTTCCCATTCCCTCGTAACCCGGAGGATGTCTTGTCCGACCCGAATTGAAAAGCCGCAATGATTGACGAATATAATGCTCTTATTGATAATAAGACGTGGAACCTAGTACTCCGTCCACCTGATGCTAACATCATTCATTCTGTGTGGTTTTTAGACATAAAAAGAAATTTTATGGTTCTTTTGAGAGGTACAAGGCTCATCTTGTAAGTGATGTCATGTCTCAACATGTGGGAGTGGACTGTGATGAAACATTCAGCCCGATCGTAAAGCCCGCAACCATCCGAACCGTCCTCAACATTGCCATATCCAAGTCTTGTCCCATTCATCAACTTGATGTCAAGAATGCCTTCTTACATGAGAATCTTCATGAAACGGTATATATGCATCAACATATGAGTTTCATTTATCCTATTCATTCAGATTATGTTTGCCTGTTGCGAAAATTGCTCTATGGACTGAAACAGGCTCCTCAAGCATGGTACCAACGGTTCACCGATTATGTTTCCTCTATTGGTTTTTCACACAGCAGATCCGATCATTCCCTGTTCATCTACAACAAGGGTATAGACATGGCTTACTATTATTATATGTTGATGACATCATCATCATCACATCATCTGATGCTCTCCGCCGGTCCATTATGTCTCTCATTTCCTCTGAGTTTGCCTACAAGATGTGTATTGTAAGAAGTTTATTTTGGTATACAATTTTGGAAGACAATTGATTTATATAGTGGGGGTGGTTTTTTGTTTCATGTAAATCTGTGTCAGCAGGTTGTCTAGAAGTAAAGTAAAACCTCTATAAATGGATATCCTTGGGAATTGAAAAATTATTATCTTACGGGTTATTATTTTATCGATAAATGAATATTTTATTAATTTATCGATAAATTAATAATTATTAATTTATAGAATAATTTTTATTCTGCACATTATATTTCTCAAATTAAACAATTAATTTTTTTCGATAACTAAGAAAAGAAAATAAATAAATAATTAATTAATGATGGTGCATTGTATCTAAGTTTATTAATCTTGTCAAAAAGAAGTTTATTAATCTTGGGTTGGCATGATTCAAAATAGAATGCATGTACATTAGAATATGAACAGTTAGAATATGAAGTGTTTCAAGTACACAATATAGAGTTTATAAATAGACACAAGTACTTTAACTTCATATACCAAAATATAAAAATTCATATATTATATCTTCTAGATGAGAAAAGCATTTTGTGAGTACAAAAATAAAAATCATCAAGTTATGTAATTTTAGGAAAGCATAAAGTTTGAAATAAAAAATATTTAGGAAGTGCTTTATTTTATGAATTATATATGTAATTTTCATACGTATTTAATGAATTATTATTTTATATTTTCAGTGAGCCTCAAGGAATTTTTTAAAATTATTATCTTATGCATTTATCGAAGTTATTATTTTATCCCATTGGCCCAAGTCGGGATCGGAGAAAATTATTATTTAATCAAGTTTATTAATTTATCGAGATTTTACTGTATAACGAATATTGAACAAATTAACATTTGGTAGAGCATGGTTTTAACATTCAAATACATGTGCAATGATGAATTAATGACCTCCCGCAAACTTATAAAAACCAATGTTTGGAAGAAGGAAAAGTAAAAATGAGAGAATAATGGTCATTCTTCTTGTTTGGTAAAAGGGGAAAAAAGTTTGTAATATTTTTATATATGAGAGAATAATGGTCAAGGATTGATAACACGTGAAAGAGGGTAACTAAATTGGTACATGCGGTGGTGGATTGATAACACGTGAAAGAGGGTAAATAGTTATGTATTTACATCAAATTAATGTAATTTATAATGATTACGTAATTTAATAAAGTGTTAAATTGCTACATTCTGTTCAGATCCTAAACAATTTCATTTATTTTCTTGAGGTTGGACCGAGTACGTACGTACAAACTACTAGGGAATGAAACAAACGAGGAAATGAGAGGGTTGGAACTTGTTCTCATTTTTGTACTTTTGGATTAACCTTCGAACTAAAGAAAATTAAATTCTCAAATCAGTGGAAAAGCCACAATATACCATGACTGATGAGAAAGTTATACTGTGTAAATAAAATAAAAGTAATTTCTTACTCATATATGAAATTTACCCTATCAAGGTAGCATCTATTTTTAAAAGGTAATTTTTCCCATTTTTTTCTCAACCAAATACAATTAGAGAAATTCTTCTTTTCATTTTTCTTTACCAAAACTGAAATTATTCTAGAGATACTTTCAAATTATTGTAGAACCAAAAAGCTACTGTAGATACTGCTCATCTGGCCGCCTGCTAATGACGTGGATGAAGAGTATATAGTCAAAGTGCCAATTAGCCAGTAGTCAAATGAGGGAACTAGATAAACACCAAATTGATCTTCCTGACTTCAAAGCAACAAAGCCACTATCTAGGAGTATAATATATTTTATTTAATATTGGACGAATGCTTACAAAGTTGGTGACAAAAAATTTACATCCAAAAAACATGCGTTTGCCTCCTCCCATGTTTGATAATCATCAAAGCCATCATGCTTCTAGTGATACCATAATCAATCTTGTTTTTTTGGGCGTCTGTGGCGTTCTCTGGAAGATAGAGCCTAGCAGAATTTGTAGAGCTGGAAGTAGTCATGCACTTCATTGACTACTTCATTATCGTAATGGTATTTATATATGGTAGAGTATATTATTATTACTATCATAGAATAATTAAAGAGGGGTGAAAGCAAGAACCATTTCAGATTTAGGATCCAACTAATTTCTGTTAAGATCATATATTATAGATTTCCGTAATCAAGATAAGAGAATTGTTGAAGCAAAAAAGAAACAAGTATGTTATTATAGTAGTATACGTTCTCATCACTTAAGTTTGGATGAAAGAAGCAAAACGCTTGATCAAATCTTGGGCTTTCTCTTCTTCAGAATTTTCCATCTGAAAGCAATGACCTTCACCTTTAAATTCAATGAACTCTATTTCTTCTTTCCACCCACTTTTCTTCATACCCTCGACGAATTGAATCCCAATTTCTCTTGGAATTTACTCATCTTTCTCCGCAATACACAACAATAGCCTAGAGCAGCCTAGCCCACACAAACAATGAGCCTTTTCAGCAAGTGGATTAATATTGTGCTGTGGAACCCAGCTTCCGATGGAGGGGCGATGGCCGTCCAAATCTTATACGATACAATTTGCTCAGCATTTTCAATTGGGATCAACAAGTAAGGAAAAGCATGAATTGAACCATTGATGGCCACATTTTCATTAATACCACCATCTCTTCCAGCTATCATGGTCATATGATAAACTATGTTACCACCAGCACTGTCTCCAATTATAGACAACCTACTAAAGTCAGCATATTTTTTTAGCCACGGGTCTTTGTTAGCGTTAGTGAATTTTTCACTAGCGTGTGCTGCAACCCGTTGAAGTGCGGTCCAACAATCTTCATAGATTGTTGGCACATCATGTTCTGGGGCTAGCATGTACTCTACTGAAATCGCAATTGCGTTTGATTCAGAAACCAAGATGTTGAGGTAACGCTGGTACGCGTTGAAGAAAGCGGATCCAAGAACTAGCGCACCACCATGGTAATACACTAAAATCGGAAGTTTTTGGGTAATGTTGGAGATAGAATATTGATAGAGTTGCTTGTATTAATCTCCTTTGTGGAGTCTTTCATTAATACAAATATATATAGTGTGTACAATGTGGAATCTTAATACAATAGAGATCATATTTCTATCATAATTATACATCACTAATAATTACATGAGATATGATGAATATTTAAATAATATTCACTAATACAGCCCCTCAGTCGGAGCGGGAGAAGGCCGAACGCTTAGACTGGATCTGAAGTCGAGGAATAGATGTCTAGGTAATCCTTTAGTGAAGTATCCGCATAATGATAGGAAGATGACACATGCAATACCTTAACATGTCCTATAGCAACCTTCTCACGAATAAAATGTATATCCATCTCTATGTGCTTGGTTCGCTTATGATGAACCGAATTATGAGATAAATATATAGAGGATATATTATAGCAGTAAACCAAATACGTCTTACGCAATGGACACTGAAGATCCAAAAGAAGGTTTCGGAGACAGTAGATCTCAGCAACAACATTCGCAACACCTATATACTCTGCTTATGCACTCGAACGGGATATGGTGGCTTGCCTCTTCGCAGACCATGAAATGAGATTATCCCCTAAGAACACACAATAGCCGGAGGTGGAGCGTCTCGTGTCCGGACAACCTACCTAATCTTCACCCGTATATGACAACAACATGGTTGGTGCAGAGGGGATATAGATGCAATCCATAATTAAGTGTTCCCTTAACATATCGAATCATACGCTTAAGAGCAATAAAATGAGGCTCCCTGGGGCATGCATAAGCAAACACACATGCTAAACAACATAAGCAATATCAGGCCTGATGAAAGTAAGATACTGAAGAGCACCTGCAAGACTCCTATAAAGTGTCGGATCAGACACTGGATCACTATCAACAACACTTAGCTTCGATTTAGAGTCAACCAGAATATACATGATCTCGCAATTTGCCATTTTAGCCTTGTACACAATCTCATCTGCATACTTATGCTGACATAGAAACATAGTATCTGCAGATCTAGTCACTGATATCCCTAAAATGTAACTCAACTTTCCTACGTCAGTCATGATAAATTCAGTTTTAAGTAGTGCAATGATCTCTTTTTTCAAAATATCATATGAGGCAGTAAGCACAATACCATCCACATATAACAACAAATAAGCAATGTCACTACCTTGATGAAAAATAAAGAGAGAATTATCACAATTGCTGCAAACAAACCCAATCTGCATAATGTAATTAGAAAAATGTTCATACCACGCTCTGGGGGCCTTGTTTCAAACCATAAAGTGACTTACGAACAAAACCTGGCGGCTGGCGCATGTAAACAGTTTCTTTCAAGTCTCCATGTAAAAATGCATTTTTCACATCAAGTTGATGAATCGGCCAATGCTTACCCATGGAAATACTGAAAACTGTGCGAATAGTGGCCGATTTAACAATCGGACTGAATGTCTCACCACAATCAATACTCTCATGTTGATTAGTACTATTAGTCACAAGTCTTACCTTATATCGCTCTAAGTCACCACTGTCTCTGAATTTGTGACAAAATAACCACATGCATCAGATCATATTCACCCTATCTGGTCTAGGAACCAAATCCCAAGTGTGTTATTTTGTTAAAGAATTAAATTCCACACGCATGACGGCATTCCAATTAGGGTCTAGTTTGGCTATGTTAGGGTATTTAGGAATTAGAGATATGGTTTGTGTTGATAGGTTAAAATGGACTTTGGATTTGAAAATCCCGTGTTGGGCACGGGTTTCCATATAGTGCGTGGGGGCAGGGGTAGGTTGGGGGTTTAGGTGGGGAGGCGGATATGGGCCACTGGAAGTAGTGACGGTATCAGGTGAGGTTTGGGTGACGGAATAATGTATTGGGTGGATTGCTTCGGGAGATGACGTCGGGGTAGGTGGGGGTTAAGATCTGGTTGGATTGATTTGGTGTGGGTGACCCAACGGTTGTGCTAGTGATGGGGAATGGGTCAGAGTGTAGTTAAGGGGTTATGTTGATGGGGTCTGTGTGGTGGTAAAGTCATGGGTTACGATGGTCGGTACAGGGGTGAGAGTGTGATGGGTGGTCGAGGCGACGAGACATGGACAAAATCTGGGTCGGGTTGTGATGGGGTTGGTCTGGTTGACTGGAGCGGCGGTCGGTGACACATCTATTGGTAGTTGATTTTGCATGCTTGGAGGAGAGACAGTGACTGGAAGAGAACCGGTGGTACGTTAGAGTTTGATGAGTATGACGGGGGAGGTGTCAGACTCGTTTAGAAAGGTGTAGTCAATTTTTTGGAATTTTTGAATATTTGCAAAGGGAAAATCGTCTCGTCAAATGTAACGTGATGAGAGACGTGAATTTGATGAGTGTGCGATGCTAATTTATGAGGGGCAGTGGAGGCCAAATTTGGATAGCAAAGGCAACCGAAAATCCGAAGGTGATTATAGGAGGGTATCCGACGGTACAAGATTTTGGTGGGGGTCATAATATGAAGAGTACTAGTAGGTAAAATATTGAGGATGTATTCTACCATTTTGACTGCATATATCCAAAATGAGGGAAGGAGAGAGGCATGAAAGAGGAAAGAATGAACCATGTTATTTATGGTGCGGATGATTCGTTCTGCTTTTCTATTTTGAGGGGAGGTGTGGGGACACAAAAACTGGAAAACCATGCCATTATTTTGCAGAATTTGTGAAAAGTTGAATTATTAAATTCACGATCATTATCACACTGAAAAGATTTGATGTCTTACTCAAACTGTGTTTTGATAAAAATACGAAAGTCAAGGAACTTGGCCAAAACTTCCGACTTAAATTTTAGTTGATAATCCAAATCAAATGAGAGAAGTCATCTAACAAGACAAGATAATATTTATGACCCAGTGAGCTAGTAATAGGAGATGTCCACAAATCAGCATGAACAATGTCAAAAGTTGACGAAAAGATAGGAGCTAGAGATATAGAAGAGCAGGAGCTGGTAGTGGATGTGGATGAGAACGGATAGATATCTTCTGTGCTATTGCATCTCGTAAAAGGTGAAGATCCTTCACAGTAAAATCAAAAGGGTCAAAGTCAACAGAGACGGAATTATTACAAGTAAATTTTCTAACACATATCAGGTTTTTAATAATGTTGGGAGCATACGTGACGTTATTTAGGGAGAAGGGTAGGTGAGGCAGTTGGGTGTAGGTTGTACCATAACCCTGAATTAGAATGCGATGACCATTACCAACAGTAATATATTGAGGATACTTTACACAAAACAGTTTGGGAAGATTACCTACAGAGCGGGTGAGGTGAGAAGTGGCCCCCGTATCCATGTACCAATTTTCATCGGGCTGCTGCATATTCAATGAGCTGAAAGCCTAGCCTAAATCGGTGGGGGGCA
Source organism: Anisodus tanguticus (assembly GCA_034509755.1). Classification (NCBI taxonomy): domain Eukaryota; kingdom Viridiplantae; phylum Streptophyta; class Magnoliopsida; order Solanales; family Solanaceae; genus Anisodus; species Anisodus tanguticus. The sequence goes on along the minus strand of CM067551.1, from coordinate 10,802,294 downwards.
ATCCATTTGTTGGTTGCTGGGCCTGCATGACGTGGGCCTAGTGGGTGTGGTCGTGCATCCGATGGCCTGGAACTGGGTCGAGAATTCTCTCTTGCTGGATTTGGGCCAGCGTCTGTTGAAATGGGTAAGGGGCCCAACTAGGCCACTGGTATGCAAGTGGACTGGCCCAAGTGAGATGCTGGGCAGAGGAGTGGGAAGAGGCAGGGGGCTGTTGGCCCTTACCCTTGTCGCGGCCCTTCCCTCCATTACCATTGTTGCCGCCTCTGCCACCACTGCGGCTGTCCCGTGGTGGGTGGTGGTCCGTCGATGGCGGTTGGGCGGTAGGGGTAGTGTTTGTTGTCGGATTTTCAACCACTAATGCCTTTTGATTATGTTCGTCGTATTTGGTACATCGGGTTTCCTCGAAAAGTAATTGTGAGCGTGCCTTGTTGAAACTCGGTAGTGGATCGGCTTGTTGAATCATATTCGCGAGAGTATCGTATTCACCCTTCGATAAGCCAGCAACAAGTTGTAGGACCATCTTGGTTTCGGAAACGAGTGTCCCCACGTTGGATAATTAGTCCGCAACTAGTTTCAATTATTTACAATACTTGGACATATTTGTAAAATTCTCGAGACGTGTGTTGTTGAACTGTTTCTTCAAATACACAGTACGAGTATATTTGTTATCCTGAAAGATTTCCTCCAAATGTACCTATAACTCACGAGCCGAGGCACCTGTTTTTATGATTATGTGAAGCAAATCTTTAGAGATGGTGCCATAAATCCACTGTTGGATAATAGCGTCAAGACGACGCCATGTCGAATCAGCAACGTCTAGAGGGTGAGAGCTAGAGTCGTCGATATGGTTAAGCACATTATACGCACAAACGTGGATATAGAAGAGTTCAACCAGGGAAGAATACTAACCGTCTTCCTGATCAAGGATTAATGGAATAAAATTCTTGATATTCGTGATGGTGAATGCAGGGTGGAAGAAGGATGTGGAGGAGGGATGGGGATTATTATTGATGACTGTAGAGGATGCGGAAGCTTTGGGAGAGGTGAGAGTATACATGGTGGCCACAGAAAAGAGACAGGAAAAAATCAAAATTAACGAGGAAAAAAAACAAAGTTGGCCGGCGGCTGCCAGTGGGGGGGTGCAGAGAAAGAAATAGAGTTTAGGTGTTTTTAGTATTAGTCTCTTGATACCATGTAAGATTGTATTAATCTCCCTTAGGGAGTCTTTCTCATTAATACAAATATATATAGTGTGTACAATGTGGAATCCTAATACAATAGAGATCATATTGCTACCATAATTATACATCACTAATAATTATATGAGATATGGTGAATATTTAAATAATACACTAATAAGAATATATGTATATATATGTAGTGATTTGGTAAAGATTGTTAGTGATTTGAATTAGTTAGGTGTATAATTAGTTTTCATAATTGTAGCTTGGAATCACTATTGTATATCTTGTATATAAGCTAATTAGCTAATGGAAGAGAATTTTGATTAGCTAAGTAGCTTATATACAAGATATACAATAGTGATTATGTAACATCCCGTAATTTTGGGCGATGGTTTGAACATCTAGACGTATGCAAGTAAGACCCGAGTCTTGGGGAATTTATGCTATATTTATGTAAGCTAATAAACAGATAAGTATATAAAAGGATGCGGTCCTGAAATAATTTGACGATGGGGATTAATAATAATAGTTGTATATCCCCAAAGAGGTTATGGACTAGTGTCATATCACACAAATTATGACATTGAGTATAAGAAGGTTTTATAAGTCATAAAGATTTAAGTAAATTGGGATCAAAAAATTAATTGTGTGTATAATTGATTAATTATGGGATTAGTTAACCTTAATGGGGGACAAGTTAAGTGGAATATTACGTGCAGTGTGTAGAGGGATTCCTAAATGACTAAGCCTAAGTAATTTATAGGTGGCAGCTCGTGGAATTAGTAGGATGATGAATGTTTTGGCTATTTCGCTTGTATTAACCACACTTGTTACGGCAAGATTTATCAAGCCAAACTCAGAGCATAACAAGAAAGAAGATGTCGTTTTAGTAGTTGAATTTGATAAAGATAATGGAACCAAGGTCTTAATCTCCCCAAAAGATCAAGCTGAAATTCCTTCAAAGGGAAAACCAAAATCAAGTATGTTATTGATCTCAAAGACAAGTTATATGAAAAGGCAGAGGAAGCATCAATTATTCTTCCAAATATTGGTCAAGGTATATCGAGTCCCTATGTGAATCAAGATCAAGAAAATGGTCATGACTCTCATACTAAGCCTAGTGCTAAGGGACTGCAGAGAAAGTGAAGGATACAGTTACCGAAGCTTCAGATAAGTTCAATTTTGAGTTATTAAGCTTGGATCCGAGGTATGTTAAGGCAAATTATCTCTTTTTTTGGCATGTTCCATGTAACGAAATATAACTGTGATATTGTTTCATAAATTATTCTACTCCTAGTAGTTAAGAATATTCATGTTATTGATTCCTATGTTAAAAACATGTCTAAATATGGTCCTAAATACTTATTGAGGTATATGGAAAATATGTTGATATTCACAATGTTAACCGAATGTACAAGGATATTATGTCATCCGGTAAATCCAGAATGTTTTATTGTCACTCGTGCATTTTCATTTGCATTATATTCATATATTACCCTGGACTCACTTGTGCTATGCACACTCCTATATCGTAAATATTATATATATGTAGGGGATATGGGGAAAGGGAAGGCATTATATACGCACACTACCTGCAGTTGGTACAGACTATCACGAAAGAGCCCGAAGAGGCCAATATTGATGCTCTTGTGTGGCCAATATGATAATGAAATGATGCCCATAGAGGTTGTTATGGAAAGCAAGATGCCCTTGTGTGGACAATATTTATATGTATACCGTATTTGCATTGTGCATAACATTTAGGCATATGTATTAGGGCCCTCAGAGGCATTTACTGTTGGTCGACTGTTTTTGTTTCAGTTATTGTTATATTCCTGGTATGATATTATTCATGCCTGATATACTCAATACATCAGTCGTACTGACGTTCCTTTTATCAGGGGATGCTGCGTTTCATGCCCGCAAGTTCACGTAGACAGGGCGACGATCCACGTTAGTAGGTTGCTGACTCAGCGGATTTTGGAGCACTCCACTTGTTTCGAAGTGTCAGTCTAATCTTGGTATGGTATATTTTTGCTTGTATATATGGGTATGGTGGGGCCCTATCCCGACCTTTGATGTCGTACTCTTTAGAGGCTTGTAGACAAGTGTCCTGTGTATAGTAGTCATGTACGGCCTCGTCCGCCTTGGTGTATATATATATAAGTTGGGTTTCTGGTTTACTATTTCTATGTTTATATATGTCAATAGAGTACTGAGTGACGATCCTTGTGGCCGCGGATAATTACGGGTAGATGTTAAGTGTATGTTTGGTGGTACCTGACGGGTAGGGTCCGGGTGCCCATCGCGGCCCTCTGGTTTTGGTCATGACAAACTTGGTATCAGAGCATGTCTATCCTAGTGAGTCTACAAGCCGTGTCTAGTAGAGTCTTGTTTATGGGTATGTTGTGCACCATACTTAAAAGTAGGAGGCTACCTGACATTTAGAGATGGTTTCTATTCTTTCATCTCATAAATCGTTCAGTAGAGCTGAGTTATAATCATTTTATTCTTAATATGTCTCGTGTTTATGATTCCAGCAATGCCTACAGCAAGGAAGAAGTTTAAGAGTGTGAGGGCGTTGAATACGGCTGTAGGCGAAGGTACCAGCCGATTGCCACCCGCTAGTGAGGGCCAGAGTGAGACCCACGATGTGACTCCTTCGTATGATTCCCCCAGTTCACCACCATCGGAGGAGATTAGTGGAGCTGCAGTACCCTCAGTTCCTCCACTTGATACTCCAGATGTAGATCTTGATATGCGAAGTGTTGTACAATTATTGACACGATTAGTGGTCGCTCAGGCCCAACGTCAGGTTCCCAGTCCTTCTGATTGAGCTGCTAGCGCGAGAGCTCGAGATTTCATTATTCTAGACCCTCCGGTATTCACGGGATCAGACCTGAACGCGGACCTATAGAATTTTCTGGATCAGATACAGCGTACCTTGTGGGTAATGGATGCTACCGATATTGAGTCGGTAAAGTTTGCTTCTTATAGACTGCGGGATGTCGCAGTGACTTGGTATGAGACATGGGAGCAATCTAGGGGACCTCGTGCTCCACTAGCAAGATGGAGAGAATTTTCAGAGGCCTTCTTACAACATTTTCTACCAGTCGAGCTTCGACGGGCCAGGCAGGATAGATTTCTACGTCTTGAGCAGGCAATATGAATGTTCGAGAATATAGCTTGCAGTTTAATTCATTGGCCAGATATGCTCCTATGATTGTAGCGGAGATGAGTGATGGGGTACATAGGTTTGTTACTGGCTTGGGGCCGCACTTGGTCAACGAGTGTACTATGGCTTCTCTGAATCCGAATATGGATATTGCTCGCATTCAGGCTTATGCACAAAATTTGTAGGATCGTAAGAGACAACAACTGGTAGATCGAGAGCGTGATAAGGACCAGCATAAGCGGGTTCGATCCGTAGGTGACGTAAGAGATTTCAGAGATGGGCCCAGGCCACAGCTTTATAGACGACCATCTTACCCAACAACTAGCGCATCATTACCATTTTCGAGGTCGAGGGTTTATCGGTATGTTCAATCGGGACCAGGTCAGAGTTCACAGCGTCAGGATCTTATTACAGAGGGGATTCTACTCAGATAAGGCCATCGTTGGCTCGATGCGAGCAGTGTGGTAAGACCCATACAAGGCCATGCTAACAAGGAGCAAGTGTGTGTTATTCTTGTGGTGAACGTGGTAATATTATGCGAGAATGCCCGATAGGTGGCGGAGGTGTTAAAGCCCAGCCGGTCGGATCTGCAGCAGCTTCATCACATTCAGTATGCCCGTTAGGGCAAGGTCAGCAGACATTATCCTATCGAGGCAGAGGTAGGGGTCAGAACCACACTTATACATTGATGGAATGACATGATCATGAGTCCTCACCTGATGTTATTACAGGTATACTATCGGTCTTTTCACATAATGTGTATGCGTTGTTAGATCTAGGCTCCAATCTATCGTATATCACCCATTTTATTGCCTGTAAATTTGGTATGGATCCTGAGTTGATAGGATATTTATTTGTGGTATCTACACCAGTTGGTGATTCAGTAGTGGCTAGACGGATTTATCGAAATTGTGTAGTATTAGTTTGTAACCATCAGACTCTAACGGATTTGGTAGAACTAGAGATGGTGGATTTTGATGTTATTATGGGCATGGATTGGCTGACATCGTGCTACGCTAATGTTGATTGCCGAACAAAGATTTTTAGATTTTAGTTTTCAGGCGAGCCAGTCCTTGAATGGAATGGTAATACGGCGTCGCCAAAAGGTAGGTTTATTTCATACCTTAAGGCAAGGAAGATAATCTCCAAATGTTGTATATATCATCTCGTTCGGGCTAGAGATGTCGATGCCGAACCACCTACTTCTCAATCATTCCGGTGGTTAATGAGTTTCTTGATGTATTTCCAGACGAACTTCCAGGCCTTCCTACGGAAAGGGAAATTGAGTTCGGTATAGACGTGTTGCTAGACACTCAGCCGATATCCATTCCTCCTTATAGAATGGCTCCAGCCGAGTTGAAGGAATTAAAGGAGCAATTAAAAGATCTACTCGAGAAAGGCTTTATTAGGCCTAGCATATCTCAATGGGGTGGGCCATTATTGTTTGTACGAAAGAAAGACGACTCGTTATGGATGTGTATCGACTATCGGCAGCTGAATAAAGTCACTATCAAGAACAAGTACCCTCTTCCCAGAATTGATGATTTGTTTGATCAATTACAAGGTTCAAGATGTTTTTCAAAGATCAACCTAAGGTCAGGGTACTATTAGATAAGGGTTAAGGAGAAGGATATTTCGAAGACGGCTTTCAGGACAAGGTATGGGCACTTCGAGTTCTTAGTAATGTCGTTTGGACTCACAAACGCACCCGCAACATTTATGAATCTAATGCATAGCGTGTTTCGCCCATTCCTAGATGTATTTGTGATAGTATTTATAAATGATATTATGGTTTACTCTCACTCGGAAGCAGAGCATGTGGATCATTTACGGATAGTATTACAGACGCTCCGGGACCATAAGTTGTATGCAAAGCTCTCCAAGTGTGAGTTTTGGTTAAAGTCAGTGACTTTATTTGGTCATATAGTGTCAGACGAGGGTATAAGAGTTGACACTCAGAAGATTGAAACAGTGAAGAATTGGCCGAGACCTACGACTCCATCAGAGGTTCGCATCTTTCTAGGCTTAGCCGACTATTATAGGAGGTTCGTAGAAGGGTTTTCTACCATATTTGCACCATTAACAAAGTTGACACAAAAGGCCATAAAATTCCAGTGGTCCGATACTTGTGAGCAGAACTTCCAAGAATTAAAAGACAGATTAACATCGGCACCAGTCCTTACTCTTCCAGAGGGTCCAGAAGGCTATGTTGTATATTGTGATACCTCGGGAGCGGATCTGGGATGCGTGCTAATGCAACATGGTAAGGTGATTGCCTATGCTTCAAGGCAATTGAGGAAACATGAAAAAAACTACCCGACACACGATTTGGAGTTGGCCGCAGTGGTTGTGCACTAAAAATTTGGCGGCATTACTTGTATGGTGTTCATGTAGACATTTTCACGAATCATAAAAGTATGCAATACATATTCAATCAGAAGGAGTTAAATCTGAGGCAGAGAAGGTGGCTTGAATTATTGAAAGATTATGACGATGTCATCTTATACCATCCCGGTAAAGCTAACATTATAGCAGACACGCTCAGCCGTAAGTCGATGGTCAGCTCGACGCCGGTGCAGGTCGAGAGGAAGGAGTTAGTAAGAAAGCTCCATCAGTTAGCTAGTCTGGGAGTCCGACTAATGGATTCGGAGGATGGTGGTTTTGTGATTCAGAATCGTCCCTCATATCGGAAGTTAAGAAATGTCAATTGGAAGACCCTAGTTTTAGAAAAATCAGAGAAGGCGTTCAACAGAAGAAGACCACGACCTTTGAGATGGACGAACATGGGATTCTCAGGCACCAAAGCCGTTTATATGTTCCAAATGTAGCGGGATTACGAGATAGAATTATGACGGAGGTCCATTGCTCACGATATTCCATTCATCCTGGATCTACTAAAATGTACCGTGATATCAAGAGCATTTATTGGTGGAACTACATGAATATGAGCGTGGCGGAATTTGTAGCTCAGTGTCTCAATTGTCAGCAGGTAAAAATAGAGCACCAAAAACTCGGTGGTTTGACTCAGAATATTGAGATTCCGATGTGGAAATGGGAAATGATTAATATGGATTTTATTACGGGTTTACCTCGCTCTTACCATAAGTTTGATTATATTTGGGTAATTGTTGACAGACTTGCCAAATCAGCTCATTTCTTGCCGGTCAAAACTACTTACACGGTCGAGGACTACGCGAAGTTGTATGTTAAGGAGATTGTTCGCCTTCATGGTGTGCATGTTTATATTATATCTGACTGATGTGCTCAGTTTATAACTAACTTCTGGAAATCATTTCAGAAAGGTTTAGGCACTCAAGTTAATCTTAGCACAGCTTTCCACCCTCTGACAGATGGGCAGGCCGAGCGTACGATTCAAACGCTCGAGGACATGCTATGAGCTTGTGTATTGGATTTTAAGGGAAGTTGGGATGATCATTTACCCCTTATTGAGTTTGCGTACAATAACAGCTATCATGCCAACACTAAAAATGGCTCCATACGAGGCTTTATATGGACGGAGATATAGATCTCATATCGGATGGTTAGAGATAGGCGAATCAGAGTTACTTGGGCCTAACTTAGTACACCAAGCCATAGAGAAAGTGAAGCTTATCCAAGAATGATTGTTAACAACTCAGAGTCGTCAGAAGTCATACACAGATGTGCGATGGCGAGACCTAGAGTTTCAGGTAGATGATTGGGTCTTCTTGAATATTTCGCCTATGAAGGGTGTAATGAGATTCGGGAAGAAAGGAAAGCTCAGTCCAAGGTATATTGGGCCATATCGTATAATTTGACGAATTGGTCAAGTCGCTTATGAATTGGACTTGCCTTCAGAGTTGGAGTTTGTTCATCTGATTTTCCATGTTTCCATATTGAGAGCATGTATTGGAGATCCTTCTCGGATTGTACCGATTGATTATGTGCATATCACAAAGGATTTATCATATGAGGAAGTTCCTATTGCTATCTTATATCGACAAGTCCGCAAGCTGAGGACTAAAGAAGTAGCCTCTGTGAAGGTTCTGTGGCGAAGTAAGAACGTGGAAGAGATGACATGGGAGGCAGAAGAGGAAATGATGCATGTCACACCCATTTTTAACCCCCCGCCGCAAAGAAGGGGGATCCAACATGGTGGTAACGTATTAGTGATTCCTACATTAATTAAAACTTAAGGAGTCGCCACCTAATTATTCTACGGTGAATTAGGACACCTAAATGTTGACATAAATGCTGCAAAGTGAACTCCAATTAATGATATGCTAATCTATGAGATTCTGAGTAAGAATTCTTTATTATCCTAAAGGGAAGGGGTTAGGCATCCTTTAAGATCCGCTAACTACGGTTATCCGGTCAAACCTAGGTAGATTATTATGCTAAGGAAAAATATGTTTAAAAGTATAAGGTTAATTGAAAGGATATTGCTAAGTAGTTAATTAAAAGATACATTTTGACAACGTAAATTTTTTTACCACTTATATTCTTTTTGAGGAGTCTCGCAAAGGTGATTGTGGTTCGGAGATGTGAATGGCCGGCATAAAATCCGAAAAGTATGCATGGCATTGTTTATAAAAAATGCATGTAAAATTGTTTTTTTTTTGGATAAAAGCATGCACTTGTATGGCCTTGTTTTATAAAATACATGTAAAGTTGATTTTTTGGATAAAAATCATGCATTTGTATGGCATTGTCCATATAATACCTATTTTTTGGCAATTAATAGTAAGGAGAAAAGTAAATTATTTGTAATGAAAAGAAGTGATTTATATGGAAGTCATTTTAAATCACAAATCGGATAAAAACAAATCCTTATTTGTATGATTAATAATGCGAATAAAGGATGACCCAATTGTTTTGAAAGTTTTAAACATGCATGACGAGCCTAAAATAAATAAACTAGTGGCAGATTTCAATTTTAAACTACCCTATTAATTTATTGATTCAAGGCCTAATTATTCTAAATATTCCCATGATCGCACAAAGTTAAGTAATTAAATTACTACAGAAAAGATAAAAATAGCGGGATTAAGGAATTAAAAATAGCGACTAGGGTGGGTGACGATGTCATCCCGCGCTATTTGTTTAGAAGTCCCGAGGCAGGAGAGCGCAATGAATGTAGATGCGGGTCTTCGTTTGACAATAGTCATGACGAGTCTCATAACGAACTCTTCGTTGCTCCCGATGCATTTCATGTAAATAAAAAAAAAGAAAAGGATTAGTAGACGGAACATGAAAATATATACATAAGAAAATGTAAATAAATAATTCGTGAAGAATAATATGTTGTTGGGCCTTAGGTTTGATATACAACATAGATAACAAGAAAGGAAAAGAGAACAAGGAAAGGGAAAGGCTTGCATATTTGGGTCTAGATGGCACAAATACAAGACTTAGTCATCTTATACATACTACTATATGAAATAAAATTAACAAATTAGTGTATGCAAACCGAGGAAGTTCGACAAGTGCTAAATGCCGATATAAGCCCCCATTTAGCTCTTTTAACAGATTGACATAGAACCAAAAATAACTTAAAAGAAATTACATGTTGTAATGGACCCACTTTAGCCCTTAGACAGACAAAGGCAAATATATGGTATATTTAGTAAGCATGAGGGTCCAGAAAATGAACAAGTAACCACAAAGAGATGACTTTTTCAGGTATACATAATCATTTGAGCCAAACTAAGTATGAACAATCACATTTATATTATGCATTAGGAATAATAAACCTTAGACAGAGAGGGTAAACATATAGTGCATTAGGCACAATAAACCTTAGACAGATAGGGTAAGCATATAATTAGTCCAATAGTAATGTGGGACAAACAGAGATGACCAAATGACCAATCAAAGATAATATTTTAAACATATAGGGCCATTTAAACCAAGAAACGTGCAGAATCATATTCATACTGTCTAACTAGACATTGTAACACCCCACACAGGGTATAACATAAGCAACACAACACATCATGAATCAAGCAACTACATACAATAGTTAATAACAAGTGCAATTATGGACCAGTTGATAAGACTTGGTCAGAATGGGCAAGTTTCACATTTTTTAGTTCAATAGCTTATCAAACTAGGATTCAAAACACCCAGACATGCACAAAACATCCATGTAGGCTATCCTAGACTCATTACATACGGATTTATAGGCATGCTAGTTAACATTCAAGGCTAATCTACCATATACTACTCTTAAACCATATAAGACATGTGAACAAGTCATAGAAATGTTTATCCAAGTTTATAAAGCAACTAAAACTCTCACTTTTTAGCACAATCCCAAAAAATGTAGCAGAACCAAACAATGGCCATACTATCAAACCTTAAATTGGCACAGATCATGACCTCTCAAAAATAACAACAAACAGTCTTACTATGTCATGACGTTTATCAAAAAAGTACTGAAACAACATGCATATCTCATGATTCTAAGTACAGGTCTTAGCATAACATACTTAGACATAAATATCCAACTAAATAAATAAATATCATATTCAGTTAATCAACACAAAGCATTAAGAAGTAACCAATATCATAATGTCCTCTAAACAGGTTTTGTAACATCATATAATACTAAACACACATCTAATAACACAAGCAAAGCATTTTAAACACTATTGGATAATTAAACAAACTAGCATACTTAGAAAATATGAACAAGCTACATTTTGTCGCATGAAACACAAAAAATGTAAAAAGAAATGAGGGAAAATTCAGGTTTACTGACCTTCTCTGGGCAGCGAACTGAGGCGTCGTCTCGAATCGTCGAATCTGCTCGGGGAAGTTATTTTGAAATTCTAATTTTTTTGATTTTGGAATTCTGATTTTTCTGATTTTGGACCCGGTTTCGATTTGACCCGACCCGAAATGAAATGCGACCCAAAATGTGACAGACCCGAAATCAAACCGAAACAAACCAGAAGCAAACCCAAAACAAACGGGGGAGATTTGATGATTGAAACTAGTATTCAAAAAGGGATTTTCAGATTAGAAATTAAGAAACCAAAAAGGAGTATTTTTAACCAGCAACTAGGAACAAACCGTTTTCTTTTTTTGATTTTTCTCCTCATTTTTCAATGTTTTTGTTTTGTTTTTCAAACCCCGGACCTGACCCATTTTTGATTTATTTTTTGGACCTCCACCCCCCCTCAAATGAAGAACAAATGGGGGGGGGGGGGTTATTTATAGATGGATTCCCCCCTAAAACTGTTTCACCCCATACCCCTTTTTCAACCAAGTTTGAATTTTAAATTCAAAGGGGCAAAAGTGACGATTTTGGAGGCGGATTTTAGGGGTGCAGGTCGCGGATTTTGGGGGATAGGGTATAGGTGAAGTGACGGGGAGGGGTGTGGTGGCAGGTGAGGGGTGTAGTGGTGTTAGGGGTGTGGGTTGCGGCGGGTTTTTGGGGGATCGGCTGATTTTGGGGGAAGGGTGAAAGAGAAATGTGTGTTTGGTTTGGGTTAGGTTTAGGGATAAATGGGTTGGGGCGAAATGGGGTTGGGGCGGGTTTTTGGGTGGCTGATTGGGCTGGTTTTTTGGTGGCTTAGTAGAGTGTTTTGGCTGAGGAGGGAAAATGGGTTGTGGGTTAAAATATAAAAGGGATTTATTATTTTTTAGAAATTCTTTGAACAAATGTAAATTATGAAAATAACGATGTGATAATAATAAAAATAAAATAGTTACGAAATGCTTATTGCTTAAAATAAAAAATGCGATGACGTTTTGCGAGAATAAAATAACATAGAATATTAGGATAAAACTATGATTATGATATTAAAAGGCAAATGATAGTAGAAATACGAATAATAATAATAATGATAATAAATAATGATATTGAGAATAAACGACGATATTAAAGGCCTTATTTATATATATATATATATATTAAAATTGTTTTGAGGTGTCAAAATATTTTAAGCCGCAAACAAATAATCGAAAGAGATGGGACAAAATTGGGTGTCAACAATGCACAAGTATCCATACCTATTCCAGACTAACGTCGAGATTCCAAGAGAAGCATAAGGTAAGTCTTATTTTTCATGGTATCAGTCTGATGTAGATGTAGTAATGTATGTGATAATATATGATTCTGTGTTGTATTCGCTGGTTACGCGACAAGGATTAGATATGTCACCCCAACATTCGAGGATGAATGTTTCTAAGGGGGGAAGGATGTAACATCCCATAATTTCGGGCGATGGTTTGAACATCTAGACGTATGCAAGTAAGACCCGAGTCTTGGGGAATTTATGCTATATTTACGTATGCTAGTAAAGAGATTAGTATATAAAAGGATGCGATCCCGAAGTAATTTTGGACGTAACAGTGTTATGATGGGGATTAATAATAATTGTTGTATATCCCCAAAGAGGTTATGGACTAGTGTCATATCACACAAATTATGGCATTGAGTATAAGAAGGTTTTATAAGTCATCAAGATTTAAGTAAATTGGGATCAAAAAATTAATTGTGTGTATAATTGATTAATTATGGGATTAGTTAACCTTAATGGGGGACAAGTTAAGTGGAATATTACGTGCAGTGTGTAGAGGGATTCCTAAATGACTAAGCCTAAGTAATTTATAGGTGGCAGCTCGTGGAATTAGTAGGATGATGAATGTTTTGGCTATTTCGCTTGTATTAACCACACTTTTTACGGCAAGATTTTTCAAGCCAAACTCAGAGCATAACAAGAAAGAAGATGTCGTTTTAGTAGTTGAATTTGATAAAGATAATGGAACCAAGGTCTTAATCTCCCCAAAAGATCAAGCTGAAATTCCTTCAAAGGGAAAACCAAAATCAAGTATGTTATTGATCTCAAAGACAAGTTATATGAAAAGGCAGAGGAAGCATCAATTATTCTTCCAAATATTGGTCAAGGTATATCGAGTCCCTATGTGAATCAAGATCAAGAAAATGGTCATGAATCTCAAACTAAGCCTAGTGCTAAAGGGAATGCAGAGAAAGTGAAGGATACAGTTACCGAAGCTTCAGATAAGTTCAATTTCGTGTTATCAAGCTTGGATCCGAGGTATGTTAAGGCAAATTATCTTTTTTTTTTTACATGTTCCATGTAACGAAATATAATCGTGTTATTATTCCATAAATTATTCTACTCCTAGTAATTAAGAATATTCATGTTCATGATGCAGAACTCATTTGGTTCATCCTATTGGTGTGACCCATCCGAAATAAGTATTTTCCAAATAAATGTGAGAATTCCAATGAATGTTATTGATTCCTATGTTAAAAGCATGTCTAAATATGTTCCTAAATCCTTATTTAGGTATATGAAAAAGATGTTGATATTCCCAATGTTAGCCGAATGTACAAGGATATTATGTCATCCGGTAAATCCATAATGTTTTATTGTCACTCATGCATTTTCATTTGCATTATATTCATATATTACCCTGGACTCACTTGTTCTATGCAAACTACTATATGGTAAATATTATATATATGTAGGGGAAATGGAAGGCGTTATATACACACACCACCTGCAGTTGGTACGGACTATCACGAAAGAGCCCGAAGAGGCCAATATTGATGCCCTTGTGTGGCCAATATGATAATGAAATGATGCCCACAGAGGCTGTTATGGAAAGGAAAATGCCCTTGTGTGGCCAATATCACCGCATTTGCATTGTGCATAACATTTAGGCATATGTATTAGGACCCTCAGAGGCATTTACTGCTAGTCGACTGTTTCTATTTCAGTTATTGTTATATCCCTGTTATGCTATTATTCATGTCTGGCATACTCAGTACATCAGTCGTACTGACGTCTCTTTTGTCGGGGGACACTGCGTTTCATGCCCGCATGTTCACGTAGACAGGGCGACGATCCACGTTAGTAGGTTGCTGACTCAGCGGATTTTGGAGCACTCCCCTTGTTTCGGAGTGTCGGTCTAATCTTGGTACGATATATTTTTGCTTGTATATATGGATATGGAGGGGCCCTGTCCCGACCTTTTGATGTCGTATACTCTTTAGAGGCTTGTAGATAGGTGTCCTATGTATAGTAGTCATGTACGGCCTCGTCAGCCTTGGCATATATATATAAGTTGGGTTTCTGGTTTACTGTTTCTATGTTTATATATGTCAGCAGAGTACTGAGTGACAGCCCTTGTGGCCGCGGATAATTACGGGTAAATGTTAAGTGTATGTTTGGTGGTACCCGGCAGGTAGGGTCCGGCTGCCCGCCGCGGCCCTCCGGTTTGGATCGTGACAGATTCTAAGCTACAATTATGGAAACTAATTATACACCTAACTAATACAAATCACTAACAATCTTTACCAAATCACTAAATATATTTACATCTATTCTATCAGGGGTGGTGATTTTTAGAAGGTAGAGTCTAGCGGAAACATGTGAAATTGTGACATCTTTGGATGAGACACCAGTTTGTGGATATTCAAGTGATGGTGGCACGTACGCTAATCCATTTCTGTCATATAAACGTTCGACTCGTGAGTCTTTATAGATTCTGTACCAAGAAGCAATTTCAGTAACAACCTCATTGTTGTTGTCATTTGAATTAGCCATGGAGAGATTAATGAGGGTTAATTAATTAGAAGATGGCTATTATAAGAAAGTTGATTTGGATATAGAAATTTGGAAGACAGTTGATAAATATAGTGGGATTGGTTTTCTTGTTTCTTCAGCACGTGGTGGCCATAGAAGCGAATATTGAGCACATTCAGATTTGGTGGAGTATATGAGTTTGACGTATAAATAATGTGCAATGACCTTTGGCAAGCTTCGAGAATTTCATAGGTTGAGTTTGGCAAGAAGGAAAATAAAAGTGATTGAATAATGGTCATTCTTCTAGTTTGGTAAAAGAAAAGAAAAAGTTATACTGACAAAGTAATGAATTTTTACTTTATTCGTACTCCTGTAGTTCCAAATTTTATGATGCATTTTAACTCAATATGAAACTTAAGAAAGAAATATAGAATTTTAAGATATATAGTATAAACTAAATTATAAATATTCTGTTGCTATAAATAATCTATTTAAGAGTAAAAATAAAATGCTTAAAGCTAAAGTATATTGTGAACATATAAAGGTACAATTTTTGTTAGAATATATTAAAAAGAAATAAACGTGATTAAACGGTATCTTTGTTATTGGGGAATAAATTAATTGTCCGGATACTTTGGTCTTTCCGAACGTATCGTTCCGGCAGGCAGTTGCTCAGTGCGTGCATATCAGACGTGAGACCGGGTTCCTTGATGCTCAAGTGTTACCTGATCTTATACCAGATTGTCACTGGCCGACTCGAGGTTCATTGTGAGTTTCATCTAAGGGTGGCCAACGACACGGGTCGGCCCGGTCCCGACCGGACCCGATCTGCCCCTACACCGCTATAAAAAAAATCGGTACCGGGATGGGACTTGGGCTCGTCTCGCCCCAGTCCCGCCCCGGTCCCCCCCCCCCCCCCCCCCTGTCCCGCCCGACACCTCCCCTTTGCACAAAATAGTCGTTGCACCAATGGCCATTTTATATTTTGGTCATTGTGCAACGCCCATTTTTTGCCTCCCCCCTACCCCTTAATATTTATTTTTAACCCACAAGTTATTATATTTACATTTTAACCCAATTTTCCAACTATAAATACCCCATTTTCTCTTCATCTTTCTCACAAATCTTCCTACAATCTCTCTAATCTCTCAATCTATCTCTCTACAAGACTACATTGTCTACTAAATATTCAATTTTATTTATTCATTTGGCAGTGAAGTTGTCAACTAGCTTGAGGACCTTTCATCGAGCAAACTTTCAATTTTCAACCTCTCGATTACACGTCAACGTTACGTCGACATTTGGTACATTCGTTCCTTCATTAAATTATTATTGTTTCTTTCTTTTATTTAGCGCACTTAATTTCTTTTACTTTAATTAGTTATTTGTATAATTAAAATTGAAGGATTGAAACGTATGATTACAGGTAAGGGTAAGGGTCAGGCTTCTTCCAGTAGGGGTAATAAGGGAAAGAGTCCTTCTAGTTATCCTACTCCTAGACAAGATGATTTGGTTGATATCGAATTTTTTTCCTAAAATACCATTAGATTTAGACAATGAGATATTTTCTGAAACTCAACAAGACTTTAATTTAGAACATGATCTAGATGACACACCCAATAATGTAGATGACACGCCCACTAGTGCATCTCCAATTGGAACGCCTCCTATTCCCCCTAGTATGAGACGAGACTCAACAAAACGATCATTAAAATCAGATGCATGAAAATTTTTTGATAGGGACGAAGAGAATCAAGTAGATAGATGTTAAATTTGTAAAAATATTTTTAAATTCAAAATGGGAAACGGTCATGGTGGGACGGGGGGTTTATTGAGACACGTACAAAACTTTCACAAAGCTAGGTGGAACCAACACTTGGCTGAAAATCGAGTGTGCCAATGCCCTCTCAGTCGAGACAATGTTCACATACTGTCCCGGACCAAGTACAGGGTCAAATTCACCCTATGACGGGCAATTGTAGGCCCTAAATACGATAAACATAGAAATAGGGAAACAATAGCAAATTAGTTGTTGTAGAGGGTTTGTCTTTTTCATTTCCTTTCTCTCGTGGTTTTATTCATTATATTAAATATATGTATAATCCTGCTTTTAACAGTTTTTCTAGATCAACTGTTAAGAGATATGTATTTAAATTTGCATATGAATATCAACAGTATTTACGTTATTCCCTATATCATTTTCCTGGTAAAGTATTTATCTCGTCTTATACAGACCGTAGTACTAACGGGTGTTGTACCGTACCAAGTTAGCGAGTTCGATGTTTTTATTTTGCAGGGTGTTGTACCGTACCAAGCAGTTCTCAATAAAGAAGGACGTGAAGACTTGCTGAAATATTGGAGGGAGAATGAGAAGACATTTCCGACACTGTCAAAGATGGCCCGAGATGTGTTGAACATTCAAGTGTCATCAACAGCGTCTGAAAGCGCTTTTTCTGCCGACAAATTTCAAATAGGAGAGCACAGACACTCATTAGCGGGAGACAGCTTGGAGATTGCAGTATTATTCAGAGATTGGATAAGAGCGGAGCAGAGAAGGTGCGGTCAACCGGAGATCAACAAAGAAGAAGATGAAAACTACGACATCATATCTGACGGAGGTGGAAGCGACGTCGAACAATTTGACCAACAACTACCAATTCCAACCGAAGAACCACAAGAAATTATAAAGAAACTAGAAAAGATGTTTTAAAATATGTAATTTTTTAATTGTAATTTTACTATGTTATTTGCAACTTTCAACACCACAAAGTTACAATTTTGACAATTGTATTACAAAAAAAATCATATTTCTATTAAATAATATAAGAGGCACAAAAACAGTCTTGAGATATTTTTATTACGCTAATTTGTTCAATTATTGAGGTGTTTATATATTATTTTTTAAAATTAAGTGCAAAAAAGAAAATGAAAAACCCGATCTCGACCCGTCCCGTCCCGACCCGATAAATACCGAGCCCCTTTTCCGACAGGACCGGGATGGGACAATGGCATACGAGAAATATAGATGCAAATTTCAGGTATGATATTTTTAGTTTTTTTTTTTTTTTTTAACTTTTTTCCCAGTATTTCTCGTTTCGTCACTACCTCAAATTAGCCTAGTTTCGGTCATCATTTGAACCCAACAGACAAACAGCCTTCTAGAAATCATACGTCAAAAGAAAAGTTAAAGAAAAGAAGAGAAAATTCTAAGTTGCTGGAATTTGGAAGGGATGAAGAAAGTATTTTTTTTTTTTTTTTTTTTTTTTTTTTTGATGATCCAGGTTTCCAGGCTTGCGCCTGACTACTTCACTGGTATTACCCAGACGTCCTGGAGGTAATAGCACCGGTCCTTCAGCAACTATCACCAGGTAAATCGCGGGATGTGCTCCGGTGGCCAGTTTCTGGGAGCGTACAACTGAACAATGAGACAAGGTCAAATTCCCCAACAAACAGGTATCCCTCGTGCTTGCGGGGAATCGAACCCACGCTGTCCATGCCAGAGCGCCTTATAGCGCCCAGGCTTTGCCACTGGACTATGCCCCGGAGGACAGATGAAGAAAGTATTTAGTACCATTTAAATATGGTTGCTGCCAAGGCGGGTTGAAAAGCACCACTTTTCAAAATTGATCTGTTAAGGTGGCCTCTAATCTAATTTTATTTTTTATTATATCTCTTTCTCTCTTTAGCACTTTTCTCTCTCCCCCACCCACTACAATCTCGCCATCGGTGACCACCTCCCCCACCGATAAAAGGTAGATTTTCCCGTTCCTTCTCTCCCCCTCTCCCTCCCCTCTATAGAGACCCATCCATCCCCCCCCCCCCCCCCCCCCACCCCGTTCATGTTTTCTTTGTTTTCTTGCAATGAACCAGCAGGGGAACCACCCATCAGCATAGAGTCCCCGACGCCGAACAAATCCCAACGGCAAGACTTAGGCGTATTTCCCGGAATCCACCATCACAATCAGACACCCACTCAATCCCCGGTGATTTCTACTTCCTCTCTTCTCTTCTCTCTTGGCATGACTGTTTGTTGCGATTACATCTGTTTCTTTTCAATTTTGTTGGCTGGTGGGTACATTAAATTAGTCCCTTTCAATTTCGTTGGTTGGTGGGTCTATTGGGTCTTCTGCTTGATCAATTGTGGTGTGTTATATTAGGCATATTGTTGGTCTATTTGTTTCATTGTTTCATCATTTTTTTTGTTCCTATATCATCTCTTGCTTTGTTTCATTTAACTTCTCTTGCATCCCCTAAATTAGGTGTATCCTTCTTCTTGATCCCCTTTAGTTCTAGACTTCAATTTTCAATTTTGGTGTACTTTCGATTGGCTTGTTGAGCTTGGACTATCTTTCTCGTGAGTTAATTAATTGCCTTAGTCTAAGTACTGCATTTTGCTTGCTTTGGGTTGCTGATTTAGTTGTTGTATTCTCTGCTTGCTTTACTGATTATAAGATTCATACTTTTCTTATTTCTTGCAATTAGATATATTATAGTGTTCGTATCTAGTATTTGTGACTCTAGTGGCTTTGGTGAATAATGGTAGACTACCGTCATGTTCTCGACCGGGGACGCGGGCAAGGAGTAGGGGTAAGTGGGGTAAGGGAGATGCTAGGCTGAGAATAGGGTCTTGGAATATTGGGACTTTAATAGGGAAGGTCATAGAGCTAGTTAAGATTCTTAAGAAGAGGAAGATTAATATAGCATGTGTCCAGGAGACCAAATGGGTAGGACCTAAGGCTAAAGATGTAGACGTGTATAAGTTATGGTTTTCCGGTAGGTCGAAGTATAGGAATGGGGTAGGCATTTTGGTAGACATCGAACTAAGGGATCAGGTGGTAGAGGTGAGGAGTGTAAATGACAGGATGATGCCGATTAAGTTGGTAGTTGGAGGGTTCACTATGAACATTATTAATGCTTATGCGCCACAAACGGGCTTGGACGAGAAGGGGAAGAGACGCTTTTGGGAGGATTTAGACGAAGTGGTCGGAGGTATACCACCCACTGAGAAGTTATTTGTAGGAGGGATTTCAATAGATATATCAGGTCACTTCCAGAGGGTTATGACGACGTGCATGGAGGATTTTGACTCGGGGTCAGAAATGGGGGAGACGTCTCACTTTTGGAGTTTGCTAGAGCTTGTGGGATGGTGATAGCCAATTCTAGATTCCTGAAGAAGGAGGAACACTTGGTGACTTTCCGTAGTTTGGTGGCTAAGACTCAGATAGAATTTTTGCTCCTTAGGAAGGTTGACAAAGGTCTTTGTAAAGACTGTAAGATTATTCTGACGGAGGATCTTACAACCCGCCATAAGCTTTTGGTGATGAATTTGGAGATCAAGTTGGAGAAGAAGAAGAGGGTTGTGGATGACAGGTTAAGAATCAAATGAGAGAGTTTGACCATGGCTAGTGCAAAGGAGATAAGAGAGAGGTTGATGGCCAAGAGGGCTTGGGGGAGTAGTGGGGATGCGACATGTATGTGGGATAGGACGACCAGTTGCATTTGTGAGGTAGCCAGAGAAGTGCTAGGAGTCTCGTGGTGTTATCGTGGTGGACATCGAGGGGACTAGTGGTGGAATGACGAAGTTTAAGAGAAGGTGGAAGTGAAGAAAGCTGCATATGTGAAATTGGTAGAAAGCAGAGATGAGGTGGAAAAGTGGACGAATAGGGAACTGTATAAGATGGAGAGGAAGGAGGCAAATCTAGAATTTACGGCGGCAAAAATAGCGGCTTTCAAACGCTTGTATGTGGAATTAGAGGAGAAATGCGGAGACAAGAAGTTGTACAGACTAACTAAGACAAGAGAGATGAGGGGCCCGTGACTTGGATCAAGTGAGGTGCATCAAGGATGAGGATGGCAAAGTATTGGTGGAGGAAGCGCATATTAGGCGAAGGTGGTAGTATTACTTCCACAAACTCTTGAACGAAAAAAGAGATGGAGACATTGTGCTGGGAGATCTAGAGCATTTTGGCAGGCATGGGGATTTTGGGTATTGTAAAAACATTAAGGTTGAGGAGGCTACGGGTATTATTCACAGGATGCGCAGGGGACAAGCGACTGGGCCTGAAGATATCCCAGTTGAATTTTGGATGAGCGACTGGGCCTGAAGAATGCTCGAAGAATGGAGGTGGAGTACAATGATTCCCTTGTACAAAAACAAAGGTGATATCCATAGTTGCAACAACTATAGGGGTATCAAGATGTTGAACCACTCTATGAAAGTTTGGGAAAGAATCGTGGAGACGAGAGTGAGGAGAGGCGTGTCTATTTCTAAGAACCAGTTTGAATTCATGCTGGGGCGTTCGACTACCGAAGCCATTCATCTTATTAGGAGGTTGGTGGAGCATTATAAAGAGAGGAAGAAAGACTTACATATGGTTTTCATCGACCTCGAGAAGGCATACGACAAAGTCCCTAGAGAGGTTCTATGGAGATATTTGGAGGTTAGAGGCGTACCTGTGGCGTACACTAAGGCGATCAAGGATATGTATGATGGAGCCAAGATTAGAGTATGGACAGTAGGAGGAGACTCAGAGCACTTCCCAGTGATGATGGGGCTTCACCAGGGATTAGCTCTTAGCCTGTTCCTATTTGGCTTGGTGATGGACGAACTAACGCGACAAATATAATGGGAGGTACCATGGTGTATGTTATTTGCAGATGACATAGTCTTTGATTGATGAGACTCGCAGCGGAGTGAACGCCAAGCTGGAGGTTTGTAGACGGACTCTGGAGTATAAAGGGTTCAGGTTGAGTAGAACTAAGACAGAATATTTGGAGTGCAAGTTCAGCAACGGGAGTGACCCTGAGACAGGCGTGGAGGTAAGGCTAGGTACTCAGGTCATTCCAGAGAAAGGAAGCTTCAAGTACCTAGGGTCTATTATCTAATGGAATAGAGAGATTGACGACGATGTCACACATCGTATTGTGGCAGGGTGGATGAACTGGAGGCTCGCATCTGGATTTTTGTGCAATAAAAATGTGTCACAAAAACTTAAAGGCAAGTTTTATAGGGCGGTGGTTAGATCGACTATGTTGTATGGGGCGGAGTGTTGGTCAGTCAAGCCTTCGCATATACAAAAGATGAAAGTTGCGGAGATGAGGATGCTGAGATGGATGTGTGAGAATACAAGGAGAGATAAAATTAGAAATGATGATATCCGGGGTAAAGTGGGAGTGGCCTCGGTGGATGATACGATGCGGGAAGCGTGGTTGAGATGGATCGGACATGTGTAGAGGAGAGACACAGATGCCCCAGTGCGGAGGTATGAGAGGTTGGTTGTGGATGGGTTCAGGAGGGGTAGAGGTAAGCCGAAGAAGTATTGGAGAGAGGTGATTAGATGGGATATGGCGCATGTGCAACTTACTGACGACATGACCTTAGATAGGGGTTTTGGAGGACACAGATTAGGGTAGAAGAGTAGTAGGTACTCGAGCGTAGTCCTACTTCTGCTTACAAATTGATAGTTGTAGTGTTATTATTGTATGCCCGATTAGCCTATCACACCTATAGGCATATTATTGCTTTATAATCTACTATAGTTTGATTTCTGCTTCTATGTGTTCTTTAGTGTATTTTGTTTAGCTTATTTAGTTGTGTTAGCTACTGCTCCCTTTTGTTCTAATGCACTTTATACCGCTTTAATTCCTTATCTGAGTCTGATTGTTTCTCTTGCTTTACTCTTGATTTGTTTTGATTGTCTTGCTTGTAATTATGCTTTGTCTTGAGCAGAGGGTCTCCCGGAAACAACCGCTCTACCTATCAAGGTGGAGGTAAGGTTTGTGTACAATCTACTCTCCCCAGATCCCACGGTGTGGGATTTCACTGGATATGTTGTTATTGCTGTTGTTGTATACTTATTTCCATTTTATTTAGTTAGTAGAACCTTCTAACTATATATTACTCTTATATAAATTCTTTTATTTTTGTTTTCTCTATGATTTAATATGACAAAAAGATATTCAAATCTCGATTATATATAAAAAAAAAAAAAAATTGAATCTTTTCATACAATTTGAGAAATTCTTCTTTTCATTCTTCTTTACAGAAAAACTGAAACTATTATATATAGAGATACTTTTAAATTATTGTAAAATCAACTACAACCTGCTCATCTGGCCGCCTGGCTCATGACGTGGATGAGGATTATATAGTCAAATTTACCAATTAGCCGCTAGTAGTCAAATGAGGTTACAGATAAAGACCAATTTAAGTTTCTTGGCTTCAAACAACAAAGCCCACTATCTATAATATATTGTATTTTTATTGCAAGATGCTTACAAAGTTGGTGACAAAAAGGTTACTCACAAGTTCACCTCTAATTCTGCCACCATCCAAAAGACATGTGTTTGCCTCCCACATGTTTGATAATCATCAAAGTCATCATATAGTGGAACCATAATCAATCTTGGTTTGTACATGACCAAGTCAAAATAATACTCTTCGGAATATTTGATCCCACAATTGAAAACATACATCACATACTCCTCCTGTCCACATTTGGATTTGGGTTGGTACTAAGCATGTTATTAGTGACGAAATTAGAATATAAAACATAATACTTGACTTATGCACAATGCAATTTTTATAAAAATTAACTTACATGCACAAAACAATTTTTTTAATAATTGATGTTTAATTGGTCACCCTTTAATCATTAACTAAAGCAGATGATTGAAAATCTTTGATGTTCTGAGCCCTTGCCTTGAGCATCCTTGAATGCTTTAGACATAACTTTGCTCCTAGAATTTCATTACACAACGTACATACTAATTCTGTTTTTTCTAAGCGACCACAATAGAGATACTTCCTCCGCCCCAATTTATATGATGTAGTTTGAGTGAGCTCGAAATTTAAGAAATAAATGAAGACTTTTGAATCTTCTGTTCTAAAATAAGCCAAAGATATTTGTGTGGTTATAAATCATCTCATTAAGCGTAAAAGTTAAAGTTTAAAGTTAAATTATTGTCAAATAAATAAATGTGTCATTTTTTTTAGACTGACTAAAAAGAAAATGTGTCATATAATTTGGGACAGATGGAGTAATATTTTATGATACCAAATACAAATATAAAGAGAAAGAAAAGATAGATAAATTGGTTGAAATATATCTTTTTTATTATTTTTCTCATTGTAGGTCACTTGAATATTAGCGCACGTTCATATTGATCCCAAAAGCATCATTTATAGTTCATCACGAAAAAAGTTTTATCTGTTTTTGGCATTATTTCCCACATTCTTACTTAAATATCCATTCTACATGATTTTTTACCGTAAAAAACTCAACGAAGTATCTTTTGTCAAGATATGCAAAGATGTTATATTGTCCTGACGTTGTGTAAACTGATATCCTCCAACGGATGCGGTAGAGGAACTTGCTTGATTGATGTCTTGTATGCTCATCTGATATTTGTTGCAGCTTCTTGCAGAACAATAATTTGACTTCTTGGCAAACCAACGCTGAACCTCAGGTAATAAATTATACATTGCAATAGTTTTTTCATTGCTTTTGCCTTTTACTTTTGTTCAATTATTAATCATTTTTTTCTCGATTACTTTCTTTGTAGGACCACTCCTGGGAATCCATATCCTTGCTCCTTTGGACATTGAGAAGTATAAGATATTCAGTATTCGGCATTAGATTTCGAAACCTCCATTTCCTATTTTTCAATCTTGAAAACTTATTTATTGGAACTCCGGAATACACTCACCAAGACAAATTATTCAAATTCAATGCCAGCACATTGTCTAGTAAAATGGAATTTTTCTTCTTCTTTTTTTGTGTCCAGAGCTGTATGTACAGTCATTGAAGTTTTCAGTTCTTCTGTATTTTTCTCTTTCTGTAACTCAGAAAGTTTGTTTTTGATTCATATATACTGAAACTCAATTGTATAAACATGTTTGTAACTCTTATTTATCATGAAAATGGTGCAATAAGATTTGGTTTTCTGTTGATTGTAAAGTGAATTCCTTTATTATGTTCCCTCTACAATGAAACCAACAACAACAATAACATTGGCAATAAAATTCCACAACGTGGAGTTTGTGAAGGGTAGAGTGTACGCAGATCTTACCTCTATTTTGGTAGGTAGAGCGGTTGTTTCCGAAAGACCTTCGGCTCAAGACAAAGCATAATTACAAGCAAAGCAAAGCAAGAGAAGTGGTCAGACTTAGACAAGAAATTAAAGCAATATGAACATGCTGATAACAAAATCGAATACGTCATGGTAGCGCATTCTAATAAAAGGAAGCAGTAGCAAAGAACACATAGCAACAGAAATCAAACTACATGGAGTTATAAAGCAATACTGCGCCTATAAGTGTGATAGGCTAATCGGGTCTACAGTAATAACACTACAACTATCATTTTGTAAGCGTAAGTAGGACTACGCTCGACTACCTACTATCCTTCTACCCTTATCCGTGTCCTCCACAACCCCCTATCTAAGGTCATGTCCTCAGTAAGTTGCACCTGCGCCATATCCCATCTAATCAACTCCCCCCCAATACTTCTTCGGCCTACCTCTACCCTTCCTGAACCCGTCCATAGCCAACCTCTCACACCTCCGCACTGGGGCATCTGTGTCTCTCCTCTGCACATGCCTGAACCATCTCAACCTCGCTTCCCGGATCTCATCATTTCTAATCTTATCTCTCCTTGTATGCCCACACATTCATCTCAGCATCCTTATCTCCGAAACTTTCATCTTTTGTATGTGTGAATTCTTGACTGACCAACACTCTCCCCCATACAACATAGTCGGTCTTACCACCACCCTATAGAACTTGCCTTTAAGTTTTGGTGACACCTTTTTGTCGCACAAAACTCTATATGCGAGCCTCCATTTCATCCACCCTGCCCAATACGATGTGTGACATCATTATCAATATCTCCATTCCCTTGGATGATATACCCTAGGTTGAAGGTTCCTTTATTTGGAATGACTTGAGTACCAAGCCTCACCTCCACGCCTGTCTCAGGGTCGCTCCCGTTGCTGAAGTTGCACTCCAAATATTCTGTCTTGGTCCTACTCAACCTGAACCCTTCAGACTCCAGAGTCTGTCTCCAAACCTCCAGCTTGGCGTTCACTCCGATGCGAGTCTCATCAATAAGGACTATGTCGTTTGCGAATAACATACACCATGGTATTTCCCTTTGCATTTGTCACGTCAGTCAGTCCATCACCAATGCAAATAGGAATGAGCTAAGAGTTGATCCCTGGTGCAGCTCCATCATCACTGAGAAGTGCTCTGAGTCTCCTTCTACTGTCTGTACCCTAGTCTTGGCTCCATCATACATATCCTTGATCGCCCTAGTGTGCGCCACATGTACACCTCTAACCTCCAAACATCTCCATAGAAGCTCCCTAGGTACTTTGTCGTATGGCTTCTCGAGGTCGATTACAATGATCGTAAACCTTATTAGATACCATTGACTCTGATATCTAATAAGTTTTACCTACTATTGGATTTGAACCTTTCGCATTAACTCACCATTTAGTGATTTGGTTTAATTTAGAGACTTTATCAATAGTATAAGTGTACCTCTCAAAGGTATAAGTAAATATGCACAAAAAAACTGCCAAAAAAAAGTACAGAGTAAATATCCACAGTTCCAAAAGAAAATGAAGAGGCATATCCTTGTTGGTTCACTATTTCTTTGCATGAGAACAAAAGCTAGAACTGTTAGATTACAATAACTCTTGAATCTAGATGAAATTAGCTTCACATACATTACAAGAAATAAACACATCAACATGGTAATTCATCAGATCCTACGACGAAACATGTAATCTAAATTCAGGAGAAGAAAGAAAGAAATTAAAAGAAGCTTCAAAATGAAGTAAAAATTGAAGGAAAACATTAAAAAACATCTCTACACAATGACTAACTATGGCAAGTCCTTTTTCACCTCTCTATAGCTCTTCCTTTTTTAAGGGAACACAAAGGTGGCAGTGCAGTGTTTTTTCCCTGTGAACAAATTGGCACATGAATCACAGGTCTAACTCTTAAAGTTGCTGATCTACTTCTCTCCAATCCTTTTTTAATCCTCTTCACATGTTTCTCTTTGATACTTTGAACTTTGCTTTTCTCATGATCTGCTACAGAAATATCAGCAATAGAACTTGTAGAAGAGGAGGAAGAAGTAGAAGAAGAAGGCGATAATGAAGAAGCTCTTTTCTGCTTCAATCTCAACAACTCTTTCCATAAAACAGTGCATTTTGGTGGCCTAGGAGATGGATCCTCATCAATAAACCAATTTATTGTCCTAGTTTCTTCCTTACTCTTCACCTTATCAGCTTCATTCAATGTTTCTCCCTCAGCATGTTCAGTTTTTAAACTGATCTTGTTCACCTTTTCAGCATAATGCATTTGCCAATATGGACGTAACTTACCCTCGAAGAACAGCTCGTCCGCTGTGATCATGTTTTCGCTGGTTAACTTGTTGGAAAGGAACTCGAATTCTGCTGCACTACGCGCTCTCTCTTGCTGATATTTTCGCTCTTTCTCTGCTTGTGCATTTGGAGTAATGGATATGAAGTTTTTCTCATCAAGAAATTCTGAAGAGAAGGAAATTCGGGGACTCGAAGTCGGCTCATCGGATCTAGAGGCACCTTCTAAGGAAACCATGTTAGTGAGAGAGACTGAGGGAAATGTAGCTGCTGGATAAAGGTAAGAACCTAAGTTTGTGTGCTTTATAAGGGGTGTTTGTGTGCTGTTGTATTTGTAAAACTCTTATGAGGGTTGTTTGTAATATTTGGTTATAGTAAATGTATATGGACGGTGAGAATATTTAAACCAAGTGGTCTGGAGAAGGAGAAACAAATGAAGTAAGTTTATGTATTAGAATATGGGAACAGCACATGGACACCTTTGGAGCTAAAGACAAAAGCTTTTTCTACCATGGCATCTTACTGTCTTTTGATGGATTCAAATAATCAGTAGCATAGGACAATAAAGTGATAGTAGCTCCAGCCTTCCAGGTTAATTTTATGTAGAGTTTAGACTCTGATAGTTCATACTCTTGTTTTTTGAACTCCTAGGAGAAGGGAAGTTTCTACTTCAGTTTGTTGTTTTTGCCCCACAGCTAATATGTCATTTCTGGTTTTTTATTTTGGACTCTTTCTATATTGTTCAGAGGCGGATTCATGATTTAAGCTTTATCAGTTCAATCTCAATATATTTTTAAAGTTATGGTATCATATCTACAATTTCTTGTAATTTTTATGAATTTTGACACATATATTTATGTTCTGCATCGAAAGTACTGGAATTAGATAAACTCGATACTGATACTCTGTATCCACATTTGGTCCTGGTATACTAGTAAAGATGTTTACATTTGAGCTCATTGGTATACATGTACAACTATGGTCAAATTTATCTTGTGGAGGATGCCAATGTATTAGCAGGGGGAGGATACTCATCTTCGACTTGAACTATATATAATTTTGTAACTTCAACAAGTATTTATTAAAGAATGTGACATTTAGTTGGAACTAAAAAATAAATACCAGCTTTTTTTTTAACCTTCTGTTCCCTCTTCTAGCCAATGATTTAGCTACCTGAACTTGATAGTGCTTCTCCAAATCCTTTTGGTCAAGCTTACTATTCTCTTGATTAAGTGTGATTTATACAAGGAGAGGAGGGGGGTGGTGATAGGTGAGCTCCTTTTTTTTTTTGGCAAAGTTTCTTTGTCACTCGTCACCCCAACCCCATTCACCTTTAAGGCACTTGAGAACAAGATGAATTAAAGAGACCGGACGAATTTCAGTCGAGACAAAACATGCTAGGTAATTTATTGTCATCTAAGTTTTGGTATACAAAGTTATTTGACACATGTATTTGTGGGAGATAGCAAATATCCAGTTAATTAATTGTAGTGTGATCAAACTTACTCGAACACCATATTTACAAAAAAGAAAAGAGATTGGGTGAATCCTAGGCTACACTAGCATGAACTGTAACAGCAAAGAGGAGCTGCACAAGAAGACACTTGAAACCTGGAAATATTCCAGGAAGGTGGTTGAGTCAAGTCAGAAATCACAATGTACAATAGTATTCATCAGAGGAGCAACATAATGAACCTAGTAAAATTATGTTTATAGGAGTTGTTAGGTCCCGGAGGTATGCTATGAAACAATAAAACACAAACTGAAAGTCAAAAACAAATCGAATGCCAATGCAGTTTGTAAATGTCGGCAATAATGTTGTCTGACACAAGTGACAACACTTCGATAAAACTGAAAAACCTTTGAAGAGTAGAATGCAGCGGAAATAATAAGACACAAAGGTTTAATATATACATAGGTTATATTGATTATATATCATATGACGGCCAGTGACCGAAAATATATATATATATATATATATATATATATATATATATATATATATATATATATATATATACAATTGAATAAATTCATTCTTTTACAATATTACAAAATAATACAAAGGAATTAAAAGTTTGAAGTCGCAGATGACTTCTGTCTGAATTTTTTTATCTAAATAGACATAGACAACATCTCATTATAATTTCTTCAATAAAGAACAAATCTAGAATCTAAACAACAATTATAATGTTGGACAGAATGCCGTCGACACGCTCAGGCAACACTAGCGATCTAGTTTTCTGAGATGAATTCTCGAGAGCTCTCTTGATATTTGTGCAATCTTTTTCTGGATATCGATTCACTCTTCTTTCCTCTCTATTTATAGTAGATATTCTTCCTTGAAAAGCTCATCGATTGATTGTGGAGGTTGAGGAAAAGATGGGCAGCCGATAGGATTTGTTAGAGAAGATCGTGGAGCAAAATCCTCAACTTCTTGGACTTGTTCCCCAAGCTTAGCAACAACTTTGACTTGTTCTTCCCACGTGTTTCATCGGCTCCTACACACCTTGCCAAGTCACTTTTACATCGTGGTAAAAATCCCACGAGATTTGCTTCAGTCCGTGAAGTAAGGCAAAACTATTTAACAGAATGTTGGTCCGAATGTCATGACATTTGTTCCAACATTTCTGAATTTTAACTTAGTACTGAAAATGATATGTTGGGCAAAATGTCACAACAGCAAACCCAACATTAACATTCTCCCCCCTTTTGCCTTTCTTCACAAAACCTATTCTAATTTGTGCAAGTGACTTACGGCAATGTCATAAATGTTGTCCCAACATCTATGAGTACAATAATGCTCCTCCTTTAACCTGTGGTGGTATACAAACACAATATATGTATACCAATTTATACCTTTATACAAGATACAATATTAGCACAAACATATATATACACATAACTTATACGATTAGAAGAAATAAGAAAATTAAACATTCAAACACATCATCCAAGAACAAAAAAACATTGTCAGATCATCGTCAAATACATCACCAAATATCCGATCCAAAGAAAACAAACACAGTCCAAATTAACCAATCCTCAATCATCATCAGTAGTTCATCCCTTGCATATTATGCATCAGTAGTAGCTTCCAGCCACTTTCTACTTATGCATAATCTCAGCCTGCTCCTTCATCTGCCTAGTAGTTTCAGCTTCTGCTACAGCCTTTCGCATCGTAGCTTCTATTTCTGCCTTCATCCTCAGCCTTGTCAGCAAGACTTTTCTTCCAACAACTTCTTCATTCTGCATGGCAGCACCCACAACATCTTCTACAACAACATCAACAACAGTAGAACTCTTAGCTCTTTCAGCTCTTTCCTCCCCCTTCACAGTAGAATCATCTCCCCCTTTTTGGGAAGAAAGCAACAATAAGAACTGGTCTCTGGCCTGGACTAAGGCATCCCTTGCAGCATCAACCTCTGAGATTTGTTGGTTGATCTTTGTAATTTGTTTAACCAGCTAGTATGTAGACAGAGGTGACTGTCTTGTACTAGTGTTGCCTAGAATGTTTGGAACATTTCAGGCAACATTCTTAATGTTAGCTTCCTTTTGCCAGGGAAGGTCAATAACTCTGTCTTTGCTTTTCAAGATTTATTTATTCACTGAATATACCTTTGGTGCTTTTCCTAAAAATCCTCATTTCTAGGTTCAAAGCATTGGGTAAGTAGAATTTGATAGATCAAAGAGGGATAAGGAAGGATCAAGGTTGACTCTTTTTCAGCTAAATTGGCTATTTGGTGGAAAATCATTCTTCCTAAGTCAATTCTCAACCTTTTTCCTATTTTGTATAACAGAGAGGCTTGATCGGTAGTAACTATCGACTCATCAAGTGAAGGGAGCCAATTGTGAATAGCAATCTTATGTAGGGTGGAAAATAGGGCAGTGAGCTTTGAGGCAGAGCATCGAGAAGTCCATTTCTTCACTATACCTCCAGTGAGGTATTCTATTATCTTGTCCCTATTTTCTGTTGCCCTTTCAGTAGTACTGCTTCCAATTTCATACTCAGTTCCCAAACATTGATTGATAATTAGGGGAGTTTATAGATTTTGTTATAGAGGTATACCTTCCCAAATTTTTTTGAGGAGGCATTGTCCATATCAGAATTTAAGTTTGCATAGAATAACCTAATTACTTCATCAACGAAGGGTTCTTTATCAGTTTAGGTTTTTAAAAGCTTATGATCACTGAGGAACTCAACCAACCCATATTCAGAACATGAGGCTAAATCTAATACCTTTTCTTCCCTGATAATCCTATTCCTATACCAATTCCATTTATCAAATTTTGCTTTGGAATAGAACTTGTTAGAATAAACATTTACCTCAACTTCAGCTTCTGATTCTGTATTGCTCGAGGAGGATGGAGATGATGTCCCTTCTGAGGCTTGTTGGAATATTGCTTGAGATGTTGTGACATTCTCGACAACATTTTTTGCAACATCTATTCTTGTATGACGGGGGATTCCTCTGGAGCAGAACCTCTTTAAAGGAGTGTCGTCGGGAATCTCCTCGTCTTCAGATTCACATTGTGGAACAGAGACAAAAGGCTCAGGTTGAGGATCAGGAACTGGTGGTCCATCTTGAGGTTCCAAAATTGAAGGTTCTTGTTCGGTGTCCTCCGATGAAATTTCATAGTCCATATCGCCTGTGTCACTGCTTGAGCAAGCAGGAACTGTTGTCTCAAACCTGGATTTCTTGGTGACAAGTTCCTGTTAGACAGTTCTCTCGAACACCCTACTTGACCTTCGAGTAGGAAAGGAGGAAAAACTGGTCCTCTTGCCGAGTGTGGAGTAATCTGAAGTGGCATCAACATCAATGGGGTTACTATCATCCCATGGGTAGTTGATTTCAAGAGGTTCTTGATCTCCACTAAGAACAATGGATGTGCATTGTGGTGGACTGGTAATCATGGGTGTGCTATTGGTGGTGTTGGCTGACAAAGGGTTTGACATAGGTGAGGCCTCCATTGGAGAGTTTGGAGGAGATGGTTTAGGGTTTTTGAGGTTTTTGGATGAAGAACAGAGTGAGAAATCCATCAGTTTGGTAGGGATTAAACTGAAGTGATGTGATCTTTTCCTTTTCTTTTTTTTTTAAAATTTTTATTCTTTAATTCAGAAAAGACAGAATGTTAAAAAGAAGAACAAATGAAATATATATTTATACTCTTGGCAAGCTTTTTAAAATACAAAAATTCCTTAATTTTAGGTGTTTGATATTTATTCAATAACTTGCACCTAAGATTTTGGGATAAAAAGATAGACATCTTATTTGGAATCTAATATTATCCTTTTAAAATTTGAATTCCAATTAAAAACATGGCATAAAAATAAGGAAGAAAAACTAATTTTCTGAAGTCAGTTACGATCAACATCCCAACAAATATCATTATCTGAAAATGTCAACAGCAATGTTGGCAACATTTTGAACAACACATGCATTATAATCTCGCAAGAACTTTTTATTTTGGCAACAAATCAAGACACGTTTTATATGTATTTTAATGAGTTTAATCACTGGACCAATGTAATATTTCCCATCGTGTCCTTGATCTAATCATAAAACACATATAAAAGATTTTCATGTCAAAAATTAAGAATACTTATTTAATATTCTCAAAATCCTTTTGAAGCACTTGATACTCCTATAGAATAGGAACAATATCATTTCAAGAGCTTTGCCCATTTTTCACAATTGC
The DNA here is from genome assembly GCA_034509755.1 of Anisodus tanguticus. Lineage (NCBI taxonomy): Eukaryota > Viridiplantae > Streptophyta > Magnoliopsida > Solanales > Solanaceae > Anisodus > Anisodus tanguticus. The sequence goes on along the minus strand of CM067551.1, from coordinate 10,769,301 downwards.
CAAATATTTATAAAGGCTTTGCCTTATTTTGATACTCCCTTTTTATGATATCTAATATCATCGCAGAGAACGGTATCACTTTGATGTCATGTTCTTATTGAAGGATCATGCTTGTGTGACAAAAAATAATGCACTATACAGTAACAATAATCAGATTTTGATATTACATAGGTAAATGTCACCCGAAATGTTAGAGACATTTCAGTCGACATTCACCAAAAATGCCTTTTTAGAGATTACAAAGACCAAGAGATTTCTTCAAACTAGAAAATCTCTCATGGTCCAAAGCTTTTGTAAGAATATCAGCTAGTTGATGAAGAGTGTCAACATGTTCAATTTGAACTAGCTGTTTTTCAACCAAATCTCTTAAAAAGTGATGTCTAATATCAATATGTTTTGTACGTGAGTGCTGAACTGGATTTTTGGAAATATTTATAGCACTCAAATTGTCATAGTACAAAACTAAGATGTTACTTGAAAAACCATAGTCGTCTAACATGCGTCTTAGCCATATTAATTGAGAGAACTTCCAGTTACTACATATTCAGATTCAGCAGTTGAAAGTGAGACACAATTTTGTTTACGACTATACCAAGAAACAAGGTTATTGCCAAGATAAAAACATCCTCCACGTGTACTCTTTCTATCATCCACATCACCAGCCCAATCTGAGTCACTATATCCTATTAAATTAGAATTAGTGTCTTTAGAATACCAAATTCCCAACTCACATGTGCCGGCAACATATCTAATGATACGTTTCACAACATTTAAGTGGAAAATTTTGGGACAGGCTTGGAATCGAGAACATACACAAACACTAAACATTATATCAAGACGACTAGTAGTGAGATATAGAAGGGTACCTATCATGGATCGATACAATGTTGGGTCGACATTTTCACCAATATTATCCTTACATATCTTCTGCGACGATCCCATTGGAGTTTTCATCTGTCTAGCATTTTTTAATCCAAATCTCTTAATTAGATTCTTGGCATATTTGCTTTGGGAGATGAAGATTTCACCTTCACTTTGCTTAATCTGCAAGCCTAAGAAAAAAGTTAGTTCCCAATCATGTTCATCTCAAATGTCGATGACATTGCTTCAACAAATGTCTTTAGGTAGGACTGTGAGGTCGAACCAAAGACTATATCATCTACATAGATTTGAGCAATAATAATATCTACATCGTGATGTTTAATGAATAAAGTACGATCAGCTTCACCACGATTAAAACCAAATTCAAGGAGGAAGTTAGTTAGACGACCATACCATGCACGAGGAGCATGTTTTAACCCATACAAAGCCTTTTTGAGCTTGTATACATAGTGTGGATGGTGAGGATCTTCAAATCCTTTTGGTTGTTCAACATAAACGTCCTTATCTAGAAAACCATTTAAGAATGCACTTTTTACATCCACTTAGTGTAAAGTGATTTTTAGAAAACAGACAATGGCAAGAAGTAGTCTGATTGATTCAATTCTAGCCATATGTGCAAAAGTTTCGTCATAATCGATTCCTTCAACCTGAGTATAGCCTTGAGCAACTAGACGAGCTTTGTTTCTAACAACAGTTCACAATTCATCTGATTTATTCTTGAAAACCCACTTAGTTCCAATAACATTTGTATTATTTGGATGAGGAACCAAGTCCCAGACTTCATTTCGAGAAAATTGTTCAAGTTCTTCTTGCATTGCTTGAATCCAAAAATCATCTTTAAGTGCTTCTAAAACATTTTTTGGTTCTAAAGTAGTTATGAAATAAGAAAGACTAACATTTTGGTATATGGTATACATACACGCATACCTAACCATGTCTTTGTAATTGAGTGGTTCTTTCCCTCTTGTTCTAATTCCCTCAAAAACTTACCCTATCACTTGACATGTTGGATGATTCTTCCTAATTCTTGATGAGGGGTCCCTTCTAACTTGATATGTCAATTCAGCATTTGACTCCTCATTCGCATCCTCTGTGATCTCTGGTTCAGGTTCAGATGTTGCTTCGGATGTGACAACATTTGGGGCAACATCTGGTTCTTCAGCAGTCTGCACATTTTCCACTGAGACTGTAATGTTATTTTTAGTTGTATTTCCTGTAAAATCAGAGAAATCGTCAAAAACAATATTTAGAGACTCTTGTACAGTTTTGGTCCTTAGATTGTACACTCGATAAGCATGACTATTTTGAGAATAGCAAAAAAAAATCCTTTGTCACTTTTAGAGTCAAACTTTGCCAACTTATCTCTATCATTTAAAATGTAACAAATACACCCAAAAACACGAAAGTAACGCAAGTTAGGTTTCTTTCCATTTATTAGCTCATAGGGTGTTATCTTTGTTCCAGGCCTTAGATAGACTCTATTAGTGATGTGACAAACAATATTTAAGGCTTCAGCCATAAAACGTTTCGACAAATTTTTAGAACTAAGCCTAACGCTAGCCATTTCTTGCAATGTTCTATTCTTCCTTTCTGCTACACCGTTCTGTTGAGGAGTTTTGGGAGCGGAAAACTCATGGAAAATTCCCTTTTTCTCACAAAATTTTGTGAAGGAGCTATTTTCAAATTCTTTTCCATGGTCGGATCTAATCAGAAAAATAGGAGAATAGAATAAGTTCCTAATTCTAGAGTGCAAAATTTTAAACATGTCAAAATTTTGTGATTTTTCTTTCAAAAAATATATCCATGAATATCTAGAAAAATCATCTACTATCACATAAGAATACCTCATTCCTCCTAAACTGTCTACCTCAATTGGACCCATAAGATCCATGTGCAATAATTGAAAACAGTGAGACGTACCTAAATGTTATCCGTCATTTTGGACAACATTATGGGAAACACGAGTCTGCTTACCTTTTAGACAATCTTCACAGACTGTTTTACCTTTATGGCTAAGATTGGGTAAGCCTCTAACCGCTTCATATGAGACCAACTTTTCCAGATTGCGGTAGTTGACATGTCTCAACTTTTGGTGCCACAGTGTTGTGTCGTCGAGCTTGACATTATTGCAAGTTTCTTGTCTCGCAACAAGATAGCAATTATCACCTATTCTAGTACCTGACATAACACATTCATTAGCTTCATTTGTAACTTTACAGGCATTCTTGTTGAATTTTACCTCAAGATTGTCATCACACAGTTGACTAATACTAATCAAATTTGCCATTAAACCCTCAACATGTAAGACATTTCTTAAAGCTGAAAATCCAGGAACATCCAAGATTCTTCTTCCAATTATTTTTCTTTTACTACCACTTCCATAAGTTACGTTACCTCCATTGAATGACTCATATTTCTTTAGAAACTCTTTTGTACCTGTCATGTGGCGAGAACATCCACTATCAAAGTACCAAGAACCTGAAATGTTAGTTCTTAAAGTAGTTATCGCAACATTACAAGTTACATCCATTTTGAGAACCCAAACTCTTTTAAAACATTTTTTACCTTTCAGTTATGAAATGCTGCTTTGAATGTTGTCCGAGATATTGGACAGTCTTTTAGACAACATTTCACTCACAGAATTCTGAAGTTTGAAACAGTAAGGTTTTAAGTGTCCAGGAGAGTTACAATGATAACATAAAAACTTCTTATTCTTTGACATATATGAGAACTTATCTTTCATTCCTTTTTCTTTTACAAAACATATTTTCTCATTTTTGTCAAATACACTAGAGCATGTAGTTTCAAAAGAGTTTTGGTACCCAATACATGTATGTGACGGTTTACTAAAGCTGAGTATTTCATTCAATTTAGAAGTTCCTGAGTTGAACTTACGGAAGGTTGCTTCGGCTACATCCAGTTTTGCATGAATCTTATCAAATTCTATATCCTTTTTGGTAAGTGCAACCTCTAATCGGGTTATTGTGCCTTTTTGATCTACATTCTCACGAGTTAAAGATTTAGCCTTTGATTCAAGTTGCTTGGATTCAATGATTAAGGCTTGACAAATATTTTGTAATTCCTTAATCATTTCATCGTTGCATTCAACTTGATTCAAACACTCAGTCTCACCACAAGAAATAAAACCACTAAAGCAATGAACATCAGGATAGTTAAAGAATATGTACCTTTCGGATATTGCTGGAGATGCAGATGTTTTCTAAAATGTCGTGACATCTGAGGCAACATTATGACGACATCTTCATTATCTGACAGTGAATGTTCGTAAGCAGTGGCCAGCATTGCTTGTGATTCGACTTCTTGATCTCATTCGTCTTCTCCTTCATCGTCACTAAGAGAGACCTACAAATTCTTACCAAAATTCCTTAGAGTCTTCGCACATTCATTAGCATAATGACCCCAACCCGAGCACGCATGACATTGCACAGACTCTAGTTGTTTGGGACCAAATTTGGTACGATCTGAATTGGCTCTTCTTAGTAGACTTCCTTTTTGAATACTTGGAAGGAACTTTGTGGGATTTTGATTGAAGCCTTGGATTTGGTGTTGTTTAGATTTGGATTGATTCCTTTCACTGTTGAACTTCTTCACCATCGAATTGTATTTTCGAGTGAGTAAGGCAATATTAGCACCTTCACCAAATTCTTCAAGATCTTCATCCCCTTCGTTAATTTGATTTTTGAGGGTTGGACTTGAAGTGCCACATTCTTGCTCTTATATAGTTCCCTTTGATTCTCAATGTTCATCTCATAAGTTTTGAGAATGCTCATTAAGGTATGAAGGTCCATAGTAGCAAGATTGTGAGCTTCTTCAATGGCACAAATCTTTAAGTTAAACTTTTCAGGAAGAGAACGGAGAGCCTTTTCAACAAGTTGAGTGTTGGTTAATGATTCTCCAAGCACTTGACATTCATTAGATATGTCAATCAACTTTTTAAAATAGGATTTAATGTCGTCCGCTTCTTCCATCCTTAAATGTTCATATTTGCTCATGAGCATGCATAGCTTTGTTCGACGAACACTTGAGCTACCTTCACAATGAATTTGCAAAGTATCCCATCCATCCTTGGCCGTTGGGAAGTTTTGAATGAGTTTGAACATGTAAAGATCAACCCACACAAAAATTACATTTAAGGCCTTTTCGTTAAAGCTAGCATTATTGGTTTCTTCCGCCATCCATTCGGATTCAGGTTTAACAAGAATGTCACCTTCCTCATCCGGCGGTAATATTGGAATAACATACCCATTGGTTATAGATCTCCATGCCCTAACATCAATTGATTTGATGTGAGAACATAGGCGAATCTTCCAATAGGCATAGTTTGTACCATCTAAAATGGGAAGTCTACCAATATTTGTATTAGTCGAATCCATAGCTTCAAATGATAGGACAAAGCACTTATTGTGTTAAGTGTTGGCTCTAATACCACTTGTTAGGTCCAGGGGGTATGCTATGGAATAATAAAAAATAAACTGAAAGTAAAAAACAAATCGAATGCCAATGCAGTTTGTAAATGTCGGTAATAATGTTGTCTGACACAAGTGACAACACTTCGATAAAACTTAAAAACCTTTGAAGAGTAAAATGCAGCGGAAATAATAAGACACAAAGGTTTAATATTTACATAGGTTATATTGATTATATAACCTATGATGGTCAGTGACCGAAAGTATTGTTTGTATATATATATATATATATATATATATATATATAAGAAGGAATTTATTCAATTGTGTGTGTGTATATATATATATATATATATATATATATATATATACACAATTGAATAAATTCCTTCTTTTACAATATTGCAAAATAATACAAAGGAATTAAAAGTTTGAAGTCGCAGATGACTTCAAACTGAAAAATCTATCTAAATAGACATAGACAACATCTCATTATAATTTCTTCAATAAAGAACAAATCTAGAATCTAAACAACAATTACAATGTTGGACAGAATGCCGTCGACACGCTCAGGCAACACTAACGATCTAGTTTTCTGAGATGAATTCTCGAGAGCTCTCTTGATATTTGTGCAATCTTTTTCTGGATATCGATTCACTCTTCTTGCCTCTCTATTTATAGTAGAGATTCTTCCTTGAAAAGCTCATCGATTGATTGTGGAGGTTGAGGAAAAGATGGGCAGCCGATAGGATTTGTTAGAGAAGATCGTGGAGCAAAATCCTCAACTTCTTGGACTTGTTCCCCAAGCTTAGCAACAGCTTTGACTTGTTCTTCCCACGTGTTTCATCGGCTCCTACACACCTTGCCAAGTCACTTTTACATCGTGGTAAAAATCCCACGAGATTTGCTTTAGTCCGTAAAGTAAGGCAAAATTGTTTAACAGAATGTCGTGACATTTGTTCCAACATTTCTGAATTTTAACTTAGTACTGAAAACGATATGTTGGGCAAAATGTCACAACACCAAACCCAACATTAACATTCTCCCCCTTTTTGCCTTTCTTCACAAAACCTATTCTAATCTGTGCAAGTGACTTACGGCAATGTCATAAATGTTGTCCCAACATCTATGAGTACAATAATGCTCCCCGTTTAACCTGTGGTGGTATACAAACACAACATATGTATACCAATATATACCTTTATACAAGATACAATATTAGCACAAACATAGATATACACATAACTTATAGGATTAGAAGAAATAAGAAAATTAAACATTCAAACACATCATCCAAGAACAAAAAATCATTGTCAGTTCATCGTCAAATAATTTCTGAATTTTAACGTAGTACTGAAAACGATATGTTGGGCAAAATGTCACAACACCAAACCCAACATTAACATGAGTAATGTAGCGAGTAATTTGACCAAAATAGTTTATTTGGGTAAATTTGGATGTCATTTTCTCAGATGTCACATATGTGGTATGCCTATGATTCAAGAATCTTAGATAGTTGTCCCCTGGGGTATAGCTGGATGGCAAAGGATGGAACTTAAAATTCAGATGGAGGCCTGCAACGTGGGTTCGAACCCTGGTGGAGCAATTTGCTCTCTTTTGGGATAGGACCTTGTAGGTGATATCAATTGCTCTATTCTCAAACTCTGGTCATTCAGGAACATCCCGCGATTTACTGGTAGTAGTGCAGAGAGACTGAGACTACTATCACAAGGAATAGTCTGGCGTAAGCCGAGAAGCTGGATATCAAAAAAAATCTTAGAAAGTTTAGTTAAAATGACAAAGTGGGGCACAAAAGCTGATTTTATTAGTGAAATGAAATAATGGGAAAGTTTTTCTTGAAAATGAACCTCTATCTACTTGGATATTGGTGCAGCTGCACATAATTTCGATATATGTATTCATGTGAATTTGACAAAACCTTATAGGTGAATTCGCAGTTTTAGTCCCTCAATTATCAACAAATCTTATTTTTTGTCCTTGTTATATTTGGTAAACAAACTTACCTTCAATCAATTAAGTGTACTTTTGATCTATTTACTAGTGAATCTTCACAAATTTAAAAAAATTATATATCATTACATCATTTGACTATTCATTTTATGTTAAGTTTGTATATTAATTAATATCAAAGGGTAATATAATTATAAATATAGTCTAAATGTAAGAAATTTTCTATATTAAAGCGACCAAAAATACATATTTTAATAAATTAAAGGTTAAATGTATTTAATCATAAATTAGAACAAAAATAACAGAGGGACTCATATCCATTCTGATTTCATTATCTCTTTGTCATAGATTCTCTTATATTTGTGGCAGTAAATCATTAAAATAAAATAAATGAAAAATCAAGAGTATCAATTAGTCAAAGGGAGAGGGTGCTTTAGCAGTTTGACCCTTCCTATAACCTAACAGAGAGTTCATAATAGTAATAACATGGGAGGACTTCTAGGCATGTGGTCACATGAGTCTAACTTCTAAGCCATGTGAGACTCTGCATTTCCCAATTAAATCAACTTAATGATCTTTCTTTTTGACAGGATCACCCTTTGAAGAAGTTTGTTTTTGACTGGTTTAGTATTATGTATTATCTCACGTTGCAAAGGGTAATATTGTCTTTTGACAAAGTTTACAATGTGGTACATATCATGTCCTGTTCTTGGAAAAGCTTACATTAAGATTTGGAACTTTTTAATGACTTATCTAATTTTTTGTTGGTTTTCCATCGAATTTATATTGTAGTTAGATTAAATTTGAATTCATATTGTGATAGACTCTTATCTAATCAATGACAGCTATGAAAGAGGGTGAATTATTACATGCATACACAGGTGTTATGACAATTTTTACTAGTATTTTTTTCTTAAAAGAGAGTACCGTTGCATGCACAAATAATGGCTCTGCTTGATTGTATTAAGAAAATACTGATGGAGTTTAACAACGGCTCATACGATAAAGTAATATAAAAATTGATGATCTTGGATGATGGAAAATATGATTAAGTTTTTCTTTTTTTTATGTTATCTTTGGTCAATTTGCACATGTATGTTACTTATTATCTAATTAAGTAGAAGAATTAAAAAGGATCCTGACGCAATTTTGATAACTATGAAATGATCTGTCTTTTCAAGTTTTGACTGTTGGAACCATTGAGGAAACATGTACTCCTAGTTTATTGTAGTTTTTTGTATATTGAGAAATTGTGAATTTATATGATAATTTTTTAGTACTTTATAAAAGAAATTTAGTTTTATGACCTTTTTAGATCTTCATTTTTTTATACATAAGATATTGTTGGAAATTTGTCTTTGGCGGAGAGGTGCGTCCACTCATATTTAATGAATTAAACACTAGTGTTCCGCATGTTGGAGGCTTTGTCTCTTCTCACATGCATAATCTACTGAGTGAGTAGATGATTGTAGGACCAAGAATCGTCAAATTTCGTTGAGAAATGAAAGAGATATTGGTCCACGAAGTAAGGTGTTTGCGGCATGAAAATATGGTGTGGGACAAATCTATCACATCGGTGGGAAAAGGAAGAATTGCTCTCTTTATAAATCTCTAAAGTGGTAAAGGGTTTGGGACCCCAAGGGGTATCTCATGTGTTTAAAGGAGGGAGGACCTAGATGTGCTTGGGTTCAAGGCTAAGCCCACACGCGCGCCGCCGACCGTCCGGTGCGGGCTGCGCAGGAGTCTCCCTCCTCCATGCTATATATTGATGCCTCTTGGCTTAAGGACAGAGTGCAATCGCTCGACTCAACACAACAGTTGTAACCATCCAGATTTAGTTGTTTCTTGATTTCAGGTTATCAAGATTCAAGACTCAACAAGCTTGCTGCAGTTCTAAACATTGCCTATTTGTTTATCCTTTCAAATACTTGTAATATTTATTTACTTCACGTACTGCTTTACTACAATAGCAACCAACAGATATCGGGGGGGGGGGATATAAGAGATCTAAAAAAGTTTTTTTTTTAATTTACATTGTAAAAGGAGGAGAGATCTCATTTTCTCTCACTAAATAGTAACAATAGGGAATATATTTGTACAAAATGAAAAATGAAGTAGATGTGAAGGTACAATTTCAAATAGAGCGAGTAAAATATTACTCCTATGATCCTATCCTGGAGCAAAAATAAGTACGGTTTACTTTGATATATTCGAGGAAAAAGACAATGCAGTAAAGAAGAAATAACCCTAGAAGTTTGTCACCTATTCTTCTGCCGCAGATGATGATTTAAGAATCACATTAGTAAAAAACTAAAAATAATATGAGTACTTAGTGCAAGTTTCTTACTACAGAATAATGTACCAGTTGGTACAATAAAAGCACTGTCTATGTCAGAAAGAGAAACAGTAAAATAAGTGGTTAATAATTACTCCATCCATCTCAATTTATATGGTATCATTTGATTTGACACGAAATTTAAAATGAAATGAAGACTTTTGAAATGTGTAGTCCAAAAAAGATCTTATATAAATGGGTGACTGTAAATCATTGCATAAAGTTAAATTGTTTCTGAAATTCTTTTTAGGACTGACCAAAAAGAAAATGATGGCACATAAATTAGGACAAAGGGAATAAAAATCATGTACTTTCGAATGGATGTGAATTGCCCTTATTTCAGGGTGGTCTTTAATTTTTGCCCCTCAAATTGAAAAAATCTTTAATTTTTGTCATTCGACTAAAAAATTCTGGGTTGGGGTTCCAACCCATGCTTAGTTAAAAATTTAAAAAAAGATTAGCAAAACATAGTTTCGATTCGCAAGACAGAGTTTACCTGCAAAACTATGTCTTATCCGTCAGAGTTTGTCTTAAGATAACAAACTCTACCTTAAGACAAACTCTGTCTAGCGAATTCAAATTTCATCTTATGATTATTATTTTTTGACTGAGCGGGGATTCGAATCCAAAACCTCGAAATATTTTTAAGGGAAAAAATTAAAGATTTCAAATTTTAAAAAAATAAATTAAAGACCATTGTCTTTGAAGGGGAATCCGCGCAAAAAGAAAAGCTTTCGAATCAGTGAATTTAGTGAGCCCATGTACTAAAACTAATTTTCATTTAATTTGGTTTGGTAGTATCTCCTTATAATTTGTATTTCAACCAAACGTGTCGTTGTACCGAACCAACTCATTTCGGTGTTCCCCCTAGTTGACGACTTGATGATATTACAAATATTTGTTTAAGTTTTCGAAAAATACTTCTTTTAAGAAGAAGAAGAAGATTTTACGATAATGGTAGGTCAATAAGTTCTATTTCCCAAGTGTTAAACGGGCATAAATAATTTATGCATTTTATGGAAATCTTATAAAAGTAACACAATTTCTTAAGTATTAATTTTATAAAGTTTATTACGGAGGTTTCCGGTTTGAAATTAATGTCTCTGCTTTAATTTTTTCTTCTCAAAAATATTTTTATATATTAAATAAAGAAGGGAGACTGAACGGCTGGTTTCATGCAAAAGCCTGGTTGTTAAAGTGAAGTGACCCTACTGTCCTTTTAAAATTGAAATCCCCCACTTAACCCCCTCTCCCACCAAAACCAGTATTCTTTTTATATTTCTTTTAGATATTTTATTTAACTGATAATTGGACTTCAAGCGTAAGAATTGTTTGGTGCATGAAGTATCTCGTGTTCAGGCAGAGTTTGAGGAATTAAAAAAATTGAAAAAAACATTTTGATATGAAATTTGAGGCATGTACACCATCCTAAAAGATAGTTTGCTTTTACAAAAATTAATTTAATAAGACATCTTTCAAAATTCAAACAAGTTCTTTCAATAATTATGTAAAAGCAAAAACAACAGATTTCACTAAGGAAATCAAACTCTATAAGGAGCATGAGAAAAATAGAAAGGAAACATAGAGATCTATATATCTTGAGTTCATCAAAACACACTATTTGGAATAACATTTTAATATTAAAATATGTTAATCATTTTTCATATTTTAGTGACCATAAAATTTTAAAAATGGTCATAACTCTCACAAGTTCACTACTCTGTAATGTAGAATGTGATTATTACTTCTACTAACCACAATTTCATGTTCTACGTCATTTAAGATCTCACTACTCTAATTTACTCTTTGAAAGAATTCTTATAACTATATATAAAGGTATTTTTTATGGGTTGTGAAATGAAAGTATTGTACTGAGTATAAGGTGTATGAGAAGTGTGAAAAAATATTATAGCGTAGTGAGGTTGCAATAGTGAAAGAGACAGTTGAGAGAAATAAAAATATTCTAAGCCTTCAACTTAGTCACTATAAAAGAGAAAAAATGTATGTTGAAGGAAGGTGTTCTTATTGGTGGAGTTTTGGACTTTTCAACTAGTCCAGAGTTGTTTGAGTCACACGACGTTATCAGACTGTTATATCATGAAAGAGACAACTCAAGAGTTATACTACTGAATCGGTGAAGATTATACTCCAGTGACTTGAATCTCCTTAAAGAGAGCGATATATTTGCGCTTCAACCTGAAGAATATTTATTTCATTTTTGTTCATTTTACTTTTCAACTAATTTATGTGGTATTTTTGTTGGGAGATTTTGCTCTATGGTACTTTATAATGCAGTACGGGAAGTATATAACTATTACAAGTATTCGAAAGGATAAATAAAGATTCAATAATTCAACTAGAAATCTGAAAATTACAATAGTTACACAAGAAAACTGGAAATTCCAGTTTTGTAGAAGACGGAAAAATGGAAACTGTTTTTGCTGAGTCGAGTGTGGCACTCTGTCCTTAAGACAATATTGCCCCGTATGTATCCTTTATACGTCCTAGACAATTTGTCTCCCAAGATAAAACAGCAATGGAACACTTGAGCAAAGGAAACTCAAGAGCTACCGTGAAGAATATTGAGTAACGAAATGATGCTTGGAAGTTGTAGGAAGAAAATTATTTTCGGTTGTGTATTTTCGTGCACTGTTTTTGGTGTTCTCCTTGGTCATTCTTCGTGCTCAACAATGGTGTAAGGGGGTGTTTAAATAGGTGAGGGAGGGGGCTGATTACTGCCCTCCATAACAGCCAAATAATGGTCATTATGGAGGTAGTAAAGCCACCAACATTAATGGGAGAAAGACCAACGGATTTGGCCATTATAGGAGGAGTAATTCAGCCAAAATAAATGGCTGAATTGAGTGCTTGGCATTTCTATTTTTTACCGTCGAAATTCTGATATTCTGGAAACTTCAGGGACCAAACTGTACATCTTGAAACTTCGGGGACAAAAGCGTACATCCGAAAGAATTCGGTCCAAACCGTACATCTTAAACTTCTGGGATCAAACTGTACTTCTGGCAAAGTTTTCTGGCCCAAAAAGATAATATCATAAGACCTACAGCCCACAGCCCACGACCCACGACCCGTGACCCGAGAACCCGGAACTGGAACCGGACCGGACGGGATGGGCGGGCGGCGGCGGCGCGCGTGTGGTCTTTCCTCGAACCGAAGCACATCTAGGTCCTCCCTCCTTTAAACACATGGGATACCCCTTGGGGTCCCAAAACCCAAACCAATTTCGAATCTTATATACACAACAATTCTTTCTTCCTCTACCGATGAGGGAGAATTGAACCCAATACCACACTTTCCATGCTTCAAACACCTTACTTCGTGAACCAATATCTTTTTCATTTCTCAATGAAATTTGACGATTCTTGGCCCTACAGTTATCTACGTACTTAGTAGATCATGCATGTGTGAAGAACCGGATTCTCCAACATACGTTACACTAGTGTTTAAGCCGTTGAAGTTGGTCGGTCGCAACTCCCGCCAAAGGCAAATTTCCAACAATCCCTTCTTGAAAGAGATTTTGGCGCACTCACATGGTGTCTTTTCATTTCCAGCAATTTTTCAGCGGACCGATGTTGCATAAGGAGAGGTAGCCTCGGCTTTGAACCTTCCATAGTTGAATACCATCGGACTTACTTATCGCGCGGTGAACGTGATGTCTTGAACCGTCGGTGTTTAGTGTAAGCCCAGACAACGGTACCAACACAACAAATTCCCTTACTCTCTTCTTCGTAATGTTTTGTCCATTTTGGCCATGGACAACGTCTTGGATTCTTAAGTGCGTTCAATTTGAGGCGGCCCGTCCTCGCACTTAAATAGGTGGTCTCCTACAAGGTATCCTGCTATACCCCACTTCACAAGTGTTAGGAACCATTAAAAGTTTCCCAAAGACCTAACCTCAACTGTTGAGGATCATTACGGGTTTTGAAAACTTAACCTTTACCCATACCGCAGATAGCACTTAACGTCTATCGCGGGAACGACTTTGGATTTGGTGTTTCTTTTCGAAATCACTATCCGAAGTGCTCATGCTTCCACCGAAGCGATCAACCGAACCTTTACAACTTAGTTTTCCCATTGAACCAAATTACCGAGATCTCCGGTTCGTAAGGTTGGGTTTCCACCGTATTGGTCCGTATATTTTGGGTTTTAAGCCCATTCCCCTAGACAGGCGAGAACACTTGATCTCCGGGTAGTCCCTTAGTTAGTAAATAAGGAAGTGACACCCGTGATGATCAACTCCCATACGGTCTTATGTCTCCGACGGATCCCGACAGATATGTCCGGACGCCGTCATCCGTATCCTTCCTAAAGCCGACCGGCTAGCCACGGTGTATAGCGTGAAGGCACGGGTTTCTCCCAATAAGGGACATCCTCTAATGAGTCGTGAAGTTACTCAACTTCTTTCATGCTTTGTATAAAGCGATAAACTCCGATACCATCATGAATCGGTCGATGCAAGTTTGCTTAGAGGATTTTCCAAGAACCACCATACACATTTACTTGTGGCTTTGGTGTTCTTCGGATCCGATGTCCAGTTTGCATCACTTGTGTTCTCCTAGAACCATTGGACATCCGAATACTATAATCCGTAGATAAGTGAATAATTCAGATATCGTCATATCCGACTTAACGCCTTCTATTGATCATGTATTAAGATCATCAGTGAACCTTAGTTCAACTGATCTATTTGTTGGACAATACCAAGTCGGTTGTAGTGTGTAAAATACATTGAACTACTCGTGACCTGAGCATATCGCTCCTTGTCTATGGGTGCACCATGATTCCAATCAGTTTTATGATTCATATCCATTGGTGGCTTCAACGAGGCTCGTCAACTATCGACCGATCCGTTAGATGTCTTAGAAACCCAATTCCTAAGATGTCATCTGTGATACTCATATCTTTCATATCGAGACTTTGTTTCAATATGATTTTCACTCTCAGACCGTTGGTTTTCAAATTGTTGGCTTTCTAACTTCAGAGTCAATGTTTACGTGATCGATTCATTGTTTCGTTTTATCCGAGACTTTCGGGACCAAAATATTAACATTTCGGGGACCAAAATGAAATTTCAGGAAGAAGCCCAACAGTTCAGCAAACCAATCCTGATTCTCTTCTTCCAACTCTCCGGTTGGGAAGGCTGTTTCAACATCCATGCCACGCAGGACTGCAATGGCCCTAGATGTTAAGCTACTCACAAGGGAGCACATTTTACAACCCAAAGGTTCTTTTTCCGGAGGAAGATCAACCATTACGCAAGTATGGTTCTATATGATAGAATCTATTTCTTTCTTTAGCTTCTTTCCAAAGCAGTGCTTTTGGAGATGACAATTATTTGTTAATTGTCCATGGTTCATTCTTAACCATACAAGCTAGAAGGACTGGAACAATTCTTTGTCCCCTTCTTTGCTCCGTCTCAGTTCAACATCTAGAATCCCTGAGTTCTGCAGATCCGGAATATTAAGTTCCGGATAGCCAGCAACTTTCGAGTCCTGTAGATACGGAACGTCTAGTTCCGGACAGTCAGGCCCTCGCGGGTTCTTGTTAACCTTGAGCAATTACTCCTTTTTTCTATTTCAAGGAAAGTTATCTTCAAGGAATTCAGCATTCTTTTACGCCAAGAGGCGATCAGCACTACTGTTATTTGCAGATCCAGTGGATATGCAATCTACATCTTTAGGTACGAAATCACCTCACATCACAACATTTGTATGTGAGATCATTTCCATGTCTCACACGGAGGGTTATCCTTATCCTTATGCGGAGTTCTGTTGAGAATCACATTAGCGGTAAGGATCGCATTGCCCCACATAATTTGGGCGTACGGGTTTGCGCTTGGCTAACACCGTTAGACTGAGGTGAGTAATGAGCAGTCGTTTAATAAACGATGCTTCACATTCTCCCCCTCTATCACTACGAATTTCTCAATCCGTGGGCTCAGTTGATTTTCAACTTCTGCTTTGTAGCGCTTATCCGCTTCAATAACTTCATCTTTGCTTTTTTAACAAACAAAGGATTCCATACGTTGTACCATCATCAATGAAGATCACAACGTACTTGTCTCCCCCCTCTATTTTGTATAAACTTCAAATCACCCAAGTAGGTGTGACTAAGTTCTAGAGGAGCAGTGCTTCTTTCGCTATTCCATTGACGGAATTTGGAAAGGTGATTTTGCCTCTTCATCTACCTCACATTTATTTTGAGGATTTATGTCGAAGAAGGCAACAATCTCAACATTGTTCGCTTTTGAATGACTTGCTATTTAACGTATCTTAATCTATGATGGCATAGACGCACGGATTACAAATATATCATTCATTTGGCTACAGACATACTGTACCATTCTTAGTTATTACAGACCTGTTGGACTAGTCTCAAACCAGCTTGACCAACAGCGTCCCTTAAACCAAGTTAGGGACATGTATCACATCATCTTAGAGTGATCTCATTCCCTGAGGTCCTATTGAGGACAACCTCTCCAACCCCTTCTACTTTAGAGGTGGTGTTGCTTCACATGAACAACCTCTTACCCGTGGTTAGGGCGTAACCGGATCATATGTGATCCAGATACTCTGGCCCACTCCAGTTGCTTTGGCAGACTGAGTGTCCAATTTCTTTTCTGCCTTTTCTTTAGGCCTTCAGATCATTTAAGACCTGGAACCTGTGGCCCACCTTACTAGGTGTCCATTATTTTTCCTATGAAATGAATTTTGGCCCCACTCCAGTCGTCCGGAGGCTTTATATGACTGAGTGTCCAATATCATCATATCAAAGAAATTTTGGCCCACTCCAGTCGCCCGGAGGCTTTGTATGACTGAGTGTCCAATATCATCCTATGAAGGATCTTCTGCCAAATAGTATGACAGGTTCAACGTCTTTAGCTTTTAGACTCCTTCCGTTAAGATTGGTGCCCAGATAATTCTTGGCGCTTACTTAAGAGTGGTAACAGTTTTCGCACAGTCAGTGGATCTTTACTCCCTCGTATGTGCGAACATACTTTACACACTTTAATAATTACACTTAAAAGAACGGATCTTCTTAAGTCGTTTACAAAATCCAATCTTTAAACGGAAAAGAAGATGAGATTAAACTTCTGATTTGTTAAAGCATAAGGAATATAAATTATTTTCATATTCCTCCTTACTTTAATCCATTTTTAATCAGACATAATTTAATCTTTATTCTTGACAAGTAAGAAAAACTACTTATCCCAATTTCGGATTCTGGCTCACTTCAGTCACTTCATCAAACTGAGTGTCCAGTTCCTTCTTTACCACTGTTCGGATCTTTTGTCTGGGACAGATATAGGCCTTCTGCTGCAAGATAGAATAACATCTTCAGTCTTCTCCTCTTGTCCCAGTTGACATCCTCAGACTCTCGAGAGCGCTTGTTTCCACCAGTCTTGGTAGCGGTGACACCATGAACACGTTCATCATCATCACTCTCTTCTACCAGAAAACCATTTCCATATCCAGATTTGGTCACACAATTTTTGACCGACATCTTTCGAACACTAATAGTAATACAATACAAATATTGTCTTAAGTTGTTAGGAGATTTTGCTCTATGGTACTTTATAATGCAGTACGGGAAGTATATAACTATTACAAGTATTCGAAAGGATAAATAAAGATTCAATAATTCAACTAGAAATCTGAAAATTACAATAGTTACACAAGAAAACTGGAAATTCCAGTTTTGTAGAAGACGGAAAAATGGAAACTGTTTTTGCTGAGTCGAGTGTGGCACTCTGTCCTTAAGACAATATTGCCCCGTATGTATCCTTTATACGTCCTGGACAATTTGTCTCCCAAGATAAAACAGCAATGGAACACTTGAGCAAAGGAAACTCAAGAGCTACCGTGAAGAATATTGAGTAGCGAAATGATGCTTGGAAGTTGTAGGAAGAAAATTGTTTTCGGTTGTGTATTTTCGTGCACTGTTTTTGGTGTTCTCCTTGGTCATTCTTCGTGCTCAACAATGGTGTAAGGGGGTGTTTAAATAGGTGAGGGAGGGGGCTGATTACTGCCCTCCATAACAGTCAAATAATGGCCATTATGGAGGTAGTAAAGCCACCAACATTAATGGGAGAAAGACCAACGGATTTGGCCATTATAGGAGGAGTAATTCAGCCAAAATAAATGGTGAATTGAGTGCTTGGCATTTCGTTTTTGACCGTCGAAATTTCGATGTTCGGAAACTTCGGGGACAAAGCGTACATCCGAAAGAATTCCGGTCCAAAGCGTACATCCGAAACTTCGGGATCAAATCGTACTTCCGGCACCAGAAAGTTTTCTGGCCCAAAAAGATAATATCAGAAGACCCACAGCCCACAGCCCACGACCCGTGACCCGAGAACCCGTGATCCGAGAACCCGGAACTGGAACCGGAATCGGACCGGACGGGATGGGCGGGCGGCGGCGGCGCGCGTGTGGTCTTTCCTCGAACCGAAGCACATCTAGGTCCTCCCTCCTTTAAACACATGGGATACCCCTTGGGGTCCCAAACCCCAAACCAATTTCGAATCTTATTTACACAACAATTCTTTCTTCCTCTACCGATGAGGGAGAATTGAACCCAATACCACACTTTCCATGCTTCAAACACCTTACTTCGTGAACCAATATCTTTTTCATTTCTCAATGAAATTTGACGATTCTTGGCCCTACGGTTATCTACGTACTTAGTAGATCATGCATGTGTGAAGAACCGGATTCTCCAACATACGTTACACTAGTGTTTAAGCCGTTAAAGTTGATCGGTCGCAACTCCCGCCAAAGGCAAATTTCCAACAATTTTCACCAACACACTTTATAAATAGTCATACATGATTCAACGGCTAGCTAAATAATTCTAATTCATATTAAAACTCCTTAAATCTATAACTATTACTTAACGATTAGTTTGTACTAGCTAGTTAACACCTAGTTTGACTATTTTAAGTTAATTCAAAATAATAAATAATAAGTAGACAAAATAAGAGATACTTTCTTTTGCGATATTCATTAATTTTGGAGAAAGGGTTACACCCTAGAGAATATGATTTATGGGGTAGTCTATGTTGGAAAATAGCATATTATAGATGCGGAAGTAATTTAAGAATAACTTACATGTAATATAGACAATAAATAATATCGAGATACATAAAGCATAAATCCAAATACCTATTGAATCCTGAATAAAGGTCGTCAAGGATAGGACCCTTCAATTCTACGGTCTTATGTTGTGTCCTCAAGGATAGGACTCTTCAATTCTACGGTCTTATGTTGTGTTACCCAAATAATTCTTGGATTATGTAGTACTTGTGTGGCCAAGTACTTTTTTTTCTCTAGAAAAGTGTTGTCTTAAATATGGAAGAAAGGCTCATTATATAGACAAAGGCTTTAGGTATCGTTTGGTACGCAGATAAGGTGGGATATTCCAGGATTAAGTTTGGGATAAATTTTATATCTTGTTTGGTTGAAGGTATAAATTTATTCCAAGATAAATTTATCCCAGGATAAATTTATACCTTCAACCAAACAAGGTATAAAAGTTATTTCAAACTTAGTCCTTGATATCCATCCAATCTTGGTATTATTATCCCACCTCCCAGGTGGATAGAATAGTCCCGGACATATAATTTCAGTACTATAATTCTGGGATAACTTAGTCCGCGTATCAAACGACCCCTTAGAGTCTTAAAACAGTTCTCACAAATCATAATTGTCTCCAACCCTAACAGTTCTCCTACCATAACGATTTTCCAACCGTAGCTGTTTTCATAACATAATTGTTTTGTCTTTTCCACCAAGAAAGCGAATTTCAATATATTCTAATCATTCATGCACAACATTGATCACATAATTAATTGACGAGGCTCCCTATTATGATATTAAATTTTTTTCTTTGTTGAATTAGTCCTATCATAGTAAATTACGAATTTCACTAAAAATAGTAATTGTTCTCAATTCAATTCCAAATTATTCCATTCGAACTTTATTTAACTCCCCATGTTAAGATTACGTATATCAATTAATTTAAATTAAATTACTGACAATTTAATTTATTAATTGAATAATTCCTTTTAGACTTTCGAGTAACTTATTATTTCATGTGTCAGATATAAAATTCACCTGCAGAATTTACCATGAAAATTTATAAACTTTCATAAAGGGGTATCAGTATCAATCTCTAGAACGAAACATGAATTCCATCAACTAACTATTATTTCACGAATGTGTATTGTCATCATCTAATCATATTGACCCATAAAAGAATATCACCTTCTAATAAATCAAATTAACGAACAACCGGCATTGTTCATAATTATATCAAGATTAAGAATATAAGAACATTTAATGAACAAGTGAGTTTATTTGTATAGTCACTATAAAATACTTATCTCCACTTGGCCTATTCAATACATTCAAAATGTATTAGCACAAGAAATTGAAAATGTACCATTTCCATAATCAAGATAAATTATATTTAATCTTGTACTACAATCATTTCGATGGTTTCTAATTTTCATCTTAAATAATGAACATAAACTTTATAACTTATAAGAACTAATGATTTAATCTTCCGTATATAAGTAAAAACTCTATACACTAAATCATTTTGTTATATAAATAAAAGACACATAGACGAATGAATGATCTATTTAAAGTAAAATGTTATTAAAATGAAATAAATGAATACACAATTATTCCATAAAGAATACTATAACAAAACACATAATTTATAGTATACTCCAACAGTCTATCGTGACATACGCAAATATTATGATTACTAATTAATTATACGGCTTAAATTTGTGATTTGTAAATCATATAGAGATAATTTTACCGTGCTCCAAAACCCCTCTTCAATTATAATGGACTTTAATTATTGATACAAAAACAAAAGAAAATGAATAATATAGATTTGTGGATAATGGACCTATCAGCGTGATTGGATACACCATATATACTGTGGCCTCAACCGCAACTCTTTTTCAGCTGAGTCGTATACACTACTTGGACAAATAGAAATTAGCGAATGATAAATTTTGTAGCTAAACAATAAATTTGTCATTAGTTTTATTTAGTAAGGAATTAGCAAAGGATTATCAAAAATTGTTATAAGTTTTGGATGCTATTGTAGTAAAGCAGTACGGGAAGTAAATAAATATTACAAGTGTTCGAAAGGATAAACAAATAGTCAATCTTCAAAACTGCCGCAAAGTTGTTGAGTCTTGAATCTTGATGACCTGAAATCAAGAAACACTAAATACGGATGGTTACAATGTGTCTTTGAGTCGAGTGATTGCACTCTGTCCTTAAGACAAGATTGCCCCGTATATATGCTTTTACATTAGCGGGCAATAGTCTCCTAAGATAAAACAACACTTTAATCTCAACACTACAAAGCAAATAGGTTGAGTCTGACGAAGAAAACAAATACGAATCGACTTGTTGAAGAAATGGAAAAGGAAGGAAGAGTTTTTGTTTTTGTCCCAACGTTTTGGAGTGAATTTCAGTGTCTCTTCTGTTTGTCTCTGTGTATATAAATGGTGTCTCGTTTTTGTTGGCTGTTTGGGTGTTTATTTCTGTTTTGTGTATTTTTCTTGTGTTGCACAATTGAGCCAAACAACTCAATATATAGCACAAGGGAGGCTGCT
The DNA here is from genome assembly GCA_034509755.1 of Anisodus tanguticus. Lineage (NCBI taxonomy): Eukaryota > Viridiplantae > Streptophyta > Magnoliopsida > Solanales > Solanaceae > Anisodus > Anisodus tanguticus. The sequence goes on along the minus strand of CM067551.1, from coordinate 10,748,021 downwards.
CAACTGCCCAAGACATGGTTGTTTAAGAGCCATTAGTGAGGGTTGTTAATGGCCATTAGGAAAGTTGTTAATGGCAGGTAAATGGCCAATAAAAAGGTTGTTTATGGAGGAGTTAACAGCCAAGTAATGGCTGGTTAATGCTCCAAAAATCAGTCCAAACGGTAGGCAGAAACTTTCTGCCTTCCGTTGTTGCCAAAGTCAACTTTCCAAAAACTCCAGGGACCAAACTATAAATATTAAGCAATTTGGGGGTCCAAATAGATAATATCATAAAGTTCCATGACCCATGACCCACAACCCGAACCCGAGCCCGAGATCGAGACCGGGACCGGACAGGACTGGCGAGCGGCGGCGGCGCGCGTGTGGGCTTAGCCTTGAACCCAAGCACATCTAGGTCCTCCCTCCTTTAAACACATGGGATACCCCTTGGGGTCCCAAACCCTTAACCAATTTAGAGACTTATAAAGAGAGCAATTCTTCATTTTCCCACCGATGTAGTAGATTTGTCCCACACCATATTTTCATGCCTCAAACACCTTACTTCCTAGGCCAATATCTCTTTCATTTCTCAACGAAATTTGACGATTGTTGGCCCTACGGTCATCTACTCACTTAGTAGATTATGCATGTGTGAAGAGATAAAGCCTCCAACATGCGGAACACTAGTGCTTAATTCATTAAACATGGGTGGACGCACCTCCCCGCCAAAGGTAAATTTCCAACAATCCCCTCTATGAAAGAGTTATTTTGGCGCACACACAAGGTGCCTACTTTTAACAATCTTTCAACGAAAAGATATTGCATCAGGAGAGGTAGCTTCCACTTGGAACCTTCCCTAGTTGAATACCACCGGACTTACTTATTGCGCGGTGAACGTGATGTCTTGAACCGTCAGTATTTAGTGTAATCCAAGACAATGATACCAACACAATAACTCTCCTTATTCGTTTTCATTCTTAAGGTTTTGTCCGTTGTGGCCGTGGACACAATTGGATTCTTAAGTGCGTTCATTTGAGGCGGCCTGTCCTCACACTTAAATAGGTGATCTCCTACAAGGTATCCTGCTATACCCCACTTCACGAGTGTTAGGAATCATTAAAAGTTTCCCCAACCTTAACCTCAACCGTTTGAGGATCGTTTAAAGGTTTTGAAGCTTAACCTTTACCCACCATGCAGGTAGCACTTTAATGTCTATCGCGGGAACAACTTTGGATTCATGTTTCTCTACAGAAATCATCATCCGAGGTGCTCTTGCTTCCACCGAAGCGCTCAACTGAACCTTTTGCAGCTTAGTTTTCCCATTGAACCAAATTCTTGGAATCTCCAATCAGTATGGTTGGGTTACCACCGCAATGGTTCGTATTGTTTGGATTTTAAGCCCATTCCGCTAGACAGGCAGAACACTTGATCTCCGGGTAGTCCCTTAGTTAGTAATCAAGGAAGTGACACCCGTGATGATCAACTGTCATACGGTCTTATGTATCCGACAGATCCTGACAGATATGTCCAGATGCCATCATCTGTGTCCATCCTGAAGCCGACCGGCTAGCCACAATGTATAACTGCTGAAGGCACGGGTTTCTCCCAATAAGAACGTCCTCTAAGGAGTCATGAAGTTACTCAACTTCTTTCATGCTTTGTATAAAGCGATAAACTCTGATTCCATCATGAATCGGCCGATACAAGTTTGCTTAGAGGATTTTCCAAGACCCACCATACATATTTACTTATGGCATTGGTGTTCTTCATAACTGATGTCCAGCTTACATCACTTTGTTCTCCCATAACCGCTGGACATCCAGAATACCATAATCCGTAGATAAGCGAATAACTCAGATATCGTCATATCCGACTTAACGCCTTCTATTGATCATTTATTAAAATCATCAGTGAACCTTAGTTCAACTGATCTGTTTGTAGGCCGATACGATGTCGGTTGTAGTGTGTACAATATATTGAACTACACGTGACCTGTGCATATCGCTCCTTGTCTATGGGTGCACCATGATTCCAATCAGTTTTATGATTCATATCCATTGGTGGCTTCAACGAGACTGTTAACTATCTCACAACTGAGTTTGGAGTTAGACCAGTCCGTTAGATGTCTTAGAAATCCAATTCCTAAGATGTCATCTGTGATACCCATATCTTTTGTTTCAATATAATTTCCACTCTCAGACTGTTGGTTTTCCAACTGTTGGCTTTCTAACTTCAAAGTCAATGTTTCTGTGGTCAAATTCATTGTTTCTGTTTTATCTGAAACTTTCAGGACCAAAATGTAAAAATTTCAGGGACCAAAATGAAAGTTCAGGAAGAATCCCAACAGTCCAGCAAACCAACTCTGATCCTCTTCTTCCAACTCTCCGGTTGGAAAGGCTGTTTCAACATCAATGCCACGCAAGACTACAACGGCCCTGGATGTTAAGCTACTCACAGGGGAGCATATGTACAAGTAGCGAGGCCTTATACTCGACAGTAGATCGATCTACTTTGTACTCACATTTGTGTATCCATTTTCACAACCCAAATGTTAGCGCTTATCCGCTTCAACAACTTCATCTTTGCTTTTCAACAAACAAAGGATACAATACATTGTACCATCATCAATGAAGGTCACAAATTACTTGTCTCCCCCTTCTATTTTGTATAAACTTCAAATCACCCAAGTAGGTGTGACTAAGTTCTACAGGAGCGGTGCTTCTTTCGCTATTCCTTTGACGGAATTTGGAAAGGTGATTTTACCTCTTCGCCTACCTCACATTCATTTTTAGGGTTTATGTCGACAGTAGGCAACAATCTCCACATCGTTAGCTTTTGAATGACTTTCTATTTAATGTGTTTAATCTATGATGACATAGATACACGGATTACAAATATATCATTCATTTGGCTACAGACATACTGTACCATTCTTAGTTATTATAGACATGTTGGACTAGTCTCAAACCAGCTTGACCAACAGCGTCCCTTAAACCAAGTTTGGGACATGTATCACCTCATCTTAGAGTGATCTCATTCCCTGAAGTCCTATTGAGGACAACCTCTCCAACCCCTTCTACTTTAGAGGTGGCGTTGCTTCACATAAACAACCTCTTGCCCGTAGTTAGGGCATAACCGGATCATATGTGATCTGGATACTCTGGCCCACTCTAGTTGCTTTGGCAGACTGAGTGTCCAATTTCTTTTCTGCCTTTCTTTAGGCCTTCAGATCATTTAAGACCTGGAAACTCTGGCCCACCACACTAGGTGTCCATCACTTTTCCTATGAAATGAATTCTGGCCCCACTCTAGTCGCCCGGAGGCTTTGTATGACTGAGTGTCCAATATCATCATATCAAAGGAATTTTGGCTCCACTCCAGTCGCCCAGAGGCTTTGTATGACTGAGTGTCCAATATCATCATATCAAAGGAATTTTGGCCCACTCCAGTCGCCCGGAGGCTTTGTATGACTGAGTGTCCAATATCATCTTATGAAGGATCTTCTGCCAAATAGTGTGACAGGCTCAACGTCTTTAGCTTTTAGTCTTCTTCCCTTATGATTGGTGCCCAGACAATTCTTGGCGCTTACTTAAGACTGGCAATAGTTTTCGCACAGTTAGTGGATCTTTCTGCCTCGTATGTGCGAACATACTTTACACACTTTAATAATTACACTTAAAAGAACGGATCTTTTTAAGTCGTTTACAAAATCCAATCTTTAAACGGGAAGGAAGACGAGATTAAACTTCTGATTTTAAAGCGTAAGGAATATAAATTATTTTTGAAAACATTTTCATATTCCTCCTTACTTTAAGCCATTTTAATCAGAAATCATTTAATCTTATTTTTACAAGGAAAATTACTCATCCTAATTTCGGATTCTGGCCCACTTCAGTCACTTCATCGGACTGAGTGTCCATTTCCTTCTTACAATAATTCGGATCCTTTGTCTGGGACAGATATAGGCCTTCTGCTCCAAGATAGAACCACGTCTTCAGCCTTCTCCTCTTGTCCCAATTGACATCCTCAGCCTCTCGTGGGCGCTTGTTCCCACCACTCTCAGGAGCGGTGACACCATGAACATGTTGACCTTCAACAACATAATCATTACTATCTTCTACCAGAAAACCACAGCCATATCCAGATTTGGTCACACAACTTTCGACCGACATCTTTCGAACACTACTACAATCTTGTCTTAAATTGTTGGTTACTATTATATTAAAGCAGTACGGGAAGTAAATAAATATTACAAGTGTTCGAAAGGATAAACAAATAGCCAATCTTCAAAACTGCCGCAAAGTTGTTGAGTCTTGAATCTTGATGACCTGAAATCAAGAAACACTAAATCGGATGGTTACAACTGTATGTTGAGTCGAGTGATTGCACTCTGTCCTTAAGACAAGATTGCCCCGTATATATGCTTTTACGTTAGCGGGCAATAGTCTCCCAAGATAAAACAACACTTTAATCTCAATACTACAAAGCAAATAGGTTGAGTCTGACGAAGAAAACAAATACGAATCGACTTGCTGAAGAAATGGAAAAGGAAGGAAGAGTTTCTGTTTTAGTCCCAACGTTTTGGACTGAATTTCAGTGTGTCTTCTGTTTGTCTCTGTGTATATAAATGTTGTCTCATTTTTGTTGGCTGTTTGGGTGTTTATTTCTGTTTTGTGTATTTTTCGTGTGTTGCACAATTGAGCCAAACAGCTCAATATATTGCACAAGGGAGGCTGCTCAACTGCCCAAGACATGGCTATTTAAGAGCCATTAGTGAGGGTTGTTAATGGCCATTAGGAAGGTTGTTAATGGCAGGTAAATGGCCAATAAAATAGGGCTGTTTATGGAGGAGTTAACAGCCAAGTAATGGCTGGTTAATGCTCCAAAAATCAGTCCAAACGGTAGGCAGAAACTTTCTGCCTTCCATTGTTGCCAAATTCACCTTTCCAGAAACTTCAGGGACCAAACTGTAAATATTAAGCAATTTAGGGGTCCAAATAGATAATATCAAAAAGTCCCACTACCCACGACCTGAGCCAGAGCCCAAGACTGAGACTGAGACCGAGACCAGACCGGACGGGAAGGGCGGGCGGCGGCGGCGCGCGTATGGGCTTAGCCTTGAACCCAAGCACATTTAGGTCCTCCCTCCTTTAAACACATGGGATACCCCTTGGGGTCCCAAACCCTTAACCAATTTAGAGACTTATAAAGAGAGCAATTCTTCATTTTCCCACCGATGTGGTAGATTTCTCCCACACCATATTTCCATGCCTCAAACACCTTACTTCGTGGACCAATATCTCTTTCATTTCTCAACGAAATTTGACGATTCTTGGCCATACGGTCATCTACTCACTTAGTAGATTATGCATGCGTGAAGAGACAAAGCCTCCAACATGCGGAACACTAGTGTTTAATTCATTAAACATGGGTGGACGCACCTCCCCGCCAAAGGCAAATTTCCAACAATAAGTTGTGATCAATTAAGCGACGGATTAGTGATAAAGTTCATAGATAATTTCAATTCTTTTGTAGCAATAGTTGAATAATTTTAAAAATAGATACACCAAACTTATATTCTTTTTTCACGAACAGTAATGTATACATTGATAATTCGAGTCCATTGATTTATTAAATTAAGACTTGTCTTTGATCAACCAAAACGCCAGTTATAAGTGATAGAATATTATCGTATCATTGTATATCTTTTATATTTGGTTAGTTAATATTTTCATTGTAATTAGTAAGATTAGTTACCTAGTTTGTAGCTTTGTAAATAACTACGTACTACTATTATTGTACACAATAATGAATGAAAAGGTAGAGAACATATTCCTTTATGGTATCAGCAGCCAAACCCTAAACCTAAATTTACCCTAGTTGTCGTCGGACTCCCCGCCCCCTCCCTACCGCCGCCGGCCCCCTCTCTCTCCATCTCTCTCCCTTTTCTCCCCAAATTTCATTTTTCAATGGTTGAACAACCCAAATTCCATCTTGCTCTTGATGTTAACAACATCAAGAAATTCATTCCCATTACTCTTGAGATGGAAAATGTCCAGTATTCCTCCTGGGAGAAATTGTTTAAAATCTATTGTCGTGTCTACAAAGTCATCGATCACATCATCCCTCCCAAATCAAAGCCCACTGTTGAGCCCCATGAGAAACATGATGGTTCCGATGATGAACTTTGGTCACTCTTAGATGCGGTTGTTCCACAATGGATCTACGGTACAAACTCGAATGATCTATTACATACAATCATTGAAACCGACGCTATTGCACGACAAACATGGGAGCGATTGGAAAGTATTATTCACGATAACAAGACACAACGTGCCTTGTATTTAGAAAATCAATTTAAAGACATTCAGCTGGACGATTTTCCTAATGCGTCGGCCTATTGTCAAGAACTTAAGATGATTGTCGATCAACTCTCCAACATCGGTGCACCAGTCACAAATCAACGATTGTTGATGCAACTCATTACATGTTTAAATAAAAAATATGGACGGCGTCGCTATCATCCTCCAACAAAGCACGTTGTTGCCTCCGTTCTATGAGGCTCGTTTGAGACTTATCTTGGAAGAAACTTAATAAACCAAGCGGGCATCGGCTAACGTGAGCACCGCCGAAGCCGCACTCCTTACAACCGGCGATCCATCTGCCGACGCAAGGGGCTCGGTTTCCGGCCCATATCACCGACAAGTCAATGAACCAAAATGAGGTCCACATCCCCGGAATAACAACAAAGGAAAGAATTCTGGAAAAAACCATGGTGGCCGAGGCGGAAGTAGCAGCAGTGGTGGCACAGGGCATCCCCCACCGGCCGACAGCCACCCACAGCGGCATCAACAATATCAGCAGCCTCCGTCGTGGGCTGAGTACCCACTGTGGGCAGCCTGGGCCAGCAGATATGGGCTGCTCCACCTTGCCCCTACCCGATGGCCTCCTGGGCCTAACCTCCGACCTGACAGCCCCAGTTGGCGCACGTCCACAGTAGGCATACAGTGTACATGTCTCTCCTTCTTCAACCTACGCACCGACGGATATTGAGGCGGTAATGAACATGATGTCTCTCAACGTTCCAGATGACAGTTGGTATATGGATATTGGCGCCACATCTCATATAATGGCATCCCAAGGTACTCTCTCATCTTATTTCAATATGAGCAATTTAAATCGTAATATAATTATTGGCAATGTAAAAGGCATTCCCATTTGAGGTTATGGACAATCATCCCTCTCTCCACCACACCTCCCTTATTATCTCTAAGGAATGTCCTTCACGCCCCAAAAATTATCAAAAACCTAATCTCTATGCGTCGTTACACAACCAACAATAATGTTTCCCTTGTATTTGATTCTTTTGATTTTTCTGTGAAGGACCTTCTGACAGAGATGCGAATAATGAGATATGACAGCACCGGGGACCTTTATCCTATCACCACCACCGTCGGCCATCTCGCCTCCTCTCCATCAACCTTTGAATCTATTTCGTCTGTTTTATGGCAAAAGATTAGGACATTCGGAAACTCTATTTTACGCTCCCTTAGCAAAAATAAATTTATATATTGCAAACATGTCTCTTACCCTCCTGTTTGTGAATCTTGTGTTTTTGGGAAACATGTCAAGTTGCTATTTTATTCTTCATCCTCCTGTACTTAATGTCATTTGATATCATACACAGTGATTTATGAACTTTTATTTTGAGCACGGTCGGGCATCGATATTATATGTTATTTTTGGATGATTATTCCAACTTCATGTGGACTTTTCCTATTTGCAATAAGTCCCAAGTCTATTATATTTTTTCATCATTTAGTGTTTTAATTAAGACACAATTTGAAAAGAATATCAAATGTTTTCAATGTGACAATGGGAGGGAATTCGACAATACACAATTCAACCTTTTTTGTGCCAAACACGGTCTTATTTTTCAATTTTCTTGTCCTCACACCTCTCCACAAAATCGCAAAGCCGAACGAAAATTAAGAACCATAAATAACTTAGTTCGTGTCCTCCTTACCCACGCCTCTATCCCCCCTACTTTTGGCATCACGCTCTATCAATGGCAACCTACCTCTTAAACATTCTCCCAAACAAGTCTCTTAAGCACAAGTCTCTCACTCAAGTTCTCTATCTTCAGGATCTTTCCTATAAGCATTTACGAACTTTCATATGTCTATGCTACCCCCTTCATCCCGCACCAAAATCAATAAGCTGCAACCTCGGTCCACCCCATGTGTCTTTCTTGGTTACCCATCTAATCATTGAGATTACAACTTGTCCAGCTAAAAAATAATCGTTTCTAGGCATGTCATATTTGATGAGTCTCAATTTTCCTTTTTCAAACTACATCCTCCACCTCCGAATTCCTATGACTTCTTAAATGATGGCCTCAATCCCCTTTTAATTTATCACTTGTAAAATTAGTCGCTACCATCACCAGCGCCCAACCCAATTCCCACCGTACCATGTCGGGTGGGCCAATAAACCCAGCCACGGGACCCTCGGAATAGCCCATCTCAACTTCCCGATATCGCTGCCTCCTCTCAGCCAGTGCCCCTACCCCGTCTCCCCTATCCCACTGCCTCTTCTCGGCCAGCACATACACCACACATTCCAGGTCCCAACTCGCCCGACTTCCCTCTTAACCACCCACCTGCCCAGCCGCATCTCGTCCACCCCCCACGGCACCCCTATGGACAATGAAAACTCGTGCTATGCACGATATTTCCAAACCCAAAAGGAAATTTAATTTGTCGACTTGGTTACCCATTCACCTCTTTCTCACAACCCAAAAAATGTCTTGTCCGATCCAAATTGGAAATTTGTCATGCTTGACGAATATAATGCTCTTATTGAAAATAAGACATGGGATCTAGTGCCCCGTCCTCTTGATGCTAATATTATTCATTCTATGTGGATTTTTAGATATAAAAAGAAATATGATGGTTGTTTTGAGAGGCACAAGACATGTCTTATAGATTATGGCATGTCTCAACATGTAGGAGTGAATTGTGATGAAATTTTCAGCTCGGTGGTAAAATCATCAACTATTCGAACCGTTCTCAGTATTGCTCTATCCAAATCATGGCTCATTCATCAGCTTGATGTTAAAAATGCCTTCCTGCATGGGGACCGTCATGAAACTGTTTATATGCATCATCCTATGGAATTCAGGAATCCAGTTCATCCAGATTATGTGTGTCATTTGATGAGATCGCTCTATGGACTGAAACATGCTCCTCGTGCATGGTACCAATGGTTTGCTGATTTTGTATCCTCTATCATTTTTGCACATAGCAAATCTGATCATTCACTCTTCATCTATAGCATGGGTAATGACATGACATACATTCTGTTATATGTTGATGATATCATCCTAACTACATCTTCTGATTCACATCGCCGATCCATTATGTCACTCATTGCTTCTGGGTATGCTATGAAGGATTTGGGCCCCCTAAGTTATTTTTTTGGCATTGCTGTTACGAGACATGCAAGTCGATTATTTCTTTGTCAAAGGAAGTACACTTAAGAGATTCTTGAACGAGCAGGCATGACATCTTGTAAACCGGCCCCCACACCGGTGGACACTAATTCCAAACTCAGTGTCTCTTCGGGTTCTCCGTATGCAGACCGACTTACTATCGCAGTTTAGCAGGAGCATTGCAGTATCTCACTTTTACGAGACCAGATATATCCTATGTCATGCAAAAAAATATGTTTACATATGCACAACCCAAAGGATGAACATATGCATGCGCTCAAACGTATTGTGTGATACGTCCGAGATACTATCCACTTCGGCTTACACCTATACCGATCCTCACTCTATGGTCTCACCTCTTACATTGATGCTGACTGGGGTGGCTGTCCAGACACTCGACGGTCCACGTCGGGTTAATGTGGCTTCCTCGGAGATAACTTGCTTTCTTGATCTTCTAAAAGACAACCTACTTTATCTCGATCCAGTGTCGAAGCCGAGTACAAAAGAGTAGTGAATGTTGTTTCCGAGTCTTGTTGGTTACGCAACCTTTTGTTAGAACTTCACTGCCCAATATGCAAGGCTACATTGATGTACTGTGATAATGTAAGTGCAATATATATCTCCGGCAATCCCATTCAACAGCAGCGCACTAAACACATTGAAATTGATATTCACTTTGTACGTGAGAAAGTTGCTTGTGGACAAGTTCGTTTACTTCATGTTCCTTCCTCGTATCAAATTGTCGACATATTTACTAAAGGACTTCTGCGCATACTCTTTGATGATTTTTGAGCTAGTTTTAGCGTACGAAAATCTCTCGCTTCAACTGTTATAGAATATTACCAGAATATTACCGTATCATTGTATATCTTTTATATTTGATTAGTTAATATTCTCATTGTAATTATTAAGATTAGTTACCTAATTTGTAGCTTTGTAAATAACTATGTACTACTATATATTGTACACAATAATAAATGAAAAGTTTGCGAACATATTCCTTTAATAATAGTAATATCACTTCTTTCTCTTCTTTAAAGTTATCCTTTGAGCTACATTCTTTAAAATTCTTTTAGGTTTTCCAAGTATTTGAAACATGCACCAAGTCATGTTGCTCATTTTGTATATAAGAACGGAATAAATTTGGTTTTTAATTTGCTTTGATTTCAGTTTAATAAGTAATATGGTGCTTTTTAACGAGGTCCAATGCTTTGTCTGTTTTGTTCAAGGACGAAATAAAATAAATTGTCTACCATAATATAAGACAATTTCTAACATTAGTCTATAACGGTATCTTTTTCGGTCATTGTACTCAGCCCCATCAAATCTTCTTTAACTAAATTATTAATTGTGGATCTTAACATCTTTTATTTTCATCCGTCTAATCGTAACAGTTTGTAATCGTTGATGTACACTTAGTATATAACAAATGTATATTAAATATTTAATGAATGTACAATATATATATATATATATATATATATTGATTTTACGGTAATTAATTGGAAAAATTTTGTATAAATAAATATTAAGGATTTTTTGTTGTTGTTGGTTCTGTTGGGCTATTGTGTAGCATAAAAATCGTTATTAAGATTAACTGTCCCACCCTACTAACTCCCATATTTTAATTATCTAGTTTGGAAACCCATGAAGATTTGAGATCTTTGTAATTCATTCTAAACTTACTATTTGTTGGATATTTTCAGTAAAATCAAAAGTCATCATTGATGTGATGCCCCTTCATATTTAGGTAGAGTCTGTTAACATAATTCATATTTATTTTGAATTTGAACAGACGCAACATTTCTCAATAGTCACTGTTGATGCCTCTTGGAGGTGTCTGTTGGTGATGAAAAGGCATCACCAATAGATGTGAAATCTCTATAAGTAGTAAAGATGTTTTCTCATTCAAAGATAGATATGAAAAAAGAATCAAAACTTCTGATGAAAAAAGAATCAAAACTTCTGATGAAAAAGAATCAAAACTTCTGTTGAAAAAGAATCAAAACTTCTGTTGAAAAGAATAAAAACTTCTGTTGAAAAGAATCAAAACTTCTTTTGAAGAGAATCAAAACTTCTATTTTCTTTTCTTCCCTAAGCATCATCAGAAACTTCATATTGTGTGTTCTTGGTTGGATCAAGGGAGTACAAACTTTGAATTCAACATCGTTGTTAGGGCTTCATTGTATCCTGAAGGCAATATTTCTGTGACCTATTGTACTCGCCAATTTATTGAGAAGGGTCGAAATAATTGTCTAAAAGAATCTGCATAAGAGCCTTGAAGTCAAAGAACAACAATTCGGTGTCTATGTTTCATCATGTTAGTACCATATTTTACAACAATTTTTAGACAATTATCGACATGGAGGGTGAAACTTCAATTGCTACTCAATCATTGCAAGTAATGAACCAGACTTTGAATCGTTTAGAACATTTTGATGGTGAGGGTTTCACTCGTTGGCAAGAGACTATCAATTTTTTCCTGATGACTATCAAGTTATGGTACATCCCTGAAGATGGTTCGGAGGAAATTCCTGATGCGACTCCAATGGACAACAATGAATTGAAGGCCAAACGGAAGAAACGTCAAGAGGATGATTTTATGTGCCGTGGTCATATTCTGAATGTTCTATGAGCCAATGTTTACAATGCCCATCGAAGTCTTGAAACAGTAAAGGAATTGTGGAGTGTGCTCGAAAACAAGTACAAAATTTCTGAAGTGAGTAACAAGAAATTTCTGATTTGTAATTTCATGGACTTTAAGATGGTTGACAGTAAGTCAATTATTGCCCATCTCAGTGAATGTTTACTCATTGTTAATCATCTTAAGGATGCTTGAATTGACCTTGTATCTTCATTCATCATTGGGGTTATTATTTCTCGTCTTCCCCCTTCTTGGAATGATTACAAGAAGAAACTTAAGCATGCTGAAACTGACTATGACTTAGAAGGTTTACAGCGTCATCTTCGTATTGAAGAAGATGCTCATAAATGAGAGATTAAGGATAGTCAGGAAACTGAAAATCATTCTAAGATTAATAGTGTGGAAGAATCGAAAAAATCAATTTTTTTGCCTAAGATTGATACTCGGTTTAAGAAGAAAGATCCAACAAGAAAGATAAGAAAAAGGGAAATTGTTACTTCTGTAAGAAACCTGGCCACTATGCTCGTGACTGGCGTCAATGAAAGAAACAAATGAAAAATGAAGCGAATGTGGTCGATGACAAAAGCAAGCTTATCGTTGTAGTGCAAGTGGCCAACACTGTTGCAGATCATGGTAGTGGATGGTGGTACGATACTGGTGCAACCATTCATATCTGTAAAGATAGAAATCTTTACAAGACATACGAACCGGTTAGTGGAGAAGGAAACGAAGTTACTTCAGCGAACAACTAAAGCAGTAAAGTGGTTGGCAAAGGCATTGTTGATCTCCCGTTTACTTCGGGAAAGATTGTTACTCTTACTAATGTTTTACATGTCCCTGACATTTGTAAAAACCTTATTTCTGAAGTTCTTGTTAACAAGGATGGATTCAAGGTTACGAATGAGTCTGATAAGTTTGTATTGTCCAAGAACGGAATGTTTGTTAGACAAGGATACTCTTGTAATGGGATGGTTAAGCTTAATTTAATAAATAATGGTTCTACTTATATTGTTGAGTCTGTTGATTTATGGCATGCTAGATTAGGACATGTGAATTATGGTTCTCTTAGAAATATGAAAAGATTAGGATTGATTTCTGATTGCAATTTTGATAATGTTTCTAAATGTGAAATATGTGTGGAAGCAAAGATAACTAGAACATCTTTTAAATCTGTAATAAGAAATTCTGCTTTGCTTGAATTAGTACATAGTGATATTGGTGATCTGAAAAGTCATATGACTCGTGGTGGAAACAAATACTATGTCACTTTTATTGAAAATAGTACTAGATATGCCTATATTTACTTGATGAAATCTAAGGATGAAGTCTTTCATAAATTTAGAATTTATAAAGCAGAAGTAGAGACACAATTAGGACAGAAAATTAAGGTTTTACGTTCTGATCGTGGTGGTGAATACTATCCTTTTGAATTTACTTTATTTTATCAAGAATATGGTTTAGTACATCAATTCTCTACTCCATGTACACCCCCAACAAAATGGTGTTGCTGAAAGAAAAAATAGAACTTTGATAGATATGGTTAACGCTATGCTCATTAGCTCTGGTTTGCCAAATATTTTGTGGAGTGAAGCTATTTTGTCTACATGTTATATTTTGAATAGAGTTCCTTGGAAAAATAAGAATATCTCTCCTTATGAATTGTGGTTTAAGAGAAAGCGTAACTTGAAAAGACTCAAGGCATGGGGTTGTTTGGCATATGTCAGAAAACCTGACCCTGAGAGACCAAAGTTAGGAAATAGGGCTTATAAATGTGTTTTTGTAGGTTATTCACTTAACAGTATTACTTACAGATTCTTAATCCTTGACACATTTGAGATTATAGAATCTATAGATGTAGAATTTTTTGAAAATTTGACAAGGTCTAGTTTTCAACCACAACCTACTAAAACCCCATTGTTACCTAGTCTAGAACCTGTAGAGACTAATGACAATGTTGAACTTTCTGCTCCTACTCACAACAATGATATTTTAGCTCCTACTAAAGATATCGAACCTAGAAGAAGTAAGAGAGCAAGAATAGAGAAAAATTATCCAGATTTTATAAAATATCTTGTAGAGGGTAATATTAATGAAGTTCTTAACATTACCAAGTATGATATGCACGTTGATGATGATCCTAAAACTTATTATTAAGTTATGAGTTCCAGAGATGCTAATTTCTGGAAAGACGCTATCAATGATGAAAACATTCACTTTTGTCTAACGAAACTTGGGTGCTATCTGATTTACCTCCTGGTGCTAAACCTATAGGATGCAAATGGATATTCAAGAGAAATGGAATATTGATGGTACAATTGATAAGTTTAAAGCCAGATTGGTTGCTAAAGGTTATAAACAAAAATATGGAATTGATTACTTTGATACATATGCTCATGTTGCCTGCATCACATCTATTCGTTGTTTGATAGCACTTGCTTCTATTCACAAGCTAGTTATACATCAAATGGATGTCAAAATTGCTTTTCTAAATGGTAATTTAGAAGAAGAAATATATATGGAACAACCTGAAGGTTTCATAGTACCATGCCAAGAGAAGAAAGTTTGCAAGTTAGTGAAATCCCTCTATGGTTTGAAGCAAGCTCCCATGCAATGGCATGAGAAGTTTGACAAAGTAGCTTTGGCATATGTTTTTGTTATTAATGATGCTGATAAATATATCTATAGTAAGCATGATAAATTTGGATGTGTAATTCTCTGTTTATATGTTGATGATATGCTTATTTTTTGGTCTGACATATCTTGTGTGGAAGAAACTAAGAATTTTTCTCAGTTCTAATTTTGATATGAAAGATCTAGGAGAGGCTGATGTGATCTTAGGAATTAAAATCCTAAGAAATGGAGATGAGTTGGCTTTAACCCAATCTCAATATATTGGGAAATTTCTCAAAAAGTATAGTCATTTCAATGACAAACCAACCCCCACTCCTTTAGATCCTAGTATTAAATTAATGAAGATTATTGGAAGGACTCATGGACAATTTGAGTATTCTAGTATTATCGGACGTCTTGTGTATGCTATGCATTGCACGAGACCAAATATAGCCCAAGCAGTGGGAGTACTTTGTCGTTTCTCAAGTAACCCAGGAGTTGAACATTGGAAAGCAATTTCAAGTGTGTTGACTTACTTGAAACGAACCATAGATTATGGTTTACATTTCCAGGGTTATCCCACTGTATTGGAAGGATACAGCGATGCAAACTGGAATAACGTAGAATCCAAGTCCAAGTCTACTACTGGATGGATATTTACATTAGGTGGTGTTGCTGTGTCTTGGGGTTCCAAGAAGCAGACTTGTATATCTGATTCAACAATGTTGTCAGAATTAATTACACTGACAGATGCATGTAAGGAGGCAGAATGGCTTAGAAACTTACTTAAAGAGATCTCATTATGGAAGAAGCCAACTCCAGCAGTCTTGATTAACTGTGATAATCAGGCTACGATCTATAATGTCTCAAACAAGACTTATAATGGAAAGTCAAGACATGCAAGTCTTAGACATCAAATAATAAGACAATTACTTAAGAGAGGAGTAGTTGCAGTTTACTATATTGAAACAAAGAAGAACTTGGCAGACCCATTTACTAAGAGTCTACCAAAGGCAGTGGTTTCAATAAAGTGTAAGGAAATGGGACTAAGGTCTGTGAAATAAGGTTGATCACCGGTTAACAGAAACTCAACCTATGTTTTGAAAAAGATAAACAAGGTTCAATGGTACCAACAAGTTACGAGAGTGATTATGGTACACTAAGTCAAAACTTCTCATTGCTGTATTAGTGTAGTGATTATGCATGATTGAGGATGGATGAAAATCCTTAATAAGTCTATGTTTGTTTACAGGTGTATCGCAGAAACACCTTAGAGACTTACCTATATGAATACGGAAATCAGGTTGTTTCCTATGAGAATAAGACGGTTCTCTAAAGAATACTCATGAATCCAGGATATAAGCACATAGCCATTAACGTGCTAAGCTACAGAACACACAATTCTCTAAAGTCAATATGTGTGGAGATTCCGGTTTTATCACAAGGGGTACTTGGTTCAAGACTAGTTCACCATAGAACCTCGATAAGGCTTTGAATTTCTTACACTAAGTGAAGGTTCAAATCCAAAAGATACCTATCATTTATGTGTTGATTTCTACGATGATGCTTTTTCTCAACTTTGTTTGAACTACGTTGGCTTGATCCCACTCGGGTACGTAGGCAGTCACATGAGTGATGCAGCCATTCCTATTTTGAAAGATTTTACATTATTTTATATTTTTTTATTTTTAAAAAATAGGGGGTGAATGTTGGATATTTTCAGCAAATCAAAAGTCATCATTGATATGATGCCCCTACAAATTTAGGAGGAGTCTGTTAACATAATTCATATTTATTCTGAATTTGAACACACGCAACATTTCCCAATAACCACCGTTGATGCCTCTTGGAGGTGTCTGTTGGTGATGAAAAGGCATCACCAATGGATGTGAAATCTCTATAAGTAGTAAAGATGTTTTCTATTCAAAGATAGATATGAAAAAAGAACCAAAACTTCTTATGAAAAAAGAATCAGAACTTCTGTTGAAAAAGAATCAAAACTTCTGTTTTCTTTTCTTCCCTAAGCATCATCAGAAACTTCATATTGTGTATTCTTGGTTGGATCAAGGAAGTACAAACTTTGAATTCAACATCGTTGTTAGGGCTTCATTGTATCCTGAAGACAATATTTTTGTGACCTATTGTACCCGTCAATCTATTGGGAAGGGTCGAAATAATTGTCTAAAAGAATCTGCATAAAAGCCGTAAGAGAACAACAATTCGATGTATGTGTTCATCCTGTTAGTATCATATTTTATAATAGTATTTAGGATCTTCGAAATGAAAGCCTTGAGTGTGGGGAAAATGTAAATAGGGTGTGCTTAAAATTTTAAAAAGGTGTTTAGGTTCACTTAATCACCTTTTATGTGAAAGAAACGGGGCCCGGGGGAGGAGGAGGGGATTACATGACTAAGAAACAATAATGCAAATCTCAATATTCTCCTTTTTCTTTTGATATAATCCAACAATATGAAATGTAGTTAACTATTGAACATCAAAATATAGACAAGTACTTGGCCATTTGAACATAAATTGTTGATGTGGTATAACTTACTCCAAAAATTCTGTTTTCTTTTGTCATCAAATTTTAATATACTCTTAGGGCAAAGTTGTTTTTCTTTTTTATGCAAAGAGGAAGATGATTATATTTCCATATGAGACTTTCAGAGAGGCAATCCACAGTTACAAAAAGATTAGTCCAGCAATTACGAATGAAATATATATTTGGCCCGTGATCAGATACTACGATTTAAACTGCAGTATAATGAGTTCAAATCTAATAATCCGTAAATCAATCATTGATATTATGCAGTTAATTTTCCCTCTTCATATGTTCACTATGTAAACATACTAAATAGAAAAAATGAAGATATCTCTTGATATTAACAATACCAAGTTCATTATGAAAAAATAAATGAAGACTTATGTAAATGTACCCCTCGGCCAACTAGTTTACCGACATGGCCGAGGTATACACTACCTATACACTTCGGTTGTATATGTTCTGTATAGGTATGTATCGTATATGTATATTTTGTATAAATATACACTACCTATGCACACTGTACATATTTTACTAGATGATCGAATGGTATTTGGTTATAATTTTCCCCAAAATAAATCTAACATATGGTTTCGATCAAACGGGCTAAAAATCGACAATGAATAAAAAGCCCAAATCCAATTGACAAATGTTTCTTTCAAGTACTTGCAGCAGATACAGCGATCATAATTATTTTAGTCCAACTTTTTTAACGCTTTACAATTTGTTGTGTACAAGTGCACAATTATAAGATCAAAAATAGGACCTACAGCTTACAACTAGCATGTCATAAATTTATGGTCGAGGATTTTCACTGTTACAAGTAATAGTCACTAGATGATAGATCCCTAATAAATCGTCACTGTAATAAATATGGTTGAATTGTCATATTAATTTGGTTTGCAATGTCAATAGATAATAAAATGGGAAAATTACATCCAAATACCATTTATAAAATATGTACAGTATAGATAATAGTTACTTTGCACTAAATTATACATTGAAGTGTATGTGTGTAATGAGCTATCCCTATCCATCTGGCATTTAATGGACCGTATAGCCCAACTCCGTGCTTGGATAGGGCCAGCCAGTATCTTACCACACAAGATCATCAGGATTAGCCCCAATGTTCAACCAATTTAATGGGTTACAAGCCCATGTTAGTGAGCTCGGCGATAGTGGATGCTAAATTGCTTCCTATAAACTTCTTAAATTGTGTGTTCATCTCCTGTGTGAGACTTTTATTATCAAATTAAAGAACTTATAGTTTTGACATTTGTTCATCTTTTTCTCATAAAAAAGAGATGATACTTTCAGCATTTACAAAAATATTGTGATCTGTGATTACTAATACTTATGAATCATCATAAGAATGTGAAAATGTTTTTTGAGGTATTGTTAACTATCAGTGGATGTGGATATGTCATTCAATCATATTAAGCCTTCTCTATATTTGTTTTCTGTATCTTTATCTTCTACTAAAGACTCTCCTCATAACATAAAAAACAACAACACAACATCATACCCAGTGTAATCCCACAAGTAGAGTCTGAAGAGAGTAAGATATACGCAGACCTAACTGTTTTCAATAGACTCTTGGCTCCATAGCATGAAAAAACAATATAAAAATTCAAAAATTTAAATAGATGCAAAATCATGGATCTGATTTCAATACGCGTTAAAGCTCATAAGCTGTAATGAGAAGCAACAGCTAAATTGACGTTTGGCTAACTAATACTCCCTCTGTCTCAATTTATTTGACATAGTTGGAATTTCGAGATTTAAACTTCTAAATTTTGATTGTGAATTCATACATGGAAACTTTAAGTTTTTCAAAATAAGATTTATATATTTTGAAACTAAAAAGTATTATAAATCACAATAATTAATAATTTACAATATTTAAAAGTGCATATAAAAATATTTCGATAAAAAAAAATGATTGGCTCTTAAATCCGGAAGGTATCACGTAAATTGGGAGTCAAAGCAGCTCCTCCGAATGACCACTAAATCTTAAGACACTATACTATCATTATCAATGTTGTTACTACCTTTTTACCCATTTTTATGATCGTTTTAATTTCATGAGTCAAACTCTTTAATTTTGATCGTGAATTGATTGAGTAATATGGATCCTTAAGTTTTTTGAAGTAGATTTATGTATTTGAACCATGTAAAAGTATCATAAATCACATGAATTGATAATTCAAAATATTCAAAAAAAACATATGAAAAAATAGTAGTCAAAGAAAAACTTATTTGCTTCTCGAAATTCAAATAGTGCTACACTAAATTGAGAGGGAGTATTATACCCTACTAAAAAATCTCAACTTTCCCACTGATTTCCCACTGAAAAATGTTTAGTGGTTATTTTTCACTAAAGGTCGGTGGAAAAAATCTAAATTGTAGTGTTTTCACATGAAAAAACTTATCAATTCCCACCGTTTCAATGAAAACTTGTTTCTCAATGATCTGATTCGGTGGGATTATATAAGATAGAAAAATCATGTTTTATAGCACTGATTTTTCACTGAATATCGATGAGAAAAAAATTTATTTCTAGCATGGTAGTTATCTGTTTATATCCATTCTGCTTCGTTGAATTCGCGCTAACTAATTTATATATTCTAAGAAATGCTTTCAGTGTTCAATCATTCAAATTAGTTCTTGTTTTTGTTTTATTTAATTACGAAGGTATTGTAAATAAAGGTAAACGTCAACTACTCATCCCAAGGATACCCTTTTCCTCCTAAATAATAATAAACCCTGTCCTCCGGGCATAGCTGGATGGCAAAAGAAAGAAATTTAAAATTCAATTGGAGGCCTGCAACGTGGATTCGAATTCTGGTGGAAATAATTTGCTCTCTGGGGTAGGATCTTGTAGGTGATATCAATTGCTCTGTTCTCAAACCCTAGTCATTCAGGCACATTCCGCGATTTACTGATAGTAATGCTGAAGGACTGAGACTACTATCTCCATAAATAATCTGGTGTAAGCCGGGAAGTTGGATATCAAAAAATAATAATAATAATAATAATAATAAACCCACTCCACTGTGCACCCATATTCAAAGTCTAATAATTGGATCGTTTACTGCCTGTACATAATAATTCCCTCACCTATATATGGTCAATAGTTTATAGTTATACCTTGGACGACCCTCGAAGTACAACTACTTTTTAACGTACGATGAGGCATGCAACATAACTCCTACGCGCTAGAACACTATTTAAATTTAAAATGGAAAATTTCAGAAATATACATTTCATTCACTTACGTTGCAAAAAGATAGTCCAAAATTTACATTACAAAAAAATAGTCTAAAATTTACATTGCAAAACTATATCCCAAAAATATTTTTATACAATGTTATACATTTATATACTAATAGAATATTTTCCGAATATTCTTCCATTAATTGTATTAATTGTATATCTCCTATTTTATGTAGAATTATAATCTTTTTGTAATTAGATTGATTAGTTACCTAGTTTAGAGCAAGATAATTACTTTTGTAATACTATATATATTGTAAATCATTTATCAATAAAATCAAGGAACATATTCATTTATGGTATCAGTAGTCTAACCCTAAATCTCCTACCCTAGCTGCATACTTCTTCTCTCGGCCGCCCCTTTTCCCCATGAAGGAACCCTAGTTTTTTCTCCCTCATTCTTCCTCCTAAATTTCACCTTCCATTGCTGACAAAACCAAATTCCATCCTGCACTTGCAGTCAATAATATCAAAAACTTCATACATGTCACCCTTGAGATGGAAAAGGGTCAATACTCCTCATGGGTGGAGCTTTTTAAGATCCATTGTCGTGTTTATGAAGTTATCGATCACATCATCCCTCCTACACTGAAGTCCACAGACCTCATATCGGCTTCGACTTCTGATGTGCACACTGTTTTGTTTGGACGCAGCCGTCCTCTAGTGGATATACGACACGATCTCTAATGATCGGTTACACACCACCAATGAAACTGATGACACTGCCCATCAAACGTGGGAACGTTTGAAAAGTATTTTCCACGACAACAAAACTCAATGAGCGTTATACCTTAAAAATCAGTTCAAGGATGTTCATGAGAATGATTTTCAAAACGTGTTTGCATATTGTTAAGAACTTAAGATGCTTGCTGACCAACTCTCCAACATTGGCGCACTCGTCACTAATCAGCGACTAGTTATGCAACTTATTACAGGCTTGAACGAATCTTATAACGGCGTTGCCACCATCCTTCAGCAATGCACGCCGTTACCACCGTTTTATGAGGCCAGTTTGAAGCTAATTCTTGAGGAAACTCGAAAAATCAAGCGTAGCACCACTCAAGCCAACATTGCAAACACCTCCCTCACCACCACCGTCGGGCCATCCGTCAGCCAGCACCACCGACCCGAGGACCCGCAACAATCCAGATTGACCGGCAACAACCGCCGAGGAAGGCAGTCCAGCAAGGGCCGCGGCGGACGAAATTCCAACAATAACGGTGGCGGAAAGGGGTAGGAAACAGTCAGCAGCGACCTCAGCAATGGCAGCAGCCTCCGTCGTGGGCTTCCTACCCACTATGGGCCGCATGAGCCCTACCGTTATAGGCCTCTCCTCCTTTCCCATATCTGACATCCTCATGGACTCCACCACCGACCCAACAGGCCCAACCTGGCATACTCGGCACACGTCCACAACAAGCCTACATAGCACAAGCCCCCCCCCCCCCCCCCCCCCCCCCGCCCTCAACTCATACACCGACTGACATTGAAGCAGTTATGAACACAATGTCACTCAACGCTCCAGACGAAAATTGGTATATGGACACATGCGCCACATCTCACATGACGGCATCACAACATACTCTCTCATCTTATTCCAATTTGAGGAATTTAATCGGAATATTAATGTTGGTAGTGGACAAGGCATTCCTATTCACGGTTTTGGTCATTCATCGTTATCACCACCACATCCACCACTAATCTTAAAAAATGTCTGTCATGCCCTTAAACTCATTGTCGCGCCCGTTTTTGACCCGCAGGGGTCAAAGCGGAGCACAACGTATTCGGTGATTCCTGGGTCGGATTAAGGAGTCGCCACCTAATTATTCTAAGGTGAATTAGGGAACCTAAATGTTGACTATAAATGCTGCAATAAAACTCCAATTTTATGGTCTGCGAAACTAATGAGATTCTAGGTAAGGGTTCTTTATTATCCTAAAGGGAAGGGGTTAGGCATCCTTTAAGATCCGCTAACTTGCGGTTATCCGTTCAAACTTAGGTTAATTATTGTATTAAGAAAAAAAGCATGTTTTAAAATATAAACTAGATTAAAAAGATGTTTGCAAATATTTAGTAAATGATGCATTTTTTACAAGTATGCAATTGGATGACATAAAAGAAAGATACATGTAAAGTTTGAAAAAAATATGCATTTGTAACAATAGATAGTAAAAATAAATTATTTATAATGCCAAAGAAGTAATTTTTTGGAAATCATTGAGTTGCAAATTGAAAAAAAGATAAACTTATTTGTCAGATTAATAAAGCGAATAAAATATGACCAAAGTTGTTTTGAAAATCTTGAATATGCATGACGAGCCTAAAAATAAATAACTAGCGGAGGGGTTCTAAGTTTGAATTAACCGAGCCTACAAGTAAATAAGCTAGCGACGGTTTTCCAGTTTTAGACTACCCTATTAATTAATTCTAAGTCTACCTATTCTAAGCATTTCAATAATTACATAAGTACAATAAATAATATTACAATACAGAGCGAGATAAAGCTGAATTAAAGAAAGTAAAAATAACAAAATAAATAAACTCCGAGGAGTATCTGGCTTCATTGACTTTGTTCCTTGCAAGCTGTCAAGAACAAACGGTTAGAAACAATTAAATACAAATAACTTCGGATCTGTATCCAAAACAGTGAATGTTTTGATCACGGAGGGCTCAGACTTAAATTTTGAAAAGACCATTACAATCACGTCGTGGCTGCAAACATATGACTCGGTGGTCATTTTAATTGCCTCGCCTACTAAACATGTTGGTCTCTCGGATGAAAAAGAAAAGATCATTATAATCACATCGTGGCTGCGAACATATAACTCGTTAGTCATTTTAGTTGCCTCGCCTACTAAACATGTTGATCTCTCGGATGAAATAAAAAGATTTAAGTCTCGTCCTTGCCCAGAAGTTATATTTCCGTCTTTACAACTGTGGAGGCCTCAAAATCGACGGATATTTTTCATCGGCCAAAGTATAGTATCATGTTCAAATCAGCAAAATTTGTACCAAAATAGCAGGCCAAAACCGAGAGACAAATCCCGAAGGGACATCGCCTCACATTCAATTTCATTGGCATAAGTGTAGTATTTGTTCAAATCAGTAAATTGCCAAAGCAGAAAGCCGAAACCGAGGGACAATATCCGAAGGGACACGGCCTCGAATTCAATTTCATTGGCCTAAATGTAGTATTTTATTCAAATCAGTAAATTGCCAAAGCAGCAAGCCGAAATCGAGGGACAATATCCGAAGGGACACGGCCTCGAATTCAATTTCATTGGCCTAAATGCAGTATTAGTTCAAAATCAGTGAAACAGTAAGATATCCGTTGCACGGATGTTTAAATGCCAAAAACAGTAAACTGAAACAGAGAAACGGTTTTCAAAGGGACGTGGCCTCGAATTCAATTTCATCGGCCTAAATGCAGTATTAGTTAAAACAGTGAAATTAAATACATAGCAATAAACTAAAATAGAAACGCTTTTCAAAAAAAGACGCGGCCTCGAATTCTATTTCATTGGCCTAAATGCGGTAATTAAATCAGTAAAATAAACCAAAAATAGTAAACTGAAACCGAGAAAACGTTTTCCGAAGAGAACGCAGTGTTAGTTCAAATCAATAAAATAATGAAGAGAGTGCAGTATTAGTTCAATCCAACAAAATAACAACAGTGCCAAAGTAACGAACGGTAAGCAATTAAAATACCCGACCCGAATTCTGAAATTTTGGAACCGAAACAGAATTAGGAAATGTTTATGAAAAACAGAACAAGTTCTGAACAGCGACCTGAATGGGCGACCCGATTCGAGAAATGCAACCCGAAGCAGTGACCTGAATCGGAATCAATTTTTAGATTTTTCAGATAACCAACAAATGAGATATAAAATGCAAGAATCTGGAAAAATACCCAAACCGAGTCGACCCGACCCGAATCAGAGGTTCAACCCGAATCAGATTTCTCCTCAAACTTTCAGATAACCAACATATAAGATGTAAAATGCAAGAATCTGGAAAAATAGCCAACCCGAATCAGAGGTTCAACCCGAATCAGATTTCTTCTCAAACTTTCAGATAACCAACAACAGAATATAAACACAAAATTCGGAGAAATTATTCGTCGGAACAGTAACCCAACCCGGTACAGTGACCCGAATCGGAAAACCCGAAAACAGTGAAGAACAACAACAAAAATAAGCAGATTTTCAGATTCGGCTTACGAGGCCAAATAGAAGTATTTAGAACCAAGGTTCAAGAACGAAACTCACCCCTTTTCCTTTTGATTTTGGACTCGTTTTCGAGCTTATTTCTTGAATAACAATGAAAGCGAATGCTAAAAATCAAGAACACAACAAATATTTTTCTTTTCTTTTTTTCGGTCTCCCCCCTTTAACAGTGAACAAATGGGGTTTTATAGGGGGATTCAGACTTGTAACGTTCAACCCCATACCCTTTTTCAATCGAGTTTGAAATTTCAAAATAAAGTGACGATTTTGGGACGGATTTGAGGGGATATGGTAGGTGTGAAGTGATGGGGTAGGGTTCGGCGGTGTCAGGAACGACAGAGGGGTTGGTGGTGGCAGGCGGCGGTGTCGGCGACTGGTTGTGTCAGGCGTAGGGTGCGGCGACGTAGGGGCAGGGGTGTGGGGGCTGTCGGCCGACGAGAGAGAAAGATGAGAGAAATGGTTTTAGGGTTTGTTTGGTTTTTTTATAGGGTAAGGGTATGTGTCGGTCAAAAATAAGAGAAGGGGGGTTTGGGATGTTGCGGGTTGGGCTTGGTAGAGGGGGTGGCCGATTGGGCTTGGTAAAGTGGTTTCGGGTGTTTGGTCGAGTGGGCTTGGTGAAATTGGGTTGGTCCGGTTGGGCTTCGGTTTGGAGGGGTAAGGGAAATAAAGGGTGAGGGCTGTTGGGCCTGGGCGAAATGGGTTGGGTGAGATTAGTTTGGATAGAAATTGTTTTGAGTTGGGAAATGAATGGGTTATGGGTTTAAAAAAATAAAATAAAAGGGGTTTAATATTAAAAATGCTTTGCAGAAAAATGCAAATTATTTTTTTAAAATAGGATATCACGATGTGATAATAATAAAACATGATATTTGCGAAGTGCTTAATGCTTGATAAAAAATAGAAATGCGATGCCATTTTTGCGGAAAATAGAATAACATAGAATATTAGGGATAAAACTTATGATTATGATAAAAATGCAAATGACAGTAAAAAATGCGAATAATAATAATAATAATGAGAATATATATATATATATATATATATATATATATATATATATATATATATATATACGCATGTATGTATATAGATTAAAATTATTTTGAGGTGTTAAAAATATTTAAAATTGCAAATAAATTGGAAAAGACGGGACAAAATTGGGTGTCAATAGATGTCCCTCTTTGGCCAGAGACGATGAAAGAGTTTTCGGCCAAAGAAGTTGACTGAGTAGCCAATTTTGTCCTGATCATCGGGACTCGAGGGAAGGTTAAAGATGCGTTGGAAGAAATAGGATCCCGAGGGGGAGAGTAGTTGCAAAAGATGGTGCAGATTCAAGAAATATTACCCTAGTATCGAGTTATGATAACACTGGTTGCAGATGTGAAAAAATATTGGGGAAGAGCGGAACGACGTTCGAAGTAGGTTGCTGACCAAAATTGCCTCGGTTCGCCGTAAGAGATAGTTCCACGTTGTGATGAAGTTCCTGCAAATTAAAACTCCTGCAAACTAAAGCTTAAGATAAAATTAGTGTATAACTGCTGAGAAAAAAATTGTAGAGAATATGACTTGAAAATACCGGCATTATGAGGTGGGCGCCTGACTGAAATTAAAATACCCGCATTATGAGGTGAGCACCTGACTGAAATTAAAATACTCGCATTATGAGGTGGGCGCCTGAAATGACGTCGTTGGATTGATGTGTTGTGCTGAAGACGTCGTTGTAATGTTGTTGACGTCGTTGTAATGATGTAAAAGATAGTTGTTGTGCTGTCGTAACGTTGATGACGTTGTTGTAAAAGATAATTGTTGTGCTGAAGACGTCGTTATAATGATGTTGACGTCGTTGTAATGCTGTAAAAATAGTTGTTGTGTTGAAGACGTCGTTGTAATGTTGTTGACGTCATTGTGATGTCGTAAACGATAATTGTTGTGCTGAAGACGTCGTTGTAATGCTGTAAAAGATAACTGTTGTGCGGAAGACGTCATTGTAATGCTGTTGACGCCGTTGTAATGCTGTAAAAGATAATTGTTGCGCTGCCGTAACGTCGATGACGTTGTTGTAATGTTGTTTGCTGTAATAGATAGTTGTTGTGCTGCAGTAACGTCGGTGACGTTATTGTAACGCTGTTTGTTGTAAGAGATAGATGTTGCGCTGAAGACGTCGTTGTAATGTTGTTGACGTCATTGTAATGTTGTTGTGCTGTAAAAGATAGTTGTTGTGCTGCCATAACATCGATGATGTATTTGTAACGTTGTTTGCTGTAAGAGATAGTTGTTGCGCTGAAGACGTCGTTGTAATGTTGTTTGACGTCGTTGTAATGTTGTTGTGTTGTAAAAGATAGTTGTGGAGCTGAAGACGTCATTGTAATGTTGTTGACGTCGTTGTAATGTTGTAAAAGATAGATGTCGTGCCGCCGTAACGTCGTGGACGTTGTTGTAATGTTGTTCTATTGTAAAAGATGTAAGTGACGTCTTTGCTGTCGGTTTGCTGTGTTGAAGTTCCCTATTATTCGAAATAACATCCTTGTGCAGACACAATGGTTGGGGCCTTGTAGGTCAAGATGATGTCTTCGTATAGATGCAAAACAGGAATGTAATCCTTGTAGTGAGCTGTGATGCCGAAATTCCTTGGGAAATTGATCATAAGTGATGTGGCTTCCCTGCTTCTTTCAACCTGAAGAACATGTACTCAAAGAAAATTTGTGAGTTTGGGGGAGGGGCGGTTGATTCGCGTTGACTTTGTAGCTTTGGCTCTTGATACTTGTATGTCTTGTTGATTCGGACCTGTGGCCCCTGTCTGGTTCCCAGTCATGGCTAGCTGTTAATAAAACATTTGTTGAAAACAATTTGTTTATAAGAAAGTATGCGTATCAATAAAACTTTTGTCGAACTCTAATGAAAACATTTGTTGAAAATAATTTGCTTATAAGAAAGTATGCATATCAATAAAAATTTCTGTCGAACTCTAATGAAAACATTTATTGAAAATAATTTGCTTATAAGAAATTATGCATATGTGTAAATGTCTGTCGAGCAGTGACATGCGGTGAAACAAAGCAAACGTCTTATCCAAAACCCTTCTTTTGGCTGAAGACTTTCCATGTCTATCGGCGTCTTCTTGCAATGATCCCTTCAAATTTTGCCCCAGTTTCTGATATGTGAGGATGATGAACTTTCGAATGGACAACCGAGTCTTGTGTTACTTGCTTGTCCTATCAGGGTGATCAGATGGGTGCATTTTGTCATATGTGAGATAAAGTAGAAAAGATTTCCTAATGGTGGGACCGAAGCCGATTTAGGCCGCCTACGTATCCCCGTGAAGGAATCAGGTCATAACGTAGTTCATTACAAGCAAAGGGGATTGTAAGGGTTTTTCTAAAAAGTGGGACCGAAGCCGATGTGGCCTCCTACGTATCCCGCCGAGGGAATCAGGTCATAACGTAGTTCATGTTACAAGAAAAATGTAATTTTTCGGGAAACTTCTGTCTTAAAGAGACGAAACCCTAAGTGGGTTTTCTGCATGTCCCGCCGAGGGAGCGCAACTTTTACAACATAGAAAAAAGTATTACATAGAGAATAACAAATCTTAGATATGGTATCCGTCCACTACATCTGCATTGATAGCTTTGAGCCATACTTCGCCATCCATTTCAGCCATGATTAGCGCTCCTCCAGGTAACACTTGGTGAACCATGTAAGGCCCTTCCCAGTTAGGTGCGAATTTCCTT
Source organism: Anisodus tanguticus (assembly GCA_034509755.1). NCBI lineage: Eukaryota > Viridiplantae > Streptophyta > Magnoliopsida > Solanales > Solanaceae > Anisodus > Anisodus tanguticus. The sequence continues at coordinate 10,719,523 of CM067551.1, read as the reverse complement.
TAGATTCATTTTGGTGTGGGAATATGCGTTTTTACACCAACTGCCCCAGTTTGAAAATCATTGGCTTTACCTTTTTGTTTGAAAGCTTTGGTTATTCTGTTATCATAAAGTTGCCCCAGACAAACTGTGTTCATCAGCCTCTCTGTACATGATTATGTATCCAATTGGCTGCGAAAGATATAGCATTGCCCCAGTAGAAGTCCTGATTGTAGTGCGGTATCCCAAGAGTACAAATGGCAAACGTTCGTGCCAATACTTGTAATTATCAATCATCTCGATGTTTCATCCAAACCTGGTTTTGGCTTGTTCTAAAACATGCTTCAATTCTTCCGGTTGTGAGTCTTCCTCATATTCTTCGAAATCTTGTTCGTTGTTTGGGACTTTGTTTGCTTGTTTCATTATATGTCACATATTATCGACAAAATTTATTAGTTTGCATGATGAAAGAGAAAAGAAAATTATTTAAACAAAACGGATTTTAAAATAGCAAAAGCAATGCGGATTTGTCATTTTAAGCTTTCAAAAGGTGGAGGCAAAACACATTAAATGCATAGATGTGGTTCAGGCCTCAATCTGAATCGCATTGTTTCATTAAACATTAACGAAATTAACTAGTTTCCGGGAGAAACAAGGCCGGGGCACATGTCCAATTTTCCCAAAACATCTACTTGCTCTGCATCCCAAATGGTTGAGTCTTTAGCGTAATCATCGAGAATCACATTGCATTCTGCTTCTTCTTCAGCAATGAAAAAACTTTTGAATCCCCCAACGAGGTTGGCTGCATTGTCCTCCTTTGATTCCTGAGGGCCGCATGCTTTGACAAATGACTGACCTAGAGGTGGAACAGGCTTTGGTAAAGGAACATCTCTATTCCTTTGGAGATTGGTTGATAAGACTTTTTCCAAGAAAAGATGGTGCCATGACCCGCGACTTTGGAGGAAGTACTTCTACTCCAAACGGTGCCCTCACTTGGACTGTAATCATAGGGGTGATAATGGCCGATGATTCAACATTTTCCTCTCTCTGGAATGGCACAATGGTTCCTTCCAAGTTGTGTTATTCATCAACAGTAATCATATTTACATTGGCATCGTCATGATTTGGCAAAGGGTTATTGTTTACATTAGAGGAAGGTCCTTTCAGTTGGATAACTCCTTCTTTGATCAATGCCTCGATTTTGTCTCTGAGGGCATAACAATTTTCAGTGTCGTGTCCAGGGATTGCCGAGTGGTATGCACAATGCTTAGTCTCATCGTGCCATTTGGCAACAGGATTGGGGACATTTCCTGGGATGGGCTGGAGTATTCTTACGGTTTTCAGTCTTTTATATAACTGGGCTCGAGGTTCGGCTAAAGGTGTATAGGTTTTGGCTGGCTTTATTTCGTGTTTTGCGCGGGGTCTGGGTGCATTTGGTGGATGGACTCGTGGATGAGGTAAGTATGTAGACTGATATTGTGGGGAATTTGGAAAGGCAGGCGCTCGAGGCAGGCTATATATTGGATGAGTATGGTAGACAGGGTAGGGAGCATGTGAGTATTGATAGTAAGGCTAAGGGCTTTGGGCGTATAGGCTATAGTAGGAAAGTTGAGGACTTTGGGTATTTTGATTGTAGTAGGGAGGCTGGGGTGATGGCATTTGGTAGGTTGACATTTGATTTGGCATATGTTTCTAAACTGTCATGACAGAGGATACTCCGTCTCTCTTCCTCTTTACTGCTCCCTCAAATGAGTCTGACTGAATTGCCTCACTCGTTGCATGCAACGCTACAAAGTTTGTAATTCTTCCAGTTCTGATTCCCTCTTCTATGAAATCTCCCATCCTTACAACTTCAGAGAAACTTCGTCCTATGATGCTTATCATTCTTTCATAGTATGTTGCATCTTTCAAATATTGTACAAAAAGAGCGGTCATCTCACTTTCCGCTATTGGTGGTTGAACTTTTGCTGCTTCCGCCCTCCACTTCATGGCGTACTCTCTGAAGGTCTCTGTGGATTTATTTTCCAACTTCATCAGATAAAATCTATCCAACACTGTGTCAGTGTAGAACTTACATCTGTCCACGAAATCTTGCGCTATCGTGCCCTAATTACGCCATTTTCGCGGGTTTTGGCTCGTGTACTAGTCGAGTGCTTCTCATGTCAAACTCCTTACGAACAACTTCATTACGATAGCCTGGTCTTTACCTACCCCAATCAGTTTGTCACAATAGGATCTTAAATGAGCGTGAGGATTTCCCTTCCCATCAAACAAGTCAAATTTTGGCACCTTATATCCGGCAGGCAATTCAATGACGGGATGCATACACAGATCTTCGTACTTGAGTCCTTCATGCCCCTTGCTGGTTTGGATATTCTTGAATGCTTCTTTTAGGCTATGAATTTCTCTCATCACACTTTCATCGGTTTTGATCCTTACCTGCCTCTCTATCTCTTCATACTGGCCAGTTTCCTGAAGAGCCATGTTTGGTATTGCGGTAGTAAAAGGTTGGGCTTCCGTTACATATACTGGCAGCACATACTGCTTGTTGTGATCAGCGATGTGTGCCATTAGTATGTGCTGGGCTGCCGGGTGATTTTGCGTGGAAGGGGTGTTTTGGATGAGTGGGGTAAATTGGGTATGTGGAGTTGTGAAGGATGCCAGATCATTTTGTAGCGGGCTTTGTTGTGGACCAGCTTGTGGGTTAGTGTGCTGTGGATTGATTTTGCTTAGTGGCGAATTTTCGGGGAGGTTTTGGGGAAATGGCGATTCAAGAGATGAAAAAGTTTGTGGTGCAGTTGCATTCGTCCCTTGTTCAGGGAGTGGGGTATTGGCGCTAATGGACAGGTTGGTGAGATTATGGAGCCGCTCTATCTCAGTCTGCATGGCTGCCATCTGTTGTAACAGTTGGGCGATGTATTTTTCCTGGACGGTAGCATTTCTATTTTTCGAAGCTTCTGGTTCATCTCTCGAAAGAGCGATAAGTCCCAGGCCATTCTGTTCGGATGCATCTGAATCAATCATTTTGCTGAATGATCGAGCCTTTGATCTCGTGAAGTAGGGGTGTTCCGCCAGTTTTAGTCAACGCGAATCAACCTTTGGGAAAATAATTTAGGTGAAATAAACCTTCTTACAAATGAAGAAAACCAAGTTAGTATAAGGCGAGTAATTATTGCTTCAAATAATATGCACAGAGTGGAAAGCAGCAGAAAATAGCAAACAGATTGTATGGAAAATAAATGTGCGTCCTAATATGCACGGGGGCTCTCTTATGCCGGAGGTGAGCCTAAACGCCAAATATGCAAGATTATGATAGATTGATCCAAGCCACTAAATTAAAATGCTTTTGTTGGAAATGAAGACAAAATGAACGTGCATTTTCCAATTTTGGCATGTCATGATTAGGCTTGAATGCATCTATCATTATCATGCTGCACATAATATGTTGATTGGTCATTGGGTTGGGAGACCCGTTGACAAATTTTGGTAGATTTCTTAATTGTGGAGTCGATGCCAAGGATCGATCCACCTAAGGTATATGCATGCATGACTTAAGATAAAGGGTGGTATAGCTCTAACCTAAATTTTCTAAGATTTGGCTGACTAGACTCAAAGTTTCCGAGCGGACTGCTCGAGTGAGAAGGCTACGCGGCCAACCGGATGGAAATTTGGAAATTTGAAAGAAGTTTGCGGGTGCGCAAAACACACCTCGCGTGTAATGTGTGATAGTGTCAATTTTCCGAAGTGGAAAAAATATGAGCAGAATGCCAATTTAAGGAAAGCAGTAAAAGAAAGTATCAATTAAAGCAGTTAAACATACAAAATTTCAAAAATGAAACAATTAAAAAAAATAGATCAAATAAGGGGTAATATAAAGCACAATAATAATTAACCTGAATTTGCTATGGTTAAGAACCTGAAAGTCCCCAGTGGAGTCGCCATGCTGTCGCGCCCGTTTTTGACCCACAGGGGTCGAAGCGGAGCACAACGTATTCGGTGATTCCTGGGTCGGATTAAGGAGTCGCCACCTAATTATTCTAAGGTGAATTAGGGAACCTAAATGTTGACTATAAATGCTGCAATATAATTTCAATTTTATGGTCTGCGAAACTAATGAGATTCTAGGTAATGGTTCTTTATTATCCTAAAGAGAAGGTGTTAGGCATCCTTTAAGATCCGCTAACTTGCGGTTATCCGGTCAAACTTAGGTTAATTATTGTATTAAGAAAAAAAGCATGTTTTAAAATATAAACTAGATTAAAAAGATGTTTGCAAATATTTAGTAAATGATGCATTTTATACAAGTATGCATTTGGATGACATAAAAGAAAGATACATGTAAAGTTTGAAAAAAATATGCATTTGTAACAATTGATAGTAAAAACAAATTATATATAATGCCAAAGAAGTAATTTTTTGGAAATCATTGAGTTGCAAATTGAAAAAAAGATAAACTTATTTGTCATATTAATAAAGCGAATAAAAGATGACCAAAGTTGTTTTGAAAATCTTGAATATGCATGACAAGCCTAAAAATAAATAACTAGCGGAGGGTTTCTAAGTTTGAATTAACCGAGCCTACAAGTAAATAAGCTAGCGACAAGTTTTCAGTTTTAGACTACCCTATTAATTAATTCTAAGTCTACCTATTCTAAGCATTTCAATAATTACATAAGTACAATAAATAATATTACAATACAGAGCGAGATAAAGCTGAATTAAAGAAAGTAAAAACAACAAAATTAATAAACTCCGAAGAGTATCTGCCTTCATTGACTTTGTTCCTTGCAAGCTGTCAAGAACAAACGGTTAGAAACAATTAAATACAAATAACTTCGTATCCGTATCCAAAATAGTGAATGTTTTGATCACGAAGGGCTCAGACTTAAATTTTGAAAAGACCATTCCAATCACGTCTGGCTGCAAACATATGACTCGGTGGTCATTTTAATTGCCTCGCCTACTAAACATGTTGGTCTCTCAGATGGAAAAGAAAAGATCATTATAATCACGTCGTGGCTGCAAACATATAACTCGTTGGTCATTTTAGTTGCCTCGCCTACTAAACATGTTGATCTCTCGGATGAAATAAAAAGATTTAAGTCTCGTCCTTGCCCAGAAGTTATATTTCCGTCTTTACACTTGTGGAGGCCTCAAAATCGACGGATATTTTTCATCGGCCAAAGTATAGTATCATGTTCAAATCAGCAAAATTTGTACCAAAACAGCAAGCCAAAACCGAGAGACAAATCCCGAAGGGACATCGCCTCACATTCAATTTCATTGGCCTAAGTGTAGTATTTGTTCAAATCAGTAAATTGCCAAAGCAGAAAGCCGAAACCGAGGGACAATATCCGAAGGGACACGTCCTCGAATTCAATTTCATTGGCCTAAATGTAGTATTTTATTCAAATCAGTAAATTTCCAAACCAGCACGCCGAAATCGAGGGACAATATCCGAAGGGACACGGCCTCGAATTCAATTTCATTGGCCTAAATGCAGTATTAGTTCAAAATCAGTGAAACAGTAAGATATCCGTTGCACGGATGTTTAAATGCCAAAAACAGTAAACTGAAACAGAGAAACGGTTTTCAAAGGGACGTGGCCTCGAATTCAATTTCATCGGCCTAAATGCAGTATTAGTTAAAACAACGAAATTAAATACATAGCAATAAACTAAAACAGAAACGATTTTCAAAAAAAGACGCGGCCTCGAATTCTATTTCATTGGCCTAAATGCGGTATTTAAATCAGTAAAATAAACCAAAACAGTAAACTGAAACCGAGAAAATGATTTCTGAAGAGAGCGCAGTGTTAGTTCAAATCAATAAAATAACGAAGAGAGTGCAGTATTAGTTCAATCCAACAAAATAACAACAGTGCCAAAGTAACGAACAGTAAGCAATTAAAATATCAGACCCGAATTCTGAAATTTCGGAACCGAAACAGGATTAGGAAATGTTTATGAAAAATAGAACAGGGTCTGAACAGTGACCCGAATGGGCGACCAGATCCGAGAATTGCAACCCGAAGCAGTGACCGGAATCGGAATCAATTTTTAGATTTTTCAGATAACCAACAAATCAGATATAAAATGCAAGAATCTGGAAAAATACCCAAATCGGGTCGACCCGACCCGAATCAGATTTCTCCTCGAACTTTCAGATAACCAACATATAAGATGTAAAATGCAAGAATCTGGAAAAATACATGACCCGGGTCGACCCGACCCGAATCAGAGGTCCAACCCGAATCAGATTTCTTCTCAAACTTTCAGATAACCAACAACAGAATATAAACACAAAATTCGGAGAAATTATTCGTCGGAACAGTAACCCAACCCGGTACAGTGACCCGAATCGGAAAACCCAAAAACAGTGAAGAACAACAACAAAAATAAGCAGATTTTCAGATTCGGCTTACGAGGCCAAATAGAAGTATTTAGAACCAAGGTTCAATAACGAAACTCACCCCTTTTCCTTTTGATTTTGGACTCGTTTTCAAGCTTATTTCTTGAATAACAATGAAAGCGAATGCTAAAAATCAAGAACACAACATATATTTTTCTTTTATTTTTTTCGGTCTCCCACCTTTAACAGTGAACAAATGGGGGTTTTATAGGTGGATTCGGACTTGTAACGTTCAACCCCATACCCCTTTTCAATCGAGTTTGAATTTCAAAATAAAGTGACGATTTTGGGACGGATTTGAGGGGATATGGTAGGTGTGAAGTGATGGGGTAGGGTTCGGCGGTGTCAGGGACGACAGAGGGGTTGGTGGTGGTAGGCGGCGGTGTCGGCGACGTAGGGCCAAGGGTGTAGGGGCTGTCGGCCGATGAGAGAGAAAGAGAAATGATTTTAGGGTTTGTTTGGTTTTTTTATGGGATAAGGGTATGGGTCGGTCAAAAATAAGAGAATGGGGGTTTGGGCTGTTGCGGGTTGGGCTTGGTAGAGGGGGTGGCTGATTGGGCTTGTAAAGGGGGTTTCGGGTGTTTGGTCGAGTGGGCTTGGGGAAATTGGGCTGGTCCGGTTGGGCTTCGGTTTTGAAGGGTATGGGAAATGAAGGGTGAGGGCTGTTGGGCCTGGGCGAAATGGGTTGGGTGAGATTAGTTTGGATAGAAATTGTTTTGGGTTGGGAAATGAATGGGTTATGGGTTTAAAAAAAAGGGGTTTAATATTAAAAATGCTTTGCAGAAAAATGCAAATTATTTTTTTTAAATAGGATATCACGATGTGATAATAATAAAACATGATATTTGCGAAGTGCTTAATGCTTGATAAAAAATAGAAATACGATGCCATTTTTGCGGTAAATAAAATAACATAGAATATTAGGGATAAAACTTATGATTATGATAAAAATGCAAATGATAGTAAAAAATGCGAATAATAATAATAATAATGAGAATAATAATAATATATATATATATACGCATGTATGTATATAGATTAAAATTATTTTGATGTGTTAAAAATATTTAAAATTGCAAATAAATTAGAAAAGACGGGACAAAATTGGGTGTCAACACTCATTAAGAATCAAATTTATGTGTGACGTTTCACAACTGATAATAATGTTTCCCTTGACTTTGATCCTTTTGTTTTTCTGTGAAGGATTTTACGACATGGAGATGAATAACGAGATGTGACAGCACCGGAGATCTCTACCCTATTTCTAACGCCGTCAAGAATCCAGCCTCGGTTCCATCAACCTTTGCTGCTCTTTCATCTTCGTTATGGCATTCTATATTCGGACATCCGGAAGATTCTGTTTTACACTCTCTTAGAAACAATAATTTTATCAATTGTAACTGTATTTCTAAGACTCCTATATGTGAGTCCTGTGTTTTTGGAAAACATGTTAAATTACCATTTTATGCATCCACAAATTGTACTTTAATGCATTTTGATATCATACATAGCGATTTGTGGACTTCCCATATTTTAAGTACGGCTGGCCATCAATATTCAGTGTTGTTTTAGATTATTATTTCAACTTTATATGGACTTTTCCAATTGGCAATAAATCCCAAGTCTACCCCTATTTTTTCCTCATTTAGTGTTTTCGTAAAAATACAATTTGAAAAGAGCATTAAATGTTTTCAATGGCAGAGAATTCGATAATAACCAATTCAAACAGTTTTGCTCCAAAAATGGTCTTACCTTTCGTTTTTCATGCCCTCACACCTCTCCCAAAATGGTAAAGCCGAATGGAAAATATGAACCATAAACAACCTAATTCGTACCCTACTTGATCATGCCTCAATTCCCCCTCAATTCTGGCATTACGCACTCTCTATGGCCACCTATCTCCTAAACATAATCCCAAACAAGTCTCTAGCTCAACGGTCGCCCACTCAAGTTCTGTTTCATAGAAACCCCTCCTACTAATACTTGTGTATTTTTGGATGTCTCTATTATCCTCTCCATCTGACCACTCACAAACTCTAACCCTGATCTTCTTCGTGTGTATTTTTGGGTTACCCCGCCAATCATCGTGGTTACTCATGCTATGACTTGTCAAGCCGTAAAATTATTATTTCACGTCATATCCTATTTGATGAGTCTCAATTCCCCTTTGCCTCCCTAAACTCGCCACCTCGGCATTCCTAGGACTTCCTAGATGATGGCATGAACCTCTTCTAATTCATCATTTACATAGTCTGTCATCATTTCCATAGTCTGCAGCCACCTCTCGATAAATCGAGCCTCGGTCAGCCGATCCCGCCACCCCTGACATTCCTCCTCTTCCAGGCAGTCCAGCGGCACCCCACCTTCATCCCATCCCGCGTCCCAAGACACGCTCTCGGGCAATGAAAACCCGTGCTACGCACGGAATTTCTAAACCTAAATGGTTGTTTAACCTATCCATTTTAGTTGTCCCTTCCCCTGTCCCTCGAAATCCGAAGCATGCCTTGTCCGACCCAAATTGGAAAACCGCAATGATTGACGAATATAATGCTCTTATTGATAATAAGATGTGGGACATAGTACCCCATCCGCCTGATGCTAACATTATATTCTACGTGGATTTTTAGACATAAAAAGAAATCGGATGGTTCTTTTGAGAGGTACAAGGCATGTCTTGTAGGTGATGGCAGGTCCCAATAGGTGGGAGTAGACGGTGATGAAACGTTCAGGGATCGTCCTCAGCATTGCCCTATCCAAGTCTTGGCCCATTCATCAGCTTGATGTCAAGAATGTCTTCTTATATGAGGATCTTCATGAAATAGTATATATGCATCAGCCTATGGGTTTCAGGGATCCTATTCATCCGGATTATGTGTGTTTGTTGCAGAAATCGATCTATGGACTGAAATAGGCTCCTCGAGCATGGTACCAGCAGTTCGCCGATTATGTCTCTTATATCGGTTTTTCACACAACAGATCTGATCATTCCCTGATCATCTAAAACAAGGGTCCAGCCATGGCTTACCTCTTATTATATGTTGATGACATCATCGTCACCACATCATATGATGCTCTCCGCCGGTCCATTATGTCTTCCATTTCCTTTGGGTTTGTTATGAAAGATCTAGGGACCCTGAGTTATTTCTTCGGCATCTCTGTCACTCGAAATTCTAGCGGCCTATTTATGTGTTAGAATAAATACATCGAAGAGATCCTTGACCGTGCAGGCATGACATCTTGCAAATCATCACACACACTAGTAGACACCAATTCCAAGCTCAGCGCTGATTCAGTCACTCCGTATTTAGACCCAACTCACTATCGTAGCATGGCTGGGGCTCTGCAGTACCTCACATTCACGAGACCACACATATCCTATGTCGTGCAATAAATCTACTTGCACATGCACAATTCGACGAAAGCACACATGTATGTCCTCAAACATATTTTACGATACGTCCAAGGCACACTTTAATTCGAATTACATCTATACAGGTCCTCGCTTACCGGCTCACTGCTTATTCTGATGTTGACTGGGGTGACACCAGACGCTCCACGTCTGGTTACTGCGTTTTCCTCGGAGATAACTTATTGTCTTGGTCTTCCAAAAGGCAACCTACACTATCCCGATCCAGTGTCGAAGCAAAGTACAGATGTGTCGCCAACGTCGTCTCTTAGTCTTGTTGGATCTGTAACCTTTTACTTGAGCTTCACTGCTCGATTCAAAAGGTAATACTGATCTATTGCAACAATATTAGTGCGATATATCTTTTCGGCAATCCCGTTCAACATCATCGCACTAAACACCTTGAGATGGACATTTATTTCATTCGTGAAAAAAGTGGATCGTGGTCAAGTTCGTGTCCTTCATATTCCTTCCAGATATCAGATTGCCGACATCTTCACCAAAGGACTTCCGCGCATATTATTTGATGATTTTCGAGCCAGTCTCAGTGTTCGTGAACCTCCCGCTTCGACTGCGGGGGTGTAATAGAATATTTCATGAATATTCTTCCATTAATTGTATATCTCCAATTTTAGGTAGAATTATAATCCTTTTTTTATTAGGTTGATTAGTTACCTAGTTTATAGCAAGGTAAATACTTTTGCAATACTATATATATTGTATATCATTCATCAATAAAATCAAGGAACATATTTCCTTATATACAAAAGACAGATGCATTATGTATATAGATATATGAAAGTGTATAATGTGTAGGTATATACACTAAAGAATATAATTATATAATATTATACATGAAAATATACATTTATACAGAATTATACAATATTGTATAAGTGGATATAAACACAGATCTGTATGTAATTTTAATATGAATTGTGCAATACATACATTTATACATAATTATACAATATTGTATAAGTGAATATAAACATAGATCTGGACTGATTTTTAATAAGAATTGCGCAATACATTGTGTATATAGGTGTATAAGTATAATAGTGTATAAGAGGTGTGTATACATCCATAAGAATTGTTTATACACCCATATACACTATTATACAACATTATACAAATGAATCTTATCAATGAAGCTTACCAGGTTCATCTTCTTCCTTGAGCCTCTTTTCCACCTCCGATGACTTCTCCACCACTGGTAACCTCATCTTCGCCACATACGTATCACCACTGACAGAGGAAAAATAAACTCCATGAAGAAATAATGGAAGTACCTAAGCGTAGATTCCAACAATTTCATCAATCGAATCTCCATAGACATCCCTCTTCTTTGGAAATTTCTTAAGCAAATGATCCCTAAACTTTTCCGTTCCTTAACCCCCCCCCCCCACACACACACACACACACAAAGTCCAAGAAAACTCAATCTTTTTTAACAAAGAGGGAAACTAAAATATATCCAGTTAATTAAATTGAAGAAACAAGAAAGAAATCTTCACAGCATCAGCAGACTCGGGAATGGGGTTGAGAAATTTGTATTCAACAGCTCTGCAAATAAGTTTCTGATTTTCTACTATTGTTATGGCTAAATCATTTAGGAGAAATTTTAAATATATGTATATAGGTAGGAGAAAAAAGAAGACTCATAGAGGAGGCGAGAAAAAGGAAAAATGTGGCAGATAGAGAGCGAGAGAGGGGAGGATGAGAGATTGAGTCATTTTTTGAAAAATTTTAAAAGGTGCGTTAGTTTTGGTAACATTGTTACCCTAATTATCATACAGCGTAATTATTCCAATTAAAAGTATTGATTGTACCAACTAAACAGGAATCTAAGATGGGGCAAAAACACAATTGGGAACTTCCTTTTAATATTCATTTCTCAAATAAGGAGATGAATTTGACTTTTGTGAAGGAATATACTGTCACGATCCAAATCGGAGGGTCATGACGGACACCCGGACCTTACCTGCCGAGTATCACCTATCATTCAGTCAACATCTAATCAATTAATCACGGCCACAAGGGTCGTCACCCAGTACCTAACTGACACATAAAAACTATACACTGGAAAGTAACTATGTAAAATCTTAACCCAGAAAGTCCATATATATATATATATACATATATATATATACATATATATACATACATACATATATACATATATATATATACATACATACATATATACATACATACATATATACATACATATATACATACATATATATATACATATATATATACATATACCAAGGCCGACAAGGCCATACATGACTATTACACACAAGACACCATCTACATGCCTTTAAAAGAGTACATGACATCATAAGGGTTGGGATAGGACCCCGCCATACCCATATATACATGCAAAAATACCGTACCGTGATTAGACCTACACTCAGAAATAAGGGGAGTGCTCCAATATCCGCTAAGTCAGCAACCTACTAATGTGGATCGTCACCTTGCTTACGTGAACCTGCGGGCATGAAATGCAACGTGCCCCGACAAAAGGGACGTCAGTACGGATATTGTACCTAGTATGTCAGACATGAAAAATAGCATAATAGAGACCTAGAAATAACATGAGACAAGAAACAACCAACCAGTAGAGAATGCCTCTGAGGGCCATAATTACACCGAAGTACCATGTCTGTGCAGAATGCCTCTAAGAGCCATATTATGCCTAAATGTCATGCACAATGCGGTCATGCACATATGCGTATATAACGCCATCAAGCCTCTGTGGGCATCCCATCATATCTTATCGGCCTCTGTGGGCATAATAATCATCGTGTATATCTGTACCAGCTGCAGGTGGTGTGCGTATATAACGCCCTATCTCTTTTCCCATGTCCCATACATACATATAATGCATACATATAGTATAGTATATAACTCCTTTGAGGTCAAGGTATGTACCTATGTAATGCATAAATGATATGATAATATGACACTATAAGTTTGTCGGATGATGTAATATCGTTTTACCTTCGATTAACATTATGAATACTAACATTTTTCCCATATACCTCAATAAGGATTTAGGGACATATTTAGACATGCTTTGACAACATAAATGAATAACATGAATATTCTTAACTACTAAGAGTAGAATAATTTATGGAACAATATTACGTTTACGTTTCGTACTTAGAACATGCCAAAAGAAAGAATGATTTGTCTTAACATACCTTGATTAAGTTCTTGTGATCATATGGTGTGTATTAGCAGGAGAATTTGACATTGTCGTTGGGATGCAATCGTAATTACTAAAATCAATGCAGAGGTTAATACCTTCGGGGTCACCAGTCGAAGGCATTGCAGCAGTTGACGGGATAGAGAGACTGTGCGCAGGAAGTTGTTGGTTTAAAACATTGGATATTTAATTGTTGGTGGGTGTTGCTGATTGTAATATCATCTTTGGAATTTGTTGGTAACTGTATTGGTGTGGAAATAATTGAACTCCCAGTTCACTTGGCAAAGGGACTATAGATATATCATCAATTTGATGTGCAGCAGTGACGTCTTGGGTAGTGACTTTGGCATCAATTTTGTTTACATAAAATGTTATCTCCAATATTTGTCATCATTAATGGACCCCACCTTTTAATAGACACATCCCTCTAATGGTGCCACCAAACACTTAATAATGCTTAGTCATTAATGCATTTATCCCATGATGCCACATCATTTCATATGTATTATCAATATAGCCCATTTGTTGCCACCTATCAATGGCACATGTGGATTTTGTCCATGTAATTTATCCAATAATCTTAATTAATACACTTCATATACTCGTTATTATGATCTTGCGATATAGCATTAGTTAATAACCTTTTTTGGGACATACAAAATATTATTTCAAATCATTGCGGTCACACTTATTAAATCCTAAATTATTTTAGGACTGCATCCTTTTATATACTAAGTTTCTTTATTTGCATACGTGAATATGACCAAACATCCTCCAACGCTCGGGTCTATTTACATACGTCTAGCGATTCAAACCATGGCTCGAAAGTACGTGATGCTACATATACCTCCCACTATTAGAAATAGAGATTTTTTCCACTGATATTCAGTGAGAAATTTATCATATAAAATATAATTTTTTCACCTTATTCCTACCGAATCAACTCACTGGGAACATGCATGGCGAAAACATGTTTCCATTGAAACGCTGGACTTCTTAATTATTTTTTTTATGAAAACATTACTAATTAGTTTTTTTCACTAATATTCAGTTAGAAATAACCACTTCTATTTTTAGCTAAAAAAATAGAATTTTTTTTATAGTATCCGACACTAAAGTATAAAAACTTTCTGATCGTATGAATTATAGTATAAGGCATGCAACACAATATTCAAATTTTCAGCACCTCTTGCGGGAGTTGTGAGCATTTTAATATTATAAAATATTATATTAAAGTGCATGCATGTTAGTGGCCATAAAGCGGAGAAAGTGATATCATTATTCTTTGTAACTCTTGTAACCACTATAGCATGTTCTCCATATTTTTTCCTACTAATTACCTCGCTAACACCTCAAATTATCATCCATTATCTTGATATTTACTATGTGAAAAAATTCTACAATTATATAAAGGATGATTTGTTGGATGGATGAGAAATAGAGAAAAAGTGGATGACAAATAGTGTTGTGTTTTAAGGTTGTGTAGTAAAAAGAAAGAGTTGAGAGAAAGAAAAATCATTCTAAGTCTCCAACTTATTTACTACAAAAGAGAGTAATTTTATGTTGAAGGAATGTGTTTTTTGTGAAGTTTTGGACTCTTCAACTAGTTCGAAGTTGTTTAAGTCACACGATGTTGTCGGACTGTTGTATTCAGGAGGGACAAGTCAAGAGTGTTACTGCTGGACCGGTGGCTTAAATCTCCTTAAAGATAACGAGATATCCGTGCCTCAATCTGAATATTTATTTATTGTTATTTTATTATAATTTTCAATACTATAATAATTTGTGATATATTCACCAACACCTCTCTATTTACATACTCGTTTTCTAATGAATTGAGATGAGGAGTGTAGTGTGTATATATGCCCTCTAATGAAGTTGGAGATTAGTCATTTTCCATGCATGAAAGCTGGGACTAACTTTGGCTCCATTCAAAATTCACTTAATCCTGGGATTTGCCTCTAATGTGTCCCCGTTGAAACTTCAACCTATGGAATCTCCATGCTACTATTGAGATTTGATCTAGGTAGTTCTACCAAAGATGAATTCAGAATTTAAAATTTATGAATTCTTAATTACTTCCTAAAGAGTTTACAATCAAATGTTTATATATATTTTCTACATTTCACTTGTTCAACTATATTTTTGTTGTGATTGATTGAAGAACTCTTAATTAGTAGTATCGTCATATCTTGATATACTTGGAAAGATTGCAAGGTTAGTTTTTTGGTTGAACAATGTCAATTCTCAGCAACTAAGAAATTAATTATGAGGATTTAATTAAAAGTAAAAGTTAGGAATAGCGAAGCTTGGACCCGATCTTTGTGAGTCAGTTAAATTGTGCCTTCAGGTTAATTCGATAATACTCTAACTACTGCTTGTGATTGGAAGATATTAGAAGTTATAAGAGAACTCACGATCAGTGAAAGATAAATTGAGGATATTATACGAAACGTGATACACATTACTATGATAATAGAGGAAGTCATTATCCTAGGTTTTTATTCAGCGAAGAATCCGCTCTTATTCAGTAGATTATTCTCATCATTATATTTGTCATTTCATTAAAGGTATAGAAACAACCTCTTATTTTTATAGATCAAAAAGTATTACTATTAGTGTTTTAATTAATTGCATTAATAAGTTACAACCGAGCGTAAGCTTTCTCTGAAGTTCAATTTAGGACTCTTTAACCGAATATATTTATAGCGACTGTTTAGTCTTATTAATTTATTAGAGTGTAGTTAGGTGTCATCACAAGGTAAACATCAGCTACTCCCCCTCTCCTAATTTATGTGGAACTGTTTCTTTTTTAATATGTTTTAAAAAGAATGTCATATTTCTATATTTAAAAATAATTTACTTTTATTGGATGATTTATAACCACACAAAAATCTAAGATTTGTTTTGGACCCGATCTTTGTGAGTTAGTTAAATTGTGCCTTCAGGTTAATTCGGAAAAATACTCTAACTACTGCTCGTGATCGGAAGATATTAGAAGTTATAAGAGAACTCACGATCAGTGAAAGATAAATTGAGGATATTATACTAAACGCGATATATTTACTATGATAATAGAGAAAGTCATTATCTTAGGTTTTTATTCAGCGAAGAATCCTCTCTTATTCAGTAGATTATTCTCATCATTATATTTGTCATTCCATTAAAGGTATAGAAACAACCTCTTATCTATCAAAAAGTGTTACTATTAGCGTTTTAATTAATTGCATTAATAAGTTACAACCGAGCGTAAGCTTCCTCTGAAGTTCAATTTAAGACTCTTTAACCGAATATATTTATAGCGACCGTTTAGTCTTTTTAATTTATTAGAGTGTAGTTAGGTGTCATCACAAGGTAAACATCAGCTACTCCCTCTCTCCTAATTTATGTGGAACTATTTCTTGTTTAATCTATTTTAAAAAGAATGTCATATTTTTATATTTAGAAATAATTTATCTTTATTGGATGATTTATAACCACACAAAAATTTAAGACTTGTTTTGAACCATAAATTCAAAAATATTTATTTCTTTATTAAACTTCGTGTCAAATCATATAGTGAAACATAAATTGAGACCGAGAGAGTACTAATTATTCCATTTAATACCCTTTTTCCATGTATATATATATATATATATAAGCCCAATCCACTTTGCAGCCACTGGCAAAAATGACTCGAGTCTAATAATTAGCTAGACAACTTATTAGATCTCTTATCGTAATATCCCCTCACCTTGTGGTCAACTTTTTACACCTTATAGAAGCATGAGTTTTGAAGTGGTATCAACTATCAACGTGTCAGTTTTTAGTCAATTAAATTTCTAATTGAGGGCATTTTAGTCAGTTAATCTCCTAACTTTTAATTTGTGGGTATGCATACGTGTCTAAGAGCCTGGTAGCTATTATCATACCTGGCATTAGTTGCTGCCAACGCGTAGTTGTATTACCTTCATCTCTCCCGCAGTGTTCTTCATCTCAATTATCTGGCTTCATCTAAGCCCAAATCTCTGTTTTTTTGTGATTAATCGAAGAATCGATAAAGCAATTTAAGAATCTTAGAATGGGTGTTCATGAGAGGAAGAAGATGAAAAAGATAGAATTGTAGAGAATATTTTCATATCATATTCATTCAATGATTTTAATACATGTACAATGTATGTTATATACTCTCACTAATCATCATGATTAGCTGAGGAAAAGACTGTACTACCCCTCTGCTTATTCACTGAAGTTGATTACTTCTACACTTCCCCTCAAGCTAGGTATGGGGTATTGAGAAAACGTCCAACATACCTAGCTTGGAACATAGATGGACATGCTGCATTTTTGTTAGTCCTTTTGTAAGGACACCAGCTGGGTTATTCATGGGTAGATATATACTTTATAGTTATCATGCCTTACATAATTTTTCCCCTTATAAAATGGCAATTGCTTAGTCCTTTCATGATACACACTTTCATAATACACATAATTGACATCAATCTATATAGCTGCTTTACTGTCACTGGAGATACTTACATGACTGTTTAATTTAGTTCTCAATTCTTTCAATAAACCAAGCAATCAAATAACTTCTGAGAGAGTTGTTGCTATGTTTCTGTACTCTGATTCTGCAGAACTCCTAGACACAGTTGTCTGCTTTTTTTTACTTTCAATTTTCAAATAACCAAAGAATCACCTAGTTTGATTAGGTAACCTGCTACAGATTTTCTAGAAATAGAGATAGAGTAGAGGAGCACAGAAGTTTGTCTGCACCGAAGCATATTGAAAGATACCGTCTATAGGGATTGTGGGGCCGAAGTACAGTTTAGGAATTTTTGGCTCTTGATACCATGTAAAGAAATTGATTTTGGGCTGAACTCAACCCCAAAAGCTAGATTTGTAGGGTGAGGATTGTCCAAGTCCATATAAAGAGTTCGTGTTCCCATTCCATATCTTATGTGGGACTCTTAACACTCCCCCGCACGCCTAGACCTTGTTAACTGGACCGTGGATAATATAATTTGGGGGTCCAACATCGGTGAACAAAGAATTGAAATGGATTTGGCTCTAATACCATGTAAAATAGTGTAAATCTCTTTGATAGAGTTCTCTTATTAATGTCATATATATATATATAGTATACAATTGTAGTCCTAATAGAATTAGGATTTTTATTTTACCTTAATTATAATTGTGGTCCTAATAGAATTAGGATCTCTATTTTACCTTAATTACACTAAATATTAATTACATAATATATTGTGAATATATATGAAATATATTCACTATCAACTGCGGCAAAAAAAATCTTATTTAAAAGGGATTCATCAAATTTTCATATATACAAAATTCTATTTTTATCCTATCTTTACCATAAACGGAGACAAGTCACTTGAACCTCTTTATCCCATGTAACTTTGCTGGTGGACAAAAATTAATATATATACTCTACTTGCCGTATCATTTTAGGTAAACTATGATAGCTACGGGACCAAAATATCTTTAAAAGACGAGTTTGTGTCACCTCCCAAAGTAACTCCAATTAATTTCTTCCTTTATTTCAAGCTACCCAATCATACTGCATGTGGGAACAAATTTGTTGTATCATAGGATTGTTAACATGTTTTAATCTTAGTAATTATGTATACCAATTTGCATACCTAGGAACACTACAAGAAAGTATAATATTGACAATAAAATTTTAGCAACAATAAATATATTATTATTAAAAAAAGTAAATGGCAATAAAAATTTAATATATGATTGCTAAAAAATATAAATGACAACAAAAATTTAAATATATTGTTGCGAAAACTTTTCGAATCAGAGGTTATTAATTGCAACGGCATGTACCAATTTTTATTGTTGCGAAAAGTACTTTGACAACAATATCCAACATATGTCAACAAAAAATATTGTTGTCAAATGCATTTCTTCTTGTAATGGAATTTCAATAGGTTAATCAGCCTAGTATTTGCATTGGGACTTCTCTTCTCATTACAAACTAAAGAAATCGATGCTGTCCAAAATCTTTAGATACTTCTTATTTGTATCTTGTTTTATAAATCTTTCATTCAATCCATGTGTGGAACACTTTCAGATCTCCCCATATCAATCTTACATGATGTATTTTCCAAAAGAGTTAGAACTATCCGTTGTTTGTAACACGTAAATTTACAATAAACAAACGCTATTGATAACTTGGTGAAAAATTGACATGCACACTATCGCAGGTTAAGATTTACTAGCTATAGTTCAAACTATCAACGTCTATAACTTAAATCCTTCTCAAGATGATGCATCATATTACTATAAAACAATCTTTTCCATGCAACATCATCTCAAATTCTTCTTAACATGGTGCATCATCCCACAGATATTATCGCTTCCGTAGCTACTCTTTAATAACAAGTGATGCAGGCTTAGTATAAAATTATATAACTATATATCGTTCATTTATATGTTATAGTTTGAAATTGAACTAGTGGATGTGCTCGAACCTGCTAGCGAAATGTCTAATCTATGCCACGCAAGTTGATTTATTTAGATGTAATTCAAATTGTATTAATATTTCCTTATCCAAACAAGGTACCCTACTCTACACAGTCATGTGATGCTGCCTGGTCGAAGGGCCAAAAATGATGCAGAGCTGGTACGGTGGACCAAAGTTTACAGTACCAATGGAAAGTACATAACATGAAATAAAATCTATCATCATATTTGAATCTGCTTTATTTGTATACCAGAAATTAAACGAGAGTATCCACTGCTCATAATTGATACTGGTGCTATGTCCAATTTTCTAATGTCCCACAAACTTTATCAATACTGTAGGACCTGCAAGTTCTAATCATAATAACTTGAACTACTTCAACTGGCCCATACTTCAACTGGCCCATGAAAAGATTAATCTAGATCTCAACTTTTCCCAAAAAATTTCTTGTCAATCTTTTTCATTAAAGTTGGAAAAATTGAAACTTGTTTATCTTGACTTTATTTTATAGATAATGAGTAGCCTTTGTGACAAATAAATTGCTAAATATATATACTTCTTCCCTTTTTGGAATTTTACAATAAAATTAGAACTCCCAAAGTAACGTTCAAACATCCAAGACTTTGACTGTTTGATGAGAAAATACACAAGTTCCAAAATTTACAATTCGAAATATTAGAACCAAACTTTTTAGTCAACATATGAACTTTACCATTGACTTGATAACCATATGCGTAACATTCCGCACTGAATTTGAAGAAATTCCATAGCAGAAATTTAAGGCATGACTCATGTGATACCTAAAGTCAGAATTAAGAGAAAATAAGAGCATTTACTTGAAGGTGACAATGCTAGTTTTGTGGGTGTTGACTACAAATGAAATACTAAGATATTTCTCTTACTTTGCTTGCGATTATGCTTTGTCTTGAGCCGAGGGTCTCTCGAAAATAATTGTTCTACCTACCAAGATAGAGGTAAGGTATGTGTACATTTTACCCTCCCCAAACCACACGTTATAAGATTTCACTGGGTATGTTGTTGTTATTGAAAAGACCATTAGATTAAACTCGAGAAGACCTGAGGAAAAAAAATAGGTGAGATATCGATTGTAGTGAAAAGATTCGGATCCTATCGCTCTGAATAAAAAAGATTTTGTATTTGAGCGGTGAAAATACAAAAACCTCTAACAAGGCGCTATTTTCCTTCTAATGAGCCATGAATTAATTAATGATCAATGCACATAAGTTTAACCAAAAAATTAAAAATAATCGAATTACTAAATTTCAAATAATAAATACTTATTAAAAAAGAAAAAAAGGGGAAGGAAAGGCTATTTGCTAATTAAGAAGCATCAACTATCCAATTATGAAATGTCAATAGTTCATTTGTATAGAAAAGTAGTATAGCAATTTGGTGTAAAATTATTTGTGTTTAGGTTTGAGTAGGATAGCATTTTAAGGGATGTAATATAGGAACCCTAACACAATTATTACTGATTGATGCTACGATCTAAACTTGTAATCTACAAATATCTAAAGCTCCCTTCTGTATATTTAAATATGTATAGAGATGGAAAACATGATAATTTTAATTCTAACGTTTCGTAGTTTGAATAAAATTCAAATTCAAACCATAGAAACTTCAAAGTTGCTCCCGCTAATAAATGTCACCGGCCTTATGTCCAACCAGAGAAGTCTGAAATAATACTCAATCTTCCCATGGGGCACATGGAAGAGTCTCGTATACTTACAAACCTCATTAATATATGTACTATCATACTGTTCTCGCCCCGAATTATTTTCTATGTCGTTTTATCAGCTGATCGTATCGGGAGACAAATTGATTTTTTAAATTAAGTAATTTGGGCTGGAAACGAAACTCTAATTTCCAGCAATGGGTTCCCCAACTACTCCAGAAAGCATTAGAACGGTGGTATGAGTAAACTAAAAGGTAAGAAACATGAATGCGGCAGAGTACAGTAAAGTAAATGATAAATAAAGTAAAAGATAAAGATAGATAAAAATTGAGTTGTTTGATTGATTGATTGTGTTTTTGTATATACAAAGAATGATCCTATTTATAGTACAAAAAAGGGGGGAAATTGTACAACGTGATCCCCCCCATGTCAGTCATCAAGTAACCCATTAAGTTCAATGGCCAACTATGGGGGAGGTGGTGCCGATTTTCTCGCCCTCTACTCCTCTTGCTCGGATAATGACCCTTTCTTTTAGCTGTTGTTGGCCATTACCGCTTCTAGGGGTCCGGAAACCCTTTTGACTTGGTCGTTGAGGCGTTTGCATTTGAGTGGGTCCCGTCGTACCTCTAACTTACAACTCGTCTAAGATGCCTTAGTAGCCGATGAAGTTCTTGTAGTCGAGGCTATGAGTAAATTCGGCTCTGAAATTGTTCGGTTGTCACTGAATTCGGCTAAACACTTAAATTACTTTTGAGTATTAACAATTGCCCCCCAACATTAACTCGAGTGTGACTGTTGAGTTGATGTATCCGAACGTAGCCGTCGTTTTAGTCTGACAGTTGTGCATGTCACTTCAATCGTCTCGTCTCCAGTGCATGCAATGATGATCACTTCTTGAAATGTGTTCCCCCTTTAATGGGGCGTCTCCATTACCACGAATTGGCTCTGATGATTTTCGATTGTGCTTTTAAAAATAATAAATTAATCTCAGTCGCACCTCTAAAGGTTATTTAAGGAAAGGTATCTCCCCCATAGATTTCTCACCTAATCTTTGGCCCTTTTATTAATCGAAACCCATGACTTCATCTTTTTCATCTCGAAGATCAGGAAAAATCATTCTAGCCGATAGTGACCTGATCCCTGCCTTGGCCTTCGTTGATGAACAACTGGTTCTGACTCCGTACAGTAGACCGGAACAAGATGATTCTCTCTTGTTTCAGTACCTCAGCTCGATAAACGATGACTTTCTTTCTACTTATGATTGGTTCACCGATGGCCGTTGTTCGGCTAACCTTCGGACCTGGACGACTAAGGTCGCTCATTATTCGGGTTGGTTGGACCGAGTGAAATTGGTCACAGAATCCGAATGGAGGCGCATGGGTCCTTTTGTATGCCTCCGCACTGTCGGAATTTAATTTTCGTTGTAATGTCGGGCTCGGGTATGTGCGGCGCCTCTATTTTTGTGCTTGGTTTACTTGGATGTGAAAATCCATATCCCACCCTTTAACTTCGGAATTGCTCTCAGCATTCTTGAGCAAATTTAGAATAAATCCCGCAGATTTGATGGGTCATTATTTTTTACCACTTGGGATGGTGTTTCTTCGCCTAAGCAGTGCGAACCAACCTTACGACACAGGCGTGTGAAAGAAATGGCTTTCTCTGTATTTTGTGATCGCGCAGCCAGTCTGTGGCTGTCATTTAGCCATAAATCTCCCGTCGGAGGGAATTATCTTATTTTGTGCAACCATGCAGTCGGTATGTAGCTGTCGTTTATTCATGTATGCCCCAAATCAAAGGATAGTACTTTTTTAGATACTTGTCATTTACATTCCTGTCCATTTTTTCATCATACATGTTTATTAGTCGATATGTGTTGCCGGCGATCCATTGTCTTACTACGAAAGGTCCTTCCCAATTTGGTGACCATTTGCCGAATTTACGATATTTCAGCCCAGTCGACAAAACTGTTTTTCAAACTAAGTCTCATTCGGCAAACCTCTTAGGCTTAACATGTTTGTTGTATACTTTAGTCATTTTATGTTTACCAGCTTCGATTTTCTCTAGGGTCATCAGTCGATCTTCATCTAGCTGGTCTAACTACATTGGCATGGTCTGTTGATACTCCTATAAACTTAGAGAGTTCTGTTTGGCCACCCCTAAGGATTTGACATTAATTTCCAACGGCAACACTGCATCTTGGCCATAGGTTAGCCGATAAAGTGCCATCCCGGTAGTTGTAGATTTATAATTCCTGATTGCCCAAACGGTTTCATCCAGAGTGAGATGCCACATTCCTAGTTTATCCTCCACGTTCTTACTAATTGTGTTCACAATAAGTTTGTTGGCTGCCTCGACTTGCCATTCGCCTATATGTAATAAGGCAAAGATGTGATCATTTTGATACCGAACTTCTCAGCAAAGTTTGCCACCTTAGAACCAGTGAACATCGTCCCTTGATCGGAGGTAATCGTCTCAGGAATACCATATCTATATATGATCTAGTATTGGATAAACTGAATGATATCTGTCTGATGGACCCTCTTCATCGGTTGAGCCTCCACCCATTTAGTGAAGTAATCGGTAGCCACGATAATGAAATTGTGGCCTTTAGCCGATTGTGGGTGAATCTTGCCGATGAGGTCCATAGCCCATCCTCTGAAGGGCCAAAGTTTTACGATTGGGTGCAGCAACTCGACTGGTACCCGCTGGATTGGTCCATATTTCTGACATTCTCCGCATCCTTTTGCATACTGGAAGCAGTCAGCTGTGATAGTAGGCTAATAATAGTTATGGCAGTAGATCAACCACTTAATCACTGGCCCCGCTCTGTATGATCCACATACTCCTTCATGGACCTCTCTCATGACCCTCAAGGCCTCTTCTTTGGCAATGAACTTAAGTAGTACTCCACTCACGCTCCTTTTATAGAGGTCATCGTCAATGAGCACGTATTTCAAGGCTCTTCTTTAAACCTTGAGGTCCTTACAACTGGAGGGATCTTTTAGGTAGTCAATTAGTAATTGCCTCCATGAGTCGATTTGATCAACGACTAACACTTCGGCTGGTAATTCTTCGTGCTCTAGGGTGAGTAGAGACTTTCTAAAACCTGAAGTTTCTTGTGCTAAGTCGTTAGCCTCAACATTCATGCCTCTGGAAACATAACTTAACGTGGATGATGCGAACCCACTAAGCAAACTATAAACTTGGTGGCCCATTTCATTAATCGACATTGCAAGACAGGTCTATTTAGTAAGTACCGGACAATATCAACTTTGCACAAAATGAATATAACGTGAGGCATTAGATAATATTCAAGTTTTGTGCAAGCATAGAACAAAGACAGACAGAGATTCTCCAAAGGAGTATATCTAGTTTCAGCATCGATGAGCATTCAGTTAAGATAATAAACCATTTTTTTAGTTCCATCATCGGCCTCTTGTGCTAGCAAACAGCCGATAGATAATTCTGCAGCTAAAGTATACAATTTCAACGGCTTCCCTGGCACGGGAGGCACCAGTACGGGGGAAGTAGCTAAGGCCTTTTTAATTTGATCAAAGGCCTCTTGCTGTTCCGGACCCCATACTAGATCTTCTAACTCTTTAAGTTTGAGCAAAGGTGAAAAAGCCTTCATCTTGCCAGCCGAGTTAGATATGAACCTCCTTAAGAAATTGATCTTTCCCAATAAGCTTTGTAACTTCTTCTTTGTCTTGGGTGGTGCAGATCCCATTACTGCCTTGGCTTTGTTACGATCTATCTCGATGTTTTTCTTGTGTACCAAAAATCCAAGAAAGTTGTCAGTTGATACTCCGAACATGCACTTGGCTGGATTTATTTTGAAATTATGAATCCTCATTCTTTTTAATGCTTGTTCAAGATCGGCTAAATAATCCTTGAAGTCTTTAGACTTCACTACTACATCATCGATGTAAACCTCCATAGTCTTGCCGATCAAGTCATGGAAGATGGTGTTCATTGCCCTTTGATAAGTGGCACCAGTGTTCTTCAGACCAAACGGCATAACTACCCACTCGTAAATGCCCAAAGCTCCTGGACATCTGAAGCCGATTTTGTGAATGTCGTCATCGGCTACCGATATCTGATTATAGCCAAAGTATCCATTCATGAAGGTCAATACACCATTAACGGCATATGAGTCGACTAGCATGTCGGCTATCGACATGACGTACTCATCTTTATGAGTGGCTAGATTTAGGTTCCTGTAATCAATACATACCCGAACCTTGCCATTCTTCTTCTTGACTGGTAAGACGTTTGCCAACCATTCCAGAAACTTAGCCGTTCTAATAAACCCGACTTTCAGCAGTCGTTCGATCTCGGCTTTGATTTGAAGCATCAGCTGAGGGTGATACCTTCTGGGCGGCTATTTTTGGGTCTGAAACCCTCCTTGATTAGCAATCTATATTCTACCAAAGTGCATGCCAGCCCAGGCATCTCATGATAATCTCATGCGAATCAGTCTTTATACTGTAGTAGAAGGGTCGTTATGCCTTGTTTGTCTTCTTCCTTCAGCAAACCACTAATATGTATTAGCCGAGGGATTTCTTCAATTCCCAAGTTGATATCTTCCAAAGGATCCTGAGACTCAAAATTAGTCATAGCCCTTCTTATGGGCGATTCAAGTTTCATCGGTAGCTCAACTTCATCGGCTGCAAGCGTTGGTTCGTTGTTGTGGTTCCCCATCTGCGATATCTCGGGTATCCTTGCCTCAGAATTTAAGGCGGTCAGCCAATGCCACAGGTCACGTATGATTTGGGTTTCCACAACTATATAAATCCTCCAAGGTAAGCCGTGGTTCAGCTAATTATTTTATTTCAAACCCTCGCGAAGTAAGATTACAGGATTTCTAAGATCCTTCTTCATACTGCCCCATGACGGCTATAGGAGCCACATAGGGTGAATAGAGGACAACCTCTACATTCTGAACCCCTGGTCGGACTGGGTTATCATCCGCTGGAATGATTTCTATTTTGTCTCCGTCCTAAAATATGAGTTTTTGATACATGGTAGAAGGAAGACATCGGCTGGTGTGAATCCAGTCCCTGCCGAGCAGAATGGTGTAGGATGGCTTGCCATCTATTATAAAAAAGGCAGACATGACCGTCTTAGGACCTACAGTAATTTCTGCTACTAGAATCCTCAAGCTAGTCATTTTCATGTTAGTTGGGATGAGATCCTCCTTTATTTTGTTAACATCCTTCAAGGTAAGCAGCGGCATCACATTCAGCACAACCCTATTGTCGGCAAACACCCGACTAATTATTTTGCCATTAATGTAAGCCTTGATGAAAAGGGGTCAGAGGTGTTTGACCATATCTTCTGTAGGTGCACCAAATACAGTGCTCAAAGTGTCCCTAGCTGGAGTATCGGCTATTGTTGCCCATTCTGCGTCTTCTACCCAAACATCACCTTCTAGGCTATCCAGAGCGGAGTGGCTGGCCCAGAACTAACATGGGATTTGGCTGACCATTTCAATGTCTGCCCACATCTCATCAACCAGGTCATGGCTAAATAAATCGAGGATGGAGTTCCCTCATTCATCTAATTCGGCTGACCAGAAGCTCATATCTTCCATTTCCTAGAGACAAATTAGGATCGGCTGGGGATCCTCTGACTGAATCATCTGCACGATCTGTGGGATTGCCTCGGTTAAAGGTCTATCTGGGGCCACGTTCTCTTGTTGGGGTTCTTCTATCGGGTTGTCGATAGGTTGTTCATCCAGCTCTGGTTAACCCGATGTCTACTTCAGGCAACATTGCCCCTGAAGCAACTAAGTCGAATGCCCCCTCGATAGCCTCGGCTACGGCAGACTTAGGAATCTCATGATTTTCGACTACATTGGTGTTGGAAATTAGATGCAATGTATGTTTCATCTTATGCAAGGCCTTGGCACATTGCATCATTCTTTTCCGAGTCCTGGATGACACTCTCGGTGGTGCCTCTTTCTATCCGGGAGACTGATTGACAAACCACTTCCTCTCTTCTGTGTTGGCGGCTGGTTTAATCATTCTCCGGGGTCTCGTCTGGTCATCATTTCTCACCGTGATACGTAAAGACGAAACACCCTCATTTACGTTAAACTCGACCACCCTCTATTTGGTTTTAGGGAGTGGTTCTTTATGTATTCAAGGCATGCTCGGTTGCCGGTTGGTTGGCACCGTACTTGCCCCTCAATCCTATGTCTAGCGCCGGTAGGGACCCTTCTGAACCTCATGGTTTGTTCCTGAAGTTCTCGTTCAACGTCCCTTGAGTATTTAGGGCGGCCATGAAAACTGCTCCTAGCTGGCTGTCTGTCATCGCGAATGTCATGTAGGTTGCCTAACCGGTTGAACACATAGGTCATTGTGGCCTTCTCCCCTTTGGTAAATTTCATTGGGACCCACACCATTTTCATCGGTTGTCTTCCTTTGGTGTCCCTTGACTCATCGAGCTTAGAAAAAGATACCATAGATATTGGTACCACGGGAAAGGGGTCGGTATCAATGAATATTTCAGCCATACTCTTATCGGCTAGCTTGAATATCCCCTCTTTGATGCCCTTTTTGATCGCCTTTGTGAAGACCATACATTTAGAAGTAGAGTGGATGTATGAATTATGCCACTTACAGTACTTCTTATCTTTGAGTTCCTCGGCAGGCGAAATCCTATGACCATTAAGCAGCCGAATCTGCTTATCTTTGAGCAGATGATCAAAGATCTGATATGCCTTTGTGATGTCAAATGAGTAACCGACCCTATCATCAGATGAACTCGTCTCATTGCCT
This sequence comes from Anisodus tanguticus, assembly GCA_034509755.1. Taxonomy (NCBI): domain Eukaryota; kingdom Viridiplantae; phylum Streptophyta; class Magnoliopsida; order Solanales; family Solanaceae; genus Anisodus; species Anisodus tanguticus. The sequence continues at coordinate 10,691,560 of CM067551.1, read as the reverse complement.
TTTACGGCTTTCAAGGCTGGGCAAGAGTAAACCTTACCCCTAACAATATCTGCCATCATTGCGTCTGTCGCGCAGTCGGCCGACTCTGAGTCGGACTCATCCGCTTTAATGATGGATACCAAGTGGGAGCCTCAATTTCGGTTGGCTCTTCTCCGCTCTTTCTCCTGGATGTACTATTCTATTTGGCTAGCCTTTTCGGCTAACTGGCTCAGGTCAGAGCAGGATTATCCCACCAACTTCTCCTTTAACTGAGGGTGCATGTTGTTGATTATCATGTGGGAACACTCAGACTCGGGGGAAGTGTACGGCGCATTTCCCAACCTTCATTCTGAATCTCTCGATACAATCAGCAGTCGATTCATCGACCTGCTGCTTAAGATTTGTTAGATCAGTCACGGTAACTTGAGGTTTGGGCTAATAGAACCTATCATGGAAGCAACCCTCTATGTCAGCCCAGCTCTGTACCGAATCAGGAGCCAAAGAGGAGTACCATGTGAAGGTTGTTCCCGTTAAATAGAGAGAGGGAATAGCTGCAACTTGTGATACTCATTTTGGCCAGCCCTGCCGCATTGGGCAGTGAATCTACCGTTGTGCTTGATAGTGGATTTGTTGTCGTCGCCATAGAAGATGGAAAACTCTGTTGTTTTGAAGTCTCTCAGCAAAGGTACTATCCGATCTACCCAATCGGGGTAAGGCTTCTTATAAACAGGCATGTCCAAAGGTTTCAGTTGGATGTCGAAGTACCTCCGCATGGTATTAGTAATAATTTCTGGGTTTATCAGTTGTGACGTCCCATGCCGAATCTCAATTGGATTCGACTGGTAGGCGTTCTGTACTAGCAGCCTCCATTCTGCACTTTGTTGGAAAAGGTTTTGAAGGTTGTAGGTGGTCTGTTGGCCATTATCAATAGGTAGGGTAATTCCCCATTGCTGTTGTTGGGTATGGCCACCAAAGCCTGCAACCTAAGCTCCTGGAACGGCTAACGGAGCTTGAGGATAAGGTGGAACAGTATTCCATGGCTGCTTTCCTCGGACGTCGGTCGTTCTTAGAAAATTTACGCTTTGTGGAAGGTATGGACTAGGTACTAGCAATGACTGCTGGAATGGTATTCCAATGTAAACAGCATCACCAGATAGCCGAGCTAAGTCATAGCTAGGGGTCTTCGGCTGGCCAACATTGTTCGCCTACATCGTAGGGCCGTTCGTAGAAACGTACAGCATAACGGGCGACAATCCAAAGTGTCCCGGAGCCTGAACTTGTCTCCGAGCCATGTTGATCTGCCCATACTGTAGACTTTCTTGGTAAAGTGGCACATTTCCCCCCCCCCCCCAAGGTTCGGTGACGACCATGCAGTGTGCTGGTTGCCAGGCGATTGGGCTTGTGTTCCTAGGTGCGCTACCTGATGCACCTGAGTAGGCACTACCTGATGCATATGCGGTTGTGGAACAACACCAGAAGTCACGGTCACATGCTGAACAGCACCGCTCGTCAGAGGGATGGCAGAACTAGCCGAACATTCTCCTGGGTGCATTCGATTGGTTTCCATCTCCCTCGCTTGCTAAACCTCATTATGTACCATCGGCTTCACAATGTCAGCCAACTGTTTAGAAACTTGGTACATAATGTCGTGGATGCCCAAGTCGATCTGTTGTCTAATAAAAGACGTGGTCATTATGGTTGGACCTTCAGATTGGCTAGATTCTTCCACATCTTGGGTTGATGGAGGAAGTGGAGGGGTATCAACCGATGTAGGCATACCCGAGGAGGATGCTGGTTCGTTGTTCCTTCTGTGAGAATTTTATTTAGGGTATGGACTGAAATCGGGGTTCATTTTCTTACCGAACCTTAGGCGCATACGCTAAGAATGATCCTGACATGGAGAATCAAATTTTGCTATTAATGCACATATGGTCCCACTGGGCATGCCCCGAATTATGTTCTCTGCCGTTTTATCGGCTAAAAATATCGGGAGACAAATTGATTCATTAACTTAAGCTATTTGGGTTGGAAACGGAACTCTAATTTCCAGCAATGAGTTCCCCAACTACTCCAGAAAGCGTTAGGACGATGGTATGAGTAAATTAAGAGGTAAGAAAGATGAATGCAGTTGAGTACAGTAAAGTAAAGGATAAATAAAGTAAAGGATAAAAATTGAGTTGTTTGATTGATTGGTTGTGTTTTTGTATATACAAAGAATGATCATATTTATAGTACAAAAAAGAAAAATAATTGTACCACGTGATCCCCCCCCTCCCATGTCAGTCATCACTAAGTTCAATGGCCGACTATGGAGGAGGTGGTGCCGATTTTCTCACCCTCTACTCCTCTTGCTCGGATAATGGCACTTTCTTTTAGATGTTGTTGGTCGTTACTGCTTCTAGGGGTACGGAAACCCGTTTGACTTGGTCGTTGTGGCGTCTGTATCTAAGTGAGTCTTAGTCATACCTCTAACTAACAACTCGGCTAAGATGCCTTAGTAGCCGATGAAGTTCTTGTAGTCGAAGGCTAGGAGTAAATTCGGCTCTAGAACAGTTCGACTGTCTCTGAATTCGACTAAACACTTAAATTACTTTTGAGTGTTAACCTCCTTAAAATAAAATTAATTTCAAGTCATGAAAACTTACTCCACATGCATAAACTTTAGACAATACCGTTAGACCAAGTCCATAAAAAGTTAAAAACCAAAATAGAAATCATAAAATTACATACTCATAAGAATAGTAAAAAATATAAGCACTCTAAATAAATCGATCAGATTCCATCATATAATAAATGGAAGAGAGAGAGTATAGAAGACAAACTACGGAGTACAAATTCAAAGAAGATCCAAATTTCGATGGAACAGACCAGGAGAAGAAAAATCCAAATGAGTGATCCATTAATAACATCACATGCTACTCATTAAAAACTTAGATGAAGACACAACGGCTAGGTTAAAACCATAATGAAACAAAAGGGGGGGAAAACAACAAAAGGTTAAATTCCTCGTCTTCATCAGTCAAATAACCCACTAATAAATAAAACAAAAACCTTTGATCCATAGCTAATTAATGTAACTAGCAAACACCAACACTTTTGATCTTTTTTTCCTTGTGGAATTACCATGGGAAAAAAATCAAAACTAAATTTTGGTTAAATTTAAAAACTGACCAAATTCTTATTAAGTAACGTTGTGATTTTGAAGCATGGAATTTTTGCAATGTGCAATTGCACCTTGAATAGCATTTTGCAACTCCTCCATCGTTGACGAAGCTGATGAACAAATTCCACCGGTCGTCGTCTTATTGGTCGGAGTGTTGAACCCGCTTCTACTAAGGACTCCAGAATGGCTTGGTGATGATCTCATCGACGATGGACAGCTTGACACGTAGCTTCTCCTCCTAGGATACCTCAAATTCCCAGAAAAAGAATGCGAAATTGTTGTACTTTGAGTGCTTTCTTTGATCATAGAACAAATATTCTCTATATTTTTGCATAATGTCACAGTACTTGACGATACCATAATTTTCTCCGAAGGCTTTTGGGATAATTTCTCGTACAAAGGCTTGACTTTTTTCAAGTACTTACGTATGACTTCTCTAGCCGACGTACTCATGCGTCTCACCGAGGATGTCTGAGCAGGCAGAGGTCCTAAACTCCCCTCAGAATCATTAATATTCCGGATGTTCTTATTAGATTCCTTGCGGAACACGGAAGAGAATCTCGAGAGCGAAAAGGTCAAGTACTTATTAGTACGCTTCTTGATAGAGGCTGAGGCCGTAGTGCCGCAAGGGATAATGTTACTTATCGAGTTGTTAAGGCGCTTGAACTCGTCCTCCTCCGCGACAGAGCTAGGTCGGGAGGACTCGCATCCATCGGGGAGGAGGACAAGGTCGTCACTCGAGTAAGAGTACTGCGAGTCATTTGAACTCCCACTGCTTCCCGTGGAGTCACGGGAAGCAATGGTCATGATATCAGAGGAGGAAGAGGTCGAGGACGAGGCAAGGAGGAGAGTACGAACCATAGACAAACGTGGGGATTGGTGGAGTGGAAGGAGTTGGCCTTTGTAGAAAAGTTCATCAGCCGGGCATATGTTAGGGGAGATTTTTCGGCTACGTGGAGAAAGAGCAATGGTGAATTCGAAATCGGAAGAGGAAGAAGAAGATAGAGAGTGAGTAGGGGAAGAAGGGAGAGTGTAAGATTTAGGGTTTGTGTGTGTTCTTCTTCCCATTTTGATGTGAACTACATTATGGATCCCCAACTATGGAGGTCTATTTTTTTCAGGAGAAACTAAAGAGAGAGAGAGGGGAGCAGGAGAGTAGTAGGAAAAATGGATTCTTATATGGAGCATATGTTGGGACTTTAATTTGTGGAGAAAAGTGTAATTAGAAAAGGTTTGTCAAAACCTTTTCTCGGAAATGGAGTATTGGTACTTTCTAAATTCTAACTAAAATGAATACTCCTTATTTTCAATTTGGTACAATTGACTGAGCTTAAATAAAAAAAAATTAAATGTATGATCTAAAATAAGTCTTAGAAATTTATTTAATTTTAAGTTATCTTATAAAATTAAATTATTTTTAAATATAAAAATATGATATTCTTTTGATATAGAGTAAAATAAAGAAAATGATGCCACGTAAATGAGGAGATATGGTGTATTAATGTTCATTCCATAATTTTTACTCCATCCGTTCCATAGAAATAAGGGGCTCCAAAATGCACGCATGAATGCATTTAATTATGTTTTGGGTAAAAATTAAATATTATTTCTCAACGAAAAAAAGTTTCATTACGTACCAAAAACATTAGCCACAAAACTCATGTCGATAATAATAAAAATTGTTGTTATCTTTAGTGACAAACTGTCAAAATATTCTATTAGCTAGAGGTAATCTGGTAATGAATTTTGTATAGTAATTTTTGTTGTTGTTATGATATATACTACGTTCACATTACAGGAGTAATATTTATTTAGGATGAAAAGAGAACCTTTTGTAAGTTACCAATTTTATAGTTTTTTCTTTATTTTTTCGTTTTAATTCTTCTATGGAAAATGAAAGGAACACCTAAACGTGTCATAAATTTCCGAAAAGAGATTAGAAGTAACATTTGATTTGACTCGAGATGCTGATAGGAAGCATCTAAACTACGCAAACCAAACCGACAAATCAGACTTACTATTAAGAAGATGACACCATACAACTGTTAAGCTGGCTTCAACATAATTACAATTAAGAAAATGACACCATACAACTGTTAAGTTGGCTTTAACTTAATTACCATTAAGAAGACGACACAATGCAACTATTAAGTTCGCCTTAACTTAATGTTATAACTTGTGATCTCATCCTCTAAGTTGCCCAAAAAAAAAATGCATCAAAGAAAAATCTAAAAAACATACGTGTTAAACCATGAATTATTTCGCTTTCTGCTTAGAAGAGACCCAATATTTAGGGGCGGCTCAACCATACGGGCCTAAAGTCAAACTCTAATAAGGATCTTAATTTTAAAAAAATTATATATTTATTTATTTAAAACTTATTTTTTAAACTTTTTGAGATGCAAAATTACTAATAATTTTTTTATAATTAATATCTTCTAAAATTTTAAAAGACACTTTATACCGATGAAATATTAAAAGTATGAGGAACTAATAAAAGATAGAAAGCTAGAACCCGATTCAAGAGATAAATAATTTAATTTTAAAATAACTTTTGCTTTTTCAAAATCTACAATCCTTGAAAACTTAAAAAAGAAATCTTAAGCATATCTTCACCTCTTTTTCCCCCAAATTAGTGTATTGTAAATTGATTTTGAGCCTATGGAGAATGAAAATTGAAGAGTTGAATTGGAGATTTAAGAATAAAGTCAAAGATAACTTTTGTGTTTAATAAGTGATAAGTATGGAGGAAAGTTAAATTATGTTGAGAAAAAGTTTAAAAAGTTAAATGTAAAGTACAATAATTAATTTGAAAATAGATGTATGGGTTATATTTTTGACATGAAATCACATGGTCCCTAAAATATTGGCTTTATGAATGATACTTTTCATCTCTCTCACCAAACTATTCTTATTCTTTACCAATCCTAAATTGCCACCTTTTTCTCTTAAATTCCCTTTTTTATGTTAACAAACAAGTACTAGTATTTTTTTAAACTACTAAATAAGTATACTTATATATATATATATACCCCATAATTGTGAAAACTTAAACATTGCCTAAATGGCCTAAAGGAAGAGTCGTCACTGCCAATATTTTGTTATAATCATACGATATTAGGCATTTGGTGCTTCTGACATTCATATACACGTTGTATAGGATTCATACAGGAAAGAGTTCCTCCATTTTAATGGCTCGAATCTTCAATTTCTGATTAAGGATAGAAAATCTCATTCATACAACCAGGGGAGGAGACCTTTGAGATCCTTCGTTGAAAAATTATACTATGTAAATAGAAAAAAATTATATATAAATTATTCAATCCCCTCGACACGAGATTTTTTTAAAACTTCTGACTCCAACCATATATCCAACCACACCCCTTGATAGTGATCAAACAACAACACCTAGATATTTCTCCAAAAGGTGGTAGGTAAAATTAAATTCAGAAAAAGGGGATGGGGCTTAAGGATTCATATAAATGTGGTGAGAATTATATTAGGGTATACAAAACTTAAAGAGGGGATGGTGGGGGATTGATCTGAATTTTTCTAAAGGAGAATCAAATAGGGGGGTATATACATATAATATTGAGAAGTCCTTCTCACTTCTCAGTTATCTTTTCAGCTATCTTAGTGCATCTGTCTTATTGTCCATGCATGTGCTCATTTTGCATTTATTAAAAGGTGTCACGTGACTTGGACGTTAAAAGTGGAGGGCCTAAATAAATTACTCTATTTGATTTATGTCTTAGCACAAGTGATCGAGTACAGGGGACCATCCTAAAGGATTTATCTTTTGAAAATATTAATTACTACTACATACAAAATTGTACAACTTACTTTATAGGTGTAAAGAGAAAAGAACAAACCCTATTTTTATGTGTTTTGTAGTGCATGCTACAATTTACAATCTGGTAGGCAAGATATGTGACAATCTGCCTCATTAGTTTAATTTTATGTGACTATAAAAGATTTTAGATAAATTTGTTTTATTAATCTATATGAAATATATCTTAAGATTACCCTACTTTATATAATAATCCCTCCATCCCAATTTATTTGAAGACTGACCAATTAGAGAGTCATCAAACAGCTCTTTCTTTGACTATATATGCAGATTTTTTTCCAGATCTTTTCATATATTGTGAATTATTAATTATGCAGACCTATAGTAGTTTTTATGTAGTTTTCAAATATGTAAATTTTACTATTAAATACTCAAAGAATCTATATTTAAAATAAAATCAAATAAAAAATTATTTGACTCTCAATCTGGTCAATCTTTAAACAAATTGAGACGGAAGGAGTAATATTTATCGACTATAATTGGCATCGCTTTCTAATTAGTTAACATACAGTAACACAAAACTTTCGTGCACCCTTGTATGATATCTTCAAGTGTCATGTATAATAAAAGCAAATGTATATAAAACCCCTAGTAATATTATTTTTTTCTTGACGAAATGACAGTGCATTTTCTTTTTTAGAAAAAACATTACTGTCTTCTAGTAAGTACTATTATTATGAAACTATCGAAAATTAATTTCTCAAAGAAACTTAAAAAAAAACAAATGTAATGACCGTAGGATGATGATGGGATCAGTTAAATAACATGCATGCATAAAGGCGAAACTTGTAGCAATCAAGTATCAACCCTTGTGACTTTATTTTAGATAAGTAATTGCATTGTATCAAATCTAATGAATGATAATTATCAATCTTCAATCGGATTTGGACCTGCCAGATACAGCTATTTTTAGCTCAAAATCAATTGCAATTTGATGGTAAAATATCCATAAACCAACTCTGTTTTAGCTGTTTATAGTTAAGTTGCATCATAGCTGCCACTGACTTTAGTTAATATCACCATGAATGTACCCACATGCAATATGAATGTTAAAATGGAGAATTGACGAATTAATATTTGGCATGCTAAAAGAGTACTACTTATAAGAACATTTTAAATTAAACGGGAATTTGAAAGTTTTGCTTCCCCTACGAATATCAAGGTTAACCTAATTATTAGTTGTGACCATCATATATGTCAAACTGATTCACTAATCTCCTAGTGAATCATAATTTACGCTCGCGATTTGTAATTGGCGAATCATAATTATATATTACTTCATACTTTACAGTGTGACTTCTCTAATGAAAAATTCAATTCAATTTTAACAAAGTTATATTGAATTTTGTTAAATATCCGTAGGATATACACGATATACACGTGTATTGAAGATTTTTGTTGGTTTCAAAACACATAAGTAAGGCACAACGGAAGTTTAAAAGTTTTGTTTCTTACTTACCCCAACAACATTTCTGGTATGGTTATACAACAATTAAACTTGTAACATAAAACATATACTTACAAGTTAGAATTATCTGGAATCTTTATCAACTATGAGGTGCACACGCAATTGCCCTTCCGTTACAAGTTAGAATTATCTGAAATCTTTATCAACTGTGAGGTGCGCACGCAGTTGCCCTTCCGATTGCAAGCTCCAAGCTTCAATGTATTTCTCCTTCGGAAAGCTAGGAAATCTGGCAGAGGTTCGAGAGAGTGTTTGATTCTAAGTCTCTAAGGCTTAGAATGATTTTCAGAAATTGTTGTGTCGAATAATGAGGTTAATGCCTCTATTTATAGTTGAAAAATAAGTCAAAACCTTATTAGGGTTCGACCTTGAGCCTGGCCCAAAATTCGAGGCAGAGGCGTCGCTGCGCTCGACATGCGCCTGCACTGCGTCACGGCCCTATGGTATGGGCGCCGCGGAGCTCAATGTGCTTCTCGATTTATTTTTCATGCATTTTTAATTAAATCCAAAATCCAAATTTGACTTAATTAAAATAATCATTATTCATTTAAATGTCTCGATTCCAAATCGAACATTTAATTACTCTCTCAATACATCCTTAGATTGAAACGGACAATCGACAGAGTGTGACCCTACAGGCCTTCTCATATTGACATTAATCAAATTAAGGTCTACGCGGAACTCCTAGACGGCGCCGGAAGACGAACTCAATATGTGAAGTACGTTTACGCGAATTCAGTAAACTTAACCTTTATGTGGTAAGATAAAATCCTTTCATTCACGACACACCCGATCAAGCTTAGGATTTGTCAAGTGTCTATCCAAATGGCTTAATCATTGTATCTCATCTATATTAGTTGTCAACTAGACCATATTCTAATTAGTCAACCTAATATCACTGAGAATCCAAGTGTTCTCTCGAATATACATCCGAGGAATGAATTCTAATCTTGGCTCAACTACCACCTTCAATCCACATCGTAATGTGCCCAATACAAGCGATATCTCAACCTATAAGGCATTTGAGCTTAGGACGAGATCAAAGTACATTACTTTGTAGACAAGGCGCGTATTGACCTCAAGTCTAAGGACTTCTATCTCCCACACGCTGATCATACTTTAGATGTGTATAACAAATATTATATCAGCAGGGTATACCAATACTTCCAAAGTATCCATGTGTCTATCACGAGTAGCAATTACTCGTAGCAGGTGAGACATACTACATCCTCTAAGGATGTGATGTAGACCACATGTCGACTTATCACATATCATCGATATCCCATTCTCGATGATCATTAGTCGAGGCTATTTTAAGAGTTACGCTCTATCATCAATATCTCACTCTATTAATGACAACGTAAGCTCAAGGGATGCACATTAATGAATAATTAAAAACAATCAAATAATAATTCAATAATTGCAAATGTCAAAATATTAATCTCCATTAATAATAATATGAATGTGTATAAAGTACATTTGTCCTAATACAGATTGTCTCTAGGACATAAATATACTTTCATGTATATCCTATGGATATGAGTTCTCGGTTTTACTGATTTCCGTGTATATGATGTGTATATTAAGTAATGTTTTAGTCTCCTAGTTTAGGTAATGTTGTGGTGTAATTAGTATTGTACACTTACCGTAATTGTGTAGTTAGTGTCCAAGTAGAATAAGGTTTTAGGAGTAGAATAGGAATATGATTCTCCTATTATGAAAATATGTAAATTGTATATATACTCTTTCAATTAATGAAAATAATCAAGGGATTATTTCTTTCATAATCTCAGAAGTCTATGTCTTAAAATCCTCTCTCAAAATCCCTCCTAATTTCCGTCCAACTGTCTCATTTTCCAAGCCTATTCTCCTCGGAATTCGTGTCGACGGTCTATGCTCTCTTCCCAAAATTTTCTTCCAAATCCCTCAATCACATATTTTTCTATCAATATGTCTACATCACGGAACACGTTTCATCCTGCCCTTATAGTTTCTAACATCAAGAATAACATCTCTCTTGTTCTTGAAATAGAAAACGTCAAATATGCGACGTGGGCCGAACTGTTCAAAATTCACGCACGCTCACATCAAGGCATCCATCACATAATACCCGCGGCTCCTGAGGATATGGAGGTACCACGACGCAAGGATGATCCTAAGTTATGGACGATTTTTGATGCCACCGTCCTTCAGTGGATATATTCCACAATTTCTATCGATCTTTTGCAAATGATTATTAAACCCGACGCTACGGCGCAGGAGACTTGGGATAGACTACGTGATATATTCCAAGACAATAAAAAATCTAGGAATGTTACTCTTGAGCAGGATCTCTCCCACGTAAATATGGAAGATTTCCCTAATATTTCGGCTTATTGCAAAAGATTGAAGGAATTGGCAGACCAACTCCGCAACGTTGGCGCGCCGGTTTCGAATGATCATTTGTCCTCCAAATGCTTTCAGGCCTCTCCGAGGCCTATAGTGGTGTTGGCACACTTCTTAGTCAAAGCAATCCTCCTCCGTAATTTTATCAGGCTCGTTCTATGCTTACACTCGAAGAAGTAGGCATGGCTAAAAATGCGGCTACCGGTGCTAGTTCTGTGGTCATGATGACCAAGTCCACTATTTAGCCTATCAGTTCCAACAACTAGGGCCAAAACCGTAACAACGGTGATGACAAAAAGGGAGGAAATAAGAAAAATATTGACAAGAATCGCAGCGGCAACAATGGCGGCAGCCGGAATAGTGGTGGTGCCCTTCGCGGCAGTCAGCAGCAGCAGTTTTAGGCCCCGCAGTGGCAGTGGGCCTCACAATTTGGGCCAAACAATGGCAGCCCAGCGATGCAGCCTCGGCACTGGTAGTGGGCTGGCCAGCAGCAGCAAAGGCCCAACATGCAGTGGCCCACTTTCGATAATCTCTCTGGGCCGAAGCAGCAAGTAGGGGTACTTGGGCCTCGGCCCCCGCAGGCCCATCACGCAGTGGCCCCCACTTCTACCGACATCGAAGCTGCGCACACGCTTAGATTAAATCCTCCGGACCCAAATTGGTATATGGACATCGGTGCCACTACCCACATGACATCCGATTCAGGTACTCTCTCGTCTTATTCCAATTTGAGCAACCCTCGTGGCATAATTGTTGGTAATGGTAATTCTGTTCCAATTCGTGATTATGGTCATAAAACTTTGTCTCCCCCCCCCCCTCCATCCACCCCTTATCTTGAAAAATGCCTTATATGACCCCAAATTGATTAAAATTTTAGTGTATGTCCGTAAATTCACCACTGACAATTCTGTGTCTATTGAATTTGATCCATTTGGTTTCTCTGTGAAGGATTTCAAGACGGGGAGTCCTCTCATGAGGTGTGATAGTAGGGAAGATCTTTATCCTATCACACTCAGTTCCCGTCCATCGAGTCAAGCCTTGCCGTCAACTTTTGCAGCCCTTGCTCCTTCCTTGTAGCATGCTCGTCTTGGTCATCCGGAGTAGTCTATTTTATCTTCCTTAGATAAAAATAATTTTATTTCATGTAAGGGTACGCGTAGTACTCCAAATTGACAGTCTTGTTCTTTAGGAAAAATTGTTAGGTTGCCATTTGTAGACTCAAATTCTCATACTTTAATGCCATTTGATATTATTCATAGCGACTTATGGACGTCTCTTGTTCTTAGTTCTTTGGGTCATCGGTATTATGTTCTCTTTTTGGATGATTATTCTAAGTTTTTATGGACTTTTCCGATAGCGAAAAAATCTCAAGTTTTTTCCATCTTCTTAAAATTTAGAGCATTCATTGGTACTCAATTCGAATGGGAAATAAAAAATATTCAATGTGATAATGACAAGGAATATGACAATGGGGTGTTTCGGGAATTTTGTGCTAATAATGGGATCAATTTCATTTTTCTTTTCCTCATACGTCTTCACAAAATGGGAAAGTCGAACGCAAAATTCGTACCATTAATAACATTGTCCGAACTTTATTGATTCATGCTTCCGTACCCCCGTCTTTTTGGCATCATGGTCTACAAATGGCTACATATCTCCTTAACATAATTCCTTCCAAAGGTTTGACATATTCTTCTCCCCTTCAAATTTTATATAATAAGACTCATTCGTATTCACATCTTAGGGTCTTTGGGTGCTTGTGTTATCCGTTATTTCCATCCACCACAATTAACAAACTTCAGGCCAGGTCTACTCCATGTGTGTTTTTGGGTTTTCCGTCTAATCATCGTGGTTACAAATATTTTGATTTATCCTCCAATAGAATCATCATTAATCGCTATGTCATATTTGATCAATCCCAATTTTCGTTTGCTAAGGTTAGTAATCCCGCGCCTAGTTCGTATAATTTTTTGGATGACGTTATATCCCCGTATATTATTAACCATTTATCGGACATATCCCGCACCCCCAATCTGCTTGTGGGCCCACTGCCCGATGTATCCGTTACAGTGTCAGTACCCACTGTTTCCAGTGAACACACTGGGCCAGTTTCGGTTATTGGGCCAGTTTCGGTTATTGGGCCAATTGCCCAGCCCAATACCAATTCTGGTCCAGTCCCGGCGTCTTGTCTATTTTCTAGTGACCGTGTTGGGCCAGCAGGCCCACTGCCTACTGGCTAGTCTGTCCCGAATCCCGAAACTTCCCAAAATCCACCCGCTTCTTCCCCGAGTCATAGACCAGTCACTCGTAGTCATTGGGATATTTTTTAAACTAAAAAGGTATTTTAATTTAAATTCTAATATTCTTAAATCACCTTTACCCCGTAATTATGTGTATGCGTTAAATGACCCGACTTAAAAAATTGCTATGACCGATGAATATAATGCTCTTATTGATAATAAGACATGGGAGTTGGTGCCTCGTCCATAGAGATGGCAATGGATCCTGGACCCGGTCCGGATCCGGTGTATCCAGATCCGTTTTATAGGATATGGATCTTCAAAATTTGGACCCGACGGATCCGGATCGGACCCGGATCCGTTTCGACGGATCGGATCTGGATCGGATCTTGTATTTGAGATCCGTATCCGGTCCAGATCCGACCCGTGGATCCATTTTTTATTAAATATATTCATAACCTAGAATGTAATTTTATAAGTATTTTCTTAAAATTGCTAAGCACATCCTTGCAAGTTTAATTCTCAAAACAAGTTTAATTTATTCCCGCGTTAACTCAAAAATAAAAAAATAAAGAGGTAACTTCGATAATAAAATCAATATTATATTAGTGAATGACTAACATCTCCATAGACAAGTAGTTAAAATTATATTCACTTCATTTATGAAGATTCCAACCACATGCAAGTTCTTCATTGTGGAAATACTAGTCAGCATTTTCCACAACTATTGTCATTGTCCAACATTTTTAATTAATAGCTCACAATCAAAATGAGACAACGAACAAAATATCTCATATGAACATTTCAAAATTGAAAAACAAGAACCGTTACTTAAGTAAAAATCGTTTGTCAGTTCAAAAAAAAATTCTTAGCAAGGTTACATTTTTAGCAAGGTAATTTTTTTTACATGTGGATCCAGATCCGATCCGTGGATCCGGCGGATCCGATGGATCCGGATTTGGATATGATTTTTATAGATCCATTGGATCGGATCCGGATCTGGATTCAGGTATGAAAAATGGATCTGGATCTGGATCTAGTAGGATCCGGTCCAGATCCTATCCGTTGCCATCCCTACTCGTCCATCTGGTATTAATATTATTAGGTCTGTGTGATTTTTTGCTCATAAAGACAATTCAGACGGTTCGTTTGCGAGGCATAAGGCTCAGCTTGTCGGTGATGGTAAGACTCAGCAGGTTGGTGTGGATTGTGGGGAGATGTTTAGTCCGGTGGTCGAGCCAGCTACCATTCGCACTGTACTCAGCCTAGCTCTTTCGAAAGAATGGCCCATCCATCAGTTAGATAAAAAGAATATTTTCTTACATGGTGAACTCAATGAAACAGTGTATATGCATCAGCCCTTGGGGTTTAGGGACCCCAAGTATTCTAATCATGTATGTTTGTTGAAGAAGTCCTTATATGGGCTTAAGCAGTCTCCACGGGCCTGTTATAAAAGGTTTGCCGACTATGTTTCGACTATTGGGTTCACTCACAGCAGGTCGGATAATTCCTTGTTCATATATCATCGTGGGTCATCATTGGCTTATATACTTTTATATGTGGATGATATTATCTTGACTGCCTCTTCCGATGCATAACGCCGGTCTATCATGACAATGCTCAGTTCTGAGTTTGCTATGAAAGACTTGGGGCCTTTGAGTTATTTTTTGGGCATTGCTGTCACTCGTCATGCATGTGGGTTATTCTTATCTCAACGGAAGTATGCAACTAAGATCATTGAGAGGGCTGGGATGTCATCTTGTAAGTCCACTTCCACTCCAGTTGATACTAAGCCCAAGCTTAGTGCTGCGGCCGGCGCACTATATGAGAATCCGACCCGATATCGCAGTCTTGCCAGGGCCCTTCAGTATCTTACATTCACGAGACCAAATATTACATATGTTGTACAGCAGGTGTGTTTGTTTATGCATGATCCCAAAGTTGAGCACATGAATGCGCCCAAACGCATCATTCAGTATATTCAGGGTACACTTGACTAAGGCTTGCATTTATATCATTCTTCAACGCCAACACTTGTCTCATATACGGATGTTGATTGGGGTGGTTGTCCGGACACCAAACGGTCTACGTCTGGCTATTGTATGTTTCTTGGTCATAACTTGGTCTCATGGTCTGCGAAGCATCAGTCGACTTTATCCCGTTCCAGTGCCGAGGCCGAGTATCAAGGGGCATCTAATGTGGTCTCTGAATCATGTTAGTTACGTAATTTGTTGTTAAAGCTTCATTGTCCTATTCAGAAAGCGACATTGGTTTATTGTGATAATGTTAGTGTTATCTACCTTTCTGGTAATCCGGTTCAACACCAGCGCACTAAACATATCGAGATGGACATTCACTTTGTTTGGGAAAAGGTTGTCCGTGGTCAAGTATGCGTCTGCCATGTCCCGTCCAGGTATCAAATTGCCGACACCTTTACAAAGGGTCTTCCCTCGATCCTTTTTGAAGATTTTAGGGACAGTGTCAGCGTTCGAAGACCCCCCGCTATGACTGCGGGGTGTGTTAAATATCCATAGGATATACACAATATACACGATATACACGTGTATATCCTATGGATATGGGTTCTCGGTTTTACTGATTTTTGTGTGTATGATGTGTATATTAAATTGTTTTAGTCTCATGGTTTAGGTAATGTTGTGGTGTAATTAGTATTGTACACTTACCATAATTGCATAGTTAGTGTCCAAGTAGAATAAGGTTTTAGGAGTAGAATAGGAATAAGATTCTCCTATTATGAAAATATGTAAATTGTATATATACACTTTCAATTAATGAGAATAATCAAGAGATTATTTCTTTTAAATTTCTCCAACTTTTAAATGGGTTTAGATACTCATGCGATACTCCACGCATTGCTGTAAGGTTTTTGATTGAACATTTAAAGTTTTTCACATGGCATTAGAGCAAAATGTTGATAAGCCCGTTTGCACAACCACATCTTTTTTTGTCTTCTATCGCTATGGGTATCTAACTCAGCGTAGCCCGTTAGAGCTGCTCTTGGCTCTCTCTATTTCTCTAAATTCTGCTTATTGAGTCATTAACATTACTTTAGACCCACTTATTAGCATGTTGAGCTTAATCTTCTCTTAATAATCTTCTTTATATATTAACATGTGTGGAAGAGTTTAAAATGTTGTATTTTTATCCCTTATCTATTGCGTAAATGTCTTCAAAGAGGTTTATATAGTCCTAAACTATTCCGCTCACTTTACATTAAAATTTTGGATATAATATTCATATTGTTTCACATCTACTATTAGCAACCAACACTTTAGGTTAAGTGAACTACGCAATTGTTAATGTTATTAAACATTAACAAGACACATATGACATAACACATATCTAGTCTTGATCGAAGGAGTAATGTACAAGATGAATATTCTCCAAAAGTGACATTTTAACATAACAATTAAATTGGGTCAACTCCAACTAGAGTCAAATTACGTTCTGGATTGTTCTCTAGTTGTTTTTTAATTTTCTTTTTCTGATCATTTGCTGTGGTAGATTTAGATTATGGGTATCCGATGAAGACCAGTTCCTAAGCATGTGAAGACGAAAACAAGTACTAAAAATTAATTAAACTAGTCTCATACTCTCATTCCCTGATTTTGTGATTAAGAAAATAAAAATCTTAGTCTTGATTGAAGGGGAAACCCCAACAGTATCACGTGCCTAGTGAAGCAATTTCATTAATAAGTAATAATGTACTTCTCACGACCAAGTGTTCATTTTATCATTTTTCATGCAATTATTAAAACTAATAAATGTTTGATACGTGTTTCATTTTTAAAAAAATATATCACTTCATCATGATTAAATAAATTAAACACCTAAATAAAACTCAAATATTAGAGAAAAGTTACAAAATCCATAATAAGGATCCATGGTCAATGAAAGGAAAAATTAAAACAAAACGAATTTTAAACCATAACACACTATAGGAATATTGAACCGCAGTTCATTAAATAAACTTTTTATTTAGATGTACAATGTCGTAGTAGTAATTAAATAACTTTATAAATTGCTTAATATTGACTATTATAGTTAATTAACTACGTTCGATGCGTACATGAGTGCTAATAAGTTCTTTTCTACATCAAGAACGAGTTTAAAAGAATTCACAGTAAAATTAAGAAATAATCCCTTTTCATCTCCTGTGATTGAATTTTTTTTAATTATTATGAAATCTTAAACTCCAAATCAAATATTATGACTTATGAGATTGTTAAAGTATTATGGAATTTCATATGTGAAATTTGGAACGCTATAATAATAATTATTTTTCAATTGTAGGATTTAAAAATTCAAATTAAGTCCAACAGATCGAGTCCCAACTCCTAAGCTTATGGACAATCGTACGTTCAAAGGCCAATGTCTCAATCTTTACTTACAAGCAGTCTAAAAAGTAGTACCAATATATTTTAAGCAGATTATAAAATATAAACATAGTTACTTATTGCTTTACAGAGTTTTTAAGCATATCTCTTTTCTTCCCATATTTGAAAACCAAAAAGTTGACACAGATGACCCAGTGCGGAGATGTGAGAGATTAGCTATGAACGGTTTTAGAAGAGGTAGAGGTAGGTCGAAGAAGTATTGGGGAGAGGTGATTAGACAGGATATGACGCAGTTCCAACTTACCGAAGACATGACCCTAGATAGGAGGTTATGGAGAACTCAGATTATGGTAGAATATTAGTAGGTAGTCCCGCTTATCCTTTCATACTAATAGCCACACTATTATTTTATAGTTTCATGTCCTTTGATTTCTGCTGCTATCTATTGTTTCGTATACTTCGATTATCTTATTTATCGGTGATAGTTACTGCTCTTTTTTTCAATGTTTTATCATGGCTTATTCGCTTTCCTTATTTTTATTTTCATATTGTTTTAAATTTCTTGTCTGCATCTGATATTTTCTTATGCTTATGATTTCTCTTGAGTCGAGGGTATTTCAAAATAACCTCTCTACCTACCAAGGATTTGCGTACATTGCCTTCCCCAAACCCCATAATGTGTTATTTCACTGGGTATGTTGTTGTTGTATTTGAAAACCAAAAAGTTAATGCATAACTAAACATATCATAACACGAAACATATTTTACCTTGAAAGCAAAGTATCACTCCCAAAACACAACAATTAAACTTACTGAAAGATAGAATAATTTCCCTTGGAAATTTCTTTCATTATTCACAATATATATAGATGTACAAGGTTGATTCCTAATATGGTACGAATCCTAACTTACCTTACAAAGGTTGATTCCTAATACAATTAGAATCCTAAGTTACCTTAAATATACATTTATCATAATTACAAAATATACGGCGAATATTCTGAGAATATTCGCTAATACTCCCCCCTCAGACGGAGCGGGAGGAGGCCGAATGCTAAATTTGGATCGAAAGTCGGTGAAGAGCGTCGCGGTAGTCCCTTTGTGAAAATATCGCATGCGATACGAGGAAGGCACGTGTAAAATTTTGACCTGACCACGAGCAACCTTCTCTCGCACAAAGTGGATATCCATCTCAATATGCTTAGTCCGCTGATGTTGGACTGGATTATGAGACATATAGATAGCAGATATGTTGTCACAATAGACTATAGACGCCTTGCGTAATGGACACTGGAGCTCCAAAAGAAGATTTCGGAGCCAACGGATCTCGGCGACAACATTAGCAACTCCGCGATATTCGCCGGCACTCGAACGGGACAACGTGGCTGCCGCTTGGCGGACCATGAGATAAGATTATCCCCAAGAAATACACGTGCCGGAGGTGGAGCGACGTGTGTCGGGGCATCTGCCCAATCGCATCCGTGTAGGCTAGCAATTTGGTTGGGCGAGAGGGGTATAGATGTAAGCCAAAGTCAAGTGTGCCCTTAACATATCCGATAATACGTTTGAGGGCGGCAAAATGGGACTCTCGGGGTCGTGCATGAACGGACACACCGCCGAACGGCATATGCAATATCAGGCCTAGTGAATGTAAGATACTGAAGAGCACCTGCTAGACTCCGATATAGAGTGGGATCAGAAACTGGCGCACCGTCATTGGCACTAAGCTTGGATTTTGAGTCCACCGGAGTTGGCATAATCTTACAATTTGCCATCTTGGCCCTGTACACTATCTCTTCTGCATACTTTCGCCGACACGGGAACATATTGGCAGCGGATCTAGTCACCGATATACCCGAGAAAATAACTTAGCTTCCCCAAGTCGGTCATAGCAAATTCGGTTTTGAGTAGAGCAATGATTTCATTCTTCAACCCGTCAGATGAGGCAGTAAGAACAATATCGTCGACATATAATAGCAAATATGCAGTGCTGCTACCTCGGTGAAAAGTGAAGAGAGAGGTATCACACCTGCTACATACAAAACCAATTTGCAGAAGATACCGGCGAACCGATCATACCAAGCGCGGGGGCTGTTTCAATCCATACAATGACTTCCCGAGACGACACACTGGCGTGGAGCTACCGGATGAACAAAACCGGAGGTGATGCATGTACACGTCTCTTTCAAATCCCCATGAAGAAACGCATTCTTGACATCAAGGCGATGAATCGGCCAATGCAAGCCCATAGCAATGCGAGAACGATCCGAATAGTGGCCGGTTTAACAACCGGATGAATGTCTCACCACAATCAATACCCTCCCGCCGATTAGTGCCATTTGCAACTAGTCTTGCCTTATACCTCTCTAAGTCACCACTGTCTCGAACTTGTGACGAAATAGCCACATACACCGGATAACATTCACACCGGTGGTCTAGGTACCAAATCCCAAGTGTTACGCTTGGTTAAAGCGTTAAACTCTTCGCACATGGCCGCATTCCAATTGGGGTCCGGTTTAGCTAGTTTTGGATTCTTTGGAATGGGTGATAAGGTTTGTGTGGAGAGATTGAAGTGAACCTTGGGTTTGAAGATCCCGTGTTGTGCACGAGTCTCCATGCGGTGAGGGGGGCAGCGGTGGGAGGTCGGGGCCCGGTTCTTTGGGTCGGTAGGCGGTGGGCTGGGACCGGTTGTGCGGTGTTCTTTGCGAAGCGCTGGGGAGACTCGACGAGGTTGTTGGATTTCTTTGGACCGGAGCGCGTGTGGGTGGTGCATTAGACTCAACGGGGTGCGGCATGGGTGGTGTGGGAGTGGATGGGTGGCGCATTCTTTGGGAGAGGTCGATGACTTCGCTTTGGAAGCGCGATGGCGTCGGAACGGTGAGCCGCTCTTTGGTACAGATTTTGGATGACCGGAGACAAACTCGGTTCATCGAGAAAGATGTAATCGGTGGTCGAAATTTACGGAGATTTGAAAAAGGAAAGGTTGTCTCGTTAAAGGTAACGTGACGGGAGACGATGATTTTGCGAGTAGCAATGTCATAGCACAAGTAGCCCCGATGATTAGGAGATAGACCAAGGAAGACACATGGAAGAGTGCGAGGGGCAAGTTTGTGGGGTGCGGTGGAGGCTATGTTGGGGTAGCATAAGCATCCAAAAATACGTAGGTGATCATATGATGGTCGCCTACGGTATAAGATTTCTGTAGGGGTTTTGTTTTGGAGTGTGCTAGTTGGTAAAATATTTAGAAGGGATTCTACCATTTTGACAAAGACATAGACCCAAAAAGGCGGTGGTAGGCGGGCATGAAACGAAGTGTGCGGACCATGTTATTGATGGTACGTATAATTCTTTCAAACCTTTCCGTTTTGGGAAGAAGTATAGGGACAAGAAAAACGGAAAACCATGCCTTGTTTAGAACGAGAAATTGTGAAATGCCGAGTTATTAAATTCACGTCCATTATCACATTGGAATGATTTAATAGGTTTTTCAAATTGTGTCTTAATGAATTTTTGAAACTCGAGGAATTTTGCAAAAACTTGATTTGAATTTCGGTGGGTAAATCCGGACAAAATGTGAAAAATCATCCAAGAATACTAGATAGAATTTATGACCCAAAGAGCTAGCAATCGGAGATGTCCACAAATCAAGCATGAACAATATCAAATGGAGAAAAAGTAACTTTGTTTGATGACATAAAGGGAAGCGAGTATGTTTGCCTAGTGGACAAGAAAAACAAGTTGTTGGGCAATTTTCCCATTATTACATTGAATACGCTTAGAAGTCCTAAGAAAAGTAAAAGCCGGGTCTCCGGGGGTGTCCGAGTCGGTTGTGCCAAGTTGAGGGAGAGATCGCCGCAAGGGATAGAGGTGCTTGCGGTCGACGGCGGAAGATTGAGTGAATGGGTAGAGGTCTCCCACACTATTGCGGCGTGTAAGAATTTTCCCCGTATTTAGTTCCTTCGAGAAAAACCAAAAGGGTCAAATTCGACGGACACGAATTAATGCTAGTGAATTTTCTAACGAGAGATTAAGTTTTTAATGATATTAGGTGTGTATAGGACGTGGTTTAGGGAGAAAGGTGGGTGTGGATGTTTGGTGTGTGTGTTACCGTAACCTTCAATTGGAATGCGATTACCATTGCCGACGGTAATAAATTGAGGACACTTTAGCCGACGTAGTTGAGATAGGTTACACGACGACCGGGTGAGGTGAGATGTGGCTCCGGTGTCCATGTACCAATTGTCGTCGGGGCATTGAAGGTTCACGGTGGTGTATGCTGGCCCAAATCGGTCGAGGCCGGAGTTCTTTGGGCTCTTGCGGTCGCTGCTTCTTCTTTGGATTGCAATGGGGCTGCAGCTTGCGATTCTTTCGCCGGACCGCAATCTTGGGCCTCGCCGTCGTCGGTGGGCTCGCTCTGTGGTGGTGGGCACAGTGGGTGGCCCCCGACGGCCCGATCGACCAAGGCTGCTGGGCCCGGGCCCCTACGGTCGGGTACGGGCATGTGGCGAGGCCCGGTCCGCTGGTTGGGCCACCGCTGCTGCTTGGTTGGACCCTTCTTCGCCGCCGCTTTGTCCGGTGGTTGGGCTGTTGTCCGATCCTTTGGTTGCGTTGGCCCTTTCCGCGGCCCTTGCCTTTGTTGTTGCGACCTCTGCCGCCACGACCTCCGCCGCTCTCATTCGCTGCTGCTGCTGCCGCCGGAGCCGCCTTGAGTTCTTCTTTGGCCGCAGTGTTGCCATCCGTCAACGGCTAACGCCTTTTGATTATGTTCCTCTTGTTTAGCACGTCTAGTTTCTTCCAACAATAGTTGTGAACGTGCCTTGTTGAAACTTGGGAGGGGGTCGGCTTGTTGAATCATTGTTGCGAGTGTGTCATATTCACCTTTCGGTAAACCCGCAACAAGTTGAAGCACCATCTTGGTTTCGAAACGAAGTCCCGACGTTGGATAGTTGATCGGTTATGAGTTTCGTTGCTTACAATATTCGGACATGTTGTTAAAATTCTCGAGGCGGGTATTGTTGAATTGCTCTTCCAAATACACGGCCGAGTATTTTTATTGTCCGAAAGATTTCTTTTAGCCGGACCCAAAGTTCACGTGCCGTAGCTTTGTTTTCATGATAGTGCATAACGGATCTTGGAGATGGTGCCGTAGATCCATTGTTTGACGATGGCGTCAAGACGACGCCGATTGAGTCAACGTAACGTCGGTGGGACGAGGAACAGATTCGTCAATGTGATCGCACGTTGTATGCACATGCATGAATGTAGAATAGTTCCATCCACATAGAATATTGACGGTCTTCTTGGTCAAGAATTATAGGTATAAAATTCTTGATGTTGTTAACGGCGAATGCCGGATGAAAAGAAGATCGAACGTTGAGAGGGGTTTTCAAGTGTGTCGGTGGATGAAACGGAATTTGTGGTGGAAGACATGGTTACCGCTTTGTCGAGGAAGGGAATTTTCGGTTTTGGTAGAAATATGGAGAAAGAAACCAGAATTTTTTTTTTTTTTTCTGTGAAAGCAGAAAATTTCTGATTTCGGCCGGGAATGAGGATTTAGGTTTTAGGCTCTTGATACCATGAAAGATAGAATAATTTCCCTTGGAAATTTCTTTCATTATTCACAATATATATAGATGTACACGGTTGATTCCTAATATGGTACGAATCCTAACTTACCTTACAAAGGTTGATTCCTAATACAATTAGAATCCTAAGTTACCTTAAATATATATTTATCATAATTACAAAATATACGGCGAATATTCTGAGAATATTCGCTAATACTTACGTACCTTTGGTTTATTATTCGTCTTTTAAAAAAATTGTACATTTCTAAAACAATTCATTTAATGATCGTAATCGTAAGAGTATTTGTTCAAATTACTCTTCATATCTCTTTTAAACGTCTAATTTAATTAACACCCTTTATTCGCCAGGAATAGCAAATTTAAAAGAAAAACAAATAATTTATAACAGATATATTCCCTCCGTTCACTTTTACTTGTATACTTTTGATTTTGCACGTTCCTTAAGAATTAATAAATGAAGTATGTATTTTAACATATTACACATATTAATTGGTGTATAATTTCAATAAACTTGATTTTTTTTTTTAAAATTAGTAATTAATGTTAAGGGTAGAACAAGAAAAAAAAGTTTGTCTTTTTCTTGATATGTTAAAGTGGATAAGTAAAAGTAAAAAATTATTTTAATATAGTGAACAACTAAAAGTGAACGGAGAAAGTAGATAATGTACCACCAAAACTACCTTTATTTTGAACAAGAGCAAGTAGTATTAATTCATTATTCAGACATGCATTTTCTCTCTAGCACTTGTTCATGATCACGAAGAGTCGTTATAAACTTCTCAGCTATGCAGCACCAAGAAAAATGTTAATTAATCTCAATCAATTACCTTAAATACATCGAAATAAAGAATTAATGAGTAATACGAAGAAGTTTATGGCATTGGTTTCGTTGTACGGAGAAGCCAAGAAGCTTTAGATCTCAGAGTACTGTAGAAGTTTGTGAAATTAAAGTTGTGGCTCCAATTTCCATGCTCTTAATTATGGTTAGGTTTTGGGACCACAAGAGATTATTAATTAAACCAAAGAACTAATGTATCTACTTTTATTTCTTTTGATCCTTCCGAACACGGTTTATTAGTTGTGCATCAGTCTTACTATTTAGTTGTGCATCAGTCTTTACTATTTTTTAATGTCACTGTTGTTATTTGAAGAATTAATCGGCTTTTTACCAATGGTTTCTCAATTTTTTGTGAAATATTTTTTTACTAACTTGTATAATGTATAGTACAGTAATGTAATTTATGGATGTGTGAAGGTTGAAAAACTTTTTAAGAAACCAAAGCTCAAATTTACGCTAAACATCAAGTGCATCAATGAACCTTATTTGTTTTCTTTGGAGAAAGATGAAGAAGTATAATTAATTCGTTCTAAGTACTTGTTAACTATAATTATAGTTCCTGTTTTTTACCTCTATAATTAATTCGTTCTAAGTACTTGTTAATTATAATTATAGTTCATGTTATTTACCTCTTCCTATTGTAAATTCTTCGTGTTTACAAAGTTTTTGGTTTACAAAGTTTCTGGTTTCTAGCTCGTCAATTTGAGGGCAAGTGTTTTAAGCATAAAAAAAGCCAGCCCGGTACATTAAGCTCTTATGCGTGGGGTTCGGGAAAAGGCCTGACCACAAGAGTCTATTGTATGCAGTCGTACCCTGCATTTTCAACAAAATGGCAGCATGGTGCACTAAGCTTTCGCTATGCATGAGGTCCAGTGAAGGATCAGACCACAAGTGTCTATTGTACGCAGTCTTACCCTACATTTTTGTAAAAAACTGTTTTTACGGCTTAAACTCATGATCTCCTGATCATGTAGCAACAACTTTAAGCATAAAATTACAAAAAGAAAAAAAATGTAATCGTTGGTTCAGTTCATGTTTGTTAGTTCATCCTTGTTATAGTACTAGTAATTGACTTGGCCCATTTGCCATCCAAACTAATGGGCCGATTATTTTCACTTAGAGTCAATTTGGTCAAGAGGTTAAAAACTATTTATTTTAATAAGTATTTTTTTAAAAGTGTTTTTGGAAAAAGTAGTTAGGTAAGAAACGGTTTGTGTTTGACTAATTCATTTAAAAAACGTTTTTGATAAGCATATTGTGTTTGGTTAATCTTCTTTAAAAATGTCTTTGAGTGTCAAATTACGAAAAAGAACAACTATCAAAGAATGTTTACTATTAAAATTACTTTATAGAGAGAAATTATTTTAAATATCTATACGAAAGACATTAATTAAGTTTTTGTGTTTATTTAATTAAAATTTTAAAGTACATATTAAAATTTTTAATTAATATATATAGATAAATCAAAATAATATTAAATATTTATATAATATCAACATATCGATTTAAATATACTGCAAAACATCAACCAAAATAAAATTTAAAATCATTCCACAAAAATTGATTTTAAAAAATAAAATTTAAAACTCAGCACAAAAATACAACGTAAAATAAAACAAATGATTATTAATTAGAAATTAATGAATTGTGTGGGATATACTTTGTAAATATGTATTTATGATAAGGATATTTTTGTCTTGAAGAAAATTTTTTTTTGCTTCTGCTTCTGTTTTTTTCAAGAAGCATAAAATTTCTGTTTCTACTCAACCGCAGAAAAACTGTTTCTGCTTCTATTTAAAAGCAGTTTTACTAATTGACAAACACATCAAATAAAAAAAATGCTTTTTCTAAAAAATAAGCACTTTTGGCCTCTAAACTGCTTGGCCAAACAGGCTCTTATTCTCGTCACCAACACATCAATTATAGTAAGCCCATCATATGCAACTCTAGAATTTGGTGGGGGGGGGGGGGGGGGGTGTGTGGAGTGCATAAATGCTCAATTTTGGTGCCACTATTTAGGCTTTGTTTAATTTATAAAATTTTGCATGTCTATCTTCTTTGGAGCAACTTCAGATATGCGGTACCTAAGTCTCATAGAGTGATTTTTATTGGATTCATCAAAGAAGAAGAATGAGACATAGTTACGTTGTAGTTTTATCAAGAATCCTTCATCGCTTCTCAGGTTCATATAATCGACTCTAAATCTTCACCTCCACATTTACCTACTAAAATTGGCACCACTTGAGCTCCAATTGAACTTGAGAATTAACCATAATGAAAAGGTGTAAGAAAAAATGGAGATTTACATAGCCTATGAACAGACAAGAGATTGAATTTGAAAGTGAAAACATAAAGAACATTGTGCAAGACAACTTTAGGTAGAATAGATATAGATCCACGATGAGTGACCCTAACCCTATGAGAGTTAGGAAGAGTAACCATGGCAGGCTCGTGCATAGGTCTGAAATTGAAGAAAAAATGCTTGTTGAAAGTCATGTGTTCAGATGCACCACTATCTAAAACCCAAGCATGACTGTTAATTTGTAAAAAAACAAGCATAAGAATTACAAAAAATTAACTATACCGGCACAATTTGCATTTGCAATATTTTCAGAATTTCCAGCATCTTGTTGTCCCAATTTGACATGTTGTAGCAATTTCAACAATTCTCCTATGTTCTCCTGAGCCAAAATCATTGGATTATCACTGCTACTTCCCTGTTCATACTCAGTAGTAGGCTTAAAAACATTGTTTGCATGAATATTTGGCTGAAATTTTCTTGATCTAGTAAACTTAAAATATGCTGGATACCAATGCAACTTATAACACTTGTCAATAGAATGTCCTATATTCTTACAATAGGCACAAACATTAGTGTTCTTCTTAGGCACCACTGCTCCTCTATGGGTCCTTGGTTCATTCAACCTTCTGTTTCCCCCTGGTGGCTGATTAGAAGCAACAAAAGAGGCAGAATCTCTTGGATATTCAGGAGAAATATGAATTTTCCTCTGCTTCTCATCTTGGATAACCAAGGAGTAAGTCTGTCCAATGTTAGGTAGAGGAGAAGACAATAGAATATTACTCTTTATACCTTTGAAAACTTCATTTAAACCTATCAAAAATTGCAATAGCCTTTCATCTTAATGGGCTTTGACATTTTTAGATTTAGCTCCACAGTTACAGTCACAAACACAAGCAGAAAAGGTGTTTAGTACATCTAATTCATCCCATAAACTCATCATTTTAGTGAAGTAAGTTAAAACACTAGTATTATCTTGCACTACAACACTTAGTTCCTTTTGCAATTGGAATAACTTTGCTCCATTTGTTTGTCCAAATCGATCTTCCAGGTCACCCCAGAGATCTTTTGCACTTTGAGAATAGAGAACACTCTCTCCAATCTCCTTAGAGAGGGAGTTCAGCAGTCAGGACAATACCATGTCATTTTAACGAGCCCATGCCCTTTGGAGTTTAGAATCTGTAGATCCAACATCAGTCAAGATTCCATCTATAAAACCCAGTTTGTTTTTGACAGAGAGAGTTATTGTTAGAAATTTGTCTTTGATGGGAGGTGCGTCCACCCATATTTAATGACTTAAGCACTAGGGTTCCGCATGTTGGAGGCTTTGTCTCTTCACGCGTGCATAATCTACTAAGTGAGTAGATGACCGTAGGGCCAAGAATTGTCAAATTTCGTTGAGAAATGAAAGAGATATTGGTCCACGAAGTAAGGTGTTTGAGGCATGGAAATATGGTGTGGGACAAATCTACCACATCGGTGGGAAAAAAGAAAAAAATGCTCTCTTTATAAGTCTCAAAATTGGCTAAGGGTTTGGGACCCTAAGGGGTAACTCATGTGTTTGAAAGAGGGAGGACCTAGGTGTGCTTGGGTTCGAGGCTAAGCCCACACGCGCGCCGTCCCGTCCGGGCTCGGGTATTGGGTCGTGGGTCGTGGGCTTCTTCTGATAGACCCCCAAATTGTTTAATATTTACAGTTTGGTCCCTGAAGTTTTTGAAAAGATGAAATTGGGAACGACGGAAGGCAGAAAGTTTCTGCCTATCGTTTGGGTTGTTTTGAAACGTTAAAAACTCCATTAATCTGCCCATAACTCCTCCCTAAAAGCTCCTTTATGTTGCACATTAAATCAGTCATTACTTGGCTGATTAACTCTCTCACTAATGGTCATAAACAACCATTACTTGGCAGTTGAGAAGTCTCTCCCCTTATGCTATATATTGAAGCCTTTTGGCTCAATTATTGAGACTACAAGACACAATATACAACACATAGACAAACAGAAGAGAGAAACTATCTGTCCAAAACGCGAGCAGAAACAGTGGACGAAAACAGAAAACTATTCCTTTCTTTTCCATTCTTCAGCAAGTCGTTTCGTGTTTGTTTTCTTCGTCAGAATCAACCTATTTGCTTTGTAGTGTTGATTAGTTGTTATTTTATCTTGGGAGACTATTGCCCGTTAACGTAAAAGCATATATACGGGGCATTCTTGTCTTATAGACATAGAGCCATCTCTCGACTCAGCCACAATTGTAACAATCCAGATTTAGTGTTTCTTGATTTTAGGTTATCAAGATACAAGACTCAACAACCTTGCGACAGTTCTAAATATTAGCTTGTTTGTTTATCCTTTCAAACACTTGTAATATTTATTTACTTCCCGTACTGCTTTTCATATCCAACAGTTATGACAACAGTTCTTCTCCAACCTCCATAACCTTTTCCATAAAAAACTGAGCAAACAAGGTTCATTCCGGGATAGTCAGATGCATGTATGTAACAAGGGTGTGAAGGATCGATCACAATGTTGGTAACAACACCTGGAGTTGCACTAACAATTGAATCATATATTAAACCTTGATTCTGCGTTCAATAAGTGATGAATAAATGAAAGCAAGAAAAGGGGATCAGAGGCAGTATCAAATCTGCTCTGATATCATGTACGAAATAAAGGAAGAGATGATGTGAGAAATAAATTCTTGATTTTTTGTGTATTCCATTCCACTGTACAAGCATCTATTTATACAAAATAAAGAGAATAAAATCATAACAGACTAGGTGTCCTATTTTTATTGGTCTAACTCTAACAAATTTTCTAACACCTAAGCAAAAGAATATACTCCCTACTATGTACATATTTCTAGAAGATACTAAGAATACCAAATGTGTAGATGAGTCGGAGGCATTTGCAAGCCCAAAACTCAAATCGCAAAAAGGCCCAAGTTGTGGTTATTTTGAAATAGACGTTGCACTTTGTTTTGCCTCTTCTTTACCTTCTTCTTCGACACGACCAAGAACATTTGAGACTCCATTTTCTAAACCAATAGAAAAGTACTTATATTACGCTGCTTATTAGGCCCTTTTTACTTCGGAATATAAGTATTAATTTATAGGCTCTAATTTGGACAAGTTTAATCATCATGAAAGTTTTTTAGGTTAAAACACGTTACACAATATATAAGAAGAGAGAAGAAGGTTAAGAGAAAAGATGAATTTTATGTAAATTTGAACATTGATTTTCCGACTTATTTAACCTAAAATGTGCATAATTACGTAAAAATCATTATGAAAATCACGCTCTGTTATAGTTGAAATATATATTTTTTTAAATAGTATGGTAAAGTGAAAAGCTACCAAAGAACTTGTTTCAAATATTCTTTTAAAAATATATTTCAACTTTCAACTATAACAGAGCGTGCTTTTCATAATGATTTTTACGTAATTATGCACATTTTATGTTAAACAAGTCGGAAAATCAATGTTCAAATTTACATAAAATTTTAGATGCATGTATTCTCGTACTATAAAATCCGCCATTCTTCCTAGAAACATTGGGATTAGTACTTTTATATGTCATTAGCTATGAAAGATCAATTTCATAGAAGAAAGATTGCTATTAATTCTAAGTATTCATTCATAAAAGCTAGCCATATTCCCTTTATCCAATTTTTTTAATCTTCATTTGGCAATTGCATCAGAACATAAAGGGAAAATAAAAAAGTTAAATGAACTGGTACACAAATAAGACAGCTAAGAGAAAAAAAATACAGCTTCATGCTGACTTTTCAAAACTCCTTTTGGGTCAAAACTTAAAAGTAAAAGACAAGTCTTTAGGTTGGAGTTGTTTTCAAACGGTTCCTTAAATATTTCCTTTCTACGCAAGGGATAAACTTATTAGAGGCTGAAGTATAATTATTGTTTATTTAGGAATCAAAAAGTTTAAGACAAAAATTAAATTATAAAACATTAATTTTTAGTATGAAAGACACGTATACTGTCTAATTATAAATCTTATCAATATTATTATGATCGTCTATATGTAAACAACATAGAAAATCTCATAAAAAGAGATCTTCCATTTTGTTTGTATCTAATCATAGTCATGTTATTTTCAATAAAGAAAAAAGAAAAGTCAAGAGAAGATCAATTAAGTTAGGTATTAATTGAAAGATTAGGAGAGAATAAAAGAGTGGTAGAGAAGATTTACCGAAAAGCTAAAAAGAGAATCATATTATAAAAATTGAATAGATATCTATAGTATACCAGATTCATATTTTTTCTAATCAATAGTAAATCTTATTGATAATATGAGCACTTATCTATACTCAAAAGATATAGAGTTTAAATCTCATAATTTATTTTTATTTTTATTTACTTATAGTCTCATTATTCTAATGAAAAAAAAAGGAAAATTGAGTGAAAGACGAACTAGGTAAAGTACTTATTTAGAGATTAGAAGAGAATCAAAGTAGGAGTGCTAAAGAAGATTTATCAAAAAATTAAAAAGGTAATTATATTACAAAAATTAAATAGAGATTTATAATATGAAAGACACATACATTTATTAACAAACACTAATTTTTTTATATTATCATGATTATTTATATCCGATAATGTATTTAAATTTCATAATTTCCTTTTCTTTTCTTCTTGTTTTATTTCTTAATCATAATCTTTATCATTTTCAATGAAGAAGAAAAAATACGAGGAATCAATTAGGTTAGGTATATATTTCCTAAAAGCTTAGAAGAGAATTAAAGTAGGAGTGTTAGAGAAGATTTTACCTAACTACTTTATAATTCTCTTTAACATTAATATATTAATTTCGTACGCTTAGCAAAACTCAACTAATAAACACTTGATATGCACCCAAAAAAACAAATCAAAACAAAAAGATAACACAATCACCGCTTTCCTTTCCAATAAATTTTCTCTCAGTTTATATTCATCTCACCACTTCCCCAAACCCTAACCTAACCAATCACCGATTCCCCTTTTCGCCGAGTCTTTCGATCTCTTTTTTGTTGTTATTTTAAGGTAATTTTCCATTTTTTGGCCTTTAGATCTTTTATCTGCTTTAGTTTCTCCTTTGATTGATAATCGTACCTTTAAATTTACGATTTCTTGAGGATCTATGTGATATGTAGCTTTGATGAGGTTTTTTTCTTGCAAAATTTGTATTTTTTAAAACAGTTTTTGGTATTTGTAATATATGTTCATAAGCTAATTCAACTTTTCCTTTGGATGGTGATTGGATAGCTGTATAATTGGCACTTTATTGAAAACCTTTGGTATTATTTGTTTGGATTTGTTGATGGATGGTAAAGTTTGTTTCTTTCTTTATTTTTTTATAATTAACACTAATTTTGATGCAGAGTGATGATCAATTTGTTGTCTTGTGGGTTGATTTTAGAGAAAAAAAATAATTGGTGTCAGTTTTTTAGTATTATGAATGGTAAAGTTTGTTTCTTTTTTTTTTTTTTATTAGAACTAATTTTGATTTAAGGCTGATGAACCTGACTTTGTGTAGGTAATTTGTTTGGATTTGTTGGTGGATGGTAAAGTTTGTTTCTTTCTTTATCTATTTGTGAATTAAAACTAATTTTGATGTAGAGTGAAGTGCTTTTTTTTTTTACTCAAAAATAAATTAAGATGATCAATTGTTGTCTCATGGTTTGATTAACCAAAAAAGCTGGTGTCAGTTTCTTAGTATTATGAATGTTAATTTGAGGTAGATCTTATTGTAGTTCTATTCGAGTCTAGTTTCAGACAGGATACAAAGATTTAGCACATCATGTTTGCAAGCTGATGAATCTGACTTTGTGTCGGTTAATGGATTTTGGATGGAACTGGCGCTGCGGAAAGGACTTAATTTTATGCTCTATTTGGTTTTGTTTGAAAACACTGTAAAGCATGAAAGTTCCAGTCTTTGTTATATGTTGTATGCTTTTTAGGCTTTAAGAGTGTAGAGCGTCATGTTAGTTCACTGAGTATACCAGATTGAATGTCTGTTTATGTATTAAGAGAAATTGATAAAATTTAGTTTGTACTGATCTTTATTTTTTAATTGAACAGGAATTATGTCTGTCGCCCAGACTTACTATTCACAAGGTGGCCCTTTTTATGGAGACTCTAGGTCTTTTTATGGTAGAAACCAGATTAGTGGAACGGGTCATTCCTCTGCTTACAACTATTGTAACACTGTTGCTGGCCATCTTTTCAACTCTAATAGTTCCCACGACGTGGGTAGAAATTTCAGTGAGTATGGCTACGGTTATGACAATTCCCCAAGGCCTGAGGCTGAACCCTCTTTGAAGAGAAGGAAGTGCTCAACTTCTGGTTGGGAAAACGGTGGCAGGTACTCTCAAGCACCCAATGCATGTAAAGATGTTCCTTCAAAGCAGCCAAGCGCATGCTATACTGTACCTTTAAGGAATTCCAGAGCGTATGATGATACTTATTTAACCGGTAACAGTAATTCAGCTATTACTCCCAGTACTTCTGGACCTCGTTCTGATGCAAGCGCACCCAAGTGCTCTAAGCGCGACCGCTCATGGCTTGAGGATACCGAAACTGATAATATCTTTATGTCTAAAGAGGAAATTGAGAAATGCTCCCCGTCCAGGAAAGATGGTATTGATGCAAAGCATGAAGCACATTTGCGATACTCGTATTGTGCTTTCCTTCAGAACCTTGGAATTCGCTTGGACCTGTAAGTTTCCGTTGGGGAATTGAATCAATTGTATATTACACAATTTTGCGAACTTTCCTTCAAACTGTCTCTTAAGCTTTTGGGACTTGTCTTCTCCTAGTTTTTTGAGGATTGCTAGCAGAAGTTGCTTGATCCTATGTTTATTATCCGATGGAGCTAATGTTTGTTTGTATCTGCTGGCAGGCCACAGACCACTATAGGGACTGCCATGGTTCTGTGCCACCGCTTCTTTGTGAGGCGATCACACGCATGTCATGACAGATTTGTGAGTTCATTTTATAATGCGCTAAAATTTGCTATATTTTTGCTCCTCTAAACTTTCCGCTTCATCATCTCCAATGCCTGGATAATTGTTAGTATTTAAATGATGTATGCAGTTGATTGCTACTGCTGCTCTCTTTCTTGCGGCGAAGTCAGAAGAGACTGCACGGCCTCTCAATAATGTTCTGAGGGCCTCATGTGAAATTTTCCACAAGCAGGATCTTGCAGTTCTATCATATTTGCTACCTGTGGTTAGAACTTCTGCTTTGTCTTTGTGCATCATTGATCATCTTAATATCCTTCATTTGGTACGATTTTGAACCTTTGAGCTTACTTCTAATGCATTTATATGATGTTTTTTGGCAGGACTGGTTTGAGCAGTACCGTGAACGTGCTACTGAGGCTGAACAGATGATATTGACCACTTTAAATTTTGAACTGAATGTTCAACATCCATATGAACATCTTACATCCACCCTTGAAAAATTAGGGCTTTCTGAAACAGTGTTGGTGAATCTGGCACTTCATCTTGTCAGTGAAGGGTAAGTTAATCGATCTCTATTATGGTTGATGATAATGTGGTTCGGGAATCAAAGTTGATTTCTGTTGGAACCTTTCGTTTTATTTTGGTATTATGGTTTCTTTTCCAGAGGTTGTAGATTCCCGAATAATATCAAATGTTGATCTAAAGGGATTCAATATTTCATGATATCTGGATGATAAGTTCTCATCCAACTTATGACTCATTTATATTTACAACTGCTTTGTAACTTGTGTAAATATGGCTTTTCCTCCTTGATTGCTCTAGCTACCCGTTCTGGCTTGTGATATTGATCTTTTGGATTGCCATATAATTGCAGGGTCTATAGAAGGATTAGCTTGCTCACCTGTATGATATTTGCTGGCGGTTGATATGCTGTACATCAAATGTTTTGTTTTACAGTCTGAAGTTAAAACTAGCCATTTCTTGTGGATGCTTTTCCATGCTGACATCTTAATAGTATGGCCACTGACCTAGAAGAATGTCAAAGATGCTCGAGAAGTTTGCCATTATACTTTATGCTTTTCATGTTCAAATGATGTGGAGTCCTCATGCACTTTTTCTCTTCATGTAGCCTATTCCAGGTTGTCCTTGTAGGATGCTAGTGATTCGGACTGGGAACTCTATAAGGGTCGGTGTGTGTTCTTGACTGCCTAATGGTGGGTTATGGGTAGTCCAGGTTTTTGAACTGGTGACTACAGGTTTTAGAAGTTCTCATCTCGTTGGAGCAAAGAACTATTCCTAAAGCATAAATTAAAACAGAGTAACATCTTGAAGGTGTAGTAACCTTTGTTGCAGAGCAGTTCTGAGTAGACTGTTGTTTTCGGGGTTGATAATTTGGAAATATTAGCATGCTTCTGTAATTAGTAGTTCTGGTACAATTTCTTCTTTCCTCCTTGACAGCATGTAGATGTGCTACCTCTGTTACTGAAGTGCGCCATGATCTGGGGCTCGCTGTTTTGGTTCCCAGACTCCATTCGGTGCTCCCTATCTCTCTTTTGGAAAATAAAAAGAAAAATTACCAGAACTTTCCTACTTCTCTTCTTGATCACCTTGATCTTCTCTCCTTCAGCTACCAGTCACATACCGGATTTTCGAGTTCTGCTGGTTGTTTATGCACATGTGCACTCCATAGGCATACATATAGCAGAACAGGTTACTGGCTGGATAGTTCATCATCCAATTGACTGATGTATTAACAATTGTCACCTTCATCTGAGTAGACCCTGCTCTATTCCCTTACAAATAGCATTGCTAGGATGACTGTGGAGGCTTGATTTTCTGTCTCTTTCCTGATTCTGTTCTTCTTGATTTCTGAAAAGTGATCGGACTATTCATATTTGCCGTTTGGAAACGTGACCAACTCCTATGGACAAGCTAGGTTTGTTTCGATGGAACAGATATTGGAGGACCTAATCTCCGTCCTTCATTGCCTTGCTGCTGTACGGCTAGCGCCCAATATTGGTGGTCTGTATTGATGTGCTAAGATATTGCAATTAAGTGGCAATGATTCCTACCGGGAAGTCAAGTAGTGGTGTTAAATTTTAGTATTTTAACGTCTGGTTGCTTGATGGAACTCTAAATTGGAAGTCCTATATAATCAGTATACTTGCACTAGTAAGATGGGATGACAAAGTTGCTTAGGTCACGTAACTTTTGGGTTAATGAGCGGAGGCGTTACTGCAGTTTTTGCTTTTCCCTCAACTACTTGGTACCTTAAAATCATTGTCCTAAGTTTTATTTTATTATATATACCCTCATTTTATACATATAATACACAGAGACACAACAAAGAAGTCATTATATTACTTATAGAATGTATATTAATATAAATATACACGCACACACACACAAATATGCTTGTTTTTTTTAGTTCCAAGTTTGTTGTCCAGCGCAGTGACATTCACATAAGGTTCTTGTGGCAAGGGCAGTGAAAATTGCTATGCTGAGGTGGAACTCTAATGTGTGAATTTACTCATTAGATCTTTTGCATCTCTTTACTGTCTGTATATGTACCTAACCATTACTTTTTTGAAGTGTGAGCACCATAGTGGCTTGAAAGCAATTTTTATGCTTATCAAACTTTCTAGGTGAAAGTTTGTTCACTCTATTAAGGCCGAAGTAATTCAACATATTTATTCTGAAAAGCTCTTTTGAAACTATATATATATATACACGCGCACACACACACACACACACACACACACACACATCTATATATATATATATACACACACACATACCTATATAAAAAAACTTTATATATACACATGGATACGTTACACACATACGTTATTATATATTCAAAAAGACTTTTTTCTGAAAGGATCAAGGATGACTTCTCTTTTTTCTGGATCCTGTTTTCTTGAAGTCGTTATGAATTATACAGCCGTAACATTCAAAAGTAACTTCAGGGAACCTCCACTCCTCGTGCTCTGTCTTCTTCTTTTGGCTTGGTAAGTGGATTGGACGGCATATTTTCCGAGATTGTAGGATGCCAGACAGCCAGAGAAGTTTAATTGTGAAAAATGTCTACTTTATTGGGAAATATTGTAGTTGTATTGGGGAAGGGGAGCCTTGGATTAACTGGTAAAGTTGCCTCCATGTGACCAGGAGGTCATGGGTTCAAGCCGTGGAAACAACCTCTTGCAGAAATGTGAGTTAAGGCTGCGTACAATAGACCCTTGAGGTCCGGCCCTTCCCCGGACTAGTGCACCGGGCTACCCTTTTTATTGTAGTTGTATTGGGCCACATTCTAGTGTCTTCCTAACATCGAGCAATGGTTAGCTGGTTTGTGGGTGTTCCGTTTAGGTTTTAGCACTAACTTTTGGGCAGGGGACGATGAAGTTTTTGTGGGAATTTCGTTAGTTCGTTCATGGTAGATATGGTAGCAAATCAGTTTAAATGTACTTCAGTACGAGTGAAACTAGAAGCGAGGGCCAAAGCTGGCAAGTCCACAAGTTCCATTGTCTTTTAGCTGTGGATCATAGTGAAAGAGAATGCAACGCTTGTTGCTTCTGTCCGTCTATTTTGGGGTATATGAGGTACATATATTTTTGGGGTTATGCTGCTGCAGCGGAGCTGGGACTAGGACTTGGTGCTCTCTAGAGGGGTACAACATGTTTGTTATATATTTCATTCTCTCAACATTGTGCAGAAGATTCTTGGATTTTTCCAACTCGGTTGCTGCTTTCGTAGTTGGTAAGAGAAAGTTGCCTCGGCTTGCTCTTTTGGCTTTTCCACATGACTCAAACAATTGTTTAATATATCTGTTAAATGTATTATACTTGTATTCTAGTAACTGTTTATTGGCCAATGTACTTCTTGAAAATTTTTGGATCCCATGCTGTTCTGCAAATGTGGCTAACAAATGGCATGGTGTTGCTGCAGATGTTGCCTACCATATAGTTTTCAGAGAAGTAAATTTTGTGTAGCATTAGTCATCTCCTATTCTAATTAGATTTCTTTTTGTAGGCTCCGAAGTTCACTGTGGCTTCAGTTCAAACCTTACCAGATTGCTGCTGGGGCTGCATATCTTGCGTCGAAATTTCTGAACATGGATTTTGCTTCGAATCATTCTGTCTGGAAAGAGTTTCAAACACCGCCAAATGTACTTAGAGGTAAACATTTATACGTCTCAAAACATAAAGTAATTGATAGTTATTGGCCGCAGTATTTTGGCAAAAGATTAGATTTTTATTTATTGGGAACTAATTTCCTTTTCTGGATCACAGTAGGATAAATATTTGTCGGTTGTAGTTTCTCCAGTTTTGACTTTAATTAGGTGATGTTTAATGATTAAGGTTCAAGCTAAGATTAAGATCATGATGATTGGTTCGGAGTATGCCAGGCTCTGATCCATCTAGGTTGCACTGTGTTTTGTCCTCCATTTTTGCTGTATAGTTACTACAGAAATCTGGATTTTACTTTTAATTGAAACTAAACAATCATGCCCAACAATATATGGAACTGGACCAGTTTTAATTTCATCTTGTTTTTGTGTCATAGAGAACTCTTGAGATAAAACAGAAACTGGTTGTGAAAACCCAAATCTTTTGATCAAAACTCCAAGATTATGCATATCCAAGGAACTTGCATTATTCTAACTGAATTTCCCTTTAAGATTGTGTACTTGCTTGTGCAATTCACCTTATACATGCTTTTTACTGCAGATGTTGCGCAACAGTTGATGGAGCTCTTTTAGGAGATCATGAGAGACAGCAGTAAACATCAGCAACTTAAAAAGGACAATAACACATTTTTTGGGACTGGGCTTGGTAGTTGTATTTGTAGATTCTACCATCATGCATAGGATTAATTTTGGGATCTACTCGGTATATAGGTTCACGGTGAAACATTTTAATTTGAAATTATCTGTGGAGTGCCTCTGTGCCTGTTCATCTATATCATATAGTAAAAGAAATTCATTCTCCGTGTAAAAGTGTGCATTAATTATTGAATCTGTTTTTTTGGACCTCAGCGTTTAATGATATTCCTGGTTTAGAATTAAGAGAACAATTAGTTCGTGTAATTACTGTTTGTTTGGGTTTTTGGTGAGCTTGAAAAAGATTTTCTCAATTTTTTTTTGTTAGTTTCCAGAAGTGTTAGTTTGGTGGGGGAATCCTTTTCCAGAATTTGCACTTTTTGCAAGTTTTTGAATTCTGTTTCTGCCTTAATAAAGCAGAAACACAATAGTATTCTCATTTTTTTTCAAAGTTTAAAGAAGTGCAGAGTCGGATTAAATTGAAAAAGATCATTTTCAGTCAGCATGCCATCCACTCTGTCATTTTTACCAGTTTGATCCTAAAATTTTATCACTAAATCTCATTTTTCGAATTTAAAGTTTTGAAACTTTGTCCTCGTGTTCTCCCTTTCCTGTCTTTGACTGTTTCTAACAATTGGCAGAAGATAGCTATGCTTCCTGTAACACTCTCTGTACGGTTGTTATCCATTATTTATAATGTATGGTGTTGTACTGTATTCCACTCGATTATTTGCGGGTATAATATCTGGCTATATTGTATTGTTTGATGTGAATTAATAACATATTTATCTTTGGTTCTGCCTGTATCTACAACATGCCCGGTTTAATCCAAAAAGTGGGGTCTGGGAAAGGTAGTGTGTACGCAGACCTTACTCCTATCTTGGGAGGTAGAGATGTTTATGTTATGTCTGTATTCATCGTACAATAACTAATAAATTTATTGAATACCTTTAACTATTCTAAATGTTAAATTTATCAACAATTACTGGGGGAAAATCCCTAACTGTTGTAGATTTAAATTTATTAATTTAAGACTGATGTTTCGAGGGTCTTTCGAAAATAACTACTTTACCTACCAAGGTAGAAGGAAGGTTTGTGTACACTCTATCCTCTTCATACTCCATATTGTGAGACCTCAATGGATACGTTGTTGTTAAAGACTGATGTCACTTCTTAATTACCTGACAATCATATCATAGCATGGCTAAGATGGAAGTACTTTTTTTAATATAGAAACTACAGCTTACAATCATTTGGCACAAGTACAACAAACTACTTGAGAATAGAAACAGTGATTCAAGGAAAAAGAAAGTATATGGATCCCTTTTCATAGTTGAACGTCAACCTTTCCATAAAGTCAGTATAATCAGAAAAACAATTAAAAGTTGTAACAGAATCCATCAAAATAATAACAAAAAAACATGACCACATAAACTTACCTGTGTAGTTTTGATGTGGAAATGAGGAGAAACAATGGAAGGTGAACAG
This sequence comes from Anisodus tanguticus, assembly GCA_034509755.1. Taxonomy (NCBI): domain Eukaryota; kingdom Viridiplantae; phylum Streptophyta; class Magnoliopsida; order Solanales; family Solanaceae; genus Anisodus; species Anisodus tanguticus. The sequence continues at coordinate 10,652,132 of CM067551.1, read as the reverse complement.
CGTAGACAAAAAAAAGAACAATTATGGAGTGGAGTTAAATATAAAAATAGAGTGAAGAGTAAAAGAGACTTACTAAATACTAATAAATAAGGATGTGATGGCAAAGAGAAATAAGAATAAATTTACAATAAAAATTAAGGAATTAAAATAATAAATACAATACAATGGGCAACAACCATTCAAAAAAGTTGTTAGTGATAAGAGTATTGTTGTTTGGATATATGAACCACTGCGCTACGTCTCTCGACATTTATATTTCAACCAATAAATTGCCGTAGCTTTGAGCAAACCAGTTGAAGCAACCATACCATCATTAATTGTTGGAACTATATATTATTGTTCACTATTAGTCTTTTACTTCACTTTATTTGGATTTTATGCCAAAACAATTAAAGTACGTTTCTACTTTTCCATTTTGCATATGAGTATTGATCCTAGCAGATAAAAGCATGTTGCACTTTATTGTCATGATATATATATATATAGTTTCAGCTTTCACGATATTATCTTTTTCAACTAATAATATATTGCAACTATTCATCTTTTACTCCATATCTTGAGTGAATTATAAAACAATACAGTAAGCTTTTGTTATAATTCACGATAATTACATGGTTAAGCGATTTATTATAGTTAGTTGATATTAAGGGTGTGTTTGGTATTTCACGTTTTCCATGTTTGGTCAAAATGTTCTAGGAAAACAAATTTCTAAAAAATGAGAAAAATGATTTTCCTAATGAAAATGGAGAAAACAAGTTTCGTAAGTAGCATTCTAAGTTCATTAACTCCTTGCTCCTCACCCACCCAACGCCAACCCCCCCCCCCTCGCGAACCCCACTCCCTACACTATCCCACTTCACATAGTATTTTGCTAGATTACAGATAAATATATTTGGGATAATATTACATTACTTACTTACCAAACAATAATAAATAAGTAAAATATTCACTTATTTTTTAGAAAAATATTTTCCTTCATACCAAACACACCCTAAAATGTGTTTATTTGGATATAGCAAGAACATTGAAATTAGGGTTGGCAATTTCACCCTGACCCGATGGATATCCGATCCACCCAACCCGATTATATGGACGAAAATCCAACAAAAAACGGATTTTAATCGGGTGACGGATCGGGTCGGATTCGGGTGGACATACATCCAACCCACCACCCGACCCATCCATCCACCTGACACTTCTCCTAGTTAAGATTTTGCAAGTCTTCTTAATAAGTTCAAAAGGCAAACCTGGAGTGCAACAAATTGACATAATTTCTTGATGTAATTGTGATTGAAGTCATCCAACTAGCACTAGCTACAGTTTTTCAACAAAAACAAAAAACAGAGAACGAATAGATCTTTTGTTTCACTTTTGAAAGAATATCTAAAGGACATATGTGGAGTTTACGTTTTAAGAAAAATATCATTTCGAATTTAAAAAATTCAAATGAATACTAATTTGATCTACTTATTAATTTCTATTTTTCTCCCTTGAGAGAAAAACAAAATATTTACTTGGAATTTCAAAATCTAAAAAAGAATAATTTCCTTTATTCTTTTTATATCGGGTGGAATTTCAAAATATTACAAATAATTTCCCATCTTTATCATCCTCGCATTACAAAGATCATACATACTCTATAATTGTCATTCGTTATAACAACATTTCACTATAACGACCTGATTTTATGCGGAACCAATTTTTTATGTTATATTTTAGGTGATTGACTGATTGTGCTATAATTTTCATCCGTGAAGCATCCGATCCACCCGATTCACCCGTGGATGATGGGTGGATCGGATGTTGATGAAGAAAAAATAAGGTGATGGATGGGTCGGGTGATGGATGGATGGTTGACGGGTGAAGGCGGATTGAGCTCCACCCGATCCACCTCCGATCCATTGCCAGCCTTTGAAACTGACCAAAAGTTAAAAGAACCCATGAAAGTGTAGAAGTTTTCCACAGAAATTTCATGAGCACAATACCAACGCAAACAAGGCACGAAATCATGAACAATTTGGAACTTATTCATGTATAATATACGTAGATTGAGAATTTAAGACATACCAACATACAAACACACATATTATATGCGTGAATTAACTTGCACACATCCTGAAAATATAAAGAATTTATATACGACTAGTGTATTTTAACTTGTTATATTTGGTAACACGTCTTATATTCATGTTATTTGTAGTATCAGATCACCTACCTAAAAGAGTAATTACAAATAACTGCTCATTATAATTGAACTAGTTACTCGGAAATTTAGGCATACTATAACAAGTTAAATTATATTATTAGAGTATAAATTATAATTAAGCTAACTATCTTTTAGATGACAAGAGAGAATGACAAGTGCATTTATACTTGTGTAGTGAAAGTTACACATTTATAGGTAGCGATGTCATTCCTTATGTCACATGCATGTGTAGTTGCATTCTTAACCAAAAAGCCATCAACAAATTTGGTGGCAAGACAAAACAATCACAGGGATTCAGTCGTTTCAACTGATGGGTTCAGAAGTTGAACGTCGTTTTAGAACTATTCACAACCACCTCACTTCCACCGCCGGCGATCAAGTTCAGCCGTCACTTCTCCGCCGTAAAAATGCCGCCGGCGAATTCTCCTATGGTATTCTTGCCCACCCACTTCCCATCTTTTTGTGTTTGTTTTCTTAAAATAAGAATGCAGCTATATGTACATGTAAAAGTATGATTGTTTTTCCTATGCCTTATTAAAAGAACTAAGGTAATGGTCAGTTTGGACAGTTTTAGTAGACATTCTTGGAAAATTCAATTGTTTAAGTAGCATTGAACTGAGAAGAGAAGAAAAAGAATTAAGAATAGTTCTTCAGGTGCACCTTTTTTCTCTTGTGTGACTATATATGTATACAACAACAACATACCCCGTGTAATCGCACAAAGTGGGGTCTAGGGAGGGTGGACTGGAGATCATATCATATTCAACACTGCTTAGTCAGGTGATTATATATAAGGGTGGCAAATGACGAGTTGGATAAAATTGGGGCGGGTAAAAAAGGGGTCAAATTGGGTGGGGTCAAGATGGGTCAAACAACGGGTCATAACCCAACCCGCCCAACTAACCCAACCATTTTCAACTCACCCAAATTTTACTTGTGTCTGAAGTGACCAAAGCTTTAACTTGTTGGGGTGAATTATAGCTACCTCCCTTTATTTTAGCTGAGGTATGGTTTTTTGAATGACAAATCATTAAGTATAGTCCCACACAACGTCGCATCATCAAGCAAGTGTGATGTGGTTTTTTTTTTCCAACTGAGTGTAATTTGAATTACCTGCTATTTCAGAATATGAGGCATTGATACTTGGGGTGATTATTCAAAACTATGTTTTGTGATGAGGATTTACTTCCTCGTGAACTTTTGGGGACATCAGTGGCTAAAAGTAAAACTTATGAGAGGAAAAGTTAATAAAGCTTCAACAGTTCAACTGTATAAACTAAACATTTATATTCTGGAAACTAAACATAGTACAAACTGTTTCATTTCTAATATGTTTTGGTTGTTTGGATTGGGTTACATTTTGACCCAACGGTTTACACTACTTTAACCCGTTTTGACCCGATTGTTTGATGGGTCATTTTGGGTTCAACCCATTGGGTCAACTCAAGAAGGGGTCATGACTCAACCCCTATAAACATCGGACGGGTTGGGGTTGATTTTTCCACCCCTAATTATATATACTCAAGTTGTATTCATGGTATGTGCAGTTTTAGATTTTGTGCTGAGTCGGAATGAGCAGATGAAGAGATATGAACTTAGTATGCCTGGTAGTTTTGTGCTGCATATGATCTTTCACATATCTCAGTTATTGACATGGGTGGAGTGGCAGGATATATATCCATAAGTGTAATTTCACTAGCAACACTGAAAATGCCTACTACTAAGCAGCTGCAACTTTTTCCCTTATCTCTCAAAAGGTTCATTTCTCAATGTTGAATAGATTACAGATTGATATATTGAGGATTATTGTCTCACTAAAATCACTTTTTATAGCACTCTTGGAGAGATTTTTTTTTCTCTCATTATGTGAAACTCCTGTCCTTTTATGGGAGGCTAGATATTGTTGCAAGGTGTGCAGTACTGCTGATAGTGTGTGTCAACTGTCAAGTATTTTTAATCGTAACATCTAACTGAATCTATTTTCGCTGGCCAGATCGGAGACCTTTAGTCTTCAAAGTCAAGGTTATGGATGAAACCACGTTACCACGTCGGGATTTATTTTTATCTCCCCCCCCCCTATTTATGAAAATAGGAAATATGAGGAATATTTACATTTTCTTCCTAGTTTCATGTGCTCTTTGAAATTTATCTTACAGTACTTTATCTATGTTTTAAGATATTATTCTGTAAACGTGAATAATAATGGAAAGACAATCTCTTCATGAAGAAAAAAATTACAGAAGGAGAAAAGACAAAAAACAAGCATGTGCACATACTACTAATGTCCTTACTGAAAGTTTACTTCTGTGTATTGCACTGCACAAGGAAGTGTGTCAAACTAAATGCATTCTTAAATACTATCCTGTTTTTAAATCTTGTGAGTTTGTTTATGAGTATATCTATTGTATATATTACTACTTCGTTGTTGAGGCTTTGTATAATGGGTGCATGATTTCTTTCAGGGTCTCAGTAATCTTCAACCGTTTAGCACACCAAAACCTGAGGATGTTGGTACGATATGCTACACGAGTGGTACAACTGGGACCCCAAAGGTACGGCAGATTATTATCTATTCAATTCTTAATGTTATTGGTTTTCAGAATTGAAGCAAATTGCATATCTTTGTCAAACTGATAGGGTGCTATTTTGACCCATGCAAACCTGATTGCAAATGTTGCTGGTACGAGTTTTGGCATCACTCTATATTCTTCAGATATGTGAGTATTAATGATTATAATACAAACAAATATCATTATGAACACTTTTTATTGCAAGTTCAGAAGCTAAACATCTGTTGCATTCAGTTGAACTTTCTAATGAATACTGTAGAGTTTTCTGAAATTTTTGTCTAAATTTTAATAGTTACATCTCATATCTTCCACTGGCACATATATTTGAGAGGGTTACCCAAGTATTGCTGGTCTATTTCGGAGGAGCTTCTGGATTCTATCAGGGGGTATAAGAGTTAACCTACAATGCTTTCTGGATTTTCTTTTAGCAGTCGTTTCATGAAATGCATCAAGTCTATGGACTTTTCTAGCTCGGATACATCCAAAACTATATGAAATTCTTGTGACTTAATTTTTGAAATTGTTCAAAGAATGGCTTGAGAACATTAAATACAACTAAATACAACCATAGAGGAGGATATAGGAAAAGCAGAAAGCTGATACTTGCTGGAATAAATATGTGAATTTAGTAGGTTGTAAATAAACATACTACTGTGCAAGAGATTTAACTTATATCAATAGCGTGGATTGTTTGTTATGGATTTTTCATTTTCACTGATCATGATATTTGCTACTTAGTTTACCCTTTGTCATTCTTTCTGCTCCTTTTTATTTCTTAATTTCTGATTACTTCCATCTTTCATAAGGAAGACTACATACTTCTGATATGACAAAAATAGGACTACAAAGAGAAAGGAAATAAAGCTCCTTTAACTTTAATGAAGTACGAGTTTACCTGCTTTAATCAAATTTTGTAGCATTCTTCCCCTTAAACTTCTTGAAGTTATTGCACTCTCCCTTGGGCTTGCTGTTGTGAGTATCCCCCGGAAATATAGAAATTTAATGTATCTTAATTTTTTTTCTTTTACTGTGAACTTTCTTCTCTTTTCCTTTTGTTTCTGTTATTTTATTCTTCTTCCTCCCCATTGCACCAGAATGAACCTCCCTATCCTTCTCCCAGTCTCCCCATTCCTATTGCAATAACTCTTATGTCTGACACTTTTCCCTGCCTGAAGATCCTTCCAAGATCTTCCCTCCCTCTTCCACTTTTTCTTACTCCTTCAGCAACAACCCGCTTTCCATTAACTTCCCTTGCTGGTTACTGCTGCTTTTGTTTCTTCTTCGACCAAATGTCCACGTCTCTCCTTGTCCTTATTCTTTTTCACCCTGTTGTCTAAATTTCTCTCTCTTGTTTTGCCCTCTTCGTCTTGTTCTCCATGCCCAGTGAAGTAGGTTGTAGTTTGAAAGTGGAGAAAAAGGAAGAAAACCAAAAAGGGAAACGTAAAAGAAATAAAGTAAGGACTGTATTTGTATTTCTACTGTCAAGATAAATAGTTATATTAGCCATAACTAAATTAAAGGGGGAGATTTTTCACACTTTAAATTTTTTAAGGACAATGCTACAAACTTTAGTTGATGGAGTGAAAAATGTTCACTTTTTAAGGGTAAGAGGTTTTGTTTATTGCATAATGACATGTAGGAGATATGATTTGGGTAAAAAAATAGGAACTCTTCAGAGTCAAGTAAACATTCCTAGCAGTCTCTTCCCATTTCTCTGAGGAAATACTGTGTTTAACTTTAATTTGTATTCAGGATAATCTGAAACTAGTGGATGATATGGCTGTATTAAGGCCCACTGTATTTTGCAGCGTTCCTCGGTTATACAATAGAATATATGCCGTGTAACTGTTGATGCTGATTGCTATTTGTGCTAATTTTAGTTTTATGTGATCCTCAATTAACTTAGACGCTTCCTTTTTGCAGCATTATGGATGTTGTGAAGACATCTGGTTCTCTGAGAGAGAGGATATTTAATGCAGCTTATAATGCTAAGAGGCAAGCCATTTTTAACGGTGAGGTATTCTTACCTCTATAGAGAAATAGATGGCTGCTCCTGTGCATCTTGGACCTCTAATTATCTTGTTTGCATCATATAATGTTTCTTTAGAATTTAAGATTGTTCCCATAGAGGTCTGTTAGTATGGAAATCGGTGCATTCGGAGTTAAGATACACATTTTTTTTTATGTTTGCATGTTGAATATTATGATTGCACAAAAAAAGACTAACTAAGTTCTTTCGGAATGTCTTAAATATTTCCAACCAATGTTTACTGTCCTGTTGAATTGCTAATTGTCTCACAATTGACAAGTTTTTTTCATTATGTGAAGTGACAAGAACCTGTTATCAGTTAAATTTTGATAGTGCAGCAGCATTTCACAAAATAATACTCCCTCTGTCCCAATGTATATGGCACCATTTCCTTTCTGGTCTGTCCTAAAAAAGAATGTCACATTTCTAAATTTAGAAACAATTTAACTTTAAAATTCTCCTTTTACCCTTAATGAATGATTTATAGCCACACAATTATCTAAGATTTGTTTGAACCACACATTTCAAAAGTCAACCTTTCTTTCTTAAACTTTGTGCCAAGTCAAATGGTGCCACATACATTAGGACGGAGGGAGTACTGATTAAAGCCGACAAAATGTATTCTGGTTTTGTGAAATTTCTCAAAACCTGATTACTGCACGTTCTAACTTATGGCTGGTAATTTCGTCATTTCTCATGGGTAGGAAGCCACTTAAGGGGATCAAAAGGTGGCAACTCCTTGGAAAACTTTGCTGTGAACTGCAGACATGATTGTTGACTATTTTAAGAAAAGGGAAAATGAGAAAGTAAAGTACTTTAATGGACAGGAAAGCTGCTTTCTGTTCCTGTAATACTGCTCATTTGGTGGTATTAAGGTCTTTGTTTATGAGGTTGGGAACAGGGTGGGTGGGGGGGGGGGGGGGTTGGCTTCTGTTTTGCTAACTAGCTTGCACAATTAACAATTTGTGCTTTCATGTTACGGTTAGTTTTTTATGCTATATAGTTGGATTGACCCTTGGTGAATTTCTAATAGTATGGACCTTCCAAACAGCTCTGTAGTTTGGCCTCCCTTGCATTTCTAGTAGGATTGACTTATGAAGAGAAGGAAGACACATCTTCTTCTGCTGTGATATAAGTAGATTCGTATTTACTTTCCAGGCAAGAAGCCATCCCCATTCTGGGTCAACAAAATAAAAGCAAGGCTAGGAGGAAGAGTTCGCTATATGGTCTCAGGAGCTTCACCATTATCTCCTGATGTAATGGACTTTTTGCGGGTGTGAGCTGAACAAGCTTAACTTCATGAAATTTCACCAATTATCATCAATTTATGAACATAACTTAGAGCGGATACTCCTTTCTGTGAAATGAGTTTAATAGCTTTATTGTTCAGGTGCTTTGGTTGTCAAGTTGTAGAAGGGTATGGAATGACTGAAACTTCCTGCGTTATAAGTAACATGGATCAGAATGATATCTTATCTGGTCATGTGGGCTCTCCTAATCCTGCATGTGGTTAGTACGACTCCAAATAAGCTCTATCTTCCATTTGTCTTATGACTGTACAAGGACTAATTATGTTTTCATGTTTTAGAGATAAAGCTAGTTGATGTCCCTGAAATGAACTATACATCTGAAGATCAGCCTTATCCCCGCGGTGAGATTTGTGTAAGAGGCCCCATAGTGTTCCAGGGATACTACAATGATGAAGTACAGACGTAAGGCCATTTCTTAACTTACTCGCCTTTTGTAGTTTGCATATAAGCAGGGAACTCTCCAAGTTAAATTATTAGTTTATCCAATGATATTGTTCAGGCAAGAAGTGATTGACAAACATGGATGGCTTCACACTGGAGATATTGGAGCGTGGCTACCAGGGGGGCGCTTAAAGATAATTGATAGGTGAGAGGAAAGCTGATAGTACTTGCCTTGGAATTATTAGAACTATTGTTAGTCTTCGTAGAGGGATTATGTTTGTAATCTATTTATGTTCCTCGAACATGGAAACTATAATCCATTTTACTGAAGTTGTGCAGTATATGGAGGCCGGTGGCCTACTTGTAGAAAGTCTTTATCTTTTTCTATTTGTTGACAGGAAGAAGAATATTTTCAAGTTGGCACAGGGAGAATATGTTGCTCCTGAAAAGATTGAGAATGTTTATGCAAAGACCAAGTATGTTGCACAGTGCTTTATATATGGTAAGAAACGAAGTCGCAGAACCCCCACCCCCCTCTTTCTCACACACACTTATGTATGACACCTTTCGAAGACCTACTGTACTCTTGTCTGCTTTGTCAGGTGACGGCCTGAATTCCTCTCTGGTAGCCATAGTCTGCGTGGACCCAGATATGTTGAAAGCATGGGCTATGAATGTAGGCATCAAGGACCCTGAATTCCTTTTATGTCTTCAACCTGCTCTCCTGAAAAGTTGCATTGAGTTTACATACAGGGAAAGAGATCATAAAGATCAGAACGATATTCATCATAACATAAGCTGGCAGGAAAATACAAGTCCAACTACCTTATCCATTTAACTGTGTAGAATAGGAGGTGTCCTCCTCCAGGTTCTTTATGCCTCCTACGTAAAATGAACCTAGAGACCATTTATTTACCTTATGCATTTAACTGTGTAGAACAGGAGGGATGTCCTTTTCCTCCGGGTTCTTTATGCCCCCACATAAGATGAATCAATGAGTACAAGGATGAAAAGATGCATTACTAATTTCTCTCCTTGGAATGTACATGTCCTTAGAGTAGACAAAGAATCTTGAAAAAGAACAAACCATGTCGATAATCTTTTCACCTCTTAACAAACTAGAGGAAGAACCCGCTTTGATTAGGTGTCTTGTCCCAGTATTTCACTTCTCTCTTATTCTTCCGTCCAACCTAGCATGTTTCCCTTGGTAATAACTCCATATTTGATCTAAGACAAAATTTGCTTTCTTTTAACATCGTGTAAAATCATAATATCATCCTTTTGTTTTGGCTCTAGTCTCTTTCTTTCCGCAATCGTACATCTCATTAGACTCACCTTATATGAAGCACTATTGTGTAAGAGGTAGAGAGATAGCTTTCTTTTTATGATGTGAAGAGAATTACAAGTATTTGTTAGTATGTGATTATGTTTATCTCGGTTAGAGCAGAATAAAGACGTGAAACAGCTCTGCACTAATCCAAGAGCAAAGGCTGCAGTACTGAAAGATATGGATATTGTTGGCAAGGAAGCACAGGTAATTTGAATTCCCCTGCAAGGAAATGTAGTGCCTTGTGTTTTCTGACATGTTTCTCATGGTAAACACTTTGCAGTTGAGAGGTTTCGAATTTGCAAAAGCTAATACTTTGGTGCTTGAGCCATTTACTATGGAAAATGATCTACTTACTCCAACCTATAAGGTAAATGTTCTTTAGTAACTATTAGAGAACTACATAAGGTGTCCATGTTTAAGCTTTGTTGTATTCCTTGTTCTTCTTTCAGATAAAAAGGCCACAAGCAAGAGCATACTTTGCTAAAGAAATAGCTGACATGTATGCAGAACTCTCAGAATCAAATTCTTCTCCCATTAAAATCTCGTGAAAGGTAGAATATCACGTTATTATGCTGTTGAAATATGTTCCATCTCACAATGGACTTCAACATGTAAGTAGTAAAAATTAACAAGAAGTGTAAAACATATTCTGGTGTAGAACCTACTTAAGTTAGTTCATGAGGTTCCTCTAAGTGGTATATATAAAGAAAAAGAAATGTTTCTCATATTTATCGTGGTATGGAGGTGGATTGGAATACTATGTTCTCTTGATTGCTACAATCAAGCGTTCTGTTATGTGAATGAGTTTTTTTTTTTCATTCTTAGAATCTCACTTTGAGCCAGAGCAGATTTAAAAATTTAACTAAGTCAGTCAATATATAGTAGGGAAAAGGGCCAAAAATGCCCATGAAAAATGGCTCATAAATACTTTTCATCCATCTGTTGGTCTAAAATACTCCCAACCTATCTTTTTTGGCTCAAAATATCCCTCAAACTAAGGTCCTAAATCAGATGACTTTTTTCCAATTTTAAAAAGTCATGATTGGCCATATATATTACATTACTCCCTCCGTCTCAATTTATGTGGATGAAGTTTAAGAAAGAAATGATGACTTTTGAAATGTGTGGTCCAAAATAAGTCTTATATAAATGTGTGACTATAAATTATCTCATAAAATTAAATTATTTCTAAATATAGAAATGTGACATTCTTTTTGAGATCAAAAAGAAAATAGTGTCGCATAAATTGATACAAAGGGAGTTGAATTTTTTAAAAAATCACCCACTTTTAAAACCAAATTCGGTGATCCGTTTCTTTTAATTTAAACCGTTTAATGTGACATGTTGCAAGTGAAACTCCAAGACAATGTCCTAAAGTTAGAAACTTATATAAATAGAAGAGCTGCAAGTGAAATGTCATTATTTTGGAGTTCGAAACTTATACAAATAGTGTTGAAGTTCAAATTTATACAAATGAAATTTAAGAACACTGTTCTAAAGTTCACTTCTAACAGTGCAGAAAGTTTAGGAAATTGTCAAGAAGTTTCACTCACATTTGTCCTTTAAGTTGATACCATTAGACGAGATGAAGAGTTTCATTTTCAAATCAATTACTTGTATGAAAAACTAAAACAATTCAGCGTGGTTGTATTCCATTGAAACTTTATTTAGTTAAAGCGAAGAGTAAGGCACGATAGTTAAAACCAGTTCAGAGTTGAACTTCATTGCAATCAACTCAATTTTGCTTTTAGCTTACAACAACATGCACTTGAAAAAAGAGGGACGCAACGAGTTTTGATTTTGTGTGCGAAAACTTCATTTCGTCCCGGAAAAAAAAAAGATGTCATCTTCTTCTTCCGATTTCATGATTATATGCTTCGTTTAGCCATCAAATCCTAAGAAAACTAGATCAAATTGATTACTACTATTGTTGCTTCTTTATATTTATTCTTCTTCGATGACCTTAAGTTGGAACTACAACAATTGAAAAGTGTACTATTCTCAACTTTAGGATGTGTCCATGAAGTTTAAACCGAAAACCTTAACTTCATGACACTAAGATGAAATTCTGAGTTTGAATTGAAAAAACTGAAGTTAAAGGATACAGTGTCACTAAATTTTGAATTGAAAAAAATTGAAGGTAAATGATACACTATTCTGAAATTTTGAACTGAAAAACTGAACTTAAAGATACAATGTTTAGAAATTTTAAACTGAAAAATTGAACTTAAAGACACAACGTCCAAAAAATTTGAATCGAAAAACTGAACTTAAAGACACAATGTCTAGAAATTTTGAGCTGAAAAACTAACCTTTAGAACAAAATATCCTAAATTTTGAACTGAAAAATTAAACTTTAAAACAAATGTCATAGAGTTTTAAATTAAAAAAAAAATAAACTTGAATGAATACTATCCATAAATTTTAAACTAAAATTCATGACACATTGCCTTTTAAGTTGTGGTTGCATTAAATAACTTGCAGGCACTAGCTAAAACTTGAGACTTGGTCCTAAAAGTGACTACCCGTCTATCTTCACTTTTATTAACCTTACCTAAGAATTATGGGATAACAAAATGACGTGCTCGAGAAGTGACAAATATGGTCCATTATGTTTGGAATGTGTTCAAAATGGTCATTTAAATATACTTCTAAGCAATTTGGTCCTATACAATTTACGGTGTGTGTCTTTGCAGTAGGGATGGCAATTGGGCGGGGCGGGTGCAGGTACCCCTCCCCTGCACCCGTACCAGCCAGAAAATTTAATATCCGCCACCCGTAGCGGGTACAATTTTCAACATCCATACTCACCTAGGCGGGTATATTCCTAAATCCACACCCGCTCCACTACCCAAGTGGATATCCGTCACCCGTCAATACCCACCTGTACCAGTCTGCCATATTTTGTAATCAATTCATTTGTGATCAATTAGTGATCAACATGATCCCAAAAATTCAAATTCTAAAAATTATCCCAAAAATTTGAGTCAAGAATCAATATTGTCACTGTTTCATTTTCTTTGGGAGAGGGAGGAGAATTCCATATTTTTTCACCATCAGAATTCCCCATTTTTTTCACCTCTTCCCCCTTACACAACAAAGAATCAAGAAAACAAAATTTCCAAGAAAATCCAAAAATTATCCACTCAAATAGCTATATATTACAAATGTAGACAAAAATCAGATATTATTTCAGCTATATAAGCTAAAGTTTTTCAACATTTTCAATTGAACTCCACAAACCTAATAAGTAAAACTTAACAAATGCACAAAAATTGACCTCATCAAGACAACCCCAAAGCACAAAGCAAAGACAACAATATTTTCCAATATTTTCTGATCAGCATCTCCTTTAAAGAAAAAGGCAGAGACGTTGAGGTGGTTCGTGAAAAAAGTTTGTGATTTTTCCTTTAAAGAAAAAGGCAGAGACGTCGAGAATGAGAGATGGAGGAGAGACGGCGTGAAGGGGAACGAGAGAGAAGGAGGAGTGACGGGCGTGAAGGACTGAAGAGGCGTAGGGTTTTGAGTTTTGTTGGAGAATGAGAGACTTGTCGTGACTTATGGGCTGAACGCACGACTTATGGGCTGAACGCACGACTTATGGGCTGCTAATATTTTGGGCTTGGGGCGGGTATAAGGCGAGCGGGTAGGCGGGTGGATGCGGGGCGGGCGAGGCGGGTATGACTGCAAATCCACCACCTACCCGTCTACCCATGACGGGTACATTTTCAATACCCATACCCGTCTACTATCCGCCAAAGTTATATCCATATCCGTCCCAACTAGAACGGTTGCGATGCGGAATTCACAAAATTATACCCACCTGTTATTCCTAATATTTGGTCTCTATCAAATATTTAACAATAAGAACTATGACAAAAAAAATTAATCAGAAACACTAGAAAAGTCCTCATAAATCTTAAAAACTACAACAGTGAGACAAAACACTAGAAATATATTAAGAAATAGTGAAAATTACACGTGAAAAAATTATATCAAACTCCAAAAAAAAAGTAGAAACTTTAGATTTGCACCTCCAAATATGAGATTTGAATTAAATCCCTTTTTTTCACTGTTTTTATTAAATCTACCAATCAAAATCTTTCAATATTTAACAGTGATAAAAAGTGTTGAATTTTAATAAATTTAAAGATCAAAATTATTGAGAAATATACTTAAAGTATCATTTCGAACCCACCCAAATATAAAGCACTATTTTTGTCATTTTTCCTGACGTGCTCCAAAGCATGCCTTTTGGTCTTCTTTTTTATAAAATTCTTTCTTACATCAGTATCTTTAACAACAACAACAATAATGTGGGCTCATATATGTTATTATAAATAATGTATATTGAGTTTAACTCAACCCTAAAAGCTAGTTTATAGGGTGAGAATTGTCCAAGTCCATATAAGAAATTCATGTTTCCATTTCATTTCCGATATAATACTCTTAACAGTTACGTCCACTCATGAGTCTTTTGGTTGATGAATAGTTGTAAAGGAATGGTAACACATGAATTATTTGTATGAAAATTGATAATATGACGATTATTTTGTGTAAATTTTATGGGAATCATTACATGGAAAGTAAATAATTTTTAAATTGTTATATAATAAATAAATAATAGAGAGATTATCTTTTAGGGATTATCAGTTTTAAACGTATTGCTTATTGCAATATATATATTTTTTATGATAAGGGATCCGCAATCGCTATCCTTTAAGTGCGTACATGGTGAACACTGCTCTTATGTAAAAGCCCGCAAATCACACAAGAGAGATATCCCACACTAGGCGAGTCTCGTGCGACGAGCTCGACCCTGAATTCTCTATTGTGCAAACCACATAGGAGAGATATCCCGCACTAGGCAAGTCCCGTGCGACGAGCTCGACTCAAAATTTCCTATTATCGAAAATCACACAAGAGAGATATTCCGTACAAGACAAATCACGTGCAACGAACTCAACCCAGAATCCCCTACTATTGTAGGCAGGGATTTCGGACCTGAAACTTCCATTATGAAAATTCTATGCTCAACCAACTGCGCATTTCTACTGTCATTTACATAAAATAATATATATAATTTTTCGTATGACTTAGTGATACATTATGTTTTGGATATTAAAATTCGCATAACTTATATGAATTTAATTACGAGAAACTAAAGATCATATTATAAAGTTATACAAAAATTAATTCGTAATGCAAATTTTATACTTGATACGAAATTTCATATAAAACTACAATAATTTCTACAGGGAATACCAAGATTAGTATACTTGTAAGTAGTACAAACTTCATTGTCATTGAAATTTGCATTATACAGCACAATTTGGAAAATATAATATTCAAGTTGTTTAGTGAGAACATGATTTTTTTTTTAAAAATAATTTTATTACACCTTATGTTGGAAATGGAGGGTGTTTAACACTTCCTATCGACAACATGAATTCAACTAATTTCTTTTGTTTAGATTTTTTTAGAAAAACAATTTCTAATACTTTTTACATAATTTTAATTTTCTTTCCCCACCAAATATATTTGTTACCCCAAGAAAGAAAGTAAACTTGTGGTGGACTCACCGGACTAGCAGAATCCATAGAGAGAAATACAATCAATTTTACTCCCTTATTCTCCAAGAAAGCAAATAAATACGGTGACATTTGACACCCACAATTCCATCATCATTAAATTAAAATAAAAACCCAATCTTGATCCCAATTTTCTCAAAATTCACCTCTAATTTGGTCAAAAGGGGTTCCAATTTTTGAGGTTTTGAGGGTTCATAGGACCTATATATACATATAGACGACATATAGGCGATATAGTGGAGATGTTATCAGATCATTTTCAAAATGGGGTGGAGACGGCGAAGCTGATGTGGTCAAGGATTCCGGTGACGGAGGAGGAGGAGGAAGACGGCGAAGTGGGTCCCTCAAGAAAGGGAAATAATGGGAGCAGTGTTGTGGAAAGTCTTGATTATGAAGTTGTTGAAAATTATGCTTATAGGGAACAACAGGTGCCCCTTGATTCTTTACTGTTTAAAGATAACAGTTTTTGCTCTATATTAGGAATTCTGATCTATCTGAATGGAAAATTACATAAAAGCTTAGTTCTTGTTCTAAATATACTTGCTTTATGGAGTACTAGTATTATATATCAAGAAAGGAAAAAAGAGGCTAATTGGCTTTACACTTGGAAAACAAGATATCTGAGTTGTGGTTGATTATGAAGTAGTTGAAAATTAGGCTTATAAGGGAGAACAAATGGCTCTTTTCTTCTAAAGCTCAATTCTTGTTCTTTTTTTGCTTAAAGATAACAGCTTTATGTTGCTTATTCAAAGAGTACTAGGAAAATCTGATACTATCTGAATGAAAAATAACATATAAGTTCAGTTCTTGTTCTAAAAATACTTGCTAGTATTATATATCAAGAAAGGGAAAAAGAGGGTAGTTGCTTTATATTTGGTAAATAAAATTTCTGAAGTTGTGTTTGATGTGTGTTTTATATGGACAGGATAAAAAATTGCAGCTTTATGTTGCTTATTGAAAAAGTAGTAGCTCTATATTAGGAAATTCTGATACTTTCTGAATGGAAAATTACAGAAAGCTTAGTTCTTGTTTTAATGTACTTGCTTTATACTAGTATTATATATCAGAAAAGAGGAAGAAATGGCTAATTGGCTTTACATTTGGAAATCAAGATATCTGAGTTGAGGATGATTATGAAGTGGTTGAAAATTATGCTTATAAGGAAGAACAGGTGGGTCTTTTGTCTAAAGCTCAATTCTTGTTCCTTTTTTGCTTAAAGATAACAACTTTATGTTGCTTATTCAAAGAGTAAGGTCTATATTAGGGAAATCTGATACTATCTGAATGGAGAATTACAGAAAACCTCAGTTCCTGTTTTAAATATACTTGCTTTATACTAGTATTATATATCAAAAAAGAGAAAGAAATGGCTAATTGCATTACAACAACAACATACCCAGTGTATTCCCACAAGTGGGGTTTGGGGATGGTAGGATGTACGCAGACCTTACCCCTACCTTTGTGGGGTAGAGAGGTTGTTCCCGATAGACCCTCGGCTCAAAAAAGAGAAAAAATGGAAAATCTGATACTATATGAATGGAAAATTACATTAAATCTATGTTCTTGTTCTAAATATACTTGCTTTATACTAGTATTATGTATCAAAAAGGGGAAAAAGAGGGTAATTGCTTTTATATTTGGTAAATAAGATATCTGAAGTTGTGTTTGATGTGTGTTTTATATGGACAGGCTAAAAGATTACAGCTTTATGTTGCTAACTGAAAAAGTAGCAGCTCTATTTAGGAAAATCTGATACTATCTGAATGGTGAATTACATAAAAGCTTAGTTCTTGTTTTAACTGTACTTGCTTTAAACTAGTATTATATATCAAATAGGAGGAAAAAATGGGTAATTGCTTTATATTTGGAAAATAAGATATCTGAAGTTGTGTTTTATGTGGACAGGCTAAAAGAGGAAAGCTTTATATGGGATATGCTGTTGTGGTGAAGTGGTTCTTGGCGTTACTAATTGGAATTGGTGAGATTTGGTATCAACTTAAATCTATGGTTATTTCCTCTTTATGCCCTATAGAAATAGATTATCTATGGTATGTTGTTGTCTCTGGTACCCCATTTGCCTTAAATTGAAATTGCTTGGAGTTAGGTTAATTTTTTGCTTCACAGTGAAATGCTGGAAGTAATGGAATTTGATACCAGTTTTCCGCCTGTGAGTAGTTCCAATATGAATTGTATTGGCGAGAGCACCTTTCTGCTGTTTCCCCCCTCTATTTGGAAAGAGAATATCAATGTCTGATACTCGTTGCAAGAATATAGCCATGTGATAAGACATTTGGAGGATCTCTTTTCACAAAATTCAAGATTGCACCTAAGCAGCTCCTTCTAATATTTAGGTCATCGACAGTAAGGTGACATTATACAAATCAAGGGATGGAGAGTAGAATTAAAACAACATACCCAGTGAAATCCCACAACGTGGGGTCTCGGGAGGGTAGAGTGTACACAGACCTTAACTCTACCTTGCTAGGTAGAGCAACTGTTTCCTGGAGACCCTCGGCTCATGACAAAGCATAATCACAATCAAGCAAGTATTACAAAGCAAGAGAAATGGTTAACAAAATCGAATACGCCATGGTAGCGCATTCTGACAAAATGAAGCAGTAGCTAACGCAGATAAATAATATAAACAAAGTACACTAGGGAACACATAGCAGCAGAAATGAAACTACAGGGACTATAAAGCAATACTGCACCTATAAGTGTGATGAGCTAATCGGGCCTACAATAATAACACTACAACTATCATTTTGTGAGCGTAAGTAGGACTACGCTCGACTACCTACTACCCTTCTACCTTAATCCGTGTCCTCCACAATCCCTTACCTAAGGTCATGTCCTCAGTAAGTTGCACCTGCGTCATATCCCATCTAATCACCTCCCCAATATTTTTTCCGCCTATCTCTACCCCTTCTGAACCTGTCCATAGTCAACCTCTCACACCTCTGCACTGGGGCATTTTTGTCTCTCCTCTGCACATGCCCGAACCATCTCAACCTCGTTTCCCACATCTTATCCTCCACTGAGGCTACTCCCACTCTGTCCCGGATATCATCATTTCTAATCATATCTCTCCTTGTATGCCCACACATCCATCTCAGCATCCTCATCAACGCAACTTTCATCTTTTGGATGTGCGAAGTCTTGACTGGCCAACATTGTGCCTCATACAACATAGTCTGTCTAACCAATGCCCTATAAAACTTGCCTTTAAGTTTTGGTGGCACTTTTTTGTCGCATAAGACTCTAGATGCGCGCCTCCATTTCATCCACCATTCCCAATACGATGTGTGACATCGTCATCAATCTCTTCATTCCCTTGATAGATCTGAGGTACTTGAAGCTTTCTTTCTTTGAAATGACCTGAGTCCCAAGCCTCTCCTCCACGCCTGTCTCAAGGTCGCTCCCGTTGCTAAACTTGCACTCAAAATATTCTGTCTTGGTCCTACTCAACCTGAACCCTTTAGACTCTAGAATCTATCTCAAAACCTCCAGCTTGGCGTTCACTCCGCTACGAGTCTCATCATTCAGGACTATGTCGTCCGCGAATAACATACACCATGGCACCCCCTTGAATTTGTCGCGTCAGTCCGTCCATCACCAAGGTAAATAGGAATGATCTAAGAGATGATCCCTGGTGCAGCCCCATCATCACTTGCTCCGAGTCTCCTCTTACTGTCCATACCCTAGTATTGGCTCCATCATACATATCCTTGTTCGCCCTATACACCTCTAACTTTCAAACATCTCCATAGAACCCCTAGAGACTTTGTCGTATGCCTTCTCGAGGTCGATGAAAACTATATGTAAGTCTCTCTTCATCTCTCTATACTGCTCCACCAACCTCCTAATAAGATGAATGGCTTCAGTAGTCGAATGCCCCGACATGAATTCAAACCGGTTCTCGGAAATAGACACGCCTCTCCTCACCCTTATCTGCACGACCCTTTCCCAAACTTTCATAGTGTAGCTTAGGAGCTTGATACTCCTATAGTTGTTGCAACTATGGATATCACATTTGTTCTTGTACAACAAGATCATTGTACTCCACCTCCATTCTTCGGGCATTCTTACCGTCTTAAAAATGACGTTAAATAACTCAGTCAGTCACTCTAAACCTGTCCTATCTACGCTTTTCCAAAATTCAACTGGGATCTCGTCAGGCCCGGTCGCTCTTCCCCTGCGCATCCTGAAAACAACACCTTTAACCTCCTCAACATTAATGCTTCTACAATACCCAAAATTCCGGTACCTACCAGATTGCTCCAAATCTCACACGATGTCACTGTCTCATTTTTCGTTCAAAAGTTTATGAAAGTAAGACTGCCACTTCTGCCTAATATGCGCGTCCTCCACCAGTACTTTTTCGTCCTCGTCCTTGATGCACCTCACGTGATCAAAGTCACAGGCCCTCCTCTCCCTCACCTTGGCTAGTCTGTTCAACTTACTATTTTCACCTTTCTCCTCTAATTCCACGTACAGGCGTTCAAAAGCTGCCGTTTTCGCCGCTGTAACCGCAAGCTTTGCCTCCTTCCTCGCCATCTTATACAGTTCTCTATTCGTCCACTTCTCCACCTCATCCTTGCTTTATATCAATTTCACATACGCCGCTTTCTTCGCTTCCACCTTCTCTTGAACTACACCTTTCCACCACCAATATCCTCGATGCCTACCACGGCTACCCCTCGAGACCCCAAGCACTTCTCTAGCTACCTCTCAAATGTAACTAGCCGTCCTGTAACACATATCGATCGCATCTCCACTACTCCCCCAAGCCCCCTTGGCCATCAACCTCTCACCCATCTCCTTTGCACTAGTTATGGTCAAACTCCCCCATTTGATTCTTAACCTGTCATTCACAACCCTCCTCTTCTTCTCCATCCTGATTTCCAAATCCATCACCAAAAGCTTATGTCGGGTTGTAAGATCCTCCCTCGGAATAACCTTGCAGTCTTTACAAAAATCTTTGTCAACCTTCCTAAGGAGCAAAAAGTCTATCTGAGTCTTGACCGCCGAACTACGGAAAGTCACCAAGTGCCCTCCTTCTTCAGGAACCTCGAACTGGCTATCACCATCCCAGGAGCTCTAGCGAACTCCAAAAGTGAGACGCCACCCCATTCCTGTTCCCGAGGCCAAAGCCTCCATGCACATAACCCCCGGAAGTGACCCGATATGTCAATTGAAATCCCCTCCTATAAATAACTTCTCAGTGGGTGGTATACCACCTCGTCCAATTCCTCTAAAAAACGCCTCTTCTCCTCCTCGCCCAAGCCCGCCTATCCGTAAGCACTAATAATGTTCATAGTGTAAGCACTAATAATGTTCATAGTGAACCCTCCAACTACCAATTTAATCGCCATCATCCTGTCATTTACCCTCCTAACCTCTACCACCTGATCCCTTAGCTCGCTGTCTACTAAAATGCCTACCCCATTCCTATACCTCGACCTACCCGAGAACCACAACTTATACCTGTCTACATCCTTAGCATTAGGTCCTACCCATTTGGTCTCTTGGACACAGGAACAAATAAGTTTCCAGAATCACACATGTCATTTGAACTGTTTTGATTTGTTGTTGACTCTTGTATGGTGCATGTCAATAGGTTGACATATAACTGATGCCCATAGTAAACCTTGAGCTGAAACATTATAGGAGGAAGAATTATTTCTTTACCTGCTTATATCCTCAGTAATAGAGAACTGACAATCTTGAAAATGCATCTTTTGTTAATCTCTGCATGTCCTGAATAAAATGGAACAGGAAAATGGAGGAGAAAGGTTCATATAGCAGTACCAAACTAGTTTGGATTGTGGAGTAGTTGATTGATTAGTCTCTGCGTGGTTGGCATTACTAGATATAATTGTAAAGCTAAGACAAATAAATCTAAAGCTAATACAAAATTTTCTCTTGTTTTCTGTTTCTGTTTTGGAAGCCCTAATTAGCTCTTTCCTTCTAGGATAGGTATTTGATTTATTATATAGATAAGAGCTTTTAATATTCAAAACCTGAGAAATTAATTTTTTCTTCTTTTGCTCTGATTTGCCTCTACTCAGTCATAAATGAATCCCTAAAATCATTCTTTCATTTTACTGTAAAGGAATATCTTAAAAGTCATTTATTTCCTGTGCTGGGGTTAGCTTATGCTTCATGAATGGTTGTCTCACGTTTAAAGAAGAATATTGCAATATTTCTGAGCTTTGCAACTTATTATATAGGAGTATTATTGTGATAGACAGACGTATCTCAGAATAAATGATTGTATACAAGCCATTAAGGTAATAATTTGATTTTAACCTTACCGTTCTCAAAAAAATAAAGAAGAACATGATTTAAGCAAATGAGATTATGTGCTAAAACCCATTCAGGCGGTTTTATGTGGTGAGTAATGCTTGATATTTAGTTCGTAACTTATATATCATCTTCCTAATTATTAAATATGTAGTTTTGACCAGCTAAATTTTGTTACTGTTTTCTCAGAAATTTGTAAAATTCCAAAGGCAGTGTGCGTTTATCCTTGGCTTCGGTATTTTGTTGTGAGACTCGAGACTACATGAGTATCATTTTTTTGCTTAGAAGAGCTTTTAGAAAATGAACTTGTCAGTGCCTCTTTGGACCTCGCCAAATAATTATATTTGTGGCTCAACTTGGAGCTTTATCACAGTTTAGCACCTCAGAAGTAATAGTTCTCTCTCTCTCTCTTTGATGAGTAGGAAAAGCCCTTTACCAGAAGGAATGGTTCTCCTTCAATGGGCCGGAAGTTCCGGAGTAGCTTAAGTTATCATCTTAATCCTGTCCTTCAACGTGTGATGTTAAGACAATCTTGTTGTAGGAGTATATGGGTGGTGAACCATGAGTTATGTCAAATAATCATGGAAAATCTGGTGATTAATATTTTAGAGGTTTGCACACATTTTCAGTGGAAATCAGTAGGAATTGGATGTGAATTGTTCATATTCTGCTCTCCTTCTTGTGTGAATTTACTTTATTTGTTGCTCATTTTAACAGACAGTCCTTATTGAGTTCCAGTTTATATGTTTAAAGTTGAAATGGTGGAGTTATGAGAATCAATAACATTCCCACTGAGCAAAACTAAATTCTTTGTTCTAGCTATCTCATTCTCTTTTATTTTGGTATCTAAATTAGCACTAGATCTAATTGTTTCTTTCTCATGAACTGAGTTCCTATTCATTTGCTCTCAGGAACAGGACTTGCTGCTGTTTTCATTAATCTTTCTGTAGAAAATTTTGCCGGATGGAAGTTCTCATTGACATTTCAAATTATTCAGAAGTCATACTTTGCTGGATGTCTGGTGTATATTTTGATCAACCTGGTTCTAGTATTATCTTCTGTATATATTATCACACACTTCGCGCCAGTAGCGTCAGGATCTGGAATTCCTGAAATAAAGGGTTATCTAAATGGTACGGCTTTACTTTCTGGTATTGGTTATTAAAGTCTGGTGAGGATAATATCTTGCTTCCGGGTTGCTTATTTTGGTCTATATGTGTAGGAATTGACACACATGGTATCCTTCTTTTTAGAACTCTGATTGGAAAGGTAATGATAGCACGGCTAAGCTTTGATCTGAATTCTATGTCACTTAAATCAGATAATTTGTTTTTATTCTTACTCTGTCTTTTAGATCTTTGGAAGCATAGGTTCAGTGGGAGGTGGTCTTGCTCTTGGCAAAGAAGGGCCGCTTGTACATATTGGTGCTTGTATTGCTTCTTTACTTGGACAAGTGAGTATTACTATTGCTTCTTTACTTGGACAAGTGAGTATTACTATTGCTTCTTTACTTGGACAAGTGAGTATTACTATTGCTTCTTTACTTGGACAAGTGAGTATTACTATTGCTTCTTTACTTGGACAAGTGAGTATTACTCGTACTATTTTCTTCTATGAATTTCAAACTTTCGATTTTTCATGAATCCAAATTTTACTTAGTATTCTTCTTAGTTATGGCAACGAAATATTTTTCGCTGATTCTATGTTCTGTTACTGCATTTCACTTTTTGATTTTTCATGAATCCAAATTTTAATGTAATATTCTTAGTTTTGCAATGAAATATTTACTGCTGATTCTATATTCTGTTTGTTCAACCTGTCATTTGAATCAAAGGTGTGATACTTGCTCTGTATTGGTGATCATCTAAATTATGTTCAGTACTTACTTCCAAATGCTATGCTGAATGTTCATGTAATTACAGGGTGGATCCACAAAATATCACCTGCGGTCAAGGTGGCTCCAAGTTTTTAGTAGTGAACGGGATCGTCGTGATTTGGTGAGTGACTGTTGTCTTTTTGGTGTAAAGAGGAATTTGTAAATGAAGCAAAATCAATACTTAGGTTCTTAGACCTAATCCAAAAAGGTAGAGGTAAGGTCTGCGTACATCCTATCCTCCCCAGACCCCACTTGTGGGATTGCACTGGATATGTTGTTGTTGTTAGACCTATTCAAAAAAAATACTTAGCCTCTTGGAATCCCTGTAAGTTACACCAGGTGCAAGTAAGGCTTTTTTGTGTTTATTTCTAGTGGTTCATGTAAAAGTTAGAGAAGTTGCATGTGACATGAGGTGTATCTTGTGCAATTTGATGTGTGTATTATGGTCCATTGGTAATTCAACCTGAGTAAAGGGAGTCAATAAAGTAGTACATGTGCAATAGTGGTACTTCTTAAATTGTGGGACTTGGTTCGAGAAGCAAAATAGTATGCAATGTAGTAACAAGTAATAACTGGAAGACAGTCGGAAAAATCATGTAGTGGAGTTAAACCATATCCCAAATACAATATTTCGCCGCTAAAGCAATTCAGTGGTGGATTATCACCTTCTGTGTGTAAATAAGGTTGATGTTGCACAATTATCCTTTGTTTTAAGCATCCAGATTTATTTATTTATGAAAAGCATCCATGTTTATTGTGAGTATAGCAGCTCTTTTTTCATTTTTCTTGGTCGTTGCAATATTAATTATGCGATTTAATTTTGGATCCCGATTATTTTTATTGACAGTGTAAAAGATCTTTTACACATCAATCTGGTTTAACTGGTTGTATAAGGTTACTTATCGTCTTTTGCAGGTTATCAATCTGCATGACTGAAATCAAATTTTAATAACTCGATAGTGTAAAAAACTAAACCAATGTTATTTAGGGGTTCCCTCTTGTGTATGACATGCTCTTCTTAATTATTTAAAGTTGTTAAGAATCTACAAGAATCTTATTAAGGATATCTGAACCTGTAAATATAATA
Organism: Anisodus tanguticus; assembly: GCA_034509755.1. Lineage (NCBI taxonomy): Eukaryota > Viridiplantae > Streptophyta > Magnoliopsida > Solanales > Solanaceae > Anisodus > Anisodus tanguticus. The sequence continues at coordinate 10,627,446 of CM067551.1, read as the reverse complement.
ATATCAATCCATATAATTGTGATAAGGATCTCTGAGAATCTGTAAAAATGATATCACTCTCTCCCAGTCTAGCGTAGCACTATCTAGACCCTCAAAGTTTGAGGCAATAATCATGCTGAACATTCTAAATCTCTTATTTTCTTCTTTTTCTACGTAAGATCTCAGCTTCTTTATGAATCTTAGGAATTGCTAAAAGAAATTGGAGATGAAAGCTAAGATCTGGTCTCTAAAATCACCATGATTAGAGGGGGTTTTCTCTGCTCTAAGAAGGGCTTATTCCTTTTTATCTGTTGACTCAGGTGACTTGTGGATGTGCAGCTGGAGTTGCTGCTGCATTTAGAGCTCCAGTAGGTGGTGTATTATTTGCTCTTGAAGAGGTCACTTCTTGGTAATTCTCATCTCTCCTTTCAGCTTCTTTCATGTACATCTAGTGCAATTTATGAGATATTTTCCTTGTTGAACAATTTCTACTTCTGCGTACTTCTATTTCTGAAACTGCTAATGAGCAGTATTTAAACATCAATGTTAAAGCCCATTGCTGTTATGATTAATTGTCATAATAGCTGGTAGACTGGTTTTTGAATAAGTGCAGTTAGCTTTTCACGTTGTACCTTTCTGAATGTTGTGCACTTCACTAGGAACTATAATTTGTTTGAATTATTTTATTCTTTCAATCATAAACAACACAATGTTTTTACTCCCACTTGAGTAGTTGTTAGCATGTTCCACATTGTGAAAAATTAAATGCCGTCTGCTCATTGTTGAGTTGTGGAGCCTAATTCACCGCCGACACTATGAAGACCCTACGCAGAGTGTGGAATGCCGATCGACCTGAGCAGTCAGGTCGATGTGGGTATTTTGGGAATTTTAGGCTTGTATTATGTTCGCCCTAGTTTTCGCTCTATATAGACTAGAGCGCCGTTTTTCTTTCTTTGAGGTCGAGAAAGAGAGAATTGTGAACTCTAACTCCTTATTTGATTATAGTAAAATCTGCAGTAGCAAAGTGGACATAGCTTTCGCATTGAGGGTGAACCACTATAAATCTGTGTGTTTTTTGTTCTTCGCTTATTAGGTAGGATTTGTGACTCAAATCCTAACAACTGGTATCAGAGCGACGTGTTGCGATTCAGAAAGCGATGGAATGCGAAATGGTTCGGCGCACGTCATCGGGAAATTCGATTGTAAATATTATGCTTTTTGGAGAATGCAGATTGAAGATTGTTTGTACGGCAGAAAGCTTCATCAATTGCCGATTCCGAAGCCAGAGGAGATGAATGATGCAGAGTGGAATCTCCTTGACAGACCTGTTCTGGGAGTCATTCGATTGACGCTGTCGAAGAACGTCGCTCACAACGTGGCGAAGGAGAAGACCACCGCTGCATGATGAAGGTTCTGTCCGACATGTATGAGAAACCTTCGGCAAACAATAAGGTATTTCTCATGAAGAAACTCTTTTATCTAAAGATGAAGGTGCTCATGTTGCAACGCACGTGAATGAATTCAACACAATTGTCAATCAATTGTCATCTGTTGCAATCGAGTTTGACGATGAAGTGCAAGCCCTAATTTTGTTGGCGTCTCTACCGAACAGGTTCATCCGATGAGAGCAACGGTTAGTAATTATGTTGGCAGTGATAAACTGAAATTCAATGATGTTAGAGATTGTATCCTTGTTGAGTAGGTTCGCATGATAGATTCTGGTGAGGCATCAACGAGTTCTGCTTTGAATGTTAAGAACAGATGCAGAAATTATGACAGAAACTACAACTGAAATAAGGGCAAGTCGAAGTCAAGAAATGGCAGGAGTCAATCCAGATCCGAGCGAACACTTGAGTGTTGGAACTGTGGGAAAACAGGTCACATCAAGAGGAATTGCAGGGCACCGAAGAAGGACAACAGGGGGTGGGGGTGGAATCAATGCTGCCACTGAAGACATTGGTGATGCGCTGTTGTTGTCAACAGACAGCCCAATCGACTCTTGGGTGCTTGGCTCAGGAGCATCGTTCCACACCACCCCACCCCACATCGTGATATAATTATGAATTGTTGCTGGGTATCTCGGGAAAGTCTATTTGGCAAATGGTAAGTCTTTAGACATTGTTGGTATTGAAGACATTAATTTGAAGATGTCAAATGGAAACGTGTGGAAGATCACAAAGGTCAGACATGTGCCAGATTTGAAGCGTAATCTGATCTCTGAGTTAGCTTGATGACGAGGGACATGATCTTAACTTTGGTAATGGGTTTTGGAAGGTGACGAAGGGTGCTATGGTGGTTGGTCGAGGTAAGAAAATTGGTACTCTTTATATGACGACGAGCTGTCGTGATACAATTGTTGTTGTTGACAACACCAAGATGACAGAGTTGTGGCATTGCAGGCTGGGGCATATGAGCGAGAAAGGGATGAAGCTTCTGGTGACTAACGACATGATTCCGGAGATGAAGTCGGTGGATCATCATATGTGAGAAGCTTGAATTGGTGCACACTGATGTGTGGGGACCTGCTACTGTCCCTTCACTCGGAGGATCACATTACTACATGACTTTCATTGATGATTCAACCAGGAAGCTATGGGTCTATTTTATGTAAAATAAATGCGACGTATTCACTATCTTCAAAAGGTGGAAAGCCATGATCGAGAATGAGACAAACCTGAAGCTGAGGAGTCTGAGGTCTGACAACGGTGGAGAATACATTGATGGTGACTTCAAACGGTATTATGCTGATAATGGGATCAAGATGGTGAAGACTATTCCTAGAACGGCCCAACAAAATGGAATAGCGGAAAGGATGAATCTTACATTGAATGAGCGTGCACGGAGCATGAGAATACATGCTTGACTGTCCAAGACATTTTGGGTAGATGCAATCAATACCGCAACCTTCTTGATTAACAGAGGACCGTCTGTTCCCTTGGGTTTCAGAATTCCAAAAGAGGCTTGGAGTTGAAAAAAGGTAAATTTTTCTTTTTTGAAAGTGTTTTGTTGCTTATTCTATGTTCATATTGATGCTACTGCTAGAAGTAAACTTGATCTAAAATCTAAGAAGTATTATTTTATTAGCTATGGTGACACCGAGTTTGGTTATCGATTCTGGGATGATCAAAATCGGAAGATCATCCAAGCAGGGACGTCTTCAATGAACAGCTGTTGTACAAGGACGAGTTGCAGGAGAGTTCAGAATCTAAGAACAAGGAATCAGAAACAATTGATTTGAGAGACTTCTCGGCACCCGAGCTACAGCAAGGTACTACTACTGTAGAGGAACAAGCGACACTAGAAGAAGGCCGACAAGCCAGTGATGGTGAGGTTGACGAAAATGCTGATTCTGAAATAAATCAGCGAAAGCCGATCACAGAATTACGCAGATCATCTAGGATCAGTAAGCATGTTCACAGGTTCTCTCTGTCCCTTAACTACATTCTGCTCACTGACGGAGGGGAGCCGGAATGTTACGAAGAAGCGACGCAAGTTGATGAATCGATCAAGTGGGAGCTGACAATGAAAGATGAGATGGACTCACTGTTGTCAAATCATACATGGGAGTTAGCTAAGTTACCAGAGGAGAAGAAGGCATTGCAGAACAAATGGGTCTACCGGATAAAGGAAGAACATGATGGAAGTAAGCGCTATAAAGCAAGGCTGATTGTGAAGGAATTTCAACAGAAAGAAGGCATTGACTACACATAGATTTTCTCTCCCGTAGTCAAGTTGGTGATAATCAGAACTATTCTTGGGCTGGTAGCAAAGGAAGATCTCCATCTTCAACAGATGGACGTGAAAACTGCTTTTCTTCACGGTGACTTAGAAGAGGAAATCTACATGAAGCAACCTGAGGGATTTGAGGTCAAAGGGAAAGAGAAGCTGGTGTGCAAGCTTCAAAAGAGCCTGTACGGACTGAAACAGGCTCCAAGACAGTGGTATAAGAAGTTTGACAGCTTTATGAAGAAAGCCGAATTCCTAAGGTGCGAAGCAGATCACTCTTGTTACTTCAAGAGACTTGAAGACTCCTACATGATACTTCTCCTTTTATGTTGATGACATGCTGATCGTAGGAACCGACCTACATGAGATTTATAGGCTGAAGAAGAAGCTGTCAGAAGAATTTGCAATGAAGGATCTGGGAGCCGCAAACCAAATCCTCGGGATGAGAATCATCAGAAGTAAGGAGGGCCTCAAGCTCTCACAAGAAGAATACGTGAAGAAGGTTCTCAAGAGGTTCAACATGGATGATGCCAAGCCAGTCAGTACTCCCTTGGCTGGACACTTTCGTTTGTCAAAGGATTAGTCGCATGTGACCGAGGACGAGGAGCAGATGGACAAGGTTCCTTATGCCTTTGCTATTGGCAGTCTTATGTACGCGATGGTATGTACGAGGCCAGACATTGCACATGTAGTGGGAGTTGTTAGCAGGTTTATGAGAAATCCGGAAAAGCAACACTGGGAGGTTGTGAAGTGGATTTTCAAGTATTTGAAGGGCAGCTCAAGTTCAGCTTTGTTTTTCCGAAAGTCAGAGACAGGATTGCAGGGATATGTTGATGCTGACAATGGTGGTGATGTTGATAGCAGAAAGAGCACATTCTGATATGTTTACACCTTCGGAGGTACTGGGTTTCAAAGTTGCAGAAGATAGTAGCTCTCTAGTTGTGAGGCTGAGTAAGTTGCCGTGACAGAGGCCACGAAGGAGATGATGTGGCGACAATCTTTTCTGCGGGAATTGGATCAGGACCACGAAGGGTGTGTTATACTGTGATAGCCAGAGTGTCATTCATTTGGCAAAGAACCCGGTCTACCATGCTCGCACGAAGCACATACAACTCCGGCATTTCATCAGATCAGCTTTAGAAGATGGAGTATTAGTGCTTGAGAAGATCCCAGGAAGTCAGAATCCGGCAGACATACTGACGAAGGCCGTGCCGAATGATAAACTGAAGTTGGGTGCAACTTCAGTTGGACTTCTTGGATGAGGATCGGAGTCGCTGCTGCAGATGGAGACAAATGATTGAAATTAGTCTCCAAGTGGGAGATTGTTGAGTTGTGAAGCCTATTTCACCGCCGACACTATGAAGACCCTACGCAGAGTGTGGAATGCTGGTCAGGTCGATGTGGGTATTTTGGAAATTTTAAGCTTGTATTATGTTCGCCCTAGTTTGCGCTATATATAGACTCGGGCGCCGTTTTTCTTTCTTTGAGGTCGAGTAAGAGAGAAAGAGAGAATTGTAAACTCAAACTCTCTATTTGATTATAGTAAAATTTGCAGCGGAAAAGTGGACGTAGCTCTCGCATTGAGGGTGAACCACTATAAATCTGTGTGTGTTATTTGTTCTTCGCTTATTTACTGTTTTGTGATTAGGTAGGATTTGAATCCTAACAATCATATGTTGTTTCATCATTGATCAAAGGTGGAGGAGTCAACTAATGTGGCGGGTCTTCTTTACCTCTGCAATTGTAGCTGTCGTCGTCCGTACAGCAATGGGATGGTGTAAAGATGATAACTGTGGTCATTTTGGTGCTGGAGGCTTCATTATATGGGACGTCTCTGGGTTAGATTCTGAACTCATTTAGGTCGTCTGTACTGACTTCATTTAGGTCTTCTGCACTATATCCTTGGTACTCTTTTGACATCTTATAATTTCCTCTCAGTGGTCAAGAGGACTATTCTTTTGAAGAGTTGTTGCCCATGGCAGTTATTGGAGTTATAGGAGGTCTCCTTGGTATGTAGGATTGGCATTAAGATGTTGAGATACCGGAAGAAAATATTTGGTAAAGTAATTGATCATGCATTGGCATTTGCAGGAGCCTTATTCAATCAGCTTACTCTCAATGTAACACACTGGCGTAGAAATTATTTGCACAAGAAAGGAGTTCGTGTGAAAGTAAGTTTACTTATTAAGAGCAAGAATTTCTTGCAGTTGTATATTCTCATCTTTGAAGATGAGTATGCATTACCTTGCTATGCTCGATGAACTAATTTTGTGGTCTGCCACTCTCAGATTATTGAAGCTTGTATCATCTCTGTGATAACCTCAGCTATTTCATTTGGATTGCCACTTTTTAGAAGATGTACTCCGTGCCCTGAAGCCGACGCTAACTCTGGCATTGAATGTCCGCAAGCACCGGGAATGTTTGGCAATTATGTTAATGTAAGATCCTCTATGACTTATGACTTCTTTGTCTATTTTATCTTTATTGAAGCATTTAGTTTCTGTTACTCTGCTTCTCATAGATTTTGTTCTTATCACATTTCTAAGCTTGTAAACTTGTCTATCCTTCATGTGGTTGCCCTTTCTAAATCCTATGCACATACACGTTAATGCATATCAAGCCATCAAATGGCTCTTAATGGGGCCCGCAAGCTGTGACATATGGAAGAGTACAGGCAACAGTTCTGCTTATTCTTGGCATCGTAGGCACCTTAGTTTCTTACATGAAAAAGTTGAGGCTTAGCATTTTCTGGAGTTAATGGTCTTGTTTTGTAATGCTTGTGTATTACTGACTAGCTTAATTCTTAACTATTCTATTTTTTAAATGGTCATTATTGATAATATATTTTTTTCAGTACAGGTTAGGTCCTGCTTGGGTGCTTGTATGTATAAATCAAGTAGAGTGAAATGTGTACTGTCACGGGGACATGGTTCCACAATTCTATTGTCCTTTTTGTTTCAAGTCTTAGTTTAGATAGGTGAAGCATGTATTCCACTAGCTCCTAAAAGACGGTTCTTGAATCTGTTTATGATAATTAAGCATTTGCTGTAAGCAATTGAAAGTGCATTCAAATCTGTTACACATACTCCATCCTGGACTAGAAGGGGAGCCTTGGAGTAACTGGTAAAGTTGCTGCCATGTGACCAGGAGGTCACAGGTTCAAGCCGTGGAAACAGCCTCTTGCAGAAATGCAAGGTAAGGCTGCGTACAATAGACCCTTGTGGTCCGGCCCTTCCCCAGACCCCGCGCATAGTGGGAGCTAAGTGCATCGGGCTGCCCCTTTTTTTATACTCCATCCTGGACTAGCAGTTGATTTACTATCCTGGTTTAATTATGTGCTGAAGTTAACATCCAAATAAGTACTATACATTTTTTTCTCTCAAAAAAAATATTAATGTGCGCCTGAAAGTTCAAGTCCGATTCCAGGCTTCCCTGAAATATCTTGAAATGTTTCATTCTCCTTTGTGGCCTTGGGTTGTGTTGATAATTGCTTCTGTATTTTTCCTGATATCCAATTTCTCTTTTCTTCTTTTGTTGGTGATGTTTGGATTTGGGAATTTGCAGTTTTACTGTCAGAACAACAAGGAGTACAATGACCTCGCAACCATATTCTTCAACACTCAGGTCTTTAAACAATTTCTGACTCTGTATATAAAACTGAAGTTTCCTTTTCACTGATGGAGCTTTATATGTAATGTCTGCAGGATGACGCTATAAGGAATTTGTTCAGTGCAAAGACAGCTCATGAATTCAGTGCTCAAAGCCTACTGACATTTTTGGTATTGATTACTTGTATAGCTTTCTCCCTTCCCATTTGTGTAAGATGATAGCTTCGTGTACATGCGTTCGTCCCGATTTTTGTATTTGCGTGAATTGTAATTGCTAATTTGCAGGAAAAATCATGTGCTGGAAAACTTTGCAAATTATGGTATCTGACTAGCAGTATTGAAATCCCCATAGCACTGCTATTTCTGAAATTTAACATTGTATAAATTTTTTGTAATGTTATCTTGAGTTTAATTCAAATCTTCTTCCTTTTACCGGGATCTGAGTTCCTCGTGGGGCAGGATAGGATTCTGTATCTGCACTATAACTTTTTCTTTGTGTGGTTATTAATTAAAATAATATTCAGAGCCACACAATGCTATTGTTGTGCACAGGGTGTGTTAAGTGAACCTTAATTGAGGCAGAATGCACTTTGGATAGCATGCATTTCTGAAAAACTTGTCTTTACAACTCTTCAAATTTTATGCTTCTCTGCTGACAGTGATTGAGTTCTGCTTAAGCGAACTCTTTTCTGACCTTTTTGCAGTTCAGGGAAGAAAATTATAGCAAAAAGCTCTCATGTCTTGATGGGTTACATCTATGCGTGAAACTAATGGTTGGTGTATTTTTCTCTCAGGTTATGTTTTATACCTTGGCAGTGGTGACCTTTGGAACTGCAGTTCCAGCTGGTCAGTTTGTGCCAGGTATCATGATAGGATCAACGTATGGACGTCTTGTTGGCATGTTTGTGGTTAGCTTTTATAGGAAGCTGAATATTGAAGAGGGGACGTAAGCATTTCTTTCTTATTTACTCCATTTTGGTCATATACATTGTAGATTTATCCTCTGGTGAAAGCTATGACATAGGCTTATACTGGAACTGAGCTCCTCTTTTTTTCCCTTTGGTTAAAAAATCTGCCTAATTCTGAGTTCCTCGAGTATTTAAGTGCATGATCACTACCTCTCGGCTGTTAAAGAGGGCTGTCACAATTGATGGGAGCAGATTCCCGTTGTTCAAGGAACGGAGCATAGCCTCTTGATTACTTAATAGAGTAAACAATTGGAACAGCACTTGATCGAGACCACAACCATGTCTGGAAGCCCTATAGTCATTTCTTTTGGGGGGGGGGGGGGGGGGGGGTTGCAAGAAGGGAAACCAATTACTAGGCCTCCCCTCTTAATTTAACAAAATTAGACCCTAGTCTCGGTTATGAGAATCTCCCCTGCAGTTTACTCCCTCTGCAGAACCGTCATATCACAGTGACGTCAAAGAAAATGGGAGTTTTCTGCATTGCATCAACCTGACTTGACTAATCCTGTAGATGACCATCAAAACAATCTCTTTTCAGTTACTAATGGTGGGGTGTTGTACTCTCTTTTTGCAATATGGGGGGATTGTGTAGTCTTTGGTGTTATCCATTGGGATCTCTAATCAATAAGCAAATACATGGTTATGCTGATTCTGCAAACATTAGTCAGTTCAGACTGGCTCATGTCATAGATGGCAATTAGGCTAAATTACCAGATGAAAGTGGTTTGATCTTTCCTTATTAAAAAATGTTTTTTAACTTTTTTGAGCTATCCCACTCATTACTTCCAGGTTTTAGGTTTGATATTCTAATTTTTTTTCACATGATTAATCTTGCACTGGACTCTCTTTTCTTTCACTCACCTCTAAAGTCTCCTAAACATCTTTTGTTGAAACTATAGGTATGCTCTTCTAGGTGCTGCATCTTTTCTTGGAGGCTCTATGCGTATGACTGTATCTCTCTGTGTCATCATGGTCGAGATTACAAATAACTTAAAGCTTTTACCTCTAATAATGCTGGTTCTTCTCATCTCAAAGGTGCGCTTTGATGCTGTCCAGCTTACACTCTCCAGCTGTCTTTTCATTCACATAGGACTAAGGGTTATCCATGTGTAGGCTGTTGGTGATGCTTTTAATGAAGGATTATATGAAGAACAGGCTAGATTAAGGGCAATCCCATTACTTGAATCTAGACCAAAGTATCAAATGCGCTATATGACAGCAAAGGAGGCATGTGGGAATCAAAATGTAAGAGTTTCTTCAGTACCCTTGTCATGTTCTGCTCCAACTAGCAGATGCTTTTTCCCTTGTTTGTTCGGAAGGTCATCTTTTTTCAGAATTTAGCTAAAGACAACTGGTGGTTTCTTTACCTTTTTCTAGTTTGAGTTATTGAACTAGTGATTTGGACGGTCAAGATCTGACTTCCTTTCATGTTTATTTTGTTTCTGCAAAAGCAAGTGTAGAAGCAGCTATGTATTGCACTGATTCCGTGATATTTGAAGAATGACCTCTATGTCCATACTGCTGGAACACCATCTGATAAACCATGACAAGTAACCTTAATACTAAAAAGGAAGATGCAATGGCAGAAACTTTACTAGAATTCTTAGAGACCCCCTAAGATTAGAAGAGTGCTGTATTGTGGCTTTTTTGCTCCTTTTTATCAATACAATTATTACCATTTCCATAAATAAAAATCTCTTCTGACCCACACCTGTGCAGTTGCTGTGCAAATTCTAGCTCACTAATCACCCCTAATTCCTGCATCCTTTAGGTTGTATACTTCCCTCGGGTTGTGAAGGTTGCAGATGTTGTTTCTATTTTGAGGAGCAATGACCACAATGGTTTCCCTGTAAGTTAAGCTTTCCTCTGCTGTTTCTCAATGGAAGCTATTTGCAATTTGAATCATTCTTCTGATCATTGCTTTTTAGGTTGTTGACCACACAAGAAGTGGGGAGACACTTGTTATTGGACTTATGCTAAGAAGGTGAGAGATAGTGATGGTCTTTTCTGATATTGATGCCTTATTTGGAGACAGATTTTTCCTATGGCAAGATCATAATCAGTAGACTTGAACAAAATATTTATTCGTGTTTTGTTGTTTATGCAGTCATTTATTGGTGCTTCTACAATCAAAAGTTGATTTTCAGCATAGCCTTATACCCAGTGATTCAAGAGGTGGTCTTTTGCCAATAAGGTAACTCGATTGAATTATTACTGAGGATCCGCATATTGGTGCTTCTTTGTCCACTACATGAAAATTTTACAGATTCTGTATTTCACAGGCACAACCTTAGTGAATTTGTGAAACCCGTTTCTAGTAAAGGGATGTCTCTCAATGATATTCATTTCACTCCAGATGATCTGGAGATGTACATTGATCTTGCCCCATTTTTAAACCCGTCTCCATACGTTGTCCCAGAAGACATGTCATTAACCAAGGTAATGTTGTTACTTATTCTAATTTTTGCTCCTTTATTAATTTACAAGGCATTATTTTGCTAACGGTTGCATGGAATTGGAGACAACAGACAAACATAGGCTTAATTTTTTTTGTCTTAAGGTGGAATACAAGAATTTATTCCCACTTATGCCCGAGACTAAGTTTAGCCATGGTGAACCTGAAATGATCAAAATGTTTAACATTCTGTTGATGGTACAGGTATATAATCTTTTTCGTCAACTAGGGCTGAGGCACTTGCTTGTTGTTCCACGTCCTGCTCGTGTTATTGGCATGATCACTCGAAAAGATCTGATACTTGAGGTACCTTAGCTAGACCTATCTTCATTTATATTTAAAGTGGCTATTTTCAGTTCAAACCACGCATCTACACAAAGCCTGGTATTAAGTGGGAGCAGGGTAGAGGGGCGGATCCATACTCGCCCAAGTTTAGAACCAGTGGGCCAATTGGGGTTGGACCAGCTAACCCACTTGGGATTTCTTGGCTATTTGAAAAAAGTGGTTATTTTTTATAATAATCTAGATGTTATAATGCAGGATAATGATGATTCAGCGACCGTAGAGCTCCAATCAACTAGTGTAAGGTCTCTTTCTTTACTCATACTGATTGACATCTATTCTGTTTTGATTTTCTTTTTTGATTTGTTTAAAAAGATAATCTGTGTTGATTATTATGGATATGCACCTGATTTTTTCCAGTCATCCTGTGACAGCTACTACATAATCACATAAAATGTCTAAGCATACTAATAGTTCTCAGAAATGAAAGAAAAGGCTGGCAGCTGGCCCAGACACCATAGTTATCCGGAAAAAAAAAAGGAAAGGAAAGGCTTGCTCTATAGGCCACATGTCACAAAACTTAGACTGAAGTAGGGCCACCAACCCGAAAATGATCCATAATATTTGCAGATTAACTAAGTTGGGAGTGATTCAGGTCTCTTTTTTTTCTTTGTTTTTTATGTTTTCCTTCCCTACGTATATTTTGGACAATCATTAAGGGCTCACCTCTCTGACCCATATTAATCTATTTTTACTTATCCAAATTGTCAAATTCTTGGTGGCTTAGGCAGGTTGCACTAGAAGGGAGTCGGAATATTTAATCTTGTACATTTATGATTCTGGCCCATTTTATATCAGTATGTAGTTATGTGCAGCCATCATGCAGCATATGCAAGTCATATTTCTTCTGTTTATCACCTTCTTGGGGTTCAATTTGTTGGCAGATTGGTGAACTCTATTACATTCTCATTCTTGTGAGAAGGTTGTTGCCGTAGGTAGCCCCATACCTGTTGCATAGCTTGTGCGTTTCTTGTACCATTCTTAATGCATCTAACATAATATTATCAAGATTTCGGTTATGCAAAACTCTTTACTGAATAAATGGAAAAAAGAGGAGTTATTATTCTATCGATGGATTAACGGTTGTTTCGACTGTCACTCTTCTAAATTGAAACAGCTTACACAGCATTTTTGTTTGTTATTCAGAGGTACACAAGCTAACCATAGAGGGATCAAGAAGTATGGAACCGCTCAGCAGCCGCTTCTTGATGGTCTTCTTTAGAATAGAATCACATTGACAGTGCTGCTGTTCTGCAGTAAAGTGTAGCTTCCAGCCTCCCCTGTCAAGATTTGGTTGCAGTAGATTTCTATCTTCATAATCTGTTATTAGATTCTAGGAAATGTATAGTGTATTCATTTCCCCTTAAAGAGTCATGGGGTTATAGCAACAGATCAATTTTTCTTCTTTGTATTCCTTGCAATTTGTGTATGAGAAATCAATTGAAAGTTCCACATATTCTTGGACTCGGTGATCAAGAACCTCTTGCAGTTGATGCTCTCTCTGTTCTGTTTCCGTGTCACATCTGATGTCCGTTAAATAAGAGAATTGTTATTTTGACTAAAGTTAAAAAGTGTTAAAAGAGTTAAAAACTATACTCCTTCCGGTTCAAAAAGAGTGTCCATTTAGACTTGTTTTTTTTCTTTTTCAAAAGAGTGTTCACTTATCAAATCAAGAAAAGAATTTATTTTATTTTTTCAGATTTATCCTTAATAAGTGGTAAGTGATCAAATCATAATACCTAATTAGGGGTGTTAAATTATTTATTTTTGTCTAGGAGTTAGTAATTTCTTAAGGAGTGTAAATAGTTAAGTGAACACTCTTTTTTAATCAGGGGAGGGGTCTTCTCTGTTTCTAAAAATCTTTTAATTCGAAGACATACATGTCACATACCTATGTATTAAAGTTGGCTAAATATTTTTTCCCGGTCGATAGTCACATTTTGGCCGATTCAGCATAGAGGTGTATTTTAAAACAAAGAGAGTGATAGTTTAGATAGATAAATTGAATAATTGATAGTTGAGATATGAAATTCGCGAAAAGATACTTGTTTAGGTGTGCTTTTTACCATTAATTATATATATGACTTGGATACAAGTTGCAAATGCGTTCATTAGAATTGTCTGAATGGTTCGGATCTCTTTCGAGCTGTCTAAAACTGTCACAAATAAATAGATAATTTTTTTCACTCGCATATCTTTGACCTGCGATTGTAAGTATTTTGTTAGCAAAGTACTTTTGCTTTTTGTAAAGCACTACTAATTTATGATGAAAAATATGATTGTTATTCACTTAAATATTTGATTTGACCATAAAGATCAATGAAGATTTTATCTTAAATCTCCTATCCTAGCTGCCGACTTCTTCTCTCGGCGGTCCCTTTTCCCACGACGGAACCCTAGTTTTTCCGACCATTTCCCTCCTTCTTCCTTCTAAATTTCATCTTCCATTGCTGACAAAACCAAATTTCATCCTACACTTGCAGTCAATAATATCAGAAACTTCATCCATGTCACCCTTGAGATGAAAAATGGTCAATACTCCTCGTGGGCGGAGCTTTTTAAGATTCATTATCGTGTTTACGAAGTTATCGACCACATCATCCCTCCTACACCGAAGTCCATAGACCTCCCCTCGGCTTCGACTTCTGATGATGCACTCTGGTTTCGTTTGGACGCAGCCGTCCTCCAGTGGATATACGACACAATCTCTAATGATCTGTTGCACACCATCAGACCGATGTCACTGCCCGCCAAACGTGGAAACGTTTGGAAAGTATTTTCCACGATAACAAAACTGAACGAGTGTTATACCTTGAAAATTAGTTCAAGGACGTTCATCGGGATGATTTTCCAAACGTGTCTGCATAATGTCAAGAACTCAAGATGCTTGCTGACCAACTCTCCAACGTTGGCACACCCGTCACTAATCAACGACTGGGTATGCAACTTATTGCATCCTTGAACGAATCCTATGACGGCGTTGCCACTATCCTTCATCAATGCACGCCGTTACCACCGTTTTATGAGGACCGTTCGAACCTAATTCTTGAGGAAATCCAAAAAATCAAGCGCAGCACCACTCAGGCAAGCATTGCAGACACCACTCTCACCACCACCGTCGGGCCCTCCGCCGATGGCCGGGCCTCCAACTCCGGCAGCCAGCACCGCCAACCCGAGGACCCGCATCAGTCCTGATCGACCCGCAATAACTGCCGAGGGCGGTAGTCCAACAAGGGCCGCGGCAGACGAAATTTCGGCAACAACGGCAGCGGAAAGGGGCAGTCCCCACCGACAGGAAACATTCAATAGTGACCGCGGTAGTGGCAACAACCTCCGTCGTGGGCTGCCTACCCGCCACCGTCATGGGCCCCACCGTCATGGGCCTCTCCTCCTTACCCGTATCCGACATCCTCGTGGACTCCACCTCCGACCCGACAGGCCCAACCTAGCATACTCGGCGCACATCCACAACTTATGCACTGACTGACATTGTAGCAACTATAAACACAATGTCACTTAACGCTCCATACGAAAATTGGTATATAGACGCAGGTGCCACATCTCACATGATGGAATCACAAGGTACACTCTCGTCTTATTCCAATTTGAGTAATTTAAATCGGAATATTATTATTGGTAGTGGACAAGGCATTCCTATTCGCGGTTTTGGTCATTCATCCTTATCCCCACCACATCCACCACTAATCTTAAAAAATGTCCTCCATGCCCCTAGATTCATTAAGAATCTAATATCTGTGCAACGTTTCACAACTGATAATAATGTTTCCCTAGACTTTGATCCTTTTGGATTTTCTATGAAGGATTTTATGACAGGGAGACGAATAATGAGATGTGACAGCACCGGAGATCTCTAGCCTATTTCAAACGTCGTCAAGAATCCAGCCTCAGTTCCACTAACATGTGCTGCTCTTTTGTCTTTCTTATGGCATTCTAGATTAGGACATCCGAGAGATTCTGTTTTACACTCCCTTAGGAACAATAATTTTATCAATTGCAACCGTATTTCTAAGACTCCTATATGTAAATCTTGTGTTTTTGGAAAACATGTTAAACTACAATTTTATGCATCCACAAATTGTACTTTAATGCCTTTCGATATCATACATAGCGATTTGTGGACTTCCCCTATTTTAAATACAGTTGGTCATCGATATTATGTGTTATTTTTGGACGATTATTCCAACTTTTTATGGACTTTTCCAATTGGCAATAAATCTCAGGTCTACCCCATTTTTTTCTTATTTAGTGCTTTCGTAAAAACACAATTTAAAAAGAGCATTAAATATTTTCAATGTGATAATGACAGAGAATTCAATAATAACCAATTCAAATATTTTTGCTCCAAAAATGGTCTTACCTTTCGTTTTTCATGCCCTCACACCTCCTCTCAAAATGGTAAAGCCGAACGAAAAATCTGAACCATAAACAATCTAATTCGTGCCCTACTTGCTCATGCCTCAATTCCCCATCAATTATGGCATTATGCACTCTTTATGGCCACCTATCTTCTAAACATAATCCCAAACAAGTCTCTAGCTCAACGGTCGCCCACTCAAGTTCTGTTTCGTAGGAACCCCTCCTACAAACACTTGCGTGTTTTTGGATGTCTCTATTATCCTCTCCATCCGACTATTCACAAACTCCAACCTCGGTTTTCCCCGTGTGTGTTTCTGGGTTACCCCGCCAATCATCGTGGTTACTCGTGCTATGACTTGTCAAGCCATAAAATTATTATTTCACGTCATGTCTTATTTGATGAGTCTCAATTCCCCTTTGCCTCCCTAAACTCGCCACCTCGGCATTCCTATGACTTCCTAGATGATGGCCTGAACCTCCTTCTAATTCATTATTTACATAGTCCGCCGTCCTAGACCCCAACACTAGCACCCACCGCGATCAGTCCGGGACACGCTACCCACCCGGTTTCGCCGATGGTGGCTCGGAACTGCCCGTCTCAGGGTGATTCCGCAGCCACCTCTCGAAAAACTGAGCCTCGTCAACCAATCCCGCCACCCCTTCCCTTCTTTCTCTTCCCGACAGTCCCGCAACACCCCACCCTCCTCCCATCCCGCATACGCTCTCGGATAATGGCAACCCGTGCCATACACAAAAATTCTAAACCTAAACGGTTGTTTAACTTATCTGTTTCAGTTGTCCCTTCCCCTGTCCCTCGAAATTCGAAGAATGCCTTGTCCGACTCAAATTGGAAAGCCGCAATGATTGACAAATATAATGTTCTTATTAATAATAAGACGTGGTACCTAGTACCCCGTCCACCTGATGTTAACATTATTCATTCTATGTGTATTTTTAGACATAAAAAGAAATATGATGGTTCTTTTGAGAGGTACAAGGCTCGTCTTGTAGGTGATGACAATTCTCAACAGGTGGGTGTAGATTGTGATGAAACGTTCAGTCCGGTCATAAATCCCACAACAATTTGAACCGTCCTCAGCATTGCCCTATCCAAGTCTTGGCTAATTCATCAGCTTGATGTCAAGAATGTCTTCTTACATGGGGATCTTCATGAAACGGTATATATGCATCGGCCTATGGGTTTCAGGGATCCTATTCATCAGGATTATGTGTGTCTGTTGCGGAAATCGCTCTATGGACTGAAACAGGCTCCTCGAGCATGGTACCAGCGGTTCACCGATTATGTCTCCTCTATCAAATTTTCACACAACTGATCCGATCATTCCATGTTCATATACAACAAGGGTCCATACATGGCTTACCTCTTATTATATGTTGATGACATCATCCTCACCACATCATCTGATGCTCTCCGCCGATCCATTATGTCACTCATTTCCTCCGAGTTTGCTATGAAGGATCTGGGCCCCTAGAGTTATTTCTTGGGCATCTCTGTCACTCGACATTCTGGAGGCCTATTTCTGTGTCAGAAGAAATACGCCAAAGAGATCATTGACCGTGCAGGCATGTCATCTTGGAAATCATCCTACACGCCAGGAGACACTAATTCCAAGCTCAGCGCTGATTCCGTCCCTCCGTATTCAAACCCACTATCGTAGCCTGGATGGGGCCCTGCAGTACCTCACATTCACGAGATCAGACATATCCTATGTTGTGCAATAAATCTACTTGCACAATTCGACGGAAGCACACATGAATGCCCTCAAACGTATTTTATGATACGTCCAAGGCACACTTCACTTCGGATTACATCTATATAGGTCCTCGCTCACTGGTCTCACTGCTTATTCTGATGCTGACTGGGATGGATGTCCTGACACCAGACGCTCCACGTCTATTACTGTGTTTTCCTCGGAGATAACCTATTGTCTTTGTCTTCCAAAAAGAAACCTACACTATCCCGATCCAGGGCCGAAGCAAAGTACAGAGGTGTCACCAACGTCGTCTCTGAGTCTTGTTGGATCCGTAACCTTCTACTTGAGCATCACTGCCCGATTCAAAAGGCAACACTGGTCTACTGCGATAATATTAGTGCGATATATCTTTTCAGCAATCCCGTCCAACATCAGCGCACTAAACACACTGAGATGGACATTCATTTCGTTCGTGAAAAAGTGGCTCGTGGTCAAGTTCGTGTCCTTCATGTTCCTTTTAGATATCAGATTGGCGACATCTTCACCAAAGGACTTCCGCGGATACTATTTGATGATTTTCGAGCAAGTGTCGGTGTTCGTGAACCTCCCTCTTCGACTGCGGGGGTGTAATAGAATATTTTTCGAATATTCTTCCATTAATTGTATTAATTGTATATCTCCTATTTTATGTAGAATTATAGTCCTTTTGTAATTAGATTGATTAGTTACCTAGTTTATAGCAAGGTAAATACTTTGTAATACTATATATATAGTAAATCAATAATCAATAAAATCAGTCAACATATTCCTTTAATAAGTATATACGAGGAAGCTGAAGATTGTGTGCATGATATACATTAGAATAGGAAAAGCGAGGATTGAATATGTCAAAAAAGAAAATCAAACTTGAGAAGACAATTTGTCGGGTCGCAGTTTATATTGTTATGGCTAAAGGACATAAGAAAGATAATTGTCAATGAGTGCTATTTTCAGCATCATTTATTGGAACAATCACATTTGAAAGGAGCAAATGAACCAACAAGCTTTATGTAAAATTTATGATATGAAACAGAGTATAATCTTGTACAAGTCTTATACTGCCACATGACAAAACTGATAGAAAGTGTGTTACAATTATTACATCTCTGAAAAAAACAAGAGAAAATAGTGTTCTCAAGAACTTCAACTTTAGGTAAACTAAACCTTAGCAAAATCCAAAGACTACTTTCCCATCCTTAAGCAAAATTAAAAAGAACAACTAAAAAAACAGCCATCACAACACCAAATTTGCTAGGAAGCCAATAAGAGGCATGACTAGAAGAAGGTGCAGGAACTGCTACAGCAGGGATGTGACTTGACGACAAAGGAGATTGAGATGGAGACGCAGATGATGAGACGCGAAGAACGTTGATGTCAACTTTCTGGCCAGCTTGGCAATGGCCAGGTACACCACAGAGGAAAAAATGGTGGCCATGAGTAGTAATGGTAATGGAGTCATTCCCAGTTGTGTGTGTTGCAATAGGAGCAGATGCATTGCAGGACTGGTACTCAGCATGTGGCACTTGCATCACATTGTGGAATTGTGGGCTGTACTGGAATACTGTCACAATACTCTTCAATTTTAATTATATATAAATACCATCAATTTAAAATAACTTTTTTACTACCAGATCACTCAAAAGATAACTATAAGTAATCGTGAGTGTATATACATATGTTTAAGAGCTATAAAAGAACTCTTATCATATCAGGTCATGTAAAGATAATCACAGTTAATGTCTTCCAAAACAGAAAGAGACTAGAAAAAGGAGAAGTTGGAGTTCAATCACATCACATAACTACATATCTTAAACAATAAGGCTGAAGAAACTTTTGACAATCTCATGGATCAATAACCTTTCAAAGGATGTTTGTCATAACTGGAATTTGCCCAATTTTGACAATATCCATAATGTGATGGAAGGATTAACTAATGACCTTATAGTTATCCCACTAGCTGCATCAACTATAGACCTCTCACCTACACCCTTAAATGCATGGGGGATTAATATACTAGTAACCTTTCATATTCTAGTTTTTTTGCTTTCTTTCTGAGCAATTGCATAAATCTCTTGGATCAAGAAAGTACATCCACATTATACATATCATACAACTTACTAGCACTATTTTATCTAGCAATTTTGTGGTAAAGTTTTCATATCAATTACTCCACCACAAGCTACCAAAACATGCTCAATCAATCGTCAACTTCGGTCCAAAACTGACCAGTACAACCATGTGTCACCTAGCACATTTCATCGTACCCTGTCTACTTATTCTGACCTATTTGTATTATGTTGCGATCTATCCCCTTAGGCCCAAGGGCCCCTTCCCCCTTGTCCATTCACCACTTTTCCGTCCTTGCTTAGAAAAACCGAACCGTTATCTATTGATTGATCACTATGCTATTTTTGTTTGTTGTTAATGCTGCAATCTCTTCGCAAAATATCTTCGGAATTAAGTTATACACTGACGTGTAAAGAAGTTTTGCACTATCAGCATATTTTAAAAGATTGTATAATTGGTAATTACTTACTCAATTTCCAATATGCTAATCCACATTTACTATAGAAAATTACCTTTGAGTAACTTATTAGCCCAAATTTGTTTGAATTATCATTGATGAAAGTTAACAATATTGACTGTTAGGTCAGTGGAGAAGTGCAACATTAGCCAGCAAATGGATAACCAAATGACCAATATTGTGGTCACTCTTGGTCAGTAGTGGGGACATTCAAATTTCAATTATAAAGCGTGCAAGTGGATCACTCAAATCAACTCATTGGCAAACCAAATTTTGATAGTAACATCAAGTGGAAAAGCTGTTAGACCAACAAAAAGAACTGCAACTTCATATCTTTTTCGTCAAGAAGTAACAACAACAACAACATATTCGTATTTGGAGAGGGTAAAGTGCAGGGGCGTATGTATCATTGAAGGTGGGGTTCAATTAAACCCCTAACTTTCGACGCAAAATATAAATTTATGTATAATTCTTTTTAAAATTGCAATAAATAGTAGACATGAACCCATAACTTTTAAAATATAATGGATTCAACTAAGAAAATGTTGAACCCATAAAATTTAAATCATAAATCCGCCTCTGATAGAGTGTACGCATACCCTACCCCTACCTGAGAGGTAGAGAGGCTTGACTCAAGTAAAATCATAATTTTTTTCCGTCAAGAAGTACTTATCAAAATTTATTTAAGCAGATATAATTAAAATTTTAAATGATGACTCTAAAAAACACCTAATATGACATTATTTCAACACAGAAAGATTATGAATTTTGGTAGTTATTTCAACTTTAAGTGTTTGCCTCTGTTAAGGTTTGGGAGCTCAACAAAATCCTCAGGCCATACTGTGCAAAAAGAATAAACTAAAAAATGTCCAGCAACTGCAGAGAAAAAGGCTAATTTTGTGCAGTGCATGTGTGCCCAAAAGCTAAAAGAATTCATATTTTTATGTAATTTAGGGTGTATAGTGGCAAGCAGAGGGGGCTGATGCTTGTTAGTGGGGTTCCCTAAAGTCAATACAAACAACTGTTTCAATTTCCTTCCAAGAGTTTTACATCTTCCTTCTGTTGAACCAAAATATCTCAAACTCAACTACATAGATAAAAACAAGAAAATAAACAAAGAAAATGGAGCTTTATGAGTCTTCACAAAGGATGATCACAAAACTTGGGAAAGATTAAGCAAAAGTTTGAAACTTTCTCCTCATAATAACACACTACTAAAAAATCTTTATTTTCCACTGAATTTCCCACTCAATGTCGGTGGAAAATATCTATATACTAGTATTTTCACACGAAAAAATTAAGAAGTTTTCCCGCATTTCAATGTAAACCTGTTTTCCACCGTGCGTTTTTTCAGTGATCTGGTTCGGTAGGAATGAGATGGAACCTCATGTTTTGTAGCACAAATTTAACCCCGAATGTCGGTGGGAAAAACCTTTATTTATATTTCGTAGTGACAATTAGAGGACATGAATCACCAAGAATTACCAAGATTTTTGAAAACAAGGAAACATTCCATGTATATGAACATGAAGGAGGAAAAGGGAAGAGGAAAAGACATACCAATAACATCATCAACTAGAAAGGTTTTCTTAGCAGCCCACTGTTTGTAATCAACATTACCAATAGTTGTCCAACCAGCTGAGTCTCCAACTTTATACATAGCCCCAAAACAAAGCTGCATAAAAGAAGCTAAAATCAAGAAAACCAAAGTCATGTTTGGTCTGTTTTCAAGAACAAAAGCCATGGATAGATAAGTACTGACAATTTAACTATTTGGTTTTTTGGAGTTCTTTTGTTTTTGTCTGTTTTTTTGGCTTTTAGAAGACAAGAGAACTGAAGAGTCTCAGTTTGGTCTAGCAGTTATATATCCTTAAGAATTAGGACTAGGATTTATTGAAAATTACATTTGTTCTGCTTATGTAATGTCTCTTTAATAAAAGCACAACTACTGAGAGGCAGACCTCATGCCTTGTCAAGATGCACAAGAAAATGAAGAATAAAGTAAGTGGTCCTGATCATGCCTAGCAAAAGGCATGTTTTTTCCTTATACGTAAATATTTTCTTTTATTGGAACATAAAGTGAGAATCAATAAATTATATTTCTTGTAAGAGTGGGATTTCTTTCATTATTCACAATATATATAGTGTGTACAAAGGTTGATTCCTAATACAGTATGAATTCTAACTTACCTTAAATCGTTGATTTCTAATACAATTAGAATCCTAAGTTACATTAAATATACATCTATCATAATTACAAAATATACGGTAAATATTCGAAGAATATTCGCTAATACTCCTCCTCAGACGGAGCGGGAGGAGGCCGAATACTAAGGCTGGATCGGAAGTCGGTGAAGAGCTGTCGCGGTAGTCCTTTTGTGAAAATGTCTGCATATTGATAAGAGGAAGGCACGTGTAAAATTTTGACCTGACCACGGGCAACCTTCTCTCGCACAAAGTGGATATCCATCTCAATATGCTTAGTCCGCTGATGTTGGACCGGATTATGAGACATATAGATGGAGATATGTTGTCACAATAGACTATAGACGCCTTGCGTAATGGACAACGGAGCTCCAAAAGAAGATTTTGGAGCCAACAGATCTCAACAATGACATTAGCAACTCCGCGATATTCTGCTTCAGCACTCGAAAGGGATAGCGTGGCCTGCCGCTTGGCGGACCATGAGATAAGATTATCCCCAAGAAATACACAGTACCCTGAGGTGGAGCGACGTGTGTCGGGGCATCCTGCCCAATCTGCATCCGTGTAGGCTAGCAACTTGGTTGGGGCAGAGGGGTATAGATGTAATCCAAAGTCTATTGTGCCTTTAACGTATCTGTAATACGTTTGAGGGCGGCAAAATGGGACTCTCGGGGGTCGTGCATAAACAGACACACCTGCTGAACGGCATATGCAATATCAGGCCTAGTGAATGTAAGATACTGAAGAGCACTTGCAAGGCTCCGATAAAGAGTGGGATCAGAAACTGGCCCACCGTCATTGGCACTAAGCTTGGATTTTGAGTCCACCGGAGTTGGCATAATTTTACAATTTGCCATCTTGGCCCTGTACACTATCTCTTCTGCATACTTACACTGACACAAGAACATATTGGTGCAGATACGGTCACCGATATACCCAAAAAATAACTCAGCTTGCCCAAGTCAGTCATAGCAAATTCAGTTTTGAGTAGAGCAATGATTTCATTCTTCAAACCGTCAGATGATGCAGTAAGAACAATGTCATCGACATATAATAGCAAATATGCAGTGCTGCTACCTCGATGAAAAGTGAAGAGAGAGTTATCACACCTGCTACATATAAAACCAATCTACAGAAGATACCTGGCAAAACGATCATACCAAGCGCGGGGTGCCTGTTTCAACCCATACAATGATTTCGTGAGACGACATACAAACTGCGGAGCTGCCGGATGAACAAAGCCAGGAGGCTGATGCATGTACACAGTTTCTTTAAAATCCCCATGAAGAAATGCATTCTTGACATCTAGCTGATGAATCGGCCAATGCATGCCCATAGAAATACTGAGAACAATCTGAATAGTAGACGGTTTAACAACCGGACTGAATGTTTCACCACAATCAATACCCTCCTACTGATTAGTGACATTGGCAACTAGTCTTGCCTTATACCTCTCTAAGTTACCACTGTCTCTGAACTTGTGACGAAATAGCCACATACACCTGATAACATTCACACCGTTTGGTATATGTACCAAATCCCAAGTGTTCTGCTTGGTTAAAGCGTTAAATTCCTCGCACATGGCCGCATTCCAATTTGGGTCTAGTTTTGCTAGTTTTGCTAGTTTTTGATTTTTTTGGAATGGGTGATAAGGTTTGTGTGGAGAGATTGAAGTGAACCTTGGGTTTGAAGATCCCGTGTTGTGCACGAGTCTCCATGCGATGAGAGGGTAGTAGTGGGAGGTCGGGACTGTGAGGTTGCAGGTCCCCTGGTTTTAGACCAGTGGGCGCGATCTTTGCGGGGACCGGTTTTACGGACCGGGGGGACTGGGAGGCTGCTGGGGGTGCAGGAGACACGACTGGATGCAACATGGGTGGTGTTGGGGTGTTGGACCGAGAGCAGGGATCTGTTGGGGTGGTGCCGGATAGTCTTGGGACTGTCGAAACAGTGGACTGTTGTTGGTACTGTCGGAACAGTGGACTCGGTTCATCAAGAAAGATGTAATTGATAGTCTGAAATTATTGGAGATTTGAAAAAGGAAAGGTTGTCTCGTCAAAGGTGACGTGATGGGAGACGATGATTTTGCGAGTGGTAATGTCATAGCACAGGTAGCCCCGATGATTAGGAGATAGACCAACGAAGACACAGGGCAGAGTGCGAGGGGCAAGTTTGCGAGGTGCAGTGGAGGCTATGTTGGGGTAGCATAAGCATCCAAAAATACGTAGGTGATCATATGATGGTAGCCTACGGTATAAGATTTCGGTAGGGGTCTTGTTTTGGAGAGTGCTAGTTGGTAAAATATTAAGAAGGGATTCTACCATTTTAACAGCATAGACCCAAAAAGGCGGTGGTAGACATGCATGAAACAGAAGGGTGCGAACCATTTATTGATGGTGCGTATAATTCGTTCAGCCTTTCCGTTTTGGGAGGAAGTATAGGGACAAGAAAAACGGAAAACCATGCCTTGTTTAGAACAGAAATTGTGAAATGTCGAGTTATTAAATTCACGTCCATTATCACTTGGAAAGATTTGATAAATTTTTCAAATTGTGTTTTAATGAATTTTTGAAACTCAAGGAATTTGGCAAAAACTTCAGATTTGAATTTCAGTGGGTAAATCCAGACAAAGTGTGAAAAATCATCTAAGAATACTAGATAGAATTTGTGACCCAAAGAGCTAACAATCGGAGATGTCCACAAATCAGCATGAACAATATCAAAAGGAGAAAAAGTAACACTGTTTGATGAAATAAATGGAAGACGAGTATGCTTGCCTAGTGTGCAAGAAAAATAGTGTTGGGAAATTTTTCCATTATTACATTGAATACGCTTAGAATTCCTAAGAAAAGTAAAAACTGGGTCTCCGGGGTGTCCGAGTCTGTTGTTCCAAGTTGAGTGAGAGATCGCCGCAAGGGATAGAGGTGCTTGCGGTCTGACAGTGAAATATTGAGTAAATGGGTAGAGGTCTCCCACAATATTGCAGCGTGTAAGAATTTTCTCCGTATTGAGTTCCTTCACAGAAAAACCAAAAGGGTCAAATTCGACAAACATAGAATTATTGCGAGTGAATTTTCTAACAGATATTAAGTTTTTAATGATGTTAGGGGTGTATAGGACGTGTTTTAGGGAGAAAGGCGGGTGTGGATGTTTGGTGTGTGTGTTACCGTAACCTTCAATTGGAATGCGGTGACCATTGCCGACAGTAATAAATTGAGGACACTTTAACCGAAGTAGTTGAGATAAGTTACCTGACGACCGGGTGAGGTGAGATGTGGCTCTGGTGTCTATGTACCAATTTTCGTCGGGCTGTTGAAGGTTCACGGTGTTGAAAGCCTAGCCCAAATCAGTGGGAGCCAGGCTGTTGGGGTGCTGCTGCTGCTGTTGGACCGAGACTAGGTGGGCCTGCTGCTACTCCTGGTGGGCCTCCCTGGTGGCTGGAGCAGGGCCCAAGAGGCTGGTTGACCATGCAGGCTACTGGAACTGGGGCCCTGCAGTCGGGTATGGGCATGCAGGCGAGGCCCAGTTCTACTGGTTGGGCCAGACCTGCTGTTGTCCAGGCCACGGGAAGTATGCACTGTTTGGGCCTGGTTGCTGATTTTTGTGGCCCTTGCCGCGGCCCTTGAATTTGTTATTATTGTCGCGGCCTCTGCCGCCACGCCCTTCGCCGCGGGACTGCTGCTGCTGGTGGTCTTGCGGTAGTGGCGGGTTGCTGTTGGTCGCCGGTGTTGCCATCCCATCAACGGCTAACGCCTTTTGATTATGTTCCTCTTGTTTAGCACGACGGGTTTCTTCCAACAAAAGTTGTGACCGTGCCTTAGTGAAACTGGGTAGTGGGTCGGCCTGTTGAATCATCGTTGCAAGTGTATCGTATTTACCTTTTGGTAAACCTGCAACCAATTAGAGTACCATCTTGATTTCAGAAACAGAATTCCCGACGTTGGATAGTTGGTCGGCTATGAGTTTCAGTTGTTTGCAATATTCAGACATGTTGTTAAAATTCTCGAGATGCGTATTGTTGAATTGCTCCTCCAAATACACTGCCCGAGTATTTTTATTGTCCTGAAAGATTTCTTCCAACCGTACCCAGAGGTCACATGCCGTAGCACCTGTTTTCATAATAGTACACAACAAGTCTTTTGAGATGATGCCGTATATCCACTGTTTGACGATGGCGTCAAGGCGACGCCATGTCGATTCGGCAATGTCGGTGGGACGAGGAACGGAGTCATCAATATGGTCGAGCACGTTGTACGCACATGCATTAATATAGAATAGTTCTGTCCACATGGAATATTGACAGTCTTCTTGGTCAAGAATCATAGGGATAGAGTTCTTGATGTTTGTAATGGCGAAAGCCGGGTGAAAAGAAGACGATGATCGTTGAGATCGGTTGTCAAAAGTGCTAGTGGAGGAACCGGAATTTGTGGGGGAAGACATGATGGCAATTGTTGCCGCCGGCCGAGATGAAGGGAGAAAAAGAGGGGGGGTTTCGACCGAGAGAGTTATTTGGAGAGGAGAGTAGGGTTTAGGCTCTTGATACCATGTAAGATAGAATAATTTCCCTTTGGGATTCCTTTCATTATTCACAATATATATAGTGTGTACAAAGGTTGATTCCTAATACAGTACGAATCCTAACTTACCTTAAATGGTTGATTTCTAATATAATTAGAATCCTAAGTTACCGTAAATATACATCTATCATAATTACAAAATATACGGTGAATATTCGCTAATATTTCTAAAGGAAATAGAATTTAGTTATGTATTATAAAAAATCACTACTAGAAATAAAGATTTTTCCCACCGATATCCAATGAAAAATTCGTACTGTAAAACATGATTCTTCCCACCGGCAGCCACCGAACATTTTTTTGAAAAATTAGTGTGAAGATAGAAATTTTTAGTAGTGAGTAGACTTTTTATAAAAAGGGTGTCTGATGCACGAAGCGTCTCGCTGGTTACGCATCATTTGGGAAAAGGTCACGTCCTAAGGGAGTATGATATAAGCAACTTATCCTGACATAAATATTAGTAATTGATTTCACGACTCAAACATGATGATTTATAGGTTACACAAAAATAGTTTTATTATATAAATTTAGATATTTATGGTAGTTATATTAATTTTGGATTATTTCTTGAAAGCAGCGTGGATCCATAAACATTGTGTGTTGTTGGCAGTTGGGAGAAGTATCAAAGAAAGTAATTGACTTATTTTAGAAATACGGTTGGAAAACTTGAAAGGAAAGGATGTTTGTGGTATTGGTGGGTAGTTCGGATCATTCCACACAAATTAAAGTATGTTGCTTTTAGTTAGAGGTCAAATTTGTTTGTGTTAGTTGGTTGGTGTGATCAACAAATTTGCTTATAGGGGGAATGATATCTAGATGAAGAAGCCTTCAAGTTTGGTCTAAGTACGAGATACAAAGCTATGATAGGGAATTAGCTTATACCAGGTGCCTATGTAGTATCATTTAATGAAATAGTTAAAAATACTTGCAAGCAGGGGCAGAGTTAGAACGCACGAGGTTCATCTGAATTTTCTTAGCCAAAAATATTATATTTTATATACAAGATAAAATTATTTTTATACATATATAGATTATAGAGTAGATGTGGAATCTCCAAGCTGTACATACAATTCATTAAATACGGTTTTCCGCAGAATTCTATATGTACCTATGAGATCGGGTATGAAATTATTGATTTCTTCGTGGGTTTAGTTTTTTATATTTTACCTTTTTTTTAATTAATAATACTGACTCCGACACAATTAATAATTTTGTATGTTGCTTTTTGTTTGTCCAATTGACTTCTGGTATTGGTCAATAGTCTCCTTTGCATGTTTGTACTTTAAATTTATGATCATGTTAGTTCCATAGTATCTTGTGATTTAATGTCATTGTCATAGTACATGGTAATAATTTCTTCCACTTCTCATCCTTTAGAGCTTCCAATAATGGATGCCTTTCTGGCTCGTAGCATATCTTCTATCATGTTTTTCAATGTTAATAATCCAAATGTTAATAGAAAAGAAAAACAAAGGTAAACAAGTAGCAGGAGATAATGAACCAAGTACAAGTAAAGAAAATACAATAGTTAGTACTACTACTCAACAACCAGAATTAGTACCAATAGATGTGTGGAGAAGAAGTAAAGAACCTATAATGGTAGATATTAGTAAAATAAAACCAAAATTATCCACAGAAGTAGAAAAAACATTGGATAGTCTAGCGATATTAAATAAAAAAGGACAATTTTAATGGAAAAACAAGAACCTAGTGTACCCAGTGTACCCAGTGTACTTACGTTTTTAAAAAATCATAAAAAATATAATAGAAAAAGAAAGATACAAGTATGAACTTATAAGGACAAAGACACCAAAGAAGATAAAAATTCAAAAGAAGAAAACATATACTTAAAAGACACAGAAAAAACAACGTATGAATATTTAAACCTAAAACTAGATAAACAAGAACAACAAATATGTGAGTTAAAAACAGAGAATACAAAATTGAGATCACATAATAATGATGAATGGTATGATAAATATAAAAAATATAAACACAAATTTAAAGATACGAGGAAAACATTAAAGGAAACCAAGGTAGAATTAAAACAAACAAAAGAAGAATTAAATGAGGTAAAATAAAAATTAGAAGAATTAAATGAGGTAAAACAAAAATTAGAAGAATTAAAGGAAGAAATACAAATCCTTAGAGAACAGATAAGAAGGTTAAAAGGAAAAAAGAAAGTACGGAAAAATACTAAAACAAGTGATGAAAGTACATATAATAGTAACGAAAAAACTGATAGTGACTCAGACAAAGATAGCAACGATAAATTAGCTAACCAAGAAATACAAGTAGTAGAATTTATAGAAGACGTAGAGAACGAAGAAAACACAGAAATAGTAAAAGAAAACAACCAAATAATAGAAGCTTTACAAAAAATGAAAAGAGTAAATGCAATCATAGAAGAAGAACCTGAAAGTGATGTAGAAGATGAATTTAATAGACCTATAGAAACGAGATAGAAACAGATGATGTAATAAATGAAGATGCAAATGATTATCCTGAAGAAGAATTAGTAGACCCTAATTTAGAAATAATAACAAGAAAACGAACTAGATTACCAAACCACATACCAGTAGGACAACAAGCTGAATTTAAAGAATTAGGATCAATGGCACAAGGAGTAAACTACAATGGATATTTTTAGACCTAGATAATGTTTACGATGAGCAAGAAATAGGAAGAAAGATAACTAATTAGAATCTTGGAATGTATATAGCATTAATGAACTCTACACAAACAGAAAATCTAGAATACATGTATGACTTAATATCTAAAACATTAATTGAAAAAGTAGCATATTTGATAGAATCTATAGCATATCAATTAAGAGGAGAAATACTTAGACATGCAACAGATTGAAAATCTATGTTAATAATATTTGATATTATACTAAAAAGAGAATTTTTAGGAGAAAGGTGGTTAGTAGCTAGAGAAAACGTACTTGCAGAAAGAAAAACTGAAATAGTAATGAGTTTGAATAAAATGAAATGTTGCAAGATTAATAAATTACCGGAATATACAACTAGCTTTAGTAAGTTCTTTTATGAAGCAAGATTCTTACCACAAGAAGGTTTAATATATCAACAACTTTATTATGACCACTTGCCAACACCTTATAATACTGAAGTATCAAAAGAATATACCCAACTAAAACCAAAAGAAAACACATTAGGAGAAATAATAAGAGTACTAAGAGCATACTTAATGAGAAAATGTGAAGAATTTAGAATGCAACAAAAGATTAAAAAAGATAAAAAAAAACTAGGATTAAGAGAAATGTGTGGATTCACAGAAAGAAGACAAGTATTTGGATGTGATGATAAAAGAAAAGAAAGGAAATATAAGAAAAGTAATAAAAGATATCAAACAAAGAAATATAGGAGAAATAATAATTATAAAAATTATAATAACAAACCTTATTACAAACCCTATAGGAAAAAGATATAAAAATACCCCTGAAATCATGAAGAAATTTAGATACAAGAGAAAATTTAGAAAAAGAAAATATGTAAAACCGTAGAAGCAGAAAAAGTTAAAGAATGTAAATGCTGGAATTGTAATGAAAAATGACATTATGGTAATAAATGTCCAAAGCTAAAGAAAAAAAGGAGTAAAATATATAAATATGACACAATTTATAACGAGTTTACATCAAATTAGAGAAGATAATGATAAATGGTATGAATACGAAGACTTTTATGTCAGTCAAACTGATGAAGAAAGTGAATCGGAATTAGAAAATATTAACTTTATTAACCAACACTCAGATAGTGAAAGTAGTTCTGAGTAAAATGAACGTACAAGAAAAAAAATTATCAGAAGAAAGAAATTATTGTATACAATGTGACCGACATGTTCGCTATAAGCTTGTTACAACTACAAGTGAAACAGGAAATAAATATTATAATGATAGATATAACAAAGTTACTAAAAACCTTAGTAGAATAAGAGAAAGATTAAGTGAGATAAATTGACAACTTATTAGAATAAGAAGGAGTATAGAAGAAATAATGAAAGATGAAAACATTCGCCAAGAGGTAAGAGAATTAGAACAAGATGAAAATCTCCAACAAAGATTAAGGGAAATGGATATCAGACAAAATACTAATACCTAATAAAATGGTAGCAATCTATATAGAAGTCCATATAGAATACAAGCCTAACAAAATGATAAAACAAAAAATCTTTATTGATAGCGGAACATAGTTATGCTTAGCTAGAAAAGATGTATTAGAATCACACAGATGGAAAAAAACCAGATCACATAGAGCAAGAGTATCAGGATTTAATGAACAATCAAAAGAATTAGATATAGTAGCAGAAAACATGAGAATTGTATTAGGAAAGACAATATTTAGATTACCAATAATATATCAATTAGATAATATGAAACAACAGGTATTATTAGGAATCAATTTCTTAGATTACTTTAAAACACAAGTTATAAATAGCAATACATTTAGCCTACAAACACATTGTAATAAATGGATAGTATTAAAAAGAATATTATCAATACATACATTAAGATTATGTACTATAAAAACCGATAGGAATAATAACCTACAACTATTAAAAGAAAAATATCTTAATATACTAAAAATGAACTTTGGAGAAAATCTAATTCAACTATGGGAAAAAGAAAAAATATATGCAGAAATTAAGTTAATAAATCCCAATGATATAGTTAGATCCAAACCTATTAGATATAGTTCAACAGATCAAAAAGAATTTGAAACCCAAATAAAAGAATTATTAAAAATAAAAATGATACAAGAAAGTAAAAGCCCACATAGTAGCACAACCTTTTTAGTAAGGAAACATAGTGAACAAAAAAGAGGAAAAGCTAGAATGGTAATTGATTATAGAGAACTAAAAAAAGATAATATTTGATGGATATTTTTTACCATATAAAAGAAATCTTATTAATAGATTAGGAAATAAAAAATGATTTAGTAAGTTTGATTGCAAAAGTGAATTTGGCAAAGAAAACTAACAAAGGAATCAAAATATTTAACAGTCTTTAGTGCCCCTCAAGGACACTATGAATGGAATGTACTACCCTTTGGATTAAAGAATGCACCACAAATATTTCAAAGAAGAATGGACCAAGTGTTCAGAAAAATTAACAGAATTTTGTATAGTATATGTTGACGACATATTAATATTTAGTGATAATCTAGACAATCATATAAAACATTTAGAAAAAATTATAAAAACTGTAAGACAACACGGAATATATTATCTGAAAAGAAATCTGAAATCTTTAAAAACAATATCGAATATTTAGGATATATTATAGATAATGAAGGATTACAACTACAAGAACACATAGTAACGAAGATAAAGAATTTCAAAGAAAAACTAGAAAGTAAAAAAGAAGTACAACAATTCTTAGGAGTAATAAATTATGCTTCAGACCATATAAAAGATTTACCACTCCTAAAAAAACCATTACAAGAATTAACAAGGAAAAACATAACTTTTGAATAGAAAGAATAACATACTAAAGCTATAAAAGAAATCAAGAAAAAAGTAAAATCATTACCAAAACATAGAATACCAACGGAAAAAGTTCAACTAGAACTTTTTACTGATGCTAGTGATATAGGATGGGGAGCAGTCCTCACAACAAATGATAAAGATGATATAGATAAAGAGAAACCACTAATTTGTGGATATGGATGTGGAACATGGAAACCAAATGAGAAAAAATATCATATTAATGAAAAAGAATTATTAGCAGAAAAATTTGGAATAAAAAGATTTCATTACCACTTATTATCAGTAAAATTTATTGTTAGAACTGACAACACACATGTAAAAGCTTTTATTACAAACAAGATAGATCATTTACCAGAATTGAATAAAATGAGGAAATGACAATCATTCTTTTGTTGTTATGATTTTATTGTTAAGAATATATCTGGAACTAAAAATGTTTTAACTGATTTTCTTAGCAGATATAACAATGTCGATCAGCAGTGATAACCTTGAAGAGTATATTACCAATGCCATGGATTCTATTATACAAACCAATGAAACCTTAATATCTAGATTATAAGAAAATACCCAGCTTATAAACCAGCTCAGAGAAGCCATACAAAATTTAAAAACCCTGAGAATCTTACAAAATGAAACTCAGTTCAGATCACCTATAAATGAAAATCCAAACAACCCCACTAAAACTTTAGCACCTTTTGTATCAAAACTTGCAACTATGTCATCCTCAATACCATCCTCTTCATCATCAATATCAATGGCTGACAAACTGAAATATACACCAGAATATATCAGTGCTTATGAGAAGATTAATAAATTTTATGATTATAAGACTAACCCTCATATTTTACGCAGTGTTAACTGAGCAAGTATCCCAGATTCTTGTGCAATGAACAGGCTAATCCGGACATAGTATCAAAATTATTCATTTATGGTTTTATTGATAAATTAATAGTGGATGACAACATGTACAACATTGCCAGATTACCAAGTATTATTGCCGAATCTACAACACTCATGATGAAATCATTTGAAAAATGAGTTTATGGAATACATGTATTTGATGCATCAACCGACTTAACAAGAAAACCCATTATGATATGCCAAATATTCAAAACTTGATGAAATAGTAATATCAGCGGAGATGATGGGAATTTGAACATGAAAATACCATGGACCTTGGAAAGAATTCCAAGAGTGGCTCAGTACAAAAAGAACATTTGGATTATTATCATTGAAAAACATGATAGAAGACATGCTACGATCCAGAAAGGCATCCATTATTGGAAGCTCTAAAGAAGGAGAAGTGACAATGACATCCGATCACAAGACACTATGGAACTAATAGATTTACATGACATGATCATAAATTTAAAGCACAAACATGCAAAGGAGACTATTGGCCAATACCAGAGGTCAATTGGACAAACAAAAAGACATGTACTAAATACTAAAAATACTACTACTACCAGTACAATAAAAAGAGAAGGAAGTTCTGATCCTTTTGCATAAGGATGTAAAAAATTAATAAACTGATAGGGATCATGTAGTTTTTAGTTTTACTACTTGAAGCCCAATTTACTACTCTGACAGGGAGCATGTAGTTTTACTACTTGCAGCCCAATTTACTACTCTGGTAGGGAGCACGTAGTTTTACTACTTGCCGCCCAATTTACTACTCTGATAGGGACCATGTAATTTTATTACTTGGAGCCCAATGTATTACCATATATTACTACATATTACCATGTATTACAAATCATATCACTCAAAGAAAAAAGACATTGTCAAGAAAATGACAAGGAAGACATTATCAAGAAATCAAGAAAGTGACAAGGAAGACATTAGCAAGAAATCTAATGGAGATATCAAAGAATACCAAGAAGATATTATCAAGAAGAACACCTGGAAAGCATTTAGCAAAAGCAACCAAACAAAGGAATCAAAAAGAGAAAGAGACAACTTTGAAAAAGATTACAACAAGACAAAAAACTTTGGAAAAATCGGCAATCATAGCAGACAAAGAACTGTAGCACTTTAGACTTTTGAAAAAATTGTTACTGTTTACTTTATGACTTTTGAAAAAGTTTTTTTGTCATTTTATAATCATGTATCAGCCGAGGTTGTCTATATAAAGAGCCTCTTGTAAACATTCTGATCATCCGAAAAATTCCAATACAAAACTTCGATTGAAAAACTCTCTATGTCTAGCTAAACCCCCTCTTTAGTCTATAATCCAGATCAATTATAATATCATAATATCATAGATAAATCACTTGGAAAGATTATTATTAGAACCATATTAGTCCATAAACCTACATCTTTATAGGAATCTCAGAAAGAGTCTATTGAGAAACTTCCAAGCACCTAGGCCATTTATCCCGTGAATTCAGTGAATAAAAGGGAGCTGAGAGCCAGGGTGGGTCGAGATCTCCGGTGATCTGAAATTCTACTAAGATACGGTTTTTAGACTATATATTTTTAATTATGATTTTGATAAGCGTTAAACTGTGCAGTTGTGATGTTCATATTGATTAAAGATTATAGACTTTTATATAAAAATAATGAATTTTGTGTTAGTACTACTTGTTTTCTTACTACATACTTATTATTTGATAAACTTAGATAAGACTTTATTAATATACCATCTATATTTCTACCCTCTGCAGGGTTATTAGATAATGAAAAGATCCGCACGAGAATTGGTAGTTGTCACATTTATTATCACTTGACTCTATCTGTTTGCAAGGACTATATGAACATAACTTACGTCAAAGATTGAATTTGAAGAAATAAAGGTTATCACAAGCAAACCCAACAATTCAAAGTTCCGTTCTCACCAAACTTCCCAATATCTTGGCCCCTACCTCAAGTCTTCCCTGAAGAAATTAAAGGAAAATTATGGCAATGTCATTGAAGGCATAATATATATATATATATATATATATATATACTTGTCCCCACGTTGTGAAACTTGGGTATGCTGTTATTGTATATACTTCTACTTGTATAAAGACATTGAATTAGTTCTAGTCAAAGAGATCTTGATTTGCTGGCATCAAGCTCACACATAATATTGTTGATATTTTTTGCTGCTTATAAATGTTGCTCCAACCAATTTATCACAAATTCATCATTTTGTAGATGCTAGTATAAACAACTTGTTGCTTGTAATTTTAGCATGGTGCTTCACAGGGTGGAAATTAAAGTCCTCTTCCATTATATAATTATTACTATGATTTATGAGCCTTATGGTAAAAATATAACATAGAAATGAGTCAACGATTACCCGCAAGGGTAGCCAAGTTGGTGTAGCAGTAGAGCGCGGGACCGCAAGGTCACGAGTTCGATCCCCTGCATAAACCTTCTTGGTTGAGCCTGTCACACATGGCTTGCCAAGTGTGGTTAATCGGCTGACGTGGTTTGCAGGCTATTGCGTCAGTCCGGGATTTACCCTGTGCGCACTCGAGACAGTAGCGGCTGCGGGTTCCTTCGTCAACAAAAATGAGTCAACGACACACGAATTCATGAACAGAGAAGTGAGAACTCATTAATGGGCAAGAAGGGGGACCAGACTAGCTAATCAACATATATAGTCTTTGGGTACTGAGAAATCTAACATTAGGTGTCTGTGCTTTAATAACTGTTTTTGCTAATCTACAAAATCTCAATGGGAAAGTGACACATATATAACAGTTATAACAGTTAAGGATTAAGTGTGGCCGCTGGAGCCCAAAAAAGTTGGTAGCCGATAGCCAAATCTTCCAAAACGAACGGAAAAATATCAGAATTTGGTAATCCTCTATAATCGAAAAAAATGACAGGCTGCCGGAAAGTCCTATTGTAGGCATTTCCAAGGTGATTCTTTTAATGTTTTTCTTAAATGAGTGTAGTTGGAATTCGTTGAAAATGTACGCAATTTCAGAAAGTTGGTGGTGATTTGAATTGGTTTGGAGTCAAAATTCAAAGTTGAAAGCCGCATGGAAAACATCATTATGATAATGTATATCACTGAATATCTAACATAGGTTTTCCTGAATATACACGGATATACATTATATACAGAACATATATGGATATACACAAATATATGAGAAGATATAAGATATATGCATCGCCTCAAAAAATCATTTTCCTCCATTTTCAAACACATCCTCCGTTACACCATATCGATCACATACACATACATCAAAACAACTCAAAATTTGGAGTTTTACTTTTACTCTGCCACGACTGGAGCCTAACTCGTACCTCGCCAAAAGTAGCAAAGTATAGTCATGATAAGACCTTGTGTGTCAGTTGTGTTAAACGAGTGGTTTTCAGTGATGGAGTTCAGAAACAGGAGATTAGAACTGTGAGTTTATTCCGGATAGTTAAGAGTGGATTGAAAATGGTGAAGAGTTATACTACCCTGGTGAGGGACGTTGGATTTATGGCTTGGCAATGGTAATTTGGGCTACTTTACCATTACGTTGGAATTATAGGGTGCCGTTTTTTTTTTACTAGAATTGACAACTTGAGCTAAAACATACCAATACGAGTAAGTTGGGCTATCTCTTACCGTTACGTGGACTACATTGGCCATGGGGTGCAAAATTCTCAATCTCTCTCGGTTACTTTTTTGTGTCTCAATACTCACAATATGAAAATCTCTACCGGGCCCAATCCAGAGACCTTGTCTTAGCTTGTTGTAGTAGTTTTATTTTGGGAAAGAGTCGTTGAGAGAAGGGTGAGAAGAGGCGTGTCTATCTCTGAGAATCAGTTTGGATTCATGCTGGGGCGTTCGACTATAGAAGTCATTCATCTTATTAGGAGGTTGGTGGAGCAGTATAGGGAGAGGAAGAGAGACCTACATATGATTTTCATCGACCTCGAGAAGGCATACGACAAAGTCCCTAGGGAGGTTCTATGGAGATGTTTGGAGGTTAGAGGTGTACCTGTGGCATACACTAGGGCAATCAAGGATATGTATGATGGAGCCAAGACCATGGTACAAATAGTAGGAGGAGACTCGGAGTTCTTCCCAGTGATGATGGGGCTGCACCAGGGATCAACTCTTAGCCCATTCCTATTTGCATTGGTGATGGATGTACTGACGCGGCGAATTCAAGGGGAGGTGCCATGGTGTATGTTATTCGCATACGAAATAGTCCTGATTGATGAGACTCGCAGCGGAGTGGACGCTAAGCTGGAGGTTTGGAGACAGACTCTGGAGTCTAAAAGGTTCAGGCTGAGTAGGACCAAGACAGAATACTTAGAGTGCAAGTTCAGTAACGGGAGCGACCTTGAGACAAGCGTAGAGGTGAGGCTTGGTACTCAGGTCATTCCAAAGAAAGAGAACTTCAAGTACCTCAGGTCTATTATCTAAGGAAATTGAGAGATTGATGATGATGTCACACATCGTATTGGGGCAGGGTGGATGAAATGGAGGCTCGCATCTGCAGTCTTGTGCGATAAAAAGGTGCCACCAAAACTTAAAGGCAAGTTCTATAGGGTGGTGGTTAGACCGACTATGTTGTATGGGGCGGAGTGTTGGCCGGTCAAGACTTCGCACACCCAAAAGATGAAAGTTGTGGAGATGAGGATGTTAAGATGGATGTGTGGGCATACAATGAGGGATATAATTAGAAATGATGATATCCGAGACAGAGTGGGAGTGGCCTCGGTGGAGGATAAGATGCGGGAAGCGAGGTTGAGATGGTTCGGGCACGTGCAGAGGAGAGACACAAATGCCCCAGTGCGGATGTGTGAGAGGTTGGCTATGGACGGGTACATGAGGGGTAGAGGTAGGCCGAGGAAGTATTGGGGAGAGGTGATTAGACGGGACATGGTGCAAGTGCAACTCACTAAGGACATGACCTTAGATAGGGGTTATGGAGGACACGTATTAGGATAGAAGGGTAGTAGGTAGCCCAGCGTAGACAAACTGGTAGTTGTAATATTATTATTGTAGGCTCTCTTAGCCTAGCATACTAGTAGGCATAGTATTACATTATAGTCACTTGTCTTACTTTGCTTAGGCCTGTGCTTTGTCTTGAGCCGAGTGTATCTCGGAAACAGTCGCTCTACCTACCAAGGTAGAGATAAGGTTTGCGTACACTCTACCATTTCCAGACCCCATATTGTGGGATATAACTGGGTATGTTATTGTTGTTGTAATCAGCAAAATATTCATATACATGAATTTCGACTAGAGATTAAAGTCCTTTGTAGAAAACAAATGAGACGAATAATTAGCGGGATATGTAAGATACTTAGCTATGGGCATGTTAGATTAGTTGTGCTGGCATTATTTCATTTTCATTTATACGTTTGGATTATAACATGAGAGTAGCACATGAATTTAACATTCTTAAAGAAATACGAGGGACAAGACAAATCTCACTGATTTTTTTTTCCAAACAAAGTTATACAACCAATAATTTGAATAAAAAGTTACGAACCTAACTTATCCTCAATCTGTAATGCCAAATGAACCCATATATAGGTATTGATCACAAGTCAGAGCATCCCTACATACATTACATGAAACATCAAAGTAATAACTCTTTTTCTTTTTTTTTTTGCAATTGCTTGAAACATCAATATATATAGCTATGGCTCCATTAATTACACCATAATGTATATCTTAAGTATTGACTTCTCTTCTTAAAAAAAATCTATTACATTGGACAATCAGGGAAGATAAAGACAACTAGGTGAAAGGGGAAAGGTAAAAATGTAATTCACACCTATTTTGTGAGAGGCTCTTACAGTAAACTTTGATCTCTTGCCTTTTGACTTATTTCTATGCATCTCTTGTATTGATTAATTAACAGAAAATAAAACCTCACTAACATATTTCCTTTGAACTCTTTCTTTTTATTACAACTGAGCAGCAGGATCAAATCCATTAGCATGTCCATTCTTCTTAACAACATCAACATCATCATCATCATCCACCATAAACCTCCTCCACAACCAATGTTGCTTCCACACCTTCTCCGTCATCTCCTCAATCGGAACATTCTTCGTCTCGGGCAACAAGAAGAAAACGAAAAACGACATCACGAAAATCCACCCCGAAAAGAACAAGAAAATCCCGTACTTGAAATGACAAAGCATTGAGAGAAACGCTTGTGCCATAACAAACGTGAAGAGCAAGTTAACACATACGGTAACACTTTGCCCGGCTGAACGGGTTTCCAACGGGAAAGTTTCGCTAGGAATTAACCATCCTAGCGGGCCCCACGACCACGCGAAAGCAGACACGTACGTGCAGATCATGACCACTACGAAGATTCCCCAACCGTGGCTAAGGTCATCTGAATGGTCCGTTACTTTGATCCCGAGGATTATCGCGATAATAATTTGGGATAGTAACATTTGGACCCCGGCTTCTAGGAGGAGGATTCGTCGTCCGAGCTTGTCCACCGAGTACACAGAGACTATGGTGGATAGAACGTTGACGGCTCCGGTGATGACGGCTGAGTAAAGGGCGGCGCTGCTTCCAAAACCTAGTGTTGCGAATAAAACGGGTGCATAAAACATAATAGCGTTTATTCCTGTGAATTGCTGGA
The DNA here is from genome assembly GCA_034509755.1 of Anisodus tanguticus. Taxonomy (NCBI): domain Eukaryota; kingdom Viridiplantae; phylum Streptophyta; class Magnoliopsida; order Solanales; family Solanaceae; genus Anisodus; species Anisodus tanguticus. The sequence continues at coordinate 10,587,870 of CM067551.1, read as the reverse complement.
ATATCTGTTACATAAGAAAAAATAAAATTAACCATCAATTTCCAAATGGATGAGAATGTGAAAACTTTCTAATAGAGAATTTCTCTTTTCTAGTAATATTAGATTGAGATAGATTTAAATAAAGCTACACATTTAACTTGTATAATTAAGTTCTAACCAACTCCAAGACACGATTTAGAATTTCACTTGCAGCAATTTGACTGTATATAAATTTTAAATTCTGAGAAATCTTCTGAAGTGTATGTGACTATCTTAATTTAAACTACTTTATCGCATTGTCATGTTATAATTTTTTTTGAATTACTTTACGGACGATGACTATATTTCAAATAACAGCCCTAAAAATGGTTACCGGGTATCACTTTTATTAGTCTTTCTTTTTAGAGGTCAAACAGACCGCCAAATATTAAGTTGAATATAGTTTCTTAGGCATATGACTCTAACCTATTTTCTTTTATTTTATTTGTGTGACACAAGCAACAAGGCACAATTTTGAGTACTTCATAACCAAGCATTATGTGAAAAGTTTAATTTCTATACCGTATAATAGAACTAATTGACCATAATAAGTAAACTAATAACTTGAAAAATAAATACTACTACTAATAAACTAACCTGGAGTGCAACGGAGATGATCAATTGAGGTCTATTTTTACGTTGGAGTAGATTTCTGAAAGGGTGTTTGACTTCTTTAGCAACACGACTAGCCTCGACAAGCTCCAAGAATTCAGGTTCAATGTTGTCAGTACCTCTGATTTTTCTAAGTACTTTTTTACCTTCTTCTAAATGACCTCTTTCTATCAAACTGTTTGGTGTTTCTACCACAAATAATGCACCTAAGGTTAATAGCACAGCTGGAAATCCTGCTAATCCCAATGATAATCTCCATCCCCATCCTCCACTTATTCTGCATTTGCCAATTTAAAAAAGAAATTATGGTTAGGAACAAATTAAATTCAATGAAAAAAGAAAGTTGCTAAAAAAAATCTGTTTCATTTTATAAGTCTTAGTTTGATTAGGCGCAGAGTTTATTAAAATAAGAAAGACTTTTAAAATGTGGTATTAAACTAAAGATATGTATAATGTACCAAAATTCTCTTTGAATCTTATGATAATCAGTTAAAATGTCAATGTTGAAATTAATATTACTAAATATAGAAAGTAATATTCCTTTTTAGAACATATTTAAAAAGGAATTACGAGATATAAATTGAAAGGTACTACTATTTTCTCAATGTTTTAATCTTTTAGTGGTAGGCTCTTGATTGACAGACAATTTTAAAAAAAATTCAAAATGAGAAACTTGCATTTATTAGGAGAAATTTTAATAATGTTAGTACAGAAATACTCTTATTTTTCCCTCATACTAATAATTTAGCACATTTAAAAAGTATAGTAGTGTGGTCGTTGAAAATAACTCCAGGCTATTTCCAGCCAAGTGGATGAAACAAGTAGTAATAAAGACAAGTACTGGCAAAACATGAGTGGTCGTTATCAAACTCCAACTTTTTCTTTCCTCATGCATTTTCTGAGAACAAATCAAATTCATGACATTAACTTTTATTTGGTAGGACATGGGAAGAGACCAATATAATAAATTAGGCCCAAAAATCTTGACTATTGGACTCATTTGACGGTAAATTATACAGAAACAAGGAACACTGTAATCTTTATAGTCGAATATTAATAAAAATAAACCTCATTACTGAATAATACATTGTATTATAGTCTCCTTATAAACAGAAACAAGATCAAATAATTGAAGTTAAGAATTAAATATATGAGAAACTTACTTGGCTGTTCCATAGTTGACAAGGTTGGCAAAAAGAATACCAATAGTTACATTTAGTTGAAATAAAATGTTAAGTCCTCCACGAATTCTTGTAGGAGCTATCTCTGATAAAAATAGTGGAACCGCCTGAAAAATTCATGCGCGTTATATTTTAATTTTGAGAATTATAGAAGATAGAAAAATTGGAAGCTGCAAACTTTTTTCCTAATAAAATCCCAAAATTACTTGAGTAAAATAGTGAAAGAGCTTTCTCGTATATTCTCCGTATTATAAAAGGAGATTTATTCACGAGTGACTTGAAAATTATTCTTCATAAAGTTCTATGTTTTATCAGATAATTAAGAGTACACTCCCGTGGAACATGTTAACCTTTAAGGTTCTATCTAAACTGCAGTTATATATTGTAGTATCTTCTTTTGTGTTTCCTTTAAATTTCAGATTAATAGAATGGATAAGATAAGAATAAATGTACTGACGCTTGTAATCTATATTTGCTCATTCTTCATAAGATTTTGCTAACCAAAAGATATACTCCCCTGTTTCAATTTATTTTGCGTGATTCGAAGTACTAGCGTCAAACAAACTAATTTTGATATGAATCGGATATTGTTAGAATGTTCAACTTTTTTTAAAATAAAATTTATATATTTAAAAACTAAATAATAAATACTACAAATCACAATAATTAACAATTTAAAATATTTAGAAAATATTTTAAAAAATTATAATCAAGAAAAATATTTTTTAACTGTTCAAATAGTAACCATGATACTAGAAATCTGAAGATTGCGCAAGACCCCTTCAACCTCGTCCGCGTGTTAGCTTGCTTGTCCTATCGATCACCTGCTTGACCTGCTTTCTTGCTAGCTTCTTTATGGAAAACGCTACCCTAACCTAGCTAGAGCTACATCTTGCTAACGTCCTTTTAGCCGGTGAGTTTGTTCAAACAAACTCCGCCAGGAAAATTTAGGCACCCAAGTTCAAATTGTATACCCCTCAAACGTCTCAAAACAGCAAACCGCTTATATTTCTCAACCAAAAGGTGAAAGGATAAGGATAAAAAGAAAATAAAGTAGATCAAGAATAAAGTTAGTAATTCAAAGGAATTAGCTTTGTGGGAAAGATACAAGGAAGCTGCCACTTTTATGGACAAAGACAAAGCTTTGAGTGTCCACCTAAACTTTATTCATACTTTTTCAATACTTGTATACGTATGATTCTAAAGGGGTCCTAACTCACATGTGTAAACGAAGTCGATGGCCCAAATTATTAAAGCAAGAAAACGAAAAAGGTAGGGAAAAGCTTAGTGAGATTTGGTCTTAGAATTATAGCAAAAGATAACAAGTACGTAGATCTTTTTCTCACCCCCACCCACCCACCTCCTCAGTTTGAGGATCCCATGCCTCCCATTTTCCACAACATAACCACCGTGGTCCATGGCCGGCCACATTTTCCGATTTTGACAAAAAATTACTACAGTAAAATAAAAATATTCTTAAGACCAACAATCATATAAAAGGTTCATGTGTAATAATTATATTTTTTTATTTCTCACCCAAGTTTAGTATTTGGTGTAATGTCTGATTTGAGTTCGTGCTAAAAAGTTTTAGCTTAAAAGATACTTGTCATCTTAGGGTAAAGTTCATTCGGTATGATCTATAGGTTACACCACAAAAGCAACTATTAATACTTGCATTGGAATAGATTGTCTACGCACATCCGCGACTCTTCCACAGACCATGTTAACACATGATGTTTTATAGGTCGAATTGTTTTTTAAGTACTATTCCAAGTTTATAAGGCTATAACTTGTCATTTAAGGAAATATGGGCAGTTTTCAGTTTAACATGGCCCTTAACATAATGGAAGTAGTCTAGTCCAATCAAACTAAGAGGGAAAAAATGCAAAATTTCCAAAATACTTGCGTGGTTCCTGCACATGCAATGTAGATTGAATAAAATGAGTCTTCAACCATGTAAATTCTTTTTCAAAGTGGTAAGTATAACTATCTAAACTATCGGCCCCTTTTATTTATTTATTTATTTGTATTTTGAACCATTAGCATTGGAGTATTTCCCATCCCTTATTGAGGGTTAGGTAGATTAAAGTTATAGCTACTGTAGTCCATACTCATTTACAAAAGAATTAATGCTCTTTATATTTCTAAAGTCTCACATTAATGAAAAACTTCTCAAAAATCGGAGTATTATCTATTTCACTTTATTATTTTGGATTATTACAAAATTTTATCTACTTTTTTAGAAGATGACATTTTCCTCTACGCTTATTACTACTGTTTCCCCGCTTCATTGTCAAACAAGTTTATCCATTTCCGAAGACACTAACTTTAATTTAAAGACAATCTTATTTTTATAAGTTCTTTACAAAAATGTCCTTTTCTTGTGAATCCTGTTGGAAATTTGCCTTTGGCGGGAGTTGCGACCGACCAACTTTAACGGCTTAAACACTAGTGTAACGTATGTTGGAGAATCCGGTTCTTCACACATGCATGATCTACTAAGTACGTAGATAACCGTAGGGCCAAGAATCGTCAAATTTCATTGAGAAATGAAAGAGATATTGGTTCACGAAGTAAGGTGTTTGAAGCATGGAAAGTGTGGTATTGTGTGTAATTCTCCCTCATCGGTAGAGGAAGAAAGAATTGTTGTGTATATAAGATTCGAAATTGGTTTGGGGTTTGGGACCCCAAGGGGTATCCCATGTGTTCAAAGGAGGGAGGACCTAGATGTGCTTCGGTTCGAGGAAAGACCACACGCGCGCCGCCGCCCACCCGTCCCGTCCGGGCCGCGGGCTGCGGGCCTTCTGATATTATCTTTTTGGGCCAGAAAACTTTGCCAGAAGTACAGTTTGATCCCAGAAGTTTCAGATATACGAGTTTGGACCAGAATTCTTTCAGATGTACAGTTTGGTCCCTGAAGTTTCAAGATGTACAGTTTGGCCAAATCCATTGGTCTTTCTCCCATTTATGTTGGTGACTTTACTACCTCCATAATGGCCATTATTTATTATGGAGGCAGTTTTCAGGCAGTGATCAGCCCCCTCCCTCACCTATTTAAACACCCCCTTACACCATTGTTGAAAAACTAAGAATGAAAAAAAGAGATGCGAAGAAAACAAAGGCACGAAAATACACAACCAAAATAGTTTTCTTCCTACAACTTCCAAGCATCATTTCGTTACTCAATATTCTTCACGGTAGCTCTTGAGTTTCCTTTGCTCAAGGGTTCCATTCTTTGTTTTATCTTGGGAGACAAATTGTCCGGGACGTATAAAGGATACATACGGGGCAATATTGTCTTAAGGATGAGTGCTACACTCGACTCAAAAAAACAATTTACATTTTTCCGTCTTCTACAAAACTGAAATTTCCAGTTTTTACTTATGTAACGATTGTAATTTCAGATTCCATGTTGAATTATTGAAATCTTTGTTTATCCTTTCGAATACTTGTAATAGTTAAATACTTCCCGTACTGCTTTATAAAGTACCATAGAGCAAAATCTCCCAACAAATCCACCTTCCTTTAAATACAATATTTAAACACTTACCTTGTGAGTACTTAACTTTAAGTGGTAAAAAGGAGTTTGAATATTTATATACACTTTTACAAATTTTTTTAACTATCAGGCTATAGCAACGGGTAATTCATAAACAAAAACTAAAAATGAAGCCGGATCTCTTTATAACAATCATCCTCTATAATAAATTTTACTACAACGCTCAACTTTTTTTTTTTGTGGAATTGATGTTTCATGTAATGTTATATTATATATTTTTTATAACACGTAACATTTTACTATGACAGCGCTAAACAACATTGTTATAAACATGTTTGACTTAATAATATCTTAATTGGTTAAACTGAACTAGTAATAATATAATATCTTTTTTATAATATTTTATGTATATATCTTTTATGAAAAGTGAGAATAGGGACTAACCTGATTAGCAAAACCAACCCCACAACCAAGAAGAATCCTTCCAATAATAAGCATAGCCAAATTTTGAGCTGCAGCATTTAGTACAACTCCCACAATGAAAAAACAACCGGCGATCAACATCGTTAGTCTCCGACCAAGCTTTCTTGTCGTGTAAGACGCAAAAAACGTCGCCGTTAAACCGGCCAGATACAATGATGAAGTAAATAGTTGGAGCCCTTGATTATCATACTTGCAGTAATTACTGTTTAGCCCTGGATCCTTTGTTCTATTGTAAACCGTTGGGAAGAATTTTTGCAAAAATGGATCCATTGATGTAACACCACCTGAATTTTTCAAGAAAAAAAAAACATTCTATTATTAATCGATATGGTTCAAAATTTAATTTTAGAAATGTTTATTTTCTTTTTTTCTCTTTTTGCTCATTAAATTTTAGGCTTTCCAGAGAGTTGGGAAAATCCTACTTGGCCGGAAAAGTTGAACTTTCTTCCTTTTCATTTCGTACGGAAAAGGTATCTTTGCTTTAAAAAAATTTATTAACAATATTGCAGCTTTAAGTAAGATTCAACGAAGCAAAACTTTAGTCAGCATATATAATTTAACTCCTTACTTATTAGGGTAGAAAAACAAAACCAGAAAATTTGGCTTTTAAAGATATTCTAACAATATTTGTTTACACTAACAAGTTAATTTTTTTATAATATTATATAGTAGATGTTGAATTCTCTTAAATTATTATGTTTATTTCTTTTTAATTTGAATCCACTTAGTAAAAATACTGATTATGTCACTGTTTAGCGAAAATTCAGAAACAAAGAAAGGATAAACTTTAAGAATCATAAGAAAACAAATAAAGAAAGAAATGCTCAAAAGTTATCAAGATTTTGCAACGTCATGATCATCATAGTAATAAAAAGGTACGTAGTAACTAAAAATAAGTTTAGAAAAAGAAGAAAATGAAAATATGGAGTAGTATAATTTACCAGAAACTCCAACATCATAACCAAACATAAGTCCTCCGGTGGCAGCCATAATACAAGAAATGATAACAATAGGTGTAATTTTAGCCTCAAAATGTGTTCCTCCGTGACCGGAGTTCGAAAATCCTCCACCGGCCATCTTGTAGCTAAATTTTCCGACTTCAAATGGTGTAACTAACTCAAGAAGAAGATGGTTTATATATGAGAAAAATATAACAATAGATGGTTAATATTTTGTGTGATCGAAATTATGGGGGGGCTATATATAGAGTAATGGGGGAAATAGTAAGGAGGATTAAAAAGGATGGAACCCCTTGCCACCACCATCTTTACACGTGGACAATATGAGTTGACTATCTTAGTTGTATATTCTTTAGTTTCTTACTCGACGTACACATGGTTGGACTGTTGACGTTTGGATTATTAAAATGATCGGATTGATGAGATTTATCTTCCTTAATTGGAGTTCTATGGTTATTTTATCATTGATGAAAACATTTGTTGTGCCACTTTTGATGATGTATATACATTTGAAATAAGTATATGTCAGTTCCCTAGATCAAGACTTTCAATCAGTCCTAATAGAAAGCGGCTTTCTGATCTTATGCAAATAAATTTAAATTAATCGGTCCGCACTAAATTTGAATTAGTCGGTCAACGTAAATTGATTTTCTGAAAACTTTGTATTAGTGTTTAATCTTAATCGGAGGTCTTTAGTGATACTTTCAACGATAAAAATATTTTGTGTGTCACTTTTGATAATTATACATTTGGAATAAGTATATATTAGCTCCGTAGATCAATTAAGACTTTTAATCTTGTAGGTAGCATTTTTTTCTTTAATTGATCTTATGCATTTACATTTGGATTTGTCAGTACAGTAAATTAGTTAATTGAAAGATTTGTATTAGTGTTTAAGAAAAGTACTTACCTTAGAGTTAAAGAATACTAAAAGGAAAAAAACACTTTTCGTAAAACACTGATATGTGAAAGAAAAGGAAAGAAATTATACAAGTGGATAATTAGGTTACCCTGTCGGGTGGCACGAATTGTGTGCTATATTTATGCAGTTTTATAGAATATCCAATTGTTTTAGACTTTTTCTCGTCAAATTGCTAATGGTTCCCCTTGATAATACCCCCATTAAACAAAAAAAAAAAGAAGGGGTAACGGTCTGTCCTGTACATAAAAGCAGCTGCATATTTTATATTCCTATAAAAGTTCCTTGTGTTTATTTTTAGATTGGTTGAGCATGACTAAAATAGAGTACATAATGTGGGGATCTATAATCTAAGTAAATGGAGATCGACGAGGACGCCGTTCATCATATTGGAGTGATGTGGATGAAATGGAGGTTCGCATTTCGTGTCTTATGTGACAAGAATATGTCATCTAGACTTAAAGATAAATTCTATAGAGTGGTTGTTAGACCGATTATGTTGTACGTGCTAGAGTGTTGGCCAGTTAAGAACTCAAATTTTAAAAGATGAAGGTAGGAGAGATGAATGTGTGGGCATACTAGGAGAGACAAGATTAGGAAAGAAGATGGTTCGAACATGTGAAGAGAGGAGGAGCACAGATGCTCCAGTGAGCAAATGCGAGAGGTTGTTAATGATAGATTTGAGGAGAGGCAGAAATTGACAGAGGAAGAATTGGGAGAGATGATTAGGCAAGATATTACAACATTTTCAACTATTGAAGACATGACCATAGAGGTAGAGGTAGTCGAGCGTTTTCTCTCCTCCTAATGGTAGAGCAGGGTTTTAGTCTGGAACCCATCTGTTCTCTTACCAGTATTACTACTATGATAGTATTATCATATTTCTCAATTGTATTACTACTCACGTTACGTTGTTTCTTTTATTTTGATTATCTTTACTATTTTTACTGTCAGTACTTTTCTTTCTTTAATATTTTATCGTAGCTTTTGACTCTTTCAATTCTTTCAAACTTGTTCTGAAAAGTGATTTTCTTGAGATGGGGTCTTTCGAAAACAATCTCTCTAACCTATAAAGATAGTGTAAACGTTTGCGTACACCTCACCCTTCTCAGACCCCACTATACTTGTTTGTTGTTATTGTTTATTTTTAGATTTTTTTTGTGTAAAATAAAACTTATTTGGAAAAATATACATGAAACTAAAAAATAGTAATTGAGAAAATAAATCGATTGACCGTATAAAATATATCATAAAACGAGGTAGAAAGACCAAAGAAGTGTGTAGTGAATGAACATTTAGAAATTTCACTGTTCAATAATAAATTATATGTTTTGTCTTTCCTTTTTATATCATGCACAAATCTATTCACCTTGAGAAAATATAATTATATATTTGAAAATTACATCTTGAAGTTTCCTTTTTTTCCACAGCATACTGACGACATATATAATACTGTATATTTAGGAGCTTGTATTTGTGTATATGAAACTTTACATTAAAAATGTCATAGTATAAATGAGAAATATCTAGGCAACATAAGTGCAAGTCTTTAATGTTTGAACAATATTGTTAACGAGCTAATTAAAAATGTACATGACTGCATTATATATTAATTTCGTGCTTTCGGTTTTGTTTTATGGAATTATTAATTTGGATTTGATTTTCGAATAATCATTTTAGAAATGTTGTGAGAAAATTGGTTTTGTGTTTTGTGTTTTTTTTTTTTGTTTTGGAGAAACAAACTGTGTTTTTGCAAAAGAATTAATGTACCATGTTACTAATTAGCCTAATATAAATTAACGTCAATTATGAATATTTCATCTCGTGCTTTCTTATAATATTAGGAATTATTGTCCCCCACATGATATATAGCGCATTACCGAGGCCAAAAATATTAATATCAATTTTGAATTGTTCATTTCTTGGTTTTTTAGAATATTAGTAGGAATTATTAGACCTCACATGATCACATGAAAGTTTAGTAAATAGACACCAACGGAGCAATAATTAGGCCGTAACAAAATAACAATAGTGACGGAGTTTTCACCTAATTATGACAAATAAGACAAACGAAATCCAAGGATAATGAGAGGATTAACTATAGAATAAAACAAATGTGGATCTTTTTCTTCGAAAGGTTCAAATGGATGTTGTTAAAAAATAAACAAAGAATTACGTAAAGAAGTGATAGTACCCCTCCCTGGAAAATGGAAGTAACAGTTGTCCTCATTCAAAGAAAGAGAATCTTAAAAGGGTCAAAAAGGTACCTTGATTTTATTATATGGGGATAATTGCACATTTGATCCTTCTGTTGTTAATAAATTTTGACTCTAATTATTTAGATAGTTGATTAAGTACATTAAATTTTTAAGTAATTAAAATGTGTGTTTTATCTGCTTATATAGGAAATTTGTGATATTTAGACTACTTTATCATCAAATGTAAAGTAACAATACAAATTTAAAATAATACATTGATAATGAAATAATTTAGTACTTAATAAAAATTAATTTGTGAAAATTCACAATTAAAAGATTCAAAAGTGCACATATCAACTAATTAAAGAATAAATATGCTTATATAAAGGATCAAAGTCAGAATACATCAGTCTTTTGATCGAGTAAAAGTGCAAATTCACAAATAAATGTCCATCCTTTATTTGTAGAAAATTTCAATTTGCCTTTGAGATATCCAGGTATCCAACTAAACATGCTTGACTTTGGACGAATATAGTTTTGTGTGTTTGATCCTTACTAACAAATCTTTGTGAATTTAATAAATTTTCAAATATAAAACCATGTAAATGCTCGGTTTTAATGTTAAAGGAAAGTAATATTGATACTTCTGCTTACTTTATACCAAAAAATAAAATAAAATAACTGTTACAGTTACTTTTTTGAAAATTTGTTAGTGGAGGAACTAAAAGCCTTGACTCTACCAATTGAAAAATGTATTTATTATGATTTCACGAGTGCTAAAACACAATTTGCAATAATTAAAGAAGTGCAATTTTCTTTCTCAAATTCATTTTTGTATGGTGTAAGTTCACTTGAATTCTCAATTCCGATCACTCTCTAAGATAACAATTACACCTCAAAAAGCAGCCGGTACACTACGGTCCTGCTATGCGCGAAATCTGAAAAAGTAACAATTACACCTCAATCTAAATTAATTGGCTCCTTGATATTTATTTTTCTTTATTTGGAATTTTTTTGGGTAAAAAGGATTCTACAAAACAGTCAAATTTCAGTTATAAACTTATAATTGAACAGTTTAGTCAATTACTTCGAGTTCTGCCTACTAATCTGGGCAGTTAACTTCAAATTCTGCTAAAATTGACTACTAGCTCATGTTGTAGCAGGTGCTTGAAAAAGAAATTCCAGTTTAATCATATGGGAAATCGAAATCCACTTGCAAGTGTGTGAAAACTAAAAAGCGATAAAGCGTTTATTACAATTTTTATTTTTCATTTTCAAAACTCGAACATACATCTGTTCAGAAAATTACTTAGACTTTTTGTTGGAGAGGAGCCCCTTTGCTTGTTTTTTAGAACATGTAAGATAGCCTAGCAGATTCTTTTGAATGTCCATCAAAGTGATCCGGGAAGAGGATTTTCCACATTCACCATCAAAAGTAGGGCATACTGTCCATGCCTCTTTCATGCCAAATAAAGATTTTCCAAAGTCGAAATCCGCATATGTTGGAAAACTATTTAGTCATTACATTGAGATTTTCGATCATAGATTTGATTGAATATGCTTTGATGATGTTGGAGTGACTTCATTACATATGACGAATATATAAATTTTCAATGAGAAAAGGAAATTGAGGAGATTAAGAAATAAAAAACAAAGTCATATATCACTAGTTGTAGGTCTATATTTGTGTGGAACGCCAAAATTGATATTGATAAAATCTTTGAAGTCCAAAATAGCAGTAGAATATTATGATTTCTGGAAGTTAAATCATTTTGGATAAGAAGGATATGCTAGTAGAGGTGCAAAAAATTTTAATTTATAAGTTGGCTTTTTGGAGGCCTATTTACATATTCACACGAGAAAAAATAATGATCATCAAAAAGTGTTTGTGGGAATATTTTTATTGCAAGTAGTTGCTTCCACAGAAATACTTGTGATGTTGATAGATATATATATTTATTTATGACTGCCTTTTCCTAATTTTATAACCATTTAATGCATGTTCATTAAATAGGGAAAAATAAATTTGTCATTGTCATTTTTTATGTTATAGCTAGAGTGGAGCTAGAATTTAAAACTTATGAGTTCGAAATTTAATCTTTTTGAGTTACGTTTTAAAATAATAATTTATACATATAAAATAAATTTCTTAAGATAAATACAGGCTTTGAACCAAATTATTGGATTATACCGAACTCGCTTCCTACACTTTAGCTCGTCCCCGATCATAACACCTTTATTTAGCAGTAAGTTTTCTCTACAAGAGGTCATTAAATTATTTTTGGTCATTTTAAGATCATCTAAATTACGATAAATAGATAAATAAATAAAAATTCCTGTACCCCATTCGATGCTCATTCTATGAGCTGATGTTCACAATAAATGACAACGGCAGACGTTTATACTTCCAAAATTATACTTCATTCATTCTAGCTCTTTTCATTAAAAATATTTATATATATATATATATAAAATATAGTTAAATAGTTACTCCTATTTATTACGTACTTTTTTAAAAATTGAGAAGTTTAAATTGGCTGAACTCTTTTTCTCATCTTAATATTCAAAACAAACTCATAACATTTAATTTCTTGTGAAAAATTTAAGTGTTTTTAGTGGCCCATGAATGTCAGTAGATTTACTATCAAAGCCTCTAATCGATTCCGTGAATTTTACTTCCCAACATAGCTTATATACGAATTTTTTTATCCAAAATTAAAGCCTTGTTACAAGGTACATGCATGATTATTAAATAGTAACGTAAAGTCAATTTTATGTAAAATATAAATAGTGTTGTAAAATAAGAGTGAAATATATAAATACGAACAAAAAATAAGGGAACTAATGTTTTTATTATTTATTTCTTATGTGTTTATAAAAGGATGAAAAACATATATTTTATAGGGTATGAAACCACTTAATGTTACATATCTTTATGAGAGTATTAATAAGATAAGTTAGATAACAATTAATAACATACATGTATATCTAAATGACATTCACTCTCAATTAATGAATACAATGAATTCATAACACTCTCCCTTGGATGTCCATAGATAATGTGCATCGTTAAAACCTTACTAGGAAAAACTCAGTGGGAAAAAATTTCAATGAATGAAAAAGAGTACACTTTTCTAATAATACACATTTTGGTTTTCTCATTAAAAACCTTACAAGGAAAACCCAGTGGGACAAACCTTGTACGAAAAAAAGAGTACAACGTGTATTAACTCCCCCTGATGAGAACTTCAGTCCAAATGCTTGAGTATTCGCATTCCAATCTTGTGCACCATCTTCTCGAGAATTACAGTTGGTAGAGACTTAGTGAACAAATCAACCATATTATCACTTGAACGACTCTGTTGCACGTTGATATCACCATTCTTTTGAAGCTCGTGTGTGAAGAACAACTTCGGTGAAATGTGTTTTGTCCTATCTCCTTTTATGAATCGTCCCTTCAATTGAGCAATGCATGCTACATTATCTTCATATAAGGTTGTGGGTATTTTGTCATATTTCAAACCACATTTATTTTCAAGCGATTCAAATTAGTCGTAACATCAATTGGATTTATTGACATTTCTTCATTTTCTTGAGTTTGTGGCTCATTGGTTTCTTCAAAAATATCAGGATTGATCAAATCTTACATTTCTTTATGAGATTATTTCTTAGTGTCATCTTGACCATTTATTTTTATTTTTCTAGGATTCTGATCCTTAGAACCCAATGGTCTATCATGCTTCAGGCGTGCTTTGGACTTATTTGCTATGACACTAGTAGATAGTCCTACAAGGACATCAATCTGAATTGGGACATTCTCTGCAGGGATATGTGATTTGGTAATCCTTTCTAAATCTGTAAGTGCGTCTGGCATTTGATTTGCTATTTTCTGCAAGTGAATAATCTTTTGGATCTCTTGCTCACAAATAGAAGCACATGGATCAAGATGAGACAATGATGAATTATTCCACAAAATTTCACTTTTTATTTCATTATTCTCTCCCCCTAATTTTGGAAAAATTATCTCATCAAATCGATAATATACAATTGATATTATTTCAATATCTCCATATAAGGAAGAAATTATAACATGCTCATAGTTATAGCAAGATAAATAAGTGCATCAATTGAACAAATATATGGTACTTCAGGACCAATATAATTTTCTCATTTCAACTTCTTTTAGCAGTTAGTCTACTGCTTTTCGAAAACTCTTCAAAAGCTTCAATAATATTCAAGTCAGCAACTTGCATAACATTATGAAAGATTTTGGATATCATAAAGGGATAAGGGTAAACAGAATCATCTTTGTACCCCTCATTAATAAATATTTATTAAGGTGATTTCAGTACATCAACCTTAGTTCATTTAATCCGTTTAAGGATTACAAATAAATTTTTCAATAACTTGTATATGCTTCAGGCATTTTGAATCCTTCAAAAAAATTCATATAAATTTTGTCACGCTTTCATATAGGCTGAGACAATTTTTATTTAGTATTTAATTTATATGACATCTTCTGATGTCAGGACTGCAGGTCCAATAATTTACCAAGATGTATCTACTTGGTAATTATTTCTACATCAATATGTTTTAAGAGACGTAGAATTCATATCCTCATAATATTATACAATAATGCGCACTATATTGTATCAAAGATATCGTCGACGAGATATCATTTTGTATCGGTTTGCAATTAGACACAACTTACTGAAATCTTATCACTTCGTTATTTTTTTTCCAGGTACATGAACCTCATGTGATGTTTTATGAAGTGTTGTGTCGTAGGCTCTTCAAGATCATATTGCCTCATTGTTATGATCATTTGCTTCTCTCTCTCTTTTTTTCCCAAGGATTATTGCATTTGAAGCCAATTTGTATATCATGATTCACGCATGTTGTAAACCTTGTCCTTCATGGACATTTAGGAGCATCTTGAAGCTGGAATAGTTGGGTAAGCAAATGCTTCTAGCATTTGACTTGAATTATCGTTTGAATTAGGATCATACTGATGATAATTCACAACATATTTTTTAGTTGTTTATTCTCCCCCCCCCCCCCCCCCCGCCCCTTATATTAGAAAAACTAACATACATTTCGACCTTCTTTGGGGAATCCATCTGTGTGCATCGTGGTAGATTCATTAATCATATATTGCACAATAAAAACTATTAAATGAAAATATTTTGTTCCTGACCTTGAACCAATTATGAGGGAAGAATTTATCATAATTTATTAGTCTGAAGCATACAAACGTCGTTGTATGCAATATATCATATTTCATATCAACACATGAAGCTTTGTTCTCATTCACAATTTTTTAGCTATTTATCAGAGGCATTCAACGCTAAACCAACTTGAATATAAACCAACATTAACAAGATGAATTATTTTGATTACATAATCTGAAAATTGTGCTCTCAACTCAATTATTTTGAGCAAGTAACTTTGCATATGTCAAACTGCGGGTTGACAATAAGCGCACATGTAACTGTCTTATCAATGCATCTATTTAAGATATCACATAACATGTGAATGGGCCCTTATTCACCTTTTATATTTTTCAGAATTTAGGGAATTCAATTCCAACATTAGCTGGTGTAATCAACTTATCGTGAGAACAAGCAAATTCATTCTTGAAGAATCTTCTAGTTCTTCAATATATTCCGAATACAAACTTAGCACATCAGATTTAAATCAGGACAACCAAAATTGTTACGTCAATTGATAAAATTATTTGTACTAGTAAACTTCAAGTTTACCACGCCATGTGATATTTGTTTTAGTTTCCGGTTTACTATGACATGATTTTTTTTATGTACCAATAAACTCTTAGTTTACCATGATATATGATTTCAGCATGCTTATATTTAGGTAATCCAATTTGGAGAATAAAGAGGGTAATCATTCACATACATATTTCTTACCCACTGTGATTTTGAAGATATTTAATCCTCCGATTAATTATAGCAATATGATATCCTGTTTACTTGAGTAAACTTCGGGTTTACTACAACTTGTGTTTCAATCATAACAACTTCGTATATTACAATTTAGAATGAATTACATAATAGTATATAAGCTCTTCGGGAGCCTCTAATTTATTCTCCATAATCACACATTATTTGGACACTATTAGTGTTATGATCTTCTAGATAAATAGTTATAGTTAGCTCTTCTGGAGCACTTGATCATTAATTTTGTACAACAAATATTGCTTAGACATTGCTGGTATCATAAAAGAAATTATAGTTAGACACTACTGGTGTAATGAAATAAATAGTCATCAAATGGACATTTAAAGACAATACAATTTATAAATGATAAAAAGTAAGTTCTAAACTTTAGTATTTCAGACATCTCCTTCATGGAGAATACCATTAACATTCGAATATTTATCATCAAAGCTGCGACAATAACAGTAATATATTAATGTGGTTATAGTAGATAGTATTCTACACAATTTGTATCCTTTTGCATTAGAATGATACATAATAAAAGTTTTCAAGATGATTTGACGTGCGACAGGTACATGGAACAATGACCTTCATACCATAAAATAATATTTACATCATTTGTTATTCAATCTCTGCAGGAGGTGTGTTGTGGTATTTCTTCATTCACTTCGGGAAATAAAACCTGGTCATTTAGATGCGCTTTATACATAAATTTTTTTAATAGCTCTTTATTTCACTCAACCACAAGAAAACACCACTTCGATATATTTCTCAAACATTTTTCCTCTTGTCAAAAATCATACCAATACTTCTATATCATCAAAATACATATAAAATCATCCCTTGTACATCCCAACACTTTAAGAAAATTACAGCAAATTAAATATAAATATTTTTTCCCCTTATTTTGTCACCTTATATAACTAAAACTGAAGCTTGCAAGAAAATAAGAAAAACATTTACATGCATTATAAACTCACAACAGATTTTGGGGAGTAAAAGATGTAAATTTCAAAGTTGAACCCTTTTGAAAGTAAAATTCAAAACCATACTACTTGGGGAGTAAAGTTCAAAGATTTACCACTTCGGGAGTAAATTTAAAGTTCTACTACTTCGGGGGTAAGGTTCGAAATTCTACTTCTTCAGGAGTAAAGTTTGAAATTCTACTAATACGAGAGTAAATTTAAGAGTTCTACTACTTCAGGAGTAAATCAAAGACTTACTGCTTTGGGAATAAATTTTGAATTCACTACTTCAAGAGTAAATTTCAGATTTACTACTTCAAGAGTAAAATTTAAAGTTTTACTACTTTCAAAGTTCTACTACTTCTGAAATAGAGTTCAAAGATTTATTACTTAAGGAGTAGAGTTTAAAATTTGCTACTTTGGGAGCAGATTTCTGAGTTTGCTACTTCGGGGGCAAAATTCAGAGTTTACTACTTCGGGAGTAAAGCATAAACTATTTAGAATTTTTTTTCTCAATTATTATACTTCTTCTGGAGGTGAGTCGTGATAACTTCACAACCAAATGCACGTTCGTATATATAAGCTTTACTACATATTATCACATTCACTTCAAGGAATGGATATGTACTTATTGTTGGAAATTTGCCTTTGGCGGGAGTTGCGACCGACCAACTTTAACGGCTTAAACACTAGTGTAACGTATGTTGGAGAATCCGGTTCTTCACACATGCATGATCTACTAAGTACGTAGATAACCGTAGGGCCAAGAATCGTCAAATTTCATTGAGAAATGAAAGAGATATTGGTTCACGAAGTAAGGTGTTTGAAGCATGGAAAGTGTGGTATTGTGTGTAATTCTCCCTCATCGGTAGAGGAAGAAAGAAGTGTTGTGTATATAAGATTCGAAATTGGTTTGGGGTTTGGGACCCCAAGGGGTATCCCATTTGTTTAAAGGAGGGAGGACCTAGATGTGCTTCGGTTCGAGGAAAGACCACACGCGCGCCGCCGCCGCCCGCCCGTCCGGTCCGGTTCCGGTTCCGGGTTCCGGGTTCTCGGGTTCTCGGGTTCTCGGGTTCTCGGGTTCTCGGGTTCTCGGGTTCTCGGGTTCTCGGGTTCTCGGGTTCTCGGGTTCTCGGATCGTGGGCTGTGGGCTGTGGGCTGTGGGCTGTGGGCTGTGGGTCGTCTGATATTATCTTTTTGGGCCAGAAAACTTTGCTAGAAGTACAGTTTGATCCCAGAAGTTTTCAGATGTACAGTTTGGTCCCTGAAGTTTCAAGATGTGCAGTTTGGTCCCTCAAGTTTCCAGAATACGGACGAGTCAAAGCGATTTGCGAAGCACTCAATTCAGCCATTTATTTTGGTGAATTACTCCTCCTATAATGGCCAAATCCGTTGGTCTTTCACCATTTATGTTGGTGGCTTTACTACCTCCATAATGGCCATTATTTGGCTATTATGGAGGCGTTTTTCAGCCCATTCCTCACCTATATAAACACCCCCTTACACCATTGTTGAGCACACTTGATATGCACGAAAATACACAACCGAGAAAAAATCTTCTTCCTACAACTTCCAAGCATCATTTCGTTATTCAATATTCTTCACGGTAGCTCTTGAGTTTCCTTTGCTCAAGGGTTCCATTCTTTGTTTTATCTTGGGAGACAAATTGTCCAGGACGTATAAAGGATACATACGGGGCAATATTGTCTTAAGGACAGAGTGCCACACTCGACTCAGCAAAAACAATTTCTATCTTTCCGTCTTCTACAAAACTGGAATTTTCAGTTTTTCTTGTGTAACAATTGTAATTTTCAGATTTCATGTTGAATTATTGAATCTCTGTTTATCCTTTTGAATACTTGTAATAGTTATATACTTCCCGTACTGCTTTATAAAGTAGCATAGAGCAAAAACTCCCAACACTTATAACATTTATTAAAAGTTTCCATTCTTCAGGAATGGAATATATCTCGACATGCCTTAAACAAATCAAATAATGATAACTTAGAACTTTTTTAAGATCTTGCTACTTCAGGGGCAAATCGAGGCATATATATGATGTTTAGTTTCTTTTTTCCTCCAATGAAACGAATGGATGTATTGAAGATATGTTAGAGAAGGAAATGGATCTGTACTTTATAACATTTATCAAAAGTTTTCATTCTTCAGGAATGGAATATATCTCAACATGCCTTAAACATATCAAATAATGATAACTTAAAACTTCTTTAAGATCTTACTACTTTAGGAGCAAATTGAGACATATATATGATGTGGAGAAATTTTCTCTAACATATCTTCAATACATCCATTCGTTGCATTGGGGGGAAAAGAAACTAAACATCTCTTTCTAAATCTCAATATATATGAACGTAATCATTACCTTCATCATATTTAAATAGTAACATTGTAAACATCAACATAAATAAAATATAATCAAGCTATGTGTGAATTCAAGAACCATTGTTTAATTAATTCGGCACACTCATATTGATGAGTTTCATATATTGAAATCAAACAATTGCACATATCCACAAGATTGAGAAATCAATATGATACCATTGTTAAGGTGGATTTGTAAAACACGTACCTTTGATCTTTTCAAAATAAGTGCTCAAGGCCTCTCTCGTGATGATAACGTGTTGTAAAATAAGAGTGAAATATACAAATATTGAACAAAAAATAGAGACAAGAAAAATGGGAATTAATACCTTTATTATTTATTTCTTCAGTGTTTATAAAAGGATGAGAGTATTAATAAGATAAGTTATATAACAATTAATAACATATATAAATATTTAAATGACATCCACTCTCAGTTAATGAATACAATTAATTCATAACAAATAGTGTATTATTACAAATACATTACTTCAAACTATTATAGAAGTGTGAAGACAAAGTAGCCTCAAGAAATTTGAGTTTCAATAAAAGAATACAGGAGGTCGGTATCAAATTTAATGGTTGACCCAGAAAAAAAGTTTGAGGACTACCTGCTGCAATAAGATACCTCTATTTTTCTTGTTCTTCTTTTAGTTTTTTTTTCTTTTCTAAATTCTAATTTATCAAAAGTGTAAGAAGACTGTTGACAAAAAAAAAAAGAAAAAAACAAACAAAAAATTGCAACAAGACCTATGTGTATGGAAACTTCTATATATCAAGTGGGCACCCTCTGTATAGTTATAGGTCCCCCACCCAACAAAGTGACAAATATTTAAATTCGGGAAAAGATTCAAATCTGCTTCTGAATTTTGCTCTGTCCTTATAAGAGTGGTCCAAATATAATTTTATTTGCTAATGACGAAAGCTTTCCAAATGATCCTTTTGTACATCAGATATGGAATGGAAACATGGTCTTATATGAACTTGGACAATCTTCACCTTACAAGTTAGCTTTCGGGGTTGAGTTAGGCCCAAGATCTATTATTTACATGGTATCAGAGCCAAGTCCATTCCAATTCATTATTCACTGATGTTGGGCCCCAAATTATATTATCCACGCTCTAGTTAACAATGTCTGGGCGTGTTGGGGAGTGTTAAGAGTTTCATATCGGATATGGAATGAGAACATGGACTCCTTATATGGACTTGGACAATCTTCACCCTACAAGCTAACTTTTGGAGTTGACTTTGACCTAAGATTCATCCTTCACGATTTCACCTTTTTATAACAAAAAAAGATACACTTGTTAACTAAACTATATGAAATGGTCGAGTTTTGTTATGAACTTTGTCTTAATGGGGGGCAGTTACTAATTACACGTCATGGGCACCATCAATCATATTGGAGAACACTCAGGGTGGTTCGTTTAAGAACAAGTTATCTCGAGATTAGTTATTCCACTTTCTCATAGAGATAAACATAACACTACAATCCAGAGATAACTAATCTCAAAATTAATTATACCACGATTTTATCCCATCTAAATATGAGATAAACATATCTCAAATTTAATCTCAGAATATCCCATATTTCTCGTACCAAATGAGCCCTTAGCGAATGTATATGAATCTTCCCCAATCATATTGTAGTAGTCAAGGTCTTATCTTAATTATCCTAAATACTTCATCATGTTTATCCTTGGAAAGTTATTCAATAATCTTATGTGGAATCCTTGTTGGTTCGTACTTAGTGCGGTTTCATTGCTAGTGAGTGAAGCTTATACATAAAGATCATATAAAGAACTTTTTATAAAAAATATTAATAAATAATCGCAACATATGAAGGTACTTGATATTGTAACTATAGCAATATATATATAAATTAAACTCAATATTGCATATATCTAGTTCAAGAACTAGAGAGAAACTACGAAAAATAAAATTCATTTGCATCTTTATATTTTTGTTTTTAGAGTTAATAGGAGAGGTGGGACTAGCAACGGTAGTGAATTTTGATGCTCTAAATTCGAATCCTTTATATTGTAACATTTGACGCACAACTTCTTCTACAAAACTTTAATACTAAAAGCAAGAAAGCAAGAAGTTTAAACGTGTGAAAACAAAGGTGTAAAGCCTTAATATATGAGCAATAACTTCAGGTTTAATGAAAAATTCAAACCTAAATTGATTGATGTGATCAAATTGGAAATAAATAAATAAAAATTAGAAGAAGCAACTTAAACGTGAATATTTAGTATATGCAGTCACGATTATGATTTAATATGCTATTATATCATCACTAAGATCCCTAATTAAATTTGCAGATACTTTACCTAACAGAAATGTATCTTTATTTAAGTCTATTGTATATCTAGACTTTGCAAGACCATATTTTCAAATCTCGTGCCTAAACCAAATTTGAAAATAACTTTACTTTCTTTTTCTCTATCTTTTTCATATTCTTTCCTTTTTCTAGCTTGTTTTTTCGTTTGATCAAGTCAAAAAACTTGGTTAAGCACGTAAATGGTGTCTAATGATGGAGTTTAAGCTTCTAATGTGTTCCTATGTAATTGTAATAACCAACCCCTCGAGTACGTGTTATTTATTCATGAAGCATGTTACAGAATGTGGTTTACATGGAAATGTTGCTTAATTAAGGTTGATAGAGGTTAAATTACCAAATACAATGACGTGACACCATAGTGTTAATCATTAACGTTGCTTAAATTTTCAAAAGGAACGTTAAGAAGTCACCACAACTCAATATATGGTTTGTAAACGTGAATTTGATCATGGTACGAAATGAAACGTGACGAGAGATTTCTAAAATCATCCCTAAAACTTTTAGTTATTTTTAGTCCTAGAAAACATGAGGGAAAGTTTCTAAAACTATCCCTAAAAGGCTAAAACGTTTATTATGATTATTTAGACTATAGGTAATTTAGATTATAGACTGAATTGATAAGTTTGAGAAACTATTGTTGAGGGAATTGGGAGAACGAATACATGAAATCCTCCCTGAATTGCGTGAATTAATGCAAAAGGTGAGCTAAATTAGTAAATTATTAGTAATAGATTGGAGGGGAGCCTTAGAGTAACTAGTAAAGTTGATGTCATGTGACCAGGAGGTCATGAGTTCAAGCCGTGGAAACAACATCTTGCAGAAATGTGAGGTAAGACTGCGTACAATAGACCCTTGTGGTCTAGCCCTTCTCCGGATCCGCTCATAGCGGAAGCTTAGTGCATCGGGCTGTCAATATTGGTAAACCCAGTTATAGCGGAATTGACTATGTATTAAACTATATAGGGACGAAATGATGCTATTTTCTAGAAAAATAATACTAGATCGATACCATGTGAAAGATGGAGAAGAATAAGAGATTGTTGATTCAAATGAAAATGTGTTTAAAACAGAACATGTTCATATACCTCGAGGAAAATCCATGAAATTGGGAGATCGAAAGTATATTTTCGTGCAAGTGCCGATATCTAATTTGCTTATCTAGGCGTTTATATTAAGAAATTTTTGGAAGATAATAATTTGGGCCTGGGAGGATAGTAGAGTCGAGTATAATTGAATCTTGTTAAATTGGCGCTAACAATTTGGGGTTGTTTGGAAAGTACTCTCTAAATTTGAGTCTTGTAGGAGTTTTTTCTCTTCTCTGGTAGAAGTTTGAGTCTTCCCATCCGTGGAAGTAGTCCCTTTCAAATTCAAAATTCCAATTTCTTATCATTATTTGGTAGAAGCCTAAAACAAATAGACTCATCCTTACGGTTATATACATACTGGTGTGCCATAATACAGAATATTGTAAGACTGTAATTTGTGTTATTGTCACCTAAAGATGGCGGATGAAGTTACTGAAAGGCTGAGAAAGTTCATCTTATCTTCTGATGAGGAAAATGTTGTTAATTTAGGAGTACAAGATGTAGCAAGTAGCGAGGAAGAATGTGCAAGAAGTCTATTTGGGAAGGTAATTTCCGATAAATTGGTGTACCTGCAATGTATTAAAGAAATAATGGATTTAATTTGGGGGAACGACAGAACATTGAAGGTGTTAGTTGTTGGACCAAATCTATTCTAGTTTGTGTTTACCACAAAACTTGAAGTGCAGCGTGTGTTGGCCGGAGAATCATGATTGTATGATCGGTTTTTGATAACTTTAAGGAAATGGTGTCCGAGAATTGAAAGCAAGTTAGAGCTTTTCAATGTGGGTGCAACTCTGGAATATACTAGTGCACTGGATGACGGAAGACGTAGGGAACAAGATCAGAAATGCTATAGGTGGTACTGTTTAAGTTATAATACAGACAAATGGAGGTCGAGAAGGGAGATACATTAGGATCCGAGTTGTACTAAACATCACAAAACCTCTCCCGAGAGGTAGAACAATTACCTTGGGCAATGAGAGGCGTTGGGTTGAATTTTAGTATGAGAATTTATCATATATGTGCTTCTATGAGAATTTAATCCGCGGTTTTTTTTATTTTGGGTATTTTTTCGTGACGGTGCCGGTCAAACTGCCGAAAGGCGGTTTGGCGCAGCCAATTTTTAGAAATACGTCCTTTTTCCAATCAATTTGTGTTTTCCCCCAAATCGATTTCTAATTTTCTTTTTTCTTTAGTAAACATCTCACGATACACAATAGACTTCAACGTCGAAATTTCATGATAGTGTAGGTGTGAATGTCAATTGCAGTTTTGGAAATTCAATTTTAAAAAATAAATAAAAATTCCCCGATCCGGCCCGGCCCACTAAAAAACTAATATAATCTGATACGTTCGGCGATATAAACCGAACATATCAATTTTTTAAAAAAAAAGTTGTATTCGATTTTTTTTTAAAAAAAACAAATTTTATTCGGTTCATATTTTTCAAATACAAAATCGATATATGCCCACCCCTAGTTTCTATTGGTATTACGGTGAAAGAAAAGAAAGGACAAAAATTGAATAATGATATTGTCAAAACCCGAGTCGTGACTTCAGCTGAGATGGAAAATATAAATTACAGAGAAGAAAAAGTTATTTTAGGTGGGATGGATAAAGCAGTGAGTAACAACGAGACACGTAAATGGGTTCATCAAGTGAAAAAAGTAGCTGAGAATTTAAATTCAAGTAAAGTCGTTCAGAATTTAGTAGATGTTGTGGTGGTTGAAGATACAAAGTTTGCTGAAGGGAAGAAAAAAATGATGGCCATTAACATTATCTAGACAAAAGAGAAGAAGCAACGAGTAGAGGTGGTGCGGGAGGCCAGTCTTAAATGGTCTCCCTCGTCCAAATGAAGCTAATGTCGTGGAATTGTCGAGACCTGAGAGGGTCATTGACAGTTCCCATCCTTAAGAAGATAATTAGGCTTCACTTCCCAGATTTGGTGTTTCTTTGCTAGATGGAGAATAGACAGGTACGCTTGGAGAGGTTGCAGAAATAAATTCAAATGGACAATATGGAAGCGGTTGATCCATAGGGGCTTGCGGGTGGTCTGTACTTATTTTGGATTAGCAATTTTGAGGTACGCAATGTTTCTGTACATACTTTTTATATTGAAGCTCTTGTTTTAGATCATGTAAATAATTTTATATTCTAGTGTGTGTATGATTATACTAGTACTGGTAGAATTGTGAGAAGTAAACAATGGAATGAATTGCAAGCTAGATCTTTAAATTGGGGTCTTAACTGGTAATCTTAGGGGATTTTAATGATATTATTGATGATTCAGAAAAATTAGAAGGTGGAGTAAGGGACTAATAGACGTATAACGATTTTAAAAAAATTTCTTTTAACATGGGAGTGATATATTTAGGATTAAGGGAAAGTCGTCAACATGGTGGTGTTTTAGGAGAGATGAGGGGGTGATTCAAGAAAGATTAGATAGAGTGTTGGGTTTCTCCTGACTGGCGGTTAACATATGACCAAGCAAATGGTCATCATATTCAAAATGAGGCGTCTGATCATGCTATGTTATTATGTTCTACCGAACCAATGGAAAAAAATAAAAAGAATTTATTTTGTGGGTCGCAGAGGATAACGTGCCTGGGGAAGAGAGATTGAAGGGTCTAGACAATTCAAAGTGTGTTGGAAAATTTGTAAGTGTAAGTTTCCATTGTTAGCCTGGTTTAAAAAAATGGGGAATGAACGCGAGGGAGAAGATAAGAGAGCTAAAAGATCAAATTGAAATTTTACGGAATGACCACGATGAGATTGATTTCAAAAGAATAGCAATCTTGAAAAATAACTAGGTCATGCTTATAAGGATGAAGAAATATTTTGGAGACAAAAATCCAAAATACAATTGTTGTATGAAGGTGATAAGAATACTTCTTACTTTATATGGCAACAATATAAAGGATAAGAAGAAATTTAATAAAAGGGTTGCAAAGAGAGGATAGATCATGGGTATATGACGAAAGGAATTAGTTGTGAGGTCGAGAAGTTTTATTGTAATTTATTCACTACATCTGTGTCAGAATTAGAGACTACAAATTGGGATGATATTCCTATGGGAACTACAGAGGATATGAATGAGTGGTTAATTGGGGAAGTTACTATTGAGGAAGTGAAGAAAGTTGTGTTTTCAATGTGTCCGACTAAAGCTCCAGGGGTTAACAGTATGACCCCATTATTTTTTCAAGTATATTGGTCGATTATATTAGTTGATGTGCTTTTAGCGGTGAGGAGTTTTTATCAAACGGGAACCTTGAAATAGGTTTTTTATTACAATGATCCCAAAGTGTAAAGCTCTTATCTCGATGAATCAATATAGGCCTATTAGATTGTGCACCACGATTTATAAAATAGTGGCAAAAATCTTGGCTAGTAGGATGAAGCCTTTGTGAAAGCATGTAATTTCTCCTAATCATGCTGCATTTGGAAGTGAAAGACAAATCATAGATAATGTGATTTTAGCACATGAATTTATGAGCTTATCATGGAATAATTTTTTTTTAAAAAGAAAGAAGTTCATGGCTATTAAGCTAGATATGTCGAAAGCATATGACTGAGTGGAATGGGACTATGTGAAGCAAATGATGATCCATATGAGATTTCATGAAAAAGTTCGTGGGATGGATAATGGAGTGTATACCCTCTACGTCTCTCTCATTTAAATTGAATGGAGAAATAAGTGGTCATGTAGTTCCATCAAGAGGATTGAGACAGGGAAATCCGCTTTCACCATACCTTTTTGTCATCTGTGTGGAAGGATTGTTGGTATTACTAAAACGGGTTGAGGAGCCGAATGTACTAGCTGGTTTACAATTGAATAGGAATGGACTGTCCATAGGGATGGCAACGGATCAGATCTGGACCGGATCCTACTAGATCCAGATTCATATCCGTTTTTCATACCTGAATCCAGATCTATCGGGTCCATAAAAATCATATCCAAATCCGGATCCACCGGGTCCACGGATCGGATCTAGATCCACATGTAAAAAAAATTGCCTTGCTAAGAATTTTTTTTTGAACTGACAAACGATTTTTACTTAGCTAACAGTTTACTGTGTTACAATTTTGAAATGTTCATATGAGATATTTTGTTCGTTATCTCGTTTTGATTATGAGCTATTAATTGAAAATGTTGGCTAATGACAATAGTTGTGGAAAATGCTGACTAGTATTACCACAATGCAGAACTTGCATGTGCTTGAAATCTTCACAAATTAAGTGAATATAATTTTAACTACTTGTCTATGGAGATGTTAGTCATTCACTAATATAACATTGATTTTATTATCGAAGTTACTTCTTTATTTTTTGGTTTTTGAGTTAAAGCGGGGATAAATTAAACTTGTTTTGAGAATTAAACTTGCAAGGATGTGCTTAGCAATTTTAAGAAAATACTTATAAAATTACATTCTAGGTAGTGAATATATTTTTAAAAAAATGGATCCACGGGTCGGATCCGGACCGGATACGGATCTCAAATACAAGATCCAGATCCATATCTGATCCGTCAGAAACGGATCCGGGTCCGATCCGGATCCGTCGGGTCTAAATTTTAAAGATCCATATCCTATAAAATATATCTGGATCCACCAGATTCGGACCGGGTCCAGGATCCACTGTCATCTCTAACCGTCCATTTCTCACTTGTTGTTTGCAGAAGATTCTTTCTTTTTCTGTGAAGCGTCGACGCAAAGTGCATCTGAAGTTCAAAGGATTATGCATAATTATGCTAGATGTTCGAGTCAACCAATTAACATAGATAAATTTGCAGTCTTCTTTAGCAAGTATACAGAAAATCAAGAAAATGAAGAGATTTGTGTTGTGCTGGGAATTATGAAAATATGTACCAATGGTATGTATTTGGGCCTTCCCGTTGTGGTGGGAAGATTGAAAAATGACATATTGAATTTTCTCAAGGATAGAGTTCGAACAAAGATAAAAGGTTGGAAGGATCGATTTTTAAGTCCAGCAGAAAAAGAAGTATTGTTAAAATCGGTCCTTTCTGCTATACCCACATATGCCTTACATGTTTTAGTTTGCCAGATGGGTTGTGTAAGGAAATCACATCTTTATTTAATAGATTTTGGTGGGGGCAAGATGAAGGGGTATGGAAGATGCATATAGAGAAATGGAAGAGGCTATGTGATCCATAATGCAAAGGGGCCTTGGGTTTAGAGATATAAAAGCGTTCAATATGGCCTTATTAGCTAAAATGGTATGGAGAGTGTTGAGAAATTCAAAACCGTTAATGTTCAAAGTTTTTGAAAAGTAAATATTTCCCAAATTCTTCTTTTATGAATGCAGAGGTGAAAGGATCATCTTCATGGATTTGGAGAAATTTGATATGGGGAAGAGACCTCTTACGAAAGGGAGTGAGATGGAATATTGTTGATGGTGCACATGTGAATGTATGAACTGAACCATGGATACCTAAGGATGATAACTTTTACCTTGTTACTACTCGTGGTGATAATGATAGGGAGTTAAAGGTTTTAGATTTGATTGATCGTGAGAGCTCAACTTGAAAAGTATATATGCTTAGTGAATTATTTTGTAAGGATGACATTAAAGCTATTCTTTCTATTCCTCTGTCTAGGTCAGGTGGGAAAGACAGAGTGTTATGGCACTTTACAAAATCTGGGAGTTATGAGGTGCGGTCAGGCTATCACCTAGAAAAATCTTTATTGGAGGCACAAGAATGGAGAAATGATAGAATTGAATCGAGTAACTAGTCATTTTCGAAAACTTTTTGGTTAAGTCTGTGGAAGATGAACATTAAGAATAAATTAAAGCATTTCTTTAGGAGGTGTTTGATGAATGCCTTACCGGTTAAAAGTGTGCTAGCAAAGAGGCTAAGGCTACAAGATGCAACATGTAAGGTTTGTGGGATGGAAGAAGAAACGGTTGAACATATGTTCTTTCACTGACCTAGATCTCTAGTTGTCTGGAAAATGAGTCTTTTTTTATGGCCTAATATTCATAAAGTAAATAATTTTGCTAGTTTGTGGTATGATCTCATTTTGAATGTTAAGCGATTTCTAGATTCAATGAACCTTTTGAATTTATCTGTGCATCTAATGTGGTTTATTTGAAAAGATAGAAGTAATTGGGCCTTTAATAGTGAAATGTAGTATGTTCCTAATTTTGTGTCACAAGCTTTATTTGATTGCCATGAATTTAAAGAACTTGACTCTACTTGCAATCCTAAAAATGATACATCCTTGATTGACGAACAACTAATTTTTTGTCAAGATGAGATTTTGTGTTTTACTGATGCATGTGTGCAAAGGAACACAAGTGATTCCAGTATTGGTGTTGTGGCAGTTGATGCTAGTGGTTTGATGATTCATGCCTTTGACCCTCCCGTTCAGTCAGTTGGGAAGTCAATCATTGCTGAAGTAATTGCAGTTAGAGAGGCATTGCAAATTGCGGTTCGCAAAGGATGGAGGAAAGTTCATATTCTATCGAATACAATGGAATTGATAATAATAATTTAGGGACTGAAATTAGCACCGTAGACTATGCATAACGTATGTGAAGATATCAGACAGCTCCGGGACACTCTTGATGTTGTTCGATTTTCTTTTCTTAGAAGAAACAAAAATAGATATAGTCACCGTTTAGCTAGTTTTTCAAAGACTCTAGTTGATGCAGTTTCGTGGGATGAACAATTTCCTATATGGCTTGTTTATGAAACTCGTGACTCTTTTGCTCTATTATCAAATGAATGAACAAGGTCAGCCTTTTGATGAAAAAAATAATTGAATCTTGTCATTGTACCTTAATAAAGGGGCAAAGTATACGGATACTCGATTTTAAAGCGGTTATTTAACTTGTATCATCTATTTAATTATTTTTTAACATGTCTCATTTTCAGACAACTTCAGAAGTTAGTTTTGACAAAGTCTAACTTCATACACCGTGTTTGAAGTTTCAATGGCTGAAGTTTAGCTATTTTGCCTAAACTTCAACCATATTTGCTTGAACTTCAGTCATTTCTGCAGAACTTCAGTTATTTTTTCCTGACTTAAAGATATTTGTTTGCGCGAACTTTAGCCATACGTGGGTGAAGTTTAGTATATTGCCTGACTTTAACCATTTATGTCTAAAGCGCATGCACATATGGTTGAAGTCCAAGCAAAAATAGCTGAAGTCAGGCAAAAATAGCTGAAGTCATGCAAAAATGACTGAACTGCAGTCATATATGCGATTTGAATATGTAAAATCATAACAACGAATAGAAATGAAACAACTATAGCTCCTATATAAACTACTGGGAAGAACATAGCAAAGAAGTAGTGGCTGACATTCAAGCTAAAATGACTCCTACTATTTTTGCATAAACTTCAAACAGAATTTCATGAACTTCACTCATATGTAGTTTCAAACATTGTGTCTGAAGTTTGATTTATTTTTTCAAGCTCAACTTCAAATACCGCATGATTGAAGTGGTTATATATTTTTTTTAAATAAATAGAAAGATGGATACATGTATAATGGAAGTGTTAAAACAGATAGTCTCGTGAAATTTTTACAAAATAAGGTGTAAGCTCTCCCAACTAAGTTCTCATAGTCATTCAGATATCATTTGGTTGCTAGTTAGAGTTATGCACGATTTACTTATGTAGGGACTAATTAAGAAGGGTTTAGTTATGCAGGGTTTAGCTATTCATGTATTAGTTATCTCATATTTTATCCTGCATAAAATAATACATAGATTCTCTTATAACTTATGTATTAGTTATGCGAGATTGTAAACTGGTAACAAAACACCCTACTTGGTGTGCTGAATTTTATACATAATAACTAAAATATTACCAAACAAAATACTCCCTCTGTCCCAAAAAGATTGTTCTACTTTCTTTATTAGTTTGACCCAAAAAGATTGACACATTTCTATATTTAAAAATAATTTAACTTTATAATATGATTTACAGACACACAAATATTTAAAGCCTGTTTTGGACCACACATTTTAAAGGTCTTCATTTATTTCTTAAACTCCATGTCAAATCAAACTAGGATAATCTTTTTAAGACGGAGGGAGTACTAGTTATGTTAATTTCAATACATAAATAATTCACTTCTTAACAAACAACTAAACGACCCTTATGTTGTTGCTTTAAGAAGAAATATTTATGTTGGACGGTCTAAATCTCTCCTTATGTTATGTTATTGAAAGATGACTATATTCTTGAAAGGATTCAGAACTCCCTCATAGCATAAACCAGTCCAATCCAAATAGATTACCACAAGAAAAGAAAAAGAAAAATTACAATCAAATATTATTTGGATATCTAGTTTACAAAATATATACATAATATATAGATAGTGTATACTTTATACTAATATACATATACTATAAATACTTATACATAACATGTACAACCAAAGTCTATAGGCAGTATATACTTCGGTCGTGTCGATAAACTAGTTGGAAGAATGGTACATTTACGTAAGTTTCCCAAAAGAAAGGCATATTAGTGTTTCTAACCCCTTGGTGGGCCATTATCAGTTTTTAGGTCCAGACATCAAAGGAAATTGGGGTAACACACAGTCGCTTCAAGGCCCAAAATTCTATATTTTGGGCTTGCAATTGGGTTATTTGTTGGCCATCCAGTGTTGACCCATGATAATTTTGGGTTTTAAGCTCATCCCAAGAAAATTCTTAATTTTTAAGTTGCAGACTTTTGAAATTTATTTCGAATTATTCTTAATATATTTCAGCTTTTCTAACCGAAATTTAATGAGTTGGTAATATCTTCGTCATAATTAAATAAGTGCCTACGTTTATTTCTAAAATTTTGTCAGTTGAGGTCAAATATAACATTTAATTGCACCGTTTGTGCTTCAAATGGGCCGGTATTTAATTTTGAAAAATTTACATGGCATAACTAACTACTAGTATATAACTATATATCTATATTTAATAGCTATAATTTAGATTAGTTACATCCTATAGATACAAAGTACATCATTTTTCTTCAAATCTATTTTTCTTCAGATCTCCGTTGTCGGCGGAGCTCCGGCGAAATTCATTATCAGATCTATTTCTTCCGGTGGCGGCGCCGTCATCAGCAGCGGCGGAGGTGGTGCTGACTTTTTCGGCAAACAGAGGACGATCCATCACGTCGAGCATGGCGGCTCTCTCTCCCCGTTTTGATCGTCGAAGCTCACGCGACAAACAGATCTGAAGCCACCACGACGGAGCTCACGGAAGATTCTCTCTCCCCGTTCTTCGAATCTATTTTTTTTTCAAATCTCCGTTGTTAGCGGAGCTCCGCCGAAATCCATCTTCATATCTATTTTTTTCACATCTCCGTCGGCGGCGCCGTCATCAGCAGCGGTGGAGGGGGTGCTGACATTTCCGGGTAACAGAGGACGACCCACCACATTGAGCACGATGGCTCTCTCTCCCCGTTTTACTCGCTGAAGCTCACGCTGACAAACAGATCTGAAGCCACCACGGCGGTGCTCATGACGGCTTCTCTCTCCACGTTGATTTTTTTATTTATTTGTATTCATCATTTGAGTTTATTTTTTAAAATTTTATATTGTATTCAATTGTTATTTTTACGTATTCAATATTTGAGTGTATTTGTTAAATTTTTAGTGTATCTATTTTTTTTTTTGTATTCAGTATTTTAGTGTATATATTACAACTGAATTTATTTTTTTGTATTTATGTTATTTGAATACAATTGAATTTAAAATACAATAAGTTGAATATAATATTTTTTTGTATTTATGTTGTTTGAATACAACCGATTTTTAAATACAATAAATTAAATATAATGTAAAAGTAGCTACAAATGAATACAATCGAGTTGAACATATTGACGTGAATACAGCTGAGTTGAATACATCTGACTTGAATACATCGAAAAGAATTTTGCATACATTTTTACTCGCTGTAGCCGTTTTATGAATACAACGAGTAAAAGGTAGTTATACGCTGTAAATATTGAAACTGTAGATATGACAAATTTAAAACTCCCAAATTACAGTCATTTGTGTAAGTTTCAGTTTAGTTTTTACCTTTCAAATGGTCTGGTCTTTAATTTTGTCCTTTAAAATCGAAGTTATGTCTAGCGACAAATAAGTCCCTTAAGGGTGCGGGACACAACTTATAGATTTCATAATGCCACAATATAAACTTAGACCCTGCAAAAAAAAAAAAAATTACCTTCTCCGTCTCAATTTATGTGATACAATTTTTTTTTTAGTTTGTTCAAAAAAGAATGTCATCTTTCTTTATTTGCACTAAATAATGGCACTATCCCTATTTTATTCTTGTTGGGTCCCGTTTAATTTTGAAGATATACTTATTGTAAAGAAAAATCAACAAAAATAAATACTAAAAGAAGGATAATTTAATAAAAATAATAAAATATTTTTTTATTTTTTAAATTTTATAACAAATTAAATAATGTCATATAAATTAGGAGGCCATGAATACTACTTATTATGAGGAGCAAAATTTAAAGACCCGCACAAAAGAAAAAAAAGCGCAAATGACCCCAAATCTAAAGATCTACTGTCAAATAGAGCCAATTTAATTGGGCCACCTCTGACCAAGGGAGTAGTTAATTAGAAACGAAAGCAGATGTTGTAATTTAACGATTTCTTAACCTGGAAGACTTGTTATTGAAATATTTGAATTAAAAATTCAATGGACAAATTGTTGGTATTTCTATGTACTTTATAAAGCAGTACGGGATGTAAATAACTATTACAAATGTTCGAAAGGATAAATAAATGGTCAAACTTCAAAACTACCGCAAGTGCGTTGTGTCTTGAATCTTGATCAAGGGCAAAGTCAACTTTGAGAACTGCCGCAAGTATGTTGTGTCTTGAATCTTGATATCCTGAAATCAAGAAACAACTAAATCTGGAAGGTTACAACGTTGTGTGTTGAGTCAAGGATAGCCCTCTATCCTTAAGACAAGATTGCCCCGTATATATGCTTTTACGTTAGCGGGAAATAGTCTCCCAAGATAAAACAACACTTTAATCTCAACACTACAAAGCCAATAGGTTGAGCCTGTCGAAGAAAACAAATATGACTCGACTTGCTGAAGATATGGAATAGGAAGGAAGAGTTTCTCTTTACTCTTCTCTTTTGTCTCTGTGTATATAGTGTGTCTCGTAGTGTATATCTTGTGTATATACGTGGGTTTGCTCACCGATTTTCGTCGATTTTCGATCAAGAAAGTGCGGTTTTTCACTGTTTTTGTCGATTTTCGAGCTGTTTTGTTGCTCGTTTCGCTTGTTTCTTCCTCCTTTTTTCAGCCAAGTGAAGCTCAATATATAGCAAGAGGAGGGGCTGTCCAACAAGTCACAAACAAGGCTGTAATGGCCCTTAAAGGAGGCCATTAAAACGCCCAAGTAATGGCTATTAAGGCCATTGAAAGAGGCTACTCACGCCCAAGTAATGGGTGTTAATGGAGGAATTAATCAGCCAAATAATGGCTGGTTAATGCTCCAAAATGCGATCCAATATTTACGAGAAAAAGTCTCCATAAATTCGGGGACCAAAGCGTAAATATTGAAACTTCGAGGACCAAAGCGTACATATAAAAGAATTCGGTCCAAAGCGTACATATGAAACTTCGGGGATCAAAGCTACATCCGGCGAGTTCTCGGTCCAAAAAGATAATATCGAAAGGCCCACGACCCACGCCCCCACGACCGTGACCGGACGGGACGGGCGGGCGGCGGCGCGCGCGCGTGTGGGCTTAGCCTTGAACCCAAACACATCTAGGTCTTCCCTCCTTTAAACACATGGGATACCCCTTGGGGATCCAAACCCTTTACCACATTAGAGACTTATATAGAGAGCAATTCTTCCTATTCCCACCGATGTGGTAGATTTGTCCCACACCACATTTTCATGTCTCAAACACCTTACTTCGTGGACCAATATCTCTTTCATTTCTCAACGAAATTAGACGATTCTTGGCCCTACGGTCATCTACTCACTTCGTAGATCATGCATGTGCGAAGAGACAAGGTCTCCAATATGCGAAACACTAGTGTTTAATTCATCAAAGATGGGTGGACGCATCTCCCCGCCAAAGGCTAATTTCCAACAATCCCCTCTATGAAAGAGAGATTGTGGCGCACACACAAGGTGCCTACATTTCAGCAATCTTTCAGCGAAAAGATATTGCATCAGGAGAGGTAGCTTACGCTTTGAACCTTCCCTAGTTGAATACCATCGGACTTACTTACTGCGCGGTGAACGTGATGTCTTGAACCGTCGGTGTTTAGTGTAAGCCAAGACAACGATATCAACACAATAACTCTTCTTATTCATTTTCCTTCTTACGTTTCGTCCGTTGTGGCCATGGACACACTTGGATTCTTAAGTGCGTTCATTTGAGTCGGCCATCCTCGCACTTAAATAGGTGATCTCCTACAAGGTATCCTGCTATACCCCACTTCACAAGTGTTAGGAATCATTAAAAGTTCCACAACCCTAACCTCAACCGTTTGAGGATCTTTTAAAAGGTTTGGAAGCTTAACCTTTACCCACCATGTAGGCAAGCACTTTAATGTCTATCGCGGGAACGGCTTTGGATTCATGTTCCGTACAGAAATCATCATCCGAAGTGCTTCTTGCTTCCACCGAAGCGCTCAACTGAACCTTTTGCCGCTTAGTTTTCCCATTGAACCACATTCTTGGGATCTCCAATCAGTATGGTTGGGTTTCCACCGCAAAGGTTCGTATTTTTTGGGTTTTAAGCCAAT
Organism: Anisodus tanguticus; assembly: GCA_034509755.1. NCBI lineage: Eukaryota > Viridiplantae > Streptophyta > Magnoliopsida > Solanales > Solanaceae > Anisodus > Anisodus tanguticus. Next base: position 10,552,497 of record CM067551.1, on the reverse strand, counting down.
TCCCCTAGACAGGCAGAACACTTGATCTCCGGGTAGTCCCTTAGTTAGTAAATAAGGTAGTGACACCCGTGATGATCAACTGCCATACGGTCTTATGTCTCTTGACATATACGTCCGTACGCCGTCATCCGTGTCCTTCCCGAAGCCGATCGGCTAGCCACGGTGTATAAGCTGCTGAAGGCACGGGTTTCTCCCAATAAGGGACGTCCTCTAAGGAGCCGTGAAGTTACTCAACTTCTTTCATGCTTTGTATAAAGCGATAAACTCCGATTCCATCATGAATCGGCCGATGCAAGTTTGCTTAGAGGATTTTCCAAGACCTACCATACACATTTGCTTGTGGCTTTGGTGTTCTTCGGATCGATGTCCGGTTTGCATCTTTGTGTTCTCCCGAACCGCTGGACATCCGAGAATACTATAATCCGTAGATAAGCGAATAATTCGGATATCGTCATATCGACTTAACGCCTTCTATTGATCATGTATTAAGATCATCGTGAACCTTAGTTCAAGCGATCTGTTTGTAGGACGATACCGGGTCGGTTGTAGTGTGTACAATACATTGAACTACACATGACCTGTGCATATCGCTCCTTGTCTATGGGTGCACCATGATTCCAATCGGTTCTATGATTCCTATCCATTGGTGGCTTCAACGAGACCTGTCTACTATCGACCGGTCCGTTAGATGTCTTAGAAATCCAATTCCTAAGATGTCATCTGTGATACCCATATCTTTCATATCGAGACTTTGTTTCAATATGACTTTTACTTTCGTTGTTGATTCTCCAACTGTTGGCTTTCTAATTTCGAGTCAATGTTTCGTGGTCGATTCATTGTTTTTGTTTTATACGAAACTTTCGGGACCAAAATGTAAACATTTCAAGGACCAAAATGAAAGTTCGGGAAGAAGCCCAACAGTTCGGCAAATCAACTCGATTCTCTTCTTCCAACTCTCCGGTTGGGAAGGTCATTTCAACATCCATGCCACGTAAGACTACAATGGCCCCTGGATGTGAAGCTACTCACGGGGAGCACATTTTACAACCCAAAGGTTCTTTTCCGGAGGAAGATCAACCATTACACAAGTATGGTTCTATATGATGGAATATATTTTCCTCTTTAGCTTCTTTCCAAAGCGGCGCTTTTGGAGATAACACTTATTTGTTAATTGTCCATGGTTCGTTCTCAACCATACAAGTGGAAGGTATGGAACGAGTCTTCGTCCCCTCTTTGCTCCTTCTCGGTTCAACCTCTAGAATTCCCGAGTTCGCGGATCCGGAATATTAAGTTCGGATAGCCGGCAACTTTCGAGTCTGTAGATACGGAACGTCCGATTCGGACGGTCGAGCCCTCGCGGGTTCTTGTTAACCTTGAGCAATTACTCCTTTTTCCTTTTTCAGGGAAAGCTATCTTCAAAGAATTCAGCATTCTTTGATACCAAGGGGCGATCAACACTACTGTTATTTGCAGATCCAGTGGATATGCAATCTACAGTCTTAGGTACAACTTGACCTGTTTCAGTAATCCAACTTTTACCAAGCAACCCCACATAAATTGGGCGTACGACTTTGGCTAACACCGTTGGACTGAGGTGAGAAATGAACATTCGTTTAATGAACGATGCTTCACATTCTCCTCCTCTATCACTACGAATTTCTCAATCCGTAAGCTTAGTTGATTTTCAACTTCTGCTTTGTAGCGCTTATCTGCTTCAACAACTTCATCTTTGCTTTTCAACAAAACAAAGGATTCCATACGTTGTACCATCATCAATGAAGATCACAACGTACTTGTCTCCCCCTATTTTGTATAAACTTCAAGTCACCCAATTAGGTGTGACTAAGTTCTAGAGGAGCGGTGCTTCTTTCGCTATTCCCTTGACGGAATTTGGAAAGGTGATTTTGCCTCTTCATCTACCTCACATTTATTTTGAGGGTTTATGTCGACAGAAGGCAACAATCTCAACATCGTTAGCTTTTGAATGACTTGCTATTTAACGTGTCTTAATCTATGATGGCATAGATGCACGGATTACAAATATATCATTCATTTGGCTACAGACGTACTGTACCATTCTTAGTTATTATAGACCTATTGGACTAGTCTCAAACTAGCTTGACCAACGGCGTCCCTTAAACCAAGTTAGGGACATGTATCACCTCATTTTAGAGTGATCTCATTCCACGAAGTCCTATTGAGGACAACCTCTCCAGCCCCTTCTACTTTAGAGGTGGCGTTGCTTCACATGAACAACCTCTTGCCCGTGGTTAGGGTGTAACCGGATCATATGTGATCGCGATACTCTGGCCCACTGCAGTTGTTGCTTTGCGACCGAGTGTCCAATTTCTTCACCGCCTTTCTTTAGGCCTTCGGATCATTTAAGACACGGAAACTCGGCCCACCTTACTAGGTGTCCATTACCTTTCCTATGAAATGAATTACGGCACCACTCCGTCTTGAGAGGCTTTATATGACCGAGTGTCCAATATCATCATATCAAAGGAATTTTGGCCCACTCCGTCGCCGGAGGCTTTATATGACCGAGTGTCCAATATTATCCTATGAAGGATCTTCGCAAGTATGACGGGTTCAACGTCTTTAGCTTTTAGACTCCTTCCGTTAAGATTGGTGCCCAGATAATTCTTGGCGCTTACTTAAGAGTGCTAACAGTTTTCGCACAGTTAGTGGATCTCTCTCCATCGTATGTGCGAACATACTTTACACACTTTTAATCATTACACTTAAAAGAACGGATCTTTTTAAGTCGTTTACAAAATCCAATCTTTAAACGGGAAAGAAGATGAGATTAAACTTCTGATTTTTTTTTTTCCTTTAAAGCGTAAGGAATATAAATTATTTTCATATTCCTCCTACTTTAATCAATTTTTAATCAGACATCATTTAATCTTTATTCTTGACAAGTGAGAAAAACTACTTATCCCAATTTCGGATTCTGGCTCACTCCAGTCACTTCATCAAACTGAGTGTCCAGTTCCTTCTTACCATTATTCGGATCTTTTGTCTGGGACAGATACAGGCCTTCTGCTGCAAGATAGAAGTACATCTTCGATCTTCTCCTCTTGTCCCAGTTGACATCCTCGAGCTCTCGAGAGCGCTTGTTTCCACCGATCTTGGTAGCGGTGACACCATGAACACGTTCATCATCATCACTCTCTTCTACCAGAAAACCATTTCCATATCCAGATTTTGTCACACAACTTTTGACCGACATCTTTCGAACACTAATAGTATTACAATACGATCTTGTCTTAAGATGTTGGTATTTCTATGTACTTTATAAAGCAGTACGGGATGTAAATAACTATTACAAATGTTCGAAAGGATAAATAAATGGTCAAACTTCAAAACTACCGCAAGTGCGTTGTGTCTTGAATCTTGATCAAGGGCAAAGTCAACTTTGAGAACTGCCGCAAGTATGTTGTGTCTTGAATCTTGATATCCTGAAATCAAGAAACAACTAAATCTGGAAGGTTACAACGTTGTGTGTTGAGTCAAGGATAGCCCTCTATCCTTAAGACAAGATTGCCCCGTATATATGCTTTTACGTTAGCGGGAAATAGTCTCCCAAGATAAAACAACACTTTAATCTCAACACTACAAAGCCAATAGGTTGAGCCTGTCGAAGAAAACAAATATGACTCGACTTGCTGAAGATATGGAATAGGAAGGAAGAGTTTCTCTTTACTCTTCTCTTTTGTCTCTGTGTATATAGTGTGTCTCGTAGTGTATATCTTGTGTATATACGTGGGTTTGCTCACCGATTTTCGTCGATTTTCGATCAAGAAAGTGCGCGTTTTTCACTGTTTTTGTCGATTTTCGAGGCTGTTTTTTGCTCGTTTCGCTTGTTTCTTCCTCCTTTTTTCAGCCAAGTGAAGCTCAATATATAGCAAGAGGAGGGGCTGTCCAACAGATCACAAACAAGGCTGTAATGGCCCTTAAAGGAGGCCATTAAAACGACCAAGTAATGGCTATTAAGGCCATTGAAAGAGGCTACTCACGCCCAAGTAATGGGCTGTTAATGGAGGAATTAATCAGCCAAATAATGGCTGGTTAATGCTCCAAAATGCAGTCCAATATTTACGAAAAAGTCTCCATAAATTCGGGGACCAAAGCTGTAAATATTGAAACTTCGAGGACCAAATTTGTACATATAAAAGAATTCGGTCCAAAGCGTACATATGAAACTTCGGGGATCAAAGCGTACATCGCGCGAGTTCTCGGTCCAAAAAGATAATATCGAAAGGCCCACGACCCACGGCCCACGACCGTGGCCGGACGGGACGGGCGGGGGCGGCGGCGGCGCGCGTGTGGGCTTAGCCTTGAACCCAAACACATCTAGGTCTTCCCTCCTTTAAACACATGGGATACCCCTTGGGGATCCAAACCCTTTACCACATTAGAGACTTATATAGAGAGCAATTCTTCCTATTCCCACCGATGTGGTAGATTTGTCCCACACCACATTTTCATGTCTCAAACACCTTACTTCGTGGACCAATATCTCTTTCATTTCTCAACGAAATTAGACGATTCTTGGCCCTACGGTCATCTACTCACTTCGTAGATCATGCATGTGCGAAGAGACAAGGTCTCCAATATGCGAAACACTAGTGTTTAATTCATCAAAGATGGGTGGACGCATCTCCCCGCCAAAGGCTAATTTCCAACACAAATAACTAACACAAAATAATTTAGTAACTTAGGGTTGCCAACTTCTTTTTTCAATTGGGGCCAACTTCTTTTTTCAATTGGGGCCAACACAGACCCTACAACGTTCTACTCTTTTTTTTCCCCTCTAGCACTTTCCTTATTATTTATAAGGTTGAATTCATCACGGAGTCCTTATGGTTGGTAAGATTTTTTATTTAAACATTTCAAATAAGTTTTGTTTCAGGTTGACCCCTATTATTTCATTTACACATTTTTACTGATTTGGAAGTTGTGTAATTTTCACACAAAGTTGGCATGTGGAAAGGCTAAAAAATATTATTATTATTTTTTTATTATTTCCTCCTCCTTCTTCTTCTTGGTTCTTTTTCTCTTTCTTCTCCACTTAATACTCTACCATTAACAAATCTTCCACAATTACTATCTGTAGGGATTTGTTGGGTTGTTGTACGCAACGGATATTGAAAACTTATTTCAAACCCAACAAACGTAGAACTGTTTGACTATAGGATAATTTTAAACTATAAACATAAGACTTGAATGGTACTTACATGTTTACAATATCTGGATTCTTTATCAACTGTGGGTGCGTACGCGAATGCCCTTTCGATTGCAAGCTACAAGCTTCAATGTATTCCTCCTTTGGAAAGCTAGGAAATCCGACAGAGGTTTGAGAGAGTGTTTTGATTCTGAGTCTCTAAGACTTAGAATAATGATATGAAAATCAAGTGTATTGAATAATGAAGTGTATGTCTGAATTTATATGTAGAAAATTAGGGTTTGACCTTGGGTCTGGCCCAAAATTCGAGACAGATTAGGTCATGGCGACGCGGCCCTACACTGTCTCATTTTATTTTCCGCACATTCTTAATTAAATTCAAAATCCAATTTTGACTTAATTAAAACAATCATTATTCATTTAAATATCTCGATTCTAAATCGAATATTTAATACTCTCTCAATATATCCTTAGATCGAAAAGACAATCGACATAGTGTGACCCTATAGGCCTTCACATATCGACACTAATCAAATTAAGGTCTACGCGAAACTCCTAGACGGCGCCGCAAGACGAACTCAATATGTGAAGTACGTTTACACGAATCTAGTAAACTTAACCTCTATGTGGTAAGATGAAATCATTTCATTCACGACACACACAATCAAGCTTAGGATTTGTCAAGTGTCTATCCAAATGGCTTAATCATTGTATCTCATCTATATTAGTTGACAACTAGACCATATTCTAAATATGTCTATTGTGTTGGCCAACGACTTAGTCAACCTAATATCACTGAGAAACTGAGTGTTCTCTAGAATATACATTCAAGGAATGAATCCTAATCTTGGCTCAACTACTGCCTTTAATCCACATCGTAATGTACCCAATACAAGTCATATCTCAACCTATAAGGCATTTAAGCTTAGGACATGATCAAAGTATATTATTTTGTAGACAATGTGCGCATTGACTTCAAGTCTAAGGACTTCTATCTCCCACACTCTGATCATACTTTAGACAAATATAACAAACATTATATCAGCAGGGTATACCAATACTTTTAAAGTATCCATGTATCCAGCACGAGTAGTCATTACTCGTAGCAGGTGAGACATACTACATCCTCTAAGGATGTAATGCAGACCACATGTCGACTTATCATATATCATCGATAACCCCATTCTCGATGATCATTAGTCGATGCTATTTTAAGAGTTACGTTATAATATTAATAACTCACATTATTAATAACAATGTAACCTCTAGGGATGCATATTATAGAATATTATAAACAATCAACTAATAATTCAATAATTGGAAATGCCAAAATATTAATCTTCATTAATAATACGAATGTGTATAAAGTACATTTGTCCTAATACAGATTGTCTCTAGAACATACATATACTTTCACTATCTTGCTTACCGGAAAAATGAAGATGGCCACCATTCTATGAGACCATGTGCCATTTTTTGGTATAAAATCAATATCAAATATGAATTTTAAGTTTTTTTTAAAAAAAAATTAGTAAAAAAAAGAAAATAAATCACCCCCACAGGGTGTTAATTATCTCAAATAAATGATCGGCCTCCTCAACTGTGTATCGATCGAAAGGCAGGGCGGCACATCCCCCAACCACAGACAAGCTGGAGGGACTTCCTGCCATACAGGAAAGGAAAGACCTGGGACCTGAAATAATTTTTTGGTATAAAAATTTCATCTTTTCTCTTTCATTGACATATAAATTTAATTAAATAAATAAAATATATAAAAAAAAAATTGATAGGTGTGCCCAATAAATCAGCCTAAAATTAAATATATTTGAAATTTTAAAAAAAAGTTCATTGGAAAAAAAATTCGGCGAAAAATATGTGGATTTTGTTTAGAATATTTTTTTTAGCTTTTGCTCAAGAAAATCTTTTTTTTCTTCTCATAGTTCATTTTAACTATTATTTCGAATTCAAAATGCAAATATAATTAGTTAATTAGCTACTTTGCTACGTCATTGTTACACACTATTTACATATTCGATTGAGTCACCGAAAAGTATCTAAATAGAACCGTAAGAGCTCACATGAGGTGTTTAAGAGAGTATTTGAATTGACTTATAAGCGGGTCAAATCAGCTTATAAGCTCTTTTTAGCTTCTTCTTTTTTAATATTTGACAATATTGAAAAAGTGTTTAAAATAAGTTAAAATATGCTTAAAATAAGTCAAAAGTTATAAATTGGGCAACCACAACTTATTGCTTTTAAGCTATTTTGAGTTGACCCGTGATTTTACTTTTGTATCCTTGTAACTTTTCAGAATTCCAACAATGCCCTCAAAGACAACATTCTTAATCTGCTTATTTTCGTTTCTTCCTTTCACATAATTCCTCTCTTGCTGCTCTTCCCTTCTCTGCGTTTTCTCTCCACTAACGGCCTTCCTCTCCATTTCAGGTGGGTTAACTATTAGTAGTGTTTCTGTCCTTTCTTTTGTATTGCTTCTCCATTTCTTTTTTTTAGGGGGCGGGGATAAGAGATTTTCAATGGAAGGATTTAGAATCAAGATTGCTTGATACAGATTTTAGTACCTTTGTTTTAAAACTTTGTAATTTAACAAAATAATTATTTGTGAAATAGTCTTTTCTAAAGTTTTACAGAATTCTTTGAAATATTATCAATTTAACGGATTTAAGGATATTTCAATAATTTTAACGTAAATAAGCTTATCATCACTTCTTTATCAAATACATAACTGCTTATTTTCAGCTTCAACAATTCTATACAAACACATTACTGTTTATTTATACAATTAACACCACCACTTAAAATTTGCTTTTAAGCACTTGTGCTTAAAAGTTGCTTTTTTTTTTTCTAGCTAATCCAAACATGCTCTAAATGGAATAAAGCTTACTTAAAGTATTTAAATGAAAAATATTACTGACTTAGTTAAATTCTCGCCTTATTAACCAGGACCGACAAAAACATAATTTTAATATTATAGTGTCTCAACTTTAACCTAATACGCTGATTCTTAACTAAAGGTCATATATTGAGTCAAGGCCCCGGCAGAGAGCATATTTCCCTTTAATGAATCATATATCATGCAAATTTGAATTGATCAGCTCTCAATACGAGTGCAGAATATCGAATAAAATATCACAAAAATAAAATTATTATAATAAATTAAAATATAGTGTAAAATTTCTTCCCAAAAATCAATATATATAACTTAATATAAATATTCAAACACATTGATTTTGAATGCTTGATCTACATCTATTATTTGTATCTCTCGGTCTCCAAACTTTTCTTAAGCAAGTCTAATTAATGAGAAGAGAAGATAGTCATCTTAAATTAAATAAAAAGAAAGAGGCAAAGGGGGTAAGTAATAAATTGGAGAATAATGCATATTTAATATCCCATACCCAAATTTCAACGTGGCCTATGAAAAGTCATGAACACATCTGCAGATTTTGAGTTTTTGACTGATTCTTTTGTCCTTGAAAAATACAAAAAATACAAAAATAAAAATAAGAAAAGAAATCTAGATGGATCTTTCTATTTAAAAATATTATTACTTCATCTCCCAAACATAATCTTGATCTTTCTTGACAAAATAAACCACTTAGCATGACCCAACTGTCGTGTGTCTCTTCCAAAATATAATATAATATTATATATGCACATAAAACTATAATGTAATACGTTGCACATAATATTAATTATTCTTGAGTTTATAATATTTGTTATGGTTAGGGTTAGGTCAAAATAATGCTGCATGTTTTGTTCTAAATTGGAATAAAAAGGACGTCATTTGTGATTATTTTAGTGTACCTATATTTTACTCAATAGAAAATTCATTTTAGTCATCTTAAATTTTTTTATTCATTTAATATTTGTATTGCTCCAAACGAAAGCGAAGATAGGCCCTACACTAGGCCACGAAACAAGTATTTCCACTTTAATGAATAAATAATTAAATATATTGTATTATACATATATTTAAATAGTAATACATCTCACATAGATAAGATCACAAAAGCTAGAGCTACTTGGGACTTTGTTTACTATACAATAAATTAATGCCAACTAAAACGTATTTTCAAAAATAAAGTACTTGTAGAGTCAGGGTATCATATTACACGCTTGTCGCACTTTGTGGAGCTTTTTGTACTTTTATATATTAGTCATTTTTATGCAAATATATAAAACGAGACTTAAGAACTTTCATTACGTTAAATTTTAGGAGAGATCTATCAATGATGTCGATATTTTTTTCTTTTTGGTTTTTTAGATGTGGAAAATTTTCATTTTTTTTTTATCCTTTAAAAAGAAATACAAATTGCAAATAAAGCGGATGATTTTTTCCCCTTTATCAAAATTATAAAAGCATTTTTTCCTCTCTTAAACTTTCAAAAATGAATATATTTATTTTTTCTGCCAAGATTCAAACTATCAATTGAATCATAATGTTAGAAAAAAAAATGAGCTTACAATATTAAAAAGATCTTCATTTTATTTTAACGTTTTAAGTGTGATAATAATTTGTAAACGCGAGCTTAATAATAAATGTGATAATTGATTATTGGTCACATATTTGTACCCCACTTGTGGGATTACGATGGATACGTTGTTTATGTTGGCCGTGTATTTGTATGTAAAGTGTTTGATCAGTCTGGTATGATAGTAATTGTAGGTCTAACCCCATAAGACTTCTAATGGGGAAGGCCCATCAGAGTTTCATTAATTGCGGTTAAATTCTATCTCTATCTCTTATAATAACAGATTATCATGATTATTTTATATGACCTATTGTATGTGAAAGTTGTCTCGTTGATGACATTGTATTCATTTTGCTTTGTTTTTTTGGGCGACATTTTTGCCTGTTATTGTTTTTTTCGGATAACTTGGCTCTGTTATTGTTGTTATGCGTAGTGGTTCTACGTGACTCTAGATTCTTGTTAACGGGTGCTTTCACTTTGACCCCTTCCTGTTTTAGGATAACATTTGAGTAGTTTACTATTTTATATTTGCTTTAGTGGCATTGGTGAATGATGGTAGTCAAGGGTCATGTTCTCGGTCGGGGACGAGGGCAAGGGGTAGGGGTAAGGGAGATGCTAGGCTGAGAATAGGGTCTTGAAATATTGGGACTTTAACGAGGAAGACCATAGAGCTAGTTAAGATTCTTAAGAAGAGGAAGATTAATATAGCATGTGTTCAGGAGACCAAATGGGTAGGACCTAAGGCTAAAGATGTAGACGGGTATAAGTTATGGTTCTCCGGTAGGTCGAAGTATAGGAATAGGGTAGACATTTTGGTAGACATCGAACTAAGAGATCAAGTGGTAAAGGTGAAGAGGGTCAATGACAGAATGATAGCGATTAAGTTGGTAATTTGAGGGTTCACTATGAACATTATTAGTGCTTATGCGCCACAAGCGGGCTTGGACGAGGAGGAGAAAAGACGTTTTTGGGAGGATTTAGACGAAGTGGTGAGAGGCATACCACCCACTGAGAAGTTATTTGTAGGAGGGGATTTCAATGGACATATTGGGTCACTTTCAAGGGGTTATGACGACGTGCATAAATGATTTGGACTCGGGGTCAGGAATGGGGGAGGCGTCTCACTTTTGGAGTTCGCTAGAGCTTATGGGATGGTGATAGCCAATTCTAGATTCCTGAAGAAGGAGGAACACTTGGTGACTTTCCGTAGTTTGGTGGCTAAGACTCAGATAGACTTTTTGCTCCTTAGGAAAGTTGACAAAGGTCTTTGTAAAGACTGTAAGGTTATTCTGAAGGAGGATCTTACAACCCGACATAAGCTTTTGGTGATGGATTTGGAGATCAAGTTGGAGAAAAAGAAAAGGGTTATGGATGACATGTTAAGAATCAAATAGGGATGTTTGACCATGGCTAGTGCAAACGAGATGGGGGAGAGGTTGATAGCCAAGGGGGCTTGGGGGAGTAGTGGGGATGTGATCGGTATGTGGGATAGGACGGCCAGTTGCATTCATGAGGTAACCAGAGAAGTGCTAAGAGTCTCGCGGTGTTATCGTGGTGGTCATCGAGGGGACTGGTGGTGGAATGATAAAGTTCAAGAGAAGGTTGAAACGAAGAAAGAGACGTTTGTGAAATTGGTAGAAAGCAGAGATGAGGTGGAGAAATAGACGTATAGGGAACTGTATGAGATGGCGAGGAAGGAGGCAAAACTAGCAGTTACGGTAGTGAAAACGACGGCTTTCGAGCGCATATATGTGGAATTAAAGGAGAAATGCGTGGATAAGAAGTTGTACAGACTAGCCAAGACAATGGAGATGAGGGCCCGTGACTTGGATCAAGTGAGGTGCATCAAGGACGAGGACGGTAAAGTACTGGTGGAGGAAGTGCATATTAGGCAGAGGTGATAGTCTTACTTCTACAAACTCTTGAACTAAAAAAAGAGATGGATACATTGTTCTAGGATATCTGGAGCATTCTGGTAGGCACGGGTGTTATTCGCAGGATGCGAAGGGGACGAGTGACCGGGTCTTATGAGATCATAGTGGAAGGAAGAACGCAGGCATGGCAGGTTTGGATTGGTTGAGTGAGTTATTTAACATTAATTTTAAGACGGTGAGAATGCCCGAAGAATGTAGGTGGAGTGTAATGATCCCTTTGTACAAGAACAAAGGTGATATCCAGAGTTGCAACAACTATAGGGGTATCAAGCTACTGAGCCACACAATGAAAGTGTGGGAAAGGGTCGTGGAGATGAGGGTGAGAAGAGACGCGCCTATTTCTGAGAAACAGTTTGGTTTCATACCGGGGCGTTCGACCACATAAGCCATCCATCTTATTAGGAGGTTGGTGGAGCAGTAAAGAGAGAGGAAGAAAGACTTACATATGATTTTTATCGACATCGAGAAGGCATACGACAAAGTCTCTAGGGAGGTTCCGTGGAAATGTTTGGAGGTTAGAGGGGTACATGTGGCGTACACTAGGGCGATCAAGGATATGTATGATGGAGCCAAGACTAGAGTACAGACAGTAGGAAGAGACTCTGAGCACTTCCCAGTGATGATGGGGCTGCACCAGAGATCAGCTCTTAGCCCATTCCTATTTGCCTTGGTGATGGATGGACTGACGCGACAAATTCAATGGGAGGTACCATGGTGTATGTTATTCGCAGATGATATAGTCCTGATTGATGAGACTCGCAGCGGGGTGAAGACCAAGCTGGAGGTTTGGAGACAATCTCTGGAGTCTAAAGGGTTCAGGTTGAATAGGACCAAGATAGAATATTTGGAGTGCAAGTTCAGCAATGGGAGTGACCATGAGACAGGTGTGGAGGTAAGGCTTGGTACTCAGGTCATTCCAAAGAAAGAAATCTTCAAGTACCTAGGGTCTATTATCCAATGGAATTGAGAGATTGATGATGATGTCACACATTGTATTGGGGCGGGGTGGACGAAATGGAGGCTCGCATCTAGAGTCTTGTGCGACAAAATGGTTCCACCAAAACTTAAAGGTATGTTCTATAGAGTGGTGGTTAGACCGACTATGTTGTATGAGGCAGAGTGTTGTCCAGTCAAGACTTCGCACATACAAAAGATGAAAGTTCAGGAGATGGAGATGTTGAGATGGATGTGTGGGCATACAAGGAGAGATATGATTAGAAATTATGATATTCGGGAGAAAGTGGGAGTGGCCTCGGTAAATGATAAGATGTGGGAAGCGAGGTTTAGATGGTTCAGGCATGTGCAGATGAGAGATACATATGCCCCAGTGCGGAGGTCTGAGGGGTTGGCTATGGACGGGTTCAGAAGTGGTAGAGATAGGCCGAAAAAGTATTGGGGAGATGTGATTAGACGGGATATGACGCAGGTGCAACTTACTGAGGACATGACCTTAGATAGGAGGTTGTGAGGACACAGATTAGGGTAGAAAAATAGTAGGTACTCAAGCGTAATCCTACTTATGCTTACCAATTGATAGTTGTAGTGTTATTACTATAGGCCCGATTAGTCTATCACACTTATAGACACATTATTTCTTTATAATCCACTGTAGTTTGATTTATGTTGCTATGTGTTCTTTAGTGTATTTTGTTTAGCTTATTTAGTTGTGTTAGTTACTGCTCCCTTTTGTTCGAATGCACTTTGTACTACTTTAATTCCTTATCTGAATTTGACCATTTCTCTTGCTTTACTCTTTACTCTTGTTTTGTTTTGATTTTTTGTTTGTGCTTATGCTTTGTCTTGAGCTGAGGGTCTCCCGAAAACAATCGCTCTACCTACCAAGGTGGAGGTAAAGTCTGTGTACACTCTATCCTCCCCAGACCCCACAATGTGTGATTTCACTGGTATGTTGTTGTTGTTGTTGTTAGAGAGAAAAATCTAGTCCTTCATCAATATGTAGTATGAATCAAATAGGTACCTAATTCTCCTTATTAATCTAAATATATTTTAATGTTACAATATCATGTTTTATTCTAATTTTACTATATTAATATTCTAACAAATGTTACATTGGAAAATAGCCTCAAATGCATTCTTTTGTTTATGGTTATTTCAATTTATGATATTATTTTATTTATAGTTTTTTCATAAATCTCGGTGATATTCAAAAAGATATGTGTAAAGAATGGATCTTAGGCCTAATCTCCCCCGCACGTCTAGACCTTGTTAACTGGAGTGTGGATAATATAATTTGGGGCCCAACATCGGTGAACGAAGAATTGGAATGAAACTCGCTCTGATACCATGTAAAGAATGGATATTGGACCTAACTCAACCCAAAAGCTAGCTTGTAGGGTGAAGACTGTCCAAGTTCATATAATGAGTCCATGTTCTCATTCTGTATCCGATGTGAAACTCTTAACAATGTGTTAAAGTACTTTTAATGCCCTTCACTTGAAAAAGAGAGAGATTATTTGAAATTTTTTACCTTTCATATCCAAACACTTTAAAAGAATCATACCCCATCAAGTGCAAGATATGAAGTTTTTTAGAGCGCGGGACCGCAAGGTCACGAGTTTGATCCCCTGCATAAACCTTCTTGGTTGAGCCTGTCACACATGGCTTGCCAAGTGTGGTTAATCGGCTGACGTGGTTTGCAGGTTATTACGTCAGTCCGGGGTTTACCTTGTGCGCACTCGAGAGGGTAGCGGCTGCGGGTTCCTTCGTCAACAAAAAACAAAGAAAGTTTTTTAAGAAAATGACTCTCTGTTGTATATGGAGCCCATCATAATAAATTAAATAATTAATCCATAAATTACATCTACATTGTTTAATTTTATTGCAAAGACAGAAAATTAAAGAAGAAGCCTACTACCCACACACAACTTGCTTGCCAGCCAAGTCACAACTACATTGCACAAAGGATTAAAAATAGTGCGACCATTATTATATTTACATATTCTAACTAGGAGTAACAATAAAATAAATCATTGATTACGTGGTTTATTAGCTAAAGCTTTTGATAATTAATAAAAGAAGTTCCTACATTTAGTTTTTTTATTTCATCTCCTGCATTTAGAATTTCAACATGGCATATTCTATATGATGTTAGCATTAAAGTAGTAAATGGCATTACATAATAAAATAATGTGTGGTGTATATTTATATATAGAATATTTATTTATTTATACATAATTTTTTTTTAAAATTGAAAACTTTATTTATATGAGCTTCACATCTTATGTGAGCACTTTTGTCCTCCCAAATTCAAATAAAGAAGAAGAGAAATGAGAAATTGACAAATAATATAACACTAACCAATTTATGAATAATTCATGAAATTAAACATGTCAAGAGTTGTTTTTTAGATTGATTTTATGTTTCATTAAAAATATTATTTCACTATTAGAATTCTTTTCAAACATAATTAATAAAGTTAATATCGAAGATGAATAAATAAAATATACGGATTTTTATACAATTATTTCTCTTATTCAAATTATAAATGGTTATAAAAGATGATTTTCTCCAATTTTCCATTGGCATACGATAAGTCAATATCCTTTGAATTTAAAAAATAAAATAAAGCAATTCAGGATTAAATGATTTTGGTAGCTAAGGGCATTTGGTGGGGTCGATGCTATTGATGGCTAAATCCTTTTATCACGATCTCGCACGGTCAATAGGGAAAGCCACGTAGACTAAGATGACGTAACACGTCGTTACTACACGTGGCATAACAGAGCGAATTTTTAAACGATAAAAAACTCACAAGAGACAAATACAAAAAAGCAAGTGGAGGGGTCCACGTTGGTGGGCCATCCATTGTTCATGTGGTCCCGTGAAGTAGGTCCTATAAATCCTACGTGGCCTCAACAGTCTCTTAATTACTCTAAATAATTGGAGAGGCGGTGTTCGTTGATATTTGACCGACATGTGTTCATGTCACAATGCGCTAGTTGGTCTAAGCAGTGACGTTATCATTTCCGTGCATTATTATTATTATTATAATATATATTTTATGCAAAAAGATATTTACAAGTGAGTGAACATTGGGAAAGTAGTGAGTAGCCAATAGCTTTTTTTTATTTTAATGAAAGAAAATATAAAAAGGAATTTCATAGGTGGCAGTAGGGTAAGTGGACATGTAATGTAAAGATATGTCACGTAAGAGGAGCAAATTTAGGTGCAATGAATCTAAACCGCAGTAGTTGCCCTATTAAGCACTGTGCATAAGCCAGGAAATCACTCCGTCTTTTGACCAAAGTGTAAAAATATTAGTATTATTTTATTAGCAAAGATGGCCGAGTATGTTTTCTCGATCGAGTTCATCACATAGTATAATTTATTTTTTCTACGTAGTTTGCAAGCTATTACATTGAAGTGAATTGCACACTCTCGAAGAGTAGCGATAGCTAATCTTCCTTGTCAACAAAAAAAATATTATTTTCTTTAAAATTTATGTAACATAAATTAATTCGAAATGAAGTATAAATAAAAGAAAGATATAGTACTACAATATTTGTGTGACTATAAATTTCTTAATATATATAATCTTAAATATGACATAACCATTGGTCTAACCAGATCTTTTATTAAAAGAAAAAACACATAAAATATAGTGTAAATTATAAAAAGAATTACTTATTTACATAGTATAATTTTCACTAATTTTATGTCATACTTGACACTAGACCTGTCCAAAGGTCGGGTCGGGCCGGGTCAGATGGCTTTTTTTTTCCTCCTTGCCCGACCCTGACCCTATATTTTTTTTAAAATTCCGACCCTGGCCCTGACCCTTCGGGGACCCTACGGGTCACGGGTCGGCCCTGACCCGATGATTTTTTTTGGCGGGCAGGGTCGGGTCGGAACGAGTTTTTTTTTTTTAAATTGAATTTTCAAAACTGAAATTGGTATTCACCCCTACATTACCACGAAATTTCGACGTTGAAATGTATTGTATATCGTGAAATCTTGACTAAAGAAAAAGAAAATTAGCAATCGATTTGGGAAAAAAACAAATTGATTGGAAAAACTGACGTTTTTCTAAAAATTGGCTGCGTCAAACCGCCTTATGACCGTCCCTGTCTCGAAAAAATATGCAAAATCAAAAAAAAATCGGATAAAACGGACATCCGAGCGCAGAGTTATGACCATTTAAAGTTTCACCAATTTACAACTATTTTATCTCCCTACATTATGCTTTCGTGATATTAACAAAATGACTAATAATATAAATATATAATTAATAATCAGCTACCGTTTTTATCTTATTTTATGTCGAGCTAAATGTAGATTAGAGCAATATATATATATAAACATGCAGTATATCACTTATTAATGACAAAAATATATATAAGTACAAAATAAATATTAATGAAGGAAAAATAATATAAATTATATTAAAAAAATATGCGGGTCGGGGTCGGGCCGAGGTCGGGTCGGGGTCGGGCCGAGGTCGGGTCGGGGTCGGGCCGAGGTCGGGCCGGTCAGACGGGTAATTTTTTCTGACCCTGGCCCGACCCTGACCCTGATCGGGTCGAGTGGCTCTCGGGTCAGCTAAAAGCTGACCCTGGCCCTGGTTTTTTCGGGCCGGGTCGGGTTGGGCCGGACCGGACGGATCCCCGACCCTATGGACAGGTCTACTTGACACCCCTTAAATAAGAATGACCCTAACACTGATCATAATATATTTGGTATGATTATAAAAGTTCTCGTAAGTGTGACAAGAAAAGGTTCCCATTGAAGTGAAGTTGAAAGCTTATAATAAGATGTTTTCATATCTAGAAGTATGTCATTTTTTTAACAAATAACAAAAGTAATTAGTGTATTTATTTATACTCAATATTTATGTTTAAATTATTTGACAAACTATGTAAGTGACGAAATAACGTGAGAAATTAATATCAATTAAGATCCACTAAATAAAACATATATTTAAAGACGATAATTGCGACCTAGAATAATATTTTTTGAGAATAGTGACAATTGTTGCCTTCATTAAGGTTCAATTCGATTTGAATATTTGTAATAGACTATTTCTCAATATTCTTTCATTAATTGTATATCTCATATTTTATGTAGAATTATAATCATTTTGTAATTAGGTTAATTTGTTACCTAGTTAGTATCAAAGTAAATATTCTTGTAACCTTATATATATCGTAAATCATTCATCAATAAAATCAAGGAACATATTCATTTATGGTATCAGATACCTGCCGGCCGAAAACAGCCAGCAGCGACCGCGGCAGTGGCAGCAGCCTCCGCCGTGGACTGCCTACCCACCGTGGGCCGCGTGAGCCCCACCGTCATGAGTCTCCCGTCCTTGCCCGTATATGACATCCTCGTGGACTCTACCTCAAAACCGACAAGCCCAACCTAACATACTTGGTCCACGTCCAACACATGCCTACACAACACACCCCCCCCCCCCCCCCGCCATCGATTTATGCACCGACTGACATTGAGGCAGTTATGCGCACAATGTCACTCAACACTCCAGACGAAAATTGGTATATGGACACAAGCGTCATATCTCACATGACGGCATCACAATGTACTCTCTCGTCTTATTCAAATTTGAGTAATTTAAATTGGAATATTATTGTTGGTAGTGGACAAGGCATTCTCATCCGTGGTTATGGTCATTTCTCCCCATCCACCACTAATCTTAAAAAATGTCTTCCATGCCCCTAAACTCATTAAGAATCTAATCTCTGTGCTACGTTTCACAACTGACAATTGGATTTCCCCTAACCTTGATCCTTTTGATTTTACTGTAAAGGATTTTAAGACAGGGAGACGAATAATGAGATGTGACAGCACCAGAGATCTCTACTCTATTTCAAACGCCGTCAAAATCTAGCCTTAGTTCCCACAACCTTTGCTACTCTTTCGTCTTCCTTATGACATTCTAGATTAGGATATTCGGGAGATTATGTTTTACGCTCCCTTAGGAAAAATAATTTTATTAATTGCAACCGTATATCTAGGACTCCTATATGTGAATCTTGCGTTTTTGAAAAACATGTCAAATTATCATTTTCTGCATCCACAAATTGTACTTTAATGCCTTTCGATATCTTACATAGTGATTTGTGGACATCCCCTATTTTGAGTACGGCTGGCCATCGATATTATGTGTTATATTTGGACGATTATTCCAACTTTCTATGGACTTTTTCAATTGGAAATAAATCCCAATTCTATCCCATTTTTTCTTCATTTAGTGCTTTCGTAAAAACACAATTTGAAAAGAGCATTAGATGTTTTCAATGACAGGGAATTCGATACTAACCAATTCAAATAGTTTTGATCCAAAAACGGTCTTACCTTTCATTTTTCCCGCCCTCACACATCCTCCCAAAAGGTAAAGCCTAACGGAAAATTTGAACCATAAATAACCTCATCCGTGCCCTACTTGCTCACGCCTCAATTCCCCCTAAATTCTGGCATTACGCACTCTCCATGGCCACCTATCTCCTAAACATAATCCCAAACATGTCTCTAGGTCAACGGTTGCCCACCCAAGTTCTGTTTCGTAGGAACCCATCCTACCAACACTTGAGTATTTTTGGATGTCTTTGTTACCCTCTCCATCCGACCACTCACAAACTCCAATCCCGGTCTTCCCCGTGTGTTTTTTTTGGGTTACCCTGCCAATCATCGTGG
The DNA here is from genome assembly GCA_034509755.1 of Anisodus tanguticus. Taxonomy (NCBI): domain Eukaryota; kingdom Viridiplantae; phylum Streptophyta; class Magnoliopsida; order Solanales; family Solanaceae; genus Anisodus; species Anisodus tanguticus. The sequence continues at coordinate 10,533,205 of CM067551.1, read as the reverse complement.
TTACTCGTGCTATGACTTGTCGAGCCGTAAAATTATTATTTCACGTCATGTCCTATTTGATAAGTCTCAATTCCCCCTTGCCTCTCTATACTCACCACATCAATATTCCTACGACTTCTTAGATGATGGCCTAAACCCTCTTCTAATTCACCATTTACATAGTCCGTCGTCCCTGTAACGCCCCGTATTTTCGGATAGCGGTTGAACTCATAGCGTAGGTAAGTAGACCCGGACCCGGGAAGATTTTGTTGTACTTGTGTATTAATAAGAGGATTAGTATATAAAAGGGCGTGATCCCGAAATAATTTTGGGATTTAGTAAGTGTGACGACGGAGTTTAAATAATTGTGTATCCCCGAAGAGAGTATAGACCGGTATTTTATTATGGGAGGTATGATATTGACATATGAAGATTTTAGTAATCGTCGGGATTTAAATAATCGGAGATCGGAAATTTAATTGTGTGTATAATTAATTAATTAATTAGGGAGGGGATAATTTATAGTGGGAGTAGGTAAGTGAGATGTTATAATCGATTTGGGGGTGGCTAAGCCCCAAATCGATCGACCGAGAACAGTGCCCATAAGGGCCTTCCTTCTCCATTTTTTTCCCGCCATTTCTTCACTCCATTTCTTCAACCTTCATCTTCTTCAAGAACCCATGAGGGATTAAAGGGTCACATTTCTAGCAACAGGAGCAAGCTCAGTTGATGGGTTTCCGAAATTTTCGACCAAAAATTAGGGATTTTCGGGAGCTTCCATACAACCAAAACGAGGGAGAATTCAAGGTGTTCTAGGCTTTGATTGCAGTAGAATCGAAGCTAAGAACAAGCTTAGAAACTCAGGAACTTTACAAGAACCTTGAATGCGAAAGGATTCTGGCGCAAATCGATTTTTGGTTCTATTTCTGGTTGTCGGAATCCGGCGAAAGCGCAAGGCTTTCCGGCAATTCTCGTCACTGCGTCTAACAGAGAGGTAATCTTCTTTATTCTCTAAGTTTGTACAAGTTTTGGACTTGATTCTTGCTATTAGTTCTTAAGACGATTGTCGACAAATGCGAATTTGGGTCGGGTATCGTTAGACCGCTTGTAATTGGGAGTTACCGGGTTTGCAGGTGAAATTGTGGTACTGTTTTGGAGATTGTAGTAGTATAAGAAGGAGGATTAAGAGAGTTGGATGTTTCACTACTTAGATTTCGAAATAGGAGGAATATAGGTTCTACGCTTTCAAAGTGTTCGTTAGAATATCCCTAAGAATCTGTTTTTAGTATGTTGAGTCGATTATGATTTAAATCATCCGTATGATGTAGATAAGCATTCATAGGGGCTTACAAGGACCCGCGGAACTTAGATAAATTCGACAACAAGGTTGAAGTTCTAAAATGAGGCGTACGCTAATATTGAGTCGATTAATTCGTCTAAGAGGTATGTGAAACCCTTACTTCTTTCTTTTGGCATGCTTTAATGAAAGTACGGCGGATGTACTTAATTCTTATATAGTTTAATTCCTAAAGAGGATTGTTATGAGAAGTGCCTATGATTTTTCAGCAAAGAGTTTATTATGACATTATTGTAATGATTTTATTGAGAGTCAAATGATGATTTTTACTTGCATGGCACTCATGATATCTACTCGTGCTAAGTGTTACTACTTCACCTCACCGAGTCCCGGGCCGGGTTACGATTCGTGCACCACCTTGCATTGTTCACCGAAACCCTCACTAGGGGGCCGGGTTACGTAGGATGGATCCATAGATGAGAGATGATTTACCGAGTCCCAGCATGGGCCGGGTTATGATATGATTCACCGAGTCCCGCATTAGTGGGCCGGGTTACGTTACAGGTATATATATGTATATGGACAGGCATACATCTTTTTCTTGACTTGCCTCTCATGTTTATAAGGCACAGCTGACTTTTATGGTTTATGGCACAGTTGGATTTGAATCCTGATTTTTATACTGATCTCATGTTTTTTTTGGCTACTTATGATCTCTTTTACAGCTTCATGTTTTACATACTCAATACATTATTTCGTACTGACCCCCTTTCCTCGTGGGGGGGGCTGCGTTTCATGCCCGCAGGTACATGTTTTCAGTTTGGTGAACCTCAGGCCTAGGTTCCTACTCAGCAGGTTGGAAAGCTCCTTTGATCCAGAGTTTTGTCATGTTGGTACCGAATCTCTTTAGAGATTCTGTTTGTATTTAGGGGCACGACGGGGCCCTGTCCCGTCATATGTCGTTCTTCTTCTTATAGAGGTCTGTAGACAGTGGTGGGTTGTACGTATGTAAGGGTTATGACTCTGTTTGGGTCGGTCATGTTATTGTATTATGTCTTTGGGGTGTTCCCATGTTTATACGTTACTATCGGTGGCGGCCTTGTCGGCTTGCTTGTTATTTTATATTGGCTAATTGTGACTCCTCGGAGACAGGTGCATTCGGGGGTAAAGGCAGCCTTGTCGGCTTGCCTTCCCTGGCATATGTTGTTATTGCGACGTTATGCTGCCGGATTTCAGACTCATTAAGGGTTAGTTAGATTATGTGTGACATGTTAATATAATGACGTCATTAGGGCGGTTAGTCGCGGCCCGTCGGGTCGGTTCGTGACAGTCCCATACCCCGGCAGCCCGGCACCCGCCACAACTTCGGCAAGTTCGGGACTAGTTGCCTACCCGATTCTGTCGACGGTGGCCCAGAACATCCCATCTCAGGGTAATTTCGTAGCCACCTCTTGGCAAACCGAGGTTTGGCCAGTCAGTACCGTCACCCCTGCCTTTCCTCCTCTTCCCGACAGTCCCGCGGTAAACCCCCCTCCCGTCCCATGTTCCGGGACACACTCTCGGACCATGGAAACTCGTGCTATGCACGAAATTCATAAATGACTGTTTAACCTTTCCATTTCAGTTATCCCTTCCCATGTCCCTCGTAATCCGAAGGATTCCTTATCCGACCCAAATTGGAAAGCCGCAATGAATGACGAATATAATGCTCTTATTGATAATAAGATGTGGGACCTAGTATCACGTCCATCTGATGCTAACATTATTCGTTTTATATGGATTTTTAGACATAAAAAAATATGATGGTTCTTTTGAGAGGTACAAGACTCGTCTTGTATGATGGCAGGTCTCAACAGGTGGGAGAGGACTGTGATGAAACATTCAGCTCGATCGTAAAGCCCGCAACCATCAGAACCGTCCTCAGCATTGCCATATCAAAGTCTTAGTCCATTCATCAGCTTGATATCAAGAATGCCTTCTTACATGTGGATCTTTCATGAAACGGTATATATGCATTAGCCTATGGGTTTCAGGGATCCTATTCATCCGGATTATGTGTGTCTGTTGCAGACATCGCTCTATGGACTGAAACAGGCTCCTCGAGCATAGTACCAGCGGTTCACCGATTATGTCTCATCTATCATTTTTTCACACAGGAGATCCGATCATTCCCTGTTCATCTACAACAAGGGTACATACATGGCTTACCTATTATTATATGTTGATGACATCATCCTCTCCACATCATCTAATGTTCTCCGCCAGTCCATTATGTCTCTCATTTCCTCTAAGTTTGATATGAAAAATCTGGGGGCCCTGAGTTATTTCTTGGGCATCTCTATCACTCGACATTTTGGCGGCCTATTTCTATGTCAGAAGAAGTACACCGAAGAGATCCTTGACCGTGCAGGCATGACATCTTGCAAACCATCCCACACGTTTATAGACACCAATTCCAAGCTCAGCGCTGATTATGGCCTTTCATATTCAGACCCGACTCACTATCGTAGCCTGCCTGGGGCCCTTGCTTGCACATGCACAGTCTGACGGAAGCACACATGCATGCCATCAAATATTTTTTACGATACGTCCAAGGTACACTTCACTTCGGATTACATCTATACATGTATTCGCTCACTGGTCTCATTGCTTATTCTGATGCTAACTGGGGTGGATGTCCTGACACACACGTATGGTTATTGTGTTTTCCTCGGAGATAACCTATTGTCTTGGTCTTCCAAAAGACAACCTACTCTATCTGATCAAGTGCAGAAGCAGAATACAGAGGTGATACCAACGTCGTCTCTAAGTCTTATTAGATCTGTAACCTTATACTTGAGCTTCACTGCCCGATTCAAAAGGCAACATTGGTCTACTATGATAATATTAGTGCGATATATCTTTCCGGCAATCCCGTCCAACATCAACGCACTAAACACATTGAGATGGACTTTCATTTCGTTCGTTAAAAGGTGGCTTATGGTCCAGTTCGTCTCCTTAATGTTCCTTCCAGATATCAGCTTGCCGATATCTTCACCAAAGGACTTCCGCGCATACTATTTGAGGATTTTCGAGCCAGTCTCAGTGTTCGAGAACCTCCCGCTTCGACTGCGGGGTGTAATAGAATATTTCCCAATATTCTTTTATTAATTGTATTAATTGTATATATCTTATTTTAGGTAGAATTATAATCCTTTTGTAATTAGGTTAATTAGTTACCTAGTTTGTATCAAAGTAAATATTCTTGTAACCTTATATATATTGTAAATCATTCATCAATAAAATCAAGGAACATATTCCTTTAATTTCTATTCTTACTTTTTTCCTTGCTCCTAAAGTTTTTACTTAAAAAAAGGAATTAAAACAATAATATTCATATGCTCATAGTAGGAATTTGCAAATTGTTTTTTTCCCCTTCTCCTAATGAGATGCTTTTATAGGATCCTCTTCGTATCTGATACATATTTAGCTTGTATTTTAAAGTCATTCTTCTTTTTATAACCTGAAATGGACAGAATATTTCGTTCTGGACCGATAATTTGTCAATATTTTACCATTTACATCGAATGGCAAACAATTCTAGTTTTAACTTTATTCCAATTGTGAGTTACTTTCCCCCGACAATATGCAATGAAAGTTTGAGTATTATCTTAAATACAACTTGGTTGCATTGGATGCTTTTGTCTTTTAATTGTGACAGTCAAATTTGTTGGAATAATTAGTCAGGCTCAGGAATTTTAATAAATGGTTATGCTTAGACAATTATTTATTTTAAAACGTAATATTCTAATATTATCAATTCTATAAGATCAAAGTTACTTAAAAATATAAACAACATATTGTTTATGGAGAGAAAGTATATTTGGTTATAACTTTTCATTATCTATGCATAATCGTATAATTTAGCCAAGTGACCGTCTCTTTTTTATCATTTCATTAAGTCAAGCCACAAATCACTAAACACATGACATGTATGTTTTACATGCATTTTTTTATTAATCATGATCAGTTAATATATATATATTAACTTTAATATATTAATTAATCATGAAAAATTAATATGTTTCGATGTAACCACACGTGTATGAATTCTTTTTAATACGTACCACTATATAACATGTAATTCCTAACCGTGAGGCTATTAGTAAATGTCCAAGTCTATGATATGCATATATATATATAAATACATAAATATTGTATAAGACCAAGATTACTTAAGATTATTAAAGCTAACATATCACTTTGGGAAAGAAAATTATTTTGTTGGAGATTTTTAATCGCCGCATAATGCACCTCAGCCAAGTGGCCGCTATTTAATCGCACTGCGAAAATTTTATGTGGTTAACACATTTTTTCAACTTTTCGCCTATGCCTAAGTCAAATAGTGTAGCTATCCAAAAATCGCAGTGTGTAATTGCCTTCCAATTATGAATGGACGTTGTGGCTAAGGAATGGAAAAAATATTAAGGATTAAAGAGGTTTTGGGATTGTTTTTTGGTTAATGAATACTGACCAAGGGCCTATTCACTTCAATTATACAACAAATGTACAGTTTTAATTCAATTTTGTCATCAACTAAATTAGTTGTGTCATGATTCAAATTAAAGTCATAACTATCTATAAACATATTTCTTTATGGTATCAGTAGCCTAACCCTACAGAAAACACCCACCACGCCGCCGACCCCCTCTCGGCTGCCACCCCCACGACGGAACCCTAGTTTTTTCGGCCACTTCCTCTCCCTTCTCCTTCTAAATTTCATCCTCCATGGCTGACAAAACCAAATTCCATCATGCACTTGCAGTCAACAACATTAAAAATTTCATATGTGTGACTCTTGAGATAGAAAAGGGACAATACTCCTCGTGGGCGGAACTCTTCAAAATCCATTGTCGTGTCTACGAAGTTATCGACCACATCATCCATCCTAAAGCGAAGTTCACAGACCCACCATCGGCTTCGAATTCTGATGATGCACGTTGGTCTCGTTTGGATGTCGTTGTCCTCCAGTGGATATACGACACAATCTCTAATGATATGTTGCACACAATCATTGAGACTGATGCCACTGGCCGTCAAACGTGGGAACGTTTGAAAAGTATTTTTCACTACAACAAAACTCAACGTTCGTTATACCTTGAAAATCAGTTCAAGGACGTTCATCAGGATGATTTCCAAACGTATCAGCATATTTCCAAAAACTCAAGATGTTTGCCGACCAACTCTTCAACGTTGACGCACCAGTCACTAATCAACAATTGGTCATGCAACTTATTACAGGCTTGAACGAATCCTATGATGGCATTGCTACCATCCTTCAGCAATACACGTCGTTACCACCATTTTATGAGGCCCGTTCGAAGCTAATTCTTGAGGAAACTCAGAAAATCAAACGCATCACCACTCAGGCCAGCATTGCAGACGCTGCCCTCACCACTACCGTCGGGCCCTCCGCTGACGGCAGGGCCTCCAATTCCGGAAGCTAGAACCGCCGACCTGAAGACCCGCAACAGGTCGGATCGACCCGTAACAACCGTTGAGGGTGGCAGTCTGGCAAGGGCCGCGACAGACGGAATTTTGGCAGCAACAACGGCGGGAAGGGACAGTCCCCACCGGCAGGAAATAACCAATAACGACCGCAGTAGTGGCAGAAGCCTCCGCCATGGGATGCCTGCCCTCCGTGGGCCGCGTAGGCCCCCACCATTATGTGTCTCTCCTCCTTGCCAGTATCCGACATCCTCGTGGACTCTACCTCAGACCCGACAGGCCCAACCTGGCATACTCGGCGCACGTCCACAACAGGCCTACATAGCACAGGCCCCCCACCCTCAACTTATGTACCGACTGACATTGAAGCAGATATGAACACAATGTCACTTAACGCTTCAGACGAAAATTGGTATATGAACACATGCGCTACATCTCACATGACGACATCACAAGGTACTCTCTCATCTTATTTCAATTTGAGTAATTTAAATCAGAATATTATTATTGGTAGTGGACAAGACATTCCTATTCGTGGTTTTGGTTATTCATCCTTATCCACATCCACCACTAATTTAAAAAAATGTCTTCCATGCCCCTAAACTTATTAAGAATCTAATCTATGTGCAATGTTTCACAATTGATAATAATGTTTCCCTTGACTTTGATCATTTTGGTTTTTCTGTGAAGGATTTTACGACAAGGGGATGAATAATGAGATGTGACAGCACTAGAGATATTTACCCTATTTCAAATGCCGTTAACAAACCAGCCTCAGTTTCATCAACCTTTGCTGCTCTTTCGTCTTCCTTATGACATTCTAGATTAGGACATCCGGGAGAGTCTGTTTTACGCTCCTTTAAGAATAATAATTTTATTCAATGCAACAGAATTTCTAAGATTCCTATATGTGAATCATGTGTTTTTGGAAAATATGTTAAATTACCATTTTATGCATCCACAAATTATACTTTAATGCCTTTCGATATAATACATAGTGATTTGTGGACTTCCCCTGTTTTAAGTACGGCTGACCATCGATATTATGTGTTGTTTTTAGTCGATTATTCTAATTTTCTATGGACTTTTCCAATTGGTAATAAATCTCAGGTCTACCCAATTTTTTCTCATTTAGTGTTTTCGTAAAAACACAATTTAAAAAGAGCATTAAATGTTTTCAATGTGACAATGACAGGGAATTCGATAATAACCAATTCAAACAGTTTTGCTCTAAAAATGGTCTTACCTTTCATTTTTCCTACCCTCACACCTCCCCCCAAAACGGTAAAGCCGAACGGAAAATCCAAACCATGAATAAACTAATTCGTGCCCAACTTACCCATGCCCCAATTTTCCCTCAATTATGGCATTACGCACTCTCCATGGCCACTTATCTCCTCAACATAATCTCAAACAAGTCTCTAGCTTTACTGTCGCCCATTCAAGTTCTGTTTCGTAGGAACCCCTCCTACCAACACTTGCGTATTTTCGAATGTCTCTACTATCCTCTCCATCCGACCACTCACAAACTCCAACCCCGATCTTTTCCATGTGTGTTTCTGGGTTACCCACCAATTATCGTGGTTACTCTTGCTATGACTTATCAAGCTGTAAAATAATTATTCCATGACATATCCTATTTGATGAGTCTCAATTCCCTTTTGCCTCACTAAACTCGCCACCTCGGCATTCCTACGACTTCCTAAATGATGGCATGAACCCCCTTCTAATTCATCATTTACATAATCCAACGTCCCAGTCCCCGACAACCGAACACACCACGATCAGCTCGGGATACACCGATTCAGCCGACGGTGGCTCGGAACAGCCCATCTCAAGGTGATACCGCAAGCACCTCTTGGCAAACCGAGCCTTGACCAGCCAATCCCGCCACCTCTGCCCTTCCTCTTCTTTCTGGCAGTTCCGTGACACCTCTCCCTCCTCCTATTCTGCATCCCGAGGCACATCTCGGACAAATGGAAACTCGTGCCATGCACGGAATTCCAAACCTAAATGATTGTTTAACCTATCCGTTTCAGTTGTCCCTTCCTATGTCCCTCGTAATCCGAAGGATGCCTTGTTCGATCCAAATTAGAAAGCTGCAATGATTGACGAATATAATGCTCTTATTGATAATAAGACGTGAGACCTAGTACCCTGTCCATTTTATGCTAACATTATTCGTTCTATGTGGATTTTTAGACATAAAAAGAAATTTGATGATTCTTTTGAGAGGTACAAAGTCCGTCTTGTAGATGATGACAGGTCTCAACAGGTGGGAGTGGATTGTGATGAATCGTTCAGCTTGGTCGTAAAGCCCGCAACCATCCGAACCGTCCTCAGCATTGCCCTATCCAAGTCTTGACCCATTCATCAGCTTGATGTCAAGAATGCTTTCTTACATGTGGATCTTCATGAAATGGTATATATGCATCATCCTATGGGTTTCATGGATCCTATTCATCCAGATTTTGTGTGTCTTACGGAAATTGCTCTATGGACTAAAACAGACTCATCGAGCATGGTACCAGCGGTTCGCCGATTATGTCTCATCTATAGGTTTTTCACACAGCAAATCCAATTATTCCTTGTTCATCTATAACAAGGGTACATACATGTCTTACCTCTTATTATATGTTGATGACATCATCCTCACCACATCATCTAATGCCCTCATCCGGTCCATTGTTTCTCTAATTTCATTTGAGTTTGCTATGAAGGATCTGGGCCCCCTGAGTTATTTCTTGGGCATCTCTGTCACTCGCCATTCTGGCGGCCTGTTTCTATATCAGATGAAATACGTTGAATAGATCATTGACCGTGCAAGCACGACGTCTTGTAAGCCATCCCACACGCTAGTGGACACCAATTCCAAGCTCAACGCTGATTCCGGCCCTTCGTATTCAGACCCGACTCACTATCATAGCCTAGCTGGGGCCCTGCAGTACCTCACATTCACGAGACCATACATATCCTATGTCATGCAACAAATCTGTTTGCACATGCACAATCCGACGGAAGCACACATGCATGCCCTCAAACGTATTTACGGTACGTCCAGGGCATACTTCACTTCGACTTACATCTATACATGTCCGCACTCACTGGTCTCACTGCTTATTCGGATGCTGACTGGGGTGGATGTTCTGATATCCGACGCTCCACGTCTGGTTACTGCATTTTCCTTGGAGATAACCTATTGTCTTGGTCTACCAAAAGGCAACCTACACTATCCTGATTCAGTGCCGAAGCAGAGTACAAAGGTGTAGCCAACGTCGTATCTGAGTCTTGTTGGATCCGTAACCTTCTACTTGAGCTTCACTGCCCGATTCAAAAGGCAACACTGGTCTACTGCGATAATATTAGTGCAATATATCTTTCCGGCAATCCCGTCCAACATCAGCGCACCAAACACATTGAGATGTACATTCATTTAGTTCGCGAAAAAGTGGCACGTGGTCAAGTTTGTGTCTTTCATGTTCCTTCTAGTTATCAGATTGCCGACATCTTCACCAAATGACTTCTGCGCATACTGTTTGATGATTTTCGAGCCAGTCTCAATGTACGTGAGCATCCCGCTTCGACTGCGGGGGTGTGATATAATATTTATCAAATATTCTTACATTAATTGTATATCTCTTATTTTAGGTAGAATTATATTTCATATTGTAATTAGGTTGATTAGTTGCCTAGTTTAGATATTCTTGTACTACAATATATATTATAAATTATTGATAAATAAAATCAAGTAAAATATTTCTTTAAATATTCTATTACATACCATGAAATAGCATGTAAATGTGGTCCATTAGACTATAACAAGTCACAAGTTTTGGCCAAGGGACTTAATCATATGATAACAAGTAAATCCGGCTAGAGATAAACATGAGTTTGAAATTTCTCTCAAAATCGAGCCTTTTGTCGTTATGAGTTGCAAAATATGAAATCCCGAAATTTATATTTATATATTGTCTGCCCGATATAAGTGTGTTAAAGTCATAATATCTTTTATGTAGTCGTGAAAACACTGAATCTTCGAAGGTTAATTTATTTTGCACTAGAACCACATAATTTTAATCGTGCTGACGGTATACATGAGTATGGGGACTCGAGATTCCTCTATTGTGTTGCGACCACAAGCCCTCCTGTGAGATTGCGTTATTCCTAGACTATAAGTGTTCCGGCTAATCGTTGGGATTTTAGTTGAGGTGTGAATTGAAAATAAAATATTTGAAATGCTTATTTTTTCCTAAAGAATTTTGTCCCTAATTAGATAGGGAAAGGAAAATTAGTATGCTTATATATAGAAATACTTTTTCTAACTCTTAAAGAGTTAGAAGAGTCTTTCCTCCGACAGTCATTATCGTTCGACGTGACTTTGAATTTAAATTTGGTAAAATAATATGAATGATTGACCCAATTCGTGGTTATAGATTTTGAGGCTTCGCCTCAATTTTTGATATACTGAAAATTAAGTATAACTCTCCCATCTCTATTATGCGGTTTACGTTTTTTTTTAAAGTAAAAATATAAGTGTACAGTGTAATTTGCTCAATCATTTGAGTTCGTTTAAGTTCTGCAATTTGCTTTGCCACTATTACAGAATAGTTATTCAATTCTATTTTGAGAGGAATTAATTCCCTATCGTGACAACTATGAGAGAATTAAAGTTATTAAGGGTCACAAGAAAATTGTGAGCTCCTAATAAATTTTTGTTACTTCTACTTTTCTGTTTTACCGCTTTGATCACAGAAAGATAACACTAAATTCTATTCAAACTTGGTTTTAGCTATTCGAATGAATGACAATTATAATAAATATATGGTATGCCACATGCACAAAAAAAAAAAAAATCAAAACAAATTATAGTTTGTATCGAAAATAATAGTGTAATATTGTTGATTGAAAAAAGTTGGGAATTTGTATAATAAGAGGTATAACTTTAAGTAGTGCTGTGTTTATCAAATTAAACAAATAAAGGAGAATCATTGAGTTCGAGTACATACATTGGTTTGTCGAAGTCAACTGCCCAACTAATTACTGTTAATGACCATGTAATGATAATTAGTGAGGAGTAATTCAGCAAAGTAAATGATTGAATTAATGTGCCATGATATAAATATGCCCGAGGCCGAACTGGATGGGCGGGCGGCGGCGGCGCGCGTGTGGGCTTAGCCTCGAACCAAAGCACATCTAGGTCCTCCCTCCTTCAAACACATGAGTTACCCCTTGGGTCCCAAACCCTTAGCCAATTTGAAACTTATAAACTAAACAAATCTTCCTTCCCCCTCCGATGAGGGAGAATTGGTCTATACCGCATTTTCATGCTTCAAACACCTCACTTTGTGGACCAATATCTCTTTCATTTCTCAACGAAATTTGACGACCCTTGGCCCTACGGCCATCTACTCACTTAGTAGATTATGTACGTGTGAAGAATCAAAGTCTCCAACATGCGGGATCCTAGTGTTTAAGTCATTAAAGATGGGTGGACACAACTCCCACCAAAGGTAAATTTCCAACAGAGTGTACGCAGACTTTACCTCTACCTTGGTAAGTAGAGAGACTTTTTCCGAAAGACCATCGGCTCAAGACAAAGCATAGACACAAGCAAAGCAAGAGAAATTGTAAGATCCGGATTAGAAATTTAAAGCAATATGAAAATGAGAGTAACAAAAGCGAATAAGTCATGATAAAACATTCTGAAAAAAAGAAGCAATACTAACGCAGGTAAATAAGCTAAATAAAGTACACAAACGAACATACAACAACAGAAATCGAAGGACAGGTGGCCATAAAACAATACTGCGCCTACTAGTATGATAGGCTAATCAGGGCTACCATAATAACACTACAACTATCAGTATGTAAGCGTAAGTAGGACTACGATCAACTATCTACTATCCTTCTACCATAATTCGCGTCCTCCATAATTTCCTATCTAATGTTATGTCCTCAGAAAGTTGCACCTGCGCCATATCCCGTTTAATCACCTCTCCCCAATACTTCTTCGGCCTACCTCTATTCCTCCTGATCCCGTCCATAACTAACATATCACACCTTCGCATTGGGGCATTTGTGTCTCTCCTCTTCACATGCCCGAACCATCTCAACCTCGCTTTCCGCATCTTATCCTCCACCGAGACTACTCTCACTCTGTCCCGAATATCATCATTTCTAATCCTATACCTCGTCGCATGCCTACACATCCATCTCAGGATCCTCATCTCCGCGACTTTCATCTTTGGATGTGCGAAATTTTGAGTGACCAACACCCTGCCCAATACAACATAGTGGGTCTAACTACCATCTTATATAACCCGCCTTTAAATTTTTATTACACCTTTTTATTCAATCATTATTTCCGGTTTAAAAGCGAAATTCAATTCACTTGCCTACTTTTGTCTACCTTCAATATTTTCACTTCAACCATAAATAAATAAATAAATAAATAAATAAATAAACAATTGTGGGGATTGGAGTCCACATCTTAGCTACCACAAACTACAAAGCACTACAGAACGTGCCAATATGGCTAACGCAAAATGTAAAAAATAAATAAATAATTAATTTCTCCCTACGGGCAGCGCCAAAATAACTCCCGGGCCCCACCTTTTGTCTGGGAAGTTCCGTGACCGTGACTGCTCTTTTTCCTCCCGCTGCCCGGCCAATTCTCACCGTTCGATTTTTCAATCTCAACGGCCCAGGTCTTGCCGAACCTGCCACGTAGGCTCGGGCCTTAATTGTCGGAATCTAATAAAGCATTTAATTAAACAACCGCATATGGCCACGTCACTTATCCATCCAACGCCTCAGGTGGTTTCCAACTAGACAAACGGATGATCAACACCGTTGATCTGATTTCTAGATCTTCATCAAGCGGGACCCACCAGTCTATTTCTGGAAAAAAGGAACTGGACAGACGACAGTACTAATACTAAATACTCACTTTACTTGACAATAAAAAATGCAAAAAAAAACATAATTATTGTTATCATTTTGAATTGCGAAAAAAATGTTAAAGTAAAAACCTGAAAACTAATGAATTTGACCGGCTGAAACGATATTTTCTGCAGTCACCTAGATTCCTTGTTATCTTCATGTTTTTTTTTTGCTTTTACCAGTCACACACATGTACAACCGGCTATAGCCGGTAACCTAAAGAGACTTGCGGGTAAATTTTGTTTGTTCCATTCAATCGTGAAAAGTGCCCCACACACCGGGGCCAGTAAAAATTAAAATTACTTTCGGATCATATTTACTTGTTCACTCTTAATTTTATCACATTCATTAAAAAATAATAAATAAATAGATAATTTATTATGTAAAATGAATAATTAATATTCGTACATAATTTTAATAAATTTAAAATGAATAGTTAATACTATGAGTAAAATAAAATAAAAAAATTTATCTTTTTTTTTTGATATGCTAAAGATAATAAATAAAAATAAATTTTATTTTTGGTTTAATGGACAAAATAAAAATAAACGGAAGGGATACTCAATATTTTGTTTGTCGGAATAAAACTCCTTCACACACCCAAACTTTATTTAAATCAGGAACATGTAAAGCGATGACCGACACGTGTCAGACGGTGGAACCACATGCCATGCTGGCAAGGTGGAATATTAACCGTTGGATTAGATGGTGAATGGACGGTGGAAATTGAAGGAATTGTCAAAAGTGATAGATCTCAACCTTCCACGAGGGTTTGAAGAGTGTGATATAGCCAAAAGCTGATGAAGATAGAGAGCAGAAAAAGGAGAGCACCAAAGATAGAGAGAGAGAGAAAGAAGAGAATAGAATAGAAGAAAGAAACCAAACAACACAACTATAGAGAGAGAAAGAGGAGAAGAAATCCAAGAAAACAAAGAATTCACACACCCATTTGTATAAAGTGAAGATCTTTGAAAGAATTGATTTGTGGTGTGGTTGTTTTTTTAGCCGGCCGGAAAATCAAGAAAACCCATTTCCGGCGAAATTAGCCATAAATTCCGGTGAATTATGCTAGACCTCTTCTGGGGTTAGTTTATTTCTTTCACCGGGAAAAAGAAAACTATTATTAAATGGATAGGAACAGAGAAGCAAGAAGAAGTGGTATGGTAGCCGCCGCCACATCTAATGGATTATCAAGACGTAGACATAGAAGTAACAGTCTTAGAGATTCCCCTGGTACCCTCATAGATCTATAAATAATTCTTCAAAAAAAAAAACTGCTGTTTTTCGATTAACTGATTGTTTTTTTTGTTGTTGCAGATGAAGATGGAGGTGTAGAGATACAAGAATCTATAAGGTTAAGGGAAAGAGTGAAGAAAGATCGAGAACGAGAACGAGAACGAGATAGAGATAGGAGGAGTAAAAGGAGGAGAGGTGATAGGTTGATGGTGGGGGAAGATAGTTCAGAAGAAAGTGTAAACGATGATGAAGATGATGATGATGAAGAGACTACAACCAACAACGTGGTTGCAGCTAGTAATACAAGGTTGTTGCCGCCGAATCCGCCTGCTCCGGTACCGGTACCGGTACCGACAACTATGGGGTCGTCAATTTCTAACCATCATCATCATAATAACCATAATTTACAGCCTAGGAAAAGCTTTCCACCTAACGCTGGTGGTAAAGTTTTTAGGGCAACAGCAGCACCTGTGTGGAAACCTGGTGATGAAATGATTGGTGTTTCTGTTCCAAGAAAAGCTCGTTCTGGTACTGTATTGTTTGGTTATTTCTATTTTATCTTTTTTTTGAGGATTTTCTGATCGACCCTTTTGATGTTTTTGGTGTTTTTTAGCATCTACAAAGAGGTCACATGATTGGATATCTGGGACTAGTGGTGGTAACAGTGGTGTTGTTACCGGAGACCAAATTCACCAGCAAGTTTCAACAGCTTCGCCGGTGAGACAGAATATTCCGGCTACATCTCCATCTCCGGCAGCTCCTTTATCACCATCTTCTTCTAATCTTTCAGTCAGAAAGAAAATTGTTAGTCTCATTTTCATCTGATTTTCTTTCCTTTTTTTAATTTTTCATTTTTAAAAGTTATTAAACTGATTGTATTTTTGGTTGGTGTAGAAGCCTAATGGACAAAAAAGGCCGCCGGCAAAGTCACCACCACCTAAAGCATCTTCATCCAATCCTGAAGAACTAGAGTTTGAGATTGCTGAAGTTCTGTATGGTTTGATGAAGTCACAAGGACCTTCTAAAAAAGAAAGTGGACCAAATGACAGTAGTACAAGAGAAGTTAATAACAACAGATCCAGAGTTTCATCTCCAGTTTCTAATTCAAATTCATCAGCAACTCCTTTATCTGCTGTTGGTGAGCATAACAAAGTTTCAATCTTTATAACAATTGTTATGTCTTGTTTCTGTTCTGATGAGTCTTGGTTGTGTTTTTTTTTTTTTTTTGGTTGTAGCACCAAAGAGGAAAAGACCAAGGCAAGTCTTGGAAAATCAAGGAGGATTTGGGATTGTACGGAGCAGCCCCAAAGTGGAGATAGATCAAACAACAATGAAGTTAGAGGTTTCTTCTCCTAATTTGGAGAAGACCCTACAATCTGCTGCTCAAAATGGTGTCTCTTTATATGATTTAAGTTCATCTGTACCAAGTTTGCCCCCGGCGCCAGCACCAGATCCGATGCCGGAGCCGATGAAGGTGGAATCTGAGGCCAAGAGGAGGCCTGAAGATATGGAGAGCAAGGAGGAAGTGAGTTCACCAAAGAAGGAATCTTCTACTGTGAGAACAGAGAATAGTAATCGTGAGGATGCTGTTGTTGTTGCAGTAGCCAAAGTGTAAGTATAAACTCAAAATTTTGATCTTTTCCTGGTTATGGCACTTTTCAATCCTTGTTGCAGTTGGTCTTATTATTTGTGTTTCTTGGAATTTCAGTTCAGAAGTGGAAAGCCAGAGAGAGGAGAAGTTTCAGATAGATCTTATGGTGAGAGGATGAATATATACCTAAAAGAATCTTGCTGTATTTTTTCTTTGTGATTTTTTAATTGATCTTTCAATACCATTTTTAGGCTCCTCCGCCACAGTTAAGATCATCACCTGAAAGGGAGTCTCAGATGGATTTTGGCTCAGCAGCTGTGGATAAGAAGCCTATTATAGCAGAAAATATACTTGTGAGTAGTCATTTCATTTTCTTCCTTTTTTGAGGATGATCTGATGATTGAATTGGATATAATTTTTGCTGATGTGTACAGGAAATGAAGCCTGCTGGGAAAGAGAAGGATGATGAGAGGATTGGCAAGGGTGAGAAAGAAGAAAGGGTCAGTGTTGAAGTGGAGGAAAAGAAGACAAAAGCAGCTGTGGAAGAAATTAATTCTCATAGGACAAGTGAGAGTAGTAGGAGTAGGAATATTAATCTTGATCTTGATTTGGAAAAGCCAGAAAAGGATAGTGGTGTAAGTAGCAAATTCCAACAGCGGCAGAGTCAAAAGTTGCAGCAGCAGCACCAACCACCTCCATCACAAAAAGCTACTAAAGAAGAATCAATTCTTGAAAAAACTGGTAAGTTAGATGTGGGAGGTTGATTTTCTTGAATGTTGAATGAATTCTTCTTCCCCTGGATTTTTTTTACTGATAGGGGGTGATATCTTTCTATATTCAGGTCCATCCAACTCTTTACCTATGCCAATCTCTATGGCTAGCTGGCCTGGTGGTCTTCCTCCCATGGGGTATGGTCGGCTTGACTTATTATGTTTCAGTGCTACTCCTTTATAATTGATATTACAAGTATTAGATCCATGGTGTAAATGCTGTGTTTCTCTGGAGAAATAACTCAAATTGCTGTCAGCAGATACATGGCGCCTTTACAAGGAGTTGTAGCTATGGATGGAAGCACAGTTTCATCTGCTGCTCCAATGCAGGTATTTTACTTTGTATTTCTTTCACTTCTATTTTACTCAAATCATGCTTCTACCCCTTTTTAACTCTGCAGAACTTATGCAGCCTTTGTTCTCTCAACCGCGGCCGAAAAGATGTGCAACACATTGTTACATTGCTAGGAACATACATTGCCTTCAGCAATTTATGAAGATGCATCCTTTCTGGCCACCTGCCGCGGGCACTGCACCATTCTTTGGAGCCAAGACCAATCTCAATGTTATGCCATCGGCAGATCTCCATGGAAACTTAGCTGGGAGGGGAGCAAGTGCTGGGCCAGATAAAGGTCAGGGGCTTACCATCTTCCCTAGTAATGGTGGTAAAGACAAAGTCCAACCAGCAAAGATTGCAGATGCTGCTCAGAGAAAGCAGCAAATATTACTCCAGCAAGCTTTGCCGCCTGTTGCGGCCAATAATCTACTGGTACAGTCTCTTCTTACAGCTTATTAGCACCTTGATTTCTTGGCTTTCCTCTATTTTTGGGCGGGTTTTTGCTGATTCTTTTCCGCCCATGAATTTACAGCATGGGCCTGCTTTCATCTTCCCTATAAATCAACAACAGGCAGCGGCAGCTGCTGCTGTACGACCAGGTCCTGCTAAGTCACCTAGTACAACGGGCCCTTCAGTCTCTTCTAACACATCTAATCCTGCTGCTGGAAATGCTTCAACGACCGCGGGTGGTGCTGCTACTGCAATTAGCTTCAACTACCCTAATATGTCTCCTAATGAAGCTCAGTATTTGGCGATCTTGCAGAATAATGCGTATGCTTTCCCAATACCAGCTGTAGGAGGACCTCCGAATTATAGAGGAACTCATCCTCAGCCTATGCCATTGTTCAATGGGTCTTTCTATTCTTCCCAGATGATTCATCCTTCCCAGGTTCAGCAGCAGCAACAGCAGCCTCCAACATCACAGTCGCAACAAATGCAACATGGTCAACAAAACACAAGCATGTCAAGTGGATCCTCTTCATCCCAGAAGCATTTGCAGAACCAGCAGCAGCAGCAGCAGAGGTCCCAAGGCAATGCTGTTAATGGTGGGAGCGGTGGTGGTAATAAGCATAACTTTCCGGGGACGAAAAATCATCCATCTCAGTCCCCAGCACATTCACAGAATCAGCATATGCCCCCACAGACACGCCATATTGAAAATGAGGCGGGTAGTGAAGATAGCCCATCAACTGCAGAGAGGAAAAGATCGCATGGACCAATGAATGTGTACAGTCAGAATTTTGCTATGCCCATGCATCCCTCAAACTTTGGTTTGATGACTCCTCCAGCTAACTTTGGTGTTGCCTCTTCTGCTGCTGGCGGCAGTAATCATCAAACTGAGAAGAAGCCACAGCAACAACAGCAACCAGGTCTTAAAACGAGTTTAGAATCGGTGCCGCCTCAACCTTTTGCCATGTCATTTGCTTCATTCAATGGAGCCACTGCTGGACCTGGCATTGACATGTCCATGGCACAGAATCATGCTATTTTCCAGAGTCTCCCTGAAGCTACGAGGCAAAATCTACAGATGGCCGCAGCAGCTGCTGCTCAGGCTGTGCAGCAGAAGAAGAATTTCAGGATATCAGAGGATGGCAAATCTGGATCTAGTGACCAGTCGGGGGCTGATGCTGAAAGAAAAGGTTCAACAATGAAGCCTTCAGGAAATGCTGGTCAGTCTATTGCATTTTCAAGGTCCGATATGTCTGATGCCTCTGGTTCCACTATTGCAGCCAACAGTGTCATTGATAGCTCATCGAGGTCCTTAAATCTTCCATCTGGTGCTTCATGGAATGCTCGAGCTTCAATGCCAAATGCTATGGGAGCTGTAAATGTTCCTAATGCACAGTTGCAAGCTCAAATTCAGCATCAGCAGCAACAAATGATTCAGCTTCATAAGCAGCAGCAACAGCAACATCAGATGGCAGCAGCTGTTGCTGTTCGGAGTAAGACATCAGCCTCTAGTAATGGGAATGTTTATTCTGAACACTTGACTTCATCAGCTTCTGCTGCTTCAAAATTTCCAAATGCCATCTCTGCTTTTCCTCAAAATCTTGTTCAGAGTGGTAACAACAGCAGTCAAGCACAGTCACCTCAGTGGAAGAGTTCTACCAAAACATCGACATCCCAAGCTCCACCATCTTTGTCATCGAATTCTTCTATGAAAAACCTTTCTCAGCAGCAGCAGCAGCAGATTAGATGCCAGCAAAGTCACACACAGATATCTTTTGGCACGAATCAGAAATCCGCTCCTCCACAAGGACAACAGCCCTCTAACAATAACCAGTCTCCCTCTTCCCCTATGATGGTTGGCTCTCCTACCACTTCTTCAATCTCAAAAGGTGCTAGTGGAAGCCCAAGACATACAACTTCTGCCTCGCCAAGCAATAAAACCGGCCAAAACTCATCATTGTCGACGCAGCAGGGTAAATCCTCGTCTTCAGTTCCCAACCAGAAGTCATCTCCAGCTGGTGGAAGGAATGTGCCATCAATTCTTGGAAACCCTCATATAGCTTCAACTTCAGGTGGTGCAACTAAGTCTCAAATGCAACAACAACAGCAACAGCAACATTTACAGAAGAGTATGCATCAAGCACAACTGTTCTTCTCAAGTCCGTATGTACAAGCTCAACCTCCGCATTCTACTGGTACAAGTTCTACGAGTCAACCTACTGGGGGATATTATCTTCAGAGACGACGTCCTGACCAGCCTGGCCAACAACTGCCTGGTTCATCGGCTGCGTCATCATCAAGTGGGATGTTGACTTTGTGTCCTGTTACTCTAGGTGGTGGCACCACTTCTGATCCTGCAAAAGCAATTGCAGCTGCAGCAGCTGCTAATAATATGAAAGGTGGTGTTTTGCCCTCGCAGGGCATCCTTCATGCTGCCCAATATACAACACAAACATCAGGAAGTCAACATCAACTTTTGCCTGCTGGATTCTCGTATGTTCACCCTGTTCCTGCAGCGGTTCAGGTGAAGCCAGCTGAGCAGAAACAACCTGCTGGTAAGTAGTTTCTCGTCATCCTTTATTTACATTTCAGCTCCATTTCTAGGTAGACAAGTGTAGGATCTAACGCAAAAAATTAACGATTTAGATTAAATTGGGAAGTAATTCATGAAGTGAAACATAATTCTTGACCAGGAAATGACAATTTGCATGCGTGCTGGCAGCCTGAGAAGAAATGAAGAGTGTACAACTTGATGGGGCAGCCAACCGGAGGCACATCAATGAAAATCAGAAGTTTGTATGAAGAACCAGCAGTTTTGAAGTGGCACTATGTGGGTGTGGGTTTTGAGGACTGATCCTCCATGGACTTTGAGGAATGCAAGTCAATTAACATGTGGATTGATGTTGCACGATGTGTGTTACCGTGGTGTATAATCTGACTGGCTTATAGGGAGATCGCAAATGAAAGCGCTGCGCTGCTCGTCCGGTTGGTTTTGATGATCACAGGATGTTTTACTGGAAAATTGATCAGCTCTCCTGCATGATTGATGGTGGACGTTAAGATTCAGCAAAGAAAACGGTTTTTGGGTTCCTTTTTGTCCTTTTTTTGGGGGGGGGGGGGATGAACAGGTCAGTGTTAAGATCTAAGAATAGTGAAGGTTGTATTGCCTTCAAAGTTTTTCAGTAGGAATTCTGTTACTTCAGTAATTCATTATTCTTTTCCTTCTCTTCTTAAAGGTGTTTCTACTGGCTTGAAGAACAGTTTCTGAACAGTAGTATCTTTTTGGACATATATAGGTAGTAATGCAAGGTGTATATGTGTATGTCTTGGCACATATCAATGGATCGCCCTCCAGATTTTCTTTTAGTTTTTATTTGCTTTCAAGTTTTATATCATTCTTTTCCTTTGCATTCTTTACTTTATGGCTGAAAATAGTCTGTCATGACAGATGCAGGGAATCCGTGAATGATGTATCCGTTTTTTTGTTTTGGGAAGGGCATTATGTCATTGGTGCTCTGTTGGTTATGATGTTACTCTCTCTTTGCAAAGATACTCTTATGAACTTGTCACCTAGTAGTTGTTTTATTTCCTTTCTCACTTGGAGAATCCTTCTGAAGCTCCATTTTTTGCAGATAATTTAAGAGTTTTGGTTTCATGTAAAGCTACAACTACAACATATCGAGAGATGGCATTGGATCTTGGACCCAATCCGGATCCGGCGGATTCAGATCCGTTTTATAGAATATGGATCTTCAAAATTTGGACCCGACGGATCCGGATCGAACCCGGATTTGGATCTGGATCTTGTATTTGAGATCCAGATCTGGTCCAGATCCGATATGTGGATCCGTTTTTTATTAAATATATCAATAACTTAGAATGTAATTTTATAAGTATTTTCTTAAATTTTTTTCATAATTTATGTATTGGGTAAAGGGTTGAACCAGGATAAGGCAAAAGTCACACATCCATGTAATTTGTCTTTGAAGTTTTATTTCTTTTACATATATGCTCTCTGCAGTTTCTTATATTTTCATTTCTATAAAAAAGAAAAAAATATCACTCTCCTTTAAATTTTCCTTTCTTGAATCTGCTAGTCGTAAGCTTTAAGTATCTTTCTCTCATTTGTTTTATCAGAAAAAAAAAAATCTGGGACTTTTGATATATGACTGACATTGTTTTATGTTGTTTAATGAAGTCAATCAGTAGAACTACAGGTGTAGCCTAAAGCCTCCAAAAATTAGCTCAAAGTTGCAATATGTTCAGCATCACTAATGAAGTCAATCGTCTTTATTTTCTTATGATGCTAAAACTTTGTTCAGTATTTTAGAAGAATGGTGTCATGTTTGTGTAGGTTGATTGAATGAACTCAATCAATTTTTTCAATCAGATTGCGTTTCATTTTGTCATAAAAGTTTCAACATGTGTGAATATTATTCAAGCCAAATTTTTTTACATATAGATCCAGATCCGATCCGTGGACCCGATGAATCTGATTTTTATGGACCCAATGGATCTGAGTCCAGATATGAAAAATAGATCTAGATCTGGATCTAGCAGGATCCGGTCCAGATTCGATTCGTTGCCATCCCTAAACATATCTAGTGTAATTTAGTGGGGTCAGAGTGTATGACGTCTTTACCCTACCACGAGAGAGATAGAGGTTGTTTTCGACAAGTCAACGGCTCTGAAGTTTCATGCAATGCTATAAAAAATAATTGTTCAATTAGATTATTTAAAAGGAATTATAGGCAACTCTTTGTAGTACTAGCATAGATATATAACCTAAAATAAATGGCAAGTTACTTGTCATAACAAGTTAAATTGTACAGATGGTGTAAATCAAAATTAGTTAAAGTTGACTATATCTTTAACTCATTGTGTTATGTACATGCCTATTAGGTAGGGTTAGGTTTTAATGAGTTTTAGTTAAACTATTATCCTTGATCTAGAGTTGAGACTTGGTGCAATAGACTAGTGAAAAGAAGAATGAAGCATCTTAGCAACTTTTAAATAAAGGGAGCAAGTTGCTTATCATTGGTTGGTGTGATTTGTAAATAAAATGGGGTATAAAAGGACAAAGGTGGGCTATCTTTGAACACACCTAGATAGATTTGAGATTAGGATGGGTGGCTTTAAACAAGAGTTGATTTTGCTGCACTACATGTGTGTGGTGTGAACTATATAGTAAGTGTAGGACCCTATCTCTATAATAAGGTTTCTTTTTCAATTGAGGTCCCTATTTTGCAATTTACAATATCAACAGCTCAATACTCCAATAAATTCCTTCCTACTTTTGTTTCTTTGAATAGTCCTTGGAATCACTTCCACTATACAGACTTAACTTTACCCAGCCAGAAAAAAAGTTTTGTTGAAAAGGTCACTTCTCTTTTGGATTCCACAACTTGCCTTTCCTTCATCTTTTTCTTTTCCTCTTAAGTATTTTACTAATATTGAATAAATATAATATGGTATTATAATTAAAAATTACTCCTACTTCTATTTTTAGTAGGTCATCAATTCGAGCTTACTGTAAAAATTAGGAGAAAAAGAATAAAAATACCCCCAGACTTGTCCGAAATTCTCAATCATACACTAATTTTTTTTTAGTCCTATGACCATCTTGAACTATGTTACCTTATTTTATTCTTTGAGTTATTACTTTCCTAAGCGCTAACGTGACACAGTGCATTTCATTCTCTTGAGAGAGTGAAAAAACAAAAGAATTGGTAGAGAAAATATTTTTATAATATTTTTTATTAAATATATTTTTCTATTTCTATCTTCTTTTTGTTTTATGGGACAGGGAGTGTATAAAGTCAAAAACTTATTTTAATATAATATCATTAGATGGTGGATATTTTGATAATCTCAATGTTTGATAACTGGATTATTATATGGATTTTGATAGATAGATATGTAGAACTTTAATATTGACAATTTTGACCTTTTCTGGTCCCATTTTTCCAAATTGAACAGCATAGGACCCATGAAAGGTCAGCAACTCAGCATATGTTTAATGGGGTGTTTTTGGCTTCCAGAAGGTCACTTATGTCCAGATATCTTTTTGCCTTGTAGGGTGGAGTTGGACACTTTTTTAGTGTCCATTTATGGGACCCACTATTTTAAAAAAAAAAAATCCCACAATACTTTTAATAATTCCACTGTGGGACCTACTATTTTTTTATTTGCTCACACCTTCCCAAAATTAAAATACTAATTTTAAAATATTTATGGAAATTATCACTATGTTTGCCTTACGTTTAGGTAGCAAGTTGTTAAGAGAATATTCGAGAGTTTGCACCTTGAAAAGATCATTGTTAATAAGCTAGTGAAAAATAAGCACTTCTAGATATTCCAATAAGAAAAAAAATAAACTTATACAATATATTATGTTTAAGAATCTTAAGAATTGGCAAGAGACTGTTTTTTTTAGTAGAAAGGAGTACTTACCAATGAAGTCTTAACGATTAGTATTATATATAAGAAATTAATTATAGACACTAATATAATTAGATTCGTTCCTCCTAGAGAGTACTCTACTCCTCCAATCAATTTCTTTTTATTCTCTCTTTTTCATTTTGTGCAAAAAAAGTAACTAGCAATATTAGTCAATTATTCTGAATTCCATTCCTTTATTTTCCAAAAAATAAAATAACATAGTAGTACTAATGAAATGCACCCCCCCCCCCCATCAGTAGTATATTAAAAATTTTGTGGCGGCAAATAATTTTATGTCAAATTAAGAGGCTGAAAGGGAAATTCAAAGTCCCATCTCCTTTTGACAAAAAGAATAAACATGCTTTAAATTTGCTTTTGTTTGAAGGACAAAGGAATTATTTCTTGATTGAGAAAAGATTAGTTGAAAATTAAAATAAGAGAGAAAAAGACATAGTGGGTCCCAAAATACCTAGCTTTTAACGGCTAAGATTCATTATTGATAATATTTGCAACTCTGGTCCAATCAAAATAAGTAAATGATGGGACCAAACTAGTTTGAATTTGAATCAATAAAATGACTTGGATAAGAAAGAAAAAAGGTAATAAATCTTATCTTGTGATGAATATTCATTGTCTTTATTCCTTCAATTTCATTACGTTTATGTGTTAAAATATTTTATTTATTATTTTGTATACCTTTTAAATCATTTTCACTTTTGAATCTTTCCTTTTTCCCACTGTCATCAATCTTATTTTTGGTGGAAAAACTTTTGATATCAACAAGGTGAGTTGGGAGGGGGCATAGTGGACGTACTTTTTAGACCGGGTATAATTGGTTCACTTATGATGTTCGGCTGCAAACTAATTTTCTATATTTATTTCGTTTTATTTATAAATTTAGATAGTTATCATAATAAATATTTCTACCTGGAATCCTCCTTTTAAAAATAGTTAAGTAATATTTTAATTACTTCATCCGTCTCAATTTATATGATACTTTACGTTTATTGAGATTCAAACAATGTGAGTTTTGATCAATAATTTAAGATGTATTCTTTATCATATTGAAATGAGAAAAAAATACAAGTTATAGTACTTTTCGTATAACTTTTTAATATAAAAATTTTAAATTTAAATTATTAAAGTAATCTAGTCTAGTTTAACTTTAAAAATTAGTTAAATTAACTCTAGATAAATAAAAAATATTACATAAATTAGGATTGAGGAAGTATATATGCTTACTAGATTTTAAAAGTGCTTTGTACTTAACACTCCCTCCATTTCATTTTACTTGGTACTTATTCTAAAAATAGATTTTCTTTTTTACTTGTCCATTTTAGTAATTTAAGAGAGATTCATTATTTTCTTCCAATATTACCTTTTTCATTAAGTATAACTATATAAACTAACACTAGTCAAACTTAAATTATTTAAAGTATTATTAATAAGAAAAATTTAGTAAATTCTAAATAGATAGCTTTTTAAGGAGAGTGTCAAGTCAACAAGGATCAAATAAAGTAAAACGGAGGGAGTATTATTTTTGGACTTGTCAATACAAAGGAATACGATATCCACTATTATTCTAATTTATATGACGCAAATTTAAATTTATCGGGTTGTTTAACGAATTGGGTCAAGTAGACAGTGATTTGTGATAAATCAACAACAAAGTAAATGGTCCCAACAACTTGACGTCTCAAATCTCAATCAAATTAACCTCACTTATTAATGTGCAATATCCACTATGATTATTATTCTATTTCCCTTTTCTTCTTCTTCTTCTTGTACAACAAAAATGACAAAGTTATATATAAACAAACTTGAAATGCTCTCTGCTTCAATAGCCACAAACAAGGGTATTTCCATTGAAGTCCTCCAAATGCCTTCAATTTGTCTATGAAAATCTGGAAAGTATGGATACCAATAAATAATTTGAGAGGCCATAAATGATGATGAGCTTTGTCATTATGAAGGTACTTCAATGTGGAGTATGAATTTGTTTCCATGACAGTGCCCACAAACTTTGTGGTCTCTCTCTTATGATTCTTACACAAATGCAATTATCAATTCCAAGTAAGAAATTAGTCTTTCAATCCGTTCAAGAATGATACATTTTAAAAATATTAGTATTTGCAAAAATTGGTTTGCTCATTAATATGAAAAACATGTTTAAAAAAAAACTTATTTGAGAAGTATTTCAAGTAAAATGATGGTTTTCGTTCAATTTGTTTTGATTTTTTGATGGTCCAGAGTTTTCAACCCATATACTCTTCCTCTTTAAAGATCGCCATTTTGAAAAGTTGAATGTTCTTCTTCTTAACAACACCTATGGTTGATTAAGCTAAATACTTACTCGCATAATGTGTTTATATCAAATCATATAAATATACTATAGTTAATAAGTGATATAACCAAGTAAAAATGAATTTTAATTGGCCGTGGTTAAGTGCTGAAAGTCTATGTACAAATACATGACATGTATCTATTGACTTTATATAAACACCCGGTGGGAATAAATAACCACATAACATGCATCTATTGGCCTTTTATTTTTTTTGAATTTATACTAGAATTTATTATATTTTCTTTCTTCCTTCCTCTGTGAATGCTACAAATACTACCACAACCCTATCACTGAATAATGTTGAAAATTCTGTCTTAACACCTTGTGATGAATGACTTGATATCCTCTTCTTGAATTAAATTAGATTTTTATCATAGTCATTTATTAGAACACAAATTCCTTTTATCTTTGTCCTTTTCAATCTTTATTTTGTTTTCAACTTTACTATACATTGGTTGCGTGGTTGTTAGTCAACAAATAACTGTGTAAAATGTGATACAATGCATGTATGCAATCTATGTCCTCGAAAAGTAGTATTAGTCAATATCAAGAGATTTATTTTCAAGCTATATATTGAGAAGGTAACAAAAGAAAAAGAATCCTAGCAAGAGAAAACTGATCAATGTTAACGTAAAACTTTCACGGAATATCTTATTTGGACGTAGTAATAATTTATAGTACTTATTTTAAAGTTTTTCTTTTGCACGTCTACCATTCCAATTAAACTGACATTTAATTATGAAGTTCGACAATGTTCGTCGGATGAAATTTATTCCGAAATAAGATCTCTTTTCCCTTTTGTGCTCTATTTTACTTTTCCTTTTTCACATATATTATATGCTTATGTTATGTATAGTACTGGAGGTGCTTAGCCCGTGCTATGCACGGACCCAATATTTGAATAGTAACGTATTTATTTCATCTTCTCCACTTAATATAAATACATAAAAATCATTACTATTAATTAAAATAATGTTGTTATTCTTGTTTTTTTCCCCATAAATAATACATGTATAAATCATACAGGAATTTATGTATTATTATATATATTTAAAATTCTTTCATTACTAATTTATGCATCATAATTCCTACGTTACATTCTCACTAATACCTACAATGTTAACCCTAATATAATTTATCTCTTAACCAAGCAGCCCCTTAAATAATAGCATAGTTTAAGGTATTGGTAAATTTAAGTCTTTGTAAACTCTATGAATAAATTAAAATAATGTAAAACTTAATTGCAGGGAAAAAAATATTGTAGTATGTGAATCTTCTAAATTTTTTTGTTGTTCTTACATAAAGTACTTTTGAAGAACATTTATTTTCTAAATTTCCAACAACTTACCAAAAATATTTACAGCACACTAATTTTTTCTTTCTCCGGAGAATAACCAAAAAAGAAATAATTGCTTTGGATAAAATTATTATTCAAGCATTAAAAGTATTGCCTTTAATTAGTAGTATCACAATTTTAAATCATTATAAAATTATATTCAAACTTATATATCATACATAGACTATACCATTTTATTCAGTAGAAGAATTAGTATTAGCAGATTTTTAAAGTTTTTATTTTGATAGAGTAGTTACAATAGAAATTTGTCTTCACACTTAAATCCACTTATATGAAAATATGTGCAGAATCAAGAAGAGATAGATGTAAAATGAATTTGATGTGGGTCCCACGTTATTAGATGAGTAAAAGTGAAATGGAGGCCACACTTCCATATGTGTATGTATGAATTAAATAAAAGTAATCTGGATATTTGGTCTAATTAGGAAAAAGTACAACAACTTTTACATCAAAATAAATAGAAAAAACCAAAATTACCCCTGCAAGCATGTCGACGGACAACTGCTTCCTAGACTCTCTTATTTATAGTAGTAGTAATTAATTGATGTACAAATTAAACTGTTAGCAGCTGTTACTGTATGTATACCAGACAACATTATACATCTAAGATAATAATTGCAGAATGAGAGAAATTTTATTGGTGTGTGTCCCACTCTACATTTAGGTAGAGGACCAAAAAGGTCAAAATGGTAAAAGCACAAAAGGATCAAAGTTGCTCCAATGAAATGGTAAGCCAAGTCTTCGGCCATGCATCAAAATTTCTGACTTGTTAATAATTAGTTCCAAATCATAATAAAATTTATATTAAAACCCTAACTATTCATTAAAATAAGTCTTCATCCCTCCATCGAAATTTTTGGCTATTCGACGGGATTTGGAATCGAGTTTTGACCCGCAAGCTATTTTTTCAAAACTTATTTTAATTGGATCAACTTTGGATAGTTGCACTGAAATAGTTTATTTGTGCAAATCCGACGCTTTCTCGAATATAGAAATTGTATGATTTTTCTTCAAATGTGCTGGTTTTTAGTTTTTATCCTTTAAATAGGTTTTTCTTTAATTTTTATCCTTGAGAATCGAACTTATATCTAGCGACACATAAGTTTTTTAAGGACGTGGGGACATAACTTGTATGATATTATGATACGAAAATATAAATTTATGTCTGCGTAAAAATTGCTCGTATGAGGACTAAAAATTAAAGACCAGCATAAATAGGAAAAGTGCAAATGACCTTTCTGAAACCCCACCCACCTAATGGCGGACCCTACACGGTTTGGGCTAACAATTAAATGGATTTTCTGTGACTCGGGTCCCATGGCCCATAAAAACCTATTCTGATTTCTGAACTGAGCCGAGCGTTAACTCCGTACTCCGATGAACTTTTGACTTTCAGCTCTTGTATTGGAAAAAGTAGCAAAGTATAATTAAAAGAAAAAACACATAAAGAAATAAATCTACATTTTGTATTAGTTTTTCTTAGTTATAAAGCATTAGCCTCGCATTTTAAATTCATAGGTGGGGGTTTAGAGTACACATAATATATCTATGCTTTATTCAAGTTGTTGCATAGATTAGGTAAATATAGCATGTTAATTAAATGAGTATTCTTCTACCGTAGGACTCTTTGTTATTTAAAAAATATATACCCTAGTTCAATAGCATTGAATCTTATATGTATTTTAAAATTTAGATGGGCGCATAAAAAAACTGGCACGGAGGGAGTAGTAATAAATATTTCATTAATTATCCTACATGAAATAAAAATGGGGTGATGGGACAAAGTTTTATTAAGTGAAGATTTGTCTGGTGTAGTGGTTTAATAGATATAGTATTGCCGCATTATCTTTGGATTCTTAATTTAAGGTATAGGAATCCAAAAATGTCTTATAACCTGGAGCTAACTCAGATTATGCTTATATCAGAATAATTAACTGATTAATTAATTACGCACGTTAAAAATATTGAAGGGGAGCTTTGAAATAACTGGTAAAGTTGTTGCCATGTGACCAGGAGGTCATGAGTTCAAGCCGTGGAAACAGCCTCTTGCAGAAATGTGAGGTAAGACTGCGTACAATAGACCCTTGTGATCCCTTCTTCGGACCCCGCGCATAGCGGGAACTTAGGGCACCGGACTGCCTTTTTACGTTAAAAATATTATGAGTGATTGGGATCTTATGTCACGTGGACGACCCGACCAATGTGTAAGGTTTAATTAGGTTGAAATTATAAAATGTTTTCTTTATCGTGATCTAGTGATGATGCTGTTGGAAATTAACCTTTGGCGGGGAGATGCGTCCACCCATCTTTGATGAATTAAACACTAGTGTTCCGTATGTTGGAGACCTTGTCTCTTTACACATGCATGATCTACGAAGTGAGTAGATGACCATAGGGCCAAGAATCGTCTAATTTCGTCGAGAAATGAAAGAGATATTGGTCCACGAAGTAAGGTGTTTGAGACATGGAAATGTGGTGTGGGACAAATCTACCACATCGGTGGGAATATGAAGAATTGCTCTCTATATAAGTCTCTAATTGGTAAAGGGTTTGGGACCCCAAGGGGTATCCCATGTGTTTAAAGGAGGGAAGACCTAGATGTGCTTGGATTCAAGGCTAAGCCCACACGCGCGCCGCCGCCCGCCCGTCCCGTCCGGTTCCGGTTTCGGGTTTCGCGTTCTCGGGTTCTCGGGTTCTCGGGTTCACGGGTTCACGGGCTATGGGCCTGTGGGCCTGTGGGCCTGTCTGATATTATCTTTTTGGACCAGAGTTCTTGGTCCCTGAAGTTTCAATATTTACAGTTTGGTCCCCAGAATTTCTGGAGATTTTTTTTGCCTACCGGGGGATGTGTTTTGAGGCATTAATCGGCCATTACTTGGCGATTAACTCCTCTATTAACAGCCCATTACTTGGGCGATTGGGCGAGCCTTTCAATGGCCGTTAACAGCCATTACTTGGTGTTTTAATGCCCTCCTAATGGCCATTAACTGCCATGTTTTGGCAGTTGGACAACCCCTTCTCTATGCTATATATTGAGCTTCATTTGGCTCAATTCAGGGGCAGAAAATAGACGAAAATAAAGCAAGAAACATGCCAGAAAATAGACGAAAATACAATGCAAAACAAGCCAGAAAATAGGTGAAAATCGGTGAAATCGGGCGATAAACGGACCAAAAAAACGAGCAAAAAAAAAAAACAGCCAGAAAAACAGCCACAAAATAGCACAAAACAGCGAGTGAAATTCAGCGAAAATCAATGCAATTTTCGACTGAAAAACAGTGACCAAACCCTCACGTATATACTAGATATACACTACAGAGACACCCTATATACACAGAGACAAAAGAGAAGAGTTGAGAGAAACTCTTCCTTCCTATTCCATATCTTGACAAGTCGAGTCATATTTGTTTTCTTCGACAGGCTCAACCTATTGGCTTTGTAGTGTTGAGATTAAAGTGTTGTTTTATCTTGGGAGACTATTGCCCGCTAACGTAAAAGCATATATACGGGGCAATCTTGTCTTAAGGATAGAGGGCTATCCTCGACTCAACACACAACGTTGTAACCATCCAGATTTAGTTGTTTCTTGATTTCAGGATATCAACATTCAAGACACAACAAACTTGCGGCAGTTCTCAACATTGGCTTTGCAAGGTGATCAAGATTCAAGACACAACCCATATGCGGCAATTTTGAAGATTGACCATTTATTTATCCTTTCGAACATTTGTAATAGTTATTACTTCCCGTACCGCTTTATAAAGTACATAGAAATTACCAACAACTTAAGACAAGATAGTATTGTAATACTATTAGTGTTCGAAAGATGTCGGTCAAAAGTTGTATGACCAAATCTGGATATGGCAATGGTTTTCTGGTAGAAGAGAGTGATGATGATGAACGTGTTCATGGTGTCACCGCTACCAAGGCGGTGGGAACAAGCGCTCTCGAGAGCCTGAGGATGTCAACTGAGATAAGAGGAGAAGACTGAAGATGTACTTCTATCTTGCAGCAGAAGGCCTGTATCTATCCCAGACAAAAGATCCGAATAACGGTAAGAAGGAACTGGACACTCAGTTTGATGAAGTGACCGAAGTGAGCCGAATCCGAAATTGGGATAAGTAGTTTTTCTTACTCCGTCAAGAATAAAGATTAAATGATGTCTGATTAAAAATTGATTAAAGTAGGAGGAATATGAAAATAATTTATATTTCTTACGCTTTAAAAAAAAATCAGAAGTTTAATCTCATCTTCTTTCCCGTTTAAAGATTGGATTTTGTAAACGACTTAAAAAGATCCGTTCTTTTAAGTGTAATGATTAAAAGTGTGTAAAGTATGTTCGCACATACGATGGAGAGAGATCCACTAAGCGTGCGAAAACCGTTACCACTCTTAAGTAAGCGCCAAGAATTATCCGGGCACCAATCATAACGGAAGAAGACTAAAAGCTAAAGACGTTGAGCTGTCATACTATTTGGCGAGAAGATCCTTCATAGGATGATATTGGACACTCGGTCATACAACGCCTCCGGCGACCCGGAGTGGGCCAAAATTCCTTTGATATGATGATATTGGACACTCGGTCATACAAAGCCTCCGGCGGCTGAGTGGTGCGAATTCATTTCATAGGAAAAGTAATGGACACTTAGTGTGGTGGGCCGAGTTTCCGGGTCTTAAATGATGCGAAGGCCTAAAGAAAGGCGAGAAAAGAAATTGGACACTCGGTCCGCAAAGCAAGCGGAGTGGGCGTAGAGTATCTAGATCACATATGATCCGGTTACGCCCAACCACGGGCAAGAGATTGTTCATGTGAAGCAACGCCACCTCTAAAGTAGAAGGGGTTGGAGAGGTTGTCCTCAATAGGACTTCAGGGATTGGGATCACTCTAAGATGAGGTGATACATATCCCAAACTTGGTTTAAGGGACGCTGTTGGTCAAGCTGGTTTGAGACTAGTCCAACAGGTCTATAACAGCTAAGAATGGTACAGTACGTCTGTAGCTAAATGAATGATATATTTGTAATCCGTGCATCTATGCCATTATAGATTAAGACACGTTAAATAGCAAGTCATTCAAAAGCTAACGATGTTGAGATTTTTGCCTTCCGTCGACATAAACCCTCAAAATGAATGTGAGGTAGGCGAAGAGGCAAAATCACCTTTCCAAATTCTGTCAAAGGAATAGCGAAAGAAGCACCGCTCCTATAGAACTTAGTCACACCTTTATGGGTGATTTGAAGTGTATACAAAATAGAGGAGGGGAGACAAGTACGTTGTGACCTTCTTTGTTAACGGTACAACATATTGTATCATTTGTTTGTTGAAAAGCAAAGATGAAGTTGTTGAAGCGAATAAGCGCTACAAAACAGAAGTTGAAAATCAACTAAGCCTACGGATTGAGGAATTCGTAGCGATAGAGGGGGAGAATGTGAAGCATCGTTCATCAAACGACTGTTCATTACTCACCTCAGTCCAACGGTGTTACGCCCAAATTATGTGGGGTGGCTTGGTAAAAGTTGAAATACCGAAACAGGTCAAATTGTACCTAAGACTGTAGATTGCATATCCACTGGATCTGCAAATAACAGTAGTGCTTATCGCCTCTTGGCGTTAAAGAATGTTGAATTCTTAGAAGATAACTTTCCTTTAAAAGGAAAAAGGAGTAATTGCTCAAGGTTAACAAGAACCCGCGAGGGCTCATTGTCGTCCAGGAACTAGACGTTCCGTATCTACAAGACTCGAAAGTTGCTTGGCTATCCAGGAACTTAATAATCCAGATCTGCAGAACTCAGGGATTCTAGATGTTGAACCGAGAAGGAGCAAAAAGGGGACAAAGACTTGTTCCAGTCCTTCTAGCTTGTATGGTTGAGAACGAACCATGGACAATTGACAAATAATTGTCATCTCCAAAAGTGCTGCTTTGGAAAGAAGCTAAAGAAAGAAATAGATTCTATCATATAGAACCATACTTGCGTAATGGTTGATCTTCCTCCGGGAAAAGAACCTTTGGGTTGTAAAATGTGCTCTCATTGAGTAGCATCACATCCAGGGCCATTGTAGTCTTACATGGCATGGATGTTGAAACAGCCTTCCCAACCGGAGAGTTGGAAGAAGAGGATCAGAATTGGTTTGCTGAACTGTTGGGCTTCTTCGTGAACTTTCATTTTGGTCCCCGAAATGTTTACATTTTGGTCCCTGAAAGTTTCGAGATAAAACAGAACAATGAATCGACCACGAAACATTGATTACGAAGTTAGAAAGCCAACAAGTTGGAGAATCAACAATCTGAAAGTAAAAGTCATATTGAAACAAAGTCTCGATATGAAAGATATGGGTATCACGATGACATCTTAGGAATTGGATTTCTAAGACATCTAACAGATCGGTCGATAGTTGACGAGTCTCGTTGAAGCCACCAATGGATATGAATCATAGAAATGATTGGAATCATGGTGCTCCCATAGACAAAGAGCGATATGCACGGGTCATGTATAGTTCAATGTATTGTACACACTACAACCGACACGGTATCGTCCTACAAACAGATCGGTTGAACTAAGGTTCATCGATGATCTTAATACATGATCAATAGAAGGCGTTAAGTCGGATATGACGATATCGAATTATTCGCTTATCTACAGATTATAGTATTCGGATGTCCCGGCGGTTCGGGAGAACACGGTGATGCAACCGGACATCGGATCCGAAGAACATCAAAGCCACAAGCAAATGTGTATGGTGGGTCTTGGAAAATCCTCTAAGCAAACTTGCATCGGCCGATTCATGATGGAATCGGAGTTTATCGCTTTATACAAAGCATGAAAGAAGTTGAGTAACTTCACGGCTCCTTAGAGAACGTCCCTTATTGGGAGATACCCGTGTCTTCGGCAGTTATACATCGTGGCTAGCCGGTCGGCTTCGGGAAGGACACGGATGACGGCGTCTAGACATATCTTTTAGGATCCGTCGGAGACATAAGACCGTATGGAGTTGATCATCACGGGTGTCACATCCTTGTTTACTAACTAAGGGACTACCGGAGATCAAGTGTTCGCTGTCTAGGGGAATGGGCTTAAAACCCAAACAATACGAACCTTTGCGGTGGAAACCCAACCATATGCGATTGGAGATCCCAAGAATGTGGTTCAATGGGAAAACTAAGCGGCAAAAGGTTCGGTTGAGCGCTTCGGTGGAAGCAAGAAGCACTTCGGATGATGATTTACGTACGGAAACATGAATCCAAAGTTTGTTCCCGCGATAGACATTAAAGTCTGCCTGCATGGTGGGTAAAGGTTAAGCTTCCAAAACTTTTTAAAAGATCCTCAAACGATTGAGGTTAAAGTTGTGGAACTTTTAATGATTCCTAACACTTGTGAAGTGGGGTATAGCAGGATACCTTGTAGGAGATCACCTATTTAAGTGCGAGGATGACCGACTCAAATGAGCGCACTTAAGAATCCAAGTGTGTCCATGGCCACAACGGACAGAAACGTAAGAAGGAAAATGAATAAGAAGAGTTATTGTGTTGATATCATTGTCTTGGCTTACACTAAACACTGACGGTTCAAGACATCACGTTCACCGCGATAGTAAGTAAGTCCGATGGTATTCAACTAGGGAAGGTTCAAAGCGTAAGCTACCTCTCCTGATGCAATATCTTTTCGCTGAAAGATTGCTGAAATGTAGGCACCTTGTGTGTGCGCCACAATCTCTCTTTCATAGAGGGGATTATTGGAAATTAGCCTTTGGCGGGGAGATGCGTCCACCCATCTTTGATGAATTAAACACTAGTGTTCTGTATGTTGGAGACCTTGTCTCTTTACACATGCATGATCTACGAAGTGAGTAGATGACCGTAGGGCCAAGAATCGTCTAATTTCGTCGAGAAATGAAAGAGATATTGGTCCACGAAGTAAGGTGTTTGAGACATGGAAATGTGGTGTGGGACAAATCTACCACATCGGTGGGAATAGGAAGAATTGCTCTCTATATAAATCTCTAATTGGTAAAGGGTTTGGGACCCCAAGGGGTATCCCATGTGTTTAAAGGAGGGAAGACCTAGATGTGTTTGGGTTCAAGGCTAAGCCCACACGCGCGCCGCCGCCGCCCGCCCGTCCCGTCCGGTTCCGGTTTCGGGTTCTCGGGTTCACGGGTCGTGGGTCGTGGGCTGTGGGCCTGTCTAATATTATCTTTTTGGACCAGAGAACTCTGCCAGATGTACAGTTTGATCCCTGAAGTTTCATATGTACAGTTTGGACCGAATTCTTTTATATGTACGAGTTTGGTCCCCGAAGTTTCAATATTTACGGTTTGGTCCCCGCAATTTCGGAGATTTTTTTGCCTACCGTTGGGATCTGTGTTTTGAGGCATTAATCAGCCATTACTTGGCTGATTAACTCCTCTATTAACAGCCCATTACTTGGGCAGTTGGGCAGCCTTTCAATGGCCATTAACAGCCATTACTTGGCTGTTTTAATGCCCTCCTAATGGCCATTAACAGCCATGTTTTGGCAGTTGGACAGCCCCTTCTCTATGCTATATATTGAGCTTCATTTGGCTCAATTCAGGGGCAGAAAATAGACGAAAATAAAGCAAGAAACAGGCCAGAAAATAGACGAAAATACAGTGCAAAACAGGCCAGAAAATAGGCTGAAAACTGGCTGAAATCAGGCAGTAAACAGACCAAAAACAGGCAGCTAAAATAGCCAGAAAAACAGCCACAAAATAGCACAAAACAGCGAGTGAAATTCAGCGAAAATCAATGCAATTTTCGACTGAAAAACAGTGACCAAACCCTCACGTATACACTAGATATACACTACAGAGACACCCTATATACACAGAGACAAAAGAGAAGAGTTGAGAGAAACTCTTCCTTCCTATTCCATATCTTCAGCAAGTCGAGTCATATTTGTTTTCTTCGACAGGCTCAACCTATTGGCTTTGTAGTGTTGAGATTAAAGTGTTGTTTTATCTTGGGAGACTATTGCCCGCTAACGTAAAAGCATATATACGGGGCAATCTTGTCTTAAGGATAGAGGGCTATCCTCGACTCAACACACAACGTTGTAACCATCCAGATTTAGTTGTTTCTTGATTTCAGGATATCAACATTCAAGACACAACAAACTTGCGGCAGTTCTCAACATTGGCTTTGCAAGGTGATCAAGATTCAAGACACAACCCATATGCGGCAATTTTGAAGATTGACCATTTATTTATTCTTTCGAACATTTGTAATAGTTATTACTTCTCGTACTGCTCTATAAAGTACATAGAAATTACCAACAGATGCTTAATGAGTGTTAATAGAAAATTAAAGTAGTAATACTAATTAAAGGACATCACTTGCCTAATCAATTAAATGTGGATGGGCCATTGACCTAATTATAAGGACAATTGTTTTGACCGTTAATTAAGTGCGGCCATATATGGATCACATATGGTTAACACTAAAAAATAATTTAATTGTTTAGCCGAATTTAATGACAGCCGAACTGCTCCAGAGCCGAATTTACTCCTAGCCCTCGACTACAAGAACTTCATTGGCTGCTAAGGCATCTTAGCCGAGTTGTTAGTTAGAGGTACGACTGAGACCCACTCAGATGCAGACGCCTCAACGACCAGGTCAAAAGGGTTTCCGGACCTCTAAAGCGATAACGGCCAACAACGGCAAAAAAAAGGGCCATTATCCGAGCAAGAGGAGTAGAGGGTGAGAAAATCGGCACCACCTCCCCATATAGTCGGCCATTGAACTTAGTGGGTTACTTGATGACTGATATGGAGGGGGGGGGATCACGTTGTACATTTTTTTCCTTTTCTGTTCTATAAATTGTATCATTCTTTGTATATATCGGTACAACCAATCAATCAAACAACTCAATTTTTATCTATCTTTATCCTTTACTTTATTTATCATTTACTTTACTGTACTCGGCTGCATTCATGTTTCTTACCTCTTAGTTTACTCATACCACCGTCCTAACGCTTTCTGGAGTAGTTGGGGAACCCATTGCTGGATATTAGAGTTCCGTTTCCAGCTCAAATCGCTTAAGTTAAGGAATTAATTTGTCTTCCGATATGATCAGCCGACAAAATGGCAGAGAACAGAATTCGGGGCGAGAACATATATATATATATATATATATATATATATATATATAATGAGTAGAGGGATGAAAAGTTAATATAAGTTGAATGAAAGATCATAATAAAATGAGTACCAAAAGTGACAATATTGTGACAACTTCACTAATCATGTCTTATAGCTTAACTTATTAATGAAATCTTTGGATGAATGAATTATGAGGATGCTTTGATTCTCCTAGGGTGATTTGTTCTTAGAGATGCCAATTCCTTGATTTGTTATATCTTTGGATACCTTAGTTTTTACCTAAATGAAAAAAATAAAAACGAAAAATGGGATACCCCATATACCAAAACGGTAATTTAGAAGGAAGCTTA
This sequence comes from Anisodus tanguticus, assembly GCA_034509755.1. Classification (NCBI taxonomy): domain Eukaryota; kingdom Viridiplantae; phylum Streptophyta; class Magnoliopsida; order Solanales; family Solanaceae; genus Anisodus; species Anisodus tanguticus. The sequence goes on along the minus strand of CM067551.1, from coordinate 10,494,510 downwards.
GGTTTTTAGATTACTTGTCCTACTTTTTCTATTATGAACCAACATCCTCCTCGGTTATGCCTACATCGGTTAATACCCCTCCGCTTCCTCCATCAACCCAAGTTGTGGAAGAATCTAGCCAATCTGAAGGTCCAATCATATTGACCACGTCTTTTATTAGACAATAGATCGACTTGGGCATCTATGATATTATGTACCAAGTTTCTAAACAGTTGGCTGACATTGTGAAGTCGATGGTACATAATGAGGTTCAGCAAGCGAGGGAGATGGAGACCAATCGAATGCACCTAGGAGAATGTCCGGCTAGTTCTGCCATCCCTCTGACGAGCGGTGTTGTTCAGCATGAGACCTTGACTCCCGGTGTTGTTCCTCAGCCGCATGTGCATCAGCTAGTACCTACTCAGGTGCAGTCGGTAGCACACCTAGGAACACAAGCCCAATCGACTGGCAACCAGCACACTGCATGGTCGCCGCCGAATCTTGGTGGGCAAAGTGTGCCACTTGACCAAGCGAGTCTGTTGTATGGGCAGATCAACATGGCTCGGAGGTCAGTTCAGGCTGCATGACACTTTGGATTGCCGCCCGTTATGCCACACGTTTCTACGAACGACCCTACGATACAAGCAAACAATGTTGGCCAGCCGATGGTCCCTAGTTATGACTTAGCTCGGCCATCTGGTGACACTGTTTACATTGGAATACCATTCCAGCAGTCATTGCTAGTACCCAATCCATACCTTCCAGGAAGCGTAAATTTTCTAAGGATGGCTGACGTCCGAGGAGAGCAGCCATAGAATACTGTTCCACCTTATCCTCATGCTCCGTTAGCCATTCCAGGAGCTCAGGTTGCAGGCTTTGGTGACCATACCCAATAGCAACAATGAGGCATTACCCCACCTATTGGTAATGGCCAGCAGACCACCTACAACCTTCAAAACCCTGTCCAATAAAGTGCAGAATGGAGGCCACCAGTGCAGAACGCCTACCAGCCGAATCCAGTCGAGAATCGGCAGGGGACGTCACAACTGATAAACCCAGAAATTATTGCTAATACCATGCGGAGGTACTTCAACATCCAACTGAAACCTTTTGACATGCATGTTTATAAAAAGCCTTATCCCGATTGGGTAGATCGGATAACACCTTTGTCGAGGGGCTTCAAAACACCAGAGTTTGCCATCTTCTCTAGCGACGACGACAAATCCACTATCGAGCACATCGGTAGATTTACTGCCCAACGCGGCGAGGCAAGCCAGAATGAGTATCACAAGTTGCAACTATTCTCTCTCTCTAACGGGAACAACCTTCGCATGGTACTCCTCTTTGGCTCCTGATTCCGTACAGAGCTGGGCTGACATGGAGGGTTGCTTCAATGATAGGTTCTATTGGCCCCAACCTCAGGTTACCGTGAATGATCTAACGAATCTCAAGCAGCAAATCGATGAATCGACTGTTGATTTTATCGAGAGATTCAGAAAGAAGGTTGGGAAATGCACCGCACACTTCCCCGAGTCTGAGTGTGTCCACATGATAATCAACAATATGCACCCTTAGTTAAATGAGAAGTTGGTGGGATAATTCTGCTCTGACCTGAGCTAGTTAGCCGAAAAGGCTAGCCAAATAGAGCAGTACATCCAAGAGAAGGAGCGGACAAGAGCCAGCCGAAATCGAGGCTCCCACTTGCTATCCATCATTGAAGCAGATGAGAAAGACTCAATCAGTCGACTACGCGACAGACGCAATGGTAGCCTAGATTGTTAAGGGTAAGGTTTACTCTTGCCCAGCCTTGAAAGTCGTAAAAGATAAGGAGATGAGTTCATCCGATGACAGGGTCGGTTACTTGTTTGACATCACAAATGCAGATCAGATATTTGATCATCTGCTCAAAGATAAGCTGATTCGACTGCTTGATGGTCATAGGATTTCGCCAGCCGAGGAACTCAAAGATAAGAAGTACTGCAGGTGGCATAACTCATACAGTCACTCTACTTCTAATTGTGTAGTCTTTAGAAAGGTGATCCAAAAGGGCATCAAAGAGGGGAAGTTCAGGCTAGCCGACAAGAGTATGGCTAAAATGTTCATTGATACCGACCCATTTCCCACGGTACCAATATCTATGGTATCTTTTGCTAAGCCCGATGATTCAAGGGACACCAAAGGGAGACAGCCGATGAAAAGAGTGTGGGTCCCAAAGAAACCTAACAAATATGAGAAAGCCACAAGGACCTTTGTGTTTAACCGGTTAGGCAGCCTACATGACATTCGCGATGACAGACAGCTAGCTAGGAGCAGTTTTCATGGCCGCCCTAAATACTCGAGGGACGTTGAACGAGAACTTCAGGAATAAACTATGAGGTTTAGAAGGGTCCCTATCGACGCCAGGCATAGGCCTGGGGGGAAAGTACGAATGCCAACTAACCGGCAGCTGAGCATGCCTCGAATAGATGAAAAACCAATCCCATAAAACCAAACAGAGGGTGGTCGAGTTTAACGTAAACGAGGGTGTTTCGTAGGGCTGGCAATTTCACCCTAACCCGATGGATATCCGATCCACCCGACCCGATTATATGGATGAAAATCTGACAAAACATAGATTTTAATCGGGTGACGGATCGGGTCGGATTCGGGTGGACATAGATCCAACCCACCACCCGTTCCACCCACCTACCCGTTATAAATTAATTATTTTTAATTCCAAGGTCCACCCCTCTCTTAACTTACTGTAAAGCCCAAAATATCACAGCCCACTACTTAAAATCCCTAATTCCCTAATCCAGTAATCTCTACTCACTCAGTTATAAAATACACAACTCCTAAAGACCTAAACCCTCTCTTCACTTCAGCCGTTCAGATTCTGAACTTCAGAACTTCAGCCCTCTCTTCAGAGTTCAGCCGTTCAAAACTCAAAAGATCACAACCCTCTCATCAGTCGTTCAGAACTTCAGCGTCGTCACTATTCAGTCTTCACCCAAATCTCCTAAACCCTAGCGGCCTCGCTCTCTTCAGTGTCTTCAGTCTTTACTCTCTTCAGCGTCTTCACTCTTCACCCAATACTGATAGTGCTTCGGCCAAAAATGGCAAGTCCTCCTGAACATTTAATACGGCAAATCGCTATCACACAAGGTAAAATCCTCGCTCGTCTTCACTCTTCACCCAATACTGTTGAGGTAATAGTACTAAAATTCAAGATTTAAAGTTATTTTAGTGATGATAGACCAAGAAATGATAAATTTGGAGGTGTTGCATTTTCAGCACATTCATACCAATAGGGCAGTGTCTGATGAGCAACAAAAAAGGTTTGACAACAAGTGTGACTTTTGTTCTGTATTTGTTTGTATATTGATTACTGTTTTTCTATTGCTTTTGACATATAATGACCCCCTAAAGTTTCTGAATATGTTATTTCTCTGTAGTTAAGGCTACAACTGTTATTCCTTTTGACAATTAGTTATTTCAGTTTCTGAATCTGTTATTTTTGAATATGTTATTCTCTGTAGGTAAGGCTATGACTGTTATTTCTCTGTAGTTAAGGCTACGATAAATCTGTTATTCCTTTTGACAATTAGTTTATGTTATTTCTGTGTAGAAATTACCAACATCCAACAGAATTTAAATCAATTTACTAAAAATATGTGGTCTTGAAATAAATAGTTATATTCTTGATACATGAGTTTTTCTGTTGGTCAATTCAGGAATTCTAATTGTTTAGGTTGTGTTGTTCTAACTGAATTGTCAATTTTAGTGAAAACACTTATTAAAAAAGAGGCTTTCTAATTATTTTTTGTAATGTTAATGTATGAAAGTGATGGACACTAGAGATAGTAGTGCTGGCTCCAAGTCTGTCTCATTCTCCCCTTCTCCGTTGTCTCCTGAAATCTCAGTCCCAATGCCTTATCGTCTAACTACTCAACCTCAACAAGGAGAGAGAGAAGAAGAAATGGGACCGTCACCTCTACGTCATCCCAGGAGACTTAAATCAAAAGTGTGGAATCACTTCAAGAAGACGGTAATCAATGGTGAACAAAAGGCTAGATGTTTGCACTGTAAGTTATTATTTCTGGGCAATAGTAAGAATGGGACTTCTCATTTGAAATACCATCTTGATCATAGATGCACTAAAAAATACATTAAGGGTGATATACGTCCAAAATTGTTGTCGGTTAATCGTAGACAAGATTCAAGCTTAAGTCTAGAAAACCATGTCTTTAGTCAAAAAGAGCAAGAAAGGAGTTGGCTCACATGGTTGTTCTCCATGAGTACCCATTGTCAATTGTAGAGCATATTGGGTTTAGGATATTTGTTAATTTCTTGAATCCAAACTTCAAGATAATAAGTCGCAACACTTTAAAAAGTGATATTATGAAGATGTTTGTGATTGAGAAAGCAAATCTCAAGAAGTTGTTTGATGGTCATGTGGGAAGAGTAGCTATTACAACCGATATGTGGACTGCTTCACACCAAAAGAAAGGTTATATGGCCGTCACATCACATTTCATTGAAGATCAATGGGTTTTGCAGAACAAAACTTTGAGGTACTTAAAATTTGAAGCTTCTTGTTATTTATTATTTACTGATTAGTGGCTTTATATATGCTTGTTTAATTTTATGCATATTGTTTTCCACCAAATTGATATATTTTTTTCAAAATAGGTTTGTTTGCGTTCCTTGTCCACACATTGCCAATATGCTTGCTCAAGTTCTGGTGGATACGTTGAATGTATACAATATAGTTGATAAAATATCTTCTGTGGTTCTTGATAATTGTTCCACAGATGATGACATGGTTGATCTTTTACAAGAAAAAATTGATTTGGATAGTCTTTTGTGTTCTGGTCAATTTTTTGCATGTGCGTTGTATTGTACATATATTAAATTTGATTGTCCAAGATGGTTTGGAGGTGATTGGATCTGGAATAGAAAGGATACGTAATTATGTTGTTTTTTGGGGTTCAACACAAAAAAGACTTCAAAAGTTTGAGGATAAGGCGAGATGTTCGAAAGTTGATTGTTCTAGAAAGTTGTCTCTTGATTGTAGAACAAGGTGGAACTCGACTTTTTTAATGCTTGAAAGTGCTCTACCATATAAGAATATTTTTGCGAACTTGAAAACTCAAAATCTGAAGTTTAAATTTGTGGTTCCTACTCAACGTGATTGGGAGTTGGCTGAAATTATATGTGATAAATTGAAAAGATTTCACATAGTGACTCAGTTGTTCTCTGGCAGAAAATATCCCATTGCCAACTTGTTCTTTCATCAAGTATGTGAGATTAAATTAGCTTTGCGCTTGTGGAGAAATAGTAATGAGCAGGTTGTTAAGGATATGGCTCAAAAAATGGTTGAAAATTTTGACAAGTATTGGTCTAATATCAATGGAATATTATCGGTTGCAGCAATTTTAGACCCTAGAAATAAATTGGAATGTGTGGAGTTTTATTTTAATGAAATATTTGGTGATGAAGCTTATGTTGAGGTATCTAGGATAAAGAGTTTGTTGTATGATTTGTTGCATGAGTACCATGAGAAATCTGAAATAGAGGATGTTGTGTCTCCTACTTGTAGACATAATGTACTTCTTGGGAAGCGACCTAGTGATTGCAATGCTTCTGATAAATGGACTTTGATGAAAAAGACTAAGAAAAGAAAAGGCAATGTGCGATGTGAGTTAGACCACTATCTTGAAGAGGATGCATTACCAGAGAGTAGTGAGTTTGATGTCCTTAATTTTTGGAAGACTGACTTGAAGTATCCAACTTTGAGAAAAATTGCTAAAGATATATTAGCAATACATACATCAACAATTGCTTCTGAGAGTGCTTTTAGTATGGGCGGTAGGGTGGTTAGTCCCCATCGTTCGAGCCTTCATGCCGATACAGTGGAAGCACTTATGTGCATGCAAAATTGGATCCTTGGAGTGTATTCAGGTAATATATATTTTTGATTTACATTCACTTGAACCATTTTTTTAAAAAATTGATATGATGATAATTTATGAGCTCGGGTGGATTTTTTTTAGAATCTTCTTTTGATAATGCACACACATGTGCAACTATTTTGGATGATGCCGATGTGGGAGGTGATGGAAGCTCTACTACTACTACAAGTGAATTCATTGATGTTAACTCGGTAAACTAATCACATTTATTTCCTACGATAATGTTTGTTTTAATAATGTTTTGTTTTTTATATGCTTTTATTTCATTAACGGCAGGATGGAGAGGACATGTATATGTGATTTAGAAAATGAATGGATCTTCAAGGATGTGATATGAAGACGGAAGACCGAATGGATTTTAAAGTTTTAGTCTATTAAGATTGTCGCTAATTAGAAACTCAACTAGTAATATTATTAGAAGTGAACTGTAATTTTTTAGTTGCATGTTTGGAGTCCAATGGAGGGACTCATTCTACTTTGTTGTCAGTTTTCCGGTCCACTGATGGAGATTTTGAATGCATATGTGATATGACTTTTTGTGTTAAATTGATTTCAGCATGACTTTGAATGCATACTAGTACTACATTTGTGTTAAATTGACTTTTTTAATAATGTACTGCATACTAGTATGCAGATTTTGAATGCATACTAGTACTGCATATGTGATACTACAGTACTAGTATAACTGATGTTTTCTTTTTTAATAATGTACTTATGTTTTTTTTAAGTATGTCTTAGCTTAGTAAAATGTGTTATTTGTTTCATAATAAGATAAGGAATGCATCCGCGAAGCACTCAATCCACCTGATTCACCCGTGGATGATGGGTGGATCGGATGTGGATTAAAAATAATAGGGTGATGGATGGATCGTTGGCGGGTGGAGGCGGATTGAGCTCCACCCGATCCACCTCCGATCCATTGCCAGCCCTAATGTTTCATCCTTACGTATCATGGGTAGAAATGAAGACCAGACGAGACCCCGGAGAATGATTAAACCAGCCGCCAACATATAAGAGGGGAAATAGTTTGTCAATTAGGGTCCCGAAAAGAAAGAGGCACCACCGAGAGTCACATCCAGGACTCAGAAAAGAAGGATGCAACGTGCCAAGGCCTTGCGTAAGAAGCAACAAACATTGCATCTAATTTCCACACCAAGGTAGCCGAAAATCATGAGATTCCTGAGTCTGCCGTAGCCGAGGCTATCGAGCGGGCATTCGGCTCATTTGCTTAAGGGGTAATGTCGCCTGAAGGAGAGACGTCGGGTTAACTAGAGCTAGATGAACAGCCTACCGACAACCTGATGGAGAAACCTCGGCAAGAGACCGTGGCCCCAGATGGTCCTCTAACCGAGGCAATCCTACAGATCGTGCAGAGGATTCAGTCAGATGATCCCCAGTCGATCCCCATTTGTCTCAAAAAAATGGAAAATATGAGATCATGGTCAGCCGAATTGAATGAAGGAGGAGACTTCGTCATTGATTCATTTAGCCAAGACCTGGATGATGAGATATGCAGACATTGAAATGGTCAGCCTAATCCCATGCGAGTTCTGGGCTAGCCACTCCGCGCTGGATAGCCTAGAAGGTGATGTTTATGTAAAAGACGCAAAATGGACAACAATAGCTGATACCCCGGCTAGAGACACTTTGAGCACCGTATTTGGTGCACCTACAGAAGATATGGTTAAACACCTCAAACCCCTTTACGTCAAGGCTTACATTAACGGCAAAATTATTAGTTGGGTGTTTGTCGACAATGGGGTTGTGCTGAATATGATGCTGCTGCTTACCTTGAAGCATCTTAACAAAACAAAGGAGGATCTCATCCCAACTAACATGAAAATGGCTAGCTTTGTGGGAGAAGCCTCTGAAGCATTGGGGATTCTAGTAACAAAAATCATTATAGGTCCTAAGACGGTCAGGTCTGCCTTCTTTGTAATAGATGACAAGCCGTCCTACACCATTCTGCTAGGCATGGACTGGATTCACACCAGCCGATGCCTTCCTTCTACCATGCACCAAAAGCTCATCTTTTGGAAAGGAGACAAGATAGAAATCATCCCAGCGGATGATAACCCATTCCGACTAGGGGTTCAGAGCTTAGAGACTGTCCTCTATTCACCCTATGTGTCTCCCATAGTTGTCACAGAGCAGTATGAAGAAGGATCTTGGGAATCCTGTAATCTTACCTCGCGAGGGTTTGAAGTAAAACAATTAGCCGTACCACGACTTATATTGGAGGATTTAAATGGTTGAGGAAACCCAAATCATACGTGACCTGTGGCATCAACTGATCGCCCTAAGTTCTGAGGCAAGAATAGCCGAGGCACTGCAGATGGGGAACCACAACAGAAAACCAGATTTGGCGGCCAACAACATTTGAGCTGCCGATAGGAGTTTTACGCCTAGCTTTATTTTTCTTTGTTCTACGCTTGTACAAAACTCGAGTGTTATTTAATACTCCGTGTTGTGTATGTTTTGTGCAAAGTTTGAATAAACTCATTTTACAAAGACATGTCTTAAATGAAATAGGCAATCAGAAACTCCAAATCTACAACTACGATGACGACATCTTATGGGCTAAATCTATGGCCAAGATGCAGTGTTGTCCTCAGAAGTTAATATCATTACGGATGGCCAAACCAAATTTTCTAAGTTTGGAAGAATATCAGCAGGCCATGCTAATGGAATTTGGTCAGTTGGATGAAAATCGACTGACAATCATAGAAATAGTCAAAGCCGGTAAACATAAAATGACCAAAGCATACGACAAACATATAGAGCCTAAAGAGGTTTTCCGAAGGAGACTTAGTTTGGAAAATCATCTCGTCGATTGAAATGAAAGATCGTAAAATCGGCAAAAATATCACCAAACTAGGAAATGACCCTTCGTAGCGAACTCACGGGTTACCGGCAATACAGATCAAGCGATAAACATGTATGTAAAAGTACTATCATTCGATTTGGGGCATGCATGAATAAACGACAGCCACGGACCGGGCTCTCTGGTCGCACAAAATAAGCTAATTCCCTCTGATGGGAGATGTATGGCTAAATGACAGCCGATCGGCTCCCCGATCACAAAATACAGAGAAAGCCATTTCTTTCACATGCATGTATCGTAAGGTTGGTCGCATTGCTCAAGCGAAGAAACGCCATACTAAGTGGTCAAAGATAATGGCCCATCAAATCTGCGGAATTTATTCTAAATTTGCTTAAGAATGCTGAGAGCAATGCTGAAGTTAAAGGATGGGATGTGGATTCCCACATCCAAGTAAACCAAGCACAAAAATAGAGGCGCCGCACATACCCGAGCCCGGCGTTACAACAGAAATCAAATTCTGACAGTGCGGCGGCATCAAAAGGACCCATGCACTTCCATTCGGCTTCTGCGAACAAATTCACTCGATCCAACCAACCCGAATAATGAGCGACCTTAGTTGGCCAAGTACGAAGGTTAGCCGAACAACGACCGTCGGTGAACCAGTCACAAGTAGAAAGAAAGTCATGGTTTATCGAGCTGAGGTACTGAAACAAGAGAGAATCATGTTGTGCCGGTCCACCGTACGGAGTAAGAACCAGTTGTTCATCAATGAAGGCCAAGGTAGGGGTCAGGTCACTATCGGCTAGAATGATTTTTCCTGATCATCGAGACGAAAAAGATGAAGCCATGGTTTCCGACTAAGAAAAGGCCTAAAGATTAGGTGAGAAACCTACGGGGGGATACCTTTCCTTAAATAACCTTCAGAGGCGTGGCTGAGATTAATTTATTATTTTCAAAAAGCATGGACGATAATCATCATAGCCAATTTGTGATAATGGAGACGCCTCAGTTAAAGGGGAAACACAATTCAAAAGTAATCATCATTGCATGCACTGGAGATGAGATGATTGAAGTGACATGCGCGACTGTCAGACTGAAACGACGACTACTTTCGGATACATCAACTCAACAATCACACTCGAGTTAATGTAGGGGCAATTGTTAACACTAAAAAATAATTTAAGTGTTTAGCCGAATTCAGTGACAGTCGAACTGCTCTAAAGCCTAATTTATTCCTAGCGCTTGACTACAAGAACTTCATTGTCTACTAAGGCATCTTAGCCGAGTTGTTAGTTAGAGGTACAACTGAGACCCACTCAGATGCATACGCTTCAACGACCAAGTCAAAAGGGTTTCCGGACCTCTAAAAGCGATAACGACCAACAACAACTAAAAGAAAGGGCCATTATCCGAGCAAGAGGAGTAGAGTGCGAGAAAATCGGCACCACCTCCCCCATAGTCGGCCATTGAACTTAGTGGATTACTTGATGACTGACTTGGGGGGGGGGGGGGGATCACGTTGTACAGTTTCCCCCCCCCCCCCTTTTCTGTACTATAAATAAGATCATTCTTTCTATATATCGGCACAACCAATCAATCAAAAAACTCAATTTTTATCTATCTTTATCCTTTACTTTATTTATCATTTACTTTACTGTACTCGACTGCATTCATGTTTCTTACCTCTTAGTTTACTCATACCACCGTCCTAACGCTTTCTGGAGTAGTTGGGGAACCCATTTATGGAAATTAGAGTTCCGTTTCCAGCCCAAATCGCTTAAGTTAGGGAATCAATTTGTCTTCCGATATGATCAGCCGACAAAATGGCAGAGAACAGAATTTGGGGCGAGAATATATATATATATATATATATATATATAATGAGTAAAGGGATGAAAAGTTAATATAAGTTGAATGAAAGATCATAATAAGATGAGTACCAAAAGTAACACTATTGTGACAATGTGACAACTTCACTAATCATGTCTTATAGCTTAACTTATTAATGAAATCTTTGGATGAATGAATTAGGAGGATGCTTTGATTTTCCTGGGGTGATTTGTTCTTAGAGAAGCCAATTCCTTGATTTGTTATATCTTTCGATACCTTAGTTTACCTAAATGAAAAAAATAAAAACGAAAAAGGGGATACCCCATATACCAAAAGGGTAATTTAGAAAGAAGCTTAGGTTTTTAGATTACTTGTCCTACTTTTTCTATTATGAAAAATGACACCTCATGCTTGCGGAAGATCCTCTATATACATACTCGTATTGACAGTTAGACTAGCCCTCTCTAGCATTCATAATGTCAAAGGATGTCATACCTTTTGGTTTGGACAATCACAAAATTCTTGCAAGAAGATACAATCAAAATGTAACAGAGGCGTGCAAAAGTTTCCTCAGGCTAAATGAAAATTGGCCCTCAACTGCAAAGAAAATAGCAGCTTAACTACAAGACGGGCTGGTAGGGCAAGGACAAAAGTCGGCCTTTGTATATGAGTGGAAGGCTGACACTTAATGTATAAAAATTACTCTAGGAATAAGAAATTGATCTTTCACATAAATGATGATGATATAGTCGTAGTAGTTCTCCGATGAAAAATCTATTAAGATCCGATAAAGATCACATGTTATACTGATACAACTATATACTCTCTCCGTTTCTAAATGTTTGTCTTACTTTTCTTTTTAGTCCGTTTAAAAAAGAATGTCTCTTTTCTTTTTTGGCAACTCTTTAACTCCACTTTTCACCTGACATGTTTTAGACCATAAGATTAAAGAATATTTTGGTACATTATATATATTTTTTATTTAAGATCACAAGATTTAAAAGTCTTCTCTACTTTCTTAAACTTTATGTCAAGTCTAAAGAGAAAAATATTTTGAAGAGGAGGGAGTAATTTTCTTTCTTATTTTCGTTGCAGTTTGCACTTTATATGGGTAAAAATTGTTACTAGTTCAGGACAGATGACAGGAATTTGTGAGGAGATTTTTATTGTTTTGTTATGAGGTAAAGGCATTATGTCAATTCTGCCATTTTGGTTATGATGCCACTCTTTTTCCGCTAATTAGATAGAGACCTTAAGAAAGAACTTGTGACCTTAAGGTTGTGTTGTATCCTTTCTTACTTCAAAAGTCATTGTCAATCTCTTATGGCATATACATACATATATCAATCAAATCAATGATCTAACTATATATCCAAGTCACCAAATAGTTCATGTAAGGTACATGAATCACCATTAAAAAATATCTATTTTTCTATTGAAAAATATTGAAGGATTATTTTTCATTGAATATCGGTGGAAATAATCTAAATAGTAGTGTTTTCACATGAAAAAAATTAAAAAGTTTAGCAACGTTTCAATGTGATTTTGTTTCCCCCCATACGTTTTTTCAGCGAGCTGGTTTGATGGGAATGCAATGAAAATATCATATTTTATAGCATAAAATTTGTCGGTGGAAAAACCATAGTTTCTACTAGTGATTTTTATACATTTCGTACTATCCAGGCCTAGTAAGTAGGTACATTTTAATGAAAGTACTTTGTACACTTTAACAACTCTTAATCAATAGGGAGTTTGGGTTGATCCAAGGGGATTAAGTGGCTTATTATTGCTTTGGTGTGATAGATAAAATTAGTTAAGGACAAAGATAAGTCATCTTTGAACACATGTAGCCGCACAAGTGTTACTAGGGTTGGGAAAACGTGTAGGGTCTACTTTGTGCTTAACCGTGCAATTTAATAGTCTTTTATTATAGGGAAAGGGTTAAAATTGCCCCGGGCTAATCATAGATCTACTATGATTTTTAAAAAAAATTCTTTTATCTTATTTTCGATTAAAAGATTAATGATTGAAAATAGAGCAATTTTACCTTATTTATTTTTGGTGTTAAAAATACCCTCACCGTTGGCATGTTGGCTCAGAAATACCCTAAAAACTAACAGGCTTTCATGTGTGATTTTAAGCCATTACAAAATATTTATTTGCTGACATGGCTCTCCAAAATCAATTGAGTAGGGCTATTTTTTGTTTTAGCAAAAGGTCACATTACAAGGTTAGCATGCAGTATCCAAAAATTCTTCTATTTTTTTTACCCAGAGAATGATATTAGGCAAATTTCTCAATTAGTTCATATAATGACTGTTTATTTGTACTAGATCCAACATATATAACTACTATTACTACTTTTTTGTTATTGGATTAGAATAACTATCTTTTTTACCTTTTCAAAAATAAATTCGTACATGTTTTTGAAACTACATAGAGTGCCATATATCAAATAATTCATAGTATATGATATGAAAAAATTGATCAATCACTTAATTAACTACTCTTTAATTTTAAATTAGTTAGAATCGGCTAACTAAATCCTCTATATTTAAGTGGTTAGATATAGCATCATATTAGAATTATTGTAGTGTTGGCTGTTATCCGAATTTGGGTTAGTTTTGCAAAACTTATACAAGCCAAAATAATTGTTGTTGACTTGACAAATAGTAATATTCTTTTTTAGAATGTATGGAGAAATAATTTTAATATTTTAGTTGTATTTCCTCTTTTCATTACTCCCTCCGAATAAAAAAGAGTATCCACTTAGCTATTTGTATACCCTTTAAGAAAATACTAACTCCTAGATAAAAATAAGTAATTTAATTAAAATGCTCCTAATTGAATATGTATTGGGATTTGGTCAACTAATACTTATTAAGGGCAAAGTTGGAAAAATAAAGTTTTTTTTTTAATTTGATAAATGAACACTCTTTTTTATTCAAAAAAATAAAGGTTGAGTGAACACTCATTTTTATCTGGGAAAATATTGTACTATTATCTGTTAGTTGGTGTTAGAGATGACAGTGGATCCTGGACCCGGTCCGGATCCGGTGGATCCAGATCCGTTTTATAGGATATGGATCTTCAAAATTTGGACCCAACGGATCCGGATCGGACCCGGATCCATTTCTGACGGATCAGATCTGATCTGGATCTTGTGTTTGAGATCCGTATCCGGTCCAGATCCGACCCGTGGATCCGTTCTTTATTAAATATATGCATAACCTAGAATGTAATTTTATAAGTATTTTCTTTAAAATTTTCATAATTTTACATTCATGTTTGGAGTAATGGATATTGAAAATTTTAGAAAGAATTGGCTGGAACAACAATTTTATTACTCCGCTAATCACCCTCAGCTTCCATTCTCACACCTCTTAGTTTCCTTGAATAACTAAATTAACAGACCTCTTAATTTATTCTATAGATATAAATTAGTGTTGTAATATATTTACTTTCCATGTTTGTTTCAATATGACTTTAATGCCTTTCTACTCCAAAATGGTTAAATGAAACAACTTCTTTAAAATTCTTTAACATACTCAAATTATCTCTTGTTTACTTATTTAATTTTCTATCTATCATACTGAAAAATGCATTTTGTTACAAATATATGTACATGTTTATCAAATTTAATTAGGTCTTTATCATTTTATGAGGCTTTTTGATTATTTTTTTTACTGTTATAGAATCAAGGACACATTCATTTGTCTACAACAATATAGTGAGGCCAAAGAGGTCATCGTCCAATTCTCCATGTGCAACATGCAAATTATTGCGTTGAAAATGCACTCAAGAATGTGGATCCAGATCTGATCCGTGAATCCGATGAATCCGAATTTGAATCTAATTTTTATGGACCCGATGAATCTGGATTCAGATATAAAAAAACGGATCTGGATCTGAATCTAGTAGGATTCGATCCAGATCCGATTTGTTGTCCTCCCTAGTTGATGGAGATATTTTGATAATATCTTCAATGTTGATCACTAGATTATATAAAAGTTGATAGATATGCCACTTTTTGAATTGCCAAATTTGTCCTTTATTTCTGGTCCCATGTTGTCCAGATATGACAGCAGAGACCCCATGGCTGTACATCCTTTGGGTTGTAGGCTGGGATTCTTTTGTTGGTCTCTAATTTTCTGTACGCCAATAGACCAACCCTTATTTTCAATTTTTTTTCCTCACACACTTCCCCAAAACATAAACTGCCGTAACAATAGCATATACTTTTGTGAATTTTTGTTGTGTGACACATCCTTAAAGTAAGTTAATTAATTATACTAATTAAAAGATTATTTGATTATATTATCTTTGTACTTTTTCCAATTGTTCTTTTGAAAATGAAGTAGTCAGGTTGAAAACCCCATCAGAAAGGCGGGTAACTTTTAAGAAAAAATCATTTATTTTGGACTAAGAAAAAGTGTTAGAATTCACTTATTTTGGACCGTAGAGAGTAGTAGGAATTGGAAAATTTAAGTTTCTGCATCACACAATTGAAATACATAATGTGAAATTTCTTTTTATTTTATAAATTGGTGGATTTAAAGTATGAAGATCCAAAAATATAACATTTAGATGCGCCAACAAAAAAGAATCAATAAAAAATTATGTCATTTGTATGAGGTACAAAATATAATTTCTCGTGAGGGAGTAATGTCTTTACACTGTTTTCTCATAGTCGTAGTAAGTGATTTTTAAGATTTTGACACATTAAGAACACTTAACAATTTATTAATTAAGAAGGTTATGTATTTGATTAAATTGCCCTAATTTATGTTAGAGTCTCACATAGTGTGCGATGTGGTAATTTATTCTATGTGGTCTTGGATAATCCTTCACCTCATGAATTAGGTTTTTGGAGTTTAGCTAAAGTAGATTTCTTATCATGAATAATCTTTCAAGTGGACAGAGACCTAAATTTTCATTAGATTCATCCTAAGCTTGCTTTGTTGTAGCAAGATGATCAGTCTGAGAGCGCTGGAGAAAAGAGAAAGCAGTAAAAATCTCTTTTATTCGGTCACCGAAAAGTCGAATGACTCTTCAGTAACCTAGGGTGATCCGACCCCTTCGATGCTTTTTTCTCTGTATACCCTCTCCATCCTTCGGAGGTGGACGAAAGGATACTCACATTTTAATGCATAGTAAGGGCCCAGAACGCTAAAAGATGGGGAATAAGAGTTGTCACGATAGAAAAGAGAAATAAAAAATAAATGACTATAAGAACATTCCTGACATGAAGAAATGTCGGATAATCCTTTTGGGCTGATATGTCCTTTCAATTCTGGTTTGGGGAACTTCGATCAGAGAAAGTATTTTTATGCTGCTAAGTGTTGATTCGGCAATGGTATTAGAGGCAAAATCATTTGATTTTTTAGTTTACCTTATATTGCCCCATATTTTGTTGTATATGCTCCACTTTTAGTTCTAGGTGCGACAGAGGTTTTAAAGTCCCAAAGTGGGGTAGGATGTGTAATTTGTTTCCTCGTATAGTCATGAAAAGTCCTCATCTCATGAGCTAACTTTTGCGATTGAGTTTAATCTACCCATAGAGAAATGTAAAGAAGTATTGCAAGACTTTTTAAAAAGTTGTTTAGATAATTTATTAGTTATGGATAAATTTGAAAGAGAAAAATCAATATCTTCTTGATTTTTTTAAACACTTATTTTGGGAAAATTTGTAAAATTAGAAGATCACTTGTTGTGGCGGGAATGAGTATTAAATTAAATAACCGAAAATAATAGATGCTTTTCATGTTCCAATTTATATGATATTTTCATTTTAGTTTCTTTTAAACAGAAAACATAATTTTATATTTGAAAATAATTTAATTTTAAATTTCATATTTTACCGTTAAGGACATTAACCACACAAATTTCATAACATACTTAAATCGTATATTTTTTTTTTCTTAAAGACAAGCAAACAAGTTCACATAAAATAAAATGAAGTAAGTAATTATATAATAAACATGATATGATAATTCATTTGTCATAACACATTATTTTATGTTAAAAAATATTCTATATCATGGTTGTATATAACTAAACTCACAAATAACTATATTTTCAAATCTGACGTGAAAATTACCATCGCCTTGAAATTTAAGTAGCTGGTTAAAAGTTAATGAGTTTATGTTGCGGGCTTATCTCTCTAATTAATCAAGGAATATGATGAGAAATATGAGATCTCTTAATTCTTAATCAAGTGTTTCGGGCTTGAGTTTAGAGAATGATTTTTTTTTTGGTAAGAAGCACTTTTCCTTTTATATAAATTATATATAATGTAAATCTGAATTAGACAAGCCATTAAATTTTAGATAGTACAAGTTTGCAGTGGACTACTAGACATGGAGGTTTTCTTCACCGACATTTAATGGAAAATTTGTGTTGTAAAACATGATTTTCACACTTTATTCCCACTAAATTAACTCAATGGGAAAATGTTGGTGGAAAATAGATTTCTATTGAAACGCTGAAAAACTTTTAAATTTACTATTTAATTTTTTTTCACCGATATTCAGTAGAAAGTATCCACTGAGCATTTTCAGCGGGAAATTCAAAGACATATCCCCTTTAAACAAAATAATTGAAAAAACCATGCTTTATTTACCTTTAGTTTGAAGTAAGGCTGGTCAGTGGGCCGGATCGGCCTGGTCCTGACCTGATCCCGCCCCGACCCTGCCCTGACCTCACCCTGACCCCGATCCCGCCCCCAATTCCCCGACTTCCCCTTTGTAAAAATGACTGTTGCACAACGGCCAATTTATATTTTGGCTGTTGTGCAACAACCATTTTTGGCCCCCCACCCCATAAACCTCTCTACCCCCTTAATATTTATTTTTAACCCCTAAGTTACTATATTTATACTTTAACTCAATTTTCCAACTATAAATACCTCATTTTCTTTTCATTTTATCTCACAAATCTTCCTACATGCTCTCTAGTCTCTCAACTCAATCTATCTCTCTCTAAAAGTCAACAATTACATTGCCTACTAAATATTTTATTTTATTTGCTCATTTGTATAATTGTATCAAAGTTAAAAAATTGGGACTGAAGTTGGCAACTAGCTTGAGGATCATCCATCGAGCAAAGTTTCAATTTTCAACCTCGATTACAAGTCGCCGTTACGTCGGCGTTTGGTACCTTTGTTCCTTCTTTAAATTATTATTGTTACTTTATTTTAATTATCACACTTAATTTCATTATCTTTAATTATTTATTAGCATAATTAAAATAGAAGGATTAAGAGGTATGTTTAAGGGTAAGAGTAAGTGTGCTTCTTCTAGTAGGGGTAACAAGGACATAGGTACTTCTTCTAGTCATCTTATTCCTAGACAGGATGATTTGATTGATTACACTCATATAGATGAAACTGAATTTTTTAATGATATACCATTAGATGATGAGATATATTCTGCAACTCAACCATACTTTAATTTAGAAGATAATCTAGATGACACACCCACTAATCTAGATGACACACCCACTAATCTAGATGACACACCCACTCGTGCACCTCAAACTGAAACTGGAACTCCTCATATTCCTTATAGTATGAGACGAGGACCCACACAATGAAAATTAAAATCTGTTGCATGAGATTTTTTTGATAGGGACCAAGAGAATCAAGTAGTTAGATCCAGATTTTGTAAAAATATTTATAAATTTAAAATGGAAAAAGGTCAGGGTGGGATGGGAGGTTTATTGAGACATGTACAAAGCTTTCACAAAGCTAGGTGGGATGAATACGAGGCTAATGCGCTCTCAATCGGGACAAGGTTCACATAGTGTCCCGGACCAAGTACATGGTCAAATTAACCCGGCGACGGGGGGAATTGTAGGTCCTAAATACGATAAACATAGAGATATGGAAGCAATAACAAAATTAGTTGCAGTAGAGGGTTTGCCTTTTTCACTTCCTTCCTCTCCTGGTTTTATTCATTACATAAGAGATATGTATAATCCTGCTTTTAATGATTTTCCTAGATCAACTGTTAGGAGAGACGTTTTTAAATTTGCACATGAATATCAACAATATTTACGTTATGCATTATATCATTTTCCTAGCAAAGTATCTATCACTTCTGATATAGGCCGTAGTACTAATGGTCATGATTATTTAATTATAACATGTTATTGGATAGATCATAATTTGTCTATGCAAAAATGTATTTTAGCATATAGATATATTGATGATAGGCACACTGGAAATTTTATTGCAGAAAATATTCATCAAGTTTGCGATTATTATGGTATAACTGATAAAATAATGACTGTTACGTTAGATAATGCTTCTTCTAATAATTGTGCTGTGAGACTTTTAAAAAATCTATTAACTCCATCTTTTCCTGATCATTTTCATATAAAATGTGTGTGTCATATTTATAACTTAGTTGTAAATGATGGTCTATCACCTTTAGAAGACATTCTTAATAAAGTACAATTTGCTATAAACTTTATTTTTAAAAGTAATAATATACAAAGATCAAAAATATAAAAAAAACTTGTCACGATTGTGGATTACCTTTTAGAAAAATTCCTGAAGAAGTAGCGACTAGGTGAAATTATTTATATGAACAACTACTTGTTGCTTACGATTATAGAAGACCTATAACTTTATTTTTTAATGTCCATAATCGAAATCCAACTGATATGCTTGTAGATAGCGATTAGGAAAAAATTTAGAACTTATTGTATTTTTAGAGAAATTTTTTCAAGCAACTAAAGAATTTTCTGGTGTATATTATCCTACTATTTCAACTATGTTATTTTATATATCTCTAATATTTTTGTTACTTAGTGAATATATGTAGGGATGACAGGTGGGTACAATTTTGCAGATTCCGCACCGCACCCGTCACAGTTTGGGCGGGTATGTGTGTAACTTTGGCGGGCAGTAGGTGGGTATGAGTATAACTTTGGCGGGTAGTAGGCGGGTATGGGTAGGTGGTGAATTTGCAGTTATACCCGCCTCATACACGCCTGCCCCGCCCCGCATCCAACCGCCCGCCCGCCTTATACCCGTCAACTATAATTTATTTGTACAACTTTATATTTATCTAAAGCCAAAATAATTTGGCACACATAATTTTAGCAGCTCATAAGCCCAATAATAATGAATTGGCAGGTTGACAATGACAAATGAATTGATTACAAAATATGGCTGGCGGGTACAGACGGGTATTGGATATCCACTTGGGTGGTGGAGCGGGTGTGGATTTAAGAATATACCCGCATAAGCGGATATGGATGTTGAAAATGTACCCGCCACGAGTGGCGGGTAGGTGATGAGTATAAATTTTTTGGCGGGTACGGGTGTGAGGGAGGGGGTACCCGCACCCACCCCACTCAATTGCCATCCCTATATATGGAAAAATCATCTTATAAGGCATCTATTAAAAAATATTTATCAAATTAATTTTTTTTTCCTATTTCCACTATTTATATTATTGGTGCTGTATTAAATCCGACTATTAAAATAAACGGTTGTAAAGCATCTATTGAAACTATTTATGATTGTATAGCAGTACTTCCACCTCCACCTCCAAAATACACAAATGAACAACCACTTAAGGAACCAACTAAAGAGGAAGTTTTGTCTAACATACACGATGAATGCAAAAAAAAATATACGCATTACCAACAAGAAAGTGCTAGCAACCAACCGGCTTCTATACCATCTTCTTCTACAATACAACCTTATAAAAATATGTTGTTTCTACGACTAGTATTGAAAGCCTTAGAAATAGAATGTTTAGTGGTTTCACTACTAATCAAGTTAGCGAGTTTGATGTTTTTGTTTTGCATGATGTTGTATCGTACCAAGCAGTTCTCAATGAAGAAGGACGTAAAGACTTGCTTAAATACTGGAAGGACAATGAGAAGACATTTCCGACACTAGCAAAGATGGCCCGAGATGTGTTGAACATTCAAGCGTCATCAACAGCGTCTGAAAGCGTTTTTTCTGTCGGTAGATTTCAAATAGGAGAGCACAGACACTCATTAGCGGGAGACAGCTTGGAGATTGCAGATTTATTCAGAGATTGGATACGAGCGGAGCATAGAAGGTGTGGTCAACCGGAGATCAACGAAGACGACGATGAAAACTACAACGAAATCTTGTTTGACGAGGTGGAAGTGACGTCGAGCAATTTGACCAACAAATTCCAATTCAAACCGAAGAACCACAAGACATTGTGAAGAAATTAGAAAAGGTGTTTATTAATATGTAATTTTTTAAATTACAATTTTACTATGTTATTTGCAACTTTCAACATCACAAAGTTGCAATTTTGAAATTGTATTACAAAAAAATCATATTTCTATTAAATAATATAAGCACAAAAACAACATTGAAATATTTTTATTACACTATCTTGTTCAATTATTGAAGTGTTTATATTAGTTATTTTTTTAAATTAAGTGCAAAAAAAAAGAAGAAAAAACTCGATCCCGCCCCGACCCGGCCCCGATCTGTCCCCTTTTCCGACGGGAATGGGACGGGACATCGGCGGATCCCGCCCATCCCGCCGGAGGACCAATCCCGCCCTCTCCAGTCTCGTCGGATCCCGTCTCGCTGGGACTCGCCCCGCCTCGAACCTGGCCCACTGGCCACTAGTTTGAAATGAAGGGAGTGAGAAAAGGACGTTCTTGGTTGAGAAACGTTTATTATTAAAAAAAAAAGTAAGAGAAAACAGACATGGATGGTGGGTCCTAAATAGTTCCCAACTTTTAAGAGACTGGATTTATTATTATTATTAATATTATTATTATTTTTATTTTTTTTTGATATACAGCTTCTCGGCTTACACCAAACTATTCCTGGAAATAGTAATCCTGGTCTCTCATCACTACTACCAGTAAATCGCGGGATGTGCATGAATGACCAGGGTTTGATAACAGAGCAACTGATATCACCTAGAAGGTCCTACCCCAGAAGAGAGCAAATTGCTCCCATCAGGGTTCTAACACACACTGCAGGCCTCTAACTGGATTTTATGTTCCCTTCCTTTGCCATCCAGCTATACCGGGGGTGAGACTGGATTCATTATTGATGATATTTCAAATGTGGTCCAATTAGGATAGATAAATGATTGGTAACCAGCATAGTTGAATCAATAAATCGACTGATAAGTAAAGGTCCAAAGTCTTATCTTAGTAATGTTATATTCATTGTCTTTATTCCTTTAAAATTTTACGTGTCAAATTATTCAACATTCTTTCTCGTATACATTTCTAGTGATAGAGAATATATAGGTGGACTAGTGGGTGCATTATCTATAATTTATTCATGCTATATAATATCACACAATTAAGTACGTTTTTATAATTGTTAGGTGTTTATTCTGATTATTTTTATTATATTTTCATTTTCATTTTTCTCCAAGGAAGACAAAACGTTTACTATAATTGACCTTACTTCTTTTAAAAGGAAAATATATATAAGGCTCTTTCATATTTGGCTCATTCATTTTTTTTTTGGAGGAAATAATTTTGCACTTTTATAAATTAAGTATTTTACATTTTCATTTTAAAGCATCTATAATTGTAGTCCTTTAGTATGATTGGAGAGTCTCGTTTAGGGGGAAAATTTTCTCTCGATATTTTTTTATAGTTTCTCTTATAATAATGGTGAATTGTTCATATATAGTCAAATAACCAAAATTATATAACCTATTTATGATGTCTCTTTTGACATATTATTTTTTCTTTATTATCTTATTTATCGTTGTATAGGATTTGCTTTGTTAACTTTCACATGACATCAGGAAGTTTTGATCCGAAGTCCAACATCCATCTCATATTATGTTTTTGATCCAAGAGGTTCAATTTTAAATAGATAAAGTTTTTTAAAATATTTTATATTTATATTTATATTTATATTTATATTTATATTTATATTTATATTTATATTTATATTTATATTTATATTTATATTTATATTTATATTTATATTTATATTTATATTTATTTCATACTCATGAATCATGATAGTGGAATTTCATATCCACTGACCTTACTGCTGAATAGGCCTTGGAGGTCCAGTACATATGGATATGATTCAACAATAATGTAGCTGATATTTACCTACAATTATTCTACTACTTCTGATTTTAGAAACCAATGGCAAAAGGTATAAATAAACAATCCTTGAGTACTCTCTTGAAGCCCTGCAAATAAGCCGTCTTTTTTTTGCTATGGAACTCTCAAGTGTATTTGCATTTTGGAGAAAAAAGGTTAGATTTTTAAATGCTTTAAAGAACAATATTATCGATGATGATGTGTTGCGTCAATGTGTAGATATTCTACGGGAAGCATGGTTTATTTTCACGAGCTTAATAGAGCGGAATGGATACAGAGAATCCATAGAAGAAAAGATCATAGTCATCTTATCTTTACTACTCCCTAGAAGACAGAACTCTTAACGTTTATATAATCGATGTTAAATAGTTTAAGACCGAAGAATAGTTGATGGATTGATAGGTGGATTTGTTAACATAGCAATGGCTGGAAAACTTTGTGGTTTTCTCTGTTCTTCTTATACAATGCAATCAATTCCAATAAGAGATTGTTTGCTATTAGATGGTTAAATGTTCAGTTCTATAATCTCCCTCTACTTTTCTGGTTTCTTTTCCATAGGAAAACTATTAGAAAAAAGTTGAATATTTACTCTTAAAATCAACTTCATATTTTGTTATTGCCTCTATTTTAAGGTTGATTTAAATCTTCATCAAAGTTCATACTTCTTTTGGTTTCTCTCTTTCTTTTTCTTTTTCTTTTTTTCAATAGTATTTTATCTAATAATTTATATGTTCAATATCTCGTATTGATTAATATCTTGATTGTCTCTTTTGAGATTTTAATTTTAGATGAATACATGCTTCTTTTTTGTTTCTATCATTGTTCATTTTTGGGTCAAACAAGAGGTAAACCGTCTGTTTTGGTCAAATATAGTTTTGTATTAGAAAAATGATCCAAATTTATAGGGCAATCAGTCTATATTGGTACATTATAAAATATTTGACATTATTTCTCTAATAATATTCTTACCACAATTTTATGAATTAATTTTACTATCCAAGTTTCTTTAGCTTGAAATATTGTTCTCCCTTATTTCTTTAACTCTATAAGTTAACATTTTTCACTATTGCTTTTGAAATAGATAAGTTAATCTTATGATCTTCCTTGTAATTAAAAGAATTTTAATTTAGTGTCAATTTTTGGAGCTTCTATAATGGCTTTGATTGATCTCTCTATTTTCCCCCATTAATCAACGAGTTCAAGTGTTCAACGGATAACCAATATACACGTCTAATTAATATCTCGATATAATAACTACATTAAAATTAAAAATTAAACTCTACCACACATTGGTGCAGGTGTGTGTTTCACACTTTATCTTTTGTTGAATTTTTTTCACGGCTCGATAGATAATTTGATAAGTCATTAATTTTTTCCGTGTTTCAGAATACGGTTAACCAACATGTTAACTAATCGATTAAGATAAATTAGATCGGATTTTGTTGTTTTTTTTCCTACAATACCTCGACGTGACATGAGCGTGAAAGGGGTTCAAGAATCAGTTTTCTTTTTACAAGGGCTAAAAACACTTATTTTGGCTTTTTTACCCCATATTGTAGGGTGGATCTCGAAAGATATGAAAGATCTCCCTCCAAGCCGTACATACGACTTTCTTAAATCAATGCAATTTAGGAAGAATCAATGAGAGGACATCAATTCAAATCCTGGATTTTCTAATTGAGAGAGATCAAGAATTCTCACAATTTCTTAGTTCATGGATCCAATTCAATTCAGTGGGATCCTTCATTCACATTTTTTTCCACCAAGAACGTTTTCTAAAACTCTTTGACCCCCGAATTTGGATTCATTTTTTTTCGTTTTCATATCGAAAAAGTAATAAGAATGAGAGGTGTTAAGATTTTTATCATCCTGGTGTCGAGCTATTTTTCCGCACGACCTCCCCTACAGTATCGTCACCGCAGTAGAGTTTAACCACCAAGTTCGGGATGGATTGGTGTGGTTCCTCTACGCACAGGACACCAGAATTAGGGATGAAAAAATTAACCCGACCCATGGTCCCAACCCGATCAACGCGGGTAATTACCCGCTTTGACCGACCCATGGGTCGGGTAGGGTATTAACCCGACTGTCTGAGGGTGGGTTAGGGGCGGATAAGGATATGGTTGAACCCTACCCGTACCCGACCCGTGATGGGTAGGATACCCGACCCATCCCTACCCTACCTGACCTATGTATATATAATTGTAATTAATTTTAGTTATAAAGATATATATATATATATATATATATATATATTAGCTTATAAATTATAATTATAAAGATAATAAATTGAGGACCTTAATTTAATTATTTAAGTATCAATATAGATAATAATAATAATAAACTATATAATAAAAATATATAATCCTTAATAGTAATAGATAATAGTATATTCATGATTCATATTTTTTTTTAATTGTGTGATTTTATTTGTAGATGAAGTTCCTAGTACTACATCATCAAACTTAGTTGAATGTCCAACCATTTGTGTTGACGAAGATGTGGATGATGAAGGTATGAAATCTTACCTATGTTACTTATTATAAATGAAGGTATAATTTTTTTCTATTTGGTTAATTCAATTATTTTTTTATCAATGTTGTAGATCCTTTGATAATACTTTGAAGATTTTTCAATGGTCAATGTAGTGCTTTGTTGTTCCAAAGGTATGACTTTATTGTTGTATTTTTTCTTCCTTTATATTGAGATATAATTTTTTCTATATAATCTCTTTTTTTTTTTATCATTTTTCTTTTGTTTTTCATAGATTTATGGAGAAGCACACTAAAAGTTTGAAGACCTTGAAGACATGTTTGATGTAATTGCATTTTGTTTTTGAGATACATTAGTGGTTGGACAATTTTTTTTCATAGAACTTTGATTGTATTTGGTAATTATGAAACTTATTTGGTAATATATTTTATGAAATTTGTAGAATTTTTGTGTTTTATTAGAGGAAGTATATAACCCGCGGGTACCCAATACCCGAAAGGGCAAATAAGGGTATGGAAATTATATACCCAGTGAGTAATGGATAGGGTATAGGTGGAACATTTGGGAGGGTGGGTAGGGTACGGGAATCCCAAAACCCGCCCCAAACCCGACCCACTGCCATCCCTAACCAGAATATCGAACCATGAACGAAGAAAGGCATGAGAGAAAAGCATATTGGCTAGTGATTGTGAGGCCCTAATTCTTGACTGGAGGGGACACCAAAGGCCTCTGCCCTTCCATCCCTTGGATAGATAGAGAGGGATGGCAGAGCTTTTGGTTTTTTCATATTGTCAAAGAGCTAAACAATTATTTTTTCGTGTTGTCAAAGATTTTAACAATGAAAATAGATGGCGAGTGTCTGATCGAATTGATCAGGTCATGTAGGAACAAGGTTCAAGTCTACCGGTCTGTTAGGATGCCTCAGCTGTATACATCATTGCACTTCCACTTGACACCTATCGTAATGATAAACGACTCGTCTCGCCGTGACCTTTTGAATTCTCAAAAAAACTTCTGTCGCTCTATCTCCGCAGGAGCAGAGAACTCGTCGTTGTCTCGGCTGTGAAAAAAAAGAAAAATCTAGTAAAGTAACTACTAGAACTAAATAGGCTTTCTACCGTCAACAAAGAACAGTGTAAAAGTGCACTACAATGAATCTAGGCTACCTTTTTGCCTTTAAAAGTATTAGTCAACAAGTGTCCTGTTATATATCTAACTATTTTGGAAGATGGATAATGCAAATATTCAAAGAAGAGAAAATTGATAGATTACAACATTAACCTAGCACTTGTGGAAAGAACTCTTCCTAGTCATCATGAAAGTGTATATTCATCAATATGGGAATGTACATTATGATAACTAAGAATAATATATTAAAACACTACTCAATTATCTACGCTAATGGAAGGAAAGAATAGATAAGAAGCCTATCTAAAGTAGAAAAAGTATTGTTTCTATAATACTAGATTAAAAGTGTTTGTGCTGAGCACGGGCCCAAGTTCAAGGAATGACACATCATATATATGTAATATATATTGTAATAGTAATATTTTTAATTCTTTTTTTAATATCTAGGACAGACACCCAGATTGCTCAGGTTGTTCAAACTACGGATGGTAATATCCATCTCCAATATTCATTAGGAGCATATACCTTCCAGATGAACCATTTTCATTAAAAAGGGATCAAAGTAATAATGATTTACATGCTCAGCTTTATATGAAACTGATTCTTCAAACTTGTCCTAATGGTCCTACCATTGACCAGGTCAACAACTTGTTCAAACAGAATAACCACACTAATATTACATTAAAGATTATTAGTGAACATATGAACTTGTTACATAACAAGATTGACCAACTCAGATCTCTTATAGAGAATCAACAGATTAACAGGGACGTTGCTGCTAACACGCCTCCCAAAGAGCTGGAAATTCCGGCCAATATTCAGCCTCTACCTTCCATGGAAGGTATTCACCTAGCGAAAAAACCATCAGATACGTTAATAGGTGATCTCGAAGAATTATTTTTAAAATTCCAGACTAATCTAAATATTTCAGGCACCAGCAGTTCTACAACAGTTATTAAAATGATTAATACTGATAATTTATCTGAGAACGAAGATGAGGCATAAATTACTGCGTTACGAAATGGTAAATGGATACCCAAGTTTAACTTCGAAAATTATTATTACCCGAGACCTACCCCTATGGATGCTCTCATAGAAGAACAAAATTACAAAAATGAGCCTACTGCTTATACAGGCTCAGAAATTGTTGAATGGAACATAGATGATGGGGCTAATAGTCAAATCTTTAGAACTTGCCATAAGATGATCATGTATGCCGCAACAACAAAGGGTAACAATCAAACTGACAACCATATTATCAAGATGATCACTGTTGGATTTTCTGGTCAGCTTAAAGTTTGGTGGGATAATTACCTCACACCAGACCAAAAACTTTCTATTTATAATGTTGTGAAACAAGATGGTAATGAAGCCAAGCCCAATGCGGTTATGACCCTTATCCTTACCATTTTAGACCATTTCACTGGTAGTTATTCTACCAATTATGATAATATTAGGACTCTCTTATAAAATCATAGATGTCCTACCCTAACCTCGTTTAGGTGGGGTAAGGATATTTTTCTTAGTCTTTTGCTAAACCTCGCAGAAGCTAACAGCAATTTTTGGAAAGCCAGATTTATAGATGGCCTTTCCTCTCTAAAGACTGAGGGGATTCTCATATTCAATTGAATCTTTATTCCTATGGTCAGCTCATTGAGAAATATATGGAAGAAGGTTTAGTCCTTTGTAATTACCTAAAACTTCAAAAGCAGCTCAAAAAGCAGAGACTGGCAAAAAAAACTCAATTGTGAGAATTCTGCCAACAATTTGGTTTTGAAGATACAAGATCCTCAAATGTAGGGAAGAAGAAGAGAAATTATGAGAAGCCTCATAAAAATAGTGCTATGAAAAGTACCAGTCTGACTTTTACAAGAGATGGACAGCCAAGAAAAGAGCCAGAAATGAAAGGAATGGTTATATCCCTATGGGGGAAAACAAAATGAACATTTTCCAAACGAAAATTCGATTTCTTGGCATAATATTGAACAAGGGAAAATTATTCCTATTACCATGAGTATTGATTTTGCTTTGAAATTTCCAAATGAAATTCTTGACAGAACTCAACTACAAAGGTTTTAGGAAGTCTAAATTATAATTCTTCTTATTATAAAGACTTATCTTTGGATGCAACTATCTTATATGATAGACTAAAAAGACTGCTACTCCTTGGACAAATGCCCACACAGAAGCAGTAAAAAAGATCAAAGCGAAAGTACAAGCTCTGCTATGCCTTATGCTTGCTAACCCAAAATGGGAAAAGATCATTGAGACAGATGCCTCAGATATTGGTTATGGTGATATTCTTAAACAGATAAATCCCCAGACCAAACAAGAGTATCTTATTCGTTCAACTCTAGAAAATGGACTAATAGTCAAAAGAATTATGCTACTATAGCTAAAGAAATTCTTGATATAGTTAAATGTGTCCTGAAATTCCAGGATGATCTTTATAATTCAAAGTTCTTAATAAGAACTGACTGCCAAGCATCCAAATTCATGTTCCAAAAGGATTTTAAACATGATGTTTTCAAACAAATGTTTGAAAGATGGCAGGCTCATTTAGCCCCATTTGATTTTGAAATTCAATATCTTAAAGGTGAAAATAATTCACTCCCTAACTTTCTCACTCGTGAATGTTTGCAGGGATAAGATGCGTCCAAAATGGACACCATCTACTCCTAGTAGGGGTAGAGGAGGCAGAGGCTCATTTTTTGAGGCTCTAGCAGATCTAGTTCTACTGAAAATAATATTTCCAATATTTCAAGAGTAATACTCGTGGACAAAGAAGGCTCTTCTAGCAAGCAAATACAAGGCTCATATGCCGAGAAACTCCAACAATCAGAGAAAGAAAACAGAGACCAATATTTGGTCAAGGGTCATGAAGAAACAATTCTCTACCTACATCATGAAGATAAAAATTATTTAAATGATCCTTGGGTTCTAATGAAACGATATGTAGAAAATTTCTACGATCCTTTCCCAGAAGGAAAGAACAAGATGTATTATGAGTATATCCTCATCGCAACCAGCACTGCAGAAATCACATCGTTTTCGGATAATAAGCCCGGAGCTGAAAGGAATTTTTCAAAATTCTATCTTAAGAAGATTATATCTC
Organism: Anisodus tanguticus; assembly: GCA_034509755.1. NCBI lineage: Eukaryota > Viridiplantae > Streptophyta > Magnoliopsida > Solanales > Solanaceae > Anisodus > Anisodus tanguticus. The sequence continues at coordinate 10,465,091 of CM067551.1, read as the reverse complement.
CTTATGAGTGGGGAATTAGCCTATTCCGATCAAAGGAATTTATAATTCCTCGTACGACCATAAAGATGGCATTTAATTACTATGATTATATCAATGCTTTTACACAGATTTTTTACTATGAAAATCATAAGCATGGTCATTCCTAGTGGATTAAAATTAATCCTGAAATCTTTAAAAGTAGCCAGAATGGTTTATTACTTCTAGGATGGATATTCTCATGGTGGAGTGTCATTGGACATGAAATTCAGGTTTTTTATGAGCCTTATATGGGTTTTTACAAATAATGGGGCCAAGTAACACCAAGTGTTACCGCAGAAAATCCTTCTGATTATATCAAAGGATCTGCTTCATTATTTTTCTTAATACAGACAGGAATTCCGTGGATTTGGAAATTGATTCCAGAAGCAGGAAGAAATTAGCAAGGTATTATATGTCTTAAAGGGAAGTTCATTTGTAAGTTTTGGTCCAAGACTCGTCATTATGGATGGCAATTAGAAGACAATGTATCTTCACTAGTTAAAAGTCTTAAAAATATCCATCACATAGAGAAAAACAATAGAGAAGATGAATCATCTTTCTTTCTAAATTGGAAAAAACTATTATGGTCAGAAATCCTTAGGCATCAGAAGAAGATCTCATGTCAGCATACCTTGATAAGGTAAAAGAAGATTTCATAAAAAAAATTAAGACAAAGGTAGATGATAGTCCCTATTCCGAGATATCTACCGCATCCATGAGAGATGTCCCCAATGACAACCAATATGCTTATCTAGGAGGAGAATCACAACTGTTGGAGGAAGATTATACTTACCATACAACGATAGAAGATCTGTTTGACTGCCTAATCGAGACAATACAACAAAAGCATAAATCCAAGAAGGAGGATACTAATTCAAAGGGAAAAGCAAAAATGTCAGAATGAAGTGACATTAGTGGCCACGCGGAATCAATAATGGTCGAACATGACAAATGTCGCGGAATCAAAAATGGTCGAACATGACAAATGTCCTTCCCAACTTTAATAAAGTTTTTAACTTTTATAAAAGGTTTCTTCTCTTAAAGATAAGATTCCCCGACACACGTCGCTTTCTTATCTTACTTTATGTAAAGTTTTTCCGCAAAGTAGTTTGTCCATATGTAATTATTAGATTCGTTTACTATTTTGTAAATTATAATAAGATTTGAAGTCCACCTTCACCTATAAAAGGGGACTCTTTTTCACTTGTACAAACAGGCCTTGGAACAGAAAATACCAAGCATTGTAAAAACTCTCGCAATAATATTCAAAGTTTTTTTGTATACTTTTTCTCTCTTGGGCATATCTTAGGTACTATTCTCTCATCTCCTCTTATTTATTTTTTGTTACTTGATATGATAGGCTAATAAGCCTTTATTATCTGAGATGATATGGTTTAATTAAATTTATAAAAAATTGAGATAGAATTCTACACTAAAATTTCAGAAAGGATATTTTTATAGAACATATCACGATGGGTCTTAAGATACCCCAACAGTTATACTCTTGTCGTATGGAGTGCCCTTTCAGCCGTCGCCGTTGTCAGGCATAAGGCATTTTCATGTGCCGTTTTTCGTATTGATCTATGTGTGAATGTTAGGTGCATACCTTGGTAAATTCCTAATTCTGTGAACATTACTGGGATCCATCTGGGTTGTAGATTTCTTTTGTTTCGTTCTATTCTTTATTATAATTTTTATATTTTGTAGAGATCCTTACAGGCCCGTCTAAAAGGCCTTTGAGCACTTGTGGAAATTTAGTTTAGTGGTGAAATATTGAATGCCAACAAAATTCTCTTATTTTTCTTTTTAATTTTTTTCTTTTCCTTTTTACATGCTCCACCCAATGTCCTTCCTAATACCATTTGTGATTTCACTATTCTAAATTTCTCTTAAGCTTTACTAAATCATTCAGATTTGTCCTTCGTTATAGTTGAGATCAAATTTACCTATTATCAAGATGGGCTAGATTTAATGACATAAGCTTTCCACTAAGTGGATATTATTTACAAGAGAAAATGGTTAAATTTGCCTGAAATTTGAAGAGTTGTTCCAGCGGCGGCACCACTATCTTGTTCAACTCTCATAGCCTCCAACGAATATGTCTCTACACGAGAGAATTTGTGTAGGAAATTTGGGACACTTGAACTCATGATCTCTATGTAAAATTAGGTATTTTATGTATATATTTTTTAAAATTGGTATAAGCATATCTGCTGGAACCCATTCTTAAAAAAAACTAAATGGTACACTGGATTGAAGGTTGAATAATTTACCTAGAGGTTAGGGATCAATTCTCACTTAACAAAATTTTTTCTTTTTTTAATGTAGCACCATGTTCTAGAAATTCTGAATTCGCTTATGTGTTTCTTGTTGGTTACAAAGATGCAGGAAACGGAAATTACAAGTAACTGCTAAGTATTACAAGAACTGAAATTACAATTGAACAATAAATTGAAATTACAAAGAACTTGAAGAATAAACTGGAACAGTTTTTGGTATGCTGAGTCGAGTGTTTGCACTCTGTCTTTAAGACAATATTGCCCCGTATGTATCCTTTCTACGTCCTGGACAATTGTCTCCCAAGTTAAAACAGCAAATGAACAAATGAGCAAAGGAAACTCAAGTGTTACCGTGAAGAATTTTGAGTAATAAAATGATGCTGGAAGGTAGTAGGAAGACTGATTTCGTTTCTGTTTATGTGTGTATGTTTGCGTGTTTTTCGTAGCTCAACAATGGTGACCAAGGGTCCTTTATATAGTTGAAGGAGAGGCTTACCAACTGCCCACATAAGTGCCATTACTGGCCAAGTAGTAATTCACCAAAATAAATGGTGAATTTGATGTGCAACGGATGGCATTTAGGAAGAGTAATTCAGCCAAAATAAATGGCTGAATTGAGTGCTGGTTGACGTTTTGTTCTCTGCCCAATCTGACTTTCTTGAAACTTTAGGGACCAAACTGTACATATGAAAGAATTTTGGTCCAAAAAGATAATATCAGAAGAAGCACAGCCCACGACTCGGAACCCGGACCGGACGGGCAGGCGGCGGCGGCGCGCATGTGGGCTTTCCTCGAACCGAAGCACATCTAAGTCCTCCCTCCTTTAAACACATGGAATACCCCTTGGGGTCCCAAACCCCAAGCCAACTTTGAGACTTATAAACAAAACAATTCTTTCTTCCTCCACCGATGAGGGAGAATTGATCTCAATACCACACTTTTTCATGCTTCAAACACCTCACTTTGTGGACCAATATCTCTTTCATTTCTCAACGAAATTTGACGATCCTTGGCCCTACGGTCATCTACTTACTTAGTAGATTATGCATGTGTGAAGAACTGGATTCTCCAACATGCGGAACACTAGTGTTTAAGCCGTTAAAGTTGGTCGGACGCAACTCCCGCCAAAGGCAAATTTCCAACAATCCCCTCTTGAAAGATATTTTGGCGCACTCACATGGTGCCTTTTCATTTCCAGCAATATTTCAGCGGACCGATGTTGCATAAGGAGAGGTAGCTTCAGTGTTTAGTATAAGCCAAGTCAATAGTACCAACACAACAAATTCCCTTAATGTAAGGGAGCAATTGTTAATAATTGAAGTGTTTAGCCGAATTCAGTGACAGTCAAACTATTCCGGAGCCGAATTTTCTCCTAGCCCTCGACTACAAGAACTTCATCGGCTACTAATGCATCTTAGATGAGTTGTCAGTTAGAGGTACGACTGGGACCCACTCATGTGCAGAAGCCTCAACGACCAAGTCAAAAGGTTTTTTCAGACCCCCATAAGCGATAACGACCAACGACAGCTAAAAGAAAGGGCCATTATCCGAGCAAGAGGAGCAGAGGGCGAGAAAATCGGCACCACCTCCCCCATAGTCGGCCATTGAACTTGGTGGGTTACTTGATGGCTGACATGGGGGGGGAACGTTTGTACAATTTGATTTTCCTTTTTGTACTATAAATAGAACTATTCTTTGTATATAGACACACACAATCAATCAAACAAATCAAAATCTATCTATCTTTATCTTTATCTTTTATCCTTTACTCGACTGTATTCATATTTCTTACCTCTTAGTTTACTCACAACCACTGTTCTGGAGTAGTTGGGGAACCCATTGTTGGAGATTAGAGTTCCGTTTTCAGCTTCAATCGCTTAAGTTAAGGAATCAATTTGTCTCCCGATTTCATCAGCCGATACAACGGCAGATAGCGGAATTGGGGCCGAGAACACTTATAATTTTTTCTAAGGGTCAACTCCATCATTTATTTTTTGAAAACATTTCAAATCAATTTACCGGATATATCTTTTATTGTATTCTTTTTAATAATGAAGCGTCTTTCTTAAGTCTTAAGATATGAGGATAGTCAATCGTATCATAAAAAATTAAAATATTTGATAAGAACACATAGCAAAGTAGTTAACAACTAAGGAGAGGTTGAACCAAACTCTAATGCACATGGGAAGTCCTAATTCTAGGGAATATTTGAATCAATTCAAGATTTTATTATATACTAAGCTAAAATGTTTGTCCCATAATGCAAGTTTTAAACTGTGGCGCATGCATTGAGGCTTTTCTTTATTTGCAACGCTTTTATTGTATGGAGATTCATAGTCTATACAAAGATTCCCTATTTAATAAATAAATTGCTATATATTTTTATTCTTTTAATACAATGTTTAAATTAGATTTTTTTTTCATTTTTAATGTCTGAGGTACATTTATAACTCGGTCACTTAGAAGGTTCATTTAGTTATTCAATTCAAAATTCTCATCTTAGATCTCTCTTTCTTATAATGGTGATGATGAGTCGGCTTATAGTCGATTCGGCTAATCTATTAATGATATATCTCTCATAAGTATTAAATAACTTCATTTATCAAAATTCTTGATAAAAAAAACTTCATTCATCAAAATTTAGACTCATCATGAGAATAATTCACTTAAATGCTAGTGGTTATCAAACTTTTATTTTCAAGATCGCTACTCCAATGAATTGATTGCTAGGCCAATCCCAAGAAATTCTCGTCTTAGATCTTCATCAAGTTTAGTTGTAAAATTACAATTAATCCAAAACAAATTAATTTTAAAAAACAATCAAGCCATACCATTTCCAATAAGGCATGTTAAACTAAATATAATGTACTACGCGAATAATAATCAACACCCCTCACCTCAATATAGCCCCAAAAAGACAAAAATCAAAAGTATTTGGAAAAAGAAAATCATATGTAGGAAATTGAAATACTAATGAACGTCGCATGAGACTATTAAACAAATAATATAAAATTATAAATACTAACAAAAAGAAAATAAAGTATTTCTAACAACAATAACTATGCCTCAAATAAGTTGAGGAGTCACGTAATAAGGAGAAGGAGAAGATATAAGATAAATATTTATCTGCATGAAATGTTTACACCTAATATGTACATTAATTCATTATAGTTAAGTGATTAATAAGGTAAATATATATATTAATAATCATAATTGAGTGAAATACATAACTCTATGTTCAAAAATATAATTGTTAATTAAATTAAATTATTCAATGCGAGCAATTTTTTACCACATTATGATGTGACAAAATCTAGTGAGATAATGAGAAGATCTTCAAAAAGGTAATACTTGTCAAAAATATATTTTAAAAAATTATAAATAAATAAAAAAGAAGAAAAGAAAACCATGTAGATATGAGTTACTTACTGTTCAAGCCATAGGAAACAAACATTGGATCTTCCACCAATATTATTAAAACCTAGTGTGGTTCCTGACAATGAAATCACCCCACCAATAAAGTCCCACATTTCAATCACTAAGCAAAATTGGACCCCATCATCAACTTTCTAACTTAATGCATTTTATTAGACTCTACATGCTTCATTATATAATTCATCATTACTTAATTTGTCAAAAGTGGTTGCTTTCTTGTCTCCCCCAACCCCACACCCCTAGAGGGGTGGAATAGATAATATATAATTTTTGTTATTTTTGTTCGGTGGTTGATACTTATAGTGGGACCTGCCTAAATTCATATTCACGCCGAAAAGTCCCATAATATGGGTAAAGCGCTCTCTAACAAAGATAACCTTATACTCAAATCTCGAACCTCAGATTTTGATTGGGGATGTAAAAGTATTTGCCGCTCCACCACAACCCTTATTAATATATAAATAATATATTACATATACATGCACATAACCACATTGGTTTATTTAAGACTAGACATCTTGATTATAGGAAGCCCTAGGTTGAAACCAACTAATTAATATTCCATTACTTGTCCTATATGAATAAGAAATGGAGTACTGGCCTAATGGAACAAAGGTTTGTTAAGTGAAGATATCTCCCAATGCATTGAATTAGTAGATAACATCGCCACATTATCTTTGGATTCTTATTGAAGGCAAAGGAATCAAAATTGATTTGTTAATTAAATCACCTGATCTGGAGGAAACTCAGATTATATAATAATTGATTAACTTAAGTTAACGATAGTACTAGTGACTAGAATCTTAATATATTATGCCACGTGGACACGGTGACTGATGTGTGAAGTTTGTTTATGGTTTGAACTTATAAAATGACAAATTGTTATGGGTTTCAATAATCGTGATTTAAGCGATGATTACTGACTATTAATAGAATATCATACTTTAATATAAAGATTACGCAAGTGATGATGACGCCTACTCTTTTTTGGTGGTTGGGGGTTGGGGGGTCACCGCTACTCTTTAATACTTAACTTGAGAATTCATATAATAAGTTCAGCAGCAGAAGTGAAGGGACAATTCTGGGGTGTTATTTAATTTTTGCCCTTCACCTAAAAATTTCTGAGTTCCGTGTTCGAACCCCACTCAGTCAAAAATTAAAAAAAAATCGCAAGACAGAGTTTACCTGCAGACTATGCCTGAGGAAGGAAGAGTTTCAAACTCTATCTTGAGGCAGAGTTTGCCTTAAGGTAGCAATTTAAGGCAAACTCTACTCTGTCTTGTGAATCCAAACTCTACCTTGCGAATTCTTTTTTGATTTTTGATTGAGCAGGGGGTTTGAACCCAGAACCTCGAAATATTTTTACGCAAAGGGAAAAAATTAAAATTTTCAAATTTGAGGGGCAAAAATTAAAGACTAGTGCCTTTGAAGGGAAATCCGCACAAAAAAAGAGGTGTACATGTGGCGTACACTAGTGCGATCAAGGATATGTATGATAGAGCCAATATCAGGGTACGGACAGTAGGAGGGGACTCAGGAGCACTTTCCAATGATGATGGGGCTGCATCAGGGATCAGCTCTTAGCCCATTCTTATTTGCCTTGGTGATGGATGGACTGACGCGACAAATTCAAAGGGAGGGGCCATGGTGTATGTTATTCGCAGATGACATAGTCCTGATTGATTAGACTCGCAGCGGAGTGAACACTAAGCTGGAGGTTTGGAAACAGACTATGGAGTCTAAAGGTTTCAAGTTGAGTAGGACCAAGACAGAATACTTGGAGTGCAAGTTCAGTAACAAGAGCAATCTTGAGACATGCGTGGAGGTGAGGCTTGGTACTCAAGTTATTCCAAGAAAAGGAAGCTTCAAGTATCTCTGGTCTATTATCCAAGGGAACAGAGAGATTGATGACGATGTCACACATCATATTGGTGCAGGGTGGATGAAATGGAGGCTCATATCTGGAGTCTTGTGCGATAAAAATGTGCCACCAAAACTTAATGGCAAGTTCTATAGGGTGGTGGTTAGACCGACTATGTTGCATGGGGTGGAGTGTTGGCCAGTCAAGACTTCGCACATCCAAAAAATGAAAGTCGCGGAGATGAGGATGCTGAGATAGATGTGTGGGCATACGAGAAGGGATAAAATTAGAAATGGTGATATCCGGAACAGAGTGGGAGTGGCCTCAGTGGAGGATACGATGCAGGAAGCGAGGTTGATATGGTTCGGGCATGTGCAAATGAGAGGCACAAATGTCCCAGTGCGGAGGTGTGAGAGGTTGGCTATGGACGATTCAAGAAGGGTAGAGGTAGGCCGAAGAAGTATTGGGGAGTGGTGATTAGACAGGATATGGCGCAAGTGCAACTTACTAGGGACATGACGTTAGATAGGGGGTTGTGGAGGACATGAATTAGGGCAGAAGGGTAGTAGGTAGTTGAGCATATTCCTACTTACGCTTACATACTGGTAGTTGTAGTGTTATTATGGTAGCCCTGCTTAGCCTATCATACTAGTAGACGCAATATTGTTTTATAGCCTCCTTCGATTTATGCTAATGTATGCTCGTTTGTGTACTTTGTTTATCTATTTACCTGAGTTAGTGGCTTATTCGCTTTTGTTACTCTCATTTTCATGCTGCTTTAAATTTTTTATCCGGGTCTGACCGTTTCTCTTGCTTTGCTTGTGCCTATGCTTTGTCTTGAGCCGATGGTCTTTCAGAAACAACCTCTCTACTTACCAAGGTAGAGGTAAGGTCTGCGTACACTCTACTCTCCCCATACCCACGTTTTGGGACTTCACTGGGTATGTTGTTGTTGTTGTAGATATACCTTTATGGCAACCTTATTATGTACTCCCTCTATCCCAATTTATGTGGCATCATCTTTTTATATTTAGAAATAATTTAACTTTATTGGATGATTTATAGCCACATAAATATCTAAGACTTATTTTGGACCACAAATTTTAAAAATCTTCCTTTCTTTCTTAAACTCCGTATCAAGTCAAATGGTGCCACATAAATTGAGACGGATGGAGTAGTATATAGTATATACTGAGTAGCTTATCATATGAAGAAATTGCACGAATTTCCCTTCAAATGTGCTGGTCTTTTATTTTTGCCTTTCCAATGGACTTGTTTTTAATTGCCCTTTAGCAATCGAATTTTACGAGCAAAAGTCATGCGGGTCATAACTTATGGATATTATGATGTCAAAATATACACTTATGGCCCACGAAAAGTTATTTGTTATGTGGGGCAAAAGTTAAAGATCGACACAAAATAGGAGCATTAGTTCCAATGACTATCATATTGATATATAAAGCGATTTTATTATTTTCCTATGTTTGGATGATAATTACAATAGCAGCATATAAGATGTATAAGAATACTGGACATAGGATGATGCTCTGATGATAATTTTTTGTGTTAATTATGTACAAATGTTACATGTTGATCAAAATGAGTAACATAAAATAAGATAGTTAAGATAATATAGAAGCAACTGGAACTTGATTGTCAAGCTTGGAAAAAAAAAAGATATTGACAAAGGGAGACGAAAGAAGTACAGGACGGACGTGAAGGACCAAACCAAGAACATAGTGAGTCTCAAGAAAAGTAGAGTAAGAACCTCAACGATCTAGAGATTGTAGAGTCAGACCGTAGAAAGGGAAATTCTGCAAAAAGTGTGTTCACATGGGTTCCGGAAAAGGCTCGTACCCTAAGGGATGTGATGTAGGCAATTTACCCCAATATTTGGGGCCTACATAATCAAAATGGATCTAATTGCACTTCACGCTCCAAATTTTTGATGATTCAATTTATCTTTCTTGGGCGAAACGGGCAAGCATCCGTGCTGATTCTATAACTTGAAATCTTAACCTACAAGTCACGAGGAGCCTACCCATTCTAGAGTCGAACACGTGACCTATAAATCACATGAAGCTCCAACATTCCCCCCCCCCCCCCTCATAACAAAGGTGAAGGAGCTTTCCTATCCCAGAGCTGCGACTATTAGGAACCCCGATTCTTAAGGGTCAAACTATCTATGAATGACCATGATCAGAATGCCAATGGAACGAGATGATACTAGGAAAAATTTTGAGTGCAAACACGATATCAGAGAACAGAACATTCAAACACTGATGACTCATGATACATAAGAAGATTTCAGCATACTAGGCCTGTTCATCGGTCGGTTTGGATTGAGTTTAGCCTATTTCGAATTATAATTTTGATTTTCGAATTTCACAAATCGCAACATGTAATTCAAATTCGATCCAAATACGTTTGGATTGGATCGAATTTTTTAAGTTCGATTTCAGATAAATCAGTTTGAATAATTCGGATCTTCGATTCAACTTATAAGTTGAAATGTTTCTTCTTCTTCTTACGAAATGAACAATCAAATAAAATATTTATACCAAATTGCCTTAATATATAGTTCTTCATTGCTATCACAATCATATAAATAAAGTATGCATACAAACAATAAAATCATTGCCAAGAAAGCAATACTCTATGAATGAAGAAGTCTAATTAAGTAAAATCATCCATACATAGAATACATACTGACAATGAAAACAAAAAGAAAATCTAAAAAGTAGTCATTTTTAAAATCAACAAATTCAAACATATTGAATTTAGTAATTTTTTGAATATAGGAATTGATATGTAATGAGTAGGGTATATTTGACTTAAGTAATGCACTAATATATTAATGAATTGTGGGGTAAGTGGTAACCTAAACATAAGGTATAAGAAATTCGGTTTTGGAATATTTAAAAATCCAAAGTTCAAAATCTGAAAACCGATCCGAAACCCAATCCAGAATCCGAAATTTTCAAAATATAAGCACAAAATGTTCGAATTTCGGTTCGGATTTCGGGTTAATCCAAACCATGCACACCCTCTAGAGCACACGGTACAAAACAATCTTTTGTCCATGCCAAGCACGACTTGTACAAATCGATTAATTAAACAGAGGAGAAAAGGAGAGTAAGACAGAGCACTGATAATTGCTTTACTTGAAACACAAGCCTGTATATAAATGCAGAAAATGGTATCTTCACTTTCTAAATGTTGGAGCATCTGCCCAATAATGAGTTTCCAATTTCCTGATCTCCAATTTTGTCAACAATGGCACTTCATTGGCACCCCTAAAAATAATGTTTTTCTTGAAGTTACATAATCAATGAACTTGTGAGACTACTGTTCTTTTGTACAAAGTTTCTGAAATGGACTTGCTGGTGCCTAGTCTCCAAGTAGCTTCCATCTTAATCACCAAATCCACCAATCGTTTTGTAAACCCTATTTCTGACCATTTGACGAAGGTAGATAGCGAAAAGAAAAGGCTTGAATGAAAACAAATCTATGAGAAAAGAGGGTTATCTGATTGCCCTCAGGATGATTTGTTCTTCAGACCAGCCAATTCCTTTTCTTGCTGTTTCTTTAAATACCTTTGTGCGGTTGCATTTACAATCTTAACGAAAAAGTTCAGTAGCATGATTGTAACCACGCCGTTCCAAACTGAAGCAAATGAGAAATCCCATTTGTTCACCTGTCAAGAATATGAGTACAAGTTAAGGTGAAGAACCATAAACTGTTCAATCATCAAAAAGGAAATTACTCTTTTAACCCATGAAAGGTGAGCTTGGCGTAACTGGTAAAGCTGCCATGTGATCAGGAGGTCACGGGTTCGAGCCGTGGAAACAGCCTCTTGCAGAAATGCAGGGTAAAGGCTGCGTACAATAGACCCTTGTGGTTCGGCCCTTCCCCGGACCCCGCGCATAACGGGAGCTTAGTGTACCGGGCTGCCTTTTTTTTTTTTTTTTGTCTTTTAGCCCATGAAATATCACAAACAGAAATCTTTAATCATGTAAAAGAGAATGAGATAAATTATTACCTTAATATTTGAAGTTGAAGGAGTTTTAGTAGCCATATACTTGTCTTTCATGGAATGGAGCTTGGCAATAATGTTGGGTAACATGGTTTCAAGACCAGGTATAAAACTAAGCATCCGAATCAACTCGGTTTCCACCCAATAAAGAAGCTGATTGTTGCAAACAGAAATTATAAACACGGTCTGCAAAAGGATAGTCAAATAACACACCTCTATCAGAACCAACATGTTAAAATAAGTTGGCCAGTCTGAAAAAGGATGTGGAAACTCGTGAATGCAGAACATTAGAGTAGACAGACCTGTATGTGAGTTTTAACGATGGCCTTTCCAATCAAAGTTGCAAAAAAGAACTCCCAAAATGGGATCCCAAATTGTCCACACATTATGCCAGCAAGATCAAATAGAGGATTTGGAACCTACAAAGGCACTTCCATTAGAACAGCCTACTATTGAGAAGATATATATGCACGTAAACTGATAGCTACCACCATACGCAGCTATATCCAAACTATAGAAAAAGGAAAAGAGAAAAGATAAGCCAGAAAATAATAATTGGAAATATATTTTCCTGTATGTTCCAGTACTAATATTTTTTGTAGATTATACTACAATTCTTGGAATCTTTGCAATTTTTGAATAATCACAATGCATTTTCAAAATCCAAACAAAATTTCTTCAAGAAGATGCTTTATGACACAATTGCCTAAGTTGCTGGGCCAGCACATCCGTTCGAATATTATCAGGTCAAAATTATTTTTTCTCCAAATATTCCCGACTCACAAACATCTCCAAAAGCCAATGTTACTCTGCCCTGTAAAAGATCAGGTCACCACCTTTACTACAGCTGTTTGTAGTTATGGGAAGATCAGTGATTTGCAGAGACATTAGCAATTAAAAACATAGTTATGTACTAAAACTAAATCTGTTATTACTTTCAACAGAAAATCAAACTTCATTTTGGGGGTGCGGGCTGGGGGTGGGGGGAGGATGATGCCCTAATGTATAGCTTTAGGAACATAATATCTGCATGCAAAACTAAGGTCCTCAAGTTTATTTCCCGTGCATGGTTCTCTGGATGAATAGAAGATAGATATAAATAAAGATTTGGACTAACCGAAGCAAGTATTAGAATTGTGAAGAAGTTCAAACATTGTGCATGGGAAAGAAACCAACGCTTCATTTGAGTCAAACGAGTAGCTAGAAACCCATTATTTTCAGAAGATGCATCTAGTTCTTCCATTGCGTCCACTCTACTACCTGAGAGGCTTGCTGCATAAAGGTATGCATTTACATTAGCAAAATGATACCTGAAGATTAAAAGCTTCAAAATGTGCTTTTGTTTCTGACAAGATCGAGAACATGTAGAAAATATTTAAGTCCCCGAATTATGGTCTTGATTTATCAAGGATTGAAATAAGTACTAATATAAAGCAAAAGTTATGCACATCTCAGCTCCCAAGGCACGTCTGATTGACTAAAAAGGGCATCCCGGTGCACTAAGCTCCCGCTATGCGCGAAGTCCGGAAGCGCCAGACCACAAAGGTCTATTGTACGCAGTCTTACCCTGCATTTCTGCAAGAGGTTGTTTCCACAGCTCGAACCAATGGCCTCCTAGTCACATGACAGCAACTTTACCAGTTTGCCCAGCACGTCTGATTGAAGGCCCAGAAGACAAAGCAAGACCCACAAGGCACACATTTAAAACTCAAAGAAGAAAATTAAATCTCATATCACAACTAATTTGATTCTTGATTGAAAAAAGGGGAGAACTTCTCAAATTACAGGTGAATATATTTAAACACCCTGCAAGGTTGAATAACCGCCTAACATACTAGGACCAGTAGCTTCAAAATAGGTTTGTGCTGCAGGTATTGAACTATCTATGCAATACAGATGTAGGATTACAGACATAAGATAGTGTAGACGAACCTGCTCTTGAAATAAAATACGGGGGAAGCTCTCCAAGTGCGGTTCCAAGGCCCCACAAAACAGCCTCTAACTGCACTTGGGGCAGTATACTACTAAGAGGAACACTTGTGCCATGTGAAGATGAAAATACAGGGGGGCCAAACTCTGAACAATCTTTGTGAAGCCACAGAGGAGTTCTTTGAAATTGTATTGTATCATAGGGAGCCATTTTGAGGTCAACTCGCCCACACTTCATCGCTTTTATAGTAAATAAAGCGATATGAGGGCCTAGATAGAGGACAAAAGTGTGCAAACCAGACCCTGCAACACGGCAACAAAATAAAGGATCTAAGTATTTTCAGGGAAAAGCTAGATAGAAGCAAGTTAAATCCCCATTACTATCAGCAAGGTTCCTTTTATGGATACTTGAGTAGATAAGTCTCCCTCCAATATAGAAGCCATTAAACATAAGAAACTAAAAACTTTAACAGTGAATGCTGCTTACCAAGGCCAATAGAAGATGCAACACCAAGAGTCACCCACCATAATACAAACTGGAGATATTTAAGAACCTCCTCAACATGCTGCATTGAAACAGAAATGTTCTATTAGCATTGAGGAGACTGAGTTTTAATACAACATAATAGGTACCATAAACAACAAACGCCGCCTCATCAAAACTAGATGGGTGGCTATATGAATCCTCTATATCCATCCCCTTCCTTTCGGCATCAGATGTATCATACAAGCTGAGGAAACATAGATATCTGACATTTCTAACTCCTCAACAAAATAATCGAAAATTGTCAAAAAGATCAAAATAAACAGCTCACCTAGTGATGTAACAATGGAAAACTCAGTTTTAAGTTGACCAATTGTCAACTTCCAGCAATAAGCAATAAAGTTCTTTTTCTTAGGTAGGCATGTGTATGTGTGTGTCTATAGATAACGATAGTATCCGAGCTAACTTGCATGCACCTCGGCTACTACACCAAGTACATATCACCTCCCACTAGTACATATATCGAATAACTCTGTCCACCAAGGCTTAGGCGGATAGGAAAAATCACCCAGTTTCTTTCTTTGTATATTTTGGGATTTGAACCTTGGTCTCTCAGGGCATTTCCCACTTCATTGACCACAAGCCCCACCCTTGGGTGCTAGGCATATATTCTGATGATGGTACAACTTGTACCGTACAAGTAACCATCTTTCACCACTACAAAAGCATCTGAAATTGATGAAGCATACCTTTACATGAGGACCATCGGTTGTCACAAGCAGTATTAAGGAAAGTACAGCAATGGTACTGAAAAACATACACCATCGATGCGACAAAAGATATGCTATCGACTTCCTGATATACTGCATCATCACCAAACTGAAAAGCTTGAGTGTTCTGAAAGGCTGTGTCAACAAATTCAAATTTTCTAAGTCCTTTTGATGCTTCGCGCATTGATCTGCAAGGCAATAGAAATTTACTCAGTCAAATAACTTTAGAAAGCAATGTTTCATTCTCTTTAACAGGAGAAAACCACCCCCACCCCTCCTCTCCCTCCCCCCTCCTTGTTAAGAAATTAGACTGTCCCCTTGGTTTTTGTCCCTTACTTTCTTTTCTCTTTTCAAATCTGCCTAGACAATGAGCATCACAAATAAGCTATATTCTAAAATGTACTCCCTCCGTCCCGATGTGGCACCAATTTGACTATTTGACTGGGCTCATTGTTTATGAAATAAAGGAAGACTTTGTTATCTTTACCAAATTGCCCTTACTTTAGTGCCTACTTTAGTTGACTTTTCTTCACAATAAGTACATCTTAATAATTAATGGGACCCAACAAGGGTAAAACAGGGATGGTGCCATTAAATAGTTGCCAAATAAGGAAAGGTGACAATCTTTTTGGGACAGACTAAAAAGGAAATGGTGGGACGGAGGCAGTACTAAATAATTCTATGCAAACTGTGAACACGTTCTCCTTCCTACATGCCACATAGATAAAATATTTTGTTTCTTTACTATTAGATTTTTTTCTTTGATGGGTCGGTTGTTTCTTTTTTGGTCAACCAAATTGATAAGGATCCTATTTTGTTCAATCATGTCAATTAGAACCTTAAGTTTTCCTGTCCTTATTTTTAATAGTAGTCAACTGGAAGTTCCTATAAAAGTTTCTCACTAATAATCCTACAATTATTTTTCAGAAAATTGCATTTCTCTCGATACTTTTCAGTATCTTTATTTCCTCATTCAGTTAACTAAAGTGAATATTTTTTATTCTCATCCATACCATGATACCAGAGGTATAACATAAGCTTCCAAATATTAAGTGAGATAATTATGCCTCAACGATTCCGTTTTTTTAGGACTTTATTTTTTGGTTCTTTCATCTCTATGAGTTACGATCTCAAAGATTCTTAACAGAAGAGATACAATAAGATTTTATGCTGCTAAAGCAATGATATATGAATAACTACAACTCAATATGTTAAGATGTAAGTTTCAAGTAACATATGATAGATTGCTGCTACTGATATCCTCCCCGGTAAATGTTGGAGATATAAGCCTTTTATAGTGAAATCAGTAAGCATCTTTATAAAGTTGATGTAATCAAAACAAGTTTTCCAAGGACCACAAGCCTACTGAACTGATCACTTACAGGAAACAAAGATAATGCCTTCTAAATTTTGCAACAATAGCAGGATAAAGCTACTTTCTGAGTTTTTTTTTTTTTTTTATGAGAAAGGTAAGTGTTACTTTCTGAGAAATTTGATATATCATAGTTCAAGAACATGCATGTTTTGATTTCTATAAATATCACTTCTCCCCACATGCATTTAGTTATCTTTCCAGGTCTTCAGAATTAAAAGAACATTCCAAATCTCATGTCTTAATAAGAAGCGCACAGCAGATGAATGCATTATGGAATTTCCAGTTCATTATGTTTATCAACCATCAAGTCACCATATGTTAAAAGGCAGAATGGCTTGGGACCCCCTTGAACTTGTCACTTTTTATTTAGTGCACACCTAAACTATTCATTGGCTTAAATACCCCCCCCCCCCCACCTGAACTTGTTTTTTTGACTGTCGCAAACACCTTTAATGGTCTAAGCCCTCAATCGTGTATACACGTGCTGTACACGGTGGAAAGAAGGCTGATGTGGACGTCCATATAGATAAAATATCACCCGATCCTCTCAAATATTTACCCGATTTTACATTCAATAGGGCAGCCCGGTGCACTAAGCTCCCGCTATGCGGGGAAGGGCCGGACCACAAGGGTCTATTGTACGCAGCCTTACCTTGCATTTCTGCATTCAATAAAACCCCAAATTTAACCCCTTCAAAAATAGAACGCTAACATTTACCCAATCTTCTCTCTTTCCCACAATGCTCTCTCTCAAGAATCACTCCTAAGCAGTCAATTAGTTGGAATTAAGGGGTGTTTCTGCCTTTGTTATTCGAATGTTTTCTCCTCTTGAAGTGGCTCCGGTCAGTTGCTCTTGGTGTTCATATTTGCAGTCCATTTGGGTTAAATTAAGGGAAAGAAAATTGAGGGAGTCAAAGATAAATGGAAGGTTTCGGCAAGGAAAGAAATTGATGACAAAGGGAGAAATTTCAATAGTTGCAATTTCATGAAAGCTACAAATTAATGAAGGAGAAGGGTTTAGGGTGAATAAAGAGGAAGAGGAGAGAGCGAGACGTTGTGGAAAAAGGACGAAATAAAGAGAAACGGGTATTTTTACGTTTTTACCATTGGAGTAATCTGGCTAAAATTTTACTCACGCGCCTAACTGAGCTTATAGTCAGTTTCTATGCCAGGTGGACGTTAAAGGTGTTCGCGACAGTCGAAAAACAAGTTCGGGGGGGGGGGGGGGGGGGGGGGGTATTTAAGCCAACAAATAGCTTAGGTGTGCACTAAATAAAAAGTGACAAGTTCAGGGGGTCCCAAGCCATTCTGCCTATGTTAAATGATATTGTCAAACTACAGTCTCATTTGCTGCTCTACCGAGAATGAAATAGATATGGCACTGTTGCGTATAAGAAAAGCCTCACTCGGACCAGATTGGAGATTAAATAAAAGGAACAACTACCAAAAATAGGTAGTAAATATTGAGAAAAATCACAAACTTCAAAGGCCTTAACATTTCATCTTCACCCAACAGTATGCAATAGACAATAACAAGCAGATGTAAAGGATATAAACAGAAAACACTGTAATAAACTCTGCACAGTACAGCAAAGTGGGATCCTAGCTTTTTGAATCCACAACTAACTCCACTGGGGTCTGGATTATACCTTCATGACAAATCTAGGACAATACTAAACAGGATTTACAGGGAATTTAGCATATTGGCAAAATAAATTGCTTCAATCAGACTTCATCCAGCTTTAAACCAGTGCAGAATGTGGTTCAATGAAATATGTTCCACTGACTTTAATCTCTGCCAGTTATCATTCTATGTTGCACATTTTACTCCACGTATTCAAACTAAAATAAAGTATTATCAAGTTTGACATTTAGCTAAGCTGAAAAATGACTGATTGCTGCAAATTGGAAAGGAAAAACTAATTTCATCTTTGAGTTTTGAATTGGAGGATGATGTAGAGGAAGAGGAAGAGGAAGAGGTTGAAGAAGGAAAGGAATTTTTTGATGAGGACGAAAAAGGATGGAAGAATGCCATAGCATAAACCTGCAAACAATAATATTTTAAAAAGTTTCCTTTTCTTGGCTCAAGAGACCATCGGGTTCCATAAGGAAAATATTTATGTTTTTAACTTAATGTTATATAGAAAAGTTAGATCTAAACCATAGATCTGAGTCTATGAATCCTTACTTCATGAATACTAAATTAATTTTTTACGAAGTTCTACTTATAAGATGACCCAAAGGCTATAAATAACCATCTGCATGTTTACCGGGAATTTATAACCACCATTTTCTCTGGCAATCTGCTTACATTGTAGATCCGGAAGGATCATAGTGCCATCTTTAAAAGAGATCTTCTCAAAAATTTAATAATTAAAAAAGGATTCATAAAAGAGGTTATAAACTTGTAGATCTGAGTATCAATTCTATATAAAAGCAAGTTTAAAAACACAAATGATAATCCTTACTTCCTCATGGCTCTGATACCAAGAGACCGGAAGCGGAGCCCCTAAAAGATTAGGGGAAGAGCCAATAAGAAAGGAAGTTAAATATTCTTCATACTGCTAGACATTCAATTCCTTCTCGAATTGAAATTGTTAACTTTGACTCTAGAATTCCCCAAGCTAAATATTCTGCGGAAACAGCTCTTCCAACTGAAGTTAACTATGAACAACCTCAATCTCCTACCTACCATGCTTTGTCGGTAAGATAGGTATTGAAGGAGATGATGTGGTGCTTTTAGCAACCACATGTTTTGAAGTTGTTGTGGAGCTTTGTGCCGCCATATTTGGGTGAAGATTTTGATAAATTTGAAACTGATCTCCCAGTTGTCTTCTGTCTAGGGTGCTTGCCGGGCTAGCCAACCCCATGAGTTTACGCCATTTCAAAAAATCTTCATTGTAAAATTGGTCAAGAGGATGTATGGTTTGAGATTCCTCTTCGTCAAATATGTCTGCCCAACTCTTTGGGTTGACCACGGAAATTGGTTTTGGTTTATTTAGTAGGAAAGTTTGGGGGACTCCTTGCATAGCATAATCTGAGGGAGGAGTCTGGTATTTGGGTTGGTTTGGTTCTTTATCTTTAGGAAGTTGCTTGGAGGCAACGAAGTGGGTTGCTTGGAAGCAACAGAATTTGTTTGTTGTTGAAGTACAACAACTAGTGAATTATTTTCTACATGAGTGATTTCTTCCTTCCTTCGCTGGAGTAAGGCTCCACACATTGAATAATTGCAGTATTGTCCGGATTCACACATATCTTTTCGTGATATCTTATCATAGTGGCACAAGCAGTTGGGCATGGGACAATGGTAGGAAATTGCTGAGTTGTGATCAGTATCAGGAAGTTGTAAAACCTTTGAGTCAACCTTTGAGCTGACCTGTAAAACCTGCTACTAAAACTTGGGTAGTAATTCGTCAAAAGAGTTATGGGAGGTTCTATATGTCGTAGCTACCATAGTCATTTGTTGTAACTTGGATAAAATATTATATTCAGAACATCCATCTATATTCCATTCATAGATGTTTTTGGCGTTATAATTGTTCTGCATGACATTTGATTTTTCTTCCAATACTACATCTGGATGAGTAGCTCTAGGACAGTAGAGTTTTTGAGGTTTACTCCAGTTTGGGAAATCATTCTTAATATGGGCAATTTCAAGAGGACGACGGATGCTAAACTGATCGGAGTGTGAATCAGTTTCATCATCAGTGTCGATTTCTCCAAGGACACGTACTACAGAGGCTGATGATGATGGCTCTTTAGTGGGAGTTTCTGCAACAATTGGAAAGAGATTTTTTTCGATTTCGGAGATCCTACGTTGTAATTCAGACGCCTTAGAAGAGTCTAGGGAATGTTTTGTTTGAAGTTCTTTGGCAAAAGTCATAGGGATCTCATAAGGTTTGAACAGAGGAACAGAAGAAGCTGATGTTTCAATAGAGTTTTGATTTTTTGGTGCTGATAAAAATGGTTTTGTAATTAAATATTCACCCAAAGTTTGTAAATACTTGTTTGTGTAATTATTCTATTCAAAAATATTTTTTATGTCTTTGTTGGTAACAACTTCATTGTCTGTTTTTAGCTTAAAAGGTGTAGCAATAATCGAGTTGTTAGCATAATTTGTTGAAAAACCTTGTGATGGAGAAAGCTCAGATGTAACTTCGTTTCCAGTAGTAGTGTTCCATATTTTTGAAACATTAATTGATTTAGAAAATGGGAAATCTAGTTGGTGGTAATCAGCATAAGCCTCGAACCACTCGAAAAAAATAATTTGTTCTTGAATAGAGTTTAAAAATTCATAGTAAATGTTTTGAAGATTTGTTCTTTCTTCACCTAGAAAGGTGTTTAAAAACCATGTTCAAAAGGTTTTTATTTGAGTAAAAATCTATTTTTAGTTTTTGTTTATCAATTTAAAAATCTTTTGTCAAAACACCTAATTCAGCACCTAAAGCATAGTAGGTAGGAGATTGAGGTTGTTCATAGTTAACTTCTGTTGGAAGAGTTGTTTCCACAGAATATTTAGCTTGGGAAATTCTAGAGTCAAAGTTAACAGTTTCAATTCAAGAAGGAATTGAAGAAATTGAATGTCTAGCAGAATGGACTTCTGATTGGGCAATAGGAATAGGGATTCTTTGGCTAAAAGATCTTTGAAAAGAGACCGCTACAGCTACACTAATATATTGTTGAATCTGAGAGATTGAAGTATTTTCTGGTTTCTCAGCAGGAGTAACATCTTCTAATAGCCAGTTCTGTGGTAAAGAAACTTGATTCCAAGCAATTGGTTTCAGAATCGAGAGATGAGATCTTTGTAGATCTGTTTGAAAAAGGATAGTTTCGCCCTTATAGAGAGTTTTCATAGCCCCAGTATTAAAAGTTGAACTCATGACTTTGTATTGAACTCTGTAAATAATGACAACGGGTAGAGATCCAGTTTTTGTCTTATAATTTGCTGTTTCGACATTGAGGGTCAAGGAATCCAAAATGTTTTTATCTTTGAGGGATATGGTAAAATTGGGAAAACAATCAAAATAAATTGGACCGCTACAAAGGCTGGTTTCCACCATTCCTAAAAGGGAATCGTTGAAATCTAAAAATCTGGAATCTCTAAGGCACAAAAGTTGAGATGTGTCTAGACCTTTTCTACGGACAGTAGGAGGAGACTCGGAGCACTTCCCAGTGATAATGGGGTTGCATAAGGAATCAGCTCTTAGTCCATTCTTATTTGCCTTGGTGATGGATGGACTGACGCGACAAATCCAACGGGAGGTGTCACGATGTATGTTATTCGCAGACGACATAGTTAGTTCTGATTGATGAAACTCGCATCGGAGTGAACGCTAAGCTGGAGGTTTGGAGACAGACTCTGGAGTCTAAAGGGTTCAGACTGAGTAGGACCAAGACAGAATACTTGAAATGCAAGTTCAGTAACAGGAGCGACCTTGAGACAGGCGTGGAGGTGAGGCTTGGTACTCAAGTCATTCCAAAGAAAGGAAGCTTCAAGTACCTCGGGTCTATTATCCAAGGGAATGGAGAGATTGATGACGATGTCACACATCGTATTGGAGCAGGGTGGATTAAATGCTGGCTCGCATCTAAAGTCTTATGCGACAAAAAGGTGCCACCAAAACTTAAAGTCAAGTTCTATAGGGTGGTGGTTAGACCGACTATATTGTATAGGGCAGAGTGTTAGTCAGTCAGAACTTCGCATATCCAAAAGATGAAAGTTGCGGAGATGAAGATACTGAGATGGATGTGTGGGCATACAAGGAGGAATAGGATTAGAAATGATAATATCTAAGACAGAGTGGAGTGGCCTCGGTGGAGGATAAGATGCGTGAAGCGAGGTTGAGATAGTGTGAGCATGTGCAGAGGAGACAAATGCCCCAGTGCAGAGGTGTGAGAGATTGGCTATGAACGGGTTCAAGAGGGGCAGAGGTAGGCCGAAGAAATATTGGAGAGAGGTGATTAGACGGAATATAGCGCAAGTACAACTTACTGAGGACATGACCTTAGATAGAGGGTTGTGGAGGACATGAATCAGGGTAGTAGGTAGTGGAGCGTAGTCCTACTTACGCTTGCAAACTGGTAGTTGTATTGTTATTATTGTAGGCCCGCTTAGCCTACCATACTAATAGGCGCAGTATTGCTTTATAGTCCCCGGTAGTTTAATTTCTGCTACTGTGTTCTTTAGTGAACTTTATTTAGCTTATTTACCCGCGTTAGTTACTACTCAATTTTTCAGAATGCGCTATCATGACTTATTCGCTTTGATACCAGCATTTTCATACTGCTTTAAAATTTTTTGACCGAGTCTAACCGTTTCTCTTGCTTTGCTTTTGCTTTTTCTTTGTACTTATGCTTTGTCTTGAGCCGAGGGTCTCTCGGAAACAACCGCTCTACCAAGGTAGAGTTAAGATCTGCATACACTCTATCCTCCCAAAACTCACGTTGTGGGATTTCACTGGGTATGTTATTGTTGTTGTAGGGTATTTTCCTTATAAAAAATTATCTTTAACCAAACTAGAAAACTAGGATGAAGCTTAAACTAATCTAGTCCAGATGAGAACCTACTAAATCGTACTAGTTTGAGATATTTCATCTTATATTTAAATGCCAATGAGACCACAACATTTTAGACAATTGTCTGTTCTCCAGAAAAAAGATGATCAGATGACCTTAAAAACCTAATGAAATGAGTACGGCACTTCCAGTATAGGAGTTCACTAGCTGCGTACATAGGGAAAACAGGAAATCTTCCATAGATTTGGCATATCATCACGAAGACAAGGGTGCATAAGATTAGTGTCACCTTTGTGATGCTACAGCAAACAACAAACATTTCCATTCGAAATGCAATAAAAATCAGCAAATATATCCTCTGCCAATCAATGTTATCAAAAGCGCAAAAAGCACTAAAGTCAGCTGGGGATTTAAGCGCAAATAAAGCGTGGGCTTTAATGAGAAAGACGCAATGGTGCAAAAATACAAATATATATATATATGTTTAGTCCAAGACTAATAATAATAAGCATGAATAACAAATATATGGACAAAGAACTGGTTAAAACATTACGATAAAGTGAAATATCAATTATCTAGTGTCACCTCTTTAATAGAGGCTCATTGGCAAGGAAAAGTATGTCTTAGAGCCTTGATGATGACACTGAAGCGCACATAAAGCGAGGCAACGCGCTCAACATGTTTTGAGCCTCGCTTCAGGGCTTAAGCGCGCCTTTGACAACACTGCTGTCAATAATGACTGTTTCTAACTCATGTATTATACTCTCAACTGTGACTGGCTGGATTACAACAGACAACTGCCTAAATCAACATATTTAAAGGAATGCTCCCATTCCGTGTACATCAACCAAGGTGCATAATGGGTTCAGCATTCATGTTCTCCGATATGGTACAACCAAAAAAATCAACACAATGATAGAAGCCTAATTCATACAAACAACTTAAATTTACAAGGCATTTTCACATCTATATTCCTGATTCCACATGCAGAGGAATGATCCAAAAACTCATTGCTATATCCCAATAACTTCATACCTTGTTGAGTAACCATAAAAACTGTACTAAGTTTACCATTCAAGATCTCTTTTCTTACTTAAGCATTTTCCTAACTTTTGACTCCATGTATCTAGATTCATCTACATTAATTTCCCAAGATTCACCATAAATAGTGGCGAATTTAAGTGCAAAAATTAGGTCACGTGTACACACAGTCACCCAACTAAACTCGGTATATTATGTGTATAATTCTTAAAATATGTCTATTATTATCTCAAGGAACCCACGGTCAAAAGAGACTGAGTGGTGCACTAGTTAAGGCGCCGGGTTTAGTTCCTGAATGTCAAGGGATTGAACTCAAGTACTCAACTTTGCCGCACTATAATTTTTTTATCTTATCTTAAAACAATCATGCACCCATCCTCTTGAAATCCTGGATTCACCTCCAACCGTAAAAACAAGACCATGCTTAATACAAGCAATTATGAGCCATAGTTGAACATCATGAAATTGCAGTAACACCCCCCCCCCCCCAACCACCCAACAAACAACAATTATTCATTATTTCAACGTTAAGGACTCAGATTTACACCTTCATCCAGCAGATACAGTCATCAAATTAACAAAAATGTTTCCTTTATTTATTTCTAGCAAGTATTAATACATACCCAATATTCAAAAAAACAAGCTCATCCATCAACAACTTTCTTTTTTTCATTTTCAATTAGACATCCATCAAAACTTTAACCCCCCCCCCCCCCCCCACACACACACACACACCACCACCACCACCACACACACACGCACGCACACCCAACAAAACACAATTCTTGATTTCTTTCAACATTAAAGACTCAGATTTACACCTCCATCCAGCATATGCAGTCATCAAATTGACAAAGACTCTTCCCTTATTAATTTCTAGCAAGTATTAACACATACCCAATATTGAAAAAACCAAGCTCATCCATCAACAAGTTCCAAAAAAAAAAAAACTTGCCTGAAATAGACATGTGTTTAACTGGAGAAGCAGAACGAAAGCTTTTGTGAGATGTTAATTTCTTCTTGGACCGCATTGTTGCTAATTGGTTTGTTTCTTCCACCTTTTAAGCAATCCAAGTAACTGTTGGATTGCAGAAGAAAACTTGGAAAATCGATCGATCTGAGGGCTGTAAACAAGTTAATCTGAAGTGGGTTTGCGTCAGATCTACTGTTTGAGCTTCTCTCAGGGGTCGTAATTTTCAAACAATTTGGGGTGACCCAGATCACTGGGTTAAACTAGGCCTGTCCAGTGGGCCGGGTTGGCCCGATCCCGATCCCGATCCGGCCTGTCCCGCTACCCGCCCCGTTCTCTAATTAAAAAAATATTATCGGTATCGGGTTCGAATTCGGCATGGGGCTTGGGATCGTCCTGTCCGTACCGATCCCTACCCGGCCCAACCTGATCTCGTCCCAACCCGTCCCCTCAGCCTTTGCAAAAATAACCGTTGCAACAATAATCAAATTTCTATTTTGGCCGTTGTGCAACGGCTATAACGGCCATTTTTGGCTCCACTCCCATAAACTTCCTACCCCTTAATATTTATTTTTAATCCATAAGCTAATATATTTACACTTTAACTCTATTTCTCAACGATAAGTACCTCATTTTCCTCTTCATTTTTCTCACAAATCTTCCTACCATCTCTCTAATCTAATTTATCAATTTATCTCTCTACAATTCTACAAATCTTCCTACTATTAAATATTATATTAAAGTTAAAAAATTGGGAGTGAAGTTGACAACTAGCTTGAGAATCATCCATCGAGCAAAGTTTCAATTTTCAACCTTGATTACACGTCGGCGTTTGGTATCTTCGTTCCTTCTTTAAATAATTATTGTTACTTTATTTTAATTATCGCACTTAATTTCATTATCTTCAATTATTTATTTACATAAATAAAATGAAAGGATTAAGAGGTATGTTTAAGGGTAAGGGTAAGACTTCTTCTAGCAGGGATAACAAGGGCATGGATATTTCTTCCAATAATCTTATTCCTAGTCCCGATGATTTCATTGATTTCAGTCATATGGATGAAACTGTTTTTTTTAATGGTATACCATTAGATGATGAGGTAGATGAACCAAACTTTAATTTAAATGACACACCCACTAGTACACCTCAACCTCAGGTTCAGACTGAGTCTCAGCCTGAAATTGAAACTGGAATGCCTCTTATTCCCCCTAGTATGAGTGAAGACCCCACACAACGAAAATTAAAATCAGTTGCATGACATTTTTTTGATAGGGACCAAGAGAATCAACTAACTAGATGTAAAATTTGTAAAAATGTTTATAAATTTAAAACCAAAAAAGGTCAAGGTGGGACGGGAGGTTTATTGAGACATGTACAAGGAGAGCACACAGCTAGGTGGAATGAATACCATGCTAAAAAATCGGGTGTGTCAATGCCATCTGAATTGGGACAAGGTTCACATAGTGTCCCCGACTTAGCACATGGTCAAATTTAACCCGACGACGGGGGAAATTTTTGGTCCTAAATATAATAAAAACAAAGATATGAAAAATATGGCAAAATTAGTTGGGGTGGAGGGTTTGCCTTTTTCATTTCCTTCATCTCCTTGTTTTATTCATTACATTCGAGAAAACATATAATCCTGTTTTTAATGATTTTCCTAGATCAACTGTTAGAAGTGATGTTTTTAAATTTGCAAGTGAATATCAACAATATTTACGTTATGCATTATATCATTTTAATGGCAAAGTGACTGTCACTTCTGACATAGGCCGTAGTACTAATGGTAATGATTATATAATGGTAACATGTCATTGGATAAATCAAAATTGATCTATGCAAAAACGTATTTTAGCATATTGAAATATTGATGATAGGCACACAGAAAATTTTATTGCACAAAATATTAATGAAATTTGTGATTATTATGGAATAAATGATAAAATTATGACTATTAAATTAGATATTGCTTATTATAATGATTATGCTATAACACTTTTAAAAGTTTGATTAATTCCATGTTTTCCTGATCATTTTTATATAAGATGTGTGTGTCATATTTATAACTTAGTTGTAAATGATGGCCTAAAACTTTTTGAGAGCATTCTTGTTGCTATAAATTTTATTTTTAAAGGTAAAAAAATACAAAGACGCAAAGAATATAAAAAAATTGTCATGATTGTGAATTACCTTATAGAAAAATTCCAAAAGAAGTTTCGACTAGGTGGAATTCGTTGTATGAGCAACTACTTGTTGCTTACAATTATAGACAACCTATAACTTCATTATTTAACGTCCATAATAAAAATTCAAGGGATATGCTTGTAGATAATGATTGGAAATTTTTTTTAGAACTTAATGGATTTCTAGAGATTTTTTTTCAAGCTACTAATGAATTTTTCTGGTATTTATTATCCTACTATTTCAAATATGTTATTTTATATAACTCTAATATTTTTGTTTTTTTGTTACTTAATGAATATATGCAAAAATCAACTTATAAGACATCTATTGAAAAAATATTTAAAAAATTCAAAAAATATTTTTTTCCTATTCCCACTATTTATATTATTAATGCGGTATTAAATTTGACTATTAAAGTAGACGGTTGTAAAACACTAATATAAACGATTTATGATTGTATAAAAGTACTTCCAACAGACCCAACTGAAGAACAAACTCACAAACCAACTAAAGAAGAAGTTACGTCTAGCGTACACACTGAATGCAAACAAATATATATGTATTACCAACAACAAAGTGCAAATAATCAACTGACTTCTGTACCATCTTCTACTACTTCGCTGCAACGTTATAAAAACACATGTAGTTTCTACTGCTAGTATTCAAGGCCTTAGAAATAAAATGTTTAGTGGTTCAACTTCTTCACAAGTTAGCGAATTTGATGTTTATGTTTTGCAGGGTGTTGTATCGTACGAATTAATTGTCAATAATGAAGGACATGAAAACTTGCTGAAATACTGGAGGCAGAATGAGAATACATTTCCGACACTAGCAAAGATGGCTCGAGATGTTTTGAACATTAAAGCGTCATCAACAGTGCCTGAAAGCGCTTTTTCTGCTGGTAGATTTCAATAGGAGAGCACATACATTCATTGACGGGAAACACATTGGAGATTGTAGTTTTTTCATAGATTGGATTCGAGCGGAGCGTAGAAGGTGCGGTCAATCGGAGATCAACGAAGAAGAAGACAACAACTACAACGAAATCTTGTCAGAGGGAATAGGAAACGACGTTGAACAATTTGACCGACAAATTCCAATTCCAACCGAAGATCCTCAAGACATTGTGAGGAAATTAGAAAAAGTATGGTTAACTATAATTCTTTTAATTGCAATTTCACTATGTGATTTGCAATTTTTGAACAACACCACAAAGTTGCAATTTTGAAATTATATTACCAAAAAATTATATTTCAATTAAATAATATAAGAGGCACAAAAATAGCATTGTGATATTTTTATTACACTATCTTATTCAATTATTGAAGTACATATATATATATATATATATTATTTAAAATTAAGTGGCAAAAAAAACCCCAAACCCCGATCCCGACCCGCCCCCCCCAAATTCCGGCCCCTCTACCGGCGGGATATGGGACTGGACGGGACCTCTTCCCATCACGCCTATCCCGGCCCGCCGGAACCCGAGTCTCGAACCTCCCTCGTCCCGCCGGGTCCCGTCCCGTCGGGACCCACCCTGCCTCATTGGACTGCCCTAGATTAAACAAATACTCCTATAAATATTATCACAATATATATCCTAGTAATAGATTTTAATTTAAATAAACCAGCTAATTAAATGAAGTAGGTAAATGCAGTATAACCTGATGGCAATTTGACACTGACCCAAATTTAAAGGGGAAATGCCATTGGTAGATATTGACCCAAATTAGAAGGGGGGGAAATAAATTAAAAGTGGTAGATATTCTTGGAATATGTAAAGCAACAACGAGAATAGTAAATAACTATTACAATGATCGAAAGGATAAACAACAATGAAGACAACAACAAGTTGTCAATATCTTGATCTTGAATAAAACTTCAAATATAGAACTTGTATTCGGAAATACAAGAACATGAACTGCTACACTTGTGGATAGTAGATTCGTTGAGAATACGAACGGTTAGAGTCCTTTGTCAGTTAAGTTAACACCTGAAACACTTAGCAACCAATTAGATAAACCACAACACCACTAGCTGAGTCGAGAGATGGCTCTATGTCTTTAAGACAAGATTGCCCCCGTATATAGGCTTTACGGAAGTGTGGACAATAGTCCCCCGAGATGAAACAACAAACTATCAAGTGTGCAAAGCCTACACAAATGATCTCAACGAAGAACACGAATAATGAAGATTACTAAGAGAATGATTGCTATCAGGAAAATCTGATTTCTTTGTGGTGTTGTGAACTTGTTTTTCTGTTCATATATGTTCTCATGTTCATCTATAGAATTGAGCCAAGACTTCAATTTATAGGTATGCAAGATGGCCTCTTCAAGTGCCCCACAATGGCAATCAATTGCCATGTAATGGATGACATTTAACCCCCAAGTAATGCATCAACATAATGGTCCAAGTAATGGCTATTATTGGGTGGTTTCAATGCCATTGAAGCCCCCTCAACAGCCAAACTTTTGGAATTCCGTTGAGCAAACACTGCCTGGGAAGCGCCGCGGCGCTGCAGCATTTAGCGTCGCGGTGCCGCTGCTCCAAAAAGCCGACAAAACTTACTGCCAGTCACGCACCGCGGCGCTCTGGCGCCGCGGCCCTTCTCGACTCCGCGGCCCTTTTCTGACCCGTTCCATCTTACACCTCGCACAATCCTTCCTTCGTTTACCAACGTGGAACACTTGTCATTTAGCAAATAATCATCCATCATTCTATGTCTCAAACATTTCACTTACGTACTAATATCTCTTTCATTAATGAAATTTACGATACTTGGCACTAAGATTGCATGTGTATGGGAATGATATTTCCGACGTGAGGGCCCGATTGTTCGAGTCATAAATAATGGGATAAACTTAATTCCACATTAGTAAATTTCCAACAATCCCCTCTTGAAAGAGATTTTGGCGCACACACAATGTGCCTACTTTCATCAATCTTTCAGCGAAAAGATATTGTATCAAGAGAGGTAGCTTACGCTTTGAACATTCCTTAGTTGAATACCATCGGACTTACTTACTGTGCGGTGAACGTGATGTCTTGAACCGTCAGTTTTTAATGTAAGCCAAGACAGCGGTACCAACACAATACCTCCCCTCTATTCATTTATTCTTTTGTTCTGTCCGTTGTAGCCGTGGACACACTTGGTTCTTAAGTGCGTTCATTTGAGGCGGCTTGTCCTCGCACTTAAATAGGTGATCTCCTACAAGGTATCCTGCTATACCCTACTTCACAAGTGTTAGGAATCATTAAAAGTTTTCCCAACCTTTACCTCAATCGTTTGAGGATCGTTAAAGGTTTGGAAGCTTAACCTTTACCCATCATACAGGTACCACTTTAATGTCTATCGCGGGAATGACTTTAGATTCATGTTTCTTAACCGAAATCATAATCCGAAGTGCTCTTGCTTCCACCGAAGCGCTCAACTGAACCTTTTGCAGCTTAGTTTTCCCATTGAACCAAATTCTTGGGATCTCCCGTCAGTATGGTTTGGTTACCACCACAAAGGTTCGTATTATATGGGTTTTTAAGCCCATTCCCCTAGACAGGCAGAACTTTTGATCTTTGGGTAGCCCTTAGTTAAAGGGTCCGCTATATCCTTTGATTAGTAATTAAGGAAGTGACACCCGTGATGATCAACTGTCATACGGTCTCATGTCTCTGACATATCTGATAGATATGTCCAGCCGCCGTCATCTGTGCCCTTCCTAAAGCCGACCGACTAGCCACAGTGTATAACTGCTGAAGGCATGAATTTCTCCCAATAAGGGACGTCCTCTAAGGAGTCATGAAGTTACTCAACTTCTTTCATGCTTTGTATAAAGCGATAACCTCTGATTCCAACATGAATCGGCCGATGCAAGTTTGCTTAGAGTATTTTCCAAGACCCACCATGCACATTTACTTGTGGCTTTGGTGTTCTTCATAACTGATGTCCAGTTTGCATCACTATGTTCTCCCAGAACTGCTGGACATTCAGAATACCATAATCTGTAGATAAGCGAATATTTCAGATATCGTCATATATGTCTTAACACCTTCTATCGATCATTTCCAGAATCACGAGTGAACCTTAGTTCAACTGATCTGCTTTGTAAGCCGATACCAAGTCAGTTGTAGTGTGTAACATACATTGAACTACATGTGACCTGCGCATATCGCTCCTTGTATATGGGTGCACCATGATTCCAATCAGTTCTATGATTCATATCCATTGGTGGCTTCAACGAGACTGTCAACTATCTCACAACTGAGTTTGGAGTTATACCAGTCCGTTAGATGTCTTAGAGATTCCAATTTCTAAGATGTCATCTGTGATACCCATATCTTTCATATCGAGACTTTTGTTTCAATATGACTTCCACTTTCAGACTGTTGGTTTTTCCAACTGTTGGCTTTCTAACTTCAGAGTCAATGTTTATGTTATCAGATTCATTATTTTTGTTATATCTGAAACTTCCAAGACCAAAATGTAAACATTTCATGGACCAAAATTAAAGTTCAGGAAGAAACCCAATAATCCAACACACCAACTCTGATCCTCTCCTTCCAACTCTCCGGTTAGGAAGGTTATTTCAACATCCATATCACGTAAAACTGCAATGGCCCTGGATGTTAAGCTATTCACAGGAGAGCACATGTACAAGTAGTCGGGGCCTTATACTCGTTAGTAGATCCATCTACTTTGTACTCACTTTTGAGTATCCACTTTTACAACCCAAATGTTCTTTTTCCGGAGGAAGGTCAACCATTACACAAGTATGGTTTTATATGATGGAATCTATTTTTCTCTCTGTAACTTCTTTCCAAAGCAGCGCTTATGGAGATGACAATTCTCTGTTAATTGTCCATGGTTCATTCTCAACCATACAAGATAGAAGGCCTGGAACAAGTCTTTGTCCCCTCTTTGCTCCGTCTCGGTTCAACATCTAGAATCCATGAGTTCTGTAGATCTGGAACATTAAGTTCCGGATAATCAGCAACTTCCGAGTCTTGTAGATACGGAATGTCTAGTTTCGGACAGTCAGGCCCTCGCGGGTTCTTGTTAACCTCAAGCAATTACTTATTTTCTCAAGAAAAGTTATCTTCAAAGAATTCAGCATTCTTTGACACCAAGAGGCGATAAACACTACTATTATTTGCAGATCCAGTGGATATGCAATCTCCAGTCTTAGGTCCAACTTGACCTGTTTTGATATTCCAACTTCTACCAAGCCACCCCATATCACAACATTTGTATGTGAGATCATTTCCATATTTCACACGGAGGGTTCTCCGTATCCTTATGCGTATTTCTGTTGAGAATCACATTAGCGGTAAGGATCGCATTGCCCTACATAATTTGGGCGTACGACTTTGCGCTTGGCTAACATCGTTAGACTGAGGTGAGTAATGAGCAGTCGTTTGATGAACGATGCTTCACATTCTTCCCCTCTATCACTATGAATTCCTC
This sequence comes from Anisodus tanguticus, assembly GCA_034509755.1. Lineage (NCBI taxonomy): Eukaryota > Viridiplantae > Streptophyta > Magnoliopsida > Solanales > Solanaceae > Anisodus > Anisodus tanguticus. Next base: position 10,432,728 of record CM067551.1, on the reverse strand, counting down.
AATCTGTAGGCTTAGTTGATCTTCAACTTCTGCTTTGTAGCGCTTATCCGCTTCAACAGCTTCATCTTTGCTTTTCAACAAACAAAGGATGCAGTAATTTGTACCATTATCAATGAAGGTCACAAAGTGTTTGTCTCCCCCCTCTATTTTGTACAAACTTTAAATCACCCATGTAGGTGTGACTAATGTAGGTGTGACTAAGTTGTAGAGGAGCGGTGCTTCTTTCGTTATTCCTTTGACGTAATGGAAAGATGATTTTGCCTCTTTGCCTACCTCACATTCATTTTGAGGGTTTATGTCGACAAAAGGCAACAATCTCAACTTCGTTAGCTTTTGAATGACTTTCTATTTGACGTGTCTTAATCTATTATGGCATAGATGCACGGATTACAAATATATCATTCATTTAGCTACAGATATTCTGTACCATTCTTAGTTATTACAGACTTGTTGGACTAGTCTCAAACCAGCTTGACCAACAACGTCCCTTAAATGAAGTTTGGGACATGTATCACCTCATTTTAGAGTGATCCCGTTCCCTGAAGTCATTTTGAGGACAACCTCTCCAACCCCTTCTACTTTAGAGGTGGCGTTGCTTCACATGAACAACCTCTTGCCCGTGGTTAGGGCGTAACCGGATCATATGTCATCTGGATACTCTAGCCCACTCCAGTTCCTTAGGCAGACTGAGTGTCCAATTTCTTTTCTGCCTTTCTTTTGGCCTTTAGATCATTTAAGACCTGGAAACTCTGGCCCACCTCACTAGGTGTCCATTACTTTTCTGTCAAATGAATTCTAGCCCCACTCCAGTCGCCCGTAGACTTTGTAAGACTGAGTGTCCAGTATCATCCTTATCAAATAAATTCTGGCCCATCCAGTCGCCCGTAGGCTTGGTACGACTGAGTGTCCAATATCATCCTATCAAATGAATTCTGGCCCACTCCAGTCGCCCGTAGGCTTTGTACGACTGAGTGTCCAATATCATCCTATGAAGGATCTTCTGTCAAATAGTGTGACAGGTTCAACGTCTTAAGATAAGCCATTATCTTTTAGTCTTCTTCCCTTGTGATTGGTGCCCAGACAATTTTTGGTGCTTACTTAAGAGTGGTAACAGTTTTCTCACAGATAGTGGATCTCTCTCCTTCGTATGTGAGAACATACTTTACGCACTTTTAATAATTACACCCCAAAGAACATATCTTTTAAGTTTTGTTTACAATAGTCAAATCTTTAACTGGAAGGAAGGAGATTCAATATCTTATTTTAGAGTGAAGGGAATATAAGTTTTTAATGAAAACACTTTCATATTCCCAGCTTTGCTTTACACACTTTAATCAGATATTAACTAAACATTTTATTGATAAGGAATGATTAACTTAGACCTTTTGGATTCTGGCCCACTTCAGTTAGACTGAGTGTCCATATCCTCCTTACCATAATTCGGATCCTCTGTCTGGGACAGATATAGGCCTTTGGCTATATGATAGAACATCATCTTCAGCCTTCTCTTCTTGTCCCAGTTGATATCCTCAGCCTCTCGTGGGCGCTTGTTTCCACCACCATCGGGAGCGGTGATAGCAATTTGTCCTTGATCTTTAGTCGTAGTAGCATGACTATCAGCAGTATCTTGAAGCTCAGCATCAGATCCAGAGATTCAACCTTTGACGGAAACAGACTTGTAACTGTCGTTAAAGAGAGAACCATAACTAGGACCAATCTTGAAAGCACGGTTGTTGTTTGAGCTGTTAGCAAAACTGTCAACCGAACTGTTTTCAAGAAGAAAACCACAGCCAGATTTGGCCACACACTTGTCGACCAACATCTTTCGAATCATTAATACAAATATTGTCTTAAAATTCTTGGAATATGTAAAGCAACAACGGGAATAGTAAATAACTATTACAGTGATCGAAAGGATAAACAACAATGAGGACAACAACAAGTTGTTAATATCTTGATCTTGAATAAAACTTCAAATATAGAACTTGTATTCGGAAATACAAGAACATGAACTGCTACACTTGTGGCTAGTAGATCCGCTGAGAATACGAACGGTTAGATTCTTTCGTCTGTTAAGTTAACACCTGAAACACTTAGCAACCAATTAGATAAACCACAACACCACTGGCTGAGTCGAGAGATGTCTCTGTCTTTAAGACAAGATTTCCCTCGTATATAGGCTTTACGGAAGTGTGGACAATAGTCTCCCAAGATGAAACAACAAACTACCATGTGTGCAAAGCCTACACAAATGATCTCAGCGAAGAACACGAATAATGAAGATTACTAAGAGAAGGATTGCTATCAGGAAAATCTGATTTCTTTGTGGTGTTGTGAACTTATTTTTCTGTTCATATATGCTCTCATGTTCATCTATAGAATTGAGCCAAGGCTTCAATTTATAGGTGTGCAAGATGGCCTCTTCAAGTGCCCTACAATGGCAATCAATTGCCATGTAATGGATGACATTTAACCCCCAAGTAATGCAACAACATAATGGTCCAAGTAATGGCCATTATTAGGTGGTTTCAATGCCATTGAAGCCCCCTCAACAGCCAAACCTTTGGGATTCCGTCGAGCAAACACTGCCTGGGAAGCGCCGCGGCGCTGCAACATTTAGCGTCGCGGCGCCGCTGCTCCAGAAAGCCGACAAAACTTACTGCCAGTCACGCGCTGCGGTGCTCCGTCACTGCGGCCCAGTCCGGCCGCGACCCTTTTCCGACCTGTTCCATCTTATACCTCGCACAATCCTTCCTTCGTTTACCAACGTGGAACACTTGTCATTTAGCAAATAAGCATCCATCATTCTATGTCTCAAACATTTCACTTACGTACCAGTATCTCTTTCGTTAACGAAATTTACGATACTTGGCACTAAGATTGCACGTGTGTGGAAATGATATTTTCGACGTGCGGGGCCCAATTGTTCAAGTTATAAATAATGGGATAAACTTAATTCCACATTAGTAAATTTTCAACAGATATTGACACAAATTTAAAAGAAAATGTGGGGGGGGGGGGGGAAGGGGTTGGGGGAGGAAGAGATAAATTAAAAATTGGTAGATACCACAAATCGAATTAGGGATATGAGAGTTTCTTTTTTCACATAAAATAAAAGAATTAAATTTTTGGTAAGATCTCTTTTCAAATACAGTCAAACATCTCTATAGTGACAACGTTTGTCCGAAAATTTTATGGTTACTATAGTAAGGTGTTGTTATTTATGTATACCGACATTTGATATTTAGACCTTATTTAGCTGTTATAAACGAAAGTACGCAAATAATTATTTTTTTTATATTTTTATGTTATAAACAAAAATAATATACTTGCTAATTTTAAAACTCAATTAATTTTCAGATCTCATTAATTAAAATTAAAATACTAATAAATTACTAATAAATCCATAACTAGTTGTATCAGATCGATAAATAATTAAAATCTAAGTAACATATATACATTAAAATTAATTGAGAATTTAAATATTTCAAGTTTGACATAAGAATTCTATAATTGTAAGTTGTTTCGTAAATTTCAGTCTCTTAGTGATAATATAACGCTTGAATTGACGAAGAATTTTGTTCAAATTTTCACAAAATGGAATTCAATAGCTTTTCCTTGAAGGTTGTCTAAGAACTTAACATAAATATTTTAATATTTTATTTTTATGCATATTATATTTCTTACAAAATATTAATACATAATATTTGAGTATCGTTGTTATATAGAGATAATTTTACAAAGAGTGCACCGCTATAATGAATGTCACCACTGTTATAAGTAGAATGTTGTTATAGAGAAGTATAACATGAAAAATCGATTCCGGAAAAATCAGATTGTTATAGTGAAATGTTGTTATAACGAATGACAATTATAGAGATGTTTGACAGTACAATGAAAGATGCAACACAAAGATTTCCCATGAGTCTTGAAATGTGAGTTACTAAAATAAATTTTTGAGATTAAATTAAGAAAATGAATTCAATTTGAAAACTATTTAAAAGTAATACTAAATTGTATAAAAAAAATCAGACTATACTTAGAAGCTTAAGAAAATTATAGTAAAAGCATTGTTCAATTCTCCGAATGGTAATAATGTGTAGATTTGAAGCATTGTCCAAAGACTGTTACATTATATAAATAACAACAAAGATTTCAAGGGTAGTGTCTTCCTTTAGCTTAATCTAGAAAAAGTCTTTGATCGAATGGGGTGGTCTTTCATCAAGCGTGCCCTTAATTTCTTCAAATTTTCTCCTACAAAAACAACAGCTAATCATGAGCTGCATCACTACCATTCAAATTGTTATCCTTGTCAATGGCTCTCAAACCAGATATTTTTTTCCCAACTAGAGGCATAAGACAAGGTGATCATATGTCTCTTTACATCTTCGTTTTGTGTATGGATCTGCTTTCGAATTACATCAATCATCAATTAAATATTTTAAAATAAAATCTCATTGTCTTTCATAAGATTGCCCTGAGACCATTATTAAGGTAAATAAACTGCACCAAGTCTAAGGTTGTATACTCCAAACACTGCACTGAGACCATTATTAAGCATGTGCATTATTAAAGTATATTTATGTCCTAGAGACAATCTGTATTAGAATAAATGTACTTTATATACATTCGTATTATTATTAATGGAGATTAATATTTTGGCATTTGCAATTATTGAATTATTGATTGATTGTTTGTAATATTCTATAATATGCATCCCTGGAGGTTACACTGTTATTAATAGTGTGAGATATTAATATTATAACGTAACTCTTAAAATAGCCTCGACCAATGATCATCGAGAATGGGATATCGATGATATGTGATAAGTCGACGTGTGGTCTGCAACTCTGCATCACATCCTTAGAGGATGTAGTATGTCTCACATGCTATGAGTAATGGCTACTCGTAATGGACACATGGATACTTTGGAAGTATTGGTATACCCTGCTGATATATTGTTTGTTATACTTGTCTAAAGTATGATCAACGTGTGGGAGATAGAAGTCCTTAGACTTGAGGTCAATTCGCGCCTTGTCTACAAAGTAATGTACTTTGATCCCGTCCTAAGATCAAATGCCTTATAGGTTGAGATACGACTTGTATTGGGTACATTACGATGTGGATTAAATGTGGTAGTTGAGCCAAGGTTAGGATTCATTCCTCGAATGTATATTCAAGAGAACACTCGGATTCTCAGTGATATTAGGTTGACTAAGTCGTTGGCCAACGCAATAGACATATTTAGAAGATGATCTAGTTGTCAACTAATATAGATGAGATACAATGATTAATCCATTTGGATAGACACTTAACAAATCCTAAGCTTGATCGGGTGTGTCGTGAATGAAAGGATTTTATCTTACCACATAAATGTTAAGTTTACTGGAATCGCGTAAACGTACTTCACATATTGAGTTCGTCTTCCGGCGCCGTCTAGGAGTTCCGTGTAGACCTTAATTTGATTAATGTCGATATGAGAAGGCCTGTAGGGTCACACTATGTCGATTGTCCTTTCGATCTAAGGATGTATTGAGAGAGTAATTAAATGTTTGATTTAGAATCGAGATATTTAAATGAATAATGATTATTTTAATTAAGTCAAAATTGAATTTTAGATTTAATTAAGAATGCGCAGAAAACAAATCGAGATAGTGCAGGAGCACGTCGAGCGCCGCGACGCCCATACCCTAGGGCCGCGGCGCCTCTATCTCAAATTTTGGGTCAGGCCCAAGGCCAAACCCTAATTCGGTTTTGACCTATTTTCAACTATAAATAGAGGCATTCTCTTCATTATTCATACACCAATATCAGATTATCATTCTAAGCCTTAGAGACTTAGAATTAAAACTCTCTCGAACCTCTGCCAGATTTCCTAGCTTTCCGAAAGAGAAATACATTGAATCTTGGAGCTTGCAATTGGAAGGGCAACCGCGTGTCCACCTTATAGTAGATAAAGACTCCAGTTATTATAACATGTAAGTTTATGTATTACAGGTTTGATTGTTGTATAACCATACCAGAAAACTTGTTGGGGTAAGTAAGAACAAAAATTTTAAACTTCCGTTGTGCTTTAGTTATGTGTTTTGAACCCAACAAAACCCTACAGTGGTATCAGAGCCCAGGCTGGTTCAATGGTTATATAACAATTGAATAAAGTAATAATATGGGTTAAACATAAAATTGGATTAAACGAGGTTTCTTGAAATCCTACATGTCTTGAACAAATGTTGACCTTTAAATATCACCCTAAATTATCTCCTACACTAACTCGAGGAAGTCATTCCGCTCTAACTCGAACTAAGCCAAAGTGCATTGTCCGGCTCATTGCATGGTGCACGGCTAAGAATGGGTAAGAACAGATGATGGTCGTTATTGAACGATTTTGAAAATCAACACAGAAACGTTTGTCAGGACATCGGCGCCGCGGCCTTATGGTAGGGCGTCGCGGCGCTTGCTAGGATTTCATAGAGGCGTCGCGGTGCTAATGCAATTGCAGAAGCCGAAAGGCTTCTGCCTCAGTGGCGCCGCGACCTTAATGATTAGCGTCGCGGCCCCACCTGTCCAGAAACAAAACAAAAAAAAAAATTCAGAGTTCAGAATGTTTAACCCAAGATTATTATTATATATTATAATTGATAAATATACTATTTATGTGCTAAATGTCAAAATGTTTGTCATTTACATTTCTAGAATAGCGTCCGCTATAACTGTCTGGGCATGCGGCGCCCAGTATTTGATTAAACCATCTTATATCATGTATATTGGGTTGACGGTTCCCAACTATATGTGTCATTTGTTTGCATGATGTTAAGATGTCATATTGGATATGGCGTAACAGAGTTGATCTTGGTTAAAACCCTGAATTAAAATATTCCCCAAAATTTTAAATACAAGTCTAACTTAAAACGCGTTGTCCATTATAATTGTTAGAGTGCAAAATCCTTTTCGGTGATACGAGTATTTATGCCAAAGCATTTGCTTTAAGTCTACGAGGACCCAGACTCTTTCATAATTATGTTTTAATGTAAAGGTAAACGATAAACTTTTGTGGATATTTACACCAAAGTGTTTGCTCACAAAGGCCAAATTTGCTTAGATACATAAACGCAATCGTGTAATGGGGTTGACTTGCTTAGACAAATCTTGGCGCCAAAGTGTCGGACTAATCTAAGGACGCAAGATTAAATGTAATATTTGATCAACCAAGAGTTGCAAATAAGTTTTGCAGTTGGTTTAGAACCTACCAAGATGTGTTATTGGAGTTATCAGCCAAAGCAAACGCGGAGATAGCATAGGCTTGGATCTTGGCCCATTATGACCTCAATTAAAATAGGTTTGTATTCTACCATGGGGTCGTAGAAGTATGTTAAAATAGTGGGAGCTAATTAAACAAAAGGCCTTGTTGATTAGCCTAAATGAATGTGTATAATAGGAAATATATTTTGAGTTTGATTTCCGATCTATCTAATTCTTCAGATTATAAAAGATGTCGAGCTTATCATTGAAAATATTGATTGAGATGAACAAACTTACTGGACCGAACTACCTTGACTGGCTAAGGAATTTGCGAATAGTACTGAGACAAGAGAAAATAGAATACGTGTTGAACATGGTGTTCCCAACAGTCCCTGCGATAGACTCTACTGAATATGCCTCTTTTGATAAGGATGCTTACCAGAAACATATAGATGATACCACTTCAGCGCAATGCGTAATGTTGTCTTCCATGTCTATGGAACTTCAGAGACAGCATGAGAACATGGGGCCCAATGAGATGCTCGAACACTTGAAGAGTCTCTATGACTCACAATCCCAGACTATGGAATATGAGTTACTGATAGAACTCTTTAAGTGTAAGCTCAATGAAGGGGGCCAGGTCTTGCAGCATGTTTTGAAGATGATAGGGCTGATAGAGAGGCTTGCTTCAATTGGAACGAAGCTTGAAAATAATGTCACTACCACTCTCATCCTGAACTCTCTCCCTCGTTCTTTTGAGAACTTCATAGTGAATTTCACTATGAATGGAATGAAGGCGACTCTGCCGGAGCTGCACAACATGCTCAAGACCTTTGAGTCTTCCACTTCCAAAGGCAAAGCTGTGCTCATGGTGAGCTCTTCTAGCCGACCCAAGCCGAAAGGCAAGGAATGACATAAGAAGAAGGGCAAAACAGTCGTTGCACCCTTAGCTATGAAGCCCACGGGAGGTGTGAAGAAGAAGGTGAATCCGGCTAAGGATGAATGCCTCAACTGCCACAGAAAGGGGCATTGGAAAAAGGACTGCACGGCACCAGGAGGAGAAAAAGCACCAGGTGCTCCTGCCTTTGGTGGACAAGGTATGTATGTCATTGAAATAAATATGTCTATAAATAACTCTCATTCCTGGGTATTGGATACCGCGTGTGGCTCACACATTTGTACAAATGTGCAGGGGCTAACTGATAGCAGGAAGGTTGGACCAAGAGAGGTAGACATACGCGTTGGAAACGGAGCACGAGTAGATGCTGAGCGCATAGGAACTTATAGATTAAATTTACCTTCCGGCTATTGTTTAGTGTTGAATGATTGCTTTTATGTACCCTCGTTAACGAGGAATATCATTCCTATCCCAGTTTTGGACATGGAGGGGTTTTCCTCGTATATTTATAATAGCAGTCAAGTACTGTCTTTTGATAATATTATATATGGAACTGCTCCTCTTGTGGATGGATTATATACACTAAACTGTAGTCGAGAGATATTCAATGTACAAAATAAACGAGCCAAGATAAGTAATAAAAACTCTACCTACCTATGGCACTGCAGACTTGGTCATATCAACGAATCAATGATAGTAAGATTGAGGAAGTTAAACTACCACGAACCATTTGACTTAGAGTCTTATGGTAACTGTGAATCTTGCTTGAGAGGAAAAATGACCAATAAACCACTTTTTGGGAAAGGTGTATGAGCCAATAAGGTGCTTGAGTTGGTCCATACTGATGTATGTGGGCCATTCTCGACTCAAGCTAAAAGAGGCTTCCCATACTTCATCACTTTTACTGACGACTTCACAAGGTATGGATATGTGTATCTTATGAGACACAAATCTGAGGCTTTTGAGAAGTTCAAAGAATACAAGTCGGAAGTAGAGAAGCAACTTGCAACAAGTATCAAGACCCTTCGATCGGATCGAGGAGGTGAATACTTGAGCAAATATTTTCTAGATTACTTAAAGCTACATGGAGTCCAATCAAAATGGACACCTCCTGGAATACCACAGATGAATGGTGTTGCCGAAAGGAGAAACCCAACCTTATTGGATATGGTTCAATCCATGATGAGCTCCTAAGCTCTACCAATATACCTTTGGGGACATGCTATACAAACCTCTATATATGTTCTAAACAGGGTTCCTTCCAAGTCAGTAGAAAAGACACCCTATGAGATATGGTACGGCAAAAAGCCAGCTCTTAAACATATGAGACCCTGGGGATGCCCTGCATATGTTAAGAAGATGCTCACTGACAAGTTAGAATCTAAAAGTGAGACATATTACTTCGTGGGGTATCCAAGGAAACTAAGGGATACTACTTCTATCTTCCTGGAGAACATAAGGTCATTGTTTCCAGGAATGCAACTTTCCTTGAAGAAGAATATGTCTACAAGGAACATAGCTGCACAGAGATAGAACTTGAAGAAATTCAAGAACCACAAGATAACACAGAAGTCCCTTGTCGAATGACCTAAACAAGGATTCAGTGGGAGTATCTGGTGAAGATTGGGTATTTAGAGTAAGCCCTTCAGCCAGTGGGAGTGTTGTGAGAGATAGTGCACAAATGCAAGACTCTCATACACAACCAATGGAAGATGATACAATGGTTGTACATCATTCCATTCAGGAAATACATGAAAATGACATTTCTGAAAGCTCTCAAGGTGATGGATTGTCCAACACACAAAGACCTTCTCACAATCAGAATGCAATAAACACTGAAACGCAGAATACTCAACTCCGTAGGACCACTAGGACTCATCGTCCGCCTGAAAGACTTAATCTCCTTATTTAAAACACACAATGAGATAGATATTCCTGATGACGATGAACCTACAACCTATAGCGAAGCTATGTTAGACATTGATTCGCAGAGATGGCAAAAAGCCATGAAATCTGAGATGGACTCGATGTACGTAAACCAAGTTTGGAACTTGGTTGATTTGCCAACAGGGGTTAGACCCATAGGATGCAAATGGGTCTTCAAGAAGAAGATTGATGCATATGGCAAGGTATAGACTTATAAAGCAAGATTGGTGGCTAAAGGTTATAATCAACGGCCTGGGGTCGATTATGATGAAACCTTTTCACCTTTTGCTAAGATTAAGTCCATTCGGATTTTGCTTACAGTAGCTGTATATTATGACTATGACATTTGGCTGATGGACGTCAATAATGCTTTCCTCAATGGTAATCTAGTTGAGGAAGTGTATATAAAATAACCTGAGGGTTTTTCACTTGAGTCCAAACCAAATGGCGTATGCAAGCTACAAAAGTCCATTTATGGGCTTAAGCAAGTCTCGAGGAGTTGGAACATTTGCTTCGACAAGGCTATCAAGTCATTTGATTTCGTCAGAAGCAAAGAGGATCCATGTGTTTATAGTAAATGCAATGATGAGAGTATTGCCTTCATTATCATATATGTAGATGACATATTAATAATGGGAGACAATAAGACTCTCATGTAGTCAGTCAAGGAGTGGTTGTCCAGTACCTTCATGATAAAGGATTTAGGTGAAGCTTGCTACATTCTGTGAATTAGGATCTATAGAGATAGACCTAACAGATTTTTGGGGCTGTCATAGTCAATCTACATAGACATTTTTTCTATGGAAAATTCCAAGAAAGGCGGTCTAACTATGGGACAAGGCATCAAGTTATCTAAGAAGGATATTCCTTCTAATACTATAGAACTTGAACGCATGAAAATGATCCCATATGCTTCGACTATAGGATCGATCATGTATGCCATGACCTGTACTAGGCCAGATGTGGCCTTTGCACTTAGTATGACTTGCAAGTTCCAGCAGAATCCTGGGGAAGAACACTGGAAGGCAGTCAAGAGTATTCTTAAGTATCTTAGACGAACTAAAGATTACTTCTTAGTCTATGGTGGAGAAGAAAAACTAGCTGTTACTGGGTACACTGATGCTAGCTTCCAAACATATATTGATGACTACAAATCTCAGTCTGGGTACACGTTCATTTTCAATGGTGGAGCAGTAAGCTGGAAAAGTTCCAAACAAGCTACAATCGGCGATTCGACAATGAAGCCGAGTACATTCTTTGGATCGAAAGCGGTAAAGAAGTTGTCGCGATATCTGAGTTCCTAAAGGAACTAGGGGTTGTTCCAAGTGCCACTTGTCCAATAACGGTTTATTGTGACAACATTGGTGCGATTGCGCAAGCTAAGGAACCAAGATCAACCAACAGAAACAAGCATGTACCAAGGAAGTACCACATACTCAGGGAGATGGTAGAGACTGAAGAGATTAGATTAGACAATGTTCTCACAGAGGATAATCTAGCTGACCCATTCACTAAACCATTAAGCTTAGTCAAGCATAATAGTCATTTTGAGAATATGGGCATTAGATATGTTGGAGAGGCTCTAGGCCAAGTGGGAGATTGAAAGTATATTTATGTCCTAGAGACAATCTGTATTAGGACAAAAGTACTTTATACACATTCGTATTATTATTAATGGAGATTAATATTTTGGCATTTGCAATTATTGAATTATTGATTGATTGTTTGTAATATTCTATAATATGCATCCCTGGAGGTTACACTGTTATTAATAGTGTGAGCTATTAATATTATAACGTAACTCTTAAAATAGCCTCAACCAATGATCATCGAGAATGACATATCGATGATATGTGATAAGTCGACGTGTGGTCTGCATCACATCATTAGAGGATGTAGTATGTCTCACCTGCTACGAGTAATGGTTACTCGTGATGGACACATGAATACTTTGGAAGTATTGGTATACCCTGCTGATATATTGTTTGTTATACTTGTCTAAAGTATGATCAGCGTGTGGGAGATAGAAGTCCTTAGACTTGAGGTCAATACGCGCCTTGTCTACAAAGTAATGTACTTTGATCCCGTCCTAAGCTCAAATGCCTTATAGGTTGAGATACGACTTGTATTGGGTACATTACGATGTGAATTAAAGGTGGTAGTTGAGCCAAGATTAGGATTCATTCCTCGAATGTATATTCGAGAGAACACTCGGATTCTCAGTGATATTAGGTTGACTAAGTCGTTGGCCAACACAATAGACATATTTAGAATATGGTCTAGTTGTCAACTAATATAGATAAGATACAATGATTAAACCATTTGGATAGACACTTGACAAATCCTAAGCTTGATCGGGTGTGTCATGAATGAAAGGATTTTATCTTACCACATAAAGGTTAAGTTTACTGGATTTACGTAAACGTACTTCACATATTGAGTTCGTCTTTTGACGCCGTCTAGGAGTTCCGCGTAGACCTTAATTTGATTAATGTCGATATGAGAAGGCCTGTAGGGTCACACTATGTCGATTGTCCTTTCGATCTAAGGATGTATTGAGAGAGTAATTAAATGTTCGATTTAGAATCGAGATATTTAAATGAATAATGATTATTTTAATTAAGTCAAAATTATGTTTTGGATTTAATTAAGAATGTGCAGAAAATAAATCGAGATAGTGCAGGAGCACGTCGAGCGTCGCAGCGCCCATACCCAAGGGCCGCGGCGCCTCTGCCTCGAAGTTTGGGCCAAGCCCAAGGTCAAACCCTAATCCGGTTTTGACCTATTTTTCAACTATAAATAGAGGCATTCTTTTAATTATTCCTACACCAATTTCAGATTATCATTCTAAGCCTTAGAGACTTAGAATTAAAATTCTCTCGAACCTCTGCCCGATTTCCTAGCTTTCCAAAAGAGAAATACATTGAAGCTTGGAGCTTGCAATCGGAAGGGCAATTGTGTGTCCACCTTATAGTAGATAAAGACTCCAGATATTCTAACATGTAAGTTTATGCTTTATGTTACAGGTTTGATTGTGTATAACCATACCAGAAAACTTGTTGGGGTAAGTAAGAAACAAAAAATTTAAACTTTCGTTGTGCCTTACTTATGTGTTTTGAACCCAACAAAACCTTACACATTATTCTATGAGCATTAATTCTACTACTCATTTTGGTAACTATTTAGGCTTCCCTATCCTTAACCAAGCTCCTATGGCTAAAAAAATTCACATCATTGATAACATGAGGACAAAGCTTACCAGTTGAAAAACAAAATTTCAGGAAGTGGAATTATTTTAATCAAGTCCACTCTTAATGCTATCTCATCTTATACCATGCAATACTTCTATCTCTCTACTAAGTCTTGTAAGTAGATTGATAAAATTCGGAGAGACTTCCTTTGGGGCTCATCCACGATTAAAAGACAGCTTTAGTATGTCAATTGGGAGACAGTATCCTTTTCAGTTGAACATGGTAGACTTGGGCTTCATAAATTTAGGCAAAAGAACCTAACCCTCTTAACCAGTTTTTCTTGGAGATTCTTCTCCAATCTCTCTACGAAGGGCTAAAGTTCTCCTTTATAGACATAAGAAACTAAACTCTCAAACTTCTTTCACCTGGAGAAACATCCTTATGGATGGGGATATTTGCTCTAAAGGTATTACTTGGGCTCCTTTACTGGACACGTAATTGGCCTTTGGGACATTAAATGGATCCCTAATACCCCCCCCCCCCCGACAAATTATTCAGAGCCCTATCACACTTAGGGGAACTAATCTTAAAGTGGTTGATCTATGGAATGGTACTCAACGGGGTTGGATCAGTTCATCCTTCGACATCCCCACCTCAATTACAGACATTGCTGCCACAATCCAACCTTACATGGATAATACAAGGACTGACACTCCTTATTGGTCTCTAAACCCTAATAGTAATTGTTAAGATAATTATGGAAATAATCTATTATTATTTTCATAATATCAAATCAAATGTTCTATAATTAAATCAAATATTGTATAATTAGGTTGTAAAGATTATTAGCATATTCTTATGATAGTCTACCTTAATAGTACCTAGATTGATTCCTATATGGTTGTATATATATTGTATTCTTGGAATGAAATAAACCATGGAAAACATTTCCTTCATGGTATCAAGAGCCACAAAATAACCCCCCATTTTTTTCCTCTACTTGGCCAAACCCACCCCCCTCTAAGCCGAAAACCCTATCATTTTTTTTGCCAAACCCTAAAACCGAAAACCCTATTTTTTGTACAACTCATCCTTCCTTAAACCCTAGTTAGGGTTCTGTCACCCCCTCCCCTAGTCGAAACCCATTGTTTCAGTTTCTTTTTTTTTTACAAAACCACCACTCATTTTCGGTTTTCATCTCCTTTTCTAAAGAAACAATGGCCGACCAACAAAAATTATATCCCGCTCTTGTCGTAAACAACGTCAAGAACTTTATTCCAATTATTCTTGAGATGGAAAAAAGACAATATTCTTCTTGGGCGGAGTTATTCAAAATTCATTGCCGAGCATACCAAGTCATAGACCATATTATTTCTCTCAAGTCTCCATCGGAGACCACCGTTGTTGACAAAACTATATGGTCTCGCTTAGATTCTATAGTCCTTCAATGGATTTATAGCACCATATCTAATGACCTTTTGCACACCATTTTGGAACCGGACTCTACGGCTCAACAAGCTTGTGAGCGTTTGCAGAATATTTTTCAAGATAATAAAAATTCTCAGGCGGTATATCTTGAAAACCAATTCACCAATGTCAAATTGGATGATTTTTCAAACGTCTCTACATATTGTCAAGAGTTGAAAATGTTTGCCGTATCAACTATCAAATATTGGTGCGCCGGTGATGAATCAAAGGTTAGTTCTCCAATTGATTGCGGGATTGAATGAACAATTTCATGGTGTTGCTACGTTCATTCAATAAAGCAATCCTTTACCACCATTATATGAGGTTCATTCGAGATTAATTCTTGCAGAAACCGAAAACAAAAATAGGCGATGGGGGCGGCAACCAATGCCGACACCGCTCTTATTTCCACCAACAATTATACCGATGATTTTGGCACTAAAAATTCTGGTTCGGGCAGTGGTACTAACCGACAAAATAATGGGCCAAAAAGGAGTTATAATCGTAACAATAATAAAGAAAAAAATAATAGTGAAAATGGACAAGGTCGGGGTGGCGGATAGGCCGTCGGTGGCGGCAACAACCGCGGCCAGCAGGGCCAAAACAGACCCCACTGGTAGCAGCCCAACAAGCCAGTCGGCGGCCAGTGGGGGCAGTACCCACCATGGGGTTGGCAGCCGCAACAATGGGCTGCTCCTTCCTGCCCGTACCCTAAGGCTCAGTGGACCCGACCTCCTCCAGCATCTAGGTAGCCCGGGGTTCTCGGTTCTCATTCGCAACAAGCTTTTGCAGCCCATGGACCATCTTCTGCAAGTTATGCTCCCACGGATATCGAGCAAGCCATGAACAACAGGAATCTCAATATTTATGATGATTCGTAGTACATGGACACGGGGGAAACATCACACATGACGACATCTCAAGGTACTCTCTCGTCTTATTTTAATATGAGCAGTAATAAAAATATTGTCGTTGGCAGTGGGCACGAAATTCCAATTCATGGTATTGGTCAATTAAACCTCCTCCCTCACCCACCTTTACATTTGAAAAATGTCCTACATGCACCAAAACTTATTAAAAACTTGATATTTGTACGTCGTTTCACAACTGACAACAATGTTTCTGTTAATTTTGATCCGTTTGGATTTTCTGTGAAGGATTTTCATACGGGGATGCCACTAATGAGATGTAATAGCACTGGGGATTTGTATCCCATCACTGCCACCACCAACAAGCAAGTCACCAATCCATCAACTTTTGTTGTTATTTCTCTTATTTTATGGCATAACCGGTTGGGACACCCGGGAGCACCGGTGTTCAATTTTCTTAGAAAAAATAAATTTGTTGACTGTAACAAACTTGTGGACTCTCATGTTTGTCAGGCTTGTGTTTTTGGGAAGCATGTTAAATTTCCCTTTTCTTTATCTACTTCCAATGCCATTATGCCATTTAATCTCATGCATAATGATTTGTGGACATCCCCGATTTTAAGTTTGGCAGGTCATAAGTATTATATGCTTATTTTGGATGATTATTCTAATTTTCTGTGGACATTTCCCGCTGGAAAAAAATCGCAGGTCCCCACTATTTTTAAACAATTTAGTGTTTTCATCCAAACTCAATTTGAGAAGTCCATTAAATGTTTTTAATGTGACAATGGGAGGGAATTCATAAATGACCAATTTAAGGAATTTTGTTACCAAAGTGGAATGTCATTGCGTCTTTCATGTCCACATACTTCTCCTCAAAATGGGAAAGCCGAAAGAAAAATTTGAACAATCAATAATTTAATTTGCACACTTCTTGTGCATTCATCCACACCACTGTCTTTTTGGCACCATTCTCTTCAAATGGACACATATCTTTTTAACATTATTCCTAGCAAGCTACTCTCAAACCTATCACCCACACAAATTTTGTACCATCGTGTCACAACCCAAAATGGAGGGTCATGACGGGCACCCGGATCTTACCTGCCGAGTACCACTAATCATATATTTAACATCTAACCATAATTAATCATGGGCCACGAGGGTCGTCACCAAGTACCCTGCTGACACATAGAAATAATAATCTGAAAAGGAGCTACGTAAAATCTTACAAACAGAAGAACTCAACCCATGCATATATACATACTAAGGTCGACAAGGCCATACACGACCACCATACACAGGACAACTGTCTACAAGCCTCTAAAGAGTACGTGGCACTGTAAGGTCTGGACAGGCCCCGCCATACCCCTATGCATATCCAAAATATCGTACCATGACTAGACTGCAACTCTGGAACAAATAGAGTGCTCCAATATCAGCTGGGCAAGAAACCCACTAGTGCGAACTGTCGCCCTGTCTACCTGAGCCTACGGGCATGAAATACAGCGTCCCCCGACAAAAGGGGCAACCAATTGATTTAATACCTATCAGAGGCTCTAGGATGAAGTTGTGCCTGAGAGGCAACCAATTGATTTAATACCTGCACCACTCTCCTTATATCTTTATCAGACGGAGCTGGTGGTAGGACTGATGATACGGGAGCTTCCCTCAACTCTCTTGGTACTACTAGATTAGTCGATACCTGGGAAAACAACTTACTCATACCTTCTGACGAGTCTGTCCCAATAGAGAGCATACTACTCGCATTTACATCCAATCCAACCTCAATTTCCCTGCTAATCATATCCCTATTGGAAAAAGGCATTGCCGTAATCATAAACACGATAAGATTTATAAAGAGAATTCTTACAACTCGGTTCTATAGCACGATTCTAGATCAAGAAGGAAGGTAACCATCATCCTAAATGCCCTATAGCCTCATGTCTATAAGTATGGTGCACAACACACCCATAAACAAGACTCTACTAGACACGGCTTGTAGACTCCCTATGACATACCTGCTCTGATACCAAGTTTGTCACGACCCAAACCAGAGGGTCATGACGGGCACCCGAATCTTACTTGCTAAGTACCACTAATCATATATTTAACATCTAACCATAATTAATCATGGGCCACGAGGGCCGTCACCAAGTACCCTGTTGACACGTAGAAATAATAATCTGGAAAGGATCTACGTAAAATTTTACAAACAGAAGAACTCAACCTATGCATATATACATCATATCCAAAATATTGTACCACGACTAGACTGCAACTCTGGAACAACTAGAGTGCTCCAATATCAGTTGAACCAGCAACTCACTAGTACGAACCGTCACCCTGTCTACCTGAGCCTGCGGGCATGAAACATAGCGTCCCCCGACAAAAGGGACGTCAGTACGACTGATGTACCGAGTATGTCAGGCATGAATAATAGCATAATAGAGACCTAAAAGTAAACTGAGACAAGAAACAACAAATCAGTAGAGAGTGCCTCTGAGGGCCATAATATGCCTAAGTGTCATACCTGTGCAGAATGCCTCTGAGGGCCATAATATGCCTAAATGTCATGCACCATGTAGTCATACATATATATGCGTATATATCGCCATCAAGCCTCTATGGGCATCCCATCATATCATATCGGTCTCTGTGGACATAATCATCATCGTATATATGTACCAGCTGCAGATGGTGGTGCGTATATAACACCTTCCCTTTTTCCATACCCCATAATATATATATTGCATACCATATAGTAGTGTATATAACACCTTTGAGGTCAAGGGTAATACATGATTATAATGCATGAATGATACTAAGATACTCTGAGTTTGTCGGAGTGACGGAATACCGCTTCACCTCCGATTAACATTATGAATACTAATATCTTTTCCATATACCTTAATAGGGATTTTAGAAATATATTTAGACCTGCTTTGAACATATGAATAAATAACATGAACATCTTTAACTACTAAGAGTAGAATTATTTATGGAACATTATTACGTTTACGTTTCGTACTTAGAACGTGCCAAAAGAATGAAGGATTTGCCTTAACATACCTTCCGTTGGTCTACTCGTCAACACATACACAAGTTGTATAGCGCTTCATTCTCAAACAGTGGATACAACATTTAGAGTTTCCCTTCATCACCTCAACCCAGCATTTTCGAATCAACCATGATGTTTTGCTAATACTTCTCAACGTTAATAAATACCCAAATTGTATGTTACCGCTCACGTTTTGCTAATACTTGTTACCTATAATTTCCACGAATTGATACATATAATTGCTAAGAGTTACTTCCTATTAACTGCTAAGAGAAATGGCTTAGCTTAAAATGAAATCTCACAACACGTTGAGTCCTAAAAACTAAACTAGAGCTAAAGGCAGTTGACAGTACTTCACTTTGAAGGAAATTATCCAAGGCTTATACTAAATGAAGTTTGTCCATTTATATGTAATCATTTCATAATGGTTAGTCTACACCAAATGTTGCCACCAACTCATACTAGTGCGTAGTCACGATTTACTTTCCTTCTACTGCCACCTGGAAAGGTGATGACATTTCATCACTTATCCGATATCTTTATTCCATTCTTTATCTCCGCTAAAATCCAACATTTAATCAATTCCACACATAATTAATTTCTCCATCTCAATTTACTTAAATAATAATCACCTTTAACATACTTCATATACTCAATGGCAAAATCATGCGATATAGCACTGGTCCATAACCTCTTTTAGGACATACAACTACTATTATTAATCCCCGTCGTCACACCTGTTGAATCCTAAATTGTTTCAGGACCGCATCCATTTCTATACTAAGCTCTTGAGGTGAATACCTACTTATAACAAAATTTCCCCAGGACTCAAGTCTAGTTGCATACGTCTAGCTGCCCAAACCATCGTCCGAAAGTACGGGTGTTACACATCGTATTCCTTCCTATACACATTTGAGGGTTTTCAGGTGTTTGTGCTATCCATTGTTTCCTTCCACAACCATAAACAAACTTTAAGCCCATTCCACTCCATGTATCTTTTTGGGATACCCACAAAATCATAAGGGCTATAAGTGTTATGATATGTCTAATGGGAAAATTATCGTCTCTCATCACGTTGTCTTTTATGAGTCCATATTCCCGTTTGCTAATTCTCACGCGTCGTCCCCATTTTCATACAATTTTTTGGACGAGGGGCTACATCCATTTTTAAATTACCATCTAAATGGTCCATCTCACCAAGCCCAATCGAGGGGCCCACTACTTCTTCGGTCCCAACTGGACCAGCCCAAAATGGACCCCAAAATGTTGCAGCCCAACAACATAATAAAATTGGGCCAGTCTGAGTCAGGGAGCCCACTGCTCCCTCCTCATCGGCCTCGATCCAGTCCATTTCTCGCAACCGGTTGGCCCATATGGGGGAGCCCAGTGCTCCCTCATCCACTTCACCAACCCGAAAAATAGGCCCATTTCCACCAGCCCTCACAATAAGTCCCTCTCAGCCCAGTCCGAATCCCAAAAGCCAACAACCTCAGCCATCTATCTCGGTCCCACCTCGGTCGGTTGAAACCCGTGCCATGCACGGGATTTTTCAGCCCAATCATCATTTTAACCTCATT